>JASDDO010000029.1:55454441-65454441 GCA_030015575.1 Agapanthus africanus
AATGGTGATTGATGAAAACAAGTGAGAAATCCAATTCTAAAGTTTACCCACTTCCTATTTCTTCATCCTCTACCTCTTGCCAAGTAGTAGAGTGTGTTTCCTTCACAAGTTTTCATGGCTTGGTGAAGGTGGAGCTTGATCTAGCGATGCTTCGACGTAGATCATCTTCGGCACGTCGTCGATGACCTAGCCCGCCTATTCTCCGATGAAGCCGACGCTAGAGCCCGGGAATTCACTAGGACAGCGAGGGGACTTCGTTGCGGAGCTATGGAGGTGGAGCACCGGATCTACAAAGGTTGTATTTCCGTATTTTTGTAGTTAAGTGTTAACTAGTTTCTTTTTCGCCTAGAATTCTAGCCAACGGTCCGTTCTAGGGTTTCTCGGCACCGTTTAAATTTGAAATTGGTATGGTTGATGCCTTGTGAGACCTCATTAGGGTGCCTAGGAACCCTACAGTGGTATCAGAGCCTAGCGAGAGCCTTAGGCGAAGTCTAGACGGAATTTGAAACCCAATCGAACCCGAAACCCCAAATCAAAATTGCTCTCTGTACTTTTTCTGAAAACGTGGATTTTTCCAGATTAAAAATTACCAAAAAATTCAGCAGGTGATTTCATGAGTTACTGTGAAGCACGTGATAGTAACTCGACTACAGAGGCGCGGAACCGCGGCCCCCACCATGGGATGCGCGGTGGTTCCGCGGCCACTGTGTTGAGTTACCCCACGTGGCTTGCACAGTAATTCATGTTTTGTAATGCTGAGTCTTCTGGAAATTTTTAATAATTTTTCCAGAGTTGAATTTTCTGGGTTGTTTTGGGGATTCGAATGTTCGATCGGATTATCAAATTTTGTCTGTGTGGCTTTCCGGATAATTTTTAGAATATGTTAAAAAGTTCGACCGGATATTAATACCCAATTTTTCCCCTGTCGGGAAATTTCCAAGTGTTGGATTTTTCCGTAGTTTAACGACGTTCTAAGTAGTGCAAGTAACGCGATGGACCCTCTAGAAGACAACAAACCTTAACTCGATTATGTAACCGTCTTGAACTGCCCTTTGAACCTTCGGGTTTGGGGCAGTACGGCGTGCCACATGTGAGGCGTTGGCTTGACCCTTCTACGGCTGGACCGTTGGTACTGAGGCACAAACTGAATGTTGTTAGACTTATTTCATGTGTTGATCTGTATTGGGAAAACTTGGGTGTTCGAATGTTCGATCGAAAAGTTTAACATTTTTTATTTACCCGGAATGGGATACAATAATTGGAATTCACAATAAGTTATGAGATAACTGAATGAATGTTATAAACGTAGCAGTTTAGTCTCACTTGATCGGTTGCCACGGAATTTTGATGTGATCAAAAGTCCGTCGCAATCACGTAGCGTACGCGGATACTCGCCGGGTAAACTTAATAGACAGCCTCACTCCATAGCCCCGACCAAGTGACTGTAGGAGAACCCCGTCGCCGAAAGCATCCGTTCGGGTGCTCGCGGTAGCGGTGTTCCGCCTTGGTGCACTTCGTCGACGGTATCGGGGGTGCGGCCGTCTACTGAAGTTTGTGACGAGCATTCGATCAGGATGTCGGGAATCTTGTTGAATTGCCCGACTTAATATTGAAAAGTGTTTTCAATAATAAGACTAAAATGCGGGGTTTATAATTGTTAGGCATGCGATGTCTAAGGAATTCATTTGATCAGGCATACGATGTCTGAGGTGGTTGCGGATTCCAACTGTTGTAGTTTTACACTTTCTTTTCTGTGACCGTAAGTGTAATATGTGATATCGCCGGTTTCGTTTCTATATGTCAACGACAATTGGGATGGACATATTTACTTACGTTGATGACATGTGATGTTATGTGTTGCTGGATATGTTATATTGGATCGTCGTGTTTGAATAGCCGGGGTTTTTTATGTGAGATGAGTGTTTTTCATTATCATTCATGTAAAAACTTGTATGTAATATTCTTTTATTTGGGGCACTTCCAGGTTGCGGAAGTTGTCACCGTTTGTATATTATTTACTTTTCCGCACTAGGATAGACCCAAGGAGGAGGGCACAAGTAACCGGGTTCTGGAGTCCAGTAGGAGACCAACTCGAGGAGTCGAGTCCGGGTCTCCTAACTCTAGAATTGGTAGGGTTGCTTGCCGCTCTCGTAGGGGTCTAGGGGTGTGGGTCACAGGATATATTCATCACGACCGTAGAATCCGTGTTTTATACTGGCTCGTATTGAAAACACGGACGTCCTAGTATATCCAATATTTCATATGTTTCTTCTGCTGCGATATCTGTGATGTGATCATATGATGTTCTGTGATAGATACAGTATATAGTATATATGGTATATTATATAGGCGTTACTTATGTTTTACACCCGCGCTAGCCCTGCCCCGCTCTGCCGTTAGTTACCTAACCTAACGGTGCACGAGGGGACATCGAGGCGAATGCGGATGGCATAAGTGTACGTCGTATTTATCTGTGATGTTTAGGTAACTTAAATGATGGGACTTCATTAATGAGATTAATGAAATAAAAGAAACCTTAGATGTTGTAGAATCGAATTTCAAAATAAAACAGGTAGCTACAGTTCTTGCTTTGCACAGCGGTATATGAGATATATCCTGCACCTTATTCGATAAGGAAAGGACCGAGATCCCTTCACCGGGAGTGACTCCTTTAGCAATAACTGGCAGATGCTACACACTCGGTTTGTCTTTTGATTGCTTTTAAGTGTTTTTTCTTTGCACAGCGATATATATGATATATCCCGCACCTCATTCGATGAGGAAAGGACCGACGATCCCTTCACGGGAGTGACTCCTTTAGCAAAACTAGAAAAGCCTCAAAAGCACTCCATTTTAAAATCATTTGATTCTACAGCGATATCAAGTTCATTACGCAATAGGTTTTCAGAAAAACCTGTCGTAGCCCTCCGTCATTTCAGATAAGTCCTATTTAGTATTCGTGCTACGTTTGTTGACCTCCGTCAAGGCGTAGTGTGCGGTAGCTAACTAGTATTTATCTGTTTATGCATATGATGCAGATTGAGTTAGGGTAGTCGTGCGGCCTTGTTGACCTCCGTCAAGGGTCTTGCGGGTGGGTTTAATTCGATCAAGAAATGACGGGTTGAACTTGACTAGTAGCCTATGGTTTGTTGACCTCCGTCAAGGTCATAGGGTGCTAGGGGCAAAATATTATCGGGAATTTCAAGTGTTGAAATTTGCAATGAGATTGCATACCTTCTATGAGATAGTTGGATCCCGATACCCGCTGCGAGTAAGAGTTACTCCTGGGAGAGTTTTATACATTACAATTAGCCGATCAAGTAGGTGTCTAGAAAGGTGTTAACGAGGTTACGCCTCTGGGAAAACGAGGTTTACATTAATTAGGTTCGTGCGAAAGCACGGGGGACCTCCCTCAAAGTACCGACACTGGCCTGGCTGAAAGATTGGCGAACTTGTAGTGTGTAATTAATCCCGGCTAGTCTTTCCTTTTAGGGTTTGAAGGAAGATTTGATAAAAAGCAGTGGGAGCCATCCTGATTAGATAAAATAATAATCAATCTATTCTTGCAAGAGCACACGCTGAGTGTTTTCTTCTCTCTCTCTCCTGGTAGCGACCAAATCACGCCTTAATCAAGATAATAATACGGAATATTGACCGAACCCGCTTGTTATACTGAGCTGGGGAATGTTGGTCCCGCTCCAACTTATAATTGTTATAAGACAGAGCAGGAAATTGGGGATTACCAGAATTCCCGTGCCGCCCAAACGAAGAGAGTGCATGCTGATGCATCATCTTCGGGTGTGTTCATTACAGAGAACTGTTTCTCAGTATCCTCTACGTCCTGGGTATGTGATACCAGATCAGGATCCCAGATATGTAATCTGTTACATAGGGCTACAGATAGGTAGAGAACTGAGAACGGGTGATAAGTTTCATGACGCAGAAAACGGGGCAAGTGTTGCAGCCAAGTCTGTTGGTCACTGTCACCCTGTATTACCAATACATTGATTCTGAACGAATGTTATTAGATACCGAACCTGATATACAAAATCATATCACTCTCTTTATTAGTAAAGAAATGATATAATTTTGTATTGTTGGACAATGTTTTGAACATTTCCTATATCAATAGTTGATCGGTTCAGGCACGTTATCTAAAAGCGTTGATGTTCTAAATCAAACTACAGTTCTTAGTATATGGAACACACATAAGAGGAAGAGTTCAGAAATGAACGAATCCTTCTTGAGGTATTGTAGACTAGGTCAGATCAATGTGACCCGACTAGCTAGAGTTACATAAAGATGCATATTTAAATTAGTTTGAATTTACATCTTGTGAAACTCGCCAGTCATGTCACAAAGATAAGATGACCATAGCTCCGTTTACTGGAAACAGAGAAAGAGTTAATGAACTCTTAGGACTGATACATGATGATGTATGTAAGGTCTCCTGTCTACACATGCCAGGACTGGTTCTTTATACTTCATTACATTCTCTGATGATCTTTCGAGATTCAGACCTATGTTCCTGTTGAAACACAAGTCCGAACCTTTTGAGATATTCACAGAATATAAGTTAGAAGTAGAGAACCAAAATACGGGTATAAGTATTATGTCCTTTGATGAGATCAAGGAGGAGAATACTTGAGCACGGAATTCCAGGACTATTCTAAAGGAGAATGAGATTCTCTCTCAGCATTACTCCTCCGTATACACCATAGCACGATGGTATATCGGGGCGGAGCAGATACACCCTATTTGATATGGTGTGCTCTATGATGAGTAATACTGAGTTACCTTTTTCCTTTTGGGAGTTATGCACTTACGAAGTTGCATACCTATTGAATAGGGTTCCAATCAAATCAGTTGCCTACCACTTCATATGTGATATGGAAAAGGAAGAGCCCATTTCTTAAGATAGTTAAGATTTGGGGTTGTCCGGCCTATGTCTAAAAGCAAAATCTGGACAAGCTCGAGGCAAAGTCTGTTATGTAGAACTGGAAAGGTTCCAGCTATACAAAATACAGCAGATGATTTGGTACAACCAAAGGATTCAGTAGATACCAACGAACCTCAGCCTCTCCGCCGATCTAGTAGGGTTTCTCACCCACCTGAGAGATACTTCGGTTTCTCTATGACAGTGGGAGCGAGGATTGCATCATGAGATGATGACCCAACTATCTTCGAGCAGGCCATCGAGAGTAAGACTCTGTAAGAATGGCTGGATGTTTATCGATCTGAGATGGAATCCTTATACACCAACAAAGTATGGACTTTGGTTGCTATATCTGAAGGGTTAAATTCCCATCAGGAGCAAGTATATCTTGAGAAGATTACTTGGTGTACATGGAAAAGTTGAGACTTTCAAAGCTAGACTTGTTAAAAGTTTGCATCATTGACCAGGTGTGGATAATGATGAAACCTTTTCACGTAGCTATGCTTAAGTCCATCCAGATCCTACTTGTCACGGCTACATACCATGACTGCGATATCTGGTGGTTGGGTGTCTTGACTGCTTTTCTAAATGATGATTTAGAAGAGAGCGTCTATAAGTACACAGCCAGAGGGCTTCGTAGACAGTGGGAGCAGCGGAAACGTGTGCAAGATGCTTTATAGGATAAAGCAGGCATCGCGGAGTTGGAACATCTGTTTTGATGGATAAGTCAAAGAGTTTGACATCATCAAAATGGTAGATGAACCTTGTATATACAAAAAGGTAGTAGGGAGTATGGTGACGATCCTCGTAGAGTACGTGGATGACATACTCTTGATAAGAAAGGAGTTTCTTATGCTACGCTCGATCAATCTCCGCTTATCACAAAGATTCTCCATATAGGATTAAAGTGATACCTACTAAATCCTGGATTTTGGATCTATGAGATAGATCTAAATGGATGTTAGGATACTCACTAGATGTAGTGAGATGGTGTCAATCGATCCTGAGGAGAATCACTGGAAGTGTTCCAGGGTGATAAAGAAGACTGAACGTCAGTCGCAGGCATTGTCTTTACCCTCAATCGAGGGACGGTATGTTGGAAGAGTTCCAAGCTAGATACCGTGACATACTAGACGATAAAGGCAGGATACATCGCTACTTAAGATGCTACCAAAGAGGCTGTTTGGGTGTATATAGGTTCATGAGATGAACTATGTTCCTCCCATTGTGTGACAATGGAGTTATGGCTTATGCCGAGGAACGCCGGTCCCATCAGTGATCCAGACATATTCTAAGGCAGTGTCACCTGATCATGGAGATAGTTGATCTCCAGGATGATCGAGGTTAGGAGAGTAGATTCAGAGGACAACACAGCGGATCCACTCACAAAGGCCTGTTCCCAGAGAGAGATTTTTTTGGGATGGTTGAGTATGAGATACTACAACCACTGCTACAGATGGCCCTAGTGCAAGTGGGAGATTGTTAGTTATATGTATGCCCTAGAGGCCATTACTGTACATAGGATGTATATTGTAGTGGATGCTGGGACATATATAGGGAGGACTTTCTTGCTCGACATGATAGTATGCTATCTGGTTGAACTTTACCTTAACGTGTATACTGATTGTCTCTCTGTTACATGTTGGTAAAGCCCTTAGGATGTGTGCTTGACTACCTGGACTATGATGCGGATCATACTAGTGGGGACATGGTAGTCCATAAGTACATCCTTCAAAGTCCCTAGTCGTGGGTGTATCGAGACGGGGCATCGATATACCAGAGTAGACTAGCGTGTACCTTCTCGACCCATACAGATAGGCGATGGATGATCCCATATCCATTGGTGTTTGACATCAGAGATGATATACGGGTGCACAGTAGAGACTGGTTACACTGGACGGACTCGCCGAGAACTCCCAGATGGTATTATACCTCACGTCAGATGGCAGTTCTCTGGTGACACTGGTACAGAGTAGTCTGTTGACCCGAGATCGTCATAGAGTCTTGTGTGGTTCCCACTGTGCTTTGATTTCCATCTTACCACGTCCAAGAGGGCGTGCAAAACGGTGGTTTTTGGGTACAGTCCCGAGTCACATGGAGGCTATGAGCGATAGGAGGGGATTCGTCTCTCCCGGTATAGGGAGTTGATGTTGCGCTGTGTTCGATTGGCTATAACAGGAAATCCCTGGCCAGGGTTGCTGAGATTTACTGGTAAGTGTTACCAGTAGTTTTTCGAAGTGTTATAGACCTCATATCGACACGACTTATCGAGCTATTGGGGTCTGACGTTTACCACCCCTAGGCAAGATATGCGACATATCAGACGATCAGACCGGACTGTATAGTAGTGTTACTGGTTGGATTCACTGGAGTGTGAGCGGGCTTGCTCGTCGATCTTCAGATCGCTCAATACCCGGGTGGCCGTTACGTTTAGCAGACCGCTTGCGGCTTGTGGGTGTTTGATATGATCATCATCTGCTGCCGGCGTATTGACGAGTCTTTAGAGTCCTACACAGAGGTTTCCTGGCTCAAGCGAAACGAAATAGGAGCGCATATGAGATATGTGCGGGACCGAGAATAATACGTGTATGTGATACCGTATTCCATTCTCGCGATGAATGTGTCGAATGGTTGTATGCGATATAACCTAGTTATCGAATCGAAGATTGATTCGATAAGCCGATACATAGGATACTAGCCGGTTATATGCGATATGACCGGATCGTTAAATCAAGTGTTGATTTAATGATTTAATGCATAATTATATATTTGATATATTACTTTGCATTAACTAGTATCGGTTCACTTAAGATGGATTTTCTCACTCGGATGTGCGCATTGCATATGCGATATGATTTTGTGCACATGCTTGTATCATGTTTGATGATACATGCTTTTTTGGTTAAGTGTAAAGAATTAAACCTTGGTTAATGAAATGGTTAGGGTTTACTATTTCCTTATTCATTTTATTCATTTATTTATTCTTTTGGAAAAAGAAAAGCAAATGAGAAAATGGTGGCTTGTTTTGTTTTGTTCATGAAGCTTCATGAAGACTTTGACCAAGTGACCATTTTGTCTCATGCTTAACCCTAACCATTCCATTCAACCATGATTAACTCTCTACATATTACCATGGTTACATTATGATAAGTATTCTTATTATTTCCTTTTTGAAAAATACTTATCATATTATTCATCTTCTTCTTCTTCATCTTCTTCACTTGAAGAAGCTTGCTTCATCAATGGTGATTGATGAAAACAAGTGAGAAATCCAATTCTAAAGTTTACCCACTTCCTATTTCTTCATCCTCTACCTCTTGCCAAGTAGTAGAGTGTGTTTCCTTCACAAGTTTTCATGGCTTGGTGAAGGTGGAGCTTGATCTAGCGATGCTTCGACGTAGATCATCTTCGGCACGTCGTCGATGACCTAGCCCGCCTATTCTCTGATGAAGCCGACGCTAGAGCCCGGGAATTCACTAGGACAGCGAGGGGACTTCGTTGCGGAGCTATGGAGGTGGAGCACCGGATCTACAAAGGTTGTATTTCCGTATTTTTGTAGTTAAGTGTTGACTAGTTTCTTTTTCGCCTAGAATTCTAGCCAACGGTCCGTTCTAGGGTTTCTCGGCACCGTTTAAATTTGAAATTGGCATGGTTGATGCCTTGTGAGACCTCATTAGGGTGCCTAGGAACCCTACAATAAGTACTGTAAACTAACACGTTTAAAATTTAGATCGACAAAATATCCTAAACTGGGCCCCACGTACATCTGGTGTACAGTAATAAAATCTGGGCCCAAAAGTAATATACCAAAAACCATAATTTACCATGGAAAGCTCACCGGAAAAATTTGGCGTACTGTTCCCACATACTGGCCGCGGTTCCGCGGTCAAACCCTAGCTTTGACCGCGGATCCGCGGCGGTACTGTGGGATCACGTGACCAAATTTTCACTGTTTGCTTAAAAAAGCCTGCTATGTTTTCTGGTATATGCAAAATAATTTTTAGACCCTTTTAAAAATCGACAGAAACTTTAACCCAGAAAATTGCAGTTTTCGAAATTCCGTTCGATCGATATTTTAAATGCGTTAGCACAAGTTAGTAAAGCTTAATGGTAAGGCTCTGATACCACTGTAAGTCCACGGTAGCGCCCCGGCCGTCTAACAGACGCCAAATGCGGAACAAAAACTTTTTGACTAGCGCTATCGCATACTATAACCCGGATCTGCCATTAAAGCTAAACTAATAAACTACAAAGTGGGTAGAAATGTTATACCGAACGATTCGAGTCCTTCGGTCTCCAACCATCATCCCACGCTTTGTTGTGGCTGCTCCGATCTCCTGAATCTCCAGTTTTCTCGTCCAGGTGGCACCACGTCGACGGATCTTTAAACGGGCTCCCGCCTCTGAACCGAAGCAACTCGATCATCAAGTTTGCTAAAAGAGATGACCAAGATTGATGTAGAGAATGAGTAGAATAATTTGTCTCGCTTCGTCCAAAGCTATGGACGAACGGTTAATGAAGTTGCCTTTTGGAATCGGGTAAATGAGAAATGAGCATACAAATTTTCATGAACCAAAATCTATCATCTTTTTTAACCAAGTGAGAGTGTGTGAAGAGGAGGGGAGGGCCGTCCACATATAGAGGAGGGGGTGAGGGTAGGAGGAAGGGAGGGTAACCATAAGCAAAGCTTATCATAACATTAATGGAATCAATGAGTCATCTAACACCTCACCCAAAATAATTAATGCAAATGGTGACACACTAATCCTAGTCATCAACCATTAATGCAAAATGGTGACTCACAATCCTAGTCACCAAAACTAGAACCATCCACACTCATGACTCACTCTCAAGAAAAGATAAATCCGTATTTAACCGAATGTTTAATACGGGTGATAGAAAACTGGAAACTGGCAACTTCCAAAAGCGATCCTGAAACGAATTTCAGGATAACCCCGTAATGGTATAAACATACCCGCATTTGTATTACGACCGAATACAAATGCAACTGAGATAAAGATATTATATCTACACAGTATAATACTCGGATCCGGCTTAAACCAAAGCCCACCGGTATTATCTGCCAGAAATATGACACGTGCGTAAACGCACGTGCATTTTCCGAACCCTGCCATAAAACCATACGGCCTCTACAATGTTTCGCCCAAACTTGGGAAACTGTCTGTGGGGGACTCTAATGATTCATCAACACACTGGCATTGGGTATAACCACTAGCACGTCAGAGGTACTAGCTGTACGTAACGGTTGCCTATGTATTGATAGGAAGGGAAGCTGATGAGCGAACTCATCCAGAAACCCTACTGAGCCTGACAGTGACAATATCCGTACAATCCGGTCCGTTCGTCTAAGAGTATCGCATATCGAGTCTAGGGGGGTGGATAAAGTCAGACCCCTAATAACGCGATAATTCGTGTCGGTATGAAGCCCATCACCTCCTGAGAAACTACTGATCCAAATCAGTAATTCTCCACTACCCCGGCCGAGGATTTCTGGTGATAGCCACCCGTGCACTGTGCGACATCAACCCCCAATACCGGGAGAGACGAATCCCTGACGATCTGCTCACTGCCTCCATGTGGCTCGGGACTGTACCCAACTAAAAACTGTTTGCACGTCTCCTTTGAGTATGGTAGGGTAGTAATCAAAGCACAGTGGGAACTCACACGAGACAAATGACGATCTCAGGTCGACAGACTAACCTGTACACATGTCACGTGGGAACTGCTATCTGACGATATGTATAATACCAACTAGCAAGTTCCCGGCGAGTCCTGTCCGGTGTACTCATAACCCAATGAGCACCTGTATACATCTTAGGTGAACCAACTAACACCAATGGCTTGTGAGACCGGTCACCGCCCCTCGTCGAGGTCTCGACTGTATACACTAGTCTACTCTGGAGTATCGATGCCCAGTCTCAAAACTCCTATGACTAGGGACACTTTAAGGACATGCTTATAGACCCCAGCTCCCACGTATATGATCGCCATCATACTGCTGGCAGTCAAGCAAGAATCCTATGGGCTCTATCAACATGCAATAATGAACTAAAGCATGTATACAATGATAAAGACAAACCAGATAGTATACTATCATCTCGAGCAATACTGTCATATCGGTATAGGTCCTCCCTCAATCATTGCAATCACATATCTGCGATCCAATAATTGACTTTGAGGGCACCATATCCAACAGTTTGTTGGAGGGAATATTCTAGAATAAGGTATATTCTAGGATAAGGTTGTTAGGCCGAGCCTTCTGGATAAAGCCACGTGCTATTTTAGGTGTCTTCTGGAAGTTAGGCCGTTACAGAGAGACACGTGGAGGAATCTGAGCTGGTGACGTGTCTAACAGGCCGCGGATCCGCGACGGATAGGCCAACTTGGCCGCGGTTCCGCGGCTTGTTGTTGGAGTTGTTGCATGAAGTTTCTGAGCTGTTCTGTGTTGGATTTTTGGCACTTCATGGGATGCTTGGAATCTTTTTATTCTTTCTTGTTCACTGCCAGATCACAAGTCTTGGACTTGGTGTATTTTTATCAGCACTTTTAGCATTTCCGGCTCTTTTTCCCAGAGAATTTCCTGCACACAATCTCGAGACAAGGATTGATATATACAGATCAATGCAATTAGTAATAAACACGTAATTTCCCTTTAAAATGTCGATTATAATTATAACACGTGTTATTTGGTATTTTACAGATGAATTCGTAATTCGTGTTATATTTACAATAAACACCTTTAGCTGATTGATAAGAGTAGGGAAATTGTCGTGTTAAGAATGCAATATTTTCGACTGATCAAATTCCTCCAAACTTAATTTTGGTCGTCTCGAACAAACATCTTTATTTTAAAAAGAAGGAGAAAATAAAGAAAGAGAAAAACTAACTAGCACACTTTCGTAGGCAACACGATTGCACTGAGCATGTGCAACAAGCCTTTAAACCTCTAGGTGTCCCTAGTAGGAGTGTTGTCTCCTGAGGGTTTTCAGCGGATTGCACCCACAAAATCCCATAATAAAAGGAAGACCGTGAAATTTACATTTAAAAATAAGAATTATAAAAGAAAGGCTTTGAAAATCAGAGTTTCCAACTAATACTAGCTTTTCGGTTGTCATGAGCCATATCTTAATAGTCATGAAAAGATGTTAGAAATCACATCATCTCTCAATAAAATATCGTCTTTATTCTTCATTCCTACCTTTCTTCCAAACATTGATCATATAACCCTACGTGTGTGTAAAATACATCCCTACACTCGGAGAATTCAATTCACGCTATCATACTCTTATCCATCTGCCTCAGTACTTTTTAATTGATATTTAGATGGAATTTGCTCACACATTTTTCATGCGACCGTTAATACTTCTTGAGGTACTAACCGACCAATTACTCATGTGATCGCTTTTACAGTGTATTTAGTATTTTCCTCGTCTTGCACCACCTAAGGCTTAGCAGTGACTCCCAAACCAATTGGTTTAAGGCACTAGGTGATGAAGCACCCTCGCTATATTTTTTTATTGCTGCCTTGGTGATAACAAAACCAGTGTTCATTTTTCTACACCATTTTATCTTTTATTCTTCATTTATTTTTTCCTTCATACTTTGGATTTTAGACAAGAGCATTTCAAGGTATCCTCTACTATCCCGAGTTTCAGGACGTATGTAAGTGCGAATAGTAGGGTATCAATATTCAAATATTTGGCTTCCAGAATAGAAACTATTTTTTAGACTTAATTTTATCCTCAGATTAGTGACTTCTTTCATCTTACTAACCCTTGGGACAACGGCTCATAACTACTTATTATTAGTTTTGTTTAAGAAAACTTCTAACTTTCTTGGTTTTCTTAAACTATTCTAATCTTTTTGGATGTAATTTTTCACTATCTAATCTTTTATTATAAAATTAAATATTAAATATTTTTATCTTTTGAATTTTTATTTATTTATTTTTATTTTTATTTTTTATGTTTTAACAGTTTTGTGCTTATGCAAAGTATGATGCAAATGATGCGTAAATAAGCACAAACCTCCCCCAAACTTGTTTTCAACAGTGTCCTCACTGTTGTCTTCTGCTAAAACTTAAGAAACCTGTAAACTTGGGAGGGCAATTTATTAACGGGGTCAAAAATATATGAAAGTGAAAATCTCCCCCAAACTTTTTTTTGGGCTCATAATCTTGAGGACAAATGTTATTATCAAGAGCCAAAAATATATACCTACATCCCCCAAACTTGAGTTAAACAATGTTAATCTTTTGAAATCATAAGAGGGGGTCAAATTTTATTGGTCAATGCCAAGCTTTGCAAAGACCGAACGTCAATACCAACCGTTCGAAGAATTTATCCGTAAAAAGCACCGGTTGGTGGAAGAATATGATGAATAGAGTCGGGAAGAATTGGGGAAAGGATAAGTGGTGTGAAAGAATGGGTTTGCGTCTCAATTTGGAGAGACGACACAGTGATTGTGATGATGGATTACTCGCATTCTCATGACTGTCAAGTAGAAGGGGTGGAGGTTCACTTTCTTTATGGAGTTGATTCATCTCAACACCCGTGTTTGCTAAAAATGCGAGTTCATCAGCGAAAATGTCCTCAAAGATTTCATCAATACCCCGAAGAATAATGTCATCAAAAAGCGCGGGGTGATCTTCAGACTCCAAAAATGGTTCATAATCAGTGTTAGATGTTGACCCTGACAACTCGGTGGAAGAGTCTGTATGTGTATGATACATAGTTGGGTCAAAAAACAACATATGAAAAGAGTCTAGATCAGTATCATGAGGCTGATCAAATTCACTGCTGTCGACATCTATTAATTCGACAGAACAGACCTGAGCAGTAGGTTCGGAGGGTACACTTCCCAACTTGTATATATTAAGCTCTATCGACATCTTCCCAAAGGATAGGGTCATAGAGCCATTACGACAGTTGATTATAGCATTGGAAGTGGCCAAAAAGGGGCGACCAAGAATCACCGGAATTTGATTCCGTGGGTTCGCTACATGTTGTGTATCAAGTACAATAAAGTCCACGGGGAATAAAAATTCCCCGATTTTTATCAACACATCCTCTAGTTCACCCCTAGGTTTGGTGATTGATCGGTCGGCCATCTGGAAAGTGCATTGAGCTGGTTTCAACTCTCCGATCCCTATCTGCTCATAAACAGAGTATGGAAACAGGTTAACACTTGTGCCAAGGTCAAGTAGAGCACGGTTAATGTGTTTATCCCCAATAGAAATAGAAATAGTAGGATAGCCTGGATCCTTATGTTTCCTAGGTAATTGTTGGGGAAAAGTTGTGTCTACAGTCTTTGACATGAACACCTTTTTTGGCACTTGAGTCTTCCTCTTCCTAGTGCACAAGTCCTTGAGAATTTTCGCATAAGCCGGGACTTGTTGTATAGCATCTAGGAGAGGGATATTGATATTAACCTGTTTAAAGATTTCAGTGATCTTCTCCATTTGCGGACTTGGTCTGTTTCCCCTTAACCTATTCGGATAAGGAGCTTTAGCAATAATAGCGGGGTCCAACATTGGAGAAGATCGTGTGGGTAGAAAAGATCCCAGAATAGGCGTGAGGATCATCTTGGGTAGAGTAGAAGGAGGATGCTGAGGGTTCGAGCCTTGAGAAAAATGGAGAATAGGCTCGGAAGAAGGTGGTGGGGTAGACGAACTGGGGTCAGAATTAGAAGTAGAAGTGGAAGGAAAGGTCTCAGCCGGGGTATCATCAATTGATCCATCATTATTGGTATCAATCTCTTCACTGACATGGTTGTCAAGCACTCTTCCAGATCTCAACGTGGTAACAGCATTCACATGATATGCATAGCCAGGATTGGGTAAGGGTTGAGCTGGAAGTTTCTCTTTCTCTCTAGCACTCATCTCGGCATTTAATCGAGCAATTTGTGCTTCCATCGATTTAATACTCTCATTTTGGGAAGCAGAGTTCCTTTTTATGTCATCGACGGAAGACTGAAAATTTGCCGTAGCTTGCATGAAATTTGTCAGAAGCAAATTCATGGTTTGTTCGAGTGAAGAGGAGTTATCTGAACCGACCGTTTAGAAAGAATTATTCCCAGGTACAGAATTTGTGGCCGGATTTTGAAAAGTTTATGTTTGGTAGGGGTGCTGACTTATTTGAAGTGGCTGCTGTTGTGGTGGAGGAGCCCTTTGGAAATTGTTTTGGTTTGGAACCGTGTTTTGAGTTTGTGATTGGTTCCAAGCAAAGTTAGGGTGATTCCTCCAACCCTGATTATAAGTGGAAGAATACGGATCGTTTCTAGGTCTTTGTTGGAAAGCAGCATTGGTATGCTCTTAACCTTGAAACTGAGAATTTAAAGGACATTCTTCCGTAAGATGAGATGGATTAGAACAGCATCCACAGACAGTTTTGGAAAGTGACATCTGATTTAGGGAGGCTGCTAAAAATTTATGTTCCATAGTTTCGAGTTTCTTTTGCATCGCTGCCATTTCAGCTCTAACTCCTATGGAAATATCAATTTGGTGAATGGCACCCATAGATGATGACTGGTTTACACTTTCCCACTGTAAAGATTTTTCAGCGAAATCTTCTAGAAATCTCCAGGCTTCACCATCATCTTTAGTCATGAAGGTGCCTTGACACATGGATTCAAGTTTCTGTTTAGTGGTAGGATTAATGCCCTCATATATGATTCTGTATAGATCCCATCTAGGAATTCCGTGATGTGGACATTGAACCAACAGATCCTTGAAGCGTTCAAAACACTTCGAGAATGGTTCATTGGGAAGCTGGGTAAATTGATATATTTCGCTACGGACTCGAGCTGTTTTATGATTATGGTAGAATTTCTTAAGGAATGCTGTTATGAATTCTCCCCAATTCGAAAAGCCACTTCTTGGCTATATCGCACAAGGTAAATAGGAGAAGACGTAAACGCATAGCATCCACAAAAAGCTGTGAAGTACCCATCATTGCGCATACATTTTCAAATTTGGTAATAAAAACATATGCGTCTTCAGACTCGAGACCGTGATATTTGGGTAGAAGATTGATGTATTGGGATTTGATTTCAAAATTGTCCCAATTGGCTGGTGGAATGGTGAGACAGGTCGAAAGAGGACCTCGCATAGGATAACATCTCTCTTGGAGAGAGATGCGGGGTGGATTCTGCGCACTTGCGGACGGTGGCAGAGTAGTGTTAAAGAAGTTCGATAGAGAATCGTCCATCGAAATGGGTGTGGTAGGGGATGTAGAAAAAGTAGACGTAGAATTACCGACTTCGGAGTCGATAGGAGGTGTAGGGTGTTTTTCGTCACCCCATTGAGATAGGAATACGCGCGCGCTTGTCAGGCGTACTACAGATTCCCCCTGCCTAGGGTAGGGCGGGGTTTATTAATTGTGGGGATCCGAATCTCCGTCAGCCGCGGACTAAGCTGCCGTTAATTATCCCTCGCCTTTGGGACGAGGGAACCTCCGATTAACGGGTTAAACTGGCCATGCGAACTCAATGTGCAGTGTACGTGTGTTGTGTTTTGAAAGGGGGGTTTGGATATATTGGGAGCCACGCAGAGTTTTTACGGGGGTCAGTGTCGTGGAGCACGTGTGTGTGTAAATATGTATACATATGTATATATATATATATGTATATATGTATATATATCAAAGAAAGAAAGGGGAAAAGGCATCCAAAGGATGTGTGGGGGCAGCACCTTGGGCGATGTGCGCCTAGGTGCTGTGCGCTCAGGCGCTAGAGTGCCACGTGTCGGTACGTGGACGCTCAGCGCTTGAGCGCTGGGCGCTTGAGCGCAAGCGCGCCACGTGTCGGCATGTAGGCGCTTTGCGCTTGAGCGCCTGCGCGCCACGTGTCGGCACGGGGGAGACTTGCGCTCGAGCGCTTGCGCTTGAGCTCAAACGCGCCACGTGTCGGCACCGGGGGGACTTGCGCTCGAGCGCTTGCGCTAGAACGCAAGCGCGCCACGTGTCGGCACCGGGGCGACTTGTGCTCGGGCACTTGCGCTTGAGTGCAAGCGCGCCACGTGTCGGCACGTGGGCGACTTGCGCTTGAGCGCTTGCGCTTGAGCGCTTGCGCTGGAGCGCAAGTGCGCCACGTGTCGGCACCGGGGCGACTTGCGCTCGGGCGCTTGCGCTTGAGCGCAAGCGCGCCACGTGTCGGCACGTGGGCGCTCTGCGCTTGAGCGCCGGCGAGAAAAAGTGGCTTTTAGCCTAGGAAACAGAAGCTATGCTTCAAAAAGGAAATATTTGTTATGTATATATGTATGGAGTTAAACTCCTGGGATGTTTTGAAGCTGATGAAGGGGGTTCTTCTTCTTCCTTCTGTTGTTTGGCCGGATCTTGAAGATCAAGAAGTAGGAGATTTTAAAAATCACTCCTTTTTGAGATCTGATGGGAGATCTGAGTTCCCCTTTGTGGGTTTTGTGGTGGAAAACTACTTAGTTTTGGAAAAGAAAGAGTAAAACTCTTGATTTAATTCAAAAGAATTGAGAAGGTTTAGAACCTTGGAGAAGGAGCAGGAGGCACAAAAAACCCTAGTTTTTGGGGGAATGAAAAAGTGTTATTTTTTTATTCATCATGTTGCCTTTTATAGGCTTACATATATAGCCCCTTGGGCTTTACAAAAATGGCATTTTAGCCATCCCATGGCTCATGTGCCATTTCATTTTTGTACATAAGCCACGGGCTTACAAGATATTGGCTTTAGCCCATTTTGTATACATTCATGTATAAAAAACTACATAAAAATTATTTATTACATGATTTTGTTGTTGGCATGGGGAGGCTGGCCGCGGGCTCGACTTAGGCATGGGCCCACCTGACCTGGGCTTGGGCCCACCTAGCTTGGGGGTTGACCTTGACTTTGACTCGGTCAACCGGGGTGTAAATTTTTACCCCAACAAATTTCCCCCCATCAATAAATGCACACCGCACATGTGGGTTGTGTGCATGAAATTGATGGATCTTCTTTCACGTGGAGGCGACTTGCTTTGGTTCCCACTTTTTGGGATGCACTGCCCTTTTTATGACGTGGACGGTCGACGCTTGACGCGTCTCCGAGACAGAGTGTCCGTGGTAGACGTTTCCCTGGCCCGGAGCGATCTGGTTCCTGTTTTGTAGGAAGCCTGCACTGCCCTTTTTACGACACGGACGGTCGACGCTCTGATCCGGAGCGATTTGGTTTTCGATTTGTGGGAAGCCTGCACTGCCCTTTTTACGACGTGGACGGTCGACACTCTGATCCGGAGCGATTTGGTAGACGTTCCCCCGGTACGGAGTGTCGCTGGTCGACGTTTCCCCGAGGCGGAGTGCCGCTGGTTGACGTGTCCCCGGCACGGAGTGTCTGCTTGACGTTTCCCCGGCACGGAGTGTCGCTGTCGGACGTTTCCCTGATGCGGTGTGTCCGTGTTGGACGTTTCCCCGATGCAGAGTGTCGCTGGTTGACGTTTCCCTGATGCGGAGTGTCTGTGTTGGACGTTTCCCCGATGCAGAGTGTCGCTGGTTGACGTGTCCCCGGCACGGAGTGTCTGCTTGACGTTTCCCCGGCATGGAGTATCGCTGGTTAACGTTTCCCTGATGCGGAGTGTCTGTGTTGGACGTTTCCCCGATGCAGAGTGTCGCTGGTTGACGTTTCCCTGATGCGGAGTGTCTGTATTGGACGTTTCCCCGATGCAGAGTGTCGCTTGCTGACGTGTCCCCGGCACAGAGTGTCTGCTTGACGTTTCCCCGGCACGGAGTGTCGTTGTTCGACTTTTCCCCGGCGCGGAGTGTCGCGGGTTGACTTTTCCCCGGCACGGAGTGTCGCTGATCGACTTTTCCCCGGCGCAGAGTGTCGGGTTGACTTTTCCCTGGCGCGGAGTGTCGGGTTGACTTTTCCCCGGCACGGAGTGTCCGTGGTAGACGTTTCCCTGGCCCGGAGTGATCTGGTTCCTGCCTTGTAGGAAGCCTGCACTGCCCTTTTTACGACATGGACAGTCGACGCTTGACGCGTCTCCGAGACGGAGTGTCCGTGGTCGACTTTTCCCTAGCTCGGAGTGTCGCTGGTCGATGTTTCCCCGATGCAGAGTGTCGCTGGTTGACGTTTCCCTGATGCGGAGTGTCTGTGTTGGACGTTTCCCCAATGCAGAGTGTCGCTTGCTGACGTGTCCCCGGCACGGAGTGTCCGCTTGACGTTTCCCCGGCACGGAGTATCGTTGTTCGACTTTTCCCCGGTGCGGAGTGTCGTGGGTTGACTTTTCCCCGGCACGGAGTGTCGCTGATCGACTTTTCCCCGGCGCGGAGTGTCGGGTTAACTTTTCCCCGGCGCGGAGTGTCGGGTTGACTTTTCCCCGGCACGGAGTGTCCGTGGTAGACGTTTCCCTTGCCCGGAGTGATCTGGTTCCTGCTTTGTAGGAAGCCTGCACTGGCCTTTTTACGACATGGACGGTCGACGCTTGACGTGTCTCTGAGACGGAGTGTCCGTGGTAGACTTTTCCCTGGCTCGGAGTGTCGCTGGTCGACGTTTCCCTGATGGAGAGTGTCGCTGGTTGACGTTTCCCCGAGGCGGAGTGTCGCTGATCAACTTTTCCCCGGCTCGGAGTGTCGGGTTGACTTTTCCCCGGCACGGAGTGTCGCTGATCGACTTTTCCCCGGCGCGGAGTGTCGGGTGGACTTTTCCCCGGCACGGAGTGTCGCTGATGGACTTTTCCCCGGCGCGGAGTGTCGGGTGGACTTTTCCCCGGCACGGAGTGTCGCTGATGGACTTTTCCCCGGCGCGGAGTGTCGGGTTGACTTTTCCCCGGCACTGAGTGTCGCTGATCGACTTTTCCCCGGCGCGGAGTGTCGGTGGTTGACTTTTCCCTGGCACGGAGTGTCGCTGATCGACTTTTCCCCGGCGCGGAGTGTCGGGTTGACTTTTCCCCGGCACGGAGTGTTGCTGATCGACTTTTCCCCGGCGCGGAGTGTCGGTGGTTGACTTTTCCTCGGCACGGAGTGTCGCTGATCGACTTTTCCCCGGCACGGAGTATCGGGTTGACTTTTCCCCGGCACGGAGTGTCGCTGATCGACTTTTCCCCGGCGCGGAGTGTCGGTGGTTGACTTTTCCCCGGCACGGAGTGTCGCTGATCGACTTTTCCCCGGCGCGGAGTGTCGGGTTGACTTTTCCCCGGCACGGAGTGTCGCTGATCGACTTTTCCCCGGCGCGGAGTGTCGGTGGTTGACTTTTCCCCGGCACGGAGTGTCGCTGATCGACTTTTCCCCGGCGCGGAGTGTCGGGTTGACTTTTCCCCGGCACGGAGTGTCGGTGATCGACTTTTCCCCAGCGCGGAGTGTCGGTGGTTGACTTTTCCCCCGCACGGAGTGTCGCTGATCGACTTTTCCCCGGCGCGGAGTGTCGGGTTGACTTTTCCCCGGCACGGAGTGTCGCTGATCGACTTTTCCCCGGCGCGGAGTGTCGGTGGTGGACTTGATTCCGAGACGAAGCATAATTTCGACAGGGGAGGCTGGTACACCAAGGCGAAGCATCATTTCGACACGGGGTGCATTCTGAGACGAAGCATAATTCCGACGCAGAGCTTGCTGGTTTGATTTGATTTGGGTTGACATCAGCATCGCTACACTGGAATATGGTACCAGTAGCGAATCATCATCTGTCTTGAGAGGATTTGGGATTTGTTTTTTTGTTTTTTTTTGTTTGGCATCTGCATTGCTGCACTGGAATAATGCCAGGAGCAACTCATCATTTGCCCCGGGAGGATTTGGATTTGGCATCTGCACTGCTGCACTGGAATAATGCCAGGAGCAACTCATCATTTGCCCCGAGAGGATTTGGGAATTAGGGTTTTTGTTTGGCATCTGCATTGCTGCACTAGAATAATGCCGGGAGCAACTCATCATTTGCCTCGGGAGGATTTGGATTTGGCATCTGCATTGCTGCACTGGAATAATGCCAGGAGCAACTCATCATTTGCCCCGGGAGGATTTGGATTTGGCATCTGCATTGCTGCACTGGAATAATGCCAGGAGCAACTCATCATTTGCCCCGAGAGGATTTGGGAATTGGGGTTTTTGTTTGGCATCTGCATTGCTGCACTGGAATAATGCCAGGAGCAACTCATTATTTGCCCCGAGAGGATTTGGGAATTGGTGGCTTAGGAGACAGGTTTAGATCCCTGTCACCTAAGGCTTTTCAATTTTGTGAGCCGTAATGGTCTCACAAAGCATTTTCTCCCTACGGGTTGTAAGGATCCCGTAGATGTGTTTTCTCCTTAGGAGTCGTGAGGACCCCCAAGTGTGTTGCTCCTTCGTGAGTCGTAAGGATCTCATGCGGGAATTTTCTCCTCACAAAGTCGAGAGGACTTTGCGAGTGCATTTCATCTCTTTTTCACGAGTTTGCGTCCTTTCGGTTTTCACAAACTCGCCGGCAGTCCTGCTGTTTTTACTCACGGAGCCCTTTCGGGTTTTCATCCGTGCCCATTTTGCTTGTGGACATACCTTCTTTTTTTTCTTTTTTTCTTTTTTTCCTTTTTTTTAATCTTCCCTGCCGGTGGGACTTTGAATGTGGTCTCGCCGGTAGGACTTGGGAGAGATTGGGATCGTTTTACGCCCGTGGATTGTATACGGTTTTGCAGGATGTATGATCCAGACCGTAGGGCCAAAAACATTTCGGGACTTTGTTGGCGTCTGCATCGCTGCACTGGAATTTGGTACCAGGAGTGACTCATCATTCGCCATCGGGGTATGGGATTTGGAATTTGGTTGGCGTCTGCATCGCTGCACTGGAATATGGTACCAGGAGCGACTCATCATTCGCCACTTGGGAATTTAGATTTGGAATTTGGTTGGCGTCTGCATCGCTGCACTGGAATATGGTACCAGGAGCAACTCATCATTCGCCACTTGGGGGTTGGAGAGCGATGGCTTAGGAGACAGGTTTAGATCCCTATCACCTAAGACTTTTCAATTTTATGAGCTGTGAGGGTCCCATAAAAGCATTTTCTCCCTGCGAGTCGTAAGGATCCCGCAAATGTATTTTCTCCTTAGGAGTCGTGAGGACTCCTAAGTGTGTTTTTCCTTTGTGACTCATAAGGATCCCACAAAGGTTTGTTCTCCTCATGTATCGTGAGGACACATGAGTGGATTTCCCTCGTTCCCAGTTTAATGACTTAGAGGTCGTCTGTTTCCAGTTTAACGACTTAGAGGTCATCTGTTTCCAGTTTAACGACATGGTGGTCATCTGTTTCTAGTTTAACGACTTAGAGGTCTAATGTTTCCAGTTTAAAGACTTAGAGGTCTACTGTCTCCAGTTTAAAGACTTAGAGGTCTACTGTCTCCAGTTTAAAGACTTTGAGGTCATCTGTTTCCAGTTTAACGACGTGGTGGTCATCTGTTTCCAGTTTAAAGACTTAGAGGTCATATGTTTCCAGTTTAACGACGTAGAGGTCATCCGTTTCCAGTTTAACGACGTAGAGGTCATCCGTTTCCAGTTTAACGACTTGGTGGTCATCCGTTTCCAGTTTAACGACTTAGAGGTCTACTGTTTCCAGTTTAACGACTTAGAGGTCATTTGTTTCCAGTTTAACGACATAGAGGTCATCTGTTTCCAGTTTAACGACATATAGGTCATCTGTTTCCAGTTTAACGACTTGGAGGTCTACTGTTTCCAGTTTAACGACTTAGAGGTCATCTGTTTCCAGTTTAACGACATAGAGGTCATCTGTTTCCAGTTTAACGACTTGGTGGTCATCTGTTTCCAGTTTAACGACTTGGAGGTCTTCTGTTTCCAGTTTAATGACTTGGAGGTCTATTGTGCCCAGTTTAACGACTTAGCGGTCATCTGTTTCCAGTTTAAAGACGTAGAGGTCATCTGTTTCCAGTTTAACGACTTGGAGGTCTTCTGTTTCCAGTTTAACGACTTGGAGGTCTATTGTGCCCAGTTTAACGACTTAGCGGTCATCTGTTTCCAGTTTAAAGACGTAGAGGTCATCTGTTTCCAGTTTAAAGATGTAGAGATCATCTGTTTCCAGTTTAACGACTTGGAGGTCATCTGTTTCCAGTTTAAAGACTTAGAGGTCTACTGTTCCCAGTTTAACGACTTAGAGGTCATCTGTTTCCAGTTTAAAGACTTAGGGGTCTACTGTTCCCAGTTTAACGACTTAGAGGTCATTTGTTTCCAGTTTAAAGACTTAAGGGTCTACTGTTCCCAGTTTAACGACTTAGAGGTCATCTGTTTCCAGTTTAAAGACTTAGGGGTCTATCTGTTTCCAGTTTAGAGACTTAGAGGTCTGCTGTTTCCAGTTTAAAGACTTAGAGGTCTGCTGTTTCCAGTTTAACGACTTAGAGGTCATCTGTTTCTAGTTTAACGACTTGGTGGTCATCTGTTTCCAGTTTAGAGACTTAGAGGTCTATTGGATTGATTTGGAATTTTGGGATAGGGGCCGGCATCAGCGTTGTTAACACTGAAGCACATGGGCCAGGACACATGAGTGGGTCTTCCCAACGGAGCATAATTCCAAAGGCGGAGGCCAACCGCGTAACTGGTGGTTGCGGTGGGGCATGGGTATGCTGAGGATTATTTGAGCCCGTGGATTGTATACGGTAGTCAAGTTGGGGACTAAACGTAGGGCCGGAAGAATTTTGGAAATTTGAATTTTTGTTTGTGTTTTTTTTGTTTTTATTTTACCGCGATTGCTCTATCCTTTCAGCTTTTTTATCGCGAAGATCGCGATTGCCCTATCATTTCGGCTTTTATTCGCGGTTGCCCCATCATTTCGGCTTTATTTCATTTTTATTTTTACTCGCTGATTTTTATTTCGAGTTACCCCATCATTTCGGCTTTTCTCTATTTTTCTTTTATTTACATATTTTTTTATTTACATATATATATATATATATGTATATTTTTACATTCCCAGTTTGACGACTTAGAGGTCGACTGTTCCCAGTTTAATGACGTGGCGGTCGATTGTTCCCAGTTTAAAGACTTAGCGGTCTATTATTCCCAGTTTAAAGACTTGGTGGTCTGTTGTTCCCAGTTTAACGACGTGGTGGTCCTCTTTGCTTATCCCAGCTCCTTGAACTTTGATCTTGGCAGGGCTGTGTTGATGACCTAGCTCTGTGGCTTGCCGATACATCCAAGGATTGTGAGGTTTTCCCAAGCTTATATTGGTCCTCTGCCCAATCTTTGAAAATATAGCAGTCTTCGATGGTATGACCCACCACTCTATGATATGAGCAGTATAGGGGATTGCCGGTCATGTTCATTTCCTGTGGCCTCTTTGGAACAGGCAGTTGCAGACCGCTGTTCAGGGCGTCCATGAATATTTTGCGGACTTCATTCCTCCTGAAGGAGTATACCTTCTTCTTTCCCTCCATTGGAGTAGGTGCCTTTACTGATGCTGGTCCTCGAGGCACATGTCTGGGAGGATTAGGTTCCCGAAAGGTTTCAGTCTCCATTTGCATGAAATCGGCGATCGTAGCTTGACTGTTTGCTAACACGCCTTTAGAAAATTCTATCTCTCCCATCTTGTATTGCCTTTCGACCCAATCTTTGAAGACGAAGCAGTCCTCAATGGCATGACCTATCACCCTGTGATAGGGGCAATATTTTGGGTCGTCGGTCATATTCTCTTCTTGCTGTCTCTTAGATTCTGGCAGTTGTAGACCGTTTCTTAGGGCGTCCCTGAATATCTTGTGGACCTTTTCCCTCTTGAAGGAATAGACCTTTTCCAGCTTCTCTTTCAGAGGCGACTCCCCACCGACGTATGTATCGGAGGGACTGGAGGCTGATTGCGGCCGTTTTCGCGAAGGCGCTCCGCTTTTAAGTTGAAAGGGATATCAGGTGGCTGCCCCCGGGTATCAATCCCTGGCTCATGAACCAAAACTTGATTCTGCTGTAATTGCAACCGGGCGACTTGGGTCGCGAGATCTGCCACGACGTTTGCCAGCTCGTCAACTTTGGAATAGACCTCGGCCATCTTCTCATCCCTGTCCTGAAATTGCCTTTGAAGCCATTGGAATAATGCTTGTTCTGTAGTTCCGGCTATGACAACCGGGTAATCTTTATTGCCTGAGCTCAATTCCGTAGGAACCATGGGCTCCTCTGGCTTATCGGCGTGAGCGGGCTCTTCATCAATTAGATCGAGTCGATGCTGGGTAGCGTCAACCATATCATCACCATGGCTGTGAAGAAGAGGAGGGTTCGTTTCTTCTTGTCCGGCCATGTAGACAGTGTGGACCACGTACCCAGCCATCTCTTTATCTTTGGCGGCTGATTTCGCAGAGCTGTCCGGGCTTTGGAAATTCATAAATTCTAACATGGCCGGAGCTATGGCCCTTTTGTTGGCTCTGTGTCCGAGCCGCTTCTTCCTTAGTTTCTCTGCCTTAAGCCCTTGGCAGGCTTCTGCTCTCCGGGAAGCCGCCATAGGCTGAGTGATGGGGAGCTTAGAGAAGATACCCGATCGAGCAGTTGTCAAGGGCACCGTCGGAGCTTGCTCAAGAGGCCTTGTTGCTTTGTCGGTGTTGATGGCCTTGCCCTCAGTTGGGGCCAAGGAAAGTCGTTCAGATACCGACTTGCGTTTGGGTTGGGGCGCCCACGAGATCACCACATTTGGTCTCCTACCTTTCGAGACCGGTTTGTCTGTTGCTGGAGCTTGAGGAGCTGGGATGGCGCTAATTGGTATGAACATAATAGAGCCGAATGGTAAGCAGCGGCTCCTCCCATTGTTGCCCGAGACTGGCCGGGAGGACCGTCCTAGAGTCTATCCTCATCGTGTAGGAGACGGGAGCCGTGCTGAGAGCTGAGTTCATCATCGGCGACATTGTTGGAAAGTGATTGCTTGAAAACCTGCATGAAAAAGCATTATTTTAGTATAAGTATAGACATGTATATAGATTGAGTTCGCATGAACGCTTAACCCGAAATATGGGAGGAGAGATTTGTCCCACCGGGCGTGCCAGAATCTGTAGGATGTTTTTCGTCACCCCATTGAGATGGGAATACACGCGCGCTTGTCAGGCGTATTACAGATTCCCCCTGCCTAGGGTAGGGCGGGGTTTATTGATTGTGGGGATCCGAATCTCCGTCAGCCGCGGACTAAGCTGCCGTTAATTACCCCTCGCCTTTGGGACGAGGGAATCTCCGATTAACGGGTTAAACTGGCCATGCGAACTCAATGTGCAGTGTACGTGTGTTGTGTTTTGAAAGGGGGGTTTGGATATATTGGGAGCCACGCAGAGTTTTTACGAGGGTCCCGCTACCCGGATAGCGGGCTAGGGGTCAAGGGGGCTAGCAGCCCCCTTGCGGGGTGCGGGGCAGCGCCCCGTTAGAAATTTTTTCTAACAGGGACAGTGTCGTGGAGCACGTGTGTGTGCAAATATGTATACATATGTATATATATATGTATATATGTATATATATCAAAGAAAGAAAGGGGAAAAGGCATCCAAAGGATGTGTGGGGGCAGCACCTTGGGCGATGTGCGCCTAGGTGCTGTGCGCTCAGGCGCTAAAGTGCCACGTGTCGGTACGTGGGCGCTCAGCACTTGAGCGCTGGGCACTTGAGCGCAAGCGCGCCACGTGTCGGCACGTAGGCGCTTTGCGCTTGAGCGCCTGCGCGCCACGTGTCGGCACGGGGGAGACTTGCGCTCGAGCGCTTGCGCTGGAGCGCAAGCGCGCCACGTGTCGACACGGGGGAGACTTGTCTCGAGCGCTTGCGCTTGGGCGCAAGCGCGCCACGTGTCGGCACCGGAGGGACTTGCGCTCGAGCGCTTGCGCTTGAACGCAAGCGCGCCACGTGTCGGCACCGGGGCGACTTGCGCTCGGACGCTTGCGCTTGAACGCAAGCGCGCCACGTGTCGGCACCGGGGCGACTTCCGCTCGGACGCTTGCGCTTGAACGCAAGCGCGCCACGTGTCGGCACGTGGGTGACTTGCGCTCGGGCGCTTGCGCTTGAGCGCAAGCGCGCCACATGTCAGCACGTGGGCGCTCTGCGCTTGAGCGCCGGCGAGAAAAAGTGGCTTTTAGGCTAAGAAACAGAAGCTATGCTTCAGAAAGGAAATATTTGTTATGTATATATGTATGGAGTTAAACTCCTGGGATGTTTTGAAGCTGATGAAGGGGGTTCTTCTTCTTCCTTCTGTTGTTTGGCCGGATCTTGAAGATCAAGAAGTAGGAGATTTTAAAAATCACTCCTTTTTGAGATCTGATGGGAGATCTGAGTTCCCCTTTGTGGGTTTTGTGGTGGAAAACTACTTAGTTTTGGAAAAGAAAGAGTAAAACTCTTGATTTAATTCAAAAGAATTGAGAAGGTTTAGAACCTTGGAGAAGGAGCAGGAGGCACAAAGAACCCTAGTTTTTGGGGGAATGAAAAAGTGTTATTTTTTTATTCATCATGTTTCCTTTTATAGGCTTACATATTTATATATAGCCCCTTGGGCTTTACAAAAATGGCATTTTAGCCATCCCATGGCTCATGTGCCATTTCATTTTTGCACATAAGCCACGGGCTTACAAGATATTGGCTTTATGCCCATTTTGCATACATTCATGTATAAAAAAACTACATAAAAATTATTTATTACATGATTTTGTTGTTGCCATGGGGAGGCTGGCCGCGGGCTCGACTTGGGCATGGGCCCGCTTGACCTGGGCTTGGGCCCACCTAGCTTGGGGGTTGACCTTGACTTTGACTCGGTCAACCGGGGTGTAAATTTTTACCCCAACAGGAGGAACGCGGACAAGTCGGGCACTAGAATCCCGTGTCCAGCCGAGCATGCACTAAATGGTATAGCACAAGTGGCAGCATTGCGATAATTAAGGAAAAGATGAGATTGGTGTTTGGTTTGAAAAATACGGATTTTTTTTTGAAAAATTCACACAAGCAACCCTAAATCTAGTGGTCACCTAGGTCAACTCTCTAGACCGCTCCTAGACTTCCAAAAGACAAGTCGTAAGATAGATCCTCTACTGCCTCTTTACCCCTTCTGTGGCCAGGTAAGTACCAGGTAAGTGGGAGGTTCTCCACTACGTAAGTAGTGGGCCTAATTAAGTAACCACTTGCCTTAGACACACTTGCCTTAGACACCACAAAAGAAACGTGGATAAGCAATAGATTACCCATGACCTCCTTCCGTCCTAAGTGAGCGCGACAGTCCTTAGAGTCTTGTCTAGATATTTTTTAGTTAATGAGGGTGATGCGGATGCAAGTTTGTGATTTTTGGGGCTTAGGACGGGTAATGAAATCCCGACCTAATCTAAATTTTGGTTGTGCCCCTTAATTTCCGTGTTAAAAATGCAAACAACCAAGATCAAACACGCAACAATTTTTCTTTTTGCGGCGTTGCGAATTTTTGCAAAGAAACCTGCAGAAATTGGTTAATGGAGCAGATGAAGGAAGAGATAAGAAAGACAGAGAGATACCTAGCAAAATTGGTGCACTGAATCCCTAGTCTCACCGCGGAACCGCCGCAGGAAGGCTTCAACGACCGTGGAAGCGCCGCAGTTCAGAGGGATCTCTGCACAAAATTTCTTACAGAGACCCCTGTTCACTCCCTGAGCTCTCTGTAATGTTCTGAAAAATTTTCCTCTCACTCCAGAGATTCCAGATTTCCTTGCAGCAAATCACTACAAATTGTTAAGCGCTTGTTGCGAATTTGGATCTAAAAAACTGATGGAATAATAAATTTTCCAACTCAAATTACAAAACGAACAAATTAGCACACTATCCCCGGCAACGGCGCCATTTGATTGATATTCTTTTTATATCGTGAATTTGTATGGAATGAAAAGAAATCACAATCAAAAATATTTGTACCGCAATCAATTAACGGTGTCGGTGTAGCGCGTTAATGAATACGGATCGTCCACAGGGAAAGTGTGATTTGATCGATCTTGTTTTAGTTGCGTTGGAAATTAAAGTATAAAAGAAAATTTTGAAGTTTAGTTTCAAGAATCACGAATTAGGTCTAAATTCAAGAAAATACCCAAATTGTTTGAATTATCAAGATTTGAAGAAAGGCTTGTCGGAATCAATTGAATTGATAGTGAGATTGATACTTTTAATTACAAATTCTTATCTATTGATGATTTGTTGCTAGATCGATGACAATCAACGAGGTTTAGGGATCTAATGAAGAAATTAGGGTTTCTTCATCCTCATCCCTTATCCTTTCGTTAATTAGCATTCAAATTCTAGCCTCTAGGAAATTCAATCATCGATTGTTGATCTCTAATTTAGAGCGAAAACACTCAAGAAAGTATCTCGCTCAAAACTAAGTCATCTTTGATTCAATTTCCTAGGGTTTACAAAACTCA
Source organism: Agapanthus africanus (assembly GCA_030015575.1). Taxonomy (NCBI): domain Eukaryota; kingdom Viridiplantae; phylum Streptophyta; class Magnoliopsida; order Asparagales; family Amaryllidaceae; genus Agapanthus; species Agapanthus africanus. Next base: position 55,483,680 of record JASDDO010000029.1, read on the forward strand.
TAAGACTTAAGAATCGTACAAGAATTCATCAACATCATCTACCTATTCTTTCGATTCCGATGCAAGCGGAGTTTACTCACGCGTCATTATAAAGCAATCAAGAACTAAGAATATCATAATGCGAGAATGAATAGAAAGCAAGAATAAAGATTGTCACTTTTTATTATTCGATATTTCGTTACAATACACTCAAAGACTACAAGAATTGAGGAGGAACAAAGATCATCGAACTAGCTTCGCATCGTCTTCTTGAGTCGCGGATCGTCGTGGATCTCTTGCTCGGATGAAGATCGGCGTTGCTTCAAAAGGCTTGTGGATGCTTGCTCGATTTAGAACTCGGTGAATCTTGAATTAGCTTTTTGAGATGGATTTGGGGCTAAGGTTTTGAAATGCAAGTTATGTCACTCAACTTGTGGAATTTTGGCTCAATATTAATAACCCTAAATTGTGTAACCTCAAAAACCCTAGATCTAGATCTCTTTTTATAACCACCTCCTTTGAATCTTCTCTCCAAAGCTAGGTTGTTAGGGAGAGTCTTCTAGAAGAAGTTTGTTGGAGGGAATATTCTAGAATAAGGTATATTCTAGGATAAGGTTGTTAGGCCGAGCCTTCTGGATAAAGCCACATGCTATTTTAGAAGTCTTCTGGAAGCTAGGCCATTACAGAGAGACACGTGGAGGAATCTGAGATGGTGACATGTCTAACAGGCTGCGGATCCGCAGCGGATAGGCCAACTTGGCTGCGGTTCCGCGGCTTTTTGGTGGAGTTGTTGCATGAAGTTTCTGAGCTGTTCTGTATTGGCTTTTTGGCACTTCATGGGATGCTTGGAATCTTTTTATTCTTTCTTGTTCACTGCCAGATCACAAGTCTTGGACTTGGTGTATTTTTATCAGCACTTTTAGTATTTCTGGCTCTTTTACCTGGAGAATTTCCTGCACACAATCTCGAGACAAGGATTGATATATACATATCAATGCAATTAGTAATAAACACGTAATTTCCCTTTATAATGTCGATTATAACTATAACACGTGTTATTTGGTATTTTACAGATGAATTCGTAATCCGTGTTATATTTACAATAAACACATTTAGCTGATTGATAAGAGTAGGGAAATTGTCGTGTTAAGAATGCAATATTTTCGACTGATCAGCGGCCTCTAGATGAGGGCTTCGGATCCTTAGCGTCCTGGGGTAAGACATTACCAGTCAAGGATGGGCCGAGCAGGGTAGCTGCTCAGTGGCCTCTTGGTGAGGGCTTTGATCCTTGGCGTCGTGGGTAAGAAATTACCAGCCATGGATAGACCGAGCAGGGTTAATGCCCGGTTGCCTCTTGGTGAGGGCTTTGATCTTTGGCGTTGGTGGGTAGGAAACTACCAGCCAGGGATAACCGAGCAGGGTAGCTGCCCGGATGCCTCTTGGTGAGGGCTTTATCCCTTAGCGCGGGAAAGCATAGAGAGGCCTGCTAAGGATGGACCGAGTAGGGTTACTGCCCGGTTGCCTCTTGACAAGGGCTTTGATCCCTGGCGTCATGGGGTAAGGAATTATCAGCCAAGGATAACCGAGCAGGGTAGCTGCCCGGTTGCCTCTTGGTGAGGCCTTTGATCCTTAGCGCGTGAGGGCATACAGAGGCCTGCTAAGGATGGACCAAGCAGGGTTGTTTCCCGGTGGCCTCTTGGCGAGGGCTTTGATCCTTGCCGTCGTGGGGTAAGGAATTACCAGCCAGGGATAACCGAGCAGGGTTGCTGCCCGGTTGCCTCTTGGTGAAGGCTTTGATCCTTAGCGCGGGAGGGCATACAGAGGCCTTGTAACATTTCAGAAAAATAAAAATATTATTTTTGGGAATTTTTATAATTTAATATTAATTTTAATGAATATTTTAATATTTCAGTATAATTAAATACCGATAAATGTGCAAAATTTTGGAAAATTTTTGGAAATTACTAAAAAGAGGGTACTTTATGTGATTTAAGCAAATTATGAGAGTTTATGATTTATTTGACACTAATTTTGTGCTAATCGCGATTAAAAATCGCTAATCGGATTTTAAGCGTGTTTTGTGCACATGTCTTTTTTTTTTACACTTGTTACATTTTCCTACATGATTTGGGGTGTATGGGTATTTGTTTTGGGTTTACTATTGAGGAGAAAAGAAAAGAAAAGAAAAGGATAAGTAATATAATATGAAGCATGGGTGAGAGAGAGAAAGAGAGGGTTTACCTTTGACTATTTTGAACCAATCCTCCAACATTTTACCTCATTTCCTCCCCTCTCCTCTTCCTCTTCTGCTATTGCTGCTGCCCCCTCCTTCTCCCCCTCTTCAACTCCTCAAAACACATCCAAAAAACACTCCAAAACATAATCTCCTTTTCACAAAAAAAGATGAACAAGCTCGAGGGAAACACATTGGACCAAGAAAGTAAGGATTTTGGCCACTTGTGGCAACTCAAGAAAATTCTTGAGTTGCTAAATGAGGTATTTTCTGAACCACTAGCTTAGTTTTCCCATTACTTATACCCCCATGTTATGATCGAACCGATATTGTGAGATTTTGTGGACTTAGAAAATTCTAGTTAGGGTTTATGGGAAATTGAGAGTTGTGATGTGAAATTGAGCTCAGTAGAGGCCACACAAACGCCCTAGTGCTAGAATTAAGGCCTAAACCAGAGACTAGAAACCCGGAATATGGATTTAGAAACCGATATCGGAAGAATTGTGGAATCTGTGAAGGTTATAAGGAATCTGCTATTACCCCGAGACTCTGAATTTTTTTTTGCAAACACAAAGAGACCAGCAGGCAACCTAGACCGTATACCCAAAACCCTAGCCCCTGACTCTTCAACCTGGCCTCAGATTTAATCTTTCTGTCCGCAATTTGCTTCCAGAGCATGGGTTTTGGGATCCGTGTTGGTTCTATAGCTTTATCTCCTGTAAACTTGACCCTTGGCATATGCAACTTTAGCTGATTTCACGTAGGGTAGAATCTGGGATCATTTTCTTGTGTTGTCGCATTGTTTTACAACTTATTTTAACATGGATTTTGGTATTTGATATTTCATTTCCGTCGGGTGGCATTTGAACGTCAATGACTGGGATTATTAGTCGTGTTTGCATGCGAGGCTATAGGTTTTTACTTATGAGTGTAGCGTGTGCCGTTTTTGGTTTTCCGATGTGATTTTTAATGCGCATTTGTGATTGTGTATATTTGTAGGTACCCCACGTGATGGAGAGACGTTGAAGATGAAGATGGCGACATCGGCATCGGCATACAAGAAGCAAGGTGAGTAGATTATATCTACGGGGGAAGTCGGGTGGATGGCGTATAGCACCCCTGCAGTTCGTTGTGATGTATACGAATACGTATACACACCTATATATTTTATATGTTGTTTGAGTTTATTGTTGATAATGATGGATTCTAGGTATTCTTGGATTGGTTTAAGTGTTAGTTGCGAGACCCGAGAGTAGAGGTTGCACCTACACACGCACACACATACTTGCAGACATTCTTTCTTTTACCTGTACGTGTATGGGGATGTGTATATTTATACATGGGTATGGGACTATGTGTTCATATACTGGATTTGAGGATAGTACTTGGAATTTGAGATGAGTCGATGAGATTCGATTTGAGGCCGTGAGATCGGTGATATGACAGGGTTCGTATTTGAGATACGACATGATGTTTTAGCGGGCCCTTTAACGTAGTGTTTCATACACACGCATGCATATGCTTAGATGGTATCAGTATTGTACTAGACGTAGGTCAATATCCCGGATCATGATATTTGATAAAGATGATACCAGATGAATAGTGTGATTGATGTGACTTTGAACCGTACCCAGATTTGGGATGCCGTACGACGGATTTAGGTACGAGCTATATATTGATGATAGATCCGCACTCTTGACTTGAGGATATCATATTATAGATTTTGGATTGTATATGATACTATTGAGGCGGGATCACCGACTATTATTTATATATGTATCGACTCAGATGTTAGGCGGTTTCCTTACCTTTCGTTTAGCCTGTTAGCTCAGCCCTATAGTTAGTGTAGTTGTTAGACTAGATTCGATTCCTACCTATTTCAAAACTAACGAATCGTGGGCATTTTAAAAGACAGGCCAAGGGATTCTACGGATATTTCAAAGGACGCATCTTTTCTTAAAAACACCGTAGCCCTTATTTTCAAAACACCACGATTCGTGTTATTTCAAAAGGTACTACTGTATGACTTATAATTATGTTAAATGCAGATTAGTTATTATTGTGTTTATCATTCAGCTCCCACACGTTATTGCTGTTCGCTCCGCATCGCATACTTATATTGTGATTTCATATACCATTATTGATATCATGCTGTCAGGACACCAGCACCATTACCGATGATGCGTATGTTCCACGTACACTTACTTGCCGGCTCACACACATCATCATCGGTAATTGCCATGTCACGTACACTTTAGACAATACTATTTCATCGACATAGCTTGTTAGCTGATAGTTTCGACATAATATTAGTGTACTTGCCTTATATGCTAGTTTAGACATTGCGGTTATTACTTGCTACTTCATGCATATTATTATTCACTGTTATGTCGTATTATGGAGTTTTATGCCCATATTCACTGTTTACGTGCTATCGATGATTGGATTTCGGATTTTCCTAAGATTTCCTGGATTTGGGGGAAAACCGCAAGAACATTTATAAACATCTTTCTCTCTCTTTTTAAATGAAAAGTGTGGTTTTCCCATGATGTATGAGTCGTCCACCATGAGTTTTAATGATTGTTGATGGATTTCTGGGTTTCGAGACCCGATTCGAGGAGTTGGATGAACCGTCTTGGGTACATGGTGGGCCCTGTAAGGTACCCCCGGGCAAGAAGTTCGAGTTGTATTCGATGAGCCTGGCAGGGGAGCACTACCTACCGGTGATTTTACCTGACGCGTCGGATATCTGGAGGATACTGTCGTGGTCCTGTGATTGATGTTAGGGGCCAATCTGGACTGACGGCGCCTTAGACAGTGAGATTTGAGACACTGAGATTTTGAGATATTGAGGTATTGAGATTTGATGGTACAGGCCAGTCCGGGCAGCCGGAGCTTGAGATATTACGATTTTGGGATTTATGTTTTGTGTCGATATTTGACACGGATTTCCCTGTTGATTTCATTGATGTTATTCGATTTATATATATACAGATATCTCTTTAAAAATAGAAAACAGCTGTCTCATTCATTTCATTACTTTACATTCATATCTCATACATATGATATATTGCTACTTGAGGCACTGACACGAGCACATGGGATTACACTTATGTATAGATGTTTACCCTTACCACCTTTTCATGCTTCAGACTTATCATTTTGAGGATTATATATATATTGATCGTATGACCTAGGATTGCGTCATAAATGCGATTTCTGCTCGTAGATGTTTTCTATTCATGAGTTGGCAACTCACCCCCGTTGTGCCACAGTTTCTTCCAGGTTTTTCCGTACAGGTTTCATTACGGTTTTGCTGGCACACTGCTTCCTTTCCGGATGTTTTTCTTGGTAGGTGGGTTCACTTGCATCGTGACCACCATTATACATTGTATATTATTTATTTCAGTTGTATCTAATTAAACTCCATCAACCAGACATGTATTTATTTCAGACTTGGGACCAGTTGTTTATTCTTTCGACCTTAGAGTCGCGTGTTGTATTTCTATGGATTTCTTGCTGTTTTGAGTTTCCTTTTCAGGTTTGATCCTCGCCCTTCGGCGTTGTATATTATTATTGCTTGCGTGGTTGTGACCGTCGATTGACGAAGAGCTAGCTCCCGCTTGGGGATGCCTTTATTCATTATATATGCTTTATCAGGTTTTGTACCCGTTTGGGGTCAGTATTTACAAAGGATACTCTGCCGAAATTTTTAGAAAAGACTTGTGATTTTAAAAATGCATATTTCGGCGTATATTGCAAAACTACTTGATTTAAATTGGTTTTTCCTTCACTCTACTACTTTACTTGGTTTGGATTTCTGGGTTTCGGCTTACTTAGATTACATACGCCTCGAGACGTTTCATAATTTAAGTGCCGGTCATGTTCCGTACTTTTCGGGTCGTGACAAAGTTGGTATAAGAGCGTTAGGTTTTACCTTCGGAGCGTAGGATGACCCTTGGTTGATGGAGTAGGTAGCTTGAGTAGAGTGACGTACCGTACGTATGTTCCGCGGCATATTTACGATACGCTACTCCACTTAAGAAGCCTTAGGATATACATTTCTTTGCTCAGTATTATATTCATTCATGCTCTAGCCTCATCGGTACCAGTTTATGGTTTTACTGCAACGATTACGGGCAGGAAGAGCTACGGCTAGAGTTGCGGTCAGCACGAGCTCGTCACGGACGAGAACTGACCAGGAAGTGACTCCAGAGATACGATGGCATAGAGAGGCGTCGTTTTATTGTGTTTTCACGCCACGAGCGTTTGATGGATCGCGGTATGAGATTTCTCGGACATGCAGATTTGCGCCAGAGGATTGAGCCACTGATAGAGGCCAGCCAGAATGTGATGACCATGGAGGTGTCGCTTGTTCATGATGATTGAGGCGTTGTTCAGCGTACAGATGAATGAGCCAGTGGTTGCTGCAAATGACGAGATATCGCCCAGATGATTGGAGCTACTGCAGCATGAGTATATACTTAGAGTTATGATGGAAGGTCGCTAGTCACCTGAGGATGAATGACTAGGACAGGTGGTTCGTTCTGTTACCCCGATGCGAGGCCATCAGATAGATTGATTCTGTTGGAGATAGTGCCCTCAGAGTCAATTATTGGATCACAAGAACGCGATTGCAATGATTGAGGGAGTACCTGTCCCAGTAGGACAGTCTTACTCAAGATGATAGTATGCTATCTGGTTTATCTTTATCATCGTGTACTGCTTCAGGTGACCTGACAGGTCGTTAATACACGTTGATAAAGCCCCTAGGATTCTTGCTTTACTGCGAGCAGTATGAGGGCGATCATGTACGTGGGAGCTGGGGTCTATAAGCACATCCTTAAAAGGTCCCTAGTCGTGGGAGTTTCGAGACAGGGCATCGATACTCCAGAGTAGACTAGTGTATACAGTCGAGACCCCGACGAGGGGCGGTGGCCGGTCTCACAAGCCACTGGTGTCAGTTGGTTTACCTAAGATATATACAGGTGCTCATTAGGTTATGAGTACACCGGACAGGACTCGCCGGGAACATACTAGTTGGTCTTATACCTGACGTCAGATAGCAGTTCCCTGGTGACATGTGTACAGGTTAGTTCATCGACCTGAGATCGTTATTTGTCTCGTGTGAGTTCCCACTGTAATTTGATTACTACCCTACCACGCTCAAAGGAGACGTGCAAACAGGTTTTAGTTGGGTACAGTCCCGAGCCACATGGAGGCAGTGAGCGGATCTGCAGGGGTTCGTCTCTCCCGGTATTGGGGGTGAGGTCGCACTGTGTCTAGGAGAGCCATTACACGAAGTCCTTGGCCAAGGCAGGAGATTTACTGGTAGGTATTCCAGTAGTATCTCAGGGTGTTTTGGGCTACACTCCGACACGACTTGTACCGCTTTTGGGGGTCTGACTTCTACCAACCCCCTAGGCCCGCCATGCGATGCTCATAGACGAGCGGACCGGACTGTACGGATATTGTCACTGACAGGCTCAGTAGGGCGTCAGGATGAGTTCGCTCATCGACGTCCCTTTTGGTCAATACCTGGTTTCCCGTTATGTATGGCTAATACCTCTGACGTGCTAGTGGTTAAATCCACAGCCAAAAGTATTGACGAGTCTTTAGAGTCCCCCACAGACAGTTACTCAAGTTTCGGGCGAAACACTGTAGAGGCCGTATGGAGATATGGCAGGGTTCGATCATATACGTGCGGTATTGCACGGATCATGATCAGACGGATAATACTAGCGGGCTTTGGTTTAAGCCTGATCCTAGTATTGTACAGTGTAGATTTTGTCTCATTGCATTTGTATTCGGTCGGAATACAAATGCGGGTATGTATATACAGTCACGGGGTTTTCCTGTAATTTATTACGGGATCAGTTTTCTGAAGTTGCCAGTTTGCATTCCGTTTCGGCTATTTTTCTTTGTATCCTTTATTGGCTGAAAATTGGTGGCGGAGGGCTTATTTGCAATTGTGCAAATTAGCATTGTGGAGGGTGGTCTTTGCATATTGTTGTTTCATGATGGTTGCACCATCATTTGACTTCTTCACTTCATGATGGCTTGACTTGTGGAGATATGATTGGTTGATGGAGTGTTGGATTTGGTTGATGATCATTTCTTTTCATCATGATAACCCTTTCTCTCTCTTGATTAATTGGCTCACTCACTCATTCATTCTCTTGCATTCCATTCTCTCATTCCTCAAGAGAGGGGCCGGCCAAGCTTCATGGGGGCTGTCCCAAATTTTCGTAGGGGATTTTTTGATCTTTTGGCTTCACAAAAATCCCATAGTTCCATCTCCAAAAGTTTAGTTCATTTTCTCCACCAAAAAGGCAACTTCTTAAAACCCCAATGAGACATAGCACCACACTATTCTACAGCAATTCTTGGGCACGTCGGCTGGCCAACTTCATACCCGAGTTGCCTCGCTCCAGAGGTGGGAGCCCGTAAAAGAACCCGGCGATGTGGTGCCCTTCCGACGAGGAGATGAAGACCGGAGATTCTGCGGGGAGATCGGGACGACGACGAGAAGACCGAAGGACACGGATCGCTCGGTATATCTCTCTACCCCTTCTCTAGTTAGCTAGGATTAGATTAATGGCCCGATCCGGGATTTTTGTGCGCGGTGGTGCCAGTTCAAAAGTTAAAGTAAAGTATCGTTTCCGCATTTTGGCCTCGTTCAGACGGCCGGGGCGCCGCCGTGCACTTACACTGGTATCAGAGCCACGCCATTAACCTAGTCTAGCTTGCTCTAACGTATTTACAAGATCGATCAAACAAATTTTCCGAAAACCCGCATTTTCTGGTTCAGTTCTCTGTCAAATTTTATTTGGCTCGAAAAATTATTTGGTGCATATTAAAAATACAGGCAGGGATTTATATGTAATCTGGGAAAATTTGGTGGCATATTGTTCCTGTTAAGCCATGGAACCGCGGCCGTACCCCTACTTTGGCCGCGGTTCCGCCGCCGGAATGAGGGATCATTGCACCAAATTGTTCCAGTGAGTTTCTGTGTTGAAAATAGGGGTTTTGGTATATTCTGTTTGGGCCCAGATTTTCTTTGAGTGCTACAGTAGTGCTTGGGGCCCACTTAGGAAAATTTAGTCGATCGAAAATTTTAAACATGTTAGTTCACAGTATTTACATTATATCTGCGACCGTGAATGTCATTTGATCGGTAAATCCTGTCTAACTGCTATAGCCCTTTTAGACGGATTTGCGAACGTGACATTCACGTTGATATTCTGTGTTGTGCTGTGATGTTGCGGATTGGTCGTGGGGGATAGCCTGGATGCAATGGTAGTACAGTTTTGATTGTATTATGTACATTTGATATTGCGGGGCGAGCGTCCGACATGTGGACTGCCGTCACTGCCTGTTTGTATATTATTCTTTTAGGGCACGACCGGGGTGAGATCGATATACCCGTTGTATGTATATTTTACTTTCTGTACTAGGATTACCCTAAGGTGGGGTGCGCGGATAGCCGGGTTCTAGAGGGCAATGGGCCCGCATCTCATGGCGTTGAGACGGAGGGGGCTTTACTCTAGAATTGGCGGGCTATTCGCCGCACTCGTAGGGGGTACAGGTTGACCCAGGATGGGTACCCAAGTTACCGGATTCCGTGAAGTGCTGAGTGGTCCATTCACGTTGCTGAAAGGGGCTGCCTCGCTTCAGGTTTTGGTGGGTAACTTGCCGCGTCCATAGGGGTCTAGGATTTTCATTGCACAGGCTATCCACACGACCAGGGGAACGTCGGGTTTCAGTAGCGGCTCTATGAAACCCGGGGATCCCAGATATCTGTATTGTTCTGTGATGCTTATTACATTTCTGTGATGTTGCATTTTATCACGCCTTGAGCGAATATTATATATTAATATATATACTAGTAGATGTTGCATATGTTTTGCATCCGCGCTAGTCCAGTCCCCGCTCTGTCGTTAGTTAAGTAACCTAACGGGTAATGACGGGACCCAGTGGCGAATGCGGATGGCATATACGTACATCATTATTTTCGTTCTTTATTGGTGTGATCAATTGATGGGACAGCGTTGATTCGGATCAATGCAAGCTAAACAAACCTATTCTGATGTTGTTGGAACATTTTTTCAAAAAGCTGTTATTGCAAGGGCGTTCTCTTTTGTTTTGCACAGTGGTATTCGGTTATGAATATCTAGCACCTTAGTCGACGAGGCAAGGGCCGAGATCCCTTCACCGGGAGTGACCCCTTGGACAGAATTTTGCGTCAGGGCAATAACTTCACTATAGTCGTTTACTTTTGCTTTGCATCGTGGTATTCAGTTGGAATATCCTGCACCTCATTTTACAGGGAAAGAGCCGAGATCCCTTCACCGGGAGTGACCTCTTTAGCAAAGGTTTTCGCCACTATATTTTTATAAAGCTATCCAGTTCCTTCAACGATATCAAGTTCATTACGTTAAAGGTTTTCGCCAGAAACCATTCGTAGCCCTCCGTCGTTTCATATGGATAGTCAATAGTATTCAAGCTGTGTTTGTTGGCCAAAGTCAAGGCACAGTGTTTGGTAGCTATTGGGTATTCATATGCAGCATAGATAGATGCGTTGGTTTGGGACAGTCGTACTGCCTTGTTGGCCAAAGTCAATGGTAGGTACGGGTGGGTTCAAATCAACCTGGAGAATGACGGGTAGAACTTGACATGTGACTTATGATTTGTTGGCCAAAGTCAAGGTCATAAGAGCATGGGGCAAAAATCACATCGGGAGTTTCTAAAGAAACTGAAACTTGCCAGATATGCGCATACCTTCTGAAGTGTGATAACGTGAGCGGATTCCGTCACGTTATCATGCGATGATAGTTGGATCCCGATTCCCACTGAAGAGTTGGTTTACTCCTCGGGTGATCCCGACTAATTTTTCTTTCAGGTTTGGAGAAGAATTTGACGTTATAGTGGGAGGTTTCCTGATTAGATAAATTGGTAACCATTCTGATCTAGGTTAGAGTGTACGCTGAGTGTTTCTTTTCTCTCTCTCTTTGGCAGCGACCATGACCCGACCCTAGACTATGACTCAGTGACCAAGATTAACCGAACTTTCTTAAACACTGGCTTTTGGATTGTCAGAGTTGCAAACCTCATTGCCACTCCCACTTTTACCCTTTTCTCCAGGACACCCCGTATTACTACGATCGTCCACTTCCATTGGATAAAACCATTGTATGGTTATATACGAACTCGAAGGAATTTATTCGAGGATGGTTTCCGGTTCTGGAGAAAACGAATAGGACTATTCAGTTGTCTTTTCTTTTTACCTTCTCTCAGGTTACGAGTGCCCCTTAGATTAGGGGATAGTACACCTATTACGCAAATTGGATAGTCTTCTTCCAAACCATAGGCAGGTGCCGACCGGTAGGGAATGAAGAAAACCAATTAGCCTAACGATGGTGTACAGAAGGTATTATGTAAAGACAAAGAAAGGGATTAGTAAGAGGGCAAAGTAAATTGCGACTGCTATTCACGACCAAACCAAGTATTTCATTACCACTCCCATTTCACCTTTGTATTTCTCCATAATACTCTGTATCACTATGAAGATCCACAGTTATTTGGATACTCCATCGTATGGTTATATACGAACTCGAAAGGAATTTGTTCCAGTTCGGGGATGGATTCTAGTTTAGGAGAAATAGGAATAAGGTTTATTCGGTTGTCTTTTATCTTCACCTTATCTCGCATCGCGAGTGCTCCTAGGATTAGGACAGTACACCCATTATGCTTATTGGATAGTCTTCTTCCAAACCATAGGCTGGTGCCGAACGGTAGGGAAAGAAGAAAACCATTTGGCCTAAAGGGGTGTACAGAAGGTATTGACTAAAGACATATGTAGGGATGTGGAGAGATGGCAAAGAAATATACAGTTGTGAATCTGATAATGGGAGAGGCGTTATTAGGAATACCAGGATACCCCATCGAAACATTTCAATGTTTCAGTTTCACTGTGTACTGTTAAAAGAAAACTGATTTCCCAATTAGACACTTGCTCCAGGGTATGTATTTACCAGGTATGATTCTCACATCTGTATGGTTTTACAGATGATGAGTAGGAGTAAGTTATTGGGAATTAGGTGATCATCCTCATTATATCGCAATTCGTTGTAATTGGTGATATTTGAGGAAATCGCCTGGGTAGTTTACCGGACGGCAAATATTTGGTTTTGAATATCCGTTGCTATGCACCAATTTCAAATTGATATATCTGTACGTCTATTTTCATAGAGTGAGATATACCTTTTTGAAATTATGTCTATGACATTTACCTTTATCAGTGGATGGTTAGGTAAGGAGCATTAAACAGCGGTGTAATTCTTCTTAACCATAAGTACAGTTTTCAACCTACGACACACAGGGTTTGAGTTATTAAACTCAAAGGACTTATACAGAGTATTGTATGTTGTCCAGTGTCCATTAGGACAGAGGGGTTGGTCCTCGCACTATATTCTGTTTACTTGTGACTTCTCTAGTTCCTAGACATGTGTTTTGTGGAAACACAAGGTCTGAGTTTTGAGAAGTTATAGGTATAAGAGTAAAGTAGAGAACCAGGTGTTGCAAGTATCGGGATTCTTCAAGGTGACCGAAGATGTAGATACTTGTGAATGGTATTCAGTTGATAAGTAATGATTAAGAGAACTTCCTTCTCTTTCCGGTTACTCATATCTGGATGCATTCCTAAGTTGAGTAACGCTGATCGGCCTCTCCCTATTTAGTTGACATGCACTGGAGACAGCTGCATGATTTGAATCTGGTTCAATTAAATCAGTGCCTCTGGTTCTATATTGGATATAGAACAGTTCATATCTTAACGATGTTAAGGTACGGGGAGTTGTCCGGCTTATGCTTAAAACCAGACTCTGGATAACTCAAGGCACGTTTCTGTAATGGCTGTTTGTGGGTTGACCCAGGCTATGACGAGGGTTAACTTTCTACCATCTGGAAGATCAATAGTGATATTGTTCTAGACTCGCCACAGTTTTAAGCAAAAATGGATTTTTTCAGAAAACAGTAGTGGGAGTATGGTAGAACTGGAAGTAATTCCAGAACCGCAAACGATTACTGAAGATTTGATAAGAACCTAAAGATTCAATCTGGTTTGACATTCCATTAGCCACTCCGCAGATATGGTGGGTAACCTTAGGCACCCGAGAGGTACTCCGGTAGCCTCAAGGACGGTGACAAGGAGGTTCTTGTTTACCCAGACTTACCACTGCTGTTGTTCCAGACTGTGAGACCCGGCAGGAGGATAAGTATAGCGTCGTTCTAAACTAGCTTTAGAAGTGTACGTGTATATGACTCTGCCAGAGGGTTGTCGTAGTCAGTGGGAGCAGCGGAAGCATTGGTGGACAAGTGGCTTATGTTTATTTATAGACTAAACCAGATGTAGCGGAGATAGATCATCTATTTCTGATATGACAGTCATAGGTTTGACTTCATCAGAATAGGGGATGGATCTGTTAAGAAGGTAGTAGGGTGTGATGTCCTGGTATTTGGATGACATACACAGAGTAGGAAGTGATGTTCCTATACTACGATCGGTTATACTTTGGTTGTCACACAGTGGTTTCTCCACATGGGACTTGGATATAATATCAAGACATTCTGGTTACTGGATCTATGGTTTTAGATCTAGATTTGGGTAGTTTCCCAATCTGGGTACTTAGACAGCATTCTAAAGGTGTTTTAGAATGGACGACTCCTGGCACGGTAGTATACCTGTAGATGATGGAGTCACCCTCTCTAAAGGTCTCTTACAGACTAAAGGGGAGAGGGATGTGCATGATTGGCAGATCACTTACTTAGGCAATTGAGTCAATCATGAGATGTCAAGTACCACACCAGATGTTGTTTTTACAGTAGATGCGATAAGTTGATATTAATCCAATCCTGGAGAAACAATCGGAAGCAGTTTTAGAACATAAGTGGATGTTCTAGGGATATGATAACGACAGCCTCATTCGGGATACGGTTATCATTCCAGGCTTCCAAGGTGACCTGAATGACAGAGTGGCTGTCAGAGTTATAGTTTTCCCTCTGACGAGGGGCAGTATTTGGACAGGTGGTCCAGGTAGATACTGAGGGAGACATGGCGCAGGATACTGATTAAGTTCAGTTGACAATACAGTCTAAGAAGTTTGGACTTGGAGTTCATTTATGAGCTAGGTCCCATCAGATATCCAGACACATTCTAAGACAGCTATTGCTCATTTTGGGAGATGGTTTTCTCCGCGAACTTGAGATATAGACAGACATAGAAAGAAACATCAAAGCGGATCCACTCACTGAGGCTATTCCTCGAACGCAATAGTTTCGCAAACGGGTTTTATGAGACTGATTAGTAGAGGAGTTGGGTGTTCGGTATCACACGGGCTGTGAGTATGCGACATCGCAATAATTAGCCTTAAGTGCAAGTGGGAGATTGTTAGAAATAGTGCCCTCTGTGTCAATTATTGGATCACAGGCACGTGATTGCAATGATTGAGGGAGGACCTGTCCCAGTAGGACAGTCTTACTCAAGATGATAGTATGCTATCTGGTTTATCTTTATCATCGTGTACTGCTTCGGGTGACCTGACAGGTCGCTATTACACGTTGATAAAGCCCCTAGGATTCTTGCTTGACTGCCAGCAGTATGAGGGTGATCATATACGTGGGAGCTGGGGTCTATAAGCACATCCTTAAAAGGTCTCTAGTCATGGGAGTTTCGAGACAGGGCATCGATACTCCAGAGTAGACTAGTGTATACAGTCGAGACCCCGACGAGGGGCGGTGGCCGGTCTCACAAGCCACTGGTGTCAGTTGGTTCACCTAAGATGTATACAGGTGCTCATTGGGTTATGAGTACACCGGACAGGACTCGCCGGGATATGCTAGTTGGTCTTTTACCTGACGTCAGATAGCAGTTCCCTGGTGATATGTGTACAGGTTAGTTCATCGACCTGAGATCGTCATTTGTCTCGTGTGAGTTCCCACTGTACTTTGATTACTACCCTACCACGCTCAAAGGAGACATGCAAACAGGTTTTAGTTGGGTACAGTCCCGAGCCACATAGAGGCAGTGAGCGGATCTGCAGGGGTTCGTCTCTCCCGGTATTGGGGGTGAGGTCGCACTGTGTCTAGGAGAGCCATTACACGAAGTCCTTGGCCAAGGCAGGAGATTTACTGGTAGGTATTCTATTAGTATCTCAGGGTGTTCTGGGCTACACTCCGACACGACTTGTACCGCTTTTGGGGGTCTGACTTCTACCAACCCCCTAGGCCTGCCATGCGATGCTCATAGACGAATGGACGGGACTGTACGGATATTGTCACTGACAGGCTCAGTAGGGTGTCAGGATGAGTTCGCTCATCGACGTCCCTTTTGGTCAATACCTGGTTGCTCGTTATGTATGGCTAATACCTCTGACGTGCTAGTGGTTAAATCCACAGCCAAAAGTATTGACGAGTCTTTATAATCCCCCACAGACAGTTACTCAAGTTTTGGGCGAAACGCTGCAGAGGCCGTATGGAGATATGGCAGGGTTCGATCATATATGTGCGGTATTGCACGGATCATGATCGGACGGATAATACTAGCGGGCTTTGGTTTATGCCGGATCCTAGTATTGTACAGTGTAGATTTTGTCTCATTGCATTTGTATTCGGTCGGAATACAAATGCGGGTATGTATATACAGTCACGGGGTTTTCCTGTAATTTATTACGGGATCAGTTTTCTGAAGTTGCCAGTTTGCATTTCGTTTCGGCCATTTTTCTTTGTATCTTTCATTGGCTGAAAATTGGTGGAGGAGGGCTTATTTGCAATTGTGAAAATTAGCATTGTGAAGGGTGGTCTTTGCATATTATTGTTTCATGATGGTTGCACCATCATTTGACTTCTTCACTTCATGATGACTTGACTTGTGGAGATATGATTGGTTGATGGAGTGTTGGATTTGGTTGATGATCATTTCTTTTCATCGTGATAACCTTTTCTCTCTCTTGATTAATTGGCTCATTCACTCATTCATTCTCTTGCATTCCATTCTCTCATTCCTCAAGAGAAGGGCCGGCCAAGCTTCATAGGGGCTGTCCTAAATTTTGGTAGGGGATTTTTTGATCTTTTGGCTTCACAAAAATCCCATAGTTCCATCTCCAAAAGTTTAGTTCATTTCCTCCACCAAAAAGGCAACTTCTTAAAACCCCAATGAGACATAGCACTACACTATTCTACAGCAATTCTTGGGCACGTCGGCTCGCCAACTTCGTGCCCGAGTTGCCTCGGTCCAGAGGTAGGAGCCCGTAAAAGAACCCGGCGATGTGGTGCCCTTCCGACGAGGAGATGAAGACCGGAGATTCTGCGGGGAGATCGGGACGACGACGAGAAGACCGAAGGACACGGATCGCTCGATATATCTCTCTACCCCTTCTCTAGTTAGCTAGGATTAGATTAATGGCCCGATCCGGGATTTTTGTGCACGGTGGTGCTAGTTCAAAAGTTAAAGTAAAGTATCGTTTCCGCATTTTGGCCTCGTTCAGACGGCCGGGGCGCCGCCGTGCACTTACAGATTCCAGCTAGAGACGACTTCATGCGGATACGTTGAGAGTCGATAGAGGCTATCGAATGTCAGAAACCCATATTCCAAGTTTAAAGTATTCGGAAAGACATGCAAGAAATTCTATGGACCCTCTAGAAGAATAAAACCCTAACTCGACATAATGACCGTGTGAAATCCTTTGAACCATAGGGTTTGCGGCAGTTCCACGGCGCTATTAGTGAGGCTTGGGTTTGCCCTTCTACGGCTGGTCCACCGATGCTATGGTATGTACTCGATACTATTAAACTGTATCCAAGATGTTGAGCTCTTAGGGGATTATGAGGTTTTGACGAATCGATCGAATGATTCGACTTCATTCGGATGCTATGTGGTGAGATGTATTGCTTGGGCGACTCCAGATACGAGTATAGCCGTTGGAGCACAGTCCATGCAGCCACGACGAGACGAGTCCGAAGCAGTTGACATTAGAGAAAAGTGGAGTAAGAGGTTCGTACGAGATCTTGATAAGATGACGTTCCACTCCGCCGACATCAAAGATGTGATACGCAAACAGAAGCGTTGACTACAGATATATATTCCAGGAGGAGTCGTGATGAGCATTCAGCCATTCCGGAACAAGAAACAGATATAGTAAAGGACAATGACTTCCGGACAGTTCGGCAGAGACAAGATTTGAGAGACTTCGACATGATCTTTCTGGAATAAAGTACGAGAAGACTTAGACCCAGGAGCAGTCATATTGTGCACACCCAGCAGGCCAGAGTTCAGCATCGTCGACGAGACATGCTATGAGTGACCACGACAGTTGGCCAGAGATCTTTAGAGGATATGCCAGAGCGGACTACTTCCATTATCGTTTCCATGTTGGACCGTTGAGCCGGGGAGCTATGTACTTAGCAATTCGCAGTGAGAGACGAGAGCCTAAGGGCACCAGACGACGGGCCATGATTGGGAGGCAAGTAGATATCTGCTCCGCTAAGCATTGGATGCACCGACACCTTCTCGACTTCGAAGGAGGAACTATCGACGACAGTATTTATGATTTGTGATTTGGTGATTCGATTATCACGTATCCGTCACCTTGGATTTCGGTATTTTGGGCGATCTATTCGCATAATTGATTTTGATGATTGAGTTTCATGATATTTGTTTTTGTGCACCATGGTTGCACCTACTGAGTATTTACGATTTGTGCACAGTTATTTCACTTGATATCGTTTTTGTGCCTTGGCTGCACATGCTCATGACTTCATGGATTCCATACAATTGGGTTGATTTTGTGCATATGGCATGCACCTGATTTAATTTTTGCATTCGGTATAGTTCATATATGCTTGCAGTGCTGTGATATGTATTTTGTGCACTCCAGTTGCACAGGACTTCGATTTGATGTTATTTGAGATCTTGATTTTGACTTCATGCCTAGGGCATGCATATGATTTGACTTATGCTTACGGCATAGTTTTTATGCACTTTTAGTGTTTTGATTTGATTTTGTGCATGCTTGTGAGATTTGATACCGCGGTATACCTGATTTGGATTTGAGATGTGTTGTATACCGTCGATTTCGATTGTGATGCTCGATATTTGTTTTGTGCACTTTGTGCACCTGATTGGATTCTTGCGCATATTTGACGCGCTTGATATTGGACTTCATGATTCCGTGCATGTTGGATGTGTAAGTCTACGGTAGCGCCCCGGCCGTCTGTCCGAGGCCAAAATGCGGAAACAAAAACTTTTTCAAACTAGAAACCGGCGCTATCGTATGCTTAAAACCCGGATCGGACCATTAACCTACAACTAGCTATCTAGAGAGAGGGTTGGAAAGCTATACCGATCGATCCGTGTCCTTCGGTCTTTGGCCACCATCCCAAGCTCCTCGCGGCATCTCCGGTCTCGATCTCCTCGTCGGAAAAGGCACCACATCATCGATTCCTTTTACGAGCTCCCGCTTCATCCGAAGTAACTCGGGCATGAAGTGTGCTAGCCGACGTGTCCAAGGTGTTGTAGAGAATGTTTGTGATCACTATGTTTCTTGCATCCATGGCTTGGATGGAGGTTAGAGGTGTTGCCATTGATGGAGATAATGAGCTAGAGGAAGAAGAAGAAGAGAAGAGATTTTCTTTCCTTTCCTTTTCTTTTCTTTTATATGATGAGAGTGTGAAAGAGTGAGATAAATACAAGACCAAACGCATATATGGCAGCCCCTCTCTCTCCTCTCATCATATCAACACAAAACAATCACTAGTGTGATATATTTTTACAAAAAAGAGACCATAAGTCATATATATATGTCCATGTCACATTAATGCATGTTATGATGAAATTCTAGCTCATTATTTCCACCATCCAAACACTAATCCAAATGTTTGGTCCAATAAAAAGATCCGACAACATCTAAAGTAAACTCGTGACGGATCACAAGGATACCCCTCACCTGTATATACATTCCTGCATCCGCATTCCGACTGAATGCGAATGCGATGAGACGAAAGTAATCCAACAAATCTAATACTAGGATCCGGCTTAAACCAAAGCCCACTAGTATGATCCGTCCGATCATGATCTGTGCAATACCGCACGTATATGATCGAACCCTGCCACATATCATACGGCCTCTACAACGTTTCGCCCGAAACTTAAGAAACAGTCTGTGGGGGACTCTAAAGACTCGTCAATACATTGGCTGTGGATTTAACCACTAGCACGTCAGAGGTATTAACTGTACGTAACGGGCTACCAGGTATTGACCAAAAGGGAGGTCGATGAGCGAACTTATCCTGACACCCTACTGACCCTGTCAGTGACAATATCCGTACAGTCCGGTCCGTTCGGCTATGAGCATCGCATGGCGGGCTTAGGGGGTTGGTAAAAGTCAGACCCCCAAAAGCGGCACAAGTCGTGCCGGAGTGTAGCCCATAACATACTGAGATACTACTGGAATACCTACAGTAAATCTCCTGCCTTGGCCAAGAACTTCGTGTAATGGCTCTTCTAGACACAGCGTGATCTCACCCCCAATACCGGGAGAGACGAAACCCCTGCAGATCCGCTCACTGCCTCTATGTGGCTCGGGACTGTACCCAACTAAAACCTGTTTTCACGACTCCTTTGAGCCGTGGTAGGGTAGTAATCAAAGCATAGTGGGAACTCACACGAGACAAATGACGATCTCAGGTCGATGAACTAACCTGTACACATGTCACCAGGGAACTGCTATCTGACGTCAGCTATAATACCAACTAGCATGTTCCCGGCGAGTCATGTCCGGTGTACTCATAACCCAATGAGCACCTGTATACATCTTAGGTGAACCAACTGACACCAGTGGCTTGTGAGACCGGTCACCGCCCCTCGTCGGGGTCTCGACTGTATACACTAGTCTACTCCGGAGTATCGATGCCCTGTCTTGAAAACTCCCACGACTAGGGACCGCTTTAAGGATGTGCTTATAGACCCCAGCTCCCACGTATATGATCGCCATCATACTGCTGGCTGTCAAGCAAGAAACCTAAGGGCTCTACCAACGTGCAATAGTGATCAGTAATGTCACCTAAAGCAGTACACGATGATAAAGATAAACCAGATAGCATACTATCATCTTGAGTAAGACTGTCCTATTGATATAAGTCCTCCGTCAATCATTGCAATCACATGCCTGTGATCCAATAATTGACTCTGAGGGCACTATATCCAACAGGATGCACATGATTTAGATTTTATTCGTACATGATGGATGTACCTGATTTAGATTTTCGCGCATGTTGGGCGCATGATTTGATATGCGATTTTGGTGCACACCAGATGCACTAAATCGGATTCTTCGTGCATGTCAGATGCACCTGTTTTTGCTGTCAGGCACACCCGCTGCCTTTGACAGATGTTTCGTGCACACCCGATGCACTTAGATGATGTTTCTGTGCGCATGTATGGCACATTCATGGATTTTGATTTCCGTGCGCACTAGACGCACGTAATATTCATATGCACATTTTGGGATTGATTTCTTATGGAGCAGTACGTTTTTATGATATTTACTATTGTTTTCGTACTAAACAGGACTAGTCCGAGGACAGTACCTAAGTATATTTTGCATGCATTGATAGCTATTGAAGGGAATTCCAAAAAGAGAGCTATAGTCTCAGTATTTACCTACGTGTCTGAGATGACACGAAACGTTTAAAATAAGGAAACCCCTCTATATTGTTTTCAAAACGGCGGTACGTGCATGTAAACAAAGGATATATATATACAGTTATTTTCTTATAATAGACGTCCGCCAATGTGCCGCAATATGCGCATCGCGCTACGATTTTAGATGGTTTAGCATGCATTTGTTCTGATGTTTTAATGATAACGACATGTATAGTTTTGACATATATATCATGTTGATTTCGTTTTGGATTTGACATTGATGTCTTCCCCATGACTCCGATGATTGCGAGATTGCTTGACGGAGTTTTGATTTTGAGTTATCTTCTCATTGTTCATGCTCATGCATTGCGTTATGATGCGTTTTATGTATTGATACTTTCAGGACCCCGACGACTTGGACTTTTTACTGAAATGTTTTAGTATTTGAGGGGTTTAAATTTAAATTCGGAGACCGAATTTCTTTATGAGGGGAAGATTGTAACATTTCAGAAAAATAAAAATATTATTTTTGGGAATTTTTATAATTTTATATTAATTTTAATGAATATTTTAATATTTCGGTATAATTAAATTCTGATAAATGGGGAAAAATTTGGAAATTTTTTGGAAATTACTAAAAAGAGGGTATTTTATGTGATTTAAGCAAATTATGAGAGTTTATGATTTATTTGACACTAATTTTGTGCTAATCGCGATTAAAAATCGCTAATCGGATTTTAAGCGTGTTTTGTGCACATGTCTTTTTCTTTTTTTTACACTTGTTACATTTTCCTACATGATTTGGGTTGTATGGGTATTTGTTTTGGGTTTACTATTGAGGAGAAAAGAAAAGAAAAGAAAAGAAAAGGATAAGTAATATAATATGAAGCATGGGTGAGAGAGAGAAAGGGAGGGTTTGCCTTTGACTATTTTGAACCATTCCTCCACCATTTTACCTCATTTCCTCCCCTCCCCTCTTCCTCTTCTGCTGCTGCTGCTGCCCCCTCCTTCTCCTCCTCTTCAACTCCTCAAAACACATCCAAAAAACACTCCAAAACATAATCTCCTTTTCACAAAAAAAGATGCACAAGCTCGAGGGAAACACATTGGACCAAGAAAGCAAGGATTTTGGCCACTTGGGGCAACGCAAGAAAATTCATGAGTTGCCAAATGAGGTATTTTCTGAACCACTAGCTTAGTTTTCCCATTACTTATACCCCAATGTTATGATAGAACCGATATTGTGAGATTTTGTGGACTTAGAAAATTCTAGTTAGGGTTTATGGGAAATTGAGAGTTGTGATGTGAAATTGAGCTCAGTAGAGGCTACACAAACACCCTAGTTCTAGAATTAAGGCCTAAACCAGAGACTAGAAACCCGGAATATGGATTTAGAAACCGATATCGGAAGAATTGTGGAATCTGTGAGGGTTATAAGGAATCTGCTATCACCCCGAGACTCTGAAATTTTTTTTGCAAACACAGAGAGACCAGCAGGCAACCTAGACCGTATACCCAAAACCTAGCCCCTGACTCTTCAACCTGGCCGCAGATTTAATATTTCTGGCCGCAATTTGCGGCCAGAGCATGGGTTCTGGGATCCGTGTTGGTTCTATAGCTTTATCTCCTGTAAACTTGACCCTTGGCATATGCAACTTTGGCTGATTTCACCTAGGGTAGAATCTGGGATTATTTTCTTGTGTTGGCGCATTGTTTTAAGACTTATTTTAACATGGATTTTGGAATTTTATATTTCGTTTCCGTCGGGTGGCGTTTGAACGTCAACGACTGGGATTATTAGTCGTGTTTGCATGCGAGGCTATAGGTTTTTACCTATGAGCGTAGCGTGTGCCGTTTTTGGTTTTCCGATGTGATTTTTAATGCGCATTTGCGATTGTGTATATTTGTAGGTACCCCACGTGATGGAGAGACATTGAAGATGAAGATGGCGACATCGGCATCGGCAAATAAGAAGCAAGATGAGTAGATTATATCTACGGGGGAAGTCGGGTGGATAGCGTATAGCACCCCCGCAGTTCCTTGTGATGTATACGAATACGTATACACACCTATATATTTTATATGTTGTTTGAGTTTATTGTTGATAATGATGGATTCTAGGTATTCTTGGATTGGCTTAAGTGTTAGTTGCGAGACCCTAGAGTATAGGTTGCACCCACACACGCACACACATACTTGCATACATTCTTTCTTTTACCTGTACGTATATGGGGATGTGTATATTTACACATGGGTATGGGACTATGTGTTCATATACTGGATTTGAGGATAGTACTTGGGGATTTGAGATGAGTCGATGAGATTCGATTTGAGGCCGTGAGATCGGTGATATGACAGGGTTTGTATTTGAGATAGGACATGATGTTTTAGCAGGCCCTTTAACGTAGTGTTTCATACACGCGCATTCATATGCTTAGATGGTATCAGTATTGTACTGAACGTAGTTCAGTATCCCGGATCATGATATTTGATAAAGATGATACCAGATGAATAGTGTGATTGATGTGACTTTGAACCGTACCCAGATTTGGGATGCCGTACGACGGATTTACGTATGAGCTATATATTGATGATAGATCCGCACTCTTGACTTGAGGATGTCATATTATAGATTTTGGATCGTATATGATACTATTGAGGCGGGATCACCGACTATTATTTATATATGTATCAACTCAGATGTTAGGCGCTTTTCTTACCTTTCGTTTAGCTTGTTAGCTCAGCCCTATAGTTAGTATAGTTGTTAGACTAGATTCGATTCCTACCTATTTCAAAACTAACGAATCGTGGGTATTTTAAATGACAGGCCAAGGGATTCTACGGATATTTCAAAGGACGTGTCTTTTCTTAAAAACACCGTAGCTCTTATTTTCAAAACACCACGATTCGTGTTATTTCAAAAGGCACTACTGTATGACTTATAATTATATTAAATGCAGATTACTTATCATTGTGTTTATCATTCAGCTCCCGCACATTATTGCTGTTCGCTCCGCATCGCATACTTATATTGTGATTTCATATACCATTATTGATATCATGCTGTTAGGACACCAGCACCATTACCGATGATGCGTATGTTCCACGTACACTTACTTACCGGCTCACACACATCATCATCGGTAATTGCCATGTCACGTACACTTTAAACAATACTATTTCATCGACATAGCTTGTTAGCTGATAGTTTCGACATAATATTAGTGTACTTGCCTTATATGCTAGTTTAGATATTGCAGTTATTACTTACTACTTCATGCATATTATTATTCACTGTTATGCCGTATTATGGAGTTTTATGCCTATATTTACTGTTTACGTGCTATCGATGATTGGATTTCGGATATTCCTGAGATTTCCTGGATTTGGGGGAAAACCGCAAGAACATTTATAAACTTCTTTCTCTCTCTTTTTAAATGAAAAGTGCGGTTTTCCCATGATGTATGAGTCGTCCACCATGAGTTTTCATGATTGCTGATGGATTTCGAGACTCGATTCGAGTAGTTGGATGAACCGTCTCGGGTACATGGTGGGCCCGGTAAGGTATCCCGGGGCAAGAAATTCGAGTTGTATTCGATGAGCCTGGCAGGGGAGCACTACCTACCGGCGATTTTACCTAACGCGTCGGATATCCAGAGGATACCGTCGTGGTCCTGTGATTGATGTTAGAGGCCGATCTGGACTGACGGCGCCCTAGACAGTGAGATTTGAGATACTGAGATTTTGAGATATTGAGGTATTGAGATTTGATGGTACAGGCCAGTCCGGGCAGCCGGAGCCTGAGATGTTGCGATTTTGGGATTTATGTTTTGTGTCGATATTTTACACGGATTTACCTGTTGATTTCATTGATATTATTCGATTTATATACATACAGATATCTCTTTAAAAATAGAAAACAGCTGTCTCATTCATTTCATTACTTTACATTCATATCTCATACATATGATATATTGCTACCTGAGACACTGACACGAGCACATGGGATTACACTTATGTATAGATGTTTACTCTTGCCACCTTTTCATGCTTCAGGCTTATCATTTTGAGGATTATATATATATTGATCGTATGACCTAGGATTGCGTCATACATACGATTTCTGCTCGTAGATATTTTCTATTCACAAGTTGGCAACTCACCCCCGTTGTGTCACAGTTTCTTGCAGGTTTTGCCGTACAGGTTTCATTACGGTTTTGCTGGCACACTGCTTCCTTTCCGGGTGTTTTGCTTGGTAGGTGGGTTCACTTGTATCGTGACCACCATTATACATTGTATATTATTTATTTCAGTTGTATCTAGTTAAACTCTATCAACCAGACATGTATTTATTTCAGACTTGAGACCAGTTGTTTATTCTTTCGACCTTAAAGTCGCGCGTTGTATTTCTATGGATTTCTTGCTGTTTTGAGTTTCCTTTTCAGCTTTGATCCTCGCCCTTCGGCGTTGTATATTATTATTGCTTGCGTGGTTGTGACCGTCGATTGACGAAGAGTTAGCTCCCGTTTGGGGATGCCTTTATTCATTATATATGTTTTATCAGGTTTTGTACCCGTTTGGGGTCAGTATTTACAAAGAAAACTCTGCCGAAATTTTTAGAAAAGACTTGTGATTTTAAAAATGCATATTTCGGTGTATGTTGCAAAACTACTTGATTTAAATTGGTTTTTCCTTCACTCTACTACTTTACTTGGTTTGGATTTCTGGGTTTCGGCTTACTTAGATTACATACGACTCGAGACGTTTCGTAATTTAAGTGCCGGTCATGTTCCGTACTTTTCGGGTCGTGACAGGTCTGCTAAGGATGGACCGAGCAGGGTTGCTGCCCGGTGGCCTCTTGGTGTGGGCTTTGATCCTTGGCGTCGTAGGGTAAGGAATTACCAGCCAGGGATAACCGAGCAGGGTTGCTGCCCGGTTGCCTCTTGGTGAGGGCTTTGATCCTTAGCGCGGGAGGGCATACAGAGGCCTGTTAAGGATGGACCGAGCACGGTTGCTGCCCGGTGACCTCTTGGCGAGGGCTTTGATCCTTGGCGTCGTGGGTAAGGAATTACCAGTCAGGGATAACCGAGCAGGGTAGCTGCCCGGTTGCCTCTTGGTGAGGGCTTTGATTCTTAGCGCGGGAGGGCATACAAAGGCCTGCTGAGGATGGACAGAGCAGGGTTGCTGCTCAGCCTTGTGAGGTTTCGTCCGACCCTCCTAGGTTCGTGGCGTGAGCGTTGGGAAGAGCGACCGTCGCGGTTGACGCGTGTTACGAACGCGCGGGGGGTGGCGAAGCGTAAGAGCTGCGTCGTTCCGACTTCTGTTAGCCTAGGGTGCTTGGTTCTGTGATAGCTCGGAGGCGAGCTAGAAAGGCTGAGGGAACTCAGCGTGCGGGAGGGCTGGGAGACGAGCCGATGGTTGTTTGTATGGCGAGCATAGGAGTGGTCTGGAAGGCCACCGAAGGTCAGGAACATCCAACCATGAAGGCCGGGGGTATGCTTCCAATGTACCGTTCTTGATTCTTTTTCGTGAGCTTTGGGACACCTTACCGGCCACGTGTCACGATCTGGGGAGTTCTCAGTCAGCTTTTGACTTTTATCCTTTGGCTATTCAATGAGCTGAAGTATTGCCCATGATTTTTGATATCCGAAGTTTAGTACAAACACAGTCTTGCAAAGACGTTAAATAAATAATGCATTTTTCACGATATTCACAGATAAATTGAACAGCCTAGGATACCTGCCTTGCTCTCCAAATTAAAATAATCAAATGATTACAAAATCCATAAAAAGGATTGGAAACAATTCCATACGAGTACCAGATATGAAAAACCACAAAGCTCGACAGCGGTGGCACTTCCGATATTTCACGCAAAACCAGTGGCATTTACTCTCCTACTGAAATGCCCCCGTTAAATCCCAAGCCCACAGTATTCAATCCTCGACCCTCGGCGACGCCGATCCTAGTCCTAGAGAGGGAAAAACAACAACAACAGCGACGACGAAAAGAAAGACAAGTCCCAAATTCTAATGAGAGAAAGAATCGGCGACAAATCCTAATCCCCACAACCAACCATGAAACTTCCCCACTTTGCCCCTCACTCCCCTCTCTATTTACCATCCCTGCCCTCCCTCAGACCCCTCGTCGGCGCCAACCACACCTCTGCCCGCTTCTGCTGCCGCTAAACATCCCCAAGATACCCCTCCCTCTCTAACCCTAGCCCTAATGGATCCTCCGTCGAAACCTAGCCCGATCCGGATCCAGCTCGTGCGCCTCCTCTCGATCGGCGTCTTCATCCTCGCCGTCCGATTCGTCTACGTCGTCTCCATCAACGGCGGATCCTGTGCCACCTCGGACTTCTGCTTCTTCCCAGAATACCCCTCCCCCGGCCCCGGCCGCGCCGCCTCCATCAGCGTCGCCGGAGACTTGTCCTCCTCCTCGAATCCGACGTGGCGGAGCAAGGAGTGGAGGAAGGCTGTTGATTTCTACTCCTCGATCTTTCAGGACCTCATCGTCGAGGGTTTCCTCGCTCCTTCGTTCAAGTCTCTCTGCATCGAAACCCTAGAAGGACAGTCGGTGCTCGCGTTGAAGGAGATCGGGGTTTCGAACGCCATCGGGGTATCGAAGAAGCGGTCGCCGCCTCTCGTGGTCGCTGGCGATGTTTTCAACCTGAAGTTTGCGAATAATTCGTTTGATTTCGTTTTTGTTGGTAGAAGCGTCGATAGTTCGAGCAGGCCTTTGGATCTAGCGGTGGAGGTCGTGCGGGTGTTGAAACCCCAAGGGTTTGCTATTCTTCTCACAGCCTCTGCCGGCGATTCGTATAGTGTTTTCTCGCTTCAAGATCTGTTTCCATTTTGTCGGAAAATCCGGTCTCGTGAGATCGGAGCTCTCGATTCTTCCTTGGAGACTCTCACAGAGATCGTTTTCCACAAAGAAGAAGCTAGGGTTTCTGCTGATGGAGTCGGCGGCGGCGGAGACGGCGATTCCGGAGATAAGTGTTCTGTTCCTGAGCACAAGCTTCAGTTGGTTCGATCGGCGGAGCCTTTAATTCAAGAGGAGCCATTGAAGCCTTGGATTACTTTGAAAAGAAACATTAAGAACATCAAGTATCTTTCGTCTGTGGCCGATATTAGCTTTAAGAGGAGGTACATTTACATTGATGTCGGTGCTCGGAGCTACGGATCGAGTATCGGAAGTTGGTTTAAGAAGCAGTATCCCAAACAAAACCATACATTTGAAATTTTCGCCATTGAGGCTGATGAGGCATTCCATCACGAGTATCTAACCAAGAAAGGGATCAATTTGCTGCCTTTTGCTGCATGGGTTCGAAACGAATCCCTCTCTTTTGAGGTTAATCATGATAAAGATCAGAAAGCCGATGAAAAGGGAGGAAAAGGAATGGGTCGAATTCGACCCTCGGGTTTGCCTTTAGATGGGAAATCAATAGGGGATTTACATATGATTCAAGGGTTTGATTTAGCCGAGTGGTTGAAGAGTACGGTGACAAAGAAAGACTTCGTTGTGATGAAGATGGATGTTGAGGGGACTGAGTTTGATCTTATTCCGAGGTTGTTTGAAACCGGGGCGATTTGTTTGATCGATGAGTTGTTTCTTGAATGCCATTATAATCGATGGCAGAGATGCTGTCCGGGGGAGAGATCGCCCAAGTATGAGTATACTTATGGGCAGTGCCTGGAGCTGTTTTCTTTGCTTAGGGACAATGGTGTTCTTGTTCATCAGTGGTGGTGATTGGTAACTAATTCCAAAGCTCAAAGAATTGAACGATTATATCATACATACAGCTTCTGTAATATTCATTCGTTTTCTCACAAGAATTTTCACTTCATATATCTTTTACTGTAGCAGATAATTGTGTAGCCCTTTTCTTTTCCCATAGTGTGTCTGCCCTTTTATTATTCAACGAATGTGAGGAAGAAAAATTCAATTATACTTATGTTAAATTGCTCTCTATTCATTTTATAAGGTGTATGCTTATTTTCCTTGTCTTTATGAAAAGGATGATACGGTTTAGAATTAGCACTTGCAGTGGCTAGTTTAAATTGGGGCGGGCTCCACCACCTGGGGCTCAGCCATGCCACCCCGGCCCGCTCTCACCCTAGCCCCAATTTTTCTCAATACATAATTAGGAGCTGTAAATTGGGGTGGCCCCCACCACCTGGGGCTCTGCCATACGGCCCGGCCCGCGCTCACCCAGTTTTTCGCAATACATAATTTGGAGCTGTGAATTGTACTCTCAACTTTTGTTATTTTTCATAGCATATCTAACTTTAGTTTGCTCATCATTACTGAAATTAATATTCTTCTTCACTTTGTTAATACTTTTCCTCTCTCTTTAATATGCAATGGTTAAATTTATTGTTATTTTATATCAGATTGGCGGTTAGAGAAACTAGGAGAAGTGGTTCTTGTGGCTATATAACACAATATAAACTTGAAGATACATTGTTTGGTGCTTTGGTAGTAACCCTGTGTTTGCTATCTCTTATCTGAAGTTCACTTTCATAAATTGATAGATGGTTTTTACTTTTTACTCAAGTGTATTTTTCATCCTTAGTTCAGTGATTGGACAGGCTAACGGCATTTCTTGTGGTTATTGAAGATGAGATGAGATAAGGAGACTCATAAATAGATAAGCTAGTTTACACTAGAGTATAGTACCATATCCTGTGTTTATTGTTTGTGTGATGGTTATGGGAACACCATTTGGTACTTATGTGAGAAACATATTGATGTGATTATGTCTAGCTTCTTCTTAATGTTTCCTTGTCTCTGAAGGAGACAAGCAACCCTTGTGACCACTGTTATTCATGGGGCCTAAAAGATTGGCATAAGAAAAGAAAATTTCATTTGCTGGATTATAGCTCTAAACCTTGCGTTTTGTATTGGCTTTTATCAGTTATAGCGTACAGTGTGTACTACATGATCACTGTACTTTTTTTTAATGGATGCACGA
Source organism: Agapanthus africanus (assembly GCA_030015575.1). Taxonomy (NCBI): domain Eukaryota; kingdom Viridiplantae; phylum Streptophyta; class Magnoliopsida; order Asparagales; family Amaryllidaceae; genus Agapanthus; species Agapanthus africanus. The sequence continues at coordinate 55,513,563 of JASDDO010000029.1, forward strand.
CTCCTTCGGGAATTGAACCGGGGACTCGTCACTTTAGAGTAGAATATTACACTGCATGAGATCCTTTAGTCAATTGTCGGTTTACAATTCCGCTTTTTGGGGTTAGATAATCTCTTAACATCATATCCTCTGCAGTTATATTAAGTTGCCCAAACAAACCCGTGAATTGAAGGTTGTTGGAAAAGTCAAGGATTGTGTAGTCCAGTCTAACATTTGTCCTTTTTCCCTAATAAGTTTCTGATACAAACAACATACAAACTATAATTATGCATGTTATTTGTTTATCCGAAATGGTTACACTATTTCAGACACTATTATTGATTAAACACAGACATGATTGTATGAATTTGTTCTGTAGGTGACAAGCAACATATATTGTTTACGGTCCAATTATTCTGAAATAAGAAAGAAAATGACATGTATTAAATATACTCCTAAACCCTATGGTTTATATTGTCTATTATATCAGTTATGCAGTGCATTACATGATAATTTTCCTATAATCAAGCTATCTGTGTAGTTGTGTTTTGAGGAAAACTTTCTGACGATCAAACTCTCTGCACTTTGCAGTTAATCTAAGTGTGTATATTATAGCATTCATCGTTTTTTAACGAGTTTCCGACACAGACAACAAATAAGGTTTAGTCATAAATCTGCATATTAGATGTATGTAGTCATGTGCTTACAATGCAATTTTAAGCATGACCATTTTCTTTTGGGGCTAGCTTTTCTTCAAGGTTTTATGCTCTTTGTGATTAACACATTCGAAAGTATTATCTATTCTAAAATTCCGACTTGGTAAATAAATTTGCACAATCATATTACTAAAGCCAATTGTTTTTCTCCTATAGCAGTTATGATTTGCATTATGCGATCACTGTTCTTTGATCAATATGCATGCATAATTAAGCTTTTCGGCCAAGATCATCTTAATCATTTCTGCATTTGAATCAAATATCTATGATATTAGATGCATGAAGTTTCAATGCAATTATAACTTTACAAGGAAGATACTTAAGGTAATTATTATTATTATTAAATCTTGATCATTCAACATATGTATTCACAAATTGTTGCTAGCCAGACTTTGCAAAGATCAAGCTTTTTTAGGGGGCATCCGAGCCCATGTTTCCGGTTTAGGTTATGACAATCTTCAAGCAGGTAATTAATTTGGGGTTTTAAAGTTCAATATATTGTTGAACACTTTGTCGAATCTGTTGATCTAGATAATTACACTGAATAAAGAACACTGGTATTTGAGATCTCTATGATGTTTTTTAGTCTGCTGATTTACTCTTATTAACACTTTTCATCCACATTACAACAACAACAACTGAGCCTTTTATCCCAAGCATATGGGGTAGGCTACATGAACCAACATGAGAATCACGCCGGGTCCAGCACATGAATCCTCTGTCTCCACTCACTTCTATCGAACAATATACTTTCATTGAGTCCTTTGGCAACCATATCGTTTCGTATCACCTCCATCCATGTTTTCTTCGGTCTCCCTTTTGCCCTTTTGCCATTACCCATATCGAGAGTATCTATTCGTCGAACCGGTGCTTCCATAGGTCTGCGTCGCACATGACCAAACCATCTAAGCCGGTTTTCCCGCATCTTCTCCTCCACGGGTGCTACACCAACTTTTGCACGAATATCCTCATTTCGCACCTTGTCTTTTCTAGTGTTACCGCACATCCAACGAAGCATGCGCATCTCCGCTACGTGCATCTTCTGTGTATGATGCTTCTTAGGAGCCCAGCATTCTGTACCATATAATAAGGCAGGCCGAATAGCGCTCCGATAAAACTTCCCTTTCAATTTTAACGGAAAGTTACGATCACACAAAATCCCTGTTGCACTCCTCCATTTCAACCAACCAGCTTGGATCCTTTGATTAACATCACTATCGATCTCCCCATTCCTTTGGATGATGGAACCTAGATATCTAAACTGGTCGCTCGGTGATATCTCTTGCCCTTCCAATGTTATACCAATATGGTTTTGACTTCTCTGGCTACTAAATTTGCAGTGCATATATGCTGTCTTGGACCTGCTCAATCTGAATCCCCGAGATTCCAATGTTTGTCTCCATAATTCCAATTTTGCATTAACCCCTGCTTTCGTCTCATTTACTAGAACAATATCATCAGCGAATAGCATACACCAAGGGACCTCATCTTGGATAGTTCTAGTAAGCTCATCCATCACGATGGTAAACAGGAAAGGACTTAATGCAGATCCTTGATGTAAACCAATAGTAATCGGAAAATCACTTGTTAAGCCACCGCAAGTTCTGACATTTGCCACTACTCCGTCGTACATATCCTTGATTATGTCAATATACTTGACGGGGACCCCCTTTTTCATCATTGTCCCCCATAATACCTCTCTAGGTACCTTGTCGTACGCTTTTTCTAAATCAATAAATATCATATGCAAATCTCTTCTCCTCTCTCGAAAGCGCTCGACAAGTTGACGAAGCAAATGGATCGCCTCTGTCGTCGATCGTCCAGGCATGAAACCAAATTGGTTCTCTGTTATCTTAATATCCTTTCTTAGCCTGTGTTCAATCACTCTCTCCCAAAGTTTCATGGTGTGACACATTAGTTTTATTCCACGGTAGTTTGAGCAACTTTGAATGTCACCCTTATTCTTGTAGATAGGTACAAGGATACTTTTCCTCCATTCATTTGGCATCTTTTTTGTCTGCCAAATCTTATTAAACAGATCTGTCAGCCATTTAACGCCTATTTCTCCTAAGCATCTCCAAATCTCGATAGGAATCCCGTCAGGACCAACCGCTTTTCTTAAACCCATTCTGTTCAAAGCTTCTTCAACCTCAGTAAGTCTTATTTTACGCATGAAATCACGATTTATATCTTGAGATTGAATGACAAGTCCATCCAAATTCTTAGTAAAGCTCTCATTGAACAATTTGTCAAAATAATCTCTCCATCTTTCCTTGATATCCTCATCTCGAACTAAAACCTTCTGATTTTCATTTTTGACACACTTCACCGCACATAAGTCTCTAGTCTTCCTTTCCCGCATTCGAGCAATCCGGTATATATCATTTGCAGCCTCTTTAGTGTCTAATTTCTCGTACACCTCCTTGTAGACCTTAGATTTAGCTTCCCGAACAGCTTTCTTAACTTCCTTTTTAGCCATTTTGTACTTCTCAAATCGCTCCACATCTCTACTTTTCTTCAAATCTTTATAAGAATCTCTTTTAATTTTAATAGCAGCCTTTACATCTTCATTCCACCATGATATGTCCTTAGATGGTGGAGCACCACCTCTCGACTCACCAAGTAGATCTCTAGCTACTTTCTTGATACAACTAGCCATTTTGTTCCATGTTTTGTCTGGATCATCTTCCGACTGCCAATCCGCTTCATCCACATTAATCAATACTTTAATTTCCCAGATCAATTGGCAGATCTTGCCTAAGGCTTATATTGGTCATTGCGCATGAATTTGCTTTATCATTTCATATTGATCCAGAATTTGCATCCTATATACGCCTCTGTGTTATCTTTATCTCTTGCACTTCATGTTACTTAGGTATTTTTTTCTTTGGTGTCATGTTCTCAGGTATAATAACGACGTGGAGCCCTGTTTCTCTTGTATTGGCCCTGATGATCTAAAGGAGTCTGATGAAGCTCTAGAACCAGGGTATTTTGCACTTCGTATTTTAAAAGATAGGATATTTATGATCTCTATAGTTAGGGTCACCCGTGATCTTTTATGCCTAGAAGCAAATATTCTAAATTTCTTGACCAATTTTGAGATCATGGCCAAGCATTATATGGTTTAGCATGGATAGTGATGTTGATCTCTTATTTGTTTCTTTCATATAGATATAGAATTTACATCCTATTATTTGCTTTGGTGTCATCTTCTTGTCTCTAATGCCATTTTAGGGTTTCAACTTTCAAATCTTTCCTTGGTTTATGCTGGTCCTCTTCACATTGCGAAAAGTACCAAATCTCTTACTCGAAATTAAGGATGGTAATTTTTGTGTATTGTTTGATATACAACCTACATGCTATTGTGATATCAAATCCTTATAACATGTTGCTATCACAGGACGTTTAATATTTTGCATCTTTTTCGGATTATTATATACCCATGAAGCATGGACACCGAGACACCGATATGGACACCAACACCAACACGACAAATTTGTAAATAAATTTGTAAAATTAAGGAGATCGGGACACAACTATTTTATTTACATAACTATTTTATTTACATATAAAATTAAGGAGATCGGGACACAATTAAGGAGATCGGGACACAACTATTTTATAGAATTTACATCCTATTTTATTTACATCTATATTTAATTATATATGTATCACACAAAATAAATTAAACCAAGAAAATAAAAATGTACCGGTATAACTATAAAACAAAAATAAACTAAAATTAAGGTTATAACCTTCATCTATAACCATAAGATTTTCTGAACACAAACAAAATGCAGCTTTTGCAGATGTCTTGAGTTAGAAAAGGGTAGAAATAGAAGCAAGATAAGTAGAATGAATGTGAAGAAGGATAAGAGATTATAAGATAAGAAGTGTTGGATGGGAAGAAGAGCTTACTTTTCCGAACTGTTATGGGTGGAGTTTGTGAGGTACCCGACGCCGAAGAGGTTGAATCATGAGTAGGAGAGAGAAATGGAGAAATATAATACGCCGAAGCCTGTTTACTGAACAGAAGCAATTGTAGAGTTTTTTCGTCATCCCATTAAGGTAGGATGTGCACGTGTTTCAGGCGTGTACAGCTTCCTACTGCTCGATGGCGGGCAGGGTTTTATTGATCGTGGGGATTCTAATCTCCGGCAGTCGCGTCCAAAGCTGGCGTTAATTACCCCATTTTGAGACGAGTGAACCTCCGATTAACGGGTCGTATATGTCATGTGAACTCAGTGTGCAATATGCGCGTGTTAAGATTTGAAAATAATTTTGAGGGTGCTTTAAGCATATGGGGAGCCTCGCAGAGTTTACGAGGGTCCCGCTGCCCGGTCAGCGGGCTGGGGGTCAAAAATCTAGTAGACCCCTTGCGGGATGCGGGGCAGCACCCGTTAAAATTTTTTTTGAAGGGAAGAAGTGTCTTGAATGTGTTAAAAAGTTTCCGGAAGGGGAAGACTAGAGAAAAAGTGAAAGGGAGAAGATTTGGCGGTCTCCCGAGTTCAGGAGACCTCTCGAGGCAGCGGGGACCTCATGGGGGGTCTCGAAAGCGTGACACCTTAAAAGGTGGGTCCCGAATGTTGGATATAATGCCCTCAAGGTAATTACTGTAATTGTAGGATGACAATTACTGTAATTGAAGGAGAATGTATATGGATAGAACAATCTTGCTCGAGATGATAGTATGCTATCTGACTTGATTTTATTTTTCATGTGTATACGTTTTATTCGTTATCACGTATTATTAATACATGATAATGCCCATATGATCTTTACTTGACTACTAGAATTATGATAAGGATCATACTAGTAGGGCCTGGGTCCATAAGTACATTCTTAAATATCTCTAGTTGTATATCGAGACCGGGTGTCGGTTCTCCAGTTTAGACTAGTGTATATGTTTCTTGATCCTGACCGGGGTGATAGTTGATCCCATAACCATTGGTGTTTGACACCGAAGATTATATACAAATACTCATTAGGTTATGAGTTACACTGGACGGACTTACCGAGAACTTCTAGATGATATTATACCTATTTCCAGATAGCAGTTCTCTGGTGACAATAGTACATGGTAGTCTCTTGAGTTGAGATCGCCACAGTATCCTGTGTGTGTTCCCACTATATTTTGATTACTACCCTACCACGGTTTTAAAGAGTCGTGTAAACATGTTTTAGTTAGGTATAGTCCCGAAGCACATGGAGGCAGTGAGCGGTCGAAGGGGTTTGTATCTTCCGGTATAGGGAATCGATGTCGCGTCGTGTAGGCCATGACTATAACCAAAAGCCCGCGGCCGTAGCAGTGGAGATAAACTGATAAGTATTATTAGTTGTATCTCTTGTGGTTATGAGTCCTCAGTCGGCATAACTCATCGGGTTATTGGGGGTTTGAAAGATTTCACCTTCCAGACCCGGTATGCGATACTCTTTGATGAAAAGACCGGACTGTATGGTACTTGTCGTTTATAGAGTTTGTCGGGTCCGGATGAATTTGCTTGTCGACTTGTCTTTATTTTGATCATACCCGAGTAGCCGTTACTTGCAGCTAGTATTGTTGACGAGCTTGTAGGTTAACTCGTGAGGGGATTGAATTTGAAAGTGTTTCAGATTCAATCGGATATGATTCTGTTTAACCTACTGCTAGTGTATTAATAAGTGTTTAGAGTCCCACAATGAAAGTGCCTGCCCAGACGAAATGATGATGTGGCGTGCATATTGGATACGTGTGGGAGTTTGATTAAATGGGTGATTTAATCGAACGTTCATAGATGCTAGCCAGTTTTAAAGCCGAAATATTAAGTCAAGTGTTGACTTAATAACCATATTTGAGATGTGCTTTCTAGTATTGTGTATTTGATACACACTCTCACTCTCATTTGGTATTTGCTACCGATGGTATATTATGTATATGATGCATGATATGATATATGTATATGATGCATGATATATATACTCAATTCACTTTGCATATATAAGATGATATATGTTTTTATTTGTCATGTGAGGACAAATTTGGTTGCATGTGAAGTGGTGGGTCCCTTTTCTCCCTTCACTTGACAACTAACATGAGAGAGAGAATGAGAGTCGGTAGGATTCTCATTTCTCTCTTAACATTATTCCTTTTAGAAATGAGAAAGGGAAAAATTGAATGGCTCTTCGTCTTCTAGATCCTTCTCTCTTTAAATTTCAAAGCGAGGAAAAGAGAAACCAAGAGAGAAAAAGAGTTTTTATTCACCACATCTCCTACCTTATTAATCTGGTAAGTTCAATGAGCTAGTTACTCCACTTGTTGATAGAGCTGGAGCTTTGGACGGGTTTTTTTCACGATCATGTACGACGATGCGGTCGGCAACCATGTTCATCCGGGGGCTCACGGGTTTAGTTAGGATCCTCCAATGGACGATTAGACACGCTACATAGGTTGTAGCCCCTTAATGCTCTCTTGAGTTTTCTAGTTTTGCAATTGTTTAGTAAATACTTGATCTTGTGGTGGGAATCGGTTGCTATTGCTTCGAACTTTTCGTTATTCGCTTCCGTCGGGCCCGCAAGCATTGTGAGCCTTGCGTCGATTCCATCAGTGGTATCAAAGCCGACCATTTACTAATTAATTGCTTTGTTGATTCAATAATTTCAAAACTAATGTTTCCCAACTGGTTTTCTTGTTCAAGTCTATGTTGGATTTCAGTTTTGGTCTCTGAAATTTTTTTGGGTGATCTTTTTTAGATCATCTGACCGTATTTTAAACTTTACGAAAACCCGAGACCCAAATTTCATCTCCTGGCCGTCCGAGCCCGCCCCATGGCCGCTCTAGTTGGTCTTACTTTTGAAATTTGTCTCGGGTCTTGGACAGTGGCTTGTAATGATGAAAACTAAGACTATTTCGGTTATCAAACTTTCTCAGATTTTAGATTTTGTAATCTTGAAGTGTTTTCTATTGAGAAAAATCAATTTTGAAAGTTATTGCATCATTCTAACTTTGCATATGTTGATATGTGTTGGTTAACATCGATGAATTAATGTGTGATCAATTCGACGAGATTGCATATAGTGAGTCTTCTATGTTGGTGTGTTTAGTTTGGTTTGGATTATCGCAATGAATAGCTCCGTGAGTGAATGTTTGTTATACATAGTGTTGTATTTATATTCACGTATTGTATAATACCAAATGTATATTCTTTATCGGGACGAGCGGTCGGATTATGGCTGTCGTTATCGGTATATGTATTATTATTTTTTGGGACACGGTCGGGTTGAGGCCGTTATGTTTTACCCCAAGGAGAAGCGCTCGAGCCGCCATATTCTAGAATGCGGTAGGTGACCATCTCAAGGAGTTGAGAATGGGCTGCCTCGTTCTAGAATTGGCGGGTTGCTCGCCGTGCTTGTAGGGGGTATAGGATGTTAGCTTATGGATTTTGATGATATTAGTTTATCCATTCTTGCGTTGTTTTGATGATAACTTAAACATGAATTGTCGTTTAGTGTCATATGATTATCTTGTTTTACCTTATCGATACTAAATTTCTGTACACTTGATGTTTAGCTTGCATATCCAATATTTTGTGTATATCGAGTAATATATCGATATCGACATGTTTTACTTGTGTTATATCCTTTGATGTCGATTTATTATTCACATTCGTTGTTTTTGATGATTCGCAATATGAAAATATGTATATACATGTATTCTATATCTTAGTTTTCATATAACATGTATATATGTATGGTATATCAATATCTTATGCTTTGAGTTTGATTTATATTTTGGTATTGATAATACTATTCATTGCTTGTGATAATTGAAACAACGAATGTTCATATACTTGTGTTTATTATCTTGTTTATTTCATAACACTGTATATGATGTGCTTGGTCATTTTGAGATTGAATTTCAGAATATCGGATAACTTACGACACAAGCGTATAAAGGAGGGTGGAGGAAATTGAGTTTAAACGAATATATCTAATGGAGGTTGGAGAATACAGACGAGAACTTCCAAAATTGAACATTCAAATTTCGTGAAGCTAAGCAGCCAAGGTTCAAGAGATTTAACAGTTAAACCTACGAATAGCGAAGAAGTTAGAAGCCAAGTCCGAATTTAAAGCGTCAAAATCCAAGTCGAAGATAATCCAAGATTTGAAGATCAAATGTTGATTTCGAGCCAAGTCGAAGATAATCCAAGGTTTGAAGATCAAATGTTGATTTCGAGACGATAGTGAGTGGAGTGGTGAAGATCAAGTAAGACTTGAAGTGTCAAAGTCAATTGAAGATCAATCGACCAACAAGTTCAAGCTTTTCGCTAAAATTTCAAGAGCTCGAGTTGAAATATCGAAAATTTAAGATTTCGAAGAAATGCGATATTGACATAGGATTCTATGTAAATACTCTATTGACTAGTTATATCATTTAAAACTTTTGAACACTCACACGATATCATAAAAGTTTTATAATCTTCGAGTTTTCGAGTTTAATGTTTTCGTATTCTTAAAACCCCAAGTTTTCTATTTTTGTGCTTGCCAGACGTCTGCTTCGTTGAAGTTCAGACGTCTGCGCACTGTTCATTTTCTGACATTTGAAAATATCAGAAGTTTTTGAGATGAGACAGACGTCACCAGACGTCCGATGAAGGGTTTCAAAATGACTTTTTTAAACTTTAGACATCTGCCCATTGAACTTCAGACGTCTGGTTTTGACTCTGAGCTTTCCAGTAAGGAACACAGACGTCTGCAGATCATCGGGGGAGACGTCTGATATTACATTTTTGCCAAAACTTTTCTTGTTCAAACCTTTGTCTATTTTGAGCTTCAGACGTCTGCAGTTAAAATGTTTTGAAAAATATAGCCGTTTATAGCCATTGAATTACTTTTTATATTAGGCTAAACGTCTGTCCCGACCTTCTTCAGACGTCTACTCTTGTGTTTTCTGGCTGTTTTGACCCATAACGACTACTTCTCTTTTGGGGATATATATAGTCTTTTGCTTTAGATTTTTGGCATCCAATCACCCTGAGTATTTTTTAGCCATTTTCTAAACTGATTTGAAAAAGAAAAATCTCATATCTTGTGAGAGAAAATTCTAATTTGCATTTTTATCATCTCTCTCACACACAAAAGTTCAAGAGCTTTTTTTGATTATATCCATATTTCTTAGAGTATTAGTTGAGCTTGAGAAACTCTTTTAAAGAGTAATTGTACTTAATTGTAACCTTCTTCTTCTCTTTGTGTGAGAATATCTTGAATGCAAGAGAATCCTTTGTAAGAGAGAAGAGTGAGAGAAGTTTTTCCTTTTTTGTGTGGGGATCCTTAAGTGCAAGGATGCCTTTGTAAGGAAGGAGAAGTTGTAGTCTCGGTGGCATTACTACATACAGTCATTATTAGAGATCGTAAGGAACGGTCTCCAAAAAATATTAAACGGTCTCTAATGTATATTAGCGACTTTTTATATTTTAAACGGTCGCTAAAATACGGTCGCTGCTTGGGTGGTCACCGATACATATATTAGCGACCGTTAATGAACGGTCTCTAATAAGAACGGTCGCTAATAGATGTATCAGGGACTGTTTCCACCGGTCGCTAATAAGCAGACATGTGGACATCTCAACGAATTTACCTGTTTCCTAATATCAGCGAACAGTCGCCGATGAGGTATTAGAGATCGTTCCTGTAGCTTATACGGTCGCTAATGACTATTTTTCCTGAATTTTTTTTTTTTACAGAAAATGCTATATTCAATACAATAATACACAATATCATAATATATTACGCCACAATAGCGTTTCGCATACAAATCAATATATATGCACAATGCACAACATATCCAACAAGATGAACAACAAATACGAACATATACGCATACAAACCAATATATAAATATTATCCACGATATATCCACCAATATCAACAACTCAATCAAACACATATCAACTAAATTTTTAATAAACAAGCATATATAAACTAAATTGTTTTGAATACGAATAATACAATACATACGCTATATATGTCCAACAATACGAAAAAATCTCCAAATTACTCGTAATCGCAGCTTACTCAACCCAGTGAATCGAAACAAATAAGTATATAAATATATGAACTCAAATCACAATTTTCGAAACAATGTTAGCTATACTAACACATATATATGAGTACCCCACTAACTCCGGCCATTTCATCGTCAAAACATAATTCTTTCGCCGTTAATTTATAAGAACCCTACGAATACACAATATGAATTTTAAACATCAAAACTCAACACAGTTTAATTGTATACTCAAATTTCTGTAAATAACAACTATGCGTATCTTACTTACTCTCACCGTCACCATCGCCACCAGAAATTCGTCTTGAATAGTATCGAATAATATCGTCGAAGTTCTCCTACGAAAATAAGTTACCTAATAACTCTCCTATGGTGTCGGCTGATCAGGATTATACGGTTCCTGTGGTGGAAGGTTAGGATAATAAGGATCTTGTGGCGGAGGTGGATGCCGAGGATAGTACCCTCCTTGTGATTGCGGAGGCGGTAGATAAGGATAGTACGGTGTTCCCTGTGATGGGGGATAATATGGTCGCTGCGTTGGAGGAAGGTAGTATGCTGGCTACGACGGCAATTGACCCTGTGCTAACCTCGATTGTGGAGACGGAACGTATTGTTGCGAAAATTATTCCAACCGCGCCTCCATTTGAGCTTTCCAAGCCGCTTCATCATCCGCCCTCTTCTTATCTGCTTCATCCCTTATCCTAAGGTCTTCCTCTAGCTCATTGATCCGTTGTTCCTCAGCCGATTGTTGGTTGGACCAAGCGGTCGACGAAATTAAAGTACTTCTTCTGGAACCGGACCGCGAAAGTCTAACAGGATCATCGTATAGGGGAATGTGACCGTGTCCCCTTCGACTGAGAGAAAACCTGCTCTATAATAGATACCTCGGCCTCCGTAGGAAGAGAATCGTTGGCCAGATATTCAGGATTTGATTTCCGATAGATTCTCTCCGCCTCCTCGAAATCCTCCTTCGATAAATAAAACAATAATTAATTTTCTTTACAAAATTAACAAGTGTAAATAATTTACTTAAAAGAATTGAAAAATGCAAGCTTACCACATATTGAGTGGCTATATCCAACCTTTCTTCTGACATGCCCTCTCTCATGTGCAATACCTCCTAAGTCTTAGGGAGGCTCGGCTTTTTCCCAGCCTTCTTCTGTAAAGGATATTTGATTTATTTATACGTAAAGATATGCATTGATGCAATTGAAAAATCGATCATTTATGTAATTAAAGATAAGCTAACCAAACTAGCCCTATACTGATCAGCAACAACCGTTCCACCATAATAATCATCTGTGACTTTCCTTCGGTTTTGCATATTCCTTTCTGATATTTTCTGCTTATTCAGAAGATAATATCTCTAAATATAATTTAATCTAAATTCGGTATTCAAATTATTTAAATATATTTTTAATTACCTTTGCTTCGGTGTATCCCAATGTAATAGGAAAAACGCAAACCGATCTCTAAGAATGAAGGAGGGAAGAACGACAAAACGTTCCCAATCATCCGTAAATTTCTTCGACTGTTTGAATTTTTTCTTCAATCTTTGAAACCATCTCTTGAATATTTGTGACATCTCATATCGGACATGCGTCCAATGTGCGTCTATATCATCTTCTAAGACGAAATATTTCTATAATACAGATTAATAAATATATTATTTAATAAATTTATAACATATAGCAGGTATGCATGTAATGTTGAAATATAGTTGAGTTATGCATTACCAAGAGTGAGCGTCAAGTCCATATGTATGCTTCCCCGAGGTTATCTGCAAATGTGAAGCCTACGTTCCAGAAGTCGGGGTTACGGATGAGAATATCGATATAACCGTGGAAATGTGTAGCCCACATACCCGGACCCATAGGCTTCCCACTTATCCATTGCAGAATTGCCCTTTTCCACGCATATCGTATTTCGTAATTTCGTTTGCAATACCTCTTCCGTGGTGTTCAAACCGGGCCAGATTATCCCCCGCAGCCCGTGTCTTATTAATACTCGTGTCTGCTGCCTCTATCACCATATCGATTTGAGGCTGAGCAGTAGCCCGCCGCGCCATTGCCTTCGCATTGTCCCTATCGCGATACGGTTTTTCATTTTGTAAATCACGAGGAAGAGGCAATGCATGAATCCATTCATTGGTGACGGGATCCGAGAACGCCCCAGGTTCCCTACTCAAGTCCGTACACTGCTCGTCTAGATGTGCATACGGATCATGCTGCATTGATGGATCTGCATCTTCCTGATCAGATGTACCTGCTGGGTTTGCTTAGCACCCTCACCAGGTTTTGACAAGTATCAAACATGCTACATTAAAATTTTTAGGGAGCTAACCAAACCTAACCTAGAATCGAACTAGAGTATTAGGGTAACAAAAAGCAAGTATCACATACTAGCAAGTGTCTAATACTAAGAGGGGAGAAATACAACCTTTGTAGACCTCTCCTCCTTGACTCCTTGGATCAAATTGGAATTTGAACGGGTTCGCTTGAGTCCTTCGAAGTCCACGATGATCCACCATGGAGTCCCTTGGCACAAGCTCCAAGCTTCACTTGACCTTGGTAGAAGTGAAGCAAACAACCTACACTAGTGGGCTAGACTACTATAGATTGGTGATATGGGTTGTAATCTCACTTAAAAACCTTTCCTTTTAATTTTCTTCACTCACTTTTGAAGAGCCAGAGAGCTTGGAGGAGGAGGAAGAAGGAGAATGGCTTAGCTTGAGCTCATGTGAGAGTTATCACAATAATAATGAGAATAATAGAATATATGAGAGAGTCACACTCACCCTTAACCATGACTAATAAATATCTAGATATTTATGATATTGAGTTGAGAGATAATAGGAAATGAAACCATGGTTATGACTTTGGTCAACTAAAGATGAGTGTAGAAGAAATCCAACCATGATTTAATTCTCAATTTCCTTTTCTCAATAATCAAAAATATATAAATAGTTTCCATGTGAGTCTTTGATAGCCATCTCTAATGTATCATCAACCATGACACATGTATGCATGTGTGTGTGCATTCATATCAATATATACATACATGCATTCATACATATAAAAGAAAAGGGTTTAATAAATGAGCTAATGGTCATTGATATTAAATCAATACTTGATTTAATAATCCGGTTATATCACATACGACCCGACCAATAGAAAACGCCAGATTAAAATACGGTATCATATACGCGCATTTAATCAAGCTCTCGCACATATCCCCATATGCACCCTCAACTTTTCGCCTGAGCTAGGAAACCCCTCTGTGGAACTCTAAGACTCGTCAATATTCTAGCAGTAGGTAGTGATTATATCACATACGCACAAACCGTCAGCGGCATTAGCTGTACGTAACGGCTCCCAGGTATTGAGTGAACAGAAGAAAAACAAGCGAACCTGTCAAAACTCCCGTTGAGCCAACTGGCAACAATTACCGTACAGTCCGATCTCTTCTTCAGATTTGCTGCATATCGAGTCTAGGGATGGTATCGTCGACCCCAATAACTCAATAAGTCATGCCTGTATATGGCCTATAACGGATCGAGAAACTACTGATAACACTTATCAGTAAATCTCATCAGCCCTGGCCAGGGACTTCCTGTTATATCCAATCGAGTATAGCGCAACATCAACCCCCAATACCGGGAGAGACGAAACCCCTCCCATTGCTCATTGCCTCCATGTGCCTCGGGACTGTAACCAAAAGCCACTTGTTTGCACGACTCAGTAGAGCCGTGGTAGGGTGAAAATCAAAGTACAGTGGGAGCACACACAAGACTCTATGACGATCTCGGGTCTACAGACTAATCTGTACCAGCGTCACCTGAGAACAGCTATCTGACGATAGATATAATACCATATAGGAGTTCTCGGCGAGTCCGTTCAGTGTACCCAGTCTCCATTGAGCACCCGTATACAATTCTTGATGTCAAACACCAATGGATATGGGATCATCCTGTTGGATATAGTGCCCTCAAAGTCAATTATTGGATCGCAGGTAAGTGATTGCAATGATTGAGGGAGGACATATACCGGTAGAACAGTCTTACTCGAGATGATAGTATCCTATCTGGTTTGCCTTTATCAGTCGTGTACAGTTTTAGGTGACATGATCACTATTACACGTTGATAGAGTCCTTAGGATCCTGCTTGACTACCAACAGTATGATGGCGATCATATACGTGAGAGTTGGGTAGTCCATAAGCACATCCTTAAAAGTGGTCCCTAGTCGTGGGAGTTTCGAGACAGGGCATCGATACTCCAGAGTAGGCTAGTGTATACAGTCGAGACCCCGACGAGGGGCGGTGGCCGGTCTCACAAGCCACTGGTGTCAGTTGGATCACCTAAGATGTATACAGATGCTCATTGGGTTATGAGTACACCAGACAGGACTCGCCGCGAACCTGCTAGTTGGTATTTATACCTAGCGTCAGATAGCAGTTCCCTGGTGACACGTGTACAGGTTAGTTCATCGACCTGAGGTCGTCATTTGTCTCGTGTGAGTTCCCACTTTGCTTTGATTTCTACCTTACCATGGCTCAAAGGAGTCGTGCAAACAGGTTTTTTTTGGGTACAGTCCCAAGCCACATGGAAGCAAGTGAGCGGATCGGCAGGGGATTCGTTTCTCCCGGTATTGGGGGTGAGATCGCGCTGTGACTAGGAGAGCCATTACACCAAGTCCTTGGCTAAGGCAGGTGAGAATTACTAGTAAGTATTCCAGTAGTTTCTCAGGGTGTTCAGGGCTACTTTCCGACACGACTTATACCGCTATTGGGGGTCTGACGTTACCAGCCCCCTAGACCCGATATGCGATGCTCATAGACGAACGGACCGGACTGTATGTATATTGTCACTGATAGGCTCAGTAGGGTTCCAGGATGAGTTCGCTTATCAGGCTTCCTTTTCGGTCAGAACATGGGCAGCTGTTACGCACAGCTAGTGCCGTTGACATGCTTGTGGTTAAACCCACTGCCAGGGTACTGACGAGTCTTTAGAGTCCCCTACAGATAGTTTCCCAAGTTCGGGCGAAACGTTGTAGAGGCCGTATGGTTTTATGGCAGGGTTCGAAATTGCACGTGCATTTGTACACGTGTCATATTTCGGGCAGATAATACTGGTGGGCTTTGGTTTAAGCCGGATCCAAGTATTATATGGAGTAGGAATATTTTAGTCTCTCGTATTCGTATTCGGTCGGAATACGGATACAGGTATGTATATACAGTTGAGGGGTATTCTCGTAATCCGTTACGAGAATATTTTAGAAGATGCATTTCTTTTTGGATTAATCATTTTGGTTTAAATGATTATTAGTTTTGGAAAGGGTGACTCATTATGGATGACACATTTCTTCTAGCATGTTCATTAGTGACTCATGCTAATGAGTCACTAAGTGAGTCATGATAGAATTAATGTGTTTCGTTTTGGGTTTGGATATTTGAGGAGATATTTTCTTAAGATATTTTGCTTATGGTTTTGATTATATAACCTCATATATCTATTCACAAAATAAGGAGAAGAAAAGATAAGTTTATGGCTTGGTTTTCTTTTGCTCACTAGTTATTTCTTGAGTTCACCATTTCCAACTCTTTGCATCTTCTTCTACCTCCACCCTAGGACGTCCGTGTTTTCAATACGAGCCAGTATAAAACATGGATTCCACGGTCGCGATGAATAGCCAAACCCACACCCCTAGACCCCTACGAGAGCGGCAAACAACCCAACCAATTCTAGAGTTAGGAGACCCGGATTCGACTCGTCGAGTTGGTCTTCCACTGGACTCCAGAACCCGGTTACTTGTGCCCTCCTCCTTGGGTCTATCCTAGTGCGGAAAAGTAAATAATATACAAAAGGTGACATCTTCCGTAACCTGGAAGTGCCTCAATAAAAGAATATTACATACAAGTTTTTACATGAATGAAAATGAAAAACACTCATCTCACATAAAAACCCCCCGGCTATTCAAACACGACGATCCAATATAACATATCCAGCAACACATAACATTAAATGTCATCAACGTAAGTAAACATGCGTATCCCAATTGTCGTTGACATATAGCAACGAAACCGGCGATATCACATATTACACTTACGGTCACAGAAAAGAAAGTGTAAAACTACAACAGTTGGAATCCGCAACCTGCATAGACATCACATGCCTAATCAAATGAATTCCTTTGACATCGCATGCCTAACAATTATAAACCCCGCATTTTAGTCTCATTATCGAAAACTCTTTTCAATATCAAGTCGGGCAATTCAACAAGATTCCCGACATATTGATCGAATGCTCGTCGCAAACTTTATTAGGCGGTCGCACCCCCGATGCCGTCGACGAAGTGCACCAAGGCGGAACACCGCTGCCGCGAGCACCCAAACGGATGCTTTCGGCGACGGGGTTCTCCTACAGTCACTTGGTCGGGCTATGGGGTGTAGCTGTCTATTAAGTTTACCCGGCGAGTATCCGCGTACGCTACGTGATTGCGACGGACTTTTGATCGCATCAAAATTCCGTGGCAACCGATCAAGTGAGACTAAAGTGCTATGTTTATAACATTCAAATCAGTTATCTCATAACTCCTTGTGGATTCCAAATATTGTATCACATTCCAGATAAATAGAAAATGTTAAACTTTCCGATCGAATAATCAAACACCCAAGTTTTCCTGAAACAACTCAACACATGAAATAAGTTTAAAAACATTCACTTCATGCCTCAGTACCAACGGTCCAGCCGTAGAAGGGTCAAGTTAACGCCTCACATGTGGCACGCCATACTGCCCCAAACCCTAAGGTTCAAAGGGCAGTTCAAGACGGTCACATAATCGAGTTAAGGTTTGTTGTCTTCTAGAGGGACCATCGCGTTACTTGCACTACTTAGAACGTTATTAAACCACAGAAAAATCCAACACTTGGAAATTTTCCAGCAGGGAAAAAATTGGGTATTTATATCCGGTCGAACTTTTTAACATATTCAAAATTTATCCGGAAAAACACATATACGAAGTTAAATAAACCGATCGAATCATCGAATCCCCAAAACAACCCAGAACATTCAACTGTTGAATATAGATTAAAATTACCCAGAAAACACAGGCATTACAGACGGGGATTACCGTGCAAAGAATATGACAAGAAGCTTCTTTTTGGCCGCGGAACCGCCGCAAATGCCAAGGTGGCGCCGCGGTTCCGCGGCGCTTTAGTTGATTCAGGGACACGTGCTTCACAGTAATCCCTAGAAAACCCTGCTGAATTTTTTGGATATTTTTAATTTTGAAAAATCCATATTTACAGAAAATGTACAGAGAAGGGTTTCGGATTAGGGTTTCGGGCTCGATCGGACTTCTAACATCCTCTACACTTCGCCTAAGTCTCTAGCTAGGCTCTGATACCACTGTAGGGTTCCTAGGCACACTCAAGAGGTTCCACAAGATATCAACTATGCCAAAATCAAATTTTTATTGTGCCGAGAAACCCTAATGTAAGATCGATACTAGAGGTAAAGGCGAAACTACAAGTTAACAACTTAACTAAAAAGTGAAAGGGGCTACAACCTTTGTAGATCCGGTCCTCCACTTCCTTAGCTCCGTGATGACGTCCCTCCGCTGCGATCATCGGATCCCGGACTCTAGCGATAGTTTCGACGAAGAAATGATCGGGCTAGGTCGTCGACTTCGATACCGAAGATGATCTACGTCGAGGCAACTTAAGATCAAGCTCCAACTTCACCAAGTCATGAAACTTGTGAAGAAAACACCCTATACTACATGGCAAGTGGTAGAGGATGAAGAAATAGGAAGTGAGTTCAATTTGGATTTGGATTTCTCACTTGATTTCAACACTTGATATTTTTCAAGAATGGTTTCTTCACTTAAAGAAGAAGATGAAGAAGAAAGAAAATGAATTATTTATTATAATAAATCAAGTGATTCTTATCATATATGTAACCATGGGTGAAGTAAACTAATGTAGAGAATAAACTAGGGTTTAGGTGAATGGTTAGGTTAAGGGAAAATACAAAATGGCTAGACTTTTTCAAAGATGCTAGCATGCTTCATGAAGCTTCTAGCAAAGAAACAAAAGCCACCATTTTATTTCTTGCAAAAATAAATGAAATAAAATAAATAATTAAGCAAAACCCTAACCATTTACCTAAACAAAGTTTAATGCATACATTCACCCAAGTTTACATGTATCATCAAACATGATACAAACTAGTGCACAAAACTATATCATATATACAATGTGCACATTTAAGTGAGAAAAATAATCTTACGTGAACCAATACTAGTTAATGTGAAGTAATATATCAAATATATAATTATACATTAAATCATTAAATCAACACTTGATTTAACGATCCGGTCATATCGCATATGACCGACTAATATCCAATGTATCGACTTATCGAATCAATCCTCGATTCGATAACTAGGTTATATCGCATACAATCAATCGATACATTCATCGTGAGAATAGAATACGGTATCACATACACGCATTATTCTCGGTCCCGCACATATCTCATATGCGCTCCTATTTCGTTTCGCTTGAGCCAGGAAACCTCTGTGTAGGACTCTAAAGACTCGTCAATACGCCGGCAACAGGTGATGATCATATCAAACACCCACAAGCCGCAAGCGGTCTGCTAAACGTAACGGCCACCCGGGTATTGAGCGATTAGAAGATCGATGAGCAAGCCCGCTCACACTCCTATGAATCCAACCAGTAACACTTACCGTACAGTCCGGTCTGATCGTCTGATATGTCGCATATCTCACCTAGGGATGGTAAACGTCAGACCCCAATAGCTCGATAAGTCGTGTCGATATGAGGTCTATAACAGTTCGAGAAACTACTGGTAACACTTACCAGTAAATCTCAGCAACCCTGGCCAGGGATTTCCGGTTATAGCCAATCGAACACAGCGCAACATCAACTCCCCATACCGGGAGAGACGAATCCCCTCCTATCGCTCATTGCCTCCATGTGATTCGGGACTGTACCCAAAAACCACCGTTTTGCACGCCCTCTTGGACGTGGTAAGGTGGAAATCAAAGCACAGTGGGAATCACACAAGACTCTATGACGATCTCGGGTCTACAGACTAACCTGTACCAGTGTCACCAGAGAACTGCCATCTCACGTAAGGTATAATACCATCTGGGAGTTCTCGGCGAGTCCGTCCAATGTACCCAGTCTCAACTGAGCATCCGTATATCATCTCTGATGTCAAACACCAATGGATATGGGATCATCCATCGCCCATCTGTATGGGTCGAGAAGGTATACGCTAGTCTACTCTGGTATATCGATACCCCGTCTCGATACACCCACGACCAGGGACCTTGAAGGATGTACTTATGGACTATCATGTCCCCACTAGTATGATCCGCATCATAGTCCAGGTAGTCAAGTACACATCCTAAGGGCTTTACCAACATGTAACAGAGAGACAATCAGTGTACACGTTAAGGTAAAGAGCAACCAGATAGCATACTATCATGTCGAGCAAGAAAGTTCTCCCTATATATGTCCAAGCATCCACTACAATATACATCCTATGTATAGTAATGCCCTCTAGGGCATACATATAACTAATACGACGGAGTGCACGGATAGCCGGATTCTGGAGGGCAGCGGGTCCACATCTCATGGCTTTGAGTGGCAGAGGGCCTCACTCTAGAATTGGCAGACTATTCGCCGCACTCGTAGGGGGTACAGGTTGACCCAAGGAGGGTTGCTCAAGTTACCGGATTCCGTGAAGTGCAGGGTGGTCCATTCACTTTGCTGTAGGGGGCTGCCACGCTTCAGGTTTTGGCGGGTGACTTGCCGCACCCGTAGGGGTCTAGGTTTCATTGCACAGGCTATCCACACGACCTGGGGAACGTCGGGTTTCAGCAGCGGCTCTGTGAAACCCGGGGATCCCAGATTATCTGCATTGTTCTGTGATGCTTATTACTTGTCTGTAATATTGCATTTATCACGCCTGGAGCGATTATTGTATATTGGTATATATACTAGTAGATGTTGTATATGTTTTACACCCGCGCTAGTCCAGTCCCCGCTCTGTCGTTAGTTAAGTAACCTAACGGGTGATGACGGGACCCAGTGACGAATGCGGATGGCATATACGTACATTTTATTTTCGTTCTTTTCTGGTGTGATTAATTGATGGGACTGCATTGATTCTGATCAATGCAAAGGAAAGAAAACCTGTTTGGACATTGTTGGAACAGTTTTAAAAAGTGTTATTACAAGGAAGTTTTCTTTTGTTTTGCATAGTGGTATTCAGTTGGAATATCCTGCACCTCATTCGACGAGGCAAGGGCTGAGATCCCTTCACCGGGAGTGACCCCTTGGGCAGAAGTTTGTGTCAGGGTAATAACTTCACTATAGTCAATTATTTATTGCTTTGCATCGTGGTATTCAGTTGGAATATCCTGCACCTCATTCTACGGGGAAAGAGCTGAGATCCCTTCACCGGGAGTGACCTCTTTAGCAAAGATTTTCGCCACTATATTTTTATAAAAAGCTATCAGGTTCCTTCAGCGATATCAAGTTCGTTACGTTAAAGGTTTTTCGCCAAAAACCAGCTGTAGCCCTCCGTCGTTTCAGACGGGTAGCACGTAGTATTCATGCTATGTTTGTTGGCCTTCGTCAAGGCATAGTGGATGGTAGCTGCTTGTTACCTTTCTGTTGCATAGATAGATGAGTTGGTTTGGGGCAGTCGTTCTGCCATTTGGCCAACGCCTGGGGCATGCACGGGTGGGTTCGAATTGACAAGATAATGACGGGTAGAGCTTGACATGTGACTTATGATTTGTTGGCCTTCGTCAAGGTCATAAGAACATGGGGTAAAAATTATATCGGGAGTTTCTAAAGAAACTGAAACTTGCCAGGCATGCGCATACCTTCTGGAGTGTGATAACGTGAGTGGATACCTTCACGTTATCATGCGATGAGAGTTGGATCCCGATTTCCACTGATGAGTTGGTTTACTCTTCGGGTGATCCCGATTGATTCTTCTTTCAGGTTTGGAGGAGAATTTGACAGTACAGTAGGAGGTTTCCTGATTAGATAAAGTGATGACCATTTTGATCTAGGTTAGAGTGCACG
The DNA here is from genome assembly GCA_030015575.1 of Agapanthus africanus. NCBI lineage: Eukaryota > Viridiplantae > Streptophyta > Magnoliopsida > Asparagales > Amaryllidaceae > Agapanthus > Agapanthus africanus. The sequence continues at coordinate 55,535,429 of JASDDO010000029.1, forward strand.
CAGAGTGTTTCTTTTCTCTCTCTCTTTGGCAGCGACCATTGACCGACCCTAGATTATGACTCAGTGACCAAGTTGACCGAACTTTCTTAAAATACTGGATTTTGGATTGTCCGAGTTGCATAAGTCATTGCTGCTCCTTATTTTACCCTTTGCATTTCTCAGAACACCTCGTATCACTACGAACATCCACTTCCATTGGATAGATCCATCGTATGGTTATATACGAACTCGAAGGGATTTCTTCGGGGATGGATTCTGGTTCAGGAGAAATTGAATTGGTTTATTCAGTTGTCTTTTATCATCACCTTCTCTCAGGTTGCGAGAGCTCCTTGGTTTAGGAGAGTACACCTATTACGCTTATTGGATAGTCTTCTTCCAAACCATAGGCAGGTGCCGAAAGGTAGGGAATGAAGAAAACCAATTAGCCTAAATAGGGTGTACAGAAGGTAATAAGTAAAGACAAAATAAAGGGATTAGAAAGAGGGCAAAGTAAATTGCGACTGCTATCATTCACGATCAAACCGCTTACTTCATCGCCACTCTTACTTCACCTTTTCTTTTTTCCCCAGTTCGGGAGAAATAGAATAAGGTATTATTCAGTTGTCTTTTATCATCACCTTCTCTCAGGTTGCGAGTACTCCTTGGTTTAGGAGGGTACACCTATTACGTTTATTGGATAGTCTTCTTCCAAACTATAGGCTGGTGCCGAACAGTAGGGAAGGAAGAAAACCATTTAGCCTAACGATGGTGTACAGAAGGTAACGACTAAAGACAAATAAAGGGATTTGGAGAGATGGCAAAGAAATATACGGTTATAGTCATGAATTGGATTATGGAAGAGGAATTACTAGGAATATCAGGATACCCTTACGAAGCATTTTTATGTTTCAGTTTCACTGTGCATTGTTAAAGGAAAACTGATTTCCCGATTAGATACTTACTCCAGAGTATGTATTTACCAGGTATGATTCTCACATCTGTATGGTTTTACAGATGATGAGTGGGAGTAAGTTATTGGGAATTAGGTGATCATCCTCATTATATCAGAATTCGTTGTAATTGGTGATATTTGAGGAAGTCGCCTGGGTTTTTGCCGGACGGCATGCATTTGGTTTTGAGTATCCGTTGTTATGCACCAATTTCAAATTGATATATCTGTACGTTTATTTTCATAAAGTGAGATATATCTTTTGAAATTATGTCTGTGACATTTACCTATATCAGTTGATGATTGGGTAAGGAGTATTGAACAATGGAGTAGTTCTTAACCATAAGTATACTTTTCAACCTACGATGCATAGGTTCTGAGTTATTCAAACTCAGCGGACTCATACAGAGTATTGTATGCTGTCCAGTGTCCATCAGGACAAAAGGGTTGGTCCTCATACTATGTTCTGTTTACTTGTGACTTCTCTAGTTTTTAAACAAGTGTTTCGTAAAAATACAATGTCTAAGTTTTGAGAAGTTATAGTTATAAGAATAATGTAGAGAACCAGGTGTCGCAAGTATCGGGATTTTTCAAGGTGATCGAAGATGTAGATACTTGTGATTGGTATTCAGTTGATAGTAATGGTTTTGAGAAACTTGTTTCTTTTTCAGGTTACTCATAATTGGATGTATTCCTAAGTTGAGTAATACTGATTAGCCTCTCTCCATTAAGATAATATGCACTGGAGATAGCTGCATGATTTGAATCTGGTTCCAATTAAATAAGTGCCAAAGTTTCTATATTGGATATAGAATGGTTCATATCTTAACGATGTTAAGGTATGGGGAGTTGTCCGGCTTATGCTTAAAACCAGACTCTGGATAACTCAAGGCACGTTTCTGTAATGGCAGTTTGTGGGTTGGCCCAGGCTATGACGAGGGTTGACTTTCTACCATCTGGAATATCAATGGTGATATTGTTCTTGACTCGCCACAGTTTTAGTAAAATGAATTTTTTTCAGAAAACAGTAGTGGGAGTATGGTAGAACTGGAAGTGATTCTAGAACCGCAAACGATTACGGAAAATTTAATAGGACCTAAAGATTCAATCAGGTTTGACATTTCAATAGCCACTCCGCAGATATGATGGGTAACCTCAGGCACCCGAGAGGTACTTTGGTAGCCTCAAGGACGGTGACAGGAAGGTTCTTGTTTACCCAGACTTGACACTACTGTTGTTCCAGGCTATAAGACCCGGCAGGAGGTTAAGTATAACATCGTTCTAAACTAGTTTTAGAAGTGCATGTATATATTATTGTTAGTTGTATGTATGCCCTAGAGGCCAGTATTGTACAGATGATGTATATTATATTGGATGCTTGGACATATATAGAGATGACTTTCTTGCTCGATATGATAGTATGCTATCTGGTTACTCTTTATCTTAACATGTACACTTGTCTCTTTATACTGTCTTATAGTTACATGTTGGTAAAGCCCTTAGGATGTGTACTTGACTACCTGGACTATGATGCAGATCATACTAGTGGGGACATGGTAGTCTATAGGTACATCCTTCAAGGTCCCTAGTCGTAGGTGTATCGAGACAGGGCATCGATATACCAGTGTAGACTAGCGTATACGCTTCTCGACCCATGAGATGGGCAATGGATGATCCCATATCCATTGGTGTTTGACATCAGAGATGGTATACGGGTGCTCAGTGGAGACTGGGTACACTGGACGGACTCGCCGAGAACTCCAAGATGGTATTATACCTCACGTCAGATGGCAGTTCTCAGGTGACACTTGTACAGGTTAGTCTGTAGACCCGAGATCGTCATAGAGTCTTGTGTGATTCCCACTGTGCTTTGATCTCCACCTTACCACGTCATGAGGGCATGCAAAACGGTGGTCTTTAGGTACAGTCCCGAGTCACATGGAGGCAATGAGCGATAGGAGGGGTTTCGTCTCTCCCGGTATTGGGGGTTGATGTTGCGCTGTGCTCGATTGGCCGTAACAGGGAAGTCCCTGGTCAGGGCTGATCAGAGATTTGCTGGTAAGTGTTACCAGTAGTTTCTCGACCCGTTATGAGCCTCACATCGGCACGACTTATCGGTTATTGGGGTCTGACGTTTACCACCCCTAGACTTGATATGCGACATATCAGACGAACAGACCGGACTGTACGGTAAGTGTTACTGGTTGGATTCACAGGAGTGTGAGCGGGCTAGCTCGTCGATCTTCTGATCGCTCAATACCCGGATGGCCGTTACGTTTAGCAGACCGCTTGCGGCTTGTGGATGCTTGATATGATCATCATCTGCTACCGGCGTATTGACGAGTCTTTAGAGTCCTACACAGAGGTTTCTTGGCTCAAGCGAAACGAAATAGGAGTGCATATGAGATATGTGCAGGACCGAGAATGATGCGTGTATGTGATACCGTATTCCATTCTCGCGATGGATGTATCGATTGGTTATATTCGATATAACCTAGATATCGAATCAAGGATTGATTCGATAAGCCGATACGTAGGATACTGGTCGGTTATATGCGATATGACCGGATCGTTAAATCGAGTGTTGATTTAATGATTTAATGTATAATTATATATTTGATATATTACTTTGCATTAACTAGTATTGGTTCACTTTAAATGGATATTCTCACTTGATGTGCAAGAAGTATATGTGATATACTTTTGTGCACATATTTGTATCATGTTTGATGATACTTGATCATGTGGTTAAGTGTAAAGGATTAAACCATGGTTAAGAGATGATTAGGGTTTTTGCTTCTTCATTTATTTATTTTTTTATTTATTTGAAAAAGGTTTAGATAAGAATGGTGGCTATGTTTGTTTCTAGTTGAAGCTTCATGAAGCTTTGACTTCTTAACCATTCTTGTCTTCATGCTTAACCCTAACCCATCCAAGTAACCATGGTCTATTCTCTACACTCTACCCTAGTTAGTTTATGATAAGTATTCATTTATTTTCATTTTTAACTCAACACTTATCATAATTCTAGCTTCATCTTCTTCTTCATCTTCAAGAATGAAAACTTGATGCCATCAATGGCAACTTGAGCAAAAGTGAGAGAAATCCAATTCTAAAGTGAACCCACCTCCTATTTCTTCATCCTCTACCTCTTGCCAAGTGGTTTTCGGTGTTTTCTTCACAAGTTTCACAACTTGGTGCAGTCGGAGCTTGAACTTGTGAAACCTCGACGTAGATCATCTTCGGCACGAAGCCGACGACCTTGCCCGCTCGTTTTTCCGATGAAACCGACGATTGAGTCTAGGATTCGAGATGGACAGCGAGAGGACGCCTACGTGGAGCTAAGAAAGTGGAGAACCGGATCTACAATGGTTGTAGCCTCTCTCCTTTAGTTAAGTTGTTAACTAGTTTAGTTTTTCGCTTAAATTTCTAGTTAACGATCCGTATTAGGGTTTCTCGGCACCCGTAAAATTTGAAATTGGCATGGTTGATCCCTTGTGAGACCTCTTGAGAGTGCCTAGGAACCCTACAATTATTCTGCCAGAGGGTGGTTGTGGTCAGTGGGAGCAGCGGAAGCATAGTGGACAAGTAGCTAATGTCTATTTATAGACTTGAGCAGATATAGCGGAGATAGATCATCTATTTTTGATGTGACAGTCATGAGTTTGACTTCATCAGAATAGGGGATGGATCTGTTAAGAAGGTAGTAGGGTGTGATGTTCTGGTATTTGGATGACATACACAAAGTAGGAAGTAAAATTCCTATACTACGATCGGTTATACTGTGGTTGTCACACAGTTGTTTCTCCACAAAGGATATGGATATAATATCTGACATTCTAGTTTCTAGATCTATGGTTTTAGATCTAGATTTGGGTAGTTTCCCAATGTGGGTACTTTCACAGTATTCTAATAGTATTTTAGAATGGACGACTCCTGGCATGGTGGTGTACCTGCAGGTGATGGAGTCTCCCTCTCTAAAGGTGTCTTACAGACTAAAGGGGAGAGAGATGTGCATGATTGGTATATCACTTGCTTAGGCAATTGAGTCAATTGTGAGATGTCAAGTACCACACCAGATGTTGTTTTTGCACTAGATGCAATAAGTTTATATTAATCCAATCCTGGAGAAACATACGGAAGCAGTTTTAGAACATAAGTGGATGTTCTACGGATTTGATAACGGCAGCCTCCTTCGGGAGACGGTTATCATTCCAGACTTCCAATGGTGACATGGATGACAGAGTGATTGTCAGAGTTATAGTTTTCCCTCTGAAGAGGGGCAGTATTATGGACAGGTGGTCCAAGAGGATACTGTGGGAGGCATGGTGCTGGATACTGATTAGTTTCAGTTGTCGATACAGTCTAAGAAGTTTTGGATTTGGAATTCATTTATGAACTAGGTCCCATCAGATATCCAGACAAATTCTAAGATAGGTATTACTCAATTCGGGAGATGGCTTTCTCCGCGAACTTGAGATTAAGAGAGACATAAAAGGATACATCAGGGCGGATCCACTCATTGAGGTTATTTCTCGAACACAAGGGTTTTACAAACGAGCTTAGTGAAACTGGTTAGTAGAGGAGTTGGGTGTTCGGTATCACACGGGCTGTGAGTATGCGATATCGCAATAATTAGCCTTAAGTGCAAGTGGGAGATTGTTGGATATAGTTCCCTCAAAGTCAATTATTGGATCGCAGGTACATGATTGCAATGATTGAGGGAGGACCTATACTGGTAGGACAGTCTTACTCGAGATGATAGTATGCTATCTGGTTTGCCTTTATGAGTCGTGTACAGTTTTAGATGACATGATCACTATTACACGTTGATAGAGCCCTTAGGATCCTGCTTGACTACCAACAGTATGATGGCGATCATATACGTGAGAGTTGGGTAGTCTATAAGCACATCCTTAAAAGTGGTCCCTAGTCGTGGGAGTTTCGAGACAGGGCATCGATACTCCGGAGTAGACTAGTGTATACAGTCGAGACCCCGATTAGGGGCGGTGGCCGGTCTCACAAGCCACTGGTGTCAGTTGGATCACCTAAGATATATACAAGTGCTCATTGGGTTATGAGTACACTGGACCGGACTCGCCGGGAACCTGCTAGTTGGTATTTATACCTAACTTCAGATAGCAGTTCCCTGGTGACACGTGTACAGGTTAGTTCATCGACCTGAGAACGTCATTTGTCTCGTGTGAGTTCCCACTGTGCTTTGATTTCTACCCTACCACGGCTCAAAGGAGTCGTGCAAACAGGTTTTTTTGGGTATAGTCCCGAGCCACATGGAGGCAAGTGAGCGGATCGACAGGGGATTCGTTTCTCCCGGTATTGGGGGTGAGATCGCGCTGTGTCTAGGAGAGCCATTACACCAAGTCCTTGGCCAAGGCAGGTGAGAATTACTGGTAAGTATTCCAGTAGTTTCTCAGGGTGTTCAGGGCTACTCTCCGACACGACTTATACCGCTATTAGGGGTCTGACGTTACCAGCCCCCTAGACCCGATATGCGATGCTCATAGACGAACGGACCGGACTGTATGTATATTGTCACTGATAGGCTCAGTAGGGTTCCAGGATGAGTTCGCTCATCAGGCTTCCCTTTCGGTCAGAACATGGGCAGCCGTTACGCACAGCTAGTGCCGCTGACATGCTTGTGGTTAAACTCACTGCCAGGGTACTGACGAGTCTTTAGAGTCCCCCACAGATAGTTTCCCAAGTTCGGACGAAACGTTGTAGAGGCCGTATGGTTTTATGGCAGGGTTCGAAATTGCACGTGCATTTGTGCACGTGTCATATTTCGGGCAGATAATACTGGTGGGCTTTAGTTTAAGCCGGATCCAAGTATTATATGGAGTAGGAATATTTTAGTCTCTCGTATTCGTATTCGGTCGGAATACGGATACAGGTATATATATACAGGTGAGGGGTATTCTCGTAATCCGTTACGAGAATATTTTAGAAGATGCATTTATTTTTGGATTAATCATTTTGGTTTAAATGATTATTAGTTTTCGAAAGGGTGACTCATTATGGATGACACATTTCTTCTAGCATGTTCATTAGTGACTCATGCTAATGAGTCACTAAGTGAGTCATGATAGAATTAATGTGTTTTGTTTTGGGTTTGGATATTTGAGGAGATATTTTCTTAAGATATTTTGCTTATGGTTTTGATTATATAACCTCATATATCTATTCACAAAATAAGGAGAAGAAAAGATAAGTTTATGGCTTGGTTTTCTTTTGCTCACTAGTTATTTCTTGAGTTCACCATTTCCAACTCTTTGCATCTTTTTCTACCTCCACCCTATCCCTCTCATGTGATGAGAACCCTAGGGTGTTTGAAATAAAGTATTCTACTCATTCTCTATTTCATCTTGGTCATCTCTTTTAGCAGACTTGATGACCGAGTTGCCTCCGTATAGAGGCGGGAGCCCGTTTAAAGATCCGTTGACATGGTGCCACCTCGATGAGGAGACGAGAGATCGGAGTTGCCGCGAGAAGCGTGGGATGATGGCTAAAGACCGAAGGACTCGGATCGATCAGTATAGCCTTTCTACCTCTTTACAGTTTGTTAATTTAGCGTTAATGGCAAGATCCGGGTTATAGCATGTGATATCGCCAGTTATAAAAGTTTTTGTTCCGTGTTTGGCGTCAGAATGATGGCCGGGGCGCTATCGTAGACTTACATTGCCTCCAATACCGGGAGAGACGAAACCCCTCCTATTGCTCATTACCTCCATATGCCTCGGGACTGTAACCAAAAGCCATCTGTTTGCACGACTCAGTAGAGCCGTGGTAGTGTGAAAATCAAAGTACAGTAGGAGCACACACAAGGTTCTATGACGATCTCGGGTCTACAGACTAATCTGTACCAGTGTCACCTGAGAACAGCTATCCGACGATAGATATAATACCATATAGGAGTTCTCGGCGAGTCCGTTCAGTGTACCTAGTCTCCACTGAGCACCCGTATACAATCCTTGATGTCAAACACCAATGGATATGGGATCATCCATCGCCCATCATATGGGTTAAGAAACGTATTCGCTAGTCTACTCTGGAATATTGATGCCCCGTCTCGATACACTCACGACTAGGAACATTTTAAGGATATGCTTATAAACCACACATGTCCCACTAGTATGATCTGCATCATAATCCCAGTAGTCAAGCAAATATCCTAAGGGCTTTATCAACATATACCAAATGAGTAATATGCATGATCAAGTGAACATGTCAAGATAAAAGAGCAACCGGATAGCATACTATCATGTCGAGCAAGAATGTTCTCTGAATATATATATATACACACATACTGTTGGCTATAGCGCCCTCAAGTCAATTATTGGATCGCAGGCACGTGATTGCAATGATTGAGGGAAGACCTATACCGGTAGAACAGTCTTACTCGAGATGACAGTATGCTATCTGGTTTGTTTTTATCATCATGTACATGCTTCAGGTGACATTTCAGATCACTATTACATGTTGATAGAGCTCATAGGATTCTTGCTTGACTGTCAGCAGTATGATGGCGATCATATATGTGAGAATTGGGTGGTCTATAAAGAGCATCCTTAAAGTGTCCCTAATCGTGGGAGTTTCGAGACTGGGCATCGATAATCCGAGAGTCCACTAGTGTATACGGATCGAGACCCCGACGATGGACGGTGGCCGGTCTCACAAGCCATTGGTGTCAGTTGGTTCACCTAAGATGTATACAGGTGCTCATTAGTATTAGTGTATATGCTCTAGGGGCCATTATTGTATCATACTAGTTTGTATATTACTTAATGGAAGCTTGGGATATTCACAGTTGTATTAACAGTCTTGCTCAACATAGTAGTATACTACTTGGTTTATATCTATCTTAATATGTGTATATGTTTCTTTTAAGCATATCGCAAATACATATTGATAGAGCCCATAGGATCTTGCTTGACTACCAGTGTTGTGTTAGTTATATGTATGCTCTAGAGGCCATTACTGTACATAGGATGTATATTGTAGTGGATGCTGGGACATATATAGGGAGGACTTTCTTGCTCGACATGATAGTATACTATCTGGTTGCTCTTTACCTTAACGTGTACATTGATTGTCTCTCTGATACATGTTGGTAAAGCCCTTAGGATGTGTACTCGACTACCTGGACTATGATGCGGATCATACTAGTGGGGACATGGTAGTCCATAAGTACATCCTTCAAGGTCCCTAGTCGTGGGTGTATCGAGACGGGGCATCGATATACCAGAGTAGACTAGCGTATACCTTCTCGAACCATGTAGATGGGCGATGGATGATCCCATATCCATTGGTGTTTGACATCAGAGATGATATACGGGTGCTCAGTGGAGACTGGGTACACTGGACGGACTCGCCGAGAACTCCCAGATGGTATTATACCTTACGTCAGATGGCAGTTCTCTGGTGACACTGGTACAGGTTAGTCTGTAGACCCGAGATCGTCATAGAGTCTTGTGTGATTCCAACTGTGCTTTGATTTCCACCTTACCACGTCTAAGAGGGCGTGCAAAACGGTGGTTTTTGGGTGAAGTCCCGAATCACATAGAGGCAATGAGCGATAGGAGGGGATTCGTCTCTCCCGGTATAGGGAGTTGATGTTGCGCTGTGTTCGATTGGCTATAACCGGAAATCCCTGGCCAGGGTTGCTGAGATTTACTGGTAAGTGTTACCAGTAGTTTCTCGAACTGTTATAGACCTTATATCGACACGACTTATCGAGCTACTGGGGTCTGACGTTTACCACCCCTAGGCAAGATATGCGACATATCAGACGATCAGACCGGACTGTACGGTAAGTGTTGCTGGTTGGATTTACAGGAGTGTGAGCGGGCTTGCTCGTTGATCTTCTGATCGCTCAATACCCGGGTGGCCGTTACGTTTAGCAGACCGCTTGCGGCTTGTGGGTGTTTGATATGATCATCACCTGCTGCCGGCGTATTGACGAGTCTTTAGAGTCCTACACAGAGGTTTCCTGGCTCAAGCGAAACGAAATAGGAGCGCATATGAGATATGTACGGGACCGAGAATAATACCAGTATGTGATACTGTATTCTATTCTCGCGATATGTGACATTGATCGGTTATATGCGATATAGCCGAGTTATCGGATCAAGTGTTGATTCGATAAGTTGTTACTATTGATATTAGTCGGTTATATGCAATATGACCGGATCATTAAGTCAAGTGTTGATTTAATGATTTAATGTATAATTATATATTTGATATATTTCTTTACATTAACTAATATTGGCTCACTTAAGATGTTTTTCTCACTTGATTGTGCACATTGTATATGTGATATATTTTTGTGCACAAGATTGTATCATGTTTGATGATACATTCAAACTTGGGTGTGTGTATGCTATACACCATGTTTAGATAATGGTTAGGGTTTCATTTGTTTTATTTCATTTATTTTTAAAAATTAAATTGAAATGGTGGCTTTCTTTTCTTTCTTTTGCTTGAAGCTTCTTGAAGTTTCAAAGAATCTTTGAAAAAGTCTTCCATTTTGTTTTATCCTAAACCTAACCATTACCTAAACCCTAGTTTATTCTCTACATGACTTTATCTAACCCATGGTTGCATTATGATAAGGCATCACTTGATTTTCCATTTTTAATTAATTCATTCTTTTCTTTCTTCTACTTCTTCTTCATGAAGAAAGAAAACCCTAGCTAGAAAATTCCAAGTGATGAATCCAAGTGAGAAATCCAAATCCAAAGTGAACCCACTTCCTATTTCTTCATCCTCTACCACTTGCCATGTAGTAGAGTGTGTTATCTTCACAAGTTTCATGACTTAGTGAAGGTGGAGCTTGAGTTTGAGTCGCCTCGACGTAGATCATTTTCGGCATCGAAGTCAACGACCTAGCCCGCCCTTTTCTCCGATAAAATCGACGCTAGAGTCTGGGATTCCGATGATCGCAGCGGAGGGACGTCAACACGGAGCTAGAGAAGTGGTGGACCGGATCTACAAAGGTTGTATTTCCATTCACTTAGTAGTTAAGTTGTTAACTTGCTTGTAGTTTCGCCAATCCTCTAGTTAACGATCGCATTAGGGTTTCTCGGCACATAGAAAATTTGATTTTGGCATGGTTAATGCCTTGTGGAACCTCTTGAGTGTGCCTAGTAACCCTACAGTGGTATCAGAGCCTAGCTAGAGCTTTAGGCGAAGTGTAGACGATGTTAGAAATCCGATCGAACCCCGAAACCCTACAAATGACTCTTCTCTGTACATTTTCTGGAACTGTGGATTTTTCCCAATTAAAAATAGCCAAAACAATCAGCAAGCAATTTTAGGATTTACTGTGGAGTCCGTGCTCGTAAGTCAATGAAACTGCCGCGGAACCGCGGCATGAGCATGCCTAATGCGGCGGTTCCGCGGCCATATAGTCGCATCATTCTTTGAAATTTCACAGTAATGTCGTTTTTTCATTCCTGATTCTTATGGATATTTTTAATTTATACTCCACAGTGGATTTTTTTGGGTTGTATTGGGGACTCAATGATTCGATCGGAATCTTTAACTTCGTCTATGTGTTTTCCGGATATTTTAGAATATGTTAAAAAGCTCGACCGGATATAAATACCCGATTTTTCCCCTGCCGGGAAATTTTCAAGTGTTGGATTTTTCTTTAGTTTAATGACGTTCTAAGTAGTGCAAGTAACGCGATGGTCTCTCTAGAAGACAACAAACCTTAACTCGATTATGTGACCGTCTTGAACTGCCCTTTGAACCTTAGGGTTTGGGGCAGTACGACGTGCCACATGTGAGGCATTGGTTTGACCCTTCTACGGCTGGACCGTTGGTACTGAGGCATGAAGTGAATGTTTTTAAACTTATTTCATGTGTTGAGTTGTTTCGAGAAAACTTGGGTGTTTGATTGTTCGATCGAAAAGTTTAACATTTTCTATTTATCCGGAATGTGATACAATATTAGGAATCCACAAGTAGTTATGAGATAACTGATTTGGATGTTATAAACATAGCACTTTAGTCTCACTTGATCGGTTGCCACGGAATTTTGATGCGATCAAAAGTCCGTCGCAATCACGTAGCGTACGCGGATACTCGCCGGGTAAACTAAATAGACAGCTACACCCCATATCCCCGACCAAGTGACTGTAGGAGAACCCCGTCGCCGAAAGCATTCGTTCGGGTGCTCGCGGCAGCGGTGTTCCGCCTTGGTGCACTTCATCGACGGCATCGGGGGTGCGGCCGCCTAATAAAGTTTGCGACGAGCATTCGATCAAAATGGCAGGAATCTTGTTGAATTGCTCGACTTGATATTGAAAAGAGTTTTCAATAATGAGACTAAAATGCGGGGTTTATAATTGTTAGGCATGCGATGTCTAAGTAATTCATTTGATTAGGCATGTGATGTCTAAGGAGGTTGCGGATTCCAACTGTTGTAGTTTTACACTTTCTTTTCTGCGACCGTAAGTATAATATGTGATATCGCCGGTTTCGTTGCTATATGTCAACGACAATTGGGATACGCATGTTTACTTACGTTGATGACATGTGATGTTATGTGTTGCTGGATATGTTATATTGGATCGTCGCGTTTGAATAGCCGGGGTTTTTTTATGTGAGATGAGTGTTTTTCATTTTCATTCATGTAAAAACTTGTATGTAATATTCTTTTATTGGGGCACTTCCAGGTTGCGGAAGATGTCACCTTTTGTATATTATTTACTTTTCCGCACTAGGATAGACCCAAGGAGGGGAGCACAAGTAACCGGGTTCTAGGGTCCAGTGGGAGACCATCTCGAGGAGTCGAGTCCGGGTCTCCTAACCCTAGAATTGGTATGGTTGCTTGCCGCTCTCGTAGGGGTCTAAGGGTGTGGGTTTGGCTATTCATCGCGACCGTGGAATCCGTGTTTTATACTGGCTCGTATTGAAAACACGGACGTCCTAGTATATCCAATGTTTCATATGTTTCTTCTGCTGCGATATCTGTGATGTGATCATTTGATATGTTGTGATGGATACTGTATATAGTATATATGATATATTATATAGACGTTACTTATGTTTTGCACTCGCGTTAGCCCTGCCCCGCTCTGTCGTTAGTTACCTAACCTAACGGTGCACGAGGGGACATCGAGGCGAATGCGGATGGCATAAGTGTACGTCGTATTTATCTGTGATGTTTAGGTGGACTTAAATGATGGGACTTCATTAATGTGATTAATGAAAGAAAAGAAGCCTAAGATGTTGTGGAATCGAATTTCTAAATAAAACAGGTAGCTACAGTTCTTGCTTTGCATCGCGGTGTTCCTTGTAGAACATCCTGCACCTTATTCGATAAGGAAAGGACCGAGATCCCTTCACCGGGAGTGACTCCTTTAGCAATAACTGGCAGATGCTACAACCCTCGGTTTGTCTTTTGATTGCTTCTATAGTTTCTGCTTTGCACAGTGATATATATGATATATCCTGCACCTCATTCGACGAGGAAAGGGCCGACGATCCCTTCACCGGGAGTGACCCTTTAGCAAAACTAGAAAAGCCTAAAAAACACTCCATTTTAAAATCATTTGATTCTACAACGATATCAAGTTTATTACGCAATAGGTTTTCAGAAAAACCTGTCGTAGCCCTCCGTCATTTCAGATAACTAGCAGTTAGTATTCGTGCTGCGTTTGTTGGCCTTTGTCAAGGTGTAATGTGCGGTAGCTGACTGGTGCTTATCTGCTTATGCATATGTTGCAGATTGGGTTAGGGTAGTCGTGCGACCTTGTTGGCCTTTGTCAAGGGTCGTGCGGGTGGGTTTAATTCAATCAGGAAATGACGGGTTGAACTTGAATAGCATCCTATGGTTTGTTGGCCTTTGTCAAGGTCATAGGAGGTTAGGGGCAAAATTATCGGGAATTTCAAGTGTTGAAATTTTCAATGAGATTGCATACCTTCTATGAGATAGTTGGATCCCGATACCCGCTGCGAGTAAGAGTTACTCCTGGGAGAGTTTTACACATTACAATTAGCCGATCAAGTAGGTGTCTAGAAAGGTGTTAACGAGGTTACGCCTCTGGGAAAACGAGGTTTACATTAATTAGGTTCGTGCGAAAGCACGGGGGACCTCCCTCAAAGTACCGACACTGGCCTGGCTGAAAGATTGGCGAACTTGTAGTGTGTAATTAATCCCGGCTAGTCTTTCCTTTTAGGGTTTGAAGGAAGATTTGATAAAAACAGTGGGAGCCATCATGATTAGATAAAATAATAACCAATCTGATTCTTGCAAGAGCGAACGCTGAGTGTTTTCTTCTCTCTCTCTCCAGGTAGCGACCATATCACGCCTTAATCAAGATAATAATACGGATGTATTGACCGAACCCGCTTGTAGCTGGGGAACGTTGGTCCCGCTCCAACTTATAATTGTTATAAGACAGAGCAGGAAATAGGAGATTATCAGAATTCCCGTGCCGACCAAACAAAGAGAGTGCATGCTGATGCATCATCTTCGGGTGTGTTCATTATACAGAATTGTTTCTCAGTATTCTTTACGTCCTGGATATGAGATACCGGATCAGGATCCCGCATATGTAATTTGTTACATGGGCTATAGATAGGTAAAGAACTGAGAACGGGTGATAAGTTTCATGAGACAGAAAACGGGGCAAGTGTTGCAGCCAAGTCTGTTGGTCACTGTCACCCTGTATTACCAATACATTGATTCTGAACGAATGTTATTAGATATCGAACCTGATATACAAAATCATATCAGTCTCTTTATTAGTAAAGAAAGGATATAATTTTGTATTGTTGGATAATGTTTTGAATATTTCCTATATCAAAAGTTGATCGGTTCAGGCACGTTATCTAAAAGTATTGACGTTCTAAATCGAACTACAGTTCCTAGTATATAGAACACACACAAGAGGAAGAGTTCAGAAATGAACGGATCCTTCTCGAGGTTTTGTAGACTAGGTCATATCAATGTGACCCGACTAGCTTAAGTTACATAGTAGATGCATATTTAAATCAGTTTGAATTTACATCTTATGAAACTTGCGAGTCATGTCACAAAGATATAATGAGCTCAGCTCTGTTTATTGGAAACAGAGAAAGAGTTAGTAAACTCTTGGAACTGATACATGATGATGTATGTAAGGTCCCCTGTCTACACGTGCCAAGACCGGTTCTTTGTACCTCATTACATTCTCTGATGATCTCTTTAGATTCAGACATATGTTCCTGTTGAAACACAAGTCCGAACCTTTTAAGATATTCACAGAATATAAGTTAGAAGTAGAAAACCAAAACGGGTATAAGTATTATGTCCTTTGATGTGATCAAGGAGGAGAATATTTGAGCACGGAATTCTTGGACTTTTCTAAAGGAGAATGAGATTCTCTCTCAGCATTACTCCTCCATATACACCACAGCACGTCGGTGTATCGGGGCAGAGCAATCACACCCTATATGATAAGGTATGCTCTATGATGAGTACTACTGAGTTACCTATTTCCTTTTGGGAGTTATGCGCTTGAGAAGCTGCATACCTATTGAATAGGGTTCCAAATCAAATCAGTTGCCTACCACTTCATATGTGATATGGAAAGGGAAGAGCCCATATCTTAAGTTTGTTAAGATTTGGGGTTGTCCGGCCTATTTTTAAAAGCAAAATCCGGACAAGCTCGAGGCAAGATCTGTTATGTAGAACTGGAAATGTTTCAGCTATACAAACTGCAGCTGATAATTTGGAAGAACCAAAGGATTCAATAGTTACTAACGAACCTTAGCCTCTCTGCCGATCTAGTAGGGTTCCTCACCTACCTTAGAGATACTTCTGTTTCTCTATGACAGTGGGAGCGAGGAATGCATCATGAGTTGATGACCCAACTAGTTTCGAGCTGGCCATCAGGAGTGAGACTCTGTAAGAATGGCTGGATGCTTAGCGATCTGAGATGGAATCCTTATACACCAACAAAGTATGGACTTTGGTTGCTTTATCTGAAGGGTTAAATCCCCATCAGGAGCAAGTATATCTTGAGAAGATTACTTGGTGCACATGGAAAAGTTGAGACTTTCAAAGCTACACTTGTTAAAGGTTTGCATCATTGACCAGGTATGGATTATGATGAAACCCTTTCTAAGGAGCTATGCTTAAGTCCATCCAGATCCTACTTGCCACGGCTACATACCGTGACTACGATATCTGGTGGTTGGGTGTCATGACTACTTTTCTATATGATGTTTTAGAAATGAGCGTCTATAAGTACACAGCCAGAGAGCCTCATAGACAGTGCGAGCAGCGGAAACATGTGCAAGTTGCTTTACAGATTAAAGCAGGCATCGCGGAGTTGGAACGTCTGTTTTGATGTATTAGTCAAACAGTTTGACATCATCAAAATGGTAGATGAACCTTGTATAAACAAATGGGTAGTAGGGAGCATGGTGGTGATCCTCGTAGAGTACGTGGATGACATACTCTTGATAAGAAAGGAGTTTCCTATGCTATGCTCGGTCAATCTCCGCTTATCACAAAGATTCTCTATATAGGATCAAAGTGATACCTCCTAAATCCTGGGTTTTGGATCTATGGGATAGATCTAATTGGATGTTAGGATACTCACTAGATGTAGTGCGATGGTATCAATCGATCTTGGGGAGAATCACTGGAAGGGTTCCAGGGTGATAAGGACGACTGAAAGTCAGTAACAGGCATTGTCTTTACCCTCAGTAAAGGGATGGTATGTTGGAAGAGTTCCAAGCTAGATACCGTGGCATACTAGACGATAAAGGCCGGATACATCTGTAACACCTTAGGATATGTTTAGGGAATAATTATATTTAAATATTGGGTTTTTAACAAAAAGTTTACCAAATTGTGTTTTAAATATTTTTCCTAATTTAATAAATATTTTTCTAAAATTTTCCTAGGCTTGCACACACATGTGCATGTAAACTAGGGTTTTTAAAATAAGTTTTACCATGATTAGTAGCCATAGTGGATTAATCTTGAGGATTAAAGTCTTATGGGTTTTAAGTGGGTTTGATTAGCTAATTAAAAGTTACTTAATTTAATTTGTGTTAGGTGTTGACTTATGAGAGAGAGGGAGTGGGCATCATGGCTCAAGTCATGCTTGCCATTAATGAAGAGAGAGAGAGGAGGGTTGACAATTGAGTCTTGGGTGTTTTCCTCTCATTTCTTTGCTTTTCTCTCAATTCTCACACACCCACACACTCACACAACACACACACTTACCTCAGCTCCAGAACCAAGCACAGCAGCAGCAACAGCAAGAAGCAGTAGCAGCAGCAGCAGAGATCAGCAGCAGCAGCAGTGAGCACCAACAGCAGCAGCAACTGCAGCTTCTCCCCTTCATTTCTTCTTCTTCCTCCAGCTCCCTAGGGTTAAGTATGAGGTATATTTCCTAAACTTATTCCCTAGTTTGCTTGGTTAGTGTAGTTTTGCATCGGTTAGTGGTTTTTAGTGCGTTTTAGTGTGATATGAGGTGTTTAGTGGGAATCTTGTCCTAGTGTGGTGTAAATTGGATTCAGTAGGTTGTTAGTGGGTTGTTGAGACCATATTAACTTAGTTTAACCCCAATTGCACTAAAATACCACCAGTTTCCCTAATTGATGCAATTTATCGTATTTATGCAAAATTGAGGTTTTCTGGAACTGCTTTTGTTAGTTGTATGTATGCCCTAGAGGCCAGTATTGTACAGATTATGTATATTATATTGGATGCTTGGACATATATAGAGATGACTTTCTTGCTCGACATGATAGTATGCTATCTGGTTGCTCTTTATCTTAACATGTACACTAGTCTCTTTATACTGTCTTATAGTTACATGTTGGTAAAGCCCTTAGGATTTGTACTTGACAACCTGGACTATGATGCAGATCATACTAGTGGGGACATGGTAGTCCATAAGTACATCCTTCAAGGTCCCTAGTCGTGGGTGTATCGAGACGGGGCATCGATATACCAGAGTAGACTAGCGTATACGCTTCTCGACCCATGTGATGGGCGATGGATGATCCCATATCCATTGGTGTTTGACATCAGAGATGGTATACGGGTGCTCAGTGGAGACTGGGTACACTGGACGGACTCGCCGAGAACTCCCAGATGGTATTATACCTCACGTCAGATGGCAGTTCTCAGGTGACACTTGTACAGGTTAGTCTGTAGACCCGAGATCGTCATAGAGTCTTGTGTGATTCCCACTGTGCTTTGATCTCCACCTTACCACGTCCATTAGGGCGTGCAAAACGGTGGTCTTTGGGTACAGTCCCGAGTCACATGGAGGCAATGAGCGATAGGAGGGGTTTCGTCTCTCCCGGTATTGGGGGTAGATGTTGCGCTGTGCTCGATTGGCCGTAACAGGGAAGTCCCTGGCCAGGGCTGATCAGAGATTTGCTGGTAAGTGTTACCAGTAGTTTCTCGACCCGTTACGAGCCTCACATCGGCACGACTTATCGGGTTATTGGGGTCTGACGTTTACCACCCTTAGACTTGATATGCGACGTATCAGTCGAAGAGACCGGACTGTACGGTAAGTGTTACTGGTCGGATTCGCAGGAGTGTGAGCGGGCTAGCTCGTCGATCTTCTGATCGCTCAATACCCGGGTGGCCGTTACGTTTAGCAGACCGCTTGCGGCTTGTGGGTGCTTGATATGATCATCATCTGCTACCGGCGTATTGACGAGTCTTTAGAGTCCTACACAGAGGTTTCCTGGTTCAAGCGAAACGAAATAGGAGCGCATATGAGATGTGTGCAGGACCGAGAATAATGCGTGTATGTGATACCGCATTTCATTCTCGCGATATATGTTTCGATTGGTTATATTCGATATGACCTAGTTATCGAATCATTGATTCGATAAATCGATACATTGAATACTAGTCGGTTATGTGCGACATGACCGGATCATTGAATCAAATGTTGATTTAATGATTTAATGTATAATTATATATTTGATATATTACTTTGCATTAACTAGTATTGGTTCACTTTAAACGGATTTTTCTCACTTGGTGTGCACATTGTATATGTGATATGTTTTGTGTACACTTGTTTGTATCATGATTGATGATGCATAATAACTTGGCTTTGTGTGAAGAATTGAACCATGCTTATGATAAGGGTTAGGGTTTTTGATTATTCACTTAATTATTTATCCATTATTTATTCATTTAATTAGGTGAAAGAAAACAAAAAGGGTTTCTTTTCTTCATGAAGCTTATTGAAGCTTCATGAAACTTTGACCAAAGTCATCCCTTTTGTCTTCATCGTTAACCCTAACCACTAATCTAACCTTGGTCAATTCTCTACACATAACCATGGTTTACTTTATGATAAGTATTGATTTCCCTTTTTATTTTAATTACTTATCATAACATTATCATCATCTTCTTCATCTTCTTCTTCTTCTTCAAGCTTGCTACATCAATGGCAACTTGAGTTTTAGTGAGAGAAATCCAAATCTAAAGTGAACCCACCTCCTATTTCTTCATCCTCTACCTCTTGCCAAGTGGTTTTGGGTGTTTTCTTCACAAGTTTCACTTCTTGGTGAAGTCGGAGCTTGAACTAGTGCAACCTCGACGTAGATCGTCTTTGACACGAAGCCGACGACCTATTCCGCCCGTTTTCCGATGAAGCCGACGAACGAGTCGAGGATTCATGATGGACAGCGAGGGCATGACCACGTGGAGCTAAGGAGGTGGAAATCCGGATCTACAAAGGTTGTAGCATCTAACCTATAGTTAAATAGTTAACTAGTTTTCCGTTTCGCCTAAACATCTACTAAACGATCCGTGTTAGGGTTTCTCGGCACCAATAATTTTTGAAATTGGAATGTTCGATGCCTTGTGAGACTTCCTTAGGATGCCTAGGAACCCTACAGTGGTATCAGAGCCTAGCTAGAGCTTTAGGCGAAGTCTAGACGGAATTTGAACTCCGAACGAACCCGAAACCCCAATACAAATTGCTCTCTGTACTTTTTCTGAAAACGTGGATTTTTCCAGATTAAAAATTGCCAAAAAATTCAGCAGGGAATTTAGTGAATTACTGTGAAACACGTGCTGATAAATCCACAACATAGGCGCGGAACCGCGGCCCCCACTATAGACATCGCGGCGGTTCCGCGGCCACTGTATTGATTTACAGCACGTGGCTTGCACAGTAATTCATGTAGTGTAGTGCTGAGTCTTCTGGAAATTTTTAGTATTCATTCAAGAGTTGAATTTTTTGGGGTTGTTTTGGGGATTCGGTATTTCGATCGGATTATCAAATTTCGTCTTTTGTGTATTTCCGGATAATTTCCAGAATATGTTAAAAAGTTCGACCGGATATAAATACCCAATTTTTCCCCTGTCGGGAAATTTCCAAGTGTTGGATTTTTCCGTAGTTTAACGACGTTCTAAGTAGTGCAAGTAACGCGATGGACCCTCTAGAAGACAACAAACCTTAACTCGATTATGTGACCGTCTTGAACTGCCCTTTGAACCTTCGGGTTTGGGGCGGTACGGCGTGCCACATGTGAGGCGTTGGCTTGACCCTTCTACGGCTGGACCGTCGGTACTGAGGCACGAACTGAATGTTGTTAGACTTATTTCATGTGTTGAGCTGTATCGGAAAACTTGGGTATTCGACTGTTCGATCGGAAAGTTTAACATTTTCTGTTTATCTGGAATGTGATACAATAATTGGAATTCACAAGTAGTTATGAGATAACTGAATGAATGTTATAAATCTAGAAATTTAGTCCCATATGATATTGAAAAGAGTTTTCGATAATGAGACTAAAATGCGGGATTTATATCTGATTAGGCATGTGATGTCTAAAGCAGTTGCGGATTCCAATTGTTGTAGTTTTACACTTTCTTTTCTGTGACCGTAAGTGTAGTATGTTCATATCGCCGGTTTCGTTGCTATACGTCAACGACAATTGGGGTATGCATACTTACTTACGTTGATGACATGTGATGTTATGTGTTGCTGGATATGTTATATTGGATCGTCGTGTTTGAATAGCCGGGGTTTTTTATATGAGATGAGTGTTTTCCATTTTCATTCATGTAAAAACTTGTATGTAATATTCTTTTATTTGGGGCACTTCCAGGTAGCGGAAGCTGTCACCCTTTGTATATTATTTACCTTTCCGCATTAGGATAGACCCAAGGAGGGGAGCACAAGTAACCGGGTTCTGGGGTCCAGTAGGAGACCAACTCGAGGAGTCGAGTCCGGGTCTCCTAACCCTAGAATTGGCAGGGTTGCTTGCCGCTCTCGTAGGGGTCTAGGGGTGTGGGATTGGCTATTCATCACGACCGTGGAATCCGTGTTTTATACTGGCTCGTATTGAAAACACGGACGTCCTAGTATATCCAATATTTCATATGTTTATTCTGCTGCGATATCTGTGATGTGATTCTGTGATGGATATAGTATATAGTATATATGATATATTATATAGACGTTACTTATGTTTTACACCCGCGCTAGCCCTGCCCTGCTCTGTCGTTAGTTACCTAACCTAACGGTGCACGAGGGGACATCGAGGTGAATGCGGATGGCATAAGTGTACGTTATATCTATCTGTGATGTTTAGGTATTTAAATGATGGGACTTCATTAATGTGATTAATGAAAGATAAGAAACCTAAGATGTTGTGGAATCGAATTTTAAAATAAAATAGGTAGCTACAGTTCTTGCTTTGCATAGCGGTATATGTGATATGCCCTGCACCTTATTCGATGAGGAAAGGACCGAGATCCCTTCACCGGGAGTGACTCCTTTAGCAATAACTGGCAGATGCTACACACTCGGTTTGTTTTGATTGCTTCTATAGTTTCTGCTTTGCATAGTGATATATATGATATATCCCGCACCTCATTCGACGAGGAAAGGGCCGACGATCCCTTCACCGGGAGTGACCCCTTTAGCAAAACTAGAAAAGCCTCAAAATCACTCCATTTCAAAACTTCATTTGATTCTACAACGATATCAAGTTCATTACGCAATAGGTTTTCAGAAAAACCTGGCGTAGCCCTCCGTCATTTCAGATGAGTAGTAGTTAGTATTCGTGCTACGTTTGTTGGCCTGCGTCAAGGCGTAGTGTGCGGTAGCTAACTAGTATTTATCTGCTTATGCATATGATGCAGATTGGATTAGGGTAGTCGTGCGACTTTGTTGGCCTGCGTCAAGGGTCGTATGGGTGGGTTTAATTCAATCAGGAAATGACGGGTTGAACTTGAATAGCGCTCTATGGTTTGTTGGCCTGCGTCAAGGTCATAGGACGCTAGGGGCAAAAGATTATCGGGAATTTCAAGTGTTGAAATTTGCAATGAGATTGCATACCTTCTATGAGATAGTTGGATCCTGATACCCACTGCGAGTAAGAATTACTCCTGGGAGAGTTTTACACATTACAATTAGCCGATCAAGTAGGTGTCTAGAAAGGCGTTAACGAGGTTACGCCTCTGGGAAAATGAGGTTTACATTAATTAGGTTCGTGCGAAAGCACGGGGGACCTCCCTCAAAGTACCGACACTGGCCTGGCTGAAAGATTGGCGAACTTGTAGTGTGTAATTAATCCCGGCTAGTCTTTCCTTTTAGGGTTTGAAGGAAGATTTGATAAAAAGCAGTGGGAGCCATCCTGATTAGATAAGATAATAACCAATCTGATCTTGCACGAGCATACGGTAAAGTGTTTTCTTCTCTCTCTCTCCAGGTAGCGACCATTTCATGCCCTAATGAAGATAATAATATGGATGTATTGACCGAACCCGCATGTTATACTGTGCTGGGGAACGTTGGTTCCGTTCTTTCCTATAAGAGTTATAGGAATGAACAGGATATAGGGTAATACCAGGATTCCCATGCCACCCGAATGAAGAAAGTACATGTTGATGCATTTTCTTCGGGTGTGTTCGTTACTGAGAACTGTTTCTCTATTTGCTCTACGTCCTGGGTATTGGATACCGGGTCAGGATCCCATATATGTAATCAGTTACATGGGCTCAGGAAAGGTAGAGAACTTGGAGAAGGTGATAAAGACATTAGAGTTGGAAATGGTGCAATTGTTGCAGCTAAGACTGTCGGGGAATATCACCTTGTATTACCAACTGGTAATACATTGGTTCTGAACGAATGCTATTACATGCCGAACCTGATATGCAACATTATATCGGTTTCTTTATTAAGTAAAGAGGGATATAATTTTATATTACAGGACAATGTTATGAACATTTTCCGTAACCAAAAGTTGGTTGGATCAGGCACGTTGTGCAATGGCATTTATGTTCTAAACCAATCAACAGTTCTGAGCATAACAAACGCACACAAGAGGAAGAGTTCTGAACTCAATGAATCCTTCTTATGGCATTGTAGACTGGGCCACATCAATGCGACACGACTAGCTAAGTTGCATAAAGATGGATATTTAAATCCGTTTGAATTTTCATCTTATGACACTTGCCAGTCATGTCTCAAAGGCAAGATGACCAAAACTCCGTTTACAGGACACGGAGAAAGAGTTACCGAACTCTTGGGACTGATACATAGTGATGTATGCGGTCCCATGTCTACACATGCCAGGGATGGTTCTTCGTACTTCATTACATTCACTGACGATCTCTCTAGATTCGGATATGGGTTCCTGATGAAACACAAATCAGAAGCTTTTGAGAAATTTAGAGAATATAAACAAGAAGTCGAGAACCAAACCGGAAAAAGTATTAAAATCCTTCGATCTGATCGAGGAGGTGAATACTTGAGCAATGAATTCCTGGACTTCCTAAAAGAGAATGGGATTCTCTCTCAGCTGACTCCTCCATATACACCACAGCACAATGGTGTATCAGAACGGAGGAACCGCACCCTATTAGATATGGTGCGCTCTATGATGAGCACAGCTGAGTTACCTATTTCCTTTTGGGGATATGCACTGGAAACAGCTGTAGACCTATTGAATATGGTTCCCACCAAAACCGTGCCGACCACTCCATATGAGATATGGAAAGGAAAGAGACCATGTCTTAATTATGTTAAGATATGGGGTTGTCCGGCCTATGTAAAAACGCAAAATCCGGACAAACTCGCGGCAAGGTCTATTCTGTGTAAGTTTATTGGATATCCCAAACATTCGCGAGGGTATATCTTCTACCACCCTGAGGAACAAAGAGTGTTTGTTTCTCGGCATGCCACCTTTTTAGAAAAGGAATTTCTTGAAAAAGAGATTAGTGGTCATGATGTAGAACTGGAAGAGGTTCCAGCTGCAGAAGCTACAACAGAAGATCTGGTGGAACCAGAGGATTCCGTAGTTCCCGATGAACCCCAGCCACTCCGCCGATCTAGTAGGGTTCCTCGCCAACCTGAGAGATACTATGGTTTTCTCATGGACGGTGGGAGCGAGGATTGCATCATGGAGGATGATGACCCAACTAGCTTCGAGCAGGCCATCACGAGTAGGGACTCAGTGAAATGGCTGGATGCTATGCGGTCCGAGATGGAATCCATGTACACCAACAAAGTATGGACTTTGGAAGTTGCTCCTGAAGGGGTAAAACCCATTGGGAGCAAGTGGATCTTCAAAAAGAAACTTGGTGTAGATGGGAAAGTGGAGACTTTCAAAGCTAGACTTGTAGCAAAGGGTTTTCGTCAAAGACCAGGTGTGGACTATGACGAAACCTTTTCTCCAGTGGCTATGCTTAAATCCATCCGAATCATGCTTGCCATCGCTGCATATCATGACTACGAAATCTGGCAAATGGATGTTAAGACCGCCTTTCTAAATGATGATTTAGAAGAGTGCGTGTACATGACTCAGCCAGAGGGCTTCGTAGACAGTGGGAGCAGCGGGAAGGTGTGCAAGCTGCTTAAATCCATTTATGGATTAAAGCAAGCATCGCGGAGTTGGAACATCTGCTTTGACGTCGTTATCAAAGAGTTTGATTTCGTCAAAAATCCAGATGAACCTTGTATCTACAAGAAGGTGGCAGAGAGTAAGGTTGTCTTCCTCGTATTGTACGTGGACGACATACTCTTGATAGGAAATGATATTCCTATGCTGCAAGCGGTCAAGCTCTTCTTATCACAAAGATTCTCAATGAAACATCTTGGTGATGCCTCCTGCATATTGGGAATTAGGATCTATAGAGATAGATCCAAACGGATTTTGGGATTGTCCCAATCCAGGTATGACACCATACTAAAGAGGTTTAGTATGGAAGAGTCCAAGCGTGGGAACTTGCCCACGATCTCTGGAGTCACTCTCTCCAAAGAGATGTCTCCCAAGACTGATTTGGAGAGAGCTCGCATGCAAGGGATACCCTATGCTTCGGCAGTAGGCTCTATCATGTATGCGATGCTATGTACCAGACCCGATGTAGCATACTCACTAAGTGTAGTGAGCAGGTATCAAGCTGATCCTGGAGAGAGTCACTGGACAGCTGTGAAGAGCATTCTCAAGTACTTGCGAAGGACTAGAGATATGTTCTTGGTGTATGGTAACGGAGAACTCCAAGTGGAGTCCTTTACCGATTCGAGCTTCCAGAGTGATAAGGACGACTCTAAGTCACAGTCGGGCTTTGTCTTTACCCTTTACGGAGGGGCGGTTAGCTGGAAGAGTTCCAAGCAGGAAACCGTGGCAGACTCGACGATGGAGGCTGAATACATCGCTGCCAACGATGCTGCCAAAGAGGCTGTCTGGATCAAGAAGTTCATTACTGAACTTGGAGTGGTTCCATCCATTGAGCGTCCAATACCTTTGTATTGCGATAACAATGGAGCGGTGGCTTTGGCCAAGGAACCCAGGTCCCATCAGCGATCCAGGCATATTCTGAGGCGGTATCACCTGATCCGGGAGATAGTTGATCGCCGGGAGATCGAGGTCAGGAGAGTTGACACGAAGAACAACACGGCGGATCCACTCACGAAGGCCATTCCCCAGATACAGTTTGAGAGACTCTTCGGGATGCTCGGTATGAGATACTACAGCAGCTGGCCCTAGTGCAAGTGGGAGATTGTTAGTTGTATGTATGCCCTAGAGGCCAGTATTGTACAGATTATGTATATTATATTGGATGCTTGGACATATATAGAGATGACTTTCTTGCTCGACATGATAGTATGCTATCTGGTTGCTCTTTATCTTAACATGTACACTAGTCTCTTTATACTGTCTTATAGTTACATGTTGGTAAAGCCCTTAGGATTTGTACTTGACAACCTGGACTATGATGCATATCATACTAGTGGGGACATGGTAGTCCATAAGTACATCCTTCAAGGTCCCTAGTCGTTGGTGTATCGAGACGGGGCATCGATATACCAGAGTAGACTAGCGTATACGCTTCTCGACCCATGTGATGGGCGATGGATGATCCCATATCCATTGGTGTTTGACATCAGAGATGGTATACGGGTGCTCAGTGGAGACTGGGTACACTGGACGGACTCGCCGAGAACTCCCAGATGGTATTATACCTCACGTCAGATGGCAGTTCTCAGGTGACACTTGTACAGGTTAGTCTGTAGACCCGAGATCGTCATAGAGTCTTGTGTGATTCCCACTGTGCTTTGATCTCCACCTTACCACGTCCATTAGGGCGTGCAAAACGGTGGTCTTTGGGTACAGTCCCGAGTCACATGGAGGCAATGAGCGATAGGAGGGGTTTCGTCTCTCCCGGTATTGGGGGTAGATGTTGCGCTGTGCTCGATTGGCCGTAACAGGGAAGTCCCTGGCCAGGGCTGATCAGAGATTTGCTGGTAAGTGTTACCAGTAGTTTCTCGACCCGTTACGAGCCTCACATCGGCACGACTTATCGGGTTATTGGGGTCTGACGTTTACCACCCCTAGACTTGATATGCGACGTATCAGTCGAAGAGACCGGACTGTACGGTAAGTGTTACTGGTCGGATTCGCAGGAGTGTGAGCGGGCTAGCTCGTCGATCTTCTGATCGCTCAATACCCGGGTGGCCGTTACGTTTAGCAGACCGCTTGCGGCTTGTGGGTGCTTGATATGATCATCATCTGCTACCGGCGTATTGACGAGTCTTTAGAGTCCTACACAGAGGTTTCCTGGTTCAAGCGAAACGAAATAGGAGCGCATATGAGATGTGTGCAGGACCGAGAATAATGCGTGTATGTGATACCGCATTTCATTCTCGCGATATATGTTTCGATTGGTTATATTCGATATGACCTAGTTATCGAATCATTGATTCGATAAATCGATACATTGAATACTAGTCGGTTATGTGCGACATGACCGGATCATTGAATCAAATGTTGATTTAATGATTTAATGTATAATTATATATTTGATATATTACTTTGCATTAACTAGTATTGGTTCACTTTAAACGGATTTTTCTCACTTGGTGTGCACATTGTATATGTGATATATTTTGTGTACACTTGTTTGTATCATGATTGATGATCAGTCGAAAATATTGCATATTTTAACCGGCAATTTCCTCATCATTTGCATTCATATAGAAGTGTTCGGTATTCATAATTCACATATTAGCAAATCGGTCGCAAAATATCAGATTACATGTATTCGACCTTAAAACCGGCATTTCTAGGGAAATTGACTGCATTTCATTACATGGCATATTTTCTATATATCGCAACCCGTGTTTCGAAGTCTGTGCAGGAAAAGAGAAGCTTGCTTGATCATTACACCGCTCGAAAGATACGTAAACTCACTAAATTCAGATCTGGTACCAATACAAAGGAGTAATCACAATTCAGCACATCAAAAGAAGCCCTAAACAACAGTAAAAGCCCACAGAAGAAGGCACAGATCCCAAGGACCCCACATGGCCGCGCATCCGCGGCCATAGCCTTCTTGTGCCGCGGAAGAGCGGCTCATTGGTGACATCACCTCTCAAATTTTGTACCACAATGCTTCTGCCAAGGCCCACTGCTCAGAAATGTATCCCAACTTCCAGAAGACTCCAGAAACTTCTACCAGATCAGCAAACACTTTGAGTTTCACTAAACTAGCCTAATCATTCTAGAACTTTCCTTAAACCCTAGCTTAAACCCTAAGCTAGCTCCTAACAAACTCCTTCTAGAAACTCCTCAACAAACTTTTGGAGGGAAAGGGAAATTCAAACTTAAACCTAGGGTTTGGGAGCTCTATAAATAAGACCCTAGGCTCATTATCCCCACATGATTCAACCTTGGGAATTATTCATCCAATTAGTGAATCTATCCCCAATCCATCTCTCTTTTCATCTCCTTCTTCCTCAAGTCTAGTGACAGGGCTTGTAGGAAACCCTAACCCTAATTCCAATTGAAATCAAGAATCCCGAGTACCCATTAAGCAAGAAGCCCGACAACCTTTAGGAGCGGAGCCGATCTTCAACAGAGCAAGCGATCCTAGCCGATCCACGACTCATGAAGCCGAGCGACGCCCGATCAACAATCTAGATTCTTCTTCTTGTAGTTCTTGAAGCGAATGTAATCAAAATTGTTGAGATAAATAAAGGTGATATTCTTTTATCTTGTTTTCTTTAAATTCTGCATCATGATATCTTTACAATTTGTGAATCTTTTCTGTGTGGTGATGTGTGAATAAAACTCCGCTTGTCGAGGAGTCGAGACGGTTAATAGAATGATGATGTAACATAGCTTTAATCGATTCTTGATTCCTACGATGGTTTGTAAACCCTAGCAAGTTCAAGAACCGACAACCCATTTCGTTACGATACTTTCTTGAATGATATCGCTCGAAATTGGGGAGTTAGGATCGTTTCTTGAAATTGTTAGAGGCTAGAATGTGAATGATATCGACAACAGAACAAGGGATAAGATGAAACCCTAGTTTCACGAGAAAACCCTAACTCTTGTCGATCATCATCGATCTAGTATCAATCCTTCGAAGGACAAGAATACGAAATCTTTAGATTACATTACGTCTATAGACCCGATCGATTCCTACGAGCCTCTTTAGATTCTTGACTGTTGATTGGAAATATTATCAAAACACCGATTCTTGATTGTTTATAGTTTCTTGATTCTTGAATAAAGAATAGTGACACTCGAATACAAATCATTCTTGAATCATGTTTTCTTTTATTGTTGCTTAACTTTTCATTTCAAACGTATCAAAATACAAGTGAATCGTGCAATCCCTGTGGACGATCCGCACTCACTACAAACTACATCCGACACCGTAGTTTGATTGCGGTCAAAATAATTTTTGGTTGTGATTTCTTTACAATTTTATACAAACACAACGGAAAAACTATCAATCAAAATGGCGCCGTTGCCGGGGATCGCGCTAATTCATTTGCATTTTTAGTTTGAAGTGAAAGAATTATTACATTTTACTTTTTGAAATCAAAATTCATACAAACTCTTATACGTGTGTTGTGAATTGATTGCAAGGTGATCTGGAGCATTCTGTGCTGTGGAAAAATTATTTGGAAAATACCAGAAAATAGAGGGAAGTAACAGAAAGCAACTGTTGAAATTCTGTACAGTGATCTCACTGTTGGAGCGCGTTTCCGCGGCCTGAACCCAGTACATGCGGCGGATCCGCGACTAGGTTGGGGGTTCTCTGCATAATTTTCAGTGCAGGTACTTTCTTGCTCTCTCCCCTCTCCTCTTTTAGCTCCAATTAACCCTTTTATGCAGGATTCTTTGCAAATAATCGCAGCGCGCAAAAGCAAAATTAAAATTGTGTGTGATTTTTGATTTCTTGGTTGTTTGCATTCTAATACGGAAATTTAAGGGGCACGGCCAAATCCAAATTAGGTGGGGATTTCATTACCCTTCCTAGGCCCCGAAAATCGCAAAACTTGCATCCGCATTACCCTCATTAATTAAAAGAAATCTAGAGAAGACTCTAAGGACTGTCGCGCTCAATTAGGACAAGAGAAGGCCGTGGGTAATTCATTGCTTATCCGCGTTTTCTTGTGGTGCCTAAGGCGAGTGTGTCTAAGGCTAGTGATTTTTAATTAGGCCCACTACTTACGTAGTGGATTACCTTCCCACTTACCTGGCACTTATCCGGCCACAGGGGGACAAAGAGGCAGTGGAGGATTCTATCCCGCGACTTGTCTTTTGGCAGTTAGGAGCGGTCTAGAGCCGGACCTAGGTGACCACTAGATTCTAGGGTTGTGTGCTGCATTTGTTGTGTTGCATCATTTTTTCAAAAATCCGTCCCTTTTTCAAAAGCAAACACCGCATTTATTCATTTACCCCTAATTATAAATTCACGCTGCCACTTGGACTAACCCTTTTTAGTGCAAGATAGGCTGGACACGGGATTCTAGTGCCCGTTTAGTCCGCGTACCCTTTATCGACTCCGAAGTCGATAATTCTCCATTTACCTTTTCTTTACCCACTACCACACCCACTCCGATGGATCCGAATCCATCAAACTTCTTTATACCTAATCTGCCGCCGTCCGTTGGTGCGCAGAATCCTCCCCACATTTCTCTCCAGGAAAGATGCTATCCAGTTAGAGGTCCTCTTTCGACCTGCTTATCCACACCACCAGCCAATGGGGATAACTTTGAGATTAAGCCTCAGTATATCAATCTTTTACCCAAATTCCACGGACTCGAGACTGAGGACGCTTACGTTTTCATTACCAAATTTGAAAACGTATGCGCAATGATGGGTACGTCACAACTTTCAGTGGATGCATTGCGTCTACGACTTCTCCCATTTACTTTGTGCGATGTAGCCGAGAAGTGGCTATATAACACTACCGCACATTCTATTACAAATTGGGGAGAATTCGTCGCTGCATTCCTTAAGAAATTTTACCCAATACAAAAGACAGCTCGAATCCGTAGCGAACTGAATCAATTTGCCCAGCTCCCTGCTGAACCATTTTCAAAATGCTTTGAACGTTTCAAGGATCTATTGGTTCAGTGTCCTCATCACGGCATCCCGAGATGGGAGCTTTGCCGAATCATATATGAGGGCAGTAACCCTAATACTAAACAGAGCCTTGAAAACATGTGTCAAGGTACCTTCATGTCTAAGGATGATGGGGAAGCTTGGCGATACTTAGAAGAGTTCGCTGAAAAGTCTTTACAGTGGGAAAGTCCATCATTTAGGAGTGGCAATAACCAATCGGATGTTTCCATAGGAGTTAGAGCTGACATTTCAGCTATACAAAAGAAACTCGAGACTATGGAAAACAAATTTTTAGCCGCCTCCCTTAATCAAATGTCACTTTCCAAAACTGTATGTAGCTGTTGTTCTGATCCGTCTCACTTGACGGAAGAATGTCCATTTCAAGGTCGTGAGCATACCAATGCCACATTTCAAAGACCGAGAAACGATCCTTTTTCTTCCACATATAATCAGGGATGGAGGAATCACCCCAATTTTTCTTGGAACCAATCACAATCACAAAACACGGTTCCAAACCAAAACAATTTCCAAAGGGTCCCTCCACCACAACAGCAGCCACAACTTCAATTAAGTCAGCACCCCTTTCAAGCACATAATCTTCAAAATCAGGTCAACACACCTGCACTGTCTAGTCCTTTACAGTTGACCGGGACTGATGAATCCTCTTCTTTTGCACAATACATGAATTTGGTCTTGACAAATATCATGCAAGTTTCGGCTGAAATGAAATCTTCCGTCGATGACATGAAGAGAAACTCTGCGTCCCAAAGCGAGAGTATTAAATCGATGGAAGAAGAAATTGCACGATTAAAAGCCGAAATTAGTGCAAGAGAGAAAGGGAAACTTCCAGCTCAACCCGTACCCAATCCTGGCTATTCACATCACGTGAATGCAATCACCACGTTGAGATCTGGAAGAGTGCTTGACAATCATGTTGGGGAAGAAGTTGATGATACTGATAATCCTATTAACACCCCGGCTGAGACCTTTCCACACACACACACTTCTGACCCTACTTCTTCTACCCCACCACCCTCTTCCGAGCCTATTCTCCATTTCCCAAAAGGCTCACCACTACAGCCCACCTCTTTTACCCCTCCACGGACGATTCCCACTTCTATACTGGGATCGGTTCCACACACACTTCCTTCTCCTATGATGGACCCAGTGCTTATTGCTAAAGCACCTTACCCTAATCGGTTAAGGGCTAACACACCAAGTCCACAAATGGAGAAGATCACTGAGATGTTTAAACAGGTTAACATCAATATCCCTCTTCTAGATGCAATTCAACAAGTCCCTGCATATGCGAAAGTTCTTAAAGACTTTTGCACTAGAAAGAGGAAGAAACAAATGCCCAAGAAGATATTCATGGCAAAAACAGTAGACACAGCTTTCCCCCAACAATTACCGAGGAAACGTAAGGATCCTGGATATCCTACGATTTCCATCTCTATTGGGGAGAAACACATTAACCGTGCTCTACTAGATCTTGGGGCAAGTGTTAACCTGCTTCCTTTCTCAGTTTATGAGCAGTTAGGGATCGGAGAGTTGAAACCATCTCCTTGCACTCTCCAGATGGCTGACCGATCAATCACCAGACCTAGGGGTGAACTAGAGGATGTGTTGATAAAAATTGGGGAATTTATTTTCCCTGTGGATTTTATTGTAATTGATACACAGCCTGTAGCGAACTCACGGAATCAAATTCCGGTGATTTTAGGTCGCCCCTTTTTGGCCACTTCCAATGCTATCATCAATTGTCGTAACGGTTCCATGACCCTATCCTTCGGAAACAGGACAATTGAGATGAACATTTATAAGTTAGGAAGTGTACCCTCCGAACCTACTGTTCAGGTCTGTTCTGTCGACTTAATGGATATCGACAGCAGCGAATTAGATAATCCTCCTGATACCGATCTAGACTCTTTTCATACGTTGTTGTTTGACCCAACTATGTATCATACACATACGGACTCTTCCACCGAGATGTCCGGGTCAACAATTAACACGGATTATGAACTGATTTTAGAGTCTGAAGATCACCCCGCACTTTGTGATGACATTATTCTTCGGGGTATAGATGAAACTTTTGAGGAAATCTTCGCTGATGAACTCGCATTTCTAAAAAACACGGGTGTTGAGATGAATCAGGTTCCACTCACTAAAATTGAACCTCCACCCCTTCTTCTGAAATGTAAGAAGAATGCGAGTAATCCATCACATACACTGCATCGTCTCTCCAAAATGAGACGCACACACATTCTCTTCCACCACTTACCTTTTCCCCACTTTTTCTTCCACCAACCCGAGCACTGCATTGATAAAATTTTTGAATGGTTGGTGTTAACCTTCGGTCTTTGCAAAGCTTGGCATCGACCAATGATTTTTGACCCCCACTTGTGATTTTCAAAGTTTAACATTGCATAATTCAAGTTTGGGGGGATATAATTTTTTCTGGCTCCTGAAAAAAAAATTTTTACAAAATTTTGAGCCAAAAATAAGTTTGGGGGAGGATCTTCACTTAAATATTTTGCCCCCACTAATAAATTCCTCCCAAGCTTACAGGTTTTTCGAGATTTAGCAGAAGGTAACAGTGAGGACACTGTTGAAAACAAGTTTGGGGGAGGTTTGTGCTTATTTGCGCATCATTTGCATCATACTTTGCATAAGCACAAAACATTTTTTTCGAAAACCTATAAAAATTTAAAAATTTTCAAAAAGATAAAAACATATTTTTGTACATAAATAAGATAATAAAAGTTTAGATAGTGAAAAATTACATCCATGAGATTAGAAAAATTTAAGAAAACCAAGAAAATTAGAAGTTTTCTTATACGAACTAGTAATAAGTAGTTATGAGCCGTTGTCCCAAGGGTTAGTAAGATGAAGGACGTCACTAATCTGAGGATAAAAATAAGTCTGAAAAATAGTTTCTATTCTGGAAGCCAAACATTTTGAACGTTGCTACCCTGCTATTCGCACTTACACACGTCTTAAAGCCTGGGATAGTAGAGGATACCTTGAAATGCTCTTGTCTTAAAGCCGATGTATGAAGGAAATAAAAAGAAAAAAAAATGAATAAAGAAAATATAAAGTGGTGAGAAAAATGAACACTGGTTTTGTTATCACCGAAGGCAAGAAAAATGTATAGCGAGGGTGCTTCTTCACCTAGTGCCCTAAGGCCAACTGGTCTGGGAGTCACTGCTATGTCTGAGGTGGTGCAAGACGAGGAAAATACACCAAATAAGCAAACACATGAGTAATCGGTCGGTTAGTACCTCAAGAAGTATTAACGGTCGCATGAAAGTGTGTGAGCAATTTCGTCTAAATATTCATTGATTAAAAAGTACTGAGGCTGAAGGGCAAGAGTATGATAGCTTGAATTGAATTCTCCGGGTGTAGGGATGTCCTTTACACACACGCAGGGTTATATGATCGATGTTTGGAAAACAGATAGGAATGAAGAATAAAACGATGTTTTATTGAGGGAGGACGTGATTTCTGACATCTTTTCATGACCATTAAGATAGGGCTCATGACAACCGAAAAGCTAGCTTAGTTGGAAACCCTAATTTTCAAAGCTTTTCTTTTACGATTCTCTTCTTTAAATGTAATATTCATGATCTTGCTTTTATTATTTGATTTTGTGGGTGCAATCCGCTGAAAACCCTCAGGAGACAACACTCCTCCTACTAGGGACACCTAGAGGTTTAAAGGCTTGTTGCACGTGCTCAGTGCAATCGTGTTGCCTACGAAAGTGTGCTAGTTAGTTTTTCTCTTTCTTTATTTTCTCCTTCTCTTTTTAATAAAACATTCACTCGAGACGATCGAAATTAAGTTTGGGGGTATTTGATCAGTCGAAAATATTGCATATTTTAACCGGCAATTTCCTCATCATTTGCATTCATATAGAAGTGTTCGGTATTCATAAGCAAATCGGTCGCAAAATATCAGATTACATGTATTCGACCTTAAAACCGGCATTTCTAGGGAAATTGACTGCATTTCATTACATGGCATATTTTCTATATATCGCAACCCGTGTTTCGAAGTCTGTGCAGGAAAAGAGAAGCTTGCTCGATCATTACACCGCTCGAAAGATACGTAAACTCACTAAATTCAGATCTGGTACCAATACAAAGGAGTAATCACAATTCAGCACATCAAAAGAAGCCCTAAACAACAGTAAAAGCCCACAGAAGAAGGCACAGATCCCAAGGACCCCACATGGCCGCGCATCCGCGGCCATAGCCTTCTTGTGCCGCGGAAGAGCGGCTCATTGGTGACATCACCTCTCAAATTTTGTACCACAATGCTTCTGCCAGGGCCCACTGCTCAGAAATGTATCCCAACTTCCAGAAGACTCCAGAAACTTCTACCAGATCAGCAAACACTTTGAGTTTCACTAAACTAGCCTAATCATTCTAGAACTTTCCTTAAACCCTAGCTTAAACCCTAAGCTAGCTCCTAACAAACTCCTTCTAGAAACTCCTCAACAAACTTTTGGAGGGAAAGGGAAATTCAAACTTAAACCTAGGGTTTGGGAGCTCTATAAATAAGACCCTAGGCTCATTATCCCCACATGATTCAACCTTGGGAATTATTCATCCAATTAGTGAATCTATCCCCAATCCATCTCTCTTTTCATCTCCTTCTTCCTCAAGTCTAGTGACAGGGCTTGTAGGAAACCCTAACCCTAATTCCAATTGAAATCAAGAATCCCGAGTACCCATTAAGCAAGAAGCCCGACAACCTTTAGGAGCGGAGCCGATCTTCAACAGAGCAAGCGATCCGAGCCGATCCACGACTCATGAAGCCGAGCGACGCCCGATCAACAATCTAGATTCTTCTTCTTGTAGTTCTTGAAGCGAATGTAATCAAAATTGTTGAGATAAATAAAGGTGATATTCTTTTATCTTGTTTTCTTTAAATTCCGCATCATGATATCTTTACAATTTGTGAATCTTTTCTGTGTGGTGATGTGTGAATAAAACTCCGCTCGTCGAGGAGTCGAGACGGTTAATAGAATGATGATGTAACATAGCTTTAATCGATTCTTGATTCCTACGATGGTTTGTAAACCCTAGCAAGTTCAAGAACCGACAACCCATTTCGTTACGATACTTTCTTGAATGATATCGCTCGAAATTGGGGAGTTAGGATCGTTTCTTGAAATTGTTAGAGGCTAGAATGTGAATGATATCGACAACAGAACAAGGGATAAGATGAAACCCTAGTTTCACGAGAAAACCCTAACTCTTGTCGATCATCATCGATCTAGTATCAATCCTTCGAAGGACAAGAATACGAAATCTTTAGATTACATCACGTCTATAGACCCGATCGATTCCTACGAACCTCTTTAGATTCTTGACTGTTGATTGGAAATATTATCAAAACACCGATTCTTGATTGTTTATAGTTTCTTGATTCTTGAATAAAGAATAGTGACACTCGAATACAAATCATTCTTGAATCATGTTTTCTTTTATTGTTGCTTAACTTTTCATTTCAAACGTATCAAAATACAAGTGAATCGTGCAATCCCTGTGGACGATCCGCACTCACTACAAACTACATCCGACACCGTAGTTTGATTGCGGTCAAAATAATTTTTGGTTGTGATTTCTTTACAATTTTATACAAACACAACGGAAAAACTATCAATCAATTGATGATGCATAATAACTTGGCTTTGTGTGAAGAATTGAACCATGGTTATGATAAGGGTTAGGGTTTTTGATTATTCACTTAATTATTTATCCATTATTTATTCATTTAATTAGGTGAAAGAAAACAAAAAGGGTTTCTTTTCTTCATGAAGCTTATTGAAGCTTCATGAAACTTTGACCAAAGTCATCCCTTTTGTCTTCATCCTTAACCCTAACCACTAATCTAACCTTGGTCAATTCTCTACACATAACCATGGTTTACTTTATGATAAGTATTGATTTTCCTTTTTATTTTAATTACTTATCATAACATTATCATCATCTTCTTCATCTTCTTCTTCTTCTTCAAGCTTGCTACATCAATGGCAACTTGAGTTTTAGTGAGAGAAATCCAAATCTAAAGTGAACCCACCTCCTATTTCTTCATCCTCTACCTCTTGCCAAGTGGTTTTGGGTGTTTTCTTCACAAGTTTCACTTCTTGGTGAAGTCGGAGCTTGAACTAGTGCAACCTCGACGTAGATCGTCTTTGACACGAAGCCGACGACCTATTCCGCCCGTTTTCCGATGAAGCCGACGAACGAGTCGAGGATTCATGATGGACAGCGAGGGCATGACCACGTGGAGCTAAGGAGGTGGAAATCCGGATCTACAAAAGGTTGTAGCATCTAACCTATAGTTAAATAGTTAACTAGTTTTCCGTTTCGCCTAAACATCTAGTAAACGATCCGTGTTAGGGTTTCTCGGCACCAATAATTTTTGAAATTGGCATGTTCGATGCCTTGTGAGACTTCCTTAGGATGCCTAGGAACCCTACAGCTTTTGACCCGATGAGTTCTGAGTGAAATTGGGAAGACTGAAGTATAGTGGAGGTGTGCTGGTACCCCAGTTTTAACCCGACCTCCTAATTCACCCCTTTGGCCGCCAATTTCTTCATTCTGGCCGCAATTTGCGGCCAGATGGGTAGGGTTTGGGTTGGGGTTTGGTCCTGTAGGTGTCTGCTAGTGTGTAGGGTGCTGTGATATATATATTTTTGTAAGTTTAGTTCTGTATAGAAATCTGGGACCAAATACCTATTTTGCCGTTTTTCTGAACCTTCGCGACACGCGTGATACGTGAGTGGGTTTGGGGTTTCTGCATATCGCGACGCGTCAGGGTAGTTTCAGGCGCGTGATCACACGTTTTAGCGTATCGCGCACACGCGTGATTGGTTTGCGACTCGGGTCTCTAGTTGGACCGTAATATCGCGTTTATGTGAAATTGAGCTTATGTGTGATATATGTTATGTGATTCTAGGTTCGCAGGCCAGTGAGACGGACGCCGCGAAGAAGGGCAAGCAAGTCGTCGGCTACACTTAGCACGAGACACGGTGAGTAGATTTCACATCTACGGGGATATCGCCCGCATGGCGTTATGCGTCAGGGCTGATAGGACTTTATTATTATATGTTGCATGTACCCCATAGACTGTCATCGCATATTGCATTCCCTGCTGTGTTTATATATATATGCTTAGAACTGATAGAACACCGCACTATTACTAACGGTCTATGTTGCACGGGCACTATTTGCATGCTACACACACACCGTTAGTAATTGCCATGCCACATTCACTGTAGAACTGCCCTGATTATATTGATGTAGTTTATCTTACATATGATTGGTGGTGATTTTCTGGAAATTGGGAGCCGCATGACATCTTTAAAAATGGAAACTATTTTTAAAAGCGGTTTTCCCCTTATGCTCATACCATGGATTGATTTACATTGTACCTCGCATTGGATTTACTTATTGGTGTTGGATTTCATGCGATTTCTGGTTTTGAGGACTGTGGAAGTATTTAAGAAAAGATGCACTATTTTGAAAAACTCGGTACCTCGTGATATGATATTTTGGTGTGTCCACCACGCGTTTTCTCGGTGCTGAGACGTGTGCTTGAAACCCGATTCGAGAAGTGGATGTTCCGTTTGCGGGTTCGTGGTGGGCCCGGTATGGTTCCCCTCGGCGAGATGATCGATGGGTTTGCCGATTGAGCCTGGAGGCGGGCGAGTACCTACCGGTGATTGGTTGGACCTGGCAGTTGTCCGGAGGATACTGACCAGAGTCGAGAGATGGATGCGGGATGATCCGTACTGCCGGGGCCGAGGGCCGACACCGCAGACGGACCCCGTGGGCCGATCCGGACTGACGGAGCCCGATATACAAGGATTTGCGTGTCGATGCTGGACACGAGTATTTTATGATATTTTGGGTGCCGATGTTGGGCACTCATGATTTCTCAGAGATATACAGGATTTGAGGGCCGATGGGTGTGCCGGCGCCTGAGTGTATTTGGGATTTGGGTGCAGTGTGAGGCACCGATCATTGCTTTCCATGTAGACATATCCATGTAGATATTATTTATCCCATGCTCAGTATTGATTACTATATACCTCATCCTGTAGCATTTACCTGATAGAGCACTTGCATTACTATTGCATCCACTGTTTGTCATGCATTGATGTTATCTGCTGGCATTGGTAGAGCCACGCTATATGTGCATGCTCGCGATCACCTTTATATGTTATCTCTATTCACGAGTTGGCAACTCACCCCCGTTGTGCCACAGTAATTGCAGGTTGCCCTTGGGAGTAGTCATGGCTGGCTGTTTACCGCATCTTTTGGCACAGATACCATTGCTGAGGCGAGTTAGCCTTTTGCTGTTAGGTGGGTTTTGTATGGTATCTGTTATCTTCAGTTGTATATTGATGTATCTAGTATTCTCCATCTACCTTTCTGTATTGACTTAGAGACAGTTGTGAGGACGATGTGTATGATTTTTACTCTGGTGTCGAGCTCGCATGTGAGCCGACTTTATTTTATGCAGTCTTATCTTTGTGATATTTGTCCTTGCTTTACTGTGTATTCTTCGCTACGGCGTCGTATATCATATTGTGATGCTTTATTCATTTCACTTGTTATTTCTGCTACTCCTTGCTTTTACCCGACTTGCGGGACAAATGTTTTAAAAAGGAAATGTTGCCAAAATTATAAAAAAATTATAACTCTTGAACTAAATAGGATTTCTACTAAATAAATGGAAGTTTCTCAGATATGTATGACTGTTTTTACAAAAATGTTTCAATCACTCTATATTTATTGGTTTTGATTTCTGGGTTCGGCTTACTTAGCCGCGTTACGCCTGTAGACGTTGCGTGGTTAGGTGCCGGTCACGAGTCGAAATTCTCGGGTCGTGACAACATCGCTACTTAAGATGCTACCAAAGAGGCAGTCTGGATGTATATTAGTTCATGAGATGAACTTCGTTCCTCCCATTGTGAGACAATGGAGTTGTGGCTTATGCCTAGGAACGCCTGTCCCATCAGTGATCCAGACATATTCTAAGGCAGTATCACCTGATCATGGAGATGGTTGATCTTCAGGGTGATCGAGGTTAGGAGAGTAGACTCAGAGGACAACACGGCGGATCCACTTACAAAGGCCTTTTCCCAGAAAGAGACTATTATGAGATGGTTGAGTATGAGATACTACAACCACTGCTACAGATGGCCCTAGTGCAAGTGGGAGATTGTTAGTTATATGTATGCTCTAGAGGCCATTACTGTACATAGGATGTATATTGTAGTGGATGGTGGGACATATATAGGGAGGACTTTCTTGCTCGACATGATAGTATGCTATCTGGTTGCTCTTTACCTTAACGTGTACATTGATTGTCTCTCTGATACATGTTGGTAAAGCCCTTAGGATGTGTACTTGACTACCTGGATTATGATGCGGATCATACTAGTGGGGACATGGTAGTCCATAAGTACATCCTTCAAGGTCCCTAGTCGTGGGTGTATCGAGACGGGGCATCGATATACCAGAGTAGACTAGCGTATACCTTCTCGACCCATGTAGATGGGCGATGGATGATCCCATATCCATTGGTGTTTGACATCAGAGATGATATACGGGTGCTCAGTGGAGACTGGGTACACTGGACGGACTCGCCGAGAACTCCCAGATGGTATTATACCTTACGTCAGATGGTAGTTCTCTGGTGACTCTGGTACAGATTAGTCTGTAGACCCGAGATCGTCATAGAGTCTTATGTGATTCCCACTGTGCTTTGATTTTCACCTTACCACGTCCAAGAGGGCGTGCAAAACGGTGGTTTTTGGGTACAGTCCCGAATCACATGGAGGCATTGAGCGATAGGAGGGGATTCGTCTCTCCCGGTATAGGGAGTTGATGTTGCGCTGTGTTCGATTGGCTATAGCCGGAAATCCCTGGCCAGGTTTGCTGAGATTTACTGGTAAGTGTTACCAGTAGTTTCTCAAACTGTTATAGACCTCATATCGACACGACTTATCGAGCTACTGGGGTCTGACATTTACCACCCCTAGGCAAGATATGCGACATATCAGACGATCAGACCGGACTGTACGGTAAGTGTTGTTGGTTGGATTCATAGGAGTGTGAGCGGGCTTGCTCGTTGATCTTCTGATCGCTCAATACCCGGGTGGCCGTTACGTTTAGCAGACCGCTTGCGGCTTGTGGGTGTTTGATATGATCATCACCTGCTGCCGGTGTATTGACGAGTCTTTAGAGTCCTACACAGAGGTTTCCTGGCTCATGCGAAACGAAATAGGAGTGCATATGAGATATGTGCGGGACCGAGAATAATACCAGTATGTGATACTGTATTCTATTCTCGCGATATGTGACATTGATCGGTTATATGCGATATAGCCGGGTTATCAGATCAAGCGTTGATTCGATAAGTTGTTACTATTGATATTAGTCGGTTACATGCAATATGACCGGATCATTAAGTCAAGTGTTGATTTAATGATTTAATGTATAATTATATATTTGATATATTACTTTACATTAACTAATATTGGTTCACTTAAGATGTTTTTCTCACTTGATTGTGCACAATGTATAAGTGATATATTTTTGTGCACAAGATTGTATCATGTTTGATGATACATTCAAACTTGGGTGTGTGTATGCTATACACCATGTTTATATAATGGTTAGGGTTTTATTTGTTTTATTTCATTTATTTTTGAAAATTAAAATGAAATGGTGGCTTTCTTTTCTTTCTTTTGCTTGAAGCTTCTTGAAGTTTCAAAGAATCTTTGAAAAAGTCTTCCATTTTGTTTTATCCTAAACCTAACCATTATCTAAACCCTAGTTTATTCTCTACATGAGTTTATCTAACCCATGGTTGCATTATGATAAGGCATCACTTGATTTTCCATTTTTAATTAATTCATTCTTTTCTTTCTTCTTCTTCTTCTTCAAGAAGAAAGAAAACCCTAGCTAGAAAATTCCAAGTGATAAATCCAAGTGAGAAATCCAAATCCAAAGTGAACCCACTTCCTATTTCTTCATCCTCTACCACTTGCCATGTAGTAGAGTGTGTTATCTTTACAAGTTTCATGACTTAGTGAAGGTGGAGCTTGAGTTTGAGTCGCTTCGACGTAGATCATCTTCGGCATCGAAGTCAACGACCTAGCTCGCCCTTTTCTCCGATGAAATCGACGCTAGAGTCCGGGATTCCGATGATCGCAGCGGAGGGACGTCAACACGGAGCTAGAGAAGTGGTGGACCGGATCTACAAAGGTTGTATTTCCATTCACTTAGTAGTTAAGTTGTTAACTTTCTTGTAGTTTCGCCAATCCTCTAGTTAACGATCGCATTAGGGTTTCTCGGCACATAGAAAATTTGATTTTGGCATGGTTAATGCCTTGTGGAACCTCTTGAGTGTGCCTAGTAACCCTACACGTTGTGATGGCAGTCACACTAGTGGTGGCTGGGTAGTCTACTAGCACATCCTTTTTTAGGTCCCTAGTCGTAGGATTATCGAGACAGGGCATCGATACTCCGGAGTAGACTAGTGTATACGCTTCTCGTCCCAATAGGGGAAATGGTATGTCCCACAGCCATTAGTACGTTGTACTGGAGATAGTATGCAGGTGCTCGTTGGGTTACGGTTACACCGGACAGGACTCGCAGGGAACTGGTTGTTGGTATTATACCCATCGTCAGTTAAAAGTTCCCAGGTGACATGAGTACAACATAGTCCATAGACTTGACACTGCTGCTTCTCCTAGAGTGTGTTCCTACTGTTCTTAGATTGCTACCCTACCACGGCTCAAAGGAGTCGTGCAAATAGATAGCAGTTGGGTGCAGTCCCGAAGCACTTGGAGGCAGTGGCGGTCAGATAGGATTCGTCTCTCCTGGTATTGGGAGTTGATATCGCACTGTGTTTGGAGAGCCATTACGCAAAGTCCCTGGCCAGGGCAAGCGAGATTTACTGGTAGGTTTTCCAGTAGCTTCTCAAGGTGTAATGGGCTTCACTCCAACACGACTTATACCGCTTTTAGGGGACTGACGCTTGTCGCCCCTAGGCCCGATATGCGATAGTCTTAGACGAACAGACCGGACTGTACAGAGATTGTCATATCAGGCTCAGTAGGAGTTTGGATGGGTTTCCTCATCGACCTTCTTATCGACAACTACATGGGGACCGTTACGTACAGCTAGTACCGCTTGCGGCCTGTGGTTAAACCTACTGTCAGCGTAATGTCGAGTCTTTAGAGTCCCACATAGGGAGTTTCCCTGCTTCAGGCGAAACGATATAGAGGTCGTATGGTTTTACGACAGGGTTCAGACATATACGTGTACTTGTGCACGTATGATGTTCGGACAGATTATACTAGCGGGCTTTAGTTTAAGCCAGATTCTAGTATTCGATTATTGGATTTATGCAGTCTCAGTATATCCGTGTTTTTCGTAAATATGGATGGAAGGGGCGTTCTCGTAGTTAGTCGAGAAGCTTCTAGAAGAAAGGTGACTCATTTAGTTTTAATTCATTTATGAATTAAACTTAATGAGGTGGAGAGCTTATGTGTTATTATCATTAATTGCACCATGACTCATAAGATGATTCATCTCAAGAATTAAATGAAGCATGGATGATATTTGTGCAAGATTTTTTTGTGCAAGATATTTTTTATGCTTCATATTATTCAAAGTGAGAAGGGTTCAATTCATAATTAACAAACACACTCTCTATCCTCAAGCTCTCCTCTTCTTCAATCTAACCCCAATCCTCTCATGTGTTGAGATCCCAAGGGTTAGAAAGACTAATAGATCCTTAATCCACTTCTATATCTTCTAGGTCACTTGGATTAGCAATCCTAGCCACTTAGTTACCTCAAGTTAGAGGTTAAAGCTTGAAGGAGGAACTCTCGGGTGGATCTTCTATTACATCAAGGAGGCCGACGAGGAGGTGAACAACAAAAACAAGAAGGACTAGTATCTTGAGGTATAATCATCTATCATAGTAGTTTAGCACTTCTAGATAGTTTGTTAGTTAGGGTTTAGCAAAGATCTGTAAAGTTAGTCGATGTTACCTTGAACAAAATGATTGTTTTACCTATTCCGCCTCCCCGCATCTAGTGGGGTGTGTAACGTCGACTTACAATTAGGTTATGAGTACACCAGACAGACTCGCCGGGAACATGCTAGTTGGTATTATACCTATTGTCAGATAGCAGTTCCCTGGTGACATGTGTACAGGTTAGTCTATCGACCTGAGATTGTCATTTGTCTCGTGTGAGTTCCTACTGTGCTTTGATTACTACCCTACCACGGCTCAAAGGAGTCGTGTAAACAGGTTTTAGTTGGGTACAGTCCCGAGCCACATGGAGGCAGTGAGCGGATCGTCAGGGGATTCGTCTCTCCCGGTTTTGGGGGTTGATGTCGCGGTGTGCACGGATGGCCATCACCAGAAATCCTTGGCGAAGGTAGTCGAGAATTACTGATTTAGGATCAGTAGTTTCTCAGGTGGTGATGGACTTCATACCGACACTAAATATCGCGTTATTAGGGGTCTGACTTTATCCACCCCTAGACTCGATATGCGATACTCATAGACGAACGGACCGGACTATATGGATATTGTCACTGTCAGGCTCAGTAGGGTTCCAGGATGGGTTTGCTCGTCAGCCTCCTTTTCGCTTAATACCTGGGCAGTCGTTACGTACAGCTAGTGCCACTGACGTACTTGTGGTTAA
The DNA here is from genome assembly GCA_030015575.1 of Agapanthus africanus. Taxonomy (NCBI): domain Eukaryota; kingdom Viridiplantae; phylum Streptophyta; class Magnoliopsida; order Asparagales; family Amaryllidaceae; genus Agapanthus; species Agapanthus africanus. Next base: position 55,579,993 of record JASDDO010000029.1, read on the forward strand.
ACCCACTACCAGCGTATTAACGAGTCTTTAGAGTCCCACACAGAGGGTTTCCCTGATTCGGGCGAAACGTTGTAGAGGCCGTATGGTTTTATGGCAGGGTTTGATCATATTCGTGCACTTGTGCATGGATCATGATCGGACGGATAATACTAGTGGGCTTTGGTTTAAGCCGGATCCTAGTATTATATTGTTGGATTACTTTCGTCTCGTTGTATTCGTATTCAGTCGGAATACGGATGCGTGTATGTATATACGGATGAGGGGTATTCTTGTAATTCGTTATAAGAATTCTTTAGTTGATGCCGTTTCTTTTTTGGATTAAACATTTAGATTAAATGTTTATTGTGGTGAAAAGTGTGAGTGTGAGTTTTGGCCTTGAGCATTGATTCATGGCACATGCACTTGGTGACTCATGGTCTTGGGTCATGTGTTGATTCAATTGTCAAGGCTAGGATATTTTTGTTGGGTGATATTTTGGTGGATATACTCAAGGCATGTTTCTGTAATGGCTGTTTGTGGGTTATCCCGGACTATGACGAGGGTTAACTTTCTACCATCTGGAAGATCAATAGTTATATTGTTCTTGACTCGCCACAGTTTTATTAAAATGAAATTTTTCAGAAAACAGTAGTGGGAGTATGGTAGAACTGGAAGTGATTCCAGAACCACAAACGATTACTGAAAAATCGGGTTTGACATTCCATTGGCCACTCTGCAGATATGGTGGGTAATCTCAGGCACCCGAGAGGTACTTCGGTATCCTCAAAGACGGTGACAGGGAGGTTCTTGTTTACCCAGACTTTCCATTACTGATGTTCTAGACTATGAGACCCAGCAGGAGGATGAGTATAGCGTCGTTCTAAAATAGCTTTAGAAGTTCACGTGTATATGACTCTGCCAGAGGGTTGTTGTAGTCAGTGGGAGCAGCCGAAACATAGTGGACAAGTAGCTTGTGTCTATTTATAGACTAAAGCGGATATAGCGGAGATAGATCATCTATTTTTGATCTGACAGTCATGGGCTTTGACTTCATCAGAATAGGAGATGGATCTGTTAAGAAGGTGGTAGGGTGTGATGTCCTGGTATTTGGATGACATACACTTTGTAGGAAATGAAATTCCTATACTACGATCGGTTATACTGTGGTTGTCATATAGTGGTTTCTCCATATAGGATATGGATATTATATCAGGCATTCTGGTTACTAGATCTATGATTTTAGATCTAGATTTGGGCAGTTTCCCAATCTGGGTACTTAGACAGTATTCTATAGGTGTTTTAGAATGGACGACTCCTGGCATGGTGGTGTACCTGCAGGTGACGGAGTCACCCTCTCTAAAGGTGTCTTACAGACTAAAGGGGAGAGGGATGTGCATGATTGGTGTAAGTCCACGTTGCGACCCCCGGTTCTTACGGGGAGGCGGAAACGGTATAAAAATCAAATTTTTGGCGCATGGGGCAACATGGACTAAACAAAGTCGGGATCTTTTCCTAAACTAGAACTAGCATACAAGCTAAAGAGAGTTAGCTACTCGGAAAGATGGTTATACCTAAACTTGAACTCCTTCTTCTTGAAACCTTGTAGAGGTTGATGGTTCTCTTCTCGTCGCCTTCTTCCGTCGAAGATGGATCCACCTGAGGGTTCAACCTTCGGGCTCTTTCTTGAACTTTGAGTGAACTAGAATCTCCGGCTTGCTAAACCCTTGATCCTAGAGTGAGTAGAGAGTGTCTAAGGGGTGCTTTTCTTTTAAGGAGAGGGATTCTCAACACATGAGAAGGATTCTCCTTTGGCTAGAGGAAGAAGAAGATGAAGTGAGGAGAGAGAAGCTAAATGATAGAATGAGCTTTCTTTTTCCTTTTTGCAACCATATCAAAAGAAAAAGAATTATCTAATTAGTAATAATAATTCAAATGAGAATAGTTGATTGTTGTTTTGGAATGACCACTATCATACTTCATTAAATGAATGTTGGCAAGAATCAAGGAGCATCCTTGCAAAATAATGATGATGGTCAAACATTCAACCATGGTCAACAAGTCAACCATGGTCAACAAGTCAACAAAACCAACCATAACATAATTTCATTTAATTACTATTATTAATAGATATCTCACTAATTCATTAGGGTTTGGAAAAAAGACGACTGTCAACTGTGCATGCGCACCCGTTCCGAAACCCTAATGAAAAACCTCTTCTTCCGCCTCAAACAACTGTGCATACACACCTGTATTCTCGTTCCGAGGAACAAGAATACCGAGAGATAAAAGCAACCCCAAAACATATACCAGTATCCGGCTCAAACCAGAGCCCGCTGGCAATATCCGTCCGGACTCCAAACGTGCACAAGTGCGCGGATGAGAACGAACCCTGTCGCAAAACCATGCGACCTCTACTCTGTTTTTCCCAGAGGCGAATACCCTCTGTGTGGGACTCTAAAGACTCGACACTACGCTGGCAGTGGGTTTAACCACAGACCGCAAGCGGCACTAGCTGTGCGTAACGGTCCCCAGGTAGACGCCGACAAGAAGGCTGACGAGGTGAACCCCATCTGAACTCCTACTGAGTCTGAATGTGACAGTCTCCGTACAGTCCGGTCTGTTCGTCTGATACATCGCATGTCGGGCCTAGGGGGCGGTAAAACGTCAGTCCCCCAATAGCGGTACAAGTCGTGTCGGAGTGAAGCCCAAAACACCCTGAGATAACACTGGAAGCCTACCAGTATATCTCGCTTGCCCTGGCCAGGGACTACTCGTGTAATGGCTCTCCTAGACACAGCGCGATGTCAACCCCCAATACCGGGAGAGACGAATCCTGTCTAACCGGCACTGCCTCCAAGTGCTTCGGGACTGCACCCAACTACCACCTGTTTGCACGACTCCTTTGAGCCGTGGTAGGGTAGTAGTCAAAGTACAGTGGGAACACACTCGAGGCGAAGTGCCAGTGTCAAGTCAGCGGACTAAGCTGTACTCATGTCACCTGGGAACTGATAACTGATGATAGGTATAATACCAACCTGTCAGTTCCCGACGAGTCCTGTCCAGTGTACTCGTAACCCAACGAGCACCCGTATACTATCTCCAATACGACGTACTGATGGCTGTGGGACAGACCATCTCCCACACTGGGATGAGAAGCGCATACGCTAGTCTACTCCGGAGTATCGATGCCCTGTCTCGATAGTCCTGCGACTAGGGACCTGTATAAGGATGTGTTTACAGATTACCCAGCCCCTACTAGTGTGACTGCCATCACAACGCTGGTAATCAAGCAAAGATCCTAAGGGCTCCACTAATGCGTATAGGTGATATCGCAAAATAAACACATGTACACATTGAAGTAGAAACAAACCAAGTAGCATACTACTATATTGAGCAAGATTGTTTATACAAGGTGAATATCCCAAGCTTCCATTAAGTAATATACAAACTAGTATGATACAGTAATGGCCTCTAGGGCATATACACTAACAATTGGCATATCACTTGCTTTGGCAATTGAGTCAATCATGAGATATCAAGTACCACACCAGATGTTGTTTTTACACTAGATGCAATAAGTTTATATATTAATCCAATCCTGGAGAAACGTTCGGAAGCAGTTTATGAACATAAGTGGATGTTCTAGGGATTTGGTAACGACAGCCTCCTTCGGGAGACGGTTATCATTCCAGGCTTCTAAGGTGACCTGGATGACAAAGTGACTGTCAGAGTTATAGTTTTCCTTTTTGACGAGGGGCAGTAGTTTAGACATGTGGTCCAAGCGTATACTGAGGGAGGCATGGAGGCGGATACTGATTAAATTCAGTGGACGATACAGTCTAAGAAGTTTGCTGAATTTGGAGTTCATTTGTGAACTGGGTCTCATCATATATCCAGACATATTCTCAGACAGTTATTGCTCATTTCGGGAGATGGCTTTCTCCGCGAACTTGAGATAAAGAGAGACATAGAAAGAAACATTGTAGCGGATCCACTCACCGAGGCTATTTCTCGAACGCAATAGTTTCACAAACGAGCTTTGCGAAACTGATTAATAAAGAAGTTGGGTGTTTGGTAACACACGGGCTGTGAGTATGCGACACCGCAATAATTAGTCTTAAGTGCAAGTGGGAGATTGTTGGCTATAGTGCCCTCAAGTCAATTATTGGATCGAATGTACGTGATTGCAATGATTGAGGGAGGACCTATATCGGTAGAACAGTCTTACTCGAGATGATAGTATGCTATCTGGTTTGTCTTTATCATCGTGTACATATTTCAGGTGACATTACAGATCACTATTACATGTTGATAGAGCTCATATGATTCTTGCTTGACTACCAGCAGTATGATGGCGATCATATACGTGAGAGTTGGGTGGTCTATAAGCACATCCTTAAAGTGTCCCTAGTCATGGGAGTTTCGAGACTGGGCATCGATAATCCAAGAGTAGACTTGTGTATACGGATCGAGACCCCGACGAGGGGCGGTGGCCGGTCTCACAAGCCATTGGTGTCAGTTGGTTCACCTAAGATGTATACAGGTGCTCATTGGGTTATGAGTACACCGGACGGACTCGCCGGGAACATGCTAGTTAGTATTATACCTATTGTCAGATATCAGTTCCCTTGTGACATGTGTCCAGTTTAGTCTATCGACCTGAGATCGTTATTTGTCTCGTGTGAGTTACCACTGTGCTTTGATTACTACCATACCATGGCTCAAAGGAGTCGTGCAAACAGGTTTTAGTTGGGTACTGTCCCGAGCCACATGGAGGTAGTGAGCGGATCGTCAGGGGATTCGTCTTTCCCGGTATTGAGGGTTGATGTCGCGGTGTGCACGGGTGACCATCACCAGAAATCCTTAGCCAAGATAGTCAAGAATTACTGATTCGGATCAGTAGTTTCTCAGGTGGTGATGGGCTTCATACCGACACTGAATATCAAGTTATTAGGGGTCTGATTTTATCCACCCCCTAGACTTGATATGCGATTCTCATAGACGAACGGACCGGACTGTACGGAAATTGTCACTGTCAGGCTTAGTAGGGTTTCAGGATGAGTTTGCTCGTCGGCCTCCCTTTCGCTCAATAACTTGGTGGCCGTTACGTACAGCTAGTGCCACTGACGTGCTTGTGGTTAAACCTACTGCCAGCGTATTGATGAGTCTTTAGAGTCCCACACAGAGGGTTTCACTGCTTCGGGCGAAACGTTGTAGATGCCGTATGGTTTTATGGCAGGGTTCGATCATATACGTGCACTTGTGCACGGATTATGATCAGACGTATAATACTAGTGGGCTTTGGTTTAAGCCGGATCCTAGTATTATATTGTTGGATTATTTTCGTCTCGTTGTATTCGTATTCAGTCGGAATACGGATGCGGGTATGTATATACGGATGAGGGGATTCTTGTAATTCGTTACACGATTTCTTTAGTTGATGCCATTTCTTTTATTGTGTTAAACATTTAGTTTAAATGTTTATTTGGTGTGGAAGTGAGACTTATGGCTTGGCATTGATTCATGCATATGGACTTGGTGATTCATAGTGACATGGGGTTTTTTGTTTTGACTAAGATATTTGTGAGATATTATTGGGAGCAAAGGCAGATCTTTTTCTTAGTGGGGCTTTTCTTTAGTTGTTCACTTTGCTCACAAAATATATAACACAAAACACTTAGCAAAAACAACACACAAAAGGAAAGACAGCCATCGCATTTTCTTTCTTCACTTGCTCTTTTCTTTTCTTGAGCTCACACTCTTCACCTCTTGGCATCTTCTTCAACCTTCACCCATACGAGTTGAGAATCCTTAGATGTATTGAGACAAAGTATTCACAAACTATCTCTACTTCATCTTGGCTATCTAGGTTGGCAAACTAAATACCCGAGTTGCTTCGGTTTAGAGGCGGGAGTCCGTATTACGAACCCTCGACATGGATCTTCTTCGACAGAGGGAGACCGAGACCAAACTTGATCGGGGAAGCTGCGAGAAGCTTGGGACAGAGGTTGAAGACCGAAGGACACGGATCGATCGGTATAACCTCTTTAAACTCCTTTCTAATAACTAGTATAGGGTTAATGGTACGATCCGTCGATTAGGGTTCCGTTAGCGCCAGGTTCTTAAAAGTTTTTTGTTCCGCATTTGGCCACCGATTGATGGCCGGGGCGCTGCTGTAACCTAACAATGTGGGGTATCCTAAATCTCGTTGCTATATGTCAACGTCATTCGGGATACACATATTTACTTCCGTTGATGACATGAGACGTTATGTGTTGCTGTAATATGTTTTATTGGATCATCGTGATTGAATAGCCGGGGTTTTTATATGAGATGAGAGTTTTTCTATTTTCATTCATGTAAAATCTGTATGTAATATTCTTTTATTGGGGCACTTTTGGGTTGAGGATGATGTCACCGCTAATATATATTGTTTACTTTTCCGCATTAGAATAGACCCAAGGTGGAGAGCACAAGTAACCGGGTTCTAGAGTCCGGTAGGAGACCATCTCGAGGAGTCGAGACCGGGTCTCCTTACTCTAGAATTTGTAGGGTTCCTAGGCACACTAATGAGGTCTCACAAGGCATCAACCATGCCAATTTCAAATTTTACGGTGCCGAGAAACCTTAGACTAGATCGTTAACTAGAATTTTAGGTGAAACAAGAAGCTAGTTAACAACTTAACTATAGGGTAAACGGAAATACAACCTTTGTAGATCCGGTCCTCCACCTCCATAGCTCCGTGATGGTGTACCCTCGCTGCGATCATCGGATCCCGGACTCTAGCGTCGGCTTCATCGGAGAAATGGGCGGGCTTCATCGGAGAAATGGGCGGGCTAGGTCGTCGACTTCGATGCCGAAGATGATCTACGTCGAGGCAACACAAGATCAAGCTCCAATTTCACCAAGCCATGAAACTTGTGAAGAAAACACCCTATACTACTTGGCAAGTGGTAGAGGATGAAGAAATAGGAAGTGGGTTCACTTTAGAATTGGATTTCTCACTCTTTTTCTCATTTCACCATTGAAGCTAGTGAGGTTTTTCCTTCTTCAAGAAGGTGAAGAAGAAGAAGAAGATCATATGATAAGTTTAAAAAGAATTATCTTATCATATAGCAACCATGGTAGTGTGTAGAGAATGAACTATGGTTAAAGCAATTGGTTAGGGTTAAGGATAGAAACAAAAATGGTCAAAGCTTTTCTAAGATTCAAGAAGCTTCAAGATAAATCCAAAAAGCCACCATTTTCTTTTCTTTCCTAAAAGAACAAATAAATAATTGAATAAGTAAATAAAGTATATGAAACCCTAACCATTAACCTAATTATAGTTTAAAGCATACACACAACGAAGTTTGCTTGTATCATCAAACATGATACAAACTAGTGCACAAAACTATATCATATATACAATGTGCACATTCGAGTGAGAAAATCCATCTTAAGTGACCAATAATAGTTAATGCAAAGTAATATATCAAATATATAATTATGCATTAAATCATTAAATCAACGCTTGATTTAATGATCCGGTCATATTGCATATAACCGACTAATATCAATAGTAACAACTTATCGAATCAACACTTGATCCGATAACCCGGCTATATCGCATATAACCGATCAATGTCACAAATCGCGAGAATCGAATACAGTATCACATACTGGTATTATTCTCGGTCCCGCACATATCTCATATGCGCTCCTATTTCGTTTTGCCTGTGCCAGGAAACCTCTGTGTATGACTCTAAAGACTCGTCAATACGCCGGCAGTAGGTGATGATCATATCAAACACCCACAAGCCGCAAGTGGTCTGCTAAACGTAACGGCCACCCGGGTATTGAGCGATCAGAAGATCGACGAGCAAGCCCACTCATACTCCTGTGAATCCAACCAGTAACACTTACCGTACAGTCCGGTCTGATCGTCTGATATGTCGCATATCTTGCCCAGGGGTGGTAAACGTCAGACCCCAATAGCTCGATAAGTCGTGTCGATATGAGGTCTATAACAGTTCGAGAAACTACTGATAACACTTACAAGTAAATCTCAGCAACCCTGGCCAGGGATTTCCGGTTATAGCAAATCGAACACAGTGCAACATCAACTCCCTATACCGGGAGAGACGAATCCCCTCCTATCACTCATTGCCTCCATGTGATTCGGGACTGTACCCAAAAACCACCGTTTTGCACGCCCTCTTGGACGTGGTAAGGTGGAAATCAAACCACAGTGGGAATCACACAAGACTCTATGACGATCTCGGGTCAACAGACTACTCTGTACCAGTGTCACCAGAGAACTGCCATCTGACGTAAGGTATAATACCATCTGGGAGTTCTCGGCGAGTCCGTCCAGTGTACCCAGTCTCTACTGAGCACCCGTATATCATCTCTGATGTCAAACACCAATGGATATGGGATTATCCATCGCCCATCTATATGGGTCGAGAAGGTATACGCTAGTCTACTCTGGTATATCGATGCCCCGTCACGATACACCCACGACTAGGGACCTTGAAGGATGTACTTATGGACAACCATGTCCCCACTGGTATGATTCGCATCATAGTCCAGGTAGTCAAGTACACATCCTAAGGGCGTTACCAACATGTAACAGAGAGACAATCAGTGTACACGTTAAGATAAAGAGCAACCAGATAGCATACTATCATGTCGAGCAAGAAAGTCCTCCCTATATATGTCCCAGCATCCACTACAATATACATCCTATGTATAGTAATGGCCTCTAGGGCATACATATAACTAACAATCTCCTACTTGCACTAGGGCCATCTGATAGCAGTGGTTGTAGTATCTCATACTCAACCATCCCATAAAAGTCTCTCTCTGGGAAAAGGCCTTTGTGAGTGGATCCGCCGTGTTGTCCTCTGAGTCTACTCTCCTAACCTCGATCACCCTGGAGAACAACCATCTCCATGATCAGGTGATACTGCCTTAGAATATGTCTGGATCACTGATGGGACGGATGTTCCTTGGCATAAGCCACAACTCCATTGTCACACAATGGGAGGAAGTAAGATCTGTAGGGTTCCTAGGCACCCTAATGAGGTCTCACAAGGCATCAACCATGCCAATTTCAAAAAATCTAGGTGCCGAGAAACCCGACTACGGATCGTCGGCTAGAAATCTAGGCGAAAAGATAAACTAGTTAACACTTAACTAAGAGATACAGAAATACAACCTTTGTAGATCCGGTTCTCCACCTCCATAGCTCCGCAATGAAGTCTCCTCGCTGTCCATAACAAGTCCCGGACTCTAGCGTCGGCTTCATCGGAGAATGGACGGGCTAGGTCATCGATGTCCATGCCGAAGATGATCTACGTCGAGGCATCGCTAAATCAAGCTCCGACTTCACCAAGTCAAGAAACTTGTGAAGAAAACACACTTTACTACTTGGCAAGAGGTAGAGGATGAAGAAATAGGAAGTGGGTAGACTTTAGAATTGGATTTCTCACTCTTTATCATCAATCACCATTGATGACCTCAAGGTTTTCTTCTTGAGTTCAAGGAAGAAGAAGAAGAAATGATATGATAAGTTATTTTAAAAAGAAAATAAAATAGAATACTTATCATACTTTCAACCTTAGTTAAGTGTAGAGAAAAGACCATGGTTAATGGAATGGTTAGGGTTAAGGATAAGAACAAAATGGTCACTAGGTCAAAGTCTTCAAGAAGCTTCAATATGAAACAAAATTAGCCACCATTTTCTCATTATGCCTTTTCTAATTATTTCCAAAATGAATAAATAGATAAATAAATAAGAAAAGGAAATAAAACCCTAATCATAAGTTTAACCATGGTTTAATTCTTTACACTTAACCAAGTAAACATGCATCATCAAACATGATACAATAATATGCACAAAAAGTATATCACATATACAACTTGTACATCCAAGTGAGAAAATCCATATAAAGTGAACCAATACTAGTTAATGCAAAGTAATATATCAAATACATAATTATACATTAAAGCATTAAATCAACACTTGATTCAATGATCCGGTCATGTCGCACATAACCGACTAGTATCCAATGTATCGGCTTATCGAATCAATCCTTGATTCGATATCTAGGTTATATCGAATATAACCAATCGATACATTCATCGCGAGAATGGAATACGATATCACATACACGTATTATTCTCGGTCCCGCACATATCTCATATGCGCTCCTATTTCGTTTCGCTTGAACCAGAAAACCTCTGTGTAGGACTCTAAAGACTCGTCAATACGCCGGCAGCAGGTGATGATCATATCAAGCACCCACAAGCCGCAAGCGGTCTGCTAAACGTAACGGCCACCCGGGTATTGAGCGATCTGAAGATCGACGAGCAAGCCCGATCACACTCCAGTGAATCCAACCAGTAACACTACCGTACAGTCCGGTCTGTCCATCTGATCTGTCGCATATCTCGCCTAGGGGTGGTATACGTCAGACCCCAATAGCTCGATAAGTTGTGTCGATATGAGGTCGATAACAATTCGAGAAACTACTGGTAACACTTACCAGTAAATCTCAGCAACCCTGGCCAGGGATTTCCTGTTATAGCCAATCGAACACAGCGCAACATCAACTCCCTATACCGGGAGAGACGAATCCCCTCCTATCGCTCATTGCCTCCATGTGACTCGGGACTGTACCCAAAAACCACCGTTTTGCACGCCCTCTTGGACGTGGTAAGATGGAAATCAAAGCACAGTGGGAACCACACAAGACTCTATGACGATCTCGGTTCAACAGACTACTCTGTACCAGTGTCACCAGAGAACTGCCATCTGACGTGAGGTATAATACCATCTGGGAGTTCTCGGCGAGTCCGTCCAGTGTACCCAGTCTCCACTGAGCACCCGTATATCATCTCTGATGTTAAACACCAATGGATATGGGATCATCCATCGCCCATCTGTATGGGTCGAGAAGGTATACGCTAGTCTACTCTGGTATATCGATGCCCCATCTCGATACACCCACGACTAGGGACTTTGAAGGATGTACTTATGGACTACCATGTCCCCACTAGTATGATCCGCATCATAGACCAGGTAGTCAAGTACAGATCCTAAGGGCTTTACCAACATGTAACAGGGAGACAATCAGTGTACACGTTAAGGTAAAGATCAACCAGATAGCATACTATCATGTCGAGCAAGAAAGTCCTCCCTATATATGTCCCAGCATCCACTACAATATACATCCTATGTATAGTAATGGCCTCTAGGGCATACATATAATTAACAATCTCCCACTTGCACTAGGGCCATCTGATAGCAGTGGTTGTAGTATCTCATACTCAACCATCCCTTAAAAATCTCTCTCTGGGAACAGGCCTTTGTGAGTGGATCCGCTATGTTGTCCTCTGACTTTACTCTCCTAACCTCGATCCCTTGGAGATCAAGCATCTCCATGATCAGGTGACACTGCCTTAGAATATGTCTGGATCACTGATGGGACCTTTGTTCCTTGGCATAAGCCACAACTCCATTGTCACACAATGGTAGGAACAAAGTTCATCTTATGAACTTTTATACACCCAGACTTCCTCTTTGGTTGCATCTTAAGTAGCGATGTATCCTGCCTTCATCGTCTAGTATGTCACGGTATCTATCTTGGAACTCTTCCAACATACCGTCCCTTTACTGAGGGTAAAGACAATGCCTGCGACTGACATTCAGTCGTCTTTATCACCCTGGAACCCTTCCAGTGATTCTCTCCAGGATCGGTTGATACCATCTCACTACAACTAGTGAGAATCCTAACATCCAATTAGATCTATCTCATAGATCCATAACCCATGATTTAGGAGGTATCAATTTGATCCTATATGGAGAATCATTGTGATAAGCGGAGATTGACCGAGCGTAGCATAGGAAACTCCTTTCTTATCAAGAGTATGTCATCCACGTACTCTACGTGGATCACCACCATACTCCCTACTACCTTTTTGTTTATACAAGGTTCATCTACCATTTTGATGATGTCAAACTCTTTGACAAATCCATCAAAACAGATGTTCCAACTCCGCGATGCCTGCTTTATCCTATAAAACATCTTGCACACGTTTCCGCTGCTCCCACTGTCTACGAAGCCCTCTGGTTGTGTACTTATAGACGCTCTCTTCCAAAATATCATTTAGAAAAGCAGTCATGACACCCAACCACCAGATATCGTAGTCATGGTATGTAGCCGTGGCAAGTAGGATCCGGATGGACTTAAGCATAGCCACTGGAAAAGGTTTCATCATTATCCACGCATGGTCGATGACGAAAGCCTTTAACAAGTCTAGCTTTGAAAGTCTCAACTTTTCCATCTACACCAAGTAATCTTCTCAAGATATACTTGCTCCTGATGGGGATTTAACCCTTCAGATATAGCAACCAAAGTCCATACTTTGTTGGTGTATAAGGATTCCATCTCAGATCACTAAGCATCCAGCCATTCTTATAGAGTCTTACTCCTGATGGCCAGCTCGAATCTAGTTGGGTCATCATCTCATGATGTAATCCTCGCTCCCACTGTCATAGAGAAACAGAAGTATCTCTCAGGTGGGTGAGGAACCCTACTAGATCGGTGGAGAGGCTGAGGTTCGTTGGTAACTATTGAATCCTTTGGTTCTTTCAAATCATCAGCTGCAGTTTGTATAGCTGGAACCTTTCCAGTTCTACATTACAGACCTTGCCTCGAGCTTGTCCGGATTTTGCTTTTAGACATAGGCCGGTCAACCCCAAATCTTAACTAACTTAAGATGTGGGCTCTTCCCTTTCCATATCATATATGAAGCGGTAGGCAACTGATTTGATTTGAACCCTGTTCAATAGGTATGCAGCTTCTCAAGTGCATAACTCCCAAAAGGAAACAGGTAACTCAGTAGTACTCATCATAGGGCACACCTTATCATATAGGGTGTGATTGCTCCGCCCTGATATACCATCGTGCTATGGTGTATACAGAGGAGTAATGCTGAGAGAGAATCTCATTCTCCTTTAGAAAAGTCCAAGAATTCCGTGCTCAAGTATTCTCCTCCCTGATCGCATCAAAGGACATAATACTTATACCCTCATTTTGGTTCTCTACTTCTAACTTATATTCTGTGAATATCTCAAAAAGGTTCGGACTTGTGTTTCAACAGGAACATAGGTCTGAATCTTGAAAGATCATCAGAGAATGTAATGAAGTACAAAGAACCGGTCTTGGCATATGTAGACAGGAGACCTTACATACATCAACATGTATCATCCCAAGAGTTTACTAACTCTTTCTCTGTTTCCAGTAAACAGAGCTATGGTCATCTTATCTCTGTGACATGACTCGCAAGTTTCATAATATGTAAATTCAAACTAATTTAAATATGCATCTAAATGTAACTTCAGCCAGTCGGGTCGCATTGATATGGCCTAGTCTACAATGCCTCAAGAAGGATCCGTTCATTTCTGAACTCTTCCTCTTGTGTGTGTTCCGTATACTAAGAACTGTAGTTTGATTTAGAACATCAATGCTTTTAGATAACCTGCCTGAACCGATCAACTTTTGATATAGGAAATGTTCAAAACATTATCCAACAATACAAAATTTTATCATTTCTTTACTGATAAAGAGACTGATATGATTTTGTATATCAGGTTCGGTATCTAATAACATTCGTTCAGAATCAATGTATTGGAAATACAGGGTGACAGTGACCAACAGACTTGGCTGCAACACTTGCCCCGTTTTCTGCCTCATGAAACTTATCACCCGTTCTCAGTTCTCTACCTTTCTGTAGCCCTATGTAACAGGTTATATATCTGGATCCTGATCTGGTATCACATACCCAGGACGTAAAGGATACTGAGAAACAGTTCTCTGTAATGAACACACCCGAAGATGATGCATCAGCATGCACTCTCTTCGTTTGGGCTGCACGGGAATTCTGGTAATCCCCAATTTCCTGCTCTGTCTTATAACAATTATAAGTTGGAGCGGGACCAACGTTCCCCAGCTCAGTATAACAAGCGGGTTCGGTCAATATTCCATATTATTATCTTGATTAAGGCGTGATATGGTCGCTACCTGGAGAGAGAGAGAAGAAAACACTCAGCGTGCGCTCTTTCAAGAATAGATTGGTTATTATTTTATCTAATCAGGATGGCTCCCACTGCTTTTTATCAAATCTTCCTTCAAACCTTAAAAGGAAAGACTAGCCGGGATTAATCACACACTACAAGTTCGCCAATATTTCAGCCAGGCCAGTGTCGGTACTTTGAGGGAGGTCCCCCGTGCTTTCGCACGAACCTAATTAATGTAAACCTCGTTTTCCCACAGGCGTAACCTCGTTGACACCTTTCTAGACACCTACTTGATCGGCTAATTTTAATGTATAAAATTCTCCCAGGAGTAACTCTTACTCGCAGCGGGTATCGGGATCCAACTATCTCATAGAAGGTATGCAATCTCATTGCAAATTTCAACACTTGAAATTCCCGATAATATTTTGCCCCGAACGATCTATGACCTTGACAAGGTCAACAAACCATAGACCGCAAGTCAAGTTCAACCCGTCATTTCTTGATTGAATCAAACCCACCCGCACGACCCTTGACAAGGTCAACAAGGCCGCACGACTACCCTAACCCAATCTGCATCATATGCATAAGCAGATAAATACTGGTTAGCTACCGCACACTGCGCCTTGACAAGGTCAACAAACGCAGCACGAATACTAAACAGGATTTATCTGAAATGATGGAGGGCTACGACAGGTTTTTCTGAAAACCTATTGCGTAATGAACTTGATATCGTTGTAGAATCAAATGGTTTTAAAATGGAGTGCTTTTGAGGCTTTTCTAGTTTTGCTAAAGGAGTCACTCCCGGTGAAGGGATCGTCGGTCCTTTCCTCGTCGAATGAGGTGAGGGATATATCATATATATCACTGTGCAAAGAAAAAACTCTTAAAAGCAATCAAAAGACAAACCGAGGGCGTAGCATCGACCAGTTATTGCTAAAGGAGTCACTCCCGGTGAAGGGATCTCGGTCCTTTCCTTATCGAATAAGGTGCAGGATATATCACATATACCGCTGTGCAAAGCAAGAACTGTAGCTACCTGTTTTATTTTGAAATTCGATTCTACAACATCTTAGGTTTCTTTTACTTTCATTAATCACATTAATGAAGTCCCATCATTTAAATACCTAAACATCACAGATAAATACGGCGTACACTTATGCCATCCGCATTCGCCTCGATGTCCCCTCGTGCACCGTTAGGTTAGGTAACTAACGGTAGAGCAGGGCAGGGCTAGCGCGGGTGTAAAACATAAGTAACGTCTATATAATATATCATATATACTATATACTGTATCTATCACAGAACATCACATGATCACATCACAGATATCACAGCAGAAGAATCATATGAAATATTGGATATACTAGGACGTCCGTGTTTTCAATACGAGCCAGTAAAAAACACGGATTCCACGGTCGTGATGAATAGCCAAACCCACACCCCTAGACCCCTACGAGAGCGGCAAGCAACCCTTCCAATTCCAGGGTTAGGAGACCCGGACTCGACTCCTCGAGTTGGTCTCCCACTGGACCCTAGAACCCGGTTACTTGTGCTCCCCTCCTTGGGTCTATCCTAGTGCGGAAAAGTAAATAATATACAAACGGTGACATCTTCCGCAACCTGGAAGTGCCCCAATAAAAGAATATTACATACAAGTTTTTACATGAATGAAAATGAAAAACACACATCTCACATAAAACCCCCCGGCTATTCAAACACGACGATCCAATATAACATATCCAGCAACACATAACATCACATGTCATCAACGTAAGTAAATATGTCCATCCCAATTGTCGTTGACATATAGCAACGAAACCGGCGATATCACATATTACACTTACGGTCACAGAAAAGAAGGTGTAAAACTACAACAGTTGGAATCCGCAACCTGCATAGACATCGCATGCCTAATCAAATGAATTCTTTAGACATCACATGCCTAACAATTATAAACCCCGCATTTTAGTCTCAAAATCGAAAACACTTTTCAATATCAAGTCGGGCAATTCAACAAGATTCCCGAAATACTAATCGAATGCTCGTCGCAAACTTCAGTAGACGGCTGTACCCCCGATACCGTCGACGAAGTGCACCAAGGCGGAACACCGCTACCGCGAGCACCCGAACGGATGCTTTCGGCGACGGGGTTCTCCTACAGTCACTTGGTCGGGGCTATGGAGTGAGGCTGTCTATTAAGTTTACCCGGCGAGTATCCGCGTACGCTACGTGATTGCGACGGACTTTTGTTCACATCAAAATTCCGTGGCAACCGATCAAGTGAGACTAAAGTGCTATGTTTATAACATTCTTTTAGTTATCTCATAACTCTTGTGAATTCCAATTATTGTATCCCATTCCAGATAATTAGAAAATGTTAAACTTTCCGATTGAACATTCGAACACCCAAGTTTTCCCGATACAGATCAACACATGAAATAAGTCTAACAACATTCCGTTCGTGCCTCAGTACCAACGGTCCAGCCGTAGAAGGGTCAAGCCAACGCCTCACATGTGGCATGCCGTACTGCCCCAAACCCGAAGGTTCAAAGGGCAGTTCAAGACGGTCACATAATCGAGTTAAGGTTTGTTGTCTTCTAGAGGGTCCATCGCGTTACTTGCACTACTTAGAACGTCGTTAAACTACGGAAAAATCCAACACTTGGAAATTTCCCGACAGGGGATAAATTGGGTATTTATATCCGGTCGAACTTTTTAACATATTCTAAAAATTATCCGGAAAACCACATAGACAAAATTTGATACTCCGATCGAAACACCGAATCCCCAAAACACCCCAGAAAATTCAACTCTTGAATAAATATTAAAAATTCCCAGAAAATCCAGCATAATAAAATAGGAGTTACTGTGCAAACAGGGAAGGATGACGTAAGCATGTTGCCGCGGAACCGCCGCAGAAGCAAGGCTTCTGCCGCGGTTCCGCCGCCGTTTATACTGTTCATCGAAAACTTTTTGCATCGTAATTCTTATTTTTCCCTGCTGAATTTTTTAGCAATTTTTAATTTGGAAAAATCCCAGTTTTTGAAAAAAGGACAGAGAGCAATTTTGAAATGGGTTTTCGGGTTCGTTCGGACTTCAAATTCCGTCTAGACTTCGCCTAAGGCTCTAGCTAGGCTCTGATACCACTGTAGGGTTCCTAGGCACCCTAATGAGGTCTCACAAGGCATCAACCATGCCAATTTCAAAAAATCTAGGTGCCGAGAAACCCGACTACGGATCGTCGGCTAGAAATCTAGGCGAAAAGATAAACTAGTTAACACTTAACTAAGAGATACGGAAATACAACCTTTGTAGATCCGGTTCTCCACCTCCATAGCTCCGCAATGAAGTCTCCTCGCTGTCCATAACAAGTCCCGGGCTCTAGCGTCGGTTTCATCGGAGAATGGACGGGCTAGGTCATCGATGTCCATGCCGAAGATGATCTACGTCGAGGCATCGCTAAATCAAGCTCCGACTTCACCAAGTCAAGAAACTTGTGAAGAAAACACACTCTACTACTTGGAAAGAGGTAGAGGATGAAGAAATAGGAAGTGGGTAGACTTTAGAATTGGATTTCTCACTCTTTATCATCAATCACCATTGATGACCTCAAGGTTTTCTTCTTGAGTTCAAGGAAGAAGAAGAAGAAATGATATGATAAGTTATTTTAAAAAGAAAATAAAATAGAATACTTATCATACTTTCAACCTTAGTTAAGTGTAGAGAAAAGACCATGGTTAATGGAAAGGTTAGGGTTAAGGATAAGAACAAAATGGTCACTAGGTCAAAGTCTTCAAGAAGCTTCAATATGAAACAAAATTAGCCACCATTTTCTCTTTATGCCTTTTCTAATTATTTCCAAAATGAATAAATAGATAAATAAATAAGAAAAGGAAATAAAACCCTAATCATAAGTTTAACCATGGTTTAATTCTTTACACTTAACCAAGTAAACATGCATCATCAAACATGATACAATAATATGCACAAAAAGTATATCACATATACAACTTGTACATCCAAGTGAGAAAATCCATATAAAGTGAACCAATACTAGTTAATGCAAAGTAATATATCAAATACATAATTATACATTAAATCATTAAATCAACACTTGATTCAATGATCCGGTCATGTCGCACATAACCGACTAGTATCTAATGTATCGGCTTATCGAATCAATCCTTGATTCGATATCTAGGTTATATCGAATATAACCAATCGATACATTCATCGCGAGAATGGAATACGGTATCACATACACGTATTATTCTCGGTCCCGCACATATCTCATATGCGCTCCTATTTCGTTTCGCTTGAACCAGGAAACCTCTGTGTAGGAGTCTAAAGACTCGTCAATACGCCGGCAGCAGGTGATGATCATATCAAGCACCCACAAGCCGCAAGCGGTCTGCTAAACGTAACGGCCACCCGGGTATTGAGCGATCTGAAGATCGACGAGCAAGCCCGCTCACACTCCAGTGAATCCAACCAGTAACACTACCGTACAGTCCGGTCTGTCCGTCTGATCTGTCGCATATCTCGCCTAGGGGTGGTATACGTCAGACCCCAATAGCTCGATAAGTTGTGTCGATATGAGGTCTATAACAATTCGAGAAACTACTGGTAACACTTACCAGTAAATCTCAGCAACCCTGGCCAGGGATTTCCTGTTATAGCCATTCAAACACAGCACAACATCAACTCCCTATACCGGGAGAGACGAATCCCCTCCTATCGCTCATTGCCTCCATGTGACTCGGGACTGTACCCAAAAACCACCGTTTTGCACGCCCTCTTGGACGTGGTAAGATGGAAATCAAAGCACTGTGGGAACCACACAAGACTCTATGACGATCTCGGGTCAACAGACTACTCTGTACCAGTGTCACCAGAGAACTGCCATCTGACGTGAGGTATAATACCATCTGGGAGTTCTTGGTGAGTCCGTCCAGTGTACCCAGTCTCCACTGAGCACCCGTATATCGTCTCTGATGTCAAACACCAATGGATATGGGATCATCCATCGCCCATCTGTATGGGTCGAGAAGGTATACGCTAGTCTACTCTGGTATATCCATGCCCCGTCTCGATACACCCACGACTAGGGACTTTGAAGGATGTACTTATGGACTACCATGTCCCCACTAGTATGATCCGCATCATAGTCCAGGTAGTCAAGTATAGATCCTAAGGGCTTTACCAACATGTAACAGGGAGACAATCAGTGTACACGTTAAGGTAAAGATCAACCAGATAGCATACTATCATGTCGAGCAAGAAAGTCCTCCCTATATATGTCCCAGCATCCACTACAATATACATCCTATGTATAGTAATGGCCTCTAGGGCATACATATAACTAACAAGATCATCTCATGAACCAGTATACACCCAGACAGCCTCTTTGGTAGCATCTTAAGTAGCGATGTATCTTGCCTTTAATCGTCTAGTATGCCACGGTATCTAGCTTGGAACTCTTCCAACATACCGTCCCTTTACTGAGGGTAAAGACAATGCCTGTGACTGACATTCAGTCGTCGTTATCACCCTGGAACCTTTCCAGTGATTCTTCCCAGGATCAACTGATACCATCTCACTACAACTAGTGAGTTTCCTAACATCCAATTAGATCTATCTCATAGATCCAAAATCCAGGATTTAGGAGGTATCACTTTGATCCTATATGGAGAATCATTGTGATAAGCGGAGATTGATCGAGCGTAGCATAGGAAACTCCTTCCCTATCAAGAGTATGTCATCCACGTACTCTACGAGGATCGCCACCATACTCCCTACTACCCTTTTTGTATATACAAGGTTCATCTACCATTTTGATGAAGTCAAACTATTTGACTACTACATCAAAATAGATGTTCCAACTCCGCAATGCCTGCTTTATCACATAAAACATCTTGCACACGTTTCCGCTGCTCCTACTGTCTACGAAGCCCTCTGGCTGTGTACTTACAGACGCTCTCTTCTAAAACATCATTTTAGAAAAGCAGTCATGACACCCAACTGCCAGATATCGTAGTCATAGTATGTAGCCGTGGCAAGTAGGATCCGGATGGACTTAAGCATAGCCACTGGAAAAGGTTTCATCATTATCCACACCTGGTCGATGACGAAAACCTTTAACAAGTCTAGCTTTGAAAGTCTCAACTTTTCCATCTACACCAAGTAATTTTCTCAAGATATACTTGCTCCTGATGGGGATTTAACCCTTCAGATATAGCAACCAAAGTCCATACTTAGTTGGTGTACATGGATTCCATCTCAGATCACTAAGCATCCAGTCATTCTTACAGAGTCTCACTCCTAATGGCCAGCTCGAAACTAGTTGGGTCATCATCACATGATGCAATCCTCGCTCCCACTGTCACAGAGAAACCGAAGTAACTCTCAGGTGGGTGAGGAACCCTACTAGATCGGCGGAGAGGCTGAGTTTCGTTGGAATCTACTGAATCCTTTGGTTCTATCAAATCATCAGCTGCAGTTTGTATAGCTGGAACATTTCCAGTTCTACATAACAGACCTTGCCTCGAGCTTGTCCGGATTTTGCTTTTTAGACATAGGCCGGACAACCCCAAATCTTAAGAAACTTAAGATATGGGCTCTTCCCTTTTCATATCACATATGAAGTGGTAGGCTACTGATTTGATTTGAACTTAATTCAATAGGTATGCAGCTTCTCAAGTGCATAACCCCCTAAAAGGAAATAGGTAACTCAGTAATACTCATCATAGAGCGCACCTTATCATATAGGGTGTGATTGCTCCGTCCCGATATACCATCGTGCTATGGTGTATACAGAGGAGTAATGCTGAGAGAGAATCTCATTCTCCTTTAGAATAGTCCAGGAATTCTATGCACAAGTATTCTCCTCCTTGATCTCATCAAAGGACATAATACTTATACCCGTATTGGTTCTCTACTTCTAACTTATATTCTGTGAATATCTCAAAAGGTTCGGACTTGTGTTTCAACAAGAACATATGTCTGAATCTAAAGAGATCATCAGTGAATGTAATGAAGTACAAAGAACCGGTCTTGGCATTTGTAGACAGGGGACCTACATACATCAGCATGTATCATCCCAAGAGTTGACTAACTCTTTTTCTGTTTCCAGTAAACAGAGCTATGGTCATCTTATCTTTGTGACATGACTGGCAAGTTTCATAAGATGTAAATTCAAACTGATTTAAATATGCATCTAAATGTAACTTCAGCCAGTCGGGTCGCATTGATATGACCTAGTCTACAATGCCTCAAGAAGGATTCGTTCATTTCTGAACTCTTCCTCTTGTGTTTGTTCTGCATACTAAAAACTGTAGTTTGATTTAGAACATCAATACTTTTAGATAACGTGCCTGATCCGATCAACATTTGATATAGGAAATGTTCAGAAAATTATCCAACAATACAAAATTATATCCTTTCTTTACTAATAAAGAGACTGATATGATTTTGTATATCAGGTTCGGTATCTAATAACATTCGTTCAGAATCAATGTATTTGGAATACAGGGTGACAGTGACCAACAGACTTGGCTGCAACACTTGCCCCATTTTCTGCCTCATGAAACTTATCACCCGTTCTCAGTTCTCTGCCTTTCTATAGCCCTATGTATAAGATTACATATGCGGGATCCTGATCCGGTATCACATACCCAGGACGCAGAGGATACTGAGAAACAGTTCTGTATAATGAACACACCCGAAGATGATGCATCAGCATGCACTCTCTTCGTTTGGGCGGCACGGGAATTCTGGTAATCCCCTATTTCCTGCTCTGTTTTATAACATTTATAAGTTGGAGCGGGGCCAACGTTCCCCAGCTCAATATAACAAGCGGGTTCGGTCAATATATCCGTTTTATTATCTTGATTAAGGCGTGATATGGTCGCTACCTGGAGAGAGAGAGAAGAAAACACTCAGCGTGCGCTCTGGCAAGATCAGATTGGTTATTTATTTTATCTAATCAGGATGGCTCCCACTGTTTTTATCAAATCTTCCTTCAAACCCTAAAAGGAAAGACTAGCCGGGATTAATTACACGCTACAAGTTCGCCAATCCTTCAGCCAGGCCAGTGTCGGTACTTTGAGGGAGGTCCCCCGTGCTTTCGCACGAACCTAATTAATATAAACCTCATTTTCCCAGAGGCGTAACCCCGTTGACACCTTTCTAGACACCTACTTGATCAGCTAATTGTAATGTGTAAAACTCTCCCAGGAGTAACTCTTACTCGCAGCGGGTATTGGGATCCAACTATCTCATAGAAGGTATGCAATCTCATTGCAAATTTCAACACTTGAAATTCCCGATAATAGTTTGCTCCAAGCCTCCTATGACCTTGACAAAGGCCAACAAATCATAGGCTGCTAGTCAAGTTCATCCCGTCATTTCTTGATTGAAATAAACCCACCCGCACGGCCCTTGACAATGGCCAACAAGGTCGCACGACTACCCTAATCCAATCTGCATCATATGCATAAGCAGATAAGCACCAGTTAGCTACCGCACACTACGCCTTGACAAAGGCCAACAAACGCAGCACGAATAATAACTACTACTTATCTGAAATGACGGAAGGCTACGACAGGTTTTTCTGAAAACCTATTACTTTATGAACTTGATATCGTTGTAGAATCGAATGATTTTGAAATGGAGTGTTTTTGAAGCTTTTCTAGTTTTGCTAAAGGGGTCACTCCCGGTGAAGGGATCGTCGGCCCTTTCCTCGTCGAATGAGGTGCGGGATATATCATATATATCGCTGTGCAAAGAAAAAACTCTTAAAAGCAATCAAAAGACAAACCGAGGGTTGTAGCATCTGCCAGTTATTGCTAAAGGAGTCACTCTCGGTAAAGGGATCTCGGTCCTTTCCTTATCGAATAAGGTGCAGGATATATCATATATACCGCTGTGCAAAGCAAGAACTGTAGCTACCTGTTTTATTTTTGAAATTCGATTCTACAACATCTTTACGTTTCTTTTATTTCATTAATCTCATTAATGAAGTCCCATCATTTAAGTACCTAAATATCACAGATAAGTACGACGTACACTTATGCCATCCGCATTCGTCTCGATGTCCTTTCGTGCACCGTTTGGTTAGGTAACTAACGGCAGAGCAGGGCAGGGCTAGCGCGGGTGTAAAACATAAGTAACGTCTATATAATATATCATATATACTATATACAGTATTTATCACAGAACATCACATGATCACATCACAGACAACGTAGCAGCAGAATCATATGAAACATTAGATATACTAGGACGTCCGTGTTTTCAATACGAGCCATTATAAAACACGGATTCTACGGTCGTGATGAATAGCCAAACCCATACCCCTAGACCCCTACGAGAGCGGCAAGCAACCCTACCAATTCTGGAGTTAGGAGACCCGGACTCGGCTCCTCGAGTTGGTCTCCCACTGGACTCCAGAACCCGGTTACTTGTGCTCCCCTCCTTGGGTCTATCCTAGTGCGGAAAAGTAAATAATATACAAACGGTGACATCTTCCGCAACCTGGAAGTGCCCCAATAAAAGAATATTACATACAAGTTTTTACATGAATGAAAATGAAAAACCCTCATCTCACATAAAAAACCCCGGCTATTTAAACACGACGATCTAATATAACATATCCAGCAACACATAACATCACATGTCATCAACGTAAATAAATATGCGCATCCCAATTGTCGTTGACATATAGCAACGAAACCGGCGATATCACATATTACACTTACGGTCACAGAAAAAAAAGAGTAAAACTACAACAGTTGGAATCCGCAACCTGCATAGACATCGCATGCCTAATCAAATGAATTCCTTAGACATCGCATGCCTAACAATTATAAACCCCGCATTTTAGTCTCATTATCGAAAACACTTTTCAATAAGTCGGGCAATTCAACGAGATTCCCGACATCCTGATCGAATGCTCGTCGCAAACTTTAGTAGGCGGCCGCACCCCCGACACCGTCGACGAAGTGCACCAAGGCGGAACACCGCTGCCGCGAGCACCCGAACGGATGCTTTCGGCGACGGGGTTCTCCTACAGTCACTTGGTCGGGGCTATGGAGTGAGGCTGTCTATTAAGTTTACCCGGCGAGTATCCGTGTACGCTACATGATTGCGACGGACTTTTGATCACATCAAAATTCCGTGGCAACCGATCGAGTGAGACTAAAGTGCTATGTTTATAACATTCAAATCAGTTATCTCATAACTGCTTATGGATTCCAAATATTGTATCCCATTCCAGATAAATAGAAAATGTTAAACTTTCCGATTGAACATTCAAACACCCAAGTTTTCCCGAAACAAATCAACACATGAAATAGGTTTAAAAAACATCCAGTTCATGCCTCAGTACCAACGGTCCAGCCGCAGAAGGGTCAAGCCAACGCCTAACATGTGGAACGCCGTACTGCCCCAAACCCGAAGGTTCAAAGGGCAGTTCAAGACGGTCACATAATCGAGTTAAGGTTTGTTGTCTTCTAGAGGGTCCATCGCGTTACTTGCACTACTTAGAACGTTATTAAACCACGGAAAGATCCAACCATTTGGAAATTTCCCGGTAGGGGAAAAAGAGGGTAGTTATATCCGGTCGAACTTTTTAACATATTCTAAAATTACCCGGAAAAACACATTGACAAAGTCTGATAATCCGATCAAATCTACGAACTTCCAATACAACCCAGAAAACTCAACTCTTGAGTGCAAATTAAAAATTCCCAGAAAACTCAGCACCACCAAATAGGAATTACTGTGCAAAATTCAAGAGGTGATGTGACAACTCGTGCCGCGGTTCCGCCGCACGAGGCATGCTCGTGCCGCGGTTCCGCCGCAGTTTAGACGAATTGGCAGCTCGAATTTCACAGTAATTCTTAAAAACTCCTGCTGATTTTTCTGCATATTTTTAATTTGGAAAAATCCCCGATTTCAAAAATTGTACAGAGAGCATTTTGAGAGTTAGGGTTTCGATTCGATCGGACTTCTAACTCCATCTACGCATCGCCTAAGGCTCTAGCTAGGCTCTGATACCACTGTAGGGTTCCTAGACACACTAATGAGGTCTCACAAGGCATCAACCATGCCAATTTCAAATTTTACGGTGCCGAGAAACCCTAGACTAGATCGTTAACTAGAATTTTAGGCGAAACAAGAAGCTAGTTAACAACTTAACTATAGGGTAAACGGAAATACAACCTTTGTAGATCCGGTCCTCCACCTCCATTGCTCCGTGACGGTGTACCCTCGCTGCGATCATCGGATCCCGGACTCTAGCGTCGGCTTCATCGGAGAAATGGGCGGGCTAGGTCGTCGACTTCGATGCCGAAGATGATCTACGTCGAGGCAACACAAGATCAAGCTCCAACTTCACCAAGCCATGAAACTTATGAAGAAAACACCTTATACTACTTGGCAAGTGGTAGAGGATGAAGAAATAGGAAGTGGGTTCACTTTAGAATTGGATTTCTCACTCTTTTTCTCATTTCACCATTGAAGCTAGTGAGGTTTTTCCTTCTTCAAGAAGGAGAAGAAGAAGAAGAAGATCATATGATAAGTTTAAAAAGAATTATCTTATCATATAGCAACCATGGTAGTGTGTAGAGAATGAACTATGGTAAAATCAATCGGTTAGGGTTAAGGATAGAAACAAATATGGTCAAAGCTTTTCTAAGCTTCAAGAAGCTTCAAGATAAATCCAAAATGCCACCATTTTCTTTTCTTTCCTAAAAGAACAAATAAATAATTGAATAAGTAAATAAATCATATGAAACCCTAACCATTAACCTAATTATAGTTTAAAGCATACACACAACCAAGTTTGCTTGTATCATCAAACATGATACAAACTAGTGCAAAAAACTATATCATATATACAATGTGCACATTCGAGTGAGAAAATCCATCTTAAGTGAACCAATAATAGTCAATGCAAAGTAATATATCAAATATATAATTATGCATTAAATCATTAAATCAACGCTTGATTTAATGATCTGGTCATATTGCATATAACCGACTAATATCAATAGTAACAACTTATCGAATCAACACTTGATCCGATAACCCGGCTATATCGCATATAACCGATCAATGTCATAAATCGCGAGAATCGAATACAGTATCACATACTGGTATTATTCTCGGTCCCGCACATATCTCATATGCGCTCCTATTTCGGTTTGCCTGAGCCAGGAAACCTCTGTGTAGGACTCTAAAGACTCGTCAATACACCGACAGTAGGTGATGATCATATCAAACACCCACAAGCCGCAAGCGGTCTGCTAAACGTAACGGCCACCCGGGTATGGAGCGATCAGAAGATCGACGAGCAAGCCCGCTCATACTCCTGTGAATCCAACCAGTAACACTTACCGTACAGTCCGGTCTGATCGTCTGATATGTCGCATATCTTGCCTAGGGGTGGTAAACGTCAGACCCCAATAGCTCGATAAGTCGTATCGATATGAGGTCTATAACAGTTCGAGAAATTACTGATAACACTTACCAGTAAATCTCAGCAACCCTGGCCAGGGATTTCCGGTTATAGCCAATCGAACACAGTGCAACATCAACTCCCTATACCGGGAGAGACGAATCCCCTCCTATCGCTCATTGCCTCCATGTGATTCGGGACTGTACCCAAAAACCACCATTTTGCACGCCCTCTTGGACGTGGTAAGGTGGAAATCAAACCACAGTGGGAATCACACAAGACTCTATGACGATCTCGGGTCAACAGACTACTCTGCACCAGTGTCACCAGAGAACTGCCATCTGACGTAAGGTATAATACCATCTGGGAGTTCTCGGCGAGTCCGTCCAGTGTACCCAGTCTCTACTGAGCACCCGTATATCATCTCTGATGTCAAACACCAATGGATATGGGATCATCCATCGCCCATCTATATGGGTCGAGAAGGTATACGCTAGTCTACTCTGGTATATCGATGCCCCGTCTCGATACACCCACGACTAGGGACCTTGAAGGATGTACTTATGGACTACCATGTCCCCACTGGTATGATCCGCATCATAGTCCAGGTAGTCAAGTACACATCCTAAGGGCCTTACCAACATGTAACAGAGAGACAATCAGTGTACACGTTAAGATAAAGAGCAACCAGATAGCATACTATCATGTCGAGCAAGAAAGTCCTCCCTATATATGTCCCAGCATCCACTACAATATACATCCTATGTATAGCAATGGCCTCTAGGGCATACATATAACTAACAGAATTGGTAGGGTTACTTGCCGCTCTCATAGGGGTCTAGGGATGTGGGTTTGGCTATTCATCACGACTGTGGAATCTGTGTTTTACATTACTGGCTGAATTTAAAATACGGATCTCCTAGAATATCCAATATTTCATATGTTGCTTCTGCTGCTTGGTTCTGTGATGTGATCATATAAATGCGTGAGACGAATGTTATATTATATATATGATATATAATAAACGTTGCTTATGTTTTGCACCCGCGCTAGTCCAGTCCCCGCTCTGCCGTTAGTTAAGTAACCCAACGGTGCATGAAGCGGCCCCATGGCGAATGCGGATGGCATAAGCGTACGTTCTATTTTTGTTTCATTTTTTTGTGATGTTTAGGAAACATTAAATGATGGGACGTCATTAATGAGATTAATGAAAAGAAAAGAAACTTAAAAATGTTGTAGAATCAAATTTTTCAAAAAGGTTTGCTTTGCACAGTGGTATTCCTGGATGGATATCCAACATCTCATTCGATGAGGAAAGAGCCGAGATCCCTTCACCGGGAGTGACCTCTTTAGTAAAATTAGCAAATGCTACAACCCACTTGGTTTATCTTCATAGCTTCTGTAGTTCTTTCTTTGCATAGTGGTATTCCTTGATGGATATCCAGCACCTCATTCAATGAGGAAAGAGCCGAGATCCCTTCACCGGGAGTGACCTCTTCAACAAAAGCTAGTAAAAGCTATTCGGTTTGTTTTTTGAAAACTACTCGATTTTAAAAGCAGAGCTTAAACCACTCCTTTTCAAAATCACTAGATTCTACTACGATATCAAGTTCATTATGTTAAAGGTTTTCTTAAAAACCATTCATTGCCCTCCGTCATTTTAGAAAATAGAGTACTTAGTATTCATGCTACGTTTGTTGACCATAGTTAAGGCGTAGTGTACGGTAGCTAAGTTATGTCTTCCTATAAAGCATATGATGCGATTGTTTAGGACATTCGTACGGCTTTGTTGACCACAGTTAAGGGTCGTACGGGTGAGTTTAATTCAATCAAGAAATGAACGGGTTGAACTTTGCTAGCGCTTATGATTTGTTGACCATAGTTAAGGTCATAAGTCGGTAGGGGTAAAAACAATATCAGGAATTTCAAATGTTGAAATTTGCAATGAGATTGCATACCTTCTATGTGATAGTTGGATCCTGATACCCACTACGAGTAAGAGTTACTCTTGGGAGAGTTTTGCACTTTACAATTAGCTAATCCAGTAGGAGTCTAGAAAGGTGCAAC
This sequence comes from Agapanthus africanus, assembly GCA_030015575.1. NCBI lineage: Eukaryota > Viridiplantae > Streptophyta > Magnoliopsida > Asparagales > Amaryllidaceae > Agapanthus > Agapanthus africanus. The sequence goes on from JASDDO010000029.1 coordinate 55,608,568, forward strand.
GGGGTTAAGCCTCTAGAGAAACGAGGTTTATTTTAACTAGGTCTATGTGAAAGCACGGGGAACCTCCCTCGGAGTACCGACACTAGCCTGGCTGACCGGTTAGCAAACTTGTAGAATGTAATTAATTCCGGCTAATCTTACCTTTTAGGGTTTGAAAGAAGATTTGATAAAAACAGTGGGAGACATCCCTGTTCCCCTCCGAATGACGGCGCGACAGGGACGTCACGCCTGAGATTCAGGGCAGATGCTAATTGGTGCTATCCGTCCACCTCTCTGAAGATGCCAAGTTGATTTATGGCACCGTGTATCGAAGGTTTAAACGGATGCGTCCGATGTAGCAGACTTCGTCAGATTCCCCCTCGCTTGAGGGGTTTTTGATTGCGGGGACGCTCTTCCCTGCAGGCGCAAGCCCCTGTAGTTAATTACGCTACCGCATCGCGGTAACCACTTTCTCCTTCTCCAGATGGTCACTTTGTGTCGTGTGTGTTTATTTTGTGTTTAGTTGCCCGTGGATTGTATACGGAGACTGAGTTATGTCGTCTCCCGTAGGGCGTGGACTAGTCCAAATCCGTATTATCTTAGATTTGGGTTTAAGGATACGTTAGCCTCATTGAGGACTAAGATCAACTTAAACGTTTGTTAAGGATACGTTAGCCTAGTTTTTAGACTAAGATCGACTTAACGGGATCGTTTAGATCCAACAATAGAGCAATTAAGGGAGCACTGTTGTTTAGTTTAGTGACATTGCGGTCAATAGGTAGTTTAAGGACATTGCGGTCCATAGGTAGTTTAAGGACGTTACGGTCCAATGTTAGTTTTAAGACATTGCGGTCAAGGTTAAGGACGTCATAGTCCGAGGATTTAAGGACTCCACAGTCCGATGTTAGTTTTAAGACATCACGGTCAAGGTTAAGGACGTCATAGTCTATGGGTTTAAGGACCCCACAGTCCTTCGTTAGTTTTAAGATATCGCGGTCAAGGTTAAGGACCTCATAGTCCATGAGTTTAAGGACCCCACAGTCCGTATCAATATGTGGTCATCGGGACCTGTCACCTCTTTGAAGACGTTGAGGAATTACAACGCCAAGTATCAAAAGAGTGAAGAGATATACCCTTAAACCGAGGTAGATTAAATAATCTTTGGCCCAATTTGGAACCAAGACCAATTAATTATATTATGAGCCCATTGGCTCAGTTGAATTTGAATTGAGGACTTATGGCCAGCTTGGGCTAAGTCCAATCATGTTTAGGATATTGGCCCTCTGTTGGTCCATTAGAGGTGTTAGTTATATGTATGCCCTAGAGGCCATTACTGTACATAGGATGTATATTGTAGTGGATGCTAGGACATATATAGGGAGGACTTTCTTGCTCGACATGATAGTATGCTATCTGGTTAAATTTTACCTTAACGTGTACACTGATTGTCTCTCTGTTACATGTTGGTAAAGCCCTTAGGATGTGTACTTGACTACCTGGACTATGATGCAGATCATACTAGTGGGGACAGATAGTCTATAAGTACATCCTTCAAAGTCCCTAGTCGTGGGTGTATCGAGACGGGGCATCGATATACCAGAGTAGACTAGCGTATACCTTCTCGACCCATACAGATGGGCGATGGATGATCCCATATCCATTGGTGTTTGACATCAGAGATGATATACGGGTGCTCAGTGGAGACTGGGTACACTGGACGGACTCGCCGAGAACTCCCAGATGGTATTATACCTTACGTCAGATGGCAGTTCTCTGGTGACACTGGTACAGAGTAGTCTGTTGACCCGAGATCGTCATAGAGTCTTGTGTGGTTCCCACTGTGCTTTGATTTCCATCTTACCACGTCTAAGAGGGCGTGCAAAACGGTGGTTTTTGGGTACAGTCCCGAGTCACATGGAGGCAATGAGCGATAGGAGGGGATTCGTCTCTCCCGGTATAGGGAGTTGATGTTGCGCTGTGTTCGATTGGCTATAACAGGAAATCCCTGGCCAGGGTTGCTGAGATTTACTGGTAAGTGTTACCAGTAGTTTCTCGAATTGTTATAGACCTCATATCGACACGACTTATCGAGCTATTGGGGTCTGACGTTTACCACCCCTAGGCGAGATATGCGACATATCAGACGATCAGACCGGACTGTACGGTAGTGTTACTGGTTGGATTCACAGGAGTGTGAGCGGGCTTGCTCGTCGATCTTCTGATCGCTCAATACCCGGGTGGCCGTTACGTTTAGCAGACCGCTTGCGGCTTGTGGGTGTTTGATATGATCATCACCTGCTGCCGGCGTATTGACGAGTCTTTAGAGTCCTACACAGAGGTTTCCTGGCTCAAGCGAAACGAAATAGGAGCGCATATGAGATATGTGCGGGACCGAGAATAATGCGTGTATGTGATACCGTATTCCATTCTCGTGATGAATGTATCGAATGGTTATATGCGATATAACCTAGTTATCGAATCGAGGGTTGATTCGATAAGCCGATACATTGGATACTAGCCGGTTATATGCGATATGACCGGATCGTTAAATCAAGTGTTGATTTAATGATTTAATGCATAATTATATATTTGATATATTACTTTGCATTAACTAGTATTGGTTCACTTAAGATGGATTTTCTCACTCGGATGTGCGCATTGTATATGGGATATGATTTTGTGCACTTGGGTGTATCATGTTTGATGATACAAGTTTACTTGAGTTTGTGTAAAGATTGAACCATGGTTATTTAAATGATTAGGGTTTAGATTTTCATATCTATTTATTTATTTATTTATTATGGAAATGATAATGAGAAGAATGGTTGCTAATTTTGTTTTATTCTTTGAACCTTCATGAAGCATTGACTTTAGTAACCATTTTGTCTCATGCTTAACCCTAACCATCCCACTTAACCATAATTCATTCTCTACACTAGACCATGGTTAGTTTATGATAAGTATTTGATTTATTTTCTATTTAATATATACTTATCATAACACATTTCCATCTTCTTCTTCATCTTGACACATGTAGAAACCTTACTTCATCAATGGTGATTGATGAAAACAAGTGAGAAATCCAATTCTAAAGTCTACCCACTTCCTATTTCTTCATCCTCTACCTCTTGCCAAGTAGTATAGGGTGTTTCCTTCACAAGTTTTCATGGCTTGGTGAAGGTGGAGCTTGATCTAGCGATGCCTTGACGTAGATCATCTTCGGCATGGACATCGACGACCTAGCTCACCATTTCTCCGACGAAGCCGACGCTAGAGCCCGAGAATTCTTTTGGACAGCGAGGGGACTTCGTTGCGGAGCTATGGAGGTGGAGCACCGGATCTACAAAGGTTGTATTTCCGTTTACTTGTAGTTAAGTGTTAACTAGTTTATTGTTTCGCCTAGAAATCTAGCCAACGATCCGTTTTAGGGTTTCTCGGCACTTGTAATTTTTGAAATTGGCATTGTTGATGTCTTATGAGACCTCATTAGGGTGCCTAGGAACCCTACAGTAGTATCAGAGCCTAGCTAGAGCCTTAGGCGAAGTCTAGACGGAGTTTGAAACCCGGACGAACCGAAAACCTAACCCCAAAATAGCTCTCTGGACATTTTCTAAAATCGTGGTTTTTTCCATATTAAAAATATTCAGAAAAATAAGCAGGAAGATATAAGGGTTACTGCAAAATTCGAGGTCCTGATTCCATATGATAGCCGATCCGCGGCATGAGCATGCTCATGCGGCGGTTCCGCGGCCAATTTGTCTTTTTGTGCATCGAATTTTGCACCTTAATTCTTAGTTATCAGTTCTGGTTTTCCTGGGTATTTTTAATATTTTTTCCAGAGTTTTATTTTTCAGGGTTGTTTTGGGGATTCGAATGTTCGATCGGATTATCAAATTTTGTCTGTGTGGCTTTTCGGATAAATTTTAGAATATGTTAAAAAGTTCGACCGGATATAAATACCCAATTTTTCCCCTGTCGGGAAATTTCCAAGTGTTGGATTTTTCCGAAGTTTAACGACGTTCTAAGTAGTGCAAGTAACTCGATGGACCCTCTAGAAGACAACAAACCTTAACTCGATTATGTGACCGTCTTGAACTGCCCTTTGAACCCTCGGGTTTGGGGCAGTACGGCGTGCCACATGTGAGGTGTTGGCTTGACCCTTCTACGGCTGGACCGTTGGTACTGAGGCATGAAGTGAATGTCTTTGAACTTATTTCATGAGTTGATTTGTATCGGGAAAACTTGGGTGTTTGATTGTTCGATCGAAAAGTTTAGCATTTTCTATTTATCCGGAATGTGATACAATACTTGGAATTCACAAATAGTTATGAGATAACTGAATGAATGTTATAAACATAGTACTTTAGTCTCACTTGATTGGTTGCCACGGAATTTTGATGTGATCAAAAGTCCGTCGCAATCACGTAGCGTATGCGGATACTCGCCGGGTAAACTTAATAGACAGCCTCACTCCATAGCCCCGACCAAGTGACTGTAGGAGAACCCCGTCGCCGAAAGCATCCGTTAGGGTGCTCGCGGCAGCGGTGTTCCGCCTTGGTGCACTTCGTCGATGGCGTCGTGGGTGCGGCCGCCTACTGAAGTTTGCGACGAGCATTCGATCAGGATGTCGGGAATCTTGTTGAATTGCCCGACTTGATATTGAAAAGTGTTTTCGATAATGAGACTAAAATGCGGGGTTTATAATTGTTAGGCATGCCATGTCTAAGGAATTCATCTGGTCAGGCATGCGATGTCTGAGGAGGTTGCGGATTCCAACTGTTGTAGTTTTACACTTTCTTTTCTGTGACCGTAAGTGTAATATGTGATATCGCCGGTTTCGTTGCTATATGTCAACGACAATTGGGATGGACATATTTACTTACGTTGATGACATGTGATGTTATGTGTTGCTGGATATATTATATTGGATCGTCGTGTTTGAATAGCCGGGGTTTTTTATGTAAGATGAGTGTTTTTCATTTTCATTCATGTAAAAACTTGTATGTAATATTCTTTTATTGGGGCACTTCCAGGTAGCGGATGATGTCACCTTTTGTATATTATTTACTTTTTCGCACTAGGATAGACCCAAGGAGGGGAGCATAAGTAACCGGGTTCTGGAGTCCAGTGGGAGACCAACTCGAGGAGTCGAGTCCGGGTCTCCTAACTCTAGAATTGGTAGGGTTGCTTGCCGCTCTCGTAGGGGTCTAGGGGTGTGGGTTTGGCTATTCATCACGACCGTGGAATCCATGTTTTATACTGGCTCGTATTGAAAACACGGGCGTCCTAGTATATCCAATATTTCATATGATTCTTCTGCTGCGATATCTGTGATATGATCATGTGATGTTCTGTGATAGATACTGTATATAGTATATATGATATATTATATAGGTGTTACTTATGTTTTACACCCGCGCTAGCCCTGCCCTGCTCTGCCGTTAGTTACCTAACCTAACGGTGCACGAGGGGACATCGAGGCGAATGCGGATGGCATAAGTGTACGTCGTATTTATCTGTGATGTTTAGGTAATTTAAATGATGGGACTTCATTAATGTGATTAATGAAAATAAAAGAAACCTAAGATGTTGTAGAATCGAATTTCAAAAATAAAACTGGTAGCTACAGTTCTTGCTTTGCACAGCGGTATATGTGATATATCCTGCACCTTATTCGATGAGGAAAGGACCGAGATCCCTTCACCGGGAGTGACTCCTTTAGCAATAACTGGCAGATGCTACACACTCGGTTTGTCTTTTGATTGCTTTTAAGAGTTTTTGCTTTGCACAGTGATATATATGATATATCCCGCACCTCATTCGACGAGGAAAGGACCGACGATCCCTTCACCGGGAGTGACTCCTTTAGCAAAACTAGAAAAGCCTAAAAAATACTCCATTTTAAAAATCATTTGATTCTACAACGATATCAAGTTCATTACGCAATAGGTTTTCAGAAAAACCTGTCGTAGCCCTCCGTCATTTCAGATAAGTACTAGTTAGTATTCGTGCTGCGGTTGTTTGGCATGCGTCAAGGCGTAGTGTACGGTAGCTAACTAGTGCTTATCTGCCAGCATACGATGCGATTGGATTAGGGTATTCGTACGGCGTTGTTTGGCATGCGTCAAGGGTCGTGCGTATGGGTTTAATTCAATCAAGAAATGTACGGGTTGAACTTGACTAGCAGACTATGGGTTGTTTGGCATGCGTCAAGGTCATAGCGAGCTAGGGGCAAAATATTATCGGGAATTTCAAGTGTTGAAATTTGCAATGAGATTGCATACCTTCTATGAGATAGTTGGATCCCGATACCCGCTGCGAGTAAGAGTTACTCCTGGTAGAGTTTTATACATTACAATTAGCCGATCAAGTAGGTGTCTAGAAAGGTGTCAACGGGGTTACGCCTCTGGGAAAACGAGGTTTACATTAATTAGGTTCGTGCAAAAGCATGGGGGACCTCCCTTAAAGTACCGACACTGGCCTGGCTGAAAGATTGGCGAACCTGTAGTGTGTAATTAATCCCGGCTAGTCTTTCCTTTTAGGGTTTGAAGGAAGATTTGATAAAAACCAGTGAGAGCCATCCTGATTAGATAAAATAAAAACCAATCTATTCTTGCAAGAGCGCACGCTGAGTGTTTTCTTCTCTCTCTCTCCAGGTAGCGACCATATCACGCCTTAATCAAGATAATAATACGGAATATTGACCGAACCCGCTTGTTATACTGAGCTGGGGAACGATTGGTCCCGCTCCAACTTATAATTGTTATAAGACAGAGCAGGAAATTGGGGAATACCAGAATTCCCGTGCCACCCAAACGAAGAGAGTGCATGATGATGCATCATCTTCGGGTGTGTTCGTTACAAAGAACTGTTTCTCAGTATTCTTTACGTCCTGGGTATGTGATACCAGATCAGGATCCCGCATATGTAATCTGTTACATAGGGCTACAGAAAGGTAGAGAACTGAGAACGGGTGATAAGTTTCATGAGGCAGAAAACGGGGCAAGTGTTGCAGCCAAGTCTGTTGGTCACTGTCACCCTGTATTCCAAATACATTGATTCTGAACGAATGTTATTAGATACCGAACCTGATATACAAAATCATATCAGTCTCTTTATTAGTAAAGAAAGGATATAATTTTGTATTGTTGGATAATGTTTTGAACATTTCCTATATCAAAAGTTGATCGGTTTAGGCACGTTATCTAAAAGCATTGATGTTCTAAATCAAACTACAGTTCTTAGTATACGGAACACACACAAGAGGAAGAGTTCAGAAATGAACGAATCCTTTTTGAGGTATTGTAGACTAGGTCAGATCAATGTGACCCGACTAGCTAGAGTTACATAAAGATGCATATTTAAATTAGTTTGAACTTACATATTGTGAAACTCGCCAGTCATGTCACAAAGATAGAATGACCATAGCTCTGTTTACTGGAAGCAGAGAAAGAGTTAATGAACTCTTGGGATGATACATGTTGATGTATGTAGGTCCCCTGTCTACACATGCCAAGACTGGTTCTTTGTACTTCATTACATTCTCTGATGATCTTTCGAGATTCAGACCTATGTTCCTGTTGAAACATGAGTCCGAACCTTTTGAGATATTCACAGAATATAAGTTAGAAGTAGAGAACTAATACGGGTATAAGTATTATGTCCTTTGATGTGATCAGGGAGGAGAATACTAGTGCATGGAATTCCTGGACTTTTCTAAAGGAGAATGAGATTCTCTCTCAGCATTACTCCTCCGTATACACCATAGCACGATGGTGTATCGGGGCAGAGCAATCTCACCCTATATGATAAGGTGTGCTCTATGATGAGTACTACTGAGTTACCTGTTTCCTTTTGGGAGATATGCACTTGAGAAGCTGCATATCTATTGAATAGGGTTCAAATCAAATCAGTTGCCTACCATTTCATATTTGATATGATAAGGGAAGAGCCCATCTCTTAAGTTAGTTAAGATTTGGGGTTGTCCAGCCTATGTCTGAAAAGCAAAAACCGGACAAGCTCGAGGCAAGGTCTGTAATGTAGAACTGGAAAGGTTCCAGCTATACAAACTACAGCAGATGATTTGATAAAACCAAAGGTTTCAATAGTTACCAACGAACTTCAGCCTCTCCGCCGATCTAGTAGGGTTCCTCACCCACCTGAGAGATACTTCGGTTTCTCTATGACAGTGGGAGCGAGGATTGCATCATGAGATGATGACCCAACTAGTTTCGAGCAGGCCATCGAGAGTAGGGACTCTGTAAGAATGGCTGGATGCTTAGTGATCTGAGATGGAATCCATGTACACCAACAAAGTATGGACTTTGGTTGCTATATCTGATGGGTTAAATCCTCATCAGGAGCAAGTAAATCTTGAGAAGATTACTTGGTGTAGATGGAAAAGTTGAGACTTTCAAAGCTAGACTTGTTAACGGTCTTCGTCATCGACCAGGCGTGGATAATGACGAAACCTTTTCCAGTATCTATGCTTAAGTCCATCCAGATACTACTTGCCACGGCTATATACCATGACTATGATATCTGGTGGTTGGGTGTCATGACAACTTTTCTAAATAATGTTTTGGAAGAGAACGTCTGTAAGTACACGGCCAGAGGGCTTCGTAGACAGTGGGAGTAGCGGAAACGTGTACAAGATACTTTATAAGATAAAGCAGGCATCGCGGAGTTAGAACATCTGTTTTGATGGATTAGTCAAAGAGTTTGACATCATCAAAATGGTAGATGAACCTTGTATAAACAAAAAGGTAATAGGGAGTATGGTGGTGATCCTCGTAGAGTACGTGGATGACATACTCTTGATAAGAAAGGAGTTTCTTATGCTACGCTTGATCAATCTCCGTTTATCACAAAGATTCTCCGTGTAGGATCAAAATGATACCTACTAAATCCTGGGTTTTGGATCTATGAGATAGATCTAAATGGATGTCAGGATACTCACTAGTTGTAGTGAGATGGTATCAATTGATCCTGGGGAGAATCACTGGAAGTGTTCCAGAGTGATAAGAACGACTGAATGTCAGTCACAGGCATTGTCTTTACCCTCAGTAGAGGGACGGTATGTTGGAAGAGTTCCAAGCTAGATACCGTGACATACTAGACGATAAAGGCAGGATACATCGCTACCTAATATGCTACCAAAGAGGCTGTTTGGGTGTATATTAGTTCATGAGATGAACTTTGTTCCTACCATTGTGTGACAATGGAGTTGTGGCTTATGCCAAGGAACGTCCGTCCCATCAGTGATCCAGACATATTCTAAGGCAATATCACCTGATCATGGAGATGGTTGATCTCCTGGGGATCGAGGTAAGGAGAGTAGACTCAGAGGACAACACGGCGGATCCACTCACGAAGGCCTATTCCCAGAGAGAGATTTTTATGGGATGGTTGAGTATGAGATACTGCAACCACTGCTACAGATGGCCCTAGTGCAAGTGGGCGATTGTTAGTTATATGTATACCCTAGAGGCCATTACTGTACATAGGATGTATATTGTAGTGGATGCTGGGACATATATAGGGAGGACTTTCTTGCTCGACATGATAGTATGCTATCTGGTTGAACTTTACCTTAACGTGTACACTGATTGTCTCTCTGTTACATGTTGGTAAAGCCCTTAGGATGTGTACTTGACTACCTGGACTATGATGCAGATCATACTAGTGGGGACAGATAGTCTATAAGTACATTCTTCAAAGTCCCTAGTCGTGGGTGTATCGAGACGGGGCATCGATATACCAGAGTAGACTAGCGTATACCTTCTCGACCCATACAGATGGGCGATGGATGATCCCATATCCATTGGTGTTTGACATCAGAGATGATATACGGGTGCTCAGTGGAGACTGGGTACACTGGACGGACTCGCCGAGAACTCCCAGATGGTATTATACCTTACGTCAGATGGCAGTTCTCTAGTGACACTGGTACAGAGTAGTCTGTTGACCCGAGATCGTCATAGAGTCTTGTGTGGTTCCCACTGTGCTTTGATTTCCATCTTACCACGTCCAAGAGGGCGTGCAAAACGGTGGTTTTTGGGTACAGTCCCGAGTCACATGGAGGCAATGAGCGATAGGAGGGGATTCGTCTCTCCCGGTATAGGGAGTTGATGTTGCGCTGTGTTCGATTGGCTATAACAGGAAATCCCTGGCCAGGGTTGCTGAGATTTACTGGTAAGTGTTACCAGTAGTTTCTCGAATTGTTATAGACCTCATATCGACACGACTTATCGAGCTATTGGGGTCTGACGTTTACCACCCCTAGGCGAGATATGCGACATATCAGACGATCAGACCGGACTGTACGGTAGTGTTACTGGTTGGATTCACAGGAGTGTGAGCGGGCTTGCTCGTCGATCTTCTGATCGCTCAATACCCGGGTGGCCGTTACGTTTAGCAGACGGCTTGCGGCTTGTGGGTGTTTGATATGATCATCACCTGCTGCCGGCGTATTGACGAGTCTTTAGAGTCCTACACAGAGGTTTCCTGGCTCAAGCGAAACGAAATAGGAGCGCATATGAGATATGTACGGGACCGAGAATAATGCGTGTATGTGATACCGTATTCCATTCTCGCGATGAATGTATCGAATGGTTATATGCGATATAACCTAGTTATCGAATCGAGGGTTGATTCGATAAGCCGATACATTGGATACTAGCCGGTTATATGCGATATGACCGGATCGTTAAATCAAGTGTTGATTTAATGATTTAATGCATAATTATATATTTGATATATTACTTTGCATTAACTAGTATTGGTTCACTTAAGATGGATTTTCTCACTCGGATGTGCGCATTGTATATGCGATATGATTTTGTGCACTTGGGTGTATCATGTTTGATGATACAAGTTTACTTGAGTTTGTGTAAAGATTGAACCATGGTTATTTAAATGATTAGGGTTTAGATTTTCATATCTATTTATTTATTTATTTATTATGGAAATGATAATGAGAAGAATGGTTGCTAATTTTGTTTTATTCTTTGAACCTTCATGAAGCATTGACTTTAGTAACCATTTTGTCTCATGCTTAACCCTAACCATCCCACTTAACCATAATTCATTCTCTACACTAGACCATGGTTAGTTTATGATAAGTATTTGATTTATTTTCTATTTAATATATACTTATCATAACACATTTCCATCTTCTTCTTCATCTTGACACATGAAGAAACCTTACTTCATCAATGGTGATTGATGAAAACAAGTGAGAAATCCAATTCTAAAGTCTACCCACTTCCTATTTCTTCATCCTCTACCTCTTGCCAAGTAGTATAGGGTGTTTCCTTCATAAGTTTTCATGGCTTGGTGAAGGTGGAGCTTGATCTAGCGATGCCTCGACGTAGATCATCTTCGGCATGGACATCGACGACCTAGCTCACCATTTCTCCGACGAAACCGACGCTAGAGCCCGGGAATTCATTTGGACAGCGAGGGGACTTCGTTGCGGAGCTATGGAGGTGGAGCACCGGATCTACAAAGGTTGTATTTCCGTTTACTTGTAGTTAAGTGTTAACTAGTTTATTGTTTCGCCTAGAAATCTAGCCAACGATCCGTTTTAGGGTTTCTCGGCACTTGTAATTTTTGAAATTGGCATGATTGATGCCTTGTGAGACCTTATTAGGGTGCCTAGGAACCCTACAAGAGGAGAGGCTTTGCTTATAGACAGTTAACCAATAGGGCTAAAGTTAGTGTTAAACACTAAAGATCAATCAGTGTTGAACACTAAGAATGAGATTGACAAGTTAGTGTTTAACACTAAAAAATAATTAGTGTTAAACACCAGCAACAGGGCTTTCAAATTAGCGTTTATACACTAAAACAAATCAGTGTTAAACACCGTCAGTGAAGATTTCAAATTAGTGTTTAACACTAAGAAAATCAGTGTTGAACACTGGATATAGAGGTTTCAACTTTAGTGTTAAACACTAAGGCAAGAGGGGTCACGTGTTGACACGTGAGAGCGCCCTCAATTCATTTTATTCTGCCAAAATTATTGAATACTTTGGAGCATCACGTGCTGTCACGTGATGGGCATTTAAATGTTTGTCTGTTAAAGCTTCTGCCAAGGGGTCACGTGGGGCACGTGAGAGCGTCCTACTTCCCTTTATTTTGTTTTACAGATAAGTGTTTAACACTTTCAATTCTGAAAGCCATCACGTGTGGGCACGTGATGGGGGCTCACGCTTTGATCTGTTAAAATGTTCATTAGGGGTCACGCGTTGACACGTGAGGGCGCCCTAAAGCCCTTTTCTATTTCTTTTTAGGGGTCACGTGGTAGCACGTGACCCTATTCCTTTGCCTGTTTGAAGATGTGTTTATCTTTTTAAGAATTGAATTCTTCATAGGGTTAAATCCTAGCAATAACTTTAGAGAAATTAAATTCCTACTTTCTTTTGAAGAATTATATTCTTAAATAGGGTTAAACCCTCATTTCTTCTTTCCTAAGGGAATTAAATTTCTGTTATTTTGACAGAATTCAGCTCTTAACTGGGGTTAAACCCTGGTTCTGTCCATTTGAAGGAATTAAATTCCTATAACATAGGGTTAAACCCTAATTTTATTTTAAAGGAATTAAATTCCTATGGTTCTATGAGAATTAAATTCTCAAACTTCCATTCCCTCCCTATGCTTTGGATCTGCATGGCAGGATCTCAACCCAATGAGAATTAAATTCTCAATTCATGGGGAGATGTGCACTTTGCAGATTCTCCACTAAAGAGAGAACTAAGTTCTTCTTTTTAATATAAGAGTTAAACTCTTTTGAGAATTAAATTCTCTTTTTAAGCCTCTCTTTTTTTACCTAGGGATTTTCTTTTGCAGAGAATCAAATTCTTCCTTCTGAATTTTCAATATTCCAAAGCTCTATATCCCTCTCTGTATCTCTTGGCTTCTATTTATAGGAGAAGGAGCAGAATCAATTAGTTTTGGTGAATCATTCATTGAGGGATTTGATTTGTATTCGTTAGAGATTTGATTTGCATTCATCATTCATTTTGATCTTTGGATTATTAGGTGAATTTTATTCACCATTGGATTTTAAATCCAAAGATATTCCTTTGTTATTTCGGTTAGATTTTAAGGGGAAATCTTTCCAAGTTCAAGATTTTTCCATAGATAGGTGATACTTAATCACTTTTAAATTTATAATTCAATCGGTTCCAAATAATCATTCTCCTTTGGAAAGATTTGAATGCTGTCCAGAATTTAATTCTATTAATTAGATAGGCTTTGAAAGCCGGTCACGTGTGGCCACGTGACCCCTGATCACGTGTAGGCACGTGAGCCCTGGTTACGTGTAGGCATGTGACCCCCCTGGAACAAGCTTTCTTCTCCTTTCTGCGCTCTGTCTTCTAGCCGCTGTTCAACCGTCACATGCCAACATGTGACCCCTGGTCACGTGTGAGCACGTGACCCTTTCTGGAGCCTTTTCTTTGATTTAGTTAGGGTACCGAATTTGCCTTTGCCGCTGCTTTTAATTTTCACGTGCCAACACGTGACTGCTGGTCACGTGTTAGCACGTGATGCTTCTTCCGTAGGCTTTCCTGATTTTAAATCAGGAAACAAATGCCCCCACAGCGTTGTTCTCACGTGTCCGCACCTGAGTGCAACGCTGTCACTCTTGTGGCCGTTGGATTCCTCTAGGGCCTAGGTAGATGAAGCGTTTCCTTCACATCCTATAAATATAGGGGTCATTTCAGAGACGCCTCCACTTTGCTTATCTTCCTCCTTTGAGAACTTTTTCCTGAGAATTTAATTCTCTTCTTCCAGAGCTTAGTTCTCTGCCTCAAAAACTTTCCAGAGTTTAACTCTGTTTGACCGATTCCTCATCTTCAGGTAGTCATCTTGAGTGGACGAAGAACTTTTATACATGAAATTCTCTGGATTTTAATTCCACTTCAAGGGTTTCACTCCTTTAATATGAACCCATTTTTCCTTTAAGTTTTTCAACCAAAGTATGAAATAGAACTTTCAACAGTAGATCTTTTTAGGGTTCATATGATCTTTAGTGAAATGATGGTGATAGTTCAAGTCCATAGAGTTTAACTCCGTTCGCAGAAAAAAAGTTTCTGGGAATTTAATTCCCCTTTCCAAAAGGAATTTAATTCCTATGAAGAACTTAGTTTCTTCACATGGAGGCTTCTTAGGGTCTCTTGGCCCGAGGTTGTCCTTCTGCAATTAATGGAACAGAAGCTTTGTAACAATTCTCATGACCTTTATTTCAGGTATTATGGATACCCATATGTACGGTCTTGACGAAATCATTTCCTATGGGAACTTTCGTGCACTGGGCCGCAGTCAGAACCAGGAGTTCACCAACGCTCAGTATGCTGAGATTATGAGCCGCTTTGACGGGTACAACCATCGGCTACTCCCCCGTCGCTCTCCTCTTTTGAGACTCATCGTGCTGGCGATTTGGGAGGCGCTTCCTCTCTTCTGCGCCGGTGTACCGCTCAGGGCATTGGACGCTGCTGAGGACAAGATACATTCGGTGTATCTGATGAGTCTAATCTCGAAGAGAAGGCGCGACAACCTCATTGATCTCTTGCACCAGGCATTTCAGCAGTCGGCCGTACTTGCCGCCTATCGGAGGGTGGAGGACATTCGCGAGGACCCCGACGCTTGTGATCGTGAGAGAAAACATACTCGGGAGGTTCGAAATGCTTGGAGGATCTTGGACAAAGTTAAGCTTGAGTTTCTCAATCCGTGCCCCGCGTCTGAGGTCTTACCATTGTAACGTGTTCTCTTTATTTTGTATGAACTTCTTAAAGTATGAATGATAAGTTCTATTATGTCTTTGTATGTTTGCATGCCTTTCTGTGGGATTTTATCATTTCGCTATTGTTGTTGTTAGCGCTTCTAATATGCAGGGTGCTAATCCATTTTTTAGTGCACGTCGAGTTTGGGGCTCACGTGCTCCACACGTGGGGTCCTTTTGATGAGTGTTCAAAAAAATTTCCAACGCCATATTTTTAGTGCACAATATCAGATGCAGAAAAGTGGCCTTGGAAATAGTTCTATCTCCTTGATTTCTGATGCCTTTCCATTTTTAGGCCTTGGGAATAGCTTTAACATGCAAAATTTTCCGTGCTCAACACTTAATGCACCTCTTTATATCTGAGGCCATAGCCTTCTTTTCTCTTCACAAAGAGATTTATTTTCATTTTGGTGTGATTTGTCTTGAGAAACAACCGAGCGCCATGGCCTGCAATCGCCCTCATGCTCGTCGACAGCCATGGAAAGTTCCTATCGAGGAGATGATCCCCCGCTTCGCCGTCCGATTGGTGGATCCCCTCCTTACCGACGACGAATGCGACTCCGCGGCGTATGAACTCTCGATCCGCAGGGGGTCTCCTCTCCCAATGAGCTCCTTCTGGCTCCGGATGATTCTTGCTGCCGTGCTTGCCGACGTCCCTCCTCACCCGGCGGAGATGACCCTGGCGATGCTTGACGCGGCCGAAGAAAAGCTCGAGGGCTTTCACGAAGCGTACCTAATCACTCAAGCTTTGAAAGATCGCTCGGTTCACCTTTTGAGCGAAATAAGAGCCCGTCGGGCTGTTATGTCTGCTTTTGCGGACGAACATGGCGCCAATCGGTGGGGAGCAACTCCTCATGAGAACCGGTGCTTTGACGTGTTGGAAAGAGCGGACAGAGAGATGGAGAATTTTGTTTTTTGTTTTGTCAACCCTTGCGCTACCGATCCTTTATTCGGCGACCTTTTCCCGCTAGTGTAGTACCTTCAAATTAGTTTTCGCTTGCTTTACGTAGAACTTTAATATGTGTTGGGTATCCGTATGTATGTTTTTGCTTGCATAAATGAACTTTGTGTTCTTCCCATGAGAATTTTCTTTAAATGCGAACATTGTCACCATGTTGCATGCACATCAGAGCTTCGGGTATTATTTCTTTTCGGATATTCATATAGTTGCGAATGCATGCTTGATAGGATATACATCGAGAATTTTTTGTTGCTTCCCATACCAGATGATGTGCGCGTGTTTTAGATCGACTATTGCTATCGACTGGAGGCTTGTTTATACGGTCTTGAGCGTATATGTCCTGTTTCAGAGGTTGTGGTCGCGAAAGCGGGCTTGCGTGGTATGATAGAGCGACGTGTGGCGAACATATTGTTGTGGGAGAAGAGGCTCGGCCGCAAATTCTCGGAGAGGGAGTTGGCTTCTAAAGCGCTGAGCGAGTTTCAGGCGAATCTTACTGTCAAGGCCAACAAAGCATACGAACTATAGCGGGTGTTTCAAGAGTCTATCAGGGAGGTAGTGACCCTTGATAAAGCTGCTACGTTCACTCGTGAGAGGGTCGAGGCTCATAAGGTCACCGAGAAAGAGCTTGAAGTTCGGCTTGCTTCATATCAGGCCCAACAGGCTCAGGCGGAGGCCCGTCTTTTGGCGATCTTAAATCATGAGGCTGTGGCCCAGCAAAAGCGGGATGAGCTGACCAAGCTGCTAAATCGCCCACCGGCTTGAAAACTTGTATCTTTTCCTTTCTTTTCTGTTTTTGTACATACTCATGAATGAGAGTATTTTCTTTTTGTTCTTTCATGAATTGTACTTTGTATCCATTTTGGTTTATGAATAAAAGATACAATTTTCTTCTCAATGGTGTTTTTCTTTTCATTGAATGTGTTTTGCGGACGATTTATCTGGATCTCCTTACAGAGCAGCGATGGCTTAGGATTCAGGGTTAAGATCTGCTTCCTAAGACTTTTGCGCTTTATGAACTACGAGGGTCTCATAAAGGGTTTTTCTCCCTATGGGTCGAGAGGATCCCATAGGTGTAAGTTCTTCTTAAGAATCGTGAGGATTCTTAAGCGGGTCTTCCCTAGAAAGTCGTAAGGATCTCATAAGAGAGTTTTCTTCCTTACAGGTCGTGAGGACTAGCAAGTGCTGGATGTGGTCGCCCTTAGCCGTGTTTCACAGGGTCAGGGGCTGCTCAAAGTATTGCAGTTTAAAGACGTTGCGGTCAAGGTTAAGGACGTCATAGTCCGTGGATTTAAGGATTCCACAGTCCGATGTTAGTTTTAAGACATCACGGTCGAGGTTAAGGACGTCATAGTCCGTGGATTTAAGGACCCTACAGTCCGCTGTTAGTTTTAAGACATCACGGTCAAGGTTAAGGACCTCATAGTCCGTGGATTTAAGGACTCCACAGTCCGATGTTAGTTTTAAGACATCACGGTCAAGGTTAAGGACCTCATAGTCCGTGGATTTAAGGACCCTACAGTCCGCTGTTAGTTTTAAGACATCACGGTCAAGGTTAAGGACCTCATAGTCCGTGGATTTAAGGACTCCACAGTCCGATGTTAGTTTGAAGACATCACGGTCAAGGTTAAGGACGTCATAGTCCATGGATTTAAGGACTCCACAGTCCGATGTGTGGTTGCGGGGACCCGTCACCTCTTTGAAGACGTCGAGGAATTACAACGCCATGTATCAAAGGAGTGAAGAGATGTACCCCTAAACCAAGGTGGAATCAATATAGAATCAGGGTGGTTGATTGTTAGTTTTAAGACATTACGGTCGAGGTTAAGGACATCATAGTCCGTGGATTTTAAGGACTCCACAGTCCGGTGTTTGCTCTGGATGCTTCACACGGGTTCACTGCCGTGCTTGGCGAGGACCAGGCTCCGCTCTGGGCGTTTTCCGCGGGGTCAAAGAGTGACGTTATCCGCGTTCCACGTAACCAGGAATTTTGCACTAGATGCTTCACATGGGTTCACTGCTGTGTTCGGCGAGGACTAGGCTCCGCTCTGGATGCTTCACACGGGTTCACTACCGTGCTCTGCGAGGACCAGGATCCGCTCTGGACGTTTTCCACGGGGTCAAAGAGTGACGTTATCCGCGTTTCACGTAACCAGGAATTTTGCACTAGATGCTTCATACGGGTTCACTGCCGTGTTCGGCGAGGACTAGGCTCCGCTCTGGATGCTTCACACGGGTTCACTGCCGTGCTCTGCGAGGACCAGGATCCGCTCTGGACGTTTTCCATATTGTCAAAGAGTGACGTTATCCGCGTTCCACGTAACCAGGAATTTTGCACTAGATGCTTCACACGGGTTCACTGCCGTGTTCGGCGAGGACTAGGCTCCGCTCTGGATGATTCACACGGGTTCACTGCCGTGCTCTGCGAGGAATAGGATCCGCTCTGGACGTTTTCCATGGGGTCAAAGAGTGACGTTATCCGCGTTCCACGTAGCCAGGAATTTTTCACTAGATGCTTCACACGGGTTCACTGCCGTGTTCGGCGAGGACTAGGCTCCGCTCTGGATGCTTCACACGGGTTCACTGCCGTGCTCTGCGAGGACCAGGATCCGCTCTGGATGTTTTCCACGGGGTCAAAAAGTGACATTATCCGCGTTCTACGTAACCAGGAATTTTGTTGATTGTATTCGCATTTCACGGAATTGGGTTTTGACTTTTCGGTGATCAGGATATCGTCGAGCCATGGAACTGGGAGTTGCCGCTATTCTGTTTCGCTTGAAGTCATGTTCGTTGTTACGAGACGAGTGCTGAGATGATCTCTAAGTCATTCGCGGCCTGTCGAGACTTTCCTTCTTCTTATGATGAAACCTGGGGGAGAAGTATGATCTGTTTTTTGTTTACGCCCTTGGATTGTATACAAGCTGTGATGGAACATCACCTGTAGGGCATAAATTTCATTTTTTACTTTATTTCTTTTTCCGCGATGCTCTATCATTTCAGCTTTTATATCGCGGAGGTCGCGATTGCCCTATCATTTCGGCTATTTTTCGCGGTGCCCAATCATTTCGGCTATTTATTTCATTTTTACTCGCTGTTTTTTATTGCGAGTTGCCCCATCATTTCGGCTATTTTGCATGCATACATTTTTACTTGCTGCTTTTCATTGCAAGTTGCCTCATCATTTCGGCTATCTCGTATGCACGTGCGGCCTACTGGCTTTTCGCCATAAACCTGAAATTAGACACAGATTTCGGCATTAGCACCGCTACAACTGGGATATGGCCAGGAGCGAGTCATCATCTGCCTCCGTCGATGTTGAACAAAGGTGGCTTAGCAAACAGGGTTAGGGTCCCGTCGACTAAGGCTTTTGACTTCATGAGCCGTAAGAGTCTCATAAAGGTATTTCTCCCTACAAGTCGTGAGGATCTTGTAGGTGTATTTTCTCCCTAGGAATCGTGAGGATTCCTAAGTGTATGTTCCTCAGTAAGTCGTAAGAATCCTACAAGAAGGCTTTCTCCTTATAAGTCGAGAGGACTTATAAGGGTTGTTCACCATAGGGACATACCCCTAGTCACGGGTGGGACTTTGCTGGGGAAATATTTATTCACGCCCGTGGATTGTATATAAGGGTCAGTATGAGCTGCTTGTAGGGAATCGTCGAAGGTTATAGGGGATTTTGCTTAAGCACAGGTTCAGGTTTCTGTAACTTAAGACTTTCAAGTCTTATGAGCCGTGAGGGTCCTATAAGAGAGTTCTCCTTGTGAGTCGTGAGGATCTCGCAAGTGTCTTTTCTCCTTAGGAATCATGAGGATCCCTAAGTGTGTTGCTCCCTTGTGAGTCGTAAGGATCTCACGCCGGTGGTTTCTCCTTACAAGGTCGTGAGGACCCTGCAAGTTTCCTTTAACGGGGTTGCGCCCTTTCGGGTTTTCACAAACACTCGCCGGTAGTCCTGCTGTTTTTACTCACGGAGCCCTTTCGGGTTTTCATCCGTGCCCTTTTTGTTTATGGACATACTGTTATTATTTTTTTTCTTCTCTTCTTTTTTTTACGAGGTCGCACCCTTTCGGGTTTTCACGAACACTCACCGGTAGCACAGCTGTTTTTACTCACGGAGCCCGGCCTTTTTGCTTATGGACATACCGTTTTTTATTTTTATTATTTTATTATTATTTTATTATTTTTATTATATTTTTTTTTATCTCGTCAGCCTAAGGATGCTGCGGTAGTAGTTTTAAGGACGTTTCGGTCCATCATTAGTTTAAGAACGTTTCGGTCCGTCTTTAGTTTAAGGACGTTTCGGTCCAATGTTAGTTTAAGGACGTCTCGGTCCGTCGTTAGTTTAAGAACGTTTCGGTCCGTCGTTAGTTTAAGGACGTTTCGGTCCGTCTGATGAGAGGGCTGGTTACTACTTATAGAGCTTGAGCTTTAGGAAGAAGCGAGCGGACATAGTCGTCATCATCTATCATTGACCTAGGCTGTGGCTCATTAAGCGTAGTATTTCTTTAGGAAGCGGCCGTTTATTGGCCTGAAAGGCCTTTCACCGTGCATATCCATGAGTAGATAGGCTCCACCCTGGTAGACCTTGTCTATGATGTACGGGCCTTCATAATTCGGCTCGAACTTTCCCCGCTTAGCGCGATTGGGGATCATAGGCCTTTTGACCACTAACACGAGTTCGCTTTGGCGGAATGTCCTCGGCCTGGTCAATCTTTCATACGAGCACGTCATTTTCGCTTTGTAAGCCTCTAGATTTTGTTGCGCTATGAGCCGGGTTCCATCAAGGGCGTCAAGCTCCTCAAGCCGAAGGTGAATATTTTTTTCGTTTGTCAACTCGTGTTGGACTGCCATTCGTAGAGAAGGTAGCTCGATCTCGAGGGGGAGTACTGCTTCCGCACCGAATACCAATGCGTATGGCGTCGCGCTCGTGGCCGTCTTGAACGTAGTTCGATACGCCCAGAGAGCCTCTTGCAGTCTCTCGTGCCAATCCTTCTTATTTCGGGACACCGTCTTTTTCATGATCTTTGTCAAGGTCTTATTGAAGGCCTCAGCTAGACCGTTAGCTCGCAGATTATAAACTGAAGAATATCTCCAGTCTATATTGTGTTGTTGCGCGAAGCGACTGATCTTGTGGCTTCTGTAAGCTGGCCCGTTATCGGAAATGATCCGTCGCGGAGTTCCATACCGATAAATGACGTGCGTCTTGAAGAAATGGAGGATATTCTCCGTCTTCACTTCCCTCAACGGCACTGCCTCTGCCCATTTGGAGAAGTAATCAGTCGTCGCCAAGATGAAACGATGTCCCCTGGACGATGCTGGTTCGATGGGGCCGACTATGTCAGTTCCCCACATTTCGAATGGCCAGCTAGCCACCGTTGGATGGAGTGGATTTGGATGCTGGTGGATAAAGTCCCCATGGATTTGGTATGAGTGGCATTGCTTCGCATATTCGAGGCAGTCCTGGATCATCGTGGGCCAGTAGTAACCCATCCGTTTAATTTTTAACTTCATCTTCGGGCCTGCTTGATGAGAACCACAGATTCCGTCATGAACTTTCTGAACGACTCTTTCTGCTTCGTCAGGTCCTAAGCATCTCAGCCACTGAGAATCAAACGATCTCTTGTATAGAGTATCGTTGACGAAAGCGAAAGATAGAGCTCGTTTCATGAGCTGATGTCTTGAGGACGCTTCTTCGGGCATTCGGTAGGACTTAAAGTAGTCTATGAAGACTTCCCTCCATTCCTCAGCCTTCTCACGGTCTTTTATTTGTAGGGTCGTTCGCTCAGTCACTCCCTTTTCTTCGTATGATTCCGGAGATATTTCTGCTGGGGCAAGCACCCAATGGCTTTGCACCACGATTTTAACGTCATCAAGGTTCTTGTCAGCCAGTTCTTTAGCGAGCTTAGCTAACGCGTCTGCTTTGCTATTTTCTGCGCGTGGTATACTTCCCAATGTATAGGAGGGAATTTGGGTCAACAGTTGTTGCACCTTTTCACCGTACTTCACCAACTCCGGTTTGCACGTTTGGTAGTCGCCGTTCACTTGACTAACGACCAGTTGAGAATCCCCGTATATGAGGAGGTTTTCAATTCCCATGTCAATAGCGGTATCGAGGCCTGCTATCAAAGCTTCGTATTCGGCTTCATTGTTCGTCCTCGGTTCTGTTAAGGAGAAAGCGAAGCGCATTATCCCTCCTTGTGGAGTTACGAAGATGAGGCTTACCCTCGATTTGATCATTGGGGTACATTGTTTGCGCTTCTTTACGGAGGACGCTCCATCGAAATAAAGTTCCCATCGGGTGTCACCACCGTTGATCGCGTCAAACGCATGTTCGTCCGCTAAATCGCAATTTATAGGAGAACCGGCAGGTACTGGATTCTCAGCAAGGAAGTCGGCGATGGCTTGGCCTTTCACTGCCTTAAGCGGCTGATAGGTTATTTAAAACTCCATCAAGAGCAGGGCCCATTTAGCGAGTCTCCCTGTCAATATGGCCTTTGACATGAGATA
The DNA here is from genome assembly GCA_030015575.1 of Agapanthus africanus. Lineage (NCBI taxonomy): Eukaryota > Viridiplantae > Streptophyta > Magnoliopsida > Asparagales > Amaryllidaceae > Agapanthus > Agapanthus africanus. Next base: position 55,630,797 of record JASDDO010000029.1, read on the forward strand.
TTTTAGGGGGTCCACCTTTGATATAAGACGGACTTCATGTGCCAATGCATAGTGCCGGAGTTTTGTTATCGCGAAGATTAACGCCAGGCAGTGTTTTTCGATGGGGGAGTAGTTGCCTTCTGCCCCCAGTAGAACTCGGCTTAAGTAGTAGAGTGCTCTTTCCTTCCCTTGGTCGTTCTCTTATGCCCATAATGCGCCTAAGGAACCTTCGAGGGCGGTTGTGTAAAGAATGACAGGCTTTCCCTTAACCGGAGCAGCCAACACTGGCGGGTTCTGCAGGTATTGCTTGATCTCATCCAGTGCGCCTTGGCATTTGTGATCCCAGACGAACGGGATTCCCTTCTTCATCAGGTGACTGTAAGGGCGACACTTGCCGGAGAGATTGGCTATAAATCGGCCGGATGTACGCGAGCTTCCCTTGGAGAGACCGCAACTGTTTGAGAGTCCTTGGCGGTGGCATTTCCATGATCGCCTTGATCTTGGACGGATCTATCTCGATACCTCGGTGTCGGATGATGAATCCCAGGAATTTACCCGAGGAGACTCCGAACGCGCATTTGAGGGGATTCATCTTCTAATTATATTGCCGAAGGCGTTGAAATACGGTCTTCAGATGCTCTAAATGCTCTTCATATGACATGCTCTTCACTACGAGGTCGTCGATATAGCACTCGACGATTTCATGTATGAGATCATCAAAGATCTTTGTCATGGCCCTTTGATAGGTAGCACCGGCGTTCTTTAAACCGAAGGGCATAACTTTGTAGCAGAATATACCCAAAGGAGTCCGGAAAGCGGTGTGCTTCTGGTCTTCAGGATGCATCTTTATCTGATTGTATCCTGATGAGCCGTCTATGAAGGAGAAAACTTCATGAGTGGACGTATTATCTATCATCAGCTCGGTGACCGGCACTGGGAAATCGTCCTTCGGGCAAGCTTTATTGAGATCCCGGAAGTCCACGCATATGCGCACTGTCCCATTTTTCTTCATTACCGGGACGATGTTGGCGATCCAGTCAGGATATTGAACTTCTTGGATAAACCCAGAATCGATCAGCTTCTTGACTTCGGCGTTAATGCTCATTTCAAGCTCGAGCCGCATTCTCCTCGGCGCCTGTTTGATTGGCTTGACGCCTGGGGATATCGCCAATTTGTGCACAGCAACTTCTGGATCTAGTCCCGCGCATTTCGGAATAGTTCCATGCTAAGCAATCTTTATGCTGTACAAGGACGTCTTTTAATGCAGCCACCCTTTTTTCAGATAGTAGCTCGCTGACAAATGTCGGTCGCGGGTCGTTCGCCGTTCCCAACTCAATTTTCTTGAGGTTATCTGCAGTGGTATGTATTCCATCCTCCAGTTCTTTCGGAGCTGGCGGAAATTCTGAGATCACCTCATCATTACTGTTTTCAAAGCACCAGGGAAGGTCATCCATGTTCTCGGGCTCCTCTTTCAATATTGTAATCATGTGACAGGTGCGAATCCGCTTCCAAGATCGATGTGGATCTGGTTCTGCTCTTGCGGTTTTGGGATCGTGCTTTGGTGGCGGCGTTACCCTCCAGCTGCTGGATAAAGCAAATCTGCCTTGCTGGTACTGGTCTTCGACCCAGTTCTTGAAGGTGAAGCAGTCTTCGATAGGGTGTCCTATGGCTCGGTAATAAGAGCAATAGCCCGGATGAGAAACTTTGTTAGCTTGCTCAGGGTGCTTAGACTCCGGAAGTGCGATCATTTGATGTTTTATAGCGTGCTCGAGTAACTTCTTCGTCTTGTCTTAAGGGAAGGAATACGCTCGACCCATCTTCTTCATGAGGGACGAATCCGGACCGCGCAATGCCCGATCACATGACTCTCTAATCCTGTGTCGTTGTTGTCGACTCCGTTTTCCGCTTCTTGACTTACCTCTGCCTCTGCGTCGGGCCTTTCGCATAACGGGTCGACAGGGAGGAGCATCTTCGTCTTTTGCAGCCTGTTGAAACAGACGTTGCGTCCTGGCCTTCTCGTAGATGGCCATCTCGCGGTTGTGGTCTTCCCGAGCCTTTTGACCTGCTTTCCTGATAAGCTTGTCCATCCGTTCTTCAAACGACGGACTCGGTACTTCGCTTGAAGGATCCAGTTTTGACGAGGGGTTAGCATCGCTCGACAGGGCTTTTTCCTCCTCATCGAAGTTATATATGGCGTAGCTACCGTGGTCTCGTTCCCGTTTCCTGGATCTCACATATCCAAGCCCGAGCGTTTCCATTCTCCCGTTGGGCAATTTGCGCTGAGTCCCAGGGACCTCCCAAATCCTGTTGTAGAACCGAGCTTGTCGAACAGTCTGTTTTAAGGGTACTCCTTGGCACTTCAATAGCCTCTTTAGTCCATTTGTGTAATATCTGGGTAAACGGATGGGTTGGAGCCTGTCGAGTGTAGAATCCACGCCATGCCCGATCTCTTTCTCTACTCCCGTTTCCGAGGATCGATAATATAGGATCACCTTCTCACCCTTTCGCCTGGGAGGGACGTAAAACGTCTGCAGGTCCTGCACATTGTAAGCTTGAAGTGGGTCGAGATCCTTGTAGTGTTCCTGTGGCACCATGGTGATTTGCAAACTCTGATCATCGCTAGGGGATGCTTGTATTGACGGCCGACTGGAGAACACGGCATTAACCTCGTCTTCCGAGTCACTTCCGAAGATCAACTTGGGGGCGGACGGTCCCGGGTTGTTGCGTCGAGACGGCCCAGCGTAAACTATCTCTTCTTCTTCTTCTTCGGTATCGCTCCCGAAAACAGGGATGATGGCGGCGGCTTTGTTCTCCGTCTTGCGACACTTTTCTGTATCCTCGAAATCTGGCAAAAAGTACTTTGCATCTTCGTACTTGCGGACTTCGTTCACGGAAAATGGGTTCAGCTCACCTGTTACGGTATACTCGAAACCATCCTTAAAGTACTTCATACACTCATGCTGTGTAGAAGGGATGATGTTGTACTCGTGTAACCAAGGACGACCGAGCAAGGCGTTGTAACAGGTCTTGGCGTCAATGACGTGAAACTTGATGTCCGTGACGAGCAGCTCGAAGCGTAGTGTTAATATCACAGATCCGAGAGTCCGTGATGACTGGGAGTCGAAACCGGAGATGGTAATTTTGTCACGAGCGAGGTGCTGTACGCTCATGCAGATTTCCTTCAACACCCGAACATTAAGGAGATTGACGGAGGATCCATTATCAACCAGGATTTTTCCTATCTTGATATCGTGGCAATATCCGGAGACGTATAGGAGACGGTTGTGGTCGCACGTCCCGAGGAGAAGGTTTTCGTCGCCGAAAGTGATGTCGGCCGTGCGCACTTCTTCCAGTTCATCCTTCATCCTTTCTTCGGCGAGGAAGGCTTGGAATTGCTCAGGTTCTTGTAACGCCTTGATTAATGAGTCTCGTGCTTCTTTTGATAATAGGAGGGCATCAAGAATGCTGAGCTGAGAAGGTAGCTTCCTTAGGTGTGCTAGGATGTTATAGTCTACCTTACCCTTCCTGGGAGGGTCTTTGGCAGTCAACTCTTTCATGACTTGGTCATCTAAGGTGATATCCTCGGTGACCTTCTCCTTTCCCTTATCTTTTCTATTCGCGGGTCCAAGATTCTTTTCCGGGTGCATGCGATTGCGCAGCTGAATGTTTTCGCAGGTCTCTGGTTCTTCCTCTTTCCCTAAAACGGATTCTTTAAAGAGAGGGCCCAGAGCCATTTCTTCATCAGAGTCGCTCCCAAAGGTGATAACTTGTGACCCTCCGGCATTAACCATGTAACAATTGCCGGCAGTTCTTTTATGTCCTTCGGCCGTACTTCTTCGTTCCCAACGAGTCTTGCGTTTCGTGCGCTTAAAATGTTGCCGGTGAGCAACATATCCTTGCCACCACATCTTAAAGGCGTCGCACTCCTTAGTGGGGTGTGAAATCTTCCGATGATATGTGCAATAATTAGGGTGCCTTTCCGCTCCATTGAGCGTGTTTTCTTCCGAGGGTGGTAGCTTCATTCCCATTGACATGGCTTTGACAAATCTTTTCCTCGTCTTGAACGCGGTTTTATTCGCATCGGATGTCTTTCGATCTGGCGGGAGTGCTTCGACTCTTTCATTTAGTCGCCTGCGCTTGGATCCTTCTGATGCAGCCATCTCACGCTCCTGATTGTCTTTACTCTTCAAACGAATCTCGTCTAGAAGGGCGTCGATCATTTCATCTGTTGGCCATACAAGTTCTGGCTCAGGCTGTGCCCCCAGTTCCTCAGTGCCAGGAGTTTTCTCATCTTCCGAGTGGGAAATCACATGACAACTCGCCACATATCCCTCGGATTCATCCGATGAGCTTTCTCCATCATCTTCCTCCTGAAAGACGTGGTTGGGAACTCTTGCAGCGTGACGGGAGTCCGCACCTTTTGATTGTACTCCTCCAGCGCGTCAATCTGTTTCTGTAAATCCGTGCGCTTGTCTCCAGGCTTTACGGGCTTTTTGGATTTCTTCTTCTTTTTCTTCGAAGATTTTGATGGTTGGGTGTGAGTATTCGGGCCATCACCATGAATCTTTATAGTTGGGCGTGGCTTCAACATCCCTTCGATGATTTGAGGTTCAAGCAGGTCCTTCCATTCGACCGCCGGGCACGCCTGAAGGTCCCTCAGCATTCTTTTGGTTTTAGTTGACAGCACGACCTCCCATGGAGCTTCTTCAATAAAGGAACAGGTTGCCCCCGGTGTATCTGCTTTCTTAGGCGTATGCGGCTGTGGCGGGTTCACCTTCCACTTTTCGGATAGTGCAAACTTCCCCTGGAGGTATTGATCTTCAATCCATCCTTCGAAAATGAAGCAATCCTCAATCGGATGGCTTACCGTTTGATGGTAAGGGCAATAGTTGGGGTTATTCACCTCAGTGGGTTGTGGCGGTCGCCTTGGATTCGGCAAGTTTATAAGTCTGTTGCGTATTGCCAGCTCAAATAGCCTCTTTGTCTTATCCCGCGGGAATGAGTAGGGACGCTTCATTTTCTCGTTGTAATACCGCCGTCTTTCTTCCAGCTGATCCGCCAGCTTTGGGGCACTGGGTTGCTGCTGTGCGTTCGTAACGAAGGTTGCCTTCCCTTTACCCTTGTCATTCCGAGGTTCTGGCTTCAGGGGAGGCGGCCTGTGACCCATCTGGTCTATCTGGGCCAACTTGTCGATTAGAGCCTGGAATGTGGTTGGCTTAAAGAACATCATAAACTGGGAGATAGTTGCATGAGGGTCTAGGGTTCCCACGAATATGCCCACCGCGGGCGCTTCCTCAATGCGTTGTTCGCATTTCGACCACGAATTTCGCCAGCGTATAGCATACTGGACCCACGTTTCGCCTGGTTTCACCCTGGCATTAATCAATGCTGTTATTGGAGTGCGTTCGCTGGCGCTTGCGAATCGCTAAGTGAATAGCAACTCCATTTCAGCGAACGTCTTGATAGAATTGTTCAGGAGTTCCGAATACCATTCGAACGCTGTTTCTGATAAGCTGCCCACGAACTGGCGAAGCAACAGTTTATCATCACCGCCGGTGTTACCGCAAAGGGCCTTGAACTGGGCAACATGCTGGTGGGGATTGCCGGTCCCCTTATACACGTGGAATTTTGGTATTGTATAACCCGGCGGATATTTGATTTGGTCGTACCAGCTCGGATATGGTCGCCCCGTTTTTACGACTTGACCAGCTGCCTCAGTCGCATGATGAACCCGGATTTGCTGGGCTATATAGTCGTCCAAGTCAGCCTTAGAGATTGTCTCCTCCTTGGCCGTTGAGAGAGCTAGTGGTGGATTTGACGTTTCTCCCCTGTCGTCTTCAGGGACGATCGGAGGATCCTCAGCAGGTGGGTCTTGTTGGAGCATCATTCCCACCATGTCCTGGAATAAGTGGGCTATTAGCTTTATATTGGCCGCTTGTTCCGCAGCCTCTTTATCTTTCTTTTCCAGTATCCTCCGGAGGAACTCGGCGTCGGTTTCTTGTTCTTGTTGCTGATCCGAGGACGCCTCGGGGCTTTCTTTCGGCCCAGTAAGCGTGGCCATTGCGATCATCATTTCCTGGAGCTTCTGCTGCTGCTCCTGAGCTTTGGTCACCGACCGTGTAAGCGGTCTATGATCTGTAGACGCACGGCTGTCTTCCTTCCCCGACGCCATGTATACAGTATGGACCATCCTGCCCCCAGCCTTACGGCGTCTGGGCTCAGCGCTTTTAGCTTTCGTTGCAGGCCTGGGGGTCCTCTCTGGCATCTTCTTTTTATGAGTAGTGGAAGTTAAGGGGGCCGTTGAAGTGGGCACCCAGACAGCTTTTCGTGGCTTAGCCTGGTGACTGACTTCCTGTTAGATTTTCAACTTCTTGTGCTGGTGGGAGAAATTTGGATCGATCACCGAGTCTCGGGTCTGCCGCCAGACTTTATAGATTTGAGAAGACAGTCGCTGAGGAGATTGGGGCAGTTCTGGCATTACTTCTACAGCCTTTTTCAGCAGAGGGGAGACCTCTTTAGCACCGCGGTAGGAGAATTCCTACGCACCTTATTTAGCATCTCAAAGCTGTTCCCAGTTGGAATAGCAGCATTAACTTCTGCCATCGGGGCTGGAGGAGTTAGCCCAGGAGGGGAGTTGCCTCCGGCCTTCCTCACTCGGCGCCAGTAACGACGTCGAGCGCATCGTGCTGATGGAACCGGCTTGGTGAGGGCGATAGTCTCGTCTTGCCCCCTGTGTAGACGAAGGGTCACCGTTGATGTTAGCCTGTCAAAGACCGATGCCCTTTGGGTAGCAGGAGTGGGAGCTGGAGCCGTTAATCTTGTAAAGACCGACTTTTTGGCAGGGGAAGCCTCCTTGACGACTTCAGGAGCAGGACTGGTTACTTTTTTCGGAGCAGCCTTCTCTGGGATTGTAGGCCCCATCGCGGGTCCATAGGAGCTCTGGCCCAATCTGGAGAAGACCGAGGCACTGGTGTTGGGCGGCCCGTTGAGAGGAGCTGCAGTAGGTGTAAGCCGATCGAAGACCGACTTCTTGGGAACTTCCGGCATTAGCACAGGAGCAGTAAAGCTCATTGGCGGGAGCATGGTCCCAAAACACAATCCTGTGGTGGCTCGAGTGACCTGTTCCACGGGCATTGTGAACAACGAAGCAGCTTGGGGCCCGTAGGCTACAACTCCTGGCAAGGCGGAGCGCTGGTTGCAGTTGCAGTTGGAGCAGTTGTCAGCCATTGATCCTTTTGCTTTCTAGGGCAAACGAAACACCAAGTCTTAGTACTTCGAAACCCAAGGGCAACCATTAGCATACCGCGATTGGTTCACGAATCACGACACACGAAGTGTGGAGTGGAAACAGGAAAAGGTCCCACCGGGCGTTCCAGAATCTGTTCCCTTCCGAATGACGGCGCGACAGGGATGTCTCGCCTGAGATTCGGGGCAGATGCTAATTGGTGCTATCCGTCCACCTCTCCGAAGATGCCAAGTTGATTTATGGCACCGTGTATCGAAGGTTTAAACGGATGCGTCCGATGTAGCAGACTTCGTCAGATTCCCCCTCGCTTGAGGAGTTTTTGATTGTGGGGACGCTCTTCCCTGCAGGCGCAAGCCCCTGTGGTTAATTACGCTACCGCATCGCGGTAACCACTTTCTCCTTCTCCAGATGGTCACTTCGTGTCGTGTGTGTTTATTTTGTGTTTAGTTGCCCGTGGATTGTATACGGAGACTGAGTTATGTCGTTGCCCGTAGGACGTGGACTGGTCCAAATCCGTATTATCTTAGATTTGGGTTTGGGGGTTTGGGTTTAAGGATACGTTAGCCTCATTGAGAACTAAGATCAACTTAAACGTTTGTTAAGGATACGTTAGCCTAGTTTTTAGACTAAGATCGACTTAACGGGATCGTTTAGATCCAACAATAGAGCAATTAAGGGAGCCCTGTTGTTTAGTTTAGTGACATTGTGGTCAATAGGTACTTTAAGGACATTGCGGTCCATAGGTAGTTTAAGGACGTTACGGTCCAATGTTAGTTTTAAGACGTTGCGGTCAAGGTTGAGGACGTCATAGTCCGTGGATTTAAGGACTCCACAGTCCGATGTTAGTTTTAAGACATCACGGTCAAGGTTAAGGACGTCATAGTCCATGGGTTTAAGGACCCCACAGTCCGTCGTTAGTTTTAAGACATCGCGGTCAAGGTTAAGGACCTCATAGTCCATGAGTTTAAGGACCCCACAGTCCGTATCAATATGTGGTCATCGGGACCCGTCACCTCTTTGAAGACGTTGAGAAATTACAACGCCAAGTATCAAAGGAGTGAAGAGATGTACCCTTAAACCGAGGTAGATTAAATAATCTTTGGCCCAATTTGGAACCAAGACCAATTAATTATATTATGAGCCCATTGGCTCAGTTGAATTTGAATTGAGGACTTATGGCCAGCTTGGGCTAAGTCCAATCATGTTTAGGATATTGGCCCTCTGTTGGTCCATTAGAGAAGAGGCTTTGCCTCTAGACACTTAGCCAATGGGGCTAAAGTTAGTGTTAAACACTAAAGATCAATCAGTGTGGAACACTGAGAATGAGATTGACAAGTTAGTGTTTAACACTAAAAAATAATTAGTGTTAAACACCAGCAACAAGGCTTTCAAATTAGCGTTTATACACTAAAACAAATCAGTGTTAAACACTGTCAGTGAAGATTTCAAATTAGTGTTTAACACTAAGAAAATCAGTGTTGAACACTGGATATAGAGGTTTCAACTTTAGTGTTAAACACTAAGGCAAGAGGGGCACGTGTTGACACGTGAGAGCGCCCTCAATTCATTTTATTCTGCCAAAAGTATTGAATACTTTGGAGCATCACGTGCTGTCACGTGATGGGCATTTAAATGTTTGTCTGTTAGAGCTTCTGCCAAGGGGTCATGTGGGGCACGTGAGATCGCCCAGCTTCCCTTTATTTTTTTTTACAGATAAGTGTTTAACACTTCTAATTCTGAAAGCCATCACGTGTGGGCACGTGATGGGGGCTCACGCTTTGGTCTGTTAAAATGTTCATTAGGGGTCACGTGTTGACACGTGAGGGCGCCCTAAAGCCCTTTTCTGTTTCTTTTCAGGGGTCACGTGGTAGCACGTGACCCTATTCCTTTGCCTGTTTGAAGATGTGTTTATCTTTTTAAGAATTGAATTCTTCATAGGGTTAAACCCTAGCAATAACTTTAGAGAAATTAAATTCCTACTTTCTTTTGAAGAATTATATTTTTAATAAGGTTAAACCCTCATTTCTTCTTTCTTAAGGGAATTAAATTCCTGTTATTTTGACAGAATTCAGCTCTTAACTGGGGTTAAACCCTGGTTCTGTCCATTTGAAGGAATTAAATTCCTATAACATAGGGTTAAACCCTAATTTTATTTTAAAGGAATTAAATTCATATGGTTCTATGAGAATTAAATTCTCAAACTTCCATTCCCTCCCTATGCTTTGGATCTGCATGGCAGGATCTCAACCCAATGAGAATTAAATTCTCAATTCATGGGGAGATGTGCACTTTGCAGATCCTCCACTAAAGAGAGAACTAAGTTCTTCATTTTAATATAAGAGTTAAACTCTTTTGAGAATTAAATTATCTTTTTAAGCCTCTCTTTTCTTACCTAGGGATTTTCTTTTGCAGAGAATCAAATTCTTCCTTCTGAATTTTCAATATTCCAAAGCTCTATATCCCTCTCTGTATCTCTTGGCTCCTATTTATAGGAGAAGGAGCAGAATCAATTAGTTTTGGTGAATCATTCATTGAGGGATTTGATTTGTATTCGTTAGAGATTTGATTTGCATTCATCATTCATTTGGACCTTTGGATTATTAGGTGAATTTTATCCACCACTGGATTTTAAATCCAAAGATATTCCTTTGTTATTTTGGTTAGATTTTAAGGGGAAATCTTTCCAAGTTCAAGATTTTTCCATAGATAGGTGATACTTAATCACCTTTAAATCTTTAATTCAATCGGTTCCAAATAATCATTCTCCTTTGGAAAGATTTGAAGGCTGTCCAGAATTTAATTCTGTTAAATAGATAGGCTTTGAAAGCCGGTCACGTGTGGCCACGTGACCCCTGGTCACGTGTAGGCACGTGATCCCTGGTCACGTGTAGGCATGTGACCCCCCTGGAATGAGCTTTCTTCTCCTTTCTGCGCACTGTCTTCTAGCCGCTGTTCAACCGTCACGTGCCAACACGTGACCCCTGGTCACGTGTGAGCACGTGACCCTTTCTGGAGCCTTTTCTTTGATTTAGTCAGGGAACCGAATCTACCTTTGTCGCTGCTTTTAATTGTCATGTGCCAACACGTGACTGCTGGTCACGTGTTAGCACGTGATGCTTCTTCCGTAGGCTTTCCTGATTTTAAATCAGGAAACAATCCTGATTAGATAAGATAATAACCAATCTAATCTTGTAAGAGCGCACGCTAAAGTGTTTCATTCTCTCTCTCTATGGAGTGACCAATGTCATGCCTTAATCAAGATAATAATATTGATGTATTGACCGAACTTACTTATTATACTGGGTTAGGTTCTGCTCTATCTTATGACTGTCATAAGTCTGAGCAAGGAATAGGCAAATATGAGGATTCCCACACCACCCGTACGAAGAATAAGCATATTGATGCATTGTCTTCGGGTGTGTTCATAACCGAGAACCGTGTCTTAGTCTACGTCCTGTGTATTGGATACCAGATCAGTTTCCCACGTATGTAATTTGTTACATAGGCTAAAGAAAGGTAGAGAACTGGGAATGGGTGATAAGTCTCTATAAGTACGGAACGGAGCAATTGTTGCAACCAAAGCAGTTGGCGAACATCACCTTGTATTACCAACTGGTAATACATTGGTTCTGAACGACTGTTACTACGTGCCAAACATGATGTGCAACATTATATCGGTTTCTTTGCTAACTAAAGAAGGATATAATCTCACATTAGAGAATAATGTTATGAACATTTTCCAAAATCAAGTGTTGATTGTGTTTGGTACGTTATGCAATGGTATATACATTCTGAATCAAACTACAGTTCTAAACGTACAGAACACACACAAAAGGAAGAGTTCAGAAATGAACGAAGTCTTCTTGTGGCACTGTAGACTGGGTCATATTAATGCGACAAGGCTAGTTAAGTTGCATAAAGATGGATATTTAAATCCTTTCGAATTTACATCTTATGAAACATGCGAGTTATGTCTCAAAGGTAAGATGACCAAAACTCCGTTTACTGGACACGGAGAAAGAGCTACTAAACTCTTAGGACTGATACATAGTGATGTATGCGGTTCAATATCTACACATGCCAGGAATGGTTCCATGTACTTTATTACATTCACCGATGATCTCTCAAGATGCGGACATGTGTTCCTGTTGAAATACAAGTCTGAAACTTTTGAGAAATTCAAGAAATATAAATTCGAAGTAGAGAACCAAATGGGTAAAAGTAATAAATCCTTCGATCTGATCGGGGAAAAGAATACTTGAGCATAGAATTCCGTGACTAATTAAAAGACAATGGGGTTCTCTTTAAACTTACTCCTCCGTATACACCACAGCACAACGGTGTATCGGAGCGGAGGAATCGCACCCTATTAGATATGGTGCGCTCTATGATGAGTACTGCTGTGTTGCCTATTTCTTTTTAGGGTTATGCACTTGAGACAGCTGCATACCTATTGAATAGAGTTCCGACTAAATCCGTGCCTACCACTCCATATGAGATATGGTATGGGAAGAGACCATCTCTTAAATGAGTTAAGATATGGGGTTGCCCAACCTATGTTAAAAAGAAAAATCCTGAAAAACTCAAGGCAAGGTCTGTTATGTGCAAGTTTGTGGGATATCCAAAACATTCTTATGGATATATTTTCTACCACACCGAGGAACAAAAAGTGTTTGTTTCTCAATATGCCACCTTTTTAGAAAAGGAATTTCTTATAAAAGAAATTAGTGGTAATAAGGTAGAACTGAAAGAGGTTCCAGCAACACAAACTAGAACTGATGATTTTGTGGAACCGGAGGATCCAATAGTACCCAACGAACCCCAGCCACTCCGCCGTTCTAGTAGGGTTCCTCATCTACCTGAAAGATACTATGGTTTTCTCATAGATGGTAGGAGCGAGCATTGCATCATGGAAGATGATGACCTGACTAATTTCGAGCAGGCCATCACACGTGGAGACTCTGTGAATTGGCTGAATGCTATGCGATCCGAGATGGAATCCATGTACACCAACAAAATATGGACTTTGGAAGTTGCTCCTGAAGGGGTAAAACCCATCGGGAGCAAGAGGATCTCTAAAAAGAAAATTGGTGTAGATGGAAAAGTTGAGACATTCAAAGCTAGACTTGTAGCAAAAGGTTTTCTTCAATAACCTGGAGTCGATTATGATGAGATCTTTTCTCATGTTGCCATGCTTAAGTCCATTAGGATCCTACCTGCTATTGCTGCATACCATGACTACGAAATCTGGAAAATGGACGTCAAGACCGCTTTTCTAAATGGTGATTTAGAAGAGAGCGTGTACATGACACGGCCAAAGGGCTTCGTAGACAGTGGGAGCAGCGGAAGCATGTGCAAGCTGCTTAAATCAATATATGGATTAAAGTAGGCATCGCGGAGCTGGAACATCTATTACTATGAAGCTGTCAAAGAGTTTGACTTCATCAAAAATGTAGATGAACCATGTATATACAAAAAGGTTGTAGAGAGTAAGTGTTGGCTATAGTGCCCTCAAGTCAATTATTGGATCGCAAGCACGTGATTGCAATGATTGAGGGAGGATCTATACCGGTAGGACAGTCTTACTCGAGATGATAGTATGCTATCTGGTTTGTCTTTATCATCGTGTATATGTTTTAGGTGACATTACGTATCACTATTATATGTTGATAGAGCCCATAGGATTCTTTCTTGACTACCAGCAGTATGATGGAGATCATATACGTGAGAGCTGGGTGGTCTATAAGCACATCCTTAAAATGCCCCTAGTCATGGGAGTTTTGAGACTGGGCATCGATACTCCAAAGTAGACTAGTGTATACTGATCGAGACCCCGACGAGGGGAGGTGGCCGGTCTCACAAGCTATTGGTGTTAGTTTGTTCACCTAAGATATATACATGTGCTCATTGGGTTATGAGTACACCGGATGGACTCGCCGGGAACATGCTAGTTGGTATTATACCTATTGTCAGATAGCAGTTCCCAGGTAACATTTGAACAGGTTAGTCTATCAACCTGAGATCGTCATTTGTCTCGTGTGAGTTCCCACTGTGCTTTGATTACTACCCTACCACGGCTCAAAGGAGTCGCACAAACAGGTTTTAGTTGGGTACAGTCCCCAGCCACATGGAGGCAATTAGTGGATCGTCAGGGGATTCGTCTCTCCCGGCATTGGGGGTTGATGTCGTGGTGTGCACGGGTGGTCATCACCAGAAATTCTTGGCCAAGGTAGTCGAGAATTACTGATCTAGGATCGGTAGTTTCTCAGGTGGTGATAGGTTTCATACCGACACTAAATGTCAAGTTATTCGGGGTCTGACTTTATCCACCCCCTAGACTCGATATGCGATACTCATAGACGAACGCAATGGACTGTATGGATATTGTCACTGTCAGGCTCATTAGGGGTTTCAGGACGAGTTTGCTCGTTGGCCTCCCTTTCGCTTAATACCTGGGTAGCCGTTACGTACAGCTAGTGCCACTGACGTGCTTGTGGTTAAACCCACTGCCAGTGTAATAACGAGTCTTTAGAGTCCCACACAGAGGGTTTCCCTGCTTCGGGCGAAACGTTGTAGAGGCCGTATGGATTTATGGCAGGGTTTGATCTTATTCGTGCACTTGTGCACGGATCATGATCGGACGGATAACACTAGTGGGCTTTGGTTTAAGCCAGATCCTAGTATTATATTATTGGATTATTTTCGTGTCGTTGTATTAGTATTCAGTCAGAATATGGATGCGGGTATGTATATACGGATGAGGGGTATTCTTGTAATTTGTAACAAGTTTACTTCAGATATTGCCATTTCATTTTAGATTAAACATTTTTGTTTAAATGTTTATTTGGTGGAAAGTGTGAGTGTATGTTTTGGCATTGATTCTTTTATACATGCACTTGGTGACTCATGGTGTTGAGTCGTGAGATGAGTCATGGTGGCATGATGAATTTTTGTAGGGTTGTGAGATATTTAGTTGTGAGATGGAAGATATTTTGTAGAGAGGATTTTCTTTAGTTGCCCACAACTAAATAAAACACAACACTTAAAGAAAAAACAAGGGCAGCAACAATTTTCTTCACTTACCATTTTCTTGAGCTCACACTTCACCCATGGCATCTTCTTCAACCTCCACCCTATATGTCTCTTGTGTTGAGAAATTTAAGGTGTATTGAGACAAAGTAATCACAAACACTCTCTACTTCATCTTGGCTATCTAGGTTAGCAAACTAGATACCCGAGTTGTTTCGGTTTTGAGGCGGGAGCCCGTATTATATACTCTCAAGGTGGATCGTCTTGGATGGGGGAGACCGGAGATCAAATTTGATCAAGGAAACCGCGATGAGCTTGGGACAGAGGTTGAAGACCGAAGGACACGGATCGTTCGGTATAATTACTCTAACCCTTTGCATGTTTGTGTTATCTAGGGCTTATGGGTCGATCCGTAGAATCCGGTTCCGTTAGCGCCGGTTTATTAATTTTTTGTTCCGCATTTGGCTAGGATTGGTGGCCGAGGCGCTGGCGTAACCCAACATGGTATCAAATCCACTCCATAAGCCTTAGTTAACTCTTTGCGACATTAGAAATCAGCCATTTTTGTCGTGCAATAACTGCCGACAAAAATAGTTCCGAAAACTGAAAGTTTGAGATGTTTGCACACCCCGCGGGCTCATGGTTTGAACTAAGAATCCGTGAGGTGGTGCATGGGCACCCCGGGGAATCCCCGGGGGGACCAAATGGCTGGGGCCACTCCCCTATACCACCACAAGGTGGTCTTGGTGGTGGGGACCCGAAACTGCCCCACCTTGGGCAGTTTCGGGTCTGCCTCATCCCCTGGACACATTGTGGTGGCCTCTAGGGTGGGGTACCCTCTTTAGGCCCCCCAACTCGAAGTTAATTTCGTGCTCAAACTCCCCGTGAAGGTTCGGGCGCGTTTCCTTTTGATCTGGACTTCCGAATTGGCTTTAAACGGTCAGTTTTTGGAACTTTAGCTCACTGTTTTTTTTCCATGGTTTTGGAAATTGGTTTAGTTTGCTAATTGAGTGCGGAATTCTAACGTCGTAGTTTTCAGTACATACATTACTATCTGTGGCAGTGAATGTCATTAGAGAGTTACAACTCGTCTAACTTCTATATGCTCTTTTAGACGGGTTTGCGAACGTGACATTTACGTTGATGTTTTGTGTTGTGCTGTGGTTGTAGCGGGATCGTCGTGGTGGATAGCTTGGGTGCAATGGCCGTACTGTTTGGATTTATTTGTACATTTGATATTGTGGGGCGAGCGTCCGATATGTGGACTGTCGTCACTGCCAGTTTGTATATTATTTATTTGGGGCACGACCTGGTTGTGGTCGATGTCACTGTTGTACATATTTTCTTTTCTGTACTAGGATTACCCCATAGTGGAGTGCACGGATAGCCGGGTTCTGGAGGGCAACGGGTCCACATCTCATGGCTTTGAGACGGAGGGGGCCTCACTCTAGAATTGACGGGCTATTCGCCGCACTCGTAGGGGGTACAGGTTGTGAAAGGTTACGCTAGTGCCCTGGCCAACTACCGTGGACAAATGCGAAACAAATTTTTTTCTAATGATTATAACATGGCACTAGAATAACCTTTAACCCGGATCTTACCATAGACCTATCTAGCAAAACTAAAGTGCTATTTACTATGAAAGAAGTCTCACCTAACGATCCAATTCCTTCGGTCTTCTTTCCTCTTCGTTAGCTCCAAGTGGCCACCTTGAACATGCTTGATCTTCTTTTCCCGCTCCATCGGTTCTATGGGATCGAGCTTGTTCTCCGGTCCTCCTTTGTCGTAGATGATCTACCTGAGGGATGTGATCCATGGCTCTAGCTTCTCACAATATGTCAAGTGGAGCAACTAGAGAACTTGGGTTGCTAAACCAAATAGTCTAGGATGTAGTGTGAAGATCTAAGTGTTTGCTATTTATTTCTTACCTCTTCACTTGTTTCTCAACCCATGAGAAGGGTAGAGAAGAGGAAGATGATGGAGGTGGAGGAAACTCAAGAAGAGGGAGGAGATTAAGAAAAATGGGAGTTCAAGAATAATGAAGCATGCATGAGAGAGAAAATCAACACAAAGGTTTTGTGTATGAATTCTCATGAATAAACAAGTGTAGCCATACTTCAATCGTAACCACAAATGAATAAAGAATTCATTTGTGTACTATTGAAGCCATGCCACTCACCATGCCTCCCTCTTCTTAATCTCCGCCTCATTTCCATTTATTAATAAATGGAAAATCCCATGATGAGGTGTCCACTTTCTAGAAGGTAATCTGTAATAAAATACGAATTACAGTCTGCTGTATATATATACCTGCATTCGGATAAAAACACGAATGCCTAAAGTGATAGAATAACACGAATAACGTAATAATAGAATATACATATCGAAATACATATATGTAAACTATTAAATCAATACCTGATTTAATAATCCGGCTCAAACCCGAGCCGGCTAGTATTACCAACTGTCCGATCGAAAGTCCGAGTACAAAGTACATCAATCGATCGAGACCCTGCACGTATCCAATACGGCTACTACATCATTTCGCCTGAACCTGGGAAACCCTCTGTGTGGGACTCTAAAAACTCGACAGTACGCCGGCAGTGAGTTACTGGATAAATCTATAACCACAAGCACGTTAGCGGCACTAGCTGTACGTAACGGCTACCCGGGTACCTGTCGAAAAGGAAGTCCGACGAGAAAACTCATCCGGATCCTTACTGAGCCTATCTGTGACAATCTCCGTATAGTCCGGTCTCTTCTTCTGAGAGTATCGCATACCGAGTCTAGGGGGTGGTAAACGTCGGACCTTGATAACCTGGTATTTCGTGCTGATGCGGCTCAGGACCAATCCGGAAAACTACTGATCAGCCTATCAGTAAATCCCAACTGCCTTGGCCAAGATATTATGGTCCTGACCAATCAAACACAGTGCGATATCGACTCCCAATACCGGGAGAGACGAATTCCCGACAATCGCTCACTGCCTCCATGTGGCTCGGGACTGTACCCAACCAAAACCTATTTGCACGACTCAGTAGAGCTGTGGTAGGGTAGTGATCAAAGCACAGTGGGAACTCACACGAGACAAATGACGATCTCAGGTCTAAAGACCAACCTATACTCATGTCACCTAAGAACTTCCTTCTGAGGATTGGTATAGTACCATCTGGAAGTCCTCGACTAGTCCGTCCGGTGTACTCACCCCCAGTGAGCACCTGTATACGATCTTAGGTCTAAAGACCAGTAGTTGCTGGACCAAACCATCGCCCTCATCGGGGTCTAGAAACGTATACACTAGTCCAATCCGGAATATCGTTGCTGTTAGTTATATGTATGCCCTAGAGGCCATTACTGTACATATGATGTATATTGTAGTGGATGCTAGGACGTATATAGGGAGGACTTTCTTGCTCGACATGATAGTATGCTATCTGGTTACACTTTACCTTAACGTGTACACTGACTGTCTCTCTGTTACATGTTGGTAAAGCCCTTAGGATGTGTACTTGACTACGGGGACTATGATGCAGATCATACTAGTGGGGACAGATAGTCTATAAGTACATCCTTCAAAGTCCCTAGTCATGGGTGTATCGAGACGGGGCATCGATATACCAGAGTAGACTAGCGTATACCTTCTCGACCCATACAGATGGGCGATGGATGATCCCATATCCATTGGTGTTTGACATCAGAGATGATATACGGGTGCTCAGTAGAGACTGGGTACACTGGACGGACCCGCCGAGAACTCCCAGATGGTATTATACCTTACGTCAGATCGCAGTTCTCTGGTGACACTGGTACAGAGTAGTCTGTTGACCCGAGATCGTCATAGAGTCTTGTGTGGTTCCCACTGTGCTTTGATTTCCATCTTACCACGTCCAAGAGGGCGTGAAAAACGGTGGTTTTTGGGTACAGTCCCGAGTCACATGGAGGCAATGAGCGATAGGAGGGGATTCGTCTCTCTCGGTATAGGGAGTTGATGTTGTGCTGTGTTCGATTGGCTATAACAGGAAATCCTTGGCCAGGGTTGCTGAGATTTACTGGTAAGTGTTACCAGTAGTTTCTCGAATTGTTATAGACCTCATATCGACACGACTTATCGAGCTATTGGGGTCTGACGTTTACCACCCCTAGGCGAGATATGCGACATATCAGACGATCAGACCGGACTGTACGGTAGTGTTACTGGTTGGATTCACTGGAGTGTGAGCGGGCTTGCTCGTCGATCTTCAGATCGCTCAATACCCGGGTGGCCGTTACGTTTAGCAGACCGCTTGCGGCTTGTGGGTGCTTGATATGATCATCACCTGCTCCCGGCGTATTGACGAGTCTTTAGAGTCCTACACAGAGGTTTCCTGGCTCAAGCGAAACGAAATAGGAGCGCATATGAGATATGTGCGGGACCGAGAATAATGCGTGTATGTGATACCGTATTCTATTCTCGCGATGTATGTATCGAATGGTTGTATGCGATATAACCTAGTTATCGAATCAAGTATTGATTCGATAAGCCGATACATTGAATACTAGTCGGTTGTGTGTGACATGACCGGATCATTGAATCAAGTGTTGATTTAATGATTTAATGCATAATTATATATTTGATATATTACTTTGCACTAACTAGTATTGGTTCACTTTAAACGGATTTTCTCACTCGGTTTGTGCACATTGTATATGTGATATACTTTTGTACACATGATTGTATCATGTTTGATGATACATGCTTTTTGGTTAAGTGTAAAGAATTAAACCAAGGTTAAGTTGTTGATTAGGGTTTTACTTATTCATTTATCTTATTTATTTATTCATTTTGAATAAATTGAAAGATAAATGAATGGTGGCTTCATTTGTTTTTAGTTGAAGCTTCATGAAGCTTTGACTTGATGACCTTTTTGTTCTCATCCTTAACCCTAACCATTCAACCCAACCTTAGTCAATTCTCTACACTTAACTAAGGTTAAGAATATGATAAGTATTGATTTTCTTTTCAATATTAATTAACTTATCATATTCATTATCTTCTTCTTCTTCCTTTCTTCACTTGAAGAAAGCAAGCTCCATCAATGGTGATTGATGGAAATGAGTGAGAAATCCAATTCTAAAGTCTACCCACTTCCTATTTCTTCATCCTCTACCTCTTGCCAAGTAGTAGAGTGTGTTTTCTTCACAAGTTTCATCACTTGGTGAAGTTGGAGCTTGATCTAGCGATGCCTCGACGTAGATCATCTTCGGCACGAAGCCGACGACCTTGCCCGCTCTTTCTCCGATGAAGCCGACTCTAGAGCCCGGGACATGCATTTGGACAGCGGAGAGGACTTCATCACGGAGCCGTGGAGGTGGAGGACCGGATCTACAAAGGTTGTAGTTCCGTACTCTTAGTTAAGTGTTAACTAGTTTGCTTTTCGCCCAGACATCTAGCCAACGATCCGTATTCTAGGGTTTCTCGGCACCGTAATTTTTGAAATTGGCATGGTTGATGCCTTGTGAGACCTCTTGAGAGTGCCTAGGAACCCTACAGTTGCCCAGTCTCGATATTCCCACAACTAGGGACCATTTAAGGATGTGCGTACCGACTACCCAGCTCCTACAAGTATGATCGCCATCACAACGCATGTAGTCTAGCAATGATCCTACGGGCTTTATCTGTTAGTTATATGTATGCCTTAGAGGCCATTACTGTACATAGGATGTATATTGTAGTGGATGCTGGGACATATATAGGGAGGACTTTCTTGCTCAACATGATAGTATGCTATCTGGTTGCTCTTTACCTTAACGTGTACACAGATTGTCTCTCAATTACATGTTGGTAAAGCCCTTAGGATATGTACTTGACTACCTGGACTATGATGCGGATCATACTAGTGGGGACATGGTAGTCCATAAGTACATCCTTCAAAGTCCCTAGTCGTGGGTGTATCGAGACGGGGCATCGATATACCAGAGTAGACTAGCGTATACCTTCTCGACCCATACAGATGGGCGATGGATAATCCCATATCCATTGGTGTTTGACATCAGAGATGATATACGGGTGCTCAGTAGAGACTGGGTACACTGGACGGACTCGCCGAGAACTCCCAGATGGTATTATACCTCACGTCAGATGGCAGTTCTCTGGTGACACTGGTACAGAGTAGTCTGTTGACCCGAGATCGTCATAGAGTCTTGTGTGGTTCCCACTGTGCTTTGATTTCCATCTTACCACGTCCAAGAGGGCGTGCAAAACGGTGGTTTTTGGGTATAGTCCCGAGTCACATGGAGGCAATGAGCGATAGGAGGGGATTCGTCTCTCCCGGTATAGGGGTTGATGTTGCGCTGTGTTCGATTGGCTATAACAGGAAATCCCTGGCCAGGATTGCTGAGATTTACTGGTAAGTGTTACCAGTAGTTTCTCGAATTGTTATAGACCTCATATCGACACGACTTATCGAGCTATTGGGGTCTGACGTTTACCACCCCTAGGCGAGATATGCGACATATCAGACGATCAGACCGGACTGTACGGTAGTGTTACTGGTCGGATTCACTGGAGTGTGAGCGGGCTTGCTCGTCGATCTTCAGATCGCTCAATACCCGGGTGGCCGTTACGTTTAGCAGACCGCTTGCGGCTTGTGGATGTTTGATATGATCATCATCTGCTGCCGGCGTATTGACGAGTCTTTAGAGTCCTACACAGAGGTTTCCTGGCTCAAGCGAAACGAAATAGGAGCGCATATGAGATATGTGCGGGACCGAGAATAATGCGTGTATGTGATACCGTATTCTATTCTCGCGATAAATGTATCGAATGGTTGTATGCGATATAACCTTGTTATCGATTCAAGCGTTGATTCGATAAGCCGATATATTGTATACTCGTCGGTTGTGTGCGACATAACCGGATCATTGAATGAAGTGTTGATTTAATGATTTAATGCATATTTATATATTTGATATATTACTTTGCATCAACTAGTATCGGTTTACTTAAGATGGATTTTCTCACTCGGATGTGCGCATTGTATATGCGATATATTTTTGTGCACTTGTTTGTATCATGTTTGATGATGCATGCAACATTGGTTAGTGTAAAGAATTAAACCTAGGTTAAGTATATGGTTAAGGTTTCTATTTATTTGTCCATTCATTTATTTGGATTAAAATGAAATGACAAAAGAAAACAAAATGGTTATCATTCTTTCTTTCTTTCATGAAGCTTAATGAAGCTTCATGAAGTTTTGACCATATGACCATTTTGTCTTTTAGCTTAACCCTAACCATTGCACTTAACCATGATTGATTCTCTACACCTAACCATGGTTCTAATATGATAAGTATTCATTTCTTTTCTAATTTTTAATTAATCTTATCATAATTAGCTTCTTCTTCTTCTTCATTTCTTCACATGAAGAAAGCTTGCTCCATTAATGGCAAGTGATGAAAAAGAGTGAGAAATCCAAAACTAAAGTCTACCCACTTCCTATTTCTTCATCCTCTACCTCTTGCCAAGTAGTAGAGTGTGTTTTCTTCACAAGTTTCTTGACTTGGTGAAGTCGGAGCTTGATTTAGCGATGCCTCGACGTAGATCATCTTCGGCATGGACATCGACGACCTGGCTCGCTTATTCTTCGATGAAGTCGACGCTAGAGTCCGGATTCTTTTTGGACAGCGGAGAGGACTTCGTTGCGGAGCTATGGAGGTGGAGAACCGGATCTACAAAGGTTGTATTTCCGTTTCCCTATAGTTAAGTGTTAACTAGTTAGCTTTTTCGCCTAGTTTTCTAGCCAACGATCCGTAGTCGGGTCTCTCGGCGCCTAGATTTTTTGAAATTGGCATGTTC
The DNA here is from genome assembly GCA_030015575.1 of Agapanthus africanus. Classification (NCBI taxonomy): domain Eukaryota; kingdom Viridiplantae; phylum Streptophyta; class Magnoliopsida; order Asparagales; family Amaryllidaceae; genus Agapanthus; species Agapanthus africanus. The sequence continues at coordinate 55,652,885 of JASDDO010000029.1, forward strand.
GATGCCTTGTGAGACCTCACTAGTGTGCCTAGGAACCCTACAGTGGTATCAGAGCCTAGCTAGAGCCTTAGGCGAAATCCAGACGGAATTTGAAACCCGAACGAATCCGAAACCCAACTCAAAAATGCTCTCTGTCCTTTTTCTAAAATTTTGGATTTTTGTCAATTAAAAATATGCTGAAAAATAAGCAGGGTGTTATGTGAATTACTGTGAAATACGGGGGCCTGAATCGACTTTTCCACCACGGAACCGCGGCCCCAGCTATGCATGGTGCGGCGGTTCCGCGGCCGTACTGTCCCTTTGACCAATGATATCTGTACAGTAACTCATATAATGTAATGCTGTATTTCCTGGGGTATTTTTATTGTGATTCAACAGATGAGTATTTTGGGTTGTATTGGGGACTCGAAGTTTCGATCGGATTGTCAAATTTTTGTCTGTGTGGCTTTCCGGATAAATTTTAGAATATGTTAAAAAGTTCGACCGGATATAAATACCCAATTTTTCCCCTGTCGGGAAATTTCCAAGTGTTGGATTTTTCCGTAGTTTAACAACGTTCTAAGTAGTGCAAGTAACGCGATGGTCCCTCTAGAAGACAACAAACCTTAACTCGATTATGTGACCGTCTTGAACTTCCCTTTGAACCTTCGGGTTTGGGGCAGTACGGCGTGCCACATGTGAGGCGTTGGCTTGACCCTTCTACGGCTGGACCGTTGGTACTGAGGCACGAACGGAATGTTGTTAGACTTATTTCATGTGTTGAGCTGTATCGGGAAAACTTGGGTATTTGACTGTTCGATCGAAAAGTTTAACATTTTCTGTTTATCTGGAATGTGATACAATAATTGGAATTCACACGAAGTTATGAGATAACTGAATGAATGTTATAAACATAGCAGTTTAGTCTCACTTGATCGGTTGCCACGGAATTTTGATGTGATCAAAAGTCCGTCGCAATCACGTAGTGTACGCGGATACTCGCCGGGTAAACTTAATAGACAGCCTCACTCCATAGCCCCGACCAAGTGACTGTAGGAGAACCCCGTCGCCGAAAGCATCCGTTCGGGTGCTCGCGGTAGCGGTGTTCCGCCTTGGTGCACTTCGTCGACGGTATCAGGTGTGCGGCCGCCTACTGAAGTTTGCGACGAGCATTCGATCAGGATGTCGGGAATCTTGTTGAATTGCCCGACTTGATATTGAAAAGTGTTTTCGATTTTGAGACTAAAATGCGGGGTTTATAATTGTTAGGCATGCGATGTCTAAAGAATTCATTTGGTCAGGCATGCGATGTCTGAGGTGGTTGCGGATTCCAACTGTTGTAGTTTTACACTTTCTTTTCTGTGACCGTAAGTGTAATATGTGATATCGCCGGTTTCGTTGCTATATGTCAACGACAATTGGGACACGCATGTTTGCTTACGTTGATGACATGTGATGTTATGTGTTGCTGGATATGTTATATTGGATCGTCGTGTTTGAATAGCCGGGGTTTTTTATGTGAGATGAGTGGTTTTCATTTTCATTCATGTAAAAACTTGTATGTAATATTCTTTTATTGGGGCGCTTCCAGGTTGCGGGAGTTGTCACCTGTTGTATATTATTTACTTTTCCGCACTAGGATAGACCCAAGGAGGGGAGCACAAGTAACCGGGTTCTAGGGTCCAGTGGGAGACCATCTCGAGGAGTCGAGTCCGGGTCTCCTAACCCTAGAATTGGTAGGGTTGCTTGCCGCTCTCGTAGGGGTCTGGGGGTGTGGGATTGGCTATTCATCACGACCGTGGAATCCGTGTTTTATACTGGCTCGTATTGAAAACACGGACGTCCTAGTATATCCAATATTTCATATGATTCTTCTGCTGCCATATCTGTGATGTGATCATGAGATGTTCTGTGATAGATACTGTATATAGTATATATGATATATTATATAGATATTACTTATGTTTTACACCCGCGCTAGCCCTGCCCCGCTCTGCCGTTAGTTACCTAACCTAACGGTGCACGAGGGGACATCGAGGCGAATGCGGATGGCATAAGTGTACGTCGTATTTATCTGTGATGTTTAGGTACATAAATGATGGGACTTCATTAATGTGATTAATGAAATAAAAGAAACCTAAGATGTTGTAGAATCGAATTTCAAAATAAAACAGGTAGCTACAGTTCTTGCTTTGCACAGCGGTATATGTGATATATCCTGCACCTTATTCGATGAGGAAAGGACCGAGATCCCTTCACCGGGAGTGACTCCTTTAGTAATAACTGGCAGATGCTACACACTCGGTTTGTCTTTTGATTGCTTTTAAGTGTTTTTGCTTTGCACAGTGATATATATGATATATCCCGCACCTCATTCGACGAGGAAAGGACCGACGATCCCTTCACCGGGAGTGACTCCTTTAGCAAAACTAGAAAAGCCTCAAAAACACTCCATTTTAAAAACCATTTGATTCTACAACGATATCAAGTTCATTACGCAATAGGTTTTCAGAAAAACCTGTCGTAGCCCTCCGACATTTCAGATAAGTTGTATATAGAATTCGTGCCGCATTTGTTGGCTTTCGTCAAGGTGCAGTGTGCGGTAGCTATATGCTGCTTATCTGCTAGCATACGATGCGATTGGATTACGGTAGTCGTGCGGCTTTGTTGGCTTTCGTCAAGGGTCGTGCGGGTGGGTTTAATTCGATCAAGAAATGTACGGGTTGAACTTGACTAGCGGGCTATGGTTTGTTGGCTTTCGTCAAGGTCATAGCACGTTAGGGGCAAAATTTTATCGGGAATTTCAAGTGTTGAAATTTGCAATGAGATTGCATACCTTCTATGAGATAGTTGGATCCCGATACCCGCTGCGAGTAAGAGTTACTCCTGGGAGAGTTTTATACATTACAATTAGCCGATCAAGTAGGTGTCTAGAAAGGTGTCAACGGGGTTACGCCTCTGGGAAAACGAGGTTTACATTAATTAGGTTCGTACGAAAGCATGGGGGACCTCCCTCAAAGTACCGACACTGGCCTGGCTGAAAGATTGGCGAACTTGTAGTGTGTAATTAATCCCGGCTAGTCTTTCCTTTTAGGGTTTGAAGGAAGATTTGATAAAAAGCAGTGGGAGCCATCCTGATTAGATAAAATAATAACCAATCTATTCTTGACAGAGCGCACGCTGAGTGTTTTCTTCTCTCTCTCTCCAGGTAGCGACCATATCACGCCTTAATCAAGATAATAATACGGAATATTGACCGAACCCGCTTGTTATACTGAGCTGGGGAACGTTGGTCCCGCTCCAACTTATAATTGATATAAGACAGAGCAGGAAATTGGGGAATACCAGATTTCCCGTGCCGCCCAAACGAAGAGAGTGCATGCTGATGCATCATCTTCGGGTGTGTTCATTACAAAGAACTGTTTCTCCGTATTCTTTACGTCCTGGGTATGTGATACCAGATCAGGATCCCAGATATGTAATATGTTACATAGGGTTACAGAAAGGTAGAGAACTGAGAACGGGTGATAAGTTTCATGAGGCAGAAAACGGGGCAAGAGTTGCAGCCAAGTCTGTTGGTCACTGTCACCCTGTATTCCAGATACATTGATTCTGAACGAATGTTATTAGATACCGAACCTGATATACAAAATCATATCAGTCTCTTTATTAGTAAAGAAATGATAAAATTTTGTATTGTTGGATAATGTTTTGAACATTTCCTATATCAAAAGTTGATCGGTTCAGGCACGTTATCTAAAAGCATTGATGTTCTAAATCAAACTACAGTTCATAGTATACGGAACACACACAAGAGGAAGAGTTCAGAAATGAACGAATCCTACTTGAGGCATTGTATACTAGGTCAGATCAATATGACCCGACTAGCTAGAGTTACATAAAGATGCATATTTAAATTAGTTTGAACTTACATCTTGTGAAACCCGCCAGTCATGTCACAAAGATAAGATGACCGTAGCTCCGTTTACTGGAAACAGAGAAAGAGTTACTGAACTCTTGGGATGATACATGTTGATGTATGTAGGTCCCCTGTCTACACATGCCAAGACCGGTTCTTTGTACTTCATTACATTCTTTGATAATCTCTCGAGATTCAGATCTATGTTCTTGTTGAAACACAAGTCCGAACCTTTTGAGATATTCACGGAATATAAGTTAGAAGTAGAGAACCAAAATACGGGTATAAGTATTATGTCCTATGATGAGATCAGGGAGGAGAATACTTGAGCACGGAAATCCTGGACTATTCTAAAGGAGAATGAGAATCTCTCTGAGTATTACTCCTCCGTATACACCATAGCACGATGGTATATCGGGGCGGAGCAATTGCACCCTATATGATAAGGTGTGCTCTATGATGAGTACTACTGAGTTACCTGTTTCCTATTAGAGGTTATGCACTTATGAAGTTGCATACCTATTGAATAGGGTTCCAATCAAATCAGTTGCCTACCACTTCATATATGATATGGAAAGGGAAGAGCCCATATCTTAAGATGGTTAAGATTTGGGGTTGTCCGGCCTATGTCTAAAAGCAAAATCTGGGCAAGCTCGAGGCAAGGTCTGTAATGTAGAACTGGAAAGGTTCCAGCTATACAAACAACAACAGATGATTTGGTAGAACCAAAGGATTCAGTAGATACCAACGAACCTCGGCCTCTCCGCCGATCTAGTAGGGTTTCTCACCCACCTGAGAGATACTTCGGTTTCTCTACGACAGTGGGAGCGAGGATTACATTATGAGATGATGACCCAACTAGTTTCGAGCTGGCCATCAGGAGTAAGACTCTGTAAGAATGGCTGGATGCTTAGTGATCTGAGATGGAATCCTTATACACCAACAAAGTATGGACTTTGGTTGCTATATCTGAAGGGTTAAATACCCATCAGGAGCAAGTATATCTTGAGAAGATTACTTGGTGTACATGGAAAAGTTGAGACTTTCAAAGCTAGAATTGTTAAAGGTTTTCGTCATCGACCAGGCGTGGATAATGATGAAACCTTTTCCAGTAGCCATGTTTAAGTCCATCCAGATCCTACTTGCCACGGCTTCATACCATGACTACGATATCTGGCGGTTTGGTGTCATGACTGCTTTTCTAAATGATGCTTTGGAAGAGTGCGTCTATAAGTACACAGCCAGAGGGCCTCGTAGACAGTGGGAGCAGCGGAAACATGTGCAAGATGCTTTATAGGATAAAGCAGGCATCGCGGAGTTGGAACATCTGTTTTGATGAATTAGTCAAAGAGGTTGACATCATCAAAATGGTAGATGAACCTTGTATAAACAAAAAGGTAGTAGGGAGTATGGTAACGATCCTCGTAGAGTACGTGGATGACATACTCTTGATAGGGAAAGAGTTTCCTATGCTACGCTCGATCAATCTCCGCTTATCACCATAATTCTCCATATAGGATCAAAGTGATACCTACTAAATCCTGGATTTTGGATCTATGAGATAGATCTAATTGGATGTTAGCATTCTTACTAGTTGTAGTGAGATAGTATCAACCGATCCTGGGGAGAATCACTGGAAGGGTTCCAGGGTGATAATGACGACTGAGTGTCAGTCGCAGGCATTGTCTTTACCCTCAGTAAAGGGACGGTATGTTGGAAGAGTTCCAAGCTAGATACCGTGACATACTAGACGATAAAGGCAGGATACATCGCTACATAAGATACTACCAAAGAGGCCGTTTGGGTGTATATTGGTTCATGAGATGAACTTAGTTCCTGCCATTGTGTGACAATGGAGTTGTGGCTTATGCCAAGGAACGTCTGTCCCATCAGTGATCCAAACATATTCTAAGGCAGTATCACCTGATCATGGAGATGGTTGATCTCCAGGGGATCGAGGTCAGGAGAGTAGACTTAGAGGACAACACAGCGGATACACTCATGAAAGGCCTTTTCCTAGAGAGAGACTTTTATGGGATGGTTGAGTATGAGATACTGCAACCACTGCTACAGATGGCCCTAGTGCAAGTGGGAGATTGTTAGTTATATGTATGCCGTAGAGGCCATTACTGTACATAGGATGTATATTGTAGTGGATGCTGGGACATATATAGGGAGGACTTTCTTGCTCAACATGATAGTATGCTATCTGGTTGCTCTTTACCTTAACGTGTACACAGATTGTCTCTCAATTACATGTTGGTAAAGCCCTTAGGATATGTACTTGACTACCTGGACTATGATGCGGATCATACTAGTGGGGACATGGTAGTCCATAAGTACATCCTTCAAAGTCCCTAGTCGTGGGTGTATCGAGACGGGGCATCGATATACCAGAGTAGACTAGCGTATACCTTCTCGACCCATACAGATGGGCGATGGATAATCCCATATCCATTGGTGTTTGACATCAGAGATGATATACGGGTGCTCAGTAGAGACTGGGTACACTGGACGGACTCGCCGAGAACTCCCAGATGGTATTATACCTCACGTCAGATGGCAGTTCTCTGGTGACACTGGTACAGAGTAGTCTGTTGACCCGAGATCGTCATAGAGTCTTGTGTGGTTCCCACTGTGGTTTGATTTCCATCTTACCACGTCCAAGAGGGCGTGCAAAACGGTGGTTTTTGGGTACAGTCCCGAGTCACATGGAGGCAATGAGCGATAGGAGGGGATTCGTCTCTCCCGGTATAGGGGGTTGATGTTGCGCTGTGTTCGATTGGCTATAACAGGAAATCCCTGGCCAGGATTGCTGAGATTTACTGGTAAGTGTTACCAGTAGTTTCTCGAATTGTTATAGACCTCATATCGACACGACTTATCGAGCTATTGGGGTCTGACGTTTACCACCCCTAGGCGAGATATGCGACATATCAGACGATCAGACCGGACTGTACGGTAGTGTTACTGGTCGGATTCACTGGAGTGTGAGCGGGCTTGCTCGTCGATCTTCAGATCGCTCAATACCCGGGTGGCCGTTACGTTTAGCAGACCGCTTGCGGCTTGTGGATGTTTGATATGATCATCATCTGCTGCCGGCGTATTGACGAGTCTTTAGAGTCCTACACAGAGGTTTCCTGGCTCAAGCGAAACGAAATAGGAGCGCATATGAGATATGTGCGGGACCGAGAATAATGCGTGTATGTGATACCGTATTCTATTCTCGCGATAAATGTATCGAGTGGTTGTATGCGATATAACCTAGTTATCGATTCAAGCGTTGATTCGATAAGCCGATATATTGTATACTAGTCGGTTGTGTACGACATAACCGGATCATTGAATCAAGTGTTGATTTAATGATTTAATGCATATTTATATATTTGATATATTACTTTGCATCAACTAGTATCGGTTTACTTAAGATGGATTTTCTCACTCGGATGTGCGCATTGTATATGCGATATATTTTTGTGCACTTGTTTGTATCATGTTTGATGATGCATGCAACATTGGTTAGTGTAAAGAATTAAACCTAGGTTAAGTATATGGTTAAGGTTTCTATTTATTTGTCCATTCATTTATCTTTTTATTTGGATTAAAATGAAATGACAAAAGAAAACAAAATGGTTATCATTCTTTCTTTCTTTCATGAAGCTTAATGAAGCTTCATGAAGTTTTGACCATATGACCATTTTGTCTTTTAGCTTAACCCTAACCATTGCACTTAACCATGATTGATTCTCTACACCTAACCATGGTTCTAATATGATAAGTATTCATTTCTTTTCTAATTTTTAATTAATCTTATCATAATTAGCTTCTTCTTCTTCTTCATTTCTTCACATGAAGAAAGCTTGCTCCATTAATGGCAAGTGATGAAAAAGAGTGAGAAATCCAAAACTAAAGTCTACCCACTTTCTATTTCTTCATCCTCTACCTCTTGCCAAGTAGTAGAGTGTGTTTTCTTCACAAGTTTCTTGACTTGGTGAAGTCGGAGCTTGATTTAGCGATGCCTCGACGTAGATCATCTTCGGCATGGACATCGACGACCTGGCTCGCTTATTCTTCGATGAAGTCGACGCTAGAGCCCGGATTCTTTTTGGACAGCGGAGAGAACTTCATTGCGGAGCTATGGAGGTGGAGAACCGGATCTACAAAGGTTGTATTTCCATTTCCCTTTAGTTAAGTGTTAAATAGTTAGCTTTTTCGCCTAGTTTTCTAGCCAACGATCCGTAGTCGGGTCTCTCGGCACTTAGATTTTTTGAAATTGGCATGTTCGATGCCTTGTGAGACCTCACTAGTGTGCCTAGGAACCCTACATTATCAACATGTATAAAAGATATGTAATAGCAAGTAAAACGTGCACATGTTAAGATAAAGACAAACCGGATAGCATACTATCAGATCGAACAAGACTGTCCTGTACATATATATGTCCAAGCATCCATGTGTATACATATACAACAATTGCCTTTAGGACATACATATCCAACAATCTCCCACTTGCACTAAGGCCATATATTGGTGTAACGAGTATCCAACGTCTGCTCTAGGGCCAGCTGTTGGCGTACCGCATACCCAACATCTCAAAAATTCTCTCGAACTGTGCTTGAGGAAGGGCCTTGGTGAATGGATCCGCAGTGTTGTCTTCTGTATCCACTCTCCTGACCTCGATCTCCTGGCGATTTATGATCTCCCTGATCAGGTGATACCACCTTAAGATGTGCCTGGATTTCTGATGGGACTGTGGTTCCTTCGCTAAAGCTATAGCCTTATTGTTATCGCAATACAAAGGTATTGGGTCAACAATGGACGGAACTACCTGAAGTTCACTAATGAACTTCTTCATCCAGACCGCCTCTTTTGCGGCATCGCTCGCAGCAATGTATTCAGCCTCCATCGTCGAGTTTGCAACGGTATCTTATTTGGAGATCTTCCAACACACCGCCCCTCCGTTGAGGTTAAAAACTGTAAGTCCGCAGCGGCGCCCCGGCCGTCGAACCGACACCGGAAACGCGGAAACAAAAACTTTGCAAACTAGCAAACCGGCACCACCGCGCACTTTTCACCCGGATCGGGCCATTAACCTAGCTACTAGCAAAATAGAAAAGAGTAGAGAAGCTATACCAAGTGATCCGTGTCCTTCGGTCTTCGTCTCCACTCCAATCTCCCGCGGAATCTCCGTCCGTCACCTCCTCGCTCGTCGGAAAGGCACCACGTAGCCGGGTTCGTATACGGGCTCCCACTTATGGACTGAGGCAACTCGGGCGCCTAGTTGGCTAGCCGACGCGTCCAAGATATGCTGTAGTCTAGTGTAGAGTCTATGTCTCTTTAGGGGTTATGAGGTTGCCATGATGTGGTGGAGGTGAAGAAAGCAACTATGGAAATGAGCTAAGGAATTTGGTAGCATAAAAATGAGATGATACATTTCCCCTCACTAAAAAGAAACCTCTCTCTTCTCACTAGTGTGGCCGTCCCCTCTTCTCTATGGTGGAGATTATGGAATCAAATTATCATGGAGAAAAGAAAAGATAATGCAAGGAATAATGTCACACCCACTTCTCATCTCATCAAATCACTAAACCATCACATGAAAGCAAAGAATGGACAAGAAAAGAATCTCATGATGGTTGAACCACAAAAGTGCAAGAAACCCCTCCATAAAATGTTATTTGCAAATGTGCAAATAACCCCCTCCATCGAAAGTCCGGTCGTGAAGGAATAAAAGAAAACCGGCCGGAACGGAATGCAAACTGGAAACTTCAGAAAACTGATCCCGTAATAAATTACAGGAAAACCCCGCTACTGCAAATAAATGCCTGCATTTGTATTCCCACTAAAAACAAATGCAAAGAGACAAAACCACACTGTCTGATACTAGGATCCGGCTTAAGCCAAAGCCGGCTAGTAAAAACCGTCCGATCACGATCCGTGCAATACTGCACGTATCTGCTCGAACCCTGCCATATCTCCATACGGCCTCTACCGCATTTCGCCCGAAACCTGAGTAACTGAGTGTGGTGGATTCTAAAGACTCGTCAATACAATGGCTGTGGATTTAACCGCTAGCACGTCAGAGGTATCGGCCAATACATAACGGGCCACCAGCTATCGACCAAAAGGGACGTCGATGAGCGAACTCATCTTGACACCCTACTGAGTCTGTCAGTGACAATATTCGTACAGTCCGGTCCGTTCGTCTATGAGTATCGCATGGCGGTCCTAGGGGGTTGGTAAAAGTCAGACCCCCAATAACGGTACAAGTCGTGTCGGAGTGTAGCCCAGAACACCCTGAGATACTACTGGAATACCTACCAGCAAATCTCCTGCCTTGGCCAAGGACTTTTCATGTTCTGGCTCTCCTAGATACAGCGCGACCTCACCCCCAATACCGAGAGAGACGAACCCCTGCAGATCCGCTCACTGCCTCCATGTGGCTCGGGACTGTACCCAACTAAAACTTGTTTGCACGACTCCTTTGAGCCGTGGTAGGGTAGTAATCAAAGCACAGTGGGAACTCACACGAGACAAATGACGATCTCAGGTCGATGAACTAACCTGTACACATGTCACCAGGGAACTGCTATCTGATGTTAGGTATAATACCAACTAGCAGGTTCCCGGCGAGTCCTGTCCGGTGTACTCATAACCCAATGAGCACCTGTATACATCTTAGGTGAACCAACTGACACCAGTGGCTTGTGAGACCGGCCACCGCCCCTCGTCGGGGTCTCGACTGTATACACTAGTCTACTCTGGAGAATCGATGCCTTGTCTCGAAACTCCCACGACTAGGGACCTTTCAAGGATGTGCTTATAGACTCCAGCTCTCACGTATATGATCGCCCTCATACTGCTGGTAGTCAAGCAAGAATCCTAGGGGCTCTATCAACGTGTAATAGCGACTCGTAAGGTCACCTAAAGCAGTACACGATGATAAAGATAAACCAGATAGCATACTATCATCTCGAGTAAGACTGTCCTACTGGGACAGGTCCTCCCCTCAATCATTGCAATCACGTGCCTGTGATCCAATAATTGACTCTGAGGGCACTATCTCCAACAATCTCCCACTTGCACTCAAGGCTAATTATTGTGATGTCGCATACTCACAGCCCGTGTGATACCGAACACCTAACTCCTCTACTAGTCAGTCTCACAAAGCTCGTTTGCGAAACTATTGCGTTCGAGGAATTGCCTCAGTGAGTGGATCCGCTCTTGTGTTTCTTTCTATGTCTCTATATCTCAAGTTCGCGGAGAAAGCCATCTCCCGAAATGAGCAATACCTGTCTTAGAATGTGTCTGGATGTCTGATGGGACCTAGCTCATAAGTGAACTCCAAATCCAAACTTCTTAGACTGTATCGTCAACTGAACTTAATCAGTATCCTGCGCCATGCCTTCCCTCAGCATCCACCTGGACCACCTGTCTAAAATATTGCCCCTCGTCAGAGGGAAAACTATAACTCTGACGGCCACTCTGCCGTCCATGGCACCTTTGGAAGCCTGGAATGATAACCGTCTCCTAAAAAGGCTGCCGTTATCATTTCCCTAGAACATCCACTTATGTTCTAAAACTGCTTCCGATTGTTTCTCCAGGATTGGATGAATATCAACTTATTGCATCTACTGCAAGAACAACATCTGGTGAGGTACTTGGCATCTCATGATTGACTCAATTGGCTAAGCAAGTGATCTGTCAATCTTGCACATCCCTCTCCCTTTGGTCTGTAAGACACCTTTAGAGAGGGTGACTCCATCACCTGCAGGTATACTACCGTGCCAGGAGTCGTCCATTCTAAATACTCTTAGAATGCTGTCCAAGTACCCAGATTGGGAAACCACCCAAATCTAGATCTAAAACCATAGATCTAGTGACCAGAATGTCTGATATAATATCCAAGTCATATGTGGAGAAACCACTGTGTGACGACCAACGTATAACCGATCGTAGTATAGGAATATCACTTCCTACTCTGTGTATGCCATCAAATAACAGGACATCACACCCTACTACCTTCTTAACAGATCCATCCCCTTTTCTGATGAAGTCAAACCTATGACTGTCATATCAGAAATAGATGATCTATCTCCGCTATATCTGCTTTAGTCTATAAATAGACATAAGCTTGATGTCCACCAATGCTTCCGCTGCTCCCACTGACTACGACAACCCTCTGGCAGAGTCATACAGACATGCACTTCTAAAGCTAGTTTAGAATGACGCTATACTCATCCTCCTGCCGGGTCTCATAGTCTGGAACAACAGCAATGGCAAGTCTGGGTAAACAAGAACCTCCCTGCCACCGTCCTTGAGCATACCGAAGTACCTCTCGGGTGCCTGAGGTTACCCGCTTTATCTGCGGAGTGGCCAATGGAATGTCAAACCAGATTGAATCTTTAGGTTCTTATTAAATCTTCAGTAATCGTTTGCGGTTCTGGAATCACTTCCAGTTCTACCATACTACCACTACTGTTTTCTGAAAAAAAAACCATTTTTATTAAAACTGTGGCGAGTCAAGAACAATATCACTATTGATCTTCCAGATGCTAGAAAGTCAACCCTCGTCATAGCCCGGGTCAACCCACAAACAGCCATTACAGAAACGTGCCTTGAGTTGTCCAGTGTCTGGTTTTAAGCATAAGCCGGACAACTCCCCGTACCTTAACAATGTCAAGATATGAACTGTTCTATATCCAATATAGAAACATAGGCACTGATTTAATTGAACCAGATTCAAATCATGCAGCTGTCTCCAGTGCATGTCAACTAAATGGAAAGAGGCCGATCAGCGTTACTCAATTTAGGAATACTTCCAATTATGAGTAACCTGAAAGAGAAGCAAGTTCTCTTAAACATTACTATCAACTGAATACCATTCACAAGTATCTACATTTTCGATCACCTTGAAGAATCCCGATACTTGCAATACCTGGTTCTCTACTTTACTCTTATACCTATAACTCCTTAAAACTTAGACCCTGTGTTTCTACGAAACACATGTCTAAGAACTAGAGAAGTCATAAGTAAACAGAATACAGTACGAGGACCAACCCCTCTGTCCTAATGGACACTGGACAATATACAATACTCTGTACAAGTCCCTTGAGTCAAATGACTCATTCATTGTGTGTCATAGGTTGAAAACTGTACTTTTGGTTAAGAAGAATTACACCGCTGTTCAATGCTCCTTACCTAACCATCCATTTGTATAGATAAATGTCATAGACATAATTTCAAAAAGGTATGTCTCACTCTATAAAAATAGTTGTACAGATATATCAATTTGAAATTGGTGCACAACAACGGATATTCAAAACCAAATATTTGCTGACCGGCAAACAACCCAGGTGACTTCCTCAAATATCACCAATTACAACGAATTCCGATATAATGAGGATGATCACCTAATTCCCAATAACTTACTCCCACTCACCATCTGTAAAACCATACAGATGAGAGAATCAAACCTGGTAAATACATACCCTGGAGCAAGTATCTAATCGGGAAATCAGTTTTCTTTTAACAGTACACAGTGAAACTGAAACATTGAAATGTTTCGATGGGGTATCCTGGTATTCCTAGTAATGCCTCTTCCATTATCCAGATTCACAACTGTAACCGTATAATTCTTTGCCATCTCTCCAAATCCCTTTATATGTCTTTAGTCATTACCTTCTGTACACCCCTTTAGGCCAAATGGTTTTCTTCCTTCCCTACCGTTCGGCACCAGCCAATGGTTTGGAAGAAGACTATCCAATAAGCATAATGGGTGTACTGTCCTAATCCTAGGAGCACTCACAATGCGAGAGAAGGTGAAGATAAAAGATACCTGAATGAACTTTATTCCTATTTCTCCTGAACCAGGATCCATCCCCGAACTGGAATAAGTTCCTTTCGAGTTCGTATTTAACCATATGATGGATTATCCAATAAACTTGGGATTTTCGTAGTGATACGGAGTGTCCTGGAGAAATACAAAGGTGATTTAGGATTGGCAAAGAAAAACTTGGCTCGGTCGTGAATAGCAGTCGCAATTTACTTTGCCCTCTTACTAATCCCTTGCTTTGTCTTAACTTAATACCTTCTGTACACCATTTAGGCTAACTGGTTTTCTTCATTCCCCACCGTTCGGCACCAGCCTAAGGTTTGGAAGAAGACTATCCAATTTGCGTAATATGTGTACTATCTCCTAAACCGAGGAGTACTCGCAACCAGAGAGAAGGTAAGAGGAAAAGACAACTGAATAGTCCTATTCATTTTCTCCAGAAGCAGAAACCATCCTCGAATTCCTTCGAGTTCGTATATAACCATACGATGGTTTTGTCCAATGGAAGTGGACGTTCGTAGTAATACGGGGCGTCCTGGAGAAAAGGGTAAAAGTAGGAGTGGCAATGAGGTCTACAACTCTGACAATCCAAAAGCCAGTGTTAAGAAGGTTTGGTCAACTTGGTCACTGAGTCATAGTCTAGAGTCGGGTCAATGGTCGCTGCCAAAGAGAGAGAGAAAAGAATCACTCAGCATGCACTCTAACCTAGATCAGAATGGTTATCACTTTATCTAATCTGGAAACTTCCCACTGTAACGTCAAATTCTTCCCCAAACCTGAAAGAAGAATTAGCCGGGATCACCCGAGGAGTAAACCAACTCATCAGTGGGAATCGGGATCCAACTATCATCGCATGATAACATGACGGAATCCGCTCACGTTATCACACTCCAGAAGGTATGCGCATATCTGGCAAGTTTCAGTTCTTTTGAAACTCCCGATGTGGATTTTTGCCCCATGCTCTTATGACCTTGACTTTGGCCAACATATCATAAGTCACATGTCAAGTTCTACCCGTCATTATCCAGGTTAATTTGAACCCACCCATACCTACCCTTGACTTTGGCCAAAATGGCAGTACGACTGTCCCAAACCAACGCATCTATCTATGCTGCATATGAATACCCAACAGCTACCAAACACTGTGCCTTGACTTTGGCCAACATACACAGCTTGAATACTATTGACTATCCATATGAAACGACGGAGGGCTACGAATGGTTTCAGGCGAAAACCTTTAACGTAATGAACTTGATATCGTTGAAGGAATGGATAGCTTTTTAGAAGAATATAGTGACGAAAACCTTCGCTAAAGAGGTCACTCCCGGTGAAGGGATCTCGGCTCTTTCCCCGTAGAATGAGGTGCAGGATATTCCAACTGAATACCACGATGCAAAGCAAAAGTAATCGGCTATAGTGAAGTTATTGTCCCGACGCAAACTTTTTTCCAAGGGGTCACTCCCGGTGAAGGGATCTCGGCCCTTGCCTCGTCGACTGAGGTGCAGGATATTCCAACTGAATACCACTGTGCAAAACAGAAGAGAACGCTCTTGCAATAACAGCCCTTTTTTTTGAAAAAGTGTTCCAACAACATCAGATAGGTTTGTTTATCTTGCATTGATTTGAATCAACGCAGTCCCATCAATTGATCACACCACAAAAAGAACGAAAATAATGATGTACGTATATGCCATCCGCATTCGCCACTGGGTCCCGTCATCACCCGTTAGGTTAGTTAACTAACGACAGAGCAGGGACTGGACTAGCGCGGATGCAAAACATATACAACATCTACTAGTATATATATAATATATAATTTTCGCTCAAGGCATGATAAAATGCAACATCACAGAAATGTACAGCATCACAGAATAATACAGATATCTGGGATCCCCGGGCGTTCCCCTTGGTCGTGTGGATAGCCTGTGCAATGAAAATCCTAGACCCTTACGGGCGCGGCAAGTTACTCGCCAAAACCTGAAGCGAGGCAGCCCCCTTCAGCAACGTGAATGGACCACCCAGCACTTCATGGAATCCGGTAACTTGGGCACCCCTCCTGGGTCAACCTGTACCCCCTACGAGCGCGGCGAATAGCCCGCCAATTCTAGAGTAAAGCCCCCTCCGTCTCAACGCCATGAGATGCAGGCTTGTTGCCCTCTAGAACCCGGCTATCCGTGCACCCCTCCGCGGGGTAATCCTAGTACAGAAAGTAAAAATATACATACTGTTAGGCCCATGTTACAACTCCCGGTACTTTCGGGGTTGCGGAAACGGTAAATCAAAATTTTTTCTAAGCTTTGTAACATGGACCGTAAAAGCCGGATCTTTGCTAAACTATAAACTAGCAACCTAACAAGAGATGTATCTACTCGGTTAGGGGTTATACCTCAACTTGAACTCCTTCTCTTCTTGTTGTTGTTCTTCTTTGAAGTTCTTCTCTTCTTGTTGTTCTTCTCATTGCTTGCTCAATGGTTGATCCGGACTTCGGTCACCTCCGCGGCCTCCTTGAGTCGAAGACGATCCACCCGAGAGATGTACACCGAGCTCCACCTCAAGCCGAGGTAACTAGGGCAAGGAGATAGCTAATCTAGAAGCCCTAGGTTGTGTAGAGAAGATGTATGGATGTGCTTGTCAAGTAGAAACCTTTTTCTCTCAACACATGAGATCAAAGGAGAAATCAAGAGGAGGAAGAAGAAGGAGGTTTTCTTGCAACCATGGAGCTTCTCTTTTTCAAGAGAGAGAAAGAGAATAATATTATGATACAATGAAAAACAACCATGGTTGCAAATAATGCAAAACAACATCATTACCAATTCCATCAAGATAAAGTTGATGGCTACTTTGAAATGACCATTATCATAATCCAAAAGAAAATGGAAAAGAAAAGAAGAGTGTGGAAACCTCTTGAAAGTCAATGGTCAACCCGGTCAACCGGTCAACAAAGTCAAGAGGGGTCAACGGGGTCAAATGGTCAATGCAATTAGCCATCATAAGATTATCACTAATAGGATTAGTAAATGATGTTCGCGGCTCATAATGGTTTTGACCAAACGAACTGTCAAAACCCTAATGAGCCTGCCACATAATGGTTTTGGCCGAACCAACTGCCAAAACCCTAATGAGGCACCTCCTCCTTCATCGCTCCAGAAAACTGTGCATACACACCTGCATCCGTATTCCGTAGAATGCGGATGCACAGAAGACAAAACAAATCCATCCATGCAATACTAGGATCCGGCTTAAACCAAAGCCCACTAGTATTGCCTGCCCGAACACCACACGCACACAAGTGTACGTAAGTGATCGCAGCCCTGCCGTAAAACCATACGGCCTCTACACGTTTCGCTCAGTGCAGGGAAACTCTCTGTGTGGGACTCTAAAGACTCGACACTACGCTGGCAGTGGGTTTAACCACAGACCGCAAGCGGCACTAGCTGTACGTAACGGTCCCCAGGTAGATGTCGATAAGAAGGCCGATGAGGTACACCCATCCGAACTCCTACTGAGCCTGTATGTGACAATCTCCGTACAGTCCGGTCTGTTCGTCTGATACATCGCATGGCGGGCCTAGGGGGGCGGTAAACGTCAGTCCCCTAATAGCGGTACAAGTCGTGTCGGAGTGAAGCCCAATACACCCTGAGATAACACTGGAAACCTACCAGTATATCTCGCTTGCCCTGGCCAGGGACTACTCGTGTAATGGCTCTCCTAGACACAGCGCGATGTCAACCCCCAATACCGGGAGAGACGAATCCTGTCTAACCGTCACTGCCTCCAAGTGCTTCGGGACTGCTCCCAACTACTACCTGTTTGCACGACTCAGTAGAGCCGTGGTAGGGTAGCAATCAAAGAACAGTGGGAACACACTCGAGGCGAAGTGACAGTATCAAGTCAGCGGACTAAGCTGTACTCATGTCACCTGGGAACTGATAACTGACGATAGGTATAATACCAACCATCAGTTCCCGACGAGTCCTGTCCAGTGTACTCGTAACCCAACGAGCACCCGCATACTATCTCAAGTACGACGTACTGATGGCTGTGGGACAGACCGTCTCCCGTGCTGGGATGAGAAGCGCATACGCTAGTCTACTCTGGAGTATCGATGCCCTATCTCGATACTCCCACGACTAGGGACGTGTATAAGGATGTGCTTGTAGATTACCCAGCCCCCACGAGTGTGATCGCCATCACAACGCCGGTAATCAAGCAAAGATCCTAAGGGCTCTACTAATGCGTATAGGTGATATAATAAATAAACACACATGTACACATTAAAGCAGAGACAAACCAAGTAGCATACTACTATATTGAGCAAGATTGTCTGTACAACTGTGAATATCCCAAGCTTCCATCAAGTAATATACATACTAGTATGATACAGTAATGGCCTCTAGGGCATATACACCAACAATCTCCCACTTGCACTAAGGCCATGTACTGGCGTATCGAAGACCTATCATCTCGATCAGCCGCTCGAACTGAGTCTGGGGTAAAGCCTTCGTGAATGGGTCCGCAGTGTTGTCCTTTGTGTCCACTCTCCGCACCTCGATCTCCTGTCGATCAATGATCTCCCTAATCAGGTGATACCGCCTTAAGATGTGCCTGGATTTCTGATGGGACCTTGGTTCCTTCGCTAAAGCTATAGCCCCATTGTTATCGCAATACAAAGGTATTGGGTCAACAATGGACGGAACCACCTGAAGTTCACTAATGAACTTCTTAATCCAGACCGCCTCTTTTGCGGCATCGCTTGCAGCAATGTATTCAGCCTCCATCGTCGAGTCTGCGACGGTATCCTGCTTGGAACTCCTCCAACATACCGCCCTTCCGTTGAGGGTAAACACAAAACCCGAGACAGACTTGCTGTCATCTTTGTCACTCTGGAAGCTTGAATCGGTAAAGGACTCGACCCTGAGGTCTCCATTACCGTAAACCAGGAACATCTCCTTAGTCCTTCTCAGGTACTTGAGAATGTTCTTCACTGCTGTCCAGTGGTCCTCCCCTGGGTCTGACTGATACCGGCTTACCGCGCTCAACGCGTAAGCTACATCTGGTCTTGTACATAGCATCGCATACATTATAGATCCTACCGCCGAAGCGTAGGGTATAGTGCTCATGCGAACCCTCTCCTCGTCAGTCTTAGGAGACATCTTCTTAGAGAGGGTAATTCCGTGCAATGCGGGTATGTTACCGCGCTTGGAATCCTCCATACTAAATCTCTTTAGTACGGTCTCTATGTACCTGGACTGCGAAAGTCCCAATAGTTTCTTGGATCTATCTCTATAGATCTTGATCCCCAGAATGTACGAGGCATCACCCAGGTCCTTCATGGAGAACCTTTGTGACAAAAACAGCTTGACCGATTGTAGCATAGGAATGTCATTTTCTATCAAAAGAATGTCGTCCACGTACAAGACTAGGAATACGACAGTTCGTCCTACAATCTTCTTATATACACAGGGTTCATCTTCGTTCTTGATGAAATCAAATTCCTTGATTGCCTCATCAAAACAGATGTTCCAGCTCTGCGATGCCTGCTTTAATCCATAAATGGATTTAAGCAACTTGCACACCTTTCCGCTGCTCCCACTGTCTACGAAACCTTCTGGTTGATCCATGTAAACGCACTCTTCCAAACAACCGTTTAGGAAAGCCGTTTTAACATCCATCTGCCAGATCTCATAGTCATGGAAGGCAGCAATGGCAAGTAGGATCCGAATGGATTTGAGCATAGCCACCGGAGAAAAAGTTTCGTCATAGTCCAAACCAGGTCTTTGACGGAAACCTTTTGCAACGAGCCTAGCTTTATAGGTTTCCACCTGCCCATCTACACCAAGTTTCCTTTTGTAGATCCATTTGCATCCAACGGGTTTTACCCCAGCTGGAGCAATATCCAAGGTCCACACTTTATTGGCGTACATGGACTCCATTTCGGATTGCATTGCTTCCTGCCACTTATCAGAGTCCCTACTGATAATGGCCTGCCTGAAACTGGTAGGGTCATCTTCTTCCAAGATGCAATCCTCTCGATCCCCGTCTATGAGAAAACCGTAGTATCTCTTGGGCGGATGAGAAATCCTACCAGATCTGCGGAGTGGCTGAGGTTCGTCTGGGGTTATTGAATCTAGCGGTTCCTCCAAATTTTCAGTTACATTTTGTGGTCGCTGAATTTCTTCCAGTTCTACCGAACTCCCACTAGTTTCTTTTGCAAGAAACTCCCTTTCTAAGAAGGTAGCGTGGCGAGATACAAACACCTTCTGTTCCTCAGTGTGGTAGAACAGATATCCTAGTGAGTCTTTAGGATATCCCACAAATCTACAAAGAACTGACCGTGCCTCTAACTTGTCCGGTTTCTGTGTTTTCACATAGGCCGGACAACCCCATATCTTAATAAACTTAAGACATGGTTTCTTACTACTCCATATCTCATACGGAGTTTTAGGCACTGATTTGGACGGAACTTGATTCAAAAGGTATGCCGCTGTCTGAAGCGCATGTCCCCAGAATGAAAGAGGCAACTCAGCACTACTCATCATGGACCGAACCATATCCAATAGGGTACGATTCCTCCGCTCCGAAACACCGTTGTGCTGTGGTGTATAAGGAGGAGTAAGCTGAGAGAGAATACCATTCTCTTTTAAGTAATCTAGGAATTCCGTGCTTAAGTACTCCCCTCCTCTATCAGACCGGAGGATCTTGATACTTTTGCCAATCTGGTTCTCTACTTCCTTTCTGAATTCCTTGAATTTCTCAAAAGCTTCAGATTTGTGTTTCATCAGATACACATATCCGAACCTAGAGAGATCGTCAGTGAATGTGATGAAGTACGAGAACCCACCCCTTGCATGTATAGACATCGGACCACACACATCACTGTGTATGAGTCCCAAGAGCTCTCTTGCTCTTTCTCCATGTCCGGTGAACGGAGATTTGGTCATCTTCCCTTTGAGACAAGACTGACAAGTTTCATAAGATGAAAACTCGAACGTATTCAAGAGTCCATCTTTATGCAACTTACTCAGTCTTTTCTCTCCGATATGACCAAGCCTACAATGCCACAAGTAGGATTCATTCGTATCTGAATTCTTCCTCTTGCGTGTGTTTTGTATATTGAGAACTGTATTCTGATTTAGAACGTAGATACCATTACACAGTGTACCCTCTGCAACCAGTACCTTATGAAGGTAAATGTTCATGATATTCTTTTCAAGAACAAAGTCATATCCATCTTTATCGAGTAAAGAAACTGATATTATGTTGCAAACCATGGAGGGTACATAGTAGCAATCGTTCAAAATCATAGTCTTGCCATTTGGCAATACTAGGTGATATTCACCGACGGCTGCCGCATTAACTTGTGCTCCGTTCGCTACTCTGAGCGACATATCACCCGGTGCAACTATCTTACTTTTTCTCAGTCCTTGCAATAAATTACAGATATGAGATCCTGATCCGGTATCAAGTACCCAGGAGGTAGGGCTGACCGTAAAACAGTTCTCAATTACAAGAACACCTGAAGTAGATGCAAAACCATGCTTCTTCTTCAACTGGGTATCCTGGAAATCCATACTTTCCCCTTTCCCATTCTCATACTCATGACTATTGTCACAAGTTAGAGCTGAACCAACTTTCCCCAGTTCCGAATAAGAATTCGGATCGGTCAAGCGATACATTTTATTATCTTGATTAGGGCGTGAAAAGGTTGCTGCCTGGAGAGAGAGAAAAGAAACACTCAGCGTATGCTCTTGCAAGATTAGATTGGTTTATTAATTTATCTAACCAGGATGTCTCCCACTGTTTACTCAAATTCTTCTTAAAACCTTTTAAAAGAAGAACTAGCCGGGTTTTAATTCACGTCACAATACTTGCTTAACCTTTCAGCCAGGCTAGTGTCGGTACTTCGAGGGAGGTTTTCCAACGCTTTCGCGAAGTTCCTTAATTAAATAACCTCTTTTCCCTGGGGGCGTAACCCCGCTAACACCTTTCTAGACACCTACTAGGTTTATAGCATTGATCGTTAAGTGAAATAATCTCCCGAGAGTAATCCAACTCATCAGTGGGATCGGGATCCAACCATCATTGTGTGATGACCTAGATGGAATCCACTCTAGTCACCACACTCCAGAAGGTATGCTAAATCTGCAAGTTTCAGTACTTTTGAAACTCCCGATGTGGTTTTTGCCCCTAGGACCCAAGTGACCTTGACGAATAATCAACAAATCAAAAGGTCCTAGTCAAGTTCAACCCGTCGTTATCCAGGATTGCATTAGACCCGCCCGCATGATCCTTGACGAATAATCAACAAAATCATGCGACCGTCCTAACCAATCGCATCAATCAGTGCAACAGAGAATTATTACTTAGCTACCGTTCACTGTGTCTTGACGAATAATCAACAAACGCAGCACGAATACTAAGTATTAATTATCCGAAACGACGGAGGGCTATGGCTGGGTTTTTGGCGAAAAACCCGTTAACGTAATGAACTTGATATCGTTGAAGGAACCCGATTGCACCTTTTTGAAAAATACAGTGGCGAAAACTTTTGCTAAAGAGGTCACTCCCTGTGAAGGGATCTCGGCTCTTTCCTCGTCGAGTGAGGTGCTGGGCATTCATAAGATGAATACCTCGATGCAAAGCAAGAATAATCGACTATAGTGAAGTTATTACCCTGACGCAAAGTTTTGTCCAAGGGGTCACTCCCGGTGAAGGGATCTCGGCCCTTGCCTCGTCGACTGAGGTGCTGGGCATTCATAACCGAATACCGCGATGCAAAACAAAAAGATGAACGTCCTTGTAATAACAGCTTTTTGAAAAACTTGTTCCAACAACGTCTTTTAGGTTTATTTTCTTGCATTAGTTCTTTTAATGCGTCCCATCATTTAAATCCTACCATTGCAGAAAACAACCAAAATATGACGTACGCTTATGCCATTCGCATTCGCCACGGGGCCCCGTCATCACCCGTTAGGTTACTTAACTAACGACAGAGCGGGGGCTGGGCTAGCGCGGCTGTAAAACATAAGCAACGCCTAAATAGTTATTATATATAGCAATATAGCAATGATAGTCAATCCAGATCACAGATGAACACTTTGGATATACTAGGAACCCGCAATTCGTTCGAGCCTGCAACGAAAAACGGATTACACGGTCGCGATGAATAGCCAAAACCCCACCCAAGACCCCTACGGGTGCGGCAAACTACCCGCCAAGTACCCGAAGCGAAGCAACCTCCCTCAATGCCATGAGTAGGCCACTCGGCACTTCGAGCTACCCGGTAGTTTGTGCACCCCCTCCATGGGTCTATCCTAGGAGCAAAAACAGTAAAAAGAATTATACAATGACGGCTACAACCCCGACCCGGTTGTGCGGCCAAATAAATAATATTACATCAATTTACAATTTATTACATGAATGAAAGAAAAAGAAAATCTCATCTCACATCCACCCCGGCTATTCATCCGCGACAATCCAACGAGTTCATATACACAAACCATCAACAACAATCACAGATCACAGATATGTATAACCCCGACTAATCGTCATATAGCGATTAGCCGACGTTCAATACATAAGAACATCACAGATATAACCAACATAGTCAAAGTATATTGAAGTTCGGAAAAAATACGGATTTATAGGCCCCCAAAAACAAATTTCTATTCTGGAAAATCTGGGAACATATAATATATCAGAAAAATCCTAAAACCATGTCAGAAACATACTGCACCAAAATCGATGCAGTAACTCACAAAGTTGGCCGCGGTTCCGCGGCAAGAGCTTGCTCTTGCCGCGGAAGGGCGGCGCTTTGGTTGAGTTGCTGCATCGTTTTTGGTGGTTTTCTTCTAAAAAGCCTGAGATGATTTTTGGGATATAACAAATTTTGTTTTGACCAGAAAAAGTTTTAACAGAAACTCAGGTTTTTATAACTTGGTTTTTTCGATTTTTCCGTTTCGAACTTCGATACACTTTACTACTAAGCTAGTTTATGTTTAGTTAGGCTCTGATACCACTGTTAGGTCCACGTTACATCTCCCGGTACTTTCGGGGTTGCGGAAACGGTAAATCAAAATTTTTTCTAAGCTTTGTAACATGGACCGTAAAAGCCGGATCTTTGCTAAACTATAAACTAGCAACCTAACAAGAGATGTATCTACCCGGTTAGGGGTTATACCTCAACTTGAACTCCTTCTCTTCTTGTTGTTGTTCTTCTTTGAAGTTCTTCTCTTCTTGTTGTTCTTCTCATTGCTTGCTCAATGGTTGATCCGGACTTCGGTCACCTCCGCGGCCTCCTTGAGTCGAAGACGATCCACCCGAGAGATGTACACCGAGCTCCACCTCAAGCCGAGGTAACTAGGGCAAGGAGATAGCTAATCTAGAAGCCCTAGGTTGTGTAGAGAAGATGTATGGATGTGCTTGTCAAGTAGAAACCTTTTTCTCTCAACACATGAGATCAAAGGAGAAATCAAGAGGAGGAAGAAGAAGGAGGTTTTCTTGCAACCATGGAGCTTCTCTTTTTCAAGAGAGAGAAAGAGAATAATATTATGATACAATGAAAAACAACCATGGTTGCAAATAATGCAAAACAACATCATTACCAATTCCATCAAGATAAAGTTGATGGCTACTTTGAAATGACCATTATCATAATCCAAAAGAAAATGGAAAAGAAAAGAAGAGTGTGGAAACCTCTTGAAAGTCAATGGTCAACCCGGTCAACCGGTCAACAAAGTCAAGAGGGGTCAACGGGGTCAAATGGTCAATGCAATTAGCCATCATAAGATTATCACTAATAGGATTAGTAAATGATGTTCGCGGCTCATAATGGTTTTGACCAAACGAACTGTCAAAACCCTAATGAGCCTGCCACATAATGGTTTTGGCCGAACCAACTGCCAAAACCCTAATGAGGCACCTCCTCCTTCATCGCTCCAGAAAACTGTGCATACACACCTGCATCCGTATTCCGTAGAATGCGGATGCACAGAAGACAAAACAAATCCATCCATGCAATACTAGGATCCGGCTTAAACCAAAGCCCACTAGTATTGCCTGCCCGAACACCACACGCACACAAGTGTACGTAAGTGATCGCAGCCCTGCCGTAAAACCATACGGCCTCTACACGTTTCGCTCAGTGCAGGGAAACTCTCTATGTGGGACTCTAAAGACTCGACACTACGCTGGCAGTGGGTTTAACTACAGACCGCAAGCGGCACTAGCTGTACGTAACGGTCCCCAGGTAGATGTCGATAAGAAGGCCGATGAGGTACACCCATCCGAACTCCTACTGAGCCTGTATGTGACAATCTCCGTACAGTCCGGTCTGTTCGTCTGATACATCGCATGGCGGGCCTAGGGGGGCGGTAAACGTCAGTCCCCTAATAGCGGTACAAGTCGTGTCGGAGTGAAGCCCAATACACCCTGAGATAACACTGGAAACCTACCAGTATATCTCGCTTGCCCTGGCCAGGGACTACTCGTGTAATGGCTCTCCTAGACACAGCGCGATGTCAACCCCCAATACCGGGAGAGACGAATCCTGTCTAACCGTCACTGCCTCCAAGTGCTTCGGGACTGCTCCCAACTACTACCTGTTTGCACGACTCAGTAGAGCCGTGGTAGGGTAGCAATCAAAGAACAGTGGGAACACACTCGAGGCGAAGTGACAGTGTCAAGTCAGCAGACTAAGCTGTACTCATGTCACCTGGGAACTGATAACTGACGATAGGTATAATACCAACCATCAGTTCCCGACGAGTCCTGTCCAGTGTACTCGTAACCCAACGAGCACCCGCATACTATCTCAAGTACGACGTACTGACGGCTGTGGGACAGACCGTCTCCCGTGCTGGGATGAGAAGCGCATACGCTAGTTTACTCTGGAGTATCGATGCCCTATCTCGATACTCCCACGACTAGGGACGTGTATAAGGATGTGCTTGTAGATTACCCAGCCCCCACGAGTGTGATCGCCATCACAACGCCGGTAATCAAGAAAAGATCCTAAGGGCTCTACTAATGCGTATAGGTGATATAATAAATAAACACACATGTACACATTAAAGCAGAGACAAACCAAGTAGCATACTACTATATTGAGCAAGATTGTCTGTACAACTGTGAATATCCCAAGCTTCCATCAAGTAATATACATACTAGTATGATACAGTAATGGCCTCTAGGGCATATACACCAACACATACAACGGGTACATCGACCTCGATCTGGTCGTGCCCCAAAAGAATAATACAAACATGCAGTGACGGCAGTCCACATGTCGGACGCTCGCCCCGCAATATCAAATGTACATATAAAACAGAACTGTACTAACATTGCATCCAGGCTATCCCCCACGACCGATCTGCAACATCACAGCACAACACAGAATATCAACGTGAATGTCACGTTCGTAAATCCGTCTAACCGGGCTATAGCAGTTAGACAGGATTTACCGATCAAGTGACATTCACGGTCGCAGATATAATGTAAATACTGTGAACTAATGTGTTTAAACTTTTTGATCGATCAAATTTATCGAAGTGGGCCCCAAGCATTACTGTAGCACTTAAAGAGAGTCTAGGCCCAAAAAGAATATTCCAAAAACCCCATTTTCAATCCAGGAGCTCACTGCAAAAATTTGGTCCAATGAATAGTAAAAATGGCCGCGGAACCGCCGCAAATACGTGGGTTTGACTGCGGTTCCGCGGTGGAATAGTGAGATCACGCTACCAAATTTTCACAGGATGCTTAGAATTCCCTGCACATGTCACTGCAATGTACTGAAAAAATTTTGGAGCCAAAAAAATTTCGGCAGAAAACTGTGCAAATGAAAATGGGTTTTCGGAAAATCCGTTCGATCGAACATGTAAACACACTAGAACAAGCTAGGCAAGGTTAATGGCATGGCTCTGATACCAATGTAAGTCCGCAGCGGCGCCCCGGCCGTCGAACCGACGCCGGAAACGCGGAAACAAAAACTTTGCAAACTAGCAAACCGGCACCACCGCGCACTTTTCACCCGGATCGGGCCATTAACCTAGCTACTAGAAAAATAGAAAAGAGTAGAGAAGCTATACTAAGCGATCCGTGTCCTTCGGTCTTCGTCTCCACTCCAATCTCCCGCGGAATCTCCGTCCGTCACCTCGTCGCTCGTCGGAAAGGCACCACGTAGCCGGGTTCGTATACGGGCTCCCACTTATGGACCGAGGCAACTCGGGCGCGAAATTGGCTAGCCGACACGTCCAAGATATGCTGTAGGCTAGTGTAGAGTCTATGTCTCTTTAGGGCTTATGAGGTTGCCATGATGTGGTGGAGGTGAAGAAAGCAACTATGGAAATGAGCTAAGGAATTTGGTAGCATAAAAATGAGATGAAACATTTTCCCTCACTAAAAAGAAACCTCTCTCTTCTCACTAGTGTGGCCGGCCCCTCTTCTCCATGGTGGAGATTATGGAATCAAATTATCATGGAGAAAAGAAAAGATAATGCAAGGAATAATGTCACACCTACTTCTCATCTCATCAAATCACTAAACCATCACATGAAAGCAAAGAATGGACAAGAAAAGAATCTCATGATGGTTGAACCACAAAAGTGCAAGAAACCCCTCCATAAAATGTTATTTGCAAATGTGCAAATAACCCCCTCCATCGAAAGTCCGGTCGTGAAGGAATAAAAGAAAACCGGCCGGAACGGAATGCAAACTGGCAACTTCAGAAAACTGATCCCGTAATAAATTACAGGAAAACCCCGCTACTGCAAATACATGCCTGCATTTGTATTCCCACTGAAAACAAATGCAAAGAGACAAAACTACACTGTCTGATACTAGAATCCGGCTTAAGCCAAAGCCGGCTAGTAAAAACCGTCCGATCACGATCCGTGCAATACCGCACGTATCTGATCGAACTCTGCCATATCTCCATACGGCCTCTACAGCGTTTCGCCCGAAACCTGAGTAACTGAGTGTGGTGGACTCTAAAGACTCGTCAATACAATGGCTGTGGATTTAACCACTAGCACGTCAGAGGTATCAGCCAATACATAACGGGCCACCAGCTATTGACCAAAAGGGACGTCGATGAGCGAACTCATCCTGACACCCTACTAAGCCTGTCAGTGACAATATCCGTACAGTCCGGTCCGTTCGTCTATGAGTATCGCATGGCGGGCTTAGGGGGTTGGTAAAAGTCAGACCCCCAATAGCGGTACAAGTCGTGTCGGAGTGTATCCCAGAACACCCTGAGATACTACTGGAATACCTACCTGTAAATCTCCTGCCTTGGCCAAGGACTTTTCATGTTCTGGCTCTCCTAGACACAGCGTGACCTAACCCCCAATATCGAGAGAGACGAACCCCTGCAGATCCGTTCACTGCCTCCATGTGGCTCGGGACTGTACCCAACTATAACCTGTTTGCATGACTCCTTTGAGCCGTGGTAGGGTAGTAATCAAAGCACAGTGGGAACTCACACGAGACAAATGACGATCTCAGGTCGATGAACTAATCTGTACACATGTCACCAGGGAACTGCTATCTGACGTCAGGTATAATACCAACTAGCAGGTTCCCGGCGAGTCCTGTCCGGTGTACTCATAACCCAATGAGCACCTGTATACTTCTTAGGTGAACCAACTGACACCAGTGGCTTGTGAGACCGGCCACCGCCCCTCGTCGGGGTCTCGACTGTATACACTAGTCTACTCTAGAGAATCGATGCCTTGTCTCGAAACTCCCACGACTAGGGACCTTTTAAGGATGTGCTTATAGACTCCAGCTCTCACGTATATGATCGCCCTCATACTGCTGGTAGTCAAGCAAGAATCCTAGGGGCTCTATCAACGTGTAATAGCGACTCGTAAGGTCAGCTAAAGCAGTACACGATGATAAAGATAAACCAGATAGTATACTATTATCTCGAGTAAGACTGTCCTACTGGGACAGGTCCTCCCCTCAATCATTTCAATCACGTGCCTGTGATCCAACAACTGACTCTGAGGGCACTATCTTCAACAAAAACGAAACCCAAGACAGACGTGCTGTCATCCTTGTCACTCTGGAAACTTGAATCGGTAAAGGACTCGACCTTTAGGTCTTCATTACCGTAAACCAAGAACATCTCCTTAGTCCTTCTCAGGTATTTGAGAATGCTCTTTACTACTGTCTAGTGGTCCTCATCTGGGTTCGACTGATACCGGCTCTCCACGCTTAACGCATAAGCTACATCTGGCCTTATACATAGCATCGCATACATTATAGATCCTACCGCCGAAGTGTAGGGTATAATGCTCATGCGAACCCTCTCCTTGTCAGTCTTGGGAGACATCTCCTTGGAGAGGGTGATTCCGTGCAATGTGGGTATGTTACCGCGCTTGGAATCTTCCATACTAAATCTCTTTAGTACGGTCTCTATATACCTGGACTGTGAAAGTCTTAGTAATCTCTTGGATCTATCTCTGTAGAGTTTAATCCCCAGAATGTACGAGGCATCACCCAGGTCCTTCATGGAAAACCTTTGTGATAAGAATAACTTGACCGATTGTAGCATAGGAATGCCATTTCCTATCAAAAGAATGTCGTCCACGTACAAACTAGGAACACGACAGTTTATCCTACAATCTTCTTATAAATACAAGGCTCATCCTCGTTCTTGATGAAGTCAAATTCCTTGACTGTTTCATTAAAACAGATGTTCGAGCTCTGCGATGCCTGCTTTAATCCATAAATGGATTTAAACAACTTGCACACCTTCCCGCTGCTCCCACTGTCTATGAAACTTTCCGGCTGATCCATATGAACGCACTCTTCTAAACTTCCGTTTAGAAAAACCGTTTTTACGTCCATTTACCAGATCTCATAGTCATGGAAGGAAGCAATGGCAAGTAGAATCTGAAGGATTTGCGCATAGCCACAGGAGCATAGGTTTCGTCATAGTCCACACCTGGATTTTGACGAAAACCTTTTGCAAAAAGTCTAGCCTTATAGGTTTCCACCTGTCCATCTACACCAAATTTCTTCTTATAGATTTATTTGCATCCAACAGGTTTTACCCTTGGTGGAGCAATATCCAAGGTCCACACTTTATTGGTGTACATGGACTTCATCTCCGATCGCATAGCATCCAGCCACTTATCAGATTCTCTACTGATAATGGCCTGTCTAAAACTGGTAGGATCATCTTCTTCCAAGATGCAATCCTCTCGATCCCCGTCTATGAGAAAACCGTAGTATCTCTCGGGCGGATTAGAAATCCTACCAGATCTGCGGAGTGGCTAAGGTTCGTCTGGGACTATTGAATCTTCTGGTTCCACTTAATCTTCAGTTATAGTTTGTCCCTCTGGAATTTCTTCCAGTTCTACCGTGCTCCCACTAATTTATTTTGTAAGAAATTCCTTCTCCAAAAAGACGGCGTGGCGAGCAACAAACACCTTCTGTTCCTCAGTGTGGTAGAATAGATACCCTTGCGAATGCTTACGATATCCTACAAACTTACACAAAGTTGACCGTACCTCGAGTTTGTCCGGGTTCTGCTTCTTTACATAAGCTGGATAACCCCATATCTTAATAAAATTAAGGTATGGTCTCTTCCGCTCCCACAGTGCATGTGGAGTGGTAGGCACTGTTTTGGTAGGAACCCTATTCGATACATATATTACCGTTTCATGGGCATATCCCCAGAATGAAAGAGGCAATTCGGCATTACTCATCATGGAGCGAACCATATCCAATAGGGTACTGTCACGACCCGTAATTTAGCACGTGATCGGCACTTAAATTACGCAATGTCTAAAGGCGTGACGTAAATCAAGTAAGCCGAAGCCCAGAAAATCTAAACCTTTTCGGAAAATAGTGGGGGTGCAGTTTTGAAATAAAGGTATAATGAATCCTGTTTTTTCTTTTAAAATTTTGGGCAGCACCTCCCTTATATATTTTGATCCAAAAACATATACACAACAATATATAGGCAATCCCCAAGCGGGAGCTAGCTCTTCGCCAACTTGCGGAATCACAACCATGCAATAACATATATACGACACCCAACGGTGAAGAAAAAACCCAGAAAGAACAAATAAAGAGGCAAAACATCAAAACTAAAGAAGCGAACATAAACCCATCGCTATAAGTCCCACACAAAACCCAAGTCTGACTAGGTCAACCAATATACAATTCTAGTCCTGATCTGACCTGATCTGATGTGATGGAGTTTATTTAGATACAAAAGAATATAACAGTACGAGAGTAGGCACGATCCAACATGTGTCCCACCAACCAAAGCAAAACACCCTGGATGAAGCTGTGTGCTAGCGATACCGCAACTAATCCCAAGCGGTCAAACCAGCAAGAACTGTGGCACAACGGGGGTGAGTTACCAACTCGTGAGTAGAAAACATCAGCAAGTAGAAATCAAATAAAACAACGATTTCCTAGGTCACTATATCCTGAAGGTAATACTATGATATCTAGGGTGACCATGTATGCATATATGTCAACAATCTATCAATGCAATGACATATATAAATAAATATCCGACATCATATGCCTGTATGCATGTGGATATCATCCACGTGTCCATCAACGACAAAAACAATATCATGGAACCTGAGTGTTCCACACTGACACTCGAACATCATGAAAAAATAAGCCTGTATATATATGAGAGTATCTACTACGTGTGTCCATCAACGACACATCAAAATCGTGGAACCTGAGTATCCAACACCGACACTCGAACATCATGAAAACATATGCCTGTATATATATATATGAGGATATCAACCACGTGTGTCCATCAACGACACATCAAAATCATAGAACCTGAGTGTCCAACACCGACACTCAAAACATCATGAAACCCGTGTCCAGCATCGACACGTAAATCCTCATATCTCAGGCGCTGCATACTCATATCGGCCCTCATATCTATCTCATCCCAGGTGCCGCATCCTCAGATCGGTCCTCTGTCATGACCCATGTTTAGATGTGACCGGCACTTAGATTGTATCATATCTAAAGATATGCACACAGTCCAAATAAGCCGAAAACCAAGATCAAAATCCTTTTTGCGGAATTCTTTATATAGAAAAATTTAGTTTTTAAGTAAAAATCACATGTTAAGAAGTTAAAATATTAAACAAGTGTAAGGTGCTAAGTTAGGTTGCATCCCTAGTTGGGATCAACAATATCAACAGCGGAAAATAAAATCTCAGTATATAGGGCATCAATACGAATCTCAGACATAAGAAATGAAACCACAATTTATAGAACTAAACGATCTCAACTGTTAATAATATACATATCATCTCTCACTCTAAGTCATATATAGGTCTGATGGAGATTTTCTAGATACAATACACAATACCAAAATAGAAGGTTACTACATATGTAACCCACCTATCAAAAGATGTGATAAAACTGCAAAAGTAGATCTGCACCGCAGCTAACCGTCCACTCTACCCCTGCAAGGAACTGTGGCACAACGGGGGTGAGTTGCCAACTCAGTGAATATGACTAACATATACGGTTAATAATGTAAATATGACGATCATACTAACTGAAATGTGAACAAGTATAATGTATGATTATATGTGAAAATCAAGAATCTATAATACGAATCTCATAGTTCAAACTGAAATCCCATCATTTATTCCCAATAAAATTCATTTCCCCGTGTCCATCATCGACATAAAACTTCTATTTCTCACAGGCATCATTCCTCAAATGATCCTGAAATCAACAATACCGGTCGTTATCACCTGGATATACACCGTATTTTACCACTATCTCTGGTATCGAGTAACCTCTCTAGGCTCCCCTGCCTCAATGCGGCTATCCTGCCCCTCGGTCTCGACCGGGTCCACCATGTATCCAACTGTATATCTCCCCCACTCAGTATGGATAATGTAAAACCCGCGACCGTATATCTCCCCCACTCGGTCCGGAATAAAACCAAATCATAAAACATCTCATGGTGGACATGACACATCAATCATAAAAATCACTGGATTTATGTAATAGGATTCAAAACTAAAAACCATAAATCCTAAATAATACATTTACCTCTTATATCAACATGAAATATGCAGATATTAACATGATATTAATGATGCAATTTACTACTATTATTGGTATGTAAGATATGATATGAATCATTTTAACAAGAATTGTGTTAAGTGTAAAAGTGACATAGTAATATCGACGAGGTGTGTGTAACATACAAGATGTGCACGTGGCATGACTCGTCGATACTTGTGTAGTGTTCTAGCAGCTAAGCAAGATATGGTGACTTATGAATACATATTGTTAATTTAGCATATCAAATAATTCATCTATTTAAGTACAACTACGGGCGTAAAATGCCATCTTTACAAAATTCCCCGGTAGATGTTTAATCTACTCACCGGAAACGTCGAATCTATTCAGGAATTGCCAATCCTATCCCTTTTCTTGCTGCTCCCTCAAATCCCGTATTCGAATCTAATATCACATTTTAGTTTATATAAGTAAACGGCTACTCCGACATGATGGAAATGAAAACACCCGTTCCCACGTACTAGTTATATTGTATACGACTATATCGAGTTATTAAAGACCTAACCTTACTGGATTTTAACCCTAACCTGCATCGCTACAGAATTTAAATCGCGATGCATTTTAATCGTGTCGTATTTGGTGTTTTAAGATATCCTTTCCGATATACGCTTCCAGATTCTATCTTCAGTGAAACTAATTTATTTAAACAATACCAAAATGGCCATAATGATCTACTGAAACCTGCACAATCACCCAAAACACCCAAGCTATCCACAAATCCGGCGACGCCGGATTTCTTATGTTGGTTGCCGGCCCAAATCTGAGTCCTCTGGTTCGTGATCCTATGGGTTATTCTAGGTGTTACATACATCATTTTAGCACTGTTTTGTTAAGTTTATTATCTTCCAAACAAAAGCAGATTTACACAGAGCCTAGTTTGGACAAAAATACGAATTTATAGGATATTGTTTATTTCAATTTAAACTAAGCTACGTAACTTAAATCTCCTACCGTGTTTAAGAATTTTACCCTCCAAATAGTTATTGGAATTACCCCTCCAAGATGCTAAGCCCCTCCTAGCTTGATGGTGAAGAAAACCTAGAACATAGCTTCTTTCATCTTCTTCTTCCTATTGTTCTTTCTTTTTCTCTTTATTTTTCTTTTGATTTCAGAAATTTTCAGAATTCTCAATTAACTATGATCTGAACATATCCTATATATGAGAAGAAGGAAGGATGAGGTGGTAGAAGGAGGTGTCAAGGGTTGAAGAGTGCTCATTTCATGCAAGGAGGAGGTGTGAGATGAGTGTGTGCATGCATTAACCTTTAATTTTGTTTTAATTTACAATTAAGTTCTGAGCTAAATGTTTTCTATCACTTTTTCATTTGCACTCCTAACAATTTTCCATTTGCACAAAAATCCTGAACTTTACATAAAAACCCTTCACAACTTAGTTTATTATAAAATACACATTTTATTAAAATGAACCTAAAATTGTCACTAAAACCCTTATAATTTATTTATGTTGCATACTAAAATTTTTATTTAAATTGTTTTACATAGAACTTATGAAACTTGACTTATTTGTTTTTAAAAACTTTGCGATATCATATTATTATTAATTAATTTTATTTATTTCTAAATTTTCAGAATGCTACTGTAGGATTCCTAGGCACACTCAAGAGGTTCCACAAGGCATCAACCATGCCAAATTCAAAAATTATATGCCGAGAAACCCTAATTCTAGATCATTAACTAGAGGTAAAGGCGAAAAGCAAGCAAGTAAACAACTTTATTGCTAAGTGAATGGAAATACAACCTTTGTAGATCCGGTCCTCCACTTCCTTGGCTCCGTGATGACGTCCCTCCGCTGCAACCATCGGAATCCTGGACTCTCACGGTGGTTTCATCGGAGAAAAGATCGGGCTAGGTCGTTGACTT
Organism: Agapanthus africanus; assembly: GCA_030015575.1. NCBI lineage: Eukaryota > Viridiplantae > Streptophyta > Magnoliopsida > Asparagales > Amaryllidaceae > Agapanthus > Agapanthus africanus. Next base: position 55,687,597 of record JASDDO010000029.1, read on the forward strand.
CGATGCCGAAGATGATCTACGTCGAGGCGACTCTAACTCGAGCTCCATCTTCACTAAGTCATGAAACTTGTGAAGAAAACACCCTATACTACATGGCAAGTGGTAGAGGATGAAGAAATAGGAAGTGGGTTCACTTTGGATTTGGATTTCTTACTTGGAATCATCACTTGGAAATTTTCAAGTAAACTTTCTTCAACTCATGAAGAAGATGAAGAAGAAGAAAGAAAAAGAATTGTTGCAAAAAGAAAATCCAAGTGATATCTATCATAATGCAACCATAGGTGAGCCTAACAAGTGTAGAGACTAAACTAGGGTTAGGTATAATAGTTAGGTTAAGGAAAGAAACAAAATGGTCATGACTTTTCAAAGCTTCATGAAGCTTCAAGTGTAAAACAAAAAGCCACCATTTTATTTTTTTTGCCAAAAAAGAATAAAGTAAATAAATGAGTAAATCAAACCCTAACCATTAACCTAATCACAGTTTAAAGTAAACACACACCCAAGTTTGCATGTATCATCAAGCATGATACAAACTAGTGCACAAACATGTATCATATACACAATGTACACAATCAAGTGAGAAAATAATCCTAAGTGAACCAATACTAGTTAATGTAAAGTAATATATCAAATATATAATTATACATTAAATCATTAAATCAACACTTGATTTAATGATCCGGTCATATCGCATATGACCGACTAATATCCAATGTATCGACTTATCGAATCAATTCTCGATTCGATAACCAGGTTATATCGCATACAACCAATCGATACATTCATCGCGAGAATAGAATACGGTATCACATACACGCATTATTCTCGGTCCCGTACATATCTCATATACGCTCTTATTTCGTTTCGCTTGAGCCAGGAAACCTCTGTGTAGGACTTTAAAGACTCGTCAATACACCGGCAGCAGGTGATGATCATATCAAACACCCACAAGCCGCAAGCGGTCTGCTAAACGTAACGGCCACCCGGGTATTGAGCGATCAGAAGATCAACGAGCAAGCCCGCTCAGACTCCCGTGAATCCAACCAGCAACACTTACCGTACAGTCCGGTTTGATCGTCTGATATGTCGCATATCTCGTCTAGGGGTGGTAAACGTCAGACCCCAGTAGCTCGATAAGTCGTGTCGATATGAGGTCTATAACAGTTTGAGAAGCTACTGGTAACACTTACCAGTAAATCTCAGCAACCCTGGCCAGGGATTTCCGGTTATAGCCAATCGAACACAGCACAACATTAACTCCCTATACCGGGAGAGACAAATCCCCTCCTATCGCTCATTGCCTTCATGTGATTCGGGACTGTACCCAAAAACCATCCTTTTGCACACCCTCTTGGACGTGGTAAGGTGGAAATCAAAGCACAGTGGGAATCACACAAGACTCTATGACGATCTCGGGTCAACAGACTACTCTGTGTAGGGTTCCTAGGCACACACTAGAGGCTCCACAACAGATCAAACATGCCAAAATCAAAATTTTCCGGTGCCGAGAAACCCTAATGCGATCGTTAACTAGAGTTTAGGCGAAAACAAATGCGAATAAACAACTTTTCTCTAAAGTGAATGGAAATACAACCTTTGTAGATCCGGTCCTCCACTTCCTTAGCTGCGTGATGACGTCCCTCCGCTGCGATCATCGGATCCCGGACTCTAGCGATAGTTTCGTCGGAGAAATGGGCGGGCTAGGTCGTTGACTTCGATGCCGAAGATGTTCTACGTCGAGGCGACTCAGACTCAAGCTCCACCATCACTTGGTCATAAAACTTGTGAAGATAACACCCAATACAACATGGCAAGTGATAGAGGATGAAGAAATAGGAAGTGGGTTCACTTTGGATTTGGATTTCTCACTTGGATTCATCACTTGATAATTTTCAAGAAAGGGTTTTCTTTCTTCATGAAGAAGAAGAAGAAGAAAGAAAAGAATATCAATGAATAATCAAATCTTCAAAATTATAAATCAAGTGATGGTTATCATAATGCAACCATGGGTGAGTTTAACTAGTGTAGATACTAAACTAGGGTTTAGATGAATGGTTAGGTTTAGGAAAGAAACAAAGTGGTCAAAGCTTCATGAAGCTTCAAGGTAAAAAACAAAAGATGCCACCATTTTGTTTCTTCCCCTAAAATTAATAAATAAAATAAATAATTAAAAAAAGACAACAAAACCCTAACCATTCACTTAAACATGGTTTAAAGTAGATATACACCCAAGCTTGCATGTATCATCAAACATGATACAATCTTGTGCACAAAAATATATCATATATACAATGTGCACAATCAAGTGAGAAAAACATCTTAAGTGAACCAATATTAGTTAATGTAAAGTAATATATCAAATACATAATTATACATTAAATCATTAAATCAACACTTGATTTAACGATCCGGTCACATCGCATATGACCGACTAATATCCTATGTATCGACTTATCGAATCAATCCTCGATTCGATAACTAGGTTATATCGCATAAAACCAATCGATACATTCATCGCGAGAATAGAATACGGTATCACATACACGCATTATTCTCGGTCCCGCACATATCTCATATGCGCTCCTATTTCGTTTCGCTTGAGCCAGGAAACCTCTGTGTAGGACTCTAAAGACTCGTCAATACGCCGGCAGCAGGTGATGATCATATCAAACACCCACAAACCGCAAGCGGTCTTCTAAACGTAACGGCCACCCGGGTATTGAGCGATCAGAATATCCACGAGCAAGCCCGCTCACACTCCTGTGAATCCAACCAGTAACACTTACCGTACAGTCCGGTCTCGTCGTCTGATATGTCGCATATCTTGCCTAGGGGTGGTAAACGTCAGACCCCAATAGCTCGATAAGTCGTGTCGATATGAGGGCTATAACAGTTCGAGAAATTACTGGTAACACTTACCAGTAAATCTCAGCAACCCTGGCCAGGCATTTCCGGTTATAGCCAATCGAACACAGCGCAACATCAACTCCCTATACCGGGAGAGACGAATCCCCTCCTATCGCTCGTTGCCTCCATGTGATTTGGGACTGTACCCAAAAACCACCATTTTGCATGCCCTCTTGGACGTGGTAACGTGGAAATCAAAGCACAGTGGGAATCACACAAGACTCTATGACGATCTCGGGTCTACAGACTAACCTGTACCAGTGTCACCAGAGAACTGCCATCTGACGTAAGGTATAATACCATCTGGGAGTTCTCGGCGAGTCCGTCCAGTGTACCCAGTCTCCACTGAGCACCCGTATATCATCTCTGATGTCAAATATCAATGGATATGGGATCATCCATCGCCCATCTGTATAGGTCGAGAAGGTATACGCTAGTCTACTCTGGTATATCGATGCCCCGTCTCGATACACCCACCACTAGGGACCTTGAAGGATGTACTTATGGACTACCATGTCCCCACTAGTATGATCTGCATCATAGTCCAGGTAATCAAGTACACATCCTAAGGGCTTTACCAACATGTAACAGATAGACAATCAGTGTACACGTTAAGATAAAGGGCAACCAGATAACATACTATCACGTCGAGCAAGAAAGTCCTCCCTATATATGTCCAAGCATCCACTACAATATATATCCTATGTATAGTAATGGCCTCTAGGGCATACATATAACTAACAATTTCCCACTTGCACTAGGGCCATCTGATAGCAGTGGTTGTAGTATCTCATACTCAACCATCCCATCAAAGTCTCTCTCTGGGTAAAGGCCTTTTTGAGTGGATCCGCCGTGTTGTCCTCTGAGTCTGCTCTCCTAACCTTGATCTCCTTGGAGATCAACCATCTCCATGATTAGGTGATACTGCCTTAGAATATGTCTGGATCACTGATGGGACGGGCGTTCCTTGGCATAAGCCACAACTCCATTGTCACACAATGGGAGGAACTAAGTTCATCTCATGAACTGATATACACCCAGACAGCATCTTTGGTAGCTTCTTAATTAGCGATGTATCCAGCCTTTATCGTCTAGTATGCCACGGTATCTATCTTGGAACTCTTCCAACATACCGTCCCTTTACTGAGGCTAAAGACAATGCCTGTGACTGACATTCAGTCGTCTTTATCACCCTGGAACCCATCCAGTGATTCTCCCCAGGATCGATTGATACCATCTCACTATATCTAGTGAGTATCCTAACATCCAATTACATCTATCTCATAGATGAAAACTCAGGATTTAGGAGGTATCACTTTGATCCTATATGGAGAATCCTTGTGATAAGCGGAGATTGACCGCGCGTAGCATAGGAAACTCCTTCCCTATCAAGAGTATGTCATCCACGCACTCTACGAGGATCATCACCATACTCCCTACTACTTTTTGTATATACAAGGTTCATCTACCATTTTGATGAAGTCAAACTCTTTGACTACCACATCAAAACAGACGTTCCAATTCCGCGATGCCTGCTTTATCCTATAAAGCACCTTGTGCGCGTTTCCGCTGCTCCCACTGTTTACGAAGCCCTCTGACTGTGTACTTATAAACTCTCTCTTCTAAAATATCATTTAGAAGAGCAGTCATGACATCCAACCGCCAGATATCGTAGTCATGGTATGTAGCCGTGGCAAGTAGGATCCGGATGGACTTAAGCATAGCCACTGGAAAAGGTTTCATCATTATCCACGCCTGGTCGATGATGAAAACCTTTAACAAGTCTAGCTTTGAAAGTCTCAACTTTTCCATCTACACCAAGTAATCTTCTCAAGATATACTTGCTCCTGATGGGGATTTAACCCTTCAGATAAAGCAAACAAAGTCCATACTTTGTTGGTGTATAAGGATTCCATCTCAGATCACTAAGCATCCAGCCATTCTTACAGAGTCCTACTCCTGATGGCCAGCTCGAAACTAGTAGGGTCATCATCTCATGATGCAATCCTCACTCCTACTATCATAGAGAAACTAAAGTATCTCTCGGGTGGGTGAGGAACCCTACTAGATCGGCGGAGAGGTTGAGGTTCGTTGGTAACTATTGAATCCTTCGGTTCTATCAAATCATCTGTTGTAGTTTGTATAGCTGGAACCTTTCCAGTTCTACATAACAGACCTTGCCTCGAGCTTGTCCGGATTTTGCTTTTAGACATAGCCCGGAAAACCCCAAATCTTAACCAACTTAAGATATGGGCTCTTCCCTTTCCATATCACATATGAAGTGGTAGGCAACAGATTTGATTTAAACCCTATTCAATAGGTATGCAACTTCATAAGTGCATAACTCCCAAAAGGAAATAGGTAACTCAGTAGTACTCATCATAAAGCACACCATATCATATAGGGTGTTATTGCTCCGCCCCGATATACCATCGTGCTATGGTGTATACGGAGGAGTAATGTTGAGAGAGAATCTCATTCTCCTTTAGAATAGTCCAGAAATTCCGTGCTCAAGTATTCTCCTCCATGATCACATCAAAGGACATAATACTTATACCCGTTTTGGTTCTCTACTTCTAACTTATATTCCGTGAATATCTCAAAAGGTTCGGACTTTTGTTTCAAAAGGAACATATGTCTGAATCTAGAGAGATTATCAGAGAATGTAATGAAGTAAAAAGAAACTTTCTTGGCATATGTAGACAGGGGACCTTCATACATCAGCATGTATCAATCCCAAAAGTTCACTAACTCTTTCTCTGTTTCCAATAAACAGAGCTGGTGTCATTATATCTGTTTGACATGACTGGCAAGTTTCACAAGATGTAAATTCAAACTGATTTAAATATACATCTATATGTAACTTCAGCAAGTCAGGCCACATTGATATGACCTAGTCTACAATGCCTCAAGATGGATCCGTTCATTTCTGAACTCGTCCTCTTGTGTGTGTTCTGTATACTAAGAACTGTAGTTTGATTTAGAACGTTAATGCTTTTATATAACGTGCCTGAACCGATCAACTTTTGAAATAGGAAATGTTCAAAATATTATCCAACAATACAAAATTATATCCTTCTTTAATGAATAAAGAGATTGATATGATTTTGTATATCAGATTCGGTTTCTAATAACATTTGTTCAGAATCAACGTATTTGTAATACAGGGTGAGAGTGACCAACAGACTTGGCTGCAACACTTGCACCGTTATCTGTCTCATGAAACTTATCACCCGTTCTCAGTTCTCTACCTATCTGTAGCCCATGTAACAATTACATATGCGGGATCCTGATCCGGTATCAAATATCCAGGACGTAGTGGATACTTGAGAAACAGTTCTTTATAATGAACACACCCGAAGGAGATGCATCATATGCACTTTCTTCGTTTGGGTGGCATAGGAATTCTGGTATTCCCCTATTTCCTTCTCTGTCTTATAACAATTATAAGTTGGAGCGGGACCAACGTTCCCCAGCTCAGTATACCAAGTGGGTTCGGTCAATTCATCCGTATTATTATCTTGATTAAGACGTGATATGGTCGCTACCTGGAGAGAGAGAGAGAATAAAACACTCTGCGTGCGCTCTTGCAAGATCAGATTGGTTATTATTTTATCTAATCAGGATGGCTCCCACTGTTTTTATCAAATCTTCCTTCAAACCCTAAAAGGAAAGACTAGCCGGGATTAATTACACGCTACAAGTTCGCCAATCTTTCAGCCAAGCCAGTGTCGGTACTCTGAGGGAGGTCCCCCGTGCTTTCGCACGAACCTAATTAATGTAAATCTCATTTTCCTAGAGGCGTAACCCCGTTGACACCTTTCTAGACACCTACTTGATCGGCTAATTATAAAGTGTAAAACTCTCCCAGGAGTAACTCTTACTCGCAGCGGGTATCGGGATCAAACTATCTCATAGAAGGTATGCAATCTCATTGCAAATTTCAACACTTGAAATTCCCGATAATATTTTGCCCCTAGCGTCCTATGACCTTGACGCAGGCCAACAAACCATAGTCCGCTAGTCAAGTTCAACCCGTCATTTCTTGATTGAATTAAACCCACCCACACGACCCTTGACGCAGGCCAACAAAGTCGCACGACTACCCTAATCCAATCTGCATCATATGCATAAGCAGATAAATACTAGTTAGCTACCGCACACTACGCCTTGACACAGGTCAACAAACGTAGCACGAATACTAACTACTACTTATCTGAAATGACGGAGGGCTACGAAAGGTTTTTCTGAAAACCAATTGCGTAATGAACTTGATATCGTTGTAGAATCAAATGATTTTAAAATGGAGTATTTTTTAGGCTTTTCTAGTTTTGCTAAAGGGGTCACTCCCGGTGAAGGGATCGTCGGCCCTTTCCTCATCGAATAAGGTATATGATATATCATATATACCGCTATGCAAAGCAAAAACTATAGAAGCAATCAAAAGACAAACCGAGGGTTGTAGCATCTGCCGGTTATTGCTAAAGGAGTCACTCCCGGTGAAGGGATCTCGGTCCTTTCCTCATCGAATAAGGTGCAGGATGTTCTACAAGGAACACCTCGATGCAAAGCAAGAACTGTAGCTACCTGTTTTATTTTTGAAATTCGATTCCACAACATCTTTTAGGTTTCTTTTATTTTCTTTCATTAATCACATTAATGAAGTCCCATCAATTAAGCACCTAAACATCACAGATAAATACGACATACACTTATGCCATCCGCATTCGCCTCGATGTCCCGTCTGCACCGTTAGGTTAGGTAACTAACGCCAGAACGAGGCAGGGCTAGCGCGGGTGTAAAATATAAGCAACGTCTATATAATATATCATATATACTATATATAGTATCTATCACAGAACATCAAATGATCACATCACAGATATCGCAGCAGAAGAAACATATGAAACATTGGATATACTAGGACGTCCGTGTTTTCAATACGAGCCAGTATAAAACACGGATTCCACGGTCGCGATGAATAGCTAAACCCACACCCCTAGACCCCTACGAGAGCGGCAAGCAACCCTACCAATTCTAGGGTTAGGAGACCCGGACTCGACTCCTCGAGATGGTCTCCCACTGGACCCTAGAACCCGGTTACTTGTGCCCTCCTTCTTGGGTCTATCCTAGTGCGGAAAAGTAAATAATATACAAAAGGTGACATCTTCCGCAACCTGGAAGTGCCCCAATAAAAGAATATTACATACAAGTTTTTACATGAATGAAAATGAAAAACACTCATCTCACATAAAAAAAACCCCGTCTATTCAAACACGACGATCCAATATAACATATCTAGCAACACATAACATCACATGTCATCAACGTAAGTAAATATGCGCATCCCAATTGTCGTTGACATATAGCAATGAAACCGGCGATATCACATATTACACTTACGGTCACAGAAAAGAAAGTGTAAAACTACAACAGTTGGAATCCGCAAACTCGTTAGACATCGCATGCCTAACCAAATGAATTCCTTAGACATCGCATGCCTAACAATTATAAACCCCGCATTTTAGTCTCTTTATCGAAAACTCTTTTCAATATCAAGTCGGGCAATTCAACAAGATTCCCGACATCCTGATCGAATGCTCGTCGCAAACTTTAGTAGATGGCCGCAGCCCCGATGCCGTCGACGAAGTGTAGTAAGGCGGAACACCGCTGCCGCGAGCACCCGAACGGATGCTTTCGACGATGGGGTTCTCCTACAATCACTTGGTCGGGGCTATGGGGTACAGCTGTCTATTAAGTTTACCCGGCGAGTATCCGCGTACGCTACGTGATTGCGACGAACTTTTGATCGCATCAAAATTCCGTGGCAACCGATCAAGTGAGAATAAAGTGCTGTGTTTATAACATTCATTCAGTCATCTCATAACTACTTGTAAATTCCAATTATTGTATCATATTCCAGATAAATAGAAAATGTTAAACTTTCCGATCGAACAATCAAACATCCAAGTTTTCCCGAAACCGATCAACTCATGAAATAAGTTTAAAAACATTCACTTCATGCCTCAGTACCAACGGTCCAGCCGTAGAAGGGTCAAGCCAACGCCTCACATGTGGCACGTCGTACTGCCCCAAACCCTAAGGTTCAAAAGGTACTTCAAGACGGTCACATAATCGAGTTAAAGTTTGTTGTCTTCTAGAGGGACCATCGCGTTACTTACACTACTTAGAATGTTCTTAAACGACGGAAAAATCCAACACTTGGAAATTTTCCGGCAGGGGAAATAGTGGGTATTTATATCCGGTCAACTTTTTAACATGTTCTAAAATACCCGGAAAAACACAGACAAAGTTAAAGATTCCGATCGAATCGTCGAGTCCCCAATACACCCTAGAAAACTCAACTCTTGAGTATAAATTTAAAATTCCCATAAAATACAGCAACTCCAGTTAGGGATTACTGTGTAAACAGAAGTGAAAAAGGCCACTGTATTGCCGCGGAACCGCCGCCCAACCTAGGGTACGGCCGAGGTTCCACGGCGGTTTAATGGATTTAGGCCCACGAATTTCACAGTAATTCCTAGAAAACCCTGCTGAATTTTTTGGCTATTTTTAATTTGGAAAAATCCACATTTTAAGAAAATGTACAGAGAAGGGTTTGAATTAGGGTTTCGGGGTTCGATCGGGTTTCTAACTCCGTCTACACTTCGCTTAAGGCTCTAGCTAGGCTCTGATACCACTGTAGGGTTCCTAGGCACACACTAGAGGCTCCACAACAGATCAAACATGCCAAAATCAAATTTTTCCAGTGCCGAGAAACCCTAATGCGATCGTTAACTAGACTTTAGGCGAAAACAAATGCGAATAAACAACTTTACTCTAAAGTGAATGGAAATATAACCTTTGTAGATCCGGTCTTCCACTTCCTTAGCTGCGTGATGACGTCCCTCCGCTGCGATCATCGGATCCCGGACTCTAGCGATGGTTTTGTCGGAGAAATGGGTGGGCTAGGTCGTTGACTTCGATGCCGAAGATGATCTACGTCGAGGCGACTCAAACTTAAGCTCCACCTTTACTTGGTCATAAAACTTGTGAAATTAACACCCAATACAACATGGCAAGTTGTAGAGGATGAAGAAATAGGATGTGGGTTCACTTTGGATTTGGATTTCTCACTTGGATTCATCACTTGATAATATTTAAGAAAGGGTTTTCTTTCTTCATGAAGAAGAAGAAGAAGAAAGAAAAGAATATCAATGAATAATCAAATCTTCAAAATTATAAATCAAGTGATGGTTATCATAATGCAACCATGGGTGAGTTTAACTAGTGTAGAGACTAAACTAGGGTTTAGGTGAATGGTTAGGTTTAGGAAAGAAACAAAGTGGTCAATGCTTCATGAAGCTTCAAGGTAAAAAACAAAAGATGCCACCATTTTGTTTCTTGCCCTAAAATTAATAAATAAAATAAATAATTAAGAAAAGATAACAAAACCCTAACCATTCACTTAAACATGGTTTAAAGTAAACATACACCCAAGCTTGCATGTATCATCAAACATGATACAATCTTGTGCACAAAAATATATCACATATACAATGTGCACAATCAAGTGAGAAAAACATCTTAAGTGAACCAATATTAGCTAATGTAAAGTAATATATCAAATATATAATTATACATTAAATCATTAAATTAACACTTGATTTAACGATCCGGTCACATCGCATATGACCGACTAATATCCAATGTATCGACTTATCGAATCAATTCTCGATTCGATAACTAGGTTATATCACATACAACCAATCGATACATTCATCACGAGAATAGAATACGGTATCACATACACGCATTATTCTCGGTCCCGCACATATCTCATATGCGCTCCTATTTCGTTTCGCTTGAGCCAGGAAACCTCTGTGTAGGACTCTAAAGACTCGTCAATACGCCGGCAGCAGGTGATGATCATATCAAACAAGCACAAGCCGCAAGCGGTCTTCTAAACGTAACGGCCACCCGGGTATTGAGCGATCAGAAGATCAACGAGCAAGCCCGCTCACACTCCTGTGAATCCAACCAGCAACACTTACCGTACAGTTCGGTCTCATCGTCTGATATGTCGCATATCTTGCCTAGGGGTGGTAAACGTCAGACCCCAATAGCTCGATAAGTCGTGTCGATATGAGGTCTATAACAGTTCGAGAAATTACTGGTAACACTTACCAGTAAATCTCAGTAACCCTGGCCAGGGATTTCCGGTTATAGCCAATCGAACACAGCGCAACATCAACTCCCTATACCGGGAGAGACGAATCCCCTCCTATCGCTCATTGCCTCTATGTGATTCGGGACTGTACCCAAAAACCAACGTTTTGCACGCCCTCTTGGACATGGTATGGTGGAAATCAAAGCACAGTAGGAATCACACAAGACTCTATGACGATCTCGGGTCTACAGACTAACCTGTACCAGTGTCACCAGAGAACTGCCATCTGACGTAAGGTATAATACCATCTGGGAGTTCTCGGCGAGTCCGTCCAGTGTACCCAGTCTCCACTGAGCACCCGTATATCATCTCTGATGTCAAACATCAATGGATATGGGATCATCCATCGCCCATCTGTATGGGTCGAGAAGGTATACGCTAGTCTACTCTGGTATATCGATGCCCCATCTCGATTCACCCACGACTAGGGACCTTGAAGGATGTACTTATGGACTACCATGTCCCCACTAGTATGATCTGCATCATAGTCCAGGTAGTCAAGTACACATCCTAAGGGCTTTACCAACATGTAACAGAGAGACAATCAGTGTACACGTTAAGGTAAAGAGCAACCAGATAGCATACTATCATGTCGAGCAAGAAAGTCCTCCCTATATATGTCCAAGCATCCACTACAATATACATCCTATGTATCGTAATGGCCTCTAGGGCATACATATAACTAACATTCTGTACCAGTGTCACCAGAGAACTGCCATCTGACGTAAGGTATAATACCATCCGGGAGTTCTCGGCGAGTTCGTCCAGTATACCCAGTCTCCACTGAGCACCCGTAAATCATCTCTGATGTCAAACACCAATGGATATGGGATCATCCATCGCCCATCTGTATGGGTCGAGAAGGTATACGCTAGTCTACTCTGGTATATCGATGTCCCGTCTCGATACACCCATGACTAGGGACCTTGAGGGATGTACTTATGGACTACCATGTCCCCGCTAGTATGATCTGCATCATAGTCCAGGTAGTCAAGTACACATCCTAAGGGCTTTACCAACATGTAACAGAGAGACAATCAGTGCACACGTTAAGGTAAAGAGTAACCAGATAGCTTACTATCATGTCGAGCAAGAAAGTCCTCCCTATATATGTCCCAGCATCCACTACAATATACATCCTATGTACAGTAATGGCCTCTTGGGCATACATATAACTAACAATCTCCCACTTGCACTAGGGCTATCTGATAGCAGTGGTTGTAGTATCCCATACTCAACCATCCCATAATAGTCTCTCTCTGGGAAAAAGGCCTTTGTGAGTGGATCCACCATGTTGTCCGCTGAGTCTACTCTCCTAACCTCGATCTCCTTGGAGATCAACCATCTCCATGATCAGGTGATACTGCCTTAGAATATGTCTGGATCACTGATGGGACAGACGTTCCTTGGTATAAGCCACAACTCCATTGTCACACAATGGGAGGAACTAAGTTCATCTCATGAACTAATATACACCCAGACAGCCTCTTTGGTAGCTTCTTAAGTAGCGATGTATCCAGCCTTTATGGTCTAGTAAGCCATGGTATCTAGCTTGGAACTCTTCCAACACACCGTCCCTTTACTAAGGGTAAAGACAATGCCTATGACTAACATTCAGTCGTCCTTATCACCCTGGAACCTTTCCAGTGATTCTCCCCAGGATCGATTGATACCATCTCACTACAACTAGTGAGAATTCTAACATCCAATTACTTCTATCTTATAAATCAAAACTCAAGATTTAGGAGGTATCACTTTGATCCTTTATGGAGAATCTTTGTGATAAGCGGAGATTGACTGAGCGTAGCATAGGAAACTCCTTCCCTATCAAGAGTATGTCATCCACGTACTCTACGAGGATCACCACCATAATCCCTACTACCTTTTTGTATATACAAGGTTCATCTACCATTTTGATGATGTCAAACTCTTTGACTATCTCATCAAAACAGATGTTCCAACTCCGCGATGTCTGCTTTAATATTATAAAGTATCTTGTACACGTTTCCGCTGCTCCTACTGTCTACGAAGCCCTCTGGCTGTGTACTTACAGACACTCTCTTCTAAAACATCATTATAGAAAAACAGTCATGACACCCAACCGCCAGATATCGTAGTCATGGTTTGTAGCCGTGCCAAGTAGGATCTGGATGGACTTAAGCATAGCCACTGAAAAAGGTTTCATCATTATCCACGCCTGGTCGATGATGAAAACCTTTAACATGTCTAGCTTTGAAAGTCTCAACTTTTCCATCTACACCAAGTAATCTTCTCAAGATATACCTACTCCTGATGGGGATTTAACCCTTCAGATATAGCAGCCAAAGTCCATACTTTGCTGGTGTACATGGATTCCATCTCAGATCGCTAAGCATCCAGCCATTCTTACAGAGTCCCTACTCTTGATGGCCTGTTCGAAACTAGTTGGGTCATCATCTCATGATACAATTCTCGCTTCTACTGTCAAAGAGAAACCGAAGTATCTCTCAGGCAGATGAGGAAGCCTACTAGATTGACGGAGAGGCCGAGGTTCGTTGGAATCTAGTGAATCCTTTGGTTCTATCAAATCATCAGCTGCAGTTTGTATAGCTGGAACATTTCCAGTTTTACATAACAGACCTTGCCTCAAGCTTGTCCGGATTTTGCTTTTTAGACATAGGCCGGACAACCCAAATCTTAACAAGCTTAAGATATGGGCTCTTCTCTTTCCTTATCACATATGAAGTGGTAGGCAACTGATTTGATTTGAACCTTATTCAATAGGTATGCATCTTCTCAAGCGCATAACTCCCAAAAGGAAATAGGAAACTCAGCAGTACTCATTATAGAGCAGACCATATCACATAGGGTGCTATTGCTCCGCCCCGATATACCATCGTGCTATGGTGTATACGGAGGAGTAATGTTGAGAGAGAAACTCATTCTCCTTTAGAATAGTCCAGGATTTTCGTGCTCAAGTATTCTCCTCCCTGATCACATCAAAGGACATAATACTTATACCCGTATTTTGGTTCTCTACTTCTAACTTATATTCTGTAATTATCTCAAAAGTTTCGGACTTTTGTTTCAACAGGAACATATATCTGAATCTTGAGAGATAATCAGTGAGTGTAATTATGTACAAAGTACCGGTCTTGGCATATGTAGATAGGGGACCTTCATACATTAGCATGTATCAATCCCAAGAGTTCACTAACTCTTTTTCTGTTTCCAACAAACCGAGCTGTGGTCATCTTATCTTTGTGACATGACTGGCAAGTTTCACAAGATGTAAATTTAAACTAATTTAAATATGCATCTAAATGTAACTTCAGGCAGTCGGGTCGCATTGATATGACCTAGTCTACATTACCTCAAGAAGGATTCGTTCATTTCTGAACTCTTCCTCTTGTGCGTGTTCCGTATACTAAGAACTGTAGTTTGATTTAGAACATCAATGCTTTTAGATAACGTGCCTGAACCGATCAACTTTTGATATAGGAAATGTTCAAAACATTATCCAACAATACAAAACTTTATCATTTCTTTACTAATAAAGAGACTGATATGATTTTGTATATCAGGTTCGGTATCTAATAACATTCGTTCAGAATCAATGTATTTGGAATACAGGGTGACAGTGACCAACAGACTTGGTTGCAACACTTGCACCATTTTCTGTCTCATGAAACTTATCACCCGTTCTCAGTTCTCTACCTTTCTGTAGCCCTTTGTATCAGATTACATATCTGGGATTCTGATCCGGTATCTAATACCCAGGACGTAGAGGATACAGAGAAACAGTTCTTTGTAATGAACACACCTGAAGGAGATGCATCATATGCACTTTCTTCGTTTGGGCGGCACGGGAAATCTGGTATTCCCCAATTTCCTGCTCTGTCTTATAACAATTATAAGTTGGAGCGGGACCAACGTTCCCCAGCTCAGTATAACAAGTAGGTTCGGTCAATATACCCGTTTTATTATCTTGATTAAGGCGTGATATGGTCGCTACCTGGAGAGAGAGAGAAGAAAACACTCAGCGTGCGCTTTTACAAGAAAAGATTGGTTATTATTTTATCTAATCAGGATGGCTCCCACTGTTTTTATCAAATCTTCCTTCAAACCCTAAAAGGAAAGACTAGCCGGGATTAATTACATGCTACAAGTTCGCCAATCTTTCAGCCAGGCCAGTGTCGGTACTTTGAGGGAGGTCCTCCGTGCTTTCGCACGAACCTAATTAAAGTAAATCTTGTTTTTCCAGAGGCGTAACCCCGTTGACACCTTTCTAGACACCTACTTGATCGGCTAATTGTAATGTGTAAAACTCTCCCAGGAGTAACTCTTACTCGCAGCGGGTATCGGGATCCAACTATCTCATAGAAGATATGCAATCTCATTGCAAATTTCAACACTTGAAATTCCCAATAATATTTTGCCCCTAACGTGCTATGACCTTGACGAAAGCCAACAAACCATAGCCCGCTAGTCAGGTTCAACCCGTCATTTCTTGATTGAATTAAACCCACCCGCACGACCTTTGACAAAAGCCAACAAAGCCGCACGACTACCCTAATCCAATCGCATCATATGCAGCAGATAAGCTGCATATAGCTACCGCACACTGCACCTTGACGAAAGCCAATAAATGCAGCATGAATACTATATTCAACTTATCTGAAATGACGGAGGGCTACGACAGGTTTTTAAGAAAACCTATTGCGTAATGAACTTGATATCGTTGTAGAATCAAATGATTTTAAAATAGAGTATTTTTGAGGCTTTTCTAGTTTTGCTAAAGGGGTCACTCCCGGTGAAGGGATCGCCGGCCCTTTCCTCATCGAATAAGGTGCAGGATATATCATATATACCTCTGTGCAAAGCAAAAATTATAGAAGCAATCAAAAGACAAACCGAGGGTTGTAGCATCTGCCAGTTATTGCTAAAGGGGTCACTCCCGGTGAAGGGATCTCGGCCCTTTCCTTATCGAATAAGGTGCAGGATGTTCTACAAGGAACACCGCGATGCAAAGCAAGAATTGTAGCTACTTGTTTTTTTTTTTTGAAAATTCGATTTCACAACATCTTTTAAGTTTATTTTCTTTCATTAATCACATTAATGAAGTCCCATCATTTAAGTCACCTAAACATCACAGATAGATACGACGTACACTTATGCCATCCGCATTCGCCTCGATGTCCTCTCGTGCACCGTTAGGTTAGGTAACTAACGGCAGAGCGGGGCAGGGCTAGCGTGGGTGAAAAACATAAGTAACGTCTATATAATATATCATATATACTATATACAGTATCCATCATAGCATATCAAATGATCACATCACAGATATCGCAGCAGAAGATACATATGAAACATTGGATATACTAGGACGTCCGTGTTTTCAATACGAGCCAGTATAAAACGCGGATTCCACGGTCGCCATGAATAGCCAATCCCACACCCCTAGACCCCTACGAGAGCGGCAAGCAACCCTACCAATTCTAGAGTTAGGAGACCCGGACTCGACTCCTCGAGTTGGTCTCCCACTGGACTCTAGAACCCGGTTACTTGTGCTCCCCTCCTTGGGTCTATCCTATTGCGGAAAAGAAAATAATATACAACAACGGTGACATCTTCCACAACCTGGAAGTGCCCCAATAAAAGAATATTATATACAAGTTTTTACATGAATGAAAATGAAAAACACTCATCTCATATAAAAACCCCCGGCTATTCAAACGCGACGATCCAATATAACATATCCAGCAACACATAACATCACATGTCATCAACGTAAGTAAATATGCGCATCCCAATTGTCGTTGATATATAGCAACGAAACCGGCGATATCACATATTATACTTACGGTCGCAGAAAAGAAAGTGTAAAATTACAACAATTGGAATCCGCAAACTCTTTAGACATCGCATGCCTAACCAAATGAATTCCTTAGACATCACATGCCTAACAATTATAAACCCCGCATTTCAGTCTCATTATCGAAAACACTTTTCAATATCAAGTCGGGCAATTCAACAAGATTCCCGACATCCTGATCGAATTCTCGTCGCAAACTTCAGTAGACGACTGCACCCCGATGCCGTCGACGAAGTGCACTAAGGCGGAACACCGCTACCGTGAGCACCCGAACGGATGCTTTCAGCGGCGGGGTTCTCCTACAGTCACTTGGTCGGGGCTTTGGGGTGTAGCTGTCTATTAAGTTTACGGGCGAGTATCCGCGTTCGCAACGTGATTGCGACGGACTTTTGATCACATCAAAATCCCGTGGCAACCGATCAAGTGAGACTAAATTGCTATGTTTATAACATTCATTCAGTTATCTCATAACTACTTGTGGATTCCAAATATTGTATCACATTCCGGATAAATAGAAAATGTTAAACTTTCCGATCGAACAATCGAACACCCAAGTTTTCCCGAAACAGCTCAACACATGAAATAAGTTTAAAAACATCCAGTTCATGCCTCAGTACCAACGGTCCATCCGTAGAAGGGTCAAGCCAACGCCTCACATGTGGCACGCCGTACTGCCCCAAACCCGAAGGTTCAAAGGGCAGTTCAAGACGGTCACATAATCGAGTTAAGGTTTGTTGTCTTCTAGAGGGTCCATCGCGTTACTTGCACTACTTAGAATGTTATTAAACTACGAAAGAATCCAACAATTGGAAATTTCCCGGCAGGGGAAAAATTGGGTATTTATATCCGGTCGAACTTTTTAACATATTCTAAAATTACCCGGAAAAACACATAGACGAAATTAGACCTCCCGATCGAAACACCGAGTCCCCAATACAACCCAAAAAACTCAACTCTTGACTAAAATTTTAAAACATCCCAAAAAACACAGCAACTCCAGAAATAAAATACTGTGCAAAACTTGACAAAAGAAGCAACAGTATGGCCGCGGAACCACCGCACGAGCCATGCTCGTGCCGCGGTTCCGCGGCGCTTTGATTGATTTAAGCGCTCGTTTTGCACAGTAACTCCTAGAAAACTCTGCTGATTTTTCTGCATATTTTTAATTCACAAAAATCCAAAATTCCAGAAAATGTCCAGAGAGTGGTTTGAGTTAAGGTTTCGGGGTTTGTTCGGATTTCTAACATCGTCTACACTTTGCCTAAGGTTCTAGCTAGGCTCTGATACCACTGTAGGGTTCCTAGGCACACTCAAGAGGTTCCACAAGGCATCAACCATGCCAAATTCAAAAATTATATGCCGAGAAACCCTAATTCTAGATCGTTAACTAGAGGTAAAGGCGAAAAGCAAGCAAACAACTTTATTGCTAAGTGAATGGAAATACAACCTTTGTAGATCCGGTCCTCCATTTCCTTAGCTCCGTGATGACGTCCCTCCGCTGCTACCATCGGAATCCTGGACTCTCGCGGTGGTTTCATCGGAGAAAAGATCGGGCTAGGTCGTTGACTTCGATGCCGAAGATGATCTACGTCGAGGCGACTCTAACTCGAGCTCCATCTTCACCAAGTCATGAAACTTGTGAAGAAAACACCCTATTCTACATGGCAAGTGGTAGAGGATGAAGAAATAGGAAGTGGGTTCACTTTGGATTTGGATTTCTCACTTGGAATCATCACTTGGAAATTTTCAAGTAAACTTTCTTCAACTCATGAAGAAGATGAAGAAGAAGAAAGAAAAAGAATTGTTGCAAAAAGAAAATCCAAGTGATATCTATCATAATGCAACCATGGGTGAGCTTAACAAGTGTAGAGACTAAACTAGGGTTAGGTATAATAGTTAGGTTAAGGAAAGAAACAAAATGGTCATGACTTTTCAAAGCTTCATGAAGCTTCAAGTGTAAAACAAAAAGCCACCATTTTATTTTCTTTTGCCAAAAAAGAATAAAGTAAATAAATGAGTAAATCAAACCCTAACCATTAACCTAATCATAGTTTAAAGTAAACACACACCCAAGTTTGCATGTATCATCAAGCATGATACAAACTAGTGCACAAACATGTATCATATACACAATGTGCACAATCAAGTGAGAAAATAATCCTAAGTGAACCAATACTAGTTAATGTAAAGTAATATATCAAATATATAATTATACATTAAATCATTAAATCAACACTTGATTTAACGATCCGGTCATATCGCATATGACCGACTAATATCCAATGTATCGACTTATCGAATCAATCCTCGATTCGATGACCAGGTTATATCGCATACAACCAATCGATACATTCATCGCGAGAATAGAATACGGTATCACATACACGCATTATTCTCGGTCCCACACATATCTCATATGCGCTCCTATTTCGTTTCGCTTGAGCCAGGAAACCTCTGTGTAGGACTCTAAAGACTCATCAATACGCCGGCAGCAGGTGATGATCATATCAAACACCCACAAGCCGCAAGCGGTCTGCTAAACGTAACGGCCACCTGGGTATTGAGCGATCAGAAGATCAATGAGCAAGCCCGCTCAGACTTCTGTGAATCCAACCAGCAACACTTACCGTACAGTCCGGTCTGATCGTCTGATATGTCGCATATCTCGCCTAGGGGTGGTAAACGTCAGACCCCAGTAGCTCGATAAGTCGTGTCGATATGAGGTCTATAACAGTTCGAGAAACTACTGGTAACACTTACCAGTAAATCTCAGCAACCCTGGCCAGGAATTTCCGGTTATAGCCAATCGAACACAGCACAACATCAACTCCCTATACCGGGAGAGACGAATCCCCTCCTATCGCTCATTGCCTCCATATGATTCGGGAGTGTACCCAAAAACCACCGTTTTGTACGTGGTAAGGTGGAAATCAAAGCACAGTGGGAATCACATAAGACTCTTTGACGATCTCGGATCAACAGACTACTCTGTACCAGTGTCACCAGAGAACTGCCATCTGACGTAAGGTATAATACCATCTGGAAGTTCTCGGTGAGTCCGTCCAGTGTACCCAATCTCCACTGAGCACCCGTATATCATCTCTGATGTCAAACACCAATGGATATGGGATCATCCATCGCCCATCTGTATGGGTCGAGAAGGTATACGCTAGTCTACTCTGGTATATCGATGCCCCGTCTCGATACACTCACGACTAGGGACCTTGAAGGATGTACTTATGGACTACCATGTCCCCACTAGTATGATCCGCATCATAGTCCAGGTAGTCAAGTATACATCCTAAGGGCTTTACCAACATGTAACAGAGAGACAATCAATGTACACGTTAAGGTAAAGAGTAACCAGATAGTATACTATCATGTCGAGCAAGAAAGTCCTCCCTATATATGTCCCAGCATCCACTACAATATATATCCTATGTACAGTAATGGCCTCTAGGTCATACATATACTTAACAGCTACAATATCCCCCCTTAAGAAAATTTGGTCCCCGAATTTAAAATAATTAACTAGACATACCTTCGAAAAGATGTAGAAATTTCTTTCGCATCGCATCCTCGGTCTCCCAAGTAATGTCCTCGCGATTCTTTCCTTGCCAAAGAACCTTTACAGACGGAAGTACCCTCGATCGTAGTTTCTTTGCCTGCCTGTCAAGAATAGCGACTGGCGGCACTGTGTAGGTTAAATCCGGCTCAAGCTGTAAGGTCTGATGCTGGATCTTGTGAGATGGATCGTGAAGGTACCTGCGAAGCATCGAAACGTGGAACACTGGATGCACGTTGGGAAAACTTAGTGGAAGTGCTAAGCGATAAGCTACAACACCCACTCTCTCCAGAATCTCGTAAGGTCCGACATATCTGGGGCTGAGCTTCCCTTTCTTCCCGAAACGCATCATACCTTTCATTGGAGATACCCGAAGGAACACATGATCTCCCACTCCAAATTCGAGTCTACGACATCGTCGATCTGTATACGCTTTCTGTCTGCATTGGGCCGCCTTCATTCTATCCCGTATCAACTGAATTTTCTCTGTAGTCTCCTGTACTATCTGCGGTCCCAATATGCAACTCTCGCTCAGTTCCGTCCAGCAAACGGGTGATTGACATTTCCTCCCATACAAAGCTTTAAAGGGTTCCATCTAGATCGTCTCCTGAAAACTGTTGTTGTATGAGAATTCTATCAACGGTAGATGACGATCCCAACTACAACCGAAATCAAGGCTACATGCCCGAAGCATATCCTCTAGTGTCTGAATGGTCCGCTCCGACTGACCATCTGTCTGTGGGTGAAAAGCGGTACCAAAACTCAATCGTGTACCCAAAGCTTCTTGAAGTTTCTGCCATAGCCTGCTAGTAAACTGGGTACCTCTATCTGAAACTATGCACGTCGGAACTCCATGAAGACGTACAATCTCATCGATATAAATCTGAGCATACTGTGCAAAACCATACGTCGTCTTTACTGGGAGAAAATAAGCGGCCTTTGTCAATCTATCAACAATCACCAAAATGGAATAGTACTCTCTGCTAGTTCTGGGTAGACCCACCACGAAATCCATGGAAATTTGTTCCCATTTCCACTCTGGAATGGGTAAGGGCTGCAACTCTCCGGCTGGCCTCTGGCGTTCTGCTTTGACTACCTGACAAGTCAAACATCTCGAAACATATTCCGCAACATCCCTCTTCATTTCTTCCCACCAGTAAACATCCTTCAAATTATGATACATCTTGGTAGAACCAGGATGAATACTGTATGCTGACTTATGGGCCTCCTCTAAAATCTCACGCCTCAACCCATCAGAATCAAGCACACAGAGACGAGTCCTAAAACGTAATACTCCATGATCATCAACCACAAACTCCGTATCCCTGCCCTGCCTAACCTGATCCATAATCTCCACTATACGAGTATCTGGGGGCTGTGCCTCTCGAATGCGATCCAATAACTGAGGTCGGGTGCGAACATGTGCCAGTTGGCCTCCTATCGCTGTGAACTCAAACTGTATATGACTATTACATAAAATCTGCCAGTCTGTAGAAGACTGTCTCTGCAAGATACACAAATGAGATAAGCTACCTCCAAGTCTCCGACTCAAAGCATCTGCTACAACATTCGCTTTGCCTGAAATATACAAAATCTCACAATCGTAATCTTTCACCAGTTCCACCCATTCTAGAAGCATCACAATACAGAACAAAACCTCCTGACCCGAAAGGTAAAGATAATACAGGTGCAGTCATCAAGCGCGTCTTCAATTGCTGGAAGCTCTGCTCACACACATCTTTCCACTGAAATGGAACCTCCTTCTTAGTCAATCCGGTCAAAGGTGCAGCTATCCGTGAAAAATCCTGCACGAAGCATCGGTAATAACCTGCCAGACCTAAGAAACTCCGAACTTCTGTAACTGACACAGGTCTGGGCCAGTGTTGTACCGCTTCAATCTTCTTTGGGTCCACACATATACCCTCTCTCGTAACTATGTGACCCAAGAACTCCACACTATCGAGCCAAAAAGCACATTTAGAGAATTTTGCAAACAGCCGATGCTCCTTCAAGGTCTGCAATGTAATACGCAAATGCTGCTCGTGCTCTGTTCGACTCCGAGAATAAACAAGAATGTCATCTATGAACACAATAATAAACCGATCAATGAAGGGTCTAAAGATACGGTTCATCATATCCATAAAAGCTGCCGGAGTGTTGGTGAGTCCGAACGACATTACCAGAAATTCATAGTGCCCATATCTTGTACGAAGCGCAGTCTTCGGAATATCGTCTTTCCGAACCTTCAACTGGTGATACCCCGACCTCAAATCAATCTTCGAAAAATAACCAGCTCCCTGCAACTGATCGAATAAGTCATCTATACGTGATAGTGGATACCTGTTTCGCACAGTGACGCGATTCAGCTGTCGGTAGTCGATACACAGTCTCATACTACCGTCCTTCTTCTTTACAAATAAAACAGGAGCTCCCCACGGTGATACACTGGGACGAACAAGCCCTCTATCTAACAACTCTTGCAACTGGCTTTTGAGTTCCTTCAATTCCGTCGGTGCCATTCGATAGGGTGGTATAGAAATAGGCCTCGTACCCGGAATCAAGTCAATGCAAAATTCAATATCACGATCGGGTAGCAATCCTGGTAACTCAGCAGGAAACACCTCAGGAAATTCTCGTGCTATCGGAACCTGGTCCAATGGAATCTCAGCGACCCCTAAGTCCTGAGCGAATGCCAAGAACTCATGACAACCCATCTTCAAGAGTCGTCCCGCACAAAGTGCAGAAATCATGTTGGCAGGAGTTATTTTACAATCCCCCTGCACAACAAACACCGGTTCACCTGGAAAACAAAATCTAACCGCCTTTCCCCGACAATCTACATAGGCATGACAGGCAGCTAACCAATCCATACCAAGAAGTATATCAAAATCTAGCATATCCAGGAGTATCAGATCAACTAGCGAATCTCTATCACCAATACGCACAGAGCATGACCTGAATACGTGCCGAGCTATAATAGAATCTCCCACCGGGGTAATCACCACTAATGGTAACTCTAATAACGACGACTCTTTCCCTAAAGAAAGTGCAAATCGTGAAGATACATAAGAATGTGTAGAGCCGGGATCAAATAAAACATGTGCCTCTAACGAGCATACTGTAAGAGTACCTGTCACGACTGCATTTGATGCCTGGGCATCCTGTGGAGTCGGCGCAAATACTCGTGCCTAGCCCCTGCCCGCATCCTGTCGTCCTCTACCTCTATCTCCTTGACCTCTCTGAGAACGTCCCGCAAAGCCTCGACCTCGGGGTGCAACTGCCTGGCGTGTAGCGCCAACTCGGAGAGGAAGTAAAACCATCGGCGTAGAAGGTGGAAGGGGTAAAGCAGCCTGTGGAACAACGGTCCCTCTCTGGGATCTACAGTCCCGCGCAAAGTGTCCGGGAAGTCCACACCTAAAACATGTAGATGGAGGCCTCTGATCATCGGGATAAGAACTAAACATCTGGCCCTGGGTCCAACCTCGTCCAACACTGCGGCCTGGAGTATATCTGCCTCTACATCTGCCAAACTGTCTAGTCATTGGCCCGATCGGTCTACTCCTTTTTGGCTCTGGAACAACCACTGTCTCGCTCAAACGCTTCTCCACTCGTATCGCTGCATCCATGGCCTGCACATACGTATCAAAATGCTGGGAGCCTATAGCCAGATACAACTGTGTGTCCAGACTCCTTAGGAATCTCTTTACCCGAATCTCCTCCGTAGATACTAAGTATGGGGCATAGCGCGACAGCTGGGTGAATCGTAAATCATAATCTGCCACCGACATACTTGCCAATTTCCGCAACGCTTCAAAACTGCTAGCTCTAGCGTCCCTCACACGCTGGGGAAGAAATCTGGCAAGAAAGACCGTGGAAAACTCGGTCCATGACATCGGAGGAAGACTCGTGGCTCGCCCTCTTTCCATCGACTCATACCACTCCTGTGCAAGTCCCTCCAAACGAAAGCTATTCAGCTCAACTGACATCGCATCAGAACATCGCAATGATCTACCAATTCTCGCCATCCTATCAAGAAAGGGCTGAGGATCTTCCGCTACATCGGTCCCCGTAAATACCGGAGGTCTCAATCTCATAAACTCTACAAGTGATATCTTCATCACCCTCGTATCTACCAGTGCCACTGTCTGCGTAGGCTGTACCTCAGACTCTGCTACGGTCGGTGCGGGATCCTGTCTCAGTACTCGAGTGGCCTCAGCTAACTGTCCTACCACTCGTTGCAATCCCAACATGCCCTCCTCCATCCTAGTCATGCGATCTGGAGGAGGAGGATCAACATGCTCATGCACCGCCGGAACGTTCGGTGTACGAGTCGCCGTCACAAGCGGACTCTCCCTAGCTGCATCTCTGGCTGCGGCTCGCCTAGCCCACGTAGCCATAGCAACTGGAACAAGAAACGAGAGTTGATATGGCGTAGGAATAGGAATAATCAATAACGGAGAATCAACGGAAGAATAGATCAAGATACACATCCTAATGTTAGTTAGGCTGAATACGATAACGTAAATATGCCGCGGAACATACGTACGGTACTGCATTCATCCTAATTCACCTACTCCATCAAACCACAGGTCATCCTAACTCACGGACTCACGTCAACCTATTTTAATTCCCTACTCAATTCCGTAAGGTTATTTCTAAGCTCTGATACCAACTTTGTCATGACCCAAGTTTGGATGTGACCGACCCTTAGATTGTATCATATCTAAAGATATGCACACAGTCCAAGTAAGCCGAAAACCAAGATCAAAATCCTTTTTGCGGAATTCTTTATATAGAAAAATTTAGTTTTTAAGTAAAAATCACATGTTATGAGGTTAAAATATTAAACAAGTGTAAGGTGCTAAGTTAGGTTGCATCCCTAGTTGGGATCAACAATATCAACAGCGAAAAATAAAATCTCAGTATATAGGGCATCAATACGAATCTCAGACATAAGAAATGAAACCACAATTTATAGAACTAAACGATCTCAACTGTCAATAATATACATATCATCTCTCACTCTAAGTCATATACAGGTCTGATGGAGATTTTCTAGATACAATATACAATACCAAAATAAAAGGTTACTACATATGTAACCCACCTATCAAAAGATGTGATAAAGCTGCAAAAGTAGATCTGCACCGCAGCTAACCGTCTACCCTACCCCTGCAAGGAACAGTGGCACAACGGGGTGAGTTGCCAACTCAGTGAATATGTGTAAATCCCCGTTTCCTTCAATAAAGTTTTCCCTATTTTCCCAAGTTCCCGAATATTATCCTATTTTTTTCCGTATCATTATTTTGCGTGAGAATTAGTGTGTAAGTTGAAATATTTGTTTTCTAAAACCCAAATTTTAAACCAAAAATATATATATATATACACAACCCAGCCCATTGCCTTTCATTAAGTAAATTAATTTCCTTAAATTTAAACCCAGCCCATAGTGAACTCAACCAAGATAACAAAATTAAAATTTAATTAAAACCTTTAATATAACCCTCAGCCCAACACTTCTTTTCTAAATAAATAAATTATTTTTTTGCCTCGGCCTGGCCCGTTTCCTCCTAGCCCACGCCCGCTCCTTCACAAACCCGACCCGCCTCCTAATCTCTCCTTCTTCCCAACGTCTCTTTCATTTTTCCCGCGCACTCTTCTTCGATCCGCTTCTCACGCCGACCCACGAGGCCACGTCGCCTGCCGTTGCCCCCGACTCGTGCACCCCACGACTCGCGACTCCATCAACCTCTTCTCTCCCTCACCCTCTAGATCTAACACTCTAATCAAATCTCCCCCTCTCGTTCCCCAAAACTGACACGAACCCACTACCTCCATCACTCGTCGCTCCCCTCCGACGACGACAACGAACCACCTCATCCTCCTCCCTCGTTTTCTCCTCCACCAACAGAACCCTTCACTATCTTCCTCCACCAACCGAGAACCCCTACACACCCAACCCCTGTACACCCGAGCTCACCTACGCCCACTCGACCACCCCTTCCACTCGACGCCGGCGAGCCCCCAACTGACCAGAAACACCTCATCGACTTTCTCCATCCTCAGCATCGTCATCATCACTCCAAAAAACCCACACCCGAGCTCTCTCTCTCTCTCTATCTCTCTCTCTCTTTCTTTCCAAAGCCACAAAACCTCAACACACATCCAAAACCCACTGTTGCCCATCGCCGGAGCCCCGCCGCCGATCGTCGTCGACCCCAGCGCACTCGCAGCGAACCGCTGAGCACCCCCTCCGCTTCCAGCAAGCACAAGACGTCTCCGGGCCACTCCGACGTCAAACAGAAACGCGAGCCGAGGTCGTGCAAACCGAATCACGCCGTTCGTCGCGTGACCTTAACGTTTCCGCTGTTATACATCGCCCAAGACTTTTCCAGGCAAGTACTTTACTTGCTACATGCTAATTTATTCGTATTACAAACTCAAATCGTATAAATTACAAATTTACAATTTCCGATAAATTATTTGACATACCTGTTCGATGCATGATCCCAATGAAAATATTCATCTAATTTGACGGAATTGGATTTCTTATGCTGGCCCGTGCGATAATGAATACTGTGTATAAATTTCACGGGAAAATATGACTGTTAATGACTAAAACGAACACCCCCAAATACACCCGTGAAAACTGGAAATTCCCGTATCTGAAAATTGTAAAAATCACCATAAATTGTATACATATGGGAATGACGCGTTCGAGGACTCAAATCGAAGACGATTCGACGACCTATAACCCTATGTAAGTTTCTAATGGTCTCTGTACTGAAATTGTGATGATAATTGGATCGGAGTGCGGCTCTGGACTGCAGTCCAGAGAGACTCTGGTTACTGTTTACTGTCCCATAATGTGTGCCACCTTTTTTCCTGAACTCGTATGTTGCGGAACTCTGTAGTTTATTAAAGATGAATCTGATAGCTAAATAACACAAGTGGTTTCATTCCGTTTCATCGTCGTTTGCTATTTAATTTGTTAATTAAAAGAACAGGACGTGTAACAGTCCAAAACAGAATCAGAATTGACATAATAGTATTGAACAGCATATAACTTTTGACGTACAGATGTGATTGAGAATCCGTCTATTGCGTTGAACACCCTATTGAAAACCCTAGGTTTTATTCAACTGTAGCGTCGCTAAATTCTGAACCCAAGTGGGTGAAATTCATGTCGCGAAACAGACGTTCAGTTCAGAAACTGAATTTCCTGCAGCGAGCACTTAAAATAAAACGGCTGTAACTTGAACACCGGAAACCCGATCGAACTGAAACTAATTTTGATGAACTTCTGACAGAGTGTGCTTATTATCTTATTTGTATCATTTCGTTGAATTCTGAACATATTAATTAATGCAAATTTTGTAAGTTGATGACATGCATATTGGTTCATAACATACATGGCTTGTTAATGGCATACATACACATATCTTACCCATTTGCCATATACATAGTGTTAGTGCGTGTTTGTGTTCAGTGGACATTGCATTATCGTGCGTGAATGATATTGGTTTAGGAGTGTCGAGTACACCAATGGAAAGTGAATGATTCGTGACAGTGATTGATACAGTGAACAGTGATAAAACCGTGCCATTGGTATACTTGTACACGACTAAATCAAAATCATAAATAGTGTAAACCTGGGAGAAAAGGGGAAATCGAAGTGGAAAGAGAATCGTATTTAGCGGGACCGTGTTTTAGAGGATGATCATTCGAGCAGTGATATATATATTAGGTAGGATCTAGCGATCCGGCTGACAGGGTTATGTCCCGGGCATGTGGGCCGTTGTCTCGGGTATGTACGAGACTCCTGTTAAACATGATCCTCCTTTTCACTTTACGATTTCAAACATGACCTAGAGACTGATAGGGACACAGATCATACTTTACATCATATAGTGACATAGTGATTACACGCATTGTACATTCACTGCTATCACCGTAATTACCTGTTTCATATCATTATTCTATAAATTGCTATTACGTCGCTCTGACGACCTGAGTATGCATGCTCAGATCCCGTGGAAGAACCAGCGCAGTGTTAGTTGTATGTATGCCCTAGAGGCCAGTATTGTACAGATGATGTATATTATATTGGATGCTTGGACATATATAGAGATGACTTTCTTGCTCGATATGATAGTATGCTATCTGGTTACTCTTTATCTTAACATGTACACTAGTCTCTTTATACTGTTTTATAGTTACATGTTGGTAAAGCCCTTAGGATGTGTACTTGACTACCTGGACTATGATGCAGATCGTACTAGTGGGGACATGGTAGTCCATAAGTACCTCCTTCAAGGTCCCTAGTCGTGGGTGTATCGAGACGGGGCATCGATATACCAGAATAGACTAGCGTATACGCTTCTCGACCCATGTGATGGGCGATGGATGATCCCATATCCATTTGTGTTTGACATCAGAGATGGTATACGGGTGCTCAGTGGAGACTGGGTATACTGGACGGACTCGCCGAGAACTCCCAGATGGTATTATACCTCACGTCAGATGGCAGTTCTCAGGTGACACTTGTACAGGTTAGTCTGTAGACCCGAGATCGTCATAGAGTCTTGTGTGATTCCCACTGTGCTTTGATCTCCACCTTACCACGTCCATGAGGGCGTGCAAAACGGTGGTCTGTGGGCACATTCCCGAGTCACATGGAGGCAATGAGCGATAGGAGGGATTTCGTCTCTCCCGGTATTGGGAGTTGATGTTGCGCAGTGCTTGATTGGCCGTAACAGGGAAGTTCCTGGCCAGGGCTGATCAGAGATTGGCTGGTAAGTGTTACCAGTAGTTTCTCGACCCGTTATGAGCCTCACATCGGCACGACTTATCGGGTTATTGGGGTCTGACGTTTACCACCCCTAGACTTGATATGCGACGTATCAGACGAAGAGACCGGACTGTACGGTAAGTGTTACTGATCGGATTCACAGGAGTGTGAGCGGGCTAGCTCGTCGATCTTCTGATCGCTCAATACCCGGGTGGCCGTTACGTTTAGCAGACCGCTTGCGGCTTGTGGGTGTTTGATATGATCATCATCTGCTACCGGCGTATTGACGAGTCTTTAGAGTCCTACACAGAGGTTTCCTGGCTCAAGCGAAACGAAATAGGAGCGCATATGAGATATGTGCAGGACCGAGAATAATGCGTGTATGTGATACCGCATTTCATTCTCGCGATATATGTTTCGATTGGTTATATTCGATATGACCTAGTTATCGAATCATTGATTCGATAAATCGATACATTGGTTTCTAGTCGGTTATGTGCGACATGACCGGATCATTGAATCAAATGTTGATTTAATGATTTAATGCATAATTATATATTTGATATATTGCATTGCATTAACTAGTATCGGTTCATTTTAAACGGATTTTTCTCACTTGATGCACATTGTATATGTGATATGCTTTAGTGCACTACTTTGTATCATGTTTGATGATACTTGATATTGTGGTTAAGTGTAAAGGGTTAAACTATGGTTAAGTGATGATTAGGGTTTGGGTTTTTCATTTATTTATTTGTTTATTTATTTGGAAAGGATTAAGTTAAGAATGGTGGCTTATTTTGGAGCTATGTTAACCTTGGTTTAATCTCTACACTTGACCATGGTCAAGATATGATAAGTATTCATATTAGTTTTATTTTTAAAATATGAAGACTTATCATTCTATCTTTATCTTCATCTTGTTCTTCTTCTTCAAGCTCAAGGTCCATCAATGGCAACTTGAGTTAAAGTGAGATAAATCCAATTCTAAAGTGAACCCACCTCCTATTTCTTCACCCTCTACCTCTTGCCAAGTTGTTTTGGGTGTTTTCTTCACAAGTTTCACAACTTTGTGAAGTCGGAGCTTGAGTTTGTGCAACCTCGACGTAGATCGTCTTTGACACGAAGCCGACGACCTATTCCGCACGTTTCTCCGATGAAGCCGTCACGAGAGTCCAAGGTTCAAGATGGACAGCGAGAGGACGCCCTCGTGGAGCTAAGGAAGTGGGTATCCGGATCTACAAAGGTTGTAGCATCTTAACTTTAGTTAAATTGTTAACTAGATTTATTTTTCTCCTAGACATCTAGCAACGATCCGTTAACTAGGGTTTCTCGGCACCATATTTTTTAAATTTGGCATGTTCGATGCCTTGTGAGACCTCTATAGGATGCCTAGGAACCCTACAGTGGTATCAGAGCCAAGCTAGAGCCTTAGGCGAAGTCTAGACGCGATTTGAAGTCCGAACGAACCCGAAACCCAAATCTATAATGCTCTCTGTACATTTTCTAAAAACCGGGATTTTTCCAGAATAAAAATGCCTAAAAAATTCAGCAGGAGTATCTAAGAGTTATGGTGAAACACGATCTCCTGATTCATCTATACAGCCGCGGAAACGTGGCAGAAGCATGCCTTCTGCCGCGCTTCCGCCGCTCACTGTTCATATTGCGCAATAATGTTTACACAGTAACTCATATTTTATTATGCTGGATTTTCTGGGAATTTTTAATATTTATTCAAGAGTTGAATTTTCTGGAATTATTTTGGGGATTCGGTGTTTCGATCGGAGTATCAAATTTCGTCTTTGTGTTTTTCCGGATAATTTTTAGAATATGTTAAAAAGTTCGACCGGATATAAATACCCAATTTTTCCCCTGTCGGGAAATTTCCAAGTGTTGGATTTTTCCGTAGTTTAACAACGTTCTAAGTAGTGCAAGTAACGCGATGGACCCTCTAGAAGACAACAAACCTTAACTCGATTATGTGACCGTCTTGAACTGCCCTTTGAACCTTCGTGTTTGGGGCAGTACGGCGTGCCACATGTGAGGCGTTGGCTTAACCCTTCTACGGCTGGACCGTTGGTACTGAGGCACGAACTGAATGTTGTTAGACTTATTTCATGTGTTGAGTTGTATCGGGAAAACTTGGGTATTCGATTGTTTGATCGGAAAGTTTAACATTTTCTGTTTATCTGGAATGTGATACAATAATTGGAATTCACAATTAGTTATGAGATAACTGAATGTATGTTATAAATCTAGCAATTTAGTCCCATATGATATTGAAAAGAGTTTTCGATAATGAGACTAAAATGCGGGATTTATATCTGTTAGGCATGCGATGTCTAAAGAGGTTGCGGATTCCAACTGTTGTAGTTTTACACTTTCTTTTCTGTGACCGTAAGTGTAGTATGTTCATATCGCCGGTTTCGTTGCTATACGTCAACGACAATTGGGGTATGCATACTTACTTATGTTGATGACATGTGATGTTGTGTGTTGCTGGATATGTTATATTGGATCGTCGTGTTCGAATAGCCGGGGGTTTTTATGTGAGATGAGTGTTTTTCATTTTCATTCATGTAAAAACTTGTATGTAATATTCTTTTATTTGGGGCACTTCCAGGTAGCGGAAGCTGTCACCCTTTGTATATTATTTACTTTTCCGCATTAGGATAGACCCAAGGAGGGGAGCACAAGTAACCGGGTTGTGGGGTCCAGTGGGAGACCAACTCGAGGAGTCGAGTCCGGGTCTCCTAACCCTAGAATTGGCAGGGTTGCTTGCCGCTCTCGTAGGGGTCTAGGGGTGTGGGATTGGCTATTCATCACGACCGTGGAATCCGTGTTTTATACTGGCTCGTATTGAAAACACGGACGTCCTAGTATATCCAATATTTCATATGTTTATTCTGCTGCGATATCTGTGATGAGATCATGTGATGTTTCTGTGATGGATATAGTATATAGTATATATGATATACTATATAGACGTTACTTATGTTTTACACCCGCGCTAGCCCTGCCCTGCTCTGTCGTTAGTTACCTAACCTAACGGTGCACGAGGGGACATCGAGGCGAATGCGGATGGCATAAGTGTACGTCATATCTATCTGTGATGTTTAGGTATTTAAATGATGGGACTTCATTAATGTGATTAATGAAAGAAAAGAAACCTAAGATGTTGTAGAATCAGATTTTAAATAAAACAGGTAGCTACAGTTCTTGCTTTGCATAGCGGTATATATGATATACCCCGCACCTTATTCGATGAGGAAAGGACCGAGATCCCTTCACCGGGAGTGACTCCTTTAGCAATAACTGGAAGATGCTACACACTCGGTTTGTTTTTGATTGCTTTTATAGTTTCTGCTTTGCACAGTGATATATATGATATATCCCGCACCTCATTCGACGAGGAAAGGGCCGACGATCCCTTCACCGGGAGTGACCCCTTTAGCAAACTGGAAAAGCCTCAAAATCACTCCATTTCAAAACTTCATTTGATTCTACAACGATATCGAGTTCATTACGCAATAGGTTTTCAGAAAAACCTGACGTAGCCCTCCGTCATTTCAGATAAAGACTATTTAGTATTCGTGCTGCGTTTGTTGACCTCTGTCAAGGCGTAGTGTGCGGTAGCTAACTAGTAATTATCTGCAAAGCATGTGATGTGATTGGATTAGGGTAGTCGTGCGACCTTGTTGACCTCTGTCAAGGGTCGTGCGGGTGGGTTTGATTCAATCAAGAAATGACGGGTTGAACTTGACTAGTGCACTATGATTTGTTGACCTCTGTCAAGGTCATGGTACACTAGGGGCAAAATATTATCGGGAATTTCAAGTGTTGAAATTTGCAATGAGATTGCATACCTTCTATGAGATAGTTGGATCCCGATACCCACTGCGAGTAAGAGTTACACCTGGGAGAGTTTTACACATTGCAATTAGCTGATCATGTAGGTGTCTAGAAAGGTGTCAACGGGGTTACGCCTCTGGGAAAACGAGGTTTACAGTAATTAGGTTCGTGCGAAAGCACGGGGGACCTCCCTCAAAGTACCGACACTGGCCTGGCTGAAAGATTGGCGAACTTGTAGTGTGTAATTAATCCCGGCTAGTCTTTCCTTTTAGGGTTTGGAGGAAGATTTGATAAAAAGCAGTGGGAGCCATCCTGATTAGATAAGATAATAACCAATCTGATCTTGCACGAGCATACGCTAAAGTGTTTTCTTCTCTCTCTCTCCAGGTAGCGACCATTTCATGCCCTAATGAAGATAATAATATGGATGTATTGACCGAACCCGCATGTTATACTGTGCTGGGGAACGTTGGTTCCGTTCTTTCCTATAAGAGTTATAGGAATGAACAGGATATAGGGGAATACGAGGATTCCCATGCCACCCGAATGAAGAAAGTACATGTTGATGCATTTTCTTCGGGTGTGTTCGTTACTGAGAACTGTTTCTCCATTTGCTCTACGTCCTGGGTATTAGATACCGGGTCAGGATCCTATATATGTAATCAGTTACATGGGCTTAGGAAAGGTAGAGAACTTGGAGAAGGTGATAAAGACATTAGAGTTGGAAATGGTGCAATTGTTGCAGCTAAGACTGTCGGGGAATATCACCTTGTATTACCAACTGGTAATACATTGGTTCTGAACGAATGCTATTACATGCCGAACCTGATATGCAATATTATATCGGTTTCTTTATTAAGCAAAGAAGGATATAATTTTGTATTACAGGACAATGTTATGAACATTTTCCGTAACCAAAAGTTGGTTGGATCAGGCACGTTATGCAATGGCATTTATGTTCTAAATCAATCAACAGTTCTGAGCATAACAAACACACACAAGAGGAAGAGTTCAGAACTGAACGAATCCTTCTTGTGGCATTGTAGACTGGGTCACATCAATGTGACACGACTAGCTAAGTTGCATAAAGATGGATATTTAAATCCGTTTGAATTTTCATCTTATGACACTTGCCAGTCATGTCTCAAAGGAAAGATGACCAAAACTCCGTTTACGGGACACGGAGAAAGAGTTACCGAACTCTTGGGACTAGTACATAGTGATGTATGCGGTCCAATGTCTACACATGCCAGGGATGGTTCTTCGTACTTCATTACATTTACTGACGATCTCTCAAGATACGGACATGTGTACTTGATAAGACACAAGTCTGAAGCTTTTGAGAAATTTAGAGAATATAAACAAGAAGTCGAGAAACAAACCGGAAAAAGTATTAAAATCCTTCGATCTGATCGAGGAGGTGAATACTTGAGCAATGAATTCCTGGACTTCCTAAAAGAGAATGGGATTCTCTCTCAGCTGACTCCTCCATATACACCACAGCACAACGGTGTATCGGAGCAGAGAAATCGCACCCTATTAGATATGGTGCGCTCTATGATGAGTACAGCTGAGTTACCTATTTCCTTCTGGGGGTATGCACTTGAGACAGCGGCATACCTATTGAATCAAGTTCCATCTAAATCTGTACCTACCAAACCATATGAGATATGGAGTGGGAAGAGACCATGTCTTAAACGAGTTAAGATATGGGGTTGTCTGGCCTATGTCAAAAGGCAAAATCCAGACAAACTCGAGGCACGGTCAGTTTTATGTAAGTTTGTGGGATATCCTAAACATTCAAATGGATATTATTTCTACCACAGTGAATAACAAAAGGTGTTTATTGCTCAACATGCCACCTTTTTAGAAAAGGAATTTCTTGCAAAAGAGATTAGTGGCTCTGAGGTAGAACTGGAAGAAGTTCCAGAAACACAAACTATAACTGAAGATTTAGTGGAACCAGAAGATTCGGTAGTACCCGACGAACCTCAGCCTCTCCGCCGATCTGGTAGGGTTTCTCGTCCACCTGAGAGATACTATGGTTTTCTCATTGATGGTGGAAGCGAGGATTGCATCATGGAGGATGATGACCCAACTAGCTTCGAGCAGGCCATCACGAGTGGTGACTCTGTGAAATGGCTGGATGCAATGCGGTCCGAGATGGAATCCATGTACACCAACAAAGTATGGACTTTGGAAGTTGCTCCTGAAGGGGTAAAACCCATTGGGAGCAAGTGGATCTTTAAGAAGAAACTTGGTGTAGATGGGAAAGTGGAGACTTTCAAAGCTAGACTTGTAGCAAAGGGTTTTCGTCAAAGACCAGGTGTGGACTATGACGAGACCTTTTCTCCAGTGGCTATGCTTAAATCCATCCGGATCATGCTTGCCATCGCTGCTTACCATGATTACGAAATCTGGCAAATGGATGTTAAGACCGCCTTTCTAAACGGTGATTTAGAAGAGTGCGTGTACATGACTCAGCCAGAGGGCTTCGTAGACAGTGGGAGCAGCGGGAAGGTGTGCAAGCTGCTTAAATCCATTTATGGATTAAAGCAAGCATCGCGGAGTTGGAACATCTGCTTTGACGTCGTTATCAAAGAGTTTGATTTCGTCAAAAATCCAGATGAACCTTGTATCTACAAGAAGGTGGCAGAGAGTAAGGTTGTCTTCCTCGTATTGTACGTGGACGACATACTCTTGATAGGAAATGATATTCCTATGCTGCAATCGGTCAAGCTCTTCTTATCACAAAGATTCTCGATGAAGGATCTTGGTGATGCCTCCTGCATATTGGGAATCAGGATCTATAGAGATAGATCCAAACGGATACTGGGATTGTCCCAATCCAGGTACATTGACACCATACTAAAGAGGTTTAGTATGGAAGAGTCCAAGCGTGGGAACTTGCCCACGATCTCTGGAGTCACTCTCTCCAAAGAGATGTCTCCCAAGACTGATTTGGAGAGAGCTCGCATGCAAGGGATACCCTATGCTTCGGCAGTAGGCTCTATCATGTATGCGATGCTATGTACCAGACCCGATGTAGCATACTCACTAAGTGTAGTGAGTATGTATCAAGCTGATCCTGGAGAGAGTCACTGGACAGCTGTGAAGAGCATTCTCAAGTACTTGCGAAGGACTAGAGATATGTTCTTGGTGTATGGTAACAGAGAACTCCAAGTGGAGTCCTTTACCGATTCCAGCTTCCAGAGTGATAAGGACGACTCTAAGTCGCAGTCGGGTTTTGTCTTTACCCTTTACGGAGGGGCGGTTTTCGCGGCTTGTGGGTGTTTGATATGATAGTATGCTATCTGGTTACTCTTTATCTTAACATGTATACTAGTCTCTTTATACTGTTTTATAGTTACGTTTAGCAGACCGCTTGCGGCTTGTGGGTGTTTGATATGATCATCATCTGCTACCGGCATATTGACGAGTCTTTAGAGTCCTACACAGAGGTTTCCTGGCTCAAGCGAAACGAAATAGGAGCGCATATGAGATATGTGCAGGACCGAGAATAATGCGTGTATGTGATACCGCATTTCATTCTCGCAATATATGTTTCGATTGGTTATATTCGATATGACCTAGTTATCGAATCATTGATTCGATAAATCGATACATTGGTTTCTAGTCGGTTATGTGCGACATGACCGGATCATTGAATCAAATGTTGATTTAATGATTTAATGCATAATTATATATTTGATATATTGCATTGCTTTAACTAGTATTGGTTCATTTTAAACGGATTTTTCTCACTTGATGCACATTGTATATGTGATATGCTTTAGTGCACTACTTTGTATCATGTTTGATGATACTTGATATTGTGGTTAAGTGTAAAGGGTTAAACTATGGTTAAGTGATGATTAGGGTTTGGGTTTTTCATTTATTTATTTGTTTATTTATTTGGAAAGGATTAAGTTAAGAATGGTGGCTTATTTTGGAGCCATGTTGAAGCTTCTTGAAGCTTTGACAAAGTCCACCATCCTTATCTCATCCTTAACCCTAACCACTCTAACTAACCTTGGTTTAATCTCTACACTTGACCATGGTCAAGATATGATAAGTATTCATATTAGTTTTATTTTTAAAATATGAAGACTTATCATTCTATCTTTATCTTCATCTTGTTCTTCTTCTTCAAGCTCAAGGTCCATCAATGGCAACTTGAGTTAAAGTGAGATAAATCCAATTCTAAAGTGAACCCACCTCCTATTTCTTCACCCTCTACCTCTTGCCAAGTTGTTTTGGGTGTTTTCTTCACAAGTTTCACAACTTTGTGAAGTCGGAGCTTGAGTTTGTGCAACCTCGACGTAGATCGTCTTTGACACGAAGCCGACGACCTATTCCGCACGTTTCTCCGATGAAGCCGTCACGAGAGTCCAAGGTTCAAGATGGACAGCGAGAGGACGCCCTCGTGGAGCTAAGGAAGTGGGTATCCGGATCTACAAAGGTTGTAGCATCTTAACTTTAGTTAAATTGTTAACTAGATTTATTTTTCTCCTAGACATCTAGCAACGATCCGTTAACTAGGGTTTCTCGGCACCATATTTTTTAAATTTGGCATGTTCGATGCCTTGTGAGACCTCTATAGGATGCCTAGGAACCCTACACGCAGGAGACGGATTTATCTTTCGAGCTGACGGAGATCTGGTCTGGAGTGCTTTTCTTTCTTTTCTGCTTTCCATAAAGTGATCGTGAAATTGAACTTGGTTAGTAACTCTTCTTGTTTATTTGTAATTTGTGAACAATGGATCTTAATGTAATAATTTAGTGATGTAATTCCTTTACTGCTGTGCTTTGTTTACTGATTACCATGTAATGCTTGAAGCCGAAGTGTGACTACGGCGGGATTATTCCTTGACAGTAGGAGCATGGCTGGCCTAGTCATCCCTCGTTTTTCGTATTTTTGGAAGCGGGGCGTGACATGGTTTTGTTGGTATCAGAGCCGGGTTTAGTAACAAGGGATGACATTAACTATACTGTATTACATTATTTTCGTTTCACTATTCCTGATTTTCATCCTTGAATCTGATCCTATCCTTTTGAATCTTCCAGCGATATGACGTTCCCGAATGACCCCTCCTCGGACTCCAGTACTCAGGACCGCACGGAAAGAATACTTAGTGCACTGACCTCTCTCATGGAAGCTCAGGAGAGGAAGACAGACTTACTCGCTGAGGGACTCAGGGCGATTACCGCTGCAGGAGGTGTAGGGTTCCTAGGCACTCTCTAGAGGTCTCACAAGGCATCAACCATGCCAATTTCAAAAATTATAGGTGCCGAGAAACCCTAATACGGATCGTTGGCTAGATTTCTAGGCGAAAAAGCAAACTAGTTAACACTTAACTACAAGAATCGGAAATACAACCTTTGTAGATCCGGTGCTCCACCTCCACGGCTCCGCAATGAAGTCTCCTCGCTGTCCAAGACGGATCCCGGGCTCTAGCGTCGGCTTCATCGGAGAATGGACGGGCTAGGTCATCGACAACGTGCCGAAGATGATCTACGTCGAAGCATCACTAGATCAAGCTCCACCTTCACCGAGTCAAGAAACTTGTGAAGAAAACACACTCTACTACTTGGCAAGAGGTAGAGGATGAAGAAATAGGAAGTGGGTTCAATTTAGAATTGGATTTCTCACTCAATTCATCAATCCGCCATTGATGAAGTTTGGTTTTCTTCACTTGAAAAATGAAGAAGAAGAAGGAAATTGTTATGATAAGATATTTGAAAAATAGAAAAGAATAATAATCTTATCATAATCAAACCATGGTTTGTTGTAGAGAGTTGACCAAGGTTAGATGAGTGGTTAGGGTTAAGCATGAAGACAAAGTGGTCACTTTGGTCAAATCTTCATGAAGCTTCAACAAGCTTCAAGATTTAAAGCCACCACTTTGTTTTCTTTTCTTTTTGTTAATCCAAAATAAATAGATAAATAAATGAATAAGAAAATCAAAACCCTAACCATTTAAATAACCTTGGTTTAATTCTTTATACAAACCCTAGCAATCATGCATCATCAAACATGATACAATGAAGTGCACAAAAATATATCGAATATACAATGTGCACACCCGAGCGAGAAAATCCATTTAAAGTGAACCGATACTAGTTAATGCAAATTAATATATCAAATATATAATTATGCATTAAATAATTAAATCAACACTTGATTCAATGATCCGGTCATGTCGCACACAACCGACTAGTATACAATGTATCGGCTTATCGAATCAATACTTGATTCGATAACTAGGTTATATCGCATACAACCATTCGACACATTCATCGCGAGAACGGAATACGGTATCACATACACGTATTATTTTCGGTCCCGCACATATCTCATATGCGCTCCTATTTCGTTTCGCTTGAGCCAGGAAACCTCTGTGTAGGACTCTAAAGGCTCGTCAATACGCCGGCAGCAGGTGATGATCATATCAAGCACCCACAAGCCGCAAGCGGTCTGCTAAACGTAACGGCCACCCGGGTATTGAGCGATCTGATGATCGACGAGCAAGCCCGCTCACACTCCAGTGAATCCAACCAGTAACACTACCGTACAGTCCGGTCTGATCGTCTGATTTGTCGCATATCTCGCCTAGGGGTGGTAAACGTCAGACCCCAATAGCTTGATAAGTCGTGTCGATATGAGGTCGATAACAATTCGAGAAACTATTGGTAACACTTACCAGTAAATCTCAGCAACCCTGGCCAGGGATTTCCTGTTATAGCCAATCGAACACAGCGCAACATCAACTCCCTATACCGGGAAAGACGAATCCCCTCCTATCGCTCATTGCCTCCATGTGACTCGGGACTGTACCCAAAAACCACCGTTTTGCACGCCCTCTTGGACGTGGTAAGATGGAAATCAAAGCACAGTGGGAACCACACAAGACACTATGACGATCTCGGGTCAACAGACTACTCTGTACCAGTGTCACCAGAGAACTGCCATCTGACGTGAGGTATAATACCATCTGGGAGTTCTCGGCGAGTCCGTCCAGTGTACCCAGTCTCTACTGAGCACCCGTATATCATCTCTGATGTCAAACACCGATGGATATGGGATCATCCATCGCCCATCTGTATGGGTCGAGAAGGTATGCGCTAGTCTACACTGGTATATCGATGCCCCGTCTCGATACACCCACAACTATGGACTTTGAAGGATGTACTTATGGACTACCATGTCCCCACTAGTATGATCCACATCATAGTCCAGGTAGTCAAGTACAGATCCTAAGGGCTTTACCAACATGTAACAGAGAGACAATCAGCATACACGTTAAGGTAAAGGGTAACCAGATAGCATACTATCATATCGAGCAAGAAAGTCCTCCCTATATATGTCCCAGCATCCACTACAATATACATCCTATGTACAGTAATGGCCTCTAGGGCATACATATAACTAACGATCTCCCACTTGCACTAGGGCCATCTGTAGCATTGGTTGTAGTATCTCATACTCAACCATCCCATAAAAGTCTCTCTTTGGGAACAGGCCTTTGTGATTGGATCCGCTGTGTTGTCCTCTGAGTCTACTCTCCTAATCTCGATCTCCCTGGAGATCAACCATCTCCATGATCAAGTGATACTGCCTTAGAATATGTCTGGATCACTGATGGGACCGGCGTTCCTTGGCATAAGCCATAACTCCATTGTCACATAATGGGAGGAACATAGTTC
Source organism: Agapanthus africanus (assembly GCA_030015575.1). NCBI lineage: Eukaryota > Viridiplantae > Streptophyta > Magnoliopsida > Asparagales > Amaryllidaceae > Agapanthus > Agapanthus africanus. Next base: position 55,728,503 of record JASDDO010000029.1, read on the forward strand.
ATCTCATGAACCAATATACTGTAGGGTTCCTAGGCACACTAGTGAGGTCTCACAAGGCATCGAACATGCCAAATTAAAATTTTAACGGTGCCGAGAAACCCGACTACGGATCGTCGGCTAGAAGTTTAGGCGAATAAGCTAACTAGTTAACAATTAACTAAGGGAATACGGAAATACAACCTTTGTAGATCCGGTCCTCCACCTCCACGGCTCCGAGACGAGGTCCTCTCCACTGTCCAAATCAAATCCGGGCTCTAGCGTCGACTTCATCGGAGAATAAGCGAGCTAGGTCGTCGATGTCCACGCCGAAGATGATCTACGTCGAGGCATCGCTAAATTAAGCTCCACCTTCACCGAGCCTTGAAAACTTGTGAAGGAAACACACTCTACTACTTAGCAAGAGGTAGAGGATGAAGAAATAGGAAGTGGGTAGACTTTAGAATTGGATTTCTCACTTGTTTCATCAATCCACCATTGATGAAGAAAGCTTTTCTTCTTTTAAGAAGATGAAGATGAAGAAGAAAGAATTATGATAAGTTATTTTAAAATGAAAAGAATATCCAAACTTATCATAATCCTAACTATGGTTATTTGTAGAGAATTGACCATGGTTAAATCATTGGTTAGGGTTAAGGATGAGATAAGAATGGTGGTCAAGGTCAAAGCTTCATGAAGCTTCAACTAAACAACAAATTAAGCCACCATTCTTTTCTCTTTTCCATTTATTTTCCAAAATATATAAACAAATAAATAAATGAATAAATAAGTAATGGAAAATAAAACCCTAATTATATGTTTAACCATGGTTTAATTCTTTATACTTAACCAAGTAAACATGCATCATCAAACATGATACAATCATGTGTACAAAAGTATATCACATATACAATGTGCACAAACCGAGTGAGAAAATCCATTTAAAGTGAACCAATACTAGTTAATGCAAAGTAATATATCAAATATATAATTATGCATTAAATCATTAAATCAACACTTGATTTAACGATCCGGTCATATCGCATATAACCGACTAGTATACAATGTATCGGCTTATCGAATCAACCCTCGATTCGATAACTAGGTTATATCGCATATAACCATACGACACATTCATCGCGAGAATGAAATACGTGTAAGTGTACGGCGGCGCCCCGGCCGTCAATCCGACGGCCAAATGCGGAAGCGGTGTTAAACTTTAATTTTTCTTGAACTGGCAAACCGCCGCGCACTAATACCCGGATCGAACCATTAACCAGTCCTAGCTAACTATAAGATGGGAAAGAGATATACCGACGATCCAAGTCCTCCGGTCTTCTCATCATCGTCCCGATCTCCTGCGGATTGTCCCGTCTCCTCCTCGTCGCCGGAAGTGCACCACATCGCCTACTTCTTTTACGGGCTCCCACCTCAATGCCGAGGCAACTCGGGCACGAAGCCGGCTACTCGACGTACCCAAGATTTATTGTAGAATGTGTAGTGAAGAAGTCTCATTTTGGGGTTGTGGAATTGCCATTTTGGTGGAGGAAATAAAAGATGTTTTTGGATGAACAAGAGAGCATTTTTCCTTGGCACCATGAGAACCAAAATTGCAACACACATAATGAAATGAATCCCATCCCTTGCCAAGGAATGGCCGCCCCCCCTTGTGTGTGATTGGAGAGAGAAAGAACAAAGACAAGGGGGTGGGTGGAAAGTGAGTGATGATGAAAAGAAACCAAATGATCACAAGGAAATCCACACTCCATCAACAACATCAACTCAACAAAGTCAAGCCATCATGATAGCTAGAAGTCAAGGTCAATGAGAGACTATCATGATACAACAATAAGCAAATACCCCCTCCACAAATACTTATTTGCAACAATGCAAATAAGCCCTCCTCCACCAAACATCGGCCAATGAACGATACAAAAGAAATCGGCCGAAACGGAAAGCAAACTGGCAACTCCAGAAAACTGGTCCCGTAATAAATTACAGGAAAACCCCGATACTGTGCATACACACCCGCATCTGTATTTCGACCGAAATACAAATGTAATGAGACAAAATCTACACTGTACTATACTAGGATCCGGCTTATACCAAAGCCGGCTAGTGATATCCGTTCGATCCCGATCCGTGCAATACCGCACGTATCTGATCGAACCCTGCCATATATCCATACGGCCTGTAGTACAAACTGTCCGATCCTGATCCGTGCAATACCGCACGTATCTGATCGGACCTTGCCATATCTCCATACGGCCTCTACAACCTTTCGCCCGAAAGCTGAGTAACTGAATGTGGGGGACTCTAAAGACTCGTCAACACCTTGGTTGTGGATTTAACCACTAGCACGTCAGAGGTATAAGCCAATACGTAACGGGCTACCAGGTATTGACTAAAAGGGACGTCTGTGAGCGAACTCAGCCTGACAACCCTACTGAGCCTGTCAGTGACAATATCCGTACAGTCCGGTCCGTTCGTCTATGAGCATCGCATGGCGGGCCTAGGGGGTTGGTAAAAGTCAGACCCCCAAAAGCGGTACAAGTCGTGTCGGAGTGTAGCCCAGAACACCCTGAGATACTACTGGAATACCTACCAGTAAATCTCCTTGCCTCGGCCGAGGGCTTCGTGTAATGGCTCTCCTAGACACAGCACGACCTCACCCCCAATACCGGGAGAGACAAACCCCTGAAGATACGCTCACTGCCTCCATGTGGCTCGGGACTGTACCCAACTAAAACCTGTTTGCACGACTCCTTTGAGCCATGGTAGGGTAGTAATCAAAGTACAGTGGGAACTCACACGAGACAAATGACGATCCCCAGGTCGATGAACTAACCTGCACACATGTCACCAGGGAACTGCCATCTGACGTCTGGTATATGACCAACTAGCATGTTCCCGGCGAGTCCTGTCCGGTGTACTCATAACCCAATGAGCACCTGTATACATCTTAGGTGATCCAACTGACACCAGTGGCTTGAGAGACCGGCCACCGCCCCTCGTCGGGGTCTCGACTGTATACACTAGTCTACTCTGGAGAATCGATGCCCTGTCTCGAAACTCTCACGACTAGGGACCTTTTAAGGATATGCTTATAGACCCCCAGCTCCCACTTATATGATCGCCCTCATACTGCTGGTGGTCAAGCAAGAATCCTAGGGGCTCTATCAACGTGTAATAGCGACGTGTCAGGTCACTTAAAGCAGTACACGATGATAAAGGTAAACCAGATAGCATACTATCATCTCGAGTAAGACTGTCCTACCGGGATAGGTCCTCCATCAATCATTGCAATCACGTACCTGTGACCTAATAATTGACTCTGAGGGCACTATCTCCAACAATCTCCCACTTGCACTCAAGGCTAATTATTGCGATGTCGCATACTCACAGCCCGTGTGATACCGAACACCCAACTCCTCTACTAGTCAGTCTCACAAAGCTCGTTTGCGAAACTATTGCGTTCGAGGAATAGCCTCAGTGAGTGGATCCGCTTTGTTGTTTCTTTCTATGTCTCTCTATATCTCAAGTTCGCGGAGAAACCCATCTCCCGAAATGAGCAATACCTGTCTTAGGATGTGTATGGATGTCTGATGGGACATAGCTCATAAATGAACTCCAAATCCAAACTCCTTAGACTGTATCGTCAACTGAACTTAATCAGTATCCTGCGCCATGCCACCCTCAGTATTTCCTTGGACCACCTGTCCAAAATACTGCCCCTCGTCAGAAGGAAAAAACTATAACTCTGACAACCTCCTTGTCTTCCAAGTCACCTTGGAAGCCTGGAATGATAACTGTCTCCCAAATGAGGCTGTCGTTATCATATCCCTAGAACATCCACTTATGTTCTAAAACTGCTTCCGACTGTTTCTCCAGGATCGGATCAATATCAACTTATTGCATCTAGTGCAAGAACAATATCTGGTGTGGTACTTGACATCTCATGATTGACTCAATTGCCTGAGCAAGTGATCTGCCAATCATGCACATCCCTCTCCTCTTTAGTCTATAAGACACCTTTAGAGAGGGTGACTCTATTACCTGCAGGTACACTACCGTGCCAGGAGTCGTCCATTCTAAATACTCTTAGAATGCTGTCTAAGTACCCAGATTGGGAAATCACCCAAATCTAGATCTAAAACCATAGATCTAGTAACCAGTATGTCTGACATAATATCCAAGTCCTGTGTGGAGAAAACACTGTGTGACGACCAAAGTACAACCGATTGTAGTATAGGAGTTTCTTTTCCTACTCTGTGTATGTCATCCAAATACCAGGATATCACACCCTACTACCTTCTCAACAGATCCATCCCCTATTCTGATGAAGTCAAACCCATGACTGTCACGTCAGAAATAGATGATCTATCTCCGCTATATTTGCTTTAGTCTATAAATAGACATAAGCAACCTGTCCACCAATGCTTCCGCTGCTCCCACTGACTACGACAACCCTCTGGCAGAGTCATATAGATGTACACTTCTAAAACTAGTTTAGAACGACGCTATACTTATCCTCCCGCCGGGTCTCGCAGCCTGAAACAACAGCAATAGTAATTGTGGGTAAACAAGAACTTCCCTGTCACCGTCCTTGATGCTACCGTAGTACCTCTCGGGTGCCTGAAGTTACCCACCGTATCTGCGGAGTGGCCAATGGAATGTCAATCCAGATTGAATCTTTAGGTTCCTTATCAAATCTTCAGTAATCGTTTGTGGTTCTGGAATCACTTCCAGTTCTACCATACTCCCACTACTGTTTTCTGAAAAAATCCATTTTTAATAAAACTGTGGCGAGTCTAGAACAATATCGCTATTGTTCATCCAGATGGTAGAAAGTCAACCCTCGTCATAGCCTAGGTCAACCCACAAACAGCCATTACAGAAACGTGCCTTGAGTTATCCAGAGTCTGGTTTTAATCATAAGCTGGACAACTCCCCGTACCTTAACAATGTTAAGATACGAACTGTTCTATATCCCATATAGGACCAGAGGCACTGATTTAATTGAACCAGATCCAAATCATGCAACTGTCTCCAGTGCATGTCAACTAAATGGAAGGAGGCCGATCAGCGTTACTCAACTTAGGAATGCTTCCAATCATGAGTAACCTGAAAGAGAAGCAAGATCTCTTAAATCATTACTATCAACTGAATACCGTACACAAGTATCTACATCTTCGATCTCTTTGAAGAATCCCGATACTTGCTACACCTGGTTCTCTACTCTATTCAAATACCTATAACTTCTCAAAATTCGGACCCTGTGTTTCCACGAAACACCTGTCTAAAAACTAGAGAAGTCATAAGTAAACCGAATATAGTACGAGGACCTACCCCTCTGTCCTGATGGACCCTGGACAACATACAATACTCTGTATAAGTCCCTTGAGTCTGATAACTCATTCACTGTGTGTCGCAGGTTGAAAACTGTACTTATGGTTAAGAAGAATTACACCGCTGTTTAATGCTCCTTACCTAACCATCCACTGATATAGGTAAATGTCGTAGACATAATTTCAAAAGGTATATCTCACTCTATGAAAATAGACGTACAGATATATCAATTTGAATTGGTGCATAACAGAGGATATTCAAAACCAAATATTTGCCGACCGGCAAACAGCCCTGGTGATCTCCTCAAATATCACCGATTACAACGAATCCCGATGTAATGAGGATGATTACCCTATTCCCAATAACTTACTCCCACTCATCATCTGTAAAACCATACAGATGTGAGAATCGTACCTGGTAAATACATACCCTGGAGTAAGTATCTAATCGGGAAATCAGTTTTCGTTTAACATTACACGGTGAAACTGAAACATGAAATGTTCCGATGGGGTATCCTGGTATTCCTAGTAATGCCTCTTCCAGATTCACGACTGTAACCGTATAATTCTTTGCCACCTCTCCAAATCCCTTCTTATGTCTTTAGTCTTTACCTTCTGCACACCCCTTAGGCCAAATGGTTTTCTTCCTTCCCTACCGTTCGGCACCAGCCTATGGTTTGGAAGAAGACTATCCAATAAGCATAATGGGTGTACTGTCCTAATCCCAGGAGCACTCGCAAAGCGAGAGAAGGTGAAGATAAAAGACAACCGAATAAACCTTATTCCTATTTCTCCTGGACCAGAATCCATCCCCGAACTGGAACAAGTTCCTTTCGAGTTCGTATATAACCATACGATGGAGTATCCAATAAACTGTGGATCTTCGTAGTGATACGGAGTGTCCTGGAGAGATACAAAGGTGATTTAGGATTGGCGAAGAAATACTTGGTTTGGTCGTGAATATCAGTCGCATTTTACTTTGCCCTCTTACTAATCCCTTGCTTTGTCTGAACTTAATACCTTCTGCACACCATCGTTATGTAATTGGTTTTCTTCATTCCCTACCGGTCGGCACCAGCCTAAGGTTTGGAAGAAGACTATCCAATTTGCGTAATAGGTGTACTATCTCCTAAACTAAGGAGTACTCGCAACCTGAGAGAAGGTAAAATGAAAAGACAACTGAATAGTCCTATTCGTTTTCTCCAGAACCGGAAACCATCCTCGAATAAATCCCTTCGAGTTCGTATATAACCATACGATGGTTTTGTCCAATGGAAGTGGACGTTCGTAGTAATACGGGGTGTCCTGGAGAAAAGGGTAAAAGTAGGAGTGGCAATGAGGTTCGCAACTCTGACAATCAAAAGCCAGTGTTTAAGAAGGTTCGGTTAACTTGGTCACTGAGTCGTAGTCTTAGGGTCGGGTCAATGGTCGCTGCCAAAGAGAGAGAGAAAAGAAACACTCAGCGTGCACTCTAACCTAGATCAGAATGGTTACCAATTTATCTAATCTGGAATCCTCCCACTGTATCTCAAATTCTCCTCCAAACCTAAAAGAAGAATTAGTCGGGAACACCCGAGGAGTAAACTAACTCATCAGTGGGAATCGGGATCCAACTCTCATCGCATGACAACGTGACGGAATCCGCTCACGGTATCACACTCCAGAAGGTATGCGCATATCTGGCAAGTTTCAGTTCTTTTGAAACTCCCGATGTGATTTCTGCCCCATGCTCTTATGACCTTGGCGAAGGTCAACAAATCATAAGTCACATGTCAAGTTCTACCCGTCATTATCCAGGTTAATTTGAATCCACCCGTACAAGCCCTTGACGAAGGTCAACAAGGCTATACGACTGTCCCAAACCAACGCATCTATCTATGCAGCAGAAAGGTAACAAGCAGCTACCATACACTATGCCTTGACGAAGGTCAACAAACACAGCATGAATACTACGTGCTACCCGTCTGAAACGACGGAGGGCTACGAATGGTTTCTGGCGAAAACCTTTAACGTAATAAACTTGATATCGTCGAAGGAACGGATAGCTTTTTGAAAATATAGTGACGAAAACCGTTGCTAAAGAGGTCACTCCCGGTGAAGGGATCTCGGCTCTTTCCCCGTAGAATGAGGTGCAGGATATTCCAACTGAATACCACGGTGCAAAGCAAAAGTAATCGGCTATAGTGAAGTTAATGCCCTGACGCAAACTTTCTGTCCAAGGGGTCACTCCCGGTGAAGGGATCTCGGCCCTTGCCTCGTCGACTGAGGAGCAGGATATTCCAACTGAATACCACGATGCTAAACAAAAGTGAACGTCCTTGCAATAACAGCTTTTTGAAAAGTGTTCCAACAACATCAGATTAGGTTTGTTTTTAACTTGCATTGATCCGAATCAATGCAGTCCCATCAATTGATCACACCACAAAGAACGAAAATATACTGATGTATGTATATGCCATCCGCATTCGCCACTGGGTCCCGTCATTACCCGTTAGGTTAGCTAACTAACGACAGAGCGGGGACTGGACTAGCGCGGATGTAAAACATATACAACATCTACTAATATATATACCAATATATTATATTTCGCTCAAGGCGTGAATAAAAATGCAACATCACAGAAAATGTACAGCATCACAGAAACAATATAGATATCTGGGATCCCCGGGTTTCACAGAGCCGCTGAAACCCGACGTTCCCCTGGTCGTGTGGATAGCCTGTGCAATGAAATCCTAGACCCCTACGGGCGCGGCAAGTCACCCGCCAAAACCTGAAGCGAGGCAGCCCCCTTCAGCACCGTGAATGGACCACCCAACACTTCACGGAATCCGGTAACTTGGGCACCCCTCCTGGGTCAACCTGTACCCCCTACGAGTGCGGCGAATAGCCCGCCAATCCTAGAGTGAAGCCCCCTCCGTCCCAATGCCATGGGATGCGGGCTTGTTGCCCTCTAGAACCCGGCTATCCGTGCACCTCTCCGCGGGGCAATCCTAGTACAGAAAGTAAAATATACATACACCGGGTACATCGACCGCAACCAGGTCGTGCCCCAAAATAATAATACAATCAGGCAGTGACGGCAGTCCACATGTCGGACGCTCGCCCCGCAATATCAAATGTACATAATACAATAACACTGTACTAGCATTGCATCCAGGCTATCCCCCACGACCGATCCGCAACATCACAGCAAAAACAGAACATCAACGTGAAAGTCACGTTCGCAAATCCGTCTAACCGGGCTATAGCAGTTAGACCGGATTTACCGATCAAGTGACATTCACGGTCGCAGATATAATGTAAATACTGTGAAATAATGTGTTTAAAATATCCGATCGATCAAAAATTAACAAGTGGGCCCCCAAACAATACTGTAGCACTCACAGAAATACTGGGCCCAATATTAATATTCCAAAACCCCTAAAATAAGCCCAGAAGCCCACTGGAAAAATATGATGTAGTGAGGATACAAATGTGCGGCGGAACCGCGGCCCAAGGGGGGGTTTGGCCGCGGTTCCGCGCTCCAGGTGTCGACTCACTGTGTCGAACTTTTCCAGTAAGCTTAGAATTTCTTGTACATCAGTTTTCTACAACCTGAAAAATTTTAGGAGACCAAAAAATTTCAACAGAAAACTGTCGTGAACTAAAATTGGGTTTTTGGAATTTTGGTCGATCGGAACTGAAAAACACATCAAACGAAGCTAGACGAAGTTAATGGCGAGGCACTGATACCACTGTAAGTGCACGGCGGCGCCCCGGCCGTCAATCCGACGGCCAAATGCGGAAGCGGTGATAAACTTTAATTTTTCTTGAACTGGCAAACCGCCGCGCACTAATACCCGGATCGAACCATTAACTAGTCCTAGCTAACTATAAGATGGGAAAGAGATATACCGACGATCCAAGTCCTCCGGTCTTCTCGTCATCGTCCCGATCTCCTGCGGAATGTCCCATCTCCTCCTCGTCGCCGGAAGTGCACCACATCGCCTACTTCTTTTACGGGCTCCCACCTCAATGCCGAGGCAACTCGGGCACGAAGCCGGCTACTCGACGTACCCAAGATTTACTGTAGAATGTGTAGTGAAGAAGTCTCATTTTGGGGTTGTGGAATTGCCATTTTGGTGGAGGAAATAAAAGATGTTTTTGGATGAACAAGATAGCATTTTTCCTTGGCACCATGAGAACCAAAATTGCCACACACATAATGAAATGAATCCCATCCCTTGCCAAGGAATGGCCTCCCCCCCTTGTGTGTGATTGGAGAGAGAAAGAACAAAGACAAGGGGGTGGGTGGAAAGTGAGTGATGATGAAAAGAAACCAAATGATCACAAGGAAATCCACACTCCATCAACAACATCAACTCAACAAAGTCAAGCCATCATGATAGCTAGAAGTCAAGGTCAATGAGAGACTATCATGATACAACAATAAGCAAATACCCCCTCCACAAATACTTATTTGCAACAATGCAAATAAGCCCTCCTCCACCAAACATCGGCCAATGAACGATACAAAAGAAATCGGCCGAAACGGAAAGCAAACTGGCAACTCCAGAAAACTGGTCCCGTAATAAATTACAGGAAAACCTCGATACTGTGCATACACACCCGCATCTGTATTTCGACCGAAATACAAATGCAATGAGACAAAATCTACACTGTACTATATTAGGATCCGGCTTATACCAAAGCCGGCTAGTGATATCCGTTCGATCTCGATCCGTGCAATACCGCACGTATCTGATCGAACCCTGCCATATATCCATACGGCCTGTAGTACAAACTGTCCGATCCTGATCCGTGCAATACCGCACGTATCTGATCGGACCTTGCCATATCTCCATACGGCCTCTACAACCTTTCGCCCGAAAGCTGAGTAACTGAATGTGGGGGACTCTAAAGACTCGTCAACACCTTGGTTGTGGATTTAACCACTAGCACGTCAGAGGTATAACCCAATACGTAACGGGCTACCAGGTATTGACTAAAAGGGACGTCTGTGAGCGAACTCAGCCTGACAACCCTACTGAGCCTGTCAGTGACAATATCCGTACAGTCCGGTCCGTTCGTCTATGAGCATCGCATGGCGGGCCTAGGGGTTGGTAAAAGTCAGACCCCCAAAAGCGGTACAAGTCGTGTCGGAGTGTAGCCCAGAACACCCTGAGATACTACTGGAATACCTACCAGTAAATCTCCTTGCCTCGGCCGAGGGCTTCGTGTAATGGCTCTCCTAGACACAGCACGACCTCACCCCCAATGCCGGGAGAGACGAACCCCTGAAGATACGCTCACTGCCTCCATGTGGCTCGGGACTGTACCCAACTAAAACCTGTTTGCACGACTCCTTTGAGCCGTGGTAGGGTAGTAATCAAAGTACAGTGGGAACTCACACGAGACAAATGACGATCCCCAGGTCGATGAACTAACCTGCACACATGTCACCAGGGAACTGCCATCTGACGTCTGGTATATGACCAACTAGCATGTTCCCGGCGAGTCCTGTCCGGTGTACTCATAACCCAATGAGCACCTGTATACATCTTAGGTGATCCAACTGACACCAGTGGCTTGAGAGACCGGCCACCGCCCCTCGTCGGGGTCTCGACTGTATACACTAGTCTACTCTGGAGAATCGATGCCCTGTCTCGAAACTCTCACGACTAGGGACCTTTTAAGGATATGCTTATAGACCCCCAGCTCCCACTTATATGATCGCCCTCATACTGCTGGTGGTCAAGCAAGAATCCTAGAGGCTCTATCAACGTGTAATAGCTACGTGTCAGGTCACTTAAAGCAGTACACGATGATAAAGGTAAACCAGATAGCATACTATCATCTCGAGTAAGACTGTCCTACCGGGATAGGTCCACCATCAATCATTGCAATCACGTACCTGTGACCTAATAATTGACTCTGAGGGCACTATCTCCAACAATACGGTATCACATACACGCATTATTCTCGGTCCCGCACATATCTCATATGCGCTCCTATTTCGTTTCGCTTGAGCCAGGAAACCTCTGTGTAGGACTCTAAAGACTCGTCAATACGCCGGCAGCAGATGATGATTATATCAAACATCCACAAGCCGCAAGCGGTCTGCTAAACGTAACGGCCACCCGGGTATTGAGCGATCTGAAGATCGACGAGCAAGCCCGCTCACACTCCAGTGAATCCAACCAGTAACACTACCGTACAGTCCGGTCTGATCGTCTGATATGTCGCATATCTCGCCTAGGGGTGGTAAACGTCAGACCCCAATAGCTCGATAAGTCGTGTCGACATGAGGTCTATAACTGCTCGAGAAACTACTGGTAACACTTACCAGTAAATTTCATCAACCCTGGCCAGGGATTTCCTGTTATAGCCAATCGAACACAGCGCAACATCAACTCCCTATACCGGGAGAGACGAATCCCCTCCTATCGCTCATTGCCTCCATGTGACTCGGGACTGTACCCAAAAACCACCGTTTTGCACGCCCTCTTGGACGTGGTAAGATGGAAATCAAAGCACAGTGGGAACCACACAAGACTCTATGACGATCTCAGGTCAACAGATTATTCTGTACCAGTGTCACCAGAGAACTGCCATCTGACGTGAGGTATAATACCATCTGGGAGTTCTCGGCGAGTCCGTCCAGTGTACCCAGTCTCTACTGAGCACCCGTATATCATCTCTGATGTCAAACACCAATGGATATGGGATCATCCATCGCCTATCTGTATGGGTCGAGAAGGTATACGCTAGTCTACTCTGGTATATCGATGCCCCGTTTCGATACACCCTCGACTAGGGACTTTGAAGGATGTACTTATGGACTACCATGTCCCCACTAGTATGATCCGCATCATAGTCCAGGTAGTCAAGTATACATCCTAAGGGCTTTACCAACATGTAACAGAGAGACAATCAGCATACACGTTAAGGTAAAGTTCAACCAGATAGCGTACTATCTTATCGAGCAAGAAAGTCCTCCCTATATATGTCCCAGCATCCACTACAATATACATCCAATGTACAGTAATGGCCTCTAGGGCATACATATAACTAACAATCTCCCACTTGCACTAGGGCCATCTGTAGCAGTGGTTGTAGTATCTCATACTCAACCATCCCATAAAAGTCTCTCTCTGGGAACAGGCCTTTGTGAGTGGATCCGCTGTGTTGTCCTCTGAGTCTACTCTCCTAACCTCGATCTCCCTGGAGATCAACCATCTCCATGATCAAGTGATACTGCCTTAGAATATGTCCGGATCACTGATGGGACCTGCGTTCCTTGGCATGAGCCACAACTCCATTGTCATACAATGGGAGGAACCTAGTTCATCTCATAAACCAATATACACCCAGACTGCCTCTTTGGTAGCATCATAAGTAGCGATGTATCCAGCCTTAATCGTCTAGTATGCCACGGTATCTAGCTTGGAACTCTTCCAACATACCGTCCCTTTACTGAGGGTATAGACAATGCCTGTGACTGACATTCAGTCGTCATTATCACCCTGGAACCCTTCCAGTGATTCTCCCCAGGATCGATTGATACCATCTCACTACAACTAGTGAGATCCTAACATCCAATTAGATCTATCTCATAGATCCAAAACTCAGGATTTAGGAGGTATCACTTTGATCCTATATGGAGAATCATTGTGATAAGCGGAGATTGATCGAGCGTAGCATAGGAAACTCCTTCCCCATCAAGAGTATGTCATCCACGTACTCTACGAGGATCGTCACCATACTCTCCACTACCTTTTTGTTTATACAAGGTTCATCTACCATTTTGATGATGTCAAACTCTTTGACTAATCCATCAAAACAGATGTTCCAACTCCGCGATGCCTGCTTTATCCTATAAAGCATCTTGCACACGTTTCCGCTGCTCCCACTGTCTACGAAGCCCTCTGGCTGTGTACTTATAGACACTCTCTTCTAAACATCATTTAGAAAAGCTGTCATGACACCCAACCACCAGATATCGTAGTCATGGTATGTAGCCGTGGCAAGTAGGATCTGGATGGACTTAAGCATAGCTACTTAGAAAAGGTTTCATCATCATCCATACCTGGTCAATGATGTAGACCTTTAACAAGTCTAGCTTTGAAAGTCTCAACTCTTCCATGTACACCAAGTAATCTTCTATCTCATAGCTACTTAGAAAAGGAGTAACAATTACTCACAGCGGGTATCGGGATCCAACTATCTCATAGAAGGTATGCAATCTCATTGCAAATTTCAACACTTGAAATTCCCGATAATATTTTGCCCCTAACGTGCTATGACCTTGACGAAAGCCAACAAACCATAGCGCGCTAGTCAAGTTCAACCCGTACATTTCTTGATCGAATTAAACCCACCCGCACGACCCTTGACGAAAGCCAACAAAGCCGCACGACTACCCTAATCCAATCGCATCGTATGCTGCAGATAAGCAGCATATAGCTACCGCACACTGCACCTTGACGAAAGCCAACAAATGCAGCACGAATACTATATACAACTTATCTGAAAAGACGGAGGGCTACGACAGGTTTTTCTGAAAACCTATTGCGTAATGAACTTGATATCGTTGTAGGATCGAATGAATTTTAAAATGGAGTGTTTTTGAGGCTTTTCTAGTTTTGCTAAAGGAGTCACTCCCGGTGAAGGGATCGTCGGTCCTTTCCTCGTCGAATGAGGTGCGGGATATATCACATATATCACTGTGCACAGCAAAAACACTTAAAAGCTTTCAAAAGACAAACCGAGCGTGTAGCATCTGCCAGTTATTGCTAAAGGAGTCACTCCCGGTGAAGGGATCTTGGTCCTTTCCTTATCGAATAAGGTGCAGGATATATCACATATACCTCTGTGCAAGGCAAGAACTATAGCTACCTGTATTATTTTGAAATTCGATTCTACAACATCTTAGGTTTCTTTTATTTCATTAATCTCATTAATGAAGTCCCATCATTTAAGTACCTAAACATCACAGATAGATATGACGTACACTTATGCCATCCGCATTCGCCTCGATGACCCCTCGTGCACCGTTAGGTTAGGTAACTAACGGCAGAGCGGGGCAGGGCTAGCGCGGGTGTAAAACATAAGTAACGTCCATATAATATATCATATATACTATATACTGTATCTATCACAGAACATCACATGATCACATCACAGATATCGCAGCAGAAGAAACATATGAAATATTGGATATACTAGGACGCCCGTGTTTTCAATACGAGCCAGTATAAAACACGGATTCCACGGTCGTGATGAATAGCCAAACCCACACCCCTAGACCCCTACGAGAGCGGTAAGCAACCCTACCAATTCTGGAGTTAGGAGACCCGGACTCGACTCCTCGAGTTGGTCTCCCACTGGACTCCAGAACCCGGTTACTTGTGCTCCCTTCCTTGGGTCTATCCTAGTGCGGAAAAGTAAATAATATACAAAAGGTGACAACTTCCGCAACCTGGAAGCGCCCCAAATAAAAGAATATTACATACAAGTTTTTACATGAATGAAAATGAAAAACACTCATCTCACATAAAAAACCCCCGGCTATTCAAACACGACGATCCAATATAACATATCCAGCAACACATAACATCACATGTCATCAACGTAAGTAAATATGCGCATCCCAATTGTCGTTGACATATAGCAACGAAACCGGCGATATCACATATTACACTTACGGTCACAGAAAAGAAAGTGTAAAACTACAACAGTTGGAATCCGCAACCACCTCAGACATCGCATGCCTGACCAAATGAATTACTTAGACATCGCATGCCTAACAATTATAAACCCCGCATTTTAGTCTCATCATTGAAAACACTTTTCAATATTAAGTCGGGTAATTCAACAAGATTCCCGACATCCTGATCGAATGCTCGTCGCAAACTTTAGTAGACGGCCGCACCCCCGACGCCGTCGACGAAGTGCACCAAGGCGGAACACCGCTGCCGCGAGCACCCGAACGGATGCTTTCGGCGACGGGGTTCTCCTACAGTCACTTGGTCGGGGCTATGGAGTGAGGCTGTCTATTAAGTTTACCCGACGAGTCTCCGCGTACGCTACGTGATTGCGACGAACTTTTGATCACATCAAAATTCCGTGGCAACCGATCAAGTGAGACTGAACTGCTATATTTATAACATTCATTCAGTTATCTCATAACTTCTTGTGAATTCCAATTATTGTATCCCATTCCAGATAAACAGAAAATGTTAAACTTTCCGATCGAACAATCGAACACCCAAGTTTTCCCGATACAGATCAACACATGAAACAAGTCTAACAACATTCCGTTCGTGCCTCAGTACCAACGGTCCAGCCGTAGAAGGGTCAAGCCAACGCCTCACATGTGGCACGCCGTACTGCCCCAAACCCGAAGGTTCAAAGGGCAGTTCAAGACGGTCACATAATCGAGTTAAGGTTTGTTGTCTTCTAGAGGGACCATCGCGTTACTTGCACTACTTAGAACATCGTTAAACTACGGAAAAATCCAACACTTGGAAATTTCCCGACAGGGGAAAAATTGGGTATTTATATCCGGTCGAACTTTTTAACATATTCTAAAAATTTATCCGGAAAGCCAAATAGACAAAATTTGATAATCCGATCGAACTCATGAAAACCCAAAACAACCCCTGAAAATACAACTCTGGAAACAGTATTAAAAATTCACAGAAAATCCAGAATAAAATAATAAGAGTTACTGTGCAAATAGGGGAGGATGACGTCATCAAGGTGCGGCGGAACCGCCGCAAAATGCAGGCATCTACCGCGCTTACGCCGCGAGATTTACTGTTCATCCAAAAAGATTTGCATGGTAATTCTTATTTTTCCTTGCTGAATTTTTTAGCAATTTTTAATATGGAAAAATCCACGTTTTACGAAATCGTCCAGAGAGCATATTGCCGGGTGGGTTTCGGGTTCGTTCGGGCTTCAAATTCCGTCTAGACTTCGTCTAAGGCTCTAGCTAGGCTCTGATACCACTGTAGGGTTCCTAGGTACACTAGTGAGGTCTCACAAGGCATCGAACATGCCAAATTAAAATTTTAACGGTGCCGAGAAACCCGACTACGGATCGTCGGCTAGAAGTTTAGGTGAAAAAGCTAACTAGTTAAATTAACTAAGGGAATACGGAAATACAACCTTTGTAGATCCGGTCCTCCACCTCCACGGCTCCGAGACGAGGTCCTCTCCGCTGTCCAAATCAAATCCGGGCTCTAGCGTCGACTTCATCGGAGAATAAGCGAGCTAGGTCGTCGATGTCCACGCCGAAGATGATCTACGTCGAGGCATCGCTAAATCAAGCTCCACCTTCACCGAGCCTTGAAAACTTGTGAAGGAAACACACTCTACTACTTGGCAAGAGGTAGAGGATGAAGAAATAGGAAGTGGGTAGACTTTAGAATTGGATTTCTCACTTGTTTCATCAATCCACCATTGATGAAGAAAGCTTTTCTTCTTTTAAGAAGATGAAGAGGAAAGAATTATGATAAGTTATTTTAAAATGAAAAGAATATCCAAACTTATCATAATCCTAACTATGGTTATGTGTAGAGAATTGACCATGGTTAAATCATTGGTTAGGGTTAAGGATGAGATAAGAATGGTGGTCAAGGTCAAAGCTTCATGAAGCTTCAACTAAACAACAAATTAAGCCACCATTCTTTTCTCTTTTCCATTTATTTTCCAAAATATATAAACAAATAAATGAATGAATAAATAAGTAATGGGAAATAAAACCCTAATTATATGTTTAACCATGGTTTAATTCTTTATACTTAACCAAGTAAACATGCATCATCAAACATGATACAATCATGTGTACAAAAGTATATCACATATACAATGTGCACAAACCGAGTGAGAAAATCCATTTAAAGTGAACCAATACTAGTTAATGCAAAGTAATATATCAAATATATAATTATGCATTAAATCATTAAATCAACACTTGATTTAACGATCCGGTCATATCGCATATAACCGACTAGTATACAATGTATCGGCTTATCGAATCAACCCTCGATTCGATAACTAGGTTATATCGCATATAACCATACGACACATTCATCACGAGAATGAAATACGGTATCACATACACGCATTATTCTCGGTCCCGCACATATCTCATATGCGCTCCTATTTCGTTTCGCTTGAGCCAGGAAACCTCTGTGTAGGACTCTAAAGACTCGTCAATACGCCGGCAGCAGATGATGATCATATCAAACATCCACAAGCCGCAAGCGGTCTGCTAAACGTAACGGCCACCCGGGTATTGAGCGATCTGAAGATCGACGAGCAAGCCCGCTCACACTCCAGTGAATCCAACCAGTAACACTACCGTACAGTCCGGTCTGATCGTCTGATATGTCGCATATCTCGCCTAGGGGTGGTAAACGTCAGACCCCAATAGCTCGATAAGTCGTGTCGACATGAGGTCTATAACTGTTCGAGAAACTACTGGTAACACTTACCAGTAAATCTCAGCAACCCTGGCCAGGGATTTCCTGTTATAGCCAATCGAACACAGCGCAACATCAACTCCCTATACCGGGAGAGACTAATCCCCTCCTATCGCTCATTGCCTCCATGTGACTCGGGACTGTACCCAAAAACCACCGTTTTGCATGCCCTCTTGGACGTGGTAAGATGGAAATCAAAGCACAGTGGGAACCACACAAGACTCTATGACGATCTCGGGTCAACAGACTATTCTGTACCAGTGTCACCAGAGAACTGCCATCTGACGTGAGGTATAATACCATCTGGGAGTTCTCGGCGAGTCCGTCCAGTGTACCCAGTCTCTACTGAGCACCCGTATATCATCTCTGATGTCAAACACCAATGGATATGGGATCATCCATCGCCCATCTCTATGGGTCGAGAAGGTATACGCTAGTCTACTCTGGTATATCGATGCCCCGTCTCGATACACCCTCGACTAGGGACTTTGAAGGATGTACTTATGGACTACCATGTCCCCACTAGTATGATCCGCATCATAGTCCAGGTAGTCAAGTATACATCCTAAGGGCTTTACCAACATGTAACAGAGAGACAATCAGCATACAAGTTAAGGTAAAGTTCAACTAGATAGCGTACTATCATGTCGAGCAAGAAAGTCCTCCCTATATATGTCCCAGCATCCACTACAATATACATCCAATGTACAGTAATGGCCTCTAGGGCATACATATAACTAACATATACACCCAAACAGCCTCTTTTGTAGCATCTTAAGTAGCGATGTATCCAGCCTTTATCGTCTAGTTTGCCACGGTATCTAGCTTGGAACTCTTCCAACATACCGTCCCTTTACTGAGGGTAAAGACAATGCCTGCGACTGACATTCAGTCGTCTTTATCACCCCGGAACCCTTCCAGTGATTCTCCCCAGGATCAATTGATACCATCTCACTACAACTAGTGAGTATCCTAATATCCAATTAGATCTATCTCATAGATCCAAAATCCAGGATTTAGGAGGTATCACTTTGATCCTATATGGAGAATTATGGTGATAAGCGGAGATTGAACGAGCGTAGCATAGGAAACTCCTTCCCCATCAAGAGTATGTCATCCACGTACTCTACGAGGATCATCACCATACTCCCTACTACCTTTTTGTTTATACAAGGTTCATCTACCATTTTGATGATGTCAACTTCTTTGACTAATTCATCAAAACAGATGTTCCAACTCCGCGATGCCTGCTTTATCAAATAAAGCATCTTGCACACGTTTCCGCTGCTCCCACTGTCTACGAAGCCCTCTGGCTGTGTACTTATAGACGCTGTCTTCCAAATCATCATTTAGAAAAGCAGTCAATACACCCAACCACCATATATCGTAGTCATGGTATGTAGCCGTGGCAAGTAGGATCTGGATGGACTTAAGCATAGCTCCTTAGAAAAAGGTTTCCTCATGATCCACACCTGGTCATGATGAAAAGCTTTAACAAGTCTAGTTTTGAAAGTCTCAACTTTTCCAAGTACACAAAGTAATCTTCTCAAGATATACTTGCTCCTGATGGGGATTTAACCCTTCAGATATAGCAACCAAAGTCCATACTTTGTTGGTGTATAAGGATTCCATCTCAGATCGCTAAGCATCCAGCCATTCTTACAGAGTCTTACTCCTGGTGGCCAGCTCGAAACTAGTTGGGTCATCATCTCATGATGCAATCCTCGCTCCTACTGTCATAGAGAAACCGAAGTATCTCTCAGGTGGGTGTGGAACCCTACTAGATCGGCGGAGAGGCTGAGGTTCGTTGGTAACTATTGAATCCTTTGGTTCTTTCAAATCATCAGCTGCAGTTTGTATAGCTGGAACATTTCCAGTTCTACATTACAGACCTTGCCTCGAGCTTGTCCGGATTTTGCTTTTAGACATAGACCGGACAACTCCAAATCTTAACTAGCTTAAGATATGGGCTCTTCCCTTTCCATATCGCATATGAAGTGGTAGGCAACTGATTTGATTGGAACCCTTTTTCAATAGGTATGCAGCTTCTCAAGTGCATAACCCCTAAAAGGAAATAGGTAACTCAGTAGTACACATCATAGAGCACACCATATCATATAGGGTGTGATTGCTTCGCCCCGATATACCATCGTGCTATGGTGTATACGGAGGAGTAATGCTGAGAGAGAATCTCATTCTCCTTTAGAAAAGTCCAGGAATTCCGTGCTCAAGTATTCTCCTCCTTGATCTCATCAAAGGACATAATACTTTTACCCGTATTTTGGTTCTCTACTTCTAACTTATATTCTGTGAATCTCTCAAAAGGTTCGGACTTGTGTTTCAACAGGAACATAGGTCTGAATCTTGAGAGATCATCAGAGAACGTAATGAAGTATAAAGAACTGGTCTTGGCATGTGTAGACAGGGGACCTACATACATCAACATGTATCATCCCAAGAGTTTACTAACTCTTTCTCTGTTTCCAATAAACAGAGCTGTGGTCATCTTATCTTTGTGACATGACTGGCAAGTTTCATAAGATGTAAATTCAAACAGATTTAAATATGCATCTAAATGTAACTTCAGCTAGTCAGGTCGCATTGATATGACCTAGTCTACAATGCCTCAAGAAGGATTCGTTCATTTCTGAACTCTTCCTCTTGAGTGTGTTCCATATACTAAGAACAGTAATTTGATTTAGCACATCAATGCTTTTAGATAACGTGCCTGAATCGATCAACTTTTGATATAGGAAATGTTCAAAACATTATCCAACAATACAAAATTTTATCATTTCTTTACTTATAAAGAGACTGATATGATTTTGTATATCAGGTTCGGTATCTAACAACATTCGTTCAGAATCAATGTATTTGGAATACAGGGTGACAGTGACCAACAGACTTGGCTGCAACTCTTGCCCCGTTTTCTGCCTCATGAAACTTATCACCCGTTCTCAGTTCTCTACCTTTCTGTAGCCCTATGTAACAGATTACATATCTGGGATCCTGATCTGGTATCACATACCCAGGACGTAAAGGATACTGAGAAACAGTTCTGTATAATGAACACACCCGAAGATGATGCATCATCATGCACTCTCTTCGTTTGGGCGGCACGGGAAATCTGGTATTCCCCAATTTCCTGCTCTGTCTTATAACAATTATAAGTTGGAGCGGGACCAACGTTACCCAGCTCAGTATAACAAGCGGGTTCGGTCAAATATCCGTATTATTATCTTGATTAAGGCGTGATATGGTCGCTACCTGGAGAGAGAGAGAAGAAAACACTCAGCGTGCGCTCTTGCAAGAATAGATTGGTTATTATTTTATCTAATCAGGATGGCTCCCACTGCTTTTTATCAAATCTTCCTTCAAACCCAAAAAGGAAAGACTAGCCGGGATTAATTACACACTACAAGTTCGCCAATCTTTCAGCCAGGCCAGTGTCGGTACTTTGAGGGAGGTCCCCCGAGCTTTCGTACGAACCTAATTAATGTAAACCTCGTTTTCCCAGAGGCGTAACCCCGTTGACACCTTTCTAGACACCTACTTGATCGGCTAATTGTAATGTATAAAACTCTCCCAGGAGTAACACTTACTCGCAGCGGGTATCGGGATCCAACTATCTCATAGAAGGTATGCAATCTCATTGCAAATTTCAACACTTGAAATTCCCGATAATATTTTGCCCCTAACGTGCTATGACCTTGACGAAAGCCAACAAACCATAGCCCGCTAGTCAAGTTCAACCCGTACATTTCTTGATCGAATTAAATCTACCCGCACGACCCTTGACGAAAGCCAACAAAGCCGCACGACTACCCTAATCCAATCGCATCGTATGCTGGCAGATAAGCAGCATATAGCTACCGCACACTGCACCTTGACAAAAGCCAACAAATGCAGCACGAATACTATATACTACTTATCTGAAATGACGGAGGGCTACGACAGGTTTTTCTGAAAACCTATTGCGTAATGAACTTGATATCGTTGTAGAATCAAATGATTTTAAAATGGAGTGCTTTTGAGGCTTTTTTAGTTTTGCTGAAGGAGTCACTCCCGGTGAAGGGATCGTCGGTCCTTTCCTCGTCGAATGAGGTGCGGGATATATCACATATATCACTGTGCAAAGCAGAAACACTTAAAAGCAATCAAAAGACAAACCGAGTGTGTAGCATCTGCCAGTTATTGCTAAAGGAGTCACTCCCGGTGAAGGGATCTCGGTCCTTTCCTCATCGAATAAGGTGCAGGATATATCATATATACCTCTGTGCAAAGCAAGAACTGTAGCTATCTGTTTTATTTTGAAATTCGATTCTACAACATCTTAGGTTTCTTTTATTTTCATTAATCACATTAATGAAGTCCCATCATTTAATTACCTAAACATCACAGATAAATACGACGTACACTTATGCCATCCGCATTCGCCTCGATGTCCCCTCGTGCACCGTTAGGTTAGGTAACTAACGGCAGAGCGGGGCAGGGCTAGCGCGGGTGTAAAACATAAGTAACGTCTATATAATATATCATATATACTATATACTGTATCTATCAAAGAACATCACATGATCACATCACAGATATGGCAGCAGAAGAAACATATGAAATATTGGATATACTAGGACGTCCGTGTTTTCAATACGAGCCAGTATAAAACACGGATTCCACGGTCGTGATGAATAGCCAAACCCACACCCCTAGACCCCTACGAGAGCGGCAAGCAACCCTACCAATTCTAGAGTTAGGAGACCTGGACTCGACTCCTCGAGTTGGTCTCCCACTGGACTCCAGAACCCGGTTACTTGTGCTCCCCTCCTTGGGTCTATCCTAGTGCGGAAAAGTAAATAATATACAAACGGTGACATCTTCCGCAACCTGGAAGTGCCCCAATAAAAGAATATTACATACAAGTTTTTACATGAATGAAAATGAAAAACACTCATCTCACATAAAAACCCCCCGGCTATTCAAACACGACGATCCAATATAACATATCCAGCAACACATAACATCACATGTCATCAACGTAAGTAAATATGCGCATCCCAATTGTCGTTGACATATAGCAACGAAACCGGCGATATCACATATTACACTTACGGTCACAGAAAAGAAAGTGTAAAACTACAACAGTTGGAATCCGCAACCACCTCAGACATCGCATGCCTGACCAAATGAATTACTTAGACATCGCAAGCCTAACAATTATAAACCCCGCATTTTAGTCCCATTATCGAAAACACTTTTCAATATCAAGTCGGGAAATTCAACAGGATTCCCGACATCCTGATCGAATGCTCGTCGCAAACTTCAGTAGGCGGCCGCACCCCCGATACCGTCGACGAAGTGCACCAAGGCGGAACACTGCTACCGCGAGCACCCGAACGGATGCTTTCGGCGACGGGGTTCTCCTACAGTCACTTGGTCGGGGCTATGGAGTGAGGCTGTCTATTAAGTTTACCCGGCGAGTATCCGCGTACACTACGTGATTGCGACGGACTTTTGATCACATCAAAACTCCGTGGCAACCGATCATGTGAGACTAAAGTGCTATGTTTATAACATTCATTCAGTTATCTCATAACTTCTTGTGAATTCCAATTATTGTATCCCATTCCAGATAAACAGAAAATGTTAAACTTTTCGATCGGACAATCGAACACCCAAGTTTTCCCGATACAGCTCAACAAATGAAATAAGTCTAACAACATTCCGTTCGTGCCTCAGTACCAACGGTCCAGCCGTAGAAGGGTCAAGCCAACGCCTCACATGTGGCACGCCGTACTGCCCCAAACCCGAAGGTTCAAAGGGCAGTTCAAGACGGTCACATAATCGAGTTAAGGTTTGTTGTCTTCTAGAGGGTCCATCGAGTTACTTGCACTACTTAGAACGTCGTTAAACTATGGAAAAATCCAACACTTGGAAATTTCCCGACAGGGGAAAAATTGGGTATTTATATCCGGTCGAACCTTTTAACATATTCTAAAATTTATCCGGAAAGCCAAACAGACAAAATTTGATAATCCGATCGAACATTCGAATCCCCAAAACAATCCCAAAAAATTCAACTCTTGAATAAAATTTAAAAATACCCAGAAAATCCAGCATAATATAATAAGAGTTACTGTGCAAACATAGGAGGATGACGTCATCATATCACCGCGGAACCGCCGCAGAAGCCAGGCTTCTGCCGCGGTTCCGACGCGATATTTACTGTTCATGACTCAATTTTTGCGTCGTAATTCTTATAATTCCCTGCTGAATTTTTTAAGCATTTTTAATATCGAAAAACTCCAGATTTTAGAAAAAATCCAGAGAGCAAGTTTGTGATCAGGTTTCGGGTTCGTTCGGACTTCAAATTCCGTCTGGACTTCACCTAAGGCTCTAGCTAGTCTCTGATACCACTGTAGGGTTCCTAGGCATCCTAATGAGGTCTCACAAGGCATCAACCATGCCAATTTCAAAAAAACTAGGTGCCGAGAAACCCGACTACGGATCGTTGGCTAGATTTCTAGGCGAAAAAGCAAACTAGTTAACACTTAACTACAAGAATCGGAAATACAACCTTTGTAGATCCGGTGCTCCACCTCCACGGCTCTGCAATGAAGTCTCCTTGCTGTCCAAGACGGATCCCGGGATCTAGCGTCGGCTTCATCGGAGAATGGACGGGCTAGGTCATCGACAACGTGCCGAAGATGATCTACGTCGAAGCATCACTAGATCAAGCTCCACCTTCACCGAGTCAAGAAACTTGTGAAGAAAACACACTCTACTACTTGGCAAGAGGTAGAGGATGAAGAAATAGGAAGTGGGTTCAATTTAGAATTGGATTTCTCACTCAATTCATCAATCCACCATTGATGAAGTTTGGTTTTCTTCACTTGAAAAATGAAGAAGAAGAAGGAAATTGTTATGATAAGATATTTGAAAAATAGAAAAGAATAATAATCTTATCATAATCAAACCATGGTTTGTTGTAGAGAGTTGACCAAGGTTAGATGAGTGGTTAGGGTTAAGCATGAAGACAAAGTGGTCACTTTGGTCAAATCTTCATGAAGCTTCAACAAGCTTCAAGATTTAAAGCCACCACTTTGTTTTCTTTTCTTTTTGTTAATCCAAAATAAATAGATAAATAAATGAATAAGAAAATCAAAACCCTAACCATTTAAATAACCTTGGTTTAATTCTTTATACAAACCCTAGCAATCATGCATCATCAAACATGATACAATGAAGTGCACAAAAATATATCGAATATACAATGTGCACACCCGAGCGAGAAAATCCATTTAAAGTGAACCGATACTAGTTAATGCAAAGTAATATATTAAATATATAATTATGCATTAAATAATTAAATCAACACTTGATTCAATGATCCGGTCATGTCGCACACAACCGACTAGTATACAATGTATCGGCTTATCGAATCAATCCTTGATTCGATATCTAGGTTATATCGCATACAACCATTCGACACATTCATCGCGAGAATGGAATACGGTATCACATACACGTATTATTCTCGGTCCCGCACATATCTCATATGCGCTCCTATTTCATTTCGCTTGAGCCAGGAAACCTCTGTGTAGGACTCTAAAGACTCGTCAATACGCCGGCAGCAGGTGATGATCATATCAAGCACCCACAAGCCGCAAGCGGTCTGCTAAACGTAACGGCCACCCGGGTATTGAGCGATCTGAAGATCGACGAGCAAGCCCGCTCACACTCCAGTGAATCCAACCAGTAACACTACCGTACAGTCCGGTCTGATCGTCTGATATATCGCATATCTCGCCTAGGGGTGGTAAATGTCAGACCCCAATAGCTCGATAAGTCGTGTCGATATGAGGTCTATAACAATTCGAGAAATTACTGGTAACACTTACCAGTAAATCTCAGCAACCCTGGCCAGGGATTTCCTGTTATAGCCAATCGAACACAGCGCAACATCAACTCCCTATACCGGGAGAGACGAATCCCCTCCTATCGCTCATTGCCTCCATGTGACTCGGGACTGTACCCAAAAACCACCGTTTTGCACGCCCTCTTGGACGTGGTAAGATGGAAATCAAAGCACAGTGGGAACCACACAAGACTCTATGACGATCTCGGGTCAACAGACTACTCTGTACCAGTGTCACCAGAGAACTGCCATCTGATGTGAGGTATATTACAATCTGGGAGTTCTCGGCGAGTCCGTCCAGTGTACCCAGTCTCTACTGAGCACCCGTATATCATCTCTGATGTCAAACACCGATGGATATGGGATCATCCATCGCCCATCTGTATGGGTCGAGAAGGTATGCGCTAGTCTACACTGGTATATCGATGCCCCGTCTCGATACACCCACGACTAGGGACTTTGAAGGATGTACTTATGGACTACCATGTCCCTACTAGTATGATCCGCATCATAGTCCAGGTAGTCAAGTACAGATCCTAAGGGCTTTACCAACATGTAATAGAGAGACAATCAGCATACACGTTAAGGTAAAGGGTAACCAGATAGCATACTATCATGTCGAGCAAGAAAGTCCTCCCTATATATGTCCCAGCATCCACTACAATATACATCCTATGTACAGTAATGGCCTCTAGGGCATACATATAACTAACAGGAAGACCCTCCGCACTCATTATCGCCCCCGAGGGCACTACTCCACCAGCTTACCCTGCTAGGACTGGTACCGTATCGGACTTCCGGAGGTTGCATCCAGCCGCGTTCACAGGGCTAGCTGAACCCCTTGAGGCAGAGCAATGGTTAGTGAACATGGAGAACTTATTGACAGTCGCCATGGTACCCGATGAAGATAGGGTGGACGTGATAAAGATCCAATTGGAAGATGAAGCCCGTACATGGTGGTCAGTGGAAGAAAGCAGGCTGGACAGGTCGATTAAGTGGGGCAAATTCAAAGAGTGCTTCCTAGATCATTATTTCCCTTCCACCACCAAGGCAGAGATGGAGGAAAGATTTATTCTATTGAAGCAGAATGGACGTCCAGTGGACGTATATGCGGCAGAGTTCAACCGTCTGAGCCGTTTTGCTCCATACATGGTCGTCTCAGAGGCCACCAGGGCCAGACGCTTCTTGCAGGGGCTTGATTTCGAGTTGCAGCAGTTGATTGCATCGCTGGATTTGCAGACTTTCGCACAGGTACTCAACGCGGCGAGAGTTCAGGAGCAATTGATCAACAAGTTCAGGAAGCCCCCAGTCGTTCCAGCACGTACCCTTGCACCTTCTCGAGGAGCCATACCAGTTCACAGGCCTGGAGCGGTACAAATGAAGCGTCCGTTCGTGCCACAGCATTGCCACCAGAGACGGAACGTAGTTTGCGGCTACTGCAATAGAGATGGACATACCCAGAAGGACTGTCACCGCGTCAAGGGACAGTGCTTGATTTGCGGATCCAGTCAGCACAGGATTAGTGGTTGCCCTGAGCGAGCAGAGATACAGGGAGGTTCTGGACCGCCGCAGCAGAGGCCACAGGAGCAGAGGCAACCCTTTACAGGTCGCGGTCAGGGACGGGCTTTCACCTTGACCTCCGAGCAGGCAGAGGCGTCAGGAGACATTGTTACAGGTACTCTACTCGTACATTCCTTGCCAGCTAGAGTACTATTTGATTCTGGGGCAACGCACTGCTTCATATTAGAGCATTTCATTGATACACACTCCATACCACATGAACCACTAATCAAGGGATGGGAGATACATATGGGTAATGGCATTATAATATCTAGTCGAGAATGTAGATCATGTCCGGTTGTAGTGTGTGGCAGGGAATTCTATGTGAATTTCCTTCTGATTGGGATAGGCAGTTATGACACAATTCTCAGAATGGATTGGATGAGTACCTTCCATGTAGTTATTGATTGCCGTACAAGGAATGTGATCTTCCGCATTCCCAATCACCCGGAGTTTATTTTCGAGGGCGGAAGAGAATCTTTGGAGCTAGCCAAGTACAGAGCCAAGCCTAAGGAGCTGACGGCTATGGAGATTGATGAGTGCGCAGCTCCAGAGATTGTTCGGGACTTTCTGGACGTGTTTCCTGAAGATCTACCAGGTCTACTACCTCCTCGCGTCTTGGAGTTCTCGATCGATTTGACTCCAGGTACGACACCAGTATCCAAGGCCCCATACAGGATGTCACCAGTTGAATTGGCGGAGTTGAAGAAGAAAATTGAAGAACTATTGGAGAAGGGATTTATTCGGCCGAGCGTTTCACCATGGGGTGCACCGGTTCTGTTAGTAAAGAAGAAGGATGGATCGCTGCGAATGTGTATAGATTATCGGGAGCTGAACAAGATCACAATAAAGAACAAGTACCCAATCCCGCGCATCGATGACTTATTCGATCAGCTAAGTGGGGCCAGGGTATTCTCGAAATTGGATCTCAGTTCTGGATATCTTCAAATCAGAGTAGCAGCCGAGGATGTATGCAAGACGGCTTTCAGGACCCGATACAGACATTACGAGTTCCTTGTGATGCCGTTCAGTGTTACCAATGCTCCAGCGATATTCATGGACTTGATGAACATGGTGTTTGCAAAGTACTTGGACACGTTTGTCGTTGTGTGTATCGACGACATACTTGTCTACTCGAAGACCCGGGAGGAGCATGTTGAGCATTTGCGCACGGTTCTACAAATTCTTCGGGAAGAGAAGCTGTATGCGAAATTAAGCAAGTGTGAATTCTGGCTCGACAAGGTTCAGTTCTTGGGACACATTGTTTCGGGCGAAGGCATTTCAGTAGACCCGGCGAAAATAGAATCCGTCAGAGATTGGCCAACGCCGAAGTCAGTAGCCGAGATCAGGAGCTTTCTGGGATTGGCAGGATATTATCGGAGGTTTGTCCAAGACTTCTCGAGAATCGCTGAACCTTTGACGAGGCTTACACGGAAGGATGTACCATTTGCGTGGACAGAGGAGTGTACTCAGGCTTTTGACACACTGAAGCAGAAGTTAACCACGATGCCTATCCTTATAGTACCAGATGATTCCGGTGGTTTGGTGATACACAGTGATGCCTCAGGGAAAGGATTAGGCTGTGTTCTGATGCAGCACGGCCGAGTGGTTGCTTACGTCTCTCGACAACTGAGAAATCACAAGAAGAACTATCCTACGCATGACTTGGAGTTAGCTGCTGTAGTCTTTGCATTGAAGATTTGGAGGCACTATCTATTGGACGAGAAAGTGGTGGTGTACACGGATCATAAAAGTCTGAAGTACGTCTTCACTCAGAAGGAACTAAACATGAGGCAGCGCCGATGGCTAGAGCTGATGGCAGATTATGACTTGGACCTTCAGTATCACCCGGGGAAGGTGAATGTTGTACCAGATGCGCTCAGCCGCAAGCCAGCGGTCATGATGTTGACCAATCAGAGGAGAATTATTGAGGACTTCCAGAGACTCGAGCTTGAAGTCGTTACACCGAGCGCACTCAGTCAACTTTTGCAACTACGGGTGTAGTCTTCCCTTGTGGATCGCATCAAGGCTGCACAAGCGGATGATCCCCGATTGCAAAAGTTCAGAGCGCAAGTGGAAGACGGGCTGAGAACGGACTTGATCATACATGAAGATGGCTCTCTGAGATTTGGTAGCAGACTCTGCGTACCCAAGGGAGATGTCCGAGAAGAAGTACTGGCTGAGGCGTATAGTTCGGCTTATTCTGTGCATCCGGGAGGTACAAAGATGTATCGGGATCTAATGCAGCACTTTTGGTGGAACGGAATGAAGCGGGAAATTGCGAGGTTCGTACCCAGATGCTTTGTATGCCAGCAGGTGAAGGCGGAACATTAGAGGACAGCAGGATTGTTGCAACCGCTTCCGATACCAGAATGGAAGTGGGAGCACATTACCATGGATTTCGTGACGGCCTTACCATGGAGCCCTAGGGGAAATAACGCCATTTGGGTTATCGTCGATTGCCTCACGAAAGCTGCACACTTCATACCATTCCGAGTGGGGCAGTCTACAGAGTCACTGGCAGAGATATATATGCAGGAGATAGTGCGACTTCACGATGTTCCAGTCAGCATTGTGTCAGATCGGGACACCAGATTCGTGTTACACTTTTGGAGGGGCTTACAGGAGAGCTTAGGTACCCGCCTCAAGTTTAGCACAGCTTATCACCCGCAGACGGATGGACAATCCGAGCGTATGATTCAGACGCTCGAGGATATGTTGAGAGCCTGTATGTTGGACTTTCAGGGTTCTTGGGAGGACCATCTGCATCTAGTCGAGTTTTCCTATAACAACAGTTACCAGGCTAGCATTCAGATGGCCCCTTTCGAAGCACTTTACGGGCGGAAGTGTCGATCCCCTGTGTGTTGGGATGATGTGGGAGAGCGAAGACTACTAGGTCCCGAGCTCATTGTTCAGACAGTCGACAAGGTCCAAATGATCAGGCAGCGTATTAAGACAGCTCAGGATCGACAGAAGAGTTGGGCAGATACCAGCAGGAGGGCATTAGAGTTTGAAGTCGGAGATCACGTGTTCCTGAAGATTTCCCCTACCCATGGAGTTATCAGGTTCAGAGGTCGGGGAAAGCTCAGTCCCCGTTTCATCGGCCTTTTTGAGGTGATAGAGCAAGTAGGAGAGGTGTCCTACCGACTTGCCTTGCCCCCATCGCTAGCTGGTGTGCACAATACCTTCCACGTGTCACAGTTGCGGCGTTATGTTCGGGATGAGAGCCATGTTCTGGACTATTCGGAGCTAGTTTTGGGTACCGATCTGTCATATGAGGAGCATCCCACCACCATCCTCGACCGCAGAGAGAAAGTGCTGAAGAATAAGGTCATTCTGTTAGTCCGAGTATCTTGGGGCGGTCGTTCCCCAGGAGAATCCACCTGGGAGCGGGAAGAAGATATCCGTGCTCATTATCCACATCTCTTTGTTTAGTACTTTGCTTCATTGTATTCTTGTTAAATTTCGAGGACGAAATTTTTGTAAGGGGGGTATGATGTAAATCCCTGTTTCTTTCAATAAAGTTTTCCTTATTTTCCCAAGTTCCCGAATATTATCCTATTTTTTTTCGTATCATTATTTTGCGTGAGAATTAGTGTGTAAGTTGAAGTATTTGTTTTCTAAAACCCAAATTTTAAACCAAAAATATATATATACACAACCCAGCCTATTGCCTTTCATAAAGTAAATTAATTTCCTTAAATTTAAACCCAGCCTATAGTGAACTCAGCCCAGATAACAAAATTAAAATTTAATTAAAACCTTTAATATAACCCTCAGCCCAACACTTCTTTTCTAAATAAATTAATTATTTTTTTCCCGCGGCCCGGCCCGTTTCCTCCTAGCCCACGCCCGCTCCTTCACAAACCCGACCCGCCTCCTAATCTCTGCTTCTTCCCAACGTCTCTTTCCCTTTTCCCGTGCACTCTTCTTCGATCCGCTTCTCACACCGACCCACGAGGCCACGTCGCCTGCCGTTGCCCCCGACTCGCGCACCCCACGACTCGCGACTCCATCAACCTCTTCTCTCCTTCACCCTCTAGATCTGAAACTCTTCTCAAATTTCCCCCTCTCGTTCCCCAAAACTCACACGAACCCACTGCCTCCTTCACTCGTCGCTCCCCTCCGACGACGACAACGAACCACCTCATCCTCTTCCCTCGTTTTCTCCTCCACCAACAGAACCCTTCACTATCTTCCTCCACCAACCGAGAACCCTTACACACCCAACCCCTGTACACCCGAGCTCACCTGCGCCCACTCGACCACCCCTTTCACTCGACGCCGGCGAGCCTCCAACTGACCAGAAACACCTCATCGACTTTCTCCATCCTCAGCATCGTCATCATCACTCCAAATAACCCACACCCGAGCTCTCTCACTCTCTCTCTCTTTCTTTCCAAAGCCACAAAACCTCAACACACATCCAAAACCCACTGTTGCCCATCGCCGGAGCGCCGCCGCCGACCGCCGTCGACCCCAGCGCACTCGCAGAGAACCACTGGGCACCCCCTCCGCTTCCAGCAAGCACAAGACATCTCCGGGCCACTCTGACGTCAAACAGAAACGCGAGCCAAGGTCGTGCAAACCGAATCACGCCGTTCGTCGCGCGTCCTTGACGTTGCCGCTGTCATACATCGCCCAAGACATTTCCAGGCAAGTACTTTACTTGCTACATGCTAATTTATTCGTGTTACAAACTCAAATCGTATAAATTACAAATTTACAATTTCCGATAAATTATATGACATACCTGTTCGATGCATGATCCCAATGAAAATATTCATCTAATTTGACGGAATTGGATTTCTTATGCTGGCCCGTGCGATAATGAATATTGTGTATAAATTTCACGGGAAAATATGACTGTTAATGACTAAAACGAACATCCCCAAATACACCCGTGAAAACTGGAAATTCCCATATCTGAAAATTGTAAAAATCACCATAAATTATATACATATGGGAATGATGCGTTCGAGGGCTCAAATCGAAGCCGACTCGATGAACTGTAACCCTAGGTAAGTTTCTAATGGTCTCTGTACTGAAATTGTGACGATAATTCGATCGGAGTGCGGCTCTGGACTGCAGTCCAGAGCGACTCTGGTTACTGTTTACTGTTCCGTAATGTGTGCCACCTTGTTTTCTGAACTCGTATGTTGCGGAACACTGCAGTTTATTAAAGATGAATCTGATAGATAAATAACACAAGTGGTTTCATTCCGTTTCATCGTCGTTTTCTATTTAATTTGTTAATTAAAAGAACAGGACGTGTAACAGTCCAAAACAGAATCAGAATTGACATAATAGTATTGAACAGCGTATAACTTTTGACGTACAGATGCGATTGAGAATCCGTCTGTTGCGTTGAACACCTTAGGTTTTATTCAACTGTAGCACTGCTAAATTCTGAACCCAAGTGGGTGAAATTCGTGTCGTGAAACAGACGTTTAGTTCAGAAACTGAATTTCCTGCAGCTGGCACTTAAAATAAAACTGCTGTAACTTGAACACCGGAAACCCGATCGAGCTGAAACTAATTTTGATGAACTGCTGACATAGTGTGCTTATTATCTTATTTGTATCATTTCGTTGAATTCTGAACATATGAATTAATGCAAATTTTGTAAGTTGATGACATGCATATTGGTTCATAACATACATTGCTTGTTAATGGCATACATACACATATCTTACCCCATTTGCCATATACATAGTGTTAGTGCGTGTTAGTGTTCAGTGGACATTGTATTATCGTGCGTGAATGATATTGGTTTAGGAGTGTCGAGTACACCAATGGAAAGTGAATGATTCGTGACAGTGATTGATATAGTGAACAGTGATAAAACCGTGCCATTGGTTTACTTGTACACGACTAAATCAAAATCATAAATAGTGTAAACCTGGGGAAAAAGAAGTGGAAAGAGAATCGTATTTAGCGGGACAATGTTTTAGAGGATGATTATTCGAGCAGTGATATAGATATTAGGTAGGATCTAGCGATCCGGCTGACAGGGTTATGTCCCGGGCATGTGGGCCGTTGTCTCGGGTATGTACGAGACTCCTGTTAAACATGATCCTCCTTTCCACTTTACGATTTCAAGCATGACCTAGAGACTGATAGGGACACAGATCATACTTTGCATCATATAGTGACATAGTGATTACACGCATTGTACATTCACTGTTATCACCGTAATTACCTGTTTCATATCATTATTATATAAATTGCTATTACGTCGCTCTGACGACCTGAGTATGCATGCTCAGATCCCGTAGAAGAACCGGCGCAGGAGACGAATTTATCTTTCGAGCTGACGGAGATCTAGTCTGGAGTGCTTTTCTTTCTTTTCTGCTTTCCATAAAAAGATCGTGAAATTGAACTTGGTTAGTAAGTCTTCTTGTTTATTTGTAATTTGTGAACAATGGATCTTAATGTAATAATTTAGTGATGTAATTCTTTTACTGCTGTGCTTTGTTTACTGATTACCATGTAATGCTAGAAGCCGAAGTGTGACTACGGCGGGATTATTCCTTGACCGTAGGAGCATTGCTGCCTAGTCATCCCTCGTTTTCCGTATTTTGGGAAGCGGGGCGTGACAATATGACTAACATATACGGTTAATAATGTAAATATGACGATCATACTAACTGAAATTTGAACAAGTATTATGTATGATTATATGTGAAATCCAGAATCTATAATACGAATCTCATAGTTCAAACTGAAATCCCATCATTTATTTCCACGTGTCCATCATCGACACAAAACTTCCATTTCTCACAGGCATCATTCCTCGAATGATCCTGAAATCAATAATACCGGTCGTTATCACCTGGATATTCGCCGTATTTTACCACTATCTCCGGTATCGAGTAACCTCGCTAGGCTCCCCCGCCTCAATGCGGCTATCCTGTCCCTCGTTCTCGACCGGGTCCACCATGTATCCAACTGTATATCTCCCCCACTCAGTATGGATAACGTAAAACCCGCGACCGTATATCTCCCCCACTCGGTCCGGAATAAAACCAAATCATAAAACATCTCATGGTGGACATGACACATCAATCATAAAAATCACTGGATTTATGTAATAGTATTCAAAATCCAAAACCATAAATCCTCAATAATACATTTACCTCTTATATCAACATGAAATACGCAGATATTAACATGATATTAATGATGCAATTTACTACTATTATTGGTATGTAACATACGATATGAATCATTTTAACAAGAATTGTGTTAAGTGCAAAAGTGACATAGTAATATCGATGAGGTGTGTGTAACATACAAGATGTGCACGTGGCGTGACTCGTCGATACTTGTGTAGTGTTTTAGCAGCTAAGAAAGATATGGTGACTTATGAATACATATTGTTAATTTAGCATATCAAATAATTCATCTATTTAAGTACAACTACGGGGGTAAAATGCCATGTTTACAAAATTCCCCGGTAGATGTTTAATCTGCTCACCGGAAACGTCGAATCTATTCAGGAATTGCCAATCCTTTCCCTTTCCTTACTGCTCCCGCAAATCCCGTATTCGAATCTAATATCACAATTTAGTTTATATAAGTAAACGGCTACTCTGACATGACGGAAATGAAAAACACCCCTTCCCACGTACTAGTTATATTGTATATGACTATATCGAGTTATTAAACACCTAACCTTACTGGATTTTAACCCTAACCTGCATCGCTACAGAATTTAAATCGCGATGCGTTTTAATCGTGTCGTATTTGGTGTTTTAAGATATCCTTTCCAATATACGCTTCCAGATTCTATCTTCAGTGAAACTAATTTATTTAAACAATACCAAAATGGCCAAAATGATCTACTGAAACCTACACAATCACCCAAAACACCCATGCTATCCACAAATCCGGCGAAGCCCGTTTTCCTATGTTGGTCGCCGGCCCAAATCCGAGTCCTCTAGTTCGTGATCCTATGGGTTATTCTAGGTGTTACATATATCATTTTAGCACTGTTTTGTTAAGTTTATTATCTTCCAAACAAAAGCAGATTTTCACAGAGCCTAGTTTGGACAAAAATACGAATTTATAGGATATTGTTTTTTTCAATTTAAACTAAGCTACAGAAATTAAATCTCCTACTGTGTTTAAGAATTTTATCCTCCAAATAGTTGTTGGAATAACCCCTCCAAGATGCTAAGCCCCTCCTAGCTTGATGGTGAAGAAAACCTAGAACATAGCTTTTTTCATCTTCTTCTTCCTCTTGATCTTTCTTTTTCTCTTTATTTTTCTTTTGATTTCAGAAATTTTCAGAATTCTCAAATAACTATGATCTGAACATATCCTATATATGAGAAGAAGGAAGGGTGAGGTGGTAGAAGGAGGTGTCAAGAGTTGAAGAGTGCTCATTTTATGCAAGGAGGAGGTGTGAGATGAGTAAGTGCATGCAAGCAAGAGCTGTGCTTGCATTAACCTTTAATTTTGTTTTATTTTACAATTAAATTCTGAGCTAAATGTTTTCTATCACTTTTCATTTACACCCCTATCAATTTTCCATTTGCATAAAAATCCTAAACTTTACCTAAAAACCCTTCACAACTTAGTTTATTATAAAACACACATTTTATTAAAATGAAGCTAAAATTGTCACTAAAACCCTTATAACTTATTTATGTTGCATACTAAAATTTTTATTTAAATTGTTTTACATAGAACTTATGAAACTTGACTTATTTGTTTTTAAAAACTTTGCGATATCATATTATTATTAATTAATTTTATTTATTTCTAAATTTTCAGAATGCTACATCCTCATATCCATCTCATATCATAACTCCAAAACGGAATCCTCCGGATATCCGCCGAGCTCTATAAAATCACCGGTAGGTAGTGCTCCCCTGCCAGGCTCACCGCCTAACAATACGAGTCTTCTTGCCCCGGGGTACCTCACCGGGTCCACAATGTACCCGCAGACGGTGCCTACCGCTCCTCGAATCGGGTATACTCACTGCTCAGAACCGAGAAAACTCATGTTGGACACCTCGAAATATCATATTAAGAGAAACCGCATTTTTAAAACAATACACAATTTCCTTTAAAATTAAACCGCGGTTCTCAGATTCAGAGATCTCATAAAAACAGCATCTCAATGCATATAATCATAAAGTATGATGTATGAGACATAGAGTAGTAATATGAGCATATCGGGTATATCATGCAAGCATATAACCATAAGGTATGATGTATGCAACATAGAGTAGTAATATGAGTATATCGGGTATATCATGCAAGAATATCAAGTGATAGTACTGAAAAATGAATGTATTTTTAATTTTAAGATTAATATCATGATAGGGCAGTTCTCCTGTGTAAATGGTACGACAATTCTACTGTATAAGTGACATGTCAATTCTACTGTATAAGTGGCATGGCAATTACCGATGAAGAATGTGTGTGAGCCGGCAAATCTGTGTATGTGTAACATGCGCATCAACGGTAAGTGTGCAGGTGTACTAGCAAATGATATCATATAGTATTAAATATCGGCACGT
This sequence comes from Agapanthus africanus, assembly GCA_030015575.1. Taxonomy (NCBI): domain Eukaryota; kingdom Viridiplantae; phylum Streptophyta; class Magnoliopsida; order Asparagales; family Amaryllidaceae; genus Agapanthus; species Agapanthus africanus. The sequence goes on from JASDDO010000029.1 coordinate 55,765,305, forward strand.
GGTATGTACATCACGAGGGGTAATATCCTACACAACTTGAACAATAAATAGGTGTATCTATCTACACAAGAATCATACGGTCACTTTTAACGGTACACATCGTCATTTGAAAATAGGTATGGTACAGGTGGAAATCTTTATATCGGCGATCCCGCCTCATAACATCCGATATGACAATAACCATCGATCATCATCCTCAAATCACTAGCACGGATCAATCATCCGATACATCTCATCGCGTACGGTAATCCATCGTACGGGGTCATCAAACAGAATAGAGAATCTATTGACCTATACAAAAATGAGGGTACAGATCTAAAGTCTCGTACGGCATATTACTCATTATACTCAAAAATATATATATACACATATATCGCAAATCACCTTTGTATAAACGTCATATCTTATTAATTTCACAACACCTCTATCTCAATCTCGTGTCGTGTTTATCCATCTCGATCTCATATCATACCATCATCAACTCATATTTGTTAAATTTCAATTCGTACCTATCATGATTCACTTCCCATTTCATATTCTCAAGAAAATATATCCATTAACGTTAACTTTATCATAATTATAATTTAAAACATAATCTTCCATATCAATGGTTGCGGGGGTGCTATACGTCTTCCACCCGATTTCCCTATAGATATGAATCTACCCACCTACTAAACTCCTCTCTTAGCCGAAGTCAATGTGCTTCGTCGTCTTGGAAGTCCACGCGAAAGTACCTATAATCAATACACAATCGCAATACTATTAAAATCAAGTCCGAAAAACGATACGGCACACGAATTGCTTATAGGTTAGAACCTATAGCTTACGCATGCAAAAACAACCAAACAACCCTCGTCGTTAACGTACAAACGTCCAACGACGGAATCAAATCCAAATACCAAAACCACGAATTCACATATCGGATTAGCCCAAGCACTTGCAAACAACTCCTATATTTTGGCTCAGGTAAATAAAGACTAAACAAGCAAGTACAGGGGATAGGTTGTAGGGTAAGTGAGCTACAGGAAAAACCATATCACCATAGGAGATAGGGGGTCCGGCGTCATCAGGCAAAAATCCGGCCTCGTCAGTCATAGTAGGGGCAAATAGGTTCATACTTCTGTGGTGGTCTTCTAGTGGTTTATCTAGGTCAATGGACTTGCTTGATTTTCTTAAAAATACCGCAGATAGCTCCAGATACCCTATAGGCCTTTAGCTTTCACAAAACCGACACGGGAAAATTCTAACTTTGTATATCGGGTTCTAAACTCATTTTCAGGCCATGAAATTTATCTCTAAGGTCTTGTAAACACTCACTACACCTCAATTAACCACTTAACAGCAACTTGGAATTTTCTAAGATCACATATCCTAATTATATCAAATTCTAAACTAAACTAGGATATTTAACACAAATACTAAGTAAAAGTGAAGAGATTACCTCATTTGCAACTAAAGAAAATTCTTGAGTTGCCCAAAGTCTTCAAAATTGAAAATTGAATGGTTCTAAGGGTTTATGATAGGCTTGTGCATGTTTTATGTGAAGGGGGCAAGAGGTTTTGAGAATGGATTAGAGGTGATGCATGGAGGTAGAGTGGGAATAAATGAGCATGGAGGAGATGAAGAAAACAATGGAGAAGGAGGGAAAGGGGCAGCCAAGTCTAACCCTTAAGCCCACTCTCTTACTCACAAATATCCCCATACACTCACTCTCTCACAAATATCTCTTTTGGAAAATTATGGAAATTAGTAAAAAGAGGGTGTTTTATTGGATTTAAGCAAATTATTAAATTTTATAATTTATTATACACTATTTTAATGTTAATTGCGATTAAATATTGCTAATCTCGCATTAATCCGGTTTTGTGCACATGACATGCACTAAGTCATTTTTAACACTTGTTACATTTTTCTTTCATGCTTTCTTCTTATTATCATGCATGGTTCTAAAATTTAAAGAGAAGAGAAAAGAAAACAAAAGAAAAGAAAAGAAAAAGGGAAATGATAAAATAAGGAGGTATGGGCATGAGAGAGAGTGGTGAGGGGGTCAACCTTGGTCATGGCCTTGTTCTCATTCCATCATCTTCATCTTTTCCTTTTCCCTCTCATGCTTGGCTACTGCCCCTCTCTCCTACCTCCACTTCTTCACCTCAAAACACCTCAAAACAACCCCAAAACATCATCCCCACTTCACAGAAAGCATGCACAAGCTCATAAGCTACACTTTAGACGAAGAAAGTTTGCATTTTGGTGCTCTAGGGGATTCATGAGTACCAAGTGAGGTAATTTCTGAACCATTAGTGTAGAATTTGGTTTATTTTAGCTTCCGTGCATGTTTAGAAATGATTAGGCGATATTTAGTGGGGTTTGGAAATTCCTAGAAATGGATTAGGGATTGAATTGATTCCAAAAGCATGATTGAAGTTAGTAGAGGATATACAACCCCTGTTGTGATGATTTAGTGGACTGAACCTGAGAATTAAACACCGGATTATGAACTTAGAAAACCCGATATCGGAGAATTTTAGATTCTGTGAGGGTATAATGAAATCTGCTAACACCCGGATGACCTGAAAAATATTTAGTAAGTATAGTGATGTGTGCAGGTGACCAGAAGACTACCCCTGAAACCCTAGCCCCTAACCCTCTACCCAGGCCGCAGAAAAATTCCTTTTGGCCGCAATTTGCGGCTAGACCTGGTTCTTTTTGCTTCGTGCTTCGTCTGTCGCTCCATCTCTTGTAAACTAGACTCTTCACATATGCAACTTTGGCTAATTTCACCTAGGGTAAAATCTGGGACTAAAATTCATGTGTTGCTGTTTTGATTCGAGGTTATATTTTTCGTATTTTAGATTCTAGATTTTAGTATTTGTGTTTTACCTCAATCACTTGACGTTTGTACGACGATATCGAGGGTTGTCTGGTGGTTTGAAAGGCGTCGTCCGTAGGTTCTAACCTATAGGCTTTTAGCGTGTCGTTTTGGTTTTGAATTGGGTTTTAATGCGGCACGATACGTTATGATGTGTAGTTACCCCACGAGGACTTCGAGACGACAAGCAAGTGCGTGGCGACGTCGGCAACGGCAAGCGAAGAGCAAAGTAAGTAGATATATATCTATGTGGGGAGTTGGGTGGATGGCGTATAGCACCCCCGCAGTTCGTAGTATAGCTTATACATACATGGTTATATATGTGTTTTATGTTACGTGGATGATTATCAAGATGTGATTTTGTGTTCATGGTTTAGTTTAGGGTAGTAAGAAGTAACTTAGTTTAGCTTCTAAGTCGCGAACCCTAGAATAAGGCTTATACCCACACACGCGCACACCCACACACACTTGCATTCATTTTATTACCTGTGCGTATATGGGTATATGTATATATATATATATATACACATATGGATATGGGACTATGTGTGTGCATACACACACACACACACACATGGATGATGAGGATTGCATATGGTATTTGGAGATGAGTCGATGAGATTGGGCATGGTGCCATGAGATCGGTGATATGATGTGGTTCGTATTATGAGATACGACATGAGATTTTAGCGGGCCTTTGGGCGTGTGTTTTCATACACGCATATATATGTAGATGGTATCAGTTTGTACTAGACTTAGATCAGTATCCCAGTTCATGAGATATGATGATAAGGATAACAGATAAATGATGAGATGAATGTGATATTTGATCCGTACCCAGATTGGGATGCCGTACGATGGATTTACGTACGAGCTATATATTGATGATAGATCCGCACTCTTGACTCGAGAATGTCATATTATATTTATATTGTATCGTACGTGATATTATTGAGGCGGGATCACCGACTATTATATTTATATGTGTCGACTCAGATTTAGGTGGCTTTCCCTTACCCTTTCGGTTAGATTGTTCGTTTAGTCCTATAGTTTACATTGTAGATGTTAGACTAGACTTGGGTCATACCTATTTCAAAACTAACGAATCATGAGTATTTTAAAGACAGGCCAAAGGATTATATGGATATTTTCAAAAGACGCATCTTTTCTAAAACACCGTAGCCCTTATTTTCTAAACACCACGATTCGTGTTATTTCAAATGGCAAAACTGTATGACACATATATATATATTGATGTAAATTCTTCATTGTTGTGTTTATTATTCAGCTCCCGCATATTATTGCTGTTCGCATCGCATTTGCATGCTTATATTATGTTTTCATATGTCATTATTGAGATCATGCTGTCAGGACACCGGCACCATTACCGATGATGCGTATACTCCACGTACACTTACTTGCCGGCTCACACATATCATTATCGGTAATTGCCATGTCACATACACTTTAGTGAATATTATTTCATTGACATAGCCTGCTAGCTGATAGTTGCAATATGTTGTCGCTTTCATATTCTAGTTTAACTATTGTACTCATTGCATGATATCAGATGCATTCATATATTAATTGTTTATGCAGTATTTTGGGGTTTTATGCCGATATTCATTGTTTACTTACTCTTGATTTTTAGATTTTGGATTTTCACGAGATTTCGGGATTTGGGGGAAAACCGCAAGACTATATATAAACTTCTCTCTCTCTTTCTCTCTTTTTAAAATGCAAGTTGCGGTTTTCTCGTGATGTATGTGTCGTCCACCATGAGTTTTCATGATTTCTATTAGACTTCGAGACCCAATTCGAGGAGTAGTAGGAACCGTTTCGGGTACATGGTGGACCCGGTAAGGTATCCCGGGGCGAGAGTGATTTCATGGAGGATGATGAGCCTGGCAGGGGCAGATTGCCTACCGGTGATTGTTTGGCGCGGCGGGTATCCGAAGGATGCCGTCCGTGGTCGTGTGCTTTGATGATATGCGCCGATCTGGACTGATGGAGCCCGAGGTATCGACACACTATGATATTGAGATATTGGGATTTATGTTTTGTGTCGATACTAGACACTGATTATGTTGATTTCATTGATGATACCTCGTGTTATAAAAACAGAAATCTCACTAAAACAAGAAAACAGTTTCTTCATTTACATGTATTCTGTTTTCATTACATACATTCATACCTCATACATATGATATATTGCAACCTGAGTCTCTGACACGAGCACATGGGATTACACTTATGTATAGATGTTTACCCTTGTCACCTTTTCATGCTTCAGAGTTTATCATTTGAGGTTTATATATATATTTGATCATATTGACCTAGGATGAGTCATATATACGATTTCTGCTCGGTGATGTTTTCTACTCACGAGTTGGCAACTCACCCCCATTGTGCCACAGTTCTTGCAGGTTTTGCCATATAGGTTTCGTTATGGCTTTGCTGGCACACTGCTTCTTTCCGGGTGATTGCTTTGGTAGATGGGTTCACATGTATCGTGACCACCATTTTATTTATCTATTTTCAGTTGTATCTAGTAAACTCTATCAACCAGACATGTATATTTATTTCAGACTTAGAGACCAGAGTTGTATATTCTTTCGACCTTAGAGTCGCGCGTTGTATTATTTTGGTTTTCATTGATGTTTTAAGTTTCCTGTTGAGTTTTGATCCTCGCCTTTCGGTGTTGTATATTATATTGCTTGCATGGTTGTGGCCGTCGATTGACGAAGAGATAGCTCCCGCTTGGGGATGCCTTTTATCATTGATGCATATATTTATCATGATGTACCCCGTTCGGGGCCAGTATTTACAAAGGAAACTCTGACGAAATTCTTAGAAAAGACTTTATATTTTTAAAACGCATATTCGGCTTATTTTATCAAAACACTTTCTTTAAAAATGGTTTACATTTCTGGGATTTTGGCTGGCTTGAATTAGATGGAGCCCTATAGACTTCATATGATTCAAGTGCCAGTCACGGGCCATTTCCGGGTCATGACACTGTCTCTTTCTCTTTCTCATTATTCTTCATCCCTCATTACCTCAACTGAACACTCACCTTTCTTTCACTAAACCTTCACTAATCTTCATCAAAACTTCACCAAATCACTTTCTAAGCCTTGTTTTGCCTCTTAGATGCCTTGGAGTTGGGAAAGCTAGGATCTTTGAGCTTATGGGAGTAGGTAATGATCTCTATCTGTTCTATATGATGTTATGGTGTTGTGTAGCCTTCTAGTTTTAGTTTAGAATGCGTAAAGTTTAGTTTCATGCAAATATCGTATTTTTAGTGTCATTGTTTGATATCTGTGATCTGATGTGACCCCGATTGTATATTGGAAAATCTAGCAATGTAGTTGTGTTGTACCAGTGACCCTAAGCCTACACCTGAAGCATGAACCCCCTAGGCTCGGATTTGGCCGGCAAAAAGTATAGGAATTCCGATGAGCTCAGTTTTAGGGTGGAGTTGGGTTTTGCTTTTTGGTGGGTAGCTGTCTGTAGTTGTTTTAGTGTGTTTGGTCTTTCTGGATTTTTATGTTTTTACTATATACAAAATCTGGGATCAGTTTGCAAGTTTCTTGAGTTACAACTACGCGTGTTATGTTATACGACACGACACGTGTACTTTGTGTAGCTTTTACTCTTGGGTTGGTTTCGTAGTGTCGTGTCATGACCCAAAGTTTGGCCCGTGACCGGCACTTAACCACGTGACGTCTACAGGCGTAACGCGACTAAGTAAGCCGAAACCCAGAAATCAAACCATAAAAAGTATAGAGTGCTTAAAACATTTGTGAGAATATTTGTTAAAACATCTAGAAAACTTTAAAGTTCAAGTTATCCTTTGAAAATTTTGGCAGCATTTCCTTTGTAAAATTAGCCCCGAGATTGGGTACAAAGCAATAAATGAGTAAAATGATACACAATAAAGAATAAGCATCCCAAACGGGAGCAATCACGCCCAAAGGCGGAAACAACAGCACAATGATAATATACGACGCCGTAGTGAAGAAAGAGTAAAAATAAGTGAAGACAACATGAAATATAAAACTGCATAATAAAGTTGACTCACAACGAGCTCGACACCAGAGTACAATAATATACATCGTCCTCAGAACTGGCCTCTAAGTCCATACATAAGTAGTAGATGGAGAATACTAGATACAATAATGTATACAACTGGAAAATAAACAGATATCGCACAAAACCCACCTATCAGCAAAAGGCTAGTATGCCAACTGCAATGGTATCTGTGTCAAAAGATGTATGAAAAGCAGCCTGCCGCGACTACTCCGAGGGACAACCTACAAGCACTGTGGCACAACGGGGGTGAGTTGCCAACTCGTGAATAGTAGATAACATATAAAGGTAATCGTGAGTATGCACGTGCTGCGATACTCTAACCTATGCCAACAGATAACATCTATATGATGAACTGGATGCTCAAATCATGCAACAAATGCGATCTAATAACATCTCTATGTGATGAGCAAGGTATGCAATAATCGTGCATAGCAATGAAAATCTAACAACCTTATATAGAATGAGCAGGGTATGCAATAAGCGTGCATAGTATGTGTACTCTATCAGGTATAATAGATACAGGATGAGACGTGAAATACTGAATGCTGAGCATAGGAATAAATAGTATCTACACGGAATATCAACGTGGAAAATAACTGGTGTCCATCAATACACCCAATTCTCAAAATGACTCAGGCGCCGTCATCCTCATCGGCCCTCAAATCCTGTAAATCTCATAGAATCATGAGTGCCCAATATCGGCACTCGAAATATCATAAAATCGCCGTGTCTAGCGTCGACACGCAAATCCTCAAGTATCGAGCTCTGTCCATCGGATTGGCCCACGGGCTTCGTCTGCGGAATCGGCCCTCAGCCCCGGCAGTACGCGTCGTCCCGTATCCATCTATTGACTATGGTCGGTATCCTCTGGATAATCGCCAGGTCTAACCAATCACCGGTAGGTAGTAGTCCCTCCGCCGGGCTCACCGTCCAACAATACGAGCCTTCTTTCCCCGGGGAACCGTACTGGGTCCTCCATATACCCGCAATCGGTGCCTACCGCTCCTAGAATCGGGTATACTCACACAAGCTCTCTGGAACCGAGAAAACTCATGGTGGACGCACTGAAATATCATATTAAGAGAAACCGAGTTTTTAAAATAGTACGTATTTTCTTAAAATAATACCACGGTTCTCAAATCCAGAAATCATATGAATCCAAAACTCAATGCGTAAATCCATGCCATGTATCGTAAGATACTAAGAGTAAAAAGAGAACACCGCTCTTTTAAAAGAATCTAGTTTTTGAAAATATCTCATGCGGTCCCTATTTTCATGAAATCAAATCAATATCGTCCATGTATCTGACATATGTATATATGTAGGTATAGATGTGCAAATGGATATATGTACGCGAATATGAGTGTAGCACTAGTATGAATATACAGTGTGCATGTGCGCAGGTATGAAGATATCAATATATGTGTGCACCGGTATGAATATACCGTGTGCATGTGCGCAGGTATGAAGATATCAATATATGTGTGCACTGGTATGAATATATAGTGTGCATGTGCGCAAGTATGAAGCTATCAATATATGTGTGCACTGGTATGAATATACAGTGTGCATGTGCGCACGTATGAACATGTCAATATATGTGTGCACTGGTATGAATATACAGTGTGCATGTGCGCAGGTATGAAGATATCAATATATGTATGCACTGGTATGAATATACAGTGTGCATGTGCGCAGGTATGAAGATATCAATATATGTGTCAAGATGGGACAAGTCATGACAATCAGCAATGGTGCGGCACTCAATCGATATGTATAATGCGTAGCAATCCTATAGTGCAAGTGTCATGGAAATCACTAACGGTGTGAGTGTAACATACAAATGGTGCTCGTGCAGCTTTAACCGTTAGTGACGGTGTGAGTGTTCTATAGCTACCATTACTATATGCAATAGGGGAGGTATGCTATGCTAATGCCCATGAACATCTACGACTAAATATCCTATCACGCCCTGCCGCTTAACGCCATACGGGCGATTTCCCCGTTGATGTTAAATCTACTCACCTGGTCACGTGCTAAGTATAACCGACCACCTGCTTCCCTTTCCTTTCGGCGTCTGACGTACCCGCCTGCGAACCTGGAATTTACACAAGGAAACCATATAAGCAAATGTCTCGAGAAAACACGATATCGAACTCAACGAGGACTCGCGTCGCAAACTAAACACGCGTGTATACGTAACGTGTGTGCATACGCCAAAAACCCAACGCGACATGCTGTGGCACACAGCGATAAGCTATGATACACAGCAAACCAACTCAATACGCATCGCACGTGTCACGCAAGTCGCGCTACGCTAAAACTAGATAGACAGTCCCAGATTTAATCTGGAGCAAAAACAAGCAAAACAAGCAAAACCAAACCCTTCACAATATCTATAGACAGCAACCTGCCAAAAACCAACACAAACCCACAACATTGGGCCGGCGGCAAGGGGAGGGATATCGGCCCAAAACCGGTGCGATGGTTCCAGGTCCCTACACTAGGGTCCTAACACAATTTATAGCCTAATGTATGTGTTTACCTACCAAAATTATTATCTTAGTAACAGCAGATTCATGTATCATAAGGGTTTAGCCAAAAACGACACAAAACGGTAAGTTACATCAATAGGGTATTTCTGTGGAACTAGGTGATTTTATAGGAATCCTGCGATACCAATAGCATATAAAAGATCTAGTCTAATCTTAAACAATTCTGAATCATCCTATTCTCTAACCAAACCACCAAAATACCGTCACGGTCCACAAAACACTAAACTTCAGCTAAACCAACCCAGATTTCACCCACTGCAAAATCCCAAAAACTAAACATACCAAACACAGGAAAATACCCACAGACACCCCTTACACAAAGCACAAAAATCCACAGCAACAGGGGGCTGACGACGCCGGATTTGTGGGGGTGGCCGCCGGTTTTTCAGGTGTGGGAAGGGACTCGGGTTTCGACACACAAGCCTATACTGCCTGCACATTATTCTGAATGTGTTTGCTAAACTATAAAATGATCAAAGTTGTAGCAGACCTCGGATATCCTAAAAAGTTCATATAAAATGCTAAGTTACACCAATTTGCAACGATCTGGTATTTTAATGAAATCTGGGGTAAATCTTAGGTTAAATGGCCTTAAAAACTCCTAGTTAGGCTACACTAACCATAAAGACCATCACTTGGCCAGATCTCACTCAAATCACCCAAAACTAGCACTAAACCACAAAATAAACACTAAACGAAACTAAATAATACCTAAGTTAAGCAAGCAAGGAATCAAGTTAAAAGATTATACCTCTAGAGATCCTAGGATGCAGGAAAAGGGAGGAGGAGAAGGAGGGAAGGAGCTACTGCTGCTGTGCTGATGTTGTTAGTGTTGTTGCTGTTGGTGCTGCTGGTGTTGCTGCTGCTGATGCTGTGGGTGCTGGTGCTGATGTTGGTGCTGCTTGTGCTGCTGCTACTTGTGCTGCTGCTGCTGCATGGAGCTGCTGCTGCTTGCAACTGCTGCTGCTGTTGCCTTGTTGTTGTTGCTGTTGGATGTTGCTGCTGCTGCTGCAACTTCTGCTGCTGCTGATGATGCTGTGGCAGTGTGTGTGTGAGTGAGAGAGAGTTGTGAGAAAAGAGTGTGTTTGAAAAAGAAATGAGGGAATAAGAGAGTCAACCCCCCTCTCTTTCTCATCTCATTTAATGCAAGCATGGCTCATGCCATGATGCACTCCCTCTCTCTCTCATTTAATGCATGCATGGCACTTGCCATGATGCCATCTCTCTCTCTCTCTCAAGTCAACACAAAAGAAAATTTAAATCCTTTTTTCACAAAAAAATACCCTTAATTAAAATCACTTTAGCTTAACAAGGGTGGGTTAGTCTACCATGGTTGTTAAACATGGTTTAACCCAATTTAAGCCCGAGTTAACATGCACATGTGTGTGCAAGCTTAGAAAAATTATAATAAAATATTCATTAAATTTGATAAAATATTTTAAAATCAATTTGGTAAACTTTTTATTAAAACCCATTTATTTAAATATAATTAGTCACTAAACCCATCCTAAGGTGTTACAATCTTCCCCCCTTAAAGAAATTCGTCCCCGAATTTAAACTATAAGCTACGCATACCTTCAAAGAGATGAGGGAACTTCTTCCGCATCTCCCCCTCGGCCTCCCAAATGATCTCTTCACCATTCGGGCTGCGCCAAAGCACCTTCACTGAGGGAAAGACCTTCGATCGAAATTTCTTCACCTGCCGGTCTAATATCACAACTGGCTGCTCGGTGAACGAAAAATCGCGCTCGAGCTGAACGGTCTCATGCTGAATCATATGCGAAGGGTCATGTAGGTATCTGCGAAGCATCGACACGTGGAACACGGGGTGAACATCTGGGAAGTCGGGTGGAAGAGCCAAACGATATGCTATTGCGCCCACACGCTCGAGGATCTCGAAGGGACCTATGAATCTGGGACTAAGCTTTCCTTTCCGTCCAAACCTCATCACTCCCTTCATCGGAGAGACCCTCAGAAAAACGTGATCTCCAACTGCGAAATCTAATCTGCTGTGGCGTCTGTCAGCATACGATCTCTGCCTGCTCTGAGCTGTCCTCATCCTATCTCGAATCAGCTGTATCTTCTCGGTCGTCTCCTGTACGATCTGTGGCCCCAAAATACTGCTTTCACTGAGCTCTGTCCAACAGACGGGCGATCTACATCTCCTCCTGTACAAAGCCTCGAAAGGTGCCATCAGAATAGTATCCTGGAAACTATTGTTGCAGGAGAACTCCACCAAGGGTAAATGATGATCCCAGCTACCACCAAAGTCTAAAACGCACGCTCGGAGCATGTCCTCGAGAGTCTAAATAGTCCGCTCTGACTGGCCGTCGGTCTACGGATGAAATGCTGTGCTGAAACTCAAACAGGTGCCTAACGCTTCCTGAAGCCTCTGCCATAGTCGGCTGGTAAACTGGGTGCCTCGGTCGGACACGATACACGTCGGGACTCCATGCAGTCGTACTATCTCGTCGATGTATATCTGGGCGTACTGAGCAAATCCGAAAGTCGTCTTCACTGGCAGGAAGTGAGCCGCTTTCGTCAAACGATCCACGATCACCCAAATGGAGTCATACCCTCGCCAAGTCCTGGGTAGACCCATAACGAAATCCATCGAAATCTGTTCCCATTTCCACTCCGGAATGGGTAATGGCTGTAGCTCTCCCGCGGGCCTCTGGTGCTCGGCCTTGACTTGCTGACAAGTCAAGAATCTCGACACGAAATCTGCGATGTCCCTTTTCATTCCGTCCCACTAGTAAACATCTCTCATATCATGGTACATCTTGGTGGAACCCGGGTGAACACTGTACACCGATCAATGTGCCACCTCATGAATCTCACGCCGCAGTCCCTCCGCAACTGGTATGCACAGTCTGGTCCCAAATCGCAGAATCCCCTGATCATCGATCACGAACTCGGAAAATCTTGCCTGTCCAATCTGCGCCATGATCTCTGAACATCGGTCATCATTGTGTTGTGCCTCATGTATACGGTCAAGCAACTGTGGGCGTGCATGAACATGCGCAAGCTGTCCCCTATCGGCATGAACTCAAACTGCACTCGGCTGTCGCATAATATCTGCCAATCTGCCGACAACTGCCTCTGCACTGCGCTCAAACAAGATAGACTGCCCCCGGGCCTCCTGCTCAAAGCATCCGCCACTACATTTGCCTTGCCCGGGTGATACAAGATCTCGCAATCATAGTCCTTCACTAACTCCATCCAACGGCGCTGTCGGATATTCAGGTCTCGCTGCTGAAATATATACTTTAAGCTCTTGTGATCAGTGAATATCTGGCACGACTCTCCGTATAGGTAATGTCGCCAGATCTTAAGTGCAAAGATCACTGCGGCCATCTCCAAATCGTGAGTAAGGTAGTTCTGTTCATGTTTCTTCAGCTGCCGCGAAGCATACGTGATCACCCTGTCATGCTGAATCAATACGCACCCTAGCTCCACTCATGAAGCGTCATAATAGACTACAAATCATCCTGATCCTGAAGGCAAAGATAACACTGGCGCCGTAGTCAAACAAGTCCGTAGCTGCTGAAAGCTATGCTCGCACTCCTCCATCCAATCGAAAGGAACTCCTTTCCGGGTCAATCCGGTCAAAGGTGCGGCAATACGGGAGAAATCCTGTACAAATCGCCTGTAGTAACCGGCCAATCCTAGAAAACTGCGTATCTCAGTAACGGACGCAGGCCTGGGCCAACTCTGAACGGCCTCGATCTTCCTCGGGTCTACACATATACCATCCCGTGTAATCACGTGGCCCAAGAAGTCTACGCTGTCAAGCCAGAATGCTCACTTGGAGAATTTTACGAAAAGCTGGTGCTCCCTCAAGGTCTGCAGTGTGATCCGCAGGTGCTGCTCGTGCTTCTCTCTGCTCCGGGAATACACCAATATATCGTCAATGAATACGATGATGAACAAATCCAAATACGGCATGAATATCCGGTTCATCAAGTCCATGAATGCTGCTAGTGCGTTGGTGAGTCCGAACGACATCACCAAAAACTCATAATGGCTGTAGCGCGTGCGGAAAGCTGTCCTCGGTATATCATCCTGTCGAACCCGCAGCTGATGTATCCTGATCGTAAGTCGATCCTCGAAAAATATCCTCCCCCCTGAAGCTGGTCGAACAAGTCGTCGATGCGTGGCAACGGATATCTGTTCCGCATGGTAACCCAGTTCAGCTGGCGGTAGTCGATACACAAACGCAAACTGCCGTCCTTCTTCTTGACAAATAGGACCAGAGCACCCCAAGGAGAAACACAGGGCCGAATAAGTCCCTTTTCCAGTAAATCTTGCAACTGACCCTTCAACTCACTAAGCTCCGCCGGGGCCATCCGATAAGGCGGTATAGAAATAGGCCCCGTGCCGGGAATCAAATTAATACAGAAGGAAATATCGCGCTCAGGCGGTAGCCCAGGAAGCTCGTCAGGGAACGCATCAGGGAACTCACATACCATTGGAACCTGGTCTAATGGAACATCTGTAGCTCTAGTATCGCAAACATAGGCTAGAAATCCCTGACATCCCTTCCTCAACAGTTGTCCAGCGCGAAGAGAAGAAATCGAAATGTGAGGGGCGGCACCACGGTCCCCCTGCACAACAAAAGCCGACTCGACGGGAAAACAAAATCTAACTGTCTTCTCGCGGCAGTCCACAGACGCATAGCATGAGGCTAACCAATCCATGCCCAAAAGAACGTCGAAGTCCAACATCTCAAGAAGGATCAAGTCGACAGGCAACTCTCTCTCGCCAATACGGACAACACAGGATCGGAACACGTGCCTAGCAACAAACGACTCTCCCATAGGAGTGGTCACAACAAGCGGCTGATCAAGCGAACCGGACTCTCTACCCAAACTCGGCACGAAGTGTGTGGAAACGTACGAATGCTTGTGTAAGTCCACGTTACCCGTCCCCGGTTCTTTGGGGTTGCGTAAATGGTGAAAAACGATTTTTCTTTGGGGGTAACATGGACTCTAAAAACGGATCTTTGTTAAACAACTATCTAACAACCTAAATAGGAGTTTTACCTACTCGGTTAAGGGTTATACCTAAACTTGAACTCCTTCTCTTTAACTCCTTGTGGTGGTCGGATCGGCCTCACCTCGTCGTCTCCTTGTGCCGAAGATGGATCCACCCGAAAGCTTCTACCTTTGGCTCCAACCTCAATCTAGAGGAAACTAGAACACTTGGCTTGCTAGACCTTATATATTAGGATGAGTAGAGAAGTGTTTTGGGTTTTATCTCTATGGTTCTTGCTTCTCAACACATGAGACAATAGAACCATGAACTAGAGAGAGAGCAAGAGGAAGAGGGAAAGCTTGAGGATGAGAGAGGGCTTTCATGAGAGAGAGAGCAAATGATAGAATGAGAAAGCTTTTTCCATCCTTGCTCTCATAATCCAAAATAATCATAACCAATAATAATAATTGAGTATCATGTGATTGTTCAAGTCAAATGGCAATATCATTTCATACACTCATTTTGTAAAGAATAACAAGCAAGCAAAAGTCTTTGCCATGAAATGATAGCCATTGTAATGATGATGGTCAACAAGTCCAACCTAGTCAACCGGTCAACTAAGTCAACAAGTCAACAAAGTCAACCTTTCAACCCAACCATGGCATAATAATACTTAATAAATATTATCATTAATCATATTTCTTATTCTCATTAAGGTTTACCAAAAGTCAACAGTCAACAACCCTAATGAGAATCCTCTGCCTCTGTCTCTGTCAACCGTGCATACACACCCGCATCCGCATTCCGAGGAACACGAATACAAATGAGATAAAACCAATCCCAAAACGTACACTAGGATCTGGCTTAAACCAAAGCCCGCTAGTGATAACTGCCCGAACACTAAACGTGTACAAGTGCACGGATGTGACCGAACCCTGTCGCAAAACCAAGCAACCTCTACTCTTTTGCCTAAAGGCGAATAGCTCTCTGTGTGGGACTTTAAAGACTGGACACTACGCTGGCAGTGGGTTTAACCACAGACCGCAAGCGGCACTAGCTGTGCGTAACGGCCCCCAGGTAGATGCCGATAAGAAGACTGACGAGGTGAAACCGATCTGAACTCCTACTGAGCTTGAATGTGACAGTCTCCGTACAATCCGGTCTGTTTGTCTGAGAATATCGCATGGCGGGCCTAGGGGGCGGTAAACGTCAGCCCCCTAATAGCGGTACAAGTCGTGTCGGAGTGTAGCCAAGAACACCCTGAGATAACACTGGAAACCTACCAGTATATCTCGTTTGCCCTGGCAAAGGACGACTATGTGTAATGGCTCTCCATGATACAGCGCGATATCAACTCCCAATACCGGGAGAGACGAATCCTGTCTAACCGTCACTGCCTCCAAGTGCTTCAAGACTGCACCCAACTACTACCTGTTTGCACGACTCCTTTGAGCCGTGGTAGGGTAGTTATCAAAGTACAGTAGGAACACACTCGAGGTGAAGTGACAGTGTCAAGTCAGCGGACTAAGCTGTACTCATGTCACCTGGGAACTGATAACTGATGATAGGTATAGTACCAACCAATCAGGTCCCGACGAGTCCTATCCAGTGTATTCGTAACCTAACGAGCACCCGCATACTATCTCAAGTACGACGTACTGACGGCTGTGGGACAGACCGTCTCCCCAGCTGGGATGAGAAGCGCATACGCTAGTCTACTCCGGAGTATCGATGCCCTGTCTCGATAGTCCTATGACTAGGGACCTGTATAAGGATGTGCTTGTGGATTACCCAGCCTCCACGAGTGTGACTGCCATCACAACGCTGGTAACCAAGCAAAGATCCTAAGGGCTCCACTAATGTGTATAGGTGATATACTGAAAGAAACACATGTACACATTAAAGTAGAAACAAACCAAGTAGCATACTACCATTTTGAGCAAGATTGTCTATACAACTGTGAATATCCCAAGCTTCCATTAAGTAATATACAAACTAGTATGATACAGTAATGGCCTCTAGGGCATATACACTAACAATCTCCCACTTGCACTAAGGCCATGTATTGGCGTATCGAAGACCTATCATCTCGATCAGCCGCTCGAACTGGGTCTGGGGTAAGGCCTTCGTGGGTGGATCAGCAGTGTTATCTTCCGTAGCAACTCTCCGAACCTTGATCTCCTGGCGACCCACGATCTCCCTGATCAGGTGATACCGCCTCAAGATTTGTCTGGACTTCTGATGGGACCTGGGTTCCTTTACTAAAGCTATAGCCCCTTTGTTGTCGCAATACAGAGGTATTGGATCAACAATGGACGGAACCACCTGAAGTTCCGTTAAGAACTTCCTCATCCAGACGGCTTCTTTTGCGGCATCAGCAGCAGCGATATATTCCGCTTCCATCATCGAGTCAGCAATGGTTTCCTGTTTGGAACTCTTCCAACACATCGCCCCTCCATTGAGGGTAAAGACATAACCCGACATGGACTTGGAATCATCCTTGTCACTTTGGAAGCTGGAGTCAGCAAAGGCCTCGATCAGGAAGTCTTTTCCGCCATACACCAAGAACATCTCCTTAGTCCTTCTTGTAAGTCCACACTGCCCACCCCGGTGCTTGCGAGGAGGCGGAAACGTTATGAAAAATCGGATTTTACAACACTAGGCAACATGGACTATGTAAAGGAGGGATCTTTGCTAAACAAAACTAACTACAAAGCTAAAGAAAGTTTAGCTACTCGGAAAGGGGGTTATACCTTGGTCTTCAAGTCCTTCTCTTTTGGCTCCTTGGAGTGAAAGAACGGATCGTCTCGTCGTCTTCTCTTGCTGAAGAAAGATCCACCTGAGGGCCTCTACCTTTGGCTCCAACTTCAAACTAGAAGTAACTAAGGTGCTTGGTGTGCTAAACCTAGGACCTTAGAAAGAGTAGAGAGTATTTTGAGGGTTTTATCTCAAACTCAAGGGGTTCTCAACTCATAAGAGGGGAGAGCTAGAGAGAGGAAGAGGAGGAGAGAGAATCAATATGATAGAATGAGAATAGTTTTACAACCATAACAATATATGTGAATTATCAAAATAATAATATTAATCCAAAATGAAAAAGGTGATGGTTAGTTTGATGAGACCATTATCATATCACATTAAATGGTTTTGCAAAGATCAAAGAGCATCTTTGATGTGTAATGATGATGGTCAAAGTTTCAACCATGGTCAACTAGTCAACCTTGGTCAACAAGTCAACAAACCCAAGCATGACACAATTTCATTTAATCAATATTATTAATTGATATATCATAAAATTCATTATGGTTTGGAAAAAGACGACTGTCAACTGTGCATACGCACCCGTTCCAAAACACTAATGAAAAACCTCTTCCTCTGCCTCAAGCAACTGTGCATACACATTTATATTCGTGTTCCAAGGAACACGAATATAAAGAGATAAAACCAATCCCAAATGATATACTAGGATCTAGCTTAAACCAAACCCCGCTAGTATAAGCTGTCCGGACACCAAACCTGCACAAGTGCGCGGATGTGAACGAACCCCGTCGCAAAACCATGCGACCTCTACTCATTTTGCCTAAAGGCGAATAACCCTCTGTGTGGGACTCTAAAGACTCGACACTACGCTGGCAGTGGGTTTAACCACAGACCGCAAGAGGCACTAGCTATACGTAACGGTCCCCAGGTAGATGCCGATAAGAAGACTGACGAGCAAAACCCATCTGAACTCCTACTGAGCCTGAATGTGACAGTCTCCGTACAGTCCGGTCTATTCGTCTAAGAATATCGCATGGCGGGCCTACGGGGCGGTAAACGTCAGTCCCCTAATAGCGGTACAAGTTGTGTCGGAGTGTAGACCAGAATACCCTGAGATAACACTGGAAACCTACCATTCTATCTCGCTTGCCCTGGCCAGGGACTTTGTGTAATGGCTCTCCTAGACACAGCGCGAAATCAACCTCCAATACCGGGAGAGACGAATCCTGTGTAACCGTCACTGCCGCCAAGTGCTTCGGGACTGCACCCAAAAACTACCAGTTTGCACGACTCCTTTTAGCCGTGGTAGGGTAGTAATCAAAGTACAGTGGGAACACACTCGAGGCGAAGTGACAGTGTCAAGTCAACCGACTAAGCTGTACTTATGTCACCTGGGAACTGATAACTGACGATAGGTATAAAACCAACCAACAGTTCCCGACGGGTCCTGTCCAGTGTACTCGTAACCTAACGAGCACCCGCATACTATCCCAAGTACGACGTACCGACGGCTGTGGGGCAGACCGTCTCCCAAGCTGGGATGAGAAGCGCATGCGCTAGTCTACTCCGGAGTATCGATGCCCTGTCTCGATAGTCCTACGACTAGGGACCTGCATAAGGATGTGCTTATGGATTACCCAGCCCCCACGAGTGTGACTTCCATCACAACGCTGGTAATCAAGCAAAGATCCTAAGGGCTCCACTAATGTGTAATGGCGATATGCTAAAAGAAACTCATGCACACATTAAAGCAGAAACAAACCAAGTAGCATACTACCATTTTGAGCAAGAATGTCAATACAAGGTGAATATCCCAAGCTTCCATCAAGTAATATACAATCCAGTATGATACAGTAATCGCCTCTAGAGCATATACACTAACAATCTCCCACTTGCACTAAGGCTATGTACTGGCGTATCGAAGACCTATCATCTCGATCAGCCGCTCGAACTGAGTCTGGGGTAAGGCCTTGGTGAATGGATCAGCAGTGTTATCTTTCGTAGCAACTCTCCGAACCTCGATCTCCTGGCGACCCACGATCTCCCTGATCAGGTGATACCGCCTCAAAATGTGTCTGGACTTCTGATGGGACCTGGGTTTCTTCGCTAAAGCTATAGCCCCGTTGTTATCGCAATACAGAGGTATTGGATCAACAATGGACGGAACCACCTGAAGTTCTGTCAAGAACTTCTTCATCCAGACGGCTTCTTTTGCGGCATCTGCAGCAGCGATATATTCCGCTTCCATCGTCGAGTCAGCAACGGTTTCCTGTTCGGAACTCTTCCAACACACCGCCCCTCCATAGAGGGTAAAGACATAACCTGACATGGACTTGGAATCATCCTTGTGACTCTGGAAGCTAGAGTCAGCAAAGGCCTCGATCTGGAGGTCTTTTCCGCCATACACCAAGAACATCTCCTTAGTCCGTCTCAGGTACTTGAGAATGTTCTTTACCGCTATCCAGTGTTTCTCCTCAGGGTTTGACTGATACCGGCTTACCACACTCAGTGCATAAGCTACATCTGGTCTGGTACATAACATTGCATACATTATAGAGCCTACCGCAGAAGCGTAGGGTATAATAGACATGTGATCCCTTTCCAAATCAGTCTTGGGAGACATCTCTTTGGAGAGGGTGATCCCGTGACAAGCCGGTAGATTACCATGCTTGGAATCTTCCATCCTGAACATTTTCAGTATGGTGTCGATGTACCTGGACTGTGAGAGTCCTGTTGGAGATAGTGCCCTCAGAGTCAATTATTAGATCACAGGCACGTGATTGCAATGATTGAGGGAGGACCTATTCCAGTAGGACAGTCTTACTCGAGATGATAGTATGCTATCTGGCTTATCTTTATCATCGTGTACTGCTTTAGGTGACCTGACAGGTCGCTATTACACATTGATAGAGCCCCTAGGATTCTTGCTTGACTGCCAGCAGTATGAGGGCGATCATATACGTGGGAGCTGGTAGTCTATAAGCACATCCTTAAAAGGTCCTTAGTCGTGGAAGTTTCGAGATAGGGCATCGATACTCCAGAGTAGACTAGTGTATACAGTCGAGGCCCCGACGAGGGGCGGTGGCCGGTCTCACAAGCCACTGGTGTCAGTTGGTTCACCTAAGATGTATACAGGTGCTCATTGGGTTATGAGTACACCGGACAGGACTAGCCGGGAACATGCTAGTTGGTCTTATCCCTGACGTCAGATGGCAGTTCCCTGGTGACATGTGTACAGGTTAGTTCATCGACCTGAGGATCGTCATTTGTCTCGTGTGAGTTCCCACCGTACTTTGATTACTACCCTACCACGCTCAAAGGAGACATGCAAACAGGTTTTAGTTGGGTACAGTCCTGAGCCACATGGAGGCAGTGAGCGGATCTTCAGGGGTTCGTCTCTCCCGGTATTGGGGGTGAGGTCACGCTCCGTCTAGGAGAGCCATTACACGAAGTCCTTGGCCAAGGCAGGAGATTTACTGGTAGGTATTCCAGTAGTATCTCAGGGTGTTCTGGGCTACACTCCGACACGACTTGTACCGCTTTTGGGGGTCTGACTTTTACCAACCCCCTAGGCCCGCCATGCGATGCTCATAGACGAACGGACCAGACTGTACGGATATTGTCACTGACAGGCTCTGTAGAGTGTCAGGATGAGTTCACTCATCGACGTCCTTTTTGGTCAATAGCTGGTAGCCCGTCATGTATGGCTAATACCTCTGACGTGCTAGTGGTTAAATCTACAGCCATAGTATTGACGAGTCTTTAGAGTCCCCCACATTCAGTTACTCAAGTTTTCGGGCGAAACGTTGTAGAGGCCGTATGGAGATATTGCAGGGTTCGATCAGATACGTGCGGTATTGCACGGATCAGGATTGGACAGTTAATACTAGCGGGCTTTGGTTTAAGCCGGATCCTAGTATAGTACAGTGTAGATTTTGTCTCATTGCATTTGTATTTCGGTCGGAATACAGATGCGGGTGTGTATACACAGTAGCGGGGTTTTCCTGTAATTTATTACGGGATCAGTTTTCTGGAGTTGCCAGTTTGCTTTTCGTTTCAGCCATATTTCTTTGTATCTTTCATTGGCTGAAGTTTGGTGGAGGAGGGCTTATTTGCATTTGTGCAAATAAGCATTAGTGGAGGGTGTTCTTTGCATATTGTTGGATCATGATGGTTGCACCATCCCTTGACCATTTGACTTCTTCTTTCATGATGGCTTGACTTTGTGATGAGATCATGAGGTTGGTGGAGTGTGGGTTTGTGTTTGTGATCATTTTCTTTCATGATATCATTTGATCTCTCTCTCTTGCATTATTCTTGAGAGAATCTCATATTTTTGAAAAAAAGACACTCTCCTCTCATTCTCTCAAAGCTTGGCCGGCCACATTGGATAGGGGCTGTCCAAATTTCTCATGTGGGATTTTTGCTCTTTTGCTTTTGTAAAAATCCCACAAGTTCCATCTCTATTAGCTTGTATCATTCCTCCACCAAAAAGGAAACTCCATAACCCCAAATGAGACATGGTCTTCTACACGTATTCTACAGCAAACCTTGGGCACGTCGGCTCGCCAACTTCGTGCCCGAGTTGCCTCGGTCCAGAGGCGGGAGCCCGTAAAAGAAGCCGGCGACGTGGTGCCCTTCCGGCGACTTGGTGGAGACCGGAGATTCCGCGGGGAGATTGGGACGACGACGAGAAGACCGAAGGACACGGATCGCTCGGTATATCTCTCTTCCTTTCTCTAGATAGCTAGGACTAGTTTAATGGCACGATCCGGGTTTATAGTGCGCGGTGGTGCCGGTTTGAAAAGTTAAAGTAAATCATCGCTTCCGCATTCCGGCGTCGGATTGACGGCCGGGGCGCCGCTGTGCACTTACAGTGGTGTCAGAGCCTCGCCATTAACCTAGTCTAGCTTGGTCTAATGTGTTTACTTTTTCGATCGAACAAAATTCCAAAACCCGTATTTTTCCTAGCATCAGGTTTCTGTCGAAATTTTTTGGGGTCGAAAAATTTTTCAGGTTGTTTCAGAAACATGTGCAAGGAAGTAGGAGAACTCTGGTAAAATTTGGTTGCATGAACCTTTTATATCATCGCGGAACCGCGGCCAAACCCCTGTTTCGGCCGCGGTTCCGCCGCCATCTTGTTTGTTCAGTGCACCAATTTTTTACAGAGGCCTCCTGACTTGAAAATAGGGTTTTTGGAATATTCTTTTTTGGGCCCAGAATTTCTTCATCTGCTACAGTATTGCTTGGGGCCCACTTGGGTAAATTTGATCGATCGAATATTTTAAACACATTAGTTCACGGTATTTACATTATATCTGCGACCGTGAATGTAACTCGATCGGTAAATCCTGTCTAACTGCTATAGCCCGGTTAGACGGATTTGCGAACGTGACATTCACGTTGATGTTCTGTGATTGTGCTGTGATGTTGCGGATGGGTCGTGGGGGATAGCCTGGATGCAATGCTAGTACAGTTTTTGTTGTATTATGTACATTTGATATTGCGGGGCGAGCGTCCGACATGTGGACTGCAGTCACTGACAGTTTGTATATTATTCTTTTGGGGCACGACCAGGTTGTGGTCGATGTACCCGTTGTGTGTATATTTTACTTTCTGTACTAAGATTACCCCACGGAGGGGTGCACGGATAGCCGGGTTTTAGAGGGCAACAAGCCCGCATCTCATGGCGTTGAGACGGAGGGGGCTTCACTCTAGAATTGGCGGGCTATTCGCCGTACTCGTAGAGGGTACTGGTTGACCCAGGAGGGGTGCCCAAGTTACCGGATTCCGTAAAGTGCTGGGTGGTCCATTCACGTCGCTGAAGGGGGCTGCCTCGCTTCAGGTTTTGGCGGGTAACTTGCCGCGCCCGTAGGGGTCTAGGATTTCATTGCACAGGCTATCCACACGACCAGGGGAATGTCGGATTTCAGTAGCGGCTCTGTGAAACCCGGGGATCCCAGATATCTGTATTATTCTGTGATGCTGTATATTTCTGTGATGTTGCATTTTATCACGCCTTGAGCGAAATATTATATATTGATATATATATATATATACTAGTAGATGTTGTATATGTTTTGCATCCGCGCTAGTCCAGTCCCCGCTCTTTCGTTAGTTAGCTAACCTAACGGGTAATGACGGGACCCAGTGGCGAATGCGGATGGCATATACGTACATCAGTATATTTTCGTTCTTTGTGGTGTGATCAATTGATGGGACTGCGTTGATTCGGATCAATGCAAGTTAAAAACAAACCTATTCTGATGTTGTTGGAACTTTTTCAAAAAGCTGTTATTGTAAGGACGTTCACTTTTGTTTTGCACCGTGGTATTCAGTTCGAATATCCTGCTCCTCAATCGACGAGGCAAGGGCCGAGATCCCTTCACCGGGAGTGACCCCTTGGACAAAAGTTTGCGTCAGGGCAATAACTTCACTATAGCCGATTACTTTTGCTTTGCATCGTGGTATTCAGTTGGAATATCCTGCACCTCATTCTACGGGAAAAGAGCCGAGATCCCTTCACCGGGAGTGACCTCTTTAGCGAAGGTTTTCGTTACTATATTTTTTTTAAAAGCTATCCGGTTCCTTCAATGATATCAAGTTCATTACGTTAAAGGTTTTCGCCAGAAACCATTCGTAGCCCTCCATCATTTCAGTTAAATATTCGGTAGTATTCAAACTATGTATTTTGACCTCACGCCAAGGTATAGTGATTGGTAGCTGCCGGATATTTATCTATTGCATAGATAGATGCGTAGGTTTGGGACAGTCGTACTACTATTTTGGCCTACGTCAAGGGTATGTACGGGTGGGTTCAAATTAACCTGGACAATGATGGGTAGAACTTGACATGTGACTTATGATATTTTGACCTCACGCCAAGGTCATAAGAGCATGGGGCAAAAATCACATCGGGAGTTTCTAAAGAAACTGAAACTTGCCAGATATGCGCATACCTTCTGGAGTATGATGACGTGAGCGGATTCCGTCACGTTATCATGCGATGATAGTTGGATCCCGATTCCCACCGATGAGTTGGTTTACTCCTCGGGTGATCCCGACTAATTCTTCTTTCAGGTTTGGAGGAGAATTTGACGGTACAGTGGGAGGTTTCCAGATTAGATAAATTGGTAACCATTCTGATCTAGGTTAGAGTGCACGCTGAGTGTTTCTTTTCTCTCTCTATCTGGCAGCGACCATTGACCCGACCCTAGACTATGACTCAGTGATCAAGTTGACCGAACCTTCTTAAATATTGGCTTTTGGATTGTCAGAGTTGCATACCTCATTACCACTCCTACTTTTACCCTTTTCTCCAGGACACCCCGTATTACTACGAACGTCCACTTCCATTGGACAAAACCATCGTATTGTTATATACGAACTCGAAGGGATTTATTCGAGGATGGTTTCCGGTTCTGGAGAAAACGGATAGGACTATTCAGTTTTCTTTTCCTTTTACCTTCTCTCAGGTTGCGAGTACTCCTTGGTTTAGGAGATAGTACACCTATTACGCAAATTGGATAGTCTTCTTCCAAACCTTAGGCCGGTGCCGAACGATGGGGAATGAAGAAAACCAATTAGCATAACGATGGTGTACAGAAGGTATTAAGTAAAGGCATATCAAGGGATTAGTAAGAGGGCAAAGTAAATTGCGACTGCTATTCACGACCAAACCAAGTATTTCATCGCCACTCCCACATCACCTTTGTATTTCTCCAGAACACTCCGTATCACTACGAAGATCCACAGTTTATTGGATACTCCAACGTATGGTTATATACGAACTCGAAAGGAACTTGTTCCAGTTCGGGGATGGATTCTGGTTCAGGAGAAATAGGAATAAGGTTTATTCGGTTGTCTTTTATTTTCACCTTCTCTCGCATTGCGAGTGCTCCTAGGATTAGGATAGTACACCCAATATGCTTATTGGATAGTCTTCTTCCAAAGCATAGGCTGGTGCCGAATGGTAGAGAAGAAAGAAAACCATTTGGCCTAAAGGGGTGTGCAGAAGGTAATGACTAATGACATATAAAGGGATTTGGAAAGATGGAAAAGAATTACACGATTACAATTGTGAATCTGGATAATGGAAGAGGCAGTACTAGGAATACCAGGATACCCCTTCGAAACATTTCAATGTTTCAGTTTCACTGTGTACTGTTAAAGTTAAACTGATTTCCCGATTAGATACTTACTTCAGGGTATGTATTTACCAGGAATGATTCCCACATCTGTATGGTTTTACAGATGATGAGTGGGAGTAAGTTATTGGGAATTAGGTGAACATCCTCATTATATCGGAATTCATTGTAATTGGTGATATTTGAGGAAATCGCCTGGGTTGTTTGCCGGACGGCAAATATTTGGTTTTGAATATCCGCTGCTATGCACCAGTTTCAAGTTGATATATCTGTACGTCTATTTTTATAGTGTGAGATATACCTTTTTGAAATTATGTCTTTGACATTTACCTATGTCAGTGGATGTTTAGGTAAGGAGCATTAAACAGCGGTGTAATTCTTCATAACCATAGTACAGTTTTCAACCTACGACACACAGGGAATGAGTTATTAGACTCAAAGGACTTGTACAGAGTATTGTATGTTGTCCAGCGTCCATTAGGACAGAGGGGTTGGTTCTCATACTATATTCAGGTTTACTTATGACTTCTCTAGTTTTTAGACAGGTGTTTCGCGGAAACACAGGGTCCGGATTTTGAGAAGTTATAGGTATTTGAATAAAGTAGAGAACCAGGTGTTGCAAGTATCGGGATTCTTCAAAGTGATCGGAGATGTAGATACTTGAGTATGGTATTCAGTTGATATAGTGATTAAGAGAACTTGCTTCTCTTTCAGGTTACTCATAATTGGAAGCATTCCTAAGTTGAGTAACGCTGATCGGCCTTCTTCCATTTAGTTGACATGCACTGAAGATAGCTGCATGATTTGAATCTGGTTCAATTAAATCAGTGCCTCTGGTTTTATATTGGATATAGAACAGTTCATATCTTTACGATGTTAAGGTACAGGGAGTTGTCCGGCTTATGCTTAAAACCAGACTCTGGATAACTCAAGGCACGTTTCTGTAATGGCTGTTTGTGGGTTGACCCAGGCTATGACGAGGGTTGATTTTCTACCATCTGGAAGATCAATAGTGATATTGTTCTAGACTCGCCACAGTTTTAATAAAAATAGATTTTTCAGAAAACAGTAGTGGGAGTATGGTAGAACTGGAAGTGATTCCAGAACCACAAACGATTACTGAAGATTTGATAGGAACCTAAAGATTCAATCAGGTTTTGCATTCCATTGGCCACTCCGCAGATAACGTGGGTAACTTCAGGCACCCGAGAGGTACTCTGGTAGCTTCAAGGACGGTGACAGGGAAGTTCTTGTTTACCCAGACTTGCCATTGCTGTTGTTCCAGACTGTGAAACCCGGTGGGAGGATGAGTATAGCGTCATTCTAAACTAGCTTTAGAAGTGAACGTGTATATGACTCTGCCAGAGGGTTGTCGTAGTCAGTGGGAGCAGCGGAAGCATTGGTGGACATGTGGCTTATGTCTATTTATAGACTAAAGCAGATGTAGCGGAGATAGTGTTGGATATATATGCCCTAGAGGCCTACATTGTATAGGATGCTTGGGATATGTATGTACATGACAGTCTTGCTTGATATGATAGTACGCTATTTGGTTTCTCTTTGTCTTAACGTATGATATATTTTACTTGGTATTTATATATGTATGTTGATAAAGCCCATAGGGTGTTTGCCTGACTACTGGCGTTGTGATGGCAGTCATACTTGTGGGAGCTGGATAGTCAATAGGCACATCCTTAGATGTCCCTGGTCGCAGGAGTATCGAGACTGGGCATCGATACTCCGGAGTAGACTAGTGTATACATATCTAGACCCTGAGGAGGGGCGATGGACTGGTCCCACAGCCATTGGTGGAGTGCACCTAAGATTGTATACAGATGCTCACTGGGTGTGAGTACACCGGACATGACTCGACGAGAACTGACTGGATGGTATTATACCTAACGTCAGATAGCAGTTCTCAGGTGACATGTGTGCAGATAGTCCGTTGAATTAAGGTCATCATTTGTCTCGTGTGAGTTCCCACTGTGCTTTGATTATTACCCTACCATGATTCAAACGAGTCGTGCAAACAGGTTTTAGTTGGGCACAGTCCCGAGCCACGTGGAGGCAGTGAGTGACTGTTAGGGATTCGTCTCTCCCGGTATAGGGAGTTGATATCGCACGGTGATCGGTTGGTCATTACCATAAGTCCCTGGCCAGGGCTGATTGAGAATTACTGATAGATTGATCAGTAGATTCTCGGATGGTGATAGAGCCATACCGACACGACTTGTACGGTTATTAGGGGTCTGACGTCCACCACCTCCCTAGACCATACATGCGATACTCTTAGACGAACAGACCGGACTGCGCGGATATTGTCACGGACAGGCTCAGTAGGATTTCGGATGGGTTACCTCATCGGCTTTCTTATCGACAACTACCTGGGGACCGTTACGTACAGCTAGTGCTGCTTGCGGTCTGTGGTTAAACCAACTGCCAGCGTAGTAGTCAAGTCTTTAGAGTTCCACACAGAGATTTCCCAAACCCAGGCGAAAAGATATAGAGGTCGTATGGTTTTACGACAAAGGTTCGGACGCATACGTGTTTAAACGCACGTAGACATTCGGACAGTTTTTACTAGCCGGATTTCGTTTAAGCCAGATTCTAGTATCAGGTTATTGGATTTATACAGTCTAAAGTTTTTCCGTGTTTTCACGGATGAGAGGGGCGTTCTCGTAATTTTCCAAGAAGCTTCTAGAAGGTGATGACTTGGAGGGAGAGGTGGCATTGTCATTTAATGATTTAGTGACTCATGGTGGGTGATTCATCATGTCATTAATGCATTATTAAATGCTTAATGACTCACATAATGAATCACCCACTTGCATTTATGAAACATGATGAATAATCTCATATTATTTATTTCTTTTTAATTCATTATGTTTCATATATCAAGTGAGAAGCTATTTCATTATTATTATTATTATCATTATCATCTTCTCACTCTCTCTCTTCAAGCTCTCTCTCCTTCACCAATCCTTAATCCTACCCCTCATGAGTTGAGAACAAGGATTAGGAAAGACTAATTACTCCATAACCTATCTCTACATCACCTTAGCTATGTAGGGTTCCTAGGCACACAATAGAGGTCTCACAAGGCATCAACCATGCCAATTTTAAATTTTATGGATGCCGAGAAACCCTAATATGGATCGTTGACTAGAAGTTTAGGCGATAAACAAATCTAGTTAACAACTTAACTAAAGATAAGAAGCTACAACCTTTGTAGATCCGGATATCCACTTCCTTGGCTCCACATAGGCGTCCTCTCGCTGTCCATCTCGAATCCCGGACTCAATCGTCGGCTTGATCGGAGTAATGGGCGGACTAGGTCGTCGGCTTCGTGCCGAAGATGATCTACGTCGAGGCATCACAAGTTCAAGCTCCGACTTTACAAATTTATGAAACTTGTGAAGAAAACACCCAAAACAACTTGGCAAGAGGTAGTGGGTGAAGAAATAGGAGGTGGGTTCACTTTGGAATTGGATTTCTCACTTTAGAACTCAAGTTGCCATTGATGGCATCAAGCTTTCTTGAAGAAGAAGATGATGAAGAAGAAGAAAGAATATGATAAGTGTTATTTTAAAATGAAAAATAATTCAATACTTATCATAAGCTAACCATAGTTGAGTGTAGATAATAGACCATGGTTACTTGGATGGATTAGGGTTAAGCATGATGACAAGAATGGTTAAGAAGTCAAAGCTTCATGAAGCTTCAACTAGAAACAAACCTAGCCACCATTCTTATCTAAATCTTTTCCAAACAAACAAACAAATAAATAAATGAAAACGCAAAAACCCTAATCATCACTTAACCATCGTTTAATCCTTTACACTTAACCACATGATCAAGTATCATCAAACATGATACAAAAATGTGCACAAAAATATATCACATATACAATGTGCTTCAAGTGAGAAAATCCTTTTAAAATGAACCAATACTAGTTAATGCAAAGTAATATATCAAATATATAATTATACATTAAATCATTAAATCAACACTTGATTTAACGATCCGGTCATATCGCATATAACCGACTAGTATCCTATGTATCGGCTTATCGAACCAACCCTTGATTCGATATCTAAGTTATATCGCATATAACCAATCGATACATTCATCGCGAGAATTGAATACGGTATCACATACACGCATCATTCTCGGTCCTGCACATATCTCATATGCACTCCTATTTCGTTTCGCTTGAGCCAGGAAACCTCTGTGTAGGACTCTAAAGACTCGTCAATACGCCGGTAGCAGATGATGATCATATCAAGCACCCACAAGCCGCAAGCGGTCTGCTAAACGTAACGGCCATCCGGGTATTGAGCGATCAGAAGATCGACGAGCTAGCCCGCTCACACTCCTGTGAATCCAACCAGTAACACTTACCGTACAGTCCGGTCTGTTCGTCTGATATGTCGCATATCAAGTCTAGGGGTGGTAAACGTCAGACCCCAATAACCGATAAGTCGTGCCGATGTGAGGCTCATAACGGGTCGAGAAACTACTGGTAACACTTACCAGCAAATCTCTGATCAGCCCTGGCCAGGGACTTCCCTGTTACGGCCAATCGAGCACAGCGCAACATCAACCCCCAATACCGAGAGAGACGAAACCCCTCCTATCGCTCATTGCCTCCATGTGACTCGGGACTGTACCCAAAGACCACCGTTTTGCACGCCCTCATGGACGTGGTAAGGTGGAGATCAAAGCACAGTGGGAATCACACAAGACTCTATGACGATCTCGGGTCTACAGACTAACCTGTACAAGTGTCACCTGAGAACTGCCATCTGACGTGAGGTATAATACCATCTGGGAGTTCTCGGCGAGTCCGTCCAGTGTACCCAGTCTCCACTGAGCACCCGTATACCATCTCTGATGTCAAACACCAATGGATATGGGATCATCCATAGCCCATCTCATGGGTCGAGAAGCGTATACGCTAGTCTACTCTGGTATATCGATGCCCTGTCTCGATACACCCACGACTAGGGACCTTGAAGGATGTACTTATGGACTACCATGTCCCCACTAGTATGATCTGCATCATAGTCCAGGTAGTCAAGTACACATCCTAAGGGCTTTATCAACATGTAACTATAAGACAGTATAAAGAGACAAGTGTACATGTTAAGATAAAGAGTAACCAGATAGCATACTATCATATCGAGCAAGAAAGTCATCTCTATATATGTCCAAGCATCCAATATAATATACATCATCTGTACAATACTGGCCTCTAGGGCATACATACAACTAACAAGCTACTCTATTTAGCAACTAGAGAAACTAAGTAACCTCAAGTTTAGAGGTTAAAGCTTGGATTAGGGTTCTCGGGTGGATCGTCTATCACGGAAGGAAGCAGAGGAGGACGTGGAGATCCAAAAAGGCCGTAGATAACATAAAGACGAAGGACTAGAACCGTTTGGTATAATCTCTTAACATAGTAGTTTAGAACTCTATAGGTTTTGTTAAGTATTGTTTAGCAAACGATTCATACGGTTATTTGATGTTTAATCAAAGAACAAGATCGTTTTTCATATTTCCGCCTCCCCACAAGTATTGGGGTGTTGAACATCGACTTACAGTGGTATCAGAGCCTCACTAAACAATAATTAACACACTTGCAAAATTGTATGAATTTCGAAAGGAAAAACAAACCGGAAAAACCCCGATATCTTGCAGTTTCTGTCGAATTTTAAATGAGGTCCAAAAATTTTTCAGGGACCTTCAGAATGACTCAAATGAATATATTAGAACACCCAAGAAAACTGGGATCATGAATCGTCCATAGCGCCGCGGAACCGCGGCGGATCCCACCGTTCCGCCGCGATTCCGCCGCGCTTTGGACGACTCATCAGCCCAAGTTTCTTGTATTGATTCTCTGTGATATTTGGTATTTTCTGGTAATTTTTATTTTTTCTCAGGTTTCAGATTTACAGAGAAGTATTGGAGCAAAATTAAATGTGTTTAATCGATCGAAATTATACGGTATTTGCTTGTTTGATTATATCTGTGAAATGTATTATGTGTTCGTAAACCTCCCCTAACTGCTAGTATGTCGGTTGGCAGGGGGTTGCACATATCTGTGATGTGATATATATATGTTTGTGTATATAAACTGTATTGGACTGTTGTGGTGATTAGCCGGGTATGTGATGGGTTATTGTATTAATTCATTCGATGTAATTGTAATAAGTTGTAATATTATTTTGCGGGGCACATCCAGGTTGCGGTTGTAGCCACCGTTGTATTATTATTTTTAATGTTTTTTCTCCTAGGATAGACCTAAGGTGGGGTACACAAACTACCGGGTATTTTGAAGTGTTGAGGTAGCCCGCTTCACTTCTGGTACTTGGCGGGTAGTTTGCCGTACCCGTAGGGGTCT
Organism: Agapanthus africanus; assembly: GCA_030015575.1. Lineage (NCBI taxonomy): Eukaryota > Viridiplantae > Streptophyta > Magnoliopsida > Asparagales > Amaryllidaceae > Agapanthus > Agapanthus africanus. Next base: position 55,797,111 of record JASDDO010000029.1, read on the forward strand.
GGGGTGGGGTAAATGGCTATTCATCACAACTGTGTAATCCGTCTTTCATTGCAGGCTCAAAAGAAATGCGGATTGCTTGCAAATCCAATATTGTTTATCTGTGATCTGGAATGCCTATTATTGCGTCTGACTAATGTACAATATCTATATATGATAGCTATTTAGACGTCACTTATGTTTTACACCCGCGCTAGCCCAGCCCCCGCTTTGCCGTTAGTTAAGTAACCTAACGGGTGATGACGGGACCCCGTGGCGAATGCGGATAGCATAAGAGGACGTTGTATTTTCGTTGTTATCTGTAATGATAGGTTAATGATGGGACGCATTATTATTAATGCAGAGAAAATAAAACCTAAACTGAATCGTTGGAACAATTTCTAAAACCACTCGGTTTTCTTGAAAAAGCAAATTTTAAATGCGGAGCTTAAACCACTCCTTTTAAATAAAAGCTATCTCTGTTCCTTCGATAATATCAAGTTCATTACGTTAACGGTTTTTGCCAAAAACCAGCCGTAACCCTCCGTCGTTTCAGATAGACAGCACATCGTATTCATGCTATGCTTGTTGGCCTACGTCAAGGCATAGTGTATGGTAGCAGTGTGTGTGCCTATTTGTTGCATAGATAGATGCATTAGTTTAATACAGACGTACACCTTGTTGGCCTACGTCAAGGGCTTGTACGATGTACTTAAATTGTTCAGGACAACGACGGGTATAACTTCACTTGCGTCTTATGACTTGTTGGCCTACGTCAAGGTCTATAAGAGCTTGGGATAAAAATCACATCAGGAGTTTCAAACATAAAGGAAACTTGCAGATTTAGCTTACCTTCTGGAGTGTGGTGACTAGAGTGGCTTCTATCTAGGGCATCATGCAATGATAGTTGGATCCCGATCCCACTGATGAGTAGGATCACTCTCGGGAATTTTTCTCACTTAATAATCAATGCTATAAACTAAGTAGGTGACTAGAAAGGTGTTAGAGGGGCTACGCCTCCAGGGAAAAGCGGTTATTTAATTAAGGAACTTCGCGAAAGCGTTGGAAAACCTCCCTCGAAGTAGCTACACCAGTCTGGCTGAAAGGTTAAGCAAGTATTGTGACGTGTGATTAAATCCTGACTAGTTCTTCTTTTAAGGTTTTGAAGAAGGATTTGAGGAAACAGTGGGAGACATCCTGTTTAGATAAATTAATAAACCAATCTAAACTTGCAAGAGCATATGCTGAGTGTTTTCTTTTCTCTCTCTCTGGAAGCTACCATGACTGGATTAAAACTATTACTCGAAAAGAATATACTGACCGGGAAGAACTATAAAGATTGGCTAAGGAACGTCAATATTGCACTGACTTATGACAAAGTAGCATATGTTACCACCGCTGTTCCTCCCCTTATCCCTGGACCAGATTCCTCAGTTGTGGACAGGGAAGTCCGCAAAACCTGGGATCTAGATTGTGAGCGAGCTAAGTGTATCGTGCTGGCGTCCATGAACAATGAACTCCAGAAACAGCACGAGAGTATGGATATTGTATCCATCTTTCTCCATGTCAAAGAGTTGTATGGAGAGCACTCACGTATCGCGAGGTACGAAACCTCAAGGAAACTCTTCCAGATGAGGTTAGCTCCAGGATCGCCTGTAGGAGAGCACGTCCTCAAAATGATCATCCTCATTGAGGAACTCGCAAACCTGGGATGCGTGCTAGAGAACGATTTATATATCGACTTGATTTTGCAGTCCCTTCCCCACACCTTCTCTCAGTTCGTGCTGAACTTCAACATGCACGAAATGGAAGCGGATCTTCCAAAGCTCCTCAATATGTTGAGGGTAGCAAAGACCTCCTTGAAAAAAGAGAAGACCCCAGTTCTGTATGTTGGCCAATCATCTTCTTCTAAATCTAAAGCGAAAGATAAAGGGAAGAAGAAGATGAAAGCCACCAAACCGAAAGGTGGGGTCAAGAAGGTGCAGGGAACGAACAAGGCAGGAAAGGTGAAGATAGAAAAGAATGAGTGCTTCTATTGTCACAAGCAAGGGCACTGGAAGAAGGATTGTCAGGCCTTCAAAGCCAAGGACATGGAGCAAGTAGTTGCATCAACTTCAGGTGTGTTTGTAATCGAAAATTGTCTTTCAGTTAACTCTACATCATGGGTACTTGATACCGGTTCTGGTTCTCATATCTGTAATTCATTGCAGGATCTGAGAAATAGTAGAGTGCTGGGGACAGGTGATATGACTCTTCGGATGGGCAATGGAATGCATGTAGATGCAATTGCAATAGGGGAATATCACATAGGGTTGGCTAGTGGACACATTTTGGTGTTGTACAGCTGTTTTTGTATTCCCAGTATGTTATGTAATATAATATCAGTATCTTTGTTATCGAATGAAGGATATAGTTTTGCGCTTGAAAGAAATGTCATGAACATTCACCTAAATCAAGAACTGATTGGGAATGGCACACTGGAAAACGGCATATACATACTTAATCAACCTCAAATTTTCTATATTCAAAACACGCGTAAAAGAAAGGCTCCAGATTCGAATCAAGCCGTCCTATGGCATTGTAGACTTGGTCATATAAATGAAACAAGGTTGACTAAGTTACATAAAGATGGATATTTAGATCCGTTTGAATATTCATCATATGCAACTTGTCAATCATGTATCAAAGGAAAAATGACCAAATCTCCGTTCACCGGACACGGAGAAAGAGCCACAGAACTCTTGGGACTAGTACACAGTGATGTATGTGGTCCGATGTCTATACATGCACGAAGTAGTCACTCCTACTTCATCACTTTTACTGATGACTTCTATAGGTATAGACATGTGTTCTTAATGAAGCATAAATCCGAGGCTTTTGAGAAGTTTAAGGAGTATAAAAATGAAGTAGAGAAACAAACTGGTAAAAGCATCAAGACATTTCGATCTGATCGAGGTGGAGAATACTTAAGTACCAGTTTCCTTGAATACTTAAAAGAGAGTGGAATTCTCTCTCAGCTTACTCCACCTTATACACCTCAGCATAATGGTGTATCAGAAAGGTGGAATCGCACGCTATTAGATATGGTGCGTTCAATGATGAGTAGTGCTGAGTTGCCACTTTCCTTCTGGGGATTTGCTCTAGAATCAGCAGCATACTTATTGAATAGAGTTCCAACTAAGTCTGTGCCTACCACTCCATATGAAATGTGGAGCGGGAAGAGACCATATCTCAAGTATATCAAGATATGGGGGTGCCCGGTATATGTTAAAAAGCATAATCCGGACAAGCTTGAGGCACGATCGGTTTTATGCAAGTTCGTTGGATACCCCAAGCATTCAAGGGGGTATATGGTCTACCACACTGAAGAACAAAAGGTGTTTGTCGCTCGTCACATTGTCTTCTTAGAAAGCGAATTTCTTGCAAAAGAAATTAGTGGGAGCGCGGTAGAACTGGAAGAAATTCCAGAACCTCAAACTGCTACCGAGGACTTAGTAGAACCTCAGATTTCAATAGAACATGACGAACCAACGACACTCCACAGATCTAGTAGGCTTTCTCATCCTCCTGAAAGATACTATGGTTTTCTTCTAGATGGGGATCGAGAGGATTGCATCATCGATGATGATGAGCCAACTAGTTTTCAGCAGGCTATTATGAGTAGTGACTCGATGAAATGGCTGGATGCTATGAGATCCGAAATGGAATCCATGTACACCAATAAAGTATGGACTTTAGAAGTTGCTCCTCCTGGAGTAAAACCAGTTGGATGCAAATGGATCTTCAAAAAGAAGATTGGTGCATTTGGACAAGTGGAAACCTACAAAGCTACACTCGTAGCAAAAGGTTTTCGTCAAAGACCAGGATTGGACTATGATGAAACCTTTTCACCTGTAGCTATGCTTAAATCCATTCGGATCCTGCTTGCGATTGCTGCCTTCCATGACTATGAAATCTGGCAGATGGACGTAAAAACAGCTTTTCTAAATGGTCATTTAGAAGAGAGTGTTTACATGGATCAACTAGAAGGTTTCTTAGACAGTGGGAGCAGCGGAAGAGTCTGCAAGTTGCTTAAATCCATTTATGGATTAAAGCAAGCATCGCGGAGTTGGAACATCTGCTTTGATGAGACAGTCAAAGAGTTTGACTTTATCAAAAATGTAGATGAACCATGTATTTATAGGAAGATTGTAGAAAGAGCAGTAGTCTTCCTCGTTTTGTACGTCGACGATATACTACTAATAGGGAATGATATCCCTATGCTACAATCAGTAAAGCTCTTCTTGTCACAAAAATTCTCTATGAAAGACTTGGGAGATGCATCATACATTCTGAGCATTAAGATCTATCGTGATAGATCTAATAGAATGTTGGGACTTTCACAGTCCAGGTATATTGACACCATACTAAAGAGATTTAGTATGGAAGATTCCAAGCGTGGCAATATGCCCGCTTGTCACGGAATCACCCTCTCCAAAGAGATGTCTCCAAAGACTGATGAAGAGAGGGCTCGCATGAGCATATTACCCTACGCTTCGGCGGTAGGATCAATAATATATGCGATGTTATGTACCAGACCGGATGTAGCTTACGCACTTAGTGTGGTAAGCAGGTATCAGTCTGACCCAGGTGAGAAATATTGGATAGTGGTAAAGAACATTCTCAAGTACCTGAGAAGGACTAAGGAGATGTTCTTAATTTACGGTAATGGGGATCTCCAGGTAGAGGCTTTTACCGATTCCGGCTTCCAAAGTGACAAAGATGATTCTAAATCCATTTCGGGTTTTGTGTTTAACCTCAATAGAGGGGCGGTATGTTGGAAGAGTTCCAAACAAGATACCGTCACAGACTCAACTATGGAGGCTGAGTATATAGCTGCTAGTGAAGCCGCAAAAGAGGCTGTCTGGATGAGGAAGTTCATTTCTGAACTTCAGGTGGTTCCGTCCATTGCCAATCCAATACTTTTGTATTGCGATAACAATGGCACTGTAGCTTTAGCGAAGGAACCAAGGTCTCATCAGAAATCCAGGCATATCTTAAGGCGATTTCACCTGATCAGGGAGATCGTGGATCGTCGGGAGATCGAGATATGGAGAGTGGACACAAAAGACAACACAACAGATCCATTCACCAAGGCCATCCCTCAAGTGCAGTTCGAAAGGCTGTTTGAGATGTTGGGCATGCGGTACGCCAGCAACTGGATCTGGTAGAGACAGTGGGTACTCATTGCGCCAATTATAGGCCTTAGTGCAAGTGGGAGATTGTTGGATATATATGCCCTAGAGGCCTACATTGTATAGGATGCTTGGGATATGTATGTACATGACAGTCTTGCTTGATATGATAGTACGCTATTTGGCTTGTCTTTGTCTTAACGTATGATATATTTTACTTGGTATTTATATATGTATGTTGATAAAGCCCATAGGGTGTTTCCTGACTACTGGCGTTGTGATGGCAGTCATACTTGTGGGAGCTGGATAGTCAATAGGCATATCCTTAGATGTCCCTGGTCGCAGGAGTATCGAGACTGGGCATCGATACTCCGGAGTAGACTAGTGTATACATATCTAGACCCTGAGGAGGGGCGATGGACTGGTCCCGCAGCCATTGGTGGAGTGCACCTAAGATTGTATACAGATGCTCACTGGGTGTGAGTACACCGGACAGGACTCGACGAGAACTGACTGGATGGTATTATACCTAACGTCAGATAGCAGTTCTCAGGTGACATGTGTGCAGATAGTCCGTTGACTTAAGGTCATCATTTGTCTCGTGTGAGTTCCCACTGTGCTTTGATTATTACCCTACCACGATTCAAACGAGTCGTGCAAACAGGTTTTAGTTGGGCACAGTCCCAAGCCACGTGGAAGCAGTGAGTGACCGTTAGGGATTCGTCTCTCCCGGTATAGGGAGTTGATATCGCACGGTGATCGGTTGGTCATTACCATAAGTCCCTGGCCAGGGCTGATTGAGAATTACCGATAGATTGATCAGTAGATTCTCGGATGGTGATAGAGCCATACTAACACGACTTGTACGGTTATTAGGGGTTTGACGTCCACCACCTCCCTAGACCATACATGCGATACTCTTAGACGAACAGACCGGACTGCGCGGATATTGTCACGGAGAGGCTCAGTAGGATTTCGGATGGGTTACCTCATCGGCTTTCTTATCGACAACTACCTGGGGACCGTTACGTACAGCTAGTGCCGCTTGCGGTCTGTGGTTAAACCCACTGCCAGCGTAGTAGTCGAGTCTTTAGAGTCCCACACAGAGATTTCCCAAACCCAGGCGAAAAGATATAGAGGTCGTATGGTTTTACGACAAAGGTTCGGACGCATACGTGTTTAAACGCACGTACGACATTCGGACAGTTTTTACTAGCCGGCTTTGGTTTAAGCCAGATTCTAGTATCAGGTTATTGGATTTATACAGTCTAATGTTTTTCCGTGTTTTCACGGATGAGAGGGGCGTTCTCGTAATTTTCCAAGAAGCTTTTAGAAGGTGATGACTTGGAGGGAGAGGTGGCATTGTCATTTAATGATTTAGTGACTCATGGTGAGTGATTCATCATGTCATTAATGCATTATTAAATGCTTAATGACTCACATAATGAATCACCCACTTGCATTTATGAAACATGATGAATAATCTCATATTATTCATTTCTTTTTAATTCATTATGTTTCATATATCAAGTGAGAAGCTATTTCATTATTATTATTATTATCATTATCATCTTCTCACTCTCTCTCTTCAAGCTCTCTCTCCTTCACTAATCCCTAACCTACCCCTCATGAGTTGAGAACAAGGATTAGGAAAGACTAATTACTCCATAACCTATCTCTACATCACCTTAGCCACTCTATTTAGCAACTAGAGAAACTAAGTAACCTCAAGTTTAGAGGTTAAAGCTTGGATTAGGGTTCTCGGGTGGATCGTCTATCACGGAAGGAAGCTGAGGAGGACGTGGAGATCCAAAGAGGCCGTAGATAACATAAAGACGAAGGACTAGAACCGTTTGGTATAATCTCTTAACATAGTAGTTTAGAACTCTATAGGTTTTGTTAAGTATTGTTTAGCAAACGATTCATACGGTTATTCGATGTTTAATCAAAGAACAAGATCGTTTTTCTTATTTCCGCCTCCCCACAAGTATTGGGGTGTTGAACATCGACTTACAGATAGATCATCTATTTCTTATGTGACAGTCATAGGATTGACTTCATCAGAATAGGAGATGGATCTGTTAAGAAGGTAGTAGGGTGTGATGTCCTGGTATATTGGATGACATACACAGAATAGGAAAAGAAATTCCTATACTACAATCGGTAAAACTTTGGTTGTCACACAGTAATTTCTCCACAAAGGGACTTGGATATTATATCAGACATTCTGGTTACTAGATCTATAGATCTAGATTTGGGTAGTTTCCCAATCTGGGTACTAAGACAGCATTCTAAGAGTATTTATAATGGAAGACTCCTGGCATGGTGGTGTACCTGCAGGTGATGGAGTCACCCTCTCTAAAGGTGTCTTACAGACTAAAGGGGAGAGAGATGTGCATGATTGGCAGATCACTTGCTTAGGCAATTGAGTCAATCATGAGATGTCAAGTACCACACCAGATGTTGTTTTTGCACTAGATGTAATAAGTTGACATTGATCCAATCCTGGAGAAACAATCGGAAGCAGTTTTAGAACATAAGTGGATGTTCTAGGGATATGATAACGACAGCCTCATTCGGGAGACAGTTATCATTCCAGGCTTCCAAGGTGACTTGGACGACAGGGAGGTTGTCAGATTTATAGTTTTCCTTTTGACGAGGGGTAGTATTTTGGACAGGTGGTCCATGGATATACTGAGGGAGGCATGGCGCAGGATACTGATTAAGTTCAGTTGACGATACAGTCTAACAAGTTTGGATTTGGAGTTCATTTATGAGCTAGGTCCCATCAGACATCCAGACACATTCTAAGACAGGTATTGCTCATTTCGGGAGATGGCTTTCTCCGCGAACTTGAGATATAGAGAGACATAGAAAGAAACATCAGAGCGGATCCACTCACTGAGACTATTCCTCGAACGCAATAGTTTCGCAAACGAGCTTTGTGAGACTGACTAGTAGAGGAGTTGGGTGTTCGGTATCACACGGGCTGTGAGTATGCGACATCGCAATAATTAGCCTTGAGTGCAAGTGGGAGATTGTTGGAGATAGTGCCCTCAGAGTCAATTATTGGATCACAGGCACGTGATTGCAATGATTGAGGGAGGAGCTATTCCAGTAGGACAGTCTTACTCGAGATGATAGTATGCTATCTGGTTTATCTTTATCATCGTGTACTTCTTTAGGTGACCTGACAGGTCGCTATTACACGTTGATAGAGCCCCTAGGATTCTTGCTTGACTGCCAGCAGTATGAGGGCGATCATATACGTGGGAGCTGGTAGTCTATAAGCACATCCTTAAAAGGTCCCTAGTCGTGGGAGTTTCGAGATAGGGCATCGATACTCAAGAGTAGACTAGTGTATACAGTCGAGACCTCGACGAGGGGCGGTGGCCGGTCTCACAAGCCACCGGTGTCAGTTGGTTCACCTAAGATGTATACAGGTGCTAATTGGGTTATGAGTACACCGGAAAGGACTCGCCGGGAACATGCTAGTTGGTCTTATACCTGACGTCAGATGGCAGTTTCCTGGTGACATGTGTACAGGTTAGTTCATCGACCTGAGGATCATCATTTGTCTCGTGTGAGTTCCCACTGTACTTTGATTACTACCCTACCATGCTCAAAGGATACTTGCAAACAGGTTTTAATTGGGTACAGTCCCGAGCCACATGGAGGCAGTGAGCGGATCTTCAGGGGTTCGTCTCTCCCGGTATTGGGGGTGAGGTCGCGCTGTGTCTAGGAGAGCGATTACACGAAGTCCTTGGCAAAGGCAGGAGATTTACTGGTAGGTATTCCAGTAGTATCTCAGGGTGTTCTGGGCTACACTCCGACACGACTTGTACCGCTTTTGGGGGTCTGACTTTTACCAACCCCCTAGGCCCGTTATGCGATGCTCATAGACGAACGGACCGGACTGTATGGATATTGTCACTGACAGGCTCAGTAGGGTGTCAGGATGAGTTCGCTCATCGACGTCCCTTTTGGTCAACAGCTGGTAGCCCGTCATGTATGGCTAATACCTCTAACGTGCTAGTGGTTAAATCCACAGCCATAGTATTGACGAGTCTTTAGAGTCCCCCACATTCAGTTGCTCAAGTTTTCGGGCGAAACGCTGTAGTGGCCGTATGGAGATATGACAGGGTTCGATCAGATACGTGCGGTATTGCACGGATCAGGATCGGACGGTTAATACTAGCGGGCTTTGGTTTAAGCCGGATCCTAGTATAGTACCGTGTAGATTTTGTCTTATTGCATTTGTATTTCGGTCGGAATACAGATGCGGGTGTGTATACACAGTAGCGGGGTTTTCCTGTAATTTATTATGGGATCAGTTTTCTGGAGTTGCCAGTTTGCTTTCCGTTACAGCCATATTTTTTTGTATCTTTCATTGGCTGAAGTTTGGTGGAGGAGGGCTTATTTGCATTTGTGCAAATAAGTATTAGTGGAAGGTGTTTTTTGCATATTGTTGGATCATGATGGTTGCACCATCCCTTGACCATTTGACTTCTTCTTTCATGATGGCTTGACTTTGTGATGAGATCATGAGGTTGGTGGAGTGTGGGTTTGTGTTTGTGATCATTTTCTTTCATGATATCATTTGATCTCTCTCTCTTGCATTATTCTTGAGAGAATCTCATATTTTTGAAAATAGACACACTCTCCTCTCATTCTCTCTAAGCTTGGCCGGCCATATTGGATAGGGGCTGTCCAAATTTCTCATGTGGGATTTTTGCTCTTTTGCTTTTGTAAAAATCCCACAAGTTCCATCTCCATTAGCTTGTATCATTCTTCCACCAAAAAGCAACTCCATAACCCCAAATGAGACATGGTCTTCTACACGTATTCTACAGCAAACCTTGGGCATGTCGGCTCGCCAACTTCGTGCCCGAGTTGCCTCGGTCCAGAGGCGGGAGCCCGTAAAAGAAGCCGGCGACGTGGTGCCCTTCTGGCGACTTGGTGGAGACCGGAGATTCCGCGGGGAGATCGGGACGACGACGAGAAGACCGAAGGACACAGATCGCTCGGTATATCTCTCTTCCCTTCTCTAGATAGCTAGGACTAGTTTAATGGCACGATCCGAGTTTATAGTGCGCGGTGGTGCCGGTTTGAAAAGTTAAAGTAAATCATCGCTTCCGCATTCCGGCGTCGGATTGACGGCCGGGGCGCCGCCGTGCACTTACAAGTCCTAATATCCTCTTGGATCTGTCACGATAGATCCGGATCCCCAGAATGTATGAGGCATCACCCAGGTCTTTCATGGAGAACCTATGTGACAAGAACCCTTTGACAGATTGTAGCATAGGAATGTCATTTCCTATCAAGAGAATGTCATCTACGTATCATACGAGGAATACAACAGTTCTTGCTACAAATCTACTATAGATGCATGGTTCATCTGGATTTTTGATAAAGCCAAATTCCTTGACCGTCTCATCAAAATAGATGTTCCAACTCCGCGATGCCTGCTTTAGTCCATAGATGGACTTAAGCAACATGCACACCTTTCCGCTGCTCCCACTCTGAATAAATCCCTCTGACTGGTCTATATAGACACACTCCTCTAAATTTCCATTTAGAAAAGCGGTTTTTACGTCTATCTGCCAGATCTCATAATCGTGGAAGGCAGCAATGGCAAGAAGGATCCGAATGGATTTCAGCATAGCCACTGGAGAAAAGGTTTCGTCGTAGTCCAAGCCAGGTCTTTGACGGAAACCCTTTGCAACAAGTCTAGCTTTATAGGTCTCAACCTGTCCATCTACACCAATCTTCCTTTTGAAGATCCATTTGCATCCTACGGGTTTTACCCCATCTGGAGCAATGTCCAACGTCCATACTTTGTTGGTGTACATGGACTCCATTTCGGTCCGCATTGCATCCAGCCATTTTACCGAGTCAATGCTCTGAATGGCCTGCTTGAAGCTAGTAGGCTCATCACTATCAATGATGCAATCCTCTCTATCCCCGTCTATGAGAAAACCGTAGTATCTCTCGGGCGGATGAGACTGCCTACTACTTCTGCGGAGCGGCGTAGGAATGTCCTGATCTTTCGAACCCTCCGGTTCTACTAAGATTTCAGTAATAGCTCATGGTTCTGGAATTTCTTCCAGTTCTACTGCGCTCCCACTTATCTGATTTTCCAAAAATTCAGTTTCCAAGAAGTGGGCATGACGAGAAACAAAAACCTTTTGTTCCTCTTCTCAATAGAAGAAATAACCCTTGGAGTTCTTTGGATATCCCACAAACTTGCATTGTACTGAGCGTGCCTCGAGCTTGTCTGCATGCTGCTTTTTGACAAATGCTGGACATCCCCATGTCTTAATATGACTAAGATAGGGTCTCTTCCCATACCACATCTGATATGGTGTAGTAGGCACAGTCTTAGTTGGAACTCGGTTCAAAAGGTTTGCAGCTGATTCTAGCACATATCCCCAGAATGATCACGGTAACTCAGCATTACTCATCATGGACCGTACCATATCCAATAGGGTTCGGTTCCGTCTCTCCGATACACCGTTATGTTGCGGAGAGTATGGAGGAGTAAGCTGAGAGAGAATTCCATTCTCTTTTAAATAATCCAGGAACTCGGCACTCAAGTATTCACCACCTCGATCAGATCTCAGTGTCTTAATACTTTTGCCTATTTGTTTTTCTACTTCATTCTTATATTCCTGGAATTTTCCAAAGGCTTCGGTTTTATGTTTCATTAAGAAGACATAACCGTACCTTGAAAAGTCATCCGTAAAAGTAATGAAGTAAGAATAACCGCTTCGTGCATTCGTAGACATTGGACCGCACACATCGTTGTGTACGAGTCCTAAGAGCTCTCTCTCTCTCTCTTCGTGTCCAGTGAACGGAGTTTTTGTCATCTTTCCTTTGAGACAGGATTGACAAGTTGCATACGATTGATATTCGAACGGATCCAAATATCTTTCTGTATGTAACTTCGTTAACCTTCTCTCATTGATGTGACCCAGTCTACAATGCCATAAGAAAGTCTGATTTATTTCCGGAGACTTTCTTTTGTGTGTATTCTGGACATTGAAAATCTGTGGTTGGTTTAATACGTATATACCATTGCTCAATGTACCTGACCCAATCAGAACTTGATTAAGGTGAATGTTTACAACATTACTTACAAACGCAAATTCATAACCTTCTTTAGAAATCAAAGATACAGAAATGATATTACAAGTTGCGTTGGGTACAAAAAAGCAATTACGTAAAACCAAAACATGTCCATCTGACATTCCCGGGTGATAGTCCCCTACGGCCTCAGCATCCATGCTAGCTCCGTTTGCAACTTTGAGGGTCATGTCACCTGCTTTAAAAAACCTACGCTTTCTCAACGCCTAAAAAGAATTACAGATATGAGATCCTGATCCAGTATCCAATACCCAGGACGTAGAGTTTATTGACAGACAGTTTTCAATAACATACACACCTGAAGCTGAAGCCGCAACCTGCTTCAGATCCTGTGTTCTGGCCTTCCAAGCCCTGCAATCTTTCTTCCAGTGTCCACTCTAGTGACAGTAAAAGCATTCTTCCTTATCCACAAGCTTTCCCGCTACCTTTGTTGCCTTTGCCTTTCCCTTCGTATTCACTTTACTAACACCGCCCCTTGCTTTGGCGGGGGTTTTCTTCTTCTTTCCCTTGGCTTTCGCCTTGGACCTAGAAGAGGAAGATCCTCCGACAAACAAAGTGGATGTTTCCCTACCTTTCTGTAGGGTGCCCTCTGCACTCCTCAGCATGTTGAGGAGTTCTAAAAGTTGAACTTCTTTTTCTTGCAAGTTGAAATTCAGGATGAACTGGGCGTAAGTGGAAGGAAGGGACTGAAAAATCAAGTCCGTATAGAGCTCATTCTCCAACGTGGTCCCAAGGTCCGCGAGCTCCTCTATGTAGCCAATCATCTTAAGCACGTGTTCCGCTACCGATGATCCGACGGCCAATCTTGCCGAAAACAACTTCTTCGACACTTCGTATCTGGCGATACGAGATTGCTCTCCATACAGTTCTTTTGTATGGAGAAAAAAGGATTCGAGGTCCATATTCTCGTGTCTCCTCTGATGTTCGTTGTCCATAGAGGCAAGCACGAGGCACTTGGCCTTCGCGCAGTCGATTTCCCAGGTCTTACGGATTTCCCTATCCGCGACGCTGGTTTTGGGACCTGGGACAGGGGGAGCTTTGGTGGTAAGAAGATACCCCAACTTGTCATAAGTGATTGCCATTTTTACATTCCTGAGCCAATCTTTGTAGTTTGGCCCTGTCAGTATGTTTTTATCTAGTAGTAACTTAAGTCCAGTCATGATGTTTGGTCGCTGCAATTAGGAGAGTGAGAAGAAACACTTTAGCATGATGCTCTTGCAAGTTTAGAGTGGTTTTTAATTTTTCTAAACAGGATGGCTCCCACTGTCTCTCGAATCCCTCCTCAAACCAAAAAGGAAAAACTAGTCGGGATCAATCTCACCATACAATACTTGCTTAACCATTCAGCCAGGCCAGTGTTGGTACTTCGAGGGAGGTTTTCCAACGCTTTCGCGAAATTCCTTAATTAAGTAACCTCTTTTCCCTGGGGGCGTAGCCCCGCTAACACCTTTCTAGACACCTACTTGGTTTATAGCATTGATCGTTAAGTGAGAAATTTCCCGAGGAGTAGCATATACTCACAGTAGGATCGGGATCTAAATATCATCGCTTGACAAAACTGAAGGAATCCTACCAGAATCATCACACTCTAAATGGTATGCAACACTAGCAAGTTTCAGTTCTTTTGAAACTCCAGATGTGGATTTTTGGCCAATGCTCTTATGGCCTTGACTTTGGCCAACAAATCATAAGTCTCATGTCAAGTTCTACCCGACATTCTCCAGGTTAATTTGAGCCCACCCGCACATACCCTTGACTTTGGCCAACAAGGTAGAACGACTGCCCCAAACCAACACATCTATCTATGCCGCACATGAATACCCAATAGCTACCAATCACTATGCCTTGACTTTGGCCAATAAACATAGCTTGAATACTTATTGACCATTTATGTGAAACGACGGAGGGCTACGAATGGTTTTGGCGAAACCGTGAACGTAGTGAACTTGATATAATCGATGGAATGAGATAGCTTTCAAAAGGAGTGGTTCAAGCTCTGCATTTAAAAGTTTGGTTTTGAAAAGAACCGAGTGGTTTTCAAAGTGTTCCAACGACTTTTACTTGGTTTATTTTTTTTCTTGCATTAATTCCAATGCGTCCTATCATTTAATCCTAACATTGCAGAAAACAACGAAAATATGACGTACGCTTATGCCATCCGCATTCGCCATGTGGTCCTGTCATCACCCGTTAGGTTACTTAACTAACGACAGAGCGGGGGCTGGACTAGCACGGATTCAAAACATAAGCAACACCTAAGTAGATATCATATAGATATATATAAACATTCGTCACATGCAATGATAGCCATTCCAGATCATAGATGAATACATTGGATATACTAGGAATCCGCAATTTGTACGAGTCTGTAACGAAGAGCGGATTACACGGTCGCGATGAATAGCCGAACCCCACCCTAGACCCCTACGGGTACGGCAAACTACCCGCCAAGTATCCGAAGTGAAGCAACCTCTCTCAACAACGTGAGTAGGCCACTCGGCACTTCGAGGTACCCGGTAGTTTGTGCACCCCACCTTGGGTCTATCCTATGAGCAAAAACAGTAAAAAGAAATTATAAAATGACGGCTGCAACCCCGACTCGGTTGTGCGGCCATACAAATAATATTACATCAATTTACATATTACAAGAATTGAAAGAATAAGAAAACTCTCATCTCACAACCCCTCGGCTATTCATCCGCGACAATCCAACGAATTCATATACACAAACCATCAACGTTACAGATCACAGATATGTATAACCCCCACTAATCGATGTATAGCGATTAGCAGACGTTCAATACATATATCACATCACAGATATAACCCATTAGCCAAAGTGTAAAGAAGTTCGATCAAAAAATACGGATTTGTGACCACCCCAAAAACCAACTTGTTCTCTGGAAAATCTGGGTGGAAACAAACTATATTAAAAATCCCAAAACCACAACAGAAGAACACTGCAAGGAAAATGAACCACGGCCGAGTCAACTCGGCCGTGGATCCGCGGTGAGTTGGTCGAGTTAGTGGATCGTTTTCCTTGTGCGTTCTGTAAAAACCCTGAGCCGATTTTTGAAGTATGATTTATTATTTTTAGAGCAGAAACAAAAATCGACAGAAACTTAGGGTTTTGAAAATTAGTTTTGCGATTTTTTCCGATCGAAGTTCTAGATACTTTGCTAACTAGTTAGTTTGTGTTTAGCTAGGCTCTGATACCACTGTAAGTCTACGTTGCCCACCCCGGTGCTTGCGGGGAGGTGGAAACTGTAAGTCCGTGTTGCCCACCCCGGTGCTTACGGGGAGGCGGAAAACATAATAAAAATCGGATTTTTAATGACTTAGGCAACATGGACTATGCTTGTGAGGATCTTTGCTAAACATAAACTAGCTAACCCTAACTACAAAGTAGCTAAGTGAAGAAAGGTTATACCTTTGGTCTTTAGTCCTTCTCTCCTTGCTCCTAGGTATGGTAGAAAGAGTTCACCTTGCTTGTCTTCTCCCGTCAAAGAAGGATCCACTTGAAAGCCACCACCTTTAGCTTCAACTCCAAGCTAGGAGTAACTAGAGTGCAAGAAATGCTAAGACTTGAACCCTAGAAGTGAGAAGAGGAGATCAAGAGAGGGTTTTTCTCAAGCCTTTTGTTTCTCAACACATGAGAGGGAGAGAGCTTGAGGGAGAGGATGAGCAAGAGAGAGAAATAGAATGATAGAATTGAGAAAATAGTGAGCCATTCTCACTAATATGTGAGGATAATTTTAATTAGATAATTAGCTTGAAAATTGTCATGATAAATCATGAATTGACCATTATCATTTCATTTTTGCAAAGATCAAAGAGCATCTTCCAAATGAAATGATTATGGTCAAGTTGTCAACATGGTCAACAAGTCAATGAAGTCAAATTGTCAACAACAACCATGCACAATAATTAAGCTAATTATCAATTAACAATAATCCACACAAAATCAATAGGGTTAATAAAATGACAAAAGCCATTAACCCTAAACAAGGTCCTCTCCCCCAATCTCAAGCAACTGTGCATACGCACCCGCATTCGTGATCCGAGGAACACGAACACAATGAGAAAAACCAATCTCAAATCATATACTAGGATCCGGCTTAAACCAAAGCCCGCTAGTATAAACTGTCCGGACAGCAAACGTGCACAAGTGCGCGGATGCGAACGAACCCTGTCGCAAAACCATGCGACCTCTACTCGTTTTGCCTAAAGGCGAATAGCTCTCTGTGTGGGACTCTAAAGACTCGACACTACGCTGGCAGTGGGTTTAACCACAGACCGCAAGCGGCACTAGCTGTACGTAACGGTCCCCAGGTAGATGTCGATAAGAAGACTGACGAGGTGAACCCCATCTGCACTCCTACTGAGCCTGTATGTGACAGTCTCCGTACAGTCCGGTCTGTTCGTCTGATACATCGCATGGCGGGCCTAGGGGGGCGGTGAACGTCAGTCCCCTAATAGCGGTACAAGTCGTGTCGGAGTGTAGCCCAGAACACCCTGAGATAACACTGGAAACCTACCAGTATATCTCGCTTGCCCTGGCCAGGGACTACTCGTGTAATGGCTCTCCTAGACACAGCGCGATGTCAACCCCCAATACCGGGAGAGACGAATCCTGTCTAACCGTCACTGCCTCCAAGTGCTTCGGGACTGCACCCAAAAACTACCTGTTTGCACAGCTCCTTTGAGCCGTGGTAGGGTAGTAATCAAAGTGCAGTGGGAACACACTCGAGGCGAAGTGACAGTGTCAAGTCAGCGGACTAAGCTGTACTCATGTCACCTGGGAACTGATAACTGACGATAGGTATATTACCAACCAACAGTTCCCGACGAGTCCTGTCCAGTGTACTCGTAACCTAACGAGCACCCGCATACTATCCCAAGTACGACGTACTAACGGCTGTGGGACAGACCGTCTCCCACACTGGGATGAGAAGCGCATACGCTAGTCTACTCCGGAGTATCGATGCCCTGTCTCGATAGTCCAACGACCAGGGACCTATATAAGGATGTGCTTATAGATTACCCAGCTCCCACGAGTGCGAGCGCCATCACAACGCTGGTAATCAAGCAAAGATCCTAAGGGCTCTACTAATATGTATACCAGCAATATGCTAAAAGAAACACATGCACATATTAAAGCAGAGACAAACCAAGTAGCATACTACCATTTCGAGCAAGATTGTATATACAACTGTGAATATCCCAAGCTTCCATCAAGTAATATACAAGCTAGTATGATACAGTAATGGCCTCTAGGGCATATACACTAACAATCTCCCACTTGCACTAAGGCCATGTACTGGCGTATCGAAGACCTATCATCTCGATCAGCCGCTCGAACTGAGTCTGGGGCAAGGCCTTGGTGAATGGATCTGCTGTGTTATCCTCTGATGCAACTCTCCGGACCTCGATCTCCTGGCGATCCACGATCTCCCTGATCAGGTGATACCGCCTTAAGATGTGTCTGGATTTCTGATGGGACCTGGGTTCCTTCGCTAAAGCTATAGCCCCGTTGTTGTCGCAATACAGAGGTATTGGGTCAACAATGGACGGAACCACCTGAAGTTCTTTCAAGAACTTCCTCATCCAGACAGCTTCTTTTGCGGCATCAGATGCAGCGATGTATTCCGCTTCCATAGTCGAGTCAGCAACGGTTTCCTGTTTGGAGCTCTTCCAACACACCGCCCCTCCATTGAGGGTAAAGACAAAACCCGACATGGACTTGGAATCATCCTTGTCACTCTGGAAGCTGGAGTCAGCAAAGGCCTCAATCTGCAGGTCTTTTCCGCCATACACCAAGAACATCTCCTTAGTCCTTCTCAGGTACTTGAGAATGTTCTTTACTGCTATCCAATGTTTCTCCCCAGGGTTTGACTGATACCTGCTTACCACACTCAGTGCATAAGCCACATCCGGTCTGGTACACAACATCGCATACATTATAGAGCCTACCGCAGAAGCGTAGGGTATAATAGACATGCGATCCCTCTCCAAATCAGTCTTGGGAGACATCTCTTTGGAGAGGGTGATCCCGTGACAAGCCGGTAGAATACCGCGCTTGGAATCTTCCATACCGAATCTCTTCAGTATGGTGTCGATGTACCTGGACTGCGAGAGTCCTAATATCCTCTTGGATCTGTCACGGTAGATCCGGATACCCAGAATGTATGAGGCATCACCCAGGTCTTTCATGGAGAACCTGTGTGACAAGAACCCTTTGACAGATTGTAGCATAGGAATGTCATTTCCTATTAAGAGAATGTCATCCACGTATAAAACGAGGAATACTACAGTTCTCGCTACAAATCTACAATAGATGCATGGTTCATCTGGATTTTTGATAAAGCCAAATTCTTTGACCGTCTCATCAAAACAGATGTTCCAACTCCGCGATGCCTGCTTGAGTCCATAAATGGACTTGAGCAACTTGCACACCTTTCCGCTGCTCCCACCCTGAATGAAACCCTCTGGCTGGTCCATATAGACACACTCCTCTAAATGACCATTTAGAAAAGCTGTCTTTACGTCCATCTGCCAAATCTCATAATCGTGGAAAGCAGCGATGGCAAGAAGGATCCGAATGGATTTCAGCATAGCTACTGGAGAAAAGGTTTCGTCATAGTCCAAACCAGGTCGCTGACGAAAACCCTTTGCTACCAGTCTAGCTTTATAGGTCTCAACCTGTCCATCTACACCAATCTTCCTTTTGAAGATCCACTTGCATCCTACGGGTTTTACCCCGTCTGGAGCAATGTCCAACGTCCATACTTTGTTGGTGTACATGGACTCCATCTCGGTCCGCATTGCATCCAGCCATTTTACCGAGTCGACGCTCTGAATGGCTTGCTGGAAGCTAGTAGGCTCATCACAATCTAGGATGCAGTCCTCTCTATCCCCGTCAATGAGGAAACCGTAGTACCTCTCGGGCGGATGAGACTGCCTACTACTCCTGCGGAGTGGCATGGGAATGTCTTGTTCTTTCAAACCTTCTGGTTCCTCTAAGCTTTCAGTGATGGTTTGTGGTTCTGGAATTTCTTCCAGTTCTACTGCGTTCCCGCTTATCTGATTTTCTAAAAACTCAGTTTCCAAGAAGCGGGCATGACGAGAAACAAGGACTTTTTGCTCCTCTGCGTAATAGAAGAGATACCCCTTGGAGTTCTTTGGGTATCCCACAAACTTGCACTGTACTGAGCGTGCCTCGAGCTTGTCCGCATGCTGCTTTTTTACAAAAGCTGGACATCCCCATGTCTTAAAGGATTTAAGACAGGGTTTCTTCCCACTCCACATCTGATATGGTGTGGTAGGCACTGTTTTAGTAGGAACCTGGTTCAAGAGATGTGCAGCTGTTTCCAGTGCATAACCCCAGAAAGATCGCGGTAACTCAGCCTTACTCATCATGGACCGTACCATATCCAATAGGGTTCGGTTCCGTCTCTCCGATACACCGTTGTGTTGCGGAGTGTATGGAGGAGTAAGCTGAGAGAGAATTCCATTCTCTTTTAAGTAATTCAGGAATTCGGCACTTAAGTATTCTCCTCCTCGATCCGATCTTAGGATCTTGATACTTTTGCCGGTTTGTTTCTCCACTTCACTCTTATATTCCTGGAACTTTTCAAAGGCCTCGGACTTATGTTTCATTAAGAAGACATAACCGTACCTTGAAAAATCATCCGTAAAAGTAATGAAGTAAGAGTAACCGCTTCGCGCATGTGTAGACATTGGACCGCACACGTCACTGTGTACGAGTCCCAAGAGCTCGCTCGCTCTTTCTCCGTGTCCAGTGAACGGAGCCTTTGTCATCTTTCCCATGAGACAAGATTCACAAGTGGCATAAGACTGATACTCGAACGGATCCAAGTATCCTTCTTTATGTAACTTAGTCAACCGTGTCTCATTGATGTGACCTAGTCTACAATGCCACAAGAAAGCCTGATTAATATCTGGAGACTTTCTTTTATGTGTATTCTGGATATTGAAAACCTGTGGTTGGTTTAAAACGTAAATACCGTTGTTTAATGTACCTGACCCAATCAAAACTTGATTAAGGTGAATGTTCACTACATTACTTACAAATGCAAATTCATAACCTTCTTTAGATAATAAAGATACAGAAATGATATTACAGGTTGCATTTGGTACATAATAACAACTACGCAAAACCAAAAAGTGTCCATCTGATAATCCCAGGTGATAGTCCCCCACGGCCTCTGCATCCATGCTAGCACCGTTCGCAACTCTGAGGGTCATGTCACCTGCCTTCAAAACTCTACGCTTTCTCAACGCCTGCAAAGAATTACAGATATGAGATCCTGATCCGGTATCCAATACCCAGGATGTAGAGTTTATTGATAGACAGTTTTCAATAACATACACACCTGAAGCTGAAGCTGCAATTCGCTTCAAATCCTGTGTTCTGGCTTTCCAAGCCTTGCAATCTTGTTTCCAGTGGCCACTTTTGTGACAATAGAAGCATTCTTCCTTCCCCACCAGCTTCCCCGCTACCTTTGTTGCTTTACCCTTTCCCTTCGTATCCACTTTACCGACACCGCCTCTTGGTTTGGCGGGGGCTTTCTTCTTCTTGCCCTTGGCTTTCGCCCTGGACCTAGAAGAGGAAGATCCTCCTACAAACAAAGTGGATGTCTCCCTACCCTTCTGTAGGGTGCCCTCAGCAGTCCTCAACATGTTCAGAAGCTCGGCAAGTTCAACCTCCTTTCCTTGCATGTTGAAGTTAAGAATGAACTGGGCGTAAGTGGAAGGAAGGGACTGGAGAATCAAATCGGTATAGAGTTCATTCTCCAACGTGGTCCCGAGGTCCGCGAGCTCCTCTATGTAGCCGATCATCTTAAGCACGTGGTCAGCTACCGATGATCCGACGGCCAACCTTGCCGAAAAGAGCTTCTTCGACACTTCGTATCTTGCGATACGAGACTGCTCTCCATACAGTTCTTTTGTATGGAGAAATATGGACTCTAGGTCCATATTCTCGTGCCTCCTCTGATGGTCGTTGTCCATCGAGGCTAGTACGAGGCATTTGGCCCTCGCGCAATCTATCTCCCATGTCTTACGGATTTCTACATCCGCGACGCTGGAGGTGGGACCTGGGACGGGGGGAGCTTTGGTGGTAAGTATATACCCCAGCTTGTCATAAGTGATAGCCATCTTGACATTCCTGAGCCAATCTTTGTAGTTTGGCCCTGTCAATATATTTTTATCTAACAGTAACTTAAGTCCGGTCATGTTGAATGGTCGCTGCAATTAGGAGAGAGAAAAGAAACACTTTAGCATGATGCTCTTGCAAGTTTAGAGTGGTTTTTAATTTGTCTAAACTGGATGGCTCCCACTGTTTCTCGAATCCCTTCTCAAACCGTAAAGAAAAGGATTAGCCGGGATCATTCTCACCGTACAATACTTGCTTAACCGTTCAGCCAGGCCAGTGTCGGTACTTCGAGGGAGGTTTTCCAACGCTTTCGCGAAGTTCCTTAATTAAGTAACCTCTTTTCCCTGTGGGCGTAGCCCCGCTAACACCTTTCTAGGCACCTACTAGGTTTATAGCATTGATCGTTAAGTGAGAGTTTTCCCGAGGAGTAGCATATACTCACAGTAGGATCGGGATCCAAATATCATCGCGTGATAAAACCGAAGGAATCCTACCAGAATCATCACACTCCAAATGGTATGCAACGCTAGCAAGTTTCAGTACTTATGAAACTCCCGATGTGGATTTTTTGCCCCATGCTCTTATGACCTTGACTAAGGCCAACAAATCATAAGTCACATGTCAAGTTCTACCCGTCGTTATCCAGGTTAATTTGAACCCACCCGTATCCACCCTTGACTATGGCCAACAAGGTAATACGACTGTCTCAAACCAACGCATTCTATCTATGCAACATATGAATACCCACCAGCTACCAAACACTGTGCCTTGACTAAGGCCAACAAACACAGCTTGAATACCGTTGAATATTCATATGAAACGACGGAGGGCTACGGATGGTTTTGGCGAAACCGTGAACGTAGTGAACTTGATATAATCGATGGAACGAGATAGCTTTTAAAAGGAGTGGTTCAAGCTCCGCGTTTAAAAGTTTAGTTTTGAAAAGAACCGAGTGGTTTTCAAAGTGTTCCAATCGACTTTTACTTGGTTTATTTCTTGCATTAGTTCTTTTAATGCGTCCCATCATTTAATCCTACCATTGCAGAAAACAACCAAAATATGACGTACGCTTATGCCATTCGCGTTCGCCACGGGGCCCCGTCATCTCCCGTTAGGTTACTTAACTAACGACAGAGCGGGGGCTGGGCTAGCGCGGCTGTAAAACATAAGCAACGCCTAAATAGTTATTATATATAAATATATAGCAATGATAGACATTACAGATCACAGATGAATACATTGGATATACTAGGAATCCGCAATGCGTTCGAGCCTGCAACGCAAAGCGGATTACACGGTCGCGGTGAATAGCCAAAACCCCACCCAAGACCCCTACGGGTGCGGCAAACTACCCACCAAGCACCCGAAGCGAAGCAACCTCCCTCACCACCGTGAGTAGGCCACTCGGCGCTTCGAGATACCCGGTAGTTTGTGCACCCCCTCCATGGGTCTATCCTAGGAGCAAAAACAGTAAAAAGAATTATACAATGACGGCTACAACCCCGACCCGGTTGTGCGGCCATACAAAGAATATTATTACATCAATTTACATGTTACAAATGAATGAAAGAAAAAAAAACAACGCTCATCTCACATCCACCCCGGCCA
Organism: Agapanthus africanus; assembly: GCA_030015575.1. Taxonomy (NCBI): domain Eukaryota; kingdom Viridiplantae; phylum Streptophyta; class Magnoliopsida; order Asparagales; family Amaryllidaceae; genus Agapanthus; species Agapanthus africanus. The sequence goes on from JASDDO010000029.1 coordinate 55,820,193, forward strand.
TTCACCCGCGACAATCCAATCCATTCATATCCACAAACCAATAACAATCACAGATCATGTATAACCCCGACTAATCGTCTTATAGCGATTAGCCGACGTTCAATACATGCAAGCATTACAGATATAACCGATATAGTTAAAGTGCAGTGAAGTTCGGAAAAATACGGAATTATAGGACCCCAAAAGGAAATTTCTTTTCTGTAAAATCTGGGTACATATAATATATCCTAAAAATCCCAAAACCAACAACAACACACTCTGCACGAAAAACGATGCGCCGATCACGACAATCCGCGGCGGTTCCGCCGCATAAACCTACTTAATGCGGCGGAAGGGCGGCGACTTGAGGGAATTGGGGTATCGTTTTTCTTGGGTGTATTTACAAAACCCTGAGACGATTTTACATGTATACAGTTTTTCATTTTGAGCAGAAATAATTTTAACAGAAACTTGGATTTTGTAAAAGTTTGGTTTTGTGATTTTTCCGGTTCCGAACTTCGTTACACTTAACTACTTAACTAGTTTAGGTTTAGTTAGGCTCTGATACCACTGTAAGTCCGTGTTGCCCACCCCGGTGCTTACGGGGAGGCGGAAAACATAATAAAAATCGGATTTTTAATGACTTAGGCAACATGGACTATGCTTGTGAGGATCTTTGCTAAACATAAACTAGCTAACCCTAACTACAAAGTAGCTAAGTGAAGAAAGGTTATACCTTTGGTCTTTAGTCCTTCTCTCCTTGCTCCTAGGTATGGTAGAAAGAGTTCACCTTGCTTGTCTTCTCCCGTCAAAGAAGGATCCACTTGAAAGCCACCACCTTTAGCTTCAACTCCAAGCTAGGAGTAACTAGAGTGCAAGAAATGCTAAGACTTGAACCCTAGAAGTGAGAAGAGGAGATCAAGAGAGGGTTTTTCTCAAGCCTTTTGTTTCTCAACACATGAGAGGGAGAGAGCTTGAAGGAGAGGATGAGCAAGAGAGAGAAATAGAATGATAGAATTGAGAAAATAGTGAGCCATTCTCACTAATATGTGAGGATAATTTTAATTAGATAATTAGCTTGAAAATTGTCATGATAAATCATGAATTGACCATTATCATTTCATTTTTGCAAAGATCAAAGAGCATCTTCCAAATGAAATGATTATGGTCAAGTTGTCAACATGGTCAACAAGTCAATGAAGTCAAATTGTCAACAACAACCATGCACAATAATTAAGCTAATTATCAATTAACAATAATCCACACAAAATCAATAGGGTTAATAAAATGACAAAAGCCATTAACCCTAAACAAGGTCCTCTCCCCCAATCTCAAGCAACTGTGCATACGCACCCGCATTCGTGATCCGAGGAACACGAACACAATGAGAAAAACCAATCTCAAATCATATACTAGGATCCGGCTTAAACCAAAGCCCGCTAGTATAAACTGTCCGGACAGCAAACGTGCACAAGTGCGCGGATGCGAACGAACCCTGTCGCAAAACCATGCGACCTCTACTCGTTTTGCCTAAAGGCGAATAGCTCTCTGTGTGGGACTCTAAAGACTCGACACTACGCTGGCAGTGGGTTTAACCACAGACCGCAAGCGGCACTAGCTGTACGTAACGGTCCCCAGGTAGATGTCGATAAGAAGACTGACGAGGTGAACCCCATCTGCACTCCTACTGAGCCTGTATGTGACAGTCTCCGTACAGTCCGGTCTGTTCGTCTGATACATCGCATGGCGGGCCTAGGGGGGCGGTGAACGTCAGTCCCCTAATAGCGGTACAAGTCGTGTCGGAGTGTAGCCCAGAACACCCTGAGATAACACTGGAAACCTACCAGTATATCTCGCTTGCCCTGGCCAGGGACTACTCGTGTAATGGCTCTCCTAGACACAGCGCGATGTCAACCCCCAATACCGGGAGAGACGAATCCTGTCTAACCGTCACTGCCTCCAAGTGCTTCGGGACTGCACCCAAAAACTACCTGTTTGCACAGCTCCTTTGAGCCGTGGTAGGGTAGTAATCAAAGTGCAGTGGGAACACACTCGAGGCGAAGTGACAGTGTCAAGTCAGCGGACTAAGCTGTACTCATGTCACCTGGGAACTGATAACTGACGATAGGTATATTACCAACCAACAGTTCCCGACGAGTCCTGTCCAGTGTACTCGTAACCTAACGAGCACCCGCATACTATCCCAAGTACGACGTACTAACGGCTGTGGGACAGACCGTCTCCCACACTGGGATGAGAAGCGCATACGCTAGTCTACTCCGGAGTATCGATGCCCTGTCTCGATAGTCCAACGACCAGGGACCTATATAAGGATGTGCTTATAGATTACCCAGCTCCCACGAGTGCGAGCGCCATCACAACGCTGGTAATCAAGCAAAGATCCTAAGGGCTCTACTAATATGTATACCAGCAATATGCTAAAAGAAACACATGCACATATTAAAGCAGAGACAAACCAAGTAGCATACTACCATTTCGAGCAAGATTGTATATACAACTGTGAATATCCCAAGCTTCCATCAAGTAATATACAAGCTAGTATGATACAGTAATGGCCTCTAGGGCATATACACTAACAGAAACATTATGAAAAATCGGATTTTACAACACCAGGCAACATGGACTATGTAAAGGAGGGATCTTTGCTAAACAAAACTAACTACAAAGCTAAAGAGAGTTTAGCTACTCGGAAAGGGGGTTACTCCTAGGTCTTCAAGTCCTTCTCTTCTTGCTCCTTGGAGTGAAAGAACGGATCGTTTCGTCGTCTTCTCTTGCCGAAGAAAGATCCACCCGAGGGCCTCTACCTTTGGCTCCAACTTCAAACTAGAAGTAACTAAGGTTCTTGGTGTGCTAAACCTAGGACCTTAGAAAGAGTAGAGAGTATTTTGAGGGTTTTATCTTAAGCTCAAGGGGTTCTCAACTTATGAGAGGGGAGAGCTAGAGAGAGAGGAAGAGGAGGAGAGAGAATCAATATGATAGAATGAGAATAGTTTTACAACCATAACAATATATGTGAATTATCAAAATAATAATATTAATCCAAAATGAAAAAGGTGATGGTTGGTTTGATGAGACCATTATCATATCACATTAAATGGTTTTGCAAAGATCAAGGAGCATCTTTGATGTGTAATGATGATGGTCAAACTTTCAACCATGGTCAACTAGTCAACCTTGGCCAACAAGTCAACAAACCCAACCATGACACAATTTCATTTAATCAATATTATTAATTGATATATCACAAAATTCATTAGGGTTTAGAAAAAGACGACTGTCAACTGTGCATACGCACCCGTTCCAAAACCTTAATGAAAAACCTCTTCCTCTGTCTCAATCAACTGTGTATACACACCCGCACTCGTGTTCCGAGGAACACGAATACAAAGAGATAAAACCAATCCTCAATGATATACTAGGATCCAGCTTAAACCAAAGCCCGCTAGTATAAACTGTCCGGACACCAAACGTGCACAAGTGCGCGGATGTGAACGAACCCCGTCGCAAAACCATGCGACCTCTACTCATTTTGCCTAAAGGCGAATAACCCTCTGTGTGGGACTCTAAAGACTCGACAATACGCTGGCAGTGGGTTTAACCACAGACAGCAAGCGGCATTAGCTATACGTAACGGTCCCCAGGTAGATGCCGATAAGAAGACTGATGAGCAAAACCCATCTGAACTCCTACTGAGCCTGAATGTGACAGTCTCCGTACAGTCCGGTCTGTTCGTCTAAGAATATCGCATGGCGGGCCTAGGGGGCGGTAAACGTCAGTCCCCTAATAGCGGTACAAGTCGTGTCGGAGTGTAGCCTAGAACACCCTGAGATAACACTGGAAACCTACCAGTCTATCTCGCTTGCCCTGGCCAGGGACTTTGTGTAATGGCTGTCCTATACACAGCGCGATATTAACCCCCAATACCGGGAGAGACGAATCCTGTCTAACTGTCACTGCCTCCAAGTGCTTCGGGACTGCACCCAAAAACTACCTGTTTGTACGACTCCTTTGAGCCGTGGTAGGGTAGTAATCAAAGTACAGGGGGAACACACTCGAGGCGAAGTGACAGTGTTGAATCAATGGACTAAGCTGTACTCATGTCACCTGGGAACTGATAACTGATGATAGGTATAATACCGACTAATAGTTCCCCACGAGTCCTGTCCAGTGTACTCGTAACCTAACGAGCACCCGCATGCTATCCCAAGTATGACGTACTGACGGCTTTGGGACAGACCGTCTCCCAAGCAGGGATGAGAAGCGCATACGCTAGTCTACTCCGGAGTATCGATGCCCTGTCTCTATAGTCCTGCGACTAGGGACCTACATAAGGATGTGCTTATGGATTACCCAGCCCCCACGAGTGTGACTGCCATCACAACGCTGGTAATCAAGCAAAGATCTTAAGGGCTCCACTAATGTGTAAAGGCGATATGCTAAAAGAAACACATGCACACATTAAAGCAGAAACAAACCAAGTAGCATACTACCATTTTGAGCAAGAATGTCAATACATGGTGAATATCCCAAGCTTCCATCAAGTAATATACAATCCAGTATGATACAGTAATGGCCTCTAGGGCATATACACTAACACTTCTCAGGTACTTGAGAATGTTCTTTACCGATATCCAGTGCTTCTCCCCAGGGTTTGACTGATACCGGCTTACCACACTTAGTGCATAAGCTACATCTGGTTTAGTACACAACATCGCATACCGCAGAAGCGTATGGTATAATAGACATGCGATCCCTTTCCAAATCAGTCTTGGGAGACATCTTCTTGGTGAGGGTGATCTCATGAAAAGTTGGTAGATTACCGCGCTTGGAATCTTCCATACTGAATCTTTTCAGTATGGTGTCGATATACCTGGACTGTGAAAGTCCTAATATCCTCTTAGATCTGGCACGATAGATCCGGATCCCCAGAATGTAAGAGGCATCACCCAGGTCTTTCATGGAGAACCTGTGCGACAAGAACCCTTTGACAGATTGTAGCATAGGAATGTCATTACTTATCAAAAGAATGTCATCCACGTATAAAACGAGGAATACGACAGTTCTTGCTACAAATCTACTATAGATGCATGGTTCATCTGGATTTGTGATAAAGCCAAAATCTTTGACTGTCTCATCAAAACAGATGTTCCAACTCCGCGATGCCTGCTTTAGTCCATAGATGGACTTAAGCAACTTGCACACCTTTCCGCTGCTCCCACTCTGAATGAAACCCTCTGGCTGGTCCATATAGACACACTCCTCTAAATTTCCATTTAGAAAAGCGGTCTTTACGTCCATCTGCTAGATCTCATAATCGTGGAAGGCAGCAATGGCAAGAAGGATCCGAATGGATTTCAGCATAGCCACTGGAGAAAAGGTTTTGTCATAGTCCAAACCAGGTCTTTGACAAAAACCCTTTGCAACAAGTCTAGCCTTATAGGTCTCAACCTGTCCATCTACACCAATCTTCCTTTTGAAGATCCACTGGCATCCTGCGGGTTTTACCCCATCTGGAGCAACGTCCAATGTCCATGCTTTGTTGGTGTATATGGACTCCATTTCGGTCCGCATTGCATCCAGTCATTTTACCGAGTCAACTCTCTGAATGGCCTGCTGGAAGCTAGTCGGCTCATCACTATCAATGATGCAATTCTCTCTATCGCCGTCTATGAGAAAACCGTAGTATCTCTCTGTTAGTTGTATGTATGCCCTAGAGGCCAGTATTGTACAGATGATGTATATTATATTGGATGCTTGGACATATATAGAGATGACTTTCTTGCTCGATATGATAGTATGCTATCTGGTTACTCTTTATCTTAACATGTACACTAGTCTCTTTATACTGTCTTATAGTTACATGTTGGTAAAGCCCTTAGGATATGTACTTGACTACCTGGACTGTGATGCAGATCATACTAGTGGGGACATGGTAGTCCATAAGTACATCCTTCAAGGTCCCTAGTCGTGGGTGTATCGAGACGGGGCATCGATATACCAGAGTAGACTAGCGTATACGCTTCTCGACCCATGAGATGGGCGATGGATGATCCCATATCCATTGGTGTTTGACATCAGAGATGGTGTACGGGTGCTCAGTGGAGACTGGGTACACTGGACGGACTCGCCGAGAACTCCCAGATGGTATTATACCTCACGTCAGATGGCAGTTCTCAGGTGACACTTGTACAGGATAGTCTGTAGACCCGAGATCGTCATAGAGTCTTGTGTGATTCCCACTGTGCTTTGATCTCCACCTTACCACGTCCATGAGGGCTTGCAAAACGGTGGTCTTTGGGCACAGTCCCGAGTCACATGGAGGCAATGAGCGATAGGAGGGGTTTCGTCTCTCCCGGTATTGGGGGTTGATGTTGCGCAGTGCTCGATTGGCCGTAGCAGGGAAGGCCCTGGCCAGGGCTGATCAGAGATTTGCTGGTAAGTGTTACCAGTAGTTTCTCGACCCGTTATGAGCCTCACATCGGCACGACTTATCGGGTTATTGGGGTCTGACGTTTACCACCCCTAGACTTGATATGCGACATATCAGACGAAGAGACCGGACTGTATGGTAAGTGTTACTGGTCGGATTCGCAGGTGTGTGAGCGGGCTAGCTCGTCGATCTTCTGATCGCTCAATACCCGGGTGGCCGTTACGTTTAGCAGACCGCTTGCGGCTTGTGGGTGCTTGATATGATCATCATCTGCTACCGGCGTATTGACGAGTCTTTAGAGTCCTACACAGAGGTTTCCTGGTTCAAGCGAAACGAAATAGGAGCGCATATAAGATATGTGCGGGACCGAGAATGATGCGTGTATGTGATACCGTATTTAATTCTCGCGATTAATGTTTTGAATGGTTGTATGCGATATAACCTAGTTATCGAATCGAAGATCGATTCGATAAGCCGATACATTAAATACTAGTCGGTCGTGTGTGACATGACCGGATCATTGAATCAAGTGTTGATTTAATGATTTAATGTATAATTATATATTTGATATATTACTTTGCATTGACTAGTATTGGTTCACTTTAAATGGATTTTTCTCACTTGGATTGCACATTGTATATGTGATATACTTTTGTGCATATTTTTGTATCATGTTTGATGATACTTGATCATATGGTTAAATGTATAGAATTAAGCCATGGTTAATTTGTAAATTAGGGTTTTAATTATCCATTCTTTTCATTTATTTATTTTAGAAAAAGAATGGCATATGAATACAAATTGGTTGCTTTCTTTCTTGAACCTTAGTGAAGCTTCATGAAGCTTTGACCCAAATGACCAATTTGTCTTCATGCTTAACCTTAACCACTATTCTAACCTTGGTCAATTCTCTACACCTAACCATGGTTCCCTTTATGATAAGTATTGTTTTATTATTCATTTTACAACACTTATCATAATTTCTAGCTCATCTTCTTCTTCATTCTACAAGTGAGAAACCTAGATGCCATTAATGGCAACTTGAGATCTAGTGAGAGAAATCCAAATCTAAAGTGAACCCACCTCCTATTTCTTCATCCTCTACCTCTTGCCAAGTGGTTTTGGGTGTTTTCTTCACAAGTTTCACTACTTGGTGAAGTCGGAGCTTGAACTAGTGCAACTTCGACGTAGATCGTCTTTGACACGAAGCCGACGACCTTGCTCGCCCGTTTTTCCGATGAAGCCGACGAACGAGTCTAGGATTCGTGATGGACAGCGAGAGCACACACACGTGGAGCTAAGGAAGTGGAGAACCGGATCTATAAAGGTTGTAGCCTTTCTCCTTTAGTTAAGTAGTTAACTAGTTTTTCGTTTCGCCTAAACATCTAGTATACGATCCGTGTTAGGGTTTCTCGGCACCAATAATTTTTGAAAATGGCATGGTTGATGCCTTGTGAGACTTCATTAGGATGCCTAGGAACCCTACACTCTCGGGGGGATGAGACTGCCTACTACTCCTGTGGAGCGGCCCAGGAATGTCCTGATCTTTCGAACCCTCTGGTTCTACTAAGCTTTCAGTAATAGCTCGTGGTTCTAGAATTTCTTCCAGTTCTATTGCGCTCCCACTTATCTGATTTTCCAAAAACCCAGTTTCCAAGAAGTGGGCATGAAGAGAAACAAAAACCTTTTGTTCCACTTCGCAATGGAAGAAATATCCCCTGGAGTTCTTTGGATATCCCACAAACTTGCACTGTACTGAGCGTGCCTCGAGTTTGTCCGCATGCTGCTTTTTGATAAAAGCTGGACATCCCCATGTCTTAATGTACTTAAGATAGGGTTTCTTCCCATACCACATCTGATATGGTGTGGTAGGCACAGTCTTAGTTGGAACTCGGTTCAAAAGGTATGCAGCTGATTCTAGTGCATATCCCCAGAATGATCGCGGTAACTCAGCGTTACTCATCATGGAACGTACCATATCCAATAGGGTCCGGTTCCGTCTCTCCGATACACCGTTATGTTGCGGAGATTATGGAGGAGTAAGCTGAGAGAGAATTCCATTCTCTTTTAGGTAATCCAGGAACTCGGCACTCAAGTATTCACCACCTCGATCAGATCTCAATGTCTTGATATTTTTGCCGGTTTGTTTTTCTACTTCATTCTTATATTCCTGGAATTTTCTAAAGGCTTCGGATTTATGTTTCATTAAGAAGACATATCCGTACCTTGAAAAGCCGTCCGTAAAAGTAATGAAGTAAGAATAACCGCTTCGCGCATGTGTAGACATTGGACCGCACACGTCGCTGTGTACGAGTCCCAAGAGCTCGCTCGCTCTTACTCCGTGTCTAGTGAACGGAGTCTTTGTCATCCTTCCTTTGAGACAGGATTGACAAGTTGATTATAATTGATATTCGAACGGATCCAAATATCCTTCTGTATGTAACTTCGTCAACCTTCTCTCATTGATGTGACCCAGTGTACAATGCCATAAGAAAGCCTGATTTGTTTCCGGAGACTTTCTTTTGTGTGTATTCTGGACATTGAAAATCTGTGGTTGGTTTAATACGTATATACCATTGCTTAATGTACCTAACCCAATCAAAACTTGATTAAGGTGAATGTTTACAACATTGCTTACAAAAGCAAATTCATAACCATCTTTAGATAATAAAGATACAGATATGATATTACAAGTTGCATTGGGTATAAAATAACAATTACGCAAAACCAAAACGTGTCCATCTGACAATCCCAGGTGATAGTCCCCCACGGACTTAGCATCCATGCCAGATCCGTTTGCAACTTTGAGGGTCATATCACCTGCCTTCAAAACCCTACGCTTTCTCAGTGCCTGCAAAGAATTGCAGATATGAGATCCTGATCCGGTATCCAATACCTAGAAAGTAGAGTTTATTGATAGACAGTTTTCAATAACACGGACACCTGAAGCCGAAACCGCAACTTGCTTCGGGTCCTTGTTTCTGGCCTTCCAAGCCCTGCAATCTTTCTTCCAGTGTCCACTCTTATGAAAATAAAAGCACTCTTCCTTCCCCAAAAGCTTTCCCGCTACCTTTATTGCCTTTGCCTTTCACTTCGTATCCACTTTACTAACACCGCCCCTTGGTTTGGCAGGGGCATTCTTCTTCTTTTCCTTGGCTTTCGCCTTGGACTTAGAAGAGGAAGATCCTCCTACAAACAAAGTGGATGTTTCCCTACCTTTCTGTAGGGTGCCCTCTGCACTCCTCAGCATGTTGAGGAGTTCTTAAAGTTCAACTTCTTTTCCTTACAAGTTGAAGTTCAGGATAAACTGGGCGTAAGTGGAAGGAAGGGAGTGGAGAATCAAGTCTGTGTAGAGCTCGTTCTCTAACGTGGTCCCAAGGTCCGTGAGCTCTTCAATGAAGCCAATCATCTTAAGCACGTGTTCCGCTACCGATGATCCGATGGCCAATCTTGCCGAAAATAGCTTTTTCGACACTTCGTATCTGGCGATACGAGATTGCTCTCCATAAAGTTCTTTTGTATGGAGAAATATGGATTCGAGGTCCATATTCTCGTGCCTCCTCTGATGTTCATTGTCCATAGAGGCAAGCACGAGGCACTTTGCCTTCGCGAAATCGATCTCCCAAGTCTTACGGATTTCCTTATCCGCGACGCTGGAGGTGGGACCTGGGACAGGGGGAACTTTGGTGGTAAGAAGATACCCCAACTTGTCATAAGTGATTGCCATTTTGACATTCCTGAGCCAATCTTTGTAGTTTGGCCCTGTTAGTATATTTTTATCTAGAAGTAACTTAAGTCCGGTCATGACGATTGGTCGCTGCAATTAGGAGAGAGAGAAGAAACACTCAGCATGATACTTTTGCAAGTTTAGAGTGGTTTTTAGTTTGTCTAAACAGGATGGCTCCTACTGTCTCTCGAATCCCTCCTCAAACCATAAAGAAAGAATTAGTCGGGATCAATCTCACCGTACAATACTTGCTTAACCGTTCAGCCAGGCCAGTGTCGGTACTTCGAGGGAGGTTTTCCAACGCTTTCGCGAAGTTCCTTAATTAAATAACCTCTTTTTCCTGAGGGCGTAGCCCGCTAACACCTTTCTAGACACCTACTTGGTTTATAGCATTGATCGTGAAGTGAGAAATTTTCCGAGGAGTAGCTTATACTCACAGTAGGATCGGGATCCAAATATCATCGCGTGACAAAACTGAAGGAATCCTACCAGAATCATCACACTCCAAATGGTATGCAACGCTAGCAAGTTTCAGGTTCTTTTGAAACTCCCGATGTGGATTTTTGCCCCATGCTCTTATGACCTTGACTTTGGCCAACAAATCATAAGTCACATGTCAAGTTCTACCCGTCATTCTCCAGGTTAATTTGAACCCACCCGTACCTACCCTTGACTTTGGCGAACAAGGCAGTACGACTGTCCCAAACCAACGCATCTATCTATGCTGCATATGAATACCCAATAGCTACCAATCACTATGCCTTGAATTTGGCCAACAAACATAGCTTGAATACTATTGACTATCCATGTGAAACGACGGAGGGCTACGAATGGTTTTGGCGAAATCGTGAACGTAGTGAACTTGATATAATCGATGGAACGAGATGGCTTTTAAAAGGAATGGCTTAAGCTCCGCGTTTAAAAGTTGTTTTTGAAAAGAAACTGAGTGGTTTTGAAAGTGTTCCAACGACTCTACTTTGGTTTATTTTCTTGCATTAATTTAATGCGTCCCATCATTTAATCCTACCATTGCAGAAAACAACGAAAATATGACGTATGCTTATGCCATCCGCATTCGCCACGGGGCCCCGACATTACCCGTTAGGTTACTTAACTAACGACAGAGCGGGGGCTAGTGCGGATGCAAAACATAAACAACGCCTAAATAGATATCATATATAGATATATACATTCGTCACATGCAATGATAGCCATTCCAGATCACAGATGAACACATTGGATATACTAGGAATCCGTATTCCGTACGAGCCTGTAACGAAGAGCGGATTACACGGTCGCGATGAATAGCTAATACCCCACCCTAGACCCCTACGGGTGTGGCAAACTACCTGCCAAATACCCGAAGTGAAGCAACCTCCCTCAACAACGTGAGTAGGCCACTCGGCACTTCGAGGTACCCGGTAATTTGTGCACCCCCTCCATGGGTCTATCCTAGGAGCAAAAACATTAAAAGAAATTATACAATAGCGGCTACAACCTCATCCCGGATGTGCGGCCATATAAATAATATTACATCAATTACAAATTACATGAATTGAAAGATAAAGAAAAACTCTCATTTCACAACTCCCCCGGCTATTCATCCGCGATAATCCAATGAATTCATATACACATACCATCAACATTACAGATCACAGATATGTATAATCCGCACTAATCAACGTATAGCGATTAGCAGACGTTCAATACATATATTACATCACAGATATAACCCGTTAGCTAAAGTCTTTAGAAGTTCGATCAAAATACATATTTTTAAACCCCAAAAACAAATTTTGCTTTTTGGAAAATCTGGGCAGAAAAATCATATTCCAAAAATCCCAAAACACCCCAAGAAACGCACTATAGCAAAACAGATCCACGGCCGAGTCAACTCAGCCGTGGATTTGCGGCAAGAAGCTGTTCTTGCCGCGTTTCCGCGGTGAGTTGGTTGGCTCTTTGGATCGTTTTTCTGCAGGGTTTATTAAAAATCCTGAGTCAATTTTTCAGATTTTTTAAATCATTTTTAGAGCAGTAAAAAAATCGATAGAAAGTTTGTGTATTGGGCATGTTTTGTGACTTTTTCTCCGATCGAACTTCTAGTTACTTTGCTAACATGTTAGATAGTATTTAACTAGGCTCTGATACCACTGTAAGTCTACATTACCCGTCCCCTATTCTTTGGGGTTGCGGAAATGGTGAAAAATGATTTTTCTTTGGGGGTAACATGGACTTTAGAAACGGATCTTTGTTAAACAATTATCTAACAACCTAACTAGGAGTTTTACCTACCCGGTTATGGGTTACCTAAACTTGAACTCCTTCTCTTCAACTCCTTGTGGTGGTCAGATCGGCCTCACCTTGTCGTCTCCTTGTGCCGAACATAGATCCACCCGAAAGCTTCTACCTTTGGCTCCAGCCTCAATCTAGAGGAAACTAGAACACTTGGCTTGCTAGACCTTGTATACTAGGATGAGTAGAGAAGTGTTTTGGGTTTTATCTCTATGGTTCTTGCTTCTCAACACATGAGACAATAGAACCATGAACTAGAGAGAGATCAAGAGGAAGAGGGAGAGCTTGAGGATGAGAGAGAGCTTTCATGAGAGAGAAAGCAAATGATAGAATGAGAAAAGCTTTTTCCACCCTTGCTCTCATAATCCAAAATAATCATAACCAATAATAATAATTGAGTATTATGTGATGGTTCAAGTCAAATGGCAATATCATTTCATGCACTCATTTTCTAAAGAATAACAAGCAAGCAAATGTCTTTGCCATGAAATGATAGCCATTGTAATGATGATGGTCAACAAGTCCAACCTAGTCAACCGGTCAGCAAGTCCAACCTAGTCAACCGGTCAACTAAGTCAACAAGTCAACAAAGTCAACCTTTCAACCAAACCATGGCACAATAATACTTAATTAATATTATCATTAATCATATTTCTTATTCTCATTAGGGTTTAGCAAAAGTCAACAGTCAACAACCCTAATGAGAATCCTCTGCTTCTGCCTCTGTCTCTGTCAACCGTGCATACACACCCGCATCCGCGTTCCGAGGAACACGAATACAAACGAGATAAAACCAATCCCAAAACGTACACTAGGATCTGGCTTAAACCAAAGCCCGCTAATGATAACTGCCCAGACACTAAACGTGCACAAGTGCACGGATGTGACCGAACCCTGTTGCAAAACCATGCGACCTCTACTCTTTTGCTTAAAGGCGAATAGCTCTCTGTGTGGGACTCTAAAGACTCGACACTACGCTGGCAGTAGGTTTAACCACAGACCGCAAGCGGCACTAGCTGTGCGTAACGGCCCCCAGGTAGATGCCGATAAGAAGACTGACGAGGTGAAACCCATCTGAACTCCTACTGAGCCTGAATGTGACAGTCTCCGTACAGTCCGGTCTGTTCGTCTGAGAATATCGCATAGTGGGCCTAGGGGGCGGTAAACGTCAGTCCCTTAATAGCGGTACAAGTCGTGTCGGAGTGTATCCTAGAACACCCTGAGATAACACTGGAAACCTACCAGTATATCTCACTTGCCCTGGCCAGGGACGACTATGCGTTATGGCTCTCCATGACACAACGCGATATCAACTCCCAATACCGGGAGAGATGAATCCTTTCTAACCGTCACTGCCTCCAAGTGCTTCGGGACTGCACCCAACTACTACCTGTTTGCACGACTCCTTTGAGCCGTGGTAGGGTAGTAATCAAAGTGCAGTAGGAACACACTCGAGGCGAAGTGACAGTGTCAAGTCAGCGGACTAAGCTGTACTCATGTCACCTGGGAACTGATAGCTGACGATAGGTATAGTACAAACCAACAGTTCCCGACGAGTCCTGTCCAGTGTACTCGTAACCTAACGAGCACCCGCATACTATCTCAAGTACGACGTACTGACGGCTGTGGGATAGATCGTCTCCCACGCTGGGATGAGAAGCGCATACGCTAGTCTACTCCGGAGTATCGATGCCCTGTCTCGATAGTCCAACGACTAGGGACCTGTATAAGGATGTGCTTATAGATCACCCAGCTCCCACGAGTGTGAGCGCCATCACAACGCTGGTAATCAAGCAAAGATCCTAAGGGCTCTACTAATATGTATATCAGCGATATGCTAAAAGAAACACATGTACACATTAAAGGAGAAACAAACCAAGTAGCATACTACCATTTTGAGCAAGATTGTCTATACAACTGTGAATATCCCAAGCTTCTATTAAGTAATATACAAACTAGTATGATACAGTAATGGCCTTTAGGGCATATACACTAACAGCGTGGATCCGGGATCAAACAACATGTGTGCGTCAACAGAACATACTGATAGGGCACCTTAGACCACAGCGTTGGACGCCTACGTGTCCTGATGCGTCAACGCGAAAACCCGTGCTTGTCCTCTACCTGCGACTGGCGGTCCCCTACTAGCAACTGGCTGCACTCTGCCGGTAGCTGGCTGTCCTCTGCCTCGGCCACCTCGTCCTCTAGGAACAAACCCTCCGCGACCACGGCCTCTCTATGCATGAGTCTTACGCGGAGCAACAGTAGGTACAACAGGCAACGCCTTCTGAGGTGGTGAAGGTGGAAGTGTAACATGCAGTACCGCTGGCTCCCTCCGGCGTATCTCAGTACAATCACTGATGCGGTGATGGGGACTACCACATCCGAAGCATCCACGTGACGACCGCTGACCCTCCTGGGGATATGAGCTAAACATCTGACCTCGCCCTGAGTCTCTGCCACCTGTGCGACGTCTATCATGGATTCCGAATGGATATCTCTGTGCTGCTGTATCAGCACGAACCCTCTTCGGTCCTGGAACTACCGAAGTCTCTGCAAGGCGCTCCTCGACCAATAGGGCTGCGTCTACCACTGCTGCATACGTCTCGCAATGCTGGGCGCTGATCGCAAGGAATAGTGGTGTAAGCAAGCCTCGGACAAATCTCTTGACTTGCATCTCTTCAGTCGCCACTAGGTATGGGGCATACACTGATAGCTCGGTAAATAGCACGTCGTACTCTGCCACTGTCATCTCTGGCGTCTAGCGCAATGACTCGAATCTGTGTGCTCGGGCATCCCTGACACTCTGGGGAAGGAAGCAGGCTAGAAATACCGTCACGAACTCGGTCCAGGTCATCAGATGAAGACCGGCTGCTCTGCCCTTCTCAACCGATTCACACCATTTCTGCGCAAGACTTTCCAGGCGAAAGCTCACGAACTCTACCCATCTCGCATTTGAGCATCTGAGCGAACGGCATATCCGGGCCATCCTATCAATGAAAGACTGTGGGTCCTCGGCTGCATCGGTGCCTGTGAAGACCGGAGGCTTCAGCCTCATGAACTCTGATAACGATACTGTAATCACCTCCGGGGCTGCAGGGGCAATTGCCTGTACTGTAGGTTCCATCACGGTCCCTGTGACGGGTGGAGCTACCTCTGGTCGCTGCGCTCGAAGCGTCTCAACTAGCGATCCTATCATCTGGCGCATCTCCTGCATACTGGATCCCATCGACTGGCGCATCTTCTGCATACCATCCCCTAGCATGGTGATCCGATCTGTCGTAGGAGGAACAGTCTGCTCTGGTACAACAGGGGTACTACCCGGATCAGTCCTCGTCTCGGACGAGTCAAATTGAATCTCGGCTCTCGCGGCCGCTCTCTGCACCCTCGTAGTCTTTGGCGGCATAATGGCTGAAAAGGAAAGTAGGATTCGATAAGGATACGGAAATCGAATAGCAAGAAGGTATACAATCATGAAGGAATTTCAATCAGAAAGTCCTAAGGTCGCTTATGCGGAGTACCGTGTCGTGAGTATGCCGCGGAACATACGCACGCTACGCCACTCTGCTTCAGCTACCTACTCCATCATACCAGGATCATCCTATACTCCGAAGGTAAAACCTACGCTCTGATACCAACTTTGTCACGACCCAAAGTTCGGCCCATGACCGGCACTTAACCACGTGACGTCTACAGGCGTAACGCGACTAAGTAAGCTGAAACCCAGAAATCAAACCATAAAAAGTATAGAGTGCTTAAAACATTTGTGAGAATATTTGTTAAAACGTCTAGAAAACTTTAAAGTTCAAGTTATCCTTTGAAAATTTTGGCAGCATTTCCTTTGTAAAATTAGCCCCGAGATTGGGTACAAAGCATAAACCCACCGTTGCCGGTCCTAAGTCCGGATGAGAAAGGGTGAGGGTTGTGGTAGGCTTGTGACAGCCAACGTAAAACTTTGTCACGTTCTATGACATGAACCATAATAAGAATATCGTTGGGGCGTCCCCTACTCAGCGACGCTCTACATCGGATCCCGGGTGTAGTGTTAAATATGCAAGGGCTTGGTCGTCGTTCAGATGCGGCGCGCTACATCGGACCCCGGGTGTAGTGACAAATAAGCAAGGGTCGTCGTCCAGAGACGGCGCGCTACATCGGACCCCGGGTGTAGTGACAAATAAGCAAGGATCGTCGTCTACAGATGGCGCGCTATATCGGACCCCCGGTGTAGTGACAAATAAGCAAGGGTCGTCGTCCAGAGACGGCGCGCTACATCGGACCCTGGGTGTAGTGACAAATAAGCAAGGGTTTCATAGGATTCGTCTAGCTTCCTGGAACATAGGTTCCCTTACGGGTAGACTAATAGAATTAGTGGAGGTGATGATTAGGAGGAGAGTTGGTATTATGTGTTTGCAAGAAACTAAGTGGGTAGGTGAAAAGAGTAGAGTCATAGAGCCTTGGGGTTATAAGCTTTGGTATACGGGTAGAGATAAAAATCGTAATGGGGTAGGTATAATCATAGATAGACGGTTGCTTGAGGATGTAGTTGTGATTAGGAGAAAAGGTGATAGAATTTTACTGGTTAAGCTTATTCTAGGTGGAGAGATCTTTAATGTTATTAGTGCTTATGCACCACAGATAGGTCTTGATGACGCTAGTAAGCGTCTATTCTGGGAGGATTTAGACGAGGTGGTGCAAAGTATACCTAGTGGAGAGAAGTTATTTATTGGTGGTGATCTTAATGGACATGTAGGTACTAGTCGTAGTGGGTTTGATACTATCCATGGAGGTTTTGGTTTCGGACAAAGGAATGAAGTAGGTGACTCGATTCTAGATTTTTCTTTATCTTATGACTTGATCTTAGCAAACACCTGGTTTAGGAAAAGAGAGTCCCACCTTATCACTTTTAGGAGCGGATCAAATGCTAGTCAAATAGACTTTTTTCTGACGAGAAGAATAGATAGAGGTTGTTGTATCAACTGTAAGGTAGTGCCAGGTGAGAGTGTAACTACTCAACATAGACTTTTAGTTCTAGATTTTCGATTTAGAAGAGAACCTAGGAAGATTAGACGTAAGGTAGAGCCTAAAATTAAATGGTGGCGATTGAAAGAAGGTAATCAAAAGGCTTTTATAGATCGTGTAGTACAAGAAGCGGATTGGCAGTCGGAAGATGATCCAGACAAAACATGGAACAAAATGGCTAGCTGTATCAAGAAAGTAGCTAGAGATCTACTTGGTGAGTCGAGAGGTGGTGCTCCACCATCTAAGGACATATCATGGTGGAATGAAGATGTAAAGGCTGCTATTAAAATTAAAAGAGATTCTTATAAAGATTTGAAGAAAAGTAGAGATGTGGAGAGATTTGAGAAGTACAAAATGGCTAAAAAGGATGTTAAGAAAGCTGTTCGGGAAGCTAAATCTAAGGTCTACAAGGAGGTGTACGAGAAATTAGACACTAAAGAGGCTGCAAATGATATATACCGGATTGCTCGAATGCGGGAAAAGAAGACTAGAGACTTATGTGCGGTGAAGTGTGTCAAAAATGAAAATCAGAAGGTTTTAGTTCGAGATGATGATATCAAGGAAAGATGGAGAGATTATTTTGACAAATTGTTCAATGAGAGCTTTACTAAGAATTTGGATGGACTTGTCATTCAATCTCAAGATATAAATCGTGATTTCATGCGTAAAATAAGACTTACTGAGGTTAAAGAAGCTTTGAACAGAATGGGTTTAAGAAAAGCGGTTGGTCCTGACGAGATTCCTATCGAGATTTGGAGATGCTTAGGAGAAATAGGCGTTAAATGGCTGACAGATTTGTTTAATAAGATTTGGCAGACAAAAAAGATGCCAAATGAATGAAGGAAAAGTATCCTTGTACCTATCTACAAGAATAAGGGTGACATTCAAAGTTGCTCAAATTACCGTGGAATAAAACTAATGTGTCACACCATGAAACTTTGGGAGAGAGTGATTGAGCACAGGCTAAGGAAGGATATTAAGATAACAGAGAACCAATTTGGGTTCATGCCTGGACGATCGACGACAGAGGCGATTCATTTGCTTCGTCAACTTGTCGAGCGCTTTCGAGAGAGGAGAAGAGATTTGCATATGATATTTATTGATTTAGAAAAAGCGTACGACAAGGTACCTAGAGAGGTATTATGGGGGACAATGATGAAAAAGGGGGTCCCCGTCAAGTATATTGACATAATCAAGGATATGTACGACGGAGTAGTGGCAAATGTCAGAACTTGCGGTGGCTTAACAAGTGATTTTCCGATTACTATTGGTTTACATCAAGGATCTGCATTAAGTCCTTTCCTGTTTACCATCGTGATGGATGAGCTTACTAGAACTATCCAAGATGAGGTCCCTTGGTGTATGCTATTCGCTGATGATATTTTTCTAGTAAATGAGACGAAAGCAGGGGTTAATGCCAAATTGGAATTATGGAGACAAACATTGGAATCTCGGGGATTCAGATTGAGCAGGTCCAAGACAGCATATATGCACTACAAATTTAGTAGCCAGAGAAGTCAAAACCATATTGGTATAACATTGGAAGGGCAAGAGATATCACCGAGCGACCAGTTTAGATATCTAGGTTCCATCATCCAAAGGAATGGGGAGATCGATAGTGATGTTAATCAAAGGATCCAAGCTGGTTGGTTGAAATGGAGGAGTGCAACAGGGATTTTGTGTGATCGTAACTTTCCGTTAAAATTGAAAGGGAAGATTTATCGGAGCGCTATTCGGCCTGCCTTATTATATGGTACAGAATGCTGGGCTCCTAAGAAGCATCATACACAGAAGATGCACGTAGCGGAGATGCGCATGCTTCGTTGGATGTGCGGTAACACTAGAAAAGACAAGGTGCGAAATGAGGATATTCGTGCAAAAGTTGGTGTAGCACCCGTGGAGGAGAAGATGCGGGAAAACTGGCTTAGATGGTTTGGTCATGTGCGACGCAGACCTATGGAAGCACCGGTTCGACGAATAGATACTCTCGATATGGGTAATGGCAAAAGGGCAAAAGGGAGACCGAAGAAAACATGGATGGAGGTGATACGAAATGATATGGTTGCCAAAGGACTCAATGAAAGTATATTGTTCGATAGAAGTGAGTGGAGATAGAGGATTCATGTGCTGGACTCGGCGTGATTCTCATGTTGGTTCATGTAGCCTACCCCATATGCTTGGGATAAAAGGCTCAGTTGTTGTTGTTGTATTTGGTACAAAGCAATAAATGAGTAAAATGATACACAATAAGAAATAAGCATCCCAAACGGGAGCAATCACGCCCAACGGCGGAAACAACACCACAATGATAATATACGACGCCGTAGCGAAGAAAGAGTAAAAATAAGTGAAAACAACATGAAATATAAAACTGCATAATAAAGTCGACTTACAACGAGCTTGACACAAGAGTACAATAATATACATCGTCCTCACAACTGGTCTCTAAGTCCATACATAAATAGTAGATGGAGAATACTAGATACAATGATGTATACAACTGGAAAATAAACAGATACCGCATAAAACCCACCTATCAGCAAAAGGGCTAGTATGCCAACTGCAATGGTATCTGTGTCAAAAGATGTACGAAAAGCAGCCTGCCGTGACTACTCCGAGGGACAACTTGCAAGCACTGTGGCACAACGGGGGTGAGTTGCCAACTTGTGAATAGTAGATAACATATAAAGGTAATCGCGAGTATAAAAGTGCCGCGATACTCTAACCTATGCCAACAGATAACATCTATATGATGAACTGGATGCTCAAATCATGCAACAAATGCGATCTAATAACATCTCTATGTGATGAGCAAGGTATGCAATAATCGTGCATAGCAATGAAAATCTAACAACCCTATATAGAATGAGCAGGGTATGCAATAAGCGTGCATAGTATGTGTACTCTATTAGGTACAATAGATACAGGATGAGACGTGAAATACTGAATGCTGAGCATGGGAATAAATAGTATCTACACGGAATATCAACGTGGAAAATAACCGGTGTCCATCAATACACCCAAATCCTAAAAAGACTCAGGCGTCGTCATCCTCATCGGCCATAAAATCCTGTAAATCTTATAGAATCATGAGTGCCCAACATCGGCACTCGAAATATCATAAAATCGCCGTGTCTAGCATCGACACGCAAATCCTCAAGTATCGGGCTCCGTCCATCGGATTGGCCCACGGGCTTCGTCTGCGGAATCGGCCCTCGGCCCCGGCAGAACGCGTCGTCCCGTATCCATCTATTGACTCTGGTCGGCATCCTCCGGAAAATCACCAGGTCTAACTTATCACCGGTAGGTAGTAGTCCCACCGCCGGGCTCACCGTCTAACAATACGAGCCTTCTTCCCCCGGGGTACCGTACCGGGTCCACCATGTACCCGCAATCGGTTCCTACCGCTCCTCGAATCGGGTATACTCACACAAGCTCTCGGGAACCGAGAAAACTCATGGAGGACGCACTAAAATATCATATCAAGAGAAACCGGGTTTTTGAAACAGTGCGTATTTTCTTAAAATGATACCACGGTTCTTAAATCCAGAAATCATATGAATCCAAAACTCTATACGTAAATCCATGCCATGTATCGTATGATACTAAGAGTAAAAAGGGAACACCGCTCTTTTAAAAGAATCTAGTTTTTGAAAATATCTCATGCAGTCCCTATTTTCATGAAATCAAATCAATATCGTCCATGTATGTGACATATGTATATATGTAGGTATGGATGTGCAAATGGATATATGCACGCCAATATGAGTGTAGCACTAGTATGAATATACAGTGTGCATGTGCGCAGGTATGAAGATATCAATATATGTGTGCACTGGTATGAATATACAGTGTGCATGTGCACAAGTATGAAGATATCAATATATGTGTGCACTGGTATGAATATACAGTGTGCTTTTGGGCATGTATGAAGATATCAATATATGTGTGCACTGGTATGAATATACAGTGTGCATGTGCGCAAGTATGAAGATATCAATATATGTGTGCACTGGTATGAATATACAGTGTGCATGTGCGCGAGTATGAAGATATCAATATATATGTGCACTGGTATGAATATACAGTGTGCATGTGCGCACGTATGAAGATATCAATATATGTGTGCACTGGTATGAATATACAGTGTGCATGTGCGCAGGTATGAAGATATCAATATATGTGTGCACTGGTATGAATATACAGTGTGCATGTGCGCACGTATGAAGATATCAATATATGTGTGCACTGGTATGAATATACAGTATGCAAGTGTGCAGGTATGAAGATATCAATATATGTGTGCACTGGTATGAATATACAGTGTGTCAATATGCGACAAGTCATGACAAGCAGCAATGGTGCGGCACTCAATCGATATGTATAATGCGTAGCAATTCTATAGTGCAAGTGTCATGGCAATCACTAACGGTGTGAGTGTAACATACAAATGGTGCTCGTGCAGCTTTAACCGTTAGTGACAGTGCATTGTTCTATAGCTACCATTACTATATGCAATAAGGGAGGTATGCTACGCTAATGCACATGAACATCTACGACTATATATCTTATCATGCCCTGACGCTTAACGCCGTACGGCCGATTTCCCCGTAGATGTTAAATCAACTCACCTGGTCGCGTGCTAAGTATAACCGACAACCTACTTCCCTTTCCTTGCGGCGTCTGACGTACCCGCCTGCGAACCTGGAATTTACACAAGGAAACCATATAAGCAAATGTCTCGAGAAAACACGATATCGAACTTAACGAGGACTCACGTCGCAAACTAAACGCGCGTGTATACGTAACGTGTGTGCATACGCCAAAAACCCAACGCGACATGCTGTGGCATACAGCGATACGCTATGATACACAGCAAACCAACTCAACACGCATCGCACGTGTCACGCAAGTCCCGCTACGCTAAAACTAGATAGACAGTCCCAGATTTAATCTGGAGCAAAAACAAGCAAAACAAGCAAGACCAAACCCTTCACAATATCTATAGACAGCTACCTGCTAAAAACCAACACAAACCCACAACATTGGGCCGGCGGCAAGGGGAGGGATATCGGCCCAAAACCGGTGGGATGGTTCCAGGTCCTTACACTAGGGTCCTAACACAATTTATAGCCTAATGTACGTGTTTACCTACCAAAATTATTATCGTAGTAACAGTAGATTCATGTATCATAAGGGTTTAGCCAAAAACGACACAAAACGCTAAGTTACATCAATAGGGTATTTCTATGGAACTCGGTGATTTTATAGGAATCCTGCGATACCAACAGCATATAAAAGATCTAGTCTAACCTTAAACCATTCTGAATCATCCTATTCTTTAACCAAACTACCAAAATACCGTCAAGGTCCACAAAACACTAAAAACACTAAACTTTAGCTAAACCAACCCAGATTTCATCCACTGCAAAAGCCCAAAAACTAAACAATACCAAATACAGGAAAATACCTACAAACACCCCCCTACACAAAGCACAAAAATCCACAGCAACAGGGGGCCGGCGACGCCGGATTTGTGGGGGTGGCCGCCGGTTTTTCAGGTGTGGGAAGGGACTCGGGTTTCGACACACAAGCCTATACTGCTTGCACACTATTTTGAATGTGTTTGCTAAACTATAAAATGATCAAAGTTGTAGCAGACCTCGGATATTCTAAAAAGTCCATATAAAATGCTAAGTTACACCAATTTGCAACGATCTGGTATTTTAATGAAATCTGGGGTAAATCTTAGGTTAAATGGCCTTATAAACTCCTAGTTAGGCTACACTAACCATAAAGAGCATCACTTGGCCAGATCTCACTCAAATCACCCAAAACTAGCACTAAACCACAAAATAAACACTAAACGAAACTAAATAATACCTAAGTTAAGCAAGCAAGGAATCAAGTTAAAAGATTATACCTCTAGAGATCCTAGGATGCAGGAAAAGGGAGGAGGAGAAGGAGGGAAGGAGCTACTGCTGCCTGCTACTGCTGCTGTGCTGATGTTGTTAGTGTTGTTGCTGTTGGTGCTGCTGGTGTTGCTGCTGCTGATGCTGTGGGTGCTGGTGCTGCTGCTGCTGCTGCTTGTGCTGCTGCTGCATGGAGCTGCTGCTGTTGTGTGTTGCTGCTGCTTGCAACTGCTGCTGCTGTTGCCTTGTTGTTGTTGCTGTTGGATTTTGCTGCTGCTGCTGCTGCAACTTCTGTTGCTGCTGATGATGCTGTGGCAGTGTGTGTGAGTGAGAGAGAGTTGTGAGAAAAGAGTGTTTTTTAAAATGAAATGAGGGAATAAGAGAGTCAACCCCCTTTCTTTCTCACCTCATTTAATGAAAGCTTGGCTTATGCCATGATGCACTCCCTCTCTCTCTCATTTAATGCAAGCATGGCACTAGCCATGATGCCATCTCTCTCTCTCTCTCAAGTCAACACAAAAGAAAATTTAAATCCTTTTTTCACAAAAAAAAATACCCTTAATTAAAATCACTTTAGCTTAACAAGGGTGGGTTAGTCTACCATGGTTGTTAAACATGGTTTAACCCAATTTAAGCCCTAGTTAACATGCACATGTGTGTGCAAGCTTAGAAAAATTCTAATAAAATATTCATTAAATTTGATAAAATATTTGAAAATCAATTTGGTAAACTTTTTATTAAAACCCATTTATTTAAATATAATTAGCCACTAAACCCATCCTAAGGTGTTACATGTCGTTATGCATGTTAGCCACTAGACGAACACTTGGGGGTATGTTTGGAGTTGGTGCGTCGGTCAAACGTAGTGGATACGTGTTATTGGTCGATTGCTAATATACATGTGTTGTATTGTTGTTTTATGATCTTTAGGTTCGCAGGTGAGGACTTCGGGCACTGCGGAGAAGGGAAAGGGAGTAGTTGGCTTTACATAGCCCAAGATCATTTGTGAGTAGATTTTACATCTACAGGGGAATCGCCCTCATGGTGTTATGCATCTGGGCTAGATATGATATGATATTAGTCATATGTTTATATTGCACATATAGAGTTTGCACATAAACTTCATTGCATATTATTACTTGTTGTGCTTGGACCTGTACCCACCGGACACTGCACTATTATTGATGGCTCATGTTGCACGGGCACTGATTGTATGCCACCCACACCGTCAATAATTGCCATGACACGCACAACACACATGCATATATGATATTATTTGGTTAGGGACATTGGGACATTGATTCATATTCCATTGTGCATATGACATATAGCATGCCTGTATACCTACATGCTTATACATATGCCTTGACATGCCTACATTCTAGTTACCCATATACCTATATGGTATTTGTTAGTTATATGTATGCCCTAGAGGCCATTACTATACATAGGATGTATATTGTAGTGGATGCTGGGACATATATAGGGAGGACTTTCTTGCTCGACATGATAGTATGCTATCTGGTTGATCTTTACCTTAACGTGTATACTGATTGTCTCTCTGTTACATGTTGGTAAAGCCCTTAGGATCTGTACTTGACTACCTGGACTATGATGCGGATCATACTAGTGGGGACATGGTAGTCTATAAGTACATCCTTCAAAGTCCCTAGTCGTGGGTGTATCGAGACGGGGCATCGATATACCAGACTAGACTAGCGTATACCTTCTCGACCCATACAGATGGGCGATGGATGATCCCATATCCATTGGTGTTTGACATCGGAGATGATATACGGGTGCTCAGTAGAGACTGGGTACACTGGACGGACTCGCCGAGAACTCCCAGATGGTATTATACCTCACGTCAGATGGCAGTTCTCTGGTGACACTGGTACAGAGTAGTCTGTTGACCCGAGATCGTCATAGAGTCTTGTGTGGTTCCCACTATGCTTTGATTTCCATCTTACCACGTCCAAGAGGGCGTGCAAAACGGTGGTTTTTGGGTACAGTCCCGAGTCACATGGAGGCAATGAGCGATAGGAGGGGATTCGTCTCTCCCGGTATAGGGAGTTGATGTTGCGCTGTGTTCGATTGGCTATAACAGGAAATCCCTGGCCAGGGTTGCTGAGATTTACTGGTAAGTGTTACCAGTAGTTTCTCGAACAGTTATAGACCTCATATCGACACGACTTATCGAGCTATTGGGGTCTGACGTTTACCACCCCTAGGTGAGATATGCGACATATCAGACGATCAGACCGGACTGTACGGTAGTGTTACTAGTTGGATTCACTGGAGTGTGAGCGGGCTTGCTCGTCGATCTTCAGATCGCTCAATACCCGGGTGGCCGTTACGTTTAGCAGACCGCTTGCGGCTTATGGGTGTTTGATATGATCATCATCTGCTGCCGGCGTATTGACGAGTCTTTAGAGTCCTACACAGAGGTTTCCTGGCTCAAGCGAAACGAAATAGGAGCGCATATGAGATATGTGCGGGACCGAGAATGATTCGTGTATGTGATACCGTATTACATTCTCGCGATGAATGTGTCGTATGGTTATATGCGATATAACCTAGTTATCGAATCGAGGGTTGATTCGATAAGACGATACATTGGATATTAGTCGGTTATATGCGATATGACCGGATCGTTAAATCAAGTGTTGATTTAATGATTTAATGCATAATTATATATTTGATATATTACTTTGCGTTAACTAGTATTGGTTCACTTTATATGGATTTTCTCACTTGTATTGTGCACATTGTATATGTGATATACATTTGTACATTTGCTTGTATCATGTTTGATGATACATGATAGTTTAAGTGTATGTTAAGAATAAACCATGGTTATTTATATGATTAGGGTTTTATTTCCTTATCTATTTATTCATTTTGAAAATAATTAGAAAAGGATAAAGAGAAATTGGTGGCTAATTTTGTTTCATATTGAAGCTTCTTGAAGACTTTGACCAAGTGACCATTTTGTTCTTATCCTTAACCCTAACCATTCCATTAACCATGGTCTTTTCTCTACACTTAACTAAGGTTGAATGTATGATAAGTATTGATTTACTTTTTCTTTTTAAAAGACTTATCATATATTTCTTTCTTCTTCTTCTTCATTCTTCTTTGAAGAAAACCAAGCTCCATCAATGGTGATTGTTGGAAAAGAGTGAGAAATCCAAAACTAAAGTTAACCCACTTCCTATTTCTTCATCCTCTACCTCTTGCCAAGTAGTAGAGTGTGTTTTCTTCACAAGTTTCTTGACTTGGTGAAGTCGGAGCTTGATTTAGCGATGCCTCGACGTAGATCATCTTCGGCATGGACATCGACGACCTAGCTTGCCCATTCTCCGACGAAGCCGACGCTAGAGCCCGGATTTGATTTGGACAGCGGAGAGGACTTCGTTGCGGAACTATGGAGGTGGAGCACCGGATCTACAAAGGTTGTATTTCCGTTTTCCCATTAGTTAATTGTTAACTAGTTATCTTTTCGCCTAGAAATCTAGCCAACGATCCGTAGTCGGGTCTCTCGGCACCTAGAAAATTTAAAAGAAGCATGGTTGATGCCTTGTGAGACCTCACTAGTGTGCCTAGGAACCCTACAGTATTGTACCATTAGAGATGGGTATATACACATATGAGACATAGCTACATGTACATCTTGCATACATACTTACATGTACACCCGTATACCTTGATATAGCTACACATATACCTAGAGGGTATTACATCATTATTGATAGGTACATGCTCATACACCTTGCTATAGTTACATGTTCACCTTTATATGATGTTGCGTTTGGTTTCGGAGAAATTAGGAACCCCATGATATACTTAATAACTCGTTGTAGTTAAATAGCGGTTTTTCCTTTATATGCTTATATTACTGTTTCATGTTGCATATATTATATTTCATGGATTTCGCATTGTAATATGGTTTTTATATGACGTTTTCTGGATGTTTTAATCCTGCGTATATATATCAGTAGTATAGGATGCTGATATACATATGTATATATACGTATATATATCAGTGGTATGGGACGCTGTTATACATGTACACCTACATAATATATCATCATAATGATCAATGAAAATATACTTATTCATTATATATGTAGGCCGATATTATGGTCGATGTGAGGGGCCTATGTGCCTGATGTGAGGGGCCTATGTGCCCAATGTGAGGGCCGATATTATGGTCGATATGTGGGCCGATCCAGACTGACGGAGCCCTATATATATGAGTATTTACGTGTAGATGTTAGACACTCAGGTTCCTTGAGACTTACAGGATGTGTTTTATTCCATACTCCGCATTTTATTTGATATACATTGCTTCATGTATTAGTAGTACCTGATAGAGTACCTTTCATGACTGTTGCAATAACATATTGCCATTTATTGCTATCAGCTTGCATGTGATAAACCATCGCAGTACGTGCATACTTGCGATTACCTGCATATGTTATTTACTATTCACGAGTTGGCAACTCACCCCCGTTGTACCACAGGGTTGTACAGGTTGTCCCTTAGAGCAGTCAGAGGCAGGGCTTTCTTCTTCCTATCGTATCATCTTTTGCAGCGGATACCGCTACGGCTGACTGGGTGCAGTTTTGCTATAGGTGGGTTTTGCGATTATCCGATGTTGCTCATTGTATATTTGTTGTATCTAGTACTCTCCATCTACCATTTTCATGTATTGACCTAGAGACGAGTTGTGAGGACGATATTGTATATTTTTTTGTGACTTGGAGGTTTTCATGCTGTTTCACTTTACATCGTCTTTTCTTCGCTACGACGTCGTATATCTGTTGTGGTAGTTGTTTTCCACCTTTGGGCGTGAATTTGCTCCCGTTTGGGGATGCTTTTACTTATATTTATGTTGTACCCTTTTTGGGGGTTGTTTTACAAAGGTGGTGCTGCCAAATTTTTAAAGGAAGTAAATTTGGACTTTAAGGAATTTTGATCGAGATTTCAAAGGTTTTAACAATGTTATTATCACTTAATACTTTTGATGATTTAGATTGCTGGGTTTTTGGCTTACTTAAATTGCGTTACGTCTGTAGACGTTACGTGGTTTAAGGGCCATCACGCGCCAAATTTCGGATCATGACAAAGTTAGTATCAGAGCGCTAGGTTTTACCTTTCGGAGTGTAGGATGACCTTGGTATGATGGAGTAAGTAGTTTAAGCAGAGTGATGTAGCGGGTGTATGTCCGCGGCATACTTATGACACGGTACTCCGCCTAAGTGACATAGGTACTAATTGCTTGAAATTCCTTCCTTGATGATACATATCCTTGTGATTCGATTTCCGTGTTCTTATCGAATCCTATTTCCATTTATAGCCTTTTGCCGCCAATGAATTTGAGGGCCCAGAGAGAGGCAGCGAGGGCTGAGGTCGGAGTTAACTCGTTTGGTACGAGGACTGACCAGGACGGTATGCTCATTGCACAGGAGCAGATTGATCCACCTTCGATAGATCGTATCGCTAGGCTTGAGGAAGATATGCAGGACTTGAGCCAGATGATGAGGTCGTTGGTTGAGGCCAGTCGAGAGCAGCGACAGGAGGTTGCCAACCCTGTTATCCAGTTATTCCTTGCTATCAGCACACAGCATTATGTCACATATACAGCAGCAGTGGTGCAGCCCGTTTAGTTGAGGAGCGTCTTCCCAAGACCTTGGTTGTTCCGAGACCGAGGAGGACTCGTGTAGGTGTATCAGCCTGGAGACAGAGGTTGAGATGTCCCGACAGATATCGTTTAGGTCGTGGGAGTAGAAGAGGCTTGGGACGAGGACAGTTGTTTAGCTCATATCCCCAGGAGGATCAGCAGCCATCGTATGGATGTTTTCGATGAGGGAGCCTTCAACACTTCGTCAGACATTGTTCCTTAACACCGCGTCAGACTTATGTTTAGAGAGGTTGTGGTCGTGGAGGGTTCGTTTAGAGGGGACATGATGGTAGAGGAGGAGTTCAGCCAGTTGCGGGTAGAGGGCATACACGAGCGTTTGCTTCTACTCATCGGGACGTGCGGGCATCCATTGCAGAGTTTTTAGGTATTCTTAATTCGTATGTTTGTTTAATTCGGGATCTACGCACTCGTTTGTTCTACACACTTCGTGCCGTGATTGGGCCGAGAGTCATGTTTGCTAGATCCGCCGTTTGTTGTGTTAACTCCTGTTAGCGATCCTTTGGTTGCGCGACACGTGTTCCGGTCATGTGCCAATTGGATAGGAGATAGAGATTCGTCCGTCGATTTGATCTTTCTAGAGATGTTGGACTTTGACGTTCTCCTGGGTACGGACTGGTTAGCTACGTGCTATGCGCCTGTGGACTGCTGCGAGAAGACATTCTGGTTTTGTTTTTCTCGGCGAGTCAGTTCTTGTTGTGCGGGGGGACTGTGGTGCCGCCCCTCACAGCTTGATTTCAGCCTTTTTCGCTAGTCAGCTTTTGAGGAGAGAATTCTTGGCTTCCATTCGTGATACCGGTGCTACAGAGGGCTAGTTGGACCGGGTTTCTTTTGGGCGAGATTTTCCGACGTTGTTCCAGATGAGCCAGCGGAGCTTAGGGAGCTTGAGGATCAGCTGCAGAGTTGCTAGATAGGGGGACTTGTACGTCCAAGTGTTTCTCTTTGGGGAGCTCTTATTCTGTTCGTCAAGGAGAAGGACGGCAGTTTGAGGTTGTGTATTGATTGATCATCGATTTAACCGATTTACGGTGCGAATAGGTATCCTTTACCTCGTGTTGACGATTTGTTCGATTAGCTCCAGGGTGCGGGACATTTTTCTAAGTTTGTTTTGGGATCAGGTCATCATTAGTTGCGGATTCGGAGTGATGACATTCCGAAGACTGCTTCTGTGGGTGTTACGGGTTTTATGAGTTTTTGGTGGTGTCGTTGGACTTAGCAATGCCCTAGCAGCATTTGTGGATGTGATGAACCAGATTTCTCAGGCCTTTCCTCGAACAGTTGATTGTTGTGTTATTGATGACATTCTGGTCTATTCCAAGAGTCGTGAGGAACATGAGTAGCACTTGAAGATTTCCTTGCAGACGTTGAGAGAGCACTAGCTGTTTACTAAATTCTCGGAGTGTTCCTTCAGGCTTGATTGTGTTGAATTTCTAGGTCATGTGGTTACGGGAGACGATATTCGTATGGTCCCGAGGAAGATCATGGCCGTACAGCTTAGGCCCAGATCTGTTTCAGGGACAGAGGTCCGCAGCTTTTAGGCTTAGTCGGTTTTTACTGCCGTTTCGTGCAGGATTTCTTGTGTATTCGCTGCACCGTTGACCGGACTGACCAGAAGGGAAGGGAGTTCTTTTTCTTTAGACTGAGGCATGCGTGCTGAGTTTTCAGTAGTTGAAGACTTTGTTGACGACTGCACCAGATCTATCTTTGCTTTCTGGATCGGGCGACTTTATCGTTTATTGTGATGTTTCACGAGTGGGGCTCGATTGTGTACTGATATAGCATGATAGAGTTATCGCTTATACTTCCCGACAGTTTGAGGAAGTACGAGCAGGATTTATCCCACTCATGATCTGGAGATGGCCGCGGTGGTCTTGCGCTGGAGATTTGGGGACACTACTTGTACGGAGAGTCGTGTCAGATTTTCACGGACCACCAGAGCTTTGTGTATATCTTCCTACAACGGATTTTGATTATTGAGACATCGCCGTTGGATGGAGCTTGTGAAGGATTGTGATTGTGAGATCCTTCATTACTCATGGCAAGGAGATTGTGGTTGTTGATGTTTTGAGTCGTAGGCCCGGGGGTAGCTTGTTCCAATTATGCGCAGTTCAGAAACAGTCTTATGTAGATTTACTGTTCTTGTGTGACCATTGAGTATAGTTTAGTAAGTCCATGTTGCCCACCCCGGTACTTGCGGGGAGGCGGAAAACGGAGTAAAAATCGAATTTTTATGAGCTTAGGCAACATGGACTAGACAAAGAAGGATCTTTGCTAAACAAAAACAAGCTAAAGCTAACTAGAAACTAGCTAAGTGCTAGAAAGGTTATACCTTGGGCTTTATGTCCTTCTCTCCTTGCTCCTTAGAGTGGTGGAAGGAGGTCACCTTAGTCGTCTTCTCACGTCGAAGAAAAATCCATCCGAAAGCCTCGACCTTTGGCTTCAACTCCAAGCTAGAAGTAACTAGGGTGCAAGAAGTGCCAATCCTTGAACCCTAGATGAGAGTAGAGATTATCAAGAGAGGGTTTTTCTCAAGCTCAAGTGTTTCTCAACACATGAGAGGGGAGAGCTTGAGGGAGAGGAAGAACAAGAGAGAGAATGTGAATAATAGAATGAGAGAATAATATGAAGCATTCTCTCATATATGTGAATTATTGTAATTAGATAATTAGTGAGATAATTGTCATGGCTAAATCAAGACATGACCATTATCATTTCATTTTTAATGCAAATTGCAAGGATCAAAGAGCATCTTCCAAATGAAATGATGATGGTCAAAGTGTCAACCAAGGTCAACAAGTCAAGAAGGTCAAATGGTCAACAACCATAACCATGCACAATTATTAAACTAATATCAATTAATAATAATACACACATAAGTATTAGGGTTAATAAAATGACAATAGTCATTAACCCTAATCAAAGTCCTCTCCCTCTGTCTCAAGCAACTGTGCATACGCACCCGTATTCGTGATCCGAGGAACACGAATACAATGAGAAAAACCAATCCCAAATCATATACTAGGATCCGGCTTAAACCAAAGCCCGCTAGTATAAGCTGTCCGGACAGCAAACGTGCACAAGTGCGCGGATGTGAACGAACCCTGTCGCAAAACCATGCGACCTCTACTCATTTTGCCTAAAGGCGAATAGCTCTCTGTGTGGGACTCTAAAGACTCGACACTACGCTGGCAGTGGGTTTAATCACAGACCGCAAGCGGCACTAGCTGTACGTAACGGTCCCCAGGTAGATGTCGACAAGAAGACTGACGAGGTGAACCCCATCTGAACTCCTACTGAGCTTGTATGTGACAATCTCCGTACAGTCCGATCTGTTTGTCTGATACATCGCATGGCGGGCCTAGGGGGGCGGTGAACGTCAGTCCCCTAATAGCGGTACAAGTCGTGTCGGAGTGTAGCCCAGAACACCCTGAGATAACACTGGAAACCTACCAGTATATCTCGCTTGCCCTGGCCAGGGACTACTCGTGTAATGGCTCTCCTGGACACAGTGCGATGTCAACCCCCAATACCGGGAGAGACGAATCCTGTCTAACCGTCACTGCCTCCAAGTGCTTCGGGACTGCACCCAAAAACTACCTGTTTGCACGACTCCTTTGAGCCGTGGTAGGGTAGTAATCAAAGTGCAGTGGGAACACACTCGAGGAGAAGTGACAGTGTCAAGTCAGTGGACTAAGCTGTACTCATGTCACCTGGGAACTGATAACTGACGATAGGTATAGTACCAACCAACAGTTCCCGACGAGTCCTGTCCAGTGTACTCGTAACCTAACGAGCACCCGCATACTATCTCAAGTAAGACGTACTGACGGCTGTGGGACAGACCGTCTCCCACGCTGGGATGAGAAGCGCATACACTAGTCTACTCCGGAGTATCGATGCCCTGTCTCGATAGTCCAACGACTAGGGACCTGTATAAGGATGTGCTTATAGATCACCCAGCTCCCACGAGTGTGAGCGCTATCACAACGCTGGTAATCCAGCAAAGATCCTAAGGGCTCTACTAATATGTATATCAGCGATATGCTAAAAGAAACACATGCACATATTAAAGCAGAGACAAACCAAGTAGCATACTACCATTTCGAGCAAGATTGTAAATACAACTGTGAATATCCCAAGCTTCCATCAAGTAATATACAAACTATTATGATACAGTAATAGCCTCTAGGGCATATACACTAACAATCCCCCACTTGCACTAAGGCCATGTACTGGCGTATCGAAGACCTATCATCTCGATCAGCCGCTCGAACTGAGTCTGGGGCAAGGCCTTAGTGAATGGATCTGCTGTGTTATCTTCTGAAGCAACCCTCCGAACCTCGATCTCTTGGCGATCCACGATCTCCCTGATCAGGTGATACCGCCTTAAGATGTGTTTGGATTTCCGATGGGACCTGGGTTCCTTCGCTAAAGCTATAGCCCCGTTGTTGTCGCAATACAGAGGTATTGGGTCAACAATGGACGGAACCACCTGAAGTTCTCTCAAGAACTTCCTCATCCAGACAGCTACTTTTGTGGCATCAGATGCAGCGATGTATTCCGCTTCCGTAGTCGAGTCAGCAACGGTTTCCTGTTTGGAGCTCTTCCAACACACCGCCCCTCCATTGAGCGTAAAGACAAAACCCGACATGGACTTGGAATCATCCTTGTCACCCTGGAAGCTGGAGTCAGCAAAGGCCTCAATCTGGAGGTCTTTTCCGCCATACACCAAGAACATCTCCTTAGTCCTTCTCAGGTACTTGAGAATGTTCTTTACTGCTATCCAATGTTTCTCCCCAGGGTTTGACTGATACCTGCTTACCACACTCAGTGCATAAGCCACATCCGGTCTGGTACACAACATCGCATACTTTATAGAGCCTATCGCAGAAGCGTAGGGTATAATAGACATGCGATCCCTTTCCAAATCAGTTTTGGGAGACATCTCTTTGGAGAGG
Source organism: Agapanthus africanus (assembly GCA_030015575.1). Classification (NCBI taxonomy): domain Eukaryota; kingdom Viridiplantae; phylum Streptophyta; class Magnoliopsida; order Asparagales; family Amaryllidaceae; genus Agapanthus; species Agapanthus africanus. Next base: position 55,854,235 of record JASDDO010000029.1, read on the forward strand.
GTGATCCCGTGACAAGCCGGTAGATTACCGCGCTTGGAATCTTCCATACTGAATCTCTTCAACATGGTGTCGATGTACCTGGACTGCGAAAGTCCTAATATCCTCTTGGATCTGTCACGGTAGATCCGGATACCCAGAATGTATGAGGCATCACCCAGGTCTTTCATGGAGAACCTATGTGACAAGAACCCCTTGACAGATTGTAGCATAGGAATGTCATTTCCTATTAAGAGAATGTCATCCACGTATAAAACGAGGAATACTACAGTTCTCGCTACAAATCTACAATAGATGCATGGTTCATCTGGATTTTTGATAAAGCCAAATTCCTTGACCGTCTCATCAAAACAGATGTTCCAACTCCGCGATGCCTGCTTTAGTCCATAAATGGACTTAAGCAACTTGCACACCTTTCCGCTGCTCCCACTCTGAATGAAACCTTCTGGCTGGTCCATATAGACACACTCCTCTAAATGTCCATTTAGAAAAGCTGTCTTTACGTCCATCTGCCAAATCTCATAATCGTGGAAGGCAGCAATGGCAAGAAGGATCCGAATGGATTTCAGCATAGCTACTGGAGAAAAGGTTTCGTCATAGTCCAAACCAGGTCGCTGACGAAAACCCTTTGCTACCAGTCTAGCTTTATAGGTCTCAACCTGTCCATCTACACCAATCTTCCTTTTGAAGATCTACTTGCATCCTACGGGTTTTACCCCATCTGGAGCAATGTCCAACGTCCATACTTTGTTGGTGTACATGGACTCCATCTCGGTCCGCATTGCATCCAGCCATTTTACCGAGTCGACGCTCTGAATGGCTTGTTGGAAGCTAGTAGGCTCATCACAATCTATGATGCAATCCTCTCTATCCCCGTCAATGAGAAAACCGTAGTATCTCTCGGGCGGATGAGACTGCCTACTACTCCTGCGGAGTGGCGTGGGAATGTCCTGATCTTTCGAACCCTCTGGTTCTACTAAGCTTTCAGTAATAGCTCGTGGTTCTGGAATTTCTTCCAGTTCTATTGTGCTCCCACTTAATTCTTTTTCTATGAACTGGTGTTCTAGAAAGTGGGCATGGCGAGAAACAAACACCTTTTGTTCCTCTTCGCAATAGAAGAAATATCCCTTGGAGTTCTTTGGATATCCCACAAACTCGCACTGTACTGAGCGTGCCTCGAGCTTGTCCGCATGCTGCTTTTTTACAAAAGCTGGACATCCCCATGTCTTAATATGATTAAGATAGGGTCTCTTCCCACACCATATCTGATATGGTGTAGTAGGAACAGTCTTAGTTGGAACTCGGTTCAAAAGGTATGCAGCTGATCTAGCGCATATCCCCAGAACGATCGCGGTAACTCAGCGTTACTCATCATGGACCGTACCATATCTAATAGGGTTCGGTTCCGTCTCTTCGATACACCGTTATGTTGCGGAGTGTATGGAGGAGTAAGCTGAGAGAGAATTCCATTCTCTTTTAAGTAACCCAGGAACTCGGCACTCAAGTATTCACCACCTCGATCAGATCTCAGTGCCTTGATACTTTTGCCTGTTTGTTTTTCTACTTCATTCTTATATTCCTGGAATTTTTCAAAGGCCTCGGATTTATGTTTCATTAAGAAGACATAACCGTACATTGAAAAGTCATCCGTAAAAGTAATGAAGTAAGAATAACCGCTTCGCGCATGTGTAGACATTGGACCGCACACGTCGCTGTGTACGAGTCCCAAGAGCTCGCTCTTACTCCGTGTCCAGTGAACGGAGTCTTTGTCATCTTTCCTTTGAGACAGGATTGACAAGTTGCATACGATTGATATTCGAACGGATCCAAATATCCTTCTGCATGTAACTTAGTCAACCTTCTCTCATTGATGTGACCCAGTCTACAATTCCATAAGAAAGTTTTATTGATATCTGGAGACTTTCTTTTGTGTGTATTCTGGACATTGAAAATCTGTGGTTGGTTTAACACGTATATACCGTTGTTCAATGTACCTGACCCAATCAAAACTTGATTAAGGTGAATGTTCACTATATTACTTACAAATGCAAATTCATAACCTTCTTTAGATAATAAAGATACAGAAATGATATTACAGGTTGCATTTGGTACATAATAACAACTACGTAAAACCAAAAAATGTCCATCTGACAGTCCCAGGTGATAGTCCCCCACGGCCTCAGCATCCATGCTAGCACCGTTTGCAACTCTGAGGGTCATGTCACCTGCCTTCAAAACTCTACGCTTTCTCAACGCCTGCAAAGAATTACAGATATGAGATCCTGATCCGGTATCCAATACCCAGGATGTAGAGTTTATTGATAGACAGTTTTCAATAACATACACACCTGAAGCTGAAGCTGCAACTCGCTTCAAATCCTGTGTTCTGGCCTTCCAAGCCTTGCAATCCAGTTTCCAGTGACCACTTTTGTGACAATAGAAGCATTCTTCCTTCCCCACCAGCTTTCCCGCTACCTTTGTTGCTTTTCCTTTTCCCTTTGTATCCACTTTACTGACACCGCATCTTGGTTTGGCGGGGGCTTTCTTCTTCTTGCCCTTGGCTTTCGCCCTGGACCTAGAAGAGGAAGATCCTCCTACAAACAAAGTGGATGTCTCCCTACCCTTCTGTAGGGTGTCCTCAGCACTCCTCAACATGTTCAGAAGTTCGGAAAGTTCAACCTCCTTTCCTTGCATGTTGAAATTAAGAATAAACTGGGCGTAAGTGGAAGGAAGGGACTGGAGAATCAAATCAGTATAGAGTTCATTCTCCAACGTGGTCCCAAGGTCCGCGAGCTCCTCAATGTAGCCAATCATCTTAAGCACGTGTTCCGCTACCGATGATCCGACGGCCAACCTTGTCGAAAACAACTTCTTCGACACTTCGTATCTTGCGATACGAGACTGCTGTCCATACAGTTCTTTTGTATGAAGAAATATGGACTCTAGGTCCATATTCTCGTGCCTCCTCTGATGTTCGTTGTCCATCGAGGCTAGTACGGGGCATCTGGCCTTCGCGCAATCTATTTCCCAGGTCTTGTAGATTTCCCTATCTACGACACTGGTTTTGGGACCTGGGACAGGGGGAGCTTTGGTGGTAAGGACATACCCCAACTTGTCATAAGTGATTGCCATCTTGACATTCCTGAGCCAATCTTTGTAGTTTGGCCCTGTCAATATGTTTTTATCTAGTAATAACTTAAGTCCGGTCATGTTGAATGGTCGCTGCAATTAGGAGAGAGAAAAGAAACACTTTAGCATGATGCTCTTGCAAGTTTAGAGTGGTTTTTAGTTTGTCTAAACTGGATGGCTCCCACTGTCTCTCGAATCCCTTCTCAAACCGTAAAGAAAGGATTAGTCAGGATCAATCTCACCGTACAATACTTGCTTAACCGTTCAGCCAGGCCAGTGTCGGTACTTCGAGGGAGGTTTTCCAACGTTTTCGCGAAGTTCCTTAATTAAGTAACCTCTTTTCCCTGTAGGCGTAGCCCCGCTAACACCTTTCTAGGCACCTACTAGGTTTATAGCATTAATCGTTAAGTGAGAGTTTTCCCGAGGAGTAGCATATACTCACAGTAGGATCGGGATCCAAATATCATCGCGTGATAAAACCGAAGGAATCCTACCAGAATTATCACACTCCAAATGGTATGCAGCGCTAGCAAGTTTCAGTACTTATGAAACTCCCGATGTGGATTTTTGCCCCATGCTCTTATGACCTTGACTTTGGCCAAAATATCATAAGTCACATGTCAAGTTCTACCCGTCATTCTCCTGGTTAATTTGGACCCACCCGTACCTACCCTTGACTTTGGCCAAAATGGCAGCACGACTGTCCCAAACCAACGCATCTATCTATGCTGCACATGAATACCCAATAGCTACCAATCACTATGCCTTGACTTTAGCCAAAATACATAGCTTGAATACTTTTTGACCATTCATGTGGAATGACGGAGGGCTACGAATGGTTTTGGCGAAACCGTGAACGTAGTGAACTTGATATAATCGATGGAACGAGATAGCTTTTAAAAGGAGTGGTTCAAGCTCCGCGTTTAAAAGTTTAGTTTTGAAAAGAACCGAGTGGTTTTCAAAGTGTTCCAATCGATTTTTACTTGGTTTATTTTCTTGCATTAGTTCTTTTAATGCGTCCCATCAATTAATCCTACCATTGCAGAAAACAACCAAAATATGACGTACGCTTGTGCCATTCGCATTCGCCATGGGGCCCCGTCATCACCCGTTAGGTTACTTAACTAACGACAGAGCGGGGGCTGGGCTAGCGCGGCTGTAAAACATAAGCAACGCCTAAATAGTTATCATATATAAATATATAGCAATGATAGACATTACAGATCACAGATGAATACATTGGATATACTAGGAATCCGCAATCCGTTCGAGCCTGCAACGAAAAGCGGATTACACGGTCGCGGTGAATAGCCAATACCCCACCCAAGACCCCTACGGGTGCGGCAAACTACCCGCCAAGTACTCGAAGCGAAACAACCTCCCTCACCACCGTGAGTAGGCCACTCGGCACTTCGAGATACCCGGTAGTTTGTGCACCCCCTCCATGGGTCTATCCTAGGAGCAAAAACAGTAAAAAGAATTATACAATGACGGCTACAACCCCGACCCATTTGTGCGGCCAAACAAATAATATTATTACATCAATTTACATATTACAATGAATGAAAGAAAAAGCAACACTCATCTCACATCCACCCCGGCTATTCATCCGCGACAATCCAACCCATTCATATACACATACCATCATCAATCACAGATCACAGATATGTATAACCCCGACTAATCGACATATAGCGATTAGCCGACGTTCAATACATATAAACATCACAGATATAACCTTTTAGTCAAAGTGTATTGAAGTTCGGGAAAAAATACGGATTTATAGGCCCCCAAAAACAAATTTCTATTCTGGAAAATCTGGGCACATATAAACCATCTTAAAAATCCTAAAACCAAGCCAGAAATACATGCACCAAACTCGACCCAGTAAAGAGCAAAGACGGCCGCGGTTGCGCGGCAATAGCTTGCTATTGCCGCGGAACCGCGGCTCTTTGGTCGAATCACTGGATCGTTTTTGGTGGCTTTCTTTAAAAAACCCTGAGATGATTTTTGGAGTATGACAAATTTTATTTTGAACAGAAAAAAAATTAACAGAAACTTAGGGTTTTGAAAACTCGGTTTTTCGATTTTTTCGATTCGAACTTCGATACACTCTACTATCTAGCTAGTTTATGTTTAGTTAGGCTCTGATACCACTGTAAGTCCACGTTGCCCACCCCGGTACTTGCGGGGAGGCGGAAAACGGAATAAAAATCGAATTTTTATGAGCTTAGGCAACATGGACTAGACAAAGAAGGATCTTTGCTAAACAAAAACAAGCTAAAGCTAACTAGAAACTAGCTAAGTGCTAGAAAGGTTATACCTTGGGCTTTATGTCCTTCTCTCCTTGCTCCTTGGAGTGGTGGAAGGAGGTCACCTTAGTCGTCTTCTCACGTCGAAGAAAGATCCACCCGAAAGCCTCGACCTTTGGCTTCAACTCCAAGCTAGAAGTAACTAGGGTGCAAGAAGTGCCAATCCTTGAACCCTAGATGAGAGTAGAGATTATCAAGAGAGGGTTTTTCTCAAGCTCAAGTGTTTCTCAACACATGAGAGGGGAGAGCTTGAGGGAGAGGAAGAACAAGAGAGAGAATGTGAATAATAGAATGAGAGATTAATATGAAGCATTCTCTCATATATGTGAATTATTGTAATTAGATAATTAGTGAGATAATTGTCATGGCTAAATCAAGACATGACCATTATCATTTCATTTTTAATGCAAATTGTAAGGATCAAAGAGCATCTTCCAAATGAAATGATGATGGTCAAAGTGTCAACCAAGGTCAACAAGTCAAGAAGGTCAAATGGTCAACAACCATAACCATGCACAATTATTAAAATAATATCAATTAACAATAATACACACATAAGTATTAGGGTTAATAAAATGACAATAGTCATTAACCCTAATCAAAGTCCTCTCCCTCTGTCTCAAGAAACTGTGCATACGCACCCGTATTCGTGATCCGAGGAACATGAATACAATGAGAAAAACCAATCCCAAATCATATACTAGGATCCGGCTTAAACCAAAGCCCGCTAGTATAAGCTGTCCAGACAGCAAACGTGCACAAGTGCGCGGATGTGAACGAACCCTGTCGCAAAACCATGCGACCTCTACTCATTTTGCCTAAAGGCGAATAGCTCTCTGTGTGGGACTCTAAAGACTCGACACTACGCTGGCAGTGGGTTTAATCAGACCGCAAGCGGCACTAGCTGTACGTAACGGTCCCCAGGTAGATGTCGACAAGAAGACTGACGAGGTGAACCCCATCTGAACTCCTACTGAGCCTGTATGTGACAATCTCCGTACAGTCCGGTCTATTCGTCTGATACATCACATGGCGGGCCTAGGGGGCGGTGAATGTCAGTCCCCTAATAGAGGTACAAGTCGTGTCGGAGTGTAGCCCAGAACACCCTGAGATAACACTGGAAACCTACCAGTATATCTCGCTTGCCCTGGCCAGGGACTACTCGTGTAATGGCTCTCCTCACACAGCGCGATGTTAACCCCCAATACCGGGAGAGACGAATCCTGTCTAACCGTCACTGCCTCCAAGTGCTTCGGGACTGCACCCAAAAACTACCTGTTTGCACGACTCCTTTGAGCCGTGGTAGGGTAGTAATCAAAGTGCAGTGGGAACACACTCGAGGCGAAGTGACAGTGTCAAGTCAGCGGACTAAGCTGTACTCATGTCACCTGGGAACTGATAACTGACGATAGGTATAGTACCAACCAACAGTTCCCGACGAGTCCTGTCCAGTGTACTCGTAACCTAACGAGCACCCGCATACTATCTCAAGTACGACGTACTGACGGCTGTGGGACAGACTGTCTCCCATGCTGGGATGAGAAGCGCATACGCTAGTCTACTCCGGAGTATCGATGCCCTGTCTCGATAGTCCAACGACTAGGGACCTGTATAAGGATGTGCTTATAGATCACCCAGCTCCCACGAGTGTGAGCGCCATCACAACGCTGGTAATCAAGCAAATATCCTAAGGGCTCTACTAATATGTATATCAGCGATATGCTAAAAGAAACACATGCACATATTAAAGCAAAAACAAACCAAGTAGCATACTACCATTTTGAGCAAGATTGTATATACAACTGTGAATATCCCAAGCTTCCATCAAGTAATATAAAAACTAGTATGATACAGTAATGGCCTCTAGGGCGTATACACTAACAAGTTTAAGTTCACCTCTACTCGAGCGAGTTAGTACCGTTGCCTATAATTTGTCACTTCCACCCAGATTTTTGAGTATTCATCCCGTATTCCTTGTGTCAATACTTTGCAAATAGCTTCATGACCTTTTTCACATGATCTAGAACCAAGCCATTTAATTGGGACGCGATCTTTTGTTCACCAGCAGCCGATAGTTATAGTGGATCGGCAGGTGGAGAAATTTCGGTCAAGGGTCTTGCCATCTGTGGAGGTTTTTCTTTGGTGTAGCCGTCTAGTGAGGAGATCACTTGGGAGGCTGCGAGCGAGATTTGGGAGTTTTGCACTCATTTCTTTGAAGGTATGCATAGTGAGAATTTTAATTCGGGGACGAATTTTATTTAAGGGGGGAGATTGTAACGCCTTAGGAGATAATGCGGGTTTTCTGTAAAAAAATTTACCACAGTTTCCTCACATTTTATAACATTTAATTAATAATTTATTGTTATTTGTTATGGCTTGCACACACTTGTGCATGTTAATGTGAGGTTGTGTATATGTTAATCTAGTTTAGTGACCATGACAATTTAACTAAATCCTAATCCTTTGCTTTGCTTTAACCCTAAACCTCTAGATATTTGTGGAGAGATATTTCTTTGTGTTTTGGATTGGAGAGGAGGTGGCATGGTGACTCATGTGAGGGCATGGTTTGCATTAATGAGAGAGTTAATGAAATGGTGAACTCACCCTTATCCTCACCTCTCTTTATCTTTTCATCTCACCCTCTCTCATTCTCTCTCACTCTATCTCTTTCTCTTTCTCATTATTATTCATCGCTCATTACCTCAACTGAACACTCACCTTTCCTTCACTTAACATTCACTAATCTTCATCAAAACATCACCAAATCACTTCCTAAGCCTTGTTTTGCCTCTTAGATGCCTTGGAGTTTGGAAAGCTAGAATCTTTGAGCTTGTGGGAGTAGTAATGATCTCTATCTATTCTATATGATGTTATGGTGTTGTGTAGCCTTCTAGTTTTAGTTTAAAACACGTAAAGTTTAGTTTCGTGCAAATATTGTATTTTTAGTGTCGTTGTATGATATCTGTGATCTGCTGTGACCCCGATTGTATATAGGAAAATCTAGCAATGTAGTTGTGTTGTACCAGTGACCCTAAACCTACACCTAAAGCACGAACCCCCTAGGCTCGAATTTGGCCGGCGACAAGCATAGGAATTCCGGCGAGCTCGGTTTTAGGGTGGAGTTGGGTTTTGGTTTTTGGTGGGTAGTTATCTGTAATTTTAGTGTGTTTGGTCTTGCTGGATTTTTATGTTTTTACTGTATACAAAATCTGGGATCACTTTGCTAGTATTTTGTGTTACGACTACGTGTGTTACCTTATACGACACGGCACGAGTACTTTGTGTAGCCTTTGCTCTTGGGTTGGTTTCGTAGTGTCGCTACGCATGTTAGCCACTAGATGAACACTTGGGAGTATGTTTGGAGTTGGTGCGTCGGTCAAACGTAGTGGATACGTGTTATTGGTCGATTGCTAATATACATATGTTGTATTGTTGTTTTATGATCTTTAGGTTTGCAGGCAAGAACATCGGGCGCTGCGGAAAAGGGAAAGCGAGTGGTTGGCTTTACTTAGCCCAAGATCATTTGTGAGTAGATTTAACATCTACAGGGAAATCGCCCGCATAGCGTTATGCGTCTGGGCTAGATATGATATGATATTAGTCGCATGTTTATATTGCACATATAGAGTTTGCGCATAAACTTCATTGTGTAGGGTTAGCTTAGCACCTTAGCAAGGTTTTGGCAAGCATCAATCATACTACTTTAAAAATTTTGGGGTGCTAAACAAACCCTAACCAAGATCTTAACTAGAGATATAGGGTTAACATAGCAAGTAAACAACTTTACTTCTAAGAGTTTGGGATTACAACCTTTATAGTCCGTTCCTTCGCTTCATAAGCTCTGTGTTGAGGTCCCTTCGTCGCGATCATCATGTACCTGGACTCTAGAGAGGCTCCTTGAAGAGAAAGATGCAAGCTTGCTTCCAATCTTCAACAACTAAGAAGATCTACCTTGAAGAATCTCAAACCAAAGCTCATGCTTCACTAATCAAGTATTAGTAAAGCAAACACCCTAATTTAAGTGGATAGAATAGATGAGGATGTGGAAGTAGGAATTTATCTCTATTTTGTTTTCAATTTCTCACTTTATTTCATCACTAAAGAAAAATCTAGTGAAGGCTTTCTTCAAGAAGAAAGAAGAAGATGAAGTAAAACCTTTTGTGATGAATAATGAAAATTATTGCTGTGGTTACAAATCAACCATGGGTTAAGAATGAAGGTTTAACCCTTGTAGAGAATTATCTAGGGTAAAGGGTTTGGGTTGGGTTAAGAAATATCTACACAAAATTTCAAAGGTCAAAGTCAAAGCTTCAAGAAGCTTCATGAAAGCTTCATCCAAGCTTAACCCTGATCCAAACCCTAACCGTATTTAAACTCCACAAAACATGTTGCATTTGTAACCCTAACTTGCTACAATATTATATATCACACATATAATATATTTTGCAAGAAAATAAAATAATATAATTAACATATATCACATATACATCAATGTATTATCCATGTGAGAAAAAGAATCTTTAAGTGAGCTTATATTAGTTGATGTAATATAATATATCAAATATATAATTATACATTAAATTATCGAATCAACACTTGATCCAATAATCTGGCTATTTCACAAATAACCGAGTAATATAATCTGTATCAGTTCATCGAATCAACACTTGATCCGATGACCCGGCTATATCACATATACCCGGCCGATATCACATATCGCGAGAATCTAATACGGTATCACATACTCGTATTATTCTCGGTCCCGTACATATCATATATGTGCTCCTACTTCGTTTTGCCTGACAGGAAACCTCTGTGTAGGACTCTAAAGAATCGTCAATACACCGGTAGTATGTGATGATCATATCAAACACCCACAAGCTGCAAGCGGTCAGCTAAACGTAACAGCCATCCAGGTATTGAGCGATCAGAAGATCAACAAGCAAGCCTGTACATTCTCCTGCGAATCCATTCAGTAACACTCCCGTACAGTCCGGTCTCTTCGTCTGATATGTCGCATATCTCGCCTAGGGGTGGTAAATTCAGACCCCAGTAGCTTGATAAGTCATGTCGATATGAGGTCCATAACAGTTCGAGAAACTACTAATAACACTTACCAGTAAATCTCAGCAACCCTGGCCGGGGATTTCCAATTATAGCCAATCGAATACAGCGCAACATCAACTCCCTATACCGGGAGAGACGAAACCCCTCCTATCGCTCATTGCCTCCATGTGATTCGGGACTGTACCCAAAACCACCGTTTTGCATGCCCTCTTGGACACGGTATGATGGAAATCAAAGCACAGTGGGAATCACACAAGACTCTATGACGATCTCGGTTCTACAGACTAACCTGTACCAGTGTCACCAGAGAACTGCCATCTGACGTGAGGTATAATACCATCTGGGAGTTCTCGGCGAGTCCGTCCAGTGTACCCAGTCTCCACTGAGCACCCGTATACCTTCTCTGATGTCAAACACCAATGGATATGGGATCATCCATCGCCTATCATATGGGTCAAGAAGCGCATACGCTAGTCTACTCTGGAGTATCGTTGCCCTGTCTCGGTACTCCCACGACTAGGAACATTTAAAGTATGTACTTAGCGACTACACTGTCCCCACTAGTATGATCTGTATCATAGCCTTGGTAGTCAAGTACTCATCCTAAGGGCTTTATCAACATGTAACATAGAGACAATCAGAGTACATGTTAAGATAAAGAGCAACCAGATAGCATACTATCATGTCGAGCAAGAAAGTCCTCCCTATATATGTCCAAGCATCCACTACAATATACATCGTATGTACAGTAATGGCCTCTAGGGCATACATATCACTGACAATCTCTCACTTGCACTAGGGCCATCTGTTATGGTATCGCATACCCAACAATCAGCTGTGGTTGAAGTATCTCATACTCAACCATCCCATAAAAGTCTCTACTGGGAAATAGGCCTTTGTGAGTGGATCCGCGCTGTTGTCCTCTGTGTCTACTCTCCTAACCTTGATCTCCCTGGAGATCAATCATCTCTATGATCTGGTGATACTGCCTAAGAATATGTCTGGATCACAGATGGGACAGGGGTTCCTAGGCCTAAGCCACAACTCCATTGTCACACAATGGTAGGAACGAAGTTCATCTCATGAACTTATATATGTCCAGACTGTCTCTTTGGTAGCATCCTTGGTAACGATGTATCTCTCCTTTAATCTTCTAGTAAGTCACGGTATCTTGCTTGGAACTCTTCCAACATACCGTCCCTCCACCGAGGGTAAAGACAATACCTGCGACTGACATTAAGTCGTCCTTATCACCCTGAAACCTTTCTAGTGATTCTTCCCAGGATCGATTGATACCATCTCACTACAACTAGTGAGAATCCTAACATTCAATTAGATCTATCTCATAGATCCATCACACAGGTTTTAGGAGGTATCACCTTGATCCTATATGGAGAATCTTTTTGATAAGAGGAGATTGACCGAGCGTAGCATAGGAAACTCCTTACCTATCAAGAGTATATCATCCACGTACAATACGAGGATCACCACCATACTCCCTACTACCTTTTTGTACATACTTGGTTCATCTACCATTTTGATGAAGTCAAACTCTTTGACTACTATATCAAAACAGACGTTCCAACTCTGCGATGCCTGATTTATCCCATAAAACATCTTGCACACGTTTCCGTTGCTCCCACTGTCTACGAAGCCCTCTGGCTGTGTACTTATAGATGCTCTCTTCCAAATCATCATTTAGAAAACCAGTCATGACACCCAACCGCCAGATATCATAGTCATGGTATGTAGCAGTGGAAAGTAGGATCTGGTATGTACTTAAGCATAGCTTTGAAAGTCTCAACTTTTCCATGTACACCAAGTAATCTTCTCAAGATATACTTGCTCCTGATGGGGATTTAACCCTTCAGATAAAGCAACTAAAGTCCATATTTTGTTGGTGTATAAGGATTCCATCTCAGATTGCTAAGCATCCAGCCATTCTCACAGAGTCCCCACTCCAGATGGCCTGCTCGAAACTTGTTGGGTTATCATCTCATGATGCAATCCTCGCTCCCACTGTCATAGAGAAACCGAAGTATCTCTTAGGTGGATGAGGAACCCTACCAGATCGGCGGAGAGGCTGAGATTCTTTGGAAACTATTGAATCCTCCGATTCTACCAAATCATCAGCTGCAGTTTGTTTTAGCTGGAACTACTTCCAATTCTACCTTATGACCACTAATTTCTTCACAAGAAATTCCCTTTCCAAAAAGGTGGCATGCTGAGAAAACAAAACATCTTTTGTTCCTCAGTTTGGTAGAAGATATTCCCTTGCTAATGCTTAGGATATCCAACAAACTTCCACAGAACTGTCCTTGCCTCGAGCTTGTCCGTATTTTTCTTTTGACATAGGCCGGACAACCCCAAATCTTAATATCTTTAAGAGATGGGCTCTTCCCATACCATATCACATATAGAGTGGTAGGCATCTGATTTGGGTGGAGCCCTATTCAATAGGTATGCAACTTCTCAAGTGCATAACCCCAAAAGAAAATAAGCAACTCAGTAGTACTCATCATAGAGCATATCATATCACATAGGGTGCGATTGCTCCGCCCCGATACACCGACGTGCTGTGGTGTATACGGAGGAGTAATGCTGAGAGAGAATCTCATTCTCCTTTCTTTTTATAGTCCAGGAATTCCGTTGCTCAACTATTCTCCTCCTTGATCTCATCAAAGGACATAATACTTTTACCCGTTTTTGGTTCTCTACTTCTAACTTATATTCTGTGAATATCTTAAAAGCTTCGGACTTGTGTTTCAATAGGAACATATGTCTGAATCTTGAGAGATCATCAGTAAATGTAATGAAGTACAAAGAACCGGTCCTGGCATGTGTAGACAGGGAACCTTTACATACATCATCAGGTATCAATCCCAAGAGTTCACTAACTCTTTCTCTGTTTCTAATAAACGGAGTTGTGGTCATCTTATCTTTGTGGCATGACTGGCAAGTGTAAGTCTACGGTAGCGCCCCGGGTGTCTAACAGACGCCAAATGCGGAACAAAAACTTTTTAACTGGCGCTATCGTATACTATAAACCGGATCTGCCATTATTGCTAAACTAACAAACTAAAAAGTGGGTAGAAAGGTTATACCGAACGACCCGAGTCCTTCGTTCTTTAACCATCATCCCACGCTCCGTTGCGGCTGTTCCGATCTCGTCGATCTCCGATCTCCTTGTCCAGGTGGCACCACGTCAACGAATCTTTAAACGGGCTCCCGCCTCTGACCCGAGGCAACTCGGTGACCAAGTCTGCTAAAAGAGATGACCAAGATTGATATAGAGAATGAGTAGAACACTTTGTCTCACTTCGTCCAAAGCCATGGACGAACGGTTAATGAAGTTGACTTTTGGATTGAATGAAATGAGAAATGAGAATATGAAATTTCGATGAATCAAATTCCTAATCTTTTTAATCAACAACCATATCATTTTAAGCGGGTGGCCGGCCACATATATATGAGGAGGGGAGGTGAGTGTAGTAGCAGGGGGGTAACCATAATGGAAAAGATCTCACACAAATATCCTAAGCATGAACAAAAAGCATTAATGAAAAGGTGACTCACTAATAACACCTCATCAACCATTAATGCAAATGAATGACTCACAAAACCTAGTCATCATCCAAGAAGCTTCCTCTCATGACTCACCCTCATGACTCACCCTCAAGAAAAGATAAATCCGCATTAAACCGAATGTTTAATACGGGTGATAGAAAACTGGAAACTGGAAACTTCCAAAAGCGATCCCGAAACGAAGTTCAGGACAACCCCGTAACAGTATAAACATACCCGCATTTGTATTACGACCGAATACAAATGCAACTGAGACAAAGATATTATATCTACTCAATATAATACTCGGATCCGGCTTAAACCAAACCCCACCAGTATTATCTGCACGAAATATGACACGTGCGTAAACGCACGTGCATTTTCCGAACCCTGCCATAAAACCATACGGCCTCTACAACGTTTCGCCCGAACTTGGGAAACTATCTGTGGGGGACTCTAATGACTCGTCAATACCCTGGCAGTGGGTTTAACCACAAGTCGTCAGCGGCACTAGCTGTGCGTAATGGCTGCCCATGTACTGACCTCAAGGGAGGCCGATGAGCGAACTCATCCGAAAACCCTTCTGAGCCTAACAGTGACAATGTATATACAGTCCGGTCCGTTCGTCTATGAGTATTGAATATCCGGCCTAGGGGGCTAGTAACGTTAGACCCCCAATAGCGGTATAAGTCGTGTCGGAGACAAGCCCTGAACACCCTAAGAAACTACCGGAGTACCTACAAGTAATTCTCACCTGCCTTGGCCAAGGACTTGGTGTAATGGCTTTCCTAGACACAGCACGATCTCACCCCCAATACCGGGAGAGACGAATCCCCTACCGATCCGCTCACGTGCCTCCATGTGGCTCGGGACTGTACCCAAAAACTACCTGTTTGCACGACTTCTTTGAGCCGTGGTAGGGTAGAAATCAAAGCACAATGGGAACTCACACGAGACAAATGACGACCTCAGGTCGATGAACTAACCTGTACACATGTGACCAGGGAACTGCTATCTGACGATATGTATAATACCAACTAGCAGCTTCCCGGCAAGTCCTGTCCGGTGTACTCATAACCTAATAAGCACCTGTATACATCTTAGGTGATCCAACTGACACCAGTGGCTTGTGAGACCGGCCACCGTCCCTCGTCGGGGTCTCGACTGTATACACCAGTCTACTCCGGAGTATCGATGCCCTATCTCGAAACTCCCACGACTAGGGACCACTTTTAAGGAAGTGCTTATGGACTACCCAACTCTCACGTATATGATCTCCCTCATACTGTTGGTAGTCAATCAAGATCCTAAGGGCTCTATCAACGTGTAACATGTGATCAGTCACCTGAACCTGTACACGACTGATAAAGGCAAACCAAACATCATACTATCATCTCGAGTAAGACTGTCCTACCGGTATTGGTCCTCCGCAATCATTGCAATCACGTGCCTGCGATCCAATAATTGACTTTGAGGGCACTATATCGAACAATCTCCCACTTGCACTTAAGGCTAATTATTGCGATGTCGCATACTCACAGCCCGTGTGATACCGAACACCCAACTCCTCTACTAATCAGTTTCACAAAGCCCGTTTGTAAAATTATTGTGTTCGAGAAATAGCCTCAGTGAGTGGATCCGCCCTGATGTTCCTTTCTATGTCTCTCTTAATCTCAAGTTCACGGAGAAAGCCATCTCCCGAATTCAGTAGTAACTGTCTTAGAATATGTCTCGATATCTGATGGGACCTAGTTCATAAATAAACTCCAAATCCAAACTTCTTAGACAGTATCGATAACTGAACCTAATCAGTATCCTGCACTATGCCTCCCACAGTATCCTCTTGGACCACCTGTATATAATACTGCCCCCTTCGTCAGAGGGAAAACTATAACTCTGACAATCACTCTGTCATCCATGTCACCTTTGAAGCCTGGAATGATAACCGTCTCCCGAAGGAGGCTGCCGTTATCAAATCCGTAGAACATGCAATTCTGTTCTAAAACTGCTTCCATATGTTTCTCCAGGATTGGATTAATATAAACTTATCGCCTTTAGTGCAAAAACAACATCTGGTGTGGTACTTGACATCTCACGATTGACTCGATTGCCTAAGCAAGTGATCTGCCAATCATGCACATCCCTCTCCCTTTTAGTCTTTAAGACACCTTTAGAGAGGGTGACTCCATCACTTGCAGGTACACCACCATGCCAGGAGTCATTTATTCTAAAAACCATTAGAATACTGTCAAAGTACCCACATTGGGAAACTACCCAAGTCCAGATCTAAAACCATAGATCTAGAAACCAGAATGTCAGATATTATATCCATATCCCGTCTGGAGAAATAACTTTGTGATTACCACAGTACAACCGATCGTAGTATAGGAATTTTACTTCCTACTCTGTGTATGCCATCCAAATACCAGGACGTTACACCCTACTACCTTCTTAACAGATCTATCCCCTATTCTGATGAAGTCAAACCCATGACTGTCACATCAAAATTAGATGATCTATCTCCGCTATTGTTAGTTGTATGTATGCCCTAGAGGCCAGTATTGTACAGATGATGTATATTATATTGGATGCTTGGACATATATAGAGATGACTTTCTTGCTCGACATGATAGTATGCTATCTGGTTACTCTTTATCTTAACATGTACACTTGTCTCTTTATACTGTCTTATAGTTACATGTTGGTAAAGCCCTTAGGATGTGTACTTGACTACCAGGACTATGATACAGATCATACTAGTGGGGACATGGTAGTCCATAAGTACATCCTTCAAGATCCCTAGTCGTGGGTGTATCGAGACAGGGCATCGATATACCAGTGTAGACTAGCGTATACGCTTCTCGACCCATGAGATGGGCGATGGATGATCCCATATCAATTGGTATTTGACATCAGAGATGGTATACGGGTGCTCAGTGGAGACTGGGTACACTAGACGGACTCGCCGAGAACTCCCAGATGGTATTATACCTCACGTCAGATGGCAGTTCTCAGGTGACACTTGTACAGGTTAGTCTGTAGACCCGAGATCGTCATAGAGTCTTGTGTGATTCCCACTGTGCTTTGATCTCCACCTTACCACGTCCATGAGGGCGTGCAAAATGGTGGTCTTTGGGTACAGTCCCGAGTCACATGGAGGCAATGAGCGATAGGAGGGGTTTCGTCTCTCCCGGTATTGGGGGTTGATGTTGCGCTGTGCTCGATTGGCCGTAACCGGGAAGTCCCTGGCCAGGGCTGATCAGAGATTTGCTGGTAAGTGTTACCAGTAGTTTCTCGACCCGTTATGAGCCTCACATCGGCACGACTTATCGGTTATTGGGGTCTGACGTTTACCACCCCTAGACTTGATATGCGACATATCAGACGAACAGACCGGACTGTACGGTAAGTGTTACTGGTTGGATTCACAGGAGTGTGAGCGGGCTAGCTCGTCGATCTTCTGATCTCTTAATACCCGGATGGCCGTTACGTTTAGCAGACCGCTTGCGGCTTGTGGGTGCTTGATATGATCATCATCTGCTACCGGCGTATTGACGAGTCTTTAGAGTCCTACACAGAGGTTTCCTGGCTCAAGCGAAACGAAATAGGAGCGCATATGAGATATGTGCAGGACCGAGAATAATGCGTGTATGTGATACCGTATTTCATTCTCGCGATGGATGTATCGATTGGTTATATTCGATATGACCTAGTTATCGAATCATTGATTCGATAAATCGATACATTGTATACTAGTCGGTTATGTGCGACATGACCGGATCATTGAATCAAATGTTGATTTAATGATTTAATGTATAATTATATATTTGATATATTACTTTGCATTAGCTAGTATTGGTTCACTTTAAAAGGATTTTCTCACTTGATGCACATTGTATATGTGATATATTTTTTGTGCACTTGTTTGTATCATGTTTGATGATACTTGCTCACTTGGGTTTGTGTAAAGATTAAACCATGGTTACATGTATAATGGTTAGGGTTTTGATTATTTACTTAGTTATTTATTTATTTATTCATTTTGGATATTATTAAGAATGGTGGCTTATTTTGTTTCTATGTTGAAGCTTCTTGAAGCTTTGACAAAGTCCACCATCCTTATCTCATCCTTAACCCTAACCATTCCAAGTAACCTTAGTTTAATCTCTACACTTAACTATGGTTAAGATTATGATAAGTATTCATTTTCTTTTTCATTTTAAAAAGACCTATCATAACATTTCCTTCTTCTTGATCTTCTTCTTCAAGAAAGAAAGCTTGATGCCATCAATGGCAACTTGAGTTCTAAAGTGAGAAATCCAATTCTAAAGTGAACCCACCTCCTATTTCTTCACTCTCTACCTCTTGCCAAGTTGTTTTGGGTGTTTTCTTCACAAGTTTCACAAATTTGTGAAGTCGGAGCTTGAACTTGTGATGCCTCGACGTAGATCATCTTCGGCACGAAGCCGACGACCTTGCCCGGTCGTTTTTCTGATGAAGCCGACGATCGAGTCTAGGATTCGAGATGGACAGCGAGAGGACGCCTACGTGGAGCTAAGGAAGTGGAGAACCGGATCTACAAAGGTTGTAGCCTCTCTCCTTTAGTTAAGTTGTTAACTAGTTTAGTTTATCGCCTAAATTTCTAGTCAACGATCTAGTCTAGGGTTTCTCGACACCGTAAAATTTAATATTGGCATGGTTGATGCCTTGTGAGACCTCTATAGTGTGCCTAGGAACCCTACAGTGGTATCAGAGCCTAGCTAGAGCCTTAGGCGAAGTCTAGACGACGTTTGAAGTCCGATCGAATCAAAACCCTAACCCGAAAACGGCTCTCTGTACATTTTTTAAAAAATGGGTTTTTTCCAAATTAAAAATATGCAGAAAACTCAGCAGGGAATTCTAAGAATTACGGCGCAAAATTTATTTCATGATCCCTCACATGCGCGGCGGAACCGCGGCATAAGCCTAGCTTATGCGGCAGTTCCGCGGCTCAAGTATGACGTCAGCCCTACCAATTTGCACAGTAATTCCTATTTAACAGTGCTGAGTTCTCTGGGTATTTTTAAATTTTATTCAAGAGTTGAATTTTATGGGGTTGTTTTGGGGATTCGGTGTTTCGATCGGAGTATCAGATTTTGTCTTTGTGGCTTTCCGGATAAATTTTAGAATATGTTAAAAAGTTCGACCGGATATAAATACCCAATTTTTCCCCTGTCGGGAAATTTCCAAGTATTGGATTTTTCCGTAGTTTAACGACGTTCTAAGTAGTGCAAGTAACGCGATGGACCCTCTAGAAGACAACAAACCTTAACTCGATTATGTGACCGTCTTGAACTGCCCTTTGAACCTTCGGGTTTGGGGCAGTACGACGTGCCACATGTGAGGCGTTGGCTTGACCCTTCTATGGCTGGACCGTTGGTACTGAGACATGAACTGAATGTTGTTAGACTTATTCCATGTGTTGAGCTGTATCGGGAAAACTTGGGTATTCGACTGTTCGATCGGAAAATTTAACATTTTCTGTTTATCTGGAATGTGATACAATAATTGGAATTCACAAACAGTTATGAGATAACTGGATGAATGTTATAAATCTAGCGGTTTAGTCTCACTTGAAATTGAAAAGAGTTTTCGATAATGGGACTAAAATGCGGGGTTTATAACTGTTAGGCATGTGATGTCTAAGTATTTCATTTGATTAGGCATGTGATGTCTAAAGAGGTTGCGGATTCCAATTGTTGTAGTTTTACACTTTCTTTTCTGTGACCGTAAGTGTAATATATGTTATCGCCGGTTTCGTTGCTATATGTCAACGACAATTGGGATGCGCATATTTACTTACGTTGATGACATGTGATGTTATGTGTTGCTGGATATGTTATATTGGATTGTCGTGTTTGAATAGCCGGGTTTTTTTTATGTGAGATGGGTGTTTTTCATTTTCATTCATGTAAAAACTTGTATGTAATATTCTTTTATTGGGGCACTTCCAGGTTGCGGAAGTCGTCACCTTTTGTATATTATTTACTTTTCCGCATTAGGATAGACCCAAGGAGGGGAACACAAGTAACCGGGTTCTGGGGTCCAGTGGGAGACCATCTCGAGGAGTCGAGTCCGGGTCTCCTAACCCTAGAATTGGTAGGGTTGCTTGCCGCTCTCGTAGGGGTCTAGGGGTGTAGGATTGGCTATTCATCACGACCGTGGAATCCGTGTTTTATACTAGCTCGTATTGAAAACACGGACGTCCTAGTATATCCAATGTTTCATATGTTTCTTCTGCTGCGATATCTGTGATGTGATCATGTGATGTTCTATGATAGATACAGTATATAGTATATATGATATATTATATAGACGTTACTTATGTTTTGCACCCGCACTAGCCCTGCCCTGCTCTGTCGTTAGTTACCTAACCTAACGGTGCACGAGGGGACATCGAGGCGAATGCGGATGGCATAAGTGTACGTCGTATTTATCTGTGATGTTTAGGTTTTTAAATGATGGGACTTCATTAATGTGATTAATGGATGAAAAGAACCCTAAGATGTTGTAGAATCAAATTTTAAACTAAACAGGTAGCTACAGTTCTTGCTTTGCATAGCGGTATATATGATATACCCTGCACCTTATTCAATGAGAAAAGGACCGAGATCCCTTCACCGGGAGTGACTCCTTTAGTGATAACTGGCAGATGCTACACACTCGGTTTGCTTTTGATTGCTTCTATAGTTTCTGCTTTGCACAGTGATATATATGATATATCCCGCACCTCATTCGACGAGGAAAGGGCCGACGATCCCTTCACCGGGAGTGACCCCTTTAGCAAAACTAGAAAAGCCTCAAAATCACTCCATTTCAAAACTTCATTTGATTCTACAACGATATCAAGTTCATTACGCAATAGGTTTTCAGAAAAACCTGTCGTAGCCCTCCGTCATTTCAGATAAAGACTATTTAGTATTCGTGCTGCGTTTGTTGACCTCTGTCAAGGCGTAGTGTGCGGTAGCTAACTAGTATTTATCTGCTTATGCATATGATGCAGATTGGATTAGGGTATTCATACGACCTTGTTGACCTCTGTCAAGGGTCGTGCGAGTGGGTTTGATTCAATCAAGAAATGACGGGTTGAACTTGACTAGTGCACTATGGTTTGTTGACCTCTGTCAAGGTCATGGCACACTAGGGGCAAAATATTATCGGGAATTTCAAGTGTTGAAATTTGCAATGAGATTGCATACCTTCTATGAGATAGTTGGATCCCGATACCCACTGCGAGTAAGAGTTACTCCTGGGAGAGTTTTACACATTGCAATTAGCCGATCAAGTAGGTGTCTAGAAAGGTGTCAACGGGGTTACGCCTCTGGGAAAACGAGGTTTACATTAATTAGGTTCGTGCGAAAGCACGGGGGACCTCCCTCAAAGTACCGACACTGGCCTGGCTGAAAGATTGGCGAACTTGTAGTGTGTAATTAATCCCGGCTAATCTTTCCTTTTAGGGTTTGAAGGAAGATTTGATAAAAATCAGTGGGAGCCATCCTGATTAGATAAGATAATAACTAATCTGATCTTGCACGAGCTTACGCTAAAGTGTTTTTCTTCTCTCTCTCTCTCCAGGCAGCAACCATTTCATGCCCTAATGAAGATAATAATATGGATGTATTGACTGAACCCGCATGTTATACTGTGCAGGGGAACGTTGGACCCGTTCTTTCTTATGAGAGTTATAAGACTGAACAGGAAACAGGAGAATATCTAGATTCTCACGCCGCCCAAACGGAGAACGTGCATGATGATGCACCTTCTTCGGGTGTGTTTGTTATTGAGAACTGTTTCTCAGTTCACCCTACGTCCTGGATATTAGATACCGGATCAGGATCCCATATATGTAAGCAGTTACATGGGCTACGAAAAGGTAAAGAACTGGGAAAAGGTGATCATTCCGTTCAAGTAGGGAATGGGGCAAATGTTGCAGCCAAAGCAGTTGGCATATATCACCTGGTATTACCAAATGGTGATACACTAGTCCTGAATGAGTGCTATTATATACCGAACATGATGTGCAACATTATATCAGTTTCTTTATTAAGTAAAGAAGGATGTAATTTTGTACTAAAGGATAATGTTATGAACATATTCCTAGATCAAAAGTTGATTGCATCAGGCTCGCTACATAATGGCATATTCATTCTCAATCAAAATACAGTCTTCAATATACAAAACACACACAAGAGGAAAAGCTCAGAAATGAACGAATCCTTCTTGTGGCACTGTAGACTTGGTCATATCAATGCGACACGACTGGCTAAGTTACATAAGGATGGTTATTTGAATTCATTTGAATTATCATCTTATGATACTTAACATTCATGTCTCAAAGGAAAAATGACCAAAGCTCCGTTTAGTGGACACGGAGAAAGAGTTAATGAACTCTTAGGACTGATACATAGTGATGTATGCGGTCCCATGTCTACGCATGCCAGGAACGGTTCTTCCTACTTCATTACATTCACTGACGATCTCTCTCGATTCGGACATGTGTTCCTGATGAAACACAAGTCTGAAGCTTTTGAGAAATTCAGAGAATATAAGCACGAAGTAGAAAAACAAACAGGCAAAAGTATTAAGATCCTTCGATCTGATCGAGGAGGAGAATACTTAAGCAATGAGTTCCTAGATTATCTAAAAGAGAATGCGATTCTCTCTCAGCTTACTCCTCCTTATACACCACAGCACAACGGTGTATCGGAGCGGAGGAATCGCACCCTATTAGATATGGTGCGCTCTATGATGAGTACAGCTGAGTTACCTATTTCCTTCTGGGGGTATGCACTTGAGACAGCAGCATACCTATTGAATCAAGTTCCAACTAAATCTGTACCTACCACACTATATGAGATATAGAGTGGGAAGAGACCATGTCTTAAACGAGTTAAGATATAGGGTTGTCTGGCCTATGTCAAAAGGCAAAATCCAGACAAACTCGAGGCACGGTCAGTTCTATGTAAGTTTGTGGGATATTCTAAACATTCAAATGGATATCTTTTCTACCACAGTGAACAACAAAAAGTGTTTATTGCTCAACATGCCACCTTTTTAGAAAAGGAATTTCTTGCAAAAGAGATTAGTGGCTCTGAGGTAGAACTGGAAGAAGTTCCAGAAACACAAACTATAACTGAAGATTTAGTGGAACCAGAAGATTCGGTAGTACCCGACGAACCTCAGCCTCTCCGCCGATCTAGTAGGGTTTCTCGTCCACCTGAGAGATACTACGGTTTTCTCATTGATGGTGGAAGCGAGGATTGCATCATGGAGGATGATGACCCAACTAGCTTCGAGCAGGTCATCACGAGTGGGGACTCAGTGAAATGGCTGGATGCTATGCGGTCCGAGATGGAATCCATGTACACCAACAAAGTATGGACTTTGGAAGTTGCTCCTGAAGGGGTAAAACCCATTGGAAGCAAGTGGATCTTCAAGAAAAAACTTGGTGTAGATGGGAAAGTGGACACTTTCAAAGCTAGACTTATAGCAAAGGGTTTTCGTCAAAGACCAGGTGTGGACTATGACGAATCCTTTTCTCCAGTTGCTATGCTTAAATCCATCCGGATCATGCTTGCCATCGCTGCGTATCATAACTACGAAATCTGGCAAATGGATGTTAAGACCGCCTTTCTAAATGGTGATTTAGAAGAGTGCGTGTACATGACTCAGCCAGAGGGCTTCGTAGACAGTGGGAGCAGCGGGAAGGTGTGCAAGCTTCTTAAATCCATTTATGGATTAAAGCAAGCATCACGGAGTTGGAACATCTGCTTTGACGTCGTTATCAAAGAGTTTGATTTCGTCAAAAACCCAGATGAACCTTGTATCTACAAGAAGGTAGCAGAGAGTAAGGTTGTCTTCCTCGTATTGTACGTCGACGACATACTCTTGATAGGAAATGATGTTCTTATGCTGCAATCGGTCAAGCTCTTCTTATCACAAAGATTCTCAAAGAAAGATCTTGGTGATGCCTCCTGCATATTGGGAATTAGGATCTATAGAGATAGATCCAAACGGATTTTGGGATTGTCCCAATCCAGGTACATTGACACCATACTAAAGAGGTTTAGTATGGAAGACTCCAAGCGTAGGAACTTGCCTACGATCTCTGGAGTCACTCTCTCCAAAGAGATGTTTCCCAAAACTGATTTGGAGAGAGCTCGCATGCAAGGGATACCCTATGCTTCGGCTGTAGGCTCTATCATCTATGTGATGCTATGTACAAGACCCGATGTAGCATACTCACTAAGTGTAGTGAGCAGGTATCAAGCTGATCCTGGAGAGAATCACTGGACAGCTGTGAAGAGCATTCTCAAGTACTTGCGAAGCACTAAAGAAATGCTCTTGGTATATGGTAATGGAGAACTCCAAGTGGAGTCCTTTACCGATTCGAGCTTCCAGAGTGATAAGGACGACTCTAAGTCACAGTCGGGCTTTGTATTTACCCTTTACGGAGGGGCGGTTAGCTGGAAGAGTTCCAAGCAGGAAACCGTGGCAGAATCGACGATGGAGGCTGAATACATCGCTGCCAACGATGCTGCCAAAGAGGCTGTCTGGGTCAAGAAGTTCATTACTGAACTTGGAGTGGTTCCATCCATTGAGCATCCAATACCTTTGTATTGCGATAACAATGGAGCGGTGGCTTTGGCCAAAGAACCCAGGTCCCATCAGCGATCCAGGCATATTCTGAGGCGGTATCACCTGATCCGGGAGATAGTTGATCGCCGGGAGATCGAGATCAGGAGAGTTGACACGAAGAACAACACGGCGGATCCACTCACGAAGGCCATTCCCCAGATACAGTTTGAGAGACTCTTCGGGATGCTCGGTATGCGATACTACAGCAGCTGGCCCTAGTGCAAGTGGGAGATTGTTAGTTGTATGTATGCCCTAGAGGCCAGTATTGTACAGATGATGTATATTATATTGGATGCTTGGACATATATAGAGATGACTTTCTTGCTCGACATGATAGTATGCTATCTGGTTACTCATTATCTTAACATGTACACTTGTCTCTTTATACTGTCTTATAGTTACATGTTGGTAAAGCCCTTAGGATGTGTACTTGACTACCTGGACTATGATACAGATCATACTAGTGGGGACATGGTAGTCCATAAGTACATCCTTCAAGGTCCCTAGACGTGGGTGTATCGAGACAGGGCATCGATATACCAGTGTAGACTAGCGTATACGCTTCTCGACCTATGAGATGGGCGATGGATGATCCCATATCCATTGGTGTTTGACATCAGAGATGGTATACGGGTGCTCAGTGGAGACTGGGTACACTGTACGGACTCGCCGAGAACTCCCAGATGGTATTATACCTCACGTCAGATAGCAGTTCTCAGGTGACACTTGTACAGGTTAGTCTGTAGACCCGAGATCGTCATAGAGTCTTATGTGATTCCTACTGTGCTTTGATCTCCACCTTACCACGTCCATGAGGGCGTGCAAAACAGTGGTCTTTGGGTACAGTCCCGAGTCATATGGAGGCAATGAGTGATAGGAGGGGTTTCGTCTCTCCCGGTATTGGGGGTTGATGTTGCGCTGTGCTCGATTGGCCGTAACAGGGAAGTCCCTGGCCAGGGCTGATCAGAGATTTGCTGGTAAGTGTTACCAGTAGTTTCTCGACCCGTTATGAGCCTCACATCGGCACGACTTATCGGTTATTGGGGTCTGACGTTTACCACCCCTAGACTTGATATGCGACATATCAGACGAACAGACCGGACTGTACGGTAAGTGTTACTGGTTGGATTCACAGGAGTGTGAGCGGGCTAGCTCGTCGATCTTTTGATCGCTCAATACCCGGATGGCCGTTACGTTTAGCAGACCGCTTGCGGCTTGTGGGTGCTTGATATGATCATCATCTGCTACCGGCGTATTGACGAGTCTTTAGAGTCCTACACAGAGGTTTCCTGGCTCAAGCGAAATGAAATAGGAGCGCATATGAGATATGTGCAGGACCGAGAATAATGCATGTATGTGATACCGTATTTCATTCTCGCGATGGATGTATCGATTGGTTATATTCGATATGACCTAGTTATCGAATCATTGATTCGATAAATCGATACATTGTATACTAGTCGGTTATGTGCGACATGACCGGATCATTGAATCAAATATTGATTTAATGATTTAATGTATAATTATATATTTGATATATTACTTTGCATTAGCTAGTATTGGTTCACTTTAAATGGATTTTCTCACTTGATGCACATTGTATATGTGATATATTTTTTGTGCACTTGTTTGTATCATGTTTGATGATACTTGATCACTTGGGTTTGTGTAAAGATTAAACCATGGTTACATGTATAATGGTTAGGGTTTTGATTATTTACTTAGTTATTTATTTATTTATTCATTTTGGATATTATTAAGAATGGTGGCTTATTTTGTTTCTATGTTGAAGCTTCTTGAAGCTTTGACAAAGTCCACCATCTTTATCTCATCCTTAACCCTAACCATTCCAACTAACCTTAGTTTAATCTCTACACTTAACTATGGTTAAGATTATGATAAGTATTCATTTTCTTTTTCATTTTAAAAAGACCTATCATAACATTTCCTTCTTCTTGATCTTCTTCTTCAAGAAAGAAAGCTTAATGCCATCAATGGCAACTTGAGTTCTAAAGTGAGAAATCCAATTCTAAAGTGAACCCACCTCCTATTTCTTCACCCTCTACCTCTTGCCAAGTTGTTTTGGGTGTTTTCTTCACAAGTTTCACAAATTTGTGAAGTCGGAGCTTGAACTTGTGATGCCTCGACGTAGATCATCTTCGGCACGAAGCCGACGACCTTGCCCGCTCGTTTTTCTGATGAAGCCGACGATCGAGTCTAGGATTCGAGATGGACAGCGAGAGGACGCCTACGTGGAGCTAAAGAAGTGGAGAACCGGATCTACAAAGGTTGTAGCCTCTCTCCTTTAGTTAAGTTGTTAACTAGATTAGTTTATTGCCTAAATTTCTAGTCAACGATCTAGTCTAGGGTTTCTCGGCATCGTAAAATTTAATATTGGCATGGTTGATGCCTTGTGAGACCTCTATAGTGTGCCTAAGAACCCTACAGCTATAACTGCTCAATTCTATAAATAGATATAAGCTACTTGCCCACTATGCTTCCGCTGCTCCCACTGACCACAACTACCCTCTGGCAGAATAATATATACGTGCACTTCTAAAGCTAGTTTAGAACGACGCTATACTTAACCTCCTGCTGGGTCTCATAGTCTGGAACAACAGTAGTGTCAAGTATGGGTAAACAAGAACATCCCTGTCATCGTCCTTGAGTCTACCGGAGTACCTCTCGGGTGCCTGAGATTACCCACCATATCTGTGGAGTGGCTATTGGAATGTCAAACCTGATTGAATCTATAGGTCCTATTAAATTTTCCGTAATCGTTTGCGGTTCTGGAATCACTTCCAGTTCTACCATACTCCCACTACTGTTTTCTGAAAAAATCCATTTTACTAAAACTGTGGTGAGTCAAGAACAATATCACTATTGATCTTCCAGATGGTAGAAAGTCAACCCTCGACATTGCCCGGGCCAACCCACAAACTGTCATTACAGAAACGTGCCTTGAGTTATCCAGAGTCTGGTTTTAAGCATAAGCTGGACAACTCCCTGTACCTTAACATCGTTAAGATATGAACCATTCTATATCCACTATAGAAATTTTGGCACTTATTTAATTGGAACCAGATTCAAATCATGCAGCTGTTATCAGTGCATATCAACTTAATGGAAAGAGGCTAATCAACATTACTCAACTTAGGAATACATCCAATTACGAGTAACCTGAAAGAGAAACAAGTTTCTCAAAACCATTACTATCATCTGAATACCAATCACAAGTATCTACATCTTCGATCTTTTTGAAGAATCCCGATACTTGCGACACCTGGTTCTCTACTTTATTCTTATACCCACAACTTCTCAAAACTAAGACCTTATATTTCTACGAAACACTTGTCTAAAAACTTAAGAAGTCATAAGTAAACAGAACAAAGTACGAGGACCAACCCCTTTGTCCTGATGGACACTGGACAGCATACAATACTCTGTATAAGTCCGTTGAGTTTGAATAACTCAAAAACTGTGCATCGTAGGTTGAAAACTGTACTTCTGGTTAAGAACTACTCCGTTGTTCAATGCTCCTTACCCAATCACCAACTGATATAGGTAAATGTCATCGACATAATATCAAAAAGTTATATCTCACTTTATTAAAATAAACGTACAGATATATCATTTTGAAATTGGTGCACAACAACGGATACTCAAAACCAAATACATGCCGTCCGGCAAAAACCCAGGCGACTTCCTCAAATATCACAAATTACAACGAATTCCGATATAATGAGGATGATCACCTTATTCCCAATAACTTCCTCCCACTCATCATCTATAAAACCATACAGATGTGAGAATCATACCTGGTAAATACATACCCTGGAGTAAGTATCTAATCGGGAAAACAGTTTTCCTTTAACAATGCACTGAAACAGGAAAATGTTTTGTAGGGGTATCCTGGTATTCCTAGTAATGCCTCTTCCATAATCTAATTCATGACTGTAACCGTAAAATTCTTTGCCATCTCTCCAAATCCCTTTATTTGTCTTTAGTCGTTACTTTCTGTACACCATCGTTAGGCTAAATGGTTTTCTTCCTTCCCTACCTTTCGGCACCAGCCTATGGTTTGGAAGAAGACTATCCAGTAAGCATAATAGGTGTACCCTCCTCAACCTAGGAGTACTCACATCTTGAGAGAAGGTGATGATAAAAGACAATTGAATAATACCTTATTCTTTTAAAGGTAAAATAGGAGCGGCGATGAAGTACGTGATTTGGTCGTGAATGATAGCAGTCGCAATTTACATTGCCCTCTTTCTAATCCCTTTATTTTATCTTTATATATTACCTTCTGTACACCCTACTTAGGCTAATTGGCTTTCTTCATTCCCTACCTTTTGGCACTAGCCTATGGTTTGGAAGAAGACTATCCAATAAGCGTAATAGGTGTACTCTCCTAAACCAAGGAGCTCTCGAAACCTGAGAGAAGGTGATAATAAAAGACAACTGAATAAACCAATTCTATTTCTCCTGAACCTGGATCCATCCTCGAAGAAGTCCCCTCGAGTTCGTATATAACCATACGATGGATCTATCCAATGGAAGTGGATACTCGTAGTAATACGAGGTGTTCTGAGAAATGCAAAGGGTAAAAGAAGGAGTGGCAATGACTTAGGAAACTCAGACAATCCAAAAGCCAGTATTTTAAGAAGGTTCGGTCAACTTGGCCACTGAGTCATAGTATAGGGTCGGTCATAGGTCGCTGCCAAAGATAGAGAGAAAAGAAACACTCTGCGTGCACTCTAACCTAGATCAGAATGGTTATCACTTTATCTAATCCGGAAACCTCCCACTGCTCTGTCAAATTCTCCTCTAAACCTGAAAGAAGAATCAATCGGGATCACCCGAAGAGTAAACCAACCCATCAGTAGGAATTGGGATCCAACTCTCATCGCATGATAACGTGACGGAATCCACTCACGTTATCATACTCCAGAAGGTATGCGCATGCCTGGCAAGTTTCAGTTTCTTAAGAAACTCCCGATAAGATTTTTGCCCCATGCTTATATGATCGTGACTAAGGGCCAACCCATCATAAGTCACATGCCAAGTTCTACCCATCATTATCTTGTCAATTTTAACCCACCCGTACTCGCCCTTGACTAAGGGCTAACAAGGCTGTACGACTTTCCCAAACCAACGCATCTATCTATGCAACATGTGAACACCCCAGCAGCTACCAATCACTATGTCCTGGCTAAGGGCCAGACTAACATAGCTTGAATACTACTGACCATTCATATGAAATGACGGAGGGCTACGGCTGGTTTTTGGCGAAAAACCTTTAACGTAATGAACTTGATCTCGTTGAAGGAACCTGATAGCTTTTTATAAAAATATAGTGGCGAAAACCTTTGCTAAAGAGGTCACTCCCGGTGAAGGGATCTCAGCTCTTTCCTCGTGGAATGAGGTGCAGGATATTCCACTGAATACCGCGATGCATAGCAACTTGTAATCGACTATAGTGAAGTTATTACCCTGACGCAAACTTCTGCCCAAGGGGTCATTCCCGGTGAAGGGATATCGGCCCTTACCTCGTCGAATGAAGTGCAGGATATTCCAACCGAATACCGCTATGCAAAACAAAAGGAAACGTCTTTGTAATAACACTTTTTAAAACTGTTCCAACAACATCGAAACAGGTTTGTTTTCCTTTGCATTGATCAAAATAAACGCAGTCCCATCAATTAATCACACCAGAAAAGAACGAAAATAAAATGTACGTATATGCCATCCGCATTCGTCACTGGGTCCCGTCATTACCCGTTGGGTTACTTAACTAACGACAGAGCGGGGACTGAACTAGCGCGGGTGTAAAACATATACAACATCTATTAGTATATATACCAATATACGATAATCGCTCCAGGTGTGATAACATGCAACATTACAGAAAAGTAATAAGCATCACAGAACAATACAGATAATCTGGGATCCCCGGATTTCACAGAGCCGCTACTGAAACCCGACGTTCCCCTGGTCGTGTGGATAGCCTGTGCAATGAATCCTAGACCCTTACGGGTGTGGCAAGTTACCCGCCAAAACCTGAAGCGAGGCAGCCCCCTACAGCAAAATGAATAGACCACCCTGCACTTCACGAAATCCGGCAACTTGAGCACCCCTCCTTAGGTCAACCTGTACCCCCTACGAGTGCGGCGAATAGTCTGCCAATACTAGAGTGAGGCCCCTCTGCCTCTCAAAGCTATGAGATGCAGACCTGTTTCCCTCCAGAACCCGGCTATCCGTGCACTCCGTCGCGGGGTAAAACCTAGTACAGAAATGAAAAATATGTACAATGAGTACATCGACCCCATCCCGGTCGTACCCCAAAAGAATATTATACAAACAGGAAGTGACGGCAGTCCACATGTTGGACGCTCGCCCCGCAATATCAAATGTACAAATAAATTTAAACTGCACTATCATTGCACATTGCTATCTACCACGACAAATCCGCAACATCACCGCACAACACAGAACATCAACGCGAATGTCACGTTAGCAAACCCGTCTAAAAGGACTATAGCAATTAGACGCGGTTTACCGCTCGAATGACATTCATGGTCGGAGATATAATGTAAGTACTGCAAACTAACAAGTTTAAAATTTCGATCGACAAAATTTCCCGAAGTGGGCTCCACGTACATCTGCTGTACAGTAACAAAATCTGGGCCCGAAAGAAATATTTCAGAAACCACAATTTTCAATGTAGAACCAACTGTAGAAAAATGGTTCACTGTAGCTCTAAAACGGCCACGGAACCGCGGCCAAACTAGTGTTTGTGCGGCGGTTCCGCGGCGCTTTGGAGTCAACTGTTGACCAAATTTCACCAGTATTCTTAAAAAAGCCAGCATGATTTTCGGAGATGCTCAAAATGATTTTTAGACCTGATTAAAAATTCGACAGAAACTTTAACATGAAAATCACGATTTCGGAAATTTCGTTCGATCGATCTTTTGAACGCGTTAGAACAAGTTAGTAAAGCTTAATGGCGTGGCTCTGATGTTAGTGTATATGCTCTAGGGGCCATTATTGTGTCATACTAGATTGTATATTACTTAATGGAAGCTTGGGATATTCACAGTTGTATATACAGTCATGCTAAAAATGGTAGTATGCTACTTGGTTTGTGTCTACTTTAATATGTGCATATGTTTCTTGTAACGTATCACTTATACATATTTGTAGAGACCATAGGATCTCTGCTTGATTACCAGCATTGTGATGGCAGTCATACTAGTGGGGGCTGGGTAGTCTGTAAGTAACATCATATACAGGTCCTTGGTCGTTGGATTATCGAGATAGGGCATCGATATTCCAGAGTAGACTAAGTGTGTACGCTTCTCATCCCAGTTAGGGAGATGGTCTGTCCCACAGCCATCAGTACGTCGTACTGGAGATAGTATGCAAGTGCTCGTTAGGTTACGGGTACACCGGACAGGACTCGTAGGGGAACTGATTGGTTGGTATTATACCCATCGTCAGTTAACAGTTCCCAGGTGACATGAGTACAGCATAGTCCGCAGACTTGACACTGCTACTTCGCATCGAGTGTGTCCCACTGTTCTTAGATTGCTACCCTACCACGGCTCAAAGGAGTCGTGCAAACAGGTAGCGGTTGGGTGCAGTCCCGAGCACTTGGAGGCAGTGGCGGTTAGATAGGTTTCGTCTCTCCCGGTATTAGGAGTTGGTATCGTGCTGTGTCAGAGATCCATTACGCAAAGTCCCTGGCCAGGGCAAGCGAGATATACTGGTAGGTTCCAGTAGCTTCTCAGGGTTTAATGGGCTACGCTCCGACACGACTTATACAGCTATTAGGGGACTGACGCTTGCCGCCCGTAGGCTCGATATGCGATAGTCTTAGACAAACAGACCGGACTGTACGAAGATTGTCACATCAGGCTCAGTAGGGGTTCGGATGGTTTTCCTCATCGGCCTTCTTATCGACATCTACCTGGGGACCGTTATGTACAGCTAGTGCCGCTTGCGGTCTGTGGTTAAACCCACTGCCAGCGTAGTGTCGAGTCTTTAAAGTCCCACACAGAGAATTTCCCTGCTCCAGGCGAAACGATATAAAGGTTGTATGGTTTTACGACAAGGGTTCGGACGCATACGCGTGTTTACGCATGTACAACTATTCGGACAGTTTTTACTAGCCGGCTTTAGTATAAGCCAGATTCTAGTATCGGGTTATTGGATTTATACAATATAAAGTTTTTCCGTGTTTTCATGGATTGGAGGGGCGTTCTCGTAATTTTTCGGGAAGCTTCTAGAAGAGTGGTGACTTGGGGGGTAAGATGGTATTGCATTAAATGAGATTAGTGACTCATTTGTGTGATTCATCCATGTCATTAATGCATCATAAATGCTTAATGACTCATGGAGATGAATCACTCATAGATATTTATGAAGCATGGTTGTTAATTCTATTATTTCATTTTTGGATAAATAAATAATGCTTCATATATATTATGATAGATCATTATCTCATTTCATTATCATCTTCACCTTCTCTCTCCTCAAGCTCTCTCATTCTTCAAACCCTAACCCTAACCTCTCATGAGTTGAGATCAAGGGTTAGCTAGACTAATACATCCATAACCTCACTCTATATCCCCTAGGTAGCTTAGATTAGCACTTTAAGCAATCTAGTTATCTCAAGTTTGAGATTAAGCTTGGCGTAGGAGCTCTCGGGTGGATCGTCTTTGACTCTAGGAGGCCGTTGAGGTGCCGATGTTCCAAGGAGACTACGAGGCGTGGAGGACAACGATGAAGACCCGAAGGACGTATAACGTGAGGTATAACTTTGAATCCGAGTAGTTAAACCTCTAGTCGATAGTTAGCAATGGTTTAGATGCGATTCATGCGCTCAAGTCCGTGTTACGAAGCTTTGATAATCGTTTTTCATATATTCCGCCTCCCCGCAAGTTCGTGGTGTGCGTAACATGGACTTACAGTGGTATCAGAGCCAACTAAACCATTACTAGCTTGTTAGCAACTAGTTAGAAGTTCGATCGACGGAAAACACGAAAACAAAACACCCCGTTCCCTAAGTTTCTGTTAATTTTAAAAGTGTCTAAAAAAATATTTGATATGCCTTAAAATTCACAGCAGGGAATTATAAGAATACTGGCAAAATACGAAGTTCCAACTCGGTTGTATGGCCGCGGATCCGCGGCAATAGAGTGCTTGTGCCGCGGATCCGCCGCCGAGTCAACTCCGAGTTGACTCGGATTTGCTTTGTAATTCTTATTTTTTTGGTGTTTTGGTTCTCTGTTTGTTCTGTTTATACCCAGGTTACTTCAGTGCTGCTTTGCTTTTGGGGTAAACACGGAATATGGTAATCGATCGATGTTCTAAGATATTTGCTAATCGGGTTATTATCTGTAATGTTTAATGTGTTCGTAAACCTCCCCTAACTGCTAGTATGTCGGTTGGCAGGGGGTTGCACATTTCTGTAATGTTTACTGTTTGTGTATATGAACCGTGTTGGACCGTTGTGATGATTAGCCGGGGTATGAGATGGGTTTAATATTCATTCATTCGATGTAAATGTAATATGATCTAATATTCTTTTGCGGGGCACATCCAGGTTGCGGTTGTACCACCGTTGTATTATTTCTTTTTACTGTTTTTTGCTCCTAGGGTAGACCCAAGGCAAGGTACACAAACTACCAGATACTTTGAAGTGTTTAGTGGCCTACTCACGTTGTTGAGGGAGACCGCTTCACTTCAGGTACTTGGCGGGTAGTTTTCCGTACCCGTTGGGGTCTAGGGTGGGGTAATGGCTATTCATCACAACTGTGTAATCCGTCTTTTATTGCAGGTTCAAAGCAAATGCGGATTGCTAGTATATCCAATAAAGTTCATCTGTGATCTGGAATGCTTATTATTGCGTCTGACGAATGTACAATATCTATATATGATAGCTATTAGACGTCACTTATGTTTTACACCCGCGCTAGCCCAGCCCCCGCTCTGTCGTTAGTTAAGTAACCTAACGGGTGATGACGGGACCCCGTGGCAAATGTGGATGGCATAAGAGGACGTGGTATTTTCGTTGTTTTCTGCAATGATAGGATAAATGATGGGACGCATTATTATAATGCAAAGAAAATAAACCAAAGTTCAATCGTTAGAACAAATTTAAAAGAAACCACTCGGTTATTTTAAAAAGAGCAGAAGTTTTAATTGCGGAGCTTTAACCACTCCTTTTAAAAAGTATCAGGTTCCTTCGATTATATCAAGTTCATTACGTTCACGGTTTTGCCAAAACCAGTCGTAGCCCTCCGTCATTTCATATAGATAATCAATAGTATTCAAGCTGTGTTTGTTGACTAAAGTCAAGGCACAGTGTTTGGTAGCTGTTGGATATTCATATGTAGTATAGATAGATGCGTTGGTTTGGGATAGTCGTATTACCTTGTTGACTAAAGTCAAAGGTATGTACGGGTGGGTTCAAATTAACCTGGATAATGACGGATAGAACTTGACATGTGACTTATGATTTGTTGACTAAAGTCAAGGTCATAAGAGCATGGGGCAAAAATATACATCGGGAATTTCTAAAGAAACTGAAATTTGCAGAGAGATGCATACCATTTTGGAGTTTAATGAATGTTGGTAGGATTCCTTCAACATTATCATACGATGATATTTTGGATCCCGATCCTACTGTGAGTATATACTACTTATCAGGAGATTCGTCACTTAATGATCAATGCTATAAACCAAGCAGGTGCCTAGAAAGGTGTCAGCGGGGTTACGCCCCCAGAGAAAAGATGTTATTTAATTAAGGAACTTCGCAAAAGCGTTGGAAAACCTCCCTCGAAGTATCGACACTGGCCTGGCTGAACGGTTAAGCAAGTATTGTACGGTGAGAATTGTCCTGGCTAATTCTTCTTTTATGGTTTGAGGAAGGATTCGAGAAACAGTGGGAGCCATCCAGTTTAGATAAATTAATAACCACTCCAAACTTGCAAGAGCATCATGCTAATAGTGTTTTTCTCTCTCTCTCTTAAATTGCAGCGACCTTGTGACCACACATAGGTTAAATCTAGATAACAAATTGACTGAATCTGACTTATTTGACTGGCAAAAGTCTGTCCAGATGTCCATTGCTATGACAAACTAGACCACCCTATTACTACTCAAGATCCCGCCGTCCCAGGTCCAGTTTCCACCGTCACGGATATGGATATCCGACAGACAAGGGAAAAGAATAAAGCGAAAGCCAAGTGCCTCGTGATAGCTTCAGTTGATGGTGTATACCAGAAGCAACACAAGAAGATGGACTCAGTTTCCATCTTTCTCCATAACAAATATTTATATGGAGAGCAATCTCATATCGCAAGATATGAGACCTTGACCGAATTAATTCAAGCGAGGTTGGCCGTCGGGTCCTTTGTAGGGGACAACGTCCTTACAAAGACTAGCTATATTGATAACCTTCAGGACCTGGAGACCACGTTAGGAAACAGGTCAGATACTGACTTGATTCTACAGTCTCTACCTTCTACCCTGAAGAAAACCAGGGAAGCAGAAGGAAAGAGAAGGGCAAAAGTTTCGGGACTTAATATAGTAAAAGTGGGTAGTTGCTATTATTATTATAGGATTGGACATTGGCAGAAAGATTGCAGGGCTTTAGAAGCCAGTAACCAGGATACGAAGTATGTTGTGGCTTCAACCTCAAGTGTGTTTCTAATTGAGAATTGTTTGTCAATTAACTCTACTTCCTGGGTATTAGATACCGGAGCAGGATCTCATATCTGTAATTCATTACATGCTTTGAGAAACCGTAAAGTTATAAAGGTAGGTGATTGGTCTCTTAAAGTTGCAAACGGAATGACAGTGAACGCTGAATCCGTGGGAGAATATCGCCTAGGATTGACAAGTGGGCATATATTGATTTTACGTAACTGTTTATATATACTTAGTATGACTTGTAATATCATATCAGTGTCCTCACTTACAAGAGAGGGATATGATTTTACATTCGTAAGCGATGTAGTTAACATCCACCTAAATCAAGTTCTGATTGGGTCAGGTACATTAGATAACGGAATATACGTATTAAGTCAAGCTCAGGTTTTCAATCTCCAGAATACACTTAAAAGAAAGTCTCCGGAAATAAATCAGGCTTTCTTATGGCATTGTAGACTAGGTCACATCAATGAGAGAAGGTTAACTAAGTTACATGGAGAAGGATATTTGAATCCGTTCGAATATCAATCTTATGCTACTTGTGAATCTTGTCTCATGGGAAAGATGACAAAGACTCCGTTTACTGGACACGGAGTAAGAGCAAGCGAGCTTTTGGGACTCGTACACAGTGATGTGTGCGGTCCAATGTCTACACATGCGCGAGGTGGTTATTCCTACTTCATTACTTTTACGGATGATTTCTCTAGGTATGGATATATCTTCTTAATGAAGCATAAATCCGAGGCCTTTGGGAAATTCCAAGAATACAAGAATGAAGTGGAAAAACAAACCGGCAAAAGTATCAAGACACTGAGATCTAATCGAGGTGGTGAATACTTATGTGCCGAATTCCTAGGTTACTTAAAAGAGAATGGAATTCTCTCTCAGGTTACTCCTCCATACACACTACAACACAATGGTGTATCGGAAAGACGGAACCGAACCCTATTGGATATGGTACGTTCCATGATGAGTAACGCTGAGTTACCGCGATCATTCTGGGGATATGCACTAGAATCAGCTGCATATCTTTTGAACCGAGTTCTAACCAAGACTGTGCTTACCACACCATATCAGATGTGGAGTGGAAAGAAACCCTGTCTTAAGTATCTTAAGACATGGGGATGTACAGGTTTTGTAAAGAAGCAGCATGCGGACAAACTCAAGGCACGATCAGTACAGTGTAAGTTTGTGGGATATCCAAAGAACTCCATGGGATATTGTTTCTATTACGCAGAGGAACAAAAGGTCTTTGTTTCTCAACATGCCCACTTCTTGGAAACTGAATTTTTGGAAAATCAGAAGAGTGGGAGCGCAATAGAACTGGAAGAAATTCCAGAACCACAAGCTATTACTGAAACCTTGGTAGAACAAGAAGGTTCAGGAGAACCGGACATCCCAGCGCCACTCCGCAGAAGTAGTAGGCAGTCTCATCCGCCTGAGAGATACTACGGTTTTCTCATAGATGGGGATAGAGAGGATTGCGTCATTGATGATAATGACCCTACTAGCTTCCAGCAAGCCATTCAGAGCAGTGACTCGGTAAAATGGCTGGATGCAATGCTAACCGAAATGGAGTCCATGTACATTAACAAAGTATGGACTTTGGACTTTGCTCCAGATGGGGTAAAACCCGTAGGATGCAAATGGATCTTCAGAAAGAAGATTGGTATAGATGAAAAGGTTGAAACCTATAAAGCTAGACTTGTTGCAAAAGGTTTCCGTCAAAGACCTAGTTTAGACTATGACGAAACCTTTTCTCTAGTAGCTATGCTGAAATCCATTCGGGTCCTTCTTGCTATTGCCGCCTTCCACGATTATGAGATCTGGCAGATGGACATAAAGACGGCCTTTCTAAATGGAAATTTGGAAGAAAGCGTCTATATGGATCAGCCAGAGGGATTCAATCAGAGTGGGAGCAGCGGTAAAGTATGCAAATTGCTTAAGTCCATTTATGGACTAACCGCAACGTCTCTCGGACTTAAGGCATTGTAGGAGTCTTTTTCTGGGACCTGGGACTAGTTGGGATTGAGCTTAAGCTGGCATCGCGGAGTTGGAACATCTGTTTTGATGATACTGTCAAGGAATTTGACTTTATCAAAAATCTAGATGAACCATGCATATACAGTAAGATTGTAGGGAGAGCTGTAGTATTCCTCGTCTTGTACGTGGATGACATTCTCCTAATAGAAAATGATATTCCTATGTTACAGTCAGTCAAAAGTTTCTTGTCACATAAATTCTCCATGAAAGACCTAGGTGATGCCACCTACATTCTGGGGATCCAGATCTATCGTGATAGATCAAAAAGGATGTTAGGACTTTCGCAGTCCAGGTACATAGACACCATATTGAAAAGATTCAGTTTGGAAGATTCTAAGCGCGGTAACCTACCGGCTTGTCACGGAATCACCCTCTCCAAAGATATGTCTCCCAAGACTGATTTGGAAAGGGATCGCATGTCGTTTATATCCTACACTTCAGCGGTAGGCTCTATAATGTATGCGATATTATGTACCGGACCAGATGTAGCATACGCATTGAGCGTAGTAAGCCGGTATCAAGCAAACCTAGGGAAGAGTCACTAGATAGCAGTAAAGAACATTCTCAAGTACTTGAGGAGGACTAAGGAGATGTTCTTGGTGTATGGAGGAAAAGACCTCCAGATGGAGGCCTTTGCCGACTCCGGCTTCCAGAGTGACAAAGATGAATCCAAGTCCATGTCGGGTTATGTCTTTACCCTCAATAGAGGGGCGGTCTGTTGGAAGAGTTCCAAGCAGGAGACCGTTGCTGACTCAATAATGGAAGCGGAGTACATAGCTGCTTGCGATGCCGCAAAAGAAGCTGTCTGGATGAAGAAGTTCCTCACAGAACTTTAGGTGGTTCCTTCCAGTGTTGGTCCAATACCTTTGTATTGCGACAACAATGGCGCTATAGCTTTAGCGAAGGAACCCAGGTCCCATCAGAAGTCCAGACACATCTTAAGGCGGTATCACCTGATCAGGGAGATCGTAGATCGCCGGGAGATCGAGGTGAAAAGAGTAGAGACAGAGAATAACATTGCTGATCCATTCACAAAGGCCCTTCCTCAGACACAGTTCGAGAGGCTATTCGAGATGATAGGTCTACGATATGCCATCTCATGGCCCTAGTGCAAGTGGGAGATTGTTAGTGTATATGCCCTAGGGGCTATTATTGTATCATACCAGATTGTATATTATTTAATGGAAGCTTGGGATATTCACAGTTGTATATACAGTTTTGCTAAAAATAGTAATATGCTACTTGGTTTGTGTCTACTTTAATATGTGCATATGTTTCTTATAACGTATCACTTATACATATTAGTAGAGCCTATAGGATCTATGCTTGATTACCAGCGTTGTGATGGCAGTCACACTAGTGGGGGGTGGGTAGTCTGTAAGCAACATCCTATACAGGTCCCTGGTCGTTGGATTATCGAGATAGGGCATCGATATTCCGGAGTAGACTAAGTGTGTACGCTTCTTATCCCAGTTGGGGAGATGGTCTGTCCCACAGCCATTAGTACGTCGTACTGGAGATGGTATGCAAGTGCTCGTTAGGTTACGGGAACACCGCACAGGACTCGTAGGGGAACTGATTGGTTGGTATTATACCCATCGTCAGTTAACAGTTCCCAGGTGACATGAGTACAGCATAGTCCGCAGACTTGACACTGCTACTTCGCCTCGAGTGTGTCCCACTGTTCTTAGATTGCTACCCTACCATGGCTCAAAGGAGTCGTGCAAACAGGTAGCAGTTGGGTGCAGTCTCGAGCACTTGGAGGCAGTGGCGATTAGATAGGATTCGTCTCTCCCGGTATTAGGAGTTGGTATCGCGCTGTGTTAGAGAGCCATTACGCAAAGTCCCTGGCCAGGGCAAGCGAGATATACTGGTAGGTTCCAGTAGCTTCTCCGGGTGTAATGGGCTACGCTCCGACATGACTTATACAGCTATTAGGGGACTGACACTTGCCGCCCCGTAGGCTCGATATGCGATAGTCTTAGAAGAACAGACCGGACTGTACGGAGATTGTCACATCAGGATCAGTAGGGGTTCGGATGGATTTCCTCATCGGCCTTCTTATCGACATCTACCTGGGGACCGTTATGTACAGCTAGTGTCGCTTGCGGTCTGTGGTTAAACCCACTGCCAGCGTAGTGTCAAGTCTTCAGAGTCACATACAGAGAGTTTCCCTGTTCCAGGAGAAACGATATAGAGGTCGTATGGTTTTACGACAAGGGTTCGGACGCATACGTGTGTTTATGCACGTACGACTATTCGGACAGTTTTTTCTAGCCGGCTTTGGTACAAGCCAGATTCTAGTATCGGGTTATTGGATTTATACAGTCTAAAGTTTTTCCGTGTTTTCACGGATTGGAGGGGCGTTCTCGTAATTTGTCGGGAAGCTTCTAGAAGAGTGGTGACTTGGGGGGTAAGGTGGTATTGCATTAAATAAGATTAGTGACTCATTTGTGTGATTCATCCATGTCATTAATGCATCATAAATGCTTAATGACTCATGGAGATGAATCACTTATAGATATTTATGAA
The DNA here is from genome assembly GCA_030015575.1 of Agapanthus africanus. NCBI lineage: Eukaryota > Viridiplantae > Streptophyta > Magnoliopsida > Asparagales > Amaryllidaceae > Agapanthus > Agapanthus africanus. The sequence continues at coordinate 55,895,274 of JASDDO010000029.1, forward strand.
GCATGGTTGTTAATTCTATTATTTCATTTTTGGATAAATAAATAATGCTTCATATATATTATGATAGATCATTATCACATTTCATTATCATCTTCACCTTCTCTCTCCTCAAGCTCTCTCATTCTTCAAACCCTAACCCTAACCTCTCATGAGTTGAGATCAAGGGTTAGCTAGACTAATACATCCATAACCTCACTCTATATCCCCTAGGTAGTTTAGATTAGCACTTTAAGCAACCTAGTTATCTCAAGTTTGAGATTAAGCTTGGCGTAGGAGCTCTCGGGTGGATCGTCTTTGACTCGAGGAGGCTGTTGAGGTGCCGTTGTTCCAAGGAGCCTACGAGGAATGGAGGACAGCGATGAAGACCCGAAGGACATATAACGTGAGATATAACTTCGAATCCGAGTAGTTAAACCTCTAGTCGATAGTTAGCAATGGTTTAGATACGATTCATGCGCTCAAGTCCGTGTTACGAAGCTTTGATAATCCTTTTTCATATATTTCGCCTCCCCGCAAGTTCGTGGGGTGCGTGACATGGACTAACATTTGATACCATGTAAGTCTACGGTAGCGCCCCGGCCGTCTAACAGACGCCAAATGCAGAACAAAAACTTTTTAACTGGCGCTATCGTATACTATAATCCGGATCTGCCATTATTGCTAAACTAACAAACTACAAAGAGGGTAGAAAGCTTATACCGAACAATCCAAGTCTTTCATTCTTTAACAATCATCCCATGCTCCGTTGCGGCTGTTCCGATCTCGTCGATCTCCGATCTCCTCGTCCAGGTGGCACCACGTCAACGGATCTTTAAACGGGCTCCCACTTCTGACCCGAGGCAACTCGGTCACTAAGTCTGCTAAAATAGATGACCAAGATTGATGTAGAGAATGAGTAGAACACTTTGTCTCACATGGTCCAAATCCATGGACGAGCGGTTAATGAAGTTGCCTTTTGGATTGAATGAAATGAGAAATGAGAATATGAAATTTCCATGAATCAAATTCCTAATCTTTTTATTCAACAACCATATCATTTCAAGGGGGTGGTCGGCAACATATATATAAGGAGGGGAGGTGAGTGTAGGAGCAAGGGGGGTAACCATAATGGAAAAGATCTCACACAAATATCCTAAGCATGAACAAAAAGTATTAATGAAAAGGTGACTCACTAATAACACCTCATCAACCATTAATGCAAATGAATGACTCACAAAACCTAGTCATCATCCAAGAAGCTTCCTCTCATGACTCACCCTCATGACTCACCCTCAAGAAAAGATAAATCCGCATTAAACCGAATGTTTAATACGGGTGATAGAAAACTGGAAACTGGCAACTTCCAAAAGCTATCCCGAAACGAATTTCAGGACAACCCCGTAACAGTATAAACATACCCGCATTTGTATTACGACCGAATACAAATGCAACTGAGACAAAGATATTATTTCTACTCAATATAATACTCGAATCCGGCTTAAACCAAAGCCCACCAGTATTATCTGCACGAAATATGGCACGTGCGTAAACGCACGTGCATTTTCCGAACCCTGCCATAAAACAATACGGCCTCTACAACGTTTCGCCCGAACTTGGGAAACTATCTGTGGGGGACTCTAATGCTCATCAGTACCCTAGCAGTGGGTTTAATCACAAGCCGTCAGTGGCACTAGCTGTGCGTAACGGCTGCCATGTACTGACCTCAAGGGAGGCCGATGAGCGAACTCATCCGGAAACCCTACTGAGCCTAACAGTGGAAATGTATATAAAGTCCGGCCTGTTCGTCTATGAGTATCGCATATCTGACCTAGGGGGCTAGTAACGTCAGACCCCCAATAGCAGTATAAGTCGTGTCGGAGACAATTCCTGAACACCCTGAGAAACTACCGAAGTACCTACAAGTAATTCTCACCTTCCTTGGCTAAGGACTTGGTGTAATGGCTTTCCTAGACACAGCACGATCTCACCCCCAATACCGGGAGAGACAAATCCCCTGCCGATTCGCTCACGTGCCTCCATGTGGCTCGGGACTGTACCCAAAAACTACCTGTTTGCACGACTCCTTTGAGCCGTGGTTGGGTAAAAATCAAAGCACAGTGGGAACTCACACGAAACAAATGACGACCTCAGGTCGATGAACTAACCTGTACACATGTCACCAGGGAACTGCTATCTAACGATAGGTATAATACCAACTAGCAGGTTCCCGTCGAGCCCTGTCCGGTGTACTCATAACCCAATGAGCACCTTTATACATCTTAGGTGATCCAACTGACACCAGTGGCTTATGAGATCGGCCACCGCCCCTCGTCGGGGTCTCGACTGTATATACTAGTCTACTCCGGAGTATCGATGCTGTTAGTTATATGTATGCCCCAGAGGCCATTACTGTACATAGGATGTATATTGTAGTGGATGCTGGGACGTACATAGGGAGGACTTTCTTGCTCTACATGATAGTATGCTATCTGGTTGATCTTTACCTTAACGTGTATACTGATTGTCTCTCTGTTACATGTTGGTAAAGCCCTTAGGATCTGTACTTGACTACCTGGACTATGATGAGGATCATACTAGTGGGGATATGGTAGTCCATAAGTACATCCTTCAAAGTCCCTAGTCGTGGGTGTATCGAGACTGGGCATCGATATACCAGAGTAGACTAGCGTGTACCTTCTCGACCCATACAGATGGGCGATGGATGATCCCATATCCATTGGTGTTTGACATCAGAGATGATATACGGGTGCTCAGTAGAGACTGGGTACACTGGACGGACTCGCCGAGAACTCCCAGATGGTATTATACCTCACGTCAGATGGCAGTTCTCTGGTGACACTGGTACAGAGTAGTCTGTTGACCCGAGATCGTCATAGAGTCTTGTGTGGTTCCCACTGTGCTTTGATTTCCATCTTACCACGTCCAAGAGGGCGTGCAAAACGGTGGTTTTTGGGTACAGTCCCGAGTCACATGGAGGCAATGAGCGATAGGAGGGGATTCGTCTCTCCCGGTATAGGGGGTTGATGTTGCGCTGTGTTCGATTGGCTATAACAGGAAATCCCTGGCCAGGGTTGCTGAGATTTACTGGTAAGTGTTACCAGTAGTTTCTCGAAGTGTTATAGACCTCATATCGACACGACTTATTGAGCTATTGGGGTCTGACGTATACCACCCATAGGCAAGATATGCGACATATCAGACGATCAGACCGGACTGTACGGTAGTGTTACTGGTCGGATTCACTGGAGTGTGAGCAGGCTTGCTCGTCGATCTTCAGATCGCTCAATACCCGGGTGGCCGTTACGTTTAGCAGACCGCTTGCGGCTTGTGGGTGTTTGATATGATCATCGCCTTCTGCCGGCGTATTGACGAGTCTTTAGAGTCCTACACAGAGGTTTCCTGGCTCAAGCGAAACGAAATAGGAGCGCATATGAGATATGTGCGGGACCGAGAATAATGCGTGTATGTGATACCGTATTCCATTCTCGCGATCAATGCGTCGAATGGTTGTATGCGATATAACCTAGTTATCGATTCAAGCGTTGATTCGATAAGCCGATACATTGGATACTAGTCGGTTATATGCGATATGACCGGATCGTTAAATCAAGTGTTGATTTAATGATTTAATGCATAATAATATATTTGATATATTACTTTGCATTAACTAGTATCGGTTCACTTTAAATGGATTTTCTCGCTCAGATGTGCGCATTGCATATGCGATATGATTTGTGCACTTGCTTGTATCATATTTGATGGTGCATGCAAAAATTGGTTAAGTATAAAGAATTAAACCTTGGTTAAAGGAATGGTTAGGGTTTATTATTTGTTATTCATTTATCTTATTTAATTATCTATTTATTTTTGATAAATGAATAAATGAAAAGATAATGAGGAAAATGGTTGCTTTCTTTTGACCATTCATGAATCTTCATGAAGACTTTGACCATTTTGTCTCATGCTTAACCCTAACCACTTCTATTAACTCAAGTTAATTCTCTACACCTAACCATGGTGAGAATTACGATAAGAATGGATTTTTCCTTTTATTTTAATTCTTATCATAATATTTATCTTCTTCTTGCTCTTCTTCTTCTTCATGAAGAAGCTTGTCTTCATCAATGGCAAAGTGAGAATTAGAGTGAGAAATCCAATTCTAAAGTCTACCCACTTCCTATTTCTTCATCCTCTACCTCTTGCCAAGTAGTAGAGTGTGTTTCCTTCACAAGTTTCTTGACTTGGTGAAGTGAGAGCTTGATCTTGCGATGCTTCGACGTAGATCATCTTCGGCATGGACATCGACGACCTAGCTCGCCTATTCTCCGATGAAGTCGACGCTAGAGCCCGGATTCGATTTGGACAGCGGAGAGGACCTCATCTCGGAGCCGTGGAGGTGGAGGAACGGATCTACAAAGGTTGTATTTCCGTTTCCCATTAGTTAATTGTTAACTAGTTTACTTTTCGCCTAGTTTTCTAGCCAACGATCCGCAGTTGGGTCTCTCGGCACCTAGATTTTTTTTTGAAAATGGCATGTTCGATGCCTTGTGAGACCTCACTAGTGTGCCTAGGAACCCTACAGTGGTATCAGAGCTACTAGGCATTGGATGTCGACCTATGGGGGGTTCTCACTGTGTGACAGTGTGGCGAAGCTTAGGCTCTTACCCCCAGGGTGTCCCGAGACCGGAAGGTGTTCCGGCGGGTTGTAGTCCTCGCGAGGGGGCATGCGTAAAAAGTAGCGGCTGAGGGACCCGTTGGTGCCACGGCGACCCCATTGGATGGGGTGGCTTCCTGACCTACAGTGGTACCAGAGCCTAGCTAGAGCCTTAGGCGAAGTCTAGACGGAGTTTGAAACCCGGACGAACCGAAAACACGAACCCATAATAGCTCTCTGTCCTTTTTCTAAAATCTAGGATTTTTCAAAATTAAAAATATGCAAAAAAATCAGCAGGCAATTCTAAGGGATACTGTAAAATTCGTGCACCCAATTCCTTCAATGCGCCGCGGTTCCGCGGCACGAGCTTGGCTCGTGCGGCGGATCCGCGGCCGTTTTGTCTTTTCTGGGGTCCAAATTTGCACAGTAATTCATAATATGCAGTGCTGTTTTTCCTGGGTATTTTTGATATTTTTCCAGAGTTTTAATTCTCAAGAGTTGTTTTGGGGATTCGTATGTTCGATCGGATTATCAAATTTTGTCTATGTGGCTTTCCGGATAAATTTTAGAATATGTTAAAAGGTTCGACCGGATATAAATACCCAATTTTTCCCCTGTCGGGAAATTTCCAAGTGTTGGATTTTTCTGTAGTTTAACGACGTTCTAAGTAGTGCAAGTAACGCGATGGTCCCTCTAGAAGACAACAAACCTTAACTCGATTATGTGACCGTCTTGAACTGCCCTTTGAACCTTCGGGTTTGGGGCAGTACGGCGTGCCACATGTGAGGCGTTGGCTTGACCCTTCTACGGCTGGACCGTTGGTACTGAGGCACGAACTGAATGTTGTTAGACTTATTTCATGTGTTGATCTGTATCGGGAAAACTTGGGTGTTCGATTGTTCGATCGGAAAGTTTAACATTTTCTGTTTATCTGGAATGGGATACAATAATTGGAATTCACAAATAGTTATGAGATAACTGAATGAATGTTATAAAAATAGCAGTTTAGTCTCACTTGATCGGTTGCCACGGAATTTTGATGTGATCAAAAGTCCGTCGCAATCACGTAGCGTACGCGGATACTCGCCGGGTAAACTTAATAGACAGCCTCACTCCATAGCCCCGACCAAGTGACTGTAGGAGAACCCCGTCGCCGAAAGCATCCGTTCGGGTGCTCGCGGTAGCGGTGTTCCGCCTTGGTGCACTTCGTCGACGGTAACGGGGGTGCGGCCGTCTACTGAAGTTTGCGATGAGCATTCGATCAGGATGTCGGGAATCTTGTTGAATTGCCCGACTTGATATTGAAAAGTGTTTTCGATTTTGAGACTAAAATGCGGGGTTTATAATTGTTAGGCATGTGATGTCTAAAGTATTCATTTGGTCAGGCATGCGATGTCTGAGGTGGTTGCGGATTCCAACTGTTGTAGTTTTACACTTTCTTTTCTGTGACCGTAAGTGTAATATGTGATATCGCCGGTTTCGTTGCTATATGTCAACGACAATTGGGATGCGCATATTTACTTACGTTGATGACATGTGATGTTATGTGTTGCTGGATATGTTATATTGGATCGTCGTGTTTGAATAGCCGGGGGTTTTTATGTGAGATGAGTGTTTTTCATTTTCATTCATGTAAAAACTTGTATGTAATATTCTTTTATTGGGGCGCTTCCAGGTTGCGGAAGTTGTCACCGTTTGTATATTATTTACTTTTCCGCACTAGGATAGACCCAAGGAGGGGAGCACAAGTAACCGGGTTCTGGAGTCCAGTGGGAGACCAACTCGAGGACTCGAGTCCGGGTCTCCTAACTCCAGAATTGGTAGGGTTGCTTGCCGCTCTCGTAGGGGTCTAGGGGTGTGGGTTTGGCTATTCATCGCGACCGTGGAATCCGTGTTTTATACTGGCTCGTATTGAAAACACGGACGTCCTAGTATATCCAATATTTCATATGATATTCTTCTGCTGCGATATCTGTGATGTGATCATGTGATGTTCTGTGATAGATACAGTATATAGTATATAAGATATATTATATAGGTGTTACTTATGTTTTACACCCGTGCTAGCCCTGCCCCGCTCTGCCGTTAGTTACCTAACCTAACGGTTCACGAGGGGACATCGAGGCGAATGCGGATGGCATAAGTGTACGTCGTATTTATCTGTGATGTTTAGGTACTTAAATGATGGGACTTCATTAATGTGATTAATGAAATTAAAAGAAACCTAAGATGTTGTAGAATCGAATTTTAAAATAAAACAGGTAGCTACAGTTCTTGCTTTGCACAGCGGTATATGTGATATATCCTGCACCTTATTCGATGAGGAAAGGACCGAGATCCCTTCATCGGGAGTGACTCCTTTAGCAATAACTAGCAGATGCTACACACTCGGTTTGTCTTTTGATTGCTTTTAAGTGTTTTTCTTTGCACAGTGATATATATGATATATCCCGCACCTCATTCGACGAGGAAAGGACCGACGATCCCTTCACCGGGAGTGACTCCTTTAGCAAAACTAGAAAAGCCTAAAAAACACTCCATTTTAAAATTATTTGATTCTACAACGATATCAAGTTCATTACGCAATAGGTTTTCAGAAAAACCTGTCGTAGCCCTCCGTCATTTCAGATATGTACTGGTTAGTATTCGTGCTGCGTTTGTTGACCTCTGTCAAGGCGTAGTGTGCGGTAGCAGATTAGTGCTTATCTGCATAAGCATATGATGTGATTGATTTAGGGTAGTCGTGCGACCTTGTTGACCTCTGTCAAGGGTCGTGCGGGTGGGTTTACTTCAATCAGGAAATGACGGATTGAACTTGACTAGCAGCCTATGGTTTGTTGACCTCTGTCAAGATCATAAGACGCTAGGGGCAAAATATTATCGGGAATTTCAAGTGTTGAAATTTGCAATGAGATTGCATACCTTCTATGAGATAGTTGGATCCCGATACCCGCTGCGAGTAAGTGTTACTCCTGGGAGAGTTTTATACATTATAATTAGCCGATCAAGTAGGTGTCTAGAAAGGTGTTAACGGGGTTATGCCTCTGGAAAAACGAGGTTTACATTAATTAGGTTCGTGCGAAAGCACGGGGGACCTCCCTCAAAGTACCGACACTGGCCTGGCTGAAAGATTGGCGAACTTGTAGTGTGTAATTGATCCCGGCTAGTTTTGCCTTTTAGGGTTTGAAGGAAGATTTGATAAAAAGCAGTGGGAGCCATCCTGATTAGATAAAATAATAACCAATCTATTCTTGCAAGAGCGCACGCTGAGTGTTTTCTTCTCTCTCTCTCCAGGTAGCGACCATATCACGCCTTAATCAAGATAATAATACGGATTATTGACCGAACCCGCTTGTTATACTGAGCTGGGGAACGTTGGTCCCGCTCCAAATTATAATTGTTATAAGACAGAGCAGGAAATAGGGGATTACCAGAATTCCCGTGCCGCCCAAACGAAGAAAGTGCATATGATGCATCATCTTCGGGTATGTTCATTATACAGAACTGTTTCTCAGTATTCTTTACGTCCTGGGTATGTGATACCAGATCAGGATCCCAGATATGTAATCTGTTACATAGGGCAAAAGAAAGGTAGAGAACTGAGAACGGGTGATAAGTTTCATGAGGCAGAAAACGGGGCAAGAGTTGCAGCCAAGTCTGTTGGTCACTGTCACCCTGTATTACCATACATTGATTCTGAACGAATGTTATTAGATACCGAACCTGATATACCAAATCATATCACTCTCTTTGTTAGAAAAGAAAGGATATAATTTTGTATTGTTGGATAATGTTTTGAACATTTCCTTTATCAAAAGTTGATCGGTTCAGGAACGTTATCTAAAAACATTGATGTTCTAAATCAAACTACAGTTCTTAGTATATGGAACACACACAAGAGGAAGAGTTCAGAAATGAACGAATTCTTCTTGAGGTATTGTAGACTAGGTCAGATCAATGTGACCCGACTAGCTAGAGTTACATAAAGATGCATGTTTAAATTAGTTTGAATTTACATCTTGTGAAACTCGCCAGTCATGTCACAAAGATAAGATGACCATAGCTCCGTTTACTGGAAACAGAGAAAGAGTTAGTGAACTCTTGGGATGATACATGTTGATGTATGTAGGTCCCCTGTCTACACATGCCAAGACTGGTTCTTTGTACTTCGTTACATTCTCTGATAATCTCTCAAGATTCAGACATATGTTCCTGTTGAAACACAAGTCCGAACCTTTTGAGATATTCACAGAATATAAGTTAGAAGTAGAGAACCAATAAAGGTATAAGTATTATGTCCTTTGATGTGATCAGGGAGGAGAATACTTGTGCACGGAATTCCTGGATCATTCTAAAGGAGAATGAGATTCTCTCTCAGCATTACTCCTCCGTATACACCATAGCACGATGGTATATCGGGACGGAGCAGATACACCCTATTTGATATGGTGTGCTCTATGATGAGTAATACTGAGCTACCTATTTCCTTTTGGGTGTTATGCACTTGAGAAGCTGCATACCTATTGAATAGGGTTCAAATCAAATCAGTTGCCTACCGCTCCATATGAGTTATGGTATGGGAAGAGCCCATATCTTAAGCTAGTTAAGATTTGGGGTTGTCCGGCTTATGTCTAAAAGCAAAATCCGGACAAGCTCGAGGCAAGATCTGTTATGTAGAACTGGAAAGGTTCCAGCTATACAAACTACAGCAGATGATTTGAAAGAACCAAAGGATTCAGTAGATTCCATTGAACCTCAGCCTCTCCGCCGATCTAGTAGGGTTCCTCACCCACCTGAGAGATACTTCGGTTTCTCTTTGACAGTGGGAGCGAGGACTGCATCATGAGATGATGACCCAACTAGTTTCGAGCTGGCCATCAGGAGTAAGACTCTGTAAGAATGGCTGGATGCTTAGCGATCTGATATGGAATCCATGTACACCAACAAAGTATGGACTTTGGTTGCTATATCTGAAGGGTTAAATCCCCATCAGGAGCAAGTATATCTTGAGAAGATTACTTGGTGTAGATGGAAAAGTTGAGACTTTCAAAGCTAGACTTGTTAAAGGTTTGCATCATTGACCAGATATGGATCATAATGATGAAACCTTTTCTAAGTAGCTATGCTTAAGTCCATCCAGATCCTACTTGCCACGGCTACATACCATGACTACGATATCTGGTGGTTGGGTGTCATGACTGCTTTTCTAAATGATATTTTGGAAGAGAGCGTCTATAAGTACACAGCCAGAGGGCTTCGTAGACAGTGGGAGCAGCGGAAACGTGTGCAAGATGCTTTATAGGATAAAGCAGGCATCGCGGAGTTGGAACATCTGTTTTGATGGATTAGTCAAAGAGTTTGACATCATCAAAATGTTAGATGAACCTTGTATAAACAAAAAGGTAGTAGGGAGTATGGTGGTAATTCTCGTAGAGTACGTGGATGACATACTCTTGATAAGAAAAGAGTTTCCTATGCTACGCTCGGTCAATCTCCGCTTATCACCATAATTCTCCATATAGGATCAAAGTGATACCTCCTAAATCCTGGGTTTTTAGATCTATGAGATAGATCTAATTGGATGTTAGGATTCTCACTAGTTGTAGTGAGATGGTATCAATCGACCCTGGGGAGAATCACTGGAATGGTTCCAGGGTGATAAAGACGACTGAATGTCAGTCACAGGCATTGTCTTTACCCTCAGTACAGGGACGGTATGTTGGAAGAGTTCCAAGCTAAATACCGTGACATACTAGACGATAAAGGCTGGATACATCGCTACTTAAGATGCTACCAAAGAGGCTGTTTGGGTGTATATTGGTTCATGAGATGAACTATGTTCCTCCCATTGTGTGACAATGGAGTTGTGGCTTATGCCAATGAACGCCGGTCCCATCAGTGATCCAGACATATTCTAAGGCAGTATCACTTGATCATGGAGATGGTTGATCTCCAGGGAGATCGAGGTTAGGAGAGTAGACTCAGAGAAAAACAAAGCGGATCCACTCACGAAAGGCCTTTTCCCAGAGAGAGACTTTTATGGGATGGTTGAGTATGAGATACTGCAACCACTGCAACAGATGGCCCTAGTGCAAGTGGGAGATTGTTAGTTATATGTATGCCCTAGAGGCCATTACTGTACATAGGATGTATATTGTAGTGGATGTTGGGACGTACATAGGGAGGACTTTCTTGCTCGACATGATAGTATGCTATCTGGTTGATCTTTACCTTAACGTGTATACTGATTGTCTCTCTGTTACATGTTGGTAAAGCCCTTAGGATCTGTACTTGACTACCTGGACTATGATGGGGATCATACTAGTGGGGACATGGTAGTCCATAAGTACATCCTTCAAAGTCCCTAGTCGTGGGTGTATCGAGACTGGGCATCGATATACCAGAGTAGACTAGCGTGTACCTTCTCGACCCATACAGATGGGCGATGGATGATCCCATATCCATTGGTGTTTGACATCAGAGATGATATACGGGTGCTCAGTAGAGACTGGGTACACTGGACGGACTCGCCGAGAACTCCCAGATGGTATTATACCTCACGTCAGATGGCAGTTCTCTGGTGACACTGGTACAGAGTAGTCTGTTGACCCGAGATCGTCATAGAGTCTTGTGTGGTTCCCACTGTGCTTTGATTTCCATCTTACCACGTCCAAGAGGGCGTGCAAAACGGTGGTTTTTGGGTACAGTCCCGAGTCACATGGAGGCAATGAGCGATAGGAGGGGATTCGTCTCTCCCGGTATAGGGGGTTGATGTTGCGCTGTGTTCGATTGGCTATAACAGGAAATCCCTGGCCAGGGTTGCTGAGATTTACTGGTAAGTGTTACCAGTAGTTTCTCGAAGTGTTATAGACCTCATATCGACACGACTTATTGAGCTATTGGGGTCTGACGTATACCACCCCTAGGCAAGATATGCGACATATCAGACGATCAGACCGGACTGTACGGTAGTGTTACTGGTCGGATTCACTGGAGTGTGAGCAGGCTTGCTCGTCGATCTTCAGATCGCTCAATACCCGGGTGGCCGTTACGTTTAGCAGACCGCTTGCGGCTTGTGGGTGTTTGATATGATCATCGCCTGCTGCCGGCGTATTGACGAGTCTTTAGAGTCCTACACAGAGGTTTCCTGGCTCAAGCGAAACGAAATAGGAGCACATATGAGATATGTGCGGGACCGAGAATAATGCGTGTATGTGATACCGTATTCCATTCTCGCGATCAATGCGTCGAATGGTTGTATGCGATATAACCTAGTTATCGATTCAAGCGTTGATTCGATAAGCCGATACATTGGATACTAGTCGGTTATATGCGATATGACCGGATCGTTAAATCAAGTGTTGATTTAATGATTTAATGCATAATAATATATTTGATATATTACTTTGCATTAACTAGTATCGGTTCACTTTAAATGGATTTTCTCGCTCAGATGTGCGCATTGCATATGCGATATGATTTGTGCACTTGCTTGTATCATATTTGATGGTGCATGCAAAAATTGGTTAAGTATAAAGAATTAAACCTTGGTTAAAGGAATGGTTAGGGTTTATTATTTGTTATTCATTTATCTTATTTAATTATCTATTTATTTTTGATAAATGAATAAATGAAAAGATAATGAGGAAAATGGTTGCTTTCTTTTGACCATTCATGAATCTTCATGAAGACTTTGACCATTTTGTCTCATGATTAACCCTAACCACTTCTATTAACTCAAGTTAATTCTCTACACCTAACCATGGTGAGAATTACGATAAGAATGGATTTTTCCTTTTATTTTAATTCTTATCATAATATTTATCTTCTTCTTGCTCTTCTTCTTCTTCATGAAGAAGCTTGTCTTCATCAATGGCAAAGTGAGAATTAGAGTGAGAAATCCAATTCTAAAGTCTACCCACTTCCTATTTCTTCATCCTCTACCTCTTGCCAAGTAGTAGAGTGTGTTTCCTTCACAAGTTTCTTGACTTGGTGAAGTGAGAGCTTGATCTTGCGATGCTTCGACGTAGATCATCTTCGGCATGGACATCGACGACCTAGCTCGCCTATTCTCCGATGAAGTCGACGCTAGAGCCCGGATTCGATTTGGACAGCGGAGAGGACCTCATCTAGGAGCCGTGGAGGTGGAGGACCGGATCTACAAAGGTTGTATTTCCGTTTCCCATTAGTTAATTGTTAACTAGTTTACTTTTCGCCTAGTTTTCTAGCCAACGATCCGTAGTCGGGTCTCTCGGCACCTAGATTTTTTTGAAAATGGCATGTTCGATGCCTTGTGAGACCTCACTAGTGTGCCTAGGAACCCTACAGATGCCCTGTCTCGAAACTCCCACGACTAGGGACCACTTTTAAGGAAGTGCTTATGGACTACCCAACTCTCACGTATATGATCGCCCTCATACTGTTGGTAGTCAAGCAAGATCCTAAGGGCTCTATCAACGTGTCACATGTGATCAGTCACCTGATCCTGTACATGACTGATAAAGGCAAACCAGATAGTATACTATCATCTCGAGTAAGACTGTCCTACCGGTATAGGTCCTCCGCAGTCATTGCAATCACGTGCCTGCGATCCAATAATTGACTTTGAGGGCACTATATCCAACAGCACGTTTTACAAGATGTAAATCCAAACTAATTTAAATATGCATCTTTATGTAACTTCAGCTAGTCGGGTCGCATTGATATGACCTAGTCTACAATGCCTCAAGAAGGATTCATTCATTTCTGAACTCTTCCTCTTGTGTGTATTCTGTATATTAAGAACTGTAGTTTGATTTAGAATGTCTATGCTTTTAGATAACGTGCCTGAACCGATCAACTCTTGATATAGGAAATGTTCAAAACATTATCTAACAATACAAAATTATATCCTTCTTTACTAATAAAGAGACTGATATGATTTGTATATCAGGTTGGGTATCTAATAACATTCGTTCAGAATCAATGTATTCTGATAATACAGGGTGATAACGGCCAACAGACTTGGCTGCAACACTTGCATCATTTCCAACTCTTGAAACTTATCACCCGTTCTCAGTTCTCTACCTATCTATAGCCCATGTAACAAATTACATTTGCGGGATCCTGATCCGGTATCTCATACCCAGGACGTAAAGGATTCTGAGAAACAGTTCTCGGTAATGAACACACTCGAAGAAGATGCATTAGCATGTACTTTCTTCGTTTGGCGGCACGGGAATTCTGGTAATCCCCCATTTCCTGCTCTGTCTTATAACAATTATAAATTTGAGCGGGGCCAACGTTCCCCAGCTCAGTATAATAAGCGGGTTCGGTCAATACATCCGTATTATTATCTTGATTAAGGCGTGACATGGTCGCTATCTGGAGAGAGAGAGAAGAGAACACTCAGCGTATGCTCTTGCTAGATTAGATTGGTTATTGATATATCTAATCAGGATGTCTCCCACTGTTTTAGTCAAATCTTCCTTCAAACCCTAAAAGGAAAGACTAGCTGGGATTAATTACATTCTACAAGCTCGTCAATCTTTCAGCCAGGCCAGAGCCAGTACTTTGAGGGAGGTTCCCCGCGCTTTTGCACGGACCTAATTAAAATAAACCTCGTTTTCCCAGAGGCATAACCCCGTTGACACCTTTCTAGACACCTACTTGATCGGCTAATTGTAATGTGTAAAACTCTCCCAGGAGTAACTCTTACTCGCAGCGGGTATCGAGATCCAACCATCTCATAGGAGGTATGCAATCTCATTGCAAATTTCAACACTTGAAATTTCCGATAATATTTTGCCCCAAGCATCCTATGACCTTGACGGAGGTCAACAAATCATAGGGTGCTAGTCAAGTTCAACCCGTCATTTCTTGATTGAATCAAACCTATCTGCACGACCCTTGACGGAGGTCAACAAGGCCGTACAACTACCTTAATCCAATCTGCATCATATGCATAATTAGATAAATACTTCGAGGTGGAACATCATTCCGGGGGCGGAGCATCATCCCGGGGAGCATGATTCCTGGGGATCGGAGCATCATTACAATTCACGGAGCATAATTCCAACGTCGGAGTATCATTCCGAAGAGTCGAAGCATAATTCCGAAGAGTAGAGGCATGATTCCAAGGATCGGAGCATCATTCCGATGAGCGGAGCATAATTCCAGGGTCAGAGCATCATTCCGATTTGCGGAGCATAATTCCAGGGGATCGGAGCATCATTCCGATGAGCGGAGCATAATTCCAAGCATCAGAGCATCATTCCGAAGCGCGGAGCATAATTCCAAGGATTGGAGCATCATTCCGAAGCGCGGAGCATAATTCCAGGGTCAGAGAATCATTCCGATTTGCGGAGCATAATTCCAGGGGATCGGAGCATCATTCCGATGAGCGGAGCATGATTCCAGGGGATCGGAGCATCATTTCGAAGCACGGAGCATAATTCCAGGGTCGGAGCATAATTCCGATGAGCGCGGAGCATAATTCCAGGGTCGGAGCATCATTCCGATTTGCGGAGCATAATTCCAGGGGATCGGAGCATCATTCCAATGAGTGGAGCATGATTCCAGGGGATCGGAGCATCATTCCGAAGCGCGCAGCATGATTCCAGGATTCGAAGCATCATTCCGAAGAGCGGCATACATTCTGACCGAAGCATAATTTCGAGGCAGAGGTTGATTCCAAGGCGAAGCATAATTCCGATGGGGAAAGCAGATAATCCGAGGCGAAGCTTGATTTCGACACGGGGTGTATTCTGAGACGGAGCATGATTCTGGTGCAGAGCTTGTTGGCTGACTTGATTCCGAAACGAAGCATAATTTCGACAGGGAAGGCAGGTACACCGAGGCGAACCATCATTTCGACACGGGGTGCATTCTGAGACGAAGCATAATTCCGACGCAGAGCTTGCTGATTGACTTGATTCCGAGGTGGAGCATAATTCCGACGAGGAGGTCGTTGGTTGATTCCGAGCCGAAGCATAATTCCGACAGGGAAGGCAGATACACCTAGGCGAAGCATCATTTCGACATGGGGTACATATTCTGAGACGAAGCATGATTCTGACGCAGAGCTTGTTGGTTGATTTGATTCCGAGGCGGAGCATAATTCCGGCAGGGAAGGTAGATATCCCGAGGCGAAGCATGATTTCGACACGGGGTAAATTCTGGGACGGAGCATGATTCCGCCGTAGTGGTTGTTGGTTTGATTTGATTTGGGTTGACATCAGCATCGCTATACTGGAATATGGTACCAGGAGCGAATCATCATTTGTCATGACAGGATTTGGGAATTTTTTTTTTGTTTGGCATCAGCATCACTACACTGGAATATGGTACCAGGAGCGAATCATCATTTGCGTTTGCTTATTAGGAAACGATGGCTTAGGAGACAGGTTTAGATCCCTATCACCTAAGACTTTTCAATTTTGTGAGCCGTCGGGGTCTCATAAAGCATTTTCTCCTTACGGGTCGTAAGGATCCCGTAAGTGTATTTTCTCCTTGGGAGTCGTGGGGACTCCCAAGTGTGTTTCTCTTTTGTGAGTCGTAAGGATCTCACGCGGGAATTTTCTCCTCACAAAGTCGAGAGGACTTTGTGAGTGCATTTCATATCTTTCTTATGAGTTTGTGCCCTTTCGGGTTTTCACAAACTCGCCGGCAGTCCTGCTGTTTCTACTCACGGAGCCCTTTCGGGTTTTCATCCGTGCCCATTTTGCTTGTGGACATACCTTATTTTTATTTTTATTTTATTATTTTTTTTGGAGAGATTGGGATTGTTTTACACCCATGGATTGTATACGGTTTTGCAGGATGTATGATCCAGACCGTAGGGCCATAAAAATTTTTGGGACTTTGTTGGCATCTGCATCGCTGCACTGGAATATGGTACCAGAAGCGACTCATCATTCGCCGTTGGGGTATGGGATTTGGAATTTGGTTGGCGTCTGCATCGCTGCACTAGAATATGGTACCAGGAGCGACTCATCATTCGCCGCTTGGGGATTGGGGAGCGATGGCTTAGTAGACAAGTTTAGATCCCTATCACCTAAGACTTTTCAATTTTATGGGCCGTGAGGGTCCCATAAAAGCATTTTCTCCCTACGAGTCGTAAGGATCCCACAGGTGTATTTTCTCCTTAAGTGTCGTGACGACTCCTAAGTGTGTTTTTCCTTGGTGAGCCGTAAGGATCTCACGAAGGTTTGTTCTCTTCATGCATCGTGACGACACATGAGTGGGTCTTTCCAATGAAGCATAATTCCAAAGGCGGAGACCAGCCGCGTAACTGGTGGTTGCGGTGGGGCTTGGGTATGCTGAGAATTATTTGAGCCCGTGGATTGTATACGGCAGTCAATTTGAGGACTAATCGTAGGGCCAGAAGAATTTTGGGAAACTGGATTTTGGTTGGCGTCTGCATCGCTGCACTGGAATATGGTACCAGGAGCGATTCATCATTCGCCTTTGTTTTGTTTGTTTTTTGTTTTGCTTTATTTTTGTTTCTCCGCGATTGCTCTATCATTTCAGATTTTCTTATCGCGAAGATCGCGATTGCCCTATCATTTCGGCTATTTATTCATGGTTGCCCCACCATTTCGGCTTTATTTTCATTTTTATTTTCATTCGCTGATTTTTATTGCGAGTTGCCCCATCATTTCGGCTTTTCTTTATTTTTCTTTTATTTATACATTTTTTTACATTCCCAGTTTAACGACTTAGAGGTCGATTGTTCCCTGTTTAATGACGTGGTGGTCGACTGTTCCCAGTTTAATGACTTGGTGGTCGACTGTTCCCAGTTTAATGACATGGTGGTCGATTGTGCCCAGTTTAATGACGTGGTGGTCCTTTTTGCTTATCCCAGCTCCTTGAACTTTGATCTTGGCGGAGCTGTGTTGATGACCTAGCTCTGTGGCTTGCCGATACATTCGAGGATTGTGAGGTTTTTCCAAGCTTATATTGGTCCTCTGCCCAATCTTTGAAAATATAGCAGTCTTCGATGGTATGACCCACTACTCAATGATATGGGCAGTATATGGGATTGCTGGTCATGTTCATTTCCTGTGGCCTCTTTGGAACAGGCAGTTGCAGACCGTTGTTCAAAGTGTCCATGAATATTTTGTGGACTTCATCCCTCCTGAAGGAGTATACCTTCTTTGTAACCCTTCGAAAATCGTTTAGGCAGTTTTTCGGTAATCGGCTAATTTTTCGGCAGTTTCCGTAAAAAGTCAAATTAGGTATTTTTCATTGTAGAACTAATTATACAAAATTTAGACAAGATATTACCATAATTTTGTCACTAAAATGCCACTCATAATTATCTAGTTAAATAAATTTTTTTTCGTAATTAATTATTTTTTTATTATTTTAAGCCTTTTTAAATACATTAAATTAGGGATAAATAAAAATTTAATTAGGTAAATTTCATAATTAGGAGTCTTTATAAGCTAAAATATAGTGTTAATAAAATTATATCATGTCTTGCAAACTTTTGGTTTTAGGGTGGGAAAATTTGTGAAAAAATGAAGTAAAAATGGGTTTTTTGTAAAAAGGTTGACATGAAAGCATTAAATGATAACATATGATGTTTATTGACCTAGAAACTTCTCCAAATTTCCCCACAACTCCCTCCCTCACCTGCTGGCCGAAATGCTTCAGGTTTTTCCCCCCATTTTCCCCATTTTTGTTTAGCTTAAAACTCTTGAAAAATCCACAAAAATCCACCGAAATTCACTAAATCCTTCTCTAATTCCACCCAAAACCTTAAGACATCCCTTCTCAACCCCAAATTGGTTTAAAGTAAGGAGAAAAGAGGCCACTTTAGAGGTTTAGTGCAAGAGAATCAACACTTGTAAGGATCGGTCGGGGAAACTTCAGACACGGCACGAAAAGGCAAGGCGGTGGCCGGAACGGATTAGCGGGGATTTCAGGTGAGTAGATGTATTCATCTATGGGGGAATCGTCTGGATGGCGCGATGCGCCCCCCTAGTTAGGATTACCCTACTTCGTGCAAAAATTTATATTGTTAGCTAGCTTATCCATTTATGCACATTGCATACCCTTATAGCTAACCGTATATTAGATTGCGTGGACATTCATCTATATTTATGCGATATCACTTCCTAGGACACGAACACCATTACCATTGGCATCTGCTGCACGCGCACTATCCATGTGACACACACGCCTTTGGTAATTGCCATGCCACGTGCACTATAGAACCTGTTTAATTTAGTATCGCTACTTGCATTCATACATGATATATGAAATTGCATAGCTTGCTTATACCTCGCATTATCATCATATTTACATAGATTCTATCCAAAATTCACATCATATACATTGATATCATAGACATTTATCATATTTAACATGTGGACACTATGATTTTCTTGAGGATTTCAGTATTTCTGCGATTTCTGGATTTTTGGGGAAAACCGCAAGAAGTTAACAAAAGCTTATATTCATCATTTTTAAAACAAAGTTGCGGTTTTCTCGTGATGTATGTGTCGTCCACCATGAGTTTTCATGTTTTCTGTTGGATTTCGAGACCCGATTCGAGGAGTGGATGAACCGTCTCGGGTACATGGTGGGCCCGGTATGGTACCCCGGGGCAAGAAGATCGAGTTGTAGACGATGAGCCTGGCAGGGGAAGACTACCTACCGGTGATGTCTGGCGCGGCGGATATCCGGAGGATACCGACCGTTGTCGTGAGATTTATGATATGGGCCGATCCGGACTGACGGAGCCCGATATTGAGACAGATATGATTCCTATTTGGTGTCGATGCTTCACACGGGTTTTCAGATGATTTCTTGATGGTATTTAGCTATTATACAGATATTCATGTTCTAAAGTTAAGAATTCAATACCCTTAGCATTTAAAACACTTAAAGACTTAATAACGACATTGCATACCTGTGCATGCATACTAGAGATATTATATCACATATGGACATGCATGTTGTGGTGCATTGCGTGCATTCTTACGATTGCCTTACTAGATGTTATATTCTACTCACGAGCTGGCAACTCACCCCCGTTGTGCCACAGTGTCTTGCAGGTCGGACCCGTCAGTCTTGTAGCGGCGGGCTGTCTTATCATCAGTTCCTTTTGCTCAGACTCGCGACATCGCCCGTAGGTGGGTTGCGAGTATACTTTATTTCTTTTTGCTTTATCATTGTATCTAGTATTCTCCATCTACCACTTTATATTGTATATGCGACCTAGTGATGAGACTGAGAGATATGTATATTTGTGGTTTCTTTTGGGTCGAGCTCACTTGAGCCGACCTGTGTTTTCTGATATTTTGCGTTTCTTTATGCTCTTTTCTTGATATTACTATTTTATTGCATGTGGTTGTGATCCGCCTTGGGCGAAGAGCTAGCTCCCGCTTGGGGATGCCATTTTTATGATTACAGGTTTATTATCTTGTTGTACCCATTTTGGGGGATAGAAATACAGGGGAAACTCTGCCGAAATTTTTGGAAATCTTTGATGTTTTTAAAAAGGGATTCTTTGCAACTTAATTGATTTGAAAATCGTCTTCATTAAAGGTTTTCCTTCACTCTTTTTGATTTTGGTTTAGATTCTTCTGGGCTTTGGCTGACTTAGGTTACGGTACGCCTTTAGACGTCTCGTAATCTAAGTGCCAGTCGCGTTCCGTACTTTCGGGACGTGACATTCTTCTTTCTCTCTATTGGAGTAGGTGCCTTTACTGATGCTGGTCCTCGAGGCCGATCGGTCTTTGGTTCACCCTTTTCCGATAATGGCACATGTCTGGGAGGATTAGGTTCCCGAAAGGCTTCGGTCTCTATTTGCATGAAATCGGCTGTCGTAGCTTGACTGTTTGCTAACGCGCCTTTAGACAGTTCTATCTCTCCCGTCCTGTATTGCCTTTCGACCTAATCTTTGAAGATGAAGCAGTCCTCAATGGCATGACCTATCACCCTGTGATAGGGGAAATATTCTGGGTCGTCGGTCATATTCGCTTCTTGCGGTCTCTTTGATTCCGGCAGTTGTAGACCGTTTCTTAGGGCGTCCCTGAATATCTTGTGGACTTTTTCCCTTTTAAAGGAATAGACCTTTTTCAGCTTCTCTTTCAGAGGTGATTCCCCCCCGGCGTATCTATCGGAGGGATTGGAGGCTGACTGCGGCCGTTTTTCATGAAGGCGCTCCGCTTTTAGGCTGAAAGGGATATCAGTTGGCTGCCCCCGGGTATCAATCCCTGGCTCATGAGCCAAAATTTGATTCTGCTGTAATTGCAATCGGGCAACTTGGGTCGCGAGATCTGCCACGACGTTTGCCAGCTCGTCGACTTTGGAATAGACCTCGGCCATCTTCTTATCCCTGTCCTGAAATTGCCTTTGAAGCCATTGGAATAATGCTTGTTCTGTAGTTCTGGTTATGACAACCGAGTCATCTTTACTGCCTGAGCACAATTCCGCAGGAACCACAGGCTCCTCTGGCTTATCGGCCTGAGCGGGCTCTTCGTCATTTAGACCGAGTTGACGTTGGGTAGCGTCCATCGTATCGTCACCCGGGCTGTGAAGCGTAGGCGGGTTCGTTTCTTCATGTCCGACCATATAGACAGTGCGGACCACATCTCCATACATCTCTTTATCTCTGGCGGCTGATTTCGCGGAGTGGTCCAAGCTTTGGAAATTCATAAATTTTAACATGGCCAGAGCCCTAGCTTTTTCTTTGGCTCTGTATCTGAGCCGCTTCTGCCTCAGCTTCTCTGCCTTAAGCGCTTGGCAGGCTTCTACTCTTCGGGAAGCCGCCATAGGCCAAGTGATGGGGATGCTTGAGAAGACGTTTTCCCGCGTGTCCGTCGAAGGTATCGCCTGGGCTTGCCCACGACGTCTGGCAACTTCTTTTGTTCTGATGGCTTTGGCCCCAGTTGGGGCCATGGAAAGCCGTCCAGACCCTGATTTACGTTTGGGCTGGGACGCCTTCGAGACCACCACATTTGGCCTCTTGTCTTTTGAGGCCGGTTTGTCGGTTACCGGAGCTTGAGGAGACGGGATGGCGTTAGCTGACACGAACAGGATGGAGCCGAATGGTAGAGGCGGCTCCTCCCATTGTCGCCGGAGACTGGCCGGGAGGACCGTCCTGGCGTCCATCTTCATCGTGTAGAAGATGGGAGTTGAGTTCATCTTTGGAGACATCTTTGCTGCGTCCGAAGATTGCAATTGGAGAACGTTATCCTGCATACAAAAAAACATGATTTTAGTACAGGCAATTGATATGCATATTAATTGAGTTCGCATGAAAGCTTAACCCGAAATATGGGAGGAGAGATTGGTCCCACCGGGCGTGCCAGAATCTGTAAGGTGTTTTTCGTCACCCCATTGAGATGGGAATACGTGCACGCTTGTCAGGCGCACTACAGATTCCCCCTGCCTAGGGTAGGCCAGGTTTTATTGATTATGGGGATCCGAATCTCCGGCAGCCGCGGACTAAGCTGCCGTTAATTACCCCTCGCCTTTGGGGCGAGGGAACCTCCGATTAATGGGTTAAACTGGTCATGCGAACTCAATGTACAGTGTACGTGTGTGTTGTTTTGGAAGGGGGTTTGGATATATCGGGAGCCACGCAGAGTTTTTACGGGGGTCTCGCTACCCGGATAGCGGGCTGGGGGTCAAGGGGGCTAGCAGCCCCTTTGCGGGGTGCGGGGCAGCGTCCCGTTAGAAATTTTTTTCTAACAGGGACAGTGTCGTGGAGTATGTGTGTGTGTTCATATGTATACATATGTATATATATATGTATATATATAAGGAAAAAAAAAGGAAGAAAAGGCATCCAAAGAATGCGTGGGGGCAGCATCTTGGGCGCTGTGCGCCCAGGTGCTGTGCGCTCAGGCGCTAGAGTGCTACGTGCCGGTACGTGGGCACTCTGCACTTGAGCGCTGGGCGCTTGAGCGCAAGCACGCCACGTGTCGGCACATGGGTGCTTTGCGCTTCAGCGCCCGACGCTCGAGCGTAAGTGCGCCACGTGTCGGCACGGGGGCGACTTGCGCTTGAGCGCTGGGCGATCGAGCGCAAGTGCGCCACGTATCGGCACGGGGGCGACTTGCGCCTGAGCGCTTGCGCTTGACCGCAAGCGCTTGAGCGCAAGCGCGCCACGTGTCGGCACGTGGGCGACTTGCGCTCGAACGTTGAGCGCTTGAGCGCAAGCGCGCCACGTGTCGGCATGCGGGCGCTCTGCGCTTAAGCGCCGGCGAGAAAAAGAGGCTTTTAGCCAAAAAAAACATTTCTCGGAAGAGAAATCAGAGAGGAGTTGGACTCCTGAGTGTGTTTTCTTTTTTTTTCTTGGGTTTAGTGAAAGTGGTTCTTCTTCTTCCTCATCTGTTAGCTGGATCTGAAGATCAAGAGATGTGAGATCTCAAAATCCCTCCTTTTTGGGATCTAATGACAGATCCAAGTTCCCCTTTGTGGGTTTGATGGTGAAAAACTATTTTGTTTTTGAAAAGGAAGAGTAAGACTCTTGATTTAATTCAGAAGAAAGAAGAGGTTTTGAGACCTTCAGAAAAGGAAAAGAAATACAAACCCTAGGTTTTTGAGAGAATGAAAGTATATGCTTTATTCATCAAAATGTTGCCTTATATAGGCTTACATATTTACATATAGCCCCTTGGGCTTCACAAAATGGAATTTTGCCTATCCCATGGCTCATGAGCCATTTCATTTTTGCACATAAGCCATGGGCTTACAAAATATTGGCTTTATGCCCATTTTGCATACAGTCTTGTATAAACAATTACATAAAAATTATTTATTACATGATTTTGTAGTTGGCATGGGGAGGCTGGCCGCGGGCTCGACTTGGGCATGGGCCCTCTTGACTTGGGCTTGGGCCCACCTAGCTTGGGGGTTGACCTTGACTTTGACTCGGCCAACCGAGGTGCAAATTTTTACCCCAACACTTTGAGCCATGGTAGGGTAGCAATCTAAGAACAGTGGGACACACTCGAGGCTAAGCAGCAGTGTCAAGTCTGCAGACTATGTTGTACTCATATCACCGGGGAACTGTTAATTGACGACGCGTATAATACTAACCAACAGTTCCCTGCGAGCCCTGTCCGGTGTACCCGTAACCCAATGAGCACCTGTATACTATCTCCAGTGCGATGTACTGAGGGCTGTGGGACAGATCATCTCCCCAACTGGGATGAGAAGCGTACATACTAGTCTACTCCGGAATATCGATGCCCTGTCTCGATAATCCTACGACTAGGGACCTGAAAAAAAGGATGTGCTTGTAGACTACCTAGCCCCCACTTGTGTGACTGCCATCACAACGCCGATAGTCAAGCAAGATCCTAAGGGCTCTATCAATTCGTACACACATATTAAGATAGATATAACCAAGTAGCATACTACCATGTTTAGCAAGACTGTTAATATAACTGTGAATATCCCAAGCTTCCATTAAGTAATATACAAGCTAGTATGATACAATAATGGCCCCTAGGGCATATACACTAACAAAGTTATCATACTTAACCCATGGTTGCATTTCTAACCACACGAAAAAAACTTTCATTATTCATAACAAAAGAGTTAGCTTCTTTTTCTTCTTCCTTCTTCTTCTTTGCTTGAAAAACTTTCTAGCTTTTTATGAAGTGATGAAAATGAGTGAGATTAAGAAAACAAATGAGAGCTAAATTCCTACTTCATCATCCTAATCTATTCTTGCCAATTAGATTAGGGTGTTCACTTCATTAGTAAGTGAGAGCTTGTGTTAAAGAAATTTCAAGGTGGATCATCTTTGTTATCGAAGATCGGAAGCAAGCATGCATCTTTCTCTTCGTGGAGCCTCTCTAGAGTCCGGTAACATGATGATCACAATGAAGGGACCTCAACATGGAGCTTATGAAGCGAAGGACCGGACTACAAAGGTTGTAATCCCAAACTCTTAGAAGTAAAGTTGTTTACTTGCTTATTGTTTTCGCCTAATCTCTAGTAAAGATCTTGGTTAGGGTTGTTCGACACGTCTAAATTTTAAATCGGGCATGGTTGATGCCTTGTAGACCCTTGTGACAGTGCCTAGTAACCCTACAGTGGTTTCAGAGACAAGCTAGAGCTTTAGGCGAAGTCTAGACGAAGTTTAAAGTCCGATCGAACCCCGAAACCCCGGTTTTTACCCTTCTCTGGAAATTTTATAAAATGTGGATTTTTTCTGTATTAAAAATACTCCGAAAAATAATCAGGGATTTCTAAGAAACACTGTGAAGTACGAAGCGCCAACTCAATCATTGGAGTGCGGAACCGCGGCCAAACCATGGGTTTGGCGGCGGTTCCGCGGCCATAATGAGGAGATAGGGGCTCGTACTTCTAGGTATGATTCTTGGGTACTTTTTCAGGCTTCTGGGAATTTTTAATTTTACTCAAGTGTTGAGTTCTCTAGAGATCTTTTGTATTCGTTGATTCAATCGAAAAGTTTAACTTCGTTTAATGTTTTTCCGGATAATTTAGAACGTGTTAAAAAGTTCGAACGGATATCAATAACTCACTTTTTCCCCTGACGGAAAATTTCCAAGTGTTGGATTTTTCCGTAGTTTAAGAACGTTCTAAGTGGTGCAAGTAACGCGGTGGACCCTCTAGAAGAACACAAACCTTAACTCGATTATGTGACCATCTGAACCACATCTAAACCTTAGGGTTTGGGGCAGTATGACGTTGCCATATGTGAGGCGTTGGTTTGACCCTTCTACGGCTGGACCATTGGTACTGTGGCATGTGATGGATATTTTTTGAACTCCGCTCAAGTGTTGAGCTATTTGGGAAATCTTGGGTGTTTGTTTATTCGATCGAAAAGTTTAACATTGTTTATTTATCTGGAATGTGATACAATATTTGGAATCCACAAGTCGTTATGAGATAACTAATTTGAATGTTATAAATCTAGCAGTTTTGTCTCATTTGATCGGTAGCCACGGGATTTTGATGTGATCAAAAGTCCGTCGCAATCACGTAGCGTACGCGGATACTCGCCGGGTAAACTTAATAGACAGCCACGCCCCATAGCCCCGACCAAGTGACTGTAGGAGAACCCCGTCGCCAAAAGCATCCGTTCGAGTGCTCGCGGCAGCGGTGTTCCTCCTTAGTGCACTTCGTCGACAGCATTAGGGGTGCGGCCGTCTACTAAAGTTGTGACGAGCATACGATCAGGTTATCGGGAATCTTGTTGAATTGCCCGACCAGATATTGAAAAGTGTTTTCGATATTGAGACTGAAATGCGGGGTTTATAATTGTTAGGCATGTGATGTCTAAGGAATTCATTTGGTTAGGCATGCGATGTATAAGGAGGTTGCGGATTCCAACTGTTGTATTTTTACACTTTCTTTTCTGCGACTGTAAGCGTAGTATGTGGTGTATCGCCGGCTTCGTTGCTATACATCTACGACAATTGGGATATGCATATTTACTTTTGTTGATGATATGTGATATTATGTGTTGCTGTGATATGTTATATTGGATCGTCGCGTTTTGAATAGCCGGGGGTTGTATGTGAGATAAGTGTTTTTCTTTTTCATTCATGTAAAATTCATTTGTATGTAATATTCTTTTATTGGGGCACTTCCGGGATGAGGATGATGTCACCATTGTATATTATTTACTTTTCCACATTAGGTTAGACCCAAGGCGGGGAGCACAAGTAACCGGGTTCTAAGGTCCAGTGGGAGACCATCTCGAGGAGTCGAGACCGGGTCTCCTAACCCTAGAATTGGCAGTGGATCTTGCCGCTCTCGTAGGGGTGTAGGGATGTGGGTTTGGCTATTCATCGCGACCGTGGAATCCGTGTTTTATACAGGCTCGTATTAAAACAAGGACCTCCTAGTATATCCAATATTTCATATATGTTCTTCTGCTGCAATGTTCTGTGATGAGATCATATTTCTGCCTGAGATGAATGTTTATATTATATATATGAGATATATGTTATATTGCAGATTTCGTTTCAAATGTGATGCTTGTGAAGCATAATAAAATGGGACTTCATTAATGAGATTAATGAAATAAAAGAAACCTAAAGATGTTGTAGAAACTTGTTTAAAAACTGGTACCTCTAGTTCTTTCTTTACATAGCGGTGTTCCTTGTAGAATATCCAGCAACTTATTCGATAAGGAAAGAGCCGAGATCCCTTCACCGGGAGTGACCTTTTTAGCGAAACTAGCAGATGCTACAAACACGGTTTGTCTTTTGATTGCTTATATAGTTTTTTCTTTGCATAGTGATATTTGTGAAATATCCTGCACCTTATTCGATGAGGAAAGAGCCGACGATCCCTTCACCGGGAGTGACCTCTTTAGCAAAACTAGAAAAGGCCTCAAAAACATTCCATTTAAAATCACTCGATTCTACAACGATATCAAGTTCATTACGCAAAAGGTTTTCTTAAAAACCTGTGGTAGCCCTCCGTCATTTCAGATAAGTTCTACTTAGTATTCATACTACGTTTGTTGACCTCCGTCAAGGCGTAGTGTGCGGTAGCTGTCACGACCCGAAATTGGCACGTGACGGCCCTAATACTACGCAATGCCTAATGACGTAACGCAGTAAAAGAAAGCCAAAACCCAGAAATCTAAACCAGGAAAATACGGAAAAGATAATAAAAGTTTTTGAAACATTTGAAATCACAACCCAAATTCTTTAAAAGTCCAACTTTCTTTCTTTAAAATTTTGGCAACACCCCCTTTGTAAAATCTAGCCCAAGATGAATACAACACAAATATACGACGCCGTAGCGAAGAAATAAAAGACAATAGAGATAATGCTGTATGAAAGACAATAAATCCACAGATAAATATACAATATCGTCCTCACCAAGTCTCTAAGTCAACAACATAATAGTAGATGGAGAGTACAAGATACAACGAATGTACAATACAAAATACAGATAACCACCAATACCCACCTAAGCAAAATAGCACACTGTGAGCCGATGCGGTATCTGTAGCAAAAGATGATAGATGAATAGCCTGCCTCGACTACTCTGGGGAAACATCCTGCAAAACAACTGTGGCATAACGGGGGTGAGTTGCCAACTCGTCAATAGTAGATAACATATGCAGGTAATCGCAGGTATGTACGTACAATATGAATCTAAGATATGCAATTTAACAGTAATAATAACATGACAATAGTATGCAATAATCGTGCAATAGGGATATGAGAATCTAGATATGCAGCAATCATGAAGGGTACACTAACAGGTACTCCTAATATAAGGAACAGTGCATAAATGAATAGGTATGAGGTATGGAGTAAAATATGTCATTCCCACGGAAACCTGAAATCGTGGTAGGATCATAATCCAATTAAGACACTCAAAACCCAATTCCTCAAATCAGCCCCTAAGTTGGGCTCTCATATCATATAAGTCTCACATCTCCTCAATGTACAATATCGAGTAGATCTCCTATATCCAGAATGTACAAATCAGCAATCTCATTCATATATCCAATCTCAATGAATCACCTGATATCCCAAGTCAAAATCTCAAGTAAGATTCTAACATCTTAAATATATATTTGCAGAAATAAATATGATGGGGGCAATACACATATATTAGCGTCCCATTCCACTAATATTGGTGTAAGGGTATATATAACAACGGCTAAATCCCCTGTTATATATACAAAGGTGTTAAAAGAAATATCATGAAAACAATGTGCCAAGCATCGACACAAAATACTGATCTATCAGATGCCGTCACCAAGACTAGCATCCTGATAGGTACATATCATATGCTATCCGGAAAGCACGAGTGCCTATCTCTGACCCTCGCCTTTCGACGTATGCATACGTGCATGACTCCCAGCGGTATCTCCATGATCCCCGCCGAGTCATTGGTACTGTCACTGGTAGGTACTCGCCCGCCTCCAGGCTCAATCGGCAAAGTCCATCGATTTTCTTGCCGAGGGGAACCATACCGGGCCCCACCATGTACCCTCTTACGGCAACCACACCTCGTATGGAGTATATAATCAGAACCGATAAATCTCATGGTGGCTGCGCAAATATCATATCAAGGAAACCGGGTTTTTCAATGTATGCATAATTTCATGAACTCCCGCGGTTCCCAAATCCAGAAAACATCATGTAAAATCCAAATAACAATGCGCAAATCCAGGAATAAATATATGCGATATATCTGAAATGCGAGCATATAAAGGAAAATATGTAGCTAAAACCAGATGTATGCGAAATCAATAAGGTACAGCTAAGTATAGGTGTCTATCTATGAGTAAAAGATGTAGTATACCCCCTGGGTATAAGTAAAATATGTAGTATACCCCCTGGGTATAGGTAAAATATGAGCAAAGGTATCTCTGTACCTAAATGTCGAATGTGATAAGTAATATAATATCTATAATGGTTTGTGTGTGACATGGCAATTATTGACGGTGTGTGTGTAGCATACAATCCGTGCTCGTGCAACATGAACCGTCAATAATATGTGCAGTGTCCTACGGCTACTAGTCACAGTACAACTATTCTATGTAAATAGGGTAAAGGCGCAATTCTAACAATGACGTAGAATATGCGACAAGTATTAGAATTCTAGCCCAGACGCATAACGCCATGCGGGTGATTCCCCTTTAGATGTTAAATCTACTCACCTACGCTCCATGCCAGGTGAATCCTACCACCTATTTCTCCCTGTAGCAGTGTCTGTAGTCCCCGCCTGCAAACCTGAAAATTAGACAAGGAAATCATATAAATAAGCAAATATCTCGCAAAACGCGATATCGACACTAAACGAGAAACTCGCGTCGCGAACTAAACGCGCGTGTGCACGATACGCTGAAACGTGTGAATACGCGTGTAAAACTACCGCGACACGCCGCGACACGCTGGATCACAGAACCCACTCACGTATCGTGCGTATCGCGCAAACACAACGAACACGAAAAACGATATATTGTCCCAGATTTTCCTACAGGTCAAATCTTACAAAACTATACATGCCAAAACACTACAAATCACTGCAGACTACCCTACACAAAACCCCAGCACCCCATTCCCCTTCCTGGCCGCAATTTGCGGCCTGATGGATTTAATTGGCGGCCTGGGTTGGGAAAGGGTGGCTCATGTTCAGGTGGTGTGGTCTAAACTTAGTAAGCATGCTCCAGTTTCCTCAATTTTACTCTGAAGGGTCCGGGTCAATAGCCGATCACAGAATGCCAATATATCGCCTAAAAACACTGATTTTGTACAAAACACAAACCCTATGGTATTTTAGTGAAATATGAGGAAATTCTCAGTTCAAGTGACCCTAACAACACTAAAATAGGCTAAGTTAGCTAACACAATCATCACTTGACCAACATACCACATAAACCACCATTTTTAGCACTAAACTCACTTTAAACGCAAACCGACGTTAAACAACACATAAGTCAAGCAATAAGGGAATTGGGTTCAGAAATTATACCCTAGAGAACCCTAAGAAGCAGGAGAATGAATGAATGGAGGAGGAAGAGCTGCTGCAAGTTGCTGTTGCTTCAGCTGTTGCTGCTACTGCTGCTTGTTGCTAATGCTGATGTTCTGCTGCTGCTGCTGAAGCTCTGCTGTTGTTGCTGCTGATGAAGGAGCTGCTGCTGTTGCTATCTTTTGGTGCTGCTGGAGCTGATGCAGGTGTGTGTGTGTGTGAGAGAGTATGAGAGAAAGAGAAAATGAGAGGAGAAATGAGAGAAAACAAAACCAAGACCCCCCCTCTCTCTTCCCTCATAAATGAGGCATGGCTCATCATGTAGCACCATGCTTCTCTCTTCTCAAAGTCAACATTTCAACCCAAAAATTCAAACCCTTTTAAATATTTAAATTCATTTCATTTTTGAAAACAGCCATGCACCATAACACCCAAAACACTTAAACCAATTTATAAAACTAGCTTAAGAAATGGTTAAACCCCAAATTAACACCCTAGTTAACATGCACAAGTGTGTGCAAGCCTAGGAAAAATCTAATAAAATAATCATAAAATATGATAAAATAATTGGAAATCAATTTGGTAAACTTTTTACTAAAAAACCATATTTTAAAATATAATTAGCCACAAAACACATTCTAAGGTGTTACAGTAGCTAACTAGTATTTATCTGCTTATGCATATGATGCAGAATGTTTTAGGGTAGTCGTGCGGCCTTGTTGACCTCCGTCAAGGGTCGTGCGGGTGGGTTTAATTCAATCAGGAAATGACGGGTAGAACTTGACTAGCTGCCTATGGTTTGTTGACCTCCGTCAAGGTCATAGGATGCTAGAGGCAAAATATTATCGGGAATTTCAAGTGTTGAAATTTGCAATGAGATTGCATACCTTCTATTAGATAGTTAGATCCCGATACCCGCTGCGAGTAAGAGTTACTCCTGGGAGAGTTTTACACATTACAATTAGCCGATCAAGTAGGTGTCTAGAAAGGTGTTAACGGGGTTACGCCCCTGGAAAAACGAGGTTTATTTTAATTAGGTCCGTGCGAAAGCACGGGGAACCTTTCTCAAAGTACCGGCACTGGCCTGGCTGAAAAATTGGCGAACTTGTAGCGTGTAATTAATCCCGGTTAGTCTTTCCTTTTAGGGTTTGAAGGAAGATTTGACTAAAACAGTAGGAGCCATCCTGATTAGATAAATTGATAACCAATCTAATCTTGTAAAAGCGCACGCTGAGTGTTTTCTTCTCTCTCTCTCTCCAGGTAGCGACCATGTCACGTCTTAATCAAGATAATAATACGGATGTATTGACCGAACCCGCTTGTTATACTGCGCTAGGGAACGTTGGTCCCGCTCCAACTTATAATTGTTATATAGACAGAGCAGGAAATAGGGGATTACCAGAATTCCCGTGCCGCCTAAACGAAGAAAGTGCATGCTGATGCATCATTTTCGGATGTATTCATTACAGAGAACTGTTTCTCAGTATCCTTTACGTCCTGAGTATGAGATACCGGATCAGGATCCCGCATATGTAATCTGTTACATAGGCTACAGAAAGGTAGATAGCTGAGAACAGGTGATAAGTTTCAAGAGTTGGAAACGGTGCATATGTTGTAAGACAAGTCTGTTGGCAGTTATCACCCTGTATTACCATAATACATTGATTCTGAACGGTTGTTATTAGATACCGAACCTGATATACAACATCATATCAATCTCTTTATTAGCAAAGAAGGATATAATTTTGTAATGTTGGATAATGTTTTGAACATTTCCTATATCAAGATTTGATCAATTCAGGCACGTTATCTAAAAGCATAGATGTTCTAAATCAAACTACAGTTCTTAACGTACAGAACACAAACAAGGGGAAGAGTTCAGAAATGAACGAATCCTTCTTGAGGCATTGTAGACTAGGTCATATCAATGCGACCCGACTAGCTGAAGTTACACATAGATGCATATTTAAATTAGTTTGAATTTACATCTTATGAAACTTGCCGGTTATGTCACTAAGATAAGATGACCACAACTCTGTTTATTGGAAACAGAGAAAGAGTTAGTGAACTCTTGGGATTGATACATGATGATGTATGTAAGTCCCCTGTCTATACATGCCAGGACTGGTTCTTTGTACTTCATTACATTCACTGATTATCTCTCAAGATCCGGACATATGTTCCTTTTGAAACACAAGTCTGGAACTTTTGAGAAATTCAATGAATAAAAGTTAGAAGTAGAGAACCAAAAATGGGTATAAGTATTATGTCCTTTGATGTGATCAGGGAGGAGAATACTTGAGCACAGGATTCCTGGACTATTCTAAAGGAGAATGAGATTCTCTCTCAGCATTACACCTCCGGATACACCACAGCATCTCGGTGTATCAGGGCGGAGCAATCACACCCTATGTGATATGGTGCGCTCTATGATGAGTACTACTGAGTTTCCTATTTCATTTTGGGAATTATGCACCTAAAAACTGCATACCTATTGAATAGGGTTCCAATCAAATCAGATGCCTACCACTCCATATGTGATATGGTATGGGAAGAGCCCATATCTTAAGCATGTTAAGATTTGGGGCTGTCCGGCCTATGTTTAAAAGAAAAATCCGGACAAGCTCGAGGCAAAGTCAGTTCTGTGGAAGTTTGTTGGATATTCCAAGCATTCGCAAAGGAATATCTTCTACCTAACCGAGAAACAAAAGTTGTTTTGTTTCTCAACATGCCACCTTTGTGAAAGGGAATTTCTTGTGAAGAAATTAGTGGTCATGAGATAGAACTGGAAACAGTTCTGGAAATACAAACCACAGCTGATGATTTGGTAGAACCGAAGTTCTAACGAACCTCAGCCTCTCTGCCGATCTAGTAGGGTTCCTCACCCACCTGAGAGATACTTCGGTTTCTCTATGACAGTGGGAGCAAGGATTGCATCATGAGATGATGACCCAACTAATTTCGAGCAGGCCATCAGGAGTGGGACTCTGTAAGAATGGATGGATGCATAGCGATCTAAGATGGAATCCTTATACACCAACAAAGTATGGACTTTGGTTGCTTTATCTGAAGGGTTAAATCCCCATCAAGAGCAAGTATATCTTGAGAAGATTACTTGGTGTACATGGAAAAGTTGAGACTTTCAAAGCTATGCTTAAGTCCATCCAGATCCTACTTTCCACGGCTACATACCATGACTACGATATCTGGCGGTTGGGTGTCATGATTGCTTTTCTAAATGTTGATTTGGAAGAAAGCGTCTATAAGTACACAGTCAGAAGGCTTCGTAGACAGTGGGAGCAGCAGAAACATGTGCAAGTTGTTTTATGTGATAAATCAGGCATCGCGGAGTTGGAACATATAACGTTTTGAAAATCGTTTCGGTGAAATTTCGAAAAAACGGTAAAATAAGGGGGTTTTCTGTAAAAAGTCAAAATGCAAATATCTTTATTATAAAATTAAATATACATATTCTAGCTATGTAATTGTTAGTATTTGGTGTTTATTGAGCCACTGCTGAAATTTTAAATTTTCTGAAAATTTTTCCGAAATTAATTATTTTAATATTATTTTAAGCCGGTAAGAAAATACATTAAATTAGCGATAAATACAAATTTAAATGGGCTAATTTTAAACTTTAAAATCATGTTAATTAAAATCTAGTTGTAATATAATTTTTTAGTATTTTATTTCAAGTTTTAATTGATTTATTATATGGAAAACAAAAATATAGTTATTTTGAACTAAAACTTGCAAATATGGTATTGTGGGGGGTCTTTTTGCATAGAATTTTTTTGTAAAGTCTCTCACACTCACCCTCACTCCCTTTGGCCGGCCCCACACTATTGTAGCAGCCCAAGAATTTTATTTCCCTCTTTTTGACCTTAAATCATGTGAGAAATGGGTTAAAATAAGGTTTTATATATAGTAAAGTAGGTGGGGGTATTATGGTAATTTGGGAGGGGCTTTGACTTGGATTCTTTTCCACAACTCCCCCACACCTCTCCCCACTCCCTCCTCAGCCGAAATTCTGCTACAACAGCCCCCATCTTTTTCCCCCATTTTCCATCTCTTTTGCTTCAAAAATTGCCTCAAAATCCATCAAATAAATCCCAAAATCCAAATCCAACTCCTACCCATTTCTCATTAGCCAAACTTACATGGATCTAGGAGCATGGAAGCTACTTTTGGAGGCTAGAATTTGCATGCTAGATCCTTGATCTTGTGAGGTATAAATCAAGACCTTTTGTTAAATTGTTGTTTGAATACCTTAAATCAAGCATTATTAGTTATTAATTTGGGTTTAATTGTATGTTTGGAAAAACTTAGTAAGGGTTTATGAAATTCAAGTTAGGTTTTTGTGTATGTAATTGTGGTTGCAATTGTAGTTCTTCATATTGTGAAATGAAAACCTAATCAAATTTCTAGTTGCAAATTGTTAGTTTGGAATTGTAATATTTAAACTATATTGCTAGCTAGGTTTTTGTAAACCATGAATTTGATTATGAGAAAAATATAATTAGGTTTTTTCATAACTTCATTAACATTATTAAGTGTATTTTAATACTTTAGTTCATGAAAATCCAAGCTAGATTGTAGTTTGTGCATTTTGCTATAAAATTGTGAAAATTGGTTAATATTGCAAACTAGGTTTTTGAAATCGAATTAAATTGTGGGTTTAAAATTTAAGTAATGGTTTCTATGGAATAATTAAGATATTAAGTTATCATCTTGGTCACTATAATTGTTAAAACATCATGTTTTGTACAAAAACGGCGAATTGTGCTTGCTAGATTTTCGGAAAAATGACTTTTTAAGTGAAATTGGGGTTTTTGTGAATTTTAACCTATTTTATATTAAAATTAGTGTTCGTGAATGTGCAAATGAGTGTGTTGGGAGTTTTCTCGATGGTTTGGCGTTTGTACGCCGACGTCGAGAGTTTTTGGGTCGATTTGCGAAAGCAACCATAGGTTTTGACCTATGTGGGATTCGTGCGTCATTTTGGTCATGAGTAGGATTTTAATGCGGTATGGTGCGTTATGATATGTAGGTACCCCATGTGGACTTCGAGACGACAAGCAAGCGCGTGGCGACGTCGGCATCGGCGAACGAGGACCAGGTGAGTAGATTTATATCTACGGGGAGAAGTCGGGTGGATGGCGTATAGCACCCCCGCAGTCCGTGGTGGGGTATACGGATGCGTGTACACACCAAAAATTAGTATATGTTATTTTGGATTAATAACGATGTTAGGATGGATATTGGTGTGTTGGATTACTTTAGTGTTGCGAACCCTAAGGTAGTGTTGCACTACACATACACACATACATATTTGCATACATTCCTTTTTATATGTGCTCATGAGATTCTTTATAGTTATGTGTTCACATGGGTATGGGACTATGTGTTCATATACGGATTTGAGTATGATACTTGGGATTGAGCTGAGTCGATGAGATTTGTTTTGTGGTTGTGATATCGGTGATATGGCAGGATTCGTACTTGAGGTATGTCCTGGTGTTATAGCGGATCTTGGGGCGGCGATACGGGTGAATAGTGTTATAAATAGAATGGTCGACATGTGATCGTGATATGAGGCATGATATGCTAGGATATTGTTATTAGGCCGTATCGGGCGATGTATACCCTTAATGATGCTATGTGCTGACGGTATCGGTTTGTACGAGATTGTCGATCTGTAGTCAGATCATGGGTATATTGAGGATATTAGTATTGTACTAGAAATAGGTCAGTACCCTAGACTATGATCTTGAATAAAGAGGATACCAGAGGAATGGTGTGAGGAATATGATATTGACCCGTACCCAGATTTGGGGATGCCGTACGACGGATTTACGTACGAGCTATATCTTGATGATTGATCCGCACTATTGACTTGGGATGGCTGATTGTAGATATAGTATCGGATATGATATTATTGAGGCGGGATCACCGACTAATATATATACAGGTATGTATATGGATCGACTCAGATGTTAGGCGGTTTCCTTACCTGTAGTCCAGCTTGTCAGCTTAGCCCTTTAGTTTAGTTTAGTTGTTAGATTAGATTCGATTCTTACCTATTTCAAAAACTAACGAATCGTGGGTATTTTTAAAGACAGCCCGAGGGATCCTACGAATATTTAAAAAGACGTATCTTTTCATAAAAACACCGTAGCCCCTATTTTCAAAACCCCAAGATTCGTGTTATTTCAAAAGGCACCATTTGTAGGACTTATATTAGATTAATGCAGGTTAGTTACAGTTGCGTCTAGTATTCAGCTCCCGCTAATTATTGTGGTTCGCTTCGCATCGCATACTTATGTTATAATTTCTTATTGCAATGTTGATATCATATTGTTAGGACACCAGTACCATTATCGATGATGCGTATGTACCACGTACACTTACTTGCCGGCTCACAGACATCTTCATCGGTAATTGCCATGTCACGTACACCTTAGAAAATATTATTGCTTGACTTAGCTTGTTGGTTAGTAATTTGATATGATATTAGTGTGCCTGCCTTATATGCCAGCTTAACATTGTAGTATTTACTTGTCACTTCATGCATACTGTTATTCATTGTTATGCCTATATTCATGGGTTTTACATGCTATTGATGATTTGGATTCGGATTTCCATGAAATTTTCTGGATTTGGGGGGGAAAACCGCAAAACTTATATAAACTGATTTCTCTCTTTTTAAATAAAAAGTGCGGTTTTTCCCATGATGTATGAGTCGTCCACCTTGAGTTTGCTGATGGATTTCGAGACCGAATTCGAGGAGACGGATGAACCATTTCGGGTACATGGTGGACCCGGTAAGGTACCCCAGGGCAAGAAGCGCGTGATGATGACGATGTGAGCCTGGCAGGGGAGCACTACCTACCGGTGATTTTACTCGACGCGTCGGATATCCGGAGGATACCGTCGTGGTCTTGAGATGGATGGTAGGGGCCGGTCTAGACTGACGGCGCCCTAGATATTGTTATTGAGACATTGAGATTTCGAGATATTGAGGTACAGAGACTGTGATACAGAGATATCGAGATATTGGGATTACGTTTTGTGCCGATGCTAGGCACTGTTTTATGCTGATTTCATTGTGATACCTCATTTTAAAAATACAAAGGAAATCTCACTAAATTATGAAAACAGTTCTTCATTTACATGTATTCTATTTTCATGCATTCATACCTCATTCATATGATATATTGCTACTTGAGGCACTGACACGGGCACATGAGATTACACTCGGGTTAGATATTTACCCTAGCCTTGTTATAGGCTACGTGTTATTCATATATTTGAGGATATATTATGATCATTGACCTAGGTTGCGTTATTTATGCGATTTCTGTGCGTAGATATTTTTCTATTCACGAGTTGGCAACTCACCCCCGTTGTGCCCCAGTTTCTTGCAGGTTTGCCGTACAGGTTTCATTACGGCTTTGCGGGCATAGTTTCCTTCGGGTGATTTGCTAGTAGGTGGGTTCACTTGTATCGTACCCCTATTATATATCTTGTATATCATTATTCTGTTGTATCTAGAAATTCCATCAACCAAACATGTATTTATTTGAGATAGAGACCAGTGAGGTTTATTCTTTCGACCTTAGAGTCGCGCGTTGTATTTATGTGGTTTTCTTGTGGTTTTTGAGTTTCCTTTTGAATTTTGATCCTCGCCCTTGGCGTTGTATATTATATTGCTTGTGTGGTTGTGACCGTCGATTGACGAAGAGCTAGCTCCCGCTTGGGGATGCCTTTTTATTGATTTCGTATACTATTCATATTGTATCCCATTTAGGGGCCAGTATTTTCAAAGGAGACTCTGCCGAAATTTTCGGGAAATTTTTGATGTTTTTAAAACCGCCTAATTCGGCTTATGCTATTGAAACTACTTGCTTTAAGTTGGTTTTTCCTGCACTCTACATCTTTCTTGGTTTGGATTTCTGGGTTTTCGGTTTACTTAGATTACGTACGCCTCGAGACGTTCGTAATTTAAGTGCCGGTCATGTTCCGTACTTTTGGGTCGTGACAAAGTTGGTATCAGAGCGTTAGGTTTTACCTTCGGAGCATAGGATGACCCTTGGTTGATGGAATAGGTGACTAAAGTTTTGTGACGTACCGTGGGTATGTTCCGCGGCATATTTACGATACGCTACTCCACTTAAGAAGCCTTAGGATGTACATTTCTTTGCTCAGTATTATATTCATTCCGATCTAGCCTCATCATTACCAGTTATGGTTTTGCTGCCACGATTACGGGCAGGGAGAGCTACGGCTAGAGTTGCGGTCAGCACGAGCTCATCACGAACGAGGACTGACCAGGGCGAAATTCCGGCGACACTCGATTGTGGAGATGTGTCTTTTTACTGTATTTCCGCGCCACGAGCGTTTGGCGGATCGCCTTTATGAGATTTCTTGGACGTGCCGATCAGTATCAGAGGATTGGGCCACTGACAGAGGCCAGCCAGATTTTGATGACCGTTGGTGTGTTTCTTATCCATGATGGTCGAGGAACTGCTCAGCGTGCAGACGAGCGAGCCAGTTATTGCTGCGAACGACGAGATATTGCCCCAGATGCCGGCGTTAGTGCAGAACGAGTTGTACTAAGAGATGATAGAAGGTCGCTAGTCATCGAGGATGAATGACTAGGACATGTGGATCGTTCGCCTACCCCGATGCGAGGTCATCAGATAGATTGATTCCAGCTAGAGACGACTTCACGCGGAGACGTTGGGAGTCGACAGAGACGATCGAATGTCAGAAACCTATTATTCCAAGTTTAAAATAGTCGGAAAGACATGCAGGCAATTCTATGGTCCATCTAGAAGAATGAAACCCTAACTCGACTTAATGACCGTGTGAAAGCCTTTGAACCTTCGGGTTTGCGGTAGTTCTATGGCGCCATTAGTGAGGCTTGGGTTTGCCCTTCTACGACTGGACCACCGATGCTGTGGTATGTACTCGATACTATTATACTGTGCCCAAGATGTTGAGCTCTTGGGGGATTATGAGGTTTTGACGACTCGATCGGATGGCTCGACTTAATTCGGATGCTAGGTGGTGAGATGCATTTCTTTGGAGACTCCAGATACGAGGATAGCCGTTGGAGCTCAGTCCATGCAGCCGCGACGAGACGAGTCCAAAGAAGACGACATTAGAGGAAAGTGAAGTAAGAGGTTCGTACCAGATCTAGATGAGATGACGTTCCTCTCCGCCGACATCAGAGATGCGATGCGCATGCCGAGGCATGGTACTTGGATTTACCTTCCAGAAGGAGTCGTGATGAGTATGCTGCCGTTCTGGAACGAGAACAGATCTAGTAAGGAACGATGACTTTCGGATAGTTCGGCAGAGGCGAGATTTGGGAGAGACCTCGACAGGACCTTTCTGGGACAAATTACGAGAAGACTTGGACCCAGGAGTGGTCGTGTTACGCACACCAGCAGGCCAGAGTTCATGATCATCGAAGAGACGTCCCACTAGTGACCGCGACAGTTGGCCCGAGGTTCTTAGAGGATGCACTTGAGCGGTACTATTCCGC
The DNA here is from genome assembly GCA_030015575.1 of Agapanthus africanus. Lineage (NCBI taxonomy): Eukaryota > Viridiplantae > Streptophyta > Magnoliopsida > Asparagales > Amaryllidaceae > Agapanthus > Agapanthus africanus. The sequence continues at coordinate 55,934,906 of JASDDO010000029.1, forward strand.
CATTATTGATTTCGATGTTTTGGGTGATTTATTCGCATGATTTGATTTTGATGATTGAGGATTTACGATCTTTGCACAGTGTTGCACTTGATATCGTTTTCGTGCTTGGTTTCACATGTTTGCGATTTTACGGTTTTAGACATTTGAGTTGATTTTGTGCGTATATATGCACACGATTTGGTTTTTGCACGCGGTATAGTTCATATATGCTTGCAGTGCAGTGTTACGTATGTTGTGCATTTAGATGCCCTGGACTTTGATTTCAATGGTGATGTTCGATATTTGTTTTGTGCACCTTGTGCACCTGATTTGATTTTGCGCATGTTCGGCACTTGATATTGGATTTCATGATTTCGTGCACGATGGATGCACCTGATTTGGATTTTCGCGCATGTTGGGCGCATGTTTTGAAGTGTGATTTTGGTGCACACCAGATGCACTAAATCGAGATTTTTCGTGCATGTCAGATGCACCTGATTTTGCTGTCAGGCACACATGTTGCCTATGACAGATGTTTCGTGCACACCCGATGCACTTAGATGTTGTTTCTGTGCATATGTATGGCACATATTTGGATTTTGATTTCCGTGCGCACAAGACGCACGTAGTATTCATACACGTATTTTGGGGATTGATTTTTCTTATGGAGCAGTACGTTTTTATGATATTGCTATGTGTTTTCGTACTGAGCAGAACTAGTCAGAGGACAGTACCTGAATATATTTTACATGTATAGTTTCGAGTTATATCATATTGGTTTTGCTTTGGATTTGGTATTGATGTCTTCCCCATGACTCCGATGATTGCGGGATGCTTGACGGAGTTCTGGTTTGAGTTATATGCTCATTTTTCATGCGCATGCGTTGCGCTACGATTTGTTTTATGTATTTATGATTTCGGAGCCCCGGCGATTTGATGGTTTTGGCTGAAATATTTTAGTATTTGGGGGAAGTTTTAATTTAAATTCGGGGACCGAATTTCTTTAAGGGGGGAAGATTGTAACGTTTTGAAAATCGTTTCGGTGAAATTTCGAAAAAACGGTAAAATAAGGGGGTTTCTCTGTAAAAAGTCAAAATGCAAATATCTTTATTATAAAATTAAATATACATATTCTAGCTATGTAATTGCTAGTATTTGGTGTTTATTGAGCCACTGCTGAAATTTCAAATTTTCTGAAAATTTTTCCGAAATTAATTATTTTAATATTATTTAAAGCCGGTAAGAAAATACATTTAATTAGAGATAAATACAAATTTAAATGGGCTAATTTTAATCTTTAAAATCATGTTAATTAAAATCTAGTTGTAATATAATTTTTAGTATTTTATTTCAAGTTTTAATTGATTTATTATATGGAAAACAAAAATATAGTTATTTTGAACTAAAACTTGCAAATATGGTATTGTGGGGGGTCTTTTTGCATAGAATTTTTTTGTAAAGTCTCTCACACACACCCTCACTCCCCTTGGCCGGCCCCACACTATTGTAGCAGCCCAAGAATTTTATTTCCCTCTTTTTGACCTTAAATCATGTGAGAAATGGGTTAAAATAAGGTTTTTATATATAGTAAAGTAGGTGGGGGTATTATGGTAATTTGGGAGGGGCTTTGACTTGGATTCTTTTCCACAACTCCCCCACACCTCTCCCCACTCCCTCAGCCGAAATTCTGCTACAACAGCCCCCATCTTTTTCCCCCATTTTCCATCTCTTTTGCTTTAAAAATTGCCTTAAAATCCATCAAATAAATCCCAAAATCCAAATCCAACTCCTACCCATTTCTCATTAGTCAAACTTACATGGATCTAGGAGCATGGAAGCTACTTTTGGAGGCTAGAATTTGCATGCTAGATCCTTGATCTTGTGAGGTATAAATCAAGACCTTTTGTTAAATTGTTGTTTGAATACCTTAAATCAAGCATTATTAGTTATTAATTTGGGTTTAATTGTATGTTTGGAAAAACTTAGTAAGGGTTTATGAAATTCAAGTTATGTTTTTGTGTATGTAATTTTGGTTGCAATTGTAGTTCTTCATATTGTGAAATGAAAACCTAATCAAATTTCTAGTTGCAAATTGTTAGTTTGGAATTGTAATATTTAAACTATATTGCTAGCTAGGTTTTTGTAAACCATGAATTTGATTATGAGAAAAATATAATTAGGTTTTTTCATGACTTCATTAACATTATTAAGTGTATTTTAATACTTTAGTTCATGAAAATCCAAGCTAGATTGTAGTTTGTGCATTTTGCTATAAAATTGTTAAAATTGGTTAATATTGCAAACTAGGTTTTTGAAATCGAATTAAATTGTGGGTTTAAAATTTACGTAATGGTTTCTATGGCATAATTAAGATATTAAGTTATCATCTTGGTCACTAGAATTTTTAAAACATCATGTTTTGTACAAAAACGGCGAATTGTGCTTGCTAGATTTTCGGAAAAATGACTTTTTCAGTGAAATTGGGGTTTTTGTGAATTTTAACCTATTTTATATTAAAATTAGTGTTCGTGAATGTGAAAATGAGTGTGTTGGGAGTTTTCTCGATGGTTTGGCGTTTGTACGCCGACGTCGAGGGTTTTTGGGTCGATTTGCGAAAGCGACCATAGGTTTTGACCTATGTGGGATTCGTGCGTCGTTTTGGTCATGAGTCGGATTTTAATGCGGTATGGTGCGTTATGATATGTAGGTACCCCATGTGGACTTCGAGACGACAAGCAAGCGCGTGGCGACGTCGGCACCGGCGAACGAGGACCAGGTGAGTAGATTTATATCTACGGGGAGAAGTCGGGTGGATGGCGTATAGCACCCCCGCAGTCCGTGGTGGTGTATACTGTTAGTGTATATGCCCTAGAGGCCATTACTGTATCATACTAGTTTGTATATTACTTAATGGAAGCTTGGGATATTCACCTTGTATAAACAATCTTGCTCAATATAGTAGTATGCTACTTGGTTTGTTTCTACTTCAATGTGTACATGTGTTTATTTTGCGATATCACCTATACGCATTAGTGGAGCCCTTAGGATCTTTGCTTGATTACCAGCGTTGTGATGGCAGTCACACTAGTGGGGGCTGGGTAATCTGTAAGTACATCCTTATACAGGTCCCTAGTCGCAGGACTATCGAGACAGGGCATCGATACTCCGGAGTAGACTAGCGTATGCGCTTCTCATCCCAGTGTGGGAGATGGTCTGTCCCACAGCCATCAGTACGTCGTACTGGAGATAGTATACGGGTGCTCGTTGGGTTACGAGTACACTGGACAGGACTCGTCGGGAACTGACAGGTTGGTATTATACCTATCGTCAGTTATCAGTTCCCAGGTGACATGAGTACAGCTTAGTCCGCTGACTTGACACTGGCACTTCGCCTCGAGTGTGTTCCCACTGCACTTTGATCACTACCCTACCGCGGCTCAAAGGAGTCGTGCAAACAGGTAATGGTTGGGTGCAGTCCCGAAACACTTGGAGGCAGTGACGGTTAGACAGGATTCGTCTCTCCCGGTATTGGGGGTTGACATCGCGCTGTGTCTAGGAGAGCCATTACACGAGTAGTCCTTGGCCAGGGCAAGCGAGATATACTGGTAGGCTTCCAGTGCTATCTCAGGGTGTTTTGGGCTTCACTCCGACACGACTTGTACCGCTATTGGGGGACTGACGTTTTACCGCCCCCTAGGCCCGACATGCGATGTATCAGACGAACAGACCGGACTGTACGTAGACTGTCACATTCAGACTCAGTAGGAGTTCAGATGGGGTTCACCTCGTCAGCCTTCTTGTCGGCATCTACCTGGGGACCGTTACGCACAGCTAGTTCCGCTTACGGTCTGTGGTTAAACCCACTGCCAGCGTAGTGTCGAGTCTTTAGAGTCCCACACAGAGGGTATTCGCCTCTGGGCAAAATGAGTAGAGGTCGCATGGTTTTGCGGCAGGGTTCGTTCTCATCCGCGCACTTGTGCACGTTTGGAGTCTGGATGGATTATACTGGCGGGCTCTGGTTTGAGCCAGATACTGGTATATGTTTTGGGGTTGCTTTTATCTCTCGGTATTCTTGTTCCTCGGAACGAGAATAAAGGTGTGTATGCACAGTTGCTTGAGGCGGAGGATGAGGTTTTTCATTAGGGTTTCGGAACGGGTGCGTATGCACAGTTGACAGTCGTCTTTTTCCAAACCCTAATAGATTTATGAAATATCAATTAATAATAGTAATTAAATGAAATATTGTTATGGTTGATTTTGTTGACTTGTTGACCATGGTTGACTTGTTGACCATGGTTGAATGTTGACCACCATCATTACTTTGCAAGGATACTCCTTGATTCTAGCTTACACTCATTTATTGAAAGTTATGATAGTGGTCATTCCAAATACAACCATCAACTATTTCATTTTTGATTTATTATTATTAGTTAGATAATTCCTTTTCTTTTAGTTATGGTTGCAAAAGAAAAGACCTCATTCTATCATAATCATTCTCTCTCCTCACTTCATCTTCTTCTTCCTCAAGCTCAAGGAGAATCCTTCTCATGTGTTGAGAATCCCTCTCCTTGAAAAGAAAACAACCCCTAGACACTCTCTACTCTCTCTAGGATCAAAGGTTTAGCAAGCCGAACATTCTAGTTCTCTCAAAGTTCGAGAAAGAGCCCGAAGGTTGAACCCTCAGGTGGATCCATCTTTGACGGAAGAAGGCGACGAGGAAAGAACCATCAACCTCTACAAAGTTTGAAGAAGAAGGAGTTCAAGTTTAGGTATAACCATCTTTCCGAGTAGCTAACTCTCTTTAGCTTGTTTGCTAGTTTTAGTTTAGGAAAAGATCCCGACTTTGTTAGTCCATGTTGCCCCATGCGCTAAAAATTTGATTTTTATACCGTTTCCGCCTCCCCGTAAGAACCGGGGGTCGCAACGTGGACTTACAGTGGTATCAGAGCCTAACTAAACTTAAACTAGTTTAGTAGCGAAGTGTATGGAAGTTCGAAACCGAAAAATCGCAAAACCGGAAAATCCAAAACCCTAAGTTTCTGTTGAAATTTTTTGTGCTCTAAAAGTAAAACTTTTTACTCCTAAAATCGGCTCAGGGTTTTGTAAGAACACCCAAGAAAAACGATCCCCTGATTCCTTCAAACCGCCGCGGATCCGCGGCCTCAGCTATTCTCTTGGCCGCGGATCCGCCGCCGTTTGGGATCTTCATGCGATTGTGTTTTGTGCAGTGTTCTTCTGGTAGGGTTTTGGGATTTTTCAAATATGTTATATGTGCCGAGATTTTCCAGAAAAGAAATTTACTTTTGGGGTCCTATAAATCCGTAATTTTTTTCGAACTTCGCTACACTTTGGCTATGTTGGTTATATCTGTGATGTTTGCATGTATTGAACGTCGGCTAATCGCTATAAGTCGATTAGTCGGGGTTATACATCTCTGTGATCTGTGTTTGATATTGGAATGTGTATATGAATGTGTTGGACTGTCGCGGGTGAATAGCCGGGGTGGATGTGAGATGAGCTTTTGTTTTTCTTTCATTCATTTGTAAATGTAAATTGATGTAATAATATTATTTGTATGGCCGCACAACCAGGTCGGGGTTGTAGCCGTCATTGTATAATTCTTTTTACTGTTTTTGCTCCTAGGATAGACCCATGGAGGGGTGCACAAACTACCGGGTACTTGGCGGGTAGTTTGCCGCACCCGTAGGGGTCTTGGGTGGGGTTTTGGCTATTCACCGCGACCGTGTAATCCGCTTTTCGTTGCAGGCTCGAACGGATTGCGGATTCCTAGTATATCCAATGTATTCATCTGTGATCTGTAATGTCTATCATTGCTTTATATTTAGGCGTTGCTTATGTTTTACAGCCGCACTAGCCCAGCCCCCGCTCTGTCGTTAGTTAAGTAACCTAACGGGTGATGATGGGACCCCGTGGCGAATGCGAATGGCATAAGCGTACGTCATATTTTGGTTGTTTTCTGCAATGGTAGGATTAAATGATGGGACGCATTAAAAGAACTAATGCAAGAATATCACGCATTAAAAGAACTAATGCAAGATAATAAACCAAGTTAAAGTCGTTGGAACACTTTCGAAAAACCACTCGGTTCTTTTCAAAACTAACTTTTAAATGCGGAGCTTGAGCCACTCCTTCTAAATGCTATCTCGTTCCATCGATTATATCAAGTTCACTACGTTCACGGTTTCGCCAAAACCATTCGTAGCCCTCCATCATTTCAGTTAAATATACGGTAGTATTCAAGCTATGTATTTTGACCTCACGCCAAGGCATAGTGATTGGTAGCTGCCGGATATTTATCTGTTGCATAGATAGAATGCGTTGGTTTGAGACAGTCGTACTACCATTTTGGCCTACGTCAAGGGTAGGTACGGGTGGGTTCAAATTAACCGGGATAATGATGGGAAGAACTTGACATGTGACTTATGACATTTTGACCTCACGCCAAGGTCATAAGAGCATGGGGCAAAAATCCACATCGGGAGTTTCATAAGTACTGAAACTTGCTAGATTTGCATACCATTTGGACTGTGATGATTATGGTAAAATTCCTTCATTTTCGTCACGCGATGATATTTGGATCCCGATCCTACTGTGAGTATATGCTACTCCTCGGGAAATTTCTCACTAAACGATCAATGCTATAAACCTAGTAGGTGCCTAGAAAGGTGTTAGCGGGGCTACGCCCCCAGGGAAAAGAGGTTCTTAAATTAAGGAACTTCGCGAAAGCGTTGGAAAATCTCCCTCGAAGTACCGACACTGGCCTGGCTGAACGGTTAAGCAAGTATTGTGCGGTGGGATTGATCCCGGCTAATTCTTCCTTTGTGGTTTGAGGAGGGATTCGAGAGACAGTGGGAGCCATCCTGTTTAGACAAATTAAAAACCATTCTAAACTTGCAAGAGCATCGTGCTAAAGTGTTTCTTCTCTCCCCCCTGCAGCAACCAAATCGAAATGACTGGACTTAAGTTACTTCTAGATAAAAACATACTGACAGGGCCAAACTACAAAGATTGGCTCAGGAATGTCAAAATGGCAATCACTTACGACAAGCTGGGGTATCTTCTTACCACCAAAGCTCCCCCCGTCCTAGGTCCCACCTCCAGCGTCGCGGATAAGGAAATCCGTAAGACTTGGGAGATTGATTGCGCGAAGGCCAGGTGCCTCGCGCTTGCCTCTATGGATAACGATCACCAGAGGAGGCACGAGAATATGGACTTGGAATCCATATTTCTTCATACAAAAGAACTGTATGGAGAGCAGTCTCGTATCGCAAGATACGAAGTGTCGAAGAAGTTATTTTCGACAAATTTGGCCGTCGGATCATCGGTAGCGGACCACGTGCTTAAGATGATTGGCTACATTGAGGAGCTCGCGGAACTTGGGACCACGTTGGAAAGTGAACTCTATACGGATTTAGTTCTCCAGTCCCTTCCTTCCACTTACGCCCAGTTCATACTGAATTTCAACTTGCAAGAAAAGGAAGTTGAACTTTTAGAACTCCTCAACATGCTGAGGAGCGCAGAGGGCACCCTACAGAAAGGTAGGGAAACACCCGCTTTGTTTGTAGGAGGATCTTCTTCCTCTAAGTCCAAGGCGAAAGCCAGGGGAAAGAGGAAGAAAGCCCCCGCCAAACCAAGAGGCGGTGTTAGTAAAGTGGGTACGAAAGGAAAGGAAAAGGCAACAAAGATTGCGGGGAAGCTTGTTGGAAAGGAAGAATGCTTCTATTGTCATAAGAGTGGACACTGGAAGAAAGATTGCAGGGCTTGGAAAGCCAGGACACAGGAACTGAAGCAGGTTGCGGCTTCAGCTTCAGGTGTGTATGTTATTGAAAACTGTCTTTCTATAAACTCTACTTCCTGGGTATTGCATACCGGATCAGGATCTCATATCTGTAATTCTTTGCAGGCGTTGAGAAACCGTAGTGTTTTGAAGGCAGGTGACATGACCCTCAGAGTTGCGAACGGAGCTAGCATGGATGCTAAAGCCGTGGGGGACTATCACCTGGGAATGTCAGATGGACATGTTTTGGTTTTGCGTAATTGCTTTTTTGTACCCAACGCAACTTGTAATATCATTTCTGTATCTTTGGTTTCTAAAGAAGGTTATGAATTTGCGTTTGTAAGTAATGTTGTAAACATTCACCTTAATCAAGTTCTGATTGGGTCAGGTACACTGAGCAATGGTATATACGTATTAAACCAACCACAGATTTTCAATGTCCAGAATACACACAAAAGAAAGTCTCAGGAAATCAATCAGACTTTCTTATGGCATTGTAGACTAGGTCACATCAATGAGAGAAGGTTGACTAAGTTACATACAGAAGGGTATTTGGATCCGTTCGAATATCAATCGTATGCCACTTGTCAATCCTGTCTCAAAGGAAAGATGACAAAGACTCCGTTCACTGGATACGGAGTAAGAGCAAGCGAGCTCTTGGGACTCGTACACAGCGACGTGTGCGGTCCAATGTCTACACATGCGCGAAGCGGTTATTCTTACTTCATTACTTTTACGGATGACTTTTCAAGGTACGGTTATGTCTTCTTAATGAAACATAAGTCCGAAGCCTTTGAAAAGTTCGAGGAATATAAGAATGAAGTTGAAAAACAAACCGGCAAAAGTATCAAGATTCTAAGATCGGATCGAGGTGGAGAATACTTAAGTGCCGAGTTCCTGAATTACTTAAAAGAGAATGGGATTCTCTCTCAGCTTACTCCTCCATACACTCCGCAACATAACGGTGTATCGGAGAGACGGAACCGGACCCTATTGGATATGGTACGGTCCATGATGAGTAACGCTGAGTTACCGCGATCATTCTGGGGGTATGCGCTAGAAACAGCTGCATACCTTTTGAACCGAGTTCCTACTAAGACTGTGCCTACCACACCATATGAGTTATGGAGTGGGAAGAAACCCTATCTTCAGTACCTGAAGATTTGGGGATGTCCAGCTTATGTCAAAAAGCAGCATACGGACAAGCTCGAGGCACGCTCAGTACTGTGCAAGTTTGTGGGATACCCAAAGAACTCCACGGGGTATCTTTTCTATTACGCAGAGGAACAAAAAGTCCTTGTTTCTCGTAATGCCCATTTTCTGGAACATCGGTTCTTGGAAAATGAAGTAAGTGGGAGCACAATAGAACTGGAAGAAATTCCAGAACCTCAGACTATTACTGAAAGCTTAGTGGAACCAGAGGGTTCGAAAGAACAGGACATTCCTACGCCGCTCCGCAGGAGTAGTGGGCAGTCTCATCCGCCCGAGAGATACTACGGTTTTCTCATAGACGGGGATAGAGAGGATTGCATTATAGATTATGATGAGCCTACTAGCTTCCAGCAGGCCGTTCAGAGCGTTGACTCGGTAAAATGGCTGGATGCAATGCGGACCGAAATGGAGTCCATGTACACCAACAAAGTATGGACGTTGGACATTGCTCCAGACGGGGTAAAACCCGTAGGATGCAAGTGGATCTTCAAAAGGAAGATTGGTGTAGATGGACAGGTTGAGACCTATAAAGCTAGACTTGTAGCAAAGGGTTTGTGTCAAAGACCTGGCTTGGACTATGACGAAACCTTTTCTCCAGTGGCTATGCTGAAATCCATTCGGATCCTTCTTGCCATTGCTGCCTTCCACGATTATGAGATTTGGCAGATGGATGTAAAAACCGCTTTTCTAAATGGAAATTTAGAGGAGTGTGTCTATATGGATCAGCCAGAGGGTTTCATTCAGAGTGGGAGCAGCGGAAAGGTGTGCAAGTTGCTTAAGTCCATTTATGGACTAAAGCAGGCATCGCGGAGTTGGAACATCTGTTTTGATGAGACGGTCAAGGAATTTGGCTTTATCAAAAATCCAGATGAACCATGCATCTATAGTAGATTTGTAGCGAGAACTGTAGTATTGCTCGTTTTATACGTGGATGACATTCTCTTAATAGGAAATGACATTCCTATGCTACAATCTGTCAAAGGGTTCTTGTCACAAAAGTTCTCCATGAAAGACCTGGGTGATGCTTCGTACATCCTGGGGATCCGGATCCATCGTGATAGATCCAAGAGGATATTAGAACTTTCACAGTCCAGGTACATCGACACCGTACTGAAAAGATTCAGTATGGAAGATTCCAAGCGCGGTAACCTACCGGCTTGTCACGGGATCACCCTCTCTAAAGAGATGTCTCCCAAGACTGATTTGGAGAGGGATCGCATATCTATTATACCCTACGCTTCTGCGGTAGGCTCTATAATGTATGCGATGTTGTGTACCAGACCGGATGTAGCTTATGCACTGAGTGTAGTAAGCCGGTATCAGTCAAACCCTGGGGAGAAACACTGGATAGCAGTAAAGAACATTCTCAAGTACCTGAGGAGGACTAAGGAGATGTTCTTGGTGTATGGCGGAAAAGACCTCCAGATCGAGGCCTTTGCTGACTCCAGCTTCCAGAGTGACAAGGATGATTCCAAGTCCATGTCGGGTTTTGTCTTTACCCTCAATAGAGGGGCGGTGTGTTGGAAGAGTTCCAAACAGGAAACCGTTGCAGACTCGACGATGGAAGCGGAATACATCGCTGCATCTGATGCCGCAAAAGAAGCTGTCTGGATGAGGAAGTTCTTGAAAGAACTTCTGGTGGTTCCGTCCATTGTTGACCCAATACCTCTGTATTACAACAACAATGGGGCTATAGCTTTAGCGAAGGAACCCAGGTCCCATTAGAGATCCAGGCACATCTTGAGGCGGTATCACCTGATCAGGGAGATCGTGGATCGCAAGGAAATCGAGGTTCGGAGGGTTGCTTCAGAAGAAAACACTGCAGATCCATTCACCAAGGCCCTACCCCAGACTCAGTTCGAGCGGCTGATCGAGATGATAGGTCTTCGATACGCCAGTACATGGCCTTAGTGCAAGTGGGAGATTGTTAGTGTATATGCCCTAGAGGCCATTACTGTATCATACTAGTTTGTATATTACTTAATGGAAGCTTGGGATATTCACCTTGTATAAACAATCTTGCTCAATATAGTAGTATGCTACTTGGTTTGTTTCTACTTCAATGTGTACATGTGTTTATTTTGCGATATCACCTATACGCATTAGTGGAGCCCTTAGGATCTTTGCTTGATTACCAGCGTTGTGATGGCAGTCATACTAGTGGGGGCTGGGTAATCTGTAAGCACATCCTTATACAGGTCCCTAGTCGCAGGACTATCGAGACAGGGCATCGATACTCCGGAGTAGACTAGCGTATGCGCTTCTCATCCCAGTGTGGGAGATGGTCTGTCCCACAGCCATCAGTACGTCGTACTGGAGATAGTATACGGGTGCTCGTTGGGTTACGAGTACACTGGACAGGACTCGTCGGGAACTGACAGGTTGGTATTATACCTATCGTCAGTTATCAGTTCCCAGGTGACATGAGTACAGCTTAGTCCGCTGACTTGACACTGGCACTTCGCCTCGAGTGTGTTCCCACTGCACTTTGATCACTACCCTACCGCGGCTCAAAGGAGTCGTGCAAACAGGTAATGGTTGGGTGCAGTCCCGAAACACTTGGAGGCAGTGACGGTTAGACAGGATTCGTCTCTCCCGGTATTGGGGGTTGACATCGCGCTGTGTCTAGGAGAGCCATTACACGAGTAGTCCCTGGCCAGGGCAAGCGAGATATACTGGTAGGCTTCCAGTGTTATCTCAGGGTGTTTTGGGCTTCACTCCGACACGACTTGTACCGCTATTGGGGAACTGACGTTTTACCGCCCCTAAGGCCCAACATGCGATGTATCAGACGAACAGACCGGACTGTACGGAGACTGTCACATTCAGACTCAGTAGGAGTTCAGATGGGGTTCACCTCGTCAGCCTTCTTGTCGGCATCTACCTGGGGACCGTTACGCATAGCTAGTGCCGCTTACGGTCTGTGGTTAAACCCACTGCCAGCGTAGTGTCGAGTCTTTAGAGTCCCACACAGAGGGTATTCGCCTCTGGGCAAAATGAGTAGAGGTCGCATGGTTTTGCGGCAGGGTTCGTTCTCATCCGCGCACTTGTGCACGTTTGGAGTCTGGATGGATTATACTGGCGGGCTCTGGTTTGAGCCAGATACTGGTATATGTTTTGGGGTTGCTTTTATCTCTCGGTATTCTTGTTCCTCGGAACGAGAATAAAGGTGTGTATGCACAGTTGCTTGAGGCGGAGGATGAGGTTTTTCATTAGGGTTTCGGAACGGGTGCGTATGCACAGTTGACAGTCGTCTTTTTCCAAACCCTAATAGATTTATGAAATATCAATTAATAATAGTAATTAAATGAAATATTGTTATGGTTGATTTTGTTGACTTGTTGACCATGGTTGACTTGTTGACCATGGTTGAATGTTGACCACCATCATTACTTTGCAAGGATACTCCTTGATTCTAGCTTACACTCATTTATTGAAAGTTATGATAGTGGTCATTCCAAATACAACCATCAACTATTTCATTTTTGATTTATTATTATTAATTAGATAATTCCTTTTTCTTTTAGTTATGGTTGCAAAAGAAAAGAGCTTATTCTATCATAATCATTCTCTCTCCTCACTTCATCTTCTTCTTCCTCAAGCTCAAGGAGAATCCTTCTCATGTGTTGAGAATCCCTCTCCTTGAAAAGTAAACAACCCCTAGACACTCTCTACTCTCTCTAGGATCAAAGGTTTAGCAAGCCGAACATTCTAGTTCTCTCAAAGTTCGAGAAAGAGCCCGAAGGTTGAACCCTCAGGTGGATTCATTTTTGACGGAAGAAGGCGACGAGGAAAGAACCATCAACCTCTACAAAGTTTGAAGAAGAAGGAGTTCAAGTTTAGGTATAACCATCTTTCCGAGTAGCTAACTCTCTTTAGCTTGTTTGCTAGTTTTAGTTTAGGAAAAGATCCCGACTTTGTTAGTCCATGTTGCCCCATGCGTTAAAAATTTGATTTTTATACCGTTTCCGCCTCCTCGTAAGAACCGGGGGTCGCAACGTGGACTTACATATACGGATGCGTATACACACCAACAATTATTATATGTTATTTGGGATTAATAACGATGTTAGGATGGATATTGGTGTGTTGGATTACTTTAGTGTTGCGAACCCTAGGGTAGTGTTGCACTACACATACACACATACATACTTGCATACATTCTTTTTTATATGTGCTCATGAGATTCTTTATAGTTATGTGTTCACATGGGTATGGGACTATGTGTTCACATACGGATTTGAGGATGATACTTGGGATTGAGCTGAGTCGATGAGATTTGTTTTGTGGTTGTGATATCGGTGATATGGCAGGATTCATACTTGAGGTACGTCCTGGTGTTATAGCGGATCTTGGTGCGGCGATACGGGTGAATAGTGTTATAAATAGAATGGTCGACATGTGATCGTGATATGAGGCATGATATGCTAGGATATTGATATTAGGCCGTATCGGGCGATGTATACCCTTGATGATGCTATGTGCTGACGGTATCGGTTTGTACGAGATTGTCGATCTGTAGTCAGATCATGGGTATATTGAGGATATTAGTATTGTACTAGACATAGGTCAGTACCCTAGACTATGATCTTGAATAAAGAGGATACCAGAGGAATGGTGTGTGGAATATGATATTGACCCGTACCCAGATTTGGGGATGCCGTACGACGGATTTACGTACGAGCTATATCTTGATGATTGATCCGCACTCTTGACTTGGGATGGCTGATTGTAGATATGGTATCGGATATGATATTATTGAGGCGGGATCACCGTCTAATATATATACAGGTATGTATATGGATCGACTCAGATGTTAGGCGGTTTCCTTACCTGTAGTCCAGCTTGTCAGCTTAGCCCTTTAGTTTAGTTTAGTTGTTAGATTAGATTCGATTCTTACCTATTTCAAAAACTAACGAATCGTGGGTATTTTAAAAGACAGCCCAAGGGATCCTACGGATATTTCAAAAGACGTATCTTTTCATAAAAACACCGTAGCCCCTATTTTCAAAACCCCATGATTCGTGTTATTTCAAAAGGCACCATTTGTAGGACTTATATTAGATTAATGCAGGTTAGTTACAGTTGCGTCTAGTATTCAGCTCCCGCTTATTATTGTGGTTCGCTTCGCATCGCATACTTATATTATAATTTCTTTTTGCAATGTTGATATCATATTGTTAGGACACCAGCACCATTACCGATGATGCGTATGTACCACGTACACTTACTTGCCGGCTCACACACATCTTCATCGGTAATTGCCATGTCACGTACACCTTAGAAAATATTATTGCTTGACTTAGCTTGTTAGTTAGTAATTTGACATGATATTAGTGTGCTTGCCTTATATGCCAGCTTAACATTGTAGTATTTACTTGTCACTTCATGCATACTGTTATTCATTGTTATGCCTATATTCATGGGTTTTACATGCTATTGATGATTTAGATTCGGATTTCCATGAAATTTTTTGGATTTGGGGGGAAAACCGCAAAACTTATATAAACTGATTTCTCTCTTTTTAAATAAAAAGTGCGTTTTTTCCCATGATGTATGAGTCGTCCACCATGAGTTTGCTGATGGATTTCGAGACCCGATTCGAGGAGACGGATGAACCGTTTCGGGTACATGGTAGACCCGGTAAGGTACCCCGGGGCAAGAAGCGCGTGATGATGACGATGTGAGCCTGGCAGGGGAGCACTACCTACCGGTGATTTTACCCGACGCGTCGGATATCCGGAGGATACCGTCGTGGTCTTGAGATGGATGGTAGGGGCCGGTCTGGACTGACGGCGCCCTAGATATTGTGATTGAGACATTGAGATTTCGAGATATTGAGGTACAGAGACTGTGATACAGAGATATCGAGATATTGGGATTACTTTTTGTGCCGATGCTAGGCACTGTTTTATGCTGATTTCATTATGATACCTCATTTTAAAAATACAAAGGAAATCTCACTAAATTATGAAAACAGTTCTTCATTTACATGTATTCTATTTTCATGCATTCATACCTCATTCATATGATATATTTCTACTTGAGGCACTAACACGGGCACATGAGATTACACTCGGGTTAGATATTTACCCTAGCCTTGTTATAGGCTACATGTTATTCATATATTTGAGGATATATTATTATCATTGAGTTAGGTTGCGTTATTTATGCGATTTCTGTGCGTAGATATTTTTCTATTCACGAGTTGGCAACTCACCCCCGTTGTGCCCCAGTTTCTTGCAGGTTTGCCATACAGGTTTCATTACGGCTTTGCGGGCATAGTTTCCTTCGGGTGATTTGCTAGTAGGTGGGTTCACTTGTATCGTACCCCCATTATATATCTTGTATATGATTATTCTGTTGTATCTAGAAGTTCCATCAACCAAACATGTATTTATTTGAGATAGAGACCAGTGATGTTTATTCTTTCGACCTTAGAGTCGCTCGTTGTATTTATGTGGTTTTCTTGTGGTTTTTGAGTTTCCTTTTGAATTTTGATCCTCGCCCTTGGCGTTGTATATTATATTGCTTGTGTGGTTGTGACCGTCGATTGACGAAGAGTTAGCTCCCGCTTGGGGATGCCTTTTTATTGATTTCGTATACTATTCATGTTGTATCCCATTTGGGGGCCAGTATTTTCAAAGGAGACTGCCGAAATTTTCGGGAAATTTTTGATGTTTTTAAAACCGCCTAATTCGGCTTATGCTATTGAAACTACTTGCTTTAAGTTTGTTTTTCCTGCACTCTACATCTTTCTTGGTTTGGATTTCTGGGTTTTCGGTTTACTTAGATTACGTACGTCTCGAGATGTTCGTAGTTTAAGTGCCGGTTGTAGGGTTCCTAGGCACACTATAGAGGTCTCACAAGGCATCAACCATGCCAATTTCAAATTTTATGGGTGCCGAGAAACCCTAATACGGATCGTCGACTAGAAATTTAGGCGAAAAACGAAAATAGTTAACACTTTAACTAATGGAGAGAGACTACAACCTTTGTAGATCCGGTTCTCCACTTCCTTAGCTCCACGTAGGTGTCCTCTCGCTGTCCATCTCGAATCCTGAACTCAAACGTCGGCTTCATCGGAGAATAGGGCGGACTAGGTCGTCGGCTTCGTGCCGAAGATGATCTACGTCGAGGTTGCACAAGTTCAAGCTCCAACTTCACCAAGTTGTGAAACTTGTGAAGAAAACACCCAAAACAACTTGGCAAGAGGTAGAGGGTGAAGAAATAGGAGGTGGGTTCACTTTAGAATTGGATTTCTCTCACTTTAGCTCAAGTTGCCATTGATAGCATCAAGCTTTCTTTCTTAAAGATGAAGATGAAGAAGATGAAAGAATATGATTAGTGTTGAATTAAAATGAAAAATAATTCAATACTTATCATAAGTAAACCATAGTTGAGTGTAGAGAATAGACCATGGTTACTTGGATGGGTTAGGGTTAAGCATGAAGACAAGAATGGTTAAGAAGTCAAAGCTTCATGAAGCTTCAACTAGAAACAAAGAAAGCCACCATTCTCATCTTTATCCTTTCCAAATAAATAAATAGATAAATAAATAAATAAATGAATATGCAAAACCCTAATTATCAAATTAACCATGGTTTAATTCTATACACTTAACTAAATGATCAAGTATCATCAAACATGATACAAATATGTGCACAAAAGTATATCACATATACTTCTTGCACATCAAGTGAGAAAATCCATATAAAGTGAACTAATACTAGCTAATGCAAAGTAATATATCAAATATATAATTATACATTAAATCATTAAATCAACACTTGACTTAACGATCCGGTCATATCGCATATAACCGACTAGTATTCTATGTATCGGCTTATCGAATCAATGATTCGATAACTAGGTCATATCGAATATAACCAATCGATACATCCATCGCGAGAATGAAATACGGTATCACATACACGCATTATTCTCGGCTCTGCACATATCTCATATGCGCTCCTATTTCGTTTCGCTTGAGCCAGGCAACCTCTGTGTAGGACTCTAAAGACTCGTCAATACGCCGGTAGCAGATGATGATCATATCAAGCACCCACAAGCCGCAAGCGGTCTGCTAACTGTAAGTCGATGTAGTACACCCCAGTACTTGTGGGGAGGCGGATTTTACAAAAACGATCAAGTTTAAGGAACGAACATCGACTAACCGCTTAAATCGAAGCTAAACTCTAAATAACCGTATTCTATGAGTTTCTTTTCACAAGTGATTAGGGATTATACCTAATGAAACCGGTCCTTCTTCTTTACGTCCTCCTTTGTTCTCCTCGACCTTCTCTAGGTAGTAGACGATCCACCCGAGAGCAAAACTCCAAGCTAAACCTCAAACTTGAGGTAACTAATCAACTTTGATTGCTAATCAAAGATGAAAGGATGATAAAGAGTGATGGTTATGGATTGTTTAGTCTAACTAATCCTTTGATCTCAACTCATGAGGTGTAAGGATTAGGGTTTGAAGATGAGAGCTTGAGGAGAGAGAAAGTGAATGAGATCATGATAGAAGAGAGAGAGTGTATCATAATATATCATGAAGCATTTCTTTTTAAGAAAAATGAATAAAGGAAATGAATAAGCATGCTTCTTGAAATATCTAGTGGTGATTCATTAGCATGAGTCATTAAGCAATAAATGTGCATTAATGAAGTGAATGAATCACCACCATGACTCACTCTCTTATCCAAAAGAAACCTCCTTAGTCACATCTTCTAGAAGCTTCTCGAGTAATTACGAGAACGCCCCTCCGATCCGTAAAAATACGGAAAAACTTTAGACTGTAAAAAATCCAATAACCGGATACCAGTAACTGGCTTAAACCAAAGCCGACTGGTAAAAACTGTCCGAAAGTCGTACGTGCGTAAACGCACGTATGCGTCCGAACCCTTTGTCGCAAAACCATGCAACCTCTATATCGTTTCGCCTGGAGTAGGAAACTCTCTGTGTGGGACTCTAGAGACTCGACTACTACGCTGGCAGTGGGTTTAACCACAGACCGCAAGCGGCACTAGCTGTACGTAACGGTCCCCAGGTAGTTGTCGATAAGAAGGCCGATGAGAAAACCCATCCGAACTCCTACTGAGTCTGATGTGACAATCTCCATACAGTCCGGTCCGTTCGTCCAAGACTATCGCATATCGGGCCTAGGGGGGCGGCAAGCGTCAGTCCCCTAATAGCGGTATAAGTCGTGTCGGAGTGAAGCCCATTACACCCTGAGAAACTGCTGGAACTTACCAGCAAATCTCGCTTGCCCTGGCCAGGGACTTTGCGTAATGGCTCTCTGACACAGCACGATATCTACTCCCAATACCGGGAGGGACGAATCCTGTCTAACCGCCACTGCCTCCAAGTGCTCGGGACTGCACCCAACTGCTACCTGTTTGCACGACTCCTTTGAGCCGTGGTAGGGTAGCAATCTAAGAACAGTGGGACACACTCAAGGCGAAGTAGCAGTGTCAAGTCTGCGGACTACGCTGTACTCATGTCACCTGGGAACTGTTCACTGACGACTGGTATCAAACCAACCAACAGTTCCCTGTGAGTCCTGTCCGGTGTACCCGTAACCTAACGAGCACCTGTATACTATCTCCAGTACGACGTACTGATGGCTGTGGGACAGACCATCTCCCCAACTGGGATGAGAAGCGTACACACTAGTCTACTCCGGAGTATCGATGCTCTGTCTCGATAATCCAACGACCAGGGACCTGAATAAGGATGTGCTTGTAGACTACCCAGCCCCCACTAGTGTGACTGCCATCACAACGCTGGTAGACAAGCAAGATCCTAAGAGCTCTATCAATACGTACACTAACATATTAAGATAGAAAAACCAAGTAGCATACTACCATGTTTAGCAAGATTGTTATATACATGTGAATATCCCAAGCTTCCATTAAGTAATATACAAGCTAGTATGATACAGTAATGGCCTTCTAGGGCATAAACACTAACAATCTCCCACTTGCACTAGGGCCATGTACTGGCATATCGTAGACCAATGATCTCGAGTAGCCTCTCGAACTGAATCTGAGGAAGGGCCTTCGTGAATGGATCAGCAATGTTCTCTTCTGAAGCAACTCTCCGAACCTCGATCTCCTGACGATCAATGATCTCCCTGATCAGGTGATACCGCCTCAAGATGTGTCTGGACTTCTGATGGGACCTTGGTTCCTTCGCTAAAGCTATAGCTCCGTTGTTGTCGCAATACAGAGGTATTGGATCAACTATGGTAGGAACCACCTGAAGTTCTGTTAGGAACTTCTTCATCCAGACTGCTTCTTTTGCGGCATCGCAAGCAGCTATATACTCCGCTTCCATCGTCGAGTCAGCAACGGTGTCCTGCTTAGAGCTCCTCCAGCACACCGCCCCTCCATTGAGGGTAAAGACATAACCCGACATGGACTTGGAATCGTCCTTATCACTCTGGAAGCCGGAATCAGCAAAGGCCTCCAACCTGAGGTCTTTAGCGCCGTAAACCAAGAACATCTCCTTAGTCCTCCTCAGGTACTTGAGAATGTTCTTTACTGCTATCCAGTGTTTCTCCCCTGGGTCTGACTGATACCGGCTTACCACGCTCAGTGCGTAAGCTACATCTGGTCTGGTACACAACATCGCATACATTATAGAGCCTACCGCAGAAGCGTAGGGTATAATAGACATGCGTTCCCTTTCCAAATCAGTCTTGGGAGACATCTCTTTGGAGAGGGTGATTCCGTGACAAGCCGGTAGATTACCGCGCTTAGAATCTTCCATACTGAATCTTTTCAGTACAGTGTCGATATACCTGGACTGCGAAAGTCCCAACATCCTCTTGGATCTATCACGATAGATCCGGATCCCCAGAATGTAAGAGGCATCACCCAGGTCTTTCATGGAGAACCTTTGTGACAAGAATCTTTTGACAGATTGTAACATAGGAATGTCATTTCCTATCAATAGAATGTCATCCACGTACAAGACGAGGAATACGACACTTCTGGCCACAACTTTACTATATATGCACGGTTCATCTGGATTTTTGATAAAGTCATATTCTTTGACTGTCTCATCAAAACAGATGTTCCAACTCCGCGATGCCTGCTTTAGTCCATAAATGGACTTAAGCAGCTTGCATACTTTCCCGCTGCTCCCACTCTGATTGAAACCCTCTGGCTGATCCATATAGACGCTCTCTTCTAAATTTCCATTCAGAAAAGCCGTCTTTACGTCCATCTGCCAGATTTCATAATCATGGAAGGCAGCAATAGCAAGAAGGACCCGAATGGATTTGAGCATAGCCACTGGAGAAAAAGTTTCGTCATAGTCCAAACCAGGTCTTTGACGAAAACCCTTTGCAACAAGTCTAGCCTTATAGGTTTCCACCTGTCCATCTACACCAATCTTTTTCTTGAAGATCCATTTGCATCCTATGGGTTTTACCCCATCTGGAGCAAAGTCCAAAGTCCATACTTTGTTGGTGTACATGGACTCCATTTCGGTCCGCATTGCATCTAGCCATCGTACCGAGTCGCCGCTCTGGATGGCCTGCTGGAAGTCAGTAGGTTCATCATCATCTATGATGCAATCCTCTCTATCCCCGTCTATGAGAAAACCGTAGTATCTCTCAGGCGGATGAGACGGCCTACTACTCCTGCGGAGGGGTGCGGGAATGATCTGTTCTTCTTGAACCTCTGGTTCTACCAAACTTTCAGTAGCAGTTTGTGGTTCTGGAATTTCTTCCAGTTCTATTTCGCTCCCACTTATTTCCTTTTCTAAAAACTGATTTTCCAGAAAATGGGCATTACGAGAAACAAAAACCTTTTGTTCCTCTGCGTAATAGAAATAATATCCCTTGGAGTTCTTTGGATATCCCACAAACATACATTTTACTGATCGTGCCTCGAGCTTGTCCACATGCTGCTTTTTAACAAAAGCTGGACATCCCCAAATCTTCATATGTTGAAGATGGGGTTTCTTCCCAGTCCACATCTGATATGGAGTGGTAGGCACAGTCTTGGTAGGAGCCCTGTTCAGAAGATATGCCGCTGATTCTAGCGCATAACCCCAGAAAGATCGCGGTAACTCAGCATTACTCATCATGGATCGTACCATATCCAATAGGGTTCGATTCCGTCTCTCCGATACACCGTTATGCTGTGGAGTGTATGGAGGAGTAAGCTGAGAGAGAATTCCTTTCTCTTTTAGGTAACCTAGGAACTCGGCACTTAAGTATTCTCCACCTCGATCAGATCTAAGTGTCTTAATACTTTTGCCGGTTTGGTTTTCTACTTCATTCTTATACTCTTGGAATTTCTCAAAAGCCTCGGATTTATGTTTCATCAGATAAATGAATCCGTATCTTGAGTAATCATCCGTGAAAGTAATGAAATAGGAAAAACCACCTCTCGCATGTGTAGACATTGGACCACATACATCACTGTGTATGAGTCCTAAGAGCTCGCTCGCTCTTACTCCTTGTCCAGTAAATGGAGTCTTTGTCATCTTTCCTTTGAGACAAGATTGACAAGTGTCATAGGATTGATATTCGAACGTGTCTAAATATCCTTCTCTATGCAACTTAGTTAACCTTCTCTCATTGATGTGACCCAGTCTACAATGCCATAAGAAAGCTTTATTTAAATCTGGAGACTTTCTTTTTAGTGTGTTCTGGACATTGAAAATTTGGAGTTGGTTTAAAACATATATGCCGTTATTTAGAGTACCGGACCCAATCAAACCATGATTAAGGTGGATGTTGACAACATCTCTTACAAACGTGAAATCATAACCTTTATTTGATAACAAGGAAACTGATATGATATTACACGTTAAGCTTGGTACAAAATAACAGTTATGCAAAACCAAAATATGTCCACTCGTCAATCCTAGGTGATAATCCCCGACGGACGCAGCTCCCACGCTAGCTCCGTTAGCAACCCTGAGGATCATATCACCTTCCTTCAGCACTCTACGGTTTCTCAGTGCCTGCAATGAATTGCAAATATGAGATCCTGATCCGGTATCCAATACCCAGGAAGTAGAGTTGATCGACAGACAATTCTCAATTACAAACACACCTGAAGTCGAAGCCACAGCTTGCTTCGGTTCCTGGTTCTTGGCGTTCCACGCCTTGCAATCCTTCTTCCAGTGCCCTTTCCTGTGACAATGGAAGCACTCATCCTGACCAACTATCGGTACTGCAGTCTTTTTCTTTCCCTTCCCTCTCACCTTACTAACACCTCCTCTAGGTTTGGGTGCGGCCTTCTTCTTCCTTCCTTTGGCCCTAGCCTTGGACCCTGAAGAAGATGAACCGCCAACAAACATAGCGGGTGTTTCCCTTACCTTCTGTAAGGTGCCCTCTGCACTCCTTAACATGTTCAGGAGTTCCGCAAGTTCAACTTCTTTTCCTTGAAGGTTGAAGTTGAGGATAAACTGGGCGTAGGTGGGAGGAAGGGACTGGAGAATAAGGTCTGTATAGAGCTCATTATCCAAAGTCGTCCCAAGGTCTGCGAGCTCCTCAATATAGCCGATCATCTGTAGGACATGTTCACCTACCGATGACCCGACAGCCAACCTCGCTCGAAATAATTTCTTCGAGGTCTCGTATCTTGCAATACGAGATTGCTCTCCATAAAGTTCCTTTGTATGGAGAAATATGCCATCTAGGGACATATCCTCGTGCCTCCTCTGATGTTCATTGTTCATCGAGGCAAGCACGATGCACTTGGCTCTCGCGCAATCTAAATCCCAGGTTTTACGGATTTCCTTATCCGCATTGCTGGATTTGGGACCAGGGACAGCAGGTGCCGTAGCGGTGAGGACGTACCCCAATTTGTCATAGGTCAAGGCCATCTTGACATTCCGCAGCCAATCTTTATAGTTTGGCCCCGTCAGTATATTCTTTTCTAAAAGTAACTTAAGTCCAGTCATTTTCAGGGTCGCTGCAATTAGGAGAGAGAGAAGAAAACACTTTAGCACGATGCTCTTGCAAGTTTAGAGTGGTTTTTAGTTTATCTAAACTGGATGGCTCCCACTGTTTCTCGAATCCTTCCTCAAACCATAAAAGAAGAATTAGCCAAGACTATTCTCACCGTACAATACTTGCTTAACCGTTCAGCCAGGCCGGTGTCGATACTTCGAGGGAGGTTTTCCAACGCTTTCGCGAAGTTCCTTAATTAAATAACCTCTTTTCTCTGGGGGCGTAACCCCGCTGACACTTTTCTGGACACCTACTAGGTTTATAGCATTGATCGTTAAGTGACGAATATCCTGATAAGTAGCATATACTCACAGTAGGATCGGGATCCAAATATCATCGTTTGATAATGTTGTAGGAATGCTACCAACATTCATCAAACTCAAAATGGTATGCATCTCTTTGCAAATTTCAGTTTCTTTTGAAATTCCCGATATAAGTTTTTGCCCCATGCTCTTATGACCTTGGCTTTGGTCAAAATGTCATAAGTCACATGTCAAGTTCTACCCGTCATTATCTTGTCAATTTGAACCCATTCGTATATACCCCTGACTTTGGTCAAATGGTAATACGACTGTCCCAAACCGACTCATCTATCTTATGCAACAAATGAAAACCCAGCAGCTACCAAACACTATGCCTTGACTTTGGCCAAAATGCATAGCTTGAATACTACTGAATACCCAAATGAAATGACGGAGGGCTACGAATGGTTTTGGCGAAACCGTGAACGTAGTGAACTTGATATAACCGAAGGAACCTGATAGCTTTTAAAAGGAGTGGTTAAAGCTCCGCATTTAAAAATATCTGTTTTAAAAATAACCGAATGGTTTCTTTTAAATTGTTCCAACGATTTAAACTTTGGTTTATTTTCTTTGCATTACAGATAATGCGTCCCATCATTAACCTATCATTGCAGAAAACAACGAAAATACAACGTCCTCTTATGCCATCCGCATTCGCCACGGGGTCCCGTCATCACCCGTTAGGTTACTTAACTAACGGCAGAGCGGGGGCTGGGCTAGCGCGGGTGTAAAACATAAGTGACGTCTAAATAGCTACAATAAATATAGATATTTTACATTCGTCTGACGCAATGATATTCATTCCAGAACACAGATAAACAATATTGGATATGCAAGCAATCTGTATTTCTTTTGAGCCTGCAAGAAAAGACAGATTACACAGTTGTGATGAATAGCCGTTACCCCACCCTCGACCCCTACGGGTACGGCAAACTACCCACCCGGCAGTCTGTGTACCCCACCTTGGGTCAGTCCTAGGAGCAAAAACAGTAAAATGAAATAATACAACGGTGGCTACGACCGCAACCTGGAAGTGCCCCGCAAAAATAATATTACAACAAATTACATTTACAACAAATGAATTAAACAATAACCCATTGCAAACCCCGGCTATACACCACAACAGTCCAATACAGTTTATATGCACAAACAGATATAACCATTTCAGAAATGTGCAACCCCCTGCCAACCGACATACTAGCAGTTGGGGGAGGTTTACGAACACATCAAACAATCACAGATATAATCCAATATGCAAATACTGTAAAATTTCGATCGATAAACAACATTAATATTGCTCCAAAATCTGCTCTGTTAAACAGTAACCTGAGCAATAACTAAATATTCCAGAAAACCCCAAATATCACAAAGAGACAACACAAGAAAAATCGGCCGCTGAATCGTTGACTCGGCCGCGGAAGCGCCGCGCCTCAGTAGGCTGAGGCCGCGGTTCCGCGCTGAGATGAACGATTCAGCTGACTGTTTTTCTTGTGTAGTCTACTGGTGTCATGCTAAGCTCTCTGAACTCACCTGAAAAATTTTCTGACATCGTTTTAAATTCGACAGAAACATGACAGAATTAGGGTTTTTCGGCTTCGTTTTTCCGTTCGGAATTCGTACAAATTTGCAATCAAGTTATTTAGTGTTTAGCGAGGCTCTGATACCACTGTAAGTCGATGTAGTACACCCCAGTACTTGTGGGGAGGCGGATTTTACAAAAACGATCAAGTTTAAGGAACGAACATCGACTAACCGCTTAAATCGAAGCTAAACTCTAAATAACCGTATTCTATGAGTTTCTTTTCACAAGTGATTAGGGATTATACCTAATGAAACCGGTCCTTCTTCTTTACGTCCTCCTTTGTTCTCCTCGACCTTCTCTAGGTAGTAGACGATCCACCCGAGAGCAAAACTCCAAGCTAAACCTCAAACTTGAGGTAACTAATCAACTTTGATTGCTAATCAAAGATGAAAGGATGATAAAGAGTGATGGTTATGGATTGTTTAGTCTAACTAATCCTTTGATCTCAACTCATGAGGTGTAAGGATTAGGGTTTGAAGATGAGAGCTTGAGGAGAGAGAAAGTGAATGAGATCATGATAGAAGAGAGAGAGTGTATCATAATATATCATGAAGCATTTCTTTTTAAGAAAAATGAATAAAGGAAATGAATAAGCATGCTTCTTGAAATATCTAGTGGTGATTCATTAGCATGAGTCATTAAGCAATAAATGTGCATTAATGAAGTGAATGAATCACCACCATGACTCACTCTCTTATCCAAAAGAAACCTCCTTAGTCACATCTTCTAGAAGCTTCTCGAGTAATTACGAGAACGCCCCTCCGATCCGTAAAAATACGGAAAAACTTTAGACTGTAAAAAATCCAATAACCGGATACCAGTAACTGGCTTAAACCAAAGCCGACTGGTAAAAACTGTCCGAAAGTCGTACGTGCGTAAACGCACGTATGCGTCCGAACCCTTTGTCGCAAAACCATGCAACCTCTATATCGTTTCGCCTGGAGTAGGAAACTCTCTGTGTGGGACTCTAGAGACTCGACTACTACGCTGGCAGTGGGTTTAACCACAGACCGCAAGCGGCACTAGCTGTACGTAACGGTCCCCAGGTAGTTGTCGATAAGAAAGCCGATGAGAAAACCCATCCGAACTCCTACTGAGTCTGATGTGACAATCTCCATACAGTCCGGTCCGTTCGTCCAAGACTATCGCATATCGGGCCTAGGGGGGCGGCAAGCGTCAGTCCCCTAATAGCGGTATAAGTCGTGTCGGAGTGAAGCCCATTACACCCTGAGAAACTGCTGGAACTTACCAGCAAATCTCGCTTGCCCTGGCCAGGGACTTTGCGTAATGGCTCTCTGACACAGCACGATATCTACTCCCAATACCGGGAGGGACGAATCCTGTCTAACCGCCACTGCCTCCAAGTGCTCGGGACTGCACCCAACTGCTACCTGTTTGCACGACTCCTTTGAGCCGTGGTAGGGTAGCAATCTAAGAACAGTGGGACACACTCAAGGCGAAGTAGCAGTGTCAAGTCTGCGGACTACGCTGTACTCATGTCACCTGGGAACTGTTCACTGACGACTGGTATCAAACCAACCAACAGTTCCCTGTGAGTCCTGTCCGGTGTACCCGTAACCTAACGAGCACCTGTATACTATCTCCAGTACGACGTACTGATGGCTGTGGGACAGACCATCTCCCCAACTGGGATGAGAAGCGTACACACTAGTCTACTCCGGAGTATCGATGCTCTGTCTCGATAATCCAACGACCAGGGACCTGAATAAGGATGTGCTTGTAGACTACCCAGCCCCCACTAGTGTGACTGCCATCACAACGCTGGTAGACAAGCAAGATCCTAAGAGCTCTATCAATACGTACACTAACATATTAAGATAGAAAAACCAAGTAGCATACTACCATGTTTAGCAAGATTGTTATATACATGTGAATATCCCAAGCTTCCATTAAGTAATATACAAGCTAGTATGATACAGTAATGGCCTTCTAGGGCATAAACACTAACACTAACGGCCATCCGGGTATTGAGCGATCAGAAGATCGACGAGCTAGCCTGCTCACACTCCTGTGAATCCAACCAGTAACACTTACCGTACAGTCCGGTCTGTTCGTCTGATATGTCGCATATCAAGTCTAGGGGTGGTAAACGTCAGACCCCAATAACCGATAAGTCGTGCCGATGTGAGGCTCATAACGGGTCGAGAAACTACTGGTAACACTTACCAGCAAATCTCTGATCAGCCCTGGCTAGGGACTTCCCTGTTATGGCCAATCGAGCACAGCGCAACATCAACCCCCAATACCGGGAGAGACGAAACCCCTCCTATCGCTCATTGCCTCCATGTGACTCGGGACTGTACCCAAAGACCACCGTTTTGCACGCCCTCATGGACGTGGTAAGGTGGAGATCAAAGCACAGTGGGAATCACACAAGACTCTATGACGATCTCGGGTCTACAGACTAACCTGCACAAGTGTCACCTGAGAACTGCCATCTGACGTGAGGTATAATACCATCTGGGAGTTCTCGGCGAGTCCGTCCAGTGTACCCAGTCTCCACTGAGCACCCGTATACCATCTCTGATGTCAAACATCAATGGATATGGGATCATCCATCGCCCATCTCATGGGTCGAGAAGCGTATACGCTAGTCTACACTGGTATATCGATGCCCTGTCTCGATACACCCACGACTAGGGACCTTGAAGGATGTACTTATGGACTACCATGTCCCCACTAGTATGATCTGCATCATAGTCCAGGTAGTCAAGTACACATCCTAAGGGCTTTACCAACATGTAACTATAAGACAGTTTAAAGAGACAAGTGTACATGTTAAGATAAAGAGTAACCAGATAGCATACTATCATATCGAGCAAGAAAGTCATCTCTATATATGTCCAAGCATCCAATATAATATACATCATCTGTACAATCCTGGCCTCTAGGGCATACATACAACTAACAATCTCCCACTTGCACTAGGGCCAGCTGCTGTAGTATCGCATACCGAGCATCCCGAAGAGTCTCTCAAACTGTATCTGGGGAATGGCCTTCGTGAGTGGATCCGCCATGTTGTTCTTCGTGTCAACTCCCCTGACCTCGATCTCCCGGCGATCAACTATCTCCCGGATCAGGTGATACCGCCTCAGAATATGCCTGGATAGCTGATGGGACCTGGGTTCCTTGGCCAAATCCACCGCTCCATTGTTATCGCAATACAAAGGTATTGGATGCTCAATGGATGGAACCACTCCAAGTTCAGTAATGAACTTCTTGACCCAGACAGCCTCTTTGGCAGCATCGTTGGCAGCGATGTATTCAGCCTCCATCGTCGAGTCTGCCACGGTTTCCTGCTTGGAACTCTTCCAGCTAACCGCCCCTCCGTAAAGGGTAAAGACAAAGCCCGACTGCGACTTAGAGTCGTCCTTATCACTCTGGAAGCTCGAATCGGTAAAGGACTCCACTTGGAGTTCTCCGTTACCATACACCAAGAGCATCTCTTTAGTCCTTCGCAAGTACTTGAGAATGCTCTTCACAGCTGTCCAGTGACTCTCTCCAGGATCAGCTTGATACCTACTCACTATACTTAGTGAGTATACAACATCGGGTCTGGTACATAGCATCGCGTACATGATAGAGCCTACAGCTGAAGCATAGGGTATCCCTTGCATGTGAGCTCTCTCCAAATCAGTCTTGGGAGACATCTCTTTGGAGAGAGTGACTCTAGAGATCGTGGGCAAATTCCCACGCTTGGATTCTTCCATACTAAACCTCTTTAGTATGGTGTCAATGTACCTGGATTGGGACAATCCCAATCTCCGTTTGGATCTATCTCTATAGATCCTGATTCCCAATATGCAGGAGGCATCACCAAGATCTTTCATCGAGAATCTTTGTGATAAGAAGAGCTTGACCGATTGCAGCATAGGAATATCATTTCCTATCAAGAGTATGTCGTCCACGTACAATACGAGGAAGACAACCTTACTCCCTGCCACCTTCTTGTAAATACAAGGTTCATCTGGGTTTTTGACGAAATCAAACTCTTTGATAACGACGTCAAAGCAGATGTTCCAACTCCGCGATGCTTGATTTAATCCATAAATGGATTTAAGCAGCTTGCACACCTTCCCGCTGCTCCCACTGTCTACGAAGCCCTCTGGCTGAGTCATGTACACGCACTCTTCTAAATCACCATTTAGAAAGGCGGTCTTAACATCCATTTGCCAGATTTCGTAATCATGATATGCAGCGATGGCAAGCATGATCCGGATGGATTTAAGCATAGCCACTGGAGAAAAGGTTTCGTCATAGTCCATACCTGGTCTTTGGCGAAAACCTTTTGCAACAAGTCTAGCTTTGAAAGTCTCCACTTTCCCATCTAAACCAAGTTTCTTCTTGAAGATCCATTTGCTCCCAATGGGTTTTACCCCTTCAGGAGCAACTTCCAAAGTCCATACTTTGTTGGTGTACATGGATTCCATCTCGGACCGCATAGCATCCAGCCATTTCACCGAGTCCCTACTCGTGATGGCCTGCTCGAAGATAGTTGGGTCATCATCCTCCATGATGCAATCCTCGCTTCCACCATCCATGAGAAAACTGTAGTATCTCTCAGGTTGGCGAGGAACCCTACTAGATCGGCGGAGAGGCTGAGGTTCATTGGGTGCTGCTGAATCCTCTGGATCCACTAAATCTTCAGTTTGAGTTTGTGTAGCCGGAATTTCTTCCAGTTCTACCATATCCCCACTAATTTCTTTTGCAAGAAATTCCTTTTCTAAAAAGGTGGCATGTCGAGAAACACACACTTTTTGTTCCTCTGTATGGTAGAAAAGATATCCATGTGAATGTTTGGGATATCCCACAAACTTGCATAGAACTGACCGTGCCTCGAGCTTGTCCGGATTTTGCCTTTTGACATAGGCCGGGCAACCCCATATCTTAACTCGTTTAAGTAATGGTCTCTTCCCACTGCATATCTCATATGGTGTGGTAGGTACAGATTTAGTTGGAACTTGATTCAATAGGTATGCTGCTGTTTCCAGCGCATAACCCCAGAAGGAAATAGGTAACTCAGCTGTGCTCATCATAGAGCGCACCATATCTAATAGGGTGCGTTTCCTCCGTTCTGATACACCGTTGTGCTGTGGTGTATATGGAGGAGTCAGCTGAGAGAGAATCCCATTCTCTTTTAGGAAGTCCAGGAATTCATTGCTCAAGTATTCACCTCCTCGATCAAATCGAAGGATTTTAATACTTTTTCCGGTTTGGTTCTCTACTTCTTGTTTATATTCTCTAAATTTCTCAAAAGCTTCTGATTTGTGTTTCATCAGGAACACATACCCGAACCTAGAGAGATCGTCAGTGAATGTAATGAAGTATGAAGAACCATCCCTGGCATGTGTAGACATAGGACCGCATACATCACTATGTATCAGTCCTAAGAGTTCAGTAACTCTTTTTCCGTGTCCCGTAAACGGAGTTTTGGTCATCTTGCCTTTGAGACATGACTGGCAAGTGTCATAAGATGAAAATTCAAACGGATTTAAATATCCATCCTTATGCAACTTAGCTAGTCGTGTCGCATTGATGTGACCCAGTCTACAATGCCACAAGAAGGATTCGTTCAGTTCAGAACTCTTCCTCTTGTGTGTGTTTGTTATACTCAGAACTGTTGATTGATTTAGAACATAAATGCCATTGCACAACGTGCCTGATCCAACCAACTTTTGGTTACGGAAAATGTTCATAACATTGTCCTGTAATACAAAATTATATCCCTCTTTACTTAATAAAGAAACTGATATAATGTTGCATATCAGGTTCGGCATGTAATAGCATTCGTTCAGAACCAATGTATTACCAGTTGGTAACACAAGGTGATATTCCCCGACAGTCTTAGCTGCAACAATTGCACCATTTCCAACTCTAATGTCTTTATCACCTTCTCCAAGTTCTCTACCTTTTCTAAGCCCATGTAACTGATTACATATATGGGATCCTGACTCGGTATCTAATACCCAGGACGTAGGGCAAATGGAGAAACAGTTCTCTGTAACGAACACACCCGAAGAAAATGCATCATCATGTACTTTCTTCATTCGGGTGGCATGGGAATCCTGGTATTCCCCTATATCCTGTTCAGTCCTATAAGTCTTATAGGTAAGAACGGAACCAACGTTCCCCAGCACAGTATAACATGCGGGTTCGGTCAATACATCCATATTATTATCTTTATTAGGGCATGAAATGGTCGCTACCTGGAGAGAGAGAGAAGAAAACACTTTAGCGTATGCTCTTGCAAGATCAGATTGGTTTTTATCTTATCTAATCAGGATGGCTCCCACTGTTTTTATCAAATCTTCCTTCAAACCCTAAAAGGAAAGACTAGCCGGGATTAATTACACACTACAAGTTCGCCAATCTTTCAGCCAGGCCAGTGTCGGTACTTTGAGGGAGGTCCCCCGTGCTTTAGCACGAACCTAATTAATGTAAACCTCGTTTTCCCAGAGGCGTAACCTCGTTAACACCTTTCTAGACACCTACTTGATCGGCTAATTGTAATGTGTAAAACTCTCCCAGGAGTAACTCTTACTCGCAGTGGGTATCGGGATCCAACTATCTCATAGAAGGTATGCAATCTCATTGCAAATTTCAACACTTGAAATTCCCCATAATATTTTGCCCCTAGCGTCCTATGACCTTGACAAAGGCCAACAAATCATAGCATGCTAGTCAAGTTCAACCCGTCATTTCTTGATTGAATCAAACCCACCCGCACGGCCCTTGACAAAGGCCAACAAGGTCGCACGACTACCCTGAAACAATCTGCATCATATGCATAAGCAGATAATCACTATTCAGCTACCGCACACTACGCCTTGACAAAGGCCAACAAACGCAGCACGAATACTAAACAGTTGTTATCTGAAATGACGGAGGGCTACGACAGGTTTTTCTGAAAACCTATTGCGTAATGAACTTGATATCGTTGTAGAATCAAATGAAGTTTTAAAATGGAGTGATTTTGAGGCTTTTCTAGTTTTGCTAAAGGGGTTACTCACGGTGAAGGGATCGTCGGCCCTTTCCTCGTCGAATGAGGTGCGGGATATATCATATATATCACTGTGCAAAGCAGAAACTACAGAAGCAATCAAAATTCAAATCGAGTGTGTAGCATCTGCCAGTTATTGCTAAAGGAGTCACTCCCGGTGAAGAGATCTCGGTCCTTTCCTCATCGAATAAGGTGCAGGGTATATCATATATACCGCTATGCAAAGCAAGAACTGTAGCTACCTGTTTTATTTGAAATTTGATTCTATAATATCTTAGGTTTCTGTTCTTTCATTAATCACATTAATGAAGTCCCATCATTTAAATACCTAAACATCACAGATAAATACGACGTACACTTATGCCATCTGCATTCGCCTCGATGTCCCCTCGTGCACCGTTAGGTTAGGTAACTAACGACAGAGCAGGGCAGGGCTAGTGCGGGTGTAAAACATAAGTAACGTCTATATAATATATCATATATACTATATACTGTATCTATCACAGAACATCACATGATCATATCACAGATATCGCAGCAGAAGAAACATATGAAACATTGGATATACTAGGACGTCCGTGTTTTCAATACGAGCCAGTATAAAACACGGATTCCACGGTCGTGATGAATAGCCAATCCCACACCCCTAGACCCCTACGAGAGCGGCAAGCAACCCTACCAATTCTAGGGTTAGGAGACCCGGACTCGACTCCTCGAGTTGGTCTCCCACTAGACCCCAGAACCCGGTTACTTGTGCTCCCCTCCTTGGGTCTATCCTAATACGGAAAAGTAAATAATATACAAAAGGTGACAACTTCCGCAACCTGGAAGTGCCCCAAATAAAAGAATATTACATACAAGTTTTTACATGAATGAAAATGAAAAACACTCATCTCACATAAAAACCCCCGGCATTCAAACACGACAATCCAATATAACATATCAAGCAACACATAACATCACATGTCATCAACGTAAGTAAGTATGCATACCCCAATTGTCGTTGACGTATAGCAACGAAACCGGCGATATGAACATACTACACTTACGGTCACAGAAAAGAAAGTGTAAAACTACAACAGTTGGAATCCGCAACCTCTTTAGACATCACATGCCTGATCAAATGAAATACTTAGACATCACATGCCTAACAGTTATAAACCCCGCATTTTAGTCTCATTATCGAAAACTCTTTTCAATATCAAGTGAAACTAAACCGCTAGATTTATAACATTCATTCAGTTATCTCATAACCGTTTGTGAATTCCAATTATTGTATCACATTCCAGATAAACAGAAAATGTTAAACTTTCCGATCGAACAGTCGAATACCCAAGTTTTCCCGATACAGCTCAACACATGAAATAAGTCTAACAACATTCAGTTCGTGCCTCATTACCAACGGTCCAGCCGTAGAAGGGTTACGCCAACGCCTCACATGTGGCACGCCGTACTGCCCCAAACCCGAAGGTTCAAAGGGCAGTTCAAGACGGTCACATAATCGAGTTAAGCTTTGTTGTCTTCTAGAGGGTCCATCGCGTTACTTGCACTACTTAGAACGCCGTTAAACTACGGAAAAATCCAACACTTGGAAATTTCCCGACAGGGGAAAAGTTGGGTATTTATATCCGGTCGAACTTTTTAATAAATTCAAAAAATTATCCGGAATCCACATAGACAAAATCTGATAATCCGATCGAATCATCGAATCACCAAAACAACCTGGAATATTCAGCTCTTGAATAAATTTTTTAAAAATTCCCAGAAAATCCAACACCAGAATCAATCAGTTACTGTGCAAAAATTATTTTATAATTCAATAAATTTGCCGCGGAACCGCCGTAGAAGCAAGGCTTATGCCGCGGTTCCGCCATACTGTAGACTCTTCAGTAAGTTATTTTTGCACCGTAATTCATAGATTGCCCTGCTGAATTTTTTAGCAATTTTTAATCTGGAAAAATCCCAGTTTTTAGAAAAAGTCCAGAGAGCGTCAAAAAGTTAGGTTTTCGGGTTCGATCGGGTTTCAAATATCGTCTAGACATCGCCTAAGGCTCTAGCTAGGCTCTGATACCACTGTAGGGTTCCTAGGCACACTATAGAGGTCTCACAAGGCATCAACCATGCCAATTTCAAATTTTATGGGTGCCGAGAAACCCTAATACGGACCGTCGACTAGAAATTTAGGCGAAAAACGAAAATAGTTAACACTTTAACTAATGGAGAGAGACTACAACCTTTGTAGATCCGGTTCTCCACTTCCTTAGCTCCACGTAGGTGTCCTCTCGCTGTCCATCTCGAATCCCGAACTCAAATGTCGGCTTCATCGGAGAATAGGGCGGACTAGGTCGTCGGCTTCGTGCCGAAGATGATCTACGTCGAGGTTGCACAAGTTCAAGCTCCAACTTCACCAAGTTGTGAAACTTGTGAAGAAAACACCCAAAACAACTTGGCAAGAGGTAGAGGGTGAAGAAATAGGAGGTGGGTTCACTTTAGAATTGGATTTCTCTCACTTTAGCTCAAGTTGCCATTGATGGCATCAAGCTTTCTTTCTTAAAGATGAAGATGAAGAAGATGAAAGAATATGATAAGTGTTGAATTAAAATTAAAAATAATTCAATACTTATCATAAGTAAACCATAGTTGAGTGTAGAGAATAGACCATGGTTACTTGGATGGGTTAGGGTTAAGCATGAAGACAAGAATGGTTAAGAAGTCAAAGCTTCATGAAGCTTCAACTAGAAACAAAGAAAGCCACCATTCTCATCTTTATCTTTTCCAAATAAATAAATAAACAAATAAATAAATAAATGAATATGCAAAACCCTAATTATCAAATTAACCATGGTTTAATTCTATACACTTAACTAAATGATCAAGTATCATCAAACATGATACAAATATATGCACAAAAGTATATCACATATACTTCTTGCACATCAAGTGAGAAAATCCATATAAAGTGAACTAATACTAGCTAATGCAAAGTAATATATCAAATATATAATTATACATTAAATCATTAAATCAACACTTGACTTAACGATCCGGTCATATCGCATATAACCGACTAGTATTCTATGTATCGGCTTATCGAATCAATGATTCGATAACTAGGTCATATCGAATATAACCAATCGATACATCCATCGCGAGAATGAAATACGGTATCACATACACGCATTATTCTCGGCTCTGCACATATCTCATATGCGCTCCTATTTCGTTTCGCTTGAGCCAGGAAACCTCTGTGTAGGACTCTAAAGACTCATCAATACGCCGATAGCAGATGATGATCATATCAAGCACCCACAAGCCGCAAGCGGTCTGCTAAACGTAACGGCCATCCGGGTATTGAGCGATCAGAAGATCGACGAGCTAGCCCGCTCACACTCCTGTGAATCCAACCAGTAACACTTACCGTATAGTCCGGTCTGTTCGTCTGATATGTCGCATATCAAGTCTAGGGGTGGTAAACGTCAGACCCCAATAACCGATAAGTCGTGCCGATGTGAGGCTCATAACGGGTCGAGAAACTACTGGTAACACTTACCAGCAAATCTCTGATCAGCCCTGGCCGGGGACTTCCCTGTTACGGCCAATCGAGCACAGCGCAACATCAACCCCCAATACCGGGAGAGACGAAACCCCTCCTATCGCTCATTGCCTCCATGTGACTCGGGACTGTACCCAAAGACCACCGTTTTGCACGCCCTCATGGACGTGGTAAGGTGGAGATCAAAGCACAGTGGGAATCACACAAGACTCTATGACGATCTCGGGTCTACAGACTAACCTGCACAAGTGTCACCTGAGAACTGCCATCTGACGTGAGGTATAATACCATCTGGGAGTTCTCGGCGAGTCCGTCCAGTGTACCCAGTCTCCACTGAGCACCCGTATACCATCTCTGATGTCAAACATCAATGGATATGGGATCATCCATCGCCCATCTCATGGGTCGAGAAGCGTATACGCTAGTCTACACTGGTATATCGATGCCCTGTCTCGATACACCCACGATTAGGGACCTTGAAGTATGTACTTATGGACTACCATGTCTCCACTAGTATGATCTGCATCATAGTCCAGGTAGTCAAGTACACATCCTAAGGGCTTTACCAACATGTAACTATAAGACAGTTTAAAGAGACAAGTGTACATGTTAAGATAAAGAGTAACCAGATAGCATACTATCATATCGAGCAAGAAAGTCATCTCTATATATGTCCAAGCATCCAATATAATATACATCATCTGTACAATACTGGCCTCTAGGGCATACATACAACTAACACCGGTCATGTTCCGTACTTTCGGGTCGTGACAGAACATCTGTTTTGATGTGGTAGTCAACGAGTTTGACTTCATCAAAATGGTAAATGAACCTTGTATATACAAAAAGGTAGTAGGGAGTATGGTGGTTATCCTCGTAGAGTACGTGGATGACATACTCTTGATAGGGAAGTAGTTTCCTATGCTACGCTCGGTCAATCTCCGCTTATCACAAGGATTCTCCATATAAGATCAAAGCGATACCTCCTGAATCCTAGGTTTTATATCTATGAGATAGATCTAAATGGATGTTAGGTTTCTCACTAGGTGTACTGAGATGGTATCAATCGATCCTGGGGAGAATCACTGGAAAATTCTAGGGTGATAAGTGTAAGTCTACGGTAGCGCCCCAGCCGTCTAACAGACGCCAAATGTGGAACAAAAACTTTTACAACTGGCGCTATCGTGTACTATCACCCGGATCTGCCATTATTGCTAAACTAACAAACTACAAAGTGGGTATAAAGGTTATACCGAACGATCCGAGTCCTTCGTTCTTTAACCATCATCCCACGCTCCGTTGCGGCTGCTCCGATCTCGTCGATCTCCGATCTTCTCGTCCAGGTGGCACCACGTCAACGGATCTTTAAACGGGCTCCCGCCTCTGACCCGAGGCAACTCGGTCATCAAGTTTGCTAAAAGAGATGACCAAGATTGATGTAGAGAATGAGTAGAACACTTTGTCTCGCTTTGTCCAAAGCCATGGAAGAACGGTTAATGAAGTTGCCATTTGAATCAGGTGATGGAATAAAAGGAGCTATGAAATTTCCATACACCAAAAACTATCATCTTTTTTAAACAACAACCATATTCTTTCTCCAAGAGGGGCCGGCCACATATATAGAAGGAGGGAGGTGAGTGTAGGAAAAGTGGGGGTGACGATAAGCAATACTTATCATGAAGAAATATCAAAGCAAAAACAAAAAGAATTAATGGTAAAGGTGACTCACTAATACACCTAGCAAATCATTAAATGAACAATAATGAGTCACTAACCTAGTCACCATTCTAGAACCTTCTAGAAGCACGACTCACCTCATGACTCACCCAAGTGAAGAAAAGATAAATCTGCATTAAACCGAATGTTTAATACGGGTGATAGAAAACTGGAAACTGGCAACTTCCAAAAGTGATCCCGAAACGAATTTCAGGACAACCCCGTAACAGTATAAACATAACCGCATTTGTATTATGACCGAATACAAATGCAACTGAGACAAAGATATTATATCTACACAGTATAATACTCGGATCCGGCTTAAACCAAAGCCTACCAGTATTATCTGCTCGAAATATGACACGTGCGTAAACGCATGTGCATTTTTCGAACCCTGCCATAAAACCATACGGCCTCTACAACGTTTCGCCCGAACTTGGAAAACTATCTGTGGGGGACCCTAATAACTCGTCAGTTCCCTGGCAGTGGGTTTAACCACAAGCCGTCAGCGGCACTAGCTGTGCATAACGGCTGCCCATGCACTGACCTCAAGGGAGGCTGATGAGCGAACTCATCCAGAAACCCTACTGAGCCTAACTGTGATAATGTATATACAGTCCGGTCCGTTCGTCTATGAGTATCGCATATCTTCCTAGGGGATGGTAACGTCAGACCCCCAATAGCGGTATAAGTCGTGTCGGAGTGTAGCCCAAAAACACCCTGAGATACTACTGGAGTACCTACCAGTAAATCTCCTGCCTCGGCCGAGGGCTATGTGTAATGGCTCTCCTAGATACAGCGCGATCTCGCCCCTAATACAAGGAGAGACGAATCCCATGCCGATCCGCTCACTTGCCTCCATGTGGCTCGGGACTATACCCAAAACTACCTGTTTGCACGACTCCTTTGAGACGTGGTAGGGTAGAAATCAAAGCAAAGTGGGAACTCACACGAGACAAATGACGACCTCAGGTCGATGAACTAACCTGTACACATGTCACCAGGGAACTGCTATCTGACGATAGGTATAATACCAACTAGCAGATTCCCGGCGAGTCCTGTCCGGTGTACTCATAACCCAATGAGCACCTGTATACATCTTAGGTGATCCAACTGACACCAGTGGCTTGTGAGACCGGCCACCGCCCCTCGTCGGGGTCTCGACTGTATACACTAGTCTACTCCGGAGTATCGATGCCCTGTCTCGAAACTCCCACGACTAGGGACCACAATTAAGTATATGCTTATAAACCACCCAACTCTCACGTATATGATCGCCATCATACTTTTGGTAGTAAAGCAAGATCCTAAGGGCTCTATCAAAGTGCAACAGTGATCAGTCACCTGAACCTGTACACGATTGATAAAGGCAAACCAGATAGCATACTATCATCTCGAGTAAGACTGTCCTATCGGTATAGGTCCTCCTCAATCATTGCAATCACGTGCCTGCGATCCAATAATTGACTTTGAGAGCACTATGTCCAACAATAAGGACGACTGAATGTCAGTCGCAGGCATTGTCTTTACCCTCAGTGGAGGGACGGTATGTTGGAAGATTTACAAGCTAGATACCGTGACATACTAGACGATTAAAGGCAAGATACATCGTTACCAAGGATGCTACCAAAGAGGCAGTCTGGATGTATATAAGTTCATGAGATGAACTTTGTTCCTACCATTGTGTGATAATGGAGTTGTGGCTTATGCTAAGGAACCCCCGTCCCATCTGAAATCCAGATATAATTCTTAGGCAGTATCACCTGATCATGGAGATGGTTGATCTCCAGGGAGATCGAGGTTAGGAGAGTAGACATAGAGGACAACAGCACGGATCCACTCACAAAGGCCTATTTCCCAGTAGAGACAATTATGGGATGGTTGAGGCTGAGATACTTCAACCAAAGCTGATTGTTGGGAATGCGATACCACAAAAGATGGCCTTAGTGCAAGTGGGAGATTGTTAGTTATATGTATGCCCTAGAGGCCATTACTGTACATACGATGTATATCGTAGTGGATGCTTAGACATATATAGGGAGGACTTTCTTGCTCGACATGATAGTACGCTATCTGGTTGCTCTTTATCTTAACATGTTGACTTATATTAGTTTGCTGTCTTACTCTCACATGTTGATAAAGCCCTTAGGATATGTACTCGACTACTGGGACTATGATGAGATCATACTAGTGGGGCCATGGTAGTCGACGAGTACATCCTATAACTGTTCCTAGTCAAGGGTGTATCGAGACAGGGCATCGATACACCAGAGTAGACTAGCGTATACGCATCTTGACCCATGATGGGCGATGGATGATCCCATATCCATCGATGTTTGACATCAAGGATGGTGTATGGGTGCTCAGTGGAGACTGGGTACAATGGACGGACTCGCCGAGAAATCCCAGATGGTATTATACCTCACGTTAGATGGCAGTTCTCCTGTGAAACTTGTACAGGTTAGTCTGTAGACCCGAGATCGTCATAGAGTCTTGTGTGATTCCCACTGTGCTTTGATTTCCGTCATACCACGTCCAAGAGGGCGTGCAAAAAGGTGGCTTTTGGGTACAGTCCCGAATCACATGGAGGCAATGAGCGATAGGAGGGGTTTCGTCTCTCCCGGTATAGGGAGTTGATGTTGCGCTGTGTTCGATTGGCTATAACTGAAAATCCCTGGCCAGGGTTGCTGAGATTTACTGGTAAGTGTTATCAGTAGTTTCTCGAACTGTTATGGACCTCATATCGACACGACTTATCAAGCTATTGGGGTCTGATGTTTACCACCCCTAGGCGAGATATGCGACATATCAGACGAAGAGACCGGACTATATGGGAGTGTTACTGGTTGGATTCTGTCATGACCCGAAATAGCCCGTGACCGGCACTTGAATCATATGAAGTCTATAGGACCCCATCTAATTCAAGTAAGCCAAAAGCCCAGAAATCTAAAACCATTTTTAAGTAATAATTAAAGGAAATAGTTTTAGGAAGTGAAGAAAGCAAGTTTTTAAAATAAGGGTTTTGAAATAAGTAGGCCGAATATGCATTTTTAAAATTAATAGTCTTTTCTGAAAATTTCGGCAGAGTTTTCTTTGTAAATACTGGCCCCGAACGGGGTATAACAAGAATAATATATATTCAATGATAAAAGGCATCCCCAAGCGGGAACTAGCTCTTCGTCAATCGACGGTCACAACCACGCAAGCAATATAATATACAACGCCGAAGGGCGAGGATCAAAACTCAGAAAGAAACTTAAAACAGCATGAAAACCGTAATACTACAACGCGCGACTCTAAGGTCGAAATAATACATAACTGATTTCTAAGTCTGAAACAATATACATGTTTTGGTCGATGGAATTACTAGATACAACTGAATAATATATGTACAATGGTGGTTCTGATGCAAAAGAACCCACCTACCAAAGCAAGTCACCCGCATGGAAAGCAATGTGCCAGAAAAGCCGCAATGAAACCTGTGCGGCAAAACCTGCAAGAACTGTGGCATAACGGGGGTGAGTTGCCAACTCGTGAATAGAAAATATCTATAAGCAGAAATCGTATGTATAACACAATCCTAGGTCAATACGATCAGATATATATAAACCTCAATATGAATAAGTCTGAAGCATGCTAAAGTGGCATTGTAACCTCTATACATGAGTGTAGTGCCAAGTGCTCGAGCCAGTGCCTCAGGTAATAACATATCATAAATATGAGGTATGATCAATGTCGACTATATCATGAAGTCTAAGAAAAGTGGATATCATCCAACTATGTGATCAATGTCATCAATGTCAATATATGTATGTGGATCCGTCCACGTGTCACCCAATGACAAAAACCATCATGCATGTAAATTTCATAAAGCATATGCATGGAAATATGAGGATGTAAATCAACATGTGTCGCTTGCGACATATCGAATCATGGAACCTAAGTGTAAGTCTACGGTAGCGCCCCGGCCGTCTAACAGACGCCAAATGCGGAACAAAAACTTTTAACAGGCGCTATCATATACTATAACCCGGATCTGCCATTAATTCTAAACTAACAAACTACAAAGAGGGTAGAAAGGTTATACCGAACGATCCGAGTCCTTCATTCTTTAACCATCATCCCACGCTCCGTTGCGGCTGCTCTGATCTCGTCGATCTCCGATCTGCTCGTCCAGGTGGCACCATGTCAACGGATCTTTAAACGGGCTCCCGTCTCTGACCCGAGGCAACTCGGTCATCAAGTTTGCTAAAAGAGATGACCAAGATCGATGTAGAGAATGAGTAGAACACTTTGTCTCACTTTGTCCAAAGCCATGGACGAACGGTTAATGAAGTTGCCATTTGAATCGGGTTGTCACGTCCCGAAAGTACGGAATATGACCGGCACTTAAACTACGAACGTCTCGAGGCGTACGTAATCTAAGTAAGCCGAAAACCCAGAAATCCAAACCAAGAAAAGTAGTAGAGTGAAGGAAAACCAATTTAAAACAAATAGTTTTAATAGCATAAGCCGAATTATGCGTTTTAAAAACATCAAGAATTTCCTGAAAATTTCGGCAGAGTCTCCTTTGTAAAAACTGGCCCCCAAACGAGATACAACATGAATAGTATACGAATCAATAAAAAGGCATCCCCAAGCGGGAGCTAGCTCTTCGTCAATCGAAGGTCACAACCACACGAGCTATATAATATACAACGCCAACGGCGAGGATCAAAATTCAAAAGGAAACTCAAAACCACAAGAAAACCACAGAAATATAACGCGCGACTCTAAGGTCGAAGGAATAACATCACTGGTCTCTATCTCAAAATAAATACATGTTTGGTTGATGGAACTTCTAG
Source organism: Agapanthus africanus (assembly GCA_030015575.1). Lineage (NCBI taxonomy): Eukaryota > Viridiplantae > Streptophyta > Magnoliopsida > Asparagales > Amaryllidaceae > Agapanthus > Agapanthus africanus. The sequence continues at coordinate 55,976,894 of JASDDO010000029.1, forward strand.
ATACAACAGAGTAATAATATTTCTCGTGCTTATGCTATTAAAACTATTTGTTTTAAATTGGTTTTCCTTCACTCTACTACTTATCTTGGTTTGGATTTCTGGGTTTTCGGCTTACTTAGATTACGTACGCCTCGAGACGTTCGTAGTTTAAGTGCCGGTCATATTCCGTACTTTCGGGACATGATAAAGTTGGTATCAGAGCGTTAGGTTTTACCTTCGGAGCTTAGGATGACCCTTGGTTGATGGAATAGGTGACTAAAGTAGAGTGACGTACCGTAGGTATGTTCCGCGGTATATTAACGATACGCTACTCCACTTAAGAAGCCTTAGGATGTACATTTCTTTGCTCAGTATTATATTCATTCCGATCTAGCCTCATCAATACCAGTTATGGTTTTACTGCCACGATTACGGGCAGGGAGAGCTACGGCTAGAGTTGCGGTCAGTATGAACTTGTTACGGACGAGGACTGACCAGGGCGTAATTTCGGCGACACATGATTGCAGAGATGTGTCTTTTTATTGTGTTTTTGCGCCACGAGCATTGGATGGATCGCTGTATGAGATTACTCAGACGTGCAGATCATCACCATAGGATTGCGCCACTGATAGAGGCCAACCAGATTTTGATGACCGATGATGTATTGCGTATTCGTGATGGTCGAGGCACTGTTCAGCGTGCAGACGAGCGAGCCAGCTATTGCTGCGAACAACGAGATATCGCCCCAGATGTTCGAGCTATTGCAGTACGAGTTGTACTAAGAGATGATAGAAGGTCGCTAGTCACCGAGGATGAATGACTAGGATATGTGGTTCGTTCGCTACCCCGATGCGAGGTCATCAGATAGATTGATTCCAGCTAGAGACGACTTCACGCGGAGACGTTGAGAGTCGACAGAGACGATCGAATGTCAGAAACCTATTATTCCAAGTTTAAAGTAGTCGGAAAGACATGCAGGCAATTCTATGGTCCCTCTAGAAGAATGAAACCCTAACTCGACTTAATGACCGTATGGAAGCCTTTGAACCTTCGGGTTTGCGGCAGTTCCACGGCGCCATTAGTGAGGCTTGGGTTTGCCTTTCTACGGCTGGATCACCGCTGTTGTGGTATGTACTCGATACTATTAAACTGTGCCCAAGATGTTGAGCCCTTGGGGGATTATGAGGTTTTGACAATCGATTGGATGGTTCGACTTAATTCGGATGCTAGGTGGTGAGATACATTTCTTGGGAGACTCCCGATACGAGGATAGCCATTGGAGCTCAGTCCACGCAGCCATGACGAGACGAGTCCGAAGCGGTCGACATCAGAGAAAAATGGAGTAAGAGGTTCGTACAAGATCTGGATATGATGACGTTCCCCTTCGCCGACATCAGAGATGCGATGCGCATGCCGAGGCAGAGTACTGGATATACCTTCCAGAAGGAATCGCGATGGGTATGCAGCCGTTCCAGAGCAAGATGCAGATATAGGAAAGGACGATGACTTTCGGGCAGTTGGCAGAGACGAGACATGGAAGAGACTGTGAGTAGGATTCCTTTCAGGACGCTGCTGCAATGATACTTGCACCTAGGATCAGATGTGTCGCGTACATTCAGAGAGCCAGAGGCCGACGCCAGTGATATGCTGTCTTACGAGTGGTCGCGATGATTGACCGGAAGACGACAAGAGACGTGCCAGAACGGAATCATATCCAGATCTTGTACGAACCTCTTACTCCATTTTTCTCTAATGTCGACCGCTTCGGACTCGTCTCGTCGTGGCTGCGTGGACTGACCTCCAACGGCTATCCTCGTATCGGGAGTCTCCTAAGAAATGCATCTCACCACCTAGCATCCGAATTAAGTCGAACCATCCAATCGATTGTCAAAACCTCATAATCCCCCAAGGGCTCAACTTCTTGGGCACAGTTTAATAGTATCGAGTACATACCACAACAGCGGTGGTCCAGCCGTAGAAAGGCAAACCCAAGCCTCACTAATGGCACCGTGGAACTGCCGCAAACCCGAAGGTTCAAAGGCTTTCATACGGTCATTAAGTCGAGTTAGGGTTTCATTCTTCTAGAAGGACCATAGAATTGCCTGCATGTCTTTCCGACTACTTTAAACTTGGAATAATAGGTTTCTGACATTCGATCGTCTCTGTCGACTCTCAACGTCTCCGCGTGAAGTCGTCTCTAGCTGGAATCAATCTATCAGATGACCTCGCATCGGGGTAGCGAACGAACCACATGTCCTAGTCATTCATCCTCGGTGACTAGCGACCTTCTATCATCTCTTAGTACAACTCGTACTGCAATAGCTCCAACATCTGGGGTGATATCTCGTTGTTCGCAGCAATAGCTGGCTCGCTCGTCTGCACGCTGAACAGTGCCTCGACCATCACGAATACGCAATACATCATCGGTCATCAAAATCTGGTTAGCCTCTATCAGTGGCGCAATCCTCTGGTGATGATCTGCACGTCTGACTAATCTCATACAGCGATCCATCCAATGCTCGTGGCGCAAAAACACAATAAAAAGACACATCTCTGCAATCGTGTGTCGCCGAAATTACGCCCTGGTCAGTCCTCGTCCGTAACGAGCTCGTGCTGACCGCAACTCTAGCCGTAGCTCTCCCTGCCCGTAATCGTGGCAGCAAAACCATAACTGGTATTGATGAGGCTAGATCGGAATGAATATAATGCTGAGCAAAGAAATGTACATCCTAAGGCTTCTTAAGTGGAGTAGCGTATCGTAAATATGCCGCGGAACATACCTACAGTACGTCACTCTACTTTAGTCACCTATTCCATCAACCAAGGGTCATCCTACGCTCCGAAGGTAAAACCTGGCTCTGATACTAACTTTGTCACGTCACGAAAGTACGGAATATGACCGGCACTTAAACTACGAACGTCTCGAGGCGTACGTAATCTAAATAAGCCGAAAACCCAGAAATCCAAACCAAGAAAAGTAGTAGAGTGAAGGAAAACCAATTTAAAACAAATAGTTTTAGTAGCATAAGCCGAATTATGCGTTTTAAAAACATCAAGAATTTCCTGAAAATTTCGGCAGAGTCTCCTTTGTAAAAACTGGCCCCCAAACGAGATACAACATGAATAGTATACGAATCAACAAAAAGGCATCTCCAAGCGGGAGCTAGCTCTTCGTTAATCGACGGTCACAACCACACGAACAATATAATATACAACGCCAACGGCGAGGATCAAAATTCAAAAGGAAACTCAAAACCACAGGAAAACCACAGAAATATAACGCGCGACTCTAAGGTCGAAGGAATAACATCACTGGTCTCTATCTCAAAATAAATACATGTTTGGTTGATGGAACTTCTAGATACAACAGAGTAATAATATACAAGTTATATAATGGGGGTTACGATACAAGTAAACCCATCTACTAGCAAATCACCCGAAAGAAACTTTGCCCGCAAGCCGTAATGAAACCTGTACGGCAAACCGGCAAGAAACTGGGGCACAACGGGGGTGAGTTGCCAACTCGTGAATAGAAAAATATCTACGCACAGAAATCGCATAAATAACGCAACCTAGGTCAATGATCATAATATATCCTCAAATATATGAATAACATGCAGCCTATAACGATGGCTAGGGTAATATCTAACCCGAGTGTGATCTCATGTGCCCGTGTCAGTACCTCAGGCAGCAGTATATCATATGAATGAGGTTTGAATGCAAGAAAACAGAATACATGTAAATGAAGAAACTGTTTTCATAATTTAGTGAGATTTCCTTTTTATTTTTGGTTGAAGGAATAACGTCACTAATACATATAATATATACATGTTTGGTTGAAGGAATAACGTCACTAATACAACAAAATAAATACATGTTTGGTTGAAGGAATAACGTCACTAATACATATAATATACACCGCCAACGGTGAGGATCAAAATTCAAAAGGAAACTCAAAACCACAAGAAAACCACAGAAATATTACGCGCGACTCTAAGGTTGAAGGAATAACATCACTGGTCTCTATCTCAAAATAAATACATGTTTGGTGTGTGAAACACTATGTCAAGGACCCGCTACAACGTCATGTCGTATCTCAAATACGAATCCTGCCATATCACCGATATCACAACCACAAAACAAATCTCATCGACTCAGCTCAAACCCAAGTATCATCCTCAAATCCGTATGTGAACACATAGTCCCATACCCATGTGAACACATAACTATAAAGAATCCCATGAGCACATATAAATAGGAATGTATGCAAGTATGTATGTGTGTATGTGTAGTGCAACACTACCTTAGGGTTCGCAACACTAAAATAATCCAACTCACCAATATCCATCCTAAACATCGTTATTAATCCTAAATAACATATAATAATTGTTGGTGTGTATACGCATCCGTATACACCACCACGGATTGCGGGGTGCTATACGCCATCCACCCGACTTCTCCCCGTAGATATAAATCTACTCACCTGGTCCTCGCTTGCCGGTGCCGACGTCGCCACGCGCTTGCTTGTCGTCTCGAAGTCCACATGGGTTACCTACATATCATAACGCACCGTATCATATTAAAATCCGACTCAAGACCAAAACGACTCACGAATCCCACATAGGTCAAAACCTATGGTTGCTTTCACAAATCAACCCAAAAACTCTTGACGTCGATGTACAAACGCCAGACCATCGAGAAAAACCCAAATACACTCATTTGCACATTCACGAACACTAATTTTAATATAAAATAGGTTAAAACTCACAAAAACCCCAATTTCACTTAAAAAGTCATTTTTCCGAAAATCTACCAGGCACAAATCACCGTTTTAGTACAAAACATGATGTTTTAACAAAACTAATGGCCATAAGGCTCACTAACCTTCTTAATTAAGTCATACCAATGTTAATTAGATTTTAAACTTAATTCTTAATATCAATCTCAAAAAATCTAGTTTGCAAACATAACCAATTTTAACAATTTCATAGCAAAAATGCACAAACTACAATCTAGCTTAGATTTGCATGATCTAAAGCATTAAACTACACTTAATAATGTTAATGAAGTCATGAAAAACCTAATTAGATTTTTAGTCTAACATTTGCAATTATTTTACAAAACCATGTTTACACTAGAAATCGAAAAATTGCGCAAACATCGCGGATTTGCGACAAAATGGTCACAACATTGCACAATCACCCAATCCACACAACTAGCTAGCTACAACACTCAAATTAACCCACATGGAAGGATTCAATTTTAAATTTCTAACTTTAACCCTTTTCTTGAATTTCATTACACAACCAACAACAACCAAATTAACACTTTAAAAGCCTATTTTAGCATAATCAAACTACAAATTAAACATTAGATTAGAATTATACCTCTCAAGTTTGAAACCCTAGGTTCTCTAGACTCCAAAGACACCTCATTTCACCATGCTTTAAACCAATTTGAATGTTAGAAGAGATAGAATAGGGATTAGCTTTGAATTAGTGAAGGAATTGTGGATTTTTTTGATGTGTTTTGAAATGAAATTGAAGCAAAAGAGATAGAAATTTGGGGGGGAAAATGGGGCTGCTGCTGGTCATTTTCGGTCATGAGAGGAAGTGGGGAGTTGTGAGGGAATGGTGTGAAGAAAAAACTAAGTCAAAGCCCCTCCCAATTACCATAATACCCCCACCTACATAAGTATATAAAAAAAAACCTTTATTTTAACAATTCTTTTCACATAAAAGAAGTAAAAAGGAGAGGGAAAGTGAGTGGGCTGCTGTTGGTGGTGGTGGGGCTGGCCATGAGTGGGTGAGGATGGGTGAGAGAGAGTACAAGAAAATTCCATGCAAAAAGAACCCCTCAAGTTACCAAATTGCAAGTTTTCGCTAATTTCACCAAAAAAGCCTTTTTTTCTTCAATAATTTCTAACACCGTTTGGTAGATTCATTTTGTTTCAAAAACAACATGTTAAAGTTATGTTTAATATGTTATGATGCACAAAATTTGTTTCAACTCATTCCAATTTGTAATTTTCCCTAATTAAATGTATTAGTGACGGCTTAAAATAATAATAAAATAATTTTTTTTCAGAAAATTTGAAATTTCACCAGTGGCTCAATAAACACCAAATACTAGCAATTACATAGCTAGAATATGTATATTTAATTTTTATAATAAGATATTTGCATTTTGACATTTTACAGAAAACCCCCTTATTTTACCGATTTTCCGAAATTTCACCGAAACGATTTTCAAAACGCTACACGGGTGATGGAATAAAAGTAGCTATGAAATTTCCATACACCAAAAACTATCATCTTTTTAAAACAACAACCATCTCCTCACCAAATGAAGTGGCCGGCCAACATATAAGTGGGGGGTGATTGTAGGAGGAGGGAGTGGTGACCACAAGGATAAAGATCATGAAGAAATATCCTAAGCTTTACAAAATGCATTAATGGAAACAAATGAGTCACTTAACATTTAATGCAAAAAGAATGACTCATTAAAACACCTCACCAAATCATTAAATGCAATGAGTGACTCACTAATCCTAGTCACCATCCAAGAAGCTTCCACACTCATCCAAAGAAAAGATAAATCCGCATTTAACCGAATGTTAAATACGGGTGATAGAAAACTGAAAACTTTAAACTGGAAACTTCTAAAAGCGATCCCGAAACGAATTTCAGGATAACCCCGTAACAGTATAAACATACCCGCATTTGTATTACGACCGAATACAAATGCAACTGAGACAAAAATATTATATCTACATAGTATAATACTCGGATCCGGCTTAAACCAAAGCCCACCAGTATTATCTGCCCGAAATATGACACGTGCGTAAACACACGTGCATTTTCCGAACCCTGCCTAAAACCATACGGGCTCTACAACGTTTCGCCCGAACTTAGGAAACTATCTATGGGGGACTCTAAAGAGTCGTCAGTACCCTGGCTGTGGGTTTAACCACAAGCCGTCAGCGGCACTAGCTGTGCGTAACGGCTGCCCATGTACTGACCTCAATGGAGGCCGATGAGCGAACTCATCCGGAAACCCTACTGAGCTTAACAGTGACAATGTATATACAGTCCGGTCCGTTCGTCTATGAGTATCGCATATCCGCCTAGGGGGCTGGTAACGTCAGACCCCGAATAGCAGTATAAGTCGTGTCGGAGTGTAGCCCAAAAACACCCTGAAATATTACTGGAGTACCTACCAGTAAATCTCCTGCCACGGCCGTGGGCTTTATGTAATGGCTCTCCTAGACACAGCGCGAGCTCACCCCCAATACTGGGAGAGACGAATCCCCTGCCGATCCGCTCACTTGCCTCCATGTGGCTCGGGACTGTACCCAAAAAATACCTGTTTGCACGACTCCTTTGAGCCGTGGTAGGGTAGAAATCAAAGCATAGTGGGAATTCACACGAGGCAAATGACGACCTCCGGTCGATGAACTAACCTGTACACATGTCACCAGAGAACAGCTATCTGACGATAGGTATAATACCAACTAGCAGATTCCCGGCGAGTCCTGTCCGGGGTACTCATAACCCAATAAGCACTTGTATACATCTTAGGTGATCCAACTGACACCAATGTCTTGTGAGACCGGCCACCGCCCCTCGTCGGGGTCTCGTCTGTATACACTAGTCTACTCCGGAGTATCGATGCCCTGTCTCGAAACTCCCATGACTAGGGACCATAATTAAGGATGCGCGTATAGACTACCCAACTCTCACGTATATGATCGCCATCATACTGTTGGTAGTCAAGCAAGATCCTAAAGGCTCTATAAAAGTGTAACAGTGATCAGTCACCTGAACCTGTACACGACTGATAAAGGAAAACCATATAGCATACTATCATCTTGAGTAAGACTGTCCTACCGGTATAGGTCCTCCGCAATCATTGCAATCACGTGCCTGCGATCCAATAATTGACGTTGAGGGCATTATATCCAACAATCTCCCACTTGCACTTAAGGCTAATTATTGCGATGTCGCATACTCACATCCCGTATGAAACCGAACATCCAACTCCTCTACTAATCTGTTTCACAAAGCCCATTTGTAAAACTATTGTGTTCGAGAAATAACCTCAGTGAGTGGATCCGCCCGGATGTTTCTTTCTATATCTCTGTCACGCCCCGCTTCCCAAAATACGGAAAACGAGGGATGACTAGGCCAGCCATGCTCCTACGGTCAAGGAATCATCCTGCCGTAGTCACACTTCGGCTTCTAGCATTGCATGGTAATCAGTAAATAAAGCGCAGTGGTAAAGGAATCACATCACTAATCTATTACATTAATATTCCATTGTTCACAAATTACAGATAACAAGAACAAGTACTAACAAAAGTCAAACTTACGATCACTTTTACGGAAAGCAGAAAAATAGAAAGTACACCAGTCTAAATCTCCGTAAACTCGAAGGATAGATCCGTCTCCTGTGCTGGTCCTCCCGCGGGATCTGAGCATGCATACTCAGGTCGTCAGAGCGACACAATAACAATTATATTATAATGAGGTGAAACAGGTAAACGAGGTGATACTGGTATAAGAACAATGCAAGTAATCACTATGTCACTATATGATGCAGAATATGTTATATGTCCCTATCGGTCTCTAGGTCGAGTTTGAAATCACATAGTGGAAGGAGGATCATGTTTAACAGGAGTCTCGTACATACCCGAGACAACGGCCCACATGCTCGGGACATAACCCTGTCAGCCGGATCGCTAGATCCTATCCTACATGTATCGATATCTCTGTTCGAATGATCATCCTCTAAAATCGGTCCCGCTAAATACGATACTCTTTCCACTTTGATTTCCCCTTTTTCCCCAGGTTCTCACTAGTTATGATCTTGATCTAGTTATGTACAAGTATATCAATGGCACGATTTTTTTATCACTGTTCACTGTATCAATCACTGTCACGAATGTTCATTTTCCATTGATGTACTTGTCACAACTAAACCAACATCCGTCACGTACGATAATGCAATGTCCACACGTACTAACACTGAGTATATGGCAAGGGTATGATATATGTATGTATGCTGTCAATGAGTTCTGTATATTATGAATCAACATGCATGTCATGAAAATAAATTGTACAAATTAACATGTTAAGAATTCAGTACAAATGATGTAGGTAAGATACATAGAACAATCAGTTGGTAATTCACCAAAATTTGTTTCAGTTCAATCGGGATTCCGCTTCTCAAGATATAGCAGTTTCATTTTAAGTGCGCGCGGCTGGAAATTCAGTTTCAGAACTGAACGTCCATTTCGCGGCACGAATTGCACCCACTTGGGCTCAGAATTTAGCGACGTTACAGTTACATGAAATTTGGGGTTTCCAATAGAGTATTCAACGCAACAGACGGATCTTCAATCGCATCTGTACGTTGAAAGTTATAACCAGTTTAATCTCAGGATGTCATTTTAGAATCTGTTCTGGACAGATATACGTTCTCCCCTTTTAATTACATTTCAAAATAGCAAACGGCGATGAAATGGAATGGAACCACTTGGTTTGTTAAACTAACAGAACTGTCTTTAATCTACAGTAGGATTCCGTAATACACGACTTTAAGAAACACAGTGGTGCAGATCTTTAAACAGAGCACAATAATCAGGAACGCTCTGGACTGCAGTCCAGAGTCGTGTTCCGACCCAGATATCATCATGATTACAGAACAGAAATCATTAGGATTTTCCATAGGGTTAAAGTTTGTCAAGTCGTCTTCGATTTAAGCCCTAGAACACATCAATCCATTATGCATATGATTTATGGTGATTTTATCCGTTTTCAGGCACGAGAAACTTTCTAGTTTTAACGGCATATTTGGGGGTATCAATTTTTGTTACGAACGATCGTATTTTCCAGCGATATTCATACACTATGTTTATCACTATAAGGGCCAACATAAAACGTCGGGTTCCGTCAAAATAAACCATTATTTCCATGAAAGAATAGCATCGAACACTTTGATCGTATTAAGCATTAGTATTTGGCAATTCCGTAAACTAGTTATTTTAGGTTCATATCATTAATACTTTAGCATGAAGCAAGTAAACACTTGCCTGGTAACGACTCGGGGTCACGGGAAAGCAACGTCGTCACAAACGCGCGTTGTACGCCGCGGAACAATTTCGCGCGAGCCTCGATCGAACACGGATTTTTGCGTCGGACTTTTCCGGAGTCGTCTTGTGCGCGCTGGAAGCTTAGAGGGGCTCTGTGGTTCGCTTGGGACTTGCTGGGGTCGACGATGGTCGGCGACGGTGGCTCCGACGACGTGCACAGTGCACGGGGGGGAAAAATGGGGTTAGTGTAGGTTTTGGAGAGAGGGAGAGAGAGAGGTAGCAGTGGGGCTCGGGTGATGGGGTGGTGATGCTGAGGATGTAGGAGGGGTCGCCGAGGTGGTTCAGGCGAAGTGGGGCTCGCCGGAGTTGAGGGCAGAGGGTGGCCGAGAGGTAGTGGGGTAGTGTGAATTTTCGAGAGAGAGAAGAGTGCTCGGCTGAGATGGGAATGTGAGGGAAGCTTGGTGAGGTCTGAAGAGGAAAGAGAGGTAAGAGAACGGGGGAAAACGAGGAGTTCGTCGTCGTCGGCACGATGAGGTTGGCAGTGGCTGTTTCGAGGTGGGTTCGTGGGGGAAAACTTGGAGGAGTTTGGAGTTTTGAGGAGTTTGGAGGTGAGGGGGAGGTGAGGAGTCGTGGTCGAGGGTCGCGGGGACGTGGGCAGCGGCGAGGGCAACGTGGGGAGCTCGGGACGTGGGGGCGACGAGGGAGAGAAATGAGCGGGAGTTTGTGAACGAGTGGGGGGAGAAGAAGGAAAGGTTTGGGTCGGGTCGGGTTCTGGAGGAGGGCTGGGCCGGAGTTGTGGGCCGCCCAAAAAAAAAAAAAACAATTAATTCCTTTAAAAGGCAGTGGGCTGAGGAGATAAGCAGGCCGAGAAAAAAACAATTTAAAAAAAGTGGGCTGGAGAATAGGAAGTAAGGGCCGGGGAAAATATAAAAGGATTTAAAGAAAATTTCGAGTGGGCTGGGGAGAAAAGAAGGGCCGGCTGGGTTAAAAAATATAGAATTCCTTATATCAAAAATAGAGTGGGCCAGGGAAATTTTAATTGTCAATAAAAAGGGATTTTGGGCTGAGGATTTAGTGGGAAAAAGTTAATTTACATTAGTTTTATTCGCTTTAGTTTTAGGGTTTTATCTTTAGGGTTAAGGAAAAATAAATATTAGGCTTAAACACTCAATTAAAAAAATATGAAGGAGAAGAAAAGAAATTACTGGAAATGGGAATTTCTATTAAGATGGAAACGGGGATTTACATCATACCCCCCCTTAACAAAAATTTCGTCCTCGAAATTTAACAAGGATACAAAGAAACAAAAGTACTAAACAAAGAGTTGTGGATAACGATCACGGATATCTTCCTCCCGCTCCCAGGTGGATTCTCCTGGGGAACGACCGCCCCAAGACACTCGGACTAACGGAATGACCTTATTCTTCAGTACTTTCTCTCTGCGGTCGAGAATGGTAGTAGGCTGCTCCTCGTATGACAGATCAGTCCCCAAAACTAACTCTGAATGGTCCAGAACATGGCTCTCATCTCGAACGTAACGCCGCAACTGTGACACGTGGAAGGTATTGTGCACACCAGCTAGCGATGGAGGCAAGGCGAGTCGATAGGCCACCTCTCCTACTCGCTCTAGCACCTCAAAAGGTCCGATGAAGCGGGGACTAAGCTTTCCCCGACCTCCGAACCTGATAACTCCACGAGTAGGGGAAATCTTCAAGAACACATGATCTCCGATTTCGAACTCAAGTGCCCTTCTGCTGGTATCTGCCCAACTCTTCTGTCGATCCTGAGCCGCCTTGATACGCTGTCTGATCATTTGGACCTTGTCAACTGTCTGAACAATGAGTTCGGGGCCCAATAGTCTTCGCTCTCCCACATCATCCCAACATACTGGTGATCGACATTTCCGCCCGTATAATGCTTCAAAAGGAGCCATCTGAATACTAGCTTGATAACTGTTGTTATAAGAGAACTCGACTAGATGCAGATGGTCCTCCCAGGAACCCTGAAAGTCCAACATGCAGGCTCTCAACATGTCCTCGAGCGTCTGAATCGTACGCTCGGATTGTCCATCCGTCTGTGGGTGATAAGCTGTGCTGAAATTAAGGCGGGTACCCAAGCTTTCCTGTAAGCTCTTCCAAAAGTGCGACAAGAATCTCGTGTCCCGGTCTGACACAATGCTGACCGGAACACCGTGAAGTCGTACAATCTCCTGCATATATCTTTCCGCCAAAGATTCTGTCGACTGCCCTACTCGGAAAGGTAGAAAGTGTGCAACTTTTGTGAGGCGATCGACGATAACCCAAATGGCGTTATTGCCCCTAGGGCTCCGTGGTAAGGCCGTCACGAAATCCATGGTAATGTGCTCCCACTTCCATTCCGGTATCGGCAGGGGTTGTAACAGTCCTGCTGTCCTCTGATGCTCCGCCTTCACCTGTTGACATACCAAGCACCTGGATACGAACCTCGCAATTTCTCGCTTCATTCCGTTCCACCAAAAGTGCTGCTTTAGGTCCTGATACATTTTTGTACTTCCCGGATGCACTGAATAAGCTGAACTGTGTGCTTCAGCCAAAACCTCTTCTCGAACACCTCCTTTAGGTACGCAAAGTCTGCTACCGAATCTCAGTGAGCCATCTTCATGTATAGTCAATTCCGTTCTCAATCCAGCTTTCACTTCCTCTCTAAACTTTTGCAATCGGGGATCGTCCGCCTGCGCAGCCTTGATGCGATCCACCAGAGAAGATTGCACCTGCAGTTGCCAAAGTTGACTGAGTGCGTTCGGCGTAACGACCTCAAGTGCAAGCCTCTGAAAGTCCTCAATAATGCTCCTCTGATCGGTCAACATCATGACCGCTGGCTTGCGACTGAGTGCATCTGGTACAACATTTACCTTCCCCGGGTGATACTGAAGGTCCAAATCGTAATCTGCCATCAGCTCCAGCCATCGGCGCTGCCTCATATTCAATTCCTTCTGGGTGAAAACATACTTCAAACTTTTGTGATCTGTGTACACCTCCACTTTCTCACCCAATAGATAGTGCCTCCAAATCTTCAATGCAAAGACTACCGCAGCTAACTCCAAGTCATGTGTGGGGTAGTTCTTCTCGTGGTTTCTCAGTTGTCGAGAGGCGTAAGCAACCACACGTCCGTGCTGCATCAAAACACAGCCTAAACCCTTCCCTGAGGCATCACTGTGTATCACCAAACCACCTGAATTATCTGGTACAGTAAGAATAGGCGCCGTAGTTAACTTCTGCTTTAGTGTGTCGAAAGCCTGAGTGCACTCCTCTGCCCATGTAAACGGCACGTCTTTCCGTGTCAGCCTCGTCAATGGTTCCGCGATTCTTAAGAAATCTTGGACGAATCTCCGATAATAGCCTGCTAATCCCAGAAAACTCCTGATCTCGGCCACTGACTTCGGCGTCGGCCAATCTCTGACAGATTCTATCTTCGCCGGGTCAACCGAGATGCCTTCGCCTGAAACAATATGTCCCAAAAACTGTACCTTGTCGAGCCAGAACTCACACTTGCTTAGCTTCGCATACAGCTTCTCCTCCCGAAGAATTTGTAGGACCGTGCGCAAATGTTCAGCGTGCTCCTCCTGAGTCTTCGAGTAAACAAGTATGTCGTCGATAAACACAACGACAAACGTGTCCAAGTATTTCGCGAACACCCTGTTCATCAAGTCCATGAATATTGCTGGGGCGTTGGTAACGCCGAACGGCATCACAAGGAACTCGTAATGTCCGTATCGGGTCCTGAAAGCCGTCTTGCACACATCCTCGGCTGCTACCCTGATTTGATGATACCCAGAACGGAGGTCCAACTTCGAGAAAACCTTGGCTCCACTTAGCTGATCAAATAGGTCGTCAATGCGCGGGATTGGGTACTTGTTCTTTATGGTAACCTTGTTCAGCTCCCGGTAATCTATACACATTCGCAACGATCCGTCCTTCTTCTTTACCAATAGAACTGGTGCACCCCACGGTGAAGCGCTTGGCCGAATGAATCCTTTCTCCAATAGTTCTTCAACCTGCTTCTTCAATTCCGCCAACTCAACTGGTGCCATTCGGTATGGGGCCCTGGATACTGGGGCCGTACCCGGAGTCAAGTCGATTGAGAACTCCAAAATTCGAGGAGGTGGTAGACCTGGTAAATCCTCGGGAAACACGTCCAGAAAGTCCCGAACAATCTCTGGGGCTGGGCTCCTATCAATCTCCATAGCTGTCAACTCCTTAGGCTTTGCTCTGTATTTAGCTGGCTCCAAAGATTCGCTTCCGCCCTCGAAAACAAACTCCGGGTGATTGGGAATGCGGAAAATCACATTCCTTGCACGACAATCGATTACAGCGTGAAAAGTGCTCATCCAATCCATCCCAAGAATTGCGTCGTAACTGCCTGTCCCAATTAGGAGGAAATTCGCATAGAATTCCCTGCCACACACTACAACCGGGCATAATCTACATTCTCGGCTAGATATAATGATGCCATTACCCGTATGAATTTCCCATCCCTTTGTTAGTGGTTCATTTGGTATTGAGTGTGTTTCAGTGAAATGCTCAGACAAGAAACAATGCGATGCTCCCGAATCAAAAAGTACTCTAGCTGGTAAGGAATGCACGAGTAGAGTACCTGTAACCACATCTCCTGACGCTTCTGCCTGCTCGGCAGTCAAGGTGAAAGCCCGTCCCTGACCGCGACCTGTAAATGGTTGTCTCTGCTCCTGCGGCCTCTGCTGTGACGGTCCAGAACCTGCCTGTGCCTCTGCTCGCTCAGGGCAACTGCCAATCTTGTGCTGACTAGAACCGCAAATCAAACACTGTCCCTTGGCACGGCGACAGTCCTTCTGTGTATGTCCTCCTCTACCGCAATAGCCGCAAGTCACGCCCTGTCTCTGGGGGCGCTGTTGTGGTACAAACGGGCGCTTCATTTGCGTCGTCCCTGGCCTGTGAACCGGTATGGCTCCTCGAGATGGCGTGTGGGTACGTGCTGGAACGACTGGGGGTCTCCTGAACTTGTTAATCAGTTGCTCCTGAACTCTCGCCGCATTGAGTACCTGTGCGAAAGTCTGCAGATCCAACGAAGCAATCAACTGCTGCAACTCAAAATCTAACCCCTGAAGGAAACGCCTGGCCCTGGTGACCTCTGAGGCGACCATGTATGGAGCGAAACGACTCAAGCGGTTGAACTCTGCCGCATAAACATCCACTGGGCGTCCATTCTGCTTCAAAAGAATAAATCTCTCCTCCATTTCTGCCTTGGCTGTGGAAGGAAAGTAATGATCTAGGAAGCATTCCTTAAACTTGCTCCATTCGATCGGCCTGTCAAGTCTGCTCTCCTCCACCGACCACCATGTGCGGGCCTCATCTTCTAATTGTATCTTTATCACATTCACTCTGTCTTCCTCTGGAACCCGGGCGGCAGTCAATAGATTCTCCATATTCACCAACCATTGCTCAGCCTCAAGGGGTTCAGCTAGCCCTGTAAACGCAGCTGGGTGTAACCGTCGGAAGTCTGCTACTGTACCAGCCCTAGCATGATAAGCTGGTAGAACAACGCCCTCGGGGGCGGTAATGAATGCGGAGGGTCCTCCTGTGGCGGTAATCGCCCTAAGTCCCTCAGTGAGCAAGTCGGTCTTCCTCTCCTGAGCTTCCGCGAGAGTAGTCAGTGCGTTGAGCATCCTTTCCGTGCGGTCCTGAGAGCTGGAGTCCGAGGTGGGGTCGTTCGGGGACGTCATATCACTGGAAGATTCAAAAGGATAGGATCAGATTCAAGGGTGGAAATCAAGAGTAGTGAACCAAGAATAACGTAATATTGCATAGTTAATGTTATCCCTTGATACTAAACACAGGCTCTGATACCAACTAAACCATGTCACGCCCCGCTTCCCAAAATACGGAAAACGAGGGATGACTAGGCCAGCCATGCTCCTACGGTCAAGGAATCATCCTGCCGTAGTCACACTTCGGCTTCTAGCATTGCATGGTAATCAGTAAATAAAGCGCAGTGGTAAAGGAATCACATCACTAATCTATTACATTAATATTCCATTGTTCACAAATTACAGATAACAAGAACAAGTACTAACAAAAGTCAAACTTACGATCACTTTTACGGAAAGCAGAAAAATAGAAAGTACACCAGTCTAAATCTCCGTAAACTCGAAGGATAGATCCGTCTCCTGTGCTGGTCCTCCCGCGGGATCTGAGCATGCATACTCAGGTCGTCAGAGCGACACAATAACAATTATATTATAATGAGGTGAAACAGGTAAACGAGGTGATACTGGTATAAGAACAATGCAAGTAATCACTATGTCACTATATGATGCAGAATATGTTATATGTCCCTATCGGTCTCTAGGTCGATTTTGAAATCACATAGTGGAAGGAGGATCATGTTTAACAGGAGTCTCGTACATACCCGAGACAACGGCCCACATGCTCGGGACATAACCCTGTCAGCCGGATCGCTAGATCCTATCCTACATGTATCGATATCTCTGTTCGAATGATCATCCTCTAAAATCGGTCCCGCTAAATACGATACTCTTTCCACTTTGATTTTCCCTTTTTCCCCAGGTTCTCACTAGTTATGATCTTGATCTAGTTATGTACAAGTATATCAATGGCACGATTTTTTTATCACTGTTCACTGTATCAATCACTGTCACGAATGTTCATTTTCCATTGATGTACTTGTCACAACTAAACCAACATCCGTCACGTACGATAATGCAATGTCCACACGTACTAACACTGAGTATATGGCAAGGGTATGATATATGTATGTATGCTGTCAATGAGTTCTGTATATTATGAATCAACATGCATGTCATGAAAATAAATTGTACAAATTAACATGTTAAGAATTCAGTACAAATGATGTAGGTAAGATACATAGAACAATCAGTTGGTAATTCACCAAAATTTGTTTCAGTTCAATCGGGATTCCGCTTCTCAAGATATAGCAGTTTCATTTTAAGTGCGCGCGGCTGGAAATTCAGTTTCAGAACTGAACGTCCATTTCGCGGCACGAATTGCACCCACTTGGGCTCAGAATTTAGCGACGTTACAGTTACATGAAATTTGGGGTTTCCAATAGAGTATTCAACGCAACAGACGGATCTTCAATCGCATCTGTACGTTGAAAGTTATAACCAGTTTAATCTCAGGATGTCATTTTAGAATCTGTTCTGGACAGATATACGTTCTCCCCTTTTAATTACATTTCAAAATAGCAAACGGCGATGAAATGGAATGGAACCACTTGGTTTGTTAAACTAACAGAACTGTCTTTAATCTACAGTAGGATTCCGTAATACACGACTTTAAGAAACACAGTGGTGCAGATCTTTAAACAGAGCACAATAATCAGGAACGCTCTGGACTGCAGTCCAGAGTCGTGTTCCGACCCAGATATCATCATGATTACAGAACAGAAATCATTAGGATTTTCCATAGGGTTAAAGTTTGTCAAGTCGTCTTCGATTTAAGCCCTAGAACACATCAATCCATTATGCATATGATTTATGGTGATTTTATCCGTTTTCAGGCACGAGAAACTTTCTAGTTTTAACGGCATATTTGGGGGTATCAATTTTTGTTACGAACGATCGTATTTTCCAGCGATATTCATACACTATGTTTATCACTATAAGGGCCAACATAAAACGTCGGGTTCCGTCAAAATAAACCATTATTTCCATGAAAGAATAGCATCGAACACTTTGATCGTATTAAGCATTAGTATTTGGCAATTCCGTAAACTAGTTATTTTAGGTTCATATCATTAATACTTTAGCATGAAGCAAGTAAACACTTGCCTGGTAACGACTCGGGGTCACGGGGAAGCAACGTCGTCACAAACGCGCGTTGTACGCCGCGGAACAATTTCGCGCGAGCCTCGATCGAACACGGATTTTTGCGTCGGACTTTTCCGGAGTCGTCTTGTGCGCGCTGGAAGCTTAGAGGGGCTCTGTGGTTCGCTTGGGACTTGCTGGGGTCGACGATGGTCGGCGACGGTGGCTCCGACGACGTGCACAGTGCACGGGGGGGAAAAATGGGGTTAGTGTAGGTTTTGGAGAGAGGGAGAGAGAGAGGTAGCAGTGGGGCTCGGGTGATGGGGTGGTGATGCTGAGGATGTAGGAGGGGTCGCCGAGGTGGTTCAGGCGAAGTGGGGCTCGCCGGAGTTGAGGGCAGAGGGTGGCCGAGAGGTAGTGGGGTAGTGTGAATTTTCGAGAGAGAGAAGAGTGCTCGGCTGAGATGGGAATGTGAGGGAAGCTTGGTGAGGTCTGAAGAGGAAAGAGAGGTAAGAGAACGGGGGAAAACGAGGAGTTCGTCGTCGTCGGCACGATGAGGTTGGCAGTGGCTGTTTCGAGGTGGGTTCGTGGGGGAAAACTTGGAGGAGTTTGGAGTTTTGAGGAGTTTGGAGGTGAGGGGGAGGTGAGGAGTCGTGGTCGAGGGTCGCGGGGACGTGGGCAGCGGCGAGGGCAACGTGGGGAGCTCGGGACGTGGGGGCGACGAGGGAGAGAAATGAGCGGGAGTTTGTGAACGAGTGGGGGGAGAAGAAGGAAAGGTTTGGGTCGGGTCGGGTTCTGGAGGAGGGCTGGGCCGGAGTTGTGGGCCGCCCAAAAAAAAAAAAAACAATTAATTCCTTTAAAAGGCAGTGGGCTGAGGAGATAAGCAGGCCGAGAAAAAAACAATTTAAAAAAAGTGGGCTGGAGAATAGGAAGTAAGGGCCGGGGAAAATATAAAAGGATTTAAAGAAAATTTCGAGTGGGCTGGGGAGAAAAGAAGGGCCGGCTGGGTTAAAAAATATAGAATTCCTTATATCAAAAATAGAGTGGGCCAGGGAAATTTTAATTGTCAATAAAAAGGGATTTTGGGCTGAGGATTTAGTGGGAAAAAGTTAATTTACATTAGTTTTATTCGCTTTAGTTTTAGGGTTTTATCTTTAGGGTTAAGGAAAAATAAATATTAGGCTTAAACACTCAATTAAAAAAATATGAAGGAGAAGAAAAGAAATTACTGGAAATGGGAATTTCTATTAAGATGGAAACGGGGATTTACAATCTCTCTTAATCTCAAATTCGTGGAGAAAGCCATCTCCCGAATTGAGTAATACCCGTCTTAGAATATGTCTAGATATCTGATGGGACCTTGTTCATAAATGAACTCCAAATCCAAACTTCTTAGACAGTATCAATCACTGAACCTAATCAGTATCCTGCACCATGCCTCCCACAGTATCCTATTGGACCACCTGTCCATAATACTGTCCCTTGTCAGAGGGAAAACTATAACTCTGACAATCCCTCTGTCATCCATGTCACCTTTGAAGCCTGGAATGATAATCGTCTCCCGAAGGTGGCTGCCGTCATCAAATCCGTAGAACATGCACTTATGTTCTAAAACTGCTTCCTTATGTTTCTCCAGGATTGGATTAATACAAGCTTATCACATCTAGTACGAAAACAACATCTGGTGTGGTACTTGACATCTCATGATTGACTCAATTGCCTAAGCAAGTGATCTTCCAATCATGCACATCCCTCTCACCTTTAGTCTGCAAGACACCTTTAGAGAGGGTGACTCCATCGCCTGCAGGTACACCACCATGCCAGGAGTTATCTATTCCAAATACCTTTAGAATACTGTCAAAGTACACATATTGGGAAACTACCCAAATCTAGATCCAAAACCATAGATCTAGTAACCAGAATGTCAGATATTATATCCATATCCTATCTGGAGAAACAACTGTGTGACGACCACAGTACAACCGATCGTAGTATAGGAATTTTACTTCCTACTCTGTGTATGTCATCCAAATACCATGACATCACACCCTACTACCTTCTTAACAGATCCATCCCCTATTCTGATGAAGTCAAACCCATGACCGTCACATCAAAAATTGATGATCTATCTCCGCTATATCTGCTCAAGTCTATAAATAGACATAAGCTACTTGCCCACTATGCTTCCGCTGCTTCCACTGACTACGACAACCCTCTGGCAGAATAATATATACGTACACTTCTAAAACTAGTTTAGAACTACGCTATACTTAACCTCCTGCCGGGTCTCATAGCCTGGAACAACAGTTGTGTCAAGTCTTGGTAGATAAGAACCTCCCTGTCACCGTCCTTGAGGCTACCGGAGTACCTCTCGGGTGTCTGAGGTTACCCACCATATCTGCGGAGTGGCTAATGGAATGCCAAACCTGATTGAATGTTTAGGTCCTATTAAATTTTCCGTAATCGTTTGCGGTTCGGGAATCACTTCCAGTTCTACCATACTGCCACTACTGTATTCTGAAAAAATCCATTTTACTAAAACTGTGGCGAGTCAAGAACAATATCACTATTGATCTTCCAGATGGTAGAAAGTCAACCATCGTCATAGCCAGGGTCAACCCACAAACAGCCATTATAGAAACGAGCCCTGAGTTATCCAGAGTCTGGTTTTAAGCATAAGCCGGACAACTCCCCGTACCTTAACATCGTTAAGATATGAACCATTCTATATCCAATATAGAAACTTTGGCACTTATTTAATTGGAACCAGATTCTAATCATGCAGCTGTCTCCAGTGTATATCAACTTAATGGAGAGAGGCTAATCAGCATCACTCAACTTAGGAATACATCCAATTATGAGTAACCTGAAAAAGAAATTAGTTTCTCGAAACCATTACTTGAATATTAATCACAAGAATCTACATCTTCGATCTCTTTGAAGAATCCCGATACTTGCGATGTGTTGTTCTCTACTTTATTATTATACTCACAACTTCTCAAAACATAGACATTGTATTTCTACGAAACACTTGTCTAAAAACTAGAAAAGTCATAAGTAAGCAGAACATAGTACGAGGATCTACCCCTTTGTCCTGATAGACACTTGGACTACATACAATACTCTGTATAAGCCCGCTGAGTTAAATAACTCAAAACCTGTGCATCGTAGGTTGAAAACTGTACCCAGGCGATTTCCTCAAATATCACCAATTACAACGAATTCCGATATAATGAGGATGATCACTTAATTCCCAATAAGTTACTCCCACTCATCATCTGTAAAACCATACAGATATGAGAATGAAACCTGGTAAATACATACCCTGGAGTAAGTATCTAATCGGGAAAACAGTTTTCCTTTAATAATGCACTGAAACATGAAAATGTTTCGTAGGGGTATCCTGGTATTCCTAGTAATGCCTCTTCCATAATCCAATTCATGACTTCAACCGTATATTTTATTGCCATCTCTCCAAATCCCGTTATTTGTCTTTAGTCATTACCTTCTGTACACCATCGTTAGGCTAAATGGTTTTCTTCCTTCCCTACCGTTCGGCACCAGCCTATGGTTTGGAAGAAGACTATCCAGTAAGTATAATAGGTGTACCCTCCTAAACCAAGGAGTACTCGCAACTTGAGAGAAGGTGATGATAAAAGACAACTGAATAATACCTTATTCTATTTCTCCCGAACTGGGGGAAAAAAAAGCAAAGGTGAAATAGGAGTGTCGATGAAGTACGTGGTTTGGTCGTGAATGATAGCAGTCGCAATTTACTTTGCCCTCTTTCTAATCCCTTTATTTTGTCTTTAGTTATTACCTTCTGCACACCCTACTTAGGCTAATTGGTTTTCTTTATTCCCTATCTTTCGGCACCTGCCTATGGTTTGGAAGAAGACTATCCCATAAGCGTAATAGGTGTACTCTCCTAAACCAAGGAGCTCTCGCAACCTGAGAGAAGGTGATAATAAAAGACAACTGAATAAACCAATTCTATTTCTCCTGAACCTGTATCCATCCTCGAAGAAATCCCTTCGAGTTCGTATATAACCATACGATGGATCTATCCAATGGAAGTGGATGTCCGTAGTAATACGGGGTGTTCTAAGAAATGCAAAGGGTAAAAGAAGGAGTGGCAATGACTTAAGCAACTCGGACAATCCAAAATCCAGTATTTTAAGAAGGTTCGGTCAACTTGGTCACTGAGTCATAGTATAGGGTCGGTCAATGGTCGCTGCCAAAGAGAGAGAGAAAAGAAACACTCTGCGTGCACTCTAACCTAGATCAGAATGGTTATCATTTTATCTAATCCGGAAACCTCCCACTGTACTGTCAAATTCTCCTCCAAACCCGAAAGAAGAATCAATCGGGATCACCCGAAGAGTAAACAAACTCATCAGTAGGAATCGGGATCCAACTCTCATCGCATGATAACGTGACGGAATCCACTCACGTTACTCATACTCCAGAAGGTATGCGCATACTTGGCAAGTTTCAGTTTCTTTAGAAACTCTCGATATGATTTTTGCCCCATGCTCTTATGACCTTGGCGTTAGGTCAAAATGTCATAAATCACATGCCAAGTTCTACCCGTCACTATCTTGTCAATTTGAACCCACCCGCACATGCCCTTGGCATTGGTCAAAATGGCAGAACGACTGTCCCAAACCAACTCATCTATCTATGCAACAAATGAATACCCAGCAGCTACCAAACACTATGCCTTGGCGTTAGGTCAAAATACATAGCTTAAATACTACTGAATACCCAAAAGAAATGACGGAGGGCTACGGCTGGTTTTTGGCGAAAAACCTTTAACGTAACGAACTTGATATCGCTGAAGGAACCTGATAGCTTTTTATAAAAATATAGTGGTGAAAACCTTTGCTAAAGAGGTCACTCCCGGTGAAGGGATCTCGGCTCTTTCCTCGTGGAATGAGGTGCAGGATATTCCAACTGAATACCGCGATGCAAAGCAACTTGTAATCGACTATAATGAAGTTATTGCTCTGACGCAAACTTCTGCCCAAGGGGTCATTCCCGGTGAAGGGATATCGGCCCTTGCCTCGACGAATGAGGTGCAGGATATTCCAACCGAATACCGCTATGCAAAACAAAAGGAAACGTCTTTGTAATAACACTTTTTAAAACTGTTCCGACAACTGCCAAATAGGTTTGTTTTCCTTTGCATTGAACAGAATCAACGCAGTCCCATCAATTAATCACACCAGAAAAGAACGAAAATAAAATGTACGTATATGCCATCCGCATTCGTCACTGGGTCCCGTCATCACCCATTAGGTTACTTAACTAACGACAGAGCGGGGCTGGACTAGCGCGGGTGCAAAACATATACAACATCTACTAGTATATATACCAATATACAATAATCGCTCCAGGCGTGATAATATGCAACATTATAGAAAAGTAATAAGTATCACAGAACAATACAGATAATCTGGGATCCCCGGGTTTCACAGAGCCGCTACTGAAACCCAACGTTCTCCTGGTCGTGTGAATAGCCTGTGCAATGAAACCTAGACCCCTACGGGTGCGGCAAGTTACCCGCCAAAACCTGAAGCGAGGCAGCCCCCTACAGCAAAGTGAATACCCAGCACTTCACGGAATCTGGTAACTTGAGCACCCATCCTTGGGTCAACCTGTACCCCCTACGAGTGCGGCGAATAGTCTGCCAATTCTAGAGTAAGGCCCTTCTGCCTCTTAAAGCCATGAGATGCGGACCCGTTGCCCTCCAGAACCCGGCTATCCGTGCACTCCGTCGCAGGGTAAAACCTAGTACAGGAATGAAAAATATGTACAACGGGTACATCGACCTCAGCCCGGTCGTGCCCCAAAAGAATATTATACAAATAGGCAGTGACGACAGTCCACATGTTGAACGCTTGCCCGGCAATATCAAATGTACATTTATCAAATTGCACTACCATTGCACACTGCTATCCACCACGATAAATCCGTAATATCACAGCACAACACAGAACATCAACGCGAATGTCACATTCGCAAACCCGTCCAAAAGAGCTATAGCAATTAGATGCGGTTTACCGCTCGAATGACATTCACGGTCGGAGATATAATGTAAGTAATGTAAACTAACAAGTTTAAAATTTCGATCGACAAAACTTCCCGAAGTGTGCCCTACGTACATCTGCTGTAAAGTAACAAAATATGGGCCCAAAACAAATATTCCAGAAACCACAATTTTCAATGTAGAACCTACTTTAGAAAAATGGTTCACTGTAGCTCTAAAATGGCGGCGGAACCGCGGCCAAACTAGGGTTTGCGCGGTGGTTCCGTGGCTCTTTGGAAGCTTCAGTTGACCAAATTTCACCAGAATTCTTAAAATAGCCTGCTCTCTTTTCTGTGATAAGCAAAATAATTTTTAGACCCTTTTAAAAATCGACAGAAACTTTAACCCTGAAAATTGCAGTTTTCGAAATTCCGTTCGATCGATATTTTAAACGCGTTAGCACAATTTAGTAAAGCTTAATGGCGAGGCTCTGATACCACTGTAAGTCTACGGTAGCGCCCCGGCCGTCTAATAGACGCCAAATGCGGAACAAAAACTTTTAACTGGCGCTATCGTATACTATAACCCGGATCTGCCATTATTGCTAAACTAACAAACTACAAAGAGGCTAGAAAGGTTATACCGAATGATCCAAGTCCTTCGTTCTTTAACCATCATCCTACGCTCCGTTGCGGCTGCTCCGATCTCGTCGATCTCCGATCTGCTCGTCCAGGTGGCACCACGTCAACGGATCTTTAAACGGGCTCCGACCTCAGACCCGAGGCAACTCGGTCATCAAGTTTGCTAAAAGAGATGACCAAGATTGATGTAGAGAATGAGTAGAACACTTTGTCTCACTTCGTCCAAAGCCATGGAGGAACGGTTAATGAAGTTGCCATTTGAATCGGGTGATGAAATAAAAGTAGCTATGAAATTTCCATACACCAAAAACTATCATCTTTTTAAAACAACAACCATCTCCTCACCAAATGAAGTGGCCGGCCATCATATAGGAGGGGGGGTGAGTGTAGGAGGAGGGAGTGGTGACCACAAGGATAAAGATCATGAAGAAATATCCTAAGCTTTACAAAATGCATTAATGGAAACAAATGAGTCACTTAACATTTAATGCAAAAAGAATGACTCATTAAAACACCTCACCAAATCATTAAATGCAATGAGTGACTCACTAATCCTAGTCACCATCCAAGAAGCTTCCACACTCATCCAAAGAAAAGATAAATCCGCATTTAACCGAATGGTAAATACGGGTGATAGAAAACTGGAAACTGGCAACTTCCAAAAGCGATCCCAAAACGAATTTCAGGATAACCCCGTAACAGTATAAACATACCTGCATTTGTATTACGACCGAATACAAATGCATCTGAGACAAAGATATTATATCTACACAGTATAATACTCGGATCCGGCTTAAACCAAAGCCCACCAGTATTATCTGCCCGAAATATGACACGTGCGTAAACGCACGTGCATTTTCCGAACCCTGCCATAAAACCGTACGGCCTCTACACCGTTTCGCCCGAACTTAGGAAACTATCTGTGGGGGACTCTAATGACTCGTCAGTACCCTGGCAGTGGGTTTAACCACAAGCCGTCAGCGGCACTAGCTGTGCGTAACGACTGCACATGTACTGACCTCAAGAGAGGCCGATGAGCGAACTCATCCGGATACCCTACTGAGCCTAACAGTGACATTGTATATACAGTCCGGTCCGTTCGTATATGAGTATCGCATATCGGCCTAGAGGGATGGTAACGTCAGACCCCCAATAGCAGTATAAGTCATGTCGGAGTGTAGCCCAAAAACACCCTGAGATACTACTGGAGTACCTACCAGTAAATCTTCTGCCACGGCCGTGGGCTTTGTGTAATGGCTATCCTAGACACAGCGTGATCTCACCCCCAATACCGGGAGAGACGAATCCCCTGCCGATCCGCTCACTTGCCTTCATATGGCTCGGGACTGTACCCAAAAAATACCTGTTTGCACGACTCCTTTGAGCCGTGGTAGGGTAGAAATCAAAGCACAATGGGAACTCACACGAGACAAATGACGACCTCAGGTCGATGAACTAACCTGTACACATGTCACCAGGGAGCTGCTATCTGACGATAGGTATAATACCAACTAGCAGATTCCCGGCGAGTCCTGTCCGATGTACTCATAACCCAATGAGCACCTGTATACATCTTAGGTGATCCAACTGACACCAGTGGCTTATGAGACCGGCCACCGCCCCTCGTCGGGGTCTCGACTGTATACTCTAGTCTACTCCAGAGTATCGATGCCCTATCTCGAAACTCCCATGACTAGGGAACATAATTGAGGATGTGCTTATGGACTACCCAACTCTCACGTATATGATCGCCATCATACTATTGGTAGTCAAGCAAGATCCTAAAGGCTCTATCAAAGTGTAACAGTGATCAGTCACCTGAACCTGTACACGACTGATAAAGGCAAACCAGATAGCATGCTATCATCTTGAGTAAGACTGTCCTACCGGTATAGGTCCTCCGCAATCATTGCAATCACGTGCCTGCAATCCAATAATTGACTTTGAGGGCACTATATCCAACAATCTCTCACTTGCACTTAAGGCTAATTATTGTGATGTCGCATACTCACATCCCGTGTGAAACCGAACATCCAACTCCTCTACTACTCTGTTTCACAAAGCCCATTTGTAAAACTATTGTGTTCGAGAAATAGCCTCAGTGAGTGGATCCGTCCGGATGTTTCTTTCTATATTTCTCTTAATCTCAAATTCGCGGAGAAAGCCATCTCCCGAATTGAGTAATACCCGTCTTAGAATATGTCTGGATGTCTTATGGGACCTTGTTCATAAATGAACTCCAAATCCAAACTTCTTAGACAGTATCAATCACCGAACCTTATCAGTATCCTGCACCATGCCTCCCACAGTATCCACTTGGACCACCTGTCCATAATACTGTCCCTTGTCAGAGGGAAAGCTATAACTCTGACAATCCCTCTGTCATCCATGTCACCTTTGAAGCCTGGAATGATAACCGTCCCCCGAAGGAGGCTGCCGTTATCAAATCCGTAGAACATGCACTTATGTTCTAAAACAGCTTCCCTATGTTTCTCCAAGATTGGATTAATACAAGCTTATCGCATCTAGTACAAAAACAACATCTGGTGTGGTACTTGAAATCTCATGATTGACTCAATTGCCTAAGCAAGTGATCTTCCAATCATGCACATCCCTCTCCCCTTTAGTCTGCAAGACACCTTTAGAGAGGGTGACTCCATCGCCTGCAGGTACACCACCATGCCAGAAGTCATCTATTCCAAATACCTTTAGAATACTGTCAAAGTACACATATTGGGAAACTACCCAAATCTAGATCCAAAACCATAGATCTAGTAACCAGAATGTCAGATATTATATCCATATCCTGTCTGGAGAAACAACTGTGTGACGACCACAGTACAACCGATTGTAGTATAGGAATTTTACTTCCTACTCTGTGTATGTCATCCAAATACCATGACATCACACCCTACTACCTTCTTAATAGATCCATCCCCTATTCCGATGACGTCAAACCCATGACCGTCACATCAAAAATAGACGATCTATCTCCGCTATATCTGCTCAAGTCTATAAATAGACATAGGCTACTTGCCCACTATGCTTCCGCTGCTTCCACTGACTACGACAACCCTCTGGCAGAATAATATATACGTACACTTCTAAAACTAATTTAGAACGACGCTATACTTAACCTCCTGCCGGGTCTCATAGCCTGGAACAACAGTAGTGTCAAGTCTTGGTAGATAAGAACCTCCCGGTCACCGTCCTTGAGGCTACCGGAGTACCTCTCGGGTGTCTGAGGTTACCCACCATATCTGCGGAGTGGCTAATGGAATGCCAAACCTGATTGAATGTTTAGGTCCTATTAAATTTTCCGTAATCGTTTGCGGTTCGGGAATCACTTCCAGTTCTACCATACTCCCACTACTGTTTTCTGAAAAAATCCATTTTACTAAAACAGTGGCGAGTCAAGAACAATATCACTATTGATCTTCCAGATGGTAGAAAGTCAACCCTCGTCATAGCCAGGGTCAACCCATAAACAGCCATTATAGAAACGAGCCCTGAGTTATCCAGAGTCTGGTTTTAAGCATAAGCCGGACAACTCCCCGTACCTTAACATCGTTAAGATATGAACCATTCTATATCCAATATAGAAACTTTGGCACTTATTTAATTGGAACCAGATTCTAATCATGCAGCTGTCTCCAGTGCATATCAACTTAATGGAGAGAGGCTAATCAGCATCACTCAACTTAGGAATACATCCAATTATGAGTAACCTGAAAGAGAAACTAGTTTCTCGAAACCATTACTTGAATATTAATCACAAGAATCTACATCTTCGATCTCTTTGAAAAATCCCGATACTTGCGATATGTTGTTCTCTACTTTATTCTTATACCCACAACTTCTCAAAACATAGACATTGTATTTCTACGAAACACTTGTCTAAAAACTAGAGAAGTCACAAGTAAGCAGAACATAGTACGAGGACCTACACTTTTGTCCTGATAGACACTTGGACAACATACAATACTCTGTATAAGCCCGCTGAGTTGAATAACTAAAAACCTGTGCATCGTAGGTTGAAAACTGTACCCAGGAGATTTCCTCAAATATCACCAATTACAACGAATTCCGATATAATGAGGATGATCACCTAATTCCCAATAAGTTACTCCCACTCATCATCTGTAAAACCATACAGATATGAGAATGAAACCTGGTAAATACATACCCTGGAGTAAGTATCTAATCGGGAAAACAGTTTTCCTTTAACAATGCACCGAAACATGAAAATGTTTCGTAGGGGTATCCTGGTATTCCTAGTAATGCCTCTTCCATAATCCAATTCATGACTTCAACCGTATATTTTATTGCCATCTTTCCAAATCCCTTTATTTGTCTTTTGTCATTACCTTCTGTACACCATCGTTAGGCTAAATGGTTTTCTTCCTTCCCTACCGTTCGGCACCAGCCTATGGTTTGGAAGAAGACTATCCAGTAAGTATAATAGGTGTACCCTCCTAAACCAAGGAGTACTCGCAACTTGAGAGAAGGTGATGATAAAAGACAACTGAATAATACCTTATTCTATTTCTCCAGAACAGGGGAAAAAAAAGCAAAGGTGAAATAGGAGTGGCGATGAAGTACGTGGTTTGGTCGTGAACGATAGCAGTCGCAATTTACTTTGCTCTCTTTCTAATTCCTTTATTTTGTCTTTAGTTATTACCTTCTGCACACCCTACTTAGGCTAATTGGTTTTCTTTATTCCTGACCTTTCGGCACCTGCCTATGGTTTGGAAGAAGACTATCCAATAAGCGTAATAGGTTTACTCTCCTAAACCAAGGAGCTCTCGCAACCTGAGAGAAGGTGATAATAAAATACAACTGAATAAACCAATTCTATTTCTCCTGAACCTGGATCCATTCTCGAAGAAATCCCTTAGAGTTCGTATATAACCATACGATGGATCTATCGAATGGAAGTGGATGTCCGTAGTAATACGGGGTGTTCTATGAAATGCAAAGGGTAAAAGAAGGAGTGACAATGACTTATGCAACTCGGATAATCCAAAATCCAGTATTTTAAGAAGGTTCGGTCAACTTGGTCACTGAGTCATAGTCTATGGTCGGTCAATGGTTGCTGCCAAAGAGAGAGAGAAAAGAAACACTCTGGGTGCACTCTAACCTAGATTAGAATGGTTATCACTTTATCTAATCCGGAAACCTCCCACTGTACTGTCAAATTCTCCTCCAAACCTGAAAGAAGAATCAATCGGGATCACCCGAAGAGTAAACCAACTCATCAGTGGGAATCGGGATCCAACTCTCATCGCATGATAACGTGACGGAATCCACTCACGTTACTCATACTCCAGAAGGTATGCGCATATTTGGCAAGTTTCAGTTTCTTTAGAAACTCCCGATATGATTTTTTCCCCATGCTCTTATGACCTTGGCGTTAGGTCAAAATGTCATAAGTCACATGCCAAGTTCTACCCGTCACTATCTTGTCAATTTGAACCCACCCGCACATGCCCTTGGCGTTAGGTCAAAATGGAAGGACGACTATCCCAAACCAACTCATCTATCTATGCAACAAATGAATACCCAGCAGCTACCAAACACTTTGCCTTGGCGTTAGGTCAAAATACAAAGCTTGAATACTACTGAATACCTAAAAGAAATGACGGAGGGCTACGGCTGGTTTTTGGCGAAAAACCTTTAACGTAACGAACTTGATATCGTTGAAGGAACCTGATAGCTTTTTATAAAAATATAGTGGTGAAAACCTTTGCTAAAGAGGTCACTCCCGGTGAAGGGATCTCGGCTCTTTCCTCGTGGAATGAGGTGCAAGATATTCCAACTGAATACCGCGATGCAAAGCAACTTGTAATCGACTATAGTGAAGTTATTACTCTGACGCAAACTTCTGCCCAAGGGGTCATTCCCGGTGAAGAGATATCGGCCCTTGCCTCGACGAATGAGGTGCAGGATATTCCAACCGAATACCGCTATGCAAAACAAAAGGAAACGTCTTTGTAATAATACTTTTTAAAACTGTTCCGACAACTGCCAAATAGGTTTGTTTTCTTTTGCATTGAACAGAATCAACGCAGTCCCATCAATTAATCACACCAGAAAAGAACGAAAATAAAATGTATGTATATGCCATCCGCATTCGTTACTGGGTCCCGTCATCACCCGTTAGGTTACTTAACTAACGACAGAGCGGGGCTGGACTAGCGCGGGTGCAAAACATATACAACATCTACTAGTATATATACCAATATGCAATAATCGCTCCAGGCGTGATAATATGCAACATTACAGAAAAGTAATAAGTATCACAGAACAATAGAGATAATCTGGGATCCCCGGGTTTCACAAAGCCGCTACTGAAACCCTACGTTCTCCTGGTCGTGTGGATAGCCTGTGCAATGAAACCTTGACCCCTACGGGTGCGGCAAGTTACCCGCCAAAACCTGAAGCGAGGCAGCCCCCTACAGCAAAGTGAATACCCAGCACTTCACGGAATCCGGTAACTTGAGCACCCCTCCTTGGGTCAACCTGTACCCCCTACGAGTGCGGCGAATAGTCTGCCAATTCTAGAGTAAGGCCCTTCTGCCTCTTAAAGCCATGAGATGCGGACCCGTTGCCCTCCAGAACCCGGCTATCCGTGCACTCCGTCGCAGGGTAAAACTTAGTACAGAAATGAAAAATATGTACAACGGGTACATCGACCTCAGCCCGGTCGTGCCCCAAAAGAATATTATATAAACAGGCAGTGACGGCAGTCCACATGTTGGACGCTCGCCCCGCAATATCAAATGTACATATATCAAATTGCACTACCATTGCACACTGCTATCCACCACGACAAATCCGTAATATCACAGCACAACACAGAATATCAACGCGAATGTCACATTCGCAAACCCGTCCAAAAGAGCTATAGCAATTAGACGCGGTTTACCGCTCAAATGACATTCACGGTCGGAGATATAATGTAAGTAATGTAAACTAACAAGTTTAAAATTTCGATCGACAAAACTTCCCGAAGTGGGCCCTACGTACATCTGCTGTATAGTAACAAAATATGGGCCCAAAAGAAATATTCCAGAAACCACAATTTTCAATGTAGAACCTACTTTAGAAAAATGGTTCATTGTAGCTCTAAAACGGCGGCGGAACCGCGGCCAAACCAAGGTTTGCGCAGCGGTTCCGCGGCTCTTTGGAAGCTTCAGTTGACCAAATTTCACCAGAATTCTTAAAAAAGCCTGCTCTCTTTTCTGTGATATGCAAATAATTTTTAGACCCTTTTAAAAATCGACAGAAACTTTAACCCTGAAAATTGCAGTTTTCGAAATTCCGTTCGATCGATATTTTAAACGCGTTAACACAATTTAGTAAAGCTTAATGGCGAGGCTCTGATACCACTGTAAGTCTACGGTAGCGCCCCGGCCGTCTAACAGACGCCAAATGCGGAACAAAAACTTTTAACTGGCGCTATCGTATACTATAACCCGGATCTGCCATTATTGCTAAACTAACAAACTACAAAGAGGCTAGAAAGGTTATACCGAACGATCCGGGTCCTTCGTTCTTTAACCATCATCCCACGCTCCGTTGCAGCTGCTCCAATCTCGTCGATCTCCGATCTTCTCGTCCAGGTGGCACCACGTCAACGGATCTTTAAACGGGCTCCGACCTCAGACCCGAGGCAACTCGGTCATCAAGTTTGCTAAAAGAGATGACCAAGATTGATGTAGAGAATGAGTAGAACACTTTGTCTCACTTCGTCCAAAGCCATGGAGGAACGGTTAATGAAGTTGCCATTTGAATCGGGTGATGAAATAAAAGTAGCTATGAAATTTCCATACACCAAAAACTATCATCTTTTTAAAACAACAACCATCTCCTCACCAAATGAAGTGGCCGGCCATCATATAGGAGGGGGGGTGAGTGTAGGAGGAGGGAGTGGTGACCACAAGGATAAAGATCATGAAGAAATATCCTAAGCTTTACAAAATGCATTAATGGAAACAAATGAGTCACTTAACATTTAATGCAAAAAGAATGACTCATTAAAACACCTCACCAAATCATTAAATGCAATGAGTGACTCACTAATCCTAGTCACCATCCAAGAAGCTTCCACACTCATCCAGAGAAAAGATAAATCCGCATTTAACCGAATGTTAAATACGGGTGATAGAAAACTGGAAACTGGAAACTGGCAACTTCCAAAAGCGATCCCAAAACAAATTTCTGGATAACCCCGTAACAGTATAAACATACCTGCATTTGTATTACGACTGAATACAAATGCATCTGAGACAAAGATATTATTTCTACACAGTATAATACTCGGATCCGGCTTAAACCAAAGACCACCAGTATTATCTGCCCGAAATATGACACGTGCGTAAACGCACGTGCATTTTCCGTACCCTGCCATAAAACCGTACGGCCTCTACACCGTTTCGTCCGAACTTAGAAAACTATCTTTGGGGGACTCTAATGAGTCGTCAGTACCCTGGCAGTGGGTTTAACCATAAGCCGTCAGCGGCACTAGCTGTGCGTAACGGCTGCCCATGTACTGACCTCAAGGGAGGCCGATGAGCGAACTCATCCGGAAACCCTACTGAGCCTAACAGTGACAATGTATATACTGTCCGGTCTGTTCGTATATGAGTATCGCATATCGGCCTAGAGGGCTGGTAACGTCAGACCCCCAATAGCAGTATAAGTCATGTCGGAGTGTAGCCCAAAAACACCCAGAGATACTACTGGAGTACCTACAAGTAAATCTTCTGCCACGGCCGTGGGCTTTGTGTAATGGCTCTCCTAGACACAGCGCGATCTCACCACCAATACCGGGAGAGACGAATCCCCTGCCGATCCGCTCACTTGCCTCCATGTGGCTCGGGACTGTACCCAAAAAATACCTGTTTGCACGACTCCTTTGAGCCGTGGTAGGGTAGAAATCAAAGCACAGTGGGAACTCACACGAGACAAATGACGACCTCAGGTCGATGAACTAACCTGTACACATGTCACCAGGGAACTGCTATCTGACGATAGGTATAATACCAACTAGCAGATTCCCGGCGAGTCCTGTCCGGTGTACTCATAACCCAATGAGCACCTGTATACATCTTAGGTGATCCAACTGACACCAGTGGCTTATGAGACCGGCCACCGCCCCTCGTCGGGGTCTCGACTGTATACACTAGTTTACTCCGGAGTATCGATGCCCTGTCTCGAAACTCCCATGACTAGGGACCATAATTAAGGATGTGCTTATGGACTACCCAACTCTCACGTATATGATCGCCATCATACTGTTGGTAGTCAAGCAAGATCCTAAGGGCTCTATCAAAGTGTAACAGAGATTAGTCACCTGAACCTGCACACAACTGATAAAGGCAAACCAGATAGCATACTATCATCTCGAGTAAGACTGTCCTACCGGTATAGGTCCTCCGCAATCATTGCAATCACCTGCCTGTGATCCAATAATTGACTTTGAGGGCACTATATCCAACACTAAGCGTCATGCATCGACACTCGAAAACATCATAAAAACCGTGCCCATCATCGGCACGTAAATCCTCTATATCGGGCTCCGTCTGCGGAATCGGCCTTCGGCTCCGGCAGTACGGGTCGTCCCATATCCATCTATCGACTCTGGTAAGTATTCTCCGGATAACCGTCAGGTCCAACCAATCACCGATAGGTACTCGCCACCCTGCCAGGCTCATCGTCTGCTCTACGAAAAACATTTCTTCTCCCGGGGAACCATACCGGGTCCACCATGTACTCGCAATCGGCCTCATCCGCCTCCTCGAATCGGGTTTCACATGTCGCTCTCAGCACCGAGAAAACACATGGTGGACGCACTGAAATATCATATCAAGGGTAACCGGGTTTTTAAAACAATTACATATTCTCTTTTGAAATATCCACGGTTCCCAAATCCAGAAATATCATGGAAACAACATATCTCAATGCGTATAATCAGAAAGCATGATGTATGCGACATGTAAAAGAAATGTAAGCATATCAGTATGTCATGCAACACGGAATAGTAATATGCACATATTTAGGAAAGACCGCTTCTTTAAAATGAATCAGCTTTAAAAGGTATCTTGTGGTTCCCAAATCTCTAATTAATACCAGAATCACTTATGTATGAGAGAAAACGTATGAATATACAGTATATCGGTCCACAAGTATGCCATACAAGAGTCATATCCTGAATGCAACAGTACTACAATGTAGTGACATGGCAATTATCGATGATGAAGTGTGTGAGCCGGCGAGCAGTGTAAGTGGAACATATGCATCATCGATAATGGTGCTGGTGTCCTAACAGCATGATTGTAATATAGCAACAAACAAAAGCAATGCAAATAGCATGAAAATGCGGAATCGAATAATCAACGCAACAGAGAAGAATCTACCTCAATAAATATATCATGCAGCTCTGCCATTTGAAATAAGACGTATCAGGGTTTTTGGTAAAATAAGGGCTACGGTTTTTTAAGAAAAGATGCATCTTTTGAAAATGTCCGTAGAGTCCCTTTTTCCTATCTTTGAAATACTCCCGATTAGTTTGTTTTGAAATAGGTATGACTCGGGTCTAGTCTAATGTCTACTAAGTAATCTACATCTAACTATCAA
Organism: Agapanthus africanus; assembly: GCA_030015575.1. Lineage (NCBI taxonomy): Eukaryota > Viridiplantae > Streptophyta > Magnoliopsida > Asparagales > Amaryllidaceae > Agapanthus > Agapanthus africanus. Next base: position 56,012,080 of record JASDDO010000029.1, read on the forward strand.
GTCAATCGGGAGGGGTATGGAAACCACCTAAATCTGAGTCGATATATATAAATATAAATATAATAATCGGTGATCCCGCCTCAATAGTATCGCGTATGATAGAGTATATCATCTGACGTCCTCGAGTCATGAGTGCAGATCTATCGTCAATATAAAGCTCGTACGGTAAATCATCGTACGGCATCCCAATAGCTGGGTATGGGTGAATATCACATTTATCTCATCAATTATCTGGTATCCTTATCATCATCTCTCATGATCTGGGGTACAGATCTAAGTCTAGTACAATCGATACCATCTAAACAAATATAAGCGCGTGTGTAAAACACACGTCCAAAGGCCCGCTAAAATCTCGTATCGTATCCCAAATACGAATCACATCATATCATATCGTCGACCTAACGATACCATGCCTAAACTCATCGACTCATCTACAGTATCATACACTATCCTCATCATCACGATATAAGTATAGCAATAAGCATGTGTGTGCGTGCGGGTGTAAACCTTTGCTAGGGTTCGCAACTAGGAAAATACACTAGTTCACTTCTAACCCTAAAAATCCATTGTACACCTAATACATCTATGATCTCCATGTCATGCAATAAGTTATCATATATATATAGTATATAGTATACTAGACATCGAACTGCGGGGTGCTATAACGCCATCCACCCGACTTCCCCCGAAGATATAATCTACTCACCTTGTATCTTGCGTGTCGGTGTCGATATTGCCACCATCATCTTCATCGCCTCGGATCACTATGGGGGTACCTACATATCACACGTATCGCATCGCATTAAAACCAAATTTAAAGATGAAACGACATACGAAAACCAAAACGATACGCTTATAAGCCTATAGGTTAGAACCTATGGTTAGCCTTCGCGAAACAACCCAAAATCACTCTATATAGACGTACAAACGTCACGCAATCGTGATAACGCACAAATATCAAAATCTAAAAATCGAAATACGAATAACCATAACCAAATTCAAACCAGCAACTTATAAAAGTGTTCCCAGATTTCGTCTCAGGTGAAACCAAGATTCCAAAACAACACTAGGGTGATATACAGGGTTAATGTGACCTACAGGAGAAACCTGGACCCTACCCCATACCAAGCGGCCGATCCCCCTTAAGGGAAAATCCGGCCAGGCCGGCCCTGCATGATCCTATGGGGTCTGTATTTCTACAGGGGGTTCCTAGGGTCTCAATTGGGTCCCTGGACTTGTTTATTTTTCAAGTAAAAATCCCAGTCTATTCCCGATCTCCCTGCACACTAAATACCTCACAAACCGACATGAAAGTCCCGTAATTCCGTATTTTTGGGTTTCAGGTTATGTTTGGTCAGGGTTTTAGACAATAGGGGGTCTAAGGTCATCATTAAAGTCCAATTGGACAGCCACAACACAAAATAACCCTAACCCTCTCTAGTGTTTTCTAAAGTTCGCCAAACTTTGCCAAATCGATTCTAAACTTTACAAGGGGCTTAAGCATAAGAAATACTAAACTAATTGTGAAGGGATTACCTCAATAGACACTCATGAATCCTCCTACAGCACCAAAACACAAACTTTCTTAGTCCAATAGGCTTCTCTTGAGCTTGTGCACAATTTTAATGAAATGAGAGTGGGGTTTTGGAGTTGTTTTAGAGGTGTTTTAGGGAGTTGAAGAGGAGGAGAAAGAGGGGGCAGCAGCAGCTGCTGGAGCTGAAGAAGGAGAGGGAGAGATGAGGGAAGAAATGAGAAGAATGGCTAAGTCCAAGTCAACACACCTCACCCTCTCAATCTCTCACTTGTCCATACTCAATATAATAACCTTTTTCCTTTTCTTTTCTTTTTCTTTTCCCTCCAAATTCTTCTGACTCAAATAGTAACCCCAAAGTGATATGGTAGAAATGCACAAGTGTAGAGTAAAAAAAAATGATATGTGCATGTTTTGCACAAAAATGCCAAAAATCCAATTAGCGATTTTTAATCGCGATTAGCACTAAATTAGTGTCAAGCTAATCATAAAAACTTAAAAATGGCATAATTTTATAAATTACCCTATTTTAGAATTTTCCATAATTTTTCCAAATTTTTTCCCATTTATCGGTATTTAATTATACCAAAATATTAAAATATTCATGAAAATAATATTAAATTATAAAAATTCCCAAAAATAATATTTTATTTTTTTGAAATGTTACAATCTTCCCCCCTTAAAGAAATTTAGTCCCCGAATTTAAATTTAAACCCCCAAATACTAAAACATTTCAGTAAAACACCAAGTCGTCCGGGCTCCGAAATCATCAATACATAATACGCATCATAGCGCAATGCATGCGCATGAGTAATGAGCAGATAACTCAAAATCGAAACTCCGTCAAGTATCCCGCAATTATCGGAGTCATGGTAAAGACACAAATGTCAAATCCGATACAAAACCAATACGATATAAATCAGAACTATACTTGTAAATATCAAATCTATATATGTGAAATGCTGAAGTAAATGCATGCCAAATCTTTTTAAGTCGCTGTGCGATGCGCATAACACTGCATAGTGGTGAATGGCTATTTTAATAAAATAACCATATACGTATATATCCTTGTTTAATGTGTACGTTCCGCTGTTTTGAAAACACTTTAGAAGGGTTTCCTCGTTTTAAATATTTCGTGTCATATCAGACACGTAGGTAAATACTGAGACTATAACTCTCTTTTTGGAAATCCCTTCGATAACTAACAATGCATGCAAAGTATATCCTGGCACTGTCCTCTGACTAGTCCTGCTTAGTACGAAAACAAATAGCAAATATCATAAAAATGTACTGGTCCATAAGGAATAAATCCCAAAAATATATATAAGAATACCCTGTGCGTCTGGTGCGCACGGAAATAAAAATCCATATATCTGCCATACATGTGCACAAAACAACATCTAGGTGCAACGGTGTGCACACAACATCTGTCATAGGCAACGTGTGTACCTGACAGCACAAACAGGTGAATCTGACATGCATAAAGAATCCCAATTTAGTACATCTAATGTGCACCAAAACCGTATCTCAAAACATGCGCTCAACACGCGCGAAAATCCAAATCGAATGCACGGAGTGCAAGAAATCAACATCAATATCAGAATCAAGATCGGAATACATTACGACATAATCCAATCAGGTATACCGTGGTGCATCAGCTCACAACCATGTGCATCAGCGTGCACAAATCAAATCAAAACACTAAAGTGCATGAAAACTATGCTGGAAGCGTAAATCAAATCACCGGCCTAAAATAGGCATGAAATCACAATCAATACCTCAAGCGAAATAACTATACGCAAAATATCAATACCCAGTAGGTGCAACCATGGTGCAAGAAAACAAATATCATGAAATTCAGTCATCAAGACTAAATCATGCAAATAGATCGCCCAAAATACCGAAATCTAAAGTGACGGATACGTGATAGTCAAATCACAAAATCACAAATCATAATTACCGTTGTCGGTATATCCAATGCTAGTAGTGCAAGATATCTACTTGCCTCTTGCTCGCGGTCTGGCGTCCTCTGTCTCTGGGTCCTTATTTCCTGTGTATTACCAATCTCGCAATCCATAGGCTCATCGGCCCTATCAGATGTGCTAACGGGGACGATTCCGTTCTGGCACTTCTCTGGCCAATTTGCGTCCTCAGCACAGCATTTCCTCAAAAACTGGTCGCATCCCAATGCTTCTGTAGACATATCCGACCTTTAACCTTAACGGGGAGTACCAACAGCTCGTCAGCATCTCGCACGAACCTCTTGTCCCACTTGTCTACATCATCATATACTCCGACGTCACATCTCTATCTGTGCTCTGCAATTGTTCTCGGCTACGGTCCATCCGAAGTCTCTCACACGGACTCGAAATCACGAACTCGGTATCTTCATCTCTCTGTAGAAGATATCTGGCCGAACACGTCCTCGGGAACTCGTCCCAACTTGCGGAGGTATACTCCCTATACAACGCCTCTGCATGCGTATCACATCTCTAATGTCAGCGGAGTGGAACGTCATCTCGTCAAAATCTCTTGCGAACTCTTTACTCCATTTTGTTCCAATGTCGACTGATTCAAACTCGTCTCCTCGTAGCTGCATGGACTGCGCTCCAACGGCTATACTCGTATCTGGAGTCTCCCAAGCAGTGTATCCCATCATATGATATCCAAAAGATGTCGAACCATCCGATCGATTTGTCAAAACCTCATAATCCCCCAAGAGATCAACATCTTGGGTACAGTTTAATAGTATCGAGTACATACCACAGCATCAGTGGTCCAGCCGTAGAAGGGCAAACCCAAGCCTCACTAATGGCGCCGCGGAACTGCAGCAAACCTTAAGGTTCAAAGGCTTTCACACGGTCATTATGTCCAGTTAGGGTTTCATTCTTCTAGAGGGTCCATAGAATTGCTTGGACATCTTTCCGAATACTTTAAACTTGGAAAATGGGCTCCTGACATTCGATCGTCTCTATCGACTCTCAACGAATCTGCATGAATTCGTCTCTAGCTGGAATCAATCTATCTGATGACCTTGTATCGGGGTAAGCGAACGAACCACATGTCCTAGTCATTCACCCTCGGGTGACTAGCGACTCGCCATAATATCTCGAAGTATATACTCATGCTGCGGTAGCTCCAATCATCTGGGCGATATCTCGTCATTTGCAGCAACAACTGGCTCCTTCGTCTGTACGCTGAACATCGCCTCAATCATCATGACTAAGCGATATATCAATGGTCATAACATCCTGGTTGGCTCCTAGCGATAGCTTGATCCTCTGGTACTGATCAGCAAGTCCGAGAAATCTCGTAACAGCGATCTATCAAACGCTCATGGCGCGAAAACACAATAAAACGACGCCTCTATATGCAATCGTACATCTCTGGAATCATGCCCTGGGCAGCCCTCGTCTACGACGAGCTCATGCTGACGCAACTCCATCCGTAGCTCTCTCTGCCCGTGTAATCATAGCAGCAAAATCATAACCAATATCGATGATGATAGATCATAGGAATGAATATAATACTGTGCAAGGAAATGTACATCCTAAGGCTCCTTAAGCGGAGTGGCTTGTCGTAAGTATGCCGCGGAACATACACACGGTACGTCACTCTATTGATGTCACCTTCTCCATCAACCAAGGGTCATCCTACGCGACGAAAGTTCGGGTATAATACCCCCTCGACTAAGTCTAAGTTCCGTAAGGTCAAGCCTAAGTTCAGTATATATATAAACGCCCTAGGATTCACATAGTCAAACTTAGACTTGAACTAAGGTTAACCTAGCGCTCTGATACCAACTTTGTCATGACCCGAAATAGCCCATGACTGGCACTTGAATCATATGAAGTCTATAGGATCCCATCTAATTCAAGTAAGCCAAAAGCCCAGAAATCTAAAACCATTTTTAAGTAATAATTAAAGGAAATAGTTTTAGGAAGTGAAGAAAGCAAGTTTTTAAAACAAGGGTTTTGAAATAAGTAGGCCGAATATGCATTTTTAAAATTTATAGTCTTTTTAAAAAATTTCGGCAGAGTTTCCTTTGTAAATACTGGCCCCGAACGGGGTACAACAAGAATAATATATATGCAATGATAAAAGGCATCCCCAAGCGGGAGCTACCTCTTCGTCAATCGACGGTCACAACCATGCAAGGAATATAATATACAACGCCGAAGGGCGAGGATCAAAACTCAGAAAGAAACTCAAAACAGCATGAAAACCGTAATACTACAACGCGCGACTCTAAGGTCGAAATAATACATAACTGATTTTTAAGTCTGAAACAATATACAAGTTTTGGTTGATGGAATTACTAGATACAACTGAATAATACATGTACAATGGTGGTTCTGATGCAAAAGAACCCACCTACCAAAGCAAGTCACCCGCATGGAAAGCAATGTGCCAGAAAAGCCACAATGAAACCTGTGCGGCAAAACCTGCAAAAACTGTGGCATAATGGGGGTGAGTTGCCAACTCATGAATAGAAAATATTTACAAGCAGAAATCGTCTGTATGACACAATCCTAGGTCAATATGATCAGATATATATAAACCTCAATATGAATAAGTCTGAAGCATGCTAAAGTGGCATTGTAACCTCTATACATGAGTGTAGTACCAAGTGCTCGAGCCAGTGCCTCAGGTAATAACATATCATAAATATGAGGTATGATCAATGTCGACTATATCATGAAGTCTAAGAAAAGTGGATATCATCCAACTATGTGATCAATATCATCAATGTCAATATATGTATGTGGATCCGTCCACGTGTCACCCAATGACAAAAACCATCATGCATGTAAATTTCATAAAGCATATGCATGGAAATATGAGGATGTAAATCAACATGAGTCGCTCGCGACATATCGAATCATGGAACCTGAGCGTCTAGCATCGACACTCGAAAACATCATGAAAACCGTGCCCATCATTGGCACGTAAATCCTCATATATCGTGCTCCGTCTGCGGAATCGGCCCTCGACCCCGGCAGTACGGGTCGTCCCATATCCATCTATCGACTCTGGTAAGTATCCTTCGGATAACCGCCAGGTCCAACCAATCACTGGTAGGTACTCGCCACCCTGCCAGGCTCATCGTCTGCTCCAAGAAAAACATTTCTTGCCTCGGGGAACCATACCGGGTCCACCATGTACCCGCAATCGGCCTCATCTGCCTCCTCGAATCAGGTTTCACATGTCGCTCTCAGCACCGAGAAAACACATGGTGGATGCACTGAAATATCATATCAAGGGTAACCGGGTTTTTAAAACAATTACATATTCTCTTTTGAAATACCCACGGTTCCCAAATCCAGAAATATCATGGAAACAACATATCTCAATACGTATAATCAGAAAGCATGATGTATGCGACATGTAAAGGAAATGTAAGCATATCAGTATGTCATGCAACACGGAATAGTAATATGCACATATTTTGGGAAGACCGCTTCTTTAAAATGAATCAGCTTTAAATGGTATCTTGCGGTTCCCAAATCTCTAATCAATGCCAGAATAACTTATGTATGAGAGAATACGTATGAATATACAGTCTATCGGTGCACAAGTATGCCATGCAAGGGTCATATCCTGAATACAACAGTACTACAGTGTAGTGACATGGCAATTATCGATGATGAAGTGTGTGAGCCGGCGAGCAGTGTAAGTGGAACATATGCATCATCGATAATGGTGCTGGTGTCCTAACAGCATGATTGTAATATAGCAACAAACACAAGCAATGCTATGTAAATAACATGAAAATGCGGAATCGAATAATCAACGCAACAGTGAAGAATCTACCTCAATAAATATATCATGCAGCTTTGCCATTTGAAATAAGACGAATCAGGGTTTTGGTAAAATAAGGGCTACGGTGTTTTAAGAAAAGATGCACCTTTTGAAAATGTCCGTAGAGTCCCTTTTTCCTATCTTTGAAATACTCCCAATTCGTTAGTTTTAAAATAGGTATGACTCGGGTCTAGTCTAATGTCTACTAAGTAATCTACCTCTAACTATCAAGTCAATCGGGAGGGGTATGGAAACCACCTAAATCTGAGTCGATATATATAAATATAAATATAATAGTCAGTGATCCCGCCTCAATAGTATCGCGTACGATACAGTATATCATCTGACGTCCTCGAGTCATGGTTGCGGATCTATCATCAATATAAAGCTTGTACGGTAAATCATCGTACGGCATCCCAATAGCTGGGTACGGGTTAATATCACATTTATCTCATCAATTATCTGGTATCCTTATATCATCATCACTCATGATCTAGGGTACTGATCTAAGTCTAGTACAATCGATACCATCTAAACAAATATAAGCGCGTGTGTAAAACACACGTCCAAAGGCCCGCTAAAATCTCGTATCGTATCCCAAATACGAATCACATCATATCATATCGCCGACCTAACGGCAACATGCTTAAACTCATCGACTCATCTCTAGTATCATACACTATCCTCATCATCACGATATAAGTATAGCAATAAGCATGTATGTACATGTGGGTGTAAACCTATGCTAGGGTTCGCAACTAGGAAAATACACTAGTTCACATCTAACACTAAAAATCCATAGTACACCTGATACATCTATGATCTCCATGTCACGCAATAAGCTATCATATATATATATATAGTATATAGTATACTAGACATCGAACTGCAAGGGTGCTATACGCCATCCATCCGTCTTCCCCCGTAGATATAATCTACTCACCTTGTATCTTACGTGTCGGTGTCGATATTGCCACCATCATCTTCATCGCCTCGGATCACTATGGGGGTACCTACATATCACACGTATCGCACCGCATTAAAACAAAATTCAAAGACGAAATGACACACGAAAACCAAAACGATACGCTTAAAAGCCTATAGGTCAGAACCTATGGTTAGCCTTCGCAAAACAACCCGAAATCACTCTATATAGACGTACAAACGTCATGCAATAGTGATAACGCACAAATATCAAAATCTGGAAATCGAAATACGGAAAAGCATAACCAAATTCAAAGTAGCAACTTATAAAAGTGTTCTCAGATTTCGTCTCAGGTGAAACCAAGGTTCCAGAACAACACTAGGGTGATATATAGGGTAAATGTGACATACAGGAAAAACCTAGACCCTACCCCACACCAAGTGGCCGAGCCCCCTAAAGGGAAAATCCGGCCAGGCCGGCCCTGCATGATCCTATGGGGTCCGTATTTCTACAGGGGGTTCCTAGGGTCTCATTTGGGTCCCAGGACTTGTTTATTTTTCAAGTAAAAATCCCAGTCTATTCCAGATCTCCCTGCACACTAAATACCTCACAAATTGACATAAAAGTCCAGTAATTCCGTATTTTTGGGTTTCAGGTTATGTTAGGTCAGGGTTTTAGACAATAGGGGGTCTAAGGTCATCATAAAGTCCAATCGCACAGCCACAACAAAAAATAACCCTAACCTTCTCTAGGGTTTTCTAAAGTTCGCCAAACTATGCCAAATCGATTCTAAACTTTACAAGAGGCTTAAGCACAAGAAATACTACACTAATTGTGAAGGGATTACCTTAATAGACACTCATGAATCCTCCGACAGCACCAAAACACAAACTTTCTTGGTCCAATAGGCTTCTCTTGAGCTTGTGCACAATTTTAGTGAAATGAGAGTGGGGTTTTGGAGTTGTTTTAGAGGTGTTTTGGGGAGTTGAAGAGGGGGAGAAGGAGGGGGCAGCAGCAGCTACTGGTGCTGAAGAAGGAGAGGGAGAGATGAGGGAAGAAATGAGAAGAATGGCTAAGTCCAAGTCAACACACCTCACCCTCTCAATCTCTCACTTGCCCATACTCAATATAATAACCTTTTTCCTTTTCTTTTCTTTTTCTTTACCCTCCAAATCCTTCTGACTCAAATAGTAACCCCAAAGTGATATGGTAGAAATGCACAAGTGTAGAGTAAAAAAAAATGATATGTGCATGTTTTGCACAAAAATGCCAAAAATCCAATTAGCGATTTTTAATCGCGATTAGCACTAAATTAGTGTCAAACTAATCATAAAAACATAAAAACATAAAAATGGCATAATTACATAAATTACCCTATTTTTAGAATTTTCCATAATTTTTCCAATTTTTTTTTCCCATTTATCGGTATTTAATTATACCAAAATATTAAAATATTCAATAAAATAATATTAAATTATAAAAATTCCCAAAAATAATATTTTATTTTTTGAAATGTTACAGATTCACGGGAGAATGTACAGGCTTGCTTGTTGATCTTCTGATCGCTCAATACCTGGGTGGCTGTTATGTTTAGCTGACCGCTTGCAGGTTGTGGGTGTTTGATATGATCATCACCTACTGCCGGCGTATTGACGATTCTTTAGAGACCTACACAGAGCTTTCCTGGCTCAGGCAAAACGGAGTAGGAGCACATATATGATATGTGCGAGACCGGGAACAATACGTGTATGTGATACCGTATTAGATTCTCGCGATATGAGATCTCGGCCGGGTATATGTGATATACCCGGGTCATTAGATCAAGTGTTGATTCAATGAACTGATACAGATTATATTAGTCGGTTATTTATGAAATAGCCGGATTATTGGATCAAGTGTTGATTCGATAATTTAATGTATAATTATATATTTGATATATTAAATTACATTAACTGATATAAGCTAACTAAAAGATTCTTTTTCTCACTCGGGTAATACATTGATATATATGCGATATATGTTAATTGTATTATTTTATTTTGTTACAATAAATATTGTATATGTTATATATAATATTGTAACATGTTAGGCTTATTAATGCAACGTGATTAGTGGAGATTAAACATGATTAAGGTTTGATTTGGGTTAATTTTTCTAGAAGCTTCTAGAAGCTTTTGTTTTGTTTTTGCAAAGATATTTTGTAAAGATATTTTTGTAGATATTTGTTAACCCAACCCAACCCTTGATCATGGTTAAGTCTCTACATGGGTTAAGTTATCATACCTAACCCATGGTTGCATTTCTAACCACACAAAAAAAAACTTTCATTATGCATCACAAAAGAGTTAGCTTCTTTTTCTTCTTCCTTCTTCTTCTTTGCATGAAAAGCTTTCTAGATTTTTATGAAGTGATGAAAATGAGTGAGATTAAGAAAACAAATGAGAGCTAAATTCCTACTTCATCATCCTAATCTATTCTTGCCAATAAGATTAGGGTGTTCACTTCATTAGTAAGTGAGAGCTTCTGTTAAAGAAACTTCAAGCTGTATCATCTTTGTTATCGAAGATCGGAAGCAAGCATGCATCTTTCTCTTCGTGGAGCCTTTCTAGAGTCCGGGAACATGATGATCGCAGCGAAGGGACCTCAACACGGAACTTATGAAGCGAAGGACCGGACTACAATGGTTGTAATCCCAAACTCTTAGAAGTAAAGTTGTTTACTTGCTTATTGTTTTCGCCTAATCTCTAGTAAAGATCTTGGTTAGGGTTGTTCGGCATGTCTAAATTTTAAATCGGGCATGGTTGATGCCTTGTAGACCCATGTGACAGTGCCTAGTAACCCTACAGCTACAGTGTGATCACTTCACCAAATTTCAGCTGTGGTCTTAGAAAAGCCTGCCTGTATTTCTGCAACATTAAAAAAAAAAAAAAAAATTACGACGACAAAAAAATTCGACAGAAACTTCAATTTTGAAATTGCGGTTTTGGAAATTTTGTTCGATCGATATTCTAAATACGTTAGAGCAAGCTAGTAAAGGTTAATGGCATGGCTCTGATACCATGTAAGTCTACGCTAGCGCCCTGGCCGTCTGTCCGAGGCCAAAATGCGGAAACAAAAATTTTTCTTAACTAGAAATCGGCGCTATCGTATACTTTAAATCCGGATCGAACCATTAACCTACAACTAGCAAACTAGAGAAAGGTTGGAAAGGCTATACCGATCGATCCGTGTCCTTCGGTCTTTGGCCACCATCCCAAGCTCCTCGCGGCATCTCCGGTCTCGATCTCCTCGTCGGAAAGGGCACCACATCATCGAGTCCTTTTGCGGGCTCCCGCTTCATCCGAAGCAACTCGGGCATGAAGTTCGCTAGCCGACATGTCCAAGGTGAAGTAGAGAATGTGTGTGATCACTTTGTCTCTTGCATCCATTGTATAGATGTAGGTTGAAGATGAAACCATCAATGGAGGTTGTGAGCTAGCGGAAGAAGAAGAAGAAGCCATTCTTTTCTTTTGTGTTGCTATATAAAAAATGAGAGAGAGTTAGTATGAAAAATACAAGACCAAACTCCATCATGGCTGCCCTCTCTCTTTCTCTTCTCATCATATCAACACAAAATCAATCAAATAATGTGACATATGCACAATAAAAGAGACCATGAGTCACTAATGAAGTCTATGTTACATTAAATGCATAAAATGATGATATAAGCTCACAATTTCCATTTGTAAACATTAACCCAAATGTTTACAACAATAAAAGATACGGCAACATCTAAAGTAAACTCGTGAGGAATCACAAGGATACCCCTCACCTGTATATACATACCTGCATCCACATTCCGACTGAATGCGAATGCGATGAGACTAAAGGAATCCAACAAATCTAATACTAGGATCCGGATTAAACCAAAGCTCACTAGTATGATCCGCCCGATCATGATCCGTGCACTACTGCACGTATATGATCGGACCCTGCCATATATCATATGGCCTCTACAACATTTCGCCCGAAACTTGAGAAACTGTCTGTGGGGGACTCTAAAGACTCGTCAATACTTTGGACGTGGATTTAACCACTAGCACGTCAGAGGTACTAGCCGTACGTAACGGGCTACCAGGTATTGACCAAAAGGGAGGTCGATGAGCGAACTCATCCTGACACCCTACTGAGCCTGTCAGTGACAATATCCGTACAGTCCGGTCCGTTCGTCTATGAGCATCGCATGTCGGGCCTAGGGTGGTGGTAAAAGTCAGACCCCCAAAAGCGGTATAAATTGTGTCGGAGTGTAGCCCGGAACACCCTGAGATAATACTGGAATACTTACCAGTAAATCTCCTTCCTTGGCCAAGGACTTTGTGTAATGGCTCTCCTAGACACAGCGCGATCTCACCCCCAATACCGGGAGAGACGAAACCCCTGCCGATCCGCTCACTGCCTCACTGTGGCTCGGGACTGTACCCAACTAAAACCTGTTTGCACGACTCCTTTGAGCCGTGGTAGGGTAGTAACCAAAGCACAGTGGGAACTCACACGAGAAAAATGATGATCTCAGGTCGATGAACTAACCTGTACACATGTCACCAGGGAACTGAAATCTGACGTCAGGTATAATACCAACTAGCATGTTCCCGGCAAGTCCTGTCCGGTGTACTCATAACCCAATGAGCACCTGTATACATCTTAGGTGATCCAACCGACACTAATAGCTTGTGAGACCGGCCACCGCCCATTGTCGGTGTCTCGACTGTATACACTAGTCTACTAATGGAGTATCGATGCCCAGTCTCGAAACTCCCACGACTAGGGACCACTTTAAGGATGTGCTTATAGACCCCAGCTCCCACGTATATGATCGCCATCATACTGTTGGCCGTCAAGCAAGAATCCTATGGGCTCTATTAACGTGCAATAGTGACCTGTAAGGCCATCTAAAACTGTACACGATGATAAAGATGAACCAGATAGCATACTATCATCACGAGTAAGACTGTACTACCAGTATAGGTCCTCCCTCAATCATTGCAATCACGTGCCTGTGATCCAATAATTGACTCTGATGGCACTATATCCAACATAGGTTTCTTTTAGTTTCATTAATCTCATTAATGAAGTCCCATTTTATTATGCTTCACAAGCATCACATTTGAAACGAAATCAGCAATATAACATATATCTCATATATATAATATAAACATTCATCTCAGGCAGTAATATGATCTCATCACAGAACATTGCAGCAGAAGAAACACATAAGAAATATTGGATATTCTAGGAATTCCGTGTTTTATGTTAAGCCAGTCTAAAACATGGATTCCACGGTCGCGATGAATAGCTAAACCCATATCCCTAGACCCCTACGAGAGCGGCAAGTAACCCTACCAATTATAGTTTAGGACACCCGGTCTCGACTCCTCGAGATGGTCTTCCACTGGACCCTAGAACCCGGTTACTTGTGCTCCCCGCCTTGGGTCTATCATAATGCGGAAAAGTAAATAATATACAATGGTGATATCATCCTCAACCTGGAAGATCCCCAATAAAAGAATATTACATACAATGAATTTTACATGAATGAAAATGAAATACTCTCATCTCATATAATACCCCCGGCTATTCAAAACGCGACGATCCAATATAACATATCACAGCAACACATAACATCACATGTCATCAACGTAAGTAAATATGCGTATCCCAATTGTCGTTGATGTATAGCAACGAAACCGGCGATACACCACATATTACACTTACGGTCGCAGAAAAGAAAGTGTAAAACTACAACAGTTGGAATCCGCAACCTTTTCAGACATCACATGCCTAACAAAATGAATTCCTTAGACATCACATGCCTAACAATTATAAACCCCACATTTTAGTCTCACTATCGAAAACTCTTTTCAATATCAAGTTGGGCAATTCAACAAGATTCCCGACATCCTAATCGAATGCTCGTCGGAAACTTTAGTAGATGGCCGCACCTCCGATGCCGTCGACGAAGTGCACTAAGGCGGAACACCACTGCCGCGAGCACTCGAACGGATGCTTTTGGCGACGGGGTTCTCCTATAGTCACTTGGTCAGGGCTATGGGGCGTGGATATCTATTAAGTTTTCTCGGTGAGTATCCACGTACGCTACGTGATTGCGACGGACTTTTGATCACATCAAAATCCCGTGGCAACCGATCATCTGAGACTAAAAACTTCTAGATTTATAACATTCAAATTAGTTATCTCATAACTACTTATGGATTCCAAATATTGTATCACATTCCAGATAAATAGACAATGTTAAACTTTCTGATCGAATAAACAAACACCCAAGATTTCCCAAATAGCTCAACACTTGAGCGGAGTTCAAAAAGTCCCAGAAAATGTCACAGCCGCTATGAACCAGCCGTAGAAGGGTCAAACCAATGCCTTGTTAGTGTATATGCCCTAGAGGCCATTACTGTATCATACTAGTTTGTATATTACTTGATGGAAGCTTGGGATATTCACCTTGTATAAACAATCTTGCTCAATATAGTAGTATGCTACTTGGTTTGTTTCTACTTCAATGTGTACTTGTGTTTATTTCAGTATATCACTTATACGCATTAGTGGAGCCCTTAGGATCTTTGCTTGATTACCAGCGTTGTGATGGCAGTCACACTAGTGGGGGCTGGGTAATCTATAGGCACATCCTTATACAGGTCCCTAGTCGTAGGACTATCGAGACAGGGCATCGATACTCCGGAGTAGACTAGCGTATGCGCTTCTCATCCCAGTGTGGGAGATGATCTGTCCCACATCCATCAGTACGTCGTACTGGAGATAGTATACGGGTGCTCGTTGGGTTACGAGTACACTGGACAGGACTCGTCGGGAACTGACAGGTTGGTATTATACCTATCGTCAGTTATCAGTTCCCAGGTGACATGAGTACAGCTTAGTCCGCTGACTTGACACTGACACTTCGCCTCGAGTGTGTTCCCACTGCACTTTGATCACTACCCTACCACGGCTCAAAGGAGTCGTGCAAACAGGTGGTGGTTGGGTGCAGTCCCGAAGCACTTGGAGGCAGTGACGGTTAGACAGGATTCGTCTCTCCCGGTATTGGGGGTTGACATCGCGCTGTGTCTAGGAGAGCCATTACACGAGTAGTCCCTGGCCAGGGCAAGCGAGATATACTGGTAGGTTTCCAGTGTTATCTCAGGGTGTTTTGGGCTTCACTCCGACACGACTTGTACCGCTATTGGGGGACTGACGTTTTACCGCCCCCTAGGCCCGCCATGCGATGTATCAGACGAACAGACCGGACTGTACGGAGAATGTCACATTCAGACTCAGTAGGAGTTCAGATGGGGTTTCACCTCGTCAGCCTTCTTGTCGGCATCTACCTGGGGACCGTTACGCACAGCTAGTGCCGCTTGCGGTCTGTGGTTAAACCCACTGCCAGCGTAGTGTCGAGTCTTTAGAGTCCCACACAGAGGGTATTCGCCTCTGGGCAAAACAGAGTAGAGGTCGCATGGTTTTGCGACAGGGTTCGTTCTCATCCGCGCACTTGTGCACGTTTGGAGTCCGGACGGATTATACTGGCAGGCTCTGGTTTGAGCCAAATACTGGTATATGTTTTAGGGTTGCTTTTATCTCTTGGTATTCTTGTTCCTCGGAACGAGAATGCAGGTGTGTATGCACAGTTGCTTGAGGCGGAGAATGAGGTTTTTCATTAGGGTTTCGGATCGGGTGCGTATGCACAGTTGACAGTTATCATTTTCCAAACCCTAATGGATTTATATATTATCTATTAATAATAGTAATTAAATGAGAATTATGTTATGGTTGTTTTTTTGTTGACTTGTTGACCATGGTTGACTTGTTGACCATTGACCACCATCATGCTTTGAAAGATCCTCCTTGATTCATGCTTACACTTCATTTAAAGAAGCATGATAGTGGTCATTCCAAATATAACCATCAACTATTCTTATTTCAATTATTATCATTTAGATAATTCTTTTCTTTTGCAATATGGTTGCAAGAAAGAAATAATTGAGCTCATTCTATCATAACCTCTCTCTCTCCTCACTTCATCTTCTTCTTCCTCTAGAAAAGAGAAACCTTCTCATGTGTTGAGAATCATTCTCTTTAGAAAGAAAAGCAAACCCTAATCACTCTCTACTCATTCTAGGATG
The DNA here is from genome assembly GCA_030015575.1 of Agapanthus africanus. Taxonomy (NCBI): domain Eukaryota; kingdom Viridiplantae; phylum Streptophyta; class Magnoliopsida; order Asparagales; family Amaryllidaceae; genus Agapanthus; species Agapanthus africanus. The sequence continues at coordinate 56,028,512 of JASDDO010000029.1, forward strand.
AAGGTTTAGCAAGCCGGAAACCCTAGTTCACTCAAAGATCGAGGAAGAGCCCAAAGGTCGAACCTTCAAGGTGGATCCATCTTCGACGGGAGAAGGCGACGAAAAGAGAACCATCAACCTCTACAAGGTTTGAAGAAGAAGGAGTTCAAGTTTAGGTATAACCATCTTCCATAGTAGCTAACTCTCTTTAGCAAGAATACTAGTTTTAGTTTAGACAACGATCCCGACCTTGTTTAGTCCATGTTGCCTCTTGCGATAAAAATTCGTTTTTTTATACCGTTTCCGCCTCCCCGTAAGCACCGGGGGTCGCAATATGGACTTACAGTGGTATCAGAGCCTAACTAAACTTAAACTAGCTTGGTAGTGAAGTGTAACGAAGTTCGGAACCGAAAAATCGCAAAACCGGAAAAACAAAACCCTAAGTTTCTGTTGAAATTTTTTCTGCTCAAAATGAAAAACTTTATACTTGTAAAATCGTCTCAGGGTTTTTTAAGAACACCCACCAAAAACGATAGCATGTTTCCTCCAAACCGCCGCCCTTCCGCGGCCTCACCTATTCATCTGGCCGCGGAACCGCCGCAGGTTGTTTTCATCTTTGCATCGTTTTTCGTGCAGTGTTCTTCTGTGTTGGTTTTGGGATTTTTCAGATATATTATATGTACCCAGATTTTCCAGAACAGAAATTCACTTTTGGGGTCCTATAATTCCGTATTTTTTTTTTCCGAACTTCACTGCACTTTGGCTATGTTGGTTATATCTGTGATGTTTGCATGTATTGAACGTCGGCTAATCGCTATAGGTCGATTAGTCGGGGTTATACATGATCTGTAATGTCCTGGAATGTGTATATGAATGTGTTGGACTGTCGCGGGTGAATAGCCGGGGTGGATGTGAGATGAGCTTTTGTTTTTCTTTCATTCATTGTAAATGTAAATTGATGTAATAATATTATTTGTTTGGCCGCACAACCGGGTCGGGGTTGTAGCCGTCATTGTATAATTCTTTTTACTGTTTATGCTCCTAGGATAGACCCATGGAGGGGTGCACAAACTGCCGAGTACTTGGCGGGTAGTTTGCCGCACCCGTAGGGGTCTTGGGTGGGGTATTTGGCTATTCACCGCGACCGTGTTATCCGCTTTTCGTTTCAGGCTCGAAAGGATTGCGGATTGCTAGTATATCCAATGTATTCATCTGTGATCTGTAATGTCTATCATTGCTTTCTATTTAGGCGTTGCTTATGTTTTACAGCCGCGCTAGCCCAGCCCCCGCTCTGTCGTTAGTTAAGTAACCTAACGAGTGATGACGGGACCCCGTGGCGAATGCGAATTGCATAAGCGTACGTCATATTTTGGTTGTTTTCTGCAATGGTAGGAACTAAATGATGGGACGCATTAAAAGAACTAATGCAAGAATATCACGCATTAAAAGAACTAATGTAAGATAATAAACCAAGTTTAAGTCGATGGAACACTTTCGAAAAACCACTCGGTTCTTTTCAAAACTAACTTTTAAATGCGGAGCTTGAGCCACTCCTTATAAAAGCTATCTCGTTCCATCGATTATATCAAGTTCACTACATTCACGGTTTTACCAAAACCATTCGTAGCCCTCCGTCGTTTCGCATGAATAGGCAATAGTATTCAAGCTGTGTATTTTGGCCAAAGTCAAGGCACAGTGATTGGTAGCTATTGGGTGTTCATGTGTAGCATAGATAGATGCGTTGGTTTGGGACAGTCGTGCTGCCATTTTGGCCAAAGTCAAGGGTATGTACGGGTGGATCCAAATTAACCTGGAAAGTGACGGGAAGAACTTGACATGTGACTTATGATATTTTGGCCAAAGTCAAGGTCATAAGAGCATGGGGCAAAAATCCACATCGGGAGTTTCATAAGTACTGAAACTTGCTAGATTTGCATACCATTTGGAGTATGATGATTATGGTAGGATTCCTTCATTTTCGTCACGCGATGATATTTGGATCCCGATCCTACTGTGAGTATATGCTACTCCTCGGGAAATTTCTCACTAAACGATCAATGCTATAAACCTAGTAGGTGCCTAGAAAGGTGTTAGCGGGGCTACGCCCCCAGGGAAAAGAGGTTCTTAAATTAAGGAACTTCGCGAAAGCGTTGGAAAACCTCCCTCGAAGTACCGACACTGGCCTGGCTGAACGGTTAAGCAAGTATTGTACGGTGGGATTGATCCCGGCTAATTCTTCCTTTGTGGTTTGAGGAGGGATTCGAGAGACAGTGGGAGCCATCCTGTTTAGACAAATTAAAAACCATTCTAAACTTGCAAGAGCATCGTGCTAAGTGTTTCTTCTCTCCCCCTGCAGCGACCAAATCGAAATGACTGGACTTAAGTTACTTCTAGATAAAAACATATTGACAGTGCCAAACTACAAAGATTGGCTCAGGAATGTCAAATTGGCAATCTCTTACGACAAGCTGGGGTATCTTCTTACAACCAAAGCTCCCCCCGTCCCAGGTCCCACCTCCAGCGTCGCGGATAAGGAAATCCGTAAGACTTGGGAGATTGACAGCGCGAAGGCCAGATGCCTCGTACTTGCCTCGATGGACAATGACCATCAGAGGAGGCACGAGAATATGGATTTGGAATCCATATTTCTTCATACAAAAGAACTGTATGGAGAGCAGTCTCGTATCGCAAGATACGAAGTGTCGAAGAAGTTATTTTCCACTAAGTTGGCCGTCGGATCATCGGTAGCGGACCACGTGCTTAAGATGATTGGCTACACTGAGGAGCTCGCGGAACTTGGGACCACGTTGGACAGTGAACTTTATACAGATATAATTCTCCAGTCCCTTCCATCCACTTACGCCCAGTTCATTCTGAATTTCAACTTGCAAGAAAAGGAAGTTGAACTTTCAGAACTCCTCAACCTGCTGAGGAGCGCAGAGGGCACCCTACAGAAGGGTAGGGATACATCCACTTTGTTTGTAGGAGGATCTTCTTCTTCTAGGTCCAAGGCGAAAGCCAAGGGAAAGAAGAAGAAAGCCCCCGCCAAACCAAGAGGCGGTGTTAGTAAAGTGGGTGCGAAGGGAAAGGAAAAGGCAACAAAGATAGCGGGGAAGCTTGTTGGTAAAGAGGAATGCTTCTATTGTCACAAGAGTGGACACTGGAAGAAAGATTGCAGGGCTTGGAAAGCCAGGACACAGGAACTGAAGCAGGTTGCGGCTTCAGCTTCAGGTGTGTATGTTATTGAAAATTGTCTTTCTATAAACTCTACTTCCTGGGTATTGGATACCGGATCAGGATCTCATATCTGTAATTCTTTGCAGGCGTTGAGAAACCGTAGGGTTTTGAAGGCAGGTGACATGACCCTCAGAGTTGCGAACGGAGCTAGCATGGATGCTAAAGCCGTGGGGGACTATCACCTGGGAATGTCAGATGGGCATGTTTTGGTTTTGCGTAATTGCTTTTTTGTACCCAACGCAACTTGTAATATCATTTCTGTATCTTTGGTTTCTAAAGAAGGTTATGAATTTGCGTTTGTAAGTAATGTTGTTAACATTCACCTTAATCAAGTTCTGATTGGGTCAGGTACATTGAGCAATGGTATATACGTATTAAACCAACCACAGATTTTCAATGTCCAGAATACACACAAAAGAAAGTCACCAGATATTAATCAGACTTTCTTATGGCATTGTAGACTGGGTCACATCAATGAGAGAAGGTTGACTAAGTTACATACAGAAGGATATTTGGATCCGTTCGAATATCAATCGTATGCCACTTGTCAATCCTGTCTCAAAGGAAAGATGACAAAGACTCCGTTCACTGGACACGGAGTAAGAGCGAGCGAGCTCTTGGGACTCGTACACAGCGACGTGTGCGGTCCAATGTCTACACATGCGCGAAGCGGTTATTCTTACTTCATTACTTTTACGGATGATTTTTCAAGATACGGTTATGTCTTCTTAATGAAACATAAGTCCGAAGCTTTTGAAAAATTCCAGGAATTTAAGAATGAAGTAGAAAAACAAACCGGCAAAAGTATCAAGATTCTAAGATCGGATCGAGGTGGAGAATACTTAAGTGCCGAGTTCCTGAATTATTTAAAAGAGAATGGGATTCTCTCTCAGCTTACTCCTCCATACACTCCGCAACACAACGGTGTATCGGAAAGACGGAACCGGACCCTATTGGATATGGTACGGTCCATGATGAGTAACGCTGAGTTACCGCGATCATTCTGGGGGTATGCGCTAGAATCAGCTGCGTACCTTTTGAACCGAGTTCCTACTAAGACTGTGCCTACTACACCATATGAGATGTGGTGTGGGAAGAGACCCCATCTCAGTCACATTAAGACTTGGGGAAGTCCAGCTTTTGTTAAAAAGAAGCATGCGGACAAGCTCGAAGCGCGCTCAGTACTGTGTAAGTTTGTGGGATATCCAAAGAATTCCAAGGGATATCTCTTCTACTACGAAGAGGAACAAAAAGTTCTTGTTTCTCGTCATGCCCACTTTCTAGAACATCAGTTCTTAGAAAAAGAATTAAGTGGGAGCGCAGTAGAACTGGAAGAAATTCCAGAACCACAGACTATTACTGAAAGCTTAGTGGAACCAGAGGGTTCAAATGAACAGGACATTCCTACGCCGCTCCGCAGGAGTAGTAGGCAGTCTCATCCGCCCGAGAGATACTACGGTTTTCTCATAGACGGGGATAGAGAGGATTGCATCATAGACTATGATGAGCCTACTAGCTTCCAGCAGGCCGTTCAGAGCATTGACTCGGTAAAATGGCTGGATGCAATGCGGACCGAAATGGAGTCCATGTATACCAACAAAGTATGGACGTTGAACATTGCTCCAGACGGGGTAAAACCCGTAGGATGCAAGTGGATCTTCAAAAGGAAGATTGGTGTAGATGGACAGGTTGAGACCTATAAAGCTAGACTTGTAGCAAAGGGTTTCCGTCAAAGACCTGGCTTGGACTATGACGAAACCTTTTCTCCAGTGGCTATGCTGAAATCCATTCGGATCCTTCTTGCCATTGCTGCCTTCCACGATTATGAGATTTGGCAGATGGACGTAAAGACCGCTTTTCTAAATGGAAATTTAGAGGAGTGTGTCTATATGGATCAGCCAGAGGGTTTCATTCAGAGTGGGAGCAGCGGAAAGGTGTGCAAGTTGCTTAAGTCCATCTATGGACTAAAGCAGGCATTGCGGAGTTGGAACATCTGTTTTGATGAGACGGTCAAGGAATTTGACTTTATCAAAAATCCAGATGAACCATGCATCTATAGTAGATTTGTAGCGAGAACTGTGGTATTCCTTGTTTTATACGTGGATGACATTCTCTTGATAGGAAATGACATTCCTATGCTACAATCTGTCAAGGGTTTCTTGTCACACAGGTTCTCCATGAAAGACCTGGGTGATGCCTCTTACATCCTGGGGATCCGAATCCATCGTGATAGATCCAAGAGGATATTAGGACTTTCACAGTCCAGGTACATCGACACCGTACTGAAAAGATTCAGTATGGAAGATTCCAAGCGCGGTAACTTACCGGCTTGTCACGGGATCACCCTCTCTAAAGAGATGTCTCCCAAGACTGATTTGGAGAGGGATCGCATGTCTATTATACCCTACGCTTCTGCAGTAGGCTCTATAATGTATGCGATGTTGTGTACCAGACCGGATGTATCTTATGCACTGAGTGTAGTAAGCCGGTATCAGTCAAACCCTGGGGAGAAACATTGGATAGCGGTAAAGAACATTCTCAAGTACCTGAGGAGGACTAAGGAGATGTTCTTGGTGTATGGCGGAAAAGACCTCCAGATTGAGGCCTTTGCTGACTCCAGCTTCCAGAGTGACAAGGATGATTCCAAGTCCATGTCGGGTTTTGTCTTTACCCTCAATGGAGGGGCGGTGTGTTGGAAGAGTTCCAAACAGGAAACCGTTGCAGACTCGACTATGGAAGCGGAATACATCGCTGCATCTGATGCCGCAAAAGAAGCTGTCTGGATAAGGAAGTTCTTAAAAGAACTTCAGGTGGTTCCGTCCATTGTTGACCCAGTACCTCTGTATTGCGACAACAACGGGGCTATAGCTTTAGCAAAGGAACCCAGGTCCCATCAGAGATCCAGGCACATCTTGAGGCGGTATCACCTGATCAGGGAGATCGTGGATCGCAAGGAGATCGAGGTTCGGAGGGTTGCTTCAGAAGAGAACACTGCAGATCCATTCACCAAGGCCCTACCCCAGACTCAGTTCGAGCGGCTGATCGAGATGATAGGTCTTCGATACGCCAGTACATGGCCTTAGTGCAAGTGGGAGATTGTTAGTGTATATGCCCTAGAGGCCATTACTGTATCATACTAGTTTGTATATTACTTGATGGAAGCTTGGGATATTCACCTTGTATAAACAATCTTGCTCAATATAGTAGTATGCTACTTGGTTTGTTTCTACTTCAATGTGTACTTGTGTTTATTTCAGTATATCACTTATACGCATTAGTGGAGCCCTTAGGATCTTTGCTTGATTACCAGCGTTGTGATGGCAGTCACACTAGTGGGGGCTGGGTAATCTATAGGCACATCCTTATACAGGTCCCTAGTCGTAGGACTATCGAGACAGGGCATCGATACTCCGGAGTAGACTAGCGTATGCGCTTCTCATCCCAGTGTGGGAGATGGTCTGTCCCACAGCCATCAGTACGTCGTACTGGAGATAGTATACGGGTGCTCGTTGGGTTACGAGTACACTGGACAGGACTCGTCGGGAACTGACAGGTTGGTATTATACCTATCGTCAGTTATCAGTTCCCAGGTGACATGAGTACAGCTTAGTCCGCTGACTTGACACTGACACTTCGCCTCGAGTGTGTTCCCACTGCACTTTGATCACTACCCTACCACGGCTCAAAGGAGTCGTGCAAACAGGTGGTGGTTGGGTGCAGTCCCGAAGCACTTGGAGGCAGTGACGGTTAGACAGGATTCGTCTCTCCCGGTATTGGGGGTTGACATCGCGCTGTGTCTAGGAGAGCCATTACACGAGTAGTCCCTGGCCAGGGCAAGCGAGATATACTGGTAGGTTTCCAGTGTTATCTCAGGGTGTTTTGGGCTTCACTCCGACACGACTTGTACCGCTATTGGGGGACTGACGTTTTACCGCCCCCTAGGCCCGCCATGCGATGTATCAGACGAACAGACCGGACTGTACGGAGAATGTCACATTCAGACTCAGTAGGAGTTCAGATGGGGTTTCACCTCGTCAGCCTTCTTGTCGGCATCTACCTGGGGACCGTTACGCACAGCTAGTGCCGCTTGCGGTCTGTGGTTAAACCCACTGCCAGCGTAGTGTCGAGTCTTTAGAGTCCCACACAGAGGGTATTCGCCTCTGGGCAAAACAGAGTAGAGGTCGCATGGTTTTGCGACAGGGTTCGTTCTCATCCGCGCACTTGTGCACGTTTGGAGTCCGGACGGATTATACTGGCAGGCTCTGGTTTGAGCCAAATACTGGTATATGTTTTAGGGTTGCTTTTATCTCTTGGTATTCTTGTTCCTCGGAACGAGAATGCAGGTGTGTATGCACAGTTGCTTGAGGCGGAGAATGAGGTTTTTCATTAGGGTTTCGGATCGGGTGCGTATGCACAGTTGACAGTTATCATTTTCCAAACCCTAATGGATTTATATATTATCTATTAATAATAGTAATTAAATGAGAATTATGTTATGGTTGTTTTTTTGTTGACTTGTTGACCATGGTTGACTTGTTGACCATTGACCACCATCATGCTTTGAAAGATCCTCCTTGATTCATGCTTACACTTCATTTAAAGAAGCATGATAGTGGTCATTCCAAATATAACCATCAACTATTCTTATTTCAATTATTATCATTTAGATAATTCTTTTCTTTTGCAATATGGTTGCAAGAAAGAAATAATTGAGCTCATTCTATCATAACCTCTCTCTCTCCTCACTTCATCTTCTTCTTCCTCTAGAAAAGAGAAACCTTCTCATGTGTTGAGAATCATTCTCTTTAGAAAGAAAAGCAAACCCTAATCACTCTCTACTCATTCTAGGATGAAGGTTTAGCAAGCCGGAAACCCTAGTTCACTCAAAGATCGAGGAAGAGCCCAAAGGTCGAACCTTCGAGGTGGATCCATCTTCGACGGGAGAAGGCGACGAAAAGAGAACCATCAACCTCTACAAGGTTTGAAGAAGAAGGAGTTCAAGTTTAGGTATAACCATCTTCCATAGTAGCTAACTCTCTTTAGCAAGAATACTAGTTTTAGTTTAGACAACGATCCCGACCTTGTTTAGTCCATGTTGCCTCTTGCGATAAAAATTCGTTTTTTATACCGTTTCCGCCTCCCCGTAAGCACCGGGGGTCGCAATATGGACTTACATGCCTCACATGTGGCAATGCTAAACTACCACAAACCATATGGTTCAGTGGCGGTTTTGACGGTCACATAATCGAGTTAAGGTTACGTTCTTCTAGAGGGTCCACAGTTTCGCTTGCATGATTTTCTGAAAGTTTTAAACTCAGGAAAAATCCAACACTTGAAAGTTTTCCGACAGGGGAAAAAGTGAGTTATTGATATCCGTTCGAAATTTTTAATACGTTCTAAATTACCCGAAAAACTAAACGATGTTAAACTTTCCGATCGAATCATCAAATTCTTATGATCTCCAGAAAACTCAACACTTGAGTAATATTAAAAATTCCTAGAAGTATAATTTAATACCTACGGATCACATCTTGAAGTATGATCCCTCAACCCTCATGTTCTGCCGCGGAACCGCCGCCAATAGCTTAGTTTGGCCGCGGTTCCGCGGTGGCTTGATTGATTTAGGGAGTCGTATTTCACAGATATCCATATAATCACCTGCTTATTTTTCTGAGTATTTTTAATACGGAAAAAACCAATTTTTAAAAAAATTTCCAGAGAGGGTGTCCAAAATCATATTTCGGGGTTCGATCGGACTTTAAACTTCGTCTACACATCGCCTAATGCTCTAGCTTGGCTCTGATACCACTGTAGGGTTAGCTTAGCACCTTAGCAAGGTTTTGGCAAGCATCAATCATGCTACTTTAAATTTTTTGGGGTGCTAAACGAACCCTAACCAAGATCTTAACTAGAGACATAGGGTTAACATAGCTAGTAAACAACTTTACTTCTAAGAGTTTGGGATTACAACCTTTGTAGTCCGTTCCTTCACTTCATAAGCCCCGTGTTGAGGTCCCTTCGCCGCGATCATCATGTACCCGGACTCTAGAGAGGCTCCATGAAGAGAAAGATGCAAGCTTGCTTCCAATCTTCAACAACTAAGATGATTTACCTTGAAGAATTTCAAACTAAAGCTCATGCTTCACTAATCAAGTATTAGCAAAGCAAACACCCTAATCTAAGTGTCTAGAATAGATGAGGATGATGAAGTAGGAATTTAGCTCTCTTTTGTTTTCAATTTCTCACTTTATTTCATCACCAAAGAGAAAGCTAGTGAAGGTTTTCTTCATGAAGAAAGAAGAAGAAGATGAAGTAAAACCTTTTTGTGATGAATAATGAAAATCATTGTTGTGGTTACAAATCAACCATGGGTTAAGAATGAAGGCTTAACCCTTTTAGAGAATCAACTAGGGTAAAGGGTTTGGGTTGGGTTAAGAAATATCTACACAAAATATCAAAGGTCAAAGTCATAGCTTCAAGAAGCTTAAAGAAGCTTCATGAAAGCTTCATCCAAGCTTAACCCTACACCAAACCCTAACCATGTTTAAACTCCACAAAACATGTTGCATTTGTAACCCAAACTTGCTACAATATTATATATCATATATATAATATATTTTGTAACAAAATAAAATAATACAATTAACATATATCGCATATACATCAATGTATTATCCATGTAAGAAAAAGAATCTTTAAGTGAGCTTATATTAGTTTATGTAATATAATATATCAAATATATAATTATACATTAAATTATCGAATCAACACTTGATCCGATAATCTGGCTATTTCATAAATAACCGACTAATATAATCTGTATCAGTTCATCTAATCAACACTTGATCCGATGATCCGGCTATATCACATATACCCGGCCGATATCACATATCGCGAGAATCTAATATGGTATCACATACTCGTATTATTCTCGGTCCTGCACATGTCACATATATGCTCCTACTCCGTTTTGCCTAAGCCAGAAAACCTCTGTGTAGGACTCTAAAGAATCGTCAATACGCCGGCAGTAGGTGATGATTATATCAAACACCCACAAGCTGCAAGCAGTCAGCTAAACGTAACAGCTACCGAGGTATTGAGCAATCAGAAGATCAACAAGAAAGCCTGTACATTCTCCTGCGAATCCAATCAGTAACACTCCCGTACAGTCCGGTCTCTTCGTCTGATATGTCGCATATCTCGCCTAGGGGTGGTAAACGTCAGACCCCAGTAGCTTGTTAAGTCATGTCGATATGAGGTCCATAACAGTTCGAGAAACTACTGATGACACTTACCAGTAAATCTCAGCAACCATGGCCAGGGATTTCCAGTTATAGCCAATCAAACACAGCGCAACATCAACTCCCTATACCGGAAGAGACGAAACCCCTCCTATCGCTCATTGCCTCCATGTGGTTCGGGACTGTACCCAAAAGCCACCGTTTTGCACGCCCTCTTGGACATGGTATAATGGAAATCAAAGCACAGTAGGAATCACACAAGACTCTATGACGATCTCGGGTCTACATACTAACCTGTACCAGTGTCACCAGAGAACTGCCATCTGACGTGAGGTATAATACCATCTGGGAGTTCTCGGCGAGTCCGTCCAGTGTACCCAGTCTCCACTGAGCACCCGTATACCTTCTCTGATGTCAAACACCTATGGATATGGGATCATCCATCGCCCATCATATGGGTCAAGAAGCGCATACGCTAGTCTATTCTGGAGTATCGATGCCCTGTCTCGGTACTCCCACGACTTGGAACATTTAAAGGATGAACTTAGTGACTACACTGTCCCCACTAGTATGATCTGTATCATAGTCTTGGTAGTCAAGTACTCATCCTAAGGGCTTTATCAACATGTAACATAGAGACAATCAGAGTACATGTTAAGATAAAGAGCAACCAGATAACATACTGTCATGTCGAGCAAGAAAGTCCTCCCTATATATGTCCAAGCATCCACTACAATATACATCGTATGTACAATAATGGCCTCTGGGGCATACATATCACTAACACATTTCATATTATTACTTGTTGTGCTTGGACCTGTACCCATTGGACACTGCACTATTATTGACGGCTCATGTTGCACGAGCACTGATTGTATGACACCCACACCGTCAATAATTGCCATGACACGCACAACACACATACATATATGATATTATTTGGTTAGGGACATTAGGACATTGATTCATATTCCATTGTGCATATGACATATAGCATACCAGTATACCTACATGCATACACATATGCCTTGACATGCCTACATGCTAGTTACCCATATACCTATATAGTATTGTACCATTAGAGATATGTATATGCACATATGAGACATAGCTACATGTACATCTTGCATACATACTTACATATACACCCGTATACCTTGATATAGCTACACATCTACCTGGAGGGTATTACATCATTATTGATAGGTACAAGCACATACACCTTGCTATAGTTACATGTTCACCTTTATATGATGTTGCGTTTGGTTTCGGAGAAATTAGGAACCCCAAGATATACTTAATAACTCGTTGCAGTTAAATAGCGGTTTTTCCTTTATATACTCATATTATTGTTTCATGTTGCATATATTATATTTCATGGATTTCGCATTGTAATATGGTTTTTATATGACGTTTTCTGGATGTTTTAATCCTGCGTATATATATCAGTGGTATGGAATGCTGATATACATATGTATATATACGTATATATATATCAGTGGTATGGGACGTTGTTATACATGTACACCTACATAATAAATCATCATAATGATCTATGGAAATATACTGTAACGTTTTAGAAATCGTTATGCGAATTTTTTCCGTTTTAGGGTTAAATTGTCGGTTTCCGTTTTAACCCGACTGTGTTCAAATGACCATATAAACTTGCCAGCACCTAGTTTAGTTAAAATAAAGCTAGTGTGCAAGCTTTGGGGGTATATGGGACGTTTTAGTTCAATTAGAATTTTCCCCAATTTTAATATTATTTTAATGTGATATTCGCATTTTGGGAAATTTCTGTTAAGTGAACTTCTCATCAATTAAGTTTGAATTAAACAAACTCACATTATCTAGATTCCTTGTGTTGACTTAGAATTTAGGTTAATAGAAAAAAGAAAAGAAAAGAAATGAATTTTGATGTGCATGCATGCGTGCATATGTGTGTGTGAATGCATTAACTTTGCATTTAATGTTGAAATAGCTAGGAACACTCCACACAACCCCACCCTTATCACTTGGCCGAGATCCCTTCCTCCCCTTCTGCTCTTGATCATTCCCTTCCATTTTTTGCATCAATCCAAACTCAAAATTCTCCAAAATTCCCAAATATATCACAAAAATTCTAAAAGTCTTGGTTTTTGCTCTTGGATCACTTGGAGCTAGGAAAGCTTGGATCTTTTAAGCTAAAGTTGATAGGTATAGTCGCTACACTGTTAAATAGGAGTTTTTATGTAGTATAGCTCACTGGTTATGGTTTAGAACACTTAAAGTATCGAGTAGTGCGATATCGGGTTTTTAGTGTCTTTTTAGAGCCTTTGTACCTGCCGTGATCTGAAAATTTTAGTGAGTGACCAAACAAAATTATAGTGATGTACTAGTGACCCTAGAGCACCACCTGAGAGAAGAGGACCACCCCACCGGCCGGGGCCGGCGACCCTATACAGAATTCCGGCGATGCCGGCGACGTAGGGAGGTGCTGGGGTTTGGCTTTTGTGGGTAGTTGTCTGCTGTTGGTTAGGGGTGTTTGGTACTGTTTACTTTTTTAGTAATTGCAGTATGAAAAATCTAGAATCGTTTAACTATAATCTAGTGTTTTGAATCCGCGTGTTACGTAATCCGACACGAATTGTGATCTGATGCAGCTGCTGTACTCAGTTTGGTTTAGTAGTATCGCAACGCACGTTAGCCACTAGACGGAGACTTGTGAGTTAGTTTAGTGTTGGTGCATCGTTAAAGTATAGTTTTATGTTATATTAGTCGATTCTGAGATGTTCGCATTATTTCTTGTGTTTGTGAAAATATAGCGTCGCAAGCGGGGACTTCGGACGGTGCGAACAAAGGGAAGCAGGTTGTCGGATTTTCATAGCTAGAGACCATTGGTGAGTAGATTTAATATCTACGGGGAAATCGTCCGTATGTCGCTAAGCGTCGGGGCTAGATATGATATGATATTAGCCGTATGTTTATGTGCTTATATAGAGATATTGCATAATTCACATTGCATATAGTTACTTGTTGTGCCTGATACTGTATATATTGTACACTGCACTATTATTGACAGTCCATGTTGCATGAGCACCAATGATATGCTACACACATACTGTCGGTAATTACCATGATACGCACAACACAAATGCATATTGATATACCTTGCTATTGGTTAGCGACATTGAAACAGTTATACTTGTGCGATAGCGCATATGACATATAGCATACCTGTGTACCTACATGCCAATACATATGCCATACCATATTTACATGCTTGCACATATACTTTGCTATTGTTACATGATTGGCTTGTTATAACATATATATCAGGGGAATGGGACGCTGTATATATATGTATTTTGGATTTTGGATTTTGGGAACCGAGAGATATATTTAATGTCTTGATGCATTTAAATAGCGGATTTTTCCCGTGATATGCTCATATTGATGTTTTATGTTGCATATGTTGTTTTACGTGGATTTACGCATTTGAGATATGTTTTCATGCGATATGGAAATTTCAAGTGTCGATGTTAGGCACTTATATTCCGAGAGATATATGGATTTTTAAAAGACCGATACGTGGAATCACAAGTGTCGAGGTGGGATACTTGGGTTTCGAGGAACGTATGGATATCAGAAAGACCGATACGTAGAACACAGGTGTCGAAGTGGGATACTTGGGTTTCGAGGAACGTATGGATACGAGTATTTACGTGTCGATGTTAGAAACTGGTTTTCATGAGGTTTTTGAGTGTCAATGTTTGACACTCAGGTTCCTTGGGACTTACAGGATTTGAGGACCGATATGAGGGCCGATTTCAGTATTTTGGGATTTGGGTGTTGTTGAGTTACACCGTGTTTTTGTAGGGTTCCTAGGCACCCTAATGAGGTCACACAAGGCATCGAACATGCCAATTTTAAAAAATCTAGATGCCGAGAAACCCGACTACGGATCGTTGGCTAGAAAACTAGGCGAAAAAGAAGCTAGTTAACACTTAACTAAGAGATACGGAAATACAACCTTTGTAGATCCGGTTCTCCACCTCCATAGCTCCGCAATGAAGTCTCCTCGCTGTCCATAACAAGTCCCGGGCTCTAGCGTCGGCTTCATCGGAGAATAGACGGGCTAGGTCATCGACGACGTGCCGAAGATGATCTACGTCGAAGCATCACTAGATCAAGCTCCACCTTCACCAAGTCATGAAAACTTGTGAAGGAAACACACTCTACTACTTGGCAAGAGGTAGAGGATGAAGAAATAGGAAGTGGGTAGACTTTAGAATTGGATTTCTCACTCATTCTCATCAATCACCATTGATGAAGAATGGTTTTCTTCATTGAAGAAGAAGAAGAAGAAGATGATAAAGCATGATAAGTTAATTCAAAAAAGAAAAGAATAATCAAATCTTATCATGACTAAACCATGGTCAAGTGTAGAGTATTAATCATGGTTGAAAGGAATGGTTAGGGTTAAGAATGAGACAAAATGGTCACATAGTCAATACTTCATGAATCTTCATGAATAAAACAAAGAATGCCACCATTTCATCTTATGTTTATATTTTCCGAAAATAAAAACAAATGAATAAATGAATAATCAAATAAAAACCCTAACCATTTCTTTAACCAAGGTTTAATTCTTTACACAAACCCTAATTTGCATGTATCATTAAACATGATACAAACAAGTGCACAAAATCATATCGCATATACAATGCGCACAAGCGAGCGAGAAAATCCGTTTAAAGTGAACCGATTCTAGTTAATGCAAAGTAATATATCAAATATATAATTATGCATTAAATCATTAAATCAACACTTGATTCAATGATCCGGTCATGTCGCACATAACCGACTGGTATCATTAGTAACAACTTATTGAATCAACACTTGATCCGATAACCCGGCTATATCACATATAACCGATCAATGTCACATCGCGAGAATCGAATACAGTATCACATACTGGTATTATTCTCGGTCCCGCACATATCTCATATGCGCTCCTATTTCGTTTCGCTTGAGCCAGGAAACCTCTGTGTAGGACTCTAAAGACTCGTCAATACGCCGGCAGCAGGCGATGATCATATCAAACACCCACAAGCCGCAAGCGGTCTGCTAAACGTAACGGCCACCCGGGTATTGAGAGATCTGAAGATCGACGAGCAAGCCCGCTCACACTCCAGTGAATCCAACCAGTAACACTACCGTACAGTCCGGTCTGATCGTCTGATATGTCGCATATCTCGCCTAGGGGTGGTAAACGTCAGACCACAATAGCTCGATAAGTCATGTCGATATGAGGTCAATAACACTTCAAGAAACTACTGGTAACACTTACCAGTAAATCTCAGCAACCTTGGCCAGGGATTTCCTGTTTTAGCCAATCGAACACAGCACAACATCAACTCCCTATACCGGGAGAGACGAATCCCCTCCTATCGCTCAATGCCTCCATGTGACTCGGGACTGTACCCAAAAACCACCGTTTTGCACGCCTTCTTGGACGTGGTAAGATGGAAATCAAAGCACAGTGGGAACCACACAAGACTCTATGACGATCTCGGGTCAACAGACTACTCCGTACCAGTGTCACCAGAGAACTGCCATCTGACGTGAGGTATAATACCATCTAGGAGTTCTCGGTGAGTCCGTCCAGTGTACCCAGTCTCCACTGAGCACCCGTATATCATCTCCGATGTCAAACACCAATGGATATGGGATCATCCATCGCCCATCTGTATGGGTCGAGAAGGTATACGCTAGTCTACTCTGGTATATCGATGCCCCGTCTCGATACACCCACGACTAGGGACTTTGAAGGATGTACTTATGGACTACCATGTCCCCACTAGTATGATCCGCATCATAGTCCAGGTAGTCAAGTACACATCCTAAGGACTTTACCAACATGTAACAGAGAGACAATCAGTATACACGTTAAGGTAAAGAGTAACCAGAAAGCATACTATCATGTCGAGCAAGAAAGTCCTCCCTATATACGTCCCAGCATCCACTACAATATACATCCTATGTACAGTAATGGCCTCTAGGGCATACATATAACTAATAATCTCCCACTTGCACTAGGGCCATCTGTAGCAGTGGTTGTAGTATCTCATACTCAACCATCCCATAAAAGTCTCTCTCTGGGAAAAGGCCTTTGTGAGTGGATCCGCTGTGTTGTCCTCTGAGTCAACTCTCCTAACTTTGATCACCCTGGAGATCAACTATCTTCATGATCAGGTGATACTGCCTTAGAATATGTCTGGATCACTGATGGGACCTGCGTTCCTTGGCATAAGCCACAACTCCATTGTCTCACAATGGTGGGAACGTAGTTCATCTCATGAACCATTATACACCCAAACAGCCTCTTTGGTAGCATCTTAAGTAGCGATGTATCCAGCCTTAATCATCTAGTATGTCACGGTATCTAGCTTGGAACTCTTCCAACATACCGTCCCTATACTGAGGGTAAAGACAATGCCTGTGACTGACATTCAGTCGTCTTTATCATCCTGGAACCCTTCCAGTGATTCTCGTCAGGATCGATTGAAACCATCTCACTACATCTAGTGAGTACCCTAACATCCAATTATATCTATCTCATAGATAAATACTTAGGATTTAGGAGGTATCACTTTGATCCTGTATAGAGAATCCTTGTGATAAGCGGATATTGATCAAGCGTAGCATAGGAAACTCCTTCCCTATCAAGAGTATGTCATCCACGTACTCTACGAGGATCACCACCATACTCCCTACTACCTTTTTGTTTATACAAGGTTCATCTACCATTTTGATGATGTCAAACTCTTTGACTAATCCATCAAAACAGATGTTCCAACTCCGCGATGCCTGCTTTATCCTATAAAGCATCTTGCACACGTTTCCGCTGCTCCCACTGTCTACGAAACCCTCTGGCTGTGTACTTATAAACGCTCTCTTCCAAATCATCATTTAGAAAAGCAGTCATGACACCCAACCACCAGATATCGTAATCATGGTATGTAGCCGTGGCAAGTAGGATCTGGATGGACTTAAGCATAGATCCTTAGAAAAAGTTTCATCATGATCCACACCTGGTCAATGATGTAAACCTTTAACAAGTCTAGCTTTGAAAGTCTCAACCTTTCCATGTACACCAAGTAATCTTCTCAAGATATACTTGCTCCTGATGGGGATTTAACCCTTCAGATATAGCAACCAAAGTCCATACTTTGTTGGTGTTTAAGGATTCCATCTCAGATCACTAAGCATCCAGCCATTCTTACAGAGTCTTACTCCTGATAGCCAGATCGAAGCTAGTTGGGTCATCATCTCATGATGTAATCCTTGCTCCCACTGTCATAGAGAAACCGAAGTATCTCTCAGGCGGGTGAGGAACCCTACTAGATCGGCGGAGAGGCTGAGGTTCATTGGAATCTACTGAATCCTTTGGCTCTATCAAATCATCTGCTGTAGTTTGTATAGCTGGAACCTTTCCAGTTCTACATTACAGACCTTGCCTCGAGCTTGTCCGGATTTTGTTTTTAGACATAGGCCGGACAACCCCAAATCTTAACTAACTTAAGACATGGGTTCTTCCCATTCCATATCACATATGAAGCGGTAGGCAACTGATTTGATTGGAACCCTATTCAATAGGAATGCAGCTTCTCAAGCGCATAACTCCCAAAAAGGAAATAGGTAACTCAGTAGTACTCATCATAGAGCGCACCATATCAAATAGGGTGTATCTGCTCCGCCCCGACATACCATTGTGCAATGGTGTATACGGAGGAGTAATGCTGAGAGAGAATCTCATTCTCCTTTAGAATAATCCAGAAATTCCGTGCTCAAGTAATCTCCTCCTCGATCACATCAAAGGACATAATACTTATACCCGTGTTTTGGTTCTCTACTTCTAACTTATATTCTGTGACTATCTCAAAAGGTTCGGACTTGTGTTTCAACAGGAACATAGGTCTGAATCTTGAGAGATTATCAGAGAATGTAATAAAGTACAAAGAACCGGTCCTGGCATGTGTAGACAGGGGACCTACATACATCAACATGTATCATCCCAAGAGTTCATTAACTCTTTCTCTGTTTCCAATAAACAGAGCTATGGTCATCTTATCTTTGTGACATGACTGGCGAGTTTCACAAGATGTAAATTCAAACTGATTTAAATATGCATCTATATGTAACTCTAGCTAGTCAGGTCACATTGATCTGACCTAGTCTACAATGCCTTAAGAAGGATCCGTTCATTTCTGAACTCTTCCTCTTATGTGTGTTCCATATACTAAGAACTGTAGTTTGATTTAGAACATCAACGCTTTTAGATAACGTGCTTGAACCGATCAACTTTTGATATAGGAAATGTTCAAAACATTATCCAACAATACAAAATTATATCCTTTCTTTACTAATAAAGAGACTGATATGATTTTGTATATCAGGTTCGGTATCTAACAACATTCGTTCAGAATCAATGTATTGGTAATACAAGGTGACAGTGACCAACAGACTTGGCTGCAACATTTGCCCCGTTTTCTGCCTCATGAAACTTATCACCCGTTCTCAGTTCTCTACCTTTCTGTAGCCCTATGTAACAGATTACATATCTGGGATCCTGATCTGGTATCATATACCCAGGACGTAAAGGATACTGAGAAACAGTTCTCTGTAATGAACACACCCGAAGATGATGCATCAGCATGCACTCTCTTCGTTTGGGCGGCACGGGAAATCTGGTATTCCCCAATTTCCTGCTCTGTCTTATAACAATTATAAGTTGGAGCGGGACCAACGTTCCCCAGCTCAGTATAACAAGCGGGTTCGGTCAAATATTCCGTATAATTATCTTGATTAAGGTGTGATATGGTCGCTACCAGGAGAGAAAGAGAAGAAAACACTCAGCGTGCGCTCTTGCAAGAATAGATTGGTTTTTATTTTATCTAATCAGGATGGCTCCCACTGCTTTTTATCAAATCTTCCTTCAAACCCTAAAAGGAAAGACTAGCCGGGATTAATTACACACTACAAGTTCGCCAATCTTTCAGCCAGGCCAGTGTCGGTACTTTGAGGGAGGTCCCCCGTGCTTTCGCACGAACCTAATTAATGTAAACCTTGTTTTCCCAGAGGCGTAACCCCGTTGACACCTTTCTAGACACCTACTTGATCGGCTAATTGTAATGTATAAAACTCTTCCAGGAGTAACTCTTACTCGCAGCGGGTATCGGGATCCAACTATCTCATAGAAGGTATGCAATCTCATTGCAAATTTCAACCCTTGAAATTCCCGATAATATTTTGCCCCTAGTGTTCTATGACCTTGACGAATGCCAAACAACCCATAGTCCACTAGTCAAGTTCAACCCGTACATTTCTTGATTGAATTAAACCCACCCGCACGACCCTTGACGAATGCCAAACAACGCCGTACGAATACCCTAATCCAATCGCATCATATGCTCAAGCAGATAAATACTAGTTAGCTACCGTACACTACGCCTTGACGAATGCCAAACTACCGCAGCACGAATACTAACTAGTACATATCTGAAATGACGGAGGGCTACGACAGGTTTTTCTGAAAACCTATTGCGTAATGAACTTGATATCGTTGTAGAATCAAATGATTTTAAAATAGAGTGCTTTTGAGGCTTTTCTAGTTTTGCTAAAGGAGTCACTCCCGGTGAAGGGATCGTCGGTCCTTTCCTCGTCGAATGAGGTGCGGGATATATCATATATATCACTGTGCAAAGAAAAAATACTTAAAAGCAATCAAAAGACAAACCGAGTGTGTAGCATCTGCCAGTTATTGCTAAAGGAGTCACTCCCGGTGAAGGGATCTCGGTCCTTTCCTCATCGAATAAGGTGCAGGATATATCACATATACCGCTGTGCAAAGCAAGAACTGTAGCTACCTGTTTTATTTTGAAATTCAATTCTACAACATCTTAGGTTTCTTTTATTTTCATTAATCACATTAATGAAGTCCCATCATTTAAGTACCTAAACATCACAGATAAATACGACGTACACTTATGCCATCCGCATTCGCCTCGATGTCCCCTCGTGCACCGTTAGGTTAGGTAACTAACGGCAGAGCAGGGCAGGGCTAGCGCGGGTATAAAACATAAGTAACATCTACATAATATATCATATATACTATATATGGTATCTATCACAGAACATCACATGATCACATCACAGATATCGCAGCAGAAGAATCATATGAAATATTGGATATACTAGGACGTCCGTGTTTTTAATACGAGCCAGTATAAAACACGGATTCCACGGTCGTGATGAATAGACAAACCCACACCCCTAGACCCCTACGAGAGCGGCAAGCAACCCTACCAATTCTAGAGTTAGGAGACCCGGACTCGACTCCTCGAGTTGGTCTCCCACTGGACTCCAGAACCCGGTTACTTGTGCTCTCCTCCTTGGGTCTATCCTAGTGCGGAAAAGTAAATAATATACAACGGGTGACTACTTCCGCAACCTGGAAGTGCCCCAATAAAAGAATATTACATACAAATTTTTACATGAATGAAAATGAAAAACACTCATCTCACATAAAAAACCCCGGCTATTCAAACACGACGATCCAATATAACATATCCAGCAACACATAACATCACATGTCATCAACGTAAGTAAATATGTCCATCCCAATTGTCGTTGACATATAGCAACGAAACCGGTGATATCACATATTACACTTACGGTCACAGAAAAGAAAGTGTAAAACTACAACAGTCGGAATCCGCAACCCCTTTAGACATCGCATGCCTAATCAAATGAATTCCTTAGACATCGCATGCCTAACAATTATAAACCCCGCATTTTAGTCTCAAAATCGAAAACTCTTTTCAATATCAAGTCGGGCAATTCAACAAGATTCCCGACATCCTGATCGAATGCTCGTCGCAAACTTTAGTAGACGGCTGCACCCCCGATACCGTCGACGAAGTGCACCAAGGCGGAACACCGCTACCGCGAGCACCCGAACGGATGCTTTCGGCGACGGGGTTCTCCTACAGTCACTTGGTCGGGGCTAAGGGATGAGGCTGTCTATTAAGTTTACCCGGCGAGTATCCGCGTACGCTACGTGATTGCGACGGACTTTTGATCACATCAAAATTCCGTGGCAACCGATCAAGTGAGACTAAAGTACTATGTTTATAACATTCATTCAGTTATCTCATAACTATTTGCGAATTCCAAGTACTGTATCACATTCTGGATAAATAGAAAATGCTAAACTTTTCGATCGAACAATCGAACACCCAAGTTTTCCCGATACAGCTCAACACATGAAATAAGTCTAACAACATTCAGTTCGTGCCTCAATACCGACGGTCCAGCCGTAGAAGGGTCAAGCCAACGCCTCACATGTGGCACGCCGTACTGCCCCAAACCCGAAGGTTCAAAGGGTAGTTCAAGACGATCACATAATCGAGTTAAGGTTTGTTGTCTTCTAGAGGGTCCATCGCGTTACTTGCACTACTTAGAACGTCGTTAAACTACGGAAAAATCCAACACTTGGAAATTTCCCGACAGGGGAAAAATTGGGTATTTATATCTGGTCGAACTTTTTAACATATTCAAGAATTTATCCGGAAAGCCACACAGACAAAATTTGATAATCCGATCGAACATTCGAATCCCCAAAACAATCCCAGAAAATTCAACTCTTGAATAAAATTTAAAAATACCCAGAAAATCCAGCATAATATAATAAGAGTTACTGTGCAAACATAGGAGGATGACGTCATCATCTCGCCGCGGAACCGCCGCAGAAGCCAGGCTTCTGCCGCGGTTCCGCCACGATATTTACTGTTCATGACTCAATTTTTGCGTCGTAATTCTTATAATTCCCTGCTGAATTTTTTAAGCATTTTTAATATCGAAAAACTCCAGATTTTAGAAAAAATCCAGAGAGCAAGTTTGTGATCGGGTTTCGGGTTCGTTCGGACTTCAAATTCCGTGTGGACTTCGCCTAAGGCTCTAGCTAGGCTCTGATACCACTGTAGGGTTCCTAGGCACCCTAATGAGGTCACACAAGGCATCGAACATGCCAATTTCAAAAAATCTAGGTGCCGAGAAACCCGACTACGGATCGTTGGCTAGAAAACTAGGCGAAAAAGAAGCTAGTTAACACTTAACTAAGAGATACGGAAATACAACCTTTGTAGATCCGGTTCTCCACCTCCATAGCTCCGCAATGAAGTCTCCTCACTGTCCATAATAAGTCCCGGGCTCTAGCGTCGGCTTCATCGGAGAATAGACGGGCTAGGTCATCGACGACGTGCCGAAGATGATCTACGTCGAAGCATCACTAGATCAAGCTCCACCTTCACCAAGTCATGAAAACTTGTGAAGGAAACACACTCTACTACTTGGCAAGAGGTAGAGGATGAAGAAATAGGAAGTGGGTAGACTTTAGAATTGGATTTCTCACTCATTCTCATCAATCACCATTGATGAAGAATGGTTTTCTTCATTGAAGAAGAAGAAGAAGAAGATGATAAAGCATGATAAGTTAATTCAAAAAAGAAAAGAATAATCAAATCTTATCATGACTAAACCATGGTCAAGTGTAGAGTATTAATCATGGTTGAAAGGAATGGTTAGGGTTAAGCATGAGACAAAATGGTCACATAGTCAATACTTCATGAATCTTCATGAATAAAACAAAGAATGCCACCATTTCATCTTATGTTTATATTTTCCAAAAATAAAAACAAATAAATAAATGAATAATCAAATAAAAACCCAAACCATTTCTTTAACCAAGGTTTAATTCTTTACACAAACCCTAATTTGCATGTATCATTAAACATGATACAAACAAGTGCACAAAATCATATCGCATATGCAATGCGCACAAGCGAGCGAGAAAATCCGTTTAAAGTGAACCGATACTAGTTAATGCAAATTAATATATCAAATATATAATTATGCATTAAATCATTAAATCAACACTTGATTCAATGATCCGGTCATGTCGCACATAACCGACTGGTATCATTAGTAACAACTTATCGAATCAACACTTGATCCGATAACCCGGCTATATCACATATAACCGATCAATGTCACATCGCGAGAATCGAATACAGTATCACATACTGGTATTATTCTCGGTCCCGCACATATCTCATATGCGCTCCTATTTCGTTTCGCTTGAGCCAGGAAACCTCTGTGTAGGACTCTAAAGACTCGTCAATACGCCGGCAGCAGGCGATGATCATATCAAACACCCACAAGCCGCAAGCGGTCTGCTAAACGTAACGGCCACCCGGGTATTGAGCGATTTGAAGATCGACGAGCAAGCCCGCTCACACTCCAGTGAATCCAACCAGTAACACTACCGTACAGTCCGGTCTGATCGTCTGATATGTCGCATATCTCGCCTAGGGGTGGTAAACGTCAGACCCCAATAGCTCGATAAGTCGTGTCGATATGAGGTCTATAACATTTCGAGAAACTACTGGTAACACTTACCAGTAAATCTCAGCAACCCTGGCCAGGGATTTCCTGTTATAGCCAATCGAACACAGCACAACATCAACTCCCTATACTGGGAGAGACGAATCCCCTCCTATCGCTCATTGCCTCCATGTGACTCGGGACTGTACCCAAAAACCACCGTTTTGCACGCCCTCTTGGACGTGGTAAGATGGAAATCAAAGCACAGTGGGAACCACACAAGACTCTATGACGATCTCGGGTCAACAGACTACTCTGTACCAGTGTCACCAGAGAACTGCCATCTGACGTGAGGTATAATACCATCTGGGAGTTCTCGGCGAGTCCGTCCAGTGTACCCAGTCTCCACTGAGCACCCGTATATCATCTCCAATGTCAAACACCAATGGATATGGGATCATCCATCGCCCATCTGTATGGGTCGAGAAGGTATACGCTAGTCTACTCTGGTATATCGATGCCCCGTCTCGATACACCCACGACTAGGGACTTTGAAGGATGTACTTATGGACTACCATGTCCCCACTAGTATGATCCGCATCATAGTCCACGTAGTCAAGTACACATCCTAAGGTCTTTACCAATATGTAACAGAGAGACAATCAGTATACACGTTAAGGTAAAGAGTAACCAGATAGCATACTATCATGTCGAGCAAGAAAGTCCTCCCTATATACGTCCCAGCATCCACTACAATATACATCCTATGTACAGTAATGGCCTCTAGGGCATACATATAACTAACAGTTTTTCCATGCTTATGATTTTTCCATGAGATTATTTATTATCCTGCACTCATTACCCAGTTGATATGCACTTATTCATGTAGATATAGTACCTGGTCGTGTACCCTGATCATGATAGTCGCATATTTATATTGTCATACTCATGCTACCAGCTTACATGCTATTGATCATTGCTGTTGGTGCATACTTGCGATTTCAGTATGATGTTATTTACTATTCACGAGTTGGCAACTCACCCCCATTGTGCCACAGTGTTTTGCAGGACTTACCCTCAGAGTAGTCGCGGCAGGGTGTCTTATCATCTCTACTTTTACGGATACCGCTACGTTTAGCAGTGAGGCCTTTGCTTTTATGTGGGTTCGCGGTTATCTGCTTGTAAATTGTATATCTTTTTGTTGGATCTAGTATTCTCCATCTACCACTGTTTGTATATGACTTAGAGATGACTTGTGAGGATTTAGTGTTGTATTATTTTGGTGATTTTGGGTGCCGTGCTCGTGGGAGCCGGTGTGTTGAAAAGTTTACTTCTTATTATAGTCGTTTCTTTGATATTTCTTCGCTTCGGCGTCATATACATGTTATGGTGATTGTCTCCGCCGTTGGGCGTGATTTTGCTCCCATTTGGGATGCTTTATATATTATCTGTGTTGTACCCGTTTTCAGTACTAGTTTTTACAAAGGAGGTGCTGCAGAAATTTTCAAGAAGGAAAACTAGAGTTAGCCATTTTACTTGTGATTTTCCCAAATGTTAAAACTATGTTTTTCTCCGTTGATCCAGATTTGGGTAGTTTATATGTCTGGGTTTTGTAGGGATGCTAGGCATGCGCATAAGGGTCTACGAGGCATCAACCATGCCCGATTATAATTTTAGCCGTGCCGAACAACCCAAAGCCGGATCTTTAAACTAGGGTTTAGGCGAAAATAAGCATGTTAAACTCTTTAACACTAAGTGAGAGGGATTACAACCTTTGTAGATCCAGTCCTTCACTTCTTAAGCTCCGTGTTGAGGTCCCTTCGCTGCGATCATCGTGTTCCGTACTCTCGAGAGGCTTCACGAAGAGAAAGATGCAGTCTTGCTTCCGTTCTTCGATAACAAAGATGATCTGCCTTGAAGTTTCATTGACACAAGCTAACACTCACTAAATGTAGTGAACACTCTCATCTAAAGGGCAAGGATAGATGAGAATGATGAAGTAGGATTTTTGCTCTCTTTTATTTTCTTATTCTCACTCATTTTCATCACAAAATCAAATCAAGAAAGCTTTTTTCCATGAAAAGAGAAGGAAGAAGAAGAAGATAATGTATATTTCTTTTGTGATGAATAATGAATTAATTATAGTGGTTACAAATCTAACCAAGGGTTAAGCATGAAGGAGTTAACCCTTGTAGAGAATTAACTAAAGTTAATGGTTTGGATTGGGTTAACATAATATCTTCACAAAATATCAAGCAAAACACAAAGTCAAAGCTTCATGAAGCTTCATGCAAAAGCTAACCCTAATCCAAACCCTAACCAAGTTTAAACCCTAAACCATTGTTAAATTTGTAACCCTAACATGTTACAATATTATATATCACATATACAATATATTTTGTAACAATAGAAAATAATACAATTAACATATATCGCATATATATCAATGTATTATCCCATGAGAAAATGAATCATTTTTAGTGAGTTAATATTAGTTAATGTAATTTAATATATCATATATATTATTATACATTAAATTATCGAATCAACACTTGATCCGACAATCCGGTTATATCGCATATAACCGACTAATACGATGACCCGGCTATATCACATATACCCGGCCGATATCTCATATCGTGAGAATCCAATACGGTATTACATACCGCATTATTCTCGGTCCCGCACATATCATATATGTTCTCCTACTCCATTTTTCCTGAGCCAAGAAACCTCTGTGTAGGACTCTAAAGAATCGTCAATACGCCGGCAGTAGGTGATGATCATATCAAACACCCATAAGCTGCAAGCGGTCAGCTAAACGTAACAGCCACCCAGGTATTGAGCGCTCAGAAGATCAACAAGAAAGCCTGTACATTCTCCTGTAAATCCAATCAGTAACACTCCCGTACAGTCCGTTCTCGTCGTCTGATATGTCGCATATCTCGCCTAGGTGTGGTATACGTCAGACCCCAGTAGCTCGATAAGTCATGTCGATATGAGGTCTATAACAGTTCGAGAAACTACTGATAATACTTACCGGTAAATCTCAACAACCCTAGCCAAGGATTTCCTGTTATAGCCAATCGAACACAGCACAACATCAACTCCCTATATCGGGAGAGACGAATCCCTTCCTATCGCTCATTGCCTCCATGTGATTCGGGACTGTATCCAAAAGCCACCTTTTTGCACGCCCTCTTGGATGTGGTATGATGGAAATCAAAGCACAGTGGGAATCACACAAGACATTATGACGATCTCAGGTCAACAGACTACTCTGTACCAGTGTCACCGGAGAACTGCCATCTGACGTAATGTATAATACCATCTGGAAGTTCTCGGCGAGTCCGTCCAGTGTACCCAGTCTCCACTGAGCACCCGTACACCATCCTTGATGTCAAACACCGATGGATATGGGATCATCCATTACCCATTATACGGGTCAAGATGCGTATACGCTAGTCTACTCTGGTGTATCGATGCCCTGTCTCGATACACCCTCGACTAGGAACAGTTATAGGATGTACCCGTCGACTACCGTGGCCCCACTAGTATGATCTCATCATAGTCTCTGTAGTCGAATACATATCCTAAGGGCTTTATCAACATGTAACATAGAGACAATCAGAGTACATGTTAAGATAAAGTATAACCAGATAGTATACTATCATGTCGAGCAAGAAATTCCTCCCTATATATGTCCTAGCATCCACTACAATATACATCGTATGTACAGTAATGGCCTCTAGGGCATACATATAACTAACAATCTCTCACTTGCACTAGGGCCATCTGTTGTGGTATCACATACCCAACAATTAGCTGCGGTTGATGTATCTCATACTCAACCATCCCATAAAAGTCTCTACTGGGAAAAAGGCCTTTGTGATTGGATCCGCGCTGTTGTCCTCTGTGTCTACTCTCCTAACCTCGATCTCCCTGGAGATCAACTATCTCCATGATCAGGTGATACTGCCTAAGAATTATATCTGGATTTCTGATAGGACGGGGGTTCCTTAGCATAAGCCACAACTCCGTTGTCACACAATGGTAGGAATGAAGTTCATCTCATGAACCTATATATATCCAGACTGCCTCTTTGGTAGCATCCTTGGTAACGATGTATCTTGCCTTTAATCGTCCAGTAAGTCACGGTATCTAGCTTGGAACTTTTCCAACATACCGTCCCTCCACTAAGGGTAAAGACAATGCCTGCGACTGACATTCAGTCGTCCTTATCACCCTGGAACCTTTCCAGTGATTCTCCCCAGGATCGATTGATACCATCTCTCTACATCTAGTGAGAATCCTAACATCTAATTAGATCTATCTCATAGATCCAAAACCTAGGATTTAGGAGGTATCACTTTGATCCTATATGGAGAATCCTTGTGATAAGCGGAGATTGACCAAGCGTAGCATAGGAAACTCCTTCCCTATCAAGAGTATGTCATCCACGTACTCTACGAGGATCACCACCATACTCCCTACTACCTTTTTGTATATACAAGGTTCATCTACCATTTTGATGAAGTCAAACTCTTTGACTACCACATCAAAACAGACGTTCCAACTCCGCGATGTCTGTTTTATCACATAAAATATCTTGCACATGTTTCTGCTACTCCCATTGTCTACGAAGCCCTCTGGCAGTGTACTTATAGACGCTCTCTTCCAAATCATCATTTAGAAAAGCAGTCATGACACCCAACCACCAGATATCATAGTCATGGTATGTAGCCGTGGCAAGTAGGATCTGGATGGACTTAAGCATAGCTTTGAAAGTCTCAACTTTTCCATGTACACCAAGTAATCTTCTCAAGATATACTCTCTCCTGATGGGGATTTAACCCTTTAGATAAAGCAACCAAAGTCCATACTTTGTTGGTGTATAAGGATTCCATCTCAGATTGCTAAGCATCCAGCCATTCTTACAGAGTCCCACTCCTAATGGCCAGCTCGAAATAAGTTGGGTCACCATCTCATGATGCAATCCTCGCTCCCACTGTCATAGAGAAACTGAAGTAACTCTCAGGTGGTGAGGAACCCTAGTAGATTGGCGGAGAGGCTGAGGTTCGTTGGTTACTATTGAATCCTTTGGTTCTACCAAATCATCTGCTGTAGTTTGTATAGCTGGAACTCCTTCTAGTTCTACCTCATGACCACTAATTTCTTCACAAGAAATTCCCTTTCACAAAGGTGGCATGCTGAGAAACAAAACATCTTTTGTTCCTAGGTTTGGTAGAAGATATTCCCTTGCGAATGCTTGGGATATCCAACAAACTTCCACAAAACTGACTTTGCCTCGAGCTTGTCCGGATTTTGCTTTTTAGATATAGGCCGGACAACCCCAAATCTTAACATACTTAAGATATGGGCTCTTCCCATTCCATATCACATATGAAGTAGTAGGCAACTGATTTGATTTGAAACCTATTCAATAGGTATGCAGCTTCTCAAGTGCATAACTCCCAAAAGGAAATAGGAAACTCAGTAGTACTTATCATAGAGCACACCATATCACATAGGGTGCTATTACTTTGCCCCGATACACCGACGTGCTGTGGTGTATACGGAGGAGTAATGCTGAGAGAGAATTTCATTCTCCTTTAGAATAGTCCAGGAATTCCGTGCTCAAGTATTCTCCTTCATGATCTCATCAAAGGACATAATACTTATACCCGTATTTTGGTTCTCTACTTCTAACTTACATTCTGTGAATATCTCAAAAGGTTCGGACTTGTGTTTCAACAGGAACATATGTCTGAATCTTGAGAGATCATCAGATGTAAAGAAGTACAAAGAACCGGTCTTGGCATGTGTAGACAGGAGACTTTCATACATCAGCATGTATCAATCCCAAGAGTTCACTAACTCTTTCTCTGTTTCCAATAAACAGAGCTATGGTCATCTTATCTTCATGACATGACCAACAAGTTTCATAAGATGTAAATTTAATCAAATTTAAATATGCATCTAAATGTAACTTAGCTAGTCGGATCGCATTGATATGACCTAGTCTACAATGCCTCAAGAAGTATTCGTTCATTTCTGAACTCTTCCTCTCGTGTGTATTCTGTATACTAAGAACTGTAGTTTGATTTAGAACATCAATGCTTTTAGATAACGTGCCTGAACCGATCAACTCTTGATATAGGAAATGTTCAAAATATTATCCAACAATACAAAATTATATCCTTCTTTACTAATAAAGAGACTGATATGATGTTGTATATCAGGTTCGGTATCTAATAACATTTGCTCAGAATTAATGTATTCTGGTAATACAGGGTGATAGTGACCAACAGACTTGGCTGCAATACTTGCACCGTTTCTATCTCATGAAACTTATCACCCGTTCTCAGTTCTCTACCTATCTGTAGCCCATGTAACAGATTACATATGCGGGATCCTGAACAGGTATCTCATACCCAGGACATAAAGGATACTGAGAAACAGTTCTGTGTAATGAACACATCCGAAGATGATGCATCAGCATGCACTTTCTTCGTTTGGGCGGCACGGGAAATCTGGTATTCCCCAATTTCCTGCTCTGTCTTATAACAATTATAAGTTAGAGCGGGACCAACGTTCCCCAGCTCAGTATAACAAGCGGGTTCGGTTAATTCATCCGTTTTATTATCTTGATTAAGGCGTGATATGGTCGCTACCTGGAGAGAGAAAGAAGAAAACACTCAGCGTATGCTCTTGCCAGATTAGATTGGTTATCTAATATATCTAATCAGGATGTCTCCCACTATTTTAATCAAATCTTCCTTCAAACCCTAAAAGGAAAGACTAGCCGGGATTAATTACACGCTACAAGTTCGCTAATCTTTCAGCCAGGCCAGTGTCGGTACTTTGAGGGAGGTCCCCTGTGCTTTCACACGAACCTAATTAAAGTAAACCTCATTTTCCCAGAGGCGTAACCTCGTTAACACCTTTCTAGACACCTACTTGATCGGCTAATTATAATGTGTAAAACTCTCCCTGGAGTAACTCTTACTCGCAGCGGGTATCGGGATCTAACTATCTCATAGAAGGTATGCAATCTCATTGCAAATTTCAACACTTGAAATTCCCGATAATTTTGCCCCAACCCTCCTATTACCTTGACAAAGGCCAACAAATCATAGGCTGCTAGTCAAGTTCAACCCGTCATTTCTTGATTGAAAAAAACCAACCCGCACGGCCCTTGACAAAGGCCAACAAGGTCGCACGACTACCCTAATCCAATCAGCATCATATGCATAAGCAGATAAGTACTATTCAGCTACCGCACACTACGCCTTGACAAAGGCCAACAAACGCAGCACGAATACTAAACAGTCCTTATCTGAAATGACGGAGAGCTACGACAGGTTTTTAAGAAAACTCTTTGCGTAATGAACTTGATGTCATTGTAGAATCGAGTGATTTTAAATGGAGTGTTTTTTAGGCTTTTCTAGTTTTGCTAAAGAGGTTACTCCCGGTGAAAGGATTGTCGGCTCTTTCCTCATCGAATAAGGTGCAGGGTATATCATATATACCACTATGCAAAGTAAGAACTATAGAAGCAATCAAAAGACAAACCGGGTTTGTAGCATCTGCTAGTTTCATTAAAGAGGTCACTCCCGGTGAAGGGATCTCGGCTCTTTCCTTATCGAATAAGGTGCTGGATGTTCTACAAGGAACACCACTATGCAAAGCAAGAACTAGAGCTACCAGTTTTTAATCAAGTTTCTACAACATCTTTAGGTTTCTTTTATTTCATTAATCTCATTAATGAAGTCCCATTTTATTATGCTTCACAAGCATCTCTTTTGA
The DNA here is from genome assembly GCA_030015575.1 of Agapanthus africanus. NCBI lineage: Eukaryota > Viridiplantae > Streptophyta > Magnoliopsida > Asparagales > Amaryllidaceae > Agapanthus > Agapanthus africanus. Next base: position 56,060,206 of record JASDDO010000029.1, read on the forward strand.
AACGAAATCTGCAATATAACATATATCTCATATATATAATATAAACATTCGTCTCAGGTAGTAATATGATCTCATAACAGAATATTGCAGCAGAAGAACATATATGAAATATTGGATATACTAGGACGTCTGTGTTTTAGTACGAGCCTGTATAATACACGGATTCCACGGTTGCGATGAATAGCGAAACCCACATCCCTAGACCCCTAAGAGAGTGGCAAGCAACACTGCCAATTCTAGGGTTAGGAGACCCGGTCTCGACTCTTCGAGATGGTCTCCCACTGGACCCTAGAACCCGGTTACTTGTGCTCCCCGCCTTGGGTCTACTTAATGCGGAAAAGTAAATAATATACAATGGTGACATCATCCTCAACCCGGAAGTGCCCCAATAAAAGAATATTACATACAAATGAATTTTACATGAATGAAAAAGAAAAACTCTCATTTCACATAAAACCCCCCGGCTATTCAGAACGCGACGATCCAATATAACATATCACAGCAACACATAATATCTCATATCATCAACGTAAGCAAGTATGCGTTTCCCGATTGTCGTTGATGTATAGCAACGAAGCCGGCGATACACCACATACTACGGTTACGGTCACAGAAAAGAAAGTGTAAAATTACAACAGTTGGAATCCGCAACCTCCTTAGACATCGCATGCCTAACCAAATGAATTCCTTAGACATCGCATGCCTAACAATTATAAACCACGCATTTTAGTCTCTTTATCGAAAACTCTTTTCAATATCATGTCGGCAATTCAACAAGATTCCTGACATCCTGATCGAATGCTCGTCGCAAACTTTACTAGACGGCCGCACCCCCGAATGCCGTCGACGAAGTGCACTAAGGCGGAACACCGCTGCCGCGAGCACCCGAACGGATGCTTTTGGTGACGGTGTTCTCCTACAGTCACTTAGTCGGGACTATGGGGCGTGGCTGTCTATTAAGTTTACCCGGCGAATATCCGCGTACGCTACGTGATTGCGACGGACTTTTGATCACATCAAAATTCCGTGGCAACCGATCATCTGAGACTAAACTGCTAGATTTATAACATTCAAATTAGTTATCTCATAACTACATGTGGATTCCAAATATTGTATCACATTCCAGATAAATAGACAGTGTTAAACTTTCCAATTGAATAATCAAACACCCAAGTTTTCCCCAATATATTTCAACACTTGAAATCAGTTTAAAAACATCCATCACATGCCACAGTACCAATGGTCCAGCCGTAGAAGGGTCAAGCCAACGCTTCACATGTGGCACGCCGTACTGCCCCAAACTCTAAGGTTTATAGGCAGTTCAAGACGGTCACATAATCGAGTTAAGCTTTGTTGTCTTCTAGAGGGTCCACCGCGTTACTTGCACGACTTTACGAAAGTTTCAAACACGAGAAAAAATCCAACTTTTGAAAATTTTCCGACAGGAGAAAAAGTGAGTTATTGATATCTGTTCGAACTTTTTAACAGTTTCTAAAAATTACCCGGAAAAAACTAAACGAAGTTAAATTATCTGATCGAATCAACGAGTCCCCAATACAACCCAAGAAAACTCAACACTCGAGTGGAATTAAAAATTTCCCAGAAAAAAATGACAAGAAAGGACCTAAGAATAAAGATATGAAGTTACAGGGACTAAGTCATAATTTTGGCCGCGGAACCGCCGCCAAACCCTTGGTTTGGCCGCGGTTCCGCGGTCATATTAGAGAATTAGTGGGCCGTACCTCACAGTAATTCTTAGTTTTTCCTTCTTTATTTTCTGAGCATTTTTAATTCATAAAAACTCACATTTTTGAAAAATGTCCAGAGAGGGGTAAACATCGGGGTTTCCGGGTTCGATCGGACTTTAAACTTCGCTTAAAGCTCTAGCTTGGCTCTGATACTACTGTAGGGATGCTTGGCACGCGCACAAGGGTCTACGAGGTATCAACCATGCCCGATTATAATTTTAGCCGTGCCGAACAACCCAATGCCGGATCTTTAAACTAGGGTTTAGGCGAAAACAAGCATGTTAAACTTTTTAACACTAAGTGAGAGGGATTACAACCTTTGTAGATCCAGTCCTTCACTTCTTAAGCTCCGTGTTGAGGTCCCTTCGCTACGATCATCGTGTTCCGGACTCTCGAGAGGCTTCACGAAGAGAAAGATGCAGTCTTGCTTCCGATCTTCGATAACAAAGATGATCTATCTTGAAGTTTCATTAACACAAGCTAACACTCACTAAATGAAGTGAACACTCTCATCTAAAGGGCAAGGATAGATGAGAATGATGAAGTAGGATTTTTGCTCTCTTTTATTTTCTTATTCTGACTCATTTTCATCACAAAATCAAATCAAGAAAGCTTTTTTCCATGAAAAGAGAAGGAAGAAAAAGAAGATAATGTATATTTTTTGTGATGAATAATGAATTAATTGTAGTGGTTACAAATCTAACCATGGGTTAAGCATGAAGGAGTTAACCCTTGTAGAGAATTAACTAGAGTTAATGGTTTGGATTGGGTTAACATAATATCTTCACAAAATATCAAGCAAAACACAAAGTCAAAACTTCATGAAGCTTCATGGAAGCTTCATGAAAAAGCTAACCCTAATCAAAACCCTAACCAAGTTTAAACCCTAAACCATTGTTAAATTTGTAACCCTAACATGTTACAATATTATATATCACATATACAATATATTTTGTAACAATAGAAAATAATACAATTAACATATATCGCATATATATCAATGTATTATCCCGTGAGAAAATGAAACTTTTTTAGTGAGCTAATATTAGTTAATGTAATTTAATATATCATATATATTATTATACATTAAATTATCGAATCAACACTTGATCCGACAATCCGGCTTTATCGCATATAACCGACTAATACGATGACCCGGCTATATCACATATACCCGGCCGATACCTCATATCACGAGAATCCAATACGGTATCACATACCGCATTATTCTCGGTCCCGTATATATCACATATGTGCTCCTACTCCATTTTGCCTGAGCCAAGAAAGCTCTGTGTAGGACTCTAAAGAATCGTCAATACGCCGGCAGTAGGTGATGATCATATCAAACACCCACAAGCTGCAAGCGGTCAGCTAAACGTAACAGCCACCCAGGTATTGAGCGCTCAGAAGATCAACAAGCAAGCCTGTACATTCTCCTGTGAATCCAATCAGTAACACTCCCGTACAGTCCGGTCTCGTCGTCTGATATGTCGCATATCTCGCCTAGTGGTGGTAAACGTCAGACCCCAGTAGCTCGATAAGTCGTGTCGATATGAGGTCTATAACAGTTTGAGAAACTATTGATAACTCTTACCAGTAAATCTCAGCAACCCTGGCCAAGGATTTCCGGTTATAGCCAATCGAACACAGCACAACATCAACTCCCTATATCGGGAGAGACGAATCCCCTCCTATCGCTCATTGCCTCCATGTGATTCGGGACTGTACCCAAAAGCCACCTTTTTGCATGCCCTCTTGGACGTGGTATGTTGGAAATCAAAGCACAGTGGGAATCACACAAGACTCTATGACGATCTCGGGTCAACAGACTACTCTGTACCAGTGTCACCGGAGAACTGCCATCTAACGTAATGTATAATACCATCTGGGAGTTCTCGGCTAGTCCGTCCAATGTACCCAGTCTCCACTGAGCACCTGTACACCATCTTTGATGTCGAACACCGATGGATATAGGATCATCTACTCTGGTGTATCAATGCCCTGTCTCGATACACCCTCGACTAGGAACAGTTATAGGATGTACTCGTCGACTACCGTGGCCCCACTAGTATGATCTCATCATAGTCCCAGTAGTCGAGTACATATTCTAAGGGCTTTATCAACATGTAACATAGAGACATTCAGAGTACATGTTAAGTTAAAATACAACCAGATAGCATACTATCATGTCGAGCAAGAAAGTCCTCCCTATATATGTCCTAGCATCCACTACAATATACATTGTATGTACAGTAATGACCTCTAGGGCATACATATAACTAACAGGTTTCGGCTTACTTGAGTTGCGTACGCCTGTAGACGTTACGTAGTTTAAGTGCCGGTTACGGGCCAAATTTTGGGTCGTGACAAAGTTGATATCAGAGCGCTAGGTTTTACCTTATGGAGTGTAAGATGACCTTGGTATGATGGAGTAGGTAGCTTAAGCTGAGTGACGTAGCGTGTGTATGTTCCGCGGCATACTTACGACATGGTACCCCGCCTAAGTGACCTTAGGACTTATTGATTGATTTCCTCTGTGATGATATACATCCTTGTAATTCGATTCCTGTTTCCTTATCGAATCTTGTTTTAATTTCCAGCCCATATGCCGCCGAAGACTACGAGGGCACAGAGAGCTGTTGCGAGGGCCGAGGTCAGAGTCGACTCGCCTCAGACGAGGACTGACCAGGGCGGTACGTCTGTTGTACCCGAGCACGTTGCTATGTTTGGGGCTGGTATGCAGGACCTGCGCCAGATGATGGGGACCTTAGTATAAGCCATTCGAGCGCAGGGGCAGGTAGTTGTTCCACCCGTTGCAGGGACCATGATGGTACCTATTGTTCCGGCAGTTGCAGTTACAGCTCCGGAGGTTATTACCGTGTCACTGACAGACTTTATGAGGCTGAGGCCTCCGGTGTTTACTGGCATAGATGTTACTGAGGATCGGCAGTCGTTCATCGACCGGATGGCCAGGATTTGTCGTTCACTCTGATGCTCCGATGAGAGATGGGTGGAGTTTGCCAGTTTTCGTCTGGAGGGTCTGGGCCAGATGTGGTGTGAGTCCTTGGAGAAGGGCAGAGCCGTGGGTCTTGCTCCTATGACCGGGGCTGAGTTTGTGACGTCGTTTCTTGCCCGTTTTCTTCCACCGAGCGTGAGGGATGCGCGGGCGCGTAGATTTGAGTCATTACGTCAGACTCCGGGGATGACAGTGTCTGAGTATGATGTAAAGTTTACCGAGCTGTCGGTGTATGCTCCGTACTTGGTGGCGACAGAGGAGATGAGAGTGAAGAGGTTTGTTCGAGGCCTGCTTACCCAGTTGTTCCTAGGCATCAGCATTCAGCATTGCGACACATATACGGCAGTGGTGGATGCAGCCCTATTGGTAGATGAGCGTCTTTCTGAGTCGTCAGTTGCTCCGGAACTAAAGAGGGTTCGTATTGGTGACCCGGCAGCAAGGCGGGCATTTAGACGTCGTGACAGTTCCCGTTCAGATAGTGGATATTCGGGACGAGGTCAGCTTTTTTGCTCTTACCCTCAGGAAGGTCAGCAGTTTGTATCTGGATGTTACTGGTGCGGGAGTATGGGTCATCGGGTTCGAAATTGTGTTGAGCCACGCGTGAGCGAGGCAGCTGTACCGCAGGTTATCTTACCACCTTCTCCACCTCTGAGGGCGTTGCCCCTTATGCCGGTTGTTGTTCCGCGTCAGACTCTTATGCAGAGAGGTCGGGGTCGTGGTGGTTTAGTACTAAGAGCGCGGGGTGGTAGAGGCGGAGGTCAGCCAGTTGCCGGTATAGGGCAGGCTCGGGTGTTTGCCTTGACTCACCAGGACGATCAGGCATCCAATGTTGTGGTTTCACGTACCCTTTCTGTATGTTCTTATGATGCACATGTTCTTTTTGATCCGGGATTTACGCATTCGTATATTTCTACACACTTTGTGCTGAGGTTAGTCCGAGAGTCATGTTGGTTAGATCAGCCGCTGGTCGTGGCTACTCCTGTAGGAGAGTCGTTTGTGGCACGACACGCGTTCCGGTCGTGTGCTGTCCGTTTAGGAGACAGAGATTTGCTCGTCAACTTGATCCTTCTGGAGATGTTGGACTTCGACGTTCTGCTGGGCATGGACTGGCTAGCTACTTGCTATGCGTCCGTGGACTTCCGCGAGAAGACAGTTAGGTTTTGTTTTCCCGGTGAGTCTGTGTTTGTTGTGCAAGGGGATCGTGGTGATACCCCTCACAGTTTGATTTCTGTTCTGTGCGCTAGTCTGCTTTTAAGGAGGGGATGTCGGGGATTCTTGGCTTTCATTCATGATACTGGAGCCACAGTGGAGTCATTGGACCAGGTTTCTACCGTGCGAGAGTTTCCCGATGTCTTTCCCGATGAGTTACCTGGGTTGCCGCCAGAGCGCGATATTGAGTTCTGCATTGATCTGATTCCTAGCACGGAGCCGATTTCTATACCGCCTTATCAGATGGCTCCGGCAGAGCTTAAAGCGCTTAAAGATCAATTGCATGGATTGCTTGATTTGGGACTTATGCGTTCGAGTGTTTCGCCGTGGGGATCTCCTGTTCTGTTCGTCAAGAAGAAGGACGGAAGTTGAGGCTAAGTGTGGATTATCGTCAGTTGAACCGAGTTACAGTGCGGAATAGGTACCCTTTACCTCGCATTGACAATTTATTTGATTAGCTCCAGGGTGCGAAACATTTTTCAAAGATTGATTTACGTTCGGGTTATCATCAGTTGCGGGTTCGGAATGAAGACTGCTTTTCGTACGCGCTATGGGCACTATGAGTTTTTGGTGATGTCGTTCGGACTCACCAATGCGCCAGCAGCGTTCATGGATCTGATGAACCGGATTTTCAGGCTGTTCCTCGACCAGTTTATTATAATGTTTATTGATGACATACTGGTCTACTCTGGGAGTGGTGAGGAGCATGAGCAACACTTGAGGATTACTTTGCAGATATTGAGAGAACACCAGCTGTATGCTAAATTCTCAAAGTGCGCATTTTGGCTTGATAGTGTTGACTTCCTGGATCATGTGGTGACTGGTGATGGTATTCTTATAGACCCGACGAAGATAGAGGCTGTACAGCTTTGGCCCAGACCTGTATCGGTGACTAAGGTCCGCAGCTTTTTGGGCTTAGCTGGTTATTATCGCCGTTTTGTGCAGGATTTCTCGAGTATCGCTGCACCGCTGACTGGACAAACCCGGAAGGGAGTTCCTTTTCTCTGGACTGATGCGTGCGAGCAGAGTTTTCAGCAGTTGAAGACTCGGTTGACGACAACACCAGTTCTTTCTTTACCTTCTGGATCGGGCTGCTATATTGTTTTTTGTGATGCTTCTCGAGTGGGGCTCGGCTGTGTATTGATGCAACATGACAGGGTGATTGCTTACGCTTCTAGGCAGCTGAAGAACCACGAGAAAAATTACCCCACTCATGATCTTGAGATGGCCGCGGTGGTCTTTGTGTTGAAGATTTGGAGGCATTACATGTACGGGGAGTCGTGTCAGATCTTCACGGATCACAAGAGCTTGAAGTATATCTTCCAGCAGCGAGATATGAACCTAAGACAGCGCAGATGGATGGAGCTAGTGAAGGATTATGATTGTGAGATCCTTTATCACCCGGGCAAGGCGAATGTAGTAGCTGATGCTTTGAGTCATAGGCCCGGGGGTAGCTTGTCCCAGTTGAAGTTCAACGTCAGTCGTTTGCAGATTGGCAGCTCTTGTGTGATGGTAGAGTGCAGTTCGAGTTCACCTCCACTGGGGTACAGTTTGCTCATTTCTGCGCCCGTCCACTACTTTTTGATCGTATCCGTGAGGCGCAACCCAGTGATGCCCGTTTGTCCGAGATTTTTGAGCTTGTTCGACAGGGTACAGTTTTGGAGTTCGTGATTGATGACCAGGGTGTGCTACGATGTGGGACTCGCTTGTGTGTACCATATGCTTATGGGTTGAGACACGAGATCCTAGAGCAGGCACATCAGTCGTCCTTTAGCGTTCATCCAGGTTCCACCAAGATGTACCGTGATTTGAGAGACTTTTACTGGTGGGAAGGGATGAAACGCGATATTTCGGACTTCGTTCCGAGGTTCTTGACTTGTCAGCAAGTCAAGGCTGAGCATCAGAGACCGGCTGGAGAGTTGCAGCCTTTACCTGTCCCAGAGTGGAAATGGGAGCAGATTTCTATGGACTTCATTGTGGGTCTACGCAGGACTAATAGGGGGTATGACTCCATTTGGGTGATTGTTGACCGGTTGACGAAAGCGGTTCACTTCCTTCCAGTGAAGACCACTTTCGGTTTTCCTCAGTACGCTCAGCAATATATAGATGAGATTGTGCGTTTGCACGGTGTTCCCACATCCATAGTATCCGACAGAGGCACCCAGTTTACTAGCCTTCTTTGGCAGAAGCTTCAGGAAGCTTTGGGTACCTGGTTGAGTTTTAGCACCGCTTTTCATCCGCAGACCGATGGTCAGTCGGAGCGGACTATTCAGACTCTGGAGGATATACTCCATGCATGTGTGATTGATTTTGGTGGCAGTTGGGATCGTCACTTTCCGTTGATTGAATTCTCTAACAACAACAGCTTTCAGGAGACTATTCAGATGGCACCTTTTGAGACATTATATGGTAGGAAGTGTCGATCGCCAGTCTGTTAGACCGAGCTTAGTGAGAGTCTGGTTTTGGGACCCCAGCTAGTTTAGGAGACTACGGAGATGATCCAGCTGATTCAGGACAGGATGAGAGTAGCCCAGTGCAGACAGAAGTCGTATGCCGACCGTCGTCGTCGCAGACTTGAGTTCGCAGTAGGGGATCATGTATTCCGGAGGATTTCTCCGATGAAGGGCGTTATGTGATTTGGGAAGAGGGGGAAGCTCTGTCCCAGATTTGTAGGTCCTTTCGAGATCCTTCAGCGAGTGGGTTCTGTTGCTTATCGTTTGGCGCTCCCGCCTAGTTTTCCGGATGTTCACCCCGTTTTTCATGTGTCGATACTTCGTAGATACCTTCATGATCCTTCTCACATGATTCAGCACGAGACCGTTCAGCTTGAGAGCGATCTTTCGTTAACCGAGTAGCCGGTAGTTATTTTGGATCGGCAGGTGAAGAAATTTCGGTCGAGGGTCTTGCCGTCTGTGAAGGTTCTATGGCGTAGCCTTACTAGTGAGGAGATCACTTGGGAGGCCGAGAGCGAGATGCGGACGAAATTCCCTCATCTATTTGAAGGTACGCTGTTCAGACCATAATATTGCATTTATCATTCCCCTATTCTTATCCTTTTTATAAAGAAATAGGTACTCTTGACGCACGTTTGTTGCATATTACAGGATACAGGTTTCTGGAGAAAATACAGTGAAAAAGACACAAAACAACAGAAAAGGGACTTTTGACCAACAATTAGACGAATCCTAGTCGAGCCCAGTTCATATAGGTGCAAGGCAACGAATGTCAATGTGAAACGGTTAAAAAGCCCAATACAAGTCTTCACTGAAGATCTGGAGAAGAGTGAGAAGCCAACAGAGAAAATACATATAAAAATACAGAGCCCCAGAACTCCTGAAGAAAGCCCAAAAGACTGGCGGCCCAAGACCACCAAAGGGCCGCGGATCCGCGGCCCAAGCCAGCATTTGCCGCGGATCCGCGGCCGTCTAATGCCCGGGTCGATGGAGATTTCTTCTGTTGCCGCGACGTTGTGGGTGTTGGGATTCTCAGGGGTCAAATCAGTAATTGCGCATGTGCGAGAGTCTGTAACCCTAGGTTTCCTATTTTCCTATAAATTGTAATTTTAGATCTGTAAAAATTATGCCTCTTTTCAATAAATAAAAGTTCAGACCTTCTGGGAATAATTATTCAGATCTGTTCTTTATCGCTTGGAGGGAGCCGTCAAATTAGTAAGTGTTTTTTTTCTATTCTTTCAATGTTTTATCATCCGCTAATGAGCGAGTAGTCTCCTCGCTTGTTAGGGTTAGCCTTAGGGAAAAGTTTGAGAGATGATATCTCTCACTCCTTTCATGCCATCCACACCTAATAGTTAGCACTCCATGCATACACATACAACCGCTCCCTACGGCATCCTACCCCTCGAGGTAATGATGAACCGTAGTATAAAGGGCCGGTTGCGCGTGTTTTCCGTGGGGGTTAGGGTAATTAACGATAAAGGAAGGATACGAACCTAGAGGAAGAAACATCTTCCCAAAAGATTCGTATCCACTTTATCGATAATTACCGTAACATCTAACAGATCTAAAAATATGGCAATGAAAGCGGTGAGGAAAGCATTTAATCTCCAAAACATTCCCGAAGCCTAACCCTAGCAAGACTTTTAATTAGATAAATTAGATCCATTTTTATAGATTTTCATAAACCAACCAAAACGACAAATAGAATCAACTCGTTAAAACACACTAAAGGAATTTACCCGTCTCTGTGGATCGACCCGTACTCACCGGCTAGCTGCGAAGCGACGCCGTTCTGATTGCGGTAAACTTACAATTTTTGCATCTAAATCAAATGGCGCCGTTGCCGGGGACGGCGTAATCTTTCTTTTTGTGAATTTTCGGGTTGATATAAATTTTGAAAATTATAAAAATCTGAAAATATAAAAAATAAAAAAAAATCTTCAAATTTGATCTGTTTGAAGGGTATATCTTTTGAATTTTGCAGGAACAGCGAAGGATAGCGGATCTGAAAATTTACAGAGGGCAAAACAGAAAAGTAAACATCAGAACAGAGGAGAAGTAGAACAAGAGTGCAGTACAAATTTTTCCAGAGGCTAACCCCACTTCCTGACCGTGTTTCCGCGGCTAAAGTGCCTTCCAGACCGCGGTTCCGCGCTCATTTGGCCACGTCAGCACCTCAAATTTTGTGGGTTTGATCCTCATTCTCCCCTCTGTAACCTAAAATATATCCACTGTAAAAATTTTCTGCAGGGTTCTTTGTGCTAAAAATTTTTTCCTCCCCCTTCTAAATAACAGATTTCTGCAGGTTTCTTTGCGCCGCGCTAAATTGAATGCAAGTGAACTTTTATTTGTTTTGCATAATTTAACCGGACTCTAAGGGGCTATTTGACCAAACTCAGATTGGGTGGGGATTTCATCACCCTTCCCAGGACCCCAGAAAACACCTAAAGCATTTTGCATCGACCACCTTTAATTAAAAAAAAAGATTAGACTCAGACCTAAGGACAGCGAGCTCAATAGGAAAAGGACTAGGGTAGGCATCGTCCGTTAATCCTAACCGACATTGCGGTGTCTAGGCTAGTGGTTATTAATTAGGCCCACTATAGTGGTGGTTCCTTCCCACTTACCTGGCCGTACTTGTCCGTGAAGAGGCGGTTCGAGGTCTATTTCTAGCCCTAGTTAAGAGCTGTCTAGTAGATCTAGGCAACCCTAGATCTAGGCCTGATTGTGCATGTGTGGTTGATACATTTGTGTCACGAGTCCCATTTTCTAAAACCTTATTGCAAAACTCTCCAATAAAAAAAAAATAAAGAAAAAAATCTTTTAAAAACTTGCAAAAATTTTGTCGCTAAGAAATCCTTGCATTCTTCTATCATGGGTACACCACATCATAAATCTCTTGCCGAATTTTGGTATCCCGAACCTAACTTTGCGTCTTACGTCAATTGTTTCGTTCAATTTAAAAACGATCCCTCCTTGCCAAAAATTTCGTTGAAAGATCAAATAGAGGCGTCTAGGAGAAATAGTTTGACTTTTCAACCCACTTCGTGTCAACCGAGTCAACCTTTACAACCTACATATGTTGATACCACTTCTTCAAGTCCTTCTGTCACTCCTAGACCGATGTCCATTGCTGAGCATATTGCTCAATCTCGCAGTCGATCTTTCACCCCTCTCCACTCATCTAGTTTTAGGGATCCGCACGATTATTCACCTTCTTATCCATATGTTGACTCTACTTCTGTCTTACCACCCACTTCCTACCAGTCATACCCGACCTTCCCACCTTCACTAGACGCTGTTTCGACACAGCCATTAGGGAGTTTCACATACCCAACTAATTTTGAATCTTTTACTGAAAACCCCTCACCACCTAAGTCTAGTTTGGAAGAGTCGTTGGAAGCATATATTGCTGCAACAAATAAAATGATGAGGAATGTGGAAGCATCCATGGCCGCCCTTATGCAGCCTAGTGAACCGGTAGCTAGTGTCCCGCTAGCTCCGAATTTTTCAATGTATAAGGCGGCAGTTGGACAGAGTGAGAATGAGAGAGGATTTTCAAATCAAACCTACCCTTATCCAATTGAAGCCCACAACTCCTGTTTTCCATCGATTGCCCTAAATAGTTCACCTGTTGAAAATAAAAATGAGTTGTGTGATTTTGTAGTGCTTGATTTGCCAAATTGTGAGGAACCCCTTTCGAGTGAAACCGCACCTAATCCTTTCGATCTTTACACCTCCACTCTAGAACCTACATTGATAAATATACATGCTGTGGACGAAGTGTCTAAAGAAATTGATTTTCACTTGATTGAGGATATAGACGCCGGGAATATTTCGGATGATGAACCTGTCGATTTAATAGAAATTTTATGTTCAAATCATCATCCTGAGTTATTAAATGTTTCCCCCGAATCTCATATGCGTCTAGATTTTGATGACAATGGCATAGATGGATTAAATATTGAGGAGAGTCTTGAGGATAATATCGAGGTTGAACCATTTTTATTTGATGTGTCGGATTTTCCAATTCAGCCTCCTGAACCTTTGACTGTTATATCACCCTCCCTCCTTCCTATTGTTCCGAACGAACAAATGACCGTTACGCTTTCATCTCCTATACCAAGTTCGGCGTACCCATGTTTTCTTGCGAATCTTGAGGGATTTGACCCCATTGCACGACGAGTTGGTAGGTTAGCGCAATCGCTTTTAACATATCGGTCATCACAAATTGCGCTAATTTACTCACTCAATTTACACCCTCAAGATCGCACTCCACATCTTTCTTCCTTCCGTATTTCTTCTCCCCCACCGAGACCAGATTCTACCATTCTTCTTTCCACACGGTCTCGCGTGCTTTTCATCTCTTTTCTTTCCATCCCATTCTTGCACCAACTCTACCATTACCATGATAAGATTTTTGAATGGTTGGTGCTAACATTTGGTTTGTGTAAGGCCAAGCTTAACTTTGGGGGGAATCTTGTTGTATATATGTATCTATCCTTTTGTTTTCTTTTTCTATAAAAAATATAAAAAAAATTCAAAACATAAAAAAAATTATTATAAATAAATAAACAGGGGAGTATCGGTATTTTGACCCTCTTGGTTTAGTATGACAGTGAGGACACTGTCAAGTTCAAGTTTGGGGGTGTGCTCGGTACGTCTTCTTCCTTCGCATTCATTTGTACATATTTTGCATCTGCATATTTATTTGAAAACCCATAAAAATTTGAAAAAATTTAAAATTATAAAAAAAAAATTGTATTCAATTTTGGCTAATTGACTTGATTTTGACTAATAGGTTAACTGGTTAGGAACAACTAGATCTTAGACTTAGTGAATTAAAAACCCTAAAAATGACCTTCCTTAAAGTTTAACAGTAGAAAGTATATGCCTTGTAGTTTATTTAGAAATCGACAAATTTTGGGTTCACTTCTTGGGCTAAGTCGAAACAAGGGAAGAGTATTGATGTTCTTATTAGAATATAAGTTTGAAAAATAGTTCCTAGCTTAAGTCTAAATTCTGAAAATATATACCCTACAATTTGCACATTCACGCACCTTGAAACTTGGAATAGTAGAAGAGACCTTGAAATGCTCTTGTCTAAAGTCCTTAGTACAATGAAAAAAAAAAGAAAAAAAAAAGTGAATAACGAAAAAAATGGACACTGGTTTTTGTGATTACTTAAGGCTGCTAAAATAGAAAAATATTTAGCGAGGGTGCTTCATCACCTAGTGCCTTAGACCAACTGGTTTGGGAGTCACTGCTAAAGCCTTAGGTGTTGCAAGGACTAGGAAGTACGCTTTAAAGTGCAAACGCATTTTGTAATCGGTCGTTGGTACCTCAAGAAGTATTAACGGTCGCATGAAGGATGTGTAAGCAAATTTCATTTAAATTCACCAATTAATACGTACTTTGGACAATGGACAAGGGCATGATTGCTTGAATTGAATTTCCAAGTGTAGGGGTGATCTATACACACACGTAGGGGTATGTGATTGGAATTTAGATAAGAGAGAGGAATGAAAGATAAAATTTGTATCTTTAATGGAGTTGATAGAAAATTCCTAAGTTGAGATGAAACCCTAGAAGGAAGACTTAAAAGATGCCGAAAGCTAAGTAGGTCTACATAACATATATAATCTTAAGTTAAATAATGAGGAAGTGTGAAGAATATGGGTGGATGATTTACAAGTAGAAGATAATAGAATTCCTTGTTAGAAGACCTAAATGAAGAACAAAAGTCAGTGGGCCGAGTTGATAGGATTTTGTGGGTGTAATCCGCTGAAAACCCTCAGGAGACAACACTCCTCCTACTAGGGACACCTAGAGGTTTAATGGCTTGTTGCACGTGCTCAGTGCAATCGCGTTTCCCTGTGAAAGTGCGGTTATGATTTTAGTGAATAAAATAATAAGTTTGCTCGTGGACGAGCAAAAGGTAAGTCTGGGGGTATTTGTTCAGACCATAATATTGCATTTATCATTCCCCTATTCTTATCCTTTTTATAAATAAACAGGTACTCTTGACGCACGTTTGTTGCATATTACAGGATACAGGTTTCTGGAGCAAATACAGTGAAAAAGACACAAAACAACAGAAAAGGGACTTTTGACCAACAATTAGACGAATCCTAATCGAGCCCAGTTCACATAGGTGCAAGGCAACGAATGTCAATGTGAAACGGTTAAAAAGCCCAATACAAGTCTTCACTGAAGATCTGGAGAAGAGTGAGAAGCCAACAGAGAAAATACATATAAAAATACAGAGCCCCAGAACTTCTGAAGAAAGCCCAAAAGACTGGCGGCCCAAGACTACCAAAGGGCCGCGGATCCGCGGCCCAAGCCAGCATTTGCCGCGGATCCGCGGCCGTCTAATGCCCGTGTCGATGGAGATTTCTTCTGTTGCCGCGACGTTGTGGGTGTTGGGATTCTCAGGGGTCAAATCAGTAATTGCGCATGTGCGAGAGTCTGTAACCCTAGGTTTCCTATTTTCCTATAAATTGTAATTTTAGATCTGTAAAAACTATGCCTCTTTTCAATAAATAAAAGTTCAGAATTTCTGGGAATAATTATTTAGATCTGTTCTTTATCGCTTGGAGGGAGCCGTCAAATTAGTAAGTGTTTTTTTTTCTATTCTTTCAATGTTTTATCATCCCCTAATGAGCGAGTAGTCTCCTCGCTTGTTAGGGTTAGCCTTAGGGAAAGGTTTGAGAGATGATATCTCTCACTCCTTTCATGCCATCCACACCTAATAGTTAGCACTCCATGCATACACACACAACCGCTCCCTACGGCATCCTACCCCTCGAGGTAACGATGAACCGTAGTATAAAGGGCCGGTTGCGCGTGTTTTCCGTGGGGGTTAGGGTAATTAACGATAAAGGAAGGATACGAACCTAGAGGAAGAAACATCTTCCCAAAAGATTCGTATCCACTTTATCGATAATTACCGTAACATCTAACAGATATAAAAATATGGCAATGAAAGCGGTGAGGAAAGCATTTAATCTCCAAAACTTTCCCGAAGCCTAACCCTAGCAAGACTTTTAATTAGATAAATTAGATCCGTTTTTATAGATTTTCATAAACCAACCAAAACGACAAATAGAATTAACTCGTTAAAACACACTAAAGGAATTTACCCGTCTCTGTGGATCGACCCGTACTCACCGGCTAGCTGCGAAGCGACGCCGTTCTGATTGCGGTAAATACATGTTTTTGACACCAATCATACGCTTAGTATGAAATTTTAATTCGGGGATCGAATTTCTATAACGGGGGAGATTGTAACGTTTTAGAAATCGTTATGCGAATTTTTTCCGTTTTTGGGTTAAATTGTCGGTATTTTCCGTTTTAACCCGACTGTTTTCAAACGACCATATAGACTTGCCAGCACCAAGTTTATCTAAAATAAATCTAGTGCGCAAGCATTGGGGGTATATGGGACGTTTTGGTTCAATTAGAATTTTTCCCAATTTTAATATTATTTAATGTGGTATTCGCATTTTGGGAAATTTCTGTTAAGTGAACTTCTCATCAATTAAGTTTGAGTTAAACAAAAACTTTCTCACATTATCTAGATTCCTTGTGTTGAATTAGAATTTAGGTTAATAGAAAAAAGAAAAGAAAAGAAATGAATTTTGATGTGCATGCATGTGTGCGTATGTGTGTGTGAATGCATTAATTTTGCATTTAATGTTGAAATAGCTAGGAACACTCCACACAACCCTACCCTTATCACTTGACCAAGATCCCTTCCTCCCCTTCTGCTCTTGATCATTCCCTTCCATTTTTTGCATCAATCCAAACTCAAAATTCTCCAAAATTCCCAAATATATCACAAAAATTCTAAACGTCATGGTTTTTGCTCTTAGATCACTTGGAGCTAGGAAAGATTGAATCTTGTGCGCTAAAATTGATAGGTATAGTCCCTACATTGTTAAATAGGAGTTTGTATGTAATATAGCTCGCTGGTTATGGTTTAGAACACTTAAAGTATCGATTAGTGCGATATCGGGTTTTTAGTGTCTTTTTAAAGCCTTTGTACCTGCTGTGATCTGGAAATTTTAGTGAGTGACCAAACAAAATTATAGTGATGTACTAGTGACCCTGGAGCACCACCTGAGAGACGAGGACCACCCCACCGATCGGGGCCGGCGACCCTAGGCAGAATTCCGGCGACGCCGGCGATGTAGGGAAGTGCTGGGGTTTGGCTTTTGTTGGTAGTTGTCTGCTGTTGGTTAGGGGTGTTTGGTACTGTTTACTTTTTTAGTAATTGCAGTATAAAAAATCTGGAAACGTTTAACTATAATCTAGTGTTTTGAATCCGCGTGTTACGTAATCCGACACGAATCGTGATCTGATGCAGCTGCTGTACTCAGTTTGGTTTAGTAGTGTCGCAACACACTTTAGCCACTAGACGGAGACTTGTGAGTTAGTTTAGTGTTGGTGCGTCGTTAAAGTATAGTTTTACGTTATATTAGTCGATTCTGAGATGTTCGCATTATTTCTTGTGTTTGTGAATATATAGCGTCGCAAGCGGGGACTTCGGACGCTACGAACAAGGGGAAGCAGGTGGTCGGATTTTCATAGCTGGAGACCGTTGGTAAGCAGATTTAACATCTACGGGGAAATCGCTCGTATGGCGCTAAGCGTCGGGGCTAGATATGATATGATATTAGCCGTATGTTTATGTGCTTATATAGAGATATTGCATAATTCACATTGCATATAGTTACTTGTTGTGCCTGATACTGTATATATTGTACACTGCACTATTATTGACATTCTATGTTGCACGAGCACCAATGATATGCTACACACACACCGTCGGCAATTGCCATGATACGCACAACACAAATGCTCATTGATATACCTTGCTATTGGTTAGCGACATTGAAACAGTTATACTTGTGTGATAGCGCATATGACATATAGCATACTTGTGTACCTACATGCCTATACATATGCCATACCATATTTACATGCTCGCACATATACTTTGCTATTGTTACATGATTGGCTTGTTATAACATATATATCGGTGGAATGGGACGCTGTATATATATGTATTTTGGATTTTGGATTTTGGGAACCGCGAGATATATTTAATGACTTGATGCATTTAAATAGCGGATCTTTCCCGTGATATGCTCATATTGATATTTTATGTTGCATATGTTATTTTACGTGGATTTACACATTTGAGATATGTTTTCATGCGATATGAGAATTTCAAGTGTCGATATTAGGCACTTATATTCCGAGAGATATATGGATTTTTAATAGACCGATACGTGGAATCACAAGTGTCGAGGTGGGATACTTGGGTTTCGAGGAACGTATGGATATCAGAAAGACCGATACGTGGAACACAGGTGTCGAAGTGGGATACTTGGGTTTCGAGGAACATATGGATACGAGTATTTACGTGTCGATGTTAGACACTGGTTTTCATGATGTTTTTGAGTGTCGATGTTTGACACTCAGGTTCCTTGGGACTTACAGGATTTGAGGGCCGATATGAGGGCCGATTTATGTATTTTGGGATTTGGGTGTTGTTGAGTTACACCGTGTTTTTCCATGCTTATGATTTGTGCATGAGATTATTTATTATCCCGCACCCAGTACTCAGTTTATATGCACTTATTCATGTAGATATAGTACCTGGTCGTGTACCCTGATCATGATAGTCGCATATTTATATTGTCATACTCATGCTACCAGCTTACATGCTATTGATCATTGCTGTTAGTGCATACTTGCGATTTCAGTATGATGTTATTCACTATTCACGAGTTGGCAACTCACCCCCGTTGTGCCACAGTGTTTTGCAGGTCTTACCCTCAGAGTTGTCGCGGCAGGGTGTCTTATCATCTCTACTTTTGCGGATACCGCTACGTTAGGAAGTGAGGCCTTTGCTTTTAGGTGGGTTCGCGGTTATCTGCTTGTATATTGTTTATCTTTTTGTTGGATCTAGTATTCTCCATCTACCACTGTTTGTATATGACTTAGAGACGACTTGTGAGGATTTGGTGTTGTATTATTTGTAAGTGCACGGCAGTGCCCCGGCCGTCTGTCCTTGGCCAAAATGCGGAAACGAAACTTTTCTTTAACTTTAAAACCGGCACTACGGCGCACTATAAACCGGATCGGGCCATTAACCTAATCATAGCAAACTAGAGAATGGGTAGAAAGCTATACCGAGCGATCCGTGTCCTTCGGTCTTCGGCCTCCACTCCGATCACCTCGCGGAATCTCCGGTCTTCAGCTCCTCGTCGGAACGGGCACCACATCGCCGGGTTTTTTTACGGGCTCCCACCTCTGGACCTAGGCAACTCGGGCACGAAATTGGCGAGCCGACGTGCCCAAGAAATGTTGTAGGCTAGTGTAGAACAGTTTGTTTCTATTGGGGTTGAAGTTGCCATTTGATGGAGAAGGAAAAATGAACTTTGGAGAGGTGTCAGGAATTTTGCAAGCAAGCAAATGAGATGAATGATTTTTCCTCACAAAAAATGAACCCTCTCTCCTCCCAAGTAGTTGCCGGCCCCTCTAAAAAAATGGTGGAGGAAAAATCCAACCTCAAGCAAGTGGAGAAAAATGAATGATAAAGAGAAAAAGAGTCGCTCCAAAGCCACATCAAATCCCATCATAATCCATCACTATTAATGCAAATGAAATGATCACAAGAAAAGTAAAGATGCTTAAATCATCATAATCCCTCAAATAACAAATAAACCCCTCCACTTAGCTAATTTGCAAACTTGCAAATTAGCCCCTCCATCAGAAAAATCCGGTCGTGAAGGAAAAAAGGAAAACTGGCCGGAACGGAATGCAAACTGGCAACTTCAGAAAACTGATCCCGTAATAAATTACAGGAAAACCCCGCGACTGCATATGCATGCCCGCATTTGTATTTCCACTGAATACAAATGCAAAGAGACAAAATCTACACTGTACAATACTAGGATCCGGCTTAAACCAAAGCCCGCTAGTATTATCCGTCTGATCATGATCCGTGCAATACCGCACGTATCTGATCGAACCCTGCCATATCTCCATACGGCCTCTACAGCGTTTCGCCCGAAACTTGAGCAACTGTCTGTGGGGGACTCTAAAGACTCGTTAACACCTTGGTTGTGGATTTAACCACTAGCACGTCAGAGGTATTAGCCATACGTAACGGGCTACCAAGTATTGACCAAAAAGGACGTCGATGAGCGAACT
This sequence comes from Agapanthus africanus, assembly GCA_030015575.1. Taxonomy (NCBI): domain Eukaryota; kingdom Viridiplantae; phylum Streptophyta; class Magnoliopsida; order Asparagales; family Amaryllidaceae; genus Agapanthus; species Agapanthus africanus. Next base: position 56,079,861 of record JASDDO010000029.1, read on the forward strand.
CATCCTGACACCCTACTGAGCCTGTCAGTGACAATATCCGTACAGTCCGGTCCGTTCGTCTATAAGCATCGCATGGCGGGCCTAGGGGGTTAATAAAAGTCAGACCCCCAAAAGCGGTACAAGTCGTGTCGGAGTGTAGCCCAGAACACCCTGAGATACTACAGGAATACCTACCAGTAAATCTCCTGCCTTGGCTAAGAACTTTCATGTACTGGCTCTCCTAGACACAGCGCGACCTCACCCCCAATACCGGGAGAGACGAACCCCTGCAGATCCGCTCACTGCCTCCATGTGGCTCGGGACTGTACCTAAGTAAAACCTGTTTGCACGACTCCTTTGAGCCGTGGTAGGGTAGTAATCAAAGCACAGTGGGAACTCACACGAGACAATTGACGATCTCAGGTCGATGAACTAACCCGTACACATGTCACCAGGGAACTGCTATCTGACATCAGGTATAATACCAACTACCATATTCCCGGCGAGTCCTGTCCGGTGTACTCATAATCCAATGAGCACCTGTATACGTCTTAGGTGAACCAACTGACACCAGTGGCTTGTGAGACCGGCCACCGCCCCTCGTCGGGGTCTCGACTGTATACACTAGTCTACTCTGGAGTATCGATGCCCTGTCTCGAAACTCCCACGACTAGGGACCTTTTAAGGATGTGCTTATAGACCCCAGCTCCCACGTATATGATCGCCATCATACTGCTGGCAGTCAAGAAAGAATCCTAGGGGCTCTATCAACGTGTAATAGCGACCTGTAAGGTCACCTAAAGCAGTACACGATGATAAAGATAAACCAGATAGCATACTATCATCTTGAGTAAAACTGTCCTACCGACATAGGTCCTCCCTCAATCATTGTAATCACGTGCCTGTGATCCAATAATTGACTCTGTGATACCGAACACCCAACTCTTCTACTAATCAGTCTCACAAAGCCTGTTTGTGAAACTATTGCGTTCGAGGAATAGCCTCAGTCAGTGGATCCGCTCTGATGTTTCTTTCTATGTCTCTCTTTATCTTAAGTTCGCGGAGAAAGCCATCTCCCGAAATGAGCAATACATGTCTTAGAATGTGTCTGGATGTCTGATGGGACCTAGTTCAGAAATGAACTCCAAATCCAAACTTCTTAGACTGTATCGTCAACTGAACTTAATCAGTATCCTGCGCCATGCCTCCTTAAGTATCTGCCTGGACCACCTGTCCAAAATACTGCCCCTCGTCAAAGGGAAAACTATAACTCTGACAGCCACTCTGTCATCCAGGTCACCTTGGAAGCTTGGAATGATAATCGTCTCCTAAAGTTATCAAATCCCCAGAACATCAACTTATGTTCAAAAACTGCTTCCGAATGCTTCTCCAGGATTGGATCAATATCAACATATTGCATCTAATGCAAAAACAACATCTGGTGTGGTACTTGACATCTCATGATCAACTCAATTGCCTAAGCAAGTGATCTGCCAATCACGCACATCCCTCACCCCTTTAGTCTGTAAGACACCTTTAGAGAGGGTGACTCCATCACCTGCAGGTACACTACCGTACCAGGAGTCGTCTATTCTAAAACACCTTTAGAATGCTGTCTAAGTACCAAGATTAGGAAACTACCCAAATCTAGATCTATAACCATAGATCCAGTAACCAGAATGTCTTGATACCATATCCAAGTCCTATGTGGAGAAACTACTGTGTCACAACCAAAGTATAACCGGCCGTAGTATAGGAATTTTACTTCCTACTCTGTGTATGTCATCCAAATACAAGGATATCACACACTACTACTTTCTTAACAGATCCATCCCCTATTCTGATGAAGTCAAACCAATGAGTGTCACATCAGAAATAGATGATCTATCTCCGCTATATCTGCTTAAGTCTATAAATAGACATAAGCCACTTGTCCACTATGCTTCCGCTGCTCCCGCTGACTATGACAACCCTCTGGCAGAATCATATAGACGTACACTTCTAAAGCTAGTTTAGAACGACGCTATATTCATCCTCCCGCCGGGTCTCACAGTCTGGAACAACGGCAATGACAAGTCTGGGTAAACAAGAACCTCCCTGTCACCGTCCTTGAGCATACCGAAGTTCCTCTCGAGTGCCTGAGGTTACCCACCATATCTGCGAAGTGGCCAATGGAATGTCAAACCAGATTAAATCTTTAGGTTCTTATCAAATCTTCAGTAATCGTTTGCGGTTCTGGAATTACTTCCAGTTCTACCATACTCCCACTACTGTTTTCTAAAAAAATCCATTTTTATTAAAACTGTGGCGAGTCAAGAATAATATCACTATTGATCTTCCAGATGGTAGAAAATCAACCCTCGTCATAGCCCGGGTCAACCCACAAACAGCCATTACAGAAACGTGCCTTGAGTTGTCCAGTGTCTGGTTTTAAGCAAAAGCTGGACAACTTCCCGTACCTTAACAATGTCAAGATATGAACTGTTCTATATCCAATACAGAAACAGAGGCACTGATTTAATTGGAACCAGATTCAAATAATGCAGCTGTCTCTAGTGCATGTCAACTAAATGGAGAGAGGCCGATCAGCATTACTCAACTTAGGAGTACTTCCAATTATGAGTAACCTAAAAGAGAAGCAAGTTCTCTTAATCAACTGAATACCATTCACAAGTATATACATCTTCGATTACCTTGAAGAATCCCGGTACTTGCAACACCTGGTTCTCTACTTTACTCTTATACCTATAACTTCTCAAAACGTAGACCATGCATTTCTACGAAACACATGTCTAAGAACTAGAGAAATCATAAGTAAACAGAATATAGTATAAGGACCAACCCCTCTGTCCTAATGGACACTGGACAATATACAATACTCTGTATAAGTCCCCTGAGTCTAATATCTCATTCGCTGTGTGTCGTAGGTTGAAAACTGTACTTATGGTTAAGAAGAATTACACCGCTGTTCAATACTCCTTACCTAACCATCCACCGATATAGGTAAATGTCATAGACATAATTTCAAAAAGGTATATCTCACTCTATAAAAATAGACGTACAGATATATCAATTTGAAATTGGTGCATAACAACGGATATTCAAAACCAAATATTTGCCGTCCGGCAAACAACCTAGACGATTTCCTCAAATATCACCAATTGCAACGAATTCCGATATAATGAGGATAATCACCTAATTCCCAATGACTTACTCCCACTCATCATCTGTAAAACTATACAGATGTGAGAATCAAACCTGGTAAATACATACCCTGGAGTAAGGACTAATTGGGAAATCAGTTTTCTTTTAACAATACACAGTGAAACTGAAACATTGAAATGTTTCGTTGAGGTATACGGGTATTCCTAGTAATGCCTCTTCCATTATCCAGATTCACAACTGTTACCGTATATTTCTTTACCATCTCTCCAAATCCCTTTATATGTCTTTAGTCATTACCTTCTGTACACCGTCTTAGGCTATATTGTTTTCTTCCTTCCCTACCTTTCGACACTAGCCTATGGTTTGGAAGAAGACTATCCAATAAGCATAATGGGTGTACTGTCCTAATCCTAGGAGCACTAGCAATGCGAGAGAAGGTGAAGATAAAAGAGAACCGAATAAACCTTATTCCTATTTCTCCTGAACCAGAATCCATCCCCGAACTGGAACAAGTTCCTTTCGAGTTCGTATATAACCATACGATGGAATATCCAATAAACCGTGGATCTTCGTAGTGATACAGAGTGTCCTGGAGAAATACAAAGGTGAAGTGGGAGTGGTAATGAAATACTTGGTTTGGTCGTGAATAGCAGTCGCAGTTTACTTTGCCCTCTTACTAATCCCTTTATTTGTCTTAACTTAATACCTTCTGCACACCATCGTTATGCTAATTGGTTTTCCTCATTCCCCACCGTTCGGTACCAGCCTAAGGTTTGGAAGAAGACTATCCAATTTGCGTAATAGGTGTACTATCTCCTAAACCATGGAGTACTCGCAACCTGAGAGAAGGTAAAAAAGAAAAGACAACTGAATAGTCCTATTCGTTTTCTCCAGAACCGGAAACCATCCTTTAATAAATTCCTTCGAGTTCGTATATAACCATACGATGGTTTTATCCAATGGAAGTAGACGTTCGTAGTAATACGGGGTGTCCTGGAGAAAAGGGTAAAAGTAGGAGTGGCAATGAGGTATGCAACTCTGACAATCCAAAAGCCAGTGTTATAAGAAGGTTCGGGCAACTTGGTCACTAAGTCATAGTCAAGGGTCGGGTCATGGTCGCTGCCAAAGAGAGGGAGAGAAAAGAAACACTCAGCTTGCACTCTAACCTAGATCAGAATGGTTATCACTTTATCTAATCAGGAAACCTTCCACTGTAACGTCAAATTCTTCCCCAAACCCGAAAGAACAATTAGTCGGGATCACCCGACGAGTGAACCAACTCATCAGTGGGAATCAGGATCCAACTATCATCGCATGATAATGTGACAGATGTAGGGTGTTTTTCGTCACCCCATTGAGATGGGAATACGCGCGCGCTTGTCAGGCGCATTACAGATTCCCCCTGCATAGGGTAGGCCGGGGTTTATTGATTGTGGGGATCCGAATCTCCGGCAATCGCGGACTAAGCTGCCGTTAATTACCCCTCGCATTTGGAGCGAAGGAACCTCCGATTAACGGGTTAAACTGGTCATGTGAACTCAATGTGCAGTATCGTGTTTTGAAGGGGTTTTGGGAATATCGGGGCCCCGCAGAGTTTTGACGGGGGTCCCGCTACCCGGATAGCGGGCTGGGGGTCAAGGGGGCTAGCAGCCCCCTTGCGGGGTGTGGGGCAGCGCCCCGTTAGAAATTTTTTTTCTAACGGAAGACAGTGTCGTGGAGTCTGTGTATATTTTCCTTCCCCCCCTTTTTTTAAAAAAAAGGTAGAGTTTAATTTCAAAAGGAATTTTATTGTGGAGTTAAACTCCAAAGAATTTTAAAAGGAGTTAAACTCCTAAAAGAATTTTATGCGGAGTTAAACTCCTAAAATAGAACTTTATTATGGAGTTAAACTCCAAAGAATATATATATACATTTTTAAAAGGGTTTAAACTCCATAAGGGATTTTGTTGGGGAGTGCACGTAAAACGAGGGGGAAAAGAAAACAAAATGGCATCTAAAGGACGCTCGCACAGCAGGTGGGCGCCTTAATGCCCGGGGTCACGTGCGCGCACGTGACCGATGGGCACTTTGGCGTGCCCCCGGGGGTCACGTGGGCACACGTGACCGATGGGCGCCTTGGCGCCCCAGGGGTCACGTGCGCACACGTGACCGATGGGCGCCTTGGCGCCCCAGGGGTCACGTGCGCACACGTGACCGATGGGCGCTTTGGCGCCCCAGGGGTCACGTGCGCACACGTGACCGATGGGCGCTTTGGCGCCCCGGGGTCACGTGCTCACACTTGACCGATGGGCGCCTTAGTGCCCATGGGTCACGTGGGCACACGTGACCGACGGGCGCCTTAGCGCCCCGGGGTCACGTGGGCACACGTGACCGACGGGCGCCTTAGCGCCCCGGGGTCACGTGGGCACACGTGACCGCGGGAAAAACCCGCGGAAAGGGAAGCCTAGCCCCTAGGCTGGGGAGTTGAACTCCCAAGGGAATCTTTGGAGTTAAACTCCTAACAGAAGCAAATTTATGGAGTTAAACTCCAACAGAAATTAATTTATAGAGTTAAACTCCAGCAACATTAGAAAGGAGTTAAACTCCTGGGGATTTATTGCTCTTCTTTTGAGCCTTGGGTCTGTCCAAAGTTAGATTTTTGGAGATGGGTCTCCTTCTTCTTGCTCTTGACCGGCGGGATCTTGGAGAAAAGGGGATGAGCCTTAAAAGCCTCCCCTTTTCGAGATCTGATTGGAGATTTGAGCTCCCCTTTGTAGGTTTTATGGTGGAAATCTATTTATTTTGAGGAAAGGAAGAGTTAAACTCTTGATTTAATTCAAAAGAAAAAGGAAGGTTTTAGAACCTTGGGGAAGGAGGAAGAGATCTCAGATCTAGAAATTTCTGGAGAGAAAAAAAAGTCATGAGATATTTTCATTATCTTGCCTTTATAGGCTATACACTTTACACATAGCCCCTTGGGCTTCACAAAATGGCATTTTACCTATTTCATGGCCCATGTGCCATTTCTTTTTGCACATAAGCCATGGGCTTTACAAAAATTTGGCTTCATGCCTATTTTTCTTACATTTATCCATAAAATAAAAGAAAAACAACAAAATTGTTTATTACAAAAGTTTTATCTTGGCGTGGGGGAAGGCCGACCGCTTCATTTTCGGGCTCGACCTGGGCATGGGCCCACTGGGTCTGGGCTAGGGCCCACTTGGCTTGGGGTTGACTTGGATTTTTGACTTAGTCAACCGGGGTGTAAATTTTTACCCCAACAAATTGCCCCCCATCAATAAATGCACACCGCATATGTGGGTCGTGTGCATGAAATTGATGGATCTTCTTTTACTTGGAGGCGACCTGATTTGGTTCCCGCTTTTTTGGGAAGCTGGCACTGCCCTTTTAATGACATGGACGGTCATTGTTTGACATGTCTCCGAGACGGAGTGTCCGTGACAGACGTTTCCCTGGCCCGGAGCGATCTGGTTCCCGCTTTGTAGAAATCCTGCGCTGCCCTTTTTGCGACCTGGACGGTCGGTTCTGCCCTTTTTGCGACGGGGACGGTCGGTGCTGCCCTTTTAGCGACTTGGACGGTCGATGCTGCCCTTTTAGCGACGTGGACGGTCGATGCTGCCATTTTAGCGACGTGGACGGTCGGTGCTGCCCTTTTTGCGACTTGGACGGTCGGTGCTGCCCTTTTTGCGACTTGGACGGTCGTTGCTGCCCTTTTAGCGACGTGGACGGTCGGTGCTGCCCTTTTAGCGACATGGACGGTCGATTCTGTGCTTTTTGCGACTTGGACGGTCGATGCTGCCCTTTTAGCGACCTGGACGGTCGGTTCTGCCCTTTTAGCGACGTGGACGGTCGATGCTGCCATTTTAGCGACGTGGACGGTCGATGCTGCCCTTTTTGCGACTTGGACGGTTGTTGCTGCCATTTTAGCGACGTGGACGGTCGATGCTGCCCTTTTTGCGACTTGGACGGTCGGTGCTGCCCTTTTTGCGACTTGGATGGTCGTTGCTGCCCTTTTAGCGACGTGGACGGTCGGTGCTACCATTTTAGCGACATGGACGGTCGATTCTTGATTTGACTCGCTCTGCTTCTTGCAGTGTCAGGGGTAGACTTGACTTGCTCCACTTCTTGCGGTGTCGAGATTGGATTCTGACTTGCTCCGCTTTCTGCGATGTCGGAGTGGAAGTTGACTTATTGATTTTGATTTGGGTTGACATCAGTATCGCTATGCTGGAATATGGTACCAGGAGCAAATCATCATTTGTCATGACAGAGTTTGGGAATTGGTTTTTTTGTTTGGCATCTGCATTGCTGCACTGGAATATGGTACCAGGAGCAACTCATCATTTGCCCAGGGGGGATTTGGGGATTTTTTTTTGTCGGCATCTGCATTGCTGCACTGGAATGATGCCAGGAGCAACTCATCATTTTCCCCGGGAGGATTTGGGAGAGATTGGGATCGTTTTACGCCCGTGGATTGTATACGGTTTTGCAGGATGTATGATCCAGACCGTTGGGCCATAAAACTTTCGGGACTTTGTTGGCGTCTGCATCGCTGCACTGCAATATGATACCAGGAGCGACTCATCATTCGCCATTGAGAGGACTTTGAATTTAGGTCTTGTTTGGCATCAGCATTGCTGCACTGGAATAATGCCAGGAGCAACTCATCATTTGCCTTGGGAAGACTTGGGATTTGGGTTTTTGGTCGGCATCAGCACCGCTAACACTGAAGCGAAATGCCAGGAGCGACTCATCATTTGCCGTTGCCCGTCGGGGAAGGATGGCTTAGGAGACAGGTTTGGGTTTCTGTCACCTAAGGCAGTTCAATTTTATGGGCCGTGAGGGTCCCATAAAAGCATTTTCTCCCTACGAGTCGTAAGGATCCCGCAGGTGTATTTTCTCCTTAAGAATCGTGAGGATTCCTAAGTGTTTTGCTCCTTTGTGAGTCGTAAGGATCTCACGTAGGGTTTTCTCCTCACAAGGTCGAGGGGACTTTGCGAGTGTATTTCATCTCTTTTCACGAGTTTGCGCCCTTTCGGGTTTTCACAGACTCGCCGGTAGTCCTGCTGTTTTTACTCACGGAGCCCTTTCGGGTTTTCATCCGTGCCCGTTTTGCTTGTGGACATACCGTTTTTTATTTTTATTTTTATTTTTTTCGCTGGTGGGACTTTAAACTAGTCTCACCGGCAGGATTTGGGAGAAATAGGGGTCTTTTACGCTCGTGGATTGTATACGGTTTTACAGGATGTCTGATCCAGACCGTAGGACTGATGTGCTCAATTCGCCTGCGACTTGGAGCATTCACGTGTAGTATTTCTTGAGATATCGGCCATTGATGGGTGGCATGGGCCTTTCTCCCTCGGCACTTATTAGTTGGTAGGATCCTCCGTCGAACACTTTCTCAATGATGTATGGTCCTTCCCAGTTTGGCTCGAATTTTCCCTTGGCATGTCGATTGAGGATGATCGGTCTTTTAAGGACCAACACCAATTCACCTTTCTTGAAAGCGCGGAGACGGGTTATCTTGTCATAGGCCCGTGACATCTGGGCTCGGTATAGTTCCAGACTTTGCTGCACCGCGAGCCTCTTTTCTTCGAGGGCATCCAGCTCTTCAAGTCGAAGGAGCACGTTTTCCTCTTCCGTCAACTCATGTTGAACGGCCATTCTTAAGCTTGGAACTTCGACTTCGAGGGGGAGGACCGCCTCCACTCCGAAGAGCAATGAGTATGGAGTGGACTGGGTTGGAGTACGGTGCGTGGTACGATATGCCCAAAGCGCCTCGTGAAGCTTGAGATTCCACTCCCTCTTGTTGGCTGAAGCATTCTTCCTCAGGAGCTTGCATAGGGTCTTATTGAAGGCTTTGGCTAGCCCATTGGCTCTTGGATTATAGATGGAGGAATATCTCCAGTCTATCTTGTGCTGAGTAGCGAACCTTGAGACATTGAAGCTCTTGAAAGAAGGCCCGTTGTCAGAAATGATTCTTCTCGGAGTACCGAAGCGGTATAGAATATTATGCTGGAAGAATGTCAGAATATCCTTTGTCTTAACTTCTTTTAGCGGGACAGCTTCAGCCCATCTGGAGAAGTAGTCTGTCGCGGCCAGTATAAACCGGTGGCTTTTAGATGATGGAGGATCAATTGGGCCAACAATGTCGGTGCCCCAAACTTCGAAGGGCCACGATGCCACCGTAGGATGCAATGGATTGGGATGCTTGTGAATAAAATCACCGTGAATTTGGCAGATATAACATTTCTTTGCATGCTCTCCGCAATCTCGTATCATGGTGGGCCAGTAATACCCAAGCCGTTTGATTTGAAGTCGCATCTTGCGGCCAGATTGGTGAGCACCGCAAACGCCCGAGTGGACATCTTTCATGACCTTTTGGGCTTCGGCCAATGACAGACACCTGAGCCAGAGTTGGTCATATGACCTGCGGTATAACGTGTCATTTACAAACACGTATCGGAGAGCTCTTTTCTTCAGCTGAATCCTCGCAGATTTTTCTTCGGGCAGCTTGTCGTATCGGAGGTACTCTATGAAGGGTTTTCTCCAATCGGGCTCGTCTTGGATGATCGAAGCTTCTTCCGCAGGACTGCTCTTCTGTTCCGTGCTTTCCTCTTCTCGTAGAGAGACTGGGGGTAGAATTTGCCGGCTCCTGACTGTGATCAGAATTTCGTCCATGTCAGGATCAGCCAGCTCCTTGGCCAAGCGAGCGAGTACATCAGCCTTTCCGTTCAACGCTCTAGGGACTCTCGTTAGTTCGATATAAGTGAAACGTTTCATGAGTTCCACCACTCGGCCTCTGTACCGAGCTAATTCGGGTTTGTATATCTTATAATTGCCGCTTACCTGGTTGACGACAAGCTGGGAGTCACCGTAAACCCGTAGCCGACGGATCTCCATTTCTATGGCGAGCTCCAGACCAGCTATCAGAGCTTCATACTCAGCTTCATTGTTTGTCCGAGGCTCGGTGAGAGCAAAAGAACGCCGTAGGGTTCCCATTGATGGTGTGATGAACACCAATCCTATCCCTGCTTTTATCTCCGGGACGCTTGATTCACTGAAGGTCCTTATTGATGAGGCTCCATCGAAGTAGAGCTCCCAACATGGCTCATCTTCCTCGAGGTGCAGCACTTGTTCATCGGGTAACTCACAATTTAGCGGCGACCCTTCTGGTATAGGATGAGCAGCGAGAAAGTCTGCAAGTGCTTGCCCTTTCACTGCTTTCTGAGGAGTGTAAACTATGTCAAACTCAAGTAGCATGACAGCCCATCTTGCCATTCTGCCGGCTAGACTTGCTTTGGTCATCAAGTGTTTGAGCGGGTCGACCTTGGAGATCAGCATAACCCGATGAGCCAGCAGATAGTGCCTTAACTTCTTCACAGCAAATATCAGAGCCAGGCATTGCTTTTCGATTGGGGAATAGTTGTGTTCTGCCCCGACTAGAGTTCGACTGAGGTAGTAGAGGGCATTTTCTTTTCCCTCCTCGTTATTCTGAGCGAGGAGCGCACCGAGTGACTCGTCTAGCGCGGCAGTGTAGAGAATCAGCGGTTTATTTGGTATGGGAGCGGCCAGCACTGGAGGGTGCAACAAGTATTGTTTGATGCTTTCGAACGCCGCTTGACATTCGGCATCCCAGATAAAAGGAGCTCCTTTCTTCATGAGCTTTGAGAAGGGCCTACATCTCCCCGACAAATTTGAGATAAACCTCCGTATATAAGCAAGCTTGCCTTGGAAAGATCTCAGCTGCGTCAGACTCTTTGGAGGGGGCATCTCCATGATGGCCTTTATCTTTGATGGGTCAATTTCGATCCCTCGATGCCGGACTATAAAGCCCAGGAATTTTCCCGATGACACGCCAAAAGCACACTTCAGAGGATTCATCTTCAGATCGTATTCTCTCAGTCTGGTGAGAACGGTCCTGAGATCTTGGATATGATCGGCCTTGGCTTTAGTCTTGACGACCAGATCATCAACATAGCATTCGACGACTTTATGGATTAGGTCATCAAAGATATTAGTCATTGCCCTTTGATATGTAGCACCTGCGTTCTTCAGTCCGAATGGCATTACCTTGTAGCAATATATTCCGATCGGGGTTCGAAATGCTGTGTGCTTCTCATCCTCAGGCGACATCTTGATCTGATTATATCCAGACGAGCCATCCATAAAGGTGAACAGTTCGTAATTTGAGGTGTCATCGACCATCATTTCCATGACCGGTAGCGGGAAGTCGTCTTTAGGACATGCCTTGTTGAGGTCCCTGAAATCGACACAAACTCGGATCTGCCCATTTTTCTTCTTCACTAGGACTATGCATGCGATCCAGTCTGCATATTTCTCTTCCCTGATGAAGCCGGCATCGATGAGTTTCTTGGTTTCCTCGATGACCTTTTCTTCCCACTCCCTTCTCATTCTTCGAGGAGCTTGTTTGACTGGCTTAGCATCAGGAGATATAGCCAACTTATGTACGGCCACTTCAGGGGAAAGGCCAGGCATTTCTTTGTATGTCCACGCGAAGCAGTCGACGAACTCATGCAGCAGGGCAATTATCTGTGCTTTCATTTCCTCTGACAAGAGCGAGCTGATGTAGATCGGCCTTGGACTATCGGACGTTCCTAAGTCAATCTCGGTTAGCTCGTCAAAGGTTGCTTGTCCGCCATCTTCGAGCTCTTGAGGAGCTTCTTCCGGCTCGGCTATCTCGTCGTCGTCATTTGATCTTTCGCTGGCCTCACCAACATAGATCATGTAGCACGCTTTGGAATCAGGTTGAATGTAGCCTATGCCCCGTCTATCTGGAATTTGTCCATCGATGAGTGCTCGGACCTGGGGCGGATACCATAACCCTTCGTAAAACTTTGCTTCGGACTCTGTTTGATATAACCGGCATCCGCACTTCTTAAAGTATTCCCGCATCTCGGGCGCATAGTATCTGGGATTGAGGACGGCTCTTATGCCTCTCTCATAGGGGAGGCACGTGACAGAAAGATCGTCCGGGTGCACAACGGGGTTTGACCTATAAAACAGGATGCCCTTTTGTCCATTTTTCCTCCCGGGCACGTAGAAAGTTTTCAGCTGGTCCACAGTAGAGACTGACAATGCGTCGAGCTCTTTGCACATCTGTTCCGGCACCCTTGTGATGGCCAAGGACCCTTCTGCGACTTCGAAGGTCTCTCGTAGTTTTGCTTGTTGCATGGGGGGCCAATCTGCACAGCTGTTGCATGGCAGGTCCTCTTCTTCCGACTCTTCAGTGTCACTGCCAAGATGAGGGCGGGCTTTGCCGCTAGGTGGATCTTCAGTAACAGATTCGTCCGTATCACTGCCGAAACGGGGGCGAGTTTTACGGAAGGACGGGCTTCCAGCGTCGGACTCATCAGTGTCGCTGCCGAAATGCGGGCGCACTTGGGCGTTTTTGCTTTTGAAACTGACAGTCGGCGCAGATTTGTTTTTGAGTCTTGGGGCCGGTCTATCCTCAGTCAGTTGTGGCTTAGCATTTTGGTGGTTCATAAAGTACCGAGAATCTTCATAGCGGACTTCATGCACACCGAACGGCTGGATGTCTCTGTCAATGCGTCTTTCTTTGCCATTTTTAGTATACTGCATACATTGATGGAGAGTTGACGGAATGATGCCGTAATCGTGGAGCCACGGCCGTCCCAAGAGAATCTTATAAGACGTGTCTGCGTCGATCACGTATATCTTAGCTTCAGTTTGCATATCCCCGAATTTGATTGGCAAAGCTATAGATCCCAGAACTTGCTGGCAATTTTGGTTGAAGCCTTGAATGACAATCCTTTCCCTTGACAGGTGTCGGACGTCCATTGACAAACTCTTCAGAGTTCGCAAGTTCATGATGTTCACTGAGGACCCTGGATCAATCAATATGCGATTAATTCGATCTCCGTCGCTGTACCCGGTCACGTAAAGCGGTCGATTATGCTCAGCCGTTCCCAGTAGCAAGTCTTCATCCTTAAATGTGACTGCGGCGGCATGCAAAGCGTGCTGGGCTTCTTTCATATTAATTTCCGCAAAGTGAGCCTGATACCGCTCGGGGTTTTGTAGAGTATGGATGAGAACATCTCTAAGCTCCTTAGATAGGACCAAGGCGTCGTAGATGCTCAGGAGTGACGGAAGCTTCCGGAGATGCGCCAAGACATTATAGTCCACCGAGGAAGGACTTACGTTTTCATCAGCCGGTTCTCTGCCATCTTCTTCATTAATGACTTGTTTTTCCTTCCCTTTTGGGGCGTTGCCCTGATTTGGCGGTAGAGCCCTGCCGCTTCTGAGCTGGATTTGATTGGTCGTTGTGGCGAGCTCCTCGTCCTCTTCGGGAAAACAAAGCTCCTCTTCCGAGTCGCTGCCAAGATGGATGGCGTAGCAGGTCACTACTGAGATCTCTTCATTGGAGTCTTCTTCTAACTCCTCCAGAATTTCAGCCGCTTCTACAGGGAAGAACTCCTTCAATTGAATCAATGTTCTTTCCTTTTGTTCATATTCTTCAAGGGAATCGATATATTTTTGAATGGTCGATCTCCCTGCAGACTCTTTTTCGCGCCGAGCTACACTTTTCTTCTTCTTAAGCTTCTTGGATTTTGAGCCTGATGGAGCCGCATTGGCAGCTGGACTGGTAGGCTTCTTCTGTCCTTCCCATTTCATCTTGGGCTCTTTCTGAAGCAGCTTTAGCATCTTCTTCGTTTTATTAGATATGTGCATACTCCACGGAGGCCGCGATGAGTCCGTTTCATTTCTCAGGGCAGCGGGTTCGGCTGTCTGCTCCCAGAAGGCTTCAGTTTCTGTCTGTATAAAGTTGGTGGTTGCAACTTGATTGTTCACCAACACACTTTTGGACAGTTCGATCTCTCCAGCCTTGTACTGCTTCTCGACCCAATCTTTGAAGATATAGCAATCCTCGATCGCATGGCTCACTACTCGGTGGTACGGGCAATACAGAGGATTGTCGGTCATTTTTGCTTCTTGGGGTCTTTTCGACTCCGGCAATTGGAGGCCGTTGTTCAAGGCATCTTTAAATATCTTACGGACCTTGTCCCTTCTAAAAGAGTAAACCTTGTTCATTTTCTCCTCTAGGGAAGGCCCATCTCCTCCCAGCAATGGCTTTCGAGACCGATTGGATTTGGATTCGCCCGCCCTTCGCTTTTCTTCATTGTCGGACGCATTGAAGACATTGGTACTGCTGGAACTCCCGCTTCTACGGTTGTCGTCCCGCTTTCTTTTCCAAGTTTTGTCTCTCTGAGAATCCGGCGGGGACTCTTGCTTTGAGCGTTCCAGCATTTGGACTTTCTTGGTTAGCTCTTGAAATGTCTTGAGGCCCGCCGTACACAAGAATGGGACCATCCAGTTGCTGAGGTTCCCAATGAGAAGGCTGACGGACTGGTCCTGCTCCAGCGGCGGTTCGCACTTGACTGTGAGATTACGCCATCGAGCGATAAAGGCGGTGTTGCTTTCATTCTTCCCCGGCTTGGTCCTCACAAGGTCGGCAATGGAGATTTTATCACTGACACTCATGAACCTTTACCGAAACAGGGACTCCATTTGGGCAAAGGTAATGACGGACCCGTCCGGTATACTCGCATACCAGTCGAAGGCGACGCCGGTCAGGCTTTTGACAAACTGACGAAGAAGGAGCGCGTCATTGCCCCCTGTATTTCCGCACGATGCTTTGAAGTGAGCGACGTGCTGATTTGCATTCCCCGTCCCATCAAATCTTCCGAACTTAGGAATGACGTAGCCGCTTGGGAACTCAATCGGATCGTACTGCGCGGGATATGGCCGCCCACTACTGCCGATTTCTTTCTGAGCTTCAGCTTCGGCCACCAATGTTTTAACCTTACTGGTGACCAAATCCATTATCCGATCCTGTGTTAGCGGGATAGTGCTATCTGGGGCCAAGGCGTCCCCAGAAGCGGAGTGTGGACGGCTTTCATGCGGCTCGACCAGTCTTGGTCCCAAAGGAACAGGCATTGGCTGCCTCGGATTGTCATCACCCGGCTGATTAGTAGCGGCTTGTGCTTGATTGGGAGGCGCTCGAGCAATTTGAGCCGTAAGATGCATCACCACGTTCGTTAAGTCGTCAATCTTCGAATAGAGCTTGGCCATCTCTTTATCTTTGCTCCTGAGCTGCTTTCGAAGCTTTTGAAGCAGCTCTTGCTCCGCAGTCCTGGGGCGGAAAGTAGGCTCTTCCTCGCTGTCCGAGGTTGACTCTGCATTGACCGAGGGGTCTTTCTGCCTATCATCCTCATCGAGAGGGTTTTCTTCATCCAGCGGGGGCGGCTGTTCTTGGGCAGCGGCAACCACATTTAGGCCAGATTGGGCTTGGGATGTGGTGGCCCCATCCTTGCTTTTGCTGCGAAGGTTGTCGCTGGGGCGTCCGCCCGCCATATAGACCGTATGGATGATATATCCGGCCGTCTTTCTATCATTGGCGGCTGATTTCACGGATCGCTGTCTTGACCCCCTTGCTTCTGTAGCTGGTAGTCGATTGAAGGCGGCTGGCCTAACCAGCTTCTTGAATGGTGCTGGCGCTTCTTTTCTGGGCTTGCCCCGCTGCTTTCGTGCAGCATGGAGTGCTTGATAGACTCTTGAAGAGACAGTGTCACACTTTTTCTGTTGGGGCCGGGACACGTCTCTTTGTGGCACTCTTCGGACCGCTGTCTTCTTGATTCTAGCGGTCATGGCATTCTTCTGAACCCACTTCAGAGGCTCGAAAGAATTGCTGATTCCTACATCCGACTCAGCCGTCGTCGCGGGGCAACCCTGCACTTGGAACTTCACACGATTCCATTTGGCCGAAGCTTTGGCCCTCTTGTTGGCTCGATACCTGAGCCGCTTCTGCTTTAACTTTTCTGTTCTAAGCGCCTGGCAGACTTCGGCTCTTTGGGAAGACGCCGCAGACCGGGCGATGGAGGGCCTTGGAGATACGCTCGATTGTGCATTCGTTAGAGTCACCGCCTGAGCTCGTCCGCGACGTTTGATGTTGCTCTTCGCACCGGAAGTCTTGCCCCCAGCTGAAGCCCTAGGGAGTCGTTCAAACACCATCTTAAGTTTCGGTTGTGGTGCCTTGGCGATCACGACATTCGGCCTCTTAACCCTTCAGACAGGCTTGGCCGCCTGTTCTGCTGGGATCTCCGCCAGATGAGCGCTTCCGGCAGGGTAGATGATGACGGAACCAAATTGACGGGGTGGCTCTTCCCATTGCCGGCTGAGACTGGAGGGGAGAACTACGCGGGCATTGATCTTGACTACGTACGAGATCGGGGTCGCGTCGTAAGCCGAATTTGTCTTGGGAGACATCGTCATTGAAAGTTGATTGCTGCACGAAAGAAAGACATCATTTCAGTACAAACATCGGCGTATATGTTAAATGAGTCCGCATGAACGCTTAACCCGAGATATGGGAGGAGAGAAATGTCCCACCGGGCGTGCCAGAATCTGTAGGGTGTTTTTCGTCACCCCATTGAGATGGGAATACGCGCGCGCTTGTCAGGCGCATTACAGATTCCCCCTGCCTAGGGTAGGCCGGGGTTTATTGATTATGGGGATCCGAATCTCCGGCAACCGCGGACTAAGCTGCCGTTAATTACCCCTCGCATTTGGAGCGAAGGAACCTCCGATTAACGGGTTAAACAAGTCATGCGAACTCAATGTGCAGTATCGTGTTTTGAAGGGGTTTTGGGAATATCGGGGCCCCGCAGAGTTTTGACGGGGGTCCCGCTACCCGGATAGCGGGCTGGGGGTGAAGGGGGCTAGCAGCCCCCTTGCGGGGTGCGGGGCAGCGCCCCGTTAGAAATTTTTTTTCTAACGGAAGACAGTGTCGTGGAGTCTGTGTATGTTTTCCTTCCCCCATTTTTTTAAGAAAAAAGTAGAGTTTAATTTCAAAAGGAATTTTATTGTGGAGTTAAACTCCAAAGAATTTTAAAAGGAGTTAAACTCCTAAAAGAATTTTATGCGGAGTTAAACTCCTAAAATAGAACTTTATTATGGAGTTAAACTCCAAAGAATATATATATACATTTTTAAAAGGGTTTAAACTCCAGAAGGGATTTTGTTGGGGAGTGCACGTAAAACGAGGGGGAAAAGAATACAAAATGGCGTCTAAAGGACGCTCGCACAGCAGGTAGGCGCCTTAATGCCCGGGGTCACGTGCGCGCACGTGACCGATGGGCACTTTGGCGCCCCCCCGGGGGTCACGTGGGCACACGTGACCGATGGGCGCCTTGGCGCCCCAGGGGTCACGTGCGCACACGTGACCGATGGGCGCTTTGGCGCCCCAGGGGTCACGTGTGCACACGTGACCGATGGGCGCTTTGGCGCCCAGGGGTCACGTGTGCACACGTGACCGATGGGCGCTTTGGCGCCCCGGGGTCACGTGCTCACACGTGACCGACGGGCGCCTTAGCGCCCCGGGGTCACGTGGGCACACGTGACCGCGGGAAAAACCCGCGGAAAGGGAAGCCTAGCCCCTAGGCTGGGGAGTTGAACTCTCAAGGGAATCTTTGGAGTTAAACTCCTAACAGAAGCAAATTTATGGAGTTAAACTCCAACAGAAATTAATTTATGGAGTTAAACTCCAGCAACTTTAGAAAGGAGTTAAACTCCTGGGGATTTATTGCTCTTCTTTTGAGCCTTGGGTCTGTCCAAAGTTAGATTTTTGGAGATGGGTCTCCTTCTTCTTGCTCTTGACCGGCGGGATCTTGGAGAAAAGGGGATGAGCCTTAAAAGCCTCCCCTTTTCGAGATCTGATTGGAGATTTGAGCTCCCCTTTGTAGGTTTTATGGTGGAAATCTATTTATTTTGAGGAAAGGAAGAGTTAAACTCTTGATTTAATTCAAAAGAAAAAGGAAGGTTTTAGAACCTTGGGGAAGGAGGAAGAGATCTCAGATCTAGAAATTTCTGGAGAGAAAAAAAAGTCATGAGATATTTTCATTATCTTGCCTTTATAGGCTATACACTTTACACATAGCCCATTGGGCTTCACAAAATGGCATTTTGCCTATTTCATGGCCCATGTGCCATTTCTTTTTGCACATAAGCCATGGGCTTTACAAAAATTTGGCTTCATGCCTATTTTTCTTACATTTATCCATAAAATAAAAGAAAAACAACAAAATTGTTTATTACAAAAGTTTTATCTTGGCGTGGGGGAAGGCCGACCGCTTCATTTTCGGGCTCGACCTGGGCATGGGCCCACTGGGTCTGGGCTCGGGCCCACTTGGCTTGGGGTTGACTTGGATTTTTGACTTAGTCAACCGGGGTGTAAATTTTTACCCCAACAATAGAATCCGCTCACGTTATCACACTCCATAAGGTTTGCGCATATCTGGCAAGTTTTAGTTTCTTTCGAAACTCCCGATATTATTTTTGCCCTATGCTCTTATGACCTTGGCGTGAGGTCAAAATGTCATAAGTCACATGTCAAGTTGTACCCATCATTATCCAGATTAATTTGAACCCACCCGTACCTACCCTTGACGCAGGACAAAATGGTCGTACGACTGTCTCAAACTAACACATTCTATCTATACAACAGATAAATATCCGGCAGCTACCAATCACTATGCCTTGGCGTGAGGTCAAAATACATAGCTTGAATACAACTGAATATTTAACTGAAATGATGGAGGGCTACGAATGGTTTCTGGCGAAAACCTTTAACGTAATGAACTTGATATCGTTGAAGGAACTGGATAGCTTTATAAAAATATAGTGGCGAAAACCTTTGCTAAAAAGGTCACTCCCGGTGAAGGGATCTCGACTCTTTCCCCGTAGAATGAGGTGCAGGATATTCCAACTGAATACCACGATACAAAGCAAAAGTAAACGACTATAGTGAAGTTATTGCCCTGACGCAAACTTCTGTCCAAGGGGTCACACCCGGTGAAGGGATCTCGGCCCTTGCCTCATCGACTGAGGTGCTGGATATTCATAACCGAATACCACTATGCAAAACAAAAAAGAATGCCCTTGCAATAACAGCTTTTTGAAAAATGTTCTAACAACATCAGAATAGATTTATTTAGCTTGCATTGATCCGAATCAACGCAGTCCCATAAATTGATCATACCATAAAAGAACAAAAATAATGATGTACGTATATGCCATGTGCATTCGCCACTGGGTCCCGTCATCACCCGTTAGGTTACTTAACTAACGACAGAGCGGGGACTGGACTAGCGCGGATGCAAAACATATACAACATTTCTCGTATATATATCAATATATAATATTCGCTCAAGACGTGATAAAATGCAACATCACAGAAATGTAATAAGCATCACAGAACAATACAGATATCTGGGATCCCCGGGTTTCATAGAGCCGCTACTGAAACCCGACGTTCCCATGGTCGTGTGGATAGCCTGTGCAATGAAATCCTAGACCCCTACGGGCACGGCAAGTTACCCGTCAAAACCTGAAGTGAGGCAGCCCCTTCAACAACGTGAATGGACCACCAAGCACTTCACGGAATCCGGTAACCTAAGCACCCCTCCTTGGGTCAACCTGTACCCCCTACGAGTGAGGCGAATAGCCCGCCAATTCTAGAGTGAAGCCCCCTCCATCTCAACGCCATGAGATGCGGGCCCGTTGCCCTCTAGAACCCGGCTACCCGTGCACCCCTTCGCGGGGCAATCCTAGTACAGAAAGTAAAATAATACATACAACGGGTACATCGATCTCAGCCCGGTCGTGCCCCAAAAGAATAATATACAAACAGGCAGTGACGACAGTCCACATGTCGGACGCTCGCCCCGCAATATCAAATGTACATATAATACAAAAACTGTACTACCACTGCATCTAGGCTATCCCCACGACAATCCGCAATATCACAGCACAACACAGAACATCAACGTGAATGTCACGTTCGCAAATCCGTCTAAAAGGGCTACAGCAGTTAGACAGGATTTACCGATCGAATGACATTCACGGTCGCAGATATAATGTAAATACTGTGAACTAACATGTTTAAAATTTTCAATCGATCGAATTTACCGAAGTGGGCCCCAAGCACTATTGTAGCACTAAAAGAAAATCTGGGCCTAAAAAGAATATTCCAAAAACCCCATTTCACAGTTTAAGACCCACTGAAAAAAATTGGTGCAACAAGGACTTATTATGGCTACGGAAACGCGGCCATTGCAAGGGTTTGGCCGCGGTTCCGCGGTGGAACAGTGAAGTCATGCTACCAAATTTTTGCAGAAGTCTTAGAAAACCCTGCATGTATTTCTGCAATGTACCAAATATTTTTTCGAGCCAAAAACAAATCGACAAAAAACTGATGAACTTGAAATCGGGTTTTCGGAAAATCCGTTCGATCGAACTTGTAAATGTTGGAGATAGTGCCCTCAGAGTCAATTATTGGATCACAGGCACGTGATTGCAATGATTGAGAGAGAACCTATACCGTTAGGACAATCTTACTCAAGATGATATTATGCTATCTGGTTTATCTTTATTATCGTGTACTGCTTTAGGTGACCTTACAAGTCACAATTGCACGTTGATAGAGCCCCTAGGATTCTTGCTTGACTGCCAGAAGTATGATGGCGATCATATACGTGGGAGATGGGGTCTATAAGCACATCCTTAAAAAGTCCCTAGTCGTGGGAGTTTCGAGACAGGGCATCGATACTCCAGAGTAGACTAGTGTATACAGTCAAGACCCCGACGAGGGGCGGTGGCCGGTCTCACAAGCCGCTGGTGTCAGTTGGCTCACCTAAGATGTATATAGGTGCTCATTGGGTTATGAGTACACCGGACATGACTCGCCGGGAACATACTAGTTGGTCTTATACCTGACGTCAGATAGCAGTTCCCTGGTGACATGTGTATAGGTTAGTTCATCGACCTGAGATCATCATTTGTCTCGTTTGAGTTCCCACTATATTTTGATTACTACCCTACAACGCTCAAAGGAGACGTGCAAACAGGTTTTAGTTGGGTACGGTCCCGAGCCACATGGAGGCAGTGAACGGATCTGCAGGGGTTCGTCTCTCCCGGTATTAGGGGTGAGGTCGCGCTGTGTCTAGGAGAACCATTACACGAAGTCCTTAGCTAAGGCAGGAGATTTACTGGTAGGTATTCCAATAGTATCTCAGGGTATTTTGGGCTACACTTCGACACGACTTGTACCACTTTTGGGGGTCTGAATTTTACCAACCCCCTTGGCCCGCCATGCGATGCTCATAGACGAATGGACCGGACTGTATGGATATTGTCACTGACAGGATCAGTAGGGTGTCAGGATGAGTTCGCTCATCGACGTCCCTTTTGGTCAATACCTGGTAGCCCGTTACGTATGGCTAATACCTCTGACGTGCTAGTGGTTAAATCCACAACCAAAGTATTGACGAGTCTTTAGAGTCCCCCACAGACCGTTTCTCAAGTTTTGGGCGAAACGCTGTAGAGGCCGTATGGAGATATGGCAGGGTTCGATCATGTATGTGCGGTATTGCACGGATCATGATCGGACGGATAAAACTAGCGGGCTTTGGTTTAAGCCGGATCCTAGTATTGTGCAGTGTAGACTTTGTCTCATTGCATTTGTATTCGGTCGAAATACAAATACGGGTATGTATATACAGTAGCGGGGTTTTCCTGTAATTTATTACGGGATCAGTTTTCTGAAGTTGCCAGTTTGCTTTCCGTTTCGGCCATTTTCCTTTGTATCTTTCTTTGGCTGAAAATTGGTGGAGGAGGGCTTATTTGCAATTGTGCAAATTAGCATTGTGGAGGGTGGTCTTTGCATATTTTTGCTTCATGATGATTGTTCCATCCCTTGAACTTCTTGAGTTCATGATGGCTTGACTTTTGTGATGGGAGTTGGTATGGATTGGATTGTGATCATCATTTCTTATGATGACCATTTTCCTTTTTGCTTGCATGATGGATTTCCCCCCCTTGACTTTTCCTCTCTCCCATTCTTTTGTTGCAAGGGCCGGCCACACTTGTGTGGGGATGTCACAATTTTGTGGGTGGCATTTTTGTTTCTCATTTTTCTTGTAAAGGCTCTCTAGTTCATCTCCAAAAGTCTATTCTTTTCCTCCACCAATATGGAAACTTCCTCAACCCCCATGAGACATAGCCTACTACACTTCATCTACAGCACTTCTTGGGCACGTCGGCTCGCCAACTTCATGCCCGAGTTGCCTCGGTCCAGAGGTGGGAGCCCGTAAAAGAACCCGGCGATGTGGTGCCCTTCCGACGAGGAGATGAAGACCGGAGATTCCGCGGGGAGATCGGGACGACGACGAGAAGATCGAAGGACACGGATCGCTCGGTATATCTCTCTACCCCTTCTCTAGTTAGCTAGGATTAAATTAATGGCCCGATCCGGGATTTTTTGTGCGCGGTGGTGCCGTTTTCAAAAGTTAAAGTAAAGCATCGTTTCCGCATTTTAGCTTCGGATTGACGGCCGGGGCGCCGCCTTGCACTTACAGTAAACACGTTAGAGCAAGCTAGACTAGGTTAATGGCGTGGCTCTGATACCAGTGTAAGTGCACGGCAGCACCCCGGCCGTCTGTCCGATGCCAAAATGCAGAAACAAAACTTTTCTTTAACTTTAAAACTGGCACTACCGCGCACTATAAACCCGGATCGGGCCATTAACCTAATCATAGCAAACTAGAGAATGGGTAGAAAGCTATACCGAGCGATCCGTGTCCTTCGGTCTTCGGCCTCCACTCCGATCTCCTCGCGGAATCTCCGGTCTTCGGCTCCTCGTCGGAACGGGCACCACTTCGCCGGGTTCTTTTACGGGCTCCCACCTCTGGACCGAGGCAACTCGGGCACGAAGTTGGCGAGCCGACGTGCCCGAGAAATGCTGTAGGCTAGTGTAGAATATTTTGTCTCTATTGGGGTTGAAGTTGCCATTTGATGGAGAAGGAAAAATGAACTTTGGAAAGGTGTCAGGAATTTTGCAAGCAAGAAAATGAGATGAATGATTTTTCCTCACCAAAAATGAACCCTCTCCCCTCCCAAGTAGTGGCCGGCCCCTCTAAAAAAAATGGTGGAGGAAAAATCCAACCTCAAGCAAGTGGAGAAAAATGAATGATAAAGAGAAAAAGAGTCACTTCAAAGCCACATCAAATCCTATCATAATCCATCACCATTAATGCAAATGAAATGATCACAAGAAAAGCAAAGAAGCTTAAACTATCATAATCCCTCAAATAACAAATAAACCCCTCCACTTAGCTAATTTGCAAACTTGCCAATTAGCCCCTCTATCAGAAAAATCCAGCCGTGAAGGAACAAAGGAAAACTGGCCGGAACGGAATGCAAACTGGCAACTTCAGAAAACTGATCCCGTAATAAATTACAGGAAAACCCCGCGACTGCATATACATGCCCGCATTTGTATTCCCACTGAATACAAATGCAAAGAGACAAAATCTACACTGTACAATACAAGGATCCGGCTTAAATCAAAGCCCGCTAGTATTATCCGTCCGATCATGATCCGTGCAATCCCGCACGTATCTGATCGAACCCTGCCATATCTCCATACGGCCTCTACAGCGTTTCGTCCGAAACTTAAGCAACTGTCTGTGGGGGACTCTAAAGACTCGTCAACGCCTTGGTTGTGGATTAAACCACTAGCACGTCAGAGGTATTAGCCATACTTAACGGGCTACCACGTATTGACCAAAAGGGACGTCGATGAGCGAACTCATCCTGACACCCTAATGAGCCTGTCAGTGATAATATCCATACAGTCCGGTCCTTTCGTCTATGAGCATCGCATGGCGGTCCTAGGGGGTTGGTAAAAGTCAAACCCCCAAAAGCGGTACAAGTCGTGTCGGAGTGTAGCCCAGAACACCCTGAGATACTACAGGAATACCTACCAGTAAATCTCCTGCCTTGGCCAAGGACTTTCATGTACTGGCTCTCCTAGACACAGCGCGACCTCACCCCCAATACCGGAAGAGACGAACCCCTGCAGATCCGCTCACTGCCTCCATGTGGCTCGGGCCTGTACCCAACTAAAACCTGTTTGCATGACTCCTTTGAGCCGTGGTAGGGTAGTAATCAAAGCACAGTGGGAACTCACACGAGACGAATGACGATCTCAGGTTGATGAACTAACCCGTACACATGTCACCAGGGAACTGCTATCTGACATCAGGTATAATACCAACTAGCATGTTCCCGGCGAGTCCTGTCCGGTGTACTCATAACCCAATGAGCACCTGTATACATCTTAGGTGAACCAACTGACACCAGTGGCTTGTGAGACAGGCCACCGCCCCTCGTCAGGGTCTCGACTGTATACACTAGTCTACTCTGGAGTATCGATGCCCTGTCTCGAAACTTCCATGACTAGGGACCTTTTAAGGATGTGCTTATAGACCCCCAGCTCCCTCGTATATGATCGCCATCATACTGCTGGCAGTCAAGCAAGAATCCTTGGGGCTCTATCAACGTATAATAGCGACCTGTAAGGTCACCTAAAGCAGTACACGATGATAAAGATAAACCATATAGCATACTATCATCTTGAGTAAGACTGTCCTACCGGCATAGGTCCTCCCTCAATCATTGTAATCACGTGCCTGTGATCCAATAATTGACTCTGAGGGCACTATATCCAACATTATTTTGGTGACTTTGGATGCCGTGCTCGTGGGAGCCGGTGTGTTGAAAAGTTTACTTCTTATTTTGGTCGTTTCTTTGATATTTCTTCGCTTCGGCGTCTTATACATGTTATGGTGATTGTCTCCGCCGTTGGGCATGATTTTGCTCCCATTTGGGATGCTTTATATATTATCTGTGTTAGACCCGTTTTTGGGGCTAGTTTTTACAAAGGAGGTGCTGCCGAAATTTTCAAGAAGGAAAACTAAAGTTAGAGATTTTACTTGTGATTTTCCCAAATGTTAAAACTATGTTTTTCTCCGTTTATCCAGACTTGGGAGGTTTAGATTTCTGGGTTTCGGCTTACTTGAGTTGCGTACGCCTGTAGACGTTATGTAGTTTAAGTGCCGGTTACGGGCCAAAATTTGGGTCGTGACATATACTTATTCATTATATATGTGGGCCGATATTATGGTCGATGTCAGGGGCCTATGTGCCCGATGTGAGGGTCCTATGTGCCCGATGTGAGGGGCCTATGTGCCTGATGTGTGGGCCGATCCGGACCGACGGAGCCCTATATATATATATAAATATTTACGTGTAGATGTTAGACACACAGGTTCCATGAGACTTACAGGATGTGTTTTATTCCATACTTCTCATTTTATTTGATATGCACTGCTTCATGTATTACTAGTACCTGATAGAGTACCTTTCATGACTGTTGCAATTACATATTGCCATTTTTTGCTATCAGCTTGCATGTGATAAACCATCGCAGACGTGCATACTTCCGATTACCTGCATATATTATTTACTATTCACGAGTTGGCAATTCACCCCCGTTGTGCCACGGGATTGTACAGGTTGTCCTTCAGAGCAGTCAAAGACAGGGCTTTCTTCTTCCTATCGTATCATCTTTTGCAGCGGATACCGCTACGGCTGACTGGGTCCAGTTTTGCTATAGGTGGGTTTTGTGGTTATCCGATGTTGCACATTGTATATTCGTTGTATACAGTACTCTCAATCTACCATTTTCATGTATTGACCTAGAGACGAGTGGTGAGGACGATATTGCATATTTTTTTTGTGACTTGGAGGTTTTCATGCTGTTTCACTTTACATCGTCTTTTTCTTCGCTACGACGTCGTATATCTGCTGTGGTGGTTGTTTTCCGCCTTTGGGCATGGATTTGCTCTCGTTTGGCGATGCTTTTACTTATATTTATGTTGTACCCTTTTTGGGGGTTGTTTTACAAAGGAGGTGCTGCCAATTTTTTAAAGGAAGTAAATTTGGACTTTAAGGAATTTTGATCGAGATTTCAAAGGTTTTAACAATGTTATTATCACCTACTACTTTTGATGATTTAGATTGCTGGGTTTTCGGCTTACTTAAATTGCATTACGCCTGTAGACGTTATGTGGTTTAAAGGCCGTCACGTGCCAAATTTCGGGTCGTGACATCGGGAGATCGATACTCGCAGCGAAGGGACTACTACACAGAGCTTTAGAAGTGAAGGACCAGTCTACAAAGGTTGTATTCGTCATTCACTTAGTGTAATGGTAGATTACTTGTTATATTGTCTATTTACTATAGCTTGATCCTAGCTTAGGATTGATTAGCACTTTAGAATTTTAAAATTTGGCATGGTAGTTACTGTGAAAACCCAGTAGGGTGCTAAGGAATCCCAACAGTGGTATCAGATCCGGGCTAGAGTATTAGACGGTGTTTGTTAGATTACAAAACCGAAACTACTCCGAAACTTGAAACACCGAATACTAGGTTCTGTCGTTTTTTAAATGAACTCAAAATTTTTTTTAAACAAGTGCAGAATGATATATGAGAGAAAATAGGAATATGGCAGAAATTAGGGACCCACTGCTCGGATTTTGGCCGAGATCATGGGGGTTGTGGCCGGCCCAAGTGAGGCATTTCGTGTTCAAATTTTTTTCATGTTCCTATCTCTGGGTTTTGGTGTTTCAGGTGTTTTTTGTTTTTGCTAATTTTGCATGTGATGTAATCTTACACTATAAGCAATTCAGAGTGTTTCATATTCGTAGTTTTAACATTGTTTTCGGGTTTTCACATGTTATCTAGGCGAAATTAAAAATTTCGAACGATTATCAAAAACCCATTTTTCCAAGTTTAACATATTCGGAAAAACATGCAAGTAATTCTATGAACCCTCTAGAAGAATGAAACCCTAACTCGGCTTTTTGGATCGCGGAACCGCGGTCATACCCTAAGGTTTGCTGCAGTTCCGTGGCGACATGAGTGAGGCTTGGGTCTGCCCTTCTACGGCTAGTGCGTAGGTATTGTGGCATATTCTTGGTATTATTGAACTGTGCTCAAGTGTTGAGCTGTCGGGAAATTGTAAGACTTTGATGAATCGATCGAAAAGTTTAACGTTGTCTGGATATCATATGATAAGATACAATAATTAGAATCTATCTAGTTGTGTGCAAGTTTAACATTTCGGTCTCGGACGGAATCGGGAATCTTGCTGTATTACCCGACTTTCTTTGAAAAGTGTTTTCATGGTTGAGACCTAAATGTAAAATTTGCATTGTTAGGCATGAAATCCAGAATATGTGATATTCTGGATTTATGATGTCTAAGGGCAGTGCGGATTCCGATTATTGTAGTTTTTCACTTTCTTTTCTGCGACCGTAAGTGTAATATGTGGTGTATCGCCGGTTTCGTTACTATATGTCAACGACAATTGGGATACGCATATTTACTTACGTTGATGACATGTGATGTTATGTGTTGCTTGGATATGTTATATTGGATCGTCGTGTTAGAATAGCCGGGTTTTTTTTATGTGAGATAAGATTTTTTCATTTTTATTCATGTAAAAACTTGTATGTAATATTCTTTTATTGGGGCACTTCCGGATTGAGGAAGATGTCACCGTTGATGTATATTATTTACTTTTCCGCATTAGGATAGACTTAAGAAGGGAAGCACAAGTAACCGGGTTCTAGAGACCCGTGGGAGACCATCTCGAGGAGTCGAGTCCGGGTCTCCTAACTCTAGAATTGGCAGGGTTGCTTGCCACTCTCGTAGGGGTCTTGGGATGTGGGTTTGGCTATTCATCACGACCGTGGAACCCGTGTTTTATACAGGCATAATATAAAACCCGGAAATCCTAGTATATCCAATATTTCATATGTTGATTTCTGCTTCGATATTCTGTGATGCGATCACTTTATATGATGAGATATATACTGTATATAGTATATGTGATATATTATATAGACGTTGCTTATGTTTTAGACCCGCGCTAGCCCTGCCCCGCTCTGCCGTTCGTTACCTAACCTAACGGTGCATGACAGGACATCAAGGCGAATGCGGATGGCATAAGCGTACGTTATATTTATCTGTGATTCTTAGGTAACTTAATTGATGGGTCATCATTAATGAGATTAATGAATGAAAATAAACCTAACGATGATGTAGAATCGAATTTTCAAAAACAGGTAGCTCTAGTTCTAGCTTTGCATAGCGGTATTCCTTGTAGAATATCCAGCACCTTATTTGATAAGGAAAGAGCCGAGATCCCTTCACCGGGAGTGACCTCTTTAGCAATAACTGGAAGATGCTACAACCCTCGGTTTCGTCTTTTGATTGCTTTTCTAGTTCTTTCTTTGCATAGTGGTATTGTGAATATCCTGCACCTCATTCGACGAGGAAAGAGCCAAGATCCCTTCACCGGGAGTGACCTCTTTAGCGAAACTAGAAAAAGCCTAAAAACACTCCATTTTAAATCATTTGATTCTACAACGATATCAAGTTCATTACGCAAAAGGTTTTCTTAAAAACCTGTCGTAACCCTCCGTCATTTCAGATAAGTAATAATTAGTATTCGTGCTGCGTTTGTTGACCTCTGTCAAGGCGTAGTGTGCGATAGCTGATTAGTGCTTATCTGCAAAGCATATGATGCGATTGAGTTAGGGTAGTCTTGCGACCTTGTTGACCTCTGTCAAGGGTCATGGGGGTGGGTTTAATTCAATCATGAAATGGCGTGTTGAACTTGTCTAGCATCGTATGGTTTGTTGACCTCTGTGAAGGTCATAGGACACCAGGGGCAAAATTATCGGGAATTTCAATTATTGAAATTTACATTGAGATTGCGTACCTTCTATGAGATAGTTGGATCCCGATACCCACTGCGAGTAATTGATACTCGTGGGTGTGTTTTACACTTTACAATTAGCCGATCAAGTAGGTGTCTAGAAAAGTGTCAACGGGGCTACGCCCTTGGGAAAACGAGGTTTATTTTAATTAGGTCCATGCGAAAACACTAGGAACCTCCCTCAAAGTACCGGCACTGGCCTGGCTGAAAGATTGGCGAACTTGTAGGGTGTAATTAATCCCGGCTAGTCTTTCCTTTTAGGGTTTGAAGGAAGATTTGATAAAAACAGTGGGAGCCATCCTGATTAGATAAAATAATAACCAATATAATCTTGCAAGAGCATACGCTGAGTGTTTTCTTCTATCTCTCTCTAGGTAGCGACCATGTCATTTCTTAATCAAGATAATAATATAGATGTATTGACCGAACCCACTTGTTATACTGTGCTGGGGAACGTTGGTCCCGCTCCAACTTATATTTGTTATAAGACCGAGCAGGAAATAGGGGAATACCAGTATTCCCGTGCCGCCCAAACGAAGAAAGTGCATGATGCTGCATCTTCTTCGGGTGTGTTCATTATAGGAAAAAGTTTCTCAGTGTACTCTACGTCCTGGGTATGAGATACCGGATCAGGATCCCACATATATAATCTGTTACATGGGCTACAGATACGTAGAGAACTGGGAATGGGTGATAAGTTTCAAGAGTTGGAAACGGTGCAATTGTTGCAGCCAAGGTGTTGGCGGTTATCACCCTGTATTACCAAATACATTGATTCTGAGCGAATGTTATTAGATACCGAACCTGATATACAACATTATATCAGTCTCTTTATTTACTAAAGAAGGATATAATTTTGTATTGTTGGATAATATTTTGAACATTTCCTATATCAAGAGTTGATCGGATCAGGCACGTCATCTAAAAGCATATACGTTCTAAATCAAACCACAGTTCTTAACGTATAGAACACACACAAGAGGAGGAATTTAGAAATGAACGAATTCTTCTTGAGGCATTGTAGACAAGGTCATATCAATGCGGCCCGACTAGCTAAGTTACGTAAAGATGCATATTTAAATCAATTTAAATTTACATCTTGTGAAACTTGTCAGTCATGTTACAAAGATAAGATGATCATAGCTCCGTTTACTGGAAACAGAGAAAGAGTTAGTGAATTCTTGGGATTGATACATGATAATGTATGTAGGTCCCCTATCTACACATGCCAGAACTGGTTCTTTACTTCATTACATTCACCGATGATCTCTCAAGATTTGCACATGTGTTCCTGTTGAATCACAAGTCTGAGTCTTTTGAGAAATTCAATGAATATAAGTGCGAAGTATAGAACCAAAACAGGTATACGTATTATGTCCTTTGATGTGATCAGGGAGGAGAATACTTGAGCATAGGAGTTCCAGGACTATTCTAAAGGAGAATGAGATTCTCTCTCAACATTACTCTTCCGAATACACCATAGCACAACGGTGTATCGGGATGGAGCAATAGCACCCTATTAGATATGGTGCGCTCTATGATGAGTACTACTGAGTTGCCTATTTCCTTTTGGGGGTTATGCACTTGTGAAGCTGCATACCTAGTGAATAGCGTTCCAACCAAATCAGGTGCCTGCCACTCCATATGAGATATGGTATGGGAAGAGCCCATGTCTTAAGTAAGTTAAGATTTGGGGTTGTTCGGCCTATGTCAAAAGCAAAATCCAGACAAGCTCGAGGCAAGGTCAGTTCTGTGGAAGTTTGTTGGATATCCCAAGCATTCGCAAGGGAATATCTTGTTAGGTCCACATTACCTCTCTCGGCTCTTTCGGGGTTGCGGAAACGGTAAAACGAAATTTTTTCTTGACTAGGTAACATGGACCGTAAAATACGGATCATGGCTAAACAACACACTAGCAACTAACAAGAGAGTTAACTACTCGGTTAGGGGTTATACCTCAACTTGAACTCCCTCTTCTTGGACTCTTTGTAGTGGTCGGATGGTGCTTTCCTCGTCGCCTTCTCTTGTCGAAGATGGATCCACCTGAGGGTTTCTACCTTGAGCTCCTTTCTCGAACTTTGAGAAAACTAAAGTCTCCGGCTTGCTAGACCTTCAACCTTAGGATGAGTAAAGAGTGGCTTTGGGTGTTTTATCTCCAAGGAGATGCTTCTCAACTCATGAGATTGTTTCTCCTTGAACTAGAAGAGGAGGAAGAAGAAAGGATGAGAGAGAATGGTTTTGAGAGAATGAGATAGCTTTTTACAACCATAACAATATATGTGAATTAATCAAATTAATAATTTTAATCAAAATGAAAAAGTTGATGGTTGGTTTGATAAGACCATTATCATTTCACATTAAATTGTATTTGCAAAGATCAAAGAGCATCTTTGAAATGTAATGATGATGGTCAATGTTTCAACCATGGTCAACAAGTCAACAACCCAAACCATGACACAATTTCATTTAATTAATATTATTAATTGATATTTCACATATTCATTAGGGTTTGGAAAAAGACAACTGTCAACTGTGCATACACACCTGCTCCGAAACCCTAATGAAAATCCTCTTCCTCTGCCTCAATCAACTGTGCATACACACCCGCATTCATGTTCCGAGGAACATGAATACAATGAGATAAAACTAACCCCAAAACATGTACTAGGATCCGGCTCAAACCAGAGCCCGCTAGTAATGACTGCCCCGACACCAAACGTGCATAAGTGCGCGGATGTGAACGAACCCCGTCGCAAAACCATGCGACCTCTACTCTGTTTTGCCCAAAGGCGAATAACCCTCTGTGTGGGACTCTAAAGACTCGACACAACGCTGGCAGTGGGTTTAACCACAGACCGCAAGCGGCACTAGCTGTGCGTAACGGCCCCCAGGTATATGCCGATAAGAAGACTGACGAGGTGAAACCCATCTGAACTCCTACTGAACCTATATGTGACAATCTCCGTATAGTCCGGTCTGTTCGTCTGAGAATATCGCATGGCGGGCCTAGACGGGTGGAAAACGTCAGTACCCTAATACTGGCACAAGTCGTGCCGGGGTGTAGCCCAGAACACCCTGAGATATCACTGGAAACCTACCAGTATATCTTGCTAGCCCTGGCTAGGGACTTTGTGTAATGGCTCTCCTAGACACAGCGCGATATCAATCCCCAATACCGGGAGAGACGAATCCTGTCTAACCGTCACTGCCTCCGAGTGTTTCGGGACTGCACCCAACTACTACCTGTTTGCACGACTCAGTAGAGCCGTGGTAGGGTAGTAATCAAAGAACAGTGGGAACACACTCGAGGCGAAGTGACAGTGTCAAGTCAGCGGACTAAGCTGTAATCATGTCACCTGGGAACTGTTAACTGACGATAGGTATAATACCAACCAACTGTTCCCGACGAGTCCTGTCCAGTGTACTCGTAACCTAACGAGCACCCGCATACTATCTCAAGTACGACGTACTGACGGTTGTGGAACAGACCGTCTCCCCTGCTGGGATGAGAAGCGCATACGCTAGTCTACTCCGGAGTATCGATGCCCTGTCTCGATAGTCCTACGACTAGTGACCTGTATAAGGATGTGCTTGTGGATTACCCAGCCCCCACGAGTGTGATCGCCATCACAACGCCGGTAATCAAGCAAAGATCCTGAGGGCTCTACTAATGTGTATAGGCGATATATCAAAAGAAACACATGCACACATTAAAGCAGAAACAAACCAAATAGCATACTATTATTTTGAGCAAGAATGTCAATAAAAGGTGAATATCCCAAGCTTCCATTAAGTAATATACAAACTAGTATGATACAGTAATGGCCTCTTAGGCATATACACTAACAATCTCCCACTTGCACTAAGGCCATGTACTGGCGTATCGAAGACCTATCATCTCGATCAGCCGCTCGAACTGAGTCTGAAGTAAGGCCTTCGTGAATGGATCCGACGTGTTTTCTTTTGTGTCCACTCTCCGTACCTCGATCTCCTGGCGATCAATGATCCCCTGATCAGGTGATACCGCCTTAAGATGTGTCTGGATTTCTGATGGGACCTTGGTTCCTTCGCTAAAGCTATAGCCCCATTGTTATCGCAATACAAAGGTATTGGGTCAACAATGGACGGAACCACCTGAAGTTCACTAATGAACTTCTTCATCCAGACCGCCTCTTTTACGGCATCACTTGCAGCAATGTATTCAGCCTCCATCGTCAAGTCTGCGACGGTATCCTGTTTGGAACTCCTCCAACATACCGCCCCTCCGTTGAGGGTAAACACAAAACCCGAGACAGATTTGCTGTCATCTTTGTCACTCTGGAAGCTTGAATCGGTAAAGGACTCGACCCTGAGGTCTACATTACCGTAAACCAGGAACATCTCCTTAGTCCTTCTCAGGTACTTGAGAATGTTCTTCACTGCCGTCCAGTGGTCCTCACCTGGGTCTGACTGATACCGGCTCACCACGCTCAGCGCGTAAGCTACATCTGGTCTTGTACATAGCATCGCATACATTATAGATCCTATCGCCGAAGCGTAGGGTATAGTGCTCATGCGAACCCTCTCCTCGTTAGTCTTAGGAGACATCTTCTTGGAGAGGGTAATTCCATGCAATGCGGGTATGTTACCGCGCTTGGAATCCTCCATACTAAATCTCTTTAGTACGGTCTCTATGTACCTAGACTGCGAAAGTCCCAGTAGTCTCTTAGATCTATCTCTGTAGATCTTGATCCCCAGAATGTATGAGGCATCACCCAGGTCCTTCATGGAGAACCGTTGTGACAAAAATAGCTTGACCGATTGTAGCATAGGAATGTCATTTCCTATCAAAAGAATGCCGTCCACGTACAAGACTAGGAACACGACAGTTCGTCCTACAATCTTCTTATAGACACAAGGTTCATCTTTGTTCTTGATGAAATCAAATTCCTTGATTGCCTCATCAAAATAGATGTTCCAGCTCCGCGATGCCTGCTTTAATCCATAAATGGATTTAAGCAACTTGCACACCTTCCCGCTGCTCCCACTGTCTACGAAACCTTCTGGCTGATCCATGTAAACGCACTCTTCCAAACAGCCGTTTAGAAAAGCCGTTTTAACGTCCATCTGCCAGATTTCATAGTCATGGAAGGCAGCAATGGCAAGTAGGATCCGAATGGATTTGAGCATAGCCACTGGAGAAAAAGTTTCGTCATAGTCCAAACCAGGTCTTTGACGAAAACCTTTTGCTACGAGTCTAGCCTTATAGGTTTCCACCTGCCCATCAACACCAAGTTTCCTTTTGTAGATCCATTTGCATCCAACGGGTTTTACCCCAGGTGGAGCAATATCAAAGGTCCACACTTTATTGGCGTACATAGACTCCATTTCGGATTGCATTGCTTCCGGCCACTTATCAAAGTCCCTACTAATAATGGCCTGCCTGAAACTGGTAGGGTCATCTTCTTCCAAGATGCAATCCTCTCGATCCCCGTCTATGAGAAAACCGTAGTATCTCTCGGGCGGATGAGAAATCCTACCAGATCTGCGGAGTAGCTAAGGTTCGTTTGGGGTTATTGAATCCTGATGTTCTATCAAATCTTCAGTTTCAGTTTGTGGTCGCTGAATTTCTTCCAATTCTACCGTGCTCCCACTAATTTCTTTTGCAAAAAACTCCGTTTCTAAGGAAACGGCATGCTGAGCAACAAACACCTTCTGTTCCTCGGTGTGGTAGAATAGATATCCATAACCATTCTTTGGATATCCCATAAACTTACATAAAACTGACCGTGCCTCTAGTTTATCTGGTTTATGCGTTTTAACATAAGCCGGACAACCCCATATCTTAAATCTTTTACGATATGGCATTTTTCCATTCCATATCTCGAACGGAGTCTTAGGCATTGATTTAGACGGAACATCATTCAATAGATATGCTGCTGTCAAAAGCGCATATCCCCAAAATGAAAGAGGTAACTCGGCACTACTCATCATGGAGCGAACCATATCCAATAGGGTACGATTCCTCCGTTCCGATACACCGTTGTGCTGTGGTGTATAAGGAGGAGTAAGCTGAGAGAGAATACCATTCTCTTTTAAGTAATCTAGGAATTCGGTTCTTAAGTACTCCCCTCCTCTATCAGACTGGAGGATCTTGATACTTTTGCCAGTCTGGTTCTCTACTTCGTTTCTGAATTCCTTGAACTTTTCAAAAGCTTCAGATTTGTGTTTCATAAGATACACATATCCGAATCTAGACAGATCGTCAGTGAATGTGATGAAGTATGAGAACCCACCCCTTGCATGTATAGACATTGGACCATATACATCACTGTGTATGAGTCCCAAGAGCTCTGCTGCCCTTTCTCCATGGCCGGTGAACGGAGATTTGGTCATCTTCTCTTTGAGACAAGACTGACAAGTTTCATAAGATGAAAACTCGAACGCATTCAAGTGTCCATCTTTATGCAACTTACTTAGTCTCTTCTTTCCGATATGACCAAGTCTACAATGCAACAAGTAGGATTCATTCGTATCTGAATTCTTCCTCTTGCGTGTGTTTTGTATATTGAGAACTGTATTCTGATTTAGAACGTAGATACCATTACACAGTGTACCTTCTGCAACCATTACCTTATGAAGGTAGATTTTCATGATATTTCTATCAAGAACAAAGTTATATCCATCTTTATCGAGTAAAGAAACTGATATGATGTTGCAAACCATGGAAGGTACATAATAGCAGTCGTTCAAAATCATAGTATTGCCATTTGGCAACACTAGGTGATATTCACCGACGGCTGCAGCATAAACTTGTGCTCCGTTCGCTCCTCTGAGCGACATATCACCAGGTACAACTTTCCTACTTTTTCTCAATCCCTGCAATAAATTACAGATATGAGATCCTAATCCGGTATCAAGTACCCAGGAGGTAGGGCTGACCGTAAAGCAGTTCTCAATTACAAGAACACCTGAAGTAGATGCAAAACCATGCTTCTTCTTCAACTGGGTATCCTTAGAATCCATATAAACCTCTTTCCCTTGCTCATACTTAAGACTGTTGTCGTAAGTTAGAGCCGAACCAACGTTCCCCAGCCCCGAATAAGAATTCGGATCGGTCAAGCGATACATTTTATTATCTTGATTAGGGCATGAAATGGTTGCTACCTGGAGAGAGAGAAAAGAAACACT
Source organism: Agapanthus africanus (assembly GCA_030015575.1). Classification (NCBI taxonomy): domain Eukaryota; kingdom Viridiplantae; phylum Streptophyta; class Magnoliopsida; order Asparagales; family Amaryllidaceae; genus Agapanthus; species Agapanthus africanus. The sequence goes on from JASDDO010000029.1 coordinate 56,115,901, forward strand.
TAGCGTGCGCTCTTGCAAGATTAGATTGGTTTATTTATTTATCTAATCAGGATGGCTCCCACTGTTTCCTCAAATTCTTCTTCAAACCCTAAAAGAAGAACTAGTTAGGATTAATCGCACGTCACAATACTTGCTTAACCTTTCAGCCAGGCTAGTGTTGGTACTTCAAGGGAGGTTTTCCAACGCTTTCGCGAAGTTCCTTAATTAAATAACCTCTTTTCCCTGGAGGCATAGCCCTGCTAACACCGTTCTAGACACCTACTTGGTTTATAGCATTGATTGTTAAGTGAAATAATCTCCCGAGAGTAAACCAACTCATCAGTGGGTTCAGGATCCAACTATCATTATGTGATGACCTAGATGGAATCCACTCTAGTCATCACACTCCAGAAGGTATGCTAAATCTGCAAGTTTTAGTTTCTTTAGAAACTCCCGATGTGGTTTTTTCCCCTAACGGTTTATGACCTTCACTAGATCAACAAACCATAAACCATTAGTCAAGTTTTACCCGTCATTATCCTAATTGCATTAGACCCACCTGTGTGTGCCCTTGACTAGGTCAACAAGGCCGCACGACTGTCCTAACCAATCCCATTTGCAATGCACAGAAAAATATCATCTAGCTACCGTTCACTACGCCTTGACTAGGTCAACAAACGCAGCACGAATACTAAATAATACTAATCCGAAATGACGGAGGGCTACGGCTGGGTTTTTGGCAAAAAACCCGTTAACGTAATGAACTTGATATCGCTGAAGAAACATGATTGTCTTTTTGAAAATATAGTGGCGAAAACTTTTGCTAAAGAGGTCACTCCCTGTGAAGGGATCTCGGCACTTTCTTCGTCGAATGAGGTGCAGGATATTCTAAACTGAATACCTCGATGCAAAGCAAGAATAATCGACTATAGTGAAGTTATTACCCTGACGCAAACTTTTGTCCAAGGGGTCACTCCTGATGAAGGGATCTCGGCCCTTGCCTCGTCGAATGAGGTGCTGGGCATTCATAACCGAATACCTCTGTGCAAAATAAATGTGAACGTCCTTGCAATAACAGCTTTTTGAAAATTGTTCCAACAACGTCTTTTAGGTTTATTTTCTTGCATTAATTTAATGCGTCCCATCAATTAATCCTACCATTGCAGAAAACAACGAAAATATGACGTACGCTTATGCCATCCGCATTCGCCACGGGGTCCCGTCATCACCCGTTAGGTTACTTAACTAACGACAGAGCGGGGGCTGGACTAGCGCGGATGCAAAACATAAGCGATGCCTAAATAGATATCATATATAGATATATAAATCCATTCGTCAGATGCAATGATAGCCATTCCAGATCACAGATGAATACTTTGGATATACTAGGAATCTGCATTTCGTTCGAGCCTGAAACGAAAGACAGATTACACGGTCGCGATGAATAGCCAAACCCCACCCTAGACCCCTACGGGTGCGGTAAACTACCCGCCAAGTACCCGAAGCGAAGCAACCTCCCTCAACATCGTGAGTAGGCCACTCGGCACTTCGAGATACCCGGTAGTTTGTGCGCCCCTCCTTGGGTCTATCCTAGGAGCAAAAACAGTAAAAAAAAATTATACAATGACGGCTACAACCCGGACTCGGTTGTGCGGCCATACAAATAATATTACATCAATTTACATATTACAAGAATTGAAAGAATAAGAAAACTCTCATCTCACAACCCCCCCGGCTATTCATCCGCGACAATCTAACGAATTCATATACACATACCATCAATATCACAAATCACAGATAAGTATAACCCCCACTAATCGATGTATAGCAATTAGCAGACATTCAATACACATATAACATTACAGATACAACCCATTAGCCAAAGTCTACAGAAAATCGACCAAAACTATGGATTTGCAACCACCCCAAAAACAAACTTGTTCTCTGGAAATTCTGGGCAGAAACAAACCATCTCAAAAATCACAAAACACCCACAGAAGTGAACTGCAGGAGAAACGATCCACGGCCGAGTCAACTCGGCCGCGGATCCGCGGCAGAAGCAAGCTTCTGCCACGGGACCGCGGTGAGTTGGTGGGTTCGCTGGATCGTTTTTCTTGCCTGTTTATAAAAAAGCCTGAGCCGATTTTTAGTACATGATTTTTTATTTTTAGAGAAGAAATCAAAATCGGCAGAAACTAGGATTTTTCGGGGTGTTTTGCGGTTTTTCGTCCGGTCGAAATTCTAAATACTTTGCTAACATGCTAGGGTGTGTTTAGTTAGTCTCTGATACCACTGTTAGGTCCACGTTACCTCACCCGGCTCTTTCGGGGTTGCGGAAATAGTAAAACGAAAATTTTTCTTGACTAGGTAACATGGACCGTAAAATACGGATCTTGGCTAAACAACTCACTAGTAACTAACAAGAGAGTTATCTACTCGGTTTGGGGTTATACCTCAACTTGAACTCCTTCTTCTTAGACTCTTTGTAGTGGTCGGATGGTGCTTTCCTCGTCGCCTTCTCTTGTCGAAGATGGATCCACCAGAGGGTTTCTACCTTGAGCTCCTTTCTCGAACTTTGAGAAAACTAAAGTCTCCGGCTTGCTAGACCTTCAACCTTAGGATGAGTAAAGAGTGGATTTCGGTGTTTTATCTCCAAGGAGATGCTTCTCAACTCATGAGAATGTTTCTCCTTGAACTAGAGGAGGAGGAAGAAGAAAGGATGAGACAAAATGGTTATGAAAGAATGAAATAGCTTTTTACAACCATAACAATATATGTGAATTAATCAAATTAATAATTTTAATCAAAATGAAAAAGTTGATGGTTGGTTTGATGAGACCGTTATCATTTCACACTAAATGGTTTTTGCAAAGATCAAAGAGCATCTTTGAAATGTAATGATGATGGTCAATGTTTCAACCATGGTCAACAAGTCAACCAAGGCCAACAAGTCAACAACCCAAACCATGACACAATTTCATTTAATTAATATTATTAATTGATATTTCACATATTCATTAGGGTTTGGAAAAAGACAACTGTCAACTGGGCATACACACCCGTTCCGAAACCCTAATGAAAATCCTCTTCCTCCGCCTCAATCAACTGTGCATACACACCCGCATTCGTGTTCCGAGGAACACAAATACAACGAGATAAAACTAACCCCAAAACATGTACTAGGATCCGGCTCAAACCAGAGCCCGCTAGTAATGACTGCCCGGACACCAAACGTGCATTAGTGCACGGATGTGAACGAACCCCGTCGCAAAACCATGCGACCTCTACTCTGTTTTGCCCAAAGGCGAATAACCCTCTTTGTGGAACTCTAAAGACTCGACACTATGCTGGCAGTGGGTTTAACCACAGACCGCAAGCGACACTAGCTGTGCGTAACGGCCCCCAGGTAGATGCCGATAAGAAGACTGACGAGGTGAAACCCATCTGAACTCCTACTGAGCCTGTATGTGACAATCTCCGTACAGTCCGGTCTGTTCATCTGAGAATATCGCATGGCGGGCCCAGGGGGGTGGTAAACGTCAGTCCCCTAATAGTGGTACAAGTCGTGCTGGAGTGTAGCCCAGAACACCCTGAGATATCACTGGAAACCTACCAGTATATCTTGCTAGCCCTGGCCAGGGACTTTTTATAATGGCTCTCCTAGACACAGCGCGATATCAACCCCCAATACCGGGAGAGACAAATCCTGTCTAACCATCACTGCCTCCGAGTGTTTCGGGACTGCACCCAACTACTACCAGTTTGCACGACTCAGTAGAGCCGTGGTAGGGTAGTAATCAAAGAACAGTGGGAACACACTCGAGACGAAGTGACAGTGTCAAGTCAGCGGACTAAGCTGTACTCATGTCACCTGGGAACTGTTAACTGACGATAGGTATAATACCAACCAACAGTTCCCAACGAGTCCTATCAAGTATACTCGTAACCTAACGAGCACCCGCTTACTATCTCAAGTACGACGTACTGACGGCTGTGGGACATACCGTCTCCCCTGCTGGGATGAGAAGCGCATACGCTAGTCTACTCCGGAGTATCGATGCCCTGTCTCGATAGTCCTACGACTAGGGACCTGTATAAGGATGTGCTTGTGGATTACCCAGCCCCCACGAGTGTGATCGCCATCACAACGCCGGTAATCAAGCAAAGATCTACTAATGTGTATAGGCGATATGTCAAAAGAAACACATGCACAAATTAAAGCAGAAACAAACCAAGTAGCATACTACTATTTTGAGCAAGAATGTCAATACAAGGGAATATCCCAAACTTCCACTAAGTAATATACAAACTAGTATGATACAGTAATGGCCTCTAGGGCATATACACTAACATATCTTCTACCACACCGAGGAATAGAAGGTTTTTTATTTCTCGGCATGCCTCCTTTTTAGAAAAGGAATTTATTTTGGAAACAAATTTTTTGTCATGAGGTAGAACTGGAAGGAGTTCCAGCTATACAAACTACAACTGTTGGTTTGGAAGAACTGCAGGATTCAATAGCTCCCAACGAACCTCAGCCTCTCCGCTGATCTGGTAAGGTTCCACATCCGCCTGAGAGATACTTCGGTTTTCTCTATGACAGTGGGAGCGAGTATTGCATCATGAGATGATGACCCAACTAGTTTCGAGCAGGCCATCAAGAGTGGAGACTGTGTAAGAATGGCTGGATGCTATGTGATCTGAGATGGAATCTATGTACACTAACAAAGTATGGACTTTAGTTGCTATATCTGAAAGGTTAAATCCCCATCAGGAGCAAGTATATCGTGAGAAGATTACTTGGTGTACATGGAAAGGTTGAGACTTTCACAGCTAAGACTTGTTGCAAAAGGTTCTCGTCATTAACCATGTGTAGATAATGATGAAACCTTTTCTCCAGTGGCTATGCTTAAGTCCATCCGGATCCTACTTGCCACTGCTACATACCATAACTACGATATCTGGCGGTTAGGTGTCATGACTGCTTTTCTAGATAGTGATTTAGAAGAGAGCGTTTATAAGTACACATCCAGAGGGCTTCATAGACAGTGGGAGCAGCGGAAATGTGCGCAAGTTGCTTTACGGGTTAAAGCAGGCATCGCGGAGTTGGAACTTCTGTTTTGATGTGGTAGTCAAAGAGTTTGACTTCATCAAAATGGTAGATAAACCTTGTATATACAAAAAGGTAGTAGAGAGTAAGGTGGTCTTCCTCGTATTGTACGTAGATGACATACTCTTGATAGGAAAGGAGTTTCCTATGCTACACTCGGTCAATCTCCTCTTATCACATTGATTCTCCATATAGGATCAAGGTGATACCTTATAAATCCTTGGTTTTGGATATATGAGATAGATCTATATGGATGTTAGGGTTCTCACTAGGTGTAGTGAGATGGTATCAATCGATCCTAGGGAGAATCACTAGATAGCTTCCACGGTGGTAAGGTCGACTGAATGTCAGTCACTGGCATTGTCTTTACCCTTAGTGGAGGGACGGTATGTTAGAAGAGTTCCAAGCTAGATACCGTGGCAAACTAGATGATGAAGTCTGGATACATCGCTACCAACGATGCTACCAAAGAGGCAGGCTGGATGTATATTAGTTCATAAGATGAACTTCGTTCCTACCATCGTGTGACAATGGAGTTGTGGCTTATGCCTAGGAACCCCCGTCCCATCAGTGATCCAGACATATTCTAAGGCAGTATCACCTGATCATGGAGATGGTTGATCTCCAGGGAGATCGAGGTTTGGAGAGTAGACTCAGAGGACAATACGGCGGATGCACACAAAAAGGCCTTTTCCTAGAGAGAGACTTTTATGGGATGGTTGAGTATGAGATACTACTACCACTGCTATATGATGGCCTTAGTGCAAGTGGGAGATTGTTAGTTATATGTATGCCCTAGAGGCCATTACTATCATGCGATGTATATTGTAGTGGATGCTTGGACATATATAGGGAGGACTTTCTTGCTCGATATGATAGTATGCTATCTTGCTACTCTTTATCTTAACATGTACACTGATTGTCTCTCTGTTACATGTTGGTAAAGCCCTTAGGATGCGTACTTGACTACCTAGATTATGATGCAGATCATACTAGTGGGACAAAGATAGTCTGTGAGTATATCCTTTAATGTCCCTAGTCGTGGGTGTATCGAGACGGGGCATCGATATACCAGAGTAGACTAGCGCATAACTTCTCGACCCATGTAGATGGGAGATGGATGATCCCATATCCATTGGTGTTTGACATCAGAGATGGTATACGGGTGCTCAGTGGAGACTGAATACGCTGGACAGACTCGCCAAGAACTCCCAGATGGTATTATACCTCACGTCAGATGGCAGTTCTCTGGTGACACAGGTACAAGCTAGTCTATTGACCCGAGATCGTCATAGAGTCTTGTGTGATTCCCACCGTGCTTTGATTTCCACCTTACTACGTTCAAGAGAACGTGCAAAATGGTGGTTTTTAGGTACAGTCCCGAGTCACATGGATGCAATGAGCGATAGGAGGGGATTCGTCTCTCCCGGTATAGGGAGTTGATGTTGTGCTGTGCTCGATTGGCTATAACAGGATGTCCCTGGCCAGAGCTGTTTCAGAGATTTACTAGTAAGTGTTACCAGTAGTTTCTCGACCCGTTATGAGCCTTATATCGGCATGACTTATCGAGTCACCGGGGTCTGACGTTTACCGCCCCTAGACGAGATATGCGACATATCAGACGAAGAGACCGGACTGTACGGTAATATTACTGATTGGATTCGCAGGAGTATGAGCTGTCTTGCTTGTTAATCTTCTGATCGCTCAATACCCGGGTGGCCGTAACGTTTAGCAGACCGCTTGCGGCTTGTGCGTGCTTGAAATGATCATCAACTACTGCCGGCGTATTGACGAGTCTTAAGAGTCCTACACAGAGCTTTCCTGGTTCATGCGAAATGGAGTAGGAGAACATATGAGATATGTGCGGGACCGAGATTGATGCGCATATGTGATACCGCATTCTATTCTCAAGATATGTGACATCGGTCGGTTATATGAGATATAGCCGGTGTAAGTCAACGTTGTACACCCCACGAGTTGCGGGGAGGCGGAATAGGTAAAAAAATCATTTTGTTTAAAACAACATCGACTAACCGAAAGGATCTTTGCTAAACTCTAACTAACACTATCATAGGAGTAGTTAGCTATTATGAAAGAAGATTATACCTAATGAACCAAGTCCTTCTTCTTCTCGTTAACCACCTCCTCGTCGGCCTCCACTTTGTAATAAACGATCCACCCGAAAGCTACTACTCTAAGATTTGCCTCTTACTTGAGGAAACTAGGTTACTCAAATTGCTAATCAAAGTCACCTAGGTAATATAGAGTGTGATTAGGGATTAACAAGTCTTACAAATCCTTGATCTCAATACATGAGAGGTTAGGATTAGGGTTTGAAGAGAGAGCTTGAGGAGAGAGAAGGTGAGAGTGAGAATCCTTTTGGAATAATGATCTCATTTGAATATATGAAGCATATGATATAATTAAAATGAATAACAAACAAATATGTGTCATCATGCTTCATTAATTTATAGAGTGATTCATCTCATGAGTCATTTAAATCATTAATGCAACATTAACTCCATGGATGATTCACTCTCATGACGCATTAATCTAATAAATGCAAATGCCACCTTAACCCCCAAGACATCATCCTTCTAGAAGCTTCTCGCCAAATTACGAGAACGCCCCTCCTATCCGTGAAAACACGGAAAAACTTTAGACTGTATAAATCCAATAATCCGATACTAGAATCTGGCTTAAACCAAAACTCGCTAGTAAAAACTGTCCAAATATCGTACGTGCATAAATGCACGTGCATGTCCGAACCCTGTCGTAAAACCATACGACCTCTATATCGTTTCGCCCAGAGCAGGGAAACTCTCTGTGTGGGACTCTAAAGACTCGACTACTACGCTGACAGTGGGTTTAACCACAGACCGCAAGCGGCACTAGCTGTACGTAACGGTCCCCAGGTAGATGTCGATAAGAAGGCCGATAAGGAAACCCATCCGAACTCCTACTGAGCCTGATGTGACAATACAGTCCGGTCTATTCGTCTAGGACTATTGCATATCTGGCCTAGGGGGCGGCAAGCGTCAGTCCCCTAAAAGCGGTATAAGTCATGTCGGAGCGAAGCCCATTACACCTTGAGAAACTACTGGAAAACCTACCAGTAAATCTCGCTTGCCCTGGCCAGGGACTTTGCGTAATGGCTCTCAAGACACAGCGCGATATGAACTCCCAATACCGGTAGAGACGAATCCTGTCTAACCGCCACTGCCTCCAAGTGCTCGGGACTGCACCCAACTGCTACCTATTTGCACGACTCCTTCGAGCCGTGGTAGGGTAGCAATCTAAGAACAGTAGGACACACTTGAGGCGAAGCAGTAGTGTCAAGTCTGCGGACTATGCTGTACTCATGTCACCTGAGAACTGTTAACTGACGATGGGTCTAATACCAACCAATAGTTCCCCGCAAGTCCTGTCTGGTGTACCAGTAACCCAACGAGCATCTGTATACTATCTCCAGTACGCCGTACTGATGGCTGTGGGACAGACCGTCTCCCCAACTGGGATGAGAAGCGTACACACCAGTCTACTCCGGAGTATCGATGCCCTGTCTCGATAATCCTACGACTAGGGACCTGAAAAAGGATGTGCTTGTAGACTACCCAGCCCCCACTAGTGTGACTGCCATCACAATTCTGGTAGTCAAGCAAGATCCTAAGGGCTCTATCAATACGTACACACATATTAAGATAGATATAACCAAGTAGCATACTACCATGTTTAGCAAGACTGTTAATATAACTGTGAATATCCCAAGCTTCCATTAAGTAATATACAAGCTAGTATGATACAATAATGGCCCATAGGGTATATACACTAACAATCTGCCACTTGCACTAGGGCCATGTACTGGCATATCGAAGACCGATCATCTCGAGCAGCCTTTCGAACTGAATCTGAGGTAAGGCCTTTGTGAATGGATCAGCAATGTTCTCATCTGTAGCAAGTCTCCGGACCTCGATCTCCCGGTGATCTATGATCTCCTTGATCAGGTGATACCGCCTTAAGATGTGTCTGGACTTCTGATGGGACCTGGGTTCCTTCGCTAAAGCTATAGCTCTGTTGTTGTCGCAATACAGCGGTATTGGATCAACAATGGTAGGAACCACCTTAAGTTCTGTTAGGAACTTCTTCATCCAGACCGCTTCTTTTGCGGCATCACAAGCAGCAATATAGTCCGCTTCCATCGTCGAGTCAACAACGGTGTCTTGTTTGGAAGTCTTCAAGCACACCGCCCCTCCATTGAGGGTAAAGACATAACCTGACATGGACTTGGAGTCATCCTTATCACTCTAGAAGCCGGAATCAGCAAAGGCCTCGATCTTGAGGTCTTTTCTGTCGTAAACCAAGAACATCTCCTTAGTCCTTCTCAGGTACTTGAGAATGTTCTTCACTGCTATCCAGTGTTTCTCCCCTGGGTCTGACTGATACCTGCTTACCACGCTCAGTACGTAAGCTACATCTGGTCTGGTGCACAACATCACATACATTATAGAGCCTACCGCAGAAGCGTAGGGTATAATAGACATGCGATCCATTTCCATATCAATCTTGAGAGACATCTCTTTGGATAGGGTGATTCCATGACAAGCCGGTAGATTACCGCGCTTAGAATCTTCCATACTGAATCTTTTCAGTACAGTGTTGATATACCTAGACTGTGAAAGTCCCAACATACCCTTGGATCTATCACGATAGATCCGGATCCCCAGAATGTAAGATGCATCACCCAGGTCTTTCATGGACAACCTGTGTGACAAGAATCCATTGACAGATTGTAGCATAGGAATTTCATTTCCTGTCAATAGAATGTCATCCACGTACAAGACAAGGAATACGACAGTTCGTGCTACAATTTTACTATATATACATGGTTCATCTGGATTTTTGATAAAGTCATATTTTTTGACCGTTTCATCAAAACAAATGTTCCAACTCCGCGATGCCTGCTTTAATCCATAAATGGACTTAAGCAACTTGCACACTTTCCCGCTGCTCCCACTCTGATTGAAGCCTTCTGGCTGATCCATATAGACGCACTCTTCCAAATTACCATTTAGAAAAGCCATCTTTAAGTCCATCTGCCAGATCTCATAATCATGGAAGGCGGCAATAGCAAGAAGGACTCGAATGGATTTGAGCATAGCCACTGGAGAAAAAGTCTCGTCATAGTCCAAACCAAGTCTTTAACGAAAACCCTGTGCAACAAGTCTAGCCTTATAGGTTTCCACCTGTCTATCTACACCAATCTTTTTCTTGAAGATCCATTTGCATCCTATGGGTTTTACCCCATCTGGAGCAAAGTCCAAAGTCCATACTTTGTTGGTGTACATGGACTCCATCTCGGTCCGCATTGCATCCAGCCATCGTACCGAGTCACCGCTCTGGATGGCCTGCTGGAAGCTAGTAGGTTCATCATCATCAATGACGTAATCCTCTCTATCCCCATCTATGAGAAAACCGTAGTATCTCTCAGGCGGATGAGACGGCTTACTACTCCTGCGGAGGGGTGCGGGAATGTCCTGTTCTTCTTGAACTACTGGTCTTACCAAATTTTCAGTAGTAGTTTGTGGTTCTGGAATTTCTTCCAGTTCTATTTCGCTCCCACTTGTTTCCTTTTCTATAAACTGTTGTTCTAGAAAATGGGCATTATGAGAAACAAAAAACTTTTGTTCCTCTGCGTAATAGAAATAATACCCCTTGGAGTTCTTTGGATATCCCACAAACATACACTGTACTAATCGTGCCTCGAGTTTGTCTGCATGCTACTTTTTAACAAAAGCTGGACATCCCCATATCTTCATATGCTGAAGATGCGGTTTCTTCCCACTCCACATCTGATATGGCGTGGTAGGCACAGTCTTGGTAGGAGCCCTGTTCAGAAGATATGCTGCTGATTCTAGCGCATAACCCCAGAAAGATCGTGGTAACTCAGCATTACTCATCATGGAACGTACCATATCCAATAGGGTTCGATTCCGTCTCTCCGATACATCGTTATGCTGTGGAGTGTATGGAGGAGTAAGCTGAAAGAGAATTCCTTTCTCTTTTAGGTAACCCAGGAACTCGGCACTTAAGTATTCACCACCTCGATCAGATCTTAGTGTCTTGATACTTTTACCGGTTTGGTTTTCTACTTCATTCTTATACTCTTGGAATTTCTCAAAAGCCTCGGATTTATGTTTCATCAAGAAAATGAATCCGTACCTAGAGTAATCATCCGTAAAAGTAATGACATAGGGAAAACCACTTCTTGCATGTGTAGACATTGGGCCACATACATCGCTGTATATGAGTCCTAAGAGATCTCTCGCTCTTACTCCATGTCCAGTGAATAGAGTCTTTGTCATGTTTCCTTTGAGACATGATTGACAAGTGGCATGAGTTTGATATTCGAATGAATCCAAATATCCTTCTCTATGTAACATAGTTAACCTTGTCTCATTGATGTGACCCAGTCTTCAATGCCACAAGAAAGCCTTATTTAAATCTAGAGACTTTCTTTTTTGTGTGTTCTAGACATTGAAAATCTGTAATTGGTTTAAGACATATATACCGTTATCTAGTGTATCGGACCCAATCAAACCATGATTAAGGTGGATGTTAACAACATCGCTTACAAACTTGAAATCATAAATTTCTTTTGATAACAAAGAAACCGATGTGATATTACACGTTAAACTGGGTAAACAAAAACAGTTATGCAAAACCAAAATATGTCCACTCGTCAATCCCAGGTGATAATCCCCTACGGACACAGCTCCCATGCTAGCTCCGTTAGCAACCTTCAGGGTCATATCACCAACCTTCAGTACTCTAAGGTTTCTCAGTACCTGCAATGAATTGCATATATGAGATCCTGATCCGGTATCCAATACCCAGGAAGTAGAGTTGATTGACAGACAATTCTCAATTACAAACACACCTGAAGTCAAAGCCACAGCTTGCTTCGGTTCCTGGTTCTTGGCGTTCCAAGCCTTGCAATCTTTCTTCCAGTGCCCTTTCCTATGACAATGGAAGCACTCATCCTTTGCCACTACTGGCACCGCAATATTTTTCTTTCCCTTCACTCCCACCTTACTAACACCTCCTCTAGGTTTGGTGTCGGCCTTATTCTTCCTTCCTTTGGCCCTAGCCTTGGACCCGGAAAAAGAAGCACCGTGAACAAACATAGCGGGTGTATCCATTACCTTCTGTAAGGTGCCCTCTGCACTCCTCAACATGTTAAGGAGTTCTGAAAGTTCAACTTCTTTTCTTTGAATGTTGAAATTCTGAATAAACTGGGCGTAGGTGGAAGGAAGGGACTGGAGAATCAAGTCTGTATAGAGCTCGTTCTCCAAAGTCGTCCCAAGATCTGCGAGCTCTTCTATATAGCCAATCATTTTTAGGACATGTTCTCCTACCGATGATCCGACGCCCAACTTCGCCTGAAACAAGTTCTTTGAGGTCTCGTATCTTGCTATACGAGATTGCTCTCCATACAGTTCCTTTGTATGGGGAAATATAGCAACTAGATCCATATCCTCGTGCCTCCTCTGATGTTCATTATTCATCGAGGCAAGCAAGATGCACTTGGCCCTCGCGCAATCTAACTCCCAGGTTTTGCGGATTTCCTTATCTGCATTACTGGATTTGGGACCAGGGACAGCAGGTGCCTTAGCGGTAAGGACATACCCCAATTTGTCATAGGTCAAAACCATCTTGACATTCCGCAGCCAATCTTTATAGTTTGGCCCTGTCAATATATTTTTTTCTAGTAGTAACTTAAGTCCTGTCATTTTCTGGGTCGCTGCAATTAGGAGAGAGAGAGAGAGAGAACACTTTAGCATGATGCTCTTGAAAGTTTAGAGTGGTTTTTAGTTTATCTAAACTGGATGGCTCCCACTGTTTCTCGAATCCCTCCTCAAACCAAAAAGAAAGTGTTAGTTGTATGTATGCCCTAGAGGCCAGTATTGTACAGATGATGTATATTATATTGGATGCTTGGACATATATAGAGATTACTTTCTTGCTCGATATGATAGTATGCTATCTGGTTGCTCTTTATCTTAACATGTATACTAGTCTCTTTAAACTGTCTTATAGTTACATGTTGGTAAAGCCCTTAGGATGTGTACTTGACTACCTGGACTATGATGCAGATCATACTAGTGGGGACATGGTAGTCCATAGGAACATCCTTCATGGTCCCTAGTCGTGGGTGTATCGAGACGGGGCATCGATATACCAGTGTAGACTAGCGTATACGCTTCTCGACCCATGAGATGGGCGATGGATGATCCCATATCCATTGGTGTTTGACATCAGAGATGGTATACGGTTGCTCAGTGGAGACTGGGTACACTGGACGGACTCGCCGAGAACTCCCAGATGGTATTATACCTCACGTCAGATGGCAGTTCTCAGGTGACACTTGTGCAGCTTAGTCTGTAGACCCGAGATCGTCATAGAGTCTTGTGTGATTCCCACTGTGCTTTGATCTCCACCTTACCACGTCCATGAGGACGTGCAAAATAGTGGTTTTTGGGTAAGGTCCCGAGTCACATGGAGGCAATGAGCGATAAGAGGGGTTTCGTCTCTCCCGGTATTGGGGGTTGATGTTGCACTGTGCTCGATTGGCCGTAACAGGGAAGTCCCTGGCCAGGGCTGATCAGAGATTTGCTGGTAAGTGTTACCAGTAGTTTCTCGACCCGTTATGAGCCTCACATCGGCATGACTTATCGGTTATTGGGGTCTGACGTTTACCACCCCTAGACTTGATATGCGACATATCAGACGAACAGACCGGACTGTACGGTAAGTGTTACTAGTTGGATTCACAGGAGTGTGAGCGGGCTTGCTCGTCGATCTTCTGATCGCTCAATACCCGGGTGGCCGTTACGTTTGGCAGACCGCTTGCGGCTTGTGGGTGATTGATATGATCATCATCTGTTGCCGGCGTATTGACGAGTCTTTAAAGTCCTACACAGAGGTTTCCTGGCTCAAGCGAAAAGAAATAGGAGCGCATATGAGATATGTGCGGGACCGAGAATAATACGTGTATGTGATACCGTATTTCATTCTCGCGATGATTGTTTCGATTGGTTGTATGAGATATAACCTAGTTATCGAATCGAAGATTGATTCGATAAGTTGATACATTGGATACAAGACGGTTATGTGAGACATGACCGAATCATTGAATCAAGTGTTGATTTAATGATTTAATGTATAATTATATATTTGATATATTTCTTTGCATTAACTAGTATTGGTTCATTTTAAAAGGATTTTCTCACTTGATGTGCACATTGTATATGTGATATATTTTGTGTGCACTTGATTGTATCATGTTTGATGATACATACTCACTTGGGTTTGTGCAAAGAATTAAACCATGGTTAAGTTAATGATTAGGGTTTTGTTTATTTGCTTATTTATTTATTTATTTATTTTTCCATTATGGAAAAGATAAATATGATATGGTGGCTTTCTTTGGATGCTTGTTGAAGCTTCATGAAGCTTTGAACAAGTCCACCATTCTTGTCTCATGCTTAACCCTAACCACTAAAAGTAACCATGGTCTATTCTCTACACCTAACCAAGGTTAGGATATGATAAGTATTCATATTGTTTTTCTTTTTAAAAGGACTTATCATATTCTATCTTCCTTCTTCTTCCTCTTGAACAAGAAGAAAAGCTTACTAGCTTTAATGGCACCTTGAGTAAATGAGTGAGAAATCCAATTCTAAAGTGAACCCACCTCCTATTTCTTCATCCTCTACCTCTTGCCAAGTAGTATAGGGTGTTTTCTTCACAGGTTACACGACTTGGTGAAGTTGGAGCTTGATCTTGTGTAGCCTCGACGTAGATCATCTTCGGCATCGCAGCCGACGACTAGTCCGCTCATTTCTCCGATGAAGCCGATGCGAGAGTCCGAGATCTGACATGGACAGCGAGGGGATGTCTACGTGGAGCTAAGGAAGTGGAGAACCGGATCTACAAAGGTTGTAGCCGCTTTCTTTTAGTTAAAATGTTAACTAGTTTCACTTTTCGCCTAATCTCTAGTCAACGAATCCGTATTAGGGTTTCTCAGCACTTGTAAAATTTGAAATTGGCATGGTTGATGCCTTGTGAGACTTCATTAGCGTGCCTAGGAACCTTACAGTGGTATCAGAGCCTAGCTAGAGCCTTAGGTGATGCGTAGACGGAGTTTGAAGTCCGATCGAACCGAAACCCTAATTTAAAAATGCTCTCTGGACTTTTTTCAAAAACTGGGTTTTTTCCATATTAAAAATGCTTAAAAAATTCAGCAGGGAATTCTAAGAATTACGGTGCAAAAATTATCTCATGATATGTTTAAAGCGCGGCGGAACCGCGGCAGAAGCCTGGCTTCTGCGGCGGTTCCGCGGCCAAATGATGGGATCTGCTTCCAATATTTGCACAGTAATTCATGTTTCCAGGTGCTGAATTTTCTGGGAATTTTTAATATGCACTCAACAGTTGAGTATTCTGGGGTTGTATTTGGAATCGAAGATTCGATCGGATTATCAAACTTTGTCTATGTGTTTTTCCGGATAATTTTAGAATATGTTAAAAAGTTTGACCGGATGCAAATACCCAATCTTTCCCCTGCCAGGAAATTTCCAAGTGTTGGATTTTTCTGTGGATTAAGGACGTTCTGAGTTGTGCAAGTAACGCGATTGTCCCTCTAGAAGACAACAAACCTTAACTCGATTATGTGACCGTCTTGAACTGCCCTTTGAACCTTCGGGTTTGGGGCAGTACGGCGTGCCACATGTGAGGCGTTGGCTTGACCCTTCTACGGCTGGACCGTTGGTACTGAGGCATAAAGTGAATGTCTTTGAACCTATTTCATGTGTTGAACGTTTTCGGGAAAACTTGGGTGTTCGAATGTTCGATCGGAAAGTTTAATATTTTCTTTTTATCCGGAATGGGATACAATAATTGGAATTCACAAACAGTTATGAGATAACTGAATGAATGTTATAAATCTAGCGGTTTAGTTTCACTTGATATTGAAAAGAGTTTTTGATAATGAGACTAAAATACGGGGTTTATAATTGTCAGGCATGAGATGTCTAAGTATTTCATTTGATTAGGCATGCGATGTCTAAAGAGGTTGCGGATTCCAACTGTTGTAGTTTTACACTTTCTTTTCTGTGACCGTAAGTGTAGTATGTGGTGGTATTGCCGATTGTCGTTGCTATACGTCGACGACAATCGGTGTACGCATACTTACTTACGTTGATGACATGTGATGTTATGTGTTGCTGGATACGTTATATTGGATCGTCGTGTTTGAATAGCCGGGGGTTTTATGTGAAATGAGTGTTTTTCATTTTCATTCATGTAAAAACTTGTATGTAATATTCTTTAATTTGGGGCACTTCCAGGTTGCGGAAGTTGTCACCTTTTGTAGATTATTTACTTTTCCGCATTAGGATAGACCCAAGGAGGGGAGCACAAGTAACCGGGTTCTAGGGTCCAGTGGGAGACCATCTCGAGGAGTCGAGTCCGGGTCTCCTAACTTTAGAATTGGTAGGGTTACTTGCCGCTCTCGTAGGGGTCTAGGGGTGTGGGATTGGCTATTCATCACGACCGTGGAATCCGTGTTTTATACTGGCTCGTATTGAAAACACGGACGTCCTAGTATATCCAATGTTTCATATGTTACTTCTGCTGCGATATCTGTGATGTGATCATGTGATGTTCTGTGATAGATACTGTATATAGTATATATGATATATTATATAGACGTTACTTATGTTTTGCACCCGCACTAGCCCTGCCCTGCTCTGTCGTTAGTTACCTAACCTAACGGTGCACGAGGGGACATCGAGGTGAATGCGGATGGCATAAGTGTACGTCGTATTTATCTGTGATGTTTAGGTGACTTAAATGATGGGACTTCATTAATGTGATTAATGAAAGAAATGAAACCTAAAAGATGTTGTAGAATCAAATTTTCAAATAAAAGGGTTGCTACAGTTTTGCTTTGCATAGCGGTATATATGATATACCCTGCACCTTATTCGATGAGGAAAGGGCCGAGATCCTTTCACCGGGAGTGACCCCTTTAGCGAAGCTGGCAGATGCTACAACACTCGGTTTGACTTTTGACTGCTTTTGGAGTTTTGCTTTGCACAGTGATATATATGATATATCCCGCACCTTATTCGATGAGGAAAGAGCCGAGATCCCTTCACCGGGAGTGACCTCTTTAGCAAAACTAATAAAAGCCTCAAAATCACTCCATTTCAAAAACTTCACTTGATTCTACAACGATATCAAGTTCATTACGGTCATGGTTTTCAGAAAAACCTGCGTAGCCCTCCGTCAATTCAGATATGTAATATTTAGTATTCGTGCTACGGTTGTTTGGCATGCGTCAAGGCGTAGTGTACGGTAGCTGATTATTACTTATCTGTAGCATGAGATGCGATTGGATTAATGTTGGAGATAGTGCCCTCAGAGTCAATTATTGGATCACAGGCACGTGATTGCAATGATTGAGGGAGGACCTATCCCGGTAGGACAGTCTTACTCGAGATGATAGTTTGCTATCTGGTTTACCTTTATCATCGTGTACTGCTTTAGGTGACCTGACAGGTCGCTATTGCACGTTGATAGAGCCCCTAGGATTCTTGCTTGACGACCAGCAGTATGAGGGCGATCATATACGTGAGAGCTGGGGTCTACAAGCATATCCTTAAAAGGTCCCTAGTCGTGGGAGTTTCGAGACAGGGCATCGATTCTCCAGAGTAGACTAGTGTATACAGTCGAGACCCCGACGAGGGGCGGTGGCCGGTCTCACAAGCCATTGGTGTCAGTTGGATCACCTAAGATGTATACAGGTGCTCATTGGGTTATGAGTACACCGGACAGGACTCGCCGGGAACATGCTAGTTGGTCTTATACCTGACGTCAGATAGCAGTTCCTAGGTGACATGTGTACAGGTTAGTTCATCGACCTGGGGATCGTCATTTGTCTCGTGTGAGTTCCCACTGTGCTTTGATTACTACCCTACCATGGCTCAAAGGAGTCGTGCAAACAGGTTTTAGTTGGGTACAGTCCCGAGCCACATGGAGGCAGTGAGCGGATCTTCGGGGGTTTGTCTCTCCCGGTATTGGGGGTGAGGTCGCGCTGTGTCTAGGAGAGCCATTACACGAAGTCCTTGGCCAAGGCAGGAGATTTACTGGTAGGTATTCCAATAGTATCTCAGGGTGTTCTGGGCTACACTCC
This sequence comes from Agapanthus africanus, assembly GCA_030015575.1. Taxonomy (NCBI): domain Eukaryota; kingdom Viridiplantae; phylum Streptophyta; class Magnoliopsida; order Asparagales; family Amaryllidaceae; genus Agapanthus; species Agapanthus africanus. Next base: position 56,134,248 of record JASDDO010000029.1, read on the forward strand.
GACACGACTTGTACCGCTTTTGGGGGTCTGACTTTTACCCGCCCCCTAGGCCCGACATGCGATGCTCATAGACGAACGGACCGGACCGTACGGATATTGTCACTGACAGGCTCAGTAGGGTGTCAGGATGAGTTCGCTCATCGACGTCCCTTTTGGTCAATAGCTGGTGGCCCGTCACGTATTGGCTTATACCTCCGACGTGCTAGTGGTTAAATCCACAGCCATAGTATTGACGAGTCTTTAGAGTCCACCACACTTACAGTTACTCAAGCTTTCGGGCGAAACGCTGTAGAGGCCGTATGGAGATATGGCAGGGTCCGATCAGATACGTGCGGTATTGCACGGATCAGGATCGGACGGTTTTGTACTAGTGGCCGTATAGTTATATGGCAGCGTTCGATCAGATACGTGCGGTATTGCACGGATCAGGATCGGACGGATATTACTGGCCGGCTTTGGTTTAAGCCGGTCCTAGTTTAGTACAGTGTAGATTTTGTCTCTTTACATTTGTATCCGGACGGAATACAGATGCGGGTGCGTATGCACAGTATCGGGGTTTTCCTGTAATTTATTACGGGACCAGTTTTCTGGAGTTGCCAGTTTGCATTCCGTTCCGGCCGGTTTTCCTTTGTTCTTTCCCGGTCGGACTTTTCCGATGGAGGGTGTTATTTGCAAGTTTGCAAATAACACATTGTGGAGGGTTTTATTGCATAAGGTTTGATATGATAAGCATCTTTGCTTTTCATGTATTTATGTGATTAGGATGGATTTGAGGTTGATGGAAAGTTTTGTGATGATTATGTTTATGGTTGTGGTCACCTTTTCTTTTCTCCTACACTCACCTCCCTTGATGCTTGATAATCCTTGCTCCACCATTTTCTAAGTATGAGAGTTTTCATTAAGAAAAGAGAGAAGAAGGAGAGAGCTTCTTCTTCATCTTTGAGAGAGTATATCATTCTTCATCTCATTCCATTGCTAGAAAATTGAAAGCACCAATTTTCTATACACCATTCCTCCATCTATGGCAACCAACCCCAAAGTGAGACATACACTCTACACTATATTCCTACAGCAAATCTTGGACGCGTCGATTCGCCAGCTTCGCGCCCGAGTTGCCTCGGTATTGAGGTGGGAGCCCGTAAAAGCTACAGGCGATGTGGTGCCCTTCCGGCGAGGAGGCGACAACCGGAGATCCCGCGAGGAGATCGGAGTGGAGATGAAGACCGGAGGACTCGGATCAGTCGGTACATCTCTTCCCTTTCTTGTTAGTAGCTTAGACTAGTTTAATGGTTACGATCCGGTTGTTTAGTGCGCGATGGTGCCGGTTTGCTAAGTCCGCAAAAATTAAAGTTTACCATCATTTCCGCGTTTGGCCGTCGGATTGACGGCCGGGGCGCCGCCGTGCACTTACAGTGGTATCAGAGCCTCGCCATTAACTTCGTCTAGCTTCGTTTGATGTGTTTTGTATTTCCGATCGACCAAAATTCCAAAACTTGCATTTTTTGTTCACATCAGTTTCTATTGAAATTTTTTGAAGTCTAAAATTTTTTCAGGTTGTAAATTATTGATGTACTGGAAAATCTAAGAACTCTGTAAAATTTCGATGAAGTGATTCTACAGTGGGAGCGCGGAACCGCCGCATAAACCCCCATTCCGCCGCCCTTCCGCCGCGAACTGTCGAGATCACTGCACCAATTTTTTACAGAGGCTTTCTGGGATTAAAATATGGGTTTTGGAATATTAAAATTGGGCCCAGGTTTTCTGTGAGTGCTACAGTTTTGATTGGGGGCCCACTTGTTAATTTTTGGTCAATCGGAAAATTTTAAACACATCTTTCACAGTATTTACATTATATCTGCGACCGTGAATGTCACTCGATCGGTAAATCCCGTCTAACTGCTATAGCCCGGTTAGACGGATTTGCGAACGTGACTTTCACGTTGATGTTCTATGTTTATGCTGTAATGTTGCGGATCGGTCGTGGGGGATAGCCTGGATGCAATGCTAGTACAGTGCTGTTGTATTATGTACATTTAATATTGTGGGGCGAGCGTCCGACATGTGGACTGCCGTCACTTCCTGTTTGTATTATTCTTTTGGGGCACGACCTGGTTGCGGTCGATGTACCCGGTGTATGTATATTTTACTTTCTGTACTAGGATTACCCCGCGGTGGGGGTGCACGGATAGCCGGGTTCTGGAGGGCAACAAGCCCGCATCTCATGGCATTGGGACGGAGGGGGCTTCACTCCAGGATTGGCTGGCTATTCGCCGCACTCGTAGTGGGTATAGGATTTCATTGCACAGGCTATCCACACGACCAGGGGAACGTCGGGTTTCAGTAGTGGCTCTGTGAAACCCGGGGATCCCAGATATCTGTATTGTTCTGTGATACTGTACATTTCTGTGATGTTGCATTTTATTCACGCCTTGAGCGAAATATAATATATTGGTATATATATTAGTAGATGTTGTATATGTTTTTCATCCGCGCTAGTCCTGTCCCCGCTCTGTCGTTAGTAAGCTAACCTAACGAGTGATGACGGGACCCAGTGGCGAATGCGGATGGCATATACGTACGTCGGTATATTTTCGTTCTTTGTGGTGTGATTAATTGATGGGACTGCGTTGATTCGGATCAATGCAAGTTAAGCAAACCTAATCTGATGTTGTTGGAACACTTTTCAAAAAGCTGTTATTGCAAGGACGTTCACTTTTGTTTTGCATCGTGGTATTCATTTGGAATATCCTGCTCCTCAGTCGACGAGGCAAGGGCCGAGATCCCTTCACCAGGAGTGACCCCTTGGACAGAAGTTTGCGTCAGGGCATTAACTTCACTATAGCCGATTACTTTTGCTTTGCACCGTGGTATACAGTTGGAATATCCTGCACCCCATTCTACGGGGAAAGAGCCGAGATCCCTTCACCGGGAGTGACCTCTTTAGTAAAGGTTTTCGTCACTATATTTTCTAAAAAGCTATCAGTTCCTTCAACGATATCAAGTTCGTTACGTTAAAGGTTTTCGCCAGAAACCATTCGTAGCCCTCCGTCGTTTCATATGGATAGTCAATAGTATTCAAGCTGTGTTTGTTGGCCTTAGTCAAGACACAGTGTTTGGTAGCTATTGGGTATTCATATGCTGCATAGATAGATGCGTTGTTTTGGGACAGTCGTATAGCCTTGTTGGCCTTAGTCAAGGGCTTGTACGGGTGGGTTCAAATCAACCTGGACAATGATGGGTAGAACTTGACATGTGACTTATGATTTGTTGGCCTTAGTCAAGGTCATAAGAGCATGGGGTAAAAATCACATCGGGAGTTTCAAAAGAACTGAAACTTGCCAGATATGCGCATACCTTCTGAAGTGTGATAGCGTGAGCGGATTCCGTCACGTTATCATGCGATGAGAGTTGGATCCTGATTCCCACTGATGAGTTGGTTTACTCCTCGGGTGACCCCGACTAATTCTTCTTTCAGGTTTGGAGGAGGATTTGAGGTACAGTGGGAGGTTTCCAGATTAGATAAAGTGATAACCATTCTGATCTTGGTTAGAGTGCACGCTGAGTGTTTCTTTTCTCTCTCTCTCTCTGGCAGCGACCATTGACCCGACCCAAGACTATGACTCAGTGACCAAGTTGACCGAACCTTCTTTACACTGGCTTTTGGATTGTCTGAGTTGCAGACCTCATTGCCACTCCTACTTTTACCCTTTTCTCCAGGACACCCCGTATTACTACGAACGTCCACTTCCATTGGACAAAACCATCGTATGGTTAGATACGAACTCGAAGGAATTTATTCGAGGATGGTTTCTGGTTCTGGAGAAAACGGATAAGGTTTATTCAGGTGTCTTTTATCTTCACCTTCTCTCGCTTTGCGAGTGCTCCTAGGATTAGGAGTAGTACACCTATTACGCAAATTGGATAGTCTTCTTCCAAACCATAGGCTGGTGCCGACCGGTAGGGAATGAAGAAAACCAATTAGCCTAAATGGTGTGCAGAAGATATTAAGATTAAGACAAAGCAAGGGATTAGTAAGAGGGCAAAGTAAATTGCGACTAATATTCACGACCAAACCAAGTATTTCTTCGTCAATCCTAAATCACCTTTGTATTTCTCCAGGACACTCCGTATGACTACGAAGATCCACAGTTTATTGGATACTCCATCGTATGGTTATATACGAACTCGAAAGGAACTTGTTCCAGTTCGGGGATGGATTCTGGTTCAGGAGAAATAGGAATAAGGTTTATTCAGGTGTCTTTTATCTTCACCTTCTCTCGCTTTGCGAGTGCTCCTAGGATTAGGACAGTACACCCATTATGCTTATTGGATAGTCTTCTTCCAAACCATAGGCTGGAGCCGAACGGTAGGGAAGGAAGAAAACCATTTGGCCTAAGGGGTGTGCAGAAGGTAACGACTAAAGACATATAAAGGGATTTGGAGAGGTGGCAAAGAATTATACGGTTATAGTTGTGAATCTGGATAATGGTAGAGGCATTACTAGGAATACCAGGATACCCCATCGAAACATTTCAATGTTTCAGTTCACTGTGTACTGTTAAAAGAAAACTGATTTCCCGATTAGACACTTACTCCAGGGTATGTATTTACCAGGTATGATTCTCAAATCTGTATGGCTTTATAGATGATGAGTGGGAGTCAGTTATTGGGAACTGGGTGATCATCCTCATTATATCGGGATTCGTTGCAATCGGTGATATTTGAGGAGATCATCTGGGCTGTTTGCCCGTCGGCAAATGTTTGGTTTTGAATATCCGCTGTTGTGCACCAATTTCAAATTAATATATCTGTACGTCTATTTTCATAGAGTGAGATATACCTTTTGATATTATGTCGATGACATTTACCTATATCAGTGGATGGTTAGGTAAGGAGCATTAAACAGCGGTGTAATTCTTCTTAACCATAAGTACAGTTTTCAACCTACGACGCACAGTGAAAGAGTTGTTAGACTCAGCGGACTTATACAGAGTATTGTATGTTGTCCAGTGTCCATTAGGACAGAGGGGTTGGTCCTCATACTATATTCTGTTTACTTTTAACTTCTCTAATTCTTAGACATGTGTTTCGTAGAAACACAGGGTCTAAGTTTTGAGGAGTTATAGGTATTTGAATAGAGTAGAGAACCAGGTGTAGCAAGTATCGGGATTCTTCAAAGTGATCGAAGATATAGATACTTGTGTATGGTATTCAGTTGATAGTAATGATAAAGAGAAATTGCTTCTCTTTCAGGTTACTCATAATTGGAAGCATTCCTAAGTTGAGTAACGCTGATCGGCCTCTCTCCATTTAGTTGACATGCACTGGAGACAGCTGCATGATTTGAATCTGGTTCAATTAATTCAGTGCCTCTGGTTCTATATTGGATATAGAACAGTTCATATCTTAACGTTGTTAAGGTACGGGGAGTTGTCCGGCTTATGATTAAAACCAGACACTGGACAGCTCAAGGCACGTTTCTGTAATGGCTGTTTGTGGGTTGACCCAGGCTATGACGAGGGTTGACTTTCTACCATCTGGAAGATCAATAGTGATATTATTCTTAACTCGCCACATTTTAAAAGAAATGGTTATTTTTCAAAAACAGTAGTGGGAGTATGGTAGAACTGGAAGTGATTCCAGAACCGCCAACGATTACTGAAGATTTGATAAGGAACCTAAAGATTCAATCTGATTTGACATTCCATTGGCCACTCCGCAGATAAGGTGGGTAACTTCAGTCACCCGAGAGGTACTCCGGTAGCCTCAAGGACGGTGACAGGGAAGTTCTTGTTTACCCACACTTGCCATTGTTGTTGTTCTAGACTGCGAGACCCGGCAGGAGGATGAGTATAGCGTCGTTCTAAACTAGCTTTAGAAGTGCACGTCTATATGACTCTGCCAGAGGGCTGTCGTAGTCAGTGGGAGCAGCGGAAGCATTGGTGGACATCAGGCTTATGTCTATTCATAGACTAAAGCAGATATAGCAGAGATAGATCATCTATTTCTGATGTGACAGTCATAGGTTTGACGTCATCAGAATAGGGGATGGATCTGTTGAGAAGGTAGTAGGGTGTGATATCCTGGTTTTGGATGACATACACAAGATAGGAAGTGACATTCCTATACTATGATCGGTTATACTTTGGTCGTCACACAGTGGTTTCTCCACATGGGACTTGGACATTATATCAGACATACTGGTTATTGGATCTATGGTTTTAGATCTAGATTTGGGTGGTTTCCCAATCAGGGTAATTTGACAGCATTCTAAGAGTATTTAGAATGGACGACTCCTGGCACGGTAATGTACCTGCAGGTAATGGAGTCACCCTCTCTAAAGGTGTCTTATAGACTAAAGTAGAGAGGGATGCGCATGATTGGCAGATCACTTGCTTAGGCAATTGAGTCAATCATGAGAGGTCAAGTACACACCAGATGTTGTTCTTGCACTAGATGCAATAAGTTGACATTGATCCAATCCTGGAAACAGTCGGAAGCAGTTTTAGAACATAAGTGAATGTTCTAGGGATATGATAACGGCTGCCTCGTTTGGGGGACAGTTATCATTCCAGGCTTCCAAGGTGACATGGACGACAAGGAGGTTGTCAGAGTTATAGTTTTCCCTCTGACGAGGGGCAGTATTTTAGACAGGTGATCCAAGGAAATACTGAGGGTGGCATGGCGCAGGATACTGATTAAGTTCAGTTGTCGATACAGTCTAAGAAGTTTGGATTTGGAGTTCATTTTTGAGCTCGGTCCCATCAGACATCCAGACACTCTAAGACAGGTATTGCTCATTTCGGGAGATGGCTTTCTCCGCGAACTTGAGATATAGAGAGAGACATAGAAAGAAACTTCTAAGCGGATCCACTCGCTGAGGCTATTCCTCGAACGCAATAGTCTCGCAAACGAGCTTTGTGAGACTGACTTGTAGAGGAGTTGGGTGTTCGGTATCACACGGGCTGTGAGTATGCGACATCGCAATAATTAGCCTTGAGTGCAAGTGGGAGATTGTTGGAGATAGTGCCCTCAGAGTCAATTATTGGATCACAGGCACGTGATTGCAATGATTGAGAGAGGACCTATCCCGGTAGGACAGTCTTACTCGAGATGATAGTTTGCTATCTGGTTTACCTTTATCATCGTGTACTGCTTTAGGTGACCTGACAGGTCGCTATTGCACGTTGATAGAGCCCCTAGGATTCTTGCTTGACGACCAGCAGTATGAGGGCGATCATATACGTTAGAGCTGGGGTCTACAAGCATATCCTTAAAAGGTCCCTAGTCGTGGGAGTTTCGAGACAGGGCATCGATTCTCCAGAGTAGACTAGTGTATACAGTCGAGACCCCGACGAGGGGCGGTGGCCGGTCTCACAAGCCATTGGTGTCAGTTGGATCACCTAAGATGTATACAGGTGCTCATTGGGTTATGAGTACACCGGACAGGACTCGCCGGGAACATGCTAGTTGGTCTTATACCTGACGTCAGATAGCAGTTCCTAGGTGACATGTGTACAGGTTAGTTCATCGACCTGGGGATCGTCATTTGTCTCGTGTGAGTTCCCACTGTGCTTTGATTACTACCCTACCACGGCTCAAAGGAGTCGTGCAAACAGGTTTTAGTTGGGTACAGTCCCGAGCCACATGGAGGCAGTGAGCGGATCTTCGGGGGTTTGTCTCTCCCGGTATTGGGGGTGAGGTCGCGCTGTGTCTAGGAGAGCCATTACACGAAGTCCTTGGCCAAGGCAGGAGATTTACTGGTAGGTATTCCAGTAGTATCTCAGGGTGTTCTGGGCTACACTCCGACACGACTTGTACCGCTTTTGGGGGTCTGTCTTTTACCCACCCCCTAGGCCCGACATGCGATGCTCATAGACGAACGGACCGGACCGTACGGATATTGTCACTGACAGGCTCAGTAGGGTGTCAGGATGAGTTCGCTCATCGACGTCCCTTTTGGTCAATAGCTGGTGGCCCGTCACGTATTGGCTTATACCTCCGACGTGCTAGTGGTTAAATCCACAGCCATAGTATTGACGAGTCTTTAGAGTCCACCACACTTACAGTTACTCAAGCTTTCGGGCGAAACGCTGTAGAGGCCGTATGGAGATATGGCAGGGTCCGATCAGATACGTGCGGTATTGCACGGATCAGGATCGGACGGTTTTGTACTAGTGGCCGTATAGTTATATGGCAGCGTTCGATCAGATACGTGCGGTATTGCACGGATCAGGATCGGACGGATATTACTGGCCGGCTTTGGTTTAAGCCGGTCCTAGTTTAGTACAGTGTAGATTTTGTCTCTTTGCATTTGTATCCGGACGGAATACAGATGCGGGTGCGTATGCACAGTATCGGGGTTTTCCTGTAATTTATTACGGGACCAGTTTTCTGGAGTTGCCAGTTTGCATTCCGTTCCGGCCGGTTTTCCTTTGTTCTTTCCCGGCCGGACTTTTCCGATGGAGGGTGTTATTTGCAAGTTTGCAAATAACACATTGTGGAGGGTTTTATTGCATAAGGTTTGATATTTTAAGCATCTTTGCTTTTCATGTATTTATGTGATTAGGATGGATTTGAGGTTGATGGAAAGTTTTGTGATGATTATGTTTATGGTTGTGGTCACCTTTTCTTTTCTCCTACACTCACCTCCCTTGATGCTTGATAATCCTTGCTCCACCATTTTCTAAGTATGAGAGTTTTCATTAAGAAAAGAGAGAAGAAGGAGAGAGCTTCATCTTCATCTTTGAGAGAGTATATCATTCTTCATCTCATTCCATTGCTAGAAAATTGAAAGCACCAATTTTCTATACACCATTCCTCCATCTATGGCAACCAACCCCAAAGTGAGACATACACTCTACACTATATTCCTACAGCAAATCTTGGACGCGTCGATTCGCCAGCTTCGCGCCCGAGTTGCCTCGGTATTGAGGTGGGAGCCCGTAAAAGCTACAGGCGATGTGGTGCCCTTCCGGCGAGGAGGCGACAACCGGAGATCCCGCGAGGAGATTGGAGTGGAGATGAAGACCGGAGGACTCGGATCAGTCGGTACATCTCTTCCCTTTCTTGTTAGTAGCTTAGACTAGTTTAATGGTTACGATCCGGTTGTTTAGTGCGCGGTGGTGCCGGTTTGCTAAGTCCGCAAAAATTAAAGTTTACCATCGTTTCCGCGTTTGGCCGTCGGATTGACGGCCGGGGCGCCGCCGTGCACTTACAATTAAGGTATTCATACGTCGTTGTTTGGCATGCGTCAAGGGTCGTACGGGTGGGTTTAATTCAATCACGAATTGTACGGGTTGAACTTGACTAGCGGACTATGGGTTATTTGGCATGCGTCAAGGTCATAGCACGCTAGGGGAAAAATATTATCGGGAATTTCAAGTGTTGAGATTTGCAATGAGATTGCACACCTTCTATGAGATAGTTGGATCCCGATACCCATTACGAGTAAGAGTTACTCCCGGGAGAGTTTTACAGAGGACAATTAGCCGATCAAGTAGGTGTCTAGAAAGGTGTCAACGGGGTTACGCCTCTGGGAAAATGAGGTTTACTTTAATTAGGTCTGTGCGAAAGCACGGGGAACCTCCCTCAAAGTACCGACACTGGCCTGCCTGAAAGATTGGCGAAGTTATAGGGTGTAATTAATCCCGGCTAATCTTTCCTTTTAGGGTTTGAAGGAAGATTTGATAAAAACCAGTGGGAGTCATCCTGATTAGATAAGATAATAACCAATCTGATCTTGCAAGAGCATACGCTAAAGTGTTTTCTTCTTTCTCTCTCCAGGTAGCGACCATGTCATGCCTTAATCAAGATAATAATATGGATGTATTGACCGAACCCGCATGTTATACTGTGCAGGGGAACGTTGGACCCGTTCTTTCTTATAAGAGTTATAAGACTGAACAGGGAATAGGAGAATATCTAGATTCTCAAGCCGCCCAAAAGAACATGCATGTTGATGCATCTTCTACATGTGTGTTAGTTATTGAGAACTGTTTCTCTGTTCACCCTACGTCCTGGGTATTAGATACCGGATCAGGATTCCACATATGTAAAATGTTACATGGGCTACGGAAAGGTAGAGAACTGGGAAAAGGTGATCATTCCGTTCAAGTAGGGAATGGGGCAAATGTTGCAGCCAAAGCAGTTGGCGAGTATCACCTAGTATTACCAAGTGGTAATACACTGATTTTAAATGAATGCTATTATATACCAAACATGATGTGCAACGTTATATCAGTTTCTTTATTAAGTAAAGAAGGATATAATTTTGTAGTAAAGGATAATGTTATGAACATATTCCTAGATCAAAAGTTGATTGCATCAGGCTCGCTGCATAATGGCATATTCATTCTAAATCAAAATACAATCCTCAATATACAAAACACACACAAGAGGAAAAGTTCAAAAATGAATGAATCTTTCTTGTGGCATTGTAGACTTGGTCACATCAATGCGACACGACTAGCTAAGTTGCATAAGGATGGATATTTAAATCCGTTTGAATTTTCATCTTATGACATTTGCCAGTCATGTCTCAAAGGCAAGATGACCAAAACTCCGTTTACGGGACACGGAGAAAGAGTTATGGAACTCTTAGGGCTGATACATAGTGATGTATGCGGTCCCATGTCTACACATGCCAGGAACGGTTCTTCCTACTTCATTACATTCACTGACGATCTCTCTAGATACGAACATGTGTTCCTGATAAAACACAAGTCTGAAGCTTTTGAGAAATTCAGAGAATATAAGCACGAAGTAGAGAACCAAACGGGCAAAAGTATTAAGATCCTTCGATCTGATCGAGGAGGAGAATACTTGAGCAATGATTTTCTGGATTATCTAAAAGAGAATGGGATTCTCTCTCAGCTCACTCCTCCTTATACACCACAGCACAACGGTGTATCATAACGAAGAAACCGCACCCTATTAGATATGGTGCGCTCAATGATGAGTACAGCTGAGTTACCTATTTCCTTCTGGGGATATGCGCTTGAGACAGCCATGGACCTATTGAATAGAGTTCCTACCAAATCTGTGCCTACCACTCCATATGAGATATGGAAAGGGAAGAGACCACATCTTAATTACATTAAGATATGGGGTTGTCCAGCCTATGTCAAAAGACAAAATCCGGACAAACTCGAGGCAAGATCAGTCTTATGTAAGTTTATAGGATATCCCAAAAATTCATAAGGGTATATCTTCTACCACCCCGAGGAACAAAAGGTGTTTGTTTCTCGACATGCCACTTTCTTAGAAAAAGGTTTTCTTATGAAACAAACAAGTGGCATTGAGGTAGAACTGGAAGAGGTTCCAGCGACACAAACTATAACAGAAGACTTGGTAGAACCAGAGGATTTAATAGAATCTGACGAACCCCAGCCGCTCCGCCGATCTAGCAGAGTTTCTCATCCGCCTGAGAGATACTACGGTTTTCTCATTGATGGTGGAAGCGAGGATTGCATCATGGAAGATGATGACCCAACTAGCTTCGAGCAGGCCATCACGAGTAAGGACTCAGTGAAATGGCTGGATGCAATGCGGTCTGAGATGGAATCCATGTACACCAACAAAGTATGGACTTTGTAAGTTGCTCCTGAAGGGGTAAAACCCATTGGGAGCAAGTGGATCTTCAAGAAAAAACTTGGTGTAGATGGGAAAGTGGAGACTTTCAAAGCTAGACTTGTAGCAAAGGGTTTTCGTCAAAGACCAGGTGTGGACTATGACGAAACCTTTTCTCCAGTGGCTATGCTTAAATCCATCCGGATCATGCTTGCCATCGCTGCATATCATGACTACGAAATCTGGCAAATGGATGTTAAGACCGCCTTTCTAAACGGTGATTTAGAAGAGTGCGTGTACATGACTCAGCCAGAGGGCTTCGTAGACAGTGGGAGCAGCGGGAAGGTGTGCAAGCTGCTTAAATCCATTTATGGATTAAAGCAAGCATCGCGGAGTTGGAACATCTGCTTTGACGTCGTTATCAAAGAGTTTGATTTCGTCAAAAATGTAGATGAACCTTGTATCTACAAGAAGGTGGCAGAGAGTAAGGTTGTATTCCTCGTATTGTACGTGGACGACATACTCTTGATAGGAAATGATATTCCTATGCTGTAATCGGTCAAGCTCTTCTTAGCATAAAGATTCTCAATGAAAGATCTTGGTGATGCCTCCTGTATATTGGGAATTAGGATCTATAGAGATAGATCCAAACGGATATTGGTACTAAAGAGGTTTAGTATGGAAGAATCCAAGCGTGGGAACTTGCCCACCATCTCTGGAGTCACTCTCTCCAAAGAGATGTCTCCCAAGACTGATTTGGAGAGAGCTCGCATGCAAGGGATACCCTATGCTTTGGCTGTAGGCTCTATCATGTACGCGATGCTATGTACCAGACCCGATGTTGCATACTCACTAAATGTAGTGAGCAGGTATCAAGCTGATCCTGGAGAGAGTCACTGGACAGCTGTGAAGAGCATTCTCAAGTACTTACGAAGGACTCAAGAGATGCTCTTGGTGTATGGTAACGGAGAACTCCAAGTGGAGTCCTTTACCGATTCGAGCTTCCAAAGTGATAAGGACGACTCTAAGTCGCAGTCGGGATTTGTCTTTACCCTTTACGGAGGGGCGGTTAGCTGGAAGAGTTCCAAGCAGGAAACCGTGGCAGACTCGACGATGGAGGCTGAATACATCGCTGCCAACGATGCTGCCAAAGAGGCTGTCTGGATCAAGATGTTCATTACTGAACTTGGAGTGGTTCCATCCATTGAGCATCCAATACCTTTGTATTGTGATAACAATGGAGCGGTGGCTTTGGCCAAGGAACCTAGGTCCCATCAGCGATCTAGGCATATTCTGAGGCACCTGATCCGGGAGATAGTTGATCGCCGGGAGATCGAGGTCAGGAGGGTTGACACGAACAACAACACGGCGGATCCACTCATGAAGGCCTTTCCCCAGATACAGTTTGAGAGACTCTTTGGGATGCTCGGTATGCGATACTACAGCAGCAGGCCCTAGTGCAAGTGGGAGATTGTTAGTTGTATGTATGCCCTAGAGGCCAGTATTGTACAGATGATGTATATTATATTGGATGCTTGGACATATATAGAGATGACTTTCTTGCTCGATATGATAGTATGCTATCTGGTTGCTCTTTATCTTAACATGTATACTAGTCTCTTTAAACTGTCTTATAGTTACATGTTGGTAAAGCCCTTAGGATGTGTACTTGACTATCTGGACTATGATGCAGATCATACTAGTGGGGACATGGTAGTCCATAGGAGCATCCTTCAAGGTCCCTAGTCGTGGGTGTATCGAGAAGGGGCATCGATATACCAGTGTAGACTAGCGTATACGCTTCTCGACCCATGAGATGGGCGATGGGTGATCCCATATCCATTGGTGTTTGACATCAGAGATGGTATACGGGTGCTCAGTGGAGACTGGGTACACTGGACGGACTCGCCGAGAACTCCCAGATGGTATTATACCTCACGTCAGATGGCAGTTCTCAGGTGACACTTGTGCAGCTTAGTCTGTAGACCCAAGATCATCATAGAGTCTTGTGTGATTCCCACTGTGCTTTGATCTCCACCTTACCACGTTCATGAGGGTGTGCAAAACGGTGGTTTTTGGGTACGGACCCGAGTCACATGGAGGCAATGAGCGATAAGAGGTGTTTCGTCTCTCCCGGTATTGGGGGTTGATGTTGCACTATGCTCGATTGGCCGTAACAGGGAAGTCCCTGGCCAGGGCTGATCAGAGATTTGCTGGTAAGTGTTACCAGTAGTTTCTCGACCCGTTATGAGCCTCACATCGGCACGACTTATCGGTTATTGGGGTCTGACGTTTACCACCCCTAGACTTGATATGCGACATATCAGACGAACAGACCGAACTGTACGGTAAGTGTTACTAGTTGGATTCACAGGATGTGAGCGGGCTTGCTCGTCGATCTTCTGATCGCTCAATACCTGGGTGGCCGTTACGTTTGGCAGACCGCTTGCGGCTTGTGGGTGATTGATATGATCATCATCTGCTGCCGGCGTATTGACGAGTCTTTAAAGTCCTACACAGAGGTTTCCTGGCTCAAGCGAAACGAAATAGGAGTGCATATGAGATATGTGCGGGACCGAGAATAATACGTGTATGTGATACCGTATTTCATTCTCACGATGAATGTTTCGATTGGTTGTATAAGATATAACCTAGTTATCGAATCGAAGATTGATTCGATAAGTTGATACATTGGATACTAGACGGTTACGTGAGACATGACCGAATCATTGAATCAAGTGTTGATTTAATGATTTAATGTATAATTATATATTTGATTTATTACTTTGCATTAACTAGTATTGGTTCATTTTAAAAGGATTTTCTCACTTGATGTGCACATTGTATATGTGATATATTTTGTGTGCACTTGATTGTATCATGTTTGATGATACATACTCACTTGGGTTTGTGCAAAGAATTAAACCATGGTTAAGTTAATGATTAGGGTTTTGTTTATTTGCTTATTTATTTATTTATTTATTTTTCCATTATGGAAAAGATAAATATGATATGGTGGCTTTCTTTCGATGCTTGTTGAAGCTCCATGAAGCTTTGAACAAGTCCACCATTCTTGTCTCATGCTTAACCCTAACCACTAAAAGTAACCATGGTCTATTCTCTACACCTAACCAAGGTTAGGATATGATAAGTATTCATATTGTTTTTCTTTTTAAAAGGACTTATCATATTCTATCTTCCTTCTTCTTCCTCTTGAACAAGAAGAAAAGCTTACTAGCTTTAATGGCACCTTGAGTAAATGAGTGAGAAATCCAATTCTAAAGTGAACCCACCTCCTATTTCTTCATCCTCTACCTCTTGCCAAGTAGTATAGGGTGTTTTCTTCACAGGTTACACGACTTGGTGAAGTTGGAGCTTGATCTTCTGTAGCCTCGACGTAGATCATCTTCGGCATCGCAGCCGACGACTAGTCCGCTCATTTCTCCGATGAAGCCGATGCGAGAGTCCGAGATCCGACATGGACAGCGAGGGGATGTCTACGTGGAGCTAAGGTAGTGGAGAACCGGATCTACAAAGGTTGTAGCCGCTTTCTTTTAGTTAAAATGTTAACTAGTTTCACTTTTCGCCTAATCTCTAGTCAACGAATCCGTATTAGGGTTTCTCGGCACTTGTAAAATTTGAAATTGGCATGGTTGATGCCTTGTGAGACTTCATTAGCGTGCCTAGGAACCTTACAGTTGTATGTATGCCCTAGAGGCCAGTATTGTACAGATGATGTATATTATATTGGATGCTTGGACATATATAGAGATGACTTTCTTGCTCGATATGATAGTATGCTATCTGGTTGCTCTTTATCTTAACATGTATACTAGTCTCTTTAAACTGTCTTATAGTTACATGTTGGTAAAGCCCTTAGGATGTGTACTTGACTACCTGGACTATGATGCAGATCATACTAGTGGGGACATGGTAGTCCATAGGAACATCCTTCAAGGTCCCTAGTCGTGGGTGTATCGAGACGGGGCATCGATATACCAGTGTAGACTAGCGTATACGCTTCTCGACCCATGAGATGGGCGATGGATGATCCCATATCCATTGGTGTTTGACATCAGAGATGGTATACGGGTGCTCAGTGGAGACTGGGTACACTGGACGGACTCGCCGAGAACTCCCAGATGGTATTATACGTCAGATGGCAGTTCTCAGGTGACACTTGTGCAGCTTAGTCTGTAGACCCGAGATCGTCATAGAGTCTTGTGTGATTCCCACTGTGCTTTGATCTCCACCTTACCACGTCCATGAGGGCGTGCAAAATAGTGGTTTTTGGGTAAGGTCCCGAGTCACATGGAGGCAATGAGCGATAAGAGGGGTTTCGTCTCTCCCGGTATTGGGGGTTGATGTTGCACTGTGCTCGATTGGCCGTAACAGGGAAGTCCCTGGCCAGGGCTGATCAGAGATTTGCTGGTAAGTGTTACCAGTAGTTTCTCGACCCGTTATGAGCCTCACATCGGCATGACTTATCGGTTATTGGGGTCTGACGTTTACCACCCCTAGACTTGATATGCGACATATCAGACGAACAGACCGGACTGTACGGTAAGTGTTACTAGTTGGATTCACAGGAGTGTGAGCGGGCTTGCTCGTCGATCTTCTGATCGCTCAATACCCGGGTGGCCGTTACGTTTGGCAGACCGCTTGCGGCTTGTGGGTGATTGATATGATCATCATCTGCTGCCGGCGTATTGACGAGTCTTTAAAGTCCTACACAGAGGTTTCCTGGCTCAAGCGAAACGAAATAGGAGCGCATATGAGATAAGTGCGGGACCGAGAATAATACGTGTATGTGATACCGTATTTCATTCTCGCGATGAATGTTTCGATTGGTTGTATGAGATATAACCTAGTTATCGAATCGAAGATTGATTCGATAAGTTGATACATTGGATACAAGACGGTTATGTGAGACATGACCGAATCATTGAATCAAGTGTTGATTTAATGATTTAATGTATAATTATATATTTGATATATTACTTTGCATTAACTAGTATTGGTTCATTTTAAAAGGATTTTCTCACTTGATGTGCACATTGTATATGTGATATATTTTGTGTGCACTTGATTGTATCATGTTTGATGATACATACTCACTTGGGTTTATGCAAAGAATTAAACCATGGTTAAGTTAATGATTAGGGTTTTGTTTATTTGCATATTTATTTATTTATTTATTTTTCCATTATGGAAAAGATAAATATGATATGGTGGCTTTCTTTGGATGCTTGTTGAAGCTTCATGAAGCTTTGAACAAGTCCACCATTCTTGTCTCATGCTTAACCCTAACCACTAAAAGTAACCATGGTCTATTCTCTACACCTAACCAAGGTTAGGATATGATAAGTATTCATATTGTTTTTCTTTTTAAAAGGACTTATCATATTCTATCTTCCTTCTTCTTCCTCTTGAACAAGAAGAAAAGCTTACTAGCTTTAATGGCACCTTGAGTAAATGAGTGAGAAATCCAATTCTAAAGTGAACCCACCTCCTATTTCTTCATCCTCTACCTCTTGCCAAGTAGTATAGGGTGTTTTCTTCACAGGTTTCACGACTTGGTGAAGTTGGAGCTTGATCTTGTGTAGCCTCGACGTAGATCATCTTCGGCATCGCAGCCGACGACTAGTCCGCTCATTTCTCCGATGAAGCCAATGCGAGAGTCCAAGATCCGACATGGACAGCGAGAGGATGTCTACGTGGAGCTAAGGAAGTGGAGAACCGGATCTACAAAGGTTGTAGCCTCTTTCTTTTAGTTAAAATGTTAACTAGTTTCACTTTTCGCCTAATCTCTAGTCAACGAATCCGTATTAGGGTTTCTCGGCACTTGTAAAATTTGAAATTAGCATGGTTGATGCCTTGTGAGACTTCATTAGCGTGCCTAGGAACCTTACAGAAAGAACTAGCCAGGACTATTCTCACCGTACAATACTTGCTTAACCGTTCAGCCAGGCCGGTGTCAGTACTTCGAGGGAGGTTTTCGAACGCTTTCGTGAAGTTCCTTAATTAAATAACCTCTTTTCTTTGGGGGCGTAGCCCCGCTGACACCTTTCTTGGCACCTACTTGGTTTATAGCATTGATCGTTAAGTGACGAATCTCCTGATGAGTAGTATATACTCACAGTAGGATCGAGATCCAAATATCATCGTGTGATAATGTTGAAGGAATCCTACAAACATTCATCAAACTCCAAATGGTATGCATCTCTTTGCAAATTTCAGTTTCTTTAGAAATTCCCGATATAAATTTCTGCCCCATGCTCTTATGACCTTGGCTTTGGTCAAAATGTCATAAGTCACATGTCAAATTCTACCCATCATTATCTTGTTAATTTGAACCCATCCGTACATACCCCTGACTTTGGTCAAATGATAATACGACTGTCCCAAACTAACTTATCTATCTATGCAACAAATGAATACCTAGCAGCTACCAAACAGTATGCCTTGACTTTGGCCAAAATACATTACTTGAATACTACTGAATACCCAAATGAAATGACGGAGGGCTACAAATGGTTTTGGCGAAACCGTGAATGTAGTGAACTTGATATGACCGAAGGAACCTGATAGCTTTTAAAAGGAGTGGTTAAAGCTCCGAAAAAATATCTTCTGTTTTTAAAAATAACCGAGTGGTTTCTTTTAAACTGTTCCAACGATTCAACTTTGGTTTATTTTCTTTGCATTAATAATAATGCGTCCCATCATTAACCTATTATTGCAGAAAACAACGAAAATACAACGTCCTCTTATGCCATCCGCATTCGCCACTCGGTCCCGTCATCACCCGTTAGGTTACTTAACTAACGACGGAGCGGGGGCTGGGCTAGCGCGGGTGAAAAACATAAGTGACGTCTAAATAGCTATCATATATAGATATTGTACATTCATCAGACGCAATAATAGGCATTCCAGATCACAGATAAACATTGTTGGATATACAAGCAATCCACGTTTCCTTTGAGCCTGCAACGAAAGACGGATTACATAGTTGTGATGAATAACCATTACCCCACCGTAGACCCCTACGGGTACAGCAAACTACCCGCCAAGTACACAAAGTTAAGCAGTCTCCCTCAACAACGTGAGTAGGCCACTAAATACTTCAAAGTACCCGGTAGTTTGTGCACCCCATCTTGGGTCTATCCTAGGAGCAAAAACAGTAAAATGAAATAATACAACGGTGGCTACAACCACAACCTGGATGTGCCCCGTAAAAGAATATTACAACATATTACAATTTACATCGAATGAATGAATATAAAAACCCATCTCAAATCCCAGCTAATCATCACAACGATCCAATCAAGTTCATAAGCACAAACAGTAAAATCATTACAGAAATGTGCAACCCCCTGCCAACCGACATACTAGCAGTTAGGGGAGATTTACGAACACATTATACAAATCACAGATATAATCTAATTAGCCAAATATCGTAGAATTTCGATCGAGCAAACACAATTGATTCTACTCCAAAAACTTCTCTGTGCACCTGAGACTTGAGTAGAAACAAAACATTCCAGAAAGAACAAAATTAACACAGAAGAGTTACTGGGGAAATTTGAGTCAACTCGGCATGAACTCGACGGTGGATCCGCGGCGGATCGGTTGGATCGGCCGCGGTTCCGCGGTGGTTTGGCTGAGTTAGGACCCTAAATTTCTCCAGTGTTCTTAAGTTTCCCTGCATGTAATTTTAAGGGTCTCTGAAAAAATTTTAGACCCTGTTTTAAAATCGACAGAAACTTGGTGAAATTGATGTTTTTTCCGGTTCGTTTTGCGATCGAATTTCTAACGACTTTGCTAACAAGTTAGTTATAGTTTAGCGAGTCTCTGATACAACTGTAAGTCAATGTTGTAAACCACACGAGTTGCGGGGTGGCGGAATAGGTAAAACAATCATTTTGTTTAAAACAACATCGACTAATCGAAAGGATCTTTGCTAAACTCTAACTAACACTATCATAGGAGTAGTTAGCTACTATGAAAGAAGATTATACCTAATGAACCAAGTCCTTCTTCTTCTCGTTAACCACCTCCTCGTCGGCCTCGTCTTTGTAATAGACGATCCACCCGAAAGCTACTACTCCAAGCTTTGCCTCTAACTTGAGGAAACTAGGTTACTCAAATTGCTAATCAAAGTCACCTAGGTAATATAGAGTGTAATTAGGGATTAACAAGTCTTACTAATTCTTAATCTCAACACATGAGAGGTTAGGATTAGGGTTTGAAGAGAGAGAGCTTGAGGAGAGAGAATGTGAGAGTGAGAATCCTTTTGGAATAATGATCTCATTTGAATATATGAAGCACATGATATAATTAAATTGAATAACAAACAAATATGTGTCATCATGCTTCATTAATTCATAGAGTGATTCATTTAAATCATTAATGCAACATTAACTCCATGGATGATTCACTCTCATAACTCATTAATCCAACAAATGCAAATGCCACCTTAACCCCCATGTCATCATCCTTCTAGAAGCTTCTCGCTAAATTACGAGAACGCCCCTCCTATCCGTGAAAACACAGAAAAACTTTAGAGTGTATAAATCCAATAATCCGATGATAGAATCTGGCTTAAACCAAAGACGGGTAGTAAAAACTGTCCGAATATCGTACGTGCATAAATGCACGTGCATGTCTGAACCCTGTCGTAAAACCATTCGACCTCTATATCGTTCCGCCCGAAGCAGGGAAACTCTCTGTATGGGACTCTAAAGACTCGCTACTACGCTGGCAGTGGGTTTAACTACAGACCGCAAGCGGCACTAGCTGTACGTAATGGTCCCCAGGTTGATGTCGATAAGAAGGCCGATGAGGAAACCTATCGAACTCCTACTGAGCATGATGTGACAATCTCCATACAGTCCAGTCTGTTCGTCTAGGACTATCGCATATCGGGCCTAGGGGGCGGCATGCGTCAGTCCCCTAAAAGCGGTATAAGTCGTGTTGGAGCGAAGCCCATTACACCTTGAGAAACTACTGGAAAACCTACCAGTAAATCTCGCTTGCCCTGGCCAGGGACTTTGCGTAATGGCTCTCCAGACACAGCGCGATATCAACTCCCAATACTGGGAGAGACGAATCCTGTCTAACCTCCACTGCCTCCAAGTGCTCGGGACTGCACCCAACTGCTACCTGTTTGCATGACTCCTTTGAGCCGTGGTAGGGTAGCAATCTAAGAATAGTGAGACACAATCGAGGCGAAGCAGCAGTGTCAAGTCTGCGGACTATACTGTACTCATGTCACTTGGGAACTGTTAACTGACGACGGGTATAATACCAACCAACAGTTCCCCGCGAGTCTTGTCCGGTGTACCCGTAACCCAATGAGCACCTGTATACTATCTCCAGTACGACGTACTGATGGCTGTGGGACAGACCATCTCCCCAACTGGGATGAGAAGTGTACACACTAGTCTACTCCGGAGTATCGATGCCCTGTCTCAATAATCCTACGACTAGGGACCTAAAAAAGGATGTGCTTATAGACTACCCAGCCCCCACTGGTGTGACTGCCATCACAACGCTGGTAGTCAAGCAAGATCCTAAGGGCTCTATCAATACGTATACACATATTAAGATAGATATAACCAAGTAGCATACTACCATGTTTAGCAAAACTGTTAATATAACTGTGAATATCCCAAGCTAGTATGATACAATAATGGCCCCTAGGGCATATACACTAACAGCCGGGTTATCGGATCAAGTGTTGATTGGATAAGTTGTTCCATTTGATATTAGTCGGTTATATGAGATATAGCCGGATTATTAAATCAAGTGTTGATTTAATAATTTAATGTATGATTGCATATTTGATATACTAGATTGCATTAACTAATATTAGCTCACTTATGATTTCTTTTCTCACTTGTGTGCATTAGTGTATATGTGATATATATTAATGTACAACTTTTGTGTCATGCTAGATGCCACATGCTACATGGGTGAATGAGAGTTACACCATACTAATTATAATGTAAGGTTTTTATTTATCTAAAGCAAACCAAATTAGTGGAAATTAGTCACATGGTTCAAGCTTGTAGAAGCTTGTGGAACCATTGACTAAGTCCACTCTTTTGTTTTACATGTAGATATTTATTAACTTAACCATTATAGTTAGCCATGGTAAACTCTCTACATGAGTTAGTGTATGATACTAACTCACCCATGGTTCACATTCTCACCTAGTTAGTTCATTCTCTCATCTCTTCACTTGAGCTTCTTCTTTCTCATGAGAAAAGCCAGTAAGCTTTTCTCAAGGTAAGAAAATATTGTGAGAAAAATAAATCTAAAGAGAGCCCACTTCCTACTTCATCATCCTCTACTACTTGCCATTTAGTTTAGGGTGTTTTGCTTCACTAATTTCACAATTAGTGAAGAGGTAGCATGAGCTTGAGTCTCCTCGACGTAGATCATCTTCGGCCTCAAAGACTTCGAGCAAGCTTGTTTGTTTCTCTGAGAGAACCCATACTAGAGTTCGGGAGATCGATACTCACAGCGAAGGGACTACTACTACACGGAACTTTAGAAGTGAAGGACCGGTCTAAAAAGATTGTATTCCTCGTTCACTTAGTGTAATGGTAGATTACATATTATATTGTCTATTTACTCTAGCTTGATCCTAGTTTAGGATTGATTATCACCTTAGAATTTTAAAATTTGGCATGGTAGTTGCTGTGAAAACCCAGTAGGATGCTAAGGAATCCCAACAGAAGCTTCTCTTTATAAAATTTCGTGTCACTCGCAGACACGTAGGAAATAGCGAGACTATAGCTCCTTTTTGAAAACCTTTGGTAACTTTTGATGTATGCAAAAGTACTCAGGCACTGTCCTCAGACCAGCCCTGCTCGGCTACTATATATAATATAGTATCAATCATCAAAACGCGATACTCAAAAATAAAATCAACCTCAAAATGCATATCCAGCATCACATGCGTCGGGTGCGCACGGAAAACCAAATCCAATACAAGTACCACAATATGCACAAAAGAAAAACTAAGTGCAATAGGTGTGCACGAAAGCATCTGTCCAGTGCAATGAATGTGCACGACAATCATATCAAATGCATCTATAGTACACGAAAACATCTATCCAGTGCAACGGAAGTGCTCGACAACCTCTATCCAGTGCAACTAACATGCATGAATGAAAATCCCAATCAAGTGCATCCAACATGCGCGAATAAAATCCGAATCAAGTGCATCCCGTGTGCATAAAAACTCATATCATGCGGCCAACATGCGCGAAAACCAAAATCAAGTGTGTCTGGTCCGTATAAAACATCTAGTGCAATAGTTTGCACGATAACGAACGTCAAGTGCAGACACGCACGAAAACATAAATCTAGTGCAAAAAATGCATGAAATACGAACCTGGTGCAACCAATGCACGAAATACAATCTGGTGCAACCAATGCACGAAATACAAATATGGTGCAATTAATGAACGGAAACTCATCAATATCTCAAATATGTATTAAAACAATACTGAGTATACCAAAGTGTATAGAACCATAAACGTGTGCAACTATGTGCGCAAAACATTAATCAATGCACTGCAAGCACATATAAGCTATACCGAGTGCATAAGTAAAGGCAAGTGCATATAACATACACGAAATCAAATCGACAGTATCGAATCCATGAAACCATAAATACGTGCTATGAAGGCACAAATCGATAGCAATTGAAATTAATATCCACAAAACATAAACCAATATAGCGGCGTATAAAACATAAATCAAGTGCAATAACTGTGCACAAAATAAATCCCCAATAGGTGCAGTCATGGCGCATAAAAACATAATCACGAAACCCAATCATCGAAACTCAAGTCCAAGCGATAAAAGTGTGATACTCGGATCACAAAATGCAATCGCAATAATTGACATTGAGGTACACCTCCTACAATGTCGAAAAATATGCCGGTGCGCCCAAACTGGCAGAACAAGATCATCTACTTGCCTTCTGCTCATGGTCTAGCATCTCCAGTCTCTAGGTTCCCTTTCTCTCTCTGGATTACCAATCTCGCAATCCTTCTGCTTGTCGGCCCGGTCAGGTGTACTAATGTAACGTTTCAAAATAATAAAATATGATTTTTGGGAATTTTTATAATTTAATATTATTTTAAAGAATACTTTAATACTCTGATATAATTAAATACAAATAAATGGGAAAAATTATGGAAAATTCTAAAATAGGGTATTTTATGGAATTATGCCATTTTAAAGTTTTTATGATTAGTTATATGCTAATGTAGTGCTAATCGCGATTAAAAATCGCTAATCGGGTTTTTAGCATTTTTGTGCAAAAATGTGCACATAACATTTTCCACACTTGTTACACTTGTTACATGTTTTGGGTGCATGGTTGCTTAGGGTTCACCATGGTGGGAGAAGAAAAGGAAAAGAAAAGAAAAGAAAAGGTAAAGTATGATGATTAGGAGAGTGGTAGGTATGGGGTTTACTTTTTGACTTGTAGAACCATTCCCCATCATTTTCCCCTTCTCATTCTCTCTCCTCTCCCTCCCTTTGCTGCTGCAGTTGCCATCCCTCTCTCTCCCTCTTCACAAAAACCCTAGATCCACCATGAAATACACCCCAAAACCCTATTCACATTTTACAAAAAATGTTCCCGAGCTCACTAGCTACACATTGAACCTAGCATGATTGGATTTGGAGGACTTTGAGCAACTCAAGAATTTTCTTGAGTTGCCAAAGGAGGTAATTTCTGCACCCCTAGTTTAGTATTTCATTTCTTGTGCATCAATTCTAGTTTCATGTCGATTTGGTGTCGTTTTATGGACTGTGGAGAATTCTAGTAAGGGTTTAGGGTTAGACCTGAAATCAAAGATGAAATTGAGGCTTGTGGTGACCCTAGAACCCCCGGTGTTAGTTGTATGTATGCCCTAGAGGCCAGTATTGTACAGATGATGTATATTATATTGGATGCTTGGACATATATAAAGATGACTTTCTTTCTCGATATGATAGTGTGCTATCTAGTTACACTTTATCTTATTATGTATACTTATCTCTTTATACTGTCTTAGAGTTACATGTTGGTAAAGCCCTTAGGATGTGTACTTGACTACCTGGACTATGATGCGGATCATACTAGTGGGGACATGGTAGTCCATAAATACATCCTTCAAGGTCCCTAGTCATGGGTGTATCGAGACGGGGCATCGATATACCAGTGTAGACTAGCGTATACGCTTCTCGACCCATGAGATGGGCGATGGATGATCCTATATCCATTGGTGTTTGACATCAGAGATGGTATACGGGTGCTCAGTGGAGACTGGGTACACTGGACAGACTCGCCGAGAACTCCCAGATGGTATTATACCTCACGTCAGATGGCAGTTCTCAGGTGACACTTGTGCAGGTTAGTCTGTAGACCCAAGATCGTCATAGAGTCTTATGTGATTCCCACTGTGCTTTGATTTCCACCTTACCACGTCCATGAGGGCGTGGAAAACGGTGGTTTTTGGGTACAGTCCCGAGTCACATGGAGGCAATGAGCGATAGGAGGGGTTTCGTCTCTCCCGGTATTAGGGGTTGATATTGCGCTGTGCTCGATTGGCCGTAACAGGAAAGTCCCTGGCCAAGGCTGATTCAGAGATTTACTGGTAAGTTTTACCAGTAGTTTCTCGACCCGTTATGAGCCTCACATCGGCACGACTTATCAGTTGTTGGGGTCTGACGTTCACCACCCCTAGAGTTGATATGCGACATATCAGACGAGGAGACCAGACTGTACGGGAAGTGTTGCCGATTGGCTCGACGGGAGTTGTAGCAGGTTCGCTTGTTCTCTTCTGATCGCTCAATACCCGGGTGGCCGTTACGTTTAGCTGACCGCTTGCGGCTTGGGGGTGCTTGATATGATCAACACCCACTGCCGGCGTATTGACGAGTCTTAGAGTCCCACAAAGGAGTTTCCTAGTCCAGGCGAAACGTTGTGGTGCGCGTATGCGATATGCCCATGGACCCGATTAAAATGCGCGTATAGGATACCGTATATTGGTCGGGCGGCTTGCTTTTGGTAGGGGTCATATGTGATATGACCGGATTGATAAATCAAGTGTTGATTTATCATTTAACCATTAGCTTCTCACTTGAAATCCTTTCTTGAGTATGATGGATGTATGCATGCATGTATAGTTTCTTTATAGATTCATGCACATATGGATGTGCATACATACATACATACATACATACATACATACATCATCAATTATGGTTGTTTATACAAAGAAAATGGTGGTAATATAAGACTCACACCATGGGTTTTTTATATGGAATATTATTGTATTTAAGCTAAAAACAAAAGGAAAAAGAAAAGGGTTAGTTTTGGATTGTTTCTACACTCTTCTTGACCTAACCTTACTCACCCACCATTTAACCATGGTTTACTCTTCCTTTTAGTTTTTAACTCAAGTACAATAATGATTCAACCATGGTTTGAGATGAGAGATAAAAAATATATATTGATATATTTTCTATTTTCTTTGAAGGGTTGAACTTATCTTCTTCTAAAATTGCCATCATCTTCTTCTTCCTCTCTCATTTTGCTCTCTAGTTTTTTGTGGTGAGCAATATACTCATCAAGATTGTATTTTGAAGTGAGAATCAGAACCACAACATCATTCTACACAAGTTTAGCCAACTTGTTTAGAGTGTTAGCTTCATTTCGTTCACTTGATCGGATAAAGTTGCAAGCTTGGACAAAGCGGACTCCGGGTGGATCATCGGTGACCTCGAGGAGTTCAAGCGGAGCTTTTTCAAACCCCAAGTAGCCGAGGAGTCTAGCGTAGGGAGCTACAAAGTTTGTACTCTCTAAACCCTAGCTTTTCTTTCATGAGATGATGTGAAATATTTAGAAACCCTAATTTTCTAGGAACGATCCGATGTTTGTTAACTTAGCACCCTAAAGACTCCACTTTTGGCACATGTGATGCTTCCAAACCCTTCATGAGGTGCTAGGCTAACATTTCACTTGGTGTGATGATAGATTAAACCAAACCTGAAGCTAAAACACATAATACGGATTTATGAGACGATGTCGGGAAAAACTATGAATCTGTGATCGTATTTAGGAATCTGCTATCACCCTGAGACCCCTAAAATAAAACAGAGTTGACAGTGAGATGTGCAGGCATCCTGGAACCACCACACCAAACCCTAGCCCCCAACTCTAATTCCCGGCCGCCAATTTATTCCTTCTGGCCGCAATTTGCGGCCAGAGTAGGAGGGATTTGGTTCGTTTTTTGGTGCATGGCCCTATTTCCAGTAGTCTTGACCCATGGCATGTGCAATTTTGTCTAATTCCATCTAGGGTAAAATCTGGGTTGATTTCCTATGTTGGCGCATGATTTACGACATGTTTTAGCATGGATTTTGGTATTTGGTGATTCATTCCTGTCGGGTGGCGTTTGGACGTCAACGACAAGTGGATATTGATCGTGTCTACATGCGAGACGATAGGTTTTTACCTATGCGAGTAGCGTGTGCTGTTTTGGATTTCCAATGTGATTTTTATGTGCAGTGTTTGTGATATATGTGTAGGTACCCAACGTGATGTTGAGGCGAAGAAGATGAAGGTGGCGACATCGGCATCGGCACATGAGAAGCAAGGTGAGTAGATTTATATCTACGGGGAGAAGTCGGGTGGATGGCGTATAGCACCCCCACAGTCCGTGGTGATGTATACGAATACGTATACTCACATATATTTATTATGTGTTGTTAGGATTATGGAGGGTGATAATGGAATTATTGATGATAAGGATGTATTGGTTTAGTATAGTGCGAACCATAGAGTAGTGGTTGCACTCACACATACATGTACACATATACTTATTGGAGATAGTGGCCTCAGAGTCAATTATTGGATCACAGGCACGTGATTGCAATGATTGAGGGAGGACCTATCCCGGTAGGACAGTCTTATTCAAGATGATAGTATGCTATCTGGTTTATCTTTATCATCGTGTACTGCTTTAGGTGACTAGACAGGTCGCTATTACACGTTGATAGAGCCCCTAGGATTCTTGCTTGACTGCCAGCAGTATGAGGGCGATCATATACGTGGGAGCTGGTAGTCTATAAGTACATCCTTAAAAGGTCCCTAGTCGTGGGAGTTTCGAGACCGGGCATCGATACTCCAAAGTAGACTAGTGTATACAATCGAGACCCCGACGAGGGGCGGTGGCCGGTCTCACAAGCGACTGGTGTCAGTTGGTTCACCTAAGATGTATACAGGTGCTCATTAGGTTATGAGTACACCGGACAGGACTCGCCGGGAACATGCTAGTTGGTATTATACCTGACGTCAGATGGCAGTTCCCTGGTGACATGTGTACAGGTTAGTTCATCGACCTGAGGATCGTCATTTGTCTCGTGTGAGTTCCTACTGTACTTTGATTACTACCCTACCACGCTCAAAGGAGACGTGCAAACAGGTTTTAGTTGGGTACAGTCCCGAGCCACATGGAGGAAGTGAGCGGATCTTCAGGTGTTCGTCTCTCCTGGTATTGGGGGTGAGGTCGCGCTATGTCTAGGAGAGCCATTAAACATAGCCCTCGGCCGAGGCAGGAGATTTACTGGTAGGTATTCCAGGAGTATCTCAGGGTGTTCTGGGCTGCACTCCGACACGACTTGTACCGCTTTTGAGGGTCTGACTTTTACCAACCCCCTAGGCCCGCCATGCGATGCTCATAGACGAACGGACCGGACTGTACGGATATTGTCACTGACAGGCTCAGTAGGGTGTCAGGATGAGTTCGCTCACAGACGTCCCTTTTGGTCAATAGCTGGTGGCCCGTCACGTATGGCTAATTCCTTTGACGTGCTAGTGGTTAAATCCACAGCCATAGTATTAACGAGTCTTTAGAGTCCCCCACAGACCAGTTGCTCAAGTTTTCGGGCGAAACGCTGTAGAGGCCGTATAGAGATATGGCAGGGTTCGATCAGATACGTACGGTATTGCATGGATCAGGATCGGACGGATAATACTAGCCGGCTTTGGTTTAAGCCGGATCCTAGTATAGTACAGTGTATATTTTGTCTCAATGCATTTGTATTTCGGTCGGAATACAAATGCGGGTATGTATATAGAGTAGCGGGGTTTTCCTGTAATTTATTATAGGATCAGTTTTTTGGAGTTGCCAGTTTGTTTTCCGTTTCGGCCATATTTCTTTATATCTATCATTGGCTAAAGATTGGTGGAGGAGGGCTTATTTGCAATTGTGCAAATAAGCATTTGTAGAGGGTGGTTTTTGCATATTCTTGTGTCATGATGATTCTTCCACCCTTGACTTTCTTGAGTTCATGATGGCATGACTTTTGTGATGGTGATGGGTTATGATGAGGTTGGTGGAGTATTGTTTTTGATGGGCGATGATTTCTTCTCATGATCTCACATCATTCCCTTTTTGCATTATTGTGTGGCTCCCTCACTCTTTTCTCTTAACTCATCTCTTTGATTTCCTCATGTGTGCATGGCCGGCCAAGTGGGGAGGGGCTGTCCAAATTGTGGGTGTGGGATTTTTGTTCTTTTGGCTTTGCTAAAAATCCCCAAAGTTCCATCTCCATTAGCTTATATCATTCCTCCACCATATACATGGCAACTTCAACCCCTAGAGACACAAAGAGCACTACACTATTCTACAGCAAATCTTGGGCACGTCGGCTCGCCAACTTCGTGCCCGAGTTGCCTCGGTCCAGAAGTGGGAGCCCGTAAAAGAAGCCGGCGATGTGGTGCCCTTCCGGCGAGGAGGAGATGGTCGGAGATTCCGCAGGAGATCGGGACGACGACGAGAAGACCGGAGAACACGGATCACATGGTATAGCTTCTCTACCCGTTCTTTAGTTAGCTAGGACTAGTTTAATGGCCCGATCCGGGTTGATAGTGTGCGGTGGTGCCAGTTTGAAAAGTTAAAGTATTTTATCGCTTCCGCATTTTGGCCTCGGGATGACGGCCGGGGCGCCGCCGTGTACTTACAGTGGTATCAGAGCCTCGCCATTAACCTAGTCTAGCTTGGTCTAATGTGTTTACATTTCCGATCGAACAAAAATTCCAAAAACCCGCGTTTTCTTTGCATCAGTTTTCTGTCGATTTTTTTCTGCCTCGAAATTTTTTTCAGTGTGTTGCAGAAAGATGTACAGGGAATTATAAGCCTTCTGTAAAAATTTGGTTGCACGAACCCACTATCCCACCGTGGAACCGCGGCCAATCCCATGCTTGGGCCGCGGTTCCTCCGCAATATATACTGTTCAGTGCATCAACTTTTTACAGATGGTCTCTAGGCTGAAAATAGGAGTTTTGGAATATTATTTTTGGGCCCAGAATTTCTTTAAGTGCTACGGTAATCCTTGGGGCCCACTTGGTAAATTTTGATCGATCGGACATTTTAAACACATTAGTTCACAGTTTTTACATTATATCTGCGACCGTGAATGTCACTTGATCGGTAAGTCCTGTCTAACTGCTATAGCCCGGTTAGACGGATTTGCGAACGTGACCTTCACGTTGATGTTCTGTGTATTGCTGTGATGTTGCGGATCGGTCGTGGGGGATAGCCTGGTTGAAGTGGTAGTACAGTTTTGTTGTATTATGTACATTTGATATTGTGGAGCGAGCGTCCGACATGTGGACTGCCGTCACTACCTGTTTGTATTATTATTTTGGGGCACGACCAGGTTGCTGTCGATTTACCCGTTGTATGTATATTTTACTTTCTGTACTAGGATTACCCCGCGGAGGGGTGCACGGATAGCCAAATTCTAGAGGGCAACGGGCCCGCATCTCATGGCATTGAGACGGAGGGGGCTTCACTCTAGAATTGGCGGGCTATTCGCCGCACTCGTCGGGTGTACAGGTTGACCCAGGAGGGGTACCCAAGTTACTAGATTCCGTGAAGTGCTGGGTGGTACATTCACGGTGCTGAAGGGGGTTGCTTCGCTTCAGGTTTTGGCGGGTAACTTGCCGCGCCCATAGGGGTCTAGGATTTCATTGCACAGGCTATCCACACGACCAGGGGAACGTCGGGTTTCAGTAGCGGCTCTGTGAAACCCGGGGATCCCAGATATCTGTATTGTTCTGTGATGCTGTACATTTCTGTGATGCTGCATTTTATCACGCCTTGAGCGAAAATTATATATTATATATATACTAGTAGATGCTGTATATTTTTTGCATCCGCACTAGTCCAGTCCCCGCTCTGTCGTTCGTTAGCTAACCTAACGAGTAATGACGGGACCCAGTGGCGAATGCGGATGGCATTTACGCACATCATTATATTTTCGTTCTTTGTGGTGTGATCATTTGATGTGACTGCGTTGATTCGGATCAATGCAAATTAAAAACAAACCTAATCTGATGTTGTTGGAACACTTTTCAAGAAGCTGTTATTGCAAGGACGTTCTCTTTTGTTTTGCACAGTAGTATTCAGTTGGAATATCCTGCTCCTCAGTCGACGAGGCAAGGGCCGAGATCCCTTCACCGGGAGTGACCCCTTGGACAAAAGTTTGCGTCAGGGCAATAACTTCACTATAGCCGATTACTTTTGCTTTGCATCGTGGTATTCAGTTGGAATATCCTACACCTCATTCTATGGGGAAAGAGCAGAGATCCCTTCACCGGGAGTGACCTCTTTAGCAAAGGTTTTCGTTACTATATTTTTATAAAAGCTATCCAGTTCCTTCAACGATGTCAAGTTCATTACGTTAAAGGTTTTCGCCAGAAACCATTCGTAGCCCTCCATCATTTCAGAAAGATAGCACTTAGTATTCATGCTATGTATGTTGGCCTTCGTCAAGGCATAGTGTATGGTAGCTATTTGTTACTTTTCTGCTGCATAGATAGATGCGTTGGTTTGGGACAGTCGTACTCTTATTTTGGCCTTCGTCAAGGGTATGTACGGGTGGGTTCAAATTAACCTGGACAATGACGGGTAGAACTTGACATGTGACTTATGATATGTTGGCCTTCGTCAAGGTCATAAGAGCATGGAGCAAAAATCCACATCGGGAGTTTCTAAAGAAACTGAAACTTACCAGATATGCGCATACCTTCTGGAGTGTGATGACGTGAGCTGATTCCGTCATGTTATCATGCGATGATAGTTGGATCCCGATTCCCACTGATGAGTTGGTTTACTCCTCGGGTGATCCCGACTAATTCTTCTTTCAGGTTTGGAGGAGAATTGACGTTACAGTGGGAGGTTTCCAGATTAGATAAAGTGATAACCATTCTGATCTAGGTTAGAGTGCACGCTGAGTGTTTCTTTTCTCTCTTTCTTTGGCAGCGACCATTTGACCCGACCGTAGACTATGACTCAGTGACCAAAATTAACCGAACCTTCTTAAACACTGGCTTTTGGATTGCCAGAATTGCAAACCTCATTGCCACTCCTACTTTTACCCTTTTCTCCAGGACACCCCGTATTACTACGAACGTCTACTTCCATTGGACAAAACCATCGTATGGTTATATACGAACTCGAAGGGATTTATTCGAGTATGGTTTCCGGTTCTGGAGAAAACGGATAGGACTATTCAGTTGTCTTTTCCTTTTACATTCTCTCAGGTTGCGAGTATTCCTTGGTTTAGGAGATAGTACACCTATTACGCAAATTGGATTGTCTTCTTCCAAACCGTAGGCAGGTGCCGACCGGTAGGGAATGAAGAAAACCAATTAGCATAACGATGGTGTGCAGAAGGTATTAAGTAAAGACATATCAAGGGATTAGAAGGAGGGCAAAGTAAATTGCGACTGATATTCACGACCAAACCAAGTTTTTCATTACCACTCCAACATCACCTTTGTATTTCTCCAGGACACTCCGTATCACTACAAAGATCCACAGTTTATTGGATACTCCATCGTATGGTTATATACAAACTCGAAAGGAACTTGTTCCAGTTCGGGGATGGATTCTGGTTCAGGAGAAATAAGAATAAGGTTTATTCGGTTGTCTTTTATCCTCACATTCTCTCGCATTGCGAGTGCTCCTAGGATTAGGACAGTAAACCCATTATACTTATTAGATAGTCTTCTTCCAAACCATAGGCTGGTGCCGAACGGTAGGGAAGGAAGAAAACCATTTGGCCTAAAGGGGTGTACAGAAGGTAATGACTAAAGACATATAAAGGGATTTGGAAAGGTGGCAAAGAATTACACGGTTACAGTTGTGAATCTGGATAATGGAAGAGGCATTACTAGGAATACCAGGATACCCCATCCAAACATTTCAATGTTTCAGTTTACTGTGTACTGTTAAAGGAAAACGGATTTCCCGATTAGATACTTACTCCAGGGTATGTATTTACCAGGTATGATTCTCACATCTGTATGGTTTTATAGATGATGAGTGGGAGTAAGTTATTGGGAATTAGGTGATCTTCCTCATTATATCGGAATTCATTGTAATTGGTGATATTTGAGGAAATCGCCTGGGTTGTTTGCCGATCGGCAAATATTTGGTTTTGAATATCCGCTGTCATGCACCAATTTCAAATTAATATATCTGTACGTCTATTTTCATAGAGTGAGATATACCTTTTTGAAATTATGTCTATGACATTTACCTATATCAGTGGATGGTTAGGTAAGGAGCATTAAACAGCGGTGTAATTCTTCTTAACCATAAGTACAGTTTTCAACCTACGACACACAGTGAATGAGTTATCAGACTCAAGAGACTTATACAGAGTATTGTATGTTGTCCAGTGTCCATTAGGACAGAGGGGTTGGTCCTCGTACTAGATTATGTTTACTCGTGACTTCTCTAGTTTTTAGACAGGTGTTTCGTAGAAACACAGGGTCCGAATTTTGAGAACTTATAGGTATATGAATAAAGTAGAGAACCAGGTGTTGCAAGTATCGGGATTCTTCAAGGTGATCGAAAATGTAGATACTTGTGTATGGTATTCAGTTAATAGTAATGTAAGTGCACGGCGGCGCCCCGGCCGTCAATCCGACGCCGGAAAGCGGAAGCGGTGAATAACTTAAATTTTGCGGACTTTGCAAACCGGCACCACCGCGCACTAAACACCCGGATCGTTACCATTAACTAGTCTAAGCTACTAAACAAGATG
This sequence comes from Agapanthus africanus, assembly GCA_030015575.1. Taxonomy (NCBI): domain Eukaryota; kingdom Viridiplantae; phylum Streptophyta; class Magnoliopsida; order Asparagales; family Amaryllidaceae; genus Agapanthus; species Agapanthus africanus. Next base: position 56,167,953 of record JASDDO010000029.1, read on the forward strand.
GGTTAGAGATATACCGACGATCCAAGTCCTCCGGTCTTCATCTCCACTCCGATCTCCTCGCGGGATCTCCGTCCGTCTCCTCCTCGTCGCCGGAAGTGCACCACGTCGCCTACATCGTTTACGGGCTCCCACCTCAATGCCGAGGCAACTCGGGCACGAAGCCGGCTACTCGACGTGCCCAAGATTCGTTGTAGAATATGTGAAGAACTTGTGTCTCAATTTGGGGTTGTGGAATTGCCATTTTGGTGGAGGAAATCAAGGAGGTTTTTGGATGAACAAGAGAGCAATTTTCATAGCACCATGAGAACCAAAAATTGCCCACACCACTAATGAAATGAATCCCCATCTCAAAAAGGAATGGCCGGCCCCCCTTTTTGCCATATGTGATTGGAGAGAGAAAGACCAAGGGGGGGTTTATCAACATGCTAGAAAGAAAGTGTGGAGTTATCATGTGAAGAAATGATAGCAACAAATCCAACACTCCACACAACCATCAACTACAACCATGATGCTAACAAAGTCAAGCCATCATGATATGGAAAGTCAAGCAAGTCAATGGATGGTGCACCATCATGAAGACTATCATGATGCTACAAGATGCAAAGAACCCCTTCCACTAATGTCTATTTGCAACAATGCAAATAAACCCTCCTCCACCAAACTTCGGCCAATGAACGGAACAATGGAAATTGGCCGAAACGAAAAGCAAACTGGCAACTCCAGAAAACTGGTCCCGTAATAAATTACAGGAAAACCCCGATACTGTGCATACACACCCGCATTTGTATTCCGACCGAAATACAAATGCAATGAGACAAAATCTCCACTGTACTATACTAGGATCCGGCTTATACCAAAACCGGCTAGTAATATCTGTTCGATCCTGATCCGTGCAATACCGCACGTATCTGATCGAACCCTGCCATATAACCATACGGCCTATAGTACAAACTGTCCGATCCTGATCCGTGCAATACCGCACGTATCTGATCGGACCTTGCCATATCTCCATACGGCCTCTACAACCTTTCGCCCGAAAGCTGAGTAACTGAAATGTGGTGGACTCTAAAGACTCGTCAATACTATGGCTGTGGATTTAACCACTAGCACGTCAGAGGTATATGCCAATACGTGACGGGCCACCAGCTATTGACCAAAAGGGACGTCGATGAGGAAGCTCACCCCGACACCCAACTGAGCCTGTCAGTGACAATATCCGTGCAGTCCGGTCCGTTCGTCTATGAGCATCGCATGGCGGGCCTAGGGGGTTGGTAAAAGTCAGACCCCCAAAAGCGGTACAAGTCGTGTCGGAGTGTAGCCCAGAACACCCTGAGATACTACTGGAATACCTACCAGTAAATCTCCTTGCCTTGGCCAAGGACTTTGTGTAATGGCTCTCCTAGACACAGCACGACCTCACCCCCAATACCGGGAGAGACGAACCCCTGAAGATACGCTCACTGCCTCCATGTGGCTCGGGACTGTACCCAACTAAAACCTGTTTGCACGACTCCTTTGAGCCGTGGTAGGGTAGTAATCAAAGTACAGTGGGAACTCACACGAGACAAATGACGATCCCCAGGTCGATGAACTAACCTGCATACATGTCACCAGGGAACTGCCATCTGACGTCTGGTATATGACCAACTAGCATGTTCCCGGCGAGTCCTGTCCGGTGTACTCATAACCCAATGAGCACCTGTATACATCTTAGGTGATCCAACTGACACCAGTGGCTTGTGAGACCGGCCACCGCCCCTCGTCGGGGTCTCGACTGTATACACTAGTCTACTAATGGAGTATCGATGCCCGGTCTCGAAACTCCCACGACTAGGGACCTTTTAAGGATATGCTTGTAGACCCCCAGCTCCCACTTATATGATCGCCCTCATACTGCTGGTGGTCAAGCAAGAATCCTAGGGGCTCTATCAACGTGTAATAGCGACGTGTCATGTCACCTAAAGCAGTACACGATGATAAAGGTAAACCAGATAGCATACTATCATCTCGAGTAAGACTGTCCTACCGGGATAGGTCCTCCCTCAATCATTGCAATCACGTACCTGTGATCCAATAATTGACTCTGAGGGCACTATCTCCAACAATCTCCCACTTGCACTCAAGGCTAATTATTGCGATGTCGCATACTCACAGCCCGTGTGATACCGAACACCCAACTCCTCTACTAGTCAGTCTCACAAAGCTCGTTTGCGAAACTATTGCGTTCGAGGAATAGCCTCAGTGAGTGGATCCGCTTAGTTGTTTCTTTCTATATCTCTCTCAAAATCTCAAGTTCGCGGAGATAACCATCTCCCGAAAAGAGCAATACCTGTCACAGAATATGTCTGGATGTCTGATGGGACCTAGCTCATAAATGAACTTCAAATCCAAACTTCTTAGACTGTATCGTCAACTGAACTTAATCAGTAACTTGCGCCATGCCTCCCTCAGTGTTGCCTTGGACCACCTGTCCAAAATACTGCCCCTCATCAGAAGGAAAACTATAACTCTGACAACCTCCTTGTCGTCCATGTCACCTTGGAAGCCTGGAATGATAACTGTCTCCTGAATGAGGCTGTCGTTATCATATCCCTAGAACATCCACTTATGTTCTAAAACTGCTTCCAACTGTTTCTCCAGGATTGGATTAATGTCAACTTATTGCATCTAGTGCAAGAACAACATCTGGTGTGGTACTTGACATCTCATGATTGACTCAATTGCCTGAGCAAGTGATCTGCCAATCATGCCCGTCCCTCTCCCCTTTAGTCTGTAAGACACCTTTGGAGAGGGTGACTCCATTACCTGCAGGTACACTACCATGCCAGGAGTCGTCCATCCTAAATACTCTTAGAATGCTGTCAAGTACCCTGATTGGGAAACCACCCAAATCTTGATCTAAAACCATAGATCTAGTAACCAGTATGTCTGATATAAAATCCATTTCCTTTGTGGAGAAACAACTGTGTGACGACCAAAGTATAACCGATTGTAGTATAGGAGTTTCCTTTCCTACTTTGTGTATGTCATCCAAATACCAGGATATCACACCCTACTACCTTCTCAACAGATCCATCCCCTATTCTGATGAAGTCAAACCCATGACTATCACGTCAGAAACAGATGATCTATCTCCGCTACATCTGCTCTAGTCTATAAATAGACATAAGCAACCTGTCCACCAATGCTTCCGCTGCTCCCACTGACTACGACAACCCTCTGGCAGAGTCATATAGACGTACACTTCTAAAACTGGTTTAGAACGACGCTATACTCATCCTCCCGCCGGGTCTCGTAACCTGGAACAACAACAATGGCAAGTGTGGGTAAACAAGAACTTCCCTGTCACCGTCCTTGAGGCTACCTGAGTACCTCTCGGGTGCCTGAAGTTACCCACCGTATCTGCGGAGTGGCCAATGGAATGTCAATCCAGATTGAATCTTTAGGTTCCTTATCAAATCTTCAGTAATCGTTTGTGGTTCTGGAATCACTTCCAGTTCTACCATACTCCCACTACTGTTTTCTGAAAAAAATCCATTTTTATTAAAACTGTGGCGAGTCTAGAACAATATCGCTATTGTTCATCCAGATGGTAGAAAGTCAACCCTCGTCATAGCCTGGGTCAACCCACAAACAGCCATTACAGAAACGTGCCTTGAGTTGTCCAGTGTCTGGTTTTAATCATAAACCGGACAACTCCCCGTACCTTAACATCGTTAAGATATGAACTGTTCTATATCCAACAGAGGCACTGATTTAATTGAACCAGATTCAAATCATGCAGCTGTCTCCAGTGCATGTCAACTAAATGGAAGGAGGCCGATCAGCGTTACTCAACTTAGGAATGCTTCCAATTATGAGTAACCTGAAAAAGAAGCAAGATCTCTTTATCATTACTATCAACTGAATACCATACACAAGTATCTACATCTTCGATCACTTTGAAGAATCCCGATACTTGCTACACCTGGTTCTCTACTCTATTCAAATACCTATAACTTCTCAAAACTTAGACCCTGTGTTTCAACGAAACACATGTCTAAGAACTAGAGAAGTTAAAAGTAAACAGAATATAGTACGAGGACCAACCCTTCTGTCCTGATGGACCCTGGACAACATACAATACTCTGTATAAGTCCCTTGAGTCTGATAACTCATTCACTGTGCGTCGTAGGTTGAAAACTGTACTTATGGTTAAGAAGAATTACACCGCTGTTTAATGCTCCTTACCTAACCATCCACTGATATAGGTAAATGTCGTAGACATAATTTCAGAAAGGTATATCTCACTCTATGAAAATAGACGTACAGATATATCAATTCGAAATTGGTGCATAACAGCGGATATTCAAAACCAAATATTTGCCGACCTGCAAACTACCCAGGTGACTTCCTCAAATATCACCGATTACAACGAATCCCGATATAATGAGGATGATCACCCAATTCCCAACAACTTACTCCCACTCATCATCTGTAAAACCATACAGATGTGAGAATCATACCTGGTAAATACATACCCTGGAGTAAAGACTAATTGGGAAATCAGTTTTCTTTTAACAGTACACAGTTGAACTGAAACATTGAAATGTTTCGATGGGGTATCCTGGTATTCCTAGTAATGCCTCATCCATTATCCAGATTCACAACTATAACCGTATAATTCTTTGCCACCTCTCCAAATCCCTTCATATGTCTTTAGTCTTTACCTTCTGTACACCCCTTTAAGCCAAATGGTTTTCTTCCTTCCCTACCGTTCGGCACCAGCCTATGGTTTGGAAGAAGACTATCCAAAAAGCATAAAGGGTGTACTGTCCTAATCCTAGGAGCACTCGCAACGCGAGAGAAGGTGAAGATAAAAGACACCTGAATGTACTTTATTCCTATTTCTCCTGAACCAGGATCCATCCCCGAACTGGAACAAGTTCCTTTCGAGTTCGTATATAACCATACGATGGATTATCCAATAAAATGGGATCTTCGTAGTGATACGGAGTGTCCTGGAGAAATACAAAAGTGATTTAGGATTGGCGAAGAAATACTTGGTTTGGTCGTGAATAGCAGTCGCAATTTACTTTGCCCTCTTACTAATCCCTTGCTTTGTCTGAACTTAATACCTTCTGTACACCGTTTAGGCTAACTGGTTTTCTTCATTCCCTACCGGTCGGCACCAGCCTATGGTTTGGAAGAAGACTATCCAATTTGCATAATAGGTGTACTACTCCTAAACTAAGGAGTACTCGCAACCTGAGAGAGGGTGAAAAGAAAAGACAACTGAATAATCCTATCCGTTTTCTCCAGAACCGGAAACCATCCTCGAATAAATTCTTTCGAGTTCGTATCTAACCATACGATGGTTTTGTCCAATGGAAGTGGACGTTCGTAGCAATACGGGGTGTCCTGGAGAAAAGGGTAAAAGTAGGAGTGGCAATGAGGTCTGCAACTCTGACAATCCAAAAGCCAGTGTTAAGTAGGTTCGGTCAACTTGGTCACTGAGTCATAGTCTAGGGTCGGGTCAATGGTCGCTGCCAGAGAGAGAGAGAAAAGAAACACTCAGCGTGCACTCTAACCTAGATCAGAATGGTTACCAATTTATCTAATCTGGAAACCTCCCACTGTACCTCAAATTCTCCTCCAAACCTGAAAGAAGAATTAGTCGGGGTCACCCGAGGAGTAAACCAACTCATCAGTGGGAATCGGGATCCAACTCTCATCGCATGATAACGTGACGGAATCCGCTCACGGTATCACACTCCAGAAGGTATGCGCATATCTGGCAAGTTTCAGTACTTTTGAAACTCCCGATGAGATTTCTGCCCCATGCTCTTATGACCTTGACTTTGGCCAACAAATCATAAGTCACATGTCAAGTTCTACCCGTCATTCTCCAGGTTGATTCGAATCCACCCGCACAAGCCCTTGACTTTGGCCAACAAGGCTATACGACTGTTCCAAACCAACGCATCTATCTATGCTGCATATGAATAACCAACAGCTACCAAACACTGTGCCTTGACTTTGGCCAACAAACACAGCTTGAATACTATTGACTACCCATATGAAACGACGGAGGGCTACGAATGGTTTCTGGCGAAAACCTTTAACGTAATGAACTTGATATCGTTGAAGGAACGGATAGCTTTTTGAAAATATAGTGACGAAAACCGTTGCTAAAGAGGTCACTCCCGGTGAAGGGATCTCGGCTCTTTCCCCGTAGAATGGGGTGCAGGATATTCCAACTGAATACCACGGTGCAAAGCAAAAGTGATCGGCTATAGTGAAGTTATTGCTCTGACGCAAACTTTTGTCCAAGGGGTCACTCCCGGTGAAGGGATCTCGGCCCTTGCCTCGTCGACTGAGGAGCAGGATATTCTAACTGAATATCACGATGCAAAACAAAAGTGAACGTCCTTGCAATAACAGCCTTTTTTTTGAAAAAGTGTTCCAACAACATCAGATTAGGTTTGTTTTTAACTTGCATTGATCCGAATCAATGCAGTCCCATCAATTGATCACACCAAAAAGAACGAAAATATACTGATGTGCGTATATGCCATCCGCATTCGCCACTGGGTCCCGTCATTACCCGTTAGGTTAGCTAACTAACGACAGAGCGGGGACTGGACTAGCGCGGATGCAAAACATATACAACATCTAATAATATATATACCAATATATTATATTCGCTCAAGGCGTGAATAAAATGCAACATCACAGAGAATGAACAGTATCACAGAAACAATACAGATATCTGGGATCCCCGGGTTTCACAGAGCCACTGCTGAAACCCGACGTTCCCCTGGTCGTGTGGATAGCCTGTGCAATGAAATCCTAGACCCCTACGGGCGCGGCAAGTCACCCGCCAAAACCTGAAGCGAGGCAGCCCCCTTCAGCACCGTGAATGGACCACCCAGCACTTCACGGAATCCGGTAACTTGGGCACCCCTCCTGGGTCAAACTGTACCCCCTACGAGTGCGGCGAATAGCCCGCCAATCCTAGAGTGAAGCCCCCTTCGTCTCAATGCCATGAGATGCGGGCTTGTTGCCCTCCAGAACCCGGCTATCCGTGCACCCCTCCGCGGGGCAATCCTAGTACAGAAAGTAAAATATACATACAACGGGTACATCGACCGCAACCAGGTCGTGCCCCAAAAGAATAATACAAACGGGCAGTGACGGCAGTCCACATGTCGGACGCTCGCCCCGCAATATCAAATGTACATAATACAACAAAACTGTACTAGCATTGCATCCAGGCTATCCCCCACGACCGATCCGCAACATCACAGCAAATACATAGAACATCAACGTGAAAGTCACGTTCGCAAATCCGTCTAACCGAGCTATAGCAGTTAGACCGGATTTACCGATCGAGTGACATTCACGGTCGCAGATATAATGTAAATACTGTGAAAAATGTGTTTAAGATTTCCGATTGACCAAAAATTAACAAGTGGGCCCCAAACTAATACTGTAGCACTCACAGAAATAATTGGCCCAATTTTAATATTCCAAAACCCCTAATTACTACCCTGAAGCCCACTGGAAAAAGATGGCCCACTGACCTCTCTAAGTTGCGGCGGATCCGCGGCCCAATAGAAGGGTGAGGCCGCGGTTACGCGCTCTGGAAGAGGGATCAGTGCGTCGAATTTTCCCAGAGTGCTTAGAATTTCCTGCACATCATTCTGAGACCACCAGAAAAATTTTTAGACACCAAAAATTCTTAACAGAAAACTGATGTGAGGTAAATACGGGTTTTTGGACATTTCGATCGATCGGAACTCAAAAAACACATTACACAAAGCTAGACTAAGTTAATGGGGAGGCTCTGATACCACTGTAAGTGCACGGCGGCGCCCCGGCCGTCAATCCGACGCCGGAAAGCGGAAGCGGTGAATAACTTAAATTTTGCGGACTTTGCAAACCGGCACCACCGCGCACTAAACACCCGGATCGTTACCATTAACTAGTCTAAGCTACTAAACAAGATGGGTTAGAGATATACCGACGATCCAAGTCCTCCGGTCTTCATCTCCACTCCGATCTCCTCGCGGGATCTCCGTCCGTCTCCTCCTCGTCGCCGGAAGTGCACCACGTCGCCTACATCGTTTACGGGCTCCCACCTCAATGCCGAGGCAACTCGGGCACGAAGCCGGCTACTCGACGTGCCCAAGATTCGTTGTAGAATATGTGAAGAACTTGTGTCTCAATTTGGGGTTGTGGAATTGCCATTTTGGTGGAGGAAATCAAGGAGGTTTTTGGATGAACAAGAGAGCAATTTTCATAGCACCATGAGAACCAAAAATTGCCCACACCACTAATGAAATGAATCCCCATCTCAAAAAGGAATGGCCGGCCCCCCTTTTTGCCATATGTGATTGGAGAGAGAAAGACCAAGGGGGGGTTTATCAACATGCTAGAAAGAAAGTGTGGAGTTATCATGTGAAGAAATGATAGCAACAAATCCAACACTCCACACAACCATCAACTACAACCATGATGCTAACAAAGTCAAGCCATCATGATATGGAAAGTCAAGCAAGTCAATGGATGGTGCACCATCATGAAGACTATCATGATGCTACAAGATGCAAAGAACCCCTTCCACTAATGTCTATTTGCAACAATGCAAATAAACCCTCCTCCACCAAACTTCGGCCAATGAACGGAACAATGGAAATTGGCCGAAACGAAAAGCAAACTGGCAACTCCAGAAAACTGGTCCCGTAATAAATTACAGGAAAACCCCGATACTGTGCATACACACCCGCATTTGTATTCCGACCGAAATACAAATGCAATGAGACAAAATCTCCACTGTACTATACTAGGATCCGGCTTATACCAAAACCGGCTAGTAATATCTGTTCGATCCTGATCCGTGCAATACCGCACGTATCTGATCGAACCCTGCCATATAACCATACGGCCTATAGTACAAACTGTCCGATCCTGATCCGTGCAATACCGCACGTATCTGATCGGACCTTGCCATATCTCCATACGGCCTCTACAACCTTTCGCCCGAAAGCTGAGTAACTGAAATGTGGTGGACTCTAAAGACTCGTCAATACTATGGCTGTGGATTTAACCACTAGCACGTCAGAGGTATATGCCAATACGTGACGGGCCACCAGCTATTGACCAAAAGGGACGTCGATGAGGAAGCTCACCCCGACACCCAACTGAGCCTGTCAGTGACAATATCCGTGCAGTCCGGTCCGTTCGTCTATGAGCATCGCATGGCGGGCCTAGGGGGTTGGTAAAAGTCAGACCCCCAAAAGCGGTACAAGTCGTGCCGGAGTGTAGCCCAGAACACCCTGAGATACTACTGGAATACCTACCAGTAAATCTCCTTGCCTTAGCCAAGGACTTTGTGTAATGGCTCTCCTAGACACAGCACGACCTCACCCCCAATACCGGGAGAGACGAACCCCTGAAGATACGCTCACTGCCTCCATGTGGCTCGGGACTGTACCCAACTAAAACCTGTTTGCACGACTCCTTTGAGCCGTGGTAGGGTAGTAATCAAAGTACAGTGGGAACTCACACGAGACAAATGACGATCCCCAGGTCGATGAACTAACCTGCATACATGTCACCAGGGAACTGCCATCTGACGTCTGGTATATGACCAACTAGCATGTTCCCGGCGAGTCCTGTCCGGTGTACTCATAACCCAATGAGCACCTGTATACATCTTAGGTGATCCAACTGACACCAGTGGCTTGTGAGACCGGCCACCGCCCCTCGTCGGGGTCTCGACTGTATACACTAGTCTACTAATGGAGTATCGATGCCCGGTCTCGAAACTCCCACGACTAGGGACCTTTTAAGGATATGCTTGTAGACCCCCAGCTCCCACTTATATGATCGCCCTCATACTGCTGGTGGTCAAGCAAGAATCCTAGGGGCTCTATCAACGTGTAATAGCGACGTGTCATGTCACCTAAAGCAGTACACGATGATAAAGGTAAACCAGATAGCATACTATCATCTCGAGTAAGACTGTCCTACCGGGATAGGTCCTCCCTCAATCATTGCAATCACGTACCTGTGATCCAATAATTGACTCTGAGGGCACTATCTCCAACAAGTAATGATTAAGAGAACTTGCTTCTCTTTCAGGTTACTCATAATTGGAACCATTCCTAAGTTGAGTAACGCTGATCGGCCTCCTTCCATTTAGTTGACATTCGCTAGAAACAGCTGCATGATTTGAATCTGGTTCAATTAAATCAGTGCCTCTGTTTCTATATTGGATATAGAACAGTTCATATCTTAACGATGTTAAGGTACGGGGAGTTGTCCGGCTTATGCTTAAAACCAGACTCTGGATAACTCAAGGCATGTTTCTGTAATGGCTGTTTGTGGATTGACCCAGGCTATGACGAGGGTTGACTTTCTATCATCTGGAAGATCAATAGTGATATTGTTCTAGACTCGCCACAGTTTTAACAAAAATGGATTTTTTTTCAGAAAACAGTAGTGGGAGTATGGTAGAACTGGAAGTGATTCCAGAACCACAAATGATTACTGAAGATTTGATAGGAACCTAAAGATTCGATCTGGTTTGACATTCCATTAGCCACTCCGCTGATAAGGTGGGTAACTTCAGGCACCAGAGAGGTACTCCGGTAGCCACAAGGACGGTGACAGGGAAGTTCTTGTTTGCCCAGACTTGCCATTGCTGTTGTTCTAGACTGTGAGACCCGGCGGGAGGATGAGTATAGCGTCGTTCTAAACTAGCTTTAGAAGTGTACGTGTATATGACTCTGCCAGAGGGTTGTCGTAGTCAGTGGGAGCAGCGGAAGCATTGGTGGACAAGTGGCTTATGTCTATTTATAGACTAAAGCAGATGTAGCGGAGATAGATCATCTATTTCGGACGTGACAGTCATAGGTTTGACTTCATCGGAATAAGGGATGGATCTGTTAAGAAGGTAGTAGGGTGTGATGTCCTAGTATTTGGATGACATACACAGAGTAGGAAGTGATATTCCTATACTACGATCGGTTATATTTTGGTTGTCACACAGTGGTTTGTCCACATGGGACTTGGATATAATATCAGACATTCTGGTTACTGGATCTATGGTTTTAGATCTAGATTTGGGAAGTGTCCCAATCAGGGTACTTAGACAGCATTCTAAGAGTATTTAGAATGGACGACTCCTGGCACGGTAGTTTACCTGCAGGTGATGGAGTCACCCTCTCTAAAGGTGTCTTACAGACTAAAGAGGAGAGGGATGTGCATGATTGACAGATCACTTGCTTAGGCAATTGAGTCAATCGTGAGATGTTAAGTACCACACCAGATGTTGCTTTTGCAGTAGATGCAAGAAATTGACATTAATCCAATCTTGGAGAAACAATTGGAAGCAGTTATAGAACATAAGTGGATGTTCTAGGGATATGATAACAACAGCCTCATTCGGGAGACAGTTATCATTCCAGGCTTCCAAGGTGACCTGGACGACAGAGAGGTTGTCAGAGTTATAGTTTTCCTTCTGACGAGGGGCAGTATTTTGGACAGGTGGTCCAAAGAAATACTGAGGGAGGCATGGCGCAGGATACTGATTAAGTTCAGTTGACGATACAGTCTAAGAAGTTTGGATTTGGAGTTCATTTATGAGTTAGGTCCCATCAAACATCCAGACACATTCTAAGACAGGTATTGCTCATTTCGGGAGATGGCTTTCTCCGCGAACTTGAGATATAGAGAGACATAGAAAAAAATATCAGAGCGGATTCACTCACTGAGGCTATTTCTCGAACGCAATAGTTTTGCAAACGAGCTTTGTGAGACTGACTAGTAGAGGAGTTGGGTGTTCGGTATCACACGGGCTGTGAGTATGCGACATCGCAATAATTAGCCTTGAGTGCAAGTTGGAGATTGTTGGAGATAGTGCCCTCAGAGTCACTTAATGGATCACAGACACGTGATTGCAATGATTGAGGGAGGACCTATCCTGATAGGACAGTCTTACTCAAGATGATAGTATGCTATCTGGTTTATCTTTATCATCGTGTACTGCTTTAGGTGACCAGGCAGGTCGCTATTACACGTTGATAGAGCCCCTAGGATTTTTGCTTGACTGCCAGCAGTATGAGGGCGATCATATACGTGGGAGCTGGTAGTCTATAAGCACATCCTTAAAAGGTCCCTAGTCGTGGGAGTTTCGAGACAGGGCATCGATACTCTAGAGTAGACTAGTGTATACATTCGAAACCCCGACGAGGGGCGGTGGCCGGTCTCACAAGCCACTGGTGTCAGTTGGTTCACCTAAGATGTATACAGGTGCTCATTGGGTTATGAGTACACCGGACAGGACTCGCCGGGAACATGCTAATTGGTCTTATACCTGACGTCAGATGGTAGTTCCCTGGTGACATGTGTACAGGTTAGTTCATCGACCTGAGGATCGTCATTTGTCTCGTGTGAGTTCCCACTGTACTTTGATTACTACCCTACCGCGCTCAAAGGAGACGTGCAAACAGGTTTTAGTTGGGTACAGTCCCGATCCATATGGAGGCAGTGAGCGGATCTTAAAGGGTTCGTCTCTCTCGGTATTGGGGGTGAGGTCGCGCTGTGTCTAGGAGAGCCATTACACAAAGCCCTCGGCCGAGGCAGGAGGTTTACTGGTAGGTATTCCAGTAGTATCTCAGGTTGTTCTGGGCTACACTCCGACACGACTTGTATCGCTTTTGGGGGTATGACTTTTATCAACCCCCTAGGCCCGCCATGCGATGCTCATAGACGAACGGACCAGACTGTACGGATATTGTCACTGACAGGCTCAGTAGGGTGTCAGGATGAGTTCGCTCACAGACGTCTCTTTTGATCAATAGCTGGTGGCCCGTCATGTATGGCTAATACCTCTGACGTGCTAGTGGTTAAATCCACAGCCATAGTATTGACGAGTCTTTAGAGTCCCCTACAGACCAGTTGCTCAAGTTTTCGGGCGAAACGCTGTAGAGGCCGTATGGAGATATGGCAGGGTTCGATCAGATACGTACGGTATTGCACGGATCAGGATCGGACGGATAATACTAGCCGGCTTTGGTTTAAGCCGGATCCTAGTATAGTACAGTGTAGATTTTGTCTCATTGCATTTGTATTTCAGTCGGAATACAAATGCGGGTATGTATATACAGTAGCGGGGTTTTCTTGTAATTTATTACGGGATCAGTTTTTTGGAGTTGCCAGTTTGTATTCCGTTTCGGTCATATTTCTTTGTATCTATCATTGGCTGAAGATTGGTGGAGGAGGGCTTATTTGCAATTGTGAAAATAAGCATTTGTGGAGGGTGGTTTTTGCATATTCTTGTGTCATGATGATTCTTCCACCCTTGACTTTCTTGAGTTCATGATGGCATGACTTTTGTGATGGTGATGGGTTATGATGAGGTTGGTGGAGTATTGTTTTTGATGGGCGATGATTTCTTCTCATGATCTCACATCATTCCCTTTTTGCATTATTGTGTGGCTCCCTCACTCTTTTCTCTCAACTCATCTCTTTGATTTCCTCATGTGTGCATGGCCGGCCAAGTGGGGAGGGGCTGTCCAAATTGTGAGTGTGGGATTTTTGTTCTTTTGGCTTTGCTAAAAATCCCCAAAGTTCCATCTCCATTAGCTTATATCATTCCTCCACCATATACATGGCAACTTCAACCCCTAGAGACACAAAGAGCACTACACTATTCTACTGCAAATCTTGGGCACGTCGGCTCGCCAACTTCATGCCCGAGTTGCCTCGGTCCAGAGGTGGGAGCCCGTAAAAGAAGCCGGCGATGTGGTGCCCTTCAGGCGAGGAGGAGATGGTCGGAGATTCCGCGGGAGATCGGGACGACGACGAGAAGACCGGAGAACACGGATCACATGGTATAGCTTCTCTACCCGTTCTTTAGTTAGCTAGGACTAGTTCAATGGCTCGATCCGGATTGATAGTGCGCGGTGGTGCCGGTTTGAAAAGTTAAAGTATTTTATCGCTTCTGCATTTTGGCCTCGGGATGACGGCCGGGGTGCCGCCGTGCACTTACAATATATGCATACATTCTTTCATTTATCTGTGCGCATATGGAGGTGTGTATATCTACACATGGGTATGGGATTATGTGTTCATATACGGGATTGAGGATGATACGTGGGATTGAAATGAGTCGATGAGGTTTTGATTGAGGCCGTGAGATTCGGCGATATGACAGAGTTCGTATTTGAGATGTTATATGATGGTAGTGATACCTGTTATGTGATGAGATAATGTGATATTGACTCAGATTTAGGTGGTTTTCATACCCCTCCCGATTGACTGATAGTTGGGTCTGTAGTTCGCATAGTAGGCGTTAATCTAGACCCGAGTCATACCTATTTCAAAACTAACGAATCAGGGATATTTTAAAGATAGGCAGAAGGGATTCTACGGATATTTTCAAACGACGCATCTTTTCTTAAAACCCCGTAGCCCTTATTTTACCAAAAACCCCGATTCGTCTTATTTCAAAAGGCAAGGCTGCATGATATATTTATTGAGGCAGGTTTTTTATTGTTGCATTGATTATTAGATTCCGCATACTCATCTATTTGCATTGCATTGCTTGTGTTTATTGATATATTACAGTCATGCTGCTAGGACACCAGCACCATTATCGATGATGCGTATGTTCCACGTACACTTCTTTGCCGGCTCACACACTTCATCATCGATAATTGCCATGTCACTACACTGTAGTACTGTTGCATTCAGGATATGATTCTTACATGACAGACTGATATGCTTACATTTCTTTTACATGTCACATACATCATGTTTTCTGATTATACGCATTGAGAGTTGCTATTTCCATGATATTTCTGGATTTGGGAACCGTGGGTATTTCAAAAGAGAATATGTCATTACTTTAAAAACCCGGTTACCCTTGATATGATATTTCAGTGCGTCCACCATGTGTTTTCTCGGTGCTGAGAGCGACATGTGAAACCCGATTCGAAGAGTGGACGAGCCGATTGCAGGTACATGGTGGACCCGGTATGGTTCCCCTCGGCAAGATGATCAAAGGACTTTGTCGATTGAGCCTGGAGGCGGGGGAGTACCTACCGGTGATTGGTTGGACCTGGCGGTTATCCGGAGGATACCGACCAGAGTCGATAGATGGATATGGGCGTACTGCTGGGGCCGAGGGCCGATTCCGCAGATGGAGCCCGATATATGAGGATTTACGTGCCGATGCTGGGCACAGTTTTCATGATGTTTTCGAGTGTCGACGCTGGGCACTCCGATTCCATGATTTTGACGTGTCGCGAGGGACACAGATAGTTTATATCCTCATATTTCCATGCATATGCTGATGATATTTACATGCATGATGGTTATTGTCATTGGGTGACGAGTGGACGGGATCCATGTACATGCAGATACATTGATCATACCTCATATTTATGATATGCTATTACCTGAGGCACTGGCACGAGCACTTGGCACTACACTCATGTATAGAGATTACATTGCCAGTTTAGCATACTGCAGACTTATTCATATTGAGGTTTATTTATATCTGATTGTATTGACCTAGGATGGGTCATACATTCGATCTCTACTTTTAGATATTTTCTATTCACGAGTTGGCAACTCACCCCCGTTGTGCCACAGTCCTTGCAGGTTTTTGCCGTATGGATTCTATAGCGGCATTTCTGGCACACAGCTTCCATATGGGTGACTTGCTTGAGTAGGTGGGTTCTTTTGTATCAGAACCGCCATTGTTCCTGTATTATTCATTGTATCTAGAATTCCATCAAGCAAAACTTGTATATTGTTTCAGACTTAGACACAGTGATGTATTATTTCGACTTTAGAGTCGTGCTTGTAGTATTATGGTTTTCTGGCTGTTTTGAGTTTCTTTTTGGGTTTTGATCCTCGCCCTTTGGTGTTGTATATTATTATTGCTTGCGTGGTTATGACCGTCGATTGACGAAGAGCTAGCTCCCGCTTGGGGATGCCTTTTATCATTTCATATATATATTTCTTGTTGTACCCCGTTCGGGGCCAGTTTTTACAAAGGAAACTCTGCCGAAATTTTCAGAAAAGACTACACATTTTTAAAATGCATATTCGGCTTAGTTATTTACAAACTTTGATTTTCAAAACATGATTTCTTTACTTCTTAAAACCAGTTTTCCTTATTTACTCCTTAGAATGGTTTTAGATTTCTGGGCTTTTGGCTTACTTGGATCAGATGGGGTCCTATAGACTTCATATGGTTCAAGGGCCAGTCACGTGCTCTTTTGGGTCGTGACAAAGTTGGTATCAGAGCGCTAGGTTAACCTTGGTTCGAGTCTAAGTTTGACTATGTGGAGCCCAGGGCGTTATCTATATACGGAACTTAGGCTTGACCTTACGGAACTTAGACTTAATCGAGGGGGTATTATACCCGAACTTTCGTCGCATAGGATGACCCTTGGTTGATGGAGTAGGTAGTTTGAGTAGAGGGACGTACCGTACGTATGTTCCGCGGCATATTTACGATACGCCACTCCGCTTAAGAAACCTTAGGATGTACATTTCCTTGCACCGTATTATATTCCTTCCTATGATCTATCCTTATCGAGACTGGTTATGGTTTTGCTGCCACGATTGCACGGGCAGAGTGAGCTACGGCTCGAGTTGCGTCAGCATGAGCTCGTCGTGGACGAGGACTGACCAGGGCGTGTTTCCAGAGACATACGATTATATATAGAGGCGTCGTTTTATTGTGCTTTCGCGCCATGAGCGTAGGACTGATCGCTTTTACGAGATTTCTCGGGCGTACCGATCGGTACTAGAGGATTGAGCCACTGATAGAGGACGGCCAGGATGTGATGGCCATTGATATGTCACTTATTCATGATGATTGAGGCGCTGTTCAGCGTACGGATGAATGAGCCAGTTGTTGCTGCAAATGACGAGATATCGCCCCAGATGTTGGAGCTACTGCAGCTTGAGCATATTCTTAAAGATATGATGGTGAGTCGCTAGTCACCGAGGATGAATGACTAGGACATGTGGTTCGTTCGCTTACCCCGATGTGAGGTCACCGGATAGATTGATTCCAGCTAGAGGCGACTTCACGCAGATTCGTTGAGAGTCGATTGAGACGATCGAATGTCAGGAAACCATTTTCCAAGTTTAAAGTATTCGGAAAGACATGCAAGCGATTCTCTGGACCCTCTAAAAGAATGAAACCCTAACTCGACATAATGACCGTGTGAAAGCCTTTAAACCTTAGGGTTTGCGGCAGTTCCGCGGCGCCATTAGTGAGGCTTGGGTTTGCCCTTCTACGGCTGGACCACCGATGCTGTGGTATGTACTCGATACTATAAACTGTACCCAAGATTTTGAGCTCTTGGGGGATTATGGAGTTCTGACGAGTCGATCTGATGGTTCGACATCTTTCGGATGTTGTGATGGGACACACCGCTTGGGAGACTCCAGATACGAGTATAGCCATTGGGGCGTAATCCATGCAACCACGAGTAGACGAGTCCGAATACGTCGACATTGGAGCAAGTGGAGTAAATAGTTCGCACGAGATTTCGACGAGATGACGTACCACTCCGCTGACATTAGAGATGCGATACGCACGCTGAGGACGTGTTCGGCTAAATATCTTCTACTGAGTGATGAAGATACCGAGTTCGTGATTTCGAATCCGTGTGAGGGACTTCGGATAGACCATAGCCGAGGGCATTGCCGTGCGCAGGTAGAGATGCGACGTCGAAATGGACGATGATACAGACAAGCAGGACAAGAAGTTCGTGCCAGATGCAGACGAGCTGTTACTACTCCCCGTTAAGATTAAAGGTCGGATATGCATACAGAGGCGCTGGGATGCGACCAGCTTCCGAGTAGATGTTGTACTGAGGACGCAGATGTCCAGAGAGCGAGAAAAGATTACGCCAGAGTACCAGCCTCCGTACAGTTTGGTTTAGGCGAGATCAGAAAAGACCTTGAGCAGGATTCCTTCCAGTACACTACTGCAATAAGATTTGCACCAGGAGCAGATGTGTGATGTGCATTCAGAGGACCAGAGGACGGCGCCAGAGATGTTTTGCCTTACGAGTAGTCATGGGGATTGACCGAGAAATGACCAGAGAAGTGCCAGAACGGAATCGTTCCCGTTAGCACACCTGACAGGCCAATGAGCCGATGGATTGCGGGATTGGTAATCCACAGGGAAGACAAGGAGCCAGAGGCAGAGGACGCCATCCGCGAGCTTGAGGCAAGTAGATATCTTGCGCCGCTAGCATTGGATGTACCAACACCTTCTCGACATTGTAGGAGGTGTACCTCAATGTCCTTTGTCGCGATTTGCGTTTGTGATATGAGTATCACGCTTATATCGCTTGGATTTGAGTTTTGATGACGAGTTTCCTGATATTGATTTCGTGCACCATGGTTGCACCTTCTGAGTATTTACATTTCGTGCATAGTTATTGCACTTGAGATATGTTTTTATACACCATGGTATTGGTTTCTGATTTATGCATGTTTATCGCACTTGATATCGGTTTTGTGGCTTGGTTGCACCCGATTTATATCCTTGAGCATTCGTTTTACCAGATTTGTATTTTCGTGCGCGTTGGCACTTTCCGTTCATTTTCGTGCATGTTACTGCACTAAGTGCTTTTACGGACCCGACGCGTTTTGGTTGGATTTGCTCATATTAGGCGCTCGATTTTGGATTTTATGTCCATCGGATGCACTTGAGTGATATTTTACTCGTGCATGTGGGATGCTCTTGATTTGGATTTTCATTCGTGTACGATGGATGCACCGATTTGGATTTTTGCGCATGTTGGGCCCATGTTTTGAGATACGATTTTGGTGCACACCAGATGCACTAAATCGAGGTTCTTCGTGCATGTCAGATGCACCTGATTTGGCTGTCAGGCACACACGTTGCCTATGACAAATACTTCGTGCACACCCGTTGCACCTAGATGTTGTTTTGTGCACCTGTATGGCACATATATGGATTTTGATTTCCGTGCGCACCAGACGCACAGGGTGGTGTTATGTGCATTTTTGGGATTTATTTCTTTTGGAGCAGTACATTTTTATGATATTTGATATTCGTTTCGTACTGAGCAGGACTAGTCAGAGGACAGTACCTGGATATATTTTGCATGCATTGATAGTTATCGAAGGGATTTCCAAAGAGCGAGCTATAGTCTCAACATTTATACCTACGTGTCCGATATGCCACGAAACGTTTTAAAAACAAGGAAACCCTTCTAAATTGTTTTCGAAACGGCGGAACGCACATATTAAACAAAAGATATATACATATATAGTTATTTTCTTATGAAAAACGTCCGCCACTGTGCAGCGTTATGCGCATCGCACAGCGAATTTAAAAAGATTTGGCATGCATTTACATCAGCTATTCACATGTATAGATTGGAAGTCTACATGTATAGTTCTGATCTATACCATATTAGTTTTGTATTGGATTTGACATTTGTGTCTTTACCATGACTCCGATGATTGCGGGATGCTTGACGGAGTTTTGCTTTTGAGTTACCTGCTCAGTACTCATGCGCATGCATTGCGCTATGATGTTTTATGTATTGATGATTTCGGAGCCCCGATGACTTGGAATTTGTATTGAACTATTTTAGTATTTGGGGGTTTAAATTTAAATTCGGGGACCGAATTTCTTTAAGGGGGGTAGATTTTAACGTTTCAAAATAATAAAATATGATTTTTGGGAATTTTTATAATTTAATATTATTTTAAAGAATATTTTAATATTCTGGTATAATTAAATACAAATAAATGGGAAAAATTATGGAAAATTCTAAAATAGGGTATTTTATGGAATTATGCCATTTTAAAGTTTTTATAATTAGTTATATGCTAATTTAGTGCTAATCGCGATTAGAAATCGCTAATCGGGTTTTTAGCATTTTTGTGCAAAAATGTGCATATATCATTTTCCACACTTGTTACACTTGTTACATGTTTTGGGTGCATGGTTGCTTAGGGTTCACCATGGTGGGAGAAGAAAGGAAAAGAAAAGAAAAGAAAAGGTAAAGTATGATGATTAGGAGAGAGGTAGGTATGGGGTTTACTTTTTGACTTGTAGAACCATTCCCCATCATTTTCCCCTTCTCATTCTCTCTCCTCTCCCTCCCCTTGATACTGCTGTTGCCATCCCTCTCTCTCCCTATTCACAAAAACCCAAGATCCACCATGAAATCCATCCCAAAACATATTCCCATTTCACAAAAAATGTTTCCGAGCTCACTAGCTACACATTGAACCTAGCAAGATTGGATTTGGAGGACTTTGAGCAACTCAAGAATTTTCTTGAGTTGCCAATGGAGGTAATTTCTGCACCCCTAGTTTAGTATTTCATTTCTTGTGCATCAATTCTAGTTTCATGTCGATTTGGTGTCGTTTTGTAGACTTTGGAGAATTCTAGTTTGGGTTTAGGGTTAGACCTGAAATCAAAGGTGAAATTGAGGCTTGTGGTGACCCTAGAACCCCTGGTGTGATGATAGATTGAATCAAACCTGAAGCTAAAACACAGAATACGGATTTATGAGACGATGTCGGGAAAAACTGTGAATCTGTGATCGTATTTAGGAATCTGCTATCACCCCGAGACCCCTAAAATAAAACTGAGTTGACAGTGAGATGTGCATGCACCCTGGAACCACCACACCAAACCCTAGCCCCCAACTCCAATTCCCGACCGCCAATTTATTCCTTCTGGCCGCAATTTGCGGCCAGAGCAGGAGGGATTTGGTTCGTTTTTTGGTGCATGGCCCTATTTCCAGTAGTCTTGACCCATGGCATGTGCAATTTTGTCTTATTCCATCTAGGGTAAAATCTGGGTTGATTTCCTATGTTAGCGCATGATTTACGACTTTTTTTAACATGGATTTTGGTATTTGGTGATTCATTCCCGTCGGATGGCATTTGGACGTCAACGACAAGTGGATATTGATCGTGTCTACATGCGAGACGATAGGTTTTTACCTATGCGAGTAGCGTGTGCTGTTTTGTCTTTCCGATGTGATTTTCATATGCCTTAGCGTTTGTGATATACGTGTAGGTACCCGACGTGATGTTGAGGCGAAGAAGATGAAGATGGAGACATCGGCATCGGCACACGAGAAGCAAGGTGAGTAGATTTATATCTATGGGGAGAAGTCGGGTGGATGGCGTATAGCACCCCCGCAGTCCGTGGTGATGTATACGAATACGTATACACACATATATTTATTATGTGTTGTTAGGATTTTTGAGGGTGATAATAGAATTATTGATGATAAGGATGTATTGGTTTAGTATAGTGCGAACCCTAGAGTAGTGGTTGCTCTCACACATACACGTACATATATACTTGCATACATTCTTTCATTTATCTGTGCGCATATGGAGGTGTGTATATCTACACATGGGTATGGGACTATGTGTTCATATAAAGGGATTGAGGATGATACGTGGGATTGAGATGAGTCGATGAGGTTTGATTGAGGCCGTGAGATTCGGTGATATGACAGAGTTCGTATTTGAGATGTGATATGATGGTAGTGATACCTGTTATGTGATGAGATAATGTGATATTGACTCAGATTTAGGTGGTTTTCATACCCCTCCCGATTGACTGATAATTGGGTCCGTAGTACGCATAGTAGGCGTTAAACTAGACCCGAGTCATACCTATTTCAAAACTAACGAATCGGGGATATTTTAAAGATAGGCAGAAGGGATTCTACGGATATTTTCAAACGATGCATCTTTTCTTAAAACCCCGTAGCCCTTATTTTACCAAAAACCCCGATTCGTCTTATTTCAAAAGGCAAGGCTGCATGATATATTTATTGAGGCAGGTTCTTTACTGTTGCATTGATTTTTCGATTCCGCATACTCATGCTATTTGCATTGCATTGCTTGTGTTTATTGATATATTACAGTCATGCTGCTAGGACACTAGCACCATTATCGATGATGCGTATGTTCCACGTACACTTGTTTGCCGGCTCACACAATTCATCATCCATAATTGCCATGTCACTACACTGTAGTACTGTTGCATTCAGGATATGATTCTTGCATGACAGACTGATATGCTTACATTTCTTTTACATGTCACATACATCATGTTTTCTGATTATACGCATTGAGAGTTGCTATTTCCATGATATTTCTGGATTTGGGAACCGTGGGTATTTCAAAAGAGAATATGTCATTGCTTTAAAAACCCGGTTACCCTTGATATGATATGATATTTCAGTGCGTCCACCATGTGTTTTCTCGGTGCTGAGAGCGACATATGAAACCCGATTCGAGGAGTGGACGAGCCGATTGCGGGTACATGGTGGGCCCGGTATGGTTACCCTCGGCAAGATGATCGAAGGACTTTGCCGATTGAGCCTGGAGGCGGGCGAGTACCTACCGGTGATTGGTTAGACCTGGCGGTTATCCGGAGGATACCGACCAGAGTCGATAAATGGATATGGGCGTACTGCTGGGGCCGAGGGCCGATTCCGCAGATGGAGCCCGATATATGAGGATTTACGTGCCGATGTTGGGCACAGTTTTCATGATGTTTTCGAGTGTCGATGCTGGGCACTCCGGTTCCATGATTTTGACGTGTCGCGAGGGACACAGATGGTTTATATCCTCATATTTCCATGCATATGCTGATGATATTTACATGCATGATGGTTATTGTCATTGGGTGACGAGTGGACGGGATCCACGTACATGGAGATACATTGATCATACCTCATATTTATGATATGATATTACCTGAGGCACTGGCACGAGCACTTGGCACTACACTCATGTATAGAGATTACATTGCCAGTTTAGCATACTGCAGACTTATTCATATTGAGGCTTATTTATATCTGATTGTATTGACCTAGGATGGGTCATACATTCGATCTCTGCTTGTAGATATTTTCTATTCACGAGTAGAAAACTCACCCCCGTTGTGCCACAGTCCTTGCAGGTTTTTGCCATACGGATTCCATAGCGGCATTTCTGGTACACTGCTTCAATATGGGTGACTTGCTTGAGTAGGTGGGTTCTTTTGTAGCAGAACCGCCATTGTTCCTGTATTATTCATTGTATTTAGAATTCCATCAACCAAAACTTGTATATTGTTTCAGACTTAGACACAGTGATGTATTATTTCGACCTTAGAGTCGCGCTTTTAGTATTATGGTTTTCTGGCTGTTTTGAGTTTCTTTTTGGGTTTTGATCCTCGCCCTTTGGCGTTGTATATTATTATTTTTTCCGTAGTTGTGACCGTCGATTGACGAAGAGCTAGCTCCCGCTTGGGGATGCCTTTTATCATTTCATATATATATTTCTTGTTGTACCCCGTTCGGGGCCAGTTTTTACAAAGGAAACTCTGCCGAAATTTTCAGAAAAGACTACCCATTTTTAAAATGCATATTCGGCTTAGTTATTTAAAAACTTTGATTTTCAAAACATGATTTATTTACTTCTTAAAACCAGTTTTCCTTATTTACTCCTTAAAATGGTTTTAGATTTCTGGACTTTTGGCTTACTTGGATAAAATGGGGTCCTATAGACTTCATATGGTTTAAGGGCCAGTCATGTGCTCTTTCGGGTCGTGACAACTAACGGAACAGTCCCGCTCTGGAACTCCTCTGATCACGGTTTGGCCAATCAACATGACCACTCTCAAACGGCACATTACTGACGGCGGTATCTGGCCCTCTGAATACGCACGCTATAAGTGACCCAGGGTTCAAATCTCTATCACTGTGGTGTCCTGGAAAGAACCTGCTCACGGCTTCTTACGATCTCACCTATGCCGAACTATACGAAGGTTGGCACTCTTGGGTAACTCTTTTCTCATAACTGGATAGCTGTGCCCTCAACACGGCTTTCCTCTAGAAATTTGGATGTATCTAACGGCTCTGCACACATATCAATCCTCTGTCATCAACGGAGAGTAACGACCGCTCGTTAACAACTCGCACTGTAATATTTCAGAAAATATAAAATATTATTTTTAGAATTTAAAATTAAAATAATATGTTTCGCGAAAACTACCCGATTTGCGAAATTGGGGTTTTCGTAAAATGGTATAAATATATACTAATAATTGTGAAATAATTGGAGATTAAATGATTTATTCATTTAAATATATATTTATTGGATTTGGCATTTTTATAATTAATTATATGCAGTTTGAATAAAAATTGATTAGTGCACTACTAATCGCGATTAAGCCAAATCCGTATTTCTACATTTTTCCATGGTTAGTGCACCATATCATGTTGCATTTTGTTGCATGTTGTTGCATTTGTGTTGTTTTATGGGTATTATGTGTATTATTTTGAGAAAAAGACAATGATTGGAGAGAGAAAGAGAGTGAGGCATGGGCTTGAGAGGGGCGAGAATAAGAGAGAGTGAGGGTAAAGAGAGAGAGAGGGCAGCCATCACTTTCCCCTCCCCATTATTTTCCATCATCTTCTTCCTCCTCATCTCCCTCCACCTCCACCTTTATAAATCACCTCAAAAACCTTGCTAAAACCCTACACCCTCTTCATTAAAAGTGATCCCCACCTCATCCTCAACACATTGGAACAATCAAAGTTGGATTTTGGAGACTTTGGACAAGCTAGGCTTTTTCTTGAGTTGCCCAAATGAGGTATAACTTCTTTCATTTAGTTTAGTTTTAGTTTCTTGCACCCTAGTTTAGTTTAGAATGTGATTTTGTTAGGGTATGTGATGTTTCGAAAATTCAAGAGAATGGTTTGGGTGTTTGTATGGAATCATAAATAGTAGTGGGTGTCTACAAGACCATAGTGTTGATTTTTGCTGGCCTAGAACAGAGAATAAACACGAAATACGAACTTAGAAATCACCCCGTGTCAGTTTTGTGAAGTTGTGTTGGCCTACAGGGAATCTGGAGCAACCCGGGAAGTTTCTGAGAAAAACTAGCAACTCCAGAGACCTAGTTAGACCAATAGGAGACCACCCTGAGAAGACAAACCCCAACGGAGCCTACAGGGCCGAGAAGACCGGATTTTCAGGCTATGTGGCCGGCCAAATTTTGGTGTTTGGTGTCTAGGTTGGTTAAGTAGCTCACATACTCCATATACAACTCCCTATACTTGCTAGTTTAGTCCCAATTTAACATGAGATAAATCTGGGAGAATATTAGGGTGCTTTTGTCTAAGTTTTCCCGATATTTAAATGCTTGGTTTTGGTGGGTGGATTTGTATTTGGTTGTTGGGCGTTTGTACGTCAACAACAAGGATTAGTTTTGTTGTTTTTGCATACGTATGCTATAGGTTCTAACCTATGAGCGTACCCTGTGCCGTATTGGTTTTCCGGATTTGATGTTAATAGCATTTACGATTGTGTACTGTTGTAGGTACTTTCGCGTGGATTCCGAGACGACGAAGCACATCGACTACGGCTAAACAAGAAGATCCGCAGGTGAGTAGATTTATATATATGTGGGAAGTCGAGTGGATGGCCTATAGCACCCCTACAAGTTTTGATGGAAACCAATATATAGAATATGGTTTGTTAGTGTATATGCCCTAGAGGCCATTACTGTATCATACTAGTATGTATATTACTTAATGGAAGCTTGGGATATTCACCATTGTATACACAATCTTGCTCAAAATAGTAGTATGCTACTTGGTTTGTTTCTACTTTAATGTGTGTACATGTGTTTCTTTTAACATATCACCTATACACATTAGTAGAGCCCTTAGGATCTTTGCTTGATTACCAGCGTTGTGATGGCAGTCACACTCGTGGGGGCGGGGTAATCCACAATCACATCCTTATGCAGGTCCCTAGTCGTAGGACTATCGAGACAGGGCATTGATACTCCGGAATAGACTAGCGTATGCGCTTCTTATCCCAGCACGGGAGACGGTCTGTCCCACAGCCGTCAGTACGTCGTACTAGAGATAGTATGTGGGTGCTCGTTAGGTTACGAGTATACTGGACAGGACTCGTCGGGAACTGTTGGTTGGTACTATACCTATCGTCAGTTATCAGTTCCCAAGTGACATGAGTACAGCTTAGTCCGCTGACTTGACACTGTCACTTCGCCTCGAGTGTGTTCCTACTGTACTTTGATTACTACCCTACCACGGCTCAAAGGAGTCGTGCAAACAGGTAGTAGTTGGGTGCAGTCCCGAAGCACTTGGAGGCAGTGACGGTTAGATAGGATTCGTCTCTCCCGGTATTGGGAGTTGATATCGCGCTGTGTCTAGGAGAGCAATTACACATTGTCGTCCCTGGCCAGGCAAGCCAGATATATTGGTAGGTTTCCAGTGTTATCTCAGGGTGTTCTGGGCTACACTCCGACACGACTTGTACCGCTATTAGAGGACTGACGTTTACCACCCCCTAGGCCCGCCATATGATATTATCAGACGAACAGACCGGACTGTACGAAGACTGTCACATACAGGCTCAGTAGGAGTTCGGATGGGTTCGCCTCATCAGTCTTCTTATCAGCATCTACCTGGGGGCCGTTACATACAGCTAGTGCCACTTGCGGTCTGTGGTGAAACCCATTGCCAGCGTAGTGTCGAGTCTTTAGAGTCCCACACAGAGGGTTATTCGCCTTTTGGCAAAACAGAGTAGAGGTCGCATGGTTTTGCGACAGGGTTCGTTCACATCCGCGCACTTGTGCACGTTTGGTGTCCGGACAGTCATTATTAGCGGGCTCTGGTTTGAGCCAGATCCTAATATATGCTTTGGGGTTAGTTTTATCTCATTGTATTCGTGTTCCTCGGAACACGAATGCGGGTGTGTATGCATAGTTGATTGAGGCGGAGGAAGAGAATTTTTATTAGGGTTTTGGAACGGGTGTGTATGCACAGTTGACAGTTGTCTTTTTCCAAACCCTAATGAATATGTGAAATATCAATTAATAATATTAATTAAAGGAAATTGAGTTATAGTTAGGGTTGTTGACCAAGGTTGAAACATTGACCATCATCATTTCACTCCAAAGTTTCTCTTTGATCTTTGCAAAAACATTTAATATGAAATGATAATGGTCTTATCAAACCAACCATCACCTTTTTCATTTTGATTAATTTTATTAATTGATTAATTCACATATACTTGGTTATAGTTGTAAAATTATTATCATTCTCTCATTCTCATTCTCTCTCATGCTTTGTTCTTCCTCTTCCTCTTCCTCAAGGAAAATCATTCTCATGAGTTGAGAACCATTTCCTTTGAGATAAAACACCTAAAGCCACTCTCTACTCATCCTAAGGTTGAAGGTCTAGCAAGCCGGACACTTTAGTTTTCTCAAGTTCGAGGAAAGAGCTCAAGGTATAGACCCTCAGGTTGATCCATCTTCGGCAAGTGATGTTAGTTATATGTATGCCCTAGAGGCCATTACTGTACATACGATGTATATTGTAATGGATGCTTGGATAGATATAGGGAGGACTTTCTTACTCGACATGATAGTATGCTATCTGGTTGTACTTTAACTTAACATGTACTCTGATTGTCTCTATATTACATGTTGATAAAGCCTTTAGGATATGTACTCGACTACTGGGACTATGATGAGATCATACTAGTGGGGCCACGATAGTCGACGAGTACATCCTATAACTGTTCCTAGTCGAGGGTGTATCGAGACAGGGCATCGATAGACCAGAGTAGACTAGCGTATACGCATCTTGACCCATATGATGGGCGATGGATGATCCCATATCCATCGGTGTTTGACATCAAGGATGGTGTATGGGTGCTCAGTGAAGACTGGGTACACTGGACGGACTCGCCGAGAACTCCCAGATGGTATTATACCACACGTCAGATGGCAGTTCTCCGGTGACACTGGTACAGAGTAGTCTGTTGACCCGAGATCGTCATAGAGTCTTGTGTGATTCCCACTGTGCTTTGATTTCCATCTTACCACGTCCAAGAGAGCGTGCAAAAAGGTGGCTTTTGGGTACAGTCCCGAATCACATGGAGGCAATGAGCGATAGGAGGGGATTCGTCTCTCCCGGTATAGGGAGTTGATGTTGTGCTGTGTTCGATTTGCTA
This sequence comes from Agapanthus africanus, assembly GCA_030015575.1. NCBI lineage: Eukaryota > Viridiplantae > Streptophyta > Magnoliopsida > Asparagales > Amaryllidaceae > Agapanthus > Agapanthus africanus. Next base: position 56,196,033 of record JASDDO010000029.1, read on the forward strand.
TAACCGGAAATCCCTGGCCAGGGTTGCTGAGATTTACTGGTAAGTGTTATCAGTAGTTTCTCGAACTGTTATAGACCTCATATCGACACGACTTATCGAGCTACTGGGATCTGACGTTTACCACCCCTAGGCAAGATATGCAACATATCAGACGACGAGACCGGACTGTACGGGAGTGTTACTGTTTGGATTCACAGGAGAATGTACAGGCTTGCTTGTTGATCTTCTGAGCGCTCAATACCTGGGTAGCTGTTACGTTTAGCAGAACGCTTGCAGCTTGTGGGTGTTTGATATGATCATCACCTACTGCCGGCGTATTGACGATTCTTTAGAGTCCTACTGTCACGACCCGAAAGTACGGAACGTGACCGGCACTTAGATTACGAAGCGTCTAGAGGCGCCACGTAACCTAAGTAAGCCGAAGCCCAGAAATCTAAACCATAAAAGAAGAAGAAGAAGAAAAAGAAAACAAGTCTAAAAACATCAGCAAATTTTACCAAAAATTTCGGCAGAGTCTCCTCTGTAAAAACTGGCCCCCAAACGGGTACAACAAGTATAATATGAATAAACAATAAAAAGCATCCCCAAACGGGTGCTAGCATCAACGCCAACAGGCGGAAACAACCACAACAAGCACAATAATATACAACGCCAGAGGGCGAGGCTCAAAACTCAAAAGAAAGCAAAACCACCAGATCAGAATAATACAGGCGCGACTCTAAGGTCGAAGTAAAAGACTGGTCCAATAAACTTATCAATTAATACAAGTATGGTTGATGGAGCTTACTAGATACAAATGAATGAATAAAATACAATGGTGGTTCAGATACAAGTGAACCAACCTACCGTGCAAATCACCCTGAAATAAAAGATGTGCCAGCAAACTGCCCGGGAAACCTGTACATCGAACCTGTAAAGAATTTGGCACAACGGGGGTGAGTTGCCAACTCGTGAGTAGAAGACATCTACGAAAAGAAATCGAATGCACGACGCTATCCTAGGTCATAATAGTACACTATTATATCCCAATCACCTTGTAATAGCAGGGTAAAACTACGTGTAAATGCAGATACTTCGTGCTCGTATCTGTGCCTCATATAATACTATGTCATATGAATGTATATGCATGCATCATGAATATAAAATAACAAATCCTGAAATCCAGAAATATCTGTATAAGAAATCTTTAGCTGTTATCATAGTAAAATGTGTATAAGAATCTGAAATCTCAACAATGAAATCCATGGAAATCCGTGTCAAGCATCGACACAACACATGTAATCTCAAGTCTCAATATCTCGGGCTCCGTCAGTCCGGATCGGCCCATATCATCAAATCTCACGACAACGGTCGGTATCCTCCGGATATCCGCCGCGCCAGACATCACCGGTAGGTCGCCTTCCCCTGCCAGGCTCATCGTCTACAACTCGATCTTCTTGCCCCGGGGTACCATACCGGGCCCACCATGTACCCGAGACGGTTCATCCACTCCTCGAATCGGGTCTCGAAATCCATCAGAAAACATGAAATACTCATGGTGGACGACACATACATCACGAGAAAACCGCATCTTATTTTAAAAAAAAGAGAAGAGGAGAGAGAGAGAAGTTTTTATATATTTTTGCGGTTTTCCCCAAAAACCCAGAAATCTCATAGAAATCCAAATCTCAAAATCATGAGTACTATATGATAAGTGTCGGCATATGCCCATAATACTGCATGATAACACGAAAATGTGAATGCATGAATGTCTAAGTAATGAATGTCATGTCTTATACTTAACATCAGAGAGTGATCACAATACTACATCGGTTTAGTTGTTAACTGATTCTATCAATAAAAGATAATATGATCTAAAGTGTACGTGACATAGCAATTACCGATGATGATGTGTGTGAGCCGGCAAATAAGTGTGCGTGGAATATGCGCATCATCGGTAATGGTTCTGGTGTCGTAACAGGTAAGGTTTATACTATTTATAGCAACATATGTATGAACATGCAACATTATGATTACAGTGTGAAAGTAAAGACGAATGTATATTACCTACTCATTTAATATACTAATACTACTACCACTATATGACTCGAACCTAACTTAGTGTCCATCTAACCTCCTAAGGAAAACTAAACCTAAGAACTAGTCAATAGAAATAAGAGTCTACCTAAGGTCTGAATTAATATCTCTAATAGTCGGCGATCCCGCCTCAACAGCGTCACGTACGTAGTACGGCTTCCTCGAATCAAGAGTGCGGATCAATCATCAAATCTAAGTCTCGTACGGTAAAATCCATCGTACGGCATCCCAATGTCGGGGTACGGTCAAGTATCTCCTAGGTGTCTCCTCATTCGTATAATGTCATATGTATCATATTGTGATTAAGGCATACTCATATGATATCGGCATCAGGTCACACCAATATAATGTCGAAATCAAGTTATACATATATCATATCGTAATCAGTCATAAATTACAGTCCGAGTACTATTCTAGCGTCCCATGTACATCAATATCACCACCACTCTTTGTAATTTATATATTCAAGTTCATTATCTCATTCCCTAATTATCCGCTAACACATTATTACGACTGTATAGTCAAAATCACGGCATCAAGCCCAGTTATACTATTTCATCATACCTCGGATATCATATCACATCACTGAATCACCTATATGTGTTGTATATATATGTATATACATATACCTAGTTCTATATATATACACATATACGTACCCCATGTCGATTTTCAGTGCGTGCGCTGGTGTGTTTCTATCTGAAACCTACGAACCTCTTCCAAGGTACTCATCCTCTGATATAGTTTTCCTAAATCGGTCTAGTCCAGCCTAGGGTCAATACTAGGGTCCTACTAGGGTCACGTCTGGTTTCCTAATGTCAATAAGTACTATTCCTATTCTACGTTGCGGGGGTGCTAAACGCCATCCACCCGACTTTCCCCCGTAGATATGCATCTACTCACCTGGTCCATGTCTGCCGAAGACGGTGTTGCCATCCTCCTCTTCATTGCCCGCCGTCCACGTGAGGGGTACCTAAACGCAAATATATAAATAGTATCGTAAACTGAATCACATACAAAAGCCAAAACAACGCAAAATACAAGCATAGGTTAAAACCTATGTCCCGTCCACGCAAAAGCACCAAATATCGCTCGATATCGGCGTACAAACTCCGATGGATCGAGATAACATCAACAAATGACTCGTAGTTTTAAAACACATTACTTATATTATAAAACATGATTAAATCCATCGAAACCCTAAAATCCATCAAACCGTCCAATTTCGTAAAACCCGAAAATGCCAATTTACCGTTTTTCATCAAAACTTGACATTTAAATGAAACCAATAGTTATAAAACTCATTAAATAGCATAAATAGACTATATAAACCATTACTATATTTTTATTACACAAATTTGTATTAATTTGGAATTTCTAGTTTGCAACCTTTAACAATTTTCAACATTTTTTTAAGCAAATTTTACAAATCAACAACTAAACTAAGTTTGCATGATCTAAGTTGCTAAACAATATACTAGAATGTTAATAATATCATGAAAACCATAATTAGGTTTTAATTCCCATTATTTAGTCCATTTTCAAAAACCAAGTTAGCAAAAATAAGCATATTTATCCAAATTTCCAACTAACAATTTGAAACTAACAACTAGATTAGCCTTTGCATTAAATTAACATGCTAATCTACCCATTAAACCATGAACATTTGATAAACATTCTCATTAGAATTTTATCTAACCTATTTATATGTTTTGTAAAAATCTAGTTTGCAAAAAGAACCTAATTCAACAATTTTAAATGCAACATCTAGCAAATTTTGCTACTAGATTAGGTTTAACATTTCCTAATGTGTTAAACTACAAATTTAGATCAATACCCAAGAATCAATACCCTAATAATAATTTAATAACCATATTCTAGAAATTTAAAATTTAAACTTAAAACTATATTAAACAACACAATAATCACTTTTTGGATTAAATAAACAACACTTGACAAAAGGATTAAGATTTTACCTCAACAACTTGAGATCCAAACATGCAACTTGACATAAAAATATAGCTCTCTCACTTCCAAATCCAAGTTAAATAGGAGCAAAGGAAATTGGATAGGGTTTTGTGATGCATTTGTGCTAATATGTGTTGATTTTTGATGAATTTTGGAGGGTTTTTTGAAGAAAAATGAAATGGACAAATGTGGGGAGGGGGAGGACCTGAGCTCGGCCAGGAAATTGGAGGGAGGAAAGTGAGGGGGTGAGGTGTGTGGAGAAGTGTAGAAGTTTCCCCCTTTAATTCCTTCTTTATGTCTTTTCATGTTTTACTCATTTTCTTTTCATTTTTCCATTAATCCTAAATTCTAGAAGCCACTTGAAGAACCAAGTGAGAGGGGGGCTACCAAGGCCGGCCACAACTGTTGGGGTAAGGATGTGGGTTTTGTTTGGATGAGAAAAGAAATAAATGCTGTACCCAACTTCCATTTATACTAATTTCACCGAAAAAAAAGCCTTTTTCTTCGATAGTTTCTAACTCCGGTTAACAACTCCATTTCAATTCAAAAACCACATGTTAAAATTTTGTTTAATGTGTTATGATGTACAAAATTTGTTTCAACTCATTCCAGTTTGAAATTTTCCCAAATTAAATGTATTAGTGACAGCTTAAAATAATATTAAAATAATTAATTTCGGAAAAATTTTCAGAAAATTTGAAATTTTACCAGTGGCTTAATAAACACAAAATACTAGCAATTACATAGCTAGAATATTTATATTTAATTTTAAAATAAAGATATTTGTATTTTGACTTTTTACAGAAAACCCCTTATTTTACCGATTTTCCGAAATTTCACCAAAACGATTTTCAAACCGTTACAATCTTCCCCCCTTAAAGAAATTCGGTCCCCGAATTTAAATTAAAACTATCACCAAACACTAAAACATCTATGCAAAACCATCAAGTCGTCGGGGCTCCGAAATCGTAAATACATAAAACAAATCGTAGCGCAGCGCATGCGCATGAAAAATGAGCATATAACTCAAAATCAAAACTCCGTCAAGCATAACGCAATCATCGGAGTTATGGTGAGAATAGAATATCCAAGCCCAATACGAAAACCAACATAATATACATTAAATCTATAACTTATATATAGTGCGCATCGTAGTAATACCGTCTAAACATCTTAATAAAGAAGCATGCCAAAAACCCCTTTTTGAAAAAAAAATCGCCGTGCGATGCACGTGTCACGGCATAAGTAGCGGACGTTTTATTTTAAAAAAAAAGCTATATATATATATATATATATCTTTTATTTAACATACACGTCCCGCCTGGTTACTAAATCAAATAGTAAAGATTATGAAAACATACTGCTCAAACTGAAATCAATCCCAATCACATCAATAAAATATCATGTGCGTCCGGTGCGCACTGAAGTCGAAACCAAATGCAGATACCACGAATACACACAACAACAAAACTAAGTGCAACAGGTGTGCACCAAAAACATCTGTCAAGTGCAACGGGTGTGCACGACTCAAAATCAGGTGCATCTAATCTGCACAAAACCCCCGATTTAGTGCATCTGGTGTGCACAAAATCGCATCAAGTGCGCCAAGTATGCGCAAGAATCCTAATCAGGTGCACATGGTGCACGAAAACAAACATCGAATATCAGAATCGAAATCACAGTACGAAAATGGATAAAAACTAGGTCGAAGCATATATCAAAATCACGTGTAACCCCTATGCACGAAATCAAATCAAAAATCTCAAAAAAATATATAAAACCAAATCAAATGTACTGGGTGCGTACTAAACCACATCAATACAACTGATATATGAAACACAAATAGAATGAAGGTACATACATGAAATACCAATCGTAGAACAAAAATGCTCAAAATACAAAAATCCAATCAATGAAAATATGAAATTCAAATCACTAGATCACAATCGTAAACACTATCGTCAATGTGCGCCTCTTTCCTCTGATGTCGACCGCTTCGAACTCGTTCTTTCATAGGTGTGCTGACTGCGCTACCAACGGCAATACTCATGTCTAGAGTCTCCCACATAGTCGATCTCTTCACTTGATATCCGAACTACATTAAACCTTTCGATCGATCCATCAAAATCCCATAATTCCCCGAGAGCTCAACACTCAAGTACGGTTTAAAATTATCCGGTACATACCCCAGTATCGATGATCCAGCCGTAGAAGGGCAAACCCAAGCCTCACTAATGGCACAGCGGAACTGCCGTAAACCCTAAGGTTCAAGGGCGTTCTCGTGGTCATTATGTCGAGTTAGGGTTTCATTCTTCCAGAGGGTCCATCGAAATACCTGCATGTTCTTCCGAATACTTTAAACTTAGGAAATGGTTTTCTGATAATCGTTCGAACCCTTTAACTTCATCCGGACGGCATGTGAATACCCTTCGTCCGCACGCTAAGCAATGCTTCAGTCCTCAAGAATAACCAATACTCTAATGGTTACTGCATTCGAGCCGCATCTCCCTCTGCCCGTGGTAACAGAAACCACCATCCGACATTGACGAAGATAGATCAAAGGAACGAATGAAATACGGTGCAAACAATGTAAATCCTAGGGCTCCTTAAGCAGAGTAGCGTATCGTAAGTATGCCGCGGACCATACCCACGGTACGTTACTCTACCTAACTCGCCTACTCCATCAACCAAGGGTCACCTAGACTTATACAAGGTTAAACCTAGCGCTCTGATACCAACTTTGTCACGACCCGAAAGTACGGAACGTGACCGGCACTTAGATTACGAAGCGTCTAGAGGCGCCACGTAACCTAAGTAAGCCGAAGCCCAGAAATCTAAACCATAAAAGAAGAAGAAGAAGAAAAAGAAAACAAGTCTAAAAACATCAGCAAATTTTACCAAAAATTTCGGCAGAGTCTCCTCTGTAAAAACTGGCCCCCAAACGGGTACAACAAGTATAATATGAATAAACAATAAAAAGCATCCCCAAACGGGTGCTAGCATCAACGCCAACAGGCGGAAACAACCACAACAAGCACAATAATATACAACGCCAGAGGGCGAGGCTCAAAACTCAAAAGAAAGCAAAACCACCAGATCAGAATAATACAGGCGCGACTCTAAGGTCGAAGTAAAAGACTGGTCCAATAAACTTATCAATTAATACAAGTATGGTTGATGGAGCTTACTAGATACAAATGAATGAATAAAATACAATGGTGGTTCAGATACAAGTGAACCAACCTACCGTGCAAATCACCCTGAAATAAAAGATGTGCCAGCAAACTGCCCGGGAAACCTGTACATCGAACCTGTAAAGAATTTGGCACAACGGGGGTGAGTTGCCAACTCGTGAGTAGAAGACATCTACGAAAAGAAATCGAATGCACGACGCTATCCTAGGTCATAATAGTACACTATTATATCCCAATCATCTTGTAATAGCAGGGTAAAACTACGTGTAAATGCAGATACTTCGTGCTCGTATCTGTGCCTCATATAATGCTATGTCATATGAATGTATATGCATGCATCATGAATATAAAATAACAAATCCTGAAATCCAGAAATATCTGTATAAGAAATCTTTAGCTGTTATCATAGTAAAATGTGTATAAGAATCTGAAATCTCAACAATGAAATCCATGGAAATCCGTGTCAAGCATCGACACAACACATGTAATCTCAAGTCTCAATATCTCGGGCTCCGTCAGTCCGGATCGGCCCATATCATCAAATCTCACGACAACGGTCGGTATCCTCCGGATATCCGCCGCGCCAGACATCACCGGTAGGTCGCCTTCCCCTGCCAGGCTCATCGTCTACAACTCGATCTTCTTGCCCCGGGGTACCATACCGGGCCCACCATGTACCCGAGACGGTTCATCCACTCCTCGAATCGGGTCTCGAAATCCATCAGAAAACATGAAATACTCATGGTGGACGACACATACATCACGAGAAAACCGCATCTTATTTTAAAAAAAAGAGAAGAGGAGAGAGAGAGAAGTTTTTATATATTTTTGCGGTTTTCCCCAAAAACCCAGAAATCTCATAGAAATCCAAATCTCAAAATCATGAGTACTATATGATAAGTGTCGGCATATGCCCATAATACTGCATGATAACACGAAAATGTGAATGCATGAATGTCTAAGTAATGAATGTCATGTCTTATACTTAACATCAGAGAGTGATCACAATACTACATCGGTTTAGTTGTTAACTGATTCTATCAATAAAAGATAATATGATCTAAAGTGTACGTGACATAGCAATTACCGATGATGATGTGTGTGAGCCGGCAAATAAGTGTGCGTGGAATATGCGCATCATCGGTAATGGTTCTGGTGTCGTAACAGGTAAGGTTTATACTATTTATAGCAACATATGTATGAACATGCAACATTATGATTACAGTGTGAAAGTAAAGACGAATGTATATTACCTACTCATTTAATATACTAATACTACTACCACTATATGACTCGAACCTAACTTAGTGTCCATCTAACCTCCTAAGGAAAACTAAACCTAAGAACTAGTCAATAGAAATAAGAGTCTACCTAAGGTCTGAATTAATATCTCTAATAGTCGGCGATCCCGCCTCAACAGCGTCACGTACGTAGTACGGCTTCCTCGAATCAAGAGTGCGGATCAATCATCAAATCTAAGTCTCGTACGGTAAAATCCATCGTACGGCATCCCAATGTCGGGGTACGGTCAAGTATCTCCTAGGTGTCTCCTCATTCGTATAATGTCATATGTATCATATTGTGATTAAGGCATACTCATATGATATCGGCATCAGGTCACACCAATATAATGTCGAAATCAAGTTATACATATATCATATCGTAATCAGTCATAAATTACAGTCCGAGTACTATTCTAGCGTCCCATGTACATCAATATCACCACCACTCTTTGTAATTTATATATTCAAGTTCATTATCTCATTCCCTAATTATCCGCTAACACATTATTACGACTGTATAGTCAAAATCACGGCATCAAGCCCAGTTATACTATTTCATCATACCTCGGATATCATATCACATCACTGAATCACCTATATGTGTTGTATATATATGTATATACATATACCTAGTTCTATATATATACACATATACGTACCCCATGTCGATTTTCAGTGCGTGCGCTGGTGTGTTTCTATCTGAAACCTACGAACCTCTTCCAAGGTACTCATCCTCTGATATAGTTTTCCTAAATCGGTCTAGTCCAGCCTAGGGTCAATACTAGGGTCCTACTAGGGTCACGTCTGGTTTCCTAATGTCAATAAGTACTATTCCTATTCTACGTTGCGGGGGTGCTAAACGCCATCCACCCGACTTTCCCCCGTAGATATGCATCTACTCACCTGGTCCATGTCTGCCGAAGACGGTGTTGCCATCCTCCTCTTCATTGCCCGCCGTCCACGTGAGGGGTACCTAAACGCAAATATATAAATAGTATCGTAAACTGAATCACATACAAAAGCCAAAACAACGCAAAATACAAGCATAGGTTAAAACCTATGTCCCGTCCACGCAAAAGCACCAAATATCGCTCGATATCGGCGTACAAACTCCGATGGATCGAGATAACATCAACAAATGACTCGTAGTTTTAAAACACATTACTTATATTATAAAACATGATTAAATCCATCGAAACCCTAAAATCCATCAAACCGTCCAATTTCGTAAAACCCGAAAATGCCAATTTACCGTTTTTCATCAAAACTTGACATTTAAATGAAACCAATAGTTATAAAACTCATTAAATAGCATAAATAGACTATATAAACCATTACTATATTTTTATTACACAAATTTGTATTAATTTGGAATTTCTAGTTTGCAACCTTTAACAATTTTCAACATTTTTTTAAGCAAATTTTACAAATCAACAACTAAACTAAGTTTGCATGATCTAAGTTGCTAAACAATATACTAGAATGTTAATAATATCATGAAAACCATAATTAGGTTTTAATTCCCATTATTTAGTCCATTTTCAAAAACCAAGTTAGCAAAAATAAGCATATTTATCCAAATTTCCAACTAACAATTTGAAACTAACAACTAGATTAGCCTTTGCATTAAATTAACATGCTAATCTACCCATTAAACCATGAACATTTGATAAACATTCTCATTAGAATTTTATCTAACCTATTTATATGTTTTGTAAAAATCTAGTTTGCAAAAAGAACCTAATTCAACAATTTTAAATGCAACATCTAGCAAATTTTGCTACTAGATTAGGTTTAACATTTCCTAATGTGTTAAACTACAAATTTAGATCAATACCCAAGAATCAATACCCTAATAATAATTTAATAACCATATTCTAGAAATTTAAAATTTAAACTTAAAACTATATTAAACAACACAATAATCACTTTTTGGATTAAATAAACAACACTTGACAAAAGGATTAAGATTTTACCTCAACAACTTGAGATCCAAACATGCAACTTGACATAAAAATATAGCTCTCTCACTTCCAAATCCAAGTTAAATAGGAGCAAAGGAAATTGGATAGGGTTTTGTGATGCATTTGTGCTAATATGTGTTGATTTTTGATGAATTTTGGAGGGTTTTTTGAAGAAAAATGAAATGGACAAATGTGGGGAGGGGGAGGACCTGAGCTCGGCCAGGAAATTGGAGGGAGGAAAGTGAGGGGGTGAGGTGTGTGGAGAAGTGTAGAAGTTTCCCCCTTTAATTCCTTCTTTATGTCTTTTCATGTTTTACTCATTTTCTTTTCATTTTTCCATTAATCCTAAATTCTAGAAGCCACTTGAAGAACCAAGTGAGAGGGGGGCTACCAAGGCCGGCCACAACTGTTGGGGTAAGGATGTGGGTTTTGTTTGGATGAGAAAAGAAATAAATGCTGTACCCAACTTCCATTTATACTAATTTCACCGAAAAAAAAGCTTTTTTCTTCGATAGTTTCTAACTCCGGTTAACAACTCCATTTCAATTCAAAAACCACATGTTAAAATTTTGTTTAATGTGTTATGATGTACAAAATTTGTTTCAACTCATTCCAGTTTGAAATTTTCCCAAATTAAATGTATTAGTGACAGCTTAAAATAATATTAAAATAATTAATTTCGGAAAAATTTTCAGAAAATTTGAAATTTTACCAGTGGCTTAATAAACACAAAATACTAGCAATTACATAGCTAGAATATTTATATTTAATTTTAAAATAAAGATATTTGTATTTTGACTTTTTACAGAAAACCCCTTATTTTACCGATTTTCCGAAATTTCACCAAAACGATTTTCAAACCGTTACACCTACACAGAGGTTTCTTGGCTCAGGCGAAACGGAGTAGGAGCACATATGTGATATGTGCGGGACCGAGGATAATACGATATGAGATACCGTATTCTGTTCTCGCGATATTTGATATCAGCCGGGTCATCGGATCAAGTGTTGATTCGATGAATCGGTACGGATAAATATTAGTCGGTTATATGCGATATAGCCGGATTTTCGGATCAAGTGTTGATTCGATAATTTAATGTATAATAATATATATGATATATTAAAAATTGCATTAACTAATATTAGCTCACTAAAAGATTCTTTTTCTCACTCGGGTAATATATTGATATATATGCGATATATGTTAATTGTATTATTTTATTTTGTTACGATAAATATTATATATGTGATATATAATATTGTAACATGAGATGATAACTAATGCAACATGTTTAGTGGAGTTTAAACATGATTAGGGTTTGGATTAGGGTTAAGACTTCTAGTTGATTCTAGATGGTTTCTTTTTGTCATGATAAAGATATTTTTTTATGACTCATGCTTTAACCCAACCCAAACCCTAACCCTAGTTAATTCTCTACATGAGTTTAGTTGACCATGGTTGCATTATTTATCATATTAATTCTTTCTATTCATCACAAAAGGATATATATCATATTATTCATCTTCTTCTTCCATCATCTTTTCTTTCATGAAAAAGCTTACTAGTTTTTTCAAAGTGATGAATAAATGTGAGAAAAAGATAAATAAAGAGAGCAAAAATCCTACTTCACCATCCTCATCTTCCCTTGCCCTTTAGATGAGAGTGTTCACTCAATTTTAGTGAGTGTTAGCTTGTGTTAATGAAACTTCAAGGTAGATCATCTTTGTATCGAAGATCGGAAGCAAGACTGCACATTTCTCTTCGTGGAGCCTCTCGAGAGTCCGGAGCATGATGATCGCAGCGAAGGGACTTCAACACGGAGCTTATGAAGTGAAGGACCGGATCTACAAAGGTTGTAATCCCTCTCACTTAGTGTTAAAGTGTTTAGCATGCTATTTTTCGCCTAATCTCTAGTTTAAAGATCCGTATTCGGGTTGTTCGGCACGGCTAAAATTTTAATCGGGCATAGTTGATGCCTCATAGACCCTTGTGCGCGTGCCTAGCAACCCTACAGTGGTATCAGAGCTACTAGGCATTAGATGTCGACCTACGGGGGATTATCACTGTGTGACAGTGTGGCGAAGCATAGGCTCTTACCCCCAGGGTGTCCCGAGACCGGAAGGTGTTCTGGCGGGTTGTAGTCCTCGCGAGGGGGCATGCGTAAAAAGTAGCTGCTGAGGGACCCGTTGGTGCCACGGCGACCCTATTGGATGGGGTGGCTGCCTGACCTACAGTGGTATCAGAGACAAGCTAGAGCTTTAGGCGATGTCTAGACGAAATTTAAAGTCCGATCGAACCCGGAAAACCCGATATACCCTAGTTTCTGGAAATTTTTTAAAACTGTGATTTTTTTCATATTAAAAATACCCAAAAAATTCAGCAGGGTATTCTAGGAATTACTGTGAAACCCGACTCCCTAAATCGTCCAAAGCGCTGCGGAACCGCGGCAAAACCCTGGTATTGGCGGCGGTTCCGCGGCAAGAAGGAAGGATTGAGGGATAGGGTTTGCACAGTAACCTCCGTAGCTAATTCCTGATTCTTCTGGGAATTTTTAATTATACTCAAGTGTTGGGTTTTCTGGGGTGTATTGGGGACTCGTTGTTTCGATCGGATATTTTAACTTTGTTTAGTTTGTCCGGATAATTTTTAGAAACTGTTAAAAAGTTCGAACGGATATCAAAAACTCACTTTTTCCCCTGTTGGAAAATTTTTCAAAAGTTGGATTTTTTCTCGTGTTTAAGAATGTTCTAAGTCGTGCAAGTAATGCGGTGGACCCTCTAGAAGACAACAAACCTTAACTCGATTATGTGACCGTCTTGAACTGCCTTTTGAACCTTAGGGTTTGGGGCAGTACGGCGTGCCACATGTGAGGCGTTGGCTTGACCCTTCTACGACTGGACCATTGGTACTGTGGCATGTGATGAATGTTTTTAAACTGATTTCAAGTGTTGAGATATATTGGGGAAATCTTGGTTGTTTGATTATTCGATCGGAAAGTTTAACATTGTCTATTTATCTGGAATGTGATACAATAATTGGAATTCACAAGTAGTTATGAGATAACTAATATGAATGTTATAAACACAGCACTTTAGTCTCAATTGATCGGTTGCTACCGAATTTTGATGTGATCAAAAGTCCGTCGCAATCACGTAGCGTACGCGGATACTCGCCGGGTAAACATAACAGACAGCCACGCCCCATAGCCCCGACCAAGTGACTGTAGGAGAACCCCGTCGCCAAGAGCATCCGTTCGGGTGCTCGCGGCAGCGGTGTTCCGCCTTAGTGCACTTTGTCGACGGCATCTGGGGGTGCGGCCGTCTACTAAAGTTTGCGACGAGCATTCGATCAGGACGTCGGGAATCTTGTTGAATTGCCCGACTTGATATTGAAAAGAGTTTTCGATAATGAGACTAAAATGTGGGGTTTATAATTGTTAGGCATGCGATGTCTAAGGAATTCATTTGGTTAGGCATGCGATGTCTAAGAAGGTTGCGGATTCCAACTGTTGTAGTTTTACACTTTCTTTTCTGTGACCGTAAGCGTAGTATGTGGTGTATCGCCGGCTTCGTTGCTATACATCAACGACAATCGGGATACGCATACTTTCTTACGTTGATGATATGTGATATTATGTGTTGCTGTGATATGTTATATTGGATCGTCGCATTCTGAATAGCCGGGGGTTTTATGTGAGATGAGAGTTTTTTTTTCTTTTTCATTCATGTAAAAATTTGTATGTAATATTCTTTTGTTGGGGCACTTCCAGGTTGCGGAAGATGTCACCGTTGTATATTATTTACTTTTCCGCATTAGGTAGACCCAAGGCGGGGAGCACAAGTAACCGGGTTCTAAGGTCCAGTGGGAGACCATCTCGAGGAGTCGAGACCGGGTCTCCTAACCCTAGAATCGGCAGTGTTATTTGCCGCTCTCGTAGGGGTCTAGGGATGTGGGTTTGGCTATTCATCGCGACCGTGGAATCTGTGTTTTATACAGGCTCGTATTGAAAACACGGACGTCCTAGTATATCCAATATTTCATATATGTTCTTCTGCTGCAATGTTCTGTGATGAGATCATATTACTGCCTGAGACGAATGTTTATATTTTATATATATGAGATATATGTTATATTGCAGATTTCGTTTCAAAAGAGATGCTTGTGAAGCATAATAAAATGGAACTTCATTAATGAGATTAATGAAATAAAAGAAACCTAAGATGTTGTAGAAACTTGTTTAAAAACTGGTAGCTCTAGTTCTTGCTTTGCATAGCGGTGTTCCTTGTAGAACATCCAGCACCTTATTCGATAAGGAAAGAGCCGAGATCCCTTCACCGGGAGTGACCTCTTTAGCGAAACTAGCAGATGCTACACACTCGGTTTGTCTTTTGATTGCTTCTATAGTTCTTGCTTTGCATAGTGATATTTATGGAATATCCTGCACCTTATTCGATGAGGAAAGGGCCGACGATCCCTTCACCGGGAGTGACCCCTTTAGCAAAACTAGAAAAGCCTCAAAAACACTCCATTTAAAATTACTCGATTCTACAACGATATCAAGTTCATTACGCAAAGGGTTTTCCTAAAAACCCGTCGTAGCCCTCCGTCATTTCAGATAAGTACTACTTAGTATTCGTGCTGCGGTAGTTTGGCATTCGTCAAGGCGTAGTGTACGGTAGCTAACTAGTGCTTATCTGCTAGCATACGATGCGATTGGATTAGGGTATTCATACGGCGTTGTTTGGCATTCATCAAGGGTCGTGCGGGTGGGTTTAATTCAATCAAGAAATGTACGGGTTGAACTTGGCTAGCGGACTATGGATGGTTTGGCATTCGTCAAGGTCATCGGACGCTAGGGGAAAAATATTATCGGGAATTTCAAGTGTTGAAATTTGCAATGAGATTGCATACCTTCTATGAGATAGTTGTATCCCGATACCCGCTGCGAGTAAGAGTTGCTTCTGGGAGAGTTTTACACATTACAATTAGCCGATCAAGTAGGTGTCTAGAAAGGTGTTAACGGGGTTACGCCTCTGGGAAAACGAGGTTTACTTTAATTAGGTTCGTGCGAAAGCACGGGGGACCTCCCTCAAAGTACCGACACTGGCCTGGCTGAAAGATTGGCGAACTTGTAGCATGTAATTAATCCCGGCTAGTCTTTCCTTTTAAGGTTTGAAGGAAGATTTGATTAAAAACAGTGGGAGACATCCTGATTAGATATATTAGATAACTAATCTAATCTTGCAAGAGCATACGCTGAGTGTTTTCTTCTCTCTCTCTCTAGGTAGCAACCATATCACGCCTTAATCAAGATAATAAAACGGATATATTGACCGAACCCGCTAGTTATACTGAGCTGGGGAACGTTGGTCCCGCTCCAACTTATAATTGTTATAAGACAGAGCAGGAAATTGGGAAATACCAGAATTCTCATGCCGCCCAAACGAAGAAAGTGCATATTGATGCATCATCTTCGGGTGTGTTCATTATAGAGAACTGGGAACGGGTGATAAGTTTCATGAGACAGAAAACGGTGCAAGTGTTGCAGCCAAGTCTGTTGGTCACTATCACCCTGTACTACCAGAATACATTGATTCTGAACAAATGTTATTAGATACCGAACCTGATATACAACATCATATCAGTTTCTTTATTAGTAAAGAAGTGATATAATTTTGTATTGTTGGATAATGTTTTGAACATTTCCTATATCAAGAGTTGATCGGTTCAGGCACGTTATCTAAAAGTATTGATGTTCTAAATCAAACTACAGTTCTTAGTATACAGAATACACACAAGAGGAAGAGTTCAGAAATGAACGAATCCTTCTTGAGGTATTGTAGACTAGGTCATATCAATGCGACCCGACTAGCTAAGTTACATTTAGATGCATATTTAAATCTATTTGAATTTACATCTTGTGAAACTTGCCGGTCGTGTCACAAAGATAAGATGACCACAGCTCTGTTTATTGAAAACAGAGAAAGAGTTAGTGAACTCTTGGGATTGATACATGCTGATGTATAAAAGTCTCCTGTCTACACATGCAAAGACCGGTTCTTTGTACTTCATTACATTCTTTGATGATCTCTCAAGATTCAGACATATGTTCCTGCTGAAACACAAGTCCGAACCTTTTGAGATATTCACAGAATATAAGTTAGAAGTAGAGAACCAAAATACGGGTATAAGTATTATGTCCTTTGATGAGATCAAGGAGGAGAATACTTGAGTACGGAATTCCCGGACTATTCTAAAGGAGCATGAGATTCTCTCTCAGCATTACTCCTCCATATACACCACAGCACGTCGGTGTATCGGGGCGGAGCAATAGCACCCTATGTGATATGGTGTGCTCTATGATGAGTACTACTGAGTTTCCTATTTCCTTTAGGGAGTTATGCACTTGTGAAGTTGCATACCTATTAAATAGGGTTCAAATCAAATCAGTTGCCTACCACTTCATATGTGATATGGAATGGGAAGAGCCCATATCTTAAGCTTGTTAAGATTTGGGGTTGTCCGGACTATGTCTAAAAGCAAAATCCGGACAAGCTCGAGGCAAGGACTATTATGTAGAACTGGAAATATTCCAGCTATACAAACTGCAGCAGATGAGTTGGTAGAACCAAAGGATTTAATAGTTTCCAACGAACCTCAGCCTCTCCGCCGATCTAGTAGGGTTCCTCACCCACCTGAGAGATACTTCGGTTTCTCTATGACAGTGGGAGCGAGGATTACATCATGAGATGATGACCCAACTAGTTTCGAGCTGGCCATCAGGAATGGGACTCTGTAAGAATGGCTGGATGCTTAGCAATCTGAGATGGAATCCTTATACACCGACAAAGTATGGACTTTAGTTGCTTTATCTGAAGGGTTAAATCCCCATCAGGAGCAAGCATATCTTGAGAAGATTACTTGGTGTACATGGAAAAGTTGAGACTTTCAAAGCTATGCTTAAGTCCATCTAGATCCTACTTGCCACGGCTACATACCATGACTACGATATCTGGAGGTTGGGTGTCTTGACTGCTTTTCTAAATGATGTTTTAGAAGAGAGCATCTATAAGTACACAGCCAGAGGGCTTCGTAGACAGTGGGAGCAGCGGAAACGTGCGCGAGATGTTTTATGTGATAAAGAAGGCATCGCGGAGTTGGAACATCTGTTTTTATGTGGTAGTAAAAGAGTTTGACTTCATCAAAATGGTAGATGAACCTTGTATACAAAAAGGTAGTGGGGAGTATGGCGGTGATCCTCGTAGAGTACGTGGATGACATACTTTTGATAGGGAAGGAGTTTCCTATGCTACGCTCGGTCAATCTCCGCTTATCACAAGGATTCTCCATATAGGATCAAAGTGATACCTCCTAAATCCTGGGTTTTGGATCTATGAGATAGATCTAATTGGATGTTAGGATTTTCACTAGTTGTAGTGAGATGGTATCAATCGATCCTGGGAGAATCACTGGAAAGGTTTCAGGGTGATAAGGACGACTGAATGTCAGTCACAGGCATTGTCTTTACCCTCAGTGGAGGGACGGTATGTTGGAAGAGTTCCAAGCTAGATACCGTGACAAACTAGACGATTAAAGGCAAGATACATCGTTACCAAGGATGCTACCAAAGAAGCAGTCTGGATATTTATAAATTCATGAGATGAACTTCGTTCCTACCATTGTGTGACAATAGAGTTGTGGCTTATGCCAAGGAACCCCCATCCCATCAGAAATCCGGATATAATTCTTAGGCAGTACCACCTGATCATGGAGATGGTTGATCTCCAGGGAGATCGAGGTTAGGAGAGTAGAAACAGAGGACGACAGCGCGGATCCACTCACAAAGGCCTTTTTCCCAGTAGAGACTTTTATGGGATGGTTGAGTATGAGATACTTCAACCACAGCTAATTGTTGGGTATGTGATACCACAACAGATGGCCCTAGTGCAAGTGGGAGATTGTTAGTTATATGTATGCCCTAGAGGCCATTACTGTACATACGATGTATATTGTAATGGATGCTTCGATATATATAGGGAGGACTTTCTTGCTCGACATGATAGTATGCTATCTGGTTGTACTTTATCTTAACATGTACTCTGATTGTCTCTATATTACATTTTGATAAAGCCCTTAGGATATGTACTCGACTACTGGGACTATGATGAGATCATACTAGTGGGGCCACGGTAGTCGACGAGTACATCCTATAACTATTCCTAGTCGAGGGTGTATCGAGACAGGGCATCGATAGACCAGAGTAGACTAGCGTATACGCATCTTGACCCATATGATGGGCGATGGATGATCCTATATCCATCGGTGTTTGACATCAAGGATGGTGTACGGGTGCTCAGTGAAGACTGGGTACACTGGACGGACTCGTCGAGAACTCCCAGATGGTATTATACCACACGTCAGATGGCAGTTCTCCGGTGACACTGGTACAGAGTAGTCTGTTGACCCGAGATCGTCATAGAGTCTTGTGTGATTCCCACTGTGCTTTGATTTCCATCATACCACGTCCAAGAGGGCATGCAAAAAGGCGGCTTTTGGATACAGTCCCGAATCACATGGAGGCAATGAGCGATAGGACGGGATTCGTCTCTCCCGGTATAGGGAGTTGATGTTGTGCTGTGTTCGATTGGCTATAACCGGAAATCCCTGGCCAGGGTTGCTGAGATTTACTGGTAAGTGTTATCAGTAGTTTCTCGAACTGTTATAGACCTCATATCGACACGACTTATCGAGCTACTGGGGTCTGACGTTTACCACCCCTAGGCGAGATATGCAACATATCAGACGACGAGACCGGACTGTACGGGAGTGTTACTGTTTGGATTCACACGAGAATGTACAGGCTTGCTTGTTGATCTTCTGAGTGCTCAATACCTGGGTAGCTGTTACGTTTAGCTGAACGCTTGCAGCTTGTGGGTGTTTGATATGATCATCACCTACTGCCGGCGTATTGACGATTCTTTAGAGTCCTACACAGAGGTTTCTTGGCTCAGGCGAAACGGAGTAGGAGCACATATGTGATATGTGCGGGACCGAGGATAATACGATATGAGATACCATATTCTGTTCTCGCGATATTTGATATCAGCCGGGTCATCGGATCTAGTGTTGATTCGATGAATCGGTACGGATAAATATTAGTCGGTTATATGCGATATAGCCGGATTTTCGGATCAAGTGTTGATTCGATAATTTAATGTATAATAATATATATGATATATTAAAAATTGCATTAACTAATATTAGCTCACTAAAAGATTCTTTTTCTCACTCGGGTAATACATTGATATATATGCGATATATGTTAATTGTATTATTTTATTTTGTTACGATAAATATTATATATGTGATATATAATATTGTAACATGAGATGATAACTAATGCAACATGTTTAGTGGAGTTTAAACATGATTAGGGTTTGGATTAGGGTTAAGACTTCTAGTTGATTCTAGAAGGTTTCTTTTTGTCATGATAAAGATATTTTTTTATGACTCATGCTTTAACCCAACCCAAACCCTAACCCTAGTTAATTCTCTACATGAGTTTAGTTGACCATGGTTGCATTATTTATCATATTAATTCTTTCTATTCATCACAAAAGGATATATATCATATTATTCATCTTCTTCTTCCATCATCTTTTCTTTCATGAAAAAGCTTACTAGTTTTTTCAAAGTGATGAATAAATGTGAGAAAAAGATAAATAAAGAGAGCAAAAATCCTACTTCATCATCCTCATCTTCCCTTGCCCTTTAGATGAGAGTGTTCACTCAATTTTAGTGACTGTTAGCTAGTGTTAATGAAACTTCAAGGTAGATCATCTTTGTATCGAAGATCGGAAGCAAGACTGCACCTTTCTCTTCGTGGAGGCTCTCGAGAGTCCGGAGCATGATGATCGCAGCGAAGGGACTTCAACACGGAGCTTATGAAGTGAAGGACCGGATCTACAAAGGTTGTAATCCCTCTCACTTAGTGTTAAAGTGTTTAGCATGCTAGTTTTCGCCTAATCTCTAGTTTAAAGATCCGTATTCGGGTTGTTCGGCACGGCTAAAATTTTAATCGGGCATGGTTAATGTCTTGTAGACCCTTGTGCGCGTGCCTAGCAACCCTACAAGTGAAGGCGACGAGGAGAGAACCATCCGACCACCACAAGGAGTCCAAGAGAAGGAGTTCAAGTTGAGGTATAACCCCTAACCGAGTAGGTAAAGCTCTTGTTAGTTGCTAGTGTGTAGTTTTGCAAAGATCCGTATTTTATCGTCCATGTTACCTAAACCCAAAAAAATTCGTTTTTCACCGTTTCCGCAAGCCCGAAAGAACCGGGAGAGATAACGTGGACT
Source organism: Agapanthus africanus (assembly GCA_030015575.1). Lineage (NCBI taxonomy): Eukaryota > Viridiplantae > Streptophyta > Magnoliopsida > Asparagales > Amaryllidaceae > Agapanthus > Agapanthus africanus. The sequence goes on from JASDDO010000029.1 coordinate 56,216,875, forward strand.
TACAGTGTTATCAGAGCCTAGCTAAACACACCCTAGCATGTTAGCAAAGTATCTAGAATTTCGATCGGACAAAAAACCGCAAAACACCCCAAAAAATTCAAGTTTCTGCCGATTTTTATTTCTGCTCAAAAAATAATAAATCATGTACTAAAAATAAGCTCAGTCTTTCTAAAGAACAGGCAAGAAAAACGATCCAGTGAGTCGACCAACTCACCGCGGATCCGCGGCACGAGCTTGCTCCTGCCGCGGATCCGCGGCCGAGTTGACTCGGCCGTGGATCGTTTCTCCTGCAGTGCTCTTGTGTTGGTGTTTTATGATTTTTGAGATCGTTTGTTTCTGCCCAGAATTTCCAGAGAACAAATTTGTTTTTCGGGTGGTTACAAATCCGTATTTTGATCGATTTTCTGTAGACTTTGGCTAATGGGTTGTATCTGTAATGTTATATATGTATTGAATGTCTGCTAATCGCTATACGTCGATTAGTGGGGGTTATACATATCTGTGATCTGTAATGTTGATGGTATGTGTATATGAATTCGTTGGATTGTCGCGGATGAATAGCCGGGGGTTGTGAGATGAGAGTTTTTTCTTTATCTTTCAATTCATGTAATATATAAATTTGATGTAATATTATTTGTATGGCCGCACATCCGGGATGGGGTTGTAGCCGCCATTGTATAATTTCTTTTTACTGTTTTTGCTCCTAGGATAGACCCAAGGTGGGGTGCACAATCTACCGGGTATCTCGAAGTGCCGAGTGGCCTACTCACGTCGTTGAGGGAGGTTGCTTCGCTTCGGGTACTTGGCGGGTAGTTTGCCGCACCCGTAGGGGTCTAGGGTGGGGTATTGGCTATTCATCGCGACCGTGTAATCCGCTTTTCGTTACAGGCTCGAACGGAATGCGGATTCCTAGTATATCCAATGTATTCATCTGTGATCTGGAATGGCTATCATTGCATCTGACGAATGTGTATATATCTATATATGATATCTATTTAGGCGTTGCTTTTGTTTTGCATCCGCGCTAGTCCAGCCCCCGCTCTGTCGTTAGTTAAGTAACCTAACGGGTGATGACGGGACCCCGTGGCGAGTGCGGATGGCATAAGCGTACGTCATATTTTCGTTTTTTGCTGCAATGGTAGGATTAAATGATGGGACACATTAAAATTAATGCAGGAAAATAAACCAAGTAAAAGTCGTTGGAACACTTTCAAACCACTCGGTTCTTTTCAAAAACCAACTTTTAAATGCGGAGCTTGAACCACTCCTTTTTAAAAGCTATTTCGTTCCATCGATTATATCAAGTTCACTACGTTCACGGTTTCGCCAAAACCATTCGTAGCCCTCCATCATTTCAGTTAAATATTCAGTAGTATTCAAGCTATGTATTTTGACCTCACGCCAAGGCATAGTGTTTGGTAGCTGCCGGATATTTATCTGTTGCATAGATAGAATGCGTTGGTTTGAGACAGTCGTACTGCCATTTTGGCCTACGTTAAGTGTAGGTACTGGTGGGTTCAAATTAACCTGGATAATGATGGGTAGAACTTGACATGTGACTTATGACATTTTGACCTCACGCCAAGGTCATAAGAGCATGGGGCAAAAATCCACATCGGGAGTTTCAAAAGAAACTGAAACTTGCTAGCGCTGCATACCATTTGCAGTGTGATGATTCTGATAGGATTCCTTCAGTTTTCTCACGCGATGATATTTGGATCCTGATCCTACTATGAGTATATGCTACTCCTCGGGAAATTTCTCACTTAACGATCAATGCTATAAACCTAGTAAGTGTTTAGAATGGTGTTAGCGGGGCTACGCCCCCAGGGAAAAGAGCTTATTTAATTAAGGAACTTCGCGAAAGCGTTGGAAAACCTCCCTCGAAATACCGGCACTGGCCTGGCTGAACGGTTAAGCAAGTATTGTACGGTGAGATTGATCCCGACTAATTCTTCCTTTATGGTTTGAGGAGGGATTCGAGAGAGAGTGGGAGCCATCCTGTTTAGACAAACTAAAAACCACTCTAAACTTGCAAGAGCATCATGCTAAAGTGTTTCTTCTCTCTCTCCTAATTGCAGCGACCAATCGACATCTCCTAATTGCAGCGACCAATTGACATGACTGGACTTAAGTTATTACTAGATAAAAATATACTGACAGGGCCAAACTACAAAGATTGGCTCAGGAATGTCAAAATGGCAATCACTTACGATAAGTTGGGGTATCTCCTTACCACCAAAACTCCCCCTGTCCCAGGTCCCACCTCTAGCGTCGAGGATATAGAAATCCATAAGACATGGGAGATCGACTGCGCGAAGGCCAAGTGCCTCGTGCTTGCTTCTATGGACAATGAACTGTAAGTGCACGGCGGCGCCCCGGCCGTCGATCCGACGGCCAAATGCGGAAGCGGTGATAAACTTTAATTTTGCGAACTTAGCAAACTGGCACCACTGCGCACTAGACTCCGGATCGGGCCATTAAACTAGTTCTAGCTAACTACAAGATGGGAAGAGATATACCGAGTGATCCGAGTCCTCCGGTCTTTTCGTCGTCGTCCCGATCTCCCGCGGAAAATCCAGACGTCACCTCCTCGCCGGAAGGGCACCACATCGCCTGTTTCTTTTACGGGCTCCCGCCTCTATACCGAGGCAACTCGGGCGCGAAGTTGGCTAGCCGACGCGCCCAAGATATGCTGTAGAATAATGTAGAATCGATATCTCTTTGGGGTTTTGGAGGTTGCCATTTATGGAGGAATTTTTGGACAAGAATTTTTCATGGATGCTAGAGAAAAATGGAGCATGCTTTTTCAAAAGGGGGCTCGGCCAAAAACCCAACAGCACCTTCTGTCCCAATTAATCTCAATGTAACCTTTTATATTAATCATGCATCAACCTCCAGCACACTCATTTTTGGCTCATTCCTCACTTAATAAATTAATCCACACTCACATAAATCAAACCCCACTCCAAACCTACACAGTGGCCGACCCCAAATTCCAAGAACCAAGTGGGAAAATGAATTAAGATAAGGTCACACCAATTTCCAACTCAACAACCATACCTCAAACTTAAACCCATACCCTCTTATTAAATGCAAGTGATGGTAAAGAGAATGATAACGGTCAAATCATAAACCCACATATGCAAGAAACCCCCTCCTCAAATGTAATTTGCAAAACTGCAAATTACCCCCTCCATCGGAAAAGTCCGGCCGGGAAAGAACAAAGGAAAACCGGCCGGAACGGAATGCAAACTGGCAACTCCAGAAATCTGGTCCCGTAATAAATTACAGGAAAACCCCGATACTGTGCATACACACCCGCATCTGTATTCCGTCCGGATACAAATGCAAAGAGACAAAACTACACAATCAAATACTAAGATCCGGCTTAAGCAAAAGTCGGCTAGTAAAAACCGTCCGATCACGATCCGTGCAATACCGCACGTATCTGATCGAACCCTGCCATATCTCCATACGGCCTCTACAACGTTTCGCCCGAAAGCTGAGTAACTGAAAGTGTGGTGGACTCTAAAGACTCGTCAATACTATGGCTGTGGATTTAACCACTAGCACGTCAGAGGTATAAGCCAATACGTAACGGGCCACCAGCTATTGACCAAAAGGGACGTCGATGAGCGAACTCATCCTGACACCCTACTGAGCCTGTCAGTGACAATATCCGTACAGTCCGGTCCGGTCGTCTATGAGCATCGCATGTCGGGCCTAGGGGGTGGGTAAAAGTCAGACCCCCAAAAGCGGTACAAGTCGTGTCGGAGTGTAGCCCAGAACACCCTGAGATACTACTGGAATACCTACCAGTAAATCTCCTGCCTTGGCCAAGGACTTTGTGTAATGGCTCTCCTAGACACAGCGCGACCTCACCCCCAATACCGGGAGAGACGAACCCCCGAAGATCCGCTCACTGCCTCCATGTGGCTCGGGACTGTACCCAACTAAAACCTGTTTGCACGAATCCTTTGAGCCGTGGTAGGATAGTAATCAAAGTACAGTGGGAACTCACACGAGACAAATGATGATCCCCAGGTCGATGAACTAACCTGTACACATGTCACCTGGGAACTGCTATCTGACGTCAGGTATAAGACCAACTAGCATGTTCCCGGCGAGTCCTGTCCGGTGTACTCATAACCCAATGAGCACCTGTATACATCTTAGGTGATCCAACTGACACCAGTGGCTTGTGAGACCGGCCATCGCCCCTCGTCGGGGTCTCGACTGTATACACTAGTCTACTCTGGAGAATCGATGCCCTGTCTCGAAACTCCTACGACTAGGGACCTTTTAAGGATATGCTTGTAGACCCCAGCTCTCACGTATATGATCGCCCTCATACTGCCGGCAGTCAAGCAAGAATCCTAGGGGCTCTATCAACGTGTAATAGTGACATGTAAGGTCACCTGAAGCAGTACAGGATGATAAAGGTAAACCAGATAGCATACTATCATCTCGAGTAAGACTGTCGTACCGGGATAGGTCCTCCCTCAATCATTGCAATCACGTGCCTGTGATCCAATAATTGACTCTGAGGGCACTATCTCCAACAATCTCCCACTTGCACTCAAGGCTAATTATTGCGATGTCGCATACTCACAGCCCGTGTGATACCGAACACCCAACTCCTCTACTAGTCAGTCTCATAAACTCGTTTGCGAGACTATTGCGTTCGAGGAATAGCCTCAGCGAGTGGATCCGCTCTGAAGTTTCTTTCTATGTCTCTCTATATCTCAAGTTCGCGGAGAAAGCCATCTCCCGAAAAGAGCAATACCTGTTTTTGAATGTCTGGATGTCTGATGGGACCGAGTTCATAAATGAACTCCAAATCCAAACTTCTTAGACTGTATCGTCAACTGAACTTAATCAGTATCCTGCGCCATGCCTCCCTCAGTATTGCCTTGGATCACCGTCCAAAATACTGCCCCTCGTCAGAGGGAAAAAATATAACTCTGACAACCTGCTTGTCGTCCATGTCACCTTGGAAGCCTGGAATGATAACTGTCTCACAAATGAGGCTGTCGTTATCATATCCCTAGAACATCCACTTATGTTCTAAAAATGCTTCCGACTGTTTCTCCAGGATTGGATCAATATCAACTTATTGCATCTAGTGCAAGAACAACATCTGGTGTGGTACTTGACATCTCATGATTGACTCAATTGCCTAAGCAAGTGATCTGCCAATCATGCACATCCCTCTCTACTTTAGTCTCTAAGACACCTTTAGAGAGGGTGACTCCATTACCTGCAGGTACACTACCATGCCAGGAGTCGTCCATTCTAAATACTCTTAGAATGCTGTCAAAGTACCCTGATTGGGAAACCACCCAAATCTAGATCTAAAACTATAGATCTAGTAACCAGTATGTCTGATATAATGTCCAAGTCCCATGTGGAGAAACCACTGTGTGACGACCAAAATATAACCGATCGTAGTATAGGAATATTACTTCCTACTACCTTCTCAACAGATCCATCCCCTATTCTGATGAAGTCAAACCTATGACTGTCACATCAGAAATAGATGATCTATCTCCGCTATATCTTCTCTAGTCTATAAATAGACATAAGCCTGATGTCCACCAATGCTTCCGCTGCTCCCACTGACTACGACAACCCTCTGGCAGAGTCATATAGACGCGCACTTCTAAAGATAGTTTAGAACGACGCTATACTCATCCTCCTGCCGGGTCTCGCAGCCTGGAACAACAACAATGGCAAGTGTGGGTAAACAGGAACTTCCCTGTCACCGTCCTTGAGGCTACCGGAGTGCCTCTCGGGTGCCTTAAGTTACCCACCTTTTCTGCGGAGTGGCCAATGGAATGTCAAATCAGATTGAATCTTTAGGTTCCTTATCAAATCTTCAGTAATCGTTTGCGGTTCTGGAATCACTTCCAGTTCTACCATACTCCCACTACCGTTTTTGAAAAAATCCATTTTTATTAAAACTGTGGTGAGTCAAGAACAATATCACTATTGATCTTTCTTATGGTAGAAAATCAACCCTCGTCATAGCCTGGGTCAACCCACAAACAGCCATTACAGAAACGTACCTTGAGTTATCCAGAGTTTGGTTTTAATCATAAGCCGGACAACTCCCCGTACCTTAACAATGTTAAGATATGAACTGTACTATATCCAATATAGAACCAGAGGCACTGATTTAATTGAACCAGATTCAAATCATGCAGCTGTCTCCAGTGCATGTCAACTAAATGGAGAGAGGCCGATCAGCGTTACTCAACTTAGGAATGCTTCCAATTATGACTAACCTGAAAGACAAGCAATTTCTCTTTATCATTACTATCAATTGAATACCATACACAAGTATCTATATCTTCGATCACTTTGAAGAATCCCGATACTTGCTACACCTGGTTCTCTACTCTATTCAAATACCTATAACTCCTCAAAACTTAGACCCTGTGTTTCTACGAAACACATGTCTAAGAACTAGAGAAGTTAAAAGTAAACAGAATATAGTATGAGGACCAATCCCTCTGTCCTAATGGACACTGGACAACATACAATACTCTGTATAAGTCCCCCGAGTCTAACAACTCTTTCACTGTATGTCGTAGGTTGAAAACTGTACTTATGGTTAAGAAGAATTACACCGCTGTTTAATGCTCCTTACCTAACCATCCACTGATATAGGTAAATGTCATCGACATAATATCAAAAGGTATATCTCACTCTATGAAAATAAACGTACAGATATATCAATTTGAAATTGGTGCACAACAGCGGATATTCAAAACCAAATATTTGCCGACCGGCAAACAGCCCAGATGATCTCCTCAAATATCACTGATTACAACGAATCCCGATATAATGAGGATGATCACCCTATTCCCAATAACTTACTCCCACTCATCATCTGTAAAACCATACAGATGTGAGAATCAAACCTGGTAAATACATACCCTGGAGCAAGTGTCTAATCGGGAAATCAGTTTTCTTTTAACAGTACACAGTTGAACTGAAACATTGAAATGTTTCGATGGGGTATCCTGGTATTCCTAGTAATGCCTCTACCATTATCCAGATTCATAACTATAACCGTATAATTCTTTGCCACCTCTCCAAATCCCTTTATATGTCTTTAGTCATTACCTTCTGCACACCCTTTGGGCCAAATGGTTTTCTTCCTTCCCTACCGTTTGGCACCAGCCTATGGTTTGGAAGAAGACTATCCAATTTGCGCAACGGGTGTACTGTTCTAATCCTAGGAGCACTCGCAATGCGAGAGAAGGTGAGGATAAAAGACAACCGAATAAACCTTATTCCTATTTCTCCTGGACCAGAATCCATCCCCGAACTGGAACAAGTTCCTTTCGAGTTCGTATATAACCATACGATGGAGTATCCAGTAAACTGTGGATCTTCGTAGTGATACGGAGTGTCCTGGAGAAATACAAAGGTGATTTAGGATTGGCGAAGAAATACTTGGTTTGGTCGTGAATATCAGTTGCAATTTACTTTTCCCTCTTACTAATCCCTTGCTTTGTCTTAATCTTAATACCTTCTGCACACCATTTAGGCTAATTGGTTTACTTCATTCCCTACCGGTCGGCACCAGCCTAAGGTTTGGAAGAAGACTATCCAATTTGCGCAATAGGTGTACTATCTCCTAAACCAAGGAGTACTCACAACTTGAGAGAAGGTGAAAGGGAAAAGACAACTGAATAATCCTATCCGTTTTCTCCAAAACCGGAAACCATCCTCGAATAAATTCCTTCGAGTTCGTATCTAACCATACGATGGTTTTGTCCAATGGAAGTGGACGTTCGTAGTAATACGGGGTGTCCTGGAGAAAAGGGTAAAAGTAGGAGTGGCAATGAGGTCTGCAACTCTGACAATCCAAAAGCCAGTGTTAAGAAGGTTCGGTCAACTTGGTCTCTGAGTCGTAGTCTTAGGGTCGGGTCAATGGTCGCTGCCAAGAGAGAGAGAAAAGAAACACTCAGCGTGCACTCAAAACAAGATCAGAATGGTTACCAATTTATCTAATCTGGAAACCTCCCACTGTACCTCAAATTCTCCTCCAAACCTGAAAGAAGAATTAGTCGGGGTCACCCGAGGAGTAAACCAACTCATCAGTAGGAATCGGGATCCAACTATCATCGTATGATAACGTGACGGAATCCACTCACGGTATCACACTCCAGAAGGTATGCGCATATCTGGCAAGTTTCAGTTCTTTTGAAACTCCCGATGTAGATTTTTACCCCATGCTCTTATGACCTTGACTATGGCCAACAAATCATAAGTCACATGTCAAGTTCTACCCATCATTATCCAGGTTGATTTGAACCCACCCGTACAAGCCCTTGACTAGGGCCAACAAGGCTATACGACTGTCCCAAACCAACGCATCTATCTATGCTGCATATGAATAACCAACAGCTACCAAACACTGTGCCTTGACTATGGCCAACAAACACAGCTTGAATACTATTGACTATCCATATGAAACGACGGAGGGCTACGAATGGTTTCTGGCGAAAACCTTTAACGTAATGAACTTGATATCGTTGAAGGAACGGATAGCTTTTTAGAAAATATAGTGATGAAAACCTTTACTAAAGAGGTCACTCCCGGTGAAGGGATCTTGGCTCTTTCCCCGTAGAATGGGGTGCTGGATATTCATAACCGAATATCACTGTGCAAAGCAAAAGTAATCGGCTATAGTGAAGTTAATGCCCTGACGCAAAATTCTGTCCAAGGGGTCACTCCCGGTGAAGGGATCTCGGCCCTTGCCTCGTCGACTGAGGAGCAGGATATTCTAAATGAATACCACGATGCAAAACAAAAGTGAACGTCCTTGCAATAACAGCTTTTTGAAAAGTGTTCCAACAACATCAGAATAGGTTTGTTATAACTTGCATTGATCCGAATCAATGCAGTCCCATCAATTGATCACACCACAAAGAACGAAAATATACTGACGTACGTATATGCCATCCGCATTCGCCACTGGGTCCCGTCATCACCCGTTAGGTTAGCTAACTAACGGCAGAGCGGGGACTGGACTAGCGCGGATGAAAAACATGTACAACATCTACTAATATATATACCAATATATAGTATTTCGCTCAAGGCGTGAATAAAATGCAACATCACAGAAATGTACAGCATCACAGAACAATACAGATATCTGGGATCCCCGGGTTTCACAGAGCCACTACTGAAACCCGACGTTCCCCTGGTCGTGTGGATAGCCTGTGCAATGAAATCCTAGACCCCTACGGACGCGGCAAGTCACCCGCCAAAACCTGAAGCGAGGCAGCCCTCTTCAGCACCGTGAATGGACCACCCAGCACTTCACGGAATCCGGTAACTTGGGCACCCCTCCTGGGTCAACCTGTACCCCCTACGAGTGTGGCGAATAGCCCGCCAATTCCAGACTGAAGCCCCTCCGTCTCAATGCCCTGAGATGCGGGCCCGTTGCCCTCTAGAACACGGCTATCCGTGCACCCCTCCGCGGGGTAACCCTAGTACAGAAAGTAAAATATACATACAACGGGTACATCTACCGCAACCAGGTCGTGCCCCAAAAGAATAATACAAACAGGCAGTGACGGCAGTCCACATGTCGGACGCTCGCCCCGCAATATCAAATGTACATAATACAACAAAACTGTACTAGCATTGCATCCAGGCTATCCCCACGACCGATCCGCAACAACACAGCAAAACACAGAACATCAACGTGAAAGTCACGTTCGCAAATCTGTCTAACCGGGCTATAGCAGTTAGACCGGATTTACCGATCGAGTGACATTCACGGTCGCAGATATAATGTAAATACTGTGAAATAATGTGTTTAAAATATCCGATCGATCAAAAAATAACAAGTGGGCCCCCAAGCAATACTGTAGCAGTCACAGAAAATCTGGGCCCAAATTCAATATCCCAAAACCCCCAAAATAAGCCCACAAGCCCACTGGAAAAATACGACGCAGTGAAGATACAAATGTGCGGCGGAACCGCGGCCCAAGGGGGGGTTTGGCCGCGGTTCCGCGCTACAATGATCAACTGAATGCGTCGAATTTTTACAGAAGTCTTAGAATTTCATGTACATCAATTTTATACAACCTGAAAAATTTTTAGACACCAAAAAATTTTAACAGAAAACTGTCGTGAGCTAAAATTGGAATTTTGGAATTTTGGTCGATCGGAACTGAAAAACACATCAAACGAAGCTAGACGAAGTTAATGGCGAGGCTCTGATACCACTGTAAGTGCACGGCGGCGCCCCGGCCGTCGATCCGACGGCCAAATGCGGAAGCGGTGATAAACTTTAATTTTGCGAACTTAGCAAACCGGCACCACCGCGCACTAGACTCCGGATCGGGCCATTAAACTAGTTCTAGCTAACTACAAGATGGGAAGAGATATACCGAGTGATCCGAGTCCTCCGGTCTTCTCGTCGTCGTCCCGATCTCCCGCGGAAAATCCAGTCGTCACCTCCTCGCCGGAAGGGCACCACATCGCCTGTTTCTTTTACGGGCTCCCGCCTCTATACCGAGGCAACTCGGGCGCGAAGTTGGCTAGCCGACGCGCCCAAGATATGCTGTAGAATAATGTAGAATCGATATCTCTTTGGGGTTTTGGAGGTTGCCATTTATGGAGGAATTTTTGGATAAGAATTTTTCATGGATGCTAGAGAAAAATGGAGCATGCTTTTTCAAAAGGGGGCTCGGCCAAAAACCCAACAGCACCTTCTGTCCCAATTAATCTCAATGTAACCTTTTATATTAATCATGCATCAACCTCCAGCACACTCATTTTTGGCTCATTCCTCACTTAATAAATTAATCCACACTCACATAAATCAAACCCCACTCCAAACCTACACAGTGGCCGGCCCCAAATTCCAAGAACCAAGTGGGAAAATGAATTAAGATAAGGTCACACCAATTTCCAACTCAACAACCATACCTCAAACTTAAACCCATACCCTCTTATTAAATGCAAGTGATGGTAAAGAGAATGATAATGGTCAAATCATAAACCCACATATGCAAGAAACCCCCTCCTCAAATGTAATTTGCAAAACTGCAAATTAACCCTCTATCGGAAAAGTCCGGCCGGGAAAGAACAAAGGAAAACCGGCCGGAACGGAATGCAAACTGGCAACTCCAGAAATCTGGTCCCGTAATAAATTACAGGAAAACCCCGATACTGTGCATACACACCCGCATCTGTATTCCGTCCGGATACAAATGCAAAGAGACAAACTATACAATCAAATACTGAGATCCGGCTTAAGCCAAAGTCGGCTAGTAAAAACCGTCCGATCACGATCCGTGCAATACCGCACATATCTGATCGAACCCTGCCATATCTCCATACGGCCTCTACAGCGTTTCGCCCGAAAGCTGAGTAACTGAAAGTGTGGTGGACTCTAAAGACTCGTCAATACTATGGCTGTGGATTTAACCACTAGCACGTCAGAGGTATAAGCCAATACGTAACGGGCCACCAGCTATTGACCAAAAGGGACGTCGATGAGCGAACTCATCCTGACACCCTGCTGAGCCTGTCAGTGACAATATCCGTACAGTCCGGTCCATTCGTCTATGAGCATCGCATGTCGGGCCTAGGGGGTGGGTAAAAGTCAGACCCCCAAAAGCGGTACAAGTCGTGTCGGAGTGTAGCCCAGAACACCCTGAGATACTACTGGAATACCTACCAGTAAATCTCCTGCCTTGGCCAAGAACTTTGTGTAATGGCTCTCCTAGACACAGCGCGACCTCACCCCCAATACCGGGAGAGACGAACCCCCGAAGATCCGCTCACTGCCTCCATGTGGCTCGGGACTGTACCCAACTAAAACCTGTTTGCACGACTCCTTTGAGCCGTGGTAGGGTAGTAATCAAAGTACAGTGGGAACTCACACGAGACAAATGACGATCCCCAGGTCGATGAACTAACCTGTACACATGTCACCTGGGAACTGCTATCTGACGTCAGGTATAAGACCAACTAGCATGTTCCCGGCGAGTCCTGTCCGGTGTACTCATAACCCAATGAGCACCTGTATACATCTTAGGTGATCCAACTGACACTAGTGGCTTGTGAGACCGGCCACCGCCCCTCGTCGGGGTCTCGACTGTATACACTAGTCTACTCTGGTGAATCGATGCCCTGTCTCGAAACTCCTACGACTAAGGACCTTTTAAGGATATGCTTGTAGACCCCAGCTCTCACGTATATGATCGCCCTCATACTGCCGGCAGTCAAGCAAGAATCCTAGGGGCTCTATCAACGTGTAATAGTGACATGTAAGGTCACCTGAAGCAGTACAGGATGATAAAGGTAAACCAGATAGCATACTATCATCTCGAGTAAGACTGTCGTACCGGGATAGGTCCTCCCTCAATCATTGCAATCACGTGCCTGTGATCCAATAATTGACTCTGAGGGCACTATCTCCAACATGAACATCAGAGGAGGCACGAGAATATGGACCTGGAATCCATATTTCTTGATACAAAAGAACTGTATGGAGAGCAATCCCGTATCGCCAGATACGAAGTCTCGAAAAAATTGTTTTCGACAAAATTGGCCGTCGGATCATCGGTAGCGGAACACGTGCTTAAGATGATTGGCTTCATTGAAGAGCTCGCGGACCTTGGGACCACGTTAGATATCGAGCTCTATACGGACTTGATTCTCCAGTCCCTTCCTTCCACTTACGCCCAGTTTATCCTGAACTTCAACCTGCAAGGAAAAGAGGTTGAACTTTCGGAGCTCCTCAACATGTTGAGGAGTGCAGAGGGCAGCCTATAGAAAGGTAGGGAAACATCCACTTTGTTTGTAGGAGGATCTTCCTCTTCTAAGTCCAAGGCGAAAGCCAAGGGAAAGAAGAAGAAAGCCCCCGCCAAACCAAAGGGCGGTGTTAGTAAAGTGGATACGAAGGGAAAGGCAAAGGCAACAAAGGTAGTGGGAAAGCTTGTGGGAAAGGAAGAATGCTTTTACTGTCATAAGAGTGGACACTGGAAAAAGGATTGCAGCGCTTGGAAAGCCAGAAACCAGGACCCGAAGCAAGTTTTGGCTTCGGCTTCAGGTGTGTATGTTATTGAAAACTGTCTTTCAATAAACTCTACTTTCTGGATATTGGATACCGGATCAGGATCTCATATCTGTAATTCTTTGCAGGCACTGAGAAGGCATAGGGTTTTGAAGGCAGGTGATATGACCCTCAGAGTTGCTAAGGGAGCTGGCATGGATGCTGAGTCCGTAGGGGACTATCACCTGGGAATGTCTGATGGACATGTTTTGGTTTTGCGTGATTGTTATTTTGTACCCAATGCAACCTGTAATATCATATCTGTATCTTTATTATCTAAAGAAGGTTATGAATTTGCATTTGTAAGTAATGTTGTGAACATTCACCTTAATCAAGTTTTGATTGGGTCAGGTACATTAAACAATGGTATATACGTGTTAAACCAACCACAGATTTTCAATATCCAGAATACACACAAAAAAAAGTCTCAGAAATCAATCATGCTTTCTTATGGCATTGTAGACTGGGTCACATCAATGAGAGAAGGTTGACGAAGTTACATACAGAAGGATATTTGGATCCGTTCGAATATCATTCATATGCAACTTGTCAATCCTGTCTCAAGGGAAAGATGATAAAGACTCCGTTCACTGGACACAGAGTAAGAGCGAGCGAGCTCTTGGGACTCGTACACAGCGATGTGTGCGGTCCAATATCTACACATGCACGAAGCGGTGATTCTTACATCATTACTTTTACGGATGATTTTTCATGGTTCGAACATGTCTTCTTAATGAAGCATAAATCTGAAGCCTTTGAAAAGTTCCAGGAATAAAAGAATGAAGTAGAAAAACAAACAGGAAAAAGTATCAAGACACTAAGATCTGATCGAGGTGGTGAATACTTAAGTGCCGAGTTCCTGGATTACTTAAAAGAGAATGGAATTCTCTCTCAGCTTACTCCTCAATACACTCCGCAGCATAACTGTGTATCGGAGAGACGGAACCGAACCCTATTGGATATGGTACGTTCCATGATGAGTAACGCTGAGTTGCCGCGATCATTCTGGGGATATGCGCTAGAATCAGCTGCATACCTTTTGAACCGATTTCCGACTAAGACTGTGCCTCCCACACCATATGAGTTATGGAGTGGGAAGAAACCCTATTTTCAATCTTTGATGATCTGGGGATGTCCAACTTTTGTCAAAAAGCAGTATGCGGACAAACTCGGGGCACGCTCAGTACTGTGCAAGTTTATGGGGTATCTTTTCTATTACGCAGAATAATAGAAGGTCTTTGTTTCTCGTAATGCCCACCTTTTAGAACACCAGTTCGTAGAAAAGGAAATTAGTTGGAGCATAATAGAACTGGAAGAAATTCCAGAACCACAGACTATTACTGAAACCTTAGTAGAACCAGAAGGTTCGAAAGAACAGGACATTCCTACGCCGCTCCGCAGGACTAGTAGGCAATCTCATCCGCCCGAGAGATACTACGGTTTTCTCATAGACGGGGATAGAGAGGATTGCATCATTGATTATGATGAGCCGACTACCTTCCAGCAGGCCATTAAGAGCGTTGACTCGGTAAAATGGCTGGATGCAATGCGGACCGAAATGGAGTCCGTGTACACCAACAAAGTATGGACTTTGGACGTTGCTCCAGATAGGGTAAAACCCATAGGATGCAAGTGGATCTTTTAGAGGAAGATTGGTGTAGATGGACAGGTTGAGACCTATAAAGCTTGACATGTTGGAAAGGGTTTTCGTCAAAGACCTGGTTTGGACTATGACGAAACCTTTTCTCCAGTGGCTATGTTGAAATCCATTTGGATCCTTCTTCCCATTGCTGCCTTCCACGATTATGAAATTTGGCAGATAGACGTAAAGACCGCTTTTCTAAATGGAAATTTAGAGGAGTGTGTCTATATGGACCAGCCAGAGGGTTTCATTCAGAGTAGGAGTAGCGGAAAGGTGTGCAAGTTGCTCAAGTCCATTTATGGACTAAAGCAGGCATCGCGGAGTTGGAACATCCGTTTTGATGAGACGGTCAAAGAATTTGGCTTTATCAAAAATCCAGATGAACCATGCATCTATAATAGATTTGTAGCTCGAACTGTCGTGTTCCTCGTTTTATACGTGGATGACATTCTCTTGATAGGAAATGACATTCCTATGCTACAATCTGTCAAAAGATTCTTGTCACACAGGTTCTCCATGAAAGACCTGGGTGATGCCTCTTACATTCTGGGGATCCAGATCCATCGTGATAGATCCAAGAGGATATTAGGACTTTCACAGTCTAGGCACATCGGCACCATACTGAAAAGATTCAGTATGGAATATTCCAAGCGCGGTAATCTACCAGATTGTCACGGGATCACCCTCTCCAATGAGATGTCTCCCATGATTGATTTGGAAAGGGATCGCATGTCTATTATACCCTACGCTTCTGCGGTAGGCTCTATAATGTATGCGATGTTGTGTACCAGACCAGATGTAGCTTGTGCACTGAGTGTGGTAAGACGGTATCAGTCTAACCCTGGGGAGAAGCACTGGATAGTGGTAATGAATATTCTCAAGTACCTGAGAAGGACTAAGGAGATGTTCTTGGTGTATGGCGGAAAAGACCTCCAGATTGAGGCCTTTGCTGACTCCAGCTTCCAGAGTGACAAGGATGATTCCATGTCAATGTCGGGTTTTGTCTTTACCCTCAATGGAGGGGCGGTGTGTTGGAAGAGTTCCAAACAGGAAACTGTTGCTGACTCAACAATGGAAGCGGAATATATCGCTGCATCTGATGCCGCAAAAGAAGCTATCTGGATGAGGAAGTTCTTGAAAGAAATTCAGGTGGTTCCATCCATTGTTGATCCAATACCTTTGTATTGCGACAACAACGGGGCTATAGCTTTAGCGAAGGAACCCAGGTCCCATCAGAAATCCAGACACATCTTAAGGCGGTATCACTAGATCAGGGAGATCGTGGATAGCCAGGAGATCGAGGTTTGGCGGGTTGCTTCGGAAGATAACACTGCAGATCCACTCATGAAGGCCTTAACCCAGACTCAGTTCGAGTGGCTGATCGAGATGATAGGTCTTCGATACGCCAGTACATGGACTTAGTGCAAGTGGGAGATTGTTAGTGTATATACCCTAGAGGCCATTACTGTATCATACTAGTATGTATATTACTTAATGGAAGCTTGGGATATTCACCATTGTATACACAATCTTGCTCAAAATAGTAATATGCTACTTGGTTTGTTTCTACTTCAATGTGTGTACATGTGTTTCTTTTAACATATCGCCTATACACATTAGTAGAGCCCTTAGGATCTTTGCTTGATTACCAGCGTTGTGATGGCAGTCACACTCGTGGGGGCTGGGTAATCCACAAGCACATCCTTATGCAGGTCCCTAGTCGTAGGACTATCGAGACAGGGCATCGATACTCTGGAGTAGACTAGCGTATGCGCTTCTCATCCCAGCACGGGAGACGGTCTGTCCCACAGCCGTCAGTACGTCGTACTTGAGATAGTATGCGGGTGCTCGTTAGGTTACGAGTACACTAGACAGGAATCGTCGGGAACTGTTGGTTGGTACTATACCTATCGTCAGTTATCAGTTCCCAGGTGATATGAGTACAGCTTAGTCTGCTGACTTGACACTGTCACTTCACCTTGAGTGTGTTCCCACTGTACTTTGATTACTACCTTACCATGGCTCAAAGGAGTCATGCAAACAGGTAGTAGTTGGGTGCAGTCCCAAAGCACTTGGAGGCAGTGACGGTTAGATAGGATTCGTCTCTCCCGGTATTGGGAGTTGATATCGCGCTGTGTCTAGGAGAGCCATTACACATTGTCGTCCCTGGCCAGGGCAAGCGAGATATACTGGTAGGTTTCCAGTGTTATCTCAGTGTGTTCTGGGCTACACTCCGACACGACTTGTACCGCTATTAGGGGACTGACATTTACCATCCCCAAGGCCCGCCATGAGATATTATCAGACGAACAGATCGGACTGTACGGAGATTCTCACATACAGGCTCAGTAGGAGTTCGGATGGGTTGTCCTCATCAGTCTTCTTATCGGCGTCTACCTGGGGGCCGTTACGTACATCTAGTGCCGCTTGCGGTCTGTGGTTAAACCCACTGCCAGCATAGTGTCGAGTCTTTAGAGTCCCATACAGAGGGTTATTCGCCTTTGGGCAAAACAGAGTATAGGCCGCATGGTTTTGCGACAGGGTTCGTTCACATCCGTGCACTTGTGCACGTTTGGTGTCCGGACAGTCATTACTAGCGGGCTCTGGTTTGAGCCAGATCCTAGTATATTCTTTGGGGTTAGTTTTATCTCATTGTATTCGTGTTCCTCGGAACACGAATGCGGGTATATATGCACAGTTGATTGAGGCGGAAGAAGAGGATTTTCATTAGGGTTTTGGAACGGGTGTGTATGCACAATTGACAGTTGTCTTTTTCCAAACCCTAATGAATATGTGAAATAAAATTAATAATATTAATTAAAGAAAATTGACTTATGGTTAGGGTTGTTGACTTGTTGACCAAGGTTGACTTGTTGACCATCATCATTTCACTCCAAAGATGCTCATTGATCTTTGGAAAAACATTTAATGTGAAATGATAATGGTCTTATCAAACTAACCATCACCTTTTTCATTTTGATTAATTGATTAATTCACATATATTTGGTTATGGTTGTAAAACTATTATCATTCTCTCATTCTCATTCTCTCTCATGCTTTCTTCTTCCTCTTCCTCTAGCTCAAGGAAAATCATTCTCATGAGTTGAGAACCATTTCCTTTGAGATAAAACACCCAAAGACACTCTCTACTCATCCTAAGGTTGAAGGTCTAGCAAGCCGGACACTTTAGTTTTCTCAAGTTCGAGGAAGGAGCTCAAGGTAGAGACCCTCAGGTGGATCCATCTTCGGCAAGAGAAGGCGACGAGGAAAGAACCATCCGACCACCACAAGGTGTCCAAGAGAAGGAGTTCAAGTTAAAGTATAACCCCCTAACCGAGTAGGTAAAGCTCTTGTTAGTTGCTAGTGTGTAGTTTAGCAAAGATCCGTATTTTATAGTCCATGTTACCTAAACCCAAAAAAAAATCGTTTTTCACCGTTTCCGCAAGCCCGAAAGAACCGGGAGAAGTAACGTGGACTTACATGGTTAAGGAAACCTACATTAGAAAACTACGGACATGGCTAAAAAGATAGTTAGAGATGTTAGGAATGATTGAATATATATATATATATATATATATATATATATATATATATATATATCGAGATATGAGATAAAAGCTACACGGATATGACTTTTTGACATGATACGATAGAAATGATGTCTTGAATTGATAAATAAGAATATGAAAAGTGAATGTGAATCACGACATATAGGTATGTAGTTGCACGAGAATAAATCTGAGTTTTAGAGTAGTATGACATGAGATTTATAAGATAGAATGGATATGTAAAATGACTTGATGTGAGATAGTGATGTGATGAAAAGAGTATACGATGAGATACGATTACTAGGTTTGATATGTCGTTATACGGATGCGAGTCGATATGTGATAATTGATACCTTTGTCGGTCCCATGATATGAGATTTATATAGATGTGACCTAAGAGATAGGTATATATATATATGGATAATGATGTGGATCATGAGTGATATGTCGTACGAGACGTTAGGTCCGTACCCTCATTGTCTTATTGGTTGATAGGATCCCTAATAGTAAATGCCGCCATACGACGGATACCGTACGTGATGAGTTTTACTTGATGATTGATCCATACCCTTGATTAGAGGATGCCGTACGATGGATTATACCGTACGTGATGTTGTGAGGCTGGATGCTGATTGATATATTTACCGACTCGGATATGTGATAGAGACGTATACCTTATAGCATTGAGCCCACGATTTACTTTACGCTACGTTCATGACATTCTCATTGCATTACATATACCTGTGCTAATACACCTACACCATTATCGATGATGCGTATGTTACACTTACACAGATTGGCCGGCTCACACACTTCATCATCGATAATTGCTATGTCACTTACACAGTAGAATTGCCACATAATTATGCTATATTGTATGATATACTTGTTAGTGTATATGCCCTAGAGGCCATTACTGTATCATACTAGTTTGTATATTACTTAATGGAAGCTTGGGATATTCACCTTGTATTGAGAATCTTGCTCAGAATAGTAGTATGCTACTTGGTTTGTTTCTACTTTAATATGTGCATGTGTTTCTTTTAGCATATTGCTTATACATATTAGTAGAGTCCTTAGGATCTTTGCTTGATTACCAGTGTTGTGATGGCAGTCACATTCCTGGGGGCTGGGTAATCCACAAGCACATCCTTATACAGGTCCCTAATCGTAGGACTATCGAGATAGGGCATCGATACTTCGGAGTAGACTAGCGTATGCGCTTCTCATCCCAGCAGTGGAGACAGTCTGTCCCACAGCCGTCAGTATGTCGTACTTGAGATAGCATGCGGGTGCTCGTTAGGTTATGAGTACACTGGACAGGACTCGTCGGGAACTTATTGGTTGGTACTATACCTATCGTCAGTTATCAGTTCCGAGGTGACATGAGTACAGCTTAGTCCGCTGGCTTGACACTGTCACTTCGCCTCGAGTGTGTTCCCACTGTACTTTGATTACTACCCTACCACGGCTCAAAGGAGTCGTGCAAACAGGTAGTAGTTGGGTGCAGTCCCGAAGCACTTGGAGGCAGTGACGGTTAGACAGGATTCGTCTCTCCCGGTATTGGGGGTTGATATCGCGCTGTGTCTAGGAGAGCCATTACACAAGTAGTCCCTGGCCAGGGCAAGCGAGATATACTGGTAGGTTTCCAGTGTTATCTCAGGGTGTTCTGGGCTACACTCCGACACGACTTGTACCGCTATTAGGGGACTGACGTTTACCGCCCCCTAAGCCCGCCATGCGATATTCTCAGACGAACAGACCAGACTATACGGAGACTGTCACATTCAGGCTCAGTAGGAGTTCAGATGGGTTTCACCTCGTCCGTCTTCTTATCGGCATCTACCTGGGGGCCGTGACGCACAGCTAGTGCCGCTTGTGGTCTGTGGTTAAAGCCACTGCCAGCGTAGTGTCGAGTCTTTAGAGTCCGACACAAGGAGCTATTCGCCTTTAGGCAAAAGAGTAGAGGTCGCATGGTCTTGCGACAGGGTTCGCTCACATCCGTGCACTTGTGCGCGTGTAGTGACCGGGCGGTTATTACTAGCGGGCTTTGGTTTAAGCCAGATCCTAGTATACGTTTTGGGATTGGTTTTACCTCGTTTGTATTCGTGTTCCCCGGAACGCGGATACGGGTGTGTACGCACAGTTGACAGAGACAGAGGCAGAGGATTCTCATTAGGGTTGTTGACTGTTGACTTTTGCTTAACCCTAATGAGAATTAGAAATTTGATTAACAATAATATTAATTGAGTATTATAGTGACATGATTAGGGTTGAAAGGTTGATCTTGTTGACTTGTTGACTTTTGTTGACCGGTTGACTAGGTTGGACTTGTTGACCACCATCATGACAATGGCTATCATTTGTTTGCATTGACTTTGGCTTGCTTGTTTTGTTCACAATTTGCCTTTAATGCAAAAAATGATATTGTCATTTGTCATGATAACAACCATTACATTATACTCAATTATTATTACTTGTTATAATTTTTTTTGGATTATGAGAGATTGGATGGCAAAAGACTTGCTGATTCTCTCATTTTCATTTCTCTCTCTTGCTCAAGCTCTCCCTCTTCCTCTTGCTAGCTCAAGGCAACCCCCTCTCATGAGTTGAGAACCATTGTCTTAGAGATAAAAACACCAAAACAATTCTCTACTCATCCTAGTTCACAAGGTTTAGCAAACCAAGTGTTCTAGTTTCTTCAAGTTCGAAGTAGAAGCCAAAAGGTAGAAGCTTTCGGGTGGATCCATCTTCGGCGCGAGGAGACGACGAGGTGAGGCCAATCCGTACACCACAAAGAGTTGAAGACGAAGGAGTTCAAGAAAGGTATAACCCCCTAACCGAGTAGGTAAAACTCCTAGTTAGGTTGTTAGGTAGTTGTTTAACAAAGATCCATATTTTGAGTCTATGTTACCACCCTAGCAAAAAATCGTTTTTGACCATTTCCGCAACCCCAAAGAACCGGGGAAGGGTAGCATGGACTTACAATACTTGCTATGCTCACATCATTATGAAATGTCGCATGATATACTGGTATTGTCACATCACTGTTCCATGTTGCATTATGTATGGATATGCTCACATTTCTGTTATATGTTTGCATACATCATACTTTACGATTATATGCACTGAGATACTTTCTTTATGAGATTTCTGGATTTGAGAACCGTGGTTATTTCAAAAGAAAGTATGTATTGTTTTAAAAACCCGGTTTCTCTTGATATTATATTTCGAGACGTCCACCATGCGTTTTCTCGGTTCTGAGACGTGTGATAAAGACCCGATTCGAGGAGGTGGATAATCCATTTGCGGGTTCATGGTGGACCCGGTATGGTACCCCGGGGCGAAAAATGGTTTTTGTGGTGTAGATAATGGTCCTGGCAGAGGGATTACTACCTACTGGTGATAGTATTTGGACCTGGCGGTTATCCGGAGGATACTGACCAGAGTCATAAGATGGATAAGAGGGCCGACCAGAGTATGCGGCGCTTGAGGTCCGATCTGAGGATGCGATGCCTGAGATATGAGGATTTACGTGTCGATACTAGACACGGTTTTCATGATGTTTCGAGTGTCGGTGTTGGACACTCAGGTTCAATAATTTGATGTGTCATTGATGGACACACATTCTTTGATATCCTCATATATTTACATGCATATGCTTTTATGATGTTTTGAGTGGAAGAGATACACATGCATACATGCATTGATTATATTGTTGGATGATAACCACATGCATGCAGGCATTGATTATTGTTGGCATATATGTGGACACAATCATCCTAGATATCATAATATTACCTTTATGATATAGTTGACCTAGGAGATCATTGTTTTATTTGATTTCTACCTGATGATGTTTTCTACTCAGGAGTTGGCAACTCACCTGTTAGTGTATATGCCCTAGGGACCATTATTGTATCATACTAGCTTGTATATTACTTAATGGAAGCTTGGGATATTCACAGTTATATAACAGTCTTGCTAAACATGGTAGTATGCTACTTGGTTTTTTCTATCTTAATATGTGAGTATACGTATTGATAGAGCTCTTAGGATCTTGCTTGACTACCAGCGTTGTGATGGCAGTCACACTAGTGGGGACTGGGTAGTCTACAAGCACATCTTTTTTCAGGTCCCTAGTCGTAGGATTATCGAGACAGGGCATCGATACTCAGGAGTAGACTAGTGTGTACGCTTCTCAACCCAGTTGGGAAGATGGTCTTTCCCACAGCCGTCAGTACGTCGTACTGGAGATAGTATACAGGTGCTCGTTGGGTTACGGGTACACCGGACAGGACTCACAGGGAACTGTTGGTTGGTTTTATACCAGTCGTCAGTTAACAGTTCCCAGGTGAAATGAGTACAGCATAGTCCGCAGACTTGACACTGTTACTTCGCCTCGAGTGTGTCCCACTGTTCTTAGATTGCTACCCTACCAAGGCTCAAAGGAGTCGTGCAAACAGGTAGCAGTTGGGTGCAGTCCCGAGCACTTGGAGGCAGTGGCGGTTAGACAGGATTCGTCTCTCCCGGTATTGGGAGTTGATATCGCGCTGTGTCAGAGAGCCATTACGCAAAGTCCCTGGCCAGGGCAAGCGAGATTTGCTGGTAGATTCCAGTAGTTTCTCAAGGTGTAATGGGCTTCACCCCGACACGACTTATACCGCTATTAGGGGACTGACGCGTGCTGCCCCTAGGCCCGATATGCGATAGTCTTAGACGAACAGACCGGACTGTACGGAGATTGTCACATCAGGCTCAGCAGGAGTTTGAATGGGTTTCCTCATCGCCTTCTTATCGACATCTACCTGGGGACCGTTACGTACAGCTAGTGCCGCTTGCGGTCTGTGGTTAAACCCACTGCCAGCGTAGTAGTCGAGTCATTAGAGTCCCACACAGAGAGTTTCCCTGCTCCAGGCGAAACGATATAGAGGTCGTATGGTTTTACGATAAGGGTTCGGACATATACGTGTGTTTACACACGTACGACTTTCGGACAGTTTTTACTAACCGGCTTTGGTTTAAGCCAGATTCTAGTCTCGGGATATTGGATTTTTACAGTCTAAAGTTTTTCCGTGTTTCACGGATAGGAGGGGCGTTCTCGTAATTTCATGAGAAGCTTCTAGAAGGTTGGTGACGTGGGGGTGTAGGTGGCATATGCATTAAATGAGTTTAGTGACTCATTTGTGTGATTCATCCATATCATTAATGCATCATAATGGCTTAATGTCTCATGGAGATGAATCACCCATTTGTATTTATGAAGCATGGTTGTTAAATCCCTTAATTTCTTTTTTGGATAAATAATAATGCTTCATATATATTATAATAGATCATTATCTCATTCTCTTTCTCATGCTCACCTTCTCTTCCTCAAGCTCTCTCTCTTCAAACCCTAATCCTCCCCTCTCATGTGTTGAGATCAAGAATTAGAATAGACTAATCAATCCATAATCCAACTCTATATCACCTAGGTTACTTAGATTAGTAGTTTAAGAAACCTAGTTACCTCAAGTTTGAGATGAAGCTTGAAGTAAAGCTCTCGGGTGGATCGTCTACTACTTGGAGAAGGCCGAGGAGGAGGTGGAGAACGAAAAGATGAAGGACACGGTTCATTAGGTATAATCACTTCACATAGTAGTTTAGAACTCCTATATTTATCGTTAGTTATAGTTTAGCAAAGATTCTTCGGTTAGTCGATGTTTAAACAAAGAACAACATCGTTTTTCATATTTCTGCCTCCCCGCAAGTCGTGGGGTGTTGTACATCGACTTACAGTGGTATCAGAGCTTCACTAAACAATAATTAACTCATTAGCAAAGTCGTATGAATTTCGAACGCAAAACGAACCGGAAAACACATCGATATCACCATGTTTCTGTCGAATTTAAAACAGGCTCTAAAAATTTTTCAGGGAGCTGCAGAATAACCTACAGAGAAATATAAGATTACTGGAGAAAAATGGGTTCCTGAATCGGCCATACAGCCGTGGGACCGTGGCCGATCCCAACGATCAGCCGCGGATCCGCGGCCGAGTTGGGGCCAATTCAACCCATTTTGCTCCAGTAACTCTTCTGTGATATTTTTGTATTTTCTGGAATGTTTATTTTCTGCTTAAGTCTCAGGTGCACAGAGAAGTTTTGGGAGTAGAATCTGATATGTTTGCTCGATCGAAATTATACGATGTTTGCTAATTTGATTGTATCTGTGATTGTTTAATGTGTTCGTAAACCTCCCCTAACTGCTAGTATGTCGGTTGGCAGGTGGTTGCACATTTCTGTAATGGATTTTAACTGTTTGTGATTATGAACTGTATTGGATTGTTATGATGATTAGCCGGGGTTTGAGATGGGTTATTATTTTAATTCATTCAATGTAATTGTAATATGTTGTAATATTATTTTGCGGGGCACATCCAGGTTGCAGTTGTAGCCACCGTTGTATTATTTCATTTTACTGTTTTTGCTCCTAGGATAGACCTAAGGTGGGGTGCACAAACTACCGAGTATTTTGAAGTGTTTAGTGGCCTACTCACGTTGTTGAGGGAGACCGCTTCACTTCGGGTACTTGGCGGGTAGTTTGCTGTACCCGTAGGGGTCTAGGGTGGGGTAATGGCTATTCATCACAACTGTGTAATCCGTCTTTCGTTGCAGGCTCAAAAGAAACGCAGATTGCTTGCATATCCAATAATGTTCATCTGAGATGTGGAATGCCTATTATTGCGTCTGACGAATGTACAATATCTATATATGATAGCTATTTAGATGTCACTTATGTTTTACACTCGTGCTAGCCCAGCCCCCGCTCTGCCGTTAGTTAAGTAACTTAACGGGTGATGACGGGACCCAGAGGCGAATGCTGATGGCTTAAGAGGACATTGTATTTTCGTTGTTTTCTGCAATGATAGGTTAATGTTGGGACGCATTATTATTAATGCAAAGAAAATAAACCAAAGTTTAATCTTTGGAACAATTTAAAAGAAACCACTCGGTTATTTTTAAAACAGAAGATATTTTTTAATTGCGGAGCATTAACCACTCCTTTTAAAAAAAGCTATCAAGTTCCTTCGGTTATATCAAGTTCACTACGTTCACGGTTTCGCCAAAACCATTCGTAGTCCTCCGTCATTTCATTTGGGTATTCAGTAGTATTCAAGCTATGTATTTTGGCCAAAGTCAAGGCATAGTGATTGGTAGCTGCTGGGTATTCATTTGTTGCATAGATAGATGAGTTAGTTTGGGACAGACGTATTATCATTTGACCAAAGTCAGGGGTATGTACGGATGGTTTCAAATTGACAAGATAATGACGGGTAGAACTTGACATATGACTTATGACATTTTTACCAAAGCCAAGGTCATAAGAGCATGGGGAAAAAATTTATATCGGGAATTTCTAAAGAAACTGAAATTTGCAAAGAGATGCATACCATTTGGAGTTTGATGAATGTTGGTAGGATTCCTTCAGCATTATCAGACGATGATATTTGGATCCCGATCCTACTGTGAGTATATGCTACTTATCAGGATTTTCGTCACTTAACGATCAATGCTATAAACTAAGTAGGTGTCAAAAAAGGTGTCAGCGGGGCTACGCCCCCAGAGAAAAGAGGTTATTTAATTAAGGAACTTCGTGAAAGCGTTGGAAAACCTCCCTCGAAGTATCGACACTGGCCTGGCTGAATGATTAAGCAAGTATTGTACGGTGAGAATAGTCTTGGCTAATTCTTCTTTTATGGTTTGAGGAAGGATTCGAGAAACAGTGGGAGCCATCCAGTTTAGATAAACTAAAAACCACTCTAAACTTGCAAGAGTATCATTCTAAAGTGTTTTCTTCTCTCTCTCCTAATTGCAGCGACCCTGAAAATGACTGGACTTAAGTTACTTTTAGAGAAAAATATACTGACAGGGCCAAACTATAAAGATTAGCTGCGGAATGTCAAAATGGCTTTGACCTATGACAAATTGGAGTACGTCCTCACCGCTAAGGCACCTGCAGTCCTAGGTCCCAAATCTAGTAATGCGGATAAGGAAATCCACAATACCTGGGAGATAGATTGCGCGAAGGCCAAGTGCATCGTGCTTGCCTCGATGAACAATGAATATCAGTGGAGGCACGAGGATATGGATCTTGAATCCATATTTCTCCATACAAAAGATCTGTATGGAGAGCAATCTCGTATAGCAAGATACGAGGCCTCAAAGAACTTGTTTCGGGCGAGGTTGGCCGTCGGATCATCGGTAGGAGAACATGTCCTAAAGATGATAGGCTATATTGAAGAGCTCGCAGACCTTGGGACGTCTTTGGATAATGAGCTCTATACAGACCTTATTCTCCAGTCCCTCCCTTCCACCTACGCCCAGTTTATTCTGAACTTCAACATTCAATGAAAAGAAGTTGAACTTCCAGAACTCCTTAACATGTTGAGGAGTGCAGAGGGCACCTTGCAGAAGGCAAGGGAAACACCCGCTATGTTTGTTAGCGGTGCTTCTTCTTCCGGGTCCAAGGCTAGGGCCAAAGGAAAGAAGAAGAAGGCCGCCACGAAACCTAGAGGAGGTGTTAGTAAGGTGGAAGTGAAGAGAAAGAAAAAGTTTGCGGTACCAGTAGTGGCCCAGGATGAGTGCTTCCATTATCATAGGAAAGGGCACTGGAAGAAAGATTGCAAGGCGTGGAACGCCAAGAACCAAGGACCGAAGCAAGTTGTGGCTTCGATTTCAGGTGTGTTTGTAATTGAGAATTGTCTGTCAATCAACTCTACTTCCTGGGTATTGGATACCGGATCAGGATCTCATATATGCAATTCATTGCAAGTACTGAGAAACCGTAGAGTGCTGAAGGAAGGTGATATGACCCTGAAGGTTGCTAACGGAGCTAGCGTGGGGGTTGTATCCGTCGGGGATTATCACCTGGGATTGACGAGTGGACATATTTTGGTTTTACATAACTGTTTTTGGGTATCTAGTTTAACGTGTAATATCATATTAGTTTCCTTGTTATCAAATAAAGGTTATGATTTCACGTTTGTAAGCGATGTTGTTAACAACCACCTTAATCATAGTTTGATTGGGTCCGGTACACTGAATAACGGTATATATGTCTTAAACCAACTCCAGATTTTCAATGTCCAGAACACACTAAAAAGAAAGTCTCCAGATTTAAATAAGGCTTTCTTATGGCATTGTAGGCTAGGTCACATCGATGAGACAAGGCTGACAAAGTTACATAGAGAAGGATATTTGGACTCGTTCGAATATCAAACTTATGCCACTTGTGAATCATGTCTCAAAGGAAAGATGACAAAGACTCCATTCATTGGACATAGGGTAAGAGCGAGCGAGCTCTTAGGACTCATACACAGCGATGTATGTGGTCCAATGTCTATACATGCAAGAGCTGGGTTTTTCTATTTCATTACTTTTACGGATGATTATTCAAGGTACGGATTCATTTATCTGATGAAACATAAATCCGAGGCTTTTGAAAAATTCCAGGAGTATAAGAATAAAGTAGAAAACCAAACCGGTAAAAGTATCAAGACACTAAGATCTGATCGAGGTGGTGAATACTTAAGTGCCGAGTTCTTGGGTTACCTAAAAGAGAAAGGAATTCTCTTTCAGCTTACTCCTCCATACACTCCACAGCATAACGGTGTATCGGAGAGACGGAATCGAACCCTATTGGATATGGTACGTTCCATGATGAGTAATGCTGAGTTACCGCGATCTTTCTGGGGTTATGCGCTAAAATCAGCGGCATATCTTCTAAACAGGGCTCCTACCAAGACTGTGCCTACCACGCCATATCAGATATGTGTAAGTCTACGTTAGCGCCCCGGCAGTCTACAGACGCCAATTGCGGAATAAAACTTTTTAACTTGGCGCTATCGTATACTTTAACCCGGATCTGCCATTATTGCTAAACTAACAAACAGTAAAGAGTGTGGAAATGTTGTACCAACTGATCCGAGTCCTCCGGTCTTCATCTCCACTCCGATCTCCTCGCGGGATCTCCGTCCGTCTCCTCCTCGTCGGAAAGGGCACCACGAAGCCGGGTACTTTTACGGGCTCCCACCTCAATACCGAGGCAACTCGCGCATGAAGCCGGCAACTCGACATGCTCAAGATATGCTATAGGAAGTGTAGTGTAGAGTGGATGTCTCACTTTGGGGTTTGTTGCCTTTTGAAAGATGGAGGAATGAAGGTATGAAAAATGGTGCTTTCATTTTTCTTGGCATGAAAAGAGATCAAGAATGAAAAACACTCTCAAGGATGAAGCTCTCTCCTTCTCTTTTCTTCTTCTCACTCAACCATGAAAAAACTTATGAACTTCGAAAATGGAGGAGGAAAGAATATGAAGCAATAAGGGAGGTGAGTGTAGGAGATGAGAAGAGGTGACCACATCAAGGGACAAAGAAACATACAACCATGCCTTTCACTATTAAACCCATACCCTCACTTTATCACAATCAAATCTCATAAAGCAAAAGCATGGTTGAAAAGAAAATGATAGCTATCATAATCAAACATTTACAAGAAACCCCCTCCACAAATGTTATTTGCACAATTGCAAATAACCCCCTCCATCGGAAAAGTCCGGCCGGGAAAGAACAAAGGAAAACCGGCCGGAACGGAATGCAAACTGGCAACTCCAGAAAACTGGTCCCGTAATAAATTACAGGAAAAACCCCGATACTGTGCATACACACCCGCATCTGTATTCCGTCCGGATACAAATGCAAAGAGACAAAATCTACACTGTACTAAACTAGGACCGGCTTAAACCAAAGCCGGCTAGTAATATCCGTTCGATCCTGATCCGTGCAATACCGTACGTATCTGATCGAACCCTGCCATATACCTATACGGCTACTAGTACAAACTGTCCGATCCTGATCCGTGCAATACCGCACGTATCTGATCGGACCTTGCCATATCTCCATACGGCCTCTACAGCGTTTCGCCCGAAAGCTGAGTAACTGAAAGTGTGGTGGACTCTAAAGACTCGTCAATACTATGGCTGTGGATTTAACCACTAGCACGTCAGAGGTATAAGCCAATACGTAACGGGCCACCAGCTATTGACCAAAAGGGACGTCGATGAGCGAACTCATCCTGACACCCTACTGAGCCTGTCAGTGACAATATCCGTGCAGTCCGGTCCGTTCGTCTATGAGTATCGCATGGCGGGCCTAGGGGGTTGGTAAAAGTCAGACCCCCAAAAGCGGTACAAGTCGTGTCGGAGTGTAGCCCAGAACACCCTGAGATACTACTGGAATACCTACCAGTAAATCTCCTTGCCTTGGCCAAGGACTTTGTGTAATGGCTCTCCTAGACACAGCACGACCTCACCCCCAATACCGGGAGAGACGAACCCCTGAAGATACGCTCACTGCCTCCATGTGGCTCGGGACTGTACCCAAGTAAAACCTGTTTGCACGACTCCTTTGAGCCGTGGTAGGGTAGTAATCAAAGTACAGTGGGAACTCACACGAGACAAATGACGATCCCCAGGTCGATGAACTAACCTGCACACATGTCACCAGGGAACTGCCATCTGACGTCTGGTATATGACCAACTAGCATGTTCCCGGCGAGTCCTGTCCGGTGTACTCATAACCCAATGAGCACCTGTATACATCTTAGGTGATCCAACTGACACCAGTGGCTTGTGAGACCGGCCACCGCCCCTCGTCGGGGTCTCGACTGTATACACTAGTCTACTAATGGAGTATCGATGCCCGGTCTCGAAACTCCCACGACTAGGGACCTTTTAAGGATATGCTTGTAGACCCCCAGCTTCCACTTATATGATCGCCCTCATACTGCTGGTGGTCAAGCAAGAATCCTAGGGGCTCTATCAACGTGTAATAGCGACGTGTCATGTCACCTAAAGCAGTACACGATGATAAAGGTAAACCAGATAGCATACTATCATCTCGAGTAAGACTGTCCTACCGGGATAGGTCCTCCCTCAATCATTACAATCACGTACCTGTGACCTAATAATTGACTCTGAGGGCACTATCTCCAACAATCTCCCACTTGCACTCAAGGCTAATTATTGCGATGTCGCATACTCACAGCCCGTGTGATACCGAACATCCAACTCCTCTACTAGTCAGTCTCACAAAGCTCGTTTGCGGAACTATTGCGTTCTAGGAATAGCCTCAGTGAGTGGATCCGCTTAGTTGTTTCTTTCTATGTCTCTCTATATCTCAAGTTCGCGGAGAAACCCATCTCCCGAGATGAGCAATACCTGTCTTAGAATGTGCCTGGATGTCTGATGGGACATAGCTCATAAATGAACTCCAAATCCAAACTTCTTAGACTGTATCGTCAACTGAACTTAATCAGTATCCTGCGCGCCATGCCTCCCTCAGTATTGCCTTGGATCACCTGTCCAAAATACTGCCCCTCGTCAGAGGGAAAACTATAACTCTGACAACCTCCTTGTCGTCCATGTCACCTTGGAAGCCTGGAATGATAACTGTTTCCCGAATGAGGCTGTCGTTATCATATCCCTAGAACATCCACTTATGTTCTAAAACTGCTTCCGACTGTTTCTCCAGGATTGGATTAATGTCAACTTATTGCATCTAGTGCAAGAACAACATCTGGTGTGGTACTTGACATCTCATGATTGACTCAATTGCCTAAGCAAGTGATCTGCCAATCATGCACGTCCCTCTCCCCTTTAGTCTGTAAGACACCTTTGGAGAGGGTGACTCCATCACCTGCAGGTATACTACCGTGCTAGGAGTCGTCCATTCTAAATACTCTTAGAATGCTGTCAAGGTATCCTGATTGAGAAACCACTCAAATCTAGATCTAAAACCATAGATCTAGTAACCAGTATGTCTGATATAATGTCCAAGTCCTTTGTGGAGAAACCACTGTGTGACGACCAAAGTATAACCGATCGTAGTGTAGGAGTTTCTTTTCCTACTCTGTGTATATCATCCAAATACCAGGATATCACACCCTACTACCTTCTCAACAGATCCATCCCCTATTCTGATGAAGTCAAACCCATGACTGTCACGTCAGAAATAGATGATCTATCTCCGCTACATCTGCTCTAGTCTATAAATAGACATAAGCAACCTGTCCACCAATGCTTCCGCTGCTCCCACTGACTACGACAACCCTCTGGCAGAGTCATATACACGTACACTTCTGAAGCGAGTTCAGAACGACGCTATACTCATCCTCCCGCCGGGTCTCGCAGTCTGGAACAACAGCATTGGTAATTGTGGGTAAACAAGAACTTCCCCGTCACCGTCCTTGAGGCTACCGTAGTACCTCTCGGGTGCCTGAAGTTACCCACCTTATCTGCGGAGTGGCCAATGGAATGTCAATCCAGATTGAATCTTTAGGTTCCTTATCAAATCTTCAGTAATCGTTTGTGGTTCTGGAATCACTTCCAGTTCTACCATACTCCCACTACTGTTTTTCTGAAAAATCCATTTTTAATAAAACTGTGGCGAGTCTAGAACAATATTGCTATTGTTCATCCAGATGGTAGAAAATCAACCCGCGTCATAGCCTGGGTCAACCCACAAACAGCCATTACAGAAATGTGCCTTGAGTTGTCCAGTGTCTGGTTTTAAGCATAAGCCAGACAACTCCCCGTACCTTAACAATGTTAAGATATGAACTGTACTATATCCAATATAGAAACAGAGGCACTGATTTAATTGAACTAGATTCAAATCATGCAGCTGTCCCCAGCGCATGTCAACTAAATGGAAGGAGGCCGATCAGCATTACTCAACTTAGGAATACTTCCAATTATGAGAACCTGAAAGAGAAGCAAGATCTCTTTATCATTACTATCAACTGAATACCATACACAAGTATCTACATCTTCGATCTCTTTGAAGAATCCCGATACCTGCTACACCTGGTTCTCTACTCTATTCAAATACCTATAACTCCTCAAAACTTAGACCCTGTGTTTCAACGAAACACATGTCTAAGAACTAGAGAAGTTAAAAGTAAACAGAATATAGTATGAGGACCAACCCCTTTGTCCTAATGGACGCTGGACAACATACAATACTCTGTATAAGTCCCTTGAGTCTGATAACTCTTTCACTGTGTGTCGTAGGTTGAAAACTGTACTTATGGTTAAGAAGAATTACACCGCTGTTTAATGCTCCTTACCTAACCATCCACTGATATAGGTAAATGTCGTAGACATAATTTCAGAAAGGTATATCTCACTCTATGAAAATAGACGTACAGATATATCATTTTGAAATTGGTGCATAACAGCGGATATTCAAAACCAAATATTTGCCGACCGGCAAACAGCCCAGGTGATTTCCTCAAATATCACTGATTACAACGAATCCCAATATAATGAGGATAATCACCCAATTCCCAATAACTTACTCCCACTCATCATCTGTAAAACCATACAGATGTGAGAATCAAACCTGGTAAATACATACCCTGGAGCAAGTATCTAATCGGGAAATCAGTTTTCCATTAACAGTACACAGTGGAACTGAAACATTGAAATGTTTCGATGGGGTATCCTGGTATTCCTAGTAATGCCTCTTCCATCATCCAGATTCACAACTATAACCGTATAATTCTTTGCCACCTCTCCAAATCCCTTCATATGTCTTTAGTCTTTACCTTCTGTACACCCCTTTAGGCCAATTGGTTTTCTACCTTCCCTACCGTTCGGCACCAGCCTATGGTTTGGAAGAAGACTATCCAAAAAGCATAAAGGGTGTACTGTCCTAATCCTAGGAGCACTCACAACGCGAGAGAAGGTGAAGATAAAAGACATCTGAATGTACTTTATTCCTATTTCTCCTGAACCAGGATCCATCCCCGAACTGGAACAAGTTCCTTTCGAGTTCGTATATAACCATACGATGGATTATCCAATAAAATGGGATCTTCGTAGTGATACGGAGTGTCCTGGAGAAATACAAAGGTGATGTGGGAGTGGTAACGAAATATTTGTTTTGGTCGTGAATATCTGTTGCAATTTACTTTGCCCTCTTACTGATCCCTTGTTTTGTCTGAACTTAATACCTTCTGCACACCATCGTTATGCTAATTGGTTTTCTTCATTCCCTACCGGTCGGCACCAGCCTATGGTTTGGAAGAAGACTATCCAATTTGCATAATAGGTGTACTACTCCTAAACTAAGGAGTACTCGCAACCTGAGAGAGGGTGAAAAGAAAAGACAACTGAATAATCCTATCCGTTTTCTCCAGAACCGGAAACCATCCTCGAATAAATTTTTTCGAGTTCGTATCTAACCATACGATGGTTTTGTCCAATGGAAGTGAACGTTCGTAGTAAAACGGGGTGTCCTGGAGAAAAGGGTAAAAGTAGGAGTGGCAATGAGGTTTGCAACTCTGACAATCCAAAAGCCAGTGTTTAAGAAGGTTCGGTCAACTTGGTCACTGAGTCATTGTCTTAGGGTCGGGTCAATGGTCGCTGCCAAAGAGAGAGAGAAAAGAAACACTCAGCGTGCACTCTAACCTAGATCAGAATGGTGACAATTTATCTAATCTGGAATCCTCCCACTGTACCTCAAATTCTCCTCCAAACCAGAAAGAAGAATTAGTCGGGGTCACCCGAGGAGTAAACCAACTCATCAGTAGGAATCGGGATCCAACTCTCATCGCATGATAACGTGACGGAATCCGCTCACGGTATCACACTCCAGAAGGTATGCGCATATCTGGCAAGTTTCAGTACTTTTGAAACTCCCGATGTGATTTCTGCCCCATGCTCTTATGACCTTGACTAAGGCCAACAAATCATAAGTCACATGTCAAGTTCTACCCGTCATTGTCCAGGTTAATTTGAATCCACCCGTACAAGCCCTTGACTAAGGCCAACAAGGCTATACGACTGTCCCAAACCAACGCATCTATCTATGCAGCATATGAATACCCAATAGCTACCAAACACTGTGCCTTGACTAAGGCCAACAAACACAGCTTGAATACTATTGACTACCCATATGAAACGACGGAGGGCTACGAATGGTTTCTGGCGAAAACCTTTAACGTAGTGAACTTGATATCGTTGAAGGAACGGATAGCTTTTTAGAAAATATAGTGACGAAAACCTTTACTAAAGAGGTCACTCCCGGTGAAGGGATCTCGGCTCTTTCCCCGTAGAATGGGGTGCAGGATATTCCAAATGAATACCACGGTGCAAAGCAAAAGCAATCGGCTATAGTGAAGTCATTGCCCTGACGCAAACTTTTTGTCCAAGGGGTCACTCCCGGTGAAGGGATCTCGGCCCTTGCTTCGTCGACTGAGGAGCAGGATATTCCAATGAATACCACGATGCAAAACAAAAGTAAACGTCCTTGCAATAACAGCTTTTTGAAAAGTGTTCCAACAACATCAGATTAGGTTTGTTTTAACTTGCATTGATCCGAATCAATGCAGTCCCATCAATTGATCACACCACAAAGAACGAAAATATACTGACGTACGTATATGCCATCCGCATTCGCCACTGGGTCCCGTCATCACCCGTTAGGTTAGCTTACTAACGGCAGAGCGGGGACTGGACTAGCGCGGATGAAAAACATATACAACATCTACTAATATATATACCAATATATAGTATTTCGCTCAAGGCGTGAATAGAAATGCAACATCACAGAAATGTACAACATCACAGAACAATACAAATATCTGGGATCCCCGGGTTTCACAGAGCCACTACTGAAACCCGACGTTCCCCTGGTCGTGTGGATAGCCTGTGCAATGAAAACCTAGACCCCTACGGGCGCGGCAAGTCACCCGCCAAAACCTGAAGCGAGGCAGCCCCCTTCAGCGCCGTGAATGGACCACCCAGCACTTCACGGAATCCGGTAACTTGGGCACCCCTCCTGGGTCAACCTGTACTCCCTACGAGTGCGGCGAATAGCCCGCCAATTCCAGACTGAAGCCCCCTCCGTCTCAATGCCATGAGATGCGGGCTTGTTGCCCTCCAGAACCCGGCTATCCGTGCACCCCTCCGCGGGGTAACCCTAGTACAGAAAGTAAAATATACATACACCGGGTACATCGACCGCAACCAGGTCGTGCCCCAAAAGAATAATACAAACAGGCAGTGACGGCAGTCCACATGTCGGACGCTCGCCCCGCAATATCAAATGTACATAATACAACAACACTGTACTAGCATTGCATCCAGGCTATCCCCCACGACCGATCCGCAACATCACAGCAAATACATAGAACATCAACGTGAAAATCACGTTCGCAAATCCGTCTAACCGGGCTATAGCAGTTAGACCGGATTTACCGATCGAGTGACATTCACGATCGCAGATATAATGTAAATACTGTGAAAACTAACGTGTTTAAATTTCGATCGACAAAATATCAAGAAGTGGGCCCCACGACTTACTGGTGAACAGTAACAAAATCTGGGCAAAAACGATATATATCAAAAACCCCAAAATCCCAGTGAGAACAACCTGACAAAATTTGGGAGCACGTGCTCCCCACGTGGCCGCGGTTGCGCGGCCAAACCATGGGTTTGGCCGCGCTTCCGCGGCGACTTCGAGGGATCACGAACCCAAATTCTGTCGTCACTCTTAGAAGTTCCTGCTCTGATTTTTAAGACATCCAGAAATCATTTTTGAGACCGTTTAAAAACAACAGAAACTGTCGGCTTGGATTTTTGCAGTTTTCGATTTCCGGTCGGATCGAAGTTTTAAACGCATTAGCACAAGTTAGCATAGCAAAATGGTGAGGCTCTGATACCACTGTAAGTCTACGTTAGCGCCCCGGCAGTCTACAGACGCCAATTGCGGAATAAAACTTTTTAACTTGGCGCTATCGTATACTTTAACCCGGATCTGCCATTATTGCTAAACTAACAAACAGTAAAGAGTGTGGAAATGTTGTACCAACTGATCCGAGTCCTCCGGTCTTCATCTCCACTCCGATCTCCTCGCGGGATCTCCGTCCGTCTCCTCCTCGTCGGAAAGGGCACCACGAAGCCGGGTACTTTTACGGGCTCCCACCTCAATACCGAGGCAACTCGCGCATGAAGCCGGCAACTCGACATGCTCAAGATATGCTATAGGAAGTGTAGTGTAGAGTGGATGTCTCACTTTGGGGTTTGTTACCTTTTGAAAGATGGAGGAATGAAGGTATGAAAAATGGTGCTTTCATTTTTCTTGGCATGAAAAGAGATCAAGAATGAAAAACACTCTCAAGGATGAAGCTCTCTCCTTCTCTTTTCTTCTTCTCACTCAACCATGAAAAAACTTATGAACTTCGAAAATGGAGGAGGAAAGAATATGAAGCAATAAGGGAGGTGAGTGTAGGAGATGAGAAGAGGTGACCACATCAAGGGACAAAGAAACATACAACCATGCCTTTCACTATTAAACCCATACCCTCACTTTATCACAATCAAATCTCATAAAGCAAAAGCATGGTTGAAAAGAAAATGATAGCTATCATAATCAAACATTTACAAGAAACCCCCTCCACAAATGTTATTTGCACAATTGCAAATAACCCCCTCCATCGGAAAAGTCCGGCCGGGAAAGAACAAAGGAAAACCGGCCGGAACGGAATGCAAACTGGCAACTCCAGAAAACTGGTCCCGTAATAAATTACAGGAAAAACCCCGATACTGTGCATACACACCCGCATCTGTATTCCGTCCGGATACAAATGCAAAGAGACAAAATCTACACTGTACTAAACTAGGACCGGCTTAAACCAAAGCCGGCTAGTAATATCCGTTCGATCCTGATCCGTGCAATACCGTACGTATCTGATCGAACCCCGCCATATACCTATACGGCTACTAGTACAAACTGTCCGATCCTGATCCGTGCAATACCGCACGTATCTGATCGGACCTTGCCATATCTCCATACGGCCTCTACAGCGTTTCGCCCGAAAGCTGAGTAACTGAAAGTGTGGTGGACTCTAAAGACTCGTCAATACTATGGCTGTGGATTTAACCACTAGCACGTCAGAGGTATAAGCCAATACGTAACGGGCCACCAGCTATTGACCAAAAGGGACGTCGATGAGCGAACTCATCCTGACACCCTACTGAGCCTGTCAGTGACAATATCCGTGCAGTCCGGTCCGTTCGTCTATGAGTATCGCATGGCGGGCCTAGGGGGTTGGTAAAAGTCAGACCCCCAAAAGCGGTACAAGTCGTGTCGGAGTGTAGCCCAGAACACCCTGAGATACTACTGGAATACCTACCAGTAAATCTCCTTGCCTTGGCCAAGGACTTTGTGTAATGGCTCTCCTAGACACAGCACGACCTCACCCCCAATACCGGGAGAGACGAACCCCTGAAGATACGCTCACTGCCTCCATGTGGCTCGGGACTGTACCCAAGTAAAACCTGTTTGCACGACTCCTTTGAGCCGTGGTAGGGTAGTAATCAAAGTACAGTGGGAACTCACACGAGACAAATGACGATCCCCGGGTCGATGAACTAACCTGCA
This sequence comes from Agapanthus africanus, assembly GCA_030015575.1. Classification (NCBI taxonomy): domain Eukaryota; kingdom Viridiplantae; phylum Streptophyta; class Magnoliopsida; order Asparagales; family Amaryllidaceae; genus Agapanthus; species Agapanthus africanus. Next base: position 56,254,647 of record JASDDO010000029.1, read on the forward strand.
CACATGTCACCAGGGAACTGCCATCTGACGTCTGGTATATGACCAACTAGCATGTTCCCGGCGAGTCCTGTCCGGTGTACTCATAACCCAATGAGCACCTGTATACATCTTAGGTGATCCAACTGACACCAGTGGCTTGTGAGACCGGCCACCGCCCCTCGTCGGGGTCTCGACTGTATACACTAGTCTACTAATGGAGTATCGATGCCCGGTCTCGAAACTCCCACGACTAGGGACCTTTTAAGGATATGCTTGTAGACCCCCAGCTCCCACTTATATGATCGCCCTCATACTGCTGGTGGTCAAGCAAGAATCCTAGGGGCTCTATCAACGTGTAATAGCGACGTGTCATGTCACCTAAAGCAGTACACGATGATAAAGGTAAACCAGATAGCATACTATCATCTCGAGTAAGACTGTCCTACCGGGATAGGTCCTCCCTCAATCATTACAATCACGTACCTGTGACCTAATAATTGACTCTGAGGGCACTATCTCCAACAATATGGAGTGGGTAGAAACCCCATCTTCAGCATCTGAAGATATGGGGATGTCCAGCTTTCGTTAAAAAGCAGCATGCGGACAAGCTCGAGGCACGATCAGTACAATGTAAGTTTGTGGGATATCCAAAGAACTCCAAGGGATATTATTTCTATTACGCAGAGGAACAAAAGGTTTTTGTTTCTCGTAATGCCCATTTTATAGAACAACAGGTTCTAGAAAAGGATACAAGTGGGAGCGAAATAGAACTGGAAGAAATTCCAGAACCACAAACTACAACTGAAAGTTTGGTAGAACCAGTAGATCAAGAAGAACCGGACATTCCCGCACCCCTCAGCAGGAGTAGTAGGCCGTCTCATCCGCATGAGAGATACTACGGTTTTCTCATAGATGGGGATAGAGAGGATTGCATCATCGATGATGATGAACCTACTAGCTTCCAGCAGGCCATCCAGAGCGGCGACTCGGTACGATGGCTAGATGCAATGCAGACCCAAATGGAGTCCATGTACACCAACAAAGTATGCACTTTGGACTTTGCTCCAGATGGGGTAAAACCCATAGGATGCAAATGGATCTTCAAGAAAAAGATTGGTGTAGATGGACAGGTGGAAACCTATAAAGCTAGACTTGTTGCAAAGGGTTTTTGTCAAAGACCTGGTTTGGACTATGACGAAACTTTTTCTCCAGTGGCTATGCTCAAATCCATTCGGGTCCTTCTTGCTATTGCTGCCTTCCATGATTATGAAATCTGGAAGATGGACGTAAAGGCGTCTTTTCTGAATGGAAATTTAGAAGAGTGCGTCTATATGGATCGGCCAGAGGGTTTCAATCAGAGTGGGAGCAGCGGGAAAGTATGCAAGTTGCTTAAGTCCATTTATGGACTAAAGCAGGCATCGCGTAGTTGGAACATCTGTTTTGATGAAACGGTCAAAGAATATGACTTTATCAAAAATCCAGATGAACCATGTATATATAGTAAAGTTGTAGCACGAACTGTCGTATTCCTCGTATTGTACGTGGATGGCATTCTATTGATAGGAAATGACATTCCTATGCTATAATCTGTCAAAGGATTCTTGTCACACAGGTTCTCCATGAAAGACCTGGGTGATGCCTCTTACATTCTAGGGATCCGGATCTATCGTGATAGATCCAAAAGGATGTTGGGACTTTCGCAGTCCAGGTATATCAACACTATACTGAAAAGATTCAATATGGAAGATTCTAAGCGCGGTAATCTACCAGCTTGTCACGGAATCACCCTATCCAAAGAGATGTCTCCCAAGAATGATTTGGAAAGGGAACGCATGTCTATTATACACTACGCTTCTACGGTGGGCTCTATAATGTATGCGATGTTGTGCACCAGACCAGATGTAGCTTACGCACTGAGCGTGGTAAGCCGGTATCAGTCAGACCCAGGGGAGAAACACTGGATAGCAGTAAAGAACATTCTCAAGTACTTGAGAAGGACTAAGGAGATGTTCTTGGTATACGGTGGAAAAGACCTCAAGTTAGAGGCCTTTGCTGATTCCGGCTTCCAGAGCGATAAGGACGATTCCAAGTCCATGTCGGGTTATGTCTTTACCTTCAATGGTGGGGCGGTATCCTGGAAGAGTTCCAAGCAGGACACCGTTGCTGACTCGATGATGGAAGCGGAGTATATTGCTGCTTGCGATGCCGCAAAAGAAGCGGTCTGGATGAAGAAGTTCCTAACAGAACTTCAGGTGGTTCCTACTATTGTTGATCCAATACCTCTGTATTGCGACAACAACGGAGCTATAGCTTTAGCGAAGGAACCAAGGTCCCATCAGAAGTCCAGACACATCTTAAGGTAGTATCACCTGATCAGGGAGATCATTGATCGTCTGGAGATCGAGGTTCGGAGAGTTGCTACTGAAGAGAACATTGCTAATCCATTCACGAAGGCCCTACCTCAGATTCAGTTCAAGAGGCTACTCGAGATCATCGGTCTTCGATATGGCAGTACATGGCCCTAGTGCAAGTGGGAGATTGTTAGTGTATATTCCCTAGGGGCCATTATTGTATCATACTAGCTTGTATATTATTTAATGGAAGCTTGGGATATTCACAGTTATATAACAGTCTTGCTAAACATGGTAGTATGCTACTTGGTTTTTTCTATCTTAATATGTGAGTATACGTATTGATAGAGCTCTTAGGATCTTGCTTGACTACCAGCGTTGTGACGGCAGTCACATTAGTGGGGGCTGGGTAGTCTACAAGCACATCCTTTTTCAGGTCCCTAGTCATAGGATTATCGAGACAGGGCATCGATACTCAGGAGTAGACTAGTGTGTATGCTTCTCATCCCAGTTGGGGAGATGGTCTGTCCCACAGCCGTCAGTACGTCGTACTGGAGATAGTATACAGGTGCTCGTTGGGTTACGGGTACACCGGACAGGACTCGTAGGGAACTGTTGATTGGTTTTATACCAGTCATCAGTTAACAGTTCCCAGGTGACATGAGTACAGCATAGTCCGCAGACTTGACACTGCTACTTCGCCTCAAGTGTGTCCCACTGTTCTTAGATTGCTACCCTACGACGGCTCAAAGGAGTCGTGCAAATAGGTAGCAGTTGGGTGCAGTCCCGAGCACTTGGAGGCAGTGGCGGTTAGACAGGATTCATCTCTCCCAGTATTGGGAGTTGATATCGCGCTGTGTCAGAGAGCCATTACGCAAAGTCCCTGGCCAGGGCAAGCGAGATTTGCTGGTAGGTTCCAGTAGTTTCTCAGGGTGTAATGGGCTTCACTCCGACACGACTTATACCGTTATTAGGGGACTGACGCTTGCCGCCCCCTAGGCCCGATATGCGATAGTCTTAGACGAACAGACCAGACTGTACGGAGATTGTCACATCAGGCTCAGTAGGAGTTCGGATTGGTTTCCTCATCGGCCTTCTTATCGACATCTACCTGGGGACCGTTACGTACAGCTAGTGTCACTTTCGGTCTATGGTTAAACCCACTGCCAGCATAGTAGTCGAGTCATTAGAGTCCCACACAGAGAGTTTCCCTGCTCCAGGCGAAACGATATAGAGGTCGTATGGTTTTACGACAAGGGTTCGGACGCATACGTGTGTTTACACACGTACGGCTTTCGGACAATTTTTACCAGCCGGCTTTGGTTTAAGCCAGATTCTAGTATTGGGATATTGGATTTTTACAGTCTAAAGTTTTTCCGTGTTTTCACGATTAGGAGGGGCGTTCTCGTAATTTCACGAGAAGCTTCTAGAAGGTTGGTGACTTGGGGGTGTAGGTGGCATATGCATTAAATGTGATTAGTGACTCATTTGTGTGATTGATCCATGTCATTAATGCATCATAAATGCTTAATGATTCATGGAGATGAATCACCCATTTGTATTTATGAAGCATGGTTGTTAAATCCTTTATTTTCTTTTTTGGATAAATAATAATGCTTCATATATATTATGATAGATCATTATCTCATTCTCATTCTCATTCTCATTCTCATTCTCATGCTCACCTTCTCTCTCCTCAAGCTCTCTCTCTTCAAACCCTAATCCTCCCCTCTCATGTGTTGAGATCAAGAATTAGAATAGACTAATCAATCCATAATCCAACTCTATATCACCTAGGTTACTTAGATTAGCACTTTAAGAAACCTAGTTACCTCAAGTTTGAGGTGAAGCTTGAAGTAAAGCTCTCGGGTGGATCGTCTACTACTTGGAGAAGGCCGAGGAGGAGGTGGAGAACGAAAAGACGAAGGACACGGTTCATTAGGTATAATCACTTCACAAAGTAGTTTAGAACTCCTATGTTCATCGTTAGTTATAGTTTAGCAAAGATTCTTCGGTTAGTCGATGTTTAAGCAAAGAACAAGATCGTTTTTCATATTTCCGCCTCCCCGCAAGTCGTGGGGTGTTGTATATCGACTTACATCACCCCAGTTGTGCCACAGTTCTTGCAGGCATGGATCAACAGCGGCATCGCTGGCACACAGTTTGCATTCGGGTGGTTTTCTTTGGTAGGTGGTACATGTTGGATCGTGCCACTATTGTATTATTATTCCTGTTGTATCTAGTTAACTCCATCAATCAGAAACTAGTATTTATATATGTAGTAATACTTAGCAAGACTTGTAGTTGCAAGACTTAGAGCGATGAGTTATATGTTCGCTTGGTGGGTTGATGTCTTGCTTTATTCATTATTCTTTGTGTTGATCTTCGTCGTTAGGAGTCGTATACATTTATTTTGACTTACGTGGTTGTGATTCCGCTGATTGGCGAAGAGCTAGCTCCCGTTTGGGGATGCCTTTATTGTCATTATGTATTTGTGGTTTTGGATCAAAATATACAAAGAATGTGCTGCCTAAATTTTTAAAAGACGAAACATGTTTTTTTCGTCTAGAAAAATTCACTTGCATTTTCATGTTCCATTCCTTATGCATTTAAGAAAACTTTTGATTTCATCATACCTATATTTCAAAACTTCACCTCTTTTATTTTCTTAAAGAGGTTTAGATTTCTTGTCTTCGGCTTACTTGATATACGTTACACCTTTAGACGTGGCGTGATTTAAGTGCCTGTCACGAACATATTTTCGGGTCGTGACAAAGTTGGTATCAAAGTGCTAGGTTTAACCTAGGTTCGAGTCTATGTATGACTATGCGGAGTCTAGGGTATATAAATATTTCGGAACCTAGGCTTGACCTTACGGAACTTAGACTTGAACAGGGGAATATTAGACCCGAACTTTCGTTTCATAGGTTGACCCTGATTGATGGAGTAGGTATTTTGAGTAGAGTGACGTATCGTACGTATGTTCCGCGGCATATTTACGATACGATATTCCACTTAAGAAACCTTAGGATGTACATATTTTGAGATCTATGATTCTCTTCGTACCCATGATTATACATCCATTTGAGATCCTTGATTCTATTCGTTTCCACGATCATACTCTCATTGATTTCTTTCTTCCTTATGATCATGTATCCATTTTGGGATTTGTTGATTCCTTTCATTCCTTTGATCTACCTTCATCGATACATGCTTGAGGTTCCTGTCACCATGGTTTGAGCACGGATTGAGCTGCTGCCAGTGATGCGGTCAGGGCGAGCTCGTCATGGGCGAGGACTGACCATCGTGTTTTCTGGTGACACGGGAACGTCTCGATTTTGTATTTGTGTTGTGACTTCTTGTTTGAGGCGAGTGTTCGGTTTTGCACCGGATGATCGGGCCATTGTCAGAGGCCACCAGTTATGAGAGGACTGTCGATGTACACCCTACCTCAGAGTTGTGGTGTTGTCTACCTTGCAGACCGATGACCCAGCTGCTGCTGAGATTGATAGGATGTCGCTTCCAGAGCTTATGAGCTGAGATCGCCAGAGCTTCCAAGCATAGATGCGACAGGATAGCTAGACTATCTTGAGTTGCGTTGAGTGACTGAAATGATTCATCTAATTGAGGCGCTGACGCAGGCCCAGTTGAGTTGAAGATTTTCAGTGTGTAGAGTCTTACTCAGATCTAGAGTAGATCGATCCGGAGATGTCATTGTTCATTGGATGATCCGATACGAGATCTGCAGATTGACCAGCTTCGGATAGAGGACCTCACCCAGATGCGTTGTGAGTTGATTGAGAACAGACGAATATGGAGTATTCCTCCGAAGGTTGGGACGAGTTCCCGAGGATGTGTTCGGCTAGATATCTTCTACAGAGTGATGAAGATACCGAGTTCATGATTTAAATTCCGTATGAGAGATTCCGGATTGACTGTAGCCGAGAACAATCGCAGTACGCAGATAGCATGACGTGACGTCTAAGCGGACGATAATAAAGACGTGTGGAACAAGAGGTTCGTGCGAGATGTTAACGAGCTGTTGTTGCTCCCCATTGATGCCAGAGGCATTGGGTGTAAGTCCATGCTACCTCTCCCGGTACTTTCGGGAATGCGGAATTTGGTAAAAAACGATTTTTACGGAGGTGGTAACATGGACCTAAAACCCCGGATCTTGGTTAAACATCTATCTAACAACCTAACTATGAGTTTCTAGCTACTCGGTTAGGGGGTTATACCTTGCATGTCTTGAACTCCTTCGTCTTCAAGCTCCGGTGGTGGTCCGATTGGCTTCTTCTCGTCGTCTCCGTACGCCGAAGATAGATCCACCTGAAAGCTCTAACCTTTAGCTCCTTCTTCGTTCTTTGAAGAAACTAGTTCACTTGGTTTGCTAAACCTAGTGAACTAGAATGAGTAGAGAATACTTTGTGTGGGATTTTATCTATTGTTCTTGATTCTCAACTCATGAGACAAGAGAACCATAGATTAAAGAGAGGGAAAAGGAGCAAGAGGGTGAGAGCAAAAAGAAGAGCTCAAGAACAAGAGAGAGAATGAGCAAGAAAGAATGAGGCTCTCTTTTGTCTTTCACCCTCTCATAATCCAAAGTCATGATAACTCATCATACTAAAAAAGTCTTATGTGATGGTTTGAAGCAACCATAACCATATCATTTCATGCACTCATTTTACACAAATGAGCAAGCAAGAAAAAGTCTTTGCCATGAAATGATGGCTATGGTTATCATGATGGTCAACTAGTCAAGCCTAGTCAACCGGTCAACAAAGTCAACAAGTCAACAAAAGTCAACAAGTCAACAAAGTCAACAAAAGTCAACAACCATGTCACCATAATACTTAATTAATATAATAGTTAATCACATATCATATTCTCATTAGCGTTGATCAAAAGGTCAATAGTCAACGGTCAATCGTCAACAACCCTAATGAGAATCCACTGCCTCTGTCTCCCTGTCAACTGTGCATACACACCCGCATCCGCGTTCCGAGGAACACGAATGCAAACTGGATAAATCCAATCCCATAAGGTACACTAGGATCTGGCTTAAACCAAAGCCCGCTAGTGTAAACTGTCCGGACACTGTACGCGCACAAGTGCACGGATGTGACCGAACCCTGTCGCAAAACCATGCGACCTGTCGCAATACCATGCGACCTCTACTCTTTTGCCTAAAGGCGAAAAGCTTTCTGTGTGGGACTCTAAAGACTCGACACTACGCTGGCAGTAGGTTTAACCACAGACCGCAAGCGGCACTAGCTGTGCGTAACGGTCCCCAGGTAATGCCGACAAGAAGACCGACGAGGCGAAACCCATCTGAACTCCTACTGAGCCTGAGTGTGACATTCTCCGTACAGACCGGTTTGTTCGTCTGATACATCGCATGGCGGGCCTAGGGGGCGGTAAACGTCAGTCCCCCAATAGCGGTACAAGTCGTGCCGGAGCGAAGCCCAAAACACCCTGAGATAACACTGGAAACCTACCAGTATATCTCGTTTGCCCTGGCCAGGGACTACTCGTGTAATGGCTCTCCTAGACACAGCGCGATGTCAACCCCCAATACCGGGAGAGACGAATCCTGTCTAACCGTCACTGCCTCCAAGTGCTTCGGGACTGCACCCAACCACTACCTGTTTGCACGACTCCTTTGAGCCGTGGTAGGGTAGTGATCAAAGTACAGTGGGAACACACTCGAGGCGGAGTGACAGTGTCAAGTCAGCGGACTAAGCTGTACTCATGTCACCTGGGAACTGATAACTGACGATAGGTATAATACCAACTAGTCAGTTCTCGACGAGTCCTGTCCAGTGTACCCGTAACCTAACGAGCACCCGCATACTATCTCAAGTACGACGTACTGACGGCTGTGGGACAGACCGTCTCCCACACTGGGATGAGAAGTGCATGCGCTAGTCTACTCCGGAGTATCGATGCCCTGTCTCGATAGTCCTGCGACCAGGGACCTGCATAAGGATGTGCTTATAGATTACCCAGCCCCACTAGTGTGACGGCCATCACATCGCTGGTAATCAAGCAAAGATCCTAAGGGCTCCACTAATGTGTATAGGCGATATACAAAATATAAACACATGTACACATTGAAGCAGAAACAAACCAAGTAGCATACTACTATTTTGAGCAAGATTGTATATACAAGGTGAATATCCCAAGCATCCATTAAGTAATATACAAACTAGTATGATACAGTAATGGCCTCTAGGGCATATACACTAACAATCTCCCACTTGCACTAAGGCCATGTACTGGCGTATCGAAGACCTATCATCTCGATCAGCCGCTCGAACTGAGTCTGGGGTAGGGCCTTGGTGAATGGATCTGCAGTGTTATCTTCTGAAGCGACTCTCCGAACCTCGATCTCCTGGCGATCCACGATCTCCCTGATCAGGTGATACCGCCTCAAGATGTGCCTGGATCTCTGATGGGACCTGGGTTCCTTCGCTAAAGCTATAGCCCCGTTGTTGTCGCAATACAGAGGTATTGGATCAACAATGGACGGAACCACATGAAGTTCTTTCAGGAACTTCCTCATCCAGACAGCTTCTTTTGCGGCATCAGATGCAGCGATGTATTCCGCTTCCATCGTCGAGTCTGCAACGGTTTCCTGTTTGGAACTCTTCCAACACACCGCCCCTCCATTGAGGGTAAAGACAAAACCCGACATGGACTTGGAATCATCCTTGTCACTCTGGAAGCTGGAGTCAGCAAAGGCCTCGATCTGGAGGTCTTTTCCGCCATACACCAAGAACATCTCCTTAGTCCTTCTCAGGTACTTGAGAATGTTCTTTACCGCTATCCAGTGTTTCTCCCCAGGGTTTGACTGATACCGGCTTACCACACTCAGTGCATAAGCTACATCCGGTCTGGTACACAACATCGCATACATTATAGTGCCTACCGCAGAAGCGTAGGGTATAATAGACATGCGATCCCTCACCAAATCAGTCTTGGGAGACATCTCTTTAGAGAGGGTGATCCCGTGACAAGCCGGTAGGTTACCGCGCTTGGAATCTTCCATACTGAATCTTTTTAGTACGGTGTCGATGTACCTGGACTGAGAAAGTCCTAATATCCTCTTGGATCTGTCACGGTAGATCCGGATACCCAATATGTATGAGGCATCACCCAGGTCTTTCATGGAGAACCTGTGTGACAAGAACCCTTGACAGATTGTAGCATAGGAATGTCATTTCCTATTAAGAGAATGTCATCCACGTATAAAACGAGGAATACTACAGTTCTCGCTACAAATCTACTATAGATGCATGGTTCATCTGGATTTTTGATAAAGCCAAATTCTTTGACCGTCTCATCAAAGCAGATGTTCCAACTCCGCGATGCCTGCTTTAGTCCATAGATGGACTTAAGCAACTTGCACACCTTTCCGCTGCTCCCACTCTGAATGAAACCCTCTGGCTGGTCCATATAGACACACTCCTCTAAATTTCCATTTAGAAAAGCTGTCTTTACGTCCATTTGCCAGATCTCATAATCGTGGAAGGCAGCAATGGCAAGAAGGATCCGAATGGATTTCAGCATGGCTACTGGAGAAAAGGTTTCGTCATAGTCCAAGCCAGGTCTTTGACGAAAACCCTTTGCTACCAGCCTAGCTTTATAGGTCTCAACCTGTCCATCTACACCAATCTTCCTTTTGAAGATCCACTTGCATCCTACGGGTTTTACCCTGTCTGGAGCAATGTCCAACGTCCATACCTTGTTGGTGTACATGGACTCCATTTCGGTCCGCATTGCATCCAGCCATTTCACTGAGTCAACGCTCTGAACGGCCTGCTGGAAGCTAGTAGGCTCATCATAATCTATGATGCAATCCTCTCTATCCCCGTCTATGAGAAAACCGTAGTATCTCTCGGGCGGATGAGACTGCCTACTACTCCTGCGGAGCGGCGTAGGAATGTCCTGTTCTTCTGAACCCTCTGGTTCCACTAAACTTTCAGTAATAGTCCGTGGTTCTGGAATTTCTTCCAGTTCTACTGCGCTCCCACTTATTTCCTTTTCCAAAAACTGGTGTTCTAGAAAGTGGGCATTACAAGAAACAAGGACTTTTTGTTCCTCTGCGTAGTAGAAAAGATACCCCCTGGTGTTCTTTGGGTATCCCACAAACTTGCTCAGTACTGAGCGTGCCTCGAGTTTGTCCGCATGCTGCTTTTTGACAAAAGCTGGACATCCCCAGATCTTCAGATATTGAAGATAGGGTTTCTTCCTACTCCACATTTCATATGGGGTGGTAGGCACAGTCTTAGTCGGAACTCGGTTCAAAAGGTATGCAGCTGATTCTAGCGCATACCCCCAGAATGATCGCGGTAACTCAGCGTTACTCATCATGGACCGCACCATATCCAATAGGGTGCGGTTCCGTCTCTCTGATACACCGTTATGTTGCGGGGTGTATGGAGGAGTAAGCTGAGAGAGAATTCCGTTCTCTTTTAAATAGTCCAGGAACTCGGCACTTAAGTATTCTCCACCTCGATCCGATCTTAGAATCTTAATACTTTTGCCGGTCTGTTTCTCTATTTCATTCTTATACTCCTGGAATTTTCCAAAGGCTTCGGACTTATGTTTCATTAAGAAGACATAACCGTACCTTGAGAAGTCATCCGTAAAAGTAATGAAGTAAGAATGGCCGCTTCGCGCATGTGTAGACATTGGACCGCACACATCACTGTATACGAGTCCCAAGAGCTCGCTCGCTCTTACTCCATATCCAGTAAACGGAGTCTTTGTCATCTTTCCTTTGAGACAAGATTGACAAGTGGCATACGATTGATATTCGAACGCATTCAAATATCCTTCTGCATGTAACTTAGTCAACCTTCTCTCATTGATGTGACCCAGTCTACAATGCCACAAGAAAGTCTGATTTATTTCCGGAGACTTTCTTTTGTGTGTATTCTGGACATTGAAAATCTGTGGTTGGTTTAATACGTATATACCATTACTCAAAGTACCTGACCCAATCAAAACTTGATTAAGGTGAATGTTTACAACATTACTTACAAACGCAAATTCATAACCTTCTTTAGAAACTAAAGATACAGAAATGATATTACAAGTTGCGTTGGGTACAAAAAAGCAATTACGCAAAACCAAAACATGTCCATCTGACATTCCCAGGTGATAGTCCCCCACGGCTTTAGCATCCATGCTAGCTCCGTTCGCAACTCTGAGGGTCATGTCACCTGCCTTCAAAACCCTACGGTTTCTCAACGCCTGCAAAGAATTACAGATATGAGATCCTGATCCGGTATACAATACCCAGGAAGTAGAGTTTATTGAAAGACAGTTTTCAATAACATACACACCTGAAGCTGAAGCTGCAACCTGCTTCAATTCCTGTGTTCTGGCCTTCCAGGTCCTGCAATCATTCTTCCAGTGTCCTTTCTTATGACAATAGAAGCATTCTTCCTTATCCACAAGCTTCCCCGCTATCTTTGTTGCTTTACCTTTTCCCTTCGTATCCACTTTACTAACACCGCCCCTTGGTTTGGCGGGGGCCTTCTTCTTCTTTCCCTTGGCTTTCGCCTTGGACCTAGAAGAAGATGATCCTCCTACAAACAAAGTGGATGTATCCCTACCTTTCTGTAGGGTGCCCTCTGCGCTCCTCAGCATGTTGAGGAGCTCTGAAACTTCAACCTCTTTTTCTTGTAAGTTGAAGTTCAGTATAAACTGGGCGTAAGTGGAAGGAAGGGACTGGAGAACTATATCCGTATATAGCTCACTCTCCAATGTGATCCCTAGGTCTGCGAGCTCCTCAATGTAGCCGATCATCTTTAGCACGTGCTCGGCTACTGATGATCCGACGGCCATTCTTGTCGAAAATAACTTTTTCGACGCTTCGTATCTTGCGATACGAGATTGCTCTCCATACAGTTCTTTTGTATGAAGCAATATGGATTCCATGTCCATATTCTCGTACTTCCTCTGATGTTCGTTGTCCATCGAGGCAAGCAGGAGGCATTTGGCCTTCGCGCTATCAATCTCCCAAGGCTTGCGGATTTCCTTATCCGCGACGCTGGAAGTTGGACCAGGGACAGGGGGAGCTTTGGTGGTAAGAAGATACCCCAGCTTGTCGTAAGTGATTGCTATCTTGACATTCCTGAGCCAATCTTTGTAGTTTGGCCCTGTCAGTTTGTTTTTATCTAGGAGTAACTTAAGTCCAGTCATGTTGATTGGTCGCTGCAATTAGGAGAGAGAAGAAGAAACACTCAGCATGATGCTCTTGCAAGTTTAGAGTGGTTTTTAGTTTTTCTAAACAGGATGGCTCCCACTGTTTCTCGAATCCCTCCTCAAACCATAAAGGAAGAATTAGCCGGGATCAATCCCACCGCACAATACTTGCTTGACCGTTCAGCCAGACCGGTGTCGGTACTTCGAGGGAGGTTTTCCAACGCTTTCGCGAAGTTCCTTAATTAGAGAACCTCTTTTCCCTGGGGGCGTAGCCCCGCTAACACCTTTCTAGGCACCTACTAGGTTTATAGCATTGATCGTTAAGTGAGAAATTTCCCGAGGAGTAGCATATACTCACAGTAGGATCGGGATCCAAATATCATTGCGTGACGAAACTGAAGGAATCCTACCAGAATCATCACACTCCAAATGGTATGCAAATCTAGCAAGTTTCAGTACTTATGAAACTCCCGATGTGGATTTTTGCCCCATGCTCTTATGACCTTGGCGTGAGGTCAAAATGTCATAAGTCACATGTCAAGTTCGTCCCATCATTATCCAGGTTAATTTGAACCCACCCGTACATACCCTTGACGTAGGCCAAAATGGCAGTACGACTGTCTCAAACCAACGCATTCTATCTATGCAACAGATAAATATCCGGCAGCTACCAATCACTATGCCTTGGCGTGAGGTCAAAATACATAGCTTGAATACTACCGAATATTTAACTGAAAAGATGGAGGGCTACGGATGGTTTTGGAAAAACCGTGAACGTAGTGAACTTGATTTGGTCGATGGAACGAGATAGCTTTTAAATGGAGTGGCTCAAACTCCGTATTTTAAAAGTTTGTTTTGAAAAGAACCGAGTGGTTTTTCGAAAGTGTTCCAACGACTTTAACTTGGTTTATTATCTTGCATTAGTTCTTTTAATGCGTGATATTCTTGCATTAGTTCTTTTAATGCGTCCCATCATTTAATCCTACCATTGCAGAAAACAACCAAAATATGACGTACGCTTATGCCATTCGCATTCGCCACGGGGCCCCGTCATTACCCGTTAGGTTACTTAACTAACGACAGAGCGGGGGCTGGGCTAGCGCGTCTGTAAAACATAAGCAACGCCTAAATAATATCATATATAGATATACTGCAATGATAAACATTTCAGATCACAGATGAATACATTGGATATACTAGGAATCTGTAATTTGCACGAGCCTGTAACAAAAACAGATTACACGGTCGCGGTGAATAGCCAAAACCCCACCCAAGACCCCTACGGGTGCGGCAAACTACCCGCCAAGTACCCGAAGCGTAGCAACCTCCCTCATCTCCATGAGTAGGCCACTCGACACTTTGGCATACCCGGTAGTTTGTGCACCCCCTCCATGGGTCTATCCTAGGAGCAAAAACAGTAAAAAGAAATTATACAATGACGGCTACAACCCCGACCCGGTTGTGCGGCCATACAAATAATTATTATATCAATTTACAAATTTACATGAATTGAAAGAACAGAAAACTCTCGTCTCACAACCCCCGGCTATTCACCCGCGACAATCCAACATATTCATATCCACATTCCAGCAACATTACAGATCACAGATTTGTATAACCCCCACTAATCGACATATAGCGATTAGTAGACGTTCAATACAAATATCACATTACAGAAAACCCGTTAGCTTAAGTCTTTTAGAAGTTCGATCAAAAATACGGATTTTCGGGACCCCAAAATAAAATTTTCGTTCTGGAAAATCTGGGTTGAAAATATATATACCGAAAATCCCAAAATACCCCCACTAGTAAACTGCAAAAAAGAAAACCCCTGACCGAGTCAACTCGGCCGCGTTTCCGCGGCGGGAGCGTGCTCCCGCCGCGGAAACGCGGCGCTTTGATCGAGTCAGGAGCCCAAAATTTTGCAGTTTCTTTAAAAAAGCCTGAGTCGATTTTAGGTGTATTTCAAAAAGGTTTTCCAGCACTTTTAAAATCGACAGAAAGTTTAAAATTCCGGGGTTCGTTTCGGGACTTTTTCGTTGATCGATCTTCTAGTTACTTGCTAACAAGTTAGATAGAGTTTAACTAGGCTCTGATACCACTGTAAGTCCATGCTACCTCTCCCGGTACTTTCGGGAATGCGGAATTTGGTAAAAAACGATTTTTACGGAGGTGGTAACATGAACCTAAAACCCCGGATCTTGGTTAAACATCTATCTAACAACCTAACTATGAGTTTCTAGCTACTCGGTTAGGGGGTTATACCTTGCTTGTCTTGAACTCCTTCGTCTTCAAGCTCCGGTGGTGGTCCGATTGGCTTCTTCTCTTCGTCTCCGTACGCCGAAGATAGATCCACCTGAAAGCTCCAACCTTTAGCTCTTTCTTCGTTCTTTGAAGAAACTAGTTCACTTGGTTTGCTAAACCTAGTGAACTAGAATGAGTAGAGAATACTTTGTGTGGGATTTTATCTATGGTTCTTGATTCTCAACTCATGAGACAAGAGAACCATAGATTAAAGAGAGGGAAAAGGAGCAAGAGGGTGAGAGCAAAAAGAAGAGCTCAAGAACAAGAGAGAGAATGAGCAAGAAAGAATGAGGCTCTCTTTTGTCTTTCACCCTCTCATAATCCAAAGTCATGATAACTCATCATACTAAAAAAGTCTTATGTGATGGTTTGAAGCAACCATAACCATATCATTTCATGCACTCATTTTACACAAATGAGCAAGCAAGAAAAAGTCTTTGCCATGAAATGATGGCTATGGTTATCATGATGGTCAACTTGCCAAGCCTAGTCAACCGGTCAACAAAGTCAACAAGTCAACAAAAGTCAACAATTCAACAAAGTCAACAAAAGTCAACAACCATGTCACCATAATACTTAATTAATATAATAGTTAATCACATATCATATTCTCATTAGGGTTGATCAAAAGGTCAATAGTCAACGGTCAACCGTCAACAACCCTAATGAGAATCCACTGCCTCTGTCTCCCTGTCAACTGTGCATACACACCCGCATCCGCGTTCCGAGGAACACGAATGCAAACTGGATAAATCCAATCCCATAAGGTACACTAGGATCTGGCTTAAACCAAAGCCCGCTAGTGTAAACTGTCCGGACACTGTACGCGCACAAGTGCACGGATGTGACCGAACCCTGTCGCAAAACCATGCGACCTGTCGCAATACCATGCGACCTCTACTCTTTTGCCTAAAGGCGAAAAGCTTTCTGTGTGGGACTCTAAAGACTCGACACTACGCTGGCAGTGGGTTTAACCACAGACCGCAAGCGGCACTAGCTGTGCGTAACGGTCCCCAGGTAATGCCGACAGGAAGACCGACGAGGCGAAACCCATCTGAACTCCTACTGAGCCTGAGTGTGACATTCTCCGTACAGTCCGGTCTGTTCGTCTGATATATCGCATGGCGGGCCAAGGGGGCGGTAAACGTCAGTCCCCCAATAGCGGTACAAGTCGTGCCGGAGCGAAGCCCAAAACACCCTGAGATAACACTGGAAACCTACCAGTATATCTCGTTTGCCCTGGCCAGGGACTACTCGTGTAATGGCTCTCCTAGACACAGCGCGATGTCAACCCCCAATACCGGGAGAGACGAATCCTGTCTAACCGTCACTGCCTCCAAGTGCTTCGGGACTGCACCCAACCACTACCTGTTTGCACGACTCCTTTGAGCCGTGGTAGGGTAGTGATCAAAGTACAGTGGGAACACACTCGAGGCGGAGTGACAGTGTCAAGTCAGCGGACTAAGCTGTACTCATGTCACCTGGGAACTGATAACTGACGATAGGTATAATACCAACTAGTCAGTTCCCGACGAGTCCTGTCCAGTGTACCCGTAACCTAACGAGCACCCGCATACTATCTCAAGTACGACGTACTGACGGCTGTGGGACAGACCGTCTCCCACACTGGGATGAGAAGCGCATGCGCTAGTCTACTCCGGAGTATCGATGCCCTGTCTCGATAGTCCTGCGACCAGGGACCTGCATAAGGATGTGCTTATAGATTACCCAGCCCCACTAGTGTGACGGCCATCACATCGCTGGTAATCAAGCAAAGATCCTAAGGGCTCCACTAATGTGTATAGGCGATATACAAAATATAAACACATGTACACATTGAAGCAGAAACAAACCAAGTAGCATACTACTATTTTGAGCAAGATTGTATATACAAGGTGAATATCCCAAGCATCCATTAAGTAATATACAAACTAGTATGATACAGTAATGGCCTCTAGGGCATATACACTAACATTGGGATACGGCCAGTTCCCAAGGAAATGCTGTGCTGAGAACGCAGATGTCCAGAAAGCGAGAAAATATTATGTAGGAGTACCAGCCTCCGTATAGTTCGGCATAGGGGAAATCGGAAAAGACCTTGAGCAAGTTTCTTCCAGGACACTGCTGTGATAAGTTTTGCACTGAGGATCAGTTGTGTCACGCATATTCAGAGGGCCAGAGGCCGACGCCAGTAACGTGCTACTTTACGAGTGGTCATGCTAATTGGCCGAGAGATGACCAGAGGAGTACTAGAGCAGATCGTTTCCGTTAGTACACCATACCGGGCCAACGAGCCGATAGATTGTGAGATTGGTAATCCACAGAGAAAATAAGGATCCAGAGACAGAGGACGCCAGACAGTGAGCAGGAGACAAGCGGATATTCTTGCTCTGCCAGTTTTGGGCACACCAACATTTTTCGATATTGTAGGATGTGTACCTCAATTTTATTTGTTGGATTTGCGTTGTGATCCGAGTTTCACACTTATATCGCTTGGATTTAAGTTTTGATGATTGAGTTTCATGATATTGATTTCGTGCACCATGGTTGCACCTATGGGGTATTTACAATTTTGTGCATAGTTATTGCACTTGATTAATGTTTATACACCGCTATATCGGTTTGCGATTCATGCATATTTATTGCACTTGAAATCAGTTTTGTGTCTGGATGCACGTGTTTATGATTTCGTGGTTTTCATACAGATGATTTCATTTTTGGGCATGTGCCACGCACTCGATTTGATTTTTTTTCACTCGGTATAGCTCACATGTGCTTGCAGTGCATTGATACGGATTTTGTGCACATAGTTGCGCACGCTTTTTGGATTTTATACACTTTGGTAAACTCGGTGTTGCTTTTATACGCATTGGAGTTATTGATGAGTTTCCGTGCATTTGCTGCACTAGATTGGTATTTCGTTCCCTAGATGCACCGGATTCGTATTTCGTGCACTGGATGCACCGGATTTGTATTTCGTGCACTGGATGCACCCGATTTGTATTTCGTGCATTTGTTGCACTAGATTTTCATTTCGTACATTTGTTGCACTAGATTTTCATTTCGTGCATTTGTTGCACCAGATTGATACTTCATGCATTTATTGCGCTAGATTTCACTTCATGCATTGGTTACACTAGATTAAACTCCGTACATTGGTTGCACCCGATTTATGTATTTGAGCATTTATTTCGCCAGACTTATGTTTTTTGTGCGCGTTCCACTTGACGTTCTTTTTTACGTGCGCTTTACCACACTGGGCATTTATATGGACTTGACGCGTTTGGGTTGGATTTTGTGCGCACCGGATGCACTTGACCTAGATTTTATTCGTGCATGTTGGATGCACTTGATTTGTATTTCATTCGTGCATGACAGATGCGCTTGACTTAGATTTTATTCATGCATGTTGGATACACTTGATTTAGATTTCATTTGTGCATGACAGATGCACTTGATTTGTATTTTCACGCATGTTGGACGCATGATATGAGATGTGATTTTGTGCACACCGGATGCAATCGATTGGGATTGTCATTCGTGCATTTTAGTTGCACTGGGTTGAGATTTTCGTGCACTCTAGATGCACTTGATATTGTTGTCGTGCACACCCGTTGCACTGGACAGATGATTTCGAGCACACCCGTTGCACATAGTTTTGCTTTTGTGCATATGGTGGCACTTGTATTTGGATTTGATTTCCGTGCACACCAGATGCACATGATTATTGGATACGCCTTTTGAGGCTGATTTTGCTCTTGAGCACTTTTTTCATGATAGGAAGTATTCTATGTAGTAGCCGAACATGACTGATCTGAGTACAGTACCTGATTATTTTGCATGCACTAAAAGTTTAAGAAGAGGTTTTCAAAAGGAGCTATAGTCTCGCTATTTCCAACGTGTCCGCGACCGACATGAACATTTACAAAAGAGAACCTTTTGGGATATTTTAAAAAGGGGTGGAACGTATATTTGAGCAAAACATATACGAACATATATTTATTACTTTACAAATGAGCGTCCGTCACTTGTGCCGTGAGTTACGCATCACACGGCGATTCAGAAAAGATTTTTCATTTGTGTTATTCAGTTTTAAGAAATTTTTCCAAGGATGCGTACTATATACATATTATAGTAGTTGACTAGTGTATATTGGATTTCAGTAGTGGATTTCGAGATCTGTATCTCCATTGTAACTCCGATGATATGCGTGAAAATCCGATGATTTGCATGACGCATAACGGAGTTTGATTTTGAGTTTGGTACTCGTTTTCAGGAGCACGCTATGCGCTGTAGTATTTCTATATCTTCCGTGATTTCGAAGCCCAGTTGATTTGAGCTGATCATTGAAATGTTTTAGTATTTTGGGGTTTAAATTTAAATTCGGGGACCGAATTTATTTAAGGGGGTAAGATTGTAACATTTCAGAAAATATAAAATATTATTTTTGGAATTTAAAATTCAAATAATATATTTCGCGAAAACTACTCGATTTGCTAAATTGGGGCTTTCTTAAAATGCTATAAATATATACCAATAATTGTGAAATAATTGAAGATTAAAATGGTTTATTCATTTAAATATATATTTATTGGATTTGGCATTTTTATAATTAATTATATGCAGTTTGAATAAAAATTGATTAGTGCACTACTAATCGCGATTAAGCCAAATCCATGTTTCTACATTTTTCCATAGTTAGTACACCATGTCATATTGTATTTTGTTGCATGTTGTTGCATTTGTGTTGTTTTATAGGTATTATGTGTATTATTATGAGAAAAAGAGAAAAAGGTTAAAAAAGAGAATGATTAGAGAGAGAGAGAGTGTGGGGCATGGGCTTGAGAGGGGTGAGAATAAAAGAGAGTGAGGGTAAAGAGAGATATAGGGCATCCATCACTTTCCCCTCCCCATTATTTTCCTTAAACTTCTTCCTCCTCATCTCCCTCCACCTTGATCTCCATGAATCAGCTCAAAAACTTTGCTAAAATCGTACACCCTCTTCATTAAAAGTGATGCCCACCTCATCCTCAACACATTGGACCAGTCAACGTTGGATTTTGGAGACTTTGGACAAGCTAGGGCTTTTCTTGAGTTGCTCAAATGAGATATATCTTCTTTCATTTAGTTTAGTTTTAGTTTCTTGCACCCTAATTTACTTTAGAATGGGATTTAGTTAGTGTATGTGATGTTTGGAAAATTCAAGAGAAGGGTTTGGGTGTTTGTGTGGAATCTTGATTAGTAGTAGGTGTCTACAAGACCTTAGTATTGATTTTTACTGGCCTAGAACAGAGAATAACCCCGAAATACGAACTTAGAAATCACCCCGTGTCGGTTTTGTGAAGTTGTGTTGGCCTACAGGGAATCCGGAGTACCCTGGGATGTTTCTGAGAAAAACTAGCAACTCCAGAGACCTAGTAAGACCAATAGGAGACCCACCCTGAGAAGACAAACCCCAACGGAGCCTACAGGGCCGAGCAGGCCGGATTTTCAGGCTATATGGCCAGCCAAATTTTGGTGTTTGGTGTCTAGGTTGGTTCAGTAGCTCACATACTTCATATATAACTCCCTATACTTGCTAGTTTAGTCCCAATTTAACATGAGATAAATCTAGAAGCATATTGGGGTATTTTTGGCTAAGTTTTCCCAATGTTTGAATGCTTTATTTTGGTGGGTGGATTTGCATTTGGTTGTTGGGCGTTTGAACGTCAACAACAAGGATTTGTTTGCTTGTTTTTGCATACGTAGGCTATAGATTCTAACCTATGAGTGCACCGTGTGCCATATTGTTTTTCCGGATTTGATGTTAATAGCATTTGCGATTGTGTATTGTTGTGGTACCTTCGCGTGGATTCCGAGACGACGAAGCACATCGACAATGGCTAAACAAGAAGATCCGCAGGTGAGTAGATTTATATCTACCGGGGAAGTCGGGTGGATGACGTATAGCACCCCCGCAAGTTTTGATGGAAACCGATATGTAGAATATGCTTAAGGAAACCTACATTAGAAAACTATGGGCATGGTTAAAAAGATAGTTAGAGATGTTAGGAATGATTGAATATATATATATATATATATCGAGACATGAGATGAAAGATATAGGGATATGACTTTTTGGTATGATACGATAGATTTGATGTCTCGAATTGATAAATACGGATATGAAAAGTGAATGTGAATCACGACATATAGGTATGTAGTTGCACGAGAATAATTATGAGATTTAGAGTAGCATGACACGAGATTTATAAGATAGAATGGACATATAAAATGACTTGATGTGAGATAGTGATGTGATAAAAAGAGTATACGATGAGATACAATGACTAGGTTTGATATGTCGTTTTATGGATGCGAGTCGATATGTGATAATTGATACCTTTGTCGGTCCCATGATATGAGATTTATACGGATGTGACCTGAGAGATAGGTGTATATATATGTATGGAAAATGATGTGGATCATGAGTGATATGCCGTACGAGACGTTAGGTCCGTACCCTCATTGTCTTATAGGTTGATAGGATCCCTAATAGTTGTAAGTCGACGTTGTACACTCCATGACTTGCGGGGAGGCGGAAATATGAAAAACAATCATTTTGTTTGAAGCAATATCGACTAACCGAAAGGATCTTTGCTAAACTATAACTAACACTAACATAGTAGTTGTTAACTACTATGAAAAGAGATTATACCTAATGAACCTAGTCCTTCGTCTTCTCGTTATCCACCTCCTCGTCGGCCTCCTCTATGTAATAGACGATCCACCCGAGAGCTTCTACTCCAAGCTTTGCCTCTAATCTTGAGGTAACTAGGTTTCTTTAGTTGCTAATCAAAGTCACATAGATGATATAGAGTATGGTTATGGATTAAATAGTCTAGCTAATCCTTGATCTCAACACATGAGAGGGTAGGATTAGGGTTTGAAGAGAGAGAGCATGAGGAAAGAGAAGGTGAGCAAAATTATGATATGAAAATGTTTCTCACTTCTAATATATCATGAAGCATAAAGAAAATCAAATAAATAAATCTAAATGATTTATCATCATGCTTCATTTAATATATGCAATGAATCATCAAGTGAGTCATTAAGCAATAAATGCTTCATTCACTCACTTGAATGATTCATCTAATGAGTCACAAATGCATTTAATGTAAATGCCACCTAAACCCTCAAGTCACCATACTTCTAGAAGCTTCCCGCCAAATTACGAGAACGCCCCTCCTATCCGTGATAACACGGAAAAACATTAGACTGTATAAATCCAATAATCCGATACTAGAATCTGGCTTAAACCGAAGCAGGCTAGTAAAAACTGTCCGAACATCGTACGTGCGTTTAAACACATATGCGTCCGAACCCTTGTCGTAAAACCATACGACCTCTATATCGTTTCGCCTGGAGCAGGGAAACTCTCTATGTGGGACTCTAAAGACTCGACTACTATGCTGGCAGTGGGTTTAACCACAAACCGCAAGCGGCACTAGCTGCACGTAATGGTCCCTAGGTAGATGTCGATAAGAAGGCCGATGAGGAAACCCATCCGAACTCCTACTGAGCCTGATGTGACAATCTCCGTACAGTCCGGTCTGTTCGTCTAGGACTATCGTATATCGGGCCTAGGGGCGGCAAGCGTCAGTCCCCTAAAATCAGTATAAGTCGTGTCGGAGCGAAGCCCATTACACCTTGAGAAACTACTGGAAAACCTACCAGTAAATCTCGCTTGCCCTGGCCAGGGACTTTGCATAATGGCTCTCTGACACAGCGCGATATCAACTCCCAATACCGGGAGAGACGAATCCTGTCTAACCGCCACTGCCTCCAAGTGCTAGGGACTGCACCCAACTGCTACCTGTTTGCACGACTCCTTTGAGCCGTGGTAGGGTAGCAATCTAAGAACAGTGGGACACACTAAAGGCAAAGTAGCAGTGTCAAGTCTGCGGACTATGCTGTACTCATATCACCCGGGAACTGTTAACTGACGACGGGTATAATGTTGGAGATAGTGCCCTCAGAGTCAATTATTGAGTCACAGGCACGTGATTGCAATGATTGAGGGGAGGACCTATCCCGGTAGGACAGTCTTACTCGAGATGATAGTATGCTATCTGGTTTATCTTTATCATCGTGTACTGCTTTAGGTGACCTTTCGAGTCGCTATTACACGTTGATAAAGCCCCTAGGATTCTTGCTTGACCACCAGCAGTATGAGGGCGATCATATAAGTGGGAGCTGGGGGTCTATAAGCACATCCTTAAAAGGTCCCTAGTCGTGGGAGATTCGAGACAGGGCATCGTTTCTCCAGAGTAGACTAGTGTATACAGTCGAGACCCCGACGAGGGGCGGTGGCCGGTCTCACAAGCCACTGGTGTCAGTTGGTTCACCTAAGATGTATACAGGTGCTCATTGGGTTATGAGTACACCGGACAGGACTCGCCGGGAACCTGCTAGTTGGGATATACCAGACGTCAGATAGCAGTTCCCAGGTGACATGTGTACAGGTTAGTTCATCGACCTGGGATCGTCATTTGTCTCGTGTGAGTTCCCACTGTACTTTGATTACTACCCTACCACGGCTCAAAGGAGTCGTGCAAACAGGTTTTAGTTGGGTACAGTCCCGAGCCACATGGAGGCAGTGAGCGGATCTGCAGGGGTTCGTCTCTCCCGGTATTGGGGGTGAGGTCGTGCTGTGTCTAGGAGAGCCAGAACATGAAAAGTCCTTGGCCAAGGCAGGAGATTTGCTGGTAGGTATTCCAGTAGTATCTCAGGGTGTTCTGGGCTACACTCCGACACGACTTGTACCGCTTTTGGGGGTCTGACTTTTACCAACCCCCTAGGCCCGCCATGCGATGCTCATAGACGAACGGACCGGACTGTACGGATATTGTCACTGACAGGCTCAGTAGGGTGTCAGGATGAGTTCGCTCATCGACGTCCCTTTTGGTCAATACCTGGTGGCCCGTCACGTATTGGCTTATACCTCTGACGTGCTAGTGGTTAAATCCACAGCCACAGTATTGACGAGTCTTTAGAGTCCACCACACAGACAGTTACTCAAGTTTCGGGCGAAACGCTGTAGAGGCCGTATGGAGATATGGCAGGGTTCGATCAGATACGTGCGGTATTGCACGGATCGTGATCGGACGGTTTTTACTAGCCGGCTTTGGCTTAAGCCGGATTCTAGTATTTGATAGTGTAGTTTTGTCTCTTTGCATTTGTGTTCAGTGGGAATACAAATGCGGGCGTGTATTTGCAGTAGCGGGGTTTTCCTGTAATTTATTACGGGATCGGTTTTTCTGGGGTTGCCAGTTTGTATTCCGCTCCGGCCGGTTTTCCCTTTTTCCTTCCCGGCCGGACTTTCCGTTGGAGGGGGTTAATTGCAAGTTTGCAATTAACTTTTTTGATGAGGGCTTTATTGCATTTGTGCCTTTATCATGATGATATTCCATTTTGGTCATTCTCTTGCATTTATGAGATTTGATTAGATTAGAAATGGATTTGAAGTGGATGTGTTTTTTGATCATTATCTTTTCTTTATTAATCCATTCATTTTTCCCACCCATTTTTGTTGTGGGGCCGGCCACATTTCCAGGAGAAAACAAGTTTGTTTTTGTATGAGTGGAGATGGGTATTCATTTGTGTGTGGTTAATTCCTACAGGTCATTTTTGGTGGCCCCCCCCTTTGTGTGAGGCTGTGACTTGATTAATTCTTTGAGCATGTTTTTTTTTGATTAATTAACTACACACTTCACACATTTTGGTTTCCCAGAGAGCACATTTTCCTCTTGTGGCCGAGCCCTTTTGTTTGATGGAATGCTCATTTTTTTTTTAGCTTGGATCAATGAAAATTTTTGTGCTAAAATTCCTCCAACCATGGCAACCTCATAACCCCAAAAGAGACAATCTTCTACACTATTTCTATAGCAAGCCTTGGACGCGTCGGCTAGCCAACTTCGCGCCCGAGTTGCCTCGGTCAAGAGGCGGGAGCCCGTAAAAGATTCCGGCTACGTGGTGCCCTTTCCGACGAGCGAGGAGGTGACGGAGATTCCGCGGGAGATCGGAGTGGAGACGAAGATCGAAGGACACGGATCGCTTGGTATAGCATCTCTACTCTTTTCTTTTTGCTAGCTAGCTAGGTTAATGGCCCGATCCGGGTAAAAAGTCCGCGGTGGTGCCGTTTTGCAAAGTCCGCAAAGTTTTTTGTTTTCCGCGTTTCCGACGTCGGATCGACGGCCGGGGCGCCCCCGCGGGCTTACAATGGTATCAGAGCCACGCCATTAACATAGCCTAGCATGGTCTAGTGTGTTTAAAACCCGATCGAACAAAATCCCCAAAAACCGTATTTTGTACACATGTGTTCTCTGTTAAAATTTTTTGAGCTCCTAAAATTTTTCTGGTGATTGCAGAGACATGTACAACAAATTATAAGAATTCTGGGAAAATACGATCCACTGATTCCTCACTTCGACCGCGGAAGCGCGGCCAAACCCCTGGTTTGGCCGCGCTTGCGCGGCGGAAAAGGGGAATCGTGGCACCATATTTTCCCAGTAAGCTTTAGACTTGGAAATAGGGGTTTTGGGATATTTTCTTTGGGCCCAGATTTTCTGTAAGTGCTACAGTAGTGTGTGGGGCCCACTTTGATAAATTTGTTCGATCGGATATTTTAAACATGCTAGTTCACAGTTTTTACATTATATCTGCGACCGTGAATGTCACTTGATCGGTAAATCCTGTCTAACTGCTATAGCCCGGTTAGACGGATTTGCGAACGTGACTTTCACGTTGATGTTCTGTGATTGTACTGTGTTGTTGCGGATCGGTCGTGGGGGATAGCCTGGTTGCAGTGGTAGTACAGTTCTGGTTTTTATGTACATTTGATATTGCGGGGCGAGCGTCCGACATGTGGACTGCCGTCACTGCCTGTTTGTATTATTCTTTTGGGGCACGACCTGGTTGCGGTCGATGTACCCGTTGTATGTATATTTTACTTTCTGTACTAGGATTACCCCGCGGAGGGGTGCACGGGTAGCCGGGTTCTGGAGGGCAACAAGCTCGCATCTCATGGCATTGAGACGGAAGGGGCTTCACTCTAGGATTGGCGGGCTATTCGCCGCACTCGTAGGGGGTATAGGGTTGACCCAGGAGGGGTGCCCAAGTTACCGGATTCCGTGAAGTGCTGGGTGGTCCATTCACGTAGCTGAAGGGGGCTGCCTCGCTTCAGGTTTTGGCGGGTGACTTGCCGCGCCCGTAGGGGTCTAGGATTTTCACTGCACAGGCTATCCACACGACCAGGGGAACGTCGGGTTTCAGCGGCTCTGTGAAACCCGGGGATCCCAGATATCTGTATTGATCTGTGTTGCTATACATTTCTGTGTTGCTTTTTATCACGCCATGAGCGAAAATTATATATTATATATATATTAGTAGATGTTGTATATGTTTTTCATCCGCGCTAGTCCAGTCCCCGCTCTGTCGTTAGTTAGCTAACCTAACGGGTGATGACGGGACCCAGTGGCGAATGCGGATGGCATATACGTACATCAGTATATTTTCGTTATTTGTGGTGTGATCAATTGATGGGACTGCATTGATTCGGATCAATGCAAGTTAAACAAACCTAATCTGATGTTGTTGGAACACTTTTTCAAAAAGCTGTTATTGCAAGGGCGTTCTCTTTTGTTTTGCACAGTGGTATTCATTTGGAATATCCTTCTCCTCAGTCGACGAGGCAAGGGCCGAGATCCCTTCACCGGGAGTGACCCCTTGGACAAAAGTTTGCGTCAGGGCAGTAACTTCACTATAGCCGATTACTTTTGCTTTGCATCGTGGTATTCAGTTGGAATATCCTGCACCTCATTCTACGGGGAAAGAGCCGAGATCCCTTCACCGGGAGTGACCTCTTTAGCAAAGGTTGTCGTCACTATATTTTTTAAAAGCTATCAGTTCCTTCAACGATATCAAGTTCGTTACGTTAAAGGTTTTCGCCAGAAACCATTCGTAGCCCTCTGTCATTTCAGTTAAATATTCGGTAGTATTCAAGCTATGTATTTTGACCTCACGCCAAGGCATAGTGTTTGGTAGCTGCCGGGTATTTATCTGTTGCATAGATAGATGCGTTGGTTTGGGACAGTCGTACTACTATTTTGGCCTACGTCAAGGGTATGTACGGGTGGGTTCAAATTAACCAGGATAATGACGGGTAGAACTTGACATGTGACTTATGATATTTTGACCTCACGCCAAGGTCATAAGAGCATGGGGTAAAAATCCACATCGGGAGTTTCAAAAGTACTGAAACTTGCCAGATATGCGCATACCTTCTGGAGTGTGATAACGTGAGCGGATTCCGTCACGTTATCATGCGATGAGAGTTGGATCCCGATTCCCACTGATGAGTTGGTTTACTCCTCGGGTTATCCCGGCTAATTCTTCTTTCAGGTTTGGGGAAGAATTTGACGCTACAGTGGGAGGTTTCCAGATTAGATAAATTGGTAACCATTCTGATCTAGGTTAGAGTGCACGCTGAGTGTTTCTTTTCTCTCTCTCTCTGGCAGCGACCATTGACCCGACCCTAGACTATGACTCAGTGACCAAGTTGACCGAACCTACTTAACACTGGCTTTTGGATTGTCAGAGTTGCAGACCTCTTTGCCACTCCTACTTTTACCCTTTTCTCCGGGACACCCCGTATTACTACGAACGTCCACTTCCATTGGACAAAACCATCGTATGGTTATATACGAACTCGAAGGACTTCGAGGATGGTTTCCGGTTCTGGAGAAAACGAATAGGACTATTCAGTTGTCTTTACCTTTTACCTTCTCTCAGGTTGCGAGTACTCCTTGGTTTAGGAGATAGTACACCTATTATGCAAATTGGATAGTCTTCTTCCAAACCTTAGGCTGGTGCCGAACGGTGGGGAATGAAGAAAACCAATTAGCCTAAACGGTGTACAGAAGGTATTAAGTTTAGACAAAGCAAGGGATTAGTATGAGGGCAAAGTAAATTGCGACTGCTATTCACGACCAAACCATGTACTTCTTTGTCAATCCTAAATCACCTATGAATTAAGTACATTCGGTTGTCTTTTATCCTCACCTTCTCTCGCATTGCGAGTGCTCCTAGGATTAAGACAGTACACCCATTATGCTTATTGGATAGTCTTCTTCCAAACCATAGGCTGGTGCCGAACGGTATGGAAGGAAGAAAACCATTTGGCCTAAAGGGGTGTACAGAAGGTAATGACTAAAGACATGTAAAGGGATTTAGAAAGATGGCAAAGAATTATACGGTTATAGTTGTGAATCTGGATAATGGAAGAGGCATTACTAAGAATACCAGTATACCCCATTGAAACATTTCAATGTTTCAGTTCCACTGTGTACTGTTAAATGAAAACTGATTTCTCGATTAGATACTTACTCCAGGGTATGTATTTACCAGGTATGAATCTCACGTTTGTATGGTTTTACAGATGATGAGTGGGAGTAAGTTATTGGGAATTAGGTGACCATCCTCATTATATCGGGATTCATGATATTTGAGGAAGCCACCTGGGTTGTTTGCCGGTCGGCAAATATTTGGTTTTGAATATCCGTTGTTGTGCACCAATTTCAAATTGATATATCTGTACGTCTATTTTTATAGAGTGAGATATACCTTTTTGAAATTTTGTCTATGACATTTACCTATACCAGTGGATGGTTAGGTAAGGAGCATTGAACAGCGGTGTAATTCTTCTTAACCAAAAGTACAGTTTTCAACCTACGACTCACAGTGAATGAGTCACTAAACTCAGGGGACTTATACAGAGTATTGTATATTGTCCAGTGTCCATTAGGACAGAGGGGTTGGTCCTCGTACTATATTCTGTTTACTTTTAACTTCTCTAGTTCTTAGACATGTGTTTCGTAGAAACACAGGGTCTAAGTTTTGAGGAGTTATAGGTATAAGAGTAAAGTAGAGAACCAAGCATTGCAAGTATCGGGATTCTTCAAGGTGATCGAAGAGTAGATATTTGTGAATGGTATTCAGTTGATAGTAATGATTAAGAGAACTAGCTTCTTTTTCAGGTTACTCATAATTGGAAGTACTCCTAAGTTGAGTAACGCTGATCGGCCTCTCTTCCATTTACTTGACATGCACTGGAGACAGCTGCATGATTTGAATCTGGTTCAATTAAATCAGTGCCTCTGTTTCTTGGATATAGAACAGTTCATATCTTGACTTTGTTAAGATACGGGAAGTTGTCCGGCTTATGCTTAAAACCAGACTCTGGACAACTCAAGGCACGTTTCAGTAATGGCTATTTGTGGGTTGACCCGGGCTATGACGAGGGTTGACTTTCTACCATCTGGAAGATCAATAGTGATATTGTTCTTGACTCGCCACAGTTTTATCAAAAATGATTTTTTCAGAAAAACAGTAGTGGGAGTATGGTAGGACTGGAAGTGATTCCAGAACCACAAACGATTACTGAAGATTTGATAAAGAACCTAAAAATTCAATCTGGTTTGACATTCCATTGGCCACTCCGCAGATAAGGTGGGTAACCTCAGGCACCCGAGAGATACTTCGGTATGCTCAAGGACGGTGGCAGGGAGGTTCTTGTTTACCCAGACTTGCCATTGCTGTTGTTCCAGGCTGCGAGACCCGGCGGGAGGATGAGTATAGCGTCGTTCTAAACTGGCTTTAGAAGTGCACGTCTATATGACTCTGCCAGAGTGTTGTTGTAGTCAGTGGGAGCAGCGGAAGCATTGGTGGATATCAGGCTTATGTCTATTTATAGACTAAAGCAGATATAACGGAGCTAGATCATCTATTTCTGATGTGAAGTCATAGGTATGACTTCATCAGAATAGGGGATGGATCTGTTAAGAATGTAGTAGGGTGTGATGTCCTGGTATTTGATGACATACACAGAGTAGGAAGTGATATTCCTATACTACGATCGGTTATCCTTTGGTCGTCACACAGTGGTTTCTCCATATAGGATTTGGATATTATATCAGACATTCTGGTTACTAGATCTATAGATTTAGATCTAGATTTGGGTGGTTTCCCAATCTGGGTACTTTGACAGCATTCTATGAGTATTTAGAATGGACGACTCCTGGCACGGTAGTGTACCTGCAGGTAATGGAGTCACCCTCTCTAAAGGTGTCTTACAGACTAAAGGGGAGAGGGATACGCATGATTGACAGATCACTTGCTTAGGCAATTGAGTCAATCATGAGATGTCAAGTACCACACCAGATGTTGTTCTTGCAGTAGGTGCAATAAGTTGATATTGATCCAATCCTGGAGAAACAGTCGGAAGCAGTTTTAGAACATAAGTGGATGTTCTAAGGATATGATAACGGCAGTCTTCTTCGGGAGACAGTTATCATTCCAGGCTTCCAAGGTGACCTGGATGGCGGAGTGGCTGTCAGAGTTATAGTTTTCCCTCCGACGAGGGGCAGTATATTGGACAGATGGTCCAAGTGGATACTGAGGGGAGGCATGGCGCAAGATACTGATTAAGTTCAGTTGACGATACAGTCTAAGAAGTTTGGATTTGGAGTTCATTTCTGAACTAGGTCCCATCAGACATCCAGACATTCTAAGACAGGTATTGCTCATTTCGGGAGATGGCTTTCTCCGCGAACATGGGATATAGAGAGACATAGAAAGAAACACCAAAGCGGATCCACTCACTGAGGCTATTTCTCGAACGCAATAGTTTCGCAAACGAACTTTGTGAGACTGACTAGTAGAGGAGTTGGGTGTTCGGTATCACACGGGCTGTGAGTATGCGACATCGCAATAATTAGCCTTGAGTGCAAGTGGGAGATTGTTGGAGATAGTGCCCTCAGAGTCAATTATTGAGTCACAGGCACGTGATTGCAATGATTGAGGGGAGGACCTATCCCGGTAGGACAGTCTTACTCGAGATGATAGTATGCTATCTGGTTTATCTTTATCATCGTGTACTGCTTTAGGTGACCTTTCGAGTCGCTATTACACGTTGATAAAGCCCCTAGGATTCTTGCTTGACCACCAGCAGTATGAGGGCGATCATATAAGTGGGAGCTGGGGGTCCATAAGCACATCCTTAAAAGGTCCCTAGTCGTGGGAGATTCGAGACAGGGCATCGTTTCTCCAGAGTAGACTAGTGTATACAGTCGAGACCCCGACGAGGGGCGGTGGCCGGTCTCACAAGCCACTGGTGTCAGTTGGTTCACCTAAGATGTATACAGGTGCTCATTGGGTTATGAGTACACCGGACAGGACTCGCCGGGAACCTGCTAGTTGGGATATACCAGACGTCAGATAGCAGTTCCCAGGTGACATGTGTACAGGTTAGTTCATCGACCTGGGATCGTCATTTGTCTCGTGTGAGTTCCCACTGTACTTTGATTACTACCCTACCACGGCTCAAAGGAGTCGTGCAAACAGGTTTTAGTTGGGTACAGTCCCGAGCCACATGGAGGCAGTGAGCGGATCTGCAGGGGTTCGTCTCTCCCGGTATTGGGGGTGAGGTCGTGCTGTGTCTAGGAGAGCCAGAACATGAAAAGTCCTTGGCCAAGGCAGGAGATTTGCTGGTAGGTATTCCAGTAGTATCTCAGGGTGTTCTGGGCTACACTCCGACACGACTTGTACCGCTTTTGGGGGTCTGACTTTTACCAACCCCCTAGGCCCGCCATGCGATGCTCATAGACGAACGGACCGGACAGTACGGATATTGTCACTGACAGGCCCAGTAGGGTGTCAGGATGAGTTCGCTCATCGACGTCCCTTTTGGTCAATACCTGGTGGCCCGTCACGTATTGGCTTATACCTCTGACGTGCTAGTGGTTAAATCCACAGCCACAGTATTGACGAGTCTTTAGAGTCCACCACACAGACAGTTACTCAAGTTTCGGGCGAAACGCTGTAGAGGCCGTATGGAGATATGGCAGGGTTCGATCAGATACGTGCGGTATTGCACGGATCGTGATCGGACGGTTTTTACTAGCCGGCTTTGGCTTAAGCCGGATTCTAGTATTTGATAGTGTAGTTTTGTCTCTTTGCATTTGTATTCAGTGGGAATACAAATGCGGGCGTGTATTTGCAGTAGCGGGGTTTTCCTGTAATTTATTACGGGATCGGTTTTTCTGGGGTTGCCAGTTTGTATTCCGTTCCGGCCGGTTTTCCCTTTTTCCTTCCCGGCCGGACTTTCCGTTGGAGGGGGTTAATTGCAAGTTTGCAATTAACTTTTTTGATGAGGGCTTTATTGCATTTGTGCCTTTATCATGATGATATTCCATTTTGGTCATTCTCTTGCATTTATGAGATTTGATTAGATTAGAAATGGATTTGAAGTGGATGTGTTTTTTAATCATTATCTTTTCTTTATTAATCCATTCATTTTTCCCACCCATTTTTGTTGTGGGGCCGGCCACATTTCCAGGAGAAAACAAGTTTGTTTTTGTATGAGTGGAGATGGGTATTCATTTGTGTGTGGTTAATTCCTACAGGTCATTTTTGGTGGCCCCCCCCTTTGTGTGAGGCTGTGACTTGATTAATTCTTTGAGCATGTTTTTTTTTGATTAATTAACTACACACTTCACACATTTTGGTTTCCCAGAGAGCACATTTTCCTCTTGTGGCCGAGCCCTTTTGTTTGATGGAATGCTCATTTTTTTTTAGCTTGGATCAATGAAAATTTTTGTGCTAAAATTCCTCCAACCATGGCAACCTCATAACCCCAAAAGAGACAATCTTCTACACTATTTCTATAGCAAGCCTTGGACGCGTCGGCTAGCCAACTTCGCGCCCGAGTTGCCTCGGTCAAGAGGCGGGAGCCCGTAAAAGATTCCGGCTACGTGGTGCCCTTTCCGACGAGCGAGGAGGTGACGGAGATTCCGCGGGAGATCGGAGTGGAGACGAAGATCGAAGGACACGGATCGCTTGGTATAGCATCTCTACTCTTTTCTTTTTGCTAGCTAGCTAGGTTAATGGCCCGATCCGGGTAAAAAGTCCGCGGTGGTGCCGTTTTGCAAAGTCCGCAAAGTTTTTTGTTTTCCGCGTTTCCGGCGTCGGATCGACGGCCGGGGCGCCCCCGCGGGCTTACAAATAATACCAACCAACAGTTCCCCGCGAGTCCTGTCCGGTGTACCCGTAACCCAACGGGCACCTGTATACTATCTCCAGTACGACGTACTGATGGCTGTGGGACAGTCCATCTCCCCAACTGGGATGAGAAACGTACACACTAGTCTACTCCGGAGTGTTGATGCCCTGTCTCGATAATCCTACGACTATGTAGCGTTTTGAAAATCGTTTCGGTGAAATTTCGGAAAATCGGTAAAATAAGGGGGTTTTCTGTAAAAAGTCAAAATGCAAATATCTTATTATAAAAATTAAATATACATATTCTAGCTATGTAATTTCTAGTATTTGGTGTTTATTGAGCCGCTGGTGAAATTTCAAATTTTCTGAAAAAAAAATATTTTATTATTATTTTAAGCCGTCACTAATACATTTAATTAGGGAAAATTACAAATTGGAATGAGTTGAAACAAATTTTGTGCATCATGAAACATTAAATAAAATTTTATCATGTGGTTTTTGAAATGAAATCGTTTGCCAAAACGGTTTAGAAAATATCGAAGAAAAAGGCTTTTTTTCGGTGAAATTAGTGTTATTGGAAATTGGGGCAAAACCTTTATCTTTTTTCCTATCCCACACACCCACACCTCACCCTCTCTTTCCCATCCCAAGTGGCAGGCCTCCCTTGATCAGCCCAACATCTTAGGCCTCTTATCTCACTAAAGCAAGGAAAAGAAATGAATTAAGGAATTTAAAATGAAATGAGGTGGGTGCCTTATTTCCCTAGTTGACTTAGACTTTTCCCCACTTCAATCTCTCTCCCCCCTCACCCCCCATACCTGGCCGAGCCCCATTCTTCCTGCAACAGCAGCCCCCTCCATTTCCCCTTCTCTTTTCTCTTCAAAATCCATCTAAAATGCCTCCAAATCCATAAAAAAAATCAAGCTAAAATCAAAATCTAATCCCTACCCATTTTTACTTGACCATTCTAGTATGGATCTAGGAGACAAGATGGCAAATTGGGGGGCAAGATTTCAAGTTAGATCAATGGGTGGTAAGGTATAAAAATCTTAAACTTTTTGTTAAATTGTTGGTTATTGCTTTAATCTAACTTATTTAGGAAATGAATTATGGTTCTAATTGAAAGATTGGGTTTTCAAAAGAAGGATTAAATTATAGTTAGGGTTTTTGTTGTGTAATCATGGTTGCAAAATGTAGATTATCATCTTAAGGAAATGAAAACCTAATCTAGTTGCTAATATGTAAATTGTTAGATGTAAAATGTCCAAATTTAGCCTTTTTAGCAAACTAGATTTTTAGAAATTATTAAAAATGTGAAATTTAAAATCTAGTTAGGGTTTTTATAAATTGGTTATGGTTTGAAAGTGTAGTATAATATCTTAGAGTATGCAAAAATGAAATCTAGTTGTCAATTTTCTAATTGTTACATTTAAATAGTTCTAATTAAGTTATTTTGCTAACTAGGGTTTTTGGAAAATTGTTAAATGCTTTAGATTAAAATTTAATTATGGTTTGTGTGACTTAGTTAAAATATTATATGGGTAATGTAACCATTATATTGGTTAAAAAATAATGTTTTGAAGTAAAACGGTGAATTTTGCTTGCTAGATTTTCGGAAAAATAGCTTTTTAAGCGAGTTTGAGGTTTTTGTGAGTTTATAAGCTATTTTATATTATAATTAGTGCTTGTAATCATACAAATGAGTGTGTTTGGGTTTTTCTCGATGGTTTGGCGTTTGTACGCCGACTTCAAGGGTTTTTGGGTTGATCTGTGAAAGCAACCATAGGTTTTGACCTATGTGGGATTCACGTGTCGTTTTGGGTCATGAGTCGGATTTTAATACGACACGGTGCGTTTTGATATGTAGGTACCCCATGTGGACTTCGAGACGACAAGCAAGCGTGTGGCGACGTCGGCACCGGCGAGCGAGGACCAGGTGAGTAGATTTATATCTACAGGGAGAAGTCGGGTGGATGGCGTATAGCACCCCCGCAGTCCGTGGTGGTGTATACGGATGCGTATACACACCAACAATTATTATATGTTATTTGGGATTAATAACGTTGTTTAGGATGGATAGTGGTGTGTTGGATTATTTTAGTGTTGCGAACCCTAGGGTAGTGTTGCACTACACATACACACATACATACTTGCATACATTCCTATTTATATGTGCTCTTGGGATCCTTTATAGTTATGTGTTCACATGGGTATGGGACTATGTGTTCACATACGGATTTGAGGATGATACTTGGGATTGAGCTGAGTCGATGAGATTTGTTTTGTGGTTGTGATATCGGTGATATGGAAGGATTCGTACATGAGGTACGTCCTGGTGTTATAGCGGATCTTGGGACGGCGATACGGGTGAATAGTGTTATAAATAAAATGGTCGACATGTGATCATGATATGAGGCATGATATGCTAAGTATTGATATTAGGCCGTATCGGGCGATGTATACCCCTTGATGATGATATGTGCTAATGATATCGGTTTGTACGAGACTGTTGATCAGTAGTCAGATCATGACTATATTGATGATTTTAGTATTGTACTAGACATAGGTCAGTACCCTGGACTATGATCTTGGATAAAGAGGATACCAGATGAATAGTGTGATGAATATGATATTAACCCGTACCCAGATTTGGGGATGCCATACGACGGATTTACGTACGAGCTATATTTTGATGATTGATCCGCACTCTTGACTTGGGATGTCTGATTATAGATATGGTATCGGAGATGATATTATTGAAACAGGATCACCGACTAATATATATACAGGTATGTATATGTATCGACTCAGATGTTAGGCGGTTTCCTTACCTGTAGTCCAGCTTGTTAGCTTAGCCCTTTAGTTTAGTTTAGTTGTTAGATTAGATTCGATTCTTACCTATTTCAAAAACTAATGAATCGTGGGTATTTTAAAATACAGCCCAAGGGATCCTACGGATATTTCAAAAGACGTATCTTTTCATAAAAACTTCGTAGCCCCTATTTTCAAAACCCCATGATTCGTGTTATTTCAAAAGGCACCATTTGTAGGACTTATATTAGATTAATGCAGATTAGTTATAGTTGCGTCTAGTATTCAGCTCCCGCTCATTATTGTGGTTCGCTTCGCATCGCATGCTTATATTATGTTTCATACTCCATTATTGATATCATGCTATTAGGACACCAGCACCATTACCGATGATGCGTATGTACCACGTACACTTACTTGCCGTCTCACACACATCTTCATCGGTAATTGCCATGTCACGTACACCTTAGAAAATTTTATTGCTTGACATAGCCTGTTAGCTAATAGTTTAGACATTGTAGTTATTACCTGCTACTTCATGCATACTGTTATTCGTTGTTATGCCGCATTCATGGATTCTCATGCATATATTCACTATTTTACGTGTTATTGAGGTTTTGGATTCGGATTTCCATGAGATTTTCTGGATTTGGAGGAAAACCGCAAAAACATAAATAAACCTTTTCTCTCTTTTAAAATAAAAAAAAGTGCGGTTTTCCCATGATGTATGAGTCGTCCACCATGAGTTTGCTGATGGATTTCGAGACCTGATTCGAGGAGTGGAGGAACCATTTTGGGTACATGGTGGGCTCGGTGCGGTACCCCAGGGCAAGAGGAATGTGTTGTTGACGTTGAGCCCGGCAGGGGAGCACTACCGACCGGTGATATTACCCGACGCGTCGGATATTCGGAGGATACCGTCGTGGTCTTGAGATGGATGGTAGGGGCCGGTCTGGATTGACGGCACCCTAGATATTGATTTTGAGATATTGAGGTACAGAGATTGTGATACAGAGATATCGAGATATTTGGACACTTATTTTGTGTCGATGCTGGGCACTGTTTTATGCTGATTTCATTTATGGTACCTCACTTTAAAAATACAGAAATCTCACTGATTTATGAAAGCAGTTTTCGTCAGTACATGCATTCTGTTCCGTGCATTCATACCTCATTCATATGATATATTGCTACCTGAGGCACTGACACGGGCACATGAGATTACACTCGGGTTAGATACTACCCTAGCCATTGTTATAGGCTGCATGTTATACATATATTTGAGGATATATTATGATCATTGACCTAGGTTGCGTTATTTATGCGATTTCTGTGCGTAGATGTTTTTCTGTTCAAGAGTTGGCAACTCACCCCCGTTGTACCCCAGTTTTCTTGCAGGTTTCGTCGTACAGGTTTCTTTACGGCTTGCGGGTATTGTTTCGTTCGGGTGACTTGCGAGTAGGTGGGTTTAATTGTATCGTACACATCATTACAACTTGTATATTATTAATCTGTTCTATCTAGAAGTTCCATCAACCAAACATGTATTTATTTTGAGATAGAGACCAGTGATGTTATTCCTTCGACCTTAGAGTTGCGCGTTATTTTTCTGTGGTTTCTTACGGTTTTGAGTTTCCTTTTGAGTTTTGATCCTCGCCCTTGGCGTTGTATATTATATTGCTTGTGTGGTTGTGACCGTCGATTGACGAAGAGCTAGCTCCCGCTTGGGGATGCCTTTTTATTGATTTCGTATACTATTCATGTTGTATCCCGTTTGGGAGCCAGTATTTACATAGAAGACTCTGCCGAAATTTTCAGGAAATACTTGATGTTTTTAAAACCGCATAACTCGGCTTATGCTATTAAAACAACTTGATTTTAAATTGGTTTTCCTTCACTCAACTCCTTTTCTTGGTTTGCATTTCTGGGTTTTCGGCTTACTTGGATTACGTACGCCTCGAGACGTTTCGTAGTTTAAGTGCCGGTCATGTTCCGTACTTTCGGGACGTGACAGACTAGGGACCTGAAAAAGGATGTGCTTGTAGACTTCCCAGCCCCCACTAGTGTGACTGCCATCACAACGCTGGTAGTCAAGCAAGATCCTAAGGACTCTATCAATACGTACACACATATTATGATAGACATAACCAAGTAGCATACTACCATGTTTAGTAAGACTGTTAATATAACTGTGAATATCCCAAACTTGCATTAAGTAATATACAAGCTAGTATGATACAATAATGGCCCCTAGGACATATACACTAACAATCTCCCACATGCACTAGGGCCATGTACTGGCATATCGAAGACCGATCATCTCGAGTAGCCTTTCGAACTGAATTTGAGGTAAGGCCTTTGTGAATGGATCAGCAGTGTTCTCCTCTGTAGCAACTCTCCGGACCTCGATCTCCCGGCGATCAATGATCTCCCTGATCAGGGGATACCACCTTAAGATATGTCTGGACTTCTGATGGGACCTGGGTTCCTTCGCTAAAGCTATAGCTCCGTTGTTGTCGCAATACAGTGGTATTGGATCAACAATGGTAGGAACCACCTGAAGTTCTGTTAGGAACTTCTTCATCCAGACCGCTTCTTTTGCGACATCGCAAGCAGCAATATACTCCGCTTCCATCGTCGAGTCTGCAATGGTGTCCTGCTTGGAGCTCTTCCAGTACACCGCCCCTCCATTGAGGATAAAGACATAACCCGACATGGACTTGGAGTCATCCTTATCACTCTGGAAGCCGGAATCAGCAAAGGCCTCGATCTTGAGGTCTTTTCCGCCGTAAACCAAGAACATCTTCTTAGTCCTTCTCAGGTACTTTAGAATGTTCTTTACTGCTATCCAGTGCTTTTCCCCTGGGTCTGACTGATACCGGCTTACCACGCTCAGTGCGTAAGCTACATCTTGTCTGGTGCACAACATCGCATACATTATAGAGCCTACCGCAGAAGCGTAGGGTATAATAGACATGTGTTCCCTTTCCAAATCAGTCTTAGGAGACATCTCTTTGGATAGAGTGATTCCGTGACAAGCCGGTAGATTACCGCGCTTAGAATCTTCCATACTGAATCTTTTCAGTATAGTGTTGATATACCTGAACTGCGAAAATCCCAACATCCTCTTGGATCTATCACGATAGATCCGGATCCCCAGTATGTAAGAGGCATCACCCAGGTCTTTCATTGAGAACCTGTGTGACAAGAATCCTTTGACAGATTGTAGCATAGGAATGTCATTTCCTATCAATAGAATGTCATCCACGTACAAGACGAGGAATACAACATTTCATGCTACAATTTTACTATATGTACATGGTTCATCTGGATTTTTGATAAAGTCATATTCTTTGACCGTTTCAACAAAACAGATGTTCCAACTCCGCGATGCCTGCTTCAGTCCATAAATGTGTAGGGTTCCTAGGCACCCTATGAAGGTCTCACAAGGCATCGAACATACCAATATAGAAATTTACGGGTGCCGAGAGACCCGACTACGGATCGTTTGCTAGAAAACTAGGCGAAAAACTAACTAGTTAACACTTAACTAAAAGTTTAACGGAAATACAACCTTTGTAGATCCGGTGCTCCACCTCCATAGGCTCCGAGACGAGGTCCTCTCCGCTGTCCAAATCAAATCCGGGCTCTAGCGTCGGCTTC
Source organism: Agapanthus africanus (assembly GCA_030015575.1). Classification (NCBI taxonomy): domain Eukaryota; kingdom Viridiplantae; phylum Streptophyta; class Magnoliopsida; order Asparagales; family Amaryllidaceae; genus Agapanthus; species Agapanthus africanus. The sequence continues at coordinate 56,294,069 of JASDDO010000029.1, forward strand.
GTCGGAGAATGGGCAAGCTAGGTCGTCGATGTCCATGCCGAAGATGATCTACGTCGAGGCATCGCTAAATCAAACTCCGACTTCACCAAGTCAAGAAACTTGTGAAGAAAACACACTCTACTACTTGGCAAGAGGTAGAGGATGAAGAAATAGGAAGTGGGTTCAATTTAGAATTGGATTTCTCACTCTTTATCATCAATCACCATTGATGACTTCAAGCTTTTCTTCTTGAGTTCAAGGAAGAAGAAGAAGAAATGATATGATAAGATTAATTAAAATGAAAAGAAAAATAGAATACTTATCATCCTTTAACCATGGACAAGTGTAGAGAATAAATCATGGTTAGTGGGATGGTTAGGGTTAAGCATGAGACAAAATGGTCACTTGGTCAAAGTCTTCATGAAGCTTCATGAACAAAACAAAAGAAGCCACCATTTTCTCATTTGCTTTTCATTTTCCAAAATAAATGAATGAATAAATAAATAGATATGAAAATGTAAACTCTAACCATTACATAACCATGGTTTAAACTTTACACAAAACACAAGTAAACATGCATCATCAAACATGATACAATCAAGTGCACAAAACTATATCGAATATACAATGTGCACACCCGAGTGAGAAAATCCATTTAAAGTGAACCGATACTAGTTAATGCAAAGTAATATATCAAAAATATAATTATGCATTAAATCATTAAATCAACACTTGATTTAACGACCCGGTCATATCGCATATAACTGACTAATATCAACAATAACAACTTATCGAATCAACACTTGATCCGATAACCCGGCTATATCACATATAACCGATCAATGTCACATATCGCGATAATCGAATACAGTATCACATGCTGGTATCATTCTCGGTCCCGCACATATCTCATATGCGCTCCTATTTCGTTTCGCTTGAGCCAGGAAACCTCTGTGTAGGACTCTAAAGACTCGTCAATACGCCGGCAGCAGGTGATGATCATATCAAACACCCACAAGCCGCAAGCGGTCTGCTAAACGTAACGGCCACCCGGGTATTGAGCGATCTGAAGATCGACGAGCAAGCCCGCTCACACTCCAGTGATTCCAACCAGTAACACTACCGTACAGTCCGGTCTGATCGTCTAATATGTCGCATATCTCGCCTAGGGGTGGTAAATGTCAGACCCCAATAGCTCAATAAGTCGTGTCGATATGAGGTCTATAATATTCGAGAAACTACTGGTAATACTTACCAGTAAATCTCAGCAACCCTGGCCAGGGATTTCCTGTTATAGCCAATCGAACACAGAGCAACATCAACCCCCTATACTGGGAGAGACGAATCCCCTCCTATCGCTCATTGCCTCCATGTGACTCGGGACTGTACCCAAAAACCACCGTTTTGCATGCCCTCTTGGACGTGGTAAGATGGAAATCAAAGCACAGTGGGAACCACACAAGACTCTATGACGATCTCGGGTCAACAGACTACTCTGTACCAGTGTCACCAAAGAACTGCCATCTGACGTGAGGTATAATACCATCTGGGAGTTCTCGGCGAGTCCGTCCAGTGTACCCAGTCTCCACTGAGCACCCGTATATCATCTCTGATGTCAAACACCAATGGATATGGGATCATCCATCGCCCATCTGTATGGGTCGAGAAGGTATACGCTAGTCTACTCTGGTATATCGATGCCCCGTCTCGATACACCCACGACTAGGGACTTTGAAGGATGTACTTATGGACTACCATGTCCCCACTAGTATGATCCGCATGATAGTCCAGGTAGTCAAGCACACATCCTAAGGGCTTTACCAACATGTAACAGAGAGACAATGAGTATACACGTTAAGGTAAAGTTCAACCAGATAGCATACTATCATGTCGAGCAAGAAAGTCCTCCCTATATATGTCCCAGCATCCACTACAATATACATCCTATGTATAGTAATGGCCTCTAGGGCATACATATAACTAACAATCTCCCACTTGCACTAGGGCCATCTGATAGCAGTGGTTGTAGTATCTCATACTCAACCATCCCATAAAAGTGTCTCTCTCTGGGATAAGGCCTTTCGTGAGTGGATCCGCTGAGTTTGTCCTCTGAGTCTACTCTCCAAACCTCGATCACCCTGGAGATCAATCATCTCCATAATCAAGTGATACTGCCTTAGAATATGTCTGGATCACTGATGGGACGGGCGTTCCTTGGCATAAGCCATAACTCCATTGTCACACAATGGGAGGAACATAGTTCATCTCATGAACCAATATACACCCAAACAGCCTCTTTGGTAGCATCTTAAGTAGCGATGTATCGAGCCTTTATCATCTAGTATTTCACGGTATCTAGCTTGGAACTCTTCCAACATACCGTCCCTCCACTGAGGGTAAAGACAATGCCTGTGACTGACATTCAGTCGTCTTTATCACCCTGGAACACTTCCAGCGATTCTCCCCAGGATCAATTGATACCGTCTCACTACAACTAGTGAGAGTCCTAACATCCATTTAGATCTATCTCATAGATCCAAAAACCCAGGATTTAGGAGGTATCAATTTGATCCTAAATGGAGAATCATCGTGATAAGCGGAGATTGATCGAGCGTAGCATAGGAAACTCCTTCCCCATCAAGAGTATGTCATCCACGTACTCTACGAGGATCGTCACCATACTCCCTACTACCTTTTTGTTTATACAAGGTTCATCTACCATTTTGATGATGTCAAACTCTTTGACTAATTCATCAAAACAGATGTTCCAACTCCGCGATGCCTGCTTTATCCTATAAAGTATCTTGCACACGTTTCCACTGCTCCCACTGTCTACGAAGCCCTCTGGCTGTGTACTTATAGACGCTCTCTTCCAAAATATCATTTAGAAAAGCAGTCATGACACCCAACCACCAGATATCGTAGTTATGGTATGTAGCCGTGACAAGTAGGATCTGGATAGACTTAAGCATAGCTACTTGAAAAGGTTTCATCATTATCCACGCTTGGTCGATGACGAAAACCTTTAACAAGTCCAGCTTTGAAAGTCTCAACTTTTCCATGTACACCAAGTAATCTTCTCAAGATATACTTGCTCCTGATGGGGATTTAACCCTTCAGATATAGCAACCAAAGTCCATACTTTGTTGGTGTATAAGGATTCCATCTCAGATCACTAAGCAACCAGCCATTCTTACAGAGTCCCACTCCTGATGGCCAGCTCGAAGCTAGTTGGGTCATCATCTCATGATGCAATCCTCGCTCCCACTGTCATAGAGAAACCGAAGTATCTCTCAGGCGGGTGAGGAACCCTACTAGTTCGACGGAGAGGCTGAGGTTCGTTGGAATCTACTGAATCCTTTGGTTCTACCAAATCATCTGCTGTTGTTTGTATAGCTGGAACATTTCCAGTTCTACATTACAGACTTTGCCTCGAGCTTGTCCGGATTTTGCTTTCAGACATAGGCCGGTCAACCCCAAATCTTAACTAGCTTAAGACATGGGCTCTTCCCTTTCCATATCAGATATGAAATAGTAGGCATCTGATTTGATTGGAACCTTATTCAATAGGTATGCAGCTTCTCAAGTGCATAACTCCCAAAAGGAAAAAGGTAACTCAGTAGTACTCATCATAGAGCACACCTTATCATATAGGGTGTTATTGCTCCGCCCCGATATACCATCGTGCTATGGTGTATGCGGAGGAGTAATGCTGAGAGAGAATCTCATTCTCCTTTAGAATAGTCCAGGATTTCCGTGCTCAAGTATTCTCCTCCCTGATCTCATCATAGGACATGATACTTATACCCGTATCGGTTCTCTACTTCTAGCTTATATTCTGTGAATATCTCAAAAGGTTCGGACTCATGTTTCAACAAGAACATATGACTGAATCTTGAGAGATTATCAGAGAATGTAATGAAGTAAAAAGAACCGGTCTTGGTATGTGTAGAGAGGGGACCTACATACATCAACATGTATCATCCCAAGAGTTCACTAACTCTTTCTCTGTTTCCAATAAACAGAGCTGTGGTCATCTTATCTTTGTGACATGACTGGCGAGTTTCACAAGATGTAAATTCAAACTAATTTAAATATGCATCTTTATGTAACTCTAGCTAGTCGGGTCACATTGATCTGACCTAGTCTACAATACCTTAAGAAGGATCCGTTCATTTCTGAACTCTTCCTCTTATGTGTGTTCCATATACTAAGAACTGTAGTTTGATTTAGAACATCAATGCTTTTAGACAACGTGCCTGAACCGATCAACTTTTGATATAGGAAATGTTCAAAACATTATCCAACAATACAAAATTTTATCATTTCTTTACTAATAAAGAGACTGATATGATTCTGTATATCAGGTTCGGTATCTAATAACATTCGTTCAGAATCAATGTATCGGTAATACAGGGTGACAGTGACCGACAGACTTGGCTGCAACTCTTGCCCCGTTTTCTGCCTCATGAAACTTATCACCCATTCTCAGTTCTCTACCTTTCTGTAGCCCTATGTAACAGATTACATATCTGGGATCCTGATCTGGTATCACATACCCAGGACGTAAAGGATACTGAGAAACAGTTCTCTGTAATGAACACACCCGAAGATGATGCATCAGCATGCACTCTCTTCGTTTGGGCGGCACGGGAATTCTGGTAATCCCCTATTTCCTGCTCTGTCTTATAACAATTATAAGTTGGAGCGGGACCAACGTTCCCCAGTTCAGTATAACAAGCGGGTTCGGTCAATAATCCGTATTATTATCTTGATTAAGACGTGATATGGTCGCTACTTGGAGAGAGAGAGAAGAAAACACTCAGCGTGCGCTCTTGAAAGAATAGATTGGTTTTTATTTTATCTAATCAGGATGGCTCCCACTGCTTTTTATCAAATCTTTCTTCAAACCCTAAAAGGAAAGACTAGCCAGAATTAATTACACACTACAAGTTCGCCAATCTTTCAGCCAGGCCAGTGTCGGTACTTTAAGGGAGGTCCCCCGTGCTTTCGCACGAACCTAATTAATGTAAACCTCGTTTTCCCAGAGGCGTAACCTCGTTAACACCTTTCTAGACACCTACTTGATCGGCTAATTGTAATGTATAAAACTCTCCCAGGAGTAACACTTACTCGCAGCGGGTATCGGGATCCAACTATCTCATAGAAGGTATGCAATCTCATTGCAAATTTCAACACTTGAAATTCCCGATAATATTTTGCCCCTAACGTGCTATGACCTTGACGAAAGCCAACAAACCATAGCCCGGTAGTCAAGTTCAGCCCGTACATTTCTTGATCGAATTAAACCCACCCGCACGACCCTTGACGAAAGCCAACAAAGCCGCACGACTACCCTAATCAAATCGCATCGTATGCTAGCAGATAAGCAGCATATAGCTACCGCACACTGCACCTTGACGAAAGCCAACAAATGCAGCACAAATACTATATACAACTTATCTGAAATGACGGAGGGCTACGACAGGTTTTTCTGAAAACCTATTGCGTAATGAACTTGATATCGTTGTAGGATCGAATGAATTTTGAAATGGAGTGTTTTTGAGGCTTTTCTAGTTTTGCTAAAGGAGTCACTCCCGGTGAAGGGATCGTCGGTCCTTTCCTCGTCGAATGAGGTGCGGGATATATCATATATATCGCTGTGCAAAGCAAAAACACTTAAAAGCAATCAAAAGACAAACCGAGTGTGTAGCATCTGCCAGTTATTGCTAAAGGAGTCACTCCCGGTGAAGGGATCTCGGTCCTTTCCTCATCGAATAAGGTGCAGGATATATCACATATACCGCTGTGCAAAGCAAGAACTGTAGCTACCTGTTTTAATTTGAAATTCGATTCTACAACATCTTAGGTTTCTTTTATTTCATTAATCACATTAATGAAGTCCCATCATTTAAGTACCTAAACATCACAGATAAATACGACGTACACTTATGCCATCCGCATTCGCCTCAATGTCCCCTCGTGCACCGTTAGGTTAGGTAACTAACGGCAGAGCGGGGCAGGGCTAGCGCGGGTGTAAAACATAAGTAACGCCTATATAATATATCATATATACTATATACTGTATCTATCAGAGAACATATCATGATCACATCACAGATATCGCAGCAGAAGAATCATATGAAATATTGGATATACTAGGACGTCCGTGTTTTCAATACGAGCCAGTATAAAACACGGATTCCACGGTCGTGATGAATAGCCAAACCCACACCCCTAGACCCCTACGAGAGCGGCAAGCAACCCTACCAATTCTGGAGTTAGGAGACCCGGACTCGACTCCTCGAGTTGGTCTCCCACTGGACTCCAGAACCCGGTTACTTGTGCCCTCCTCCTTGGGTCTATCCTAGTGCGGAAAAGTAAATAATATACAAACGGTGACTACTTCCGCAACCTGGAAGTGCCCCAATAAAAGAATATTACATACAAGTTTTTACATGAATGAAAATGAAAAACACTCATCTCACATAAAAACCCCCGGCTATTCAAACACGACGATCCAATATAACATATCCAGCAACACATAACATCACATGTCATCAACGTAAGTAAATATGTCCATCCCAATTGTCGTTGACATATAGCAACGAAACCGGCGATAACACATATTACACTTACGGTCACAGAAAAGAAAGTGTAAAACTACAACAGTTGGAATCCGCAATCACCTCAGACATCGCATGCCTGACCAAATGAATTCCTTAGACATCACATGCCTAACAATTATAAACCCCACATTTTAGTCTCATTATCGAAAACACTTTTCAATATCGAGTCGGGCAATTCAACAAGATTCCCGACAGTCTGATCGAATACTCGTCGCAAACATCAGTAGGCGGCCGCACCCCTAATACCGTCGACGAAGTGCACCAAGGCGGAACACCGCTGCCGCGAGCACCCGAACGGATGCTTTCGGCGACGGGGTTCTCCTACAGTCACTTGGTCGGGGCTATGGAGTGAGGCTGTCTATTAAGTTTACCCGGCGAGTATCCGCGTACGCTACGTGATTGCGACGGACTTTTGATCACATCAAAATTCCGTGGCAACCGATCAAGTGAGACTAAATTGCTAGATTTACAACATTCATTCAGTTATCTCATAACTATTTGTGAATTCCAATTATTGTATCCCATTCCAGATAATTAGAAAATGTTAAACTTTCAGATCGAACAATCGAACACCCAAGTTTTCCCGATACAGATCAACACATGAAATAAGTCTAACAACATTCCGTTCGTGCCTCAGTACCAACGGTCCAGCCGTAGAAGGGTCAAGCCAACGCCTCACATGTGGCACGCCGTACTGCCCCAAACCCGAAGGTTCAAAGGGCAGTTCAAGACGGTCACATAATCGAGTTAAGGTTTGTTGTCTTCTAGAGGGACCATCGCGTTACTTGCACTACTTAGAACGTCGTTAAACTACGGAAAAATCCAACACTTGGAAATTTCCCGACAGGGGAAAAATTGGGTATTTATATCCGGTCGAACTTTTTAACATATTCTAAAAATTTATCCGGAAAGCCACATAGACAAAATCTGATAATCCGATCGAACAATCGAATCCCCAAAACAACCCAGAACATTCAACTCTGGAATAAATTTTAAATATTCCCAGAAAATCCAGAATAATTAAATAGGAATTACTGTGCAGAAAAGATGTGATGACGTCACCAGGGGACCGCGGAACCGCCGCAGAAGCAGGGCTTCTGCCGCGGTTCCGCCGCCGTTTAGAGGAATCTTTCGCCTGAGTTTGCATAGTAATTCTTATAATTATTTATTGAATTTTTTAGGCATTTTTAATACACAAAAATCCGCATTTTCGGAAAAAATCCAGAGAGCATATTCCGGGTAGGGTTTCGGTTCGATCGGGTTTCAAATTCCGTCTAGACTTCGCCTAAGGCTCTAGCTAGGCTCTGATACCACTGTAGGGTTCCTAGGCACACTATGAAGGTCTCACAAGGCATCGAACATGCCAATATAGAAATTTATGGGTGCCGAGAGACCCGACTACGGATCGTTTGCTAGAAAACTAGGCGAAAAACTAACTAGTTAACACTTAACTAAAAGTTTAACGGAAATACAACCTTTGTGGATCCGGTGCTCCACCTCCATAGGCTCCGAGACGAGGTCCTCTCCGCTGTCCAAATCAAATCCGGGCTCTAGCGTCGGCTTCGTCGGAGAATGGGCAAGCTAGGTCGTCGATGTCCATGCCGAAGATGATCTACGTCGAGGCATCGCTAAATCAAACTCCGACTTCACCAAGTCAAGAAACTTGTAAAGAAAACACACTCTACTACTTGGCAAGAGGTAGAGGATGAAGAAATAGGAAGTGGGTTCAATTTAGAATTGGATTTCTCACTCTTTATCATCAATCACCATTGATGACTTCAAGCTTTTCTTCTTGAGTTCAAGGAAGAAGAAGAAGAAATGATATGATAAGATTAATTAAAATGAAAAGAAAAATAGAATACTTATCATCCTTTAACCATGGTCAAGTGTAGAGAATAAATCATGGTTAGTGGGATGGTTAGGGTTAAGCATGAGACAAAATGGTCACTTGGTCAAAGTCTTCATGAAGCTTCATGAACAAAACAAAAGAAGCCACCATTTTCTCATTTGCTTTTCATTTTCCAAAATAAATGAATGAATAAATAAATAGATATGAAAATGTAAACCCTAACCATTACATAACCATGGTTTAAACTTTACACAAAACACAATTAAACATGCATCATCAAACATGATACAATCAAGTGCACAAAACTATATCGAATATACAATGTGCACACCCGAGTGAGAAAATCCATTTAAAGTGAACCGATACTAGTTAATGCAAAGTAATATATCAAATATATAATTATGCATTAAATCATTAAATCAACACTTGATTTAACGACCCGGTCATATCGCATATAACCGACCAATATCAACAGTAACAACTTATCGAATCAACACTTGATCCGATAACCCGGCTATATCACATATAACCGATCAATGTCACATATCGCGAGAATCGAATACAGTATCACATGCTGGTATCATTCTCGGTCCCGCACATATCTCATATGCGCTCCTATTTCGTTTCGCTTGAGCCAGGAAACCTCTGTGTAGGACTCTAAAGACTCGTCAATACGCCGGCAGCAGGTGATGATCATATCAAACACCCACAAGCCGCAAGCGGTCTGCTAAACGTAACGGCCACCCGGGTATTGAGCGATCTGAAGATCGACGAGCAAGCCCGCTCACACTCCAGTGAATCCAACCAGTAACACTACCGTACAGTCCGGTCTGATCGTCTGATATGTCGCATATCTCGCCTAGGGGTAGTAAACGTCAGACCCCAATAGCTCAATAAGTCGTGTCGATATGAGGTCTATAACATTCGAGAAACTACTGGTAACACTTACCAGTAAATCTCAGCAACCCTGGCCAGGGATTTCCTGTTATAGCCAATCGAACACAGCGCAACATCAACCCCCTATACCGGGAGAGACGAATCCCCTCCTATCGCTCATTGCCTCCATGTGACTCGGGACTGTACGAAAAAACCACCGTTTTGCATGCCCTCTTGGACGTGGTAAGATGGAAATCAAAGCACAGTGGGAACCACACAAGACTCTATGACGATCTCGGGTCAACAGACTACTCTGTACCAGTGTCACCAGAGAACTGCCATCTGACGTGAGGTATAATACCATCTGGGAGTTCTTGGCGAGTCCGTCCAGTGTACCCAGTCTCCACTGAGCACCCGTATATCATCTCTGATGTCAAACACCAATGGATATGGGATCATCCATCGCCCATCTGTATGGGTCGAGAAGGTATACGCTAGTCTACTCTGGTATATCGATGCCCCGTCTCGATACACCCACGACTAGGGACTTTGAAGGATGTACTTATGGACTACCATGTCCCCACTAGTATGATCCGCATCATAGTCCAGGTAGTCAAGCACACATCCTAAGGGCTTTACCAACATGTAACAGAGAGACAATGAGTATACACGTTAAGGTAAAGTTCAACCAGATAGCATACTATCATGTCGAGCAAGAAAGTCCTCCCTATATATGTCCCAGCATCCACTATAATATACATCCTATGTATAGTAATGGCCTCTAGGGCATACATATAACTAACAAAATGGACTTAAGCAACTTGCACACTTTCCCGCTGCTCCCACTCTGATTGAAGCCTTCTGGCTGATCCATATAGACGCACTCTTCCAAATTACCGTTTAGAAAAGCTGTCTTTACGTCCATCTGCCAGATCTCATAATCATGGAAGGCGGCAATAGCAAGAAGGACCCGAATGGATTTGAGCATAGCCACTGGAGAAAAAGTCTCGTCATAGTCCAAACCAGGTCTTTGATGAAAACCCTTTGCATCAAGTTTAGCCTTATAGGTTTCCACCTGTCCATCTACACCAACCTTTTTCTTGAAGGTCCATTTGCATCCTATGGGTTTTACCCCATCTGGAGCAATGTCCAAAGTCCATACTTTATTGGTGTATATGGACTCCATTTCTGTCCGCATTGCATCTAGCCGTCGTACCGAGTCCCCGCTCTGGATGTCCTGCTGGAAGCTAGTAGGTTCATCATCATCAATGACGCAATCCTCTCTATCCCCATCTATGAGAAAACCGTAGTATCTCTCAGGCGGATGAGACGGCCTACTACTCCTGCGGAGGGGTGCAGGAATGTCTTGTTCTTCTTGAACTGCTGGTCTTACCAAACTTTCAGTAGTAGTTTGTGGTTCTGGAATTTCTTCCAGTTCTATTTCGCTCCCACTTGTTTCCTTTTCTGAAAACTGATGTTCTAGAAAATGGGCATTACGAGAAACAAAAACCTTTTGTTCCTCTGCGTAATAGAAATAATACCCCCTGGAGTTCTTTGGATATCCCACAAACTTACACTGTACTGATTGTGCCTCGAGTTAGTCCGCATGCTGCTTTTTAACAAAAGCTGGACATCCCCATATCTTTAGATACTAAAGATAGGGTTTCTTCCCACTCCACATCTGATATGGCGTGGTAGGCACAGTCTTGGTAGGAACGATGTTCAAAAGATATGCTGCTGATTCTAGCGCATAACCCCAGAAAGATCGCGGTAACTCAGCATTACTTATCATTGAACGTACCATATCCAATAGGATTCGATTCCGTCTCTCCGATACACCGTTATGTTGTGGAGTGTATGGAGGAGTAAGCTGAGAGAGAATTCCTCTCTCTTTTAGGTAACCTAGGAACTCGGCACATAAGTATTCACCACCCCGACCAGATCTCAGTGTCTTGATACTTTTGCCGGTTTGGTTTTCTACTTCATTATTATACTCTTGGAATTTCTCAAAAGGCTCAGATTTATGTTTCATCAAGAAAATGAATCCGTACCTAGAGTAATCATCCGTAAAAGTAATGAAATAGGAAAAACCACCTCTTGCATGTGTAGACATTGGACCACATACATCGCTGTGTATGAGTCCTAAGGGCTCGCTTGCTCTTACTCCATGTCCAGTGAATGGAGTCTTTGTCATCTTTCCTTTGAGACATGATTGACAAGTGGCATAAGTTTGATATTCGAACGAGTCTAAATATCCTTCTCTATGTAACTTAGTTAACCTTGTCTCATTGATGTGACCTAGTCTACAATGTCATAAGAAAGCCTTATTTAAATCTGGAGACTTTCTTTTTTGTGTGTTCTGGATATTAAAAATTTGTAATTCGTTTAAGACATATATACCGTTATCCAGTGTACCGGACGCAATCAAACCATGATTAAGGTGGATGTTAACAACATCACTTACAAACGTGAAATCATAACCTTTATATGATAACAAGGAAACTGATATGATATTACACGTTAAACTAGGTACACAAAAACAGTTATGTAAAACCAAAATATGTCCACTTGTCAATCCTAGGTGATAATCCCCTACGGACAAAGCTACCACGCTAGCTCCGTTAGCAACCTGGAGGGTCATATCACCAACCTTCAGCACTCTACGGTTTCTCAGTGCCTGCAATGAATTGCATATATGAGATTCTGATCCGGTATCCAATACCCAGGTAGTAGAGTTGATTGACAGACAATTCTCAATTACAAACACACCTGAAGTCGAAGCTGTTAGTTATATGTATGCCCTAGAGGCCATTACTGTACATTGGATGTATATTGTAGTGGATGCAGGGACATATATAGGGAGGGCTTTCTTGCTCGACATGATAGTATGCTATCTGGTTGAACTTTACCTTAACGTATATACTGGGTGTCTCTTTGTTACATGTTGGTAAAGACCCTAGGATGTGTACTTGACTACCTGGACTATGATGCGGATCATACTAGTGGGGACAGGGTAGTCCATAAGTACATCCTTCAAGGTCCCTAGTCGTGGGTATATCGAGACGGGGCATCGATATACCAGAGTAGACTAGCGTATACCTTCTCGACCCATACAGATGGGCGATGGATGATCCCATATCCATTGGTGTTTGACATCAGAGATGATATACAGGTGCTCAGTGGAGACTGGGTACACTGGACGGACTCGCCGAGAACTCCCAGATGGTATTATACCTTACGTCAGATGGCAGTTCTCTGGTGACACTGGTACAGAGTAGTCTGTTGACCCGAGATCGTCATAGAGTCTTGTGTGGTTCGCACTGTGCTTTGATTTCCATCTTACCACGTCCAAGAGGGCATGCAAAACGGTGGTTTTTGGGTACAGTCCCGAATTACATGGAGGCAATGAGCGATAGGAGGGGATTCGTCTCTCCCGGTATAGGGAGTTGATGTTGCGCTGTGTTCGATTGGCTATAACCGGAAATCCCTGGCCAGGGTTGCTGAGATTTACTGGTAAGTGTTACCAGCAGTTTCTCGAATTGTTATAGACCTCATATCGACACGACTTAACGAGCTATTGGGGTCTAACGTATACCACCCCTAGGCGAGATATGCGACATATCAGACGATCAGACCGGACTGTACGGTAGTGTTACTGGTTGGATTCACTGGAGTGTGAGCGGGCTTGCTCATCGATCTTCTGATCGCTTAATACCCGGGTGGCCGTTACGTTTAGCAGACCGTTTGCGGCTTGTGGGTGTTTGATATGATCATCATCTGCTGCCGGTGTATTGACGAGTCTTTAGAGTCCTACACAGAGGTTTCCTAGCTCAAGCGAAACGAAATAGGAGGGCATATGAGATATGTGCGGGACCGAGAATGATACCAGTATGTGATACTGTATTCGATTCTCGCGATATGTAACATTGATCGGTTATATGCGTTATAGCCGGGTTATCGGATCAAGTGTTGATTCGATAAGTTGTTACTATTGATATTAGTCGGTTATATGCGATATGACCGGGTCGTTAAATTAAGTGTTGATTTAACGATTTAATGTATAATTATATATTTGATATATCACTTTACATTAACTAATATAGGTTCACTTAAATGGATTTTCTCACTAGAAGTTCACAAGTTGTATATGTGATATACTTTTGTGCACTTGATTGTATCATGTTTGATGATGCATGTTAACTTGGTTAAGTGTAATGATTAAACCATGGTTAAGTTAATGATTAGGGTTTTGCTTTTCTTTCTTATTTATTTATTTATTTATTTTGGAAAGAATAAAGAGAAAATGGTGGCTTTCTTGTTTGTAGTTGAATCTTCATGAAGGTTTGACTTTGTAACCATTTTGTCTTCATGCTTAACCCTAACCATTTAAACAAACCATGGTCTATTCTCTACACTTAACTAGGGTTAGGATATGATAAGTATTCATATTTTTTTTCTATTTTGGATATACTTATGATATTCTTTCTTCTTCTTCTTCATCTTCTTCAATGAAGAAAGCTTGATTTCATCAATGGTGAATTGATGAAATGAGTGAGAAATCCAATTCTAAAGTGAACCCACTTCCTATTTCTTCATCCTCTACCTCTTGCCAAGTAGTATAGGGTGTTTCCTTCACAAGTTTTCATGGCTTGGTGAAGGTTGATCTTGATCTAGTGATGCCTCGACGTAGATCATCTTCGGCGTCGTAGTCGATGACCTAGCCCGTCCATTCTCCGATGAACCCGACACTAGAGCCCGGGATCCGATGATCGCAGCGAGGAGACATCATCACGGAGCGATGGAGGTGGAGCACCGGATCTACAAAGGTTGTATTTCCGTTACACTTTAGTGAAGTTGTTAACTAGCTCGTTGTTTCGCCTAAACTTCTAGCCAACGATCTAGTCTAGGGTTTCTCGGCACCGTAAAATTTGAAATTGGCATGGTTGATGCCTTGTGAGAACTCTTGAGAGTGCCTAGGAACCCTACAGTGGTATCAGAGCCTAGCTAGAGCCTTAGGCGATGCGTAGACGAAGTTTGAAACCCGAATGAACCCGAAACCCTAACACAAACATGCTCTCTGGACTTTTTCCAAAATCTGGAGTTTTTCGATATTTAAAATATGCAGAAAAATCAGCAGGAAATTCTAAGGGTTTCTGTAAAATTCGTGTGCCCAATTCCATCAATGCACCGCGGTTCCGCGGCACGAGCATGGCTCGTGCGGCGGTTCCGCGGCCGTTTTGTCTTATGTTGCATCGAATTTTGCACAGTAATTCATAATTTGCAGTGCTGGTTTTCCTGGGAATTTTTAATATTTTTTCAAGAGTTGAATTTTCTGGGTTGTTTTGGGGATTCGAATGGTTGATCGGATTATCAAATTTTGTCTGTGTGGCTTTCCGGATAATTTTTGAATATGTTAAAAAGTTCGACCGGAGATAAATACCCAATCTTTCCCCTGCCGGAAAATTTCCAAGTGTTGGATTTTTCCGAGGTTTAAAGATGTTCTAAGTAGTGCAAGTAACGCGATGGTCCCTCTGGAAGACAACAAACCTTAACTCGATTATGTGACCGTCTTGAACTGCCCTTTGAACCTTCGGGTTTGGGGCAGTACGGTGTGCCACATGTGAGGCGTTGGCTTGACCCTTCTACAGCTGGACCGTTGGTACTGAGGCACGAACTGAATGTTTTTAGACTTATTTCATGTGTTGATTGCTAGGGATCCTAGGCACACTAGTGAGGTCTCACAAGGAATCAACCATGCAAATTTCAAAAAATCTAGGTGCCGAGAAACCCTAATACGGATCGTTGGCTAAAGTTTAGGCGAAAACAAAAGCTAGTTAACAATTTAACTAATGGGTAATCGGAAATACAACCTTTGTAGATCCGGTGCTCCACCTCCATAGCTCCGCAACGAAGTCCCTTTGCTGTCCAAATGAGTTTCCGGGCTCTAGCGTCGGCTTCGTCGGAGAATGGACGGGCTAGGTCGTCGATGTCCATGCCGAAGATGATCTACGTCGAGGCATCGCTAGATCAAGCTCCACCTTCACCAAGCCATGAAAACTTGTGAAGGAAACACACTCTACTACTTGGCAAGAGGTAGAGGATGAAGAAATAGGAAGTGGGTAGACTTTAGAATTGGATTTCTCACTCATTTGCATCAATCACCATTGATGGAGGAAGGTATCTTCATCAAGAAGAAGAAGAGGAAGAAGATGATAAATATTATGATAAGATAAAATGAATGGAAAAGAAAATTCAATCTTATCATAACACTTACCATAGTTAAGTGTAAAGATTTAACCAAAGTTAGTGAGTGGTTAGGGTTTGGCATAAAACAAAAATGGTGGACTTTTCAAAAGTTCAAGAAACTTCAACAAAAGAAATAAATAAAGCCACCATTTTCCTTTTGCCAAAAATAAATAAAACAATAAATAAATCATTTAAAACCCTTAACCATTAACTAATTATGGTTTAAACACACATTTAACCAAGTATTGCATGTATCATCAAACATGATACAAGCAAGTGCACAAAATCATATCGCATATGCAATGCGCACACCCGAGCGAGAAAATCCATTTAAAGTAAACCGATACTAGTTAATGAAAAGTAATATATCAAATATATAATTATATATTAAATCATTAAATCAACACTTGATTTAACGATCCGGTCATATCACATATAACCGACTAGTATCCAATGTATCGGTTTATCGAATCAATCCTTGATTCGATAACTAGGGTATATCGCATATAACCTAATCGATACATTCATCGCGAGAATGGAATACGGTATCACATACACGCATTATTCTCGGTCCCGCACATATCTCATATGCGCTCCTATTTCGTTTCGCTTGAGCCAGGAAACCTCTGTGTAGGACTCTAAAGACTCGTCAATACGCCGGCAGCAGGTGATGATCATATCAAACACCCACAAGCCGCAAGCGGTCTGCTAAACGTAACGGCCACCCGGGTATTGAGCGATCTGAAGATCGACGAGCAAACCCGCTCACACTCCAGTGAATCCAACCAGTAACACAACCGTACAGTCCGGTCTGATCGTCTGATATGTCGCATATCTCGCCTAGGGGTGGTAAACGTCAGACCCCAATAGCTCGATAAGTCGTGTCGATATGAGGTCTATAACAATTCGAGAAACTACTGGTAACACTTACCAGTAAATCTCAGCAACCCTGGCCAGGGATTTCCGGTTATAGCCAATCGAACACAACGCAACATCAACTCCCTATACCGGGAGAGACGAATCCCCTCCTATCGGTCATTGCCTCCATGTGACTCGGGACTGTACCCAAAAACCACCGTTTTGCATGCCCTCTTGGACGTGGTAAGATGGAAATCAAAGCACAGTGGGAACCACACAAGACTCTATGACGATCTCGGGTCAACAGACTACTCTGTACCAGTGTCACCAGAGAACTGCCATCTGACGTGAGGTATAATACCATCTGGGAGTTCTCAGCGAGTCCGTCCAGTGTACCCAGTCTCTACTGAGCACCCGTATATCATCTCTGATGTCAAACACCAATGGATATGGGATCATCCATCGCCCATCTGTATGGGTCGAGAAGGTATACGCTAGTCTACTCTGGTATATCGATGCCCCGTCTCGATACACCCACGACTAGGGACTTTGAAGGATGTACTTATAGACTATCTGTCCCCACTAGTATGATCTGCATCATAGTCCAGGTAGTCAAGTACACATCCTCAGGGCTTTACCAACATGTAACAGAGAGACAATCAGTATACACGTTAAGGTAAAGATCAACCAGATAGCATACTATCATGTCGAGCGAGAAAGTCCTCCCTATATACGTCCCAGCATCCACTACAATATACATCCTATGTACAGTAATGGCCTCTAGGGCATACATATAACTAACAATCTCCCACTTGCACTAGGGCCATCTGTAGCAGTGGTTGCAGTATCTCATACTCAACCATCCCATAAAAGTCTCTCTCTGGGAACAGGCCTTTGTGAGTGGATCCGCTGTGTTGTCCTCTGAGTCTACTCTCCTAACCTCGATCTCCCTGGAGATCAACTATCTCCATGATCAGGTGATACTGCCTTAGAATATGTCTGGATCACTGATGGGACCTGCGTTCCTTGGCATAAGCCACAACTCCATTGTCACACAATGGGAGGAACACAGTTCATCTTATGAACCAATATACACCCAAACAGCCTCTTTGGTAGCGATGTATCCAGCCTTTATCGTCTAGTATGTCACGGTATCTAGCTTGGAACTCTTCCAACATACCGTCCCTCTACTGAGGATTAAGACAATGCCTGTGACTGACACTCAGTCGTCTTTATCACCCTGGAACACTTCCAGTGATTCTCCCCAGGATCGATTGATACCATCTCACTACAAGTAGTCAGTAGCCTAACATCCATTTAGATCTATCTCATAGATCCAAAACCCAGGATTTAGTAGGTATCACTTTGATCCTATATGGAGAATCCTTATGATAAGCGGAGATTGACCGAGCGTAGCATAGGAAACTCCTTCCCTATCAAGAGTATGTCATCCACGTACTCTACGAGGATCTCCACCATATTCCCTACTACCTTTTTATTTATACAAGGTTCATCTACCATTTTGATGATGTCAAACTCTTTGACTAACACATCAAAACAGATGTTCCATCTCCGCGATGCCTGCTTTATCTTATAAAGCATCTTGCACACGTTTCCGCTGCTCCCACTGTCTACGAGGCCCTCTGGCTGTGTACTTATAGACGCACTCTTCTAAAACATCATATAGAAAAGCAGTCATGACATCCAACCGCCAGATATCGTAGTCATGGTATGTAGCCGTGGCAAGTAGTATCTGGATGGACTTAAGCATAGATACTGGAAAAGGTTTCATCATTATCCACGCCTGGTCGATGACGAAAAGCTTTAACAAGTCTAGCTTTGAAAGTCTCAACTTTTCCATGTACACCAAGTAATCTTCTCAAGATATACTTGCTCCTGATGGGAATTTAACCCTTCAGATATAGCAACCAAAGTCTATACTTTGTTGGTGTATAAGGATTCCATCTCAGATCACTAAGCATCCAGCCATTCTTACAGAGTCTTACTCCTGATGGCCAGCTCGAAGCTAGTTGGGTCATCATCTCATGATGCAATACTCGCTCCTACTGTCATAGAGAAACCAAAGTATCTCTCAGGTGGGTGAGGAACCCTACTAGATCGGCGGAGAGGTTGAGGTTCGTTGGTAACTATTGAATCCTTTGGTTCTGTCAAATCATCTGCTGTGGCTTGTATAGCTGGAACATTTCCAGTGATACATAACAGACCTTGCCTCAAGCTTGTCCGGATTATACTTTTACACATAGCTCGGACAACCCCAAATCTTAACTAACTTAAGATATGGGCTCTTCCCTTTCCATATCAAATATGAAGTGGTAGGCAACTGATTTGATTGGAACCCTATTCAATAGGTATGCAACTTCATAAGTGCATAACTCCCAAAAAGGAAACAGGTAACTCAGTAATACTCATCATAAAGCACACCTTATCACATAGGGTGTAATTGCTCCACCCCGATATACCATCGTGCTATGGTGTATACAGAGGAGTAATGCTGAGAGAGAATCTCATTCTCCTTTAGAATAGTCCAGGAATTCCATGCACAAGTATTCTCCTCCCTGATCTCAGGACATAATACTTATACCCGTATATTGGTTCTCTACTTCTTGCTTATATTATGTGAATATCTCAAAAGGTTCGGACTTGTGTTTCAACAGGAACATAGGTCTGAATCTTGAAAGATCATCAGAGAATGTAATGAAGTACAAAGAACCGGTCTTGGCATGTGTAGACTGGGGACCTGCATACATCAACATGTATCATCCCAAGAGTTCACTAACTCTTTCTCTGTTTCCAATAAACAGAGCTAGTGTCATTATATCTTTGTGACATGACTGGCAATTTTCACAAGATGTAAATTCAAATTAATTTAAATATGCATCTTTATGTAACTCTAGCTAGTCGGGTCACATTGATATGACCTAGTCTACAATACCTTAAGAAGGATCCGTTCATTTCTGAACTCTTCCTCTTATGTGTGTTCCATATACTAAGAACTGTAGTTTGATTTAGAACATTAATGCTTTTAGATAACGTGCCTGATACGATCAACTTTTGATATAGGAAATGTTCAAAATATTATCGAACAATACAAAATTTTATCATTTCTTTACTACTAAAGAGACCGATATGATTTTGTATATCAGGTTCGGTATCTAATAGCATTTGTTCAGAATCAATGTATTGGTAATACAGGGTGACAGTGACCAACAGACTTGGCTGCAACACTTGCCCCATTTTCTGTCTCATGAAACTTATCACCCGTTCTCAGTTTTTCTACCTTTTTGTAGCCCTATGTAACAGATTACATATCTGGGATCCTGATCCGGTATCATATACTCTGGAGGATACTGAGAAACAGTTCTTTATAATGAACACACCCGAAGATGATGCATCAGCATGCACTCTCTTCGTTTGGGCGGCACGGGAATTATGGTAATCCTCTATTTCCTGCTCTGTCTTATAACAATTATAAGATGGAGCGGGACCAACGTTCTCCAGCTCAGTATAACAAGCGGGTTCGGTCAAATATCCGTATTATTATCTTGATTAAGGCGTGATATGGTCGCTACCAGGAAAGAGAGAGAAGAAAACACTCAGCGTGCGCTCTTGCAAGAATAGATTGGTTATTATTTTATCTAATCAGGATGGCTCCCACTGCTTTTTATCAAATCTTCCTTCAAACCCTAAAAAGAAAGACTAGCCGGGATTAATTACACACTACAAGTTCGCCAATCTTTCAGCCAGGCCAGTGTCGGTACTTTGAGGGAGGTCCCCCGTGCTTTCGCACGAACCTAATTAATGTAAACCTCGTTTTTCCAGAGGCGTAACCTCGTTAACACCTTTCTAGACACCTACTTGATCGGCTAATTGTAATGTATAAAACTCTCCCAGGAGTAACTCTTACTCGCAGCGGGTATCGGGATCCAACTATCTCATAGAAGGTATGCAATCTCATTGCAAATTTCAACACTTGAAATTCCCGATAATATTTTGCCCCTAGCTCGCTATGACCTTGACGCATGACAAACAACCCATAGTCTGCTAGTCAAGTTCAACCCGTACATTTCTTGATTGAATTAAACCCACCCGCACGACCCTTGACGCATGCCAAACAACGCCGTACGAATACCCTAATCCAATCGCATCATATGCTAGCAGATAAGCACTAGTTAGCTACCGTACACTACGCCTTGACGCATGCCAAACAACCGCAGCACGAATACTAACTAGTACTTATCTGAAATGACGGAGGGCTACGACAGGTTTTTCTGAAAACCTATTGCGTAATGAACTTGATATCGTTGTAGAATCAAATGAATTTTGAAATTGAGTGTTTTTTAGGCTTTTGCAGTTTTGCTAAAGGAGTCACTCCCGGTGAAGGGATCGTCGGTCCTTTCCTCGTCGAATGAGGTGCAGGATATATCATATATATCACTGTGCAAAGCAAAAACACTTAAAAGCAATCAAAAGACAAACCGAGTGTGTAGCATCTGCCAGTTATTGCTAAAGGAGTCACTCCCGGTGAAGGGATCTCGGTCCTTTCCTCATCGAATAAGGTGCAGGATATATCACATATACCGCTGTGCAAAGCAAGAACTGTAGCTACCTGTTTTATTTTGAAATTCGATTCTACAACATCTTAGGTTTCTTTTATTTCATTAATCACATTAATGAAGTTCCATCATTTAAGTACCTAAACATCACAGATAAATACGACGTACACTTATGCCATCCGCATTCGCCTCGATGTCCCCTCGTGCACCGTTAGGTTAGGTAACTAACGGCAGGGCGGGGCAGGGCTAGCGCGGGTGTAAAACATAAGTAACGTCTATATAATATATTATATATACTATATACTGTATCTATCACAGAACATCACATGATCACATCGCAGATATCGCAGCAGAAGAAACATATGAAATATTGGATATACTAGGAGGTCCGTGTTTTCAATACGAGCCAGTATAAAACACGGATTCCACGGTCGTGATGAATAGCCAAACCCACACCCCTAGACCCCTACGAGAGCGGCAAGCAACCCTACCAATTCTAGAGTTAGGAGACCCGGACTCGACTCCTCGAGTTGGTCTCCCACTGGACCCTAGAACCCGGTTACTTGTGCTCCCCTCCTTGGGTCTATCCTAGTGAAGAAAAGTAAATAATATATAAAGGGTGACATCTTCCGCAACCTGGAAGTGCCCCAATAAAAGAATATTACATACAAGTTTTTACATGAATGAAAATGAAAAACACTCATCTCACATAAAAAAACCCCGGCTATTCAAACACGACGATCCAATATAACATCTCCAGCAACACATAACATCACATGTCATCAACGTACACTAGTAAAATAGGGGGTTGCCCCTACGGATGGAAATATCCGCAGGGGCATATTTAACTTGGCCCTACGGATTAATCCGTAGGGCTAAAAGCTTGCCCCTACGGGCACTGACGTCCAAGAATAAAAATATTAATTCTTAATTTGGTGTTTGACCCTACGGAGGCGCAAACAAAGGACCTACGGGTATATCGTAGGGGAAAGTAAATATCGTTTTAAAATAAAGCCAGATCGAAAAGCCTACGCTCATTTTCTCTCTCTCCCTCAAACGCGCGCGAAAAACCCCAAATCGCCACCGTCGCGTCGCCACCGTCGTTGGGCAGAGTCGCCACCGCCGATTTCGTCGCCACCGTCGTCGCCACCGCCGGTTTCGTCGTCGCCACCGCCGGTTTCTTCGCCAATTCGCCACCGTCGTCGCTCCAGCCCACCAGCGCACCCGTTCAGGTATAAATCTCGAGGTAAATTAAAGCATTTTTGGATTATTCATGGCTAGGTCTGGGTTGCGCGCGCGAGAGTTGGGTTTGGGCAGGGGCGCGGTGGCGGTCGGGGTCGGGGTCGGGGTAGGGTTAGGGTTGGGGTTCGACTGCTGCTGGGGTGGGGCTGGGGTTAGGGTTACTGTGGGGCTGGGGTTAGGGTTACTGTGGGGCTGGGGTAGGGTTACGGTGGGCTGGGGTTAGGGTTGGGGCTGGGGTTAGGGTTACTGTGGGGCTGGGGTTAGGGTTATGAGAGGCATGTCAGCATATTTATGTGTGATAATTGAGAGGATCAAGCTAAGTTCTATGCAAGCAGTCCCTCAGAATACATAGATAGCTAGCCTTACATTTTAAATTAACATATTCCATAGTTGTCTTAATGGTAAGGCAGATACCCATATTGTGTAAGAGCTGACATTAATACAACCATAGGGAGCTGACATATTATACATCTCATGTGGCATTAAAATCTATAAATGGACATACGAGATAATGCAAAGAAAGAGCAATAGATCAAGACTCAATCAACTTTCCTATGCTTTATGATTTCAGCGGATAGCTCAAGTTTAGTTTCAACTTTATATTCTTATTTTTCTCTCTTTTTTCTTTAGTGCTTCTTCCTCCATTTCTTTGAAGAGTCTCTCACAGCGAAATACACTCCAATTGCTGTTGAAGATTTTAGAATGTATCCAGAATTTAAGAAAAAAATGTTGTGCCCCTTATGCTTCTGTTATTCAACTCCTTCCATACACTCTGGACTTCTCAAATTTAAAAACTATTAGAAGTGTACTTGTTTATCATACATTGAACACACCATGCATGCTATTTCCATGACACATGGCAGATGAGGTGTCTCATAACTCAATATTAGCGATTTCCATGATCACGACACGTGGCAGATGAGGTGTCTCATAACGCTTTATGATATCAGTATCATATATTTATAGTTTTAATTGTTGATTGTTATAGATGTATACCATTGCAATAATAGTTTTTGGTTGATGAATGCTATTGCAATGTAGGATGATCAGTTCTATCAATCTTGATCTCAATGGTTTAAAATCATGTTACACATACAACACGAATGCACAACAAACGCATAATTAGAGAGCGACTCGAGATATTCGGGTTAAAACCAATATATGATACTCGATGATGATATGAAACCTTCATATTCCCATCGATACCCGTATATGAAACTAAAAGCGCCACTTAGTCCCCGTCTATCGGTTAACATACGTGCGATGCTCGTCGTGATCTAGAACTATACGAAGGTTGTTAAATATCGGACAGTATAGCTCGATACTAACAACCGTCGTATAGTCTACGCGACGAGAAAATTCAATCGTATGGTAACCCATAGATTTGTCCCGTGTGGACAAGTTAAGAATGTATAAAGCAAACGCCTTCATTCACTTGTGTTTTCATCCGTTTCGAGATATTTCGTCGGTACCTTTCCGCTGGTTGTCCGTGTACAAAGATAGATTAGATGTTCATTTCAACGTTGTTTCACAGCTTTGAAATGATTATCTATTCTATTACAGTGTACTCGGAGAACAGCGGGGAGGTGCTGCCGAAATTTACTCGAAACGGTTGAAAGCACAAGTGATGGGCGTTCGCTCTATACATTCTTAATGGGATAAAAGCCTACCCCCGACAGCCGGAACACATACATACAAACGCATAATTAGAGAGCGATTCGAGATGTTCGGGTTAAAACCAATATATGATACTCGATGATAATATGAAACCTTCATATTCCCATCGATACCCATATATGAAACTAAAAGCGCCACTTAGTCCCCGTCTATCGGTTAACATACGTGCGATGCTCGTCGTGACCTAGAACTATACGAAGGTTGTTAAATATCGGACAGTATAGCTCGATACTAACAACCGTCGTATAGTCTACGCGACGAGAAAATTCAATCGTATGGTAACCCATAGATTTGTCCCGTGTGGACAAGTTAAGAATGTATAAAGCAAACGCCTTCATTCACTTGTGTTTTCATCCGTTTCGAGATATTTCGTCGGTATCTTTCCGCTGGTTCTCCGTGTACAAAGATAGATTAGATGTTCATTTCAACGTTGTTTCACAGCTTTGAAATGATTATCTATTCTATTACAGTGTACTCGGAGAACAGCGGGGAGGTGCTGCCGAAATTTACTCGAAACGGTTGAAAGCGCAAGTGATGGGCGTTCGCTCTATACAATCTTAATGGGATAGAAGCCTACCCCCGACAGCCGGAACACATACATACAAACGCATAATCAGAGAGCGATTCGAGATGTTCGGGTTAAAACCAATATATGATAATATGAAACCTTCATATTCCCATCGATACCCATATATGAAACTAAAAGCGCCACTTAGTCCCCGTCTATCGGTCAACATAACGTGCGATAATTTATTCTTTTTAACGACAAACGCACACACAAAGCATATACATGGATTTTCTCCTTTGTCAGTAACTATCCCGTTCTTATATTTCTCAATATAGTCAGCATAACCTACAATTTATATGTTATTCAGTCTAACATGGCCCATGAGTACGTCAGAGTTAAGGACTGGATGTATGTGGATTGGAAACAACGTATGCAACCTAAGTTTGTCGCAGGAGTTGCTGCTTTCCTTGAATTTGCACGAGCACATAATAAGATCATAATAGAGAAGATTCTCTGTCCGTGCAATAGATGTGGCAATAAGTACTGGCAGATGGTAGAATTGGCAGAGCTTCATATTGTAAAACATAGGTTTACTAGACTTTATTCAACTTGGAAATATCACGTGGAAGGAGAAGAATGCAGTACTGCGGTAGAAGAAGGAGAACACGATAATGCGGCAGGAGAAGAAGAAGAATTCGGTAATACGGCAGGATACGGAAATTTATTTCCATCAGAAGAAATGGAGGATATGGTAGAGGCTGCCCTAGGTGAATCTATTCGTACCGAAGATGACATTCCTTCCGGTCAAGGACCGCGTGCGGATAAATATGAAAATTTCATGAATGATGCTAGGAAACCAATTTATGAGAATGCGAAGTATTCCACCCTCTCATGGTTCGTCCAACTTTTCCAAATTAAGTGCCTAAATGGATGGAGCAACAAGTCATTCACAATGCTTCTTTCGTTCTTGAAAGATTCTATGCCTCCGGGAAATAATGTGCCCGAAAGCTGGTACGAAGCCCAGAAAATGATGTCTGATTTGGTTCTAAAGTGCGAGAAGATTCAAGCATGTCCTAAAAATTGCGTGTTGTACCGGAAAGAGAATTCAGATTTGAAAGAGTGTCCAACATGCGGAGAGGCCAGGTATAAGCCGAAAGATTCTGATAAGAAGCCTGATATACCTGTGAAGATAGCACGATATTTTCCCATAACACAGAGGCTACAGAGGCTATTCAGGTGCAAGAAAACAGCCGAGGCAATGATTTGGCATCACCGTGCTCCTCCAAGCGAAAATGGAAAAATGAGCCATCCAAGAGATTCACCGGCATGGAAGGATTTCGATAGGAGGCACGCAATATTCAGTAGCGATCCTCGCAATGTCCGGCTCGGACTGGCTGCCGATGGCTTCTGCCCATTCAACTATATGGCTGGAAGTCACAGTACATGGCCCGTTGTAATGATGATTTATAATCTGTCGCCTTGGTTGGTTATGGACCAATCATACTTTATGATGCCTCTTCTTATCGACGGACCAAACTCACCGGGGAACAATATCGACGTCTATCTCCGACCTCTGATTGAGGAGCTGAAAACTTTGTTCATTGATGGTGTAGAGACATATGATTCAAACACAAATACAACCTTCATACTGCGTGCGGCTTTAATGTGGACAATTAATGACTTTCCTGCGTATGGAATGCTTTCAGGTTGGTCCGTACATGGTCACAAAGCATGTCCTCATTGCCATGAACACACAACATCAAAATTTTTGAATTTTAGCAGGAAGGTTTGTTATTGCGGCCATCGACGTTTTCTGCCTCCAGACCACCCCTATAGGTTAGACACGGTTCACTTTGATGGTCATCAGGAGCTTCTTAGGCCTCCATCCCCATTGTCCGGAGAGGACGTGACTGCTAAATGGGATGGTTACAATAACGTGACCTTCGGGATGGATCCGACGAAACAGGTCAAACCACAATATTGGAACAAGTTAAGCATTTTCTTCTTGCTTCCGTACTGGTCTACAAATTCAGTGCGTCATTGTCTGGACGTCATGCATATAGAGAAGGGAGTATCAGAGCACATACTTAACTTGCTTCTGTGTAAAGACGGGAAATCGAAAGACAACATGAATGCCCGGATGGATCTACAAGAGTGGGGAATAAGAAGTGAACTGCACCCTAAACCGGTAGCGGGTAAACCGGGCAAGTTTGTACTTCCCAATGCCGCTTATCATATGTCACAACCGGAGAAGAAAAGATTCCTGCAGGTGTTGCATTATTTGAAAGTCCCCACAGGTTTCTCAGGATCATTCAGCAAGAAAATAAAAATTGTGAAGGGCAAGATCGATGGGCTGAAAAGTCATGACCACCATGTTATCGTGGAGCACCTTCTTCCATTAGCCCTCAGGACTTCTCTCCCCGACTCGGTTGGTCTAGTAATCAACGACCTATGTTGTTTTTTCAGGGAGTTGTGTGCTAAAATGCTGGAGGTTGCGACGCTGGATAAACTAGAAAATTCTATTGCGTTGATACTTTGCAAGTTTGAGCGTATTTTCCCACCGTCATTCTTCGATATCATAATACACTTGACGGTTCATCTTGCAACTGAGGCGAAGTTAACCGGACCGGTACAATATCGATGGATGTATCCCGTCGAGAGGTACGTGTAATTTTTCGTTTCGCGCAATTTATAAATTTATTTTTGTCATGTATGCCCGTGTTTATTTATTCAACATATTCTCATTAGGTACCTTTACACTCTTAAGAAGTATATACGCAATAAAAATTGACCAGAGGGTTCTATCATGCAAGGTTATCTTCTTGATGAAGCAACCACATTTTGTTCCCGCTATCTGGACGAGAACATTGAGACAAGGCTTAACCGACCACGAAGAATTCAAGACGGGCCATATGGTAAAGCCGAGTATAAGAGGGTAGACACTATATTTATCAACAAGATATACCGGTTTATCTTGCTTAATTGCGTATGTCTTGAACAAATTAGAGAGTAAGTTCTTTTGGATTAATTGTTATATCCGTGTTTGTGTGTGTATGAAATGACATAATATTAATGCCACAATTATTTGTCGAAAACAGAATTCATTTTAACGAGGTACGTGAGGGGCATCCTGATTGGAACGAAGAGCGTTTGGAAAAATACCATCAGGATAATTTTTGTGATTGGGTCACAGAGCATGTAAGTTATTCGAATTACATTTTATTGCTATCAGTTTTAATCTAAACTTGTATCGTTATGTATTTATCGTAAAATTTGTTTTGTTAGATCCACGATCCGAACTTGTCTGCATCATTTGAGAGTGATTCAAGATGTTTAGCTCAATTTCCTAGTATGGAGGTTGCACATTACAAAGGATTTAGTGTCCTTGGATACAAATTCGAAGTTAAGGACATAGAAACATCTAGAATCACTCAGAATAGTGGGATTGCGACGGTAGGATCGGACGGTGTGATTTACTATGGGTACTTAAATTGTATACTCGGCATCCACTATCCCGGACGATCAGAACCCTTTTATATATTCCACTGTACTTGGTACGATCCGCGAACCGATACAGACAGGTGGAGAAGCAGTCTTGGGACTTAGAAAGATGAATATGGATTGACCAGTGTGAACACACTTCGATTTTACGGTCAGGACGATCCGTTTATCTTTCCGAACCAAGCGTTCCAAGTATACTACTCACAGTGTTTGAAGCATCCGGGGTGGAGTGTTGTATGCCGATGGAAACCTAGAGATGTCTACGATGTCCCAGAATACGAGGACAGCGATGAGGACGAAGAAGAGAGAAGGCTTAAAGTGCTCCGACCGTCTGTTTCGAAGGACGGGTTGTCTTCGACCGATCATGAAGTTACGTGGGTTAGAAATGACATCGACGATGAAATCCAAGTAGATATGTATGATGCGCCCACGAAACGAAAAAGGTTATCAGTAATGTTATATTATTACTTCACATTTTACGCTCTAGATCATATATAGTCAATACTTTTAATGATTGTCTAATGCGTCCACGAACCGTTTATCTAGATTTGATGACGATGTCGGGAGCAGCGAGGGGCGGCAGGAGCTCCAGCCGCGGCAGAGGCAGAGGCAGAGGCAGAGCGGTTCTGCCGCCCGGAGAGCTCCGTAGGGAGCTTCAGAGGGCCGGTCTTGCACCCAGATCGGAGAACCCTTCGGATGCCTCCTTCCGTGTGGATTTTGCCACACCTCCAGGTATACTGCACGCATATCCATTTTCAATGTAATATTACAGATATTCATGCATGTTTATGTCAAAATTACTTATATTGTCAATGTTTGATTGTCTAGTTGTTGGTCCTGCGTCCACATCTGGGACAGAGGCCACCCCCGCTCCTCCAGGTATGTTTATATATCATATAGTGTATGTATATTGATTTAGAATGCTATATCATAAATATACACATTCCTTTTGCTCTTACTTAGCAATTTTTATTATTGTCTAGCTGTAGGTGGTGACACCACCGCACCTGCGGGTATGTTTATATGTCCTATAGTGCATGCATATTGATTTAGAACGTTATATTATTGATCTACACATTCTTTTTGCAATTACTTATAAAATCTATTTTTAATTGTCTAGTTGTTGGTCCTGCGTCCACATCTGGGACAGAGGCCACCCCCGCTCCTCCAGGTATGTTTATATATCATATAGTGTATGTATATTGATTTAGAATGCTATATCATAAATATACACATTCCTTTTGCTCTTACTTAGCATTTTTTATTATTGTCTAGCTGTAGGTGGTGACACCACCGCACCTGCGGGTATGTTTATATGTCCTATAGTTCATGCATATTGATTTAGAACGTTATATTATTGATCTACACATTCTTTTTGCAATTACTTATAAAATCTATTTTTAATTGTCTAATTATAGGTGGTGCGTCCACACCTTCCACAGGGGCCACTCCTGCCGCTTCCGTACCCTCCGCATCGTCTGCAGGTTAGTATGAATAAATTTAAAATATTTATTTATTTTACATATGCTATATAGAATAAATATGAACTTCATGGAGATTTAGCGTCGATGTTTATTTTATAGTTGGAGGGGATGCGTCCGGGTCCGGGACCCCGGTTGTTCCTCACCGGAGGAACTATCGTCCCGTTCGTGCTGCTGCTCGGGCCCAGGCTCGTGCGCTAATCACCGGAGGTATATATCACACTTGAATTTTTGTTTAACCTTGATTTCTTAATACAACTTTGTCTTATTATTGATTGTCTTGATATTTCGTGCAGACGCAGGGCCTCTCCATCCCCAGAGGGGGACTCGAGGCCCGAATCTGTCCCATAGGCTGAGGCCTGATAGAGCTAGGGGGGAGGCAGCATTCCCCCTATTTTTTACCCTTGACTATCGCTATACCGGTCCTCATGCCGAGAGGTTCGGCCGGTATTTGGGGGACGAGAGCCGGATCGTGAAGAACTATCCACTTCACGTTGAGTGGGGCGAGCAGCACCAGCGCTCATTCGCCCTCTTCTTTGATCAGGCTCAGGTATGTATTAATATATATTTTCATTTGAACTATCCAATATATTTATTATTAACACTTGCAATCTAATAACAATGTTTTTTTTTGTATTTTCAGTTGGATTACGATTTTCAGCCTGTAGCCGACCCTGATCACTCGGGGAGGGTGCTCGACCTTCATGCTCTGTACAATGGCCTGATGAAGAACATGCAGGCCAAGGTCCGATACAACAGGAATGAGCTGAAGGCTGACTGCTACTCCCTGTGGATAGCGACCCCCGAGGCAGAGAGAGCGGCCCTCCTATCTACTCGGCGTTTGCGAGAGTCGACGTAGAGACATGGCCTCTATTGTGCGCTTATTTCGACTCCGAACGCAAACAAGTATGTATTTTAAATTGAATTCATTATTTATGATATAATTTATTTCTTTGTGTTTCTTAATTAGAAAACTAAATGTTAATGCGTTGTGCAGAAACAGGCCGCTCAGAATATGGAGAACAGGAAGTCGGCGAAGAGGGGTCGCCCCACTTACACAGGTGGCTCGAGGAACATTACTCGAGCCATGGAGTTATCGGTAAATTAAGAGTTATTCTCTAATATTCTGCAATATTAAGAGTTATTCTCTAATATTTCTAATATTAAGAGTTACTTTCTAATATTGCAGACATCTCGGACCGTGGCGTCAGGTGGTACACCGAGCGTGCTGTCCGCATATCTTGCCGTCCACGGCACCTCGACAGATCCCGCCACGGGCGAGCTTCGATGTCCCGACGTCGCTACCCAGGAGTACTGCGTAAGTGTTAATATTTTTTCTACCCAAATTTGAAATTTTAGTTTTGGAAGGTTCAAGTTTAAATTTTATACTTATACTTTACTGCTTAATGTGGGTGTAGGAGCGGGTGGTTGAGCAGGCCCAGGCCTCGGGGATCGATTTTACCGGACAGAACGATCCGAGGCTGCTGACCCCAGTTCTGGACGCCGCACACGGAGGGCACCACGGAGGTTGGGAGAGAGGCCGGGGATTGGGCCCTAGCAGGGCCCATATGAGGTTGGACTCCACCCCGGCGGTTACTTCCTCCGTCTCCAGTGACCGGCATGTCCATCAGGAACTGGATAGCTTGAGGGCCACCGTTCAGGAGTTGAAGGAGATGCTGGTATGTATACTACTTTATAGTAAAATATCATTTCATATTATATACATATCAACATATCCATAATTAGTACGTAGCTTGAGCTTATTTGGTTTTAGACTTAAGTCTGATTAATCATACATACATATGTAATTAAAATAAACAACGCTTTTCCAAACTAGATATCCAAACAAGGTTTCGAAATAACTTAATAATGAAACGAATTCGAATAATACACAGTTCTTACACGCTTCTTACACACGTTATGTCCAGACGCGACAAGGTAGATCGGCCGAGCCTCCACATGCATCTCCTTCGGCTGCGGCTCCGCAAGCTACTACATCGGCTGCGGTTCCGCAGACAGCTCCTGTAGCTCCACCGCCCACTCAGACTCCCGCAGCCGCGGCTCTGCAAGCGACTACCTCGACGGCGGCTGCGCAGACCACATCGCCAGCTCCACATGCCGCTCAGACTCCCTTAGATGTAGCATTGCAGAGTGTATTGACCGAGGAGCAGGCGCGCGTTATTCTAACGTTATTCGGAGGTGGAGCTGGACCGAACTAGGGTAGCTTTTTGGTTCTTATTTTTTGAAACATGTATTTATATCACATTGTACTACATTTTGAAACGATATTGATATTGGTTTGTATTTATATCATATTCAGTTTTTGGGTTTCTTTTGTATATTATATATATGCGTGAGATGTGATTATGAATACTGCAATATATGATTTGATTGATGTATATAGTATTGTGCACAGGGCGGGAAAAAATCTAGCAGCCCATATTTTAAAAAAAAATACAGACAATATGTACCTACGGATTAAGCCGTAGGTATATACTTTGCCCCTACGGAGTTATCCGTAGGGGCAAACTATCAGGAAACCTGATATTTTCCCACCTGATATCAGTGCAGGGTGTTGGGGGTGCCCCTACGGATATGTCCGTAGGGGCCACTGTTTATCCCCTACGGATAAATTCGTAGGGGCAAAATATCAGGTTTCCTGATATTTTTCCCCCCGATCTCAGTGCAGGGTGTTGGGACTCGCCCCTACGGATAAGTCCGTAGGGGCTAATTTCTATCCCCTACGGATGTATCCGTAGGTATATACAATATATTCAAAAAAAAATTAAATATATGATTTTATTACCCCTACGAGGTACTCCGTAGGGGCTATAACACCTACCGAGTTATCCGTAAGGGCATTAATTTGTCCGTAGGGGCAAGTTCAGGGCCTCAACTTGCACCTGCGGCCTTTGCACCTACGGGGTCTTTTTTCGCCCCTACGTATATATCCGTAGGGGCAGTGGGTTGCCCCTACCGATAAATCCGTAGGGGCAACCCTTATTTGTAGTAGTGGTAAGTAAATATGCGCATCCCAATTGTCGTTGACATATTGCAACGAAACCGGCGATATCACATATTACACTTACGGTCACAGAAAAGAAAGTGTAAAACTACAACAGTTGGAATCCGCAACCACCTCAGACATCGCATGCCTGACCAAATGAATTCCTTAGACATCACATGCCTAACAATTATAAACCCCGCATTTTAGTCTCATTATCGAAAACACTTTTCAATATCAAGTCGGGTAATTCAACAAGATTCCCGACATCCTGATCGAATGCTCGTCGCAAACTTCAGTAGACGGCCGCACCCCCTGATACCGTCGACGAAGTGCACCAAGGGGGAACACCGCTACCGCGAGCACCCGGACGGATGCTTTCGGCGACGGGATTCTCCTACAGTCACTTGGTCGGGGCTATGGGATGTAGCTGCCTATTAAGTTTGTCCGGCGAATATCCGCGTACGCTACGTGATTGCGACGGACTTTTGATCGCATCAAAATTCCGTGGCAACCGATCAAGTGAGACTAAAGTGCTATGTTTATAACATTCATTCAGTTATCACATAACTTTGTGAATTCCAATTATTGTATCCCATTCCAGATAAATAGAAAATATTAAACTTTTCGATCGAACAGTCAAACACCCAAGTTTTCCCGATACAGATCAACACATGAAATAAGTCTAACAACATTCAGTTCGCGCCTCAGTACCGACGGTCCAGCCGTAGAAGGGTCAAGCCAACGCCTCACATGTGGCACGCCGTACTGCCCCAAACCCGAAGGTTCAAAGGGCAGTTCAAGACGGTCACATAATCGAGTTAAGATTTGTTGTCTTCTAGAGGGTCCATCGAGTTACTTGCACTACTTAGAACGTCGTTAAACTACGGAAAAATCCAACACTTGGAAATTTCCCGACAGGGGAAAAATTGGGTATTTATATCCGGTCGAACTTTTTAACATATTTTAAAAATTATCCGGAAAGCCACATAGACAAAATTTGATATTCCGATCGAAACACCGAATCCCCAAATCAATCCCAGAAAATACAACTCTGGAATAAATATTAAAAACATCCAGAACACACAAGAAACACCAACAGAAACAACTGAAGAAAAAACACACCCTAATCATCACAGACGGCCGCGGAACCGCCGCAAAAGGGGGGTCAACGCCGCGGTTCCGCGGCCGTACTGTTGAATTAGGTTGTCGTTTTCTCCAGTTTTTCTTAGAATTTCCTGCACATTTCTCTGCATATTTTTAATTCCAAAAAATCGACATTTTACAGAAATTTCCAGAGAGCATGTTAAGGGTTTGGGTTTCGGGTCGATCGGACTTCAAATTCCGTCGGGACTTCGCCTAAGGCTTTAGCTAGGCTCTGATACCACTGCTAGGGATCCTAGGCACACTAGTGAGGTCTCACAAGGCATCAACCATGCCAATTTCAAAAAATCTAGGTGCCGAGAAACCCTAATACGGATCGTTGGCTAAAGTTTTGGCGAAAACAAAAGCTAGTTAACAATTTAACTAATGGGTAATCGGAAATACAACCTTTGTAGATCCGGTGCTCCACCTCCATAGCTCCGCAACGAAGTCCCTTTGCTGTCCAAATGAGTTCCCGGGCTCTAGCGTCGGCTTCGTCGGAGAATGGACGGGCTAGGTCGTCGATGTCTATGCCGAAGATGATCTACGTCGAGGCATCGCTAGATCAAGCTCCACCTTCACCAAGCCATGAAAACTTGTGAAGGAAACACACTCTACTACTTGGCAAGAGGTAGAGGATGAAGAAATAGGAAGTGGGTAGACTTTAGAATTGGATTTCTCACTCATTTGCATCAATCACCATTGATGGAGGAAGGTATCTTCATCAAGAAGAAGAAGAGGAAGAAGATGATAAATATTATGATAAGATAAAATGAATGGAAAAGAAAATTCAATCTTATCATAACACTTACCATAGTTAAGTGTAGAGAGTTAACCAAAGTTAGTGAGTGGTTAGGGTTTGGCATAAAACAAAAATGGTGGACTTTTCAAAAGTTCAAGAAACTTCAACAAAAGAAATAAATAAAGCCACCATTTTCCTTTTGCCAAAAATAAATAAAACAATAAATAAATCATTTAAAACCCTTAACCTTTAACTAACTATGGTTTAAACACACATTTAACCAAGTATTGCATGTATCATCAAACATGATACAAGCAAGTGCACAAAATCATATCGCATATGCAATGCGCACACCCGAGCGAGAAAATCCATTTAAAGTAAACCGATACTAGTTAATGAAAAGTAATATATCAAATATATAATTATACATTAAATCATTAAATCAACACTTGATTTAACGATCCGGTCATATCACATATAACCGACTAGTATCCAATGTATCGGTTTATCGAATCAATCCTTGATTCGATAACTAAGGTTTATCGCATATAACCTAATCGATACATTCATCGCGAGAATGGAATATGGTATGACATACACGCATTATTCTCGGTCCCGCACATATCTCATATGCGCTCCTATTTCGTTTCGCTTGAGCTAGGAAACCTCTGTGTAGGACTCTAAAGACTCGTCAATACGCCGGCAGCAGGTGATGATCATATCAAACACCCACAAGCCGCAAGCGGTCTGCTAAACGTAACGGCCACCCGGGTATTGAGCGATCTGAAGATCGACGAGCAAGCCCGGTCACACTCCAGTGAATCCAACCAGTAACACTACCGTACAGTCCGGTCTGATCATCTGATATGTCGCATATCTCGCCTAGGGGTGGTAAACGTCAGACCCCAATAGCTCGATAAGTCGTGTCGATATGAGGTCTACAACAATTCGAGAAACTACTGGTAATGCTTACCAGTAAATCTCAGCAACCCTGGCCAGGGATTTCCGGTTATAGCCAATCGAACACAGCGCAACATCAACTCCATATACCGGGAGAGACGAATCCCCTCCTATCGCTCATTGCCTCCATGTGACTCGGGACTGTACCCAAAAACCACGGTTTTGCACGCCCTCTTGGACGTGGTAAGATGGAAATCAAAGCACAGTGGGAACCACACAAGACTCTATGACGATCTCGGGTCAACAGACTACTCTGTACCAGTGTCACCAGAGAACTGCCATCTGACGTGAGGTATAATACCATCTGGGAGTTCTCGGCGAGTCCGTCCAGTGTACCCAGTCTCTACTGAGCACCCGTATATCATCTCTGATGTCAAACACCAATGGATATGGGATCATCCGTAGCCCATCTGTATGGGTCGAGAAGGTATACGCTAGTCTACTCTGGTATATCGATGCCCCGTCTCGATACACCCACGACTAGGGACTTTGAAGGATGTACTTATAGACTATCTGTCCCCACTAGTATGATCTGCATCATAGTCCAGGTAGTCAAGTACACATCCTAAGGGCTTTACCAACATGTAACAGAGAGACAATCAGTATACACGTTAAGGTAAAGATCAACCAGATAGCATACTATCATGTCGAGCAAGAAAGTCATCCCTATATACGTCCCAGCATCCACTACAATATACATCCTATGTACAGTAATGGCCTCTAGGGCATACATATAACTAACATTGATCTGTTTCGGGAAAACTTGGGTGTTTGACTGTTCGATCGGAAAGTTTAACATTTTCTGTTTATCCGGAATGTGATACAATAATTGGAATTCACAATGAGTTATGAGATAACTGAATGAATGTTATAAATCTAGTAGTTTAGTCTCACTTGATCGGTTGCCACGGAATTTTGATATGATCAAAAGTCCGTCGCAATCACGTAGTGTACGCGGATACTCGCCGGGTAAACTTAATAGACAGCCTTACTCCATAGCCCCGACCAAGTGACTGTAGGAGAACCCCGTCGCCGAAAGCATCCGTCCGGGTGCTCGCGGTAGCGGTGTTCCGCCTTGGTGCACTTCGTCGACGGTATCGGGGGTGCAGCCGTCTACTGAAGTTTGCGACGAGCATTCGATCAGGATGTCGGGAATCTTGTTGAATTACCCGACTTGGTATTGAAAAGTGTTTTCGATTTTGAGACTAAAATGCGGGGTTTATAATTGTTAGGCATGCGATGTCTAAAGAATTCATTTGGTCAGGCATGCGATGTCTGAGGTGGTTGCGGATTCCAACTGTTGTAGTTTTACACTTTTTTTCTGTGACCGTAAGTGTAATATGTGATATCGACGGTTTCGTTGCTATATGTCAACGACAATTGGGATGCGCATATTTACTTACGTTGATGACATGTGATGTTATGTGTTGCTGGATATGTTATATTGGATCGTCGTGTTTGAATAGCCGGGTTTTTTTTATGTGAGATGAGTATTTTTCATTTTCATTCATGTAAAAACTTGTATGTAATATTCTTTTATTGGGGCACTTCCAGGTTGCGGAAGATGTCACCTTTTGTATATTATTTATTTTTCCGCACTAGGATAGACCCAAGGAGGGGAGCACAAGTAACCGGGTTCTGGAGTCCAGTGGGAGACCAACTCGAGGAGTCGAGTCCGGGTCTCCTAACTCTAGAATTGGTAGGGTTGCTTGCCGCTCTCATAGGGGTCTGGGGGTGTGGGTTTGGCTATTCATCGCGACCGTGGAATCCGTGTTTTATACTGGCTCGTATTGAAAACACGGACGTCCTAGTATATCCAATATTTCATATGATTCTTCTGCTGCGATATCTGTGATGTGATCATGTGATGTTCTGTGATGGATACTGTATATAGTATATATGATATATTATATAGGCGTTATTTATGTTTTACACCCGCGCTAGCCCTGTCCCGCTCTGCCGTTAGTTACCTAACCTAACGGTGCACGAGGGGACATCGAGGCGAATGCGGATGGCATAAGTGTACGTCGTATTTATCTGTGATGTTTAGGTACTTAAATGATGGGACTTCATTAATGTGATTAATGAAATAAAAGAAACCTAAGATGTTGTAGAATCAAATTTCAAAATAAAACAGGTAGCTACAGTTCTTTCTTTGCACAGAGGTATATGTGATATATCCTGCACCTTATTCGATGAGGAAAGGACCGAGATCCCTTCACCGGGAGTGACTCCTTTAGCAATAACTGGCAGATGCTACACACTCGGTTTGTCTTTTGATTGCTTTTAAGAGTTTTTGCTTTGCACAGTGATATATATGATATATCCCGCAGCTCATTCGACGAGGAAAGGACCGACGATCCCTTCACCGGGAGTGACTCCTTTAGCAAAACTAGAAAAGCCTTAAAAACACTCCATTTTTAAAATCATTCGATCCTACAACGATATCAAGATCATTACGCAATAGGTTTTCAGAAAAACCTGTCGTAGCCCTCCGTCATTTCAGATAAGTCCTACTTAGTATTCGTGCTACGTTTGTTGACCTCCGTCAAGGCGTAGTGTGCGGTAGCTAACTAGTATTTATCTGCTTATGCATATGATGCAGATTGGATTAGGGTAGTCATGCGGCCTTGTTGACCTCCGTTAAGGGTCGTGCGGGTGGGTTTAATTCGATCAAGAAATGACGGGTTGAACTTGACTAGTAGCCTATGGTTTGTTGACCTCCGTCAAGGTCATAGGACACTACGGGCAAAATATTATCGGGAATTTCAAGTGTTGAAATTTGCAATGAGATTGCATACCTTCTATGAGATAGTTGGATCCCGATACCCGCTGTGAGTAAGAGTTACCCCTGGGCGAGTTTTATACATTACAATTAGCCGATCAAGTAGTGTCTAGAAAGGTGTCAACGGGGTTACGCCTCTGGAAAAACGAGGTTTATATTAGTTAGGTTCGTGCGAAAGCACGGGGGACCTCCCTCAAAGTACCGACACTGGCCTGGCTGAAAGATTGGCGAACTTGTAGTGTGTAATTAATCCCGGCTAGTCTTTCCTTTTAGGGTTTGAAGGAAGATTTGATAAAAAGCAGTGCGAGCCATCCTGATTAGATAAAATAATAACCAATCTATTCTTGCAAGAGCGCACGCTGAGTGTTTTCTTCTCTCTCTCTCCTGGTAGCGACCATATCACGCCTTAATCAAGATAATAAAACGGATATTTGACTGAACCCGCTTGTTATACTGAGCTGGGGAACGTTGGTCCCGCTCCAACTTATAATTGTTATAAGACAGAGCAGGAAATTGGGGATTACCAGAATTCCCGTGCCACCCAAACGAAGAGAGTGCATGCTGATGCATCATCTTCGGGTGTGTTCATTATACAGAACTGTTTCTCAGTATCCTCCGCATCCTGGGTATATGATACCGGATCTGGATCCCAGATATGTAATCTGTTACATAGGGCTACAAAAGTGTAGAAAACTGAGAACGGGTGATAAGTTTCATGAGACAGAAAACGGGGCAAGTGTTGCAGCCAAGTCTGTTGGTCACTGTCACCCTGTATTACCAGTACATTGATTCTGAATGAATGTTATTAGATACCGAACCTGATATACAAAATCATATCAGTCTCTTTATTAGTAAAGAAATGATAAAATTTTGTATTGTTGGATAATGTTTTGAACATTTCCTATATCAAAAGTTGATCAGTTCAGGCACGTTATCTAAAAGTATTGATGTTCTAAATCAAACTACAGTTCTTAGTATATGGATCACACACAAGAGGAAGAGTTCAGAAATGAACGGATCCTTCTTGTGGCATTGTAGACTAGGTCATATCAATGTGACCCGACTAGCTGAAGTTACATGTAGATGCATATTTAAATCAGTTTGAATTTACATCTTATGAAACTTGCGAGTCATGTCACAGAGATAAGATGACCATAGCTCAGTTTATTGGAAACAGAGAAAGAGTTGGTGAACTCTTGGGATGATACATGTTGATGTATAAAGGTCCCCTGTCTATACATGCCAAGACTGGTTCTTTATACTTCATTACATTCTCTGATAATCTCTCAAGATTCAGACATATGTTCCTGTTGAAACACAAGTCCGAACCTTTTGAGATATTCACGGAATATAAGTTAGAAGTAGAGAACTAAAATACGGGTATAAGTATTATGTCCTATGATGAGATCGAGGAGGAGAATACTTGAGCACGGAATTCCTGGACTATTCTAAAGGAGAATGAGATTCTCTCTCAACATTACTCCTCCGTATACACCATAGCACGATGGTATATCGGGGTGGAGCAATCACACCCTATATGATAAGGTGTGCTCTATGATGAGTAATACTGAGTTACCTATTTCCTTTATGGGAGTTATGCACTTGAGAAGCTGCATACCTATTGAATAGGGTTCAAATCAAATCAGTTGCCTACCACTTCATATTTGATATGATAAGGGAAGAGCCCATCTCTTAAGTTAGTTAAGATTTGGGGTTGTCCAGCCTATGTCTGAAAAGCAAAATCCGGACAAGCTCGAGGCAAGGTCTGTAATGTACAACTGGAAAGGTTCCAGCTATACAAAACTGCAGCTGATGATTTGACAGAACCAAAGGATTCAATGGTTACCAACGAACCTCAGCCTCTCCGCCAATCTAGTAGGGTTCCTGACCCACCTGAGAGATACTTCGGTTTCTCTATGATAGTGGGAGCGAGGATTGCATCATGAGATGATGACCCAACTAGTTTCGAGCTGGCCATCAGGAGTAAGACTCTGTAAGAATGGCTGGATGCTTAGCGATCAGAGATGGAATCCTTATACACCAATAAAGTATGGACTTTGGTTGCTGTATCTGAAGGGTTAAATCCCCATCAGGAGCAAGTATATCTTGAGAAGATTACTTGGTGTACATGGAAAAGTTTAGACTTTCAAAGCTAGACTTGTGAAAGGTTTTTCGTCATCGACCAGGCGTGGATAATGATGAAACCTTTTCCAGTGGCTATGCTTAAGTCCATTCAGATCCTACTTGCCACGGCTACATACCATGACTACGATATCTGGCGGTTGGGTGCCATGACTACTTTTCTAAATAATGATTTAGAAGAGAACGTCTATAAGAACACAGCCAGTGGGCTTCGTAAACAGTGGGAGCAGCGGAAACGTGTGCAAGATGTTTTATGTGATAAAGCAGGTATCGCGGAGTTGGAACATCTGTTTTGATGTATAAGTCAAACAGTTTGACATCATCAAAATGGTAGATGAACCTTGTATAAACAAAAAGGTAGTAGGGAGTATGGTGGTGATCCTCGTAGAGTACGTGGATGTCATGCTCTTGATAAGAAAGCTCTTGATAAGAAAGGAGTTTCCTATGCTACGCTCGGTCAATCTCTGTTTATCACAATGATTCTCCATATAGGATAAAAGTGATACCTCCTAAATCCTGGGTTTTGGATCTATGAGATAGATCTAATTGGATGTTAGGATTCTCACTAGTTGTAGTGAGATGGTATCAACCGATCCTGGGGAGAATCACTGGAAGGGTTCCAGGGTGATAATGACGACTGAATGTCAGTCACAGGCATTGTCTTTACCCTCAGTAAAGGGACGGTATGTTGGAAGGGTTCCAAGCTAAATACCGTGGCATACTAAACGATAAAGGCAGGATACATCGCTACTTAAGATGCTACCAAAGATGCTGTTTGGGTATATAGTGGCTCATGAGATGAACTAGGTTCCAACCATTGAACGCCGGTCCCATCAGTGATCCAGACATATTCTAAGGCAGTGTCACCTGATCATGGAGATGGTTGATCTCCAAGGAGATCGAGGTTAGGAGAGTAGACTCAGAGGACAACACAGCGGATCCACTCACAAAGGCCTGTTCCCAGAGAGAGATTTTTATGGGATGGTTGAGTATGAGATACTACAACCACTGCTATCAGATGGCCCTAGTGAAAGTGGGAGATTGTTAGTTATATGTATGCCCTAGAGGCCATTACTGTACATTGGATGTATATTGTAGTGGATGCAGGGACATATATAGGGAGGGCTTTCTTGCTCGACATGATAGTATGCTATCTGGTTGAACTTTACCTTAACGTATATACTGGGTGTCTCTCTGTTACATGTTGGTAAAGCCCCTAGGATGTGTACTTGACTACCTGGACTATGATGCGGATCATACTAGTGAGGACAGGGTAGTCCATAAGTACATCCTTCAAGGTCCCTAGTCGTGGGTATATCGAGACGGGGCATCGATATACCAGAGTAGACTAGCGTATACCTTCTCGACCCATACAGATGGGCGATGGATGATCCCATATTCATTGGTGTTTGACATCAGAGATGATATACGGGTGCTCAGTGGAGACTGGGTACACAGGACGGACTCGCCGAGAACTCCCAGATGGTATTATACCTTACGTCAGATGGCAGTTCTCTGGTGACACTGGTACAGAGTAGTCTGTTGACCCGAGATCGTCATAGAGTCTTGTGTGGTTCCCACTGTGCTTTGATTTCCATCTTACCACGTCCAAGAGGGTGTGCAAAACGGTGGTTTTTGGGTACAGTCCCGAATCACATGGAGGCAATGAGCGATAGGAGGGGATTCGTCTCTCCCGGTATAGGGAGTTGATGTTGCGCTGTGTTCGATTAGCTATAACCGGAAATCCCTGGCCAGGGTTGCTGAGATTTACTGGTAAGTGTTACCAGCAGTTTCTTGAATTGTTATAGACCTCATATCGACACGACTTATCGAGCTATTGGGGTCTGACGTTTACCACCCCTAGGCGAGATATGCGACATATCAAAAGAACAGACCGGACTGTACGGTAGTGTTACTGGTTGGATTCACTGGAGTGCGAGCGGGCTTGCTCGTCGATCTTCTGATCGCTCAATACCCGGGTGGCCGTTACGTTTAGCAGACCGCTTGCGGCTTGTGGGTGTTTGATATGATCATCATCTGCTGCCAGCGTATTGACGAGTCTTTAGAGTCCTACACAGTGGTTTCCTGGCTCAAGCGAAACGAAATAGGAGCGCATATGAGATATGTGCGGGACCG
The DNA here is from genome assembly GCA_030015575.1 of Agapanthus africanus. NCBI lineage: Eukaryota > Viridiplantae > Streptophyta > Magnoliopsida > Asparagales > Amaryllidaceae > Agapanthus > Agapanthus africanus. The sequence goes on from JASDDO010000029.1 coordinate 56,336,401, forward strand.
AGAATGATACCAGTATGTAATACTGTATTCGATTCTCGCGATATGTAACATTGATCGGTTATATGCGTTATAGCCGGGTTATCGGATCAAGTGTTGATTCGATAAGTTGTTATTATTGATATTAGTCGGTTATATGCGATATGACAGGGTCGTTAAATCAAGTGTTGATTTAATGATTTAATGTATAATTATATATTTGATATATCACTTTACATTAACTAATATAGGTTCACTTAAATGGATTTAATGTTGCCTACCCCATATGCTTGGGATAAAAGGCTCAGTTGTTGTTTGTGAGGTTCACTTAAATGGATTTTCTCACTAGAAGTTCACAAGTTGTATATGTGATATACTTTTGTGCACTTGATTGTATCATGTTTGATGATGCATGTTAACTTGGTTAAGTGTAAAGATTAAACCATGGTTAAGTTAATGATTAGGGTTTTGCTTTTCTTTCTTATTTATTTATTTATTTATTTTGGAAAGAATAAAGAGAAAATGGTGGCTTTCTTTGTTTGTAGTTGAATCTTCATGAAGGTTTGACTTTGTAACCATTTTGTCTTCATGCTTAACCCTAACCATTTAAACAAACCATGGTCTATTCTCTACACTTAACTAGGGTTAGGATATGATAAGTATTCATATTTTTTTCTATTTTGGATATACTTATGTTATTCTTTCTTCTTCTTCTTCTTCTTCAATGAAGAAAGCTTGACTTCATCAATGGTGAATTGATGAAATGAGTGAGAAATCCAATTCTAAAGTGAACCCACTTCCTATTTCTTCATCCTCTACCTCTTGCCAAGTAGTATAGGGTGTTTCCTTCACAAGTTTTCATGGCTTGGTGAAGGTGGAGCTTGATCTAGTGATGCCTCGACGTAGATCATCTTCGGCGTCGTAGTCGATGACCTAGCCCGTCCATTCTCCGATGAAGCCGACACTAGAGCCCGGGATCCGATGATCGCAGCGAGGAGACATCATCACGGAGCGATGGAGGTGGAGCACCGGATCTACAAAGGTTGTATTTCCGTTACACTTTAGTTAAGTTGTTAACTAGCTCGTTGTTTCGCCTAAACTTCTAGCCAACGATCTAGTCTAGGGTTTCTCGGCACCGTAAAATTTGAAATTGGCATGGTTGATGGCTTGTGAGAACTCTTGAGAGTGCCTAGGAACCCTACAGAAGCCACAGCTTGCTTCGGTTCCTGGTTCTTGGCGTTCCACGCCTTGTAATCTTTCTTCCAGTGCCCTTTCCTATGACAATGGAAGCACTCATCCTTGGCCACTACTGGCACCGCAATCTTTTTCTTTCCCTTCGCTCCCACCTTACTCTCACGACCCGAAAGAGCACGTGACTGGACCTTGAACCATATGAAGTCTATAGGACCCCATCTGATCCAAGTAAACCAAAAGCCTAGAAATCTAAAACCATTTAAAGAGTAAATAAGGAAAAACTGGTTTTAAGAAGTAAAGAAATCATGTTTCGAAAATCAAAGTTTTTAAATAACTAAGCCGAATATGCATTTTTGAAATGTATAACTTTTCCTGAAAATTTCGGCAGAGTTTCCTTTGTAAAAACTGGCCCCGAACGGGGTACAACAAGAATAATATATATGAAATGATAAAAGGCATCCCCAAGCGGGAGCTGGCTCTTCGTCAATCGACGGTCACAACCACGCAAGAAATAATAATATACAACGCCAAAAGGCGAGGATCAAAACCCCCAAAAGAAACTCAAAACAGCCAGAAAACCGTAATACTACAAGCGCGACTCTAAGGTCAAAAAAATACAACACTGCTGTCTAAGTCTGAAACAATATACAAGTTTTGCTTGATGGAATTTCTAGATACAATGAATAATACATGTACAATGGCGGTTCTGATACAAAAGAACCCACCTACCCACGCATGTCACCCATAAGGAAGCAGTGTGCCAGAAATGCCGCTATAGAATCTGTACGGCAAAAACCTGCAAGAACTGTGGCACAACGGGGGTGAGTTGCCAACTCGTGAATAGAAAATATCTACAAGCAGAGATCGAATGTATGACCTAACCTAGGTCAATACGATCAGATATAAATAAGCCTCATTATGAATAAGTCTGAAGCATGCTAAACTGGCAAGGTAATCTCTATGCATGAGTGTAGTGCCAAGTGCTCGTGCCAGTGCCTCAGGTAGTAGCATATCATAAATGTGAGGTATGATCAATGTAATCAGATCTGCATGTACGTGGATCCCGTCCACTCGTCACCCAAGGACAATAACCATCATGTATGTAAATATCATAAATCATGTGCATGGGAATAATATGAGGATATAAACCATCTGTGTCCCTTGCGACACGTCAAAATCATGGAACCGGAGTGCCCGGCATCGACACTTGAAAACATCATGAAAACTGTGCCCAGCATCGGCACGTAAATCCTCATATATCGGGCTCCATCAGTCCGGATCGGCCCACGGGCTCTGTCTGCGGTATCGGCCCTCGGCCCCAGTGTTAGTTATATGTATGCCCTAGAGGCCATTACTATACATAGGATGTATATTGTAGTGGATGCTGGGACATATATAGGGAGGACTTTATTGCTCGACATGATAGTATGCTATCCGGTTGAACTTTACCTTAACGTGTATAATGATTGTCTCTCTGTGACATGTTGGTAAAGCCCTTAGGATGTGTGCTTGACTACCTGGACTATGATGCGGATCATACTAGTGGGGACATGGTAGTCCATAAGTACATCCTTCAATGTCCCTAGTCGTGGATGTATCGAGACGGGGCATCGATATACCAGAGTAGACTAGCGCGTACCTTCTCGACCCATACAGATGGGCGATGGATGATCCCATATCCATTGGTGTTTGACATCAGAGATGATATACGGGTGCTCAGTAGAGACTGGGTATACTAGACGGACTCGCCGAGAACTCCCAGATGGTATTATACCTCACGTCAGATGGCAGTTCTCTGGTAACACTGGTACAGAGTAGTCTGTTGACCCGAGATCGTCATAGAGTCTTGTGTGGTTCCCACTGTGCTTTGATTTCCATCTTACCACGTCCAAGAGGGCGTGTAAAACGGTGGTTTGTGGGCACAGTCCCGAGTCACATGGAGGCAATGAGCGATAGAAGGGGATTCGTCTCTCCCGGTATAGGGGGTTGATATTGCGCTGTGTTCGATTGGCTATAACAGGAAATCCCTGGCCAGGGTTGCTGAGATTTACTGGTAAGTGTTACCAGTAGTTTCTCGAACAGTTATAGACCTCATATCGACACGACTTATCGAGCTATTGGGGTCTGACGTTTACCACCCCTAGGCGAGATATGCGACATATCAGACGATCAGACCGGACTGTACGGTAGTGTTACTGGTTGGATTCACTGGAGTGTGAGCGGGCTTGCTCGTCGATCTTCAGATCGCTCAATACCCGGGTGGCCGTTACGTTTAGCAGACCGCTTGCGGCTTGTGGATGTTTGATATGATCATCATCCGCTGCCGGCGTATTGACGAGTCTTTAGAGTCCTACACAGAGGTTTCCTGGCTCAAGCGAAACGAAATAGGAGCGCATATGAGATATATGCGGGACCGAGAATAATGCGTGTATGTGATACCGTATTCCATTCTCGCGATGAATGTGTCGAATGGTTGTATGTGATATAACCTAGTTATCGAATCAAGGATTGATTCGATAAGCCGATACATTAGACACTAGCCGGTTATATGCGATATGACCGGATCGTTAAATCAAGAGTTGATTTAATGATTTAATTCATAATTATATATTTGATATATTACTTTGCATTAACTAGTATCGGTTCACTTTAAATGGATTTTCTCGCTCGGATGTGCGCATTGCATATGCGATATGATTTGTGCACTTGCTTGTATCATATTTGATGGTGCATGCAAAAATGGTTAAGTATAAAGAATTAAACCTTGGTTAAAGGAATGGTTAAGGTTTATTATTTGTTATTCATTTATCTTATTTAATTATCTATTTATTTTTGATAAATGAATAAATGATAAGATAATGAGGAAAATGGTTGCTTTCTTTTGATCATTCATGAATCTTCATGAAGACTTTGACCATTTTGTCTCATGCTTAACCCTAACCACTTCTATTAACTCAAGTTAATTCTCTACACCTAACCATGGTGAGAATTATGATAAGAATGGATTTTTCCTTTTATTTTAATTCTTATCATAATATTTATCTTCTTCTTGCTCTTCTTCTTCTTCATGAAGAAGCTTGTCTTCATCAATGGCATATTGAGCATATGAGTGAGAAATCCAATTCTAAAGTCTACCCACTTCCTATTTCTTCATCCTCTACCTCTTGCCAAGTAGTAGAGTGTGTTTCCTTCACAAGTTTTCAAGACTTGGTCAAGGTGGAGCTTGATCTAGCGATGCCTCGACGTAGATCATCTTCGGCATGGACATCGACGACCTAGCTCGCCTATTCTCCGATGAAGCCGACGCTAGAGCCCGGATTTGATTTGGACAGTAAAGAGGACTTCGTTGCGGAGCTATGGAGGTGGAGCACCGGATCTACAAAGGTTGTATTTCTGTATTCTCTTAGTTAAGTGTTAACTAGTTTGCTTTTCGCCTAGAAATCTAGCCAACGATCCATTCTAGGGTTTCTCGGCACCGTTTAAATTTGAAATTGGCATGGTTGATGCCTTGTGAGACCTCATTAGGGTGCCTAGGAACCCAACACCCAGCAGTACGCCCATATCCATCTATCGACTCTGGTCAGTATCCTCCGGATAACCGCTAGGTCCAACCAATCACCGGTAGGTAGTAGTCCCTCTGCCAGGCTCACCGTCTACTACACAGCGAAACCGTTCTCGCCCGGGGGTACCATACCGGGTCCACCATGTACCCGCAATCGGCCTCATCCGCCTCCTCGAATCGGGTTTCACATGTCGCTCTCAGCACCGAGAAAACACATGGTGGACGCACTGAAATATCATATCAAGGGTAACCGGGTTTTATAACAATTACATATTCTCCTTTTGAAACACCCACGGTTCCCAAAAACCAGAAATATCATGGAAACAACATATCTCAATGCGTATAATCGGAAAGCATGATGTATGCGACATGTAAAGAAATGAAAGCAACATACACTGAATGCAACCGTACTACAGTGTAGTGACATGGCAATTATCGATGATGAAGTGTGTGAGCCGGCAAACAAGTGTACGCGGAACATACGCATCATCGATAATGGTGCTGGTGTCCTAGCAGCATGACTGAAATATATCAACAATACAAGCGATGCAATGCAAATAGCATGAATATGCGGAATCGAATAATCAACGCAACAGTAGAGAACCTGCCTCAATAGATATATCATGCAACCTTGCCTTTTGAAATAAGACGATTAGGGCTTTTGGTAAAATAAGGGCTACGGTGTTTTAAGAAAAGATGCGCCGTTTGAAAATATCCGTATAAACCCTTTTACCTATCTTTAAAATATCCCCAATTCATTAATTTTGAAATAGGTATGACTCGGGTCTAGTCTGACGCCTACTATGCGAACTACGAACCCAACAATCAAGTCAATCGGGAGGGGTATGGAAACCGCCTAAATCTGAGTCGATATACATATATATATATAGTCGGTGATCTCGCCTCAATAGTATCACGTACGATACAGTATATCATATAACATCCTCGAGTCATGAGTGCGGATCAAACACTAATATAAAGCTCGTACGGTAAATCGTCGTACGGCATCCCCATAGCTGGGTACGGGTCAATATCCCATTCATCTCATCACATATCCGGTATCACTACCATCATATCACATCTCAAACACGAACTCTGTCATATCGCCGAATCTCACGGCCTCATTCAAACTTCATCGACTCATCTCAATCCTATATATCATCCTCAATCCCGTATATGAACACATAGTCCCATACCCATGTGTAGATATACACACCTCTATATGCGCACAGATAAATGAAAGAATGCATGCAAGTATATGTGTACGTGTATGTGTGGGTGCAACCACTACTCTAGGGTTTCGCACTATACTAAACCAATACATCCTTATCACCAATAATACCATTATTACTATCAATAATCCTAAACAACACATAATAAATATATGTGTGTATACGTATTCGTATACATCACCACGGACTGCGGGGGTGCTATACGCCATCCACCCGACTTTTCCCCGTAGATATAAATCTACTCACCTTGCTTCTCATGTGTCGGTGCCGATGTCGCCATCTTCATCTTCTTTGCCTCAACATCACGTAGGGTACCTTCAAGTATATCACAACGCTAAAGCACATGAAAATCACATCGGAAATCAAAATAGCACACGCTACTCGCATAGGTAAAAACCTATCGTCTCGCATGTGAACACGTTCAATATCCACTTGTCGTTGACGTCCAAACGCCGCCCGACAGAAACGAATCACCAAATCCCAAAATCCATGCGAAAACAAGTCGTAAATCATACGCCAACTCAAGCAAATCAACCCAGATTTTACCCTAACTGGAATCAATCAAAACTAGACATACCCAGGGTCAAGACTAGAGGAAATAGGGCCATGCACAAAAATCGAGACAGTTCCCTCCTGCTCTGGCCGCAATTTGCGGCCAGAAGGAATAAATTGGCGACCGTACTTTGGAGTTGGGGGCTCGGGTTTGGTGTGGTGGTTCCATGGTTCCTGCACATCTCACTGTCAACTCAGTTTCATTTTTGGGGTCACGGGGTGATAGCAGATTCCTAAATACGATCACAGATTCACAGTTTTTCTCCGACATCGTCTCATAAATCCGTATTCTGGTTTCTAGTTCTGGTTTGGGTCTAAAATAACATCACACCAGGGTTTCTAGGGTCACCACAATCCTCAATTTCATCTTTAATTTCAGATCTCACATAAATCCTAAGTTGAAGTTCCACAAATCCATCAAACGACACCATATCGACACAAAACTAGTATTGATGCATAAGAAATGAGATACTACTCTAATAGGTGCAGAAATTACCTTCTTTAGCAACTCAAGAATTTTCTTGAGTTGCTCAAAGTCCTCCAAATCCAATCTTGCTAGGTTCAATGTGTAGCTAGTGAGCTTGGGAGCAAGTTTTGTGAAGTGGGAATAGGGTTTTGGGGTTGATTTCATTGTGGATCTAGGGTTTTTGTGAAGAGGGGGAGAGAGGGAGAGAGGCAGCAGCAGCTCAAAGAGAGGGAGAGGAGAGAGAATGAGAAGGGGAAAATGATGGGAGTATGGTTCATAAAGTGAGATTTGACTTGGTCTCTCTCTCTCATAATCATGCTACCTTTTTCCTTTTCTTTTCTTTTCCTTTTTCTTTTCCTTCTCACTCCAATAGTGAACCCAAATGAACAACCATGGCAATAGAAATGTAACACAAGTGTGGAAAATGATATGTGCATATTTTTGCACAAAAATGCTAAAAATCCAATTAGCGATTTTTAATCGCGATTAGCATTAAATTAGCATATAACAAATCTTAAAAACTTTAAAAGGGCATAATTCCATAAAATACCCTATTTTAGAATTTTCCATAATTTTCCCCCATTTATTTGTATTTAATTATACCAGAATATTAAAATATTCATTAAAATAATATTAAATTATAAAAATTCCCGAAAATAATATTTTATTATTTTGGAAACGTTACAATCTACCCCCTTTAAAGAAATTCGGTCCCTGAATTTAAATTTAAAACCCCCAAATACTAAAACATTTCGATACAAATTCCAAGTCATCGGGGCTCCGAAATCAGCAATACATAAAACGTATCATAGCGCAATGCATGCGCATGAGTACTGAGCAGATAACTCAAAAGCAACACTCCATCAAGCATCCCGCAATCATCGGAGTCATGATAAAGACACAAATGTCAAATCCAATACAAAACCAATATGATATAGATCAGAACTGTATATGTAGACATCTAATCTATACATGTGAATAACTGATGTAAATGCATGCCAAAACATATCCAGGTGCTGTCCTCTGACTAGTCCAGCTCGGTACAAAACGAATATCAAATATCATAAAAATGTACTGCTCCAAAAGGAATAAATCCCAAAAATACACATAACACCACCCTGTGCGTCTGGTGCGCACGGAAATCAAAATCCATATATGTGCCATACAGGTGCACAAAACAGCATCTAGGTGCAACGGGTGTGCACGAAGCATCTGTCATAGGCAACGTGTGTGCTTGACAGCCAAAATCCGGTGCATCTGACATGCACGAAGAATCTCGATTTAGTGCATCGGGTGTGCACCAAAATCGTATCTCAAAACATGCGCCCAACCTGCGCGAAAATCCAAATCGGTGCATCCATCGTGCACGAATGAAAATCTAAACCCTGCGCACTCAACATGCACGGAATCAAAAAATCCAATAGCAAACGTCGAACATGCGTAAGTCCAGTCGAAAGCACGGAGTGCAAAAATCATAAATATCAGGGTCAAGTCTACGATATATAATGCGGCTCAATCAAAATCAAGTGTACCGCGATAGAAAAGCTCACAACCGTGTGCATCAGCGTGCACAAATCGAATCAAAACACTAAAAGTACATGAAAACTACGCTGGAAGCATAAATCAAATCACCGGTAATACCTCAAGAGTAATAATTATGCGCAAGTTATAAATACCCAGTAGGTGCAACCATGGTGCAAAAAATCAAATATCATGAAACTCAGTCATCAAGACTAAATCATGCAAATAGATCGCCCAAAATACCGAAATCCAAAGTGACGGATACGTGATAGTCAAATCAGAAAATCACAAATCATAAATCATAAATCATAAATCATAAATACTATCGTCGGTACATCCTCCTTCGAGTCGAGAAGGTGCCGGTACATCCAATGCTAGCGGCGCAAGATATCTACTTGCCTCATGCTCACGGCTGGCGTCCTCTGCCTCTGGTTTCTTATCTTCCCTGTGGATTACCAATCTCGCAACCCATCGGCTCATCGGCCCCGTCAGGTGTGCTGACAGGAACGATTCCGTTCTGGCACTTTCCTGGTCATCTCTCGGTCAATCCTCACGATCGCTCGTAACGCAGCACATCTCTGGCGCCGACCTCTGGTCCTTTAAATGCACATCACACATCGGCTCCTGGTGCAAATCTTATTGCAGCAGTGTACTGGAAAGAATCCCTGCTCAAGGTCACTTCTGACCTCGCCTAAGCCAAACTGTACGGAGGCTAGTACTCTGGCACAATCTTTCCTCGCTCTCTGGACATCCGCGTCCTTAGTACAACATCTCCTCGGAAGCTGTTCGTGCCCCAACGCTCCTGTAGACATATCCGACCCTTAAATCTTAACGGGGAATAGTAACAGCTCGTCTGCATCTCGCACGAACTTCTTGTCCCGCTTGTCTGTATCATCGACCATTCGACATCGCGTCTCTATCTGCGCATTGCAATGTCCTCGGCTACGGTCCCTCCGAAGTCTCTAACACGGACTCGAAATCACGAACTCGGTATCTTCGTCACTCAGTAGGAGATATCTAGCCGATCACGTCCTCAACGTGCGTATCGCATCTCTGATGTCAGTGGAGTGGAACGTCATCTCGTCGAAATCTCATGCGAACTCTTTACTCCACTCTGCTTCAATATCGACTGATTTGGACTCATCTCATCGTGGCTACATAGACTGTGCTCCAACGGCTATGCTCGTATCTGGAGTCTCCCAAGCAGTGTCCCATCACATGATATCCGAATGATGTCGAATCGATCGACTCGTCAGAACCTCATAATCCCCAAGAGCTCAATATCTCGGGTACAGTTTAATAGTATCGAGTACATACCACAGCATCGGTGGTCCAGCCGTAGAAGGGCAAACCTAAGCCTCACTAATGGCGCCGCGGAACTGCCGCAAACCCTAAGGTTCAAAGGCTTTCACACGGTCATTATGTCGAGTTAGGGTTTCATTCTTCTAGAGGGTCCATAGAATCGCTTGCATGTCTTTCCGAAAACTTTAAACTTGGAAAATGGGTTCCTGACATTCGATCGTCTCAATCGACTCTCAACGAATCCGCGTGAAGTCGCCTCTAGCTGGAATCAATCTACCTGATGGCCTCGCATCGGGGTAAGCGAACGGACCAAATGTCCTAGTCATTAATCCTCGGTGACTAGTGACTCACTATCATATCTCTAAGAATATGCTCATGCTGCAGTAGCTCCAATCATCTGGGCGATATCTCATCATTCGCAGCCACAACTGGCTCCTTCGTCCGTGCGCTGAACAACGCCTTAATCGTTCAGGATAAGCGATAATATCAACGGTCATCACATCCTGGCTGGCCTCTATCAATGGCTCAATCCTCTGGTGCCGATCAGTACATCCGGAAATCTCGTAAAAGCGATCAATCCAACGCTCATGTCGCAAAAACATAATAAGACGACTCCTCAATATGCAATCGTATGTCTCTGGAATCACGCCCTGGTCAGTCCTCGTCCACGACGAGCTCATGCTGACGCAACTCGAGCCGTAGCTCACTCTGCCCGTGCAATCGCGGCAGCAAAACCATAACCAGTATCGATGAGGATAGATCATAGGAAGGAATATAATACGGTGCAAGGAAATGTACATCCTAAGGTTTCTTAAGCGGAGTGGCGTGTCGTAAGTATGCCGCAGAACATACGTACGGTACGTCTCTCTACTCAAGCTACCTACTCCATCAACCAAGGGTCATCCTATGCGACGAAAGTTCGGGTATAATACCCCCTCGACTAAGTCTAAGTTCCGTAAGGTCAAGCCTAAGTTCCGTATATATATAAACGCCCTAGGCTCCACATAGTCAAACTTAGACTCGAACCAAGGTTAACCTAGCGCTCTGATACCAACTTTGTCATGACCCGAAAGAGCACGTGACTGGCCTTTGAACTATATGAAGTCTATAGGACCCCATCTGATCCAAGTAAGCCAAAAGCCCAGAAATCTAAAACCATTTAAAGAGTAAATAAGGAAAAACTGGTTTTACGAAGTAAAGAAATCATGTTTCGAAAATCAAAGTTTCTAAATAACTAAGCCGAATATGCATTTTTAAAATGTATAACTTTTCCTGAAAATTTCGGCAGAGTTTCCTTTGTAAAAACTGGCCCCGAACGGGGTACAACAAGAATAATATATATGAAATGATAAAAGGCATTCCCAAGCGGGATCTAGCTCTTCGTCAATCGACGGTCACAACAACGCAAGCAATAATAATATACAACGCCAAAGGGCGAGGATCAAAAACCCCAAAAGAAACTCAAAACAGCAAGAAAACCGTAATACTACAAGCGCGACTCTAAGGTCAAAAAAATACAACACTGCTGTCTAAGTCTGAAACAATATACAAGTTTTGCTTGATGGAATTTTTAGATACAATGAATAATACATGTACAATGGCAGTTCTGATACAAAAGAACCCACCTACCCAAGCAAGTCACCCATAAGGAAGCAGTGTACCAGAAATGCCGCTATGGAATCTGTACGGCAAAAACCTGCAAGAACTGTGGCACAACGGGGGTGAGTTGCCAACTCGTGAATAGAAAATATCTACAAGCAGAGATCGAATGTATGATCCAACCTAGGTCAATACGATCAGATATAAATAAGCCTCAATATGAATAAGTCTGAAGCATGCTAAACTGGCAAGGTAATCTCTATGCATGAGTGTAGTGCCAAGTGCTCGTGCCAGTGCCTCAGGTAATAGCATATCATAAATGTGAGGTATGATCAATGTAATCAAATCTGCATGTACGTGGATCCCGTCCACTCGTCACCCAATGACAATAACCATCATGCATGTAAATATCATAAATCATGTGCATGGGAATAATATGAGGATATAAACTATCTGTGTCCCTCGCGACACGTCAAAATCATGGAACCGGAGTGCCCAGCATCGACACTCGAAAACATCATGAAAACTGTGCCCAACATCGGCACGTAAATCCTCATATATCAGGCTCTGTCAGTCCGGATCGGCTTACGGGATCTGTCTGCTGTATCGGCCCTCAGCCCCAGCAGTACGCCCATATCCATCTATCGACAATGGTCAGTATCCTCCGGATAACCGCCAGGTGCAACCAATCACCGGTAGGTCGTAGTCCCTCTGCCAGGCTCACCGTTTACTACACAGCGAAACCGTTCTCGCCCCGGGGTACCATACCGGGTCCACCATGTACCCGCAATCGGCCTCATCCGCCTCCTCGAATCGGGATTCACATGTCGCTCTCAGCACCGAGAAAATACATGGTGGACGCACTGAAATATCATATCAAGGGTAACCGGGTTTTAAAACAATTACATATTCTCCTTTTGAAACACCCACGGTTCCCAAAAACCAGAAATATCATGGAAACAACATATCTCAATGCGTATAATCGGAAAGCATGATGTATGCGACATGTAAAGAAATGAAAGCAACATACACTGAATGCAACCGTACTACAGTGTAGTGACATGGCAATTATCGATGATGAAGTGTGTGAGCCGGCAAACAAGTGTACGTGGAACATACACATCATCGATAATGGTGCTGGTGTCCTAGCAGCATGATTGAAATATATCAACAATACAAGCAATGCAATGCAAATAGCATGAATATGCGGAATCGAATAATCAACGCAACAGTAGAGAACCTGCCTCAATAGATATATCATGCAACCTTGCCTTTTGAAATAAGACGAATTAGGGCTTTTGGTAAAATAAGGGCTACGGTGTTTTAAGAAAAGATGCGCCGTTTGAAAATATCCGTATAAACCCTTTTACCTATCTTTAAAATATCCCCAATTCATTAGTTTTGAAATAGGTATGACTCGGGTCTAGTCTGACGCCTACTATGCGAACTACGAACCCAACAATCAAGTCAATCGGGAGGGGTATGGAAACCACCTAAATCTGAGTCGATATACATATATATATAGTCGGTGATCTCGCCTCAATAGTATCACGTACGATACAGCATATCATATAACATCCTCGAGTGATGAGTGCGGATCAAACACCAATATAAAGCTCGTACGGTAAATCGTCGTACGGCATCCCCATAGCTGGGTACAGGTCAATATCCCATTCATCTCATCACATATCCGGTATCACTACCATCATATCACATCTCAAACACGAACTCTGTAATATCGCCGAATCTCACGGCCTCAATCAAACCTCATCGACTCATCTCAATCCCATGTATCATCCTCAATCCCGTATATGAACACATAGTCCCATACCCATGTGTAGCTATACACACCTCTATTTGCGCACAGATAAATGAAAGAACGCATGCAAGTATATGTGTACGTGTATGTGTGGGTGCAACCACTACTCCAGGGTTTCGCACTATACTAAACCAATACATCCTTATCACCAATAATACCATTATTACCATCAATAATCCTAAACAACACATAATAAATATATGTGTGTATACGTATTCGTATACATCACCACGGACTGCGGGGGTGCTATACTCCATCCACCCGACTTCTCCCCGTAGATATAAATCTACACACCTTGCTTCTCATGTGTCGGTGCCGATGTCGCCATCTTCATCTTCTTTACCTCAACATCACGTAGGGTACCTACAAGTATATCACAATGCTAAAGCACATGAAAATCACATCGGAAACCAAAATAGCACACGCTACTCGCATAGGTAAAAACCTATCGTCTCGCATGTAAACACGTTCAATATCCACTTGTCGTTGACGTCCAAACGCCCCCCGACAGAAACGAATCACCAAATACCAAAATCCATGCGAAAACAAGTCGTAAATCATACGCCAACTCAAGCAAATCAACCCAGATTTTACCCTAACTGGAATCAGTCAAAACTAGACATACCCAGGGTCAAGACTAGAGGAAATAGGGCCATGCACAAAAATCGAGACAGTTCCCTCCTGCTCTGGCCGCAATTTGCGGCCAGAAGGAATAAATTGGCGGCCGTACTTTGGAGTTGGGGGCTAGGGTTTGGTGTGGTGGTTCCATGGTACCTGCACATCTCACTGTCAACTCAGTTTCATTTTTGGGGTCTCGGGGTGATAGCAGATTCGTAAATACGATCACAGATTCACAGTTTTTCTCCGACATCGTCTCATAAATCCGTATTCTGGTTTCTAGTTCAGGTTTGGGTCTAAAATAACATCACACCAGCGTTTCTAGGGTTACCACAATCCTCAATTTCATCTTTAATTTCAGATCTCACATAAACCCTAAGTTGAAGTTCCACAAATCCATCAAACAACACCATATCCACACAAAACTAGTATTGATGCCCAAGAAATGAGATACTACACTAATAGGTGCAGAAATTACCTCCTTTGGCAACTCAAGAATTTTCTTGAGTTGCTCAAAGTCCTCCAAATCCAATCTTGCTAGGTTCAATGTGTAGCTAGTGAGCTTGGGAGCAAGTTTTGTGAAGTGGGAATGGGGTTTTGGGGTTGATTTCATTGTGGATCTAGGGTTTTTGTGAAGAGGGAGAGAGAGGGAGAGGGGCAGCAGCAGCTCAAAGAGAGGGAGAGGAGAGAGAATGAGAAGGGGAAAATGATGGGAGTATGGTTCATAAAGTGAGGGTTCACATGGTCTCTCTCTCTCATAATCATGCTACCTTTTCCTTTTCTTTTCTTTTCCTTTTTCTTTTTCTTCTCACTCCAATAGTGAACCCAAATGAACAACCATGGCAATAGAAATGTAACACAAGTGTGGAAAATGATATGTGCATATTTTTGCACAAAAATGCTAAAAATCCAATTAGCGATTTTTAATCGCGATTAGCACTAAATTAGCATATAACAAATCTTAAAAACTTTAAAAGGGCATAATTCCATAAAATACCCTATTTTAGAATTTTCCATAATTTTTTCCCATTTATTTGTATTTAATTATACCAGAATATTAAAATATTCATTAAAATAATATTAAATTATAAAAATTCCCGAAAATAATATTTTATTATTTTGGAAACGTTACACTTACTAACACCTCCTCTCGGTTTGGTGGCGGCCTTATTCTTCCTTTCTTTGGCCCTAGCCTTGGACCTGGAAGAAGAAGCACTGCGAACAAACATAGCGGGTGTATCCCTTGCCATCTGCAAGGTGCCCTCTGCACTCCACAACATGTTCAGGAGTTCTGAAAGTTCAACTTCTTTTCTTTGAATGTTGAAATTCAGAATAAACTGGGCGTAGGTGGAAGGAAGGGACTGGAGAATCAAGTCTTTATAGAGCTCATTATCCAAAGTCGTCCTAAGGTCTGCGAGCTCTTCTATATAGCCAATCATCTTTAGGACATGTTCTCCTACCGATGATCCGACGGCCAACCTCGCCTGAAACATGTTCTTTGAGGTCTCGTATCTTGCTATACGAGATTGCTCTCCATAAAATTCCTTTGTATGGAGAAATATGGAATCTAGATCCATATCCTCGTACCTCCTCTGATGTTCATTATTCATCGAGGCAAGCACGATGCACTTGGCCTTCGCACAATCTAACTCCCAGGTTTTGCGGATTTTCTTATCCACATTACTGGATTTGGGACCAGGGACAGCAGGTGCCTTAGCGGTGAGCACATACCCCAATCTGTCATAGGTCAAAGCCATTTTGACATTCCGCAGCCAATCTTTATAGTTTGGCCCTGTCAATATATTTTTCTCTAATAGTAACTTAAGTCCTGTCATTTTCTGGGTCGCTGCAATTAGGAGAGAGAGAGAGAATACTTTAGCATGATGCTCTTGCAAGTTTAGAATGGTTTTTAGTTTATCTAAACTGGATGGCTCCAACTGTTTCTCGAATCCCTCCTCAAACCAAAAAGCAAGAACTAGCCAGGACTATTCTCACTGTACAATACTTGCTTAACCGTTCAGCCAGGCTGGTGTCGATACTTCGAGGAAGGTTTTCCAACGCTTTCGCGAAGTTCCTTAATTAAATAACATCTTTTCTCTAGGGGCGTAACCCCGCTGACACCTTTCTCAGCACCTACTTGGTTTATAGCATTGATCGTTAAGTGACGAATCGCTTGATGAGTAGCATATACTCACAGTAGGATCGGGATCCAAATATCATCGTGTGATAATGCTGAAGGAATCCTACCAACATTCATCACATTCTAAATGGTATGCATCTCTTTGCAAATTTCAGTTTCTTTAGAAATTCCCGATATAAATTTTTGCCCCATGCTCTTATGACCTTGGCGTTAGGTCAAAATGTCATAAGTCACATGTTAATTTCTACCCATCATTATCTTGTTAATTTGAACCCATCCGTACATATCCTTGACGTTCGGCCAAAATGATAATACGATTGTCCCAAACTAACTCATCTATCTATGCAATAAATGAATACCCAGCAGCTACCGAACAATATGCCTTGACGTTAGGTCAAAATACATAGCTTGAATACTACTGAATACCCAAATGAAACGACGGAGGGCTACGAATGGTTTTGGCGAAACCGTGAACGTAGTGAACTTGATATGACCGAAGGAACCTGATAGCTTTTAAAAAGAGTGGTTAAAGCTCCGCAATTAAAATATCTTCTGTTTTAAAAATAACCGAGTAGTTTCTTTTAAACTGTTCCAACGATCCAACTTTGGTTTATTTTCTTTGCATTAAAATAGTGCGTCCCATCAATTAACCTACCATTGAAGAAAACAACGAAAATACAACGTCATCTTATGCCATTTGCATTCACCACTGGGTCCCGTCATCGCCCGTTAGGTTACTTAACTAACGACAGAGCGGGGGCTGGGCTAGCGCGGGTGTAAAACATAAGTGACGTCTAAATTGCTATCATATATAGATATTGTACATTCGTCTGACGCAATAATAGGCATTCCAGATCAGAGATGAATATTATTGGATATACAAGCAATCCGCGTTTCCTTTGAAGCTGCAACGAAAGATGGATTACACAGTTGTGATGAATAGCCATTACCCCACCCTAGACCCCTACGGGTACGGCAAACTACCCGCCAAGTACCCGAAGTGAAGCGGTCTTCCTCAACAACGTGAGTAGGCCACTAAACACTTCAAAGTACCCGGTAGTTTGTGCACCCCATCTTGGATCTATCCTAGGAGCAAAAACAGTAAAATGAAATAATACAACGGTGGCTACAACCGCAACCTGGATGTGCCCAGCAAAATAATATTACAACATATTACAATTACATCGAATGAACGAATATTAAAACACATCTCAAACCCTGGCTAATCATCACAATAATCCAATCAAGTTCATAATCACAAATAGTAAAATTATTACAGAAATGTGCAACCCCCTGCCAACCGACATACTAGCAGTTAGGGGAGGTTTACGAACACATTATACAATTCACAAATATAATCTAATTAGCCAAACATCGTATAATTTCGATCGAGCAAATACATTAGATTCTACTCCAAAACTTCTCTGTGCACCTGAGATTTGAGCAAAAAATAAACATTCCAGAAATAACAAAATAACCACAGAAGAGATCTGGGAAAATTTAGGTTGAATCGACCCCAACTCGGCGGCGGATCTGCGGCCGATCGCTTGGATCGACCACGGTTCCGTGGCGTCGTGGCTGATTCAGGAACCCAATTTTCTCCAGAATTCTTATATTTTCCTACATGTAATTTTAGAGGTCCCTGAAAAATTTTTAGACCTCATTTTAAATTCGACAGAAACATGGTGATTTCGATGTTTTTTCCGGTTCGTTTTGCGTTCGAAATTCTAACGACTTTGCTAATAAGTTAGTTATTGTTTAGTGAGGCTCTGATACCACTGTAAGTTGACGTTGTACACCCCACGACTTGCGGGAAGGCGGAAATATGAAAAACATTCATTTTGTTTGAAGCAACATCGACTAACCGAAAGGATCTTTGCTAAACTATAACTAACACTAACATAGGAGTTGTTAACTAATATGAAAAGAGATTATACCTAATGAACCTAGTCCTTCGTCTTCTCGTTATCCACCTCCTCGTCGGCCTCCTCTATGTAATAGACGATCCACCCGAGACCTTCTACTCCAGGCATTGCCTCTAATCTTGAGGTAACTAGGTTTCTTTAGTTGCTAATCAAAGTCACCTAGATGATATAGAGTATGGTTATGGATTAAATAGTCTAGCTAATCCTTGATCTCAACACATGAGAGGGTAGGATTAGGGTTTGAAGAGAGAGAGCTTGAGGAGAGAGAAGGTGAGCAAAATTATGATATGAAAATGTTTCTCACTTCTAATATATCATAAAGCATAAAGAGAATCAAATAAATAAATCTAAATGATTTATCATCATGCTTCATTTAATATATGCAATGAATTATCAAGTGAGTCATTAAGCAATAAATGCTTCATTCACTCACTTGAATGATTCATCTAATGAGTCACAAATGCATTTAATGTAAATGCCACCTAAACCCTCAAGTCATCATACTTCTAGAAGCTTCCCGCCAAATTACGAGAACGCCCCTCCAATCCGTGAAAACACGGAAAAACTTTAGACTGTATAAATCGAATAATCCGATACTAGAATCTGGCTTAAACCAAAGCCGTCTAGTAAAAACTGTCCGAACATCGTACGTGCGTTTAAACACGTATGCGTCCGAACCCTTGTCGTAAAACCATACGAACTCTATATCGTTTCGCTTGGAGATGGGAAACTCTCTGTGTGGGACTCTAAAGACTCGACTACTACGCTGGTAGTGGGTTTTACCACAGACCGCAAGCGACACTAGCTGTACGTAACGGTCCCTAGGTAGATGTCGATAAGAAGGCCGATGAGGAAACCCATCCGAACTCCTACTGAGCCAAATGTGACAATCTCCGTACAGTCCGGTCTGTTCGTCTAGGACTATCGCATATTGGGCCAAGGGGGCGGCAAGCGTCAGTATCCTAAAAGCTGTATAAGTCGTGTCGGAGCGAAGCCCACTACACCTTGAGAAACTACTGGAAAACCTCCCAATAAATCTCGCTTGCCCTGGCCAGGGACTTTACGTAATGGCTCTCTAACACAGCGCGATATCAACTCCCAATACCAGGAGAGACG
This sequence comes from Agapanthus africanus, assembly GCA_030015575.1. Classification (NCBI taxonomy): domain Eukaryota; kingdom Viridiplantae; phylum Streptophyta; class Magnoliopsida; order Asparagales; family Amaryllidaceae; genus Agapanthus; species Agapanthus africanus. The sequence goes on from JASDDO010000029.1 coordinate 56,355,423, forward strand.
AATCCTGTCTAACCGCCACTGCCTCTAAGTGCTCGGGACTGCACCCAACTGCTACCTGTTTGCACGACTCCTTTGAGCCGTGGTAGGGTAGCAATCTAAGAACAGTGGGACACACTTGAGGTGAAGTAGCAGTGTCAAGTCTGCGGACTATGCTGTACTCATGTCACCTAGGAACTGTTAACTGACGACGGGTATAATATCAACCAACAGTTCCCCGCGAGTCCTGTCCGGTATACCCATAACCCGACGAGCACCTGTATACTATCTCCAGTATGACGTACTCATGGCTGTGGGGCAGACCATCTCCCCAACTGGGATGAGAAGCGTACACACTAGTCTACTCCGGAGTATCGTTGCCTTGTCTCGATAATCCTACGACGAAGGATCTGAAAAAGGATGTGCTTGTAGACTACCCAGCCCCCACTAGTGTGACTGCCATCACAACGCTGGTAGTCAAGCAAGATCCTAAGGGCTCTATCAATACGTACACACATATTGTAAGTCTACGGTAGCGCCCCGGCCGTCTTTCAGACGCCAAATGCGGAACAAAAACTTTTATAACTGGCGCTATCGCATACTATAACCCGGATCTGCCATTAACGCTAAACTAACAAACTACAAAGAGGGTAGAAAGGTTATACTGAATGATCCGAGTCCTTCGTTCTTTAACCGTCATCCCACGCTCTGTTGCGGCTGGTCTGATCTCGTCGATCTCCGATCTCCTCATCCAGGTGGCACCACGTCATTGGATCTTTAAACGGGCTCCCGCCTCTGACCCGAGGCAACTCGGTCTTTAAGTTGAGATAGTATGCGGGTGCTCGTTAGGTTACGAGTACACTGGACAGGACTCGTCGGGAACTGATTGGTTGGTACTATACTTATCGTCAGTTATCAGTTCCCAGGTGACATGAGTACAGCTTAGTCCGCTGACTTGACACTGTCACTTCGCCTCGAGTGTGTTCCCACTGTACTTTGATTACTACCCTACCACGGCTCAAAGGAGTCATGCAAACAGGTAGTAGTTAGGTGCAGTCCCGAAGCACTTAGAGGCAGGGTTGGTTAGACAGGATTTGTCTCTCCCGGTATTGGGAGTTGATATCGCGCTGTGACAAGGAGAGCCATTACATACAGTCGTCCCTGGCCAGGGCAAGCGAGATATACTGGTAGGTTTCCAGTGTTATCTAAGGGTGTTCTGGGCTACACTCCGACACGACTTGTACCGCTATTAAGGGACTGACGTTTACCGCCCCCTAGGCCCGCCATGCGATATTCTCAGACGAACAGACCGGACTGTACGGAGATTGTCACATTCAGGCTCAGTAGGAGTTCAGATGGGTTTCACCTCATCAGTCTTCTTATCGGCATCTACCTGGGGGCCGTTACGCACAGCTGGTGCCGCTTGCAGTCTGTGGTTAAATCCACTGCCAGTGTAGTGTCGAGTCTTTAGAGTCCCACACAGAGTGCTATTCGCCTTTAGGAAAAAGAGTAGAGGTCGCATGGTTTTGCGACAGGGTTCGGTCACATCCGCGTACTTGTGCACGTTTGGTGTCCGGTCAGTTATTACTAGCGGGCTTTGGTTTAAGCCAGATCCTAGTATACGTTTTGGGATTGATTTTATCTCGTTTGCATTCATATTCCCCGGAATGCGGATGCTGGTGTGTATGCACGGTTGACAGAGACAGAGGCAGATGATTCTCATTAGGGTTGTTGACTGTTGACTTTTGCTAAACCCTAATGAGAATTAGAAATATGATTAACAATAATATTAATTAAGTATTATTGTGGCATGGTTGGGTTGAAGGGTTGACCTTGTTAACTTGTTGACTTTGTTGACCGGTTGACTAGGTTGGACTTATTGACCACCATCATGACAATAGCTATCATTTCTTGGCATTGACTTTAGCTTGCTTGTTTTGTTCACAAATTGCATTTAATGCAAGAAATGATATTGCCATTTGATATGATAACAACCATCACATAATACTCAATTATTATTATGCGTTATGATTATTTTTGATTATGAGAGCAAGGGTGCAAAAGTCTTGCTCATTCTTTCATTTTCCTTTCTCTCTCTTGCTCAAGCTCTCCCTCTTCCTCTTGCTCTCTCTCTAGTTCATGGTTCTATTGTCTCATGTGTTGAGAAGGAAGAACCATAGAGATCAAAACCCATTACACTTCTCTACTCATCCTAGTACACAAGGTCTAACAAGCCAAGTGTTCTAGTTTCTCCTAGTTTGAAGTAGAAGCCAAAAGGTAGAAGCTTTCGGGTGGATCCATCTTCGGCGCGAAGGGACGATGAGGTGAGGCCGATTCGACCAACGCAAGGAGTTGAAGACGAAGGAGTTCAAGTTAAGGTATAACCCCCTAACCGAGTAGGCAAAACTCCTAGTTAGGTTGTTAGATAGTTGTTTAACAAAGATCCGTAAGTCCATGTTACCCCCTAAAGAAAAATTGTTTTTCACCATTTCCTCAACCCCAAAGATTTGGAGACGGGTAACGTGGACTTACAGTGGTATCAGAGCCTAGTTAAACACTATCTAACATGTTAGCAAAGTAAATAGAAGTTCGATCGGAGAAAAAGTCACAAAACATGCCCGAAACACAAACTTTCTGTCGATTTTTTTTCTGCTCTAAAAATAATTTAACACTGTTGAAAAATCGGCTCAGGGTTTTTAGTGAACAGTGCAGAAAAACGATCCACTGAACCGACCAACTCACCGCGGAAACGCGACAAGAAGAGCTTCTTGCCGCGGATCCGCGGCCGAGTTGACTCGGCCGTGGATCGGTTTTGCTGCAGTGTGTTTCTGGGGTTGTTTTGGGATTTTTACAATATGATTTTTAGGCCCAGATTTTCCAGAAAGAAAAATTTGTTTTTGGGGCTTAAAAATCCGTATTTTGATCGAACTTCTAAAGACTTAAGCTGACGGGTATATATCTGTGATGTGATATATGTATTGAACGTCTGCTAATCGCTATATGTCGATTAGTGGGGGTTATACATATCTGTGATCTATAATGTTGATGGTATGTGTATATGAATTCATTGGATTGTCGCGGATGAATAGCCGGGGGGTTGTGAGATGAGAGTTTTCTTTATCTTTCAATTCATGTAAATTTGTAATTGATGTAATATTATTTATTTGGCCGCACAACCGGGGTGAGGTTGTAGCCGTCATTGTATAATTTCTTTTACTATTTTTGCTCCTAGGATAGACCCATGGAGGGGGTGCACAAAATACCGGGTACATCGAAGTGCCGAGTGGCCTACTCACGTCGTTGAGGGAGGTTGCTTCGCTTCGGGTATTTGGAGGGTAGTTTGCCGCACTCATAGGGGTCTAGGGTGGGGTATTGGCTATTCACCGCGACCATGTAATCCGCTTTCGGTTACAGGCTCGTGCGGAATGCGGATTCCTAGTATATCCAATGTGTTCATCTATGATCTGGAATGGCTATCATTGCTATATATCTATATATGATATCTATTTAGGCGTTGCTTATGTTTTGCATCCGCGCTAGTCCAGCCCCCGCTCTGTCGTTAGTTAAGTAACCTAACGGGTAATGACGGGGCCCATGGCGAATGCGGATGGCATAAGCGTACGTCATATTTTGGTTGTTTTCTGCAATGGTAGGATTAAATGATGGGACACATTAAAAATTAATGCAAGAAAATAAACCAAAGTAAAGTCGTTGGAACAATTTCAAAAACAACTCGGTTTCTTTTCAAAAACAACTTTTAAACGTGGTGCTTAAGCCACTCCTTTTAACAGCTATCTCCTTCCATCGATTATATCAAGTTCACTACGTTCACGGTTTTGCCAAAACCTTTCGTAGCCCTCCGTCGTTTCACATGGATAGTCAATAGTATTCAAACTATGTTTGTTGGCCAAAGTCAAGGCATAGTGATTGGTAGCTATTGGGTATTCATGTGCAGCATAGATAGATGCATTGGTTTGGGACAGTCGTACTGCCTTGTTGGCCAAAGTCAAGGGTAGGTACGGGTGGGTTCAAATTAACCTGGAGAATGACGGATAGAACTTGACATGTGACTTATGATTTGTTGGCCAAAGTCAAGGTCATAAGAGCATGGGGCAAAAATCCACATCGGGAGTTTCTAAAGAACCAGAAACTTGCTAGCGCTGCATACCGTTTGGAGTGTGATGATTCTGGTAGGATTCCTTCAGTTTTGTCACGCGATGATATTTGGATCCCGATCCTACTGTGAGTATATGCTACTCCTCGGGAAATTTCTCACTTAACGATCAATGCTATAAACTAAGTACATGTCTAGAAAGGTGTTAGCGGGGCTACGCCCCCAGGGAAAAGAGGTTATTTAATTAAGGAACTTCGCGAAAGCGTTGGAAAACCTCCCTCGAAATACCAACACTGGCCTGGCAGAACGGTTAAGAAAGTATTGTACGGTGAGATTGATCCCGACTAATTCTTCCTTTTTGGTTTGAGGAGGAATTCGAGATACAGTGGGAGCCATCCTGTTTAGATAAACTAAAAACCACTCTAAAATTGCAAGAGCATCATGCTGAGTGTTTCTTCTCTCTCTCCTAATTGCAGCGACCAATCGTCATGACCGGACTTAAGTTACTTCTAGATAAAAACATACTGACAGGGCCAAACTACAAAGATTGGCTCAGGAATGTCAAAATGGAAATCACTTACGACAAGCTGGGGTATCTTCTTACCACCAAAGCTCCCCCTGTCCCAGGTCCCACCTCCAGCGTCGCGGATAAGGAAATCTGTAAGACTTGGGAGATCAATTGCATGAAGGCCAAGTGCCTCGTGCTTGCCTCTATGGACAATGAACATCAGAGTAGGCACGAGAATATGGACCTCGAATCCATATTTCTCCATACAGAAGAACTGTATGGAGAGCAATCTCGTATCGCCAGATACGAAGTGTCGAAAAAGCTGTTTTCGGCAAGATTTGCCATCGGATCATCGGTAGCGGAACACGTGCTTAAGATGATTGGCTTCATTGAGGAGCTCGCGGACCTTGGGACCACGTTAGAGAACGAGCTCTATACGGACTTGATTCTCCAGTCCATTCTTTCCACTTACGCCCAGTTTATCCTGAACTTCAACTTGCAAGGAAAAGAAGTTGAACTTCCGGAGCTCCTTAACATGCTGAGGAGTGCAGAGGGCACCCTACAGAAAGGTAGGGAGACATCCACTTTATTTGTAGGAGGATCTTCCTCTTCTAAGTCCAAGGCGAAAGCCAAGGGAAAGAAGAAGAAAACCCCCGCCAAACCAAGGGGCGGTATTAGTAAAGTGGATACGAAGGGAAAAGCAAAGGCAACAAAGAGAGCGGGGCAGCTTGTGGGAACGGAAGAGTGCTTCTATTGTCATAAGAAAGGACACTGGAAGAAAGATTGCATGGCTTGGAAGGCCAGAAACCAGGATCCGAAGCAAGTTGCGGCTTCGGCTTCAGGTGTGTATGTTATTGAAAACCATCTTTCAATAAACTCTACTTCCTGGGTATTGGATACCGGATCAGGATCTCATATCTGTAATTCTTTGCAGGCACTGAGAAAGCGTAGGGTTTTGAAGGCAGGTGATATGACCCTCAGAGTTGCAAACGGAGCTGGCATGGATGTTGAGTCCGTGGGGGACTATCACCTGGGATTGTCAGATGGACACGTTTTGGTTTTGCGTTATTGCTATTTTGTACCCAATGCAACTTGTAATATCATTTCTGTATCTTTATTATCAAAAGAAGGTTATGAATTTGCATTTGTAAGTAATGTTGTGAACATTCACCTTAATCAAGTTCTGATTGGGTCAGGTACATTAAGCAATGGTATATACGTATTAAACCAACCACAGATTTTCAATGTCCAGAATACACACAAAAGAAAGTGTCCGAAAACTAATCAGGCTTTCTTATGGCATTATAGACTGGGTCACATCAATGAGAGAAGGTTGACGAAGTTACATACAGAAAGATATTTGGATCCGTTCCAATATCAATCATATGCAACTTGTCAATCCTGTCTCAAAGGAAAGATGACAAAGACTCCGTTCACTGGACATGGAGTAAGAGCGAGCGAGCTCTTAGGACTCGTACACAGCGACGTGTGCGGTCCTATGTCTATACATGCGCAAAGCGGTTATTCTTACGTCATTACTTTTATGGATGACTTTTCAAGGTACAGATATGTCTTCTTAATGAAACATAAATCCGAAGCCTTTGGAAAATTCCAGGAATATAAGAATGAAGTAGAAAAACAAACCGGCAAAAGTATCAAGACACTGAGATCTAATCGAGGTGCTGAATACTTGAGTGCCGAGTTCCTGGATTACATAAAAGAGAATGGTATTCTCTCTCAGCTTACTCCTCCATACACTCCGCAACATAACGGTGTATCGGAGAGACGGAACCGGACCCTATTGGATATGGTACGTTCCATGATGAATAACGCTGAGTTACCGTGATCATTCTGGGGATATGCACTAGAATCAGCTGCATGTCTTTTGAACCGAGTTCCAACTAAGACTGTGCTGGCCACACCATATCAGATGTGGTGTGGGAAGAAACCCTATCTTAAGCACATTAAGACATGGGGATGTCCAGTTTTTGTTAAAAAGCAGCATGCGGACAAACTCGAGGCACGCTCAGTACAGTGCAAGTTTATGGGATATCCAAAGAACTCCAAAGGATATTTCTTCTATTGCGAAGAGGAAAAAAAGGTTTTTGTTTCTCGTCATGCCTGCTTCTTGGAAACTGAGTTTTTGGAAAATCAGATAAGTGGGAGCGCAATAGAACTGGAAGAAATTCCAGAACCACGAGCTATTACTGAAAGCTTAGTAGAACCAGAAGGTTCAAAAGAACAAGACATTCCTACGCCGCTCCGCAGGAGTAGTAGGCAGTCTCATTCGCCCGAGAGATACTACGGTTTTCTCATAGTCGGGGATAAAGAGAATTGCATCATTGAAAATGATGAGCCGACTGGCTTCCAGCAGGCCATTCAGAGCGTTGACTCGGTAAAATGGCTGGATGCAATGCGGACCGAAATGGAGTCCATGTACACCAACAAAGTATGGACTTTGGACGTTGCTCCAAATGGGGTAAAACCCGTAGGATGCAAGTGGATCTTCAAGAAGAAGATTGGTGTAGATGGACAGGTTGAGACCTATAAGGCTAGACTTGTTGCAAAGGGTTTTCGTCAAAGACCTGGTTTGGACTATGACGAAACCTTTTCTCCAGTGGCTATGCTGAAATCCATTCATATCCTTCTTACCATTGCTGCCTTCCACGATTATGAGATTTGGCAGATGGACGTAAAGACCGCTTTTTTAAATGGAAATTTAGAGGAGTGTGTCTATATGGACGAGCCAGAGGGTTTCATTCAGAGTGGGAGCAGCGGAAAGGTGTGCAAGTTGCTTAAGTCCATTTATGGACTAAAGTAGGCATCGCGGAGTTGGAACATCTGTTTTGATGAGACGGTCAAAGAATTTGGCTTTATCAAAAATCCAGATGAACCATGCATCTATAGTACATTTGTAGCAAGAACTGTCGTATTCCTCGTATTATACGTGAATGACATTCTCTTGATAGGATATGACATTCCTATGCTACAATCTGTCAAAGGGTTCTTGTCACATAGGTTCTCCATGAAAGACCTGGGTGAAGCCACTTACATTCTGGGGATCCGGATCCATCGTGATAGATCCAAGAGGATGTTAGGACTCTTGCAGTCCTGGTACATCGACACCATACTGAAAAGATTCAGTATGGAAGATTTCAAGCGCGGTAACCTACCGGCTTGTCATGGGATCACCCTCTCCAAAGAGATGTCTCCCAAGACTAATTTGGAAAGGGATCGCATGTCTATTATACCCTACGCTTCTGCAATAGGCTCTATAATGTATGCGATGTTATGTACCAGACCAGATGTAGCTTATGTACTGAGTGTGGTAAGCCGGTATCAGTCAAACCCTAGGGAGAAGCACTGGATAGCGGTAAAGAACATTCTCAAGTACCTGAGAAGGACTAAGGAGATGTTCTTGGTGTACGGCGGAAAGGACCTCCAGATCGAGGACTTTGCTAACTCCAGCTTCCAGAGTGACAAGGATGATTCCAAGTCCATATCAGGTTTTTTCTTTACCCTCAATGGAAGGACGATGTGTTGGAAAAGTTCCAAACAGGAAACTGTTGCTGACTCGACGATGGAAGCGGAATACATCGCTGCTGCTGATACCGCAAAAGAAGCTATCTGGATGAGGAAGTTCTTGACAGAACTTCAGGTGGTTCCGTCCATTGTTGATCCAATACCTCTGTATTGCGACAACAACGGGGCTATAGCTTTAGCGAAGGAACCCAGGTCCCATCAGAAGTCCAGACACATCTTGAGGCGGTATCACCTGATCAGGGAGATCGTGGATCACCAGGAGATTGAGGTTCGGAGGGTTGCAACGGAAGATAACACTGCTGATCCACTCACGAAGGCCTTACCCCAGACTCAGTTCGAGCGGCTGATCGAGATGATAGGTCTTCGATACGCCAGTACATGGCCTTAGTGCAAGTGGGAGATTGTTAGTGTATATGCCCTAGAGGCCATTACTGTATCATACTAGTTTGTATATTACTTAATGGAAGCTTGGGATATTCACAGTTGTATAGACAATCTTGCTCAAAATGGTAATATGCTACTTGGTTTGTTTCTACTTTAATGTGTACATGTGTTTCTTTTAGTATATCACCTATACACATTAGTGGAGCCCTTAGAATCTTTGCTTGATTACCAGTGTTGTGATGGTAGTCACACTCATGGGGGCTGGGTAATCTACAAGCACATCCTTATACAGGTCCCTAGTCGTAGGACTATCGAGACAGGGTATCGATACTTCGGAGTAGACTAGCGTATGCGCTTCTCATCCCAGCATGGGAGACGGTCTGTCTCACAGCCGTCAGTACGTCGTACTTAAGATAGTATGCGGGTGCTCGTTAGGTTACGAGTGTTGGAGATAGTGTCCTCAAAGTCAATTATTGGATCGCAGGTACGTGATTGCAATGATTGAGACATGACCTATACCGATATGACAGTCTTGCTCGAGATTATAGTATGCTATCTTGTTTGTCTTTATCATCGTATACATACTTTAGTTCACTACTGCATGATGATAGAGCCCATAGGATTCTTGCTTGACTACCAGCAGTATGATGGCGATCATATACGTGCGAGCTGGGATCTGTAAGCACATCCTTAAAGTGTCCCTAGTCGTGGGAGTTTCAAGACAGGGCATCGATACTCCAGAGTAGACTAGTGTATATAGTCGAGACCCCGACGAGGGGCGATGGCCAGTCTCACAAGCCATTGGTGTGAGTAGGATCACCTAAGATGTATACAGGAGCTCATTAGGTTATGAGTACACCGGACAGGACTCGCCGGGAACATGCTAGTTGGTATTATACATATCGTCAGATAGCAGTTCCCTGGTGACATGTGTACAGGTTAGTTTGTCGACCTGAGATCGTCATTTGTCTCGTGTGAGTTCCCACTGTGCTTAGATTACTACCCTACCACGCTCAAAGGAGTTGTGCAAACAGGTTTTAGTTGGGTACAGTCCCGAGCCACATGGAGGCAGTGAGCGGATCGTCGGGGATTCGTCTCTCCCGGTATTGGGGGTGAGATCGCGCTGTGTCTAGGAGAGCCATTACACAAAGCCCTCGGCCGAGGCAGGAGATTTACTGGTTGGTACTCCAGTAGTATCTCAGAGTGTTCTGGGCCACTCTCTGACATGACTTATACCGCTAATGGGGGTCTGACGTTACCAGCCTCCTAGGCAGATATGCGATACTCATAGACGAACGGACCGGACTGCATGTATATTGTCACTGTTAGGCTCAGTAGGGTTTATGGATGAGTTCGCTCATCAGCTTCCCTTCCAATCAATACATAGGTAACCGTCACGTACAGCTCGTACCTCTGTCGTGCTAGAGGTTATACCCAGTGCCAGTGTGTTGATGAGTCATTAGAGTCCCCTACAGACACTTTCCCAAGGTCGGGTGAAACGTTGTATAGGCCGTATGGTTTTATAGCAAGGTTCGGAAAATGCACGTGCGTTTTCGCACGTGTCATTTTTCGGGCAGATAATACTGGTAGGCTTTGGTTTAAACCGGAACCCAGTATTATACTGTGTAGATATAATATCTTTGTCTCAGATGCATTTGTATTCGGTCGTAATACAAATGCGGGTATATTTATACCGATACGGGGTTATCCTGAAATTCGTTTCAGGATCACTTTTGGAAGTTGCCAGTTTCTAGTTTCTATCGGCCGTATTTAACATTCGGTTAAATACGGATTTATCTTTTCTTCTTGAGGGTGAGTCATGAGGTGAGTCATTAGTAGAAGCTTCTTGTTTTGATGACTAGATTAGTGAGTCACTATCTTGCATTAATTGGATGATGAGGTGTAATTAGTGAGTCACCTTTTCATTAATGTTTTTTTGTTCTTGCTTAGATATTTTCTCTTGTTCTTTTGTGAGAAGCTTTTCTAATGGTCACCACTTGCTCCTACACTCACCTCCCTCCTTCTATATATTTGGCCGGCCATTCTTTTGGTGGAGGTTAATGGTTGTTAGAAAAAAGATATAGTTATTTGGTTCATGGAAATTAAGCATACTCATTTCAGATTTCCACTCGATCCAAAAGGCAACTTCATTAACCATTCGTCCATAGCTTTGTACGTAACGAGACAAAGTGTTCTACTCATTCTCTACATCATCTTGGTCGTCTCTTTTAGCAAACTTGACGATCGAGTTGCCTCGGTTCAGAGGCGGGAGCTTGTTTAAAGATCCGTCGACATGGTGCCACCTGGACGAGAAGACTGGAGATCGAGGAGATCGGAGCAGCCGCAACAAAGCGTGGGATGATGGTTGAAGACCGAAGGACTCGGATCGTTCGGTATAACATTTCTACCCACTTTGTAATATGTTAGTTTAGCTTTAATGGCAGATCCGTGTTATAGTACGCGATAGCGCCAGTTCGTAAAAAGTTTTTGTTCCGCATTTGGCGTTTGTTAGACGGCCGGGGCGCTACCATGGACTTACAGTGGTATCAGAGCCTCACCATTAAGCTTTACTAACTTGTGCTAACGCGTTTAAAAGATCGATCGATCGGAATTTCCGAAATCGCAATTTTATGCACCCTGAGTTTCTGTCGATTTTTCAAAGGGCCTAAAAATAATTTTGCATGTCACAGAAAAGCATGCAGGGTTTTCTAAGCATACTGGAAAAAGTTGGGCACGTGATCCAACAAGAGCACCGCGGATCCGCGGTCAAACCTAGGGTTTGATAGCGGAACAGCGGCGCTATAGAGGGAACAGTACATCAATTTTTCCCAGAGAGCTTCATTTTGGAAATTGTGGTTTTTGGTATTGTTCTTTTGGGCCCAGATTTTGTTACTGTATAGCAGATGTACGTGGGGCCCACTTCGGGAAATTTGGTCGATCGAAATTTTAAATTTGTTAGTATGCAGTATTTACATTATATCTCCGACCGGGAATGTCATTTGATCGGTAAACCGCGTCTGATTGCTATAGTTCTTTTAGACGGGTTTGCGAACGTGACATTCGCGTTGATGTTCTGTGTTGTGCTGTGATGTTGCGGATATGTCGTGGTGGATAGCAGGGTGCAATGATAGTGCGGTTTGGATTTATTTGTACATTTGATATTGCGGGGCGAGCGTCCAACATGTGGACTGCCGTCACTGCCTGTTGTACAATATTCTTTTGGGGCATGACCGGGTTGAGGTCGATGTACCCGTTGTACATATTTTATTTTCTGTACTAGGTTTATCCATCTAAGGAGTGCACGGATAGCAGGGTTCTGGAGGGCAACGGGTCCGTATCTCATGGCTTTGAGAGGCAGAGGGACCTTACTCTAGAATTGGCAGACTATTCACCGCACTTGTAGGGGGTACAGGTTGACCCAAGGAGGGGTGCTCAATTTACCGGATTCCGTGAAGTGCCGAGTGTTCCATTCACTATGCTGTGGGGGACTACCTCGCTTCAGGTTTTGGCGGGTAACTTGTCGCACCTATAGGGGTCTAAGTTTCATTGCACAGGCTATCCACACGACTACGGGAACGTCGGGTTTCAGCAGCGGCTCTGTGAAACCCGGGGATCCCAGATTATCTGTATTGTTCTGTGATGCTTATTACTTTTCTGTAATGCTACATATTATCATGCCTGGAGCGATTATTGTATATCGGTATATATACTATTAAATGTTGTATATGTTTTACACCCGTGCTAGTCCAGCCCCCGCTCTGTCGTTAGTTAAGTAACCTAACGGGTGATGACGGGACCCAGTGACGAATGCGGATGGCATATACGTACATTTTATTTTCGTTCTTTTATGGTGTGATTGATTGATGGGACTGCATTGATTCTTATCAATGCAAGGATAAAACAAACCTATATTTGATGTTATTGGAACAAATTTTAAAAAAGTGTAATTACAAAGATGTTTACTTTTGTTTTGCATAGTGATATTCAGTTAGAATATCCCGCAGCTCATTCGACAAGACAAGGGCCGAGATCCCTTCACCGGGAGTGACCCCTTAGGCAGAAGTTTACGTCAGGGTAATAACTTCAATATAGTTGATTACAAGTTGCTTTGCATTGCAGTATTCAGTTGGAATATCCTGCACCTCATTCCATGAGGAAAGAGCCGAGATCCCTTCACCGGGAGTGCCCTCTTTAGTAAAAGGTTTTCGTCACTATATTTTTGTAAAAAGCTATCAGTTTTCTTCAACGAGATCAAGTTCACTACGTTAAAGGTTTTTCGCCAAAAACCAGCCGTAGCCCTCCGTCATGTCTTATGGATGGTCAGTAGTATTCAAGCTATGTTTGTTTGGCCAAAGTCAAGGCATAGTGTTTGGTAGTTGCTGGGTATTCATCTGTTGCGTAGATAGATGCGTTGGTTTGGGACAGTCATATTACCTTGTTGGCCAAAGTCAAGGACATGTACGGGTGGGTTTAAATTAACCTGGATGATGATGGGTAGAACTTGGCATGTGACTTATGATGGGTTGGCCAAAGTCACGATCATAAGAGCATGGGGCAAAAATCACATCCGGAGTTTCAAACATAGAGGAAACTTGCCAAGCATGCGCATACCTTCTGGAGTGTGATAACTTGAGTGGCTTCCATCAAATTATCATGCGATGATAGTTGGATCCCGATTCTCACTGATGAATTGGTTTACTCATCGGGTGATCTCGATTAATTCTTCTTTCAGGTTTGGAGGAGAATTTGAGATTACAGTGGGAGGTTTCCTGATTGGATAAATTGATAACCATTCTGATCTAGGTTAAAGTGCACGCAGAGTGTTTCTTTTCTCTCTCTCTTTGGCAGCGACCTTTAACTGACCCTACACTATGACTCAGTGACCAAGTTGACCGAACTTTCTTAAAATACTGGCTTTTTTGATTGTTTGAGTTGCATAAGTCATTGCCGCTCCTTCTTTTACCCTTTGTATTTCTCAGAACACCCCGTATTACTACGGATATCCACTTCCATTGGATAGATCCATCGTATGGTTATATATGAACTCGAAGGAACTTCTTCGAGGATGGATCCAGGTTCAGGAGAAATAGAATTGGTTTATTCAGTTATCTTTTATTATCACCTTCTCTCAGGTTGCGAGGGCTCCTTAGTTTCGGAGAGTACACCTATTACGCTTATTGGATTGTCTTATTCCAAACCATAGGCTGGTGCCGAAAGGTAGGGAATGAAGAAAACCAATTAGTCTAAGTGGGGTGTGCAGAAGGTAATAACTAAAGACAAAATAAAGGGATTAGAAAGAGGGCAAAGTAAATTGCGACTGTTATCATTCATGACCAAACCGCGTACTTCATCGCCACTCCTATTTCACCATTGATTTTTTCCCAGTTCGGGAGAAATAGAATAAGGTATTATTCGGTTGTCTTTTATCATCACCTTCTCTCAAGTTGCGAGTACTCATAGGATTAGGAGAGTACACCTATTATGCTTACTGGATAGTCTTCCTCCAAACCATAGGCTGGTGCCGAACGGTAGGGAAGGAAGAAAACCATTTAGCCTAATGATGGTGTACAGAAGGTAATGAATAAAGATAAATAAACGGATTTGGAGAGATGACAAAGAAATATACGGTTATAGTCATAAATTGGATTATGGAAGAGGCATTACTAAGAATACCAGAATACCCCTATGAAACATTTTGATGTTTCAGTGCATTGTTAAAAGAAAACTGATTTCCCAATCAGATACTTACTCCAGGGTATGTATTTACCAGGTATAATTCTCACATCTGTATGGTTTTACAGATGATGAGTGGGAGTAAGTTATTGGGAATTAGGTGATCATCCTCATTATATCGGAATTCGTTGTAATTGGTGATATTTGAGGAAATCACTTGCGTACAGTTTTCAACCTACGATGCACAGGTTTTGAGTTATTCAACTCAGCGGATTTATACAGAGTATTGCATGTTGTCCAGTGTCCGTCAGGACAAAGGGGTAGGTCCTCGTTCTATGTTCTGTTTACTTATGACTTCTCTAGTTTTTAGACAAGTGTTTCGTACAAATACAATGTCTAGGTTTTGAGAAGTTGTGGGTATAAGAATAAAGTAGAGAACCAGATGTTATAAGTATCGGGATTCTTCAAAGAGATCGAAGATGTAGATTCTTGTGATTGGTATTCAGTTGATAGTAATGGTTTTGAGAAACTTGTTACTCATAATTGGATGGATTCCTAAGTTGAGTAATGCTGATTAGCCTCTCTCCATTAAGTTGATATGCACTGGAGACAGCTGCATGTTTTTTAATCTGGTTCCAATTAAATTAGTTCCTCGATTTCTATATTGTATATAGAATGGTTCATATCTTAACGATGTTAAGATACGGGGAGTTGTCCAGCTTATACTTAAAACCAGACACTGGATAACTCAAGGCACGTTTCTGTAATGGCAGTTTGTGGGTTGACCCTGGCTTTGACGAAGGTTGACATTTCTACCATCTGATAGATCAATAGTGATATTGTTCATCACTCGCCACTATTTTAATAAAATGGACTTTTTCAGAAAACAGTAGTGGGAGTATGGTAGAACTGGAAGAGATTCCAGAACCGCAAACGATTATGGAAAATTTAATAGGACCTATATATTCAATCAGGTTTGACATTCTAATAGCCACTCCGCAGATGTGGTGGGTAACCTCAGACACCCGAGAGATACTCCGGTAGCCTCAAGGACAGTGACAGGGAGGTTCTTGTTTACCCAGACTTGACACTACGGTTGTTCCAGGCTATGAGACCTGGCAGGAGGATAAGTATAGCGTCGTTCTAAACTAGCTTTAGAAGTGTACGTATATATTATTCTGTCAGAGGGTTATCGTAGTCAGTGGGAGCAGCAGAAGCAAAGTGGAAAAGTAACTTATGTCTATTTATAGGCTTGAGCAGATATAGCGGAGAAAGATCATCTATTTTTGATGTGACAGTCATGGCTTTGACTTCATCAGAATAGAGGATGGATCGGTTAAAAAGGTAGTAGGGTATGATGTCCTGGTATTTGGATGACATACACAGAATAGGAAGTAAAATTCCTATACTACGATCGGTTGAACTGTGGTTGTCACACAGTTGTTTCTTCACAAAGGATATGGATATAATATATGACATTCTGGTTACTAGATCTATGATTTTAGATCTAGATTTGGGTAGTTTCCCAATATGGGTACTTTGACTGTATTCTAATAGTATTTAGAATAGACGACTCCTGCCATGGTGGTGTACCTGCAGGTAATGGAGTGACCCTCTCTAAAGGTGTCTTACAGACTAAAGGGGAGAGGGATGTGCATGATTGGCAGATCACTTGCTTAGGCAATTGAGTCAATCGTGAGATGTCAAGTACCACACCGGATTTTGTTTTTGCACCAGATGCAATAATTTTATATTAATCCAATCCTGAAGAAACATAAGGAAGCAGATATAGATCATAAGTGTATGTTCTACGGATTTGATGATGACAGCCTCCTTCGAGAGACGGTTATCATTCCAGGCTTCCAAGGTGACATGGATGACAGAGTGATTGTCAGAGTTATAGTTTTCCCTCTGACGAGGGACAGTATTATGGACAGGTGGTCCAAGAGGATACTGTGGGAAGTATGGTGCTGGATACTGATTAGGTTCAGTGATCGATACAGTCTAAGAAGATTGGATTTGGAGTTCATTTATGAACTAGGTGTAACGTTTTAAAAATAATTAAATAAATAATTAAATGAATAAAATTGTTTAAGTGAATTTTATGATTTTTGGCAAAGTAAAATGTATTTTTCGTAAAACCTAGCCGTGATTGTTTTTCATTATAATTTCAAAAATACCTATTTTAATTATGTAATTACTAGTAAATGGTGTTTATTTAGCCACTTATAAATTTTTAGTTTAATTAAATATTTTTCCTAAATTAATTATTTTAAATACTAATATAAGCTTTATTTTTACACTAAATTAGTGTAAATTACAAATTTAAATGGTTTTAATTTGTAAAAAAGAACCAAGGCATGTTAGAATTTAGTGTGTATCATGCAAAATTTATTTGCAAATTTTTCCTATTTTCTAGAGCTTTCTTGAGTTGCTATAGTAAAGAAATAAAAGAAAAATAAAGAAATGCATGAAAAAACATAATGAAGTGATATTTTGGTGGAGACTTCTACACAACTTTTGTCACTCTCTTCCTTCTCTCCCTCACCTCCAAAAATGTCCGGCCTCACCCCCCATGGTAGCCCCCATTTTCCTCATTTTATTTTGCTCCAAAATTCATCAAAAATACATCAAAAATTCAATTAAAATTCCACAAAATCCTAATAAATTCCTACCCTTTGTTCTTTGCTCTTCTTTACATGGATTTTGGAGTGGGAAAGCATGCATTTTGGAGGCTCATTTTCATGTTTGGATTTCATATTTTGAAGGTATAAATTTTCTTCTTTTGTTTTATTTCTATTAGATGTTTCTTTTAAAGCATAATTAGATTTATTAAATTAATTATAGTTGCAAATTTTAAAATTCAAGTTAGGGTTTGTAAATTCAAGTTGTGATTTTTATTAATTAAATAAGATTATAATATCTAGTTTAACATCTTTTAGAGTGGAAAAATCTTGCATAGTTGTTGTATAATAAATTGTTTATTCAAATTGTTTTAATCAAGCTATTTAGCTAACTAGATTTTTCTAAAATGTGTTTGTGGGTAAAATAAAATTCTTATTAAGGTTGTTATCATTAGATGGTAGTTTTAATGAGAATATTAGTATGTTAATGGAAAGAAAAACTTAGTTTGATCACTAGTTTCCTTTGATAATTGGAAAATAGTAATAAAATGCTAGTATTTTGTAAACTAGATTTTGGAAATTCCTATATAAATGAAATTAAAAATATAATCATGATTTCATTATATCATTATCGTCATGAATTGTAGTTTAATACATTAATTCATGCAAAATCATGTTTTGTGGTGGTATTGTGGTATTTTGCTTGAAAAATGTTGAAAATTGTTAAAGGTTGCAAACTAGAAATTTCAAATTAATACAAAATTGTGTAATAAAAATATAGTAATGGTTTGTATAGTCTAGTTATGCTATTTAATGAGTTTTATAACCATTGGTTTCATTTAAATGTCAAGTTTTGATGAAAAACGGTAAATTGGTATTTCGGGTTTTACGAAATTGGACGGTTTGATGGATTTTAGGGTTTCAATGGATTTAATCATGTTTTATAATATAAGTAATGTGTTTTAAAACTACGAGTTATTTGTTGATGTTTATCTCGATCCATCGGAGTTTGTACGCCGATATCGAGCGATATTTGGTTCTTTAGCGTGGACGGGACATAGGTTTTAACCTATGCCGGTTCATTGCGTCGTTTTGACTTTTGTATGTGATTCAGTTTACGATGCTATTTATATGTTTGCGTTTAGGTACCCCTCACGTGGACCGCGGGCGATGAAGAGGAGGATGGCGACACCGTCTTCGGCAGACAAGGACCAGGTGAGTAGATGCATATCTAAGGGGGGAAGTCGGGTGGATGGCGTTTAGCACCCCCGCAACGTAGAATAGGAATAGTACTTATTGACATGAGGAAACCAGATGTGACCCTAGATTCTTAATGAGTAGGACCCTAGTAATGACCCTAGGCTGGACTAGACTGATTTAGGAAAACCATATCAGAGGATGAGTACCTTGGAAGAGGTTCGTAGGTTTCAGGTAGAAACACACACACGCACACACTGAAACTCGACATGGTGTATACGTGCATGTGTATATATATAGGACGAGGTATAGGTATATATATATACAACACGTATATGGGATACATTGATGTGATATGATATCCGAGGTATGATGAAACAGTGTAACTGGGCTTGATGCCGGGATTCTTGGCTATACAGTCGTATTAAGTGTTAGCGGATCATTAGAGAATGAGATAATGAACATGTGTACATAAATTATAATGGGTGGTGATGATGTTGAGGTACATAGGACTCTAAAATAGTACCCGGACTATAACTTGTGACTGATCACGATATGATATATGTATGACTTGATTACGACATCATATAGGTGTGACCTGATGTTGATATCATATAGGTGTGACTTGATGACGATATGATATCAGTATGACTTAATCACAATATGATACATATGACATGATATTTCTGAGGATAAACTAATGATGTATATTTATGATGGCAATGATATATGTTTGATGTATGCGATTACAGTATAGCACCTTGATCTTGACACTTGTTGATGATAAAATTATACGAATAATGAGACACGTAGGTGACACTTGACCCGTACCCCGATATTGTGATGACGTACGATGGATTTTACCATACAAGGCATAGATGTGATGATTGATCCGCACTCCTGGTTTGAGGAAGTCGTACTATGTACGTGACGCTAGTGAGGCTGGATCGCCGACTATTAGAGATATGGACTCGGGTTTTAGGTGTACTTCTATCGACCAGTTCTTATGTTTAGTTTTTCCTTAGAGGGGGGTTAGATGGACACTAGGTTAGGTTCGAGTCATATAGTGGTAGTGGTAATTGTATATCAAATGAGTGGATAACACACATCCGTCTTTACTTTCACATTGCAATCATATTGAAGCATGTTCTTACATATGCTGCTATAATCAGTATAAACTTTACCTGTTAGGACACCAGCACCATTACCGATGATGCGCATATTCCACGCACACTTATTTGCCGGCTCACACACATCATCATCGGTAATTGCTATGTCACGTACACTTTAGATTATATTATCTTTTATTGATAGAATCAGTTAACAACTTGACCGATATAATATTGTGATTATTCTCTGATGTTAGTATAGACATGATATTTATTACTTAGACATTCATGCATTCATATTTTCATGTTATCATGCAGTATTATGGGCATATGCCGACACTTATTATATACTTACTCATGATTTTGAGATTTGGGTTTCTATGAGATTTCTGGATTTTTGGGGAAAACCGCAAGAATATATAAAAACTTCTCTCTCTCTCTCTCCTCTTCTCTTTTTAAAATAAGATGCGGTTTTCTCGTGATGTATGTGTCGTCCACCATGAGATTTCATGTTTTCTGTTGGATTTCGAGACCCGATTCGAGGAGTGGATGAACCGTCTCGGGTACATGGTGGGCCCGGTATGGTACCCCGGGGCAAGAAGATCGAGTTGTAGACGATGAGCCTGGCAGGGGAAGGCTACCTACCGGTGATGTCTGGCGCGGCGGATATCCGGAGGATACCGACCGTTGTCGTGAGATTTGATGATATGGGCCGATCCGGACTGACGGAGCCCGAGGTATTGAGACTATGAGACTTGAGATTTACATGTTTGTGTGGATGCTTGACACGGATTTCCATGGATTTTATTGTTGAGATTTCAGATTCCTATACACATTTTACTATAATAACAGTTAAAGATTTCTTATACAGATATATCTGGATTTCAGTATTGATTATTTTATATTCATGGTGCATGCATATCCATTCATATGGCATAGTATTATATGAGGCACTGACACGAGCACGGAGTATCTGCATTTACACGTAGTTTTACCCTGCTATTACTAGATGATTGGGATATTATAGTGTATTATTATGACCTAGGATAGCGTCGTGCATTCGATTTCTTTTCGTAGATGCCTTCTACTCATGAGTTGGCAACTCACCCCCGTTGTGCCAAATTTTATTACAGGTTCGATGTACAGGTTTCCCTGGCAGCTTGCTGGCACATCATTTCATTCAGGGTGACTTGCATGGTAGGTTGGTTCACTTGTATCTGAACCACCATTGTACTTTTATTCATTCATTTGTATCTAGTAAGCTCCATCAACCATACTTGTATTACTTGATAAGTTTATTGGACCAGTTATTTATTTCGACCTTAGAGTCGCGCATGTATTATTCTGATCTGGTGGTTTTGTTTTCTTTTGAGTTTTGAGTCTCGCCCTTTGGCGTTGTATATTATTGTGCTTGTTGTGGTTGTTTCCGCCTGTTGGCGTTGAGCTAGCTCCCGTTTGGGGATGCTTTTTACTGTTTATGTATATTATACTTGTTGTACCCAGTTGGGGGCCAGTTTTTATAGAGGAGACTCTGCCGAAATTTTTGAGAAAATTTGCTGATGCTTTTAAACTTGTTTTTCTTCATGTTTTCTTTTCTTCTTCTTCTTTTTTTATGGTTTAGATTTCTGGGCTTCGGCTTACTTAGGTTACGTTGCGCCTCTAGACGTTTCGTAATCTAAGTGCCGGTCACGTTCCATACTTTCGGGTCGTGACAAAGTTAGTATCAGAGCGCTAGGTTTAACCTTGTATAAGTCTAGGTGACCCTTGGTTGATGGAGTAGGCGATTTAGGTAGAGTAACGTACCGTGGGTATGGTCCGCGGCATACTTACGATACGCTACTCTGCTTAAGGAGCCTTAGGATGTACAATTGTTTGCACCGTATTCTATTCGTTCTTCTGATCTATCTTCGTCAATGTTGGAGGGTGGTTTCTGTTACCACGGGCACACTGGTAGAGGGAGCTGCGGCTCGAATGCGATAACCATTAGGGTATCGTTCATTCTTGAGGATTGGAGCATTGTTTAGCGTGCGGACGACGGGTATTCACATGGTGTCCAGGCGAAGTTAAAAGGTTCGAACGATTATCAGAAAAACCATTTTCCTAAGTTTAAAGTATTCGGAAGAACATGCAGGTATTTCGATGGACCCTCTAGAAGAATGAAACCCTAACTCGACATAATGACCACAAGAACACCCTTGAACCTTAGGGTTTACGGCAGTTCCGCGGTGTCATTAGTGAGGCTTGGGTTTGCCCTTCTACAGCTGGATCATCGATGCTGGGGTATGTACCGGATATTTTTAAACTGTACTTGAGTGTTGAGCTCTAGGGAAATTATGGGATTTTGATGGATCGATCGAAAAGTTTAATGTAGTCCGGATATCAAGTGAAGGGATCGACTATGTGGGAGACTCTAGATATGAGTATTGCCGTGGGTAGCACAGTCAGCACAGTTACGAAGAGACGAGTTCGAAGCAATCGACATCAGAGGAAAGAGGCGGACATCGACGATAGTGTTTACGATTGTGATTTAGTGATTTGAATTTCATATTTTCGTTGATTGGATTTTGGTATTTTGAGGACTTTGTTCTACGATTGGTATTTCATGTGTGTACCTTCATTTCATTCTATTTGTGTTTCATATATCAGTTGTATTGATGTTGTTTAGTACACACCCAGTACACTTGATTTGGTTTTTTATATTTTGAGATTTTTGATTTGATTTCGTGCATAGTGGTTACACATGATTTTGACATATGTTTCGACCTAGTTTTCATGCATTTTTGTGCTGTGATTTCAATTTTGGTATTCGATGTATGTTTTCGTGCACCATGTGCACCTGATTAGGATTCTTATGCATACTTGGCGCACTTGATGCGATTTTGTGCACACCAGATGCACTAAATCGGGGTTTTGTGCAGATTAGATGCACCTGATATTGAGTCGTGCATGCCCGTTGCACTTGACAGATGTTTTTGGTGCACACCTGTTGCACTGAGTTTTGTTTTTTGTGTATTTATGGCATCTGTATTTGGTTTCGATTTCAGTGCGCACCGGACGCATATGATATTTTCATGATATTATTGGGATTGATTTCAGTTTGTGCAGTATGTTTCATAATCATTATTATTTGATTTAGTAACCAGGCGGGACGTGTAGGTTAAATAAAAGGTATATATATATAGCTATTTTTTTTAAAAAAATAATAAACGTCCGCTACTTATGCCGTGACACGTGCATTGCACGGCGATTTTCAAGAGGGGTTTTTGTATGCTTCTTTATTATGATGTTTAGGCGATTTTACTAGGATGCGAACTATATATAAGTTATAGATTGATGTATATTATAATGGTTTTCATACTGGGTTTTGATATTTTATTCTCGCCATAACTCCGATGATTGCGTTATGCTTGACGGAGTTGATTTTAGTTATGTATTGATGATTTCGGAGCCCCGACGATTTGAGTGTTTGCTAAATATTTTAAAATTTGGAGGGGGAGTTTTAATTTAAATTCGGGGACCGAATTTCTTAAAGGGGGGAAGATTGTAACGTTTTAAAAATAATTAAATAAATAATTAAATGAATAAAATTGTTTAAGTGAATTTTATGATTTTCGGCAAAGTAAAATGTATTTTTCGTAAAACCTAGCCGTGATTGTTTTTCATTATAATTTCAAAAATACCTATTTTAATTATGTAATTACTAGTAAATGGTGTTTATTTATCCACTTATAAATTTTTAGTTTAATTAAATATTTTTCCTAAATTAATTATTTTAAATACTAACATAAGCTTTATTTTTACACTAAATTAGTGTGAATTACAAATTTAAATGGTTTTCATTTGTAAAAATGAACCATGGTATGTTAGAATTTAGTGTGTATCATGCAAAATTTATTTGCAAATTTTTCCTATTTTCTAGAGCTTTCTTGAGTTGCTATAGTAAAGAAATAAAAGAAAAATAAAGAAATGCATGAAAAGACATAATGAAGTGATATTTTGGTGGAGACTTCTACACAACTTTTGTCACTCTCTTCCTTCTCTGCCTCACCTCCAAAAATGGCCGGCCTCGCCCCCCATGGTAGCCCCCATTTTCCTCATTTTATTTTTCTCCAAAATTCATCAAAAATACATCAAAAATTCAATTAAAATTCCACAAAATCCTAATAAATTCCTACCCTTTGTTCTTTGCTCTTCTTTACATGGATTTTGGAGTGGGAAAGCATGAATTTTGGAGGCTCATTTTCATGTTTGAATTTCATATTTTGAAGGTATAAATTTCCTTCTTTTGTTTTATTTCTATTAGATGTTTCTTTTAAAGCATAATTAGATTTATTAAATTAATTCTAGTTGCAAATTTTAAAATTCAAGTTAGGGTTTGTAAATTCAAGTTGTGGTTTTTATTAATTAAATAAGATTTTAATAGCTAGTTTAACATCTTTTAGAGTGGAAAAATCTTGCATGGTTGTTGTATAATAAATTGTTTATTCAAATTGTTTTAATCAAGCTATTTAGCTAACTAGATTTTTCTAAAATGTGTTTGTGGGTAAAATAAAATTCTTATTAAGATTGTTATCATTAGATGGTAGTTTTAATGAGAATATTAGCATGTTAATGGAAAGAAAAACTTAGTTTGATCACTAGTTTCCTTTGATAATTGGAAAATAGTAATAAAATGCTAGTATTTTGTAAACTAGATTTTGGAAATTCCTATATAAATGAAATTAAAAATATAATCATGGTTTCATTATATCATTATCATCATGAATTATAGTTTAATACATTAATTCATGCAAAATCACGTTTTGTGGTGGAATTGTGGTATTTTGCTTGAAAAATGTTGAAAATTGTTAAAGGTTGCAAACTAGAAATTTCAAATTAATACAAAATTGTGTAATAAAAATATAGTAATGGTTTGTATAGTCTAGTTATGCTATTTAATGAGTTTTATAACCATTGGTTTCATTTAAATGTCAAGTTTTGATGAAAAACGGTAAATTGGTATTTCGGGTTTTACGAAATTGGACGGTTTGATGGATTTTAGGGTTTCGATGGATTTAATCATGTTTTATAATATAAGTAATGTGTTTTAAAACTACGAGTTATTTGTTGATGTTTATCTCGATCCATCGGAGTTTGTACGCCGATATCGAGCGATATTTGGTTCTTTTGCGTGGACGGGACATAGGTTTTAACCTATGCCGGTTCATTGCGTCGTTTTGACTTTTGTATGTGATTCAGTTTACGATGCTATTTATATATTTGCGTTTAGGTACCCCTCACGTGGACCGCAGGCGATGAAGAGGAGGATGGCGACACCGTCTTCGGCAGACAAGGACCAGGTGAGTAGATGCATATCTACGGGGGGAAGTCGGGTGGATGGCGTTTAGCACCCCCGCAACGTAGATTAGGAATAGTACTTATTGACATTAGGAAACCAGATGTGACCCTAGATTCTTAATGAGTAGGACCCTAGTAATGACCCTAGGCTGGACTAGACTGATTTAGGAAAACCATATAAGAGGATGAGTACCTTGGAAGAGGTTCGTAGGTTTCCGGTAGAAACAAACACACGCACACACTGAAACTCGACATGGTGTATACGTGCATGTGTATATATATATAGGACGAGATATAGGTATATATATATACAACACGTATATGGGATACATTGATGTGATATGATATCCGAGGTATGATGAAACAGTGTAACTGGGCTTGATGCCGTGATTCTTGGCTATACAGTCGTATTAAGTGTTAGCGGATCATTAGAGAATGAGATAATGAACATGTGTACATAAATTATAATGGGTGGTGATGATGTTGAGGTACATAGGACTCTAAAATAGTACCCGGACTATAACTTGTGACTGATCACGATATGATATATGTATGACTTGATTACGACATCATATAGGTGTGACCTGATGTTGATATCATATAGGTGTGACTTGATGACGATATGATATCAGTATGACTTAATCACAATATGATACATATGACATGATATTTTTGAGGATAAACTAATGATGTATATTTATGATGGCAATGATATATGTTTGATGTATGCGATTACAGTATAGCACCTTGATCTTGACACTTGTTGATGATAAAATTATACGAATAATGAGACACGTAGGTGACACTTGACCCGTACCCCGATATTGTGATGACGTACGATGGATTTTACCATACAAGGCATAGATGTGATGATTGATCCGCACTCCTGATTTGAGGAAGTCGTACTATGTACGTGACGCTAGTGAGGCTGGATCGCCGACTATTAGAGATATGGACTCGGGTTTTAGGTGTACTTCTATCGACCAGTTCTTAGGTTTAGTTTTTCCTTAGAGGGGGGTTAGATGGACACTAGGTTAGGTTCGAGTCATAT
The DNA here is from genome assembly GCA_030015575.1 of Agapanthus africanus. Classification (NCBI taxonomy): domain Eukaryota; kingdom Viridiplantae; phylum Streptophyta; class Magnoliopsida; order Asparagales; family Amaryllidaceae; genus Agapanthus; species Agapanthus africanus. The sequence goes on from JASDDO010000029.1 coordinate 56,380,939, forward strand.
AGTAGTAGTGGTAATTGTATATCAAATGAGTGGATAACACACATCCGTCTTTACTTTCACATTGTAATCATAATGATGCATGTTCTTACATATGCTGCTATAATGAGTATAAACTTTACCTGTTAGGACACCAGCACCATTACCGATGATGCGCATATTCCACGCACACTTATTTGCCGGCTCACACACATCATCATCGGTAATTGCTATGTCACGTACACTTTAGATTATATTATCTTTTATTGATAGAATCAGTTAACAACTTGACCGATATAATATTGTGATTATTCTCTGATGTTAGTATAGACATGATATTTATTACTTAGACATTCATGCATTCATATTTTCATGTTATCATGCAGTATTATAGGCATATACCGACACTTATCATATACTTACTCATGATTTTGAGATTTGGGTTTCTATGAGATTTCTGGATTTTTGGGGAAAACCGCAAGAATATATAAAAACTTCTCTCTCTCTCTCTCCTCTTCTCTTTTTAAAATAAGATGCGGTTTTCTCGTGATGTATGTGTCGTCCACCATGAGATTTCATGTTTTCTGTTGGATTTCGAGACCCGATTCGAGGAGTGGATGAACCGTCTCGGGTACATGGTGGGCCCGGTATGGTACCCCGGAGCAAGAAGATCGAGTTGTAGACGATGAGCCTGGCAGGGGAAGGCTACCTACCGGTGATGTTTGGCGCGGCGGATATCCGGAGGATACCGACCGTTGTCGTGAGATTTGATGATATGGGCCGATCCGGACTGACGGAGCCCGAGGTATTGAGACTATGAGACTTGAGATTTATATGTTTGTGTCGATGCTTGACACGGATTTCCATGGATTTTATTGTTGAGATTTCAGATTCCTATACACATTTTACTATAATAACAGTTAAAGATTTCTTATACAGATATATCTGGATTTCAGGATTGATTATTTTATATTCATGGTTCATGCATATCCATTCATAAGGCATAGTATTATATGAGGCACTGACACGAGCACGGAGTATCTGCATTTACACGTAGTTTTACCCTGCTATTACTAGATGATTGGGATATTATAGTGTATTATTATGACCTAGGATAGCGTCGTGCATTCGATTTCTTTTCGTAGATGCCTTCTACTCACGAGTTGGCAACTCACCCCCGTTGTGCCAAATTTTATTACAGGTTCGATGCACAGGTTTCCCTGGCAGCTTGCTGGCACATCATTTCATTCAGGGTGACTTGCACGGTAGGTTGGTTCACTTGTATCTGAACCACCATTGTACTTTTATTCATTCATTTGTATCTAGTAAGCTCCATCAACCATACTTGTATTACTTGATAAGTTTATTGGACCAGTTATTTATTTCGACCTTAGAGTCGCGCATGTATTATTCTGATCTGGTGGTTTTGTTTTCTTTTGAGTTTTGAGCCTCGCCCTTTGGCGTTGTATATTATTGTGCTTGTTGTGGTTGTTTCCGCCTGTTGGCGTTGAGCTAGCTCCCGTTTGGGGATGCTTTTTACTGTTTATGTATATTATACTTGTTGTACCCAGTTGGGGGCCAGTTTTTATAGAGGAGACTCTGCCGAAATTTTTGAGAAAATTTGCTGATGCTTTTAAACATGTTTTTCTTCATGTTTTCTTTTCTTCTTCTTCTTTTTTTATGGTTTAGATTTCTGAGCTTCGGCTTACTTAGGTTACGTTGCGCCTCTAGATGTTTCGTAATCTAAGTGCCGGTCACGTTCCGTACTTTCGGGTCGTGACACTAGGTCCCATCAGATATCCAGACATATTCTAAGACAGGTATTACTCGATTCGGGAGATGGCTTTCTCCGCGAACTTGAGATTTAGAGAGATATAGAAAGAACATCAGGGAGGATCAACTCACTGAGGCTATTTCTCGAACACAAGAGTTTTACAAACTAGCTTTGTGAAACTGATTAGTAGAGGAGTTGGATGTTCGGTATCACACGGGCTGTGAGTATGCGACATCGCAATAATTAGTCTTAAGTGCAAGTGGGAGATTGTTGGAGATAGTGCCCTCAAAGTCAATTATTGGATCGCAGGTACGTGATTGCAATGATTGAGACAGGACCTATACCGATATGACAGTCTTGCTCGAGATGATAGTATGCTATCCGGTTTGTCTTTATCATCGTATACATGCTTTAGTTCACTATTGCATGATGATAGAGCCCATAGGATTCTTTCTTGACTACCAGCAGTCTGATGGCGATCATATACGTGGGAGCTGGGGTCTGTAAGCACATCCTTAAAGTGTCCCTATTCGTGGGAGTTTCGAGACAGGGCATCGATACTCCAGAGTAGACTAGTGTATACAGTCGAGACCCCGACGAGGGACGATGGCCGGTCTCACATGCCATTGGTGTCAGTAGGATCACCTAAGATGTATACAGGTGCTCATTAGGTTATGAGTACACCGGACAGGACTCGCCGGGAACATGCTAGTTGGTATTATACATATCGTCAGATAGCAGTTCCCTGGTGACATGTGTACAGGTTAATTTGTCGACCTGAGATCGTCATTTGTCTCGTGTGAGTTCCCACTGTGCTTAGATTACTACCCTACCACGCTCAAAGGGGTTGTGCAAACAGGTTTTAGTTGGGTACAGTCCTGAGCCACATGGAGGCAGTGAGCGGATCGTCGGGGATTCGTCTCTCCCAGTATTGGGGGTGAGATCGCGCTGTGTCTAGGAGAGCCATTGCACAAAGCCCTCGGCCGATGCATGAGATTTACTGGTAGGTACTCCAGTAGTATCTCAGGGTGTTCTGGGCTACTCTCTGACATGACTTATACCGCTAATGGTGGTCTGATGTTACCAGCCCCCTAGGCAGATATGCGATACTCATAGACGAACAGACCGGACTGTATGTATATTGTCACTGTTAGGCTCAGTAGGGTTTATGGATGAGTTCGCTCGTCAGCTTTCCTTCCAATCAATACATAGGCAACCGTCACGTACAGCCCGTACCTCTGTCGTGCTAGAGGTTATACCCAGTGCCAGTGTGTTGATGAGTCATTAGAGTCCCCCACAGACACTTTTCCAAGTTCGGGCGAAACGTTGTAGAGGCCGTATGGTTTTATGGCAAGGTTCGGAAAATGCACGTGTGTTTTCGTACGTGTCATTTTTCGAGCTGATAATACTGGTAGGCTTTGGTTTAAGCCGGAACCCAGTATTATACTGTGTAGATATAATATCTTTGTCTCAGATGCATTTGTATTTGGTCGTAATACAAATGCGGGTATATTTATTCTGATACGGGATTATCCTGAAATTCGTTTCAGGATCACTATTGGAAGTTGCCAGTTTCCAGTTTCAATCGGCCGTATTTAACATTCGGTTAAATGCGGATTTATCTTTTCTTCTTGAGGGTGAGTCATGAGGTGAGTCATTAGTGGAAGCTTCTTATTTTGATGACTAGATTAGTGAGTCGCCATCTTGCATTAATTGGATGATGAGGTGTAATTAGTGAGTCACCTTTACATTAATGTTTTTTTGTTCTTGCTTAGATATTTTCTCTTGATCTTTTGTGAGAAGCTTTTCTAATGGTCACCACTTGCTCCTACACTCACCTCCCTCCATCTATATATTTGGCCGGCCATTCTTTTGGTGGAGGTTAATGGTTGTTAGAAAAAAGATATAGTTATTTGGTTCATGGAAATTAAGCATACTCATTTCAGATTTCCACCCGATCCAAAAGGCAACTTCATTAACCGTTCGTCTATAGCAAACTTGACGATCGAGTTGTCTCGGTTCAGAGGCGGGAGCCCGTTTAAAGATCCGTCGACGTGGTGCCACCTGGATGAGAAGACTGGAGATCGAGGAGATCGGAGCAGCCGCAACAAAGTGTGGGATGATGGTTGAAGACCGAAGGACTCGGATCGTTCGGTATAACATTTTTACCCACTTTGTAATATGTTAGTTTAGTTTTAATGGCAGATCCATATTATAGTACGCGATAGCGCCAGTTCGTAAAAAGTTTTTGTTCCGCATTTGGCATCTGTTAGACGGCCGGGGCGCTACCGTGGACTTACAACGAGTACACTGGACAGGACTCGTCGGGAACTGATTGGTTGGTACTATACCTATCGTTGGTTATCAGTTCCCATGTGACATGAGTACAGCTTAGTCCGCTGACTTGACACTGTCACTTCGCCTCGACTGTGTTCCCACTGTACTTTGATTACTACCCTATCACGGCTCAAAGGAGTCATGCAAACAGGTAGTAGTTGGGTGCAGTCCTGAAGCACTTGGAGGCAGTGACGGTTAGACAGGATTCGTCTCTCTCGGTATTGGGAGTTGATATCGCGCTGTGTCAAGGAGAGCCATTACACACAGTCGTCCTTGACAAAGGCAAGCGAGATATACTGGTAGGTTTCCAGTGTTATCTCAGGGTGTTCTGGGCTACACTCCGATACGACTTGTACAGCTATTAGGGGACTGACGTTTACTGCCCCTAAGCCCGCCATGCGATATTCTCAGACGAACAGACCGGACTGTACGGAGATTGTTACATTCAGGCTCAGTAGGAGTTCAGATGGGTTTCACCTCGTCGGTCTTCTTATCGGCATCTACCTGGGGGCCGTTACGCACAGCTATTGCCGCTTGTGGTCTGTGGTTAAACCCACTGCAAGCGTAGTGTCGAGTCTTTAGAGTCCTACACATAGAGCTATTCGCCTTTAGGCAAAAGAGTAGAGGTCGCATGGTTTTGCGACAGGGTTCGGTCACATCCGCGGCACGTTTGGTGTCCGGGAAGTTATTACTAGTGAGCTTTGGTTTAAGCCAGATCCTAGTATACATTTTGCGATTGATTTTATCTCTTTTGCATTCGTGTTCCCCGGAACGCGGATGCGGGTGTGTATGCACGGTTGACAGAGACAGAGGCAGAGGATTCTCATTAGGGTTGTTGACTATTGACTTTTCCTAAACCCTAATGAGAATTAGAAATATGATTAACAATAATATTAATTAAGTATTATTGTGACATGGTTGGGTTGAAGGGTTGACCTTGTTTACTTGTTGACTTTGTGGACCGGTTGACTAGGTTGGACTTGTTGACCACTATCATGACAATGGATATCATTTCTTGGCATTGACTTTAGCTTGCTTGTTTTTTTCACAAATTGCATTTAATGCAAGAAATGATATTGCCATTTGATATGATAACAACCATCACATAATACTCAATTATTATTACGTGTTATGATTATTTTTGATTATGAGAGCAAGGGTGCAAAAGTCTTGCTCATTCTTTCATTTTCCTTTCTCTCTCTTGCTCAAGCTCTCCCTCTTCCTCTTGCACTCTCTCTCTAGTTCATGGTTCTATTGTCTCATGTGTTAAGAAGCAAGAACCATAGAGATCAAAACCCATTACACTTCTCTACTCATCCTAGTACACAAGGTCTAGCAAGCCAAGTGTTCTAGTTTGTTCTAGTTTGAAGTAGAAGCCAAAAGATAGAAGCTTTCGGGTGGATCCATCTTCTGCACGAGGAGAGGACGAGGTGAGGCCGATCCGACCACCGCAAGGAGTTGAAGACGAAGGAGTTCAAGTTAAGGTAAAACCCCCTAACCGAGTAGGCAAAACTCCTAGTTAGGTTGTTAGATAGTTGTTTAACAAAGTTCCGTATTTTAAGTCCATGTTACCCCCTAAAGAAAAATTGTTTTTCACCATTTCTGTAACCCCAAAGAACCGGGGACGGGTAACGTGGACATACAGCAACTTCCAAAAGCGATCCCGAAACGAATTTCAGGACAACCCCGTAACAGTATAAACATACCCGCATTTGTATTACGACCGAATACAAATGCAACCGAGACAAAGATATTATATCAACTCTGTATAATACATCGATCCGGCTTAAACCAAAGCCTACCTGTATTATCTGCCCAAAATATGACACGTGCGTAAACGCACGTGCATTTTCCAAACCCTACCATAAAACCATACGGCCTCTACAACGTTTTGCCCGAACTTGGGAAACTATCTGTGGGGGACTCTAATGACTCGTCAGTACCCTGGCAGTGGGTTTAACCACAAGCCGTCAACGGCACTAGCTGTGCGTAACGGCTGCCCATGGACTGACCTCAAGGGAGGCCGATGAGCGAACTCATCCGGAAACCCTACTGAGCCTAACAGTGACAATGTATATACAGTCCGGTCCGTTCGTCTATGAGTATCGCATATCCGGCCTAGGAGGCTAGTAACGTCAGACCCCCAATAGCGGTATAAGTCATGTCGGAGACAAGCCCTGAACACCCAGAGAAACTACCGGAGTACCTACCAGTAATTCTCACCTGCCTTGGCTAAAGACTTGGTGTAATTGATTTTCTAGACACAGCACGATCTCACCCCCAATACCGGGAGAGACGAATCCACTGCCGATCCGCTCACGTGCCTCCATGTGGCTCGAGACTGTACCCAAAAACTACCTGTTTGCACGATTCCTTTGAGCCGTGGTAGGGTAGAAATCAAAGCACAGTGGGAACTCACACGAGACAAATGAGGACCTCAGGGCGATGAACTAATCTGTACACATGTCACCAAGGAACTGCTATCTGACGATAGGTATAATACCAACAAGCAGATTCCCGGCGAGTCCTGTCCGGTGTACGCATAACCCAATGAGCACCTGTATACATCTTAGATGATCCAACTGACACCAGTGGCTTGTGAGACCGGCCACCGCCCCTCGTCGGGGTCTCAACTATATACACTAGTCTACTCCGGAGTATCGATGCCCTGTCTCGAAACTCCCACGACTAGGGACTACTTTTAAGGATGTGCTTATGGACTACCTAACTCTCACGTATATGGTCGCCCTCATATTGTTGGTAGTCAAGCAAGATCCTAAGGGCTCTATCAACGTCTAATCGTGATCAGTCACCTGAACCTATACACGACTGATAAAGGCAAACCAGATAGCATACTATCATCTTGAGTAAGACTGTCCTACCGGTATAGGTCCTCCTCAATCATTGCAATCACGTACCTGCGATCCAATAATTGACTTTGAGGGCACTATATCCAACAATCTCCCACTTGCACTTAAGGCTAATTATTGCGATGTCGCATACTCACAGCCCGTGTGATACCGAACATCCAACTCCTCTACTAATCAGTTTCACAAAGCCCGTTTGTAAAACTATTGTGTTCGAGAAATAGCCTCAGTGAGTGGATCCGCCCTGAAGTTTCTTTCTGTCTCTCTTAATCTCAAGTTCGCGGAGAAAGCCATCTCCCGAATCGAGTAATACCTGTCTTAGAATATGTCTGGATATCTGATGGGACCTAGTTCATAAATGAACTTAAAATCCAAACTTCTTAGACTGTATCGATAACTGAACCTAATCAGTATCCTGCACCATGCCTCTCACAGTATCCTCTTGGACCACCTGTCCATAATACTGCCCCCTTCGTCAGAGAGAAAACTATAACTCTGACAATCCCTCTGTCATCCAAGTCACCTTTGAAGCGTGGAATGATAACCGTCTCCCGAAGGAGGCTGCCGTCATCAAATCCGCAGAACATGCACTTATGTTCTAAAACTGCTTCCTTATGTTTCTCCAGGATTGGATTAATACAAACTTATCGCATCTAGTGCAAAAACAACATCTGGTGTGGTACTTGACATCTCACGATTGACTCAATTGCCTAAGTAAGTGATCTGCCAATCATGCACATCCCTCTCCCCTTTAGTCTGTAAGACACCTTTAGAGATGGTGACTCCATCACCTGCAGGTACACCATCATGCAGGAGTCATCTATTCTAAAATACTATTAGAATACTGTCAATGTACCCATATTGGGAAACTACCCAAATCCAGATCTAAAACCATAGATCTAGAAACCAGAATGTCTGATATTATATCCATATCCTGTCTAGAGAAACAACTGTGTGACGACCACAGTACAACCGATCGTAGTATAGGAATTTTACTTCCTACTCTGTATATGACATCCATTTACCAGGACACCACACCCTACTACCTTCTTAACAGATCCATCCCCTATTCTGATGAAGTCAAAGCCATGACTATCACATCAAAATTAGATGATCTATCTCCGCTATAACTGCTCAAGTCTATAAATAGACATAAGCTACTTGCCCACTATTCATCCGCTGCTCCCACTGACCACAACAACCCTCTGGCAGAATAATATACACGTGCACTTCTAAAGCCAGTTTAGAACGACGCTATACTTATCCTCCTGCCGGGTCTCATAGCCTGGAACAACAGTAGTGCCAAGTCTGGGTAGATAAGAACCTCCCTGTCACCGTCCTTGAGGCTACCGGAGTACCTCTCGGGTGTCTGAGGTTACCCACCATATCTGCAGAGTGGCTAATGGAATGCCAAACCTGATTGAACCTATAGGTCCTATTAAATTTTTCGTAATCGTTTGCGGTTCTGGAATCACTTCCAGTTCTACCATGCTCCCACTACTGTTTTCTAAAAAAAATCCATTTTACTAAAACTGTGGTGAGTCAAGAACAATATCACTATTGATCTTCCAGATGGTAGAAAATCAACCCTCGACATAGCCCGGGCCAACCTACAAATAGCCATTGCAGAAACGTGCCTTGAGTTATCCAGAGTCTAGTTTTAAGCATAAGCTGGACAACTCACCTATATCCAATATAGAAACTTTGGCACTTATTTAATTGGAACTAGATTCTAATCATGCAGCTGTCTCCAGTGCATATCAACTTAATGGAGAGAGGCTAATAAGCATTACTCAACTTAGTAATCCATCCAATTATGAGTAACCTGAAAGAGAAACAAGTTTCTCAAGACCACTACTTGAATACCAATCGCAAGAATCTACATCTTCGATCTCTTTGAAGAATCCCGATACTTGTGATATCTGGTTCTCTACTTTATTCCTATACCCATAACTTCTCAAAACTTAGACCTTGTATTTCTACGAAATACTTGTCTAAAAACTAGAGAAGTCATAAGTAAACAGAACATAGTACGAGGACCAACCCTTTTGTCCTGATGGACACTGGACAACATACAATACTCTATATAAGTCCGTTGAGTTGAATAACTCAAAACCTGTGCATCGTAGGTTGAAAAATGTAATTATGGTTAAGAACTTCTCCGTTGTTCAATGCTCCTTACCCAATCGTCAACTGATGTAGGTAAATGTCATCGACATAATATCAAAAAGTTATATCTCACTTTATAAAAATAAACGTACAGATATATCATTTTGAAATTGGTGCACAACAACGGATACTCAAAACCAAATACATGTCGTCCGGCAAAAACCCAGGCGACTTCCTCAAACATCACCAATTACAACGAATTCCGATATAATGAGGATGATCACCTTATTCCCAATAACTTCCTCCCACACATCATCTGTAAAACCATACAGATATGAGAATGAAACCTGGTAAATACATACCCTGGAGTAAGTATCTAATCGGGAAAACAGTTTTCCTTTAACAATGCACTGAAACATGAAAATGTTTCATGGGGGTATCCTGGTATTCATAGTAATGCCTCTTCCATAATCCAATTCATGACTTTAACCGTATATTTCTTTGCCATCTCTCCAAATCCCTTTATTCGTCTTTGGTCGTTACCTTCTATACACCGTCGTTGGGCTAAATGGTTTTCTTCCTTCCCTACCGTTCGCACCAGCCTATGGTTTGGAAGAAGACGATCCAGTAAGCATAATAGGTGTACCCTCCTCAACCTAGGAGTACTTATATCTTTAGAGAAGGTGATGATAAAAGACAACTGAATAATACCTTATTCTTTTAAAGGTGAAATAGGAGTGGCGATGAAATACGCGGTTTGATCGTGAATGATAACAGTCGCAATTTACTTTGCCCTCTTTCTACTCCCTTTATTTTGTCTTTAAATATTACCTTCTGTACAACCTATTTAGGCTAATTGGTTTTCTTCATTCCCTACCTTTCGGCACCTGCCTATGGTTTGGAAGAAGACTATCCAATAGGCGTAATAGGTGTACTCTTCTAAACCAAGGAGCTCTCGCAACCTAAGAGAAGGTGATAATAAAAGTCAACTGAATAAACCAATTCTATTTCTCCTGAACCATGATCCATCCTCGAAGAAGTTCCTCCGAGTTCGTATATAACCATACGATAGATCTATCCAATGGAAGTGGATGTGCGTAGTAATACGAGGTGTTCTGAGAAATGCAAAGGGTAAAAGAAGGGGTGGCAATGACTTATGCAACTTCGACAATCCAAAAGTCAGTATTTTAAGTAGGTTCGGTCAAATTGGTCACTGAGTCATAGTATAGGGTCGGTCAAAGGTCGCTGCCAAAGAGAGAGAGAAAAGAAACACTCTGCGTGCACTCTAACCTAGATCAGAATGGTTATCACTTTATCTAATCCGGAAACCTCCCACTGTACTGTCAAATTCTCCTCCAAACCTGAAAGAAGAATCAATCGGAATCACCCGAAGAGTAAACCAACTCATCAGTGGAAATCGGGATCCAACTCTCATCGCATGATAATGTGACGGAATCCACTCACGTTATCACACTCCAGAAGGTATGCGCATGCCTGGCAAGTTTCAGTTTCTTTAGAAACTCCCGATATGATTTTTACCCCATGGTCTTATGACCTTGACGAAAGCAAACAAATCATAAGTCACATGTCAAGTTCTACCCGTCATATTCTTGTCAATTTGAACCCACCCGTACATACCCTTGACGAAAGCCAACAAGGTAATACGACTGTCCTAAACCAACACATCTATCTATGCAACAAATGAATACCCCAGCAGCTACCAAACACTATGCCTTGACGAAAGTCAACAAATATAGCTTGAATACTACTGGCCATCCATAAGACACGATGGAGGGCTACGGCTGGTTTTTGGCGAAAAACCTTTAACGTAATGAACTTGATCTCGTTGAAGGAACCTGATAGCTTTTTATAAAAATATAGTGGCGAAAACCTTTGCTAAAGAGGTCACTCCCGGTGAAGGGATCTCGGCTCTTTCCTCGTGGAATGAGGTGCAGGATATTCCACTGAATACCACAATGCAAAGCAACTTGTAATCGACTATAGTGAAGTTATTACCCTGAAGCAAACTTCTGCCCAAGGGATCACTCTCGGTGATGGGATATCGGCCCTTGCCTCATCGAATGAGGTGTAGGATATTCCAACCGAATACCTCTATGCAAAACAAAAGAAAACGTCTTTGCAATAACACTTTTTAAATTTGTTCCAACAACATCCAAACAGGTTTGTTTTCCTTTGCATTGATCAAAATCAATGCAGTCCCATCAATTAATCACACCAGAAAAGAACGAAAATAAAATGTACATATATGCCATCCCATTCGTCACTGGGTCCCGTCATAACCCGTTAGGTTACTTAACTAACGACAGAGCGGGGACTGGTCTAGCGCGGGTGCAAAACATATACAACATCTAATAGTATATATACCAATATACAATAATCGCTCCAGGCGTGATAATATGCAACATTACAGAAAAGTAATAAGCATCACAGAACAATACAGATAATCTAGGATCCCCGAGTTTCACAGAGCCGCTACTGAAACCCGACGTTCCCCTGGTCGTGTGGATAGCCTGTGCAATGAAACCTAGACCCCTACGGGTGTGGCAAGTTATCCGCCAAAACCTAAAACAAGGCAGCCCCCTACAGCAAAGTGAATGGACCACCCTGCAATTCACGGAATCCGGTAACTTGGGCACCCCTCCTTGGGTCAACCTGTACCCCTACGAGTGCGGCGAATAGTCTGCCAATACTAGAGTGAGGCCCCTCTGCCTCTCAAAGCCATGTGATGAGGACCCGTTGCCCTCCAGAACCCGGCTATCCGTGCACTCCGTTGCGGGGTAAAACCTAGTACAGAAATGAAAATTATGTACAACGGGTACATCGACCTCAACCCGGTCGTACCCCAAAAGAATATTATACAAACAGGCAGTGACGGCAGTCCACAGGTTGGACGCTCGCCCCGCAATATCAAATGTACAAATAAATCCAAACTGCACTTCTATTGCACACTGCTATCCACCCGAACAAATCCGCGACATCATAGCACAACACAGAACATCAACGCGAATGTCACGTTCGCAAACCCGTCTAAAAGAACTATAGCAATTAGACGCGGTTTAACGCTCGAATGACATTCACGGTCAGAGATATAATGTAAGTACTGTAAACTAACACGTTTAAATTTCGATCGACAAAATTTCCCGAAGTGGGCCCCACGTACTTCTACTGTACAGAAAAAAACACCTGGCCCAAATGAACAGTTCCAGAAACCAGAATTTTCCAAGTAGAAACCCCAGAAGAAAAATGGTCAAATGATTGACCAAGACGGCCGCGGTTCCGCGGTCAAAGCCATGATTTGACCGCGTTTCCGCGATCGTACGGTCGATTCACTTTGTCTTTTATCTTCAGTGTTCTTTAAAAAGCCTGCTCGATTTTCTGAGATGCTCAAAATAATTTTTAGACCTGTTTTAAAATCGACAGAAACTTTACACATGAAATTTGCGGTTTTCGAAAATCCGTTCGATCGATGTTTTAAACGCGTTAGCATAAATTAGTAAAGCTTAATGGCAAGGCTCTGATACCATGTAAGTCTACGGTAGCGCCCCAGCCGTCTTTCAGACGCCAAATGCGGAACAAAAACTTTTATAACTGGCGCTATCGCATACTATAACCCGCATCTGCCATTAACGCTAAACTAACAAACTACAAAGAGGGTAGAAAGGTTATACCGAACGATCCGAGTCCTTTGTTCATTAACCATCATCCCACGCTCTATTGCGGCTGCTCCGATCTCGTCGATCTCCGATCTCCTCGTCCAGGTGGCACTACGTCATCGGATCTTTAAACGGGCTCCCGCCTCTGACCCGAGGCAACTCGGTCATCAAGTTTGCTAGAAGAGATGACCAAGATTGATGTAGAGAATGAGTAGAACACTTTGTCTCACTTCGTCCAAAGCCATGGACGAACGGTTAATGAAGTTGTCATTTGAATTGGGTAATGGAAATGAACTATGAAATTTCCATACACAAAAACTATCATAATCTTTTTCACCAAGTGAGAGTGAATTAATCAAGTGGGCATCCATGAGGGGCCGACCACAGTATATGGAGGGGGTGAGTGTGGGAGAGAGGAGGGGGTGACCACAAGGATAAATATCATGAAGAAATATCTAAGCAGGAACAAGAAACATCAATGCAGAAGAATGAGTCACTAATACACCTCATCAACTCATTAATGCAACAATTAATACTAAGATGAGTCACTAATCTAGAAGCTTCTAGAACCATGACTCACCCTCATGACTCACCCGAGAGAAGAAAAGATAAATTTGCATTTAACCGAATGTTAAATACGGCTGATAGAAAACTGGAAACTTGCAACTTCCAAAAGCGATCCCGAAACGAATTTCAGGACAACCCCGTAACAGTATAAACGTACCCGCATTTGTATTACGACCGAATACAAATGCAACTGAGACAAAGATATTATATCAACTCTGTATAATACATGGATCCGGCTTAAACCAAAGCCCACTAGTATTATCTGCCCGAAATATGACACGTGCGTAAACGCACGTGCATTTTCTGAACCATGCCATAAAACCATACGGCCTCTACAACGTTTCGCCCGAATTTGGAAAACTATCTGTGGGGGACTCTAATGACTCGTCAGTACCCTGGTAGTGGGTTTAACCACAAGCCGTCAGCGGCACTAGCTGTGCATAACGGCTGCCCATGGACTGACCTCAAGGGAGGCCGATGAGCGAACTCATCCGGAAACCCTACTGAGCCTAACAGTGACAATGTATATACAGTCCGGTCCGTTCGTCTATGAGTATCGCATATCCGGCCAAGGGGGCTAGTAACGTCAGACCCCGATAGCGGTATAAGTCGTGTCGGAGACAAGCCCTGAACACCCTGAGAAAGTACCGGAGTACCTACCAGTAATTCTCACCTGCCTTGGCCAAGGACTTGGTGTAATGGCTTTCCTAGACACAGCACGATCTCACCCCCAATACCGGGAGAGACAAATCCCCTGCCAATCCGCTCACGTGCCTCCATGTGGCTCGGGACTGTACCCAAAAACTACCTGTTTGCACGACTCCTTTGAGCCGTGGTAGGGTAGAAATCAAAGCACAGTGGGAACTCACACGAGACAAATGACGACCTCAGGTCGATGAACTAACCTGTACACATGTCACCAGGGAACTGCTATCTGACGATTGGTATAATACCAACTAGCAGATTCCCGGCGAGTCATGTCCGGTGTACTCATAACCTAATGAGCACCTGTATACATCATAGGTGATCCAACTGACACCAGTGGCTTGTGAGACCGGCCACCGCCCCTCGTCGGGGTCTCGACTGTATACACCAGTCTACTCCGGAGTATCGATGCCCTGTCTCGAAACTCCCACGGCTAGGGACCACTTTTAAGGATGTGCTTATGGACTACCCAACGCTCACGTATATGATCGCCTTCATACTGTTGGTAGTCAAGCAAGATCCTACGGGCTCTATCAACGTGTAATCGTGATCAGTCACCTGAACCTATACACAACTGATAAAGGCAAATCAGATAGCATACTATCATCTTGACTAAGACTGTCCTACCGGTATAGGTCCTCCTCAATCATTGCAATCACGTACCTGCGATCCAATAATTGACTTTGAGGGCACTATATCCAATACATATTAAGATATACATAACCAAGTACCATACTACCATGTTTAGCAAGACTGTTAATATAACCGTGAATATTCCAAGCTTCCATTAAGTAATATACAAGCTAGTATGATACAATAATGGCCCCTAAGGCATATACACTAACAATAGTAAATGCCGCCGTACGATGGATACCGTACGTGATGAGTTTTACTTGATGATTGATTTATACCCTTGACTAGAGGATGCCGTACGATGGATTATACCGTACATGATGTTGTGAGGCTGGATGCCGATTGATAGATTCACCAACTCATATATGTGATAGAGATGTATACCTTATAGCATTGCGCCCACGATTTACTTTACGCTACGTTCATGACATTCTCATGCATTACATATACCTGTGCTAGTATACCTATACCATTATCGATGATCCGTATGTTACACTTACAAAGATTGGCCGGCTCACACACTTCATCATCGATAATTGCTATGTCACTTACACAGTAGAATTGCCACATCAATATGCTATGTTGCATGATATACTTGTTATGCTCACATCATTATGATATGTCGTATGATATACTAATATTGTCACATCACTGTTCCATGTTTCATGATGTACTGATATGCTCACATTTCTGTTATATGTTTGCATACTTCATGCTTTATGATTATATGCTCTGAGATGCTGTTTTAATAAAATTTCTGGATTTGAAAACCGTGGTTATTTAAAAAGAAAGTGTGTATTGTTTTAAAAACCCGGTTTGTCTTGATATGATATTTCAAGACGTCTACCATGCGTTTTCTCAGTTTTGAGACGTGTGATAGAAACCTGATTCGAGGAGGTGGATGATCCGTTTGCGGATTCATGGTGGACCCGGTATGGTACCCCGGGGTGAGAAATGGTTTTTGTGGTGTAGACAATGGGCCTGGCAGAGGGACTACTACCTATCGATGATAGTATTTGGACGTGGCGGTTATCCGGAGGATACTGACCGGAGTCATGAGATGGATATGAGGGCCGACCAGAGTATGCGGCGCCTGAGGGCCGATCTGAGGATGCGGCGCCTGAGATATGAGGATTTACGTGTCGATGCTGGACATGGGTTTCATGATGTTTCGAGTGTCGGTGTTGGACACTCAGGTTCTATGATTTGATGTGTCATTGATGGACACAAATTCTTTGATATCCTCATATATTTACATGCATATGCTTTTATGATGTTTCGAGTGGATGAGATCCATATGCATACATGCATTGATTATATTGTTGGATGATATCCACATGCATGCAGGCTTTGATTATTGTTGGCATATATGTAGACACGGTCATCATAGATATCATAGTATTACCTTTATGATATAGTTGACCTAGGAAATCGTTGTTTTATTCGATTTCGACCTGATGATGTTTTCTACTCACGAGTTGGCAACTCACCCCCGTTGTGCCACAGTTCTTGCAGGTTGACCGCATGGATCAGTAGCAGCATTGCTGGCACACAGTTTGCATTCGGGTGATTTTCTTTGGTATGTGGTACAAGTTGGATCGTGCAACTATTGTATTATTATTCCTGTTGTATCTAGTTAACTCCATCAATCAGAAACTAGTATTTGTATTTGTAGTAAGACTTAGCAAGGCTTATAGTTGCAAGACTTAAAGCGATGAGTTATATGTTCGCTTGGTGGATTAATGTCTTTCTTTCTTTATTATTCTTTGTGTTGATCTTTGTCGTTGGGCGTCGTATACATTTATTATGACTTGCGTGGTTGTGATTCCGCCGATTGGTGAAGAGCTAGCTCCCGCTTGGGGATGCCTTATTATCATTATGTATTTGTGGTTTTGGATCAAAATATACAAAGGAAGTGCTGCCCAAATTTTTAAAAGACAAAACATGTTTTTTTCAACTAGAAAAATTCACTTGCATTTTCATGTTCCATTACTTATGCATTTAAGAAAACTTTTGATTTCATCATACCTTTATCTCATAACATCGCCTCTTTTATTTTCTTAAAGAGGTTTTGATTTCTGGGCTTCGGCTTACTTGATTTACATTACGCCTTTAGACGTGGCGTGATTTAAGTGCCGGTCATGAACATATTTTTGGGTCGTGATAAAGATGGTATCAAAGTGCTAGGTTTAACCATGGTTCTAGTCTATGTTTGACTATGCGGAGTTTAGGGCGTATAAATATTTCGTAACCTAGGCTTGACCTTACGGAACTTAGACTTGAACATGGGGGTATTAGAGCCGAACTTTTGTTTCATAGGTTGACCCTGATTGATGGAGTAGGTAGCTTCAGTAGAGTGACGTACCGTATGTATGTTCCGCGGTATATTTACGATACGATACTCTACTTAAGAAACCTTAGGATGTACATATTTTGAGATCTATGATTCTCTTAGTACCCATGATTATAAATCCATTTAAGATCCTTGATTCTATTCGTTTCCATGATCATACTCTCATTGATTTCGTTCCTCTTTATGATTATGTATCCATTTTGGGATCTGTTGATTCCTTTCATTCCTTTGATCTACCTTCATCGATACATACTTGAGGTTCCTGTCACCATGGTTTGAGCACTGATTGAGCTGCTGCTAGTGATGCGGTCAGGGAGAGCTTGTCATGGGCGAAGACTGACCATCGTGTTTTCTGGTAACACGGGAACGTCTCGATTTTGTATTTTTGTCGTGACCTCTTGTTTGAGGCGAGTGTTCAGTTTTGCACCGGATGATCGGGCCATTGTTAGAGGTTGCCAGTTGTGAGAGGACTGTCGATGTACAGCCTACCTCAGAGTTGTGATGTTGTCTACCTTGCAGACCAATGACCCAGCTATTGCTGAGATTGATGGGATGTCGCTTCCAGAGCTTACGAGCTGAGATCGCCGGAGGTTCTAGGCAGAGATGCGACAGGAGATTGCTAGACTATCTTGAGCTGAGTTGAGCGACTGAAATGATTCGTCTGATTGAGGCGCCGACGCAGGCCAAGTTGAGTTGAAGATTTCTAGTGTGGAGAGTCTTACTCAGATCTAGAGTAGATCGATCCAGAGATGACGTTATTCGTTGTATGATCCGACACGAGATCTGTAGGTTGACCAGCTTCGGATAGAGGTCCTCACCCAGATGCGTTGTGAGTTGATCAAGAACGGACGAATATGGAGTATTCCTCCGAAGGTTGGGACGAGTTCCTGAGGACGTGTTCGGCTAGATATCTTCTACAGAGTGATGAAGATACCGAGTCCGTGTGAGATATTCCGGATTGACTGTAGCCGAGAAAAATTGCAGTACTCAGATAGCACGATGTAACGTCAAAGCGGACGATAATAAAGATGAGTGGAACACGAGTTTCTTGCGAGATGTTAATGAGCTGTTGTTACTCCCTGTTGATGCCAGAGGCGTTGGGATACGGCCAGTTTCCGAGGAAATGTTGTGCTGAGAACGCAGATGTCCAGAAAGCAAGAAAAGATTATGTAGGAGTACCAGCCTCCGTATAGTTCGGCATAGGCGAGATCGGAAGAGACCTTGAGCAGTTTCCTATGGTTTCTTCCAGGACACTGCTGCGATAAGATTTGCACCGAGGATCAGTTGTGTCACGTGTATTCAGAGGGCCAGAAGCCGGCGCCACTGACATACTGCTTCACGAGTGGTCATGCTAATTGTCCGAAAGATGACCAGAGGAGTACTAGAGCGGATCATTTTCGTTAGTACACCGGACCGGACCGACGAGCCGATGGATTGCGAGATTTGTAATCCACAGAGAAAATGAGGACCCAGAGACAAAGGACGCCAGCCAGTGAGCAGGAGATAAGCGGATGTTCTTGTTCTGCCAGTTTTGGGCGCACCGACATTTTTCGACAATGTAGGAGGTGTACCACAATGTCATTTGGTGCGATTTGCGTTGTGATCCGAGTATCACACTTATATCGCTTGGATTTGAGTTTCATGATATTGATTTCATGCACCATGGCTGCACCTACTGGGTATTTACATTTTTGTGCATAGTTATTGCACTTGATTTATGTTTATACACCGCTATATCGGTTTGCGATTCGTGTATATTTATTGCACTTGATATCGGTTTTGTACCTTGGCCGCAAGTGTTTATGATTTCGTGGTTTTCATACGGATGATTTGATTTTTGTGCATATGGTACGCACTCGATTTGATTTTTTGCACTCGGTATAGCTCACATGTGCTTGCAGTGCATTGATACGGATTTTTTGCACATAGTTGCGCACGTTTTTTAGTATTTTCTACACCTTGGTACACTCGGTGTTGCATTTATATGCATTGGAGTTATTAATGAGTTTTCGTGCATTTGCTGTAATAGATTGGTATTCCGTGCACTGGATGCACCGGATTCGTATTTCGTGTACTGGATGCACCGTATTTGTATTTCGTGCACTGGATGCACCGTATTTGTATTTCGTGCACTGGATGCACCCGATTTGTATTTCGTGCATTTGTTGCACTAGATTTTCATTTCGTGCATTTGTTGCACCAGATTGATACTTCGTGTAATTGCTGCACTAGATTTTCACTTCGTGCATTGGTTGCACTAGATTATACTCCGTACATTGGTTGCCCCCGATTTATGTATTTGAGCATTTGTTTCGCCAGACTTATGTTTTTTGTGCACGTTGCAGTTGACGTTCGTTTTTTCATGCGCTTTACCGCACTGGACATTTATATAGACTCAACGCGCTTGGGTTGGATTTGTAAGTCCATGCTACCTCTCCCGGTACTTTCGGGAATGCGGAATTTGGTAGAAAACGATTTTTCTTAAAGATGGTAACATGGACCTAAAACCCGGATCTTGGTTAAACATCTATCTAACAACCTAACTATGAGTTTTAGCTACTCGGTTAGGGGGTTATACCTTGCTTGTCTTGAACTCCTTCTCGTCGTCTCCGTACGCCGAAGATAGATCCACCTGAAAGCTCCAACCTTTAGCTCCTTCTTCGTTCTTTGAAGAAACTAGTTCACTTGGTTTGCTAAACCTAGTGAACTAGAATGAGTAGAGAAGAAATAGAATGGGATTTTATCTATGGTTCTTGATTCTCAACTCATGAGACAAGAGAACCATAGATCAAGAAAGGGAGCAAGAGGTTGAGGGTGAGAGCAAGAGGAGAGCTCAAGAACAAGAGAGAGAATGAGCAAGAAAGAATGAGCAAGTATTTTGTCTCTCACCCTCTCATAACCCAAAGCAATGATAACTCATCATATTAACAAAAGTCTTATGTGATGGTTAGAAGCAACCATAACCATATCATTTCATGCACTCATTTTACACAAATGAGCAAGTAAACAAAAGTCTTTGCCATGAAATGATGGCTATGGTTATCATGATGGTCAACTAGTCAAGCCTAGTCAACCGGTCAACAAGTCAACAAAAGTCAACAAGTCAACAAAGTCAACAAGTCAACAAAAGTCAACAAGTCAACAACCATATCACCATAATACTTAATTAATATAATAGTTAATCACATATCATATTCTCATTAGGGTTGAGCATAAAGTCAAATAGTCAACGGTCAACTGTCAACAACCCTAATGAGAATCCACTGCCTCTGCCTCCCTGTCAACTGTGCATACACACCCGCATCCGCGTTTCGAGGAACACGAATGCAAACTGGATAAATCCAATCCCATAAGGTACACTAGGATCTGGCTTAAACCAAAGCCCGCTAGTGTAAACTGTCCGGACACTGTACGTGCACAAGTGCACGGATGTGACCGAACCCTGTCGCAAAACCATGCGACCTGTCGCAATACCATGCGACCTCTACTCTTTTGCCTAAAGGCGAAAAGCTTTCTGTGTGGGACTCTAAAGACTCGACACTACGCTGGCAGTGGGTTTAACCACAGACCGCAAGCGGCACTAGCTGTGCGTAACGGTCCCCAGGTAATGCCGACAAGAAGACGGACGAGGCGAAACCCATCTGAACTCCTACTGAGCCTGAGTGTGACATTCTCCGTACAGTCCGGTCTGTTCGTCTGATACATCGCATGGCGGGCCTAGGGGGCGGTAAACGTCAGTCCCCCAATAGCGGTACAAGTCGTGCCGGAGTGAAGCCCAATACACCCTGAGATAACACTGGAAACCTACCAGTATATCTCGTTTGCCCTGGCCAGGGACTACTCGTGTAATGGCTCTCCTAGACACAGCGCGATGTCAACCCCCAATACCGGGAGAGACGAATCCTGTCTAACCGTCACTGCCTCCAAGTGCTTCGGGACTGCACCCAACCACCACCTGTTTGCACGACTCCTTTGAGCCGTGGTAGGGTAGTGATCAAAGTACAGTGGGAACACACTCGAGGCGGAGTGACAGTGTCAAGTCAGCGGACTAAGCTGTACTCATGTCACTTGGGAACTGATAACTGACGATAGGTATAATACCAACTAGTCAGTTCCCGACGAGTCCTGTCCAGTGTACCCGTAACCTAACGAGCACCCGCATACTATCTCAAGTACGACGTACTGACGGCTGTGGGACAGACCGTCTCCCACACTGGGATGAGAAGCGCATGCGCTGGTCTACTCCGGAGTATCGATGCCCTGTCTCGATAGTCCTGCGACCAGGGACCTGAATAAGGATGTGCTTATAGATTACCCAGCCCCCACTAGTGTGACAGCCATCACAACGCTGGTAATCAAGCAAAGATCCTAAGGGCTCCACTAATGCGTATAAGTGATATACTGAAATAAACACAAGTACACATTGAAGTAGAAACAAACCAAGTAGCATACTACTATTTTGAGCAAGATTGTATATACAAGGTGAATATCCCAAGCATCCATTAAGTAATATACAAACTAGTATGATACAGTAATGGCCTCTAGGGCATATACACTAACAATCTCCCACTTGCACTAAGGCCATGTACTGGCGTATCGAAGACCTATCATCTCGATCAGCCGCTCGAACTGAGTCTGGGGCAGGGCCTTGGTGAATGGATCAGCAGTGTTATCTTCTGAAGCGACTCTCCGAACCTCGATCTCCTGGCGATCTACGATCTCCCTGATCAGGTGATACCGCCTCAAGATGTGCCTGGATCTCTGATGGGACCTGGGTTCCTTCGCTAAAGCTATAGCCCCATTGTTGTCGCAATACAGAGGTATTGGATCAACAATGGACGGAACCACCTGAAGTTCTTTCAAGAACTTCCTCATCCAGACAGCTTCTTTTGCGGCATCAGATGCAGCGATGTATTCCGCTTCCATCGTCGAGTCTGCAACGGTTTCTTGTTTGGAACTCTTCCAACACACCGCCCCTCCATTGAGGGTAAAGACAAAACCCGACATGGACTTGGAATCATCCTGTCACTCTGGAAGCTGGAGTCAGCAAAGGCCTCGATCTGGAGGTCTTTTTCGCCATACACCAAGAACATCTCCTTAGTCCTTCTCAGGTACTTGAGAATGTTCTTTACCGCTATCCAGTGTTTCTCCCCAGGGTTTGACTGATACCGGCTTACCACACTCAGTGCATAAGCTACATCCGGTCTGGTACACAACATCGCATACATTATAGAGCCTACCGCAGAAGCGTAGGGTATAATAGACATGCGATCCCTCTCTAAATCAGTCTTGGGAGACATCTCTTTGGAGAGGGTGATCCCGTGACAAGCCGGTAGGTTACCGCGCTTGGAATCTTCCATACTGAACCTCTTCAGTATGGTGTCGATGTACCTGGACTGCGAAAGTCCTAATATCCTCTTGGATCTGTCACGGTAGATCCGGATACCCAGAATGTACGAGGCATCACCCAGGTCTTTCATGGAGAACCTGTGTGACAAGAACCCCTTGACAGATTGTAGCATAGGAATGTCATTTCCTATTAAGAGAATGTCATCCACGTATAAAACGAGGAATACTACAGTTCTCGCTACAAATCTACTATAGATGCATGGTTCATCTGGATTTTTGATAAAGCCAAATTCTTTGACCGTCTCATCAAAGCAGATGTTCCAACTCCGCGATGCCTGCTTTAGTCCATAGATGGACTTAAGCAACTTGCACACCTTTCCGCTGCTCCCACTCTGAATGAAACCCTCTGGCTGGTCCATATAGACACACTCCTCTAAATTTCCATTTAGAAAAGCTGTCTTTACGTCCATTTGCCAGATCTCATAATCGTGGAAGGCAGCAATGGCAAGAAGGATCCGAATGGATTTCAGCATGGCTACTGGAGAAAAGGTTTCGTCGTAGTCCAAGCCAGGTCTTTGACGAAAACCCTTTGCTACCAGCCTAGCTTTATAGGTCTCAACCTGTCCATCTACACCAATCTTCCTTTTGAAGATCCACTTGCATCCTACGGGTTTTACCCCGTCTGGAGCAATGTCCAACGTCCATACCTTGTTGGTGTACATGGACTCCATTTCGGTCCGCATTGCATCCAGCCATTTCACTGAGTCAACGCTCTGAACGGCCTGCTGGAAGCTAGTAGGCTCATCATAATCTATGATGCAATCCTCTCTATCCCCATCTACGAGAAAACCGTAGTATCTCTCGGGCGGATGAGTCTGCCTACTACTCCTGCGGAGCGGCGTAGGAATGTCCTGTTCTTCCGAACCCTCTGGTTCCACTAAACTTTCAGTAATAGTCCGTGGTTCTGGAATTTCTTCCAGTTCTACTGCGCTCCCACTTATTTCTTTTTCTATGAACTGGTGTTCTAGAAAGTGGGCATGACGAGAAACAAGAACTTTTTGTTCCTCTTCACAGTAGAAGAAATATCCCTTGGAATTCTTTGGATATCCCACAAACTTGCACAGTACTGAGCGTGCCTCGAGCTTGTCCGCATGCTGCTTTTTGACAAAAGCTGGACTTCCCCATATCTTAATGTGATTAAGATGGGGTCTCTTCCCACACCACATCTCAAATGGCGTAGTAGGCACAGTCTTAGTGGGAACACGGTTCAAAAGGTATGCGGCTGATTCTAGCGCATATCCCCAGAATGATCGCGGCAACTCAGCGTTACTCATCATGGACCGCACCATATCCAATAGGGTGCGGTTCCGTCTCTCCGATACACCGTTATGTTGCGGGGTGTATGGAGGAGTAAGCTGAGAGAGAATTCCATTCTCTTTTAAATAGTCCAGGAACTCGGCACTTAAGTATTCTCCACCTCGATCCGATCTTAGAATCTTAATACTTTTGCCGGTCTGTTTCTCCACTTCATTCTTATACTCCTGGAATTTTCCAAAGGCCTCGGACTTATGTTTCATTAAGAAGACATAACCGTACCTTGAGAAGTCATCCGTAAAAGTAATGAAGTAAGAATGTCCGCTTCGGGCATGTGTAGACATTGGACCGCACACGTCACTGTGTACGAGTCCTAAGAGCTCGCTCGCTCTTACTCCATGTCCAGTAAACGGAGTCTTTGTCATCTTTCCTTTGAGACAGGATTGACAAGTGGCATACGACTGATATTCGAACGCATTCAAATACCCTTCTGTATGTAACTTCGTCAACCTTCTCTCATTGATGTGACCCAATCTACAATGCCATAAGAAAGTCTGATTTATTTCTGGAGACTTTCTTTTGTGTGTATTCTGGACATTAAAAATCTGTGGTTGGTTTAACACGTATATACCATTACTCAAAGTACCTGACCCAATCAAAACTTGATTAAGGTGAATGTTTACAACATTGCTTAAAACGCAAATTCATAACCTTCTTTAGAAACTAAAGATACAGAAATGATATTACAAGTTGCGTTGGGTACAAAAAAGCAATTACGCAAAACCAAAACATGTCCATCTGACATTCCCAGGTGATAGTCCCCCACGGCTTTAGCATCCATGCTAGCTCCGTTCGCAACTCTGAGGGTCATATCACCTGCCTTCAAAACCCTACGGTTTCTCAACGCCTGCAAAGAATTACAGATATGAGATCCTGATCCGGTATCCAATACCCAGGAAGTAGAGTTTATTGAAAGACAGTTTTCAATAACATACACACCTGAAGCTGAAGCTGCAACCTGCTTCAATTCCTGTGTTCTGGCCTTCCAGGCCCTGCAATCATTCTTCCAGTGTCCTCTCTTATGACAATAGAAGCATTCTTCCTTATCCACAAGCTTCCCCGCTATCTTTGTTGCTTTACCTTTTCCCTTCGTATCCACTTTACTAACACCGCCCCTTGGTTTGGCGGGGGCCTTCTTCTTCTTTCCCTTGGCTTTCGCCTTGGACCTAGAAGAAGATGATCCTCCTACAAACAAAGTGGATGTTTCCCTACCTTTCTGTAGGGTTCCCTCTGCGCTCCTCAGCATGTTGAGGAGCTCTGATAGTTCAACCTCTTTTTCTTGTAGGTTGAAGTTCAGTATAAACTGGGCGTAAGTGGAAGGAAGGGACTGGAGAACTATATCCGTATATAGCTCACTCTCCAATGTGATCCCTAGGTCAGCGAGCTCCTCAATGTAGCCGATCATCTTTAGCACGTGCTCGGCTACTGATGATCCGACAGCCATTCTTGTCGAAAATAACTTTTTCGACGCTTCGTATCTTGCGATACGTGATTGCTCTCCATACAGTTCTTTTGTATGGAGCAATATGGACTCCATGTCCATATTCTCATGCCTCCTCTGATGTTCGTTGTCCATCGAGGCAAGCAGGAGGCATTTGGCCTTCGCGCTATCAATCTCCCAAGTCTTACGGATTTCCTTATCCGCGACGCTGGAAGTTGGACCAGGGACAGGGGGAGCTTTGGTGGTAAGAAGATACCCCAGCTTGTCATAAGTGATTGCTATCTTGACATTCCTGAGCCAATCTTTGTAGTTTGGCCCTGTCAGTTTGTTTTTATCTAGGAGTAACTTAAGTCCAGTCATGTTGATTGGTCGCTGCAATTAGGAGAGAGAAGAAGAAACACTCAGCATGATGCTCTTGCAAGTTTAGAGTGGTTTTTAGTTTGTCTAAACAGGATGGCTCCCACTGTTTCTCGAATCCCTCCTCAAACCATAAAGGAAGAATTAGTCAGGATCAATCCCACCGTACAATACTTGCTTAACCGTTCAGCCAGGCCGGTGTCGGTACTTCGAGGGAGGTTTTCCAACGCTTTCGCGAAGTTCCTTAATTAAAGAACCTCTTTTCCCTGGGGGCGTAGCCCCGCTAACACCTTTCTAGGCACCTACTAGGTTTATAGCATTGATCGTTAAGTGAGAAATTTCCCGAGGAGTAGCATATACTCACAGTAGGATCGGGATCCAAATATCATTGCGTGACGAAACTGAAGGAATCCTACCAGAATCATCACACTCCAAATGGTATGCAAATCTAGCAAGTTTCAGTACTTATGAAACTCCCGATGTGGATTTTTGCCCCATGCTCTTATGACCTTGACTTTGGCCAAAATATCATAAGTCACATGTCAAGTTCTACCCGTCATTATCCAGGTTAATTTGGATCCATCCGTACCTACCCTTGACTTTGGCCAAAATGGCAGTACGACTGTCCCAAACCAACGCATCTATCATACTACACATGAACACCCAATAGCTACCAATCACTGTGCCTTGACTTTGGCCAACATACACAGCTTGAATACTATTGACTATTCATGCGAAACGACGGAGGGCTACGGATGGTTTTGGCAAAACCGTGAACGTAGTGAACTTGATTTGGTCGATGGAACGAGATAGCTTTTAAAAGGAGTGGCTCAAGCTCCGCATTTAAAAGTTGTTTTTGAAAAGAACCGAGTGGTTTTTCGAAAGTGTTCCAACGACTTTAACTTGGTTTATTATCTTGCATTAGTTCTTTTAATGCGTGATATTCTTGCATTAGTTCTTTTAATGCGTCCCATCATTTAATCCTACCATTGCAGAAAACAACCAAAATATGACGTACGCTTATGCCATTCGCATTCGCCACGGGGCCCCGTCATTACCCGTTAGGTTACTTAACTAACGACAGAGCGGGGGCTGGGCTAGCGCGTCTGTAAAACATAAGCAACGCCTAAATAATATCATATATAGATATACTGCAATGATAAACATTTCAGATCACAGATAAATACATTGGATATACTAGCAATCTGTAATTTGTACGAGCCTGTAACAAAAACAGATAACACGGTCGCGGTGAATAGCCAAAACCCCACCCAAGACCCCTACGGGTGCGGCAAACTACCCGCCAAGTACCCGAAGCGTAGCAACCTCCCTCATCTCCATGAGTAGGCCACTCGACACTTCGGCATACCCGGTAGTTTGTGTACCCCCTCCATGGGTCTATCCTAGGAGCAAAAACAGTAAAAAGAAATTATACAATGACGGCTACAACCCCTTCCCGGTTGTGCGGCCATACAAATAATTATTACATCAATTTACAAATTTACATGAATTGCAAGAAAAGAAAACTCTCGTCTCACAACCCCCGGCTATTCACCCGCGACAATCCAACATATTTATATACACATTCCAGCACATTACAGATCACAGATTTGTATAACCCCCACTAATCGACATATAGCGATTAGTAGACGTTCAATACAAATATCACATTATAGAAAAACCCGTTAGCTCAAGTCTTTTAGAAGTTCGATCAAAAATACGGATTTTCGGGACCCCAAAATAAAATTTTCGTTCTGGAAAATCTGGGTTGAAAATACATATACTAAAAATCCCAAAATACCCCAATTAGCAAACTGCAAAAAATAAAACCCATGACCGAGTCAACTCGGCCGCGGTTCCGCGGCGGGAGCGTGCTCCCGCCGCGGAACCGCGGCGCTTTGATCGAGTCATGGGCCCAAATTTTTGCAGTTTCTTTAAAAAAGCCTGAGTCGATTTTTGGTGTATATTAAAAAAGTTTTTCAGCACTTTTAAAATCGACAGAAAGTTTAAAATTCCGGGGTTCGTTTCGGGACTTTTTCGTTGATCGATCTTCTAGTTACTTGCTAACATGTTAGATAGAGTTTAACTAGGCTCTGATACCACTGTAAGTCCATGCTACCTCTCCCGGTACTTTCGGGAATGCGGAATTTGGTAGAAAACGATTTTTCTTAAAGATGGTAACATGGACCTAAAACCCGGATCTTGGTTAAACATCTATCTAACAACCTAACTATGAGTTTTAGCTACTCGGTTAGGGGGTTATACCTTGCTTGTCTTGAACTCCTTCGTCTTCAAAGCTCCGATGGTGGTCCGATGGCTTCTTCTCGTCGTCTCCGTACGCCGAAGATAGATCCACCTGAAAGCTCCAACCTTTAGCTCCTTCTTCGTTCTTTGAAGAAACTAGTTCACTTGGTTTGCTAAACCTAGTGAACTAGAATGAGTAGAGAAGAAATAGAATGGGATTTTATCTATGGTTCTTGATTCTCAACTCATGAGACAAGAGAACCATAGATCAAGAGAGGGAGCAAGAGGTTGAGGGTGAGAGCAAGAGGAGAGCTCAAGAACAAGAGAGAGAATGAGCAAGAAAGAATGAGCAAGTATTTTGTCTCTCACCCTCTCATAACCCAAAGCAATGATAACTCATCATATTAACAAAAGTCTTATGTGATGGTTAGAAGCAACCACAACCATATCATTTCATGCACTCATTTTACACAAATGAGCAAGTAAACAAAAGTCTTTGCCATGAAATGATGGCTATGGTTATCATGATGGTCAACTAGTCAAGCCTAGTCAACTGGTCAACAAGTCAACAAAAGTCAACAAGTCAACAAAGTCAACAAGTCAACAAAAGTCAACAAGTCAACAACCTTATCACCATAATACTTAATTAATATAATAGTTAATCACATATCATATTCTCATTAGGGTTGAGCATAAAGTCAAATAGTCAACGGTCAACTGTCAACAACCCTAATGAGAATCCACTGCCTCTGCCTCCCTGTCAACTGTGCATACACACCCGCATCCGCGTTTCGAGGAACACGAATGCAAACTGGATAAATCCAATCCCATAAGGTACACTAGGATCTGGCTTAAACCAAAGCCCGCTAGTGTAAACTGTCCGGACACTGTACGTGCACAAGTGCACGGATGTGACCGAACCCTGTCGCAAAACCATGCGACCTGTCGCAATACCATGCGATCTCTACTCTTTTGCCTAAAGGCGAAAAGCTTTCTGTGTGGGACTCTAAAGACTCGACACTACGCTGGCAGTGGGTTTAACCACAGACCGCAAGCGGCACTAGCTGTGCGTAACGGTCCCCAGGTAATGCCGACAAGAAGACGGACGAGGCGAAACCCATCTGAACTCCTACTGAGCCTGAGTGTGACATTCTCCGTACAGTCCGGTCTGTTCGTCTGATACATCGCATGGCGGGCCTAGGGGGCGGTAAACGTCAGTCCCCCAATAGCGGTACAAGTCGTGCCGGAGTGAAGCCCAATACACCCTGAGATAACACTGGAAACCTACCAGTATATCTCGTTTGCCCTGGCCAGGGACTACTCGTGTAATGGCTCTCCTAGACACAGCGCGATGTCAACCCCCAATACCGGGAGAGACGAATCCTGTCTAACCGTCACTGCCTCCAAGTGCTTCGGGACTGCACCCAACTACCACCTGTTTGCACGACTCCTTTGAGCCGTGGTAGGGTAGTGATCAAAGTACAGTGGGAACACACTCGAGGCGGAGTGACAGTGTCAAGTCAGCGGACTAAGCTGTACTCATGTCACCTGGGAACTAATAACTGACGATAGGTATAATACCAACTAGTCAGTTCCCGACGAGTCCTGTCCAGTGTACCCGTAACCTAACGAGCACCCGCATACTATCTCAAGTACGACGTACTGACGGCTGTGGGACAGACCGTCTCCCACACTGGGATGAGAAGCGCATGCGCTGGTCTACTCCGGAGTATCGATGCCCTGTCTCGATAGTCCTGCGACCAGGGACCTGAATAAGGATGTGCTTATAGATTACCCAGCCCCCACTAGTGTGACTGCCATCACAACGCTGGTAATCAAGCAAAGATCCTAAGGGCTCCACTAATGCGTATAAGTGATATACTGAAATAAACACAAGTACACATTGAAGTAGAAACAAACCAAGTAGCATACTACTATTTTGAGCAAGATTGTATATACAAGGTGAATATCCCAAGCATCCATTAAGTAATATACAAACTAGTATGATACAGTAATGGCCTCTAGGGCATATACACTAACAGGATTTTGTGCGCACCGGATGCACTTGACCTAGATTTTATTTGTGCATGTTGGATGCACATCATTTGGATTTCATTCGTTCATGACAGATGCACTTAACCTAGATTTTATTCATGCATGTTGGATGCACTTGATTTGGATTTCATTCGTGCATGACGGATGCACTTGACTTTGATTTTGTTCGTGCATGTTGGATGCGCTTGATTTAGATTTCATTTGTGCATGACAGATGTACTTGATTTGTATTTTCGCGCATGTTGGGCGCATGATATGAGCTGTGATTTGGTGCACACTGGATGCACTCGATTGGGATTTTCATTCGTGCATGTTAGTTGCACTGGGTTGAGATTTTCGTGCACTTTAGATGCACTTGATATTGTTGTCGTGCACACCCGTTGGACTGGACAGATGCTTTCGTGCACACTCGTTGCACTTAGTTTTGCTTTTGTGCATATCGTTGCACTTATATTTGGATTTGATTTCCGTGCGCACCAAACGCACGTGAATATTGGCTGGGGTTGATTTTGCTCTTGAGCACTTGTTTTCATGATGAGCACTATAATATGTAGTAGCTGAACAGGATTGATCTGAGGACAGTACCTGAGTATTTTGCATGCACTAAAAGTTTGATAATAGGTTTTCAAAAGGAGCTATAGTCTCGCTATTTTCTACGTGTCCGCGAGTGACACGGACATTTACAAAGGGAACCTTTTGGGATATTTTAAAAAGGGGCGGAACGTATATTTGAGCAAAATATATACGAACATATATTTATTACTTTACAAATGAGCGTCCATCACTTGTTCCGTGTGTTACACATCAAGCGGCGATTCAGAAAAGATTTTGCATGTGTGTTATTCAGTTTTAAGTGATTTTTTGAAGGATGCGTACTATATACATATTATAGTATTTGACTAGTGTATATTGGATTTCAGTAGTGGATTTCGAGATCTGTATCTCCATTTAACTCCGATGATATGCGTGAAAATCCGATGATTTGCGTGACGCTTGACGGAGTACGATTTTGAGTTTGGTACTCGTTTTCAGGCGCACGCGATGCGCTGTAGTATTTCTATATCTTCCGTGATTTCGGAGCCCCGTTGATTTGAGCTGATCGTTTAAATGTTTTAGTATTTGGGGGTTTAAATTTAAATTCGGGAACCGAATTTATTTAAGGGGGGAAGATTGTAACATTTCAGAAAATATAAAATATTATTTTTTGGAATTTAATATTAAAATAATATATTTCGCGAAAACTACCCGATTTGCGAAATTGGGGTTTTCGTAAAATTCTATAAATATATACCAATAATTGTGAAATAATTGAGGATTAAAATGATTTATTCATTTAAATATATATTTATTGGATTTGGTATTTTTGTAATTAATTATATGCAGTTTGAATAAAAATTGATAAA
Source organism: Agapanthus africanus (assembly GCA_030015575.1). Taxonomy (NCBI): domain Eukaryota; kingdom Viridiplantae; phylum Streptophyta; class Magnoliopsida; order Asparagales; family Amaryllidaceae; genus Agapanthus; species Agapanthus africanus. The sequence continues at coordinate 56,412,157 of JASDDO010000029.1, forward strand.
TGCACAACTAATCGCGATTAAGCCGAATCCGTGTTTCTACATTTTTCCATGGTTAGTGCACCATGTCATGTTGCATTTTGTTGCATTTTTGTTGTTTTATGGGTATTATGTGTATTATTGCGAGAAAAAGAGAAAAGGGATAAAAAAGAGAATGATGAGAGAGAGTGTGTGAGGCATCGGTTTGAGAGGGGTGAGAATAAGAGAGAGTGAGGGTAGAGAGAGAGAGAGAGAGGGAAGCCATCACTTTCTCCTCCCTATTATTTTCCTTCATCTTCTTCCTCCTCATCTCCCTCCACCTTCACCTCCATGAATCACCTCAAAAACCTTGCTAAAACCCTACACCCTCTTCATTAAAAGCGATCCCCACCCCATCCTCAACACTTGGACCAATCAAAATTGGATTTTGGAGACTTTGGACAAGCTAGGGTTTTTCTTGAGTTGCCCAAATGAGGTATATCTTCTTTTATTTAGTTTAGTTTTAGTTTCTTGCACCCTAGTTTAGTTTAGAATGTGATTTGGTTAGGGTATGTGATGTTTGGAAAATTCAAGAGAAGGGTTTGGGTGTTTATGTGGAATCATGATTAGTAGTGGGTGACTACAAGACCTTAGTGTTGATTTTTGCTGGCCTAGAACAGAGAATAAACCTGAAATACGTACTTAGAAATCATCCCGTGTCGGTTTTATGAAGTTGTGTTCGCCTACATGGAATCTGGAGCAACCCGGGATGTTTCTGAGAAAAACCAGCAACTCTAAAGACCTAGTTAGACCAATAGGAAACGACCCTGAGAAGACGTACCCTAACGGAGCCTACAGGACTGAGCAAGCCGGATTTTTAGGCTATGTGGCCGGCCAAATTTTGGTGTTTAGTGTCTAGGTTGGTTAAGTAGCTAACATACTCCATATACAACTCCCTATACTTGCTAGTTTAGTACCAATTTAACCTGAGATAAATCTGGGAGCATATTGGGGTGTTTTTGGCTAAGTTTTCCTGATGTTTGAATGCTTGGTTTTGGTGGGTGGATTTGTATTTGGTTGTTGGACGTTTGTACGTCAAAAACAAGGATTTGTTTGGTTGTTTTTGCATACGTAAGCTATAGGTTCTAACCTATGAGCGCACCATGTGCCGTATTGGTTTTCCGGATTTGATGTTAATAGAATTTGCGATTATGTATTGTTGTAAGTACCTTCGTGTGGATTCCGAGACGATGAAGCACATCGACTATGGCAAAACAAGAAGATCCGTATGTGAGTAGATTTATATCTATGGGGGAAGTTGGGTCGATGGCGTATAGTACCCCCGCAAGTTTTAATGGAAGCCGATATATAGAATATAGTTAAGGAAACCTACATTAGAAAACTACGGACATGGTTAAAAAGAGAGTTAGAGATGTTAGGAATGATTGAATATATATGAGATGAAAGCTATAGGGATATGACTTTTTGACATGATACGATAGAATTGATGTCTCGAATTGATAAATAAGGATATGAAAAGTGAATGTGACTCACGACATATAGGTATATAATTGCACGAGAATAAGTATGAGTTTTAGAGTAGCATGGCATAAGATTTATAAGATAGAATGGATATGTAAAATGACTTGATGTAAGATAGTGATGTGATGAAAAGAGTATACGATGTGATACGATGACTAGGTTTGATATGTCGTTATACGAATACGAGTCGATATGTGATAATTGATACCTTTGTCCGTCCCATGATATGAGATTTATACGGATGTGGCCTGAGAGATAGGTATATATATATATGGATAATGATGTGGATCATGAGTGATATGCCGTATGAGACGTTAGGTCCGTACCCTCATTGTTTTATAGGTTGATAGGATCCCTAGTAGTAAATGCCGCCGTACGAAGGATACCGTACGTGATGAGATTTACTTGATGATTGATCCATACCCTTGACTAGAGGATACCGTACGATGGATTATACTGTATGTGATGTTGTGAGGCTGGATGCCGATTGATAGATTCACCGACTCGGATATGTGATAGAAACGTATACCTATAGCATTGCGCCAACGATTTACTTTATGCTACGTTCATGACATTCTCATTGCATTACATATACCTGTGCTAGTATACCTACACCATTATCGATGATCCGTATGTTACACTTACACAGATTAGCCGGCTCATACACTTCATCATCGATAATTGCTATGTCACTTACACAGTAGAATTGCCGCATCATTATACTATGTTGCATGATATACTTGCTATGATCACATCATTATGATATGTCGCATGATATACTGATATTATCATATCACTGTTCCATGTTGCATGATGTACGGATATGCTCACATTTCTGTTATATGTTTGCATACAACATGCTTTATGATTATATGCACTGAGATGCTGTTTTAATAAAATTTCTTGATTTGAAAACCATGGTTATTTAAAAAGAAAGTATGTATTGTTTTAAAACCTGGTTTCTCTTGATATGATATTTCGAGACATCCACTGTGCGTTTTCTCGGTTCTGAGATGTGTGATAGAAACTTGATTCGAGGAGGTGGATGATCCATTTGCGGGTCTATGGTGGACCCGGTATGGTACCCCGGGGCGAGAAATGGTTTTTGTGATGTAAACAATGGGACTGGCAGAGGGACTACTACCTACCGGAGATAGTATTTGGATCTGGTGGTTATCCGGAGGATACTGATCAGAGTCATGAGATGGATATGAGGGCCGACCAGAGTATGCAGCACCGGAGGGCCGATCTGAGGATGCAGCGCTTGAGATATGAGGATTTACGTGTCGATGCTGGACACAGGTTTCATGATGTTTCTGTTAGTTGTATGTATGCCCTAGAGGCCAGTATTGTACAGATTATGTATATTATATTGGATGCTTGGACATATATAGAGATGACTTTCTTGCTCGACATGATAGTATGCTATCTGGTTGATATTTACCTTAACATGTACACTAGTCTCTTTATACTGTCTTATAGTTACATGTTGGTAAAGCCCTTAGGATTTGTACTTGACTACCTGGACTATGATGCAGATCATACTAGTGGGGACATGGTAGTCCATAAGTACATCCTTCAAGGTCCCTAGTCGTGGGTGTATCGAGACGGGGCATCGTTATACCAGAGTAGACTAGCGTATACGCTTCTCGACCCATGTGATGGGCGATGGATGATCCCATATCCATTGGTGTTTGACATTAGAGATGGTGTACGGGTGCTCAGTGGTGACTGGGTACACTGGACGGACTCGCCGAGAACTCCCGGATGGTATTATACCTCACGTCAGATGGCAGTTCTCAGGTGACACTTGTACAGGTTAGTCTGTAGACCCGAGATCGTCATAGAGTCTTGTGTGATTCCCACTGTGCTTTGATCTCCACCTTACCACGTCCATGAGGGCGTGCAAAACGGTGGTCTTTGGGTACAGTCCCGAGTCACATAGAGGCAATGAGCGATAGGAGGGGTTTCGTCTCTCCCGGTATTGGGGGTTGATGTTGCGCAGTGCTCGATTGGCCGTAACAGGGAAGTCCCTGGCCAGGGCTGATCAGAGATTTGCTGGTAAGTGTTACCAGTAGTTTCTCGACCCGTTACGAGCCTCATATCAGCACGACTTATCGGGTTATTGGGGTCTGACGTATACCACCCTTAGACTTGATATGCGACGTATCTGACGAAGAGACTTGACTGTATGGTAAGTGTTACTGGTCGGATTCGCAGGAGTGTGAGCGGGCTAGCTCGTTGATCTTCTGATCGCTCAATACCCGGGTGGCCGTTACGTTTAGCAGACCGCTTGCGGCTTATGGGTGCTTGATATGATCATCATCTGCTACCGGCGTATTGACGAGTCTTTAGAGTCCTACACAGAGGTTTCCTGGCTCAAGCGAAACGAAATAGGAGCGCATATGAGATATGTGCAGGACCGAGAATAATGCGTGTATGTGATACGGCATTTCATTCTCGCGATATATGTTTCGATTGGTTATATTCGATATGACCTAGTTATCGAATCATTGATTCGATAAATCGATACATTACATACTAGTCGGTTGTATGCGATATAACCGGATCATTGAATCAAGTGTTGATTTAATGATTTAATGTATAATTATATATTTGATATATTACTTTGCATTAACTAGTATTGGTTCACTTTAAACGGATTTTTCTCACATGGATTGCACATTGTATATGTGATATGCTTTCGTGCACTTTTTTGTATCATGTTTGATGATACTTGATCATTATGTTAAGTGTATAGAATTAATCCATGGTTAATATGATAATTAGGGTTTTGCATTTTCATTTATTTATTTATATGTTTATTTATTTATTTAGAAAAGAATAAGATGAGAATGGTGGCTTTCTTTGTCATTTGTTGAAGCTTCATGAAGCTTTGACTTTAGCAACCATCCTTATCTTCATGCTTAACCCTAACCCATCAAAGTGACCATGGTTAATTCTCTACACTTAACCCTAGTTCAAGTTATGATAAGTATTTGATTTATATTTATTTTTATCATAAGACTTATCATAATCTTTTCTAGAGCTCATCTTCTTCTTCTTCTTCAAGCTTGCTACTCCAATGGCAACTTGAGCTTTAGTGAGTTAAATCCAAATCCAAAGTGAACCCACCTCCTATTTCTTCACCCTCTACCTCTTGCCAAGTTGTTTTGGGTGTTTTCTTCACAAGTTTCACAAGTTTGTGAAGTCGGAGCTTGAGTTTGTGCAACCTCGACGTAGATCGTCTTTGACACAAAGCCGACGAGCTATTCCGCTTGCTTTCCCGATGAAGCCGATGATCGAGTCGAGGATTCATGATGGACAGCGAGGACATGACGTTGCTGAGCCATGGAGGTGGAAATCCGGATCTACAAAGGTTGTATATCCGTATCATAGTAGTTAACTGTTAACTAGCTTTCTATTTCGCCTAAACATCTAGTTAAAGATCCGTAGTCTAGGGTTTCTCGGCACTAAAAATTTTAAATTGGCATGTTCGATGCCTTGTGAGAACCCACTAGGGTGCCTAGAAACCTTTCACTGGTATCAGAGCCTAGCTAGAGCTTTAGGCGAAGTCCCGACGCAGTTTGACGTCCGAACGAACACGAAACCCTAATACTTTAGAGCTCTCTGGACATTTTCATAAATCTGGGATTTTTCAATATTTAAAATGTCTAAAAAATTCAGCATAGAATTCTAAGCATTACTGTGCAAAACGATCCCCTCCACTGTTCATACTGCCGCGGAAGCGCGGCATAAGCATGCTTTCTGCCGCCCTTCCGCGGTCAAATGGTGACGTCATCCCAAATGTTTTGTACAGTAATACCTGATAAATTCTGGTGAGTTTTCTGGATATTTTTAAATTTATTCAAAGGTTGAGTGCTCTGGAGTAATATTGGGAATCGATGAATTCAATCGGAAAATCAAACTTTGTCTAAGTGTTTTTCCAGATAATTGTAGAATATGTTAAAGAGTTCGACCGGATATAAATACACAGGTTTTCCCCTGCCGGAATAATTCCAAGTGTTGGACTTTTCTGTGGTTAAAAGACGTTCCAAGTAGTGCAAGTAACGCGATGGTCCCTCTAGAAGACACAAACCTTAACTCGATTATGTGACCGTCTTGAACTGCCCTTTGAACCTTCGGGTTTGGGGCAGTACGGCGTGCCACATGTGAGGCGTTGGCTTGACCCTTCTACGGCTGGACCGTCGGTACTGAGGTATGAAGTGAATGTCTTTGAGCCTATTTCATGTGTTGATCGGTGTCGGGGAAAACTTGGGTGTTCGAATGTTCGATCGGAAAGTTTGATATATTCTATTTATCCGGAACTGGATACAATAATTGGAATTCACAAAAAGGTTATGAGATAACTGGATGGATGTTATAAATCTAGCGGTTTAGTTTCATTGGATATCGAAAAGAGTTTTCGATAATGGGACTAAAATGCGGGGTTTATAACCGTTAGGCATGTGATGTCTAAAAAGGTTGCGGATTCCAATTGTTGTAGTTTTACACTTTCTTTTCTGTGACCGTAAGTGTAGTATGTTCATATCGCCGGTTTCGTTGCTATACGTCAACGACAATTGGGGTATGCATACTTACTTACGTTGATGACATGTGATGTTATGTGTTGCTGGATATGTTATATTGGATCGTCGTGTTTGAATAGCCGGGGGTTTTTATGTGAGATGAGTGTTTTTCATTTTCATTCATGTAAAAACTTGTATGTAATATTCTTTTATTCGGGGCACTTCCAGGATGCGGGAGTTGTCACCCTTTGTATATTATTTACTTTTCTGCACTAGGATAGACCCAAGGAGGGGAGCACAAGTAACCGGGTTCTGGGGTCCAGTGGGAGACCAACTCGAGGAGTCGAGTCTGGGTCTCCTAACCCTAGAATTGGCAGGGTTGCTTGCCGCTCTCGTAGGGGTCTAGGGGTGTGGGATTGGCTATTCATCACGACCGTGGAATCCGTGTTTTATACTAGCTCGTATTGAAAACACGGACGTCCTAGTATATCCAATATTTCATATGTTTATTCTGCTGCGATATCTGAGTTGTGACTCTGTGATGGATATAGTATATAGTATATATGATATATTATATAGACGTTACTTATGTTTTACACCCGTGCTAGCCCTGCCCTGCTCTGTCGTTAGTTACCTAACCTAACGGTGCACGAGAGGACATCGAGGCGAATGCGGATGGCATAAGTGTACGTCATATCTATCTGTGATGTTTAGGTATTAAATGATGGGACTTCATTAATGTGATTAATGAAAGATAAGAAACCTAAGATGTTGTAGAATCGAATTTTAAAATAAAACAGGTAGCTACAGTTCTTGCTTTGCATAGCGGTATATATGATATACCCTGCACCTTATTCGATGAGGAAAGGACCGAGATCCCTTCACCGGGAGTGACTCCTTTAGCAATAACTGGCAGATGCTACACACTCGGTTTGCTTTTTGACTGCTTTTGGGTTTTTGCTTTGCATAGCGATATATATGATATATCCCGCACCTCATTCGACGAGGAAAGGACCGAGATCCCTTCACCGGGAGTGACTCCTTTAGCAAAACTAGAAAAGCCTCAAAATCACTCCATTTCAAAACTTCATTTGATTCTACAACGATATCAAGTTCATTACGCTCATGGTTTTTATGAAAAACCTGCGTAGCCCTCCGTCATTTCAGATAAGTCCTGTTTAGTATTCGTGCTGCGTTTGTTGACCTTGTCAAGGCGCAGTGTGCGGTAGCTAACCAGTATTTATCTGCTTATGCATATGATGCAGATTGAGTTAGGGTAGTCGTACGGCCTTGTTGACCTTGTCAAGGGTCGTGCGGGTGGGTTTGATTCAATCAAGAAATGACGGGTTGAACTTGACTTGCGGTCTATGGTTTGTTGACCTTGTCAAGGTCATAGATCGTTCGGGGCAAAATATTATCGGGAATTTCAAGTGTTGAAATTTGCAATGAGATTGCATACCTTCTATGAGATAGTTGGATCCCGATACCCGCTGCGAGTAAGAGTTACTCCTGGGAGAGTTTTACACAGTGCAATTAGCCGATCAAGTAGGTGTCTAGAAAGGTGTTAACGAGGTTACGCCTCTGGGAAAACGAGGTTTACAGTAATTAGGTTCGTGCGAAAGCACGGGGGACCTCCCTCAAAGTACCGACACTGGCCTGGCTGAAAGATTGGCGAACTTGTAATGTGTAATTAATCCCGGCTAGTCTTTCCTTTTAGGGTTTGGAGGAAGATTTGATAAAAAGCAGTGGGAGCCATCCTGATTAGATAAGATAATAACCAATCTGATCTTGCACGAGCATACGCTAAAGTGTTTTCTTCTCTCTCTCTCCAGGTAGCGACCATTTCATGCCTTAATAAAGATAATAAAATGGATGTATTGACTGAACCCGCATGTTATACCGTGCTGGGGAACGTTGGTTCCGTTCTTTCCTATAAGAGTTATAGGACTGAACAGGATATAGGGGAATACCAGGATTCCCATGCCACCCAAATGAAGAAAGTACATGTTGATGCATTTTCTTCGGGTGTGTTCGTTACTGATAACTGTTTCTCCATTTGCTCTACGTCCTGGGTATTGGATACCGGGTCGGGATCCCATATATGTAATCAGTTACATGGGCTAAAGAAAGGTAGAGAACTTGGAGAAGGTGATAAAGACATTAGAGTCGGAAATGGTGCAATTGTTGCAGCTAAGACTGTCGGGGAATATCACCTTGTATTACCAACTGGTAATACATTGGTTCTGAACGAATGCTATTACATGCCGAACCTGATATGCAACATTATATCGGTTTCTTTGCTAAGTAAAGAAGGATATAATTTTGTATTACAGGACAATGTTATGAACATTTTCCATAACCAAAAGTTGGTTGGATCAGGCACGTTATGCAATGGCATTTATGTTCTAAATCAATCAACAGTTCTGAGCATAACAAACACACACAAGAGGAAGAGTTCTGAACTCAATGAATCCTTCTTGTGGCATTGTAGACTGGGTCACATCAATGCGACACGACTAGCTAAGTTGCATAAAGATGGATATTTAAATCCGTTTGAATTTTCATCCTATGACACTTGCCAGTCATGTCTCAAAGGCAAGATGACCAAGACTCCGTTTACGGGACACGGAGAAAGAGTTACCGAACTCTTAGGACTGATACATAGTGATGTATGCGGTCCCATGTCTACACATGCCAGGGATGGTTCTTCATACTTCATTACATTCACTGACGATCTCTCTAGGTTCGGGTATGTGTTCCTGATGAAACACAAATCAGAAGCTTTTGAGAAATTTAGGGAATATAAACTAGAAGTTGAGAACCAAACCGGAAAAAGTATTAAAATCCTTCGATCTGATCGAGGAGGTGAATACTTGAGCAATGAATTCCTGGACTTCCTAAAAGAGAATGGGATTCTCTCTCAGCTGACTCCTCCATATACACCACAGCACAACGGTGTATCTGAACGGAGGAACCGCACCCTATTAGATATGGTGCGCTCTATGATGAGCACAGCTGAGTTACCTATTTCCTTCTGGGGATATGCGTTGGAGACAGCAGCATATCTATTGAATCAAGTTCCATCTAAATCTGTACCTACCACACCATATGAGATATGGAGTGGGAAGAGACCATATTTTAAACGAGTTAAGATATGGGGTTGTCCGGCCTATGTCAAAAGACAAAATCTGGACAAGCTCGAGGCACGGTCAGTTCTCTGCAAGTTTGTGGGATATCCAAAGAATTCTTATGGGTATTTTTTCTACCACAGTGAGGAACAAAAAGTGTTTGTTGCTCAACATGCCACCTTTTTAGAAAAGGAATTTCTTGCAAAGGAGATTAGTGGCTCTGAGGTAGAACTGGAAGAAGTTCCAGAAGCACAAACAATAACTGAAGATTTAGTGGAACCAGAAGATTCGGTAGTACCCGACCAACCCCAGCCTCTCCGCCGATCTAGTAGGGTTTCTCGTCCACCTGAGAGATACTATGGTTTTCTCATTGATGGTGGTAGTGAGGATTGCATCATGGAGGATGATGACCCAACTAGCTTCGAGCAGGCCATCACTAGTGGGGACTCAGTAAAATGGCTGGATGCTATGCGGTCCGAGATGGATTCCATGTACACCAACAAAGTATGGACTTTGGAAGTTGCTCCTGAAGGGGTAAAACCCATTGGGAGCAAGTGGATCTTCATGAAGAAACTTGGTGTAGATGGGAAAGTGGAGACTTTCAAAGCTAGACTTGTAGCAAAAGGTTTTCGTCAAAGACCAGGTGTGGACTATGACGAGACCTTTTCTCCAGTGGCTATGCTTAAATCCATCCGAATCATGCTTTCCATTGCTGCCTTTCATGACTACGAAATCTGGCAAATGGATGTTAAGACCGCCTTTCTAAATGGTGATTTAGAAGAGTGCGTGTACATGACTCAGCCAGAGGGCTTCGTAGACAGTGGGAGCAGCGGGAAGGTGTGCAAGCTGCTTAAATCCATTTATGGATTAAAGCAAGCATCGCGGAGTTGGAACATCTGCTTTGACATCGTTATCAAAGAGTTTGATTTCGTCAAAAATCCAGATGAACCTTGTATCTACAAGAAGGTGGCAGAGAGTAAGGTTGTCTTCCTCGTATTGTACGTGGACGACATACTCTTGATAGGAAATGATATTCCTATGCTGCAATCGGTCAAGCTCTTCTTATCACAAAGATTCTCAATGAAAGATCTTGGTGATGCCTCCTGCATATTGGGAATCAGGATCTATAGAGATAGATCCAAACGGATTTTGGGATTGTCCCAATCCAGGTACATTGACACCATACTAAAGAGGTTTAGTATGGAAGAGTCCAAGCGTGGGAACATGCCCACGATCTCTGGAGTCACTCTCTCCAAAGAGATGTCTCCCAAGACTGATTTGGAGAGAGCTCGCATGCAAGGGATACCCTATGCTTCGGCAGTAGGCTCTATCATGTATGCGATGCTATGTACCAGACCCGATGTAGCATACTCACTAAGTGTAGTGAGCAGGTATCAAGCTGATCCTGGAGAGAGTCACTGGACAGCTGTGAAGAGCATTCTCAAGTACTTACGAAGGACTAGAGATATGCTCTTGGTGTATGGTAACGGAGAACTCCAAGTGGAGTCCTTTACCGATTCCAGCTTCCAGAGTGATAAGGACGACTCTAAGTCGCAGTCGGGCTTTGTCTTTACCCTTTACGGAGGGGCGGTTAGCTGGAAGAGTTCCAAGCAGGAAACCGTGGCAGACTCGACAATGGAGGCTGAATACATCGCTGCCAACGATGCTGCTAAAGAAGCTGTTTGGATCAAGAAGTTCATTACTGAACTAGGAGTGGTTCCATCCATTGAGCATCCAATACCTTTGTATTGCGATAACAATGGAGCGGTGGCTTTGGCCAAGGAACCCAGGTCCCATCAGCGGTCCAGGCATATTCTGAGGCGGTATCACCTGATCCGGGAGATAGTTGATCGCCGAGAGATCGAGGTCAGGAGAGTTGACACGAAGAACAACACGGCGGATCCACTCACGAAGGCCATTCCCCAGATACAGTTTGAGAGACTCTTCGGGATGCTCGGTATGAGATACTACAGCAGCTGGCCCTAGTGCAAGTGGGAGATTGTTAGTTGTATGTATGCCCTAGAGGCCAGTATTGTACAGATTATGTATATTATATTGGATGCTTGGACATATATAGAGATGACTTTCTTGCTCGACATGATAGTATGCTATCTGGTTGATATTTACCTTAACATGTACACTAGTCTCTTTATACTGTCTTATAGTTACATGTTGGTAAAGCCCTTAGGATTTGTACTTGACTACCTGGACTATGATGCAGATCATACTAGTGGGGACATGGTAGTCCATAAGTACATCCTTCAAGGTCCCTAGTCATGGGTGTATCGAGACGGGGCATCGTTATACCAGAGTAGACTAGCGTATACGCTTCTCGACCCATGTGATGGGCGATGGATGATCCCATATCCATTGGTGTTTGACATTAGAGATGGTGTACGGGTGCTCAGTGGTGACTGGGTACACTGGACGGACTCGCCGAGAACTCCCGGATGGTATTATACCTCACGTCAGATGGCAGTTCTCAGGTGACACTTGTACAGGTTAGTCTGTAGACCCGAGATCGTCATAGAGTCTTGTGTGATTCCCACTGTTCTTTGATCTCCACCTTACCACGTCCATGAGGGCGTGCAAAACGGTGGTCTTTGGGTACAGTCCCGAGTCACATGGAGGCAATGAGCGATAGGAGGGGTTTCGTCTCTCCCGGTATTGGGGGTTGATGTTGCGCAGTGCTCGATTGGCCGTAACAGGGAAGTCCCTGGTCAGGGCTGATCATAGATTTGCTGGTAAGTGTTACCAGTAGTTTCTCGACCCGTTACGAGCCTTATATCAGCACGACTTATCGGGTTATTGGGGTCTGACGTATACCACCCCTAGACTTGATATGCGACGTATCTGACGAAGAGACTTGACTGTATGGTAAGTGTTACTGGTCGGATTCGCAGGAGTGTGAGCGGGCTAGCTCGTTGATCTTCTGATCGCTCAATACCCGGGTGGCCGTTACGTTTAGCAGACCGCTTGCGGCTTGTGGGTGCTTGATATGATCATCATCTGCTACCGGCGTATTGACGAGTCTTTAGAGTCCTACACAGAGGTTTCATGGCTCAAGCGAAACGAAATAGGAGCGCATATGAGATATATGCAGGACCGAGAATAATGCGTGTATGTGATACGGCATTTCATTCTCGCGATATATGTTTCGATTGGTTATATTCGATATGACCTAGTTATCGAATCATTGATTCGATAAATCGATACATTACATACTAGTCGGTTGTATGCGATATAACCGGATCATTGAATCAAGTGTTGATTTAATGATTTAATGTATAATTATATATTTGATATATTACTTTGCATTAACTAGTATTGGTTCACTTTAAACGGATTTTTCTCACATGGATTGCACATTGTATATGTGATATGCTTTCGTGCACTTTTTTGTATCATGTTTGATGATACTTGATCATTATGTTAAGTGTATAGAATTAATCCATGGTTAATATGATAATTAGGGTTTTGCATTTTCATTTATTTATTTATATGTTTATTTATTTATTTAGAAAAGAATAAGATGAGAATGGTGGCTTTCTTTGTCATTTGTTGAAGCTTCATGAAGCTTTGACTTTAGCAACCATCCTTATCTTCATGCTTAACCCTAACCCATCAAAGTGACCATGGTTAATTCTCTACACTTAACCCTAGTTCAAGTTATGATAAGTATTTGATTTATATTTATTTTTATCATAAGACTTATCATAATCTTTTCTAGAGCTCATCTTCTTCTTCTTCTTCAAGCTTGCTACTCCAATGGCAACTTGAGCTTTAGTGAGTTAAATCCAAATCCAAAGTGAACCCACCTCCTATTTCTTTACCCTCTACCTCTTGCCAAGTTGTTTTGGGTGTTTTCTTCACAAGTTTCACAAGTTTGTGAAGTCGGAGCTTGAGTTTGTGCAACCTCGACGTAGATCGTCTTTGACACAAAGCCGACGAGCTATTCCGCTTGCTTTCCCGATGAAGCCGATGATCGAGTCGAGGATTCATGATGGACAGCGAGGACATGACGTTGCGGAGCCGTGGAGGTGGAAATCCGGATCTACAAAGGTTGTATATCCGTATCATAGTAGTTAACTGTTAACTAGCTTTCTATTTCGCCTAAACATCTAGTTAAAGATCCGTAGTCTAGGGTTTCTCGGCACTAAAAATTTTAAATTGGCATGTTCGATGCCTTGTGAGAACCCACTAGGGTGCCTAGAAACCTTTCAGTTTCGAGTGTCGGTGTTGGACACTCAGGTTCCATGATTTGATGTGTCATTGATGGACACACATTCTTTGATATCCTCATGTATTTACTCGCATATGCTTTTATGATGTTTCGAGTGGATGAGATCCACATGCATACATGTATTGATTATATTATTGGATGATATCCACATGCATGGAGGTTTTGATTATTGTTGGCATATTTGTAGACACGGTCACCCTAGATATCATAGTATTACCTTTATGATATAGTTGATCTAGGAAATCGTTGTTTTATTCGATTTCTACCTGATGATGTTTTCTACTCACGAGTTGGCAACTCACCCCCGTTGCGCCACGGTTCTTACAGGTTGACCGCGTGGATCAGTAGCGGCATCGCTGGCACACAGTTTGCATTCCGGTGATTTTCTTTGGTAGGTGGTACATGTTGGATCGTGCCACTATTGTATTATTATTCCTGTTGTATCCAGTTAACTCCATTGTTAGTTATATGTATGCCCTAGAGGCCATTATTGTATATGAGATGTATATTATAGTGGATGCTTGGATATATAGAGAGCGGACTTTCTTGCTCAACATGATAGTATGCTATCTGGTTGCTCTTTGTTTTAACATGTTGACTTGTATTTGTGATCCTTTCGTGCTCTCACATGTTGATAAAGCATTTAGGATGTGTACTTGACTACCAGGACTATGATGGGGATCATACTAGTGGGTCCAAAGGTAGTCCACAAGTACACCCTAAAATTGTTCCTAGTCGAGGGTGTATTAAGACAGGGCATCGATATTCCGGAGTGGACTAGCATATACGAATCTTGACCCATATGATGGGCGATGGATGATCATACATCCATTGGTGTTTGACATCAAATATGGTATACGGGTGCTTAGTGGAGACTGGGTACACTGAACGGACTCACCAAGAACTCCTAGTTGGTATTATACCTATCGTCAGATAGCAGTTCTCAGGTGACACTGGTACATGTTAGTCTGTAGACCTGAGTGTTAGGTTTCCTTAGCACATACGATAGAGTATGGAAGCATAACACATGCCACTATAAAATTTTAGAGGTGCAAAGAAAACAAAGCAGGGATCTTTAACTAGAAAAAGCTAGGGTAACAACACTTTAAACATTATTTACACTAAGTGTATGGAATACAACCTTTGTAGTCCTCTTTGTAGTGACTCCTAGGATCTTTGAGAGTTGTGAAAGCTTTCTAGTATGCTCCTACGTCCACGATGATCCACCTGAAGTTCACTAGCTCCAAGCTGGTAGCTCCACTTGATGCAAGAAAAAGTTGAAGCTAAACACTCTAAACTAATTAGCTAGATTAGAGTAGAATGATGAAGTGGTGTGTTTTCTTTTATCAAAACTCATTCTTTTTATCTCTCACTCACTTTGGAAAAACCTAGAGAGCAAGGAGGAAGAAGAAGATGAAGGCAAAAGCTTTTGTGAAGTGATAAAGCTTGTGATGAAAAAATAGAAAATATAGTATATATATTTTCATTCTCTCATCCAACCATGGTTGCTAAAATATCTAGATATTATTGCACTTGAGTTAAAAGGCAAAAGGAATATTAATCCATGGTTAAAAGTGGGTGAAGTGTGGTCAACTTCAAGAAGAGCGTAAAAGATAACCATGGATGAATAATCCTTTTCTTTTTCTTTTAACTTAAATGCAAAATGAAAAAATATATAAATATAAGTTCCATGTAAGTCTTATATTGCCTTCAAGTGTATATCATCAACCATGATACTTTTGTAAGCATGTATCCATGCACATCAACGTATGCATGCTTGCACATCATCATATGCATACATGCATGCATTCTACCTCTTTAATAAAAAGAGTTTTGAATAAAGAATAAAATAAAACTAAAAGTTAAAATGTTAAATCAACAATTGATTTAACAATCCGGTCATATCACATATGACCCGACCAATAGTAAAACGCCCGATTAACATACGGTATCACATAGTCGTATTTAATCGGGTCCCCACGCATATCCCATATGCACACCAAATCTTTTCACCTGGGCTAGAAAACTTCTGTGTGGGACTCTAAGACTCGTCAATACGCTGGCAGTGGGTGATGATCATATCAAACACCTACAAGTAGCAAGCGGTCAGCTAAACGTAACGGCCACCCGGGTATTGAATGATCAGAAGAAGACCAACAAAGCTGTTAAAACTCCCGTCGAGCCATCTGGCAACACTTACCGTACAGTCCGGTCTCCTTATCAAATATGTTGCATAACCAGTCTGGGGATGGTGTCGTCGACCCCAATAACTCAATAAGTCATGCCGGTATATAGCTGATAACAGATCGAGAAACTAATGATAACGCTTATCCGTAAATCTCAGTAGCCCTGGCCAGGGACTTCCTGTTATAGCCAATCAGCACAGCACAACATCAACCCCCAATACCGAGAGAGACGAAACCCCTCCAATCGCTCATTGCCTCCGTGTGCCTCAGGACTGTCCCCAAAGACCACCTGTTTGCACGACCTAGTAGAGCCGTGGTAGGGTGGTGATCAAAGTACAGTGGGAGGACACACACGACACTATGACGATCTCCGGTCTACAGACTAACTTGTAACAGTGTCACCTAAGAACTGCTATCCGACGATTGATATAATACCGCATAGGAGTTCTCTGTGAGTTCGTTTAGTGTACCCAGTCAATACTGAGCACTCGCACACAATCTTTGGTGTCAGCACACCAGATGGATATGGGATCATCCATCGCCCATCACATGGGACAAGAATGGTATACGCTAGTCTACTTTGGAATATCGATGCCCCGTCTTGATACACCCACGACTAGGAACAGTTCAAGGATATGCTTATAAACTACACGTGCCCCACTAGTATGATCCGCATCATAGTCACAGTAGTCAAGCAAATATGCTCAGGGCTTTATCAACATGTGCAAATGAATAAAAGCATGATCAAGTCAACATGTCAGATAAAGTAAACCAGATAGCATACAATCATGTCGAGCAAGAAAGTAATCTATATATACATGTCCAAGCATCCACTATGCATATAATGGCCTCTAGGGCATACATATATCCAACAATCTCCCATTTGCACTAAGGCCAGTTATTGGCGTATCTCATACCCAACATCTCAAAAAGTCGCTCATGCTGCGGCTGTGGAAGGACCTTGGTGAATGGATCCGCGGTGTTATTTTTTGTATCTACTCACCGAATCTCGATCTCGTGGCGATCTACAATCTCCTGGATTAAATGATATCGTCTGAGGATGTGTCTGGATTTCTGATGGGACCTTTGTTCTTTGGCTAATGCCATAGCCCCATTATTATCATAATACAATGGTATTGGAACAATAATGGTTGGAACTACTCCTAGTTCCGCGATGAACTTTCTCATCCAGACGGCTTCCTTGGCAGCAATATACTCAGCTTCCATCGTTGAGTCTGCAACGGTATCCTGTTTGGAACTCTTCCAACTAACCGCCCCTCCATTGAGGGTAAATACAAACCCTGAGATAGATTTGTTGTCATCTTTATCACTTTGGAAGCTGGAATCGGTAAAGGCCTCCATTTGGAGATCCCTATTACCATACACCAAGAACAATTCTTTAGTCCTTCGCAAGTACTTAAGAATGTTCTTCACTGCTATCCAATGTTTCTCCCCTGGGTTGGATTGATACCTGCTAACAACAGCTAGTGCATAACCAACATCAGGGCGAGTACATAACATCGCATACATTATAGATCCTACGGCTGAAGCGTAGGGTATAATGCTTATGCGAGCTCTCTCTTCATCAGTCTTCGGACAGAAGTCTTTGGAGAGAGTGATTCCATGGCAAGCGGGCATGGCACTACGCTTGGAATCTTCCATACTAAACCTTTTTAGGATGGTGTCAATGTACTTTGATTGGGACAATCCTAAAAACCTTTTGGATCTATCTCTATAGATCCTTTTGCCCAAAATGCATGAGGCATCACCCAGATCCTTCATAGAGAACCTTTGTAATAAGAATACTTTGACCGATTGTAGCATAGGAATATCATTTCCTATCAAGAGAATGTCATCCACGTACAATACGAGGAATGTGACAGTACTTTCCTACAATCTTCTTCTAAATGCATGGTTCATCTATATTTTTGATAAAATCAAACTCTTTGATTGTATCATCAAAGCAGATGTTCCAGCTCCGTGAGGCCTGCTTTAATCCATAAATGGATTTAAGCAATCTACATGCTTTCCCGCTGCTCCCACTGTCAATGAAGCCCTCTTGCTGATCCATATAAACGCATTCTTCTAAATCACCATTCAGAAATGCAGTTTTAACGTCCATCTGCCAGATTTCATAATCATAGTGAGCAGCAATAGCAAGTAGGGTCCTAATGGATTTAAGCATTGCTACTGGAGAGAAAGTTTCATCATAGTACAATCTTGGTCTTTGACGAAAACCTTTCGCTACAAGCCTTGCTTTAAAGGTCTCTACCTGTCCATCTACACCAATCTTTCTCTTAAAGATCCATTTGCACCCAACGGATTTTATCCCAGGAGGCGCAACGTCCAAAGTCCATAATTTGTTGGTGTACAAGGATTTCATTTCGGATCTCATGGTTTCCAGCCACTTCATTGAGTCACCACTCGTGATAACTTGCTGAAAACTAGTAGGGTCATCATCATTTATGATGCAATCTTCTCTATCACGATCAATGAGAAACCCATAGTATCTCTCCGGTGGACGAAAAGTTCTATTAGATCTCCGGAGCGGCTGAGGTTCTTGAAGTTCTATTACAACATCAGTTTCAACCAATTCGTCCTGAGTAATTTGTCTCTCTAGAACCTCTTCTAGTTCTATCGCATTGCCATCAGTACTGTCTGTAAAGATTTCATTTTCCAAAAATGTGGCATGCTGAGCAACAAACACCTCTTGTTCCTCCTTGTGGTAGAATAGATATCCATACGAATGTTTTGGATACCCAACAAATTTACACATGACCGATCGTGTCTCGAGTTTATTCGGATTCTGCTATTTGACATAAGACGGACAACCCCATATCCTAACTCTTTTAAGAGACGGTCTCTTTCCACTCCATATCTCATATGGAGTGGTAGACACGGTCTTGGTTGGAACCCTGTTTAATAGATACATTGCTGTCTCCAATGCATGCCCCCAAAAGGAAAGCGGTAACTCAGCATCACACATCATGGATCGTACCATATCTAATAAGGTATGATTCCTCCATTCTGACACGCCGTTGTGCTGTAGTGTGTAAGGAGGAGTGAGCTGAGAGAGAATCCCATTCTCTTTTAAGAAGTCTGAAAATTCTATACTTACGTACTTTCCACCTCGATCTGATCGAAGTTTCTTGATGGTCAAGCCTGTTTGTTTTTCTACTTCAAGTTTATACTCCTTGAATTTCTTGAAAGCTTCGGATTTATGCTTTATCAAAAACACGTGTCCGAATCTTGAGAAATCATCAGTAAAAGTAATGAAGTAAGAAAAACCACCTCGTGCATGTATAGACATAGGTCCGCATACATCACTTTGTATGAGGTTTAAGAGTTCCACAGCTCTTTCTCCGTGTCTAGTAAACGGAGTTTTGGTCATTTTACCTTTGATACAGGACTGGCAAGTCGCATAAGATTTATATTCAAAAGGATTTAAATATCCATCTTTATGTAGCTTGCTTAGTCTTGTTTCATTAATATGACTAAGTCTACAATACCAAAGAAAAGCTTCATTTATATCTGAAAACTTTCTTGTATTAGTATGTTGTATATTGAAAACTTTGTGTTGGTTCAGGACGTAAATACCGTTATTTAATGTACCATACCCAATCAACTCTTGATTCAAGTTAATGTTCATAACATTATTTTGCAATACAAAATGATATCCTTCATTGTCCAACAAAGAAATGCATATTATATTACATGGTATACTTGGTACAAAATAACACGGGTTCAAAACCAATATACAACCCGAAGGCAAACCCAGATGATACTCTCCTACGGATACAACATGTACATTGGAACCATTTCCAACACGCAGAGTATGGTCTCCAGTCTTCAAAACTCTACAATTTCTAAACCCCTGCACACAATTGCAGATGTGAGAACCAGAACCAGTATCTAATACCCAAGATGTAGAGTTAGTTGAAAAACAGTTCTCAGTTACAAACACACCTGAAGCGAAAGCATCACCATGCTTCATCTTGAGATCAGCAAGATACATAGCACAGTTGCGTTTCCAATGTCCCGACTTGTGGCAGTAAAAAATTCTCCTTTTCCACTTCCCGCGGCCCCAGATATGTCTTTTCCCTTCGCCTTTTTAACTCCACCTTTCTGTTTGATGGGTTTCTTCTCCTTCTTTCCCTTGGCCTTGGCTTTTGGGACGGAAGAGGAAGATGGCCCAGCAATCAGAGTGGCGTGCTCTCTGCACTTTTCAACATATTGAGAAGTTCAGGCAATGATTTCTCCAAATCGTTTATATTGAAATTCACTATGAATGGAGCAAAGGCGGGGGGGGGGGGGAGACTGCAGAACAATATCCGTATATTGCTCATTATCCATTGTCTATCCCAGTTCCTCAAGTTCTTCTATAAGACCAATTATTTTCAAAACATGTTCTCGTACTGATGCACCAGGGGCCATTCGCATCTGAAACAACTTTCAAGATGCCTCGTATCTCAAAGTACGAGATTGCTCTTCATACAACTTCTTTGTATGAAAAAAGATGGATTGCACATCCATCTTCTCGTGCTGTTTCTAATGGATGTTGTCCATAGAAGCAAGCGCGAGGCACTTGGCCGTGTTGCAGTCAATATCCCATGTTTTTTGGATCTCCCTATCCGAAACAGATGATTCAGGTCCTGGGACGGGTGGGGCTTTGGTAGTGAGGACATATGATACTTTATCATATGTGAGTGCAATCTTCAAGTTTCTCAACCACCACAGAAAAGAAACGAAAATAGAACGTATACTTATACCATCCGCATTCACCACAGTGTCCCGTTATGCACCGTTAGGTTACTTAACTAACGGCATAGCAGGGCGGGACTAGCACGGGTGTAAAATATAAGCAACGTTAATTGTATATCATATATATAATAATAAACCATTCGTCTCAGATACTAAGTAATCACATTACAGAATATCAACACAGCAGAAGCACATATAAAAATAAAATGATATCTAGGAGGTCCGTATTTAGTATTCAGCCATCAATAGAAAATACGGATTCCACGGTCGCGATGAATAGCCAAGCCCACACCCCTAGACCCCTATGATAACGGAAAGTGATCCTGCAAATTCTAGAGTTTAGGAGACCCGGTCTCGACTCCTCGAGATGGCCTCCCACTGAACCCTAAAACCCGATCACTTGTGCTCCCCTACTTGGGTCTATCCTAATGCGGAAAAGTAAATAATATACAATAATGGTGACATCATCCTCAACACAGAAGTGCCCCAAATAAAAGAATATTACATACATTTAACTTTTACATGAATGAAAATAAACACTCTCATCTCACATAAAACCCCCGGCTATTCGATCGCGACAATCCTGAATCATATCACAGCAAAACATAATATCTCATATCATCAACGTAAACAAGTATGCGTATCCCGATTGTCGTTGATGTATAGCAACGAAGCCGGTGATACACCACATACTACGCTTACGGTCGCAGAAAAGAAAGTGAAAAACAACAATTGCAATCACAGAAATCAAGACGATGTTTAACGTTTTGATCGAATCATCAAACACCCACATTTTACCCCAAGAGCTCCACACTTGAGCAAAGTTACAAATACCCAAAATCGCGCCATAGTGATTATGGTCCAGCCGTAGAAGGGGTTAACCAATGCCTCACCTATGACACCACGGTACTACGGCAAACCCGAAGGTTCGTTCGTGGTTCCGTGGGCATAGAATCGAGTTAAGGTTATTATGATCTTCTAGAGGGCCCATAGGAACACTTGCGCGACTATTGAATACAAAGTTAACTTAGGAAAATTACAACACTTTGAAATTTCAGCGGGATAGAAAGTGGGGTGTCCGATGTTTGTTCAAAATGCTAAAAATAGTCTAAGTTACCAATTTAGTGTCAAATAATACGATTACGAATCACTAAGAAATAGCCCCAGGTCAATATAATCATCACATGAAAATTGGGCTAAATAAACAATACTAGGAACCCTAATTTGCAACCAAGAGTGCACAGGAGAAACAAGGGGGCAAATAGGGCAGGGGGCGGCTTGGCCGGAATTGGGAAGGGAGTGCTCCGCTAAAATCCGAGCACTGGCCCCCGTATTTCATCTGTGTGCTTATGTTTGCCTGTAGGACATTCTATACCTGTTTGATAAATTTTCAGAGGACCTTTTTAAAAATTTCCAGAGAGCAATCCTAGGGTTCCATAATACCGTATTTTTCGTAGTCATTTTCGTATTCGTATTTGTTATAACACCATGTCTAGAATTCTAGTTTGTCTCTAATACCATTGTTAGGTTTCCTTAGCACCTACTATAGAGTATGGAAGCATCACACATGCCACTTTAAAATTTTAGAGGTGCAAAGCAAACAAAGCAAGGATCTTTAACTAGAAAAAGCTAGGGTAACAACACTTTAAACATTATTTACACTAAGTGTATGGAATAAAACCTTTGTAGTCCTCTTTGTAGTGACTCTTAGGATCTTTGAGAGTTTTGAAAGCTTGCTAGTAAGCTCCTACGTCCACGATGATCCACCCGAAGTTCACTAGCTCCAAGCTGGTAGCTCCACTTGATGCAAGAAAAAGATGAAGCTAAACACTCTAAACTAATTGGCTAGATTAGAGTATAATGATGAAGTGGTGTGTTTTCTTTTATCAAAACACTTTCTTTTTATCTCTCACTCACTTTGGAAAAACCTAGAGAGCAAGGAGGAAGAAGAAGATGAAGGCAAAAGCTTTTGTGAAGTGATAAAGCTTGTGATGAAAAAATAGAAAATATAGTATTTTCGTTCTCTCATCCAACCATGATTGCTAAAATATCTAGATATTATTGCACCTGAGTTAAAAGGCAAAAGGAATATTAATCCATGGTTAAAAATTGGGTGAAGTGTGGTCAACTTCAAGAAGAGTGTAGAAGATAACCATGGATGAATAATACTTTTCTTTTTCTTTTAACTTAAATGCAAAATAAAAAAAATATAATTATAAGTTCCGTTTAAGTCTTATATTGCCTTCAAGTGTGTATCATCAACCATGATACTTTTGTATGCATGTATCCCTGCACATGAACATGTGCATGCTTGCACATCATCATATGCATACATGCATGCATTCTTTTTCTTTAATAAAAAGAGTTTTGAATAAAGAATGAAATAAAACTAAAAGACAAAATGTTAAATCAACAATTGATTTAACAATCCGGTCATATCACATACGACCCGACCAATAGTAAAACGCCTGATTAACATACGGTATCACATAGTCGTATTCAATCGGGTCCCCGCGCATATCCCATATGTACACCACAGCTTTTCGCCTGGGCTAGGAAACTTCTGTGTGGGACTCTAAGACTCGTCAATACGCCGGCAGTAGGTGATGATCATATCAAACACCTACAAGCCGCAAGAGGGCAGCTAAACGTAATGGCCACCCGGGTATTGAACGATCAGAAGAAGACCAGCAAAGCTGTCAAAACTCCCGTCGAGCCATTTAGCAGCACTTACCGTACAGTCCGGTCTCCTCATCAAATATGTTGCATATCCAGTCTGGGATGGTTTCGTCGACCCCAATAACTCAATAAGTCATGCCGGTATATAGCTGATAACAGATCGAGAAACTACTGATAACACTTATCCGTAAATCTCAGTAGCCCTGGCCAGGGACTTCCTGTTATAGCCAATCAAGCATAGCATAACATCAACCCTCAATACCGGGAGAGACGAAACCCCTCCTATCGCTTATTGCCTCCATGTGCCTCGGGACTATACCCAAAGACCACCTGTTTGTACGACTCAGTAGAGCCGTGGTAGGGTGGAGATCGAAGTACAGTGGGAGGACACACATGACTCTATGACGATCTCGGGTCTACAGACTAACCTGTACCAGTGTCACCTGAGAACTACTATCTGACGATAGATATAACACCACATATGTTAGTTATATGTATGCCCTAGAGGCCATTACTGTACATGAGATGTATATTGTAGTGGATGCTGGGACATATATAGGTAAGACTTTCTTGCTCGACATGATAGTACGCTATCTGGTTGCTCTTTATCTTAACATGTATACTTGCTGTCTCTCTATTACATGTTGATAAAGCCCTTAGGATATATACTCGACTTGCAGGACTATGATGCAGATCATACTAATGGGGCCTGGGTAGTCCATGAGTACATCCTTCAATGTTCCTAGTCGTGGGAATATCAAGACGGGGCATCGATATTCCAGAGTAGACTAGCGTATATCTTCTCGACCCATGTGATGGGCGATGGATGATCCCATATCCTTTGGTGTTTGACATCATAGATGGTATGCGGGTGCTCAGTGGTGACTGGGTACACTGAACGGACTCGCCGAGAACTCCCAGATGGTATTATATCTCACGTCAGATGGCAGTTCTCTGGTGACACTGGTACAGCTTAGTCTGTTGACCCTAGATCGTCATAGAGTCTTGTGTGTCTCCTATTGTGCTTTGATTTCCACCCTACCATTGCTCTACTGAGTCGTGCAAACAATTGGTTTTTGGGTACAGTCCCGATTCACATGGAGGCAATGAGCGATAGGAGGGGATTCGTCTTTCCCGGTATTGGGGTTGATGTTGCGCTATGCTCGACTGGCCATAACTGGAAATCCCTGGCCAGGGTTGCAGTGATTTACTGGTAAGTGTTATCAGTAGTTTCATGCTTGTTATGGACCTTACATCGGCATGACTTATCAAGATGCTGGGGTCTGACGTTTACCACCCTTAGGCGAGATATGCGACATATCAGACGAACAGACCGGACTGTGCGGTAAGTGTTACTGATTGGATTCGCAGGAGTGTGAGCAGGCTTGCTTGTTGATCCTCTGATCGCTCAATACCCGGGTGGCCATTACGTTTAGCAGACCGCTTGCGGCTTGTGGGTGATTGATATGATCACCACCTACTGCCGGCGTATTGACGAGTCTTTAGAGTCCTATAAAGAGGTTTCCTGGTTCAAGCGAAACGAAATAGTAGCGCATATGAGATATGTGCGGGACCGAGAATAATACCAGTATGTGATACTGTATTCTATTCCCGCGATTTGTATCATCAGTCGGTTATATGAGATATAGCCGGGTTACCGAATTAAGTGTTGATTCGATATATTGACACACTAGATATTAGTCGGTTATATAAGATATAACCGGATCTTTAAATTAAGTGTTGATTTAATGATTTAATGTATAATTATATATTTAATATATTACTTTACATTAACTAGTATTTGTTCACTTAAGATTGACTTTCTCACTTTATGTGCACAAGTTGTATATGTGATATATGTTTGTGCACTAGTTTGTATCATGATTGATGATACATGCAAACTTGGGTGTGTGTATGACTTACACCATATTTAAGATAATGGTTTAGGTTTTTATTTATTTTGGTAAAACAAAATGGTGGTTTTCTTTGTCTTTGCTTGAAGCTTCATGAAGCTTTTAAGCATCTTTGACAAAGTCCACTAATTTTGTTTTGCATAAGATTTTTATTAACCAAACCATTAACTCAAACTATGGTTTAGTCTCTACAAAGGTTTACTCACCCATGGTTGCATTATGATAGACTTCACTTGATTAGTCTTTTGTGAAATTAATTGATATTAATTCTTATTCATATTCTTTCATCTTCTTCTTCTTCAAGAAGAAGAAAAGCTTGCTAGAAATTTTCAAGTGAAGAAATAGTGTGAGAAATCCAAATCCAAAGTGAACCCACTTCCTATTTCATCATCCTCTACTACTTGCCATTTAGTTTAGGGTGTTCTCTTCACAAAGTTCATGACCTAGTGAAGATGGAGCTTGAGTTTGAGTCTTCTCGACGTAGATCATCTTCGGCCTTGAAGTCAACGAGCTAGCCTGTTCATTTCTCCGAGGAAACCGTCACAAGAGTCCGGGATCTCGATGATCGCAGCGAAGGGACGTCAACACGGAGCTTTAGAAGTGAAGGACCGGATCTACAAAGGTTGTAATCCCTTTCACTTAATGTTAAAGTGTTTAACTTGCTAGTTTTCGCATAATCTCTAATATACGATCTTGGTTAGGGTTGTTCGGCACGGCTAAATTTTTGAATCGTGCATGGTAGATGCCTTGTAGAACCTTGTTAGAGTGCCTAGGAACCCTACAACATAGGAGTTTTCTGTGAGTCTGTTCAGTGTACCCAGTCTATACTGAGCACCCGCATACAATCTTTGGTGTCAGTACACCAGATGGATATAGGATCATCCATCGCCCATCACATAGGACAAGAATGGTATACGCTAGTCTACTCTGGAATATCGATGCCGCGTTTCGATACACCCATGACTAGGAACAGTTCAAGGAAATGCTTATAAACTACAAATGCCCCACTAGTATGATCTGCATCATAGTAACAGTAGTCAAGCAAATATCCTCAGGGCTTTATCAACATGTGCAAATGAATAAACTCATGATCAAGTCAACATGTCAGATAAAGTAAAATAGATAGCAAACTATCATGTCGATGAAGAAAGTAATCTATATATGTACATGTCCAAGCATCCACTATAGAGTCTTGTGTGATTCCCACTGTGCTTTGATTTCCATCTTACCACGTTGAACAGAACGTGCAAAACGGTGGCTTTTGGGTACAGTCCCGAATCACATGGAGGCAATGAGCGATAGGAGGGGATTCATCTCTCCCAGTATTGGGGGTTGATTTTGTACTGTGCTCGATTGGCCATAACGATAAGTCCCTGGCCAGGGCTGCTACTGAGATTTACCGATAAGTGTTATCAGTAGTTTCTCGACTCGTTATGAGCCTCATATAGCCACGACTTATCGGTTATTGGGGTCAGACGTTTACCACCCCTATACTGGATATGCGACATATTAGACGAAGAGACCGAACTGTACGGCGGTGGTACTGATAGGCTTTTGCAGGAGTTAGAGCGGGCTTGCTTGCTGATCTTCTGATCGTTTAATACCCGGGTAGCCGTTACGTCCAGCTAGTACCGCCGACGGCTTGTGGGTGTTTGATGTGATCGTCACCTACCGCCGGCGTATTGACGAGTCTTTAGAGTCTTACACAGAGGTTTCACTGACTGAGCACATATGTGATATGTGCGGGACCGAGATTAATACGAGTATGTGATACCGTATCCTATTCTCGCGATACTTGTATCTGTTGGAGATAGTGCCCTGAAAATCAATTATTGGATCGTAGGTACGTGATTGCAATGATTGAGGCAGGACCTATACCGACATGACAGTCTTGCTCGAGATGATAGTATGCTATCTGGTTTGTCTTTATCATCGTATACATGCTTTAGTTCACTATTGCATGATGATAGAGCCCATAGGATTCTTGCTAGACTACCAGCAGTATGATGGCGATCATATACGTGGGAGCTAGGGTCTGTAAGCACATCCTTAAAGTGTCCCTAGTCGTGGGAGTTTCGAGACAGGGCATCGATACTCCAGAGTAGACTAGTGTATACAATCGAGACCCCGACGACGGGCGGTGGCCGGTCTCACAAGCCACTGGTGTCAGTTGGATCACCTAAGATGTATACAGGTGCTCATTGGGTTATGAGTACACCGGACTGGACTCGCCGGGAATCTGCTAGTTGGTATTATACATATCGTCAAATAGCAATTCCCTGGTGACATGTGTACAGGTTAGTTCATCGATGTGAGATCATCATTTGTCTCGTGTGAGTTCCCACTGTGCTTAGATTACTACCCTACCACGCTCAAAGGAGTTGTGCAAACAGGTTTTAGTTGGGTACAGTCCCGAGCCACATTGGAGGCAAGTGAGCGGATCGTCGGGGATTCGTCTCTCCCGGTATTGGGGGTTGAGGTCGCGTAGTGCACAGGTGGCCATCACTAGGAATCCTCGGCCGAGGTAGTGGAGAATTACTGATTTGGATGAGTAGTTTCTCAGGTGGTGATGGGCTTCATGCCGACACGATTTATCGCGTTATTAGGGGTCTGACTTTATCCATCCCCTAGACTCGATATGCGATACTCTTTAGACGAATGGACCGGACTGTATATACATTGTCACTGTCAGGCTCAGTAGGGTTTATGGATGAGTTCGCTCGTCAGCTTTCCTTCCAATCAATACATAGGCAAACCGTTACGTACAACTTGTACCTCTGACGTGCTAGAGGTTATACCCAGTGCCAGTGTGTTGATGAGTCATTAGAGTCCCCCACAGACACTTTCCCAAGTTCGGGCAAAACGTTGTAGAGGCCGTATGGGTTTATGGCAAGGTTCGAAAAATGCACGTGCGTTTTCGCACGTGTCATTTTCGGGCAGATAATACTGGTCGGCTTTGGTTTAAGCCGGATCCGAGTATTATACTGTGTAGATATAATATCTTTGTCTCAGCTGAATTTGTATTAGGTCGCAATACAAATGCGGGTATGATTATACTGATACGGGGTTATCCTGAAATTCTTTTCAGGATCGCCTTTGGAAGTTGCCAGTTTCCAGTTTCCAGTTTCCGTATTTGACATTCGGTTAAATGCGGATTTATCTTTCCGTCACTCTGGTGAGTCGTGAGGGTGAGTCGTGCTTCTAGAAGCTTCTAGAATGGTAACTAGGTTCATGAACCTTTGTTTGCATTAATTACATGATGACTAGGTTTATATGACTCATGCTTTAGCATTAATGATTCTTGTTAACCTTAGGATATTTGTTCATGATATTTATCCTTGAGGTCACCCTCTTTGCTCCTACCATCACCTCCCTCTTCATATAAAGTGGCCGGCCACCCCCTTGATGAAATATAATGGTTGCTAGAAAAAGATTGGTATTGTTTTGGACTCATGGAAATTAGATAAGCCTCATTTCTCATTTCACCCGATTCCAAAAGGCAACTTCATTAACCGTTCGTCTATTGCCTTGGACATAATGAAACAAAGTGTTCTACTCATTCTCTACTTCATCTTGATCGTCTCTTTTAGCAAACTTGACGATCGAGTTGCCTCGGTTCAGAGGCGGGAGCCCGTTTAAAGATCCGTCGATGTGGTACCACCTGGATGAGAAGACTGGAGATTCAGGAGATCGGAGCAGCCGCAACAAAACGTGGGATGATGGTTGAAGACCGAAGGACTCGGATCGTTCGGTATAATTCTTCTACCCACTTTGTAGTTTGTTAGTTCAGCTTTAATGGCAGATCCGGGTTATAGTACGCGATAGTGCCAGTTATAAAAATTTTTTGTTCCGCATTTGGAGTCTGTTAGACGGCCGGGGCGCTACCGTGGACTTACAGTGGTATCAGAGCCTCACCATTAAGCTATACTAACTTGCGCTAACACGTTTAAAACATCGATCGAACTGATTTTCGAAAACCGCAAATTCCAAATTCAAAGTTTCTGTTAATTTTAAACAGTGTTTAAAAATTATTTTGATCATGTCAGAAAATTAAGCAGGGTTTTTTAAGCCTACTTCAGAAAATTGGGCACGTGATCCTACTGTAACGCCACGGATCCGCGGTCAAACCTAGGGTTTGACCGCGGAACCGCGGCCGTTATGTGGGAACAGTGATCCATTTTTTTTCAGTGAGCTTGTTTTGGAAATTTGTGGGTTTTGGAATATTTCTTTTGGGCCCAGATTTTGTTACTGTACTGCAGATGTACGTGGGGCCCACTTCGGGAAATTTAGTCGATCGAAATTTTAAACTTGTTAGTATGCAGTATTTACATTATATCTCCGACCGGGAATGTCATTTGATCGGTAAACCACGTCTAATTGCTATAGTTCTTTTAGACGGGTTTGCGAACGTGACATTTGCGTTGATGTTCTGTGTTGTGCTGTGATGTTGCGGATATGTCGTGGTGGATAGCAGGGTGCAATGATAGTGCAGTTTGGATTTATTTGTACATTTGATATTGCGGGGCGAGCGTCCAACATGTGGACTGCCGTCACTGCCTGTTGTATAATATTCTTTTTTGGACACGACCGGGTTGAGGTCGATGTACTCGTTGTACATATTTTTATTTCTGTACTAGGTTTACCCCGAGACGGAGTGCACGGATAGCCGGGTTCTGGAGGGCAACGGGTCCGTATCTCATGGCTTTGAGAGGCAAAGGGACCTCACTCTAGAATTAGCAGACTATTCGCCGCACTCGTAGGGGGTACAAGTTGACCCAAGGAGGGGCGCTCAATTTACCGGATTCCGTGAAGTGCCGGGTGTTCCATTCACTATGCTGTGGGGACTACCTCGCTTCAGGTTTTGGTGGGTAACTTGCCGCACCCGTAGGGGTCTAGGTTTCATTGCACAGGCTATCCACATGAACAGGGGAACGTCAGGTTTCAGCAGCGGCTCTGTGAAACCCGGGGATCCCAGATTATCTGTATTGTTCTGTGATGCTTATTACTTTTCTGTAATGTTGCATATTATCACGCCTGGAGCGATTATTGTATATTGGTATATATACTATTAGATGTTGTATATGTTTTACACCCGAGCTAGTCCAGCCCCCGCTCTGTCGTTAGTTAAGTAACCTAACGGGTGATGACAGGACCCAGTGGCGAATGCGGATGGCATATACGTACATTATATTTTCGTTCTTTTCTGGTGTGATTGATTGATGGGACTGCATTGATTCTTATCAATGCAAGGATAAAACAAACCTATATTCGATGTTGTTGGAACAAATTTTAAAAAAGTGTTGTTACAAAGATGTTTACTTTTGTTTTGCATAGTGATATTCAGTTTAGAATATCCTGCACCTCATTCGACGAGGCAAAGGCCGATATCCCTTCACCGGGAAAGACCCCTTGGGCAGAAGTTTACGTCAGGGTAATAACTTCAATATAGTCAATTACAGGTTGCTTTCCATCGCGGTATTAAGTTGGAATATCCTGCACCTCATTCCACGAGGAAAGAGCCGATATCCCTTCACTGGGAGTGACCTCTTTAGCAAAACGTTTTTGCCACTATATTTTTATAAAAAGCTATCATTTTCCTTCAACGAGATCAAGTTCATTACGTTAAAGGTTTTTCGCCAAAAACCAGCCGTAGCCCTCCGTCATTTCTTATGGATGGTCAGTAGCATTCAAGCTATGTATTTTGACCTAACGCCAAGGCATAGTGATTGGTAGCTGCTGGGTATTCATTTGTTGCATAGATAGATGCGTTGGTTTGGGACAGCGGTTCTGTCATACTTGGCCCTTCGTCAAGGGCATATGCGGGTGGGTTCAAATTAACTGGATAATGACGGATAGAACTTGACATGTGACTTATGATATTTTGACCTAACGCCAAGGTCATAAGAGCATGGGGCAAAAATTACATCGGGAGTTTCTAAAGAAACTGAAACTTTCCAGATATGCGCATACCTTCTGGAGTGTGATAATTTGAGTGGCCTCCATCAAGTTATCATGCGATGATAGTTGGATCCCGATTCCCACAGATGAGTTGGTTTACTCTTCGAGTGATCCCGACTAATTCTTTCTTTCAGGTTTGGAGGAGAATTTGAGATTACAGTGGGAGGTTTCCTGATTAGATAAATTGATAACCATTCTGATCTAGGTTAGAGTGCAGGCAGAGTGTTTCTTTTCTCTCTCTCTCTTTGGCAGAGACCTTTGACCGACCCTAGACTATGACTCAGTGACCAAGTTGACCGAACCTTCTTAAAATACTGGCTTTTGGATTGTCCAAGTTGCATAAGTCATTGCCGCTCCTTCTTTTACCATTTGTATTTCTCAGAACACCCCGTATTACTACGAACATCCACTTCCATTGGATTGATCCATCGTATGGTTATGTACGAACTCGAAGGGATTTCTTCGAGGATGGATCCAGGTTCAGAAGAAATAGAATAAGTTATTATTCAGTTGTCTTTTATTATCACCTTCTCTCAGGTTGGGAGGGCTCCTTTGTTTAGGAGAGTACACCTATTACGCTTATTGGATAGTCTTATTCCAAACCATAGGCGGTTGCCGAAAGGTAGGGAATGAAGAAAACCAATTAGCCTAAGTAGGGTGTGCAGAAGGTAATAACTAAAGACAAAATAAAGGGATTAGAAAGAGGGAAAAGTAAATTGCGACTGCTATCATTCACGACCAAACCGCGTACTTCATCACCACTCCTATTTCACCTTTTGCCTTTTTTCCCAGTACGGGAGAAATAGAATAAGGTATTATTCAGTTGTCTTTTATCATCACCTTCTCTTAAGTTGAGAGTACTCCTAGGATTAGGAGAGTACACCTATTATGCTTACTGGATAGTCTTCTTCCAAACCATAGGCTGGTGCCGAACGGTAGGGAAGGAAGAAAACCACTTAGCCTAACGATGGTGTACAGAAGGAAATGACTAAAGACAAATAAAGGGATTTGGAGAGATGGCAAAGAAATATACGGTTACAGTCATGAATTGGATTATGGAAGAGGCAATACTAGGAATACTAGGATACCCCTACGAGACATTTTAATATTTCAGTTTCACTGCGCATTGTTAAAGAAAAACTGATTTCCCGATTAGATAATTACTCCAGGGTATGTATTTACCAGGTTTTATATTCTCATATCTGTATAGTTTTACAGATGATGAGTGGGAGTAAGTTATTGTGAATTAGGTGATCATCCTCATTATATCGGAATTCGTTGTAATTGGTGATATTTGAGGAAGTCGCCTGGGTACAGTTTTCAACCTACGATGCACAGGTATTGAGTTATTTGAACTCAACGGACTTATACAGAGTATTGTATGTTGTCCAGTGTCCATCAGGACAAAGGGGTAGGTCCTCGTACTATGTTCTGTTTACTTATGACTTCTCTAGTTTTTAGACAAGTGTTTCGTAGAAATACAATGTCTAAGTTATGAGAAGTTGTGAGTATAAGAATAAAGTAGAGAACCAGATATCGCAAGTATCGGGATTCTTCAAAGAGATCCAAGATGTAGATACTTGTGATTGGTATTCAGATGATAGTAATGGATTTTGAGAAACTTGTTTCTCTTTCAGGTTACTCATAATTGGATAGATTCCTAAGTTGAGTAATGCTAAGTTGATATGCACTGGAGACAGCTGCATGATTTGAATCTGGTTCCAATTAAATTAGTGCATCTGTTTCTATATTGGATATAGAATGGTTCATATCTTAACGATGTTAAGGTAAGGGGAGTTGTCCAGCTTATGCTTAAAACCAGACACTGGATAACTCAAGGCACGTTTCTGTAATGGCTGTTTGTGGGTTGACCCTGGCTTCGACGAGGGTTGACATTTCTACCATCTGGAAGATCAATAGTGATATTGTTCTTGACTCGCCACAGTTTTAGTTAAATGGATTTTTTCAGAAAACAGCAGTGGGAGTATGGTAGAACTGGAAGTGATTCCAAAACCGCAAACGATTACGGAAAATTTAATAGGACCTATATATTCAATCAGGTTTGACATTCCATTAGCCACTCCACAGATATGGTGGGTAACCTCAGACACCCGAGAGGTACTCCGGTAGCCTCAAGGACAGTGACAAGGAGGTTCTTGTTTACCCAGACTTGACACTACTGTTGTTCCAGACTATGAGACCCGACAAGAGGATAAGTATAACGTCGTTCTAAACTAGCTTTAGAAGTGTACGTAGATATTATTCTGCCAGAGAGTTATCGTAGTCAGTGGGAGCAGCGAAAGCATAGTGGGTAAGTAGCTTTGTCTATTTATAGACTTGAGCAAATATAGCGGAGATAAGATCATCTAATTTTGATGTGCCAGTCTTGACTTTGACTTCATCAGAATAGGGGATGGATCTGTTAAAGAAGGTAGTAGGGTGTGATGTCCTGGTATTTGGATGACATATACAGAGTAGGAAGTAAAATTCCTGTACTACAATCAGTTGTACTTTGGTCGTCACACAATTGTTTCTGCACAAAGGAAATGGATTTAATATCAGACATTCTGGTTACTAGATCTTTGGTTTTAGATCTAGATTTGGGCAGTTTCCCAATATGGGTACTTCGACAGCATTCTAATGGTATTTAGAATGGATGACTCCTCGCATGGTGGTGTACCTGCAGGTGATGGAGTCACCCTCTCTAAAGGTGTCTTAGAGACTAAAGGAGAGAGGGATATGCATGATTGGCAGATCACTTGCTTAGGCAATTAAGTCAATCATGAGATATTAAGTACCACACCAGATGTAGTTTTTGCACTTAATCCAATAAGGTTATATTAATCCAATCCTAAAGAAACATAAGGAAGCAGTTTTAGAACATGAGTGAATGTTCTACGGATTTGATGACGGCAGCCTCCTTCAGGAGACGGTTATCATTCCAGGCTTCAGAGGTGACATGGATGACAGAGTGATTGTCAGAGTTATAGTTTCCCTCTGACGAAGAACAGTATTATGGACAGGTGGTCCAAGAGGATACAGTGGGAGGCATGGTGCTGGATACTGAGTAGGTTCAGTTATCGATACAGTCTAAGAAGTTTGGATTTGGAGTTCATTTATGAACTAGGTCCCATCAGATATCCAGACATATTCTAAGACAGGTATTACTCGATTCGGGAGATGGCTTTCTCCGCGAACTTGAGATTTAGAGAGATATAGAAAGAAACATCAGGGCGGATCCACTCACTAAGACTATTTCTCGAACACAAGAGTTTTACAAACTAGCTTTGTGAAACTGATTAGTAGTGAAGTTGGATATTCGGTATCGCACTGGTTGTGAGTATGCGACATCGCAATAATTAGCCTTAAGTGCAAGTGGGAGATTGTTGGAGATAGTGCCCTCAAAGTCAATTATTGGATCGCAGGAACATGATTGCAATGATTGAGGCATGACCTATACCGACATGACTGTCTTGCTCGAGATGATAGTATGCTATCTGGTTTGTCTTTATCATCGTATACATTCTTTAGTTCACTATTGCATGATGATAGAGCCTATAGGATTCTTGCTAGACTACCAGCAGTATGATGGCGATCATATACATGGGAGCTGGGGTCTGTAAGCACATCCTTATAGTGTCCCTAGTCATGGGAGTTTCGAGACAGGGCATCGATACTCCAGAGTAGACTAGTGTATACAGTCGAGACCCCAACGAGGGGCGGTGGCCGGTCTCACAAGCCACTGGTGTCAGTTGGATCACCTAAGATATATACAGGTGCTCATTTAGTTATGAGTACACTGGACAGGACTAGCCGGGAATATGCTTTTTTTATTATACATATCGTCAGATAGCAATTCCCTGGTGACATGTGTACAGGTTAGTTCATCTACCTAAGATCGTCATTTGTCTCGTGTGAGTTCCCACTGTGCTTAGATTACTACCCTACCACGCTCAAAGGAGTTGTGCAAACAGGTTTTAGTTGGGTACAGTCCCGAGCCATTTTGGAGGCAAGTGAGCGGATCGTCGTGGATTCGTCTCTCCCGGTATTGGGGGTTGATGTCGCGCAGTGCACGGTTGGCCATCACTAGGAATCCTCGGCCGAGGTAGTGGGGAATTACTGATTTGGATCAGTAGTTTCTCAGGTGGTAATGGGCTTCATACTGACACGATTTATCGCGTTATTAGGGGTCTGACTTTATCCACCCCCCTAGACTCGATATTCGATACTCTTTAGACGAATGGACCGGACTGTATATACATTGTCACTGTCAGGCTTAGTAGGGTTTATGGATGAGTTCGCTCGTCTGCTTCCCTTCCAATCAATACATAGGCAAACCGTTACGTACAGCTTGTACCTCAGACGTGCTAGAGGTTATACCCAGTGCCAGTGTGTTGATGAGTCATTAGAGTCTCCCACAGACACTTTCCCAAGTTCGGGCGAAACGTTATAGAGGCCGTATGGGTTTATGGCCAGGTTCGGAAAATGCACGTGCGTTTTCGCACGTGTCATTTTTCGGTCAGATAATACTGGTCAGTTTTGGTTTAAGCCGGATCCGAGTATTATACTGTGTAGATATAATATCTTTGTCTCAGCTGCATTTGTATTCGGTTGTAATACAAATACGGGTATGGTTATACTGATACGGGGTTATCCTGAAATTCGTTTCAGGATCGCTTTTGGAAGTTGCCAGTTTCCAGTTTCCGTATTTGACATTCGGTTAAATGCGGATTTATCTTTCCATCACTCTGGTGAGTCGTGAGGGTGAGTCGTGCTTCTAGAAGCTTCTAGAATGGTAACTAGGTTCATGAACCATTGTTTGCATTAATTACATGATGACTAGGTTTATATGACTCATGCTTTAGCATTAATGATTCTTGTTAACCTTAGGATATTTGTTCATGATATTTATCCTTGAGGTCACCCTCTTTGCTCCTACCATCACCTCCCTCTTCATATAAAGTGGCCGGCCACCCTCATCAACCCTTGATGAAATATAATGGTTGCTAGAAAAGGATTGGTATTGTTTTGGACTCATGGAAATTAGATAAGCCTCATTTCTCATTTCACCCGATTCCAAAAGGCAACTTCATTAACCGTTCGTCCATAGCCTTAGACGTAACGAGACAAAGTGTTCTACTCATTCTCTACTTCATCTTGATCGTCTCTTTTAGCAAACTTGACGATCGAGTTGCCTCGGTTCAGAGGCGGGAGCCCGTTTAAAGATCCGTCGACGTGGTGCCACCTGGATGAGAAGACTGGAGATTCAGAAGATCGGAGCCGCCGCAACAAAGCGTGGGGTGATGGTTGAAGACCGAAGGACTCGGATCGTTCGGTATAATTCTTCTACCTACTTTGTAGTTTGTTAGTTTAGTTTTAATGGCAGATCCGGGTTATAGTACGCGATAACGCCAGTTGTAAAAAGGTTTTGTTCCGCATTTGGCGTCTGTTAGACGGCCGGAGCGCTACCATGGACTTACAGTATCCGTCGGTTATATGTAATATAGCCGGGTCCTCGATTCAAGTGTTGATTCGATAACATGATACATATAATAGTAGTCGGTTATATGTGATATAACTGGATTATTAAATCAAGTGTTGATTTGATAATTTAATGTATAATTGTATATGTGATATACTAGATTACATTAACTAACATTAGCTCACTTAAACATTTCTTTTTCTCACTTATGTGCATATAGTATATATGTGATATATATTAATGTACATTTTTGTTTCATGCTTGATGATACACACTACATAGGTGTATGAGACTTGCACACTACTTATTATAATTGTGAGGATTATTTATTTTAAGTAAATCCAAAATTAGATGGAAATTAGTCACATGCATGAAGCCTGTGGAAGCTTGTGGATGCTTTGACTTAGCCCACCAATTTTGTTTTACCTAAGATATTTATTAACCTAACCATTATCACTTAGCCATGTTTATGTCTATACATGAGTTAGTATATGATACAAACTCACCCATGGTTGCCATTGACTCTCTCATCCATTATTTGCTTCTTCTTCCTCTTCACTTGAGAGAGCTCTCTAGGTTTTGAGAGGAGAAGAAAAAAGAGTGAGAAAATTAATTCGAAAGTTAGCAAAAATCCTACATCATCTTCTACTAGATTAGCACTTTAGTATAGGGTGTTAGCTTCACTAATCCCACATTAGTGAAGAGATAGCTTGGGTTAGTGACTCCTCGACATAGATCATTTTCGGCCTTGAAGACTTCGTGCAAGCTCGTTGCTTTCTTCTTGTGGAGCCGTTCAAGAGTCCGGGAGTTCAATGATCGCAGCGAAGGGACCACTACAAAGAGCTATAGAAGTGAAGGACCGGACTACAAAGGTTGTAATCCCTACTCACTTAGTTGTAAAGTAGTTTACACATTGTATTGTTTAAATCTTTAGTTATGATTCTAGGGTTAGGATTGTTTTGTACGGCAAATTTTTGAAAATGGCATGGACGATGCCTCCCGAAACCTTGCTGTCGTGCCGAACAATCCTACAGTGGTATCAGAGCCAACCTAGAGATTTAGACGATGTATGTTGAATTACGAAACCAAAATAACTCCGAAACACCCGATACACAAATCTTGTTTCCGTCGAAATTTTAAAGTCGTCGAATTTTTTTTAAACAACTGCAGAATATTGTATGAGATGCAACATGAGCACAGTACAAAATTTAACTCCAGACCTCGGATTTTGGGCGGCCACATAGCCTTCAAAACCGGCCTGCTCGGTTTTTTAGTGGTATCCAGGGTTAAAATTTGTACTGTGTTCCAGGCTCTGGGTTTTGGTGTCTCAGGTGTTGTTTGTTTTTGCTGAATTTGCATATGATGTTAACTTTCTGCAGAGGCAACTCGGAGTGTTTCGGAGTCATAATTCTAACATGTTTTCGGGTTATTTTAGACGGTGCTAAAAAGTTCGAACGGATATTAAATACCCACTTTAACCCTCGACGGAAAATTTTCCAAGAGTTGGATTTTTTCCGAGTTAAAGAACGTTCAAAAATCATGCAAGTAATGCGGTGGACCTTCTAGATGAACAAAAACCTAACACGATTCTATGAGCGTAAGAACCTCCGCTAAACCCTAGGGTTTGCGATAGTTCCTCGGCGCCATAGGTGATGCAAGCGTTGACCTTTCTACGGTTGGTCTATTGGTACTGTGGCATGTGATGAGTGTTTTTAAACTGCGCTCAAGTGTTGAGCTTTTTGAGAGATTTTGGGTGTTTGTTGATTCGATCGGAATGTTTAAAATCGTCTAGCTTTTTCTGGAATGTGATACAATATGTGGAATTCATATAGTTAGGCATGAAATCCAAAGAATGTGAAATTTTGGGTTTATGATGTCTAAGGTGATTGTGGATTCCAAATGTTGTAGTTTGATATTTTCTTTTCTGCGACCGTAAGTGTAATATGTGGGGTATCACCATTTTTGTTGCTATATGTCAATGACAATTGTAATACGCATATTAACTTACGTCGATGACATGTGATGTTATGTGTTGCTGGGATATGTTATATTGGATCGTCATGTTTTGAATAGCCGGGGGTTTTATGTGAGATGAGAGTTTTTATTTTCATTCATGTAAAATTCATTGTATTTAATATTCCGTTATTGGGGACTTTCCGGGTTGAGGATGATGTCACCATTGTTGTATATTATTTACTTTTCCGTACTAGGATAGACCCAAGGAGGCGAGCACACGCAACCGGGTTCTAGAGTCTAGTAGGAGACTGTTAGTTATATGTATGCCCTAGATGCCATTACTGTGCATTGGATGTATATTGTAATGGATGCTGGGACATATAAAGGTAGGACTTTCTTGCTCGACATGATACTACGCTATCTGGTTGCTCTTTATCTTAACATGTATACTTTCTGTCTCTCTGTTACATGTTGATAAAGCCCTTAGGATGTGTACTCGACTTCCAGGACTATGATGCAGATCATACTAGTGGGGCCTGGGTAGTCAATGAGTACATCTTTCAATGTTCCTAGTTATGGGAATATCGAGACGGGGCATCGATATTCCAGAGTAGACTAGCGTATATCTTCTCGACCCATGTGATGGGCGATGGATGATCATATATCCATTGGTGTTTGACATCAGAGATGGTATGCGGGTGCTCAGTGGAGACTGGGTACACTGAACGGACTCGCCGAGAACTTCCAGATGGTATTATACCTCACGTCAGATGGCAGTTCTCTGGTGACACTGGTACAGCTTAGTCTGTTGACCCGAGATCGTCATAGAGTCTTGTGTGTCTCCCACTGTGCTTTGATTTCCACCCTACCACGGCTCTACTGAGTCGTGCAAACAGGTGGTTTTTGGGTACAGTCCCGATTCACATAGAGGCAATGAGCGATAGGAGGGGATTCATCTCTCCCGGTATTGGGGGTTGATGTTGTGCTATGCTCGACTGGCCATAACAGGAAATCCCTGGCCAGGGTTGCAGTGATATACTGGTAAGAGTTATCAGTAGTTTCACGATTTTTATGGACCTTACGTCTGCTTGACTTATCAAGCTATTGGGGTCTGACGTTTACCACCCCTAGGCGAGATATGCGACATATCAGACGATCAGACCGGACTGTACGGTAAGAGTTACTGGTTGGATTCACAGGAGTGTGAGCGGTCTTGCTCGTCGATCTTCTGATCGCTCAATACCCGGATGGCCTTTACGTTTAGCAGGCCGCTTGCGGCTTGTGGGTGTTTGATATGATCATCACCTGCTGCCGGCGTATTGACGAGTCTTTATAGTCCTACACAGAGGTTTCCTGGCTCAAGCGAAACGAAATAGGAGCGCATATGAGATATGTGCTGGACCGAGAATAATGCATGTATTATATACCGTATTCTATTCTCGCGATGAATGTATCGATTGGTTGTATGCGATATAAGCTAGTTATCGAATCAAGGATTGATTCGATAAGTCGATACATTGGATATTAGTCGGTCATATGCGATATGACCGGATCGTTAAATCAAGTGTTGATTTAATGATTTAATGTATAATTATATATTAGATCTATTACTTTACATTAACTAGTATTTGTTCACTTAAAATGGATTTTCTCACTTGATGTGCACATTGTATATGTGATATATTTTTGTGCACTTGATTGTATCATGCAAGTTTGGGTGTATGTTTACTTTAAACCATGTTTAAGTGAATGGTTAGGGTTTTGTTTATTTACTTATTCATTTAATTATTTATTCATTAATTCATCTAATTATTTATTCATTAATTCATCTTTGGGCAAAAATGAAATGGTGGCTTAGTTTGTTTTGTTGTTGAAGCTTCATGAAACTTTGAATAAGTCTACCATTTTGTCTTTTGCCTTAACCCTAACCATTCACCTAACCCTAGTTTATTCTCTACACTTAACCATGGTTGCAACATGATATGTATTCACTTGGATTTTTATTTTAAAATCATTATTCATTATTATTCTTCTTCATCTTCTTCATGAAGAGAGAAAAAGAAAAACCTTTGCTTGAATTTTCTAAGTGATGATTCCAAGTGAGAAATCCAAATCAAAAGTGAACCCACTTCTATTTCT
This sequence comes from Agapanthus africanus, assembly GCA_030015575.1. Taxonomy (NCBI): domain Eukaryota; kingdom Viridiplantae; phylum Streptophyta; class Magnoliopsida; order Asparagales; family Amaryllidaceae; genus Agapanthus; species Agapanthus africanus. Next base: position 56,452,628 of record JASDDO010000029.1, read on the forward strand.
TCATCCTCTACCAATTGCCAAGTAGTATAGGGTGTTTTCTTTACAATTTTCATGACTTGGTGAAGTTGGAGCTTGATCTTGAGTTGCCTTGACGTAGATCATCTTCGGCATCGAAGTCGATGACCTAGCCCGATCATTTCTCCGACGAAGCCATAGCCAGAGTCCGAGATCCGATGATTGCAGCGGAGGGTCGTCAACACGGAGCTGTGGAGGTGGAGGACCGGATCTACAAAGGTTGTATTTCGTTCACTTTAGTGTAAAGTTGATTACTTGCTTGCATCGCCTATATCTCTAGTTACGATCTTTCTTAGGGTCACTTGGCACATAGAAAAAATTTGAATTGGCCATGTTTGATCACTTGTGGAACCTCATGGGTGTTCCTAGGAACCCTACATCAATGTATTGTTGGATACCGAACCTTATTAGATACCGAACCTGATATGCAAAATTCTGTATTGTTGGATAATGTTTTGAACATTTCCTATATCAAAAGTTGATCGGTTCAGGCACGTTATCTAAAAGCATTGACGTTCTAAATCAAACTACAGTTCCTAGTATACATAACACACACAAGAGGAAGAGTTCAGATATGAACGATTCCTTCTTGAGGTATTGTAGACTAGGTCATATCAATGTCACCCGGCTAGCTTAAGTTACATTTTAGATGCATATTTAAATCAGTTTGAATTTACATCTTGTGAAACTTGTCAGTCATGTCACAAAGATAAAATGACCATAGCTCTGTTTATTGGAAACAGAGAAAGAGTTAGTGAACTCTTGGGACTGATACATGAAGATGTATGTAAGGTCTCCTGTCTACACATGCCAGGACCGGTTCTTTATACTTCATTATGTTCTCTGATGATCTCTCAAGATTCTGCCATATGTTCCTGTTGAAACATAAGTCCGAAGCTTTTGAGATATTCACAGAATATAAGTTAGAAGTAGAGAACCAAAAACCGGGTATAAGTATTATGTCCTATGATAAGATCTGGGAGGAGAATACTTGTGCATGGAATTCTTAGACTATTCTAAAGGAGAATGAGATTCTCTCTCGGTGTTACTCCTCTGAATACACCACAGAACAACGGTGTATCGGGGCGGAGCAATCGCACCATATTAGATATGGTGTGCTCTATGATGAGTACTACTGAGTTTCCTATTTCCTTTTGGGGTTGTGCACTTGGGAAGTTGCATACCTGTTGAATTGGATTCAGATCAAATCGGTTGCCTACCACTTCATATGTGATATGGAAAGGGAAGAGCCCATGTCTTAAGTTGGTTAAGATTTGGGATTGTCCGGACTATGTCTAAAAGCAAAATCCGGACAAGCTCGAGACAAGGTCTGTGAAGAAGAACTGGAAATGTTCCAGTTATACAAAACTGCAGCTGATGATTTGACAGAACCAAAAGTTTCAATAGTACCCGACGAACCTCATCCTCTCCGCCGATCTAGTAGGGTTCCTCATCCGCCTGAGAGATACTTCGGTTTCTCGATGACAGTGGGAGCGAGGAATGCATCATAAGATGATGACCCAACTAGTTTCGAACAGGCCATCGAGAGTAGGGACTTTGTAAGAATGGCTGGATGCTTAGCGATCTGAGATGGAATCCTTATACACCAACAAAGTATGGACTTTGGTTGCTATATCTGAAGGGTTAAATCCCCATCAGGAGCAAGTATATCTTGAGAAGATTACTTGGTGTAGATGGAAAAGTTGAGACTTTCAAAGCTAGACTTGTTAAAGGTTATCGTCATCAACCAAGCGTGGATAATGATGAAACCTTTTCCAGGGACTATGCTTAAGTCCATCCAGATCCTACTTACCATTGCTACATACCATGACTACGATATCTGGTGGTTGGGTGCCATGACTACTTTTCTAAATAATGATTTAGAAGAGAACGTCTATAAGAACACAGCCAGAGGGCTTCGTAAACAGTGGGAGCAGGGGAAACGTGTGCAAGTTGCTTTACAGAATAAAGCAGGCATCGCGGAGTTGGAACGTCTGTTTTGATGTGGTAGTCAAAGTGTTTGACTTCATCAAAATGGTAGATGAACCTTGTATATACAAAAAGGTAGTAGAGAGTAAGGTGGTTATCCTCGTATTGTACGTGGACAACATACTCTTGATAGGAAAAGAGTTTCCTATACTACGCTTGGTCAATCTCTGCTTATCACAAGGATTCTCCAATAGGATCAAAGTGATACCTCCTAAATCCTGAGTTTTCATCTATGAGATAGATGTAATTGGATGCTAGGATTCTCACTAGATGTAGTGAGATGGTATCAATCGATCCTGGGGAGAATCACTGGAAGGGTTCCAGGGTGATAAAGACGACTGAATGTCAGTCACAGGCATTGTCTTTACCCTCAGTAAAGGGACGGTGTGTTGGAAGAGTTCCAAGCTAGATACCGTGGCATACTAGACGATTAAGGCTGGATACATCGCTACTTAAGATACTACCAAAGAGGCTGTCTGGGTGTATATTAGTTCATGAGATAAACTCGGTTCCTACCATTATATGACAATGGAAGTGTGGCTTCGACCCAGGAACCCTCGTCCCATCAGTGACCCAGACATATTCTGAGGCAGCATCACCTGATCATGGAGATAAATAATCTCCTGGGTGATCGAGGGTAGGAGAGTAGACCCAGAGGACAATACGGCGGATCCACTCACATAGGCTTTTTCCCAGAGAGAGACTTATATCGGATGGTTGAGTATATGATACTGCAACTACTGCTACAGATGGCCCTAGCGCAAGTGGGAGATTGTTAGTTATATGTATGCCCTAGAGGCCATTACTGTGCATTGGATGTATATTGTAATGGATGCTGGGACATATATAGGTAGGACTTTCTTCCTCGACATGATAGTACGCTAACTGGTTGCTCTTTATCTTAACATGTATACTTTCTGTCTCTTTGTTACATGTTGATAAAGCCCTTAGGATGTGTACTCGACTTCCAGGACTATGATGCAGATCATACTAGTGGGGCCTGGGTAGTCAATGAGTACATCCTTCAATCTTCCTAGTCGTGGGAATATCGAGACGGGGCATCGATATTCCAGAGTAGACTAGCGTATATCTTCTCGACCCATGTGATGGGCGATGGATGATCCCATATCCATTGGTGTTTGACATCAGAGATGGTATGCGGGTGCTCAGTGGAGACTGGGTACACCGAACGGACTCGCCGAGAACTCCCAGATGGTATTATACCTCACGTCAGATGGCAGTTCTCTGGTGACACTGGTACAGCTTAGTCTGTTGACCTGAGATCGTCATAGAGTCTTGTGTGTCTCCCACTGTGCTTTGATTTCCACCCTACCACGGCTCTACTGAGGCATGCAAACAGATGGTTTTTGGGTACAGCCCCGATTCACATGGAGGCTATGAGCGATAGGAGGGGATTCGTCTCTCCCGGTATTAGGGGTTGATGTTGTGCTATGCTCGACTAGCCATAACAGGAAATCCCTGGCCACGGTTGCAGTGATATACTGGTAAGAGTTATCAGTAGTTTCATGATTGTTATAGACCTAACGTCGGCATGACTTATCAAGCTATTGGGGTCTGACGTTTACCACCCCTAGGCGAGATATGCGACATATCAGACGAACAGACCGGACTGTACGGTAAGTGTTACTAGTTGGATTCACAGGAGTGTGAGCGGGCTTTATCGTCGATCTTCTGATCGCTCAATACCCGGGTGGCCGTTACGTTTAGCAGACCGCTTGCGGCTTGTGGGTGTTTGATATGATCATCACCTGCTGCCGGCGTATTGACGAGTCTTTAGAGTCCTACACAGAGGTTTCCTGGCTCAAGCGAAACGAAATAGGAGCGCATACGAGATATTTGCGGAACCGAGAATAATGCGTGTATGTGACACCGTATTCTATTCTCGCGATGAATGTATCGATTGGTTGTATGCGATATAACCTAGTTATCGAATCAAGGATTGATTCGATAAGTCGATACATTGGATATTAGTCGGTCATATGCGATATGACCGGATCGTTAAATCAAGTGTTGATTTAATGATTTAATGTATAATTATATATTAGATATATTACTTTACATTAACTAGTATTTGTTCACTTAAAATGGATTTTCTCACTTGATGTGCACATTGTATATGTGATGTATTTTTGTCCACTTGATTGTATCATGCAAGTTTGTGTGTATGTTTACTTTAAACCATGTTTAAGTGAATGGTTAGGGTTTTGTTTATTTACTTATTCATTTAATTATTTATTCATTAATTCATTTTTGGGCAAAAATGAAATGGTGGCTTAGTTTGTTTTGTTGTTGAAGCTTCATGAAGCTTTGAATAAGTCTACCATTTTGTCTTTTGCCTTAACCCTAACCATTCACCTAACCCTAGTTTATTCTCTACACTTAACCATGGTTGCAACATGATATGTATTCACTTGGATTTTTATTTTAAAATCATTATTCATTATTCTTCTTCTTCTTCATCTTCTTCATGAAGAGAGAAAAAGAAAAACCTTTGCTTGAAATTTCTAAGTGATGATTCCAAGTGAGAAATCCAAATCAAAAGTGAACCCACTTCCTATTTCTTCATCCTCTACCACTTGCCAAGTAGTATAGGGTGTTTTCTTCACAAGTTCATGACTTGGTGAAGTTGTAGCATGATCTTGAGTTGCCTCGACGTAGATCATCTTCGGCATCGAAGTCGACGACCTAGCCCGATCATTTCTCCGACGAAGCCATAGCCAGAGTCCGGGATCCGATGATTACAGCGGAGGGTCGTCAACACGGAGCTGTGGAGGTGGAGGACCGGATCTACAAAGGTTGTATTTTCGTTCACTTTAGTGTAAAGTTGATTACTTGCTTGCATCGCCTATACCTCTAGTTACGATCTTGCTTAGGGTCACTTGGCACATAGAAAAATTTTGAATTGGCCATGTTTGATCACTTGTGGAACCTCATGGGTCTGCCTATGAACCCTACAAAGACCATCTCGAGGAGTCGAGTCCGGGTCCCCTAACTTTAGAATTGGTAGGGTTGCTTGCGGATCTCGTAGGGGTCTAGGGATGTGGGTTTGGCTATTCATCGCGACCGTGAAATCCGTGTTTTATACTGGCTTAAAATAAAACACGGAATTCCTAGTATATCGAATATTTCATATGTTTTCTTCTGCTGCTGATATTCTGTGATGTGATCACTTTATATGCGTGTAACGAATGCTTTATTATTGTATATATGATATATAATAAACGTTGCTTATGTTTTGCACCCGTGCTAGTCCCGTCCCGCTATGTCGTTAATTAAGTAACCTAACGGTGTATAACGGGACACTGTGGCGAATGCGGATGGCATAAGCGTACGTTGTATTTTCGTTTCTTCTGTGATGCTTAGGAAGAATAAATGATGGGAATTTATTAATGAGATTAATGAAAAGAAAAGAAACCTAAAACATGTTGCAGAATCATATTTTCAAAAAGGGTAGCTTTAGTTTTTGCTTTGCATAGAGGTATTCCTTGTATAATATCCAGCACCTCATTCGATGAGGAAAGAGCCGAGATCCCTTCACCGGGAGTGACCTCTTTAGCAAAAGCTAGCGGATGCTACAACCCACTCGGTTTTATTTTTGATTGCTTCTTTTACTTCTTGCTTTGCATAGTGGTATTTGTGAAATATCCTGCACCTTATTCGATAAGGAAAGAGCCGAGATCCTTTCACCGGGAGTGACCTATTTAGCAAAACTAGTAAAAAGCCTAAAAAACACTCATTTTCAAAACTCACTTGTTTCTACAACTATATCAAGTTCATTACGCAAATGGTTTTCTTAAAAACCTGACGTAGCCCTCCATCATTTTAGATAAGTACTACTTAGTATTCATGTTACGTTTGTTGACCATGTTAATGTTGGGTTATATAGCGCGGCAGCAAGTTTTCAGGAGGCATCATCCATGCCAATTTTAAAATTTTTCCGTTCTAGTAAACCCTAACCCTAAAATCGCTACTAGAAAACCCGACGAAACATAATGTAAACACTTTACATCTAAAGTGAAAAAGTAATACAACCTTTGTAGACCGGTCCTTCACTTCAATAGCTCTGTATAGTAGTCCCTTCACTGCGATCATGAACTCCCAGACTCTAGAGAGGCTCCCATGAAGAAACGAATAAGCTTGCATCGAAGTCCTCAAGGCAGAAGATGATCTACGTCGAGGAGACACTAACCCAATCTATCTCTTCACTAATGGTGATATTAGTGAAGCAAACATCCTAAACTAAATGGCTAATAGTATAGGATGATGAAGTAGGAAGTGGGCTCACTTTAGTTTTATGTTTCTCACACTAATTCTTCACTTAGAAAAAACCCTAGCAAGCTTTTTCTTTTGTTGAAGAAGAAGAAGAAATAAAACTCATGAGAGAGTGAGGCTAGAATTGCAACCATGGGTGAGTTAGTGTCATGCCTAACTCTTGTAGAGAATAAACCATAGTCTAAGTTTAAGGGTTGGGTTAACAAATATCTTAAGCTAGACAAAAAAGTTGAATAAGTCAATGCATCCATAAGCTTCTAGAAGCTTATCCATGACTAATTCCAAATGTTTTGTGAATTACTTAATGATAAATAAAACCCAAACATAAACCTAGCTTGGTATACGTCTCATACACCCTTGTTTCATATGTAACCTAGAATGACACATTAATATATATCACATATATATTTATGTGTCAAAAGAAAACAATAGATATATCACATATATGTAAAGCGTATCAAATGTGAGAAAATGAATTACTTAAGTGAGCTAATATTAGTTAATGTAATGTAATATTTCAAATATATAATTATACATTAAATTATTAAACCAACTCTTGATTTAATAATCCGACTATATCATATACAACCGACTAATATCATATGAATCAACTTATCAAATCAACTTTTGATCCGATAACCCGGCTATATCATATATAACCGACCGATATCACATATCACGAGAATAGAATGCGGTATCACATACACGCATTAATCTCGGTCCCGCACATATTACATATGTGCTCCTACTCCGTTTCGCTTGAGCCAGGAAACCTCTGTGTAGGACTCTAAAGACTCGTCAATACGCCGGCAGTAGGTGATGATCATATCAAACAACCACAAGCCGCATGCGGTCTGCCAAATGTAACGGTAACCCGGGTATTGAGCGATCAAAAAATCAACAAGCAAGCCTGCTCGTACTCCTGCGAATCCAATCAGTAACACTAACGTACAATCTGGTCTCTTCATCTGATATGTCGCATATCGCAGCCTGGGGGTGGTATAACGTCAGACCCCAATAGCCTGATAAGTTATGCTGATGCAAGGTCCATAATGGTTTGAGAAACTACTGATAACACTTACCAGTAAATCTCAGCAACCCTGGCCAGGGATTTCCTGTTATGGCCAATCGAGCATAGCGCAACATCAACTCCCAATACCGGGAGAGATGAAACCCCTCCTATCGCTCATTGCCTCCATGTGACTCGGGACTGTACCCAAAAACCACCTTGTTGCATGTTCTCTTGACCGTGGTATGGTGGAAATCAAAGCACAATGGGAATCGCACAAGACTCTATGACGATCTTGGGTCTACAGACTAATATGTACCAGTGTCACCTGAGAACTGCTATCCGACGATAGGTATAATACCGCCTAGGAGTTCTCGGCGAGTCCGTTTAGTGTACCCAGTCTCCACTGAGCACCCGTATACCATCTCTGATGTCAAACACCAATGGATATGAGATCATCCATCGCCCATCACATGGATCGAGAAGCGTAAACGCTAGTCTATTCTGGAGTATCGATACCCTATCTCGATACTCCCACGACTAGGAACATTTGAAGGATGTACTTGCCGACTACCCATGTCCCCACTAGTATGATCTACATCATAGTCCTAGTAGTAAAGTACTGATCCTAAGGGCTTTATCAACATGTAATAGAGAGACAATAAGTGTACATATTAAAATAAAGAGCAACCAGATAGCATACTATTATATCGAGCAAGAAAGTCCTCCCTATATATGTCCAAGTATCCACTACAATATACATCATATGTATAGTAATGGCCTCTAAGGCATACATATAACTAACAATCTCCCACTTGCACTAAGGCCATCTGTTATACTATCCAATACCCAACATTATAGCAGTGGTTGTAATATCCCATACTCAACCATCCCATATAAGTCTCTCTAGGGGTAAGGCCTTTGTGAGTAGATCCACTGTGTTAACCTCAAAATCTACTCTCCTTACGTCGATCCATTAGAGATTAACCATCTCCCTGATCAGGTGATACTTGCCTCAGAATATGTCTGGAACGCTGATGGGATCTGCGTTCCTAGGCCAAAGCTACAACTCCATTGTTGTCACAATAATAATTATTGGACGCTAAATGGTAGGAACCATGTTCATCTCATGAACAAGAAATGCCCAGACAGCCACTTTGGCAGGATCATTGGTAGCAATGTATTCAGCCTTTATCATCTAGTATGTCACAGTATCTAGCTTGGAATTCTTACAATATACCGTCCCTGCACTGAGGGTAAAAACAATGCCTGTGACTGACTCTCAGTCGACCTTATCACTCTGGAAGCTCGAACCAAGAACTTTCTTTTAGTGCTTCTCAAGTACTTAAGAATGTCCTCCACAGCTTTCCAGTGATTCTCTAAGGATCCGATTGATTACTGATCACTATACTTAGTGAGTCATCTACATCTGTTCTGGTACATAACATCGCATACTCTGATAGAGCCTACTGCCGAAGCATAGGGTATCCCTTGCACGCGAGCACTTTCCAAATCAGTCTTGGAAGACATCTTTTTGGAGCGAGTGATTCCTTAGTTAATAGATGAACCACCATGCTTAGAATCTTCCATACTAAACCCCTTTAGTATGGTGTTAATATACCTGGATTTGCGACACTCCCAATATCCTTTTAGATTTATCACAATAGATCATAATGCACAAGACGTAGTAGGTATCATCCAGATCTTTTATTGAGAATCCCCGTGATAAGAGGAGCTTGACCGAGTGTAGCATAAGAAATAATTTCCTATCAAGAGTATATCATCTACGTACAATACGTGGAAGACAACCTTACTCTCTACAATCTTCTGTATATAAAAGGTTCATCTACCTTTTTGATGAAGTCAAACTCTTTGACTGCCAAATCAAAACAGATGTTCCAACTCCGCGATTCTTGCATTGATCCTGATGGACTTAAGTATAGCTTTAAAAGTCTCAACTTTTCCATCTATACCAAGTATCTTTTCAAGATTCATTTGCTCCCAATGGGTTTTACCCTTTCAGGTGCAACATGCAAAGTCATACTTTTTTTTGTGTACATGGATTCCATCTTTGATGCATAGCATCCAGCCATTTCACTGAGTCGCCACTCGTGATGGCCTGCCTGAACCTAGTTGGGCCACATCTCATGATGCATTCCTTGCTCCCACTGTCACCGAGAAGATCATAGTATCTCTCAAGCGGATGAGGAACCCTACCATATTCGCGGAGAGGCTGAGGTTCATTGGAGACTATTGAATCCTTTGGTTTCACCAAATCATCAGTTGTTCGTTTGTCTAGATAGAACTCTTCCAGTTCTACCTCATGACCACAAATTTCTTCACAAGAAATTTCTTTTCTAAAAAGGTGGAATGCTGAGAAACAAAACACATTTTTCTGCTCAGTATGGTAGAAGATATTCCCTCGCAAATATTTGGGATATCCTAACAAACATATATAGAACTGACCTTGTCTCGAGCTTGTCCGGATTCTGCCTTTCAACATAGGCTAGACAACCCCATATCTTAACTCGTTTAAGACATGGTCTCTTCCCACACCATATCTCATATGTAGTAGTAGGCCTTAATTTAGATGGAACCCCATTCAATAAGTATGCAGCTTCTCAAGTGCATAACACCCAAAAGAAAATAGGTAACTCGGCAGTATTCATCATAGAGCGCACTATATCTCATATGGTGCGATACCTCTGCCTCGATACACCGTTTGTAGGGTTCGTAGGCACACTAATGAGGTCTCACAAGGCATCAACCATGCCAAATTAAATTTTTCCGGTGCCGAGAAACCCTAAACTAGATCGTTAACTAGAGTTTAGGCGAAACGAAATGAAAGTAAATCACATTTTCACTAAGTGAACGGAAATACAACCTTTGCAGATCCGGTCCTCCACTTCCTTGGCTCCGTGTTGACGTCCCTCCACTGCGATCATCGGATCCCGGACTCCAGCGTTGGTTTCGTCGAAGAAATGATCGGGCTAGGTCGTCGACTTCGATGCCGAAGATGATCTACGTCGAGGCAACTCAAGCTCAAGCTCCACCTTCACTAATTCATGAAACTTGTGAAGAAAACATCCAATACAACATGGCAAGTGGTAGAGGATGAAGAAATAGGAAGTGGGTTCACTTTGGATTTGGATTTCTCACTTGATTTCATCACTTAAGAATTTTCAAGAATGGTTTTCTTTTTCTCCATGAAGAAGAAGAAGAAGAGAATGAAAAATCAATTATATTCCAAATAATAATTCAAGTGAATACTTATCATAATGCAACCATGGGTTAGTTTAACAAGTGTAGAGAATTAACTAGGATTTAAGTAAATGGTTAGGGTTAAGGAAAGAAACAAAATGGTTAAGCTTTCAAAGCTTCATGATGCTTCAACAAAAAACAAAAGAAGCAACCATTTTCTTTCTTGCCCTTAAAAATAAATGCATAAAGAAAATAAATAAAACATTTAAAACCCTAACCATTAACCTAAATCATAGTTTAAAAGCAAACACACACAAGTTTGCATGTATCATCAAACATGATACAATTAAGTGCACAAAAATATATCACATATACAATGTGCACATCAAGTGAGAAAATCCATCTTAAGTGAACCAATAATAGTTAATGCAAAGTAATATATCAAATATATAATTATGCATTAAATTATTAAATCAACGCTTGATTTAATGATCCGGTCATACTGCATATAACCGACTAATATTTAGTGTATCAATGTATCGAATCAATACTTGATTCGGTAACCCGGCTATATCTCATATAACCGTCCAATGATACAAATCGCGAGAATAGAATATAGTATCACATACTGGTATTATTCTCGGTCCTGCACATATCTCATATGCGCTCCTATTTCGTTTCGCTTGAGCCAGGAAACCTCTGTGTAGGACTCTAAAGACTCGTCAATACGCCGGCAGCAGATGATGATCATATCAAGCACCCACAAGCCGCAAGCGGTCTGCTAAACGTAACGGCCACCCGGGTATTGAGCGATCAGAAGATCGACGAGCAAGCTCGCTCACACTCCTGTGAATCCAACCAGTAACACTTACCGTACAGTCCGGTCTGTTCGTCTGATATGTCGCATATCTCACCTAGGGTGGTAAACGTTCGACCCCAATAGCTCGATAAGTCGTGTCGATATGAGGTCTATAACAGTTCGAGAAACTACTGGTAACACTTACCAGTAAATCTCAGCAACCCTGGCCAGGGATTTCCGGTTATAGCCAATCGAACACAGTGCAACATCAACTCCCTATACCGGGAGAGACGAATCCCCTCCTATTGCTCATTGCCTCCATGTGATTCGGGACTGTACCCAAAAACCACCGTTTTGCACGCCCTCTTTGATGTGGTAAGGTGGAAATCAAAGCACAGTGGGAATCACACAAGACTCTATGATGATCTCGGGTCAACAGACTACTCTGTACCAGTGTCACCAGAGAACTGCCATCTGACGTGAGGTATAATACCATTTGGGAGTTCTCGGCGAGTCCGTCCAGTGTACCCAGTCTCCATTGAGCACCCGTATATCATCTCTGATGTCAAACTTCAATGGATATGGGATCATCCATCGCTCATCTGTATGGGTCGAGAAGGTATACGCTAGTCTACTCTGGTATATCGATGCCCCGTCTCGATACACCCACGACTAGGGACCTTGAAGGATGTACTTATGGACTACCATGTCCCCACTAGTATGATCCGCATCATAGTCCACGTAATCAAGTACACATCCTAAGGACTTTACCAATATGTAACAGAGAGACAATCAGTGTACACGTTAAGGTAAAGAGCAACCAGATAGCATACTATCATGTCGAGCAAGAAAGCCCTTCCTATATATGTCCAAGCATCCACTACAATATACATCCTATGTATAGTAATGGCCTCTAGGGCATACATATAACTAACAATCTCCCACTTGCACTAGGGCCATCTGATAGCAGTGGTTGTAGTATCTCATACTCAACCATCCCATAAAAGTCTCTCTCTGGGAAAAGGCCTTTGTGAGTGGATCCGCCGTGTTGTCCTCCGAGTCTGCTCTCCTAACCTCGATCTCCTTGGAGATCAACCATCTCCATGATCAGGTGTTACTGCCTTAGAATATGTCTGGATCACTGATGGGACGGACGTTCCTTGGCATAAGCCACAACTCCATTGTCACACAATGGGATGAACTGAGTTCATCTCATGAACTAATATACACCCAGACTTCCTCTTTGGTAGCATCTTAAGTAGCGATGTATCCAGCCTTTATCGTCTAGTATGCCATGGTATCTAGCTTGGAACTCTTCTAACATACCGTCCCTTTACTGAGGGTAAAGAAAATGCCTGTGACTGACATTCAGTCGTCCTTATCACCCTGGAACCTTTCCAGTGATTCTCCCCAGGATCGATTGATACCATCTCATTACTACTAGTGAGAATCCTAGCATCCAATTACATCTATCTCATAGATGAAAACTCAGGATTTAGGAGGTATCACTTTGATCCTATATGGAGAATCCTTGTGATAAGCCGAGATTGACCGAGCGTAGCATAGGAAACTCCTTCCTTATCAAGAGTATGTCATCCACGTACTCTACGAGGATCACTACCATACTCCCTACTACCTTTTTGTATATACAAGGTTCATCTACCATTTTGATGATGTCAAACTCTTTGACTATCTCATCAAAACAGATGTTCCAACTCCGCGATGCCTGCTTTATCCTATAAAGCATCTTGTACACGTTTCCGCTGCTCCCACTGTTTACGAAGCCCTCTGACTGTGTACTTACAGACGCTCTCTTCTAAAACATCATTTTAGAAAAGCAGTCATGACACCCAACCGCCAGATATCGTAGTCATGGTATGTAGCCGTGGCAAGTAGGATCTGGATGGACTTAAGCATAGGCCCCAGAAAAGGTTTCATTATTAGCCACAACTGGTCTACGATGCAAACCTTTAACAAGTCTAGCTTTGAAAGTCTTAACTTTTCCATGTACACCAAATAATCTTCTCAAGATATGCTTGCTCCTGATGGGGATTTAACCCTTCAGATATAGCAACCAAAGTCCATACTTTGTTGGTGTATAAGGATTCCATCTCAGATCGCTAAGTATTCAGCCATTCTTACAGAGTCCCACTCCTGATGGCCAGCTCGAAACTAGTTGGGTCATCATCTCATGATGCAATCCTCGCTCCCACTGTCATAGAGAAACCGAAGTATCTCTCAGGTGGGTGAGGAACCCTACTAGATCGGTGAAGAGGCTGATGTTCGTTGGTAACTATTGAATCCTTTGGTTCAACCAAATTATCAGCTGCAGTTTGTATAGCTGAAACATTTCCAGTCCTGCATAACAGATCTTGCCTCGAGCTTGTCCGGATTTTGCTTTTACACATAGGCCGGGCAACCCCAAATCTTAACTAACTTAGGATATGGGCTCTTCTCTTTCCATATCATATATGAAGTGGTAGGCAACTGATTTGATTTGAACCCTATTCAATAGGTATGCAGCTTCTCAAGTGCATAACTGCCAAAAGAAAATAGGTAACTCAGTAGTACTCATCATAGAGCGCACCATATCGAATAGGGTGCAATTGCTCCGTCCCGTTATACCATCGTGCTATGGTGTATACGGAGAAGTAATGCTGAGAGAGAATCTCATTCTCCTTTAGAATAGTCCAGGAATTCCGTGCTCAAGTATTCTCCTCCCTGATCTCATCAAAGGACATAATACTTATACCCGTATTGGTCCTCTACTTCTAACTTATATTCTGTGAATATCTCAAAAGGTTCGGACTTGTGTTTCAACAGGAACATATGTCTGAATCTAGAGGGATTATCAGAGAATGTAATGAAGTACAAAGAACCGGTCTTGGCATGTGTAGACGGGGGACCTTACATACATCAACATGTATCAGTCCCAAGAGTACACTAACTCTTTCTCTGCTTCCAATAAACGGAGCTGTGGTCATCTGTAACGTTTTAAAAATAATTAAATGAATAAAAAAAATTAAGTGAATTTTTTTATTTTCGGTAAAGTAAAATGTATTTTTCATAAAACTAAACCGTGATTGTTTTTCATTATAATTTCAAAAATACCTATTTTAATTATGTAATTACTAGTAAATAGTGTTTATTTAGCCACTTATAAATTTTTAATTTAATTAAATATTTTTCCTAAATTAATTATTTTAAATATTAACATAACCTTTATTTTTACACTAAATTAGTGTAAATTACAAATTTGAATGGTTTTAATTTGTAAAAATGAACCATGGCATATTAGAATTTAGTGTGTATCATGAAAAATTTATTTGCAAATTTTTCCAAAGTTCTAGAGTTTTCTTGGGTTGTTTTAGTAAAGAAATAAAAGAAAATGAATATATTCATGAAAAGACATTAAATGAGATATCAAGTGATGAAACTTCTACACAATTCCTCACTCTTTTCCTTCTCTCCCCTCACTCCCTCTCATGGCTGGCCACACCCCCATGGTAGCACCCCATTATTCAATTTTATTTTAACTCCAAAAATCATCAAAAATCCTCCAAAATTCAATAAAAATTGCATAAAATCCTAATAAATTCCTACCCTTTATTCTTTGCTCTTCTTTACATGGATTTTGGAGTGGGAAAGCATGCATTTTGGAGGCTCATTTTCATGTTTGGACTTTAAGTTGTGGAGGTATAAATCTTTCTCTTTTGATTTATTTCTGTTAGATGTTTCTTTTAAAGGATAATTAGATTTATTAAATTAATTCTAGTTGCAAATTTTAAAATTCAAGTTAGGGTTTGTAAATTCAAGTTGTGGTTTTTATTAATTAAATAAGGTTATAATAGCTAGTTTAACATTTTTAGAGTGGAAAAATCTTGCATGGTTGTTGTATAATAATTTGTTTATCCAAAATTGATTTAATTATGCTGTTTAGCTAACTAGTTTTTTTTTATAAAATGTATATGTGGGTAATATAAAATTCTAATTAAGGTTGCTATCATTAGATTGTAGTTTTAGTGAGAATATTAGCATGTTAATGGAAAGAAAAACTTAGTTTGATCACTAGTTTCTTTTGATAATTGGAAAATACTAATAAAATGCTATATTTGTAAACTAGATTTTGGAAATTCCTAAATAAATGAGATTAAAAATATAATTATGGTTTCATTATATCATTATCATCATGAATTGTAGTTTAATACGTTAATTCATGCAAAATCAAGTTTTGTTGTGGAATTGTGACATTTTGCTTGTAAGATGTTGAAAATTGCTAATGGTTGCAAACTAGAAATTTCAAATTAATACAAATTTGTGTAATAAAAATATAGTAATGGGTTGTATAGTCTAGTTATGCTATTTAATGAGTTTTATGACCATTGGTTTCATTTAAATGTCGAGTTTTGAAGAAAAACGGTAAATTGGCATTTTCGGGTTTTACGAAATTGGACGGTTAGATCGATTTTTAGGGTTTCGATGGATTTAATCATGTTATATATTATAAGTAACGAGTTTAAAATCTATGAGTTATTTGTTGATGTTATCTCGATCCATCGGAGTTTGTACGCCGATATCGAGCAATATTTGGTTCTTTTGCGTGGACGGGACATATGTTTTAACCTATGCTTGTTCCTTGCATCGTTTTGACTTTTGTATGTGAATCAGTTTACGATACTATTTATATGTTTGCGTTTAGGTATCCCTCACGTGGACTGCGGGCGATGAAGAGGAGGATGGCGACACCGTTTTCGGCAGACGTGGACCAGGTGAGTAGATGCATATCTACGGGGCGAAGTCGGGTGGATGACGTTTAGCACCTCCGCAACGTAGAATAGGAATAGTACTTATTGATATTAGGAAGCCAGACGTGACCCTAGATTCTTAATGAGTAGGACCCTAGTAATCACCCTAGGCTGGACTAGACTGATTTAGGAAGACCATATCAGAGGATGAATACCTTGGAAGAGGTTCATAGATTTCAGGTAGAAATACACACACGCACACACTGAAACTCGACATGGTGTATACGTGTATGTGTATACATATATAGGACTAGGTATAGGTATATATATATATATACAACACGTATATGGGATACATTGATGTGATACGATACACGGGAATGAAACAGTATAACTGGGCTTGATGCCGTGATTCTTGGCTATACAGTCGTATTAAAATGTTAGCGGATCAATAGAAAATGATAATGAACAGGTATACATAAATTATAATGGGTAGCGATGATATTGAGGTACATGGGACACTAAAATAGAACCCGAACTGTAACTTGTGACTGATCACGATATGATATATGTATGACTTGATTACGACATCATATAGGTGTGACCTGATGTCGATATCATATAGGTGTGACTTGATGACGATATGATATCAGTATGACTTAATCACAATATGATACATATGACATGATATTTCTGAGGATAAATTAATGAGGTATATTCATGATGGCAATGTTATATAATTGATGTATGCGATTACAGCATAGCACCTTGATCATGACATGCGTTGATGATGATATTATACAAATAATGAGACACGTAGGTGATATTTAACCCGTATCCCGATATTGGGATGTCGTACGATGGATTTTACCGTATGAGGCATAGATGTGATGATTGATCCGCACTCTTGATTTGAGGAAGTCGTACTATGTACGTGACGCTATTGAGGCTGGATCGCCGACTATTAGAAATATGGACTCAGACTTTAGGTGTACTCCTACTTCTTATCGACTAGTTCTTAGGTTTAGTTTTTCTTAGGGGGTTATATGGACACTAGTTTAGGTTCAAGTCTTATAGTGGTAGTTGTATTTGTATATCAAATGGGTGGGTAACACACATATGTTTTTACTTTCATACCGTAATCATAATGCGCATGTTCATATATATGTTTCTATAATCAGCATAAAACTTTGCCTGTTAGGACACCAGCACCATTACCGATGATGCGCATATTCCACGCACACTTATTTGCCGGCTCACACACATCATCATCGGTAATTGCTATGTCACGTACACTTTAGATCATATTATCTTTTATTGATTGAATCAGTTAACAACTAGACCGATATAATATTGTGATTACTCTCTGATGTTAATATAGGCATGGTATTTATTACTTAGACATTCATGCATTCATATTTTCATGTTATCATGCAGTATTATGGGCATATGCCGACACTTATCATATACTTACTCATGATTTTGAGATTTGGGTTTCTATGAGATTTTTGGATTTTTGGGGAAAACCGCAAGAATATATAAAATACTTCTTTCTCTCTCCTCCTCTCTTTTTAAAATATAAGATGCGGTTTTCTCGTGATGTATGTGTCGTCCACCATGAGATTTCATGTTTTCTGATGGATTTCGAGACCCGATTCGAGGAGCGGATGAACCGTCTCGGGTACATGGTGGGCCCGGTATGGTACCCCGAGGCAAGAAGATCGAGGTGTAGACGATGAGCCTGGCAGGGGAAGGCTACCTACCGGTGATGTCTGGCACGGCGGATATCCGGAGGATACCGACCGTTGTCATGAGATTTGATGATATGGGCCGATCCGGACTGACGGAGCCCGAGATATTGAGACTATGACACTTGAGATTTACATGTTTGTGTCGATGCTTGACACGGATTTCCATGGATTTCATTATTGAGATTTCAAATCCCTATACACATTTTACTATGATAACAGCTAAAGATTTCTTATACAGATATATCTGGATTTCAGGATTGGTTATTTTACATTCATGGTGCATGCATATCCATTCATATGACATAGTACTATAGGAGGCACTGACACGAGCACGGAGTATCTGCATTTACACGTAGTATTACCCTGCTATTACTAGATGATTGGGATATAGTAGTGTATTATTATGACCTAGGATAGCGTCGTGCATTCGATTTCTTTTCGTAGATGTCTTCTACTCACGAGTTGGCAACTCACCCCCGTTGTGCCAAATTTTATTATAGGTTCGATGTACAGGTTTCCCTGGCAGTTGCTGGTATATCATTTCATTCAGGGTGATTTGCACGGTAGGTTGGTTCACTTGTATCTGAACCACCATTGTACTTTTATTATTTCATTTGTATCTAGTAAGCTCCATCAACCATACTTGTATTACTTGATAAGTTTATTGGACAAGTTATTTATTTCGACTTTAGAGTCACACATGTATTATTCTGATTTGGTGGATTGTTTCCTTTTTAGTTTTGAGCCTCGCCCTTTGGCGTTGTATATTATTGTGCTTGTTGTGGTTGTTTCCGCCGGTTGGCGTTGAGCTTGCACCCGTTTAGGGATGCTTTTTATTGTTTATGTGTATTATACTTGTTGTACCCGTTTGGGGCCAGTTTTTACAGAGGAGACTCCGCCGAAATTTTTGGGAAAATTTGCTGATGCTTTTAAACTTTTTTTCTTTTTCTTCTTCTTCTTCTTTTATGGTTTAGATTTCTGGGCTTCGTCTTACTTAGGTTACGTAGCGCCTCTAGACGCTTCGTAATCTAAGTGCCGGTCGCGTTCCGTACTTTCGGGTCGTGACATCATCTTATCTTTGTGACATGACCGGCAAGTTTTCACAATATGTAAATTCAAACAGATTTAAATATGCATCTATGTGCAACTTAGCTAGTTGGGTCGCATTGATATGACCTAGTCTACAATACCTCAAGAAGGATCCGTTCATTTCTGAACTCTTCCTCTTGTGTGTGTTCTGTATACTAGGAACTGTAGTTTGATTTAGAACGTCAATGCTTTTAGATAACGTGCCTGAACCGATCAACTTTTGATATAGGAAATGTTCAAAACATTATCCAACAATACAAAATTTTATCATTTCTTTACTAATAAAGAGACTGATATGATTTTGTATATCAGGTTCGGTATCTAATAACATTCGTTCAGAATCAATGTATTTGGAATACAGGGTAACAGTGACTAACAGACTTGGCTGCAACACTTGCACCGTTTTCTGTCTCATGAAACTTATCACCCGTTCTCAGTTCTTTACCTATCTGTAGCCCATGTAACAAATTACATATGCGGGATCCTGATCTGGTATCACATACCCAGGACGTAAAGAATACTGAGTAACAGTTCTGTATAATGAACACACTCGAAGATGATGCATCAGCATGCACTCTCTTCGTTTGGGCGGCACGGGAATTCTGGTATTCCCCTAATTTCCTACTCTGTCTTATAACAATTATAAGTTGGAGCGGGAATAACATTCCCCAGCTTAGTATAACAAGCGGGTTCGGTCAATATATCCGTTTTATTATCTTGATTAAGGCGTGACATGGTCGCTACCTGGAGAGAGAGAGAAGAAAACACTCAGCGTGCGCTTTTGCAAGATCGGATTGGTTATATATTTTATCTAATCAGGATGGCTTCCACTGTTTTTATCAAATCTTCCTTCAAACCCTAAAAGGAAAGACTAGCCGAGATTAATTACACACTACAAGTTCGCCAATTTTTCAGCCAGGCCAGTGTCGGTACTTTGAGGGAGGTCCCCCATACTTTTGCACGAACCTAATTAATTTAAACCTCGTTTTCCCAGAGGCGTAACCTCGTTAACACCTTTCTAGACACCTACTTGATCGGCTAATTGTAATGTGTAAAACTCTCCCAGGAGTAACTCTTACTCGCAGTGGGTATCGGGATCCAACTATCTCATAGAAGGTATGCAATCTCATTGCAAATTTCAACACTTGAAATTCCCGATAATTTTGCCCCTAGCGTCCTATGACCTTGACGGAGGCCAAACTACCCATAGTCCGCTAGTCAAGTTCAACCTGTCATTTCCTGATTGAATTAAACCCACCCGCATGACCTTTGACGGAGGCCAAACAACGCCGTATGAATACCCTAATCCAATCGCATCATATGCTAGCAGATAAGCACTAGTTAGCTACCGTACACTACGCCTTGACGGAGGCCAAACTACCGCAGCACGAATACTAACTAATACTTATCTGAAATGACGGAGGGCTACGATAGGTTTTTCTGAAAACCTATTGCGTAATGAACTTGATATCGTTGTAGAATCAAATGATTTTAAAATGGAGTGTTTTTTAGGCTTTTCTAGTTTTGCTAAAGGGGTCACTCCCGGTGAAGGGATCGTCGGCCCTTTCCTCGTCGAATGAAGTGCGGGATATATCATATATATCACTGTGCAAAGCAGAAACTATAGAAGCAATCAAAAAACAAACCGAGGGTTTTAGCATCTGCCAGTTATTGCTAAAGGAGTCACTACCGGTGAAGAGATCTTGGTCCTTTCCTTATCGAATAAGGTGCAGGATGTTCTATAAGGAACACCGCGATGCAAAGCAAGAACTGTAGCTACCTTTTTTATTTAGAAATTCGATTCCACAACATCTTAGGTTTCTTTTCTTTCATTAATCACATTAATGAAGTCCCATCATTTAAGTACCTAAACATCACAGATAAATACGACATACACTTATGCCATCCGTATTCGCCTCGATGTCCTCTCATTCACCGTTAGGTTAGGTAACTAACGGCAGAGCAGGGCAGGGCTAGCACGGGTATAAAACATAAGTAACGTCTATATAATATATCATATATACTATATACTGTATCTATCATAGAACATCGCATGATCACATCACAGATAACGCAGCAGAAAATATCATATGAAATATTGGATATACTAGGACGTCCGTGTTTTTAATACGAGCCAGTATAAAACATGGATTCCACGGTCGCGATGAATAGCCAAACCCACACCCCTAGACCCCTACGAGAGCGGCAAGCAACCCTACCAATTCTAGGGTTAGGAGACCCGGACTCGACTCCTCGAGATGGTCTCCCACTGGACCCTAGAACCCGGTTACTTGTGCTCCCCTCCTTGGGTCTATCCTAGTGCGGAAAAGTAAATAATATACATCAACGGTGACATCTTCCGCAACCTGGAAGTGCCCCAATAAAAGAATATTACATACAAGTTTTTACATGAATGAAAATGAAAAACACTCATCTCACATAAAAAAAACCCCGGCTATTCAAAACGCGACGATCCAATATAACGTATCCAGCAACACATAACATCACATATCATCAACATAAGTAAATATGCCCATCCCAATTGTTGTTGACATATAGCAACGAAACCGGCGATATCATATATTACACTTACGGTCACAGAAAAGAAAGTGTAAAACTACAACAGTTGGAATCCGCAACCTCTTTAGACATCACATGCCTAACTAAATGAATTCCTTAGATATCGCATGCCTAACAATTATAAACCCCGCATTTTAGTCTCATTATCGAAAACTCTTTTCAATGTCAAGTCGGGAAATTCAACAAGATTCCTGACATTTTGATCGAATGCTCGTCGCAAACTTTAGTAGACAGCCGCACCCCCGATACCGTCGACGAAGTGCACCAAGGCGGAACACCGCTACCGCGAGCACCTGAACGGATGCTTTCGGCGACGGGGTTCTCCTACAGTCACTTGGTCGGGGCTTTGGGGCGTGGCTATCTATTAAGTTTACCAGCGAGTATCCGCGTACGCTACGGGATTGCGACGGACTTTTGATCGCATCAAAATTTCGTGGCAACCGATCAAGTGAGACTAAACTGCTATGTTTATAACATTCATACTAGTTATCTCATAACTACTTGTGAATTCCAAATATTGTATCACATTCCAGATAAATAGAAAATGTTAAACTTTCCGATCGAACATCCAAACACCCAAGTTTTCCCGAAACAGCTCAATACATGAAATAGGTTTTAAGAACATTCACTTCATGCCTCAGTACCAACGGTCCAGCCGTAGAAGGGTCAAGCCAACGCGTCACATGTGGCACGCCGTACTGCCCCAAACCCTAAGGTTCAAAGGGCAGTTCAAGACGGTCACATAATCGAGTTAAGTTTTGTTGTCTTCTAGAGGGTCCATCGCGTTACTTGCACTACTTTAGAACGTCTTTAAACCACGGAAAAATCCAACACTTGGAAATTTCCCGACAGGGAAAAATCGGGTATTTATATCCGGTCGAACTTTTTAACAGTTTCTAAAATATCCGGAAAAACATAAACGAAGTTAAATTATCCGATCAATTTAACGAGTCCCCAATAAAACCCTAGAAAACTCAACATTTGAGTGGAATTAAAAAATTCCCATAAAAAATTGCCAAGAAAGGACCTAAGAACAAATATATGAAATTTCAGGGACTAAGTCAAATTTTGGCCGCTGAACCGCCGCCAAACCCTTGGTTTCGCCTCGGTTCCGCGGTCAAATTATTGACTTAGAGGACCGTACTTCACAGTAATTCTTAGTTTTTCCTGCTTGTTTTTCTGAGAATTTTTAATTCACAAAAATCCACTGTTTTGAAAAATGTACAGAGAAGGGTTTTGTCGGGGTTTACGGGTTCGATCGGACTTCTAACTTCGTCTACACTTCGCCTAAAGCTCTAGCTAGGCTCTGATACCACTGTAGGGTTCCTAGACACACTAATGAGGTCTCACAAGGCATCAACCATGCCAAATTAAATTTTTCCGGTGCCGAGAAACCCTAAACTAGATCGTTAACTAGAGTTTAGGCGAAACAAATTGAAAGTAAATCACATTTACACTAAGTGAACTGAAATACAACCTTTGTAGATCCGGTCCTCCACTTCCTTGGCTCCGTGTTGACGTCCCTCCGCTGCGATCATCGGATCCCGGACTCTAGCGATGGTTTCGTCGAAGAAATGATCGGGCTAGGTCGTCGACTTCGATGCCGAAGATGATCTACGTCGAGGAAACTCAAGCTCAAGCTCCACCTTCACTAATTCATGAAACTTGTGAAGAAAACACCCAATACAATATGGCAAGTGGTAGAGGATGATGAAATAGGAAGTGGGTTCACTTTGGATTTGGATTTCTCACTTGATTTCATCACTTAAGAATTTTCAAGAATGGTTTTCTTTTTCTCCATGAAGAAGAAAAAGAAGCGAATGAAAAATCAATTATATTCCAAATAATAATTCAAGTGAATACTTATCATAATGCAACCATGGGTTAGTTTAACAAGTGTAGAGAATTAACTAGGGTTTAAGTAAATGGTTAGGGTTAAGGAAAGAAACAAAATGGTTAAGCTTTCAAAGCTTCATGAAGCTTCAACAAAAAACAAAAGAAGCAACCATTTTCTTTCTTGCCCTTAAAAATAAATGCATAAAGAAGATAAATAAAACATTTAAAACCCTAACCATTAACCTAAATCATAGTTTAAAAGCAAACACACCCAAGTTTGCATGTATCATTAAACATGATACAATTAAGTGCACAAAAATATATCACATATACAATGTGCACATCAAGTGAGAAAATCCATCTTAAGTGAACCAATACTAGTTAATGCAAAGTAATATATCAAATATATAATTATGCATTAAATCAGTAAATCAACGCTTGATTTAATGATCCGGTCATACTGCATATAACCGACTAATATTTAGTGTATCAATGTATCGAATCAACACTTGATTCGGTAACCCAGCTATATCTCATATAACCGTCCAATGATACAAATCGCGAGAATAGAATACAGTATCACATACTGGTATTATTCTCGGTCCCGCACATATCTCATATGCGCTCCTATTTCGTTTCGCTTGAGCCAGGAAACCTCTGTGTAGGACTCTAAAGACTCGTCAATACGCCGGCAGCAGATGATGATCATATCAAGCACCCACAAGCCGCAAGCGGTCTACTAAACGTAACGGCCACCCGGATATTGAGCGATCAAAAGATCGACGTGCAAGCCCGCTCACACTCCTGTGAATCCAACCAGTAACACTTACCGTACAGTCCGGTCTGTTCGTCTGATATGTCGCATATCTCGCCTAGGGGTGGTAAACGTCAGACCCCAATAGCTCGATAAGTCGTGTCGATATGAGGTCTATAACAGTTCGAAAAACTCCTGGTAACACTTACCAGTAAATCTCAGCAACCCTGGCCAGGGATTTCCGGTTATAGCCAATCAAACACAGTGCAACATCAACTCCCTATACCGGGAGAGACGAATCCCCTCCTATCGCTTATTGCCTCCATGTGATTCGGGACTGTACCCAAAAACCACCATTTTGCACGCCCTCTTGGACGTGGTAAGTTGGAAATCAAAGCACAGTGGGAATCATACAAGACTCTATGACGATCTCGGGTCAACAGACTACTCTGTACCAGTGTCACCAGAGAACTGCCATCTGACGGGAGGTATAATAACATCTGGGAGTTCTCGGCGAGTCCGTCCAGTGTACCAAGTCTCCACTGAGCACCCGTATATCATCTTTGATGTCAAACATCAATGGATATGGGATCATCCATCGCCCATCTGTATGGGTCGAGAAGGTATACGCTAGTCTACTCTGGTATATCGATGCCCCGTCTCGATACGCCCACGACTAGGGACCTTGAAGGATGTACTTATGGACTACCATGTCCCCACTAGTATGATCCGCATCAAAGTCCAGGTAATCAAGTACACATCCTAAGGGCTTTACCAACATGTAACAGAGAGACAATCAGTGTACATGTTAAGGCAAAGAGCAACCAGATAGCATACTATCATGTCGAGCAAGAAAGTCCTCCCTATATATGTCCAAGCATCCACTACAATATACATCCTATATATAGTAATGGCCTCTAGGACATACACATAACTAATACCGTTGTGCTGTGGTGTACTCGAAGGAGTAAGCTGAGAGGGAATCACATTCCCCTTTAAATAATCTGGGAACTCCATGCGCAAGTATTCTCCTTCTCGATCTAATCGAAGGAATTTAATACTTCTACCCGTTTGGTTCTCAACTTTAAGCTTATATTCCTTTGAATTTCTCAAAGTTTCAGACTTGTGTTTCAACAGGAACATATGTCCAAATCCTGAGAGATAGTCATTGAATATTTGTCACGACCCGCAGGGTACGGAACGTGACTGGCACTTAAGTTGCGAAACGTCTCAATGCGTCCGTAAAATAAGTAAGCCAAAGCCCAGAAATCAAAACCAAATAAGCAGAAGAGTGAAGGAAAACCAATCAATTGAAAGCGAGTTTATCAAATAAGTCATATCAAGCCCTTTTAAAAACAATATCAATTTTTCCGAAAATTTCGGCAGAGTCTCCTTTGTAAATACTGGCCCCCAAAATGGGTGCAACAAGAATATATATGAATACAACAAATAAGTCATCCCCAACCGGGAGCTAGCTCTTCGCCACAAGGCGGTCATAAATCCCACGCAATGTAAATCAGCAATGTGCGTAAATAAACATAAGAAGCACAAGTAAAACATCATGTCGACTCAAGTGAGCTCGACCCCAAAATACAGTATAAAAAGCCCACAAATCTCATAGTCTCGTCTCTAGGTCAATATACAACAATGCTGGTAGATACAGTAGATGGGGTATTATACAAGGTGGTACAAAATAATAATATAACCCAGCTACGAGCAAAAGTCTCGAGTCCAGGCAAAAGCGGCAAAAGAAGCAAGTGCGCCAGCCGCTACTGTGCTGACGGAGCGGACCTGCAAAAGACTGTGGCACAACGGGAGTAAGTTGCCTACTCGTGAGTAATAAATAACATCTATAGAGGCTATCGCAAGCATGCACAAAAGCATCCTAGCATCTATAATACAGGTATGGCAGGATATACTAGCAGGTATGTATGCGACATGAATGTACTGTCAGGTATGTATGCAATATGAATCAACTCGTGATCTGAATGTGTAAACATAAGAAATCAAATTTTTCCTTTAGGAATCTCTTTTGAAATATCAGCACAATACCAATAGAATCAACAAGAATCTGTGTCCAGCATCGACACCTCAAAACTGTCTCAATCTCATGTATCCATATCATAGTATCTCTGGCCTCAGCCGTCCGGCTGACCCATCTCAAATATCAATATCTCATTATCTCGCGGCCACCCTCGGTATCCTCTGGATATCCGCCGTGCTAAAAAGTCACCGGTAGGTAGTTTATCCCCTGCCAGGCTCAACGTCAGCAACACGACCTTCTTGTTAGTTATATGTATGCCCTAGAGGCCATTACTGTACATTGGATGTATATTGTAGTGGATGCTGGGACATATATAGGTTGGACTTTCTTGCTCGACATGATAGTACGCTATCTGGTTGCTCTTTATCTTAACATGTATACTTTCTGTCTCTTTGATTACATGTTGATAAAGCCCTTAGGATGTGTACTCGACTTCCAGGACTATGATGTAGATCATACTAGTGGGGCCTAGGTAGTCCATGAGTACATCCTTCAATGTTCCTAGTCGTGGGAATATCGAGACGGGGCATCGATATTCCAGAGTAGACTAGCGTATATCTTCTCGACCCATGTGATGGGCGATGGATGATCCCATATCCATTGGTGTTTGACATCAGAGATGGTATGCGGGTGCTCAGTGGAGACTGGGTACACTGAACGGACTTGCCGAGAACTCCCAGATGGTATTATACCTCACGTCAGATGGCAGTTCTCTGGTGACACTGGTACAGCTTAGTCTGTTGACCCGAGATCGTCGTAGAGTCTTGTGTGTCTCCCACTGTGCTTTGATTTCCACCCTACCACGGCTCTACTGAGTCGTGCAAACAGGTGGTTTTTGGGTACAGTCCCGATTCACATGGAGGCAATGAGCGATAGGAGGGGATTCGTCTCTCCCGGTATTGGGGGTTGATGTTGCGCTATGCACGACTGGCCATAACAGGAAATCCCTGGCCAGGGTTGCTGTGATCTACTGGTAAGTGTTATCAGTAGTTTCATGCTTTGTTATGGACCCTACGTCGGCATGACTTACCAAGCTACTGGGGTCTGACGTTTACCATCCCTAGGCGAGATATGCGACATATCAGACGAACAGACCGGACTGTACGGTAAGTGTTACTGGTTGGATTCACAGGAGTGTGAGTGGGCTTGCTCGTTGATCTTCTGATCGCTCAATACCCGGGTGGCCGTTACGTTTAGCAGACCGCTTGCGGCTTGTGGGTGCTTGATATGATCATCAGCTGCTGCCGGAGTATTGACGAGTCTTTGGAGTCCTACACAGAGGTTTCCTGGCTCAAGCGAAACGAAATAGGAGCGCATATGAGATATGTGCGGGACCGAGAATAATGCGTGTATGTGATACCGTATTCCATTCTCGCGATGAATGTGTCGATTGGTTGTATGCGATATAACCTAGTTATCGAATCGAAGATTGATTCGATAAGTCGATACATTGGATACTAGTCGGTTATATGCGACATGACCGGATAATTGAATCAAGTGTTGATTTAATGATTTAATGTTTAATTATATATTTGATATATTACTTTGCACTAACTAGTATTGGTACACTTTAAAAGGATTTTCTCACTTGCTGTACACAAGTTGTATATGTGATATACTTTTGTGCACTTGTTTGTATCATGTTTGATGATACATGCTCACTTGGGTTTGTGTAAAGAATTAAACCATGGTTATATGAATGGTTAGGGTTTTGTTTACTTATTTATTTATTTATTTATTTTGGAAATGATAAATGAGACATGGTGTCTTTTTCTTTGTTTGCTTGTTGAAGCTTCATGAAGCTTTGAACAAGTCCACAATTTTTGTCTCATGCTTAACCCTAACCATTCAAACTAACCATAGTCTATTCTCTACACCTAACCATGGTTGGTATATGATAAGTATTCATATTATTTTCTTTTTTGAATATACTTATCATATTCTTTCTTCATCTTCTTCTTCTTCAACAAAGGAAGAAAGCTTGCCTCCATCAATGGCAACTTGAGAAAAAGAGTGAGAAATCCAATTCTAAAGTGAACCCACTTCCTATTTCTTCATCCTCTACCACTTGCCAAGTAGTATAGGGTGTTTTCTTCACAAGTTTCATGACTTGGTGAAGTTGGAGTTTGATCTTGAGTTGCCTCGACGTAGATCATCTTCAGCATCGAAGTCGACGACCTAGCCCGCCCATTTCTCCGATGAAGCCGATGCTAGAGTCCTGGATTCGATTTGGACAGCGGAATGACGTCATCACGGAGCCTAGGAGGTGGAGGACCGGATCTACAAAGGTTGTAGCTTCTTTCCTTTAAGTTAAAGTTGTTTACTTGCATCGCATCACCTATACATCTAGTTAACGATCCGTATTAGGGTTTGTAGGCACATGGAAAATTTTGAATTAGCCATGTTTGATCACTTGTGAGACCTCATTAGTGTGCCCAGGAACCCTATAGTTCTCGCCCCGGTGTACCTTACCGGGCCCACCTTGTACCTGAGACGGTTCATCCAACTCCTCGAAATGGGTATCAAAAACCACAGCAAACTCATGGTGGACGACGCTTACATCACTAGAAACCCGCAATTTTGCATATTTTAAAAAGGGTAATAATTTTTAGAAATTTTGCGGCTTTCCCCCGAAATCCAGAAATATCATAAATCTCAGGAAATCATCATGAATGCATACGTCAATGATAATGAATGCATATGGTATCAATGTTCAAGTTACAATGTATGATTAATAGACTAGGCATGAACAAATGATATAATGATATACATGCACATGAATATCAATTCTACAATGTTATTTTAAGGATTTATTGCGATAGTAAAGATTTAAGTATCAAATATGGTGACAATATTCTAGATTATAAGTTATCTAGTGTTGTGGCATGGCAATTACCAGGGCGTGTGTGTATGCATGAATAGTGCCCGTGCTGCATATAAAAACCCTGGCAATGGTGCAGGTGTCCTATAGAATGGGTTCGCATATGTATGTCAAATAAAGCATGGATGTAGTTACTAATATCACTAGAAATCTTTAACTACTTAAACTATCGGGAGACTTGCGCCATCTAAACGATAGTCCCCCGTAGATGTTACATCTACTCACCGAAATCCCCAGCTAGCTATGTCCAATCACCGCTTTCCCTTTTCGTGCCGCGTCCGATGTCTCCGTGATCGAACCTGGAATTTGCACCAATACAAAACATAAGGTTACATATCATGAAATGACGTAAAACCACAAACGAAAATATCAACGTTCACGAATTAGGTACAACGTGCACAAGGTGCGTGGAACACACACGAAAATCACAAAAACTAACTATAATCGTCGTTTTGGGCGCCCAGCAAAGCTAAAACCCGATAAAACCAAAAATCCGCATTCACACATCCTAAAAGTCGTAGGAGATGCCGATACAATCATTAACATCTCATAAATATATCATCACATAATTTTATAAAAAATCTAGTAAGCAATTGCATTCCAAAATCAGTGCAAACACCGTCGCTTTGCGACAAAAGACTACTATCAAGCATGAACAACCAATCCACACTACAAGCAATCTACAACACTCAAATAGCCCACAAGCAATGCTTCAAATTTCCATTTTCCATACATACACCTCTTCTTGATTTTTCATACTTAGCAAAAACCAACCCAAACTATACATGAAACACTAAATTAACACTAATTTGAAGCCCAAGAAGCAAGTTAACCTCTTAGATTTAGGTTAGCAAAACACTAGAGAGAAAAATAATTTAATTAACCTACCAATGGTTTCTAAAACCCTGATTTAAACTCAAGCCATGAACTTTAACAAACGAAGAATGAAAATAGCACTAAAATTAACACTAAAACAACTAAATTAAAGGAATTTAACCATAAGTATTTAAATGGGTAAGGATTATAGCTCAATTCTATGGATCTAGCATGATGATTTGCCTCTAAAGATGCCTCCTTTCCACAAGTTTTCAACTAATTTAGGCTTGAGAAGAGATAGCACAAGGATTTGTTTTGGTTTTGTGAAGAAATTTGTGGATTTATATGGATTTTTGAGATGAAAATGAAGCAAAAGGGAATGAGAATTGGGGAAATTTTTTTGGGGCTGTTGCTGCAGAAATTTCGGCTGAGAGGGAGAGGGATGGGGGATGTGAGGGGATGGTGTAAAAAGTCTAAGTCAAAGCCCCCCAAAAATACCATAATACCCCCACCCATTTACTATATTTTAAACCCTTTTAAAACAATTTGAAAAGAGTTGAAGAATAAAATTTGAAGGGGGAAAAATTATGGGCTACTGAATTGGTGGTGGGGCCGGCCAAATAAGAGGGGTGAGGTTGTGAGAGAGTGCACAAAAAAATTCTATGCAAAAAGACCCCCCGACAGGCTCAAAATTGCAAGTTTTAGCTTAAATTAATTAAATTTTTGTTTTCCATAATTAAATCCAATTAGAACTTGAAATAAAATACTAAAAATTTATATTACTAACTAGATTTTAGTTAACATGATTTTAAAGATTAAAATTAGCCCATTTAAATTTGTATTTATCGCTAATTTAATGTATTTTTAATAGCTTAAAATAATATTAAAAATTGAAAAATAGGAAAACTTTTTTAAATGACCAGAAATTTATAAGTAACTCATTAGCTACTAAAAACTAGCAATTACCTATCCAAATTAGGTATAATTAGGCCTAAACTGCAAAATAACAAAAAAGGCGATTTACGGAAAAATACCAAATTTTCACCGATTTTCGGGAAAACACCAAAACGACTTTTCAAGGCACTACAATCTTCCCTCCTTAAAGAAATTCGGTTCCCGAATTTAAAAATATAGCTGCGCGTACCTTCAAAGAGATGGGGATATTTCTTTCTCATCTCGTCCTCGGTCTCCCAGGTGACCTCCTGGCTGCTCGGGCCACGCCAAAGGACCTTGACGGTCGGTATAACTTTCGATCTCAATTTCTTCACCTGCCGATCCAGGATGACCACCGGCTGCTCTACAAAAGAAAGGTCGCGCTTTAGATGGACTGTCGGGTGCTGAATCGCATGCGAAGGGTCGTGAAGGTACTTACGGAGCATCGAAACATGGAGGATGGGATGAACATCGGGAAAGCTGGGTGGAAGAGCCAAACGATACGCAACTGCGCCGACACGCTGGAGGATCTCGAAGGGACCCACAAATCTGGGACTAAGCTTTCCTTTTCGCCCAAATCACATCATACCCTTCATCGGAGAGACCCTCAGAAAAACATGATCGCCAACTGTGAACTCTAGCCTGCGACGGCGTCTGTCCGCATACGATTTCTGTCTGCTCTGAGTCGCTCTCATACGATCTCGAATCAACTGTATCTTCACGGTCGTTTCCTCAACAAGCTGTGGCCTCAAAATACTGCTCTCGCTGAGCTCTGTCCAACAGATGGACGATATGCATCTCCTCCCATACAATGCCTCGAAAGTTGCCATCTGAATAGTATCCTGGAAGCTGTTGTTGTAGGAGAACTCCACTAAGGGTAAATGATGATCCCAGCTACCTCCGAAGTCTAAAACGCACGCACGGAGCATGTCCTCAAGAGTCTGAATAGTCCGCTCTGACTGGCCGTCGGTCTGCGGATGAAATGCTGTGCTGAAACTCAACCGGGTGCCCAATGCCTCCTGAAGTCTCTGCCATTGTCGGCTGGTAAACTGGGTGCCTCTGTCGTACACGATACACGTCGGGACTCCATGCAGTCGTACAATCTCATCGATGTATATCTTGGCATACTGAGCAAAACCGAAAGTCGTCTTCACTGGTAGGAAGTGAGCCGCTTTCGTCAATCGATCCACGATCACCTAAATGGAGTCGTACCCTCGACTGGTCCTGGGTGAACCCACAATAAAGTCCATAGAAATTTGTTCCCATTTCCACTCAGGAATGAGCAAAGGCTGCAACTCTCCCGCGGGCCTCTGGTGCTCGGCCTTGACTTGCTGACAAGTCAGGCATCTCGATACGAAGTCTGTGACGTCCCTCTTCATCCCATCCCACCAAAAGACATCTCTCAAACCGCGGTACATCTTGGTGGACCCGGATGAACGCTGTATGTCGATCTATGCTCCTCCTCAAGAATCTCACGTCGTCGTCCCTCAGAATCTGGTACACACAGTCGAGTCCCAAATCGCAGTACTCCCTGATCATTGATCAAGAACTCGGAATCTCTGCCCTGCCTAATCTTGCTCCATGATCTCTGAAAGATGGTCATCGCTGGGCTGTGCCTCTCGAATACGGTCAAGTAACTGCAGACGTGCACGAACATGCACAAGCTGTCCCCCTGTCGAAGTGAACTCGAACTCAACTCGGCTGTCGCATAAAGTCTGCCAATCTGCCGACGACTGCTTCTGTACTGCGCTCAAACAAGATAAACTACCCCCGGGCCTCCTGCTCAAAGCATCCGCCATTACATTAGCTTTGCCTGGGTGATACAAGATCTCACAATCATGGTCCTTTACTAGTTCCATCCAACGGCACTGTCTGAGATTCAGGTCTCGCTGCTGAAATATATATTTTAAGCTCTTGTAATCAGTGAATATCTGATACGACTCGCCGTATAGGTAATGTCGCCAGATCTTTAGTGCAAAGACCACTGCAGCCATCTCCAAATCGTGGTGGGGTAGTTCTGATCATGTTTCTTCAACTGCCGCGAAGCATATGCGATCACCCTGTCCTGCTGAATCAATACGCACCCTAGCCCAACTCGTGAAGCGTCACAATAAACCACGAATCCGCCTGATCCCGAAGGCAATGATAACACCGGCGCCGTAGTCAAACAAGTCCGTAGTTGCTGAAAACTGTGCTCGCACTCCTCCGTCCAATCGAAAGGAACTCCCTTCCGGGTCAATCCGGTCAAAGGTGCAGCAATACGGGAGAAATCCTGAACGAATCGCCTGTAGTAGCCAGCCAGGCCTTGAAAACTGCGGATCTCCGTAACTGATGTCGGTCTGGGCCACTGCTGAACGGCCTCGATCTTCTTCGGGTCCACACATATGCCATCTCTCGTAATCACATGACCCAAGAAACCAACGCTATCCAGCCAGAATGCGCACTTGGAAAATTTTGCGAAAAGCTGGTGCTCCCTCAAAATCTGCAACGTAATCCGCAAGTGCTGCTCGTGCTCCTCTCGGCTCCGGGAATACACCAAAATATCATTAATGAACACTATGATGAACAAGTCGAGATACGGCCTGAATATACGGTTCATCAAATCCATGAATGCTGCTGGGGCGTTGGTGAGTCCGAACGACATCACCAAAAACTCATAGTGGCCGTAGCGCGTGCGGAAAGCTGTCCTCGGTATATCCTCTTGTCGAACTCGTAGTTGATGGTATCCTGATCGCAAATCGATCCTCGAGAAATATCCTGCCCCCTGAAGCTGGTCAAACAAATCATTGATACGTGGTAAGAGATACCGGTTCTGTACGGTAACTTTGTTCAGCTGACGGTAATCAATGCACAAGCGTAAACTGCCGTCCTTCTTCCTGACAAACAGGACCGGAGCACCCCACGGAGAAACGCTCGGTCGAATAAGCCACTTATCTAACAAATCCTGCAACTGATCCTTCAGCTCTCTAAGCTCCGCCGGGGCCATCCGATAAGGCGGTATGGAAATAGGCCCCGAGCCTTTAATCAAATCGATGCAGACCTCAACATCGCGCTCAGGCGGTATCCCAGGCAGCTCGTCAGGGAAAACATCAGGGAACTCACAAACAATCGGGACCCGGCCCAAAGGAACCTCTGCAGCTCGAGTATCATAAATATACGCTAAGAATCCCTGATATCCCTTCCGCAAGAGCTGACCAGCGCGAAGAGACGAAATCAAGCTGGGAAGGGTGACGCTGTGGTCTCCCTGAATAACAAGGGCTGGCTCTCCCGGAAAGCTAAATCTGACTGCCTTCTCACGGCAGTCCACCGAAGCATAACAAGTGGCCAGCCAGTCCATGCCCAGAAGCACATCAAAGTCTAACATATCGAGGAGAATCAAATCAACCGACGAATCCCTCTCCCAGATACGAACGGAACACAATCGAAACACAAAACGAGCGACAAACGACTCGCCTACCGGAGTAATAACAACAAGCGGCTGATCTAACGACGATGACTCACGGCCCAACATCGGTGCAAAGTGTGTAGATACGTACGAATGTGTGGAACCTGGGTCGAATAATACTTGCGCGTCAAAAGAACATACTGGCAAGGTACCTGTCACAACGGCATTGAATGCCTGCGCATCCTGCGGTGTCAAGACGAAAACTCGAGCTTGTCCCCCACCAATAGCTGGCTATCCTCGGCCTCGGCCTTGGCCTCCTCATCCTCTCTGGATCGGACTGCCATGTCCACGGCCTCTTGGTGCATCAAACTGACGTGGAGCATCGCCTGTGGTAGGAAGTAGAGCTCTCTGAGGAGGAGGTGGTGATGGTGGTAAGGTCACATGTGGAACTGTCGCCGCTCCCTGCCGTCTCGCCGGACAGTCTCTGATAAGATGGTGCGGACTGCCGCACCCATAACATCCTGGTGATGCTCGCTGTCCCTGCGGATATGAACCATATAACTGACCCCGTCCAATTCCTCTGCCAGGCCCATCTCTCGGAAAGAGTCTGGCACGTTGCCTCTGCGACGGCACATCGGTACGAATCCTCTTCGGCCCAGAAACAGCCGAAGTCTGTGAAATGCGTTCCTCCATCCGTAATGTCGTGTCCATAACAGCTGAATAAGTGTCGAAGTGCTGGGCGCCAATAGCAAGAAATAGCTGGGTGTCAAGTCCCTGCATGAACCTCTTCACTCTCTTTTCTTTAGTATCCACCAAATACGGAGCATATCTGGACAACTGCGTAAACTGGACATCATACTCAGACACCGTCATCCCTGGAGTCTTGATCAAGGCCTCAAAACTACGAGCTCTGGCATCATGAATGCTCTCTGGGAGGAAACAAGCTAGAAAGACTGCTGTAAACTCGGCCCAAGTCATAGGTGGTAGACCTGCAGCTCGACCTCTTACGACTGACTCCTACCATATCTGCGCGAGGCCCTCTAGATGGAAACTCATGAGCTCCACCCATTGATCGTCCGAACATCTGAGCGAACGGCAGATACTGGCTAAACTGTCAAGGAATGTCTGCGGATCCTGTGCTGCATCGGTGCCCGTGAAGACTGGAGGTCTCAGCCTCATGAAATCCTGTAGCAATACTGAGATAGCCACGGTAGTAGTAGGAGGAGCAACTGTCTGGGTAGCAGGCACCATGGTAGTCTGTGATGTGGTAGGTACGTCCTCCGATCTCGGTGCACAACTGGCCGCTACTAAGGATCCCACCATCTATCGTAACTCCTGCATACCTCCCATCATCTGTCGTAGCTCCTCCATACCAGACTCTAGCCTATCCA
Organism: Agapanthus africanus; assembly: GCA_030015575.1. Taxonomy (NCBI): domain Eukaryota; kingdom Viridiplantae; phylum Streptophyta; class Magnoliopsida; order Asparagales; family Amaryllidaceae; genus Agapanthus; species Agapanthus africanus. Next base: position 56,488,139 of record JASDDO010000029.1, read on the forward strand.
AGCGGCCCGGGGAATGCGGATCAGTCTTTCCCTGAGTCGTAGGTATACCACCCTGCTCGGTCCTCGTCTCGGACGAGCCTGCTCGGATCTCATCTCGGGCAGCAGCCCTCTGCGCTCTCGTAGCCTTCGGCGGCATAGTGGCTGGTACAGGAAACAGGATAATAAGAACAGTGCAGTAGAATCATAGGATACACGGAATTGAAGAAGGAATTTTCAAGCAAGTATATCCTAAAGTCACTTAGGCGGAATACCGTATCGCAAGTATGCCGCGGACATACGCACGCTACGTTACCCTGCTAAAGTCACTTACTCCATCTACCAAGGTCATCCTACACTCAGAAAGGTAAAATCAATCGCTCTGATACCAACTTTGTCACGACCCGCAGGGTACGGAACGCGACTGGCACTTAAGTTACGAAACGTCTCAAGGCGTCCGTAAAATAAGTAAGCCAAAGCCTAGAAATCAAAACCAAATAAGCAGAAGAGTGAAGAAAAACCAATCAATTGAAAGCGAGTTTATCAAATAAGTCATATCAAGCCCTTTTAAAAACAATATCAATTTTTCCAAAAATTTCGGCAGAGTCTCCTTTGTAAATACTGGCCCCCAAAATGGGTACGACAAGAATATATATGAATACAACAAATAAGGCATCCCCAAGCGGGAGCTAGCTCTTCGCTACAAGGCGGTCACAAATCCAACGCAATGTAAATCAGCAATGTGCATGAATAAACATAAGAAGCACAAGTAAAACATCATGTTGACTCAAGTGAGCTCGACCCCAAAATACAGCATAAAAAGCCCACAAATCTCACAGTCTCGTCTCTAGGTCAATATACAACAATGCTGGTAGATACAGTAGATGGGGTACTCTAGATACAAAGAATATACAAGGTGGTACACAATAATAATACAACCCGGCTACGAGCAAAAGCCTCGAGTCCAGGCAAAAGAGGCAAAAGAAGCAAGTGCGCCAGCCGCTACTGTGCTGACGGAGCGGACCTGCAAAAGACTGTGGCACAACGGGAGTGAGTTGCCAACTCGTGAGTAATAAATAACATCTATAGAGGCTATCGCAAGCATGCACACAAGCATTCTAGCATTTATAATACAGGTATGGCAGGATATACTAGCAGGTATGTATGCAACATGAATGTACTAGCAGGTATGTATGCAACATGAATGTACTAGGAGGTATGAATCAACTCGTGATCTGAATGTGTAAGTATAAGAAATCATATTTTTCCTTTAGGAATCTCTTTTGAAATATCAGCACAATACCAATAGAATCAACAAGAATCTCTGTCCAGCATCGACACCTCAAAACTGTCTCAATCTCATGTATCTATATCATAGTATCTCTGGCCTCAGCCGTCCGGCTGACCCAACTCAAATATCAATATCTCATCATCTCGCGGCCACGGTCGGTATCCTCTAGATAACCGTCGTGCCAAAAAGTCACCGGTAGGTAGTCTATCCCCTGCTAGGCTCAACGTCAGCAACACGACCTTCTCGCCCTGGGGTACCTTACCGGGCCCACCATGTACCCGAGACGGTTCATCCAACTCCTCGAAACGGGTCTCGAAAACCACAACAAAATCATGGTGGACGACACTTACATCACTAGAAACCCGCAATTTTGCATATTTTAAAAAAGGTAATAAGTTTTAGAAATTTTTCGGCTTTCCCCCGAAATCCAGAAATATCATAAATCTCAAGAAATCATCATGAATGCATACGTCAATGATAATGAATGCATATGATATCAATGTTCAAGTTACAATGTATGATTAATAGACTAGGCATGAACAAATGATATAATGATATACATGCACATGAATAGCAATTCTACAATGTTATTTTAAGGATTTATTGCGATAGTACAGGTTTAAGTATCAAATATGGTGACAATATTCTAGATTATAAGTTATCTAGTGTTGTGGCATGGCAATTACCAGGGCGTGTGTGTATGCATGAATAGTGCTCGTGCTGCATATAAAAACCCTGGCAATGGTGCAGGTGTCCAATAGAATGGTTCGCATGTGTATGTCAAATAAAGCATGGATGTAGTTACTAATATCAATAGAAATCTTTAACTACTTAAACTATCGGACGACTTGCACCATCGAAACGATAGTCCCCCGTAGATGTTACATCTACTCACCAGAATCCCCAGCTAGCTATGTCCAATCACCGCTTTCCCTTTTCGTGCCGCGTCCGAAATCTCCGTGAACGAACATGGAATTTGCACCAATACAAAACATAAGTTTACATATCATGAAACGACGCAAATCCCCAAACGAAAATATCAACGTTCACGAGTTAGGCACAACGTGCACAAGGTGCGCGGAACACACACGAAAATCAGAAAAACTAACTATAATCGTCGTTTTGGGCGCCCGGCAAAGCTAAACCCCGATAAAACCAAAAATCCGCATTCACACACCTTAAAAGTCGTAAGAGATGCCGATGCAATCATCAACATCTCATAAATAAATCATCACATAATTTTATAAAAAATCTAGTAAGCATTTGCATTCCAAAATCGGTGCAAACACCGTCGCTTTGCGACAAAAGACTACTATCAAGCATGAACAACCGATCCACACTACAAGCAATCTACAACACTCAAATAGCCCACAAGCAATGCTTCAAATTTCCATTTTCCATACATACACCTCTTCTTGATTTTTCATACAATGCAAAAACCAACCCAAACTATATATGAAACACTAAATTAACACTAATTTGAAGCCCAATAAGCAAGTTAACCTCTTAAATTTTGGTTAGCAAAACACTAGATAGCAAAATAATTTAATTAACCTACTAATGGTTTCTAAAACCCTTGTTTAAACTCAAGCCATGAACTTTAACAAAGCTAGAATGAAAATAGTACTAAAATTAACACTAAAACAACTAAATTAATGGAATTTAACCATAAGTGTTTAAATGGGTAAGGATTATACCTCAATTTCTATGGATCTAGCATGATGATTTGCCTCTAAAGATGCCTCCTTTCCACAAGTTTTCAACTAATTTAGGCTTGAGAAGAGATAGCATAAGGATTTGTTTTGGTTTTGTGAAGAAATTTGTGGATTTATATGGATTTTTGAGATGAAAATGAAGCAAAAGGGAATGAGAATTGGGGAAATTTTTTTGGGGCTGTTGCTACAGAAATTTCTGCTGAGAGGGAGAGGGGTGGGGGATGTGAGGGGTTGGTGTAAAAAGTCTAAGTCAAAGCCCCCCAAAAAATACCATAATACCCCCACCCATTTAATATATTTTAAACCCTTTTTAAACAATTTAAAAAAAGTTGAAGAATAAAATTTGGAGGGGGAAAAATTATGGGCTGCTGAATTGGTGGTGGGGCCGGTCAAATAAGAGGGGTGAGGTTGTGAGAGAGTGCAAAAAAAAATTCTATGCAAAAAGACCCCCCGACAAGCTCAAAATTGTAAGTTTTAGCTTAAATTAATTAAATTTTTGTTTTCCATAATTAAAACCAATTAGAACTTGAAATAAAATACTAAAAATTTATATTACTTACTAGATTTTAGTTAACATGATTTTAAAGATTAAAATTAGCCCATTTAAATTTTTATTTATCGCTGATTTAATGTATTTTTAACAGCTTAAAATAATATTAAAAATTGAAAAATAGGGAAAAAATTTTAAATGACCAGAAATTTATAAGTAACTCATTAGCTTCTAAAAACTAGCAATTATTTATACAAATTAGGTATAATTAGGCCTAAAATGCAAAATAACAAAAAAGACAATTTACGGAAAAATACCAAATTTTCACCGATTTTCGGGAAAACACCAAAACGACTTTTGAAGGCGCTACAATATTGATCAGCACACTTTCGGCGTGTCAGAATTCAAAGTTCTAAAGTTATAACCGTGATAAAAAACGGTGTCACTCTGCAGCTAGCCGGTTGAGCACGGGTCGATCCGCAGGGAGATGGTTGCATGTCCGTTCAAGTCTTAGACGAGTAAATAAAGAATGTGTATGTTCATGTTCAAAACTATCCTAAGTGTTTGTATTTTATGTTTAAGTAAACTTGTTAAGGTTAAGATCGGTTAGTAGAGTTAGGATTAGTCATGTGCTTATCTTTTTCCATTCTTCAAACGATGTTGGGATAATCGAAAGTAGAGGGGATTAGGAGGACATAGGAATGGGATTTGCGAGTTTAAGCAAGCTTTCCAATGCTAAATCCATTCCTAGTGCCCCTTGTCCGTCCGATAAATGCGCTTATCTCCAACCCTCGGCCAAACACCTGCAACCATATATCCAATTAAGTCACAACTACATGTCACGTTGTAGTGCGCTTAAAGGACTTCTCGACTTAGGTCACGGCCGCATGTCACGTATAGCGCGCCTAAGTGAGGAGGCTGCGTTTGTTTGGTCGGGGTTCGTTTCAAGATGTTTGGCAAAGAGTAGCACAAGGGATTTTTCCGTCCCTCATACCACCTTCCTTAGCCTTAACAAGTGCGGAATTATTCACACATTATAAAAGAAAATAAAACAAAACAAGAAGGAAGAAAAGAAGGAAAAGGAAAATACGGTTTTACAAATGCACAAGCTAACTACTTGGGTCATCACCTAAGCAAGGAACTCCGTTGAGTATCATAGCTTGGAAATAATACCGATAAGAGGAAAAGAAAAAGAAAACAAGCAAAGAAATAACAACAACTAATTAACAACAAGAATTAAAATTACAATACAAGATAATAAAATTACAAGAAAATAAATAAAAGAGACAAGATAATAAAAATAACCCTCATCCTCATTTCATCATCCACTCAATACTCTCATTACATTTTAATGGAGGAAGACACGAAGAAGAAGAAGAAGAAGAAGAAGAAGAAGCTAAACTACACTAATTTCTAACAAAATGAAGCATAAAAAGAAGACCTTTGGCTTGGCACAAAACTGGGCTATTTATAGGCTGCGTGCTAAAACCCTAGGGCAAGATTCTGAGTCCAAATGAAATGTCCAAACTACCCCCAAAATCCGAGTTGACACTGAGTCAACTCGGCCGCGGATCCGCCGCGAATCGGCCGTTTTAGCCGTGGATCCGCACTTCTTTGAGGGAATTAGGTTGTCGTTTTTTCTGGGTTTTCTTGTGTTGCTCTCCTCTGTTGTTCTACTTGTTCCAAATTGAAAAATGCTTCCACAATTTCTTCAGATCTGCAACAGTCCAAAATGGCTTTAAAAATAATCCTTTTGACCTCATCTCCCTCGAGCTCCGCGCACCCATTGATTCTTGTGCTGCCCCTCTCGTGCTCTTTGCTTGTCCGAGACACGAATGACCACTGTCATTTGTCATGTCTCTGGAACTGGTACACGGCACTGGACGGATACGGATGATCGAAACCCGTCTTTTATCTTCTGGCAACAAATGTTCTGGATTTTGGCATAACAGTGGAGATTTTGTATCGTTTGCGTTATTTTGGACTAGGAACCTGTATCCTGTAAATATGTAGAAAACACGGATTAAAAGCACCTACCTATAAACAAACGAGCATAAGAATGGATGGTATTAAATGCAATATTCTGGAATGAACAAATACCCCCAAACTTAACTTTTGCTTGTCCCAAGCAAAACCAATTATTCATAAAAAGTCGTAACTTCACATTCGCAGGGAACGCGATTGCACTGAGCTCGTGCAACAAGCCGTTAAACCTCTAGGTGTCCCTAGTAGGAGGAGTGTTGTCTCCTGAGGGTTTTTAGTGGATTACACCCACAAAATACTGTCAAGCTCGTGTCATAAGTTAACATCGATTCTACTCCTACAGTTTACTATCTAGGTTAGAAACTCTATTATCCTAAGTTATAAATATTCAACCCTTATGTTTCATACCTCCTATCTATTTAACCTTAGATCCTATACGTTCCAAAAAAGTTTAGAAAGATGTTGGTATCTCCTGAGTTTTCCTTCTAAAGTGCGGTCTTAAATCAGGGATTTTTATCAACATTACAGAAAACATAAGTCTTATTCTTTATTTCTATCTTTTATCCAAACATCGATTGTAAACCCCTACGTGTGTGTGTTATTTCACCCCTACAGTTAAGAATTCAATTCAAGCTAGAGTACCCTGTCCCTAATACCTAATACTACTTCTTTTCATTAAATGATGGACGGTGCTGCTCACACGCCTTTCATGCGACTATTAATGCTTCTTGAGGCACTGACAGCCGATTACTGAATGTGTGAGCTTAAAGCGTAAATAGCAGTTTCCAGATCTTGACTTTATTTATTTTTTCTTTTCTTTATTTTTCTTTTTCAAGACCGGATATATTTTTCAATATGCTCTTTTGGTGTTTTGCTTTAAATACCGTTTTTTCTTTCATACTAGGTTTTTAGGCAAGAGTATTTCTAGGTATGCTCTACTATCCCAAGTTTCAAGGTGCGTGTTAGTGTAGTTTGTAGGATATATACTTTCTAAATTTGGATCCAAGAATAGAAACTATTTTTCAGACTTATCCTTCAGTAAAGCTTCAATACTTTCCCTTCATTTCGACTTAACTCAAGAATTGAACTCAATATTACCTATTTCTCAAAAAAAAAACTGTAAGGACGTATATTTACAAAGGTTAAGTAGAAGAAGGGTTATTTTTAGGGTTTTCAATTCCTAAGCCTAGGATTTAGTTATTCCTAACGTATCAACTATACTTTCGAAATAAAAAAATCAAAGTGACCCTATTAGCTAACTTTACGACAAAGTTTTTATATTTTTGTAAATTTTTTTATTTTTGTTGGTTTTAATAAGTATGCAAATGCAAAATATACAAATGAGTGCGAAGGACGAAAGCTTACCGAGCACACCCCCAAACTTAGACTTGAAAGTGCCCTCACTGTCAGGCTACACCAAGAGGGTCAAAATTATCGGCGCTCCCTAAAAGAATATTTTATACAAAACAAAAAGCAAACCAAAATATATACACAAAAAAGGGTCCCCCACAAACTTAAGTGAAACAGTGTTTCCACTGTTAAGCGTTGAAGTTTAGAGTTAGGGGGAAGAGAACAGTATCAAGCTATACAAGGCCTTACACAGGCAAAATGTTAGCACCAACCTTTCAAAAATTTTATCGTTATAAAGCGGCGGTTGGTAAAAAAATGCAGTGTAGAGAAAAGAATTGAAAAACACGGGAGACCGTGTGGTGATAGAAGCGACGTCCGGTCTCGGTGGAGGAGAAGAATGGCGGAAGGGAGAAAGAAGTGGAATACGAACTTGAAGGTAAAAATGAAGTGAATAAATTAGCACAATTTGTAATGACCGATGTGTAAAAAGCGATTGTGCTAATCTATCAACCCGTCAAGAAATGGAGTCAAATCCATCAAGGTTCGTAAGAAAACATGTGTATGCCAAACTTGGTAAACCAGACATAGTAAATGAAAATGATACGGTTTCTTGCACGGTCGGAACGATGGAAAGGATGGAGGGGAGTAATTGAGGAAGAGTAACAGTTAAAGGTTAAGGACGGTGTACACAGTCAGTTGAAGGGACATGATGAATTGGAAAATCCGACTCATCAAGCAAAACTGGTTCATCCTCAATACCATCCTCAAAATTCCCCTCAAAAGTTATCTCATCCATGCATTTATCATCAAAATCCAGACGCATATGAAGTTCGGGAAAAACGGTTAATGACTCGGGATGATGAATTGGAGAGAGAAACTCATCCAAATCTGTGGGTTCATCATCCAAATTATTCCCAGCGTCCATATCCTTAATCAAGTGAAAATCAATTTTCTCAAAAACCTCAATAAAAGCATGGATATTAATCAATTCATGTTCTAGAGTGGAGGTGTAGAGGTCAAAAGGATTGGGTGTAGTTTCACTCGAAAGGGATCCTTCACAATCTGGTAAATCAAACACTACAAAGTCGCACAACTCATTAAAAATTCTATTTCCAATTGATAATTCATTTGGGAAACATGATAGACAATTAGAACCGGAGTTGTGGGATTTAATTTGGGATGGGTAGGTTTGATTTGGTAGGGTGCTCAGCTCACTTTCTCCACTCAAATTCTCAATTTTTCCAACCGCCTCATCATACATTAGAAATTTGGAGCTAGTTGGAAACTAGCTACCGGGTCAATAGGTTGTATGAGAGCGGCTATGGACGCATTCAAATCCATCATCTGTTGGTACGACACTACCCGAAAGTCCTCCAATGAATGTTCTAGACTAGACATGGGTTGTGAAGGGGTTTCAGTAAAAGATTCAAACTCTTTTGGATACTGGATACTCCCAAAAGGTTGTGGAGAAGCAATGTCTAGGGAAAGTGCAAAAGTCGGGTAGGATTGATAGGAATTGAATGGTTGGATAGGAGCAGGATCAAAATTTGGATAAAAAGATGAATAGAATTGTTGATCCAAAGAATTCGCTGCGGTGAAAGGAGTGAAAGATCGGTTATGAGATTTTTCAATACGTTTAGCAAGAGACATAGGTCTTGGGGTTACAACTGGACTCTCAAAAGGGGTATCAACGTAAGAAGGTGGTGGAGGTTGAAATGGTTGATACAAGGGTGATTGCGGAGTCCAATTGGTTGTCCTAGACGCGTCTATTCGATCTTTCAAAGAAATTTTGGCAGGAGGGATCGTTCGAAGTTCGACTAAAGCAAGAACCGTAAGAAGTAATGTCTGGTTGTGGGTACCAAAGTTCGGCAAGAGTTTTGCGAGGTGGGGTACATATGTTTGGAAGAGTGAAAAGGTAGGGAGGGAAGGAAGTGGTATATATATATATATATATATTAGTTTTAAAAAAAATTGTTTGTTTTTGGAGGTTTTTAAAAAAATATTTGTTTGAAAGAATACGGAATCACGGGACTAAACTTTTTACAAGCAAAATAATAATCACAATATGCACAAACACACCGAGAGTTAGGGTCTTTAAATTCCAACTAGACCGCTCCTAGACTTCCAAGCGACAAGTTGTAGGATAACCCTTGAATCGCCTCTTTACTACCAATTGTGGCAAGGTAAGCACAAGTGAGGGAAGGAGGGTTCCGCTACGAATCACCGTGAGACGGGCCTTTTAAAATTACCTCTTCACTTGTTTAGCCTAGGCACCACAAAGTCAAGTTTAGATAAACGACTAATTCCCCGCAACCTTCACTTGTCCTAAATGAGCGCGACAGGTCCTTAAAGGTTAGATATTTTTTTTAGCTCAAGGTAATGCGTACGCAATTAGTGATTTGTGGGGTCTTAGGAAGGGTGATGAAATCCCCACCCAATCTGAATTGGTGTTACAGCCCCTTAAAGTCCGTATTATTATATGCAAAGCGCGTAAACCAACGAAATCTAAAACAACAAAAATTTATTTGGCGGCGGCGCAATTCTGTGCAAAGAAAGCTGCATGAAAGACAATCAAGTGGAGTCTACAGAGGATATTAGAAGAAAGAGAAGGGGTGAAAAAAATTGGGGTCAAAAACCCACAATAGGACCACGGAACCGCCGTTGCTGAGCTGGCACCTGAAACTTTGGTCAATGTACATGCCTTTCTCTGTACACCCTAATAAAAACCTTTGTTTATTGATTCACTTGCTGTAATTGCTCCAGATCGCCTGCACACTTGCACAAAAAATATTAAAGATAACAAAAGGATTATTTATTTATTTATTATATTTATAATTTTATATATATACAAAAAGAATATTAACCCGAATAACAAGAAAGAAAATACGTTACCGTCTCCCCGGCAACGACGCCATTTGATCAGCATACTTTCGGGGTGTCGGAATTCAATGTTCTAAAGTTATAACCGCGATAAAAAATGGTGACGCTCTGCGGCTAGCCGGTTGAGCACGGGTCGATCCGCAGAAAGATGGTTGTATGTCTGTTCAAGTCTTAGACGAGTCAATAAAGAATGTGTATGTTCATGTTCAAAACTATACTAAGTGTTTGTATTTTATGTTCAAGTGAGCTTGTTAAGGTTAAGGTCGGTTAGTAGAGTTAGGATTAGTCTTGTGCTTATCTTTTGCCATTCATCAAACGATGTTGGGATAATCAAAAGTAGCGGGGATTAAGAGGACATAGGAATGGGATTTGCGAGTTTAAGCGAGATTTCCAACGCTAAATCCATTCCTAGTGCCCCTTGTCCGTCCGCTAAATGCGCTTATCTCCAACCCCCGGCCAAACACCTGCACCATGTATCCAATTAAGTCACAACTACATGTTATTGTAGGGTTCCTAGGCACCCTAGTGAGGTCTCACAAGTGATCAAACATGCAAATTTCTAAAAATTACGGTGCCGAGAAAACCTAGAACGGATCGTTAACTAGATATTTAGGCAAAGCAAGCAAGTAATCGAATTAAATGCTAGGGGAAAGTGACTACAACCTTTGTAGATCCGGTCCACCACTTCGTGAGCTCCACGATGATCTCCCTCCGCTGTCCAAATCGAACTCATGACTCTAGCATTGGCATCATCGAAGAATGGGCGGGCTTGATCGTCGGTTCGATGCCGAAGATGATCTACGTCGAGGCATCACAAGAACAAGCTCCAACTTCACCAAGTCGGGAAAACTTGTGAAGGAAACACCCTATACTACTTGGCAAGAGGTAGAGGATGAAGAAATAGGAAGTGGGTAAACTTTAGAATTGGATTTCTCACTCAATTTCACTAGTTGCCATTAATGGCCACTAGCTTTCTTCATGTTGAAGAAGATGAAGAAGAAGAAGAAGATATGATAAGTTAATTCAAAATAGAAAAGAAAATGCAATACTTATCATATCTTCAACCATGGTTTAGTGTAGAGACTTAACTTAGGTTAGATGAGTGGTTAGGGTTAGTCATGAGACAAGAATGGTGACTAAGTCAATGCATCATGAATCTTCAACTAAAAACAAATATAGCCACCATTCATTTCTCTTTTTCTTTTCAAATGAAATAAATAAAAAGATAAATGAATAAGCAAATGAAATGATACCCTAACCACTAACTAACCATGGTTCAATACTTTACACAAAACCAAGAAAGAATGTATCATCAAACATGATACAATCATGTGCACAAAAATATATCACATATACAATGTGCAATACTAGTGAGTAAATCCATTTAAAGTGAACCAATACTAGTTAATGCAAAGTAATATATCAAATATATAATTATACATTAAATCATTAAATCAACACTTGATTCAATGATCCGGTCATATCGCATATAACCGGCTCGTATCCAATGTATCGGCTTACCGAATCAATCCTTGATTCAATAACTAGGTTATATCGCATATAACCAATCGATACATTCGTCGCGAGAATGGAATACGGTATCACATACACGAATTATTCTCGGTCCCGCACATATCTCATATGCGCTCCTATTTCGTTTCGCTTGAGCCAGGAAACCTCTGTGTAGGACTCTAAAGACTCGTCAATACGCCGGCAGCGGATGATGATCATATCAAACACCCACAAGCCGCAAGCGGTCTGCTAAACGTAACGGCCACCCGGGTATTGAGCGATCAGAAGATCGACGAGCAAGCCCGCTCACACTCCTGTGAATCCAACCAGTAACACTTACCGTACAGTCCGGTCTGTTCGTCTGATATGTCGCATATCTCGCCTAGGGGTGGTAAACGTCAGACCCCAATAGTTCGATAAGTCATGCCGATGTAGGGTCCATAACATTCGTGAAACTACTGATAACTCTTACCAGTATATCACTGCAACCCTGGCCAGGGATTTCCTGTTATGGCCAGTCGAGCATAGCACAACATCAACCCCCAATACCGGGAGAGACGAATCCCCTCCTATCGCTCATTGCCTCCATGTGAATCGGGACTGTACCCAAAAACCACCTGTTTGCACAACTCAGTAGAGCCGTGGTAGGGTGGAAATCAAAGCACAGTGGGAGACACACAAGACTCTACGACGATCTCGGGTCAACAGACTAAGCTGTACCAGTGTCATCAGAGAACTGCCATCTGACGTGAGGTATAATACCATCTGGGAGTTCTCGGCGAGTCCGTTCAGTATACCCAGTCTCCACTGAGCACCCGCATACCATCTCCGATGTCAAACACCAATGGATATGGGATCATCCATCGCCCATCGCATGGGTCGAGAAGACATACGCTAGTCTACTCTGTAATATCGATGCCCCGTCTCGATATTCCCTCGACTAGGAACATTTCAAGGATGTACTCATAGACTATCCAGGCCCCGCTAGTATGATCTGCATCATAGTCCTGGAAGTCGAGTACACATCCTAAGGGCTTTATCAACATGTAATCAGAGAGACAGAAAGTATACATGTTAAGATAAAGAGCAACCAGATAGCATACTATCATGTCGAGCAAGAAAGTCCTACCTATATATGTCCCAGCATCCACTACAATATACATCCAATGTACAGTAATGGCCTCTAGGGCATACATATAACTAACAATCTCCCACTTGCACTAGGGCCATCTGTAGCAGTGGTTGCAGTATCACATACTCAACCATCCCCTAAAAGTCTCTCTTTAGGAAAAGGGCCTTCGTGAGTGGATCCGCCGTGTTGTCCTCTGAGTCTACTTTCCTAACCTCGATCACCCTGGAGATCAACTATCTCCATGATCAGGTGATGCTGCCTTAGATTATGTCTGGGTCACTGATGGGACCAGGGTTCCAGGGCCAAAGCCACAGTTCCATTGTCACACAGTGGTAGGAACCTAGTTCATCCTATGAACCAATATACACCCAAACTGCCTCTTTGGTAGTATCTTCAATAGCGATGTTACCAGCCTTTATCGTCTAGATTGCCACGGTATCGAGCTTGGAATTCTTCCAACATACCGTCCCTTTACTGAGGGTAAAGACAGTGCCTGTGACTGACATTCAGTCGTCTTTATCACCCTGGAACACTTCCAGTGATTCTCCCCAGGATCGATTGATACAATCTCACTATACCTAGTGAGAACCCTAATATCCCTTTAGATCTATCTCATAGGTCCAAATCTCAGGATTTAGGAGGTATCATCTTTATCCTATTTGGAGAATCCTTGTGATAATAGGAGATTGACCGATCGTAGTATAGGAAACTCTTTTCCTATCAAGAGTATGTTGTCTACGTACAATACGAAGATGACCACCTTACTCTCTACTACCCTTTTGTATATACAAGGTTCGTCTACCATTTTGATGAAGTCAAACACTTTGACTATCACATCAAAACAGACGTTCCAACTCCGTGATGCCTGCTTCATTATGTAAAGCAACTTGCACACGTTTCCGCTGCTCCCACTATTTTACGAAGACCTCTGGCTGTGTTCTTATAGACGTTCTCTTCTAAATCAGTATTTAAAAGAAGCAGTCATGGCACCCAACCGCCAGATATCGTAGTCATGGTATGTAGCCGTGGTAAGTAGGATCTGGACAGACTTAAGCATAGCTACTGGAAAAAGGTTTCATCATTATCCACGCCTGGTCGATGACGAAAACCTTTAACAAGTCTAGCTTTGAAAGTCTCAACTTTTCCATCTACACCAAGTAATCTTCTCAAGATATACTTGCTCCTGATGGGGATTTAACCCTTCAGATATTGCAGCTAAAGTCCATACTTTGCTGGTGTACATGGATTCCATCTCAGATCGCTAAGCATCCAGCCATTCTTACAGAGTCCCTACTCTCGATGGCCTGCTCGAAACTAGTTGGGTCATCATCTCATGATGCAATCCTTGCTCCCACTGTCATCAAGAAACCGAGGTATCTCTCAGGCGGATGAGGAACCCTACTAGATCGGCGGAGAGGCTGAGGTTCATCGGGAACTATAGAATCTTATGGTTCAGTCAAATCATCAACTGCAGTTTTGTATAGCTGGAACCTTTCCAGTTCTACAGAACTGATCCTGCCTCGATCTTGTCCGGATTTTGCTTTAAACATAGGCCGGACAACCCCAAATCTTAACTCACTTAAGAGATAGGCTCTTCACATACCATATCTCATATGGAATGGTAGGCAGTGATTTGATTCGAACCTAATTCAACAGGTATGCAGCTTCTCAAGCGCATAACTCCGAAAAAGGAAATAGGTAACTCAGTAGTACTCATCATAGAGCACACGATATCTAATATTGTGTGATTGCTCCGCCCCGATACACCGTTGTGCTGTGGTGTATTCAGAGGAGTAATACTGAGAGAAAATCTCATTTTCCTTTAGAATAGTCCAGGAATTCCATGCACAAGTATTCTCCTCCTTGATCTCATCAAGGGACATAATACTTATACCCGGTTATTGGTTCTCTACTTCTAACTTATATTCTGTGAATACCTCAAAAGGTTCGGACTTATGTTTCAACAGGAACATATGACTGAATCTTGAGAGATTATCAGAGAATATAATGAAGTATAAAGAACCAGTCCTGACATGTGTAGACAGGAGACCTTACATACATCATTACGTATCAGTCCCAAGAGTTTACTAACTCTTCCTTTGTTTCCAATAAACAGAGCTATGGTCATCTTATCTTTGGGACATGACTGGCAAGTTTCACAAGATGTAAATTCAAATTGATTTAAATATGCATCTAAAATGTAACTTCAGCCAGTCGGGTTGCATTGATATGACCTAGTCTACAATGCCTCAAGAAGAATTTGTTCATTTCTGAACTCTTCTTCTTGTGTGCGTTCAGTATACTAGGAACTGTAGTTTGATTTAGAACGTTAATGCTTTTAGATAGCGTGCCTGAACCGATCAACTTTTGATATAGGAAGTGTTCAAAACATTATCCATGAATACAAAATTATATCCTTTCTTTACTAATAAAGAGACTGATATGATTTTGTATATCAGGTTCGGTATCTAATAGCATTTGTTCAGAATCAATGTATTCGTAATACAGGGTGACAGTGACCAACAGACTTGGCTGCAACACTTGCCCCGTTTTCTGTCTCATGAAACTTATCACCCGTTCTCAGTTTTTCTACCTTTTTGTAGCCCTATGTAACAGATTACATATCTGGGATCCTGATCCGGTATCATATACCCAGGATGCAGAGGATACTGAGAAACAGTTCTTTGTAATGAACACACCCGAAGGAGATGCATCATATGCACTGTCTTCGTTTGGGCGGCATAGGAATTCTGGTATTCCCCAATTTCCTGCTCTGTCTTATAACAATTATAAGTTGGAGCGGGACCAACGTTCCCCAGCTCAGTATAACAAGCGGGTTCGGTCAATTTTCCGTATTATTATCTTGATTAAGGCATGATATGGTCGCTACCAGGAGAGAGAGAGAAGAAAACACTCAGCGTGCGCTCTTGCAAGATTAGATTGGTTATATATTTTATCTAATCAGGATGGCTTCCACTGTTTTTATCAAATCTTCCTTCAAACCCTAAAAGGAAAGACTAGCCGGGATTAATTACACTCTACAAGTTCGCCAATCTTTCAGCCAGGCCAGTGTCGGTACTTTGAGGAAGGTTCCCCGTGCTTTCGCACGGACCTAATTACAGTAAACCTCGTTTTCCCAGAGGCGTTACCTCGTTGACACCTTTCTAGACACCTACTTGATCGGCTAATTGTAAAGTGCAAAACTCTCCCAGGAGTAACAATTACTCGCAGTGGGGATCGGGATCCAACTATCATATAGAAGGTATGCAATCTCATTGTAAATTTCAACAGTTGAAACTCCCGATAAAGGTTTTTACCCCTAGCACCTATGACCTTAACTATGGTCAACAAATCATAAGCACTAGTCAAGTTCTACCCGTCATTTCGTGATTAATTAGACCCACCCACATGACCCTTAACTAAGGTCAACAAAGTCACGCGACTGTCCTAACTAATCGCATCATATGCGGTGTAGGAAGACATCACTTAGCTACCGTACACTGTGCCTTGACTATGGTCAACAAACACAGCACGAATACTAAGTACTCTACTTCCTAAAATGACGGAGGGTTGCGAATGGTTTTAGTGAAAACCTTTAACGCTTTGAACTTGATCTCGTTGCGGAATCAAATAGTTTTTAAATGGAATGTTTTCGAGGCTTTTCTAGTTTTGCTAAAGGGGTCACTCCCGGTGAAGGGATCGTCGGCCCTTTCCTCGTCGAATGAGGTGCGGGATATATCATATATATCACTGTGCAAAGTGGAAACTATAGAAGCGATCAAAGACAAACCGAGGGTTGTAGCATCTGCCAGTTATTGCTAAAGGAGTCACTCCCGGTGAAGGGATCTCGGTCCTTTCCTCATCGAATAAGGTGCAGGATGTTCTATAATGAACACCGCGATGCAAAGCAAGAACTGTAGCTACCTGTTTTATTTTGAAATTCGATTCCACAACATCAATTAGGTTTATTTTCTTTCATTAATCTCATTAATGAATATCCCATCATATAGGTCCACCTAACCATCATAGATAAATATAACGTACGCTTATGCCATCCGCATTCGTCTCGATGTCCCGTCTGCACCGTTAGGTTAGGTAACTAACGCCAGAGCGAGGCAGGGCTAGCGCGGGTGTAAAACATAAGCAACGTCTATATAATATATCATATGTACTATATATAATACCTGTCACAGAACATCACATGATCACAGATAAATCACAGCAGAAGAAACATATGAAATATTGGATATACTAGGACGTCCGTGTTTTCAATACGAGCCAGTATAAAACACGGATTCCACGGTCGTGATGAATAGCCAATCCCACACCCCAAGACCCCTACGAGAGCGGCAAACAACCCTACCAATTCTAGGGTTAGGAGACCCGGACTCGACTCCTCGAGATGGTCTCCTACTGGACCCCAGAACCCGGTTACTTGTGCTCCCCTCCTTGGGTCTATCCTAGTGCAGAAAAGTAAATAATATACAAATGGTGACAACATCCGCAACCTGGAAGTGCCCCAATAAAAGAATATTACATACAAGTTTTTACATAAATGAAAATGAAAAACACTCATCTCACATAAAACCCCCCCGGCTATTCAAACACGACGATCCAATATAACATATCCAGCAACACATAACATCACATGTCATCAACGTAAGTAAATATGCACATCCCAATTGTCGTTGACATATAGCAACGAAACCGGCGATATCACATATTACACTTACGGTCACAGAAAAGAAAGTGTAAAACTACAACAGTTGGAATCCGCAATCTCTTTAGACATCACATGCCTAATCAAATGCATTACTTAGACATCGCATGCCTAACAATTATAAACCCCGCATTTTAGTCTCAAAATCGAAAACACTTTTCAATATCAAGTCGGGCAATTCAACAGGATTCCCGATATTCTGATCGAATGCTCGTCGCAAACTTTAGTAGACGGCCGCACCCCCGAAACCGTCGATGAAGTGCACCAAGGCGGAACACCGCTACCGCGAGCACCCAAACGGATGCTTTCGGCGACGGGGTTCTCCTACAGTCACTTGGTCGGGGCTATGGAGTGAGGCTGTCTATTAAGTTTACCCGGCGAGTATCCGCGTACGCTACGTGATTGCGACGGACTTTTGATCACATCAAAATTCCGTGGCAACCGATCAAGTGAGACTAAACTGCTATGTTTATAATATTCATTCCGTTATCTCATAATAATTTGTGAATTCCAATTATTGTATCACATTTCGGATAAATAGAAAATGCTAAACTTTTCGATCGAACAATCGAACACCCAAGTTTTCCCGATACAGCTCAACATATGAAATAAGTCTAACAACATTCAGTTCGTGCCTCAGTACGAACGGTCCAGCCGTAGAAGGGTCAAGCCAACGCCTCACATGTGGCACGCCGTATTGCCCCAAACCCGAAGGTTCAAAGGGCAGTTCAAGACGGTCACATAATCGAGTTAAGGTTTGTTGTCTTCTAGAGGGTCCATCGCGTTACTTGCACTACTTAGAACGTCGTTAAACTACGGAAAAATCCAATACTTGGAAATTTCCCGACAGGGGAAAAATTGGGTATTTATATCCGGTCAAACTTTTTAACATATTCTAAAATTTATCCGGAAAGCCACACAGACAAAATCTGATAATCCGATCGAACATTCGAATCCCCAAAACAACCCTAGAAAATTCAACTCATGAATAAATTTTAAAAATACCCAGAGAACTCAGCACCTGAAACAATGAATTACTGTGCAAACAGTTACTTCTGACGTCACACTTCTGCCGCGGAACCGCCGCATAAGCTAGGCTTATGCCGCGGTTCCGCCGCCGATTTCACTGTTCATGCAAAACTTTTTGCGCCGTAATTCTTAGATTTCCCTGCTGAGTCCTCTGCATATTTTTAATTTGGAAAAATCCACGATTTTAGAAAAAGTACAGAGAGCAATTTTTGGGGTTCGGTTTCGGTTCGATCGGGTTTCAAATTCCGTCTAGACTTCGCCTAAGGCTCTAGCTAGGCTCTGATACCACTGTAGGGTTCCTAGGCACCCTAGTGAGGTCTCACAAGTGATCAAACATGCAAATTTCTAAAAATTACGGTGCCGAGAAAACCTAGAACGGATCGTTAACAAGATATTTAGGCAAAGCAAGCAAGTAATCGAATTAAATGCTAGGGGAAAGTGACTACAACCTTTGTAGATCCAGTCCACCACTTCGTGAGCTCCACGATGATCTCCCTCCGCTGTCCAAATCGAACTCACGACTCTAGCATTGGCATCATCGAAGAATGGGCAGGCTTGATCATCGGTTCGATGCCGAAGATGATCTACGTCGAGGCATCACAAGAACAAGCTCCAACTTCACCAAGTCGGGAAAACTTGTGAAGGAAACACCCTATACTACTTGGAAAGAGGTAGAAGATGAAGAAATAGGAAGTGGGTAAACTTTAGAATTGGATTTCTCACTCAATTTCACTAGTTGCCATTAATGGCCACTAGCTTTCTTCATGTTGAAGAAGATGAAGAAGAAGAAGAAGATATGATAAGTTAATTCAAAATAGAAAAGAAAATGCAATACTTATCATATCTTCAACCATGGTTTAGTGTAGAGACTTAACTTAGGTTAGATGAGTGGTTAGGGTTAGTCATGAGACAAGAATGGTGACTAAGTCAATGCTTCATGAATCTTCAACTAAAAACAAATATAGCCACCATTCATTTCTCTTTTTCTTTTCAAATGAAATAAATAAAAAGATAAATGAATAAGCAAATGAAATGATACCCTAACCACTAACTAACCATGGTTCAATACTTTACACAAAACCAAGAAAGAATGTATCATCAAACATGATACAATCATGTGCACAAAAATATATCACATATACAATGTGCAATACTAGTGAGTAAATCCATTTAAAGTGAACCAATACTACTTAATACAAAGTAATATATCAAATATATAATTATACATTAAATCATTAAATCAACACTTGATTCAATGATCCGGTCATATCGCATATAACCGGCTAGTATCCAATGTATCGGCTTACCGAATCAATCCTTGATTCAATAACTAGGTTATATCGTATATAACCAATCGATACATTCGTCGCGAGAATGGAATACGGTATCACATACACGAATTATTCTCGGTCCCGCACATATCTCATATGCGCTCCTATTTCGTTTCGCTTGAGCCAGGAAACCTCTGTGTAGGACTCTAAAGACTCGTCAATACGCCGGCAGCGGATGATGATCATATCAAACACCCACAAGCCGTAAGCGGTCTGCTAAACGTAACGGCCACCCGGGTATTGAGCGATCAGAAGATCGACGAGCAAGCCCGCTCACACTCCTGTGAATCCAACCAGTAACACTTACCGTACAATCCGGTCTGTTCGTCTGATATGTCGCATATCTCGCCTAGGGGTGGTAAACGTCAAACCCCAATAGTTCGATAAGTCATGCCGACGTAGGGTCCATAACATTCGTGAAACTACTGATAACTCTTACCAGTATATTACTGCAACCCTGGCCAGGGATTTCCTGTTATGGCCAGTCGAGCATAGCACAACATCAACCCCCAATACCGGGAGAGACGAATCCCCTCCTATCGCTCATTGCCTCCATGTGAATCGGGACTGTACCCAAAAACCACCTGTTTGCACAACCCAGTAGAGCCGTGGTAGGGTGGAATTCAAAGCACAGTGGGAGACACACAAGACTCTACGACGATCTCGGGTCAACAGACTAAGCTGTACCAGTGTCACCAGAGAACTGCCATCTGACGTGAGGTATAATACCATCTGGGAGTTCTCGGCGAGTCCGTTCAGTGTACCCAGTCTCCACTGAGCACCCGCATACCATCTCCGATGTCAAACACCAATGGATATGGGATCATCCATCGCCTATCGCATGGGTCGAGAAGACATACGCTAGTCTACTCTGGAATATCGATGCCCCGTCTCGATATTCCCTCGACTAGGAACATTTCAAGGATGTACTCATGGACTATCCAGGCCCCGCTAGTATGATCTGCATCATAGTCCTGGAAGTCGAGTACACATCCTAAGGTCTTTATCAACATGTAATCAGAGAGACAGAAAGTATACATGTTAAGATAAAGAGCAACCAGATAGCATACTATCATGTCGAGCAAGAAAGTCCTACCTATATATGTCCCAGCATCCACTACAATATACATCCAATGTACAGTAATGGCCTCTAGGGCATACATATAACTAACAGTTATGTTGTAGTGCGCTTAAAGGACTTCTCGACTTAGGTCGCGGCTACATGTCACGTATAGCGCGTCTAAGTGAGGGGCTTGTGTTTGTTTGGTCGGGGTTCGTTTCAAGATGTTTGGCGAAGAGAAGCACAGGGGATTTTTCCGTCTCTCATATCACCTTCCTTAGCCTTAACAAATGCGGAATTATTCACTTATTATAAAAGAAAATAAAACAAAACAAGAAGGAAGAAAAGAAGGAAAGGAAAATACGGTTTTACAAATGTGCAAGCTAACTACTTGGGTCCTCACCTAAGCAAGCAACTCCGTCGAGTATTATCGCTTGGAAATAATACGGATAAGAGGAAAAGGAAAAAGAAAACAAGCAAAGAAATAACAACAAATAATTAACAAGAAAAATTAAAATTACAATACAAGATAATAAAATTAAAAGACAATAAATAAAAGAGACAAGATAATAAAAATAATCCTCATCTTCATTTCATCATCCACTCAATACTCTCACTACATTTTAATGGAAGAAGACATGAAGTAGAAGAAGAAGCTAAACTAAACTATACTAATTTCTAACAAAAAGAAGCATAAAAAGAAGACCCTTGGCTTAGCACAAAACTGGGCTATTTATAGGCTGCGTGCTGAAACCCTAGATGAAGATTCTGAGTCCAAATGAAATGTCCAAACTACCCCCAAAATCCGAGTTGACACTGAGTCAACTCGGCCGCGGATCCGCCGTGAATCGGCCGTTTTGGCCGCAGATCCGCGCTTCTTTAAGGGAATTGGGTTGTCGTTTTTTCTGGGTTTTCTTGTGTTGCTCTCCTTTGTTGTTCTACATGTTCCAAATTGCAAATTGCTTCCACAATTTCTTCAGATCTGCAACAGTCCAAAATGGCTTTAAAAATAATCCTTTTGACCTCATCTCCCTTGAGCTGAGCTCACCCATTGATTCTTGTGCTGCCCCTCTCATACTCCGTGCTTGTCTGAGACACAAATGACTACTATCATTTATCTTGTCTCTGGAACTGGTACGCGGCACTGGACGGATATGGATGATCGGAACCCGGCTTTTATCTGCTGGCAACAGATGTTCTGGATTTTGGCATAACAGTGGAGATTTTGTATCATTTGCGTTATTTTGGACTAGGAACCTGTAGCCTGTAAATATGTAGCAAACACGGATTAAAAGCACCCACCTATAAACAAACGAGCATAAGAATGGGCGGTATTAAATGCAAAATTCTGGTGTGAACAAATATAACGAAGTACTAAGAACCTACCTTGGCATTTGTAGTTATAGGACTATATACATCAGCATGTTTGCGTCCTAAGAGTTCACTAACTCTTTCTCTATTTCCAGTAAACAGAGTATTGGTCATTTTACCTTTGAGACAAGACTGGCAAGTGTCATAAGATGAAAATTCCAACGGATTCTAATATTCATCCTTATGTAACTTAGTTGGTCGTGTCGCATTGATATGACCTAGTCTACAATGCCTCAAGAAGGATTCGTTCATTTCTGAACCATTCCTCATGTGTGTGTTCTAGATAGTTTGAACTGTGGTTTGATTTAGAACATATATGCCATTTCATAACGAGCCTGATCCAATCAACTCTTGATTCAGGAAAATGTTCACAACATTATCCCCCTATACAGAATTATATCCTTCTTAAACTTAATAAAGAAACTGATTTAATGTTGTATATCAGGTTCGGTATCTAATGACATTTGTTCAGAATCAATGTATTAATATAGGGTGATATCTGCCAACAGACTTGGCGGCAACAGTAGCACCATTCTCTAACACTTAGAGACATATCACCCATTCTCAGTTCTCTACCTTTCTGTAGCCCATGTAACATATTACATATGCGGGATCCTGATCCGGTATCTTATACTTAGGACGTAGATGATACTGAGAAACAGTTCTCGGTAAATAAGGACACCCAAAGAATATGCATCAACATGCTTAATACTCGATTGGGTGGCATGGAAATCAGGATATTCCCTTATTTCCTGTTCAGACTTATAACAATTATAAGAAAGAACGGAACCAACGTTTCCTAGCTCAGTATAATTAGCAGGTTCGGTCAATGCATTCATTTTATTATCTTGATTAAGACGTGACATGGTCGCTACCAGGAGAGAGAGAGAAGAAAACACCCTACGTGCGCTCGCATGATTAGATTGGTTATTATTTTATCTAATCAGGATGGCTCCCACTGTTTTTGTCAAATCTTCCTTCAAACCTTAAAAGGTAAGACTAGCCGAGATTAATTACACCGTATAAGTTCGCCAATCTTTCAGCCAGGCCAGTGTCGGTACTTTAAGGGATGTTCCCCGTGCTTTTGCACGGATCTAATTAAAATAAACCTCATTTTTCCAGGGGCGTAACATTGTTAACACCTTTCTAGACACCTACTTGATCGGCTAATTGTAATGTGTAAAACTCTCCCAGGAGTAACTCTTACTCACAGTGGGTATCGGGATCCAACTATCTCATAGAAAGTATGCAATCTCATTGCAAATTTCAACACTTGAAATTCCCAATAATATTTTGCCCCTAGCATCCTATGACCTTGACGGAGGCCAACAAACCATAGGCTGCTAGTCAGGTTTATCTCGTACATTTCATGATTGAATTAAACCCACCTGCACGACCCTTGACGGAGTCCAACAATGTCGTACGACTACCCTAATCCAATCGCATCTCATGCTGGCAGATAAGCACTAGTTAGCTACCGCACACTACGCCTTGACGGATGTAATTCCATGCTACCTCTCCCGGTACTTTCGGGCAAGCGGAATTTGATGAAAAACAATTTTCTTAGAGGTGGTAACATGGACTTAAAACCCCGGATCTTTGTTAAACATCTAACTAACAACCTAACTACGAGTTGCTAACTACTCGGTTAGGGGGTTATACCTTTCTTTTTCTCGAACTCCTTCGTCTTCAAGCTTCGATGGTCGTCCTAATCGGCTTCTCCCCGTCGTCTCCTTGCGCCGAAGATAGATCCACCTGAAAGCTTCAACCTTTGGCTCCTTCTTCGAACTTTGAAGAAACTAGTTCACTCGGTTTGCTAAACCTTGTGAACTAGAGTGAGTAGAGAAGAGTTTGTATGGGATTTTATCTATGGTTCTTGGTTCTCAACTCATGAGACAAGTGAACCATAGAATCAAGACAGGGAGAGCAAGAGGAGGAAGATGAGAGCTCAAGAACAAGAGAGAGAATGAGCATGAAAGAATGAGAGAAGACTTTTCTCATTTGGCTCTCATAATCCAAAACAATCATAACACCTCATATCAATCAAGTATTATGTGATGGTTTAAGCAACCATAGCCATATCATTTCATGCACTCATTTTGCACAAAAGAGCAAGCAAGCAAAAGCCTTTGCCATGAAATGATAGCTATAGTTATCATGATGGTCAACTAGTCAAGCCTAGTCAACCGGTCAACAAAGTCAACAAGTCAACAAAAGTCAACAAGTCAACAAAGTCAATCCCTCAACAACCATGTCATCATAATACTTAATCAATATAATTGTTAATCACATATCATATTCTCATTAGGGTTGAGCAAAAAGTCAATAGTCAACTGTCAACGGTCAACAACCCTAATGAGAATCCTCTGCCTCTGTCTCTCCGTCAACTGTGCATACACACCCGCATCCGCGTTCCGAGGAACACGAATGCATACTGGATAAAACCAATCCCAAAAGGTACACTAGGATCTGGCTTAAACCAAAGCCCGCTAGTGTGAACTGTCCGGACACTGTACGTGCACAAGTGCACGGATGTGACCGAACCCTGTCGCAAAACCATGCGACCTCTACTCTTTTGCCTAAAGGCGAATAGCTTTCTGTGTGGGACTCTAAAGACTCGACACTACGCTGGCAGTGGGTTTAACCACAGACCGCAAGCGGCACTAGCTGTGCGTAACGGTCCCCAGGTAGATGCCAAAAAGAAGACTGACGAGGCGAAACCCATCTGAACTCCTACTGAGCCTGAATGTGACATTCTCCGTACAGTCCGGTCTGTTCGTCTGATACATCGCATGGCGGGCCTAGAGGGCGGTAAACGTCAGTCCCCTAATAGCGGTACAAGTCGTGTCGGAGTGAAGCCCAAAACACCCTGAGATAACACTGGAAGCCTACCAGTATATCTCGTTTGCCCTGGCCTGGGACTACTCATGTAATGGCTCTCCTAGACACAGCGCGATGTCAACCCCCAATACCGGGAGAGACGAATCCTGTCTAACCGTCACTGCCTCCAAGTGCTTCGGGACTGCACCCAACTACCACCTGTTTGCACGACTCCTTTGAGCCGTGGTAGGGTAGTAATCAAAGTACAGTGGGAACACACTCGAGGCGAAGTGACAGTGTCAAGTCAGCGGACTAAGCTGTACTCATGTCACCTGGGAACTGATAACTGACGATAGGCATAATACCAACTAGTCAGTTCCCGACGAGTCCTGTCCAGTGTACTCGTAACCCAATGAGCACCCGCATACTATCTCAAGTACGACGTACCGACGGCTGTGGGACAGACCGTCTCCCACACTGGGATGAGAAGCGCATGCGCTAGTCTACTCCGGAGTATCGATGCCCTGTCTCGATAGTCCTGTGACCAGGGACCTGCATAAGGATGTGCTTATAGATTACCCAGCCCCACTAGTGTGACTGCCATCACAACGTTGGTAATCAAGCAAAGATCCTAAGGGCTCCACTAATGTGTATAGGCGATATACTAAAATAAACACATGTACATATTGAAGTAGAAACAAACCAAGTAGCATACTACTATTTTGAGCAAGATTGTATATACAAGGTGAATATCCCAAGCTTCCATTAAGTAATATACAAACTAGTATGATACAGTAATGGCCTCTATGGCATATACACTAAAAATCTCCCACTTGCACTAAGGCCATGTACTGGCGTATCGAAGACCTATCATCTCGATCAGCCACTCGAACTGAGTCTGGGGCAAGGCCTTAGTGAATGGATCTGCAGTGTTATCTTCTGAAGCGACTCTCCGAACCTCGATCTCCTGGCGATCCACGATCTCCCTGATCAGGTGATACCGCCTCAAGATGTGTCTGGATCTCTGATGGGACCTGGGTTCCTTCGCTAAGGCTATAGCCCCGTTGTTGTCGCAATACAGAGGTATTGGATCAACAATGGACGGAACCACCTGAAGCTCTTTCAAGAACTTCCTCATCCAGACAGCTTCTTTTGCGGCATCAGATGCAGCGATGTATTCCGCTTCCATTGTCGAGTCTGCAACGGTTTCCTGTTTGGAACTCTTCCAACACACCGCCCCTCCATTGAGGGTAAAGACAAAACCCGACATGGACTTGGAATCATCCTTGTCACTCTGGAAGCTGGAGTCAGCAAAGGCCTCGATCTGGAGGTCTTTTCCGCCATACACCAAGAACATCTCCTTAGTCCTTCTGAGGTACTTGAGAATGTTCTTTACTGCTATCCAGTGTTTCTCCCTAGGGTTTGACTGATACCGGCTTACCACACTCAGTGCATAAGCTACATCCGGTCTGGTACACAACATCGCATACATTATAGAGCCTACCGCAGAAGCGTATGGTATAATAGACATGCGATCCCTCTTCAAATCAGTCTTGGGAGACATCTCTTTAGAGAGGGTGATCCCGTGACAAGCTGGTAGGTTACCGCGCTTGGAATCTTCCATACTGAATCTTTTCAGTATGGTGTCGATGTACCTGGACTGTGAAAGTCCTAATATCCTTTTGGATCTATCACGATGGATCCGGATCCCCAGGATGTATGAGGCATCACCCAGGTCTTTCATGGAGAACCTGTGTGACAAGAACCCCTTGACAGATTGTAGCATAGGAATGTCATTTCCTATTAAGAGAATGTCATCCACGTACAAAACGAGGAATACTACAGTTCTCGCTACAAATCTACAATAGATGCATGGTTCATCTGGATTTTTGATAAAGCCAAATTCCTTGACCGTCTCATCAAAACAGATGTTCCAACTCCGCGATGCCTGCTTTAGTCCATAGATGGACTTAAGCAACTTGCACACCTTTCCGCTACTCCCACTCTGAATGAAACCTTCTGGCTGGTCCATATAGACACACTCCTCTAAATTTCCATTTAGAAAAGCGGTCTTTATGTCCATTTGCCAGATCTCATAATCGTGGAAGGCAGTAATGGCAAGAAGGATCCGAATGGATTTCAGCATAGCCACTGGAGAAAAGGTTTCGTCATAGTCCAAGCCAGGTCTTTGACGGAAACCCTTTGCAACAAGTCTAGCTTTATAGGTCTTAACCTGTCCATCTACACCAATCTTCCTTTTGAATATCCACTTGCATCCTACGGGTTTTACCCCGTCTGGAGCAATGTCCAACGTCCATACTTTGTTGGTGTATATGGACTCCATTTCGGTCCGCATTGCATCCAGCCATTTTACTGAGTCAACGCTCTGAACGGCCTGCTGGAAGCTAATAGGCTCATCATAATCTATGATGCAATCTTCTCTATCCCCGTCTATGAGAAAACCGTAGTATCTCTCGGGCGGATGAGACTGCCTACTACTCCTGCGGAGTGGCGTAGGAATGTCCTGTTCTTTTGAACCCTCTGGTTCCACTAAGCTTTCAGTAATAGCTCGTGGTTCTGGAATTTCTTCCAGTTCTACTGCGCTCCCACTAATTTCCTTTTCTAAGAACTGGTGTTCTAGAAAGTGGGCATGACGAGAAACAATAACTTTTTGTTCCTCTTCGCAGTAGAAGAAATATCCCTTGGAGTTCTTTGGATATCCCACAAACTTGCACTGTACTGAGCGTGCCTCGAGCTTGTCCGCGTTTTTCTTTTTGACAAAAGCTGGACTTCCCCATGTCTTAATGTGATTAAGATGGGGCCTCTTCCCACACCACATCTTATATGGTGTGGTAGGCACAGTCTTAGTGGGAACTCGGTTCAAAATCTATGAAGCTGATTCTAGCGCATACCCCCAGAATGATTGCGGTAACTCAGCGTTACTCATCATGGACCGTACCATATCCAATAGGGTGCGGTTCCGTCTCTCCGATACACCGTTATGTTGCGGAGTGTATGGAGGAGTAAGCTGAGAGAGAATTCCATTCTCTTTTAAATAGTCCAGGAACTCGGCACTCAAGTATTCACCACCTCGATCCGATCTTAGAATCTTGATACTTTTGCCGGTTTGTTTTTCTACTTCATTCTTATATTTCTGGAATTTTCCAAAGGCTTCGGACTTATGTTTCATTAAGAAGACATAACCGTACCTTGAAAAGTCATCCGTAAAAGTAATGAACTAAGAATAACCGCTTCGCGCATGTGTAGACATTGGACCGCACACGTCGCTGTGTACGAGTCCCAAGAGCTCGCTCGCTCTTACTCCGTGTCCAGTGAACGGAGACTTTGTCATCTTTCCTTTGAGACAGGATTGACAAGTGGCATACGATTGATATTCGAATGGATTCAAATATCCTTCTGTATGTAACTTTGTCAACCTTCTCTCATTGATGTGACCCAGTCTACAATGCCATAAGAAAGTCTGATTTATTTCCGGAGACATTCTTTTGTGTGTATTCTAGACATTGAAAATCTGTGGTTGGTTTAATACGTATATACCATTGCTCAATATACCTGACCCAATCAAAACTTGATTAAGGTGAATGTTTACAACATTGCTTATAAACGCAAATTCATAACCTTCTTTAGAAACCAAAGATACAGAAATGATATTACAAGTTGCGTTGGGTACAAAAAAGAAATTACGCAAAACCAAAACATGTCCATCTAACATTCCCAGGTGATAGTCCCCCACGGCTTTAGCATCCATGCTAGCTCCATTCGCAACTCTGAGGGTCATGTCACCTGCTTTCAAAACACTACGGTTTCTCAACGCCTGCAAAGAATTACAGATATGAGATCCTGATCCGGTATCCAATACCCAGGAGGTAGAGTTTATTGAAAGACAGTTTTCAATAACATACACACCTGAAGCTGAAGCTACAACCTGCTTCAATTCCTGTGTTCTGTCCTTCCAGGCCCTGCAATCATTCTTCCAGTGTCCTTTCTTATGACAATAGAAGCATTCTTCCTTATCCACAAGCTTCCCCGCTTTCTTTGTTGCTTTAGCTTTTCCCTTCGTATCCACTTTACTAACACCGCCCCTTGGTTTGGCGGGGGCATTCTTCTTCTTTCCCTTGGCTTTCGCCTTGGACCTTGAAGAAGATGATCATCCTACAAACAAAGTGGATGTTTCCCTACCTTTCTGTAGGGTGCCCTCTGCGCTCCTCAGCATGTTGAGGAGCTCTGAAAGTTCAACTTCCTTTTCTTGTAAGTTGAAGTTCAGTATAAACTGGGCGTAAGTGGAAGGAAGGGACTGGAGAACTAAGTCCGTATAGAGCTCACTCTCCAATGTGGTCCCTAGGTCCGCGAGCTCCTCAATGTAGCCGATCATCTTAAGCACGTGTTCTGCTACTGATGATCCGACGGCCATCCTTGCCGAAAATAACTTTTTCGACGCTTCGTATCTTGCGATACGAGATTGCTCTCCATACAGTTCTTTTGTATGAAGAAATATGGATTCCAAGTCCATATTCTCGTGCCTCCTCTGATTTTTTTTTCCATAGAGGCAAGTACGAGGCACTTGGCCTTCGCGCTATCAATCTCCCAAGTCTTACGGATTTCCTTATCCGCGACGCTGGAAGTGGGACCAGGTACAGGGGGAGCTTTGGTGGTAAGAAGATACCCCAGCTTGTCGTAAGTGATTGCCATCTTGACATTCCTGAGCCAATCTTTGTAGTTTGGCCCTGTCAGTATGTTTTTATCTAGAAGTAACTTAAGTCCAGTCATGTCAATAGGTCGCTGCAATTAGGAGAGAGAAGAAACACTCAGCTTGATGCTCTTGCAAGTTTAGAATGGTTTTTAGTTTGTCTAAACAGGATGGCTCCCACTGTTTCTCGAATCCCTCCTCAAACCATAAAGGAAGAATTAGTCGGGATCAATCCCACCGCACAATACTTGCTTAACCGTTCAGCCAGGCTAATGTCGGTACTTTGAGGGAGGTTTTCCAACGCTTTCGCGAAGTTCCTTAATTAAATAACCTCTTTTCCCTGGGGGCGTAGCCCCGCTAACACCTTTCTAGACACCTACTAGGTTTATAGCATTGATCGTTTAGTTAGAAATTTCCCGAGGAGTAGCATATACTCACAGTAGGATCGGGATCGAAATATCATCGCGTGACGAAACTGAAGGAATCCTACCAGAATCATCACACTCCAAGTGGTATGCAAATCTAGCAAGTTTCAGTACTTATGAAACTCCCGATGTGGATTTTTGCCCCATGCTCTTATGACCTTGACTTTGGCCAAAATATCATAAGTCACATGTCAAGTTCTACCCGTCATTCTCCAGGTTAATTTGGATCCATCCGTACCTACCCTTGACTTTGGCCAAAATGGCAGTACGACTGTCCCAAACCAACGCATCTATCTATGCTACACATGAATACCCAATAGCTACCAATCACTATGCCTTGACTTTGGCCAACATACACAGCTTGAATACTATTGACTATTCATGTGAAACGACGGAGGGCTACGAATGGTTTTGGAAAAACCGTGAACGTAGTGAACTTGATATAATCGATGGAACGAGATAGCTTTTAAAAGGAGTGGCTCAAGCTCCGCATTTAAAAGTTGGTTTTGAAAAGAACCGAGTGGTTTTTCGAAAGTGTTCCAACGATTTTAACTTGGTTTATTTTCTTGCATTAGTTCTTTTAATGCGTGATATTCTTGCATTAGTTCTTTTAATGAGTCCCATCATTTAATCCTACCATTGCAGAAAACAACCAAAATATGACGTACTCTTATGCCATTCGCATTCGCCACGGGGCCCTGTCATTACCCGTTAGGTTACTTAACTAACGACAGAGCGGGGGCTGGGCTAGCGCGACTGTAAAACATAAGCAACGCCTAAATAATATCATATATAGATATATTGCAATGATAGCCATTTCAGATCACAGATGAATACATTGGATATACTAGGAATCCGCAATTTGTACGAGCCTGTAACGAAAAGCAGATTACACGGTCGCGGTGAATAGCCAATACCCCACCCAAGACCCCTACGGGTGCGGCAAACTACCCGCCAAGTACCCGAAGCGAAGCAACCTCCCTCAACTCCGTGAGTAGGCCACTCGGCACTTCGGCATACCCGGTAGTTTGTGCACCCCCTCCATGGGTCTATCCTAGGACCAAAAACAGTAAAAAGAAATTATACAATGACGGCTACAAACCCGACCCGGTTGTGCGGCCATACAAATAATTATTACATCAATTTACAAATTTACATGAATTGAAAGAAAAGAAAACTCTCGTCTCACAACCCCCGGCTATTCACCCGCGACAATACAACATATTCATATACACATTCCAGCAACATTACAGATCACAGATTTGTATAACCCCCACTAATCGACATATAGCGATTAGCAGACGTTCAATACAAATATCACATTACAGAAAAAACCCGTCAGCTAAAGTCTTTTAGAAGTTCGATAAAAAATATGGATTTCAGGACCCCAAAAATAAAATTTTCGTTCTGGAAAATCTGGGCAGAAAATATATATTCCAAAAATCCCGAAACAACCCCAGAAATACACTGCACCAAATTTGGACCTCGGCCGAGTCAACTCGGCCGCGGAACCGCGGCGGGAGCGTGCTGTTAATGTATATGCCCTATAGGCCATTACTGTATCATACTAGTTTGTATATTACTTAATGGATGCTTGGGATATTCACCTTGTATATACAATCTTGCTCAAAATAGTAGTATGCTACTTGGTTTGTTTCTACTTCAATGTGTACATGTGTTTATTTTTGTATATCGCCTATACACATTAGTAGAGCCCTTAGGATCTTTGCTTGATTACCAGCGATGTGATGGCCGTCACACTAGTGGGGCTGGGTAATCTATAAGCACATCCTTATGCAGGTCCCTGGTCGCAGGACTATCGAGACAGGGCATCGATACTCCGGAGTAGACCAGCGCATGCGCTTCTCATCCCAGTGTGGGAGACGGTCTGTCCCACAGCCGTCAGTACGTCGTACTTGAGATAGTATGCGGGTGCTCGTTAGGTTACGGGTACACTGGACAGGACTCGTCGGGAACTGACTAGTTGGTATTATACCTATCGTCAGTTATCAGTTCCCAGGTGACATGAGTACAGCTTAGTCCGCTGACTTGACACTGTCACTTCGCCTCGGGTGTGTTCCCACTGTACTTTGATCACTACCCTACCACGGCTCAAAGGAGTCGTGCAAACAGGTGGTGGTTGGGTGCAGTCCCGAAGCACTTGGAGGCAGTGACGGTTAGACAGGATTCGTCTCTCCCGGTATTGGGGGTTGACATCGCGCTGTGTCTAGGAGAGCCAATACACGAGTAGTCCCTGGCCAGGGCAAACGAGATATACTGGTAGGTTTCCAGTGTTATCTCAGGGTGTATTGGGCTTCACTCCGGCACGACTTGTACCGCTATTGGGGGACTGACGTTTACCGCCCCCTAGGCCCGCCATGCGATGTATCAGACGAACAGACCGGACTGTACGGAGAATGTCACACTCAGGCTCAGTAGGAGTTCAGATGGGTTTCGCTTCGTCCGTCTTCTTGTCGGCATTACCTGGGGACCGTTACGCACAGCTAGTGCCGCTTGCGGTCTGTGGTTAAACCCACTGCCAGCGTAGTGTCGAGTCTTTAGAGTCCCACGCAGAAAGCTTTTCGCCTTTAGGCAAAAGAGTAGAGGTCGCATGGTATTGCGACAGGTCGCATGGTTTTACGACAGGGTTCGGTCACATCCGTGCACTTGTGCACGTACAGTGTCCGGACAGTTTACACTAGCGGGCTTTGGTTTAAGCCAGATCCTAGTGTACCTTATGGGATTGGATTTATCCAGTTTGCATTCGTGTTCCTCGGAACGCGGATGCGGGTGTGTATGCACAGTTGACAGGGAGGCAGAGGCAGCGGATTCTCATTAGGGTTGTTGACAGTTGACCGTTGACTTTTTGACTTTATGCTCAACCCTAATGAGAATATGATATGTGATTAACTATTATATTAATTAAGTATTATGGTGATATGGTTGTTGATTTGTTGACTTTTGTTGACTTGTTGACTTTGGTGACTTGTTGACTTTTGTTGACTTGTTGACCGGTTGACTAGGTTTGACTAGTTGACCATCATGATAACCATGGTTATCATTTCATGCCAAAGACTTTTTCTTGCTTGCTCATTTGAGTAAAATGAGTGCATGACATGATAAGCTTATGGTTGCTTCAAACCATCACATAAGACTTTTTTGATATGATGAGTTATGATCACTTTGGATTATGAGAGGGTGAAAGACAAAAGAGTTGCTCATTCTTTCTTGCTCATTCTCTCTCTTGTTCTTGAGCTCTCCTCTTGCTCTCACCCTCAACCTCTTGCTCCCTCTCTTGATCTATGGTTCTCTTGTCTCATGAGTTGAGAATCAAGAACCATAGATAAAATCCCATTCTAAATCATCTCTACTCATTCTAGTTCACTAGGTTTGGCAAACCAAGTGAACTAGTTTCTTCAAAGAACGAAGAAGGAGCTAAAGGTTGGAGCTTTCAAGTGGATCTATCTTCGTCGTACGGAGACAACGAGAAGGAGCCATCGAACCACCATCGGAGCTTGAAGAGAAGGAGTTCAAGTTTAGGTATAACCATTTTCATCCGAGTAGCTAAATATCTTTAGCTTAGTATGCTAGTTTTAGTTTAGGTAAAGATCCCGACCTAGCTTAGTCCATGTTGCCTCTTGCGTTAAAATTTTGATTTTATACCGTTTCCGCCTCCCCGTAAGAACCGGGGGTCGCAACGTGGACTTACAGTGGTATCAGAGCCTAACTAAACTTAAACTAGCTTGGTAGTGAAGTGTAACGAAGTTCGGAACCGAAAAAAAATCCAAAAACCAAACTTTTACAAAATCTGAGTTTCTGTTGAAATTTTTTCTGGTCAAAATGAAAAACTTTATACTCCTAAATTCGGCTCAGGGTTTTGTGTGAACACCCAAGAAAAACGATACAGTAATTCGTCGAAACCGCCGCCCTTTCCGCCGCGCGTGCTAGGTAGCCGCCGCGGAACCGCCGCGCTTTGTCGTCTTCTGTGCATCGTTTTTCGTGCAGTGTGTGTCTGTGTTGGTTTTGGGATTTTTGGAATATATTATATGTGCCCAGATTTTCCAGAAAAGAAATTTCCTTTTGGGGTCCTATAATTCCCTATTTTTCCGAACTTCACTGCACTTTGACTATGATGGTTATATCTGTGATGTTTGCATGTATTGAACGTCGGCTAATCGCTATAAGTCGATTGGTCGGGGTTATACATGATCTGTAATGTGCTGGAATGTGTATATAAATATGTTGGATTGTCGCGAGTGAATAGCCGGGGGTTGTGAGACGAGAGTTTTCTTTTCTTGCAATTCATGTAAATTTGTAAATTGATGTAATAATTATTTGTATGGCCGCACAACCGGGAAGGGGTTGTAGCCGTCATTGTATAATTTCTTTTTACTGTTTTTGGTCCTAGGATAGACCCATGGAGGGGTGCACAAACTACCGGGTATGCCGAAGTGTCGAGTGGCCTACTCATGGAGATGAGGGAGGTTGCTACGCTTCGGGTACTTGGCGGGTAGTTTGCCGCACCCGTAGGGGTCTTGGGTGGGGTTTTGGCTATTCACCGCGACCGTGTAATCTGTTTTTGTTACAGGCTCGTACAAATTACAGATTCCTAGTATATCCAATGTATTTATCTGTGATCTGAAATGTTTATCATTGCAGTATATCTATATATGATATTATTTAGGCGTTGCTTATGTTTTACAGACGCGCTAGCCCAGCCCCCGCTCTGTCGTTAGTTAAGTAACCTAACGGGTAATGACGGGGCCCCGTGGCGAATGCGAATGGCATAAGCGTACATCATATTTTGGTTGTTTTCTGCAATGGTAGGATTAAATGATGGGACGCATTAAAAGAACTAATGCAAGAATATCACGCATTAAAAGAACTAATGCAAGATAATAAACCAAGTTAAAGTCGTTGGAACACTTTCGAAAAACCACTCGGTTCTTTTCAAAAACAACTTTTAAATGCGGAGCTTGAGCCACTCCTTTTTAAAAGCTATCTCGTTCCATCGACCAAATCAAGTTCACTACGTTCACGGTTTTGCCAAAACCATCCGTAGCCCTCCGTCGTTTCGCATGAATAGTCAATAGTATTCAAGCTGTGTATGTTGGCCAAAGTCAAGGCACAGTGATTGGTAGCTATTGGGTGTTCATGTGTAGCATAGATAGATGCGTTGGTTTGGGACAGTCGTACTGCCATTTTGGCCAAAGTCAAGGGTAGGTACGGATGGATCCAAATTAACCTGGATAATGACGGGTAGAACTTGACATGTGACTTATGATATTTTGGCCAAAGTCAAGGTCATAAGAGCATGGGGCAAAAATCCACATCGGGAGTTTCATAAGTACTGAAACTTGCTAGATCTGCATACCATTTGGAGTGTGATGATTCTGGTAGGATTCCTTCAGTTTCGTCACGCAATGATATTTGGATCCCGATCCTACTGTGAGTATATGCTACTCCTCGGGAAATTTCTCACTTAACGATCAATGCTATAAACCTAGTAGGTGCCTAGAAAGGTGTTAGCGGGGCTACGCCCCCAGGGAAAAGAGGTTCTTTAATTAAGGAACTTCGCGAAAGCGTTGGAAAACCTCCCTCGAAGTACCGACACCGGCCTGGCTGAACGGTTAAGCAAGTATTGTACGGTGGGATTGATCCTGACTAATTCTTCCTTTATGGTTTGAGGAGGGATTCGAGAAACAGTGGGAGCCATCCTGTTTAGACAAACTAAAAACCACTCTAAACTTGCAAGAGCATCATGCTGAGTGTTTCTTCTTCTCTCTCCTAATTGCAGCGACCAATCAACATGACTGGACTTAAGTTACTCCTAGATAAAAACAAACTGACAGGGCCAAACTACAAAGATTGGCTCAGGAATGTCAAGATAGCAATCACTTATGACAAGCTGGGGTATCTTCTTACCACCAAAGCTCCCCCTGTCCCTGGTCCAACTTCCAGCGTCGCGGATAAGGAAATCCGTAAGACTTGGGAGATTGATAGCGCGAAGGCCAAATGCCTCCTGCTTGCTTCGATGGACAACGAACATCAGAGGAGGCATGAGAATATGGACATGGAGTCCATATTGCTCCATACAAAAGAACTGTATGGAGAGCAATCACGTATCGCAAGATACGAAGCGTCGAAAAAGTTATTTTCGACAAGAATGGCCGTTGGATCATCAGTAGCCGAGCACGTGCTAAAGATGATCGGCTACATTGAGGAGCTCGCTGACCTAGGGATCACATTGGAGAGTGAGCTATATACGGATATAGTTCTCCAGTCCCTTCCTTCCACTTACGCCCAGTTTATACTGAACTTCAACCTACAAGAAAAAGAGGTTGAACTATCAGAGCTCCTCAACATGCTGAGGAGCGCAGAGGGCACCCTACAGAGAGGTAGGGAAACATCCACTTTGTTTGTAGGAGGATCATCTTCTTCTAGGTCCAAGACGAAAGCCAAGGGAAAGAAGAAGAAGGCCCCCGCCAAACCAAGGGGCGGTGTTAGTAAAGTGGATACGAAGGGAAAAGGTAAAGCAACAAAGATAGCGGGGAAGCTTGTGGATAAGGAAGAATGCTTCTATTGTCATAAGAAAGGACACTGGAAGAATGATTGCAGGGCCTGGAAGGCCAGAACACAGGAATTGAAGCAGGT
Organism: Agapanthus africanus; assembly: GCA_030015575.1. NCBI lineage: Eukaryota > Viridiplantae > Streptophyta > Magnoliopsida > Asparagales > Amaryllidaceae > Agapanthus > Agapanthus africanus. The sequence goes on from JASDDO010000029.1 coordinate 56,524,586, forward strand.
TGCAGCTTCAGCTTCAGGTGTGTATGTTATTGAAAACTGTCTTTCAATAAACTCTACTTCCTGGGTATTGGATACCGGATCAGGATCTCATATCTGTAATTCTTTGCAGGCGTTGAGAAACCGTAGGGTTTTGAAGACAGGTGACATGACCCTCAGAGTTGCGAACGGAGCTAGCATGGATGCTAAAGCCGTGGGGGACTATCACCTGGGAATGTCAGATGGACATGTTTTGGTTTTGCGTAATTGCTTTTTTGTACCCAACGCAACTTGTAATATATTTCTGTATCTTTAGTTTCTAAAGAAGGTTATGAATTTGCGTTTGTAAGTAATGTTGTAAACATTCACCTTAATCAAGTTTTGATTGGGTCAGGTACATTGAGTAATGGTATATATGTGTTAAACCAACCACAGATTTTCAACGTCCAGAATACACACAAAAGAAAGTCTCCAGAACTAAATCAGACTTTCTTATGGCATTGTAGATTGGGTCACATCAATGAGAGAAGGTTGACTAAGTTACATACAGAAGGATATTTGAATGCGTTCGAATATCAATCATATGCCACTTGTCAATCTTGTCTCAAAGGAAAGATGACAAAGACTCCGTTTACTGGACATGGAGTAAGAGCGAGCGAGCTCTTGGGACTCGTACACAGTGACGTGTGCGGTCCAATGTCTACACATGCCCGAAGCGGACATTCTTACTTCATTACTTTTACGGATGACTTCTCAAGGTACGGTTATGTCTTCTTAATGAAACATAAGTCCGAGGCCTTTGGAAAATTCCAGGAGTATAAGAATGAAGTAGAGAAACAGACCGGCAAAAGTATTAAGATTCTAAGATCGGATCGAGGTGGAGAATACTTAAGTGCCGAGTTCCTGGACTATTTAAAAGAGAACGGAATTCTCTCTCAGCTTACTCCTCCATACACCCCGCAACATAACGGTGTATCGGAGAGACGGAACCGCACCCTATTGGATATGGTGCGGTCCATGATGAGTAACGCTGAGTTACCGCGATCATTCTGGGGGTATGCACTAGAATCAGCCGCATACCTTTTGAACCGAGTTCCCACTAAGACTGTGCCTACCACGCCATTTGAGATGTGGTGTGGGAAGAGACCCCATCTTAATCACATTAAGATATGGGGAAGTCCAGCTTTTGTCAAAAAGCAGCATGCGGACAAGCTCGAGGCACGCTCAGTACTGTGCAAGTTTGTGGGATATCCAAAGAATTCCAAGGGATATTTCTTCTACTGTGAAGAGGAACAAAAAGTTCTTGTTTCTCGTCATGCCCACTTTCTAGAACACCAGTTCATAGAAAAGGAAATAAGTGGGAGCGCAGTAGAACTGGAAGAAATTCCAGAACCACAGACTGTTACTGAAAGCTTGGTGGAACCAGAGGGTTCAACAGAACAGGACATTCCTACGCCGCTCCGCAGGAGTAGTAGGCAGTCTCATCCGCCCGAGAGATACTACGGTTTTCTCATAGACGGGGATAGAGAGGATTGCATCATAGATTATGATGAGCCTACTAGCTTCCAGCAGGCCGTTCAGAGCGTTGACTCAGTGAAATGGCTGGATGCAATGCGGACCGAAATGGAGTCCATGTACACCAACAAGGTATGGACGTTGGACATTGCTCCAGACGGGGTAAAACCCGTAGGATGCAAGTGGATCTTCAAAAGGAAGATTGGTGTAGATGGACAGGTTGAGACCTATAAAGCTAGGCTGGTAGCAAAGGGTTTTCGTCAAAGACCTGGCTTGGACTACGACGAAACCTTTTCTCCAGTAGCCATGCTGAAATCCATTCGGATCCTTTTTGCCATTGCTGCCTTCCACGATTATGAGATCTGGCAAATGGACGTAAAGACAGCTTTTCTAAATGGAAATTTAGAGGAGTGTGTCTATATGGACCAGCCAGAGGGTTTCATTCAGAGTGGGAGCAGCGGAAAGGTGTGCAAGTTGCTTAAGTCCATCTATGGACTAAAGCAGGCATCGCGGAGTTGGAACATCTGTTTTGATGAGACGGTCAAAGAATTTGGCTTTATCAAAAATCCAGATGAACCATGCATCTATAGTAGATTTGTAGCGAGAACTGTAGTATTCCTCGTTTTATACGTGGATGACATTCTCTTAATAGGAAATGACATTCCTATGCTACAATCTATCAAGGGGTTCTTGTCACACAGGTTCTCCATGAAAGACCTGGGTGATGCCTCATACATTCTGGGTATCCGGATCTACCGTGACAGATCCAAGAGGATATTAGGACTTTCGCAGTCCAGGTACATCGACACCATACTGAAGAGGTTCAGTATGGAAGATTCCAAGCGCGGTAACCTACCGGCTTGTCACGGGATCACCCTCTCTAAAGAGATGTCTCCCAAGACTGATTTAGAGAGGGATCGCATGTCTATTATACCCTACGCTTCTGCGGTAGGCTCTATAATGTATGCGATGTTGTGTACCAGACCGGATGTAGCTTATGCACTGAGTGTGGTAAGCCGGTATCAGTCTAACCCTGGGGAGAAACACTGGATAGCGGTAAAGAACATTCTCAAGTACCTGAGAAGGACTAAGGAGATGTTCTTGGTGTATGGCGGAAAAGACCTCCAGATCGAGGCCTTTGCTGACTCCAGCTTCCAGAGTGACAAGGATGATTCCAAGTCCATGTCGGGTTTTGTCTTTACCCTCAATGGAGGGGCGGTGTGTTGGAAGAGTTCCAAACAGGAAACCGTTGCAGACTCGACGATGGAAGCGGAATACATCGCTGCATCTGATGCCGCAAAAGAAGCTGTCTGGATGAGGAAGTTCTTGAAAGAACTTCAGGTGGTTCCGTCCATTGTTGATCCAATACCTCTGTATTGCGACAACAACGGGGCTATAGCTTTAGCGAAGGAACCCAGGTCCCATCAGAGATCCAGGCACATCTTGAGGCGGTATCACCTGATCAGGGAGATCGTGGATCGCCAGGAGATCGAGGTTCGGAGAGTCGCTTCAGAAGACAACACTGCAGATCCATTCACCAAGGACTTGCCCCAGACTCAGTTCGAGCGGCTGATCGAGATGATAGGTCTTCGATACGCCAGTACATGGCCTTAGTGCAAGTGGGAGATTGTTAGTGTATATGCCCTAGAGGCCATTACTGTATCATACTAGTTTGTATATTACTTAATGGATGCTTGGGATATTCACCTTGTATATACAATCTTGCTCAAAATAGTAGTATGCTACTTGGTTTGTTTCTACTTCAATGTGTACATGTGTTTATTTTTGTATATCGCCTATACACATTAGTAGAGCCCTTAGGATCTTTGCTTGATTACCAGCGATGTGATGGCCGTCACACTAGTGGGGCTGGGTAATCTATAAGCACATCCTTATGCAGGTCCCTGGTCGCAGGACTATCGAGACAGGGCATCGATACTCCGGAGTAGACCAGCGCATGCGCTTCTCATCCCAGTGTGGGAGACGGTCTGTCCCACAGCCGTCAGTACGTCGTACTTGAGATAGTATGCGGGTGCTCGTTAGGTTACGGGTACACTGGACAGGACTCGTCGGGAACTGACTAGTTGGTATTATACCTATCGTCAGTTATCAGTTCCCAGGTGACATGAGTACAGCTTAGTCCGCTGACTTGACACTGTCACTTCGCCTCGGGTGTGTTCCCACTGTACTTTGATCACTACCCTACCACGGCTCAAAGGAGTCGTGCAAACAGGTGGTGGTTGGGTGCAGTCCCGAAGCACTTGGAGGCAGTGACGGTTAGACAGGATTCGTCTCTCCCGGTATTGGGGGTTGACATCGCGCTGTGTCTAGGAGAGCCATTACACGAGTAGTCCCTGGCCAGGGCAAACGAGATATACTGGTAGGTTTCCAGTGTTATCTCAGGGTGTATTGGGCTTCACTCCGGCACGACTTGTACCGCTATTGGGGGACTGACGTTTACCGCCCCCTAGGCCCGCCATGCGATGTATCAGACGAACAGACCGGACTGTACGGAGAATGTCACACTCAGGCTCAGTAGGAGTTCAGATGGGTTTCGCCTCGTCCGTCTTCTTGTCGGCATTACCTGGGACCGTTACGCACAGCTAGTGCCGCTTGCGGTCTGTGGTTAAACCTACTGCCAGCGTAGTGTCGAGTCTTTAGAGTCCCACGCAGAAAGCTTTTCGCCTTTAGGCAAAAGAGTAGAGGTCGCATGGTATTGCGACAGGTCGCATGGTTTTGCGACAGGGTTCGGTCACATCCGTGCACTTGTGCACGTACAGTGTCCGGACAGTTTACACTAGCGGGCTTTGGTTTAAGCCAGATCCTAGTGTACCTTATGGGATTGGATTTATCCAGTTTGCATTCGTGTTCCTCGGAACGCGGATGCGGGTGTGTATGCACAGTTGACAGGGAGGCAGAGGCAGCGGATTCTCATTAGGGTTGTTGACAGTTGACCGTTGACTTTTTGACTTTATGCTCAACCCTAATGAGAATATGATATGTGATTAACTATTATATTAATTAAGTATTATGGTGATATGGTTGTTGACTTGTTGACTTTTGTTGACTTGTTGACTTTGGTGACTTGTTGACTTTTGTTGACTTGTTGACCGGTTGACTAGGCTTGACTAGTTGACCATCATGATAACCATGGTTATCATTTCATGCCAAAGATTTTTTCTTGCTTGCTCATTTGAGTAAAATGAGTGCATGACATGATAAGCTTATGGTTGCTTCAAACCATCACATAAGACTTTTTTGATATGATGAGTTATGATCACTTTGGATTATGAGAGGGTGAAAGACAAAAGAGTTGCTCATTCTTTCTTGCTCATTCTCTCTCTTGTTCTTGAGCTCTCCTCTTGCTCTCACCCTCAACCTCTTGCTCCCTCTCTTGATCTATGGTTCTCTTGTCTCATGAGTTGAGAATCAAGAACCATAGATAAAATCCCATTCTAAATCATCTCTACTCATTCTAGTTCACTAGGTTTGGCAAACCAAGTGAACTAGTTTCTTCAAAGAACGAAGAAGGAGCTAAAGGTTGGAGCTTTCAAGTGGATCTATCTTCGTCGTACGGAGACAACGAGAAGGAGCCATCGAACCACCATCGGAGCTTGAAGAGAAGGAGTTCAAGTTTAGGTATAACCATCTTCATCCGAGTAGCTAAATATCTTTAGCTTAGTATGCTAGTTTTAGTTTAGGTAAAGATCCCGACCTAGCTTAGTCCATGTTGCCTCTTGCGTTAAAATTTTGATTTTATACCGTTTCCGCCTCCCCGTAAGAATCGGGGGTCGCAACGTGGACTTACACGTGCTCCCGCCGCGTTTCCGCGGCGCTTTGAACGGTTCGTGGGACCAAATTTTGTGGTTATTCTAACAAATGCCTGAGCCGATTTTTAAGATGAAATTTATCAACTTTTGAACAGAATAAAAACCGGCAGAAACTTGAAAATCTCGGGTTCGTTTCGTGACTTTTCTTTGATCGATCTTCTAGCTACTTTGCTAACATGTTAGATAGAGTTTAACTAGGCTCTGATACCAATGTAAGTCCATGCTACCTCTCCCGGTACTTTCGGGCAAGCGGAATTTGATGAAAAACAATTTTCTTAGAGGTGGTAATATGGACTTAAAACCCCGGATCTTTGTTAAACATCTAACTGACAACCTAACTACGAGTTGCTAACTACTCGGTTAGGGGGTTATACCTTTCTTTTTCTCGAACTCCTTCGTCTTCAAGCTTCGATGGTCGTCCGAATCGGCTTCTCCCCGTCGTCTCCTTGCGCCGAAGATAGATCCACCTAAAAGCTTCAACCTTTGGCTCCTTCTTCGAACTTTGAAGAAACTAGTTCACTCGGTTTGCTAAACCTTGTGAACTAGAGTGAGTAGAGAAGAGTTTGTATGGGATTTTATCTATGGTTCTTGGTTCTCAACTCATGAGACAAGTGAACCATAGAATCAAGAGAGGGAGAGCAAGAGGAGGAAGATGAGAGCTCAAGAACAAGAGAGAGAATGAGCATGAAAGAATGAGAGAAGACTTTTCTCATTTGGCTCTCATAATCCAAAACAATCATAACACCTTATATCAATCAAGTATTATGTGATGGTTTAAGCAACCATAGCCATATCATTTCATGCACTCATTTTGCACAAAAGAGCAAGCAAGCAAAAGTCTTTGCCATGAAATGATAACTATAGTTATCATGATGGTCAACTAGTCAAGCCTAGTCAACCGGTCAACAAAGTCAACAAGTCAACAAAAGTCAACAAGTCAACAAAGTCAATCCCTCAACAACCATGTCACCATAATACTTAATTAATATAGTTGTTAATCACATATCATATTCTCATTAGGGTTGAGCAAAAAGTCAATAGTCAACTGTCAACGGTCAACAACCCTAATGAGAATCCTCTGCCTCTGTCTCTCCGTCAACTGTGCATACACACCCGCATCCGCGTTCCGAGGAACACGAATGCATACTGGATAAAACCAATCCCAAAAGGTACACTAGGATCTGGCTTAAACCAAAGCCCGCTAGTGTGAACTGTCCGGACACTGTACGTGCACAAGTGCACGGATGTGACCGAACCCTGTCGCAAAACCGTGCGACCTGTCGCAAAACCATGCGACCTCTACTCTTTTGCCTAAAGGCGAAAAGCTTTCTGTGTGGGACTCTAAAGACTCAACACTACGCTGGCAGTGGGTTTAACCACAGACCGCAAGCGGCACTAGCTGTGCGTAACGGTCCCCAGGTAGATGCCGACAAGAAGACTGACGAGGCGAAACCTATCTGAACTCCTACTGAGCCTGAATGTGACATTCTCCGTACAGTCCGGTCTGTTCGTCTGATACATCGCATGGCGGGCCTAGGGGGCGGTAAACGTCAGTCCCCTAATAGCGGTACAAGTCGTGTCGGAGTGAAGCCCAAAACACCCTGAGATAACACTGGAAGCCTACCAGTATATCTCGTTTGCCCTGGCCAGGGACTACTCGTGTAATGGCTCTCTTAGACACAGCGCGATGTCAACCCCCAATACCGGGAGAGACGAATCCTGTCTAACCGTCACTGCCTCCAAGTGCTTCGGGACTGCACCCAACTACCACCTGTTTGCACGACTCCTTTGAGCCATGGTAGGGTAGTAATCAAAGTACAGTGGGAACACACTCGAGGCAAATTGACAGTGTCAAGTCAGCGGACTAAGCTGTACTCATGTCACCTGGGAACTGAGAACTGACGATAGGCATAATACCAACTAGTCAGTTCCCGACGAGTCCTGTCCAGTGTACTCGTAACCCAACGAGCATCCGCATACTATCTCAAGTACGACGTACCGACGGCTGTGGGACAGACCGTCTCCCACACTGGGATGAGAAGCGCATGCGCTAGTCTACTCCGGAGTATCGATGCCCTGTCTCGATAGTCCTGCGACCAGGGACCTGCATAAGGATGTGCTTATAGATTACCCAGCCCCACTAGTGTGACTGCCATCACAACGCTGGTAATCAAGCAAAGATCCTAAGGGCTCCACTAATGTGTATAGGCGATATACTAAAATAAACACATGTACACATTGAAGTAGAAACAAACCAATTAGCATACTACTATTTTGAGCAAGATTGTATATACAAGGTGAATATCCCAAGCTTCCATTAAGTAATATACAAACTAGTATGATACAGTAATGGCCTCTAGGGCATATACACTAACAACGGAGGCCAACAAACGTAGCACGAATACTAAGTAGTACTTATCTGAAATGACGGAGGGCTATGAGAAGTTGTTATGAAAACGTTTTGCGTAATGAACTTGATATCGTTGTAGAATTGAGTGATTTTGAAAAAGGAGTGTTTTTGAGGCTTTTACTAGTTTTGCTAAAGAGGTCACTCCCGGTGAAGGGATCTCGGCTCTTTCCTTATCGAATAAGGTGCAAGATATTTCACATATACCATTATGCAAAGCAAAAACTATAGAAGCAATCAAAAGACAAACCGAGTGGGTTGTAGCATCTGCCAGTTTCGCTAAAGTGGTCACTCCCGGTGAAGGGATCTCGGCTCATTCCTTATCGAATAAGGTGCTGGATATTCTACAAGGAATACCGCTATACAAAGCAAGAACTAGAGCTACCGGTTTTTGAGACAAGTTTCTACAATATCTTTAGTTTTCTTTTATTTCATTAATCTCATTAATGAAGTCCCATCTGTTATGCTTTCTAAGCATCATATAAGAAACGAAAGCAACAATATTAATTATATCTCATATATATAATATATAGGCATTCGTCTCAGAACATACCAAGTGATCACATCACAAAATATCAGCGGCAGAAGAATCACATATGAAATATTGGATATACTAGGAATTCCATGTTTTATTTAAGCCAGTAAAAAAGCGGATTCCACGGTCGTAATGAATAGCCAAACCCACATCCCTAGGCCCCTACGAGAGGGACAAGCAACCCTGCCAATTCTAGAGTTAGGAGACCCGGTCTCGACTCCCCGAGACGGTCTCCTACTGGACCCCAGAACCCGGTTACTTGTACTCCCCTCCTTGGGTCTATCCTAATGCGGAAAAGTAAATAATATATATCAATGGTGACATCATCCTCAACCCGGAAGTGCCCCAATAAAAGAATATTACATACAATGAATTTTACATGAATGAAAATAAAAACCCTCATCTCACATAAAATCCCCGGCTATTCAAAACACGACGAAATATAACATATCACAGCAACACATAACATCACATGTCATCAACGTAAGTAAATATGCGTATCCCAATTGTCGTTCACATATAGCAACAAAACTGGTGATACACCACATATTACACTTACGGTCGCAGAAAAGAAAGTGAAAAACTATAACAGTTGGAATCCGCAACCACCTCAGACATCATAAACCCAACGTATCACATACTTTGGATTTCATGCCGAACCAAAAGAATTCCTTTGACATCACATGCCTAATAATTATAAACCCCGCATTTTAGTCTCGATATTGAAAAAACTTTCAAATAACCTGTCGGGTAATTCAACAAGATTCCCGATAACCTGATCGAATGCTCGTCAGAAACTTTAGTAGACGGCCGCACCCCCCGATGCCGTCGACGAAGTGCACCAAGGCAGAACACCGCTGCCGCGAGCACCCAAACGGATGCTTTTGGCGACGGGGTTCTCCTACAGTCACTGGGTCGAGGCTATGGGGCGTGGCTATCTAGTAAGGTTACCCGGCGAGTATCCGCGTACACTACGTGATTACGACGGACTTTTGATCAACATCAAAATCCCGTGGCAACCGATCAAATGAGACTAAACTGCTAGATTTTTAAAATTCAAACTAGTTATCTCATAACTATTTATGGATTCCAAATATTGTATCACAATCACAGATAGCTAGACGAAGTTAAACTTTTCGATCGAATAAACAAACACCCAAAATTTCCCGTGAGGCTCAACACTTGAGCGGAGTTCAAAAAATACCCAGAAATATGCCACAACATCTATGAACCAACCGTAGAAGGGTCAACCAACATGTGGCACCGCTGAACTACCACAAACCCCTGGGTTTGATGGCGGTTCTAACGGTCACATAATCGAGTTAGGGTTTCGTTCTTCTATAAGGTCCACATAATAGCTTGCAAGTTATTCTGAAAATTTTAAACTCGGAAAAAATCCAACTCTTGAAAAATTTCCAGCGGCGGGAGGATTGGGTTATTGATATCCGTTCGAACTTTTTAATATCGTCTAAATAACTCGAATACATGTTTGGATTGAGATTACGAAACACTCCGAATTTCTTTTGCAAAAAGTTAACATCACATGAAAATTTAGTAAAAACAAACAACCCCTGAAACCCCAAAACCCAGAGACTGGAACACTACCAAAATTTGAACCCCAAACTCCTCAGAAAAACCGAGCAGCTCGGAATTTTAGCCTATGTGGCAGGCCACTTTTTGAACAAATTGCTTCAATTTTTGGTGGTGTTCATGTTACATCATATATAACATTCCGCAGTTTAAAAATTTTTTTGAAGACCTTTTAAATTCGACAGAAACCATGTTTTCGTTTCGGGTGTTTCGGAGTTGTTTCGGTTTCGTAATCCTAGCAAACATCGTCTAATTTTCTAGCATGGCTCTGATACCACTATTGGGTTATCTATCGCGGCAGCAAGTTTTCGGGAGGTCTCATCCATGCCAATTTTAAAATTTTGCCATTCTAGTAAACCATAACCCTAGAATCGCTACTAGAAAACCCGACTAAACATAATGTAAACACTTTACATCTAAAGTGAACAAGGAATACAAGCTTTGTAGACCAGTCCTTCACTTCAATAGCTCCGTGCAGTAGTCTCTTCGCTGCAATCATGAACTCCCGGACTCTAGAGAGGCTCCCATGAAGAAACGAACAAGCTTGCATCGAAGTCTTCGAGGCCGAAGATGATCTACGTCGAGGAGACACTAACCCAAGTTATCTCTTCACCAATGGTGAGATTAGTGAATCAAACACCCTAAACCAATTGGCTAATAGTAGAGGATGTTGAAGTAGGAAGTGGTTTCATTTTATTTTTATTTTTCTCATACTAATTCTTCACTTAGAAAAAATCCTAGCAAGCCTTTTCTTTTGTTGAAGAAGAAGAAGAAATGAAACTCATGAGAGAGTGAGGATAGAATTGCAACCATGGGTAAGTTAGTGTCATGCCTAACTCATGTAGAGAATAAACCATAGTCTAAAATTAAGGGTTGGGTTAATAAATATCTTAAGTTAGACAAACAAGTTGAATAAGTCAATATATCCATAAGCTTCTACAAGCTTATTCATGACTAATTCCAAATGTTTTGTGAGTTACTTAATGATAAATAAAACCCAAACATAAACCCTAGCATGATATAACTCTCATACATCCTTGTTGCATATGTAACCTAGCATGACACATGAATATATATCACATATATATTTATGTGTCAAAAGAAAACAACACATATATCACATATAAGTAAAGTGCATCAAATGTGAGAAAAAAATTACTTAAGTGAGCTAATATTAATTAATGTAATGTAATATATCAAATATATAATTATACATTAAATTATTAAATCAACTCTGATAGTTGTATGTATGCCCTAGAGTCCAGTATTGTACAGATGATGTATATTATATTGGATGCTTGGACATATATAGAGATGACTTTCTTGCTCGATATGATAGTATGCTATCTGGTTGCTCTTTATCTTAACATGTATACTAGTCTCTTTAAACTGTCTTATAGTTACATGTTGGTAAAGCCCTTAGGATGTGTACTTGACTACCTGGACTATGATGCAGATCATACTAATGGGGACATGGTAGTCCATAAGTACATCCTTCAAGGTCCCTAGTCGTAGGTGTATCGAAACGGGGCATCGATATACCAGTGGAGACTAGCGTATACGCTTCTCGACCCATGAGATGGACGATGGATGATCCCATATCCATTGGTGTTTGACATCAGAGATGGTATACGGGTGGTCAGTGGAGACTGGGTACAGTGGACGGACTCGCCGAGAACTCCCAGTTGGTATTATACCTCACGTCAGATGGCAGTTCTCAGGTGACACTTATGCAGGTTAGTCTGTAGACCCGAGATCGTCATAGAGTCTTGTATGATTCCCACTGTGCTTTGATCTCCACCTTACCACGTCCATGAGGGCGTGCAAAACGGTGGTTTTTGGGTACAGTCCCAAGTCACATGGAGGCAATGAGCGATAGGAGGGGTTTCGTCTCTCCCGGTATTGGGGGTTGATGTTGCGCTATGCTCGATTGGCCGAAACAGGGAAGTCCCTGGCCAGGGCTGATTCAGAGATTTGCTTGTAAGTGTTACCAGTAGTTTCTCGACCCGTTATAAGCCTCACATCGGCGTGACTTATCGGTTATTGGGGTCTGACGTTTACCACCCCTAGACCTGATATGCGACATATCAGACGAGGAGACCGGACTGTACGGGAAGTGTTGCCGGTTGGCTCGACGGGAGTTGTAGCAGGTTCGCTTGTTCTCTTCTGATCGCTCAATACCCGGGTGGCCGTTACGTTTAGCTGACCGCTTGCGGCTTGGGGGTGCTTGATATGATCATCACCCACTGCCGGCGTATTGACGAGTCTCAGAGTCCCACAATGGAGTTTCCTAGTCCAGGCGAAACGTTGTGGTGCGCATATGCGATATGCGCATGGACCCGATTAAAATGCGCGTATAGGATACCGTATATTGGTCGGGCGGCTTGCTTTTGGTAGGGGTCATATGTGATATGGCCGGATTGATAAATCAAGTGTTGATTTATCATTTAACCATTAGCTTCTCACTTGAAATCCTTTCTTGAGTATGATGGATGTATGCATGCATGTATAGTTTCTTTATTGATTCATGCACATATGGATGTACATATACACATACATACATACATACATCCTTCATGGTTGTATATACATGAAAATGGTGGCAATATAAGACTCACACCATGGTTTTATTTATGGATTAAATTGCATTTGATTTAAAACAAAAAGGGAAAAAGCAAAATGGTCATTATTGATTTGTTTCTACACTCTTCTCTTGACCTAACCATTCTCACCCACCTTTTGACCATGGGTTACTTTTCCTTTTGTGTTTTTAACTCAAGTTCAATAATATCCTAACCATGGTTTGATATGAGAAGAGGAAAATATATATTGATATATTTTCTATTTTCTTTTTAGAGTTGAACTTATCATCTTCTCATATCGCCATCATCTTCTTCTTCCTCTCTCATTTTGCTCTCTAGTTCTTTGTAGTGAGCAATATACTCATCAAGATTGGATTTTGAAGTGAGAAAGAGAACCACAACACCATTCTACAAAAGTCTAGCCCACTTGTTTAGAGTGTTAGCTTGATTTCGTTCACTTGATCGGATAAAGTTGCAAGCTTGGACAAAGCGGACTCCGGGTGGATCATCGGTGACCTTGAGGAATTCAAGCGGAGCTTTTTCAAACCCCAAGTAGCCGAGGAGTCTAGCGTAGGGAGCTACAAAGGTTGTACACCCTAAACCCTAGCATTTCTTTCATATGATGATGTGAAAAATTTGAAACCCTAATTGATTCTAGGAACGATTCTTTGTTCGTTAACTTAGCACCCTAAAGACTCCACTTTTGGTTCATGTGATGCTTCCAAACCCTTCATGTGGTGCTAGGCTAACCCAACATTGGTATCAGAGCTGACCTAGAACATTAGGCGACACCTTTACGACGTTAAAACTCCGATCGAACCGAAAATACGGCTTTTTGGGTGCTCTCTGGACTTTTTTCAAAATCTGGTTATTTTCAGAATTAAAAATGTAAAAAATTCAGCAGGTAAAACTAAGAATTACGGTATAAAAATATTTCGATGAACAGTCTTTTCTGCCGCGGAAACGCGGCCTAAGCTTGCTTAGGCCGCGGTTCCGCGGCCGTACACCTCAATCACTGTATAATTTTTATGTTGTAATGCTTACTTCTGCTAGTATATTTTTTAGGGTATTTTTAATCTGTATTTAGTGCTGAAAAATTCTGGAGTTGGTTTTGGACTCGTCGATTCGATCGGAATTTTCATTTCGTGGTTTTTGTGGATAAATTAGAAAGTATTGAAGTGTTTGAACAAGTATAGTTTGCTCACTTTTCACGGGGTTTAAATATTTTGGAAATACGTGCAAGTTTTGTGGAGGTCCTCTAGAAGACAACAAACCTTAACTCGATTATGTGACCATCTTGAACTGCCCTTTGAACCTTTGGGTTTGGGGCAGTACGGCGTGCCACATGTGAGGCGTTGGCTTGACCCTTCTAGGCTGGACCGCTTCTACTGTGTCACACTCCGGTTTTTGAACTCCGCTCAAGTGTTGAGCTTTAGTGAATCTTGGGTATTTGATCATTCGTTCGAAAACTTTAATACTGTCTAATTATCTGGAATGTGATGCAATGTATGGAATTCATATTATAAGACATGAAATACGAGGTATGTGATATTTCGCATTTATGATGTCTAAAGAGAATGTGGATTCCAGATATTGCAGTTTTATACTTTCTTTTCTATGACCGTAAGTGTAGTATGTCGATATCGCCGGTTTCATTGCTATACATCAACGACAATTGGGGTATGCATACTTACTTACGTTGATAATATGAGATATTATGTGTTGCTGAGATATGATGTGCAGGATTGTCGCGATTGAATAGCCGAGGGGTTTTATGTGAGATGAGAGTTTTATATTTTCATTCATGTAAATTCAAATGTATTGTAATATTCTTTTATTTGGGGCACTTCCGGGTTGAGGTCGATGCCACCTGTGTTGTATATTATTTACTTTTTCGCATTAGGATGGACCCAAGGAGGGGAGCACGGGTGACCGAGTTCTGGGGTTCAGTGGGAGGCCATCTCGAGGAGTCAAGACCGGGTCTCCAAAACTCCAGAATTGGTAGGGTCGCTTGCCGCTCTCGTAGGGGTCCAGGGTGTGGGCTTGGCTATTCATCGCGACTGTGGAATCCGTATTTTCTATTTTGGCTAAATACTAAATACGGACGTCCTAGTATATCCCACATTATATCTATGTTTCTGCTGCGATATCTGTGATGTAATCATTTGATATGTTCTGATGGATACAGTATATAGTATATATGATATATTATATAGACGTTTCATTATGTTTTACACCCGCACTAGCCCTGCCCTGCTCTGTCGTTAGTTACCTAACCTAACGGTGCACAAGGGGACATCGAGGCGAATGCGGATGGCATAAGTGTACGTCGTATTTATCTGTGATGTTTAGGTGATTTAATTGATGGGACTTCATTAATGTGATTAATGAAAGAAAAGAAACCTAAAAGATGTTGTAGAATCAAATTTTAAATAAAAAGGGTAGCTACAGTTTTGCTTTGCATAGCGGTATATATGATATACCATGCACCTTATTCGATGAGGAAAGGGCCGAGATCCCTTCACCGGGAGTGACCCCTTTAGCAATAACTGGCAGATGCTACACACTCGGTTTGTCTTTTGATTGCTTCTATAGTTTTTTCTTTGCACAGTGATATATATGATATATCCCGCACCTCATTCGACGAGGAAAGGGCCGACGATCCCTTCACCGGGAGTGACCCCTTTAGCAAAACTAGAAAAGCCTCAAAATCATTCCATTTCAAAACTTCATTTTGATTCTACAACGATATCAAGTTCATTACGCAATAGGTTTTCAGAAAAACCTATCGTAGCCCTCCGTCATTTCAGATAAGTTGCATATAGTATTCGTGCTACATTTGTTGGCTTTCGTCAAGGTGTAGTGTGCGGTAGCTATGTGCTGCTTATCTGCTGCATATGATGCGACTGGATTAGGGTAGTCGTACGGCTTTGTTGGCTTTCTTCAAGGGTCGTGCGGGTGGGTTTAATTCAGTCAAGAAATGTACGGGTTGAACTTGACTAGCGGGCTGTGGTTTGTTGGCTTTCGTCAAGGTCAAAGCACGCTAGGGGCAAAAGCATTATCGGGAATTTCAAGTGTTGAAATTTGCAATGAGATTGCATACCTTCTATGAGATAGTTGGATCCCGATACCCACTGCGAGTAAGAGTTACTCCTGGGAGAGTTTTACACATTACAATTAGCCGATCAAGTAGGTGTCTAGAAAGGTGTCAACGGGGTTACACCTCTGGGAAAACGAGGTTTACTTTAATTAGGTCCGTGCGAAAGCACGGGGAACCTCTCTCAAACTACCGACACTGGCCTGGCTGAAAGATTGGCGAAGTTGTAGGGTGTAATTAATCCCGGCTAGTCTTTCCTTTTAGGGTTTGAAGGAAGATTTGATAAAAACCAGTGGGAGCCATCCTGATTAGATAAGATAATAACCAATCTGATCTTGCAAGAGCATACGCTAAAGTGTTTTCTTCTCTCTCTCTCCAGGTAGCGACCATGTCATGCCCTAATCAAGATAATAAAATGGATGTATTGACCGAACCCGCATGTTATACTGTGCTGGGGAACGTTTGTTCCGTTCTTTCTTATAAGAGTTATAGGACTGAACAGGACATAGGGGAATACCAGGATTCCCATGCCACCCGAATGAAGAAAGTACATGTTGATGCATTTTCTTCGGGTGTGTTCGTTGCAGAGAACTATTTCTCCATTTGCCCTACGTCCTGGGTATTAGATACCGGGTCAGGATCCCATATATGTAATCAGTTACATGGGCTTAGGAAAGGTAGAGAACTTGGAGAAGGTGATAAAGACATAAGAGTTGGAAATGGTGCAATTGTTGCAGCTAAGACTGTCGGGGAATATCACCTTACGTTACCAGCTGGCAATACATTGGTTCTGAACGAATGCTATTACATGCCGAACCTAATATGCAACATTATATCGGTTTCTTGGTTGAGTAAAGAGGGATATAATTTTGTATTACAGGATAATGTTATGAACATTTTCTGTAACCAAAAGTTGGTTGGATCAGGCACGTTGTGCAATGGCATTTATGTTCTAAATCAATCAACAGTTCTAAGTATAACAAACACACACAAGAGGAAGAGTTCTGAACTGAATGAATCCTTCTTGTGGCATTGTAGGCTGGGTCACATCAATGCGACACGACTAGCTAAGTTGCATAAGGATGGATATTTGAAACCGTTCGAAATTTCATCTTATGACACTTGTCAGTCATGTCTCAAAGGCAAGATGACCAAAACTCCGTTTACGGGACACGGAGAAAGAGTTACCGAACTCTTGGGACTAATACATAGTGATGTATGCGGTCCCATGTCTATACATGCCAGGGATGGTTCTTCGTACTTCATTACATTCACTGGCGATCACTCAAGATACGGACATGTGTACTTGATAAGACACAAGTCTGAAGCTTTTGAGAAATTTAGAGAATATAAACAGGAAGTCGAGAACCAAACCGGAAAAAGTATTAAAATCCTTCGATCTGATCGAGGGGGTGAATACTTGAGCAATGAATTCCTGGACTTCCTAAAAGAGAATGGGATTCTCTCTCAGCTGACTCCTCCATATACACCACAGCACAACGGTGTATCAGAACGGAGGAACCGCACCTTATTAGATATGGTGC
Source organism: Agapanthus africanus (assembly GCA_030015575.1). Classification (NCBI taxonomy): domain Eukaryota; kingdom Viridiplantae; phylum Streptophyta; class Magnoliopsida; order Asparagales; family Amaryllidaceae; genus Agapanthus; species Agapanthus africanus. The sequence goes on from JASDDO010000029.1 coordinate 56,541,662, forward strand.
GCTCTATGATGAGCACAGCTGAGTTACCTATTTCCTTCTGGAGGTATGCTCTTGAAACAGCCATACATCTATTAAATATGGTCCCCACCAAATCTGTGCCTACCACTCCATATGAGATATGGAAAGGGAAGAGACCATGTCTTAACTATGTTAAGATATGGGGTTGTCCAGCCTATGTCAAACGACAAAATCCGGACAAACTCGAGGCACGGTCTGTTCTATGCAAATTTATAGGATATCCCAAGAATTCAAAAGGGTATATCTTCTAACACCCTGAGGAACAAAGAGTGTTTGTTTCTCGGCATGCCACCTTTTTAGAAAAGGAATTTCTTGAAAAAGAGATTAGTGGTCATGAGGTAGAACTGGAAGAGGTTCCAGCTACAAAAGCTACAACACAATATCTGGTGGAACCAGAGGATTACATAGTTCCCAATGAACCCCAGCCACTCCGCCGATCTAGTAGGGTTCCTCGCCTATCTGAGAGATACTACGGTTTTCTCATGGATGGTGGGAGCGAGGATTGCATCATGGAGGATGATGACCCAACTAGCTTCGAGCAGGCCATCACGAGTAGGGACTCAGTGAAATGGCTGGATGCTATGCGGTCCGAGATGGAATCCATGTACACCAACAAAGTATGGACTTTGGAAGTTGCTCATGAAGGGGTAAAGCCCATTGGGAGCAAGTGGATCTTCAAGAAAAAACTTGGTGTAGATGGGAAAGTGGAGACTTTCAAAGCTAGACTTGTTGCAAAAGGTTTTCGTCAAAGACCAGGTGTGGACTATGACGAAACTTTTTCTCCAGTGGCTATGCTTAAATCCATCCTGATCATGCTTGCCATCGCTGCATATCATGATTACGAAATCTGGCAAATGGATGTTAAGACCGCCTTTCTAAACGGTGATTTAGAAGAGTGTGTGTACATGACTCAGCCAGAGGGCTTCATAGATAGTGGGAGCAGCGGGAAGGTGTGCAAGCTGCTTAAATCCATTTATGGATTAAAGCAAGCATCGCGGAGTTGGAACATCTGCTTTGACGTCGTTATCAAAGAGTTTGATTTCGTCAAAAACCCAGATGAACCTTGTATTTACAAGGAGGTGGCAGAGACTAAGGTTTTCTTCCTCGTATTGTACGTGGATGACATACTCTTGATAGGAAATGATATTCCTATGCTGCAATCGGTCAAGCTCTTCTTATCACAAAGATTTTCAATGAAAGATCTTGGTGATGCCTCCTACATTTTGGGAATTAGGATCTATAGAAATAGATCCAAACGGATATTGGGATTGTCCCAATCCAGGTACATTGACACCATACTAAAGAGGTTTAGTATGGAAGAATCCAAGCGTGGGAACTTACCCACGATCTCTGGAGTCACTCTCTCCAAAGAAATGTCTCCCAAGACTAATTTGGAGAGAGCTCGCATGCAAGGGATACCCTATGCTTCGGCTGTAGGCTCTATCATGTACGCGATGCTATGTACGAGACCCGATGTAGCATACTCACTAAGTGTAGTGAGTAGGTATCAAGCTGATCCTGGAGAGAGTCACTGGACAGCTGTGAAGAGCATTCTCAAGTACTTACGAAGGACTAAAGAGATGCTCTTGGTCTATGGTAACGGAGAACTCCAAGTGGATTCCTTTACCGATTTGAGCTTCCAGAGTGATAAGGACGACTCTAAGTCGGTCTCGGGATTTGTCTTTACCCTCAATGGAAGGGCGGTTAGCTCGAAGAGTTCCAAGCAGGAAACCGTGGTAGACTCGACGATGGAGGCTGAATACATCGCTGCCAACGATGTTGCCGAAGAAGCTGTCTGGATCAAGAAGTTCATTACTGAACTCGGAGTGGTTCCATCTATAGAGCATCCAATACCTTTGTATTGCGATAACAATGGAGCGGTGGCTTTGGCCAAGGAACCAAGGTCCCATCAGCGATCCAAACATATACTGAGGCGGTATCACCTGATCCGGGAGATAGTTGATCGCCGGGAGATCGAGGTCAGGAGGGTTGACACGAAGTATAACACAGCGGATCCACTCACGAAGGCCATTCCCCAGATACAGTTTGAGAGACTCTTCGGGATGCTCAGTATGCGATACTACAGCAGCTGGCCTTAGTGCAAGTGGGAGATTGTTAGTTGTATGTATGCCCTAGAGGCCAGTATTGTACAGATGATGTATATTATATTGGATGCTTGGACATATATAGAGATGACTTTCTTGTTCGATATGATAGTATGATATCTGGTTGCTCTTTATCTTAACATGTATACTAGTCTCTTTAAACTGTCTTATAGTTACATGTTGGTAAAGCCCTTAGGATGTGTACTTGACTACCTGGACTATGATGCAGATCATACTAGTGGGGACATGGTAGTCCATAAGTACATCCTTCAAGGTCCCTAGTCGTAGGTGTATCGAGACGGGGCATCGATATACCAGTGCAGACAAGCGTATATGCTTCTCGACCCATGAGATGGGCGATGGATGATCCCATATCCATTGGTGTTTGACATTAGAGATGGTATACGGGTGGTCAGTGGAGACTGGGCACACTGGACGGACTCGCCGAGAACTCCCAGTTAGTATTATACCTCACGTCAGATGGCAGTTCTCAGGTGACACTTGAGCAGGTTAGTCTGTAGACCCGAGATCGTCATAGAGTCTTATGTGATTCCCACTGTGCTTTCATCTCCACCTTACCACGTCTATGAGGGTGTGCAAAATGGTAGTTTTTGGGTACAGTCCCGAGTCACATGGAGGCAATGAGCGATAGGAGGGGTTTCGTCTCTCCCGGTATTGGGGTTGATGTTGCGCTGTGCTCGATTGGCCGTAACAGGGAAGTCCCTGGCCAGGGCTGATTCAGAGATTTGCTGGTAAGTGTTACCAGTAGTTTCTCGACCCGTTATGAGCCTCACATCGGCACGACATATCGGTTATTGGGGTCTGACGTTTTCCACCCCTAGACCTGATATGCGACATATCAGACGAGGAGACCGGACTGTACGGAAAGTGTTGCCGGTTGGCTCGACGGGAGTTGTAGCAGGTTCGCTTGTTCTCTTCTGATCACTCAATACCCGGGTGGCCGTTACGTTTAGCTGACCGCTTGCGGCTTGGGGGTGCTTGATATGATCATCACCTACTGCCGGCGTATTGACGAGTCTCAGAGTCCCACAATGGAGTTTCCTAGTCCAGACGAAACGTTGTGGTGCGCGTATACGATATGCGCATGGACCCGATTAAAATGCGCGTATAGGATACCGTATATTGGTCGGGCGGCTTGCTTTTGGTAGGGGTCATATGTGATATGGCTGGATTGATAAATCAAGTGTTGATTTATCATTTAACTATTAGCTTCTCACTTGAAATCCTTTATTGAGTATGATGGATGTATGCATGCATGTATAGTTTCTTTATTGATTCATGCACATATGGATGTACATATACACATACATACACACATACATCCTTCATGGTTGTATATACATGAAAATGGTGGCAATATAAAACTCACACCATGGTTTTATTTATGGATTAAATTGCATTTGATTTAAAACAAAAAGGGAAAAAGCAAAATGGTCATTATTGATTTGTTTCTACACTCTTCTCTTGACCTAACCATTCTCACCCACCTTTTGACCATGGGTTACTTTTCCTTTTGTGTTTTTAACTCAAGTTCAATAATATCCTAACCATGGTTTGATATGAAAAGAGGAAAATATATTTTGATATATTTTCTATTTTCTTTTTAGAGTTGAACTTATCATCTTCTCATATCGCCATCATCTTCTTCTTCCTCTCTCATTTTGCTCTCTAGTTCTTTGTAGTGAGCAAGATACTCATCAAGATTGGATTTTGAAGTGAGAAAGAGAACCACAATACCATTCTACACAAGTCTAGCCCACTTGTTTAGAGTGTTAGCTTGATTTCGTTCACTTGATCGGATAAAGTTGCAAGCTTGGACAAAGAGGACTCCGGGTGGATCATCGGTGACCTCGAGGAGTTCAAGCGGAGCTTTTTCAAACCCCAAGTAGCCGAGGAGTCTAGTGTAGGGAGCTACAAAGGTTGTACTCTCTAAACCCTAGCATTTCTTTCATATGATGATGTGAAAAATTTGAAACCCTAATTGATTCTAGGAACGATTCTTTGTTCGTTAACTTAGCACCCTAAAGACTCCACTTTTGGTTCATGTGATGCTTCCAAACCCTTCATGTGGTGCTAGGCTAACCCAACAAACTCTTGATTTAATAATCCGGCTATATCATATACAACCGACTAATATCATATGAATCAACTTATCAAATCAACTTTTGATCCGATAACCCGGCTATATCATATAAAACCGACCGATATCACATATCGCGAGAATGGAATGCAGTATCACATACACGCATTAATCTCGGCCCCTCACATATCACATATGTGCTCCTACTCCGTTTCGCTTGAGCCAGGAAACCTCTGTGTATGACTCTAAAGACTCGTCAATACGTCGGCAGTAGGTGATGATCATATCAAACGCCCACAAGCCGCAAGCGGTCTGCCAAACGTAAAGGCTACCTGGGTATTGAGCGATCAAAAGATCAACAAGCAAGCCTGCTCGTACTCCTGTGAATCCAATCAGTAATACTACCGTACTGTTCGGTCTCTTTGTCTGATATGTCGTATATTGCAGCCTGGGGGTGGTATAACGTCAGACCCCAATAGCCTGATAAGTCAAGCCGATGCAAGGTCCATAATGGTTTGAGAAACTACTGATAACACTTACCAGTACATCTCAGCAACCCTGCTTAGGGATTTTCTGTTATGGCCAATCGAGCAAAGCACAACATCAACTCCTAATACCGAGAGAGATCAAACCCCTCCTATCGCTCATTGCCTCTATGTGACTCGGGACTGTACCCAAAAACCACTTTTTTTCACGATCTCTTGACCGTGGTATAGTGGAAATCAAAGCACGGTGGGAATCACACAATACTCTATGACGATCTCGGGTTTACAGACTAACCTGTACCAGTGTCACCAGAGAACTGCTATCCGACGATAGGTATAATACCACCTAGTAGTTCTCGGTGAGTCCGTTCAGTGTACCCAGTCTCCACTGAGCACCCGTATACCATCTATGATCTCAAACACCAATGGATATGGGATCATCCATCGCCCATCACATAGGTCGGGAAGCGTATACGCTAGTCTACTCTGGAGTATAGATGCCCTGTCTCGATAATCCCACGACTATGAACATTTGAAGGATGTACTTGCCGATTACCCATGTCCCTACTAGTGTGATCTACATAATAGTCCTAGTAGTCAAGTACTGATCCTAAGGGTTTTATCAACATGTAATATAGAGACAATAAGTGTACATGTTTAGATAAAGAGCAACCAGATAGCATACTATTATATCGAGCAAGAAGGTCCTCCTTATATATATCCAAGTATCCACTGCAATATACATCACATGTACAGTAATATGGCCTCTAAGGCATACATACAACTAACAGTTAAGGCATAGTGTGCGGTAGCTAATTAGTGCTTATCTTCTAAAGCATGTGATGCGATTGGATTAGGGTAGTCATACGACTTTGTTGACCATGTTAAGGGTCGTGCGGGTGGGTTTAATTCAATCAGGAAATGACGGGTTGAACTTGGCTAGCGCTTATGATTTGTTGACCATGTTAAGGTCATAAGTAGCTAGGGGTAAAAGTATTATCGGGAATTTCAAGTGTTGAAATTTGCAATGAGATTGCATACCTTATATGAGATAGTTGGATCCCGATACCCACTGTAAGCAATAGTTGCTACCGGGAGAGTTTTGCACTTTACAATTAGCTAACTCATTAGGTGTCTATAAACGTGTCAATGGAGCTACGCATCTGGGAAAATGAGGTTTATTTTAATTAGGTCCGTGCGAAAGCACGGGGAACCTCCCTCAGAAGTACCGGCACTTGCCTGGCTGAACGGTTAGTGAAGTTGTAGAATGCAATTAATCCTGGCTGAATTTTCTTTTTAAGGTTTGAAGGAAAATTTGAGAATAGCAGTGGGAGACATCGATTAGATAAGATAAATAACCAATCTGATCTTTGCAAGAGCATATGCTAAGTGTTTTCTTCTCTCTCTCTCTCCAGGTAGCGACCATGTCAGGCCTTAATCAAGATAATAATATGGATGTATTGACCGAACCCGCTTGTTATGCTGAGCTGGGGAACGTTTGTTCCGCTCCAACTTATAATTGTTATAAGTACGAGCAGGAAGTAGGAAAATATCCGGATTTCCATGCCACCCAAACAAAGAATGAGCATGTTGATGCATCTTCTTCGGGTGTGTTAGTCACCCAGAACTGTTTCTCAATACACTCTACGTCCTGGGTATTAGATACTGGATCAGGATCCCATATATGTAATATGTTAAATGGGCTAAGGAAAGGTAGAGAACTGGGAGTAGGTGATCATTCCATACTAGTAGGGAATGGTGCAAATGTTGCAGCCAAAGTAGTTGGCGAATATCACCTTATATTACCAAATGGTAATACATTGATTCTGAACGAATGCTATTACATATCGACCCTGATATGCATTCTTATATCAGTTTCTTTATTAAGTAAAGAAGGATATAATTTTGTAGTACAGGATAATGTTATGAACATGTTCCTGAATCAAAAGTTGATTGGATCAGGCTCGTTAAATAATGGCATATACATTCTAAATCAAACCACAGTTCTTAACGTACATAACACTCACAAGAGGAAGAGTTCAGAAATGAACGAATCCTTCTTGTGATATTGTAGACTAGGTCATATCAATGCGACACGACTAGATAAGTTACATAAGGATGGATATTTGAATCCATTCGAATTATCATCTTATGAAACTTTCCATTCATTTCTCAAAGGAAAGATGACCAAAACTCCGTTTACAGGACACAGAGAAAGAGTTACGGAACTCTTAGGACTGTAACATAGTGATGTATGCGGTCCCATGTCTACACATGCCAGGAATGGTTCCTCGTACTTCATTACATTCACTGACGATATCTCAAGATACGGACATGTGTTCCTATTGAAACACAAGTCTGAAGCTTTTGAGAAATTCAAAGAATATAAGCACGAAGTCGAGAACCAGACGGGTAAAAGTATTAAAATCCTTCGATCTGATCGAGGTGGAGAATACATGAGTAATGTGTTCCTGGACTATCTAAAAGAGAATGGGATTCTCTCTCAGCTTACTCCTCCGTATACACCACAGCACAACGGTGTATAGGAGCGGAGGAATCATACCCTATTGGATATGGTGCGCTCTATGATGAGCATTGCTGAGTTGCCTATTTCCTTTTGGGGTTATGCGCTTGAGACAGCATCATACCTATTGAATCAAGTTCCATCTAAATCTGTACCTACCATAACATATGAGATATAGAGTGGGAAGAGACCATATTTTAAACGAGTTAAGATATGGGGTTGTCCGGCCTATGTCAAAAGGCAAAATCCTGACAAACTCGAGGCACGATCAGTTCTCTGCAAGTTTGTGGGATATACAAAGAATTCATATGGATATTTTTTCTACCATAGTGAGGAACAAAAGGTGTTTGTTTCTCAATATGCCACCTTTTTAGAAAAGAAATTTCTTGCAAAATAAATTAGTGGCGAAGAGGTAGAGCTGGAAGAAGTTCCAGCAGCACAAACTGCAACTGATGATTTAGTGGAACCAGAGGATTCGATAGCTCCTAACGAACCCTAGCCTCTCCGCTGATCTAGTAGGGTTTCTCATCCACCTGAGAGATACTGCAGTTTTCTCGTAGACGGTAGGAGCGAGATTTGCATCATGGTAGATAATGACCCAACTAGCTTCGAGCCGGCCATCACGAGTGGGGACTCTGTGAAATGGCTGGATGCAATGCGATCTGAGATGGAATCCATGTACAGCAACAAAGTATGGACTTTGGATGTTGCTCCTAAAGGGGTAAAACCCATAGTGAGCAAATGGATCTTTAAGAAGAAACTTGGTGTAGATGGAAAAGTTGAGACTTTCAAAGCTAGATTTGTCGCAAAAGGTTTTCGTCCATGACCAGGTATGGACTATGATGAAACCTTTTCTCCAGTGGATATGCTTAAGTCCATCCGGATCCTGCTTGCTATCGCTGCATACCATGACTATGAAATTTGGCAAATGAATGTTAAGAATGCCTTTCTAAATGGTGATTTAGATAAGTGCGTGTACATGACTCAGCCAGAGGGCTTCATGGACAGTGGAAGGAGCGGGAAGGCGTGCAAGCTGCTTAAATCCATTTACGGGTTAAAGTAAGCATCGCGGAGTTAGAACATCTGTTTTGATGTTGTAGTCAAAGAGTTTGACTTCATCAAAAATGTAGATGAACCTTACATATACAAGAAGGTTGCAGAGAGTAAAGTTGTTTTCCTCGTATTGTACGTGGATGACATACTCTTGATAGAAAATGATGTTCCTATGCTGCACTCGGTCAAGCTCTTCTTATCACATAGATTCTCAATGAAAGATCTAGATGATGCCTCCTACATCTTGGGGATTAAGATCTATAGAGATAGATCTAAAAGGATACTGGGATTGTCCCAATCCAGGTACATTGACACCATACTAAAGAGGTTTAGTATGGAAGAATCAAAGTGTAGGAATTTACCCACGTTCTCTGGACTCACTCTCTCCAAAGAGATGTCTCCCAAGACTGATTTGGAGAGAGCTCGCATGTAAGGGATGCCCTATGCTTCGGCAGTAGGCTTTATCATGTATGCGATGTTATATACCAGACCTGATATAGCATACTCACCAAGTGTAGTGAGTAGGTATCAAGCAGATCCAGGAGAGAATCACTGGATAGCTGTGAAAATAATTCTCAAGTACTTGAGAAGGACTAAAGAGATGTTCTTGGTGTATGGTAACGGAGAACTCCAAGTGGAGTCCTTTACCGATTCGAGCTTCCAGAGTGATAAGGACGACTCTAAGTCGGTCTCGGGATTTGTCTTTACCCTCAATGGAAGGGCGGTTTGTTAGAAGAGTTCCAAACAGGAAACCGTGGCAGACTCGACGATGGAGGCTGAATACATCGCTGCCAACGATGCTGTTAAAGAGGCTGTCTGGATGAAGAAGTTCATAACTGAACTTGGTGTGGTTCCATCTATTGAAGATCCAATACCTTTGTGTTGTTATAACAATGGAGCAGTGGCTTTGGCCAAGGAACCCAGGTCCCATCAGCGATCCAGGTATATTCTGAGGCGGTATCACCTAATCAGGGAGATAGTTGATCGCCGGGAGATCAAGGTCAGGAGAGTTGACACGAAGGATGTAAGTCCACGTTGCGACCCCCGGTTCTTACGGGGAGGCGGAAACGGTATAAAAATCAAATTTTTAGCGCAAGGGGCAACATGGACTAAGCAAAGTCGGGATCTTTAACTAAACTAAAACTAGCATACAAGCTAAAGAAAGTTAGCTACTCGGATGAGGATGGTTATACCTAAACTTGAACTCCTTCTTCTTCAAACTTTTGTAGAGGTTGATGGTTCTCTTCTTGTCGCCTTCTTCCGTCGAAGATGGATCCACCTCGAAGGTTCGACCTTTGGGCTCTTCCTCGATCTTTGAGTGAACTAGGGTTTCCGGCTTGCTAAACCTTGAACCTAGAATGAGTAGAGAGAGTCTAAGGGGTGCTTTTCTTTTTAAAGAGAAGGATTCTCAACACATGAGAAGGTTTCTCTTTAGCTAGAGGAAGAAGAAGATGAAGTGAAGAGAGAGAATGAATATGATAGAATGAGCTATGCTTTTTCTTTCTTGCAACCATAATGCAAAAGAAAAAGAATTATCAATAATAATAATAATGAAAATGAAAAGGTTGATGGAAAGTTTTAGAATGACCATTATCATTTCAAACATTAAATGAATTTGCTAGAATCAAAGAGCATCTTTCTTTTGTAATGATGATGGTCAAAGCTTCAACCATGGTCAACAAGTCAACCATGGTCAACAAGTCAACAAAAAAACCAACCATGACACAATTTCATTTTATTATATATTATTAATTGATATAAAACAAATCCATTAGGGTTTGGAAAAAGACGACTGTCAACTGTGCATACGCACCCGTTCCGAAACCCTAATGAAAGTCATCTTCCTCTTCCTCAAATAACCGTGCATACACACCTGCATCATTGTTCCGAGGAACATGAATACTGAGATAAAAGCAACCCCAAAACATATACCAGTATCTGGCTCAAACCAGAGCCTGCCAGTATAATCCGTCCGGACTCCAAACGTGCACAAGTGCGCGGATGAGAACGAACCCTGTCGCAAAACCATGCGACCTCTACTCTGTTTTGCCCAGAGGCGAATACCCTCTGTGTGGGACTCTAAAGACTCGACACTACGCTGGCAGTGGGTTTAACCACAGACCGCAAGCGGCACTAGCTGTGCGTAACGGTCCCCAGGTAGATGCCGACAAGAAGGCTGACGAGGTGAAACCCCATCTGAACTCCTACTGAGTCTGAATGTGACAGTCTCCGTACAGTCCGGTCTGTTCGTCTGATACATCGCATGTCGGGCCTAGGGGGCGGTAAAATGTCAGTCCCCCAATAGCGGTACAAGTCGTGTCGGAGTGAAGCCCAAAACACCCTGAGATAACACTGGAAACCTACCAGTATATCTCGCTTGCCCTGGCCAGGGACTACTCGTGTAATGGCTCTCCTAGACACAGCGCGATGTCAACCCCCAATACCGGGAGAGACGAATCCTGTCTAACCGTCACTGCCTCCAAGTGCTTCGGGACTGTACCCAACCACCACCTGTTTGCACGACTCCTTTGAGCCGTGGTAGGGTAGTGATCAAAGTGCAGTGGGAACACACTCGAGGCGAAGTGCCAGTGTCAAGTCAGCGGACTAAGCTGTACTCATGTCACCTGGGAACTGATAACTGACGATAGGTATAATACCAACCTGTCAGTTCCCGACGAGTCCTGTCCAGTGTACTCGTAACCCAACGAGCACCCGTATACTATCTCCAGTACGACGTACTGATGGCTGTGGGACAGACCATCTCCCACACTGGGATGAGAAGCGCATACGCTAGTCTACTCCGGAGTATCGATGCCCTGTCTCGATAGTCCTGCGACTAGGGACCTGTATAAGGATGTGCTTATAGATTACCCAGCCCCCACTAGTGTGACTGCCATCACAACGCTGGTAATCAAGCAAAGATCCTAAGGGCTCCACTAATGCGTATAAGTGATATACTGAAATAAACACAAGTACACATTGAAGTAGAAACAAACCAAGTAGCATACTACTATATTGAGCAAGATTGTTTATACAAGGTGAATATCCCAAGCTTCCATCAAGTAATATACAAACTAGTATGATACAGTAATGGCCTCTAGGGCATATACACTAACAATCTCCCACTTGCACTAAGGCCATGTACTGGCGTATCGAAGACCTATCATCTCGATCAGCCGCTCGAACTGAGTCTGGGGTAAGGCCTTGGTGAATGGATCTGCAGTGTTCTCTTCTGAAGCGACTCTCCGAACCTCGATCTCCTGGCGATCCACGATCTCCCTGATCAGGTGATACCGCCTCAAGATGTGCCTGGATCTCTGATGGGACCTGGGTTCCTTTGCTAAAGCTATAGCCCCGTTGTTGTCGCAATACAGAGGTACTGGGTCAACAATGGACGGAACCACCTGAAGTTCTTTTAAGAACTTCCTCATCCAGACAGCTTCTTTTGCGGCATCAGATGCAGCGATGTATTCCGCTTCCATAGTCGAGTCTGCAACGGTTTCCTGTTTGGAACTCTTCCAACACACCACCCCTCCATTGAGGGTAAAGACAAAACCCGACATGGACTTGGAATCATCCTTGTCACTCTGGAAGCTGGAGTCAGCAAAGGCCTCGATCTGGAGGTCTTTTCCGCCATACACCAAGAACATCTCCTTAGTCCTTCTCAGGTACTTGAGAATGTTCTTTACTGCTATCCAATGTTTCTCCCCAGGGTTTGACTGATACCGGCTTACTACACTCAGTGCATAAGCTACATCCGGTCTGGTACACAACATCGCATACATTATAGAGCCTACCGCAGAAGCGTAGGGTATAATAGACATGCGATCCCTCTCCAAATCAGTCTTGGGAGACATCTCTTTAGAGAGGGTGATCCCGTGACAAGCCGGTAGGTTACCGCGCTTGGAATCTTCCATACTGAATCTTTTCAGTACGGTGTCGATGTACCTGGACTGTGAAAGTCCTAATATCCTCTTGGATCTATCACGATGGATCCGGATCCCCAGGATGTAAGAGGCATCACCCAGGTCTTTCATGGAGAACCTGTGTGACAAGAAACCCTTGACAGATTGTAGCATAGGAATGTCATTTCCTATTAAGAGAATGTCATCCATGTATAAAACAAGGAATACTACAGTTCTCGCTACAAATCTACTATAGATGCATGGTTCATCTGGATTTTTGATAAAGTCAAATTCCTTGACCGTCTCATCAAAACAGATGTTCCAACTCCGCGACGCCTGCTTTAGTCCATAAATGGACTTAAGCAACTTGCACACCTTTCCGCTGCTCCCACTCTGAATGAAACCCTCTGGATGATCCATATAGACACACTCCTCTAAATTTCCATTTAGAAAAGCGGTTTTTACGTCCATCTGCCAAATCTCATAATCGTGGAAGGCAGCAATGGCAAGAAGGATCCGAATGGATTTCAGCATAGCCACTGGAGAAAAGGTTTCGTCATAGTCCAAGCCAGGTCTTTGACGGAAACCCTTTGCTACAAGTCTAGCTTTATAGGTCTCAACCTGTCCATCTACACCAATCTTCCTTTTGAAGATCCACTTGCATCCTACGGGTTTTACCCCGTCTGGAGCAATGTCCAACGTCCATACTTTGTTAGTGTACATGGACTCCATTTCGGTCCGCATTGCATCCAGCCATTTTACCGAGTCAACGCTCTGAACGGCTTGCTGGAAGCTAGTAGGCTCATCATAATCTATGATGCAATCCTCTCGATCCCCGTCTATGAGAAAACCGTAGTATCTCTCGGGCGGATGAGACTACCTACTACTCCTGCGGAGCGGCGTAGGAATGTCCCGTTCTTTTGAACCCTCTGGTTCCACTAAGCTTTCAGTAATAGTCTGAGGTTCTGGAATTTCATCCAGTTCTACTGCGCTCCCACTTATCTGATTTTCCAAAAACTCAGTTTCCAAGAAGTGGGCATGACGAGAAACAAGGACTTTTTGCTCCTCTGCGTAATAGAATAGATACCCCTTGGAGTTCTTTGGGTATCCCACAAACTTGCACTGTACTGAGCGTGCCTCGAGCTTGTCCGCATGATGCTTTTTTACAAAAGCCGGACATCCCCATGTCTTAAAAGCTTTAAGACAGGGTTTCTTCCCACTCCACATCTGATATGGTGTGGTAGGCACAGTCTTAGTAGGAACTTGGTTCAAGAGATGTGCAGCTGTTTCTAGTGCATATCCCCAGAAAGATCGCGGTAACTCAGCCTTACTCATCATGGAACGAACCATATCCAATAGGGTTCGATTCCTCCTTTCTGATACACCGTTATGTTGCGGAGTGTATGGAGGAGTACGCTGAGAGAGAATACCATTCTCTTTTAAATAGTCCAGGAACTCGGCACTCAAGTATTCACCACCTCGATCCGATCTTAGGATCTTGATACTTTTGCCTGTTTGTTTTTCAACTTCATTCTTGTAATCCCGAAATTTCTCAAAGGCCTCGGATTTGTGCTTCATTAAGAAGACATGTCCATACCTAGAGAAATCGTCTGTGAAAGTAATGAAGTATGAATAACCGCTTCTCGCATGTGTAGACATTGGACCACACACGTCACTGTGTATGAGTCCTAAGAGCTCGCTCGCTCTTTCTCCGTGTCCAGTGAACGGAGTCTTTGTCATCTTTCCCATGAGACAAGATTCACAAGTGGCATAAGACTGATACTCGAACGGATCCAAGTATCCTTCTTTATGTAACTTAGTCAACCGTGTCTCATTGATGTGACCCAGTCTACAATGCCATAAGAAAGCCTGATTGATATCTGGAGACATTCTTTTGTGTGTATTCTGGATATTGAAAATCTATGGTTGGTTTAATACGTATATACCATTGCTCAGTGTACCTGACCCAATCAGAACTTGATTAAGGTGAATGTTTACAACATTACTTACAAACGCAAATTCATAACCTTCTTTAGAAACCAAAGATACAGAAATGATATTACAAGTTGCGTTGGGTACAAAAAAGCAATTACGCAAAACCAAAACATGCCCATCTGTCATTCCCAGGTGATAGTCCCCCACGGCTTTAGCATCCATGCTAGCTCCGTTCGCAACTCTGAGGGTCATGTCACCTGCCTTCAAAAACCTACGGTTTCTCAACGCCTGCAAAGAATTACAGATATGAGATCCTGATCCGGTATCCAATACCCAGGAAGTAGAGTTTATAGAAAGACAGTTTTCAATAACATACACACCTGAAGCTGAAGCCGCAACCTGCTTCAGTTCCTATGTCCTGGCTTTCCAAGCCCTGCAATCTTTCTTCCAGTGTCCACTCTTATGACAATAGAAGCACTCTTCCTTTCCAATAAGCTTCCCCGCAATCTTTGTTGCCTTTTCCTTTCCCTTCGTACCCACTTTACTAACACCGCCTCTTGGTTTGGCGGGGGCTTTCTTCCTCTTTCCCTTGGCTTTCGCCTTGGACCTAGAGGAAGAAGATCCTCCTACAAACAAAGCGGGTGTATCCCTACCCTTCTGTAGGGTGCCCTCTGCGCTCCTCAGCAGGTTGAGGAGTTCTGAAAGTTCAACTTCCTTTTCTTGCAAGTTGAAATTCAGTATGAACTGGGCGTAAGTGGATGGAAGGGACTGGAGAATTATATCCATATAAAGTTCACTGTCCAACGTGGTCCCAAGTTCTGCGAGCTCCTCAGTGTAGCCAATCATCTTAAGCACGTGGTCCGCTACCGATGATCCGACGGCCAACTTTGTCGAAAATAACTTCTTCGACACTTCGTATCTTGCGATACGAGACTGCTCTCCATACAGTTCTTTTGTATGAAGAAATATGGATTCCAAATCCATATTCTCGTGCCTCCTCTGATGGTCGTTGTCCATCGAGGCAAGTACGAGGCACCTGGCCTTCGCGCTGTCAATCTCCCAAGTCGTACGGATTTCCTTATCCGCGACGCTGGAGGTGGGACCTGGGACGGGGGGAGCTTTGGTGGTAAGAAGATACCCCAGCTTGTCGTAAGCGATTGCCAATTTGACATTCCTGAGCCAATCTTTGTAGTTTGGCCCTGTCAGTATGTTTTTATCTAGAAGTAACTTAAGTCCAGTCATTTCGATTTGGTCGCTGCAGGGGGAGAGAAGAAACACTTAGCACGATGCTCTTGCAAGTTTAGAATGGTTTTTAATTTGTCTAAACAGGATGGCTCCCACTGTCTCTCGAATCCCTCCTCAAACCACAAAGGAAGAATTAGCCGGGATCAATCCCACCGTACAATACTTGCTTAACCGTTCAGCCAGGCCAGTGTCGGTACTTCGAGGGAGGTTTTCCAACGCTTTCGCGAAGTTCCTTAATTTAAGAACCTCTTTTCCCTGGGGGCGTAGCCCCGCTAACACCTTTCTAGGCACCTACTAGGTTTATAGCATTGATCGTTTAGTGAGAAAATTTCCCGAGGAGTAGCATATACTCACAGTAGGATCGGGATCCAAATATCATCGCGTGACGAAAATGAAGGAATCCTACCATAATCATCACACTCCAAATGGTATGCAAATCTAGCAAGTTTCAGTACTTATGAAACTCCCGATGTGGATTTTTGCCCCATGCTCTTATGACCTTGACTAAGGCCAACAAATCATAAGTCACATGTCAAGTTCTTCCCGTCGTTATCCAGGTTAATTTGAACCCACCCGTATATACCCTTGACTATGGCCAACAAGGCAATACGACTGTCCCAAACCAACGCATTCTATCTATGCAACATATGAATACCCAGCAGCTACCAAACACTGTGCCTTGACTAAGGCCAACAAACACAGCTTGAATACTGTTGAATATTCATATGAAACGACGGAGGGCTACGGATGGTTTTGGTAAAACCGTGAACGTAGTGAACTTGATATAATCGATGGAACGAGATAGCTTTTAGAAGGAGTGGCTCAAGCTCCGCATTTAAAAGTTAGTTTTGAAAAGAACCGAGTGGTTTTCCGAAAGTGTTCCATCGACTTAAACTTGGTTTATTATCTTGCATTAGTTCTTTTAATGCGTGATATTCTTGCATTAGTTCTTTTAATGCGTCCCATCATTTAATCCTACCATTGCAGAAAACAACCAAAATATGACGTACGCTTATGCCATTCGCATTCGCCACGGGGTCCCGTCATCACTCGTTAGGTTACTTAACTAACGACAGAGCGGGGGCTGGGCTAGCGCGGCTGTAAAACATAAGCAACGCCTAAATAGAAAGCAATGATAGACATTACAGATCACAGATGAATACATTGGATATACTAGCAATCCGCAATCCTTTCGAGCCTGCAATGAAAAGCGGATTACACGGTCGCGGTGAATAGCCAAATACCCCACCCAAGACCCCTACGGGTGCGGCAAACTACCCGCCAAGTACCCGGCAGTTTGTGCACCCCTCCATGGGTCTATCCTAGGAGCAAAACAGTAAAAAGAATTATACAATGACGGCTACAACCCCGACCCGGTTGTGCGGCCAAACAAATAATAATTATTACATCAATTTACATTTACAATGAATGAAAGAAAAACAAAAGCTCATCTCACATCCACCCCGGCTATTCACCCGCGACAGTCCAACATATTCATATACACATTCCAATGTCAAACACAGATCATGTATAACCCCGACTAATCGTCTTATAGCGATTAGCCGACGTTCAATACATGCAAGCATCACAGATATAACCATCATAGTCAAAGTGCAGTGAAGTTCGGAAAAAAATACGGAATTATAGGACCCCAAAAGTGAATTTCAGTTCTGGAAAATCTGGGCACATATAATATATTTTAAAAATCCCAAAACCAACACAGACACACACTGCACGAAAAACAATGCACAGAAGACGACAAAGCGCGGCGCTTCCGCGGCACATACCTACCTCGTGCGGCGGAAGCGCGGCGGTTTGAACGAATCACTGCATCGTTTTTCTTGGGTGTTCACACAAAACCCTGAGCCGAATTTACAAGTATAAAGTATTTCATTTAGAGCAGAAAAAAATTTCAACAGAAACTTAGGGTTTTGTTTTTCCGGTTTTGTGATTTTTTTCGATTCCGAACTTCGCTACACTTCACTACCAAGCTAGTTTAAGTTTAGTTAGGCTCTGATACCACTGTAAGTCCACGTTGCGACCCCCGGTTCTTACGGGGAGGCGGAAACGGTATAAAAATCAAATTTTTAGCGCAAGGGGCAACATGGACTAAGCAAAGTCGGGATCTTTAACTAAACTAAAACTAGCATACAAGCTAAAGAAAGTTAGCTACTCGGATGAGGATGGTTATACCTAAACTTGAACTCCTTCTTCTTCAAACTTTTGTAGAGGTTGATGGTTCTCTTCTTGTCGCCTTCTTCCGTCGAAGATGGATCCACCTCGAAGGTTCGACCTTTGGGCTCTTCCTCGATCTTTGAGTGAACTAGGGTTTCCGGCTTGCTAAACCTTGAACCTAGAATGAGTAGAGAGAGTCTAAGGGGTGCTTTTCTTTTTAAAGAGAAGGATTCTCAACACATGAGAAGGTTTCTCTTTAGCTAGAGGAAGAAGAAGATGAAGTGAAGAGAGAGAATGAATATGATAGAATGAGCTATGCTTTTTCTTTCTTGCAACCATAATGCAAAAGAAAAAGAATTATCAATAATAATAATAATGAAAATGAAAAGGTTGATGGAAAGTTTTAGAATGACCATTATCATTTCAAACATTAAATGAATTTGCTAGAATCAAAGAGCATCTTTCTTTTGTAATGATGATGGTCAAAGCTTCAACCATGGTCAACAAGTCAACCATGGTCAACAAGTCAACAAAAAAACCAACCATGACACAATTTCATTTTATTATATATTATTAATTGATATAAAACAAATCCATTAGGGTTTGGAAAAAGACGACTGTCAACTGTGCATACGCACCCGTTCCGAAACCCTAATGAAAGTCATCTTCCTCTTCCTCAAATAACCGTGCATACACACCTGCATCATTGTTCCGAGGAACATGAATACTGAGATAAAAGCAACCCCAAAACATATACCAGTATCTGGCTCAAACCAGAGCCTGCCAGTATAATCCGTCCGGACTCCAAACGTGCACAAGTGCGCGGATGAGAACGAACCCTGTCGCAAAACCATGCGACCTCTACTCTGTTTTGCCCAGAGGAGAATACCCTCTGTGTGGGACTCTAAAGACTCGACACTACGCTGGCAGTGGGTTTAACCACAG
Source organism: Agapanthus africanus (assembly GCA_030015575.1). Lineage (NCBI taxonomy): Eukaryota > Viridiplantae > Streptophyta > Magnoliopsida > Asparagales > Amaryllidaceae > Agapanthus > Agapanthus africanus. The sequence continues at coordinate 56,560,153 of JASDDO010000029.1, forward strand.
ACCGCAAGCGGCACTAGCTGTGCGTAACGGTCCCCAGGTAGATGCCGACAAGAAGGCTGACGAGGTGAAACCCCATCTGAACTCCTACTGAGTCTGAATGTGACAGTCTCCGTACAGTCCGGTCTGTTCGTCTGATACATCGCATGTCGGGCCTAGGGGGCGGTAAAACGTCAGTCCCCCAATAGCGGTACAAGTCGTGTCGGAGTGAAGCCCAAAACACCCTGAGATAACACTGGAAACCTACCAGTATATCTCGCTTGCCCTGGCCAGGGACTACTCGTGTAATGGCTCTCCTAGACACAGCGCGATGTCAACCCCCAATACCGGGAGAGACGAATCCTGTCTAACCGTCACTGCCTCCAAGTGCTTCGGGACTGTACCCAACCACCACCTGTTTGCACGACTCCTTTGAGCCGTGGTAGGGTAGTGATCAAAGTGCAGTGGGAACACACTCGAGGCGAAGTGCCAGTGTCAAGTCAGCGGACTAAGCTGTACTCATGTCACCTGGAAACTGATAACTGACGATAGGTATAATACCAACCTGTCAGTTCCCGACGAGTCCTGTCCAGTGTACTCGTAACCCAACGAGCACCCGTATGCTATCTCCAGTACGACGTACTGATGGCTGTGGGACAGACCATCTCCCACACTGGGATGAGAAGCGCATACGCTAGTCTACTCCGGAGTATCGATGCCCTGTCTCGATAGTCCTGCGACTAGGGACCTGTATAAGGATGTGCTTATAGATTACCCAGCCCCCACTAGTGTGACTGCCGTCACAACGCTGGTAATCAAGCAAAGATCCTAAGGGCTCCACTAATGCGTATAAGTGATATACTGAAATAAACACAAGTACACATTGAAGTAGAAACAAACCAAGTAGCATACTACTATATTGAGCAAGATTGTTTATACAAGGTGAATATCCCAAGCTTCCATCAAGTAATATACAAACTAGTATGATACAGTAATGGCCTCTAGGGCATATACACTAACAAAGGACAACACGGCGGATCCACTAACAAAGGCCATACACCAGATACAATTTGATAGACTCTACGGGATGTTGGGTATAAGATACTACAACAACTGGCCTTAGTGAAAGTACAATGTGTAAACTACTTTATATCCATCAATCAGAAACTAGTATTTGTATATGTAGTAAGATTTAGCAAGACTTGCAGTTGCGAGAATTACCGATCTCACATCGGAGCATCCAACGAACAACGTCCTCTCTTAATCGATCTACTCTAGATCTGAGTAAGATCCTTCAACTGGAATTATTCAATTCAACTGAGCCTACATCGGCACATCAAATCTGACGAATCATAACAGGTGCTCCACTCGAGATAGACTAGCTACCTCCTGTCACATCTCTGCCAGAAAGCTCCAGCGGTTTCAGCTCATAAACTCTGGAAACGACATCCCATCAATCTCAGCAATAGCTAGGTCATCTGTCTGCACAGTAGACAACATCACAATCTCTGAGATAGGATGTACATCAACGGTCCTCTCAATCTGGCAGACTCTATCAATGGCCCGATCATCCGGTGCAAAACCGAACACTCTCCTCAAACGAGAGACAACAACACAATACTATACCTACGCGTCCCTATGTCACCAGAAACAACATGGTCAACCCTTGTCCGTGACGAGCTCACTCTGACCACAACACTAGTAGCAGCTCAATCTGCGCTCAAACCATGGTGACAGGAACCTAATCAGGTAACGAAGAAGATAGATCAATGAATGAAAGAAATCAACAGATCCCAAATGGATGTATGATCATAGGAACGAATAGTATCACAGATCTCAAGATATGAACATCCTAAGTTTCTTAAGTAGAGTATCGTATCGTAAATATGCCGCGGAACATATGTACGAGACATCACTTTACTCAAGTGTAACGTTTTAGAAATCATTTTGCAAATTTTCCGTTTTTAGGGTAAAATAGTCGGTGTTTTTCGTTTTAACCCGATTTTGATTAAACTTCTGTATAGACTTGTCGGCACCTAGTTTAGCTAGAATAAAGCTAGTGCGCGGACTTTGGGTGTCAATGGGAAGTTTTGGTTCACATAGAATTTTTTCTTAATTAAAATATTATTTTAATGCTTTATTTGTGCACTTTATTAATGGTAATTATTTTTTGTTTTGGGTTAATTACTACTAATGTGATTTTATGCTAAGTTAATCACTAGATTATGTTTTTAACCTTCTCACCAAAAATATCTAGATATTTTTGGATTAAAATGAAATTTAAAAAAAAAGAAAAGGTGTCATTTGCATTAATTAGCAATTAATGTTGTTTTAGCTAGAACTTTCTTCTTTTTTTCACAAAACCCCCCCTTTTCATCAAGGCCGGCCACTCCCATGCTTGCTGCCCCATCTCCTTCTTCACCTCATTTCTTCATTTTAAAGGTTGAAAAATTCTTGAAAAATCCAAAATTTATCACACAAACTCAAAAATAAATCAATACCCATTATTCTTCTTCACTAAACTATCTTGGTTCTTCACAAAAGTTAGCATTTTGGAGGATATCTTGGTTTTCTCTTGCAAGTTTTAGAATCATGTTTGAGGTATAAAACCCTAACCCTAATCTCTAATTGTTGTTCTAATACTCTAAACTAGCTTATCAGTTGTTAATTTAAAGCTTTAATATGCATGTTTTGAAATTTCTAAAATGGGTTTTGATAATCAAATTAGGGTTTTGATTAGTGAAATAGTTAGTTGATAATTTTAGACAAATGAAAACTAAACCAAGTTGCTAATTTGTTAAATGATATTTTCCTAATTGGTTAATTAATCTAATTAGCAAACTAAACTTTTACTAATACTAATTAAGTGAGTTTTAAAATTATATTAATGGATTGGATGGTTTAACCTTGCTATATTGTGATATTTGTAAATTCTAGTTTTGGTAAAAAACTTGTAGTTTTGTGTTAAAATGATATATGTTGCTTACTAGATTTCAGTAAGTTTTTACGCGGGTTTCTTTTGACGTTGTGACATTATTCATATTAGATTCCACGTTTATTATTGTGTTGTGAATGCACGATCGGTACGATCAGAGTCTAGGATCGGTAGTTATGTCGTTTTGCGTTCCTAGCTAGGGTCGTACCGATGTCATTCATGTCTTTGTGTAGCTTTTTCTCTTGAGTTGGTTTCGTAGTGTCGCTACGCGCGTTAGCCACTTAACGAACATTTGAGGGTAAGTTTGGAGTTGGTGCGTCGGTCAAACGTAGTTTGTACGTGTTATTGGTCGATTGCTAATATATACTTGTTATATTGTTATATGCTTTCAGGATCGCAGGCGGGGACTTTGGGCGCTGCGAAGAAGGGAAAGCGAGTTGTTGGCTTTACTTAGCCAGGATGTTTGGTGAGTAGATTTAATATCTACAGGGAAATCGCTCACATGGCGTTATGCATCTGGGCTAGAGATGACATGATATTGTCGTATATTCTATTTCATATATAGAGTTGCGTATACACCTTATTGCCTAGTTATTTGTTGTTCTTGGACTTGTACCCTTAGGACACTGCACTATTATTGACGGCTCATGTTGCATGAGCACTGATTGTATGCCACACACACCGTCAATAATTGCCATGACACGCACAACACACATACCTATATGATATTGTTTGGTTAGGGATATTGAGACATTGATTCATATTTCTTTATGCATATGACATATAGCATACCTCTAAACCTACATGCTTACACATATGCCTTGACATGCTTACATGCTAGTTACCATTAGTGATAGGTATATTTCACACGTAATGATATAGCTACATGTATACCTTGCATACATACTTCACTTATACCTGGAGGGTATTACATCATTATTGATAGGTAGATACACATATCTTGCTATGCCAACATGGTTACGCATACCTGGATATAGCTACATGTTCACCTTTATTTGATGTTATATGGACTTGGAGGAAATTAGGAACCCCATGATATATATATTAACTTGTTGCAATTAAATGGCGGTTTTTCCTTTACATGCTCATATTACTGTTTCATGTTACATATATTACATTCATGGACTTCATATGATGTTCTATGATATTTTTACTCCTAAGTATATATAACAGTGGAATGGGACACTGTTATATATGCCTATATACATATATTAGTGGAATGGGACGCTAATATATGTGTATTGATTCATGCATTTATACTTATTCATTACTTGATGTTTTCTGGATTTGAGGAACATGGTGGTTTCATGAAATTATGCAAGTATTTTTATTCTTTACTTGATATTTGTATGCATCCACTCAGAGATTTGTTTTAATACCGATACGGGATCGAGAGTGTCGATGTTGGGCACTTAAGATTCGAAGGATGTATAATACCGATAAGGGATCGAGAGTGTCGATGTTGGGCACTTAAGATTCGAAGGACGTATAATACCGATACGGGATCGAGAGTGTCGATGTTGGGCACTTAAGATTCGAAGGACGTATAATACCGATACGGGATCGAGAGTGTCGGTGTTTGGCACTTAAGATTCGAAGGACGTATAAATCTGTTTTGGATCATAAGTGTCGATGTTGGGCACTTAGGATTAGCTGTTTTGGATAATGAGTGTCGGTATTTGGCACTTAGGATTCGCTGAGACTTACAGGATATATGAGAGTTACTTGATATTGGACACTTAGGATATACGAGATTTACTTAATAATTGGATACAGAATATACGAGATTTACTTGATAATTGGATACAGAATACATATGAGATTTACTTGATATTGGATACAGGATATATGAGATTGACTTGATATTGTACATTAAGGATATATGAGATTTACTTGATATCGTACATTCAGGATTTATGAGACTTACATGATATGAGAGCAAATTTGGGGGCTGATTTGAGAAAATTGGGATTTGGATTGTCTTGATGGATTTTGGGTCCTACCACGATGTCCGGATTCCGTGGGAATGACATGTTTTACCTCATACTTCGCATTTATTTTATATGCATTGCTTCATGTATTAGTAGTACCTGATAGAGTATCTTACATGACTGTTGCTTACATATTGTCATATTATTGCCTCATGTATTAGTTGTACCTTCTAGTGTACCTTTCATGACTATTGCATACTGTCACGACCCGAAGGTACGGAACGTGACTAGCACTTAAATTACGAACGTCCGAGGCATACGTAATCTAAGTAATCCCAAGCCCAGAAAATCTAAACCAAATAAGAAATAGAGTGAAGGAAAACTTATTAAAGAAATTGATTTTAACTAAAACAAGTCGCATTAAACATTTTGAAAGCATCAGAATTTTCCGAAAATTTTGGCAGAGTCCCCTTTGTAAATATTGGCCCCGAAACGGTTACAAACAAGAAAAAACATATAAATAAAGAATAAAGGTATCCCCAAGCGGTAGCTAACTCTTCGTCCAAGGAAGAGTCACAACCATATGTAATATGTATATCAAAAGTACAAAAATAAGCATCTGAAAGCAAGAAATAAGAAACACTACGTCGGCTCAAGTGAGCATTGACACCAATCCACAAATACAAGTCTCAAGTCTCACCTTCTAGTCTAATATACAAGGGTGGATGGAGTATACTAGATACAAGTAAAAATACACCGTGGGAGTAAAAGCAAATCCTCCAAAAAAACCACCTGTGCGCAAGCTGTAAGTTGATGCAACGAAGCAGAAAAGAAGTTACGCCCGCCACTACTGTACTGACGGGTCAAACCTGCAAGATACTGTGGCACAACAGGGGTAAGTTGCCAACTCATGAGTCGTAACTGTAAGTGCACGGCGGCGCCCCGGTCGTCAATCCGACGGCCAAATGCGGAAACGGTGATAAACTTTAATTTTGCGGACTTTGCAAACCGGCACCACCGCGCACTAAACCCCGGATCGGGCCATTAAACTTGTCCTAGCTAACTAACAAGATAGGGAAGAGATATACCGAGTGATCCGAGTCCTCCGGTCTTCTCGTCATCGTCCCGATCTCCCGCGGAAAGTCTTGTCTCCATATCGTCGCCTCCTCGCCGGAAGGGCACCACATCGCCTGCGTCTTTTACGGGCTCCCGCCTCAATACCGAGGCAACTCGGGCATGAAGCCGGCAAGTCGACATGCCCAAGATTTGCTGTAGAATGTAGAGTGCTTAGTCTCTTTGGGGTTATGTTGCCATGATGGAGGAATCAAGATGATATGAACTTGGGGATTTTTGTGGCAATGGAAAAATGATATGAATGATAATTTTTCCCACACCAAATGAAAACCTCTCATTTTTCCTCTCACCCAAAAATTGTGGCCGGCCCATATTCATATGAGAATGGTGGAGGAGAGAAACAACTAAGGGAGGTGAGTGTAGGATAAAGAGAAGGTGACCATATCCAAAGACAAGAAAACATCAACCATACTTAAAACCCATACCCTTTCAAATCTCCATTAAAGCACCATTATGGATGAAAAACAAAAGATGCTTATCATAATGAATACAAGTGCAAGAAACCCCTCCACAATGTGTTATTTGCAAACTAGCAAATAACCCCCTCCATCGGAAAAGTCCGGCCGGGAAAGAACAAAGGAAAACCGGCCGGAACGGAATGCAAACTAGCAACTCCAGAAAACTGGTCCCGTAATAAATTACAGGAAAACCCCGATACTGTGCATACACACCCGCATCTGTATTCCGACCGGATACAAATGCAAAGAGACAAAATCTACACTGTACTATACTAGGATCCGGCTTAAAACAAAGCCGGCTAGTAATGTCCGTTCGATCTCGATCCGTGCAATACCGCACGTATCCGATCGAACCTTTCCATATATCTATACGGCCTCTAGTACTAACCGTCCGATCCTGATCCGTGCAATACCGCACGTATCTGATCGGACCCTGCCATATCTCCATACGGCCTCTACAGCGTTTCGCCCGAAAGCTGAGTAACTGAAGGTGTGGTGGACTCTAAAGACTCGTCAATACTATGGCTGTGGATCTAACCACTAGCACGTCAGAGGTATAAGCCAATACGTAACGGGCCACCAGCTATTGACCAAAAGGGACGTCGATGAGCGAGCTCATCCTGACACCCTACTGAGCCTGTCAGTGACAATATCCGTACAGTCCGGTCCATTCGTCTATGAGCATCGCATGTCGGGCCTAGGGGGTGGGTAAAAGTCAGACCCCCAAAAGCGCTACAAGTCGTGTCGGAGTGTAGCCCAGAACACCCTGAGATACTACTGGAATACCTACCAGTAAATCTCCTGCCTTGGCCAAGGACTTCGTGTAATGGCTCTCCTAGACACAGCGCGACCTCACCCCCAATACCGGGAGAGACGAACCCCTGAAGATCCGCTCACTGCCTCCATGTGGCTCGGGACTGTACCCAACTAAAACCTGTTTGCACGACTCCTTTGAGCCGTGGTAGGGTAGTAATCAAAGTACAGTGGGAACTCACACGAGACAAATGACGATCCCCAGGTCGATGAACTAACCTGTACACATGTCACCTGGGAACTGCTATCTGACGTCAGGTATAAGACCAACTAGCATGTTCCCGGCGAGTCCTGTCCGGTGTACTCATAACCCAATGAGCACCTGTATACATCTTAGGTGAACCAACTGACACCAGTGGCTTGTGAGACCGGCCACCGCCCCTCGTCGGGGTCTCGACTGTATACACTAGTCTACTCTGGAGAATCGATGCCCTGTCTCGAAACTCCCACGACCAGGGACCTTTTAAGGATATGCCTATAGACTCCAGCTCTCACTTGTATGATCGCCCTCATACTGCCGGCAGTCAAGCAAGAATCCTAGGGGCTCTATCAACGTGTAATAGCGACCTGTCAGGTCACCTAAAGCAGTACACGATGATAAAGGTAAACCTGATAGCATACTATCATCTCGAGTAAGACTGTCGTACCGGGATAGGTCCTCCCTCAATCATTGCAATCACGTGCCTGTTGTTGGGGTAAAAATTTACACCCCGGTTGACCAAGTCAAAATCCAAGTCAACCCCAAGCCAAGTGGGCCCAAGCCCAGACCCAGTAGGCCCATGCCCGAGTCGAGCCCGAACATGAAGCGGCCGGCCTCCTCCACGCCAAGATAAAAATTTTGTAATAAATAATTTTGTTGTTTTCCTTTATTTTATGGATAAATGTAAGAAAAATAGGCATGAAGCCAAATTTTTGTAAAGCCCATGGCTTATGTGCAAAAAGAAATGGCACATGGGCCATGAAATAGGCAAAATGCCATTTTGTGAAGCCCAAGGGGCTATGTGTAAAGTGTATAGCCTATAAAGGCAAGATAATGAAAATATCTCAACAACTTTTTCTCTCTCCAAGAATTTTCTAGATCTGAGATCTCTTCCTCCTTCATCAAGGTTCTAAAACCTTCCTTTTTCTTTTGAATTAAATCAAGAGTTTAACTCTTCCTTTCCTCAAAATAAATAGATTTCCACCATAAAACCTACAAAGGGGAGCTCAGATCTCCAATCAGATCTCGAAAAGGGGAGGCTTTTAAGGCTCATCCCCTTTTCTCCAAGATCCCGCCGGTCAAGAGCAAGAAGAAGGAGACCCATCTCCAAAAATCTAACTTTGGACAGACCCAAGGCTCAAAAGAAGAGCAATAAATCCCCAGGAGTTTAACTCCTTTCTAAAGTTGCTGGAGTCTAACTCCATAAATTGATTTCTGTTGGAGTTTAACTCCATAAATTTGCTTCTGTTAGGAGTTTAACTCCAAAGATTCCCTTGGGAGTTCAACTCCCTAGCCTAGGGGCTAGGCTTCCCTTTCCGCGGGTTTTTCCCGCGGTCACGTGTGCCCACATGACCCCGGGGCGCCAAAGCGCTCATTGGTCACGTGTGCACACGTGACCCCTGGGGCGCCAAAGCGCCCATCGGTCACGTGTGCGCACGTGACCCTTGGGGCGCCAAGACGCCCATCGGTCACGTGTGCCCACGTGACCCCTGGGGCGCCAGGGCGCCCATCGGTCACGTGTGCACACGTGACCCCTGGGGCGCCAAAGCGCCCATCGGTCACGTGTGCCCACGTGACCCCTGGGGGCGCCAAAGTGCCCATCGGTCACGTGCGCGCACGTGACCCCGGGCATTAAGGCGCCCACCTGCTGTGCGAGTGTCCTTTGGACGCCATTTTGTTTTCTTCTCCCCCTCGTTTTACGTGCACTCCCCAACAAAATCCCTCCTGGAGTTTAAACCCTTTTAAAAATGTATATATATATTCTTTGGAGTTTAACTCCATAATAAAGTTCTATTTTAGGAGTTTAACTCCGCATAAAATTCTTTTAGGAGTTTAACTCCTTTTAAAATTCTTTGGAGTTTAACTCCACAATAAAATTCCTTTTGAAATTAAACTCTACTTTTTTTAAAAAAAAGAGGGGGAAGGAAAACATACACAGACTCCACGACACTGTCTTCCGTTAGAAAAAAATTTCTAACGGGGCGCTGCCCCGCACCCCGCAAAGGGGCTGCTAGCCCCCTTGACCCCCAGCCCGCTATCCGGGTAGCGGGACCCCCGTAAAAACTCTGCGGGGCCCCCGATATTTCCAAAACCCCCCTTCAAAACACGATACTGCACATTGAGTTCGCATGACCAGTTTAACCCGTTAATCGGAGGTTCCTTCGCTCCAAATGCGAGGGGTAATTAACGGCAGCTTAGTCCGCGGCTGCCGGAGATTCGGATCCCCACAATCAATAAACCCCGGCCTACCCTAGGCAGGGGGAATCTGTAATGCGCCTGACAAGCGCGCGCGTATTCCCATTTCATTGGGGTGACGAAAAACACCCTACAGATTCTGGCACGCCCGGCGGGACCAATTTCTCCTCCCATATCTCGGGTTAAGCGTTCATGCGAACTCATTTAACATATACGCCGATGTTTGTACTGAAATAATTTCTTTCTTTCGTGCAGCAATCAACTTTCAATGGCGATGTCTCCCAAGACGAATTCGGCTTACGACAGAACCCCGATCTCGTACGTAGTCAAGATCAATGCCCACGTAGTTCTCCCCTCCAGTCTTAGCCGGCAATGGGAGGAGCCGCCCCGCCAGTTTGGCTCCGTCATCATCTACCCTGCCGGAAGCGCTCATCTAGCGGAAATCCCCGCGGAACAGGTGGCCAAGCCGGTCTCGAGGGGCAAGAGGCTGAATGTCGTGATCGCCAAGGCACCACAACCGAAACTCAAGACGGTGTGTGAACGATTCTCTGGTGCTCCAGCGGGGGGCAAGAACTCCGGTACAAAGGGCAACATCCAATGTTGCGGACGAGCTCACGCGATTACTCCAATAAATGCACAATCGAGCGTATCTCCAAGGCCTTCCATCGCCCGATCTGCGACGTCTTCCCAGAGAGTTGAAGTCTGCCAGGTGCTTAGAACAGAAAAGTTAAGGCAGAAGCGGCTCAGGTATCGAGCCAACAAGAGGGCCAAGGCTTCGGCCAAATGGAACCATATGAAGTTCCAAGTGCAGGGTTTCCCCGCGACGACGGCTGAGTCGGACGTAAGAATCAGCAATTCCTTCGAGCCTCTAAAGTGGATTCAGAAAAACGCCATGACCGCCAGAATCAAGAAGACAGCGGTCAGAACAGCGCTACAAAGAGACGTGTCCCGGCCCCAACAGAAAAAGTATGACACTGTCTCTTCAAGAGTCTAGCAAGCGCTCTGTGCCGCACGAAAGCAACGGGGCAAATCCAGAAAAGAAGCGCCAACACCATTCAAGAAGCTGGTTAAGCCAGCCGCCTTCAATCGACTACCGGCTACCGAAGCAAAGAGGTCAAGACAGCGATCCGTTAAATCAGCCGCCAATGACCGAAAGACGGCCGGATATATCATCCATACGGTCTATATGGAGGGCGGGCGCCCCAGCGACAACCTTCGCAGCAAAAGCAAGGATGGGGCCACCACATCCCAAGCCCAATCTAGCCTGAATGTGGTTGCCGCCGCCCAAGAACAGCCGCCCCCACTGGATGAAGAAAACCCTCTCGATGAGGATGATAGGCAGAAAGACCCCTCGGTCCATGCAGAGTCAAGCTCGGACAGCGAGGAAGAGCTTACTTTCCGCCCCAGGACTGCGGAGCAAGAGCTGCTTCAAGAGCTTTGAAAACAGCTCAGAAGCAAAGATAAAGAGATGGCCAAGCTCTATTCGAAGATTGACGACTTAACGAATGTGGTGATGCAGCTTACGGCTCAAATTGCTCGAGCGCCTCCTAATCAAGCACAAGCCGCTACTAATCAGCCGGGTGATGACAATCCGAGGCAGCCAATGCCTGTTCCTTTGGGACCAAGACTGGTCGAGCCGCATGAAAGCCGGCCACACTCCGCTTCTGGGGATGCCTTGGCCCCAGATAGCACTATCCCGCTAACACAGGATCGGATAATGGATTTGGTCACCAGCAAGGTTAAAATATTAGTGGCCGAAGCTGAAGCTCAGAAAGAAATCGGCAGTAGTGGGCGGCCATATCCCGCGCAGTACGATCTGATTGAGTTCCCAAGCGGCTACGTCATTCCTAAGTTCGGAAGATTTGATGGAACGGGGAATGCAAATCAGCACGTCGCTCACTTCAAGGCATCGTGCGGAAATACAGGGGGCAATGACGCGCTCCTTCTTCGTCAGTTTGTCAACAGCCTGACCGGCGTCGCCTTCGACTGGTATGCGAGTATACCGGACGGGTCCGTCATTACCTTTGCCCAAATGGAGTCCCTGTTTCGGCAAAGGTTCATGAGTGTCAGTGATAAAATCTCCATTACCGACCTTGTGAGGACCAAGCCAGGGAAGAATGAAAGCAACACCGACTTTATCGCTCGATGGCGTAATCTCACAGTCAAGTGCGAACCGCCGCTGGAGCAGGACCAGTCCGTCAGCCTTCTCATCGGGAACCTCAGCAATTGGATTGTCCCATTCTTGTGTACAGCGGGCCTTAAGACGTTTCAAGAGCTAACCAAGAAAGTTCAAATGCTGGAACGCTCGAAGCAAGAGTCCCCGCCGGACTCTCAGAGAGACAAAACTTGGAAAAGCAAGCGGGACGACAGTCGTAGAAGCGGGAGTTCCAGCAGTACCAATGTCTTCAATGCGTCCGACAATGAAGAAAAGCGAAGGGCGGGTGAATCCAAAACTAACCGGTCTCGAAAGCCATTGCTGGGAGGAGATGGGCCCACCCTAGAGGAGAAAAAGAACAAGGTTTACTCTTTCAGAAGGGACAAGGTCCGCAAGATATTTAAAGATACCTTGAACAACGGCCTACAATTGCCGGAGTCGAAAAGACCCCAAGAAGCAAAAATGACCGACAATCCTCTGTATTGCCTGTACCACCGAGTAGTGAGCCATGCGATCGAGGATTGCTATATCTTCAAGGACTGGGTCGAGAAGCAGTACAAAGCTGGAGAGATCGAGCTATCCAAAAGCGTGTTGGTAAACAATCAAGTTGCAACCGCCAACTTTATACAGACAGAAGCTGAAGCCTTCTGGGAGCAGACAGCCGAACCCGCTGCCCTGACAAACGAAACTGACTCATCGCGGCCTCCGTGGAGTACACACATATCTAATAAGACGAAGAAGATGCTAAAGATTCTTCAGAAAGAGTCCAGGATGGAATGGGAAGGACAGAAGAGGCCTACCAGCCCAGCTGCCAATGCGGCTCCATCAGGCTCGAAATCCAAGAAGCTCAAGAAGAAGAAAAGTGCAGCTCGGCGCGAAAAAGAGTCTGCAGGGAGATCGACCATTCAAAAATATATCGATTCCCTTGAAGAATATGAACAAAAGGAAAGAACATTGATTCAATTGAAGGAGTTCTTCCCTGTAGAAGCGGCTGAAATTCTGGAGGAGTTAGAAGAAGAGTCCAATGAAGAGATCCCAGTAGTGACCTGCTACGCCATCCATCTTGGCAGCGACTCGGAAGAGGAGCTCTGTTTTCCCGAAGAGGACGAAGAGCTCGCCACAACGACCAATCAAATCCAGCTCAGAAGCGGCAGGGCTCTACCGCCAAATCAGGGCAACGCCCCAAAAGGGAAGGAAAAACAAGTCGCTAATGAAGAAGATGGCAGAGAACCGGCTGATGGAAACATAAGTCCTTCCTCGGTGGACTATAATGTCTTGGCGCATCTACGGAAGCTTCCGTCTCTCCTGAGCATCTACGACGCCTTGGTCCTATCTAAGGAGCTTAGAGATGTTCTCATCCACGCTCTACAAAACCCCGAGCAGTATCAGGCTCACTTTGCGGAAGTTAATATGAAAGAAGCCCAGCACGCTTTGCATGCCGCCGCAGTCACATTTAAGGATGAAGACTTGCTACTGGGAACGGCTGAGCATAATCGGCCGCTTTACGTGACCGGGTACAGCGACGGAGATCGAATTAATCGCATATTGATTGATCCGGGGTCCTCAGTGAACATCATGAATTTGCGAACTCTGAAGAGTTTGTCAATGGACGTCCGACACCTGTCGAGAGAGAGGATTGTCATTCAAGGCTTCAACCAAAATTGCCAGCAAGTTCTGGGGTCCATAGCTCTGCCAATCAAATTCGGGGATCTGCAGACCGAAGCTAAGATATACGTGATCGATGCCGACACATCTTATAAGATTCTCTTGGGACGGCCATGGCTCCACGATTATGGAATCATTCCGTCAACTCTCTATCAATGCATGAAGTGTACTAAAAATGGCGAAGAAAGACGCATTGACGGAGACATCCAGCCGTTCGGTGTGCATGAAGTCCGATATGAAGATTCTCGGTACTTTATGAACCACCAAAATGCTAAGCCACAACTGACTGAGGATAGACCGGCCCCAAGACTCAAAAGCAAATCTGCGCCGGCTGTCACTTTCAAAAGCAAAAATACCCAAGTGCGCCCGCATTTCGGCAGCGACACTGATGAGTCCGATGCTGGAAGCCCGTCCTTCCACAAAACTCGCCCCCATTTTGGCAGCGATACGGACGAATCTGTTACTGAAGATCCACCTAGCGGCAAAGCCCGCCCTCATCTTGGCAGTGACACTGAAGAGTCGGAAGAAGAGGACCTGCCATGCAACAGCTGTGCAGATTGGCCCCCCATGCAACAAGCAAAACTACGAGAGACCTTCGAAGTCGCAGAAGGGTCCCTGGCCATCACAAGGGTGCCGGAACAAATGTGTAAAGAGCTCGATGCATTATCAATCTCCACCGTGGACCAGCTGAAAACTTTCTACGTTCCCGGGAGGATAAGTGGACAGAAGGGCATCCTGTTTTATGGGTCAAACCCCGTTGTGCACCCGGGCGATCTGTCTGTCGCGTGCCTTCCATATGAAAGAGGCATAAGAGCCGTTCTCAATCCCAGATACTATGCGCCCGAGATGCGGGAATACTTTAAAAAGTGCGGATGCCGGTTATATCAAACGGAGTCCGAAGCGAAGTTTTATGAAGGTTTATGGCATCCGCCCCAGGTCCGAGTACTCATCGATGGACGAATTCCAGATAGACGGGGCATAGGCTACATTCAACCCGATTCCAAAGCGTGCTACATGATCCATGTTGGTAAGGCCAGCGAAAGATCAAATGATGATGACGAGATAGCCGAGCCAGAAGAAGCTCCTCAAGAGCTCGAAGATGGCGGACAAGCAACCTTTGACGAGCTAACCGAGATTGACTTAGGAACGCCCGATAATCCAAGGCCGACCTACATCAGCTCACTCTTGTCGGAGGAAATGAAAGAGCAGATAATTGCCCTGCTGCGTGAGTTCGTCGACTGCTTCGCGTGGACGTACAAAGAAATGCCTGGCCTTTCTCCTGAGGTAGCCGTGCATAAGCTGTCTATATCTCCTGATGCTAAGCCAGTCAAACAAGCTCCTCGAAGAATGAGAAGGGAGTTGGAAGAAAAGGTCATCGAGGAAACCAAGAAACTCATCGATGCCGGCTTCATCAGGGAAGAGAAATATGCAGACTGGATCGCATGCATAGTCCCAGTGAAGAAGAAAAATGGGCAGATCCGAGTTTGTGTCGATTTCAGGGACCTCAACAAGGCATGTCCTAAAGACGACTTCCCGCTACCAGTCATGGAAATGATGGTCGATGACACCTCGAATTACGAACTGTTCACCTTTATGGATGGCTCGTCTGGATATAATCAGATCAAGATGTCGCCTGAGGATGAGAAGCACACAGCATTTCGAACCCCGATCGGAATATATTGCTACAAGGTAATGCCATTCGGACTGAAGAACGCAGGTGCTACATATCAAAGGGCAATGACTAATATCTTTGATGACCTAATCCATAAAGTCGTCGAATGCTATGTTGATGATCTGGTCGTCAAGACTAAAGCCAAGGCCGATCATATCCAAGATCTCAAGACTGTCCTCACCAGACTGAGGGAATACGATCTGAAGATGAATCCTCTGAAGTGCGCTGTCGGCGTGTCATCGGGAAAATTCCTGGGCTTCATAGTCCGACATCGAGGGATCGAAGTTGACCCATCAAAGATAAAGGCCATCATGGAGATGCCCCCTCCAAAGAGTCTGACGCAGCTGAGATCTTTCCAAGGCAAGCTTGCTTATATACGGAGGTTTATCTCAAATTTGTCGGGGAGATGTAGGCCCTTCTCAAAGCTCATGAAGAAAGGAGCTCCTTTTATCTGGGATGCCGAATGTCAAGCAGCGTTCGAAAGCATCAAAGAATACTTGTTGCACCCTCCAGTGCTGGCCGCTCCCATTCCAAATAAACAGCTGATTCTCTACACTGCCGCGCTGGACGAGTCACTCGGTGCGCTCCTTGCCCAGAATAACGAGGAAGGAAAAGAAAATGCCCTCTACTACCTCAGTCGAACTCTAGTCGGGGCGGAATACAATTACTCCCCAATCGAAAAGCAATGCCTGGCTCTGATATTTGCTGTGAAGAAGCTGAGGCACTATCTGCTCGCTCATCAGGTTATGCTGATCTCCAAGGTCGACCCGCTCAAACACTTGATGAACAAAGCAAGCCTAGCTGGCAGAATGGCAAGATGGGCTGTCATGCTACTTGAGTTTGACATAGTTTATACCCCTCAGAAAGCAGTAAAAGGGCAAGCTCTTGCAGACTTTCTCGCCGCTCATCCTATACCAGAAGGGTCGCCGCTAGATTGTGAATTACCCGACGAACAAGTGCTGCACCTCGAGGAAGATGAGCCATGTTGGGAGCTCTACTTCGATGGAGCCTCATCGATAAGAACCTCCAGTAAATCAAGCGTCCCGGAGATAAAAGCAGGGATAGGATTGGTGTTCATCACACCGTCGATGGGAACCCTACGGCGCTCTTTCGCTCTCACCGAGCCTCGCACAAACAATGAAGCTGAGTATGATGCTCTGATAGCTGGTTTGGAGCTTGCCATAGAAATGGAAATCCGTCGGCTACAAGTTTACGGTGACTCCCAGCTTGTCGTCAACCAAGTAAGCGGCGACTATAAGATATGCAAACCCGAGTTGGCTCGGTACAGAAGCCGGGTGGTGGAACTCATGAAACGGTTCACTCATATCGAACTAACAAGAGTCCCTAGAGCATTGAACGGAAAAGCCGATATACTCGCTCGCCTAGCCAAGGAGCTGGCTGATCCTGACATGGACGAAAT
Organism: Agapanthus africanus; assembly: GCA_030015575.1. Classification (NCBI taxonomy): domain Eukaryota; kingdom Viridiplantae; phylum Streptophyta; class Magnoliopsida; order Asparagales; family Amaryllidaceae; genus Agapanthus; species Agapanthus africanus. The sequence goes on from JASDDO010000029.1 coordinate 56,576,728, forward strand.
TCTGATCACAGTCAGGAGCCGACAAATTCTACCTCCAGTCTCTCTACGAGAAGAAGAAAGCGCGGAACAGGAGAGCAGTCCTGCCGAAGAAGCTTCGATCATCCAAGACGAGCTCGATTGGAGAGAACCCTTCATAGAGTACCTCCGATACGACAAGCTGCCCGAAGAAAAATCCGCGAGGATTCAGCTGAAAAAAAGAGCTCTCCGATACGTGTTTGTAAATGACACGTTATACCGCAGGTCATATGACCAACTCTGGCTCAGGTGCCTGTCATCGGCCGAAGCCCAAAAGGTCATGAAAGATGTTCACTCGGGCGTTTGCGGTGCTCACCAATCCGGTCCCAAGATGCGACTTCAAATCAAACGGCTTGGGTATTACTGGCCCACCATGATACGGGATTGCGGAGAACATGCAAAGAAATGCCAGATCTGCCAAATCCATGGTGATTTCATTCACAAGCATCCCAATCCGTTGCATCCTACGGTGGCATCGTGGCCCTTCGAAGTCTGGGGCACCGACATTGTCGGCCCAATTGATCCTCCGTCATCCAAAGGCCATCGGTTCATACTGGCCGCGACAGACTACTTCTCCAGATGGGCTGAAGCTGTCCCGCTAAAAGAAGTCAAGACAAAAGATATTCTGACATTCTTCCAGCATAATATTCTATACCGCTTCGGTACACCAAGAAGAATCATTTCTGACAACGGGCCTTCTTTCAAGAGCTTCAATGTCTCAAGGTTCGCTACTCAGCACAAGATAGACTGGAGATATTCCTCCATCTATAATCCAAGAGCCAATGGGCTAGCCGAAGCCTTCAATAAGACCCTATGCAAGCTCCTGAGGAAAAATACTTCAGCCAACAAGAGGGACTGGAATCTCAAGCTTCACGAGACGCTTTGAGCATATCGTACCACGCACCGTACTCCAACCCAGTCCACTCCATACTCATTGCTCTTCGGAGTGGAGGCGGTCCTTCCCCTCGAAGTCGAAGTTCTAAGCTTAAGAATGGCCGTTCAGCATGAGTTGACGGAGGAGGAAAACGTGCTCCTCCGACTGGATGAACTCGATGCCCTCGAAGAAAAGAGGCTCGCGGTGCAGCAAAGTCCGGAACTATACCGAGCCCAGATGTCACGGGCCTATGACAAGATAACCCGTCTCCGCGCTTTCAAGAAAGGTGAATTGGTGTTGGTCCTTAAAAGACCGATCATCCTCAATCGACATGCCAAGGGAAAATTCGAGCCAAACTGGGAAGGACCATACGTCATTGAGAAAGTGTTCGACGGAGGATCCTACCAACTAATAAGTGCCGAGGGAGAAAGGCCCATGCCACCCATCAATGGCCGATATCTCAAGAAATAGTACATGTGAATGCTCCAAGTCGCAGGCGAATTGAGCACATCAGCCCTACGGTCTGGATCATACATCATGCAAAACCGTATACAATCCACGGGCGTAAAACGATCCCAATCTCTCCCAAATCCTGCCGGTGAGACTACTTTAAAGTCCCACCAGCGGAAGGAAAAAAAAAAAAAACGGTATGTCCATAAGCAAAACGGGCACGGATGAAAACCCGAAAGGGCTCCGTGAGTAAAAACAGCAGGACTACCGGCGAGTCTGTGAAAACCCGAAAGGGCGCAAACTCGTGAAAAGAGATGAAATACACTCGCAAAGTCCCCTCGACCTTGTGAGGAGAAAACCCTACGTGAGATCCTTACGACTCACAAAGGAGCAAAACACTTAGGAATCCTCATGATTCTTAAGGAGAAAATACACCTGCGGGATCCTTACGACTCGTAGGGAGAAAATGCTTTTATGGGACCCTCACGGCCCATAAAATTGAAAAGCCTTAGGTGACAGAAACCCAAACCTGTCTCCTAAGCCATCCTTCCCCGACGGGCAACGGCAAATGATGAGTTGCTCCTGGCATTATTCCAGTGCAGCAATGCTGATGCCAAACAAGATCCAAATTCCAAGTCCCCAACCCCAAAGTGGCGAATGATGAGTCGCTCCTGGTAACATATTCCAGTGCAGCGATGCAGACGCCAACCAAATTCGCTCCCCCAATCTCCAAGTGGCGAATGATGAGTCGCTCCTGGTACCATATTCCAGTGCAGCGATGCAGACGCCGACAAAGTCCCGAAATTTTTCCGGCCCTACGGTCTGGATCATACATCGTGCAAAACCGTATACAATCCACGGGCGTAAAACGATCCCAATCTCTCCCAAATCCTCCCGGAGCAAATGATGAGTTGCTCCTGGCATCATTCCAGTGCAGCAATGCAGATGCCGACAAAAAAAATCCCCAAATCCCCTCGGGGCACATAATGAGTTGCTCCTAGCATTATTCCAGTGCAGCAATGCAGATGCCAAACAAACCAAATCCAAATCCTCTCGGGGCACATGATGAGTTGCTCCTGGCATTATTCCAGTGCAGCAATGCATATGCCAACCAAAACCAATCCCAAAATCCTCTCAGGACAAATGATGATTCGCTCCTGGTACCATATTCTAGCATAGCGATACTGATGTCGACCCAAATCAAAATCAGCAAGTCAAGTCTACCCCTGACACTGCAAGAAGCAGAGCAAGTCAAATCAAGAATCGACCGTCCACGTCGCTAAAAGGGCAGCATCGACCGTCCACGTCGCTAAAATGGCAGCACTGACCGTCCACGTCGCTAAAAGGGCAGCACCGACCGTCCACGTCGCTAAAAGGGCAGCACCGACCGTCCACGTCGCTAAAAGGGCAGCACCGACCGTCCAAGTCGCAAAAAGGGAAGAACCGACCGTCCAAGTCGCAAAAAGGGCAGAACCGACCGTCTACGTCGCTAAAAGGGCAGCATCGACCGTCCACGTCGCTAAAATGGCAGCACCGACCGTCCACGTCGCTAAAAGGGCAGCACCGACCGTCCAAGTCGCAAAAAGGGCAGAACCGACCGTCCACGTCGCTAAAAGGGCAGCATCGACCGTCCACGTCGCTAAAATGGCAGCACCGACCGTCCACGTCGCTAAAAGAGCAGCACCGACCGTCCACGTCGCTAAAAGGGCAGCACCGACCGTCCACGTCGCTAAAAGGGCAGCACCGACCGTCCAAGTCGCAAAAAGGGCAGAATCGACCGTCCACGTCGCTAAAAGGGCAGCACCGACCGTCCATGTCGCAAAAAGGGCAGAACCGACCGTCCACGTCGCTAAAAGGGCAGCACCGACCGTCCATGTCGTAAAAAGGGCAGTGCCAGCTTCCCAAAAGGTGGGAACCAAATCAAGTCGCCTCCACGTGAAAGAAGATCCATCAATTTCATGCACACGACCCACATATGTGGTGTGCATTTATTGATGGGGGGCAATTTGTTGGGGTAAAAATTTACACCCCGGTTGACCAAGTCAAAATCCAAGTCAACCCCAAGCCAAGTGGGCCCAAGCCCAGACCCAGTGGGCCCATGCCCGAGTCGAGCCCGAACATGAAGCGGCCGGCCTCCTCCACGCCAAGATAAAAATTTTGTAATAAATAATTTTGTTGTTTTCCTTTATTTTATGGATAAATGTAAGAAAAATAGGCATGAAGCCAAATTTTTGTAAAGCCCATGGCTTATGTGCAAAAAGAAATGGCACATGGGCCATGAAATAGGCAAAATGCCATTTTGTGAAGCCCAAGGGGCTATGTGTAAAGTGTATAGCCTATAAAGGCAAGATAATGAAAATATCTCAACAACTTTTTCTCTCTCCAAGAATTTTCTAGATCTGAGATCTCTTCCTCCTTCATCAAGGTTCTAAAACCTTCCTTTTTCTTTTGAATTAAATCAAGAGTTTAACTCTTCCTTTCCTCAAAATAAATAGATTTCCACCATAAAACCTACAAAGGGGAGCTCAGATCTCCAATCAGATCTCGAAAAGGGGAGGCTTTTAAGGCTCATCCCCTTTTCTCCAAGATCCCGCCGGTCAAGAGCAAGAAGAAGGAGACCCATCTCCAAAAATCTAACTTTGGACAGACCCAAGGCTCAAAAGAAGAGCAATAAATCCCCAGGAGTTTAACTCCTTTCTAAAGTTGCTGGAGTCTAACTCCATAAATTGATTTCTGTTGGAGTTTAACTCCATAAATTTGCTTCTGTTAGGAGTTTAACTCCAAAGATTCCCTTGGGAGTTCAACTCCCCAGCCTAGGGGCTAGGCTTCCCTTTCCGCGGGTTTTTCCCGCGGTCACGTGTGCCCACGTGACCCCGGGGCGCCAAAGCGCTCATTGGTCACGTGTGCACACGTGACCCCTGGGGCGCCAAAGCGCCCATCGGTCACGTGTGCGCACGTGACCCTTGGGGCGCCAAGACGCCCATCGGTCACGTGTGCCCACGTGACCCCTGGGGCGCCAGGGCGCCCATCGGTCACGTGTGCACACGTGACCCCTGGGGCGCCAAAGCGCCCATCGGTCACGTGTGCCCACGTGACCCCTGGGGGGCGCCAAAGTGCCCATCGGTCACGTGCGCGCACGTGACCCCGGGCATTAAGGCGCCCACCTGCTGTGCGAGCGTCCTTTGGACGCCATTTTGTTTTCTTCTCCCCCTCGTTTTACGTGCACTCCCCAACAAAATCCCTCCTGGAGTTTAAACCCTTTTAAAAATGTATATATATATTCTTTGGAGTTTAACTCCATAATAAAGTTCTATTTTAGGAGTTTAACTCCGCATAAAATTCTTTTAGGAGTTTAACTCCTTTTAAAATTCTTTGGAGTTTAACTCCACAATAAAATTCCTTTTGAAATTAAACTCTACTTTTTTTAAAAAAAAGGGGGGGAAGGAAAACATACACAGACTCCACGACACTGTCTTCCGTTAGAAAAAAATTTCTAACGGGGCGCTGCCCCGCACCCCGCAAGGGGGCTGCTAGCCCCCTTGACCCCCAGCCCGCTATCCGGGTAGCGGGACCCCCGTAAAAACTCTGCGGGGCCCCCGATATTTCCAAAACCCCCCTTCAAAACACGATACTGCACATTGAGTTCGCATGACCAGTTTAACCCGTTAATCGGAGGTTCCTTCGCTCCAAATGCGAGGGATAATTAACGGCAGCTTAGTCCGCGGCTGCCGGAGATTCGGATCCCCACAATCAATAAACCCCGGCCTACCCTAGGCAGGGGGAATCTGTAATGCGCCTGACAAGCGCGCGCGTATTCCCATCTCAATGGGGTGACGAAAAACACCCTACTCCTGTGATCCAATAATTGACTCTGAGGGCACTATCTCCAACAATCTCCCACTTGCACTCAAGGCTAATTATTGCGATGTCGCATACTCACAGCCCGTGTGATACCGAACACCCAAGTCCTCTACTAGTCAGTCTCACAAGGCCTGTTTGGAAAACTATTGCGTTCGAGGAATAGCCTCAGTGAGTGGATCCGCTCAGATGTCTCTTTCTATGTCTCTCTATATCTCAAGTTCGCAGAGAAAACCATCTCCCAAAATGAGCAATACCTGTCTTAGAGTGTCTGGATGTCTGATGGGACCGAGCTCATAAATGAACTCCAAATCCAAACTTCTTAGACTGTATCGTCAACTGAACTTAATCAGTATCCTGCGCCATGCCTCCCTCAGTATCTTCTTGGATCACCTGTCCAGAATACTGCCCCTCGTCAGAAGGAAAACTATAACTCTGACAACCTCCTTGTCGTCTATGTCACCTTGCAAGCCTGGAATGATAACTGTCTCCCAAATGAGGCTGTCGTTATCATATCCCTAGAACATCCACTTATGTTCTAAAACTGCTTCCGACTGTTTCTCCAGGATTGGATCAATGTCAACTTATTGCATCTAGTGCAAGAACAACATCTGGTATGGTACTTGACATCTCATGATTGACTCAATTGCCTAAGCAAGTGATCTGTCAATCATACACATCCCTCTCTACTTTAGTCTATAAGACACCTTTAGAGAGGGTGACTCCATCACCTGCAGGTACACTACCGTGCCAGGAGTCGTCCATTCTAAATACTCTCAGAATGCTGTCAAAGTACCCTGATTGGGAAACCACCCAAATATAGATCTAAAACCATAGATCTAGTAACCAGTATGTCTCATACAAAATCCATTTCCTTTGTGGAGAAACCACTGTGTGACGACCAAAGTATAACCGATCGTAGTATAGGAATATCACTTCCTACTACCTTCTCAACAGATCCATCCCCTATTCTGATGACGTCAAACCTATGACTGTCACATCAGAAATAGATGATCTATCTCCGCTATATCTGCTTTAGTCTATAAATAGACATAAGCCTGATGTCCACCAATGCTTCCGCTGCTCCCACTGACTACGACAACCCTCTGGCAGAGTCATATAGACGTGCACTTCTAAAGCTAGTTTAGAACGACGCTATATTCATCCTCCTGCCGGGTCTCGCAGCCTGGAACAACAACAATGGCAAGTGTGGGTAAACAAGAACTTCCCTGTCACCGTCCTTGATGCTACCGGAGTACCTCTCGGGTGCCTGAAGTTACCCACCGTATCTGCGGAGTGGCCAATGGAATGTCAAATCAGATTGAATCTTTAGGTTCCTTATCAAATCTTCAGTAATCGTTTGCGGTTCTGGAATCACTTCCAGTTCTACCATACTCCCACTACTGTTTTTGAAAAAATCCATTTTTAATAAAACTGTGGCGGGTCTAGAACAATATTTCTATTGATCTGCCAGATGGTAGAAAGTCAACCCTCGTCATAGCCTGGGTCAACCCACAAACAGCCATTATAGAAACGTGCCTTGAGTTATCCAGAGTCTGGTTTTAATCATAAGCCGGACAACTCCCCGTACCTTAACAATGTTAAGATATGAACTGTACTATATCCAATATAGAACCAGAGGCACTGATTTAATTGAACCAGATTCAAATCATGCAGCTGTCTCCAGTGCATGTCAACTAAATGGAGAGAGGCCGATCAGCGTTACTCAACTTAGGAATGCTTCCAATTATGAGTAACCTGAAAGAGAAGTAATTTCTCTTTATCATTACTATCAACTGAATACCATACACAAGTATCTATATCTTCGATCACTTTGAAGAATCCCGATACTTGCTACACCTGGTTCTCTACTCTATTCAAACACCTATAACTCCTCAAAACTTAGACCCTGTGCTTCTACGAAACACATGTCTAAGAACTAGAGAAGTTAAAAGTAAACAGAATATAGTATGAGGACCAACCCCTCTGTCCTAATGGACACTGGACAACATACAATACTCTGTATAAGTCCGCCGAGTCTTACAACTCTTTCACTGTGTGTCGTAGGTTGAAAACTGTACTTATGGTTAAGAAGAATTACACCGCTGATTAATGCTCCTTACCTAACCATCCACTGATATAGGTAAATGTCATCGACATAATATCAAAAGGTATATCTCACTCTATGAAAATAGACGTACAGATATATCAATTTGAAATTGGTGCACAACAGCGGATATTCAAAACCAAATATTTGCCGACCGGCAAACAGCCCTGGTGATTTCCTCAAATATCACCGATTACAACGAATCCCGATATAATGAGGATGATCACCCAATTCCCAATAACTTACTCCCACTCATCATCTGTAAAACCATACAGATGTGAGAATCATACCTGGTAAATACATACGCTGGAGTAAGTATCTAATCGGGAAATCAGTTTTCTTTTAACAGTACACAGTGAACTGAAACAGTGAGATGTCTCGATGGGGTATCCTGGTATTCCTAGTAATGCCTCTACCATTATCCAGATTCACAACTATAACTGTATAATTCTTTGCCACCTTTCCAAATCCCTTTATATGTCTTTAGTCATTACCTTCTGCACACCCCTTAGGCCAAATGGTTTTCTTCCTTCCCTACCGTTCGGCACCAGCCTATGGTTTGGAAGAAGACTATCCAATAAGCATAATGGGTGTACTGTCCCAATCCTAGGAACACTCGTAATGCGAGAGAGAAGGTGAAGATAAAAGACAACCGAATAAACCTTATTCCTATTTCTCCTGGACCAGAATCCATCCCCGAACTGGAACAAGTTCCTTTCGAGTTCGTATATAACCATACGATGGAGTATCCAATAAACTGTGGATCTTCGTAGTGATACGGAGTGTCCTGGAGAAATACAAAGGTGATTTAGGATTGGCGAAGAAAAACTTGGTTTGGTCGTGAATATCAGTCGCAATTTACTTTGCCCTCTTACTAATCCCTTGCTTTGTCTTAATCTTAATACCTTCTGCACACCGTTTAGGCTAATTGGTTTTCTTCATTCCCTACCGGTTGGCACCAGCCTAAGGTTTGGAAGAAGACTATCCAATTTGCGTAATAGGTGTACTATCTCCTAAACTAAGGAGTACTCGCAACTTGAGAGAAGGCAAAAAGGAAAAGACAACTGAATAAATCTTATCCGTTTTCTCCAGAACCGGAAACCATCCTCGAATTCCTTCGAGTTCGTATCTAACCATACGATGGCTTTGTCCAATGGAAGTGGACGTTCGCAGTAATACGGGGTGTCCTGGAGAAAAGGGTAAAAGTAGGAGTGGCAATGAGGTCTGCAACTCTGACAATCCAAAAGCCAGTGTTAAGAAGGTTCGGTCAACTTGGTCACTGAGTCATAGTCTTAGGGTCGGGTCAATGGTCGCTGCCAGAGAGAGAGAGAAAAGAAACACTCAGCGTGCACTCTAACCTAGATCAGAATGGTTATCCCTTTATCTAATCTGGAAACCTCCCACTGTACCTCAAATTCTCCTCCAAACCTGAAAGAAGAATTAGTCGGGGTCACCCGAGGAGTAAACCAACTCATCAGTGGGAATCGGGATCCAACTCTCATCGCATGATAAAGTGACGGAATCCGCTCACGTTATCACACTCCAGAAGGTATGCGTATATCTGGCAAGTTTCAGTTCTTTTGAAACTCCCGATGTGATTTTTACCCCATGCTCTTATGACCTTGACTAAGGCCAACAAATCATAAGTCACATGTCAAGTTCTACCCGTCATTGTCCAGGTTGATTTGAACCCACCCGTACAAGCCCTTGACTAGGGCCAACAAGGCTATACGACTGTCCCAAATCAACGCATCTATCTATGCAGCATATGAACACCCAATAGCTACCAAACACTGTGCCTTGACTATGGCCAACAAACACAGCTTGAATACTATTGACTATCCATATGAAATGACGGAGGGCTACGAATGGTTTCTGGCGAAAACCTTTAACGTAATGAACTTGATATCGTTGAAGGAACGAATAGCTTTTTAGAAAATATAGTGACGAAAACCTTTACTAAAGAGGTCACTCCCGGTGAAGGGATCTCGGCTCTTTCCCCGTAGAATAGGGTGCAGGATATTCCAAATGAATACCACGATGCAAAGCAAAAGTAATCGGCTATAGTGAAGTTAATGCCCTGACGCAAACTTCTGTCCAAAGGGTCACTCCCGGTGAAGGGATCTCGGCCCTTGCCTCGTCGACTGAGGAGCAGGATATTCCAAATGAATACCGCGATGCAAAACAAAAGTGAACGTCCTTGCAATAACAGCCTTTTGAAAAGTGTTCCAACAACATCAGAATAGGTTTGTTTTAACTTGCATTGATCCAAATCAACGCAGTCCCATCAATTGATCACACCACAAAGAACGAAAATATACTGACTACGTATATGCCATCCGCATTCGCCACTGGGTCCCGTCATCACCCGTTAGTTTAGCTAACTAACGGCAGAGCGGGGACTGGACTAGCGCGGATGAAAAACATATACAACATCTACTAATATATATACCAATATATTATATTTCTCTCAAGGCGTGAAAAAAATGCAACATCACAGAAATGTACAGCATCACAGAACAATACAGATATCTGGGATCCCCGGGTTTCACAGAGCCACTACTGAAACCCGACGTTCCCCTGGTCATGTGGATAGCCTGTGCAATGAAAACCTAGACCCCTACGGGCGCGGCAAGTCACCCGCCAGAACCTGAAGCGAGGCAGCCCCCTTCAGCACCGTGAATGGACCACCCAGCACTTTACGGATTCCGGTAACTTGGGCACCCCTCCTAGGTCAACCTGTACCCCCTACGAGTGCGGCGAATAGCCCGCCAATTCCAGACTGAAGCCCCCTCCGTCTCAATGCCCTGAGATGCGGGCCCGTTGCCTTCTAGAACCCGGCTATCCGTGCACCCCTCCGCGGGGTAACCCTAGTACAGAAAGTAAAATATACATACAACGGGTACATCGACCGCAACCAGGTCGTGCCCCAAAAGAATAATACAAACAGGCAGTGACGGCAGTCCACATGTCGGACGCTCGCCCCGCAACAACAAATGTACATAATACAACAAAACTGTACTAGCATTGCATCCAGGCTATCCCCCACGACCGATCCGCAACATCACAGCAAAACACAGAACATCAACGTGAAAGTCACGTTAGCAAATCCGTCTAACCGGGCTATAGCAGTTAGACCGGATTTACCGATCAAGTGACATTCACGGTCGCAGATATAATGTAAATACTGTGAAAAAATGTGTTTAAAATATCCGATCGATCAAAAAATTAGCAAGTGGCCCCCCAAGCAATACTGTAGTACTCACAGAAATTATGGGCCCAATTTTAATATTCCAAAAACCCAATTTTAACCCTAGAAAGATACTGTAAAAATTTAGTGCAGGGATCTAAACAGTGTGCGGCGGAACCGCGGCCCAAAGGGGGTTTTGGCCGCGGTTCCGCGCTTCCACAGTGGACTCACCCTGTCGAATTTCTACAGTAGCCTTGTAATCTCCAGTACATCAATTTTATACAACCTGAAAAATTTTTGGAGACCAAAAAATTTCAACAGAAAACTGTCGCTAGCAAAAATGTAGATTTTGGAATTTTGGTCGATCGGAAATGCAAAACACATCAAACGAAGCTAGACGAAGTTAATGGCGAGGCTCTGATACCACTGCAAATGCACAGCGGCGCCCCGGTCGTCAATCCGACGGCCAAATGCGGAAACGGTGATAAACTTTAATTTTGCGGACTTTGCAAACCGGCACCACCGCGCACTAAACCCCGGATCGGGCCATTAAACTTGTCCTAGCTAACTAACAAGATAGGGAAGAGATATACCGAGTGATCCGAGTCCTACGGTCTTCTCGTCATCGTCCCGATCTCCCGCGGAAAGTCTTGTCTCCATATCGTCGCCTCCTCGCCGGAAGGGCACCACATCGCCTGCGTCTTTTACGGGCTCCCGCCTCAATACCGAGGCAACTCGGGCATGAAGCCGGCAAGTCGACATGCCCAAGATTTGTTGTAGAATGTAGAGTGCTTAGTCTCTTTGGGGTTATGTTGCCATGATGGAGGAATCAAGATGATATGAACTTAGGGATTTTTGTGGCAATGGAAAAATGATATGAATGATAATTTTTCCCACACCAAATGAAAACCTCTCATTTTTCCTCTCACCCAAAAATTGTGGCCGGCCCATATTCATATGAGAATGGTGGAGGAGAGAAACAACTAAGGGAGGTGAGTGTAGGATAAAGAGAAGGTGACCATATCCAAAGACAAGAAAACATCAACCATACTTAAAACCCATACCCTTTCAAATCTCCATTAAAGCACCATTATGGATGAAAAAGAAAAGATGCTTATCATAATGAATACAAGTGCAAGAAACCCCTCCACAATGTGTTATTTGCAAACTTGCAAATAACCCCCCTCCATCGGAAAAGTCCGGCCAGGAAAGAACAAAGGAAAACCGGCCGGAACGGAATGCAAACTGGCAACTCCAGAAAACTGGTCCCGTAATAAATTACAGGAAAACCCCGATACTGTGCATACACACCCGCATCTGTATTCCGACCGAATACAAATGCAAAGAGACAAAATCTACACTGTACTATACTAGGATCCGGCTTAAAACAAAGCCGGCTAGTAATGTCCGTTCGATCCCGATCCGTGCAATACCGCACGTATCCGATCGAACCTTGCCATATATCTATACGGCCTTTAGTACTAACCGTCCGATCCTGATCCGTGCAATACCGCACGTATCTGATCGGACCCTGCCATATCTCCATACGGCCTCTACAGCGTTTCGCCCGAAAGCTGAGTAACTGAAGGTGTGGTGGACTCTAAAGACTCGTCAATACTATGGCTGTGGATCTAACCACTAGCACGTCAGAGGTATAAGCCAATACGTAACGGGCCACCAGCTATTGACCAAAAGGGACGTCGATGAGCGAGCTCATCCTGACACCCTACTGAGCCTGTCAGTGACAATATCCGTACAGTCCGGTCCGTTCGTCTATGAGCATCGCATGTCGGGCCTAGGGGGTGGGTAAAAGTCAGACCCCCAAAAGCGGTACAAGTCGTGTCGGAGTGTAGCCCAGAACACCCTGAGATACTACTGGAATACCTACCAGTAAATCTCCTGCCTTGGCCAAGGACTTCGTGTAATGGCTCTCCTAGACACAGCGCGACCTCACCCCCAATACCGGGAGAGACGAACCCCTGAAGATCCGCTCACTGCCTCCATGTGGCTCGGGACTGTACCCAACTAAAACCTGTTTGCATGACTCCTTTGAGCCGTGGTAGGGTAGTAATCAAAGTACAGTGGGAACTCACACGAGACAAATGACGATCCCCAGGTCGATGAACTAACCTGTACACATGTCACCTGGGAACTGCTATCTGACGTCAGGTATAAGACCAACTAGCATGTTCCCGGCGAGTCCTGTCCGGTGTACTCATAACCCAATGAGCACCTGTATACATCTTAGGTGAACCAACTGACACCAGTGGCTTGTGAGACCGGCCACCGCCCCTCGTCGGGGTCTCGACTGTATACACTAGTCTACTCTGGAGAATCGATGCCCTGTCTCGAAACTCCCACGACCAGGGACCTTTTAAGGATATGCCTATAGACTCCAGCTCTCACTTGTATGATCGCCCTCATACTGCCGGCAGTCAAGCAAGAATCCTAGGGGCTCTATCAACGTGTAATAGCGACCTGTCAGGTCACCTAAAGCAGTACACGATGATAAAGGTAAACCTGATAGCATACTATCATCTCGAGTAAGACTGTCGTACCGGGATAGGTCCTCCCTCAATCATTGCAATCACGTGCCTGTGATCCAATAATTGACTCTGAGGGCACTATCTCCAACAGTAACTAATATCTAATAAGGCTATCATAAGAATGCATGCAAATGCGTCATAACCTACGCATATACTAATATGATGCAATGCACTAATATGTATGCAACGTGAATGCAAAATCAACATGAAACCTGAGTATGTTTGGTATGAGAAAATATTTATTTTTCTTAGAAAAACTTCTGTGAAGTGACTGAAGTATCATCAAGAAATCCATAGAAATCCGTGTCAGTCATCGATACAAAACATATATATCTCAATGTCTCAATATCTCAAAATCTCAATATCTCGGGCTCCGTCAGTCCGGATCGGCCCATATCATCAAATCTCACGACAACGATCGGTATCCTCCGGATATCCGCCGCGCCAGACATCACCGATAGGTAGTCTGCCCCAGCCAGGCTCATCGTCTACAACTCGAGCTTCTTGCCCCGGGGTCCTATACCGGGCCCACCATGTACCCGAGATGGTTCATCCACTCCTCGAATCGGGCCTCGAAAACCAACAGCAATCAGGAAAACTCATGGTGAACGACACATACATCATGAGAAAACTGCAAATTTCTGTTTTTAAAATGTTAATCGGTTTTTAAAATTCTTGCGGTTTTCCCAAAAATCCAGAAATCTCATAAATACTGAAATCCTCGAGAAAAATAACAATACATGATCATGTAGGAAAATGAAAATGTCTATGATATCCAAATCATGAAATGAGATTATAACTAGAAAACTATGTATGAATGATGATGAAACGTTGTATATGTACAACTAGCAATCCTTAGTGTCAATCTTGATGAGATGGAAAAATACAACTACCAGTTTAAATACCATGTATGGTGCAAATATTTTTGATACTAATCTAAGCAGGTTTTATAGTGTTCGTGACATTGCAATTACCAATGGCGTGTGTGTTCGCATAAATAGTGCACGTGTGGCAGGAACCAATGGTAATGGTGCAAGTGTCCTATGAAATGATATATATATATATATATATATATATAACGATGCGATGCAACGAGATGGATAACTAGGAAACTACGCGTATAAATGAAATTACTACTAGTAACCCTACTGTCGGGCGCCTCGCGCCATCCAGACGATCCCCCATAAATGTATAAATCTACTCACCAGGACGCCTCGGCTAAACTGATCCGATCTCCGCCTTGACTTTTCCGCGCCACATCCGATGCCTCTGCACCCTATCCTAGAATTGCACATAAGCAAATAAAAGGATAGGAATAATTAGTCGCGGACACAATGATACAATCAACCACGCACACTAACTAGACGCGCACGCACTTGGTGCACAAAACGCGCTCGCGACAACGCCACAACCTACAACTAGGATCGCTATACAAGACAACCACCAATCCGAGTCCCCACTCGTATCAATTGGGCATTCACTATACTCTAAATATTATGTGAAATAGGTTATTAATCAACAAAACCTCAACTTAATTTAGAATCAATTTATTCCGAAAACCTAGTAAGCTCCCATTTACCGTTTTGGTGCGAATCTTCATGTTTTAACAAATCTAGTGGCCACAATATTCACTTAATATCTTAACTAAGTCACACAAACCATTACTTAAATTTTATCTTACCAATTTATATTAATTTTAAAAACAAGTATGCAAAATTATCTAATTTTAACAATTTTGAAGTAATAATTAGCAACTTAACAACTAAACTAAATTTTGCATGTCATAAAGTGTTAAACTACACATTGTAATCATGATCAATTTATAAAAACCCTAACTTTATTTTAAATCTCTCTCTTGAATTTTAAATCTTAACATTAAAACCATAATTAAACTCCTAATTAAGTTGATTCAAAGTATTTAACCAATAATTAAACACTAAGCTTAGGATTTACCTCAACAAAACTTGAATCAAGCTTGCAACTTAGCCTCTAAATTGCCTTCTTGCTCCAGGAATTCAACTTAGAATTGTCCAAGGTATAATGGGTAAAGGTTAATTGAAGAAATAGTGAAACTTGTATTTATTTTTGATAGTTTTTTAATGGATTTTTTATGTGGAAATGTAGTGGGAAAATTTGGGGCAGCAGCTAGGGAATTTCGGTTGCAAAAATTTGAGGGAGAGAGAGAGTATGGTGTGTGTGGGTGAGTGTAGAAGCATCCAAAATTATTACACCCTTTTAAGTCTTTTCAAAATTTATTTTATTTCATTTATTTAATCCCTTTACTATTAATTTATTGAAGTGTAAAAAGTGGACAATTAGGGGGATGTTTTCTGCAGTGCTCGGCCAAGAAAGAAGTGGGAGGGGTGTGGGTGTGTTTGTGTGTAGAAATTTTTAGGTTAGACAACCCTTCAAGTCTCAATTAATGCATCTTTCTTTAATTCTATTTTAAATTTCTTTTCAAATTAAACTAGAATTCTCTAGAACTTGGAGACAAATGGAGGAAAAAAGAATATGTTACAAACTTGTTACTAAGTTGTCATGGTTCACCTTTGTATAATTAACCCAAACCAATTTGTAATTTTCACTAATTTAATGTATAAATGAAAGCTTATAAACATATTTAAATTAATTAATTTAGGAAAAATATTTAAATAAACTAAAAATTTATAAGTGACTAAATAAATACCAAATACTAGAAATTACATAGTTAAAATAGGTGTTTTTAAGTTTATGATGAAAAATAATTATAGTTATGTTTTATGGAAAATACGATTTTTTTTACCGATTATCAGAAAATTGAACTAAAGGATTTTATTTATTTATTTTTAAAACGTTACAATCTTCCCCCTTAAGGAAATTCGGTCCCCGAATTTAAAATCTAACTACACGTACTCTCGAAGAGATAGGAACATTTCTTTCGCATCTCGACCTCGGCTTCCTACGTAACCTCTTCGCCTCTCGGGCCACGCCAAAGTATCAAAATGGTCGGTATGACCTCGGACCTCTGTTTCTTCATCTGCTGATATATAATGGTTATCGGCCGCTCTTGCGAAAGAAAGATTGCGCTCCAGCTGGATCATATGATGCTGTATCGCGTGAGAGGGTCATGAAGGTACTAGCGGAGCATCGATACATAAAATACGGGATGAACAAACTGGAAAACTAGGTAAAAGATCCACACGATAACCACTGCGCCAACACGCTATAAAATCTCTAAGAGACCCACAATTCTGGAACTATGATTTTCATTCCTCCTGAATCTCAACACGCCGTTCATCAGAGAAATCTTTAAGAAAAACATGATCGCCAACAGAAAACTTAAATCTATGCCAACGTCGGTTTACATAAGATTTCTGCCCGCTCTGGGCCGCTCTCAACCTACCCTGAATCACTAAATCTTTTCGGTCATCTCCTGCACAATCAGTGGGCCCACAGTGCTGCTCTCACTAAGTTTTGTCCAAGATACGGGCGATTGACATCTCTCCCCATACAACACCTTAAAGGTTGCCATCAAAATCACTTCCTAGAAGCTGTTTAATATGGGAAAACTCTGTCAAGGAAAGTGGCGATCCCAACTGCCACCGAAAACTAGAACGCAAGCCTGGAGCATATCCTTAAGAATCTGAATAGTCCGCTTTAGCTGATCGTCGGTCTGCGGATCGAAAACTGCACTGAAACTTAAATGGGTGTCCAAAATCGCCGGAAGTTTTTGCTATAGTCGGCTGGTGAACTGGATGCCTCTGTCAGACACAATACAAGTTGAAACTCCATATATTCGCACCATCTTATCAACCTATATCTGAGCATACTGAACGAATCCGAAAATGGTCTTGACTGGCAGAAAATGAGCTGCTTTCCGTCAATCGGTCTACAATATCCAAATAGAGTCATACTCTTGACTGATCCTAGGTAGGCCTACAATAAGATCCATAGAAGTCTGTTTCCGTTTCCACTCCAAAATGGCCAAAGGTTGTAATTCTCCTGTTCACCCATGATGTTCAGCCTTGACTTGCTGACAAGTCCGCATCCTGAAACAAAGTCTGTGACGTCTCTCTTCATCCCTTCACATGATATCCGGACGAAGTTAAACTTTTTGATCGATTCATCAAAGTCCCATAATTCCCCAAGAGCTCAACACTTGAGCACAGTTCAAAAAAAATACCTAGAACATGCCACAGTACCTATGGACCAACCATAGAAGGGCTGACCCAAGCCTCATTAATGGCACCGCGGAACTACCGCAAACCCTAAGGTTCGAAAGCAGTTCCATAGTCATTAAGTCGAGTTAGGGTTTCATTCTTCTAGAGGGTCCACAGAATTACTTGCGTGATTTTCCGAATACCTTAAACATGTGAAAATGGGTTTGATATTCGTTCGAACTTTTTAACTTCGCCTAGACAACATGCGAATACCCGAAACAATGTTAAACTACGAATACGAAACACTCAGAACTTCCTATATTGTAAGATCTCATCACATGCAAACATAGCAAAAACTAGCAACACCTGAAACTCTAAAACCCAGATCCTAGAACACTGGAAAAAAAATTTGAAGCCAGAACTATCAAACAGGGCCGGATGTCATGAAGAATCTTCTAATCTGCCGTCGACTGTCTCTGAACCGTGCTCAAACAACAAAAACTACCTCCGGGACTTCGACTCAAAACATCTGCCACAACATTCTCCTAGCCCGGACGATAAAAATCTCGCAGTCATAGTCTTCACTAGCTCTATCCAATGGCACAGTCTTAAAATTAGATCTCGCTACTGAAAGATATACCTTAAGCTTCTTGTGATCTGTAATTATCTGGCACGACTCGTCTCCAAATCTTAAGTGTAAAAATCACTACAGCCATCTCTAAATCATGCATGGAATAGTTCTGCTCGTGCTTCTTCAACTGCCGGGAAGCATTACAATAACCAACAAAACCGCCTGATCCTGAAAGAACGATAATATTGGCGCCGTAATCAAACGGGTCTTCAACTGTTGAAAGCTCTGGTCGAATACCTTAGTCCAATGAAAAGAAACGCTCTTCCGGGCCAACCCGGTCAACATTGCAGCTACATGCGAAAAATCCCGTACGAAAAATCAATAGTATCCGTCCAAACCCCCAAAATGTTGTGAACTTCCATCACTTATACAGGTTTGGGCCAGGGCTGAACGACCTTGACCATTTTCGGTTTTATATTTATCATCTCCCATAGCTACGCGACCCAATAAGTCAACATCATCCAACCATAAAACACACTTGGATAATTTAGCGAATAGCGGGCGCTCCCTCAAAGTCTGCAATGAAATCCTCAATTACTACTCAGGCTCTATTCAGCTCCAAAAGTACGCTAAGACGTCCTCAATGGACACGATGATAAACTGATCAAGAATGGCCTGGATTTTTGGTTCATCCAATCCATAAACGCTGCTGGGGTATTGGTGAGCTTCAAACGGCATCACCAAAACTCACAACGCCGGTAACTTGTGTGAAAAATAATCTTCGGAATATCATCCTCTCGAATGCGCAACTAGTGGTGGTCTGATCGCAAGTCCATCTTCGAGAAATGTCTCGCACAATATACCAATTCAATTAACGATAATCAATGCATAGACGCAAACGGCCGTCCTTTCCTCAAGAACGGAGTGGCGCGAAGAGAAGCAATCAAATCGTGAAGGGTGGCGCTACAGTCTCCCTGCATAACAAGAATTGGCTCACCCGGGAAGGTAAATATGACTGCCTCCTCACGGCAGTCCACAGACGCATAACAAGTGACTAACCAATCTATGCCCACAAGAACATTAAGGTCTAACATATCGGGAAGAATCAAATTGACAAAGGAATCCTTATCTCCGATACGAACGAATCATGAACGAACAACATATTGAGCGACCAAAAGATTAGCCTGTCACAACGGCGTCTATCTAACCGCCTCTGAGCTGGCTTACTGGTACAATTCCGCTTTGGTCCAGAAATGACTGAAACCTCAGAAATGCACCCCTCTAGCAGTAAGGTTGCGTTCATAGTAGCGACGCAAGGGTCAAAAGCTGGGCACCAAAAGCAAGAAATAATCTCATGTCCAATCTCCACATGAACCTCTTTATCAGTTTTTCCTCAGTGTCCTCCAGGTAAGGAACATCTCGAACCACCAAGAAATCTAAATGTCATACTCGGATACTATCGTCCCAGGAGTCTTGCGCAAAGACTCAAAACTATGAGCCCGGACATTTTGAACGCTATCAGGAAGGAAACGAGCAAGAAATACAGCTGTGGACTCCTCCCACGTCATAAGAAGTTGGTGCGCAGCTCGGCCTTTCTCAATTGATTCGCACCACATCTAAGCAAGACCTCTTTAGAAGAAAACTCGCAAGCTCAACCCATATCTTGTCCGAACATCTCAATGAAAAACACTTCCCAACCATCCTGTCGAGGAATGTCTGCGGATCCTCCACTGCATCTGTGCCGGTAAAAACAAACTGGAGGCCTCAGCCTCAAAAACTCCAATAAGGGTACGAAAATAAACTTGGTAATAACAGAAACAGCTGCCTTTGCAGCAGGTACACTTACAGTCCTTGAAATAGGAGGGACATCATCGGCTCTCGGAGCTCGGCTAGCCTCAACTAACGATTCAACCACCTGTCGTACGTCCCGAATACTCGACTCCAGCCTAGCCATCCGTCCTGGAGAAGGCGGATCACTTGTCCCTGAGGGGTTGGTGTACTGCCCTGATCGGTCCTCGTCTTAAACGAGCATACTCTAATCTCATCCCTGGCGGCAGCCCTCTGGCTATCGTAGTCTCCGGTGGCATAGTGGCTGAAACAAGAGACATGATCGATAGGAACATTGCGATCGAATCAAAGGATTTTCGGAGTCAAGGAAGGAAATACAAGCAAATATATTTCCTAAGGTCACTTAGGCAGAGTACCGTATCGTAAGTATGCCTCGGAACATACACAATGTTAGTTATATGTATGCCCTAGAGGCCATTGCTATACATAGGATGTATATTGTAGTGGATGCTGGGACATATATAGGGAGGACTTTCTTGCTCGACATAATAGTATGCTATCTGGTTGATCTTTACCTTAACGTGTACACTGATTGTCTCTCTGTTACATGTTGGTAAAGCCCTTAGGATGTGTACTTGACTACCTGGACTATGATGCGGATCATACTAGTGGGGACATGGTAGTCCATAAGTACATCCTTCACAGTCCCTAGTCGTGGGTATATCGAGACGGGGCATCGATATACCAGAGTAGACTAGCGTATACCTTCTCGACCCATACAGATGGGCGATGGATGATCCCATATCTATTGGTGTTTGACATCAGAGATGATATACGGGTGCTCAGTGGAGACTGGGTACACTGGACGGACTCGCCGAGAACTCCCAGATGGTATTATACCTTACGTCAGATGGCAGTTCTCTGGTGACACTGGTACAGAGTAGTCTGTTGACCCGAGATCGTCATAGAGTCTTGTGTGGTTCCCACTGTGCTTTGATTTCCACCTTACCACGTCCAAGAGGGCGTGCAAAACGGTGGTTTTTGGGTACAGTCCGGAATCACATGGAGGCAATGAGCGATAGGAGGGGATTCGTCTCTCCCGGTATAGGGAGTTGATGTTGCGCTGTGTTCGATTGGCTATAACCGGAAATCCCTGGCCAGGGTTGCTGAGATTTACTGGTAAGTGTTACCTGTAGTTTCTCAAACTGTTATAGACCTCATATCGACACGACTTATCGAGCTATTGGGGTCTGACGTTTACCACCTCTAGGCGAGATATGCGACATATCAGACGATCAGACCGGACTGTACAGTAAGTGTTACTGGTTGGATTCACAGGAGTGTGAGCGGGCTTGCTCATCGATCTTCTGATCGCTCAATTCCCGGGTGGCCGTTACGTTTAGCAGACCGCTTGCGGCTTGTGGGTGTTTGATATGATCATCACCTGCTGCCGGCGTATTGACGAGTCTTTAGAGTCCTACACAGAGGTTTCCTGGCTCAAGCGAAACGAAATAGGAGCGCATATGAGATATGTGCGGGACCAAGAATAATGCGTGTATGTGATACCGTATTTCATTCTCGCGATCGATGTGTCGAATGGTTGTATGCGATATAACCTAGTTATCGAATCATAGATTGATTCGATAAATCGATACATTGAATATTAGTCGGTCATATGCGATATGACCGGATCGTTAAATCAAGTGTTGATTTAATGATTTAATGCATAATTATATATTTGATATATTACTTTGCATTAACTAGTATTGGTTCACTTTAAATGGATTTTCTCACTTGCATTGCACAAGTTGTATATGTGATATACTTTTGTGCACTTGATTGTATCATGTTTGATGATACATGTTTACTTGGGTTTGTGTAAAGATTAAACCATGGTTATATGAGTGGTTAGGGTTTTGGTTTATTTACTTATTCATTTATTTATTTCTTTTGTTCATTTTGACAAAAGAAAATGATAAAGAGAAAATGGTGGCTTTCTTTGTTTGATATTGAAGCTTTGACTAAGTCACCATTTTGTCTCATGCTTAACCCTAACCATTCCACTTAACCCTAGTTCATTCTCTACACTTGACCATGGTTGGATTATGATAAGTATTCATTTTATTTTCCTTTTTAAAGATAACTTATCATAATATACTTCATCATCTTCTTCTTCAAGAAGAAACCTTGCTCCATCAATGGCAACTTGAGCAAATGAGTGAGAAATCCAATTCTAAAGTGAACCCACCTCCTATTTCTTCATCCTCTACCTCTTGCCAAGTAGTATAGGGTGTTTTCTTCACAAGTTTCATGACTTGGTGAAGTGGGAGCTTGATCTTGTGATGCCTCGACGTAGATCATCTTCGGCATCGTAGTCGATGACCTAGCCCGCCCATTTCTCCGATGAAGCCGACGCTAGAGCCCGGGATTCGATTTGGACAGCGAGGAGACTTCATTGCGGAGCTATGGAGGTGGAGGACCGGATCTACAAAGGTTGTATTTCCGTTATTGTAGTTAAGTTGTTAACTAGTTTCATTTGTCGCCTATATATCTAGTTAACGATCCGTATTAGGGTTTCTCGGCATGCGTAAAATTTGAAATTGGCATGGTTGATGCCTTGTGAGACCTCATTAGCATGCCTAGGAACCCTACAGTGGTATCAGAGCCTAGCTAGAGCCTTAGGCGATGTGTAGACGGAGTTAGAAATCCGATCGGACCGAAACCCTAACCCTAAACATGCTCTCTGGACAATTTTGTAAACTGTTGAATTTTGTGAATTAAAAATATGCAGAAAAATAAGCAGGAAAAACTAAGAATTACTGTGAACTTTGGGCTCCTAATTCCATAATTCGACCGCGGAACCGCGGCCAAACCAGGGGTTTGGCAGCGCTTCCGCGGCCCAAATTTGGACTTAGTCCCTCAAATTTCATATATTTATTCTTAGGCCCTTTCTTGGCAATTTTTTATGTGAATTTTTTAATTACACTCAAGTGTTGAGTTTTCTAGGGTTTTATTGGGGATTCGTTAATTTGATCGGATAATTTAACTTCGTTTATGTTTTTCCGGATATTTTAGAAACTGTTAAAAAGTTCGACTGGATATAAATACCCACTTTTTCCCCTGCCGGGAAATTTCCAAGTGTTGGAATTTTCCGTAGTTTAATAACGTTCTAAGTAGTGCAAGTAAAGCGATGGTCCCTCTAGAAGACAACAAACCTTAACTCGATTATGTGACCGTCTTAAACTGCACTTTGAACCTTAGGGTTTGGGGCGGTACGGCGTGCCACATGTGAGGCGTTGGCTTGACCCTTCTACGGCTGGACCGTTGGTACTGAGGCATGAACTGGATGTTTTTAAACTTATTTCATGTGTTGATCTGTTTCGGAAAACTTGGGTGTTTGAATGTTCGATCGGAAAGTTTAACATTTTCTATTTATTTGGAATGGGATACAATAATTGGAATTCACAAGTAGTTATGAGATAACTGAATGAATGTTATAAATCAAGCACTTTAGTCTCACTTGATCGGTTGCCACGGAATTTTGATGTGATCAAAAGTCCGTCGCAATCACGTAGTGTACGCGGATACTCGCCGGGTAAACTTAATAGACAGCCTCACCCCATAGCCCCGACCAAGTGACTGTAGGAGAACCCCGTCGCCGAAGGCATCCGTTCGGGTGCTCGCGGCAGCGGTGTTCCTTCTTGGTGCACTTCGTCGACGGCGTCGGGGGTGCGGCCGCCTACTAAAGTTTGCGACGAGCATTCGATCAGGATATCGGGAATCTTGTTGAATTGCCCGACTTGATATTGAAAAGTGTTTTCAATGATGAGACTAAAATGCGGGGTTTATAATTGTTAGGCATGCGATGTCTAAGGAATTCATTTGGCTAGGCATGCGATGTCTAAAGAGTTTGCGGATTCCAACTTTTGTAGTTTTACACTTTCTTTTCTGTGACCGTAAGTGTAATATGTGATATCGCCGGTTTCGTTGCTATATGTCAACGACAATTGGGATGCGCATATTTACTTACGTTGATGACATGTGATGTTATGTGTTGCTGGATATGTTATATTGGATCGTCGTGTTTGAATAGCCGGGGGGTTTTATGTGAGATGGGTGTTTTTCATTTTCATTCATGTAAAAACTTGTATGTAATATTCTTTTATTGGGGCACTTCCATATTGCGGAAGATGTCACCTTTTGTATATTATTTACTTTTCCGCACTAGGATAGACCCAAGGAGGGGAGCATAAGTAACCGGGTTCTGGAGTCCAGTGGGAGACCAACTCGAGGAGTCGAGTCCGGGTCTCCTAACTCTAGAATTGGTAGGGTTGCTTGCCTCTCTCGTAGGGGTCTAGGGGTGTGGGTTTGGCTATTCATCACGACCGTGGAATCCTTGTTTTATACTGGCTCGTATTGAAAACACGGACGTCCTAGTATATCCAATATTTAATATGATTCTTCTGCTGTGATATCTGTGATGTGATCATGTGATGTTCTGTGATAGATACTGTATATAGTATATATGATATATTACATAGACGTTACTTATGTTTTACACCCGCGCTAGCCCTGCCCTGCTCTGCCGTTAGTTACCTAACCTAACGGTGCACGAGGGGACATCGAGGCGAATGCGGATGGCATACGTGTACGTCGTATTTATCTGTGATGTTTAGGTACTTAAATGATGGGACTTCATTAATAAGATTAATGAAAGTAAAAAGAAACCTAAAGATGTTGTAGAATCGAATTTCAAAAATAAAACAGGTAGCTACAGTTCTTGCTTTGCACAGAGGTATATGTGATATATCCTGCACCTTATTCGATGAGGAAAGGACCGAGATCCCTTCACCGGGAGTGACTCCTTTAGCAATAACTGGCAGATGCTACACACTCGGTTTGTCTTTTGATTGCTTTTAAAAGTTTCTGCATTGCACAGTAATATATATGATATATCCCGCACCTCATTCGACGAGGAAAGGACCGACGATCCCTTCACCGGGAGTGACTCCTTTAGCAAAACTAGAAAAGCCTCAAAAACACTCCATTTTAAAATCATTTGATTCTACAACGATATCAAGTTCATTAAGAAATAGGTTTTCAGAAAAACCTGTCGTAGCCCTCCGTCATTTCAGATAAGTACTAGTTAGTATTCGTGCTGCGGTAGTTTGGCCTCCGTCAAGGCGTAGTGTACGGTAGCTAACTAGTGCTTATCTGCTAGCATATGATGCGATTGGATTAGGGTATTCGTACGGCGTTGTTTGGCCTCCGTCAAGGGTCGTGCGGGTGGGTTTAATTCAATCAAGAAATGTACGGGTTGAACTTGACTAGCGGACTATGGGTAGTTTGGCCTCTGTCAAGGTCATAGCACGCTAGGGGCAAAATTATCGGGAATTTCAAGTGTTGAAATTTGCAATGAGATTGCATACCTTCTATGAGATAGTTGGATCCCGATACCCGCTACGAGTAAGAGTTACTCCTGGGAGAGTTTTATACATTACAATTAGCCGATCAAGTAGGTGTCTAGAAAGGTGTTAACGAGGTTACGCCTCTAGGAAAACAAGGTTTTCATTAATTAGGTTCGTGCGAAAGCACGGGGGACCTCCCTCAAAGTACCGACACTGGCCTGGCTGAAAGATTGGCGAACTTGTAGTGTGTAATTAATCCCGGCTAGTCTTTCCTTTTAGGGTTTGAAGGAAGATTTGATTAAAACAGTGGGAGCCATCCTGATTAGATAAAATAATAACCAATCTATTCTTGCAAGAGCATACGCTGAGTGTTTTCTTCTCTCTCTCTCCAGGTAGCGACCATATCACGCCTTAATCAAGATAATAATACGGATGTATTGACCGAACCCGCTTGTTATACTGAGCTGGGGAACGTGGGTCCCGCTCCAACTTATAATTGTTATAAGACAGAGCAGGAAATTGGGGATTACCAGAATTCCTATGCCGCCCAAATGAAGAAAGTGCATATGATGCATCTCCTTCGGGTGTGTTCATTACAAAGAACTGTTTCTCTGTATCCTCTACGTCCTGGGTATTTGATACCAGATCAGGATCCCAGATATGTAATATGTTTCATAGGGCTACAGAAAGGCAGAGAACTGAGAACGGGTGATAAGTTTCATGAGGCAGAAAACGGGGCAAGTGTTGCAGCCAAGTCTGTTGGTCACTGTCACCCTGTATTCCAAATACATTGATTCTGAACGAATGTTATTAGATACCGAACCTGATATACAAAATCATATCTATCTCTTTATTAGTAAAGAAATGATAAAATTTTGTATTGTTGGATAATGTTTTGAACATTTCCTATATCAAAAGTTGATCGGTTCAGGCACGTTATCTAAAAGCATTGATGTTCTAAATCAAACTACAGTTCTTTAGTATACCGAACACACAAAAGAGGAAGAGTTCAGAAATGAACGAATTCTTCTTAAGGCATTGTAGACTAGGTCATATCAATGCGACCCGACTAGCTGAAGTTACATTTAGATGCATATTTAAATCTGTTTGAATTTATATCTTATGAAACTTGCCAGTCATGTCACAAAGATACGATGACCATAGCTCCGTTTACTGGAAACAGAGAAAGAGTTAATGAACTCTTAGGATGATACATGTTGATGTATGTAAGGTCCCCTGTCTACACATGCCCAGACCGGTTCTTTGTACTTCATTACATTCTCTGATGATCTCTTTAGATTCAGACATATGTTGCTGTTGAAACACAAGTCCGAACCTTTTGAGATATTCACAGAATATAAGCTAGAAGTAGAGAACCAATACGGGTATAAGTATTATGTCCTTTGATGAGATCGAGGAGGAAAATACTTGAGCACGGAAATCCTGGATTATTCTAAAGGAGAATGAGATTCTCTCTCAGCATTACTCCTCCGTATACACCATAGCACGATGGTATATCGGGGTGGAGCAATCACACCCTATATGATAATGTGTGCTCTATGATGAGTACTACTGAGTTACCTATTTCCTTTTTGGGAGTTATGCACTTGAGAAGCTGCATACCTATTGAATAGGGTTCAAATCAAATCAGTTGCCTACCACTTCATATTTGATATGATAAGGGAAGAGCCCATCTCTTAAGTTAGTTAAGATTTGGGGTTGTCCAGCCTATGTCTGAAAAGCAAAATCCGGACAAGCTCGAGGCAAGGTCAGTTATGTAGAACTGGAAATGTTCCAGCTATACAAACTGCAGCTGATGATTTGAAAGAACCAAAGGATTCAATAGTTACCAACGAATCTCAGCCTCTCCGCCGATCTAGTAAGGTTCCTTACCTGCCTGAGAGATACTTCGGTTTCTCTATGACCGTGGGAGCGAGGATTGCATCATAAGATGATGACCCAACTAGTTTCGAGCTGGCCATCAGGAGTGGGACTCTGTAAGAATGGCTGGATGCTTAGCGATCTGAGATGGAATCCTTGTACACCGACAAAGTATGGACTTTGGTTGCTATATCTGAAGGGTTAAATTTCCATCAGGAGCAAGTATATCTTGAGAAGATTACTTGGTGTCGATGGAAAAGTTGAGACTTTCAAAACTAGACTTGTTTAAGCGTTTTCGTCATCGACCAGGCGTGGATAATGATGAAACCTTTTCAAGTGGCTATGCTTAAGTCCATACAGATCCTACTTGCCACGGCTACATACCATGACTACGATATCTGGCGGTTAGGTGCCATGACTGCTTTTCTAAATGATGTTTTAGAAGAGAACGTCTATAAGTACACAGCCAGAGGGCTTCGTAGACAGTGGGAGCAGCACAAACGTGTACAAGATGCTTTATAGGATAAAGCAGGTATCGCGGAGTTGGAACATCTGTTTTGATGTATTAGTCAAAGAGTTTGACATCATCAAAATGGGAGATGAACCTTGTATAAACAAAAAGGTAGTAGGGAGTATAGTAACGATCCTCGTAAAGTACGTGGATGACATACTCTTGATAGGGAAGGAGTTTCCTATGCTACGCTCGGTCAATCTCCGCTTATCACAATGATTCTCCAGATAGGATGAAAGTGATACCTCCTAAATCCTGGGTTTTGGATCTATGAGATAGATCTAATTGGATGTTAGGATTTTCACTGGTTGTAGTGAGATGGTATCAACCGATCCTGGGGAGAATCACTGGAAGGGTTCCAGAATGATAAGGACGACTGAAAGTCAGTCGCAGGCATTGTCTTTACCCTCAGTAAAGGGACGGTATGTTGGAAGAGTTCCAAGCTAGATACCGTGGCATACTAGACGATAAAGGCTCGATACATCGCTACTTAAGATGCTACCAAAGAGGCAGTCTGGATGTATATTTGTTCATGAGATGAACTTAGTTCCTCCCATTGTGTGACAATGGAGTTGTGGCTTAAGCTAAGGAACGTCCGTCCCATCAGCGATCCAGACATATTCTAAGGCAGTGTCACCTGATCATGGAGATGGTTGATCTCCAAGGGATCAAGGTTAGGAGAGTAGACTCAGAGGACAATACGGCGGATCCACTCACAAAGGCCTTTTCTCAGAGAGAGACTTTTATGGGATGGTTGAGTATGAGATACTACAACCACTGCTATCAGATGGCCCTAGTGCAAGTGGGAGATTGTTAGTTATATGTATGCCCTAGAGGCCATTGCTATACATAGGATGTTTATTGTAGTGGATGCTGGGACATATATAGGGAGGACTTTCTTGCTCGACATAATAGTATGCTATCTGGTTGATCTTTACCTTAACGTGTACACTGATTGTCTCTCTGTTACATGTTGGTAAAGCCCTTAGGATGTGTACTTGACTACCTGGACTATGATGCGGATCATACTAGTGGGGACATGGTAGTCCATAAGTACATCCTTCACAGTCCCTAGTCGTGGGTATATCGAGACGGGGCATCGATATACCAGAGTAGACTAGCGTATACCTTCTCGACCCATACAGATAGGCGATGGATGATCCCATATCCATTGGTATTTGACATCAGAGATGATATACGGGTGCTCAGTGGAGACTTGGTACACTGGACGGACTCGCCGAGAACTCCCAGATGGTATTATACCTTACGTCAGATGGCAGTTCTCTGGTGACACTGGTACAGAGTAGTCTGTTGACCCGAGATCGTCATAGAGTCTTGTGTGGTTCCCACTGTACTTTGATTTCCACCTTACCACGTCCAAGAGGGCGTGCAAAATGGTGGTTTTTGGGTACAGTCCCGAATCACATGGAGGCAATGAGCGATAGGAGGGGATTCGTCTCTCCCGGTATAGGAGTTGATGTTGCGCTGTGTTCGATTGGCTATAACCGGAAATCCCTGGCCAGGGTTACTGAGATTTACTGGTAAGTGTTACCTGTAGTTTCTCAAACTGTTATAGACCTCATATCGAAACGACTTATCGAGCTATTGGGGTCTGACGTTTACCACCTCTAGACGAGATATGCGACATATCAAACGATCAGACCGGACTGTACGGTAAGTGTTACTGGTTGGATTCACAGGAGTGTGAGCGGGCTTGCTCATCGATCTTCTGATCACTCAATACCCGGGTGGCCGTTACGTTTAGTAGACCGCTTGCGGCTTGTGGGTGTTTGATATGATCATCACCTGCTGCCGGCGTATTGACGAGTCTTTAGAGTCCTACATAGAGGTTTCCTGGCTCAAGCGAAACGAAATAGGAGCGCATATGAGATATGTGCGGGACCGAGAATAATGCGTGTATGTGATACCGTATTTCATTTTCGCGATCGATGTGTCGAATGGTTGTATGCGATATAACCTAGTTATCGAATCATGGATTGATTCGATAAATCGATACATTGAATATTAGTCGGTCATATGCGATATGACCGGATCGTTAAATCAAGTGTCGATTTAATGATTTAATGCATAATTATATATTTGATATATTACTTTGCATTAACTAGTATTGGTTCACTTTAAATGGATTTTCTCACTTGCATTGCACAAGTTGTATATGTGATATACTTTTGTGCACTTGATTGTATCATGTTTGATGATACATGTTTACTTGGGTTTGTGTAAAGATTAAACCATGGTTATATGAGTGGTTAGGGTTTTGGTTTATTTACTTATTCATTTATTTATTTCTTTTGTTCATTTTGACAAAAGAAAATGATAAAGAGAAAATGGTGGCTTTCTTTGTTTGATATTGAAGCTTCATGAAGCTTTGACAAAGTCACCATTTTGTCTCATGCTTAATCCTAACCATTCCACTTAACCCTAGTTCATTCTCTACACTTGACCATGGTTGGATTATGATAAGTATTCATTTTATTTTCTTTTCGAAAAATAACTTATCATAATATACTTCATCATCTTCTTCTTCTTCTTCAAGAAGAAACCTTGCTCCATCAATGGCAACTTGAGCAAATGAGTGAGAAATTCAATTCTAAAGTGAACCCACCTCCTATTTCTTCATCCTCTACCTCTTGCCAAGTAGTATAGGGTGTTTTCTTCACAAGTTTCATGACTTGGTGAAGTGGGAGCTTGATCTTGTGATGCCTCGACGTAGATCATCTTCGGCATCGTAGTCGATGACCTAGCCCGCCCATTTCTCCGATGAAGCCGACGCTAGAGCCCGGGATTCGATTTGGACAGCGAGGAGACTTCATTGCGGAGCTATGGAGGTGGAGGACCGGATCTACAAAGGTTGTATTTCCGTTCTTGTAGTTAAGTTGTTAACTAGTTTCATTTGTCGCCTATATATCTAGTTAACGATCCGTATTAGGGTTTCTCGGCACCCGTAAAATTTGAAATTGGCATGGTTGATGCCTTGTGAGACCTCATTAGCGTGCCTAGGAACCCTACACACACGCTACACCTCTCTGCTTAAGTCACCTACTTCATCTACCAAGGGTCATCCTACACTCAGAAAGGTAAAACCTATCGCTCTGATACCAACTTTGTTACGACGCGAAGGTACGGAACGTGACTGGCACTTAAATTACGAACGTCTCGAGTTGTATGTAATCTAAGTAAACCCAAGCCTAGAAAATCTAACCCAAATTAGAAATAGAGTAATGGAAAACTTATTAAAAGAAAGCGATTTTAACTAGAACAAGTCCCATTAAACATTTTGAAAGCATTAGAAATTTCCGAAAATTTCGGCAGATTCTCCTTTGTAAATACTGTCCCCGAAACGGGTACAAACAAGAAAAAACATATAAATAAAGAATAAAGGCATCCCCAAGAGGGAGCTAGCTCTTCGTCCAAGGCGGAGTCACAACCATATGCAATATGTATATCAAAAGCACGAAAATAAGCATCTGAAAGCAAGAAATAAGAAACACTACGTCGGCTCAAGTGAGCATCGACACCAATCCATAAATACAAGTCTTAAGTCTCACCGTCTAGTCTAATATACAAGGGTAGATGGAGTATACTAGATACAAATAAAAATACACCGTGGGGGAAAAAGCAAATCCTCCAAAAAACCCACATGTGCGCAAGCTGTAAGTCGATGTAACGAAGCAGAAAAGAAGGTACGCACGCCACTACTGTGCTGACGGGTCAAACTTGCAAGATAATGTGGCACAACGGGGGTGAGTTGCCAACTCGTGAGTAGTAAGTAACATCTAATAAGGCTATCATAAGCATGCACGCAAATGCGTCATAACCTACGCATATACTAATATGATGCAATGTACTAACATGCATGCAATGTGAATGCAAAATCAACATGAAACCTGTGTATGTTTGGTATGAGAAAATCTTTATTTTTCTTAGAAAAACTTCTATGAAGTGACTGAAGTATCATCAAGAAATCCATAGAAAACCGTGTCAGAATCGACACAAAACATATATATCTCAATGTCTCAATATCTTAAAATCTCAATAGCTCGGGCTCCGTCAGTCCGGATTGGCCCATATCATCAAATCTCAAGACAACGGTCGGTATCCTCCAGATATCCGCCGCGCCAGACATCACCGGTAGGTAGTCTGCCCCAGCTAGGCTCATCGTCTACAACTCGAGCTTCTTGCCCCGGGGAAACATACCGGGCCCACCATGTACCCGAGACGGTTCATCCACTCCTCGAATCGGGTCTCGAAAACCAACAGCAATCAGGAAAACTCATGGTGGACGACACATACATCATAAGAAAACTGCAAATTTCTGTTTTTAAAACGATAATAGGTTTTTGAAATTCTTGCAGTTTTCCCAAAAATCCAGAAATCTCATAAATACTGAAATCCTCGAGGAAAGTCACAATACATGATCATGTAGGAAAATGATAATGTCTATGATATCCATATCATGAAATGCGATTATAACTAGAAAACTATGTGTGAATGATGATGAAACGTTGTATATGTACGACTAGCAATCCTTAGTGTAAATCTTGATGAAATGGAAAAACACAACTACCAGTTTAAATACCATGTATGATGCAAATATTTTCGATACTAATCTAAGCAGGTCTTATAGTGTTCGTGACATAGCAATTACCAATGGCGTGTGTGTTCGCATAAATAGTGCACGTGCGGCAGGAACCAATGGTAATGATGTAAGTGTCCTATGAAATGATATCACACACACACACACACACCTAAATATAACGATGCGATGCAACGAGATGGCTAACTAGGAAACTACGCATATAAATGAAATTACTATTAGTAACCCTACTGTCGGGCGCCTTGCGCCATCCAGTCGATCCCCCCACAGATGTATACAACTACTCACCAGGACGCCTCGGCTAAACTGATCTGATCTCCGTCTTGACTTTTCCGCGCCACATCCGACGCCTCTGCACCCTATCCTAGAATCGCACGCAAGCAAATAAAAGGATAGGTATAATTAGTCGCGGACACAACGATACAATTAAGCACGCACACTAACTAGACGCGCACGCACTTGGTGCACAAAACGCACTCGCGACAACGCCACAACCTACAACTAGGGTCGCTATACAAGACAACCACCAATCCGAGTATCCACTCATATCAATTGCGCATTCACTATACTCTAAATATTATATGAAATAGGTTATTAATCAATAAAACCTCAACTTAATTTAGAATCAATTTATTCCGAAAACCTAGTAAGCACCCATTTACCGTTTCTGTGCAAATCTTCATGTTTTAACAAACCTAGTGGCCACAATATTCACTTAATATCTTAACTAAGTCACACAAACCATTACTTAAATTTTATCTCACCAATTTATATTAATTTTAAAAACCTAGTATGCAAAATTATCTAATTTTAACAATTTTGAAGCAACAATTAGCAACTTAACAACTAAACTAAATTTTGCATGTCATAAAGTGTTAAACTACACATTGTAATCATGATCAACTTATAAAAACACTAACTTTATTTTAAATCTCTCTCATGAATTTTAAATCTTAACATTAAAACCATAATTAAACTCCTAATTAAGTTATTCAAAGTATTTAACCAATAATTAAATACTAAGGTTAAGATTTACCTCAACAAAACTTGAATCAAGCTTGCAACTTAGCCTCTAAATTGCTTCCTTGCTCCAAGAATTCAAGCTTGAATTGTCCAAGGAATAATGGGTAAAGATTAATTGAAGAATTGGTGAAACTTGTATTGATTTTTGATAGTTTTTTAATGGATTTTTGATGTGGAAATGTAGTGGGAAAATTTGGGGCAGCAGCTAGGGAATTTCGGCTGCAAAAATTTGAGGGGAGAGAGAGAGTATGGTGTGTGTGGGTGAGTGTAGAAGCATTCCAAATTATTACACCCTTTTATGTATTTTCAAAAATTATTTTATTTCATTTATTTAATCCCTTTACTATTAATTTATTGAAGTGTAAAGAGTGGACAAACGGGGTGATGTTTTCTGCAGTGCTCGGCCAAGAAAGAAGTGGGAAGGGTGTGTGTGTGTTTGTGTGCAGAAATTTCTAGGTTAGACAACCCTTCAAGTCTCAATTAATGCATCTTTCTTTAATTCTATTTTAAATTTCTTTTCAAATTAAACAAGAATTCTCTAGAACTTGGAGACAAATGGAGGAAAATAGAATATGTTACAAACTTGTTACTAAGTTATCATGGTTCACCTTTGTATAATTAACCCAATCCAATTTGTAATTTTTCCAAATTTAATGTATAAATGAAAGCTTATAAACATATTTAAATTAATTAATTTAGGAAAAATATTTAAGTAAACTAACAATTTATAAGTGACTAAATAAATACCAAATACTAGAAATTACATAGTTAAAATAGGTGTTTTTAAGTCTATGATGAAAAATAATTATAGTTAAGTTTTATGGAAAATACGATTTATTTTACCGATTATCAAAAAATTCACCTAAACGATTTTATTTATTTATTTTTAAAACGTTACTCATACATATGACCTTTTATTGTATTAGCTTGCCTATGTTAGATTTGCGATGTACGTGCATACTTGCGATTACCTGCATTTGTTATTTACTATTCACGAGTTGGCAACTCACCCCCGTTGTGCCACTGGGTTTTGCAGGTTGTTTCCCCAGAGTAGTCGAGGCAGGCTATTCATCTATTTTATCATCTTTTGCTGTGGGTACCGCTTCGGCTCACAGTGTGCAGTTTTGCTTTAGGTGGGTTTGTGGTTATCCGTTCATATTTATTGTAAATTCGTTGTATCTTATACTCTCAATCTACTATTTTCTTTTATGACTTAGAGACTTGATGTGAGGACGATATTGTATATTATTTTGTGACTTGGAGGTCTTTTATGCAGTTTACTTCTATTACCTTTTATTTCATCGCTACGGCGTCGTATATCTGTTGTGGTGGTTGTTTTCCGCCGTTGGGCGTGGATTTGCTCCCGTTGGGATGCTATATTTATATTTATGTTGTACCCTTTTTTGGGGTTAGTTTTTACAAAGGAGGTGCTGCCAAAATTTTTAAGAAAGTAAAGTTGGACATTAAAGAATTTAGTTTGAGATTTCAAAAGTTTTGAAAATGCTATTATCACTTACTACTTTTGATGGTTTAGATTGTTGGGTTTTCGGCTTACTTTAATTGCGTTACGCCTGTAGACATTGCGTAGTTTAAGGGCCGTCACGAGCCAATTTCGGGTCTTGACATCAAGCTACCTACTCCATCAATCAAGGTCAACTTATGAAACGAAAGTTCGGGTCTAATACCCCCCTGTTAAGTCTAAGTTCCGTAAGGTCAAGCCTAGGTTCCGAAATATAAACGCCCTAGACTCCGCATAGTCAAACCCAAACTCAAACCAAGGTTAAACCCAATGCTTTGATACCAACTGTAACATTTCAGAAAAATAAAATATTATTTTTGGGAATTTATATAATTAATAATAAATATTATGAATATTTTAATGATGCGGTATAATTATATACCGATAAATTTGGAAAATATTTGGAAATTTATAAGAATTACTGAAATGAGGGTATTTTATATATATGAGCATTTATAGATTTTAAATACTCATTTAAAATAGGGTTAAATGCTAATCTCGATTAAATATAACTAATCATGCATTAAGCTTGATTTGTGCACATGACATGCACCATGTCATATTACACATTGTTACATTTTCTACCATGGCCTTTTCTTTTCTATTCATGCATGGCTTGTTTTAAATGTGAAGAGAAGAAAAGAAAAAGGAAAAAGAAAAGAAAAGAGAATAAAGAATTCGGTATGAGCAAGAGAGAGAAGAGAGAGAGAGAGAGAGGTGAGGGGTCTTTTGACATGATCCCATTCGTTTTCCCTCCATTCTCTCCATCGTTCTCCCTTCTCCCTTCTCCCATGGCTGCCTTCCTCCCTCCACCTCCTCCACCTCCTCAAAACACCCACATTTCCACCTCAAAACACATCATTCCCTTCACCAAAAATGTGCACAAGCTCACTACAAGCACTTTAGACCAAGAAAGCTAGGATTTTGAGTACTTGGGGCAACTCAAGAAATTTCTTGAGTTGCCAAATGAGGTATTTCCTACACACTTAGTATATTATTATATTCACTTTAGCATCCATTCATGTTTAGAAGTGTTTTAATGAGGTTAGTGATCTTGGAAAATTCCAAGATGAGGGTTAGGGAAATTTATGAGATGAGAAGTGTTAATTGAGATTAGTAGAGGCCATACAACCCCTGTAGTGTTAGCTTTGTGAACTAAAACCAGAGAATTAAACCCAAGACTTGAACTTAGAAATCCCCGATATCGTATTTTGTGGAAATTGTGATGGGAAATTGAGATCTTCTATGACCCAGGGCACATGAAAAATTTATAGCGATTAATGTGAGTCGTGCAGGCAACCTAGAAGCTACCCTGAAGACCCGAGACCCTAACCCTTCCACTTGGCCATAAATTTATCCTTCATGGCCGCAATTTGCGGTCTGGGCACTTCAAAATTTGTTCATGCTTGGTCCATAGGTCCTATACCCTCTAATTAGACCTACCCCATATGCAAAAATTTCACCTAGGTTAAAATCTGGAGTAAGTTTTCAAAGTTGTTGTTTCGGTTTCATTGTTGTTTATAACTTCAACTTTGTATTTTGAGTTTTAACTCGATCAATTGGTGTTTCTACGTCGATAACGAGGGCTATTTGATTCTTTTGCATGCGTAAACCATAGGTTTTAAGCTATGTACGATTCTTGTGTCGTTTTGGTTTTGAATTGGATTTTAATGCGGCATGATATGTTATGATATGTAGGTACCTTCGCGTGAACTTCGGGACGACAAGCAAGAGCGTGGCGACATAGATTTCGGCAAGTAAGGATCAAAGTGAGTAGATATATATCTACGGGGGTGGATGGCATATAGCACCCCCACAGTTTCGTAGTGTAGTATATGAATACGTGTATATATATATATATATAAATGTGTATTGTGAGACTAATGATGATCAAGATAGGTAGGTGTTCACGGGTTAGTTTTAGTGTAATTAGAATTAACTTAGTTTAGCTTCTTAGTCGTGAAACCCTAAAGTAAAGATTTGCACCCACGCACACACACACGCTTACATTTGATTTACTTATGCGTATATGGGGACACATACACACACACATATGTATGTGAATATGTATATATATCTCTATACATATACATGGATGATGAGGATAGTATATGGTACTTGGAGATGAGTCGATGTGATTGGGTATGATGCCACAAGATCGGTGATGTGACTTGGTTCGTATTATGAGATACGACATGATATTATAGCGGATCTTTAGGCGATGTGTTTTCATACACGCGCATATATATATGTTGATGGGATCGGAATGTACTAGACTTTAGATCAGTACCCATAATTCAGGATATGATGATAAGGATACCAGAGGAATAATGAAATAAATGTGATATTCGATCCGTACCCTGATTTGGGATGCCGTACAATGGACTTACCGTACGTGGTATAATTATGATAATAGACCCGCACTCTTGACTCGAGAATGTCATATTATATATTGTATCGCATGCGACACTATTGAGGCGGGATCACCGACTACTATATATATATATATATATATCGACTCAGACTTAGGTGGTTTTCCTTACCCTTCGACTAGTCTATTAGTTTAGCCCTGTAGTTTACTTAGTAGATGTTAGACTGGGCTCGAGTCATACTTATTTTTAAAACTAATGAATCGTGAGTATTTTAAAGACAAGCCAATAGATACTACGGATATTTCAAGTGGCGTACCTTTTCTTAAAAACACCGTAGCCCCTATTTTCTAAACACCACGATTCATGTTATTTCAAATGCCAAACTGTATGACTCATATAGTTTATGTACATTCTTTATTGTTGCATTTACAGTTCATTTTCCGTATATTCTTGCTATTCGCATCGCATTGCATGCTTAAATGTGTTTTTATAATTGTTATGAAACCCTGCTGTCAGGACACCAGCACCATTACCGATGATGTGTATGCTCCACGTACACTTACTTACCGGCTCACATACATCATCATCGATAATTTTCATGTCACGTACACATTAGAAAACACTACTTCATTTGTATAAATTGTTATTTGATAGTTTTGACATAGTACTAGTGCGCTTGCTTTTATATGATAGCTTAGACATTGTATTTATTACTGTGATATCCCTTGCATGTGTATTTTCATTTGTCATGCAATATTATGGTATTCACTGTTTATTGAATTTTGATTATGGGATTCGGATTTTTCCATGAGATTTATGGATTTGGAGAAACCGCAAGGATTTTATAAACTCATTATCATTTTTCAAAGATAGAAATTGCGGTTTTCTCATGTTATGATGTGAGATACGTCCACCATGAGTTTTCTCGGCTCTTGAGCGATATAATACACCCGATTCGAGGAGGAGGAGGAACCTTCTGTGGGTGCATGGTGGACCCGGTGCGGTACCCCAGGACAAGATGGTCGCAGATGATGACGTTGAGCCTGGCAGGGGAGCACTACCGATCAGTGATTGTGACGTCGCGGATATCCGGAGGATACCGACGTAGTCTTGAGATTTGATGATATAGGCCAGTACGGATTGCCGGAGCTTGAGGTATTTACAGGGTTCCCTAGCACGGCAGCAAGGTTTCGGGAGGCATCTCTCATGCCATATTAAAATTTTGCCGTTCTAGCTAACCCTAACCCTAGAATCGTCTACCAGAAATCCGATGAATATGTAATTGCAAACACTTTGCAAGTATAGTGAGTAAGGAATACAACCTTAGTAGACCAGTCCTTCACTTCAGTAGCTCCGTGTAGTAGTCCCTTCGCTGCGATCGTGAACTCCGGACTCTAGAGAGGCACCCATGAAGAAACGAATATGCTTGCATCGAAGTCTTCGAGGCTGAAGATGATCTACGTCGAGGAGACACTAACCCAAGCTATCTCTTCACTAATTATGGAATTAGTGAAGAAAATACCCTATACTTGTCATGACCCGAAATGGCATGTGACTGGCACTTGAATCATATGAAGTCTATAGGACCCATCTAATTGAAGTAAGCCAAAAATCCCAGAAATCTAAACCATTTTAAATAAGAACTGAAGGAAAACTTGTTTTAATGTTTGCATATAATCACTTGAAAAGTCATAGTAAATCCTTTTTGAAACGTCAAGTCTTTTCCGAAAATTTCGGCAGAGTCTCCCATGTAAAAACTGGCCCGAAACGGGTACAAACATGAATATTTGAATAAAGGCAACCCCAAGCGAGAGCTAGCTCTTCGTCAATTCACGGTCACAACCATGCAAGCAATATAATATACAACGCCGAAGAGCAAGGATCAAAACTCAAAATCATCAAGAAAACCAATAATAATACAAGCGCGACTCTAAGGTCGAAATAATAACAACTGGTTTCCTAAGTTTGAAATAATATACAAGTCTGGTTGATGGAGTTACTAGATACAACTGAATATAAATAAAATATACAATGGTGGCCACGATGCAAGTGGACCCACCTACCAAGGCAATCACCCGGAATGAAGCAATTTGCCAGCAAAAGCCGCCAAGGAAACCTGTGCGGCAAAACCTGCAAGAAACTGTGGCACAACAGGGGTGAGTTGCCAACTCGTGAGTAGAAAATATCACATAGCAGAAATTGAATAAACAACGATTCCTAGGTCAACTGCATCATAAAGGTAATACTATGATATCTATGGTGACCGTATCTGTATATGTGCCAACAATAATAATCATTGCCTGCATGCATGTGGATAACATCCAACCATATAATAAATGCCTGTATGCATGAGGATCTCGTCCACTCAAAACATCATAAAAACATATGCATGTAAATTTATGAGGATATCAAAGAATGTGTGTCCATCAATGACACATCAAATCATGGAAGCTGAGTGTTCAACACCGACACTCGAAAATATCAAGAAACCCGTGTCCATCATCGACACGTAAATCCTCATATCTCAAGTGCCGCATCCTCAGATCGGCCCTCAAGTCCATCTCACTACCCCGGTCAGTATCCTCCGGATAACCGCCGAGTCCAAATACTATCACCAGTAGGTAATGCTCCCGTGCCAAGCTTATCGTCTAACAAATACGAGTCTTCTTGCCCCGGGGTAGCTCACCGGGTCCACCATTTACTCGCAGACGGTGCCTACCGCTCCTCGAATCGGGTTTCACATGCCAATCTCAGAACCAAGAAACACATGGTGGACACACTGAAATATCATATCAAGAGAAACCGAGTTTTTAAAACAATACATACTTTCCCCTGAAATATCCACGGTTCTCATATCCATAAATCTCATGGAAAATCCGAAATCCAAAAATGAAGGGTAAATAACAGTGAATACTGGGCTCCGGCAAATCTGGACTGGCCCAAAATATCGCATGGTAAATGAATATATAAATATGCATGGAATGTTACAGTAATAAATGCAATATCTAAAGTAGCATATAAGGGCATGCGTATTAGTACTATGTCGAAACTATCAGCTAGCAATTTATACTAATAATGTAGTATTTCTAATGTGTACGTGACATAACAATTATCGATGATGTTGTTTGTGAGCCGACAAGCAGGTGTATGTGTAGTATACACATTATCGGTAATGGTACTGGTGTCCTGACAGCATGGTTTATAATCACTAAAGTACACACTAAATATGCAATGCGATGATTAACAACATGAATGAACGGAATATGAATAGTAAACATGAAAATAAGGAAAATACAATTCTATATACGAGTCATACAGTTTTGACATTTGAAATAATACGAATCGTGGTGTTTAGAAATAAGGGCTACGGTGTTTTTAAGAAAAAGTAAGTCCTTTGAAATATCCGTAGAATCCCTTGGCCTGTCTTTGAAATACTCACGATTCATTAGTTTGAAATAGGTATGAATCGAGTCTAGTCTAGCATCTTCAAGTAAACTATAGGACTAAAATAATAGACTAGTCGAAAGGGTAAGCAAACCACCTAAGTCTGAGTCGATATGTGTGTGTGTGTGTGTGTGTGTGTGTGTGTGTAAGTCTACGATAGCGCCCCAGCCGTCAATCCAAGGCCAAACGTGGAACAAAAAACTTTTTACGAAACCGGCGCTATTGTAGTCTTTCACCCGGATCGAACCATTAACACAAACTAGCTAACTAGAAAGATAATAGAAAGGATATACCGATCGATCTGTGTCCTTCGGTCTTTAGCCACCATCTCTAGCTCCTCGTGGCATCTCTGATCTCCGGTCTCCTCGTCGGAAGGGCACCACGTCAAGAAGTCTTTTTACGGTCTCCCACTTAAAACCGAAGCAATTCGGACATGAAGTTTGCTAGTCGACATGTCCAAGATGATGTAGAGAATGTGTGTGATAACTTTGCCTCAAGAATCCATTGATTCTCAACACATGAGAGTGTATGGATAAAGGTTGAAGATGAAGCCATGGTGGAACTTGTGAGCTAGAGGAAGAAGAAGAAGAGGCTTTTCTTTTCTATTGTGTTGAGAAAAAGGTGAGAGCACTAGAATGATAATCCAACAGCAAACCTTAAGCCTATGGCTGCCCTCTCTCTCTAACCATCATTTCAACACAATAATCAATCACTAATGTGACATTTGCACAAATAAAAAGACTATGAGTCATCACCCATGCACATGTCACTATAAATGCTCCTCATGATGAAATCCACTCACAATTTCCACCAAAATAAACATTAACCCAAATATTCAGTCCAACAAAAAGATATGGCAACATCTAAAGTAAACTCGTGACGGATCACAAGGATACCCCTCACCTGTATATACATACCCACATCCGCACTCCGACTAAATGCAAATGCGATGAGACTAAAGTAATCTAACAAATCTAATACTAGGATCCGGCTTAAACCAAAGCCCACTAGTATGGTCCGTCCGATCATTATCCGTGCACAAGTGCACGTATATGATCGAACCCTGCCATAATACCATATGACCTCTACAACGTTTCGCCCGAAACTTGGAAAAATTTTCTGTAGGGGACTCTAAAGACTCGTCAATACGCTGGCTGTGAATTTAACCACTAGAACGTCAGTGGTACTAGCTGTACGTAACGGGCTACCCATGTATTGACCAAAAGGGAAGTCGATGAGCCAACTCATCCTGGAACCCTACTAAGCCTATCAGTGACATTATCCATACAGTCCGGTCCGTTCGTCTATGAGTATCGCATGTCAGGCCTAGGGGGCTGGCAAACGTCAGACCCCCAAAAGCGAGACAAGTCGTGTCGGAGTGTAGCCCAGAACACCCTGAGATACTACTGGAATACCTACCAGTAAATCTCCTGCCTTGGCCAAGGACTTCGTGTAATGGCTCTCCTAGACACAACGTGATCTCACCCTCAATACCGGGAAAGACGAAACCCCTACTGATCCGCTCACTGCCTCCATGTGGCTCGGGACTGTACCCAACTAAAACCTGTTTGCACGACTCCTTTGAGCTATGGTAGGGTAGTAATCAAAGTACACTTGAAACTCATATAAGACAAATGACGATCTGAGGTCGATGAACTAACCTGTACACATGTCACCAGGGAACTGCTATCTGACGCTAGGTATAAAACCAACTAGCATGTTCCCGGCGAGTTCTGTCCGGTGTACTCATAATCCAATGAGCACCTGTATACATCTTAGGTGAACCAACTAACACCAATTGCTTATGAGACCGGCCACCGCCCATCGTCGGGGTCTCGACTGTATACAGTAGTCTACTGATGGAGTATCGATGCCCAGTCTCGAAAACTCCCACGACTAGGGACACTTTAAGGATGTGCTTTTACACAACCCAACTCTCACGTATAAGATCGCCATCATTCTGTTGGTAGTCAAGAAAGAATCCTAAGGGCTCTACCAATGAGCAATAGTGATCTGTAATATCACCTAAAGCATGTAGATGATGATAAAGATAAACCAGATAGCATATTATCATCTTGAGTAAGACTGTCCTACCGGCATTGGTCCTCCCTCAATCATTGCAATCACGTTCCTGCGATCCAATAATTGACTTTGAGGGCACTATATCCAACAATATATATAATAGTCGGTGATCCCGCCTCAATAGTATCACGTACGATACAATATATCATATGACATCCTCGTGTCAAGAGTGCGGATCAAACATCGTAATTATCTCGTACGGTAAATCCTTCATACGGCATCCCAAATCTAGGTACGGGTCGAATATCACATTTATCTCATTATTCATCTAGTATCCTTATCATCATATATCATGAACTAGGGGTACTGATCTAAGTCTAGTACATACTGATACCATCAACATATTTATATTTGCGTGTGTATGAAAACACATCGCCTAAAGACCCGTTATAATATCATATCGTATCTCATAATATGAACCATGTCATATCACCGATCTCGTGGTATCGTGCCCAATCTCATCGACTCTTCTCCAAGTATCATGTACTATCCTCAATAACCATGTATATGTACACACACACACACACACACATATACATACTCACAAACATATATGTATATATACATATCTATATCCCCATATACGCGCAAGAAAGTAAAATGTATGCGAGTGTGTGTGTGTGCGCGCGCGTGTATGCAAATCATTAATCTAGGGTTTCACGACTAAGAAACTAAACTAAGCTACTTCTAATTACAATAAACTAACCCATGAACATATAAACCTATCTTGATAATCATAGTCTCACAATACACATCGTTATATATAATATAATATATATTTGTATTTTACCCTACGTAACTGTGGGGGTGTTATACGCCATCCACCCGACTTCCCCCATAGATATATATCTACTCACCTCGATCCTAACTTGCTGGAGTCGATGACGCCACGCACATCCTCGTTATCTCGAAGTCCACGCGGGGGCACCTACAATTTCCAATGCATCATATAGTATCATGAATTGAACATGAAAACAAAAACGGCATGCGAATCGCTTATAGGTTTGAACCTATAGTCTACACCTGCAATACCACCAAACAACCCCCATCGCTGACGTACAAACATCAGACGGCGGAACACAATATCAAATACCAAATCCCAAATTAAAACGAAGTCGTAAAACAATGCAGCAACTTAAGAAAATTGTCCCAGATTTTACCCTAGCTGAAATTAATCAATTTTGCATATGTGAGGGGTCCAGTTTACTGAAGATA
Source organism: Agapanthus africanus (assembly GCA_030015575.1). Taxonomy (NCBI): domain Eukaryota; kingdom Viridiplantae; phylum Streptophyta; class Magnoliopsida; order Asparagales; family Amaryllidaceae; genus Agapanthus; species Agapanthus africanus. The sequence goes on from JASDDO010000029.1 coordinate 56,620,339, forward strand.
AAGCCCTGGACCAAACACTGACCTAACCACCCCTACCCTGGCCGCAATTTGCGGCCAGATGGAATAAATCTATGACCTAGCAAAGGAATTGGGGTCTCGGGTCTTGGGGTTATTATCTAGGTGGCCTGCACGACTCACTGTGTTTGCTAAATATTTTTCAGGTCACCCGGGTTATAGCAGTTCTCCAAAACACATCACAATTTCCACAAAAACCCGATATCGGAAAAAACTAAAGTTCACATACTAGGGTTTGGTCTCAGGTTTTGTCCTGAATTCTTACACTAGATGGGTTGTAAGGTCTCTACTAACCTGAATTACACTTTACTTCTCAAGATTTCATCAAAACCCTAACATGGAATTTTTAAAGTTCGCTAAACAACACTTAATCGATTCTAAACTAATATAAATGCTAAAGTGAATGAAATTCTATACTAAAGATAAAAGAATTACCTCATTTAGCAACTCAAGAATTTTCTTGAGTTGCCCCAAGTCTTCAAAATCCAATTTTTCTTGGTCTAAAGTGCTTATAGTGAGCTTGTGCATATTTTTAATGAAAGGGGGATGATGTTTTGTGGTGAGATTGAGGGTGTTTGTGAGGATGAAGAGGAGGTGGAGGGAGTGGGCTACCATAGGTGAAGAGGAAGGAGAGAATGATGAAGAGATGAAGAGGGAACAATGACCAAGTCAACACAAACCCCTCACCCTCTTTAACATTTTGAAAATTTGGAAGTAAATAAAAGTAATTAATTAAATAATAAAATACCGATTTAAAAAGTTATCAAAACCAAATAAGATATTTCCATAAGTAGTATGTAAAAAAAATTAAATTAAAATTTTAATATGTAACATAAATAAATTATAAGGGTTTTAATGAGAAATTTAGCTTCATTTTAATTAAAATAGTGTTATGCAATAACATAGTTAGTGAGGGGTCTTTGTGTTAAAAGTAAGGAAAGTTGTGCAAACTAAGAAATGTGGAGGGTGTAAGTGCAAAATGGTAGATAATGTTTTAGTTTAGATATTATCACAAAAATAAAACATATTGGTATGATATTGTGTTGAAACCACCTCCTTTAATGCATAACACCCACACCACACCTCCTCCTTGCATGAAAATGGCACCCTTTAGCCTTTGACACCTCCTCCTTCACCTTATCCTTTCCTTTTCTTATATATATCTTATGTTCATATCTGTAGCTCAGTTAGAAAATCTGAAAATCTAAAAGAAAGAAAAAGAAAACAAAATAAAGAAGGACAGGAGAAGAGAAGAGAAGAGCTAAATCTAGGACTTCCTCACCATCAAGCTAGGACTAGGAGCTTGTGCATCTTGGGGAGAGTTATTCCAGCAATATTCTTGTAGGTAAAACTTTTGCTCACTGTAGGAATTTATTCTGTAATCTGTTTAAATGGGAAATCCAATATTTATAATATCGTATTTTTAGCAAAACTGAACTTTGTAATAATCTGCTATAGTTTAGATAAAAATCAACTTAACAAAGCAGTGCCAAAATGTTGTATGTTGGACTTAGAAAAAACCATAGGAATACGAGCAGGGGGGCTCGGATTTTGGCCGGCGACCTTAAAAGGAATTCCGGCGTCGCTGGATTTGTATGGGATTTGGGTGTTTTGTGTTTTGGGGTAGGTCTCTTTATCATTGTTAGGATAATTTGGTATTGTTTAATTATGTTAGTTTATCTGTAAACAAAATCTGGGAGCTAATATGGGAAAAAGGTATCTAAAATCTAAAATACGACACGGTTAAAACGTAACGCGTTCTGTTTTCAGTCGCGATGCAGCGTTGGGTTAAATTTCAGTGAGGTTAAGTGTTAGATCGTTTGCTATAGTCGTACGTAATGTAATTAGCACGTACAACTTGTGTGTTCTTGATTTTTGCCGTATCGGAGTAGCCGTTTCCTTATACAAGTTAATTTTCGATGTTAGATTCAAATACGGGAACTTCGGAGGCCGCAAGGAAAGGAAATTAATTGGCGATTCCTAAGTAGTTACGACGTATTCCGTTGAGTAGATTTACAGCTACGGGGAAAGTCGGGTGGATGGCGTATAGCACCCCGCAACATTATAACTATTATTATGATGTCTAGTTAAGTTTAGCTTTTCTTCAAAGTATTGATATAGTATTGCATCTTGTATGCCCTCCATTTTCATAAAGTTTCATATATAGTTTTTAAATAAGATATACGTGATACTTGGTCCGTATGATATGGATATAGTTTGATGGATTGGTACGAAGGATCATGCCGAAATTGAGATGATATGGATATAGCTAAATGATGAGATATAATACAAAGATTGATACGTATTGGAAATGAGGAATTTGTATGCCGAATGATGGTCAATTTATCCTTTAACTCGTAGAGTTAGATTATATTCTGTTTTAGATGTAATACTTGTGTGAGCTATATTCTTTCAAAAACTACGATTCATTGCCTTTTTATAAAATACTAGGATGCGGTGCCGATTTTCAAAATGAATATCTAATTTAAATCTAGTGCGGCTCGCTTATTTCAAACATAACGTTTCTTTTCATTTCTAAATATAATGGTATAGCTCATAGCAAGTGATTACAATAATTGGGCTTAAAATTAATTTATAGGTTTTGTATTATCAATATTATACGTTTCTGCGATATGCACACTCTGATAGAACACTGCACAAATACCAATGATTTCCATACTGCACAAGCACGTAAATATATGTTACACTACACCTCATTGGTACTGTCATGTCACTGTAGAATCGTTCTGTTATATATGTGTTAATATATAAATTGTTACACCGTAGAACACTTGCACAAATACTAATGATTTTTATGTTGCACGAGTACAGACGCGTATGCTACACTACACATCATTAGTAGTGCCATGATACGGTAGAATTGATATCATTATGCTTATATGATTTAATTAAGCAGTCTTTCTTTATTACCTGTTGTAAATTATGAATATTACCAATATAAATGCTGTATTTGATTATTTGGATTTTCTGGATATTTTACTCCTGATGATATATATGTCGGTGGTATGTGACACTGTTATATATGTATATATATATATATATAATATCATCAATATAAATCTATGCAAGTTTCATATTCCTCACTTGATATTTTGATATGATGAGAAAACGTCAACCATGTGTTTTGTGTTTTATGATTTGGTTTTATTCCGGACCGGGTGGGGGAGCTATACGGGCACGGATTTTACGTTATCCAGATTGAGTGAGGGAAATATACAGTTTTATACATGGTGGAACCGGTCGAGGCCGAGGGGCAGGATAGCCGCATTATAGGCAGGGAGCCTAACGTGAATACTCGATTCCGGAGATAGAAATGAGAACGGCAGATATCCAGGGGATATTGACCGGGGTTCGATTGGGCACGGAAGATATCCAGGGGATACTGATCGTAGCCAGGATATCGGGTGGCGATCATCTGTTGAGATGGTGTCAATGATATCTGCATTTACTGGTCGATGATGGACACGAGAGATTTCGGATTTCGATGTCGATGCTGGACATCTATATGTATATTGATATGATCATTATCATGAAGTACACAGTTAGATATTATTTGTTGGATTCCACCAGAACTGATCTGGGGGTCAGTAACTACATATATTTCTATAGACATTCATATACAAAAAGGGATTCAAATACGAACTATAGATTCATGATTTTGACTCATATGCCACTGAGATATTATACATCGGGATTGCATGATAGTTAGTATTGCACATATGCAGATCATATAGTATATTGATATAGATTATGATAGGACTATACTTACGACCTAGGTATTGTCATGCATTTCGATTTCTACTTGTAGGTGTACTTTTATTCACTGAGTTGGCAACTCATCCCCGTTGTGCCACAGTTTCTTACAGGTCTTACCAATTGGATTATCAATGGCTTGGGCACACATTCTTTTTCGGGAATTAATTGGTGAGTGGATTATTATTATTGTATCATACCCACTCTTGATTATTCATATATTCTTGTATCTAGTGGAAACTCCATCAACTTAGAAGTGGTATATTATGGACTTAGAAGCAAGACTTAGAGTTTATGGAGGATGATGTTGTACTCTTTGGAGTCGACTTCTGATTTAGTTTGATTGGTTGATCCATCGTTTGGACGTGGAGACTAGCTTCCGTAGGGATGCTATTTCATTATGTTGTATCGGGTTCTTTTTTATAAAAATCTTAATGGGGGAATGTAAAGTTTTAAAACGTTATAAATGCTTTTCAACATACTTAGTTAAATTTAGATGTTATTTTAAATTGATTTTATCGGAGGATTATTCAAACCTCACCTCCACTATTTTCCAAAAAGGGTTTAGATTCCGGCTTTCTGCTTACTTAAACCGCGTTGACGCATTTAGATATCACGTGATTCAAGTGCCGGTCACGTGCCATATTTGGGGTCGTGACACCCTCTCTTCTCTCTCTTGCCCATACCCCATTTCTTTATTCTTTTCTTTTGTTTTCTTTTCTCATCCGCTAATATTAAAACCAACCAAACATGAAAATAAAGAAAAAGACATGGTAGAAAAATGTAGAAATGTGTAATATGACATGGTGCATGTCATGTGCACAAATCCGGCTTAATACACGATTAACGATACTTAATCGCGATTAGCAATAAAATTGTATATAATTAATTATAAAAATTCATAATTCGCTTAAATAAAAAAAAACCTCATTTCTGTAATTCCTATAATTTCCAAATATTTTCCAATTTATCGGTATTTAATTATACCACATTATCAAAATATTCATAATATTTATTATTTAATTATAAAAATTCCCAAAAATAATATTTTATTTTTCTGAAATGTTACAGTCTTCCCCCTTACAGAAATTCGGTCCCCGAATTTAAATTTAAACCCCTCAATACTAAAATATTTCAGTAAAATGATCAAGTCATCGGGCCTCTGAAATCATAAATACGTAAAACATATCGTAGCGCAATGCGCGCGCATGAAAAATGAGCACATAACTCAAAATAAAAAAATCCGTCAAGTATCCCGCAATCATCGGAGTTATGGCGAAGACATCAATCTCAAAGCCCAATACGAAAACCAACATGATATACATCAAACTACACATGTAAACGTCATTAAAACATCTGAATGCCAAACTCTTTTCCAATCAATGTGCAATGCGCGTATCGCGGCACAGTGGCGGACGTCTATTGTAAGAAAATAACTATAATTATATATATATATATATATATATATAACATACACGTCCCGCCGTTTTGAAAAATAATTTAGAAGGGTTTCCTTTGTTAAATGTCTTGTGTCATTTCGGACACGTAGGTAAATACCGAGACTATAGCTCCTTTTTTGGAACCCCTTCGATAACTATCCATGCATGCAAAAATATATTCAGGTAATGTCCTCGGATTAGTCCTGCTCAGCTACTATACCAAATAGTAAATATCATAAAACATACCGCTCCAAAAATCAATCCCACAATATATATAAGGATGCCACGTGCGTCTGGTGCGCACGGAAATCGAAATCCATGAATATGCCATACATGTGCAAATAAACAAAATCTAAGTGCAACGGGTGTGCACGAAAACACCTGTCAAGGGCAATGGTGTGTGCCTGACAACAATATCAGGTGCATTTGATATGCACGAAGAATACCGATCTAGTGCATCTGGCGTGCACCAAAATCACATCAAGCGCCCAAGCATGCGCAAGATTCCAAATAAAGTGCCCAAGGTGCACGAAAAAAATATCGAGTATCACAATCGAAATCGACGGTATAAAACACATCTCAATCCAAATCAGGTATACCGTGGTATATAATCTCACAACCATGTGTATCAGCGTGCACAAAATCGAATCAAAATACTAAAAGTGCATGAAAACTATGCCGAAAACACAAGTCAAATCACATGCATACCATAGGTTTGAAATCAGAATCAACATCTCGAATGACGTCATATCGAAGTCAAGTGAAACTATGGTGCACGACATCTCAATCATGCAAATAAATCGCCCAAAATACCGAAATCAAAGATGGCGGAAACAGTCTCTCTCTAGCACATCCTCTAAAGATCTCTGGCCAACTGTCATGGTCACTCATAACATGTCTCGTCGACGATACCGAACTCTGGCCTGCTGGTTGTGCATAAAATTACCGCTCCTGGGTTCAAGTCTTTTCGTATACTACTCTAGAAAGGTTCTGTCGAAGTCTCCCCCAAATCTCCTTTCTGCCGAACTTCTCGGAAATCATCACTTTTTTCAAAATCTATTTCTTGTTCCGGAACGGCTGCATACTCATCGCGACTTCTTCTGGAAGATATATCCATATACAACGCCTCTGCATGCGTATCACATTTCTGATATCAGCGGAGTGGAACGTCATCTCATCAAGATCTCGCACGAACCTCTTACTCCACTTTTCTCTAATGTCGACTGATTCGGACTCGTCTCTTCGTGGCTGTATAGACTGCGCTCCAACGGCTATACTCGTATCTAAGGTCTCCCAAGCAATGTATCCCATCACATGATATCCGAATGACATCGAACCTTTCGATCGATTTGTCAAGTTTCCATAATCCCCCAAGAGCTTAACATCTTGAGTACAGTTTAATAGTATTCCAGTACATGCCACAGTACCTATGAACCAGCCGTAGAAGGGCAAACCCAAGCCTCATTAATGGCACCGCTGAACTGCTGCAAACCCTAAGGTTTCAAAGCGTTCTCATGGTCATTATATCGAGTTAGTGTTTTATTCTTCTAGAGGGTCCACGAAATTACTTGCATGTTTTTTTCTGAATACTTTAAACTTGAAAATTGGGTTTCTAACATTCGATCGTCTTCAATCGACTCTCAACGTACCTGCATGAAATCGTCTCCAGCTGGAATCAATTAATTTGATGACCTCGCATCGGGATAGGCAACGAATCACATGTCCTAGTCATTCCTCCTTGGGTGACTAGCGATCTTCTATCATATCTCTAAGTACAGCTCGTGCGGCGTTAGCCTCAAACATCTAGGGCGATATCTCGTCATTCGCAGCAACAATTGGCTCATTCGTCCGCATGCTGAACAATGCCTAAATCATCAAATAATCGGTGCATTGACTGTCATCACATTCTGGCTGGCCTCTATTAGTGACCCAATCCTCTGGTGCTGATCTGCACGTCCGAGAAATCTTGTAAAAGCGATCCATCAAACGCTCATGGCGCGAAAAAACAATAGGGCGATACATCTATGAAATCGTGTGTCCCTAGAATCACGCCCTGGTTAGTCCTCGTCCGTGACGAGCTCGTGCTGACGCAACTCTAGCCGTAGCTCTCTCTGCCCGTGTAATCGTGGCAGCAAAACCATAAACCGATAATGATGAGGATAGATCATAGGAATGAATATAATGCGGTGCAAGGAAATATACATCCTAAGGCTTCTTAATCGGAGTAGCGTATCGTAAATATGCCGCGGAACATACACACGGTACGTCACTCTACTTAAGTCACCTACTCCATCAACCAAGATCAACCTACGCGACGAAAGTTCGGGTCTAATACCCCCTCGACGAAGTCTAAGTTCCGTAAGGTCAAGCCTAGGTTCCGAATATATACAAAAGCCCTGGGCTCCGCATAGTGAAACATAGACACGAACCAAGGTCAACCTAGCGCTCTGATACCAACTTTGTCACGACCCGAAATGGCACGTGACTGGCACTTGAATCATATGAAGTCTATAGGACCCCATCTAATTCAAGTTAGCCAAAAATCCCAGAAATCTAAACCATTTTAAATAAGAAGTGAAGGAAAACTTTTTTTAATGTTTCATATAATCACTTGAAAAGTCATAGTAAAACCTTTTTAAAACGTCAAGTCTTTTCCAAAAATTTTGACAGAGTCTCCTTTGTAAAAACTGGCCCCAAACGGGTATAAACATGAATATCTGAATAAAGGCATCCCCAAGCGGGAGCTAGCTCTTCGTCAATTCACGGTCACAGCCACGCAAGCAATATAATATACAACGCCGAAGGGCGATGATCAACACTCAAAAGGAAACTCAAAATCATCAAGAAAACCAATAATAATACAAGCGTGACTCTAAGGTCAAAATAATAACAACTGGTTTTCTAAGTCTGAAATAATATACAAGTCTGGTTGATGGAGTTACTAGATACAACTGAATATAAATAACAGGTACAATGGTGGCCACAATGCGTGTGGACCCACCTACCGAAGCAATCACCCGGAATGAAGAAATGTGCCAGCAAAAGCCGCCAAGGAAACCTGTACGGCAAAACCTGCAAGAAACTGTGGCACAACGTAGGTGAGTTGCAAACTCGTGAGTAGAAAACATTACATAGTAGAAATCGAATAAACAACGATTCCTAGGTCAACTGCATCATAAAGGTAATACTATGATATCTAGGGTGACCGTATCTGTATATGTGCCAAAAATAATAATCAATGCCTGCATGCATATGGATAACATCCAACCATATAATAAATGCTTGTATGCATGTGGATCTCGTCCACTCGAAACATCATAAAAACATATGCATGTAAATATATGAAGATATCAAAGAATGTGTGTCCATCAATGACACATCAAATCATGGAACCTGAGTGTTCAACACCGAGACACTTGAAAACATCATGAAACCCGTGTCCATCATCGACACGTAAATCCTCATATCTCAAGCGCCGCATCCTCAGATCGGCCCTCAAGTCCATCTCACTACCCCGGTCGGTATCCTCCGGATAACCGTCGAGTCCAAATACTATCACCAGTAGGTAATGCTTCCCTGCCAGGCTCACCGTCTAACAAATACGAGTCTTCTTGCCCCGGGGTACCTCACCGGGTCCACGGTTCTCATATCCAGAAATCTTATGGAAAATCCGAAATCCAAAAATGATGGGTAAATAACAGTGAGTACTGGGCTCCGGCAAATCTGGACTGGCCCAAAATATCGCATGGTAAATGAATATATAAATATGCATCGAACGTCATAGTAATAAATGCAATATCTAAAGTAGCATATAAGGGCATGCGCATTAGTACTATGTCGAAACTATCAGCTAGAGATTTATACTAAAGATTTCTAATGTGCACGTGACATAATAATTACCGATGATATTGTGTGAGCCGGCAAGCAGGTGTATGTGTAGCATACGCATCATCGGTAATGGTGCTGGTGTCCTGACAGCATGGTTTATAATCACTAAAGTAAACATTAAAAATGCAATGCGATGATAACAACATGAATGAACGGAATATGAATAGTAAACACGACAATAAGGAAAATACAATTCTATATACGAGTCATACAGTTTTGACATTTGAAACAATACGAATCGTGGTGTTTAGAAATAAGGGCTACGGTGTTTTTAAGAAAACGTACGTCCTTTGAAATATCCGTAGAATTCCTTGGCCTGTCTTTGAAATACTCACGATTCGTTAGTTTGAAATAGGTATGACTCGAGTCTAGTCTAACATTTACAAGTAAACTACAGGACTAAACTAACAGACTGGCCGAAAAGGTAATGAAACCACCTAAGTCTGTGTCGATATATATATATATATATATATATATATATATATATATAATAGTCGGTGATCCCACCTCAATAGTATCATGTACGATACATAATATTATATGACATCCTCGAGTCAAGAGTGCGGATCAATCATCGTAATTATCTCGTACGGTAAATCCATCGTACGACATCTCAAATCTGGGTACGGGTTGAATATCATATTTATCTCATTATTCATCTGGTATCCTTATCATCTTATATCATGAACTGGGGGTACTGATCTAAGTCTAGTACATACTATACCATCAACATATATGTGTGTGTGTGTGTGCGTGCGCGCGTGCGTGTCTATGAAAACACATCGCCTAATGACCCGCTATAATATCATGTCGTATCTTATAATACGAACCATGTCATATCACCGATCTCGTGGCATCGTGCCCAATCTCATCGACTCATCTCCAAGTATCATGTACTATCCTCATTAACCATGTATATGTATACACACATATATATACATACTCACAAACATATATGTATATATACATATCTATATCCCCATATACGAATAAGAAAGTAAAATGTATGCGAGTGTGTGTGTGTTTGTGTGCGTGTATGCAAATCTTTAATTTAGGGTTTCGCGACTAAGAAGCTAAACTAAGCTAGTTCTAATTACAATAAACTAACCTATGAACACATAAACCTATCTTGATAATCATTGTCTCACAATACACATCCTTATATACAATATAATATATATTTGTATTTTACCCTACGTAACTGCGGGGGTGCTATACGCCATCCACCCGACTTCCCCCGTAGATATATATCTACTCACATCGTTCCTTGCTTGCTGGAGTCGATGACGCCACGCTCATCTTCGTCGTCTCAAAGTCCACGCGGGGGTAACTTACAATTTCCAATGCGTTATATAGTATCAAGAATCGAACATGAAAACCAAAACGGCATGCGAATCGCTTATAGGTTAGAACCTATAGCCTACGCCTGCAAAACCACAAAACAACCCCAGTCGCTGACGTAAAAACATAAGACGACGGAACACAATATCAAATACCAAATCCTAAATTAAAACGAAGTCGCAAAACAATGCAGCAACTCAAGAAAATGGTCCCAGATTTTACCCTAGCTGAAATTTGTCAATTTTGCATATGGGAGGGGTCTAGTTTACTGAAGATAAAGCCCTGGACCAAACACTGACCGAACCACCCCTACCCTGGCCATAATTTGCGGCCATATGGAATAAATTTGTGGCCTAGCAAGGGAATTGGGGTCTCGGGTCTTGGGGTTATCATCTAGGTGGCCTGCACTGCTCACTGTGTTTGCTAAATATTTTTCAGGTCACCCGGGTTATAGGAGTTTTCCAAAACACATCACAATTTCCACAAAAACCCGATATCGGCAAAAACTAAAGTTCACATACAGGGGTTTGGTCTCAGGTTTTGTCTTGAATTCTCATACTAGAGGGGTTGTAAGGTCTCTACTAAGCTCAATTACACTTCACTTCTCAAGATTTCATCAAAATCCTAACTTGGAATTTTCAAAGTTCGCTAAACAACACTTAATCGATTCTAAACTAATATAGGTGCTAAAGTGAATGAAATTCTACACTAAAGATGAAAGAATTAGCTCATTTGGAAACTCAAGAATTTTCTTGAGTTGCCCCAAGTCTTTAAAATCCAATTTTTCATGGTCCAAAGTGCTTGTAGTGAGCTTGTGCATGTTTTTAAAGGGGATGATGTTTTGAGGTGAGATTGAAGGTGTTTGTGAGGATGTAGAAGAGGTGGAGGGAGTGGGCTGCCATGGGTGAAGAGGAAGGAGAGAATGATGAAGAGATGAAGACGGAACAATGACCAAGTCAACACAAACCCCTCACCCTCTCTTGCCCATACCCCATTTCTTTATCCTTTTCTTTTTTTTTTCTTTTGTTTTCTTTTCACATCCTCTCATATTAAAACTAACCATGCATGAAAATAAAGAAAAGACATGGTAGAAAAATGTAAAAATGTGTAATATGACATGGTGCATGTCATGTGCACAAATCCGGCTTAATGCACGATTAATGATACTTAATCGCGATTAGCATTAAAATTGTATATAATTAATTATAAAAATTCATAATTTGCTTAAATCAAATAAAATACCATCATTTCAGTAATTCCTATAATTTCCAAATATTTCCCAATTTATCGGTATTTAATTATACCGCATTATCAAAATATTCATCATATTTTTTATTTAATTATAAAAATTCCCAAGAATAATATTTTATTTTTCTGAAATATTACAATACTAAATGGAAAGTAGTAGAGGATGATGAAGTAGGAAGTTGGCTCACTTTAGATTTGATTTTCGCACAATATTTCTTCATTAATCCAAAACCTAGAAAGCTTTGGAGCTGTGATGAAGACGAAGAAGAATGAACTCATCATGTGAGAGTGAAGCAACCATGGTGAGTTAAGTATCATATACTTAACCTTTGTAGAGACTTAACCAAGGCTAGGAATGATGGTTGGGTTTATAAATATCTTAATCTAAACAAAAATATAAGAATAAGTCAAAGCATCCATAAGCTTCTACGAGCTTTGTGTCATGACAAAGTCTAACTAATTTTAGAATAACTTTAAATAAATAAAACCCAAGATAATCCCTAGCATGGTGTAAGTCACACACACACCCAAGTTGCATGTATCATCAAGCATGACATAATATTTTGTACACTAATATATATCACATATATACACATGCACAAACTAGTGAGAAAAGAAATCATAAATGAGCTAATACTAGTTAATGTAATATAATATATCAAATATATAATTATACATTAGATTATCAAATCAACTCTTGATTTAATAATCCGGCTATATCACATATAACCGATTAATATCTTATGTAACAACTTATCGAATCAACACTTGATCCGATAACCCGGCTATATCGCATATAATCGACCAATGTCACATGACGCGAGAATAGAATGTGGTATCTCATATCATATTAATCTCGGTCCCGCACATATCACATATGTACTCCTACTCCGTTTCGCTTGAGCTAGGAAACCTCTTTGTAGGACTCTAAAGACTCGTCAATAGATCGACAGTAGGTGATGATCATATCAAACACCCATAAGCCGTAAGCGGTCTGCCAAACGTAACGGCCACCCGGGTATTGAGCGATCAGAATATCAACAAGCAAGCCTTCCCGTACTCCTGCGAATCCAATCAATAACACTACCGTATAGTCCGGTCTCTTCGTCTGATATGTCGCATATCTCGTCTGGGGTGGTAAACGTCAGACCCCAGTAACTCGATAAGTCGTGCCGATGTGAGGCTCATAACGGGTCGAGAAACTACTGATAACACTTACCAGTATATCTTTGAAGCAGCCCTGGCCAGGGACTTCCTGTTATAGCCAATCGAGCACAGCGCAACATCAACTCCCAATACTGGGAGAGACGAAACCCCTCCTATCGCTCATTGCCTCCATGTGATTCGGGACTGTACCTAAAAGCCACCGTTTTGCACGTTCTCTTGAACGTGGTAAGGTGGAAATCAAAGCACAGTGGGAATCACACAAGACTATGTGACGATCTCGGGTCTACAGACTAACCTGTACCAGTGTCACCAAAGAACTGCTATCTGACGATAGGTATAATACCATCTAGGAGTTCTCGGCGAGTCCGTTCAGTGTACCCTGTCTCCACTGAGCACCCGTATACTATCTCTGATGTCAAACACCAATGGATATAGGATCATCCATCGCCCATCTCTATGGGTCGAGAAGCTATACGCTAGTCTACTCTGGTATATCGATGCCCTGTCTCGATACACCTACGACTAGGGACATTTGAAGAATGTACTTAGCGACTACTCTGTCCCCACTAGTATGATCTGCATCATAATCCTGGTAGTCAAGTACTCATTCTTAGGGCTTTATCAACATATAACATAGAGACAATCAGTATACATGTTAAGATAAAGAGCAACCAGATAGCATACTATCATGTCGAGCAAGAACGTCCTCCATATATATGTCAAAGTATCTACTACAATATACATCGTATGTATAGTAATGGCCTCTAGGGCATACATATAACTAACAATCTCCCACTTGCACTAGGGCCATCTGTTGTAGTATCCAATATCCAACAATCAGCAGTGGTTGAAGTATCTCATACTCAACCATCCCATAAAAGTCTCTCTTGGGAAAATGCCTTTTTGAGTGGATCCACTGTGTTGTCCTCTGTGTCTACTCTCCTATCCTCGATCTCCCTGAAGATCAACCATCTCTATGATTAGTTGATACTGCCTAAGAATATGTCTGGATCTCTGATGGGACGGGGGTTCCTAGGCCTAAGCCACAACTCCATTGTCACACAATTGTAGGAACGAAATTCATCTCATGAACTAATATACATCCAGACTACCTCTTTGGTAGCGATGTATCCAGCCTTTATCGTCTAGTTTGGCTCGGTATCTAGCTTGGAACTCTTCCAACATACCGTCCCTCCATTGAGGGTAAAGACAATGCCTGTGACTGACATTTAGTCGACCTTACCACCCTGGAAGCTATCCAATGATTCTCCCCAGGATCGATTGATACCAACTCACTACACCTAGTGAGAATCCTAACATCCACTTAGATCCATCTCATAGATCCAAAACTCAGGATTTAGGATGTATCACCTTGATCCTATATGGAGAATCTATATGATAAGAGGAGATTGACCGAGTGTAGCATAGGAAACACTTTCCCTATCAAGAGTATGTCTTCCACGTATAATACAAGGATCACCACCATACTCCCTACTACCTTTTTGTATATACAAGGTTCATCTACTATTTAGATGAAGTTAAACTCTTTTTGACTACCACATCAAAACAGACATTCCAGCTCCGCGATGCCTGCTTTAACCCGTAAAGCAACTTGCACACATTTCCGCTGCTCTCACTGTTTACGAAGCCCTCTGGTTGTGTACTTATAGACGCACTCTTCTAAATCACTATTTAGAAAAGTAGTCATGACACCTAACCGCCAGATATCGTAGTCAGGGTGTATGTAGCAATGGCAAGTAGGATCCGGATGGACTTAAGCATAGCCACTAGAGAAAAGGTTTCATTATAATCCATACCTGGTCAATGACGAGAACCTTTAACAACAAGTCTAGTTTTGAAAGTCTCAACTTTTCCATGTACACCAAGTAATCTTCTTAAGATATACTTTCTTCTGATGGGGATTTAACTCTTCAGATATAGCAACCAAAGTCCATACTTTGTTGGTGTATATAGATTCCATCTTAGATCGCTTAGCACCCAGCCAATCTCACAGAGTCCCCATTCTTGATGGCCTGCTCGAAACTAGTTGGGTCATCATCTCATGATGCAATTCTCGTTCCTACTGTCATAGAGAAACCGAAGTATCTCTCAGGTGGATGAGGAACCCTACCAGATCAGCGGAGAGGCTGAGCTTCCTCGGGAACTATTAAATCCTCCGGTTCTACCAAATCATCAGCTGTAGTTCGTATAGCTGGAACTCCTTCCAGTTCTACCTCATAACTACTAATTTATTCACAAGAAATTCCCTTTCCAAAAGATTGTATGCTGAGAAACAAAATACATTTTGCTCCTCAGTGTGGTAGAAGATATTCCCTTGCGAATGCTTGGGATATCCAACAAACTTCCACAGAACTGACCTTGCCTCGAGCTTGTCCGGATTTTGCTTTTGACATAGGCAGGACAACCCAAATCTTAATATCCTTAAGAGATGGGCTCTTCCCATACCATATCAAATATGGAGTGGTAGGCACCTGATTTGATTGGAACCCTATTCAATAGGTATGCAACTTCTCAAGTGCATAACCCCCAAAAGGAAATATGCAACTCAGTAGTACTCATCATAGAGCACACCATATCACATAGGGTGCGATTGCTCCAACCCGATACACCGACATGCTGCGGTGTATGTTGGATATAGTGCCCTAAAAGTCAATTATTGAATCATAGGCACGTGATTGCAATGATTGAGGGAGGACCTATGCCGGTAGACAGTCTTACTTGAGATGATAGTATGCTATCTGGTTTGTCTTTATCATCGTTTACATGCTTTAGGTGACATTACAGATCACTATTACACGTTGATAGAGCCCTTAGGATTCTTGCTTGACTACCAGCAGTATTATGGCGATCATATATGTAAGAGTTGGCTAGTCTATAAGCACATTCTTAAAGTGTCCCTAGTCGTGGGAGTTTCGAGACTGGGCATCGATACTCCATGAGTAGACTAGTGTATACGATTGAGACCCTGACTAGGGGCGATGTCCGGTCTCATAAGCCATTGGTGTCAGTTGGTTCACCTAAGACTTATACAGGTGCTCATTGGGTTATTAGTACACCGGACAGGACTCGCCGGGAATGTGCTAGTTGGTATTATACTTGAGGTCAGATAGCAGTTCCCTGGTGACATGTGTACAGGTTAGTCTATCGACATGAGATCGTCTTTTGTCTCGTGTGAGTTTCCACTGTGCTTTGATTACTACCCTACCACGGCTCAAAGGAGTCATGCAAACTGGTTTTAGTTGGGTACAGACCCGAGCCACATGGAGGCAGTGAGCGGATCGTCAGGGGATTCGTCTCTCCCGGTATTGGGGGTGAGATCGCGCTATGTCTAGGAGATCAATTACACGAAGTCCTTGGCCAAGGCGAGTGAAATTTACTGGTAGGTATTCCAGTAGTATCTCAGGGTGTTCTGGGCTACACTCCGACACGACTTATACCGCTATTGGGGGTCTGACGTTTACGAGCCCCCAGGCCCGATATGCGATACTCATAGACGAACGGACTAGACTGTATGGAAATTGTCACTGACAGGCTCAGTAGGGTTTCACGATGAGTTCGCTCGTCGGCCTCCCTTTGCTCAATACCTTGGTAGCCGTTATGTACAGCCAGTACCACTGATGTGCTTGTGGTTAAACCCACCGCCAGCGTATTGACGAGTCTTTAGAGTCCCCCACAGAAAGTTTTCCCAAGTTTAGGCGAAACGTTGTAGAGGCCGTATGGTTTTATGGCAAGGTTCGGTCATATACGTGCACTCGTGCACGGATCATGATCGGACGGATCATACTATTGGGCTTTGGTTTAAGCGGATTCTAGTATTAGATTTGTTGGATTACATTAGTCTCAGTTGCATTCGTATTCTGTCGGAATGCGGATGCAGGTATGTATATACAGATGAGGGGTATTCTTGTGATATCTCATGAGTTTACTTTAGTTGATGCCATATCTTTTTGTTGGATTAAACATTTTGGTTTAAATGTTTAATTAGGTCGAAATTGTGAGCTCAAATCATAATCAAGAGCATTAAATATGGCACACGCATTTGTGGTGACCCATGGTATTATTTTTTATGCCATTTTCTTTTCTCTTGTTTGTTTATTGTATGGAATTTATATGTAGAGAGAGAGAGAGGGCAGCCACATATAGTGAGGGGCTTGGTCTTGAGATTATGAGAGAGCTCTAACAATTGATCTCACACAATAAGCATAGAAAAGCTCTTCTTCTTCTTCCTTTTTCTTGAGCTCACAAACTCCATCAATGGCTTCATCTTCAACCTCCATCAATACCATCTAATGTGTTGAGAATAAATGGATATTTAGAGACAAAGTTATCACGCAATTCTCTACTTCACCTTGGACATGTCGGCTAGCAAACTTCATGTCCGAGTTGTTTCGGTTTGAAGCGGGAGCCCGTAAAAGGTTTTCTAGACGTGGTGCCACTTCGATGAGGAGACCGGAGATCGAGCGAGATCAGAGATGCCGCGAGGCGCTAGGGATGGTGGCTAAAGACCGAAAGACACGGATCTGTCATTATAGCGATTCTAACTTCTTGTAGTTAGCTAGTTTAGTGTTAATGGTACGATCCGAGTAAAAGTCTGCGTTAGCGCCAGTTTCGTAAAAGCTTTTGTTTCATTGTTTGGCCTCGGATTGACGGCCAGGGCGCTACCGTAGACTTACACGGTATCAGAGCCATGCCATTAACCCATACTAGCTTGTTCTAACATGTTTAAAATATTGATCGAACGAAATTTCCAAAACCGCAATTCCAAATTCAAAGTTTCTGTCGAATTTTAAAAGTGGTCGAAAAATTATTTTCAATATGTCAAAAAATCGTGCAGGCTTTTCTAAGACCCCTGAAGAAATTTGAAAGCATGATCCCATCATTACGCCGCGGAACCGTGGCAGAACTGGCATGTTTGCCGCAGATCAGCGGTGGAAATGTAGGCTCAGAGCTTCATTTTTCTTCTGGATGTCTTTCATGTGGAATTGTGGTTTCTAGAATATTTTGTTTTGGCCCAGATTTATTTGAGTGCTGGATTTGCACTTGGGGCCAACTTCGCGAAATTTTGTCGATCGAAATTTTAAATACGTTAGTTCACAGTACTTACATTACTATCTGTGACCGTGAATATGTAGGGTTCCTAGGCACTCCCAAGAGGTCTCACAAGGTATCAACAATGCCAATTTCAAATTTTAACGTGCCGAGAAACCCTAAACTACGGATCGTTTGCTAGATGTCTAGGCGAAAAAGCAACTAGTAAACTACTTTACTAAGAATACGGAAATACAACCTTTGTAGATCCGGTGCTCCACCTCCACGGCTCCGCAATGAAGTCATCTCCGCTGTCCAAATCAAAATCCGGGCTCTAGCGTCGGTTTCATCGGAGAAAGAGCGGGCAAGGTCGTCGGCTTCGTGCCGAAGATGATCTACGTCGAAGCATCGCAAGATCAAGCTCTCACTTCACCAAGTCATGAAACTTATGAAGAAAACACACTCTACTACTTGGCAAGAGGTAGAGGATGAAGAAATAGGAAGTGGGTAGACTTTAGATTTGGATTTCTCACACTTTTCATCAATCCACCATTGATGAAGAGAAGCTTTCTTCATTGAAGAAGATGAAGAAGAAGATAAAGATCTATTATGATAAGTTAATTAAAAAAGAAAAGAAAAAGGAAACTTATCATAATAATAACCATGATTAGGTGTAGAGAATAGACCATGGTTAATTGCAAGGGTTAGGGTTAAGCATGAGACAAAATGGTCACAAAGTCAAAGCTTCATGAAGCTTCAAAGAAAGAAACAAAATTTGCAACCATTTCATTTCTAATCTTTTCCAAATAAACAAATAAATAAATGATTGAGAAAAAGAAAACCCTAATCATCAATTTAACCATGGTTTAATCTTTACACTTAACCAAGATAACATGTATCATCAAACATGATACAAACAAGTGCACAAAATCATATCGCATATGTAATGCGCACATCCGAGTGAGAAAATCCATCTTAAAGTGAACCGATACTAGTTAATGCAAAGTAATATATCAAATATATAATTATACATTAAATCATTAAATCAACACTTGATTTAACGATCCGGTCATATCGCATATAACCGACTAGTATCCTATGCATCGGCTTATCGAATCGATCTTCGATTCGATAACTAGGTTATATCGCATACAACCAATCGATACATTCATCGCGAGAATAGAATACGGTATCACATACACGCATTATTCTCGGTCCCGCACATATCTCATATGCGCTCCTATTTCGTTTCGCTTAAGCCAGGAAACCTCTGTGTAGGACTCTAAAGACTCGTCAATACGCCGGCAACAGATGATGATCATATCAAACACCCGCAAGCCGCAAGCGGTCTGCTAAACGTAACGGCCACCCGGGTACTGAGCGATCAGAAGATCGACGAGCAAGCCCGCTCACACTCCAGTGAATCCAACCAGTAACACTACCGTACAGTCCGGTCAGATCGTCTGATATGTCACATATCTCGCCTAGGGGTGGTAAACGTCAGACCCCAATAGCTCGATAAGTCGTGTCGATATGAGGTCTATAACAATTCGAGAAACTACTGGTAACACTTACCAGTAAATCTCAACAACCCTGGCTAGGGATTTCCTGTTATAGCCAATCGAACACAGCACAACATCAACTCCCTATACCGGGAGAGACGAATCTCCTCCTATCGCTCATTGCCTCCATGTGACTCGGGACTGTACCAAAAAACCACCGTTTTGTACGCCCTCTTGGACGTGGTAAGATGGAAATCAAAGCACAGTGGGAACCACACAAGACTCTATGACGATCTCGGGTCAACAGACTACTCTGTACCAGTGTCACCAGAGAACTGCCATCTGACGTGAGGTATAATACCATCTGGGAGTTCTCGGCGAGTCCGTCCAGTGTACCCAGTCTCCACTGAGCACCCGTATATCATCTCTGATGTCAAACACCAATGGATATGGGATCATCCATCGCCCATCTGTATGGGTCGAGAAGGTATACGCTAGTCTACTCTGGTATATCGATGCCCCGTCTCGATACACCCTCGACTAGGGACTTTGAAGGATGTACTTATGGACTACCATGTCCCCACTAGTATGATCCGCATCATATTCCAGGTAGTCAAGCACAGATCCTAAGGGCTTTACCAACATGTAACAGGGAGACAATCAGTGTACACGTTAAGGTAAAGATCAACCAGATAGCATACTATCATGTCGAGCAAGAAAGTCCTCCCTATATATGTCCCAGCATCCACTACAATATACATCCTATGTATAGTAATGGCCTCTAGGGCATACATATAACTAACAATCTCCCACTTGCACTAGGGCCATCTGATAGCAGTGGTTGTAGTATCTCATACTCAACCATCCCATAAAAGTCTCTCTCTGGGAACAGGCCTTTGTGAGTGGATCCGCTGTGTTGTCCTCTGAGTCTTCTCTCCTAACCTCGATCTCCCTGGAGATCAACCATCTCCATGATCAGGTGACACTGCCTTAGAATATGTCTGGATCACTGATGGGACGGACGTTCCTTGGCATAAGCCACAACTCCATTGTCTCATAATGGTTGGAACGTAGTTCATCTCATGAACCAATATACACCCAAACATCCTTCTTGGTAGCATCTTAACTAGCGATGTATCCTGCCTTTATCTTCTAGTATGCCACGGTATCTATCTTGGAACTCTCCAACATACCTTCCCTCCACTGAGGGTAAAGACAATGCCTGTGACTGACATTCAGTCGTCTTTATCACCCTGGAACCTTTCCAGTGATTCTCCCCAGGATCGATTGATACCATCTCACTACAGCTAGTGAGTATCCTAACATCCATTTAGATCTATCTCATAGATCCAAAATCCAGGATTTAGTAGGTATCATTTTGATCCTACGTGGAGAATCATTGTGATAAGCGGAGATTGATCGAGCGTAGCATAGGAAACTCCTTCCCTATCAAGAGTATGTCATCCACGTACTCTACGAGGATCACCACCACACTCCCTACTACCTTTTTGTATATACAAGGTTCATCTACCATTTTGATGATGTCAAACTCTTTGACTACTTCATCAAAACAGATGTTCCAACTCCGCGATGCCTGCTTTATCCTATAAAGCATCTTGCACACGTTTCCGCTGCTCCCACTGTCTACGAAGCCCTCTGGCTGTGTACTTATAGACGCACTCTTCTAAAACATCATTTAGAAAAGCAGTCATGACACCCAACCACCAGATATCGTAGTCATGGTATGTAGCCGTGACAAGTAGGATCTGGATGGACTTAAGCATAGCCACTTGAAAAGGTTTCATCATTATCCACGCCTGGTCGATGACGAAAACCTTTAACAAGTCAAGCTTTGAAAGTCTCAACTTTTCCATCTACACCAAGTAATCTTCTCAAGATATACTTGCTCCTGATGGGGATTTAACCCTTCAGATATAGCAACCAAAGTCCATACTTTGTTGGTGTATAAGGATTCCATCTCAGATCGATAAACATCCAGCCATTCTTACAGAGTCTTACTCTCGATGGCCAGCTCGAAACTAGTTGGGTCATCATCTCATGATGCAATCCTCGCTCCCACTGTCATAGAGAAACCGAAGTATCTCTCAGTTGGGTGAGGAACCCTACTAGATCGGCAGAGAGGGTGAGGTTCGTTGGTAACTATTGAATCCTTTGGTTTTATCAGATCATCTGCTGTAGTTTGTATAGCTGGAACCTTTCCAGTTCTACATTATAGACCTTGCCTCGAGCTTGTCCGGATTTTGCTTTTAGACATAGGCCGGACAACCCCAAATCTTAACTAACTTAAGATATCGGCTCTTCCCTTTCCATATCACATATGAAGTGGTAGGCATTGATTTGATTCGAACCTAATTCAATAGGTATGCATCTTCTCAAGTGCATAACTCCCAAAAGGAAAATAGGAAACTCATTAGTACTCATCATAGAGCACACCTTATCATATAGGGTGTGATTGCTCCACCCCGATATACCATCGTGCTATGGTGTATACGGATGAGTAATGCTGAGAGAGAATCTCATTCTCGTTTAAAATAGTCCAGGAATTCCGTGCTCAAGTATTCTCCTCCTTGATCTCATCATAGGACATAATACTTATACCCGTATTGGTTCTCTACTTCTCGCTTATATTCTGTGAATATCTCAAAAGGTTCGGACTTGTGTTTCAACAGGAACATATGTCTGAATCTTGAGAGATTATCAGAGAATATAATGAAGTATAAAGAACCAGTCCTGGCATTTGTAGACTGGGGACCTACATACATCAACATGTATCATCCCAAGAGTTCACTAACTCTTTCTCTGTTTCCAATAAACAGAGCTGTGGTCATCTTATCTTTGTGACATGACTGGCGAGTTTCACAAGATGTAAATTCAAACTGATTTAAATATGCATCTAAATGTAACTCAGCCAGTCGGGTCGCATTGATATGATCTAGTCTACAATACCTCAAGAAGGATTCGTTCATTTCTGAACTCTTCCTCTTGTGTGTGTTCTGTATACTAAGAACTGTAGTTTGATTTAGAACATCAATGCTTTTAGATAACGTGCCTGATCCGATCAACTTTTGATATTGGAAATGTTCAAAACATAATCCAAAAATACAAAATTTTATCATTTCTTTACTAATAAAGAGATAGATATGATTTTGTATATCAGGTTCGGTATCTAATAGCATTTGTTCAGAATAAATGTACTCTGGTAATACAGGGTGACAGTGACCAACAGACTTGGCTGCAACACTTGCTCCGTTTTCTGCCTCATGAAACTTATCACCCGTTCTCAGTTCTCTACCTTTCTGTAGCCCTATGTAACAGATTACATATCTGGGATCCTGATCTGGTATCACATACCCAGGACGTAAAGGATACTGAGAGACAGTTCTCTGTAATGAACACACCCAAAGATGATGCATCAGCATGCACTCTCTTCGTTTGGGCGGCACGGGAAATGTGGTATTCCCCAATTTCCTGCTCTGTCTTATAACAATTATAAGTTGGAGCGGGACCAACGTTCCCCAGCTCAGTATAACAAGCGGGTTCGGTCAATAATCCGTATTATTATCTTGATTAAGGCGTGATATGGTCGCTACCTGGAGAGAGAGAGAAGAAAACACTCAGCGTGCGCTCTTGCAAGAATAGATTGGTTATTATTTTATCTAATCAGGATGGCTCCCACTGCTTTTTATCAAATCTTCCATCAAACCCTAAAAGGAAAGACTAGCCGGGATTAATTACACACTACAAGTTCGCCAATCTTTCAGCCAGGCCAGTGTCGGTACTTTGAGGGAGGTCCCCCGTGCTTTCGCACGAACCTAATTAATGTAAACCTCATTTTCCCAGAGGCGTAACCCCGTTGACACCTTTCTAGACACCTACTTGATCGGCTAATTGTAATGTATAAAACTCTCCCAGGAGTAACTCTTACTCGCAGCGGGTATCGGGATCCAACTATCTCATAGAAGGTATGCAATCTCATTGCAAATTTCAACACTTGAAATTCCCGATAATATTTTGCCCCTAGCTCGCTATGACCTTGACGCATGCCAAACAACCCATAGTCTGCAAGTCAAGTTCAACCCGTACATATCTTGATTGAATTAAACCCACCCGCACGACCCTTGACGCATGCCAAACAACGCCGTACGAATACCCTAATCCAATCGCATCATATGCTAGCAGATAAGCACTAGTTAGCTACCGTACACTACGCCTTGACGCATGCCAAACAACCGCAGCACGAATACTAACCAGTACTTATCTGAAATGACGGAGGGCTACGACAGGTTTTTCTGAAAACCTATTGCGTAATGAACTTGATATCGCTGTAGGATCGAATGAATTTTGAAATGGAGTGTTTTTGAGGCTTTTCTAGTTTTTCTAAAGGAGTCACTCCCGGTGAAGGGATCGTCGGTCCTTTCCTCGTCGAATGAGGTGCGGGATATATCATATATATCACTGTGCAAAGCAAAAACACTTAAAAGCAATCAAAAGACAAACCGAGTGTGTAGCATCTGCCAGTTATTGCTAAAGGAGTCACTCCCGGTGAAGGGATCTCGGTCCTTTCCTCATCGAATAAGGTGCAGGATATATCACATATACCGCTGTGCAAAGCAAGAACTGTAGCTACCTGTTTTATTTTGAAATTCGATTCTACAACATCTTTAGGTTTCTTTTATTTCATTAATCACATTAATGAAGTCCCATCATTTAAGTACCTAAACATCATAGATAAATACGACGTACACTTATGCCATCCGCATTCGCCTCGATGTCCCCTCGTGCACCGTTAGGTTAGGTAACTAACGGCAGAGCGGGGCAGGACTAGCGCGGGTGTAAAACATAAGTAACGTCTATATAATATATCATATATACTATATACTGTATCTATCACAGAACATCACATGATCACATCACAGATATCGCAGCAGAAGAATCATATGAAATATTGGATATACTAGGACGCCCGTGTTTTCAATACGAGCCAGTATAAAACACGGATTCCACGGTCGCGATGAATAGCCAAACCCACACCCCTAGACCCCTACGAGAGCGGCAAGCAACCCTACCAATTCTAGAGTTAGGAGACCCGGACTCGACTCCTCGAGTTGGTCTCCCACTGGACTCCAGAACCCGGTTACTTGTGCTCCCCTCCTTGGGTCTGTCCTAGTGCGGAAAAGTAAATAATATACAAACGGTGACATCTTCCGCAACCTGGAAGTGCCCCAAATAAAAGAATATTACATACAAGTTTTTACATGAATGAAAATGAAAAACACTCATCTCACATAAAAAACCCCGGCTATTCAAACACGACGATCCAATATAACATATCCAGCAACACATAACATCACATGTCATCAACGTAAGTAAATATGCGCATCCCAATTGTCGTTGACATATAGCAACGAAACCGGCGATATCACATATTACACTTACGGTCACAGAAAAGAAAGTGTAAAACTACAACAGTTGGAATCCGCAATCACCTCAGACATCGCATGCCTGACCAAATGAATTCTTTAGACATCGCATGCCTAACAATTATAAACCCCGCATTTTAGTCTCAACATCGAAAACACTTTTCAATACCAAGTCGGGCAATTCAATAGGATTCCCGACATCCTGATCGAATGCTCGTCGCAAACTTCAGTAGACGGCCGCACCCCCGATACCGTCGATGAAATGCACCAAGGCGGAACACCGCTACCGCGAGCACCCGAACGGATGCTTTCGGCGACGGGGTTCTCCTACAGTCACTTGGTCGGGGCTATGGAGTGAGGCTGTCTATTAAGTTTACCCGGCGAGTATCCGCGTATACTACGTGATTGCGACGGAATTTTGATCACATCAAAATTCCGTGGCAACCGATCAAGTGAGACTAAAATGCTATGTTTATAACATTCATTCAGTTATCACATAACTATTGTGAATTCCAATTATTGTATCCCATTCCGGATAAATAGAAAATGTCAAACTTTCCGATCGAACAATCGAACACCCAAGTTTTCCCAATACAGATCAACATATGAAACAAGTCTAAAAACATTCAGTTCGTGCCTCAGTACCAACGGTCCAGCCGTAGAAGGGTCAAGCCAACGCCTCACATGTGGCACGCCGTACTGCCCCAAACCCGAAGGTTCAAAGGGCAGTTCAAGACGGTCACATAATCGAGTTAAGGTTTGTTGTCTTCTAGAGGGTCCATCGCGTTACTTGCACTACTTAGAATGTCTTTAAACCACGGAAAAATCCAACACTTGGAAATTTCCCGACAGGGGAAAAATTGGGTATTTATATCCGGTCGAACTTTTTAACATATTCTAAAATTTTTCCGGAAAGCCACATAGACAAAATCTGATACTCCGATCGAAACACCGAATGCCCAAAACAACCCCAGAAAATTCAACTCTTGAATAAATATTAAAAATTCCCAGAAAATCCAACTTCAGAAAATAGGAATTAATGTGTAAGATTCACTGAACAATGATGCCGTACGGCCGCGGAACCGCCGCACGAGCCTTGCTCGTGCCGCGGAACCGCGGCAGTTTGATGGAGTTACGAGCACGAATTTCACAGTACCTCTTAAATTCACCTGCTGATTTTTCTGCATATTTTTAATGTTGAAAAACTCACTGTTTTCAAAAATGTACAGAGAGCATGGAAATTTTGGACTTTCGGGTTCAATCGGACTTCAAACTCCGTCTAGACTTCGCCTAAGGCTCTAGCTAGGCTCTGATACCACTGTAGGGTTCCTAGACACTCCCAAGAGGTCTCACAAGGAATCAACAATGCCAATTTCAAATTTTAACGTGCCGAGAAACCCTAAACTACGGATCGTTTGCTAGATGTCTAGGAGAAAAAGCAACTAGTAAACTACTTTACTAAGAATACGGAAATACAACCTTTGTAGATCCGGTGCTCCACCTCCACGGCTCCGCAATGAAGTCATCTTCGCTGTCCAAATCAAAATCCGGGCTCTAGCGTCGGCTTCATCGGAGAAAGAGCGGGCAAGGTCGTTGGCTTCGTGACGAAGATGATCTACGTCGAAGCATCGCAAGATCAAGCTCTCACTTCACCAAGTCATGAAACTTGTGAAGAAAACACACTCTACTACTTGGCAAGAGGTAGAGGTTGAAGAAATAGGAAGTGGGTAGACTTTAGATTTGGATTTCTCACACTTTTCATCAATCCACCATTGATGAAGAGAAGCTTTCTTCATTGAAGAAGATGAAGAAGAAGATAAAGTTCTATTATGATAAGTTAATTAAAAAAGAAAAGAAAAAGGAAACTTATCATAATAATAACCATGATTAGGTGTAGAGAATAGACCATGGTTAATTGCAAGGGTTAGGGTTAAGCATGAGACAAAATAGTCACAAAGTCAAAGCTTCATGAAGCTTCAAAGAAAGAAACAAAATTTGCAACCATTTCATTTCTAATCTTTTCCAAATAAACAAATAAATAAATGATTGAGAAAAAGAAAACCCTAATCATCAATTTAACCATGGTTTAATCTTTACACTTAACCAAGTTAACATGTATCATCAAACATAATACAAACAAGTGCACAAAATCATATCGCATATGTAATGCGCACATCCGAGTGAGAAAATCCATCTTAAAGTGAACCGATACTAGTTAATACAAAGTAATATATCAAATATATAATTATACATTAAATCATTAAATCAACACTTGATTTAACGATCCGGTCATATCGCATATAACCGACTAGTATCCTATGCATCGGCTTATTGAATCGATCTTCGATTCGATAACTAGGTTATATCGCATACAACCAATCGATACATTCATCGTGAGAATAGAATACGGTATCACATACACGCATTATTCTCGGTCCCGCACATATCTCATATGCGCTCCTATTTCGTTTCGCTTGAGCCAGGAAACCTCTGTGTAGGACTCTAAAGACTCGTCAATACGCCGGCAGCAGATGATGATCATATCAAACACCCGCAAGCCGCAAGCGGTCTGCTAAACGTAACGGCCACCCGGGTATTGAGCGATCAGAAGATCGACGAGCAAGCCCGCTCACACTCCAGTGAATCCAACCAGTAACACTACCGTACAGTCCGGTCTGATCGTCTGATATGTCACATATCTCGCCTAGGGGTGGTAAACGTCAGACCCCAATAGCTCGATAAGTCATGTCGATATGAGGTCTATAACAATTCGAGAAACTACTGGTAACACTTACCAGTAAATCTCAACAACCCTGGCCAGGGATTTCCTGTTATAGCCAATCGAACACAGCACAACATCAACTCCCTATACCGGGAGAGACGAATCCCCTCCTATCGCTCATTGCCTCCATGTGACTCGGGACTGTACCCAAAAACCATCGTTTTGCACGCCCTCTTGGACGTGGTAAGATGGAAATCAAAGAACAGTGGGAACCACACAAGACTTTATGACGATCTCGGGTCAACAGACTACTCTGTACCAGTGTCACCAGAGAACTGCCATCTGACGTGAGGTATAATACCATCTGGGAGTTCTCGGCGAGTCCGTCCAGTGTACCCAGTCTCCACTGAGCACCCGTATATCATCTCTGATGTCAAACACCAATGGATATGGGATCATCCATCGCCCATCTGTATGGGTCGAGATGGTATACGCTAGTCTACTCTGGTATATCGATGCCCCGTCTCGATACACCCTCGACTAGGGACTTTGAAGGATGTACTTATGGACTACCATGTCCCCACTAGTATGATCCGCATCATAGTCCAGGTAGTCAAGCACAGATCCTAAGGGCTTTACCAACATGTAACAGGGAGACAATCAGTGTACACGTTAAGGTAAAGATCAACCAGATAGCATACTATCATGTCGAGCAAGAAAGTCCTCCCTATATATGTCCCAGCATCCACTACAATATACATCCTATGTATAGTAATGGCCTCTAGGGCATACATATAACTAACAGAATATCATTCGAGTGGTAATCATGTCTAATTGCTATAGCTTTTTTAGACGGGTTTGCGAACGTGACATTCACGTTGATGTTCTGTGTTGTGCTGTGATGTTGCGGATTTGTCGTGGTGGATAGCTTGCGTGAAATGGTAGTGCAGTTTAGATTTATTTGTACATTTGATATCACGGGACGAGTGTCCGACATGTGGACTGCCGTCACTTCCTGTTTGTATATTTTTCTTTTGGGGTACGACCAGGTTGAGGTCGATGTCACCATTGTACATATTTTCTTTTTTGTACTAGGATTACCCTATGGTGGAGTGCACAGATAGCCAGTTTCTAGAGGGAAACGGGCCCGCATTTCATGGCTTTGAGATGGAGGGGGCTTCACTCTAGAATTGGCGGGCTATTCGCCGCACTCGTAGGGGTACAGGTTGACCCAATGAGGGGTGCTCAAGTTACCGAATTCCGTGAAGTGCTGGTGGTCCATTCACTTTGTTGAAGGGGGCTGCCTCGCTTCAGGTTTTGGCGGGTAACTTGCCGCACTCATAGGGGTCTAGGTTTCATTGTACAGGCTATCCACACGACCAGGGGAACGTCGGGTTTCACTTACGGCTCAATGAAACTCGGGGCTCCCAGATATCTGTATTGTTCTGTGATGCTTATTACTTTTCTGTGATGTTGCATTTATCCCGCCTGGAGCGATTATTGTATATTGATATATATACTAGTAGATATTGTACATGTTTTACACCCGCGCTAGTCCAGTTCCCGCTCTGTCGTTAGTTAAGTAACCTAACGGGTGATGACGGGACCCAGTGGCGAATGCGAATGGCATATACGTACATTTTATTTCGTTCTTTTCTTGTGTGATTAATTGATGGGATTGCATTGATTCTGATCAATGCAAGGAAAACAAACATATTCGATGTTGTTGGAACAATTTTCAAAAAGCTGTTATTACAAGGGCGTTTTCATTTACTTTGCACAGCGGTATTCAGTTTGGAATATCCAGCACCTCATTCGACGAGAAAAGGGCCGAGATCCCTTCATTGGGAGTGACCCCTTAGGCAGATGTTTGCGTCAGGGTAATAACTTTACTATAGTCAATTACTTTTTGCTTTGCATCGCGGTATTCAGTTAGAATATCCTGCGCCTCATTCTACGGGGAAAGTGCCGAGATCCCTTAATCGGGAGTGACCTCTTTAGCAAAGGTTTTCGCCACTATATATTTGTAAAAAGCTATCCGGTTCCTTCAACGATATCAAGTTCATTACGTTAACGGTTTTTTGCCAAAAACCATTCGTAGCCCTCTATCATTTCAGACGGGTATCACTTAGTATTCATGCTATGTTTGTTGGCCTTAGTCAAGGCATAGTGTATGGTAGCTATTTGTTACTTTTCTGTTGCATAGATAGATGCGCTGGTTTGGGACAGTCGTACAGCCTTGTTGGCCCTAGTCAAAGGCTTCTACGAGTGGGTTCAAATTACCTAGACAATGACGGATAGAACTTGACATGTGACTTATGATTTGTTGTCCTTAGTCAAGGTCATAAAAGCATGGGATAAAATTCACATCGAGAGTTTCAAACATACAGGAAACTTGCCAGGCATGCGCATACTTTTTGGAGTGTGATAACATGAGTGAATTCTATCACGTTATCATGAGATGATAGTTGGATCCCGATTCCCACTGATGAGTTGGTTTACTCCTCGGGTCATCCCAACTAATTCTTTTTTAAGGTTTGGAAGAAAATTTGAGGATACAATGGGAGGTTTCCTGATTAGATAAAGTGATTAACCATTCAGATCAAGGGTAGAGTGCACGCAGAGTGTTTCTTTTCTCTCTCTCTTTGGCAGCGACCATAGCCCGACCCTAGACTATGACTCAGTGACCAAGTTAACCGGACTTTCTTAAAACACTGGCTTTTGGATTGTCTGTGTTGCATACATCATTGCCATTCCTTCTTTTACCCTTTGCATTTCTCCAGAACACCCCGTATCACTAGGAACATCCACTTCCATTGGATAAATCTATCGTATGGTTATATACGAACTCGAAAGAACTTGTTCCAGATTCGAGGATGGATTCTGGTTATGGAGAGATTGAATAGGACTATTCAGTTGCCTTTTCCTTTTACCTTCTCTCAGGTTGTGAGGGCTACTAGGATTAGGAGAGGGTACACCTACTGCGCTTATTGGATAGTCTTCTTCCAAACCATAGGCAGGTGCCGACAGGTTGGGAATGAAGAAAACCAATTAGCCTAAATATGATGTACAGAAGGTAATGAGTAAAGACAAATAAAGAGATTCGAAAGATGGCAAAGTAAATTGTGACTGCTATCATTCACGACCAAACCAAGTATTTCATCGCCACTCCTATTTCACCTTTGTATTTTTCTAGAACACCCCGTATCACTAGAACATCCAATTCCATTGGATAAATCAATCGTATGGTAATATAAGAACCCGAAGGAACTTGTTCCAGTTCGAGGATAGATTCTGATTCAGGAGAAATAGGAATAAGGTTTATTCAGTTGCCTTTTATCTTTACCTTCTCTCAGATTGCGAGTACTCCTAGGATTAGAAAGTACACATATTGTGCTTATTGGATAGTCTTCTTCCAAACCATAGGCTGTTGCCGACCGGTAGGGAAGGAAGAAAACCATTTAGCCTAAGGGGGTGTACAGAAGGTAATGTGTAAAGAAAAATAAAGGGATTTGGAGAGATGACAAAGAAATATACGGCTATAGTCGTGAATCTGATAATGGAAGAGGCATTATAAGGAATACCCGGATACCCCTTCAAAACATTTTTCATGTTTCAGTTTCACTATGCATTGTTAATTGAAAATTGATTTCCCAATTAGATCCTTACTCAAGGGTATGTATTTACCAGGTTCGATTCTCACATCTGTATGGTTTTACAGATGATGAGTGGGAGTAAGTTATTGGGAATTAGGTGATCATCCTGATTATATCGGGATTCGTTGTAATTGGTGATATTTGAGGAAATCACCTGGGTTTTTGCCGGATGGAATAAAAAATTTGGTTTTGAATATCCGTTGTTATGCACCAATTTCAAACTGATATATCTGTACGTTTATTTAATAAAGTGAGATATAACTTTATGAAATTATGTTCATGACATTTGCCTATATCAGTTGATGGTTAGGTAAGGAGCATTCAACAGCGGTTTAATTTTTCATAACCATAGTACAGTTTTCAACCTACGACGCACAGGGTTTGAGTTATTCAACTCAGGGGACTTATACAGAGTATTGTATGTTGTCCAGTGTTCATTAGGGCAAAGGGGTTGGTTCTCATACTATATTCTATTTATTTATTACTTCTCAAGTTTTAAACAAGTGTTTCGTAGAAATACAAGGTCCAAGTTTTGAAAAGTTATAGGTATAAGAATAAAGTAGAGAACCAGGTGTTGCAAGTATCGGGATTCTTCAAGGTGATTGAAAATGTAGATACTTCTGTTTGGTATTCAGATGATAGTAATGGTTTTGAGAACTTGCTTCAATTTCAGATTACTCATATCTGGATGCACTCCTAAGTTGAGTAATGTTGTTCGGCCTCTCTCCATTTTGTTGACATGCACTGGAGATAGCGGCATGATTTGAATCTGGTTCCAATTAAATCAGTGCCTCTGTTTCTATATTAGATATAGAATGGCTCATATCCTAACGATGTTAAGGTATATGGAGTTGTCCGGCTTATACTTAAAGCCAGACTCTGGATAACACAAGGCACGTTTCAATAATGGCAGTTTGTGGGTTAACCCGGGCTATGACGAGGGTTAACTTTCTACCATCTGGAAGATAATAGTGATATTGTTCTTGACTCGCCACAGTTTTATTAAAATGGATTTTTCAGAAAACAATAGTGGGAGTATGGTAGAACTGGAAGTGATTCCAGAACCGCAAACGATTACTGAAAATTTAATAAGAACCTAAAGATTCAATCAGGTTAGACATTCCATTAGCCACTCCATAGATATGGTGGGTAACCTCAGGCGCCCGAGAGGTACTCCGGTATCCTCAAGGATAGTAACAGGGAGGTTCTTGTTTACCCAGACTTGCCATTACTGTTGTGCCAGACTATGATACCCGGCTGGAGGATGAGTATAGCGTCGTTCTAAATTAGCTTTAGAAATGCACGTGTATATGACTCTGCCAGAGGGTTGTTGTAGTCAGTGGGAGCAGCGGAAGCATAGTGGACAAGTAGCTTATGTCTATTTATAGACTAAAGCAGATATAGCGGGGACAGATCATCTATTTTTGATGTGACAGTCATAGGTTTTGACTTTATCAGAATAGGGGATGGATCTGTTATGAAAGTAGTATGGTGTGATGTCCTAGTATTTAGATGACATACACATAGTAGGAAGTGAAATTCCTATACTACGATCGGTTATACTGTGGTTGTCACATAGTAGTTTCTCTACCTAGAATTTGGATATAATATTAGGAATTCTGGTCACTAGATCTAAGTTTTAGATCTAGATTTTGGAAGTGTCACAATCAGGGTACTTAGGCAGCATTCTAACGGTGTTTTAGAATGGGCGACTTCTGACATGGTAGTGTACCTGCAGGTGATGGAGTCACCCTCTCTAAAGGTGTCTTACAGACAAAAGGGGAGAGGGATGTGCATGATTGGCATATCACATTCTTAGGCAATTGAGTCAATCATGAGATGTCAAGTACCACATAAGATGTTGTTTTTGCACTAGCTGCAATAAGTTAATATGTTGATCCAATCCTGGAGAAACGTTTGGAAGCAGTTTTAGAACATAAGTGGATGTTCTAGGGATTTGATAACAACAGCCTCCTTCGGGAGACGGTTATCATTCCAGGCATCCAAGGTGACCTGGAAGACAGAGTGACTGTCAGAGTTATAGTTTTCCCTCTGACGAGGGGCAGTTGTTTGGACAGGTAGTCCAAGCGGATACCGAGGGAGGCATGGCGCAGGATACTGATTAAGTTCAGTTGACGATACAGTCTAAGAAGTTTGGATTTAGAGTTCATTTATGAACTAGGTCCCATCAGATATCCAGACATATTCTAAGACAGGTATTGCTCATTTCGGGAGATGGCTTTCTCCGCGAATTTGAGATTAAGAGAGACATAGAAAGAAACATCAGGGCAGATCCACTCACTGAGGCTATTTCTCGAACGCCATAATTTCGCAAACGAGCTTTGTGAAACTGATTAGTAGAGGAGTTAGGTGGTCGGTATCACACAGGCTGTGAGTATGCGACATAGCAATAATTAGCCTTAAGTGCAAGTGGGAGATTGTTGGATATAGTGTCCTCAAAGTCAATTATTGGATCGCAGGCACGTGATTGCAATGATTGAGGGATGACCTATGCCGATAGGACAGTCTTACTCGAGATGATAGTATGCTATCTGGTTTTTCTTTATCATCGTGTACATGCTTTAAGTGAAATTACAGATCCCTATTACACGTTGTCACGCCCCGCTTCCCAGTGTACGGCAAAGGGGACGCGACAAGGTCCGCTACGTATATACTCAGAAGTACATACGCTAAGCGTATCTAAGCAATATAAAATAAATACACAAGAGAAAAGAAATAAAAGAACATCAACTTTTATTTATTAACATTCTTTGTACAATACATGAAAGGAAATACAACTGAAATAAAAAGATGCCTAAACAGTGGCAAAACATGAAATGAAAAGTACAGAAAGGAAAAGTGTACAATGAAACTAAAGTGCAGGGTCTTCGGCAAACTGCTCCAAGTCTTCTTGAGATGGCTCGATCTCCGCCGGGTCCAAATCACCTGACAACATTCAAAGAAGAAAGAAAAAGAATGTCGTCGGTGAACAGGTCGCTCGGTAAGTCCCAAAGGTAAGAGGAGACAGAATAAGAAGATATATTTTAAAGTTGTATTATCCTGTAGTAATGTGGTATTAACGCTGTTGTTTGTAGCTTGGTACAGAAGGATACCAGTGTATACGAGGGGAGTCTCTATATGCCAGAGACTAGGGGCACGTATAGTACAAGGAACCGTTTATGCCACGGTACAACAGCAACTGGATTCATGTTAGGTGTATTAAATTTGACCACCACGTGCCACCTTTAACACCTTCCGTACCAATCTACCCCTTAAACCCCACGATGTCTTATTTGTATTGTTATCTTATAAATTGTATTGATTATAAGTTTGATTGACTGACTGACTAAAACCATGATATCAGGAAACGGTTGTAACCTTAGAGTCGTGTAAATGGAATACTGAGAATCATGTAAAAGGAATATATATCCATGGTTCGGTTCAGTCAAGTTGTATAAATTGATAATTTTATTCATGGATTCATGTGTTCATTTTGAATTGGAATGTTGTAGATTATAGATTGACTTGAATCATATTCAAGTCTGATT
Organism: Agapanthus africanus; assembly: GCA_030015575.1. NCBI lineage: Eukaryota > Viridiplantae > Streptophyta > Magnoliopsida > Asparagales > Amaryllidaceae > Agapanthus > Agapanthus africanus. Next base: position 56,655,129 of record JASDDO010000029.1, read on the forward strand.
AATCAAACTCAAACCCGAGTCAGACAATCAGAAATGTGAATCGAAGTCTTATAATTGCTAGGGTCCTTAGAGTAATTTATAAAACTTGAGGGGTTTTATATAAAAATACTTTTACATATTTTTCAAAATATACCTCAAGTATTTATTGTTTGTCTTTAGAGTTTTAATGAGGGTGGATTTTATGTTATGACATTTCTAGTGAAAATATTCTAGTTTTATAAATAAGGGTATTTATCTGTAATGTTGATTATCTGAAGTTCCTGGTATTTTAGTGTAAAATTTATTATTGTGATTTTTAAAAAAAGGTGGAAAATTTATATTATAATAAAATAGGTATTTAAATGATAAATATACATATGTTTTTACAAAAATAATTTTAATAAATATTTTATATTCAAAAAATCTTATTTTCTTAAAATGTTGTATTTTAAACCTTTCGAGACCGAATGCTCCTTGCGGAGGTCTGAATCTCGCACTACTAACCCGAGGGTGCACGATAAACCGCACTATCTCGAACGGGTTCCCCGAAAATGGGTTGTAGAGGCGCTTTGCAAAGATTGTAAAATACCAATGCTTTAGAAAACCGTTTTATAAAGTAAAAGGTATTTATTTGCAAAGTGTAATTTCCGTATTTTAGATTCTAGGGTTTCCTAAGCCAAATAACCTATTTCTAAATGGTCTAAACGACAAGTCGTTAGAAGCCTCAAATCGCCCCTTCACCGCCAATTGTGGCCAGGTAAGTACAAGTGAGGAAGGAGGGATCCGCTCACAAATCGTAAGACGGGCCTTTTAAAGTTACCTTTGCTCACTTGCCTTGCCTAGACACCAAAAATTCAGGTTTAGATAAACGATCGATGTCCACTACTTATCGTATTTCTTAATGAGAGGTATTTGTTTAAAAGCATATCAAATCTAAAACTTTTAAGAATGGTTTTATTAAGAATATGGTATTTAAATGAAAGTTTTGTTTTATCGTATTCTAAGTTCTTGATGATTTCGTTTAGGTTTGTATTTGCGTTTGTGTGGAGGTAGGTCATTACCTCATGCTCTAGTTTAAATGTATAGCAAAATTTAGGGGTTAAATGTGAAATCTAAACACGATGGTATTAAGGTGAAAAATACGATAGATTGGAAAGGTTATCATTTCATGTGAGAAAACTTGTTCAAATTATTCGTTGAATGTTTAATAGTCAACATAGAGATGTTTAAGCATGATTGAATTGATTAGAAGTGAAATTTTATAGAAGACCGAGTCGGAAATCGGATTTGTTCCGATTCCGTCGGGTTTCGTAAATTCGCATTTTAGAGAAATAGAAAGAGGGATAGAATGGGACTTACGGGTTTCGATCTATACTAAGGAGTGTAGGGGAACTAAAGGAGTTGCCGAGGTGTTGCTTCGTTGCCGGTTGTTTCTAAAAACGTCTCCGGAATTACTGCCGGAATTTCGTCGGAGCTTCGCCACGAACTTTTTTTCAAAGTACACACTTCTTGGAAAATTTTGAGAGAGTGGGCTTAGGGTTTTGGGATGAAAGGGTATGGGGTGTATTTATAGGATAGGCTAGGGTAGGGTAGGTGAAAGGTTTTTAATTAAAAAAAAATTGTAAAAATATGGGAAAATCATTAAAAATCATAGTAATTAGGGTATATTAAATCCTCGGGAACCGATCCAAGTAAATGGTGTGTGCAGGGGAGTTAGGAATTTGAAAAGGCACATTTTTTGTTGAGGTGACTAGGCGGTCCGGCCGAGTCGGCCGGTCCGCTGGCCAAGTCACGGGGTCGATGGGTGGGTGGTTTCATGGGGTAGGCTCTGGTATTTTTAGATTTTCAGGTACAGTTCAACTTTCGGAGTTATGGCCTGTGGACTGTTGGGCTTCAAAGAAATTTAAAACAAAAATAATCTAAAAATAATGTGGGGCAGAGGATTTGAACTCTGGTGGCTTGGTTCAGCAGTGTAAGGTGTTACCAATGAGCTACAAGCTCCTTCTTATAATTATTGTGGGAAAATAAATACTTAAAGTTGTAACAGCAACATTAAATACCCCAAGTATACTTCAAATTTAAATGAATTTTATGATACAAAAATGGAGTTGTTACAATCTACCCTCCTTACAAAAATTTCGTCCTCGAAATTTACAACTTTTATTTGAGAACTAGTTTACAAAGAGGTGAGGATATCTTGCACGCATTTCAACTTCCCTTTCCTAAGTGGATTCTCTTGGAGTGTCCTTCCTCCACATTACCCGGACCAAGTTAACTTCCTTGTTCCGAAGTGTCTTCACTTTCCTGTCCAGGATCTCCACAGGTTGTTGCTCACAAGACAAGTCGGGCTGTATAGTGAGCTCGGAATGATCAAGAACATGGCTGGGGTCACTCACATACTTTCTGAGTTGGGATATGTGGAACACGTTATGCACTCCTTCCAATGAGGGTGGAAGCGCTAAGCGGTATGCCACTTCACCGACTCTTTCGAGTATGTCGAACGGTCCAATATATCTCGGACTCAATTTACCCCGTCTTCCAAATCGGATCACTCCGCGGTTCGGAGATATCTTCTAGAATACATGGTCTCCTGGCTAGAATTCCAAGTGTCGTCTCTTTGCATCAGCCCAGTGTTTCTGTCGATCTTGGGCTATGCGCATCCTTTCCCTGATAGTACGAACCACATCAACGATCGCTAATATCATCTCTGGTCCAAGAAGTTCCCTATCTCCGATGTCGTCCCAACTTAATGGTGATCGACACTTCCTTCCATACAATGCTGCAAAAGGTGCTATTCCTATGCTTGCTTGGTAGCTGTTATTGTACGCGAACTCCACAAGATGCAGGTGATCTTCCCACGATCCTTTGAAGTCTAGCATACACGCTCTGAGCATATCCTCCAAGATCTGAATCGTTCGTTCCGACTGACCATCTGTTTGTGGATGATAAGCCGTGCTGAAGTTCAGACTTGTTCCCAAGCTAGCTTGCACACTCTGCCAAAATTGTGATCGGAACCTGGTGTCATGATCGGAGACAATGCAGACCGATACTCCATGAAGTCTCACAGTTTCCTGTATGAGTTCATGGGTATCAGAGATAGTACATTATGAAGATTTTAAATCTTAAATAGATTATTACCTCCATGTACTTCTTTGCTAGTGTCTCAGTTGATTGACCAACTCGAAATGGGATGAAGTGAGCCGACTTTGTGAGTCGATCCACAATGACCCATATAGCATCGTCACCCTTTGTGCTGCGAGGAAGAGCAGTCACAAAGTCCATCATGATGTGCTACCACTTCCATTCTGGGATTGGTAACGGTTGAAGTGGTCCAGCTGTCCTGTGATGTTCAGCCTTTACTTGCTGACACACCAAACATTTTGCGACACTTCTGGCTACTTCACGCTTCATTCCATGCCACCAATAATTCTGACGTAGATCATTGTATATTTTGGTACCTCCACGATGTATTGAGTAGGGAGAGATGTGAGCTTCTTTCATTAACTCTTCCCGAATAGGACCTTTTGGTACACACAATCTGCTGCCGTATCTCAAAGATCCATCTTCATGGATGATGAAGTCTGTTCTGAGTCCATTCTCCACTTGTTCTCTGATCCTTTGCAACTTAGCATCACTTGCTTGAGCTGCTTTGATCTGATTGACAATAGTTGATTGAACTTGTAGATTCATCAAACTTGAAGCATTACCTGGCATGACTACTTCAATCTCCATCTGATGCAAGTCTTGCTGAAGCTTCCACTGAGCGGTGAGATTCATCGATAATGGTTGGCGACTAAGAGCATCAGGTACTACGTTCACCTTCCCTGGGTGATATTACAAGTTGATGTCAAAGTCCGCCATGAGTTCTAACCATCTTCTCTGCCGCATATTCAACTCCTTCTGAGTAAACACGTACTTCAGACTTTTATGATCTGTGTAGATGTTCACTCGTTCACCAAGTAAATAATGGCGCCAAATCTTGAGAGCAAAAATGACGTCTGCCAACTCTAGATCATGCGTCGGATAATTGCGCTCATGAGTCTTCAGTTGTCTTGAAGCATAAGCCACAACCTTACCGTGCTGATGTAGAACACATCTAATCCCTTACCGGATGCATCACAATGCACTTCGAATCCTCCAGATTGATCCGGTATTATGAGAATAGGTGCAGATGTCAACCTTGACTTGAGTTCTACGAAAGCTTGTTCGCATGCTTCTGACCACACAAGTTCTTCATCTTTTCATGTGAGCTTGGTCAGGGGTGTTGCTATCTTTGAGAATCCTTCAATGAACCTTCTGTAATATCCAGCTAAACCCAAGAAACTCCGAATGTCCTTCGCTGACTTTGTTGTAGGCCATTCGCTAACTGCTGAAACTTTGGCTGGATCCACAGAAATTCCTTCTCCTGATACGATATGTCAAAGAAAACCAACTTGATTTAGCCAAAACTCGCACTTGCTGTACTTGGCATAAAACTTATGTTGTCGAAGAGTTTCCAGGACAATTCGTAGATGTTCCGCATGCTCTTTCCGACTCTTAGAATATACCAGGATGTCGTCGATGAAGATGACAACAAACCTGTCTAAATACTCCCGGAAAACTTGATTCATTAGGTTCATGAATATTGCTGGTGCGTTGGTTACTCCAAATGGCATCACTAGAAATTCGTAATGTCCATAGCGAGTTCTGAAAGCTGTTTTGTGAATATCAGCTTCCTTGACCTTCACTTGATGATAACCTGAATGAAGATCCAATTTAGAGAAAACACAAGATCTACTTAGCTGATCGAATAAATCATCGATGCACGGGAGTGGATACTTGTTCTTTATAGTGACTTCGTTCAAAGCTCTATAATCGATGCACATTCTGTATGAATCTTCCTTCTTCTTCACCAGTAGTACGGGTGCTCCCCAACTTGAAGTGCTGGGACGAAACCATCCTTTCGCTAATAATTCGTCCAACTGTGTTCAGACTTCCTTCAATCCTTCCGGACTTAATCTATAAGGTGCTTTGATTACCGGTTGGGCTCCTGGTACTAGATCAATACTGAATTCAAGAGCTCGATCGGGAGGCAAACCTGATATATCGTCAGGAAATACATCGTCGAACTCTCGAACTACCTCTGGTCTTAATTCTTCTTCTGTTTGAGCTGCTGCAACTACTGCTTCCCTTGGCTTCGCTTTGTAGGTACTTGGCTCCAGGGTACGATCTCCGCTTTTGAAATAGAAGACCGGATGGTCTGGAATCTCGAATACTACCCTCCTTTGATGACAATCGATGGTAGCATAAAAAGTTCCAAGCCAATCCATTCCTAGAACCACATCGAAGTTCGGTATGTCCAGTACTTTGAAGTCAGCATAAAACTCTCTGCTGCAGACGACGACTGGACACAAGCTGTATCCTATAGTTGCCTTTAGAACGCTATTTTCTGAACTGACATTCCAACTGGATACAAGCGGTGAGACTGGAATCGCATGGGTTCGGACGAACCGTTGCGACATAAAGCAGTGGGATGCTCCAGTATCAAACAGTGCAAGTGCAGGTAGTGAGACTACTAGGATTGTACCTAAGGTATATGGGATATGTTTTAGGTATAAGGAAAGTGTGTAGATAACTAAGACTAAAAGATAAGTTTGAGAAGGAAAGTTTACCAGTAATGACTTGGCCAGTGGCCTCAGCTTCTTCCATAGACATCGTGAAAGCCTGGTGCTTTGGCACATTCCTCTTGGCCTGAGAAGCATTCTTCGGAACGTTCCTTTGAGCTTGATGGAACTGACGAGGAGGTGGTGCAGCTTGTGGTCCTCTAGGGGGTGTAGGTATTGCAAGTCTTGGAGCAGGGGCTTGGATGGCTGGACGCTGTGGATAATTGTTTGCTGGCCTGGGAGCAGCAATTGGATTTTGTTTATGAGGACAAGCCCCAATACCATGAGCAGCTGAGCCGCAGATCAAGCAAAGGTTGTTCGCACGCCGGCAATCTCTCGCCAGATGCCCATTTCTCTTGCAGTAGTTACAAAAAGCTGGGCTGGGCCTGTTGATTGGTGCTCCAGGACGTCTTGGCACAAAAGGTGGTCTGGACGAGGCTCCACCTGCCATCTGGTTGGCAGGGCGCTTGACTCCTGCAGACTGAGGTCTGCCCCTTGCTTTTATCACTGCCTCATAACTGCGGGCAGCTTCCAGAGCATCCTCATGAGTCAAAATTTTTCCTGTAGCTAGAGTAGCCTGAATCTCCGTGTCCAGTCCTTATTGAAAACGACGGGCTCTGATCTCGTCCGTCGGTATCAAATGTGCCGCGAATCTGTGTAATGATCGTGTTAGCTGTGTTGTATGTGATATTTAAAAATTGAACTATTACGACATATCTTACCGACTTAACATGGTGAATTCAGTGTCGTATTCATCTACTGATTTTTCCCACATCGATCCTTGTTGTAGATGAATGAACTGCTGCTCCATGGCAAACCCGGCAGTCACAAGGAAGTATTTCGCGTCGAATTTCTCGCGAAAAGTCTTCCATTCAATAGGCTGTACAAGACAGCTTTCTTCCGCCTTCCACCAGTTACGAGCATTGTCCGTGAGCTGTAGTTTCGCCACACGGACCCAAGCTATGTCTGGCACTTGAGCTGCTTCCAGATCATCTTCTATGCTTTGGGCCCATTCTTCAGCTTCAAGAGGGCTTCCTTTTCCGGAGAACTGCTTCGGATGTAAAGCCCTGAATTGCTTTACCCCAGGAGCATCAGTCTTAGGACGGTTCAAGAGTTGTTGCTGTCCCTCGAGAAGGCTGCGGATCGCCTCAAGTAGCACTGTCTGCTCGGTGGGTGGCGCAGGAACAGCTGGTGTGAGAGGTAGTGCTGGAGGTGTGTTGTTGACGTTGGTGCTGGTGTTGTTCGGAGAATCCATAACCCTGAAGAAAAATTCGGGTTAGGACAGATTCAAGTACATGAAATGATAAGATTCAAGGAATATGAAATTGTTAGATTCAAGGAACATGAATTGTAAAGAATGTTTTAGTTGCTGGTTCTTCTGTTATATTGCTTAGGTTGTTCATGTAGAACAGAACTGCATGATAGAGTTTCATACAGCTCTGACCTGCATGGGCCACCAACAAAACCTGTCACGCCCTGCTTCCCAGTGTACGGTAAAGAGGACGCGACGAGGTCTGGTACGTATATACTCAGAAGTACATACGCTAAGCGTATCTAAGCAATATAAAATAAATACACAAGAGACAAGAAATAAAAGAACAACAACTTTTATTTATTAACATTCTTTGTACAATACATGAAAGGAAATACAACTGAAATAAAAAGATGCCTAAACAGTGGCATAACATGAAATGATAAGTACAGAAAGGAAAAGTGTGCAATGAAACTAAAGTGCAGGGTCTTCGGAAAACTGCTCCAAGTCTTCTTGAGATGGCTCGATCTCCGCCGGGTCCAAATCACCTGACGATCTTCAAAGAAGAAAGAAACAGAATGCCGTCAGCGAACAGGTCGCTCGGTAAGTCCCAAAGGTAAGAGGAGACAGAATAAGAACATATATTTTAAATTTGTATTATCCTGTAGTAATGTCGTATTAACGCTGTTGTTTACAGCTTGGTACAAAAGGATGCCAGTGTATACGAGGGGAGTCTCTATATGCCAGAGACTAGGGGCACATATATTACAAGGAACCGTTTATGCCACGGTACAACAGCAACTGAATTCATATTAGGTGTATTAAATCTGACCACCTCGTGCCATATTTAACACCTTCCGTACCAATCTACCCCTTAAACCCCGTGATGTCTTATTTGTATTGTTATCTTGTAAATTGTATTGATTATAAGTTTGATCGACTAACTGACCGAAACCATGATATCAGGAAACGGTTGTAACCGTAGAGTCATGTAAATGGAATACTGAGAATCATGTAAAAGGAATATATATCCATTGTTCGGTTCAGTCAAGTTGTATAAATTGATAATTGTATTCATGGATTCATGTGTTCATTTTGAATTGGAATATTGTAGATTATAGATTGACTTGAATCATATTCAAGTCAGATTAATCAGACTCAAACCCGAGTCAGACAATCAGAAATGTGAATCGAAGTCTTATAATTGCTAGGGTCCTTAGGGCAATTTATAAAACTTGAGGGGGTTTTATGTAAAAATACTTTTATATACTTTTCAAAATATACCTCAAGTATTTATTGTTCGTTTTTAGAGTTGTAATGAGGGTGGATTTTATGTTATGAAATTTCTAGTGAAAATATCCTAGTTTTATAAATAAGAGTATTTATCTGTAATATTGATTATCTGAAGTTCCTGGTATTTTAGTGTAAAATTTATTATTGTGATTTTTAGAAAAAGGTGGAGAATTTATATTATAATAAAATAGGTATTTAAATGATAAATATACATATTTTTATACAAAAATAATTTTAATAAATATTTTATATACCAAAAATCTCATTTTCTTAAGATGTCATATTTTAAACCTTTCGAGACCGAATGCTCATTACGGAGGTATCTCGCACTACTAACCCGAGGGTGCGCGATAAACCGCACAATCCCGAACAGGTTCCCCAAAAATGGGTTGTAGCGGCGCTTTGCAAAGATTGTAAAATACCAATCCTTTAGAAAACGGTTTTATAAAGTAAACGGTATTTATTTGCAAAGTGTAATTTCCGTATTTTAGATTCTAGGGTTTCCTAAGCCAACTAGCCTATTTCTAAATGGTCTAAATGACAATTCGTTAGAAGCCTCAAATCGCCTCTTCACCGCCAATTGTGGCCAGATAAGTACAAGTGAGGAAGGAAGGATCCGCTCACGAATCGTGAGACGGGCCTTTTAAAGTTACTTTTGCTCACTTGCCTAGCCTAGACACCACAAAGTCGGGTTTAGATAAACGATCAATGTCCACAACTTATCGTATTTCCTAATGAGAGGCATTTGTTTAAAAGTGTTTCAAATCTAAAACTTTTAAGAATGGTTTTATTAAGAATATGGTATTTAAATGAAAGTTTTGTTTTATCGTATTCTAAGTTCTTGATGATTTCGTTTTGGTTTGTATTTGCGTGTGTGTGGAGGTAGGTCATTAACTCGTGCTCTACTTTAAATGTATAGCAAAGTTTAGGGGTAAAATGTGAAATCGAAACACGATGGTATTAAGGTGAAAAATACGATAGATTGGAAAGGTTATCATTTCATGTGAGAAAACTTGTTCAAATTATTCGTTGAATGTTTAATAGTCAACGTAGAGATGTTTAAGCATGATTGAATTGATTAGAAGTGAAATTTTATAGAAGACCAAGTCGGAAATCGGATTTCTTCCGATTCCGTCGGGTTTCGTAAATTCGTATTTTAGAGAAATAGAAAGGGGGATAGAATGGGACTTACGGGTTTCGATCTATACTAAGGAGTGTTGGGGAACTAAAGGAGTTGCCAAGGCGTTGCTTCGTTGCCGGTTGTTTCTAAAAACGTCGCCGGAATTCCCGCCGGAATTTCTCGGAGCTTCGCCGCGAACTTGTTTTCAATGTGCACACTTCTTGGAAAATTTTGAGAGAGTGAGCTTAGGGTTTTGGGATGAGAGGGTAGGGGGTGTATTTATAGGGTAGGGTAGGTGAAAGGTTTTTAATTAAAAAAAATTGTAAAAATGTGGGAAAAACATTAAAAATCATAGTAATTAGGGTATATTAAATCCTTGGGAACCGATCCAAGTAAATGGTGTGTGCAGGGGAGTTAGGAATTTGAAAAGGTACATTTTTTGTTTCGGTGACTCGGCGGTTAGGCCGAGTCCGGCCGGCGGCGCCGAACCGAGTTGTCCGGTCTGCCGGCCGACTCGGCCGATCCTGGCCGAGTCACGGGGTCGATGGGTGGGGGGTCTCATGGGGTAGGCTCTGGTTTTTTTAGATTTTCAGGTATAGTTCAACTTTTGGGAGTTATGACATGTGGACTGTTGGGCTTCCAAGAAATTTAAAACAAAAATAATCTAAAAATAATGTGGGGCAGGGGATTTGAACTCTGGTGGCTTGTTTCAGCAGTGCAAGGTGTTACCAATAAGCTACAGCTCCTTTTTGTAATTATTGTGGGAAAATAAATACTTAAGTGGTAACAACAACATTTAATACCCCAAGTATACTTCAAATTTAAATGAATTTTATGTATACAAAAATTGGAGTTGTTACACACGTTGATAGAGCCCTTAGGATTCTTGCTTGACTACCAGTAGTATGATGACGATCATATATGTGAGAGTTGGGTAGTCTATAAGCACATCCTTAAAGTGTCCCTAGACATTGGAGTTTCGAGACTGGGCATCGATACTCCATGAGTAGACTAGTGTATACGATCGAGACCAAAACGAAGGGCGATGGCCGGTATCACAAGCCATTGGTGTCAGTTGGTTCACCTAAGACGTATACAGGTGTTCATTGGATTATGAGTACACTGGACAAGACTCACCGGGAACATGCTAGTTGGTATTATACCTGAAGTCTGATAGCAGTTCCCTGCTGACATGTGTACAAGTTAGTTTATCGACCTGAGATCATCATTTGTCTCATGTGAGTTCCCACTGTGCTTTGATTACTACCCTACCATGGATCAAAGGAGTCATGAAAACAGGTTTTAGTTGGGTACAGTCCCGAGCCACATGGATGTATTGAGCGGATTGGCAGGGGATTCGTCTCTCCCGGTATTGGGGATGAGATCACGCTGTGTCTAGGAGAGCCATTACACGAAGTTCTTGGCCAAGGTAAGTGAGATTTACTGGTAGGTATTACAGTAGTATCTCAGGGTGTTCTGGGCTACACTCCAACACGACTTATACCGCTATTGGGGGTCTGACGTTTACCAGCCCCTATGCCCGATATGCGATACTCATAGACGAACGGACCAGACTATACGGATATTGTCACTGACAGGCTCAGTAGGGTTTCACGATGAGTTCACTCGTCAGCCTCCCTTTGCTCAATACCTTGGTAGCCGTTACGTACAGCTAGTACCACTGACGTGCTTGTAGTTAAACCCACCGCCAGCGTATTGACGAGTCTTTAGAGTCCCCCATAGAAAGTTTTCCCAAGTTCGGGCGAAATGTTGTAGAGGCCGTATGGTTTTATAGTAGGGTTCGATCATATACGTGCACTCGTGCATGGAGCATGATCTGACGGATCATACTAGTGGGCTTTAGTTAAAGCTGGATTCTAGTGTTAGATTTGTTGGATTACTTTAGTCTCAGTTGCATTCGTATTCAGTCGGAATGCGGATGCAGGTATGTAAATACGGAAGAGGGGTATTCTTGTGATCCGTCACGAGTTTACTTTAGTTGATGCCATATCTTTTTATTGGATTAACATTTTGGTTTAAATGTTTAATTAGGTCGAAATTGTGAGCTCAAATCATAATCAAGAGCATTAAATATAGCACATGCATTTGTGGTGACTCATGGTATTATTTTTTGTTCCATTTTCTTTTCTCTTGTTTGTTTATTGTGTGGAATTGATATGTAGAGAGAGAGAGGGCAGCCACATATAGTGTGGGGCTTGGTCTTGAGATTATGAGAGAGCTCTCACAATTGATCTTACACAATAAGCATAGAAAAGCTCTTCTTCTTCTTCCTTTATCTTGAGCTCACAAACTCCATCAATGGCTTCATCTTCAACCTCCATCCATACCATCTCATGTGTTGAGAATCAATGGATGTTTAGAGACAAAGTTATCACACACATTCTCTACTTCACCTTGGACATGTCGGCTAGCAAACTTCATGTCCGAGTTGCTTCGGTTTGAAGCGGGAGCCCATAAAAGGTTTTCTAGACGTGTTGCCACTTCGATGAGGAGACCGGAGATTGAGCGATATCGGAGATGCCGCGAGGAGCTAGGGATGGTGGCTAAAGACCGAAAGACACAGATTGATCGGTATAGCCATTCTAACTTCTTGTAGTTAGCTAGTTTAGTGTTAATGGTACGATCCGGGTAAAAGTCTGCGTTAGCGCCAGTTTCGTAAAAGTTTTTGTTTCCGCGTTTGGCCTCTAATTGACTGCCGGGGCGCTACCGTAGACTTACAGTATATACGGAGGAGTAATGCTGAGAGAGAATCTCATTCTCCTTTACAACAGTCCAGGAATTCCGTGCTCAGGTATTCTCCTCCCTGATCATATCAAAGGATATAATACTTATACCCATTTTGGTTCTCTATTTCTAACTTATATTCTTTGAATTTTTCAAAAGCTTCAGACTTGTGTTTCAACAGGAACATATGTCCGAATCTTGAGAGATGATCAGTGAATGTAATGAAGTACAAAGAACCGGTCCTGGCATGTATAGACAGGGGACCTCATACATCATCATGTATCAATCCCAAGAGTTCACTAACTCTTTCTCTGTTTCCAATAAACGGGGCTATGGTCATCTTATCTTTGTGACATGACTGGCAAGTTTCACAAGATGTAAATTCAAACTGATTTAAATATGCATCTCTATATAACTTAGCTAGACGGGTCGCATTGATATGACCTAGTCTACAAAGCCTCAAGTAGGATTCGTTCATTTCTAAACTCTTCCTCTTGTGTGTGTTCTGTACGTTAAGAACTGTGGTTTGATTTAGAACGTATATGCTTTTAGATAACGTGCCTTAACCGATCAACTCTTGATATAAGGATATGTTCAAAACATAATCCAACAATACAAAATTATATCCTTCTTTGCTAAATAAGGAGACCGATATGATGTTCTATATCAGGTTCGGTATCTAATTATCCTTCTTTACAAAATTATTTCTTTGTCTTGCTGCGTTTTATCGGCAACTTTTGCATTTCGAGTTCTTTGACATGAAGAATTTTCTGCACAAAATCTTGATGAAAAGTGTTGAGATATACAATATTATGCATTAAGTAATAAACACACAATTTCCGTCATAATGCCGGTTATAAAGTATAACACATGTTAAATGATCTTATCCAGACAAACTGCAAATATGTGTAATATTTGTACCAAACACCTTTAGATGATTAGAAAGAGTAGGGAAATTGATGTGTTGAAAGTGCGGTATTTTCGACTGAACAAATTCCCCCAAACTCTTTCAACACATCAATTTCCTTATCCTTTCTAATCATCTAAAGGTGTTTGGTATAAATATAACACATATATGCAGTTTGTCTGGAAAAGATCATTTAACATGTGTTATACTTTATAACCGGCATTATGAAGGAAATTGTGTGTTTATTACTTCACGCATGATATTGTATATCTCAACAGTTTTCATCGAGATTTTGTGCAGAAAATTCTTCAGGTCAATGAACTGGAATCGCAAAAGTTGCCGATAAAACGCAGCAAGATAAAGAAATAAAATCTGGCAGAGATTCAGAAAAGATAATAAGATTCCAGATGTCACTTGAAGACCCCAATGCCAACACCAGAACACCCCAGAAAAACCATGAAATGATCTCACTATTTGGCCGCGGAACCGCGGCCGATTCAGCCCGATCCGCCGCGGATCCGTAGCAGATTAGGGTCGTCGGCGGTCGAGACTTCTCCAGAACCTTCTCTGTAACTACCTAACTTCCTCATGGTGCTATGTAACCTCCTAGCTTCTTTGAGAGGGCTTTGATAACAACCAAGCTTATGAAAGAAGCTTAATTTAGGGGCTATAAAAGGGGATCTAGATCTTAATTGTTGGGGTTGTTCAAAAAAAAGTTGTTACACAATTGAGCCACAATTCAATTCAAGTTGAGTGGCACAACTTGAGATCCAATCAAATAAAGATTCATTGAGGGCAAAATCAAGCGAGCAATCGAAGATCTTTTATCGCAACGCCGATCGTCATCAAGAGCAAGAGATTCGCAACCGATCCATGACTCACGGCGATTGAGCCACGCAAAGATCGACGAAAATTTCCCTTTCAAAGGAGCGATCGAGAGCTAGTCTTGTAAACTCGAATTGAGAGGTGTAATTTGAAGGAGATTTAATAAAGGTGATAATTGTAATTCTCGCTTTCTTTACATTCTTGTATTATGAAATTACTCATTCTTGATTCTTTAATTTTCATGATACGTGAGTGAAATCTCCGCATGTAAAGGAATCGAGACAATCGCTAAATCTAATGATGATGAAATCCCAAGCTAATCTTAAGTCTTATGAGATTTGTAAACATTAGGAAAAATAATCATCAATGACCTAATTTGGAGAGAGATCGCCATTCTTGATAATTTCGTTGCAAATTAGGGATCAAATGATTGATGATCCTCTTTGCTAGAGGCTAGGTTTGAATGATGATCAATGAAAAGACAAGGGATAGTGAAGGAGAAACCCTAGTTTTTTCAATAGATCCCTAATCTTCATTCATCGTCATCGATCTAGCTATAATTCATCAATAGATAAGATTCATAATTTCTAGTATTCATCACTGCTACTAATTCGATCGATTCCTACAAGCTATTCTTCATATTCTTGATAATTCAAATTGATATTGGACACTTTCTTGATTTCTAATTCTTGATCATGTTCTTGATTTTCTTGAAATGACAACTCAATTAAATCTTGAATTACTTTCCTGAATTTTCTTTACTACTTTCTATCGACTCATCTAAAGCAAGATCGAATAAATCCTCGCATCTCAGTGGACGATCCGTATTAATTAACGAGCTACATCGACACCGTTATTGATTGAGCTATAAATTCTTTAGTTGTGACAACTTTTCAAAACATAATTCATACGATCAATCAAATGGCGCCGTTGCCGGGGATACGTACGTAATTTGTTCTTTCTTACTATTTGAGTTGAAAAATTATTATTCCATCAAATTTTAATTCATGAATCGCTTCAAGTGCTTAACGATTAGTGTTTGAATTTTTGCGAGGGAATCTGGAATCATTTTAGCAATGAGATCATGATTCAGAGATGATATACAGATTCCAGAGGAGTACAAGAAGCTACAAGAAAATTTTGAAACCCTAATTCCCCCATAGAACCGCGGTTCCGCGGCCAAATTGAGGTTTTTGCGGCGGTTCCGCCGCCGTTTAGGCGTTTTAGTGTTCCAAACTTCTGTGGTATATTCTCTGTTCTCTCCACTTCTATCTGATCTTGTCCAATAACACTTTTCTGCAGGATTCTTTGCAAAAATTCGCAGCGCTTAAAAGAAATTTGTTGCGTTTCTTGAAATTGGTTGCTTGTGCATATTTTAACACGGAAATTAAGGGGCAAAGACCAAATTCAGATTAGGTAGGGATTTCATTACCCTTCCTAAGCCCCAAAAATCACAAAACTAGCATCCGCATCACCTTCATTAACAAAAAAATATCTAGACAAGACCTTAAGGACCGTCGCGCTCAATTAGGACAGAAGAAGGTTGTGGGTAATCTAGTGCTTATCCGCATTTCTTTTGTGGTGTCTAAGGCAAGTGTGTCTAAGGTAAGTGGTTACTTAATTAGGCCAGCTACTTACGTAGCGGAAAACCTCCCACTTACCTAGCCACAGAAGGGATAAAGAGGCAGTAGATCTAGGGTTGCTTGTGTATTTTTTGTGTGATTTTTCAAAATCTGTCTTTTTCCAAAACCAAACACCAAACCAACTTTTCTCTAATTATCACTTACACTGCCACTTGTGCTAAACCTTTTAGTGCATGCTTGGCGGGACACGGGATTCTATTACCCGTCTTGTCAGCATTTCTTTTATCGACCCTAGAGTCGGTAATTCTTCGTCTTCTTTCCCACCACCCACCACGACCGTGATGGACGTATATCCGTCGAACTTCAATAACACCACTCTGCCACCGCCCGCAGGAGTATCCTCCATGCATTTCTCTCCAAGAGAAATGCTACCGTACACATGGTCCCCTTCCCACCTGTCTTTCTATACCGCCATCCAATGGGGAAAATTTCGAAATTAAACCTCAATTCATCAAACTGTTACCCAAATTTCACGGTCTTGAATCTGAAGACGCATACGTTTTTATCTCCAAATTCAAAAACGTATGTGCAATGATTGGTACGTCACAGATTTCTGTGGATGCTATGAGTTTGCGTCTTCTCCCGTTCACTTTGTGCGATTTAGCCCAGAAGTGGCTTTATAATACTCCCGCACATTCTATTTTAACATGGGATGAATTCGTTGTAGCATTCCTTAAGAAATTTTATCCTAATCATAAGATTAGCCGTGTTCGGAGCGAAATCTTCCAATTTACCCAACTTCCCAATGAACCATTTTGGAAATACTTTGAACGGTTCAAGGATCTTCTTATCCAATGTCCTCATCACGGAATCCCTGGATGGGATCGGTGTCGAATTATCTATAAGGGTATTGATGTCACGACCCGAAATTTGGCACGTGACGGCCCTTAAACCACGTAACGTCCACAGGCGTAACGCAATCTAAGTAAGCCGAAAATCCAGCAAATCTAAACCATCAAAAGTAGTAAGTGATAAGAACATGGTCAAAAGCTTTTGGGAATCTCAAGTAAAAATTCTTTGAAGTACAAATTTACTTTCTTAAAAATTTCGGCAGCACCACTTTTGTAAAAACTAGCCCCGAAAACGGGTACATCATAGAATATAAGTAAAGCATCCCCAAATGGGAGCAAATCCATGCCCAAAGGCGGAAACAACCACCACAACAAATATACGACGCCGTAGCGAAGAAAAGGACGATATAAAGTTACAATAGCATAAAAGACATCCAGAGACACAAAATAATACAACATCGATCCTCACAATTTGTCTCTAAGTCAAATACATGAAGGTGGTAGATGGAGAGTACTAGATCCAACAAAAGATATACAAGTTACGTAAACGGATAACCATGAAACCCACTAGCAAAAGGCCTCACAGCCAACTGTAGCGGTATCCGCAAAAGTAGAGATAATATGAAGCTCTGCCACGAGTACTCTTAGGGTCAACCCTGCAAAACACTGTGGCACAACGGGGTGAGTTGCCAACTCGTGAATAGTAAATATCATATGCAGGTAATCGCAGGTATGCACATACTGTGATAATCTATCATATGCAAACTGATAGCAATAAATGGCAATATGAATATGCAACAGTCATAAAAGGTACTCTATCAGGTACTACTAATATATGAATCAATGCATATCAAATAAATGCTGAGTATGGGATAAAATATGTCATTCTCATGGAATCCTCATCGTGGCAGGACCAGTGTCTGTTGGGTTACCCTTGCACCTAGTCTAGGGTTTGGTAGCATCACTCATGCCATTTTGAAATTTAGAGAGGTGCAAAGCTAACTAACCATGAATTATGCTAGAATTTCTAGGGTAACAAAAATTGTATCACATACAAAGAAGTAAAGAGATAGGGATTACAACCTTTGTAGTCCGTTCCTTCACTTCGTAAGCTCCGTGTTGAGGTCCCTTCACTGAGATCAACATGAACTCCGACTCTCGAGTGGCTCCATGAAGTAAATAAGACACCTTGCTTGTAGTCTTCATGATCCAAGATGATCTACCTTGAAGAATCTCTAACCCAAGCTTACACTTCACCAAACAACTTATTAGAAAAGTGAACACACTAATCTAAGAGGCTAGAATAGATGAGAATGATGAAGTAGGAATTTTGCTCTCTTTTGTTTTCAAATTCTCACTCAATATCATCACAAAAGAAAAACCTAGTGAAGCTTTTTCAAGAGCTCAAAGAAGAAGAAGATGAATATCCTTTTGTGATCAATAATGAATTATCTTGTTATGGTTACTTATTCAACCATGAGTTAAGCATGAAGGAATTAACTCATGTAGAGAATAAACTAGAGTTAATTGTTTGGATTGGGTTAACAAATATCTACACAAAAGATCTAAGCTAAAGACAAAGTTAAAGCTTCATGAAGCTTCATGGAAGCTTCATGCAAAAGCTAACTTTAATCCAAACCCTAACCAAGTTTAAACCCTAAACTAATGTTGAATTTGTAACTCTAACATGTTACAATATTATATATCACATATACAATATATTTTGTAACAAAAGAAAATAATACAATTAACATATATCGCATATATATCAATGCATTATCCCGTGAGAAAATGAATCAATAAAGCGAGCTTATATTAGTTAACGTAATGTAATATATCACATATATAATTATACATTAAATTATCGAATCAACACTTGATCCGATAATTCGGCTATAATATATATAACCGACTAATATAACATGTACCTATTCATCGAATCAATACTTGATCCGATGACACGGCTATATCACATATACCCGGCCGATATCTCATATCGCGAGAATAGAATATGGTATCCCATATCGTATTATTCTCGGTCTCGCACATATCACATATGTGCTCCTACTCCGTTTTGCCTGAGCCAGGAAACTTCTGTGTAAGACTCTAAAGAATCGTCAATACGCCGGCAGTGACTGATGATCATATCAAATACCCACAAGCTGCAAGCGGTCAGCTAAACGTAACAGCCACCCAGGTATTGAGCGATCAGAAGATCAACAAGCAAGCCTGTACATTCTCCTATGAATCCAATCAGTAACACTACCGTACAGTCCGGTCTCTTCGTCTGATATGTCACATATCGAGTCTAGGGGTGGTAAACGTCAAACCCCAGTAACCGATAAGTCGTGTCGATATGAGGCTCATAACAGGTCGATAAACTACCGATAACTCTTACCAGCAGCACTCCATATCAGCCCTGGCCAGAGACTTCCAGTTATAGCCAATCGAACACAGCACAACATCAACTCCCTATACCGGGAGAGACGAAACCCCTCTTATCACTCATTGCCTCCATGTGATTCGGGACTGTATCCAAAAGCCACCATTTTGCACGCCCTCTTGGACATGGTAAGGTAGAAATCGAAGCATAGTGGGAATCACACAAGACTCTATGACGATCTGGGTTTTACAGACTAACCTGTACCAGTGTCACCAGAGAATTGCTATCTGACGATAGGTATAATACCATCAAGGTGTTCTCGGCGAGTCCGATCAGTGTACCCAGTCTCTACTGAGCACCCGCACACCATCTTAGATGTCAAACACCAATGGATATGGGATCATCCATCGCCCATCATATAGGTCAAGATGCGTATACGCTAGTCTACTCTTTAGTATCGATGCCCTGTCTCGATACTCGCTCGACTAGGAACAGTTATAGGATATACTCGTTGACTACCCTGGCGCCACTTGTATGATCTCATCATAGTCCTAGTAGTCGAGTACATATCCTAAGGTCTTTATCAATATGTGAGAGCAAGACAGTAAACCAATACAAGTCAACATGTTAAGATAAAGTGAAACCAAATAGCATACTATCATGTTGAGCAAGAAAGTCCTCTCTATATATATCCAAGCATCCACTATAATACACATCATATGTACAACAATGGCCTCTAGGGCATATATATAACTAACAATGTCCCACTTGCACTAAGGCCAGCTGTTGTAGTATCGCATACCCAACATCCCGAAGAGTCTCTCAAACTGTATCTGGGGAATGGCCTTCGTGAGTGGATCCGCATTGTTGTCCTTCATGTCAACTCTCCTGACCTCGATCTCGCAGCGATCAACTATCTCTCGGATCAGGTGATACCGCCTCAGAATATGTCTGGACTTCTGATGGGACCTGGGTTCCGTGGCCAAAGCCACAGCTCCATTGTTATAACAATATAAAGGTATTGGATGCTCAATGGACGGAACTACACCAAGTTCAGTGATGAACTTCTTCATCCAGACAGCCTCTTTGGCAGCATCGTTAGCAGCGATGTATTCAGCCTCCATCATCTAGTCTGCCACGGTTTCTTGCTTGGAACTCTTCCAACAAACCGCCCCTCCATTTAGGGTAATGACAAATCCCGAGTGCGACTTAGAATCGTCCTTATCACTTTGGAAGCTTGAATCGGTAAAGGACTCCACCTGGAGTTCTCCGTTACCATACACCAAGAACATCTCTTTAGTCCTTCTCAAGTACTTGAGATTGTTCTTCACAGCTGTCCAGTTACTCTCTCCTGGATCTGCAGTATACCTACTGACTACACTTAGTGAGTATGCTACATCGGGTCTGGTATATAATATCGCGTACATGATAGAGCCTACTGCCGAAGCATAGGGTATCCCTTGCATGCAAGCCCTCTCCAAATCAGTCTTGGGAGACATCTCTTTGGAGAGAGTGAGTCCAGAGATCGTGGGTTGGTTCCCACACTTGGATTCTTCCATACTAAACCTTTTTAGTATGGTGTCAATGTATCTCGATTGGGACAATCCCAGTATCCGTGTAGATCTATCTCTATAGATCTTAATGCCTAAAATGCAGGAGGCATCACCTAGATCTTTCATTGAGAATCTATGTGATAAGAAGAGCTTTACCGAATGCAGCATAGCAACATCATTTCCTTTCAAGAGTAAGTCATCCACATACAATACGAGGAAGACGACCTTACTCTCTGCATCCTTCTTGTAAATACAAGGTTCATCTACGTTTTTGATGAAGTCAAACTCTTTGACTATAACATCAAAGCAGATGTTCCAACTCCGCGATGCCTGCTTCAACCCGTAGATGGATTTAAGAAGCTTGCACACCTTTCTGCTGCTCCCACTATCTACGAAGTCCTTTGGCTGAGTCATGTACACGCACTCCTCTAAATCACCATTTAGAAAGGCGGTCTTAACATCCATTTGCCAGATTTCGTAGTCATGGTATGCAGCAATGGCAAGTAAGATCCGGATGGACTTAAGCATAGCTACTGGAGAAAAGGTTTCGTCATAATCCACACCTAGTCATTGACGCAAACCCTTTGTAACAAGTTTAGCTTTGTAAGTCTCAACTTTTCCATTTACACCAAGTTTCTTCTTAAAGATCCACTTGTTCCCAATGGGTTTTATCCCTTCAGGAGCAACTTCCAAAGTCCATACTTTGTTGGTGTACATGGATTCCATCTCAGATCGCATTGCATCCAACCACTTCACAGAGTCCCCACTCATGATGGCCTGCTCGAAGATAGTTGGGTCATCATCTTCCATGATGCAATCCTCACTCCCACCGTCAATGAGAAAACCGTAGTATCTCTCAGGTGGATGAGGAACCCTGCTAGATCGGCGGAGAGGCTGGGGTTCGTCGGGACCTACTGAATCCTCTGGTTCCACCAAATCTTCTGTTGTAGTTTGTTCTGCTGGAACTTCTTCCAGTTCTACCTCCGAGCCACTAATCTCTTTTGCAACAAATTCTTTTTCTAAAAAGGTGACGTGTTGAGCAACAAACACCCTTTGTTCCTCACCTTGGTAGAAGATATTTCCTCTTGAATGCTTGGTATATCCAACAAACTTACACAAAACAGACCTTGCCACGAATTTGTCCGGTTTTTGTATTTTAACATAGTCCGGGCAACCCCATATCTTAAAAAATTAAGATATGTTCTCTTCCATTCCCATATCTCATATGGGGTGGTAGGCACAGATTTGTTAGGAACTTTATTCAGTAGGTATGTCGCTGTCTCAAGCGCATATCCCCATAAGGAAATAGGTAACTCAGTATTGCTCATCATAGAGCGCACCATATCTAATAGGGTGCGAGTCCTCCGCTCCGATACACCGTTATGCTGTGGTGTATAGGGAGGAGTCAGCTGAGAGAGAATCCCATTCTCTTTTAGATAGTCTCGGAACTCAGTGCTCAAGTATTCTCCTCCTCGATCAGATTGAAAGATTTTAATAATTTTGCCCATTTGGTTCTCTACTTCCTTCTTATATTCTCTGAATTTCTCAAAAGCTTCTGATTTGTGTTTCATCAGGAACACATATCCGAATCTTGAGAGATCGTCAGTGAACATAATAAAGTATGAAGAACCATCCCTGGCATGTGTAGAAATGGGACCGCATACATCGCTATGTATCAGTCCTAAGAGTTCTGTAACTCTTTCTCCGTGTCTACTAAACAGAGTTTTGGTCATCTTGCCTTTGAGACAAGACTGGCAAGTGTCATAAGATGAAAATTCGAACGGATTCTGTTAGTTGTATGTATGCCCTAGAGGCCAGTATTGTACAGATGATGTATATTATATTGGATGCTTGGACATATATAGAGATGACTTTCTTGCTCGATATGATAGTATGCTATCTGTTTGCACTTTATCTTAACATGTATACTTGTCTCTTTATACTGTCTTAGAGTTACATGTTGGTAAAGCCCTTAGGATGTGTACTTGACTACCTGAACTATGATGCAGATCATACTAGTGGGGACATGGTAGTCCATAAGTACATCCTTCAAGGTCCCTAGTCGTGGGTGTATCGAGACGGGGCATCGATATACCAGTGTAGACTAGCGTATACGCTTCTCGACCCATGAGATGGGCGATGGATGATCCCATATCCATTGGTGTTTGACATCAGAGATGGTATACGGGTGCTCAGTGGAGACTGGGTACACTGGACGGACTCGCCGAGAACTCCCAGATGGTATTATACCTCACGTCAGATGGCAGTTCTCAGGTGACACTTGTGCAGGTTAGTCTGTAGACCCGAGATCGTCATAGAGTCTTGTGTGATTCCCACTGTGCTTTGATTTCCACCTTACCACGTCTATGAGGGCGTGCAAAATGGTGGTTTTTGGGTACAGTCCCGAGTTACATGGAGGCAATGAGCGATAGGAGAGGTTTCGTCTCTCCCGGTATTGGGGGTTGATGTTGCACTGTGCTCGATTGGCCGTAACATGGAAGTCCCTGGCCAGGGCTGATTCAGAGATTTGCTGGTAAGTGTTACCAGTAGTTTCTCGACCCGTTATGAGCCTCACATCGCCACGACTTATCGGTTATTGGGGTCTGACGTTTACCACCCCTAGACTTGATATGCGACACATCAGACGAGGAGACCGGACTGTGCGTGAAGTGTTGCCGATTGGCTCGATGGGAGTTGTAGCAGGTTCATTTGTTCTCTTCTGATCGCTCAATACCCGGGTGGCCGTTACGTTAAGCTGACCGCTTGCGGCTTGGGGGTGCTTGATATGATCATCAGTCACTGCCGGCGTATTGACGAGTCTCAGAGTCCCACAATGGAGTTTCCTAGTCCAGGCGAAACGTTGTGGTGCGCGTATGCGATATGCGCATGGACCCGATTAAAATACGAGTATAGGATACCGTATATTGATCGGGCGGCTTGCTTTTGGTTAGGGTCATATGTGATATGACCGGATTGATAAATCAAGTGTTGATTTATCATTTAACCATTATTTTCTCACTAGAAATCCTTTCTTGTACTTGATGGATGTATGCATGCATGTATGTTCTCTTTTTAGATTCATGCACATATGGATGTACATTCACACATACATACATACATACATACATTCTTCATGGTTGCTTATACAAAGAAAATGATGGCAATATAAGACTCACACCATGGGTATTTTATTTGGAATATTATTGTATTTAAGCTAAAAACAAAAGGAAAAAGAAAAGGGGTTAGTTTTGGATTGTTTCTACACTCTTCTTGATCTAACCTTTCTCACCCACCATTTAAGCATGGTTTACTCTTCCTTTTAGTTTTTAACTCAAGTACAATAACGATTCAACCATGGTTTGAGATGAGAGATAAAAATATATATTGATATATTTTCTATTTTCTTGTAGAGAGTTGAACTTATCTTCTTCTCAAATTGCCATCATCTTCTTCTTCCTCTCTCATTTTGCTCTCTAGTTTTTTGTAGTGAGCAATATACTCATCAAGATTGGATTTTGAAGTGAGAATAAGAACCACAATATCATTCTACACAAGTTTAGCCAACTTGTTTAGAGTGTTAGCTTCATTTCGTTCACTTGATCGCATAAAGTTGCAAGCTTGGACAAAGCGGACTCCGGGTGGATCATCGGTGACCTAAAGGAGTTCAAGCGGAGCTTTTTCAAACCCCAAGTAACCGAGGAGTCTAGCGTAGGGAGCTACAAAGTTTGTACTCTCTAAACCCTAACTTTTCTTTCATATGATGACGTGAAAAATTTGAAACCCTA
Source organism: Agapanthus africanus (assembly GCA_030015575.1). NCBI lineage: Eukaryota > Viridiplantae > Streptophyta > Magnoliopsida > Asparagales > Amaryllidaceae > Agapanthus > Agapanthus africanus. The sequence goes on from JASDDO010000029.1 coordinate 56,679,047, forward strand.
ATTTTTCTAGGAACGATTCTATGTTCGTTAACTTAGCACCCTAAAAATTCAGTTTTTGGTTCATGTGATACTTCCAAACCCTTTCTGAGGTGCTAGGCTAACCCAACATTAGTATCAGAGCCGACCTAGAACATTAGGCGACACTTTAACGAAGTTAAAACTCCGATCGAACCGAAAATACGGATTTTTGAGTGCTCTCTGGACATTTTTTAAAAACTGCTGTTTTTTAGAATTAAAAATATGTAAAAAATTCAGCAGGAAAATATAAGAATTACGGTATAAAAATTATTCAATGAACAGTTATTCTTGCCGCGGAAACGCGGCCTAAGCTTGCTTAAGCCGCGGTTCCGCGGCCGTACACATCATTCAATGAATAAATTTTGTACAGTAATGATGGATTCTGCTTGTATATTTTTTAGGATATTTTGAATCTGAATTTAGTGCTGAAAATTCTGGAGATGGTTTTGGACTCGACAGTTCGATCGGAATTTTGATTTCGTGGCTTTTCGGGGTAAATCTAGAAAGTATTGAAGTGTTCGAACGACTATTATTTGCTCACTTTTCACAGGGTTTAAATCCTTCGGAGATTCGTGCAAGTTTTGTGGTGGTCCCTTTAGAAGAAAACAAACCTTAACTCGATTATGTGACCATCTTAAACTGCCCTTTGAATCTTAGGGTTTGGGGCAGTACGGCGTGCCACATGTGACGCGTTGGCTTGACCCTTCTACGGCTAGACCGCTACTACTGTGTCACACTCCAAGTTTTTGAACTCCGCTCAAGTGTTGAGCTTTAGGGAATCTTGGGTATTTGATCGTTCGTTCGAAAACTTTAATACCGTATAATTATCTGGAATGTGATGCAATGTGTGGAATTCATATTATAAGACATGAAATACGAGGTATGTGATATTTTGCATTTACGATGTCTAAGGAGAATGTGGATTCCAGATATTGCAGTTTTACACTTTCTTTTCTGTGACCGAAAGTGTAGTATGTAGCTGTATTGCCAATTGTCGTTGCTATACGTCGACGACAATCGGTGTATGCATACTTACTTACGTTGATTATATGAGATATTATGTGTTGCTGAGATATGATGTGCAGGATTGTCGCGATTGAATAGCCGGGTTTTTTTTATGTGAGATGAGAGTTTTATATTTTCATTCATGTAAATTCAAATGTAATGTAATATTCTTTTATTTGGGGCACTTCCGGGTTGAGGTCGATGCCACCTGTGTTGTATATTATTTACTTTTCCGCATTAAGATGGACCCATGGAGGGGAGCACAGGTGACCGGGTTCTGGGGTTCAGTGGGAGGCCATCTCGAGGAGTCGAGACCGGGTCTCCTAAACTCCAGAATTGGTAGGGTCGCTTGCCGCTCTCGTAGGGGTCCAGGGTGTGGGCTTGGCTATTCATCGCGACTGTGGAATCCGTATTTTCTATTTTGGCTAAATACTAAATACGGACGTCCTAGTATATCCCACATTATATCTATGTTTCTGTTGCGATATCTGTGATGTGATCATTTGATATGTTGTGATGAATACAGTATATAGTATATATGATATATTATATAGGCGTTACTTATGTTTTACACCAGCACTAGCCCTGCCCTGCTCTGTCGTTAGTTACTTAACCTAACGGTGCACGAGGGGACATCGAGGCGAATGCGGATGGCATAAGTGTACGTCGTATTTATCTGTGATGTTTAGTTGACTTAAATGATGTGACTTCATTAATGTGATTAATGAAAGAAAAGAAACCTAAAAGATGTTGTAGAATCAAATTTTAAAATAAAAGGGTTGCTACAGTTTTGCTTTGCATAGCGGTATATATGATATACCCTGCACCTTATTCGATGAGGAAAGAGCCGAGATCCCTTCACCGGGAGTGACCGCTTTAGCGAAACTGGCAGATGCTACAACACTCGGTTTGCTTTTATTGCTTTTGGAGTTTTGCTTTGCACAGTGATGTATATGATATATCCCGCACCTTATTCGATGAGGAAAGAGCCGATATCCCTTCACCGGGAGTGACCTCTTTAGCAAAACTAATAAAAGCCTCAAAATCACTCCATTTCAAAAACTTCACTTGATTCTATAACGATATCAAGTTCATTACGCAATAGGTTTTCAGAAAAACCTGTCATAGCCCTCCGTCATTTCAGATAAGTTGTATATAGTATTCGTGCTACATTTGTTGGATTTCGTCAAGGTGTAGTGTGCGGTAGCTATATGATGCGACTGGATTAGGGTAGTCGTATGGCTTTGTTGGCTTTCGTCAAGGGTCGTACGGGTGGGTTTAATTCAGTCAAGAAATGTACGGGTTGAACTTGACTAGCGGGCTGTGGTTTGTTGGCTTTCGTCAAGGTCATAGCACGTTAGGGGCAAAATATTATCGGGAATTTCAAGTGTTGAAATTTGCAATGAGATTGCGTACCTTTTATGAGATAGTTGGATCCCGATACCCACTGCGAGTAATTGTTACCCCCGGGAGAGTTTTACAAAGGACAATTAGCCGATCAAGTAGGTGTCTAGAAAGGTGTCAACGGGGTTACGCCTCTGGGAAAATGAGGTTTACTTTAATTAGGTCTGTGCGAAAGCACGGGGAACCTCCCTCAAACTACCGACACTGGCCTGGCTAAAAGATCGACGAAGTTGTAAGGTGTAATTAATCCCGGCTAGTCTTTCCTTTTAGGGTTTGAAGGAAGATTTGATAAAAAACAGTGGGAGCCATCCTGATTAGATAAGATAATAACCAATCTGATCTTGCAAGAGCATACGCTAAAGTGTTTTCTTCTCTCTCTCTCCAGGTAGCGACCATGTCATGCCCTAATCAAGATAATAATATGGATGTATTGACCGAACCCGCATGTTATACTGTGCTGGGGAATGTTGGTTCCATTCTTTCTTATAAGAGTTATAGGACTGAACAGGATATAGGGAAATACCAGGATTCCCTTGCCACCCGAATGAAGAAAGTACATGTTGATGCATTTTCTTCGGGTATGTTCGTTACAGAGAACTGTTTCTCCATTTGTCCTACGTCCTGGGTATTAGATACCGGGTCAGGATCCCATATATGTAATCAGTTACATGGGCTCAGGAAAGGTAGAGAACTTGGAGAAGGTGATAAAGACATTAGAGTTGGAAATGGTGCAATTGTTGCAGCTAAGACTGTCGGGGAATATCACCTTGCATTACCAATTGGTAATACATTGGTTCTGAACGAATGCTATTACATGCCGAACCTGATATGCAACATTATATCGGTTTCTTTGTTGAGTAAAGTGGGATATAATTTTGTATTACAGGATAATGTTATGAACATTTTCCGTAACCAAAAGTTGGTTGGATCAGACACGTTGTGCAATGGCATTTATGTTCTAAATCAATCAACAGTTCTGAGCATAACTAACACACACAAGAGGAAGAGTTCAGAACTGAACGAATCCTTCTTGTGGCATTGTAGACTGGGTCACATCAATGCGATACGACTGGCTAAGTTGCATAAGGATGGATATTTGAAACCGTTCGAATTTTCATCTTATGACACTTGCCAGACATGTCTCAAAGGCAAGATGACCAAAACTCCGTTTACGGGACACGGAGAAAGAGTTACCGAACTCTTGGGACTGATACATAGTGATGTATGCGGTCCCATGTCAACACATGCCAGGGATGGTTCTTCGTACTTCATTACATTCACTGACGATCTCTCAAGATACGGACATGTGTTCTTGATAAGACATAAGTCTGAAGCTTTTGAGAAATTTAGAGAATATGAACAAGAAGTCGAGAACCAAACCGGAAAAAGTATTAAAATCCTTCGATCTGATCGAGGAGGTGAATACTTGAGCAGTGAATTCCTGGACTTCCTAAAAGAGAATGGGATTCTCTCTCAGCTGACTCCTCCATATACACCACTGCACAACGGTGTATCAGAACGGAGGAACCGCACCCTATTAGATATGGTGCGCTCTATGATGAGCACAGCCGAGTTACCTATTTCCTTCTGGGGGTATGCACTTGAAACAGCCATACATCTATTGAATATGGTCTCCACCAAATCTGTGTCTACCACTCCATATGAGATATGGAAAGGGAAGAGACCATGTCTTAACTATGTTAAGATATGGGGTTGTCCAGCCTATGTCAAAGGACAAAATCCGGACAAACTCGAGGCACGGTCTGTTCTATGTAAATTTATAGGATATCCCAAGAATTCACAAGGGTATATCTTCTACCACCCTGAGGAACAAAGAGTGTTTGTTTCTCGGCATGCCACCTTTTTAGAAAAGGAATTTCTTGAAAAAGAGATTAGTGGTCATAAGGTAGAACTAGATGAGGTTCCAGCTACAAAAGTTGCAACAGAAGATCTGGTGGAACCAAAGAATTCCGTAGTTCCCAATGAACCCCAGCCGCTCCGCCGATCTAGTAGGGTTCCTCGCCAACCTGAGAGATGCTACGGTTTTCTCATGGATGGTGGGAGCGAGGATTGCATCATGGAGGATGATGACCCAACTAGCTTCGAGCAGGCCAGCACGAGTGGGGACTCAGTGAAATGGCTCGATGCTATGCGGTCCGAGATGGAATCCATGTACACCAACAAAGTATGGACTTTGGAAGTTGCTCCTGAAGGGGTAAAACCCATTGGGAGCAAGCGGATCTTTAAGAAAAAACTTGGTGTAGATGGGAAGGTGGAGACTTTCAAAGCTAGACTTGTTGCAAAGGGTTTTCATCAAAGACCAGGTGTGGACTATGACGAAACCTTTTCTCCAGTGGCTATGCTTAAATCCATCCGGATCATGCTTTCCATCGCTGCATATCATGACTACGAAATCTGGCAAATGGATGTTAAGACCGCCTTTCTAAACGGTGATTTAGAAGAGTGCGTGTACATGACTCAGCCAGAGGGCTTCGTAGATAATGGGAGCAGCAGGAAGGTATGCAAGCTGCTTAAATCCATTTATGGATTGAAGCAAGCATCGCGGAGTTGGAACATCTGCTTTGACGTCGTTATCAAAGAGTTTGATTTCGTCAAAAACGTAGATGAACCTTGTATTTACAAGAAGGTAGCAGAGAGTAAGGTTGTCTTCCTCGTATTGTACGTGGACAACATACTCTTGATAGGAAATGATATTCCTATGCTGCAATCGGTCAAGCTCTTCTTATCACAAAGATTCTCAATGAAAGATCTTTGTGATGCCTCTTGCATATTGGGAATTAGGATCTATAGATATAGATCCAAACGGATATTGGGATTGTCCCAATCCAGGTACATTGACACCATACTAAAGAGATTTAGTATGGAAGAATCCAAGCGTAGGAATTTGCTCACGATCTCTGGAGTCACTCTCTCCAAAGAGATGTCTCCCAAGACTGATTTGGAGAGAGCTCGCATGCAAGGGATACCCTATACTTCGGCTGTAGGCTCTATCATGTATGCGATGCTATGTACCAGACCCGATGTAGCATACTCACTAAGTGTAGTGAGTAGGTATCAAGCTAATCCTGGAGAGAGTCACTGGACGGCTGTGAAGAGCATTCTCAAGTACTTACGAAGGACTAAAGAGATGCTCTTGGTGTATGGTAATGGAGAATTCCAAGTGGAGTCCTTTACCGATTTGAGCTTCCAGAGTGATAAGGACGACTCTAAGTCGCAGTCGGGATTTGTCTTTACCCTTTACGGAGGGGCGGTTAGCTGGAAGAGTTCCAAGCAAGAAACCGTGGCAGACTCGACGATGGAGGCTGAATACATCGCTGCCAACGATGCTGCCAAAGAGGCTGTCTGGATCAAGAAGTTCATTACTGAACTTGGAGTGGTTCCATCCATTGAGCATCCAATACCTTTGTATTGTGATAACAATGGAGCGGTGGCTTTGGCCAAGGAACCCAGGTCCCTTCAGCGATCTAGACATATTCTGAGGCGGAATCACCTGATCCGGGAGATAGTTGATCACCGGGAGATCGAGGTCAGGAGGGTTGACACGAAGAATAACACAGCAGATCCACTCACGAAGGCCATTCCCCAGACACAATTTGAGAGACTCTTCGGGATGCTCGGTATGCGATACTACAACAGCTGACCCTAGTGCAAGTGGGAGATTGTTAGTTGTATGTATGCCCTAGAGGCCAGTATTGTACAGATGATGTATATTATATTGGATGCTTGGACATATATAGAGATGACTTTCTTGCTCGATATGATAGTATGCTATCTGGTTGCACTTTATCTTAACATGTATACTTGTCTCTTTATACTGTCTTAGAGTTACATGTTGGTAAAGCCCTTAGGATGTGTACTTGACTACCTGGACTATAATGCGGATCATACTAGTGGGGACATGGTAGTCCATAAGTACATCCTTCAAGGTCCCTAGTCGTGGGTGTATCGAGACGGGGCATCGATATACCAGTGTAGACTAGCGTATACGCTTCTCGACCCATGAGATGGGCGATGGATGATCCCATATCCATTGGTGTTTGACATCAGAGATGGTGTAAGAGTGCTCAGTGGAGACTGGGTACACTGGAAGGACTCGCCGAGAACTCCTATATGGTATTATACCTCATGTCAGATGGCAGTTCTCAGGTGACACTTGTGCAGGTTAGTCTGTAGACCCGAGATCGTCATAGAGTCTTGTGTGATTCCCACTGTGCTTTGATTTCCACCTTACCACGTCCATGAGGGCGTGCAAAACGGTGGTTTTTGGGTACAGTCCCGAGTCATATGGAGGCAATGAGCGATAGGAGGGGTTTCGTCTCTCCCGGTATTGGGGGTTGATGTTGCACTGTGCTCGATTGGCCGTAACAGGGAAGTCCCTGGCCAGGGCTGATTCAGAGATTTGCTGGTAAGTGTTACCAGTAGTTTCTCGACCCGTTATGAGCCTCACATCGTCACGACTTATCGGTTATTGGGGTCTGACGTTTACCACCCCTAGACTTGATATGCGACATATCAGACGAGGAGACCGGACTGTGCGGGAAGTGTTGCCGATTGGCTCGATGGGAGTTGTAGCAGGTTCCCTTGTTCTCTTCTGATCGCTCAATACCCGGGTGGCCGTTACGTTTAGCTGACCGCTTGCGGCTTGGGGGTGCTTGATATGATCATCACCCACTGCCGGCGTATTGACGAGTCTCAGAGTCCCACAATGGAGTTTCCTAGTCCAGACGAAACGTTGTGGTGCGCGTATGCGATATGCGTATGTACCAGATTAAAATGCGAGTATAGGATACCGTATATTGATCGGGCTGCTTGCTTTTGGTTAGGGTCATATGTGATATGACCGGATTGATAAATCAAGTGTTGATTTATCATTTAACCGTTATTTTCTCAATAGAAATCCTTTCTTGTACTTGATGGATGTATGCATGAATGTATGTTCTCTTTTTAGATTCATGCACATATGGATGTACATTAACACATACATACATACATACATCCTTCATGGTTGCTTATACAAAGAAAATGGTGGCAATATAAGACTCACACCATGGGTATTTTATTTGGAATATTATTGTATTTAAGCTAAAAACAAAAGGAAAAAGAAAAGGTGTTAGTTTTTGATTGTTTCTACACTCTTCTTGACCTAACCTTTCTCACCCACCATTTAACCATGGTTTACTCTTCCTTTTAGTTTTTAACTCAAGTACAATAATGATTCAACCATGGTTTGAGATGATAGATAAAAATATATATTGATATATTTTCTATTTTCTTGTAGAGAGTTGAACTTATTTTCTTCTCAAATTGCCATCATCTTCTTCTTCCTCTCTCTTTTTGCTCTCTAGTTTTTTGTAGTGAGCAATATACTCATCAAGATTGGATTTTGAAGTGAGAATAAGAACCACAACATCATTCTACACAAGTTTAGCCAACTTGTTTAGAGTGTTAGCTTCATTTCGTTCACTTGATCGGATAAAGTTGCAAGCTTGGACAAAGCGGACTCCGGATGGATCATCGGTGACCTAGAGGAGTTCAAGCGGAGCTTTTTCAAACCCCAAGTAGCCGAGGAGTCTAGCGTAGGGAGCTACAAAGGTTGTACTCTCTAAACCCTAGCTTTTCTTTCATATGATGATGTGAAAAATTTGAAACCCTAATTTTTCTAGGAACGATTCTATGTTCGTTAACTTAGCACCCTAAAAATTCAGTTTTTGGTTCATGTGATGCTTCCAAACCCTTTATGAGGTGCTAGGCTAACCCAACAGATTCAAATATCCATCCTTATGTAACTTAGCTAGCCGTGTCGCATTGATATGATCTAGTCTACAATGCCACAAGAAGGATTCGTTCATTTCTGAACACTTCCTCTTGTGTGTGTTTTGTACATAAAGTACTGTGCTTTGGTTGAGAACGCATATGCCATTATTTAACGAGCCTGATCCAATCAACTTTTGATTCAGGAATATGTTCATAACATTATCATGTACTACAAAATTATATCCTTCTTTTCTCAATTAAGAAACTGATATAAGATTGCATATCAGGGTCGGAATGTAATAGCATTCGTTCAGAACCAATGTATTACCATTTGGTAACACAAGGTGATATTCTCCAACTGCTTTGGCTGCAACATTTGGACCATTTCCTACTCTTACGGAATGATCACCCTCTCATAATTCCCTACCTTTTCGTAGCCAATGTAACATATTACTTATATTGGATCCCGATCCGGTATCTAATACCCAGGACGTAGAGTGAACTGAGAAACGGTTCTCGATAACTAACACACCTGAAGAAGATGCATCAACATGTTTATTCTTCATTTGGGTGGCGTGAGAATCTAGATATTCTACTATTCCCTGCTCAGACTTATAACAATTATAAGTGGAAGCGAGACCAACGTTCCCCTGCTCAGTATAATAAGCGGGTTTAGTCAATACATCCATATTATTATCTTGATTAAGGCCTGATATGGTCGCTACCTAGAGAGAGAGAGAAGAAAACACTTTAGCGTATGCTCTTGCAAGATTAGATTGGTTATTATCTTATCTAATAAGGATGGCTCCCACTGCTTTTTATCAAATCTTCCTTAAAACCCTAAAAGGTAAGATTAGCCGGGATTAATAACACCTTTACAAGTTCGCCAATCTTTCAGCCAGGCCAGTGGTGGTACTTTGAGGGAGGTTCCCCGTGCTTTCGCACGGACCTAATTAAAATAAACCTCTTTTTCCCAGAGGCATAACCCCGTAAACACCTTTCTAGACACCTGCTTGATCGGCTAATTGTCCTGTGTAAAATTCTCCCAGGAGTAACTCTTACTCGCAGTGGGTATCAGGATTCATCTATATCATAGAAGGTATGCAATCTTATTGCAAATTTCAACACTTGAAATTCTCGATAATATTTTGCCCTAAGCATCCTATGACCTTGACGGAGGTCAACAAATCGTAGGATACTAGTCAAGTTCAACCCGTCATTTCCTGATTGAATTAAACCCACCCGCACGGCCCTTGACGGAGGTCAACAAGGTCGTACGAATACCCTAAAACAATCATATCTCATGTTTAGCAGATAAACACTAATTAGCTACCGCACACTACGCCTTGACGGAGGTCAACAAACGCAGCGCGAATACTAAGTAGGACTTATCTGAAATGACAGAGGGCTACGCAGGTTTTTTAGAATACCATGAGCGTAATGAACTTGATATCGTTGTAGAAACAGGTGATTTTAAAAAGGAGTGTTTTTGAGGCTTTTGTAGGTTCGCTAAAGAGGTCACTCCCGGTGAAGGGATCTCGGCTCTTTCCTTATCGAATAAGGTGCAGGTTATTTCACAAATATCTCTGTGCAAAGCAAGAACTATAAAAGCAATCAAAAACTAAACCGTGAGTTTGTAGCATCTGCCAGTTTTTCTAAAGAGGTCACTCACGGTGAAGGGATCTCGGCTCTTTCCTCATCGAATAAGGTGTAGGGTATATCATATGTACCACTATGCAAAGCAAAAACTGTAGCTACCCTTTTTGAAAATTTGATTCTACAACATCTTTTAGGTTTCTTTTCTTTTATTAATCTCATTAATAAATCCCATCATTTATGCTTCCTAAGCATCACAGAAGAAACGAAAATACAACGTACGCTTATGCCATCCGCATTCGCCACAATATTTCGTTATGCACCGTCAGGTTACTTAACTAACGGCATACCAAGACGGGACTAGCACGGGTGCAAAACATATGCACCGTTTATTATATATCATATTTACAATAATAAAGCATTCGTCTCACGCATATAATATGATCACATCATAGTATATCAGCAGAAGAAGAAACATATGAAATATCGGATATACTAGGAGGTCCGTGTTTTATATCGAGCCTTTATAAAACATGGATTCCACGGTTACGATGAATAGAAAAACCCACATCCCTAGACCCCTATGAAAGCGGCAAGTAACACTGCCAATTCTAGGGTTAGAAGACCTGGTCTTGACTCCTCGAGATGGCCTTCCATTGGACCCTAGAACCCGGTTACTTATACTCCCCTCCTTGGGTCTATCCTAATGCGGAAAAGTAAATAATATACAATGGTGACATCAACCTCAACCCAGAAGTGTCCCAATTAAAGAATATTACATATAATGAATTTTACATGAATGAAAATAAAACCCTCATCTCACATAAAATCCCGGCTATTCAGAATACGACAATCCAATACAACATATCACAGCAACACATAATATCTCATATCATCAACGTAAGTAAGTATGCGTATCCCGATTGTCGTTGATGTATTGCAACGAAGCCGGCGATACACCACATACTACGCTTACGGTCACAGAAAAGAAAGTGTAAAACTACAACATTTGGAATCCACAATCGACTTAGACATCGTAAACCCGAAATATCACATATTACGGATTTCATGCCTAACTATTTGAATTTCACATATTGTATCACATTGCAGAATATCATGACGATGTTTAACGTTTTGATCGAATCATTGTACACGCACAAATTACCCCCGTGAGCTCAACACTTGAGCAATGTCAAAACACTCAAAAACCGTGCCATAGTGTCCATGGTCCAGCCGTAGAAGGAGTTAACCAACGCCTCACATATGACACCGCGGAACTACGGCAAACCCTAAGGTTCGATCGCGGTTCCGTGGGCACAGAATCGAGTTAAGGTTATTATAGTCTTTTAGGGGTCCATAGGGGTACTTGCACGATTTAACGAATACAATCAACTTCGGAAAATTACAACACTTGGAAATTTCAGCGGGGTATAAAATATGGTGTGCGATGTTCGATCGAACTGCTAAAAATAGTCAAGGTTACCAATACAATGTTAAATTATACAGCTACTAAGCACTACGAATTAGCCCCAAGTCAAACAGATCATCACATGAAAATTGGGCTAAATAAACAATACTTGGAAACCCAAAATAAACCCAAAAGAGTACGGATGAAGCACGGAGGGCAGAGGAGGCAGGGGGGCCAGCCTGGCCGGAATTTCAAGCTAGGGGCTCGGCCAAAATCCGAGCCCCAGTCCCCGTGTTTCACCAATGTTCTTATATTGGTCTAAATAACATTCTGCAGTCGTTTGAAAAATTTTTAGGGGACTTTTTACAAAATTTCCAGAGAGCAAGAATAGGGTTTCTAAATACGGTATTTCGGAGTGGATTTCATTTTCGTAATTGTTATAACACCGTATCTAGAATTCTAATTTGGCTCTGATACCACTGTTGGGTTACCCTTGCACCTAGTCTGGGGTTTGGTAGCATCACTCATGCCATTTTGAAATTTAGAGAGCTGCAAAGCTAACTAACCATGAATTATGCTAGAATTTCTAGGGTAACAAAAATTGTATCACATACAAAGAAGTAAAGAGATAGGGATTACAACCTTTGTAGTCCGTTCCTTCACTTCATAAGCTCTGTGTTGAGGTCCCTTCGCTGCGATCGACATGAACTCCGACTCTCGAGTGGCTCTATGAAGTAAATGAGACACCTTGCTTGTAGTCTTCATGATCCAAGATGATCTACCTTGAAGAATCTCTAACCCAAGCTTACACTTTACTAAACAACTTATTAAAGAAGTGAACACCCTAATCTAAGTGGCTAGAATAGATGAGGATGATGAAGTAGGAATTTTGCTTTCTTTTGTTTTCAAATTCTCACTCAGTATCATCACAAAAGAAAAACCTAGTGAAGCTTTTTCAAGAGCTCAAGGATGAGGAAGATGAATATCCTTTTGTGATCAATAATGAATTATCTTGTTATGGTTACTTATTCAACCATGAGTTAAGCATGAAGGAATTAACTCATGTAGAGAATAAACTAGAGTCAATGGTTTGGATTGGGTTAACAAATATCTACAAAAAAGACCTAAGCTAAAGACAAAGTCAAAGCTTCATGCAAAAGTTAACCTTAATCCAAACCCTAACCAAGTTTAAACCCTAAACCAATGTTGAATTTGTAACCCTAACATGTTACAATATTATATATCACATATACAATATATTTTGTAACAAAAGAAAATAATACAATTAACATATATCGCATATATATATCAATGTATTATCCCGTGAGAAAATGAATCAATAAAGAGAGCTTATATTAGTTAACGTAATGTAATATATCACATATATAATTATACATTAAATTATCGAATCAACACTTGATCAGATAACCCGGCTATAATACATATAACCGACTAATATAACATGTACCTATTCATCGAATTAACACTTGATCCGATGATCCGGCTATATCATATATACCCGGCTGATATCTCATATCGCGAGAATAGAATATGGTTTCTCATATCGTATTATTCTCGGTCCCGCACATATCACATATGTGCTCCTACTCCGTTTTTCCTGAGCCAGGAAATCTCTGTGTAAGACTTTAAAGAATCGTCAATACGCAGGCAGTAAGTGATGATCATATCAAATACCCACAAGCTGCAAGCGGTCAGCTAAACATAACAGCCACCCAGGTATTGAGCGATCAGAAGATCAACAAGCAAGCCTGTACATTCTCCTGTGAATCCAATCAGTAACACTACTGTACAATCCGGTCTCTTCGTCTGATATGTCGCATATCGAGTCTAGGGATGGTAAACGTCAGACCCCAGTAACCGATAAGTCATGTCGATGTGAGGCTCATAACAGGTCGAGAAACTATTGATAACTCTTACCAGCAGCACTCCATATAAGCCCTAGCCAGGGACTTCCAGTTATAGCCAATCGAACACAGCACAACATCAACTCCCTATACCGGGAGAGACAAAACCCCTCCTATCGCTCATTGCCTCCATGTGATTCGGGGCTGTACCCAAAAGCCACCATTTTGCATGCCCTCTTGGATGTGGTAAGGTGGAAATCAAAGCACAGTGGGAATCACACAAGACTCTATGACGATCTCGGGTCTACAAACTAACCTGTACCAGTGTCACCGGAGAACTGCTATCTGACGATAGGTAAAATACCATCTAGGAGTTCTTGGCGAGTCCGTTCAGTGTACCCAGTCTCCATTGAGCACCCGTACACCATCTTTGATGTCAAACACCGATGGATATGGGATCATCCATCGCCCATCATATAGGTCAAGATGCTTATACGCTAGTCTACTCTGGAGTATCGATGCCCTGTCACGATACTCCCTCGACTAGGAACAGTTATAGGTGTACTCGTTGACTACCCTGGCCCCACTAGTATGATCTCATCATAGTCCTAGTAGTCGAGTACATATCCTAAGGGCTTTATCAACATATGAGAGCAAGACAGTAAACCAATACAAGTCAACATGTTAAGATAAAGTGAAACCAAATAGCATACTATAATGTCGAGCAAGAAAGTCCTCTCTTTATATATCCAAGCATCCACTATAATATACATCATATGTACAACAATGGCCTCTAGGGCTTATATATAACTAACAGTGTCCATCAAGACAATCTAAATCCCAATACCAAAGGCACCGCATCCTCAGATCGGCCCTCATAACCTGTAAGTCTCATGGAACCTGGGTGTCCAACATCGACACCAGAAAACATCATGAACACTTGTGTCCAGCATCGACACATAAATACTCATCTGTCAGGCGCTGTCACCACGACTGGCCATGATATCCACGTATCATACGTCTCACGGAACCTGAATGTCCAGCTCCGACACTCACAATCCCCGTATCCATACGTCTCAAAACTGTCACCGGTATGGTAGTACTCCCCTACCTCGATCTTATCGCCATCATCTGCGATCTTCTTACTCTGGGGTACCTCCGGGCCCCACCATGTACCCGCACACGGCCTCATCCACTCCTTGCATGGGGTATCTAACACAAATCTCAGAACTGAGAAATCTTATGGTGGATGCATCGAAATATCATATCAAAAGAAACCGGGTTTTTCAAACAATGCATAATTTCATGAACTACCACGGTGCTCAAATCCAGAAAACATCATGTGAAATCCATATCTAAATGCGAAAATCCAATAATATAATATATGCAACATAAAATAGTAATATGAGCATATAAAGGAAAAACCGCTATTCAAATGCATCAAGTTATTAAATATATCATGCAGTTTCTAATTATCCAAAATCCAACGCAACATCATATAAAGTGAACATGTAGCTATAGCAAGGTATATGTGTAACCATGCCGGTATAGTAAGATGTGTATCTATATGTAAGCATATATGTATGATGCATTTCATATGCGCAATAGCATAAGAATCAATGTCTCCATGCTGATGACAATACAATACCACACAGGGGTATATGTAGCTCTAGCAAAGTAAATGGGTGTACATGTAAGTATGTATGCAGGATGTACATGTAGTTGTATCTCATATGTGTATACACCTGTCAATAATGATGTAATACCCTCTAGGTATATGTGTAGCTATGTCCAGGTATGTGTATATACATATCAATAATGATGCAATACCCTCTAGGTATATGTGTAGCTATGTCCAGGTATGTGTATATACATGTCAATAATGATGCAATACCCTCTAGGTATATGTGTAGCTATGTCCAGGTATCTGTATATACATGTCAATAATGATGCAATATCTTCTAGGTATATATGTAGCTGCAACATAGCAAGGCATATGGGTAAGCCTGTAGGTATACAGGTATGCTATATTTCATATGCACGATGGAATAAGAATCCAATTTCAATGTCCCTAACCGATACAATATCACGTATGTATAGGTGTATGCTATCTTTCTTATACAAAAAGGAAATAAGGATCATGTCTCAATATCTCTAACCAATACAATATCATATATGTATATGGGTTGTGCGTGTTATGGCAATTATCGACGGAGTGTGTATAGCATAAAATTAATGCTCGTGAAACATGAACCGTCAATAATGGTGTTGTATCTCATCAATACTATGTCTATATGCAATAAGAAAATGAGGTATGCAACAATGGTACACATGCACAATCAAGTAATGATATGCAATGAAGTTCATGCACAATCTTTATATGTGCAATATACTTAATATCAAGAATCATATCATTTAATCTAGCCCAGACGAATAACGCCATGCGGGCGATTCCTCTGTAGATGTTAAATCTACTCACCGATGACCTCGAGCTAAGTAAATCCGACCACCTGCTTCCCTTTCTTCACAGTGTCCGAAGTCCCTGCTCGCGATCCTAAATTTCACAAACACAACACATAAGACTAAATATCCTGCGTCAACACAAAGACAACGAAATGCAAGTATAACGTCCACAAGAAAAACACACGGTGCACTTAGTGCACAAAACACGTACGATATCGGCACAACCCTAGCTAGGATGACACAACCACCAAGCCTAGACCCCTATCATACCGATCGCGCATTCACAACACAATATATATCGCGGAATCTAATATATCTAATATCGCAACGTCATTAGAAACCCACGCCTAATATTACCAAAAACCTAGTAAGCACTTTTAAACATTTTAGCTCATATCTAGTAGTTTAAACCATTCTAGCGATCACAATCTTCAAATAATAGGTTGATTAAACCACACAAACCCTTACTAGAATTTTAATCTCACCCATATAAGATTAGTAAAAGCTAGATTGCATTTAAGCTTAATTAGACAATTAGGAAAAATAACAAATAACAATCTCACATCTATGTTAAGTTTTCCATATCTAAACAACCCACTTAACCATTACAAAAATCAAAACCCTAACTTGATCTTCAAAAACCTTTTCTTGAAATTCCAAAACATGCTAATATAAGCTTCATTTAAACATATAATAAGCTAATTTAATGTATTTAACAACAACTAGAGTTTTGGATTAGGATTTTATACCTCCACTTGATTCAAAAACTTACAACAAGATCATCACAATAGCCTCCAAAATGCTAACTTTCATGAATATCCAAGCTAGACTTAGATTAAAGAATAATGGGTATTGATTTATTTTTGAGTTTGTGGGATTATTTGATGATTTTTGTGTAATTTTAGAAGCTTAAAGGAGTGGAAATGGAGTGGGGAAATGTTTGGGGCAGCAAGGTGGGGGTGGGGGGTGGGGGTCGGCCACACAAGGAAAAGAGTGGAAAAAATCTAGAATGAAACACCATTAAAACTTAATAATACACCTCCTCATGCCACCTCTTAATTCATTTTATTTCTAATTAAAGTTTTCTTTTAATTCCCACAAATATCTAGATATTTCTTCAAGATATTTTTTAAGTATGGATTAATGCTTAATCTTGTGATTAAGTTAGCATAGATTCCCTTTAGCATAATTAACCCAAACCAAAAAGTAATTACCACTAATTAAGTGCATAATTAAAAGCTTATAATAATATTTTAATTAAGGAAAAATATTAAAGTGAACCAAAATTTTCAAGTGACTAACTAAATACCGTAACTAGCAATTTCCTAATTAAACTTGGTGCAGTTAAGTCTATACAGATAAAAGATCACTTCTACGTTTTTACGGAAAACACAATTTATTTTACCTAATATCGGAAAATTCGCATAATGATTTCTAAAACACTACAATTGATCTCACGACAAAACAGATGCTTGAAACCATGTGTTAATGTCAATTCCTGTCTAAAGATAATGGTAAAGCTTGGAAATACCTGGAAGATCTTGCCTAAAAAACTTTACAATGGGAAAGTGTTAGTCACCCATCGACTAGGGAAGGTATTAATCAGCTCGATATTTCCATCGAAATGAAAGCCGAAATGGCCGCAATATAAAGGAAACTCGACGCTATAGAAAACAAAATCTCTTCAGCCTCCCTAAACCAATACACACTTCCCAAAACCGTGTGTGGTTGCTGTTCCAACCAATCACATTTGACGGAAGAATGTCCTTTGAATTTTTCATTTCAAGGTCATGAGCACACTAATGCTGCTTTTCAGCAACGACCTGGAAACGATCCTTCTTCTTCTTCCATATATAATTAAGGTTGGAGGAATCACCCTAATTTTTCTTGGGAAAAACACCAAGCTCAAAATATGGTTCCAAACCAAAATAATTTTCAAAGGGTCCCTCCACAACAACAGCAACCACACAACTGAGTCAGCACCCCTTTCAACCACAAAATTTTCCAAACCCGGCCAACAACTTTGATCCTTCTTCTACCGGTACCGATAAAGCCTCTGCACTCGACATGTTCATTAAATATTCCATGCAAACAAATGATATTTTAATGTCTTCTATCCAAATGTTACTTCAAACCACTGTCTTACACGGTGAGAGTATTAAAGCTATAGAAACACAAATTGCACAGTTAAATGCTGCGATGAGTGCTAGAGAGAAAGGGAAATTTCCATCTCAACCCTTACCTAATCCTGGATATGCACTTCATGTGAGTGCTATGACCACGTTGAGATCTGGAAGGGTGATGGATAACCATGTAGGTGAACAGATTGATAATGATGAATTGATCATTAACACCCCGACTTCCACTTCTACTTCTTACCCTATTTCGTCTAGTTTACCTTCTTCTTCCGAGCCTATTCTCCGTTTTCCCAAGGCTCAAACCATCCACCCACTTCATCCTTCCCACCCCTACAAACTTCTCCATAAATGTTGGACCCAACCCTTATTGATAAAGCTCCATTTCTAAACAGATTGAGGGCCAACAAACCTAACGCACAAATGGAGAAGATTGTGGAAATGTTTAAGCAAGTTAACGTAAATATCCCTCTCCTAGATGCTATACAACAAGTTCCAGCTTATGCGAAAATCCTTAAAAACTTATGCACTAGGAAGCGAAAAACTCAAGTGCCTAAGAAGGTATTCATGTCGAGTAATGTAAGCACAGTTTTTACACAGCAATTACCCAAGAAACGTAAGGACCCTGGCTGTCCTATAATCTCAATTTATATTAGGGGTAAAAATATCAATCGTGCTTTACTCGACCTTGGCGCTAGTGTTAACTTGCTTCCATATTCTGTGTATGAGCAATTGGGTATCGGAGAATTAAAACTATCGCAATGCACTTTACAGATGGCAGACCGATCTATCACCAAGCCTAGGGGTATGTTAGAGGATGTGTTGATAAAAGTCAGGGAATTTATATTCCCTGTGTTCTTTATTGTTCTAGATACACAACCTGTAGCGAACCCACGGAACCAAATTCCGGTGATTCTCGGTCGACCCTTTTTGTCTACTTCCAACGCTGTAATCAATTGTCAAAATGGCACTATGAACTTATCTTTCGGGATAGGTCAATTGAGATTAACATTTACAAGTTGGGAAGTGCACCCTCCGAACTCTAAGCTCATGTATGTTCTGTTGAATTAATGGATGTCGACAGCAGCGAATCTGAATAGCTTCACGATACTGATTTAGACTCTTTTCATACGTTGTTGTTTGACCCGGCTATGTATTATACACATACGGACTCTTCTTTTGAGTTGTCTGGGTCAACATCTAACGCTTATTCTGAACATTTCATGGAGTCTGAGTATCATCCCATTTTTTTTGATGACAATATTTTTCGGGATTTCGATGAAAGCTTCGCTGATGAACTCGCATTCTTAGCTGACATGGGAGTTGTGATGAATCAACCCCAAAACAAAGAAATTGAACCACCATCCCTTCTTCTTGACAATTACGAGAATGCGAGTAATCCATCATCATCATCACGGTGTCGTCTTTCCAAATCGAAACGCAAACCCTTTCCATCACACCACTTATCTCTTCCCCACTTCTTCCTGGCTCTATATAACATGTTCTTCCACCAACCGGTGCGTTTCATCGATAAAATCTTTGAATGGTTGTTATTGACTTTCGGTCTTCGTAAAGCTTTGCATTGACCAATAACTTTACCCCCCACTTATGATTTTTAAAAAAAAGCTTAATATTGTTTAACTCAAGTTTAGGGGGTATATTTTTGGCTCTTGGAAATAAAATTTGTACACAAAAATGGTGAGCCAAAAATAAGTTTATGGGAGATTTTCACGTACATTCATTCTTATCCCCATTAATAACTTTTTCTTCCAAGTTTACAGGTTTTGGAGATTTCACAGATGACAACAGTGAGAACACTGTTGTAAACAAGTTTGGGGGAGGTTTGTGCTTATTTAGACATCACTTTGCATCATATTGTGCATAAGCACAACTTTTTCAAAAATTTCAAAAATTTTCTTTTATAATAAAAGATTAAAAAGTGAAAAATTACATTTAAAAGATTGGAAAAGTTTAAGAAAACCATGAAAGTTAGATATTTTCTTAGATGAAACTAGTAATAAGTAGTTATGAGTCGTTGTCCCAAGGGTTATTAAGAAGAAGGAAGTCACTAATCTGAGGATAAAAATAAGTCTGAAAAATAGTTCTTATTCTGGAAGCCAAACATCTGAATGTTGATACCCTATTTATACGCACTTACACACGTCTTGAAACTCGGGATAGTAGAGGATACCTTGAAATGCTCTTGTCTAAAAGACAAAGTATGAAAATAATAAATGGAGAATAAAAATATAAAATGGTGAAGAAAAATGAACACTGGTTTTGTAATCACCAAGGCAGGATAGAAAAAATATAGCGAGGGTGCTTCATCACCTAGTGTCTTAGACCAACTGGTTTGGGAGTCACTGCTAAGACTTAGGTGTTGGAAGACGAGAAAAATACTAATTACGCCTAATATGCAAGCACATGAGTAATCGGTCGGTTAGTAACTCAAGAAGTATTAACGGTCACATGAAAAATGTGTAAGCAATTCCATCTAAAATATTCACCAACTAAAAAGTACCGAGGTAGATGGAAAAGAGTATGATTGCTTGAATTGAACTCTCCGAGTTTAGAGATGTCTTTTACACATAGGTTGGGTATATGATCGGTATTTGGAAGAAAGGTAGGAATGAAGAATAAAGGCGATGTTTTATTGAGGGATGATGTGATTTCTAACATTTTTTCATGACTATTAAGATAGGGCTCATGACAACCGAAAAGCTAGTGTAGTTGGAAACTCTAATTTTCAAAGTCTTTTTTTATAATTCTTATCTTAATATGTAACTTTCACAGTCTTCCTTTTATTATAGGATTTTGTGGGTGCAATCCGTTGAAAATCTTCAGGAGACAACACACCTCTTACTAGGGACACCTAGAGGTTTAAAGGCTTGTTGCACGTGCTCAGTGCAATCGTGTTTGCCTACGAAAGTGTGCTAGTTAGTTTTTCTTTTATTTTCTCCTTCTCTTGAATAAAAGAGGTTTGCTCGAGACGACCAAAATTAAGTTTGGAGGAATTTGTTCAGTCAAAAATACTGCACTTTCAACACATCAATTTCCATACTTTTTCTAATCATCTAAACGTGTTTGGTATAAATATAACACATATTTGCAGTTTGTCTTGATAAGATCATTTAACATGTGTTATACTTTATATCCGGCATTATGAAGGAAATTGTGTGTTTATTACTTCACGCATGATATTGTATATCTCAACACTTTTCATCAAAATTTTGTGCAGAAAATTCTTCAGGTCAAAGAAATGGAATCGCAAAAGTTGTTGATAAAACGCAGAAAGACAAAGAAATAAAATCTGGCAGAGATTCAAAATAGATAATAAGATTCGAGATGTCACATGAAGACCTAAATACCAAAACCAGAACACCCCAGAAAAACCATGAAATGATCTCACTATTTGGCCGCGGAACCGCGGTCGATTCTGTTAGTTATATGTATGCCCTAGAGGCTATTACTGTACATGCGTTGTATATTGTAGTGGATGCTTGGACATATATAGGGAGGACTTTCTTGCTCGACATGATAGTATGCTATCTGGTTACACTTTATCTTAACATGTACTCTGATTGTCTCTATGTTACATGTTGATAAAGCCCTTAGGATGAGTACTTGATTACCAGGACTATGATGCGGATCATACTAGTGGGGACAGCATAGTCGCCAAGTACATCCTTCAAATGTTCCTAGTCGTAGGTGTATCGAGACAGGGCATTGATATACCAGAGTAGAGTAGCGTATGCGCTTCTTGACCCATATGATGGGCGATGGATGATCCCATATCCATTGGTGTTTGACATCAGAGAAGATATACGGGTGCTCAGTGGAGACTGGGTACACTGGACGGACTCGCCGAGAACTCCCAGATGGTATTATACCTCACGTCAGATGGCGGTTCTCTGGTGACACTGGTACAGAGTAGTCTGTAGACTCGAGATCGTTATAGAGTCTTGTGTGATCCTCACTGTGCTTTGATTTCCATCATACCACGTCCAAGAGGGCGTGCAAAAAGGTGACTTTTGGGTACAGTCCCGAATCACATGGAGGCAATAAGCGATAGGAGGGGTTTCGTCTCTCCCGGTATAGGGAGTTGATGTTGCGCTGTGTTCGATTGGCTATAACTGGAAATCCCTGGCCAGGGTTGCTGAGATTTACTGGTAAGTGCTATCAGTAGTTTCTCGAACTGTTATGGACCTCATATCGACACGACTTATCAAGCGACTGGTGTCTGACGTTTACCATCCTTAGGCGAGATATGCGACATATCAGACGAAGAGACAGGACTGTACGGGAGTGTTACTGGTTGGATTCACGGGAGAATGTACAGGCTTGCTTGTTGATCTTCTAATCGCTCAATACCTGGGTGGCTGTTACGTTTAGCTGACCGCTTGCAGCTTGTGGGTGTTTGATGTGATCATCTCCTTCTACCGGCTTATTGACAATTCATTAGAGTCCTGCACAGAGGTTTCCTGGCTCGGGCAAAATGGAGTAGAAGCACATATATGATATGTGCGGGACCGAGAATAATACGTGTATGCGATACCGTATTAGATTCTCACGATATGTGATATCGGCCGCGTATATGTTGTAAGTCTACGGTAGCACGCCGGCCGTCTACAGACGCCAAATGCGGAACAAAAACTATTTAACTGGCGCTATCGTATACTTTAACCCGGATCTACCATTATTGCTAAACTAACAAACTGTAAAGAGTGTAAAAAGGTTATACCGAACGATCCGAGTCCTTCATTCTTTAACCATCATCCCACGCTCCGTTGCGGCTGCTCCGATCTCGTCGATCTCCGATCTGCTCGTCCAGGTGGCACCACGTCAACGATTCTTTAAACGGGCTCCCGCCTCTGACTCGAGGCAACTCGGTCGTCAAGTTTGCTAAAAGAGACGACCAAGAATGATGTAGAGAATGAGTAGAAGACTTTGTCTCACTTCGTCCAAAGCCGTGGACGATCGGTTAATGAAATTGCCACTCGAATCGAGTGATGGAATGAAATGATATATGAAATTTCCATACACCCTAAAACTATCATATCTTTTAAACAAATGAAACAATCAAGTGTGTGTGAGAGTGAGGAGGGGGCCGGCCATATATACCAATGGGGGGGGTGAGTGTAGGAGAGAAGTGGGTGACCACAAGAGAAAAATATCAAGTGTGAACACAAGAAAATATCTAGTGTGAACACAAAGTGTGAACACAATAAATGCAACCAATGAAACATCAACACCATTCAACCTAGTCACCTCTTCTAGAAACTTCTAGAAGCATGACTCACCCTCATTCAAGAAAAGATAAATCCGTCTTTAACCAAATGTTAAAAGACGGCTGATAGAAAACTGGAAACTGGCAACTTCCAAAAGTGATCCCGAAACGAATTTCAGGATAACCCCGTAACTGTATAAATATACCCGCATTTGTATTACGACCGAATACAAATGCAACTGAGACAAAGATATTATATCTACTCAATATAATATTCGGATCCGGCTTAAACCAAAGCCGACCAGTATCATCTGCCCGAATCTGACACGTGCGTAAACGCACGTGAATTTTCCGAACCCTGCCATAAAACCATACGGCCTCTACAACATTTCCCCCGAACTTGGGAAACTGTCTGTGGGGGACTCTAATGACTCGTCAGTACCCTGGCAGTGGGTTTAACCACAAACCGTCAGCGGTACTAGCTATGCGTAACGGCTGCCCATGGACTGACCTCAAGGGAGGCCGATGAGCGAACTCATCCGGAAACCCTACTGAGCCTAACAGTGACAATGTATATACAGTCCGGTCTGTTCTTCTATGAGTATCGCATATCTGCCTAGGGGCTAGTAACGTCAGACCCCCAATAGCAGTATAAGTCGTGTCGCAGTGTAGCCCAAAAACACCTTGAGATACTACTGGAGTACCTACCAGTAAATCTCCTGCCACGGCCGTGGGCTTTGTGTAATGGCTCTCCTAGACACAGCACGATCTCACCCCCAATACCGGGAGAGACGAATCCCCTGCCGATCCCCTCACGTGCCTCCATGTGGCTCGGGACTGTACCCAATGAGCACCTGTATACATCTTAGGTGATCCAACTAACACCAGTGGCTTATGAGACCGGCCACCGCCCCTCGTCGGGGTCTCGACTGTATACACTAGTCTACTCCGGAGTATCGATGCCCTGTCTCGAAACTCCCATGACTGGGGACCACAATTAAGGATATGCGTATAAACCACCCAACTCTCACGTATATGATCGCCATCATACTGTTGGTAGTAAAGCAAGATCCTAAGGGCTCTATCAAAGTGTAACATGTAATCAGTCACCTAAACATGTACACGAATGATAAAGGAAAACCAGATAGCATACTATCATCTCGAGTAAGACTGTCCTACCGGTATAGGTTCTCCGCAATCATTACAATCACGTGCCTGCGATCCAATAATTGACTCTGAGGGCACTATATCAACAATCTCCTACTTGCACTTAAGGCTAATTATTGCGATGTCGACTACTCACAGCCCGTGTGAAACTGAACATCCAACTCCTCTACTAATCAGTATCACAAAGCTCGTTTGCAAAACTATTGTGTTCGAGAAATAGCCTCAGTGAGTGGATCCGCCTAGATGTTTCTTTCTATATCTCTCTTAATCTCAAGTTCGCGGAGAAAGCCATCTCCCGAATCGAGTAATACCTGTCTTAGAATATGTCTGGATATCTGATGGGACCCTGTTCATAAATGAACTCCAAATCCAAACTTCTTAGACTGTATCGATCACTGAACCTAATCAGTATCCGGCACCATGCCACCCACAGTATCCTTTTGGACCACCTGTCCAAAATACTGCCCCCTTCGTCAGAGGGAAAACTATAACTCTGACAATCACTCTGTTAATCATGTCACCTTTGAAGCCTGGAATGATAATCGTCTCCCGAAGGAGGCTGCCGTCATCAAATCCGTAGAACATGTACTTATGTTCTAAAACTGCTTCCTTATGTTTCTCCAGGATTGGATTAATACAAACTTATTGCATCTAGTGCAAAACAAAATCTGGTGTGGTACTTGACATCTGATGATTGACTCAGTTGCCTAAGCAAGTGATCTGCCAATCATGCCCATCCCTCTCCCCTTTAGTCTGTAAGGCACCTTTAGAGAGGGTGACCCCATCACCTGCAGGTACACCACCATGCCAGGAGTCATGTGTTCTAAAAACCATTAGAATACTGTCAAAGTACCCACATTGGGAAACTACCCAAATCCAGATCCAAAACCATTGATCTAGAAACCAGAATGTCAAATATTATATCCATATCCTATCTGGAGAAACAACTGTGTGACGACCACAGTACAACCGATCGTAGTATAGGAATTTTACTTCCTACTTTGTGTATGTCATCCAAATACCATGACATCACACCCTACTACCTTCTTAACAGATCCATCCCCTATTCTGATGAAGTCAAACCCATGACTGTCATATTAAAAATAGATGATCTATCTCCGCTATATCTTCTCTAGTCTATAAATAGACATAAGCTACTTGCCCACTAAACTTCCG
This sequence comes from Agapanthus africanus, assembly GCA_030015575.1. NCBI lineage: Eukaryota > Viridiplantae > Streptophyta > Magnoliopsida > Asparagales > Amaryllidaceae > Agapanthus > Agapanthus africanus. The sequence goes on from JASDDO010000029.1 coordinate 56,704,286, forward strand.
CTGCTCCCACTGACTACGACAACCCTCTGGCAGAATAATATACACGTGTACTTCTAAAGCTAGTTTAGAACGACGCTATACTAATCCTCCTGCCGGGTCTCAAAGTCTGGAACAACAGTAGTGTCAAGTCTGGGTAAACAAGAACCTCCCTGTCACCATCCTTGAGGCTACCGAAGTACCTCTTGGGTGTCTGAGGTTACCCACCATATCTGCAGAGTGGATAATGGAATGTCAAACCTGATTGAATCTTTAGGTCCTATTAAATTTTCCGTAATCGTTCGCGGTTCTGGAATCTCTTCCAGTTCTACCATACTCCAACTACTATTTTCTGAAAAAATCCATTTTTACTAAAACTGTGGCGAGTCAAGAAAAATATCACTATTGATCTTCTAAATGGTAGAATATCAACCCTCGTCATAGCTAGGGTCAACCCACAAACAGTCATTACAGAAACGTGCCCTGAGTTATCTAGAGTCTGGTTTTAAGCATAAGCCGGACAACTCCCCATACCTTAACATCGTTAAGATATGAACCATTCTATATCCAATATACAAACTTTGGCACTTATTTAATTGGAACCATATTCAATCATGCAGCTGTCACCAGTGCATATCAACTTAATGGAAAGAGGCTAATCAGCATTACTCAACTTAGGAATACATCAAATTATGAGTAACCTGAAAGAGAAACAAATTTCTCAAAACCATTACTATCAACTGAATACCAATCACAAGAATCTACATCTTCGATCTCTTTGAAGAATCCCGATACTTGTGACACCTGATTCTCCACTTTATTCTTATACCCACAACTTCTCAAAACTTAGACCTTGTATTTTCTACGAAACACTTGTCTAAAAACTAGAGAAGTTATAAGTAAACAGAACATAGTACGAGGACCTACCCCTTTGTCCTGATGGACACTTGGACAACATACAATACTCTGTATAAGTCCACTGAGTTGAACAACTCAAAACATGTGCGTCGTAGGTGGAAAACTGTACCCTGGCGATTTCCTCAAATATCACCAATTACAACGAATTCCGATATAATGAGGATAATTAACTAATTCCCAATAACTTACTCCCACTCATCATCTGTAAAACCATACAGATATGATAATGAAACCTGGTTAATACATACCCTTGGAGTAAGTGTCTTATTGGGAAAACAGTTTTCTTTTAACAATGCACTGAAACATGAAAATGTTTCGTAGGGGTATCCTGGTATTCATAGCAATGCCTCTTCCATAATCCAATTCATGACTTCAACCGTATATTTTATTTCCATCTCTCTAAATCCCTTTATTTGTCTTTAGTCGTTACCTTCTATACACCATCGTTAGGCTAAATGGTTTTCTTCCTTCCTTACCCTTCGGCACCAGCCTATGGTTTGGAAGAAGACTATCCAGTAAGCATAATAGGTGTATCCTTCTAAACCAAGGAGTACTCGCATCTTGAGAGAAGGTGATGATAAAAGACAACTGAATAATACCTTATTCTTTTAAAGGTGAAATAGGAGTGGCGACAATGTACGTGGTTTGGTCGTGAATGATATCAGTCGCAATTTACTTTGCCCTCTTTCTAATCCCTTTATTTAGTCTTTACATATTACCTTCTGCACACCCTACTTAGGCTAATTGGTTTTCTTTATTCCCTACCTTTCGGCACCTGCCTATGGTTTGGAATAAGACTATCCAATAAGCGTAATAGGTGTACTCTCCTAAACCAAGGAGCCCTCGCAATCTGAGAGAAGGTGATAATAAAAGACATCTGAATAAACCAATTCTATTTCTCCTGAACCTTGATCCATCCTCGAAGAAGTCCCTTCGAGTTCGTATATTACCATATGATGGATCTATCCAATGGAAGTGGATGTCCGTAGTAATACGGGTGTTATGAGAAATGCAAAGGGTAAAAGAAGGAGTGGCAATAACTTATGCAACTCAGACAATCCAAAGCCAGTATTTTAAGAAGGTTCGGTCAACTTGGTCGCTGAGTCATAGTCAAGGGTCGATCAAAGGTCGCTGCCAAAGAGAGAGAGAAAAGAAACACTCTGCGTGCACTCTAACCTAGATCAAAATGGTTATCACTTTATCTAATCCGGAAACCTCCCACTGTCCTGTCAAATTTTCCTCCAAACCTGAAAGAAGAATCCATCGGGATCACCCGAAGAGTATACCAACTCATCAGTGGGAATCGGGATCCAACTCTCATCGCATGATAACGTGATGGAATGCATCCACGTTACTCATACTCCAGAAGGTATGCGCATACTTGGCAAGTTTCAGTTTCTTTTAGAAACTCCCGATATGATTTTTTCCCCATGCTCTTATAACCTTGGCTTTGGTCAAAATGTCATAAGTCACATGCCTAGTTCTACCCGTCACTATCTTGTCAATTTGAACCCACCCGCACATGCCCCTGACTTTGGCCAATTGGCAGAACGACTGTCCCAAACCAACTCATCTATCTATGCAACAAATGAATACCCAGCAGCTACCAAACACTATGCCTTAACTTTGGCTAAAATGCATAGCTTGAATACTACTGAATACCCAAAAGAAATGACGGAGGGATACTGCTGGTTTTTGTCGAAAAACCTTTAACGTAGTGAACTTGATATCGCTGAAGGAACCTGATAGCTTTTTAAAATATAGTGGCGAAAACCTTTTGCTAAAGAGGTCACACCCGGTGAAGGGATCTCGGCTCTTTCTTCGTGGAATAAGGTGCAGGATATTCCACCGAATACCGCGATGCAAAGCAACTTGTAATCGAATATAGTGAAGTTATTACCCTGACGCAAACTTCTGCCCAAGAGGTCAGTCCCGGTGAAGGGATATCGGCCCTTACCCCGTCGAATGAGGTGCGGGATATTCCACTGAATACCGCTATGCAAAACAAAAGGAAATGTCTTTGTAATAACACTTTTTAAATTTGTTCCCACAACTGCCAAATAGGTTTGTTTTACTTTGCATTGATCAGAATCAACGTAGTCCCATCAATCAATCACACCAGAAAAGAATGAAAATAAAATGTACGTATATGCCATCTGCATTCGTCACTGGGTCCCGTCATCACCCGTTAGGTTACTTAACTAACCACAGAGCGGGGACTGAACTAGCGCGGGTGTAAAACATATACAACATCTAATAGTATATAAACCAATATACAATAATCGCTCCAGGCGTGATATTATGCAACATTACAGAAAAGTAATAAGCATCACAGAACAATACAGATAATCTGGGATCCCTGGGTTTCACAGAGCCGCTACTGAAACCCGACGTTCCCCTGGTCGTGTGGATAGCCTGTGCAATGAAACCTAGACCCCTACAGGTGCGGCAAGTTACCCGCCAAAACCTGAAGCGAGGCAGCCCCCTACAACAAAGTGAATGGACCACCCTGCACTTCACGGAATCCGGTAGCTTGAGCACCCCTCCTTGGGTCAACCTGTACCCCCTACGAGTGCGGCGAATAGTCTGCCAATTCTAGAGTGAGGCCCCTCTGCCTCTCAAAGCCATGAGATGCGGACCCGTTGCCCTCCAGAACCCGGCTATCCGTGCACTCCGTCGCGGGGTAATAATAGTATAGAAATGAAAAATAGTACAACAGGTACATCGACCGCAACCTGGTCGTGCCCCAAAAGAATATTATACAACAGGCAGTGACGGCAGTCCACATGTTGGACGCTCGCCCCGCAATATCAAATGTACAAATAAATCCAAACTGCACTACCATTGCACACTGCTATCCACCACGACAAATCCGCAATATCACAGCACAACACAGAACATCAACGCGAATGTCACGTTCGCAAACCCGTCTAAAAGAACTATAGCAATCAGACGGGGTTTACCGATCAAATGACATTCTCGGTCGGAGATATAATGTAAGCACTGTAAACTAAGATGTTTAAATTTCAATCGACTAAATATCACGAAGTGGGCCCTACGAACATCTGTTGAACAGTAACAAAATCTGGGCCCAAAAGATATATATCAAAAACCTCAAATTCCAACATAGAAGCTACTGTGCAAATTTTGGGGCATGATCTCACAGAATGGCCATGGAATCGCGGTCAAACCATAGGTTTGACCGCGATTCCGTGGCAGTCTTGTCGAATCATGTGCCCAAATTTGTACGGTGTTCTTAGAAAACCCTGCACAGATTTCTGTGATATGTAGAATAATTTTTGGAACCCTTTAAAAATCAACAGAAACTATGAATGGAAATTTTGCAGTTTTCGATATCCGGTTCGATCGATGTTTTAAACGAGTTAGCACAGATTAGTATAGCAAAATGGTGAGGCTCTGATACCACTGTAAGTCTACGGTAGCGCCCCGGCCGTCTACAGACGCCAAATGCGGAACAAAAACTTTTTAACTGGCGCTATCGTATACTTTAACCCGGATCTGCCATTATTGCTAAACCAACAAACTGTAAAGAGTGTAGAAAGGTTATACCGAACGATCCGAGTCCTTCGTTCTTTAACCATCATCCCACGCTCCGTTGCGGCTGCTCCAATCTCGTCGATCTCCGATCTGCTCGTCCAGGTGGCACCACGTCAACGATTCTTTAAACGGGCTCCCGCCTCTGACTCGAGGCAACTCGGTCGTCAAGTTTGCTAAAAGAGACGACCAAGAATGATCTAGAGAATGAGTAGAAAACTTTGTCTCACTTCGTCCAAAGCCGTGGACGATCGGTTAATGAAGTTGCCACTCGAATCGGGTGATGGAATGAAATGATATATGAAATTTCCATACACCCCAAAACTATCATATCTTTTAAACAAATGAAACAATCAAGTGTGTGTGAGAGTGAGGAGGGGGCCGACTATATATAGCAATGGGGGGGTGAGTGTAGGAGGGAAGAGGGTGACCACAAGAGAAAAATATCAAGTGTGAACACAAGAAAATTCAAGTGTGAACACAAAGTGTGAACACAATAAATGCAACCAATGAAACATCAACATCATTCAACCTAGTCACCTCTTCTAGAAACTTCTAGAAGCATGACTCACCCTCATCCAAGAAAAGATAAATCCGTTTTTAACCGAATGTTAAAAGACGGCTGGTAGAAAACTGGAAACTGGCAACTTCCAAAAGTGATCCCGAAACGAATTTCAGGATAACCCCGTAACTGTATAAATATACCCACGTTTGTATTACGACCGAATACAATTGCAACTGAGATAAAGATATTATATCTACTCAATATAATACTCGGATCTGGCTTAAACCAAAGCCGACCAGTATCATATGCCCGAAATCTGAAACGTGCGTAAACGCGCGTGTATTTTCCAAACCCTGCCATAAAACAAGACGGCCTCTACAACGTTTCGCCCGAACTTGGGAAACAGTCTGTCGGGGACTCTAATGACTCGTCAGTACCCTGGCAGTGGGTTTAACCACAAACCGTCAGCGGCACTAGCTATGCGTAACGGCTGTCCATGGACTGACCTCAAGGGAGGCCGATGAGCGAACTCATCTGGAAACCCTACTGAGCCTAACAATGACAATGTATATACAGTCCGGTCCGTTCGTCTATGAGTATCGCATATCTGCCTAAGGGGCTAGTAACGTCAGACCCCCAATAGCAGTATAAGTCGTGTCGGAGTGTAGCCCAAAAACACCCTGAGATACTACTGGAGTACCTACCAGTAAATCTCCTGCCACGGCCGTGGGCTTTGTGTAATGGCTCTCCTAAACACAGCACGATCTCACCCCCAATACCAGGAGAGACGAATCCCCTGCCGATCCACTCACGTGCCTCCATGTGGCTCGGGACTGTACCCAAAAACTACATGTTTGCACGACTCTTTTGAGCCGTGGTAGGGTAGAAATCAAAGCACAGTGGGAACTCACACGAGACAAATGACGACCTCAGGTCGATGAACTAACCTGTACACATGTCACCAGGGAACTGCTATCTGACGATATGTATAATACCAACTACCAGGTTCCCGACGAGTCCTGTCCGGTGTACTCATAACCCAATGAGCACCTGTATATATCTTAGGTGATCCAACTGACACCAGTAGCTTGTGAGACCGGCCACCGCCCCTCGTCGGGGTCTCGACTGTATACACTAGTCTACTCCGGAGTATCGATGCCCTGTCTCAAAACTCCCACGACTAGGGACCACAATTAAGGATATGCGTATAAACCACCCAACTCTCACGTATATGATCGCCATCATACTGTTGGTAGTAAAGCAAGATCCTAAGGGCTCTATCAAAGTGTAACATGTAATCAGTCACCTGAACATGTACACGACTGATAAAGGCAAACCAGATAGCATACTATCATCTCGAGTAAGACTGTTCTACTGGTATAGGTCCTCCGCAATCATTGCAATCACGTGCCTGCGATCCAATAATTGACTCTGAGGGCACTATATCCAACATATGTGATATAGCCGGGTCATCGGATCAAGTGTTGATTCGATGAACTGATACAGATTATATTAGTCGGTTATTTGTGAAATAGCCGGATTATCGGATCAAGTGTTGATTCGATAATTTAGTGTATAATTATATATTTGATATATTATATTATATTATATTAACTAATATTGGCTCACTTAAGGATTTTTTTCTCACTCGGGTAATACATTGATATATATGTGATATATGTTAATTGTATTATTTTATTTTGTTACAATAAATATTGTATATGTGATATATAATATTGTAACATGTTAAGGTTATAAATGCAATTTGTTTTGTGGAGAATAAATGTGGTTAGCGTTTGGATTAGGGTTAAGCTTTCATGAAGCTTCTTGAAGCTTTGACTTTGACCTTGATATTTTATATAGATATTTTCTTAACCCAACCCAACCCTTTAACCATAGTTGCTTCTTTACATGGGTTAAGTCTTCATACTTAACCCATGGTTGCATTTCTAACCACACACTAGTTTCATTATTCATCACAAATGGTTTTCATCTTCTTCTTCCTCTTGAAAAATCTTTCTAGCTTTTTGCAAAGTGATGAAAATGAGTGAGAAATTGGAAACAAATGAGAGCTAAATTCCTGCTTCATCATCCTCATCTATTCTTGCCACTTAAATTAAGGTTTTTGCTTTGCTAATACTTGATTAGCAAAGCAAGAGCTTGGGTTTGAATTTCTTCAAGGTAGATCAACTTTGTTATCGAAGATCGGAAGCAAGCTTGCATCTTTCTCTTCATGGAGCCTCTCTACAGTCCGGGTACTCGATGATCACAGCGAAAGGACCTTAACACGGAGCTTTAGAAGTGAAGGAACGGACTACAAAGGTTGTAATCCCTAACTCTTAGAAGTAAAGTTGTTTACTTGCTTTGTTTTGCCTAATCTCTAGTCTAAGATCTTGGTTAGGGTTGTTCGGCACGTCTAAAATTTAAATCGGGCATAATTGATGCCTTGTAGAATCTTGTGAGAGTTCTTAGTAACCCTACAGTGGTATCAGAGCCAAGCTAGAGCAATAGGCGATGTGTAGGTGAAGTTTAAAGTCCGATCGAACTCCGAATACCCGTTAAATACTAGTTTCTGGAAATTTTTTCAAAAGTTGACATTTTTCATATTAAAAATACTCAAAAAATCTTGTAGGGAAATATAAGAATTACTGTGAAGTACGGACCACCAACTCCCTCACGTGACCGCGGAACCGCGGCCAAACCACGCATTTGGCGGCGGTTCCGCAGCCAAAATTTGGAGTTGGGGACCACTACTTCAGGTATTTATTCTTAGGTCCTTTTTCATAATTCTGGGAATTTTTTAATTCTACTCAAGTGTTGAGCCTTCTGGGAATTATTGGGAACTCGTTGATTCGATCGGAAAGTTTAACTTCGTTTAATTTTTCCGGGTAATTTAGAACGTGTTAAAAAGTTCGAATGGATATCAGTAACTCACTTTTTCACCTGCCGGAAAATTTCCAAGTGTTGGATTTTTCTGTAGTTTAAGAACGTTCTTAGTCGTGCAAGTAACGCGGTGGACCCTCTAGAAGAACACAAACCTTAACTCGATTATGTGACAGTCTGAACCGCCTCTAAACCTTAGGGTTTGTGGCAGTACGGCGTTGCCACTTGTGAGGCGTTGGTTTGACCCTTCTACGGCTGGACCATTAGTACTGTGGCATATGATGGATGCTTTTAAACTAATTTCAAGTGTTGAGAACTATTTGGGAAAACTTGGGTGTTTGTTTATTCGATCGGAAAGTTTAACATTGTCTATTTATCTGGAATGTGATAAAATATTTGGAATCCACAAGTAGTTATGAGATAACTAATTTGAATGTTATAAATCTAGCAGTTTAGTCTCATTTGATCGGTTGCCGCGGGATTTTGATGTGATCAAAAGTCCATCGCAATCACGTAGCATACGCGGATACTCGTCGGGTAAACTTAATAGATAGCCACGCCCCATAGCCCCGACCAAGTGACTGTAAGAGAACCCCATCGCCAAAAGCTTCCGTTCGGGTGCTTGCGGCAGCAGTGTTCCGCCTTAGTTCACTTCGTCGACGGCATCTGGGGGTGGCCGTCTACTAAAGTTTGCGACGAGCATTTGATCAGGATGTCGGGAATCTTGTTGATTTGCCCGATTAGATATTGAAAAGTGTTTTCGATATTGAGACTAAAATGCGGGGTTTATAATTTTTAGGCATGCGATGTCTAAGGAATTAATTTGGTTAGGCATGCGATATCTAAGAAGGTTGTGGATTCCAACTGTTGTAGTTTTACACTTTCTTTTCTACGATCGTAAGTGTAATATGTGGTGTATCGCCGGTTTCGTTGCTATACATCAACGACAATTGGGATTTGCACATTTACTTACGTTGATGATATGTGATATTATGTGTTGTTGTGATTTGTTATATTGGATCCTCGTGTTCTGAATAGCCGGGGGTTTTATGTGAGATGAGAGTTTTTCTTTTTCATTCATGTAAAATTCATTTGTATGTAATATTCTTTTATTTGGGAACTTCCGGGATGATGATGATGTCACCATTGTATATTATTTACTTTTCCGCATTAGGTAGACCCAAGGCGGGGACCACAAGTAACCGGGTTCTAGGGTCTAGTGGGAAACCATCTTGAGGAGTCGAGACCGGGTCTCCTAACCCTAGAATTGGCAGTGTTGCTTGCCGCTCTCGTAGGGGTCTAGGGATGTGGGTTTGGCTATTCATCGCGACCGTGGAATTCGTGTTTTATACAGGCTCGTAATAAAACACGGACGTCCTAGTATATCCAATATTTCATATGTTATCTTCTGCTGCAATGTTCTGTGATGAGATCATATTACTTCCTGAGACGAATGTTTATATTATTTATATGAGATATATGTTATATTGCAGATTTCGTTTCAAATGTGATGCTTGTGAAGCATAATAAAATGGGACTTCATTAATGAGATTAATGAAAATAAAAGAAACCTAAAGATGTTGTAAAAACTTGTTTAAAAAAAATGGTAGCTCTAGTTCTTACTTTGCATAGCGGTATTCCTTGTAGAACATCCAGCACCTTATTCGATAAGGAAAGAGCCGAGATCCCTTCACCGGGAGTGACCTCTTTAGCGAAACTAGAAGATGATACAAACTCGGTTTGTCTTTTAATTGTTTTTATAGTTTTTGCTTTGCATAGTGGTATTTGCGAAATATCCTGCACCTTATTTTGAGGAAAGAGCCGAGATCCCTTCACCGGGAGTGACCTCTTTAGCAAAACTAGAAAAGGCCTAAAAAATATTTCATTTAAAATCACTCGATTCTACAACGATATCATGTTCATTACGCAAAGGGTTTTCTTAAAAACTTGTCGTAGCCCTATGTCATTTTAGATAAGTAATAGTTAGTATTCGTACTACGTTTGTTGACCTCTGTCAAGGCGTAGTGTGCGGTAGTTGATTAATGCTTATCTGTATAAGCATATGATGTGATTGATTTAGGGTAGTCGTGCGACCTTGTTGATCTCAGTCAAGGGTCATGCTGGTGGGTTTAATTCAATCGGGAAATGACGGGTTGAACTTGACTTGCGGTCTATGGTTTGTTGACCTTGTCAAGGTCATAGATCGCTCGGGGTAAAATATTATCGGGAATTTCAAGTGTTGAAATTTGCAATGAGATTGCATACCTTCTATGAGATAGTTGGATCCCGATACCCGCTGCGAGTAAGAGTTACTCCTGGGAGAATTTTACAGATTACAATTAGCCGATCAAGTAGGTGTCTAGAAAGGTGTTAACGGGGTTACGCCCCTGGGAAAATGAGGTTTATTTTAATTAGGTCCGTGTGAAAGCACGGGGAACCTCCCTCAAAGTACCGGCACTGGCCTGGCCGAAAGATTGGTGAACTTGTAGGGTGTAATTAATCCCGGCTAGTCTTACTTTTTAGGGTTTGAAGGAAGATTTGACTAAAACAGTGGGAGCCATCCTGATTAGATAAATTGATAACCAATCTAATCTTGTAAAAGAGCACGCTGAGTGTTTTCTTCTATCTCTCTCCAGGCAGCGACCATGTCACGCCTTAATCAAGATAATAATACGGATGTATTGACCGAACCCGCTTGTTATACTGCGCTAGGGAACGTTGGTCCCGCTCCAATTTATAATTGTTATAAGACAGAGCAAGAAATAGGGGATTACCAGAATTCCCATGCCGCCCAAACGAAGAAAGTGCATGCTGATGCATTATCTTCGGGTATGTTCATTACCGAGAACTGTTTTTCAGTATCCTTTACGTCCAGGGTATGAAATACCGGATCTAGATCCCGCAAATGTAATTTGTTACATGGGCTACAGATAGGTAGAGAACCGAGAACGGGTGATGAGTTTCAAGAGTTTGAAATGATGCAAGTGTTGCAGCCAATTCTGTTGGCAGTTATCACCCTGTATTACCAGAATACATTGATTCTGAACGAATGTTATTAGATACCGAACCTGATATTCAACATCATATCAATCTCTTTATTAGTAAAGAAAGGATATAATTTTGTATTGTTGGATAATGTTTTGAACATTTCCTGTATTAAGAGTTGGTCGGTTCAAGCACGTTATCTAAAAGCATAGACGTTCTAAATCAAACCACAGTTCTTAACGTACAGAACATACACAAGAGGAAGAGTTTAGAAATGAACGAATCCTTCTTAAGGCATGGTAGACTAGGTCATATCAATGCGACTCGACTAGTTGAAGTTACATTTAGATGCATATTTAAATTAGTTTGAATTTAAATCTTGTGAAACTTGCCGATCATGTCACAGAGATAAGATGACCACAGCTCCGTTTATTGGAAACAGAGAAAGAGTTAGTGAACTCTTGGGATTGATACATGATGATGTATGAAAGTCCCCTGTCTATACATGCCAGGAATGGTTCTTTATACTTTATTATATTCACTGATGGTCTCTCAAGGTTCGCACATGTGTTCCTGTTGAAACACAAGTCTGAACCTTTTGAGAAATTCAATGAATATGAGTTAGAAGTAGAGAACCAAAACGGGTATAAGTATTATGTCCTTTGATGTGATCAAGGAGGAGAATACTTGAGCACGGGATTCCTGGACTATTCTAAAGGAGAATGATATTCTCTCTCTCAGCATTACTCCTCCGTATACACCGCAGCACGTCGGTGTATCGGCGCGGAGCAATCGCACCCTATTTGATATGGTGCGCTCTATGATGAGTACTACTGAGTTTCCTATTTTCCTTTTGGGAGTTATGCACTTTTGAAGCTGCATACCTATTGAATAGGGTTCCAATCAAATCAGTTGCCTACCACTCCATATGTGATATGATATGGGAAGAGCCCATATCTTAAGTAAGTTAAGATTTGGGGTTGTCCGGCCTATGTCTAAAAGCACAATCCAGACAAGCTCGAGACAAGGTCAGTTCTGTGGAAGTTTGTTGGATATCCCAAGCATTCGCAAGGGAATATCTTCTACCAAACTGAGGAACAAAATATGTTTTGTTTCTCAGCATGCCACCTTTGTGAAAGGGAATTTCTTGTGAAGAAATTAGTGGTCATGAGATAGAACTGGAAAGAGTTCCAGCTATACAAACTGCAGCTGATGATTTGGTAGAACCAAAGGATTCAATAGTAACCAACAAAGCTCAGCTTCTCCGCCGATCTGGTAGGGTTCCTGACCCACCAGAGAGATACTTCAGTTTTCTCTATGACAGTGGGAGCGAGGATTGAATCATGAGATGATGACCCAACTAGTTTCGAGCAGGCCATCAGGAGTGGGACTTTGTAAGAATGGCTGGATGCTTAGCGATCTGAGATTGAATACTTATACACCAACAAAGTATGGACTTTGGTTGCTTTATCTGAATGGTTAAATCCCCATCAGGAGCAAGTATATCTTGAGAAGATTACTTGGTGTACATGGAAAAGTTGAGACTTTCAAAGCTATGCTTAAGTCCATCCAGATCCTATTTGCCATGGCTACATACCATGACTACGATATCTGGCGGTTGGGTGTCATGACTGCTTTTCTAAATATTGATTTGGAAGAGAGCGTTTATAAGTATACAGCCAGAGGGCTTCGTAGATAGTGGGAGCAGCGGAAACGTGTGCAAGATGTTTTATGTGATAAATCAGGCATCGCGGAGTTGGAATGCCTGTTTTGATGTAGTAGTCAAAGAGTTTGACTTCATCAAAATGGTAGATGAACCTTGTATATACAAAAATGTAGTAGGGAGTATGGTGGTGATCGTCGTATTGTACGTGGATGACATACTCTTGATAGGGAAGGAGTTTTCTATGCTACGACCGGTTAATCTTCTCTTATCAGAAGGATTCTCCATATAGGATCAAGGTGATACCTCCTAAATCCTGGGTTATGGATCTATGAGATAGATCTAATTGGATGTTAGGATTCTCACTAGTTGTAATGAGATGGTATCAATCGATCCTGGGGAGAATCACTGGAAAGGTTCCAGGGTGATAAGGACGACTGAATGTCAGTCGCAGGCATTGTCTTAACCCTCAGTGGAGGGACGGTATGTTGGAAGAGTTCCAAGATAGATACCGTGACTTACTAGATGATAAAGGCAGGATAAATCACTACCAAGGATGCTACCAAAGAGGCAGTCTGGATATATATATGATAGTTCATGAGATGAACTTAGTTTCTACCATTGTGTGACAATGGAGTTGTGGCTTATGCCTAGGTACCCCCGTCCAATCAGAGATCCAGACATATTCTTAGGCAGTATCACCTGATCATGGAGATAGTTGATCTCTAGGGAGATCTAAGTTAGGAGAGTAGACACAGAGGACAACAGCGTGGATCCACTCACAAAGGCCTATTTCCCAGTAGAGACTTTTATGGAATGGTTAAGTATGAGATACTTCAACCACAGCTGATTGTTGGGTATGCGATACCACAACAGATGGCCCTAGTGCAAGTGGGAGATTGTTAGTTATATGTATGCCCTAGAGTCCATTACTGTACATGCGTTGTATATTGTAGTGGATGCTTGGACATATATAGGGAGGACTTTCTTGCTCGACATGATAGTATGCTATCTGGTTACACTTTATCTTAATATGTACTCTGATTGTCTCTTTGTTACATTTTGATAAAGCCCTTAGGATGAGTACTTGACTACCAGGACAATGATGCGGATCATACTAGTGGGGACAGCATAGTCGCTAAGTATATCCTTCAAATGTTCCTAGTCGCAGGTGTATCGAGACAGGGCATCGATATACCAGAGTAGACTAGCATATGCGCTTCTTGACCCATATGATGGGCGATGGATGATCCCATATCCATTGGTGTTTGACATCAGAGAAGGTATACGGGTGCTCAGTGGAGACTGGGTACACTGGACGGACACGCCGAGAACCCCCAGATGGTATTATACCTCACGTCAGATGGCAGTTCTCTGGTGACACTGGTACAGGGTAGTCTGTAGACCCGAGATCGTCATAGAGTCTTGTGTGATCCCCACTGTGCTTTGATTTCCATCATACCACGTCCAAGAGGGCGTGCAAAAAGGTGACTTTTGGGTACAGTCCCGAATCACACGGAGGCAATGAGCGATAGGAGGGGTTTCGTCTCTCCCGGTATATGGAGTTGATGTTGCGCTGTGTTCGATTGGCTATAACAGGAAATCCCTGGCCAGGGTTGCTGAGATTTACAGGTAAATGTTATCAGTAGTTTCTCGATCTGTTATGGACCTCATATCGACATATGAGACGAAGAGACCGGACTGTACGGGAGTGTTACTGGTTGGATTCACAGGAGAATGTACAGGCTTGCTTGTTGATCTTCTGATCGCTCAATACTTGGGTGGCTGTTACGTTTAGCTGACCGCCTGCAGCTTGTGGGTGTTTGATATGATCATCACCTACTGCCGGCGTATTGACGATTCTATAGAGTCCTACACAGAGGTTTCCTGGCTCGGGAAAAATGGAGTAGGAGCACATATATGATATGTGCGGGACTGAGAATAATAGGTATATGCGATACCGTATTAGATTCTCGCGATATGTGATATCGGCCTGGTATATGTGATATAGCTGGGTCATCGGATCAAGTGTTGATTCGATGAACTGATACAGATTATATTAGTTGGTTATTTGTGAAATAGCCGGATTATCGGATTAAGTGTTGATTCGATAATTTAGTGTATAATTATATATTTGATATATTATATTACATTAACTAATATTAGCACACTTAAAGATTCTTTTTCTCACTCGGGTAATACATTGATATATATGTGATATATGTTAATTGTATTATTTTATTTTGTTACAATAAATATTGTATATGTGATATATAATATTGTAACATGTTAGGGTTAAAAATGCAACATGTTTTGTGGAGAATAAATACGGTTAGGGTTTGGATTAGGGCTAAGCTTTTATGAAGCTTTCAAGAAGCTTCTTGAAGCTTTGACTTTGACCTTGATATTTTGCATAGATATTTCCTTAACCCAACCCAACCCTTTAACCATAGTTGTTTCTCTACATGGGTTAGTTCTTCATACTTAACCCATGGTTGCATTTCTAACCTCATACTAGTTTCATTATTCATCACAAATGGTTTTCATCTTCTTCTTCCTCTTAAAAATGCTTTCTAGCTTTTTGCAAAGTGATGAAAATGAGTGAGAAATTGAAAACAAATGGGAGCTAAATTCCTACTTCATCATCCTCATCTATTCTTGCCACTTAGATTAGGGTGTTTGCTTTGCTAATACTTGATAAGCAAAGCAAGAGCTAGGGTTTGAGTTTCTTCAAGGTAGATTATCTTTGTTATTGAAGATCGGAAGCAAGCTTGCATCTTTCTCTTCATGGAACCTCTCTAAAGTCTGGGTACTCGATGATCGCAGCGAAGGAACCTCAACACGGAGCTTTAAAAGTGAAGGAACGGACTACAAAGATTGTAATCCCTAACTCTTAGAAGTAAAGTTGTTTACCTGGTTTGTTTCGCCTAATCTCTAGTCTAAGATCTTGGTTAGGGTTGTTCGGCACGTCTAAAATTTAAATCGACCATGGTTGATGCCTTGTAGAACCTTGTGAGAGTGCCTAGTAACCGTACAGATTCAGCCCGATCTGCCGCGGATCCGAGGCCGAGTTGGGTCATCGGCGGTCGAGACTTTTCCAGAACCTTCTCTGTAACTGCCTAGCTTCCTCAAGACGCTCTGTAACCGCCTAGCTTCTTCGAGAAGGCTCTGATAACAACCAAGCTTATTAAAGAAGCTTAATTTGGGGGCTATAAAAGGGGATCTAGATCTTAATTTTTGGGGTTGTTAAAAAAAAGTTGTTACACAATTGAGCCACAATTCAATTCAAATAGAGTGACACAACTTGAGATCCAATCAAATCAAGATCCATTGAGAGCAAAATAAAGCGAGCAATCAAAGATCTTTTATCGTAACGCCGATCGTCATCAAGAGCAAGAGATCCGCAACCGATCCACGACTCAAAGCGATTGAGCCACGCAAAGATCGACGACAAATTCCCTTTCAAAGGAGCCATCGAGAGCTAGTCTTGTAAACTCGAATTGAGAGGTGTAATTTGAAGGAGATTTAATAAAGGTGATAATTGTAATTCTCGCTTTCTATACATTCCTGCATTATGAAATTTCTCATTCTTGATTCTTTAATTTACATGATGCGTGAGTGAAATCTCCACTTGTAAAGGAATCGAAAGAATTGGTAGATCTAATGATAATGAAATCCTAAACTAATCTTAAGTCTTATGAGATTTGTGAACTTTAGGTAAAAGATTCATCAATGATCTAATTTGAGGCGAGATCACCATTCTTGATAATTTCGTTGCAATTAAGGATCAAATGATTGATGATCCTTTTTGCTAGAGGCTAGGTTTGAATGATGATCATTGAAAAGATAAGAGATAGTGAAGGAGAACCCCTAGTTTCTTCAATAGATCTCTAATCTTCATTCATCGTCATCGATCTAACTATAATTCATCAATAGATCAGATTCATAATTTCTAGTATTCAACATTGCTACTAATTCGATCGATTCCTACAAGCTATTCTTCATATTCTTGATAATTAAAATTGATATTGGACACTTTCTTGAGTTCTAATTCTTGATCATGTTCTTGATTTTCTTGAAATGACAACTCAATTAAATCTTGAATTACTTTCTTGAATTTTCTTTACTACTCTCATTCGACTCATCTAAAGCAAGATCTAATAAATCCTCGCATCTCAGTGGACGATCCGTATTCATTAACGAGCTACATCGACACCGTTATTGATTGCGGTATAAATTCTTTGGTTGTGACTAAACATTTCAAAACCCAATCCATACGATCAATCAGTACCCCATGTAACAAATTACATATATAGGATCCTGATCCGGTATCTCATACCCAGGACGTAATGAAAACTAAGAAACAGTTCTCAGTGATGAACATACCCGAAGATGATGCATCAGCATGCACTTTCTTCGTATGGGCGGCACGGGAATTATGGTAATCCCCTATTTCCTGCTCGGTCTTATAAAAATTATAAGTTGGAGCTGGACCAACGTTCCCTAGCTCAGTATAACAAGCGGGTTCGGTCAATACATCCATATTATTATCTTGATTAAGACGTGACATGGTCGCTACCTTGGGAGAGAACACTCTGTGTGCGCTCTTGCAAGATTAGATTGGTTATTATTTTATCTAATCAGGATGGCTCCCACTGTTTTAGTCAAATCTACCTTCAAACCCTAAAAGGAAAGACTAGCTGGGATTAATTATACCCTACAAATTCGCCAATCTTTCAGCCAGGCCAGTACCGGTACTTTGAGGGAGGTTCCCCGTGCTTTCATACGGACCTAATTAAAATAAACCTCGTTTTCCCAGGGGCGTAACCCCTTTGACACCTTTCTAGACACCTACTTGATCGGCTAATTGTAATGTGTAAAAGTCTCACAGGAGTAACTCTTACTCGCAGTGGGTATCTGGATCCAACTATCTCATAGAAGGTATGCAATCTCATTGCAAATTTCAACACTTGAAATTCCCTATAATTTATTGCCCCGAGCGATCTATGACCTTGACAAGGTCAACAAACCATAGACCGCAAGTCAAGTTCAACCCGTCATTTCCAGATTGAATTAAACCCACCCGCACGACCCTTGACAAGGTCAACAAGGTCGCACGACTACCCTAAAACAATCACATCATATGCTAGTAGATCAGCACTAATCATCTACCGCACACTATGCCTTGACAAGGTCAACAAACGCAACACGAATACTAACTATTACTTATTTGAAATGACGGAGGGCTACGACAGGTTTTTAAGAAAACCTTTTGCGTAAAGAACTTGATACCATTGTAGAATCAAATGATTTAAATGGAGTGTTTTTTAAGCTTTTACTAGTTTTGCTAAAGAGGTCACTCCCGGTGAAGGGATCTAGGCTCTTTCCTCATCGAATGAAGTGCCGGATATTTCACAAATACCACTATGAAAAGCAAAAACTATAGAAGCAATCAAAAGACAAAACCGAAGGTTGTAGCATCTGCCAGTTATTGCTAAAGTGGTCACTCCCAGTAAAGGGATCTCGGCTCTTTCCTTATCGAATAGGGTGCTGGATATTCTACAAAGAATACCGCTATGCAAAGCAACAACTAGAGCTACCTGTTTTTGAAAATTCGATTCCACAACATCTTTAGGTTTATTTTCTTTCATTAATCTCATTAATGAAGTCCCATCATTTAAGTTACCTAAACATCACAGATAAATACAACGTACGCTTATGCCATCCGCATTCGCCTCGATGTCCCCTCATGCACCGTTAAGTTAGGTAACTAACGACAGAGCGGGGCAGGGCTAGCGCAGGTGTAAAACATAAGCAATGTCTATATAATATATCACATATACTATATCCAGTATCTATCTCAACATATCTAATGATCACATCACAGATATCGCAGCAGAAAACAACATATGAAATATTGGATATACTGGGATTTCTGGGTTATATATTAAGCCTGTATAAAACACGGATTCCACGGTTGTGATGAATAGCCAAACCCACATCTCTAGACCCTTACGAGAGAGATAAGAAACACTACTAATTCTAGAGTTAGGAGACCCGGTCTCGACTCCTCGAGATGGTCTCCCACTGGACCTTAGAACCCGGTTACTTCTGCTCCCCGCCTTGAGTCTATCCTAATGCGGAAAAGTAAATAATATACAATGGTGACATCATCCTCAACCCGAAAGGGCCCCAATAAAAGAATATTACATACAATGAATTTTACATGAATGAAAATAAAAAATCTTATCTCACATAAAACCCCCGGCTATTCAAAACATGACGATCCAATATAACATATCACAGCAACACATAACATCACATGTCATCAACGTAAGTAAATATGCGTATCCCAATTTTCATTGGCATATAGCAACAAATCCGGCGATACACCACATATTACACTTACGGTCGCAGAAAAAAAGTGAAAAACTACAGCAGTTGGAATCCGCAACCACCTTAGACATCGCATGCCGAACCTAATGAATTCCTTAGACATTGTATGCCTAACAATTATAAACCCCGCATTTTAGTTTTGATCTCGAAAATACTTTTCAATATCAAGTCGGGCAATTCAACAAGATTCCCGACATCCTGATCGAATGCTCATCGGAAACTTTAGTAGACGGCCGCACCCCCCGATGCCGTCGATGAAGTGCACTAAGGCGGAATACCGCTGCCGCGAGCACCCTAACGGATGCTTTTGGTGATGGGGTTCTCCTACAGTCAATTGGTCAGGGCTATGGGGCATGGCTATCTAATAAGGTTACCCGGCAATTATCCGCGTACGCTATATGATTGTGACGGACTTTTGATCACATCAAAATCCCATGGCAACCGATCAAATGAGACTAAACTGCTAGATTTATAAAATTCAAACTAGTTATCTCATAAGTACATTTGTGGATTCCAAATATTGTATCCCATCGGACGACGTTAAACTCTTCGATCAATTAATCAAAGTCCCACAATTTCCCGACAACTCAACACTTGAGCACAGTTTTAATAATACCCAAAATATGCCACAGTACCTATGCACCAGCCGTAGAAGGGCAGACCCAAGCCTCACTCATGTCGCCACGGAACTACGGCAAACCCTAAGGTATGAACGCGGTTCCGCGATCCAAAAAGTCGAGTTAGGGTTTCATTCTTCTAGAGGGTTCATAGAATTACTTGCATGTTTTTCCGAATACATTAAACTTGGAAAAATGGGTTTTTGATAATCGTTCGAACATTTTAACTTTGCCTAGACAATATGTGAATAACTCGAAACAATGTTAAAACTACGAATATGAAACACTCCGAATTTCTTATAGTGTAAGATTATATCACATGCAAAATTAGCAAAAACAAACAACACCTGAAACACCAAAACCTAATCACTGGAACACTGTGAAAATTTCAAGCAAAACTGGCAAAAAGTGGCCGGCCCCAACATGCTTGTGCTCGGCAAAAATCCGAGCAAACCCCCTGAATTTTCCACTGTGTTCATGAAATATCACATATAACACTCTGTACTTGTTTAAAAAAAATTTTGACAACCTTTTAAAAACGACAACAAGCAAGTTTTGGCGCTGCAAGTTTCGGAGTATTTCGGTTTCGTAATCTTAACAAAATCCATCTAATTTTCTAGCATGGCTCTGATACCACTGCAGGGTTCCTTAGCACGGCTGCAAGGTTTCGGGAGGCATCTCTCATGCCATATTAAAATTTTGTCGTTCTAGCTAACCTTAACCCTAGAATCGTCTACTAGAAATCTGACGAATATGTAATTGCAAACACTTTGCGAGTATAGTGAGCAAGGAATACAACCTTTGTAGACCGGTCCTTCACTTCAAATGCGATATGAGATACCGTATTCTATTACTCGATATATGATATCAGCCGGGTCATCGGATCAAGTGTTGATTCGATGAATCGGTAAATATTATATTAGTCGGTTATATGCGATATAGCCGGATTGTCGGATCAAGTGTTGATTCGATGATTTAATGTATAATAATATATATGATATATTAAATTACATTAACTAATATAAGATCACTAAAAGATTCCTTTTCTCACTCGGGTAATACATTGATATATATGCGATATATATTAATTGTATTATTTTATTTTGTTACAATAAATATTAATATTGTAACATGTTATAATTATTAATGCAACATGATTAGTGGAGATTAAACAAGGTTAGGGTTTGATTTGGGTTAGCTCATTCTTGTAGCTTCTAGAAGGTTTTTCTTTTGTCATGAAAAAGATATTTGTGTTGATATTTTTAAGTGACTCATGCTTTAACCCAACCCAAACCCTATCCCTAGTTAAATCTCTACAAAGGTTACTTGAACCATGGTTGCATAAATGATTATGACAACATTTCATTATTCATCATAAATGATTATTCATCTTCTTCTTCCTTCTTTCTTCATGGAAAAGCTTTCTAGGTTTTTCCTAAGTGATGAAAATGAGTGAGAAATAGAAAACAAATGAGAGCAAAAATCCTACTTCATCATCCTCATCTATCCTTGCCATTTAGATGAGAGTGTTCACTTCATTTAGTGAGTGAGAGCTTGTGTTAATGAAACTTCAAGGTAGATCATCTTTGTTATCGAAGATTAGAAGAAAGCTTGCATCTTTCTCTTCGTGGAGCCTCTTGAGAGTCCGGAACACGATGATCGCAGCGAAGGGACCTCAATACGGAGCTTTAGAAGTGAAGGACCGGATCTATAAAGGTTGTAATCCGTCTCACTTAGTGTTAAAGTGTTTAACATGCTTGTTTTCGCCTAAACTCTAGTATAAAGATCTTGTTTAGGGTTGTTCAGCACGGCTAAATTTTAAATCGGGCATGGTTGATGCCTCGTAGACCCTTTTGCGTGTGCCTAGTAACCCTACAGTGGTATCAGAGCCAAGATAGAGCTTTAGGCGATGTCTGAGCGAAGTTTAAAGTCCGATCGAACTCCGAATACCCGTTTAAATCTAGTTTCTGGAAATTTTTCAAAACTGTTGATTTTTTCACATTAAAAATACTCAAAAAATCAGCAGGGTCTTTTAGGAATTACTGTGAAACCCGACCCCCTAAATCACCCAAAGCGCCGCGGAACCGTGGCCAAACCAGGGTATTAGCGGCGGTTCCGTGGCAAGAAATGAGGATTGATGGATAGGGTTTGCACAGTAATAACCGTTGGTACTTCCTGATTCTTCTGGGAATTTTTAATTTTACTCAAGTGTTGAGTTTTCTGGGTTGTTTTGGGGACCCGTTGATTCGATCGGATAATATAACTTCATTTATTTTGTCCGGGTAATTTTTAGAACGTGTTAAAAAGTTTGAACGGATATCAATAACTCACTTTTTCCTCTGCCGGAAAATTTCCAAGTGTTGGATTTTTCCGTAGTTTAAGAATGTTCTAAGTCGTGCAAGTAACGCGGTGGACCCTCTAGAAGACAACAAATCTTAACTCGATTATGTGACCGTCTTGAACTGCCTCTGAACCTTAGGGTTTGGGGCAGTACGGCGTTGCCACATGTGAGGCGTTGGCTTGACCCTTCTACGGATGGACCATTGGTATTGTGGCATGTGATGGATGTTTTAAAACTAATTTCAAGTGTTGAGAACTATTTGGGAAAACTTGGGTATTTGATTATTCGATCGGAAAGTTTAATATTGTCTATTTATCTGGAATGTGATACAATATGTGGAATTCACGGAGTTAGGCATGAAATGCGAAGTATGTGATATTTTAGATTTACGATGTCTAAAGAGATTGTGGATTCCAAATGTTGTAGTTTTATACTTTCTTTTCTGTGACCGTAAGCGTAGTATGTGGTGTATCGTCGGCTTTGTTGCTATACATCAACGACAATCGGGATACGCATACTTGCTTACGTTGACGATATGAGATATTATGTGTTGCTGTGATATGTTATATTGGATCGTCGCGTTTTGAATAGCCGGGGGTTTTATGTGAGATAAGAGTTTTTCATTTTCATTCATGTAAAATTCATTTGTATATAATATTCTTTTATTGGGGCACTTCCGGGCTGAGGATGATGTCACTATTGTATATTATTTACTTTTCCGCATTAGGTAGACCCAAGGCGGGGAGCACAAGTAACCGGGTTCTAGTGTCCTGTGGGAGACCATCTCGAGGAGTCGAGACCGGGTTTCCTAACCCTAGAATTGGCAATGTTGCTTGCCGCTCTCGTAGGGGTCTAGGTATGCGGGTTTGGCTATTCATCGCGACCGTGAAATCCGTGTTTTATACAGGCTCGTACTAAAACACAGACCTCCTAATATATCTAATATTTCATATATGTTCTTCTGCTGCAATGTTTTGTGATGAGTTCATATTACTGCCTGAGACGAATGTTTATATTATATATATGAGATATATGTTATATTGTAGATTTCGTTTCAAATGTGATGCTTGTGAAGCATAATAAAATGGGACTTCATTAATGAGATTAATGAAACTAAAAGAAACCTAAAGATGTTGTAGAAACTTATTTAAAACTGGTAGCTCTAGTTCTTGCGTTGCATAGCGGTGTTCCTTGTAGAACATCCAGCACCTTATTCGATAAGGAAAGTGCCGAGATCCCTTCACCGGGAGTGACCTCTTTAGCAATAACTGGCAGATGCTACAAACTCGGTTTGTCTTTTGATTGCTTCTATAGTTTTTGCTTTGCATAGTGGTATTTGTGAAATATCCTGCACCTTATTCGATAAGGAAAGAGCCGACGATCCCTTCACCGGGAGTGACCTCTTTAGCAAAACTATAAAATGCCTCAAAAACATTCCTTTTAAAATCTCTCAATTCTACAACGATATCAAGTTCATTACGCAAAGAGTTTTCTTAAAAACCTGTCGTAGCCCTCCGTCATTTCAGATAAGTACTTCATAGTATTCGTGCTGCGTTTGTTGGCTTTCGTCAAGGCGTAGTGTGCGGTAGCTATTTATGCTTATCTGTATAAGCATATGATGCGATTGAGTTATGGTAGTCGTGCGATTTTTTTGGCCTTCGTCAAGGGCCGTGCGGGTGGGTTTAATTCAATCGGGAAATGACGGGTTGAACTTGACTAGTAGCCTATGATTTGTTGGCTTTCGTCAAGGTCATAGGATACTAGGGGTAAAATATTATTGGGAATTTCAAGTGTTGAAATTTGCAATGAGATTGCATACCTTCTATGAGATAGTTGGATCCCGATACCCGCTGCGAGTAAGAGTTACTCCTGGGAGAGTTTTACACATTACAATTAGCCAATCAAGTAGGTGTCTAGAAAGGTGTTAACGGCGTTACGCCCCTGGGAAAATGAGGTTTATTTTAATTAGGTCCGTGCAAAAGCGCGGGGAACCTCCCTCAAAATACCGGCACTGGCCTGGCTGAAAGATTGGCGAACTTGTGGGGTGTAATTAATCCCGGCTAGTCTTTCCTTTTAGGGTTTGAAGGAAGATTTGACTAAAACAGTGGGAGACATCCTGATTAGATAAATTGATAACCAATCTAATCTTGTAAAAGCGCACGCTGAGTGTTTTCTTCTCTCTCTCTCCTGGTTACGACTATGTCATGTCTTAATCAGGATAATAATACGGATGTATTGACCGAACCTGCTTGTTACACTGCGCTAGGGAACGTTGGTCCCGATCTAACTTATAATTATTATAAGACAGTGCAGAAAATTGGAGAATTCCAGATTTCCCGTGCCGTCCAAACGAAGAAAGTGCATGTTGATGCATCATCTTCGGGTGTATTCATTATAGAGAACTGAGAATGTGTGATAAGTTTCATGAGATAGAAAACGGTGCAAGTGTTGCAGCCAAGTCTGTTGGTAGTTATCACTCTGTATTACCAGAATACATTGATTCTGAATGAATGTTATTAGATACCGAACCCGATGTACAGCATCATATCAGTCTCTTTATTAAGTAAAGAAGGATATAATTTTGTATTGTTGGATAATGTTTTGAACATTTCCTATATCAAGTGCTGATCAGTTCAGGAACGTTATCTAAAAGCATAGACATTCTAAATCAAACCACAGTTCTTAACGTACAGAACACACACAAGAGGAAGAGTTCAGAAATGAATGAATCCTTCTTGAGGCATTGTAGACTAGGTCAAATCAATGCTACCCGACTAGTTGAAGTTACATATGGATGCATATTTAAATTAGTTTGAATTTACATCATGTGAAACTTGCCGGTCATGTCACAGAGATAAGATGACCACAGCTCCGTTTATTGGAAACAGAGAAAGAGTTAGTGAACTCTTGGGATTGATACATGCTGATGTATGAAGGTCCCCTATCTACACATGCCAAGACCGGTTCTTTGTACTTCATTATATTCACTGATGATCTCTCAAGATTCGGACATATGTTCCAGTTGAAACACAAGTCCGAACCTTTTGAGATATTCACAGAATATAAGTTAGAAGTAGAGAACCAAAAACGGGTATAAGTATTATGTCCTTTGATGAGATCAGGGAGGAGAATACTTGAGCACGGAATTCCTGGACTATTCTAAAGGAGAATGAGATTCTCTCTCAGCATTACTCCTCCGTATACAGCATAGCATGATGGTATATCGGGGAAGAGCAACAGCACCCTATGTGATATGGTGTGCTCTATGATGAGTACTACTGAGTTACAATTTCCTTTTAGGAGTTATGCACTTGAGAAGCTGCATACCTATTGAATAGGGTTCAAATCAAATCAGTTTCCTACCACTTCATATGTGATATGGAATGGGAAGAGCCCATATCTTAAGTTTGTTAAGATTTGGGGTTGTCCAGCCTATGTCTAAAAGTATAATCCGGACAAGCTCGAGACAAAATCAGATCTGTGGAAGTTTGTTGGATATCCCAAGCATACGCAAGGGAATATCTTCTACCTAACCGAGGAACAAAAAAATGTTTTGTTTCTCAACATGCCACCTTTGTGAAAGGGAATTTCTTGTGAAGAAATTATTGGACATGAGGTAGAACTGGAAATAGTTCCATCTATACAAACTACAGCAGATGATTTGGAAGAACCAAGGGATTCAATAGTTTCCAACGAACCTCAGCCTCTCCGCCGATCTAGTAGGGTTCCTCACCCACCTGAGAGATACTTTGGTTTCTCTATAACAGTGGGAGTGAGGATTGCATCATGAGATGATGACCCAACTAGTTTCGAGCAGGCCATCAGGAGTGGGACTCTGTAAGAATGGCTGGATTCTTAGTGATCTGAGATGGAATCCTTATACACCAACAATGTATGGACTTTGGTTGCTTTATCTGAAGGGTTAAATCCCCATAAGAAGCAAGTATATCTTGAGAAGATTACTTGGTGTACATGGAAAAGTTGAGACTTTCAAAGCTATGCTTAAGTCCATCCAGATCCTGCTTGCCACTGCTACATACCATGACTACGATATCTGGTGGTTGGGTGTCATGACTGCTTTTCTAAATGATGTTTTAGAAGAGAGCGTCTATAAGTACACAGGCAGAGGTCTTCGTAGACAGAAGGAGCAGCGGAAACGTGTGCAAGATGCTTTATAGGATAAAGCAGGCATCGCGGAGGTAGAACATCTGTTTTGATATGGTAGTCAAAGAGTTTGACTTCATCAAAATGGTAGATGAACCTTGTATATACAAAATGGTAGTAGGGAGTATGGTAGTGATCCTCGTAGAGTACGTGGATGACATACTCTTGATGGGGAAGGAGTTTCCTATGCTACGCTCGGTCAATCTCCGCTTATCACAAGGATTCTCCATATAGGATCAAGGTGATACCTCCTAAATCCTAGGTTTTATATCTATGAGATAGATCTAAATGGATGTTAGGATTCTCACTAGTTGTAGTGAGATGGTATCAATCGATCCTGGGGAGAATCACTGGAAAGGTTCCAAGGAGATAAGGACGACTGAATGTCAGTCGCAAGCATTGTCTTTACCCTCAGTGGAGGGACGGTATGTTGGAAGAGTTCCAAGCAAGATACCGTGACTTACTAGACGATTAAAGGCAAGATACATCGTTACCAAGGATGCTACCAAAGAGGCTGTCTTGATATATAAGTTCATGAGATGAACTTCGTTCCTACCATTGTGTGACAATGGAGTTGTGGTTTATGCCAAGGAACCCCCGTCCCATCAGAAATCCGGATATAATTCTTAAGCGGTATCACCTGATCATGGAGATGGTTGATCTTCAGGGAGATCGAGGTTAGGAGAGTAGACACAGAGGACAACAGCGTGGATCCACTCACGAAGGCCTTTTTTCCCAGTAGAGACTTTTATGGGATGGTTGAGTATGAGATACTTCAACCACAGCTAATTGTTGGGTATGCGATACCACAACAGATGGCCCTAGTGCAAGTGGGAGATTGTTAGTTATATGTATGCCTAGAGGCCATTACTGTACATACGATTTATATTGTAATGGATGCTTGGACATATATAGGGAGGGCTTTCTTGCTCGACATGATAGTATGCTATCTGGTTGTACTTTATCTTAACATGTACTCTGATTGTCTCTATGTTACATGTTGGTAAAGCCCTTAGGATATGTACTCGACTACTGGGACTGTGATGAGATCATACTAGTGGGGCCACGGTAGTCGGCGAGTACATCCTATAATTGTTCCTAGTCAAGGGTGTATCAAGATAGGGCATCGATACACCAGAGTAGACTAGCGTACATGCATCTTGACCCATATTATGGGCGATGGATGATCCCATATCCATCGGTGTTTGACATCAAGGATGGTGTACGGATGCTCAGTAGAGACTGGGTACACTAGACGAACTCGCCGAGAACTCCCGGATGGTATTATACCTCACGTTAGATGGCAGTTCTCCAGTGACACTGGTACAGAGTAGTCTGTTGACCCGAGATCGTCATAGAGTCTTGTATGATTCCCACTGTGCTTTGATTTCCATCATACCACGTCCAAGAGGGCATGCAAAAAGGTTGCTTTTGGGTATAGTCCCGAATCACATGGAGGCAATGAGCGATAGGAGGGGATTCGTCTCTCCCGGTATAGGGAGTTGATGTTGCGCTGTGTTCGATTGGCTATAACCGGATATCCCTAGCCAGGGTTGCTAAGATCTACTATTAAATGTTATAAGTAGTTCTCGAACTGTTATAGACCTCATATCGACACGACTTATCAAGCTACTGGGGTCTGACGTTTACCACCCGTAGGCGATATATGCGACATATCAGACGACGAGACCGGACTGTACGGGAGTGTTACTGATTGGATTCGCAGGAGAATGTACAGTCTTGCTTGTTGATCTTCTGATCGCTCAATACCTGGGTGGCTGTTACGTTTAGCTGACCGCTTACAGCTTGTGGGTGTTTGAT
This sequence comes from Agapanthus africanus, assembly GCA_030015575.1. Classification (NCBI taxonomy): domain Eukaryota; kingdom Viridiplantae; phylum Streptophyta; class Magnoliopsida; order Asparagales; family Amaryllidaceae; genus Agapanthus; species Agapanthus africanus. The sequence goes on from JASDDO010000029.1 coordinate 56,732,110, forward strand.
ATGATCATCACCTACTGCCGGCATATTGACGATTCTTTAGAGTCCTACACAGAGGTTTCTTGGCTCAGGAAAAACGGAGTAGGAGCACATATGTGATATGTACGGGACCGAGGATAATGCGATATGAGATACCGTATTCTATCCTCACGATATATGATATCAGCCGGGTCATCAGATCAAGTGTTGATTCGATGAATCGGTAAATGTTATATTAGTCGGTTATATGCGATATAGCCGGATTGTCGGATCAAGTGTTGATTCGATGATTTAATGTATAATAATATATATGATATATTAAATTACATTAACTAATAAGCTCACTAAAAGATTCTTTTTCTCACTCGGGTAATACATTGATATATATGCGATATATGTTAATTGTATTATTTTATTTTGTTACAATAAATATTATATATATGATATATAATATTGTAACATGTTATAATTACTAATGCAACATGATTAGTGGAGATTAAACAAGGTTAGGGTTTGATTTGGGTTAGCTCATTCTTGTAGCTTGTAGAAGGTTTTTCTTTTGTCAAGAAAAAGATATTTGTGTTGATATTTTTAAGTGACTCATGCTTTAACCCAACCCAAACCCTAGCCCTAGTTAAATCTCTACAAAGGTTACTTGAACCATGGTTGCATAAATGATTATGACAACATTTCATTATTCGTCACAAATGATTATTCATCTTCTTCTTCCTTCTTTCTTCAGGGAAAAGCTTTCTAGGTTTTTCCTAAGTGATGAAAATGAATGAGAAATAGAAAACAAATGAGAGAAAAAATCCTACTTCATCATTCTCATCTATCCTTGCCATTTAGATGAGGGTGTTCACTTTATTTAGTGAGTGAGAGCTTGTGTTAATGAAACTTCAAGGGAGATCATCTTTGTTATCGAAGATCGGAAGCAAGCTTGCATCTTTCTCTTCGTGGAGCCTCTCGAGAGTCCGGAACACGATGATCGCAGCGAAGGGACCTCAACACGGAGCTTTAGAAGTGAAGGACCGGATCTACAAAGGTTGTAATCCGTCTCACTTTGTGTTGAAGTGTTTAATATACTTGTTTTCGCCTAAACTCTAGTATAAAGATCTTGTTTAGGGTTGTTCGGCACGGCTAAATTTTAAATCGGGCATGGTTGATACCTCGTAGACCCTTGTGCGTGTGCCTAGGAACCCTTTAGAAAGACTGTGTTAGCGCCAGTTTATAAAAAATTTATTCCGCGTTTGGCCTTGGATTGACGGCCGGGGCGCTACCATAGCCCAACATGATCTCCATCATAGTCCTGGTAGTCAAGTACACAACTTAAGGGCGTTATCAACATATGAGAGCAAGACAGCATCACATATACAAGTCAACTTGTTAAGATAAAGAGAAACCCGATAGCATACTATCATGTCAAGCAAGAAAGTGCTCTATATATATATATATCTAAGCATTCACTATAATATACATCACATGTACAATAATGGCCTCTAGGGCATACATATAACTAACACTTACGTCCTTAAATAAATTCGGTCCCCAAATTTAAATTTAAACCCCCAAATGCTAAAACATATTAATAATCAACTCAAATCAATGGGGCTCCAAAATCACGGAAGATCTAGAAATACTACAGCGCATCGCGTGCGCCTGAATATGAGTACGAAACTCAAAATCGAACTCCGTCAAGCGTCACGTAAATCATTGGATTTGCACGCATATCATCGGAGTTACAATGGAGATATAGATCTCGAAATCCTCTACTGAAATCTAATATACACTATTCAAATACAATGATATGTGTATAGTACGCATCCTTGAAAAAAAATCTTAAAACTGAATAAAACTCATGCAAAAATCTTTTCTGAATAGCCGCGTGATGCGTAACTCACGGCACAAGTGACGAACGCTCATTTGTAAAGTAATAATTATATGTTCATATATGCTTTGCTAAATATACGTTCCGTCATTTCAAAAATATCCCAAAAAGTTCTCCTTTATAAACGTTCGTGTCGCTCGCGGACACGTAAGAAATAGCGAGACTATAGCTCTCTTTTGAAAACCACTTGTTAAACTTTTAATGCATGCAAAGTACTCAGGTACTGTCCTCAAATCAGTCATGTTCGGCTACTATGTAGTATAGTGCCCATCATGAAAACAAAGTGCTCAAGAGCAAAATCAGCTTCAAAAGGCGTATCCAACAATCACGTGCATCTGGTGCGCCCGGAAATCAAAGCCAAATACAAGTGCTACTAATGTGCACAAAAGCCAAAACTAAGTGCAATGGGTGTGCACAAAACAATATCAAGTGCATCTAGAGTGCACGAAAGTCTCAACCCAGTGCAACTAATCTGCACAATAAAAATCCCAATTGAGTGCATCCAGTGTGCACAAAATCACATCTCGCATCATGCGCCCAACATGCGCGAAAGTTCAAATCAAGTGCATCCGTCATGCACGAATGAAATCTAAATCAAGTGCATCCAACATGCACAAATAAGGTCTAAATAAAGGGCACCCAACATGCACGAGTAAAATCTCACTCAAGTGCATCCGATACGCATAAAATACAATACCAAGCGCCTAATATGTGCAAAAATCCAACCCAGGCGCGTCAGGTCCATAAAATGTATCTAGTGCAGTAGCATGCATGAAAATGAACATCAAGTGCCAACGCGCATGAAAAACGCAAATCTAATAATGCAAATGCTCAAAGACATAAATCGGGTGCAACCAAGGTACGGAGTATAGATCCGGTGCAACCAATGCATGAAATACCAAGCTGGTGCAACAAATGCATGAAATACGAATCCGGTGCATCCAGTGCACGAAATACAACTCCAGTGCATCCAGTGCACGAAATACAAATACAGTGCTACAATTGCACAAAATACAAATCGGATGCAACAAGTGCATGGAAATGCATCAACAACTCAAATGTGTATAAAAACAACACCGAGTGTACCAAGGTGTATAAAATCAAAATCGAGTGCAACTGCGTGCACAAAACACGTATCAATGCACTGCAAGCACATGTATGCTATACCGAGTGCAAAAACCAAACCGGGTGCGTACCACATGCACCAAAATCAAATCATCCGTATGAAATCCATGAAATCATAAACACGTGCAACCAAGGCACAAAACCGATCTCAAGTGCAATAAATATGCACAAATCACAAACCAATGTGGCGGTGTATAAACATAAATCAAGTGCAATAACTATGCATAAAATCTAAATATCCAGTAGGTGCAGCCATGGTGCACGAAATCTATATCATGAAACTCAATCATCAAAACTCAAATCCATGCGATATAAGCGTGATACTCAGATCATAACACAAATCGCAACAAATGACATTGAGGTACACCTCCTACAATGTCGAAAAAAAATCTGTGCGCCCAAAAATAGCAGAGCAAGAACATCCTCCTGCCTCCTGCTCACAGTCTAGCGTCCTCTGTCTCTGGGTTCTCATTTTCTCTGTAGATTACCAATCTCGCAATCTGTCGGCTCGTCGGCCCGGTCAGGTGTGCTAACGGAAATGATCCCGCTCTAGCACTTCTCTGGTCATCTCTCGGCCAATTATCATGATCACTCATAATGCATCCCGTCACTGGCGTCGGTCTCTGGTCCTCTGAATACATATGACATAACTGATCCTCGGTGCACAATCTTAGTGCAGCAGTGTCCTGGATGGAACCTGCTCAAGGTCTCTTCCAATCTCGCCTATGCTGACTGTACAGAGGTTGGTACTCTTTCCTAATCTTTTCTCGTCTTCTAGATATCTGCGTTCTCAGCAAAACATTTCCTTGGGAACTAGCCATATCCCAACGCCTCTGTATACATATCAGATCCTCTGGCATCAATGAGGAGTAATAACGGCTCGTTATCGTCTCGCACGAATCTCTTGCTCCACTCGTCTTTATTATCGTTCACTTCGACGTCACATCATGATATCAGCGTACTACAATGGTCCTCGACTACAGTCAATCCAGAATCTCTCGCACGGACTCAAAATTACGAACTCGGTATCTTCATCACTCTGTAAAAGATATCTAGCTGAACACGTCCTCGGGAACTCGTCCCAACCATCGGAGGAATACTCAATACTCGTCCGTTCTCGATCAACTCACAACGCATCTGGGTGAGGTCCTCTATGCGAAGCTGGTCAGCTTACTGGTCTTCTATCACATGATATCCGGACGACGTTAAACTTTTCGATCGATTCATCAAAGTCCCATAATTCCCCGAGAGCTCAATACTTGAGCACAGTTTAATAATATCCAGTACATGCCACAGTACCTATGGACCAGCCGCAGAAGGGCAAACCCAAGGCTCATTAATGGCATCGTGGAACTGCCGCAAACCCTAATGTTCAAAAGCGGTTCCATGGGAATTATGTCGAGTTAGGGTTTCATTCTTATAGAGGGTCCACAGAATTAATTGCATGTTTCTCCAAATACCTTAAACATGGAGAAATGGGTTTCTGACATTCGTTTGAATTTTTAATTTCGCTTAGACAACATGTGAATACCTTTCGTCTCTCAACTCAAGATAGGCTAGCCATCATCAGTCGCAGCTCTGCCTGAAAGCTCCAGTGATCTCAGCTCGTAAAGTATGGAGGCGACATCCTATCAATCTCAGCAACAGCTGGGTCATCTGTCTGCATGGTAGACGACATCACAATCTCTGAGGTATGCTGTACATTAAGAATACATCAACAGACCTCTCACAACTGGCAGCCTCTATCAATAGCCCGATCACCCGGTGCAAAACCGAACACACGCCTCAACAAAAGGTCACAACTCAATCACTAAATAGATACGTTCCCATGTCACCAGAAAACACGATGGTCAGTCCTCGTTCGTGACGAGCTCGCCCTGACCGCATCACTAGCGGCAGCTTAATCTGCGTTCCAACCATGGTGACAGGAACCTCAATCGATTATCGAAGAAAATAGCTCAAAGGAACGAAAGGAATCAACAGATCCAGAATGGATACATGATCATAAAGAGGAACAGAATCAATGAGAGTATGATCATGGAAACAAATAGAATCAAGGATCTTAAATGGATGTATGATCAAGAGGATGATGAGAATCACAGATCCCAAAATATGTACATCCTAAGGTTTCTTAAGTGGAGTATCGTATCGTAAATATGCCGCGGAACATACGTATGGTACGTCACTCTACTCAAGCTACTTACTCCATCAATCAGGGTCAGCCTATAAAACGAAAGTTCGGGTCTAATACCCCCATGTTTAAGTCTATGTTCCGTAAGGTCAAGCCTAGGTTCCGAAATAAACCACGCCCCAGACTCCACATAGTCAAACATAGACTCAAATCAAGGTTAAACCTAGTGCTCTGATACCAACTTTGTCACGACCCGAAATATTAGCTCGTGACCGGCACTTGAATCACGCCACGTCTAAAGGCACAACGTAAATCAAGTAAGCCGAAACCCAGAAATCTAAACCTTTTTAAGAAAATAAAAGAGGTGAAGTTTTGAAATAAAGGTATGCTAAAAATCAAAAGTTTTCTTAAATGCATAAGTAATGGAATATGAAAATGCGAGTAAATTTTACCGGTTGAAAACATGTTTGGTCTTTTAAAAATTTTGGAAGCACCTCCTTTTTATATTTTGAGCCGAAACCACAAATACAAGATAAAAATAAAGGCATCCCCAAGAGGGAGCTGGCTCTTCGCCAACCGGCGGATTCACAACCATGCAAAACAGTATATATATGTATACGATGCCCAACGACAAAGATCATCACAAAAGATAAAGTAAAGCAAGACATCAACTCAAAAATGCCAACATACAACCCAGCGCTCTAGTCTCGCAACTACAAGTCTTGCTAAGTCTTACTACATATACAATTACTAGTTTTGATTGATAGAGTTGACTAGATACAAAAATGAATAATAATACAATAGTGGCACGATCCAATATGTACCACATACCAAAACTGAACACCCGAATGCAGCTGTGTGGTAGCGATGCAGCTACTAATCTATGCGGTCAACCTGCAAGAACTGTGGCACAACGGGGGTGAGTTGCCAACTCGTGAGTAGAAAACATCAACAGGTAAAAATAGAAAAAACAATGATTTCCTAGGTCAACTATATCATGAAGGTAATACTATGATATCTAGGGTGACCGTATCTGCATATATGCCAACACTAATATCAATGCTTATCTGCATGCGGATATCATCCACGTGTCAACCAGTGACACAACAACAACATGCATGTAAATATTATGAAAGCATATGCATGAAAGTATGAGTATATAAATCAACGTGTGTACCTCACGACATATCAAAATCATGGAACCTGAGTGTCCAGCATCGACACTCGAAACAACATGAAACCCGTGTCCAACATCGACACGTAAATCCTCATATTTCGGGCTTCATCAGTCCGGATCAGCCCACGGGCTCCGTCGGTCTGGATCGGCCCATATCATCTCACGACTCCGGTCGGTATCCTCCGGATAACCGCCGAGTCCAAATACTATCACCGCTAGGTAGTGGTCCCTCTGCCAGGCTCATCGTCTACACCACGAAAAATCACCTCTTGCCCCGGGATACCATACCGGGTCCACCATGTACCCGCAGATGGTGCCTCCCGCTCCTCGAATCGGGTTTCACTTGCCAATCTCAGAACCGAGAATACGCATGGTGGACATACTGAAATATCAAATCAAGAGAAACCGGGTTTTTAAAACAATACATACTTTCTTTTGAAATAACCACGGTTCTCAAATCCAGAAATCTCATGGAAACAGCATATCTAAATGCGTATAATCGTAAAGCATGATGTATGCGATATATAACAGAATGTAAGCATATCCGTATATCATGCAACATGGAACAGTGATGTGAGCATGGGCATATCATCATAATGTGAGTATAGCAATATAATAGCATGATGTAGCAATTCTACTGTGTGAGTGACATAGCAATTATCGATGATGAAGTGTGTGAGCCGGCCAATCTGTGTAAGTGTAACATACGCATCATCAATAATGGTGAAGGTGTACTAGCACAGGTATATGAAATGCAATGAGAGTGACATGAACATAGCATAATGTAAATCTTATGCGAATGCTGATAGGTATACGTATCTAACATGACTGAGTCGGTGAATCAATCAATCAGCATCCAGCCTCACAACATCACGTACGGTATAATCCATCGTACAGCATCCTCTAGTCAAGGGTATGGATCAATCATCATAAAATTCATCACGTAAGGTAAATCATCGTTCGGCGACATAAAACCATTAAGGATCCTATCAACCTATATGGCAATGAGGGTACGGACCTAACGTCACGTACGGCCTATCACTCATGATTCATAACATTATATATATCTATATACCTGTATCCCAGGTTGCATCCATAATAATCTCATATTAGGGGACCAGCAAAGGTATCAATCATCTCAATCGACTCGCATCCGTATACCAACATATCAATCAAGTCATCATATCACATCGTATATCCTTTACATCTCATTAAGTCAATTTTATATATACATTCTACCCTATACATCAAAAGTCAAGCTACTCTAAAACTCATACCTATTCTAGTGCAACTACATACCTATAAGTCATGATTCACATTCACTTTTTATATCTCTAAAGCTTTCATCTCATATCCCTATATATATATATTCAATCACTCATATCATCTCTTACTATCTTTTTAACCATAACCCTAGTTCCTAATCTAGGTTTCTACGACTGTATCCTATAGATCGGTTTCCATAAAAATCTTGCCAGGGTGCTATACGCAACCCACCCGACTTCCTCCGTAGATATAGATCTACTCACCTTGATCCTTGCTTGCCGAAGTCGATGACGCCATGCTCCGTCGCCTCCGGATCTATGCGAAGGTACCTACAATAAATATATAGTCGCAATGCTATAAAAATCGAATTCGGAAACCAATACGGCACACGGTGAGCTCGTTGGTTAAAACCTATAGCCTACGCATGCAAAAACAACTAAACAACCCTTGTTGTTGTCGTACAAATGCCCAATAACCAAATACAAATCCAAACATCAAAACCAAGCATTCAAAATATGGAATACATATCCAAAAATCGCACCAATGTGCTCCCAGATTTTTACTCAGGTCAATTGGAGCAAAACTAGCAAGTATAGGGTGTTGTATATGGAGTGAGTGAGCTACTGTATCAATTCTAGCCCCAAAAACTACCAAGTGGCCGGCCACAATGCCATAAAATCTGGCTACCTCGGCCAAGTGGTGAGGGAACGGGCTCGTACTTGCAGGGTGGCTTCCTATTGGTCCTACTAGGTCTCTGGTATTGTTTGTTTTTCTCAGAAATTTCCTGGGTCATCCCAGATTCCCTATAGGCACGTTAAATGTCACAAAACTGACATGGGACAATTCTTAAGTTGTATTCTCTATTCTAGATCCAGAAATTGATCTCTAGGGTCTTGTACACCCTTACTACAAATCACAAGTCCAGTAGTCACCCAAACCCTTCTCTTGAAATTTATAACATCACAATTCCACACTAAATCAACTTCTAAACTAAACTAGAATATAAAGAACTAAAAACTAAACTAAATGGCAGAAATCATAACCCATTTGGGTAACTCAAGAAAACCCTAGAAGTCCAAAGTCATCAAAATCCAACTTTTCTTGGTCCAATGTGTTGAGGAGGAGGTGGGGATCATTTTTTGTGAAGAGAGTGTAGGGTTTTGATGAAGATTTGGAGATGATATTTGGGGATGGAGGTGGAGAGAGATGAGTTGAGAAAGAAGATGAAGGAAATAATGGGGAGGGGAATGAGTGGCTGCCCCCCCCCACCTCTCTCTCTCTCTCTTATTCTAACTATTTTCCTTACCCTCACTCTCCTTATTCTCACCCTCTCAATAATACCCTTTTATTTTTTCTCCTCTTTTCTTTTTAAAACCCAAACCACATAATACTCCAAAAACCACAAGAACACAACATGTAACCAAAATGCAATATGACATGGTGCACTAATCATGGAAAACTGTAGAAATACGGATTTGGCTTAATCGCGACTAGCAGTGCACTAATCGGGTTTTTATTTAAACTGCATATAATTAATTATAAAAATGTCAAATCTGATAAATATATTTTTAAATGAGTAAATCATTTTATATTTAACAATTATTTGTATATATTTATACCCTTTTTCGAAAACTCTAATTTCGTAAATCGGGTAGTTTTCGCGAAATATATTATTTTAATATTAAATTCCAAAAATAATATTTTATATTTTCTGAAATGTTACAGACTTAGAACTTGGATATTGTGGATTTACAAGCGAGACTTAGAATTGTGTGTTTGTGGGCGTCGTACTCATTGGAGTCGACCTTTTATATTGTTGATTGTGATTCGCTTTTTCTTTTCTTTGCCATTGTGCGTCGTATAGTGTTTGCTTGGTTGCTCTGCCATTTGGGCCTGGAAGCTACCTCCCGTTGGGATTTTTTTATATTATTATGTTGTATCGGGTTTTATAAAAAATTACAAAGTTGGTGCCGTCGAATTTCAAAACGTCATAGATGCTTTTCAAACATACTTAGTTAAATTAAATGTTTATTTTAAACTGATTCCATCTGATTCCTATTTTAAACTTCACCCCCAATATTTTCAAAAAGGGTTTAGATTCCGGGTTTCGGCTTACTTGAACCGTGTCGTCGTCTTTAGATGTCACGTGATTTAAGTGCCGGTCACGTGCCATATTCGGGACATGACAAAGTTGGTATCGGAGCATTTGGTTTAATCTTTGTTCGAGTCTAGGTTTGACTATATGGAGTCTAAACGTGTACTTTTGTTACCTAGGCTTTACCTTATAGGATTTAGGCTTGACTTTGGGGGTCTTATACCCAAAATTTCGTTGTATAAGATTACCTTGTGTAACACCTTAGGATGTGATTAGTGGCTCATTATATTTTAATATATGGTTTTTAATTAAAAGTTTACCAAATCGATTTTTAAATATTTTATAAAATTTAATGAATATTTTAGTAGAATTTATTTGAGGCTTGCACACACATCTGCATGTAAACTAGGGTTAAACCATGTTTAGCAACCATGGTGGGTTAACCCATTTTCATTAAGTTTACTTGGTTTTATTTAAGGGTTGTTTTTTTTCTTTCAAATGGAAAAATCATTTGAATTTTAGTTGACTTGGTGAGAGAGAGAGAGAGAGAATGGCATCATGGCCTTGCCCATGCTCTCATTTAATGAAGAGAGGGGGGTTAACGCTTGTGCTCTCATTTCTTTGGTTTCTCACATCTCTTTCACTCTCACTCACACACACAACAACACAACTGCAGCAGCAGCACCAGAAGAAGAAGCAGCAGCACCAGCAGTCTCAGCAGCAGCAGCAAGCAACAACAACAACATGAAGCAGCAGTAGCAACAGAAGCAGTAGCAGCAGCAGCATCAACACCATTCTCAGCAGCAGCAGCAGCACAACACCTCCTCCTCCTCTTCTTCTTCCTCTTCTTCCTACACACTAAGACCAGAGAGTGAGGTATAAAAATCTGAACCCAACTTCCTAGCTTGCTAAACTTATGTGTTAATTAACTTCGATTAGTATTAAATGTGCGTTTTAGTGCTAAAATGGTGTTTTGTGTGGTGTTTTGGCCAAGTGGTGATATTAATGGTTAGCTTAACTTAATTAAGTGTTATTATACCCTTTTCACTGAGATTTAACCCCAGATTTCACTAAAATATCATAGGGTTTCATTTAGTGCAAAATTTAACGTTTTAAAGAAAAACTTGGCCTTTCTGTGATCTGCTGTTGACCCGGTGGTTGCAGATAAAATCTGAGTTAACTATGGCATACTTTTTAGACCTTGATCACACCACCAGGGGACGAGACCCCCTACCCACCTTATGGACGCCGATTTAAGCGTTCTGGCCGCAATTTGGGGCTAGATAGGGGAGCTAGGTGTTAGGGTTTTGGCTAGGGTAGTCTGCTGCATATTCTAGTGTTTTGGCATATGCAACTTTTCACTTTTGTGCCCGAGTCAAAATCTGGAACCAAATATCGTTTTTCCTATACGTTTAGTTTGCGCGACACCTGTGATACATGAGTGGGTTCTGTGTTCCAGCGTGTCGCGACGTGTCGGGGTAGTTTAAGATGCGTATACACACGTTTCAGCGTATCGGACATACGCGCATTTAGTTCGGGACGCGAGTTTCTCGTTTAATTTCGATATCGCGTTTTTGCAGGATTTTGCCTATATGGTTTCCTTGTGTAAATTCTAGGTTCACAGGCGGGTACGTCGGACGCCGCAAAGAATGGGAACAGGTGGTTGGCTACGCTTAGCACGCGACCAGGTGAGTAGATTTAACATCTACGGGGAAATCGCCCGTATGGCGTTAAGCATCAGGGCGTGATAGGACATTTAGTCGTAGATGTTTATATGTGCTATTGTAGCATACCTTTCTTGTTGCATATAGAAATGGTAGTTATAGAACACTGCACTGTCACTAACGGTTCAAGCTGCACGAGCACTATTTGTATGTTACACTCACACCGTTAGTGATTGCCATGACACTCGCACTATAGGATTGCTACGAATTATATATCGTCTTGATTACTGCATCATTGATAATTGTCATAACTTGTCGCATATTGGCATATACATATATTGATATGTTCATACTTGCGTACATGCACACTGTATATTCACACCAGTGCACACATATATTGATGTCTTCATACTTGCGCACATGCACACTGTATATTCATACCAGTGCACACATATATTGATATCTTCATACTTGCGCACATGCACACTATATATTCATACGAGTGCATACATATATTGATATCTTCATACTTGCGCACATGCACACTGTATATTCATACCAGTGCACACATATATTGATATCTTCATACTTGCGCACATGCACACTGTATATTCATACCAGTGCACACATATATTAATATCATCATACTTGCGTACATGCATACTGTATATTCATACCAGTGCACACATATATTGATATCTTCATACTTGCACACATGCACACTGCATATTCATACCAGTGCACACATATATTGATATTTTCATACTTGCACACATGCACACTGTATATTCATACCAGTGCACACATATACTGATATCTTCATACTTGCGCACATGCACACTGTATTTTCATAGTAGTGCTACACTCATATTCGCGTATATATCCATTTGCACATCCATACCTACATGCATACATATGTTACATACATGGATGAAATTGACTTGATTTCAAGAAAATAGGGACCGCATGAGATATTTTCAAAACTGGATTCTTTTAAAAGAGCGGTTTTCCCTTTTTACTCTTAGTGTCATACGACACATTGCATGGATTTACGCATTGAGTTTGGATTTATGGGATTTCTGGATTTGAGAACCGTGGTATTATTTTAAGGAAATACGCACTGTTTTAAAAACCCGGTTTCTCTTGATATGATATTTCAGTGCGTCCACCATGAGTTTTCTCGGTTCCAGAAAGCTTGTATGAGTATACCCGATTCGAGGAGTGGTAGGCACCGATTGCGGGTACATGGTGGACCCGGTATGGTACCCCGGGACAAGAAAACTCGTATTGTTAGACGGTGAGCCCGACGGAGGGACTACTACCTACCGGTGATTGGTTAGACCTGGCGGTCATCCGGAGGATACTGACCAGAGCTGAGAGATGGATACAGGCTGACCCGTACTGCCGGGGCCGAGTGCCGATTCCGCAGACGGAGCCCGTGGGCCGATCCGGACTGACGGAGCTCGATACTTGAGGATTTGCGTGTCGATACTGGATACGACTACTTTATGATATTTCGAGTGCCGATGTTGGGCACTCACGATTCCATGAGATTTACAGGATTTGAGGGCCGATTAGATGACGACGCCTGAGTTTTACTGGGATTTGGGTTTATTGATGGACACCGGTTATTTTCCACATTGACATTCCATGTAGATGTTATTTATTCCCATGCTCAGCATTCAGTGTTATACATCTCATCCTGTATCTGTAGTACCTGATAGAGTACACTTGCTATGCACGATTATTGCATACGCTGCTCATCCTATATAGATGCTATTAGATTGCACATACTATGCATGATTATTGCATACCCTTCTCATCCTGTATAGATGTTATTAGACTGTATTTGCTATGCATGATTATCGCATACCCTGCTCATCATATAGAGATGTTATTAGATAGCATTTGTTGCATGATTATTGCTCATCTAGCTCATCATATAGATGTTATCTGTTGGCATAGATTAGAGTATCGCAGCACGTGCATACTCGCGATTACCTTTATATGTTATCTACTATTCACGAGTTGGCAGTTCATCCCCGTTATGCTACAGTGTTTGCAAGTTGCCCCTCAGAGTAGTCACGGCAGGCTACTTTCTTGCATCTTTTGATACAGATACCACTGCAGTTGGCGCGTGAGCTCTTTTGCCGATAGGTGGGTTTTTGTGCGGTATCTGTTTATTTTTCCAGTTGTATACACTGTTGCATCTAGTACTCTCCATCTATTGCTTATGTATTGACTTAGAGACCAATTGTGAGGACGATGTATATTATTTGTACTCTGGTGTCGAGTTCGTTGTGAGCCGACTTTATTTATGCAGTTATATATTTCATGTTGTCTTCACTTATTTTTGCTCATTCTTCGCTACGACGTCGTATATTATTATCGTGGTGATTGTTTCTGCCGTTGGGCGTGATTGCTCCCGTTTGGGATGCCTTATTCTTATTGTATATCATTTTACTCATATATTTCCTTGTATTCGATTACGGGGCTAGTTTTTATAAAGGAAATGCTGCAAAAAATTTTATAATAATAACTTGGACTTTAAAGAATTTTACTAAATTACTTAAGGTTTTCTAAACGTTTTAACAAATGTTTCTATCAATTGTTTTCACACTCATTACTTTAAATGGTTTTGATTTCTGGGTTTCGGCTTACTTAGTCGCGTTACGCCTGTGGACGTTACATGGTTAAGTGTCGGTCATGGGCCGAACTTTGGGTCATGACACCTTAGTTGATGGAGTAGGTACTAAGTAGAGTGACGTATCATACATATGTTCCACGGCGTATTTACGATATGATACTCCGCCTTGTAAGTCTACGGTAGCGTCCCGGCCTTCTATCCGAGGCCAAACGCAGAACAAAAACTTTTATAAAACCGGCGCTAACGCAGACTTTCACCCAGATCGTACCATTAACACTAAACTAGCTAACTACGAAAAGGTTAGAATGGCTATACCGATCAATCTGTGTCTTTCGGTTTTTAGCCACCATCACAAACTCCTCGCGGCTGCTCCAACGAAGTTCTCTTTTCGATCTCTTTCGTTGAAGTGGAACCACATCAAGAATTGTTTATACGGGCTCTCACCTCTAAACTGAGGCAACTCAGACATCAAGTTTGCTAAAGGAGATGACCAAGATGAAGTAGAGAATGAATGTGACTACTTTTTCTCAATACACCTTAGGATTCTCATCACATGAGAGGGATAGGGTGGAGGTTGAAGAAGATGCAATGAGTTGAAGAAGTGTGAGCTCAAGAAAATATCAAGTGAGCAAAAAACCAAACCGAAAAATTGTCATGGCTACCCACTCTTTTGTTGGGTTGATATAATGAGGTTTTGTGATTAAAAAACAAAGAAAAGATCTAACCAAATAATCCCCACAAAACCCATAAAATATCTCACCCAAAACAAATGTCATTAATCCACCATGACTCACTATATGACTTATTACCATGATGAATTAAGTGAACATGCTAGAATAATGACTCATTACATGAGTCACACTTTCCAAATCAAATAAACATTTAAACCAAAATGTTTAACCAAAAAGAAATGCATCTTCTAAAGTAATCTTGTAATGAATCACAAAAATACCTCTCACCTGTATATACATACATGCATCCGTATTCCGACCGAATACGAATACAATGAGACTAAAATATTCCAACACAATAAAATACTAGGATCCGGCTTAAACCAAATCCCACTAGTATTATCCGTCCGAATCATGACACGTGCAAAAATGCATGTGTATGTTCGAACCCTGCCATAAAACCATACGGCTTCTACAACGTTTCGCCCGAACTTGGGAAACTTTCTGTGGAGGACTCAAAAGACTCGTCAATACGCTGGCAGTGGGTTTAACCACAAGAATGTCAGAGGTACTAGCTGTGCGTAACGGCTGCCCATGTATTGAGCGAATGGGAAGATGACGAGCGAACTCATCCTGAAACCCTACTGAGCCTGTTAGTGACAATATCCGTACAGTCCGGTCCGTTCGTCTATGAGTATCGCATATCAGACCTAGGGGGCTGGTAAACGTCAGACCCCCAAAAGCGGTATAAGTCATGTAGGACTGTAGCCCAGAACACCTTAAGAAACTACTGGAATACCTACCAGTAAATCTCACTTGCCTTGGCCAAGAACTTTGTGTAATGGCTCTCCTAAACACAACACGAACTCACCCCCAATACTGGGAGAGACGAAGCCCCTGCCGATCCGCTCACTGCCTCCATGTGGCTCGGGACTTTACCCAACTAAAACCTATTTGCACGACTCCTTTGAGCCGTGGTAGGGTGGTAATCAAAGCACAGTGGGAACTCACACGAGACAAATGACGATCTCAGGTCGATAGACTAACCAGTACACATATCACCAGGGAACTGCTATCTGACGACAGGTATAATACCAACTAGCAAGTTCCCGGCGAATCCGTCCGGTGTACTCATAACCAAATGAGCACCTGTATGTAGGGTTCCTAGGCACCCTAGTGAGGTCTCACAAGGCATCGAACATGCCATTATAAAATTTTACGGGTGCCGAGAGACCCGACTACGGATCGTTTGCTAGAAAACTAGGCGAAAAAGCTAACTAGTTAACACTTAACTAATGGGATATCGGAAATACAACCTTTGTAGATCCGGTGCTCCACCTCCATAGCTCCGCAACGAAGTCGTCTCCGCTGTCCAAAAGGAATCCGGGCTCTAGAGTCGGCTTCGTCGGAGAAAAAGCGAGCTAGGTCGTCGATGTCCATGCCGAAGATGATCTACGTCGAAGCATCGCAAGATCAAGCTCTCACTTCACCAAGTCAAGAAACTTGTGAAGGAAACACACTCTGCTACTTGGCAAGAGGTAGAGGATGAAGAAATAGGAAGTATGTAGACTTTAGATTTGGATTTCTCACTCATATCATCAATCCACCATTGATGTAGTCTAGGTTTTTCTTCTTGAGTTGAAGGAGGAAGAAGAAGATGAAGAATATGATATGATAAGAATAATTATAAAAGAAAAGAATAATAATTCTTATCATAAAGGTAACCATGGTAAAGTGTAGAGATTAAACTAGGGTTAGTGGGAATGGTTAGGGTTAAGGATGAGATAAGAATGGTTGACTTGATCAAAGCTTCAAGAAGCTTCAACATAAAACAAAAATAGCCACCATTCTTTTCTCTTGCCTTTTATTTTCCAAAAATCAATAAATAAATAAATAAGTGAATAAAACAAAACCCTAACCATAATCATGTAACCATGGTTTGATCTTTACACAAAAACCCTAGCATAACATGTATCATCAAACATGATACAATCAAGTGCACAAAAGTATATCACATATACAATGTGTACAATCGGAGTGAGAAAATCCATTTAAAGTGAACCAATACTAGTTAACGCAAAGTAATATATCAAATATATAATTATGCATTAAATCATTAAATCAACACTTGATTTAACGATCCGGTCATATCGCATATAACCGACTAGTATCATTAGTAACAACTTATCGAATCAACACTTGATCCGATAACCCGGCTATATCGCATATAACCGATCAATGTCACATATCGCGAGAATCGAATACAGTATCACATACTGGTATCATTCTCGGTCCCGCACATATCTCATATGCACTCCTATTTCGTTTCGCTTGAGCCAGGAAACCTCTATGTAGGACTCTAAAGACTCGTCAATACGCCGGCAGCGGATGATGATCATATCAAACATCCACAAGCCACAAGCGGTCTGCTAAACGTAACGGCCACCCGGGTATTGAGCGATCTGAAGATCGACGAGCAAGCCCACTCACACTCCAGTGAATCCAACCAGTAACACTACCGTACAGTCCGTTCTGATCGTCTGATATGTCGCATATCTCGCCTAGGGGTGGTAAACGTCAGACCCCAATAGCTCGATAAGTCGTGTCGATATGAGGTCTATAACTGTTCGAGAAACTACTGGTAACACTTACCAGTAAATCTCAGCAACCCTGGCCATGGATTTCCTGTTATAGCCAATCGAACACAGCGCAACATCAACTCCCTATACCGGGAGAGACGAATCCCCTCCTATCGCTCATTGCCTCCATGTGACTCGGGACTGTACCCAAAAACCACCGTTTTGCACGCCCTCTTGGACGTGGTAAGATGGAAATCAAAGCACAGTGGGAACCACACAAGACTCTATGACAATCTCGGGTCAACAGACTACTCTGTACCAGTGTCACCAGAGAACTGCCATCTGACGTGAGGTATAATACCATCTGGGAGTTCTCGGCGAGTCCGTCCAGTGTACCCAGTCTCTACTGAGCACCCGTATATCATCTCTGATGTCAAACACCAATGGATATGGGATCATCCATCGCCCATCTGTATGGGTCGAGAAGGTATACGCTAGTCTACTCTGGTATATCGATGCCCCGTCTCGATACACCCACGACTAGGGACATTGAAGGATGTACTTATGGACTACCATGTCCCCACTAGTATGATCCGCATCATAGTCCAGGTAGTCAAGTACATATCCTAAGGTCTTTACCAACATGTAATTGAGAGACAATCTGTGTATACGTTAAGGTAAAGAGCAACCAGATAGCATACTATCATGTTGAGCAAGAAAGTCCTCCCTATATATGTCCCAGCATCCACTACAATATACATCCTATGTACAGTAATGGCCTCTAGGACATACATATAACTAACAATCTCCCACTTGCACTAGGGCCATCTGTAGCAGTGGTTGTAGTATCTCATACTCAACCATCCCATAAAAGTCTCTCTCTGGGAACAGGCCTTTGTGAGTGGATCCGCTGTGTTGTCCTCTGAGCCTACTCTCCTAACCTCGATCTCCCTGGAGATCAACCATCTCCATGATCAAGTGATACTGCCATGGAATATGTCTGGATCACTAATGGGACCGGTGTTCCTTGGCATAAGCCACAACTCCATTGTCACACAATGGGAGGAACATAGTTCATCTCATGAACCAATATACACCCAAACAGCCTCTTTGGTAGCATCTTAAGTAGCGATGTATCGTGCCTTTATCGTCTAGTATGTCACGGTATCTAGCTTGGAACTCTTCCAACATACCGTCCCTCTACTGAGGGTTAAGACAATGCCTGTGACTGACATTCAGTCGTCTTTATCACCCTGGAACACTTCCAGTGATTCTCCCCAGGATCGATTGATACCATCTCACTACATCTAGTGAGAATCCTAACATCCATTTAGATCTATCTCATAGATCCAAAACCCCAGGATTTAGTAGGTATCACTTTGATCCTATATGGAGAATCCTAGTGATAAGCGGAGATTGATCGAGCGTAGCATAGGAAACCCCTTCCCTGTCAAGAGTATGTCATCCACGTACTCTACGAGGATCGTCACCATACTCCCTACTACCTTTTTGTTTATACAAGGTTCATCTACCATTTTGATGATGTCAAACTCTTTGACTACTTCATCAAAACAGACGTTCCAACTCCGCGATGCCTGCTTTATCCTATAAAGCATCTTGCACACGTTTCCGCTGCTTCCACTGTCTACGAAGCCCTCTGGCTGTGTACTTATAGACGCACTCTTCTAAAACATCATTTAGAAAAGCAGTCATGGCACCCAACCACCAGATATCTTAGTTATGGTATGTAGCCGTGACAAGTAGGATTTGGATGGACGTAAGCATAGCTACTTGAAAAGGTTTCATCATTATCCACACCTGGTCAATGATGCAAACTTTTAACAAGTCTAGCTTTGAAAGTCTCAACCTTTCCATCTACACCAAGTAATCTTCTCAAGATATACTTGCTTCTGATGGGGATTTAACCCTTCAGATATAGCAACCAAAGTCCATACTTTGTTGGTGTATAAGGATTCCATCTCAGATCGCTAAGCATCCAGCCATTCTTACAGAGTCGCACTCCTGATGGCCAGCTCGAAACTAGTTGGGTCATCATCTCATGATGCGATCCTCGCTCCCACTGTCATAGAGAAACCGAAGTATCTCTCTGGTGGGTGAGGAACCCTACTAGATCGGCGGAGAGGCTGAGGTTCGTTGGAATCTACTGAATGCTTTGGTTGTATCAAATCATCAGCTGCAAATTGTATAGCTGGAACATTTCCAGTTCTACATAACAGATCTTGCCTTGAGCTTGTCCGGATTTTGCTTTTAGACATAGGCCGTGCAACCCCAAATCTTAACTAGCTTAAGACATAGGCTCTTCCCTTTCCATATCACATATGAAATGGTAGGCAACTGATTTGATTGGAACCCTATTCAATAGGTATGCAGCTTCTCTAGCGTATAACTTTCAAAAGGAAATAGGTAACTCAGTAGTACTCATCATAGAGCACATCTTATCACATAGGGTGTTATTGCTCCATCCCGATATACCATCGTGCAATGGTGTATACGGAGGAATAATGCTGAGAGAGAATCTCATTCTCCTTTAGAATAGTCCAGGAATTCCGTGCTCAAGTATTCTCCTCCTCGATCACATCAAAGGACATAATACTTGTACCCGTATTTTGGTTCTCTACTTCTAAATCATATTCTGTGAATATCTCAAAAGGTTCAGGCTTGTGTTTCAACAGGAACATATGTCTGAATCTCGAGAGATTATCAGAGAATGTAATGAAGTACAAAGAACCGGTCTTGGCAAGTGTAGACTGGGGACCTAC
Organism: Agapanthus africanus; assembly: GCA_030015575.1. Taxonomy (NCBI): domain Eukaryota; kingdom Viridiplantae; phylum Streptophyta; class Magnoliopsida; order Asparagales; family Amaryllidaceae; genus Agapanthus; species Agapanthus africanus. The sequence continues at coordinate 56,752,109 of JASDDO010000029.1, forward strand.
ATACATCAGCATGTATCATCCCAAGAGTTCACTAACTCTTTCTCTGTTTCCAGTAAACGGAGCTATGGTCATCTTATCTTTGTGACATGACTGGCAAGTTTCATAAGATGTAAATTCAAACAGATTTAAATATGCATCTACATGTAACTTCAGCTAGTCGGGTCACATTGATCTGACCTAGTCTACAATGCCTCAAGAAGGATTCGTTCATTTCTGAACTCTTCCTCTTGTGTGTGTTCCGTATACTAAAGAACTGTAGTTTGATTTAGAACATCAATGCTTTTAGATAACGTGCCTGAACCGATCAACTTTTGATATAGGAAATGTTCAAAACATTATCCAACAATACATAATTTTACCGTTTCTTTACTAATAAAGAGACAGATATGATTTTGTATATCAGGTTCGGTATCTAATAACATTCGTTCAGAATCAATGTATTGTAATACAGGGTGACAGTGACCAACAGACTTGGCTGCAACTCTTGCCCCGTTTTCTGCCTCATGAAACTTATCACCCGTTCTCAGTTCTCTACCTATCTGTAGCCCTATGTAACAGATTACATATCTGGGATCCTGATCTGGTATCATATACCCAGGACGTAAAGGATACTGAGAAACAGTTCTCTGTAATGAACACACCCGAAGATGATGCATCAGCATGCACTCTCTTCATTTGGGCGGCATAGGAATTCTGGTAATCCCCAATTTCCTGCTTTGTCTTATAACAATTATAAGTTGGAGCGGGACCAACGTTCCCCAGCTCAATATAACAAGCGGGTTCGGTCAATAATCCGTATTATTATCTTGATTAAGGCGTGATATGGTCGCTACCTGGAGAGAGAGAGAAGAAAAACACTCAGCGTGCGCTCTGTCAAGAATAGATTGGTTATTATTTTATCTAATCAGGATGGCTCCCACTGCTTTTTATCAAATCTTCCTTCAAACCCTAAAAGGAAAGACTAGCCGGGATTAATTACACACTACAAGTTCGCCAATCTTTCAGCCAGGCCAGTGTCGGTACTTTAAGGGAGGTCCCCCGTGCTTTCGCACGAACCTAATTAATGTAAACCTCGTTTTCCTAGAGGCGTAACCTCGTTAACACCTTTCTAGACACCTACTTGATCGGCTAATTGTAATGTATAAAACTCTCCCAGGAGTAACACTTACTCGCAGCGGGTATCGGGATCCAACTATCTCATAGAAGGTATGCAATCTCATTGCAAATTTCAACACTTGAAATTCCCGATAATATTTTGCCCCTAGCTCGCTATGACCTTGACGCATGCCAAACAACCCATAGTCTGCTAGTCAAGTTCAACCCGTCATTTCCTGATTGAATTAAACCCACCCACACGACCCTTGACGCATGCCAAACAACGCCGTACGAATACCCTAATCCAATCGCATCATATACTGGTAAATAAGCACTAGTTAGCTACCGTACACTACGCCTTGACGCATGCCAAACAACCGCAGCACGAATACTAACTAATACTTATCTGAAATGACGGAGGGCTACGACAGGTTTTTCTGAAAACCTATTGCGTAATGAACTTGATATCGTTGTAGGATCAAATGAATTTTGAAATGGAGTGTTTTTGAGGCTTTTCTAGTTTTGCTAAAGGAGTCACTCCCGGTGAAGGGATCGTCGGTCCTTTCCTCGTCGAATGAGGTGCGGGATATATCATATATATCACTGTGCAAAGCAAAACACTTAAAAGCAATCAAAAGACAAACCGAGTATGTAGCGTCTGCCAGTTATTGCTAAAGGAGTCACTTCCGGTGAAGGGATCTCGGTCCTTTCCTCATCGAATAAGGTGCAGGATATATCACATATACCTCTGTGCAAAGCAAGAACTGTAGCTACCTGTTTTATTTTGAAATTCGATTCTACAACATCTTAGGTTTCTTTTCTTTCATTAATCACATTAATGAAGTCCCATCATTTAAGTACCTAAACATCACAGATAAATACGACCTAGACTTATGCCATCCGCATTCGCCTCGATGTCCCCTCGTGCACCGTTAGGTTAGGTAACTAACAGCAGAGCAGGGCAGGGCTAGCGCGGGTGTAAAACATAAGTAACGCCTATATAATATATCATATATACTATATATTGTATCTATCACAGAACATCACATGATCACATCACAGATATCGCAGCAGAAGAATCATATGAAATATTGGATATACTAGGACGTCCGTGTTTTCAATACGAGCCAGTATAAAACACGGATTCCACGGTCGCGATGAATAGCCAAACCCACACCCCTAGACCCCTACGAGAGCAGCAAGCAACCCTACCAATTCTAGAGTTAGGAGACCCGGACTCGACTCCTCGAGTTGGTCTCCCACTGGACTCCAGAACCCGGTTACTTGTGCTCCCCTCCTTGGGTCTATCCTAGTGCGGAAAAGTAAATAATATACAACAGGTGACAACTCCCGCAACCTGGAAGCGCCCCAATAAAAGAATATTACATACAAGTTTTTACATGAATGAAAATGAAAAACACTCATCTCACATAATAACCCGGCTATTCAAACACGACGATCCAATATAACATATCCAGCAACACATAACATCACATGTCATCAACGTAAGTAAATATGCGCATCCCAATTGTCGTTGACATATAGCAACGAAACCGGCGATATCACATATTACACTTACGGTCACAGAAAAGAAAGTGTAAAACTACAACAGTTGGAATCCGCAACCATCTCAGACATCGCATGCCTGACCAAATGAATTCCTTAGACATCGCATGCCTAACAATTATAAACCCCGCATTTTAGTCTCATTATCGAAAACACTTTTCAATACCAAGTCGGGCAATTCAACAGGATTCCCGACAATTTGATCGAATGCTCGTCGCAAACTTCAGTAGACGGCCGCACCCCCGATACCGGCGACGAAGTGCACCGAGGCGGAACACCGCTGCCGCGAGCACCCGAACGGATGCTTTTGGCGACGGGGTTCTCCTACAGTCACTTGGTCGGGGCTATGGAGTGTAGCTGTCTATTAAGTTTATCCGGCGAGTATCCGCGTACGCTACGTGATTGCGACGGACTTTTGATCACATCAAAATTCCGTGGCAACCGATCAAGTGAGACTAAACTGCTATGTTTATAACATTCATTCAGTTATCTCATAACTTTTTGTGAATTCCAATTATTGTATCCCATTCCGGATAATTAGAAAATGTTAAACTTTCCGATTGAACATTCGAACACCCAAGTTTTCCCGATACAGATCAACACATGAAATATGAGTCTAACAACATTCAGTTCGTGCCTCAGTACCAACAGTCCAGCCGTAGAAGGGTCAAGCCAACGCCTCACATGTGGCACGCCGTACTGCCCCAAACCCGAAGGTTCAAAGGGCAGTTCAAGACGGTCACATAATCGAGTTAAGGTTTGTTGTCTTCTAGAGGGACCATCGCGTTACTTGCACTACTTAGAACGTCGTTAAACTAAGGAAAAATCCAACACTTGGAAATTTCCCGACAGGGGAAAAATTGGGTATTTATATCCAGTCGAACTTTTTAACATATTCTAAAATTTATCCGGAAAGCCACACAGACAAAATTTGATAATCCGATCGAACATTCGAATCCCCAAAACAACCCCAGAATTATTCAACACTTGAATAAATATTAAAAATACCCAGGAAAACCAGCACTGTTAAATAGGAGTTACTGTGCAAACATCACCACACAAAACGACAAAACGGCCGCGGTTCCGCCGCACTAGCCATGCTCGTGCCGCGGAAGCGCGGCGCTTTAATGGAATTAGGGTTACGAATTGCACAGTTACTCTTATATTTTCCTGCTGATATTTCTACATATTTTTAATACTGAAAAATCCCTGTTTTTAGAAAAAGTACAGAGAGCACATTTGAGTTGGGGTTTCGGGTTCGTTCGGGTTTCAAACTTCGTCTGGACTTCGCCTAAGGCTCTAGCTAGGCTCTGATACCACTGTAGGGTTCCTAGGCACCCTAGTGAGGTCTCATAAGGCATCAAACATGCCATTATAAAATTTTACGGGTGCCGAGAGACCCGACTACGGATCGTTTGCTAGAAAACTAGGCGAAAAAGCTAACTAGTTAACACTTAACTAATGGGATATCAGAAATACAACCATTGTAGATCCGGTGCTCCACCTCCATAGCTCCGCAACGAAGTCGTCTCCGCTGTCCAAAAGGAATCCGGGCTCTAGAGTCGGCTTCGTCGGAGAAAAAGCGAGCTAGGTCGTCGATGTCCATGCCGAAGATGATCTACGTCGAAGCATCGCAAGATCAAGCTCTCACTTCACCAAGTCAAGAAACTTGTGAAGGAAACACACTCTACTACTTGGCAAGAAGTAGAGGATGAAGAAATAGGAAGGGGGTAGACTTTAGATTCGGATTTCTCACTCATATCATCAATCCACCATTGATGTAGTCTAGGTTTTTCTTCTTGAGTTGAAGGAGGAAGAAGAAGATGAAGAATATGATATGATAAGAATAATTATAAAAGAAAAGAATAATAATTCTTATCATAAAGGTAACCATGGTAAAGTGTAGAGATTAAACTAGGGTTAGTGGGAATGGTTAGGGTTAAGGATGAGATAAGAATGGTTGACTTGATCAAAGCTTCAAGAAGCTTCAACATAAAACAAAAATAGCCACCATTCTTTTCTCTTGCCTTTTATTTTCCAAAAATCAATAAATAAATAAATAAGTGAATAAAACAAAACCCTAACCATAATCATGTAACCATGGTTTGATCTTTACACAAAAACCCTAGCATAACATGTATCATCAAACATGATACAATCAAGTGCACAAAAGTATATCACATATACAATGTGTACAATCCGAGTGAGAAAATCGATTTAAAGTGAACCAATACTAGTTAACGCAAAGTAATATATCAAATATATAATTATGCATTAAATCATTAAATCAACACTTGATTTAACGATCCGGTCATAACGCATATAACCGACTAGTATCATTAGTAACAACTTATCGAATCAACACTTGATCCGATAACCCGGCTATATCGCATATAACCGATCAATGTCACATATCGCGAGAATCGAATACAGTATCACATACTGGTATCATTCTCGGTCCCGCACATATCTCATATGCACTCCTATTTCGTTTCGCTTGAGCCAGGAAACCTCTGTGTAGGACTCTAAAGACTCGTCAATACGCCGGCAGCGGATGATGATCATATCAAACATCCACAAGCCGCAAGCGGTCTGCTAAACGTAACGGCCACCCGGGTATTGAGCGATCTGAAGATCGACGAGCAAGCCCGCTCACACTCCAGTGAATCCAACCAGTAACACTACCGTACAGTCCGGTCTGATCGTCTGATATGTCGCATATCTCGCCTAGGGGTGGTAAACGTCAGACCCCAATAGCTCGATAAGTCGTGTCGATATGAGGTCTATAACTGTTCGAGAAACTACTGGTAACACTTACCAGTAAATCTCAGCAACCCTGGCCAGGGATTTCCTGTTATAGCCAATCGAACACAGCGCAACATCAACTCCCTATACCGGGAGAGACGAATCCCCTCCTATCGCTCATTGCCTCCATGTGACTCGGGACTGTACCCAAAAACCACCGTTTTGCACGCCCTCTTGGACGTGGTAAGATGGAAATCAAAGCACAGTGGGAACCACACAAGACTCTATGACGATCTCGGGTCAACAGACTACTCTGTACCAGTGTCACCAGAGAACTGCCATCTGACGTGAGGTATAATACCATCTGGGAGTTCTCGGCGAGTCCGTCCAGTGTACCCAGTCTCTACTGAGCACCCGTATATCATCTCTGATGTCAAACACCAATGGATATGGGATCATCCATCGCCCATCTGTATGGGTCGAGAAGGTATACGCTAGTCTACTCTGGTATATCGATGCCCCGTCTCGATACACCCACGACTAGGGACATTGAAGGATGTACTTATGGACTACCATGTCCCCACTAGTATGATCCGCATCATAGTCCAGGTAGTCAAGTACATATCCTAAGGGCTTTACCAACATGTAATTGAGAGACAATCTGTGTATACGTTAAGGTAAAGAGCAACCAGATAGCATACTATCATGTTGTGCAAGAAAGTCCTCCCTATATATGTCCCAGCATCCACTACAATATACATCCTATGTACAGTAATGCCCTATAGGGCATATATATAACTAACACTGTATACATCTTAGGTGGACCAACTGACACCAATAGCTTGTGAGACCGACCACCACCCCTCGTCGGGGTCTCGACTGTATACATAGTCTACTAATGGAGTATCGATGCCCAGTCTCCAAACTCCCACGACTAGGGACACTTTTAAGGATGTGCTTGTAGACTACCCAACTCTCATATATATGATTGCCATCATACTGCTGGTCGTCAAGCATGAATCCTAAAGGCTCTATCATCATGTAATAGTGATCTGTAATGTCACCTAAAGCATGTACACGATGATAAAAACAAACCAGATAGCATACTATCATCTCGAGTAAGATTGTCCTACCGGTATAGGTCCTCCCTCAATCATTGCAATCACGTGCCTGCGATCCAATAATTGACTTTAAGGGTACTATATCCAACAATCTCCCACTTGCACATAAGGCTAATTATTGTGATGTCGCATACTCACAGCCCGTGCGATACCGAACATACAACTCCTCTACTAATCAGTTTCACAAAGCTCATTTATAAAATTATTGCTTTCGAGAAATAACCTCAGTGAGTGGATCAGCCCTGATTTTTCTTTCTATGTCTCTCTTTTTCTCAAGTTCGCGGAGAAAGCCATTCCCGAATTGAGCAATACCTATCTTAGAATATGACTGGATATTTGATGGGACCTAGTTCACAAATGAACTCCAAATCCAGCAAACTTCTTTAGACTGTATCGTCAACTGAATTTAATCAGTATCCTGCGCCATGCCTCCCACAGTATCTTCTGTTGGATATAGTGCCCTCAGAGTCAATTATTGGATCACAGGCACGTGATTGCAATGATTGAGGGAGGACCTATACCGGTAGGACAGTCTTACTCAAGATGGTAGTATGCTATCTGGTTTATCTTTATCATCTTGTACTGCTATAGGTGACCTTACAGGTCGCTATTACACATTGATAGAGCCCCTAGCATTCTTGCTTGATGACCAGCAGTATGATGGCGATCATATACGTGGGAGCTGGGGTCTATAAGCACATCCTTAAGGTGGTCCCAAGTCGTGGGAGTTTAGAGACTGGGCATCAATACTCCATTAGTAGACTAGTGTATACAGTCGAGACCCCGACGAGGGGCGGTGGCCAGTCTCACAAACGACTGGTGTCAGTTGGTTCACCTAAGATGTATACAGGTGCTCATTGGGTTATGAGTACACCGGACAGGACTCGCCGGGAACATGCTAGTTGGTATTATACCTGACGTCAGATAGCAGTTCCCTGGTGACATGTGTACAGGTTAGTTCATCGACCTGAGATCGTCATTTGTCTTGTGTGAGTTCCCACTGTTCTTTGATTACTACCCTACCACGGCTCAAACGAGTCGTGCAAACAGGTTTTAGTTGGGTACAGTCCCGAGCCACATGGAGGCAGTGAGCGGATCGGCAGAGGTTTCGTCTCTCCCGGTATTGGGGGTGAGATCGCGCTGAGTCTAGGAGAACCATTACACAAAGCCCTCGGCCAAGGTAGGAGATTTACTGGTAGGTATTCCAGTAGTATCTCAGGGTGTTCTGGGCTACACTCTGACACGACTTGTACCACTTTTGGGGGTCTGACTTTTACCAACCCCCTAGGCCCGCCATGCGATGCTCATAGATGAACGGACCGGACTGTACGGATATTGTCACTGACAGGCTCAGTAGGGTGTCAGGATGAGTTCGCTCATCGACCTCCCTTTTGGTCAATACCTGGTAGCCCGTTACGTATAGCTAGTACCACTGACGTGCTAGTGGTTAAATCCACAACAATGGTATTGACGAGTCTTTAGAGTCCCCCACAGACAGTTTCTCAAGTTTCGGGCGAAACGTTGTAGAGGCCGTATGAACTATGGCAGGGTTTGATTATATACGTGCGGTATTGCACGGATCATGATCGGACGGATCATACTAGTGGGCTTTGGTTTAAGCCGGATCCTCGTATTAGATTTGTTGGAGGGGTTGACGGCTTCGGGAGTGATGAACAAGGCTGCGCTCTCTTGGGTTACAGGAGAAAGCTCGACATCTCAAATCTCTCTCAAATTCGGCCTCTGTATTTTAGTCTCATCGCATTCGCATTCAGTCGGAATGCGGGTGCAGGTATGTATATACAGGTGAGGGGTATCCTTGTGATCCGTCACGAGTTTACTTTTGATGTTGCCGTATCTTTTTGTTGGACCAAACATTTAGATTAATGTTTGGATCATGGAAATTGTTATCTTAAATCATCATTTTGTGCATCATTGTGACATGGACATACATGGTGACTCATGGTCTCTTTATGTGTGTAAATGTCACATTATTTGATTGTTTTGTGATGATATGAGAGGAAGAGAGAGAGAGGGGCTGCCATGTGAATATTATTAGCTCTCATATTATTTTTCCACTCACTCTCTCATTCTATCATAGCATCACAAAAGGAAAAAGATAGCTCTTTCTTCTTCCTCTTCCTCAAGCTTACATCTTCCATCCATGGCAACATCTCTAACCTCCATCCAAAGTAATGGATGCAAGAGGCAAAGTGATCACAAACATTCTCTACAACACCTTGGACACATCGGCTAGCACACTTCATGCCCGAGTTTCTTCGGATGAAGCGGGAGCCCGTAAAAAGACTTCTCGATGTGGTGCCCTTTCCGACGAGGAGAACAAGACAGGAGATGCCGCGAGGAGTTTGGGATGGTGGCCGAAGACCGAAGGACACGGATCGCTCGGTATAGCATTCTATCCGTTCTCTTATAGCTAGTTCATAGGTTAATGGTCCGATCCGGGTTTTAAGCCCGTAGTAGCGCCGGTTTTCTAGTTCGAAAAAGTTTTCGTTTCCGCATTTTGGCCTCGTACAGACGGCCGGGGCGCTACCGTAAACTTACATGGTATCAGAGCCACGCCATTAAACTTTACTAGCTTGCTCTAACGTGTTTATAACTCGATTGAATGAAATTTCCAAAAACCACAGTTTCAAATATGCACTTTCTGTCGAATTTTATTTGTGCTCGAAATATTATTTGGTACATTGCAGAAATATGTGCAGGCTTTTTCAAGAGAACTGAAGAAATTTGGTCGGCTGATTTCACTGTATTGCGGCGGATCCGCGGCCGTAACCACGTTTTGGCCACGGATCCGCCACCGTACTGTAGCCACAGTGCACCAAATTTCATCAGTAGGTCTCTGTGTTGGAATTGGGATTTTTGGTATATTTTGTTTGGGCGCAGATATATATTGTGTACTGAGTGTTGTGCTTGGGGCCCACTTCAGGAAATTTTGTCGATCGAAAATTTTAAATATGTTAGTTCACAGTATTTACATTATATCTGCGACCGTGAATGTCATTTGATCGGTAAATCCTGTCTAGTTGCTATAGCCCTTTTAGACGGATTTGCGAACGTGACATTCACGTTGATGTTCTGTGTTGTGCTGCGATGTTGCGGATTTGTCATGGTGGATAGCCTGGATGCAATGGTATTACAGTTTGGTTGTATATGTACATTTGATATTGCGGGACGAGCGTCCGACATGTGGACTGCCGTCACTGCCTGTTTGTATATTATTCTTTTGGGGCATGACCGGGCTGAGGTCGATGTACCCGTTGTATATATTTTATTTTCTGTACTAGGATTACCCTGCGGTGGGGTGCACGGATAGCCGGGTTCTAGAGGGCAACGAGCCCGCATCTCATGGCTTTGAGACGGAGGGGGCTTTACTCTAGAATTGGCAGGCTATTCGCCACACTCGTAGGGGATACAGATTGACCCAAGGAGGGGTGCTCAAGTTACCGGATTCCGTGAAGTGTTGGATGGTCCATTCACGTTGTTGAAGGGGGCTGCCTCGCTTCAGGTTTTGGCGGGTAACTTGCCGCGCCCATAGGGGTCTAGGATTTCATTGCACAGGCTATCCACACGACCAGGGGAACATCGGGTTTCAGTAGCGGCTCTATGAAACCCGGGGATCCCAGATATCTGTATTGTTCAGTGATGCTTATTACTCTCTGTGATGTTGCATTTTATCATGCCATGAGCGAATATTATATGTTGATATATATATACTAGTAGATGTTGTATATGTTTTGCATCCGCGCTAGTCCAGTCCCCGCTCTGTCGTTAGTTAAGTAACCTAACGGGTGATGACGGGACCCAGTGGCGAATGCGGATGGCATATACGTACATCGTATTTTCGTTCTTTTGTGGTGTGATCAAGTGATGGGATTGTGTTGATTCGGATCAATGTAAGCTAAACAAACCTATTCTGTCAAAAATCTGTTATTGCAAGGACGTTTTCTTTTGTTTTGCACAGTGGTATTCGGTTATGAATATCCTGCACCTCAGTCGACGAGATAAGGGCCGAGATCCCTTCACCGGGAGTGACCCCTTGGACAGAAGTTTCCATCTGGGTAATAACTTCACTATAGCCGATTGCCTTTTTGCTTTGCATCGTGGTATTCAGTTGGAATATCCTGCACCTCATTCTACGGGGAAAGAGCCGAGATCCCTTCACCGGGAGTGACCTCTTTAGCAAAGGTTTTTGTCACTATATTTTTATAAAAAGCTATCCGGTTCATTCAACGATATCAAGTTCATTACGTTAAAAGTTTTTAGCCAAAAACCATTCGTAGCCCTCCGTCATTTCAGAAAGGTAGCACCTAGTATTCATTCTATGTATGTTGGCCTACGTCAAGGTATAGGGTATGGTAGCTATTTGTTACTTTTCTGTTGTATGATAGATGAGTTAGTTTGGGACAGTCGTACTACTATTTTGGCCTACGTCAAGGGTATGTACGGGTGGGTTCAAATTAACCTGGATAATGACGGGTAGAACTTGACATGTGACTTATGATATGTTGGCCTACGTCATGGTCATAAGAGCATGGGGTAAAAATCATTTCGGGAGTTTCTAAAGAAACTGAAACTTGCCAGAAATGTGCATACCTTCTGGAGTGTGATAATGTGAGTGGATTCCATCACGTTATCATGCGATGATAGTTGGATCCTGATTCCCACTGATGAGTTGGTTTACCCCTCGGGTGATCCCGACTAATTCTTCTTTCAGGTTTGGAGGAGAATTTGAGGTTACAGTGGGAGGTTTTCTGATTGGATAAATTGATAACCATTCTGATCTAGGTTAGAGTGCACGCTGAGTGTTTCTTTTCTCTCTCTCTTTGGCAGCGACCATGGCCCGACCCTTGACTATGACTCAGTGACCAAGTTAACCGAACTTTCTTAAAACACTGGCTTTTGAATTGCCTGAGTTGCATACCTCATTACCATTCCTACTTTTACCCTTTTCTCCAGAACACCCCGTATTACTACAAACATCCACTTCCATTGGATAAAACCATCGTATGGTTATATACGAACTCGAAGGAAATTATTCGAGGATGGTTTCCGGTTCTGGAGAAAAAGAATAGGACTATTCAGTTGTCTTTTCCTTTTACCTTCTCTCAGGTTGCGAGTGTTCCTTGGATTAGGACGGTACACCTATTATGCTGATTGGATAGTCTTCTTCCAAACCATAGACAGGTGCCGAACGGTGGGGAATGAAGAAAACCAATTAGCCTAACGAAGGTGTACAAAAGCTATTAAGTAAAGGCAAATAAAGGGATTAGTAAGAGGGCAAAGTAAAACTGCGATTGCTATTCATGACCAAACCAAGTATTTATTCGCCAATCTTACATCACCTTTGTATTTCTCCAGAACACTCCGTATCACTACGAAGATCCACAGTTTATTGGATACTCCATCGTATGGTTATATACGAACTCGAAAGGACTTGTTCCAGTTCGGGGATGGATTCTGGTTCAGGAGAAATAGGAATAAGGATTTATTCAGTTGTCTTTTATCTTTACCTTCTCTCGGGTTGCGAGTGCTCCTAGGATTAGGACAGTACACCTATTACGCTTATTGGATAGTCTTCTTCCAAACCATAGGCTGGCGTCGAACGGTAGGGAAGGAAGAAAGCCATTTGGCCTAAAGGGGTGTACAGAAGGTAATGACTAAAGACATATAAAGGGATTTGGAGAAGTGGCAATGAATTACACAGTTATAGTCCTGAATCTGGATAATGGAAGAGGCATTACTAGGAATACCAGGATACCCCATCGAAACATTTCAATGTTTCAGTTTCACCGTGTACTGTTAAAGGAAAACTGATTTCCCAATTAGACACTTGCTCCAGGTATGTATTTACCAGGTATGATTTTCACATCTGTATGGTTTTACAGATGATGAGTGGGAGTAAGTTATTGGGAATTAGGTGATCATCCTCATTATATCGGAATTCGTTGTAATTGGTGATATTTGAGGAAATCGCCTGGGTTGTTTGCCGGACGGCAAATATTTGGTTTTGAATATCCGCTGCTATGCACCAGTTGACAAGTCTTTAGAGTCCCCCACAGACAGTTTCTCAAGTTTTGGGCGAAACGTTGTAGAGGCCGTATGAAATATGGCAGGGTTCGATCATATACTTGCGGTATTGCACGGATCATGATCGGACGGATCATACTAGTGGGCTTTGGTTTAAGCCGGATCCTAGTATTAGATTTGTTGGATTACTTTAGTCTCATCGCATTCGCATTCAGTTGGAATGCGGGTGCAGGTATGTATATAAAGGTGAGGGGTATCCTTGTGATCCGTCACGAGTTTACTTTAGATGCTTCCGTATCTTTTTGTTGGACCAAACATTTAGATTAATGTTTGGATCATGGAAATTGTGAGCTTAAATCATCATTTTGTGCATTCATTGTGACATGGACATACATGGTGACTCATGGTCTCTTTATGTGTGTAAATGTCACATTATTTGATTGTTTTGTGATGATATGGGAGAAAGAGAGAGGGGGGGCTGCCATGTGAATATTATTAGCTCTCATATTATTTTTCCACTCACTCTCTCATTCTATCATAGCATCACAAAAGGAAAAAGATAGCTCTTTCTTCTTCCTCTTCCTCAAGCTTACATCTTCCATCCATGGCAACATCTCTAACCTCCATCCAAAGTAATGGATGCAAGAGGCAAAGTAATCACAAATATTCTCTACAACACCTTGGACACATCGGCTAGCACACTTTATGCCCGAATTGCTTCGGATGAAGCGGGAGCCCGTAAAAAGGCTTCTCGGTGTGATGCCCTTTCCGACGAGGAGAACAAGACAGGAAATGCCGCGAGGAGCTTGGGATGGTGGCCGAAGACCGAAGGACACGGATCGCTCAGTATAGCATTCTATCCCTTCTCTTGTAGCTAGTTTATTGGTTAATGGTCCGATCCGGGTATTAAGCCCGCGGTAGCGCCGGTTTTCTAGTTCGAAAAAGTTTTCATTTCCGCATTTTGGCCTCGTACAGACGGCCGGGGCGTTACCGTAGACTTACATCTTCTTGGACCACCTGTCCAAAATACTGGCCCTCGTCAGAGGGAAAACTATAACTCTGACAGTCAGTCTGTCATCCAGGTCACCTTGGATGCATGGAATGATAACCGTCTCCCGAAGGAGGCTGCCGTTATCAAATCCATAGAATATCCATTTATGCTCATAAACTGCTTCCGAATGTTTTTCCAGGATTGGATTAATATCTCAACTTATTGCATCTACTGCAAAAACAACATTTGGTGCGCTGCTTGACATCTCATGATTGACTCAATTGATTAAGCAAGTGATATGCCAATCATGCACATCCCTCTCATCTTTAGTCTGTAAGACACCTTTAGAGAGGGTGACTCCATCACCTACAGGTACACCACCATGCCAGGAGTCGTCCAATCTAAAACACCTTTAGAATACTATCTAAGTACCCATATTGGGAAACTACCCAAATCTAGATCTAAAACCATAGATCTTGTAACCAGAATGTCTGATATAATATCCATATCCTTTGTGGAGAAACCACTATGTGACAACCACAGTAAAACCGATCGTATTATAGGAATTTCACTTCCTACTATGTGTATGTCATCCAAATACCAGGAAATCACATCCTACTACCTTCTTAACAGATCCATCCCCTATTCTGATGAAGTCAAAACTTATGACTGTCCCATTAAAAATAGATGATCTATCTCCGCTATATCTGCTTTAGTCTATAAATAGGCATAAGCTACTTTTCCACTATGCTTCCGCTGCTCCCACTGACTACAACAACCCTCTGGCAGAATCATATACATGTGCACTTCTAAAGCTAGTTTAGATTGACGCTATACTCATCCTCCTGTCGGGTCTCATAGTCTGGAACAACAGTAGTGTCAAGTCTGGGTAAACAAGAACCTCCCTGTCACCGTCCCTGAGGATACCGGAGTACCTCTCGGGTGCCTGAGGTAACCCACCATATCTGCGGAGTGGCTAACAGAATGTCAAACCTGATTGAATGTTTAGGTTCTATTAAATTTTCAGTAATCATTTGCTGTTCTGGAATCACTTCCAGTTCTACCATACTCCAACTACTTTTTTCTGAAAAAGTCTATTTTACTAAAACTCTGGCGCGTCAAGAACAATATCACTGTTGATCTTCCAGATGGTAGAAAGTTGCCCCTCGTCAAAGCTTGGGATAACCTACAAACTGCCATTACAGAAACTTGCCTTGAGTTATCCAGAGTCAGGTTTTAAGCATAAACCAGACAACTCCATATACCTTAACTTTGTTAAGATATTAACCATTCTATATACAATATAGAAACAGAGGCACTGATTTAATTGGAACCGGATTCAAATCATGCAGCTGTCTCCAGTGCTTGTCATCTTAATGGAGAGAGGCCGATCAGCATTACTCAACTTTGGAGTGCATCCAGTTATGAGTAACCTGGGTGAGAAACAAGTTTCTCAAAACCATTACTATCTACTGAATACCAAACACAAGTACCTACATCTTCGATCACCTTGAAAAATCCTGATACTTGCGACACCTGGTTCTCTACTTTATTCTTGTACCTATAACTTCTCAAACTTGGACCTTGTATTTCTACGAAACACTTGTCTAAAACTTGAGAAGTCATAAGTAAATAAAATACAGTACGAGGACCAACCCCTTTGTCCTAATGGACACTGGACAACATACAATATTTTGTATAAGTCCCCTAAGTTGAATAACTCAAACGCTGTGCGTCGTAGCTTGAAAATGTATCCAGACGATTTCCTCAAATAACACCAATTACTACGAATTCCGATATAATGAGGATAATCACCTAATTCCCCATAACTTACTCCCACTCATCATCTGTAAAACCATACAGATGTGAGAATCATACCAGGTAAATACATACCCTGGAGTAAGGATCTAATTGGAAAATCAGTTTTTTATTAACAACGGATAGTGAAACTGAAACATTAAAATGTTTCGTAGGGGTATCCGGGTATTCCTAGTAATGCATTTTCCATTATCGAGATTCATGACTATAACCATATATTTTTTTGCCATCTCTCTAAATCCCTTTATTTGTCTTTACTCATTACTTTCTGTACACCATCGTTAGGCTAAATGGTTTTCTTCCTTCCCTACCGTTCGGCACCAGCCTATGGTTTGGAAGAAGACTATCCAATAAGCATAATAGATGCACTCTCCTATTCCTAGGAGTACTTGTAACCTGAGAGAAGGTACAAATAAAAGACAACTGAATAAACCTTATTCTATTTCTCCTGAACCAGAATCCATCCTCGAACTAGATCAAGTTCCTTTGAGTTCGTATATAACCATACAATGGATTTATCCAATTGAAATAGATGTTCATAGTGATACGAGGTGTTCTGGAGAAATACAATGGTGAAGTAGGAGTGGCGATGAAATACGTGGTTCGGTCGTGAATGATAGCAGTCGCAATTTACTTTGCTCTCTTTCTAATCCCTTTTATTTTGTCTTCACTTATTACCTTCTGTACATGCAGCTTAGGCTAATTGGTTTTCTTCAATCCCTACCTTTCGGCACCTGCCTATGGCTTGGAAGAAGACTATCCAATAAGCATAATAGGTGTATTGTCACGACCCGAAATTTGGCACGTGACGGCCCTTAAATTACGCAACATCTACAGGCGTAACGCAATTTAAGTAAGCCGAAAACCCACCAATCTAAACCATCAAAAGTAGTAAGTGATAACACCATTGTTAAAACTTTGAAAATTTCAAGTACAAATTCTTTAAAATCAAAATTTACTATCTTAAAAATTTTGGCAGCACCTCCTTTGTAAAAACTAACCCCAAAAATGGGTATAACATAAATATAAGTAAAGCATCCCCAAACGGGAGCAAATCCATGCCCAAGGCGGAAAACAACCACCACAACAGATATACGACGCCGTAGCGAATAATTAAAAGACGATATAAATAAAACTGCATAAAAGACCTCCAAGTCACAATAATATACAATATCGCCCTCACATCACGTCTCTAAGTCACACATGAAAGTGGTAGATGGAGAGTACTAGATACAACAAGATACAATGTACATAAACAAATAACCGCGAAACCCACCTATAACAAAACTGTTCACAGTCAGCCGAAGCGGTATCCGCTGCAAAAGATGATATGATAGGATGAAGCCCTGCCAACGACTGCTCTGCGGGACAACCTGCAAATGTTAGTGTATATGCCCTAGAGGCCATTACTGTATCATACTAGTTTGTATATTACTTGATGGAAGCTTGGGATATTCACCTTGTATAAACAATCTTGCTCAATATAGTAGTATGCTACTTGGTTTGTTTCTACTTCAATGTGTACTTGTGTTTTTTTTTCAGTATATCACTTATACGCATTAGTAGAGCCCTTAGGATCTTTGCTTGATTACCAGCGTTGTGATGGCAGTCACACTAGTGGGGGCTGGGTAATCTATAAACACATCCTTATACAGGTCCCTAGTCGTAGGACTATCGAGACAGGGCATCGATACTCCGGAGTAGACTAGCGTATGCGCTTCTCATCCGAGTGTGGGAGATGGTCTGTCCCACAGCCATCAGTACGTCATACTGGAGATAGTATACGGGTGCTCGTTAGGTTACGAGTACACTGGACAGGACTCGTCGGGAACTGACAGGTTGGTATTATACCTATCGTCAGTTATCAGTTCCCAGGTGACATGAGTACAGCTTAGTCCGCTGACTTGACACTGGCACTTCGCCTCAAGTGTGTTCCTACTGCACTTTGATCACTACCCTACCACGGCTCAAAAGAGTCGTGCAAACAGGTAGGGTTGGGTGCAGTCCCGAAGCACTTGGAGGCAGTGACGGTTAGACAGGATTCGTCTCTCCCGGTATTGGGGGTTGACATCGCGCTGTGTCTAGGAGAGCCATTACACGAGTAGTCCCTGGCCAGGGCAAGCGAGATATACTGGTAGGCTTCCAGTGTTATCTCAGGGTGTTTTGGGCTTCACTCCGACACGACTTGTACCGCTATTAGGGGACTGACGTTTTACCGCCCCCTAGGCCCGACATGCGATTTATCAGACGAACAGACCGGACTGTACGGAGACTGTCACATTCAGACTCAGTAGGAGTTCAGATGGGGTTCACCTCGTCAGCCTTCTTGTCGGCATCTACCTGGGGACCGTTACGCACAGCTAGTGCCGCTTGCGGTCTGTGGTTAAACCCACTGCCAGCGTAGTGTCGAGTCTTTAGAGTCCTACACAGAGGGTATTCGCCTCTGGGCAAAACAGAGTAGAGGTCGCATGGTTTTGCGACAGGGTTCGTTCTCATCCGCGCACTTGTGCACGTTTGGAGTCCGGACGGATTTTACTGGCTGGCTCTGGTTTGAGCCAGATGCTGGTATATGTTTTGGGGTTGCTTTTATATCTCGGTATTCTTGTTCCTCGGAACGAGAATGCAGGTGTGTATGCACAGTTGCTTGAGGCGGAGGATGAGGTATTTCATTAGGGTTTCGGAACGGGTGCGTTTGCACAGTTGACAGTCGTCATTTTCCAAACCCTAATAGATTTATGAAATATCAATTAATAATAGTAATTAAATGAAATATTGTTATGGTTGATTTTGTTGACTTGTTGACCATGGTTGACTTGTTGACCATGGTTGAATGTTGACCACCATCATGCTTTGAAAGGATTCTCCTTGATAGTGGTCATTCCAAATACAACCATCAACTATTTCATTTTTGATTTATTATTATTAATTTGATAATTCCTTTTCTTTTATGTTATGGTTGCAAAAGAAAAGAGCTCATTCTATCATAATCATTCTCTCTCCTCACTTCATCTTCTTCTTCCTCTAGCCAAAGGAGAATCCTTCTCATGTGTTGAGAATCCCTCTCCTTAAAAGAAAAGCACCCCTTAGACACTCTCTACTCACTTTAAGATTAAGGGTTTAGCAAGTCGGAGATTCTAGTTCACTCAAAGTTCGAGAAAGAGTCCGAAGGTTGAACCCTCAGGTGGATCCATCTTCGACGGAAGAAGGCGACGAGAAGAGAACCATCAACCTCTACAAGGTTTCAAGAAGAAGGAGTTCAAGTTTAGGTATAACCATCTTTCCGAGTAGCTAACTCTCTTTAGCAAGTTTGCTAGTTTAGTTTAGAAAAGATCCCGACTTTGTTTAGTCCATGTTGCCCCATGCGCCAAAATTTGATTTTTATACCGTTTCCGCCTCCCCGTAAGAACCGGGGGTTGCAACGTGGACTTACAGTGGTATCAGAGCCTAACTAAACTTAAACTAGCTTGGTAGTGAAGTGTAACGAAGTTCGGAACCGAAAAATCGCAAAACCGGAAAAACCAAAACCCTAAGTTTCTGTTAATTTTTTTTCTGGTCAAAACAAGATTTGTTATACTCCTAAAATCGGCTCAGGGTTTTGTGAGAACACCCAAGAAAAACGATCGCATGATTCCCTTAAAGCGCCGCGGTTCCGCGGCAATAGGTGGCTTAGGCCGCGGAACCGCCGCCGTTTTGTTTCCTCTTGTGATCGTTTTTAGTGCAGTGTTATTCTGGTAGGGTTTTAGGATTTTTAAGATATATTATATGTGCCCAGATTTTCCAGAACAGAAATTACTTTTAGGGTCCTATAATTCCGTATTTTTTTCCGAACTTCACTGCACTTTGACTATGATGGTTATATCTGTGATGTTTGTATGTATTGAACGTCGGCTAATCGCTATAAGTCGATTAGTCGGGGTTATACATCTCTGTGATCTGTGTTTGATATTGGAATGTGTATATGAATGTGTTGGACTGTCGCGGGTGAATAGCCGGAGTGGATGTGAGATGAGCTTTTGTTTTTCTTTCATTCATTTGTAAATGTAAATTGATGTAATATTATTATTTGTATGGCCGCACAACCGGGTCGGGGTTGTAGCCGTCATTGTATAATTCTTTTTACTGTTTTTGCTCCTAGGATAGACCCATGGAGGGGTGCACAAACTGCCGAGTACTTGGCGGGTAGTTTGCCGCACCCGTAGGGGTCTTGGGTGGGGTATTTGCTATTCACCGCGACCGTGTAATCCGCTTTTCGTTGCAGGCTCGAACGGATTGCGAATTGCTAGTATATCCAATGTATTCATCTGTGATCTGTAATGTCTATCATTGCTTTATATTTAGGCGTTGCTTATGTTTTACAGCCGCGCTAGCCCAGCCCCCGCTCTGTCGTTAGTTAAGTAACCTAACGAGTGATGACGGGACCCCGTGGCGAATGCGAATGGCATAAGCGTACGTCATATTTTGGTTGTTTTCTGCAATGGTAGGATTAAATGATGGGACGCATTAAAAGAACTAATGCAAGAATATCACGCATTAAAAGAACTAATGCAAGATAATAAACCAAGTTAAAATCGTTGGAACACTTTCGAAAAACCACTCGGTTCTTTTCAAAACTAACTTTTAAAAGCGGAGCTTGAGCCACTCCTTCTAAAAGCTATCTCGTTCCATCGATTATATCAAGTTCACTACGTTCACGGTTTTACCAAAACCATTCGTAGCCCTCCGTCGTTTCGCATGAATAGGCAATAGTATTCAAGCTGTGTATTTTGGCCAAAGTCAAGGCATAGTGATTGGTATCTATTGGGTGTTCATGTGTAGCATAGATAGATGCGTTGGTTTGGGACAGTCGTGCTGTCATTTTGGCCAAAGTCAAGGGTATGTACGGATGGATCCAAATTAACCTGGATAGTGACGGGTAGAACTTGACATGTGACTTATGATATTTTGGCCAAAGTCAAGGTCATAAGAGCATGGGGAAAAAATCCACATCGGGAGTTTCATAAGTACTGAAACTTGCTAGATTTGCATAACATTTGGAGTGTAATGATTATGGTAGGATTCCTTCATTTTCGTCACGCGATGATATTTGGATCCCGATCCTACTGTGAGTATATGCTACTCCTCGGGAAATTTCTCACTAAACGATCAATGCTATAAACCTAGTAGGTGCCTAGAAAGGTGTTAGCGGGACTACGCCCCAAGGGAAAAGAGGTTCTTAAATTAAGGAACTTCGCGAAAGCGTTGGAAAACCTCCCTCGAAGTACCGACACTGGCCTGGCTGAACGGTTAAGCAAGTATTGTGCGGTGGGATTGATCCCGACTAATTCTTCCTTTGTGGTTTGAGGAGGGATTCGAGAGACAGTGGGAGCCATCCTGTTTAGACAAATTAAAAACCATTCTAAACTTGCAAGAGCATCGTGCTAAGTGTTTCTTCTCTCCCCCTGCAGTGACCAAATCGAAATGACTGGACTTAAGTTACTTCTAGATAAAAACATACTGACAGGGCCAAACTATAAAGATTGGCTCAGGAATGTCAAAATGGCAATCACTTACGACAAGCTGGGGTATCTTCTTACCACCAAAGCTCCCCCCGTCCCAGGTCCCACCTCCAGCGTCGCGGATAAGGAAATCCGTAAGACTTGGGAGATTGATTGCGCGAAGGCCAGGTGCCTCGTGCTTGCCTCTATGGACAACGATCACCAGAGGAGGCACGAGAATATGGACTTGGAGTCCATATTTCTCCATACAAAAGAACTGTATGGAGAGCAGTCTCGTATCGCAAGATACGAAGTATCGAAGAAGTTATTTTCGACAAAGTTGGCCGTCGGATCATCGGTAGCGGACCACGTACTTATGATGATTGGCTACACTGAGGAGCTCGCGGAACTTGGGACCACGTTGGACAGTGAACTCTATACGGATTTAATTCTCCAGTCCCTTCCATCCACTTACGCCCAGTTTATACTGAACTTCAACTTACAAGAAAAGGAAGTTGAACTTTCAGAACTCCTCAACATGCTGAGGAGCGCATAGGGCACCCTACAGAAGGGTAGGGAAACACCCGCTTTGTTTGTAGGAGGATCTTCTTCCTCTAGGTCCAAGGCGAAAGCCAAGGGAAAGAGGAAGAAAGCCCCCGCCAAACCAAGAGGCGGTGTTAGTAAAGTGGGTACGAAGGGAAAGGAAAAGGCAACAAAGATAGCGGGGAAGCTTGTGGGTAAAGAGGAATGCTTCTATTGTCACAAGAGTGGACAATGGAAGAAAGATTGCAGGGCTTGGAAGGCCAGGACACAGGAACTGAAGCAGGTTGCGGCTTCAGCTTCAGGTGTGTATGTTATTGAGAACTGTCTTTCTATAAACTCTACTTCCTGGGTATTGGATACCGGATCAGGATCTCATATCTGTAATTCTTTGCAGGCGTTGAGAAACCGTAGGTTTTTGAAGGCAGGTGACATGACCCTCAGAGTTGCGAACGGAGCTAGCATGGATGCTAAAGCCGTGGGGGACTATCACCTGGGAATGTCAGATGGACATGTTTTGGTTTTGCGTAATTGTTTTTTGGTACCCAACGCAACTTGTAATATCATTTCTGTATCTTTGGTTTCTAAAGAAGGTTATGAATTTGCGTTTGTAAGTAATGTTGTAAACATTCACCTTAATCAAGTTCTGATTGGGTCAGGTACACTGAGCAATGGTATATACGTATTAAACCAACCACAGATTTTCAATGTCCAGAATACACACAAAAGAAAGTCTCCAGATATCAATCAGACTTTCTTATGGCATTGTAGACTGGGTCACATCAATGAGAGAAGGTTGACTAAGTTACATACAGAAGGATATTTGGATCCGTTCGAATATCAATCGTATGCCACTTGTCAATCCTGTCTCAAAGGAAAGATGACAAAGACTCCGTTCACTGGACACGGAGTAAGAGCGAGCGAGCTCTTGGGACTCATACACAGCGACGTGTGCGGTCCAATGTCTACACATGCGCGAAGCAGTTATTCTTACTTCATTACTTTTACGGATGATTTTTCAAGATACGGTTATGTCTTCTTAATGAAACATAAGTCCGAAGCTTTTGAAAAGTTCCGGAACATAAGAATGAAGTGGAAAAACAGACCGGCAAAAGTATCAAGATTCTAAGATCGGATCGAGGTGGAGAATACTTAAGTGCCGAGTTCCTGAATTACTTAAAAGAGAATGGAATTCTCTCTCAGCTTACTCCTCCATACACTTCACAACACAACGGTGTATCGGAGAGACGGAACCGAACCCTATTGGATATGGTACGGTCCATGATGAGTAACGCTGAGTTACCGCGATCATTCTGGGGGTATGCGCTAGAATCAGCTGCGTACCTTTTGAACCGAGTTCCTACTAAGACTGTGCCTACTACACCATATGAGATGTGGTGTGGGAAGAGACCCCATCTCAGTCACATTAAGACTTGGGGAAGTCCAGCTTTTGTTAAAAAGCAGCATGCGGATAAGCTTGAGGCACGCTCAGTACTGTGTAAGTTTGTGGGATATCCAAAGAATTCCAAGGGATATCTCTTCTACTACGAAGAGGAACAAAAAGTTCTTGTTTCTCGTCATGCCCACTTTCTAGAACACCAGTTCTTAAAAAAAGAATCAAGTGGGAGCGCAGTAGAACTGGAAGAAATTCCAGAACCACGGACTATTACTGAAAGCTTAGAAGAACCAGAGGGTTCAAATGAACAGGACATTCCTACGCCGCTCCGCAGGAGTAGTAGGCAGTCTCATCCGCCCGAGAGATACTACGGTTTTCTCATAGACGGGGATAGAGAGGATTGCATCATAGATTATGATGAGCCTACTAGCTTCCAGCAGGCCGTTCAGAGCGTTGACTCGGTAAAATGGCTGGATGCAATGCGGACCGAAATGGAGTCCATGTACACCAACAAAGAATGGACGTTGGACATTGCTCCAGACGGGGTAAAACCCGTAGGATGCAAGTGGATCTTCAAAAGGAAGATTGGTGTAGATGGACAGGTTGAGACCTATAAAGCTAGACTTGTAGCAAAGGGTTTCCGTCAAAGACCTGGCTTGGACTATGACGAAACCTTTTCTCCAGTGGCTATGCTGAAATCCATTCGGATCCTTCTTGCCATTGCTGCCTTCCACGATTATGAGATTTGGCAGATGGACGTAAAAACCGCTTTTCTAAATGGAAATTTAGAGGAGTGTGTCTATATGGATCAGCCAGAGGGTTTCATTCAGAGTGGGAGCAGCGGAAAGGTGTGCAAGTTGCTTAAGTCCATCTATGGACTAAAACAGGCATCGCGGAGTTGGAACATCTGTTTTGATGAGACGGTCAAGGAATTTGGCTTTATCAAAAATCCAGATGAACCATGCATCTATAGTAGATTTGTAGCGAGAACTGTAGTATTCCTCGTTTTATACGTGGATGACATTCTCTTAATAGGAAATGACATTCCTATGCTACAATCTGTCAAGGGGTTCTTGTCACAAAGCTTCTCCATGAAAGACCTGGGTGATGCTTCGTACATCCTGGGGATCCGGATCCATCGTGATAGATCCAAGAGGATATTAGGACTTTCACAGTCCAGGTACATCGACACTATACTGAAAAGATTCAGTATGGAAGATTCCAAGCGCGGTAACCTACCGGCTTGTCACGGGATCACCCTCTCTAAAGAGATGTCTCCCAAGACTGATTTGGAGAGGGATCGCATGTCTATTATACCCTACGCTTCTGCGGTAGGCTCTATAATGTATGCGATGTTGTGTACCAGACCGGATGTAGCTTATGCACTGAGTGTGGTAAGCAGGTATCAGTCAAACCCTGGGGAGAAACACTGGATAGCAGTAAAGAACATTCTCAAGTACCTGAGAAGGACTAAGGAGATGTTCTTGGTGTACGGCGGAAAAGACCTCCAGATCGAGGCCTTTGCTGACTCCAGCTTCCAGAGTGACAAGGATGATTCCAAGTCCATATCGGGTTTTGTCTTTACCCTCAATGGAGGGGCGGTGTGTTGGAAGAGTTCCAAACAGGAAACCGTTGCAAACTCGACTATGGAAGCGGAATACATCGCTGCATCTGATGCCGCAAAAGAAGCTGTCTGGATAAGGAAGTTCTTGAAAGAACTTCACGTGGTTCCGTCCATTGTTAACCCAATACCTCTGTATTGCGACAACAACGGGGCTATAGCTTTAGCGAAGGAACCCAGGTCCCATCAGAGATCCAGGCACATCTTGAGGCGGTATCACCTGATCAGGGAGATCGTGGATCGCAAGGAGATCGAGGTTCGGAGGGTTGCTTCAGAAGAAAACACTGCAGATCCATTCACCAAGGCCCTACCCCAGACTCAGTTCGAGCGGCTGATCGAGATGATAGGTCTTCGATACGCCAGTACATGGCCTTAGTGCAAGTGGGAGATTGTTAGTGTATATGCCCTAGAGGCCATTACTGTATCATACTAGTTTGTATATTACTTGATGGAAGCTTGGGATATTCACCTTGTATAAACAATCTTGCTCAATATAGTAGTATGCTACTTGGTTTGTTTCTACTTCAATGTGTACTTGTGTTTTTTTTCAGTATATCACTTATACGCATTAGTGGAGCCCTTAGGATCTTTGCTTGATTACCAGCGTTGTGATGGCAGTCACACTAGTGGGGGCTGGGTAATCTATAAGCACATCCTTATACAGGTCCCTAGTCGCAGGACTATCGAGACAGGGCATCGATACTCCGGAGTAGACTAGCGTATGCGCTTCTCATCCCAGTGTGGGAGATGGTCTGTCCCACAGCCATCAGTACGTCGTACTGGAGATAGTATACGGGTGCTCGTTAGGTTACGAGTACACTGGACAGGACTCGTCGGGAACTGACAGGTTGGTATTATACCTATCATCAGTTATCAGTTCCCAAGTGACATGAGTACAGCTTAGTCCGCTGACTTGACACTGGCACTTCGCCTCAAGTGTGTTCCCACTACACTTTGATCACTACCCTACCACGGCTCAAAAGAGTCGCGCAAACAGGTAGTGGTTGGGTGCAGTCCCGAAGCACTTGGAGGCAGTGACGGTTAGACAGGATTCGTCTCTCCCGGTATTGGGGGTTGACATCGCGCTGTGTCTAGGAGAGCCATTACACGAGTAGTCCCTGGCCAGGGCAAGCGAGATATACTGGTAGGCTTCCAGTGTTATCTCAGGGTGTTTTGGGCTTCACTCCGACACAACTTGTACCGCTATTAGGGGACTGACGTTTTACCGCCCCCTAGGCCCGACATGCGATGTATCAGACGAACAGACCGGACTGTACGGAGACTATCACATTCAGACTCAGTAGGAGTTCAGATGGGGTTCACCTCGTCAGCCTTCTTGTCGGCATCTACCTGGGGACCGTTACGCACAGCTAGTGCCGCTTGCGGTCTGTGGTTAAACCCACTGCCAGCGTAGTGTCGAGTCTTTAGAGTCCCACACAGAGGGTATTCGCCTCTGTGCAAAACAGAGTAGAGGTCGAATGGTTTTGCGACAGGGTTCGTTCTCATCCGCGCACTTGTGCACGTTTGGAGTCCGGACGGATTTTACTGGCTGGCTCTGGTTTGAGCCAGATGCTGGTATATGTTTTGGGGTTGCTTTTATATCTCGGTATTCTTGTTCCTCGGAACGAGAATGCAGGTGTGTATGCACAGTTGCTTGAGGCGGAGGATGAGGTATTTCATTAGGGTTTCGGAACGGGTGCGTTTGCACAGTTGACAGTCGTCATTTTCCAAACCCTAATAGATTTATGAAATATCAATTAATAATAGTAATTAAATAAAATATTTTTATGGTTGATTTTGTTGACTTGTTGACCATGGTTGACTTGTTGACCATGGTTGAATGTTGACCACCATCATGCTTTGAAAGGATTCTCCTTGATTCATGCTTACACTCATTTATTGAAAGTTATGATAGTGGTCATTCCAAATACAACCATCAACTATTTCATTTTTGATTTATTATTATTAATTTGATAATTCCTTTTCTTTTATGTTATGGTTGCAAAAGAAAAGAGCTCATTCTATCATAATCATTCTCTCTCCTCACTTCATCTTCTTCTTCCTCTAGCCAAAGGAGAATCCTTCTCATGTGTTGAGAATCCCTCTCCTTAAAAGAAAAGCACCCCTTAGACACTCTCTACTCACTCTAGGATCAAGGGTTTAGCAAGCCGGAGATTCTAGTTCACTCAAAGTTCGAGAAAGAGCCCGAAGGTTGAACCCTCAGGTGGATCCATCTTCGACGGAAGAAGGCGACGAGAAGAGAACCATCAACCTCTACAAGGTTTCAAGAAGAAGGAGTTCAAGTTTAGGTATAACCATCTTTCCGAGTAGCTAACTCTCTTTAGCAAGTTTGCTAGTTTAGTTTAGAAAAGATCCCGACTTTGTTTAGTCCATGTTGCCCCATGCGCTAAAATTTGATTTTTATACCGTTTCCGCCTCCCCGTAAGAACCGGGGGTCGCAACGTGGACTTACAGCAAAACCCTGTGGCACAACGGGGCTGAGTTGCCAACTCGTGAATAGTAAATAACATATGCAGGTAATCGCAAGTATGCACGTACTGGGCGAATCTATCACATGCAGGCTAAAAGCAATAAATGGCCATATGTATGCAAAAGTCATGAAAGGTACTCTATCAGGTACAACTAATACATGAAGTAATAATATGGCAATATGTATATGCAATCATCATGAAAGGTACTCTATCAGGTACTACTAATACAAGAATCAATGCATATAAAATAAACGCGGAATATGGGATAAAACATGTCATCCTCACGGAATCTTCATCGTAGCAGGACCAGTGTCTATCTAGACAATCCAAATCCCAAATATCCTTAAATCGACCCTCAGGTCGGCCCATATATCGGCCCTCGTATCGGCCATAATATCGGCCCTCATATCATGAATAAGTATATTTGCAAGGTCATTATAATGATGTATATAATTTAGATATGTATACATATATATCAGCGTCCCATTCCACTAATATATATATATATATATATATATATATATATAACAGCATCCCATTCCACTGTTATATATACTTAGGAGTAAAAATATCATGAAAACAAGTGTCCAGCATCGACACATAAAACTGATCTATCAGGCGTCGTCACCACGACTGCCCCTGATATATATATGTATCATACGTTCATCGGAAACCCGAGTACCCAGCTTCGATACTCGAATTCCCTGTATCCTTACGTACATGACTCCGGTCGATATCTTCGCGATCATCGACGAGTCCAAAACTGTCACCGGTAGGTAAGATTCCCCTGCCAGGCTCAACGGCGTGATCTTTCGACATACCTTTCTTGCCCGGGGGTACCTCCGGGCCCCACCATGTACCCGCACACGGCCCACGACACCTCCTCGCATAGGGTAGATATCAGAACCGAGAAATCTCATGGTGGATGCTGAAATAGTAAATCAAGAGAAACCGGGTTTTTCAAATTATGCATAATTTCATGAAACTACCACGGTCCTTAAATCCAGAAAACATCATGAAAAATCCATATCTCAATGCGAAAATCCTTGAATATAATATATGCTACATAAAACTGAAATGTGAGCATATAAAGGAAAGCCGCTATTTAACTGCAACAAGTTAATATATATATCATGTGGTTCCTAATTTCTCCAAGTCCATACAACATCAAATAAAGGTGAACATGTAGCTATAGCCAGGTATGCGTAACCATGTTGACATAGCAAGATATGTGTATCAACCTATCAATAATGATGTAATAGCCTCCAGGTATATGTAAGTATGTATGCAAGATGTACATGTAGTTATGTCTCATATGTGTATATACCTATCAATAATGGTACAATACCATATAGGTATATGGGTAACTAGCATGTAATCATTGTAAGTCTACGGTAGTGCCCCGGCCGTCTGTCCGAGGCCAAAATGCGGAAACAAAACTTTTTCTAAACTAGAAAACCGGCGCTATCGTATACTTTAAACACATATCGGACCATTAACCTACTACTAGCTAACTAAAGAAAGGGTAGAGAGCTATACCGAGCGATCCGTGTCCTTCGGTCTTTGGCCACCATCCCGATCTCCTCGCGGCATCTCCGGTCTCGATCTGCTCGTCGGAAAGGGCACCACATCACCGAGTCTTTTTACGGGCTCCCACCACTGAACCGAGGCAACTTGGACACGAAGTTGGTTAGCCGACGTGTCCAAGATTGCTATAGACTGAGTGTAGAACGGTTTGTCTCAAGGGGTTAATGAAGTTGCCACAATGGAGGTGGAAGATAAATCTATGGAGATGAACTTTGAAATGGAGCTAAGGAATTTTTGTGGCAAGCAAATGAGAATGAATTCCCCCACCCTAAAAATGAATCCCCTCTCTCTCAAAAATGTGGCCGTCCATGTATTTGGCAATGGGAAAAAACAAGGGGGTGAGCACAAAAAGAGAATGGGTGAGCATAAGGAAAAAGGTGTTGATAATGAGGAATAATGGTCACACCATTTCCGAATCAATCCCCTTACAATTAATGGAAGCCATGATGAACAAAACGGAATCAAAAGATGCTAGAAGACTCATGAACCCTCCACCACAAATAACACCCTCCATTTTGCTAATTTGCACATTTGCAAATAAGCCCCTCCCATCAAAGGAATTTCAGCTAAGAATGGAAGAAAGAAAAATGGCCGAAACGGAATGCAAACTGGAAACTTCAAAAAAGCGATCCCGTAATAAATTACAGGAAAACCCCGCGACTGTATATACATACCCGCATTGGTGTTCCGACCGAATACAAATGCAATGAGACAAAATCTACACTGTACAATACTAGGATCCGGCTTAAACCAAAGCCCGCTAGTATTATCCGTCCAAACCATGACACATGCATAAGTGCACGTGTACGTTCGAACCATGCCATAAATCCATACGACCTCTACAGTGTTTCGCCCGAAACTTGAGAAACTGTCTGTGGGGGACTCTAAAGACTCGTCAATACTTTGGCTGTGGATTTAACCACCAGTACGTCAGAGGTATTAGCCGTACGTAACGGGCTACCAAGTATTGACCAAAGGGGAGGTCGATGAGCGAACTAATCCTGACACCCTACTGAGCGTGTCAGTGATAATATCCGTACAGTCCGGTCCGTTCATCTATGAGCATCGCATGTCGGGCCTAGGGGGTTGGTAAAAGTCAGATCACTAAAAGCGGTACAAGTCGTGTCGGTGTGTAGCCCAGAACACCCTGAGATACTACTGGAATAACTACCAGTAAATCTCCTGCCTTGGCCAAGGACTTCATGTAATGGCTCTCCTAGACACAGCGCGAACTTACCCTCAATACCGGGAGAGACGAACCCCTGCCGATCCGCTCACTGCCTCCATATGGCTCGGGACTGTACCCAACTAAAACCTGTTTGCACGACTCCTTTGAGCCGTGGTAGGATAGTAATCAAAGTACAGTGGGAACTCACATGAGACAAATGATGATCTCAGGTCGATGAACTAACCTGTACACATGTCACCAGGGAACTGCTATCTGACGTCAGGTATAATACCAACTAGCATGTTCCCGGTGAGTCCTGTCCGGTGTACTCATAACCCAATGAGTACCTGTATACATCTTAGGTGAACCAACTGACACCAGTGGCTTGTGAGACCGGCCACCGCCCCTCGTCGGGGTCTACTGTATACACTAGTCTACTTTGGAGTATCGATGCCCAGTCTCAAAAACTCCCACGACTAGGGACCTTTTAAGGATGTGCTTATAGACCGCAGCTCCCACGTATATGATCGCCATCATACTGCTGGTCGTCAAGCAAGAATCCTAGGGGCTCTATCAACGCGCAATAGTGACCTGTAAGGTCACCTAAAGCAGCATACGATGATAAAGATAAACCAGATAGCATACTATCATCTTGAGTAAGACTGTCCTACCAGTATTGGTCCTCCCTCAATTATTGCAATCACGTGCCTGTGATCCAATAATTGACTCTGAGGGCACTATATCCAACAATCATGTCAAGGTATATGCGTAAGCATGTAGGTATACACGTATGCTATATTTCATATGCACGAAGGAAAATAAGGACCATGTCTCAATGTCCATAAACAATACAATATCACATATGTATAGGTGTTGTGCGTTCCATGGCAATTATCGACGGTGTGTGTGCATCATACAATTAGTGCTCGTCATACATGAACCGTCAATAATGGTGTTGTGCCTCATTAATACTAAGTCCATGCACAATAGGAAATGAGATATGCAACAAAGGTACACATGCACAATCAATATCCGTATACTTCTAAATAATAGTCATGTCATAAATCTATCCCAGACGCATAATGCCATGCGGACGATTCCCCTCTAGATGTTAAATCTACTCACCAGCGCTCCTAGCTAAGTAAAGACTACCATATGATTTCCCTTCTTCGCAGCATCCGAAGTCCTCGCCTGTGACCCAAAGATCATAAAACAATATAACAAGTATATATTAGCAATCAACCAATAACACGTACCAACTCCAAACATACTCTCAGGTGTCCATCTAGTGGCTAACGTGCGTAGCGACACTACGAAACCAACTCAAGAGGAAAAGCTAAACAAAGAGACGAACAACATCGGCACAACCCTAGTTAGGAACGCTAAACGACACAACCACCAAATCTAGACCCTGATCGTACCAATCGCGCATTCACAACACAATAAATAACATGGTATCTAATATAAATAACTTCGCAAACTCAAAAGAAACCCACGCCTAAATTATCCGGAAATCTAGTAAGCAACATTTAATCAATTTAGCTCGAAACTACAAGTTTTACCAAAACTAGAAATCACAAACATCACAATATAGCATATTTAAACCATACAAACCCTTAGTAGAATTTTAAACTCACTCAAGTAGGATTAGTAAAAGTTTAGTTTGCTAATTAGATTAATTATACAATTAGGAAAATATCATTTAACAAACTAGCAACTAGGTTAAGTTTTCTTCAAGTCTTAACTTATGAATTAACCTTTTCACTAATCAAAACCCTGACTTGATTATCAAAAACCATATCTTGAATTTCTAAACAACCAATTTAAAGGTTTAAATTAACATCTAAATAAGCTAGTTTAGTGATTTAAACAACAAAAAGTGTTTAAGGTTAGAATTTTCTACCTCTTCAAGAACACAAATTAGCAACACAATTCATCATTTTAGCCTCCAAAATAATGTCTTTAATGAAGATCCAAGCTTGATTTGTGATGAAGAATGGTGGGTTTGGATTTAATTATGAGTTTGTCTGATTATTTCATGATTTTTGATGATTTATTTTGGTTTTGGAAAGATGAAATGAGGTGAAGAACTCAAGAGGGCAGCAAGGGGGAAGTTGCTGGCCAAGTGAAGAAAAGAGGGGGGTTTTGTGAAAATGAGTGGAAAAATCTAGAAGAAAACAACAAAAAGCTTTAATACAAATTCCACCTCTTAATTCATTTTCTTTTCTAATTAAAGTTTTCCTTTAATTCAACAAATATCTAGATATTATGGATAGATATTTTCAAGGTTGGATTAGTGCTTAATCTAGTGATAAACTTAGTATAGATTCACATTAGCATTAATTAACCCAAGCAAAATTGTAATTACCTCTAATTAAGTGCATATTAAACAACTTCAAATAATATTTTAATTAAGGAAAATTATTAAAATGCACTAAAATTACAAGTGGCTTACAAAAACCAACAGACTAGCAATATTCTAGCTAAAGTAGGTGCAGTGAATTCTATATTGCAAAAAGATCGCCTTAAGGTTTTTACGGAAAACACCGACTATTTTACCCTAAAAATGGATAATCGCCTAAACGATTTCCAAAACGTTACAATTTTTCCTCCTTAAGGAAATTCATTCCCCGAATTTAAAATTTATCTACGCGTACCTTCGAAGAGATGAGGGAAAACAAATCCTTCTGTATCTCGCTCGCAGCCTCACAAGTGATCACCTCATTAGACGGCTACGCTAAAGAACCTTCACATAAAGCAAGACCTTTGACCGAAATTTCTCCACCTGCCCATCCACTATCACTATCAGTTGCTGGTGAACGAAAAATCGCGTCCCAAAGAATGGTCCGCTGCTGAATCATGTGAGAAAGGTCATGAAGGTAATTGCGATGTATCGACACAAGGAATACGGGGTGAATACTCTAAAATCTGTGCGGAAGTGCCAAATTATAGGCAACGGTACTAACTCGCTTCAAGGATCTCAAAAGGACCCATAATCTGGGACTAAGCTTGCCAAACTCAACACGCCATTCATCGGAAAATCCTTAGGAATACATGATCTCCCACTGCGAACTCAAGTCTGCGACCACCACGGTCGGCATAAGACTTCTGTTTGCACTGGGCTGCTCTCATCCTGACCTGAATCAACTGAATCTTCTCCGTAGTCTCATGATTAGCTGGGGTCCAAAAATCCTTCTCTCGCAGAGTCAGAAAAACAGACTGGCGATCGACACAACCTACCACACAAAGCCAAAAGGTTGCCAATTGGAATGTCTCCTGATGACAGCCATCGTAGGAGAACCCTATCAATGGCAAGTGACGATCACAACTGCCAACAAACAATTAGTACGTACGTACAAGCGTATCCTCCAGAGTCTGTATAGTCCGCTCTAACTGACCATCGGCCAACAGATGGAAAGCGGAGCTAAAGCTCAACCAGTACCCAAGGCTTCCT
The DNA here is from genome assembly GCA_030015575.1 of Agapanthus africanus. Taxonomy (NCBI): domain Eukaryota; kingdom Viridiplantae; phylum Streptophyta; class Magnoliopsida; order Asparagales; family Amaryllidaceae; genus Agapanthus; species Agapanthus africanus. The sequence continues at coordinate 56,785,222 of JASDDO010000029.1, forward strand.
GAAGTTTCTGCCAAAGACGGCTAGCAAACTGGGTACCTCTATTGGGTATACGCATGAAGGAACTCTGTGCAAACGCACAAACTTACCGAAGAACAACTGAGCAAACTGAGCATAACCGGACAACAATCACCCGAATGGAGTCACACCCTGACTGACCTAGGTAGACACCACAAAGAAATTCATGGAGATCTGCTCCCATTCCCACTCCGGAACAGTAAAAAAGGTTGCAACTCTCCAGCCGGCCTCAAATGCTCAACCTTAGCTCGCTGACAAGCCAAGCACCTTGAAACGAAACCTGAAACTTCACTCCTCATCTGTCACGCCCCGCTTCCCAGAGTACGCTAAAATAGGCACGTGACATAGCCAACCATGCTACCTGTGGTTAGGAAAAATCCTTCCGCAGTCACATAACGGCTGTAGAGATATCAAGAACAGGAAAGTAAACTAACTATCTAGTACATGTCCATAAGCCAGAGTAAAAGAGTCAAGAAATGCTATAGTATGCGGAAGCAAAAGATCAAATAAACACCTGGAAAGTAAGACTGGATACCGACATGATCCCTACCGCTCGATCTAACAGCGGCAAAACTCCTGATCAGTCTGCAACAAAGGTAAAGGATCTGGGCCATGCAAAACCCAGACGTCAGTGCGTCATAACATCAAGCAATAATAAATGAACAGGATACACGAGATATGCAGGCATGAATCATAAATAGTAACAAGTCAACAGGGATGTATAACAGTGAAGTGTATCAGTGTATGTGACGTGCAGTGATCAATCTAAACTGTGCTACTGGGTTGTCTACTCTAAATTTTGTTTGAAATCAATTAATGTAATCCTCCATGTAACTCAAAGGATATGTCCCGTTACCTCCCGGGACCACGGATCAGGAATATATGAACCAAGAGTGGCTCTGTCCCGTTACCCCCCGGGACCACGGATCAAGATGTAAGAGTCACGAATGGCTCTGTCCCGTTACCCCCCGGGACCACGGATCAAGATGTAAATGACACGAATGGCTCTGTCCCGTTACCCCCCGGGACCACGGATCAAGTAATACCCTTTTAAGTTACACTTTAGTTTACACTTTTGATTTCCCCATACCCCCAAGGTTATGTGTTTAAGTCAGGTATTCAGTAATCAAGAACTAATGCCAACACAGGATCAGGTAAGTGCAGATTTGTCTGGATAGACAACAGGAATGGTCCGTGAGACTACATGTCAGGTTTGTTGGCATTAGATACGAAATCAAGTAACGGGTCAAGCCGTGGTACATCAGGTCGAGTCAAGTAGTGTACAGTACCATGTCGGGTCAGGTAATATGTGTAGCAAGACATGTCAGGATGCACAAGTATCACGTGGGTGCTCATAATCAAACTATAATCAGTATGGGTACACAAAACAAGTATGGGGTACTAATATAACAACAAAATGGAATAATGTGATATGGTATGCAAATAGATATAATTTCAAAGATATGGATGCACAGTTATCGATTAGGCTTACATTTATAGTTCCAATATTAATTAGGATGCAATTTATTAAACGTGGAGTGTTAATATCACAGTATTATATAGTAATGTGATCTATGGATGCAATTATATGTATCTTAAATGCGATGGATGCAAACGGGTATCCGAAAAGTTATAAAACTATAAAATGGTAATGTGGGATGTACAACTAAGCAATATGTGATATAAATATGATATCATAATATTAGTATGGATAGCATATTCAAAGCGATTAATAACTATAAAAGTGGTATTGATTAACCATGCACAAGAAAGTTCCGTTCAGAAATTCAGCGTCACCCTAATTTATAAAATAGCTTAAAAATAACAAACGTTCTCCAAAAGGGACGTGTCTTATACCAAAATAAAGATAATTCATAATGTTTTCATTTTTATAAGTATAAGTATCTCAGGTTGTCCCTACAAAAAGGTATGAATATTCGAAGTTGAAAATTTGCTGCTGGAATTTCCCTGGACAGCAGTTTAGAGACATAATTATTTGCATTTTACGTTATTTAAACAATTTATTTTGCAAGTAAATATTTCATAGAGTTATAGTACCCTGAGTTAGCTTCGCAAAAAACTAAAGAACGTATACTAATGATATTTCTATGATTTATAATGAATTTTATAAGGTAAGGTATACAGTAAATTTCAGATTTGTCGTATCCGCTTTGCGACGACGTTTCATGCGTAAACTATAATATTTTCAAATGTATAACCTTATAAAATACAGATTATAAACTAATTAATAATAATAAGAAATATTTTGACGATATACATTTTAAATGATATGGATGCAGTATAATGTAAACTAGTATGTTACAAGATAGTTTTCATGATCAAGATTTAAAATGATATAAACGGATGCAAACGGAACATCGAAACGTTATAAAATTAAACATGGGGTACTATATTTAAACTATAGGTATGGTATTTATTTAAATAGGTATAAAATGAATTATATAGCATGTAGCAAGATAAACTTGCCTAGACGGAACAAGAATGGATGTGTACGGAACATCCTTCGTCGGCGAAATGTCGCGACGCGCGCACGGTACACGGAACGGTTCCAAACAACGCACGAGGGTGATCATGCAAGTTAGGTACGTTCACTGGATCACTCGAATCTTCAGCGCCGAGCACGGCTCCGGCGGTGATCACCGGAATCAAGAAACAAGATCAAGAAAAAGAAAGAAGAAAGAAGAAAGAAGAAAGAAGAAGAAGAAGGGGCTGTGTATTAAATAAGGAAAGAAAAATAAATAAATAAAACATATATAAATATATATATGCAGAGAAGAGAGAGAGAGAGAGAGAAAGGGGTTGTTATTAAGGTTTAGATTTTAATTTAAAAAATTCTGTAAGTTATAAATATTTTAAACTATTAAATTTTAATAAAGATATTAGATGAAATAAAAATTGGATTTTCTGGTAAATACAAATTTAGTCCAAAACATGCCCGGGTCGGGTCTAAAAGTTTGGATTTGAAATATGGAAATTATTAGCAAGTTCCAAAAATTAAAATGAAAGATTACGTAACAGAAATGCATACCCCCAAGAACGGACGCACGTACGTGCGCGTAGCCATCCAAACACGTCCGTTTCACTGAACGGGACGAGAACATGATGCAAGGACGCTACCACATGGTTAGGGGTATCAAGCAGGCTATGAAATGCAATTTTAAATTATTTTTCGTTATTTAAATTGTTATATGCAAAAGATGCGATACAAGACAAAATATCAGTATATACTAAATCATGAGATATACTAGTCCATGCAACAAGTCAAGATAATTTATAAATAAGAGTCAAACAGGTTCAAGCAAGCGGGTCGGGTCGAATGCAATATAAAGTGTAAAATACCATTCGCACCCAAGATACGCTAAATCAAGAAATATCACGAATAAAGAAAATACGAGAACTGGAATTGGTATAAATGAACTCGGGTGTTACATTATACCTAACTAAAAAACAATTTCGTCCTCGAAATTCCAAGAACAAGATAGGATAAACAAACAAGAAATTTCAAGAATAGATGTGGAAACTTCTGCCGGATTTCATCTTCTGTTCCCAAGTTGGTTCTCCATGTGAGCGATCACACAAAGAAACAAGTACAAGAGGGATAACTTTGTTCATAAGAACCTTTTCTCTTCGATCCACAATTGACATCGGTCGCTCTTCAAAGGTTAAATCTTCTCGTACAGTCTGCACCGAATGATCCAACACATGTGTTTCATCTCGAACATATTTACGGAGTTGAGATACATGAAACACATCATGAACATTCTCCAAGGATTGTAGTAACACCAAACGATATGCCACTTCTCCAACACGCTCAAAATCTCAAAAGGTCCAACGAATCGAGGACTAAGTTTTTCTCGACTTCCGAAACGAATCACCCCTTTAGTCAGTGATATCTTCAAGAATACCAAAACATCCATGGCGAAATCTAGAGGTCTTCTCGACGTATCTGCCCAACTCCTTCTGTCGGTCTTGTGCTGCTTTCATAAGATTCCGGATAGTAATAACTTTTTCAACTGTTTGCATAATCAAATCTGGTCCCAACAATCTTCGTTCACCGACACCGTCCCAACAACAGATGAACAACACATGCGACCATATAAAGCCTTGAATGGAGCCATCCTAATAGTCGCCTGGAAACTGTCATTGTAAGAATACTCCACTAAGTGTAGATGATCCTTCCACGAACCCTTGAAGCCCAACATGCAGCTCTCAACATGTCTTCAAGAGTTTGGATCATTCTCCGACTGGCCATCAGTTTGAGAATGATACGCTGTGTTAAACTTCAATCGAATCCCCAAACTTCTCTGTGAACTCCTCCAGAAGCGCGATAAGAATCGGGTGTCACGGTCGGACACGATGCTCCTAGGTACTCCATGCAATTTCACAATTTCCTGCATGTATCGTTCTGCCAACGCTTCCGTTGATTGACTAACTCGAAATGGTATGAAATGAGCCGCCTTGGTCAATCGATCAATAATCACCCAAACTGCATTGTTGCCTTTTTGACTCCGCGGTAAAGTCGTCACGAAATCCATGGTTATATGTTCCCACCTCCACTGAGGAATCGGAAGTGGTTGCAATAAACCAGCAACCCGTTGATGTTCAGCCTTAACTTGCTGACACACCAAGCACTTTGCTACAAAGCGGGCAATCCCCTGTTTCATGCCTTCCCACCAGAAATACTGTCGTAGATCACGGTACATCTTTGTGCCTCCTGGTTGTACGGAATATGCTGAACTGTGTGCCTCCTTCATAACTTCTTCGTGAATATTTTCCTCTGGCATACACAAACGACTGCCATACCGTAATGAACCATCTTCATGAATCAATAAGTCCGTTCGAAGTCCAACTTCAACCTGTTCTCGAAACTTCTGCAATCTTGGGTCCTGCAATTGCACTGTTTCAATATCCTCGATCAACGATGACTGTACTTGCAGTTGCATCATCTATCCCAAAGAACGCGGTAGCACGATCTCCAACTTGAATCTCTGAAAGTCTTCAATAAGTCCCCTTGGTGCAGTCAACATCAAAATTTCTGGCAACCGACTAAGCGCTTCCGGCACAACATTAACTTTCCCGGGTGGTACTTAAGATCAAGATCGTAGTAAGCCATCAGCTTCAACCATCTTCGCTGTCTCACAATTAGCTCCTCCTGAGCGAACACGTACTTTAGGTTTTTGTGATCGGTGAATATTTTGACCCCTTTCGCCCAATAAGTAGTGTCTCAAAATTTCAAGCAAAAATCCCAGCCGCAAGCTCCAAGTCAAAAGTTGAGTAATTCTTTTCATGGGTCTTCAACTGTCTCAACGCGTAAGCTACAACCTTCTCATGCTGTATCAAAACACATCCCAAACCTTTCCCAGATGCGTCGCTGTGAATCACCAATCCTCCGGAACCGTCCGGTACGGTCAAAACAAAAGCGGCTATCAACCTTGCTCCAACGCCTCAAAAGCTTACGCACGTCAGCTTGGTCAAAGGCTCAGCCAAACGAGCAAAATTCTCTACTAACCTTCTGTAATACCCGACAAGTCCAAGAAAGTTTCTGATCTCTGCTACGCTCTTCGGAATCGGCCAATCTTGAACGGCTGCAATCTTCTTGGGTAACCGGCGATTCCAACTTCAGCTACAACATGTCCCCAAAACTTCACGTCTTCAAGCCAAAACTCGCACTTGCTCACCTTTGCACACAATCTTTCTTGACGCAATGTTTGCAGTGCAATCTTCAAGTGTGCCGCATGCTCTTCAATACTCCCCGAGTAGACCAGAATATCTTTAATGAACACCACCATAAACTGGTCCAAGAATGGCGAAAAGATTTGGTTCATCAAGTCCATGAATATCGCTGGTGCATTCGTAACTCCGAAGGGCATCACTAAGTACTCGTAATGTCCATACCGAGTTCGGAACGCCGTCTTGCAAATATTCTCTGCTTTCACTCGGACCTGATGATATCCAGATCGCAAATCTAGCTTCGAGAATAACCTCACGCCACTAAGCTGCTCTAATAATTCGGCAATACGAGAGATCAGGTACTTGTTCTTAATAGTCATCCGGTTTAATTCTCGATAATCGATGCACATTCTCCTTGTGCCATCTTTCTTCTTGACTAGAAGAACTGGAGCTCCCCAGTTAAGTTGCTGCGGCGAACCAACCCTTCTCAAATAATTCAGCAACCTACTTCCTGACTTCTTTCAACTCTACTGGTGCCATCGGGTAATATGCCCTTTGAGATTGGCGCTGCACCAGGAACAAGTTCAAGTGCGAACTCCACGTCTCCCCTCGGTGGTAAACCTGATATGTCTTCAAACACGTCCATGAAACTCTCAAATATTGCCGGCGCTTCTTCCTTTTACCCACTTCCATCGACGAAAGAACATTGTTCGTCGGCCTAGCCCTAAACTCGACTGGCCTGACAGAACTGCTTCCTCCAGCAAAACAACCTCCGAATGTCCGGGAATCTGGAGAATCACTTTCTCTTCCTTACAATCAACAAGAGCGTGAAAAGTGCCGCGGAATCCCATTCCCAAGACAACAACAAACAAGGAAATGCACCAGGATTGAATAATCCTAACGCGGGGAAAAACAAGAACGAGTAAGATACCAAGATGACTTCATCCGAAGTCAAGATACTGAAGAGGGTTAACCACGGTAAACATGATTCAAGCTGACGATGAAACAATAACTGGTAAGCAATGAAACCGGGAGGGACAAGGTAGTACAACGATCATGGAACATGGAAGTGAATCAAGACCAGGACTCCAAGTTACTTAGATAGAGTACCGCATTGTAACCATGCTGCAGTTCATGGGCACAATTACATAACTCCACCCAAGTCGCCAAAATCCTAGTATCAGAATCAAGAAATAGGGAGAAACAATAGAGAACCAAAAGGATTTCAAGTCGAAATGCAAAGTGGTTTGCATATCGCCCAAACAAAGGATCAAGAGAAGGATATGATTCAACAATCACGATAATCAAGGTGGCAGGACATGTTCCTAATCACGAGTATTCTGATTCGTGTATTGGGTTCAATACCCAACTACAAAGAATCAACCCGATTAACCTATATCCAATGGCTCTGATACCAAAAGAACCATGTCACGCCCCGCTTCCCAGAGTACGCTAAAATAGGCACGTGACATAGCCAACCATGCTACCTGTGGTAAGGAAAAATCCTTCCATGGTCACATTACGGCTGTAGAGATATCAAGAACAGGAAAGTAAACTAACTATCTAGTACATGTCCATAAGCCAGAGTAAAAGAGTCAAGAAATGCTATAGTATGCGGAAGCAAAAGATCAAATAAACACCTGGAAAGTAAGACTGGATACCGACATGATCCCTACCGCTCGATCTAACAGCGGCAAAACTCCTGATCAGTCTGCAACAAAGGTAGAGGATCTGGGCCATACAAAACCCAGACGTCAGCGCGTTATAACATCAAGCAATAATAAATGAACAGGATACACGAGATATGCAGGCATGAATCGTAAATAGTAACAAGTCAACAGGGATGTATAACAGTGAAGTGTATCAGTGTATGTGACGTGCAGTGATCAATCTAAACTGTGCTACTGGGTTGTCTACTCTAAAGTTTGTTTGAAATCAATTAATGTAATCCTCCATGTAACTCAAAGGATATGTCTCGTTACCCCCCGGGACCACGGATCAGAAATACATGAACCAAGAGTGGTTCTGTCCCGTTACCCCCCGGGACCACGGATCAAGATGTAAGATTCACGAATGGCTCTATCCCGTTATCCCCCGGGATCACGGATCAAGATGTAAGAGTCACGAATGGCTCTGTCCCGTTACCCCCCCGGGACCACGGATCAAGTAATACCCTTTTAAGTTACACTTTAGTTTACACTTTTGATTTCCCCATACCCCCAAGGTTATGTGTTCAAGTCAGGTATTCAGTAATCAAGAACTAATGCCAACACAGGATCAGGTAAGAGCAGGTTTGTCTGGATAGACAACAGGAACGGTCCGTGAGGACTACATGTCAGGTTTGTTGGCATTAGACACGAAATCATGTAACGGGTCAAGCCGTGGTACATCAGGTCGAGTCAAGTAGTGTACGGTACCATGTCGGGTCAGGTAATATGTGTACCAAGTCATGTCAGGGTGCACAAGTATCACGTGGGTGCTCATAATCAAACTATAACCAGTATGGGTACACAAAACAAGTATGGGGTACTAATATAACAACAAAATGGAATAATGTGATATGGTATGCAAATAGATATAATTACAAGGATATGGATGCACAGTTATCAATTAGGGTCACATTTATAGTTCCAATATTAATTAGGGTGCAATTTATTAAACATGGAGTGTTAATATCACAGTATTATGTAGTAATGTGATCTATGGATGCAATTATATGTATCTTAAATGCGATGGATGCAAACGGGTATCCGAAAAGTTATAAAACTATAAAATGGTAATGTGAGATGTACAACTAAGCAATATTTGATATAAATATGATATCATAATATTAGTATGGATAGCATATTCAAAACGAATAATAACTATAAAAGTGATATTGATTAACCTTGCACAAGAAAGTTCCGTTCAGAAATTCAGCGTCATCCTGATTTGTAAAATACCTTAAAAATAACAAACGTTCTCCAAAAGGGACGTGTCTTATACCAAAACAAAGATAATTCAATAAGGTTTTCATTTTTATACGTATAAGTATCTCAGGTTGTCCCTACAAAAAGTTATGAATATTCGAAGTTGAAAGTTTGCTGCTGGAATTTCCCTGGACAGCAGTTTAGAGACATAATCATTTGCATTTTATGTTATGTAACAATTTATTTTGCAAGTAAATATTTCATAGAGTTATAGTACTCTGAGTTAGCTTCGCAACGAACTAAAGAACGTATACTAATGATTTTTCTATGATTTATAATGAATTTTATAAGGTAACGTATACAGTAAATTTCAGATTTGTCGTATCCGCTTTGCGACGACGTTTCATGCGTAAACTATAATATTTTCAAATGTATAACATTATAAAATGCAGATTATAAACTAATTAAAGATAATAATAAGAAATATTACGACGATATACATTTTAAATGATATGGATGCAGTATAATGTAAACTAGTTTGTCACAAGATAAGTTTTCATGATCTAGATTTAAAATGATATAAACGGATGGAAACAGAACATCGAAACGTTATAAAATTAAACATGGGGTACTAGATTTAAACTATAGGTATGGTATTTATTTAAATAGGTATAAAATGAATTATATAGCATGTAGTAAGATAAACTTGCCTAGACGGAACAAGAACGGATGTGTACGGAACGTTCTTCATCGGCGAAATGTCGCGACGCGCGCACGGTACACGGAACGGTTCCAAAAAACGTACGAGGGTGATCACGCAAGTTAGGTACGTTCACTGGATCACTCGAATCTTCAGGGACGAGCACGGCTCTGGCGGTAATCACCGGAATCAAGAAACAAGATCAAGAAAAAGAAAGAAGAAGAAAGAAGAAGAAGAGGCTGTGTATTAAATAAAGAAAGAAAAATAAATAAATAAAACATATATAAATATATATATGCAGAGGAGTGAGAGAGAGAGAGAGAAAGGGGTTGTTATTAAGCTTTAGATTTTAATTTAAAAAGATTCTGTAAGTTATAAATATTTTAAACTGTTAAATTTTAATAAAGATATAAGATGAAATAAAAATTGGATTTTCTGGTAAATACAAATTTAGTCCAAAACATGCCCGGGTCGGGTCTAAAATTTTGGATTTGAAATATGGAAATTATTAGCAAGTTCCAAAAATTAAAATGAAAGATTATATAACAGAAATGCATACCCCCAAGAACGGACGCACGTACGTGCGCGTAGCCATCCAAACACGTCCGTTTCACTGAACGGGACGAGAACACGATGCAAGGACGCTACCACAGGGTTAGGGGTATCAAGAAGGCTATGAAATGCAATTTTAAATTATTTTTCGTGATTTAAATTGTTATATGCAAAAGATGCGATACTAGACAAAATATCAGTATATACTAAATCATGAGATGTACTAGTCCATGCAACAAGTCAAGATAATTTATAAATAAGAGTCAAACAGGTTCAAGCAAGCGGGTCGGGTCGAATGCAATATAAAGTGTAAAATACCATTCGCAACCAAGATACGCTAAATCAAGAAATATCACGAATAAAGAAAATACAAGAACTGGAATTGGTATAAATGAACTCGGGTGTTACATCATCCCTGCCTACCAGTAACTAACTCTTAAGTCACGTTACATAATGATGGAACTTGGACGAACACAGAAAGCTGACTGATGTGCCTGCTCTAGGACCTCGCGTCACTACCTATCAATATCAGGTACACACAATGCGCCCCTAAACATAGCACACCATGGTCATAAATCAAAACTCCAAATCTATAACCTGCCGAACATGCTCAGAATCTTAGACAACGAGCATCGGCGGGCTGTACCTCACGAAAACGATTAAGCAAAATTGGACGGGCGTGGACATGAGCAAGCTGTCCCCTCAGTAGAGGCGAACTTAAGCTGTACTCAACGATCGCACAAGAACTGTAAATCTGCAGAAGACTGTCTCAGAACTGCGCACAACTGGAACAAGCTAAGCCCGGGCCTACAACTCAAGCATCAGCTACCACGATCGCCTTGCCACGGATAATAAAGGATCTCACAATCATAATCATTTACAACCTCCATCCAACGGCGCTGTCTCAACAATAAAACCTGCTGCAGGAAGATGTACATTAAGCTCTGGTGGTCCGTGAAAATTTGACACGACTCTCCATACAAGTAGTGTCTCCAAATCTCCAACGCATGACCACCGCGGCCATCTCCAGATCATGAGTGGGATAAATCCTGCTCGTATTTCCCCCAACTGAGCGATAACTCTATAATGCCACATCAGTGCAAAATCGATCCCCACTCGTGAAACATCATAGTAAACAACAAAGTCGCCCGATCCAGAAACAAGGAAAGAACTGGTGCAGTTGTCAACCGAGTCTTCAACTGCTGAAAACTCAACTCGAATGCTGTTGGATATATTGCCCTCAGAGTCAGTTATTGGATATAGTGCCCTCAGAGTCAATTATTGGATCACAGGAACGTAATTGCAATGATTGAGGGAGGACCTATGCCGGTAGGACAGTCTTACTCGAAATGATAATATGCTATCTGGTTTATCTTTATCATCGTGTACAGTTTTAGGTGACCTTACAGGTCACTATTGCACGTTGATAGAGCCCTTAGGATTCTTTCTTGACGGCCAGCAGTATGATGGCGATCATATACGTGGGAGCTGGGGTCTATAAGCACATCCTTAAAAGGTCCCTAGTCATGGGAGTTTTCGAGACAGGGCATCGATTCTCCAAAGTAGACTAGTGTATACAGTCGAGACCCCGACGAGGGGCAGTGGCCGGTCTCACAAGCCACTGGTGTCAGTTGGTTCACCTAAGATGTATACAGGTGCTCATTGGGTTATAAGTACACCGGACAAGACTCGCCGGGAACATGCTAGTTGGTATTATACCTGACGTCAGATAGCAGTTCCCTGGTGACATGTGTACAGGTTAGTTCATCGACCTGAGATCGTCATTTGTCTCGTGTGAGTTCCCACTGTGCTTTGATTACTACCTTACCACGGCTCAAAGGAGTCGTGCAAACTGGTTTTAGTTGGGTACAGTCCCGAGCCATATGGAGGCAGTGAGCGGATCTACAGGGGTTCGTTTCTCCCGGTATTGGGGGTGAGGTCACGCTCTGTCTAGGAGAGCCATTACACGAAGTCCTTGGCCAAGGCAGGAGATTTACTGGTAGGTATTCCAGTAGTATCTCAGGGTGTTCTGGGCTACACTCCGACACGACTTGTATCGCTTTTGGGGTCTGACTTTTACCAACCCCCTAGGCCCGCCATGCGATGCTCATAGACGAACGGACCGGACTGTACGGATATTGTCACTGACAGGCTCAGTAGGGTGTCAGGATGAGTTCGCTCATCAACGTCGCTTTTGGTCAATACCTGGTAGCCCGTTACGTATGGCTAATACCTCTGACGTGCTAGCGGTTAAATCCACAGCTAAAGTATTGACGAGTCTTTAGAGTCCCTCATAGACAGTTTCTCAAGTTTCGAGCGAAACGCTGTAGAGGCCGTATGGATATATGGCAGGGTTCGATCTTATATGTGCGGTATTGCACGGATCATGATCGGATGGTTAATACTAGCGGGCTTTGGTTTAAGCCGGATCCTAGTATTGTACAGTGTAGATTTTGTCTCATTGCATTTATATTCGATCGGAATACAAATGCGGGTATGTATATACAGTCGCGGGGTTTTCCTGTAATTTATTACGGGATCAGTTTTTTGAAGTTGCCAGTTTGTATTCCGTTTCGGCCAGTTTTCTTTTGTTCCTTCATGGCCGGATTTTTCTGATGGAGGGGCTAATTTGCAAGTGTGCAAATTAGCAATTGTGGATGGTTTATTTGTAAATAAGGGATTATGATCATAATAGCATCTTTGATTCTCTTGTGATCATTTCCTTGCATTAATGAGAAAGGATAAGATGAGAGTAGATTTTGATATTGATGTGAGGCTTGCTTTTTGAATTATGGTCACCATTTCCTTTTACTATACTCACCTCCCTTCATGGTTTTTGATCTCTCCCATTATCCATATGAGGCCGGCCACACATTTGAGGTAGATGGAATTCATTTGGGTGTGGGAAATTTCTTCATCTCATATTTTTGCTTGGTACAAAATTCCCAAGTTCATTTCAAAGTTCATTCCACCTCCATCATTATGGCAACTTCAACTCCAATAGAGACAAACTATTCTACACTAGCCTACAGTATTCTTGGACACGTCGACTCGCCAACTTCGTGCCCGAGTTGCCTCGGTCCAGAGGTGGGAGCCCGTAAAAGAACCCGGCGATGTGGTGCGCGTTCCGACGATGAGATGAAGACCGGAGTTTCCGGTTGGAGATCGGAGTGGAGGCCGAAGACCGAAAGATACGGATCGCTCGGTATAGCTTTCTACCCATTCTCTAGTTTGCTAGCATCAGGTTAATGGCCCGGTCTAGGTTTAAAGTACGCGGTAGCGCCGGTTTTCTAGTTTGGAAAAAGTTTCGTTTCCGCATTTTGGCCTCGTTCAGACGGCCGGGGCGCTGCCGTGCACTTACAATGGTATCAGAGCCACGCCATTAACCTAGTCTAGCTTGCTCTTACGTGTTTACAAGTTCGATCGAACGGATTTTCTGAAAAACCCATTTTCAACTCCAGTTTTCTGTTGAAATTTTTTTTGTGCCCGAAAAATTAATTTGAGTATTGCAGAAATTCGTGCAGGTAGTTTTAAGCACTCTACAGAAATTTGATACAGTGATCCTACAGTAAGACCGCGGAACTGCGGCCAAACCCCTGTTATGGCCGCGGTTCCGCTGCACTACGATGTCGTTGCCGTACCAAATTTCTACAGTAGCTTTATGAGTTGAAATTGGGATTTTTGGAATATTCTGTTTGGGCCCAGATTTATTTCGAATGCTACAGTTATGCTTGGGGCCCACTTCGGAGATTTAGTCGATCGAAAATTTTAAACATGTTAGTTCACAGTATTTACATTATATCTGCGACCGTGAATGTCATTTGATCGGTAAATCCCGTCTAATTGATATAGCCCTTTTAGAAGGATTTGCGAACGTGTCATTCGCGTTGATGTTCTGTGTTGTGCTGTGATATTGCGGATTTGTCGTGATGGATAGCCTGGATGCAATGGTAGTACAGTTTTGGTATTATTATGTACATTTGTTATTGCGAGGCGAGCGTCCGACATGTAGACTGCCGTCACTGTCTGTTTGTATATTATTCTTTTGGGGCACGACCGGGCTGAGATCGATGTACCCGTTGTATATATTTTACTTTCTGTACTAGGATTACCCCGCGGTGGGGTGCACAGGTAGCCTGGTTCTAGAGGGCAACGGGCCCGCATCTCATTGCTTTGAGACGGAGGTGGCTTCACTTTAGAATTGGCGGGCTATTCGCCGCACTCGTAGAGGGTACAGGTTGACCCAGGAGGGGTGCCCAAGTTACCGGATTCCATGAAGTGCTGGATGGTCCAATCACGTTGCTGAGGGGGGCTGCCTCGCTTCAGGTTTTGGCGGGTGACTTGCCGTGCCCTTAGGGGTCTAGGATTTTCATTGCACAGGCTATCCACACGATCAGGGGAATGTCGGGTTTCAGTAGCGGCTCTATGAAACCCGGGGATCCCAGATATTTGTATTATTCTGTGATGCTTATTACATTTCTGTGATGTTGCATTTTATCACGTCTTGAGCGAATATTATATATTGATATATACACTAGTAGATGTTGTATATGTTTTTCATCCGCGCTAGTCCAGTCCTCGCTCTGTCGTTAGTTAAGTAACCTAACGGGTGATGACGGGCCCAAGTGGCGAATGCGGATGGCATATACGTACATCATTATTTCCGTTCTTTAATGGTGTGATCAATTGATGGGACTGCATTGATTCGGATCAATGTAAGCTAAAACAAACCTATTCTGATGTTGTTAGAACACTTTTCAAAAAGCTGTTATTGCAAGGACATTCTCTTTTGTTTTGCACAGTGGTATTCGGTTATGAATATCCAGCATCTCAGTCGACGAGGCAAGGGCCGAGATCCTTTCACCGGGAGTGACCCCTTGGACAGAAGTTTGCGTTAGGGTGATAACTTCCCTATAGCCGATTGCCTTTTGCTTTTCATCGTGGTATTCAGATGGAATATCCTGCACCTCATTCTACGGGAAAAGAGCCGAGATCCCTTCACCGGGAGTGACCTCTTTAGCAAACGTTTTCGTCACTATATTTTTATAAAAAGCTCTTCGGTTCCTTCAACGATCTCAAGTTCATTACGTTAAAGGTTTTTCGCCAAAAACCATTCGTAGCCCTCCATCATTTTAAAAAGGTAGCACTTAGTATTCATGCTATGTATGTTGGCCTTCGTCAAGGTATAGTGTATGGTAGCTATTTGTTACTTTTCTGCAGCATAGATAGATGCGTTGGTTTGGGACAGTCGTACTACTATTTTGGTCTTCGTCAAGGGTATGTATGGGTGGGTTCAAATTAACCTGGACAATGACGTGTAGAACTTGACATATGACTTATGATATGTTGGCCTTCGTCAAAGTCATAAGAGCATGGGGTAAAAATCACATCGGGAGTTTCTAAAGAAACTGAAACTTGCCAGATATGCGCATACCTTCTGGAGTGTGATAACGTGAGTGGATTCCATCACATTATCATGCGATGATAGTTGGATCCCGATTCCCACTGATGAGTTGGTTTACTCCTCGGGTGATCCCGACTAATTCTTCTTTCAGGTTTGGAGGAGAATTTGAGGTTACAGTGGGAGGTTTCCTGATTAGATAAATTGATATCCATTCTGATCTAGGTTAAAGTGCACGCTGAGTGTTTCTTTTTTCTCTCTCTTTGGCAACGACCATGACCCGACCCTTGACTATAACTCAGTGACCAAGTTAACCGAACCTTCTTAAACACTGGCTTTTGGATTGTCAGAGTTGCATACCTCATTGCCACTCCTACTTTTACCCTTTTTCTCCAGAACACCCCGTATTACTATGAACGTCCACTTCCATTGGATAAAACTATCGTATGGTTATATACGAACTCGAAGGAATTTATTCAATGATGGTTTCCGGTTCTGGTGAAAACGAATAGGACTATTCGGTTGTCTTTTTCTTTTACCTTCTCTCAGGTTGCGAGTACTCCTTAGTTTAGGAGATAGTACACCCGTTACGCCTATTGGATAGTCTTCTTCCAAACCTTAGGCTGGTGCCGAACGGTAGGGAATGAAGAAAAAAAATTAGCCTAAACGGTGTACAGATGGTATTAAGTAAAGACAAATAAAGGGATTAGTAAGAGGGCAAAGTAAATTGCGACTGCTATTCACGACCAAACCAAGTATTTCATTACCACTCCCACTTCACCTTTGTATTTCTCCAGGACACTCCATATGACTACGAAGATCCACAGTTATTTGGATACTCCATCGTATGGTTATATACCAACTCTAAAGGAACTTGTTCCAGTTCGGGGATGGATTCTGGTTCAGGAGAAATAGGAATAAGGTTTATTCGGTTGTCTTTTATCTTCACCTTCTCTCGCATTGCGAGTGTTCCTAGGATTAGGACAGTACACCCATTATGCTTATTGGATAGTCTTCTTCCAAACCATAGGCTGGTGCCGAACGGTAGGGAAGGAAGAAAACCATTTGGCCTAAAGGGTTGTACAGAAGGTAATGACTAAAGACATATGAAGGGATTTGGAGAGATGGCAAAAAAATATACGGTTACAATTGTGAATCTGGATAATGGAAGAGGCATTACCAGGAATACCCGGATACCCCTATGAAACATTTCAATGTTTCAGTCTCACTGTGTAGTGTTAAAAGAAAACTGATTTCCCAATTAGACACTTGCTCCAGGGTATGTATTTACCAGGTATGATTCTCACATCTGTATGGTTTTACAGATGATGAGTGGGAGTAAGTTATTGGGAATTAGGTGATCATCCTCATTATATCGGAATTCGTTGTAATTGGTGATATTTGAGGAAATTGCCTGGGTTGTTTGCCGGACGGCAAATATTTGGTTTTGAATATCCGTCGTTGTGCACCAATTTCAAATTGATATATCTGCACGTCTATTTTTATAGAGTGAGATATACCTTTTTGAAATTATGTCTATGACATTTACCTATATCAATGGATGGTTAGATAAGGAGCATTAAACAGCGGTGTAATTCTTCTTAACCTTAAGTACAGTTTTCAACATACGACACACAGGGAATGGGTTTTAGACTCAGGGGACTTATATAGAGTATTGTATGTTGTTCAGTGTCCATTAGGACAGAGGGGTTGGTACTCGTACTATATTCTGTTTACTTGTGACTTCTCTAGTTTTTAGACATGTGTTTCGTAGAAATGCAAGGTCTAAGTTTTGAGAAGTTATAGGTATATGAATAAAGTAGTGAACCGGGTATTGAAAGTATCAGGATTCTTCAAGGTGATCGAAGATGTAGATACTTGTGTATGGTATTCAGTTGATAGTAATGATTAAGAGAACTTGTTTCTCTTTCAAGTTACTCATATATGGATAGGATTCCTAACTTGAGTAATGCTGATCGGCCTCTCTCCATTTAGTTGACATGCACTGGACACAGCTGCATGATTTGAATCTGGTTCCAATTAAATCAATGCATCTGTTTCTATATTGGATATAGAGCAGTTCATATCTTAATGATGTTAAGGTACGGGGAGTTGTCCGGCTTATGCTTAAAACCAGACTCTGGATAACTCAAGGCACGTTTCTGTAATGGTAGTTTGTGGGTTGACCCAGGATATGACGAGGGTTGAATTTCTACCATCTGGAAGATCAATAGTGATATTGTTCTTGACTCGCCACAGTTTTAAGTAAAATGGATTTTTTCAGAAAACAGATGTGGGAGTATGGTAGAACTGGAAGTGATTCCAGAACCGCAAATGATTACTGAAAATTTGATAAGAACCTAAAGATTCAATGTGGATTGATATTCCATTAGCTACTCCGCAGATATGGTGGGTAACCTCAGGCGCTCGAGAGGTACTTCGGTATGCTCAAGGACGGTGGCAGGGAGGTTCTTGTTTACCCAGACTTGCCATTGCTGTTGTTCCAGACTGTGAGACCCGGCAGGAGGATGAGTATAGCGTATTTCTAAACTAGCTTTGGAAGTGCACGTGTATATTATTCTGCCAGAGAGTTGTCGTAGTCAGTGAGAGCAGCGGAAGTATGGTGGACAAATGGCTTATGTCTATAGACTAAAGCAGAAATAGCGGAGATAGATCATCTATTTCTGATGTGACAGTCATAGGTTTGACTTCATCAGAATAGGGGATGGATCTGTTAAGAAGGTAGTAGGGTGTGATGTCCTAGTATTTAGATGACATGCACAGAGTAGGAAGTGAAATTCCTATACTACGATCGGTTATACATTGGTCGTCACACAGTGGTTTCTCCACAAAGGACATGGATATTACATCAGATATTCTGGTAACTAGATCTATGGTTTTAGATCTAGATTTGGGTGGTTTCCCAATCTGGGTACTTAGACAACATTCTAAAAGTATTTAGAATGGACGACTCCTGGCACGGTAGTGTATCTGTAGGTGATGGAGTCACCCTCTCTAAAGTTGTCTTACAGACTAAAGGGGAGTGGGATGTGCATGATTGGCGGATCACTTGCTTAGGCAATTGAGTCAATCATGTGATCTCAAGTACCACACCAGATGTTGTTTTTGCATGAGATGCAATAAGTTGATATTAATCCAATCCTGGAGAAACGATCGGAAGTTGTTTTAGAACATAAGTGGATGTTCTAGGGATATGATAACGGCATCCTCCTTCGGGAGACAGTTATCATTCCAGGCTTCCAAGGTGACCTGGCTGAAAGAATGACTGTCAGAGTTATAGTTTTCCCTCCGACGAGGGGCAGTATTTTGGACAGGTGATCCAAGCGGATACTGAGGGAGTTGTGGCGCAGGATACTGATTGGTTTCAGTTAGCAATTCAGTCTAAGAAGTTTGGATTTGGAGTTCATTTATGAACTAGGTCCCATCAGACATCCAAACATATTCTAAGACAGGTATTGCTCATTTCGGGAGATGGCTTTCTCCGCGAACTTGAGAAAAAGAAAGACATAGAGAGAAGAATCAGAGCGGATCCACTCACTGAGGCTATTCCTCGAACGCAATAGTTTCGTAAACGAGCTTTGTGAGACTGATTAGAAAAGAAGTTGGGTGTTCGGTATCATACGGGCTGTGAGTATGCGACATCGCAATAATTAGCCTTGAGTGCAAGTGGGAGATTGTTGGATATAGTGCCCTCAGAGTCAATTATTCGATCACAGGCACAGGATTGCAATGATTGAGGGAGGACCTATGCCGGTAGGACAGTCTAACTCGAGATGATAATTTGCTATTTGGTTTATCTTTATCATCGTATACAGCTTTAGGTGACCTTAAAGGTCACTATTGCGTGTTGATAGAGCCCTTAGGATTCTTGTTTAACGGCCAGCAGTATGATGGCGATCATATACGTGGGAGCTGGGGTCTATAAGCACATCCTTAAAAGGTCCCTAGTCGTGGGAGTTTTCGAAACAGGGCATCGATACTCCAGAGTAGACTAGTGTATACAGTCGAGACCCCGATGAGGGGCAGTGGCCGGTCTCACAAGCCACTAGTGTCAGTTGGTTCACCTAAGATGTATACAGGTGCTTATTGGGTTATGAGTACACCGGACAGGACTCGCCGGGAACATTATAGTTGGTATTATACCTGACGTCAGATAGCAGTTCCCTGGTGACATGTGTACAGGTTAGTTCATCGACCTGAGATCGTCATTTGTCTCGTGTGAGTTCCCACTTTGCTTTGATTACTACCCTACCACGGCTCAAAGGAGTCATGCAAACAGGTTTTAGTTGGGTACAGTCCCGTGCCACATAGAGGCAGTGAGCGGATCTGCAGGGGTTCGTCTCTCCCGATATTGGGGGTGAGGTCGCGCTGTGTCTAGGAGAGCCATTACACGAAGTCCTTGGCCAAGTAAGGAGATTTACTGGTAGGTATTCCAGTAGTATTTCAGGGTGTTCTGGGCTACACTCCGACACGACTTGTACCGCTTTTGGGGTCTGACTTTTACCAACCCACTAGGCCCGCCATGCGATGCTTATAGACGAACGGACAGGACTGTACGGATATTGTCACTGATAGGCTCAGTAAGGTGTCAGGATGAGTTCGCTCATCAACGTCGCTTTTGGTCAATACCTGATAGCCCGTTACGTATGGCTAATACCTCTAACGTGCTAGTGGTTAAATCCACAGCCAAAGTATTGGCGAGTGTTTAGAGTCCCTCATAAACAGTTTCTCAAGTTTCGGGTGAAACGCTGTAGAGGCCATATGGATATATGGCAAGGTTCGATCTTATACGTGTGGTATTGCACGGATCATGATCGAACTGTTAATACTAGCGGGCTTTAGTTTAAGCCGGATCCTAGTATTGTATAGTGTAGATTTTGTCTCATTGCATTTGTATTCGGTCGGAATACAAATGTGGGTATGTATATACAGTCGCGGGGTTTTCCTGTAATTTATTACGGGATCAGTTTTTTTAAGTTGCCAGTTTGTATTCCGTTTCGGCCAGTTTTCCTTTGTTCCATCATGGCCGGATTTTTCTGATGGAGGGGCTAATTTGCAAGTGTGTAAATTATCAATTATGGAGGGTTTATTTGTAAATGAGGGATTATGATGGTAATAGCATCTTTGATTCTCTTGTGATCATTTCCTTGCATTAATGAGAAAGGATAAGATGAGAGTTGATTTTGATATTGATGTGAGGCTTGCTTTTTGAATTATGGTCACCATTTCCTTTTACTACACTCACCTCCCTTCATGGTTTTTGATCTATCCCATTATTGATATGAGGCCGGCCATACATTTGAGGTAGATGGAATTCATTTGGGTGTGGGAAATTTCTTCATCTCATATTTTTGCTTGCTACAAAATTCCCAAGTTCATTTCAAAGTTCATTCCACCTCCATCATTATGGTAACTTCAACCCCAATAGAGACAAACTATTCTACACTAGCCTACAGTATTCTTGGACACGTCGACTCGCCAACTTCATGCTCGAGTTGTCTCGGTCCAGAGGTAGGAGCCCGTAAAAGAACCCGGCGATATGGTGCGCGTTCCAACGAGGAGATGAAGACCGAAGATTCCGCAAGGAGATCGGAGTGGAGGCCGAAGACCGAAGGACACGGATCGCTCGGTATAGCTTTCTACCCATTCTCTGGTTTGCTAGCATTAGGTTAATGGCCCTATCCGGTTTTAAAGTACGCGGTAACGCCAGTTTTCTAGTTTTGAAAAAGTTTCGTTTCCGCATTTTGGCCTCGTTCAGATGGCCAAGGCGCTGCCGTGCACTTACACATGCCACAGTCCAAGAAAAGAACCTCCTTCCTTGCCAGTCTGGTCAACGGTGCAGCTATACACAAGAAATCCTGCACGAAACGTCGGTAATAACAGGTTAAGCCCAAAAAGCTGCGGACCTCTGTCCCTGATGCAAGTCTGGGCTAAGTTGTACGGTCTTGATCTTCCTCAGGTCCACATGAATACCATCTCCTGCAACTACAAGACCTAGGAGTTCAACACAATCAAGCCTGAAGGAACACTCCAAGAATTTAGAAAACTGCTGGTGCTCTCCCAATGTTTGCAAAGCAAATCCTCAAGTGTTGTTCCTGTTCCTCACGACGCTTGGAATAGACCAGAATGTCATCAATAACACAACAATAACTAGTCGAGGAACGGCCTGAGAAATCTGGTTCATCACATCCACGAATGCTGCTAGGGTATTGGTGAGTCCGACGACACCACCAAAAACACATATTGCCTGTAGCGCACACAAAAGCAGTCTTCGGAATGTCATCCCTCCGAACCCGCAACCAATGATGACCCGATCCCAAACAAACTTCGAAAATGTCTCGTACTCTGGAGCTGATCGAAGAAATCGTCAATGCGAGGTAAAGGATACCTATCCGCACCGTAACACTGTTCAATTGACGATCCATTAATACACAACCTCAACTGTCGTCCTTCTCCTTGACGAACAGAATAGGAGCTCCCAAAAGCGAAACACTTGGACGTACAAGCCCCCCTGTCTAACAACACTGCAGCTGATCCTTAAGCTCCCTAAGCTCCGCCGGCTCACCTGGAACAACGTCGGAAATTCTCGCACGATAGGAACCCGGTCTAACAAACCCACTTCGGCTCCGGTATCATGAGTGACAGCCAAGAATCCTCGACATCTCCCTCCATAAAAGACAACTAGCGAAAAAGGCTGAATTAAAGCTGTGATAGGAGGCACCAATGTCCCCCTGCACAACAAGAAACTGACTTGCCGGGAAAACAAAACCCGAGTGTTTTCTCACGGTAGTCCACAGACGCATAGCACGTAGCTAACCAGTCTGTGTCTAGGAGAATGTCAAATCCAACATCTCTAGAAGGATCAAAGCGATGGACGAATCTCTATCTCCTAACCGATTGGCACACGACCGAAGCACGTGTCGCGCAACAAAAGAATCGCTGACAGAAGTTAACACAACAAACAGCTGATCTAGCTAACACGACTCTCGTCCCAAACACGGCACAAAGTGTGTAGAACAAAGGAGTGCATAGATCCCGAATTAACAAACATACGCAACAAAAGAACAACCGAAAAAGATTACCTAAAAACTCTGCACTGGACTCCCGCGCGTCCCGATAAGTAGAAGCAAACTTTCGTGTCTGCCCTCTACCGCAATAGGCTGAACTCTTCCTCTGCTAAACTGTCCCCTCGGAACAAACCCTCCGCGACCATGACCTTCCAGAACACGAGCCTGACGCAGTGCTAAGGAACAATTCCCGATGAAGTGATGAAGGCTTCTGCATCGAAAACATCCACTCCATGGCTGCTGACCCTCCTGGGGATGAGAGCTGAACGATTGTCCTCGTCCCAAGCCTCTGCTACTCCCGTGACGTGCACAAAACCTTTCACGGCAACTGAACCTCTGTCTCGAGGCTGGTACACCTGCATGAGCCCTCCTCTGTCCTCGAACTCCCAAAGTCTCAGAAAGACGCTCCTCATCGAATAGGGCTGCGTCCACTGGTGCTGTATACGTAACACAATGTTGTGTGCTGATCGCAAAGAATAAATGGCTAACAGGGATGACAATCTCCTGTCGCTGCGCTCGACTGGCCTCAACCAACGACCTCATCGTCTGGCGCAAATCCTGCATATCTGCCGCAAGCCTAGCGATATGATCTATCGAAGGCGGATCAATATGCTCATGTCCAACGAACGTGCCATCCTGGTCAGTCCTCGTCCCATACGAGTCAACTCTGACCTCGACTCTCGCTGCATCACTCTGAGTCCTCATAGTCATCGGCGGCAAAGGCTATGAAAAGAAATTTGAAAAGAAATAGGATTCGATAAGAACACGGAAATCGAATCACAAGGATATGTATCATCAAGGAAGGAATTTCAATCAATTAGTATTTAGGTCACTTTAGGCGGAGTACCGTGTCGTAAGTATGCCGCGGACATACACATGCTACATTACTCTGCTAAAGCTACCTACTCCAACATACCAAGGTAATCCTACACTCCGAAAGGTAAAACCTAGCGCTTTGATACCAACTTTGTCACGTCCCGAAATTCGGCACGTGACGGCCCTTAAATTACGCAACGTCTACAGGCGTAACATAATTTAAGTAAGCCGAAAACCCAGTAATCTAAACCATCAAAATTAGTAAGTGATAAGAATGTTGTTAAAACTTTTGAAAATTTCAAGTACAAATTCTTTAAAGTCCAAATTTACTTTCTTAAAAATTTTGGTAGCACCTCTTTTGTAAAAACTAACCCCAAAAATGGGTACAACATAAATATAAGTAAAGTATCCGCAAACGGGAGCAAATCCATGCCCAAAGGCGGAAAACAACCACCACAACAGATATACGACGCCGTAGCGAAGAAATAAAAGACGATATAAATAAAACTGCATAAAAGACCTCCAAGTCACAATAATATACAATATCGCCCTCACATCACGTCTCTAAATCATACATGAAAGTGGTAGATGGAGAGTACTAGATACAACAAGATACAGTGTACACAAATAGATAACCGCGAAACCCATCTATAGCAAAACTGCTCAAAGTCAGCCGAAACGGTATCCGCTGCAAAAGATGATACGATAGGATGAAGCCCTATCAACGACCGCTTTGAGGGACAACCTGCAAAACCCTGTGGCACAATGGTGATGAGTTGCTAACTCGTGAATAGTAAATAACATATGCAAGTAATCACAAGTATGCACGTACTGCGCGAATCTATCACATGCAAGCTAAAAGCAATAAATGGCCATATGTATGCAACAGTCATGAAAGGTACACTATTAGGTAAAACTAATACTTGAAGCAATAATATGGTAATATGTATATGCAACCGTCATGAAAAGTACTCTGTCAGGTACTACTAATACATGAAGCAATGCATATAAAATAAACGTGGAATATGGGATAAAACATGACATCCTCACGGAATCCTCATCATGGCAGGACTAGTGTCCATTTAAACAATCCAAATTCTAAATATCCTTAAATCAGCCCTCAGGTCGGCCCTCATATCGGCTTTCATATCGGCCATAATATCGGCCCTCGTATCGGCCATCAGATCGGCCCTCATATCATGAATAAGTATATTTGCAAGGTCATTATAATTATGTATATAATTTAGAATATCAGCGTCCCATTCCACTAATATATATATATATATATATATATATATATATATACATACATATATATATATATGCTTATATAACAGCATCCCATTCCACTGTTATATATACTTAGAAGTAAAAATATCATGGAAACAAGTGTCCAATATCGACACATAAAACTGATCTATCAGGTGTCGTCACCACGACTGCCCCTGATATATATACGTATCATACGTTCATCGAAAACCAGAGTACCCAGCTTCGATACTCGAATTCCACGAATCCATACGTATATGACTCTGGTCGATATCTACGCGATCACTGAAGAGTCCAAAACTGTCACCGGTAGGTATGATTCCCCTGCCAGGCTCATTGGCGTGATCCTTTGACATACCTTTCTTGCCCGGGGGTACCTCCAAGCCCCACCATGTACCCGCACACGGCCCACGATGCCTCCTCATATGGGGTATATATCAGGACCGAGAAATCTCATGGTGGATGCTGAAATAACATATCAAGAGAAACCGGGGTTTTCAAATAATGCATAATTTCATGAAACTACCACGGTCCTCAAATCCAGAAAACATCATGAAAAATCTATAACTCAATGCGAAAATCCATGAATATAATATATGCAACATAAAACTGAAATGTGAGCATATAAAAGAAAAGCCGTTATTTAACTGCAACAAGTTAATATATATATCATGCGGTTCCTAATTTCTCCAAGTACATACAACATCAAATAAAGGTGAACATGTAGCTATAGCTAGGTATGCATAACCATGTCGGCATAGCAAGATAAGTGTATCTACCTATCAATAATGATGTAATACCCTCCAGGTATATGTATGTATGAAAGTAAGATGTACATATAGCTATGTCTCATATGTGTATATACCTATCACTAATGGTACAATACCATATAGGTATATGGGTAACTACATGTAAGTATATCAAGGCATATGTGTAAGCATGTAGGTACACAGATATTCTATATATCATATGCACGAAGGAAAATAAGGATCATGTCTCAATGTCCCTAAACAATACAATATCACATATGTATAGGTGTAGTGTGTGCCATGGCAATTATCGACGGTGTGTGTGCAGCATACAATTAGTGCTCGTGAAACATGAACCGTCAATAATGGTGTTGTGTCTCATTAATACTATGTCCATGCGCAATAGGAAATGAGATATGCAATAAAGGTACACATGCAAAATCAATACCCATATACTTCTAACTAATACTCATGTCATAAATCTAGCCCAGACGCATAAGGCCATGCGGGAGATTCCCCTGTTGATATTAAATCAACTCACCAACGCTCCTGGCTAAGTAAATCCTACCACCCGCTTTCCCTTCTTTGCAGCGTCCGAAGTCCTCGCCTGCGACCCTAAGATCATAAAACAATATAACAAGTATAGATTAGCAATCAACCAATAACACGTACCAACTCCAAATATACTCTCAGGTGTCCGTTTAGTGGCTAACGTGCGTAGAGACACTACGAAACCAACTCAAGAGCAAAAGCTACATAAAGACACGAACGATATCGACACAACCCTAACTAGGAACGCTAAACGACACAACCACCAAGCCTAGACCCTGATCGTACCGATCGCGCATTCACAACACAATAAATAACGTGGAATCTAATATAAATAACGTCGCAACGTCAAAAGAAACCCACGCCTAAATTATCCGGAAATCTAGTAAGCAACATTTAATCAATTTAGCTCGAAACTATAAGTTTTACCAAAATTTGAAATCACAAACATCACAAGTTAGCATGTTTAAACCATACAAACCCTTTCTAAAATTTTAAACTCACTCAAGTAGGATTAGTAAAAGTTTAGTTTGCTAATTAGCTTAATTGTACAATTAGGAAAATACCATTTAACGAATTAGCAACTAGGTTAAGTTTTCTTCAAGTCTTAACTTATCAATTAAGTTTTTCACTAATCAAAACCCTAACTTGATTATCAAAAACCATATCTTGAATTTCTAAACAGGCAATTTAAAGCTTTAAATTAACATCTAAATAAGCTAGTTTAATGATTTAGACAACAAAAAGAGTTTAGGGTTAGAATTTTATATCTCCTCAAGAACACAATTCATCATTTTAGCCTCCAAAATGATGTCTTTAATGAAGATCCAATCTTGATTTGTGATGAAGAATGGTGGGTTTGGATTTAATTATGAGTTTGTGTGATTATTTCATGATTTTTGATGATTTATTTTGGTTTTGGAAAGATGAAATGAGGTGAAGAACTCAAGAGGGCAGCAAGGGGGAAGTGGCCGACCAAGTGAAGAAAAGAGGGGGGTTTTGTGAAAATGAGTGGAAAAATCTAGAAGAAAACAACAAAAAGCTTTAATAGAAATGCCACCTCTTAATTCATTTTCTTTTCTATTTAAAGTTTTTCTTTAATTCAACAAATATCTAGATATTATGGATAGATATTTTCAAGGATGGATTAGTGCTTAATCTAGTGATTAATTTAGCATAGATTCACATTAGTATTAATTAACCCAAGCAAAAATGTAATTACCACTAATTAAGTGCATATTTAACAACTTAAAATAATATTTTAATTAAGAAAAATTATTAAAATGCACTAAAATTATTAGTGACTTACAAAAACCCACAAACTAGCAACATTCTAGCCAAACTAGGTGCAGTGAATTCTATACTACAAAAAGATCGCCTCAAGGTTTTTACAGAAAACCCCGACTATTTTACCCTAAAAACGGAAAATCGCCTAAACGATTTCCAAAACGTTACATGTACTCTCTTAATCCTAAGAGTACTCGCAACTTGAGAGAAGGTAAAGATAAAATACAACTGAATAAACCTTATTCCTATTTCTCCTGAACCAGAATCCATCCCCGAACTGGAACAAGTTCCTTCGAGTTGGTATATAACCATACGATGGATTTATCCAATGGAAGTGGATGTTCGTAGTGATACAGGGTGTTCTGGATATATGCAAGGGTAAAAGAAGGAGTGGCAATGATGTATGAAATTTAGACAATCCAAAAGCCAGTGTTTTAAGAAAGTTCGGTTAACTTGGCCACTGAGTCATAATCTAGGGTCGGGCCATGGTCGCTGCCAAAGAGAGAGAGAGAAAAGAAACACTCTGCGTGCACTCTAACCTAGATCAGAATGGTTAATCACTTTATCTAATCAGGAAGTCTCCCACTGTATCCTCAAATTCTCCTCCAAACCTGAAAGAAGAATTAGTCGGGATCATCTAAAATCACCCGAGTAGTAAACCAACTCATAAGTGGGTATCGGGATCCAACTATCATCGCATGATAACGTGATGGAATCCACTCACGTTATCATACTCCAGAAGGTATGCACATGCCTAGAAAGTTTCAGTTTCTTTAGAAACTCCCGATGTGATTTTTACCCCATGCTCTTATGACCTTGACGAAGGTCAACATATCATAAATCACATGTCAAGTTCTACCCGTCATTATCCAGATTAATTTTAACACATCCGTACATACCCTTGACGAAGGCCAAAATAGTAGCACGACTGTCCCAAACTAACATATCTATCTATGCAACAGAAAAGTAACAAATAGCTACCATACACTATGCCATGATGAAGGCCAACAAACATAGCATGATACTAAGTGCTACCTGTCTGAAATGACGGAGGGCTACGAATGGTTTTTGGCGAAAAACCGTTAACGTAATGAACTTGATATCGTTGAAGGAACCGGATAGCTTTTTACAAAAATATAGTGGCGAAAACCTTTGCTAAAGAGGTCACTCCCGGTGAAGGGATCTTGGCTCTTTCCCCATAGAATGAGGTGCAGGATATTCTAAACTGAATACCGCGATGCAAAGTAAAAAGTAATCAACTATAGTGAAGTTATTACCCTGACGCAAACTTCTGCCTAAGAGGTCACTCCCAATGAAAGGATCTCAGCCCTTGCCTCGTCGAATGAGGTGCTGGATATTCCAAACTGAATATCACCATGCAAAGCAAATGAAAACGTCCTTGTAATAACAGCTTTTTGAAAATTGTTCCAACAACATCGAATATGTTTGTTTTCATTGCATTGATCAGAATCAATGCAGTCCCATCAATTAATCACACCAGAAAAGAACGAAAATATGATGTACGTATATGCCATCCGCATTTGCCACTCGGTCCCGTCATCACCCGTTAGGTTACTTAACTAACGACAGAGCAAGGACTGGACTAGAGCGGGTTTAAAAAATATACAACATCTACTAGTATATATATCAATATACAATAATCGCTCCAGGTGTGATAAATGCAACATCAAAGAAAAATAATAAGTATCACAGAACAATACAGATATCTGGGATCCCCGGGTTTCCTTTGAGCCGCAAGCGAAACCCGACGTTCCCCTGGTCGTGTGGATAGCCTGTGGAATGAAAACCTGTACCCCCTACGAGTGCAGCGAATAGCCCGCCAATTCTAGAGTGAAGGCCCCTCCGTCTCAAAGCCATGAGATGCGGGCCCATTGCCATCTAGAACCCGGCTAGCCGTACACTCCACCGCGGGGTAATCCTAGTACAGAAAATAAAATATGTACAACGGGTACATCGACCTCAACCCGGTCGTGCCCCAAAAGAATAAAATACAGACAGACAGTGACGGCAGTCCACATGTCGGACACTCGCCCTGCGATATCAAATGTACAAATAAATCCAAATTGCACTACCATTGCACGCAAGCTATCCACCATGACAAATCCACAATATCAGAGCACAACACAGAACATCAACGTGAATGTCACGTTCACAAACCCGTCTAAAAGGATATATAGCAATTAGACAAGTTATACCGCTCGAATAACATTCACGGTTGCAGATATAAAGTAAGCACTGTAAACTAACGTATTTAAAATCTCGATCGACAAAACTTTCCCTAAGTGGGCCCCAAGTACTAATCCAGTACTCATAATAAATCTGGGCCAAAACTAAATATTCCAGAAACCACAATTCCATATAAAAGACACCCAGAAGAAAAATGGTGCACTGAATCGATCATTGCGCCGCGCAACCGCGGCAAACATGGTGGTTCTACCGCGGTTTTGCGGTGTGATGGTACGATCGTTCTCCCAAATTTCTTCCAGGGTCTTAAAAAAGCCTGCATGATTTTCTGACATACCCAAAATAATTTTTAGACAACTTTAAAAATTCGGCAGAAACTTGAAAAATGGAATCGCGGTTTTGGAAAATTTCGTCGATCGATGTTTTAAACATGTTAAAACAAGCTAATATGGGTTAATGGCATGGCTATGATACCATGTAAGTCTACGGTAGCGCCCCGGCCGTCTATCCGAGGCCAAATGCAGAATAAAAACTTTTATAAAACCAGCGCTAAGGCAGACTTTCACCCGGATCGTACCATTAACACTAAACTAGCTAACTACGAAAACGTTAGAATGGCTATTCCGATCGATCCGTGTCCTTCGGTCTTTAGCCACCATCATAAACTCCTCGCGGCTGCTCCAACGAAGCTTGCTTTCCGATCTCTTTCGTCGAAGTGGCACCACATCGAGAATTGTTTATATGGGCTCCCACCTCTAAACCGAGGCAACTCGGACATCAAGTTTGCTAAAGAAGATGACCAAGATGAAGTAGAGAATGAGTGTGAATACTTTATCTCAATACACCCTAGGATTCTCATCACATGAGAGGGATAGGGTGGAGGTTGAAGAAAATGCAATGAGATGAAGAAGTGTGAGCTCAAGAAAATATTAAGTGAGCAAAAAACCAAACCCAAAAGTTGTCATGGCTACCCACTCTTTTGTTGGGTTGATATAATGAGGTTTTGTGATTAAAAAACAAAGAAAAGATCTCACCAAATAATCCCCACAAAACCCTCAAAATATCTCACCCAAAACAAATGCCATTAATCCACCATGACTCACTATATAACTCATTACCATGAGTCATTAAGTGAACATACTAGAATAATGACTCATTACATATGTCACACTTTCTAAATCAAATAAACATTTAAACCAAAATATTTAACCAAAAAGAAATGCATCTTCTAAAGTAATCCTGTAATGAATCACAAAAATACCCCTCACCTGTATATACATACCTGCATCCTTATTCCGACCGAATACGAATACAATGAGACTAAAATATTCCAACACAATATAATACTAGGATCTGGCTCAAACCAAAGCCCACTAGTACTATCCGTCCGAATCATGATACGTGCACAAGTGTACGTGTATGTTCGAACCATACCATAAAACCACACGACCTCTACAATGTTTCGCCCGAACTTTGGAAACTTTCTGTAGGGGACTCTAAAGACTCATCAACAAGCTGGTAGTGGGTTTAACCACAAGCACGTCAGAGGCACTAGCTGTGCGTAACGGCTGCCCATGTATTGAGCGAAAGGGAAGCTGACGAGCGAACACATCCTAAAACCCTACTGAGCCTTTCAGTGACAATATTCGTACAGTCCGGTCCGTTCGTCTATGAGTATCGCATATCGGGCCTAAGGGGCTGGTAAACGTCAGACCCCCAAAAGCGGTATAAGTCGTGTCGGAGTGTAGCCCAGAACACCTTGAGAAACTACTGGAATACCTACCAGTAAATCTCATTTGCCTTGCCCAAGGACTTTGTGTAATGGCTCTTCTAAACACAGCGCGATCTCACCCTCAATACCGGGAGAGACGAAACCCCTGCCGATCCGCTCATTGCCTCCATATGGCTCGGGACTGTACCCAACTAAAACCTGTTTGCACGACTCCTTTGAGCCGTGGTAGGGTAGTAAAAAAAGCACAGCGGGAACTCACACGAGACAAATGACGATCTCAGGTCGATAGACTAACCTGTACACATGTCACCATGGAACTGCTATCTGACAACAGGTATAATACCAACTAGCAAGTTCCCGGCGAGTCCGTCCGGTGTACTCATAACCCAATGAGCACATGTATAAATCTTAGGTGAACTAACTGACACCAATGGCTTGTGAGACCAGCCACCGCCCCTCGTCAGGGTTTTGACTGTATACACTAGTCTACTAATGGAGTATCGATGCCCTGTCTCGAAACTCCCACGACTAGGGACACTTTTAAGGATGTGCTTATAGACTACCTAACTCTCACGTATATGATCGCCATCATACTGCTGGTAGTCAAGCATGAATTCTAAGGGCTCTATAAACGTGTAATAGTGATCTGTGATGTCACCTAAAGTATGTACACGATGATAAAGACAAACCAGATAGCATACTATCATCTCGAGTAAGACTGTCCTACCGGTATAGCTCCTCCATCAATCATTGCAATCACGTGCCTGGGATCCAATAATTGACTTTGAGGGCACTATATCAAACACGCCTAAGTTACCTTAGGATTTTATTTTGAGAACTTTTCTTCTATTCTTTCCGTTAATCTATCCTCATCAGTACATGTTGATTGTTTCGGTCGCCATGTCTACATCAGCCGAGAGGGCTGCGATTAGAGACACGGTCAGGACAGACTTGTCTGGGACGAGGACTGACCTGGGTGACATTCTGGTGACATAGGGACATGTTGTTTATCCATACATGATCGATTTCTAATGTTGAAGCGAGTTTCTTCGGGATCCGTACCAGAAGGTCGAGTTATTGCTGGAGATCAGCCAAACTTGAGGCGTGATGTTTTCCTTCTCCGAAGATTGTGGTGTCGTACACTGTTCAGATAGCGGTACCAATCATTGCTGAGGTTATCAAGATGTTGCTTCCAGAGTTCATGAAGTTGAAAGTTGTCGATGTTTACGAATATAGATGGAACAGAGGATTCATAGTTGTTCAGGTGTGGAATGACTATGATAATTAATCCGTTGTGGCGCCCCGATACGAGATCGATGAATTTGATTAGCTTCCTTCGATGGATCTTGCTCAGACTAGATGCAAGTCGCTCGAGAAATAGATCGTGCAGTAAGTTTTCCTCTGATGAATTGGGATGAGTTTTTGAAGGTGAGCTTAGCCAGATTCTTCTACAGAGTATCAGAGATGCCGAATTCATGTTTTTTGGAAGTTTTGTAAAGCTCTGGGCTTGATCAAAACCAAGTATGACTTGCAATTCGCGTGACTATCGCGATATGCTCCTTAATTGATTGATATTGGAGAGTAACGGAAGAGGAGATTGATGCGAAGTTTCAGTAGGTAGTTGTTCTTCACCGTCGAGATTAAAGATTTGATGCATATGCAGAGACGCGTACGACCACACTTTCAGAGGAAAATATTGAGAAGATGACAGTTGTTACAAAAAAAGAAAGTGGATTAAGTAATGAGTGCTTGTTCCGGGCAAGCTGAATAAGTGAGATCAGCAGGAGAATTGATGGGTTCTTTCCAGAATTTTATGATAAATAAGATTGGACCCAGGATCAGTTGTTTGGCGCACGTGCAGAGGTTAAAGATCGCCGTCATCAAGATGTTGCGTTGAGAGAGACTGAACTAATTGTTAAGATGTGGTGAGAGTATCAGCAGTAGGACTGATTATATCGGTGCTTCTCACCGGACGATTCTATAAAAGAG
This sequence comes from Agapanthus africanus, assembly GCA_030015575.1. Taxonomy (NCBI): domain Eukaryota; kingdom Viridiplantae; phylum Streptophyta; class Magnoliopsida; order Asparagales; family Amaryllidaceae; genus Agapanthus; species Agapanthus africanus. The sequence continues at coordinate 56,818,174 of JASDDO010000029.1, forward strand.
GCCATGACATTAGAGATCCACAAGAAGAACCAGAATTCAGAGATAGAGAACGCTAGACCGGAGCAGTAGGCAAGTGGTAATCCTTGCTCTGCCAGTTTCGGGTGTTTAAAACACCTTTCTATATTGAAGAAGATATACTTCGATGTCGTTTGTTTTCGATTTACGTTTTTAAGATCCAAATATTTCTTTTTCAAATGTTGAAAAGAGGAAAACTCAGCGTCCATTATTTTGACATATGTATTTTGATGATTTGAGAGGTAACAAAATGTTTTGTGCACACCAGGTGCACTTGATGAGATTTCTATGCACAGTGATTACACTTTGATTAATGTTTTGTGCATACCAGGTGCATTTGTTTGAGATTTCTGTGCGGGGTGACTGCACTCGATGGGAGTGTTTCGTACACCGGAAGCACTAAACTGATATTTTCATGCATATCAGTTGCACATGATTAAGAGATTATACATATATATATATATATACACACACACATACACACTCTAGGTATACTTGGTATAATTTTGTACACACCAGTTGCACATTATGATGTTTTGTGCACTCCGATGCATTGGATATTTATCTTGTGCATTCTAGATGCACTCGGTAGTTACTCCCTGCACATTTGATGCAGTGGATATTGTTTTTGTGCACACCTGTTGCACTTGTGCAATTTTTGTTTTCACGCACACCCGTTGCATGTGGTTTGGATTTTTGTGTAAAACCGTTAGGGTTGATTTTGTTTTCGTGCTTTGCACTTGAGAGAATATCAAATAGATTTGATTTATATATTTTCTCTTGGTCGTGTGCTACCGATATTGCACCACGACTATGGCATTGATTGTGTATTTGATATACACAACGGCTTTTCTATTTGGCAGTTTGCATCATAACTGGAGTAATCCTCATAGCAACCTCTAGAGTTACAGTTATATGAGTTTTATATCTTTTGACGTTTCACGCACACTGTTACGTTATGTTACGTTTTAGCTCGTATGGGACTTTGGAGTTCTGTTATATTGAGCGGATTGTATGTTTTAAAATTTGGACCCTGGAAAATTGTTTTAAAATGAGTTTATTGGATTGAGAAAAATGTTTTAAGAAGGGGGTTTAATTTAAATTCGGGGACCGAATTTCTTTAAAAGGGAAAGATTGTAACATTTTGGAAAATTATAAATATTAATTTATAATTTTAAATATGAATTTAATATGTTTATAAAAATGGTATCGCTTATGAAATTGAGGATCAGAATTATATCCGAAAAATTTAATTATTTTTATAAATATGAATAAAAGTATGTGATATCATAAAAATGATATTTTTAATTATTTAACATGACATTGTATTTTACATTAAGATAATGATATTTAAGTGATAGATTAATTATCTCATATCTTTTATTTTATATGGATTTAAATTGTAACATGAAAGGTTTTCTTTTTGTTTTAGTTCTATTGTTAATGGTTGGTATATATTAACCTAAGTATAAACCCTCACATACAACTCTCCCTCAACTATGCTCCCAATCCTCCACCTCCTCCTTCATAATTTTACACCTCCTACATCCACCATGCCACCTCCACCTCACAACCCTCCACCTCAAGCTCTCTCTATACAACACAACACATAAGAATTTCTAAGGCTTCCTCAAACTGACCACAACTAGTTCTCCAACTCCAACAAAAATATTCTAAGTGTTCATCAATCCTAATGAAGAAAATCTTAACCCCTTCATCAACTTGTGCACCTTATCAAGCTTGATCCACTATAAACCCTAGATGCTTCCATAAGCAATTCTTGAGCTGGTGTTCTCTTGTGAATCATCTCCATGGGTAAAATTCTTTCCTTCTTTTCAAATATCAATTCTTGTTATAATCTGTTTTGATATGCAGTATTACAAAAACTGTTGTTTTGTGATATTTAGCATACTGAATTTGAATCTGGAACCACTAGATGTAATCAATAGGAAAACTAACAATACCATAAGTATCATGAGACCACTAGGAGACTTCACTTAAAGCCCGAGCCCCAAACTCCACACTTGACCAGGCGACATTCACTAAATTTCCGGCGCCGCCGGCCCCCTAGGCTATTTGGTGTTGTTTTTTCTTCTGTAGCTTTTTTTGGGTATGTTATAAGCCATGGTATTAATTGATTTGTTCCAGTATTCATACAGAGAAATCTGGGAATATTTTAGTAAGGATTTTATCAAGTTTCTGATATTCCGATACGGGTTTTTCGTATTTTGTACTGCAACTGAAATGTTGACGTTCGTACTTTAATTTCAGGAGCAATTGATCGTTTCTGGAGTAAATAAGCTGTAGGTTCTAACCTACGGGCGCTTAGCTCGTTGCTTTGGTTTTTGATATGATATTTACGTCGATGTAATTTAATTACGATTATAGGTACGATCGTGAAGATTTCCGAAACAAAGTGACAGACATAGCAGCATGGACTTCAGCGAGCTCGACAAGTTGTGAGTAGATTTACATCTATGGGGGAAGTCGGGTGGATGTCGTATAGCACCCCCGCAACCATATAGCTAAGATAGTTATGATATATTGTTAGTTCTTGGTGATTAATTCAAGTTATTGGCATTTATATATGTTGCATCTAGTATAGTATTCATGTGTATATAGTGTTATTCATGGTTTGGTGTAGTTGTATGAGGGATCATACCATACTTTAGATGATTGGAGATTGTGATAATATAGGTATCGTACGAGGAATCATACTGTACTTGTGATGACGAGATTAGCATGCCGAATAACGGCAAAGTTTTCTTTAGACTCGTTGAGCCACGTTTTATTTCGTTTTAGAACGTAATACTTGAGTGAGCTATACTCTTTTAAAAACTAACGATTCGTTTCCCTTTTTAATGATAAAAGACGAGGATGTGATGCTAATTTTCAAACGAATATCTATTTTTAACTTAAGGAAGCTTCCTTATTTTAAAACCAACGTTTAGTTCCATTTTCATAAATGATGGTATAGCTCAAGCAAGTAGTTACATTTAATAGCTACGCTTAGATTTACTTTACATGTTCACGATATATTATCGATATTATACGTTTCCGTAATACAAACGCTCTGATAGAACACTGCACAACTACCAATAAATATTATGTTGCACGAACACATACGCATATGTTACACTACACCTCATTGGTACTACCATGTCACTGTAGAGCTGCTATACTACGTGATGCATATGTAGATGTCGATACGAGTAGTCTGTATACACTTATAGAACACTCGCATAAATACTAATGATTGTCATGCTGCACGAGCACAGACGCATATGCCCCACTACACATCATTAGTATTGCCATGACACAGTAGGATTGTTATGTTTATTGCTTGTATGACTTTAATTATGTACATTACCCGTTAAGCATTGCAAATACCAGTACGATGGGTGTTTATATTTGATTCGTATGAGTTTTCTGGATGTTTTACTTTTGATGATATATATCAGTGGTATGGGACACTGTTATATATGTATATATATAATATATCATCAGATGATCTATGCAAGTATTCTTATTTGATATTTATGGATATGATGAGTTGACGTCCACCATTAGCTTGATATTTTCTGATTGTTTTTATTTCGAACCGAGTGGGGGAGATATACGGTTACGGACTTACTACTTATTCGGACTGAGTGGGGGAGTATACAGTCAGATACATGGTCGACCCGGTCGAGACCAAGGGGCAGGATAGCCGCATGTGAGGCGGGGAGCCTAGCGAGGATACTCGATAACGAAGATAGAGATGAGGACGGCAGATATCCAGGGGATACTGACTGGGGTTCGATTTGGGCATGGCGGATATCCAGGGGATACCGACCGGGGCCAGGGATATCGGGTGGCGATCATCTGTTCAGATGGTGTCGACGATATCTTCATTTGCATGTCGGTGATGGACACGAGAGATTTGAGGATTTACGTGTCGGTAATCGACACGAGGGAATTCTGATTTTGGATGTCAATGCTGGACATCCGGATGTTGATATATTGGTATGTTATGAGTTATTGTAGCCGATCAGGACTGATCCGGGGGACAGTACCTGCATATCTTTTTTTCAGGTTATTGCATATAAAAAGGAATTCAAAATCATGATTTAGTCTCATTATTTTGACGTGTCTGGTATGACATTGAAATCTTTTAAATTGTAAACCTCTTAACACTATTCATTAAAATAGCAGGACGTATATCTTAAATAAGATACCTATTATATTTCATACTATCACATCTGCTTTTATGCCGTGATATATCTATTCCACAGCTATTTTAGAGAAGTGGTTTTGATATATATTTTCGGTTACTTATGGCTTATACCTAGATATAGGTCATTTGCATGATATATTCTATTTTTGGGTTTATGTGATAGATAGAGTTACATTTATGATACATATGCATATCATATATTATACTTATGACCTAGGTATCGTTGTGCATTTCGTTTTCTACCTTGTGATGTACTTTTATTCACTGAGTTGGCAACTCACCCCCGTTGTGCCACAGTTTTTTGCAGGTTTTACCGCTTGGATTATCAGCGGCTTAGGGGCACATATTCATTTCGGTGATTGCTTTGGTAGGTGGGTTACTGTTATATCATACTCACCCTTGTACATTCATATCTTCTTGTATCTTGTAAAACACCATCGACTTAGAACTGGTATATTGTGGACTTACAAGCGAGACTTAGAATTGTGTGTTTATAGGCGTCGTACTCATTGGAGTCGGCCTTTTTATATTGTTGATTGTGATTCGCTTTTTCTTTTCTTCGCCATTGTGCGTCGTATAGTGTTTTCTTGGTTGTTCCGCCATTTTGGTATAGAAGCTAGCTCCCGTTGGGATGCTTTTTTATTATTATGTTGTATCGGGTTTTATACAAAATTACAAAGGATGTGCTGTCGAATTTCAAAATGTCATAAATGCTTTTCAAACATACTTAGTTAAACTTAAATGTTTATTTTAAACTGATTCCATCTGATGACTGATTGATAGAGTTTTTGCATGCTTGGTTAATTACCGCAATCAAGACGGTTTCGCTTGGTAGCTAGCCGGTTGAGTACGGGTCGTCCGCAGGGAGATGGGAATCTTTTTCTATATTCTTTAATGAGTTAAGTCCAAATGTCCAGGTTTGTTTGAAATTAACTATGTGCTAAATGTATATAAAGAGAGCTTGTTAGGATTAGGTTAGTTTGAGATAGGAGTCGCTCACTTCTTTCATTGCTACTCTTAATATCGGTGTTACGGTAATCGGCAACAACGGGGATTAGCATGACTAGGAAGAAACTTGCGAGTATAAGCTAGGCTTTCCAACGCTTAGTTTCTTCCTTTTGGTCTTTGTCCGTCCGTTCTTGGCTCTTAGCCTTAACCTCCGGTTAATTCAACCACAACCGGTGTCGCTATGGAATCACCGCTATCATGTAGGATAGGGTGCCGTAGGGAGCGGATTGTGGTTCAATTAACGGGAGTCCGAATTAAGATGTTGGGCAAGAAAAGAGTGAGAGAGATTTCCTTCTCTCAAACTTTCTTTATCCTACCCTAACAAGTGAGAAACTACTCACCCATTATAAAAAAAAAGGAAAATAAAACAAAAGGAGGAAGATAGAAAGAAAGAGGTTAGAAAATTACAGCTAGCTATTTGAGATCTCACTTTGGCAAGGATCAAGCTTAAGCATCATTGTTGTTAAGGATAAAGAAAACTAGAAGAAGAAAGAAACAAACAACAAATAACAACAACTAGATTAGCAAATGAAAATTACAAGCAATTATAATTAACAACATCACAAGACAAGCATGATAAAGAAAGGAACGCTTTTATTCATCACTTCACTCATAAAAGCTCACCACAAGGTTTTAATGGAGAAAGATGAAAAGAGGAAGAAGAACTACAAAATCTATCAAAAATTTTACACAAGAATAAGCACCCTTCACTTGGCATTGTTCTGCGTTATTTATAGGCAGGAAACTGGAAACCTAGGGTAACAATATGTCACCAAATAAAATTACCAAACAGCCCCCAGAAAATAATCCACTGTCGAGCTAACTAGGTCGCGGACCCGCGGCCTAGACGCCATGTTGGCTGCGGATCCGCGGCCATTGAGGGAAATTAGGTCTTCATTTTTGGTGTGGTTCTCTGTGTTGCTGTACTCTTTAGTGTGGTATACTTGTTTTCTCAGAAGCTCTTGACATTTCTTCCAGATTTTCAGCTGATCAAAAGGTGATTTGATGTGGATCTTTTGCCATGATTTCCTTGAGCTCCGCGTAGATATCTTGGATTTTGTGTTGCCATTGTGCTTTTTGCATGAAAATAACCATCGATGTACTATTTTGTCCCTTAAACTGGTGTGCAGCAATATACGGATAGAGAGCGGAGACCCGTATTTTATCTATGGTTGGCAGTAATCCAGAATTTGTCACGCTTTTCCGTGAATTCCACTATTTAGAGCTGAGAATCTGTAACCTGCAATTATCTAGCAAAACACGGATTAAGAGTACCTACCTATAAGCAATGTCATCTAAAATGGGCGGTATAAAAATACAAAAATCTGATATGAACAAATACCCCCAAACTTATCCTTTGCTCGTCCCGAGCAAAGCCAATTTATTCGCAAAAATTTCTAACCTCACTTTCGTAGGGAACGCGATTGCACTGAGCATGTGCAACAAGCTGTTAAACCTCTAGGTGTCCCTAGTAGGAGGAATGTTGTCTCCTGAGGATTTTCAGTAGATACTACCCACAAAATCCCGTCCAGCTAGTTTTGCGAAATAACTATGATTCAAAAACCCTAAGGTTTTGTTTTAAAAATAACAATTCTATAATCTTAATTCTAGACTATCGAACCTTTAGTTTTCACTCCTCGCTTCTCATTTAACTTAAGATTTTATATGTCTTTACGTGCAGTGCAAATATTGTCGTTAAGCTTCAGAAGGATCGATTAAAGTCATCATGTCACAAAATAAAGCCCAGATAAAAATTTAAAAAGGATCACATAAGTTTTATAAAGAGTTAAGCATTTTTCAAGTTTCGTTTTCCAGTAAGGTTTCAATTTCAGAATTTCTATCTTCTTTAACAGGAAACTAAGTCTTATTTTTCACTCCACCTTTTTCTTGTTTTCATTTCATACACACCTCTGTGAACGTGCAATAGTCTTTATCATAGAATAAAACCTTCATATCTCTGCTAGAAATACTTTTTTTTATAAAACCTGTCTTTTGTCAAGATTATTCTCACACAAAGAACCGTTAGGAATTTTAACTCGGAGAGAACACTTGCTTAACTTTGTTTTAATCTGGACTTTCTAGGTTTCTTAACGAGCTTTGGGCCAATGCTCCCAAACCAGTTGGCTCTAGGGCATTAGGTGTAGAGACACCCCAGCGGACTTTATTACTCAAGATACCTAGGCCCGAAAACAAAAGACAATTTAGCGTGAAAATCATGATGATTTAATGCGAACGGAGATATAACCGGTAGTTCAATTATTTTTTTGGATAAAAGACGTGTTTAGTGGGTTCGGTGTGTAATCATTCCAATCAAGTTCCAGATGGGTTATTTTTCAGAATTAGTTCCAATTAAGGCATCAATAACATCCCTTCATATCCGCTTCACTTCATAAACTATTCTTGATATTACTTATTTCAGAACAAACCTATTTGATCCTCAGAAAATAATTTATCCATTTAAAAGTTTTCAGACATAATAAACTTGTCATCTAATTTTCAAAACTCACGACACGTGTAGTGTGATGTAAAGACGTATATCAGCTATAGTTAACTTCAAAGGAGAGTTATCTTTCAGGTTTTCAAAATCTAAAAATAAGATTTAGTTATTCTTATCTTATCAAACAAAACCGTCGAAATGTTGAATCTGAGTTCCCCCACTAGCTAACTTGACAAAAAAGTTTTTATGTTTTTAGAATTTTTTTTGATTTTTATGGATTTTATGGATTTTAGTATGCAGATGCAAAATATACATATGAATGCGAAGGTTAGAAATACGTACCGAGCGAACCCCCAAACTTAAACTGGATAGTGTCCTCACTGTCATTTCAAGAAGAAATCATTGAAGGGTCAAAATTGTCGGTTAGAGATACACATTTTTTTATAATTTTTTTTAAATTTTTATTGTTTTTTTTTTGTTAAAAGAAAAGAAAAATAAGAAAAATGGATATGCACCGGACAAGAATATCCACATATATATACAAAATGGTATATACATACCCCCAAACTTATTTGAAACAGTGTCCACAGTTTTGGCTGGATAACCGAGGTTTGGTGGTAGGCAGAGGAAGATTGTGCAGGGTAAACCGGCTCCTGTAAGACCAGGAATTTCTCTGTTGGTTTGGCGCTAAGGTACGGTTTTAGTCTGTGTCCGTTTACTTTGAAAAATGAACCGTCCTTTGGATTCTCCAAATCCACAGCGCCATGCGGATACATATTCCGCACAAAATATGGCCATTTCTAGTGAGATCTGAGCTTACCAGGATGAAAATGTAGCCGGGTGTCGTAAAGCAGTACCTGTTGACCAGGTACGAATGTTTTTCGCAAAAGGTGTTTATCGTGGAACACCTTCGTTCGGTTCTTAACGACAACCGCGTTTTCGTAAGCCTCATCCCGAAGCTCGCTCAATTCGTTCAACTGTAGCTTCCGATGGCTGCCCGCATCTTCGAGAGACAGATTCAGCTCCTTTATCGCCCAAAATGCGCGATGCTCTATTTCCGTAAGAAGGTGGCAAGCCTTTCCGTAAACAAGCCAATAGGGAGACATGCCAAGATCGGTCTTATAAGCAGTTCGAAATGTCCAAAGGGCATCAGTGAGTTTTAACGACCAATCTTTACGGTTCTTGGAAAGCGTCTTCTTCAGTATCTGCTTGATTTGCCGATTAGAAACTTCGACTTGCCCACAGGTTTGGGGGTGGTAGGGCGTAGATAGCTTATGATTAATGGAATATTTCCGCATCAATACCTCGAAAGTCTTATTACAGAAATGTGTTCCATTGTCGCTAATGATCGCTCGGGGGTGCCCAAACCGGGAGAAAATGTTTTCCTTAAGAAATCTGACGACAACCTTGTTGTCGTTAGTCCGGCTGGGCACAGTCTCGACCCACTTAGAGACATAATCAACAGCGAGAAGGATGTACAAGTTCCCAAAAGAGCTGGGAAACGGCCCTATGAAATCAATCCCCAAAAATCGAAAATCTCCATAACCAAGATTGGTTGGAGCGGCATCTCGTTCCTTCTAGATATCCGGCCCAAGTGTTGGCACCGGGAGCAAGTCTTGCAGTAGTCATGAGCGTCTTTGAAGAGTTGTGGCCAGTAGAAACCACACTGCAAGATCTTCTCGGCTGTCTTTCTGGGGCCAAAATGCCCGCCACATGCTTGATCGTGGAAAAACGACAGCACACTCTTAAATTCATCGTCAGGGACACACCGATGAATAATCTGGTCAGGACAGTACTTGAACAGATAGGGTTCGTCCCAGTAAAAGTGTTTTACTTGGGATAAGAATCGAAGTCTGTCCTGACATGACCATTCAGTCGGTAGTAATCCTGTAGCCAAATAGTTCACAATATCTATGAACCAGGGTTCGCAAGATACTATCAGGAGCTGTTCATCCGGAAAAACGTCGTTGATCGGAATTTGAAGCGACGGCGAAGAAAGAAGTCGTGAGAGATGGTCGGTGACTATGTTTTCACATCCTCTTTTGTCCTTGATAACAAGGTCAAACTCTTGATGCAAGAGGATCCAACGTATCAGCCGAGATTTTGCATCCTTCTTTGCAAAAAGATGGCGTAGAGCAGAATGGTCCATGTAGACGATGACTGGAGAGCCGATGAGGTAGGGCCTGAACTTTTCTAAAGCAAATACAACAGCTAAGAATTCCTTCTCGGTTGTTGTATAGTTCAGTTGGGCATCGTTCACGGTTCGGCTAGCATAATAGATTACGTGCGGCATCTTGTTGATGTGTTGTCCAAGGACACCACCGATGGCAAAGTCGAATGCATCACACATAATCTCAAATGGGTGCGTCCAGTCAGGAGAAGAAAGAACGGGAGCAGAAGTGAGTGAGCTTTTTAATGACTCGAACGCTGTCTCACAGCTCGAGTTGAAGTCGAATGTCGTGTCCTTGGCCAGCAAAAGAGTCAAGGGCCTAGCAATCTTGCTAAAGTCCTTGATGAACCGTCTATAGAAACTGGCATGGCCAAGGAAGGCTCGGATGTCTCTGACGCATCTGGGAGGAGGGAGATTGGAAATGACTTCAATCTTCGCTTTATCTACCTCAATGCTATTTTGCGAGATGATAAGTCCTAAGACAATACCTTCGCGCACCATGAAGTGGCATTTCTCCCAATTTAAAGTGAGGTTCTTGTCCTTACACCTGGTAAGGACAGCGTCGAGATGCAACAAACACTCATCAAAGGAATCACCGAAAATGGAGAAATCATCGATGAAGATCTCCAAGAATTTTTCCACCATGTCTGAGAAGATTCCCATCATACACCGCTGGAAGGTAGCGGGCGCATTGCATAATCCAAAGGGCATGCGACGATATGCAAACGTGCCGAAAGAACAAGTGAATGTGGTCTTGTCCTGGTCTTTTTCGGCGATGAGAATCTGATTATAGCCGGAGTAGCCATCAAGAAAGCAGTAGTACTCCTGTCCAGCCAATCGTTCAAGCATCTGGTCAATGAAAGGTAGCGGAAAGTGGTCTTTCCGCGTTGCGGCGTTGAGTTTTCTATAATCGATGCATACTCGCCACCCAGTCCGAGTGCGAGTAGGGATTAACTCGTTCGCCTCATTATTTATGACCGTTATACCCGACTTCTTGGGGACAACGTGAATGGGGCTAACCCACTGGCTATCAGAGATAGGGTAAATGATACCACTATCCAAACACTTTACGATCTCCTTTTTTACAGCTTCCTTCAAGACTGGGTTGAGTCGCCTTTGTGGATCCCTGGCTGGTATGGCATCATCCATCAGATGAATGTGATGTTCAACGATCAGGGGACTAATCCCCTTGATGTCCGCCATTGACTAGCCAAAAGCTTGCCTATTGCTGTGCAAGACCGTAAGAAGGGCTTTCTCTTGCTCTGGAGCTAGAGAAGCCGAGATGATAACAGGAAGGGTCTCGTTCTCACCTAAGTATGCGTACTTAAGGTGAGACGGCAATGGCTTGAGTTCGAGTGTTGGAGGTGAAACAATTGAAAGCAAGATTGGTGAAAAGGTCTCGAACTCAAAATATTCCGGCAGTGGTTCAAAATGAGTGTAAGCAACCGAGTTGGATGGTTTAGGTAACTCATCCGGAAATTTGAAGGATTCAAACTCGGGTGTTGACTGGCCAAGATTGTCCGAGAAAGTGAAACACTCGTAGTCATTGTCGGGCGCAGAAGCAGCAGTAGGTTCAAAGAGGGACGCACTAGTGGCGTCAAGATTACTGTGATCGAAAAAAAACTCCTCGAATTCACAGTCCTCTGGGGTGATCTCCTGGATTGAACAAACGTCTAGTATATGAGCATTAGGCTCGGAGGGCTGATTCCCTAACCTAAAAATGTTGAGTTCAATTGTCATGTTTCCAAAAGATAGGTTCATCGAACTATTTTGACAATTGATCACAGCATTGAGGTTGCCAGGAATGGGCGATCGAGTATCACCAGAATTTGATTCCGGGGGTTAGCTACAGGCTGTGTGTCTAAAACAATGAAGTCAACGGGGAATATGAAGTCCCCGACCTTGATTAACACATCCTCTAGCTCACCCATAGGATGGGTGATCGATCGGTCAGCCATTTGGAGAGTACAGTGTATGGGTTTCAGCTCTCCTACACCTAGTTGCTCATATACTGAGTACGGAAGCAGGTTAACACTGGCACCAAGATCTAAAAGTGCGCGGTTGATGTTCTTATCCCCAATTGTAATAGAAATCGTAGTTCAGCCAGGGTCCTTCCGTTTTTGAGGTAAAGATTGGGTAAGAGCATCACTCACAGCACTAGCCAAGAAAACTTTCTTGGGTACCTGAGATTTCCTCTTTTTCGTGCAAGAGTCCTTTAAGATTTTTGCGTAGGAAGGGACTTGTTGGACAACATCTAAAAGGGAATGTTGATATTAACCAATTTAAACAACTCCAGAATCTTCTCCATTTGTGGATTTTGTTTACTGAACCTCAATCGGTTTGGAAATGGAACGTTTTTAAAATTGGTTGAGTCCAATGCTTGTAGAGGAGATTGTGGAGTTGGAACGGATCCCAGAGCTGGAGTTTTCGTGGAGTGAGAAGTGGGTCCGTTTAGAGCAGAAGAAGAAGAAGAGCCTTTTGAAGAATGAAGAATAGGCTCAGAAGATGAGGAACGAGAAGAAGAGGACGAAGCGGCCGGGGTGTCATTATCCTCAACTGTTGTGCCGATGTTGTTGTGCAGCATCCTTCCAGATCTCAATGTAGTCACGGCACTCACATTATGGTTCTGTTGTTCAAGAGCAACATGCACATTATGTGGGTGACCAGGATTTAGGAGTGGTTGAGATGGAAGCTTCCCCTTTTCTCGCTCGCTTAACGCCGCATTCAGCTGTGCCATCTGGGCTTCGATGGTCTTGATGTTTTGCCCGTGTGCAGCAGTGTGTTGCACCAAAGACTGAATAGACGACTGGATATTTGCGGTGGATTGTGTCGATTATTTAACGAACACCTCCAGACTTCGTTCTAGCAAAGAAACCTTATCGTTGTTTGACGGAACAAAGTTGTTTTGAGGAAAAGAATTGTTGGGTGCAAAGTTATTCGTCTGATTTTGAAAAGGTTAGGGTTGGAAGGACTGCTGAAATTGATGTTGAGCTTGTTGCTGAGCTTGTTGTTGCGGCGAAGGGGGCCTCTGGAAATTGTTGCCTTGGAATTGATGCTGGTTCTGATTCCAGGCGAAGTTGGGGTGGTTCCTCCTACCGGGATTGTAGGTGGAAGAGTATGGATCGTTTCTTGGTCTTTGCTCAAATGCAGCATTAACCTGATCCTGTCCTTGAGATGTTGGATTGTAAGGACACTCTTCGGTTAGGTGAGATGGATCGGAACAATAAGAACAAATGGTACGAATGGGAAGAACAGGGGCAGGAGCAGGAGATGAAAATTTGCTCTCTATCGCTTCAAGTTTTCTCGTTATTGCAGCCATTTCGGCTTTCATTTCAATAGAGACATCGAGTTGGTGAATGCCTATCCTAGACTGACCAGTAGAAGTAGAGGAAGAAGAAGAAGTACTTGGTCTGGTGCTTTCCTATTGAAGCGTTTGTTCCGCAAGGTCATCGAATAATTGCCATGCTTCCTTGTCAGATTTCGATAGGAAGTGGCCTTGACAAATGGTTTCCAACAACTGCTTGGTTGCTGGATTCAGGCCATCATATAAAGTTTGGCAAAGTTGCCATTTCTCAATACCGTGGTGAGGGCACTGAACAAGAAGGTCTTTATACCTGTCAAAGAACTTCCAAAAAGGTTCAGTAGGAAGCTGGGCAAATTGGTTGATTTCGTTACGGATCCTCGCGGTTTTATAATTTGGATAGAATTTTTTAAGAAACGCTTTCACAAACTCGTCCCAACTGGTTATGGAGTGGGAAGCAGTACTATACAGCCACTTTTAGCAAGATCGCATAAAGTGAACGGAATGACCCGTAGCCGTATAGCATCGTCTGACAGCTGGGTCATTTTCATCATGGCACAAACATTTTGGAACTTGTTTATGAAGATATAGGCATTTTCAGATTCAAGCCCATGAAATTTCGGAAGCATGTTAATGAAGTGGGGCTTAATTTCAAAATTATCCCCATCTGCCGGTGGAAGGGAAAGACAGGTAGGAAGTGCGGAGCGGGTGGGATAGAAACGATCCTGGAGCGCGATTCGCTGTTGCGCTACAACAGGCGGTGGTTGTGGGTTATTCGCATCCATAAGAGGTGGAATCAATCCCGGGGAAGTCAAAGGGATGTGTGGATTAAATCCTGACATCGTAGAAGAAGAGGTTGGTGATAGTGAAGGTGAGGATGTATGAACAGAATCCCGGTCAACGTCGGAGTTGGCCGGCAAAGGTAAAGGTGAAAGAGGCGTGGAAGGAGTTTCGACGTCTGAGTCGATCGCGTAGTCGGTAGCGACTAACGTAACGCGGATTAGGCGGGTACTAGTGTCCCGAGTCCAACCGGACATACACTAAACGAGTTTAGTGTAGTCAAAGCGGAGAAGGTGAGAGTAAGAAAACGTCAATGGAGAAATACGATGGGAGGTGGCTGAAAAAATAGGATTCTGGCGACAAAGGGCAAGTTTTTATAAAAGTTTTTGTTTTATGTTTTTTTTCTTTTTTTCTTTTTTTTTTTAGAAAGAGCTTTACAGAAATATGTACGGACTTACGGCTTCAAACAATCATAGACAAAATATGCACAATCACATCTAGATCTAGGGTCACCTAGGTCAGCTAGACAGCTCCTAACTGTTCCAAAGGGCTAGAAATAGGACCTCAAACCGCCTCTTCTCCGCCAATTGCGGCCTGGTAAGTGACAGGTAAGTGGGAGGCTCTCCACTGCGTAAGTAGTGGTCCTAATTAAGTAACCACTTGCCTTGGACACACTTGCCTAGACACCGCAAAGTCAGGATAGGATAAACGGCCGATGCCTACAACCAGTCCTCTGTCGTATTGAGCGCGACGTCCTTAGAGCTGAGTCTAGTATTTTTTAATTAAATAATGGTCAATGCATATGCCTTTTGTGATTTCTGGGGTCCTGGGAAGGGTGATGAAATCTCCACCCAATCTGGATTGGTTTCAAGCCTTTAAATTCCGATTAAAATATGCAAAACAGTAACAATAAACTGCAATCAAAATTTTTTTTTTTAGCGCGACGGAAAGAATCCTGCACAAAAACAATTAATTGGAAGGGGGAAGAGAGTTTGCGCAAAGAATACTGCAGAAAACACACTTCAGTAGAGTTCAGAGGAGTGGGGAAGAGGGAAGAAAGGCTCATAGGGAATTTTGGGTATTGATGGCACCAAATGGCCGCGGTTCCATGGCCAAACACGTTTTTATGCCGCGGTTCCGCGGCAAGAAAGTAGACTTGGGCCTTCAAATTCCTTGCAGGTGCTGGGTTGGGTGTCCTCTTCAGTTTTGAAGCCCCTGAATCTTGCTTTGCTCACTAAGTTTGCTACAGAATTTTTCAGTAGACCGTTGGTTCTTGTCTTGATCCGTCGCCGTGTAGCCGCGAGTTATGGGTCTAACTTCCCACTTCTTTGGCACTGAACTCGACCTACTTTTTATCCTGGGCACTTGCACAAAAACTAATCAAAAAAATAACAAGATGGTTTTTACAATATATTTTTTGTTTTGTTTTTCGGTTATATTTTCATTCACAAATTAACCCGAAATTACACAAAGAAATAAACTACCGTCTCCCTGGCAACGGCGCCATTTGATTGATAGAGTTTTTGCATGCTTAGTTAATTACCGCAATCAAGACGGCTTCGCTTGGTAGCTAGCCGGTTGAGTACGGGTCGTCCGCAGGGAGATGGGAATCTTTTTCTATGTGCTTTAACGAGTTAAGTCCAAATGTCCAGGTTTGTTTCAGATTAACTATGTGCTAAAATGTATATAAAGAGAGCTTGTTAGGGTTAGGATTATGTTAGTTTGAGATAGGAGTCGCTCACTTCTTTCGTTGCCACTCTTAATATCGGTGTTATGGTAATCGGCAACAACGGGGATTAACACGACTAGGAAGGAACTTGCGAGTATAAGCTAGGCTTTCCAACGCTTAGTTTCTTCCTTTTGGTTCTTGTCCGTCCGTTCTTGGCTCTTAGACTTAACCTCCGGTTAATTCAACCACAACCGGTCTCGCTAAGGAATCACCGCTATCATGTAGGATAAGATGCCGTAGGGAGCGGATTGTGGTTCAATTAACGGGAGTTCGAATTAAAATGTTGGGCAAGAAAAGAGAAAGAGATTTCCTTCTCTCAAACTTTCCTTATCCTACTCTAACAAGTGAGAAACTACTCACCCATTACAAAAAAAAGGAAAATAAAACAAAAGGAGGAAGATAGAAAGAGATAGGTTAGAATATTACAACTAGCTATTTGAGACCTCACTTTGGTAAGGATCAAGCTTAAGCATCATTGTTGTTAAGGATAAAGAAAACTAGAAGAAGAAAGAAACAAACAACAAATAACAACAACTAGATTAGCAAATGAAAATTACAAGCAATTATAATTAACAACATCACAAGACAAGCATGATAAAGAAAGGAACTCTTTTATTCATCATTTCACTCATAAAAGCTCACTATAAGGTTTTAAAGGAGAAAGATGAAAAGAGGAAGAAGAACTACAGAATCTATCTAAAATTTTACACAAGAATAAGCACCCTTCACTTGGCATTGTTCTGGGCTATTTATAGGCAGGAAACTGGAAACCTAGGGTAACAATATATCACCAAATAAAATTACCAAACAGCCCCCAGAAAATAATCCACTATCGAGCTAACTAGGCTGCTGATCCGCGGCCTAGACGCCATGTTGTCCGCGGATCCGCGGCCATTGAGGGAAATTAGGTCTTCATTTTTGGTGTGGTTCTCTGTGTTGCTGTATTCTTTAGTGTGGTATACTTGTTTTCTCAGAAGCTCTTCACATTTCTTCAAGATTTTCAGCAGATCAAAAGGTGATTTGATGTGGATCTTTTGCCATGATTTCCTTGAGCTCCGCGTAGATATCTTGGATTTTATGTTGCCATTGTGCTTTGTGCATGAAAATGACCATCGATGTGCCATTTTGTCCCTTAAACTGGTGTGCAGCAACATACGGATAGAGAGGGGAGACCCGTATTTTATTTGTGGTTGGCAGTAATCCAGAATTTGTCGCGCTTTTCTATGAATTCCACTTTTTAGAGCTGAGAATCTGTAACCTGCAAGTATCTAGCAAAACACAGATCAAGAGTACCTACCTATAAGCAATGTGATCAAAAATGGGCGGTATAAAAATGCAAAAATCTGATATGAACAATGAATATTTTAAGCTTCACCACCAATATTTTCAAAAAGGGTTTAGATTCCGGGTTTCGGCTTACTTGAACTGCGTCGACGTCTTTAGATGTCATGTGATTTAAGTGCCGGTCACGTGCCATATTCGGGTCGTGACAGTTCATCCGAGTAAAAGTGGTTTACTCGGGATAGAAATTGATGATTGTCTTCTTTAGACCAATGGCTAGGAATAAGTCCCGTTGCTAGATAATTCACAATATATACAAACCAAGGTTCGCAGGATACGGTCAGGAGCTGTTCGTCAGGGAAAGAGTCGTTTATTGACAAGGTCACTGTAGGTGAAAAAGAGATGCGTGAAAGATGGTACGTTTTCACATCCACTCTTTCTCGTATGACAAGATCAAATTCTTGTAATAATAAGATCCAACATATTAACCTGGCCTTAGCATCCTTCTTCTATAAAAGATGTTTTAGGGTGGAGTGATCGGTGTAAACCACTATCGGTGAGCCAATCAAGTAAGGCCTGAATTTTTCTAATGCAAATACAACTGCCAAGAGTTCTTTCTCCATAGTTGTATAATTAATTTGGGCATCATTCAAGATCTTACTTGCATAATAAATTGCATGTGGCATCTTATCAATGTGTTGTCCTAAGACTGCACAAATAGTAAAATCTGATGCATCACACATTAGCTCGAACGGGTGGTTCCAATCAGGAGATAATAGAACGAGGGCTGTAGTGAGGGAGCTTTTAAGTGAGTTAAAAGCAGCCTCACAATCCGAATCGAAGTGAAATGTTGTATCCTTGACCAAGAGAAGAGTTAAGGGTCTAGCAATTTTGCTAAAATCCTTATAAAATCCTGCATGACCAAGAAAGGATCGTATATCTTTGACGCATTTAGGATGAGGAAGGTTATGGATAACATCTATTTTAGCTCTGTCTACCTCAATGCCTTTTCAAGACATGACATGTCCAAGTACGATATCTTCTTGGACCATAAAATGGCATTTTTCCCAATTCAAAGTTAAGTTCTTATCCTTATAGTGGGTAAGAACCATGTCAAGATGATGTAAGAAATCCTCAAATGAGTCCCCAAATATAGAGAATTCGTCGATAAATATCTCCAGAAAGTTCTCGACCATGTCTGATAATATCCTTATCATACACCGCTTAAATGTAGTGGGAGCATTGCATAACCCAAAGGGCATGCGTCTATAAGCAAAGGTACCAAAAGGACAAGTAAATGTTGTTTTATCTTGATCCTTTTCGGTGATGGGGACCTGGTTATAGTCAGAGTATCCGTCCAAGAAACAATAGTATTCATGTCCGGCTAATCGTTTCAACATCTGGTCAATGAAAGGTAGAGGGAAGTGATCTTTCCTCATTAAGGCATTGAGTTTCCTATAATCAATACATACACACCACCCCAGTTTGGGTGCATGTTTGGATCAACTCATTAGCCTCATTAGTTATGACCGTGATGCCAGATGTTTTAGGGACTATATGAATAGGACTTACCGCCTCCTTTATGACGGGATTTAACCATCTTTGTGGGTCTCGGGTTGGTTTGGCTTCATCCATCAAATGTATATGATGTTCAACAACCAAGGAACTAATCCCTTTGATGTCTTCCATTGTCCAACCAAATGCTTGCCGATTTGATCTCAAGTCCATCAAAAGAGCGTTCTCTTGCTCTAACGCTAGAGAAGCGTATATGATCACGGGCAAACACTCATTCTCACATAAATATGCATATTTAAGATGAGAAGGTAGTAGTTTGAGATCTAATGTCGGTGGAGAGACGATAGAAGGTACGGTAAGGGAATGATACTGTAGGGTTCCTAGGCATCCTAGTAAGGTCTCACAAGGCATCGAACATGCCGATTTCAAAATTTATGGTGCCGGGAAACCCTAAACTACGGATCGTCGGCTAGATTTCTAGGCGAAAAGTAAACTAGTTAACACTTAACTATAAGAATCGGAAATACAACCTTTGTAGATCCGGTCCTCTACCTCCACGGCTCCGAGATGAGGTCGTCTCCGCTGTCCAAATCAAATCCGGGCTCTAGCGTCGGCTTCATCGGAGAATGGACAGGCTAGGTCGTCGACGACGTGCCGAAGATGATCTACGTCGAAGCATCACTAGATCGAGCTCCACCTTCACCAAGTCTTGAAAACTTGTGAAGGAAACACACTCTACTACTTGGAAAGAGGTAGAGGATGAAGAAATAGGAAGTGGGTAGACTTTAGTTTTGGATTTCTCACTCATTTCATCAATCCACCATTGATGTAGTCAAGCTTTTCTTCTTGAAATGAAGAAGAAGAAGAAAGCAAGAAGATGATAATTATTATGATAAGCATAATAATAGAAAAGAAAAATTCAATCTTATCATAACACTTACCATAGTTAAGTGTAGAGAGTTAACCAAAGTTAGTGAGTGGTTAGGGTTTGGCATAAAACAAAAATGGTGGACTTTTCAAAAGTTCAAGAAACTTCAACAAAAGAAATAAATAAAGCCACCATTTTCCTTTTGCAAAAAATAAATAAAACAATAAATAAATCATTTAAAACCCTTAACCATTAACTAACTATGGTTTAAACATACATTTAACCAAGTATTGCATGTATCATCAAACATGATACAAGCAAGTGCACAAAATCATATCGCATATGCAATGCGCACACCCGAGTGAGAAAATCCATTTAAAGTGAACCGATACTAGTTAATGCAAAGTAATATATCAAATATATATAATTATGCATTAAATCATTAAATCAACACTTGATTTAACGATCCGGTCATGACGCACATAACCGACCGGTATCATTAGTAACATCTTATCGAATCAACACTTGATCCGATAACCCGGCTATATCGCATATAACCGATCAATGTCACATCGCGAGAATCGAATACAGTATCACATACTCGTATTATTCTCGGTCCCGCACATATCTCATATGCGCTCCTATTTCGTTTCGCTTGAGCCAGGAAACCTCTGTGTAGGACTCTAAAGACTCGTCAATACGCCGGCAGCAGGTGATGATCATATCAAACACCCACAAGCCGCAAGCGGTCTACTAAACGTAACGGCCACCCGGGTATTGAGCGATCTGAAGATCGACGAGCAAGCCCGCTCACACTCCAGTGAATCCGACCAGTAACACTACCGTACAGTCCGGTCTGATCGTCTGATATGTCGCATATCTCGCCTAGGGGTGGTAAACGTCAGACCCCAATAGATCAATAAGTCTTGTCGATATGAGGTCTATAACTATTCGAGAAACTACTGGTAACACTTACCAGTAAATCTCAGCAACCCTTGCCAGGGATTTCCTGTTATAGCCAATCGAACACAGCGCAACATCAACCCCCTATACCGGGAGAGACGAATCCCCTCCTTTCGCTCATTGCCTCCATGTGACTCGGGACTGTACCCAAAAACCACCGTTTTGCACGCCCTCTTGAACGTGGTAAGATGGAAATCAAAGCACAGTGGGAACCACACAAGACTCTATGACGATCTCGGGTCAACAGACTACTCTGTACCAGTGTCACCATAGAACTGCCATCTGACGTGAAGTATAATACCATCTGGGAGTTCTCGGCGAGTCCGTCCAGTGTACCCAGTCTCTACTGAGCACCCGTATATCATCTCTGATGTCAAACACCAATGGATATGGGATCATCCATCGCCCATCTGTATGGGTCGAGAAGGTATACGCTAGTCTACTCTGGTATATCAATGCCCCGTCTCGATATACCCACGACTAGGGACTTTTAAGGATGTACTTATGGACTACCATGTCCCCACTAGTATGATCCGCATCATAGTCCAGGTAGTCAAGTACAGATCCTAAGGGCTTTACCAATATGTAACAAGGAGACAATCAGTGTACACGTTAAGGTAAAGAGCAACCAGATAGCATACTATCATGTCGAGCAAGAAAGTCCTCCCTATATATGTCCCAGCATCCACTACAATATACATCCAATGTACAGTAATGGCCTCTAGGGCATACATATAACTAACAATCTCCCACTTGCACTAGGGCCATCTGTAGCAGTGGTTGTAGTATCTCATACTCAACCATCCCATAAAAGTCTCTCTCTGGGAACAGGCCTTTGTGAGTGGATCCGCTGTGTTGTCCTCTGAGTCTACTCTCCAAACCTCGATCACCCTGGAGATCAACCATCTCCATGATCAAGTGATACTGCCTTAGAATATGTCTGGATCACTGATGGGACCTGCGTTTCTTGGCATGAGCCACAACTCCATTGTCACACAATGGGAGGAACATAGTTCATCTCATGAACCAATATACACCCAGACAGCCTCTTTGGTAGCATCTTAAGTAGCGATGTATCCTGCCTTTATCTTCTAGTATGCCACGGTATCTAGATTGGAACTCTTCCAATATACCGTCCCTTTACTGAGGGTAAAGACAATGCCTGTGACTGACATTCAGTCGTCTTTATCACTCTGGAACCCTTCCAGTGATTCTCCCCAGGATCTTTTGATATCATCTCACTACAACTAGTGAGAATCCTAACATCCAATTAAATCTATCTCATAGATCCAAAACTCAGGATTTAGGAGGTATCATTTTGATCCTACACGGAGAATCATTATGATAAGCGGAGATTGATCGAGCGTAGCATAGGAAACTCCTTCCCTATCAAGAGTATGTCATCCACGTACTCTACGAGGATTACCACCATACTCCCTACTACCCTTTTGTATATACAAGGTTCATCTACCATTTTGATGATGTCAACTTCTTTGACTACTTCATCAAAACAGATGTTCCAACTCCGCGATGCCTGCTTTATCCTATAAAGCATCTTGCACACGTTTCCGCTGCTCCCACTGTCTACGAAGCTCTCTGGCTGTGTACTTATAGACGCACTCTTCTAAAACAACATTTAGAAAAGCTGTCATGACACTCAACCATCAGATATCGTAGTCATGGTCTGCAGCCGTTGCAAGTAGTATCTGGATGGACTTAAGCATAGGTACTGGAAAAGGTTTCATCATTATCCACGCCTGGTCGATGACGAAAACCTTTAACAAGTCTAGCTTTGAAAGTCTCAACTTTTCCATCTACACCAAGTAATCTTCTCAAGATATACTTGCTCCTGATGGGGATTTAACCCTTCAGATATAGCAACCAAAGTCCATACTTTGTTGGTGTATAAGGATTCCATCTCAGATCGATAAACATCCAGCCATTCTTACAGAGTCTTACTCTCGATGGCCAGCTCGAAGCTAGTTGGGTCATCATCTCATGATGCAATCCTCGCTCCCACTGTCATAGAGCAACCGAAGTATCTCTCAGGTGGGTGAGGAACCCTACTAGATCGGCGAAGAGGCTGAGGTTCGTTGGTTACTACCGAATCCTTCGGTTCTACCAAATCATCAGCTGCTGTTTGTATAGCTGGAACATTTCCAGTTCTACATAACAGATCTTGCCTCGAGCTTGTCCGGATTTTGCTTTTAGACATAGGCCGGACAACCCCAAATCTTAACTAACTTAAGACATGGGCTCTTCCCTTTCCATATCACATATGAAGTGGTAGGCATTGATTTGATTCGAACCCTATTCAATAGGTATGCAACTTCTCAAGTGCATAACTTCCAAAAGGAAACAGGTAACTCAGTAGTACTCATCATAGAGCACACCTTATCATATAGGGTGTGATTGCTCCGCCCTGATATACCATCGTGCTATGGTGTATACAGAGGAGTAATGCTGAGAGAGAATCTCATTCTCCTTTAGAATAGTCCAGTATTTCCGTGCTCAAGTATTCTCCTCCTTGATCACATCAAAGGACATAATACTTATACTCGTATTTTGGTTCTCTACTTCTAACTTATATTCTGTGAATATCTCAAAAGGTTCTGACTTGTGTTTCAACAGGAACATATGTCTGAATCTAAAGAGATCATCAGAGAATGTAATGAAGTACAAAGAACCGGTCCTGGCAAATGTAGACAGGGGACCTTACATACATCAACATGTATCATCCCAAGAGTACACTAACTCTTTCCCTGTTTCCAATAAACAGAGCTATGGTCATCTTATCTTTGTGACATGACTGGCAAGTTTCACAAGATGTAAATTCAATCTCATTTAAATATGCATCTTTATGTAACTTCAGCTAGTCGGGTCACATTGATATGACCTAGTCTACAATGCCTCAAGAAGGATTCGTTCATTTCTGAACTCTTCCTCTTGTGTGTGTTCCGTATACTAAGAACTGTAGTTTGATTTAGAACATTAATGCTTTTAGATAATGTGCCTGAACCGATCAACTTTTGATATAGGAAATGTTCAAAACATTATCCAACAATACAAAATTTTATCATTTCTTTACTAATAAAGAGATTGATATGATTTTGTATATCAGGTTTGGTATCTAATAGCATTCGTTCAGAATCAATGTATTGGTAATACAGGGTGACAGTGACCAACAGACTTGGCTGCAACTCTTGCCCCGTTTTCTGTCTCATGAAACTTATCACCCGTTCTCAGTTCTCTACCTTTCTGTAGCCCTATATAACTGATTACATATCTGGGATCCTGATCTGGTATCACATACCCAGGACGTAAAGGATACTGAGAAACAGTTCTGTATAATGAACACACCCGAAGATGATGCATCAGCATGCATTCTCTTCGTTTGGGCGGCACGGGAAATCTGGTATTCCCCAATTTCCTGCTCTGTCTTATAACAATTATAAGTTGGAGCGGGACCAACGTTCCCCAGCTCAGTATAACAAGCGGGTTCGGTCAATATTCCGTATTATTATCTTGATTAAGGCGTGATATGGTCGCTACCTGGAGAGAGAGAGAAGAAAACACTCAGCGTGCGCTCTTGCAAGAATAGATTGGTTATTATTTTATCTAATCAGGATGGCTCCCACTGCTTTTTATCAAATCTTCCTTCAAACCCTAAAAGGAAAGACTAGCCGGGATTAATTACACACTACAAGTTCGCCAATCTTTCAGCCAGGCCAGTGTCGGTACTTTGAGGGAGGTCCCCCGTGTTTTCGCACGAACCTAATTAATGTAAACCTCGTTTTCCCAGAGGCGTAACCCCGTTGACACCTTTCTAGACACCTACTTGATCGGCTAATTGTAATGTATAAAACACTCCCAGGAGTAACAATTACTCACAGCGGGTATCGGGATCCAACTATCTCATAGAAGGTATGCAATCTCATTGCAAATTTCAACACTTGAAATTCCCGATAATATTTTGCCCCTAGCGTCCTATGACCTTGACGCAGGCCAACAAACCATAGTCCGCTAGTCAAGTTCAACCCGTCATTTCCTGATTGAATTAAACCCACCCGCACGACCCTTGACGCAGGCCAACAAAGTCGCATGACTACCCTAATCCAATCACATCATATGCTTATACAGATAAGCACCAGTTAGCTACCGCATACTACGCCTTGACGCAGGCCAACAAACGTAGCACGAATACTAACTACTACTTATCTGAAATGATGGAGGGCTACGACAGGTTTTTCTGAAAACCTATTGCGTAATGAACTTGATATCGTTGTAGAATCAAATGATTTTAAAAATGGAGTGCTTTTGAGGCTTTTCTAGTTTTGCTAAAGGAGTCACTCCTGGTGAAGGGATTGTCGGTCCTTTCCTCGTCGAATGAGGTTCGGGATATATCATATATATTACTGTGCAAAGCAAAAACTCTTAAAAGCAATCAAAAGACAAACCGAGCGTGTAGCATCTGCCAGTTATTGCTAAAGGAGTCACTCCCAGTGAAGGGATCTCGGTCCTTTCCTCATCGAATAAGGTGCAGGATATACCACATATACCTCTGTGCAAAGCAAGAACTATAGCTACCTGTTTTATTTTGAAATTCGATTCTACAACATCTTAGGTTTCTTTTATTTCATTAATCACATTAATGAAGTCCCATCATTTAAGTACCTAAACATCACAGATAGATATGACGTACACTTATGCCATCCGCATTCGCCTCGATGTCCCCTCGTGCACCGTTAGGTTAGGTAACTAACGACAGAGCAGGGCAGGGCTAGCGCGGGTGTAAAACATAAGTAACGTCTATATAATATATCATATATACTATATACTATATCCATCACAGAAACATCACATGATCACATCACAGATATCGCAGCAGAAGAAACATATGAAATATTGGATATACTAGGACGTCCGTGTTTTCAATACGAGCCAGTATAAAACACGGATTCCATGGTCGCGATGAATAGCCAAACCCACACCCCTAGACCCCTACGAGAGCGGCAAGCAACCCTACCAATTCTGGAGTTAGGAAACCCGGACTCGACTCCTCGAGTTGGTCTCCCACTGGACTCCAGAACCCAGTTACTTGTGCCCTCCTCCTTGGGTCTATCCTAGTGCGGAAAAGTAAATAATATACAAAGGGTGACAACTTCCGCAACCTGGAAGCGCCCCAATAAAAGAATATTACATACAAGTTTTTACATGAATGAAAATGAAAAAACACTCATCTCACATAAAAACCCCCGGCTATTCAAACACGACGATCCAATATAACATATCCAGCAACACATAACATCACATGTCATCAACGTAAGTAAATATGTCCATCCCAATTGTCGTTGATATATAGCAACGAAACCGGCGATATCACATATTTACGGTCACAGAAAAGAAAGTGTAAAACTACAACAGTTGGAATCCGCAACCACCTCAGACATCGCATGCCTGACCAAATGAATTACTTAGACATCGCATGCCTAACAATTATAAACCCCGCATTTTAGTCTCATTATCGAAAACACTTTTCAATATTCAAGTCGGGCAATTCAACAAGATTCCCGACATCCTGATCGAATGCTCGTCGCAAACTTCAGTAGACGGCCGCACCCCCGATACCGTCGACGAAGTGCACCAAGGCGGAACACCGCTACCGCGAGCACCCGAACGGATGCTTTCGGCGACAGGGTTCTCCTACAGTCACTTGGTCGGGGCTATGGAGTGAGGCTGTCTATTAAGTTTACCCGGCGAGTATCCGCGTACGCTACGTGATTGCGACGGACTTTTGATCACATCAAAATTCCGTGGCAACCGATCAAGTGAGACTAAACTGCTATGTTTATAACATTCATTCAGTTATCTCATAACTACTTGTGAATTCTAATTATTGTATCCCATTCCGGATAAATATAAAATGTTAAACTTTCCGATCGAACAGTCGAACACCCAAGTTTTCCCGATACAGATCAACACATGAAATAAGTCTAATAACATTCAGTTCGTGCCTCAGTACCAACGGTCCAGCCGTAGAAGGGTCAAGCCAACGCCTCACATGTGGCACGCCGTACTGCCCCAAACCCTAAGGTTCAAAGGGCAGTTCAAGACGGTCACATAATCGAGTTAAGGTTTGTTGTCTTCTAGAGGGACCATCGCGTTACTTGCACTACTTAGAACGTTGTTAAACTACGGAAAAATCCAACACTTGGAAATTTCCCGACAGGGGAAAAATTGGGTATTTTTATATCCGGTCGAACTTTTTAACATATTCTAAAATTTATCCGGAAAGCCACACAGACAAAATTTGATAATCCGATCGAACATTCGAATCCCCAAAACAACCCAGAAAAATCAACTCTTGAATAATATATTAAAATTATCCAGAAAACAGAAGAGTCAAATATAACAATTACTGTGCAAACAGGAGTCAACGATTCAATATAACGGCCGCGGAACCGCCGCGCCACGTGAGGTGAGGCCGCGGTTCCGCGGTGGGTTGACGGAGTTAGGGCTCCGTTTTGCACAGTAATTCATAAAAAACCCTGCTTAAATTTCTGCATATTTTTAATATGGAAAAATACAGATTTTTAAAAATTGGACAGAGAGCAAGTTTGTGATCGGGTTTCGGCTTCGTTCGGACTTCAAATTCCGTCTAGACTTTGCCTAAGGCTCTAGCTAGGCTTTGATACCACTGTAGGGTTCCTAGGCATCCTAGTAAGGTCTCACAAGGCATCGAACATGCCGATTTCAAAATTTACGGTGCCGGGAAACCCTAAACTACGGATCGTCGGCTAGATTTCTAGGCGAAAAGTAAACTAGTTAACACTTAACTATAAGAATCGGAAATACAACCTTTGTAGATCCGGTCCTCCACCTCCACGGCTCCGAGATGAGGTCGTCTCCGCTGTCCAAATCAAATCCGGGCTCTAGCGTCGGCTTCATCGGAGAATGGACGGGCTAGGTCGTCGACGACGTGCCGAAGATGATCTACGTCGAAGCATCACTAGATCGAGCTCCACCTTCACCAAGTCTTGAAAACTTGTGAAGGAAACACACTCTACTACTTGGCAAGAGGTAGAGGATGAAGAAATAAGAAGTGGGTAGACTTTAGTTTTGGATTTCTCACTCATTTCATCAATCCACCATTGATGTAGTCAAGCTTTTCTTCTTGAAATGAAGAAGAAGAAGAAAGCAAGAAGATGATAATTATTATGATAAGCATAATAATAGAAAAGAAAAATTCAATCTTATCATAACACTTACCATAGTTAAGTGTAGAGAGTTAACCAAAGTTAGTGAGTGGTTAGGGTTTGGCATAAAACAAAAATGGTGGACTTTTCAAAAGTTCAAGAAACTTCAACAAAAGAAATAAATAAAGCCACCATTTTCCTTTTGCCAAAAATAAATAAAACAATAAATAAATCATTTAAAACCCTTAACCATTAACTAACTATGGTTTAAACATACATTTAACCAAGTATTGCATGTATCATCAAACATGATACAAGCAAGTGCACAAAATCATATCGCATATGCAATGCGCACACCCGAGTGAGAAAATCCATTTAAAGTGAACCAATACTAGTTAATGCAAAGTAATATATCAAATATATATAATTATGCATTAAATCATTAAATCAACACTTGATTTAACGATCCGGTCATGACGCACATAACCGACCGGTATCATTAGTAACATCTTATCGAATCAACACTTGATCCGATAACCCGGCTATATCGCATATAACCGATCAATGTCACATCGCGAGAATCGAATACAGTATCACATACTCGTATTATTCTCGGTCCCGCACATATCTCATATGCGCTCCTATTTCGTTTCGCTTGAGCCAGGAAACCTCTGTGTAGGACTCTAAAGACTCGTCAATACGCCGGCAGCAGGTGATGATCATATCAAACACCCACAAGCCGCAAGCGGTCTGCTAAACGTAACGGCCACCCGGGTATTGAGCGATCTGAAGATCGACGAGCAAGCCCGCTCACACACCAGTGAATCCGACTAGTAACACTACCGTACAGTCCGGTCTGATCGTCTGATATGTCGCATATCTCGCCTAGGGGTGGTAAACGTCAGACCCCAATAGCTCAATAAGTCGTGTCGATATGAGGTCTATAACTATTCGAGAAACTACTGGTAACACTTACCAGTAAATCTCAGCAACCCTGGCCAGGGATTTCCTGTTATAGCCAATCGAACACAGCGCAACATCAACCCCCTATACCGGGAGAGACGAATCCCCTCCTATCGCTCATTGCCTCCATGTGACTCGGGACTGTACCCAAAAACCACCGTTTTGCACGCCCTCTTGGACGTGGTAAGATGGAAATCAAAGCACGGTGGGAACCACACAAGTCTCTATGACGATCTCGGGTCAACAGACTACTCTGTACCAGTGTCACCATAGAACTGCCATCTGACGTGAGGTATAATACCATCTGGGAGTTCTCGGCGAGTCCGTCCAGTGTACCCAGTCTCTACTGAGCACCCGTATATCATCTCTGATGTCAAACACCAATGGATATGGGATCATCCATCGCCCATCTGTATGGGTCGAGAAGGTATACGCTAGTCTACTCTGGTATATCGATGCCCCGTCTCGATATACCCACGACTAGGGACTTTGAAGGATGTACTTATGGACTACCATGTCCCCACTAGTATGATCCGCATCATAGTCCAGGTAGTCAAGTACAGATCCTAAGGGCTTTACCAATATGTAACAGGGAGACAATCAGTGTACACGTTAAGGTAAAGAGCAACCAGATAGCATACTATCATGTCGAGCAAGAAAGTCCTCCCTATATATGTCCCAGCATCCACTACAATATACATCCAATGTACAGTAATGGCCTCTAGGGCATACATATAACTAACAGATACTCGGACTCCCTAAGAAGTTTATAACTTGCATAGGATATTGACTCGGAAAGTGCTACCGACTTTTGCAATGAGTCATAAGGTTTGAACTCAAGGGTGGACTCGTCAAAGGTGTCCTCACTATAATAATTTGCTAGATCAAAAAATGATGTACTGGTGTCGTCGAGATCATTAGAGCAAAATTCCTCAACCTTGCTGCTGTGGGAAGCTATCTCGTTAACAGAACAGACATCAATTAAATGAGCAGAAGGTTCAGATGGTTGACTTCCTAGCTTGTAAATGTTAAGCTCGATTTTCATTTTCCCGAAAGATAAGTTCATAGAACCGTTACGACAATTAATGGCAGCATTGGAAGTGGCTAAGAAGGGTCAACCGAGAATCACCAGAATTTGATTTCGTGGGTTTGCTATAGACTGTGTATCTAGAACAATAAAGTCCACAAGGAATATAAATTCCCTGACTTTTATCAACACATCCTCTAGCTCACCTCTAGGTTGGGTGATAGATCGATTTGCCATCTGAAGAGTGCAGTGGGCAGGTTTCAACTCTCCCATACCAAACTGCTCATAGACAAAGTAAGGAAGCAAGTTAACACTAGCGCCAAGGTCTAGTAGAGCACGATTGAC
Organism: Agapanthus africanus; assembly: GCA_030015575.1. NCBI lineage: Eukaryota > Viridiplantae > Streptophyta > Magnoliopsida > Asparagales > Amaryllidaceae > Agapanthus > Agapanthus africanus. The sequence continues at coordinate 56,847,988 of JASDDO010000029.1, forward strand.
CCCCAATAGAAATAGATATTATAGGACAGCCGGGGTCCTTACGATTCTAAGGTAATTGCTGGGTAAAAGCCGTGGTCACATTATTTGTTAAGAATACCATTTTCGGCACTTGAGTTTTTCTCTTCCTAGTGCACAAGTCCTTAAGTATTCTCTCATAAGACGGAACTTTTTGGATAGCATCTAGAAGAGAGATATTTATGTTAACCTACTTAAATATTTCCACAATCTTCTCTATTTGTGGACTTGGTTTGTTTCCCCTTAACCTATTTAGATAAGGAGATTTATCAATAAGAGTTGGGTCCAACATTGGAGAAGATCGTGGGGGTGGAACGGATCCCAGAATTGGAGTTGGGATCATGTTAGGTTAACTCTAGGTGGTTGGCAGAGGGTTCGAGCCTAGAGGAAAACGGATAATAGGCTCGGAAGAAAATGGTAGATTAGACGAAATAGGGTTGGAAGTTGAAGCCGGGGTATCATTGATTGATTTCTCATTATCAACCTGTTCACCGACTTTGTTGTTCAGCATTCTTCCCGATCTCAACGTGGTAATGGCATTCACATTATGATGTTGTGAGTGGCCAGGATTCGGTAGGGGTTGAGATGGAAGTTTCCCTTTCTCTCTAGCACTCATCGCGGTATTTAATTGTGCAATTTGTGCTTCTATCGATTTTATACTCTCACCATGGGAGGCGGAGTCCGTCGTTAATGCATCGATAAAAGACTTTATATCAGCCAACGTTTGCATGGAATGTTTTATAAACATATCCAAGGTTCGTTCTAGTGCAGAGGAGTTTTCTGTACCAGCCGTTTGGAAAGAATTATTATAAGGTGCAGAATTGTTGGCCGGATTTTTAAAAGTTTGTGGTTGAAAGGGGTGCTGACTCTGTGGTGGTTGCTGTTGCTGTGGAGGAACTCTTTGATAGTATTTTGGTTTGGAACCATATTTTGAGTTTGAGTTTAGTGTTGGTTCTAAGAAAAATTAGGGTGATTCCTCCAACCCTGATTATATGTGGAAGAATAGGGATCGTTTCTAGGTCGTTGTTGAAAAGCAGTATTAGTGTGTTCTTGACCTTAAAATGGAAAATTCAAAGGACATTCTTCCGTCAGATGTGATGGATCGGAATAGCATCCATACATGGTTTTAGGCAGTGTCACCTGGTTTAGTGGGGCTAATAAAAATTTGTTTTCCATAGCTTCGAGTTTTTTTTCATCGCTGCCATTCCGGCTTTTACTACGTTGGAAATATCGAGCTGATGGATACCTCCCCTAGATGATGGTGGTCTAACGCTTTCCCATTGCAAAGTGTATTCGGCAACATCTTCCAGAAATTTCCAGACTTCACTATCGTCTTTGGACATGAAATTTCATTGACACATGGTTTCAAGCATCTGCTTCGTCGCTGGAGTAAGGCCCTCATATATAATTCGGCACAGATCTCATTTGTGGATTCCGTGATGAGAACATTAGACAAGAAGATCCTTAAATCGTTCAAAGCATTTCCAAAATGGTTCATTAGGAAGCAGGGTAAACTGGTTGATTTTGCTCCGAACACGGGCGGTGTTATGATTGGGATAAAATTTCTTAAAGAATGCTATAACGAATTCATCCCAATTGGAAATAGAGTGTGTGGTTGTGTTATAAAGCCATTTTTCGGCTAAATCGCACAAAGTAAATGGGAGAAGACGTAAACGCATAGCATCCATAGAAAGTTGTGAAGTGCCCATCATAGCACATACGTTTTCGAATTTGGTGATAAAAATGTATGCGTCTTCAGACTCAAGCCCGTGAAATTTAGGCAAAAAGTTGATAAAGTGGGGTTTGATTTCAAAATTATACCCATTGGCTGGTGGGATAGATAGACAAGTAGAAAGGGGACCACGTATAGGGTAGCATCTCTCTTAGAGAGAGATGCGCGGTGGATTCTGCGCACCTGCGGGTGGTGGCAGAGTGGTGTTATTAAAATTTGATGGAGAACCATCCATCTCGGTCGTTGTTGTTGGTGGGGAGGAAAAAGAAGACGAAGAATTACCGACTTTGGAGTCGATAGAAGAAACACGGACAAGACGGGCACTAGAATTCTATGTCCAGCCGAGCATGCACTAAGATGGTTTAGCGCAAGTGGCAACGTTTATGAGAATTACGTAAAAAGAAAGGTTTGTTTTTGAAAAAATCGGACTTAGACAAATCACAAAAATGCACAATCAATCCTAGATCTAAGGTCACGTAGGTCAAGTCACTTGACCGCTCCTAGACTTCCAGAGAACAAGTCACAGGATCAATCCTCTACAACCTTTTAATCCCTCTTGTGGCCAGGTAAGTGCCAGGTAATGTAACATTTTGAAAATCGTTTAGATGAAATTTCGGAGAATCGGTAAAATAACGGGTGTTTTTCGTAAAAACCAAGATACAATTATTTTACAACATAGAATTAATTATACCTATTCTAGCTATCCAATTGCTAGTATTTGGTGGTTAACGGGTCACTTATAAAACTTCAGGTTCACAAAAAAATTTCTGTAATTAATTATTTTATATATTATTTTAAGCCTTCACTAATACATTTAATTAGCGATAATTACAAATTGGAATGGGTTAATACAACTTTGTACATCATGACACTTTAAACCAAAGTGTAACATGTGGTTTTTGAAATGAAAAGAAGTTGTTAAGATGGTTTTAGAAAATATGATAGAAAAAGGTTTAAATAGTGAAATTAATATAAATGGAAATTAGGGTATAGTATTTATCATTTTTTCCCCTCACCGACACTCACCCACACCATCTCTACTCCCCCCTAAGCATTGGCCGAGCCTTCCATTGATAGCTTCCCTACTTCTCTCTCTTTTCCTTGCAACAAACAAATAAAGGAAAAGAAAAGAATTAAGAAGTAATAATTAATGGAGGTATAGGTAATTGTTGACTTGTGGTTTTTTTCCCAAGACAACACAATCTCTCTCCCTCTCTTTCCCTCCTGCATATTTGGCCGAGCCCCCCTCCTTGGCAGCCCCTCTCACTTCTCATCACAAATCCATCTCAAAAATTCTCATAAATCCATCAAAAAAATCCATAAAAACATCACAAATCCCTAATCTAATCCCTACCCATTTTTACTTGCCTATTCTAGTATGGATCTAGGGAACAAGATGGCAATTTGAGAGGCTAGATTGCAGGTTTGATCTATGGGTTGTGAGGTATAAATCTTGACCCTTTTGTTAAATTGTTTGTTATTACTTCAATTCAACTAAATTAGATGTTTAATTATGGAATTAATTTCAAATTTAACATAGAAGGGTTTGATTTTAAGTTAGGGTTTTGATAAATTGTTCATGGTTTAATTGTGTAGTTGAACCTCTTAAGATTTGGGAAAACTTAATCTTGTTGCATATTGCTAATTGTAACATTTAAAATGTCCAAATTAAGTTTTTTTTAGCAAACTAGGTTTTAGAATTTAATTGCAAATGTGAGATTAAAATCTAGTTAGGAGTTTATATCATTTGAACATGGTTTAAGTGGGTAATTTATCATATTAAGGCATGTAAAATCAAACCTAGTAGCTAGTTTGCAAATTGTTATTTTAAAATTTTACTAATTAAGCCAAATTCCAAACTAGAATTTTAGGCGAATGAAAATAGTTGAGTTTAAAAATTTAATTATGAATTGTGTGACTTAGTTAAAATATTATGTGAGCAATGTAGCCATTAGATTGGTTAAAACATCATGTTTTGAAGTAAAATGGGTAATTGATGCTTACTAGGTTTTTGGAATAAAATCGATTTGATCAAAATGGAGGTTTTGTTGATATATAACCTATTTCATATTATAATTAGTGAGTTGTGAAACCAAGATTGGTACGTTTGGGATTTTCTCAATCAATCGGCGTTTGTACGCCGATGTCGAGGGTTATTTGGTAGATTTGCGTGAGTAGACCATAGGTTTTAACATGTGCGAGATTCGGGTGTCGTTTTGGTCATGAGTCGGATTTTATTGCGATACGATCTGTTATGATATATAGGTACCCTCACGAGAACTTCGAGACGACAAGCAAGCGCGTGGCGATATCGGCATCGGCAAGCGAAAATCAAGGTGAGTAGATATATATCAACGGGGGATGTCGGGTGGATGGCGTATAGCACCCCCGCAGTTTCGTTGAATAGAACGCGAATGCGTTATTACATACATATATGCTTATGTGATATGAGATGTGTATACGAAATGCTTTAGATGACCTTGGGTTAGTGTTAGTGTATTCATAAATTAGTGCCGTTAACTAGTTTCTTAGTCGCAAACCCTAGAGTAGTGATTTGTATACACGCACACACACGCGCATACAATTTATTTTATTGTGCGTATATGGGGATATGTACATATATGTATGTGAGTATGTGTATATATATATATATATATATATATATATACTTGGATGATGATGATAGTATATGATACATGGAGATGAGTCGATGTGATTGGGCAAGATGCCATGAGATCGGAGATGTGACTTGGTTCGTATTATGATACGACATGATATTTTAGCGGGTCCTTAGGCGATGTGTTCATATACACGCATATATATATATATGGTATCAGTATGTACTAGACGTAGATCAGTCCCCAGATCATGATATGATGATAAGGATACCAGATGAATAATGAGATAAATGTGATATTTGACCCGTACCCAGATTGGGATGCCGTACGATGGATTTACCGTACAAGCTATATATTGATGATAGATTCTCACTCTTGGCTCAAGGATGTCATTTGATATATTATATCGTACGTGATACTATTGAGGCGGGATTACCGACTGTTATATATATATATATATATATATATATATAGACTTTGATTTAGGCGGTTTCCTTACCTTTTCGATTAGCCTCTTTGTTTAGTACTGTAGTTTACTTGTAGATGTTAGACTAGACTCGAGTCATACCTATTTCAAAACTAACGAATCGTGAGTATTTTAAACACAGGACAAGAGATTCTACAGATATTTCAAAGGACGTACCTTTACTTAAAAATATCGTAGTCCCTATTTTATAAACATACGATTCGGGTTATTTCAAATGGCAAACTGTTGACTCGTATATATTAATGTAGCTTCCTTATTGTTGCGTTGTTATTCATGTTCGGCACATTATTGCTGCATTTACTATTCATTTGCCATTTATTCTGCTTATCGCATTGCATTGCATGCTTATATGTATTTTCGTTAGAAATGATGAAACCTGTTGTTAGGACACCAGCACCATTACCGATGATGCGTATGCTCCACGTACACTCGCTTGACGGCTCACACACATCTTCATCGGTAATTGCTATGTTACATACACTGTAGAAAATATTATTTCATTGACATAACTTGCTAGCTGATAGTTCTTATATGTTATCGCTTCATATGCTAGTTCATTATTGCATTCATTGCTTGATATTTCATGTATATTTATATATTTATTTGTCATGCAATATTATAAGGGCCGATCCGGATTGCCGGAGCCCAGTATTCATTATTGATTTATGATTTCTGATTTCTGATTTCCATGAGATTTCTGGATTTAGAGAAACCGCAAAGATTTATAAACTGATTATCACTTTCAAAAGATAAAAGTGCAGTTTTGTCATGATATGATATAAGATATGTCCACCATGAGTTTTCTCGGCTCTTGAGCGATATCATACACCCGATTCGAGGAGGGGGAGGAACCGTTTGTGGGTGCATGGTGGACCCGGTGCGGTACCAGGGGCAAGATGGTAGCAGATGATGGCATTGAGCTTAAAACAGGGGAGCATTGTTGACCGGTGATTTCATTGTGACTCGACGGATATCCGGAGGATACCGATTGGAGTACAGGCCAATCCGGATAGCCGGAGCAAAAGGTTTTGAGATTTGATGATATGGGCCAGTCCGGATAGCCGGAGCCCTAGATATTGAGATTCGAGATTACAGGCCAGTCCGGATTGCCGGAGCTTGAGATATTGAGATTTTGAGATTTATGTTTTGTGTCGATACTTGACACTGATTTCATGTTGATTTCATTGATGATACCTCGATTTATATATATATAGAAATCTCACTAAAGAAGGAAAACAGTTTTCATATTCATGATGTATTCTTTTTTCATTATATCTCATCCATACCTCATATTTATGATATGTTGCTACCTGAGGCACTGACACACGCATATGGTATTACACTTATGCATAGATGTTTACCCTTGCCACCTTATCATGCTTCGGACTTTATCATAGTGAGTATATATATATTACTGATCATTTTGACCTAGAATTGAGTCATGCATACGATTGCTGCTCTGTGATATTTTCTACTCACGAGTTGGAAACTCACCCCCGTTGTGCCACAGTTCTTGCAGGTTTTGCCGTATACGGCTTTCTAGCACACTGTTTCTATTCCGGGTGATTGCTTTAGTAGGTGGGTTCACTCGCATTGTGACCACCCTCGTACATTTTTTATATTCAATTGTATCTAGTAACTCCATCAACCAGACTTGTATATTTTTTCAGTCTTAGAAAACCAGTTGTTATTATTCGACCTGAGAGTCACGCGTTGTATTATTATGGGTATTCTTGATGTTTTTGAATTTCCTTTTGAGTTTTGATCCTCGCCCTTGGCGTTTATATTATATTGCTTGTGTGGTCGTGACCGTCAATTGACAAAGAGCTAGCTCCTGCTTGGGGATGCCTTTATGTATATTATTCATGTTTGTACCCGTTTGGGGCCAGTATTTACAAAGGAGACTCTGCCGAAATTTTCGGGAAAATTTGAAGTTGCTTTTAAACGTTTAATGCCATTCATGTTATTTAAACCACTTGTTTTAAAAATGGTTTAGATTTCTGGGCTTTTGGCTTGAATTAGGTGTGGTCCTATAGACTTCACATGATTCAAGTGCCAGTCACGTGCTGTTTTGGGTCGTGACAAAGTTGGTATTAGAGCGCTAGGTTAACCTTGGTTCGAGTCTATGCTTGACTATGCAGAGTCTAGGGAGAATTTATATATTCGGAACCTAAGCTTGACCTTACGGAACTTAGACTTGGTCAAGGGGGTATTAGACCCGAAATTTCGTCGTATAGGTTGATCTTGGTTGATGGAGTAGGTGACTTAAGGAGAGTGGCGTACCGTGTGTATGATCCGCGGCATACTTACGATACGCTACTCATCTTAAGAAGCCGTAGGATGTACATTTCCTTGCACAACATTATATTCATTCCTGCGATCTATCCTCATCAGTATCTGTTATGGTTTTGTTACCACGGATGTACGGGCAGAGAGAGCTATGGCTAGAGTTGCGGTTAGCACGAGCTCGTCATGGACGAGGACTGACCAGGATGTATTCCGGGGACACACGATTGTATAGATGTGTCGTTTTATTGTGTTTTCACGCTATGAGCATTTGATGGATTGCTTTTACAGATTTCTCGGACGTGCAGATCAGCACCAAAGGATTGGGGCCACTGTTAGAGGCCAGCCAGAATGTGATGACCGTCGATGTACCGATTATACTTAATGATTGAGGCACTGTTCAGCGTGCGGATGAATGGTTCAAATGTTGCTGCGACTGACAAGGTGTCACCCAGATGTATGAAGCTAACGCCGTACAAGTTGTATTTAGAGACATGATAGAAGATCGCTAGTCACCCAAGGAGGAATGACTAGGAAATGTGATTCGTTGCTTACCCCGATGCGAGGTCATCAGATTGATTGATTCCAGCTAGAGACGACTTCACGCAGGTACGTTGAGAGTCGATAGAGACGATCGAATGTTAGGAACCCATTTTCCAAGTTTAAAGTATTCGGAAAAACATGCAAGTAATTCTATAGACCCTCTAGAAGATGAAACCCTAACTAATTATAATAACCATGAGAACGCTTGGAAACCTTAGGGTTTGCAGCAGTTCAGCGGTACCATTAATGAGGCCTGGGTTTGCCCTTCTAAGGTTGGTCCACAGGTACTGTGGCATGTACTGGAATACCATTAAACTGTACTCAAGATTTTGAGCTCTTGGGGGATTATGGAACCTTGACAAATCGATCGAAAGGTTCGACGTCATTCGGATATCATGTGATGGGATACTTCACGAGAAGACTTGGATACAGGATCAGTCATATAACGCACACCCAGTAGGCCAGAGTTCGGCATCATTGACGAGATATGTTATGAGCGACCATGATAGTTGGCCAGAGATCTTTAGAGGATGTGCCAGAGTGGAACTGTTCCCGTCATCGTTTCCATATTGAGCCGTTGGACCGAAGAGTTAGGTAGCTGGCAATTCACAGTGAGAAACGAGTGCCTAAGGGCACCAGGCGCCAGACCATGAATAGGGGGCAAGAAGATATCTTGTTCTAATAGCTTTGGATATACCGACATCTTCTCGACTGCGAAGGAAGGACATATTGACGACAATGTTTACGATTTACGATTGTAAGTCTACGGTAGCGCTCCGGCCGTCTGTCCGAGGCCAAAACGCGGAAACAAAAACTTTTTATAAACTTGAAACCGGCGCTATCGCAGACTCTAATCCCGGATCGAACCATTAACCTACAACTAGCAACTAGAGAAAGGGTTGGAAAGCTATACCGATCGATCCGTGTCCTTCGGTCTTTGGCCACCATCCCAAGCTCCTCGCGGCATCTCCGGTCTCGATCTCCTCGTCGGAAAGGCACCACATCAATGACTCTTTTTACGGGCACCCACCTCTGAACCGAGGCAACTCGGACACGATGTTTGCTAGCCGACGTGTCAGAGATTTCTGTAGAATATACGTAAAAGACTTCGTCTCAAGGGTTAATAGAAGTTGCCATTTTTGGTGGAGATGGAAATGAGCTTTTTGAAATGGAGCTAAGGAATTTTGTGCAAGCAAATGAGATCAAAATTTCCACCACCAAAAATGAATGAGGGGCTGTCCCAAAATGTGGCTCGGCCATATTTGAGAGAGGGAGGAAGTGAAGGGAGGTGAGTGTAGGAAAAAGCAAGAGGTGATGATAAGCAAAAAGGTCACACCAAAGTCATTCTCAAATCTAATCACTTAAATGCAAGCAATGAGCACAAATCAATCAATCTCATCAAGAGGATTCCAGAAATTTGCTGGAGCCCCGGCCACCACAAAAAAAAACCCTCCATTTTGTAAAATCCACTTTTACAAAAATACCCCCTCAAAAGAAAATTCAGCCATGAAAAGAAAGAAAGGAAAATGGCCGAAACGGAATGCAAACTGGCAACTTCAAAAAGCGATCCCGTAATAAATTACAGGATAACCCCGGGACTGTATATACATCCCCGCATTTGTATTCCGACCGAATACAAATGCAATGAGACAAAATCTACACAGTATAATACTAGGATTCGGATTAAACCAAAGCCCGCTAATATCATCCGTCTGAACCATAACACATGCACAAGTGTACGCGTATATTCGAACCCTGCCATAAATCCATACGGCCTCTACAACGTTTCGCCCGAAACTTGAGAAACTGTCTGTGGAGGACTCTAAAGACTTGTCAATACATTTGCTGTGGATTTAACCACTAGCACGTCAGAGAAACTAGCCGTACGTAACGGGCTACCAGGTATTGACCAAAAGGGAGGTCAATGAACGAACTCATCCTGACACCCTACTGAGCCTGTCAGTGAAAATATCCGTACAGTCCGGTCCGTTCGTCTATGAGCATCGCATGTCGGGCCTAGAGGGTTGGTAAAAGTCAGACCCATAAAAGCGGTACAAGTCGTGTCGGAGTGTAGCCCATAACACCCTGAGATACAACTGGAATACCTACCAGTAAATCTCCTGCCTTGGCCAAGGACTTCGTGTAATGGCTCTCCTAGACACAGCACGACCTCACCCCCAATACTGGGAGAGACGAATCCCTGCCGATCCGCTCACTGCCTCTATATGGCTCGGGACTGTACCCAACTAAAACCTGTTTGCACGACTCCTTTGAGCCGTGGTAGGGTAGTAATCAAAGCACCGTGTGAACTCACACGAGACAAATGACGATCTCAGGTCGATGAACTAACCTGTACACATGTCATCAGGGAATTGCTATTTGACGTTAGCTATAATACCAACTAGCATGTTCCCCGGCGAGTCTTGTCCGGTGTACTCATAACCCAATGAGCACCTGTATACATCTTAGGTGAACCAGCTGACACCAATGGCTTGTGAGACCGGCCATCGCCCCTCGTCGGGGTCTCGACTCTATACACTAGTCTACTAATGGAGTATCGATGCCCAGTCTCGAAACTCCCACGACTAAGGACCACTTTAAGGATGTGCTTATAGACTACCCAACTCTCACGTATATGATCGCCATCATACTGCAAGCAGTCAAGCAAGAATCCTATGGGCTCTATCAACGTGCAATAGTGACCTGTAAGGTCACCGAAAGTAGTACACAATGATAAAGATAAATCATGGTAGCATACTATTCTCTATCAACGTGTAATAGTGAATTACAATGTCACCTAAAGCATGTACACGATGATAAAGACAAACCAGATAGTATACAAACCTCTCGAGTAAGACTGTCCTACCGGTATAGGTCCTCCCTCAATCATTGCAATCACGTGCCTGTGATCCAATAATTGACTTTGAGGGCACTATATCCAACAATCTCCCACTTGCACTCAAGGCTAATTATTGCGATGTCGCATATTCAGAGCCCGTGTGATACCGAACACCCAACTCCTCTACTAATCAGTCTCACAAATCCGTTTGTGAAACTATTGCGTTCGAGGAATAGCCTTAGTGAGTGGATCCGATCTGATGTTTCTTTCTATGTCTCTCTTTTTCTCAAGTTCGCGGAGAAAGCCATCTCCCGAAATGAGCAATACCTGTCTTAGAATATGTCTGGATATCTGATGGGACCTAGCTCATAAATGAACTCCAAATCCAAACTTCTTAGACTGTATCGTCAACTGAACTTAATCAGTATCCTGCGCCACACCTCCCTCAGTATCCGCTCGGACTACCTGTCCAAAATACTGCCACTCGTCAGAGGGAAAACTACAACTCTGACAGTCACTCTGTCATCCAGGTCACCTTAGAAGCCTGGAATGATAACTGTCTCCTTAAGAGGTTGTTGCTATCATATCCCTAGAACATCCACTTATATTTTAAAACTGCTTCCGAATGTCTCTCCAGGATATAATTAATATCAACTTACTGCATCTCGTGCAAAAACAACATCTGGTGTGGTACTTAACATCTCATGATTGACTCAATTGCCTAAGCAAGTGATTTGCCAATCATGTACATCCTTCTCCCCTTAGTCTGTAAGACACCTTTAGAGAGGATGAGTCCATTACCTGCAGGTACACTACCGTGCCAGGAGTCGTCCATTCTAAAACACCTTTAGAATGCTATCAAAGTACCCAGATTGGGAAACTACCCAAATCTAGATCTAAAACCATAGATCTATAACCAGAATATCTGATATAATATCCAATTCCTATGTGGAGAAACCACTGTGTGACAACCAAAGTATAACCGATTGTAGTATAGAAATTTCACTTCCTACTATGTGTATGTCATCCAAATACCAGGGACATCACACCCTACTACCTTCTTAATAGATCCATCCTCTATTCTGATGAAGTCAAACCAATGACTGTCACATCAGAAATAGATGATCAATCTCCGCTCTATCTGCTTTAGTCTATAAATAGACATAAGCCACTTGTCCACTATGCTTCCGCTGCTCCCACTGACTACGACAACCCTCTGGCAAAGTCATATACACGTACACTTCTAAAGCTAGTTAGAACGACGCCATACTCATCCTCTTGCCGGGTCTCACAGTCCTGGAACAACAGCAATGGAAAGTCTGGGTAAACAAGAACCTCCCTGTCACCGTCCTTGAGCATACCGAAGTACCTCTCGAGGTGCCAGAGGTTACCCACCATATCTGCGGAGTAGCCAATGGAATGTCAAACCAGATTGATTCTTTAGGTCTTATCAAATTTTCAATTAATCGTTTGCAGTTCTGGAATCACTTCCAGTTCCTACCATACTCCCACTACTGTTTTCTGAAAAAATCCATTTTACTAAAACCGTAGCGAGTTAAGAACAATATCACTATTGATCTTCTAGATGGTAAAAAGTCAACCCTCATCATAGCCCGGGTAAACCCATAAACTGCCATTACAAAAACGTGCCTTGAGTTATCCAGAGTCTGGTTTTAAGCATAAGCCGGACAACTCCCCGTACCTTAACATTGTTAAGATATGAACTATTATATATCCAATATAGAAAAGAGGCACTGATTTAATTGGAACCAGATTCAAATCATGCAGCTGTCTCCAGAGCATGTCAACTAAATGGAGAGAGGCCGATCAACATTACTCAACTTAGGAGTGCTTCCAATTATGAGTAACCTGAAAGAGAAGCATGTTCTCTTAATCATTACTATCAACTGAATACCATACACAAATATCTACATCTTTGATCACCTTGAAGAATCCTGATATTTGCAATACCTGTTTCTCTACTTTATTCATATACCTATAACTTCTCAAAAACTTAGACCTTGCATTTCTACGAACACATGTCTAAGAACTAGAGAGTCACAAGTAAACAGAATATAGTACGAGTACCAACCCCTCTGTCCTCATGGACACTGGACAACATACAATACTCTGTATAAGTCCCTTAAGTCTAATAACTCATTCTCCGTGTGTCATAGGTGAAAACTGTACTTATGGTTAAGAAGAATCACACCGCTGTTTAATGCTCCTTACGTAATCATCCACTGATATAGGTAAATGTCATAGACATAATTTCAAAAGTTATATCTCACTTTATAAAAATAAACGTACAGATATATTAATTTGAAATTGGTACATAACAACTGATATTCAAAACCAAATATTTGCCGTCCGGCAAACAACCAGGCGATTTCCTCAAATATCACCAATTACAACGAATCCCTGATATAATGAGGATGATCACCCAATTCCCAATAACTTACTCCCACTCATCTATCTGTAAAACCATACAGATGTGAGAATCAAACCTGGTAAATACAATACCCTGGAGTAAGGGCTAATTGGAAATCAGTTTTCTTTTAACAATACACAGTGAAACTGAAACATGCAGCAAATGTTTCGAAGGGTATCCGGGTATTCTCAGTAATGCCTCTTCCATATCAGATTCATAACTATAACCGTATATTTCTTTGCCATCTCTCCAAATCCCTTTATATGTCTTTAGTCATTACCTTCTGCACACCCCTTTAGGCTAAATGGTTTTCTTCCTTTCCCTACCGTTCGGCCACCAGCCTATGGTTTGCAAGAATAACTATCCAATAAGCGTAATAGGTGTACTGTCCTAATCCTAGGAGCACTCGCAACTCGAGAGAAGGTAAATATAAAAAGAAAACTGAATAAAACCTTATTCATATTTCTCCTGAACCAGAATCCGTCCCCGAACTGGAACAAGTTCCTTCGAGTTCATATATAACTATACGATGGAGTATCCAAGTAACTGTAGATCTTCGTAGTGATACGGAGTGTCCCTGGAGAAATACAAGGTGAAGTAGGAGTGGCGATGAAATACTTGTTTGGTCATGAATAGCAGTCGCAATTTACTTGCCCTCTTACAAATCCATTTATTTGTCTTAACTTATTACCTTCTGTACACCATTGTTAGGCTAATTGGTTTTCTTCATTCCCTACCTTTCGGCACCTGCCTATGGTTTGGAAGAAGACTATCCAATTAGCATAATAGGTGTACCGTCCTAATCCATGGAGCACTCGCAACCTGAGAGAAGGTAAAAGGAAAAGACAACTGTATAGTCCTATTCATTTTCTCCAGAACCGGAACCATCCTCGAATCTGAACAAGTTCTTTCGATTTCGTATATAACCATACGATGGTTTTATCCAATGAAGTGGATGTTCGTAGTAATACGGGTGTTCTGGAGAAAAGGGTAAAAGAAAGAGTGGCAATGAGGTATGCAACTCAGACAATCCAAAAGCCAGTGTTTAAGAAAGGTTCGGTTAACTTGGTCACTGAGTCATAGTCAAGGGTCGGGTCATGGTCGCTGCCAAAGAGAAAGAGAAAAGAAACACTCAGCGTGCACTCTAACCTAGATCAAAATGGTTATCAATTTATCCAATCTGGAAACCTCCCACTGTAACCTCAAATTCTCTCCAAACATGAAAGAAGAATTAGTCGGGATCACCCAGAGGAGTAAACCAACTCATCAGTGGGAATCGGGATCAAACTATCATCGCATGATAATATGATGGAATCCACTCACGTTATCACACTCCAGAAGCTATGCGTATAACTGGCAAGTTTCAGTTTCTTTAGAAACTCCCGATGTTATTTTTACCCCATGCTCTTATGATCTTGACGAAGGCCAACATATCATAAGTCACATGTCAAGTTCTACCCGTCATTGTCCAGGTTAATTTGAACCCACCCGTACATACACTTGACGAAGGCCAAAATAGTAGTACGACTGTCCCAAACCAACGCATCTATCTATGCAGCAGAAAAATAACAAATAGCTACCATACACTATGCCTTGACGAAGGCCAACATACATAGAATGAATACTAAGTGCTACCTCTCTGAAATGACGGAGGGCTACGAATGTTTTTTGGCGAAAAAACTTTTAACGTAATGAACTTGATATCGCTGAAGGAACCGGATAGCTTTTTATAAAATATAGTGGCGAAAACCTTTGCTAAAGAGGTCACTCCAGGTGAAGGGGTCTCGGCTCTCTCCTCGTAGAATGAGGTGCAGGATATTCCAACTGAATACCACGATGCAAAGCAAAAAAGTAATCGACTATAGTGAAGTTATTACCCTGACGCAAACTTCTGTCCAAGGGATCACTCCCGGTGAAGGGATCTCGGCCTTGCCTCGTCGACTGAGGTGCTGGATATTCATAACCGAATACAACTGTGCAAAACAAAAGAGAACATCTTTGCAATAACAGCTTTTTTTAAAAAAATGTTCCAACAACATCAAACAGATTTGTTTAGCTTGCATTGATCCGAATCAATGAAGTCCTATCAATTACTCACACCACAAAAGAACGAAAATATGATGTACGTATATACCATCCGCATTCGCCACTGGGTCCTGTCATCACCCATTAGGTTACTTAACTAACGACAAAGCGGGGACTGACTAGCGCGGGTGTAAAACATATACAACATCTACTAGTATATATATCAATATATAATATTCGCTCAAGACGTGATAAAATGCAACATCACAGAAAAGTAATATCCATCACAGAACAATACAGATAATCTGGGATCCCCGGGTTCATTGATCCGCTACTGAAACCCGACGTTCCCCTGGTCGTCTGGATAGCCTGTGCAATGAAATCCTAGACCCCTACGGGCGGGGCAAGTTATCCGCCAAAACTTGAAGCGAGGCAGCCCCTTCAATAACGTGAATGGACCACCTAGCACTTCATGAAATCCGGTAACTTGAGCACCCCTCCTTGGGTCAACCTGTACCCGCTACGAGTGCGGCGAATAGCCCGCCAATTCTAGAGTGAAGCCCCCTCCGTCTCAAAGCCATGAGATGCGGGCCCGTTGCCCTCTAGAACCCGGCTACCCGTGCACCCCACCGCGGGATAATCCTAGTACAGAAAGTAAAAATATATACAACGGGTACATCGACCTCAGCCCGGTCGTGCCCCAAAAGAATAATATACAAACAGGCAGTGACGGCAGTCCACATGTTGGACACTCGCCCCGCAATATCAAATGTACAAATACAACCTACTGTACTACCATTTCATCCAGGTTATCCACCACGAAAAATCCGCAATATCACAGCACAACACAGAACATCAACGTGAATGTCACGTTCGCAAATCCGTCTAAAAGAGCTATAGCAATTAGACGAGATTTACCGATCAAATGACATTCACGGTCAACAGATATAAAGTAAGTACTGTGAACTAACATGTTTAAAATATTCGATCGACAAAATTTCCCGAAGTTGGCCCCAAGCATAAATCCAGCACTCAAACTAATCTGGGCCCAAACAAAAATTACCAAAAACCCCAATTCCAAACTCAGAAATCACTGTAGAAAAATGGTGCAGAGAAGTTACTGTGCTGCGGCAGAACCGCGGCCAAGAGGGGGGTACGGCCGCGGTTCCACGGCTCTACAGTGACTTCATGCAACCATTTTTCTGCAGTGTTCTTATAACAACCTGCTTGTTTTTCTGCAATACTGAAAATAATTTTACGACGACAAAAAATTTCGACAGAAACTGCAGAATTTGGAAATGTGGTTTTAGAAAATTCGTTCAAATCGATGTTTTAAATACGTTAGAACAAGCCAGTAAAGGTTAATGGCGTGGCTCTGATACCATGTAAGTCTACAGTAGCGTCTCGACCGTCTGTCCGAGGCCAAACGTGGAAACAAAAACTTTTTATAAACTTGAAACCGGCGCTATCGCAGACTTTAATCCCGGATCGAACCATTAACCTACAACTAGCAACTAGAGAAAGGGTTGGAAAGCTATACCGATCAATCCGTGTCCTTCGGTCTTTGGCCACCATCCCAAGCTCCTCACGGCATCTCCGGTCTCGATCTCCTCGTCGGAAAGGCACCACATCAATGAGTCATTTTACGGGCTCCACCTCTGAACCGAGGCAACGTAGAAGACTTCATCTCAAGGGTTAATAGAAGTTGCCATTTTTGGTGGAGATGGAAATGAGCTTTTGGAAATGGTGCTAAGGAATTTTGTGCAAGCAAATGAGATCAAAATTTCCACCACCAAAAATGAATGAGGGGCTATCCCAAAATGTGGCTCGGCCATATTTGAGAGAGGAGGAAGTGAAGGGAGTGAGTGTAGGAAAAAGCAAGAGGTGATGATAAGCAAAAAGGTCACACCAAGTCATTCTCAAATCTAATCACTTAAATGCAAGCAATGAGCACAAATGAATCAATCTCATCAAGAGGATTCCAGAAATCTGCCGGAGCCTCCGACCACCACAAAAAAAATCCTCCATCTTGTAAAAGCCACTTTACAAAAAGACACCCTCAAAAGAAATTCAGCCATAAAAGAAAAAAAGCAAAATGGCCGAAACGGAATGCAAACTGGCAATTCCAAAAATCGATCCTGTAATAAATTGCAGGATAACACCGCGACTGTATATACATACCCGCATTTGTATTCCGACCGATACAAATGCAATGAGACAAAATCTACACAGTATAATACTAGGATCCGGCTTAAACCAATACCGCCTAGTATCATCCGTCCTAACCATAACACATGCACAAGTGTACGCGTATGTTCAAACCCTGCCATAAATCCATACGGCCTCTGCAACGTTTCGCCCGAAACTTGAGAAACTGTCTGTGGGGGACTCTAAAGACTCGTCAATACTTTGGCTGTGGATTTAACCACTAGCATGTCAGAGGTACTAACCGTACATATCGGGCTACCAGGTATTGACCAAAAGGGAGGTCGATGAGCGAACTCATCCTATCACCCTACTGAGCCTGTCTGTGACAATATCCGTACAGTCCGGTCCGTTCGTACTATGAGTATCGCATGTCGGGCCTAGGGGGTAGTAAAAGTCAGACCCCAAAAGCGGTACAAGTCGTGTCGGAGTGTAGCCCAGAACACCCAGAGATACTACTGGAATACCTACTATTAAATCTCCTGCCTTTGGCCAAGGACTTCGTGTAATGGCTCTCCTACACACAGCGCGACCTCACCCCCAATACCGGAGAGACGAACCCCTGCCGATCCACTCACTGCCTCCATGTGGCTCGGGACTGTACCCAACTAAAACCTGTTTGCACGACTCCTTTGAGCCGTGGTAGGGTAGTAATCAATGCACAATGGGAACTCACACGAGACAAATGACAATCTCAGGATGATGAACTAACCTGTACACATGTCACCAAGAAACTGCTATCTGACGTCAGGTATAATACCAACTAGCCTGTTCCCGGTGAGTCCTGTCCGGTGTAATCATAACCCAATGAGCACCTGTATACATCTTAGGTGAACCAACTGACACCAATGGCTTGTGAGACCGGCCATCGCCCCTCGTCGTGGTCTCGACTGTATACACTAGTCTACTAATGGAGTATCGATGCCCAGTCTCGAAACTCCACGGCTAGGGACCACTTTAAGGATGTGCTTATAGACTACCCAACTTTCACGTATATGATCGCCATCATACTGCCGGTAGTCAAGCAAGAATCCAATGGGCTCTATCAACGTGCAATAGTGATCTATATGGTCACCTAAAACAGTACACGGTGATAAAGATAAACCATGGTAGTATACTATTCTCTATCAACGTGTAATAGTGAACTACAATGTCACCTAAAGCATGTACACGATGATAAAGACAAACCAGATTAGTATACAATCCTCTCGAGTAAGACTGTCCTACCGGTATAGGCCCTCCCTCAATCATTCCAACCACGTGCCTGTGATCCAATAATTGACATCTAAAGGCACTATATCCAACAGCGATTTGGTGATTTGAATATCATATGTCTGTTGTTTTGGATTTCAGTGATTTTGGACGATTTATTTGCATGATTGAGATTTTGTGCACCACAGTTGCACTTGACTTCGATTTGATGTCAATCATGATGTTGATTTTGATTTCATGCCTATGGTATGCATGTGATTTGACTTATGCTTTCAGCATAGTTTCATGCACTTTTAGTATTTGATTTGATTTTTGCATGCTGCTGCATATGGTTGTGAGATTTTATACCACGGTATACCGATTTGGATTTGTATTGAAATGTGTTGTATACCATCTATTTCGATTGTGATACTTGATATTTGTTTTCGTGCACCTGTGCACACTGACTTGGATTCTTGCACATATTTGACACGCTTGATGCGATTTAGGTGCACACACTAGATGCACTAAATCGGGATTCTTCGTGCATATCGGATGCACATGATTTTGTTGTCAAGCACACCCGTTTCCCTTGACAGGAGTTTCGTGCACACCCGTTTGCACTTAGATTTTGTTTCTGTGCACATGATATGGCACATTCATTGATTTCGATTTTCGTGCGCACCAGACGCACGAGTGGCATTCTTATATATATTTTGGGATTGATTTTCCCCTTTGAGCTGATGTTTTATGATATTTACTATTTGGTATAGTAGCTGAGCTAGACATAGTCAGAGGACAATACCTAATTATGTTTTGCATGCATCGATAGTTACCGAAGGGATTTCCAAAAAGGGAGTATAGTCTCAGTATTTACTACGTGTCCGAAATGATACGAAACTTTTTACAAGGAAACCCTTCTGAATTATAATTTCCAAACGGCGGGGACGTATGTTAATGATCAAATGATATTATATAGTATATATATATTAGAATTATTTTCTTACAAGACTACGCCTCCGCCACTTGTGTTGTGATACGCCGCATCGCACAGCATTTGAAAAAGAGTGGCATGAATTTCTTCAGATATTTTGACGAATTACGACGATGCGTACTATGTTCATGTTATAGTTTTGATGTATAATCATGCTGAGATTTCATACTGATGTTGACATTTGTGTCTTCACCATAACTCCGATGATTGCGGGATGCTTGACGGAGTTTTGATTTCGGTTTATATACTCGTTTTCCATGGCGCATGCATTGTGCTACGATATGTTTTTATGTATTTATGATTTTGGAGCCACTGCCCGACTTGGTGTTTTGCTGAAATATTTTCGTATTTAGGAGAGTTTTATATTTAAATTCGGGACCGAATTTCTTTAAGGGGTAAGATTTGTAACGTTTGAAAATCGTTTAGGTGAAATTTCGGAGAATCGGTAAAAATAACGGGTGTTTTTCGTAAAAACCAATATACAATTATATTACAACATAGAATTAATTATACTTATTCTAGCTATTCAATTGCTAGTATTTGGTGTTTAACGGGTCACTTATAAAATTTCAGGTTTACAAAAAAAAAATTCTGTAATTAATTATTTTAAATATTATTTATAAGCCTTCACTAATACATTTAATTAGCGATAATTACAAATTGGAACGGGTTAATACAACTTTGTACATCATGACACTTTAAACAAAAGTGTAACATGTGGTTTTTGAAATGAAAAGAAGTTGTTAAGATGGTTTTACAAAATATGATAGAAAAAGGCTTAAATAGTGAAATTAATGTAAATGGAAATTGGGGTATAGTTATTTATTATTTTTTCCTCACTCACACTCACCCACACCCCCTCTCCTCCTCCCCCCTCGGCATTGGCTGAGCCTTCCCTTGACTGCCCCTCCCACATTCTCTCTCTTTTCCTTGCTAACAAACAAACAAAAGAAAAGAAAAGAATTAAGAATTAATAATTAATGGAGGTATGGATAATTATTGACTTGTAGTTTTTTCCTAAGACAACACAACCTATCTCCCTCTCTTTCCCTCCTGCACATTTGGCCGAGCTCCCCTCCTTGGCTAGCCCCTCTCACTTCTCATCACAATTCCATCTCAAAAATTCTCACAAAATCCATCAAAAAAATCCATAAAAAACATCACAAATCCCTAATCTAATCCCTACCCATTTTACTTGCCTATTCTAGTATGGATCAAGGGAACAAGGTGACAATTGAGAAGACTAGATTGCAAGTTTGATCTATGGTTGTGAAGTATAAATATCTTGACCCTTTTGTTAAATTGTTTGTTATTACTTCAATTCAACTAAATTAGATGTTTAATTATGAATTAATTTCAAATTAACTTTCAAGAGAAGAGGTTTGAATTAAGTTAGGGTTTTGATAAATTAGTTCATGGTTTAATTGTGTAGTTGAACACTTGAGATTTGGGAAACTTAATCTTGTTGCATATTGCTAATTGTAACATTTAAAATGTCCAAATTAAGTTTTTTTTAGCAAACTAGGTTTTAGAATTAATTGCAATGTGAGATTAAAATCTAGTTAGGAGTTTATATAATTTGAACGTGGTTTAAGTGGGTAATTTATCATATTAAGCGCATGTAAAATCAACCTAGTAGCAAATTTGCAAAATGTTATTTAAAATTTTACTAATTAAGCCAAATTGCAGAACTAGAATTTGAGCGAATGAAAATAGGTGAGATTAAAAATTTAATTATGAATTGTGTGACTTAGTTAAAATATATATGTGAGGCAATGTAGCCATTAGATTGGTTAGAACATCATGTTTTGAAGTAAAACGGGTAATTGATGCTTACTAGGAATTTTTGGAATAAAATCGATTTGATCAAATTGAGGTTTTGTTGATATATAACCTATATTCATATTATAATTAGTGAGTTGTGAAACCACGATTGATACGTTTGGGTTTTTCTCGCGTCATTATCGAGGCTTATTTGGTCGATTTGCGTGAATAGACCATAAGTTTTAACCTATGTGAGATTCGGGTGTCGTTTTGGTCATGAGTCTGAGTTTAATGCGATACGATGTGTTATGATATGTAGGTACCCTCATGAGGACTTCGAGACGACAAGCAAGTGCCTGGCGACATCGGCATCGACAAGCGAAGATCAAGGTGAGTAATTATATATCTACGGGGGAAGTCGGATGGATGGCGTATAGCACCCTGCAGTCTCGTAGAATAGAACGCGAATGCGTTATTACAAACATATATGCTTATGTGATATGAGATGTGTATACGAAATGCTTTAGATGACTTTGGGTTAGTGTTTGTGTATTCGTAAATTAGTGTCGTTAGCTAGTTTCTTAGTTGCGAACCCTAGAGTAGTGATTTGCATACACGCATACACACACGCATACATTTTATTTTATTGTGTGTATATGGGGATATGTACATATGTGTGTGTATATATATATATACGTATACATATACTTGGATGATGAGGATAGTATATGATACATGGAGATGAGTCGTTGTGACTGGGCATGGTGCCATGAGATCGGTGATGTGACTTGGTTCGTATTATGATATGACATGATATTTTAGCGGGTCCTTAGGCGATGTGTTCGTACACACGCATATATATATAGATGGTATCAGTATGTACTAGACGTAGATCAGTACCCAGATCATGATATGATGATAAAGATACCAGATAAATAATGAGATAAATGTGATATTTGACCCGTACCTAGATTGTGATGCCGTACGATGGATTTACCGTACGAGCTATATATTGATGATAGATCCGCACTCTTGACTCGACGATGTCATATGATATATTGTATCGTACGCGATACTATTGAGGCAGGATCACCGACTGTTATTATATATATATATATATATATATATATATATATATATATCGACTCAGATTTAGGCGGCTTCCTTACCTTTTCGATTAGCCTGTTAGTTTAGTACTGTAGTTTACTTGTAGATGTTAGACTAGACTCGAGTCATACCTATTTCAAAACTAATGAATCATGAGTGTTTTAAAGACAGGACAAGAGATTCTACGAATATTTCTAAGGACGTATCTTTCTTAAAAACACCGTAGTCCCTATTTTATAAACACACGATTCGGGTTATTTCAAATGGCAAACTGTTGACTCGTATATATTAATGTAGCTTCCTTATTGTTGCATTATTATTCATGTTCCGCACATTATTGATGCATTTACTATTCATTTGCCATTTATTCTGCTTATCGCATTGCATTGCATGCTTATATGTATTTTCGTTAGAAATGATTAAACCTGTTGTTAGGACACCAGCACCATTACTGATGATGCATATGCTCCACGTACACTCGCTTGCTGGCTCACACACATCTTCATCGGTAATTACTATGTCTCGTACACTGTAGAGAACATTATTTCATTAACATAACTTGCTAGCTGATAGTTCTTATATGTTATCGTTTCATATGCTAGTTCATTATTACGATTCATTGCTTGATATTTCATGCATATTTATATATTTATTTGTCATGCAGTATTATAAGGGCCTGTCCAGATTGCCGGAGCCCAGTATTCATTATTGATTTACATTGTGATTTATGATTTCAGATTTCCATGAGATTTCTGGATTTAGAGAAACCGCAAAGATTTATAAACAAATTATCACTTTCAAAAGATAAAGGTGCGGTTTTCTCATGATATGATATGAGATATGTCCACCTTGAGTTTTCTCGGCTCTTGAGCGATACCATACAACCGATTCGAGGAGGAGGAGGGACCGTTTGTGGGTGCTTGGTGGACCCGGTGCGGTACCTCGGGGAAAGATGGTCGTAGATGATTGCGTTGAGCCTAAGACAGGGGAGCATTGCTGACCGGTGATTTCACTGTGACTCAACGGATATCCGGAGGATACCGATCGGAGTACAAGCCAGTCCGGATAGCCGGAGCCTGAAGTTTTGAGATTTGATGATATGGGCTAGTCCGGATAGCCGGAGCCCTAGATATTGAGATTCGAGGTTATAGGCCAATCCGAATTGCCGGAGCCTGAGATATTGAGATATTGAGATTTATGTTTTGTGTCGATGCTTGAAACTGATTTCATGTAGATTTCATTGATGATACTTCCATTTATATATATACAGAAATCTCACTAGAGAAGGAAAACAGTTTTCACATTCATGATGTATTCTGTTTTCATTATATCGCATTCATACCTCATATTTATGATATGTTACTACCTGAGGCACTGACACGCGCACATGGTATTACACTTATGCATAGATGTTTACCCTTGCCACCTTATCATGCTTAAAACTTTATCATATTGAGTATATATATATATTACTAATCATTTTGACCTAGGATTGAGTCATGCATACGATTTCTGCTCTGTGATGTTTTCTACTCACGAGTTGGCAACTCACCCCCGTTGTGCCACAGTTCTTGCAGGTTTTTCCATACAGGTTTCATTGCGGCTTTCTGGCACACTGTTTCCATTCCGGGTGATTGCTTTGGTAGGTGGGTTCACTCGCATCGTGACCACCCTCGTACATTTTTTATATTCAGTTGTATCTAGTAACTCCATCAACCAGACTTGTATATTTTTTCAGGCTTAGAAAACCAGTTGTTATTATTCAACCTTAGAGTCACGCGTTGTATTATTATGTGTTTTCTTGAAGTTTTTGAGTTTTCTTTTGAGTTTTGATCCTCGCCCTTGGCGTTGTATATTATATTGCTTGCGTGGTCGTGACCATCAATTGACGAAGAGCTAGCTCCCTCTTGGGGATGCCTTAATGTATATTAGTCATGTTTGTACCCGTTTGGGGCCAGTATTTACAAAGGAGACTCTGCCGAAATTTTCGGGAAAATTTGAAGTTGCTTTTAAACGTTTAATGCCATTCATGTTATTTAAACCACTTGTTTTAAATAAGTTTTTCTTTCACTTTCCTTAAAAATGTTTAGATTTCTGGGATTTTGGCTTACTTGAATTAGGTGTGGACCTATAGATTTCACATGATTCAAGTGCCAGTCACGTGCTATTTTGGGTCATGACAGGTAAGTGGGAGGTATCCGCTATACGAATCACCGTAAATAGCTGGCCTAATTAAGTAACCACTTGCCTTAGACACACTTGCCTTGACACCATAAAAGAAATGCGTATAAGAAGTAGATTATCCACGACCTTCCCCTGTCCTGATTGAGCGCGACAGTCCTTAGAGTCTTGGTCTAGATATTTTTTAATTAATGACGAGTGATGAGTATTCCCGCCTGTCACGCGGGTGACCCGGGTTTGATCCCCGGCAACGGCGCCATTTGATTGAATGAAAATTCCGGTGTGTAGTTGGAAAATTGTAAAGAAATCACAACCAAAAATTATTTGACCGCAATCAATAACGGTGTCGAATGTAGCGCGTTAGTAAGTGCGGATCGTCCACAAGGAAAGTGTAATCGTTCGGGTTTCGAATTAGATGAGTTGAAATTTTAAAGTAAAGAAAAGAAAACAATTCATGATTTGTAAATTGAAGTTCAAGAATTAGAAAATCTAGATCTAATAACAAGAAAACGATAAAATCAAGAATTGAGATGTTTGTGATGATTTCCAAACCAAATATCAAGAATCGAAGTGAGGCTCGTAGGAATCGATCGGATCTATAGATGTGATGAAATCTAGCGATTACGTATTCTTATCCTTCGATGAATTGATACTAGATCGATGATGATCGACGAGAATTAGGGATTTCTAGTGAAACTAGGGTTTCATCATTTATCCCTTGTTCCTTCGTCAATATCATTCACATTCTAGCCTCTAGTAAATTCAAGAATCGATCGTGGATCCCTAATTTCGAGCGATCACAATCAAGAAAGTATCGCAACGAAACTAGGTCGTCGATTCTTCAATTTGCTAGGGTTTACAAAACTCGTAGGACTTAAGAATCATTTTAAGATTTGTTACATCATCATTCTATTGATTGTCTCAACTCCTTTATGTTGGAGATAGTGCCCTCAGAGTCAATTATTAGGTCACAGGTACGTGATTGTAATGATTGAGGGAGGACCTATCCCGGTAGGACAGTCTTACTCGAGATGATAGTATGCTATCTGGTTTACCTTTATCATCGTGTACTGCTTTAGGTGACCTGACACGTCGCTATTACACGTTGATAGAGCCCCTAGGATTCTTGCTTGACCACCAGCAGTATGAGGGCGATCATATAAGTGGGAGCTGGGGGTCTATAAGCTTATCCTTAAAAAGTCCTTAGTCGTGGGAGTTTCGAGACTGGGCATCGATACTCCATTAGTAGACTAGTGTATACAGTCGAGACCCCGACGAGGGGCGGTGGCCGGTCTCACAAGCCACTGGTGTCAGTTGGATCACCTAAGATGTATACAGGTGCTCATTGGGTTATGAGTACACCGGACAGGACTCGCCGGGAACATGCTAGTTGGTCATATACCAGACGTCAGATGGCAGTTCCCTGGTGACATGTGTGCAGGTTAGTTCATCGACCTTGGGATCGTCATTTGTCTCGTGTGAGTTCCCACTGTACTTTGATTACTACCCTACCACGGCTCAAAGGAGTCGTGCAAACAGGTTTTAGTTGGGTACAGTCCCGAGCCACATGGAGGCAGTGAGCGTATCTTCAGGGGTTCGTCTCTCCCGGTATTGGGGGTGAGGTCGTGCTGTGTCTAGGAGAGCCATTACACAAAGTCCTTGGCCAAGGCAAGGAGATTTACTGGTAGGTATTCCAGTAGTATCTCAGGGTGTTCTGGGCTACACTCCGACACGACTTGTACCGCTTTTGGGGGTCTGACTTTTACCAACCCCCTAGGCCCTCCATGCGATACTCATAGACGAACGGACCGGACTGCACGGATATTGTCACTGACAGGCTCAGTAGGGTTGTCAGGCTGAGTTCGCTCACAGACATCCCTTTTAGTCAATACCTGGTAGCCCGTTACGTATTGGCTTATACCTCTGACGTGCTAGTGGTTAAATCCACAACCAAGGCGTTGACGAGTCTTTAGAGTCCCCCACATTCAGTTACTCAGCTTTCGGGCGAAAGGTTGTAGAGGTCGTATGGAGATATGGCAAGGTCCGATCAGATACGTGCGGTATTGCACGGATCAGGATCGGACAGTCTGTACTATAGGCCGTATGGTTATATGGCAGGGTTCGATCAGATACGTGCGGTATTGCACGGATCAGGATCGAGCAGATATTACTAGCCGATTTTGGTATAAGCCGGATCCTAGTATAGTACAGTGTAGATTTTGTCTCATTACATTTGTATTTCGGTCGAAATACAGATGCGGGTGTGTATGCACAGTATCGGGGTTTTCCTGTAATTTATTACGGGACCAGTTTTCTGGAGTTGCCAGTTTGCTTTCCGTTTCGGCCAATTTCCATTGTTCCGTTCATTGGCCGAAAATTGGTGGAGGAGGGTTTATTTGCATTGTTGCAAATAGGCTTTTGTGGAGGGGGTCTTTGCATATTTCCTTGTGTCATGATGACTCACCATACCTTGACCTTACCTTGACTTCTTGACTTGGTTTTCATGATTTCTTGACTTTGGTTGTGATGATGGGAGAAGAGATGGTTGTTGAGTGTTGGACTTTTCAAGCCATCATTTTCTTTGCATTATTGTTCAAGCCATTCTCTCTCTCTCTCCAATCACACCAATATGGGGGGGGCCGGCCATTCCTTGTGTGTGGGGGGATTTTCATTTTCATGGAGTGGAGAAAAATATGATACACTCATTCTTTAGTATGCTACATTTTTTCCCCCCTCTCTCCAAGCTCTCTTTTCCTTCACCAATGGCAATTCCACAATCCCCAAAAATGAGACATGGTTCTTCACACATTCTACAGCGAATCTTGGGCACGTCGAGTAGCCGGCTTCGTGCCCGAGTTGCCTCGGCATTGAGGTGGGAGCCCATAAACAAAGTAGGCGATGTGGTGCACTTCCGGCGACGAGGAGGAGACGGGACTTTTCCGCAGGAGATCGGGACCATGACGAGAAGACCGGAGGACTTGGATCGTCGGTATATCTCTAACCCATTTTCTAGTTAGCTTAGACTAGTTAATGGTTCGATCCGGGTTTAGTGCGCGGTGGTGCCGGTTTGCTAAGTCCGCAAAATTTAAGTTATTCACCGCTTCCGCATTCCGACGTCGGATTGACGGCCGGGGCGCCGCCGTGCACTTACACTTTACGAGCGGAGTTTTACTCAAACATCACAACAAGAACCACAATTACAAATTGAGATCGAATCATGATGTAAGAATTTAAAGAAAACAAGATTAAAGAATTTCACCTTTTATTTATATCAACAATTCCGTTACAAATCGCTCAAGAACTACAAGAGGAAGAACTCGATCGTCGATTTGGCTTCGCTCGTCTCCTTGAGTCGCGGATCGGCTTGGATCACTTTCTCGATTGAAGATCGGCTCCGCTCCTAAAAGGCTGAAGGCTTCTCGCTTGAATGGTACTCGGGATCTTGAATTTGGCTTAGATTTAGAATTAGGGCTACAACATGTGTCACTCAACTTGTAGATGGAAGAAGAATAGAGAATAATGGACCCCCCAACCCTTAGATCTAGGCTCCTTTTTATAGACCTCAAAACTCTAGATCTAAGATTTCAAATTTGAATTTCCCTCTAAAAGTTTGTTATAGGGAGAGGCTTCTAGAAGAGGTTAGTTAGAGGGAGCTTCTAGAACTAGTTTGTTAGGAGCTTAATCAAGATTAGCTTAATTTAATGATCCTTGCTGATCTGGAGAAGCTTCTGGAGTTCAGTAGAAATTGCATTGGCTTGCTGAGGTGCAGGAGCTGAGATATGAGTTCTGCGCTAAAAATGGACTGATGACGTGGCCAATCCACCGCGCATCCGCGGCGCCAAGTGGGTTTGGGCCGCGGATCCCGGTCCTTTGTGGGCCTTGGGGATTGATATTTTCTGATTTTTTTGTTCTGATATTTGGGCCTTTGAGTTGCCGTATTTTATCAGCACTGTTTCACAATTTTGGCTCGGTTTCTGGAATTTCCTGCACAGACTTCGAAACAAGTGTTGCGCAATACAGGTATGATGCAATGCCATGATAAACAGTCAATTTCCCTTAAAGTGCCGGTTTTAAAGTACAACACAGGTAATTCGGTATTTTACTATTGTTTTGCTAATATGTGTAATATGCAAACTGAACACCTCTAGATGAATGCAAAAGATAGGGAAATTGACGTGTTAAAAATACATTATTTTCGACTGATCAAATTCCCCCAAACTTATTTTCGGTCGTTTTGAGCGAACTGTTTTATTAAAAAGAGAAGGAGAAAAACTAACTAGCACACTTTCGTAAGCAACACGATTGCACTGAGCACGTGCAACAATCCTTTAAACCTCTAGGTGTCCCTAGTAGGAGGAGTGTTGTCTCCTGAGGGTTTTCAGCGGATTGCACCCACAAAATCCAATAATAAAAGGAAGACCGTGAATATTACATTTAAAGACAAGAATTGTAAAAGAAAAGCCTTGAAAATTAAGGTTTCTAACTAAGCTAGCTTTTCGGTTGTCATGAGCCCTAACTTAATAGTCATGAAAAGATGTTAGAAATCACGTCCTCCCACAATAAATCATCGTCTTATTCTTCATTCCTATCTTTCTTCCAAACATCGATCATATAACCCTACGTGTGTGTAAAGACATCCCTACATGTTAGTTGTATGTATGCCCTAGAGGCCAGTATTGTACAGATGATGTATATTATATTGGATGCTTGGACATATATAGAGATGACTTTCTTGCTCGATATGATAGTATGCTATCTGGTTACTCTTTATCTTAACATGTATACTAGTCTCTTTATACTGTCTTATAGTTACATGTTGGTAAAGCCCTTAGGATATGTACTTGAATACCTGGACTGTGATGCAGATCATACTAGTGGGGACATGGTAGTCCATAAGTACATCCTTCGTGGTCCCTAGTCGTGGGTGTATCGAGACAGGGCATCGATATACCAGTGTAGACTAGCGTATACGCTTCTCGACCCATGAGATGGGCGATGGATGATCCCATATCCATTGGTGTTTGACATCAGAGATGGTGTACGGGTGCTCAGTGGAGACTGGGTATACTGGACAGACTCGCCGAGAACTCCCAGATGGTATTATACCTCACGTCAGATGGCAGTTCTCAGGTGACACTTGTACAGGTTAGTCTGTAGACCCGAGATCGTCATAGAGTCTTGTGTGATTCCCACTGTGCTTTGATCTCCACCTTACCACGTCCATGAGGGCATGCAAAACGATGGTCTTTGGGTACAGTCCCGAGTCACATGGAGGCAATGAGCGATAGGAGGGGTTTCGTCTCTCCCGGTATTGGGGGTTGATGTTGCGCTATGCTCGATTGGCCGTAACAGGGAAGTCTCTGGCCAGGGCTGATCAGAGATTTGCTGGTAAGTGTTACCAGTAGTTTCTCGACCCGTTATGAGCCTCACATCGGCACGACTTATCGGTTATTGGGGTCTGACGTATACCACCCCTAGACTTGATATGCGACATATCAGATGAATAAACCGGACTGTACGGTAAGTGTTACTGGTTGGATTCACAGGAGTGTGAGCGGGCTAGCTCGTCGATCTTCTGATCGCTCGATACCCGGATGGCCGTTACGTTTAGCAGACCGCTTGCGGCTTGTGGGTGCTTGATATGATCATCATCTGCTACCGGCGTATTGACGAGTCTTTAGAGTCCTACACAGAGGTTTCCTGGTTCAAGCGAAACGAAATAGGAGCGCATATGAGATATGTGCAGGACCGAGAATAATGCGTGTATGTGATACCGCATTTCATTCTCGCGATATATGTTTCGATTGGTTATATTCGATATGACCTAGTTATCGAATCATTGATTCGATAAATCGATACATTGAATACTAGTCGGTTATGTGCGACATGACCAGATCATTGAATCAAATGTTGTTTTAATGATTTAATGTGTAATTATATATTTGATATATTACTTTGCATTAGCTAGTATAGGTTCACTTTAAATGGATTTTCTCACTTGATGTGCAAGTTGTATATGTGATATACTTTTGTACACATGTTTGTATCATGTTTGATGATACTTGCTTTCATGGTTAAGTGTAAAGAATTAAACCATGGTTAAGTGTTGATTAGGGTTTGCAAATTCATTTATCTATCTATTTATTTATTTGAAATGGATTAAGATAAGAATGGTGGCTTTATTTGTTTTATGTTGAAGCTTCATGAAGCTTTGACCTTAGTGACCATTCTTGTCTTCATGCTTAACCCTAACTCATCCAAGTAACCATGGTCCATTCTCTACACTCAACTAAGGTTAGATTATGATAAGTATTGATTTCTTTTTTAATTTATCATAACACTTATCATAAACTAGCTTCATCTTCTCCTTCTTCTTCAAGAGAGAAAACTAGATGCCATCAATGGCAACTTGAGAAAAAGTGAGTGAAATCCAATTCTAAAGTGAACCCACCTCCTATTTCTTCACCCTCTACCTCTTGCCAAGTTGTTTTGGGTGTTTTCTTCACAAGTTTCACAACTTGGTGAAGTTGGAGCTTGAACTTGCGCAACCTCGACGTAGATCGTCTTTGACACGAAGCCGACGACCTATTCCGCTCGTTTTCCCGATGAAGCCGACGAATGAGTCTAGGATTCGAAAAGGAAAGCGAGAGGATGACTACGTGGAGCTAAGGAAGTGGATATCCGGATCTACAAAGGTTGTAGCATCTAACTTTTAGTTAAAGTGTTAACTAGTTTATAGTTTCGCCTAGAAATCTAGCCGACGATCCGTATTAGGGTTTCTCGGCACCCATAAAATTTTAAATTGGCATGTTCGATGCCTTGTGAGACCTCTATAGTGTGCCTAGGAACCCTACAGTGGTATCAGAGCCTAGCTAGAGCCTTAGGCGAAGTCTAGACGCAATTTGAAACCCGATCGAACCCGAAAACCTAACTTTAAGATGCTCTCTGGACTTTTTCTAAATTCTGGGATTTTTCCAGATTAAAAATTGCTAAAAAATTCAGCAGGGAAATATATGAATTACGGTGCAAAAATTTCTTTATGAACAGTCTAAAGCGCGGCGGATCCGCGGTCTAAGCCTCCTTATGCGGCGGATCCGCGGCAGCTTTATTAAATTATTATATAATTTTTGCACAGTAACTGATACCTTCTGGTGTTGGATTTTCTGGAATTTTTTAAAATTTATTCAAGAGTTGAATTTTCTGGGGTTGCTTTGGGGATTCGGTGTTTCGATCGGGGTATCAAATTTCGTCTTTGTGTATTTCCGGATAATTTTTAGAATATGTTAAAAAGTTCGACCGGATATAAATACCCAACTTTTCCCCTGTCGGGAAATTTCCAAGTGTTGGATTTTTCCGTAGTTTAACGACGTTCTAAGTAGTGCAAGTAACGCGATGGACCCTCTAGAAGACAACAAACCTTAACTCGATTATGTGACCGTCTTGAACTGCCCTTTGAACCTTCGGGTTTGGGGCAGTACGGCGTGCCACATGTGAGGCGTTGGCTTGACCTTTCTACGGCTGGACCGTTGGTACTGAGGCACGAACTGAATGTTGTTAGACTTATTTCATGTGTTGAGTTGTATCGGGAAAACTTGGGTATCCGACTGCTCGATCGGAAAGTTTAACATTTTCTGTTTATCTGGAATGTGATACAATAATTGGAATTCACAAGTAGTTATGAGATAACTGAATGAATGTTATAAATCTAGCAATTTAGTCCCATATGATATTGAAAAGAGTTTTCGATAATGAGACTAAAATGCGGGATTTATATCTGTTAGGCATGCGATGTCTAAAGAGGTTGCGGATCCCAATTGTTGTAGTTTTACACTTTCTTTTCTGTGACCGTAAGTGTAGTATGTTCCGGTTTCGTTGCTATACGTCAACGACAATTGGGGTATGCATACTTACTTACGTTGATGACATGTGATGTTATGTGTTGCTGGATATGTTATATTGGATCGTCGTGTTCGAATAGCCGGGGTTTTTTATGTGAGATGAGTGTTTTTCATTTTCATTCATGTAAAAACTTGTATGTAATATTCTTTTATTTGGGGCACTTCCAGGTAGCGGAAGTTGTCACCTTTTGTATATTATTTACTTTTCCGCATTAGGATAGACCCAAGGAGGGGAGCACAAGTAACCGGGTTCTGGGGTCCAGTGGAAGACCAACTCGAGGAGTCGAGTCGGGTCTCCTAACCCTAGAATTGGCAGGGTTGCTTGCCGCTCTCGTAGGGGTCTAGGGGTGTGGGATTGGCTATTCATCACGACCATGGAATCCGTGTTTTATACTGGCTCGTATTGAAAACACGGACGTCCTAGTATATCCAATGTTTCATATGTTTCTTCTGCTGCGATATCTGTGATGTGATCATGAGATGTTCTGTGATGGATATAGTATATAGTATATATGATATATTATATAGACGTTACTTATGTTTTACACCCGCGCTAGCCCTGCCCTGCTCTGTCGTTAGTTACTTAACCTAACGGTGCACGAGGGGACATCGAGGCGAATGCGGATGGCATAAGTGTACGTCATATCTATCTGTGATGTTTAGGTATTTAAATGATGGGACTTCATTAATGTGATTAATGAAAGAAAAGAAACCTAAGATGTTGTGGAATCAGATTTTAAACAAAACAGGTAGCTACAGTTCTTGCTTTGCATAGCGGTATATATGATATACCCTGCACCTTATTCGATGAGGAAAGGACCGAGATCCCTTCACCGGGAGTGACTCCTTGAGCAATAACTGGCAGATGCTACACACTCGGTTTGGCTTTGATTGCTTTTAAGAGTTTATGCTTTGCACAGTGATATATATGATATATCCCGCACCTCATTCGACGAGGAAAGGGCCGACGATCCCTTCACCGGGAGTGACCCCTTTAGCAAAACTAGAAAAGCCTCAAAATCATTCCATTTTAAAACTTCATTTGATTCTACAACGATATCAAGTTCATTACGCAATAGGTTTTCAGAAAACCTGTCGTAGCCCTCCGTCATTTCAGATAAATTACATATAGTATTCGTGCTACATTTGTTGGCTTTCGTCAAGGTGTAGTGTGCGGTAGCTATGTGCTGTTTATCTGCTGCATATGATGCGACTGGATTAGGGTAGTCGTACGGCTTTGTTGGCTTTCGTCAAGGGTCATGCGGGTGGGTTTAATTCAGTCAAGAAATGTACGGGTTGAACTTGACTAGCGGGCTGTGGTTTGTTGTCTTTCGTCAAGGTCATAGCACGCTAGGGGCAAAAGCATTATCGGGAATTTCAAGTGTTGAAATTTGCAATGAGATTGCATACCTTCTATGAGATAGTTGGATCCCGATACCCACTGCGAGTAAGAGTTACTCCTGGGAGAGTTTTACACATTACAATTAGCCGATCAAGTAGGTGTCTAGAAAGGTGTTAACGAGGTTACGCCTCTGGGAAAACGAGGTTTACATTAATTAGGTTCGTGCGAAAGCACGAGGGACCTCCCTCAAAGTACCGACACTGGCCTGGCTGAAAGATTGGCGAACTTGTAGTGTGTAATTAATCCCGGCTAGTCTTTCCTTTTAGGGTTTGAAGAAAGATTTGATAAAAAGCAGTGGGAGCCATCCTGATTAGATAAGATAATAACCAATCTGATCTTGCACGAGCATACGCTAAAGTGTTTTCTTCTCTCTCTCTCGAGGTAGCGACCATTTCATGCCTTAATAAAGATAATAATATGGATGTATTGACCGAACCCGCATGTTATACTGTGCTGGGGAACGTTGGTTCCGTTCTTTCCTATAAGAGTTATAGGACTGAGCAGGATATAGGGGAATACCAGGATTCCCATGCCACCCGAATGAAGAAAGTACATGATGATGCATTTTCTTCGGGTATGTTCGTTACAGAGAACTGTTTCTCCATTTACCCTACGTCTTGGGTATTAGATACCGGGTCAGATCCCATATATGTAATCAGTTACATGGGCTTAGAAAAGGTAGAGAACTTGGAGAAGGTGATAAAGACATTAGAGTTGGAAATGGTGCAATTGCTGCAGCTAAGACTGTCGGGGAATATCACCTTGTATTACCAACAGGTAATACATTGGTTCTGAACGAATGCTATTACATGCCGAACCTGATATGCAACATTATATCGGTTTCTTTGTTGAGTAAAGAGGGATATAATTTTGTATTACAGGACAATGTTATGAACATTTTCCGTAACCAAAAGTTGGTTGGATCAGGCACGTTGTGCAATGGCATTTATGTTCTAAACCAATCAACAGTTCTGAGCATAACAAACACACACAAGAGGAAGAGTTCTGAACTGAACGAATCTTTCTTATGGCATTGTAGACTGGGTCACATCAATGCGACACGACTGGCTAAGTTGCATAAGGATGGGTATTTGAAACCATTCGAATTTTCATCTTATGACACTTGCCAGTCATGTCTCAAAGGCAAGATGACCAAAACTCCGTTTACGGGACACGAAGAAAGAGTTACTGAACTCTTAGGACTAGTACATAGCGATGTATGCGGTCCAATGTCTACACATGCCAGGGATGGTTCTTCGTACTTCATTACATTCACTGACGATCTCTTAAGATACGGACATGTGTACTTGATAAGACACAAGTCTGAAACTTTTGAGAAATTTAGAGAATATAAACAAGAAGTCGAAAACCAAACCGGAAAAAGTATTAAAATCCTTCGATCTGATCGAGGAGGTGAATACTTGAGCAATGAATTCCTGGACTTCCTAAAAGAGAATAGGATTCTCTCTCAGCTGACTCCTCCATATACACCACAGCACAACGGTGTATCAGAACGGAGGAACCGCACCCTATTAGATATGGTGCGCTCTATGATGAGCACAGCTGAGTTACCTATTTCCTTCTGGGGGTATGCGCTTGAGACAGCCATACATCTATTGAATATGGTCCCCACCAAATCTGTGCCTACCACTCCATATGAGATATGGAAAGGGAAAAGACCATGTCTTAACTATGTTAAGATATGGGGTTGTCCAGCCTATGTCAAACGACAAAATCCGGACAAACTCGAGGCACGGTCTGTTCTATGCAAATTTGTAGGATATCCCAAGAATTCTCAAGGGTATATCTTCTACCACCCTGAGGAACAAAGAGTATTTGTTTCTCGGCATGCCACCTTTTTAGAAAAGGAATTTCTTGAAAAAGAGATTAGAGGTCATGAGGTAGAACTGGAAGAGGTTCCAGCTGCAGAAGCTACAACAGAAGATCTGGTGGAACCAGAGGATTCCGTAGTTCCCGATGAACCCCAGCCACTCCGCCGATCTAGTAGGGTTCCTCGCCAACCTGAGAGATACTACGGTTTTCTCATGGACGGTGGGAGCGAGGATTGCATCATGGAGGATGATGACCCAACTAGCTTCGAGCAGGCCATCACGAGTAGGGACTCAGTGAAATGGCTGGATGCTATGCGGTCCGAGATGGAATCCATGTACACCAACAAAGTATGGACTTTGGAAGTTGCTCCTGAAGGGGTAAAACCCATTGGGAGCAAGTGGATCTTCAAGAAGAAATTTGGTGTAGATGGGAAAGTGGAGACTTTCAAAGCTAGACTTGTAGCAAAGGGTTTTCGTCAAAGACAAGGTGTGGACTATGACGAAACCTTTTCTCCAATGGCTATGCTTAAATCCATCCGAATCATGCTTGCCATTGCTGCCTTTCATGACTACGAAATCTGGCAAATGGATGTTAAGACCGCCTTTCTAAATGGTGATTTACAAGAGTGCGTGTACATGACTCAGCCAGAGGGCTTCGTAGACAGTGGGAGCAGCGGGAATGTGTGCAAGCTGCTTAAATCCATTTATGGATTAAAGCAAGCATCGCGGAGTTGGAACATCTGCTTTGACGTCGTTATCAAAGAGTTTGATTTCGTCAAAAATCCAGATGAACCTTGTATCTACAAGAAGGTGGCAGAGAGTAAGGTTGTCTTCCTCGTATTGTACGTGGACGACATACTCTTGATAGGAAATGATATTCCTATGCTGCAATCGGTCAAGCTCTTCTTATCACAAAGATTCTCGATGAAAGATCTTGGTGATGCCTCCTGCATATTGGGAATTAGGATCTATAGAGATAGATCCAAACGGATTTTGGGATTGTCCCAATCCAGGTACATTGACACCATACTAAAGAGGTTTAGTATGGAAGAGTCCAAGCGTGGGAACTTGCCCACGATCTCTGGAGTCACTCTCTCCAAAGAGATGTCTCCCAAGACTGATTTGGAGAGAGCTCGCATGCAAGGGATACCCTATGCTTCGGCAGTAGGCTCTATCATGTATGCGATGCTATGTACCAGACCCGATGTAGCATACTCACTAAGTGTAGTGAGCAGGTATCAAGCTGATCCTGGAGAGAGTCACTGGACAGCTGTGAAGAGCATTCTCAAGTACTTGCGAAGGACTAGAGATATGTTCTTGGTGTATGGTAACGGAGAGCTTCAAGTGGAGTCCTTTACCGATTCGAGCTTCCAGAGTGATAAGGACGACTCTAAGTCGCAGTCGGGCTTTGTCTTTACCCTTTACGGAGGGGCGGTTAGCTGGAAGAGTTCCAAGCAGGAAACCGTGGCATACTCGACGATGGAGGCTGAATACATCGCTGCCAACGATGCTGCTAAAGAAGCTGTTTGGATCAAGAAGTTCATTACTGAACTTGGTGTGGTTCCATCCATTGAGCATCCAATACCTTTGTATTGCGATAACAATGGAGCGGTGGCTTTGGCCAAGGAACCCAGGTCCCATCAGCGATCCAGGCATATTCTGAGGCGGTATCACCTGTCCGGGAGATAGTTGATCGCCGGGAGATCGAGGTCAGGAGGGTTGACACGAAGAACAACACCGCGGATCCACTCACGAAGGCCATTCCCCAGATACAGTTTGAGAGACTCTTCGGGATGCTCGGTATGCGATACTACAGCAGCTGGCCCTAGTGAAAGTGGGAGATTGTTAGTTGTATGTATGCCCTAGAGGACAGTATTGTACAGATGATGTATATTATATTGGATGCTTGGATATATATAGAGATGACTTTCTTGCTCGATATGATAGTATGCTATCTGGTTACTCTTTATCTTAACATGTACACTAGTCTCTTTATACTGTCTTATAGTTACATGTTGGTAAAGCCCTTAGGATATGTACTTGACTACCTGGACTGTGATGCAGATCATACTAATGGGGACATGGTAGTCCATAAGTACATCCTTCATGGTCCCTAGTCGTGGGTGTATCGAGACGGGGCATCGATATACTAGTGTAGACTAGCGTATACGCTTCTCGACCCACGAGATGGACGATGGATGATCCCATATCCATTGGTGTTTGACATCAGAGATGGTGTACGGGTGCTCAGTGGAGACTGGGTACACTGGACGGACTCGCCGAGAACTCCCAGATGGTATTATACCTCACGTCAGATGGCAGTTCTCAGGTGACACTTGTACAGGTTAGTCTGTAGACCCAAGATCGTCATAGAGTCTTATGTGATTCCCACTGTGCTTTGATCTCCACCTTACCACGTCCATGAGGGCGTGCAAAACGGTGGTCTTTGGGTACAGTCCCGAGTCACATAGAGGCAATGAGCGATAGGAGGGGTTTCGTCTCTCCCGGTATTGGGGGTTGATGTTGCGCTGTGCTCGATTGGCCGTAACAGGGAAGTCCCTGGCCAGGGCTGATCAGAGATTTGCTGGTAAGTGTTACCTGTAGTTTCTCGACCCGTTATGAGCCTCACATCGGCACGACTTATCGGTTATTGGGGTCTGACGTATACCACCCCTAGACTTGATATGCGACATATCAGATGAATAGACCGGACTGTACGGTAAGTGTTACTGGTTGGATTCACAGGAGTGTGAGCGGGCTAGCTCGTCGATCTTCTGATCGCTCGATACCCGGATGGCCGTTACGTTTAGCAGACCGCTTGAGGCTTGTGGGTGCTTGATATGATCATCATCTGCTACCGGCGTATTGACGAGTCTTTAGAGTCCTACACAGAGGTTTTCTGGTTCAAGCGAAACGAAATAGGAGCGCATATGAGATATGTGCAGGACCGAGAATAATGCGTGTATGTGATACCGCATTTCATTCTCGCGATATATGTTTCGATTGGTTATATTCGATATGACCTAGTTATCGAATCATTGATTCAATAAATCGATACATTGAATACTAGTCGGTTATGTGCGACATGACCAGATCATTGAATCAAATGTTGATTTAATGATTTAATGTGTAATTATATATTTGATATATTACTTTGCATTAGCTAGTATAGGTTCACTTTAAATGGATTTTCTCACTTGATGTGCAAGTTGTATATGTGATATACTTTTGTACACATGTTTGTATCATGTTTGATGATACTTGCTTTCATGGTTAAGTGTAAAGAATTAAACCATGGTTAAGTGTTGATTAGGGTTTGCAAATTCATTTATCTATTTATTTATTTATTTGAAATGGATTAAGATAAGAATGGTGGCTTTATTTGTTTTATGTTGAAGCTTCATGAAGCTTTGACCTTAGTGACCATTCTTGTCTTCATGCTTAACCCTAACTCATCCAAGTAACCATGGTCCATTCTCTACACTCAACTAAGGTTAGATTATGATAAGTATTGATTTCTTTTTTAATTTATCATAACACTTATCATAAACTAGCTTCATCTTCTCCTTCTTCTTCAAGAGAGAAAACTAGATGCCATCAATGGCAACTTGAGAAAAAGTGAGTGAAATCCAATTCTAAAGTGAACCCACCTCCTATTTCTTCACCCTCTACCTCTTGCCAAGTTGTTTTGGGTGTTTTCTTCATAAGTTTCACAACTTGGTGAAGTTGGAGCTTGAACTTGCGCAACATCGACGTAGATCGTCTTTGACACGAAGCCGACGACCTATTCCGCTCGTTTTCCCGATGAAGCCGACGAATGAGTCTAGGATTCGAAAAGGAAAGCGAGAGGATGACTACGTGGAGCTAAGGAAGTGGATATCCGGATCTACAAAGGTTGTAGCATCTAACTTTTAGTTAAAGTGTTAACTAGTTTATAGTTTCGCCTAGAAATCTAGCCGACGATCCGTATTAGGGTTTCTCGGCACCCATAAAATTTTAAATTGGCATGTTCGCTGCCTTGTGAGACCTCTATAGTGTGCCTAGGAACCCTACACTACACCCGGAGAATTCAATTCAAGCTATCATACTCTTGTCCATCCACCTCAGTACTTTATAATTAATGAATATTTAGATGAATTTGCTCACACACTTTCATGCGACCGTTAATACTTCTTGAGGTACTAACCGACCGATTACTCATATGCTTGCTTATTTGGTGTTATCCTCGTCTTGCACAACCTAAGGCTTAGCAGTGACTTCCAGACCAGTTGGCCTTAGGGCACTGGGTGAAGAGGCACCCTCACTATATTTTTTTATTGCTGCCTTGGCGATAACAAAACCAGTGTCCTTTTTTTTCACCATTTTATATTTTATTCATTTTTTTTATTTCCTTCATACATCGGCTTTTAGACAAGAGCATTTCAAGGTATTCTCTACTATCCCGGGCTTCAAGACGTGTGTAAGTGCGAATAGCAGAGTATCAACATTCAAAATGTTTGGCTTCCAGAATAGGAATTATTTTTTAGATTTATTTTTATCCTCAGATTAGTGACTTGCTTCATCTTACTAACCCTTGGGACAATGGCTCATAACTACTTATTACTAGTTCGTATAAGAAAACTTCGAATTTTCTTGGTTTTCTTAAATTTTTCTAATCTTTTGGATGTAATTTTTCATTATCTAATCTTTTATTATCTTATTTATGTACAAAAAAAATTTTATTTCTGAATTTTTTTTAAATTTTTATAGGTTTTTTAAAAAAATGTTTTGTGCTTATGCAAATGATATGCAAATGATGCAAAAATAAGCACAAACCTCCCCCAAACTTGTTTTCAACAGTGTCCTCACTGTTGCCATCAACTAGATCTCAAAAAACCTGTAAGCCTGGGAGAAAATTTATTAACGGGGGAAAAATATTTAAGTGAAAATCCTCCCCCAAACTTATTTTTGGCTCATCATTTTGTAAAAATTTTCTTTTCAAGAGCCAGATTACACCCCCCTCCCAAACTTGAGTTAAGCAATGTTAATCTTTGAAAATCACATGAAGGGGTCAAGAATCATTGGTCGATGCCAAGCTTTGCAAAGACCGAAAGTTAACACCAACCATTCGAAAATTTTATCAATGCAGTGCTCTGGTTGGTGGAAGAAGAAGTGGGGAAAAGGAAAGTGGTGGAATAGAATGTGTGTGCGTCTCATTTTGGAGAGATGATGCGGTGAATGTGATGGATTGCTCGCATTCTTTTTACAATTCAGAAGAAGGGATGGAGGTTCAATTTCATTGATTGGGAGATGATTCATCTCAATACCCGTGTCATTCAAAAATGCGAGTTCATCAGTGAAGATTTGCTCAAAAGTTCCATCAATACCCCGATGAATAATGTCGTCACAAAGCACGGGGTGATCTTTAGACTCTAACAACAGTTCAAAATTAGTGTTAGTTGTTGACTCGAACAACTCAGTGGAAGAGTCCGTATGTGTATGATACATAGTTGGGTCAAACAACAACGTATGAAAAGAGTCTAGATTGGTATCATGAGGATCATCAAATTCGCTGCTGTCGACATCCATTAAGTCGACAGAACAGACCTGAGCAGTAGGTTCGGAGGGTACACTTCCCAACTTGTAAATGTTTAGCTCAATTGACCTATTCCCGAAATATAGGGTCATAGAACCATTACGACAGTTGATGATAGCGTTGGAAGTGGCCAAAAAGGGGCGACCTAAAATCACCGGAATTTGATTCCGTGGGTTCGCTACAGGCTGTGTATCAAGTACAATAAAATCCACAGGGAATACGAATTCCCCGATTTTTATTAACACATCCTCCAGTTCACCCCTAGATTTGGTGATTGATCGGTCAGCCATTTGGAGAGTTATGCTCGAGGGCTTTAACACTCCGATACCTAGTTGCTCGTAAACCGAATATGGAAGCAAGTTAACACTAGCGCTAAGGTCTAGTAGAGAACGGTTGATGTGTTTTTCCCCAATAGAAATAGAAATAGTAGGACAACCAGGGTCCTTACGTTTCCTCGGTACTTGTTGGGGGAAAGCCGTGTCTACAGTCTTTTCCATGAATATCTTCTTGGGAACTTGAGTCTTCCTCTTTCTAGTGCACAAGTTCTTAAGAGTTTTCGCATAGGACAGAACTTGTTGGATAGCATCTAGGAGAGGGATGTTGATGTTAACTTGCTTAAACATGTCCATAATCTTCTCCATATGTGGACTCGATTTGTTAGTCCTTAACCGATTAGGATAAGGTGCTTTAGCAATAAGCGCAGGGTCCATCATAGGAGAAGGAAGTGTGTGTGGACCTGATCCCAGAATAGAGGTGGGGATCGTCTGTGGAGAACTAGAAGAGATGGGCTGAGGTGGCGGGCCTTTTGGGAAACGAAGAATAGGCTCGCAAGAAGGTGGTGGGGTAGAAGAACTGGGGTCAGAATTAGAAGTAGAAGTGGAAGGAAAAGTCTCAGTCGGAGTATCATCGATAGATGTTTCAGTGTCATCAAACTCTTCCCCAACGTGATTATCAAGCACTCTTCCAGATCTCAACGTGGTGATTGCATCCACATGATGTGAATAGCCAGGATCGGGCAAAGGTTGAGCTGGAAGTTTCCCTTTCTCTCTTGCACTCATTTCGGCTTTTAGTCGTGAAATTTTTGCTTCCATCGATTTAATACTCTCAGCTTGGGACGCTGAGTTTTTCTTTATATCATCGACAGAAGTCTTTATTTCAGCCGATACTTGCATGAGATTTGTTAGAAGCAAGTTTATGAATGAAGAGGATTCATCGGTCCCGGTCAACTGTAAAGGACTAGACGGTGCGGGTGTGTTGACCGGATTTTGAAAGTTTTGTGCTTGGAAGGGGTGCTGACTCAATGGAAGTGCTTGCTGTTGTGGTGGAGGGACCCTTTGGAAATTGTTTTGATTTGGAACCGTGTTTTGAGTTTGTGATTGGTTCCAAGCAAAGTTAGGGTGATTCCTCCAACCCTGATTATATGTGGAAGAATAAGGATCGTTTCTAGGTCTTTGAAATGCGGCATTGGTATGCTCATGACCTTGAAACGGACATTCTTCCGTCAAGTGAGAAGGATCAGAACAGCATCCACATACAGTTTTGGAGAGTGACATTTGACTTAGGGCGGCGGCTAAAAATTTGTTTTCCATAGTCTCTAGTTTCTTATTGATAGCTGAAATTTCACCTCTAACTCCTATGGAAACATCCGATTGGTTATTGCCAACCCTAGACGATTGACTCACACCTTCCCACTGTAAAGATTTTTCAGCGAAATCTTCTAGAAATTTCCAGGCTTCCCTATCATCTTTGGTCATAAAGTTGCCTTGACACATGGATTCAAGGATCTGTCTTGTGTTAGGATTAATGCCCTCATATATGATTCTGCACAGTTCCAATCTAGGGATTCCGTGATGTGGACATTGGACTAACAGATCCTTGAAGCGTTCAAGACATTTTGAAAATGGTTCATTTGGAAGCTGGGTGAATTGATTTATTTCGCTTCGGACTCGAGCTGTTTTATGATGTGGGTAGAATTTCTTAAGG
Source organism: Agapanthus africanus (assembly GCA_030015575.1). NCBI lineage: Eukaryota > Viridiplantae > Streptophyta > Magnoliopsida > Asparagales > Amaryllidaceae > Agapanthus > Agapanthus africanus. The sequence goes on from JASDDO010000029.1 coordinate 56,891,096, forward strand.
AATGCTTTGACAAATTCTTCCCAATTTGAAATGGAATGTGCGGTATTGTTGTAAAGACACTTCTCGGTTATATCGCACAAGGTAAATGGGAGAAGACGAAGACGCATAGCATCCAGAGAAAGCTGTGAAGTACCCATCATTGTTCATACATTTTCAAATTTGGTGATAAAGGCATATGCGTCTTCAGACTCGAGACCGTGAAATTTTGGTAGAAGGTTGATGTATTGGGGTTTTATTTCAAAATTTTCCCCGTTGGCTGGTGGAATGGAAAGACAGGTGGAAAAGGGACCTCGTGTAGGATAGCACCTCTCTTGGAGAGAGATGCGGGGTGGATTCTGTGCACCAACGGACGGCGGAGAGTAGTGGTAAAGAAATTCGATGGAGACGGATCCATCGATGTGGGTGTGGTGGTGGGTAAAGAAAAGGTAAATGTAGAAATACCGACTTTAGGATCGATCAGGGGGACGCGGACTAAATGGGCACTAGAATCCCGTGTCCAGCCTATCTTGCACTAAAAAGGGTTAGTACAAGTGGTAGCGTGACTTATAATTAAGGGAAATGATGAATGCGGTGTTTGCTTTGAAAAATGATACGGATTTTTGAAAAAATGATGCGATCACAACAAATGCAACAAGCAAAACCCTAAAATCTAGTGGTCACCTAGGCCAAACCTCTAGACCGCTCCTAACTGCCAAAAGACAAGTCACAGGATCAATCCTCCACTGCCTCTTTGTCTCTCCTGTGGCCAGGTAAGTACCAGATAAGTGGGAGGTTCTCCACTACGTAAGTAGTGGGCCTAATTAAGCAACCACTAGCCTTCAACACACTTGCCTTAGACACCACAAAAGAAACGCGGATAAGCAATGAATTATCCACGACCTTCTCTTGTCCTAAGTGAGCGCGACGGTCCTTAGAGTCATCTCTAGATATTTTTTTAGTTATTGAGGGTAATGCGGATGCAAGTTTGTGATTTTTGGGGCTTAGGAAGGGTAATGAACTCCCCACATAATCTGGATTTGGTCTTTGCCCCTTAATTTCCGTATTAATATGCAAACAACCAAAAATCAAAAACATGCACAATTTTTATTGCTTTTCGGTGCTGCGATTTATTTGCAAAGAAACTTGCACAAATTGTTAATTGGAGCAGATGAGGAAGAAGATAAGAAAGTAGGAAATTTACAGAGGAGTTTTTGTGCTGAGATGCTACTGTAGCGCCGCGATTTAGTCGCACAAGTCGCCTAATGCCACGGATGCGCGGTGGTTTAATCTCTTCTTTGCACAAAAATTTAACAGCAAGCTACTGTTCACTTCCTCAGTCCTCTGGAATATTCTGAAAAAAATTTCCACAGCTTCACAAATTCCAGATTTCCTCGCAACAAATCACAACAACACGTTTAGAGTTTGCGCGAATTTTGATCTAAAAATATAGATGGAATAAACTTTTCAACTCAAATTTCAAAAATACGAACAATTAGCACACTATCCCCGGCAATGGCGCCATTTGATTGAAACGATTTCGGATTGTGTATGTTTAGAAAATTTGTATAGAAATCACAACCAAAAATTATTTGACCGCAATCAATAACGGTGTCGAATATAGCGCGTTAGTAAGTGCGGATCGTCCACAGGGAAAGTGTAATCGTTCGAGTTTCGAATTAGATGAGTTGAAACTTTAAAGAAAAGAAAAGAAAACAATTCATGATTTGTAAATTGAGGTTCAAGAATTAGAAAATCTAGATCTAATAACAAGAAAACGAAAAATCAAGAATTGAGATGTTTGTGATCATTTCCAAACCAAATATCAAGAATCGAAGTGAGCCTCGTAGGAATCGATCGGATCTATAAATATGATGAAATCTAGCGATTACGTATTCTTATCTTTCGATGAATTGATACTAGATCGATGATGATCGACGAGAATTAGGGATTTCTAGTGAAACTAGGGTTTCATCATTTATCTCTTGTTCCTTCGTCGATATCATTCACATTCTAGCCTCTAGTAAATTCAAGAATCGATCATGGATCCCTAATTTCGAGCGATCACAATCAAGAAAGTATCGCAATGAAACTAGGACGTCGATTCTTCAATTTGCTAGGGTTTACAAAACTCGTAGGACTTAAGAATCGTTTTAAGATTTGTTACATCATCATTCTATTAATCATCTCGACTCCTTTACGAGCGGAGTTTTACTCAAACATCACAACAAGAACCACAATTACAAATTGAGATCGAATCATAATGAAAGAATTTAAAGAAAGCAAGATTAAAGAATTTCACCTTTTATTTATATCAACAATTCCGTTACAAATCGCTCAAGAACTACAAGAGGAAGAACTCGATCGTCGATTTGGCTTCGCTCGTCTCCTTGAGTTGCGGATCATCTTGGATCACTTGCTCGATTGAAGATCGGCTCCGCTCCTAAAAGGTTGAAGGCTTCTCGCTTGAATGGTACTCAGGATCTTGAATTTGGCTTGGATTTAGAATTAGGGCTACAACATGTGTCACTCAACTTGTAGATGGAAGAAGAATAGAGAATGATGAACCCCCTAACCCTTAGATCTAGGCTCCTTTTTATAGACCTCAAAACCCTAGATCTAGGATTTCAAATTTGAATTTCCCTCCAAAAGTTTGTTATAGGGAGAGGCTTCTAGAAGTGGTTAGTTAGAGGGAGCTTCTAGAACTAGTTTGTTAGGAGCTTAATCAAGATTAGCTTAATTTAATGATCCTTGCTGATTTGGAGAAGCTTCTGGAGTTCAGTAGAAATTGCATTGGCTTGCTGCGGAGTAGGAGCTGAGATATGAGTTCTGCACTGAAAATGGACTGATGACGTGGCCAATCCACCGCGGATCCGCGGCGCCAAGTGGGTTTGGGCCGCGGATCCGCGGTCCTATGTGGGCCTTAGGGCTTAATATTTTCTGGTTTTCTTTGTTCTGAAATTTAGGCCTTGTTTTGATATGTTGAATTACCAAATGAGTCCTTAATCACTGCCAGATTTCTAGCCTTTGAGTTGTCGTATTTTATCAACACTGTTTCACAATTTTGGCTCAGTTTTTGAAATTTCCTGCACAGACTTCGAAACAAGTGTTGCGCAATACAGAGATGATGCAATGCCATTATAAACAGTCAATTTCCCTTAAAGTGCCGGTTTTAAAGTACAACACAGGTAAATCGGTATTTTATTATTATTTTGCTAATATGTGTAATATGCAAACTGAACACCTCTAGATGAATGCAAAAGATAGGGAAATTGACGTGTTAAAAATACATTATGTTCGACTGATCACTGGCTTAATTAAGTAACCACTTGCTTTAGACACACTTGCCTTGACACCAAAAAAGAAATGCGAATAAGAAGTAGATTATCCACGACCTTCCTCTGTCCTAATTGAGCGCGACAGTCCTTAGAGTCTTGGTCTAGATATTTTTTAATTAATGACGAGTGATGCAGATGCTCGTTTTGTGATTTGTAGGGCTTAGGAAGGGTAATGAAATCCCCACCTAATCTGAATTTTGTCTTTGCCCCTTAATTGTCCGTATTACAATATGCAAAAACAACCCGAAAACAAAACACGCAAAAAGAATTTTTTAAGCGGCGAATTTTTGCAATGAATCCTGCAAAAAAAATGTTATTGGACTTTTCGGAGGAGAGAGAAGAAGATAGAAAAGATACCAGAGAAACTTGAAGCCCTAAGTCACCAAAGCTGCCGCGGTTCCGCCGCCAAGTTGAGGGTTCTTTGAACTCTTTTTGCTACAGGCGCTTCCCTTGCTCCTCTGGTCTTGATGACTTCTTCTGAATCTTTATCTCCCTGCTACAGTAATTCCAGATCCCCTTGCAAAATTCACACACTATTTGTTAAAGAAACAAGATGTGTTCTTGATTTATATTTTTATGGATCTGATAATATTTCAACCCAAATAGCAAAAAAAAAAATTACGCATGAATCCCCGGCAACGGCGCCATTTGATTGGTTGTGTAATTTTGGAGAAAGAATAAGTTTTGGTAAAGTAACCGCAATCAGCACGGCGTCGCGTGTAGCTAGCTGTGGTGAATACGGGTCGTCCTCTGGGATTCGTGGAATTTTATAATTCTTGCTTTAGATAGGTCGAAAGAAATAGAAAAGAGAAAGTAAAGAAAATTAAGAAAATAGTTTCAAGATCTAATTGAATTATCAAGAAAATAGTTCCAAGATCTAAGTGAATTATCAAGAAAATTTTATATAAAGAAGGCTTGTAGGATTCTTTAGGATTCAGTAGCCATGGATGACTAATAATGGTGACTCCCCTTGTCTATTGATAGATTTAAAACTAGATTGATAGTGATAAATGAGGATTAGGGTTCTTTGGAAGAAACTAGGGTTTCCCCCCTATTGACCCTTGTCCTTTCATTGATCTCCATTCATATCTAGCCCTTAACAAAAAGATCGTCAATGTGATCTCAAATCGTGGCCGAGGCTATCAATGAATTGATATCGTGCCCAATAAGGATGTTGATGATTCTTTTGCTAAAGTTTATAAACTTCATATGACTTAAAAGAAGTATGGTATTTTCTCATCCATTGATCTACCCTAATCCTACAAATCCTATCAAGTAGAGAATTACTCGCATATCATGAAAATAAAAGAAAGAAAGAGAAAGAATTCATAATGCGGAAATTAAAAAGAAAGCGAAATGATAGAACTAATTATCTACCTTTATTACTCAACTTCATAATATAACTCTTCTAATTTAGATTACAAGATAAAGAAGAATTTGCTCTCAATCTCTACCTTGAAGAAGTAGATGTTCTGTCTGTTAGTGTTTATGCCCTAGAGGCCATTATTGTATTATACTAGATTGTATATTACTTAATGGAAGCTTGGGATATTCACAGTTGTATTGACAGTCTTGCTAAAAATGGTAGTATGCTACTTGGTTTGTTTCTACTTTAATATGTGCATATGTTTCTTTTAACATATCGCTTATACATATTAGTAGAGCCCTTAGGATCTTTGCTTAATTACCAGCGTTGTGATGGCAGTTACACTATTGGGGGCTGGGTAGTCTATAAGCAACATCCTATACAGGTCCCTGGTCATAGGATTATCGAGACGGGCATCGATACTTCGGAGTAGACTGGTGTATACGCTTCTCATCCCAGCATGGGGAGATGGTTCCCACAGCCATCAGTACGTCGTACTGGAGATAGTATGCAGATTCTCGTTAGGTTACGAGTACACCGGACAGGACTCGCCGGGAACTGCAGGTTGGTACTATACCTATCGTCAGATTGCAGTTCACAGGTGACATGAGTACAGCTTAGTCCATCGACTTGACATTGCTACTTCACCTCGAGTGTGTTCCCACTGTACTTAGATTACTACCCTACCACGGCTCAAAAAGAGTCGTGCAAACAGGTAGTAGTTAGGTGCAGTCCCGAAGCCCTTGGAGGCAGTGGCGGTTAGACAGGATTCATCTCTCCCGGTATTGGGGGTTGATATCGCGCTGTGTATGGAGAGCCATTACGCAAGGTACCTGGCCAGGGCAAGCGAGATTTAATGGTAGGTGCACCAGTAGTTTCTCAAGGTGTAATAGGCTTCACTCCGACATGACTTATACCGCTATTAAGGGTCTGATGTTTACCGCCCCTTAGGCCCGATATGCGATAGTCCTAGACGAACAGACCGGACTGTACGGAGATTGTCACATACAGGCTCAGTAGGAGTTCGGATGGGTTTCCTCATCGTCCTTCTTATCGACATCTATCTGGTGACCGTTACGTACAGCTAGTACCGCTTGTGGCCTGTGGTTAAACCAACTGCCAGCGTAGTGTCGAGTCTTTAGAGTCCCACACAGAGAGTTTCCCTGCACCTGGCAAAAGGTGTAGAGGCCGTATGGTTTTACGGCAAGGCCACGATTACTTACGTACACTTGTGCATGTACTATGATCGGGCAGATAATACTAGTGGGCTTTGGTTTAAGCCGGATCCTAGTATTATACAGATGGATTTATTCAGTCATAATTTATCCATGTTTTTTCGGAAATACGGATGGGAGGGGCAGTCTCGTAATTTTTCGGGAAGCTTCTAGAAGGAGGTGACTCATTTTTGTTTATTTCTTTTTAGATTTAAACTAAATGAGGTGGAGGAGATGAGGTGTAGTTTCATTAAATGATCCATGACTCATTAGGTGACTCATTAGATGATTCACCTTGTGAATTAAATGAAGCATGATGAATATTAGCTAGATATTTTATTTTGATGATATCATTATGTTTCATGATATTCACAAATGAGGATAGTTCATTCATGATCACAGATCCCTTCTCTCTCCTCAAGTCTTCATCTTCTTCCTCAAACCTAAAAGCTCTCATGAGTTGAGAATCCTAGGGTTTAAAGTGACTAAGTAATCCATCTAAATACTCTACACCCTCTAGGACTTCTACATTAGCAAACTAGAAGCCGTAGTTATCTCAGATTCGAGATAGGAGCTCGGGCAATAGACTCTCGGGTAGATCGTCTTTGACTCGAGGAGGCCGTTGAGGTACCTATGTTCCATAGAGCCGACGAGGTGTAGAAGACAGCGATGAATACCCGAAGGACAAGTAACATGAGGTATAACTTCAAATCAGAGTAGTTAAACCTCTCGTAGTTTGCTAGTAATGATTTAGACACGATCCGTGTGCTCAAGTCCGTGTTACGAAGCTTTGATAATCGTTTTTCATATATTCCGCCTCCCCACGAACACGTGGGGTGTGTGACATGGACTTACAGTGGTATCAGAGCCTACTAAACCCTTACTAGCTTGTTAGCAACTAATTAGAACTTCGATCTTCGGAAAAACATGAAAACATAACCCCGCTTCTCTAAAGTTTCTGCCAATTTTAAACTTGTTGAAAAAATTATTTCACATGTATGAAAATTCACAGCAGGGAATTCTAAGAATACTGGAGAAATATGAGTTGCTAACTCGGTGAGACGACCGTGGAAGCGCGGCGGATTGGTGCAATACGCCGCAAATCCACGGCCGAGTCGACTCCGAGTTGACTCGTATTTACACAATTTGTCTTATATTTGGGTGTTCTGTTTTCCTGTATATTTTGTTTCTGCCCAGGTTTTTTCAGTGCTGGCTTGGATTTGGGGTAGACACGGAAAAAGATTGTCGATTGAAATTCTAAGTTATTTGTTAATCGAGTTATTTGATGTGTTCGTAAACCTCCGCAAATTGCTAGTATGTCGGTTAGTTGGGAGTTGCACATTTCTGTAATGGATATTGGTTTGTGGATATGAACATCATTGGATTGTCGTGGATGAATAGCTAGGGATGTGAGATGATAGTTTTTATCTATCATTCGATGTTAATTGTAATATGTTGTAATATTCTTTTGCGGGGCACATCCGGGTTGAGGTTGTAACCACCGTTGTATTATTTCATTTACTGTTTTATACTTCTAGGATAGACCCAAGATGGGGCGCACAAACTACCAGGTACTTTGAAGTTTTTAATGGCCTACTCACGTCGTTGAGGGAGATTGTTTCACTTCTGGTACTAGGGGGTAGTTTGCCGCACCCATAGGGGTCTAGGGTGGGGTTTGGCTATTCATCACGACCGTGTAATCCGTCTTTTGTTGCAGGCTCGAACGAAACGCGGATTCCTAGTATATCCAATATGTTCATCTGTGATTTGGAATGCCTATTATTGCGTCTGACGAATGTACAATATCTATATATGATATCTAGTAGGCGTTGCTTATGTTTTGCATCCACGCTAGCCCGACCCCCGCTCTATCGTTAGTTAAGTAACCTAACGGGTGAATAACGGGGCCCAGTGGTGAATGCGGATGGCATAAGCGGACGTTGTATTTTTGTTGTTTTCTGCAATGATAGGATAAATGATGGGATGCATTATTTTAATGCAAAGAAAACAAACCAAAGCTGAATCGTTGGAACAAATTTAAAAGAAACCACTCGGTTATTTTAAAAGAGCAGAATTTTTAATTGCGGAGCTTTAACCACTCCTATTAAAAAGCTATCAAGTTCTTTCGATTATATCAAGTTCACTACGTTCATGGTTTCGCCAAAACCAGTCGTAGCCCTCCGTCATTTCATATGGATGGTCAGTAGTATTCAAGCTATGTTTGTTGGCCTTCGTCAAGGCATAGTGTTTGGTAGCTGCTGAGATATTCATATGTTGCATAGATAGATGAGTTGGTTTGGGACAGTCGTACTGCCATTTTGCCAACGTCAGGGGTATGTACGGGTGGGTTCAAATTAACAAGATAATGATGGGAAGAACTTGATATGTGATTTACGAATTGTTGGCCTTCGTCAAGGTTATAAGAGCATGGGGCAAAAATCCACATCGAGAGTTTCTAAAGAAACTGAAACTTGCTAGTGTTGCATACCATTTGGAGTTTGATGATGTTGGTAGGATTTCTTCAGCATTATCACACGATGATATCTGGATCCCGATCCTACTGTGAATATATGCCACTCATCAGGAGATTCGTCACTTAACGATCAATGATATAAACCAAGTAGGTGTCTAGAACAGTGTCAGCGGGGCTACGCCTCCAGGGAAAGGAGGTTATTTAATTAAGGAACTTCACGAAAGCATCATAAAACCTCCCTCGAAGTACCGACACTAGCCTGGCTGAACGGTTAAGCAAGTATTGTACAGTGAGATCAGTCCTGACTAATTCTTCTTTTATGGTTTGAGGAAGGATTCGAGAAACAGTGGGAGCCATCCTGTTTAGATAAACTAAAAACCAATCCAAACTAGCATGAGCATCATGCTAAAGTGTTTTCTTCTCTCTCTCAACTGCAACGACCCTGTGACCATGACTAGGTTACATCTAGATAACAAGTTGACTGAATCTGACTTTTATGACTGGCAAAGGTCTGTCCAGATGTCCATTGCCTATGACAAGCTGGACCACCTTATTACTACTCAAGCCCCTACCATCCCAGGTCCAGTTTCCACCGTCACGGATATGGATATCCGTCAGATAAGAGAAAAGGACAGTGTGAATGCCAAGTACCTCGTGTTGGCTTCAGTTGATGGTATATACCAGAAGCAGCACGAGTAGATGGCCTTAGTTTCCATCTTCTTCCATAACAAAGATTTATATAGAGAGAAATCTCGTATCGCAAGATATGAGATCTCGAACTAATTGCTTCAAGCGAGGTTGGCTGTCGGGTCATCTGTAAGAGACGACGTCCTTACTATGACTAGCTATATTGATGAGCTCACGGACCTGGAGACCACGTTGGGAAACAGGTCATATGGTGACTTATTTCCACAGTCCCTACCCTCTACTTACACCCTGAAAGAAACCAGGGAGACACCCGCTCTGCTCAATAGGGGACCTTCTTCTTTTGCATCCAGGGCGAAAGCAAAGGGTGAAAAGAAGAAAACCTCCACAAAGCCGATATACGGTGTCAGTGAAGTAGAAGGAAAGGGAAGAGCAAAAGTTTCGGGTCTTGGCGTAGGGAAGGAGGGATGTTCCTATTGTTATGGGAAGGGGCATTGGCAGAAAGATTACAGGGCTTTGGAAGCTAGTTGCCAGGATTCGAAGCATGTTGAGGCTTTGGCCTCGGGTGTGTTTGTAATTGAGAACTGTTTGTCAATTAACTCTACTTCATGGGTACTAGATACCGGATCAGGATCTCATATCTGTAATTCATTACATGCTTTGAGAAACCGTAGAGTTATCTGGGTAGGTGATATGTCTCTCAGAGTTGCGAATGGAATGAGCATGGACGCTGAATCCGTGGGGGAATATCGCCTAGGACTGAAAAGTGGGCAGATATTGATTCCACATAACTGTTTGTATGTACCTAGTTTGACTTGTAATATCATATCAGTATCCTCACTTTCTAGAGAGGGATATGATTTTACATTCATAAGCGATGTGGTAAATATCCACCTAAATCAAGTTCTGATTGGGTCCGGTACATTAGATAACGGTATATACATATTAAATCAATCTCAGGTTTTCAATGTCTAGAACACACTTAAAAGAAAGTCTACCGAAGTAAATCAGGCTTTCTTATGGCATTGTAGACTAGGACACATCAATGAAACACGGTTAACTAAGTTACATAGAGAAGGATATTTGAATCCGTTCGAATATCAATCTTATGCTACTTGTGAATCTTGTCTCATGGGAAAGATGGCAAAGACTCCATTTACTAGACACAGAGTAAGAGCGAGCGAGCTCTTGGGACTCGTACACAGTGACGTGTGCGGTCCAATGTCTACACAGGCAAGAGGTGGTCATTCCTACTTCATTACTTTTACAGATGATTTCTCTAGGTATGGACATATCTTCTTGATGAAGCATAAATCCGAGGCCTTTGAGAAATTCCGGGAATACAAGAATGAAGTGGAAAACCAAACAGGCAAAAGTATCAAGACACTGAGTTCTGATCGAGAGGTGAATACTTAAGTGCCGAGTTCCTGGGATACTTAAAAAGAAAATGGAATTCTCTCTCATCTTACTCCTCTAAAAACACCACAACACAATGGTGTATCGGAAAGGCGGAATCGAACACAATTGGATATGGTTCGTTCCATGATGAGTAAGGCTGAGTTACCGCGATCTTTCTGGGGTTATGCGCTAGAATCAGCTGCATATCTTTTGAACAAGGTTCCAACCAAGACTGTGCCTACCACACCATATCAGATGTGGAGTGGGAAGAAACCCTATCTTCAGTACTTGAAGACATGGGGATGTCTAGCTCTTGTTAAAAAGCAGCATGCGGACAAGCTCGAGGCACGCTCAATACAGTGTAAGTTTGTGGGATATCCAAAGAATTCCAAGGGGTATTATTTCTATTACACAGAGGAACAAAAGGTTTTTGTTTCTCTTCATGCCTACTTCTTGGAAGCTGAATTTTTTGAAAATCAGAAGAGTGGGAGCGCAATAGAACTGGAAGAAATACCAGAACCACAAGCTGTTACTGAAAGTATGGTAGAACCAAAAGTTTCAGAAGAAAGGGATATCCCAGCGCCTATGTCACGACCCGAAGGTACGGAACGTAACCGGCACTTAAATTACGAAGCGACTAGAGGCACGGTGTAATCTAAGTAAGCCGAAGCTCGGAAATCTAAACCATTCAAAGAAGAAGTAAAGAAAAACATGTAGGAAAACAAGTTTAAAAGAAACACCAAATTTTCTCAAAAATTTCGACAGAGTCTCCTTTATAAAAACTAGCCCCAAATAGGTACAAACAAGAATAATATATACAAACAACAAAAGGAAACCCCAAGAGGGAGCTAGCTCTACGACAACAGGCAGAAACAACCACACAATGCACAATAATATACAACGCCAAAGGGCGAGGCTCAAAAATCAAAGAAAACCAAATCCACCAGAAACCATAATAATACAAGCGCAACTCTAAGCTCAAAATAAAAAAAACAACTGGTCTTCTAAACTATCAAGAATATAAGTCTGGTTGATGGAGCTTACTAGATACAAATGAAATAATAAAGTACAACGGCGGTTCTGATGCAAGTGAACCAACCTACCAAGCAAATCATCCTGAATGAAAATGGTGTGCCAGCAAGCTGCCAAGGAAACCTGTACATCGAAACCTGTAGAAAAATTTGGCACAACGGGGGTGAGTTGCTAACTCGTGAGTAGAATACATCTACGAGAAGAAATCGAATACACGACGCTGTCCTAGGTCATAATAATATACTTAATAATTCACTAGTCAAGTAGTAGCGGCAGGTAATAATCTATACGTGAGTGCAATGCTCAGTGCTCGTGTCAGTGCTTCAAGTTGTAATATGTTATGTGTATGAGTATGCATGCACCATGAATGTAAAACAATCAACCCTGAAATCTGGATATATCTGTATAAAAAAATCTTTAACTTTATAATAGTAAAATTTGTATAGAATCTGAAACATCACCGATGAAATCCTTGGAAATCCGTGTCAATCATCGACACAAAACATGTAAATCTCAAGTCTCAAAACCTCACAGTCACAATATCTCGGGCTCCGTCAGTCCGGATCGGCCCATATCATCAAATCTCATGACAACGATCAGTATCCTCCGGATATCCGCCGTGCGAGACATCACCGGTAGGTAGTCTTCCCCTGCCAGGCTCATCGTCTACAACTCGATCTTCTTGCCCCGGGTACCATACCGAGCCCACCATGTAACCGAGACGGTCCATCCACTCCTTGAATCGGGTCTCAAAATCCAACATAAAAACATGAAATCTCATTGTAGACGACACATACATCACGAGAAAAGCGTAACTTGTATTTTAGAAAGAGAGGGGGAGAGAGAGAATTTTTTCATATATATTCTTGCAGTTTTCCCCCAAAATCCAGAAATCTCATAGAAATCCAAAATCCCAAAATCATGAGTAAGAACATAATAAGTATCGGCATAAGCCCCACAATACTGCATGATAACATGAAAATGTGAATGCATGAAACGTCTAAGTAATAAATGCAATGTCTAGACTAACACGTGAGAGTAATCACAATATTATATTGATCTAGCCTTTAGCTGATTCTATCAATAAAAGATAATATGTTCTAAAGTGTATGTGACATAGCAATTACCGATGATGATGTGTGTGAGCCGGCAAATAAGTGTACGTGGAATATGCGCATAATTGGTAATGGTGCTGGTGTCCTAAATGCCAAAGTTTCATACTAACTACAGAAACATATGTATGAACATGCAACGTGATGATTACAATCTGAATATAAGTGTAAAATGTGTATTAACCACTCATTTGGAATGTACATATCTAACTACAACTATACGACTCAAGCCTAAAGTAGTATCTATCTAACCTACTAAGGAACTAAACTAAAGAAACTAGTCGATAGGAAATAAGAATCCGCCTACAGTCTGAGTCAATATCTTTAATAGTCGGCGATCCAGCCTCAATAGCGTCATGTACATAGTACGACTTCCCCGAGTCAAGAGTGCGGTTCAATCATCACATCTACGTCTCGTACGGTAAAATCCATCGTCCGGCATCCCAAAATCGGGGTATGGGTCAACTATCACTTATGTACATCATCATTCGTATAATATCATCGTCAAATAATGTCATGATCAAGGGTACTGTAATGTAATCGCATACATCCCAATATCATCAATCATATATCATTGTCTGCGTAAATATACATCGTCAATTGGTTCTCAGAAATATCATGTCACATATATCATAGCGTAATCAAGTCACACATGTATCATATCGTAATCAAGTCACACATGTATCATATCGTAATCAAGTCACACATATATCATAACGTAATAAAGTCACACATATATCATATCGTGTTTCAGTCACATATTACAGTTCGAGTTCTATTCTAGAGTCTCATATATCTCAATGTCATCATCACCTATTTGTTAGTTGTATGTATGCCCTAGAGGCCAGTATTGTACAGATGATGTATATTATATTGGATGCTTGGACATATATAGAGATGACTTTCTTGCTCGATATGATAGTATGCTATCTGGTTGCTCTTTATCTTAACATGTATACTAGTCTCTTTAAACTGTCTTATAGTTACATGTTGGTAAAGCCCTTAGGATGTGTACTTGACTACCTGGACTATGATACAGATCATACTAGTGGGGACATGGTAGTCCATAGGAACATCCTTCAAGGTCCTTAGTCGTGGGTGTATCGAGACGGGGCATCGATATACCAGTGTAGACTAGCGTATACGCTTCTCGACCCATGAGATGGGCGATGGATGATCCCATATCCATTGGTGTTTGACATCAGAGATGGTATACGGGTGCTCAGTGGAGACTGGGTACACTGGACGGACTCGCCGAGAACTCCCAGATGGTATTATACCTCACGTCAGATGGCAGTTCTTAGGTGACACTTGTGCAGCTTAGTCTGTAGACCCGAGATCGTCATAGAGTCTTGTGTGATTCCCACTGTCCTTTGATCTCCACCTTACCACGTCCATGATGGCATGCAAAACGGTGGTTTTTGGGTACGGTCCCGAGTCACATGGAGGAAATGAGCGATAAGAGGGGTTTCGTCTCTCCCGGTATTGGGGGTTGATGTTGCACTGTGCTCGATTGGCCGTAACAGGGAAGTCCCCGGCCAGGGCTGATCAGAGATTTGCTGGTAAGTGTTACCAGTAGTTTCTCGACCCGTTATGAGCCTCACATCGGCACGACTTATCGGTTATTGGGGTCTGACGTTTACCACCCCTAGACTTGATATGCGACATATCAGACGAACAGACCGGACTGTACGGTAAGTGTTACTAGTTGGATTCACAGGAGTGTGAGCGGGCTTGCTCGTCGATCTTCTGATCGCTCAATACCCGGGTGGCCGTTACGTTTGGCAGACCGCTTGCGGCTTGTGGGTGATTGATATGATCATCGTCTGCTGCCGGCGTATTGACGAGTCTTTAGAGTCCTACACAGAGGTTTCCTGGCTCAAGCGAAACGAAATAGGAGCGCATATGAGATATGTGCAGGACCGAGAATAATGCGTGTATGTGATACCGCATTTCATTCTCGCGATATATGTTTCGATTGGTTATATTCGATATGACCTAGTTATCGAATCATTGATTCGATAAATCGATACATTGAATACTAGTCGGTTATGTGCGACATGACCGGATCATTGAATCAAATGTTGTTTTAATGATTTAATGTGTAATTATATATTTGATATATTACTTTGCATTAGCTAGTATAGGTTCACTTTAAATGGATTTTCTCACTTGATGTGCAAGTTGTATATGTGATATACTTTTGTACACATGTTTGTATCATGTTTGATGATACTTGGTCACATCAATGCAACACGACTAGCTAAGTTGCATAAGGATGGATATTTAAATCCGTTTTAAATTTCATCTTATGACATTTGCCAGTCATGTCTCAAAGGCAAGATGACCAAAACTCCGTTTACGGGACACGGAGAAAGAGTTATGGAACTCTTAGGGCTGATACATAGTGATGTATGTGTAAGTGCACGGCGGCGCCCCGGTCGTCAATCCGACGGCCAAATGCGGAAACGGTGATAAACTTTAATTTTGCGAACTTAGCAAACCGGCACCACCACGCACTAAACCCCGGATCGGGCCATTAAACTAGATCTAGCTAACAACAAGACGGGTTAGAGATATACCGAGTGATCCGAGTCCTCCGGTCTTCTCGTCGTCGTCCCGATCTCTCGCGGAATGTCCGGTCTCTATCTCCTCGCCGGAAGGGCACCACGTCGCCTGCATCTTTTACGGGCTCCCACCTCAATGCCGAGGCAACTCGGGCACGAAGCTGGCTAGTCGACGTGCCCAAGATTTGCTGTAGAATGTGTAGTGAGCTATTGTCTCTATTGGGGTTGAAGGAGTTGCCATGATGGAGAAATTTGTGCACAAGGATTTACAATTGATGCTTGCTGGAAAGGAGATGGAGCCTGCAATATTGAGCTCGGCCAAATACCATTTTTGGAGCTCTCTGGAAAATGAATGAAGCAAGCTCTTTAATGAGCTCGGCCATGATCAAATTTGTGTTCTGTCAAAAAGCAAGGGGTGATTGATTTTTTTGCTTAGGAAAAACAATTCACTCTCATATTATGCTCATTCCCTTCTAATAAATTAATCCATCATCCCATAAAGCTTCAGCACACTCACAATATGCTCATGCCACCTTTTAATAAATTAATCCACACTCCTCAAGAATCTCCAAACAGTGGCCGGCCATACCTCATGTGTGAGTGGAGAGGGAGAGCATGGTCGAGGTATGGAGCAACCATTAAGATAAAACAATAATGCAAAGACCCCCTCCACAATTGCTTATTTGCAACAATGCAAATAAGCCCTCCTCCACCAATCTTCGGCCAATGAACGGAACAAAGGAAATCGGCCGAAACGAAAAGCAAACTGGCAACTCCAGAAAACTGGTCCCATAATAAATTACAGGAAAACCCCGATACTGTGCATACACACCCGCATCTGTATTCCGTCCGGATACAAATGCAAAGAGACAAAACTGCATTATCTAACACCAGGATCCGGCTTAAGCCAAAGCCGGCTAGTAAAAACCGTCCGATCACGATCCGTGCAATACCGCACGTATCTGATCGAACCATGCCATATCTCCATACGGCCTCTATAGCGTTTCGCCCGAAAGCTGAGTAACTTAATGTGTGGTGGACTCTAAAGACTCGTCAATACTATGGCTGTGGATTTAACCACTAGCACGTCAGAGGTATAAGCCAATACGTAACGGGCCACCAGCTATTGACCAAAAGGGACGTCGATGAGCGAACTCATCCTGACACCCTACTGGGCCTGTCAGTGACAATATCCGTACAGTCCGGTCCGTTCGTCTATGAGCATCGCATGTCGGGCCTAGGGGGTTGGTAAAAGTGAGACCCCCAAAAGCGGTACAAGTCGTGTCGGAGTGTAGCCCAGAACACCCTGAGATACTACTGGAATACCTACCAGTAAATCTCCTGCCTTGGCCAAGGACTTCGTGAAATGGCTCTCCTAGACACAGCGCGACCTCACCCCCAATACCGGGAGAGACGAACCCGTGAAGATCCGCTCACTGCCTCCATGTGGCTCGGGACTGTACCCAACTAAAACCTGTTTGCACGACTCCTTTGAGCCGTGGTAGGGTAGTAATCAAAGCACAGTGGGAACTCACACGAGACAAGTGACGATCCCCATGTCGATGAACTAACCTGTACACATGTCACCTGGGAACTGCTATCTGACGTCAGGTATAAGACCAACTAGCATGTTCCCGGCGAGTCCTGTCCGGTGTACTCATAACCCAATGAGCACCTGTATACATCTTAGGTGAACCAACTGACACCAGTGGCCTGTGAGACCGGCCACCGCCCCTCGTCGGGGTCTCGACTGTATACACTAGTCTACTCTGGAGAATCGATGCCCTGTCTCGAATCTCCTACGACTAGGGACCTTTTAAGGATGTGCTTATAGACCCCAGCTCCCACTTATATGATCGCCCTCATACTGCTGGTGGTCAAGCAAGAATCCTAGGGGCTCTACCAACGTGTAATAGCGACTTGTCAGGTCACCTGAAGCAGTACACGATGATAAAGTTAAACCAGATAGCATACTATCATCTCGAGTAAGACTGTCATACCGGGATAGGTCCTCTCTCAATCATTGCAATCACGTGCCTGTGATCCAATAATTGACTCTGAGGGCACTATCTCCAACAATCTCCTACTTGCACTCAAGGCTAATTATTGCGATGTCGCATACTCACAGCCCGTGTGATACCGAACACCCAACTCCTCTACTAGTCAGTCTCACAAAGCTCGTTTGCGAGTCTATTGCGTTCGAGGAATAGCCTCAGTGAGTGGATCCGCCTAGATGTTTCTTTCTATGTCCCTCTATATCTCAAGTTCGCGGAGAAAGCCACTCCCGAAATGAGCAATACCTGTCTTAGAGTGTCTGGATGTCTGATGGGACCGAGCTCATAAATGAACTCTAAATCCAAACTTCTTAGACTGTATCGTCAACTGAACTTAATCAGTATCCTGCACCATGCCACCCTCAGTATTGCCTTGGATCACCTGTCCAAAACACTGCCCCTCGTCAGAAGGGAAAACTATAACTCTGACAACCTCCTTGTCGTCAATATCAACTTATTGCACCTACTGCAAGAATAACATCTGGTGTGGTACTTGACATCTCATGATTGACTCAATTGCCTAAGCAAGTGATCTGCCAATCATGCACATCCCTCTCTACTTTAGTCTATAAGACACCTTTAGAGAGGGTGACTCCATCACCTGCAGGTATACTACCGTGCCAGGAGTCGTCCATTCTAAACACTCTTAGAATGCTGTCAAGGTACCCTGATTGAGAAACCACCCAAATCTAGATCTAAAACCATAGATCTAGTAACCAGTATGTCTGATATAATGTCCAAGTCTTTCGTGGAGAAACCACTGTGTGACGACCAAAGTATAACCGATCGTAGTATAGGAGTTTCTTCTCCTATTCTGTGTATATATCATCCAAATACCAGGATATCACACCCTACTACCTTCTCAGCAGATCCATCCCCTATTCTGATGACGTCAAACCTATGACTGTCACATCAGAAATAAATGATCTATCTCCGCTATATCTGCTTTAGTCTATAAATAAACATAAGCCTGATGTCCACCAATGCTTCCGCTGCTCCCACTGATCACGACAACCCTCTGGCAGAGTCATATAGACGTGCACTTCTAAAGCTAGTTTAGAACGACGCTACACTCATCCTCCTGCCGGGTCTCGCAGCCTGGAACAACAACAATGGCAAGTGTGGGTAAACAAGAACTTCCCTGTCACCGTCCTTGAGGCTACCGGAGTACCTCCCAGGTGCCTGAAGTTACCCACCTTATCTGCGGAATGGCCAATGGAATGTCAAATCAGATTGAATCTTTAGGTTCCTTATCAAATCTTCAGTAATCGTTTGCGGTTCTGGAATCACTTCCAGTTCTACCATACTCCCACTACTGTTTTGAAAAAATCCATTTTTAATAAAACTGTGGCGAGTCTAGAACAATATTTCTATTGATCTCCCAGATGGTAGAAAGTCAACCCTCGTCATAGCCTGGGTCAACCCACAAACAGCCATTACAGAAACGTGCCTTGAGTTGTCCAGTGTCTGGTTTTAATCATAAGCCGGACAACTCCCCGTACCTTAACAACGTTAAGATATGAACTGTTCTATATCCAATATAGAACCAGAGACACTATTTAATTTAACCAGATTCAAATCATGTAGCTGTCTCCAGTGCATGTCAACTAAATGGAAGAAGGCCGATCTGCGTTTACTCAACTTAGGAATGCTTCCAATTATGAGTAACCTGAAAGAGAAGCAATTTCTCTTTATCATTACTATCAACTGAATACCATACACAAGTATCTACATCGTCGATCACTTTGAAGAATCATGATACTTGCTACACCTGGTTCTCTACTCTATTCAAATACCTATAACTCCTCAAAACTTAGACCCTGTGTTTCTACGAAACACATGTCTAAGAACTAGAGAAGTTAAAAGTAAACAGAATATAGTATGAGGACCAACCCCTCTGTCCTAATGGACACTGGACAACATACAATACTCTGTATAAGTCCGCTGAGTCTAACAACTCTTTCACTGTATGTCGTAGGTTGAAAACTGTACTTATGGTTAAGAAGAATTACACCGCTGTTTAATACTCCTTACCTAACCATCCACTGATATAGGTAAATGTCATCGACATAATATCAAAAGGTATATCTCACTCTATGAAAATAGACGTACAGATATATCAATTTGAAATTGGTGCACAGCAGCGGATATTCAAAACCAAATATTTGCCGATCGGCAAACAGCCCAGATGATCTCCTCAAATATCACCAATTACAACGAATCCCGATATAATGAGGATGATCACCCTATTCCCAATAACTTACTCCCACTCATCACCTGTAAAACCATACAGATGTGAGAATCATACCTGGTAAATACATACCCTGGAGCAAGTGCCTAATCGGAAAATCAGTTTTCTTTTAACATTACACAGTGAACTGAAACATTGAAATGTTTCGATGGGGTATCCTGGTATTCCTAGTAATGCCTCTACCATTATCCAGATTCACAACTATAACCGTATAATTCTTTGCCACCTCTCCAAATCCCTTTATATGTCTTTAGTCATTACCTTCTGCACACCCCTTAGGCCAAATGGTTTTCTTCCTTCCCTACCGTTCGGCACCAGCCTATAGTTTAGAAGAAGACTATCCAATAAGCATAATGGGTGTACTGTCCTAGTCCTAGGAGCACTCGCAATGCGAGAGAAGGTGAAGATAAAAGACAACCGAATAAACCTTATTCCTATTTCTCCTGGACCAGAATCCATCCCCGAACTGGAACAAGTTCCTTTCGAGTTCGTATATAACCATACGATGGATTATCCAATAAACTGTGGATCTTCGTAGTGATACGGAGCGTCCTGGAGAAATACAAAGATGATTTAGGATTGGCGAAGAAATACTTGGTTTGGTCGTGAATATCAGTCGCAATTTACTTTGCCCTCTTACTAATCCCTTGCTTTGTCTTAATCTTAATACCTTCTGCACACCGTTTTAGGCTAATTGGTTTTCTTCATTCCCTACCGGTCGGCACCAGCCTAAGGTTTGGAAGAAGACTATCCAATTTGCATAATAGGTGTACTATCTCCTAAACCAAGGAGTACTCACAACTTGAGAGAAGGTAAAAGGGAAAAGGCAACTGAATAATCCTATCCGTTTTCTCCAGAACCGGAAACCATCCTCGAATTCCTTCGAGTTCGTATCTAACCATACGATGGTTTTGTCCAATGGAAGTGGACGTTCGTAGTAATACGGGGTGTCCTGGAGAAAAGGGTAAAAGTAGGAGTGGCAATGAAGTCTGCAACTCTGACAATCCAAAAGCCAGTGTTAAGAAGGTTCGGTTAACTTGGTCTCTGAGTCATAGTCTTAGGGTCGGGTCAATGGTCGCTGCCAAAGAGAGAGAGAAAAGAAACACTCAGCGTGCACTCTAACCTAGATCAGAATGGTTACCAATTTATCTAATCTGGAAACCTCCCACTGTACCTCAAATTCTCCTCCAAACCTGAAAGAAGAATTAGTCGGGGTCACCCGAGGAGTAAACCAACTCATCAGTGGGAATCGGGATCCAACTCTCATCGCATGATAAAGTGACCGAATCCGCTCACGTTATCACACTCCATAAGGTATGCGCATATCTGGCAAGTTTCAGTTCTTTTGAAACTCCCGATGTGATTTTTTTACCCCATGCTCTTATGACCTTGACTTTGGCCAACAAATCATAAGTCACATGTCAAGTTCCACCCGTCATTCTCCAGGTTAATTTGAATCCACCCGTACCTACCCTTGACTTTGGCTAACAAGGCAGTACGACTGTTCCAAACCAACGCATCTACCTATGCTGCATATGAATAACCAACAGCTACCAAACACTGTGCCTTGACTTTGGCCAACAAATACAGCTTGAATACTATTGACTACCCATATGAAACGACGGAGGGTTACGAATGGTTTCTGGCGAAAACCTTTAACGTAATGAACTTGATATCGTTGAAGGAACGGATAGCTTTTTAGAAAATATAGTGACGAAAACCTTTACTAAAGAGGTCACTCCCGGTGAAGGGATCTCGGCTCTTTCCCCGTAGAATGGGGTGCAGGATATTCCAATGAATACCACGGTGCAAAGCAATAATAATCGGCTATAGTGAAGTTAATGCCCTGACGCAAACTTCTGTCCAAGGGGTCACTCCCGGTGAAGGGATCTCGGCCCTTGCCTCGTCGACTGAGGAGCAGGATATTCCAAATGAATACCACGATGCAAAACAAAAG
Source organism: Agapanthus africanus (assembly GCA_030015575.1). Classification (NCBI taxonomy): domain Eukaryota; kingdom Viridiplantae; phylum Streptophyta; class Magnoliopsida; order Asparagales; family Amaryllidaceae; genus Agapanthus; species Agapanthus africanus. Next base: position 56,912,479 of record JASDDO010000029.1, read on the forward strand.
TGAACGTCCTTGCAATAACAGCTTTTTGAAAAGTGTTCCAACAACATCAGATTAGGTTTGTTTATCTTGCATTGATCCGAATCAATGCAGTCCCATCAATTGATCACACCACAAAGAACGAAAATATACTGACGTACGTATATGCCATCCGCATTCGCCACTGGGTCCCGTCATCACCCGTTAGGTCAGCTAACTAACGGCAGAGCGGGGACTGGACTAGTGCGGATGAAAAACATATACAACATCTACTAATATATATACCAATATATTATATTCGCTCAAGGCGTGAATAAAATGCAACATCACAGAAATGTACAGCATCACAGAACAATACAGATATCTGGGATCCCCGGGTTTCACAGAGCCACTACTGAAACCCGACGTTCCCCTGGTCGTGTGGATAGCCTGTGCAATGAAATCCTAGACCCCTACGGGCGCGGCAAGTTACCCGCCAAAACCTGAAGCGAGGCAGCCCCCTTCAGCGCCGTGAATGGACCACCCAGCACTTCACGGAATCCGGTAACTTGGGCACCCCTCCTGGGTCAACCTGTACCCCCTACGAGTGCGGCGAATAGCCCGCCAATTCTAGAGCGAAGCCCCCTTCGTCCCAATGCCATGAGATGCGGGCTTGTTGCCCTTCAGAACCCGGCTATCCGTGCACCCCACAGCGGGGCAATCCTAGTACAGAAAGTAAAATATACATACAACGGGTACATCGACCGCAACCAGGTCGTGCCCCAAAAGAATAATACAAACAGGCAGTGACGGCAGTCCACATGTCGGACGCTCGCCCCGCAATATCAAATGTACATAATACAACAGAAACAGTACTAGCATTGCATCCAGGCTATCCCCCACGACCGATCCGCAACATCACAGCAAAAACACAGAACATCAACGTGAAAGTCACGTTCGCAAATCCGTCCAACTGGGCTATAGCAGTTAGATCGGATTTACCGATCGAGTGACATTCACGGTCGCAGATATAATGTAAATACTGTGAAAAAATGTGTTTAAAATATCCGATCGATCAAAAATTAACAAGTGGGCCCCCAAGCAATACTGTAGCACTCACAGAAAATCTGGGCCCAATTTTAATATTCCAAAACCCCTAAAATTAGCCCAGAAGCCCACTGGAGAAATTGTACACACTGATCCATCAATACTGCGGCGGAACCGCGGCAACAAGTAGGGTTTTGCCGCGGTTCCGCGCACCTCTGAAGAGATCAGTGTCTCGAATTTCTACAGTAGTCTTAGGTCTTCTAGCACAGTACTTTTATACAACCTGAAAAATTTTTGGAGACCAAAAAATTTCAACAGAAAACTGTCGCTAGCAAAAATGTAGATTTTGGAATTTTGGTCGATCGGAAATGCAAAACACATCAAACGAAGCTAGACGAAGTTAATGGCGAGGCTCTGATACCACTGTAAGTGCACGGCGGCGCCCCGGTCGTCAATCCGACGGCCAAATGCGGAAACGGTGATAAACTTTAATTTTGCGAACTTAGCAAACCGGCACCACCGCGCACTAAACCCCGGATCGGGCCATTAAACTAGATCTAGCTAACAACAAGACGGGTTAGAGATATACCGAGTGATCCGAGTCCTCCGGTCTTCTCGTCGTCGTCCCGATCTCTCGCGGAATGTCCGGTCTCCATCTCCTCGCCGGAAGGGCACCACGTCGCCTGCATCTTTTACGGGCTCCCACCTCAATGCCGAGGCAACTCGGGCATGAAGCTGGCTAGGCGACGTGTCCAAGATTTGCTGTAGAATGTGTAGTGAGCTATTGTCTCTATTGGGGTTGAAGGAGTTGCCATGATGGAGAAATTTGTGCATAAGGATTTACAATTGATGCTTGCTGGAAAGGAGATGGAGCCTGCAATATTGAGCTCGGCCAAATACCATTTTTGGAGCTCTCTGGAAAATGAATGAAGCAAGCTCTTTAATGAGCTCGGCCATGATCAAATTTGTGTTCTGTCAAAAAGCAAGGGGTGATTGATTTTTTTGCTTAGGAAAAACAATTCACTCTCATATTATGCTCATTCCCTTCTAATAAATTAATCCATCATCCCATAAAGCTTCAGCACACTCACAATATGCTCATGCCACCTTTTAATAAATTAATCCACACTCCTCAAGAATCTCCAAACAGTGGCCGGCCATACCTCATGTGTGAGTGGAGAGGGAGAGCATGGTCAAGGTATGGAGCAACCATTAAGATAAAACAATAATGCAAAGACCCCCTCCACAATTGCTTATTTGCAACAATGCAAATAAGCCCTCCTCCACCAATCTTCGGCCAATGAACGGAACAAAGGAAATCGGCCGAAACGAAAAGCAAACTGGCAACTCCAGAAAACTGGTCCCATAATAAATTATAGGAAAACCCCGATACTGTGCATACACACCCGCATCTGTATTCCGTCCGGATACAAATGCAAAGAGACAAAACTACACTATCTAACACTAGGATCCGGCTTAAGCCAAAGCCGGCTAGTAAAAACCGTCCGATCACGATCCGTGCAATACCGCACGTATCTGATCGAACCATGCCATATCTCCATACGGCCTCTACAGCGTTTCGCCCGAAAGCTGAGTAACTTAATGTGTGGTGGACTCTAAAGACTCATCAATACTATGGCTGTGGATTTAACCACTAGCACGTCAGAGGTATAAGCCAATACGTAACGGGCCACCAGCTATTGACCAAAAGGGACGTCGATGAGCGAACTCATCCTGACACCCTACTGAGCCTGTCAGTGACAATATCCGTACAGTCCGGTCCGTTCGTCTATGAGCATCGCATGTCGGGCCTAGGGGGTTGGTAAAAGTCAGACCCCCAAAAGCGGTACAAGTCGTGTCGGAGTGTAGCCCAGAACACCCTGAGATACTACTGGAATACATACCAGTAAATCTCCTGCCTTGGCCAAGGACTTCGTGTAATGGCTCTCCTAGACACAGCGCGACCTCACCCCCAATACCGGGAGAGACGAACCCCTGAAGATCCGCTCACTGCCTCCATGTGGCTAGGGACTGTACCCAACTAAAACCTGTTTGCACGACTCCTTTGAGCCGTGGTAGGGTAGTAATCAAAGCACAGTGGGAACTCACACGAGACAAGTGACGATCCCCAGGTCGATGAACTAACCTGTACACATGTCATCTGGGAACTGCTATCTGACGTCAGGTATAAGACCAACTAGCATGTTCCCGGCGAGTCCTGTCCGGTGTACTCATAACCCAATGAGCACCTGTATACATCTTAGGTGAACCAACTAACACCAGTGGCCTGTGAGACCGGCCACCGCCCCTCGTCGGGGTCTCGACTGTATACACTAGTCTACTCTGGAGAATCGATGCCCTGTCTCGAATCTCCTACGACTAGGGACCTTTTAAGGATGTGCTTATAGACCCCAGCTCCCACTTATATGATCGCCCTCATACTGCTGGTGGTCAAGCAAGAATCCTAGGGGCTCTACCAACGTGTAATAGCGACTTGTCAGGTCACCTGAAGCAGTACACGATGATAAAGGTAAACCAGATAGCATACTATCATCTCGAGTAAGACTGTCGTACCGGGATAGGTCCTCCCTCAATCATTGCAATCACGTGCCTGTGATCCAATAATTGACTCTGAGGGCACTATCTCCAACAGTATGCGGTCCCATGTCTACACATGCCAGGGACGATTCTTCCTACTTCATTACATTCACTGATGATCTCTCTAGATACGAACATGTGTTCCTGATAAAACACAAGTCTGAAGCTTTTGAGAAATTTAGAGAATATAAGCACGAAGTAGAGAACCAAACGGGCAAAAGTATTAAGATCCTTCGATCTGATCGAGGAGGAGAATACTTGAGCAATGATTTTCTGGATTATCTAAAAGAGAATGGGATTCTCTCTCAGCTCACTCCTCCTTATACACCACAGCACAACGGTGTATCAGAACGAAGAAACCGCACCCTATTAGATATGGTGCGCTCAATGATGAGTACAGCTGAGTTACCTATTTCCTTCTCGGGATATGCGCTTGAGACAGCCATGGACCTATTGAATAGAGTTCCTACCAAATCTGTGCCTACCACATCATATGAGATATGGAAAGGGAAGAGACCACATCTTAATTACATTAAGATATGGGGTTGTCCAGCCTATGTCAAAAGACAAAATCCGGACAAACTCGAGGCAAGATCAGTCTTATGTAAGTTTATAGGATACCCCAAAAATTCACAAGGGTATATCTTCTACCACCCCGAGGAACAAAAGGTGTTTGTTTCTCGACATGCCACTTTCTTAGAAAAAGGTTTTCTTATGAAACAAACAAGTGGCATTGAGGTAGAACTGGAAGAGGTTCCAGCGACACAAACTATAACAGAAGACTTGGTAGAACCAGAGGATTCAGTAGAACCTGACGAACCCCAGCCACTCCGCCGATCTAGCAGGGTTTCTCATCCGCCTGAGAGATACTACGGTTTTCTCATTGATGGTGGAAGCGAGGATTGTATCATGGAAGATGATGACCCAACTAGCTTCGAGCAGGCCATCACGAGTAAGGACTCAGTGAAATGGCTGGATGCAATGCGGTCTGAGATGGAATCCATGTACACCAACAAAGTATGGGCTTTGGAAGTTGCTCCTGAAGGGGTAAAACCCATTGGGAGCAAGTGGATCTTCAAGAAAAAACTTGGTGTAGATGGGAAAGTGGAGACTTTCAAAGCTAGACTTGTAGCAAAGGGTTTTCATCAAAGACCAGGTGTGGACTATGACGAAACCTTTTCTCCAGTGGCTATGCTTAAATCCATCAGGATCATGCTTGCCATCGCTGCATATCATGACTACGAAATCTGTCAAATGGATGTTAAGACCGCCTTTCTAAACGGTGATTTAGAAGAGTGCGTGTACATGACTCAGCCAGAGGGCTTCGTAGACAATGGGAGCAGCGGGAAGGTGTGCAAGCTGCTTAAATCCATTTATGGATTAAAGCAAGCATCACGGAGTTGGAACATCTGCTTTGACATCGTTATCAAAGAGTTTGATTTCGTCAAAAATGTAGATGAACCTTGTATCTACAAGAAGGTGGCAGAGAGTAAGGTTGTATTCCTCGTATTGTACGTGGACGACATACTCTTGATAGGAAATGATATTCCTATGCTGCAATCGGTCAAGCTCTTCTTATCACAAAGATTCTCAATGAAAGATCTTGGTGATGCCTCCTGCATATTGGGAATTAGGATCTATAGAGATAGATCCAAACGGATATTGGGATTGTCCTAATCCAGGTACATTGACACCATACTAAAGAGGTTTAGTATGGAAGAATCCAAGCGTGGGAACTTGCCCACGATCTCTGGAGTCACTCTCTCCAAAGAGATGTCTCCCAAGACTAATTTGGAGAGAGCTCGCATGCAAGGGATACCCTATGCTTCGGCTGTAGGCTCTATCATGTACGCGATGCTATGTACCAGACCCGATGTTGCATACTCACTAAGTGTAGTGAGCAGGTATCAAGCTGATCCTGGAGAGAGTCACTGGACAGCTGTGAAGAGTATTCTCAAGTACTTGCGAAGGACTAAAGAGATGCTCTTGGTGTATGGTAACGGAAAACTCCAAGTGGAGTCCTTTACCGATTCGAGCTTCCAAAGTGATAAGGACGACTCTAAGTCGCAGTCGGGATTTGTCTTTACCCTTTACGGAGGGGCGGTTAGCTGGAAGAGTTCCAAGCAGGAAACCGTGGCAGACTCGACGATGGAGGCTGAATACATCGCTGCCAACGATGCTGCCAAAGAGGCTGTCTGGATCAAGAGGTTCATTACTGAATTTGGAGTGGTTCTATCCATTGAGCATCCAATACCTTTGTATTGTGATAGCAATGGAGCGGTGGTTTTGGCCAAGGAACCTAGGTCCCATCAGCGATCCAGGCATATTCTGAGGCGGTATCACCTGATCCGGGAGATAGTTGATCGCCGGGAGATCGAGGTCAGGAGGGTTGACATGAAGAACAACACGGCGGATCCACTCACGAAGGCCATTCCCCAGATACAGTTTGAGAGACTCTTCGGGATGCTCGGTATGCGATACTACAGCAGCTGGCCCTAGTGCAAGTCGGAGATTGTTAGTTGTATGTATGCCCTAGAGGCCAGTATTGTACAGATGATGTATATTATATTGGATGCTTGGACATATATAGAGATGACTTTCTTGCTCGATATGATAGTATGCTATCTGGTTGCTCTTTATCTTAACATGTATACTAGTCTCTTTAAACTGTCTTATAGTTACATGTTGGTAAAGCCCTTAGGATGTGTACTTGACTACCTGGACTATGATGCAGATCATACTAGTAGAGACATGGTAGTCCATAGGAACATCCTTCAAGGTCCCTAGTCATGGGTGTATCGAGACGGGGCATCGATATACCAGTGTAGACTAGCGTATACGCTTCTCGACCCATGAGATGGGCGATGGATGATCCCATATCCATTGGTGTTTGACATCAGAGATGGTATACAGGTGCTCAGTGGAGACTGGGTACACTGGACGGACTCGCCGAGAACTCCCAGATGGTATTATACCTCACGTCAGATGGCAGTTCTTAGGTGACACTTGTGCAGCTTAGTCTGTAGACCCGAGATCGTCATAGAGTCTTGTGTGATTCCCACTGTGCTTTGATCTCCACCTTACCACGTCCATGAGGGCGTGCAAAACGGTGGTTTTTGGGTACGGTCCCGAGTCACATGGAGGCAATGAGCGATAAGAGGGGTTTCGTCTCTCCCGGTATTGGGGGTTGATGTTGCACTGTGCTCGATTGGCCGTAACAGGGAAGTCCCTGGCCAGGGCTGATCAGAGATTTGCTGGTAAGTGTTACCAGTAGTTTCTCTACCCGTTATGAGCCTCACATCGGCACGACTTATCGGTTATTGGGGTCTGACGTTTACCACCCCTAGACTTGATATGCGACATATCAGACGAACAGACCGGACTGTACGGTATGTGTTACTGGTTGGATTCACAGGAGTGTGAGCGGGCTTGCTTGTCGATCTTCTGATCGCTCAATACCCGGGTGGCCGTTACGTTTGGCAGACCGCTTGCGGCTTGTGGGTGATTGATATGATCATCATCTGCTGCCGGCGTATTGACGAGTCTTTAGAGTCCTACACAGAGGTTTCCTGGCTCAAGCGAAACGAAATAGGAGCGCATATGAGATATGTGCGGGACCGAGAATAATACGTGTATATGATACCGTATTTCATTCTCGCGATGAATGTTTCGATTGGTTGTATGAGATATAACCTAGTTATCGAATCGAAGATTGATTCGATAAGTTGATACATTGGATACTAGACGGTTATGTGAGACATGACCGAATCATTGAATCAAGTGTTGATTTAATGATTTAATGTATAATTATATATTTGATATATTACTTTGCATTAACTAGTATTGGTTTATTTTAAAAGGATTTTCTCACTTGATGTGCACATTGTATATGTGATATATTTTGTGTGCACTTGATTGTATCATGTTTGATGATACATACTCACTTGGGTTTGTGCAAAGAATTAAACGATGGTTAAGTTAATGATTAGGGTTTTGTTTATTTTCTTATTTATTTATTTATTTATTTTTCCATTATGGAAAAGATAAATATGATATGGTGGCTTTCTTTGGATGCTTGTTGAAGCTTCATGAAGCTTTGAACAAGTCCACCATTCTTGTCTCATGCTTAACCCTAACCACTAAAAGTAACCATGGTCTATTCTCTACACCTAACCAAGGTTAGGATATGATAAGTATTCATATTGTTTTTCTTTTTAAAAGGACTTATCATATTCTATCTTCCTTCTTCTTCCTCTTGAACAAGAAGAAAAGCTTACTAGCTTTAATGGCACCTTGAGTAAATGAGTGAGAAATCCAATTCTAAAGTGAACCCACCTCCTATTTCTTCATCCTATACCTCTTGCCAAGTAGTATAGGGTGTTTTCTTCACAAGTTTCATGACTTGGTGAAGTTGGAGCTTGATCTTGTGTAGCCTCGACGTAGATCATCTTCGGCATCGCAGCCGACGACTAGTCCGCTCATTTCTCCGATGAAGCCGATGCGAGAGTCCGAGATCCGACATGGACAGCGAGGGGATGTCTACGTGGAGCTAAGGAAGTGGAGAACCGGATCTACAAAGGTTGTAGCCTCTTTCTTTTAGTTAAAATGTTAACTAGTTTCACTTTTCGCCTAATCTCTAGTCAACGAATCCGTATTAGGGTTTCTCGGCACTTGTAAAATTTGAAATTGGCATGTTTGATGCCTTGTGAGACTTCATTAGCATGCCTAGGAACCTTACACTATTATCATTTATGTTTACATATCCATTCTCTCATTTTCCAATGATCCGCTACATCATAATACGACTGTATAGCCAAGAGATCACGGCATCAAGCCCAGTTATATCGTCTCATCCCCATGTATCATATAACATCCTTATATCACATTTACATGTTGTGTATATATATATACCTACACACATTCCTATATATATATAGAGAGAGAGAGACACACACACACACACACACACACACACACACGCATATACACTAAGTCCAGTTTCTGTGTGTGCGTGCGAGTGTGTGTCTACCTGAAACCTACGAATTCCCTCCAAAACATTCAACATTTGGTAAAGTCTTTCTAAATTAGTCTAGTCCAACCTAAAGTCTTTAATAGGGTCCTACTCGCTAAGAATCTAAGGTCACGTCCGACTTCCTAATGACCGTAAGTATATCCTTATTCTACATTTGTGGGGGTGCTAAACGCCATCCACCCGATTTCCCCCGTAGATATACATCTACTCACCTGACCCTTGTTTGCCGAAGTCGATACCGCCATCCTCTTATTCACCATCTAAAGTCCACGTGAGGGGTACCTATACGCAAACATATATAATATCGTAAACCAAATCACGGACAAAACCAAAACAGCGCACGAACGTGCATAGGTTAAAACCTATGACCCGCTCATGCAAAAGAACCAAATATCGCTCGATATCGGCGTACAAACGCCGATTGATCGAGATAAAACACCAACAAACAACTCATAGTTTCAAAACTCATTATTTATAATATAAAACATGGTTTAAATCATCGAAACCTTAACATCGATCAAATCGTCTTATTTCACAAAACCTTGAAAATGTCAATTTACCGTTTTGCTTCAAAACTTGAAGTTTAAATGAAACTAATGGACATAATATTCATTAAATAACATAACTAGATTATATACACCATTACTATATTTTTATCACACTAATTTGTCTTAAATGCAAAATTCTAGTTTGCAATATTATCCGATTTCAACACTTTTTAAGCAAAAATTCAGAATTCCACTACTAAACTTGATTTTGCATGAAATAAATTATTAAACTACAATTTATGATGTTAATAATGTCATGAAACCATAATTAGATTTTAAATCTCAATTATTTAAGAAATTTCTAAAACCAGTTAACAAAAATAGCATATTTATCACAATTTTCCATTATCAATTTGAAACTAGTAACTAAATTAGGTTTTTCATTCTTTTAACATGTTAATATTCTCATTAAAACCACAATCTAATGATAAAAACCTAAATTAGAATTTTATATCACCAATATATATATTTTATAAAAACCTAGTTAGCAAAATTGTTTAATTTAAACAATTTTGAATGAACAATTTATAATATATCAACCATGCTAGATTTTTCCTTTCTAAAAATGTTAAGCTACTTATTATAACCCCACTCAATTAAAAAAAACTAACTTTATTTTAAAACCCTCTCTTGATTTTTTTCTAAATTTGCAATTTAAAACTAAAATTAATCACTTAATTAACTAATTTAAGGTAACTAACCACAAATTAATTATAGGATTAAAATTATACCTCCACAACATGAGATTAACCATGCAATCTTAGCCTCCCAAAGTGACTCTCTTGCTCCAATATCCATGCTAGAATGAGCAAAGAATGGTGGGTATGGATTAAATTAGGAATTTGTGGGTTTTTATTTGGATTTTTGTAGAATTTTTGATAATTTTTTAAGGGAAAATGAACTTTGAAAATGGGTGGGGGGGCTGCCATGGGGGAGAGGCCGGCCACAACTAGAGAGAAAAAGAGAGAGAGAAAAGAATATGGAATGGTGTAGAAAGTTCCTTAAGTTAACATCTCATTTAAGTCTTTTCACATTTTTCTTTATTTATTAATTTTTCTTTTCAAACAAATTATCCTAGAAAAATCTAGAACCATGAAGAGATGTGAGAAAGAATTTTGCATAAACACACTAAATTCTAAGATGTCATGGTTCACTTTGTAAAATTAACTCATTTCAATTTTGTAATTTACACTAATTTAATAAATAATTAAAGCTTATGTTAATATTTAAATTTAATTAATTACGGAAAATATTTTAATAAACTAATAATTTATAAGTCACTAAATAAACACCAAATAATATTAATTATATAGTTAAAATAGGTCTTTTTAAATTTATGATGAAAAATAATTATGGTTAAGTTTTACGAAAAATACAGTTTATTTTACCGATAATCAGAAAATTCGCTTAAAGGATTTTTATTTATTTAATTATTTATTTATTTATTTTTAAAACGTTACAGCCTTTCCGCAGAAGTAGTAGGCAGTCTCATCTGCCCGAGAGATACTACGGTTTTCTCATAGACGGGGATCGAGAGGATTGCATCATTGACAATGATGGCCCTACTAGCTTCCAGCAAGCCATTCAGAGCAGCGACTCGGTAAGATGGAAGGATGCAATGCGGACCGAAATAGAGTCCATGTACACTAACAAAGTATGAACTTTGGACATTGCTCCAGATGGGGTAAAACCCGTAGGAGGCAAATGGATCTTCAGAAGGAAGATTGGTGTAGATGGACAGGTTGAAACCTATAAGGCTAGATTTGTTGCAAAGGGTTTTCGTCAAAGACCTGGTTTGAATTATGACGAAACCTTTTCTCCAGTGGTTATGCTTAAATCCATTCTGGTTTTTCTTGCCATTGCTGTCTTCCATGATTATGAGATCTGGCAGATGGACGTAAAGAAGGCTTTTCTAAATGGTAATTTGGAAGAATGCGTCTATATGGATCAGCTAGAGGGATTCATTCAAAGTGGGAGCAGCGGTAAAGTGTGCAAGTTGCTTAAGTCCATTTATAGACTAAAGAGGGCATCGCGGAGTTGGAACATCTTTTTTGATGATACTGTCAAAGAATTCAACTTTATCAAAAATCCAGATGAACCATACATATATAGTAAGATTGTAGAGAGAACTGTAGTATTCCTCGTCTTGTACGTGGATGACATTCTCTTAATAGGAAATGATATTCCTATGCTACAGTCAGTCAAAGGATTCTTGTCATAGAAGTTCTCCATGAAGGACCTGGGTGATGCTTCCTACATTCTGGGGATCCAGATCTATCGTGATAGATCAAAGAGGATGTTGGGACTTTCGCAGTCCAGGTATATAGACACCATATTGAAAAGATTCAGTATGGAAGATTCTAAGCGCGGTAACCTACCAGCTTGTCACGGAATCATCTTCTCTAAAGAGATGTCTCCCAAGACTGATTTAGAAAGGTCTCACATGTCGATTATACCCTACGCTTCTGCGGTAGGTTCTATAATGTATGCGATGTTATGTACCAGACCAGATGTAGCATACGCATTGAGCGTTGTAAGACGGTATCAGGCAAACCAAGGGGAGAAGCACTGGATAGCAGTAAAGAACATTCTCAAATACCTGAGGAAGACTAAGGAGATGTTCTTGGTGTATAGAGGAAAGGACATCCAGATCGAAGCCTTTGCTGACTCCAGCTTCCAGAGTGATAAGGATGACTCCAAGTCCATGTCGGGTTATGTCTTTACCCACAATAGAAGGGCGGTCTGTTAGAAGAGTTCCAAGAAGTACACCGTTGCTGACTCGACGATGGAAGCGGAGTACATAGTGTAAGTCTACGTTAGCGCCCCGGCCGTCTACAGACGCCAAATGCGGAACAAAAACTTTTTAACTGGCGCTATCGTATACTTTAACCCGGATCTGCCATTATTGCTAAACTAACAAACTGTAAAGAGAGTAGAAAGGTTATACCGAACGATCCGAGTCCTTCGTTCTTTAACCATCATCCCACGCTCCGTTGCGGCTGCTCCAATCTCATCGATCTCCGATCTGCTCGTCCAGGTGGTACCACGTCTACGATTCTTTAAACGGGCTCCCGCCTCTGACTCGAGGCAACTCGGTCGTCAAGTTTGCTAAAAGAGACGACCAAGATTGATGTAGAGAATGAGTGGAATACTTTGTCTCGCTTCGTCCAAAACCATGGACGAACGGTTAATGAAGTTGCCGTGGGAATCGGGTGATGGAATGAAATGAGCTGTGAAATTCCATACACCCCAAAATCTATCATATCTTTTTAGCAAATGAAACATCAAGTGAGAGTGAGGAGGAGGAGAGGGGGCCGGCTATATATAGTGATGGGGGGTGAGTGTAGGAGAGAAGAGGGTGACAACAAGAGAAAAATATCAAGTGTGAACACAAGAAAATATCTCAAGTGTGAACACAAAGTGTGAACACACCAAAAGCAACCAATGAAACACCAACACAATTCAAACCTAGTCACCTCTTCTAGAACCTTCTAGAAGCATGACTCACCCTCATCCAAGAAAAGATAAATCCGTCTTTAACCGAATGTTAAAAGACGGCTGATAGAAAAATGGAAACTGGCAACTTCCAAAAGTGATCCCGAAACGAATTTCAGGATAACCCCGTAACTGTATAAATATACCCGTATTTGTATTACGACCGAATACAAATGCAACTGAGACAAAGATATTATATCTACTCAATATAATACTCGGATCCGGCTTAAACCAAAGCCGACCAGTATCATCTGCCGCTAAATCTGACACGTGCGTAAACGCACGTGCATTTTCCGAACCCTGCCATAAAACCATACGGCCTCTACAACGTTTCGCCCGAACTTGGAAAACTGTCTGTGGGGGACTCTAATGACTCGTCAGTACCCTGGCAGTGGGTTTAACCACAAACCGTCAGCGGCACTAGCAATGCGTAACGGCTGCCCATGGACTGACCTCAAGGGATGCCGATGAGCGAACTCATCCGGAAACCCTATTGAGCCTAACAGTGACAATGTATATACAGTTCGGTCCGTTCGTCTATGTGTATCGCATATCTGCCTAGGGGGCTAGTAACGTCAGACCCCCAATAGCAGTATAAGTCGTGTCGGAGTGTAGCCTAATAACACCCTGAGATACTACTGGAGTACCTACCAGTAAATCTCCTGCCATGGCCGTGGGCTTTGTGTAATGGCTCTCCTAGACACAGCACGATCTCGCCCCCAATACCGGGAGAGACGAATCCCCTGCCGATCCGCTCACGTGCCTCCATGTGGCTATGGACTGTACCCAAAAACTACCTGTTTGCACGACTCCTTTGAGCCGTGGTAGGGTAGAAATCAAAGCACGGTGGGAACTCACACGAGACAAATGACGACCTCAGGTCGATGAACTAACCTGTACACATGTCACCAGGGAACTGCTATCTGACGATATGTATAATACCAACTAGCAGACTCCCGGCGAGTCCTGTCCGGTGTACTCATAACCCAATGAGCACCTGTATACATCTTAGGTGATCCAACTGACACCAGTGGCTTGTGAGACCGGCCACCGCCCCTCGTCGGGGTCTCGACTGTATACACTAGTCTACTCCGGAGTATCGATGCCCTGTCTCGAAACTCCCACGACCAGGGACCACAATTAAGGATATGCATATAAACTACCCAACTCTCACGTATATGATCGCCGTCATACAGTTGATAGTAAAGCAAGATCCTAAGGGCTCTATCAAAGTGTAACATGTAATCAGTCACCTGAACATGTACACGACTGATAAAGGCAAACCAGATAGCATACTATCATCTCGAGTAAGACTGTCCTACCGGTATAGGTCCTCCGCAATCATTGCAATCACGTACCTGCGATCCAATAATTGACTATGAGGGCACTATCTCCAACAATCTCCCACTTGCACTCAAGGCTAATTATTGCGATGTCGACTACTCACAGCCCGTGTGAAACCGAACATCCAACTCCTCTACTAATCAGTTTCACAAAGCCCGTTTGTAAAACTATTGTGTTCGAGAAATAGCCTCAGTGAGTGGATCCGCCTAGATGTTTCTTTCTATATCTCTCTAAATCTCAGGTTCGCGGAGAAAGCCATCTCCCGAATCGAGTAATACCTGTCTTAGAATATGTCTGGATATCTGATGGGACCTAGTTCATAAATGAACTCCAAATCCCAACTTCTTAGACTGTATCGATCACTGAACCTAATCAGTATCCGGCACCATGCCACCCACAGTATCCTCTTGGACCACCTGTCCATAATACTGTCCCTCGTCAGAGGGAAAACTAAAACTCTGACAATCACTCTGTCATCCACGTCACCTTTGAAGCCTGGAATGATAATCGTCTCCCGAAGGAGGCTGCCGTCATCAAATCCGTAGAACATCCACTTATGTTCTATAACTGCTTCCTTATGTCTCTCCAGGATTGGATTAATACAAACTTATCGCATCTAGTGCAAAAACAACATCTGGTCTGGTATTTGACATCTCACGATTGACTCAATTGCCTAAGCAAGTGATCTGCCAATCATGCACAGCCCTCTCCCATTTAGTCTATACGACACCTTTAGAGAGGGTGACTCCATCACCTGCAGGTACACCACCATGCTAGGAGTCAACTATTCTAAAAACCATTAGAATATCTGTCAAAGTACCCACATTGGGAAACTACCCAAATCTAGATCTAAAACCATAGATCCAAAAACCAGAATGTCAAATATTATATCCATATCCTGTCTGGAGAAACAACTGTGTGACGACCACAGTATAACCGATCGTAGTATAGGAATTTTACTTCCTACTCTGTGTATGTCATCCAGATACCATGACATCACACCCTACTACCTTCTTAACAGATCCATCCCCTATTCTGATGAAGTCAAACCCATGACTGTCACATCAAAATTAGATGATCTATCTCCGCTATAACTGCTCTAGTCTCTAAATAGACATAAGCTACTTGCCCACTATGCTTCCGCTACTCCCACTGACCACAACAACCCTCCTACCGGGTCTCATAGCCTGGAACAACGGTAGTGTCAAGTCTGAGTAGATAAGAACCTCCCTGTCACCGTCCTTGAGGCTACCGAAGTACCTCTGGGGTGTCTGAGGTTACCCACCATATCTGCGGAGTGGCTATTGGAATGTCAAACCTGTTTGAACCTTTAGGTCCTATTATATTTTTCCGTAATCGTTTTCGATTCTGGAATCACTTCCAGTTCTACCATACTCCCACTACTGTTTTCTAAAAAAGATCCATTTTTACTAAAACTGTGGCGAGTCAAGAACAATATCACTATTGATCTTCCAAATGGTAGAATATCAACCCTCGTCATAGCCAGGGTCAACCCACAAACAGCCATTACAGAAACGTGCCCTGAGTTATCCAGAGTCTGGTTTTAAGCATAAGCTGGACAACTCCCCGTACCTTAACATCTTTTAAGGTATGATCCATTCTATATCCAATATAGAAACTTTGGCACTTTATTTAATTGGAACCAGATTCAAATCATACAGCTGTCTCCAGTGCATATCATCTTAATGGAAAGAGGCTAATCAGCATTACTCAACTTAGGAATCCATCCAATTATGAGTAACCTGAAAGAGAAACACGTTTCTCAAAACCATCACTAATGTCTGAATACCAATCACAAGAATCCACATCTTCGATTTCTTTGAAGAATCCCGATACTTGTGATACCTGGTTCTCTACTTTATTCTTATACCCACAACTTCTCAAAACTTAGACCTTGTATTTCTACGAAACACTTGTCTAAATACTAGAGAAGTTATAAGTAAACAGAACATAGTACGAGGACCTACCCCTTTGTCCTGATGGACATTTGGACAACATACAATACTCTGTATAGGTCCGCTCAGTTAAACAACTCAAAACCTATGCGTCGTAGGTGGAAAACCGTACCCTGGCGATTTCCTCAAATATCACCAATTACAACGAATTCCGATATAATGAGGATAATCGCCTAATTCCCAAAAACTTACTCCCACTCATCATCTGTAAAACCATACAGATATGAGAATGAAACCTGGTAAATACATACCCTTGGAGTAAGTATCTAATCGGGAAAACAGTTTTTCTTTAACAATGCACTGAAACATGAAAATGTTTCGTAGGGGTATCCTGGTATTCCTAGTAAT
Organism: Agapanthus africanus; assembly: GCA_030015575.1. NCBI lineage: Eukaryota > Viridiplantae > Streptophyta > Magnoliopsida > Asparagales > Amaryllidaceae > Agapanthus > Agapanthus africanus. Next base: position 56,928,822 of record JASDDO010000029.1, read on the forward strand.
GCCTCTTCCATAATCCAATTCATGACTTTAACCGTATATTTCTTTGCCTTCTCTCCAAATCCCTTTATTTGTCTTTAGTCGTTACCTTCTGTACACCTTCGCTAGGCTAAATGGTTTTCTTCCTTCCCTACCGTTCGGCACCAGCCTATGGTTTGGAAGAAGACTATCCAGTAAGCATAATAGGTGTACCCTCCTAAACCAAGGAGTACTCGCAACTGAGAGAAGGTGATGATAAAAGACAACTGAATAATACCTTATTCCTTTAAAGGTGAAATAGGAGTGGCGATGAAGTACGCGGTTTGGTCGTGAATGATATCAGTCGCAATTTACTTTGCTCTCTTTCTAATCTCTTTATTTTGTCTTTACATATTACCTTCCGCACACCCTACTTAGGCTAATTGGTTTTCTTCATTCCTTACCTTTCGGCACCTGCCTATGGTTTGGAATAAGACTATCTAATAAGCGTAATAGGTGTACTCTCCTAAACCAAGGAGCCCTCGCAACCTGAGAGAAGGTGATAATAAAAGACAACTGAATAAACCAATTCTATTTCTCCTGAACCTGGATCCATCCTCGAAGAAGTCCCTTCGAGTTCGTATATAACCATACGATGGATCTATCCTATGGAAGTGGATGTCCATAGTAATACGGGTGTTCTGAGAAATGCAAAGGGTAGAAGGAGTGGCAATGACTTATGCAACTCGGACAATCCAAAAGCCAGTATTTTAAGAAGGTTCGGTCAACTTGGTCAATGAGTCATAGTCTAGGGTCGGTCAAAGGTCGCTGCCAAAGAGAGAGAGAAAAGAAACACTCTACGTGCACTCTAACCTAGATCAGAATGGTTATCACTTTATCTAATCCGGAAACCTCCCACTGTCCTGTCAAATTCTCCTCCAAACCTGAAATAAGAATCAATCGGGATCACCCGAAGAGTAAACCAACTCATCAGTGGGAATCGGGATCCAACTCTCATCGCATGATAACGTGATGGAATGCATCCACGTTACTCATACTCCAGAAGGTATGCGCATACTTGGCAAGTTTCAGTTTCTTTAGAAACTCCCGATAAGATTTTTGCCCCATGCTCTTATAACCTTGGCGTTAGGTCAAAATGTCATAAGTCACATGCCAAGTTCTACTCGTCACTATCTTGTTAATTTGAACCCACCCGCACATGCCCTTGGCGTTAGGTCAAAATGGCAGAACGACTGTCCCAAACCAACTCATCTATCTATGCAACAAATGAATACCCAGCAGCTACCAAACACTATGCCTTGGCGTTAGGTCAAAATACATAGCTTGAATACTACTGAATACCCAAAAGAAGTGACGGAGGGCTACGGCTGGTTTTTGGCGAAAAAACCTTTAACGTAGTGAACTTGATATCGCTGAAGGAACCTGATAGCTTTTTAAAATATAGTGGCGAAAACCTTTTGCTAAAGAGGTCACTCCCGGTGAAGGGATCTCGGCTCTTTCCTCGTGGAATGAGGTGCAGGATATTCCACTGAATACCGCGATGCAAAGCAACTTGTAATCGACTATAGTGAAGTTATTACCCTGACGCAAACTTCTGCCCAAGGGGTCAGTCCCGGTGAAGGGATATCGGCCCTTGCCCCGTCGAATGAGGTGCAGGATATTCCACTGAATACCGCTATGCATAATAAAAGGAAACGCCTTTGTAATAACACTTTTTAAATTTGTTCCAACAACTGCAAATAGGTTTGTTTTACTTTGCATTGATCAGAATCAATGCAGTCCCATCAATCAATCACACCAGAAAAGAACGAAAATAAAATGTACGTATATGCCATCCGCAGTCGTCACTGGGTCCCGTCATCACCCGTTAGGTTACTTAACTAACGAAAGAGCGAGGACTGGACTAGCGCGGGTGTAAAACATATACAACATCTAATAGTATATAAACCAATATACAATAATCGCTCCAGGCGTGATAATATACAACATTACAGAAAAGTAATAAGCATCACAGAACAATACAGATAATCTGGGATCCCCGAGTTTCACAGAGCCGCTGCTGAAACCCGACGTTCCCCTGTCGTGTGGATAGCCTGTGCAATGAAACCTAGACCCCTACGGGTGCGGCAAGTTACCCGCCAAAACCTGAAGCGAGGCAGCCCCCTACAGCAAAGTGAATGGACCACCCTGCACTTCACAGAATCCGGTAATCTTGGGCACCCCTCCATGGGTCAACCTGTACCCCCTACGAGTGCGGCGAATAGTCTGCCAATTCTAGAGTGAGGCCCCTCTACCTCTCAAAGCCATGAGATGCGGACCCGTTGCCCCTCAGAACCCGGCTATCCGTGCACTCCGTCACGGGACAAAACTTAGTACAGAAATGAATAATAGTATAACAGGTACATCGACCGCAACCTGGTCGTGCCCCAAAAGAATATTATACAACAGGCAGTGACAGCAGTCCACAAGTTGGACGCTCGCCCCGCAATATCAAATGTACAAATAAATCCAAACTGCACTATCATTGCACACTGCTATCCACCACGACAAATCCGCAACATCATAGCACAACACAGAACATCAACGCGAATGTCACGTTCGCAAACCCGTCTAAAAGAACTATAGCAATCAGACGTGGTTTACCGATCAAATGACATTCCCGGTCGGAGATATAATGTAAGCACTGTAAACTAACATGTTTAAATTTTGATCGACTAAATATCATGAAGTGGGCCCCACGAACATCTGTTGAACAGTAACAAAATCTGGGCCCAAAAGATATATACCAAAAACCCCAAATTCCAACAGAGAAGACACTGTGCAAATTTGGTGCACTGATTCCATAGAATGGCCGCGGATGCGCGGCCAAACCATGGGTTTGGCCGCGATTCCGCGGCTGTTTGGTGGAATCACGTGCTCAAATTTGGTCGGTGTGCTTCTAAAACCCTGCACAACTTTCTGTGATATGTAGAATAATTTTAGGACATCATTTAAAATCGACAGAAACTGTGAAGATTGAAAATTGTGTTTTTCGATATCCGGTTCGATCGATATTTTAAACGCGTTAGCACAAGTTAGTATAGCAAAATGGTGAGGCTCTGATACCACAGTAAGTCTACGTTAGCGCCCCGGCCGTCTACAGACGCCAAATGAGGAACAAAAACTTTTTAACTGGCGCTATCGTATACATTAACCCGGATCTGCCATTATTGCTAAACTAACAAACTGTAAAGAGAGTAGAAAGGTTATACCGAACGATCCGAGTCCTTCGTTCTTTAACCATCATCCCACGCTCCGTTGCGGCTGCTCCGATCTCATCGATCTCCGATCTGCTCGTCTAGGTGGTACCACGTCGACGATTCTTTAAACGGGCTCCCGCCTCTGACTCGAGGCAACTCGGTCGTCAAGTTTGCTAAAAGAGACGACCAAGATTGATGTAGAGAATGAGTGGAATACTTTGTCTCGCTTCGTCCAAAACCATGGACGAACGGTTAATGAAGTTGCCGTGGGAATCGGGTGATGGAATGAAATGAGCTGTGAAATTCCATACACCCCAAAATCTATCATATCTTTTTAGCAAATGAAACATCAAGTGAGAGTGAGGAGGAGGAGAGAGGGCCGGCTATATATAGTGATGGGGGGGTGAGTGTAGGAGAGAAGAGGGTGACCACAAGAGAAAAATATCAAGTGTGAACACAAGAAAATATCTCAAGTGTGAACACAAAGTGTGAACACACCAAAAGCAACCAATGAAACACCAACACAATTCAAACCTAGTCACCTCTTCTAGAACCTTCTAGAAGCATGACTCACCCTCATCCAAGAAAAGATAAATCCGTCTTTAACCGAATGTTAAAAGACGGCTGATAGAAAACTGGAAACTGGCAACTTCCAAAAGTGATCCCGAAACGAATTTCAGGATAACCCCGTAACTTTATAAATATACCCGCATTTGTATTACGACCGAATACAAATGCAACTGAGACAAAGATATTATATCTACTCAATATAATACTCGGATCCGGCTTAAACCAAAGCCGACCAGTATCATCTGCCCGAAATCTGACACGTGCGTAAACGCACGTGCATTTTCCGAACCCTGCCATAAAACCATACGGCCTCTACAACGTTTCGCCCGAACTTGGGAAACTGTCTGTGGGGGACTCTAATGACTCGTCAGTACCCTGGCAGTGGGTTTAACCACAAACCGTCAGCGGCACTAGCAATGCGTAACGGCTGCCCATGGACTGACCTCAAGGGATGCCGATGAGCGAACTCATCCGGAAACCCTACTGAGCCTAACAGTGACAATGTATATGCAGTCCGGTCCGTTCGTCTATGAGTATCGCATATCTGCCTAGGGGGCTAGTAACGTCAGACCCCCAATAGCAGAATAAGTCGTGTCGGAGTGTAGCCTAATAACACCCTGAGATACTACTGGAGTACCTACCAGTAAATCTCCTGCCATGGCCGTGGGCTTTGTGTAATGGCTCTCCTAGACACAGCACGATCTCGCCCCCAATACCGGGAGAGACGAATCCCCTGCCGATCCGCTCACGTGCCTCCATGTGGCTCGGGACTGTACCCAAAAACTACCTGTTTGCACGACTCCTTTGAGCCGTGGTAGGGTAGAAATCAAAGCACAGTGGGAACTCACACGAGACAAATGACGACCTCAGGTCGATGAACTAACCTGTACACATGTCACCAGGGAACTGCTATCTGACGATATGTATAATACCAACTAGCAGACTCCCGGCGAGTCCTGTCCGGTGTACTCATAACCCAATGAGCACCTGTATACATCTTAGGTGATTCAACTGACACCAGTGGCTTGTGAGACCGGCCACCGCCCCTCGTCGGGGTCTCGACTGTATACACTAGTCTACTCCGGAGTATCGATGCCCTGTCTCGAAACTCCCACGACCACGGACCACAATTAAGGATATGCATATAAACTACCCAACTCTCACGTATATGATCGCCGTCATACAGTTGGTAGTAAAGCAAGATCCTAAGGGCTCTATCAAAGTGTACCCAGTCACCTGAACATGTACACGACTGATATAGGCAAACCAGATAGCATACTATCATCTCGAGTAAGACTGTCCTACCGGTATAGGTCCTTCGCAATCATTGCAATCACGTACCTGCGATCCAATAATTGACTATGAGGGCACTATCTCCAACACATAGCTGCTTGCAATGCCGCAAAAGAAGCTGTCTGGATAAAAAAGTTCCTCACAGAACTTCAGGTGGTTCCTACCAGTGTTGATCCAATACCTCTATATTGCGACAACAACGGCGCTATAGCTTTAGCGAAGGAACCCAGGTCCCATCAGATGTCTAGACACATCTTAAGGCGGTATCACCTGATCAGGGAGATCGTAGATCGCCGGGAGATCGAGGTGAAGAGAGTAGATACAGAGAATAACACTGCTGATCCATTCACAAAGGACATTCCTCAGACGCAGTTCGAGAGGCTATTCGAGATGATAGGTCTGCGATATGCCAGTACATGGCCCTAGTGCAAGTCGGTGATTGTTAGTGTTTATGCCCTAGAGGCCATTATTGTATATTACTTAATGGAAGCTTGGGATATTCACAGTTGTATTGACAGACTTGCTAAAAATGATAGTACGCTACTTGGTTTGTTTCTACTTTAATATGTGCATATGTTTCTTTTAATAAATCGCTTATACATATTAGTAGAGCCCATAGGATCTTTGCTTGATTACCAGCGTTGTGATGGCAGTCACACTAGTGGGGGCTGGGTAGTCTATAAGCAACATCCTATACAGGTTCCTGGTCGTAGGATTATCGAGACAAGGCATCGATACTCCGGAGTAGACTGGTGTATACGCTTCTCATCCCAGCATGGGGAGATGGTCTGTCCCACAGCCATCAGTACGTCGTACTGGAGATAGTATTCAGGTGTTCATTAGGTTACGAGTACACCGGACAGGACTCGCCGGGAACTGTAGGTTGGTACTATACCTATCATCAGATTGCAATTCGCAGGTGACATGAGTAAAGCTTAGTCCGTCGACTTGACATTGCTACTTCGCCTCGAGTGTGTTCCCACTGTACTTAGATTACTACCCTACCACGGCTCAACGGAGTCGTGCAAACAGGTAGTAGTTGGGTGCAGTCCCGAAGCACTTAGAGGCAGTGGCGGTTAGACAGGATTCGTCTCTCCCAGTATTGTGGGTTGACATCGCGCTGTGTATGGAGAGCCATTACGCAAGGTCCCTGGCCAGGGCAAGCGAGATTTACTGGTAGGTGCACCAGTTGTTTCTCAAGGTGTAATGGGCTTCACTCCGACACGACTTATACCGCTATTAGGGGTCTGACGTTTACCGCCCCCTGGGCCCGATATGCGATAGTCCTAGACGAACAGACCGGACTGTACGGAGATTTTCACATACAGGCTCAGTAGAAGTTCGGATGGGTTTCCTCATCGTCCTTCTTATCGACATCTACCTGGGGACCGTTACGTACAGCTAGTACCGCTTGCGGCCTGTAGTTAAACCTATTACCAGCGTAGTGTCGAGTTTTTAGAGTCCCACACAGAGAGTTTCCCTGCACCGGGCAAAAGGTGCAGAGGCCGTATGGTTTTACGGCAGGGCCACGATTACTTACGTACACTTGTGCACGTACTATGATCGGGCAGATAATACTAGCGGACTTTAGTTTAAGACGGATCCTAGTATTATACAGATGGATTTATTCAGTCTCAGTTTATCCGTGTTTTTTCGAAAATACGGATGGGGGGGCAGTCTCGTAATTTGTCGGGAAGCTTCTAGAAGGAGGTGACTCATTTTTGTTTATTTCTTTTTAGATTTAAACTAAATAAGGTGAAGGAGATGAGGTGTAATTTCATTAAATGATCCATGACTCATTAGGTGACTTATTAGATGATTCACCTTGTGAATTAAATGAAGCATGATGAATATTAGCTAGATATTTTATTTTGATGATATCATTATGCTTCATGATATTCACAAATGAGGATAGTTCATTCATGATCACAAAACACATCTCTCTCCTCAAGTCTTCATCTTCTTCCTCAAACCTAAAACCTCTCATGAGTTGAGAATCCTAGGGTTTAAAGTGACTAAGTAATCCATCTAAATACTCTACACCCTCTAGGACTTCTAGATTAGCAAACTAGAAGCCGTAGTTATCTCAGATTCGTGATAGGAGCTCGGACTATAGACTCTCGGGTGGATCGTCTTTGACTCGAGGAGGCCGTTGAGGTACCCATGTTTCATAGAGCTGACGAGGTGTGGAGGACAGCGATGAAGACTCGAAGGATAAGTAACGTGAGGTATAACTTCAAATCAGAGTAGTTAAACCTCTCGTAGTTTGCTAGTAATGGTTTAGACACGATCCGTGTGCTCAAGTGCGTGTTACGAAACTTTGATAATCGTTTTTCATATATTCCACCTCCCCGCGAACACGTGGGGTGCGTGATATGGACTTACACCGTCGAGTATCACGTCGCTTGATCACCTCGAAACATGGACCTATCTTGGATTGCTTGTTTGTTGACGGTGATTGTCTTCGTGTAAAGGAAACTTTATTGATTGATCGCTTGATGGATTTCTCGATGATTTCTTGATCTTGGATCTCAAGATCGTAGATTCTTGATCTTAGATCCTTTTTGAGATTGGTTTTTGATCTTTGGGATTGGTTTCTTTAGATCATTAGATGTTTTTGAGATGTAGCCCTCGGTCTTTTTTATAACCCCAAAACTAGTAACCGAAGCCCCCAACAGACAATGTTTGTTGCGAAGATTCTAACAGAAAAATCTCACCCCCTAACTCCCTGAATCGGCCGCGGATCCGCGGCGACTTATCTTGACTCGGCCGTGATTCCACGGCTTCATGGTGAGTTCTTGGCTTTAAACTTCTGGAGTCTTCTCCTGTTGGTATTTCGGTATTTCTTTGATATCTGAAACCTTCTTATCTCTTCTGAGTCACTGCCAGTATTTGATTCTTCGACTTTCTTTACTTTATCGGCAGATTCTTGATTCCTTATATTTGACCTAAGCTAATCTTGCAGAATATCTTCAATGAACAATATTAGTTATATTTGAGATATAATTTGATATGATAAGCGTATCAAAATTTTAAGCACATTTTCCTTCATAATGTTGATTATAATATATAAATACTTGGTAAATGGTATTTTGCAGATAAACTTATAATATGTGTTGTATTTATAACAAACACCTTTAGATGATTAAGAAAAGTAAGGAAATTGTCATGTTAAAAGTGCGATATTTTCAACTGAACATTGATCACATATCTATTGGTGTTTGACATCAAAAATTGTACACAGGTGCTCATTAGAGAATGGGTGTTGGCTATATGTATGCCCTAGAGGCCATTATATGATAGTGGATGTATCGGTAGGAGTGTGTGTGTATGTGTGTGTGTGTGTGTGTCTATATATATATATTCAGAGGACATTCTTGCTCGACATGATAGTATGCTATCTGGTTGTACTTTATCTTGACATGTTCATTTGATCATGCATCTTACTCATTTGGTATATGCTGATAAAGCCCTTAAGATATTTGCTTGACTACTGGGATTATGATGCGGATCATACTAGTATGACATGTGTAGTTTATAAGCATATCCTTGAAATGTTCCTAGTCGTGGGTGTATCGAGACGGGGCATCGATATTCAAGAGTAGACTAGCATATACGTTACTTGACCCATATGATGGGCGATGGATGATCCCATATCCATTGGTGTGGTGACACCAAAGACCATAAACGGGTGCTCAGTGAGACTGGGTACACTGAACAGACTTTCCAAGAACACCTATATGGTATTAAATCTATCGTCGGATAGTAGTTCTCAGGTGACACTGATGCATATTAGTCTGTAGACCTGAGATCGTCATAGAGTCTTGTGTGTCCTCCCACTGTACTTTGATCTCCACCCTACCACGGTTATACTGAGTCGTGCAAACAGGTGGATTTTAGGTACAGTCCCGAGGCACATGGAGGTAATGAGCGATAGGAGGAGTTTCGACTTGTAACGTTTTAGAAATCGTTATGCGAATTTTTCCGTTTTAACCCTACTGTGTTCAAACGACCATATAGACTTGCCAGCACCTAGTTTAGCTAAAATAAAGCTAGTGCACAAGCTTTGGGGGTATATGGGACGTTTTGGTTTATTTAGATTTTTCCCAATTTTAATATTATTTTAGTGCGGTATTTGACATTTTTGGAAATTGGGAAATTTCCTTCTTTGAAATTATTGCAAGTAAATCAAGTTGTGTTAATTAAAACCCTTCCCACAATATCTAGATATTTGTTGTGCATATGGTTTAAAGTTAAAGAAAAGAAATGAAAAGAAATTCAAGAGGTGCACGCATGTGTGTGTGAATGCATTTATGTGCATTTATCACTTGAAATTGCTAGGAAATTCCACACAAAACTCTATTCTTCTCTCTTGGCCGAGCTCCATTCCTCCCCTTCTGCTCTTGATCATTCCCTTCCATTTTTGCATCAATCCAAACTCAAAATTCTCCAAAATTCCTAAAATATATCACAAATACTTCAAGTCTTGAGTTTTAGCTTCTTGGATCACTTGGAAACTAGGAAAGCTTGGATCTTGTGAGCTAAAGTTGATAGGTATAATCCCTACACTGATAAATAGGAGTTTTTATATTGTATAGCTCATTGAATATGGTTTAGAACACTTTAAATATCGATTAGTGCAATATCATGATTTTAGTGTCGTTTTAGAGCCTCTGTATCTGCTGTGATCTGGAAATTTTAGTGAGTGACCAAACAAAATTGTAGTGATGTACTAGTGACCCTAGAGCACTACGTGAGACACGAGGACTACCCCACCGGCCGGGGCCGGCGACCACTTTGGCGAATTCCGGCGACGCCGTCTTTATAGGGAGGTGATGGGGTTTGGCTTTTGTGGGTAGTTGTCTGCTGTTGGTTAGGGGTGTTTGGTACTGTTTACTTTTATAGTATTTACAGTATTAAAAATCTGGAATTGTTTAACTATAATCTCGTTATTTGAGTCCGTGTGTTACGTTTTGCGACACGAATCGTGATCTGGTGCAGCTGCTGTACTTAGGTTGGTTTAGTGGTATCGTTACGCACGTTAGCCAGTAGACGGAGACTTGTGAGTTAGTTTAGTGTTGGTGCGTCGTTAAAGTGTAGTTTTACGTTATATTAGTCGATTCTGAGATGTTTGCGCTATTTGCATGTTTGTAAATTTATAGCGTCGCAAGCAGGGACTTCGGACGCTGCGAACAAGGGGAAGCAGGTGGTCGGATTTTCATAACTGGAGACCATTTGTGAGTAGATTTAACATCTACGGGGAAATCGCCCGTATGGCGTTATGCGTCGGAGCTGATATGAAAGGATAGCTGCATGTTATTGCATATTACTTATTTTCATATGAATGTCATTGCATAGTAGTTTCTGTTTTACCTTTAGATATAACACATTACTGACGGTTCATGTTGCACGAGCACTAAATTGTATGCTACACCCACATCGTCAGTAATTGCCATGAGACGCACAAACCACCTACATACGTGATATGGTAGTGGATAGGGATAGTGGAGGTAGAAACTCTTATTCCTTTATGCATATAAGATATTGTTGACACCTACATACGTGTTATTGTGTTTGACATGGATAGTTAAGATAGTAACTCTTAATCCATTTCACGTATACCTTAATATACATCTTGCATACATATTGACATGTACACCCACATAGTCTATTACAGCTACATGTGTATCATGCACACATATTGACATGTACACCTGCATATTTTCGCTATAGTTGTATGTACCCTAAGTGGTATTGTTTTGATATGTGATATTGAGTTGTTGATCATTGCGCTTATGAAATGCATCATACATACTTACTTACATGTAAATACTTAAACCTTGCTACACTTACATATACACCACATATGATGCTGCACTTTTTTTTCGGAGGACTTTGGGAACCGCAAGATATATTTTAAAGATGGATTCATTTAAAAGAGCGGTTTTCCCTTGATATGCTCATGTTGTTGTTTTATGTTGCATATCTCAGTTTTCATGGATTTACGCATTGAGATATGGATTTCATATGATTTATGGATTTGAGAACCGTGGGGGTATTTCAAGAAAACTATGTATTGTTTTAAAACCCGGTTTCTCTTGATATGATATTTCAGTTTGTCCACCATGTGATTTCTCGGTTCTGAGATTTGGCTTGTGATACCCGATTCGAGGAGCGGGAGGCACCGTCTGCGGGTACATGGTGGACCCGGTATGGTACCCCGGGACGAGTGGTGATTTCGTGGTGTAGACGATAAGCCTGGCAGAGGGACCACTACCTACCGGTGATAGTATTTAGACTCGGCGGTTATCGTGGGGATACCGACCGGAGTGAGGTATGACATATCGTCAGGGCCAGTCATGGTGACGGCGCCTGAGTTATGGGGATTTACGTGTCGATGCTAGACACGGGTTTTTTCGAGATGCTTCAGGTGTCGATGTTAGACGCTCAGGTTCCATGAGACTTACAGGATGTGAGGGCCGATCTGAGGATGCGGTGCCTGAGGATTTGGGATTTGATGTGTTAGTGAGGGACACTGGCGTTTTACCATGCTGATGATTTCGCATGAGATTTTATATTATATCATCCCACACTCAGGATTTTGTTGTTATGCATTGCTTCATGTTGTTGTAATACCCTGATGATGTACCTTTACATGTTGCATATTCACTTATCATACTTATGCTATCGGATTACGTGTGATAGATAAATCGCTATTCGTGCATACTTGTGATTGCAGTATGATGTTATTTACTATTCATGAGTTTGCAACTCACCCCCGTTGTGCCACAGTGTTTTGCAGGACTTACCCTCAGAGTAGTTGCGGCAGGGCGTTTTATCATCTCTACTTTTGCGGATACCGCTACGTTAGGCAGTGAGGCCTTTGCTTTTAGGTGGGTTGCGGATATCTGCTTGTACATTGTATATCTTTTTGTTGGATCTAGTATTCTCCATCTACCACTGTTTGTATATGACTTAGAGACGACTTGTGAGGATTTTGTGCTGTATATTTTGGTGACTTTGGGTGCCGTGCTCGTAGGAGCCGGTTATGTTGGAAAGTTTTACCTCTTTATGCAGTTTACCTTTATATTCTTCGCTTCGGCGTCGTATACTTGTTGTGGCGTTTGCCTTCGCCGTTGGGCATGAGTTTTCTCCCATTTGGGATGCTTTATATTTTATCTATGTTGTACCCGTTTTCGGGGCTAGTTTGTACAAAGGAGGTGCTGCCGAAATTTTCAAGAAAGAAAACTAGAGTTAGAGATTTTACTAGTGATTTTCCAAATGTTAAGATTATGCTTTTCTCCGTTGATCCAGATTTGGGTGGTTTAGATTTCTGTGTTTCGGCTTACTTGAGTTGCGTACACTTATAGACGTTACGTAGTTTAAGTGCCGGTTACGGGCCAAATTTTGGGTCGTGATAAACTTGGTATCAGAGCGTTAGGTTTTACCTTTCGGAGTGTAGGATGACCTTGGTATGATGGAGTAGGTAGGTTAAGCAGAGTGACGTAGCGTGTGTATGTTCTGCGGCATACTTACGACACGGTACTCCGCCTAAGTGACCTTAGGACTTATTGATTGATATTCTTCCGTGATGATATACATCCTTGTGATTCGATTCCTGTTTCCTTATCGAATCTTGTTTCAATTTCCAGCCTATATGCCGCCGAAGACTACGAGGGCAGAGAGAGCGGCCGCGAGGGCCGAGGTCAGAGTTGACTCGTCTGAGGCGAGGACTGACCAGGGCGGTACACCTGTTGTACCGGAGCATATTGCTATGATTAGGGCTGGTATGCAGGACTTGCGCCAGATGATGGGGACTTTAGTAGAGGCCATTTGAGCGTAGGGACAGGCAGTTGTTCCACCCGTTGCAGGGACCACGATGGTACCTACAGTTCCGGCAGTCGCAGTTATAGCTCCGAAGGTTATTACCATGTCAATGACAGATTTTATGAGGCTGAGGCCTCCGGTGTTTACTGGCACAGATGTTACTGAGGATCCGCAGTCGTTTATCGAACGGATGGCCAGGATTTGTCGTTCGCTCCGATGCTCCGATGAGAGATGGGTAGAGTTTGCGAGTTTCCGGCTGGAGGGTCTGGCCCAGAAGTGGTGTGAGTCGTTGGAAAGGGGCAGAGCCACTGGTCTTGCTCCTATGACCAGGGCTGAGTTTGTGACGGTTTTTCTCACCCGTTTTCTTCCACTGAGCGTCAGGAATGCGTGAGCGCGCAAATTTGAGTCGTTATGTCATACTCCGGGGATGACAATGTCTGAGTATGATGTACTGTTTACCGAGCTGTCTGTGTATGCTCCGTACCTGGTGGCGACTGAGTTGATGAGGGTGAAGAGGTTTGTCCGAGGCCTGTTTACCCAGTTGTTCCTAGGCATCAGCATTCAGCATTGCGACACGTATGCGGCAGCTGTCGATGCAGCCCTATTGGTGGAGGAGCGTCTTGCTGAGTCATCAGTTGCTCCGGAACCGAAGAAGACTCGTACGGATGTACCAGCACGGAGATAGAGGTTTGCACGCCAAGGAAGAGTTCCTTCAGACTCGGGGAGTAGCAGAGACGTGGGACGTGGCCAGTTATTCAGTTCTTATTCCCAGGAGGGCTAGCGACCGTCTTATGGATGCTTCGTGTGTGGCAGTCTACATCACCTTGTTCTGGATTGTACCGTGGTGCGTCAGAGAGGGCCAGCAGCACCCCAGGTTACCTTACCACCTTCTCCGCCTCAGAGAGCGTTGCCTCTTATTCCTGTTGTTGCGCCGCGTCAGACTCCTGTTCAAAGAGGTCGTGGACGCGGGGGTTTTGTGCCGAGAGGATGAGGTGGCGGAGGCAGAGGACATCCAGTAGCCGGTAGAGGGCAGGCACGGGTTTTTGCCTTGACTCACCAGGACGCTCAGGCGTGAAATGCAGTGGTTTCAGGTACCCTTTCTGTATGTTCTTTTGATGGACATATCCTTTTTGATCCGGGGTCTATGCATTCATATGTTTCTACGCACTTCGTGCCGAGGTTAGGCCGAGAGTCGTGTTTGCTTGATCAGCCACTTGTCGTGACTACTCCTGTGGGAGTGTCGTTTGTTGCGCGACACGTGTTCCGATCGTGTGCTATCCGTTTAGGAAACAGAAATCTGTCCGTCGACTTGATCCTTCTTGAGATGTTGGACTTCGACGTTTTGTTTGGCATGGACTGGCAAGCTACTTGCTATGCGTCCGTGGACTGCCGCGAGAAGACAGATAGATTTTGTTTACCCGACGAGTCAGTGTTTGTTGTGTAGGGAGACCGTGGTGCCGCCCCTCACAGTTTGATTTCTGTCCTATGTGCTAATCGGCTTTTGAGGAGGGGATGTCGGGGATTCTTGGCTTTCATTCATGATACTGGAGCCACAGTGGAGTCGTTCGACCAGGTTTCTACCGTGCGAGAGTTTCCCGATGTCTTTCCCGATGAGTTGCCTGGGTTGCCGCCAGAGCGTGATATTGAGTTCTGCATTGATCTGATTCCTGGTACGGAGCCTATTTCTATACCTCCTTATCGGATGGCTCCTTCAGAGCTTAGAGAGCTTAAAGATCAATTGCAAGAGTTGCTCGATTTGGGACTTGTACGTCTGAGTGTTTCGCCGTGGGGAGCTCCTGTTCTGTTCATCAAAAAGAAGGACGGCGGTTTGAGGCTATGTGTGGATTATCGTCAATTGAACCGAGTTACGGTGCGGAACAGGTATCCTTTACCTCGCATTGACGATTTATTTGATCAGCACCAGGGTGCGAAACATTTTTCTAAGATTGATTTACATTCGGGTTATCATCAGTTGCGGGTTCGGAATGATGACATTCAGAAGACTGCTTTTCGTACGCGCTATGGGCACTATAAGTTTTTGGTGATGTCGTTCGGACACACCAATGCGCCAGCAGCGTTCATGGATCTGAGGAACCGGATTTTCAAGCCGTTCCTCGACCAGTTTATTATAGTGTTTATTGATGACATACTGGTCTACTCTAGGAGTCGTGAGGAGCATGAGCAGCACTTGAGGATTACTTTGCAGATATTGAGAGAGCACCAGCTGTATGCTAAGTTCTCAAAGTGCGCATTTTGGGTTGATAGTGTTGACTTCCTGGGTCATATGGTGACTGGTGATGGTATTCTTATGGACCCGAGGAAGATCGAGACTGTACAGTTTTGGCCCAGACCTGTATCGGTGACTGAGGTCCGCAGCTTTTTGGGCTTAGCTGGTTATTATCGCCGTTTTGTGCAGGATTTCTCGAGTATCGCTGCACCGCTGACTTGACTGACCAGGAAAGGAGTTCCTTTTCTTTGGACTAATGCGTGCGAGCAGAGTTTTCAGCAGTTGAAGACTCGGTTGACGACAGCACCAGTTCTTTCTTTACCTTCTGGATTGGGCGGCTATGTTGTTTTTTGTAATGCTTCTCGAGTGGGGCTCGGCTGTATTCTGATGCAGCACGACAGAGTGATTGCTTACGCATCTAGGCAGCTGAAGAAGCATGAGCAGAATTACCCCGCTCACGATCTCGAGATGGCCGCGGTGTTCTTTGCGTTGAAGATTTGGAGACACTACTTGTATGGGAAGTCGTGTCAGATCTTCACGGATCACAAGAGCTTGAAGTATATATTCCAGCAGCGGGATCTGAACCTGAGACAGCGCTGATGGACGGAGCTTGTGAAGGATTATGATTGTGAGATCCTTTATCACCCGGACAAGGCGAATGTGGTGGCTGATGCTTTGAGTCGTAGGCCCGGGGGTAGCTTGTCCCAGTTGAGCGCAGTTCAGCGTCAGTCATCTGCAGATTGGCAGCTCTGGTGTGATGGTAGAGTGTAGTTTGAGTTCACCTCCACTGGGGGATAGTTTCCTCATGTCTACGGCCGTCCATTACTATTTGATCGTATCCGTGAGGCGCAACCCAGTGATGCCCGTTTGTTCGAGATTCTTGAGCTTGTTCGACAGGGTACAGTTTCGGAGTTCATGATTGATGACCAGGGTGTGCTACGATGCGGGACTCGCTTGTATGTACCAGATGCTGATGGGTTGAGATGCGAGATCCTTGAGCAGGCATATCAGTCGGCCTTTAGCGTTCATCCAGGTTCCAACAAGATGTACCGGGACTTGAGAGACTTCTACTGGTGGGAAGGGATGAAACGCGATATTTCGGACTTCGTTTCGAGGTACCTAACTTGTAAGCAAGTCAAGGCTGAGCACCAGAGACCGGCTGCAGAGTTGCAACCTTTACCCATTCCGGAGTGGAAATGGGAGCAGATTTTCATGGACTTCATTGTGGGTCTATCCAGGACCAGCAGAGGGTATGACTCCATTTGGGTGATTGTTGACCGGTTGACGAAAGCGTCCCACTTCCTTCCAGAGAAGGCCACTTTCGGTTATGCTCGGTATGCTCAGTTGTACATAGATGAGCTTGTGCGTTTGCATAGTATCCAATAAAGGCACCCAGTTTACTAGCCGTCTTTGGCAGAAGCTTCAGGAAGCTTTGGGTACCCGGTTGAGTTTTAGCACCGCTTTTCATCCGCAGACCGATGGTCAGTCGGAGCGGACTATTCAGACTCTGGAGGATATGCTCCATGCATGTGTGCTTGATTTTGGTGGCAGTTGGGATCGTCACTTGCCGTTGATTGAGTTCTCCTACAACAGCAGCTTTCATGAGACTATTCAAATGGCACCTTTTGAGGCTTTATATGGTAGGAAGTGTCGATCTCCAGTCTGTTGGACCCAGCTTGGTGAGAGTCTAGTTTTAGGACCCCAGCTAGTTCAGGAGAGTACGGAGATGATCCAGCTGATTTAGGACAGGATGAGAGCAGCCCAGTGCAGGCAGAAGTCTTATGCCGACCGTCGTCGTCGCAGACTTGAGTTCGCAGTGGGGGATCATGTCTTCCTGAGAATTTCTCCGATGAAGCGCGTTATGCGATTTGGGAAGAGGGGGAAGCTCAGTCCCAGATTTGTTGGTCCTTTCGAGATCCTTGAGCGAGTGGGTTCTGTTGCTTATCGTTTTGCGCTCCCGCCCAGTTTTCCGGATGTCCACCCTGTTTTCCATGTGTCGATGCTTCGTAGATACCTTCATGATCCTTCTCACATGATTCAGCACGAGACCGTTCAGCTTGAGTGCGATCTTTCGTTCATAGAGCAGGCGGTAGTTATTTTGGATCGGCAGGTGAAGAAACTTCGGTCAAAGGTCTTACCGTCTATGAAGGTTTTGTGGTGTAGCCCTACTAGTGAGGAGATCACTTGGGAGGCCGAGAGCGAGATGCGGAAGAAATTCCCTCATCTCTTTGAAGATACGCTTAGTATGAAATTTTAATTCGGGGACCGAATTTCTATAAGAGGGGAGATTGTAACGTTTTAGAAATCGTTATGCGAATTTTTCCGTTTTAACCCGACTGTGTTCAAACGAACATATAGACTTGCCAGCACCTAGTTTAGCTAAAATAAAGCTAGTGCGCAAGCTTTAGGGGTATATGGGACGTTTTGGTTCATTTAGATTTTTCCCAATTTTAATATTATTTTAGTGCGGTATTTGACATTTTTGGAAATTGGGAAATTTCCTTCTTTGAAATTATTGCAAGTAAATCAAGTTGTGTAACTAAAACCCTTCCAACAATATCTAGATATTTGTTGTGCATATGGTTTAAAGTTAAAGAAAAGAAATGAAAAGAAATTCAAGAGGTGCATGCATGTGTGTGAATGCATTTATGTGCATTTATCACTTGAAATTGCTAGGAAATTCCACATAAAACTCCATTCTTCTCTCTTGGCTGAGCTCCATTCCTCCCCTACTGCTCTTGATCATTCCCTTCCATTTTTGCATCAATCCAAACTCAAAATTCTCCAAAATTCCTAAAATATATCACAAATACTTCAAGTCTTGAGTTTTAGCATCTTGGATCACTTGGAAACTACGAAAGCTTGGATCTTGTGAGCTAAAATTGATAGGTATAATCCCTACACTGATAAATAAGAGTTTTTATGTTGTATAGCTCGTTGAATATGGTTTAGAACACTTTAAATATCGATTAGTGCAATATCGTGTTTTTAGTGTCGTTTTAGAGCCTCTGTATCTGCTGTGATCTGGAAATTTTAGTGAGTGACCAAACAAAATTGTAGTGATGTACTAGTGACCCTAGAGCACTATCTGAAACACGAGGACCACCCCACCGGTCGGGGCCGGTGACCATTTTGGCGAATTCCGGTGACGCCGTCTTTGTAGGGATGTGCTGGGGTTTGGCTTTTGTGGGTAGTTGTCTGCTTTTGGTTATGGGTGTTTGGTACTACTTACTTTTATAGTATTTACAGTATTAAAAATCTAGAATCGTTTAACTATAATCTCGTGTTTTGAGTCCGTGTGTTACGTTTTGCGACACGAATCGTGATCTGGTGCAGCTGCTGTACTTAGGTTGGTTTAGTGGTATCGTTACGCACGTTAGCCACTAGACGGAGACTTGTGAGTTAGTTTAGTGTTGGTGCGTCGTTAAAGTGTAGTTTTACGTTATATTAGTTGATTCTGAGATGTTTGCGCTATTTGTATGTTTGTAAATTTATAGCGTCGCAAGCAGGGACTTCGGACGCTGCGAACAAGGGGAAGCAGGTGCTCTGATTTTCATAGCTGGAGACCATTTATGTGTACATTTAACATCTACGGGGAAATTGCACGTATGGCGTTATGCGTCGGGGCTGATATGATAGGATAGCTGCATGTTATTGCATATTAGTTAATTTCATATGAATGTCATTGCATAGTAGTTTCTGTTGTACTTTTAGATATAACACATTACTGACGGTTCATGTTGCACGAGCACTAAATTGTATGCTACACCCACATTGTCAGTAATTTTCATGACACACACAAACCACCTACATACGTGATATGGTAGTGGATAGGGATAGTGGAGGTAGTAACTCTTATTCCTTTGTGCATAGGAGATATTGTTGATACCTACATACGTGTTATTGTGTTTGACATGGATAGTTAAGATAGTAACTCTTAATCCATTTCACGTATACCTTACTATAGCTTTTTGTACAGCTTGCATACATATTGACATGTACACCCACATAGTTTATTACGGCTACATGTGTATCATGCACACATATTGACATGTACACCCGCATATTTTCGCTATAGTTGTATGTACCCTAAGTTGTATTGTTTTGATATGTGATATTGAATTGTTGATCATTGCGCTTATGAAATGCATCATACATACTTACTTACATGTAGATACTTAAACCTTGCTACACTTACATGTACACCACATATGATACTGCACTTGTTTTTCGGAGGACTTTGGGAACCGCAAGATATATTTTAAAGATGGATTCATTTAAAAGAGCGGTTTTCCCTTGATATGCTCATATTGTTGTTTTATGTTGCATATATCAGTTTTCATGGATTTACGCATTGAGATATGGATTTCATATGATTTATGGATTTGAGAACCGTGGGGGTATTTCAAGAAAACTATGTATTGTTTGAAAACCCGGTTTCTCTTGATACACCATGTGATTTCTCGGTTCTGAGATTTGGCTTGTGATACCCGATTCGAGGAGCGGGAGGCACCGTCTGCGGGTACATGGTGGACCCGGTATGGTACCCCTGGACGAGTGGTGATTTCGTGGTGTAGACGAAAAGCCTGGCAGAGGGACCACTACCTACCGGTGATAGTATTTGGACTCGGCGGTTATCGTGGGGATACCGACCGGAGTGAGGTATGACATATCGTCAGGGCCCGTCGTGGTGACGGGGCCTGAGTTATAGGGATTTACGTATCGATACTAGACACAGGTTTTTTCAAGATGTTTCGGGTGTCGATGTTAGACACTCAGGTTCCATGAGACTTAGAGGATGTGAGTGCCGATCTGAGAATGCGGTGCCTGAGGATTTGGGATTTGATGTGTCAGTGAGGGACACTGGCGTTTTTCTATGCTGATGATTTCGCATGAGATTTTAGATTATATCATCCCACACTCAGGATTTTGTTGTTATGCATTGCTTCATGTAGTTGTAGTACCCTGATGATGTACCTTTATATGATTGTTGCATATTCACTTATCATACTTATGCTTTCGGATTACGTGTGATAGATAAATCGCTATTCGTGCATACTTACGATTACAGTATGATGTTATTTACTATTCACGAGTTGGCAACTCACCGCCGTTGTGCCACAGTGTTTTGCAGGACTTACCCTCAGAATAGTTGCGGCAGGGCGTTTTATCATCTCTACTTTTGCGGATACCGCTACGTTAGGCAGTGCGGCCTTTGCTTTTAGGTGGGTTGCGGATATCTGCTTGTACATTGTATATCTTTTTGTTGGACCTAGTATTCTCCATCTACCACTGTTTGCATATGATTTAGAGACGACTTGTTAGGATTCTGTGCTGTATATTTTGGTGACTTTGGGTGCCGTGCTCGTGGGAGCCGGTTATGTTGGAAAGTTTTACCTCTTTATGCAGTTTTCCTTTATATTCTTCGCTTCGGCGTCGTATACTTGTTGTGGTGTTTGCCTCCGCCGTTGGGCGTGAGTTTGCTCCCATTTGGGATGCTTTATATTTTATCTATGTTATACCCGTTTTCGGGGCTAGTTTTTACAAAGGAGGTGCTGCCGAAATTTTCAAGAAAGAAAACTAGAGTAAGAGATTTTACTAGTGATTTTCTAAATGTTAAGACTATGCTTTTCTCCGTTGATCCAGATTTTGGTGGTTTAGATTTCTGGGTTTCGGCTTACTTGAGTTGCGTACGCCTGTAGACGTTACATAGTTTAAGTGCCGGTTACGGGCCAAATTTTGGGTCGTGACACGTCTCTCCCGGTATTGGGGGTTGATGTTCCGCCATCATATTCGCTATAAGAGAAACTCCCTGGCCAGGGCTGATGAGATTGACTGATGTGTGTTATCAGAATTTTCTCGATCTGTTATGAGCCAAATACCGGGATGACTTATTGAGTTATTGGGGTCGACGATGCCATCCCTAGACACTATATGCAGCATATCTGACGAAGAGACCGGACTGTACGGTAAGTGTTGCCAGTTGTCTCGACGGGAGTTTTGACAGCTTCGCTTGTGTTTCTTCTGAATGCTCAATACCTGGGAGCCATTACGTACAGCTTGTGCCACTGACGGTTTGTGGGTATGTGATATGATCATTGCTACTTCTAGCGTATTAATGAATCTTAGAGTCCCACAAAGGGGTTTCCTAGCTCAGGAGAAAAGATGTGGGGTACATATGAGATATGCGCTGGAGCTCGATTAAATGCGTGTATTTGATACCGTATTTTAATTGGGCGTTTACTATTGGACGGGTCGTATGTGATATGACTGGGTTATTAAATCAAGTGTTGATTTAATATTAAGTCCATTAGGTCATTTATTAAATCCTATTTCTTTATGATGCATGCATGAGTGTATGTATATGTAGATATGGATGCACACATGCAAGCATACATGTGTCATGGTTGATGATACATTGGTGATGGCAATACAAGACTCACATGGTAACATATTTATATATTTTGATTATTGAGAAAAGCAAAATGGGAATAAAATCATGCTTGACTTTCTACACTCTTCTCTTGTGTTGACTAAAGTCAAAACCATGGTTTCATTGCCCATGATTTTTGTAGCCCATGGTTTTGCTTAAACTCAAGTCTCAAAATATCTAGATATTTTGTTACCATGGTTAAGGATGAGATAATTCTCTCCCTCTTTTGATTTTGTTCATTATTCTCACTTGAGTCAAGTTTAGCTATTATCTCCTTCTTCCTCCTCCTTCAAGCTCTCTAGGTTTTTGAAAGTGAGTGAAGAACATAAAAAGAAAAGGTTTTTGAGTGAGATCCAAACCCACATCATAAATCTGTATTAGTCTAGCCCACTAGTGTTGGTTGTTTGCTCCACTTCTTCAAAGATCAAGTGAAGCTAAGAACTTTGAGCAAAGGGACTCCGTGGTAGATCGTCGTGGACTTAGAAGGATTCAAGCGAACTGGTTTAAACCCTAGTTGATCCAAGGAGTCACAAGAGGAGGTCTACAAAGATTGTATTACTCACCTCTTAGTCTTAGACACTTGTTAGTATGTGATACTAGTTGTCGTTACCCTAATTTTCTAGTTCGATTCATGGTTGGTATTGTTTAGCACCCCCTAAATTTTTATTATAGCATGTGTGATGCAACCCAAAACCCTAGGATGGTGCTAAGGAATCCCTACAGTGGTATCAGAGCCAGGTTAGAAACTTAGATGATGTTAGATAAATTACGAAACCGAAACAACTCCGAAATTACAATAAACTGAAACCCTGAAAATGCCCTTTGTCGATTTTTAAATAGGCTCGAAAAATTTTTTAAGCAACTGCAGAAGCTTGCATATGATGCACTGAGATCACTAGAGAAAAACGAGGCCCATCCACCGGTTTTGAACCAGCCACATGTCCTTTTTTCCGGCCTGGCCGGCCCATTTGCCTCCAAATTGTCTCGTTTTCCTCTGGTGCTCTGGTCTGTTGGTTTTGGGATTTCAGGTATTGTTTGTTTAGCCCGAAATTTCATGTGATGTTAATTTTGGTTAGGAGCTAATTCGGAGTATTTCATAGTCGTAATTTTAATATTGTTTTTGGAAACCCGGACGACGTTTAACAGTTCGAACGAACATCAATCACCCCCTCATTGCTCCGCTGGAAATTTTCCAAGTGTTGGAATTTTCCAAGTTAAAGATATTCGAAAGTTCATGCAAGTACGCCTATGGACCCTCTAGAGGAACGTAACCCTAACTCGATTCTATGACCATTGAACTGCGGCCAAACCATAGGGTTTGCCATAGTTCCGTGGCGCCATAGTTGAGGCAAGGGTTGACCCTTCTACGGTTGGTCCATAGACACTGTGGCATGTTTTGGGTATTACAACTTTGCTCAAGTGTTGAGCTCTCGGGGTAATTTGTGGGTATTTGTTGATTCGATTGAAACGTTTAATATCGTCTAGATATTTGTGAATGTGATACAATAATTGGAAACTACACTAATTAGTTTTGTGAAAAGTAATTAGTTGCGTGTAAATCTAACATTTTGGCCTCGGTAGAATAGGGAATCTTGTTGAATTACCCGACTTTTTTTGAAAAGGTGTTTTCATAGATGAGACCCAAATGTAAGATTTGCATCGTTAGGCTTGAAATCCAGAATATGTGATAATCCGGGTTTATGATGTCTAAAAGCAGTGATGATTCCAATTGTTTTTGTTTTTCACTTTCTTTTCTACGACTAAGTATAGTATGTGGTGTATCGCCGGTTTCTTTGGTATACATCAACGACAATTGGGGTATGCATACTTACTTACGTTGATGATATATGATGTTATGTGTTGCTGAGATATGATGTACAGGATCGTCGTGAATGAATAGCCGGGGGTTTTATGTGAGATGAGAGTTTTTCTTTTCATTCATGTAAAATTAATTGTATGTAATATTCTTTTATTGGGGAACTTCCGGGTTGAGAATGATGTCACCATTGTTGTATATTATTTACTTTTCCGCATTAGGATAGACCCAAGGTGGGGAGCACAAATGACCAGGTTCTAGGGTCCAGTGGGAGGCCATCTTGAGGAGTCGATACCGGGTCTCCTAACTCTAGAATCGGTTGGGTCACTTGTCACTCTCGTAGGGGTCTAGGGGTGTAGGCTTGGCTATTCATCGCGACCGTAGAATCCGTATTTTCTATTGTTTGCTAAATACAAAATACGGACCTCCTAGAATATCCTATATTTTTCATATATGTGCTTCTGCTGTTGATATTCTGTGATGTGATCACTTTATATGCTGAAACGAATGATGTATTATATATATGATATATAATAAACGCTGCTTATATTTTTCATCCACGCTAGTCCCGCCCCGCTATGCCGTTAGTTAAGTAACCTAACGATACATAACGGGACATTGTGGCAAATGCGAATGGCATAAGCGTATGTTCTATTTTTGTTTCTTTTATGTAATGGCTTAAGGACTTAAATGATGGGACTATATTAATGAGATTAATGTAAAGAAAAAGGAACCTAAAAAGATGTTGTAGAATCGGATTTGAAACCTACTCGGCTTTTTATGAAAAAGCAAAGTTTTCAAAATGCGGAGCTTAAGCCACTTCTTTTAAAACTATTAGATTCTACAACGATATCAAGTTCAAAGCGTTAAAGGTTTTCTTAAAAACCATTCGCAGCCCTCCGTGATTTTAGGAAGTAGAGTACTTAGTATTCGTGCTACGTATGTTGACTATAGCCAAGGCGTAGTGTACGGTAGCTAAGTGATATCTTGCTACACAGCATATGATACGATTAATTAGGACAGTCACATGATTATCTTGACCATAGCCAAGGGTCATGTTGGTGGGTCTAATTAATCATGAAATGACGGGTAGAACTTGACTAGTGCTTATGATATGTTGACAATAGCCAAGGTTATGAGTGCTTGGAGTAAAAACCATATCGGGAGTTTCAAGAGTTAATGTTTGCAATGAGATTGCATACCTTCTATGTGATAGTAGGATCCCTATCCTACTGTGAGCAAAAGTCGCTCCCAGGAGAGTTTTGCACTTTATAAATTAGCTAACCAATTAGGTGTCTAGAAAGGTGTCAACGGGGCTACGCCTCAGGGAAAATGAAGTTTATTTTAATTAGGTCCGTGCAAAAGCATGAGAAACCTCCTTCAAAGTACCGGCACTGGCCTGGCTGAATGGTTAGCGAAGTTGTAGAATGTAATTAATCCTGGCTAATTTTCTTTTTAAGGTTTGAAGGAAAATTTGATAAAAGCAGTGGGAGACATCGATTAGATAAGATAATAACCAATATGATCTTTGCAAGAGTTTTCGCTGAGTGTATTCTTTTCTCTTTCCTAATGGCAGAGAACTATGACTGGACTTAAGCTACTTTTAGAGAAAAATAACCTAAATGGGTCGAACTATAAAGAATGGCTGAGAAACATTAACATTGCTCTCACATATGATAAAGTATCATATGTCCTCACTGCCTCAGCCCCTCCCAGCCCAGGCCATGAATCTTCTGTTGTGGATAAAGAGATCCAGAAAACATGGGATATTGACTATGCAACTGCCAAATGCCTCGCACTTGCATCGATGGACAATACACATCAAAAGCAGCACGAGCTGATGGATTTTCAATCCATCTTTCTCCATACAAAAGAGTTGTATAGGGAGCAATCTCGTATCCTACGATACGAAGCGTCTCGAAAGCTGTATCAGATGCAGATGGCTCCTGGCACACCAGAAGGTGATCACGTTTTGAAGATGATAGCTCTTATTGAAGAGCTTGAGGGCCTCAGATGGACAATAGAAAACGAGCAATATGTTGATATTGTTCTACAGTCTCTTCCCTCTGCCTTTGCTCCATTCATAGTGAACTTCAACATGCATAACATGGAGAAGTCACTACTCGAACTTATCAATATGTTGATAAGTGTGGAGAGCATGCTTAAAGCGATGTCTCCCTCTATGATTGTTGGAAAATCTTCCTCTTCCGTCCCAAAAGCCAAGGCCAAGGGAAGGAATAAGAAGAAATCTACCAAACCGAGAGAAGGAATCAAGAAGGCATAAAGGAGAGACAAATCCGAGGTTGAGCAGTCGGGAAAAGGAGAATGTTTTTACTGCAAGAAGACGGGGCACTGGAAGCAGAACTGTACCGAATTCCTTGATCTCAAGAAAAAGAAGCATGGTGATGCTTCTGCTTCAGGTGTGTTTGTGACTGAAAATTGTTGTTCTATAAACTCTGCTTCTTGGGTATTGGATACCGGTTTGGGTTCTCATATCTGTAATTCTGTGCAGGGCTTGAGAAATAGCAGAGTTTTGAAGACCGGTGATCACACTCTCTGAGTTGGAAATGGTTACATGCAGTTTCAGTAGGAGAGTATCACCTAGGGTTGTCGTCGGGTTGTATATTGATTTTGATCCCATGTTATTTTGTACCTAGCATGCTTTGTAATATAATATCCATTTCTTTGTTAGACAATGAAGGATATCATTTTGTATTGCAGTATAATGTTATGAACATTAAACTAAATCAAGAGTTGATTGGTCCTGGTATACTTAATAACGGGATGTACGTCTTAAATCAACATACAGTTTTCAACATAAAACATACAAATAAAAGAAAATTTTCAGATATAAATGAAGCTTTTCTTTGGCATTGTAGACTTGGTCATATTAATGAAACAAGACTAAACAAGCTTCATAAAGATTAATATTTGAATCCTTTTGAATATAAATCTTATGCGACTTGTCAGTCTTGTTAGTGATATGTATGCCCTAGAGGCCATTACTGTACTTACGATGTATATTGTAGTGGATGCTTGGACATACATAGGAAGGACTTTCTTGCTCGACATGATAGTATGCCATCTGGTTGGACTTTATCTTAACATGTACTCTGATTGTCTCTACGTTACATGTATATAAAGCCCTTAGGATGAGTACTTGACTACCAGGATTATGATGCAGATCATACTAGTGGGGACAGTGTAGTCACTAAGTACATCCTTCAAATGTTCCTAGTCGTGGGAGTATCGAGACAGGGCATCGATACTCCAGAGTAGACTAGCGTATGCGCTTCTTGACCCATATGATGGGCGATGGATGATCCCATATCCATTGGTGTTTGACATCAGAGAAGGTATACGGGTGCTCAGTGGAGACTGGGTACATTGGACGGACTCGTCGAGAACTCCCAGATGGTATTATACCTCACGTCAGATGGCAGTTCTCTGGTGACACTGGTACAGGTTAGTCTATAGACCCGAGATCGTCATAGAGTCTTGTGTGATTCCCACTGTGCTTTGAGTTCCATCATACCACGTCCAAGAGGGCGTGCAAAGCGGTGGCTTTTGGGTAAAGTCCCGAATCACATGGAGGCAATGAGCAATGTGACAGGTTTCATCTCTCCCGGTATAAGGAGTTGATGTTGCGCTGTGTTCGATTGGTTATAACTGGAAATCCCTGGCTAGGGTTGCTGAGATTTACTGGTAAGTGTTATCAGTAGTTTCTTGAACTGTTATGGACCTCATATCGACAGGACTTATCAATCTACTGGGGTCTGACGTTTACCATCCCTAGGCGAGATATGCGACATATCCGACGAAGAGACCGGACTGTACGGGGGTGTTACTGATTGGATTCGCAGGAGAGTGTACAGGCTTGCTTGTTGATCTTCTGATTGCTCAATACCTGGGTGGATGTTACGTTTAGTTGACCGCTTGCAGCTTGTGGGTGTTTAATATGATCATCACGTACTGCCGGCGTATTGACGATTCTTCAGAGTCCTTCACAGAGGTTTCCTGGCTCAGGAAAAACGGAGTAGGAGCACATATGTGATATGTGCGGGACCGAGAATAATACGTGTATGCGATACCGTATTAGATTCTCCTGATATATGATATCAGCCGGGTATATGTGATATAGCCGGGTCATCGGATCAAGTATTGATTCGATGAACTGATACAGATTATATTAGTCGGTTATTTGTGAAATAGCCGGATTATCGGATCAAGTGTTGATTCGATAATTTAATGTATAATTATATATTTGATATATTATATTAAATTAACTAATATAAGCTCACTTAAAGATTCTTTTTCTCACTTGGATAATACATTGATATATGTGATATATGTTAATTGTATTATTTTATTTTGTTACAAAATATATTATATATGTGATATATAATATTGTAACAAGTTAGGCTTACAAATGCAAAATGTTTTGTGGAGTTTAAACATGGTTGGGGTTTGGATTAGGGTTAAGCTTGGATGAAACTTTCATGAAGCTTCATGAAGGTTTGACTTTGACCTTTGATATTTTGTGTTGATATTTATTAACCGAACCCAAACCTTAGCCTCTAGTTAATTCTCTATAAGGGTTAACTCTATCATTCTTAACCCATGATTGATTTGTAACCACAACAATGATTTTCATTATTCATCACAAAAGGTTTTGCTTCATCTTCTTCTTCTTTCTTCATGAAGAAAACCTTCACTAGCTTTTCATAAGTGATAATAATAAGTGAGAATATGAAAATAAAAGAGAGCTAAATTCCTACTTCATCATCCTCATATATTCTAGCCACTTAGATTAGGGTGTTTGCTTTGCTAATACTTGATTAGTGAAGCAAAAGCTTGGATTTGAGTTTCTTCAAGGTAGATCATCTTAGTTGTTGAAGATTGGTAGCAAGCTTGCATCTTTCTCTTCATGGAGCCTCTCTAGAGTCCGGGTACATGATGATCGCGGTAAAGGGAACTCAACACGGAGCTTATGAAGCGAAGGAATGGACTACAAAGGTTGTAATCCAAAAATCTTAGAAGTAAAGTTGTTTACTTGCTATGTTAACCCTATGTCTCTAGTTAAGATCTTGGTTAGGGTTTGTTTAGCACCCCAAAAATTTTCAAGTAGCATGATTAATGCTTGCCAAAATCTTGCTAAGGTGCTAAGCTAACCCTACAGTGGTATCAGAGCCAAGCTAGAGCATTAGGCGATCAGTAGACGAAATTAAAAGTCCGATCGAACCCCGAAATATGATTTTGGACCCCCTCTCTAGAAATTTTTTAAAAATTTGGTTTTTTCCGTATTAAAAATACTCAGAAAAATAAGAAGGTGATTATATAGATATCTGTGAAGTACGACTCCCTAAATCCATCAAGCTACCACGGAACCGCGGCCAAACCAAGCTATTGGCGGCGGTTCCGCGGCAGAACATGAGGGTTGAGGGATCGTACTTCTAGAGGAGATCCGTAGGTATTAAATTATGCTTCTGGGAATTTTTAATATTACTCAAGTGTTGAGTTTTCTGGAGATCATAAGAATTCGATGATTCGATCGGAAAGTTTAACATCGTTTAGTTTTTCGGGTAATTTAGAACATGTTAAAAAGTTCGAACGGATATCAATAACTCACTTTTTCTCCTGTCGGAAAACTTTCAAGTGTTGGATTTTTCCTGAGTTTAAAACTTTCAGAAAATCATGCAAGCAAATCTGTGGACCCTCTAGAAGAACGTAACCTTAACTCGATTATGTGACCGTCAAAACCGCCACTGAACCATATGGTTTGTGGTAGTTTAACGTTTCCACATGTGAGGCGTTGGTTTGACCCTTCTACGGCTGGTTCATAGCGGCTGTGACATGTTCTGGGACTTTTTGAACTCCGCTCAAGTGTTGAGCTAATTGGGAAATCTTGGGTGTTTGTTTATTCGATTGGAAAGTTTAACATTGTCTATTTATCTGGAATGTGATACAATATTTGGAATCCACAAGTTGTTATGAGATAACTAATTTGAATGTTATAAATCTAGCAGTTTTTAGTCTCATTTAATCGGTTGCCACGGGATTTTAATGTGATCAAAAGTCCGTCGCAATCACGTAGTGTATGCGGATACTCGCCGAGTAAATTTAATAGATAGCCACGCCCCATAGCCCCGACCAAGTGGCTGTAGGAGAACCCCGTCACCAAAAGCATCCGTTCGGGTGCTTGCGGCAGCGGTGTTCCGCCTTAGTGCACTTCATCGACGGCATCGGGGGTGCGGCCGTCTACTAAAGTTTACGATGAGCATTCGATCAGGATGTCAGGAATCTTGTTGAATTGCCCGACTTGATATTGAACAGAGTTTTCGATATTGAGAATAAAATGCGTGGTTTATAATTTTTAGGCATGCGATGTCTAAGGAATTCATTTGGTCAGGCATGCGATGTCTAAAGAGGTTGCGGATTCCAACTGTTGTAGTTTTACACTTTCTTTTTCCGACCGTAAGTGTAATATGTGGTGTATCGCCGGTTTTGTTGCTGTACATCAACGACAATTGGGATACGCATATTTACTTACGTTGATGATATGTGATGTTATGTGTTGCTGTGATATGTTATATTGGATCGTCGTATTTTGAATAGCCGGGGGTTTATGTGAGATGAGAGTTTTTCATTTTCATTCATGTAAAATTCATTGTATGTAATATTCTTTTTTTGCGGCACTTCCTGGTTGAGGATGATGTCACCATTGTATATTATTTACTTTTCCGCATTAGGATAAAACCAAGGAGGGGAGCACAAGTAACCGGGTTCTAGGGTCTAGTAGGAGACCATCTCAAGGAGTCGAGACCGGGTCTCCTAACTCTAGAATTGGAAGGGTTGCTTGCCGCTCTCGTAAGGGTCTAGGGGTGTGGGATTGGCTATTCATCGTGACCGTGGAATCCGTGTTTTATTCTGGCCCGCAAGAAAACACGGACCTCCTAGTATATCCAATATTTCATATATGTTCTTCTGCTGCAATGTTCTGTGATGAGATTATATTACTGCCTGAAACGAATGCTTATATTATATATAAGTGATATATATTATATATTGTTGATTTCGTTTCATATCTGATGCTTGGGAAGCATAATAAAATGGGACTTCCTTAATGAGATTAATGAAAGTGAAAGAAACCTAAAGATGTTGTGGAATCGAATTTTCAAAAATAGGTAGCTCTAGTTCTTGCTTTGCTTAGCGGTGTTCCTTGTAGAATATCCAGCACCTTATTCGATAAGGAAAGATTCGAGATCCCTTCACCGGGAGTGACCCCTTTAGCAATAACTGGCAGATGCTACAACCCTCGGTTTTGTCTTTTGATTGCTTTTCTAGTTTTGGCGTTGCATAGTGGTATTTGTGAAATATCCTGCACCTTATTCGATAAGGAAAGAGCCGAGATCCCTTCACCGGGAATGACCTCTTTAGCAAAACTAGCAAAGGCCTCAAAACACTCCATTTAAATCATTTGATTCTACAACGATATCAAGTTCATTACGCTCATGATTTTCTTAAAAACCTGCGCAGCCCTTCGTCATTTCAGATAAGTACTACTTAGTATTCGTGCTGCGGTAGTTTGTCATGCGTCAAGGCGTAGTGTATGGTAGCTAACTAGTGCTTATCTGCTAGCATACGATGCAATTGGATTAGGGTATTCGTACGGCGTTGTTTGGCATGCGTCAAGGGTCGTACGGGTGGGTTTAATTCAATCAGGAAATGCACGGGTTGAACTTGACTAGCGGACTATGGGTTGTTTTGTTGGAGCTTGATCTAGCGATGCCTCGACGTAGATCATCTTCGGCATGGACATCGACGACCTAGCTCGCCATTTCTCCGACGAAGCCGACGCTAGAGCCCGGGAATTCATTTGGACAGCGAGGGGACTTCGTTGCGGAGCTATGGAGGTGGAGCACCGGATCTACAAAGGTTGTATTTCCGTATTCTTATAGTTAAGTGTTAACTAGTTTACTTTTCGCCTAGATTTCTAGCCAACGATCCGTAGTCAGGTTTCTCGGCACCTAGATTTTTTGAAATTGGCATGGTTGATACCTTGTGAGACCTCATTAGGGTGCCTAGGAACCCTACAGTGGTATCAGAGCCTAGCTAGAGCCTTAGGCGAAGTCCAGACGAAGTTTGAAACCCGAACGAACCCGAAACCCCAACCCAAATGTGCTCTCTGGACGTTTTCTGAAAACGTGGATTTTTCCAAATTAAAAATTCGTAAAAAATTCAGCAGGAAAAACTAAGAATTACGATACAAAATTTTTCCATTGAAGCTTCCAGAACGCGGCGGAACCGCGGCATAAGCCCTGCTTATGCGGCGGTTCCGCGTCCGTATTATTGTATTATCCTATAATTTTTGTACAGTAATTCATGGTTTCGGGTGCTGGATTTTCTGGGATTTTTTAATGTTTATTCAAGAGTTTAATTTTCTGGGATTGTTTTGGGGATTCGGTGTTTCGATCGGAGTATCAAATTTTGTCTGTGTGGCTTTCCGGATAAATTTTAGAATATGTTAAAAAGTTCGACCGGATATAAATACCCAATTTTTCCCCTGTCGGGAAATTTCCAATTGTTGGATTTTTCCGTAGTCTAAAGACGTTCTAAGTAGTGCAAGTAACTCGATGGACCCTCTAGAAGACAACAAACCTTAACTCGATTATGTGACCGTCTTGAACTGCCCTTTGAACCTTCGGGTTTGGGGCAGTACGGCGTGCCACATGTGAGGCGTTGGCTTAACCCTTCTACGGCTGGACCGTTGGTACTGAGGCACGAACTGAATGTTTTTAGACTTGTTTCATGTGTTGATCTGTATCGGGAAAACTTGGGTGTTCGAATGTTCAATCGGAAAGTTTAACATTTTCTAATTATCTGGAATGGGATACAATAATTGGAATTCACAAGAGTTATGAGATAACTAAATGAATGTTATAAACATAGCACTTTAGTCTCACTTGATCGGTTGCCACGGAATTTTTATATGATCAAAAGTCCGTCGCAATCTTGATGTGATCAAAAGTCCGTCGCAATCACGTAGCGTACGCGGATACTCGCCAGGTAAACTTAATAGACAGCCTCACTCCATAGCCCCGACCAAGTGACTGTAGGAGAACCCCATCGCCGAAAGCATCCGTTCGGGTGCTCGCGGCAGCGGTGTTCCGCCTTGGTGCACTTCGTCGACGGTATCGGGGGTGCGGCCGTCTACTGAAGTTTGCGACGAGCATTCGATCAGGATGTCGGGAATCTTGTTGAATTGCCCGACTTGATATTGAAAAGTGTTTTCGATTTTGAGACTAAAATGTGGGGTTTATAATAGCTAGGCATGCGATGTCTAAGAAATTCATTTGGTCAGGCATGCGATGTCTGAGGTGGTTGTGGATTCCAACTGTTGTAGTTTTACACTTTCTTTTCTGTGACCGTAAGTGTAATATGTGATATCGCCGGTTTCGTTGCTATATGTCAACGACAATTGGGATGCGCATATTTACTTACGTTGATGACATGTGATGTTATGTGTTGCTGGATATGTTATATTGGATCGTCGTGTTTGAATAGCCGGGGGTTTTTATGTGAGATGAGTGTTTTCATTCATGTAAAAACTTGTATGTAATATTCTTTTATTGGGGCGCTTCCAGGTTGCGGGAGTTGTCACCTGTTGTATATTATTTACTTTTCCGCACTAGGATAGACCCAAGGAGGGGAGCACAAGTAACCGGGTTCTGGAGTCCAGTGGGAGACCAACTCGAGGAGTCGTGTCCGGGTCTCCTAACTCTAGAATTGGTAGGGTTGCTTGCCGCTCTTGTAGGGGTCTAGGGGTATGGGTTTGGCTATTCATCACGACCGTGGAATCCGTGTTTTATATTGGCTCGTATTGAAAACACGGACGTCCTAGTATATCCAATATTTCATATGTTTCTTCTGCTGCGATATCTGTGATGTGATCATGTGATGTTCTGTGATAGATACAGTATATAGTATATATGATATATTATATAGGAGTTACTTATGTTTTACACCCGCGCTAGCCCTGCCCCGCTCTGCCGTTAGTTACCTAACCTAACGGTGCACGAGGGGACATCGAGGCGAATGCGGATGGCATAAGTGTACGTCGTATTTATCTGTGATGTTTAGGTACTTAAATGATGGGACTTCATTAATGAGATTAATGAAATAAAAGAAACCTAAGATGTTGTAGAATCGAATTTCAAAATAAAACAGGTAGCTACAGTTCTTGCGTTGCCCAGCGGTATATATGATATATCCTGCACCTTATTCGATGAGGAAAGGACCGAGATCCCTTCACCGGGAGTGACTCCTTTAGCAATAACTGGCAGATGCTACACACTCGGTTTGTCTTTTGATTGCTTTTAAGAGTTTTTGCTTTGCACAGTGATATATATGATATATCCCGCACCTCATTCGACGAGGAAAGGACCGACGATCCCTTCACCGGGAGTGACTCCTTTAGCAAAACTAGAAAAGCCTAAAAAACACTCCATTTCAAAATTCATTCGATCCTACAACGATATCAAGTTCATTACGCAATAGGTTTTCAGAAAAACCTGTCGTAGCCCTCCGTCATTTCAGATAAGTCCTATTTAGTATTCGTGCTACGTTTGTTGACCTCCGTCAAGGCGTAGTGTGCGGTAGCTAACTAGTATTTATCTGTTTATGCATATGATGCAGATTGAGTTAGGGTAGTCATGCGGCCTTGTTGACCTCCGTCAAGGGTCGTGCGGGTGGGTTTAATTCGATCAAGAAATGACGGGTTGAACTTGACTAGTAGCCTATGGTTTGTTGACCTACGTCAAGGTCATAGGGTGCTAGGGGCAAAATATTATCGGGAATTTCAAGTGTTGAAATTTGCAATGAGATTGCATACCTTCTATGAGATAGTTGGATCCCGATACCCGCTGCGAGTAAGAGTTACTCCTGGGAGAGTTTTATACATTACAATTAGCCGATCAAGTAGGTGTCTAGAAAGGTGTCAACGAGGTTACGCCTCTGGGAAAACGAGGTTTACATTAATTAGGTTCGTGCGAAAGCACGGGGGACCTCCCTCAAAGTACCGACACTGGCCTGGCTGAAAGATTGGCGAACTTGTAGTGTGTAATTAATCCCGGCTAGTCTTTCCTTTTAGGGTTTGAAGGAAGATTTGATAAAAAGCTGTGGGAGCCATCCTGATTAGATAAAATAATAACCAATCTATTCTTGCAAGAGCGCACGCTGAGTGTGTTCTTCTCTCTCTCTCCTGGTAGCGACCATATCACGCCTTAATCAAGATAATAATACGGATGTATTGACCGAACCCGCTTGTTATAGTGAGCTGGGGAACGTTGGTCCCGCTCTAACTTATAATTGTTATAAGACAGAGCAGGAAATTGGGGATTACCAGAATTCCCGTGCCGCCCAAACGAAGAGAGTGCATGCTGATGCATTATCTTCGGCTGTGTTCATTACAAAGAACTGTTTCTCAATATACTTTACGTCCTGGGTATGTGATACCAGATCAGGATCCCAGATATGTAATATGTTACATAGGGCTACAGAAAGGTAGAGAACTGAGAACGGGTGATAAGTTTCATGAGGCAGAAAACGGGGCAAGTGTTGCAGCCAAGTCTGTTGGTCACTGTCACCCTATATTCTAAATACATTGATTCTGAACGAATGTTATTAGATACCGAACCTGATATACAAAATCATATCTATCTCTTTATTAGTAAAGAAATGATAAAATTTTGTATTGTTGATAATGTTTTGAATATTTCCTATATCAAAAGTTGATCGGTTCAGGCACGTTATCTAAAAGCATTGATGTTCTAAATCAAACTACAGATCTTTAGTATACTGAACACACAAAAGAGGAAAAGTTCAGAAATGAACGGATCCTTCTTGAGGCATTATAGACTAGGTCATATCAATGCGACTTGACTGGCTGAAGTTACATTTAGATGCATATTTAAATTAGTTTGAATTTACATCTTATGAAACTTGCGAGTCATGTCACAAAGATAAAATGACCTCAGCTCTGTTTATTGGAAACAGAGAAAGAGTTAGTGAACTCTTGGGATGATACATGTTGATGTATGTAAGGTCCCCAGTCTACACATGCCAGGACCGGTTCTTTGTACTTCGTTACATTCTCTGATAATCTCTCAAGATTCAGACCTATGTTCCTGTTGAAACACAAGTCCGAACCTTTTGAGATATTCACAGAATATAAGTTAGAAGTAGAGAACCAATACGGGTATAAGTATTATGTCCTATGATGAGATCAAGGAGGAGAATACTTGTGCAAGGAATTCCTGGACAATTCTAAAGGAGAATGAGATTCTCTATCGGCATTACTCCTCCGTATACACCATAGCACGATGGTATATCGGGGTGGAGCGATCATACCCTATTTGATATGGTGTGCTCTGTGATGAGTGCTACTGAGTTACCTATTTCCTTTTGGGAGTTATGCACTTGAAAAGCTGCATACCTATTGAATAGGGTTCAAATCAAATCAGATGCCGACCACTTCATATGTGATATGGAAAGGGAAGAGCCCATGTCTTATGCTAGTTAAGATTTGGGGTTGTCCGGCCTATGTCTAAAAGCAAAATACGGACAAGCTCGAGGCAAGGTCAGTTATGTACAACTGGAAAGGTTCCAGCTATACAAACTACAGCAAATGATTTGGTACAACCAAAGGATTCAATAGTCACCGACGAACCTCAGCCTCTCCGCCGATCTAGTAGGGTTTTCTCACCCACCTGAGAGATACTTCGGTTTCTCGATGACAGTGGGAGCGAGGATTGCATCATGAGATGATGACTCAACCAGTTTCGAGCTGGCCATCAGGAGTAAGACTCTATAAGAATGGCTGGATGCTTAGTGATCTGAAATGGAATCCTTATACACCAACAAAGTATGGACTTTAGTTGCTATATCTGAAGGGTTAAATCCCCATCAGGAGCAAGTATATCTTGAGAAGATTACTTGGTGTACATGGAAGAGTTGAGACTTTCAAAGCTAGACTTGTTAAAGGTCTACATCATTGACCAGGTATGGATGATGATGAAACCTTTTCTAAGTAGCTATGCTTAAGTCCATCCAGATCCTACTTACCACGGCTACATACCATGACTACGATATCTGGTGGTTGGGTGTCATGACTGGCTTTTCTAAATGATATTTTGGAAGAGAGCGTCTATAAGTACACAGCCAGAGGGCTTCGTAGACAGTGGGAGCAGCGGAAACGTGTGCAAGATGCTTTATAGGATAAAGCAGGCATCGCGGAGTTGGAACATCTGTTTTGATGAATTAGTCAAAGAGTTTGAC
Source organism: Agapanthus africanus (assembly GCA_030015575.1). Lineage (NCBI taxonomy): Eukaryota > Viridiplantae > Streptophyta > Magnoliopsida > Asparagales > Amaryllidaceae > Agapanthus > Agapanthus africanus. The sequence continues at coordinate 56,965,538 of JASDDO010000029.1, forward strand.
ATCATCAAAATGGTAGATGAACCTTGTATAAACAAAAAGGTAGTAGGGAGTATGGTAGTGATCCTCGTAGAGTACGTGGATGACATACTCTTGATAAGAAAGGAGTTTCTTATGCTACGCTCGATCAATCTCCGCCTATCACAATGATTCTCCACATAGAATCAAAGTGATACCTACTAAATCCTGGGTTTTGGACCTATGAGATAGATCTAAATGGATGTTAGAATACTCACTAGCTGTAGTGAGATGGTATCAACTGATCCTGGGGAGAATCACTGGAAAGGTTCCAGGGTGATAAGGACGACTGAAAGTCAGTCACAGGCATTGTCTTTACCCTCAGTAAAGGGATGGTATGTTGGAAGAGTTCCAAGCCAGATACCGTGGCATACTAGACGATAAAGGCTGGATACATCACTACTAAAGATACTACCAAAGAGGATGTTTGGGTGTATATTGGTTTATGAGATGAACTACGTTCCAACCATTGTGAGACAATGGAGTTGTGGCTTATGCCAAGGAACGCCGGTCCCATCAGTGATCCAGACATATTCTAAGGCAGTGTCACCTGATCATGGAGATGGTTGATCTCCAGGGTGATCGAGGATAGGAGAGTAGACTCAGAGGACAAACACGGCGGATCCACTCACAAAGGCCTGTTCCCAGAGAGAGATTTTTATGGGATGGTTGAGTATGAGCTACTACAACCACTGCTATCAGATGGCCCTAGTGCAAGTGGGAGATTGTTAGTTATATGTATGCCCTAGAGGCCATTACTATACATAGGATGTATATTGTAGTGGATGCTTGGACATATATAGGGAGGAGTTTCTTGCTCGACATGATAGTATGCTATCTGGTTGATCTTTACCTTAACGTGTATATTGATTGTCTCTCTGTTACATGTTGCTAAAGCCCTTAGGATGTGTACTTGACTACCTGGACTATGATACGGATCATACTAGTGGGGACATGGTAGTCCATAAGTACATCCTTCAAAGTCCCTAGTCGTGGGTGTATCGAGACGGGGCATCGATATACCAGAGTAGACTAGCGTATACCTTCTCGACCCATACAGATGGGCGATGGATGATCCCATATCCATTGGTGTTTGACATCAGAGATGATATACGGGTGCTCAGTGGAGACTGGGTACACTGGACGGACTCGTCGAGAACTCCCAGATGGTATTATACCTTACGTCAGATGGCAGTTCTCTGGTGACACTGGTACAGAGTAGTCTGTTGACCCGAGATCGTCATAGAGTCTTGTGTGGTTCCCACTGTGCTTTGATTTCCATCTTACCACGTCCAAGAGGGCGTGCAAAACGGTGGTTTTTGGGTACAGTCCCGAGTCACATGGAGGCAATGAGCGATAGGAGGGGATTCGTCTCTCCCGGTATAGGGAGTTGATGTTGCGCTGTGTTCGATTGGCTATAACAGGAAATCCCTGGCCAGGGTTGCTGAGATTTACTGGTAAGTGTTACCAGTAGTTTCTCGAATTGTTATAGATCTCATATCGACACGACTTATCGAGCTATTGGGGTCTGACGTTTACCACCCCTAGGCGAGATATGCGACATATCAGACGATCAGACCAGACTGTACGGTAATTGTTACTGGTTGGATTCACAGGAGTGTGAGCGGGCTTGCTCGTCGATCTTCTGATCGCTCAATACCCGGGTGGCCGTTACGTTTAGCAGACCGCTTGCGGCTTGTGGATGCTTGATATGATCATCATCTGCTGCCGGCGTATTGACGAGTCTTTAGAGTCCTACACAGAGGTTTCCTGGCTCAAGCGAAACGAAATAGGAGCGCATATGAGATATGTGCGGGACCGAGAATAATGCGTGTATGTGATACCATATTTCATTCTCGCGATGAATGTGTCGAATGGTTGTATGCAATATAACCTAGTTATCGAATCAATGATTGATTCGATAAGACGATATATTGGATACTAGTCGGTTATATGTGATATGACCGGATCGTTAAATCAGGTGTTGATTTAATGATTTAATGCATAATTATATATTTGATATATTGCTTTGCATTAACTAGTATTGGTTCACTTTAAATGGATTTTCTCGCTCGGATGTGCGCATTATATATGTGATATGATTTTGTGCACTTGCTTGTATCATGTTTGATGATACATGCTTTTTGGTTAAGTGTAAAGTATTAAACCTTGGTTAATCAAATGGTTAGGGTTTATTATTTGTTATTCATTTATCTTATTTAATTATCCATTTATTTTTGATAAATGAATAAAAGAAAATGAAATGAAATGGTGGCTTTCATTTGTTGTTTTCATGAAGCTTCATGAACACTTTGACTAAGTGACCATTTTGTCTCTAGCTTGACCCTAACCATTCCTTTAACCATGATTGATTCTCTACACATTACCATAGTTAACATTATGATAAGTTTGGATTTTCTTTTCTATTTTAAATTAACTTATCATAACAATTAGCATCTTCTTCTTCTTCTTCAAGTTGAAGAAAACCTTCACTTCATCAATGGTGATTGATGAATATGAGTGAGAAATCCAATTCTAAAATGAACCCACTTCCTATTTCTCCATCCTCTACCTCTTGCCAAGTAGTAGAGTGTGTTTCCTTCACAAGTTTCTTGACTTGGTGAAGTTGGAGCTTGATCTAGCGATGCCTCGACGTAGATCATCTTCGGCATGGACATCGACGACCTAGCTCGCCATTTCTCCGACGAAGCCGACGCTAGAGCCCGGGAATTCATTTGGACAGTGAGGGGACTTCGTTGCGGAGCTATGGAGGTGGAGCACCGGATCTACAATGGTTGTATTTCCGTATTCTTATAGTTAAGTGTTAACTAGTTTACTTTTCGCCTAGATTTCTAGCCAACGATCCGTAGTCGGGTTTCTCGGCACCTAGATTTTTTGAAATTGGCATGGTTGATGCCTTGTGAGACCTCATTAGGGTGCCTAGGAACCCTACATGTTTGGCATGAGTCAAGGTCATAGCATGCTAGGGGTAAAAGAATTATCGGGAATTTCAAGTGTTGAAATTTGCAATGAGATTGTATACTTTCTATGAGATAGTTGGATCCCAATACCCACTGCGAGTAAAAGTTACTCCTGGGAGAGTTTTACACATTACAATTAGCCGATCAAGTAGGTGTCTAGAGAGATGTCAACGGGGTTATGCCTCTGGGAAAACGAGGTTTACTTTAATTAGGTCCGTGCGAAAGCACGGGGAACCTCCCTCAAAGTACCGACACTGGCCTGGCTGAAAGATTGGCGAACATGTTGGGTGTAATTAATCCTGGCTAGTCTTTCCTTTTAGGGTTTGAAGGAAGATTTAACTAAAACAGTGGGAGACATCCTGATTAGATATATTAATAACCAATCTAATCTTGCAAGAGCACACGCTGAGTGTTTTCTTCTATCTCTCTCTCCAGATAGCGACCATGTCACGCCTTACTCAAGATAATAATACGGATGCATTGACCGAACCCGCTTGTTATACTGCACTGGGGAACGTTGGTCCGGCTCCAACTTCTAATTGTTATACGACAGAGCAGGAAATAGGGGATTACCAGAATTCCCGTGCCGCCCAAACGAAGAAAATACTTGCTGATGTATCTTCTTCGGGTGTGTTCATTACCGAGAACTATTTCTCAGTATCCTTTACGTCCTGGGTATGAGATACCGGATCAGGATCCCTCAAATGCAATTAGTTATATGGGCTACAGATAGGTCGAGAACTGAGAACGGGCGATAAATTTCAAGAGTTAGAAATGATGCAAGTGTTGCAGCCAAGTCTGTTGGCAGTTATCACCCTGTATTACTAGAATACATTGATTCTGGACGAATGTTATTAGATACCGAACCTGATATACAACATCATATCAGTCTCTTTATTAGTAAAGAAGGATATAATTTTGTATTGTTGGATAATGTTTTGAACATTTCCTATATCAAGAGTTGATCGGTTCAGGCACGTTATCTAAAAGTATAGACGTTCTAAATCAAACCATAGTTCATAACGTACAGAACACATATAAGAGGAAGAGTTCAGAAATGAACGAATCCTTCTTGAGGTATTATAGACTAGGTCATATCAATGTGACCCGACTAGCCAAGTTACATTTAGATGCATATTTAAATCTGTTTGAATTTACATCTTGTGAAACTTGCCAGTCATGTCACAAAGATAAGATGACCATAGCTCCGTTTATTGGAAATAGAGAAAGAGTTGGTGAACTCTTGGGATTGATACATAATGATGTATGTATGGTCCCCTGTCTACACATGCCAGGACCGGTTCTTTGTACTTCATTACATTCACTGATTATCTCTCGAGATTCAGACATATGTTCCTGTTGAAACACAAGTCTGAACCTTTTGAGAAATTCAATGAATATAACTTAGAAGTAGAGAACCAAAATAGGTATAAATATTATGTCCTTTGATGTGATCGGGGAGGAGAATACTTAAGCACGAATATCCTTGACTATTTTAAAGGAGAATGAGATTCTCTCTCAGCATTACTCCTCCGTATACACCACAGCACGTCGGTGTATCGGGGCGGAGCAATCGCACGCTATGTGATATGGTGTGCTCTATGATGAGTACTACTGAGTTGCCTATTTTCTTTTGGGATTATTCACTTGAGAAGTTGCATACCTATTGAATAGGGTTCCAACCAAATCAGATGCCTACCACTCCATATGTGATATGAAATGGGAAAAGCCTATCTCTTAAGGAAGTTATGATTTGGGGTTTTCCGGCCTATATCAAAAGCAAAATCCGGACAAGCTCGAGACAAGGTCAGTTCTGTGGAAGTTTGTTGGATATCCCAAGCATTCGCAAGGGAATATCTTCTACCAAACTGAGGAACAAAAGATGTTTTCTCAGCATGCCACCTTTGGGAAAGGGAAGTTCTTGCGAAGCAATTAGTGGTCATAAGGTAGAACTGGAAGTAGTTCCAGCTAAAATAAACTGCAGCTGATGATTTGGTAGAACCGGAGGATTCAATAGTTTCCAACGAACCTCAGCCTCTCCGCCGATCTGGTAGGGTTCCTCATCCACTTGAGAGATACTTCGGTTTCTCTATGACAGTAGGAGCAAGGATTGCATCATGAGATGATGACCCAACTAGTTTCGAGCTGGCCATCAGGAGTGGGGACTCTGTGAGAATGGCTGGATGCTTAGCGATCTGAGATGGAATCCTAATACACCAACAAAGTATGGACGTTGATTGCTTTATCTGAAGGGTTAAATCCCCATCAGGAGCAAGTATATCTTGAGAAGATTACTTGGTGTATATAGAAAAGTTGAGACTTTCAAAGCTATGCTTAAGTCCATCCAGATCCTACTTGCCACTACTGCATACCATGACTACGATATCTGGCGGTTGGGTGTCATGGCTGCTTTTCTAAATAGTGATTTGGAAGAAAGCGCCTATAAGTACACAGCCAGAGGGCTTCATAGATAGCGGGAGCAGCGGAAACGTGCGCAAGATGTTTTATGGGGTAAATCAGGCATCGCGGAGTTGGAACATCTGTTTTGATGTAGTAGTCAAAGAGTTTGACTTCATCAAAATGGTAGATGAACCGAGTATATACAAAAAGGTAGTAGGGAGTATGGTGGTGATCCTCGTATAGTACATGGATGACATACTCTTGATAGGGAAGGAGTTTCCTATGCTACGCTCGGTCAATCTCCTCTTATCACAAAGATTCTCCATATAGGATCAAGGTGATACCTCCGAAATCGTGGGTTATGGATCTATGAGATAGATCTAATTGGATGTTAGGATTCTCACTAGTTGTAGTGAGATGGTATCAATCGATCCTGGGGAGAATCACTGGAAAGGTTCCAGGGTGATAAGGATGACTGAATGTCAGTCACAAACATTGTCTTTACCCTTAGTGGAGGGACGGTATGTTGGAATAGTTCCAAGCTAGATATCGTGACTTACTAGATGATTAAAGGCAGGATACATCGTTACCAAGGATGCTACAAATGAGGCAGTCTGGATATATATGAGTTCATGAGATGAATTTCGTTCCTACCATTGTGTGACAATAGAGCTGTGGCTTAGGCCTAGGAACCCCCGTCCCATCTGTGGACCAGACATATTCATAGGCAGCATCACCTGATCATGGAGATGGTTGATCTCCAGCGATATCGAATTAGGAGAGTAGACTCAGAGGACAACAGCGCGGATCCACTCACAAAGGCCTATTTCTCAGTAGAGACTTTTAAGGATACCTGATCATGGAGATGGTTGATCTCCAGGGATATCGAATTAGGAGAGTAGACTCAGAGGACAACAGCGCGGATCCACTCACAAAGGCCTATTTCTCAGTAGAGACTTTTAAGGGATGGTTGAGTATGAGATACTTCAACAACAGCTGATTGTTGGATATGCGATACCACAACAGATGGCCCTAGTGCAAGTGGGAGATTGTTAGTGATATGTAATCCCTAAAGGCCATTACTGTACATACGATGTATATTGTAGTGGATGCTTGGACATATATAGGAAGGACATTCTTGCTCGACATGATAGTATGCTATCTGTTTGCACTTTATCTTAACATGTACTCTGATTGTCTCTTAGTTACATGTTGATAAAGCCCTTAGGATGAGTACTTGACTACCAGGATTATGATGCAGATCATACTAGTGTGGACAGTGTAGTCGCTAAGTATATCCTTCAAATGTTCCTAGTCATGGGAGTACCGAGACAGGGCATCGATACTCCAGAGTAGACTAGCGTATGTGCTTCTTGACCCATATAATTGGCGATGGATGATCCCATATCCATTGGTGTTTGACATCAGAGAAGGTATACGGGTGCTCGGTGGAGACTAGGTACACTGGACGGACTCGCCGAGAACTCCCAGATGGTATTGTACCTCACGTCAGATGGCAGTTCTCTGGTGACACTGGTATAGGTTAGTCTGTAGACCCGAGATCATTATAGAGTCTTGTGTGATTCCCACTGTGCTTTGATTTCCATCATACCACGTCCAAGAGGGCATACAATACGGTGGCTTTTGGGTACAGTCCCGAATCACATGGAGGAAATGAGCGATAGGAGGGGTTTCGTCTCTCCCGGTATAGGGAGTTGATGTTGCGCTGTGTTCGATTGGCTATAACTGGAAATCCCTGGCTAGGATTGCTGAGATTTACTGGTAAGTGTTATCAGTAGTTTCTCGAACTCTTATGGACCTCATATCGACATGACTTATCAAGCTACTGGGGTCTGACGTTTACCACCCCTAGGCAAGATATGTGACATATCAGACGAAGAGACCGGACTGTACGGGAGTGTTACTGATTGGATTCGCAGGAGAGTGTACAGGCTTGCTTGTTGATCTTCTAATTGCTCAATACCTGGGTGGCTGTTACGTTTAGCTGACCGCGTGCAGCTTGTGCGTGTTTGATATGATCATCACCTACTGCCGGCGTATTGACGATTCTTTAGAGTCCTACACAGAGGTTTCCTGGCTCAGGAAAAACGGAGTAAGAGCACATATGTGATATGTGAGGGACCGAGAATAATACGTGTTTGCGATACCGTATTAGATTCTCGGGATATGTGATATCGGCCGCGTATATGTGATATAGCCGGGTCATCGGATCAAGTGTTGATTCGATGAACCGATACAGATTATAGTAGTCGGTTATTTGTGAAATAGCCGGATTATCGGATCAAGTGTTGATTCGATAACTTATTGTATAATTATATATTTAATATATTATATTGCATTAACTTATATAAGCTCACTTAAAGATTCTTTTTCTCATTTGGATAATACATTGATATATATATGATATATGTTAATTGTATTATTTTATTTTGTTACAAAATATATTATATTTGTGATATATAATATTGTAACAAGTTAGGGTTACAAATGCAACATGTTTTGTGGAGTTTAAACATGGTTGGGGTTTGGATTAGGGTTAAGCTTGGATGAAGCTTTCATGATGCTTCATGAAGGTTTGACTTTGACCTTTGATATTTTGTGTTGATATTTATTAACCCAACCCAAACCTTAGTCTCTAGTTAATTCTCTACAAGGGTTAACTCTATCATTCATAACCCATGGTTGATTTGTAACCACAACAATGATTTTCATTATTCATCACAAAAGGTTTTGCTTCATCTTCTTCTTCTTTCTTCATGAAGAAAACCTTCACTAGCTTTTCATAAGTGATGATAATAAGTGAGAATATGAAAACAAAAGAGAGCTAAATTCCTACTTCATCATCCTCATCTTTTCTAGCCACTTAGATTAGGGTGTTTGCTTTGCTAATACTTGATTAGTGAAGCAAAAGCTTGGGTTTGAGTTTCTTCAAGGTAGATCATCTTAGTTGTTGAAAATTGGTAGCAAGCTTGCATCTTTCTCTTCATGGAGCCTCTCTAGAGTCCGGGTACATGATGATCGCGGTGAAGGGACTTCAACACAGAGCTTATGAAGCGAAGGAACGGACTACAAAGGATGTAATTCCAAACTCTTAGAAGTAAAGTTGTTTACTTGCTATGTTAACCCTATGTCTCTAGTTAAGATCTTGGTTAGGGTTTGTTTAGCACCCCAAAAATTTTAAAGTAGCATGATTGATGCTTGCCAAAACCTTGCTAAGGTGCTAAGCTAACCGTACATGTCTTGTATCAAAGGGAAAATGACCAAAACTCCTTTTACCGGACATGGAGAAAGAGCTACAGTGCTCTTGGGGCCTCATACATAGTGATGTACGTGGGCCAATGTCTACACATGCGAGAGGCGGTTTTTCTTATTTCATAACTTTTAATGATGATTTCTCGAGATTCGGTCATGTGATTTTATTAAAGCATAAGTATGAAACTTTCGAGAAATTCAAGGAGTACAAACTTGAAGTAGAAAAACAAACTGGAATGAGCATTAAAATACTTCGATTAGATCGAGGTGGAGAGTATCTTAGTACAGAGTTTTCGAACTTCCTTAAAGAGAATGAGATTCTCTTTCAGCTCACTCCCCCTTACACACCATAGCACAACGGTGTGTCAGAGCGGTGGAATCGTACCCTATTAGATATGGTATGATCCATGATGAGTGATGCTGAGTTACCTCTCTCCTTTTGGGGGCATGCATTGGAGACTGCAGCTTTTCTCTTAAACGATTTAAGATTTAGGGTTGTCCGGCTTTTGTTAAAAAGCAGAATCCAGACAAACTCGAGACACGATCGGTCAAGTGTATATTTATAGGATATCCAAAACATTCGTGTGGGTATCTTTTCTATCACAAGGAGGAACAAAAGGTGTTTGTTTCTCAACATGCCACACTTTTAGAAAATGAGATTTTTCCAAATGATACTGATGGCAATTTGGTAGATCTAGAAGAGGTTCTAGAGACACAAGTTATAAATGACGATTTGGTTGGACCTGATGTTGCAACAGAATCTTATGAACCTCAGCCACTCCGTAGATCTGGTAGGACTTCTCGTCCACTGGAAAGATACTACGGTTTTCTCATTGATGGTGATGGAGAAGATTGCATCATGGATGATGATGACCCTACCAGTTTTCAGCAAGCTATCTCGAGTGGTGACTCTGTGAAGTGGCTGGATGCCATGAGATTCGAAATGGAGTCTATGTACACAAACAAAATATGGACTTTGGATGTTGTACCCTCTAGGGTAAAACCCGTAGGGTACAAATGGATCTTCAAAAGAAAGATCGGTGTAGATGGGCAGGTGGAGACCTATAAGGCAAGGCTTGTGGCGAAAGGATTTCGTCAAAGACCAGGACTGGACTATGACAAAACCTTTTCTCCTGTATCCATGCTTAAATCCATTCGGATTCTACTTGCTATTGCTGCTCACTACGACTATGAAATCTGGCAGATGGACGTTAAAACTGCTTTTCTAAATGGTTATTTAGAAGAATGCGTTTATATGGATCAGCCAGAGGGCTTCATTGATAGTGGGAACAGCGGGAAAGCATGAAGGTTGCTTAAATCCATTTATGGATTAAAGCAGGCATCACGGAGTTGGAACATCTGTTTTGATGCTGTTATCAAAGAGATTGATTTCGTCAGAAATTCAGATGAACCTTGTGTTTATAAGAAGATTGTAGGAAGTACTGTCACATTCTAAGTATTGTACGTGGATGACATTCTTCTGATAAGAAATGATGTTCCTATGCTACAATCGGTCAAACTGTTCTTATCACAAAGGTTCTCCATGAAGGACCTGGGTGATGCCTCGTACATATTGGGCATGAAGATCTATAGGGATAGATCTAAAAGGTTGTTGGGATTTTCCCAAACCAGGTACATTAACACCATCCTAAAGAGGTTTAGTATGGAAGAATCCAACAGGGGTGCCTTTCCCGCTAGTCATGGAGTTGCTCTCTCCAAGGAATTTTGCCCAAAGACTAATGAAGAGACAACTCGCATGAGCATTATACCCTACGCTTCAGCTGTAGGATCTATAATGTATGCGATGTTATGTGCACGCCCTGATGTAGCTTATGCACTGGGTGTAGTAAACAGGTATCAATCCAACCTAGGGGAGAATCACTGGACAGCTGTGAAGAACATTCTTAAGTACTTGCGAATGATTAAAGAAATGTTCTTGGTGTATGGTAACGGGGATCTCCAAATGGAGGCCTTTACCGATTCAAGCTTTCAGAGTGATAAGGATGACAGAAAATCTATCTCAGGGTTTGTATTTACCCTCAATGAGGGCGGTATGTTGGAAGAGTTCCAAACAGGATACCGTTGCAGACTCCACGATGGAAGCTGAGTATATTGCTGCAAATGCTGCTGCTAAGGAAGCCGTCTGGATGAGGAAGTTCATCACGGAGCTAGGAGTAGTTCCCACCATTATTGATCCAACACCATTGTATTGTGATAATAATGGGGCAATGGCATTGGACAAAAAGCCAAGGTCCCATCAGTGATCCAGACACATCCTAAGGTGATATCATCTTATCCGGGAGATAGTTGATCGCCGTGAGATCGAGATTCGGAGAGTAGATACAAATAATAACACCGCGGATCCACACACCAAGGACCTCCCTCTGCCGCAGCATGAGTGACTTTTTGAGATGTTGGGTATGAGATACGCCAATAATTGGCCTTAGTACAAGTAGGAGATTGTTAGATATATGTACGCCCTAGAGGCCATTATATGATAGTGGATGTATCGGTATGTGTGTGTGTGCGTGTGTATATATATATATATATATATATATATATATTCAGAGGACATTCTTGCTCGACATGATAGTATGCTATCTGGTTGTACTTTATCTTGACATGTTCATTTGATCATGCATATCTTACTCATTTGGTATATGTTGATAAAGCTTATAGGATATTTGCTTGACTACTGGGATTATGATGCGGATCATACTAGTGGGACATGTATAGTTTATAACCATATCCTTGAAATGTTCCTAGTCGTGAGTGTATCGAGACGGGGCTCAATATTCCAGAGTAGACTAGCGTATACGTTACTTGACTCATATGATGGATGATGGATGATCCCATGTCCATTGGTGTGGTGACACCAAAGACCATATACGGGTGCTCAGTGAGACTGGGTACACTGAACGGACTCGCCGAGAACTGTGGTATTATATCTATAGTCGGATAGCAGTTCTCAGGTGACACTGGTACAGGTTAGTCTGTAGACCCGAGATCGTCATAGAGTCTTGTGTGTCCTCCTACTGTACTTTGATCTCCACCCTACTACGGCTCTACTGAGTCGTGCAAACAGGTGGATTTTGGATACTGTCCCGAGGCACATGGAGGCAATGAGCGATACGAGGGGTTTCGTCTCTCCCGATATTGGGGGTTGATGTTGCGCCATGCACAATTGGCTATAACAGGAAGTCCCTGGCCAGGGCTGATGAGATTTACTGATAAGTGTTATCAGTATTTCTCGATCTGTTATGAGCCAAATACCGGCATGACTTATTGAGTTATTGGGGTCGATGATTCCATCCCTAGACTCTATATGCAGCATATCTGACGAAGAGACCGGACTGTTGTTGGGTATATGTATGCCCTAGAGGCCATTATTTGATAGTGGATATATTTATACATGTATATATATTCAGTGTACATTCATGCTAGACATGATAGTATGCTATCTGGTTACTCTTTATCTGACATGTTCACTTGATCATGCTTTTATTCATTTGCACATATTGATAAAGCCCTGAGGATATTTGCTTGACTACTGTGATTATGATGTAGATCATACTAGTGGGACATTTGAAGTTTATAAGCGTATCCTGAAATGTCCCTAGTCATGGGTATATCGTGACGAGGCATCGATATTCCAGAGTAGACTAACGTATATGATACTAAACCTATAAGATGGGCGATGGATGTTCCCACATCCATTGATGTTTGACATCTAGATAGTATACGGGTGCTTAGTGGAGACTGGGTACACTGGACGGACTCGCCGAGAACTCCTATATGGTATTATATCTATCATCGAATAGCAGCTCTCAGGTAACACTGGTACAGGTTAGTCTGTAAACCCGAGATCGTCATAGAGTCTTGTGTGTTCTCCCACTGTACATTGATTACCACCCTACCACGGCTCTACTGAGTCGTGCAAATCGGTGGCTTTTGGGTACATTCCCGAGACACATGGAGACAGTGAGAGATAGAAGGGGTTTCGTCTCTCCCGGTATTGGGGGTTGATGTTGTGATGTGCTCGATTGGCTATATCAGTAACTCCCTGGCAAGGGCTGTTGAGATTTACTGATAAATGTTATCAGTAGTTTCTCGATCTGTTATAGACCATTCATCGGCACGACTTTTTGAGTTATTGGGGTCGACGTTACCATCCCTACACTCGATATGCAACATATCTGATGAAGAGACCGGACTGTATGGTTAGTGTTGCCGGTTGGCTCGACTGGTGTTTTTGACAGCTTTGCTGGTTTTTCTTCTGATCCCTCAATACCCGGGTGGCCGTTATGTTTAGCTGACCTGTTTCCCCCAATCAGAGCAAAGCTCTGTTGAAATTCAAAATTCAAATTTTGAAGCAACGCTTCAAATCTCGGGCGCAACGCGCCACGTGTCAGGCGCTGATACGTCAGCGGAGCGTCTAAGAAGGCGCGCCCAATCAGAGCAAAGCTCTATTGAAAAACAAAAGGAAGCAACGCTTCAGTTGCGCAAGCACTGCGCTGCGCGACACGTGTCAGCGCAGATGCGCTAGCGTAATTGCGCTGCGCGACACATGTCAAAGCAGATACGCTAGCGCACTTACGCTGCGCTGTGCGCTGCTTGACACGTGTCAGCGCAGATGCGCTAGCGCTTTGCGCTGCGCGACACGTGTCAGCGCAGATGCGCCAGCGCAGTTGCGCTGCGCTTTGCGCTGCTTGACACGTGTCATGCGCTGGGTCATTTGAGCCAAACAGAATTAAGATTTTAAAGAAATATTTCTGTTCTTGTTAAAACAAGAAGATTTTCTTCTGTAAAACAGAGGCCCTTGGATCAAAGATCCAACGGTGGGGAAAATTCCCCAAATCACTCAGAGAAAGATCTCTTTAACTAATTTATGGGCACTATAAAAAGGACCCTAGACCTCAATTCAATGGCATCAATATTTTGTGAGAAATCAAAAAATTCAAATAGAGAGAACTCTGAAGAAATCTCAAGAAGGAAAAAAGGTAAAAACCTTTAAAATAGAAGAATTTCTTCTAATAGATCATTGATCTAAGAACAAGATCGACGATCTTCAATAAAAAACAAATAAAAATAGTGCTTTGCACTTTTTATGAACCTCGGGTCCTCTGAAATAAGAAAAACAAGAGGAACTTGTTTTCTTTGATCTAAATCAGATCAAGAAAACAAAAAGTTCTTTGCACTTCTTTTATGAACCTTTGGTTCTGGAATCTAAAAGATTCTCAAGTTAATAGTGCCTTGCACTTGTAAATCTGCACTGTTACGCTATTCAGTTGGCGCAAGCCACCAGAGAGCGCCACGTGTCAGCGTCTGAACTACTTGCGCTATGCGCTTTAAGATAGAGTTTTGCTCTCTGAAATTGGCACACTCACCAGAGCGCGCCATGTGTCAGCAGCGCAAGCGTAGCGCACCAGCGCAGCGTACTGCGCTTGTATGACACGTGTCATCACCACAAGCGCTTGCGCTCTTTGATTGGCGCAAAGCGCCTGAAAAATGCAATGCATTTCTTTTGTTAAAGGGCCAGGCCCAAGTCAAAAAGACCTAGCAGGCCAAAATAAATTGCAAAGTAATAAAAGGGCAGAGCCCAAATAAAATTGATGCTCTGCATCACTTATAAATGGGCAGAGCCTAAAAAAAATTGATGCTCTGCATCATTTCTGGGCAGAACCCAAACAAAAATAAAAAGCAATGCAATGCATTATTTAAATGTGGGCAAAGCCCTAGCACAGGTCTAATAGACCAAAAATAAATAAAAACGCTGAATATTTTTCAACTGGACTTAGCCCAATCATGGCCATAAGTCCTTAAATTAAATCGACTGAGCACAACTGCTCTCTCTTAAATCAATTCACGACCGGCTCGAGGGTACATCTCCAAACTCCTTTGACTCCTATCGTTGTAATCCTTCAACGATGTCAGAGAGGTGACGGGTCCCGACAACCACACATCAACACGGACTGTGGGGTCCTTAAACTCATGGACTTAAGCGTCCTTAAACTAAAACACGGACTGTGGGGTCCTTAAACCCGTGGACTTAAGCGTCCTTAAACTAAAACACGGACTGTGGGGTCCTTAAACCCACGGACTTAAGCGTCCTTAAACTACATATGGACCACCATGTCCCTAAACTGAAATATGGACCGCAATGTCCTTAAACTACCAATGGACCGCAATGTCCCTAAACTACCTATGGACCACTACGTCCCTAATCTGGAATAATAGAGCTCCCAAATGCTCTTTTGTCGGATCTAAATGATCCTGTTTAAGTTGATCTTAGTCTCAAATATGGCTAACGTATCCTTAAACATTCAAACAGACTTTAGTCCCAAATTGGACTATAAGACCCCCAATCAACTTTGGTTCAAGGGTACATCTCCGAACTCCTCTGACACATGTCGTTGTAATCCTTCAACGTCATCAGAGAGGTGACGGGTCCCAACGGCCATATATTGAATGGACCGCTACGTCCTTAAACTGGAAATGGATCTAGACGATCCCGTTAAGTTGATCTTAGTCTCAAATCAGACTAACGTATCCTTACGAACGTTTAAGTTGATCTTAGTCTCAAATGCGGCTAACGTATCCTTAAACTAAAAACACCAAATCCAAATCTAAGTAAATACGGATTTGGACTAATCCACGTCCTACGGGCGACGGCATTACTCAGTCTCCGTATACAATCCACGGGCAACCACAAACAAAACAATCACCCATGACACGAAGTGAAATTCAGAAGAAGAAGAAAGTTGTTACCGCGATACGGTAGCGTAATTAACTGCAGGGGCTTGCGCTGGGAAGAGCGTCCCCACAATCAAAAACCCCTCAAGCGAGGGGGAATCTGACGAAGTCTGCTACATCGGCCGCATCCGTCTAAACCTTCGATACACGGTGCCATAAATCAACTTGGCATCTTCGGAGAGGTAGACGGATAAAACCATATAGTATCTTCCCCGAATCTCAAGCCAGACGTCCTCACGTCGTCGCCGCCATTCGGAGGGGAACAGATTCCGGCACGCCCGGTGGGATCTTTTCCTCTTTCCACTCCACACTTCGTGTGTCGTCTTCGTGAACCAATCGCGGTTTGTTAACGGTTGCCTTTGGATTTCAAGTTACTTAGATATGGTCTTTTGCCTGGTGCAGAAATCAAGCATCGATGGCCTCTACCTGTTCGAAGTGCTCCAACTGCAACTGCAGCTCGCGTCCGGCCTCAACTGGGGGCATAACCTACGGGCCCCAAGCGGCCTCTTTGTTGACCATGCCCGTGGAGCAGATTACTCAAGCCACCACGGGGTTGTTTTTCGGAACTATGCTTCCGCCAACAAGCTTTAGCACCCCCGTGCCCGTATAAGAAGCTCCTAAGAAGTCGGTCTTGATCGACTTTCAGTTACTGCGGCCCCTCTCAACAGGTCGTCCAACACCAATGCCTCGGTCTTCTCCAAATTAGGCCAAAACTCCTGCGGGCCCACAATGAAGCTTGCAGTCCCAGAAAGGGTTATTCCAAAAAGAGTAGCCAAACCTGTTCGTGAAGTCGTAAAGGCGGCTTCCCCTGTCAAAGAGTCAGTCTTTTCAAGACTGACTATTCCTGCTCCTGCCCCTGCTCGAGGATCTGTCTTCGACAGGTTGAATATCATCCCTCAAAGGACAACCTCAGTCTTTAAGAGGTTAACACCAGCGGCGCCTCATTCAGACAGGGGGCAAAAAGAAGCTGTCTCTATCTCCGAGCTGTAAGTGCACGGCGGCGCCCCGGCCGTCGATCCGACGGCCAAAAGCGGAAGCGGTGATAAACTTTAAATTTTCTTGAACTGGCAAACCGCCGCGCACTACAACCCGGATCGAACCACTAACTAGTCCTAGCTAACAAGAAGATGGGGAAGAGATATACCGACGATCCAAGTCCTCCGGTCTTCTCGCCATGGTCCCGATCTCCTGCGGAAAATCCTGTCTCCTCCTCGTCGCCGGAAGTGCACCACATCGCCTACTTTGTTTACGGGCTCCCACCTCAATGCCGAGGCAACTCGGGCACGAAGCCGGCTACTCGACGTGCCCAAGGTTTGCTGTAGAATATGTAGTGAAGAAGTCTCATTTTGGGGTTGTAGGAGGTGCCATTTTGATGGAGGAATGATACAAGAACTATATGGAGGGACTATGGGGATTTTGGAACATCAAAAGAGCAAAAACCCCACTCCCCAAAATTGGGACAGCCCCATCCCATGCTTGGCCGGCCACAATGGTGAGAGGAGAGAATGGAGTGAGTGGGAGAGCCAATCAATAAGGAGCCATTCTCATCTAATACCAAAAAGAGAGAGAGAGGAAAACTATCATGCAAAAGAAATGATAGCAAGGAAAGTCCAACACTCCAACACCAATGATCATCCATCATCAACAACAATCCCAACACTCTACCAACAACCATGACTAAAACCATGATGATAAAGAAAGTCAAGCAATCATGAGTTTATGAAGTCAAATGATGGGACAAGTATCATGTCATGATAATAAGCAAAGAACCCCCTCCACAAACACTCATTTGCAACAATGCAAATAAGCCCTCCTCTACCAATCTTCGGCCAATGAACGGAAACAAAGGAAATTGGCCGAAACGGAAAGCAAACTGGCAACTCCAGAAAACTGGTCCCGTAATAAATTACGGGAAAACCCCGATACTGTGCATACACACCCGCATCTGTATTTCGACCGAAATACAAATGCAATTAGACAAAATCTCCACTGTACTATACTAGGATCCGGCTTATACCAAAACCGGCTAGTAATATCTGTTCGATCCTGATCCGTGCAATACCGCACGTATCTGATCGAACCCTGCCATATAACCATACGGCCTATAGTACAAACTGTCCGATCCTGATCCGTGCAATACCGCACGTATCTGATCGGACCTTGCCATATCTCCATACGGCCTCTACAACCTTTCGCCCGAAAGCTGAGTAACTGAATGTGGGGGACTCTAAAGACTCATCAACACCTTGGTTGTGGATTTAACCACTAGCACGTCAGAGGTATAAGCCAATACGTAACGGGCTACCAGGTACTGACTAAAAGGGATGTCTGTGAGCGAACTCAGCCTGACAACCCTACTGAGCCTGTCAGTGACAATATCCGTGCAGTCCGGTCCGTTCGTCTATGAGTATCGCATGGCGGGCCTAGGGGGTTGGTAAAAGTCAGACCCCCAAAAGCGGTACAAGTCGTGTCGGAGTGTAGCCCAGAGCACCCTGAGATACTACTGGAATACCTACCAGTAAATCTCCTTGCCTTGGCCAAGGACTTTGTGTAATGGCTCTCCTAGACACAGCACGACCTCACCCCCAATACCGGGAGAGACGAACCCCTGAGGATACGCTCACTGCCTCCATGTGGCTCGGGACTGTACCCAACTAAAACCTGTTTGCACGACTCCTTTGAGCCGTGGTAGGGTAGTAATCAAAGTACAGTGGGAACTCACACGAGACAAATGACGATCCCCAGGTCGATGAACTAACCTGCACACATGTCACCAGGGAACTGCCATCTGACGTCTGGTATATGACCAACTAGCATGTTCCCGGCGAGTCCTGTCCGGTGTACTCATAACCCAATGAGCACCTGTATACATCTTAGGTGATCCAACTGACACCAGTGGCTTGTGAGACCGGCCACCGCCCCTCGTCGGGGTCTCGACTGTATACACTAGTCTACTAATGGAGTATCGATGCCCAGTCTCAAAACTCCCACGACTAGGGACCTTTTAAGGATAAGCTTATAGACCCCAGCTCCTACTTATATGATCGCCCTCATACTGCTGGTGGTCAAGCAAGAATCCTAGGGGCTCTATCAACGTGTAATAGCGACGTGTCAGGTCACTTAAAACAGTACACGATGATAAAGGTAAACCAGATAGCATACTATCATCTCGAGTAAGACTGTCCTACCAGGATAGGTCCTCCCTCAATCATTGCAATCACGTACCTGTGATCCAATAATTGACTCTGAGGGCACTATCTCCAACAATCTCCCACTTGCACTCAAGGCTAATTATTGCGATATCGCATACTCACAGCCCGTGTGATACCGAACACCCAACTGCTCTACTAGTCAGTCTCACAAAGCTCGTTTGCGAAACTATTGCGTTCGAGGAATAGCCTCAGTGAGTGGATCCGCCTTGTTGTCTCTTTCCATGTCTCTTTATATCTCAAGTTCGCGGAGAAACCCATCTCCCGAAATGAGCAATACCTGTCTTAGAATGTGTCTGGATGTCTGATGGGACATAGCTCATAAATGAGCTCCAAATCCAAACTTCTTAGACTGTATCGTCAACTGAACTCAATCAGTATCCTGCGCCATGCCACCCTCAGTATTGCCTTGGACCACCTGTCCAAAATACTGCCCCTCATCAGAAGGAAAACTATAGCTCTGACAACCTCCTTGTCGTCCATGTCACCTTGGAAGCCTGGAATGATAACTGTTTCCCGAATGAGGCTGTCGTTATCATATCCCTAGAACATCCACTTATGTTCTAAAACTGCTTCCGACTGTTTCTCCAGGATTGGATTAATGTCAACTTATTGCATCTAGTGCAAGAACAACATCTGGTGTGGTACTTGACATCTCACGATTGACTCAATTGCCTGAGCAAGTGATCTGCCAATCATGCCCGTCCCTCTCCCCTTTAGTCTATAAGACACCTTTGGAGAAGGTGACTCCATTACCTGCAGTTACACTACCGTGCCAGGAGTCGTCCATTCTAAATACTCTTAGAATGCTGTCAAGTACCCTGATTGGGAAACCACCCAAATCTAGATCTAAGACCATAGATCTAGTAACCAGTATGTCTGATATAAAATCCATTTCCTTTGTGGAGAAACTACTGTGTGACGACCAAAGTATAACCGATTGTAGTATAGGAGTTTCTTTTCCTACTCTGTGTATGTCATCCAAATACTAGGATATCACACCCTACTACCTTCTCAACAGATCCATCCCCTATTCTGATGAAGTCAAACCCATGACTGTCACGTCAGAAATAGATGATCTATCTTCGCTACATCTGCTTTAGTCTATAAATAGACATAAGCTACCTGTCCACCAATGCTTCCGCTGCTCCCACTGACTACGACAACCCTCTGGCAGAGTCATATAGACGTACACTACTAAAACTGGTTTAGAACGACGCTATACTCATCCTCCCGCCGGGTCTCGTAACCTGGAACAACAGCAATGGCAATTGTGGGTAAACAAGAACTTCCCTGTCACCGTCCTTGAGGCTACCGTAGTGCCTCTCGGGTGCCTGAAGTTACCCACCTTATCTGCGGAGTGGCCAATGGAATGTCAATCCAGATTGAATCTTAAGGTTCCTTATCAAATCTTCAGTAATCGTTTGTGGTTCTGGAATCACTTCCAGTTCTACCATACTCCCACTTCTGTTTTCTGAAAAAATCCATTTTTAATAAAACTGTGGCGAGTCGAGAACAATATCGCTATTGTTCATCCAGATGGTAGAAAGTCAACCCTCGTCATAGCCTGGGTCAACCCATAAACAGCCATTACAGAAACGTGCCTTGAGTTGTTCAGTGTCTGGTTTTAATCATAAACCGGACAACTCCCCGTATCTTAACATCGTTAAGATATGAACTGTTCTATATCCAATATAGAAACAGAGGCACTGATTTAATTGAACCAGATTCAAATCATGCAGCTGTCCCCAGCGCATGTCAACTAAATGGAAGGAGGCCGATCAGCGTTACTCAACTTAGGAATACTTCCAATTATGAGTAACCTGAAAGAGAAGCAAGATCTCTTTGTCATTACTATCAACTGAATACCATACACAAGTATCTACATCTTCGATCTCTTTGAAGAATCCCGATACTTGCTATACCTGGTTCTCTACTCTATTCAAATACCTATAACTTCTCAAAATTTGGACCATGTGTTTCCGCGAAACTCCTGTCTAAAAACTAGAGAAGTCATAAGTAAACCGAATATAGTACGAGGACCAACCCCTCTGTCCTGATGGACCCTGGACAACATACAATCCTTTGTATAAGTCCCTTGAGTCTGATAACTCATTCACTGTGTGTCGTAGGTTGAAAAACTGTACTTATGGTTAAGAAGAATTACACCGCTGTTTAATGCTCCTTATCTAACCATCCACTGATATAGGTAAATGTCGTAGACATAATTTCAGAAAGGTATATCTCACTCTATGAAAATAGACGTACAGATATATCAATTTGAAATTGGTGCATAACAGCGGATATTCAAAACCAAATATTTGCCGACCGGCAAACAGCCCAGGTGATTTCCTCAAATATCACCGATTACAACGAATCCCGATATAATGAGGATAATCACCCAATTCCCAATAACTTACTCCCACTCATTATCTGTAAAACCATACAGATGTGAGAATCGTACCTGGTAAATACATAACCTGGAGTAAGTATCTAATCGGGAAATCAGTTTTCCTTTAACATTACACAGTGAAACTGAAACATTGAAATGTTCCGATGGGGTATTCGGGTATTCCTAGTAATGCCTCTTCCAGATTCACGACTGTAACTGTATAGTTCTTTGCCACCTCTCCAAATCCCTTCATATGTCTTTAGTCTTTACCTTCTGCACACCCTTTTAGGCCAAATGGTTTTCTTCCTTCCCTACCGTTCGGCACCAGCCTATGGTTTGGAAGAAGACTATCCAATAAGCATAATGGGTGTACCGTCCCAATCCTAGGAACACTCGCAATGAGAGAGGGTGAAGATAAAAGACAACCGAATAAACCTTATTCCTATTTCTCCTGAACCAGAATCCATCCCCGAACTGGAACAAGTTCCATTCGAGTTCGTATATAACCATACGATGGAGTATCCAAATAAACTGTGGATCTTCGTAGTGATACGGAGTGTCCTGGAGAAATACAAAGGTGATGTGGGAGTGGTAACGAAATATTTGGTTTGGTCGTGAATATCTGTTGCAATTTACTTTGCCCTCTTACTAATCCCTTGCTTTGTCTGAACTTAATACCTTCTGCACACCATCGTTATGCTAATTGGTTTTCTTCATTCCCTACCGGTCGGCACCAGCCTAAGGTTTGGAAGAAGACAATCCAATTTGCGTAATAGGTGTACTACCCCTAAACCAAGGAGTACTCGTAACCTGAGAGAGGGTAAAAGGAAAAGACAACTGAATAATCCTATCCGTTTTCTCCAGAACCGGAAACCATCCTCGAATAAATTCTTTCGAGTTCGTATCTAACCATACGATGGTTTTGTTCAATGGAAGTGGACGTTCGTAGTAAAACGGGGTGTCCTGGAGAAAAGGGTAAAAGTAGGAGTGGCAATGAGGTTTGCAACTCTGACAATCCAAAAGCCGGTGTTTAAGAAGGTTCGGTCAACTTGGTCACTGAGTCAAAGTCTTAGGGTCGGGTCAATGGTCGCTGCCAAAGAGAGAGAGAAAAGAAAACACTCAGCGTGCACTCTAACCTAGATCAGAATGGTCACCAATTTATCTAATCTGGAAACCTCCCACTGTACCTCAAATTCTCCTCCAAACCTGAAAGAAGAATTAGTCGGGGTCACCCGAGGAGTAAACCAACTCATCAGTGGGAATCGGGATCCAACTCTCATCGCATGACAACGTGACGGAATCCGCTCACGGTATCACACTCCAGAAGGTATGCGCATATCTGGCAAGTTTCAGTTCTTTTGAAACTCCCGATGTGATTTCTGCCCCATGCTCTTATGACCTTGGCGAAGGTCAACAAATCATAAGTCACATGTCAAGTTCTACCCGTCATTATCCAGATTAATTTGAATCCACCCGTACAAGCCCTTGACGAAGGTCAACAAGGCTATACGACTGTCCCAAACCAACGCATCTATCTATGCAGCAGAAAGGTAACAAGCAGCTACCATACACTATGCCTTGACGAAGGTCAACAAACATAGCATGAATACTACGTGCTACCCGTCTGAAACGACGGAGGGCTACGAATGGTTTCTGGCGAAAACCTTTAACGTAATGAACTTGATATCGTTGAAGGAACGGATAGCTTTTTGAAAATATAGTGACGAAAACCTTTGCTAAAGAGGTCACTCCCGGTGAAGGGATCTCGGCTCTTTCCCCGTAGAATGGGGTGCAGGATATTCCAAATGAATACCACGATGCAAAGCAAAAGTAATCGGCTATAGTGAAGTTAATGCCCTGACGCAAACTTCTGTCCAAGGGGTCACTCCCGGTGAAGGGATCTCGGCCCTTGCCTCGTCGACTGAGGAGCAGGATATTCCAATGAATACCACGATGCAAAACAAAAGTAAACGTCCTTGCAATAACAGCTTTTTGAAAAGTGTTCCAACAACATCAGATTAGGTTTGTTTTTAACTTGCATTGATCCGAATCAACACAGTCCCATCAATTGATCACACCAAAAAGAACGAAAATATACTGATGTACGTATATGCCATCCGCATTCGCCACTGGGTCCCGTCATTACCCGTTAGGTTAGCTAACTAACGACAGAGCGGGGACTGGACTAGCGCGGATGTAAAACATATACAACATCTACTAATATATATACTAATATATTATATTCGCTCAGGGTGTGAATAAAATGCAACATCACAGAAAAGTACAGCATCACAGAAACAATACAGATATCTGGGATCCCCGGGTTTCACAGAGCCACTGCTGAAACCCGACGTTCCCTTGGTCGTGTGGATAGCCTGTGCAACGAAATCCTAGACCCCTACGGGCGCGGCAAGTTACCCACCAAAACCTGAAGCGAGGCAGCCCCCTTCAGCAACGTGAATGGACCACCCAGCACTTCACGGAATCCGGTAACTTGGGCACCCCTCCTGGGTCAACCTGTACCCCCTACGAGTGCGGCGAATAGCCCGCCAATCCTAGAGTGAAGCCCCCTCCGTCTCAATGCCATGAGATGCGGGCTTGTTGCCCTCCAGAACCCGGCTATCCGTGCACCCCTCCGCGGGGCAATCCTAGTACAGAAAGTAAAATATACATACAACGGGTACATCGACCGCAACCAGGTCGTGCCCCAAAATAATAATACAAACAGGCAGTGACGGCAGTCCACATGTCGGACGCTCGCCCCGCAATATCAAATGTACATAATACAACAAAACTGTACTAGCATTGCATCCAGGCTATCCCCCACGACCGATCCGCAACATCACAGCAAAAACAAAACATCAACGTGAAAGTCACGTTCGCAAATCCGTCTAACCGGGCTATAGCAGTTAGACCGGATTTACCGATCAAGTGACATTCACGGTCGCAGATATAATGTAAATACTGTGAAAAATGTGTTTAAAATATCCGATCGATCAAAAATTAACAAGTGGGCCCCCAATCAAAACTGTAGCACTCACAGAAATCCTGGGCCCAATTTTAATATTCCAAAACCCATATTTTAAGCCCAGAAGGCCTCTGTAAAAAATTGGTGAAGTGATCTCCACAGTGTGCGGCGGAAGGGCGGCGGGAAGGGGGTTTTCGCGGCGGTTCCGCGCTCCCACTGTGGAGTTACTTCGTCGAATTTTTACAGAGCTCTTAGATTTTCCAGTACATCAATATTTTACAACCTGAAAAAATTTTCGACACCAAAAAATTCCAACAGAAAACTGATGCTAACAAAAATGTAGTTTTGGAACATTCGATCGATCGAAACAGAAAAACACACTACACCAAGCTAGACTAAGTTAATGGAGAGGCTCTGATACCACTGTAAGTGCACGGCGGCGCCCCGGCCGTCGATCCGACGGCCAAAAGCGGAAGCGGTGATAAACTTTAAATTTTCTTGAACTGGCAAACCGCCGCGCACTACAACCCGGATCGAACCACTAACTAGTCCTAGCTAACAAGAAGATGGGGAAGAGATATACCGACGATCCAAGTCCTCCGGTCTTCTCGCCATGGTCCCGATCTCCTGCGGAAAATCCTGTCTCCTCCTTGTCGCCGGAAGTGCACCACATCGCCTACTTTGTTTACGGGCTCCCACCTCAATGCCGAGGCAACTCGGGCACGAAGCCCGCTACTCGACGTGCCCAAGGTTTGCTGTAGAATATGTAGTGAAGAAGTCTCATTTTAGGGTTGTAGGAGGTGCCATTTTGATGGAGGAATGATACAAGAACTATATGGAGGGACTATGGGGATTTTGGAACATCAAAAGAGCAAAAACCCCACTCCCCAAAATTGGGACAGCCCCATCCCATGCTTGGCCGGCCACAATGGTGAGAGGAGAGAATGGAGTGAGTGGGAGAGCCAATCAATAAGGAGCCATTCTCATCTAATACCAAAAAGAGAGAGAGAGGAAAACTATCATGCAAAAGAAATGATAACAAGGAAAGTCCAACACTCCAACACCAATGATCATCCATCATCAACAACAATCCCAACACTCTACCAACAACCATGACTAAAACCATGATGATAAAGAAAGTCAAGCAATCATGAGTTTATGAAGTCAAATGATGGGACAAGTATCATGTCATGATAATAAGCAAAGAACCCCCTCCACAAACACTCATTTGCAACAATGCAAATAAGCCCTCCTCCACCAATCTTCGGCCAATGAACGGAAACAAAGGAAATTGGCCGAAACGGAAAGCAAACTGGCAACTCCAGAAAACTGGTCCCGTAATAAATTACGGGAAAACCCCGATACTGTGCATACACACCCGCATCTGTATTTCGACCGAAATACAAATGCAATGAGACAAAATCTCCACTGTACTATACTAGGATCCGGCTTATACCAAAACCGGCTAGTAATATCTGTTCGATCCTGATCCGTGCAATACCGCACGTATCTGATCGAACCCTGCCATAGAACCATACGGCCTATAGTACAAACTGTCCGATCCTGATCCGTGCAATACCGCACGTATCTGATCGGACCTTGCCATATCTCCATACGGCCTCTACAACCTTTCGCCCGAAAGCTGAGTAACTGAATGTGGGGGACTCTAAAGGCTCATCAACACCTTGGTTGTGGATTTAACCACTAGCACGTCAGAGGTATAAGCCAATACGTAACGGGCTACCAGGTACTGACTAAAAGGGATGTCTGTGAGCGAACTCAGCCTGACAACCCTACTGAGCCTGTCAGTGACAATATCCGTGCAGTCCGGTCCGTTCGTCTATGAGTATCGTATGGCGGGCCTAGGGGGTTGGTAAAAGTCAGACCCCCAAAAGCGGTACAAGTCGTGTCGGAGTGTATCCCAGAACACCCTGAGATACTACTGGAATACCTACCAGTAAATCTCCTTGCCTTGGCCAAGGACTTTGTGTAATGGCTCTCCTAGACACAGCACGACCTCACCCCCAATACCGGGAGAGACGAACCCCTGAGGATACGCTCACTGCCTCCATATGGCTCGGGACTGTACCCAACTAAAACCTGTTTGCACGACTCCTTTGAGCCGTGGTAGGGTAGTAATCAAAGTACAGTGGGAACTCACACGAGACAAATGACGATCCTCAGGTCGATGAACTAACCTGCACACATGTCACCAGGGAACTGCCATCTGACGTCTGGTATATGACCAACTAGCATGTTCCCGGCGAGTCCTGTCTGGTGTACTCATAACCCAATGAGCACCTGTATACATCTTAGGTGATCCAACTGACACCAGTGGCTTGTGAGACCGGCCACCGCCCCTCGTCGGGGTCTCGACTGCATACACTAGTCTACTAATGGAGTATCGATGCCCAGTCTCGAAACTCCCACGACTAGGGACCTTTTAAGGATAAGCTTATAGACCCCAGCTCCTACTTATATGATCGCCCTCATACTGCTGGTGGTCAAGCAAGAATCCTAGGGGCTCTATCAACGTGTAATAGCGACGTGTCAGGTCACTTAAAACAGTACACGATGATAAAGGTAAACCAGATAGCATACTATCATCTCGAGTAAGACTGTCCTACCAGGATAGGTCCTCCCTCAATCATTGCAATCACGTACCTGTGATCCAATAATTGACTCTGAGGGCACTATCTCCAACACGAGCCAGTCCCAGTGGCTCGTCATGCTCGACGTCGCCATTGGCGACGAGTGAGGAAGGCAGGGGGCAACTCCCCCTCAGGGCTAACTCCACCGGCTCCAGTGGTTGAAGTCAACACTGCTGTTCCAACTGGGAACAGCTTTGAACTGCTGAGGAGGGTACATAAGAACTCTCCAACTGCTACACTAAAAAGATCTCTTCCACCTATGGAGAGAGTTCCGGAAACAAAGCAGGAAAAGCCCCCTCAACGGCTGTCCTCAAAAATTTATAAAGTTTGGCGGAGAGTTCAAGACTCCGTGATTGACCCAGATCACTCTCGTCAACAGAAAAAGGCGAAGGTGCAAAAATAAAAGGACCGTCTTATTAAACAGCAGAGGACAACAGTCGCTAGGGTTCCCACTGCAACGGCCTCTTCATCTTCTACGGCCCATAAGAGAAGAAGGCCAGAAAAAGTCCCTACACCTACAGCGAATATCAAAGGTGGTGAACCCAAACGCCCTAAGTTTGGGGGCATGGTAGTTCATACCGTCTATATGGCATCCGGTAAAGAAGACAGCCGCACATCCACGAGTCATATACCGCTTACACGGTCAATGACCAAGGCTCAGGAGCAACAGCAAAAGCTCCAGGAGATGATGAACGCAATGGCCGTACTCACTGGGCCAAAAGAAACCTCTGAGACATCCTCGGACGAACGTCAGGAACAGGAAACTGACGCTGAGTTCCTTCGCCGAATATTGGAGAAGAAGGATAAAGAGGCTGCTGAACAAGCAGCCAACATAAAGCGAATGGCCCTCCTGTTCCAAGACATGGTAGGTATGATGATTCAACAAGATCCACCTGCTGAAGATCCCCCGATCATCCTTGAAGATGATAGGGGAGAAACGTCGAATCCTCCTCCGGCTCTGTCAACAGCCAAGGAGGAGGCAATCTCCAAAGCCGACCTGGACGAATATATAGCTCAGCAGATCCGGGTTCATCAAGCGACTGAAGCAGCGGGTCAGGTCGTAAAAACAGGGTGACCATATCCAGGCTGGTACGACCAGATCAAGTACCCGCCAGGTTATACGATACCAAAATTCCATGTGTATAAGGGGACTGGCAATCCCTACCAGCATGTCGCCCAGTTCAGGGCGCTTTGCGGCAACACTGGCGGTGATGATAAATTGTTGCTCCGCCAGTTCGTTGGTAGCTTGTCAGATACGGCATTTGAGTGGTATTCCGAGCTCCCAAATGACTCTATCAAAACCTTTGCTGAAATGGAACTGCTGTTTACCCAACGTTTCGTGAGTACCAGCGAGCGTACCCCGATAACGGCATTGATTAATGCCAGGGTGAAGCCGGGCGAAACATGGCTCCAATATGCTATACGGTGGTGAAATCTATGGTCAAGATGCGAGCAGCGTATAGAAGAATCTCCCGCAGTGGGAATGTTCATGGGAACCCTCGATCCGCAAGCAACCATCTCGCAATTTATGATGTTCTTCAAGCCGACCACCTTCCAGGCACTAATCGACAAGCTGGCGCAAATGGATCAAATGGGCCATAAACCTCCTCTTCCAAAGCCGGACTCCCGAAATGAGAAGGGAAAGGGGAAAGCGATCGTTGTCGCTAATGCTCAACAGCAACCGAAGAACTCGAAGCCGGTCATTCGTCAAAATAATATGCGCCCGTACATAGCCCTTGAGGAGAGAATGGGACGTCCTTACTCATTTCCTCGAGATAAAACGAGAAGATTATTCGAGCTGGCGTTGCGCAACCGACTCATAAATCTGCCGGATCCAAAACGTCCGTCGTAACCAAATGAAGCTAATGAGCCCAACTACTGTCCTTATCATTGAGTACTGGGTCATCCGATCGAGGATTGCTACATCTTCAAAAATTGGCTTAAAGATCAATACCGACAGGGCAAGTTTGTATTGTCCGACAAATGGAAGGTAAATCCACCGCAGCCCCACACCTCTAAGGGAGTGAATACGCCGGGGGCAACATGCTCTGTCATTGAAGAAGCTCCTTGGGAGGTTGTATTATCAGCCAAGACAAAGAGGATGCTAAACGACCTTCAAACATACCCAGCGATTAAGTGGAGGAACCCGTTGGAGCCGCAGATCATTGAAGGGATGTTGAAGCCTCGTCCAACTCAAAAGATCGATGGAGGTGGCCCAAGCATTCACAACCAGCCATCGAAATCTTCAAAGAAGAAGAAAAAGAAGTCAAAGAAGCCCGTGAAGCCGGGCGACAAGCGCACGGACTTGCAAAAACAAATTGACGCGCTGGAGGAATACAACCAGAAGGCACGGACTCCCATTACATTCCAAGAATTCCTCAATCACGTCTTTCAAGAGGAAGATGAGGGAGAAAGTTCATCTGATGAATCCGAGGAATATGTGGCGAGCTGTCATATGATTTCCCATTCGAACAATGAGGAGACTCCTTGTACTGAAAAGCTGGGGGCAGATCCTGAACCAAAAATTTTAGGGCTGTCGGATGAAGTAATTGACGCATTCCTTAATGAAGCTCTCTTAAAAAGTAAAGCTGATCAGGAGCGCGAGGCGGTCATATTCGAAAAGGCCAAACGCCAACGCCTTGATGAAAAAATTGAGATACTCCCGCTGGAGCAAAGCACACCCACTGCGGATAAAATCAAATTCAAGATGAGGAAGAAGTTTGCTAAAGCCGTGTCAATGGGTATGAAACTACCATCCTCTAAGGGAAGCGTTACTAGTGAAGCGGAAATGCACCCCTCCTATTGCTTGTATCATCGGAAGATTTCGCACCCCACTGAAGAGTGCAAAGCTTTCGATGGATGGTGGCAAGGATATGTTGCTCACCGGAAGCATTTTAAGCGGGAAAAGCGCAAGACTCGCCGAGAACAGAACGATACGACCGAAGGGCTTAACAGAACTACAGGCAATTGTCGCATGGTCAACGCCGGGGGATTACAAGTGCTCACATTCGAGAGCGATTCTGATGAGGAGCTGGAGCTTGGCCCCCTCTTTAAAGAGTCCACTTCGGGAAAAGAAGAAGAGCCGAAGATTTGTGAAAATATCCGGCTGCGCAATCGCACGCTACCCGAAAAGAATCTCGGAACCACGAACAAAAAAGACAAAGGGAAAGAAAAGATCTCTGAGGATATCGCCCTAGATGACCAAGTCATGGAAGAGCTAACTGTCAAAAACCCGCCGAAGAAAAATAAGGTGGATTACAACGTCTTAGCGCATCTGAGAAAGCTACCCTCGCAACTCAGCATTCTTGATGCCCTTTTACTATCAAAGGAGGCAAGAAATTCATTAATTAAGGCACTACAGGACCCGGAGCAGTTCCAAGCTTTCCTAGCCGAAGAAAAGATGAAGGATGAATTGGAAGAAGTGCACACGGCCGATGCCACTTTTGGCGATGAAGACCTTCTCCTTGGGACGTGCGAACACAATCGCCCCCTCTATGTCTCAGGATACTGCCATGATATAAAGATAGGCAAAATCCTGATCGATAACGGGTCGTCTGTTAACCTACTCAATGTGCGGGTGTTAAAGGAAATCTGCATGAGCGTCCAACACCTTGCTCGGGACAAGATCACTATCTCCGGGTTCGACTCCCATTCATCAAAAACTCTTGGATCTGTGATACTCACGCTACGCTTTGGGCTGCTCGTCACGGACATTAAATTCCACGTCATAGATGCCAAGACGTGCTACAACGCTCTGCTCGGCCGACCATGGTTACACGAGTATAACATCATCCTTTCTACACAGCATCAGTGCATGAAATATTTTAGGGATGGTCTCGAGTATACCGTAACGGGAGAACTGAATCCGTTTTCTGTAAACGAAGTTCGCAAATATGAAGATGCCAAATACTTCTTACCGAGTTTCAAAGACACAGAAAGGTGTCACAAGCCGGAGAATAAAATTAACGCCACCATCCCTGTCTTCGGCAGTGATACCGAGGAGGAAGAGGAGATAGTTTATTCGGGTCCGCCCCAATACACCAAGCCGGGACCATCCGCTCCTACGTTGATCTTTGGTAGTGATTCGGAGGATGAAGTCCATGCTGTATTCTCTGCTCGACCTTCAATACGAACTTCTGCTGATGAAGAGCAAAGTTTACAAGTCGCTATGGTGCCGCTTAAACATTATAAAGAACTGGATGCGCTCGGTACCAACCATGTAGAGGAGCTGCAGACGTTCTATATCCCTCCCAGGCGAGAAGGCAATTCTATTCTACCGCTCTGAAGAAAACAAAGTGGAGAAAGAAATCTGGAATGGGGCGAATCCTACGCTGAACAGGCTCCAACTCATCTGTCTGCCCAGATATTATACAGAAGGCTTGAAGAGACTGTTGAAGCGCCAAGGGATACCCTTCAAACAAACCGTTAGAAAGGCCAAATTCTATGACAGGGTTTAGAACGTCCCCGGAACTCAGCACAAGCTGCCTAGTGGAAGGATGGAGACAATCGGGCTCGGATACATTCGTCCCAAGAAACGAAAGTTGCTCCGCGACTGTTACGCCGTGCATGACTTTAATGAAGAAGCAGATGCTCAACGGGAGGACGCTAATCCTGAACCAGTAAAAGTTCCTGATGCAAAAGTGCCCAGTCCGTCATTTGAAGAATAAATGGACAGGCTTATAAGGGAAGCTGGTCAAAAAGTCCGAGACGACCATAACCGCGAAATGGCCATCTAGAAGAAAGCCAAAACGCAGCGCCTTCTCCAACAGGCTATGAAAGATGAAGATGCCGCTCCTTGTCAACCTGTTATAAAGAAGGCTCGACGTAGAGGCAGAAACAAGTCGAAAGGCAAAAAAGGCGCTCAACAGCAACAAAGCGGGACTGAGAAGCCACGCAAACGGGAGTCGAGCGTTATTGATCTATCCCTCATGAAGAAAATGGGTCGAGCGTACTAGTTTCCTCGGGACAAGACGAAGAAGATACTTGATCTTGCTTTAAAACATCAAATGCTTACACTGCCGGAGTCCAAAAACCCCGAACAAGCAGGCAAAGTCTCTGACCTAAACTATTGCTCTTACCATCGAGTAATAGGGCATCCTCTTGAAGATTGCTTCACCTTCAAGAATTGGGTTGAAGATCAGTATCAGCTTGGCAAATTCGCTCTGTCTGACAACTGGAGGATAGCGCCGCCACAGAAGCACGAACCCAAAGCCACAAGAACAGAACCAACTCCACATTGGGATTGGAAGCGGATTCGCACTTGTCACATGATAACAATATTAAAAGAAGAGCCCGAGAACATGGAAAGCCTTCCCTGGTGCTTCGAAAACAGCAATGATGAGGTGATCTCAGAATTTCTGCCAGCTCCGAAAGAGCTGGAGGATGGAATACATACCACTGCAGATAACCTCAAGAAAATTCAGTTGGGGACGACAAGTGACCCACGGCCGACGTTCGTCAGTGAGCTGCTATCTGAAGAAAGGGTGGCTGGGCTAAAAGACATCCTTGTACAGCATAAAGATTGCTTCGCATGGAACTATTCCGAGATGCCGGGACTAGATTCAGAAGTTGCTGTGCACAAATTGGCGATGTCCCCAGGTGTCAAGCCAGTCAAACAGGTGCCGAGGAGATTATGGCTCGAGCTTGAAATGAGCATCAACGCTGAGGTCAAGAAGTTAATCGACTCTGGCTTTATCCAGGAGGTTCAATATCCTGAATGGATCGCTAACATCGTCCCGGTGATGAAGAAAAATGGGACGGTGCGCATATGCGTGGACTTTCGGGATCTCAATAAAGCTTGCCCGAAGGATGATTTCCCGGTGCCAGTCACCGAACTGATGATAGACAATACATCCACTCATGAGGTTTTCTCCTTTATGGACGGCTCGTCAGGGTATAATCAGATAAAGATGCATCCCGAAGACCAGAAGCACACCGCCTTCAGGACTCCTTTGGGTATATTCTGCTACAAGGTGATGCCCTTCGGTTTAAAGAATGCCGGTGCCACCTATCAAAGGGCCATGACAAAGATCTTCGATGACCTTATACACGAAATCGTCGAATGATATATCGACGATCTCATGATTAAAAGCAAATCATACGAGGAACATCTCGAGCATCTGAAAACTGTATTTCAACGCCTTCGGCAATACAACTTGAAGATGAACCCTCTCAAGTGCGCATTCGGAGTTTCCTCGGGCAAATTCCTGGGATTCATCGTCCGACACCGGGGTATCGAGATAGATCCGTCAAAGATCAAGGCGATCATGGAAATGCCTCCGCCAAGGACTCTTAAACAGCTGCGGTCTCTCCAAGGGAAGCTCGCGGATATACGGCGATTTAAAGCCAACCTTTCAGGAAAATGCCGTCCTTACAGCCACCTGATGATGAAGGGAACCCCGTTCGTATGGGATCAAAAATGCCAGGGCGCGCTGGACGAGATTAAACAGTACCTGCAGAACCCGCCAGTGTTGGCTGCTCCAGTTAAGGGAAAGCCCCTCATTCTTTATACAACCGCCCTTGAGGTTCCTTAGGCGCACTATGGGCACAAGAGAACGATCAAGGGAAACAAAGAGCACTCTACTACTTAAGTCGAGTTCTTCTGGGGGCAGAAAGTAACTACTCTCCCATTGAAAAACACTGCCTGGCGTTGATCTTTGCGATAACAAAACTCAGGCACTATGCGTTGGCGCATGAGGTCCGTCTCATTTCGAAGGTGGACCCTCTTAAATATTTAATGTCGAAGGCCATATTGACGGGGCGACTCGCTAAATGGGCTCTGCTCTTGATGGAGTTCTCGATAACCTATCAACCTCTCAAGGCAGTGAAATGCCAGACCATCGCCGACTTCCTCGCTGAGCATCCGATACCCGCCGATTCTCCTTTGAATTGCGTTCTTCCAGACGAACATGCATTTGATGCGATCGACGATGGTGATACCCGATGGGAGCTTTATATTGACGGAGCATCCTCCATGAAGAAGCGCAAACAAAATACCCCTGTAATCAAATCAGGGGTAGGGCTCATCTTTGTAACTCCACAAGGAGGGATAATGCGCTTTGCTTTCTCCTTAACAGAGCCGAGGACAAACAATGAAGCCGAATATGAAGCCTTAATAGCAGGTCTCGAGATCGCCATCGACATGGGAATTGAAAACCTCCTCATATACGGAGATTCTCAACTGGTCGTTAGTCAAGTAAACGGCGACTACCAAACGTGCAATCCGGAGTTAGTGAAATACGGTGAAAAGGTGCAACAATTGTTGACCCAAATTCCCTCTTATACTTTGGAGAGCATACCGCACGCGGAAAACAGCAAAGCAGATGTGTTGGCCAAACTTGCTAAAGAACTGGCTGACGAGAACCTCGATGACGTTATAATCGTGGTACAAAGCCGTCGGGTGCTTGCCCCAGCAGAAATATCTCTGGAATCATCCGAAGAGAAGGGAGCGACTGAACAGACGACCTTGCAAATAGAAGACCGGGAAAAGGCTGAGGATTGGAGGGAAGTCTTTATAGACTACTTTAAGTCCCAC
Organism: Agapanthus africanus; assembly: GCA_030015575.1. Lineage (NCBI taxonomy): Eukaryota > Viridiplantae > Streptophyta > Magnoliopsida > Asparagales > Amaryllidaceae > Agapanthus > Agapanthus africanus. The sequence goes on from JASDDO010000029.1 coordinate 56,999,714, forward strand.
CGAATGCCTGAAGAAGCGTCCACAAGACATCAGCTCATGAAACGAGCTCTGTCTTTCGCCTTCGTCAATGATACTCTGTATAAGAGGTCATTCGATTCTCTATGGCTGAGATGCTTAGGACCTGACGAAGCAGAAAGAGTCATTCAGGAAGTTCATGATGAAATTTGTGGTTCTCACCAAGCAGGCCTAAAAATGAAGTTGAAGATCAAACGGATGGGCTACTACTGGCCCACGATGATTCAGGATTGCCTCGAATATGCGAAGCAATGTCACTCGTGCCAAATCCATGGAGATTTCATCCACCAACATCCAAATCCACTCCATCCAACGGTGGCTAGCTGGCCATTCGAAATGTGGGGAACTGACATAGTCGGCCCTATCGAACCAGCATCGTCCAGGGGACATCGATTCATCCTGGCAACGACTGACTACTTCTCCAAATGGGCAGAAGCAGTACCGTTGAGAGAAGTGAAAACGAAGAATATCCTCCACTTCTTCAAGACGCACGTCATATATCGGTTTGGAACTCCGCGACGGATCATCTCCGATAACGGGCCTGCCTACAGGAGCCACAAGATCAGTCGCTTCGCGCAACAACACAGTATAGACTGGAGATATTCCTCGGTTTATAATCCGCAAGCTAATGGTCTAGCCGAAGCCTTCAACAAGACCCTGACGAAGATCATGAAAAAGACGGTGTCCCGAAATAAGAAAGACTGGCACGAGAGACTGCAAGAGGCTCTTTGGGCGTATCGAACTACGTTTAAGACGGACACGAACACAACGCCATACGCGTTGGTATTCGGTACAGAAACAGTACTCCCCCTCGAGATAGAGTTACCCTCTCTACGAGTGGCAGTCCACTACGAGCTGACGGACGAAGAAAATGCTCACCTTCGGCTTGAGGAGCTTGATGCCCTTGATGAAACCCGGCTTATAGAGCAACAAAATCTGGAAGCCTATAAAGAAAAGATGACGCGCTCATATGAAAGATTGACCCGGCCGAGGACATTCCGCCAAGGTGAACTCGTGCTAGTGGTCAAAAGGCCTATGATTCCCAATCGCGCCAAGCAGGGAAAATTCGAGCCAAACTATGAAGGCCCGTACATCATAGATAAGGTCTACCAGGGTGGAGCCTATCTACTCATGTATATGCACGGTGAAAGGCCTTTCAGGCCAATAAATGGCCAATTCCTAAAGAAATACTACGCTTAGTGAGTTATTACCTAGGTCAATGATAGATGACGACGACTATGTCCGCTCGCTGTCTTCCAAAGCTCAAACTTTATAAGCAATAGCCAGCCTTCTCATAATGGCGGACCGAAACGTCCTTAAACTAATGGCGGACCGAAACTTCCTTAAACTAATGACGGACCGAAACGTCCTTAAACTAATCGCGGACCGAAAAGTCCGTAAACTAATATCGCAGCATCCGTAAGCTGACAAAAAAAAAGAAGAAAAATATAATAAATAAAAACGGTATGTCCATAAGCAAAAAGGGCATGGATGAAAACCCGAAAGGGCTCCGTGAGTAAAAACAGCAGGGCTACCGGCGAGTGTTCGTGAAAACCCGAAAGGGCGCGACCTCGCTAAAAAAAAGAGAGAGAGAATAAATAAAAAAAATAAATAATAAAAAAAATATATAAAAAAACGGTATGTCCATAAGCAAAATGGGCACGGATGAAGACCTGAAAGGGCTCCGTGAGTAAAAACAGCAGGACTACCGGCGAGTGTTTGTGAAAACCCGAAATGGGGCAACCTCGTTAAAAGACACTTATAGGGTCCTTACGACCTTGTAAGGAGAAACCACCCATGTGAGATCCTTATGACTCACAAGGGAACAACACACTTAGGGATCCCCACGATTCCTAAGAAGAAATTACACTTGCGAGATCCTCACGACTCGTAAGGAGAACTCTCTTATGAGACCCTCACGGCTCATAAGATTTGAAATTCTTAAGTTACAGAGACTTAAACCTGTGCTTAAGCAACCCCCACAACTCCCAATATTGCCCTACAGGTGGCTCAATACTGGCCCTTGTATACAATCCACGGGTGCGAATAAACATTTCCCTAATCAAGTCTCATCCGAGATTGGGGATATGTTCGCGTGACGAACAACCCTTATAAGTCCTCTCGGCTTACAAGGAGAAAATCCTCTTGTAGGATCCTTACGACTTACAGAGGAACAAACACTTAGGAATCCTCACGATTCCTAAGAAGAAAATACACTTACAAGATCCTCATGAATTGTAGGGAGAAATACCTTTGTGAGACCCTTACGGCTCATGAAGTCAAAAGCCGTAGTCGACAGGACCTTAACCCTGCTCGGTAAGCCACCCTTGTTCGACATCGACAGAGGCAAATGATGATTCGCTCCTAGTAATATCCCAGTTGTAGCGGTATTGATGCCGAAATCGGCGTCTAATTTCAGGTTTACGGCGAAAAGCCAGTAGGCCGCACATGCATATGAAATAGCCGAAATGATAGGGCAACTTGCAATAAAAAGCAGCAAGTGAAAATGTATGCATGAAAAATAGCCGAAATGATTGGGCAACTCGCAATAAAAAGCAGCGAGTAAAAATAAAAAATAGCCGAAATGATTAGGCAACTCGCAATAAAAAGCAGCGAGTAAAAATAAAAAAATAGCCGAAATGATTGGGCAACTCGCAATAAAAGGCAGCGAGTAAAAATAAAATAAACAGCCGAAATGATTGGGCACCGCGAAAAATAGCCGAAATGATTGGGCAATCGCGACCTTCGCGATATAAAAGCTGAAATGATAGTGCATCGCAGAAATGAAACAAAAAAAAAGAAATGATAAAACTTTGGCCCTACAGTTAAGATCACATCGATCCCTGTATACAATCCAAGGACGTAAACGAAGAGGGAACCATACTTTCCCAACAGGATCCACCAGAAAACGAAGCCAAATTTCGACGGTTCATCCCAACTCTGAAGAAACCAATGTCTTCGGCAAAATACCTCAACTCAGGGAAACAAACATCCTTGACGAGGGCCTCCTGATCCGCATCGACTCGCAGAGCAACCAGTGTCTCCGTGGGAAATTCTCGATTCGTTTCAACACCAAGGAAACAAATAATCCTTGGCAAATACCTCAACTCAGGGAAACAAACATCCTTGATGAGAGCCTCCTGATTCGCATCGACTCATAGAACAACCAGTGTCTCCGTGGGAAATTCTCGATTCGTTTCAACCCCAAGGAAACAAATATTCCTTGGAAAATACCTCAACTCAGGGAAACAAACACCCTTGACGAGAGCCTCCTGATTCGCATCGACTCGCAGAGCAACCAGTGTCTCCGTGGGAAATTCTCGATCCGTTTCAACACCAAGGAAACAAATGATCCTTGGCAAATACCTCAACTCAGGGAAATAAACATCCTTGACGAGAGCCTCCTGATTCGCGTCGACTCGCAGAGCAACCAGTGTCTCCGTGGGAATTCTCGATTCGTTTCAACACCAAGGAAACAAATAATCCTTAGCAAATACCTCAACTCAGGGAAACAAACATCCTTGACGAGAGCCTCCTGATTCGCATCGACTCGCAGAGCAACCAGTGTCTCCGTAGGAAATTCTCGATTCGTTTCAATCCCAAGGAAAAAAATAATCCTTGGCAAATACCTCAACTCAGGGAAACTAGCGTCCTTGATGAGAGCCTCCTGATTCGCGTCGGCTCGCAGAGAAACCAGTGTCTCCGCGGGAAATTCCCGATTCGTCTCAACTTGCAAGATGAAGCCTCAGGCAGCAGGGATTAAAAAACTTGCTTCCTGAACAATGGGACCCTGCAAGTCGGTTTAAAACGGTCTCTTGCATACTATTCACGGGTCTCACTCTCCAAAGTCGAGTTTCGACAATGAGGGAAGCAACCGCTTACGGGTCCTCTCGACGCGTAAAAAGGAAAAATTCTCTTATAGGATCCTTACGACTTATAAGAGAAAACACACTCAGGAATCCTCACGATTCCTAAGGAGAAGACCCACCTACGAGATCCTCTCGATCCGTAGGGAGAAAAGTCTCTATGAGACCCTCACGGCTTATAGAGTTGAAAAGTCTTAGGCGGCAGATCTGAACCTGCGACCTAAGCCATCGCTATCTCGTGAAGAAATCAAGATGCTTACTCTATTACCTGCTAATTGTGACAGCATGCTGATAATAAGAGAAGACAGAAAGCAAAAGAGTATACAAGACATTGTAGAGAAAAAATATGTATCTTTATTTATTGACTTCAATCAAATACAGGGTAAATCGTACAAAAGAATAAAGAATGGTTACATGTTATTCGAAGAAGGAAAAGAAAATTTTTACAAGTATATGGATACAAGGAGGACTACTGGGAAGGAAGCGTCTTGCATAACTTTAGTAATTGTTCATGCACTTCCTTCCACGCCTTTTGCTGATCTGCTACCACCGCCATCTCTGCTTCCACCTGAGCCCTTTGCTGCAAGAGAGATGCGAGCAGCTCCCTGACGGCCTGCTGAGTGACTTCGTGGCCTTGAGCATTACGCTCGGCAACGTCAAGTGCCCACTTCAGTTTTATCCCATTTGAGATGCGCTCCAGAAGGCCCTCGAAGACGGCCTTTACCTCAGCGGCGTTCGCCTCAACTTCAGCACGCAGGCGAGCAGTTTCGCTTGAAGATTCCTGGCACTCCTTCAGCCTAAAATCTGCTTCTTGTTCCAAATGGCGGAAATGAGAAGTGCTTTGCTCGAGCCATGCTCCCCGTTGAGTACTCACGGCCAAAACCTCGGGGGCAAGACGCATTGACTCCAGCTGATGAAGGCGAGCCTCAATGTCTCTGCAGAGATTGACCCAAGATGCGACGATGCCCTCGTCATGGAAATTGGCAAATATTACCAGCATCGGGTTAACCGTCGTAGCGAAGTCCACAGCAGACGTAGGAGCCTCGACGTCGAGTTCCTCGATGTAGTCGCTCAACATACGTAGACTATTCGCCGCACTTTTCGAGGACGGACGTCTCTGGGAAGGGCCTGCCGGTATGATAATATGAGACTCAAAGGGCGCCAAGACCGGAATGATAGCTGGAAAGACAAAATGCGATTAGATGATGATTCAATAAATATGGAAAAAGTCATTGATAAGATAGTTTACTATACCAGTCGAAGCAGGTGGCAAGGCCGGAAGGGCCAGTGGTGTGGCCGATCTTTCTTCTCCCCCTTCGATTTGTAGCACTGCAGTCGGGACGAGAAAAAAGTTAGAAGTAATTCCATCAATGAAAAAGAAAGATATCAATGGAAACCATACTTACCAGCGCCACCGGAGGAAGAAGCGAGTTCAGATGGAAAGGAGAAGTGTGGGAGCAACACTTGATATAGATGATCAAAGAGCACTCCTGAAAAGACATAACAGTACAACTTTAGTACACAAATTATACGTCTAAAAGATAAGATTAATAAATTGCAAACCCATACCGTCCAACATCTTCGATGGTATGAGAGAGGGTTGAGAAGTGACCACTGCCAAGGCAGTCGTTGAAGGCGCTCCCTCGAGCAGTAGGGCATCGGCGCTAGCCGCACCTGCGTTACGAAAAAGGTGAATTTGTCAGAAAGGATTGTAAGGTAAAGGAAGACAGCAACTTGGGATTTACCTGATGAGCTGCCGGCTGAAATGGAGGCGACTCCCTCCTCTATCGACATGAGGCCACCGCCCGTGGCCTAATCACCCGACTCGATGGGAACCGTGGTCGTGCTCACGCGGCCAGGAGACGACGGAAGATCGTAGGTGGGGAGGGCAATGATTGGAGCATTGCCGGACTCTTGGGAGAGAGCGGCTAACTCTTCCCCAAGAGTCGTACCCATCTCACCCGCTACTTCTCCGGGCTCCGCGGACTCCATCGGCTCATCCGCCGTCACCACGAGGTCGCCGGCCTCAAGCGCCTCGTCCGCCGCCACCCTGGGCTCAGTTGTAATGATCATTTCATCTGCCGCCACTTCAGGCTCGGCATCAATAACCTTCTCGGCTGCAGATCCCTCAGCCTCCATCTCAGGCTCCGCAGCCCCAGAAACGTTGCCGACCGTCAGCTCGGGTTCGGCAGATGCCGCCTCCTCTGTTTCCTTGGGATCAACGGTCTCCGCCTCCCCCTCGGTCGGACTAGGCCCTGCAAGATAGAATATATAAGAACCTATGGCTTTCTAATTCGTAAAACAAGATTCTGAAAGAAATGTTACCTAAAGTGGATTTATCATTTGCGCTCTGAACCGTGCGCGCCACTTGTCTGTGAGCGGTGGATAGGGCAACGGGGGCCTCTTCGGAAGGAGTATCAGCACGAGGGACGGTGCTGGGGCCCGCTCCCATAGCCAAAGCAGCCCGGCGTGCCTTCGCCTCACACCTCAGCCGCTTCCTTTCCTCCCGGGCTGTTGAAACGGACCTCACCAGAGCCTCTTTCATTGAGGCGTCCTCGTCCGTATACAGGGATGTCTCCAAATTCTTCAAGGCATCCCTCGTCGACTCGTCGAGTCGAGGCTCTTGCTGCAGCCCCGACGAGACTGGGACTTCGGCAGCTAGCAGAATGTCCGCGTCGCTAGCGGGAACGGCATTGAGGTTCCTGCGATAAAAAGGAAGAGGTTAGATCGACCATAACACAAGGGAAATGAAAATTTGATGAATTGAAACTTACTAAGGCCCATGGACGCTCTAAGACGTTCCTCTTCTTGGAAAGTCTTCAGGGAAACGGCGATGGCTTCTTCAGTGGTGATGCCTGTTGGAAGAAAAGAAGGAAGAATGTTAGTCAAAGGCAATAATGAAAATATGACGCAACAAAAAAAATGTGACTAGTGATTACCTGATGCCGCAAGCTTAGCCAGCCACGCGTCGTGCCTCGCTAACCGCTCTGAAGCTTCGAGGGCGGCCTCCAAGTCGGTGTCATCCGGCGGCATGACTAACCCTTCGTTAGTCCCATATTCACTCAGGCCCTCACCATAAGGAGCGTGGGGTTCCTGACCGAACGCGACGTCTGCAGTGAAGAGTGACTTCTTCTTCTTCTTTTGTTCACCAATCCTAGGTGCCCCCAGGATCGACTTACGCTTAGCAGCCACCTTGGGACGGCGGGTCCCGATGTCTGCACCCATGCCAGACTCTGGCGAGGCTACAGCCACTGTCTCCACTGGAGCACAGGGCGCTGGAGGTGCATCCGCAATATCGAGGAGCGGTGATCCGTATGGAGGACTTTGCGCACGCGATGGTCTGGCCCTGGCATCTTTTAGAGGGGGGACCACCGGGGTCCTTGGCACTAAGGGAGCGTTACGATCGGTACCTGGAGGCACACCTTTACGGTCGACCAGCAATCGCCTTTCCTCCTTTATAACGGCTCCCGTCGCATGATTATACCATTCTTTATATACGTTGAGGAGTCGTGGGGTGCAGGCCGGCGCACTGATAAAAAAATGAGAACCCGTGTTCAGGCGCATGAAGTGATGCAGCGTGTTCTCCATCCCTTCTTCAGTGGCAGCAGGTTCCAGTAGGAAAGCTTCCAAGGGTACCCCTTGATCGTAGCCCAGTTGTTGGGCGAAACGATGCGGGTTATATCTCATGAAAATTGCCGCACCGTTCTGCCTGAAGACTAGGAAGCTCGGTCTAATAGAATAAAGTGGAGGGTCTCCCGGGCTGTCAAAACTGAGGCTCCATCCTTAAAGGAGTCTTGTAATGGTCGCACCGCAGTGGTGGGCGCCTTTCCAATGGTCAATACCTTGTCAACAAAGGACATCCCGGCTCCAACGGTGTGAGGGCGAAGGAGTAAACCCCTGGCGTTCCGTGGTGATGGGGTCACAATTGATGTGCCGATCAGCTGTATAAAGCGAGGGAAACCACACTTGTCGAAGAATGAGAGCCTTTTGTACATGTCGAAGACACCCGCTGTGTATAGCTCGAGCCACGATACAAAGTAGTGCATCAAGAAGACCACGTGCAGTACCTCGGGCTCATTAGCATCCGCTGCTCGACTAAGGCCATGATATAAGTGTGCCAAGCCGGCGATCCCAACGACCACTTTTACCCCGATGGCCATCCGGTGGGCTGGGTAAAAGACAGAGGGCCGCATACGGTAAGAGTACATTGGGATCGCAAACCAACTCAACCACAACCCGAGAAATCCTAAGAAAAAGGCCTCCTCATCTATCCCAGGGGCCGCAATTTCTGCAAAAGACATAGTCGGGAAGTCCGGAAGAAAAAAACCCTTTTGGTCTATCTCCTTCTCCGGCAGGTTATCCACACCTAGACCGAAAGGGTCATCCAGGGTAGCGAACTTGGCAGCTTCTGATGAGAGGACGCTTGGGCGAAGGAACCTGATCGCACACTTTCGGCGTGTCGGATGTTCAAAGTTCTAAAGTTATAACCGCGATCAGGACGGCGTCGCTATGCAGCTAGCCGGTTGAGCACGGGTCGATCCACAGGGAGATGGTTGTATGTCCGTTCTTGTTTTAGACGAGTCAATAAAGAATGTGTACATGTTTGTTCGATTCTAACCTATGTGTTTTATATGCAAGTATAAAGTTGTTAAGAAAATACGAAAGTGTAAGCTAAAGAAATCCGTACTCAAAACCTTTGAGCCGAGTCTTAACCAATTGAAGCTAGAGCAATCGGCAACAACGTGGATTAGGGGATTTAAGCACGGTATTCGTGGAATCCGGCTTATTTATCCTTATCCTTCCGTTCTTGTCTCTTGCTTTCGCCTCCAGCCAAACCGAACACAACCGGTTGCGGTTAGGAATCACCGTTACCTTGGTAGGATAGGGTGCCTAACGGAGCGCTTGCGTAACGTTTGGGCGGAGTTCAAAGGAAAATAACGGGAAAAGGAAATGAGCAAAGAAACATTAACTTACAATATCGTATTTATTCTTAACAACAATAATTACAACCATTCACAAAACAAACCAAAAAGAGCAAAAGAAAAGACAAACAAAGAAAAGAAAAGATTACAGGCAAGTAATTAAAAGTGCATGGAATTTAAATGCATGAAAGTAAGGCATGAATGTAAAGCAAGTAATAAAAAGCAAGAAAGAAATAAGCAAGAAAATAATTACAAGAACACTAGAACTCAAGACAAGCATGGGATCAATAGCCAACCCTTAAAATTGCAAGCTCAATCAAGAGGTTGCAAGATCAAGAGAAGGGTAAAGAACTCATGTGAAATAAAGCATTAAATCCATAAGAAGATACAACCCTTGAAATCAATAACAAACCCTTAAATTTTCAAGCTCAATGAAGAGGTTGAAAGATCAAGAGAAAGCAAGGATCTCAAGGGGAAGCTAAAACAAAAGAATGATACAAAAACCCTCATCTTCATTTCATCATCCACTCAAAAAGCTCTCACTACAATTTTCATGGGGGAAAGAATGAAGAAGAAGAAGAAGAAGACTAAACTACACTAAAAGAGGCTAAAAAACTTAACACCATTGGTTTGGCTCAGAACTGGGGTATTTATAGGCAGGGAAATGAAAACCTAGGGCAAGAATCTGGCTCAATATGAAGTTCCCAAACAACCCCTGAAAAACGACACTGCAAGGAGCTAGTACGGCCGCGGAACCGCGGCCTAGACCCCCTATTGGCCGCGGATCCGCGGCCGTATAGGGGAGTTGGGTCTTCTAGTTTTGTGGGGTTCCCTGGTTCCCTTTTTCCTCGTGTTTGCAAACTTTAAACTACACAAAATCTTCCAGAATATCTTCAGATTTCTTAGTCCAGGATTGCTTTATTTTCTTCACTTTTGACTTCTATCTCCCTCGAGCTCCGCGCACCCATTGATTCTTGTGCAGCCCCCCTCGTGCTCTGTGCTTGTCCGAGACACGAATGACCACTGTCATATGTCTTGTCTCTGGAACTGGTACTCAGCACTGGACGGATATGGATGACCGGAACCCGGCTTTTATCTGCTGTGACAGATGTTCTGATTTTGGCGTAACTGTGGAGATTTTGTCTTGATTTGCAATATTTGGACTGGAAACCTGTAATCTGTAAATATGTAACAAACACGGATTAAAAGCACCTACCTATAAACACATGAGTATAAGAATGGGTGGTATAAAATGCAATATTCTGTTTTGAACAAATACCCCCAAACATAACTTTTGCTCGTCCCGAGCAAAACCAATTATTCACAAAAAAAAAATTAAATAAATAAAATAAAATCCTAACCGCACTTTCGCAGGGAACGCGATTGCACTGAACGCGTGCAACAAGCCGTTAAATCTCTAAGTGTCCCTAGTAGGAGGAGTGTTGTCTCCTGAGGGTTTTCAGCGGATTACACCCACAAAATCCCGTTAAGCTAGTGTCATAAGTTAACGTCGATTCTACTCCTACAGTTTAGTATTTACGTTAGAAATTCTATCATCCTAAGTTAGAAATATCCAACCCCTATTTTTCACACCTCCTATCCATTTAACCTTGGTTCACCTGAGTTTTCCTTCTAAAGTGCGGCCTCAAATCAGGGATTTTTATCAACTTTACAGAAAACACAAGTCTCATTCTTTATTTCTATCTTTTATCCAAACATCGATTGTATACCCCTACGTGTGTGTATATTTGCACCCCTACACTCAAGAATTCAATTCAAGCTATAATACCCTTGCCCTAATACCTAATACTACTTCTTTTCATTAAGGATGGACGGATTTGCTCACACACCTTTCATGCGACTATTAATGCTTCTTGAGGCACTAACGACCGATTACTGAATGTGTGAACTTTAAAGCGTAAATAGCAGTTTCCAGGTCTTGACTTTATTCTATTTTTTTCTTTTTCTTTTTCTTTTTCTTTTTCTTTTTCTTTTTCTTTTTCAAGACCGGATATATTTTTCAATATGCTCTTTTGGTGTTTAGCTTTAAATACCGTTTTTTCTTTCATACTAGGCTTTCAGGCAAGAGTATTTCTAGGTATCCTCTACTATCCCAAGTTTCAAGGTGCGTGTAAGTGCAGTTTATAGGGTATATACTTTCTAAGTTTGAACTCAAGAAAAGAAACTATTTTTCAGACTTATCCTCCAGTAAACCTTCAATACCTTCTCTTCATCTTGACTTAACTTAAGAACTGAACTCAAAAAACTGTAAGGACGTATACTTACCAAAGTTAGACAGAATGAGGGTTATTTTAAGGATTTTCAATTCCTAAGTCTAGAATTTAGTTATTTCTAACATATCAACTAAACTTTCAGAATAAAAATCTAAGTTACCCTATTAGCTAACTTGACGACAAAGTTTTTATATTTTTTGGAAAATTTTCAATTTTTGTGGGTTTTTAATAAGGTATGCAAATGCAAAATATACAAATGAATGCGAAGGAAGAAAGCTTACCGAGCACACCCCCAAACTTAAACTTGACAGTGCCCTCACTGTCAGGCTACACCAAGAGGGTCAAAATTGTCGGCGCTCCCTAGAAACAAATTATATAAAAAACAAAAAGGAAAACAAAAAAATATATATACAAAAAGGAGTCCCCCACCAAACTTAAGTAAAACGGTGTTTCCACTGTTAAGCGTTGAAGTTTAGGATTAGGGGGGAAAGAGAATAGTATCAAGTTATACAAGGCCTTACAAAGGCCAAAAGTTGATACCAACCATTCAAAAATTCTATCTCTGTAATATGCGGGTTGTTGAAAGAAGGTGAAGAGGAAAGAAATGGAGATAGAAGTGGGATACGGTCTCGGTATATGAGAAGAAGAATGGCGGAAGGGAGAAGGAAGTGGAATACGAACTTGAGGGTGGAAATGGAGTGAATAGATTTGCACAATTTGTGATGACTGATGTGTAAGAAGCGTTTGTGCTAATCTATTAACCCATCGAGAAATGGGGTCAAATCCCTCTAGATTTGTGAGAAACCATGGGTACGCCGAACTCGGTAAACCAGACATATGAAATGAAAGTGATACGGTTTCTTGCAAGGTCGGAACGATGGAAAGGATGGAGGTAGGTGATTGAGGAAGGTTAGCGGTTAAAGGTTCCGGAGGGTGTACACAGTCAATGAAAGGAATAGGATGAATTGGAAAATCCGACTCATCAATTAAAACTGATTCATCCTCAAAAATATCCTCAAAAGTTTCCTCAAAATTCAGCTTATCCATGCAAATTTCATCAAAATCAAGACGCATATGGGGTTCGGGAAAAATAGTTAATGACTCAGGATGATGAATTGGAGAGAAAAACTCTGCCAAACCTACAGGTTCATCATCCAAAATATTCCCGGCGTCAATATCCTCAATCAAGTGAAAATCAATATTCTCAGACACCTCAACAAAATCATGGATATTAATCAATTCAGGTTCTAGAGTGGAGGTGTAGAGGTCCAAAGGATTGGGTGTGGTTTCACTCGAAAAGGACCCTTCACAATCGGGCAAATCAAATACTACAAAGTCACACAACTCATTATCTGTTCTATCTTTAATCAATGAATCGTTTGGAACACTAGATAGACATTCAAAACCGGAGTTATGGGATGCAAGTTGAAACGGGTAGGCTTGATTCGGAAGGGGGTACAGCTCACTCTCTCCACTCAAATTCTCAACATGTCCATTCGCCTCTTCATACATTGGAAAATTTGGAGCTAGTTGAAAACTAGCTACCGGGTCACTAGGTTGTATGAGGGCGGCCATGGACGCATTCAAATCCATCATTTGTTGGTACGACGCTACCCTAAAGTCTTCCAAAGACTGTTCTAGACTAGACATGGGTTGTGAAGGGGTTTCAGTAAAAGATTCAAAGTTGTTTGGATACTGAAAACTCCCAAATGGCGGTTCAGAAGCAATGTCTAGGGAAGGTGCAAAAGTCGGGTAGGACTGGTAGGAATTGAATGGCTGGACAGGAGCAGGATCAACATTTGGATAAGAAGGTGAATGGAATTGTTGATCCCAAGAATCTGTAGTGGTGAAAGGAGTGAAAGATCGGCTACAGGATTGTTCAATATGTTCAGCGACGGACAAAGGACGACTTGCAAAAGGGGTATCAACATAAGAGGGTAGGGGAGGTTGAAAAGGTTGATATAAAGTGGATTGCGGAGGGCAAGTGTTTTTCCTAGACGCGTCTATCCGATCTTTCAAAGAGATTTTGGGCATGGAGGGATCGTTCGACGTTCGGCCAAAGCAAGAACCGTAAGAAGTAATGTCTGGTTGTGGGTACCAAAGTTCGGCAAGAGTTTTACGAGGTGGTGTACCCATGAAATGAAGAGAGAAAGAAAGAAAGAAAGGCAGAGAAAAGGAGGGGAAAAATAATGCGATATTTTTTTTTTAGGTATTTATTAACAAAAGAATGAAATATACACACAAAAAGAATCTGGATAAAAACAATCACGACACAAAAATACCACACACCTAATCGTTCTAGGGTTCACCTAGGTCAACTAGACCTGCTCCAGAACTTGATTGTCGAAGTAAAACTGTGTCGAGAAACGGGCTCAAGATACACTGACCACGAGGCCAGGTAAGTGCAGAGATAAGGGGAGGTTTTCCAACGCTTTCACGAAGTTCCTTAATTAAATAACCCTTTCTCTTTTGGCGATTTCGCCGTTAACACTTTCCTTGACACCCCGTAAACAATATACCGTTAAGCGAGGTTCTAAACACAGTTAACTTCTCCTAGTGAGCGCGAAGTCCTTAAGGCTTAAAGTCTAGTTTCTTTTAAATTTTGTGCGGGTAAACGTTATGCTCAAGTTCGTGATTTGTGGGCCACGGAAAAGGTGATGAAATCCTTTACCGTATGTTGTGGGGTTCGCTTGCCCTTAAGTCCGTATTAATGTATGCAATACGCAATTCAATAAAAATTCTATAAAGAATCAAACAATCGTTTTTTAGTTTAAGCACGGCACAGCAACAAATACGGGTTAGTCAATTTTTAGCGTTTCCTAGCGAACTTGCAAAGAATCCTGCAAAGAATAGTATATTGGATTCGTCGGATTTGAGAAGAAGGTGTTAGTAAAGTACGTACCGTTAAGTTTTTGGGTTAGGAAACCCCTGTTGAATCAAATCCGGTAAGCTTGAAAAGTTCGCTTGCGCGGGTTAAACTACCCGGATCTTTGGCACTGTACTTTGCAAACACCTTAGCATTAAACGTACACTTTGCTCCCTACAATCACAGTTCGCAAATCCGCAAAAATCTGCAGACTTGCTCACAAAAATTATCAAAAATAACAAAAATATTTTTTTTTATAAATATATACAAAAAGAATATTAACCCGAATAACAAGAAAGAAAATACGCTACCGTCTCCCCGGCAACGGCGCCATTTAATCGCACGCTTTCGGCGTGTTGGATGTTCAAAGTTCTAAAGTTATAACCGCGATCAGGATGGCGTCGCTATGCAGCTAGCCGGTTGAGCACGGGTCGATCCACAGGGAGATGGTTGTATGTCCGTTCTTGTTTTAGACGAGTCAATAAAGAATGTGTATATGTTTGTTCGATTCTAACCTATGCGTTTTATATGCAAGTATAAAGTTGTTAAGAAAATACGAAAGTGTAAGCTAAAGAAATCCGTACTCAAAACCTTTGAGCCGAGTCTTGACCAATTGAAGCTAGAGCAATCAGCAACAACCTGGATTAGGGGATTTAAGCACGGTATTCATGGAATCCGGCTTATTTACCATTGTCCTTCCATTCTTGTCTCTTGCTTTCGCCTCCGGCCAAACCGAACGCAACCGGTCGCGGTTAGGAATCACCCTTACCTTGGTAGGGTAGGGTGCCTAACGGAGCGCTTGCGTAACGTTTGGGCGGAGTTCAAAGGAAAATAACGGGAAAAGGAAATGAGCAAAGAAACATTAACTTACAATATCGTATTTATTCTTAACAACAATAATTACAACCATTCACAAAACAACCCAAAAAGAGCAAAAGAAAAGATAAACAAAAAAAGAAAAGATTACAAGCAAGTAATTAAAAGTGCATGGAATTTAAGTGCCTGAAAGTAAGGAATGAATGCAAAGCAAGTAATAAAAAGCAAGAAAGAAATAAGCAAGAAAATAATTACAAGAACACTAGAACTCAAGACAAGCATGGGATCAATAGCCAACCCTTAAACTTGCAAGCTCAATCAAGAGGTTGCAAGATCAAGAGAAAGGTAAAGAACTCATGTGAAATGAAGCACTAATTCCTTAAGAAGATACAACCCTTGAAATCAATAACAAACCCTTAAACTTTCAAGCTCAATGAAGAGGTTGAAAGATCAAGAGAAAGCAAGGATCTCAAGGAGAAGCTAAAACAAAAGAATGATACAAAAACCCTCATCTTCATTTCATCATCCACTCAAAGAGCTCTCACTACAATTTTCATGGAGGAAAGAATGAAGAAGAAGAAGAAGACTAAACTACATTAAAAGAGGCTGAAGAACTTAACACCATTGGTTTGGCTCAGAACCGGGGTATTTATAGGCAGGGAAATGAAAACCTAAGGCAAGAATCTGGCTCAATATGAAGTTTCCAAACTACCCCTGAAAAACGACACTGCAAGGAGCTAGTACGGCCGCGGAACAGCGGCCTAGACCCCCTATTGGCCGCGGGTCCACGGCCGTATAGGGGAGTTGGGTCTTCTAGTTTTGTAGGGTTCCCTGGTTCCCTTTTTCCTCGTGTTTGCAAACTTTAAACTGCACAAAATCTTCCAGAATATCTTCAGATTTCTTAGTCCAAGATTGCTTTATTTTCTTCACTTTTGACTTCTATCTCCCTCGAGCTTCGCGCACCTATTAATTCTTGTGCATCCCCCCTCGTGCTCTGTGCTTGTCCGAGACATGAATGACCACTGTCATATGTCTTGTCTCTGGAACTGATACTCGGCACTGGACGGATATGGATGACCGGAACCCGGCTTTTATCTGCTGTGACTGATGTTCTGATTTTGGCGTAATTGTGGAGATTTTGTCTTGATTTGCAATATTTGGACTGGAAACCTATAATCTGTAAATATGTAACAAACACGGATTAAAAGCACCTACCTATAAACACACGGGCATAAGAATGGGCGGTATAAAATGCAATATTCTGTTATGAACATAACCGAGCGATGAAATTCTCAAAGTTAACTCCTCGACTCCCATGTTCGATGAAAAGGGACTCATAGATGTTCGACACTTTAATTAACCTTGGGAATTGGTGTTGAACAGCATTCTCCGGCGTGAGCCCCCTTACCACCGGCTTAGCACCGAAGACGTACTCGTCTGTCAGGAGCAACTCCTCATAGTGTTCCCCTATGACTGGTAAAGAGGATACCTCCGTGAACTCCTCCAAAGAGATTGACACTTCCCGATCCATGGCAAGGAAAGTGTGGGTAGGAATGTTCCACTGCTCCAAGAAAGTCTTAAACCACCAGGTGGGGAGCGTGGGATACTGGAAGAGAGAGACATAAACTGCGGTATACAATCCTAATTTTATCAACTGCGACTTCTTCGTCGACAGGATATACCGAGCCCATGGCAGGTAGACGATCGGGTGGCGGGGGATCAGACCTATGTTATATGATTGCCCCCAAGGTCGTGCTTCACCTTGACAGATACGGCGTCCCAGGATATCTAAAACCATGGGACGCTGAACCGGAATCGCATCTATCACGGGATGTAGAAAACCCTTCGAGGTCCAATCGACCATCTCCATGGCATACTGCACCGGGGGTGGACTGGCGTAGTGGATCGCTGTGATGGGTTCTGACGGCACTGAGCATGTGAAGCTGCATCGACCCATAATGATCTGATTGTACCACGACCCCCAAAGATGTAGACTCTTATACTCCGGGTCGTAGTCCTTGATCATGGCCAAGACTTCACGGTCCAAGGGCGCCTCAGGAAATCTCTCCTCTGAACGAACAAACGGGAATGAGGTGTCGAGAGACATGATCGCTGCAAGTGAACAGAAATTAGCCGTTAGTGTTGTAATTCCAACGCTTGGCGTTAAAAAAAATTCATTAATTAACTAATTAAATTAAAGATTAATTAAATTAAAATTAATTAATTACACCACATAGTAGTGCAGTGGGTAGGGAACCAAATGGGGACCCACAAAATCTGGATGACAGTGCCTCATGAAATAAGACAGGCCCATCATTGGTTGAGACTGTCAATTAATGAAAAGACCCCCAAGAGAATATTCTCATCAATGGGAGATCTCTAGAGACAAGGAGAAAATGTCCTCTTTCAGAGCAAAGCTCTGTCACAGAATGACACTTGTCAAATTCTGGTCTCAAAGGAATAAAATTACTTAAAAGAGCATAGCTCTGTGGTAATAATGGAAAGATCCATCAAATTTTTTTTTAACTTAAAAGAATTAAAATTTTTGGAATCTTGAAAAATCCATGAAAACATATAATAAGTTCTTCATTTTTCAGCTCTAAAAGATCTACATTTGATCCAAGAGCAAAGCTCTGTTCATGGGTTAGAACCCATAAACAAGATCTCTGTAGATCTATAAGTTTTTGAGAGCAAAGCTCTGTTTATGAAACCCCAATGGGGATTTCTTTAGATCAAAAGATCTGTGAGAGTAAAGCTCTTTGGTTTAAGATTGGTTTGAATTAATTTAGTTTAATTTAGATTAATTTTACCTAAAGTTTCTAACTTTGGAATTGAGCAAAGCTCTGAAGTTCTGAAGAAAGAGCAAAGCTCTGGAAAATCAAAAATCTTGAAATGGTGAAGATATTCTAAGGGACAGAGGTCCTATTTATAGGGCGTTTGTGCCCCTTCAGCTCACCCGTTGATCCAACGGTCAGAAGCTTGCCACCGCTGCACTCACGTGCGCGCCACATGAGCGCAACGGTGGGGAGGCATTTGTTTCCCCCAATCAAAGCAAAGCTCTGTTGAAATTCAAATTTTGAAACAACGCTTCAAATCTTGGGCACAACGCGCCACATGTCAGGCGCTGATACGTCAGCGCAGCACCCAAGAAGGCACGCCCAATCAAAGCAAAGCTCTATTAAAAAACAAAAGGAAGCAACGCTTCAGTTGCGCAAGCACTGCGCTGCGCGACACGTGTCAGCGCAGATGCGCTAGCGCAGTTGCGCTGCGCGACACATGTCAGCGCAGATGCGCTGCGCGACACGTGTCAGCGCAGATGCTCCGCGCAGATGCGCCGCGCAGTTGCGCTGCGCTTTGCGCTGTGCGACACGTGTCAGCGCAGATGCGCTAGCGCAGTTGCGCTGCTTGACACGTGTCACGCGCTGGGGCATTTGTGCCAAACAGAATTAAGATTTTAAAGAAATCTTTCTGTTCTTGTTAAAACAAGAAGATTTTCTTCTGTAAAACAGAGGCCCTTGGATCAAAGATCCAACGGTGGGGAAAATTCCCCAAATCACTCAGAGAAATATCTCTTTAATTATTTATGGGCACTATAAAAAGGACCTTAGACCTTAATTCAAAGGCATCAACATTTTGTGAGAAATCAAAAATTTCAAATAGAAAGAACTCTTAAGAAATCTCAAGAAGAAAAAAAGGTAAAAACCTTTAAAATAGAAGAATTTCTTCTAATAGATCATTGATCTAAGAACAAGATCAATGATCTTCAATAAAAAACAAATAAAAATAGTGCTTTGCACTTTTTATGAACCTCAGGTTCTCTGAAATAAGAAAAACAAGAGGAACTTGTTTTCTTTGATCTAAATCAGATCAAGAAAACAAAAAGTGCTTTGCACTTCTTTTATGAACCTTTGGTTCTGGAATCTAAAAGATTCTCAAGTTAATAGTGCCTTGCACTTGTAAATCTGCACTGTTGCGCTCTTGGGTTGGCGCAAGCCACCAGAGAGCGCCACGTGTCAGCATCTGAACTACTTGCGCTATGCGCTTTAAGATAGAGTTTTGCTCTCTAAAATTGGCGCAACTCACCAGAGCACGCCACGTGTCAGCAGCGCAAGCGTAGCGCACCAGCGCAGCGCACCAGCGCAGCGCACTGCGCTTGCATGACATGTGTCATCACCACAAGCGCTTGCGCTCTTTGATTGGCGCAAAGCGCCTGAAAAATGCAATGCATTTCTTTTGTTAAAGAGCCAGGCCCAAGTCAAAAAGACCTAGCAGGCGAAAATAAATTGCAAAGCAATAAAAGGGCAGAGCCTAAATAAAATTGATGCACTATGGGGTGATGACATCACTTATAAATGGGCAGAGCCCAAAACAAATTGATGCTCTGCATCCTTTCTGGGCAGAGCCCAAATAAAAATAAAAAGCAATGCAATGCATTATTTAAATGTTGGCAAATCCCTAGCACAGGTCTAATATACCAAAAATAAATAAAAACGTTGAATATTTTTTTACTGGACTTAGCCCAATCATGGCCGTAAGTCCTCAAATTAAATCAACTGAGCACAGCTGCTCTCTCTTAAATCAATTCACGACCGGTTCGAGGGTATATCTCCGAACTCCTTTGACTCCTATCGTTGTAATCGTTCAACGATGTCAGAGAGGTGACGGGTCCCGACAGTCCGTGTTTTAGTTTAAGGACGCTTAAGTCCGCGGGTTTAAGCGTCCTTAAACTAAAACACGGACTGTGGGGTCCTTAAACCCGCGGACTTAAGCGTCCTTAAACTAAAACACGGACTGTGGGGTCCTTAAACCCACGGACTTAAGCGTCCTTAAACAACATATGGGCCACCATGTCCCTAAACTGGAATATGGACCACAATGTCCTTAAACTACCAATGGACCGCAATGTCCCTAAACTACCTATGGACCACTACGTCCCTAAACTGGAACAATAGAGCTCCTAAATGCTCTTTTGTCGGATCTAAACGATCCCGTTTAAGTTGATCTTAGCCTCAAATATGTCTAACGTATCTTTAAACAATCAAACAGACTTTAGTCCCAAATTGGACTACAAGACCCCCAATCAACTTTGGTTCAAGGGTACATCTCCGAACTCCTCTGACACATGTCGTTGTAATCCTTCAACGTCATCAGAGAGGTGACGGGTCCCGACGGCCATATATTGAATGGACCGCTGCGTCCTTAAACTGGAAATGGATTTAGACGATCCCGTTAAGTTGATCTTAGTCTCAAATCAGACTAACGTATCCTTAACGAACGTTTAAGTTGATCTTAGTCTCAAATGCGGCTAACGTACCTTAAACTAAAAACACCAAACCCAAATCTAAGTAAATACGGATTTGGACTAATCCACGTCCTACGGGCGACGGCATTACTCAGTCTCCGTATACAATCCACGGGCAACCACAAACAAAACATACACCCACGACACGAAGTGAAATTCTGGAGAAGGAGAAAGTTGTTACCACGATACGGTAGCGTAATTAACTGCAGAGGCTTGCGCCTGCAGGGAAGAGCGTCCCCACAATCAAAAACCCCTCAAGCGAGGGGGAATCTGACGAAGTCTGCTACATCGGCCGCATCCGTCTAAACCTCCGATACACGGTGCCATAAATCAACTTGGCATCTTCGGAGAGGTAGACGGATAAAACCATATAGCATCTTCCCCGAATCTCAGGCCAGACATCCTCACGTCGTCGCCGTCTTTCGGAGGGGAACATGACCGCTTGCGGCTTCTGGGTATTTGATATGATCATCACCTACTGTCGGCGTATTGACGAGTCTTAGAGTCCCACACAGGAGTTTCCTAGCTCAGGCGAAACGAGGTGGTGTGAATATGAGATATGCGCGGGACCCGATTAAATGCGAGTATGTGATATTGTATTTTAATAGGGCGTTTTTCTATTGGTTGGGTCGTATGTGATATGACCGGTTTATTAAATCAAGTGTTGATTTAATATTTGACTTTTAGAATTATTCTTTATTTAAACCCTTTTTCTTTAATGGTGTATGCATGTATGTATGCACATGTTGATGTGCATGGACACATACATACATACATTGTATCATGGTTGTTGATACAAAGGAGATGGTAATATAAGACTTACATGGTTCAATAATATATATATATATATATATATATATATATATATATATATATATATTACCATTTGGATTAAAGAAAAGGAAAAGAAAATTAAATCATAATGGGTTTTTTGTACACTCTTCTTTGCTTTAACCTAGCTTTAACCCATGGTTTATTTTCTTTTGGACTTTAACCCAAATGATAAATATCTAGATATTATTGTACCATGGTTAGTGATTAGAGAATGAAAATATATATATTTTCTTTTCTCATTTTTCCTTTAACTTTTGATCATTATCTCTTGACAAAAGCGTTTGCCATTTCCTTCTTCTTCCTCAAGCTCTCTTGATATTTCTTGTGAGTGAAGTTGACAAAAAGAAAGGGTTTTGATTAGAGAATATAAAACACCTCTTCATTCTACACCTATCTAGCCCATTTGTGTAGGGTGTTTGCTACACTTTGTTTAAAAGACCAAGTAAAGTAAGGAGATTTAGGCAAAGGGACATCGGGTGGATCATTGTGGACAAGGAAGCTTACTAGAAAGTCATTCCAGCCTCTCAATGATCCAAGGAGTCAACAAAAGAAAGCTACAAAGATTGAAATCTCTCAACTTAGTGCTTTATTACATGTTGTATGTGATACAACTTATTGTTACCCTAGCTTTTCTAGTTCGATTCCTGGGTTAGATTGTTTAGCACCCTCTAATTTTTTAAATTATGGCATGTGTGATGCTACCAAACCCTTGTTGTGGTGTTAAAGAATCCCTACAACTATACGGTAAGTGTTTCCAGTTGGCTCGACGGGAGTTTTGACAGGTTCGCTTGTGTTTCTTCTGATTGCTCAATACCTGGGAGCCGTTACGTACAACTTGTGCCACTGACGGTTTGTAGGTATGTGATATGATCACTGCCTACTGCTAGCGTATTGACGAGTCTTAGAGTCCCGCAAAGAGATTTCCTAGCTCAGGCGAAAAGATGTGGGGTGCATATGAGATATGCGCGGGAACTCGATTAAGTGCGTGTATTTGATAGAATATTTTAATCGGGCGTTTACTATTGGAAAGGTCATATGTGATATGACCGGGTTATTAAATCAAGTGTTGATTTAATATTAAGTCCATTAGCTCATTTATTAAAACTTATTTCTTTATGATGCATGCATGAGTGTATGTATATGGATGCACACATGCAAGCATACATGTGCCATGGGTAATGATACATTGGTGATGGCAATGCAAGACTCACATGGTAACATATTTATATATTTTGATTATTGAGAAAAGCAAAATGGGAATAAAATCATGCTTGAATTTCTACATTCTTCTCTTGTGTTGACTAAAGTCAAAACCATGGTTTCATTGCCTATGGTTTTTGTAGCCCATGGTTTTGCTTAAACTCAAGTCTCAAAATATCTAGATATTTTGTAACCATGGTTAAGGATAACATAATTCTCTCTCTCTTTTGATTATGGTCATTATTCTCACTTGAGTCAAGTTTAGCTATTATCTCCTTCTTCTTCCTCCTTCATGCTCTCTAGATTTTTGAAAGTGAGTGAAGAACATAAAAAGAAAAGGTTTTTGAGTGAGATCCAAACCCACATCACCAATATATATTAGTCTATCCCACTAGTGTTGGTTGTTTGCTCCACTTCTTCAAAGATCAATTGAAGATAAGAACTTTGAGCAAAGGGACTCCGTGGTGGATCGTCGTGGACTTAGAAGGATTCAAGCGAACCGGTTCAAACCCTAGCTGATCCAAGGAGTCACAAGAGGAGGTCTACAAAGGTTGTATTACTCGCATATTAGTGTTAGACACGTGTTAGTATGTGATACTAGTTGTTGTTACCCTAATTTTCTAGTTCGATTCATAGTTGGTATTTTTTTAGCACCCCCTAAATTTTTATTATAGCATCTATGATGCAACCCAAAACCCTAGGATGGAGCTAAGGAATCCCTACAATGGGTACACCGAACAGGACTTGCCGAGAACTCATAGTTGGTATTATACCTATCGTCAGATAGCAGTTCTCTGGTGGCACTGGTATAGGTTAGTCTGTAGACCCGAGATCGTCATAGAGTCTTGTGTGGCTCCTACTATGCTTTGATTTCCTTCCTACCACGGCTCAAAGGAGTCATGCAAATAGATGGATTTTGGGTACAGTCCCGAGTCACATGGAGTCAATGAGCGATAGGAAGGGTTTCGTCTCTCCCAGTATTGGGAGTTGATGTTGCGTTATGCTCAATTGGCTATAACATTAAGTCCCTGGCCAGGGCTATTGATGAGATTTACTGGTAAGTGTTATGAGTAGTTTCTCATACCGTTATGAGCCATACATCGGCATGACTTATCAAGTTATTGGGGTCTGACAATACCACCCCTAGACTCGATATGCGATATATCATACGAAGAGCCCGGACTGTACGGTAAGTGTTACTTATAGGCTTCATGGGAGTTTGGACAAGCTTGTTTGTTGATCTTCTAATCGCTCAATACCTGTGTAGCCGTAACGTCCAGCTAGTACCGCTGACGGCTTGTGGGTGACTGATGTGATCATCACCTACTGCTGGCGTATTGACGAGTCTTTAAAGTCCCACACAGAAGTTTTCTTGTTCAAGCGAAACGAAGTAGAGCACATTTACTGATAAATGCGTGGGCCTGATTAAATACGAGTATGTGATACCGTATTGTTGTCACAACCCGAAATAGCACGTGACTGGCACTTGAATCATATAAAGTCTATAGGACCACATCTAATTCAAGTAAGCCAAAAGCCCAGAAATCTAAAACTATTTTAGATAATGAATAAAGGTAAACTTGTTTAAGAGAAAGTGGTTTTAATAGCATAAGCCGAATTATGCGTTTTTAAAACATCAAATCTTTTCTGAAAATTTCGGCAGAGTTTCCTTTGTAAATACTGTCCCCAAAAGGGGTACAACATGAATAATATATGCACAATGATAAAAGGCATCCCCAAGCGGGAGCTAGCTCTTCGTCAATCGACGGTCACAACCACGCAAGTAATATAATATACAACGCCGAAGGGCGATGATCAAACTCAAAAAGAAACTCAAAATCATCAAGAAAACCATAATACTATAACGTGCGACTCTAAGGTCGAAATAATACACAACTGGATTTCTAAGTCTGAAACAATATACAAGTCTGGTTGATGGAATTTTACTAGATACAACTGAAAATAAATAAGTACAATGGTGCTCACGATGCGAGTGAACCCACCTACCAAAGCAATCACCTGGAATGAAGTAATGTGCCTACAAAGCCGCCAAGGAAAAACCTGCAAGAAACTGTGGCACAACGGGGGTGAGTTGCCAACTCGTGAGTAGAAAACATCACAGAGCAGAAATCGTATGTATGGCTCAATCCTAGGTCAAATATGATCAGTAATATATATATATATATATATATATATATATATATATATATCCTCAAAATGATAAGGTCTAAAGCATGATAAGGTGGCAAGGGTAAACATCTATACATCAGTGTAATACCAAGTGCTCGTGTCAGTGCCTCAGGTAGCAACATATCATAAATATGAGATATGATCAATGTAATCAACATGAATCAGTGTCAACTATATCATGAAGTCTATAAGTATGTGGATATCATCCAACTATGTAATCATTATCTGTATGCATGTGCATCTCATCCACGTGTCAACCAATGACACAAAACATCATGCATGTAAATATCATAAAGCATATGCATGGAAGTATGAGGATATAAATCAACGTGTGTCCCTCGCGACACATCAAAATCATGGAACCTGAGTGTCCAGCATTGACACTCAAAAACATCATGAAACCTGTGTCCATCATCGGCACGTAAATCCTCATATATATATAGGGCTCCGTCAGTCCGGATCGGCCCATAACATCTCTCGACTCCGGTCGGTATCCTCTGGATATCCGCCGAGCCTAAATACTATCACCGGTAGGTAGAAGTCCCTATACCAGGCTCACCGTCTGTATACACAGCATCCGTTTCTTGCCCTGGTATACCATACCGGGCCCACCATGTACCCACACACGGCCCACGACTCCTCCTCGCATGGGGTATATATATATCAGAACCGATAAAACTCATGGTGGACACACTGAAATATCATATCAAGAGAAACCGGGTTTTTTAAACAGTACATTCTTTCTTTTGAAATCGCCACGGTTCTCAAATCCAAAATTCTCATGAAAATAGTATATCTCAATGCGTAAAAGCGTAAAGCATGATGTATGCAACATATATCAGAAACGTAAGCATATCCGTATATCAAGCAACATGGAACAGTAATATGCACACATCAAGGGAAAACCGCTCTTTTAAATGAACCCAGTTTTAAAATATATCTTGTGGTTCCCAAATCTCCAAAATCAAGCTAGAATCATCTATGTATGTGCAAATACGTATGTATGCAAGTATGGGTGTACACTATGTGTATGCAAGTATGAGTGTACAATATATATGTAGGTATATACGCAAGTATGTATGGATGTACAAGTAGGTATATACGTAAGTATGAGTGTATAATATGCCTGTGCGACAATATGGATGTACAATAGGTATATACGCAAGTATGAGTATACAATATGCCTGTGCACCAATATGGATGTACAAGTACGTATATACGCAAGTATGAGCGTACAATATGCCTGTGCGCCAGTATGTCATGCAAGGGTCATATCCTAATGCAACAGTCCCACTGTGTAGTGACATGGCAGTTATCGATGATGAAGTGTGTGAGCCGGCAAGCATGTGTACGTGCAACATACGCATCATCGATAAGGGTGCTAGTGTCCTGACAGCATGGATTTAATATAACAATAAACACATTTAACATGCAATGCGATGCGAATAGCATGAACATGCGAAAAATGAATAATAAACACAATAGTGAAGAATCTACCTCAATATATATATATATCATATAGTTTTGCCGTTTGAAATAACACGAATCGTGGTGTTTGGAAAAAAATAGGGGATACGGTGTTTTTAAGAAAAGATGCGTCTTTTGAAAATATCCGTAGAATCTCTTGGCCAATCTTTAAAATACTCACGATTCGTTTGGTTTTAAATAGGTATGACTCGAGTCTAGTCTAACATCTATAAGTAAACTACAAGACTAAACAAACAGTCTAGCAGAAAGGGTAAGGAAAAACCACCTAAATCTGAGTCGATATATATATATAAATAATAGTC
Source organism: Agapanthus africanus (assembly GCA_030015575.1). Taxonomy (NCBI): domain Eukaryota; kingdom Viridiplantae; phylum Streptophyta; class Magnoliopsida; order Asparagales; family Amaryllidaceae; genus Agapanthus; species Agapanthus africanus. The sequence continues at coordinate 57,025,749 of JASDDO010000029.1, forward strand.
GGTGATCCCGCCTCAATAGTATCACATACGATACAATATACAATATGATGTCTACGAGTCAAGGGTGCGGATCTATCATCAATATATAGCTCGTACATAAATCCGTCGTACGGCATCCTAAATCTGGGCACGGGTCGAAATATCACATTCATCTCATCATTTATCTGGTATCCTTTATCATCATATCTCATGAACTGGGGGTACTGATCTAAGTCTAGTACAAACTGATACCATCTGCATATATATGCGTGTATGAAAACACACGCATAAAGGCCCGCTAAAATCTCATGTCGTATTTAAAAATACGAATCTAAACATATCACCGATCTCGTGGCATCATGCCCAATCTCATCGACTCATCTCCAAATATCATGTACAATCCGCATCATCCATGTGTAGGTATATGTATACACATACACACACACACACACACACACATAGTCCCATACCTATATGTGTATATATATATATATACATATCCCCATAAACGCACAAGTAAAACAAAGTAAGCATGTATGTGTGTGCGTGTGTGTGTAAACCTTATTCTAAGGTTCGCGACTAAACTAACTAACGACACCATCATCCAATGATACTGAAATTATCCATGACTCCTAAAGTCTATCTAGATAATCATAACCTCACAATAACATATAAATATATCCATACACTATACTACCAACTGCGGGGGTGCTATACGCCATCCACCCGACTTCCCCCGTAGATATAATCTACTCACCTTGACCTTCGCTTGCTGATGCCGATGTCGCCACATGCTTGCTTGTCGTCTTGAAGTCTTCACGAGGGTACCTATACATCATAACGTATCGTGACGCATTAAAATCCAATTCAAAACCAAAACGACACGCTAAAAGCTTATAGGTTAAAACATATGGACTACGCTTTCAAAACCACCATATAACACTTGATATAGACGTACAAACGTCAAGTGATCGAATACAATACCAAATATCAAAACTTGAATTCATAAACAACACTAAATACAAGGCAGAAACCAAGAAAACATGCTCCAGATTTTAGTTCAGGTCCAAACTAGGTGCACAAACAATACTGGGGTGAAGTATATAGGGTATAAGACCTGCAGAAGCAACTAGGGCACCCAAGTCACCCAAGTGTCCGGCCACACCCCAAGAAATTCCGGCCTGCTCAGTTTTGGGTAGAGGTATGGGGTTCGTCTTCCTACAGTGGGTTCTTAGGATCAATTCTACTCTACTGGGGTTGTTTGCTCATCTCGTAATTATCCCAGGTCATCCCAGATTCCCTTGCACACCCTAATAGTTCACAAACCGACATGAAAATTTACTGTTTTTCCGTATTTTGGGTTTCAGGTTTTGTTAGGTCTGGGTTTTGGACAATTGGGGGGTTTAAGGTTACTACTAAGGCTTATTAGCACTAACACAACTCAAAATCCCAGATAACCTCTTCTAGGAAATCCTAAACTTCAGTAAACATCGCTAAATCGATTTTAAACTTGAATATATGCATAAGCAAATGAACTACACTAATTATGAAGGGATAAGCTCATTTGACGCTCATGAATCCTCTACAACGCCAAAATGCAAACTTTCTTGGTCCAAAGTGTAGCTTATGAGCTTGTGCACATTTTTTGTGAAGTGGGGATAGACTTTTGGTAATGTTTTGATGATGTAGTGAGGGTTGAAGAGGTGGGGGGAGGAGGTGCTGCCATAGGAGTTGAGGGAGTAGAGAAAAGATGAAGAGGATGAAAAATGAAGACTAGGTCAATGAACCCTTCACCTCACTCTCTCTTCTCTCTCATGCCTATGCCTTAATACTTTAATGTTTTCCTTTTCTTTTCTTTTCTACTTTCTTTTCTTTTCCCATAATAAAACCCAAACCATGCACGATAAAAGAGAAAGCATGAAAGAAAAATGGAACAAGTGCTAAAAATGACTTAGTGCATGTCATGTGCACAAATCCAGTTTAAAGCATGATTAGTGATTTTTAATCGCGATTAGCACTAAAATAGTGTCAAATAAATCATAAAATTTCATAATTTGCCTAAATCACATAAAACACCCTCTTTTTAGTGATTTCCATAATTTTCCAAATATTTTCCTAATTTATCGGTATTTAATTATACCGCCCTATTAAAATATTCAATATTTTATTATTTAATTATAAAAATTCCCAAAAAATAATATTTTATTTTTCTGAAATGTTACAATCTTCCCCCCTTAAAGAAATTCGGTCCCCGAATTTAAATTTAAACCCCTTAATACTAAAACATTTCAGTAAAAGACTAAGTCGTCGGGGTCCCGAAACCATCAATACATAAAACACGTCGTAGCGCAATGCATGCGCATAAACAATGAGCAGACAACTCAAAATCAAAACTCCATCAAGCATCCCGCAATCATCGGAGTTATGGGGAAGACATCAATGTCTAAATTCAATACGAAAACCAATATGATATACATCAACACTATACATATAAACACCTGAATGAAATGCATGCCAAACCGTTTTAAGTCGCTGTGTGATGCGCATAACACTGCACAGTGGCGGACGTCTCTAGTAAGAAAATAACTCTCTATATATATATATCCTTTGTTTATATGCACGTACCGCCGTTTTGAAACCAATTTAGAAGGGTTTCCTTATTTCAAACGTTTCGTGTCATCTCAGACACGTAGGTAAATACTGAGACTATAGCTCCCCTTTTGGAAATCCCTTCGCTAACTAGAAATGCATGCAAAATATATCCAGATACTATCCTCTGACTAGCCCTGCTCAGTACGAAAACAAATAGCAATTATCATAAAAACGTACTGCTCCATAAGAAATCAATCCTAAAATGTGCATATGAATTCTACGTGCATCTGGTCCGCACGGAAATCGAAACCCATGAATGTGCTATACATGTGCACAGAAACAAAATCTAAGTGCATTGGGTGTGCACGAAACATCTGTCAAAGGCAACGGAGGTGCCTTATAGCAATAACAGGTGCATCTGATATGCATGAAGAATCTCGATTTAGTGCATCTGGTGTGAACAAAAATCGCATTTCATAACATGCGCCCAATAAGCGCGAAAATCCAAATCAGGTGCATCCATCATGCACGAATAAAATCTAAATCATGTGCATTCAACATGCATGAAATCATGAAATCCAATATCAAGCGCCGAACATGCGTAAAATCCAATCCGGTGCACAAGGTGAACAAAATAAATATCGAGTATCACAATCGAAATCGACGGTATACAGCACATTTCAATTCAAATCCAAATAAGGTATAACGTGGTATATAATCTCACAAACATGTGCATCACCGTGCACAAAAGCAGATCAAATACAAAAAGTGCATGAAAACTATGCCGAAAGCACAAGTCAAATCATATGCATGCCACAGACATGAAATCACAATCAATATCTCAAATGGCATCAAAACGAAGTCAGGTGCAACTGTGGTGCACAAAATACGTATTAATGCACTGTAAGCATATGCGAACTATACCGAGTGCAAAAAACAAATCGAATGTGTACCATATGCTCAAAATCGGCCCAACTATGTGAAATCCATGAAATCATAAACATGTGCAGCCAAGGCACAAAACGATACCAAGTGCGATACTGGGCATAAATCATAAATCAACATAACGGTGTATAAAGCATAACTCAAGTGTAATAACTATGCACAAAATATAAATACCCAGTAGGTGAAACCATGGTGCACGAAAACAAATATCATGAAACTCAGTCATCGAGACTAAATCATGCGAATAGATCGCCCAAAATACCTAAATCCAAGGTGACGGATACGTGATAATCGAATCACCAAATCACAAATCATAAATACCGTCGTCGATATTTCCTCCTTCAAAGTCGAGAAGGTGTCGGTGCATCCAATGCTAGCAGAGCAAGATATTTACTTGCCTACTGTTCGTGGCCTGTCGTCTAGTGCCCTTAGGCTCTCATCTCTCACTGCAGATTGCTAAGTGCATAGCTCCTCGGCTCAACGGTCCAATATGGAAACGATAATAGAAGCAGTCCTCTCTGGCATATCCTCTAAAGATCTCGGGCCAACTATTATGGTCACTCGTAACATGTCTCGTCGACGATGCCGAACTCTGGCCTGCTGGGTGTGCGCAATATGACCGCTCCAGGGTCCAGGTCTTCTCGTATAGTATTCCAGAAAGGTCCTGTCAAGGTCTCTCTCAAATCTCATTTCTGCCGAACTGCCTGGAAGTTATCACCCTTTTCTATATTTGTTTCTTATTCCGGAATGGCTGCATACTCATCACGACTCCTTCTGGAAGATATATCCATATATAACGCATCTGTATACGTATTGCATCTTTGATGTCAACGGAGTGGAACATCATCTCGTCAAAATCTCGTGCGAACTCTTTACTCCACTTTTTCTCTAATGTCGACTGCTTCGGACTCGTCTCTTCGTGGCTGTATGGACTGTGCTCCAATGGCTATACTCGTATCTGGAGTCTCCCAAGCAATGCATCCCATCACATGATATCCGAAAGAAGTCGAACCATTCGATCGATTCGTCAAAACCTCATAATCCCCCAAGAGCTCAACATCTTGAGTACAATTTAATAGTATCGAGTACATACCACAGTACCGATGGACCAGCCGTAGAAGGGCAAACCCAAGCCTCACAAATGGCACCGCGGAACAGCCGCAAACCCTAAGGTTCAACGGCTTTCACATGGTCATTATGTCGAGTTAGGGTTTTCATTCTTCTAGAGGGTCCATAGAATTGCCTGCATGTCTTTCCGAATACTTTAAACTTGGAATATGGGTTTCTGACATTCGATCGCCTCTATCGACTCTCAACGTACCTGCGTGAAGTCGTCTCTAGCTGGAATCAATCTATCTGATGGCCTCGTATCGGGATAAGCGAACGAACCACATGTCCTAGTCATTCATCCTCGGATGAGTAGCGACCTTCTATCATATCTCTATGTACAACTCGTACTGCAATAGCTCTAATATCTGTGGCGATATCTCGTCGTTCGCAACAACAACTGGCTCATTCATCAGCACGCTAAACAGTGCTTCAATCATCATGAATAAGTGACACATCAATGGCATCACATTCTAGCTGGCCTCTATCAATGGCTCAATCCTCTGGTGCCGATCTACACGTCCGAGTAATCTCGTAAAAGCGATCCATCAAATGCTCATGGTGCGAAAACACAATAAAACAACGCCTCTCTATGCAATCGTATCCTTGGAATCATGCCCTGGTCAGTCCTCGTTCGTGACGAGCTCATGTTGACCGCAACTCTAGCCGTAGCTCTCTTTGCCCGTGTAATCGTGGAAGCAAAACCATAAACCGATATCGATGAGGATAGATCATGAATGAATATAATATTGTGCAAGGAAATATACATCCTAAGGCTCCCTAAGTGGAGTAGCGTATCGTAAGTATGACGCGGAACATACACACGGTACGTCACTCTCCTTAAGTCACCTATTCCATCAACCAAGGTCAACCTATGCGACGAAAGTTCGGGTCTAATACCCCCTCGACTAAGTCTAAGTTCCATAAGGTCAAGCCTAAGTTCCGAATATATACAAATGCCTTAGTCTCCGCATAGTCAAACATAGACTCGAACTAAGATTAACCTAGCGCTCTGATGCCAACTTTCTCATGACCCGAAATAGCACGTGACTGGCACTTGAATCATATGAAGTCTATAGGACCACATCTAATTCAAGTAAGCCAAAAGCCCAGAAATCTAAAACCATTTTAGATAATGAATAAAGGAAAACTTGTTTAAGAGAAAGTGGTTTTCATAGCATAAGCCGAATTATGCGTTTTTAAAACATCAAATCTTTTCTGAAAATTTCGGCAAAATTTCCTTTGTAAATATTGGCTCCAAACGGGGTACAACATGAATAATATATGCACAATGATAAAAGGCATCCCCAAGCGGGAGCTAGCTCTTCGTCAATCGACGGTCACAACCATGCAAGCAATATAATATACAACGCCGAAAGGCGAGGATCAAACTCAAAAGGAAACTCAAAATCATCAAGAAAACCATAATACTACAACGTGCGACTCTAAGGTCGTAATAATACACAACTGGTTTTCTAAGTCAGAAACAATATACAAGTCTGGTTGATGGAATTTTACTAGATACAACCGAAAATAAATAAGTACAGTGGTAGTCACGATGTGAGTGAACCCACCTACCAAAGCAATCACCCGGAATGAAGTAATGTTCCAACAAAGCCGCTAGGGAAAAACCTGTATGGCAAAACCTGCAAGAAATTATGGCACAACGGGGGTGAGTTGCCAACTCGTGAGTAGAAAAAATCACAGAGCAGAAATCGTATGTATGACTCAATCTTAGGTCAAATACGATCAGTATATATATATATATATATATATATATATATATATATATATATATATCCTCAAAATGATAAGGTCTGAAGCATGATAAGGTGGCAAGGGTAAACATCTAGACATCAGTGTAATACCAAGTGCTCGTGTTAGTGCCTCATGTAGCAACATATCATAAATATATGGTATGATCAATGTAATCAACATAAATCAATGTCAACTATATCATGAAGTCTATAAGTATGTGGATATCATCAAAATATGTAATCAATGTCTGTATGCATATGGATCTCATCCACATGTCAACCAATGACACAAAATATCATGAATGTAAATATCATAAAGCATATGCATAGAAGTATGAGGATATAAATCAACGTGTGTCCCTCGCAACACATCAAAATCATGGAACATGAGTGTCCAGCATCGACACTCGAAAACATCATGAAACCTGTGCCCAGCATCAGTACATAAATCCTCATAAATATATAGGGCTCCGTCAGTCCGGATCGGCCCACGGGCTCTGTCAGTCCAGATCGGCCCATAACATCTCTCGACTCCGGTCGGTATCCTCTGGATATCCGCCGAGCCCAAATACTATCATCGGTAGGTAGTAGTCCCTCTGCCAGGCTCACCGTCTGTATACACTGCATCTCTTTCTTGCCCCGGGGTACCATACCGGGCCCACTAAGTACCCGCACACGGCCCACGACTCCTCCTCGCATGGGGTATATATATATCAGAACCGATAAAACTCATGGTGGACGCGCTGAAATATCATATCAAGAGAAACCGGGTTTTTAAAACAGTACATGCTTTCTTTTGAAATCGCCATGGTTCTCAAATCCAGAAATCTCATGAAGACAGCATATCTCAATGCGTAAAACCGTAAAGCAAGATGTATGCGACATATATCAGAAACGTAAGCATATCCGTATATCAAGCAACATGGAACAGTAATATGCACACATCGAGGGAAAACCGCTCTTTTAAATGAATCCAGTTTTAAAATATATCTTACGGTTCCCCAATCTCCAAAATCAAGTTAGAATCATCTATGTATGTGCAAATACGTATGTATGCAAGTATGGGTGTACAATATGTGTGTACGCAAGTATGAGTGTACAATATGTATGTAGGTATATACGCATGTATGGATGTACAAGTAGGTATATACGCAAGTATGAGTGTACAATATGCCTGTGCGCCAATATGGATGTACAGTAGGTATATACGCAAGTATGAGTATACAACATGCCGGTGCGCCAATATGGATGTACAAGTAGGTATATACACAAGTATGAGTGTACAATATGCCTGTGCGCCAGTATGTCATTCAAGGGTCATATCCTGATGCAACAGTCCCACTGTGTAGTGACATGGCAGTTATCGATGATGTAGTGTGTGAGCCGGCAAGCAGGTGTATGTGGAACATACGCATTATCGATAAGGGTGCTAGTGTCCTGACAGCATGGATTTAATATAACAATAAACACATTTAACATGCAATGCGATGCGAATAGGAAGGACATGCGGAAAATGAAAAATAAACACAACAGTGAAGAATCTACCTCAATATATATATCATACAGTTTTGCAGTTTGAAATAACACGAATCGTGGTGTTTGGAAAAAAATTGGGGATACGGTGTTTTTAAGAAAAGATGCTTCTTTTGAAAATATCCATAGAATCCCTTGGCATGTCTTTAAAATACTCACGATTCGTTAGTTTTGAAATAGGTATGACTCGAGTCTAGTCTAACATCTATAAGTAAACTACAGGACTAAACAAACAGTCTAACCGAAAGGGTAAGAGAAAACCACCTAAATCTGAGTCGATATATATATATAAATATAATAGTCGGTGATCCCGCCTCAATATTATCACATACGATACAATATACAATATGACGTCCTCGAGTCATGAGTGCGGATCTATCATCAATATATAGCTCGTACGTAAATCCGTCGTACGGCATCCCAAATCTGGGTATGGGTCGAAATATCACATTCATCTCATCATTTATCTGGTATCCTTTATCATCTTATCTCATGAACTGGGGGTACTGATCTAAGTCTAGTACAAACTGATGCCATCTGCATATATATGCGTGTATGAAAACACACGCCTAAAGGGATACCATCTTCTAGGAATTCCTAAAGTTCGCTAAATTTCGCCAAATCGATTTTAAACTTGAATAGATGCATAAGCAAATGAAATACTACACTAATTGTGAAGGGATTACCTCATTTGACGCTCATAAATCCTCTACAACACCAAAATGCAAACTTTCTTGGTCCAAAGTGTTGCTTGTGAGCTTGTGCACATATTTTGTGAAGTGGGGATGGACTTTTAGTAAAGTTTTGATTATGTAGTGAGGGTTGAAGAGGGGGAGGAAGGAGGTGCTGCCATAGGAGTTGAGGGAGGGGACAAAAGATGAAGAGGATGAAGAATGAAGACTAGGTCAATGAACCCCTCACCTCACTCTCTCTTCTCTCTCATGCCCATGCCTTAATACTTTAATGTTTTCCTTTTCTTTTCTTTTTTACTTTCTTTTCTTTCCTACTTTCTTTTCTTTTCTCATAATAACACCCAAACCATGCATGATAAAAGAGAAAGCTTGAAAGAAAAATGTAACAAGTGCTAAAAATGACTTAGTAGATGTCATGTGCACAAATCCGGTTTTAAGCATGATTAGCGATTTTTAATCGCGATTAGCTCTAAAATAGTGTCAAATAAATCATAGAATTTCATAATTTGCATAAATCACATAAAACACTCTCTTTTTACTAATTTCCATAATTTTCCAAATTTTTTCCCAATTTATCGGTATTTAATTATACCGCTCTATTAAAATATTCAATATTTTATTATTTAATTATAAAAATTCCCAAAAAATAATATTTTATTTTTCTGAAATGTTACAATTGTAATCTGGCAGTTATTTGTTATCGGTTAGGTTATATTTGATATAACCAGATTATCGAATCAAGTGTCGATTTGATAATGTGATATACAGATAAATGATATCGGTCGGTTATATATGATATAACCAGATTATTAAATCAAGTGATGATTTAATAATTTGATATATATTATATTTTATATAATTATATATTAACTAATATTATTAGCTCACTGATTATTCTTCATTATATATATATATATATGTATGTATGTATGTATGTATGTATGTATTTTATATGAAGCATGGCATAGATTTTCTATTTTTAGAAAATAGAAAATGAGGTGTAATATATGGAGATATTTGTGGAATAGGCAAGCATGGACTTTATCATTTGTTTATTGCTCTTGACTCACTATTCAAGCATGGTTGCAATTTCTTATTGCAATTTATTCCATACTTGAATAAGTGAAGTTAAGGGGTTTGCCATTTTACACATGATGATTTTCACTTGAGTTATTTTTCTTGAGCTCCTTCTTGAGCTCATAAGATGAGTTCTAGCATTCTCCATTTTCTTCACGTCATGCTTCAAGCTATAAACCCTCACATGTGATGTGAATCATAGAGCTTGAAACCCTAGTAAGCAAACAAAACCCCTACTTCACCATCCTACACTTCATTATCACTCTAGTGTAGTGTGTTTCCTTTACTAAATAATTTAGTGAAGAGGTAGCTTGGATTAGTGGACTTCAGGTATCATCTTCGGCACGAAGATCATCGGAGGAAACTTGTTCAAACTTGAAGTGGAGCCAAGTAGAGTCACGTGGACTACAAACCTGGACCTTTAGAAGAGAAGGACACGGTCTACAAAGGTTGTTTCCCTTTTCCCTTCTTGTAGTTTTTCATATCATCACATAGTTAACCCTAATATTCTGGTTAAGATCTTGGTTATTGTTCGTTAGCACCTGAAATTTTTAAAATTGCATGTGCGATGCCCGTTTAAACCCCGTCGCGGTGCTAGCGTACACTTTCAGGGTATGAGATACTACAACATATGGTCTTAGTGCAAGTGGGAGATTGTTAAGAATATATATGCCCTAAAGGCCATTATAGTACATTGATGTATATTATAGTGGATGCTTGGACATATATATAGAGAACTTTCTTGCTCGACATGATAGTATGCAATATGGTTAATCTTTATCTTAACATGATAACTGGTATTTGTTAGTGTATATGCCCTAGAGGCCAATACTGTATCATACTAGTTTGTATATTACCTGATGGAAACTTGGGATATTCACAGTTGTATAGACAATCTTGCTCAAAATAGTAGTATGCTACTTGGTTTGTTTCTACTTTAATGTGTCCATGTGTTTCTTTTAGCATATCGCCTATACACATTAGTGGAGCCCTTAGGATCTTTGCTTGATTACCAGCATTGTGATGGCAGTCACACTAGTAGGGGCTGGGTAATCTACAAGCACATCCTTATACAGGTCCCTAGTCATAGGATTATCAAGACGGGGCATCGATACTCCGGAGTAGACTAGTGTATACGCTTCTCATCCCAGGAGGGGAAATGGTCTGTCCCACAGCCGTCAGTACGTCGTACTTGAAATAGTATGCGGGTGCTCGTTAGGTTACGAGTACACTGGACAGGACTCGTCGGGAACTGTTGGTTGGTACTATACCTATCGTCAGTTATCAGTTCCCTGGTGACATGAGTACAGCTTAGTCCGCTGACTTGACACTGTCACTTCGCCTCGAGCGTGTTCCCACTGTTCTTAGATTGCTACCCTATCACGGCTCAAATGAGTCGTGCAAACAGGTAGCAGTTGGGTGCAGTCCCGAATCACTTGGTGGCAGTGACGGTTAGACAGGATTCGTCTCTCCCGGTATTGGGGGTTGATATCGCACTGTGTCTAGGAGAGCCATTACACATAGTCGTCCCTGGCCAGGGCAAGCGAGACATACTGGTAGCGTTTCCAGTGTTATCTCAGGGTGTTCTGGGCTACACTCCGACACGACTTGTACCGCTATTAGGGGACTGACGTTTACCGCCCCTTAGGCCCGCCATGCGATACTCTCAGAAGAACAGACCGGACTGTACGAGAGATTGTCACATTCAGGCTCAGTAGGAGTTCGGATGGGTTCACCTCATCAGTCTTCTTATCGGCATCTACCTGGGGACCATTACGTACAGCTAGTACCGCTTGCAGCCTGTGGTTAAACCCACTGCCAGCATAGTGTCGAGTCTTTAGGGTCCCACACAGAGAGCCATTCGCCTTTGGGAAAAACAGAGCAGAGGTCGCATGGTTTTGCGATAGGGTTCGTTCACATGCGCGCACTTGTGCACGTTTGGTGTCCGGGCAGTTATTACTAGCGGGCTTTGGTTTAAGCCAGATCCTAGTATATGTTTTGGGATTGGTTTTATCTCATTGTATTCGTGTTCCTCGGAACACGGGTGCGGGTGTGTATGCACAGTTGGCAGAGGCAGAGGCAGAGGATTCTCGTTAGGGTTGTTGACCGTTGACTTTTTCTAAACCCTAATGAGAATAAGAAATATGGTCAATAATATTAATTAAGAATTATTATGCCATGGTTGAGTTGAAAGTTTGACTTTTGTTGACCTGTTGACTTTGTTGACCGGTTGACTATTTTATACTTGTTGACCATCATCATTTCATTGCGATGACTTTTGTTTACTTGTTGTTCTTTACAAAATGCATTAAATGCATGAAATGATAATGGCCATTGAAACTAACCATCACAATACTTAATTATTATTATTATCATGATTATTTTCTCTTTTGTGAGCATGGTTGTAAAAAGTCAAGCTCATTCTATCATTCTCATTCTCTCTCATCCAAAGCTCACCCTCTTCCTCTCTCTCAAGGCTCTCATGTCTCATGTGTTGAGAAGCATGAGCCATTGAGATAAAACCCTCAAAACTCTTCTCTACTCACTCTACAGTTCTAGGTGTAGCAAGGCAAGCACTTTAGTTTCCTCTCGGTTGAGGTAGGAGCTTAAGGTAGAAGCTTTCGGGTGGATCTTTCTTCGACAACAAGGAGACTACGAGGTGGAGCCGATCCAACCACTCCAAGGAGCAAGAAGAGAAGAAGTTCAAGACCAAGGTATAACCCTCTAACATAGTAGTTAAACTTCTAGTTAGTTTGCTAGGTTTTTGTTTAGCAAAGATCCTCATTTCTAATCCATGTTGCCTTGAGTTTAAAAATCGTTTTTTACCGTTTCCGCCTCCCCGTAAGAGCCGGGGTGGGCAACATGGACTTACAGTGGTATCAGAGACAGTCTAAACAACAACTAGCATGTTAGCAAAGTATTTAGAATTTCGATCGGAGAAAAAAATCACAAAACACATCCGAGAACTGAACTCTCTGCCGATTTTAAAACTGTTCAAAAAATGATTCCACATACACTAAAAATCGGCTCAGGGTTTTGTAGGAACACACAGGAAAAATGAGTCACTGACTCGGTCAACACGTCGCGGAACCGCGCGAGAACATGCTTCTTGCCGCGGATCCACGGCCGAGTTGATTCGGCCGTGACTCGTCTTTGCTGCAGTTTCATTAGTGTTCTGTTTTGGGATTTTTAGAATATTTTGTTTCTGCCCAGATTTCCCAGAGAAGAAAGTTGTGTTTGGGGTAGTTACAAATCCGTTTTTTTTTTTGTCGAAGTTCTGTAGACTTTAGCTAATGGGTTATATCTGTGATGTGATATATGCACTGAACGTCAACTAATCGCTATACGTCGATTAGTGGGGGTTGTGCATATCTGTGATCTGTAATATTGATGGTTTGTGTATATGAACTCGTTGGATTGTCGCGGATGAATAGCCGGGGGGTTGTGAGATGAGAGTTTTCTTTATCTTTCATTTGATGTAATATGTAAATTGATGTAATATTATCTTATGGCCGCACATCCGGGATATGGTTGTAGCCGCCATTGTATATTATTTCTTTTACTGTTTTTGCTCCTAGGATAGACCCAAGGTGGGGTGCACAAACTACCGGGTACCTCGAAGTGCCGAGTGGCCTACTCACGTTGTTGAGGGAGGTTGCTTCACTTCGGGTATTTGGCGGGTAGTTTGCCGCACCCGTAGGGGTCTAGGGTGGGGTCTTGGCTATTCATCGCGACCGTGTAATCCGCTTTTTGTTGCAGGCTCGAACGAAATGCGGATTCCTAGCATATCCAATGTGTTCATCTGTGATCTGGAATGGCTATCATTGCATCTGACGAATGTATATATCTATATATGATATCTAGTAAGCGTTGCTTATGTTTTGCATCTGCGCTAGTCCAGCCCCCGCACTGTCGTTAGTTAAGTAACCTAACGAGTGATGACGGGGCCCCGTGGCGAATGTGGATAGCATAAGTGTACGTCATATTTTCGTTGTTTTCTGCAATGGTAGGATTAATTGATGGGACGCATTAAATTAATGCAAGAAAATAAACCAAAGTAAAGTCGTTGGAATAATTTCAAAACCACTCGGTTTCTTTTCAAAACAACTTTTAAACGCGGAGCTTAAATCACTCCTTTTAAAAGCTATCACGTTCCATCGATTATATCAAGTTCACTACGTTCACGGTTTCGCCAAAACTATTCGTAGCCCTCCATCATTTCATATGGATAGTCAAGAGTATTCAAGCTGTGTTTGTTGGCCAAAGTCAAGGCACGGTGATTGGTAGCTATTGGATATTCATATGTAGCATAGATAGATGTGTTAGTTTGGGACAGTCATACTTCCTTGTTGGCCAAAGTCAAGGGTAGGTGCGGGTGGGTTCAAATTAACCTGGAAAATGATGGGTAGAACTTGACATGTGACTTATGATTTGTTGGCCAAAGTCAAGGTCATAAGAGCATGGGACAAAAATCCACATCGGGAGTTTCTAAAGAAACTGAAACTTGCTAGTGTTGCATACCATTTGGAGTGTGATGATTCTGGTAGGATTCCTTCAGCTTTATCACACGATGATATTTAGATCCCGATCCTACTGTGAGTATATGCTACTCCTCAGGAACTTTCTCACTTAACGATCAATGCTATAAACCAAGTAGGTGTCTAGAAAGGTGTTAGCGGGGCAACGCCCACAGGGAAAAGAGGTTATTTAATTAAGTAACTTCGCGAAAGTGTTGAAAAACCAACCTCGAAGTACCAACACTGGCCTGGCTGAACGATTAAGCAAGTATTGTGTAAGTCCGCGGGGGCGCCCCGGCCGTCGATCCGACGCCGGAAACGCGGAAACAAAAACTTTGCAAACTAGCAAACCGGCACCACCGCGCACTTTTCACCCGGATCGGGCCATTAACCTAGCAACTAGCAAACTAACATACGGGTAGAGAAGTATACCAAGCGATCCGTGTCCTTCGGTCTTCGTCTCCACTCCGATCTCCCGCGGAATCTCCGTCCATCACGTCCTCGTCGGAAAGGCACCACGTAGCCGGAATCTTTTACGGGCTCCCACCACTTGACCGAGGCAAATCGGGCGCGAAGTTGGCTAGCCTACGCGTCCAAGATTTGCTGTAGATTAGTGTAGAGTCTATGTCTCTTTTTGGGGTTTGGTTGCCATGGAGGATGGAGGAAAAATGAACATTGGAGTGATATGGAATTTTTGTAGCAAGCTAGAAAAATGTCATGTATCATTTTTCTTCACCAAAATGAAAACCTCTCTCTCTTCTCAAATGTGTGGCCGGCCCTCCCTCTTTTGAAAATGGTGGAGGGAGAAAAACATAATACAAGAGGGAGGTGAGTGTAGTAAAAGGTGGAGGGTGACCACATCCAAAAGCCATCATAACAAAGTCATGTCAACTCTCATCAAGTCCTAATCCATTCTAATCACCATTAAAGCAAAAGAAAAGATGGAAAAAGAATATAATGATGATGGTCATATCATAATCTCACAAATGCAAGAAACCCCTCCACAAATGTTATTTGCAAACTTGCAAATAACCCCCTCAATCGGAAAAGTCCGGCCGGGAAAGAACAAAGGAAAACCGGCCGGAACGGAATGCAAACTGGCAACTCCAGAAAATTGATCCCGTAATAAATTACAGGAAAACCCCACTACTGCAAATACATGCCCGCATTTGTATTCCCACTGAACACAAATGCAAAGAGACAAAATCTACACTGTCTAATACTAGGATCCGGCTTAAGCCAAAGCCGGCTAGTAAAATCCGTCCGATCATGATCCGTGCAATACCGCACGTATCTGATCGAACCCTGCCATATCTTCATACGGCCTCTACAGCGTTTCGCCCGAAACCTGAGTAACTGAGTATGGTGGACTCTAAAGACTCGTCAATACTATGGCTGTGGATTTAACCACTATCACGTAAGAGGTATAAGCCAATACGTAACGGGCTACCAGGTATTGACCAAAAGGGACGTCGATGAGCCCACTCATCCTGACACCCTACTGAGCCTGTCAGTGACAATATCCGTACAGTCCGGTCCGTTCGTCTATGAGCATCGCATGGCGGGCCTAGGGGGTTGGTAAAAGTCAGACTCCTAAAAGCGGTACAAGTCGTGTCGGAGTGTAGCCCAGAACACCCTGAGATACTACTGGAATACCTACCAGCAAATCTCCTGCCTTGGCCAAGGACTTTTCATATTCTGGCTCTCCTAGACACAGCGCGACCTCACCCCCAATACCGGGAGAGACGAACCCCTGCAGATCCGCTCACTGCCTCCATGTGGCTCGGGACTGTACCCAACTAAAACCTGTTTGCACGACTCCTTTGAGCCGTGGTAGGGTAGTAATCAAAGCACAGTGGGAACTCACACGAGACAAATGACGATCTCAGGTCGATGAACTAACCTGTACACATGTCACCAGGGAACTGCTATCTGACGTCTGGTATAATCCCAACTAGCAGGTTCCCGGCGAGTCCTGTCCGGTGTACTCATAACCCAATGAGCACCTTATACATCTTAGGTGAACCAACTGACACCAGTGGCTTGTGAGACCGGCCAACGCCCCTCGTCGGGGTCTCGACTGTATACACTAGTCTACTCTGGAGAATCGATGCCCTGTCTCGAAACTCCCACGACTAAGGACCTTTTAAGGATGTGCTTATAGACTCCAGCTCTCACTTATATGATCGCCCTCATACTGCTGGTAGTCAAGCAAGAATCCTAGGGGCTCTATCAATGTGTAATAGCGACTCATAAGGTCGCCTAAAGCAGTATACGATGATAAAGATAAACTAGATAGCATACTATCATCTTGAGTAAGACTGTCCTACCGGGATAGGTCCTCCCTCAATCATCGCAATCACGTGCCTGTGATCCAATAATTGACTCTGAGGGCACTATCTCCAACAATCTCCCACTTGCACTCAAGGCTAATTATTGCGATGTCGTATACTCACAGCTCGTGTGATACCGAACACCCAACTCCTCTACTACTCAGGCTCATAAAGCTCATTTGCGAAACTATTGCGTTCGAGGAATAGCCTCAGTGAGTGGATCCGCTGTGGTGTTTCTTTCTATGTCTCTCTATATCTCAAGTTCGCGGAGAAAGCCATCTCCCGAAATGAGCAATACCTGTCTTAGAATGTCTGGATGTCTGATGGGACCTAGCTCATAAATGAACTCCAAATCCAAACTTCTTAGACTGTATCGTCAACTAAACTTAATCAGTATCCTGCGCCATGCCTTCCCTCATTATCTGCTTGGACCATCTGTCCAAAATACTGCCCCTCGTCAGAGGGAAAACTATAACTCTGACAGCTACTCTGCCATCCAGGTCACCTTGGAAGCCTGGAATGATAACTGTCTCCCGAAGGAGAATGCTGTTATCATATCCCTAGAACATCAACTTATGTTCTAAAACTGCTT
The DNA here is from genome assembly GCA_030015575.1 of Agapanthus africanus. Classification (NCBI taxonomy): domain Eukaryota; kingdom Viridiplantae; phylum Streptophyta; class Magnoliopsida; order Asparagales; family Amaryllidaceae; genus Agapanthus; species Agapanthus africanus. The sequence goes on from JASDDO010000029.1 coordinate 57,042,873, forward strand.
CCGATTGTTTCTCCAGGATTGGATTAATATCAACTTATTGCATCTACTGCAAGAACAACATCTGGTGTGGTACTTGACACATCAAGATCGACTCAATTGCCTAAGCAAGTGATCTGCCAATCATGCACATCCCTCTCCCTTTTAGTCTATAAGACACCTTTAGAGAGGGTGACTCCATCACCTGCAGGTATACTACCGTGCCAGGAGTCGTCCATTCTAAATACTCATAGAATGCTGTCAAAGTACCCAGATTGGGAAACCACCCAAATCTAGATCTAAAACTATAGATCTAGTGACCAGAATGTACGATATAAGATCCAATTCCCATATGGAGAAACTACTGTGTGACGACCAACGTATAACCGATCGTAGTATAGGAATATCACTTCCTACTCTGTGTATGTCATCCAAATATCAGGACATCACACCCTACTACCTTCTTAACAGATCCATCCCCTATTCTGATGAAGTCAAACCTATGACTGTCATATCAGAAATAGATGATCTATCTCCGCTATATCTGCTTTAGTCTATAAATAGACATAAGCCTGATGTCCACCAATGTTTCCGCTGCTCCCACTGACTACGACAACCCTCTGGCAGAGTCATATAGACCTACACTTCTAAAGCTAGTTCAGAACGACGCTATACTCATCCTCCTGCCGGGTCTCACGGTCTGGAACAACAGCAATGGCTAGTCTGGGTAAACAAGAACCTCCCTGCCACCGTCCTTGAGCATACCGAAGTACCTCTCGGGTGCCTGAGGTTACCCACTTTATCTGCGGAGCGGCCAATGGAATGTCAAACCAGATTGAATCTTTAGGCTCTTATCAAATCTTCAGTAATCGTTTGCGGTTCTGGAATCACTTCCAGTTCTACCATACTCCCACTACTGTTTTCTGAAAAAAAAATCCATTTTTAATAAAACTGTGGCGAGTCAAGAACAATATCACTATTGATCTTCCAAATGGTACAATATCAACCCTCGTCATAGCCCGGGTCAACCCACAAACAGCCATTACAGAAATGTGCCTTGAGTTATCCGGAGTCTGGTTTTAAGCATAATCCAGACAACTCCCCGTATCTTAACAATGTCAAGATATGAACTGTTCTATATCCAATATAGAAACAGAGGCACTGATTTAATTGAACCAGATTCAAATCATACAGCTGTCTCCAGTGCATGTCAAGTAAATGGAAGGAGGCCGATCAGCATTACTCAACTTAGGAACACTTCCAATTATGAGTAACCTGAAAGAGAAGCTAGTTCTCTTAACCATTACTATCAACTGAATACCTTATACAAGTATCTACATCTTCGATCACCTTGAAGAATCCCGATACTTGCAATACCTGGTTCTCTACTTTATTCATATACCTATAACTCCTCAAAACTTAGACCCTGTGTTTCCACAAAACACATGTCTAAGAACTAGAGAAGTTAAAAGTAAACAGAATATAGTATGAGGACCAACCCCTCTGTCCTAATGGACACTGGACAACATACAATACTCTGTATAAGTCCGCTGAGTCTAATAACTCATTCACTGTGTGTCGTAGGTTGAAAACTGTACTTATGGTTAAGAAGAATTACACCGCTGTTCAATGCTCCTTACCTAACCATCCACTGATATAGGTAAATGTCATAGACATAATTTCAAAAAGAAATATCTCACTCTATAAAAATAGACGTACAGATACATCAATTTGGAATTGGTGTATAACAACGGATATTCAAAACCATATATTTGCCGACCGGCAAACAACCCAGGTGACTTCCTCAAATATCACCAATTACAACGAATCCCGATATAATGAGGATGATCACCTAATTCCCAATAACTTACTCCCACTCATCATCTGTAAAACTATACAGATGTGAGAATCATACCTGGTAAATACATACCCTGGAGCAAGTGTCTAATTGGGAAATCAGTTTTCTTTTAACAGTACACAGTGAAACTGAAACATTGAAATGTTTCGATGGGGTATCCTGGTATTCTCAGTAATGCCTCTTCCGTTATCCAGATTCACAACTGTAACCGTATATCTCTTTGCCATCTCTCCAAATCCCTTTATATGTCTTTAGTCATTACCTTCTGTACACCCCTTTAGGCCAAATGGTTTTCTTCCTTCCCTACCGTTCGGCACCAGTCTATGGTTTGGAAGAAGACTATCCAATAAGCATAATGGGTGTACTGTCCTAATCCTAGGAGCACTTGCAACGCGAGAGAAGGTGAAGATAAAAGACACCTGAATGAACTTTATTCCTACTTCTCCTGAACGAGAATCCATCCCCGAACTGGAACAAGTTCCTTTCGAGTTCGTATATAACCATACGATGAATTATCCAATAAACTGGGATCTTCGTAGTGACACGGAGTGTCCTGGAGAAATACAAAGGTGATTTAGGATTGGCGATGAAATACTTGGTTTGGTCGTGAATATCAGTCGCAATTTACTTTGCCCTCTTACTAATCCCTTTCTTTGTCTTAACTTAATACCTTCTGTACACCGTTTAGGCTAACTGGTTTTCTTCATTCCCTACCGGTCGGCACCTGCCTAGGGTTTGGAAGAAGACTATCTAATTTGCATAATAGGTGTACTATCTCCTAAACCAATGAGTACTCATAACCTGAGAGGAGGTAAAAGGAAAAGACAACTGAATAGTCCTATTCGTTTTCTCTAGAACCAGAAACCATCCTCGAATAAATTCTTTCGAGTTCGTATATAACCATACGATGGTTTTGTCCAATGGAAGTGGACGTTCGTAGTAATACGGGATGTCCTGGAGAAAAGGGTAAAAGTAGGAGTGGCAATGAGGTCTGCAACTCTGACAATCCAAAAGCCAGTGTTAAGAAGGTTCGGTCAACTTGGTCACTGAGTCATAGTCTAGGGTCGGGTCAATGGTCGCTGCCAAAGAGAGAGAGAAAAGAAACACTCAGCGTGCACTCTAACCTAGATCAGAATGGTTATCACTTTATCTAATCTGGAAACCTCCCACTGTAACGTCAAATTCTTCCCCAAACCTGAAAGAAGAATTAGCCGGGATCACCCGAGAAGTAAACCAACTCATCAGTGGGAATCGGGATCCAACTATCATCGCATGATAACGTGACGGAATTCTCTCGCGCTATCACACTCCAGAAGGTATGCGCATATCTGGCAAGTTTCAGTTCTTTTGAAACTCCCGATGTGGATTTTTGCCCCATGCTCTTATGACCTTGACGAAGGCCAACAAATCATAAGTCACATGTCAAGTTCTACCCGTCATTGTGCAGGTTGATTTGAACCCACCCGTACAAGCCCTTGACGAAGGCCAACAAGGCTATACGACTGTCCCAAACCAACGCATCTATCTATGCAGCAGAAAGGTAACAAGCAGCTACCATACACTATGCCTTGATGAAGGCCAACAAACATAGCATGAATCCTACGTGCTACCCGTCTGAAACGACGGAGGGCTACGAATGGTTTCTGGCGAAAACCTTTAACGTAATGAACTTGATATCGTTGAAGGAACGGATAGCTTTTTAGAAAAATATAGTGACGAAAACCTTTGCTAAAGAGGTCACTCCCGGTGAAGGGATCTCGGCTCTTTCCCCGTAGAATGAGGTGCAGGATATTCCAACTGAATACCACGATGCAAAGCAAAAGTAATCGGCTATAGTGAAGTTATTGCCTTGACGCAAACTTCTGTCCAAGGGGTCACTCCCGGTGAAGGGATCTCGGCCCTTGCCTCGTCGACTGAGGAGCAGGATATTCCAACTGAATACCACTGTGCAAAACAAAAGTGAACGTCCTTGCAACAACAGCCTTTTGAAATGTGTTCCAACAACATCAGAATAGGTTTGTTTATCTTGCATTGATCCGAATCAACGCAGTCCCATCAATTGATCACACCACAAAGAACGAAAATATACTGACGTACATATATGCCATCCGCATTCGCCACTGGGTCCCGTCATCACCCGTTAAGTTAGCTAACTAACGACAGAGCGGGGACTGGACTAGCGCAGATGCAAAACATATACAACATCTACTAGTATATATATAATATATAATTTTTCGCTCAAGGCGTGATAAAAATGCAACAGCACAGAAATGTACAGCATCACAGATCAATACAGATATCTGGGATCCCCGGGTTTCATAGAGCCGCAACTGAAACCCGACGTTCCCCTGGTCGTGTGGATAGCCTGTGCAATGAAAATCCTAGACCCCTACGGGCGTGGCAAGTCACCCGCCAAAACCTGAAGCGAGGCAGCCCCCTTCAGCAACGTGAATGGACCACCCAGCACTTCACGGAATCCGGTAACTTGGGCACCCCTCCTGGGTCAACCCTATACCCCCTACGAGTGCGGCGAATAGCCCGCCAATTCTAGAGTGAAGCCCCCTCCGTCTCAATGCCATGAGATGCGGGCTTGTTGCCCTCTAGAACTCGGCTACCCGTGCACCCCTCCGCGGGGTAATCCTAGTACAGAAAGTAAAATATACATAAAACGGGTACATCGACCGCAACCTGGTCGTGCCCCAAAAGAATAATACAAACAGGCAGTGACGGCAGTCCACATGTCGGACGCTCGCCCCGCAATATCAAATGTAGATATAAAACAGAACTGTACTAACATTGCATCCAGGCTATCCCCCACGACCGATCCGCAACAACACAGCACAAACACAGAACATCAACGTGAATGTCACGTTCGCAAATCCGTCTAACCGGGCTATCTCAGTTAGACTGGATTTACCGATCAAGTGACATTCACGGTCGCAGATATAATGTAAATACTGTGAATTAGCATGTTTAAAATATCCGATCGAACAAATTTTATCAAGTAGGCCCCAAGCAGTACTGTAGCACTTACAGAAAATCTGGGCCCAAAAATAATATCCCAAAATCCCTATTTACAAGTCGAAAGCCTACTGGGAAATTTTGGTGCAATGAGCACACCTTCCCGCCGCGGAACCGCGGCCAAACCAGGGGTTTGGCCGCGTTTCCGCTGCCGTACTAAGCGATCACTGTATCAAATTTTACCAGAATTCTTAGAATTTCTTGCATGTCTTTCTGGAATGACCTGAAAAATTTTTGGAGCAGAAAAAAATTTCGACAGAAAACACAATGCATTGAAAATACGGTTTTTGGGGATTTTTGTTCGATCGAGTTCTAAACATACAAGAGCAAGCTAGGCATGGTTAATGGCGTGGCTTTGATACCATTGTAAGTCCGCGGGGGCGCCCCGGCCGTCGATCCGACGCCGGAAACGTGGAAACAAAAACTTTGCAAACTAGCAAACCGGCACCACCGCGCACTTTTCACCCGGATCGGGCCATTAACCTAGCAACTAGAAAACTAAGATACGGGTAGAGAAGTATACCAAGCGATCCGTATCCTTCGGTCTTCGTCTCCACTCCGATCTCCCGCGGAATCTCCATCCATCACGTCCTCGTCGGAAAGGCACCACGTAGCCGGAATCTTTTATGGGCTCCCACCACTTGACCGAGGCAACTCGGGCGCGAAGTTGGCTAGCCTACGCGTCCAAGATTTGCTGTAGATTAGTGTAGAGTCTATGTCTCTTTTTGGGGTTTAGTTGCCATGGAGGATGGAGGAAAAATGAACATTGGAGTGATATGGAATTTTTGTAGCAAGCTAGAAAAATGTCATGTATCATTTTTCTTCACCAAAATGAAAACCTCTCTCTCTTCTCAAATGTGTGGCCGACCCTCCCTCTTTTGAAAATGGTGGAGGGAGAAAAACATAATACAAGAGGGAGGTGAGTGTAGTAAAAGGTGGAGAGTGACCACATCCAAAAGCCATCATAACAAAGTCATGTCAACTCTCATCAAGTCCTAATCCATTCTAATCACCATTAAAGCAAAAGAAAAGATGGAAAAAGAATATAATGATGATGGTCATATCATAATCTCACATATGCAAGAAACCCCTCCACAAATGTTATTTGCAAACTTGCAAATAACCCCCTCCATCGGAAAAGTCCGGCCGGGAAAGAACAAAGGAAAACCGACCGGAACGGAATGCAAACTGGCAACTCCAGAAAATTGATCCCGTAATAAATTACAGGAAAACCCCAGTACTGCAAATACATGCCCGCATTTGTATTCCCACTGAACACAAATGCAAAGAGACAAAATCTACACTGTCTAATACTAGGATCCGGCTTAAGCCAAAGCCGGCTAGTAAAATCCGTCCGATCATGATCCGTGCATTACCGCACGTATCTGATCGAACCCTGCCATATCTCCATACGGCCTCTACAGCGTTTCGCCCGAAACCTGAGTAACTGAGTGTGGTGGACTCTAAAGACTCGTCAATACTATGGCTGTGGATTTAACCACTAGCACGTCAGAGGTATAAGCCAATACGTAACGGGCTACCAGGTATTGACCAAAAGGGACGTCGATGAGCGCACTCACCCTGACATCCTACTGAGCCTGTCAGTGACAATATCCGTACAGTCCGGTCCGTTTGTCTATGAGCATCGCATGGCGGGCCTAGGGGGTTGGTAAAAGTCAGACTCCCAAAAGCGGTACAAGTCGTGTCGGAGTGTAGCCCAGAACACCCTGAGATACTACTGGAATACCTACCAGCAAATCTCCTGCCTTGGCCAAGGACTTTTCATGTTCTGGCTCTCCTAGACACAGCGCGACCTCACCCCCAATACCGGGAGAGACGAACCCCTGCAGATCCGCTCACTGCCTCCATGTGGCTCGGGACTGTACCCAACTAAAACCTGTTTGCACGACTCCTTCGAGCCGTGGTAGGGTAGTAATCAAAGCACAGTGGGAACTCACACGAGACAAATGACGATCTCAGGTCGATGAACTAACCTGTACACATGTCACCAGGGAACTGCTATCTGACGTCTGGTATAATCCCAACTAGCAGGTTCCCGGCGAGTCCTGTCCGGTGTACTCATAACCCAATGAGCACCTGTATACATCTTAGGTGAACCAACTGACACCAGTGGCTTGTGAGACCGGCCACCGCCCCTCATCGGGGTCTCGACTGTATACACTAGTCTACTCTGGAGAATCGATGCCCTGTCTCGAAACTCCCACGACTAGGGACCTTTTAAGGATGTGCTTATAGACTCCAGCTCTCACTTATATGATCGCCCTCATACTACTGGTAGTCAAGCAAGAATCTTAGGGGCTCTATCAACATGTAATAGCGACTCATAAGGTCGCCTAAAGCAGTACACGATGATAAAGATAAACCAGATAGCATACTATTATCTTGAGTAAGACTGTCCTACCGGGATAAGTCCTCCCTCTATCATCGCAATCACGTGCCTGCGATCCAATAATTGACTCTGAGGGCACTATCTCCAACATATTGTACGGTGAGTTGATCCCGACTAATTCTTCCTTTTTGGTTTGAGGAAGGATTCGAGAAACAGTGGGAGCCATCCTGTTTAGACAAACTAAAAACCACTCTAAAATTGTAAGAGAATCATGCTAAAGTGTTTCTTCTCTCTCTTCTAATTGCAGTGACCAAACATCATGAACGGACTTAAGTTACTACTAGAAAAAAAATATTGACAGGGCCAAACTACAAAGATTGGCTCAGGAATGTCAAAATGGCAATCACTTATGATAAGTTGGGGTATCTTCTTACCACCAAAGCTCCCCCTGTCCCAGGACCTCAATCCAGCGTCGCAGATAAGGAAATCCGTAAGACCTGGGAGATTGATTGTGCGAGGGCCAAGTGCATCGTGCTTGCCTCTATGGACAAGGAACATCAGAGGAGGCACGAGGATATGGACCTAGAATCCATATTTCTCCATACAAAAGATCTGTATGGAGAGCAATCCCGTATCGCCAGATACGAAGTCTCGAAAAAGTTGTTTTCGGCGAGATTGGCCGTCGGATCATCTGTAGCGGAACACGTGCTTCAGATGATTGGCTACATTGAAGAGCTCACGGACCTTGGGACCACATTAGAGAACGAGCTCTACACTGACTTGATTCTCCAGTCCCTTCGTTCCACTTATGCCCAGTTTATCCTGAACTTTAACTTGCAAGGAAAGGAAGTAGAACTTCCGGAACTCCTTAACATGTTGAGGAGTGCAGAGGACACCCTGAAGAAAGTAAGGGAAACATCCACTTTGTTTGTTGTAGGAGCTTCCTCTTCTAGGTCCAAGACGAAAGCCAAAGGAAAGAAGAAGAAGGCCCCCAGCAAACCAAGGGGCGGTGTTAGTAAAGTGGAAGCCAAGGGAAAGGCAAAAGTAGCAAAGGTAGTGGGAAAGCTTATGGGGAAAGAAGAGTACTTTTACTGTCACAAGAGTGGACACTGGAAGAAATATTGCAGGGCTTGGAAGGCCAGAAACCAGGACCCGAAGCAAGTTGTGGCTTCGGCTTCAGGTGTGTATGTTATTGAAAACTGTCTATCAATAAACTCTACTTCCTGGATATTGGATACCGGATCAGGATCTCATATCTGTAATTCTTTACAGGCACTGAGAAAGCATAGGGTTTTGAAGGCAGGTGATATGACCCTCAGAGTTGCAAACGGAGCCGGCATGGATGCTGAGTCCGTGGGGGACTATCACTTGGGATTGTCAGATGGACATGTTTTGGTTTTACGGGATTGTTATTTTGTACCCAGTGCGACTTGTAATATCATATCTGTATCTTTAATGTCTAAAGAAGGTTATGATTTTGCATTTGTAATCAATGTTGTAAACATTCACCTTAATCATGTTCTGATTGGGTCGGGTACATTAAGCAACGGTATATAAGTATTAAACCGACCATAGATTTTCAATGTCCAGAATACACACAAAAGAAAGTGTCCAGAAATAAATCATGCTTTCTTATGGCATTGTAGACTGGGTCACATCAATGAGAGAAGGTTGGCGAAGTTACATAAAGAAGGATATTTGGATCTGTTCGAATATCAATCATATGCAACTTGTCAATCCTGTCTCAAAGGAAAGATGACAAAGACTCCATTTACTGGATAGGAAGTAAGAGCGAGCGAGCTCTTGGGACTCGTACACAGCGATGTATGCGGTCCAATATCTACACATGCGCCAAGTGGTTATTCTTACTTCATTACTTTTACGGATGATTTTTCAAGGTACGGATATATCTTCTTGATGAAACATAAATCTGAAACCTTTGGAAAATTCCAGGAATACAAGAATGAAGTAGAAAAACAAACAGGCAAAAGTATCAAGACACTGAGATCTGATCGAGGTGGTGAATACTTGAGTGCCGAGTTCCTAGATCACCTAAAAGAGAATGGAATTCTCTCTCAGCTTACTCCTCCATACACTCCACAACATAACGGTGTATCGGAGAGACGGAACCGAACCCTATTGGATATGGTACGTTCCATGATGAGTAACGCTGAGTTGCCGCGATTATTCTGGGGATATGCACTAGAATCAGCTGCATACCTTTTGAACCGAGTTCCAACTAAGACAGTGCCTACCACACCATATCAGATATGGAGTGGGAAGAAACCCTATCTTAAGCACATTAAGACATGGGGATGTCCATCTTTTGTCAAAAAGCAGCATGCGGACAAACTCGAGCCACGCTCAGTACAATGCAAGTTTGTGGGATATCCAAAGAACTTCAAGGGATATTTTTTCTATTGCGAAGAGGAAAAAAAGGTTTTTGTTTCTCGTCATGCCTGCTTCTTGGAAACTGAATTTTTGGAAAATCAGATAAGTGGGAGCGCAATAGAACTGGAAGAAATTCCAGAACCACAAACTATTACTTAAAGCTTGGTAGAACCAGAGGGTTCGAAAGAACAGGACATTCCTGCGCCGCTCCACAGGAGTAGTAGGCAGTCTCATCCGCCTGAGAGATACTACAGTTTTCTCATAGACGGGGATAGAGAGGATTGCATCATTGATAATGATGAGCCGACTAGCTTCCAGCAGGCCATTCAGAGCGTTGACTCGGTAAAATGGATGGATGCAATGCGGACCGAAATGGAGTCCATGTACATCAACAAAGTGTGGACTTTGGACGTTGCTCCAGAAGGGGTAAAACCCGTAGGATGCAAATGGATCTTCAAGAGGAAGATTTGTGTGGATGGACAGGTTGAGACCTACAAGGCTAGACTTGTTGCAAAGGGTTTTCGTCAAAGACCTGGTTTGGACTATGACGAAACCTTTTCTCCAGTGGCTATGCTCAAATCCATTCGGATCCTTCTTGCCATTGCTGCCTTCCACGATTATGAGATTTGGCAGATGGACGTAAAGACGGCTTTTCTAAATGGAAATTTAGAGGGGTGTGTCTATATGGACCAGCCAGAGGGTTTCATTCAGAGTGGGAGCAGCGGAAAGGTGTGCAAGTTACTTGAGTCCATTTATGGACTAAAGCAGGTATCGCGGAGTTGGAACACCTGTTTTGATGAGACGGTCAAAGATTTTGGCTTTATCAAAAATTCAGATGAATCATGCATCTATAGTAAAATTGTAGCACGAACTGTCGTATTCCTCGTTTTATACGTGGATGACATTCTCTTGACAGGAAATGACATTCCTATGCTACAATCTGTCAAAGGGTTCTTGTCATACAGGTTCTCCATGAAAGACCTGGGTGATGCCTCTTACATTCTGGGGATCCGGATCCATCGTGATAGGTCCAAGAGAATATTAGGACTTTCACAGTCTAGGTACATCGACACCATACTGAAAAGATTCAGTATGGAAGATTCCAAGCGCGGTAATCTACCGGCTTGTCACGGGATCACCCTCTCTAAAGAGATGTCTCCCAAGACTGATTTGGAAAGGGATCGCATGTCTATTATACCCTACGCATCTGCGGTAGGCTCTATAATGTATGCGATGTTGTGTACCAGACCAGATATAGCTTATGCACTGAGTGTGGTAAGCCGGTATCAGTCAAACCCTGGGGAGAAGCACTGGATAGCGGTAAAGAACATTCTGAAGTACCTGAGAAGGACTAAGGACATGTTTTTGGTTTACGGCAGAAAAGACCTCCAGATGGAGGCCTGTGCTGACTCCAGCTTCCAGAGTGACAAGGATGACTCCAAATCCATGTCAGGTTATGTCTTTACCCTCAATGGAGGGGCGGTGTGTTGGAAGAGTTCCAAACAGGAAACCGTTGCTGACTCAACGATGGAAGCGGAATATATCGCTGCATCCGATGCCGCAAAAGAAGCCGTCTGGATGAGGAAGTTCTTGACAGAACTTCAGGTGGTTCCGTCCATTGTTGATTAAATACCTCTGTATTGTGACAACAACGGGGCTATAGCTTTAGCGAAGGAACCCAGGTCCCATCAGAAGTCCAGACACATCTTGAAGCGGTATCACCTGATCAGAGAGATCGTGGATCGTCGGGAGATCGAGGTTCGGAGGGTTGCTACAGAAGATAACACTGCAGATCCATTCACGAAAGCCTTACCCCAGACACAGTTCGAGCGGCTGATCGAGATGATAGGTCTTCGATACGCCAGTACATGGCCTTAGTGCAAGTGGGAGATTGTTAGTGTATATGCCCTAGAGGCCATTACTGTATCATACTAGTTTGTATATTACTTGATGGAAGTTTTGGATATTCACAGTTGTATAGACAATCTTACTCAAAATAGTAGTATGCTGCTTGGTTTGTTTCTACTTTAATGTGTGCATGTGTTTCTTTTAGCATATCGCCTATACACATTAGTGGAGCCCTTAGGATCTTTGCTTGATTACCAACGTTGTGATGGCAGTCACACTAGTGGGGGCTGGGTAATCTACAAGCACATCCTTATACAGGTCCCTAGTCGTAGGATTATCGAGACGGGGTATCGATACTCCGGAGTAGACTAGTGTATACGCTTCTCATCCCAGGAGGGAAGATGGTCTGTCCCACAGCCGTCAGTACGTCGTACTTGAGATAGTATGCGGGTGCTCGTTAGGTTACGAGTACACTGGACAGGACTCGTCGGGAACTGTTGGTTGGTACTATACCTATCGTCAGTTATCGGTTCCCTGGTGACATGAGTACAGCTTAGTCCGCTGACTTGATACTGTCACTTCGCCTCGAGCGTGTTCCCACTGTTCTTAGATTGCTACCCTATCACGGCTCAAATGAGTCGTGCAAACAGGTAGCAGTTGGGTGCAATCCCGAAGCACTTGGAGGTAGTGACGGTTAGACAGGATTCGTCTCTCCCGATATTAGGGGATGATATCGCGCTGTGTCTAGGAGAGCCATTACACATAGTCGTCCCTGGCCAGGGTAAGCGAGATATACTGGTAGCGTTTCCAGTGTTATCTCAGGGTGTTCTGGGCTACACTCCGACACGACTTGTACCGCTATTAGGGGACTGACGTTTACCGCCCCCTAGGCCCGCCATGTGATACTCTCAGACGAACAGACCGGACTGTACGAGAGATTGTCACATTCAGGCTCAGTAGGAGTTCGGATGGGTTCACCTCATCAGTCTTCTTATCGGAATCTACCTGGGGACCGTTACGTACAGCTAGTACCGCTTGCAGCCTGTGGTTAAACCCACTGCCAGCGTAGTGTCGAGTCTTTAGGGTCCCACACAGAGAGCTATTCGTCTTTGGGCAAAACAGAGTAGAGGTCGCATGGTTTTGCGACAGGGTTCGTTCACATGCGCGCACTTGTGCACGTTTGGTGTCCGGGCAGTTATTACTAGCGGGCTTTGGTTTAAGCCAGATCCTAGTATATGTTTTGGGATTGGTTTTATCTCATTGTATTCGTGTTCCTCGGAACACGGGTGCGGGTGTGTATGCACAGTTGGCAGAGGCAGAGGCAGAGGATTCTCGTTAGGGTTGTTGACCGTTGACTTTTTCTAAACCCTAATGAGAATAAGAAATATGGTGTCACGACCCGAAAGTACGGAACGTGACCGGCACTTAGATTACGAAGCGTCTAGAGGCGCCACGTGACCTAAGTAAGCCGAAGCCCAGAAATCTAAACCATAAAAGAAGAAAAAGAAGAAAAGAAAAGAAAACAAGTATAAAAACATCAGCAAATTTTACCAAAAATTTCGGCAGAGTCTCCTCTGTAAAAACTGGCCCCCAAACGGGTACAACAAGTATAATATACATAAACAATAAAAAGCATCCCCAACGGGAGCTAGCTCAACGCCAACAGGCGGAGACAACCACAACAATCACAATAATATACAACGCCAAAGGGCGAGGCTCAAAACTCAAAAGAAAACAAAAACCACCAGATCAGAATAACACATGCGCGACTCTAAGGTCGAAATAAAAGACTGGTCCAATAAACTTATCAATTAATACAAGTATGGTTGATGGAGCTTACTAGATACAAATGAATGAATAAAAGTACAATGGTGGTTCGGATACAAGTGAACCAACCTACCGTGCAAATCACCCTGAAAAAATAGATGTGCCAGCAAGCTGCCAGGGAAACCTGTACACCGAACCTGTAATAAAATTTGGCACAACGGGGGTGAGTTGCCAACTCGTGAGTAGAAGACATCTACGAAAAGAAATCGAATGCACGACGCTATCCTAGGTCATAATAATAATACACTACTAAGTCTCAAACCTCAAGTAATAGCAGGGTAATAATACGTGTAAGTGCCGATACTCCGTGCTCGTGTCAGTGCCTCATATAGTACTATGTCATATAAATGGATATGCATGCACCATGAATGTAAAATAAGCAATCCTGAAATCCAGATATATCTGTATAAGAAATCTTTGGCTGTTATCATAGTAAAATGTGTATAAGAATCTGAAATCTCAACAATGAAATCCATGGAAATCCGAGTCCAGCATCGACACAAATATGTAAATCTCAAGTCTCAATATGTCGGGCTCCGTCAGTCCGGATCGGCCCATATCATCAAATCCCACGACAACGGTCGGTATCCTCCGGATATCCGCCGCGCCAGACATCACCGGTAGGTAGTCTTCCCCTGCCAGGCTCATCGTCTACAACTCGATCTTCTTGCCCCGGGGTACCATACCGGGCCCACCATGTACCCGAGACGGTTCATCCACTCCTCGAATCGGGTCTCGAAATCCAACAGAAAACATGAAATACTCATGGTGGACGACACATACATCACGAGAAAACCGCATCTTATTTTAAAAAAGAGAAGAGGAGAGAGAGAAGTTTTTATATATTTTTGCGGTTTTCCCCAAAAATCCAGAAATCTCATAGAAATCCAAATCTCAAAATCATGAGTAAGTATATGATAAGTGTCGGCATATGCCCATACTACTATGCGATTACATGAAAATATGAATGCATGAATGTCTAAGTAATAAATATCATGTCTATACTAACGTCAGAGAATAATCACAATAATATATTGGTCAAGTTGTTAACTGATTCTATCAATGAAAGATAATATAATCTAAAGTGTACGTGATATAGCAATTACCGATGATGATGTGTGTGAGCCGGCAAATAAGTGTGCGTGGAATATGCGCATCATCGGTAATAGTGCTGGTGTCCTAACAGGTAAAGTTTATACTGATTATAGCAACATATAAAAGAACATGCACCATGATGATTACAGTATGAATGTAAATACAAGTGTGCATTATCCACTCCTCTGCGAGATACGAGTACAACTACCACTATGTGAGTCGAACCTAAACCAGTGTCCATCTAACATCCTAAGGAACTAAACCTAATAGACTAGTCAGTAAGAAACTAGAGTCTACCTAGGGTCTAAATCAATATCTCTAATAGTCGGCGATCCTGCCTCAATAGCGTCACGTACGTAGTACGGCTTCCTCGAATCAAGAGTGCGGATCAATCATCAAATCTAAGCCTCGCACGGTAAAATCCATCGTACGGCATCCCAATATCGGGGTACGATCAAGTATCTCCTAGGTGTCTCATTATTCGTATAATATCATCACCAACACATCTCATGATCAAGGTGTTAAACTGTAATCGCCTACATCGATCATATATCATTTCCATCATAATATGCATCATTAGTTTATCCTCAGAAGTATCATGTTATATGTATCATATTGTGATTAAGTCATACCGATATCTTATCGTCATCAAGTCACAAGCTACAGCCCAGGTACTATTTTAGCATCCCATGTACCTCAATATCACCACCACCCTTCATAATTTATATATTCATGTTCATTATCTCATTCTCTAATGATCCGCTAACACTTTAATACGACTGTATAGTCAAGAATCACGGCATCAAGCCCAGTTATACTGTTTCATCATACCACAGATATCATATCACATCAATGAATCCCATATACGTGTTGTGTATATATATACACCTATACCTAGTTTTATATATATACACACATATACGTATATGCCATGTCAAGTTTCAGTGTGTGCGTGTGTGTTTCTACCTGAAACCTAAGAACTTTTCCAAGGTACTCATCCCCTGATAAGGTTTTCCTAAATCAGTCTAGTTCAGCCTAGGGTTATTACTAGGGTCCTACGCGTTAAGTATCTAGGGTCACATCTGGTTTCCTACTGACAATAAATACTATTCCTATTCTACGTTGCGGGGGTGCTAAACGCCATCCACCCGACTTCCCCCCGTAGATATGCATCTACTCACCTGGTCCATGTCTGCCGAAGACAGTGTCGCCATCATCCTCTTCATCGCCCGCAATCCACGTGGGGGGTACCTAGACGCAAACATATAAATAGCATCGTAAACTGAATCACATACGAAAGTCAAACGATCTAAAGGAACAAGCATAGGTTAAAACCTATGTCCCGCCCACGCAAAAGAACCAAATACCGCTCGATATCGGCGTACGAACTCCGATGGATCGAGATAACATCATCAAACAACTTGTAGTTTCAAAACACATTACTTATACCATAAAACACGATTAAATCCATCGAAACCCTAAAATCCATCAAACCGTCCAATTTCGTAAAACCCGAAAATGCCAGTATACCGTTTTTCATCAAAACTTGACATTTAAATGAAACTAATGGTCATAAAACTCATTAAATAGCATTACTAGACTATACAAACCATTACTATATTTTTATTACACAATTTTGCATTTATTTGAAATTTCTAGTTTGCAACTTTCAACAATTTTAACATTTTTCAAGCAAAATACCACAATTCCACCACAAAACATGATTTTGCAAGAATTGATGTATTAAACCACAATTCATGATGATAATGATTTAATGAAACAATAAATTATATTTTTAATCTCATTTATTTAGGAATTTTCAAAATCTAGTTTACAAAATAATAGAATTTTATTAGTATTTTCCAATTCTCAAAATAATCTAGTGATCAAACTAAGTTTTTCTTTCCATTTACATGCTAATATTCTCACTAAAACTACAATCTAATGATAGCAACTTTAATTGGAATTTTATATTACCCACAAACACATTTTAGAAAAATCTAGTTAGCTAATTTCCTTATTTAAAACAATTTTAAATGAAAATTTTACAATTTAACAACTATGCAATATTTTCCAATTCTAAAAGTGTTAAACTAACTATTATAACCCTAATTAATTATTAAAAACCCTAACTTGAATTTACAACCCTAACTTGCATTTTTTTTAAAAAAACATAGAATTAATTCATTAAATCTAATTAAGCTTAAATGAACATCTAAAACAATAAATCAAAAGAAAGAAATTATACCTCCCAAAATATGAAATCCAAACAATAAATGAGCCTCCAAAATGCATGCTTTCCATCTCCAAATTTCATATAAAAATGAGGAAGGAATAAAGAGTATGGAATAAATAGGATTTTGTGGAATTTTAATTGAATTTTTGATGTGTTTTTAATGAATTTTGGATAAAAATGAGGTGGGAAAAGGGGAGGGGCAGCCATGGGGGGTTGTGGCCGGCCTTGATGAGGTGAGGGAGAGAAAGAAGTGAGTGTGAAAGTGTGTAGAAGTTTCAAGAGGAGAAATATCACTTAAAGGTCTTTTCATGGTTTATTTAATTATTTATTTATTTGTTTACTTTAGCAACTCAAGAAAGCTCTAGAAAATAAGAAAAATTTGCAAATAAATTTTGCATGATACACACTAATTTCTAATATGCCATGGTTCATTTTTACAAATTAAAACCATTTAAATTTGTAATTTACACTAATTTAGTGTAAAAATAAAGCTTATGTTAATATTTAAAATAATTAATTTAGGAAAAATATTTTATTAAACTAAAAATTTATAAGTGGCTAAATAAACACCATTTACTAGTAATTTCATAATTAAAATAGATATTTTAAAATTTATAATGAAAACAATCACGGTTTGGTTTTACGAAAAATACATTTTACTTTACCGAAAATCCTAAAATTCACTTAAACACTTTTATTCATTTAATTATTTATTTAATCATTTTTAAAACGTTACATATGGTTAATAATATTAATTAAGTATCATTGTGCCATAGTTGAGTTGAAAGTTTCACTGTTGTTGACTTGTTGACTTTGTTGACCGGTTGACTATTTTGAACTTGTTGACCATCATCCTTTCATTATTATGACTTTTGTTTACTTGTTGTTCTTTATAAAATGCATTAAATGCATGAAATGATAATGGCCATTGAAACTAACCATCACAATACTTAATTATTATTATTATCATGATTATTTTCTCTTTTGTGAGCATGGTTATAAAAAGTCAAGCGCATTCTATCTTTCGCATTCTCTCTCATCCAAAGCTCACCCTCTTCCTCTCTCTCAAGGCTTTCATGTCTCATATGTTTAGAAGTATGAGCCATTGAGATAAAACCCTCAAAATTCTTCTCTACTCACTCTAGAGTTCTAGGTGTAGCAATCCAAGCACTTTAGTTTCCTCTCAGTTGAGGTAGGAGCTCAAGGTAGAAGCTTTCGGGTGGATCCTTCTTCGACAACAAGGAGACTACGAGGTGGAGCCGATCAAACCACTCCAAGGAGCAAGAAGAGAAGGAGTTCAAGACCAAGGTATAACCCTCTAACATAGTAGTTAAACTTCTAGTTAGATTGCTAGGTTTTTGTTTAGCAAAGATCCTCATTTCTAGTCCATGTTGCCTTGAGTTTAAAAATCGTTTTTTACCGTTTCCACCTCCCAGTAAGAGCCGGGGTGGGCAACGTGGACTTACAGTATTTTTATACTTTCTTTCTTTTACATGTTGATAAAGCCCCTAGGATATATGCTTGACTACCAGGACTATGATGCAGATCATATTACTGGGACCAGGGTAGTCCAAAAGCACATCCTTCAATTGTTCCTAGTCGAGTGGATATCGAGACAGGGTATCAATATTCTATAGTAGACTAGTGTGTACGTTTCTTGACCCTGTATGGGGGCGATGGTTGATCCCATAGCCATTGGTGTTTGACATCAAAGATTGTACACAGGTGCTCATTGGAGAATTGGTACACCGAACAGGACTCGCTGAGAACTCCTAGATAGTTATATACCTATCGTCAGATAGTAGTTCTCTGGTAACACTGGTACAGGTTAGTCTGTAGACCCGAGGTCGTCATAGTGTCTTGTGTGATTCCCACCATGCTTTGATTTCCTCCCTACCACAGCTCAAAGGAGTCATGCAAACAGGTGGATTTTGGGTACAGTCCCGAATCACATGGAGGCGGTAAGCGATAGGAGGGGTTTCGTCTCTTCCGGTATAGGGAGTTGATGTTGTGCTATGCTCGATTGGCTATAACTATAAAATCCCTGGCCAGGGATTCTGAGATTTACCGATAAGAGTTATCAGTAGTTTCTCGATTTGTTATGAGCCACACATTGGCATGACTTATCATGTTATTAGGGTCTGACATTTACTACCCCTAGACTTCATATGCGACATATCAGATGAAGAGACCAGACTGTACGGTAAGTGTTATCTATAGGCTTCATGGGAGTTTGGACAAGCTTGCTTGTTGATCTTCTGATCGCTCAATACCTGGGTAGCCATTACGTCCAGCTAGTACCACTGACGGCTTGTGGGTGACTGATGTGATCATCACCTATTGCTGGCGTATTGACGAGTCTTTAGAGTCCAACACAGAAGTTTCCTGGTACATGCGAAACGATGTAGGGCACATATGTTGATATATGCGGGGACCTGATTAAATATGAGTATGTGATACCGTATTCTAATCTGGCAGTTATTTGTTATCAGTTAGGTTATATGTGATATAACCGGATTGTCGAATCAAGTGTTGATTTGATAATGCAATATACAGATAAATGATATTAGTCGGTTATATGTGATATAACCGGATTATTAAATCAAGTGTTGACATAATAATATGATATATATTTATATTTGATATAATTATATATTAACTAATATTATTAGCTCACTAATTATTTTCATAATATATA
This sequence comes from Agapanthus africanus, assembly GCA_030015575.1. Taxonomy (NCBI): domain Eukaryota; kingdom Viridiplantae; phylum Streptophyta; class Magnoliopsida; order Asparagales; family Amaryllidaceae; genus Agapanthus; species Agapanthus africanus. The sequence goes on from JASDDO010000029.1 coordinate 57,062,173, forward strand.
TATATATTAATGTATATGTATGTGATATATATATATATATATATATATATATATATAATGAAGCATGGCATGGATTTTCTATTTTTTGGAAAATAGAAAATGAGGTGTAAAAAGGGAGATATTTTGGCTATGGGTAAGGTATGGGCTTTATTATTTCTTTATTACTCTTGACTCACTATTCAAGCATGGATGCAATTTCTTATTGCATTTTATTCCATGCTTGAATAAGTGAGGGCAAGAGGTGAGCCACTACACACTTGGGTATTTTCCTAGCACATTTTTCCTTAGCCATTTTGAGAGCTCATCTCGTTCAAGTTCTCTTGCTCTCTCCATCTTTTACCTCCTACACAAAACCCTAACCCTCATATGAGATGTGAATCATAGGGTTTTGTATAAATCTAGTGAGCAAACAAAACCCCTATTTCACCATCCTGGACTAGATTATCACTTTGGCTTAGGGTGTTATCTTCACTAAAGAGTTTAGTGAAAAGGTAGCTTTGACTAGTGGAGCTTCGAGTGGATCATCTTCGGCACGAAGGTCGTCGGAGGAAGCTTGCACCAACCTTCAAGTGGACCCTAGTGGAGTCGCGTAGACTACTGCCCGGAGCTTTAGAAGAGAAGGACACGGTCTACAAAGGTTGTTGCCCCCTTCCCTTCTTATAGTTTTATAATATCATCATAGTAAAACCCTAATATTCTAGTTAGATCTTGGTTAGTGTTCATTAGCACCCGGAATTTTTGAAAATTGCATGTGTGATGCCTGTTTAAACCCCGTCGCGGTGCAAGTAAACATTTTCAAATCTCACTTGCCCTGGACAGGGACTTTGTGTATTGGCTATTCGAACATAGCGCAATATCAACTGCTAATACCGAGAGAGACGAATCCTTTCTATACACTACCGCCTCCAAGTGCTTCGGGACTGCACCCAACTACTACTTGTTTGCATGACTCATTTGAGCCGTGGTCGGGTAGTAATCTAAGTACAGTGGGAATACACTCGAGATGAATAGTGATGTCAAGTCAACGGACTAACCTGTATTCATGTTGTAAGTCTACGTTACCTACCCCAGTACTTACGGGGAGGCGGAATAGGTAAAAAATAAATTTTTATCATAAGGTAACATAGACTACCAAGAAGATCTTTGCCGAATCATTTCTAACAAACAACTAGAGGTTCTATCTACTATGCTTAGGAGATTATACCTCACGAAAACGGTCCTTCGGTTCTTCACTCCGGTTTCCTCCTCGTCCATGCAAGCTCCGAGGATCGATCATGATCTTGGTCACCTCCGCAGCCTCCCAGAGTCGAAGACGATCCACCCGAGAGTCTATAGTCCGAGCTCCACCTCAAACCGAGGTAACTAGGGCAACAAGTATGCTAAGCTTGATGTCCTAGGTGATGTAGAGGAAGAAGATGGATTTGTTTGTCTATTTAAATCCTAATTTTCTCAACACATGAGAGCTATAGGATTTTCTAGTGAGGAGGAAGAAGAAGAGAGTATGAGAGCTCTCTTTTGATGAGAGAGAATGAGCAAGAGATAATGATCCATGAGAAAAATAATTACCATTCTTTTGTCATGATAAATTGTGATGGTTACAATTTATTTGACCATTATCATGTCAAGTTAAATCCAAGCCATAAGAAGAGTCTAGAGCTCACAAAAAATATCCAAGTCAACAATGGTCAACTAGGTCAAATGGTCAATATGGTCAAATGGTCAAAGCAATTAGCCATCACAATTATCATTAAAAGGATTAGTAAATATTTTCCTCCACCTCATAATGGTTTTGACCAAGTCAATGGTCAAAACCCTAATGAGGCATCTCCTTCTTCGCTCCTCACAACCGTGCATACACACCCGCATCCGCATTCCATAGAATATGAATGCACAGAAGACAAAAATAATACAACTATACAATACTAGCATCCGGCTTAAACCAAAGCCCACTAGTATTGTCTGCATGAACATCATACGCACACAAGTGCACGTAAGTGATCGTAGCCCTGCCGTAAAACCATACGGCCTCTACACCTTTTGCCCAATGCAGGGAAACTCTCTGTGTGGGACTCAAAAGACTCGACACTACGCTGGCGGTGGGTTTAACCACAGACCGCAAGAGGCACTAGCTGTACATAACGGTCCCCAGGTAGATGTCGATAAGAAGGCCGACGAGGTAGACCCCATCCGAACTCCTACTGATCCTGAATGTGACAATCTCCGTACAGTCCGGTCTGTTCGTCTATGAGTATCGCATGTCGAGCCTAGGGGGGCGGTAAACGTCAGACGCCTAATAGCAGTACAAGTCATGCCGGAGTGTAGCCCAGAATACCCTGAGAAACTACTGGAAACACTACCAGTAAATCTCACTTGCCCTAGCCAGGGACTTTGTGTAATGGCTCTCCTAGACACAGCACGATATCAACCCCCAATACCGGGAGAGACGAATCCTGTCTAACCGTTACTGCCTCCAAGTGCTTCGGGTCTGCACCCAACTACTACCTGTTTGCACGACTCCTTTGAGCCGTGGTAGGGTAGTAATCAAAGTACAGTGGGAACACAGTCGAGGCGAAATAGCAGTGTCAAGTTGACGGACTAAGATGTACTCCTGTCACCTAGGAACTGCTATCTGACGATAGGTATAGTACAAACTAAGAGTTCCCGATGAGTCCTGTCCAGTGTACTCGTACCCTAACGAGCACCCGCATATTATCTCCAGTTCGACGTACTAATGGCTGTGGGACAGACCATCTCCCCTGCTTGGATGAGAAACGTATACACTAGTCTACTCCGGAGTATCGATGCTCCGTCTCGATAATCCTACGACTAGGAACCTATATAAGGATGTGCTTGTAGATTATCCAGCCCCCACTAGTGTGACTGCCATCACAATGCTGGTAATCAAGCAAAGATCCTAAGGGCTCTACTAATATGTATAAACGTTATGCTAAAAGAAACACATGCACATATTAAAGTAGAAATAAACCAAGTAGCATACTACCATTTTGAGCAAGACTGTCTATACAACTGTGAATATCTCAAGCTTCCACTAAGCAATATACAAACTAGTATGATACAGTAATGGCCTCTAAGGCATATACACTAACAATCTCCCACTTGCACTAGGGCCATGTACTGGCGTATCGAAGACCTATCATCTCGATCAGCTGCTCGAACTGAGTCTGGGGTATAGCCTTCATGAATAGATCTACAGTGTTATTCTTCGAATCTACTTTCTTCACCTCAATCTCCCGGCGATCTACAATCTCCCTGATCAGGTGGTACCGCATCAAAATGTGTCAGGACTTCTGATGGGACCTGGGTTCCTTCGCTAAAGATATAGTGCCGTTGTTGTCGCAATACAGTGGTATTGGATCAACAATGGTTGCAACCACCTGAAGTTTTGTGAGGAACTTCTTCATCCAGACAACTTCTTTTGCGGCATCGCAAGCAGCTATGTACTCCGCTTCCATCGTCGAGTCAGCAACGGTTTCCTGCTTGGAGCTCTTCCAACAGACCGCCCCTCCATTGAGGGTTAAGACATGACTCGACATGGACTTGGAGTCATCCTTGTCACTCTGGAAGCTGGAGCCAGCAAAGGCATCGATCTGGAGGTCTTTTTCCGCCATACACCAAGAACATCTCCTTAGTCCTTCTCAAGTGCTTGAGAATGTTCTTTACTGCTATCCAGTGTTTCTCCCCTGGGTCAGACTGATACCGGCTTACAACGCTCAGTGCGTATGATACATCTGGTCTGGTACACAACATCGCATACATTATAGAGCCTACTGCAGATGCGTAGGGTATAGATGACATGCGAGCTCTTTCCAAATAGTCTTTAGAGACATTTCTTTGGATAGGGTGATTCCGTGACAAGCCGGTAAGTTACCTCACTTTGAAACTTCCATACTGAATCGTTTCAGTATGGTGTCGATGTACCTGGACTGCGAAAGTCCCAACATCCTCTTAGATCTATCACGATAGATCTGGATCCCCAGAATGTAGTTGGCATCGCCCAGGTCCTTCATGGAGAACCTCTATGACAAGAATCCTTTGACTGACTGTAGCATAGGAATGTCATTTCCTATTAAGAGAATGTCATCCACGTACAAGACGAGGAATACCACAGTTCTCCCTACAATCTTACTGTAAATGCATGATAAAGTCGAATTCTTTGACAGTATCATCAAAGCATATGTTCCAACTCCGCGATGCCTGTTTTAATCCATAAATAGACTTAAGCAACTTGCACACTTTACCGCTGCTCCAACTCTGAATGAAACCCTCCGGCTGATCCATATAGACGCACCCCTCCAAATTACCATTTAGAAATGCCGTCTTTACGTCCATCTGCCAGATTTCATAATCGTGGAAGGCATCAATGGCAAGAAGGATCCGAATGGATTTGAGCATAGCCACTGGAGAAAAGGTTTCGTCATAGTCCAAACCAGGTCTTTGACGAAAACCCTTCGCAACAAGTCTAGCTTTATAGGTTTCAACCCGCCCATCTACACCAATCTTCTTTCTGAAGATCCATTTGCAGCCTACGGGTTTTACCCCTTCTGGAGCAATGTCCAAAGTCCAAACTTTGTTGGTGTACATGGACTCCATCTCGGTCCGCATTGCATCCAGCCATCTTACTGAGTCACCGCTCTGAATGGCTTGCTGGAAGCTAGTAGGCTCATCATTTTCAATGATGCAATTCTCTCGATCCCCGTCTATAAGAAAACCGTAGTATCTCTCGGGCGGATGAGACTGCCTACTACTCCTACGGAGTGGCGCTGGGATGTCCGGTTCTCCTGAAACTTCTGGTTCCACCAAGATTTCAGTAATAGCTTGTGGTTCTGGAATTTCTTCCAGTTCTATTGCGCTCCCACTTATCTGATTTTCTAAAAATTCAGTTTCCAAGAAGTGGGGATGCTGAGAAACAAAATCCTTTTGTTCCTCTGCGGAATAGAAAAGATACCCCTTAGAGTTCTTGGGGTATCCTACAAACTTACACAGTACTGAGCGTGCCTCGAGCTTGTCCACATGCTGCCATTTTACAAAAGCTGGACATCCCAATGTCTTAAGGTACTTAAGACAGGGTTTCTTCCCACTCCACATCTGATATGGTATGGTAGGCACAGTTTTGGTTGGAATCTTGTTCAAAAGATATGCAGTTGTCTCTAGTGCATAACCCCAGAAGGATCGCGGTAACTCAGCCTTACTCATCATGTAACGAACCATATCCAATAGAGTTCGATTCCGCCTTTCCGATACACCGTTGTGTTCCGGTGTGTATAGAGGAGTATGCTGAGAGAGAATTCCATTCTCTTTTAAGTAGCCCAGGAACTCGGCACTCAAGTATTCACCACCTCGATCAGATCTTAGTGTCTTGATACTTTTGCCTGTTTGTTTTTCCACTTCATTCTTGTATTCCCAGAATTTCTCAAAGGCCTCGGATTTATGCTTCATCAGGAAGACATATCCATACCTAGAGAAATCATCCGTAAAAGTAATGAAGTATGAATAACCATTTCACGCATGTGTAGACATTGGACCACACACGTCACTGTGTATGAGTCCCAAGAGCTCGCTCGCTCTTACTCCATGTCCAGTGAACGGAGTCTTTGTCATCTTTCCCATGAGACAAGATTCACAAGTAGCATAGGACTGATACTCGAACGGATTCAAATATCCCTATTTATGTAACTTCGTTAACCGTGTCTCATTGATATGACCCAGTCTGCAATACCATAAGAAAGCCTGATTTGTTTCCGGAGACTTTCTTTTAAGTGTGTTCTGGACACTGAAAACCTGAGCTTGATTTAATACGTATATTCCGTTTTCTAATGTACCTGACCCAATCAGAACTTGATTTAGGTGGATGTGTACCACATCGCTTACAAAAGTAAAATCATATCCTTCCTTAGAAAGTAAGGATACAGATATGATATTATAGGCTAGACTATGTACATATAAACAGTTACGTAGTGTCAATGTCTGCCCACTTGTCAATCCTAGGTGATATTCCCCGACGTATTCAGCGTTCACGCTCATTCCGTTCGCAACTCTAAGAGTCATATCACCTACCCTGATAACTCTACGGTTTCTCAAAGCCTGAATTACAGATATGAGATCCTGATCCGGTATCTAGTACCCAGAAAGTAGAGTTAATTGACATACAGTTTTCTATTACAAACACACCCGAAGCCGAAGCCGCAACATGCTTCGAATCCTGGCTACTGGCTTTGCTAGCCCTGCAATCCCTCTGCCAATGTCCTTTCCCGTAATAATAGGAACGTCCCTCCTTCACCACATCTAGTCCCGAAACTTTTGCCCTTCACTTTCCTTCTACTTCCCTGGTTTCCTTCAGGGTGTAAGTAGAGGGCAGAGACTGTAGAATCAAGTCTGTATTTGGCCTGTTCTTCAACGTGGTCTTCTGGTCCGTGAGCTCATCAAAATAGCTAGTCTCTGTAAGGACGTTGTTCCCTACAGATAACCCGACAGCCAAGCTCGCTTGAAGCAATTCATTCGAGGTCTCATATCTTGCGATACGAGATTGCTCTCCATATAAATCTTTGTTATGGAGGAAGACAGAAACTAAGTCCATCTTCTCGTGCTGCCTCTGGTATGTACCATCAACTGAGGCCAACACGAGGCACTTGGCATTCGCACATTCTTTTTCCGATGCCTTACGGATATCAGTATCCGTGACGATGGAAACTGGTCCTGAGACGGCAGGGGTTGGATTAGTGAAGAGGTGTCCCAGCTTGTCATGGGCAATGGACATCTGGACAGACCTTTGCCAGTCATAACAGTCAGGTTCAGTCATATTTTTATCTAGATGTAACCTAGGCGTGGTCACAGGGTCGCTGCAATTAAGAGAGAGAAGAAGAAACACTCAGCATGATGCTCTTGCAAGTTTAGAGTGGTTTTTAGTTTGTCTAAACAGGATGGCTCCCACTGTTTCTCGAATCCCTCCTCAAACCATAAAGGAAGAATTAGTCGGGATCAATCCCACTGCACAATACTTGCTTAGCCGTTCAGCCAGGCCGGTGTCGGTACTTCGAGGGAGGTTTTACGATGCTTTCGCGAAGTTCCTTAATTAAATAACCTCTTTTCCCTGGAGGCGTAGCCCCGCTAACACTGTTCTAGACACCTACTTGGTTTATAGTATTGATCGTTAAGTGAAAAAATCTCCTGAGGAGTAGCGGATACTCACAGTAGGATCGGGATCCAAATATCATTGTGTGATAATGCTGAAGGAATCCTACCAACATTATCAAACTCCAAATGGTATGCAGCACTAGCAAGTTTCAATTTCCTTAAAAACTCCCGATGTGGATTTTTGCCCCATGCTCTTAAGACCTTGACGAAAGTCAACAAATCATAAGTCACATGTCAAGTTCTACCCATCATTGTCCAGGTTAATTTGAACCCACCCGTATATACCCTTGACGAACGTCAACAAGGTAATACGACTGTCCCAAACCAACGCATCTATCTATGCTACATATGAACACCCAACAGCTACCAATCACTATGTCTTGACGAAGGTCAACAAACATAGCTGGAATACTATTGAATATACATATGAAATGACGGAGGGCTACGAATGGTTTTGGCGAAACCATGAACGTAGTGAACTTGATATAATCGATGGAACTTTGATAGCTTTTAAAAGGAGTGGTTTAAGCTCCGCGATATTAAAAGTTTTGCTGTTTTGAAAAAAACCGAATGGTATTGAAATTGTTCCAACGATTCAGCTTTGGTTTGTTTTCTTTGCATTAATATAATGCGTCCCATCAATTTAATCCTACCATTGCAGAAAACAATGAAAATATGATGTACGCTTCTGCTATCCGCATTCTCCACTGGGCCCCGTCCTCACCCGTTAGGTTACTTAACTAACGACAGAGCGGGGGCTAGACTAGCACGGATGCAAAACATAAGCATCGCCTACTAGATATCATATATAGATATAAACATTCGTCAGATGCAATGATAGCCATTCCAGATCACAGATGAACACATTGGATATGCTAGGAATCCGCATTTCGTTCGAGCCTGCAACGACAAACGGATTACACGGTCGTGATGATTAGCCAAAACCCCACCCTAGACCCCTACGGGTGCGGCAAACTACCCGCCAAATACCCGAAATGGAGCAGCCTCCCTCAACAAAGTGAGTAGGCCACTAGGCACTTCAAAGTACCCGGTAGTCTGTGCACCCCACCTTGGGTCTATCCTAGGAGCAGAAAACAGTAAAAGAAATAATATATAAAAGAGGCTATATCCTCAACCCGGATGTGCGACCCAAAAATAATATTACATCAATTTACAATTTACATCAAATGAAAGATAAATAAACACTCATCTCACATCCCCAGCTATTCATTCATGACAATCCAACAAGTTCATATACACAATCCAACATCACAGATAACAGATATGTACAACCCCCACTAATCGACGTATAGCAATTAGTAAACGTTCAGTACATATATCACATCACAGAAGATCCGATTAGCTAAAATACTTAGAATTTCGATCGATAACCAGATTTGAATCTACCCCAAGCACAACACAGTACTCATAAAATCTGGGCAGAAACAAAATATCAGAGAAATCACAAAACACCATGCTGGACACTCTGCATGAAAAACGAGTTGACACGGAGTCGACTCGGCCGCGGATCCGCGGCAAAACGCTTGGTTTCGCCGCGCTTCCGCGGCGGTCTGACCGATTCACGATCTCGTTTTTCTTGGGTGTCCCTAAAAAAGCCAGCACGTATTTTTAAGGCCCCTGGAAAAAATTTTAGACTAGTTTTTAAAAACGACAGAAAAGTGCATTTTTAGTTCGTGTTTTGCGATTTTTCCGACGATCGAATTTCTAACACTTTGCTAACAAGTTAGTAATAGTTTAGCGAGGCTCTGATACCATCATAAGTCTACGTTACCCACCCCGGTACTTACGGGGAGGCGGAATAGGTAAAAATCAAATTTTTATCACAAGGTAACATAGACTACCATGAGGATCTTTGCCAAACCATTTCTAACAAACAACTAGAGGTTCTATCTACTATGCTTAGGAGATTATACCTCACGAAAATGGTCATTCGGTTCTTCCCTCCGGTGTCCTCCTCGTCCATGCAAGCTCCAAGGATCGATCCGGATCTTGGTCACCTCCGCGGCCTCCCAGAGTCGAAGACGATCCACCCGAGAGTTTATAGTCCGAGCTCCACCTCAAGCCGAGGTAACTAAGGCAACAAGTATGCTAAGCTTGATGTCCTAGGTGATGTAGAGGAAGAAGATGGAAGAAGATGGATTTGTTTGTCTATTTAAATCCTAATTTTCTCAACACATGAGGGCTATAAGATTTTCTAGTGAGGAGGAAGAAGAAGAGAGCATGAGAGCTCTCTTTTGATGAGAGAGAATGAGCAAGAGATAATGATCCATGGGAAAAATAATTACCATTCTTTTGTCATGATAAATTGTGATGGTTACAATTTATTTGACCATTATCATGTCAAGTAAAATCCAAGCCATAAGAAGGGTCTAGAGCTCACAAAAAATATCCAAGTCAATAATGGTCAACTAGGTCAAATGGTCAATATGGTCAAATGGTCAAAACAATTAGCCATCACAATTATCATTAAAAGGATTAGTAAATATTTTCCTCCACCTCATAATGGTTTTGACCAAGTCAATGGTCAAAACCCTAATGGGGCATCTCCTTCTTCACTCCTCACAACCGTGCATACACACCCGCATCCGCATTCCGTAGAATACGAATGCACAGAAGACAAAACTAATCCATCTATACAATAGTACGATCCGGCTTAAACCAAATCCCACTAGTATTGTCTGCCCGAACATCATACGCACACAAGTGCACATAAGTGATCATAGCCCTGCCGTAAAACCATTCGGCCTCTACACCTTTTGCCCTGTGGAGGGAAACTCTTTATGTGGGACTCTAAAGACTCGACACTACGCTGGCAGTGGGTTTAACCATAGACCGCAAGCGGCACTAGCTGTACGTAACGGTCTCCAGGTAGATGTCGATAAGAAGGCCGACGAGGTAGACCCCATCCGAACTACTGCTGAGCCTGAATGTGACAATGTCCGTACAGTTCGGTCAGTTCGTCTATGAGTATCGCATGTCGGGCCTATGGGCGGTAAACGTCAGACCCCTAATAGCGGTACAAGTCGTGCCGGAGTGTAGCCCAAAACAGCCTGAGAAACTACTGGAAACACTACCAGTAAATCTCGCTTGCCCTGGCCAGAGACTTTGTGTAATGGCTCTCCTAGACACAGCACGATATCAACCCCCAATACCGGGAGAGACAAATCCTGTCTAACCGTTACTGCCTCCAAGTGCTTCGGGACTGCACCCAACTACTACCTGTTTGCACGACTCTTTTGAGCCGTGGTAGGGTAGTAATCAAAGTACAGTGGGAACACACTCGAGGCGAAGTAGCAGTGTCAAGTCGACGGACTAAGCTGTACTCCTGTCACCTGGGAACTGCTATCTGACAATAGGTATAATACCAACCAACAGTTCCCGACGAGTCATGTCCAGTATACCCGTACCCTAACGAGCACCCGCATACTAATGGCTGTGGGACAGACCATCTCCCCTGCTGGGATGAGAAGCGTATACGCTAGTCTACTCCGGAGTATCGATGCCCCGTCTCAATAGTCCTACGACTAGGGACCTGTATAAAGATGTGCTTGTAGATTACCCAGCCCTCACTAGTGTGACTGCCATCACAACGCTGGTAATCAAGCAAAGATCCAAAGGGCTCTACTAATATGCATAAGCGATATGCTAAAAGAAACACATGCACATATTAAAGTAGAAACAAACCAAGTAGCATACTACCATTTTGAGCAAGAATTTCTATACAACTGTGAATATCCCAAGCTTCCATTAAGTAATATACAAACTAGTATGATACAGTAATGGCCTCTAGGGCATATACACTAACACATGTCACCCGGGAACTGCTTACTGACAATAGGTATAATACCAACCGGCAGTTCCCATCGAGTCCGTCCAGTGCAACTCACAACCTAATGAGTACTTGTATACTATGTCTGGTACCGTATACCAATGGCTGCGGGACAGGCCACATCCCCTGACTGGGGATAAGAAGCGTATACACTAGTCTACTCTGAAGTATCGATACTCTGTCTCTATAATTCTACGACTAGGGATAAGCTTAAGGATGTGCTTATAGACTACCCAGCCCCCACTAGTGTGACTGTCATCACAACGCTGGTAGTTAAACAAAAATTCTAAAGGCTCTATCAATATATGTTAGCGATATACTAAAAGAAACATATACACATATTAAGATAGAATCAAACCAGATAGCATACTATCATATTGAGCAAAACTGTTATTATATCTGTGTATATCCCAAACTTTCAAAATGTCTTATACAATAATGGCATCTAGGGTATATATCACTAACAACGAGACGGCCGGGTAGCTTCCTGCTTGTCCCATTCATAGTGGATAGCTTCTTGCCAAACGAAGACGTGGATCCAAAGCCCTGATCAAGAGATGTCCAGGTAGCTTCCTGCTCAGCCCATCCGCAGTGGGTAGGTTCCTGCCCAACAACGTTGTGGATCTAAAGCCCTCATCACGAGACGGCCGAGTAGCTTCCTGCTCAGCCTATCTACCGTGGATAGCTTCCTGCCCAACGAAGACGTGGATCTAAAACACTCATCACAAGGCGGTCGGGTAGCTTCATGCTCAACCCATCCATTATAGGGAGCTTCCTGCCCAACGAAGACATGGATCCAAAGCCCTTATCACGAGGCGGACGGACAGCTTCCTGCTCGGCCCATTCGCAGCGGGTAGTTTCATGCCCAACAATACTGTAGATCCTAAGCCCTTATCAAAAAGAGGCCGGGTAACTTTCTGCTCGGCTTATCCACAGCGGGTGGACTCCCACCCGAGCTAATGTTTGGTCTTTCAACACTTGGAAACTCAAGAGCAAAACAAGTCCAAATAAAAAGGTACAGGAGCGCAAGTGAACAAAGATGATCTCTGGAGGCTATGCGCCCTTATTTATACCCTCAGTGAAGACAATCTTACGGTCCAGATCCACTCCTGCGAAACGAAGCGTCGCCTCCAATGATTCACATGACGCCACGTGACGGCCGACTATTAAACGCTTTCCCTTCACGCGGATCTGATCAGGCGAAGCGACGTCGCCTTAATGACGTCGTCCAATCAATGATCCGCTGACATCATCTGAAGACGCGTTCGAAGATTAGGGCACTTAATTATCGCCATGTGGGCATGGAGATCAGGGAGACACAACCGCTAAACACCATGTCGTTTCAGGATAAACCACCACGGAGAATCCTCGACACCAAAATGAACAAAGAAAACCGAGCAGACCACTCTCGACCCGATCCATAAATAGGTCGGAACGAGAATAGGGGGCTAATGATGGTGCTCATAAGTGCGGATTCCCCTGATCAAGACACGTGGCGGATGACAAGTCTCTCACGTGCACCAACTAGCTCTTTGAAGTACCATGCAAAAGGGACATTCCTCGGGCCTCATCTCCGAGATATCATCCGACCTTTGGGGAAGCCTCCTCTAAGTACATTCACTATTCGCCTAGCAACCAGCTAACAACTCGTCTCTGAGCTATTCTACTGCTGAGCTTCCTTAATGTCCTCGCTCGTCTCCGAGCTATTACAGAGCTGAGCTTCCTCAGCCCCCTCGCTCGTTTCCGAGCTATCACAGAGCAGAGACTCCTCAGCTTACTTGCTCGTCTCCGAGCTATCATGTATCTGAGATCCCTCAGCGTCCCTATTTGGCCGGGAGCACAGAGCCCGAGCAGCCCTCATAACGGCTCCGTATATCTCGCCACGACGAGATCTCGGCCGCTCCACGTCCCGCATCCCACGCTAGCGTATCTCGCCATTAATAGGTATATCTCGTCATTAATGGGCATAATCCGCCATCAACGCGAACATGACATAGGTGCATAACGGACGGCAAGAATCTCGCATCAGCTCGCTCCATGCGACCGCTATATAAACCCCTTTTCCAAACGACTCAAGTATGTCGAACTCAATCCAACACGCCGCTATTCTACCTTAATATTCCTCGGTACTTACTTGATCGTCGGAGGGTTCTACGGTGGTTTCCCACCCCGGGACTTCCCTTGCAGGTAACTCGATGTCAATAACATCCAACAACCAATTGAGATCTTCACATTCAATTCTCATACCCAATCTCAACCGTTCAGCCGGCTGGCAACAGGATCAACGGAGGACAACATCTGAAGAAGATTCCGACCCCCATCAACATGTCTTAAATAACCCTATTGTTTATTATATGAGGCTGAATAGTGGACGGTGTGTGTAATGTATCGTCAGCTTATAAGTGAAATTGTAACAACTATGTAGAAGCTGTTAATAACTTAGACAATTGTTAATAATTAATAATAATAAGAGAAAACGGAAACTCAGGTGCCACAGGAGAAAATTTTCTTTTATGACATCAGAAAAAGTAAAACCTCCATCAATTTTTTCGACGATCGGCATCCACTATTTTTATCTTCATCATGAAAGATGTGGATAGACCAAATTTGATATGAATCCAATACTCTTTCGCCGTGGATAGAGTGAGTGCAAAATTAACGGTTTTTTGATAGTATGACATTTGTAGGATTTTTACATCACAAAATCAACCATAAATGGCTTTTGGATTCATATCAAATTTGATGTATCGACATCTTGTATCTTGCATGATGATGTTAGATGCCGATCGTCCAAAAAAATGATGGAGATTTATCATTTTTCGATGCCATAGAAGAAAATTCTCTCCTATGGCATCTGAGATTCCGTTTTCTCGATACAAATGTCAATCTTTTTATCATGTGCTTCTATTTTAGTTGCTATAAATATCTCATGGTTTTGCAAGCATTGTAAGGCCATGAATGAATGCTAATTTAAAATGCTCATGATCGGCCCGTAGTAACCTTTGGATGAAATCTATTAAGGGAAGATTCGTTATCCCATTTCCCTAATATACATTTATTGTAAGACGTGTTGATTTGAATATCTAGTCGTTTGTATTTGGACGTAGACTCTTTGGATTGTAGAGAAATATTTAGAGCTAACACTACCATTTCATGTTAAAAGTCATGTTAAAAGGTAATGGACTTCTAAATTAAAATTTCTATTTTATTTAACATCACTATGGCAAAAAAAATACTGAAAATAACATTTCTAAATTTACTTCTTAGTTTTGAAATCTTCTTTTTTCCTTTTATGGAAAACCGTAATATAATTCTTTTAAAAGCTCTATCGTAACTGAATGTTGTTTCTTAAATAAAAAAATTCTTTTACAAAATGATTAAAACAATTTTATAAAAATTATCATCTCTACTGTTATAGTGCTGAAAGAATGGAGTCTTCAATTTTTAAATTGATTGATGATATGCCTTTATTATTCTTCAAGAGAAATCAATTAGAATGTCCACGGAAATTCAATCAAATTCATTAACCGCAACTAACACCATACCCCTCTTAAAAATTTTAACCAACCGCATCTCTTCCCTCTTCCTCTCTCTCTCTCTCTCTCTCCCCAACTGTTATATTTATCCACAATCATTTCTTACAAAAAAATTTATAAGAAGAATAAGAAAGGAAAGGAAAACAAAGTTAAAAAATAATATGGAGACAGAGGAGAAGAACAGATAGAGAAGAGTCTCGCATACTACTTGCTAATTATTGGTAATTAATTTTTTCAAGTTTTTAATACCAAATTCATGTGAGTAGATGCTAATGACATTTTCCTTTAACAAAAATTATCCTTATTAATTTTTTAGTATCTCTATGGATTAATATTCTGCGGACTGATTAAGATTATGTTTTAATACACATGTGCATCGCATGTGCAGAATACCGGTATACATAGTTGAAAATGCGTGCTTCTACAAGCAGGACAACCAAACACAACTCAAAACTCAAATAATTCCCTCGTATGGAGTCTGAATAAATTGAGTTTATTTTGAAATGGTGGTAGGGTTATGCAATCTGTGGTTTGCAACTCCGAAACTTCATTTAAAAATAAAACCCGATTATGTTATAAGAGATATGTTTGGAGAAATAAAGTTTAGAAAATTCAGAATGGACTAGAGTTTAGATTACTGCATTTATCTTAACTTCACAGCTAGCTCAACTCCAACATGAACATCAAACATGATAAAGTTAGCATTTTTAAGTGAAGTTTTGTCTACTTAATGAAACTCCACACAAAGCCTCATAAGCACAGTTCAAGTCACTCTACAAAGATGACAAAACAGTGTGAACAGTAGGGCCACAACCCAAACTATCTCAAAACAAGCGAAAGAAGGAAAACAGACCCACAGGCTGCTGCTCTTCTCTTTATAATCAGAAAAGGGCATTCAATATCATCAGAAGCCCTGAAAATAGAAATCACAGCCCCACACTAAAAAAGGGTTTTTTTTCCCGGAAATAGCGCGTTTATATATTAGAATTATTAAAATAATACAATTTAAATTATATTTAGCAGAATAAAACGGTTCCCTGGCTGACAAGGCATAGAGAGGAACCCGCTCTCTTTGTGGGTTTGGTGGGAGCGGGAAGGAGAGAGCGGGTTCCTAAAATCCGCTTTATTTTAAATAAATAATAATAATAAATCGAAAACCAATTTAAAAAATATCGTTTACAAAACCCTTAATAAATAATAAATAATAAGATTATTGTTTATGTTGCGGACGGGTGACAATTGTTATTACAGTTCATATAGAATTACTATAAATATGAATCTTATATACACTTCATTCACAAAATGAATTCATCAAAATAATTGGACACTTTGACATCCATTTGTAAAAGTATACAATTATCGCTTTCCCTTTCCCAATCCGAGAAGCCTGAACATAAGCCTATGTCTCTTAGGGTGACTGGACGACCCTCCCGTTTCTTGCGTATAGGGCGGCGGCGGCGACGGCGACGGCTGGTCTTCTGCTTCGTCTTCAGCATCGTCTTGGACAGACTGTTGTTCCGCAAATCCTGAATGTGGGACATGTGTCGGATATATGCTGCTATCGCAACAACTGTATGTAGGACGAAAAATCCGTCTCCCAACTGGGCTGTTGTTGCGAAGAACCTATCCCGGTTTCATTCTGCTGATATTGCACAAAACATGGCCCCCAAGGCTGCGCAAAACCCGTTCCCCAAGACTGCCGTTGTTGTACAAACCCCCAAGACTACTGTTGTTGTGCAAAACATGTTCCCCAAAACTGTTGTTGCTCCGGTTGTTGCGCTTGTTCAATATGCCAGGGTTGCTGCTGACAGTATGGTGCTCCAAACCGCTGATCCCGATACTCTGGATCTCCCTGATGTTGCGGCTCTGGTGCCGGCTCATACTGCTGCTCAAGCGATGGCGATAATTGTGGAAGCATATTATATGAACTGAATATACCACCAATATATGAGTCTACAGTAGAAAATAAAGCCTGAGTATCTATACCAACATCAGTCGGATATGGATCTTGTATCATTAATTGTATATGATGCAACCCACGAACCTGTCGTTACATAAAAAATAAGATATAATTATTGACTCATACCGCCGGATGTTAAAAACTAATTTAATTTAAAAAATTTAACTTACCATTTCTCGTTCCACGTGGCCTCTAGGCTCATACTGCCGGATGTTTGGAAAGTCGTTAGGGGGAGCAGAAAGATATCTTACAGTAACACGCTTATACCATTGTAGATATGTTTCTGTAGCGTCGTTGGTTGTTTGGTCACCTATTTGCTGTAAGGCAATATTACGCTTCCTATCCTTCCATCTCAGCAAATATTGATGATGATTCTCCCTCCAATCACGCTCCTCCTTTCCTTCTCGCATGTCTCCCTCTATTGTCATAGGTGTAGGCGGCGGAACCGGAATATGTTGCAATCTACTAAACTGTCACAACACCCGGTCCGGTAGGTGCATGACCACGATATTAATGCATAGTAGTGGCCATCGAGCCCACCAAACCGGCTCTCTTTCGATACAGATACCGGGTAATTCTTGCAGACGATCTGTTGTATAAGGCATCTACGTGAACTGCGCAAAAAATATAGTACAAAAATTGTAATGAAGCTAATTTAAAATTTTTAAATAATGTTAATTACCTAATGTATGTTTACCTGAGTCGCCTCCATACGATCCAACTCATCTCTATAATACTTAAGTACTCTTCGAGGAGCCTTATAAGATTTCTTGCCACTCCACCAAGAACCGAGAGGCTTTCCAGGGGTATCTACGGCAGAAATATTAATGCGATTTGGTCTGTCCATACACATGTGCTCCCATGACTCAATCTATATATAAAGTATCATAATATTAGAAAGAACCATTATTAAAATTTTACAAATGCTTAGCTAATAAAAAATATTATGTACCCGAAGTAGTGTAATGCAACCACAAATTTTATTCTTCGTAGGAGCACATGCCTTATCTAGTTCTTTGTAAAGAAAGGCCAGGACCCCTGCTCCCCAAGCATACTGGCCACACACATAAAAGTCCGTAAGAAACCCAAGGTATAAAGGATGGACATGAATTGCCGATTGGTCCGGCATCAACCAAGAAACGATCATGTACAGAATGTAGGCACGTGCATGTCTATCCAAGACATCATCGGTTGCTTCATCATGGATATTAGTAAATATATTTTTTAACCAGTTTAAACTGGTCTTATACCCCTTAGTATACCCTCATGGTACCTGAATTTTACAATTAATTGTTAGTTAATATCACTGTAATATACTTAAACTTTTTATTTAAAAAAATTACGAATTATACCTGTCCGAGAGAAAACTCAATATATGTATTCCAATATGGGTGCTCGGTATCTGGACCCACAATTATACCTCCAACCAATCCAAGGCCATTCACCCGTAAACCAAGTAAAAGGTCAATATCTTGAAGTCTGATAATGGCATCACCCCATCTAAGATGAAAAATATGAGTCGCTTTTCTCCAACGCTCAACAAGAGAAGTAACGAGACTGCGGTCGAGTTGGATATGACGAAATATTGAAACTTCATAAAATTCGGCTCTTCTAATCCGCTCGATTATACGATAATCAGTAACTTTCTACTTGTCAGAACTGTGACTGATGACTGTAAGATTATCTCCACCCTGCAAAATTTAATCATAATATTTTGAACTATTAGAATTAAAAAAAAATGGGGAATTGAAACAAATATAATAAGTTTTGAATGTTTCCTCCCCGTATATATACTGAAAGATCTATGGTCGTTTTGATTTACGAGCAGTGATTTGTCGAATGGTTGATTCTCCATTGAAATTATTTTGATATTACAATTACTGAAAGAATGAGACAGTCGGTGGGTTTAGAAAGGAATTTGGATATAGATAGTGAAATCAGAGTGAAGAGGCCGGGGTTTTATAGGGAAAGGAGGACGCGTTTCTAAAACCCGCCCTCTCCTTTGCCTACAGTAATTTTTTTGTTTTTTCGATCATGTACATAATGTCAAGTGTCAAATCATTCATTTGTTTTTTTCTTATAATATAATGTGTTGTCAAATCATTCATTTGTTTGTTTTGCTTATAATATAATGTCTTGTTAAATCATTCATTTGTTTTTTGTGTTAAAACATATTCCCCGCTGTTGTTAAAGTTGATTTAATAATACGAAACTTTCTTTATTAAATAATCTCAGTCTCATCCTGCTCTCTCATTTCAAAAGGAGAGGGCGGGTTTTAGAAACACCCCCCTTCAATAATTTTTTTCCAGCAGGTTCCTAAAACCCGCCCTCTCAATAACCAATAGCGCATGACTCTTAACCCAATAGTTGTAAGTCCATGTCACGCACCCCACGAACTTGCGGGAAGACGGAATATATGAAAAACGATTATCAAACCTTCGTAACACGGACTTGAGCGCATGAATCGTATCTAAACCATTACTAGCAAACTACGAGAGGTTTAACAACTCGGATTCGAAGTTATACTTCACGTTACTTGTCCTTCGGGTCTTCATCGCTGTCCTCCACTCCTCGTAGGCTCCTTGGAATATCGGCACCTCAATGGCCTTCTCGAGTCAAAGACGATCCACCCGAGTGCTCCTACTCCAAGCTTAATCTCTAATTTGAGATAACTAGGTTGCTCAAAGTGCTAATCTAAGCTACCTAGGGGATATAGAGTGAAGTTATGAATGTAATAGTCTATCTAATCCTTGATCTCAACACATGAGAGGGGAGGATTAGGGTTTCAAGAGAGAATGAGCTTGAGGAGAGAGAAGGTGAGCATAAGAATGATATTGAAAAATGAACTCATTAGAATATAACAACCATAACAATTTATCAAATAAATAATATAAATGATTAATCATCATGGTTGATTCATTCACCTTGTGTGATTCATCATATGACTCATTAGCTAATTAATGCATCATTTAATACCATGGATGAATCACACAAATGAGCCATTAAGCAATAAATGCATATGCCACCTTAACCCCCAAGTCACCATGCTTCTAGAAGCTTCTCGGAAAATTACGAAAATGCCCCTCCAATCCGTGAAAATACGAAAAAACTTTAGACTGTATAAATCCAATAACCCGATACTAGAATCTGGCTTAAACCAAAGCCGGCTAGTAAAAACTGTCCGAACGTCGTACGTGCGTTTAAACGCGTATGCGTTCGAACCCTTGTCGTAAAACCATACGACCTCTATATCGTTTCGCCTGGAGCAGGGAAACTCTCTGTGTGGGACTCTAAAGACTCGACACTACGCTGGTAGTGGGTTTAACTGTAAGTCCATGCTACCTCTCCCGGTACTTTCGGGCATACGGAATTCGGTGAAAAACAATTTTCTAGAGGTGGTAACATGGACTTAAAAACCCGGATCTTTGTTAAACATCTAACTAACAACCTAACTAGGAGTTGTTAACTACTCGGTTAGGGGTTTTATACCTTTCTTATCTCGAACTCTTTCGTCTTCAAGCCTCGATGGTTGTCCGAATCGGCTTCTCCCCGTCGTCTCCTTGCGCCGAAGATAGATCCACCTGAAAGCTTCTACCTTTGGCTCCTTCTTCGAACTTTGAAGAAACTAGTTCACTCGGTTTTCCAAACCTTGTGAACTAGAGTGAGTAGAGAAGAGTTTGTTTGGGATTTTATCTATGGTTCTTGGTTCTCAACTCATGAGACAAGTGAACCATAAACTCAAGAGAGGGAGAGCAAGAGGAGGAAGATGAGAGCTCAAGAACAAGAGAGAGAATGAGCATAGAATAATGAGAGAGGACTTTTCTCATTTGGCTCTTATAATCCATAACCATCATAACACATCATAGCAATCAAGTATTATGTGATGGTTTAAGCAACAATAGCCATATCATTTCATGCACTCATTTTGCACAAGAGAGCGAGCAAGCAAAAGTCTTTGCCATGAAATGATAGCTATTGTTATCATGATGGTCAACTAGTCAAGCCTAGTCAACCGGTCAACAAAGTCAACAAGTCAACAAAGTCAACCCCTTAACAACCATGCCACCATAATACTTAATTAATATAATTGTTAATCATATATCATATTCTCATTAGGGTTGAGCAAAAAGTCAATAGTCAACGGTCAACGGTCAACAACCCTAATGAGAATTCTCTGCCTCTGTCTCTCCGTCAACTGTGCATACACACCCGCATCCGCGTTCCAAGGAACACGGATGCATACTGGATAAAACCAATCCCAAAAGGTACACTAGGATCTAGCTTAAACCAAAGCCCGCTAGTGTAAACTGTCCGGACACTGTACGTGCATAAGTGCACGGATGTGACCGAACCCTGTCGCAAAACCATGCGACCTGTCGCAAAACCATGCGACCTCTACTCTTTTGCCTAAAGGCGAATAGCTTTCTGTGTGGGACTCTAAAGACTCGACACTACGCTGGCAGTGGGTTTAACCACAGACCGCAAGCGGCACTTGCGGTGCGTAACGGTCCCCAGGTAGATGCCGACAAGAAGACTGACGAGGCGAAACCCATCTGAACTCCTACTGAGCCTGAATGTGACATTCTCCGTACAGTCCGGTCTGTTCGTCTGATACATCGCATGGCGGGCCTAGGGGGGCGGTAAACGTCAGTCCCCTAATAGCGGTACAAGTCGTGTTGGAGTGAAGCCCAATACACCCTGAGATAACACTGGAAGCCTACCAGTATATCCCGCTTGCCCTGGCCAGGGACTACTCGTGTAATGGCTCTCCTAGACACAGCGCGATGTCAACCCCCAATACCGGGAGAGAAGAATCCTGTCTAACCGTCACTGCCTCCAAGTGCTTCGGGACTGCACCCAACTACTACCTGTTTGCATGACTTCTTTGAGCCGTGGTAGGGTAGTAATCAAAATACAGTGGGAACACACTCGAGGCGAAGTGATAGTGTCAAGTCAGCGGAATAAGCTGTACTCATGTCACCTGGGAACTGATAACTGACGATAGGTATAATACCAACCGGTCAGTTCCCGACGAGTCCTGTCCAGTGTACTCGTAACCTAACGAGCACTCGCATACTATCTCCAGTACGATGTACTGATGGCTGTGGGACAGACCATCTTCCACACTGGGATGAGAAGCGCATGCGCTAGTCTACTCCGGAGTATCGATGCCCTGTCTCGATAGTCCTGCGACTAGGGACCTGCATAAGGATGTGCTTATAGATTACCCAGCCCCCACTAGTATGACTGCCATCACAACGCTGGTAATCAAGCAAAAATCCTAAGGGCTCCACTAATGCGTATAGGTGATATAATAAAATAAACACATGTATACATTTAAGTAGAAACAAATCAAGTAGCATACTACTATTTTGAGCAAGATTGTATATACAAGGTGAATATCCCAAGCTTCCATTAAGTAATATACAAACTAGTATGATACAGTAATGGCCTCTAGGGCATATACACTAACAATCTCCCACTTGCACTAAGGCCATGTACTGGCGTATCGAAGACCTATCATCTCGATCAGCCGCTCGAACTGAGTCTGGGGTAAGGCTTTGGTGAATGGATCTGCAGTGTTATCTTCTGAAGCAACCCTCCGAACCTCGATCTCCTGGCGATCCACGATCTCCCTGATCAGGTGATACCGCCTCAAGATGTGTCTGGATCTCTGATGGGACCTGGGTTCCTTCGCTAAAGCTATAGCCCCGTTGTTGTCGCAATACAGAGGTATTGGATCAACAATGGACGGAACCACCTGAAGTTCTTTCAAGAACTTCCTCATCCAGACAGCTTCCTTTGCGGCATCAGATGCAGCGATGTATTTCGCTTCCATCGTCGAGTCTGCAACGGTTTCCTGTTTGGAACTCTTCCAACACACCGCCCCTCCATTGAGGGTAAAGACAAAACCCGACATGGACTTGAAATCATCCTTGTCACTCTGGAAGCTGGAGTCAGCAAAGGCTTCGATCTGGAGGTCTTTTCTGCCATACACCAAGAACATCTCCTTAGTCCTTCTCAGGTACTTGAGAATGTTCTTTACCGCTATCCAGTGTTTCTCCCCAGGGTTTGACTGATACCGGCTTACCACACTCAGTGCATAAGCTACATCCGGTCTGGTACACAACATCGCATACATTATAGAGCCTACCGCAGAAGCGTAGGGTATAATAGACATGCGATCCCTCTCCAAATCAGTCTTGGGAGACATCTCTTTAGAGAGGGTGATCCCGTGACAAGCCGGTAGGTTACCGTGCTTGGAATCTTCCATACTGAATCTCTTCAGTATGGTGTCGATGTACCTGACTGTGAAAGTCCTAATATCCTCTTGGATCTATCACGATGGATCCGGATCCCCAGGATCTATGAGGCATCACCCAGGTCTTTCATGGAGAACCTGTGTGATAAGAACCCCTTGACAGATTGTAGCATAGGAATGTCATTTCCTATTAAGAGAATGTCATCCACGTATAAAACGAGGAATACTACAGTTCTCACTACAAATCTACTATAGATGCATGGTTCATCTGGATTTTTGATAAAGCCAAATTCCTTGACCGTCTCATCAAAACAGATGTTCCAACTACGCGATGCCTGCTTTAGTCCATAGATGGACTTAAGCAACTTGCACACCTTTCCGCTGTTCCCACTCTGAATGAAACCTTCTGGTTGGTCCATATAGACACACTCCTCTAAATTTCAATTTAGAAAAGCGGTCTTTACGTCCATCTGCCAGATTTCATAATCGTGGAAGGCAGCAATGGTAAGAAGGATCTGAATGGACTTCAGCATAGCCACTGGAGAAAAGGTTTCATCATAGTCCAAGCCAGGTCTTTGACGGAAACCCTTTGCAAAAAGTCTAGCTTTATAGGTCTCAACCTGTCCATCTACACCAATCTTCCTTTTGAAGATCCACTTGCATCCTACGGGTTTTACCCCGTCTGGAGCAATGTCCAACGTCCATACTTTGTTGGTGTACATGGACTCCATTTCGGTCCGCATTGCATCCAGCCATTTTACTGAGTCAATGCTCTGAACGGCCTGCTGGAAGCTAGTAGGCTCATCATAATCTATGATGCAATCCTCTCTATCCCCGTCTATGAGAAAACCGTAGTATCTCTCGGGCAGATGAGACTGCCTACTACTCCTGCGGAGCGGCGTAGGAATGTCCTGTTCTTTTGAACCCTCTGGTTCCACTAAGCTTTCAGTAATAGTCTGCGGTTCTGGAATTTCTTCCAGTTCTATTGCGCTCCCACTAATTTCCTTTTCCAAGAACTGGTGTTCTAGAAAGTGGGCATTACGAGAAACAAGGACTTTTTGTTCCTCTGCGTGGTAGAAAAGATACCCCCTGGTGTTCTTTGGGTATCCCACAAACTTGCACAGTACTGAGCGTGCCTCGAGTTTGTCCGCATGCTGCTTTTTGACAAAAGCTGGACATCTCCAGATCTTCAGATATTGAAGATAGGGTTTCTTCCCACTCCATAACTCATATGGTGTGGTAGGCACAGTCTTAGTGGGAACTCGGTTCAAAAGGTATGCGGCTGATTCTAGCGCATACCCCCAGAATGATCGCGGTAACTCAGCGTTACTCATCATGGACCGTACCATATCCAATAGGGTTCGGTTCCGTCTCTCCGATACACCGTTATGTTGCGGAGTGTATGGAGGAGTAAGCTGAGAGAGAATTCCGTTCTCTTTTAAATAGTCCAGGAACTCGGCACTCAAGTATTCACCACCTCGATCCGATCTTAGGATCTTGATACTTTTGCCGGTTTGTTTTTCTACTTCATTCTTATATTCCTGGAATTTTTCAAAGGTTTCGGACTTATGTTTCATTAAGAAGACATGTCCGAATCTTGAAAAATCATCCGTAAAAGTAATGAAGTAAGAAAAACCGCTTCGCGCATGTGTAGACATTGGACCGCACACGTCGCTGTGTACGAGTCCCAAGAGCTCGCTCGCTCTTACTCCGTGTCCAGTGAACGGAGTCTTTGTCATCTTTCCTTTGAGACAGGATTGACAAGTGGCATACGATTGATATTCGAACGGATTCAAATATCCTTCTGTATGTAACTTCGTCAACCTTCTCTCATTGATGTGACCCAGTCTACAATGCCACAAGAAAGTCTGATTTATTTCCGGAGACTTTCTTTTGTGTGTATTCTGGACATTGAAAATCTGTGGTTGGTTTAATACGTATATACCATTGCTTAATGTACCTGACCCAATCAGAACTTGATTAAGGTGAATGTTTACAACATTATTTACAAACGCAAATTCATAACCTTCTTTAGAAACCAAAGATACAGAAATGATATTACAAGTTGCGTTGGGTACAAAAAAGCAATTACGCAAAACCAAAACATGTCCATCTGACAATCCCAGGTGATAGTCCCCCACGGCCTTAGCATCCATGCTAGCTCCGTTTGCAACTTTGAGGGTCATGTCACCTGCTTTCAAAACCCTACGGTTTCTCAACGCCTGCAAAGAATTACAGAAATGAGATCCTGATCCGGTATCCAATACCCAGGAAGTAGAGTTTATTGAAAGACAGTTTTCAATAACATACACACCTGAAGCTGAAACTGCAACCTGCTTCAATTCCTGTGTCCTGGCTTTCCAAGCCCTGCAATCATTCTTCCAGTGTCCTTTCTTATGACAATAGAAGCATTCTTCCTTATCCACAAGCTTTCCCACTTTCTTTGTTGCTTTTTTCTTTCCCTTCGTATCCACTTTACTAACACCGCCTCTTGGTTTGGCGGGGGCTTTCTTCTTCTTTCCCTTGGCTTTCGCCTTGGACCTAGAAGAAGAAGATCCTCCTACAAACAAAGTGGATGTTTCCCTACCTTTCTGTAGGGTGCCCTCTGCGCTCCTCAGCATGTTGAGGAGTTCTGAAAGTTCAACTTCCTTTTCTTGTAAGTTGAAGTTCAGTATGAACTGGGCGTAAGTGGAAGGAAGGGACTGGAGAATCAAGTCCGTATAGAGCTCATTCTCCAACGTGGTCCCAAGGTCCGCGAGCTCCTCAATGTAGCCAATCATCTTAAGCACGTGTTCCGCTACCGATGATCCGACGGCCAATCTTGCCGAAAATAACTTCTTCGACACTTCGTATCTTGCGATACGAGATTGCTCTCCATACAGTTCTTTTGTATGAAGAAATATGGATTCCAGGTCCATATTCTCGTGCCTCCTCTGATGTTCATTGTCCATAGAGGCAAGCACGAGGCACTTGGCCTTCGCGCAGTCTAATTCCCAGGTCTTACGGATTTCCTTATCCGCGACGCTGGTTTTGGGACCTGGGACAGGGGGAGATTTGGTGGTAAGAAGATACCCCAGCTTGTTGTAAGTGATTGCCATCTTGACATTCCAGAGCCAATCTTTGTAGTTTGGCCCTGTCAGTATGTTTTTATCTAGGAGTAACTTAAGTCCAGTCATGTCGATTGGTCGCTGCAATTAGGAGAGAGAAGAAACACTCAGCATGATGCTCTTGCAAGTTTAGAATGGTTTTTAGTTTTTCTATACAGGATGGCTCCCACTGTTTCTCGAATCCCTCCTCAAACCAAAAAGGAAGAATTAGTCAGGATCAATCTCACCGTACAATACTTGCTTAACCGTTCAGTCAGGCCAGTGTCGGTACTTCGAGAGAGGTTTTCCAACGCTTTCGTGAAGTTCCTTAATTAAATAACCTCTTTTCTCTGGGGGCGTAGCCCCGCTAACACCTTTCTAGACACCTACTTGGTTTATAGCATTGATCGTTAAGTGAGAAATTTCCTGAGGAGTAGCATATACTCACAGTAGGATCGGGATCCAAATAATATCATCTCATGACAAAACTTAAGGAATCCTACCAGAATCATCACACTCCAAATGGTATGCAACACTAGCAAGTTTCAGTTCTTTTGAAACTCCCGATGTGGATTTTTGCCCCATGCTCTTATGACCTTGGCGTGAGGTCAAAATGTCATAAGTCACATGTCAAGTTCTTCCGATCATTATCCAGGTTAATTTGAACCCACCCGTACCTACCCTTGACGTAGGCCAAAATGGTAGTACGGCTGTCCCAAACCAACACATTCTATCTATGCAACAGATAAATATCCGGCAGCTACCAATCACTATGCCTTGGCGTGAGGTCAAAATACATAGCTTGAATACTGCCGAATATTTAACTGAAATGATGGAGGGCTACGAATGGTTTTGGCTAAACCGTGAACGTAGTGAACTTAATATAATCGATGGAACGAGATAGCTTTTAAAAAGGTGTGGCTCAAGCTCCGCGTTTAAAAGTTTGTTTTGAAAAGAACCGAGTGGTTTTTCGAAAGTGTTCCAACGACTTTAACTTGGTTTATTTTCTTGCATTAGTTCTTTTAATGCGTGATATTCTTGCATTAGTTCTTTTAATGCGTCCCATCATTTAATCCTACCATTGTAGAAAACAACCAAAATATGACGTAAGCTTATGCCATTCGCATTCGCCACGGGGCCCCGTCATTACCCGTTAGGTTACTTAACTAACGACAGAGCGGGGGCTGGGCTAGCACGGCTGTAAAACATAAGCAACGCCTAAATAATATCATATATAGATATACTGCAATGATAGCCATTTCAGATCACAGATGAACACATTGGATATACTAGGAATCCACAATTCGTACGAGCCTGTAACGAAAAGCAGATTACACGGTCGCGGTGAATAGCCAATACCCCACCCAAGACCCCTACGGGTGTGGCAAACTACCCGCCAAGTACCCGAAGCGAAGCAACCTCCCTCAACTCCGTGAGTAGGCCACTCGGCACTTCGGCATACCCGGTAGTTTGTGCACCCCCTCCATGGGTCTATCCTAGGAGCAAAAACAGTAAAAAGAAATTATACAATGACGGCTACAACCCCGACCCGGTTGTGCGGCCATACAAATAATTATTACATCAATTTACAAATTTACATGAGTTGAAAGAAAAGAAAACTCTCGTCTCACAACCCCCGGCTATTCACCCGCGATAATCTAATGAATTCATATACACATTCCAATAACATTACAGATCACAGATTTGTATAACCCCCACTAATCGACATATAGCGATTAGCAGACGTTTAATACAAATATCACATCACAGAAAAACCCGTCAGCTTAAGTCTTTTAGAAGTTCGATCAAAAATACGGATTTTCAGGCCCCAAACACAAAATTTTCGTTCTGGAAAATCTGGGCAGAAAATACATATTCCAAAAATCCCAAAATACCCCACTGAACAAACTGCAACCAAAATTTCCCACTACCGAGTCAGCTCGGCCGCGGAACCGCGGCGGGAACACGCTCCCGCCGCGTTTCCGCGGCGCTTTGATCGGTTCAGTGGACGAAATTTTGTCAGTTTGTTATAAAAACCCTGAGCCGAATTTTAAAGTATGATTTATCATTTTTGGAACAGAGGAAAAATTCGACAGCAAGCATGATATCGGGGTTCATTTCGGGACTTTTTCTTTGATCGATCTTCTAGCTACTTTGCTAACATGTTAGATAGAGTTTAACTAGGCTCTGATACCACTGTAAGTCCATGCTACCTCTCCCGGTACTTTCGGGCATGCGGAATTCGGTGAAAAACAATTTTCTAGAGGTGGTAACATGGACTTACAGCGAAAAACAATTTTCTAGAGGTGTCAACAAAGTCAACAAGTCAACAAAGTCAACAAAGTCAACCCCTTAACAACCATGCCACCATAATACTTAATTAATATAATTGTTAATCATATATCATATTCTCATTAGGGTTGAGCAAAAAGTCAATAGTCAACGGTCAACGGTCAACAACCCTAATGAGAATCCTCTGCCTCTGTCTCTCCGTCAACTGTGCATACACACCCGCATCTGCGTTCCGAGGAACACGGATGCATACTGGATAAAACCAATCCCAAAAGGTACACTAGGATCTGGCTTAAACCAAAGCCCGCTAGTGTAAACTGTCCGGACACTGTACGTGCACAAGTGCACGGATGTGACCGAACCCTGTCGCAAAACCATGCGACCTGTCGCAAAACCATGCGACCTCTACTCTTTTGCCTAAAGGCGAATAGCTTTCTGTGTGGGACTCTAAAGACTCGATACTACGCTGGCAGTGGGTTTAACCACAGACCGCAAGCGGCACTAGCTGTGCGTAACGGTCCCCAGGTAGATGCCGACAAGAAGACTGACGAGGCGAAACCCATCTGAACTCCTACTGAGCCTGAATGTGACATTCTCCGTACAGTCCGGTCTGTTCGTCTGATACATCGCATGGCGGGCTTAGGGGGGCGGTAAACGTCAGTCCCCTAATAACGGTACAAGTCGTGTCGGAGTGAAGCCCAATATACCCTGAGATAACACTGGAAGCCTACCGGTATATCCCGCTTGCCCTGGCCAGGGACTACTCGTGTAATGGCTCTTCTAGACACAGCGCGATGTCAGCCCCCAATACCGGGAGAGACGAATCCTGTCTAACCGTCACTGCCTCCAAGTGCTTCGGGACTGCACCCAACTACTACCTGTTTTCACGACTCGTTTGAGCCGTGGTAGGGTAGTAATCAAAGTACAGTGGGAACACACTCGAGGCGAAGTGATAGTGTCAAGTCAGCGGACTAAGATGTACTCATGTCACCTGGGAACTGATAACTGACGATAGGTATAATACCAACCGGTCAGTTCCCGACGAGTCCTGTCCAGTGTACTCGTAACCTAACGAGCACCCGCATACTATCTCCAGTACGACGTACTGATGGCTGTGGGACAGACCATCTCCCATACTGGGATGAGAAGCGCATGCGCTAGTCTACTCCGGAGTATCGATGCCCTGTCTCGATAGTCCTGCGACTAGGGACCTGCATAAGGATGTGCTTATAGATTACCCAGCCCCCACTAGTATGACTGCCATCACAACGCTGGTAATCAAGCAAAGATCCTAAGGGCTCCACTAATGCGTATAGGTGATATAATAAAATAAACACATGTACATATTTAAGTAGAAACAAACCAAGTAGTATACTACTATTTTGAGAAAGATTGTATATACAAGGTGAATATCCTAAGCTTCCATTAAGTAATATACAAACTAGTATGATACAGTAATGGCCTCTAGGGCATATACACTAACATTAACTACAGACCGCAAGCGGCACTAGCTGTACGTAACGGTCCCCAGGTAGATGTCGATAAGAAGGCCGATGAGGAAACTCATCCGAACTCCTACTGAGCCTGTCCGTGACAATATCCTCGCAGTCCGGTCTGTTCGTCTAAGAGCATCGCATGTATGGTCTAGGGAGGTGGAGAACGTCAGACCCCTAATAACCGTACAAGTCATGCCGGTATGGCTCATGACCATTCAAGAATCTACTGATCAGTCCACCAGTAATTCTCCATCAGCCCTGGCCAGGGACTTATGGTAATGACCAACCAATCACAGTGCGATATCAACTCCCTATATCGGGAGAGACGAATCCCTAACAGTCGCTCACTGCCTCCATGTTGCCCGGGACTGTACCCAACTAAAACCTGTTTGCACGACTCCTTTGAGCCGTGATAGGGTAGTAATCAAAGCATAGTGGGAACTCACACGAGACAAATAAAGACCTTAAGTCAACAGACTACCTGCTCACATGTCACCTGAGAACTGCTATCTGACGTTATGTATAATACCATCCAGTCAGTTCTCCTTCGAGTCCTGTTCGGTGTACCCGTAACACAACGAGCACCTGTATACTATCTCCAGTACGACGTACTGATGGCTGTGGGACAGACCATCTCCCCAACTGGGATGAGAAGCGTACACACTAGTCTACTCCCGAGTATCGATGCCCTGTCTCGATAATCCTATGACTAGGGACATGTATAGGATGTTGCTTATAGACTACCCAGCCCCTACTCGTGTGACTGCCATCACAACGCTGGTAATCAAGCAAAGATCCTATGGGCTCTACTAATATGTATAAGTGATACGTTACTAGAAACTTATGCACATATTAAAGTAGACAAAACCAAGTAGCATACTACCATGTTTAGCAAGACTGTATATACAACTGTGAATATCCCAAGCTCCCATTAAGTAATAAAAATGCTAGTATGATACAATAATGGCCCCTAGGGCATATACACTGTAGGGTTCCTAGGCACACTCATGAAGTCACACAAGGCCTCAACCATGCCAAATTCAAAAATTTCCGGTGCCGAGAAACCCTAATGCGATCGTTGACTAGAGTTTAAGGCGAAACTACAACTAGTTAACAATTAACTGCTAAGTGAAAGAGACTACAACCTTTGTAGATCCGGTCCTCCACTTCCTAAGCTCCGTGTTGATGTCCCTTCGCTGCGATCATCACGATCCCGGACCCTAGCGATGGTTTCGTCGGAGAAATGATCGGGCTAGGTCGTTGACTTCGATGCCGAAGATGATCTACGTCGAGGCAACTCTAACTCGAACTCCAACTTTACCAAGTTATGAAACTTGTGAAGAAAACACCCTATACTACTTGGAAAGTGGTAGAGGATGAAGAAATAGGAAGTGGGTTCACTTTGGATTTGGATTTCTCACTTGGAATCATCACTTGACATTTTTCAAGCAAGCTTTTTCTTTCTTCATCTTGAAGAAGAAGAAGAAGAATGAAAAAGAATTATGGATTAATTCCAAAAAAAAAAATGAAGTGATGGTTATCATAATGCAACCATGGGTGAGGCTAACTCATGTAGAGAATAAACTAGGGTTAAGGGAAATGGTTAGGGTTAAGGAAAGAAACAAAATGGTCAAAGCATTTCAAAGCTTCATGAAGCTTCAAGGAAACAAAACAAAGAATGCCACAATTTTATTTTATCCAAAATAAATGAATAAATAAATTAAAACCCTAACCATTTACTTAACCAAGGTTTAAATCAAACATACACCCAAGTTTGCATGTATCATCAAACATGATACAATCTTGTGCACAAAAATATATCACATATACAATGTGCACAAACAAGTGAGAAAAACATCTTAAGTGAACCAATATTAGTTAATGTAAAGTAATATATCAAATATATAATTATACATTAAATCATTAAATCAACACTTGATTTAACGATCCGGTCACATCACATATGACCGACTAATATCCAATGTATCGACTTATCGAATCAATCCTCGATTCGATAACTAGGTTATATCACATACAACCAATCGATACATTCATCGCAAGAATAGAATACGGTATCACATACACGCATTATTCTCGGTCCCGCACATATCTCATATGCGGTCCTATTTCGTTTCGCTTGAGCCAGGAAACCTCTGTGTAGGACTCTAAAGACTCGTCAATACGCCGGCAGCAGGTGATGATCATATCAAACACCCACAAGCCGCAAGCGGTCTGCTAAACGTAACGGCCACCTGGGTATTGAGCGATCAGAAGATCGACGAGCAAGCCCGCTCAGACTCCTGTGAATCCAACCAGTAACACTTACCGTATAGTCCGGTCTGTTCGTCTGATATGTCGCATATCTCGCCTAGGGTTGGTAAACGTCAGACCCCAATAGCTCGATAAGTCGTGTCAATATGAGGTCTATAATATTTCGAGAAACTACTGGTAACACTTACCAGTAAATCTCAGCAACCCTGGCCAGGGATTTCCGGTTATAACCAATCGAACACAGCGCAACATCAACTCCCTATACCGGGAGAGACGAATCCCCTCCTATCGCTCATTGCCTCCATGTGATTCGGGACTGTACCCAAAAACCACCATTTTGCACGCCCTCTTGGACGTGGTAATGTGGAAATCAAAGCACAGTGGGTATCACACAAGACTCTATGACGATTTCGGGTCAACAGACTACTCTGTACCAGTGTCACCAGAGAACTGCCATCTGACGTAAGGTATAATACCATCTAGGAGTTCTCGGCGAGTCCGTCCTGTGTACCCAGTCTCCACTGAGCACCCGTATATCATCTCTGATGTCAAACACCAATGAATATGGGATCATCCATCGCCCATCTGTATGGATCGAGAAGGTATACGCTAGTCTACACTGGTATATCGATGCCCTGTCTCGATACACCCACGACTAGGGACCTTGAAGGATGTACTTATGGACTACCATGTCCCCACTAGTATGATCCGCATCATAGTCTAGGTAGTCAAGTACACATCCTAAGGGCTTTACCAACATGTAACAGAGAGACAATCAGTATACACGTTAAGGTAAAGAGCAACCAGATAGCATACTATCATGTCGAGCAAGAAAGTCCTCCCTACATATGTCCCAGCATCCACTACAATATACATCCTATGTACAGTAATGGCCTCTAGGGCATACATATAACTAACAATCTCCCACTTGCACTAGGGCCATCTGTAGCAGTGGTTGTAGTATCTCATAATCAACCATCCCATAATAGTCTCCCTTTGGGAAAAGGCCTTTGTGAGTGGATCCGCCGTGTTGTCCTCTGAGTCTGCTCTCCTAACCTTGATCTCCTTGGAGATCAACCATCTCCATGATCAGGTGATGCTGCCTTAGAATACGTCTGGGTCACTGATGAGACCGGGGTTCCCGGGCCAAAGCCACATTTCCATTGTCACACAATGGTAGGAACCTAATTCATTTCATGAACCAATATACACCCAAATAGCCTCTTTGGTAGCATCTTAAATAGCGATGTATCCTGCCTTTATCGTCTAGTATGCCACGATATCTAGCTTGGAACTCTTCCAACATACTATCCCTTTACTATGGGTAAAGACAATGCCTGTGACTGACATTCAGTCGTCCTTATCACCCTGGAACTTTTCAAGTGATTTTTCCCAGGATCGATTGATACCATCTCACTACAACTAGTGAGAATCCTAACATCCATTTAGATCTATCTCATAGATCCAAAAACTCAGGATTTAGTAAGTATCAGTTTGATCCTATGTGGAGAATCATAGTGATAAGCGGAGATTGATCGAGCGTAGCATAGGAAACTCCTTCCCTATCAAGAGTATGTCATCCACGTACTCTATGAGGATCACCACCATACTCCCTACTACCTTTTTGTATATACAAGGTTCATCTACCATTTTGATGAAGTCAAACTATTTGACTACTACATCAAAACAGTTCTTCCAACTCCGTGATACCTGCTTTATCCTATAAAGCATCTTGTACACGTTTCCGTTGCTCCCACTGTCTACGAAGCCCTCTGGCTGTGTACTTACAGACGCTCTCTTCTAAAACATCATTTTAGAAAAAGCAGTCATGACACCCAACCGCCAGATATCGTAGTCATGGTATGTAGCCGTGGGCAAGTAGGATCCGGATGGACTTAAGCATAGCCACTGGAAAAGGTTTTCATCATTGTCCACACCTGGTCGATGATGAAAACCTTTAACAAGTCTAGCTTGAAAGTCTCAACTTTTCCATCTACACCAAGTAATCTTCTCAAGATATACTTGCTCATGATGGGATTTAACCTTCAGATATAGCAACCAAAGTCCATACTTTGTTGGTGTATAAGGATTCCATCTCAGATCACTAAGCATCCAGACATTCTTATAGAGTCTTACTCCTGATGGCCAGCTCGAAACTAGTTGGGTCATCATCTCATGATGCAATCCTCGCTCCCACTGTCATAGAGAAACCGAAGTATCTCTCAGGTGGGTGAGGAACCCTACTAGATCGGCGGAGAAGCTGAGGTTCGTTGGTTACTATTGAATCCTTTGGTTCTATCAAATCGTCTGTTGTAGTTTGTATAGCTGGAACCTTTCCAGTTGTACATAACAGACCTGGTCTCGAGCTTGTCCGGATTTTGCTTTTAGACATAGGCCGGTCAACCCCAAATCTTAACTGGCTTAAGACATGGGCTCTTCCCATACCATATCTCATATGGAGTGGTAGGCAGTGATCTGATTCGAACTAACTCAATAGGTATGCAGCTTCTCAAGTGCATAACCCCCAAAAGGAAACAGGTAACTCAGTAGTACTCATCATAGAGCGCACCATATCGAATAGGGTGCAAATTGCTCCGCCCTGATATACCATCGTGCTATAGTGTATACGGAGGAGTAATGCTGAGAGCGAATCTCATTCTCCTTTAGAATAGTCTAGGAATTCCGTGCTCAAGTATTCTCCTCCCTGATCTCATCATAGGACATAATACTTATACCCGTTTTGGTTCTCTACTTCTAACTTATATTCTGTGAATATCTCAAAAGGTTCGGACTTGTGTTTCAACAGGAATATATGTCTGAATCTTGAGAGATCGTCAGAGAATGTAATGAAGTACAAAGAACCGGTCCTGGCATGTGTAGACGGGGGACCTTACATACATCAACATGTATCAATCCCAAGTGTTTACTAACTCTTTCTCTGTTTCCAGTAAACAGAGCTATGGTCATCTTATCTCTGTGACATGAATGGCAAGTTTCACAAGATGTAAATTCAAACTGATTTAAATATGCATCTATATGTAACTTCAGCTAGTCGGGTCGCATTGATATGACCTAGTCTACAATACCTCAAGAGGAATTCGTTTCATTTCTGAACTCTTTCTCTTGTGTGTGTTCTGTATACTAAGAACTGTAATTTGATTTAGAATGTCAATGCTTTTAAATAACGTGCCTGAACCGATCAACTTTTGAAATAGCAAATGCTCAAAACATTATCCATCAATACAAAATTATATCCTTCTTTACTAATAAAGAGATTGATATGATTTTGTACATCAGGTTCGGTACCTAATAGCATTTGTTCAGAATCAATGTATTTGTAATACAGGATGACAGTGACCAACAGACTTGGCTGCAACACTTGCCCCGTTTTCTGTCTCATGAAACTTATCATCCGTTCTCAGTTCTCTACCATTCTAGCCCTATGTAATAGATTACATATCTGGGATCCTGATCCGGTATCAGATACCCAGGATGCAGAGGATACTGAGAAACAGTTATGTATTTTGAACACACCCGAAGGAGATGCATCATATGCACTTTCTTCGTTTGGGCGGCATAGGAATTCTGGTATTCCCTATTTCCTACTCTGTCTTATAACAATTATAAGTTGGAGCGGGACCAACGTTCCCCAGCTCAGTATAACAAGCGGGTTCGGTCAATATATCCGTTTTATTATCTTGATTAAGCGTGATATGGTCGCTACCTGGAGAGAGAGAGAAGAAAACACTTAGCGTATGCTCTTGCAAGATCAGATTGGTTATTATTTTATCTAATCAGGATGGCTCCCACTGTTTTTATCAAATCCTTCTTCAAACCCTAAAAGGAAAGACTAGCCGGGATTAATTACACACTACAAGTTCGCCAATCTTTCAGCCAGGCCAGTGTCGGTACTTTGAGGAGGTCCCCCGTGCTTTCGCACGAACTTAATTAATGTAAATCTCGTTTTCCCAGAGGCGTAACCTCGTTAACACCTTCTAGACACCTACTTGATCGGCTAATTGTAATGTGTAAAACTCTCTCAGGAGTAACTCTTACTCGCAGCGGGTATTGGGATCCAACTATCTCATAGAAGGTATGCAATCTCATTACAAATTTCAACACTTGAAATTCCCAATAATTTTGCCCCTAGCGTCCTATGACCTTGACGCAGGCCAACAAACCATAGTGTGCTAGTCAAGTTCAATCCGACATTTCCTGATTGAATTAAACCCACCCGCACAACCCTTGACACAGGCCAACAAAGTCGCACGACTACCCTAATCCAATCTGCATCATATGCATAAGCAGATAAATACTAGTTAGCTACCGCACACTACGCCTTGGACGCAGGCCAACAAACGTAGCACGAATACTAACTACTACTTATCTGAAATGACGGAGGGCTACGACAGGTTTTTCTGAAAACCTATTGCGTAATGAACTTGATATCGTTGTAGAATCAAATGATTTTAAAATGGAGTGTTTTTTAGGCTTTTCTAGTTTTGCTAAAGGGGTCACTCCCGGTGAAGGGATCGTCGGCCCTTTCCTCGTCGAATGAGGTGCGGGATATATCATATATATCACTGTGCAAAGCAGAAACTATAGAAGTAATCAAAAGACAAACCGAGGGTTGTAGCATCTGCCAGTTATTGCTAAAGGGGTCACTCCCGGTGAAAGGATCGTCGGCCCTTTCCTCATCGAATAAGGTGCAGGATATATCTATATACCGCTGTGCAAAGCAAGAACTGTAGCTACCTGTTTTATTTTGAAATTCGATTCCATAACATCTTAGGTTTCTTTTATTTCATTAATCTCATTAATGAAGTCCCATCATTTAATATACCTAAACATCACAGATAAATACGACGTACACTTATGCCATCCGCATTCGCCTCGATGTCCCCTCGTGCACCGTTAGGTTAGGTAACTAACGGCAGAGCAGGGCAGGGCTAGCGCGGGTGTAAAACATAAGTAACATCTATATAATATATCATATATACTATATACTGTATCTATCATAGAACATCACAATGATCACATCACAGATATCGCAGCAGAAGAAAACATATATGAAATATTGGATATACTAGGATGTCCGTGTTTTCAAACGAGCCAGTATAAAACACGGATTCCACGATCGCGATGAATAGCCAAACTCACACCCCTAGACCCCTACGAGAGCGGTAAGCAACCCTACCAATTCTAGGGTTAGGAGACCCGGACTCGACTCTTCGAGTTGGTCTCCCACTGGACTCCAGAACCCGGTTACTTATGCCCTCCTCCTTGGGTCTATCCTAGTGCGGAAAAGTAAATAATATACAAAGGGTGACATCTTCCGCAACCTGGAAGTGCCCCAATAAAAGAATATTACATACAAGTTTTTACATGAATGAAAATGAAAAACACTCATCTCACAAAAAAAAACCCGGCTATTCAAACACGACGATCCAATATAACATATCCAGCAACACATAACATCACATGTCATCAACGTAAGTAAACATGCGTATCCCAATTATCGTTGACATATAGCAACGAAACCGGCGATACCACATATTACACTTACGGTCACAGAAAAGAAAGTCTAAAACTACAACAGTTGGAATCCGCAAACTCTTTAGACATCGCATGCCTAACCTAATGAATTCCTTAGACATCGCATGCCTAACAATTATAAACCCCATATTTTAGTCTCATTATTGAAAACACTTTTCAATATCAAGTCGGGCAATTCAACAGGATTCCCGACATACTGATCGAATGCTCGTCGCAAACTTTAGTAGACGGCCGCATCCCCGATACCGTCGACGAAGTGCACCAAGGTGGAACACCGCTACCGTGAGCACCCGAACGGATGCTTTCGGCGATGGGGTTCTCCTACAGTCACTTAGTCGGGGCTATGGGGTGTAGCAGTCTATTAAGTTTATCCGGCGAGTATCCGCGTACGCTACGTGATTGCGACGGACTTTTGATCACATCAAAATTCCGTGGCAACCGATCAAGTGAGACTAAAGTGCTATGTTTATAACATTCAAATCAGTTATCTCATAACTACTTGTGGATTCCAAATATTGTATCACATTCCAGATAAATAGAAAATGTTAAACTTTCCGATCGAACAATCAAACACCCAACTTTTCCTGAAATAGCTCAACACTTAAAATGAGTTCAAAAACATCCATTTCATGCCACAGTACCAACGGTCCAGCCGTAGAAGGGTCAAGCCAACGCCTCACATGTGTCACGTCGTACTGCCCTAAACCCTAAGGTTCAAAAGGCAGTTCAAGACGGTCATATAATCGAGTTAAGGTTTGTTGTCTTCTAGAGGTTCCATCGCGTTACTTGCACTACTCAGACGTTCTTAAACTACGGGAAAATCCAACACTTGGAAATTTCCCGACAGGGGAAAAAGTGGGTATTTATATCCGGTCGAATTTTCTAACATGTTCTAAAATAATCCGGAAAAACTACATAGACGAAGTTAAATAAACCGATCGAATTATCGAATCCCCAAAACAACCCAGAAAATTCAACTGTTGAATATCAATTAAAAATTCCCATAAAATACAG
This sequence comes from Agapanthus africanus, assembly GCA_030015575.1. NCBI lineage: Eukaryota > Viridiplantae > Streptophyta > Magnoliopsida > Asparagales > Amaryllidaceae > Agapanthus > Agapanthus africanus. The sequence goes on from JASDDO010000029.1 coordinate 57,100,648, forward strand.
CATCTTAAGAAAGAAATTACTGTGCAAAAATAAGTGAACAATCTCACTGTATTGCCGCGGAACCGCCGCCCAACCTAGGGTACGGCCGCGGTTCCGCGGTGGTTTAATTGAATTAGGTCCATGAATTTCACAGTAATTCCTATAAAACCCTGCTGAATTTTTTGGCTATTTTTAATTCACAAAAATCTAAAATTCCAGAAAATTTCCAGAGAGTGGTTTGAGTTAAGGTTTCGGGGTTCGTTCGGATTTCTAACATCGTCAACACTTCGCCTAAAGCTCTAGCTAGGCTCTGATACCACTGTAGGGTTCCTAGGCACACTCATGAGGTCACACAAGGCATCAACCATGCCAAATTCAAAAATTTCCGGTGCCGAGAAACCCTAATGCGATCGTTGACTAGAGTTTAAGGCGAAACTACAACTAATTAACAATTAACTGCTAAGTGAAAGAGACTACAACCTTTGTAGATCCAGTCCTCCACTTTCTAAGCTCTGTGTTGACGTCCCTTCGCTGCGATCATCACGATCCCGGACCCTAGCGATGGTTTCGTCGGAGAAATGATCGGGCTAGGTCGTTGACTTCGATGTCGAAGATGATCTACGTCGAGGCAACTCGAACTCGAACTCCAACTTCACCAAGTCATGAAACTTGTGGAGAAAACACCCTATACTACTTGGTAAGTGGTAGAGGATGAAGAAATAGGAAGTGGGTTCACTTTGGATTTGGATTTCTCACTTGGAATCATCACTTGACATTTTTCAAGCAAGCTTTTTCTTTCTTCATCTTGAAGAAGAAGAAGAAGAATGAAAAAGAATTATGGATTAATTCCAAAAAGAAAAATAAAGTGATGGTTATCATAAAGCAACCATGGGTGAGGCTAACTCATGTAGAGAATAAACTAGGGTTAAGGGAAATGGTTAGGGTTAAGGAAAGAAACAAAATGGTCAAAGCATTTCAAAGCTTCATGAAGCATCAAGGAAAAAAACAAAGAATGCCACCATTTTATTTTATCCAAAATAAATAAATAAATAAATAAATGAATAAATAAATTAAAACCCTAACCATTTACTTAACCAAGGTTTAAATCAAACATACACCCAAGTTTGCATGTATCATCAAACATGATACAATCTTATGCACAAAAATATATCACATATACAATGTGCACAAACAAGTGAGAAAACCATCTTAAGTGAACCAATATTAGTTAATGTAAAGTAATATATCAAATATATAATTATACATTAAATCATTAAATCAACACTTGATTTAACGATCCGGTCACATCACATATGACCGACTAATATCCAATGTATCGACTTATCGAATCAATCCTCGATTCGATAACTAGGTTATATCGCATACAACCAATCGATACATTCATCGCGAGAATAGAATACGTTATCACATACACGCATTATTCTCGGTCCCGCACATATCTCATATGCGTTCCTATTTCGTTTCGCTTGAGCCAGGAAACCTCTGTGTAGGACTCTAAAGACTCGTCAATACGCCGGCAGCAGGTGATGATCATATCAAACACCCACAAGCCGCAAGCGGTCTGCTAAACGTAACGGCCATCCGGGTATTGAGCGATAAGAAGATCGACGAGCAAGCCCACTCACACTCCTGTGAATCCAACCAGTAACACTTACCGTACAGTCCGGTCTGTTCGTCTGATATGTCGCATATCTCGCTTAGGGGTAGTAAATGTCAGATCCCAATAGCTTGATAAGTCGTGTCGATATGAGGTCTATAACATTTCGAGAAACTACTGGTAACACTTACCAGTAAATCTCAGCAACCTTGGTCAGGGATTTTCGGTTATAGCCAATCGAACACAGCGCAACATCAACTCCCTATACCGGAAGAGACGAATCCCCTCCTATCGCTCATTACCTCCATGTGATTCGGGACTATACCCAAAAACCACCGTTTTTCACGCCCTCTTGGACGTGGTAATGTGGAAATCAAAGCACAGTAGGAATCACACAAGACTCTATGACGATCTCGGGTCAACAGACTACTCTGTACCAGTGTCACCAGAGAACTGCCATCTGACGTAAGGTATAATACCATCTGGGAGTTCTCGGCGAGTCCGTCCAGTGTACCCAGTCTCTACTGAGCACCCGTATATCATCTCTGATGTCAAACACCAATGGATATGGGATCATCCATCGCCCATCTGTATGGGTCGAGAAGGTATACGCTAGTCTACACTGGTATATCGATGCCCTGTCTCGATACACCCACGACTAGGGACCTTGAAGGATGTACTTATGGACTACCATGTCCCCACTAGTATGATCCGGATCATAGTCCAGGCAGTCAAGTACACATCCTAAGGGCTTTATCAACATGTAACAGAGAGACAATAAGTGTACACGTTAAGGTAAAGAGCAACCAGATAGCATACTATCATATCGAGCAAGAAAGTCCTCCCTTTATATGTCCCAGCATCCACTACAATATACATCCTATGTACAGTAATGGCCTCTAAGACATACATATAACTAACATACACTAACAATCTCCCACTTGCACTAGGGCCATGAGCTGGCATATCGTAGACCTATCATCTCGAATAGCCTCTCGAACTGCGTCTGAGGAATGGCCTTTGTAAATAGATCAGCAATGTTATTCTCCGTCTCTACTCTTTTCACCTCGATTCCCGGTGATTTAAGATCTCCCTGATCAGGTGATACCGCCTTAAGATGTGTCTGGACTTCTGATGGGACCTGGGTTCCTTCGCTAAAGCTATAGCGCCGTTGTTGTCACAATACAAAAGTATTGGATCAACACTGGTAGGAACCACCTGAAGTTCTGTGAGGAACTTCTTCATCCAGACAGCTTCTTTTGCAGCATCGCAAGCAGCTATGTACTCCGCTTCCATTGTTGAGTTAGCAACGGTCTCCTGCTTGGAACTCTGCCAACAGACCGTCTCTCCATTGAGGGTAAAGACATAACCCGACATGGACTTAGAGTCATCTTTGTCACTCTGGAAGTCGGAGTCGGCAAAGGCCTCCATCTGGAGGGCTTTTCCACCATACACCAAGAACATCTCCTTAGTCCTCCTCAGGTACTTGAGAATTTTCTTTACTGCTATCCAGTGCTTCTCCCCTGGGTTTGCTTGATACTGGCTTACTACGCGCAATGCGTATATTGCATCTGGTCTGGTACATAACATGGCATACATTATAGAGCCTACCGCAGAAGCGTAGGGTATAATCGACATGCAATCCCTTTCCAAATCAGCCTTGGGAGACATCTCTTGGGAGAGGGTGATTCCGTGACAAGCCGGTAGGTTACCGCGCTTAGAATCTTCCATACTGAATCTTTTCAATATGGTGTCTATGTACCTGGACTGTGAAAGTCCCAACATCCTTTTTGATCTATTACGATAGATCTGGATCCCCAAAATTTAGGTGGCATCACCCAGGTCTTTCATGGAGAACTTCTGTGACAAAAATCTTTTGACTGACTGTAAGATAGGAATAACATTTCCTATTAGGAGAATGTTATCCACGTACAAGACGAGGAATACTAAAGCTCTCCCTACAATCTTTCTGTATATGCATGGTTCATCTGGATTTTTGATAAAGTCGAATTCTTTGACAGTATAATCAAAACACATGTTCTAACTCCGCGATGCTTGCTTTAGTCCATAAATGGACTTAAGCAGCTTGCATACTTTATCACTGCTCCCACTCTGAATGAATCCCTCTGGCTGATCTATATAGACGCTCTCTTCCAAATTACCATTTAGAAAGGCCATCTTTACGTCGATCTACCAGATCTCATAATCGTGGAAGGCAACAATAGCAAAAAGGACCCGAATGGATTTGAGCATAGCCACTGGAGAAAAGGTTTTGTCGTAGTCCAAACCAGGTCTTTGACGGAAACCCTTTGCAACAAGTCTAGCTTTATAGGTTTCAACCTGTCCATCCACACCAATCTTCTTTCTGAAGATCCATTTGCATCCTACGGGTTTTACCCCATCTGGAGCAATGTCCAAAGTCCATACTTTGTTAGTGTACATGGACTTCATTTCGGTCCGCATTGCATCCAGCCATTTTACTGAGTCACCGCTCTGAATGGCTTGTTGGAAGCTAGTAGGATCATCATCATTAATGATGATGATCCTACTAGCTTCCAACAAGCCATTCAGAGCGGTGACTCGGTAAAATGGCTGGATGCTGATGCAATCTTCTCGATCCCCGTCTATGAGAAAACCACAGTATCTCTCGGGCGGATGAGACTGCCTACTACTTCTGCTGATAGGCGCTGGTATGTCCCTTTCTTCTGAAACCTCTGGTTCTACCATACTTTCAGTTGTAGATTGTGGTTCTGGAATTTCTTCCAGTTCTATTTCGCTCCCACTTGTTTCCTTTTCTAAAAACCGATGTTCTAGAAAATGGGCATTACGAGAAACAAAAACCTTTTCTTCCTCTGCGTAATAGAAAAAATACCCCCTGGAGTTCTTTGGGTATCCCACAAACTTATACAGTACTGAGCGTGCCTCGAGCTTGTCCGCATGCTGCTTTTTAACAAAAGCTGGACATCCCCATATCTTCATATATTGAAGATGGGATTTCTTCCCACACCACATCTGATATGGTGTGGTAGGCACAGTCTTGGAGGGAACCTTGTTCAAAAGATATGTGATTGATACGAATTCTCGGTGTGTATGTAGAAAATGTATAGAAATCACAACCAAAAATATTTTTACCGCAATCAATAACGGTGTCGATTGTAGCGCGTTAGCGAGTGCGGATCGACCACAGGGAATGTGAGATCCATTCGAATTTGAATTAGATGAATTGAAAATTAAAAAGAAGAAAAGAAAAGACAATTCAATTCAAGATTTTAAAGTTGAAGTTCAAGAATTAAGTAGATCTAAATCTAAAATCAAGAAAACATAAAAATCAAGAATCAAGAATTGATGATTTCCAATCCAGTAATCAAGAATCGAAGTGAGGCTCGTAGGAATCGATCAAATCTATAGACATGATGAAATCTATTGAATACGTATTCTTATCCATTAATGATTTGATACTAGATCGATGTCGATTAATCGAGGTTTAAGGATCTTTCGAAGAAACTAGGGTTTCTTCATCTCATCCTTTGTCCTTTCGATGAATCTCATTCAAATTCTAATCTCTAGTAAATTCAAGAATCGATCGTGGATCACTAATTAAGAGCGAACACAATCAAGAAAGCATCGCTCGAAACTAGGTTGCCGATTCTTCAATTTACAAGAGTTTACAAAACATATAGGAATTAAGAATCGTTTCAAGATTTGTAACATCATCATCTATTGATTCTCTCGACTCCTTCATGAGCGGAGTTTTACTCAAACATCATAACAAAATACTCAATGAAGAATTGAGATCGAATCATGATGCAAGAATGTAAAGAAAGCAAGATATAGAAATTTCAGCTTTATTTATCAACAATTTTGTTACAATTCTCTCAAGATCTACAAGAGGAAAGAACTTGATCGTCGATTTCGGCTTCGCTCGTCTCCTTGAGTCGCGGATCTCCTTGGATCGCTTGCTCCGATGAAGTCCGGCGTCGCTTTTTAAAGGATCGAAGGCTTCATGCTTGATATGGTACTCGAAGTTCTTGATTTTTGGCTTTGGATTTTGAATTAGGGATTAGGGTTACAAGTTGTGTCACTCAAGTTGTATTTGGAATTGATGAGTGTTGGGGTTGAAGAGATGATAGAATTTCAACAACAATCAACAACCTTTTCAAGTGAAGCCTAGGATCCCTTTTATAGGCTTAAGAATGATTAGCTTCCTTAAGAAGCTTGGATTAGGTTAGCTTCCTTTGTAAGCTAGTTAGTTAGGTAGAAACCTCTAGAACTAGTTAGTTAGGGTTTAGCTTCCACCTTGAGGTAGGAGGTTAGGGAGAAGGTTCTAAGCTTTTAAGGTAGTTAAGGTGAAGCTTGCTTTGGAAGCTTGGACGTCATTAGCTTGCACAAGGAGCCCTTTCTGTATCGAAGAACTTTCTGGAGTTCTCTTGAAATTCAATGGCTGGAATGAGTTGTAGGACTCAAGAGAGGAGTTCTGAAGTGAAGCTGAAGTGGTGACGTGTCACATCAACCGTGGATCCGCGGCTCAAGCCGGCTCCGGCCGCGGATCCGCGGCTCAATAGGAAGGCTAGGGCTTGAAACATCATGTATTTTCTTCTTCTGTCTTCAGGTGTACTTTCTGATATGTTTATTCCCTGAACACCTTCTAGATCATTGGCAGATTTCAAATATTTGAGTTGGCGTATTTTTTCTCAGCACTTTGACAACTTTGGCCTTTCTCCTGGAATTTCCTGCACAGACTTCGAAACAAGTGTTGCACAATACAAGGATGATACGAAGTCATGAAATACAGTCAATTTCCCTAAAAATGCCGGTTTTAGAGTATAACACATGTAATCTTGTATTTTACAACCGTTTTGCTAATATGTGCAATATGAATACCGAACACCTCTAGATGAATGCAAAAGATAGGGAAATTGCCGTGTTAAAAATACAGTATTTTCGACTGATCAATATGCAGCTGATTCTAGTGCATAACCCCAGAAGGATCGCGGTAACTCAGCTTTACTCATCATGGAATGAACCATATCCAATATGGTTCGATTCCGCCTTTCCGATACACCATTGTGCTGTGGTGTGTATGGTGGAGTAAGCTGAGAGAGAATTCCATTCTCTTTTAAGTAGTCCAGAAACTCGGCACTCAAGTATTCACCACCTCGATCAGATCTCAGTGTCTTGATACTTTTGCCTGTTTGTTTTTCAACTTCATTCTTGTATTCCCGAAATTTCTCACAGGCCTCGGATTTGTGCTTCATCAGGAAGATATGTCCATATCTAGAGAAATCTTCTGTGAAAGTAATGAAGTATGAATAACCACTTCACGCATGTATAGACATTGGACCACACACGTCACTGTGTATGATTCCCAAGAGCTCGCTTGCTCTTTCTCCGTTTCCAGTGAACGGAGTCTTTGTCATCTTTCCTATGAGACAAGTTTCACAAGTGGCATAAGACTGATACTCGAACGGATCCAAGTATCCCTCTCTATGTAACTTTGTTAACCGTGTCTCATTGATGTGACCTAGTCTACAATGCCATAAGAAAGCCTGATTTAATTCTGGAGACTTTCTTTTAAGTGTGTTCTGGACATTGAAAACCTGAGCATGACCCAATACGTATATGTCGTTATCTAATGTACCGGACCCAATCAAAACTTGATTTAAGTGGATGTGAACTACATCGCCTACGAATGTAAAATCATATCTCTCTCTCGAAAGTGAGGATACTGATATGATATTACAAGTCATACTAGGAACATACAGACGGTTACGTAGAATCAATATTCGCCCACTTGTCAAACCTAGGCGATATTCTCCCACGGACTCAGCGTCCACGCTCATTCCGTTTGCAACTCTGAGAGACAAATCGCCTACCTTTATAACTCTATGGTTTCTCAAAGCATGTAATGAATTACAAATATGAGATCCTGCTCCGGTATCTAGTACCCAGGAGGTAGAGTTAATTGACAAACAGTTCTCAATTACAAACACACTTGAGGCCGAAGCCATAATATGCCGTATCCTAGCTACTGGCTTCCAAAGCCCTGCAATCCTTCTGCCAATGCTCAATCCCATAACAATAGGAATGTCCTTCTTTTACTACATTCAGTCCCGAAACATTTGCCCTTCTCTTTCCTTCTACTTCCCTGGTTTCCTTCAGGGTAGAAGGCGGAGACTGAAGAACCAAGTCAGTATCTGACCTGTTTCCCAACGTGGTCTCCAGGTCCTTGAGATCATCAATATTGCTATTCATTGGAAGGACGTTGTCCCCTACAGATGACCCGACTGCCAACATCGCTTGAATTAATTCGGTCGAGGTCTCATATCTTGTGATATGAGATTGCTCTCCATATAAATCTTTGTTATGGAGAAAGATGGAAACTGAGTCCATCTTGTCGTGCGGCTTCTGGTATACACCATTAATTGAAGCTAACACGAGGCACTTGGCTTTCGCTTTATCCTTTTCCCTTGTCTGGAGGATATCCATATCCGTGACGGTGGAAACTAGACCTGGGACGGCGGGATCTTGAGTAGTAATAGGGTGGTCCAGTTTGTCATAGGCTATGGACATGTGGACAGACCTTTGCCAGTCATATAAGTCAGATTCAGTCAATTTGTTATCTAGATGTAACCTAGTCGTGGTCACAAGGTTGTTGCAATTAAGAGAGAGAGAAGAAAACACTTTTAGCATGATGCTCTTGCAAGTTTAGAGTGGTTCTTAATTTATCTAAACAGGATGGCTCCCACTGTTTCTCGAATCCTTCCTCAAACCATAAAAAAAGAATTAGCCAGGACTATTCTCACCGTACAATACTTGCTTAACCGTTCAGCCAGGCCAGTGTCGATACTTCGAGGGAGGTTTTCCAACGCTTTTGCGAAGTTCTTTAATTAAAGAACCTCTTTTCTCTGGGGGCGTAACCCCGCTGACACCTTTCTAGGCACCTACTTGGTTTATAGCATTGATCGTTAAGTGACGAATCTCCTGATAAGTAGTATATACTCACAGTAGGATCGGCATCCAAAATATCATCGTATGATAATGTTGAAGGAATCCTACCAACATTCATCAAACTCCAAAATGATGTGCATCTCTCTGCAAATTTCAGTTTCTTTAGAAATTCCCGATATGGATTTTTGCCCTATGCTCTTATGACCTTGACGAGGGCCAACATATCATAAGTCACATGTCAAGTTCTACCCGTCATTATCCATGTTAATTTGAACCCATCCGTACATACCCTTGACTTTAGTCAATAAGGTAATACGACTGTCCCAAACCAACGCATCTATCTATGCTACAGATAAATATTCAGCAGCTACCAATCACTATGCCTTGGCGAAGGTCAAAATACATAGCTTGAATACTACTGAATATTTAAATGAAATGACGGAGAGCTACGAATGGTTTTGGCAAAACCGTAAACGTAGTGAACTTGATATAATCGAAGGAACCTGATAGCTTTTTAAAAGGAGTGGTTAAAGCTCCGCAATTAAAAATTCTGTTGTTTTAAAATAACCGAGTGGTTTCTTTTAAATTTGTTCCAACGATTTAATCTTTGGTTTATTTTCTTTGCATTATAATAATGCGTCCCATCATTTATCCTATCATTGCAGAAAATAACGAAAATACCACGTCCTCTTATGCCATCCGCATTCGCCACAGGGTCCCGTCATCACCCGTTAGGTTACTTAACTAACGACAGAGCGGGTGCTGGGCTAGCGCGGGTGTAAAACATAAGTGACGTCTAATAGCTATCATATATAGATATTGTACATTCGTCAGACGCAATAATAAGCATTCCAGATCTCAGATGAACTTTATTGGATATACTAGCAATCCGCATTTGCTTTGAGCCTGCAATAAAAGACGGATTACACAGTTGTGATGAATAGCCATTACCCCACCCTAGACCCCTACGGGTACGGCAAACTATCCGCCAAGTACCCGAAGTGAAGCGGTCTCCCTCAACAACGTGAGTAGGCCACTAAACACTTCAAAGTACCCAGTAGTTTGTGCACCCCACCTTGGGTCTATCCTAGGAGCAAAAATAGTAAAAAAGAAATAATACAACGGTGGCTACAACAGCAACCTGGATGCGCCCCGCAAAAGAATATTACATCAGATTACAATTTACATTGAATGAATGAATATAAAACACATCTCAAACCCCGGCTAATCATCATATCATTCCAATCAAGTCCATATACACAAACAGTAAACATTACAGAAATGTGCAACCCCCTGCCAACCGACATACTAGCAGTTAGAGGAGGTTTACGAACACATTAAACATTACAGATAAAAACCCTATTACCAAATAACTTAGAACATCGAGCGACTTCCTTTTTCCGTGTCTACCCCAAAAGCAAACCAGCACTGAAGTAACCTGGGTAGAAACAGAACATTCTGGAAAACAGAAAACCAAATATAGGAATTACTGAGCAAATCCGAGTCAACTTGGAGTTGACTCGGCGGCGGATCCGCGGCCAAAAGCACCATTTTGCCGCGGATCCGCGGCCATCTAACCGAGTTGAAGTCTCGTATTTTCCCAGAATTCTTATATTTCCCTGCTGTGAATTTTAAGGCATATCAAATATTTTTTCGACAAGTTTAAAATTAACAGAAACTGTTGGGGTTAGGTTTTCGTTTTTTGCGTTTTTCCGTCGATCGAAACTCTAATTAGTTGCTAACAAGCTAGTAATGGTTTAGTTGGCTCTGATACCACTGTAAGTCCATGTCACTCACCCCATGAACTTGCGGGGAGGCGGAATATATGAAAAACGATTATCAAAACTTCATAACACGGACTTGAGTGCTTGAATCGTATCTAAACCGTTACTAGCAACCTACGAGAGGTTTAACTACTCGGATTCGAAGTTATACCACACGTTACTTGTCCTTCGGGTCTTCATCGCTGTCCTCCACTCCTCGTAGGCTCCTTGGAATATCGGCACCTCAACGGCCTTCTTGAGTCAAAGACGATCCACCCGAGAGCTCCTACTCCAAGCTTGATCTCTAACTTGAGATAACTAGGTTGCTCAAAGCGCTAATCTAAGCTACCTAGGGGATATAGAGTGAGGTTATGGATGTAATAGTCTATCTAATCCTTGATCTCAACACATGAGAGGGGAGGATTAGGGTTTCAAGAGAGAATGAGCTTGAGGAGAGAGAAGGTGAGCATAAGAATGATATTGAAAAAATGAACTCATTAGAATATAAAAACCATAACAATTTATCAAATAAATAATATAAATGATTAATCATCATGGTTGATTCATTCACCTTGTGTGATTCATCATATGACTCGTTAGCTAATTAATGCATCATTTAATACCATGGATGAATCACACAAATGAGTCATTAAGCAATTAATGCATATGCCACCTTAACCCCCAAGTCACCATGCTTCTAGAAGCTTCCCGGAAAATTACGAGAACGCCCCTCCATTCCGTGAAAACACGAAAAAACTTTAGACTGTATAAATCCAATAACCCGATACTAGAATCTGGCTTAAACCAAAGCCGGCTAGTAAAAACTGACCGAACGTCGTACGTGCGTTTAAACGCGTATGCGTTCGAACCCTTGTCGTAAAACCATACGACCTCTATATCGTTTCGCCTGGAGCAGGGAAACTCTCTGTGTGGGACTTTAAAGACTCGACACTACGCTGGCAGTGGGTTTAACCATAGACCGCAAGCGGCACTAGCTATGCGTAACGGTCCCCAGGTAGATGTCGATAAGAAGGCCGATGAGGAAACTCATCCGAAGTCCTACTGAGCCTGTCCGTGACAATATCCGCGCAGTCCGGTCTGTTCGTCTAAGAGTATCCCTTGTATGGTCTAAGGAGGTGGAGAACGTCAGACCCCTAATAACCGTATAATTCATGCCGGTATGGCTCATGACCATTCGAGAATCTACTGATCAGTCTACCAGTATTTCTCCATCAGCCCTGGCCAGGGACTTATGGTAATAACAAACCAATCATAGTGCGATATCAACTCCCTATACCAGGAGTGACGAATCCCTAACAGTCGCTCACTGCCTCCATATGACTCGAGACTGTACCCAACTAAAACCTGTTTGCACGACTCCTTTGAGCCGTGGTAGGGTAGTAATCAAAGCACAGTAGGAACTCACACGAGACAAATGATGACCTTAAGTCAACAGACTACCTGCTCACATGACACCTGAGAACTGCTATCTGACGTTAGGTATAATACCATCCAGTCAGTTCTCCTACGAGTCCTGTCCGGTGTACCCGTAACACAACGAGCACATGTATACTATCTCCAGTACGACGTACTGATGGCTGTGGGACAGACTTGTAAGTCCATGTCACGCACGTCACGAGCTTGCGGGGAGGCGGAATATATGAAAAACGATTATCAAAGCTTCGTAACACGAACTTGAGCGCATGAATCGTATCTAAACCGTTACTAGCAAACTACAAGAGGTTTAACTACTCGGATTCGAAGTTATACCTCAGGTTACTTGTCCTTCGGGTCTTCATCGCTGTCCTCCACTCCTCGTAGGCTCCTTGGAATATCGGCACCTTAACGGCCTCCTCGAGTCAAAGACGATCCACCCGAGAGCTCCTACGCCAAGCTTGATCTCTAACTTGAGAAAACTAGGTTGCTCAAAGTGCTAATCTAAGCTACCTAGGGGATATAGAGTGAGGTTGTAGATGTATTAGTCTAGCTAACCCTTGATCTCAACACATGAGAGGTTAGGGTTAGGGTTTCAAGAATGAGAGAGCTTGAGGAGAGAGAAGGTGAGAATTAGAATGAATTAAAATTGTTTCTCACTTCTAATATATTATGAAGCATAAAGAATTATCAAATGAATAATTCAAATGCATTATCATCATGCTTCATTGAATATGTGCAATGAATCATCAAGTGAGTCATTAAGCAATAAATGCTTCATTAACTCACTTGAATGATTCATCTCATGAGTCACAAAATCAATTAATGCTAATGCTACCTTACCATCCAAGTCGCCATGCTTCTAGAAGCTTCCCGAAAAATTACGAGAACGCCCCTCCAATCCGTGAAAACACTGAAAAACTTTAGACTGTATAAATCCAATAACCTGGTACTAGAAACTGGCTTAAACCAAAGCCGACTAGTAAAACTGTCCGAACGTCGTACGTGCGTAAACACACGTATGCGTCCGAACCCTTGTCGTAAAACCATACGACCTCTATATCGTTTCGCCTGGAGTAGGAAAACTCTCTATGTGGGACTCTAAAGACTCGACACTACGCTGGCAGTGGGTTTAACCACAGACCGCAAGAGACACTAGCTGTACGTAACGGTCCCCAGGTAGATGTCGATAAGAAGGCCGATGAGGAAAAACCATCCGAACTCCTACTGAGCCTGATGTGACAATCTCCGTATAGTCCGGTCTGTTCGTCTAAGACTATCGCATATTGAGCCTAGAGGGCGGCAAGCGTCAGTCCCCTAATAGCGGTATAAGTCGTGTCGGAGCGTAGCCCATTACACCCTGAGAAAACTACTGGAACCTACCAGTAAATCTCGCTTGCCCTGGCCAGGGACTTTGCGTAATGGCTCTCTGACACAGCGCGATATCAACTCCCAATACCGGGAGAGACAAATCCTGTCTAACCGCTACTGCCTCCAAGTGCTCGGGACTGCACCCAACTGCTACCTGTTTGCACGACTCCTTTGAGCCGTGGTAGGGTAGCAATCTAAGAACAGTGGGACACACTCGAGGCGAAGTAGCAGTGTCAAGTCTGCGGACTATACTGTACTCATGTCACCTGGGAACTGTTAACTGACGACGGGTATAATACCAACCAATCAGTTCTCCTGCGAGTCCTATCCGGTGTACCCGTAACCTAACGAGCACCTGTATACTATCTCCAGTACGACGTACTGATGGCTGTGGGACAGACCATCTCCCCAACTGGGATGAGAAGCGTAGACACTTAGTTTACTCCGGAATATCGATGCCTGTCTCGATAATCCTACGACTAGGGACAAGTAAAGGATGTTGCTTATAGACTACCCAGCCCCCACTAGTGTGACTGCCATCACAACGCTGGTAATCAAGCAAAGATCCTATGGGCTCAACTAATATGTATAAGTGATACGTTACAAGAAACATATGCACATATTAAAGTAGACACAGACCAAGTAGCATACTACCATTTTTAGCAAGACTGTATATACAACTGTGAATATCCCAAGCTTCCATTAAGTAATATACATACAAGTATGATACAATAATGGCCCCTAGGGCATATACACTAACAATCTCCCACTTGCACTAGGGCCATGAGCTGGCATATCGTAGACCTATCATCTCGAATAGCCTCTCGAACTGCGTCTGAGGATGGGCCTTTGTGAATGGATCAGCAATGTTATTCTCTGTCTCTACTCTTTTCACCTCGATCTCCCGGTGATCTATGATCTCCCTGATCAGGTGGTACCGCCTTAAGATGTGTCTGGACTTCTGATGGGACCTGGGTTCCTTCGCTAAAGCTATAGCGCCGTTGTTGCCACAATACAGAGGTATTGGATCAACACTGGTAGGAACTACGTGAAGTTCTGTGAGGAACTTCTTCATCCAGACAGCTTCTTTTGCGGCATCGCAAGCAGCTATGTACTCCGCTTCCATTGTTGAGTCAGCAACGGTCTCCTGCATGGAACTCTTCCAACAGACCGCCCCTCCATTGAGGGTAAAGCCATAACCCGACATGGACTTGGAGTCATCCTTGTCACTCTGGAAGCCGGAGTTGGCAAAGGCCTCCATCTGGAGGTCTTTTCCGCCATACATTAAGAACATCTCCTTAGTCCTCCTTAGGTACTTGAGAATGTTCTTTACTGCTATCCATTGCTTCTCCCCTGGGTTTGCCTGATACCGGCTTACAACGCTCAATGCGTATGCTACATCTGGTCTGGTACATAACATCGCATACATTATAGAGCCTACCGCAGAAGCGTAGGGTATAATCGACATGCGATCCCTTTCTAAATCAGTCTTGGGAGACATCTCTTTGGAGAGGGTGATTCCGTGACAAGCCGGTAGGGTACCGTGCTTAGAATCATCCATACTGAATCTCTTCACTATGGTGTCTATGTACCTGGACTGCGAAAGTCCTAACATCCTTTTTGATCTATCACGATAGATCCGGATCCCCAGAATGTAAGTGGCATCACCCAGGTCTTTCATGGAGAATTTATGTGACAAGAATCTTTTGACTGATTATAACATAGGAATATCATTTCCTATTAGGAGACTGTCATCCACGTACAAGACGAGGAATACTACAGCTCTCTCTACAATCTTACTGTATATGCAAGGTTCATCTGGATTTTTTATAAAGTCGAATTCTTTGACAGCATCATCAAAACAGATGTTCCAACTCCGCGATGCCTGCTTTAGTCCATAAATGGACTTAAGCAGCTTGCATACTTTACCGTTTCTCCTACTATGAATGAATCCCTCTGGCTAATCAATATAGACGCTCTCTTCCAAATTTCCATTTAGAAAGGCCTTCTTTACGTCCATCTGCCAGATCTCGTAATCGTGGAAGGCAGCAATAGCAAGAAGGACCCGAATGGATTTGAGCATAGCCACTGGAGAAAAGGTTTCATCATAGTCCAAACCAGGTCTTTGACGGAAACCCTTTGCAACAAGTCTAGCCTTATAGGTTTCAACCTGTCTATCTACACCAATCTTCTTTTTGAAGATCCATTTGCATCCTACGGGTTTTACCCCATCTGGAGCAATGTCCAAAGTCTATACTTTGTTAGTATACATGGACTCCATTTCGGTCCGCATTGTATCCAGCCATTTTACCGAGTCACCGCTCTGAATGGCTTGCTGGAAGCTAGTAAGCTCATCATAGTCAATAGTGCAATCCTCTCTATCCCCGTCTATGAGAAAACCATAGTATCTCTCGGGCGGATGAGATTCCTACTACTCCTGCGGAGTGGCGTCGGGATGTCCTTTTCTCCTGAACCTTCTTGTTCTACCAAGGTTTCAGTAATAGCTTATGGCTCTGGAATTTCTTCCAGTTCTATTGCGCTCCCACTCTTCTGATTTTCCAAAAATTCAGTTTCCAAGAAGCGGGCATTTTGAGAAACAAAGACCTTTTGTTCCTTTTGTTCCTCTGCGTAATAGAAATAATATCCCATGGAGTTCTTTGGATATTCCACAAACTTACACTGTACTGAGCGTGTCTCGAGCTTGTCCGCATGCTGCTTCTTTACAAAAGCTGGACATCCCCATGTCTTAATATACTTAAGACAGGGTTTCTTCCTACTCCACATCTGATATGGTGTGGTAGGCACAGTCTTGGTTGGAACTCGGTTCAAAAGATATGCAGCTGATTCTAGTGCATATCCCCAGAATGATCGCGGTAACTCAGCATTACTCATCATGGAACGTACCATATCTAATAACGTTCGGTTCCGTCTCTCCGATACACCATTATGCTGTGGTGTGTATGGAGGAGTAAGCTGAGAGAGAATTCCATTCTCTTTTAAGTAACCCAGGAACTCGGCACTCAAGTATTCACCACCTCGATCAGATCTCAGTGTCTTGATACTTTTGCCGGTTTGGTTTTCCACTTCATTCTTATATTCTTGGAATTTCTCAAAGGCCTCGGATTTATGTTTCATTAAGAAGACATATCCATACTTAGAGAAATCATCCATAAAAGTAATGAAGTAGGAATAACCACCTCGTGCATGTGTAGACATTGGACTGCACACGTCACTGTGTACGAGTCCCAAGAGCTCGCTTGCTCTTACTCCGTGTCCAGTAAACGGAGTCTTTATCATCTTTGCTATGAAACAAGATTCACAAGTAGCATAAGATTGATATTCGAATGGATTAAAATATCCTTCTTTATGTAACTTAGTCAACCTTCTCTCATTGATGTGACCTAGTCTACAATGCCATAAGAAAGCCTGATTTAATTCCGGAGACTTTCTTTTAAGTGTATTCTGGATATTGAAAACCTGAGCTTGACTTAATACGTATATACCGTTATCTAATGTACCTGACCCAATCAAAACTTGATTTAGGTGGATGTTAACTACATCTCTTATGAATGTAAAATCATATCCCTCTCTTGAAAGTGAGGATACTGATATGATATTACAAGTCATACTAGGTATATATAGACAGTTACGTAAAATCAATATATGCCCACTTGTCAAACCTAAGCGATATTCTCCCATGGATTCAGCGTCCACGCTCATTCCGTTTGCAACTCTGAGAGACAAATCACCTACCTTCATAACTCTACGGTTTCTCAAAGCATGTAATGAATTACAGATATGAGATCCTGCTCCGGTATCTAGTACCCAGGAAGTAGAGTTAATTGACAAACAGTTCTCAATTACAAATACACTTGAGGCTGAAGCCACAACATGCTTCGAATCCTGGCTACTGGCTTTGCTAGCCCAGCAATCATTCTGCCAATGTTCATTCCTGTAACAATAGGAACGTCCCTCTTTTACTATATCCTGTCCCGAAACTTTTGCCCTTCTCTTTCCTTCTACTTCCCTGGTTACTTTCAGGGTATGAGGCAGAGACTGTAGAATCAAGTCAGTATCTGACTCGTTTCCCAACGCGGTCTCCAGGTCCTGGAGCTCATCAATACAGCTAGTCATTGTAAGGACGTTGTCCCCTACATACGACCCGTCAGCCAACCTCGCTTGAATTAATTCGTTCGAGGTCTCATATCTTGCGATATGAGATTACTCTCCATACAAATCTTTGTTATGGAAAAATATGGAAACTAAGTCCATCTTCTCGTGCTGCTTCTGGTATACACCATCAACTGAAGCTAACACGAGGCACTTAGCTTTCGCTTTATCCTTTTCCTTTGTCTGGTGGATATCCATATCCGTGACGGTGGAAACTGGACTTGGGACGGCGAGATCTTGAGTAATAATAGGGTGGTCCAGCTTGTCATAGGAAACGGACATCTGGACAAACCTTTGCCAGTCATATAAGTCAGATTCAGTCAATTTGTTATCTAGATGTAACCTATGTGTGGTCACAAGGTCGCTTCAATTTTAAGAGAGAGAGAGAAGAATTAGCATGATGCTCTTGTAAGTTTAGAGTGGTTTTTAATTTATCTAAACAGGATGGCTCCCACTGTTTCTCGAATCCCTCCTCAAACCATAAAAGAAGAATTAGCCAGGACTATTCTCACCGTACAATTCTTGCTTAACCATTCAGCCAGGTCAGTATCGATACTTCGAGGAAGGTTTTCCAACGCTTTCGCGAAGTTCCTTAATTAAATAACCTGTTTTCTCTGGGGGCGTAGCCCCGCTGACACCTTTCTCGACACCTACTAGGTTTATAGCATTGATCGTTAAGTGACGAATCTCCTGATAAGTAGTATATACTCACAGTAGGATCGGGATCCAAAATATCATCGTATGATAATGTTGAAGGAATCCTACCAACATTCATCAAACTCCAAAATGGTATGCTCTCTCTGCAAATTTCAGTTTCTTTAGAAATTCCCGATATAAATTTTTGCCCCATGCTCTTATGATCTTGACTTTAGTCAACAAATCATAAGTCACATGTCAAGTTCTACCCGTCATTATCCAAGTTAATTTGAACCCACCCGTACATACCCTTGACTTTAGTCAACAAGGTAATACGACTGTCCCAAACCAACGCATCTATCTATGCTGCATATGAATATCCAACAGCTACCAATCACTGTGCCTTGACTTTAGTCAACAAACACAGCTTGAATACTATTGACTATCTATATGAAATGACGGAGGGCTACGAATGGTTTTGGCAAAACCGTGAACGTAGTGAACTTGATATAATCGAAGGAACCTGATACTTTTTAAAAGAAGTGGTTAAAGCTCCGCAATTAAAAATTCTGATCTTTTAAAATAACCGAGTGGTTTTTTTTAAATTTGTTCCAACGATTAAACTATGGTTTATTTTCTTTGCATTATAATAATGCGTCCCATCATTTATCCTATCATTGCAGAAAACAAAGAAAATACCACGTCCTCTTATGCCATCCACATTCGCCACAGGGTCCCGTCATCACCCGTTAGGTTACTTAACTAACGACAGAGCGGGGGCTGGGCTAGTGCGGGTGTAAAACATAAGTGGCGTCTAATAGCTATCATATATAGATATTGTACATTCGTCAGACGCAATAATAGGCATTCCAGATTACTGATGAACTTTATTGGATATACTAGCAATCCGCATTTACTTTGAGCCTGCAATAAAAGACGGATTACACAGTTGTGATGAATAGCCATTACACCACCCTAAACCCCTACGGGTACGGCAAACTACCCGCCAAGTACCCGAAGTGAAGCGGTCTCCCTCAACAAAGTGAGTAGGCCACTAAACACTTCAAAGCACCCGGTAGTTTGTGCACCCCACCTTGGGTCTATCCTAGGAGCAAAAAACAGTAAAAAGAAATAATACAACGGGGGCTACAACCGCAACCTGGATGCGCCCCGCAAAAGAATATTATATCATATTACATTTATATCGAATGAATGAATATTAAACCCATCTCAAACCCTGGCTAATCATCACAACACTCCAATCAAGTCCATATACACAAACAGTAAATATTACAGAAATGTGCAACCCCCTGCCAACCGACATACTAGCAGTTAGGGGAGGTTTACGAACACATTAAACATTACAGATAAAAACCCAATTAGCAATTAGTTTAGAACATCGATCGACTACCTTTATCCGTGTCTACCCCAAAAGCAAACCTGTACTGAAGTAACCTGGGTAGAAAACAGAATATACAGGAAAACAAAAAACCAGAAAAATGAATAACAGAGCAAATCCGAGTCAACTCGTAGTTGATTCGGTGGCGGATCCGCGGCAAAAGCACTCTATTACCGCGGATCCGAGGCCATAAAACCGAGTTGGAACTTCGTATTTTCCCAGTATTCTTATATTTCCCTGCTGTGAATTTAAAGGCATATCAAATAATTTTTTAGACATGTTTAAAATTAACAGAAACTTTTAGGGGATTAGGGTTTTGTTTTCGTGTTTTCCGTCGATCGAACTTCTAATTAGTTGCTAACAAGCTAGTAATGGTTTAGTTGGCTCTGATACCACTGTAAGTCCATGTCACGCACCCCACGAGCTTGCGGGGAGGCGGAATATATGACAAACGATTATCAAAGCTTCGTAACACGGACTTGAGCGCATGAATCGTATTTAAACCGTTACTAGTAAACTACGAGAGGTTTAACTACTCGGATTCGAAGTTATACCTCACGTTACTTGTCCTTCGGGTCTTCATCGCTGTCCTCCACTCCTCGTAGGCTCCTTGGTGTTAGTTATATGTATGCCCTAGAGGCCATTACTATACATAGGATGTATATTGTAGTGGATGCCGGGACATATATAGGGAGGACTTTCTTGCTCGACATGATAGTATGCTATCTGGTTGCTCTTTACCTTAACATATATACTGATTGTCTCTCTGTTACATGTTGGTAAAGCCCTTAGGATCTGTACTTGACTACCTGGACTATGATGCGGATCATACTAGTGGGGACATGGTAGTCCATAAGTACATCCTTCAAAGTCCCTAGTCGTGGGTGTATCGAGACGGGGCATCGATATACCAGAGTAGACTAGCGTGTACCTTCTAGACCCATACAGATGGACGATGGATGATCCCATATCCATCGGTGTTTGACATCAGAGATGATATACGGGTGCTCAGTAGAGACTGGGTACACTGGACGGACTCGCCGAGAACTCCCAGATGATATTATACCTCACGTCAGATGGCAGTTCTCTGGTGACACTGGTACAGAGTAGTCTGTTGACCCGAGATCGTCATAGAGTCTTGTGTGGTTCCCACTGTGCTTTGATTTCCATCTTACCACGTCCAAGAGGGCATGCAAAACGGTGGTTTTTGGGTACAGTCCCGAGTCACATGGAGGCAATGAGCGATAGGAGGGGATTCGTCTCTCCCGGTATAGGGGGTTGATGTTGCGCTGTGTTCGATTGGCTATAACAGGAAATCCCTGGCCAGGGTTGCTGAGATTTACTGGTAAGTGTTACCAGTAGTTTCTCGAATTGTTATAGACCTCATATCGACACGACTTATCGAGCTATTGGGGTCTGACGTATACCACCCCTAGGCTAGATATGCGACATATCAGACGATCAGACCGGACTGTACGGTAGTGTTACTGGTTGGATTCACTGGAGTGTGAGCGGGCTTGCTCGTCGATCTTCAGATCGCTCAATACCCGGGTGGCCGTTACGTTTAGCAGACCGCTTGCGGCTTGTGGGTGTTTGATATGATCATCATCTGCTGCCGGCGTATTGACGAGTCTTTAGAGTCCTACACAGAGGTTTCCTGGCTCAAGCGAAACGAAATAGGAGCGCATATGAGATATGTGCGGGACCGAGAATAATGCGTGTATGTGATACCGTATTACATTCTCGCGACGTGACATTGATCGGTTATATGCGATATAGCCGGGTTATCGGATCAAGTATTGATTCGATAAGTTGTTACTGATGATACCAGTCGGTTATGTGCGACATGACCGGATCATTGAATCAAGTGTTGATTTAATGATTTAATGCATAATTATATATTTGATATATTACTTTGCATTAACTAGTATCGGTTCACTTTAAATGGATTTTCTCGCTCGGGTGTGCGCATTGCATATGCGATATGATTTTGTGCACTTGTTTGTATCATATTTGATGATACATGCAAATTAGGGTTTGTGTAAAGAATTAAACCTTGGTTAAAGAAATGGTTAGGGTTTTTATTTGATTATTCATTTATTCATTTGTTTTTATTTTTGGAAAATATAAACATAAGATGAAATGGTGGCATTCTTTGTTTTATTCATAAAGATTCATGAAGTATTGACTATGTGACCATTTTGTCTCATGCTTAACTCTAACCAATTCAATTAACTCAAGTTAATTCTCTACACCTAACCATGGTGAGAATTATGATAAGAATGGATTTTCTTTTCTATTTTAATAATTCTTATCATAACAATTTCCTTCTTCTTCTTCATTTCTTCAAGTGAAGAAAGCTTGCCTCCATCAATGGCAAGTGATGAAAAAGAGTGAGAAATCCAAATCTAAAGTCTACCCACTTCCTATTTCTTCATCCTCTACCTCTTGCCAAGTAGTAGAGTGTGTTTTCTTCACAAGTTTCATGACTTGGTGAAGTTAGAGCTTGATCTTGCGATGCTTCGACGTAGATCATCTTCGGCATGGACATCGATGACCTAGCCCATCCATTCTCCGATGAAGCCGACGCAAGAGCCCGGGACTTGTTATGGACAGCGAGGAGACATCATTGCGGAGCTTTGGAGGTGGAGAACCGGATCTATAAAGGTTGTATTTCCGTATCTCTTAGTTAAGTGTTAACTAGTTTACTTTTTCGCCTAGACATCTAGCTAACGATCCGTAGTTTAGGGTTTCTCGGCACCGTAAAATTTTATATTGGCATGGTTGATGCCTTGTGAGACCTCATTAGGGTGCCTAGGAACCCTACAGTGGTATCAGAGACTAGCTAGAGCCTTAGGCGAAGTCTAGACGGAACTTGAAGTCCGAACGATCCCGAAACCCTAACCAATACATGCTCTCTGGACTTTTTCTAAAATCTGGGTTTTTCCAGAATTAAAAATTGCTAAAAAATTCAGCAAGGGAAAATAAGAATTACGATGCAAAAATATTTCGGTGAACAGTAATTAGTGCGGCGGAACCGCGGCAGAAGCCTAGCTTCTGCGGCGGTTCCGCGGCTCTCTGGTGACGTCAGCCCTATATTTTTGCACAGTAATTCCTGATAAATTCTTCTGAGTTTTCTGGGAATTTTTAAAATTTATTCAAGAGTTGAATTTTCTGGGGTGTATTGGGAGGTCGTCGGTTCGATCGGATTATCAAGTTTCGTCTATGTGGCTTTCCGGATATTTTACAATATGTTAAAAAGTTCGACCGGATATAAATACCCAATATTTCCCCTGACGGAAAATTTCCAAGTGTTGGATTTTTCCGAGGTTTAAAGACATTCTAAGTAGTGCAAGTAACGTGATGGTCCCTCTAGAAGACAACAAACCTTAACTCGATTATGTGACCGTCTTGAACTGCCCTTTGAACCTTCGGGTTTGGGGCAGTACGGCGTGCCACATGTGAGGCGTTGGCTTGACCCTTCTACGGCTGGACCGTTGGTACTGAGGCACGAACTGAATGTTTTTAGACTTATTTCAAGAGTTGATCTGTTTCGGGAAAACTTGGGTGTTTGACTGTTCGATCGGAAAGTTTATCATTTTCTATTTATCTGGAATGGGATACAATAATTGGAATTCACAATAAGTTATGAGATAACTGAATGAATGTTGTAAATCTAGCAATTTATTCTCACTTGATCGGTTGCCACGGAATTTTGATGTGATCAAAAGTCCGTCGCAATTACGTAGCGTACGCGGATACTTGCCGGGTAAACTTAATAGATAGCCTCACTCCATAGCCCCGACCAAGTGACTGTAGGAGAACCCCGTCACCGAAAGCATCCGTCCGGGTGCTCGCGGTAGCGGTGTTCCGCCTTGGTGCACTTCGTCGACGGTATCGGGGGTGCGGCCGTCTACTGAAGTTTGCGACGAGCATTCGATCAGGATGTCGGGAATCCTGTTGAGTTGCCCGACTTAATATTGAAAAGTGTTTTCGATAATGAGACTAAAATGCGGGGTTTATAATTGTTAGGCATGTGATGTCTAAGGTATTCATTTGATTAGGCATGCGATGTCTATGCAGGTTGCGGATTCCAACTGTTGTAGTTTTACACTTTTTTTTCTGTGACCGTAAGTGTAATATGTGGTATCGCCGGTTTCGTTGCTATATGTCAACGACAATTGGGATGCGCATATTTACTTACGTTGATGACATGTGATGTTATGTGTTGCTGGATATGTTATATTGGATCGTCGTGTTTGAATAGCCGGGGGTTTTTATGTGAGATGAGTGTTTTTCATTTTCATTCATGTAAAAACTTGTATGTAATATTCTTTTATTGGGGCACTTCCAGGTTGCGAAAGATGTCACCGTTTGTATATTATTTACTTTTCCGCACTAGGATAGACCCAAGGAGGAGGGCACAAGTAACCGGGTTCTGGAGTCCAGTGGGAAACCAACTCGAGGAGTCGAGTCCGGGTCTCCTAACTCCAGAATTGGTAGGATTGCTTGCCGCTCTCGTAGGGGTCTAGGGGTGTGGGTTTGGCTATTCATCACGACCGTGGAATCCGTGTTTTATACTGGCTCGTATTGAAAACACGAACGTCCTAGTATATCCAATATTTCATATGTTTCTTCTGCTGCGATATCTGTGATGTGATCATGTGATGGTCTGTGATAGATACAGTATATAGTATATATGATATATTTTATAGACGTTACTTATGTTTTACACCCACGCTAGCCTTGCCCTGCTCTGCCGTTAGTTACCTAACCTAACGGTGCACGAGGGGACATCGAGGCGAATGCGGATGGCATAAGTGTACGTCGTATTTATCTGTGATGTTTAGGTATTTATATGATGGGACTTCATTAATGTGATTAATGAAAGTAAAAGAAACCTAAGATGTTGTAGAATCGAATTTCAAAATAAAACAGGTAGCTACAGTTCTTGCTTTGCACAGCGGTATATATGATATATCCTGCACCTTATTCGATAAGGAAAGGACCGAGATCCCTTCACCGGGAGTGACTCCTTTAGCAATAACTGGCAGATGCTACATACACGGTTTGTATTTTGATTGCTTTTAAGTGTTTTTGCTTTGCACAGTGATATATATGATATATCCCGTACCTCATTCGACGAGGAAAGGACCGACGATCCCTTCACCGGGAGTGACTCCTTTAGCAAAACTAGAAAAGCCTCAAAAACACTCCATTTCAAAATTCATTTGATTCTACAACGATATCAAGTTCATTACGCAATAGGTTTTCAGAAAAACCTGTCGTAGCCCTCCGTCATTTCAGATAAGTACTAGTTAGTATTCGTGCTGCGGTTGTTTGGCATGCGTCAAGGCGTAGTGTACGGTAGCTAACTAGTGCTTATCTGCTAGCATATGATGCGATTGGATTAGGGTATTCGTACGGCGTTGTTTGGCATGCGTCAAGGGTCGTGCGGGTGGGTTTAATTCAATCAAGAAATGTACGGGTTGAACTTGACTAGCAGACTATGGGTTGTTTGGCATGCGTCAAGGTCATAGCGAGCTAGGGGCAAAATATTATCGGGAATTTCAAGTGTTGAAATTTGCAATGAGATTGCATACCTTCTATGAGATAGTTGGATCCCGATACCCGCTGTGAGTAAGTGTTACTCCTGGGAGAGTTTTATACATTACAATTAGCCGATCAAGTAGGTGTCTAGAAAGGTGTTAACGAGGTTACGCCTCTGGGAAAACGAGGTTTACATTAATTAGGTTCGTGCGAAAGCACGGGGGACCTCCCTCAAAATACCGACACTGGCCTGGCTGAAAGATTGGCGAACTTGTAGTGTGTAATTAATCCCGGCTAGTCTTTCCTTTTAGGGTTTGAAGGAAGATTTGATAAAAAGCAGTGGGAGCTATCCTGATTAGATAAAATAATAACCAATCTATTCTTGCCAGAGCGCACGCTGAGTGTTTTCTTCTCTCTCTCTCCAGGTAGCGACCATATCACGCCTTAATCAAGATAATAATACGGATTATTGACCGAACCCG
Organism: Agapanthus africanus; assembly: GCA_030015575.1. Taxonomy (NCBI): domain Eukaryota; kingdom Viridiplantae; phylum Streptophyta; class Magnoliopsida; order Asparagales; family Amaryllidaceae; genus Agapanthus; species Agapanthus africanus. The sequence continues at coordinate 57,125,998 of JASDDO010000029.1, forward strand.
CTTGTTATACTGAGCTGGGGAACGTTGCTCCCGCTCCACCTTATAATTGTTATAAAACAGAGCAGGAAATTGGGGATTACCAGAATTCCCGTGCCGCCCAAACGAAGAGAGTGCATGCTGATGCATCATCTTCGGGTGTGTTCATTACAGAGAACTGTTTCTCAGTATCCTTTACGTCCTGGGTATGTGATACCAAATCAGGATCCCAGATATGTAATCTGTTACATAGGGCTACAGAAAGGTAGAGAACTGAGAACGGGTGATAAGTTTCATGAGACAGAAAACGGGGCAAGTGTTGCAGCCAAGTCTGTTGGTCATTGTCACCCTGTATTACCAATACATTGATTCTGAACGAATGTTGTTAGATACCGAACCTGATATACAAAATCATATCAATCTCTTTATTAGTAAAGAACTGATAAAATTTTGTATAGTTGGATAATGTTTTGAACATTTCCTATATCAAAAGTTGATCGGTTCAGGAACGTTATCTAAAAGCGTTGATGTTCTAAATCAAACTACAGTTCTTTAGTATACAGAACACACATAAGAGGAAGAGTTCAGAAATGAACGAATCCTTCTTGAGGCATTGTAGACCAGGTCATATCGATGTGACCCGACTAGCTGAAGTTACATAAAGATGCATATTTAAATGAGTTTGAATTTACATCTTGTGAAACTTGCCAGTCATGTCACAAAGATAAGATGACCACAGCTCTATTTATTAGAAACAGAGAAAGAGTTAGTGAACTCTTGGGATGATACATGTTGATGTATGTAGTTCCCCTGTCTACACATGCCAAGACTGGTTCTTTGTACTTCATTACATTCTCTGATGATCTTTCGAGATTCAGACCTATGTTCCTGTTGAAACATGAGTCCGAACCTTTTGAGATATTCACAGAATATAAGTTAGAAGTAGAGAACTAATACGGGTATAAGTATTATGTCCTTTGATGTGATCAAGGAGGAGAATACTTGAGCATGGAATTCCTGGACTATTCTAAAGGAGAATGAGATTCTCTCTCAGCATTACTCCTCTGTATACACCATAGCACGATGGTATATCGGGGTGGAGCAATCACACCCTATATGATAAGGTGTGTTCTATGATGAGTAATACTGAGTTACCTATTTCCTTTTGGGAGTTATGCACTTGAGAAGTTGCATACCTATTGAATAGGGTTCAAATCAAATCAGTTGCCTACCACTTCATATGTGATATGGAAAGGGAAGAGCCCATATCTTAAGTTGGTTAAGATTTGGGGTTGTCCGGGCTATGTCAAAAAGCATAATCCGGACAAGCTCGAGGCAAGATCAGTTATGTAGAACTGGAATGGTTTCAGCTATACAAACTGCAGCTGATGATTTGGTAGAACCAAAGGATTCAATAGTTTCCAACGAACCCCAACCTCTCCGCCGATCTAGTAGGGTTCCTCACCCACCTGAGAGTTACTTTGGTTTCTCTATGACAGTGGGAGCGAAGATTGCATAATGAGATGATGACCCAACTAGTTTCGAACTGGCCATCAGGAGAGGGACTCTGTAAGAATGACTGGATGCTTAGAGATCTGATATGGAATCCATGTACACCAACAAAGTATGGACTTTGGTTGCTATATCTGAAGGGTTAAATCCCCATCAGAAGCAAGTATATCTTGAGAAGATTACTTGGTGTACATAGAAAAGTTGAGACTTTCAAAGCTAGACTTGTTAAAGGTTGTCATCATCGACCAGGCATGGATAATGATGAAACCTTTTCAAGTATCTATGCTTAAGTCCAACCAGATCCTACTTACCACGGCTACATACCATGACTACGATCTCTGGTGGTTGGGTGTCTTGACTGCTTTTCTAAATGATGATTTGGAAGAAAGCGTCTATAAGTACACAGCCAGAGGGCTTCGTAGACAGTGGGAGCAGCGGAAACGTGTGCAAGATGCTTTATAGGATAAAGCAGGCATCGCGGAGTTGGAACATCTGTTTTGATGGATTAGTCAAAGAGTTTGACATCATCAAAATGGTAGATGAACCTTGTATAAACAAAAAGGTAGTAGGGAGTATGGTGGCGATCCTCGTAGAGTACATGGATGACATACTCTTGATAAGGAAGGAGTTTCCTATGCTACGCTCGATCAATCTCCGCTCATCACAATGATTCTCCACATAGGATCAAGATGATACCTCCTTATTCCTGAGTTTTGGATCTATGAGATAGATCTAAATGGATGTTAGGATTCTCACTAGTTGTAGTGAGATGGTATCAATCGATCCTGGGGAGAATCACTGGAAGGGTTCCAGGGTGATAAAGACGACTGAAAGTCAGTCACAGGCATTGTCTTTACCCTCAGTAAAGGGACGGTATGTTGGAAGAGTTCCAAGCTAGATACCGTGACATACTAGACGATAAAGGCTGAATACATCGCTACTTAAGATGCTACCAAAGAGGCTGTCTGGGTGTATATTAGTTCATGAGATGAACTTAGTTCCTCCCATTGTGTGACAATGGAGTTGTGGCTTTTGCCAAGGAACGCCCGTCCCATCAGTGATCCAGACATATTCTAAGGCAGTATTACCTGATCATGGAGATGCTTGATCTCCAAGGAAATCGAGGTTAGGAGAGTAGACTCAGAGGACAACACAGCGGATCCTCTCACAAAGGCCTGTTCCCAGAGAGAGACTTTTATGGGATGGTTGAGTATGAGATACTACAACTACTGCTACAGATGGCCCTAGTGCAAGTGGGAGATTGTTAGTTATATGTATGCCCTAGAGGCCATTACTATACATAGGATGTATATTGTAGTGGATGCCAGGACATATATAGGGAGGACTTTCTTGCTCGACATGATAGTATGCTATCTGGTTGCTCTTTACCTTAACGTATATACTGATTGTCTCTCTGTTACATGTTGGTAAAGCCCTTAGGATCTGTACTTGACTACCTGGAATATGATGCAGATCATACTAGTGGGGACATGGTAGTCCATAAGTACATCCTTCAAAGTCCCTAGTCGTGGGTGTATCGAGACGGGGCATCGATATACCAGAGTAGACTAGCGTGTACCTTCTCGACCCATACAAATGGACGATGGATGATCCCATATCCATCGGTGTTTGACATCAGAGATGATATACGGGTGCTCAGTAGAGACTGGGTACACTGGACGGACTTGCCGAGAACTCCCAGATGGTATTATACCCCACGTCAGATGGCAGTTCTCTGGTGACACTGGTACAGAGTAGTCTGTTGACCCGAGATCGTCATAGAGTCTTGTGTGGTTCCCACTGTGCTTTGATTTCCATCTTACCACGTCCAAGAGGGCATGCAAAACGGTGGTTTTTGGGTACAGTCCCGAGTCACATGGAGGCAATGAGCGATAGGAGGGGATTCGTCTCTCCCGGTATAGGGGGTTGATGTTGCGCTGTGTTCGATTGGCTATAACAGGAAATCCCTGGCCAGGGTTGCTGAGATTTACTGGTAAGTGTTACCAGTAGTTTCTCGAATTGTTATAGACCTCATATCGACACGACTTATCGAGCTATTGGGGTCTGACGTATACCACCCCTAGGCTAGATATGCGACATATCAGACGATCAGACCGGACTGTACGGTAGTGTTACTGGTTGGATTCACTGGAGTGTGAGCGGGCTTGCTCGTCGATCTTCAGATCGCTCAATACCCGGGTGGCCGTTACGTTTAGCAGACCGCTTGCGGCTTGTGGGTGTTTGATATGATCATCATCTGCTGCCGGCGTATTGACGAGTCTTTAGAGTCCTACATAGAGGTTTCCTGGCTCAAGCGAAACGAAATAGGAGCGCATATGAGATATGTGCGGGACCGAGAATAATGCGCGTATGTGATACCGTATTACATTCTCGCGACGTGACATTGATCGGTTATATGCGATATAGCCGGGTTATCGGATCAAGTGTTGATTCGATAAGTTGTTACTGTTGATACCAGTCGGTTATGTGCGACATGACCGGATCATTGAATCAAGTGTTGATTTAATGATTTAATGCATAATTATATATTTGATATATTACTTTGCATTAACTAGTATCGGTTCACTTTAAATGGATTTTCTCGCTCGGGTGTGCGCATTGCATATGCGATATGATTTTGTGCACTTGTTTGTATCATATTTGATGATACATGCAAATTAGGGTTTGTGTAAAGAATTAAACCTTGGTTAAAGAAATGGTTAGGGTTTTTATTTGATTATTCATTTATTCATTTGTTTTTATTTTTGGAAAATATAAACATAAGATGAAATGGTGGCATTCTTTGTTTTATTCGTGAAGATTCATGAAGTATTGACTATGTGACCATTTTGTCTCATGCTTAACCCTAACCAATTCAATTAACTCAAGTTAATTCTCTACACCTAACCATGGTGAGAATTATGATAAGAATGGATTTTCTTTTCTATTTTAATAATTCTTATCATAACAATTTCCTTCTTCTTCTTCATTTCTTCAAGTGAAGAAAGCTTGCCTCCATCAATGGCAAGTGATGAAAAAGAGTGAGAAATCCAAATCTAAAGTCTACCCACTTCCTATTTCTTCATCCTCTACCTCTTGCCAAGTAGTAGAGTGTGTTTTCTTCACAAGTTTCATGACTTGGTGAAGTTAGAGCTTGATCTTGCGATGCTTCGACGTAGATCATCTTCGGCATGGACATCGATGACCTAGCCCATCCATTCTCCGATGAAGCCGACGCTAGAGCCCGGGACTTGTTATGGACAGCGAGGAGACTTCATTGCGGAGCTTTGGAGGTGGAGAACCGGATCTACAAAGGTTGTATTTCCGTATCTCTTAGTTAAGTGTTAACTAGTTTACTTTTTCGCCTAGACATCTAGCTAACGATCCGTAGTTTAGGGTTTCTCGGCACCGTAAAATTTTATATTGGCATGGTTGATGCCTTGTGAGACCTCATTAGGGTGCCTAGGAACCCTACACTTGGAACATCGGCACCTCAACGGCCTCCTCGAGTCAAAGACGATCCACCCGAGAGCTCCTACGCCAAGCTTGATCTCTAACTTAAGATAACTAGGTTGCTCAATGTGTTAATCTAAGCTACCTAGGGGATATAGAGTGAGGTTGTGGATGTATTAGTCAAGCTGACCCTTGATCTCAACACATGAGAGGTTAGGGTTAGGGTTTCAAGAATGAGAGATCTTGAGGAGAGAGAAGGTGAGAATTAGAATGAATTGAAATTGTTTCTCACTTCTAATATATTATGAAGCATAAAGAATTATCAAATGAATAATTCAAATGCATTATCATCATGCTTCATTGAATATGTGCAATGAATCATCAAGTGAGTCAATAAGCAATAAATGCTTCATTAACTCACTTGAATGATTCATCTCATGAGTCACAAAATCAATTAATGCTAATGCCACCTTACTATCCAAGTCACCATGCTTCTAGAAGCTTCCCGAAAAATTACGAGAACGCCCCTCCAATCCGTGAAAACACGGAAAAACTTTAGACTGTATAAATCCAATAACCTGATACTAGAAGCTGGCTTAAACCAAAGCCGACTAGTAAAAATTGTCCGAACGTCGTACGTGCGTAAACACACGTATGCGTCCGAACCCTTGTCGTAAAACCATACGACCTCTATATCATTTCGCTTGGAGCAGGGAAACTCTCTGTGTGGGACTCTAAAGACTCGACACTACGCTGGCAGTGGGTTTAACCACAGACCGCAAGCGGCACTAGCTGTACGTAACGGTCCCCATGTAGATGTCGATAAGAAGGCCGATGAGGAAAACCATCCGAACTCCTACGGAGCCTGATGTGACAATCTCCGTACAGTCCGGTCTGTTCGTCTAAGACTATCGCATATTAAGCCTAGGGGCGGCAAGCGTCAGTCCCCTAATAGCGGTATAAGTCGTGTCGGAGCGTAGCCCATTACACCCTGAGAAAACTACTGGAACCTACCAGTAAATCTCGCTTACCCTGGTCAGGGACTTTGCGTAATGGCTCTCTAACACAGCGCGATATCAACTCCCAATACCGGGAGAGACAAATCCTGTCTAACCGCCACTGCCTCCAAGTGCTCGGGACTGCACCCAACTGCTACCTGTTTGCACGACTCTTTTGAGCCGTGGTAGGGTAGCAATTTAAGAATAGTGGGACACACTCGAGGCGAAGTAGCAGTGTCAATTCTGCGGACTATGTTGTACTCATGTCACCTGGGAACTGTTAACTGACGACGGGTATAATAACAACCAATCAGTTCCCCTGCGAGTCCTGTCCGGTGTACCCGTAACCTAACGAGCACCTGTATACTATCTCCAGTACGACGTACTGATGGCTGTGGGACAGACCATCTCCCCAACTGGGATGAGAAGCGTACACACTTAGTTTACTCCGGAATATCGATGCCCTGTCTCGATAATCCTACGACTAGGGACAAGTATATGATGTTCCTTATAGACAATCCAGCCCCCACTAGTGTGACTGCCATCACAATGCTGGTAATCAAGCAAAGATCCTATGGGCTCTACTAATATGTATAAGTGATATGTTACAAGAAACATATGCACATATTAAAGTAGACACAAACCAAGTGGCATACTACCATTTTTAGCAAGACTGCATATAAAACTATGAATATCCCAAGCTTCTATTAAGTAATATACATACAAGTATGATACAATAATGGCCCCTAGGGCATATACACTAACAAGACCATCTCCCCAACTGGGATGAGAAGCGTACACACTAGTCTACTTCGGAGTATCGATGCCCTGTCTCGATAATCCTACGACTAGGGACATATATAGGATGTTGCTTATAGACTACCCATCCCCCACTAGTGTGACTGCCATCACAACGCTGGTAATCAAGCAAAGATCCTATAGGCTCTACTAATATGTATAAGTGATACGTTACAAGAAATATATGCACATATTAAAGTAGACAATATCAAGTAGCATACTACCATATTTAGCAAGACTGTATATACAACTGTGAATATCCCAAGCTTCCATTAAGTAATATACATGCTAGTATGATACAATAATGGCCCCTAGGGCATATACACTAACAATAGCCGCCCGTGACTCTTAACCCAATAGCCCGTGACTCTGAGCCCCATATTGTCATATCGAATTTGTCATAGGGGAATAGAGGGTTATAAGAACCCGCCCTCTCATTTAAAAAGGGGAGGGCGGGTTCTTGAAACACGCCCTCCTTAATATTTTAAATAATTTTACTTACCCAAGACAAGCCCGTGACCATTTATCTCCCATCAAATTTAAAAAGGGATAGCGGGTTACAAGAACCCGCCCTCTCATTTAAAAAGGAGAGGGCGGGTTCTTGAAACGGGTCCTCCTTAATATTTTAAATAATTTTACTTACTCCTAAAGAAGCCCGTGACCCCTTTATCTCCCGTCAAATTTAAAAAGGGATAGCGTGTTCCAAGTACCCGTTACCCCTTTACCACCAAATGCCTATAAAAACCCTTCTCTCCCCTGCCTTTTGCTCTTCAATCTACTCCGATTTGCATGTTCGCCTCCTACAAAATCTCATCTGCAAATCTCATCTGCACCCCTTCAAATGTATGTAAATTTAATGTAACGTTTGTTTAATTTTCAATGAAGATAATCATTATATCAGTTGTTAACGTTTTTTTATTTATTGTTGAGTTGATATTGTTTGATGCAGATAATGACAGGTTCAAGTTTATTTGTTGTATGTAAATACGATGGCCATATTGTGACAAGTGCACAAGGTCCCGAGTATATGGGTGGATGCGCAAAAATTATGCGACTAGAATTATCAACGACTTATAATGAACTCGAGAAAAATGTTTTTAAAATCACGAAATACGATCCCCGTGAAATTAAGCTTAAGTTAAGTTGTATATGGTCTATGTTTAGTGCTAATGCATTGGTTGAAATTATAGACGATGCATCAATATCTTCGATGATAGAGTTCGGTCTGGCAAACACCCAGCATTCTTTTGAACTTTTAGTTCGAAAGGAACAATTGGAAGTATCAGATGTCGCTCCAACAGGTAATTTTGATGGTAATGCTGGAGGTAGTTCCTGAGGATACGGCTCCATGGTTAACGATAATACCTTCAGTCTCAGTGGATATGACTATACACATCATTATTCAAACCTTAAAACTCAAGGGTAAACATTTTATAAATCTGTAGCGTTTTGAAAATCGTTTAGGTGAAATTTCGGATAATCGGTAAAATAATGGGAGTTTTCCGTAAACAAATCAAGATATAAATATCTTTAAATATACATATTCTAGCAACGTAATTGCTAGTATTTGGAATTTATTGAGCCACTTATAAAATTTCTAGTTTACTGAAAATTTTTCCGAAATTAATTATTTTAATATTATTTTAAGTCGTCACTAATACATTTAATTAGGGATAATTACAAATTGGAATGGGTTGATACAAATTTTGTGCATCATTACACATTAAACTAATATGTAAAATATTGTTTTTGAAATGAAATGAAATTGTCAAACGGTTTTAGAAAATATCAAAGAAAAAGGCTTAAATGGTGAAAATAAATTAAATGGAAATTGGGATATAACATTTATCATTTTCCCTCACCCCACACACACCTCCACACTCACACACACCCTCTCCTAGTGGCTGGCCGAACCCAAGCTGCCCCTCCCCCTCTTTTCCCCACCTAAAAGTCAAAGAAAACAACAAAAAGAGAAGAATGAATAAAGAAAAGGATGTATAAGTGTTGACTTGGAGTATGGGCTTGTTTGACTTGCACCCAACACCCTCATTCTCTCTCTCCTTCTCCCTCTCTCTCATGTGCTGGCCAAGCCCACCCCCCTCTTCCCCAATTCAGCAGCAGCCCCCCTTTTTTCACCTCTCTTTCTCTTTAAAAAAAATTCATTAAATGCTTCAAAATCCATACAAATTCAAAGCTAAATCCAAATCCAATCTCTACCCATTATTTCTTGCCCAAGCTAGTATGGATCTTGGGGGATGAAAGCTAATTTGGGAGGCTAGTGGCAAGTGGGATCTACAAAAAATGTGGAGGTAAAATCTTAACCATATAGTTAAATTGTTGATTATTGCTTTAATCTAAGCTAATTAGGTATTTAAATTGTGTGTTTAATTGAAAGTTGAAATTTAAAGAGAAGGGTTTGAACTAAGTTAGGGTTTAGGTAAATTGATCATGGTCTAATTGTGTGGTTAAATCTAGTGGGCATGCTAAAACAAAGCTAGTTGCTAGTTTGCTAATTGTATTTTTAAATTTGTTCTAATTATGCTAATTTTGCAAACTAGGTTTTTGGAAATTTATTAAATGATTTAGATTAAAATATAATTAGGGTTTCATGACATTATTAACATTATAAATTGTAGTTTAATACTTTGGATAATGCAAAACCAAGCTTAGTTGTTGTTTTGTGCATTTTTACTTTGAAATTGTTAAAATTGGATAAAATTGCAAACTAGAATTTTGGGTTTTATGAAAATTAATGAGATTAAATTATGGAAATGGTTTGTATAACTTATTTAAGATGTTTAATGAGTATTATGGCCATTAGAATTGTTAAAACATCAAGTTTTGTTTTAAAACGGCTAATTGATACTTACTAGGTTTCTTATAATAAATCGATTTAATCAATTTAGTGGTTTTGATGAGTTCACCATATTTCATATATATGTTTAGTGTGTTGTGAACCACGAATGGTGCATTTGAGTTTTTCTCGATCACTCGGCGTTTGTATACCGATGTCGAGGGTTTTTGGGTTGATTTGAGAGAGCAACCATAAGTTTTGACCTATGTGAGATTCGTGTGTCGTTTTGATCATGAGTCGGATTTTAATACGATACGATGTGTTATGATACGTAGGTACCCTCACGAGGACTTTGAGACGACAAGAAAGCGCGTGGCGACATCGGCATCGGCAAGCGAAGGTCAAGATGAGTAGATTTATATCTACGTGGGAAGTCGGGTGGATGACGTATAGCACCCCCGCAAAGTTGTAAGGAATGATGTGATGTGGTATAAAAATGCATTTTTATGTTGTGAGAGGTATGATTACTTAGCGAGAAAAGCCTTAGAAGATCATGGGTTAGTGTTAGCAAGATTTGAGGAAAGTGATTTAGGTGGTTTCTTAGTCACGAAACCCTAGAGTAAGAATTTGCATACACACGCACACGCACTCGCATAAATTACTTCCTTGTGCATATATGAGGATGTGTATATATGTATATACGCATGGGTATGGGACTATGCATATATATACATTCATATACACATGCATGGATAATGAGGATAGTGGATGACAGTTGGAAAAGAGTCGATGAGTTTGGGCTTGATGCCACGAGATCGGTGATATGATTTGGATCGTATTAGGAGATACGACATGATAGTATAGCGGATCTTTAGGCGTTGTGTTTCATACACACGCATATATATATATGTAGATGGTATCAGATTGTACTAGACTGTAGGTCAGTACCCCTAATTCATGATGTGATGATAAGGATACCAGATAAATAATGAGATTGATGAGATAGTTGACCTGTACCCAGATTGGGATGTCGTACGATGGATTTACCGTACGAGCTATATATTGATGATAGATCTGCACTCTTGACTTGAGGATGTCATATGATATGTTGTATCGTACGTGGTACTATTGAGGCGGGATCACCGACTATATATATATGTATATACATATCGACTCAGATTTAGGTAGTTTCCATACCCCTTCATATTGGTTGTTAATTAGACCTGTAGTTACCTAGTAGATATTAGACTGGACCTGAGTCATACCTATTTCCAAAACTAACGAATTGTGAGGATTTTAAAGACATGTCAAGGAATACTACGGATATTTCAAAAGACGTACCTTTTCTTAAAAACACCGTAGCCCTTATTTTCAAAACACCACTATTCGTACTATTTCAAACGGCAAAACAGTATAACACAGGTGTAGCGATGTAGATTCCTTATTGTTACGTTATCATTCATGTTCCGCATATTATTGTTGCAATTACTATTCATTGCCATTTATCATGTTGTTATCGTCTCATTGGATGTTTATTGTGTACTTAGTGATTATGAACCATACTGTCAGGACACCAGCACCATTACCGATGATGCGTATATTCCACATACACTTACTTGCCGGCTCACACACATCATCATTGATAATTGCCATGTCACGTACATTTTAGAAAATACATTTTCATTGACATAGCTTGATAGCTGATAGTCGCAATATGTTATACCTTCCATATGCTAGTTTAAATATTGCATTCATTGCATGATATTAGATGCATTCATATATTCATTGGTTATGCAGTATTATGGAGATTTATGCCGGTATTCACTGTTTATTGATATCATGATTTTGATGATTTCGGATTTACATGAGATTTCTGGATTTGGGGGAAAACCGCAAGAACATGTATAAACTTCTCTCTCCCTCCCTCTTTTAAAAAAATGCAAATTGCGGTTTTCTCATGATGTATGAGTCGTCCACCATAATTTTTCATGATAGTTGTTGGATTTCGAGACCCGATTCGAGGAGGAGTTGTAACCGTTTCGGGTACATGGTGGACCCGGTATGGTACCCCGGGCCGAGAGTGATTTCATGGTGGATGATGAGCCTGGCAGGGGCAGACTGCCTACCGATGATTTTACCTGGCGCGGCGGATATCCGGAGGATACCGTACGTGGTCGTGTAATTGATGATATGGGCCGATCCAGACTGACGGAGCCCCGAGGTATTGAGATATTGAGATATGAGATATTGAGATCGAGATATTGAGATTTGAGATATGGAGATATTGAGATTTGATATTGAGATACTGAGACTTATGTTTTGTGTCTATGCTTGACACTGATTTTTCTGTTGCTTTCATTGATGATACTTGATTGATATATATATAGAAATCTCATTGATTAAAGAAAACAGTTGTCTCACTCATGATATATTCTGTTTCTATTCGTAATGTATTCATACATCATATATCTGATATGTTGCTATCTGAGGCACTGATATGAGCATGTGGTATTGCACGTATATGTAGATGGATCAGGATATTATTTGAGGATATTACTTGATATGACCTAGGATAGCGTCATACATGCGATTTCTGCTCTGTGTTGTTTTCTACTCACGAGTTGGCAACTCACCCCCGTTGTGCCACAGTTCCTTGCAGGTTTTGCCGTACTTGTTCATTGCGGCTTTGCTGGCACACTGTTCCTTCCGGGTGATTGCTTTGACAGGTGGGTTCTTTGCATCAGGACCACCATTGTATATTTATTATTTCAGTTGTATCTAGTAAAACTCCATCAACCAGATTGTATATTTGATAGAGATAGAAGACCAGACTTGTTATTATTTCGACCTTAGAGTCGCGCGTTGTATTATTATGTTTTTCATGTTGTGTTGAGTTTCTTTTGAGTTTTGATCATCGCCCTTCGGCGTTGTATATTATATTGCTTGCGTGGTTGTGACCGTCGATTGACGAAGAGCTAGCTCCCGCTTGGGGATACCTTTTTTTCATTTTGTATACTATTCATGTTGTATCCCGTTTGGGGCCAGTATTTACAAAGGAGACTCTGCCAAAATTTTTAGAAAAGATTTGAAATTTTAAAATGCATATTTCGGCTTATGTTGCTAAACTGCTTGATTTAAATTGGTTTTTTCCTTCACTCTACTGATTTATTTGGTTTTGTTTTCTGGGTTTTGGCTTACTTGGATTACGTATGCCTCGAGACGTTTCGTAATTTAAGTGCCAGTCACGCTCGGCACTTTTCGGGTCGTGAAAAAATCCTCTTTTTTTAATATCAAAATACTAATATATCTTATATATTAAATACAGATTTTCCCAATCGACTGTTGCACTTTCATGCACCCCTGAAGAACAAAAAGGATTACTATATACAATCTTCCAAAGGTAAATCAATCTGAAACAAGTGGTGATTATGTTTATATTATTCGTAATAAGAAAATATTAAGAATAATTTATATACTAAACGCAGATTTTATAAGGCTCTTGTGAATGACAGCAAGGTTTCGGGAGGTATAGTCCATGCCATTTTTAAAATTTTGTCATTTTAAAGAACCCTAAACTAGAATCTTTAACTAGAGAATTATAAGAAACATATTGTAAACTACTTTACAACTAAGTGAACTAGGAATACAACCTTTGTAGACCGGTCCTTCACTTCAATAGCTCCTTGTAGTAGTCCTTTTACTCTAAGTAGTGATCTTCCGGACTCTAGCATGGCTTCTCATGGTGAAAGGAATGAGCATGCGCAAAGTCTTCGAGGCCGAAAATGATCTACGTCGAGGAGACACTAACCCAAGCTACTACTTCACTAATAAGAGATTAGTGAAGCTAACGCCCTATACTAAAGTGCTAATCTAGTAGAGGATAATGAAGTAGGATTTGTTCTTACTTTAGAATTGATTTTCTTATTAATATTTCTCATTTGCCCAAAAGCTATAGAGCTCTTGAGCTTGAAGAAGAAGATGAAGAGAGATAATGTTGTGAGAGTGAATGACAACCATGGGTGAGAATATATCTAATATTACTCATGTAGAGACTTAACCATGAGTTTAGATAATGGTTGGGTTAACAAATATCTAGTGTCAAACAAAACTAGTGGACTAAGTCAATGGATCTCAAAGCTTCATGCCATGTGACAAATTTCCAACTAATAATTGAATTACAATAAATAAATAAACCCTACATTATCTTTATCATGGTATAAGTCTCATACACCCATGTTGCATGTGTCATCAACTATGACACAAAATAAAACACAATTAATATATATCACATATATATTAAGTGTGTACATGTGAGAAAAATAAATACTTAAGTGAGCTAATATTAGTTAATGTAAAATAGTATATAAAATATACAATTATACACTAAATTATCAAATCAACGCTTGATTTAATAATCCGGCTATATCATTTATAACCGACTAATATTATGTGTACCAATTTATCGAATCAACACTTGATTCGATAACCCGGCTATATCACATATAACCGACCGATACAAATATCGCAAGAATAGAATACGGTATCACAAACTCGTATTAATCTCGGTGCCGCACACATCACATATGTGCTCCTACTTCGTTTTGCCTAAGCCAGTAAAACCTCTGTGTAGGACTCTAAAGACTCGCCAATACGCTGGCAGTAGGTGATGATCATATCAAGCACCCACAAGCCGTCAGCGGTACTAGCTGGACGTAACGGATACCCGGGTATTGAGCGATCAGAAGATCAACAAGCAAGCCCGCTCTATCTCCTGTAAAGCCTGTTAGTAACACTACCGTACAGTCCGATCTCTTTGTCTGAGATGTCGCATATCAAGTCCAGGGATGGTAAACGTCAGACCCCAATAACTCGATAAGTCATGCCGATACGAGGCACATAACGGGTCGAGAAACTACTGATAACACTTACCAGTAAATCTCTAAATCAGCCCTGGCCAGGGACTTCCAGTTATAGCCAATCGAGCACAGCACGACATCTACCCCCAATACCGGGAGAGACGAAATCCCCTCCTATCGCTCATTGCCTCAATGTGACTTGGGACTGTTAGTGTATATGCCCTAGAGGCCATTACTGTATCATACTAGTTTGTATATTACTTAATGGAAGCTTGGGATATTCACCTTGTATATACAATCTTGCTCAAAATAGTAGTATGCTACTTGGTTTGTTTCTACTTCAATGTGTACATGTGTTTATTTTAGTATATCACCTATACACATTAGTGGAGCCCTTAGGATCTTTGCTTGATTACCAGCGTTGTGATGGCAGTCACACTAGTGGGGGCTAGGTAATCTATAAGCACATCCTTATCCAGGTCCCTAGTCGCAGGACTATCGAGACAGGGCATCGATACTCCGGAGTAGACTAGAGCATGCGCTTCTCATCCCAGAGTGGGAGATGGTCTGTCCCACAGCCATCAGTACGTCTTACTGGGGATAGTATGCGGGTGCTCGTTGGGTTACGAGTACACTGGACAGGACTCGTCGGGAACTGACCGGTTGGTATTATACCTATCGTCAGTTATCGGTTCCCAGGTGACATGAGTACAGCTTAGTCCGCTGACTTGACACTGTCACTTCGCCTCGAGTGTGTTCCCACTGTACTTTGATTACTACCCTACCACAGCTTAAAGGAGTCGTGCAAATAGGTAGTAGTTGGGTGCAGTCCTGAAGCACTTGGAGGCAGTGACGGTTAGACAGGATTCATCTCTCCCGGTATTGGGGGTTGACATCGCGCTGTGTCTAGGAGAGCCATTACACGAGTTGTCCCTGGCCAGGGCAAGCGGGATATACTGGTAGGCTTCCAGTGTTATCTCAGGGTGTATTAGGCTTCACTTCGACACGACTTGTACCGCTATTAGGGAACTGACGTTTATCGCCCCCCTAGGCCCGCCATGCGATGTATCAGACGAACAGACCGGACTGTACGGAGATTGTCACATTCAGGCTCAGTAGGAGTTCAGATGGGTTTCACCTCGTCGGTCTTCTTGTCGGCATCTACCTGGGGACCGTTACGCACAGCTAGTGCCGCTTGCGGTCTGTGGTTAAACCCACTGCCAGCGTAGTGTCGAGTCTTTAGAGTCCCACACAGAAAGCTATTCGCCTTTAGGCAAAAGAGTAGAGGTCGCATGGTTTTGCGACAGGGTTCGGTCACATCCGTGCACTTGTGCACGTTTAGTGTCCGGACAGTTAACACTAGCGGGCTTTAGTTTAAGCCAGATCCTAGTGTACGTTTTGGGATTGGTTTTATCCAGCATGTATTCGTGTTCCTCGGAACGCGGATGCGGGTGTGTATGCACAGTTGACGGAGAGACAGAGGCAGAGGATTCTCATTAGGGTTGTTGACCGTTGACTGTTGACTATTGACTTTTTGCTCAACCCTAATGAGAATATCATTTATGATTAACAATAATATTAATTAAGTATTGTGGTGACATGGTTGTTAAGGGGTTGACTTTTTTGACTTGTTGACTTTGTTGACCGGTTGACTAGGTTGGACTAGTTGACCATCATGATGACAATGGCTATCATTTCATGGCAAAGACTTTTCACTTACTTGTTCTCTTGTGCAATATGAGTGCATGAAATGATATTGCCATTTTGACTTGAACCATTTACACAATACTTGATTACTATTTTTGTGATGATGGTTTTGGATTATGAGAGCCAAGTGAGAAAAGTCTTGCTCATTCTATCATTTTCATTCTCTTTCTTGTGTTCTTGAGCTCTCATCTTCTTCCTCTTGCTCTCCCTCTCTTTAGTCTATGGTTCACTTGTCTCATGTGTTGAGAACCAAGAACCATAGAGAAAATCCCTACACACTCTTCTCTACTCACTCTAGTGCATAAGGTTTAGCAAACCAAGTGAACTAGTTTTCTTCAAAGACCGAAGAAGAAGCCAAAGGTAGAAGCTTTCAGGTGGATCGATCTTCGGCGCAAGGAGACGACGGGGTGAAGCCGATCCGGACAACCATCGAGGCTTGAAGACGAAAGAGTTCAAGAAAGAAAGGTATAACCCCCTAACCGAGTAGTTAACAACTCCTAGTTAGGTTGTTAGTTAGATGTTTAACCAAGATCCGGTTTTGAGTCCATGTTACCGCCTCTAGAAAATTGTTTCACACCAAATTCCGCATGCCCGAAAGTACCGGGAGAGGTAGCATGGACTTACAGTGGTATCAGAGCCTAGTTAAACACTACCTAACATGTTAGCATAGTAACTAGAAATTCGATCGGAGAAAAAGTCGCGAAATACACCCGGATTTCAAACTTTCTGTCGATTTTCAAAGTGCTGCAAAAATTATTTGAGATATACCAAAAATCGACTCAGGGTTTTTAGAAGAAACTGCAAAAATTCGACCCACTGAATCGATCAACGCGCCGCGTTTCCGCGGCCGAGTTGACTCGGACGTGGGGTTTTATTTTTGCAGTTTGTTCATAGGGGTATTTTGGGATTTTTGGAATATGTATTTTCTGCCCAGATTTTCCAGAACGAAAATTTTGTGTTTGGGGCCTGAAAATCCGTATTTTTTATCGAACTTCTAAAAGACTTAAGCTGACGGGTTTTTCTGTGATGTGATATTTGTATTGAACGTCTGCTAATCGCTATATGTCGATTAGTGGGGGTTATACAATTCTGTGATCTGTAATGTTATTGGAATGTGTATATGAATTCATTGGGTTGTCGCGGGTGAATAGCCGGGGGTTGTGAGACGAGAGTTTTCTTTTCTTTCAATTCATGTAAATTTGTAAATTGATGTAATAATTATTTGTATGGCCGCACAACCGGGTCGGGGTTGTAGCCGTCATTGTATAATTTCTTTTTACTGTTTTTGCTCCTAGGATAGACCCATGGAAGGGGTGCACAAACTACCGGGTATGCCGAAGTGCCGAGTGGCCTACTCACGGAGTTGAGGGAGGTTGCTTCGCTTCGGGTACTTGGCGGGTAGTTTGCCGCACCTGTAGGAGTCTTGGGTGGGGTATTGGCTATTCACCGCGACCGTGTAATCTGCTTTTCGTTACAGGCTCGTACGAATTGCGGGTTCCTAGTATATCCAATGTGTTCATCTGTGATCTGAAATGGCTATCATTGCAATATATCTATATATGATATTATTTAGGCGTTGCTTATGTTTTACAGCCGCGCTAGCCCAGCCCCCGCTCTGTCGTTAGTTAAGTAACCTAACGGGTAATGACGGGGCCCCGTGGAGAATGCGAATGGCATAAGCGTATGTCATATTTTGGTTGTTTTCTGCAATGGTAGGATTAAATGATGGGACGCGTTAAAAGAAATAATGCAAGAATATCACGCATTAAAAGAACTAATGCAAGAAAATAAACCAAGATTAAAGTCGTTGGAACACTTTCGGAAAACCACTCGGTTCTTTTCAAAACTAACTTTTAAATGCGGAGCCTGAGCCACTCCTTTTAAAAGCTATCTCGTTCCATCGATTATATCAAGTTCACTACGTTCACGGTTTTGCCAAAACCATTCGTAGCCCTCCATCATTTCAGTTAAATATTCGGTAGTATTCAAGCTATGTATTTTGACCTCACGCCAAGGCATAGTGATTGGTAGCTGCCAGATATTTATCTGTTGCATAGATAGAATGCGTTGGTTTGGGACAGCCGTACTGCCATTTTGGCCTACGTCAAGGGTAGGTATAGGTGGGTTCAAATTAACCTGGATAATGATGGGAAGAACTTGACATGTGACTTATGACATTTTGACCTCACGCCAAGGTCATAAGAGCATGGGGCAAAAATCCACATCGGGAGTTTCAAAAGAACTGAAACTTGCTAGTGTTGCATACTATTTGGAGTGTGATGATTCTGGTAGGATTCCTTCAGTTTCGTCACGCGATGATATTTGGATCCCGATCCTACTGTGAGTATATGCTACTCCTCGGGAAATTTCTCACTTAACGATCAATGCTATAAACCAAGTAGGTGTCTAGAAAGGTGTTAGCGGGGCTACGCCCCCAGGGAAAAGAGGTTATTTAATTAAGGAACTTCGCGAAAGCGTTGGAAAACCTCCCTCGAAGTACCGACACTGGCCTGGCTGAACGGTTAAGCAAGTATTGTACGGTGAGATTGATCCTGACTAATTCTTCCTTTTTGGTTTGAGGAAGGATTCGAGAAACAGTGGGAGCTATCCTGTTTAGACAAACTAAAAACCATTCTAAACTTGCAAGAGCATCATGCTGAGTGTTTCTTCTCTCTCCTAATTGCAGCGACCAATCGACATGACTGGACTTAAGTTACTTCTAGATAAAAACATACTGACAGGGCCAAACTACAAAGATTAGCTCAGGAATGTCAAGATGGCAATCACTTATGACAAGCTGGGGTATCTTCTTACCACCAAAGCTCCCCCTGTCCCAGGTCCCAAAACCAGCGTCGCGGATAAGGAAATCCGTAAGACCTGGGAACTAGATTGCGCGAAGGCCAAGTGCCTCGTGCTTGCCTCTATGGACAACGAACATCAGAGGAGGCACGAGAATATGGACCTCGAATCCATATTTCTCCATACAAAAGAACTGTATGGAGAGCAGTCTCGTATCGCAAGATACGAAGTGTCGAAGAAGTTATTTTCGGCAAGGTTGGCCGTCGGATCATCGGTAGCGGAACACGTGCTTAAGATGATTGGCTACGTAGAAGAGCTCGCGGACCTTGGGACTACGTTGGAGAATGAGCTCTATACGGACTTGATTCTCCAGTCCCTTCCTTCCACTTACGCCCAGTTTATCCTGAACTTCAACTTACAAGAAAAAGAAGTTGAACTTTCAGAACTCCTCAACATGCTGAGGAGCGCAGAGGGCACCCTACAGAAAAGTAGGGAAACATCCACTTTGTTTGTAGGAGGATCTTCCTCTTCTAGGTCCAAGGCGAAAGCCAAGGGAAAGAAGAAGAAAGCCCCCGCCAAACCAAGGGGCGGTGTTAGTAAAGTGGATACGAAGGGAAAGACAAAAGCAACAAAGAAAGTGGGAAAGCTTGTGGATAAGGAAGAATGCTTCTATTGTCATAAGAAAGGACACTGGAAGAATGATTGCAGGGCTTGGAAGGCCAGAACACAGGAACTGAAGCAGGTTGCGGCTTCAGCTTCAGGTGTGTATGTTATTGAAAACCGTCTTTCAATAAACTCTACTTCCTGGGTATTGGATACCAGATCAGGATCTCATATCTGTAATTCTTTGCAGGCGTTGAGAAACCGTAGGGTTTTGAAGGCAGGTGACATGACCCTCAAAGTTGCAAATGGAGCTAGCATGGATGCTAAGGCCGTGGGGGACTATCACCTGGGAATGTCAGATGGACATGTTTTGGTTTTGCGTAATTGCTTTTTTGTACCCAATGCAACTTGTAATATCATTTCTGTATCTTTGGTTTCTAAAGAAGGTTATGAATTTGCGTTTGTAAGCAATGTTGTAAACATTCACCTTAATCAAGTTCTGATTGGGTCAGGTACATTGAGCAATGGTATATACGTATTAAACCAACCACAGATTTTCAATGTCCAGAATACACACAAAAGAAAGTCTCCGGAAATTAATCAGACTTTCTTGTGGCATTGTAGACTAGGTCACATCAATGAGAGAAGGTTGACGAAGTTGCATACAGAAGGATATTTGAATCCGTTCGAATATCAATCGTATGCCACTTGTCAATCCTGTCTCAAAGGAAAGATGACAAAAACTCCGTTCACTGGACACGGAGTAAGAGCGAGCGAGCTCTTAGGACTCGTACACAGCGACGTGTGTGGTCCAATGTCTACACATGCGCGAAGCGGTTTTTCTTACTTCATTACTTTTACGGATGACTTTTAAAGATTCGGACATGTCTTCTTAATGAAACATAAGTCCGAAGCCTTTGGAAAATTCCAGGAATATAAGAATGAAGTAGAAAAAAAAACCGGCAAAAGTATCAAGATCCTAAGATCGGATCGAGGTGGTGAATACTTGAGTGCCGAATTCCTGAACTATTTAAAGGAGAACGGAATTCTCTCTCAGCTTACTCCTCCATACACTCCGCAACATAACGGTGTATCGGAGAGACGGAACCGAACCCTATTGGATATGGTACGGTCCATGATGAGTAACGCTGAGTTACTGCGATCATTCTGGGGGTATGCGCTAGAATCAGCCGCATACCTTTTGAACCGAGTTCCCACTAAGACTGTGCATACCACACCATATGAGTTATGGAGTGGGAAGAAACCCTATCTTCAATGTCTGAAGATCTGGGGATGTCCAGCTTTTGTCAAAAAGCAGCATGCGGACAAACACGAGGCACGCTCAGTACTGTGCAAGTTTGTGGGATACCCAAAGAACACCAGGGGGTATCTTTTCTACCACGCAGAGGAACAAAAAGTCCTTATTTCTCGTAATGCCCACTTTCTAGAACACCAGTTCTTGAAAAAGGAAATTAGTAGGAGCGCAGTAGAACTGGAAGAAATTCCAGAACTACAGACTATTACTGAAAGCTTAGTGGAACCAGAGGGTTCAAAAGAACAGGACATTCCTACGCCGCTCCGCAGGAGTAGTTGGCAGTCTCATCCACCCGAGAGATACTGCGGTTTTCTTATAGACGGGGATAGAGAGGATTGCATCATAGATTATGATGACCCTACTAGCTTCCAGCAGGCCGTTCAGAGCGTTGACTCGGTAAAATGGCTAGATGCAATGCGGACCGAAATGGAGTCCATGTACACCAACAAGGTATGGACTTTGGACATTGCTCCAGACGGGGTAAAACCCGTAGGATGCAAGTGGATCTTCAAAAGGAAGATTGGTGTAGATGGACAGGTTGAGACCTATAAAGCTTGACTGGTAGCAAAGGGTTTTCGTCAAAGACCTGGTTTGGACTATGACGAGACTTTTTCTCCAGTAGCTATACTGAAATCCATTCGGATCCTTCTTGCCATTGCTGCCTTCCACGATTATGAGATCTGGCAGATGGACGTAAAGACCGCTTTTCTAAATGGAAATTTAGAAGAGTGTGTCTATATGGACCAACCAGAGGGTTTCATTCAGAGTGGGAGCAGCGGAAAGGTGTGCAGGTTGCTTAAGTCCATCTATGGACTAAAGCAGGCATCGCGGAGTTGGAACATCTGTTTTGATGAGACGGTCAAGGAATTTAGCTTTATCAAAAATCCAGATGAACCATGCATCTATAATAGATTTGTAGCGAGAACTGTAGTATTCTTCGTTTTATAAGTGGATGACATTCTCTTAATTGGAAATGACATTCCTATGCTACAATCTGTCAAGGGGTTCTTGTCACACAGGTTCTCCAAGAAAGACATGGGTGATGCCTCATACATCCTGGGGATCCGGATCCATCGTGATAGATCCAAGAGGATATTAGGACTTTCACAGTCCAGGTACATCGACACCATACTGAAAAGATTCAGTATGGAAGATTCCAAGCGCGGTAACCTACCGGCTTGTCACGGGATCACCCTCTCTAAAGAGATGCCTCCCAAAACTGATTTGGAGAGGGATCGCATGTCTATTATACCTTACGCTTCTGCGGTAGGCTCTATAATGTATGCGATGTTGTGTACCAGACCGGATGTAGCTTATGCACTGAGTATGGTAAGCCGGTATCAGTCAAACCGTGGGGAGAAACACTGGATAGCGGTAAAGAACATTCTCAAGTACCTGAGAAGGACTAAGGAGATGTTCTTGGTGTATGGCGGAAAATACCTCCAGATCAAGGCCTTTGCTGACTCCAGCTTCCAGAGTGACAAGGATGATTCCAAGTCCATGTCGGGTTTTGTTTTTACCCTCAATGGAGGGGCGGTGTGTTGGAAGAGTTCCAAACAGGAAACCGTTGCAGACTCGACGATGGAAGCGGAATACATCGCTGCATCTGATGCCGCAAAAGAAGCTGTCTGGATGAGGAAGTTTTTAAAAGAACTTCATGTGGTTCCGTCCATTGTTGATCCAATACCTCTGTATTGCGACAACAACGGGGCTATAGCTTTAGCGAAGGAACACAGGTCCCATCAGAGATCCAGACACATCTTGAGGCGGTATCACCTGATCAGGGAGATCGTGGATCGCCAGGAGATCGAGGTTTGGAGGGTTGCTTCAGAAGATAACACTGCAGATCCATTCACCATGGCCTTGCCCCAGACTCAGTTCAAGCGGCTGATCGAGATGATAGGTCTTCGATACGCCAGTACATGGCCTCAGTGCAAGTGGGAGATTGTTAGTGTATATGCCCTAGAGGCCATTACTGTATCATACTAGTTTGTATATTAATTAATGGAAGCTTGGGATATTCACCTTGTATATACAATCTTGCTCAAAATAGTAGTATGCTACTTGGTTTGTTTCTACTTCAATATGTATATGTGTTTATTTTAGTATATCACCTATACACATTAGTGGAGCCTTTAGGATCTTTGCTTGATTACCAGCGTTGTGATGGCAGTCACACTAGTGGGTGCTGGGTAATCTATAAGCACATCCTTATGCAGGTCCCTAGTCGCAAGACTATCGAGACAGGGCATCGATACTCCGGAGTAGACTAGCGCATGCGCTTCTCATCCCAGAGTGGGAGATGGTCTGTCCCACAGCCATCAGTACGTCGTACTGGGGATAGTATGCGGGTGCTCGTTGGGTTACGAGTACACTGGACAGGACTCGTCGGGAACTGACCGGTTGGTATTATACCTATCGTCAGTTCCCAGGTGACATGAGTACAGCTCAGTCCGCTGACTTGACACTGTCACTTCGCCTCGAGTGTGTTCCCACTGTACTTTGATTACTACCCTACCACGGCTCAAAGGAGTCGTGCAAACAGGTAGTAGTTGGGTGCAGTCCCGAAGAACTTGGAGGCAGTGACGGTTAGACAGGATTCGTCTCTCCCGGTATTGGGGGTTGACATCGCGCTGTGTCTAGGAGAGCCATTACACGAGTAGTCCCTGGCCAGGGCAAGCGGGATATACTGGTAGGCTTCCAGTGTTATCTCAGGGTGTATTGGGCTTCACTCCGACATGACTTATACCGCTATTAGGGGACTGATGTTTACCGCCCCCTAGGCTCGCCATGCGATGTATCAGACGAACAGACCAGACTGTACGGAGATTGTCACATTCAGGCTCAGTAGGAGTTCAGATGGGTTTCACCTCGTCTGTCTTCTTGTCGGCATCTACCTGGGGACCGTTACGCACAGCTAGTGCCGCTTGTGGTCTGTGGTTAAACCCACTGCCAGCATAGTTTCGAGTCTTTAGAGTCCCACACAGAAAGCTATTCGCTTTTAGGCAAAAGCATAGAGGTCGCATGGTTTTGCGACAGGTCGCATGGTTTTGCGACAGGGTTCGGTCACATCCGTGCACTTGTGCACGTTTAGTGTCCGGACAGTTAACACTAGCAGGCTTTAGTTTAAGCCAGATCCTACTGTACGTTTTGGGATTGGTTTTATCCAGCATGTATTCGTGTTCCTCGGAATGCGGATGCGGGTGTGTATGCACAGTTGACGGAGAGACAGAGGTAGAGGATTCTCATTAGGGTTGTTGACCGTTGACTGTTGACTATTGACTTTTTGCTCAACCCTAATTAAAATATCATTTATGATTAACAATAATATTAATTAAGTATTGTGGTGACATGGTTGTTGAGGGGTTGACTTTGTTGACTTGTTGACTTTGTTGACCGGTTGACTAGGTTGGACTAGTTGACCATCATGATGACAATGGCTATTATTTCATGGCAAAGACTTTTCACTTGCTTGTTCTCTTGTGCAATATGAGTGCATGAAATGATATTACCATTTTGACTTGAACCATTTACACAATACTTGATTACTATTTTTGTGATGATGGTTTTGGATTATGAGAGCCAAGTGAGAAAAGTCTTGCTCATTCTATCATTTTTATTCTCTCTCTTGTGTTCTTGAGCTCCCATCTTCTTCCTCTTGCTCTCCCTCTCTTTAGTCTATGGTTCACTTGTCTCATGTGTTGAGAACCAAGAACCGTAGAGAAAATCCCTACACACTCTTCACTACTCACTCTAGTTCATAAGGTTTAGCAAACCAAGTGAACTAGTTTTCTTCAAAGACCGAAGAAGAAGCCAAAGGTAGAAGCTTTCAGGTGGATCGATCTTCGGCGCAAGAAGACGACGGGGTGAAGCCGATCCGGACAACCATCGAGGCTTGAAGACGAAGGAGTTCAAGAAAGAAAGGTATAACCCCTTAACCGAGTAGTTAACAACTCCTAGTTAGGTTGTTAGTTAGATGTTTAACCAAGATCCGGTTTTGAGTCCATGTTACCGCCTCTAGAAAATTGTTTTTCACCAAATTCCGCATGCCCGAAAGTACCGGGAGAGGTAGCATGGACTTACAGGGACTGTACCCAAAAACCACCGTTTTGCATGTCCTCTTGAACGTGGTAAGGTGGAAATCAAAGCACAGTGGGAATCACACAAGACTCTATGACGATCTCAGGTCTACAGACTAACATGTACCAGTGTCACCAGAGAACTGCTATCTGACATCAGGTATAATACCATCTAGGAGTTCTCGGCGAGTCCGTCCTGTGTACCCAGTCTCCACTGAGCACCCGTATACCATCTCTGATGTCAAACACTAATGGATATGGGATCATCTATCGCCCATCACATGGGTCGAGAAGCGTATACGCTAGTCTACTCTGGTATATCAATGCCCTGTCTCGATACACCCACGACTAGGAACATTAAAGGATGAACTTATGGACTACTATGACCCCACTAGTATGATCTGCATCATAATCCTGGTAGTCAAGTACACATTCTAAGGGCTTTACCAACATATAACCATAAAACAGTATCAAGAGGCAAGTATACATGTTAAGATAAAGAGCAACCAGATAGCATACTATCATGTCGAGCAAGAAATTCCTCTCTATATATGTCCAAGCTTCCACTATAATATACATCATATGTATAATAATGGCCTCTAGGGCATACATACAACTAATAATCTCCCACTTACACTAGGGCCAGTTGTTGTAGTATCGCATACCCAACATCCCGAAGAGTCTCTCGAACTGTATCTGGGGAATAGCCTTCGTGAGTGGATCCGCTGTGTTGTTCTTTGTGTCAACTCTCCTGACATCGATCTCCCGGCGATCAACTATCTCCCGGATCAGGTGATACTGCCTCAGAATATGCCTGGATCGCTGATGGGACCTGAGTTCCTTGGCCAAAGCCATCGCTCCATTGTTATTATAATACAAAGGTATTGGATACTCAATGGATGGAACCACTCCAAGTTTAGTTATGAACTTCTTCATCCAGACAGCCTCTTTGGCAGCATCGTTGGCAGCGATGTATTCAGCCTCCATCGTCGAGTCTGCCACGGTTTCCTGCTTGGAACTCTTCCAGCATACCGCCCCTCCATTGAGGGTAAAGACAAATCCCGAGTGCGACTTAGAGTCGTCCTTATCACTCTGGAAGCTCGAATCGGTAAAAGACTCCACTTGGAGTTCTCTGTTACCATATACCAAGAGCATCTCTTTAGTCATTCTCAAGTACTTGAGAATGCTCTTCACAGCTGTCTAGTGACTCTCTCCTGGATCTGCTTGATACCTACTCACTACACTTAGTGAGTATGCTACATCGGATCTGGTACATAGGATCGCGTACATGATAGAGCCTACTGCTGAAGCATAGGGTATCCCTTGCATGTGAGCTCTCTCCAAATCAGTCTTGGGAGACATCTTTTTGGAGAGAGTGAGTCCTGAGATCATGGGTAAAAGCCCACGCTTGGATTCTTCCATACTAAACCTCTTTAGTATGGTATCAATATACCTGAATTAGGACAATTCCAGTATCTGTTTAGATCTATCTCTATAGATCTTAATCCCTAAGATGTAGGAGGCGTCACCTAGATCTTTCATTGAGAATTTTTGTGATAAGAAGAGCTTGAACGATTGCAGCATAAGAATATCATTTCCTATCAAGAGTATGTCATCCACGTACAATACGAGGAAGACAACCTTGCTCTCTTCCACCTTCTTGTATATACAAGGTTCATATACGTTTTTGACGAAGTCAAACTCATTGACTACGACATCAAAATAGATGGTCCAACTCCGCGATACTTGCTTTAACCCGTAGATGGATTTAAGCAGCTTGCACACCTTTCCGCTGCTCCCACTGTCTACGAAGCCCTCTGTCTGAGTCATGTACACGCTCTCCTCTAAATCACCATTTAGAAATGCGGTCTTAACATCCATTTGCCAGATTTTGTAGTCATGGTATGCAGCAATGACAAGTAGGATCCGGATGGACTTAAGCATAGCCAATGAAGAAAAGGTTTCGTCATAATCCACACCTGGTCAATGACGAAAACCCTTTGTAACAAGTCTAGCTTTAAAAGTCTCAACTTTTCCATCTGCACCAAGTTTCTTCTTAAAGATCCATTTGCTCCCAATGGGTTTTACCCCTTCAGGAGAAACTTCCAAAGTCCATACTTTGTTGGTGTACATAGATTCCATCTCAGATCGCATTGCATCCAGCCACTTCATAGAGTCTCCACTTGTGATGGCATGCTCGAAGCTAGTCGGGTCATCATCTTCCATGATGCAATCCTCACATCCACCATCAATGAGAAAACCGCAGTATCTCTCAGTGGATGAGGAACCCTACTAGATCGATGGAGAGGCTGAGGTTCGTTGGGAACTATCGAATCCTCCGGTTCTACCAAATCTTCTTCTGTAGTTTGTGCGGTTGCAACTTCTTCCAGCTCTACCTCTTTGCCACTAATCTCTTTTGCAAGAAATTCCTTTTCTAAAAAGGTGGCATATTGAGAAACAAATACCTTTTGTTCCTCACTGAGGTAGAAATGATATCCATACGAATTTCTTGGATATCCCACAAACTTGCAAATAACTGATCTTGCCTCGAGCTTGTCCGGATTTTGCTTTTTAACATAGACCAGACAACACCATATCTTAACACGTTTAAGAGATGGTCTCTTCCTATTCCATATCTCATATGGAGTGGTAGGCACCGATTTGGTTGGAACTCTATTCAATAGGTATGTGGTGGTTTCCAGCGCATAACCCCAAAAGGAAATAGGTAACTCAGCGGTGCACATCATAGAGCGCATCATATCCAATAAGATGTGATTCCTCCGTTCTGATACACCGTTGTGTTGTGGTGTATACGGAGGAGTAAGCTGAGAGAGAATCCCATTCTCTTTTAGAATGTCCAGGAACTCCATGCTCAAGTATTCACCTCCTCGATCAGATCGAAGGATTTTAATACTTTTACCCGTTTGGTTCTTGACTTCGGATTTATATTCTTTGAATTTCTCAAAAGCTTCAGACTTGTGTTTCATCAGGAACACATGTCCGTATCTTGAGAGATCGTCAGTGAATGTAATTAAGTATGAAGAACCATTCCTGGCATGTGTAGACATAGGACCACACACATCACTATGTATTAGTCTCAAGAGTTCCGCAACTCTTTCTCCGTGTACACTAAACGGAGTTTTGGTCATTTTGCCCTTGAGACAAGACTGCCAAGTTTCATAAGATGAAAATTTGAATGGATTCAAAACTCCATCCTTATGTAACTTAGCTAGTCGTGCCGCATTGATATGACCTAGTCTACAATGACACAAGAAGGATTCGTTCATTTCTGAACTCTTCCTCTTGTGTGTGTTTTGTATGTTAAGAACTATGGTTTGGTTTAGAACGTATATGCCATTATTTAACGAGCCTGATCCAATCAACTTTTGATTCTGGAAGATGTTCATAACATTATCTTGTACTATAAAATTATATCCTTCTTTACTTAATAAAGAAACTGATATAAGATTGCATATCAGGGTCGGAATGGAATAGCATTCGTTCAGAATTAATGTATTACCATTTGGTAATACAAGGTGATATTCGCCAACTGCTTTGGCTGCAACATTTGCACCATTCCCTACTCTTACGGAATGATCACCCATTCCCAGTTCTCTACCTTTCCTTAGCCCATGTAACACATTACATATGTGGGATCCCGATCCGGTATCTAATAACCAGGACGTAGAGTGAACCGAGAAACAGTTTTCGATAACAAACACACCCGAAGAAGATGCATCAACATGTTTATTTTTTGTTTGGGCGGCGTGGGAATCCGGATATTTCCCTATTCCCTACTCAGTCTTATAACAATTATAAGAAAGAACGGAACCAACGTTCCCCTGCTCAGTATAACAAGCGGGTTCGGTCAATACATCCATATTATTATCTTGATTAAGGCCTGACATGGTCACTACCTAGAGAGAGAGAAGAAAACACTTTAGCGTATGCTCTTGCAAGATCAGATTGGTTATTATTTTATCTAATCAGGATGGCTCCCACTGTTTTTATCAAATCTTCATTCAAACCCTTAAAGGAAAGACTAGCCGGGATTAATTACACCCTACAAGTTCGCCAATCTTTCAGCCAGGCCAGTACTTGTACTTTGAGGGAGGTTCCCTGTGCTTTCGCACGGACCTAATTAAAATAAACCCCGTTTACCCAGAGGTATAACCCCGTTGACACTTTTCTAGACACCTACTTGATCGGCTAATTGTAAAGTGCAAGACTCTCCCAGGAGTAACACTTACTCGCAGTGGGTATCGGGATCCAACTATCTCATAGAAGGTATGCAATCTCATTGCAAATTTCAACACTTGAAATTCCCGATAATATTTTGCTCCTAGCAACTTATGACCTTGGCTAAGGTCAACAAATCATAAGCGCTAGCCAAGTTCAACCCGTCATTTCTTGATTGAATTAAACCCACCCGTATGACCCTTGGCTAAGGTCAACAAAGTCATATGACTACCCTAACTCAATCGCATCATATGCAGCAGATAAGCACTAATTAGCTACTGCACACTACACCTTGGCTAAGATCATAAAATGTAGCATGAATACTAAGTAGGACTTATCTGAAATGACGGAGGGCTACGACAGGTTTTTCAGAAAACCTTTTGCGTAATGAACTTGATATCGTTGTAGAAACAAATGATTTTTGAAAAGGAGTGTTTTTAAGGCTTTTACTAGTTTCGCTAAAGAGGTCACTCCCGGTGAAGGGATCTCGGCTCTTTCCTTATCGAATAAGGTGCAGGATATTTTTCAAATACCACTATGCAAAGCAAAACATATAAAAGCAATCAAAAGATAAACCGAGTGGGTTGTAGCATCTGCCAATTTCGCTAAAGAGGTCACTCCCGGTGGAGGGATCTCAGCTCTTTTCTTATCGAATAAGGTGCTGGATATTGTACAAGGAATACCGCTATGCAAAGCAAAACTAGAGCTGCCCTTTTTGAAAATTTGATTCTACAACATCTTTTAAATTTCTTTTCTTTCATTAATCTCATTAATGATGTCTCATCATTTATGCTTCCTAAGCATCACAGAAGAAACGAAAATACAACTTACGCTTATGCCATCCGCATTCGCCATAGTGTCCCGTTATGCACCGTTAGGTTACTTAACTAACGGCATAGCGGGGCGGGACTAGCGCGGGTGCAAAATATAAGCAACGTTTATTATATATCATATATATAATAATAAAGCAATCGTCTCAAACATATAAAGTGATCACATCACAGAATATCGCAGCAGAAAACAACATATGAAATATTGGATATACTGGGATTTCCGGGTTTTATATTAAGCCTGTATAAAACACGGATTCCACGGTCGTGATGAATAGCCAAACCCACATCCCTAGACCCCTACAAGAGTGGAAAGCAACCCTACCAATTTTAGAGTTAGGAGACCCGGACTCGACTCCTCGAGATGGCCTCCCATTGGACTCTAGAACCCGGTTACTTGTGCTCCCCTCCTTGGGTCTATCCGAATGTGGAAAAGAAAATAATATACATCAATGGTGACATCATCCTCAACCCGGAAGTGCCCCAATAAAAGAATATTACATACAAGTTTTTACATGAATGAAAATGAAAAACTCTCATCTCACATAAAAAAAATGTCGGCTATTCAAACACGACGATCCAATATAACATATCACAGCAACACATAACATCACATGTCATCAACGTAAGTAAATATGCGTATCCCAATTGTCGTTGACATATAGCAAAGAAACCGGCGATACACCACATATTACACTTACGGTCGCAAAAAAAATGTCAAACTACAACATTTGGAATCCATAATACCCTTAGACATCATAAACCCAAAATATTACATACTTTGGAATTCATGCCTAATTATATGAATTCCACATATTGTGTCACATTCCACAAATAGCTAGACGATATTAAATATTCCGATCGAATCAACAAACACCCAAAATTACCCAGAAAGCTCAACACTTAAGCGTGGTTCAAAAGGTCCGAGAACATGCCACAGCTCCTATGAACCAGCCGTAAAAGGGTCAACCAATGTCTCACATGTGGCACCGCTGAACTACCACAAATCCTAGGGTTTAGTGGCGGTTCTGACGGTCACATAATCGAGTTAGGATTTCGTTCTTCTAGAGGGTCCACAGAATCACTTGCATGATTTTCTGAAAGTTTTAAACTAAGGAAAAATCCAACACTTGGAAAATTTCCGGCGAGGGTTAAAATGGGTATTTGATATCCGTTCGAACTATTTAACACCGTCTAAAGTAACCCGAAAAACTGTTAGAATTACGACTACGAAACACTCCGAGTTGCCTTTGCAGAAAGTTAATATCAGATGAAAATTTAGCAAAAACAAACAACACCTGAAACACCAAAACCCAGAGACTGGAACACCATGAAAATTTCAAGTCCAAACTCCAAAAAACAACTGAGGAGGCCGGTTTTTTCATCATGGTGGCCGGCCCAAACCTGATAGAAATGCTTGAAATTTTCACAGTGTTCATGTTATATCTCATACAACATTCTGCGGTTATTTAAAAAAAATTTAAAGCATGTTTTAAAATCGACAGAAACTAGGTAATCTTGTTTCAAGTTTCGGAGTTGTTTCGGTTTCGTAATCCTACACAATACGTCTAATTCTCTAGCTAGGCTCTGATACCACTGTAGGGCTCTTGTGAACGACAGTAAGGTTTCGGGAGGTATCGTCCATGCCATTTTCAAAATTTTGCAGTTTTAAAGAACCCTAAACTAGAATCTTTAACTTGAGAATCATACGAAACATATTGTAAACTACTTTACAGCTAAGTGAACAAGGAATACAACCTTTATAGACCGGTCCTTCACTTCAATAGCTCCTTGTAGTAGTCCCTTTTCTCCAAGTAGTGATCTTTCGGACTCTAGCATGGCTTCTCAAGGTGAAAGGAACGAGCTTGCGCGAAGTCTTCGAGGCCGAAGATGATCTACGTCGAGGAGACACTAACCCAAGCTACTACTTCACTAATGAGAGATTAGTGAAGCTAACACCCCATACTAAAGTGCTAATCTAGTAGAGGATGATATAGGATTTTTGCTCACTTTAGAATTGATTTTCTCACAAATATTTCTCACTTGCCTAAAAGCTAGAGAGCTCTTGAGCTTGAAGAAGAAGATGAAGTGAGATAATGTTGTGAGAGTGAATGGCAACCATGGGTGAGAAAATATCTAATATTACTCATGTAGAGACTTAACCATAAGTTTAGATAATGGTGTCATGACCCAAATGTGGCACGTGACCGGCACTTAAAGACGTGACATCTAAAGACGTCAACGTGGTTCAAGTAAGCCAAAACATGGAATCTAAACCCTTTTGAAAAATATTGGAGGTGAGTTTAAAATAGTCATCAAATAGAATCAGTTTAAATAACATTTAAATTTAACTAAGTATGTTTGAAAAGCATCTATGACGTTTTGAAATTCGACAGCATCTCCTTTGCATTTTTGCATAACCCGATACAACATAATAATATAAATAGCATTCCAATGGGAGCTAGCTTCCATGCCCAAACGGTGGAGCAACCAAGCAAACAATATACGACGCACAATGGCGAAGAAAAGTAAAGCGAAACAAAATCAACAATCTAAAATGGTCGACTCCAATGAGTGCGACACTACAACACACAAACTCTAAGTCTCGCTTCTAAGTCCACAATATACCCTTTCTAAATTGATGGAGTTTTCACTAGATACAAGAATATATGAATAATCAAGGGTGAGTATGATACAATAGTAACCCACTTACCAATCAATCACCGAAAGAAATGTGTGCCTAAGCCGCTGATAATCCAAGCGGTAAAACCTGCAAGAAACTGTGGCAAAACGGGAGTGAGTTGCCGACTCAGTGAATAAAAGTACATCACAAGGTAGAAATCGAAATGCACGACGATACCTAGGTCATAACTGTAGTACTATCATAATCTGTACCAATATACTATATGATATGCATATGTATCATAATGAAATACTAACTATCATCCAATCCCAAGTAGAATATATCAAATGCAAATGACCTGTATCTACGTATAAGCCCAATGTAACCGAAAATATATATATATAAACCTCTTCTTTAAAATAGCCGCAGAATATATATATCACGGCATAAAGCAGACGTGATAGTATGAAATATAATAAGTATCTTTACTTAAGATATACGTCCTGCTATTTTGATGGAAAATGTTAAGAGGTTTACAATTTAAAGATCTCAATGTCATATCAGACATTTCAAAATAATGAGTCTATAGCTCGTGTTTGAATTCCTTTTTATGTACATGAATGCCCGTACGAATATATACATGTATTGTCCCCCGGATCGGTCCGGTAGGCTACAATAACCATAATTTACTGTATATCTCATGATAACAACATATCAATATATATGGATGTTCGGCATCGACACACGAAATCAGAAATAACTCGTGTCCATCACCGACACGCAAATGCAGATACCGTCGACACCATCTCAATAGATGATGGCCACCCGATATCCCTGGCTCGGTCGGTATCCCATGGATATCCGCCGTGCTCATTTCTATCTCCGGTATCGAGTATCCTCACTTGGCTCCCAGCCTATAATGCGGCTTTCCTGCCCCTCGGTCTCGACCCGGGTCCACCATGTATCCTGCTGTATAGCTACCCCACTCAGTCAGGATAAGTAACAAATACGAAACCGTATAACTACCCCACTCGGTTCGAAATAAAACAATCAGAAAACATCAAACTCATGGTGGACGCCCACTCATCATATCCAAAAATATCAAGTAAAGAATAAGAATACTTACATAGATTATCCTGATGATATATTATATATACATATATAACAACGTTCCATACTACTGATATATATCATCAAAAGTAAAACATCCAGAAAACTCATAAAATCAAATATAAACATCCATAGTATTGGTATTCACAATGCTTAATAGATAATAAATCATACAAGAAAATAAACGTATCAATTCTACTATGTCATGGCAATACTAATGATGTGTAGTGTAGCATAAGCGTCTATGCTCGTGTAGCATGGCAATCATTAGTATTTGTGCAAGTGTTCTAAAGGTGTAATAGCCTACTCATATCAACATCTATATACGTATTACATAACATAACGGTTTTACAGTGACATGTTAGTATCAATGAGCTGTAGTGTAATATATACGTATGTGCTTGTGCAACATAATACTCATTGGTAATTGTGCAGTGTTCTATCAGAGTGTTCGCATCATGGAAACAAATAACATTGATAAATATAACGCGAACATGTAAAGTAAATCTAAGCGTAACTGATAACTGTAATTAATTGTGTCACGACCCAAAAGTTATGCCCGTAACTGGCACTTAAACTACATAACGTCAACAGGCGTACGCAACTTAAGTAAGCCGAAACCCAGAAATCTAAACCACCAAAAACTGGATAAGCGGAGAAAAACATAGTTTTAAAACATTCGGAAAGTCTCAAGTAAAATCCTTAACTTTAATTTTCTTTCTTGAAAATTTCGGCAGCACCTCCTTTGTAGAAACTAGCCCCGAAAACGAGTACAACATAGAATATAAATAAAGCATCCCAAACGGGAGCAACTGTATGTAACACCTTAGAATGTGATTAGTGGCTAATTATACTATAATGTGTGTTTTTAGTAAAAAGTTTACCAAAACGGTTTTCAAATATTTTATCTGGATTTATGAATATTTTATTAGAATTTAATTTGGACTGCACACACATGTGCATGTTAACTAGGGTTAAATTTGGGGCTAAACCAGGTTTAGACAACCATGGTGGACTAACCCATTTTATTAAGCTAATTTGAATTTAGTAAGTGTATTAGTTTTTTTTTAATTGTGGTGTTTTGGGAGTTGACTCGGAGAGAGAGAGAGAGCATGATGGGCTTGGCCATACTTGTAGTTAATGAGGAGAGAGAGAGGGGATTGACTCTCATATCCTATCATTTCTTTTTCAAACACGCATTTCCTCTCATTATCATACCTCTCTCCCTCACACACTCTCACACTGCAGCAGCAGCAGCAGCACACAGCAGCAGCAGCAACAAGAAAGCAACAGCAGCAGCAACACTAGCAACAACAAAAACAACAACCATCAACAGCAGCAGCAGCTGAAGCAACAGCAGCAACAGCAAGCAGTAGCAGCAGCATCAGCATCATCATCAGCAACAGCAGCAGCATTTGCAACAACTCACCCCCTCCTCCTCCTCTTCTTCTCCTTCTTCCTGGATCCTAGGATCTAGTGGGGTATAATTTCTTAAACTCAACTCCTTTCATTACTTGCATGTGGTTATTTTAGCTTCGGTTAGTGATTAATGTGGTTTTAGTGCTAGTTTTGTGATTTAAGTGGGGTTTAAGCTAAGTTAGGGTTATTATAGCTTAATGAACCTAATTAAGTGTTAGTATTGCTGTTTAAATCTAATAGTATCACTAGATATAGCTAGGTCACCTTAAAGTCGCAAAATTTGAAATTTAAAATACGGTTTAGAAGCAAACTGTAGGATATTGGTGATCTGCTACAACTGTGATCTTTTTCTAGCTTAGCAAACACCTACAGAATAGTATGCAGGCCTTACTGAGTGTTGTGTTGATTTTCGAGCCCACCCCCTTCCCAAAAATCTGGCGACCTACCCTCTAATTCCGGCGTCGCCGGCCCCCATGAAGAGTTGGGTGGTTGTGCTTTGGTTAGGGGTGTCTGTGAGTGTTTTGCAGTGTTTAGTATTGTTTAGTGTTTGGGTTTTTACCGTGGGAGAAATCTGGGATAGTTTAGTTAGTTTTAGTGTTTTAAAACGTTTTTAAACTAAAGCTTTAAGATACATAGAATCTGTTGTATTTAGGGTAGTAATTTTAGTAAGCAAACATATACATTAGGCTATACATTGTGTTAGGATTATAGTGTAGAAACCTGGACCCCTTTCACCGGTTTTTGGCCGATATCCTACCCCTAGCCGTCGGCCCAATTGTTTGGGAATTTATTGAGTTTTTGCAGATAGTTGTCTGTAGGTTTTGTGATAGGTTTGGTCTTGTTTGATTTTCTTGTTTTTGCTCCAGATTAAATCTGGGACCCATTTACCTATAATTTGTGTAGCGGGACTTGTGCGATATGTGCGCTATGAGTGGGTTTGGTGTTGCTGTGTGTCACAGCGTGTCGCTGTGTGCCACAGCGTGTCGTGTTGGTTTTTGGCGTATGCACACACGTTACGTATACACACGTGTTTAGTTCGCGACGCGAGTTTCTCGTTTGGTTTTAATATCGCGTTTTTGCAGGATTTTAGCTTATGTGTATTCTTTGTGTAATTTCTAGGTTCACAGGCGGGTACGTCGGACGCCGCAAAGAAGGGGAAGCAAGTAGTCGGTTACACCTCGCACGAGACCACAGTGAGTAGATTTAACATCTACGGGGAAATCGCCCGTATGGCGTTAAGCGTCAGGGCTTGATAGGATATTGTGGTCACATATATATTTATATGTATATTGCTTGTGCACATGTATTATTGTAGCGTACCCATTTTTGTTGCATATAGAAATAGTAGCTATGTAACACCACACTGTCACTAACGGTTCAAGCTGCATGAGCACTATTTGTATGTTACACCCACACCGTTAGTGATTGCCATGACACTCGCACTATAGGATTGCTACGAACCATACATCATTTTGATTACCGCATCATTGATTAGACATGATTCTGTCGCATATTGGGCACATACACATTGTATATCCATATTGGTGCACACATACATTGATATATCCATATTGCGCACATACACATTGTATATCCATATTGGTGCACACATACATTGATATATCCATATTGCGTACATACACATTGTATATTCATACTGGTGCACACATACATTGATATATCCATATTGCGCATATACACATTGTATATTCATACTGGTGCACACATACATTGATATATCCATATTGCGCCATATACATTGTATATCCATACTGGTGCACACATACATTGATATATCCATATTGCGCACATACACATTGTATATCCATATTGGTGCATACATACATTGATATATCCATATTGCGCACACACACATTGTATATTCATACTGGTGCACAGATACATTGATATATCCATATTGCGCACACACACATTGTATATTTATACTGGTGTACACATACATTGATATATCCATATTGCGCACATACACATTGTATATCCATATTGGTGCACATATATATTGATACACTCATACATGCGTGTATATCCACTTGCACATCCATACCTATATACATACATTTTTCACATACATGGATGATACTGGCTTTGATTTCTAGAAAATGGGAAACGCATGAGATATTTTCAAAACTGGATCCATTTAAAATAGCGGTTTTCCCTTTTTACTCTTAGTAGCATACGACACATCGTATGGATTTACGCAATGAGCTTTGGATTTCCTCTGATTTCTGGATTTGAGAACCGAGGTATTATTTTAGGAAAATGTGCACTGTTTTGAAAACCCGGTTTCTCTTGATATGATATTTCAGTGCGTCCACCATGCGTTTTCTCGGTTCTGAGACGTGTGACATGTGAACCCGAATAGAAGAGCTGGATGAGGCTGATTGCGGGTACATGGTGGACCCGGTATGGTACCCCGGGGCAAGAAAGGGATGCTGTGTATACAGACGGTGAGCCTGGCAGAGGGACTACTACCTACCGGTGATTGGTTGAACCTGGCGGTTATCCGGAGGATACTGACTAGAGTCGAGAGATGGATATGGGCTGACCCGTACTGCTGGGGACGAGGGCCGATTCCGCAGACGGAGCCCGTGGGCCGATCCGGACTGACGGAGCCCGATAGATGAGGATTTGCGTGTCGCTGCTGGACACGAGTATTTCATGATGTTTTTGGGTGCCGATGTTGGTCACCCCGCTTCTATGAGATTTACAGGATCGAGGGCCGTATAGAGTGATGGCCCC
Source organism: Agapanthus africanus (assembly GCA_030015575.1). Lineage (NCBI taxonomy): Eukaryota > Viridiplantae > Streptophyta > Magnoliopsida > Asparagales > Amaryllidaceae > Agapanthus > Agapanthus africanus. The sequence continues at coordinate 57,163,869 of JASDDO010000029.1, forward strand.
TGAGTTATCGGGATTTTGAGGTGTTTTTGGTAGACACCGGGGTTTTCCACATTGATGATCCGTGTAGATGATATTTTATCCCATGCTCAGCATTCCCTATTATGCATTGCATCATGTAGTTGTAGTACCTGATAGAGTACTTTGCATAATTATTGCGTACCCGGCTCATCATATAGATGTTATTAGATTGCACTTGTTATCCATGATTATTGCGTACCCAGCTCATCATATAGATGTTACCTGTTTGCATATGTTAGAGTATCGCAGTACGTGCATACTCGCGATTACCTTTATATGTTATTTACTATTCACGAGTTGGCAACTCACCCGCGTTGTGCCACAGTATTTGCAGGTCGACCCTCAGAGTAGTTGCGGCAGGGCTACTTCCTTGTATCTTTTTGCTACAGATACCACTGCTGTTGGCGTGTGAGCCGTTTGCTTATAGGTAGGTTTTTGCGGTATCCGTTTATTTTCCATTTGTACATTCTATTGTATCTAGTACTCTCCATCTACCATTTCATGTATTGACTTAGAGATCAGTTGTGAGGACGATCTATATTATTATTTTGTACCCTGGTGTCGAGCTCGTGTTAGCCGACTTTATTTATGCAGTTTCATCTTTTATGCTGTTTTACTTATATTGTCCATTTCTTCGCTACGGCGTCGTATATTATTATTGTGGTGGTTGTTTCCGCCGTTGGGCGTGATTGCTCCCGTTTGGGGATGCTTTATTCTTATTATATGCCATTTTTACTTATATCATGTCTTGTACCCATTTTCGGGGCCGGTTTTTACAAAGGAGGTGCTGCCGAAATTTTTAAGAAAATAACAAACTTTAATGATTTTTTCTTGAGTTTTCTAAATGTTTTTTTTAACGCCTTAAAATTCGCTTAGGATGTTTTCTCGTTAATTAGCTAGTGTGTGTGTTTTTCATAAAAACGGATATCTTATTTTCCTTCTTGGCTAGTGGAAATTGTGTTGCGAAGTGTTTATATAGATATATTTATATATATAATTATAGGGTTTACTAATTATATTTAGTCGTGTTACCCTAGTTGGGAAATTTCCATTTGTAGTGTACACTTGCACACTAAGCACAATTTTCCTTGACCTAGGCTAAAAGAGTTAACATGTTAACCATTTCTTGTCATTCTTGCATGGTTCATTATTTTCCCCGCCCTTTTTATCAAAAACAAAACCCTTTTTAAATTTTAAAAATTCAATTAAACAATGAGGCATGGTGGTTAGGTGAGAGTTTGACCTTTGGACCCTTTTTTCTTCCCTTCCCTCTCTCTTCTCCTCACTTCAGAAATTCTGCAGAATTGAGAGCAGAAAAACCCTAGCTTTCCTTCCTCTTTTCCTCTCTTTTTCACTTCTCTTTGATCTCCATACAAATCCTACATAAAAACCACTCATTTTCATCACAAAACCATGGAAAAGTGAGCTTTTTGAGGTGTTTGAAGGCAAGTCTGCACACTTGAGGAAAAAGATGGGAATTTTGGTGTTCCATAAGGTGTTTTGAAGGTATTAACTCATGTTAGCACTCCTTTTCCTTAAACTTGTAGTATTCTTTAGCAAAAACCTCATTTTTTGGTGCATTTTAGTGATATTAAGGGATATTTGTGATTCATATGTTAGATTAGGGTTTTGGTTGGCTTGGTTAACTCTATCTAGTGTTATTAGAGCTAATTAGGCCAGGTTTTATTTCAGCTTGCACAGAAATACCATAAATTTTCATTTTAGTGCAAAAGTGTGACTTTTAACTTGAATTTGAGCTCTGAGGAATCTGCTGCTACCCGAGTTTCTGTAAATTAAAATTGGAATTACTGTAGCATACACAGGGGGTATGAAGTGCACACACCAAACCCGGGAGCCCACCGCCCTACCCAGGCCGCCAAAATAATCATTCTGGCCGCAATTTGCGGCAAGATGGAAGGGTATTGGGTTGGGGTTTTGGTGGTTGGTGTCTACTGATATTTGGGGTTTTATGATATATTTATTTTTGTAATTTCAATTCTTTATAAGAATCTGGAGGTGAATACTAATTTTCTCGTATTTTAACTTTCGCGACACGCGTGATACGTGTTTGCGGGTTTGGGGTTTCTGCGTATCGCGACGCGTCAGAGTGGCTTCAGGCGCGTAATCACACGTTTTAGCGTATCGCGCACACGCGCGCTTGGTTCATGACGCGAGTTACTAGTTTGGCTTTAATGTCGTGTTTTTGTGACTTCGAGCTTATGTGTGATATACTATGTAATTCTAGGTTCGCAGGTGAGTACGACGGACGCCGCGCAGAAGGGAAAACAAGTTGTCGGCTATACCTAGCGAGAGACTACGGTGAGTAGATTTAACATCAACGGGGATATCGCCCGCATGGCGTTCTACGTCTGGGCTGATAGGACCTTATAGCTACATTTCCATACATTGACTGTTCATGGCTATTATTTAGTGCATACCGCATTCCCTGCTATATGTATATAAACTAGAATTGATAGAACACCGCACCATTACTAACGGTTCAAGTTGCACGAGCACTATCCTGCATGTTACACACACACCGTTAGTAATTGCCATTACACCCACATTATAGAATTTCCATGATCATTATGCTGTAGCTCATCTTCTATGTGACTTGACATGATATTCGTACTTGGGCACATATACATCGCATATTCATACTTGTGCCACACACCTCCTATATATTCGTACTTGGGCACATATACATCGCATATTCATACTTGTGCCACATACCTCACATATATTCGTACTTGGGCACATATACATCGCATATTCATACTTGTGCCACATACCTCACATATATTTGTACTTGGGCGAATGTACATTATGTGTCTACATTAGTGTGCTTGTATATTGCTATATTCACCTTGCGTACTTATTCATTCGCACATCCATAACTATAACCATATTCATATGTTACATACATGGATGATATCGACTTGATTTAAAACTAAGGGACCGCAAGCGGTATTTACAAAACGGGATCTTTTAAAGAGCGGCTTTCCCTTTCTTTTACCCTTGGTGTCATACGACACATTGCATGGATTTTCGCATCGGATTTGATTTATGTGATTTCTGGATTTGGGGAACCGGAGTACTATTTTAAGAAAACACGCACTGTTTAAAAAACCGGTTTCCCATGATATGATATTTTGGTGCGTCCACCATGAGTTTTCTCGGTTCCAGAGAGCTTGTGTGAGTATACCCGATTCGAGGAGAGGTAGGCACCGATTGCGGGTACATGGTGCACCCGGTATGGTACCCCGGGGCGAGAAGACTCGTATTTTTAGACGGTGAGCCCGGTGGAGGGACTACTACCTACCGGTGATTGGTTGGACCTGGCAGTTATCCGGAGGATACTGACCAGAGTCGAGAGATGGATGCGGAATAATCCGTACTGCCGGGGCCGAGGGCCGATACCGCAGACGGAGCCCGTGGGCTGATCCGGACTTACGGAGCCCGATATATATATGAGGATTTACGTGTCGATGCTGGACACGAGTATTTTATGATAATTTGGGTGCCGATGTTGGGCACTCTTGATTCTCAGAGATTTACAGGATTTGAGGGCCTAGGAGAGTGCCGGCGCCTGAGTTGATTTGGGATTTGGGTGCAGCTTGGGCACCGATTATTTTCCACGATTGATATTCCGTGTAGATGTTGTTTATCCCTTGTTCAGCATTGATTATCATGTATCTCATCCTGTAGCTATTTTACCTGACAGAGCATTTGCATGATTATTGCACCTACTGCTTGTCGCATATAGATTTACCTGCTGGCATATGATAGAGTAGCGCAGTACGTGCATGCTCGCGATTAGCTTTATATGTTATTTCTATTCACGAGTTGGCAACTCACCCCCGTTGTGCCACAGTATTTGCAGGTTGCCCCTCAGAGGAGTCGCGGCAGGCTGTCCTTTTTGCATCTTTTGGCTACAGATACCTCTACAATTGGTGCGAGAGCTATTTGCTGTTAGGTGGGTTGTGGTATCTGGTTACTTTTATTGTACACACTTTTGTATTTAGTATTCTCCATCTGCCATATATGTATTTGACTTAGAGACAGTGTGAGGACGATGATGTATATTATTGGTATTCTGGTGTCGAGCTCATTGTGGACCGACTTTACTTATGTAGCTTATTCTATCTGTAATGTTCTCACTTGTTGCTCTTGATCTTCGCTACGGCGTCATATTTTGCTATCTGGGTGATTGTTTACTTAGATTTCTTAACCTGTTGTAAATGCTTCCATTTAAATTTAAAAACACTCTATACTTTTACTGGTTTGATTTCTGGGTTTTCGGTTCACTTAGTTGCGTTACGCCTGTAGACGTTACGTGGTTAAGTGCCGGTCACGGGCCAAACTTTGGGTCCTGACAAAGTTGGTATCAGAGCGTAGGTTTTACCTTTTGGAGTGTTCCTAGGATGACCCTGGTATGATGGAGTAGGTAGCTGAAGCAGAGTAGCGTAGCGTGCGTATGTTCCGCGGCATACTCACGATACGGTACTCCACTAAAGTGACCTTAGGACTTATTGATTTAAATTCCTTCTTGAGTATATACATTCTTGCGATTCGATTTCCGTATCCTTATCGAATCCAACTTTTCCTTTCATCCATTATGCCGCCAAAGACTACTAGGGCGCAGAGAGCGGCCGCGAGGGCTGAGATTTGAGTTGATTCGTCTGAGACAAGGACAGATCCGGGTAGTACACCGGTTGTGCCCGAGCAGGCTGTTCCTCCCATGACTGATCAGATTGCCATTTTAGGGGCTGGTATGCAGGAGATGCGCCAGACGGTAGGATCCAGTATGCAGGAGATGCGCCAGACGGTAGGATCCAGTATGCAGGAGATGCGCCAGACGGTGGGATCCCTAGTTGAGACACTTCGAGCGCAGCGACCAGAGGTAGTTCCACCCGTTACGAAGACTGCGGTAGTACCCACAGTACAGGCAGTTTCCCCTGCAGCCACAGAGGTTATTACAGTATCGCTGTTAGAGTTTATGAGGCTGAAGCCTCCGGTCTTCATAGGTACCGATACAGCCGAGGACCCCCAGTCTTTCATTGATAGGATGGCTCGGATATGCCGTTCCCTCAAGTGCGCAGATGCGAGATGGGTTGAGTTCGCGAGTTTTCGACTGGAAGGCCTTGCGCAGAAATGGTGCGAATCAGTCGAGAAGGGTAGAGCAGCAGGTCTTCCTCCTATGATCTGGACAGAGTTTGTGGCGCTATTCCTTGCCCGTTTTCTTCCCCAGAGTGTTAGGTGTTGGATATATGTATGCCCTAGAGGCCATTATGTGATAGTGGATGTATCTATACATGTATATATATATATATATTCAGTATGCATTCTTGCTCGACATGATAGTATGCTATCTGGTTCTACTTTATCTGACATGTTGATTTGATCATACTTTTATTCATTCATACATGCTGATAAAGCCCTGAGGATATTGGCTTGACTACTCTGACTATGATGGAGATCATACTAGTGGGACATCTGTAGTCTATAAGCATATCCTAGAAAGTCTCTAGTCGAAGGTATATCGAGACGGGGCATTGATATACCAGTGTAGACTAGCGTATATGATACTAGACCCATACGATGGGCGATGGATGTTCCCACATTCATCGATGTTTGACATCAAGATCATATACGGGTGCTCAGTGCTGACTGGGTACACTGGACGGACTCACCGAGAACTCCTATATGGAATTATATCTATCGTCGAATAGCAGTTCTCAGGTGACACTGGTACAGGTTAGTCTGTAGACCCGAGATCGTCATGGAGTCTTGTGTGTTCTCCCATTGTACTTTGATTGCCACCCTACCACGGCTCTACTGAGTCGTGCAAACAGGAGGCCGTTGGGTACAGTCCCGAGACACACGAAGGCGATGAGCGATAGGAGGGGTTTCGTCTCTCCCGATATAGGGAGTTGATGCTGTGCTGTGCCCGACTGGTTATATCAGAAAGTCCCTGGCCAGGGCTGATGAGATTTACTGATAAGTGTTATCAGCAGTTTCTCGAACTGTTATAGACCATTCAACGGCACGACTTATTGAGTCATTAGGGTCGACGTGACCATCCCTAGACTCGATATGCGGCATATCTGATGAAGAGACCGGACTGTACGGTAGTGTTGCCGGATGGCTCGACGGGAGTTGTAACAGGTTCGCTTGTTTTCTTCTGATCGCTCAATACCCGGGTGGCCGTTACGTTTAGCTGACCGCTTATGGCTTGGGGGTGCTTGATGTGATCATCACCCACTGCCGGCGTATTGACGAGTCTTAGAGTCCCACATAGGAGTTACCTAGTCCAGGCGAAACGTTGTGGTGCGCGTATGTGATATGCGCTTGGACCCGATTAAAATGCGTGTATAGGTTACCGTATATTAATTGGGCGGCTTGCTAATGGTCGGGCCGTATGTGATATGACCGGATTAGTGAATCAAGTGTTGATTTATCATTAGCTTCTCACTACAAATCCTATCTTGTTTATTTTGGATGTATGCATGCATGTATGCATTCATTCTTGTTCATGCACATATGGATGTGCATGCACACATGCATACATACATCATTTTATCATGGTTGCTTATACAATGATAATGGTGGCAATATAAGAATCACACCATGGTTATTTTTTTGGATTATTATTGTTTTTAAATTAAAGCAAAAAGGAAATGAAAATGGGTTAAATCATTAAGGGTTTCTACACTCTTCTTAACCTTACCATGCTCACCTAACCTTTAACCCATGGTTTGTTTTATTTTTGTGCTTTTAACTTAAATCCAATAATATCTTTAGATCTAACCATGGTTGGGTATGAGAAAGAAAAAATATATATATGCTTATTTTTCTTTTCTCTTTCAATGGTTCTATTATTCTCTTCTTCACACAAAACCACCATCTTCATCAACCTTGATGCTTTGCTCTCTAGTTCTTTCAAGAGAGCAAAATACTCATAAAAATAGGATTTTGAAGTGAGATCTTTAGCCACAACATCATTCTACTCAAGTTTAGCCAACTTGATTAGAGTGTTCTCTTGGTTTTTCCAAAGTTGCTAGCTTGGACGGGAAACTCCGGGTGGATCGTCGTGGACGTGAGAGGACTACAAGTGGACCTTCTTCCAACACCCAAGAGTCTAAGGAGTCAAGAAAAAAGGGAGCTACAAAGGTTGTAGTCTCGAAACCCTTATTTTTATTAGCTTAAAGTTTAGTAACCCTAATTTTCTAGGATCGATTCCTTTACGTGTTTGTTTAGCACCATCAAAATACATACTTTGAGACATGTGATGCTTCAAAACTCATTATAGGGTACTAGACAAACCTAGCATTAGGGATGCCCGAGCACGCAGATTTGAGTCCTTGCGCCAGACGCCAAAGATGATAGTGGCAGAGTACGATGTGTTGTTCACAGAGCTATCTATTTATGCTTCGTACCTAGTGGCGACTGAGGAGATACGAGTCAAGAGGTTTGTCCGAGGCTTGCTTACCCCGCTATTCCTTGCGATCAGCTCCCAGCATTATGAGACCTATGCCGCAGCGGTAGAAGCGGCCCTATTAGTCAAGGAGCGCTTTGCTGAGACTTCGGTAGTTCCAAGGCTGAAGAGGATTCATACTGATACAGCAGCTCAGAGACATCCATTCAGACGCCGTGATAGACGTGGTACAGGTGGCAGAGACTCAGGGCGAGGTCAGATGTTTAGCTCATACCCCCAGGAGGGTTAGCAGTCGTCCCGTGGATGTTTTGGATGTGGTAGTCTTCATCACCGCGTCAGGGATTGTATCGAGACACGTAGGAGGGAGCCAGCCGTACCTCATATCACACTTCCACCTTCTCCGCCCCAGAGGGTGTTACTGGTTGTACCTACGGTTGCTCCGCGTCCGATCCATGCACAGAGAGGCCGTGGTCATGGAGGGTTTATTCATAGAGGGCGAGGCGGTCGAGGCAGAGGATAGCCAGCCACCGGCAGAGCACAGCCAGTTATAGGTGGAGGACATGCACGAGTTTTTGCTTTGACACATCAGGACGCGCAGGCGTCCAATGCGGTGGTTTCAGGTATCCTTCCAGTATGTTCTGTTAATGCACACGTGTTGTTCGATCCCGGATCCACGCATTCGTACGTATCCACACACTTTGTGCCAAGTTTGGGTAGAGAGTCTGGGTTGCTTGATCAGCCGCTTGTTGTGACCACTCCGGTGGGGGAGTCGTTTGTTTCTAGGCACGTGTTCCGATCCTGCACCGTCTGTATTCATGAGAGAGAGTTGCCTGTCGACTTGTTCCTTCTTGAAATGTTGGATTTTGACGTTCTTTTAGGCATGGATTGGTTAGCCACGTGCTATGCTTCTGTGGACTGCCGTGAGAAGACAGTTAGATTTTTGTTTTCCCGGCGAGTCGGTTTTTTTTGTGTTGGGGGACCGTGGTGCCGCCCCTCACAGTTTGATTTCTTCTTTTCGCGCTGGACAGCTTTTGAGGAAGGGATGTCAGGGATTTCTCGCCTATGTTTGCGATACTAGAGCTACAGAGGTTCCGTTGGATCAGGTTCCGGTTGTTAGCGAGTTCCCTGATGTGTTCTCTGACGAGCTTCCTGGGCTACCGCCCGAGCGTGATATTTCTTTCTGTATTGATTTGGTTCCTGGCACGGGGCCTATTTCTATACCGCCTTATCGGATGGCCCCGGCGGAACTTCGGGAATTGAAGGGCCAGTTGCAAGATTTGCTGGACAAGGCACTTATTCGACCCAGTGTTTCTCCTTGGGGTGCTCCAGTCCTGTTCGTCAAGAAGAAGGATGGCAGTCTGCGTTTGTGTATCGACTACCGCCAGCTGAACAGGGTTACAGTGCGGAACAGATATCCTTTGCCATGCATCGACGATTTGTTCGACCAGCTCCAGGGGGCAGGATACTTTTCGAGGATCGATTTGTGATCAGGCTACCATCAACTGCGAGTTCGACAGGAGGACATTCCTAGGACAGCTTTCCGCACACACTACGGCCATTATAAGTTTTTGGCGATGTCGTTCGGACTCACCAACGCGCCAGCAGCATTCATGGACTTGATGAACCGTATTTTCCGGCCGTACCTTGATCTGTTCATCATAGTATTCATTGACGATATCTTGGTGTATTCACGGAGTAGAGAGGAGCACGAGCAGCACCTGCGGATTACACTGCAGACCTTGAGGGAGCATCAGCTTTTCGCCAAATTCTCCAAGTGTGCTTTCTGGCTGGATAGCGTAGACTTCTTGGGGCATGTGATTACACGAGATGGTATATGTGTAGACCCGAGGAAGATCGAGGCCGTTCGGAGTTGGCCTAGACCCACGTCAGTGACGGAGGTTCGCAGCTTTCTAGGGCTGGCAGGCTACTACAGGCGATTCGTGCAAGACTTCTCTCGCATTGCTACACCTTTGACCGGGTTGACCCGGAAGGGAGTTCCTTTCGTTTGGACGGAGGAGTGTGAGCACAGTTTTCAGCAGCTACGGGCTCTACTGACTACGACACCAGTGCTATCTTTGCCTTCAGGATCAGGCGGATTTGTGGTCTACTGTGATGCTTCACGAGTGGGGCTAGGGTGCGTTTTGATGCAGCATGATAGGGTGATCGCGTATGCTTCGCGGCAATTAAAGAAACATGAACAGAACTACCCCACTCACGATTTGGAGATGGCTGCAGTGGTCTTTGCACTTAAGATCTAGCGACATTACCTATATGGCGAGTCGTGCCAGATATTCACGGATCACAAGAGCTTAAAGTATATATTCCAGCAGCGAGACATGAACCTTAGACAGCGCCGATGGATGGAGTTAGTGAAGGACTACGGTTGTGAGATCTTGTATCACCCGGGCAGGGCTAATGTAGTGGCGGATGCTTTGAGCAGGAGGCCCGGGGGTAGTCTATCTTGTTTGAGCGCAGTGCAGAGGCAGTCGTCGGCAGATTGGCAGACCTTATGCGACAGCCGGGTATAGTTCGAGTTTAGGCCGATCGGAGGACAGATTGCGCATGTTCATGCACGCCCATAGTTGCTTGACCGTATACATGAGGCATAGCACAGTGACGATCGATGTTCAGAGATCAGGACACAGATTTGACAGGGCAGATTTTCCGAGTTCGTGATCGATGACCAGGGGATACTACGATTTGGGACTAGACTGTGCGTACTAGAAGCCGAGGGACTGCGGCGTGAGATTCTTGAGGAGGCACATCGCTCGGTGTACAGTGTTCATCCAGGTTCCACCAACATATACCACGATATGAGAGATGTTTACCAGTGGGACGGTATGAAGAGGGACATTGCAGATTTCGTGTCGAGATGCCTGACTTGTCAGCAAGTCAAGGCCGAGCACCAGAGGCCCGCGGGAGAGCTACAGCCGTTGCCCATTCCGGAGTGGAAATGGGAACAGGTTTCTATGGACTTCATAGTGGGTCTACCCAGGACTAGTCGAGGGTATGACTCCATTTGGGTGATCGTAGATCGTTTGACGAAAGCGGCTAACTTCCTACCGGTGAAGACGACTTTCGGATTTGCTCAATATGCCCAGATTTACATTGACGAGATTGTACGACTGCACGGAGTTCCAACATATATCGTGTCCGACAGAGGCACCCAGTTCATCAGTCGACTATGGCAGAGGCTTCAGTAGGCTTTAGGCACTCGTTTGAGTTTTAGCACAGCATTTCATCCGCAGACCGACGGACAGTCAGAGCGGACTATTCAGACTCTCGAGGACATGCTCAGATCGTGCGTATTAGACTTCGGAGGTAGCTAGGATCATCATTTACTCTTAATAGAGTTCTCCTACAATAACAGCTTCCAGGATACCATTCAGATGGCACCGTTTGAGGCTCTTTATGGGAGGAGATGCAGATCGCCCACCTGTTGGACCGAGCTCAGTGAGAGCAGTATCTTAGGGCCCCATATTGTTGAGGAGACGACCACGAAGATCCAATTGATTTGCGATAGGATGAGAGCTGCCCAGTGTAGGCAGAGATCTTATGCGGACCGTCGACGGCGCAGACTTGAGTTTTCTATTGGTGATCATGTTTTCTTGAGGGTCTCCCCAATGAAAGGTGTGATGAGATTTGGGAAGAAGGGGAAGCTTAGTCCCAGATATGTGGGCCCCTTCGAGATCCTCGAGCGTGTAGGTGCGGTTGCGTATCGGCTAGCCCTTCCGCCCAGTTTTCCAGATGTGCACCCCGTATTTCACGTTTCGATGCTCCGCAGATATCTTCATGATCCTTCATATGCGATTCAGCACCCGAAGATCCAGCTTGAGCATGACCTTACCTATGCAGAGCAGCCGGTGATGATTTTGGATCGACAAGTGAAGAAATTGAGGTCGAAAGAGATACCGTCCGTCATGATACTTTGGCATGGTCAGAGCAGCGAGGAGGTCCCTTGGGAGACCGAGAACAAGATGAGGAAGAGGTATCCCCATCTTTTCGAAGGTACGCATAGTTAGATTTTCTTCAATTCGGGGACCGAATTTCTTTAAGGAGGGTAGATTGTAACGCCTTGAAATTCGCTTAGGATGTTTTCTCGTTAATTAGCTAGTGTGTGTGTTTTTCATAAAAACGGATATCTTATTTTCCTTCTTGGCTAGTGGAAATTGTGTTGCGAAGTGTTTATATAGATATATTTATATATATAATTATAGGGTTTACTAATTATATTTAGTCGTGTTACCCTAGTTGGGAAATTTCCATTTGTAGTGTACACTTGCACACTAAGCACAATTTTCCTTGACCTAGGCTAAAAGAGTTAACATGTTAACCATTTCTTGTCATTCTTGCATGGTTCATTATTTTCCCCACCCTTTTTATCAAAAACAAAACCCTTTTTAAATTTCAAAAATTCAATTAAACAATGAGGCATGGTGGTCAGGTGAGAGTTTGACCTTTGGACCCATTTTTCTTCCCTTCCCTCTCTCTTCTCCTCACTTCAGAAATTCTGCAGAATTGAGAGCAGAAAAACCCTAGCTTTCCTTCCTCTTTTCCTCTCCTTTTCACTTATCTTTGATCTCCATACAAATCCTATACAAAAACCACTCATTTTCATCACAAAACCATGGAAAAGTGAGCTTTTTGAGGTGTTTGAAGGCAAGTCTGCACACTTGAAGAAAAAGCTGGGAATTTTGGTTTTCCATAAGGTGTTTTGAAGGTATTAACTCATGTTAGCACTTCTTTTCCTTAAACTTGTAGTATTCTTTAGAAAAACCCTCATTTTTTTGTGCATTTTAGTGATATTAAGGAATATTTATGGTTCATATGTTTGATTAGGGTTTTGGTTGGCTTGGTTAACTCTATCTAGTGTTATTAGAGCTAATTAGGCCAGGTTTTGTTTCAGCTTGCATAGAAATACCATAAAGTTTCATTTTAGTGCAAAAATATGACTTTTAACTTGAATTTGAGCTCTGAGGAATCTGCTGCCACCCGAGTTTCTGTAAATTAAAATTGGAATTACTGTAGCATACACAGGGGGTATGAAGTGCACACACCAAACCCGGGAGCCCACCCTGTAGGGTTCCTAGGCACACTATAGAGGTCTCACAAGGCATCGAACATGCCAATTTAAAATTTTATGGGTGCCGAGAAACCCTAACACGGATCGTCGGCTAGATTTCTAGGCGAAACTATAAACTAGTTAACACTTTAACTAGAAGTGAGAAGCTACAACCTTTGTAGATCCGGATTTCCACTTCCTTAGCTCCACATGAGTGTCCTCTCGCTGTCCATCATGAATCCCGAACCCAATCGTCGGCTTCATCGGAGAAACGGGCGAGCTAGGTCGTCGGCTTCGTGTCAAAGACGATCTACGTCGAGGTTGCACTAGTTCAAGCTCCGACTTCACAAAGTTGTGAAACTTGTGAAGAAAACACCCAAAACAACTTGGCAAGAGGTAGAGGGTAAAGAAATAGGAGGTGGGTTCACTTTAGAATTGGATTTCTCTCACTAGAACTCAAGTTGCCATTAAAGTAGCAAGCTTTTTCTTTTTAGAAGAAGAAGATGATGAAGCTAGTTATGATAAGTTCTTTTTAAAATGAAAAGAAAATCCAAACTTATCAAAACTTTAACTAGGGTTAAGTGTAGAGAATAAACCATGGTCATTTGAGTGGGTTAGGGTTAAGCATGAAGACAAGAATGGTTAGCAAAGTCAAAGCTTCATGAAGCTTCAATATGAAACAAAAATTGCCACCATTTTCACCTTAAAGTTTATCCAAATAAATGAATAAAAAAATAAATGAATAAATGCATAATCAAAACCCTAATCTCAAGTTAACTATGGTTTAATTCTATACACTTAACCATGTGATCAAGTATCATCAAACATGATACAAATATGTGCACAAAAGTATATCACATATACAATGTGTAAATCAAGTGAGAAAAATCCGTTTAAAATGAACCAATACTAGTTAATGCAAAGTAATATATCAAATATATAATTAAACATTAAATCATTAAATCAACACATGATTCAATGATCCGGTCATGTCGCACATAACCGACTAGTATTCAATGCATCGATTTATCGAATCAATGATTCGATAACTAGGTCATATCTCATACAACCAATCGAAACATTAATCGTGAGAATCAAATACGGTATCACATACACGCATTATTCTCGGTCCCGCACATATCTCATATGCACTCCTATTTCGTTTCGCTTGAGCTAGGAAACCTCTGTGTAGGACTCTAAAGACTCGTCAATACGCCGGTAGCAGATGATGATCATATCAAGCACCCACAAGCCGCAAGCGGTCTGCTAAACGTAACGGCCACCCGGGTATTGAGCGATCAGAAGATCGACGAGCTAGCCCGCTCACACTCCTGCGAATCCGACCAGTAACACTTACCATACAGTCCGGTCTCTTCGTCTGATATGTCGCATATCAAGTCTAGGGGTGGTAAGCGTCAGACCCCAATAACCCGATAAGTCGTGCCGATGTGAGGCTCATAACGGGTCGAGAAACTACTGGTAACACTTACCAGCAAATCTCTGATCAGCCCTGGCCAGGGACTTCCCTGCTACGGCCAATCGAGCACTGCGCAACATCAACCCCCAATACCGGGAGAGACGAAACCCCTCCTATCGCTCATTGCCTCCATGTGACTCGGGACTGTGCCCAAAGACCACCGTTTTGCATGCCCTCATGGACGTGGTAAGGTGGAGATCAAAGCACAGTGGGAATCACACAAGACTCTATGACGATCTCGGGTCTACAGACTAACCTGTACAAGTGTCACCTGAGAACTGCCATCTGACGTGAGGTATAATACCATCTGGGAGTTCTCGGCGAGTCCGTCCAGTGTACTCAGTCTCCACTGAGCACCCGTATACCATCTCTGATGTCAAACACCAATGGATATGGGATCATCCAACGCCCATCACATGGGTCAAGAAGCATATACGCTAGTCTACACTGGTATATCGATGCCCCGTCTCGATACACCCACGACTAGGGACCTTGAAGGATGTACTTATGGACTACCATGTCCCCACTAGTATGATCTGCATCATAGTCCAGATAGTCAAGTACAAATCCTAAGGGCTTTACCAACATGTAACTATAAGACAGTATAAAGAGACTAGTGTACATGTTAAGATAAAGAGTAACCAGATAGCATACTATCATATCGAGCAAGAAAGTCATCTCCATATATGTCCAAGCATCCAATATAATATACATCATCTGTACAATACTGGCCTCTAGGGCATACATACAACTAACAATCTCCCACTTGCACTAGGGCCAGCTGCTGTAGTATCGCATACCGAGCATCCCGAAGAGTCTCTCAAACTGTATCTGGGGAATGGCCTTCGTGAGTGGATCCGCCGTGTTGTTCTTCGTGTCAACCCTCCTGACCTCGATCTCCCGGCGATCAACTATCTCCCGGATCAGGTGATACCGCCTCAGAATATGCCTGGATCGCTGATGGGACCTGGGTTCCTTGGCCAAAGCCACTGCTCTATTGTTATCGCAATACAAAGGTATTGGATGCTCAATGGATGGAACCACACCAAGTTCAGTAATGAACTTCTTGATCCAGACAGCCTCTTTAGCAGCATCGTTGGCAGCGATGTATTCAGCCTCCATCGTCGAGTCTGCCACGGTTTCCTGCTTGGAACTCTTCCAGCTAACCGCCCCTCCGTAAAGGGTAAAGACAAAGCCCGACTGCGACTTAGAGTCGTCCTTATCACTCTGGAAGCTCGAATCGGTAAAGGACTCCACTTGGAGCTCTCCGTTACCATACAACAAGAACATATCTCTAGTCCTTCGCAAGTACTTGAGAATGCTCTTCACAGCTGTCCAGTGACTCTCTCCAGGATCAGCTTGATACCTGCTCACTACACTTAGTGAGTATGCTACATCGGGTCTGGTACATAGCATCGCATACTTGATAGAGCCTACTGCCGAAGCATAGGGTATCCCTTGCATGCGAGCTCTCTCCAAATCAGTCTTGGGAGACATCTCTTTGGAGAGAGTGACTCCAGAGATCGTGGGCAAGTTCCCACGCTTGGACTCTTCCATACTAAACCTCTTTAGTATGGTGTCAATGTACCTGGATTGGGACAATCCCAGTATCCGTTTGGATCTATCTCTATAGATCCTGATTCCCAATATGCAGGAGGCATCACCAAGATCCTTCATCGAGAATCTTTGTGATAAGAAGAGCTTGACCGATTGCAGCATAGGAATATCATTTCCTATCAAGAGTATGTCGTCCACGTACAATACGAGGAAGACAACCTTACTCTCTGCCACCTTCTTGTAGATACAAGGTTCATCTGGATTTTTGACGAAATCAAACTCTTTGATAACGACGTCAAAGCAGATGTTCCAACTCCGCGATACTTGCTTTAATCCATAAATGGATTTAAGCAGCTTGCACACCTTTCCGCTGCTCCCACTGTCTACGAAGCCCTCTGGCTGAGTCATGTACACGCACTCTTCTAAATCACCGTTTAGAAAGGCGGTCTTAACATCCATTTGCCAGATTTCGTAATCATGATATGCAGCGATGGCAAGCATGATCCGGATGGATTTAAGCATAGCCACTGGAGAAAAGGTTTCGTCATAGTCCACACCTGGTCTTTGACGAAAACCCTTTGCTACAAGTCTAGCTTTGAAAGTCTCCACTTTCCCATCTACACCAAGTTTCTTCTTGAAGATCCACTTGCACCCAATGGGTTTTACCCCTTCAGGAGCAACGTCCAAAGTCCATACTTTGTTGGTGTACATAGATTCCATCTCGGACCGCATAGCATCCAGCCATTTCACTGAGTCCCCACTCGTGATGGCCTGCTCGAAGCTAGTTGGGTCATCATTCTCCATGATGCAATCCTCGCTCCCACCATCCATGAGAAAACCGTAGTATGTCTCAGGTGGGCGAGGAACCCTACTAGATCGGCGGAGAGGCTGGGGTTCATCGAGAACTACGGAATCCTCTGGTTCAACCAAATCTTCTGTTGTAGTCTGTATTACTGGAACCTCTTCCAGTTCTACCTCAATGCCATTTATCTGTTTCATAAGAAAACTTTTTTCTAAGAAAGTGGAATGTCGAGAAAAAAACACTTTTTGTTCCTCGGAGTGGTAGAAGATATACCCTCGCGAATGTTTGGGATATCCAACAAACTTACATAGAACAGACCTTGCCTCGAGCTTGTCCGGATTTTGTGTTTTAACATAGGCCGGACAACCCCATATCTGAATAAAATTAAGACATGGTCTCTTGCCATTCCATATCTCATATGGAGTGGTAGGCACTGATTTGGTCGGAACTCTATTCAGTAGATATGCAGCAGTCTCCAGTGCATATCCCCAGAAGGAAATAGGTAACTCAGCTGTACTCATCATAGAGCGCACCATATCTAATAGGGTGCGATTTCTCCGCTCCGATACACCGTTGTGCTGTGGTGTATATGGAGGAGTCAGCTGAGAGAGAATCCCATTCTCTTTTAGGAAGTCCCGGAATTCATTGCTCAAGTATTCACCTCCTCGATCAGATCGTAGGATTTTAATACTTTTTCCGGTTTGGTTCTCAACTTCTTGTTTATATTCCCTAAATTTCTCAAAAGCTTCTGATTTATGTTTCATCAGGAACACATATCCGAATCTAGAGAGATCGTCAGTGAATGTAATGAAGTACGAAGAACCATCCCTGGCATGTGTAGACATGGGACCGCATACATCAGTATGTATCAGTCCCAAGAGTTCGGTAACTCTTTCTCCGTGTCCCGTAAACGGAGTTTCGGTCATCTTGCCTTTGAGACATGACTGGCAAGTGTCATAAGATGAAAATTCAAACGGATTTAAATATCCATCTTTATGCAACTTAGCTAGTCGTGTCGCATTGATGTGGCCCAGTCTACAATGCCACAAGAAGGATTCGTTGAGTTCAGAACTCTTCCTCTTGTGTGCGTTTGTTATGCTCAGAACTGTTGATTGATTTAGAACATAAATGCCATTGCACAACGTGCCTGATCCAACCAACTTTTGGTTACGGAAAATGTTCATAACATTGTCCTGTAATACAAAATTATATCCCTCTTTACTTAATAAAGAAACCGATATAATGTTGCATATCAGGTTCGGCATGTAATAGCATTCGTTCAGAACCAATGTATTACCAGTTGGTAATACAAGGTGATATTCCCCGACAATCTTGGCTGCAACAATTGCACCATTTCCTACTCTTATGTCTTTATCACCTTCTCCAAGTTCTCTACCTTTCCTAATCCCATGTAACTGATTACATATATGGGATCCTGACCCGGTATCCAATACCCAAGACGTAGAGCAAATGGAGAAACAGTTCTCAGTAACGAACACACCCGAAGAAAATGCATCAACATGTACTTTCTTCAATCGGGTGGCATGGGAATCCTGGTATTCCCCTATATCCTGTTCATTCCTATAACTCTTATAGGAAAGAACGGAACCAACGTTCCCTAGCACAGTATAACATGCGGGTTCGGTCAATACATCCATATTATTATCTTCATTAGGGCATGAAATGGTCGCTACCTGGAGAGAGAGAGAAGAAAACACTTTAGCGTCTCGCAGCGGGTATCGGGATCCAACTATCTCATAGAAGGTATGCAATC
Organism: Agapanthus africanus; assembly: GCA_030015575.1. NCBI lineage: Eukaryota > Viridiplantae > Streptophyta > Magnoliopsida > Asparagales > Amaryllidaceae > Agapanthus > Agapanthus africanus. Next base: position 57,181,997 of record JASDDO010000029.1, read on the forward strand.
TCATTGCAAATTTCAACACTTGAAATTCCCGATAATATTTTGCCCCTAGCATCCTATGACCTTGACGGAGGCCAAACAACCCATAGTCTGCTAGTCAAGTTCAACCCGTCATTTCCTGATTGAATTAAACCCACCCGCATGACCCTTGACGGAGGCCAAACAACGCCGTACGAATACCCTAATCCAATCGCATCATATGCAAGCAGATAAGCACTAGTTAGCTACCGTACACTGCGCCTTGACGGAGGCCAAACTACCGCAGCACGAATACTAACTAATACTTATCTGAAATGACGGAGGGCTATGCAGGTTTTTCATAAAAACCATGAGCGTAATGAACTTGATATCATTGTAGAATCAAATGAAGTTTTGAAATGGAGTGATTTTGAGGCTTTTCTAGTTTTGCTAAAGGGGTCACTCCCGATGAAGGGATTGTCGGCCCTTTCCTCGTCGAATGAGCTGCGGGATATATCATATATATCGCTGTGCAAAGCAAAAACCCAAAAGCAGTCAAAAGCAAACCGAGTGTGTAGCATCTGCCAGTTATTGCTAAAGGAGTCACTCCCGGTGAAGGGATCTCGGTCCTTTCCTCATCGAATAAGGTGCAGGGTATATCATATATACCGCTGTGCAAAGCAAGAACTGTAGCTACCTGTTTTATTTTAAAATTCGATTCCACAACATCTTAGGTTTCTTATCTTTCATTAATCACATTAATGAAGTCCCATCATTTAAATACCTAAACATCACAGATAGATATGACGTACACTTATGCCATCCGCATTCGCCTCGATGTCCCCTCGTGCACCGTTAGGTTAGGTAACTAACGACAGAGCAGGGCAGGGCTAGCGCGGGTGTAAAACATAAGTAACGTCTATATAATATATCATATATACTATATACTATATCCATCACAGAAACACATCACAGATATCGCAGCAGAATAAACATATGAAATATTGGATATACTAGGACGTCCGTGTTTTCAATACGAGCCAGTATAAAACACGGATTCCACGGTCGTGACGAATAGCCAATCCCACACTCCTAGACCCCTACGAGAGCGGCAAGCTGTTGCGCCACGGCAGCGCCCCGGCCGTCTTACTCGAGGCCAAATTGCGGAATCAAAAATTTTCCTTACTCGGAAACCGGCGCTACCGCGGACAAAGAAAACCCGGATCGTAACCATTAACCTAATGCTAGCAATCAAGAGATAGGGTGAGAAGTATACCGAGTGATCCGAGTCCTCCGGTCTTCTCTTCATCGTCCCGATCTCCCGCGGAAAGTCTTGTCTCCATATCGTCGCCTCCTCGCCGGAAAGGGCACCACATCGCCTGCGTCTTTTACGGGCTCCCGCCTCAATACCGAGGCAACTCGAGCATGAAGCCGGCAACTCGACATGCTCAAGATGTGCTGTAGAATATAGTGTAGAAGATGCTTGTCTCACTTGGGGTTTGTTGCCATGGTGATGGAGGAATCAAGAATAGAAAAATGGTGCTTGCATTTTTCTAGCAAGAAAATGAGATCAAGAATGAAACTCTCAAGATGAAGCTCTCTTCTTCTTCTTCTCTCTTTCTTTTTCCTCTCATGAAAAACTTATCTTCTCAATGAGAATGGAGGAGGAGGTAATATGAAGCAAGAAGGGAGGTGAGTGTAGGAGAGCATGAAGGGTGACCACATCAAGAGACAAAGAAACAACAACCATGCTTCACCTCCATACCCTTTCCAATCACCATAAATGCAAAAGTATGGAGCAAAAGATATGAAGCTATCATAATCAATATATATGCAATAAAACCCTCCACAAAGTGTTATTTGCAAAACTGCAAATAACCCCCTCCATCGGAAAAGTCCGGCCGGGAAAGAACAAAGGAAAACCGGCCGGAACGGAATACAAACTGGCAACTCCAGAAAACTGGTCCCGTAATAAATTACAGGAAAACCCCGATACTATGCATACACACCCGCATCTGTATTCCGACCGGATACAAATGCAATGAGACAAAATCTACACTGTACTAAACTAGTACCGGCTTAAACCAAAGCCGGCTAGTAAAAACCGTTCGATCCTGATCCGTGCAATACCGCACGTATCTGATCGAACCCTGCCATATATCCATACGGCCACTAGTACAAAACTGTCCGATCCTGATCCGTGCAATACCGCACGTATCTGATCGGACCCTGCCATATCTCCATACGGCCTCTACAGCGTTTCGCCCGAAAGCTGAGTAACAGAAAGTGTGGTGGACTCAAAAGACTCGTCAATACTATGGCTGTGGATTTAACCACAAGCACGTCAGAGGTATAAGCCAATACGTGACGGGCCACCAGCTATTGACCAAAAGGGACGTCGATGAGCGAACTCATCCTGACACCCTACTGAGCCTGTCAGTGACAATATCCGTACAGTCCGGTCCGTTCATCTATGAGCATCGCATGTCGGGCCTAGAGGGTTGGTAAAAGTCAGACCCCCAAAAGCGGTACAAGTCGTGTCGGAGTGTAGCCCAGAACGCCCTGAGATACTACTGGAATACCTACCAGTAAATCTCCTGCCTCGGCCGAGGGCTTTGCGTAATGGCTCTCCTAGACACAGCGCGACCTCACCCCCAATACCGGGAGAGACGAACCCCTGAAGATCCGCTCACTGCCTCCATGTGGCTCGGGACTGTACCCAACTAAAACCTGTTTGCACGACTCCTTTGAGCCGTGGTAGGGTAGTAATCAAAGCACAGTGGGAACTCACACGAGACAAATGACGATCCTCAGGTCGATGAACTAACCTGTACACATGTCACCAGGGAACTGCTATCTGACGTCAGGTATAAGCCCAACTAGCAGGTTCCCGGCGAGTCCTGTCCGGTGTACTCATAACCCAATGAGCACCTGTATACATCTTAGGTGAACCAACTGACACCAGTGGCTTGTGAGACCGGCCACCGCCCCTCGTCGGGGTCTCGACTGTATACACTAGTCTACTAATGGAGTATCGATGCCCTATCTCGAAACTCCTACGACTAGGGACCTTTTAAGGATGTGCTTATAGACCACCAGCTCCCACGTATATGATCGCCATCATACTGCTGGTAATCAAGCAAGAATCCTAAGGGCTCTATCAACGTGTAATAGCGACATGTCAGGTCACCTAAAGCAGTACACGATGATAAAGATAAACCAGATAGCATACTATCATCTCGAGTAAGACTGTCCTACCGGGATAGGTCCTTCCTCAATCATTGCAATCACGTGCCTGTGATCCAATAATTGACTCTGAGGGCACTAACTCCAACAATCTCCCACTTGCACTCAAGGCTAATTATTGCGATGCCGCATACTCACATCCCGTGTGATACCGAACACCCAACTCCTCTACTAGTCAGTCTCACAAAGCTCGTTTGCGAAACTATTGCGTTCGAGGAATAGCCTCAGTGAGTGGATCCGCTGTGATGTTTCTTTCTATGTCTCTCTATATCTCATGTTCGCGGAGAAAGCCATCTCCCGAAATGAGCAATACCTGTCTTAGAATGTCTGGATGTCTGATGGGACCTAGCTCATAAATGAACTCCAAATCCAAACTTCTTAGACTGTATCGTCAACTGAACTTAATCAGTATCCTGCGCCATGCCTCCCTCAGTATTTCCTTGGACCACCTGTCCAAAATACTGCCCCTCGTCAGAAGGAAAACTATAACTCTGACAACCTCCATGTCGTCCATGTCACCTTGGAAGCCTGGAATGATAACTGTCTCCCAAATGAGGCTGTCGTTATCATATCCCTAGAACATCCACTTATGTTCTAAGACTGCTTCCGACTGTTTCTCCAGGATTGGATCAATATCAACTTATTGCATCTAGTGCAAGAACAACATCTGGTGCGGTACTTGACATCTCATGATTGACTCAATTGCCTAAGCAAGTGATCTGCCAATCATGAGTATCCCTCTCCCCTTTTGTCTATAAGACACCTTTAGAGAGGGTGACTCCATCAACTGCAGCTGCACTACCGTGTCAGGAGTCGTCCATTCTAAATACTCATAGAATGCTGTCAAGGTACCCAGATTGGGAAACCACCCAAATCTAGATCTAAAACCATAGATCTAGTAACCAGTATGTCTGATATAATATCCAAGTCCCTTGTGGAGAAACCACTGTGTGACGACCAAAGTATAACCGATCGTAGTATAGGAATATCACTTCCTACTACCTTCTCAACAGATCCATCCCCTATTCTGATGACGTCAAACCTATGACTGTCACATCAGAAATAGATGATCTATCTCCGCTATATCTGCTTTAGTCTATAAATAGACATAAGCCTGATGTCCACCAATGCTTCCGCTGCTCCCACTGACTACGACAACCTTCTGGCAGAGTCATACAGACGTGCAGTTCTAAAGCTAGTTTAGAACGACGCTATACTCATCCTCCCACCGGGTCTCGCAGCCTGGAACAACAACAATGGCAAGTGTGGGTAAACAAGAACTTCCCTGTCACCGTCCTTGAGGCTAACGGAGTACCTCTCGGGTGCATGAAGTTACCCACCGTATCTGCGGAGTGGCCAATGGAATGTCAAATCAGATTGAATCTTTAGGTTCCTTATCAAATCTTCAGTAATCGTCTGCGGTTCTGGAATCACTTCCAGTTCTACCATACTCCCACTACTGTTTTCTTAAAAATCCATTTCTTTTAAAAATGTGGCGAGTCAAGAACAATATCTCTATTGATCTTCCATATGGTAGAAAGTCAACCCTCGTCATAGCCTGGGTCAACCCGCAAACAGCCATTACAGAAACGTGCCTTGAGTTGTCCAGTGTCTGGTTTTAAGCATAAGCCGGACAACTCCCCGTACCTTAACATCGTTAAGATATGAACTGTTCTATATCCAATATAGAACTAGAGGCACTGATTCAATTGAACCAGATTCAAATCATGCAGCTGTCTCCAGCGCATGTCAACTAAATGGAAGGAGGCCGATCAGCGTTACTCAACTTAGGAGTACTTCCAATTATGAGTAACCTGAAAAAGAAGCAATTTCTCTTTATCATTACTATCAACTGAATACCATATACAAGTATCTACATCTTCGATCACTTTGAAGAATCCCGATACTTGCTATACCTGGTTCTCTACTCTATTCAAATACCTATAACTCCTCAAAACTTAGACCCTGTGTTTCTACGAAACACATGTCTAAGAACTAGAGAAGTTAAAAGTAAACAGAATATAGTATGAGGACCAACCCCTCTGTCCTAATGGACACTGGACAACATACAACACTCTGTATAAGTCCGCTGAGTCTAACAACTCTTTCACTGTGTGTCGTAGGTTGAAAACTGTACTTATGGTTGAGAAGAATTACACCGCTGTTTAATGCTCCTTACCTAACCATCCACTGATATAGGTAAATGTCATCGACATAATATCAAAAGGTATATCTCACTCTATGAAAATAGACGTACAGATATATCAATTTGAAATTGGTGCACAACCGCGGATATTCAAAACCAAATAATTGCCGTCCGGCAAACTACCCAGGTGACTTCCTCAAATATCACCGATTACAACGAATCCTGATATAATGAGGATGATCACCCAATTCCCAATAACTTACTCCCACTCAACATCTGTAAAACCATACAGATGTGAGAATCATACTTGGTAAATACATACCCTGGAGTAAGTGTCTAATTGGGAAATCAGTTTTCCATTAACAGTACACAGTGAAAATGAAACATCGAAATGTCTCGTTGGGGTATCCTGGTATTCCTAGTAATGTCTCTCCCATTAGCCAGATTCACAACTATAACCGTATAATTCTTTGCCACCTCTCCAAATCCCTTCATATGTCTTTAGTCATTACCTTCTGTACACCCCTTTAGGCCAAATGGTTTTCTTCCTTCCCTACCGTTCGGCACCAGCCTATGGTTTGGAAGAAGACTATCCAAAAAGCATAAAGGGTGTACTGTCCTAATCCTAGGAGCACTCGCAAAGCGAGAGAAGGTGAAGATAAAAGACAACCGAATAAATCCTTATTCCTATTTCTCCTGAACCAGAATCCATCCCCGAACTGGAACAAGTTCCTTTCGAGTTCGTATATAACCATACGATGGAGTATCCAATAAACGGTGGATCTTCGTAGTGATACGGAGTGTCCTGGAGAAATACAAAGATGATTTAGGATTGGCGAAGAAATACTTGGTTTGGTCGTGAATATCAGTCGCATTTTACTTTGCCCTCCTACTAATCCCTTGCTTTGTCTTAATTTAATACCTTCTGTACACCGTTTAGGCTAACTGGTTTTCTTCATTCCCTACCGGTTGGCACCAGCCTATGGTTTGGAAGAAGACTATCCAATTTGCGTAATAGGTGTACTACTCCTAAACCAAGGAGTACTCGCAACCTGAGAGAAGGTGAAAAGAAAAGACAACTGAATAATCCTATTCGTTTTCTCCAGAACCGGAAACCATCCTCGAATTCCTTCGAGTTCGTATCTAACCATACGATGGCTTTGTCCAATGGAAGTGGACGTTCGCAGTAATACGGGGTGTCCTGGAGAAAAGGGTAAAAGTAGGAGTGGCAATGAGGTCTGCAACTCTGACAATCCAAAAGCCTGTGTTAAGTAGGTTCGGTCAACTTGGTCACTGAGTCATAGTCTTAGGGTTGGGTCAATGGTCGCTGCCAGAGAGAGAGAGAAAAGAAACACTCAGCGTGCACTCTAACCAAGATCAGAATGGTTATCACTTAGTCTAATCTGGAAACCTCCCACTGTACCTCAAATTCTCCTCCAAACCTGAAAGAAGAATTAGTCGGGGTCACCCGAGGAGTAAACTACATCAGTGGGAATCGGGATCCAACTATCATCGCATGATAACTTGACGGAATCCACTCAAGTCACCACACTCCAGAAGGTATGCGCATGCCTGGCAAGTTTCAGTTCTTTTGAAACTCCCGATGTGATTTTTACCCCTAGGACCCAAGTGACCTTGACGAATAATCAACAAATCAAAAGGTCCTAGTCAAGTTCAACCCGTCATTATCTTGATTGCGTTAAACCCACCCGCACGACCCTTGACGAATAATCAACAAAGTCATACGACTGTCCTAACCAATCTACATATCCATGCGACAGAATAGTACAACAAAGCTACCGCACACTACGCCTCGGCGAATAGCAACGACAAACGTAGCGCGAATACTAAGCAATACTAATCTGAAATGACGGAGGGCTACGACTGGTTTTTGGCGAAAAACCTTTGACGTAATGAACTTGATATCGTTGAAGGAACTGGATAACCTTTTAGAAAATATAGTGACGAAAACCTTTACTAAAGAGGTCACTCCCGGTGAAGGGATCTCGGCTCTTTCCCCGTAGAATGAGGTGCAGGATATTCCAACTGAATACCACGATGCAAAGCAAAAGCAATCGGCTATAGTGAAGTTAATGCCCTGACGCAAACTTCTGTCCAAGGGGTCACTCCCGGTGAAGGGATCTCGGCCCTTGCCTCGTCGACTGAGGAGCAGGATATTCCAAATGAATACCACGATGCAAAACAAAAGAGAACGTCCTTGCAATAACAGCCTTTTGAAAAGTGTTCCAACAACATCAGAATAGGTTTGTTTATCTTGCATTGATCCGAATCAACGCAGTCCCATCAATTGATCACACCACAAAGAACGAAAATATACTGACGTACGTATATGCCATCCGCATTCGCCACTGGGTCCCGTCATCACCCGTTAGGTTAGCTAACTAACGGCAGAGCGGGGACTGGACTAGCGCGGATGAAAAACATATACAACATCTACTAATATATATACCAATATATAGTATTTCGCTCAAGGCGTGAATAAAATGCAACATCACAGAAATGTATAGCATCACAGAACAATACAGATATCTGGAAGCCCCGGGTTTCACAGAGCCGCTGCTGAAACCCGACGTTCCCCTGGTCGTGTGGATAGCCTGTGCAATGAAATCCTATACCCCCTACGAGTGCGGCGAATAGCCAGCCAATCCTGGAGTGAAGCCCCCTCCGTCCCAATGCCATGAGATGCGGGCTTGTTGCCTTCTAGAACCCGGCTATCCGTGCACCCCTCCGCGGGGTAACCCTAGTACAGAAAGTAAAATATACATACACCGGGTACATCGACCGCAACCAGGTCGTGCCCCAAAAGAATAATACAATCAGGCAGTGACGGCAGTCCACATGTCGGACGCTCGCCCCGCAATATCAAATGTACATAATACAATAAAGCTGTACTAGCATTGCATCCAGGCTATCCCCCACGACCGATCCGCAACATCACAGCATAAACATAGAACATCAACGTGAAAGTCACGTTCGCAAATCCGTCTAACCGGGCTATAGCAGTTAGACCGGATTTACCGATCGAGTGACATTCACGGTCGCAGATATAATGTAAATACTGTGAAAAATGTGTTTAAAATTTTCCGATTGACCAAAAATTAACAAGTGGGCCCCCAATCAAAACTGTAGCACTCACAGAAAACCTGGGCCCAGTTTTAATATTCCAAAACCCCTAATTTTAGCCCATAAGCCCACTGAAAAAAGTTGGTGAAGTGAAGCTTAAATCCTGCGGCGGAAGCGCGGCCAAACTGGGGTTTTGGCCGCCCTTCCGCGGTCGTACGGAGCAGTCGTGTCACCAAATTTTTGCAGTGTTCTTAGAACTCCCTGCACATCATTCTGAGACCACCTGAAAAATTTTTAGACTCCAAAAAATTTCGACAGAAACTGATGTGCTAGAAAAATACGGTTTTTGGAAATTTCGGTCGATCGGAGACGCAAACACATCAAACGAAGCTAGGTAAGGTTAATGGCGTAGCTCTGATACCATGTTGCGCCACGGCAGCGCCCCGGCCGTCTTACTCGAGGCCAAATTGCGGAATCAAAAATTTTCCTTACTCGGAAACCGGCGCTACCGCGGACAAAGAAAACCCGGATCGTAACCATTAACCTAATGCTAGCAATCAAGAGATAGGGTGAGAAGTATACCGAGTGATCCGAGTCCTCCGGTCTTCTCTTCATCGTCCCGATCTCCCGCGGAAAGTCTTGTCTCCATATCGTCGCCTCCTCGCCGGAAAGGGCACCACATCGCCTGCGTCTTTTACGGGCTCCCGCCTCAATACCGAGGCAACTCGAGCATGAAGCCGGCAACTCGACATGCTCAAGATGTGCTGTAGAATGTAGTGTAGAAGATGCTTGTCTCACTTGGGGTTTGTTGCCATGGTGATAGAGGAATCAAGAATAGAAAAATGGTGCTTGCATTTTTCTAGCAAGAAAATGAGATCAAGAATGAAACTCTCAAGATGAAGCTCTCTTCTTCTTCTTCTCTCTTTCTTTTTCCTCTCATGAAAAACTTATCTTCTCAATGAGAATGGAGGAGGAGGTAATATGAAGCAAGAAGGGAGGTGAGTGTAGAAGAGCATGAAGGGTGACCACATCAAGAGACAAAGAAACAACAACCATGCTTCACCTCCATACCCTTTCCAATCACCATAAATGCAAAAGTATGGAGCAAAAGATATGAAGCTATCATAATCAATATATATGCAATAAAACCCTCCACAAAGTGTTATTTGCAAAACTGCAAATAACCCCCTCCATCGGAAAAGTCCGGCCGGGAAAGAACAAAGGAAAACCGGCCGGAACGGAATGCAAACTGGCAACTCCAGAAAACTGGTCCCGTAATAAATTACAGGAAAACCCCGATACTGTGCATACACACCCGCATCTGTATTCCGACCGGATACAAATGCAATGAGACAAAATCTACACTGTACTAAACTAGTACCGGCTTAAACCAAAGCCGGCTAGTAAAAACCGTTCGATCCTGATCCGTGCAATACCGCACGTATCTGATCGAACCCTGCCATATATCCATACGGCCACTAGTACAAAACTGTCCGATCCTGATCCGTGCAATACCGCACGTATCTGATCGGACCCTGCCATATCTCCATACGGCCTCTACAGCGTTTCGCCCGAAAGCTGAGTAACAGAAAGTGTGGTGGACTCAAAAGACTCGTCAATACTATGGCTGTGGATTTAACCACAAGCACGTCAGAGGTATAAGCCAATACGTGACGGGCCACCAGCTATTGACCAAAAGGGACGTCGATGAGCGAACTCATCCTGACACCCTACTGAGCCTGTCAGTGACAATATCCGTACAGTCCGGTCCGTTCGTCTATGAGCATCGCATGTCGGGCCTAGAGGGTTGGTAAAAGTCAGACCCCCAAAAGCGGTACAAGTCGTGTCGGAGTGTAGCCCAGAACGCCCTGAGATACTACTGGAATACCTACCAGTAAATCTCCTGCCTCGGCCGAGGGCTTTGCGTAATGGCTCTCCTAGACACAGCGCGACCTCACCCCCAATACCGGGAGAGACGAACCCCTGAAGATCCGCTCACTGCCTCCATGTGGCTCGGGACTGTACCCAACTAAAACCTGTTTGCACGACTCCTTTGAGCCGTGGTAGGGTAGTAATCAAAGCACAGTGGGAACTCACACGAGACAAATGACGATCCTCAGGTCGATGAACTAACCTGTACACATGTCACCAGGGAACTGCTATCTGACGTCAGGTATAAGCCCAACTAGCAGGTTCCCGGCGAGTCCTGTCCGGTGTACTCATAACCCAATGAGCACCTGTATACATCTTAGGTGAACCAACTGACACCAGTGGCTTGTGAGACCGGCCACCGCCCCTCGTCGGGGTCTCGACTGTATACACTAGTCTACTAATGGAGTATCGATGCCCTGTCTCGAAACTCCTACGACTAGGGACCTTTTAAGGATGTGCTTATAGACCACCAGCTCCCACGTATATGATCGCCATCATACTGCTGGTAATCAAGCAAGAATCCTAAGGGCTCTATCAACGTGTAATAGCGACATGTCAGGTCACCTAAAGCAGTACACGATGATAAAGATAAACCAGATAGCATACTATCATCTCGAGTAAGACTGTCCTACCGGGATAGGTCCTCCCTCAATCATTGCAATCACGTGCCTGTGATCCAATAATTGACTCTGAGGGCACTAACTCCAACACAAGCAACCCTGCCAATTCTAGGGTTAGGAGACCCGGACTCGACTCCTCGAGTTGGTCTCCTACTGGACCCCAGAACCCGGTTACTTGTGCTCCCCTCCTTGGGTCTATCCTAATACGGAAAAGTAAATAATATACAAAAGGTGACATCTTCCGCTACCTGGAAGTGCCCCAAATAAAAGAATATTACATACAAGTTTTTACATGAATGAAAATGAAAAACACTCATCTCACAAAAAAAAAACCCCGGCTATTCGAATACGACGATCCAATATAATATATCCAGCAACACATAACATCACATGTCATCAACGTAAGTAAGTATGCATACCCCAATTGTCTTTGACATATAGCAATGAAACCGGCGATATGAACATACTACACTTACGGTCACAGAAAAGAAAGTGTAAAACTACAACAATTGGAATCCGCAACTTCTTTAGACATCACATGCCTAATCAAATGAAATACTTAGACATCACATGCCTAACAGTTATAAATCCCGCATTTTAGTCTCATTATCGAAAACACTTTTCAATATAAAGTGAAACTAAACCGCTAGATTTATAACATTCATTCAGTTATTTCATAACTGTTTGTGAATTCCAATTATTGTATCACATTCCAGATAAACAGAAAATGTTAAACTTTCCGATCGAACAGTCGAATACCCAAGTTTTCCCGATACAGCTCAACACATGAAATAAGTCTAACAACATTCACTTCGTGCCTCAGTACCGACGGTCCAGCCGTAGAAGGGTCAAGCCAACGCCTCACATGTGGCACGCCGTACTGCCCCAAACCCGAAGGTTCAAAGGGCAGTTCAAGACGGTCACATAATCGAGTTAAGGTTTGTTGTCTTCTAGAGGGTCCATCGCGTTACTTGCACTACTTAGAACGTCGTTAAACTACGGAAAAATCCAACACTTGGAAATTTCCCGACAGGGAAAAAATTGGGTATTTATATCCGGTCGAACTTTTTAACATATTCTAAAAATTATCCGGAAATACACAAAAGACGAAATTTGATAATCCGGTCGAAACACCGAAGCTCTAAAACAGCCCAGAAAATTAAACTCGGGAATAATTATTAAAAATACCCATAAAACTCAGCTGCAGAAACTATGAATTACTGTGCAGAGGAGGAGGGATGACGTCATCAAGCCGCCGCGGAACCGCCGCCTAAGCTGGCTTAGACCGCGGTTCCGCCGCGCTTATCACTGTTCATTGAAAATAATTTGCATCGTAATTCTTAGAATTCCCTGCTGAATTTTTTAAGCATTTTTAATATTGAAAAATCCCAGAATTTAGAAAATGTACAGAGAGCATGTTACGTTTAGGGTTTCGGGTTCGTTCGGGCTTCAAATTGCGTCGGGACATCGCCTAAGGCTCTAGTTAGGCACACTATAGAGGTCTCACAAGGCATCGAACATGCCAATTTAAAATTTTATGGGTGCCGAGAAACCCTAACACGGATCGTCGGCTAGATTTCTAGGCGAAACTATAAACTAGTTAACACTTTAACTAGAAGTGAGAAGCTACAACCTTTGTAGATCCAGATTTCCACTTCCTTAGCTCCACATGAGTGTCCTCTCGCTGTCCATCATGAATCCCGAACCCAATCGTCGGCTTCATCGGAGAAACGGGCGAGCTAGGTCGTCGGCTTCGTGTCAAAGACGATCTACGTCGAGGTTGCACTAGTTCAAGCTCCGACTTCACAAAGTTGTGAAACTTGTGAAGAAAACACCCAAAACAACTTGGCAAGAGGTAGAGGGTGAAGAAATAGGAGGTGGGTTCACTTTAGAATTGGATTTCTCTCACTAGAACTCAAGTTGCCATTAAAGTAGCAAGCTTTTTCTTTTTAGAAGAGGAAGATGATGAAGCTAGTTATGATAAGTTCTTTTTAAAATGAAAAGAAAATCCAAACTTATCATAACTTTAACTAGGGTTAAGTGTAGAGAATAAACCATGGTCATTTGAGTGGGTTAGGGTTAAGCATGAAGACAAGAATGGTTAGCAAAGTCAAAGCTTCATGAAGCTTCAATATGAAACAAAAATTGCCACCATTTTCACCTTAAAGTTTATCCAAATAAATGAATAAACAAATAAATGAATAAATGCATAATCAAAACCCTAATCTCAAGTTAACTATGGTTTAATTCTATACACTTAACCATGTGATCAAGTATCATCAAACATGATACAAATATGTGCACAAAAGTATATCACATATACAATGTGTAAATTAAGTGAGAAAAATCCGTTTAAAATGAACCAATACTAGTTAATGCTAAGTAATATATCAAATATATAATTATACATTAAATCATTAAATCAACACTTGATTCAATGATCCGGTCATGTCGCACATAACCGACTAGTATTCAATGCATCGATTTATCGAATCAATGATTCGATAACTAGGTCATATCTCATACAACCAATCGAAACATTAATCGCGAGAATCAAATATGGTATCACATACACGCATTATTCTCGGTCCCGCACATATCTCATATGCACTCCTATTTCGTTTCGCCTGAGCTAGGAAACCTCTGTGTAGGACTCTAAAGACTCGTCAATACGCCGGTAGCAGATGATGATCATATCAAGCACCCACAAGCCGCAAGCGGTCTGCTAAACGTAACGGCCACCCGGGTATTGAGCGATCAGAAGATCGACGAGCTAGCCCGCTCACACTCCTGCGAATCCGACCAGTAACACTTACCATACAGTCCGGTCTCTTCGTCTGATATGTCGCATATCAAGTCTAGGGGTGGTAAACGTCAGACCCCAATAACCCGATAAGTCGTGCCGATGTGAGGCTCATAACGGGTCGAGAAACTACTGGTAACACTTACCAGCAAATCTCTGATCAGCCCTGACCAGGGACTTCCCTGCTACGGCCAATCGAGCACTGCGCAACATCAACCCCCAATACCGGGAGAGACGAAACCCCTCCTATCGCTCATTGCCTCCATGTGACTCGGGACTGTGCCCAAAGACCACCGTTTTGCACGCCCTCATGGACGTGGTAAGGTGGAGATCAAAGCACAGTGGGAATCACACAAGACTCTATAACGATCTCGGGTCTACAGACTAACCTGTACAAGTGTCACCTGAGAACTGCCATCTGACGTGAGGTATAATACCATCTGGGAGTTCTCGGCGAGTCCGTCCAGTGTACTCAGTCTCCACTGTGCACCCGTATACCATCTCTGATGTCAAACACCAATGGATATGGGATCATCCATCACCCATCACATGGGTCGAGAAGCGTATACGCTAGTCTACACTGGTATATCGATGCCCCGTCTCGATACACCCACGACTAGGGACCTTGAAGGTGTAAGTCCATGCTACCTCTCCCGGTACTTTCGGGAATGCGGAATTTGGTAAAAAACGATTTTCTTAAAGATGGTAACATAGACCTAAAACCCGGATCTTGGTTAAACATCTATCTAACAACCTAACTATGAATTTCTAGCTACTCGGTTAGGGGGTTATACCTTGCTTGTCTTGAACTCCTTCGTCTTCAAGCTCCGATGGTGGTCCGATTGGCTTCTTCTCGTCGTGTCCGTACGCCGAAGATAGATCCACCTGAAAGCTCCAACCTTTAGCTCCTTCTTCGTTCTTTGAAGAAACTAGTTCACTTGGTTTGCTAAACCTAGTGAACTAGAATGAGTAGAGAATACTTTGTGTGGGATTTTATCTATGGTTCTTTATTCTCAACTCATGAGACAAGAGAACCATAGATTAAAAGATAGGGAGCAAGAGCAAAAGGGTGAGAGCAAAAGGAGAGCTCAAGAACAAGAGAGAGAATGAGCAAGAAAGAATGAGGCTCTCTTTTGTCTTTCACCCTCTCATAATCCAAAGCAATGATCACACATCATACCAATCAAGTGTTATGTGATGGTTGAAGCAACCATAACTATATCATTTCATGCACTTATTTTGCACAAATGAGCAAGCAAGCAAAAGTCTTTGCCATGAAATGATAGCTATGGTTATCATGATGGTCAACTAGTCAAGCCTAGTCAACCGGTCAACAAAGTCAACAAGTCAACAAAAGTCAACAAGTCAACAAAGTCAACAAGTCAACAAAAGTCAACAAGTCAACAAAGTCAACAACCATGTCACCATAATACTTAATCAATATAATTGTTAATCTCATATCATATTCTCATTAGGGTTGATCAAAAAGTCAATAGTCAACGGTCAACTGTCAACAACCCTAATGAGAATTCGCTACCTCTGTCTCCCTGTCAACTGTGCATACGCACCCGCATCCGCGTTCCGAGGAACACGAATGCAAACTGGATAAATCCAATCCCATAAGGTACACTAGGATCTGGCTTAAACCAAAGCCCGCTAGTGTAAACTGTCCGGACACTGTACGTGCATAAGTGCACGGATGTGACCGAACCCTGTCACAAAACCATGCGACCTGTCGCAAAACCATGCGACCTCTACTCTTTTGCCTAAAGGCGAAAAGCTTTCTGTGTGGGACTCTAAAGACTCGACACTACGCTGGCAGTGGGTTTAACCACAGACCGCAAGCGGCACTAGCTGTGCGTAACGGTCCCCAGGTAATGCCGACAAGAAGACCGACGAGGCGAAACCCATCTGAACTCCTACTGAGCCTGAGTGTGACATTCTCCATACAGTCCGGTTTGTTCGTCTGATACATCGCATGGCGGGCCTAGGGGGCGGTAAACGTCAGTCCCCGAATAGCGGTACAAGTCGTGCCGGAGCGAAGCCCAAAACACCCTGAGATAACACTGGAAACCTACCAGTATATCTCGTTTGCCCTGGCCAGAGACTACTCGTGTAATGGCTCTCCTAGACACAGCGCGATGTCAACCCCCAATACCGGAAGAGACGAATCCTGTCTAACCGTCACTGCTTCCAAGTGCTTCGGGACTGCACCCAACCACTACCTGTTTGCACGACTCCTTTGAGCCGTGGTAGGGTAGTGATCAAAGTACAGTGGGAACACACTCGAGGCGGAGTGACAGTGTCAAGTCAGCGGACTAAGCTGTACTCATGTCACCTGGGAACTGATAACTGACGATAGGTATAATACCAACTAGTCAGTTCCCGACGAGTCCTGTCCAGTGTACCCGTAACCTAACGAGCACCCGCATACTATCTCAAGTACGACTTACTGACGGCTGTGGGACAGACCGTCTCCCACACTGGGATGAGAAGCGCATGCGCTGGTCTACTCCGGAGTATCGATGCCCTGTCTCGATAGTCCTGCGACCAGGGACTTGCATAAGGATGTGCTTATAGATTACCCATCCCCACTAGTGTGACGGCCATCACATCGCTGGTAATCAAGCAAAGATCCTAAGGGCTCTACTAATGTGTATAGGCGATATACTAAAATAAACACATGTACACATTGAAGTAGAAACAAACCAAGTAGCATACTACTATTTTGAGCAAGATTGTATATACAAGGTGAATATCCCAAGCTTCCATTAAGTAATATACAAGCTAGTATGATACAGTAATGGCCTTTAGGGCATATACACTAACAATCTCCCACTTGCACTAAGGCCATGTACTGGCATATCGAAGACCTATCATCTCGATCAGCCGCTCGAACTGAGTCTGGGGTAAGGCCTTGGTGAATGGATCTGCAGTGTTATCTTCTGAATTTACTCTCTTTACCTCGATCTCCTGGCGATCAATGATCTTCCTGATCAGGTGGAACCGCCTCAAAATGTGCCTGGACTTCTGATGGAACCTTGGTTCCTTCGCTAAAGCTATAGCGCCGTTGTTGTCACAATACAGCGGTATTGGATCAACACTGGTAGGAACCACCTGAAGTTCCGTGAGGAACTTCTTCATCCAGACAGCTTCCTTTGCGGCATCGCAAGCAGCTATGTACTCCGCTTCCATGGTTGAGTCAGCAACGGTTTCCTGCTTGGAACTCTTCCAGCAAACCACCCCTCCATTGAGGGTAAAGACATAACCCGACATGGACTTGGAGTCATCCTTGTCACTCTGGAAGCTGGAGTCAGCAAAGGCCTCAATCTGGAGGTCTTTTCCGCCATACACCAAGAACATCTCCTTAGTCCTTCTCAGGTACTTGAGAATGTTCTTTACTGCTATCCAGTGTTTCTCCCCTGGGTTTGACTGATACCGGCTTACAACGCTCAATGCGTATGCTACATCTGGTCTGGTACATAACATCGCATACATGATAGAGCCTACCGCAGATGCGTAGGGTATCGATGACATGCGAGCCCTTTCCAAATCAGTATTGGGAGACATCTCTTTGGAGAGGGTGATTCCGTGACAAGCCGGTAGATTACCGCGCTTGGAATCTTCCATACTAAATCGTTTCAGTATGGTGTCGATGTATCTTGACTGTGAAAGTCCCAACATCCTCTTAGATCTATCACGATAGATCTGGATCCCCAGAATGTAGTTGGCATCACCCAGGTCCTTCATGGAGAACCTCTGTGACAAGAATCCTTTGACTGACTGTAGCATAGGAATATCATTTCCTATTAGGAGAATGTCATCGACGTACAAGACGAGGAATACCACATTTCTCCCTACAATCTTACTGTAAATGCATGGTTCATCTGGGTTTTTGACAAAGTCGAATTCTTTGACAGTATCATCAAAGCAGATGTTCCAACTCCGCGATGCCTGCTTAAGTCCATAGATGGACTTGAGCAACTTGCATACTTTACCGCTGCTCCCACTCTGAATGAATCCCTCTGGCTGATCCATATAGACGCACTCTTCCAAATTTCCATTTAGGAAAGCCGTCTTTACGTCCATCTGCCAGATCTCATAATCGTGGAAGGCAGCAATGGCAAGAAGGATCCGAATGGATTTAAGCATGGCTACCGGAGAAAAGGTCTCGTCATAGTCCAAACCAGGTCCTTGACGAAAGCCCTTTGCAACGAGCCTAGCCTTATAGGTTTCAACCTGCCCATCTACACCAATCTTCTTTCTGAAGATCCATTTGCAGCCTACGGGTTTTACCCCTTCTGGAGCAAAGTCCAAAGTCCAAACTTTGTTGGTGTACATGGACTCCATCTCGATCCGCATTGCATCTAGCCATTTTACCGAGTCACCGCTCTGAATGGCTTGCTGGAAGCTAGTAGGCTCATCATAATCTATGATGCAATCCTCTCTATCCCCGTCTATGAGAAAACCGTAGTATCTCTCGGGCGGATGAGACTGCCTACTACTCCTGCGGAGCGGCGTAGGAATGTCCGGTTTCCCTGAACCTTCTGGTTCTACTAAGGTTTCAGTAATAGCTTGTGGTTCTGGAATTTCTTCCAGTTCTATTGCGCTCCCACTTATCTGATTTTCTAAAAACTCAGTTTCCAAGAAGCGGGCATGACGAGAAACAAGGACTTTTTGCTCCTCTGCGTAATAGAAAAGATACCCCTTGGAGTTCTTAGGGTATCCCACAAACTTGCACTGTACAGAGCGTGCCTCGAGTTTGTCCGCATGCTGCTTTTTTACAAAAGCCGGACATCCCCATGTCTTAAAGGATTTAAGACAGGGTTTCTTCCCACTCCACATCTGATATGGTGTGGTAGGCACTGTTTTAGTAGGAACTTGGTTCAAGAGATATGCAGCTGTTTCCAGTGCATAACCCCAGAAAGATCGCGGTAACTCAGCCTTACTCATCATGGAACGAACCATATCTAATAGGGTTCGGTTCCTTCTTTCCGATACACCGTTGTGTTGTGGTGTGTATGGAGGAGTACGCTGAGAGAGAATTCCATTCTCTTTTAAGTAGTCCAGAAACTCGGCACTCAAGTATTCACCACCTCGATCCGATCTTAGGATCTTGATACTTTTGCCTGTTTGTTTTTCTACTTCATTCTTATATTCTCGAAATTTCTCAAAGGCCTCGGATTTGTGCTTCATTAAGAAGACATGTCCAAACCTAGAGAAATCATCTGTGAAAGTAATGAAGTATGAATAACCGCTTCGCGCATGTGTAGACATTGGACCACACACGTCACTGTGTATAAGTCCCAAGAGCTCGCTCGCTCTTACTCCGTGTCCAGTGAACGGAGTCTTTGTCATCTTTCCCATGAGACAAGATTCACAAGTGGCATAAGACTGGTACTCGAACGGATCCAAGTATCCTTCTTTATGTAACTTAGTCAACCGTGTCTCATTGATGTGACCCAGTCTACAATGCCATAAGAAAGCCTGATTTAATTCTGGAGACTTTCTTTTAAGTGTGTTCTGGACACTGAATATCTGAGCTTGATTCAATACGTATATACCATTATTTAATGTACCTGACCCAATCAGTGCTTGATTTAGGTGGATGTTTACTACATCGCTTACAAAAGCAAAATCATATCCTTCCTTAGAAAGTAAGGATACAGATATGATGTTACAAGTCGCACCTGGTACATACAAACAGTCACGCAGAATCAATTTCTTCCCAGTTGTCAGTCCTAGGTGATATTCCCCTACGGATACAGCATCCATGCTCATTCCGTTAGCAACCCTGAGAGTCATATCACCTTTCCTGATAACCCCACGGTTTCTCAGACCCTGTAACGAATTACAGATATGAGATCCTGATCCGGTATCCAATACCCAGGAATTAGGGTTAACTGACAAACAGTTCTCAATTACAAACACACTCGAAGCCGAAGCCACAACATGCTTCGAATTCTGGTTACTGGCTTTACAAGCCCTGCAATCTTTTTGCCATAGTTCATTCCCGTTACAATAGGAACGTCCCTCTTTTACTATATCCAGTCCTGAAACTTTTGCCCTTGTTTTTCCTTTTTCTTCCCTGGTTTCTTTCAGGGTATAAGCAGAGGGCAGGGACTGTAGAATTAGGTCAGTACTTGACCCATTCTCCAACGTGGTCTCCAGGTCCGTGAGCTCAATATAGCTGGTCTCTGTAAGGACGTTGCCCCTTACAGATGACCCGACTGCCAACCTCGCTTGAAGCAATTCGTTCGAGGTCTCATATCTTGCGATACGAGATTGCTCTCCATATAAAACTTTGTTATGGAGGAAGATGGAAACTGAGTCCATCTTCTCGTGCTGCCTCTGGTTTGTACCATCAACTGAGGCTAACACGAGGCACTTGGCTTTCGCATAATCCCTTTCCGATGTCCTGTGGATGTGAACATCCGTGACAGGGGAAACTGGACTTGAGACAGCAGGGTTTTGATTAGTTAAGAGGTGTCCCAGCTTGTCATGGGCAATGGACATCTGGACAGACCTTTGCCAGTCATAACAGTCAGGTTCAGTCATATTTTTATCTAGATGTAACCTAGGCGTGGTCACAGGGTCGCTGCAATTAAGAGAGAGAAGAAGAAACACTCAGCATGATGCTCTTGCAAGTTTAGAGTGGTTTTTAGTTTGTCTAAACAGGATGGCTCCCACTGTTTCTCGAATCCCTCCTCAAACCATAAAGGAAGAATTAGTCGGGATCAATCCCACTGCACAATACTTGCTTAGCCGTTCAGCCAGGCCGGTGTCGGTACTTCGAGGGAGGTTTTCCAACGCTTTCGCGAAGTTCCTTAATTAAAGCACCTTTTTTCCCTGGGGGCGTAGCCCCGCTAACACCTTTCTAGGCACCTACTAGGTTTATAGCATTGATCGATTAGTGAGAAATTTCCCGAGGAGTAGCATATACTCACAGTAGGATCGGGATCCAAATATTATTGCATGACAAAACTGAAGGAATCCTACCAGAATCATCACACTCCAAATGGTATGCAGTGCTAGCAAGTTTCAGTTCTTTTGAAACTCCCGATGTGGATTTTTGCCCCATGCTCTTATGACCTTGACTAAGGCCAACAAATCATAAGTCACATGTCAAGTTCTACCCGTCGTTGTCCAGGTTAATTTGAACCCATCCGTATATACCCTTGACTAAGGCCAACAAAGTAATACGACTGTCCCAAACCAACGCATCTATCTATGCAACATATGAATATCCACCAGCTACCAATCACTGTGCCTTGACTAAGGCCAACAAACACAGCTTGAATACTGTTGAATATTCATATGAAACGACGGAGGGCTACGAATGGTTTTGGCGAAACCGTGAACGTAGTGAACTTGATTTAGTCGATGGAACGAGATAGCTTTTAAATGGAGTGGCTCAAACTCCGCATTTTAAAAGTTTGTTTTTGAAAAGAACCGAGTGGTTTTTCGAAAATGTTCCAACGACTTATACTTGGTTTATTTTCTTGCATTAGTTCTTTTAATGCATGTTTTGCTTGCATTAGTTCTTTTAATGCGTGATATTCTTGCATTAGTTCATTTAATGCGTCCCATCATTTAATCCTACCATTGCAGAAAACAACCAAAATATGACGTACGCTTATGCCATTCGCATTCGCCACTGGGCCCCGTCATTACCCGTTAGGTTACTTAACTAACGACAGAGCGGGGGCTGGGCTAGCGCGTCTGTAAAACATAAGCAACGCCTAAATAATATCATATATAGATATACTGCAATGATAAACATTTCAGATCACAGATGAATACATTGGATATACTAGGAATCTGTAATTCGTACGAGCCTGTAACGAAAAGCAGATTACACGGTCGCGGTGAATAGCCAAATACCCCACCCAAGACCCCTACGGGTGCGGCAAACTACCCGCCAAGTACCCGAAGCGTAGTAACCTCCCTCATCTCCATGAGTAGGCCACTCGACACTTCGGCATACCCGGTAGTTTGTGCACCCCCTCCATGGGTCTATCCTAGGAGCAAAAACAGTAAAAAGAAATTATACAATGACGGCTACAACCCCGACCCGGTTGTGCGGCCATACAAATAATTATTACATCAATTTACAAATTTACATGAATTGAAAGAAAAGAAAACTCTCGTCTCGCAACCCCCGGCTATTCACCCGCGACAATCCAACATATTCATATCCACATTCCAGCAACATTACAGATCACAGATTTGTATAACCCCCACTAATCGACATATAGCGATTAGTAGACGTTCAATACAAATATCACATAACAGAAAAACCCGTTAGCTAAAGTCTTTTAGAAGTTCGATCAAAAATACAGATTTTCGGGACCCCAAAATAAAATTTTCGTTCTGGAAAATCTGGGTTGAAAATATATGTACTAAAAATCCCAAAATACCCCAATGAATAAACTGCAAAAAAGAAAACCCTTGACCGAGTCAACTCGGCCGCGTTTCCGCGGCGGGAGCGTGCTCCCCGCGGCGCTTTGATCGAGTCAGGGGCCCAAATTTTTGCAGTTTCTTTAAAAAAGCCTGAGTCGATTTTAGGTGTGTTCCAAAAAAATTTTCCAGTACTTTTGAAATCGACAGAAAGTTGAAAATCCATGGGTTCGTTTTTGGGACTTTTTCTTTGATCGATCTTCTAGTTACTTGCTAACTTGTTAGATAGAGTTTAACCTGGCTCTGATACCACTGTAAGTCCATGCTACCTCTCCCGGTACTTTCGGGAATGCGGAATTTGGTAAAAAACGATTTTCTTAAAGATGGTAACATGGACCTAAAACCCGGATCTTGGTTAAACATCTATCTAACAACCTAACTATGAGTTTCTAGCTACTCGGTTAGGGGGTTATACCTTGCTTGTCTTGAACTCCTTCGTCTTCAAGCTTCGATGGTGGTCCGATTGGCTTCTTCTCGTCGTGTCCGTACGCCGAAGATAGATCCACCTGAAAGCTCCAACCTTTAGCTCCTTCTTCGTTCTTTGAAGAAACTAGTTCACTTGGTTTGCTAAACCTAGTGAACTAGAATGAGTAGAGAATACTTTGTGTGGGATTTTATCTATGGTTCTTGATTCTCAACTCATGAGACAAGAGAACCATAGATTAAAAGAGAGGGAGCAAGAGCAAAAGGGTGAGAGCAAAAGGAGAGCTCAAGAACAAGAGAGAGAATGAGCAAGAAAGAATGAGGCTCTCTTTTGTCTTTCACCCTCTCATAATCTAAAGCAATGATCACACATCATACCAATCAAGTGTTATGTGATGGTTGAAGCAACCATAACCATATCATTTCATGCACTTATTTTGCACAAATGAGCAAGCAAGCAAAAGTCTTTGCCATGAAATGATAGCTATGGTTATCATGATGGTCAACTAGTCAAGCCTAGTCAACCGGTCAACAAAGTCAACAAGTCAACAAAAGTCAACAAGTCAACAAAGTCAACAAGTCAACAAAAGTCAACAAGTCAACAAAGTCAACAACCATGTCACCATAATACTTAATCAATATAATTGTTAATCTCATATCATATTCTCATTAGGGTTGATCAAAAAGTCAATAGTCAACGGTCAACTGTCAACAACCCTAATGAGAATCCGCTACCTCTGTCTCCCTGTCAACTGTGCATACGCACCCGCATCCGCGTTCCGAAGAACACGAATGCAAACTGGATAAATCCAATCCCATAAGGTACACTAGGATCTGGCTTAAACCAAAGCCCGCTAGTGTAAACTGTCCGGACACTGTACGTGCATAAGTGCAAGGATGTGACCGAACCCTGTCGCAAAACCATGCGACCTGTCGCAAAACCATGCAACCTCTACTCTTTTGCCTAAAGGCGAAAAGCTTTCTGTGTGGGACTCTAAAGACTCGACACTACGCTGGCAGTGGGTTTAACCACAGACCGCAAGCGGCACTAGCTGTGCGTAACGGTCCCCAGGTAATGCCGACAAGAAGACCGACGAGGCGAAACCCATCTGAACTCCTACTGAGCCTGAGTGTGACATTCTCCGTACAGTCCGGTCTGTTCGTCTGATACATCGCATGGCGGGCCTAGGGGGCGGTAAACGTCAGTCCCCCAATAGCGGTACAAGTCGTGCCGGAGCGAAGCCCAAAACACCCTGAGATAACACTGGAAACCTACCAGTATATCTCGTTTGCCCTGGCCAGGGACTACTCGTGTAATGGCTCTCCTAGACACAGCGCGATGTCAACCCCCAATACCGGGAGAGACGAATCCTGTCTAACCGTCACTGCCTCCAAGTGCTTCGGGACTGCACCCAACCACTACCTGTTTGCACGACTCCTTTGAGCCGTGGTAGGGTAGTGATCAAAGTACAGTGGGAACACACTCGAGGCGGAGTGACAGTGTCAAGTCAGCGGACTAAGCTGTACTCATGTCACCTGGGAACTGATAACTGACGATAGGTATAATACCAACTAGTCAGTTCCCGACGAGTCCTGTCCAGTGTACCCGTAACCTAACGAGCACCCGCATACTATCTCAAGTACGACGTACTGACGGCTGTGGGACAGACCGTCTCCCACACTGGGATGAGAAGCGCATGCGCTGGTCTACTCCGGAGTATCGATGCCCTGTCTCGATAGTCCTGCGACCAGGGACCTGCATAAGGATGTGCTTATAGATTACCCATCCCCACTAGTGTGACGGCCATCACATCGCTGGTAATCAAGCAAAGATCCTAAGGGCTCTACTAATGTGTATAGGCGATATACTAAAATAAACACATGTACACATTGAAGTAGAAATAAACCAAGTAGCATACTACTATTTTGAGCAAGATTGTATATACAAGGTGAATATCCCAAGCTTCCATTAAGTAATATACAAGCTAGTATGATACAGTAATGGCCTCTAGGACATATACACTAACAGAAGGATGTACTTATGGACTACCATGTCCCCACTAGTATGATCTGCATCATAGTCCAGGTAGTCAAGTACAAATCCTAAGGGCTTTACCAACATGTAACTATAAGACAGTATAAAGAGACTAGTGTACATGTTAAGATATAGAGTAACCAGATAGCATACTATCATATCGAGCAAGAAAGTCATCTCCATATATATCCAAGCATCCAATATAATATACATCATCTGTATAATACTGGCCTCTAGGGCATACATACAACTAACACACCCCCCTACCCAGGCCGCCAAAATAATCATTCTGGCCGCAATTTACATCCAGATGGGAGGGTATTGGGTTGGGGTTTTGGTGGTTGGTGTCTGCTGATATTTAGGGTTTTATGATATATTTATTTTTGTAATTTCAATTCTGTATAAAAATCTGGAGGTGAATACCTATTTTCTCGTATTTTAACTTTCGCGACACGCGTGATACGTGTATGTGGGTTTGGGGTATCTGCGTATCGCGACGCGTCAGAGTGGCTTCAGGCGCGTAATCAAACGTTTTAGCGTATCGCGCACACACGCGCTTGGTTCACGACACGAGTTACTAGTTTGGCTTTAATGTCGTGCGAGTTACTAGTTTCGCTTTAATGTCGTATTTTTGTGACTTCGAGCTTATGTGTGATATACTGTGTAATTCTAGGTTCGCAGGTGAGCACGACGGACGCCGCGCAGAAGGGGAAACAAGTTGTCAGCTATACCTAGCGAGAGACTACGGTGAGTAGATTTAACATCTACGGGGATATCGCCCGCATAGCGTTCTACGTCAGGGCTGATAGGACCATATAGCTACATTTCCATACATTGACTATTCATGGCTATTATTTAGTGCATACCGCATTCCCTGCTATATGTATATAAACTAGAATTGATAGAACACCGCACCATTACTAACGGTTCAAGTTGCACAAGCACTATCCTGCATGTTACACACACCGCTAGTAATTGCCATGACACCCACATTATAGAATTTCCATGATCATTATGCTGTAGCTCATCTTCTATGTGAGTTGATATGATATTCGTACTTGGGCACATATACATCGCATATTCATACTTGTGCCACATACCTTACATATATTCGTACTTGGGCACATATACATCGCATATTCATACTTGTGCCACATACCTCACATATATTCGTACTTGGGCACATATACATCGCATATTCATACTTATGCCACATACCTCACTTATATTCTTACTTGGGTACTTATACATCGCATATTCATACTAGTGCCACATACCTCACATATATTTGTACTTGGGTGCATGTACATCATGTGTCTACATTAGTGTGCACGTATATTGCTATATTCACCTTGCGTACTTATTCATTCGCACATCCATACCTATAACCATATTCATATGTTACATTCATGGATGATATTGACTTGATTTAAAACTGAGGGACTGCAAGTGGTATTTGCAAAACGGGATCTTTTAAAGAGCGGCTTTCCCTTTCTTTTACCCTTGGTGTCATACGACACATTGCATGGATTTTCGCATCGGATTTGATTTATGTGATTTCTGGATTTGGGGAACTGGAGTACTATTTTAAGAAAACACGCACTGTTTAAAAAACCGGTTTCCCTTGATATGATATTTTGGTGCGTCCACCATGAGTTTTCTCGGTTCCAGAAAGCTTGTGTGAGTATACCCGATTCGAGGAGAGGTAGGCACCGATTGCGGGTACATGGTGGACCCGGTATGGTACCCCGGGGCGAGAAAACTCGTATTGTTAGACGGTGAGCCCGGTGGAGGGACTACTACCTACCGGTGATTGGTTGGACCTGGCAGTTATCCGGAGGATACTGACCAGAGTCGAGAGATGGATGCGGGATGATCCGTACTGCCGGGGCCGAGAGCCGATACCGTAGACGGAGCCCGTGGGCTGATTCGGACTTACGGAGCCCGATATATATATGAGGATTTACGTGTCGATGCTGGACATGAGTATTTTACGATATTTTGGGTGCCGATGTTGGGCACTCGTGATTCTCAGAGATTTACAGGATTTGAGGGCCGAGGAGAGTGCCGGCGCCTGAGTTGATTTGGGATTTGGGTGCAGCTTGGGCACCGATTATTTTCCACGATTGATATTCCGTGTAGATGTTGTTTATCCCTTCCTCAGCATTGATTATCATGTATCTCATCCTGTAGCTATTTTACCTTACAGAGTATTTGCATGATTATTGCACCTACTTCTTGTCGCATATAGATTTACCTGCTAGCATATGATAGAGTAGCGCAGTACGTGCATGCTCGCGATTAGCTTTATATGTTATTTCTATTCATGAGTTGGCAACTCACCCCAGTTGTGCCACAGTATTTGTAGGTTGCCCCTCAGAGTAGTCGCGGCAGGCTGTCCTTTTTGCATCTTTTGGCTACAGATATCTCTACAGTTGGTGCGAGTGCTATTTGCTGTTAGGTGGGTTGTGGTATCTGGTTACTTGTATTATACACACTTTTGTATCTAGTATTCTCCATCTACCATATATGTATTTGACTTAGAGACAGTATGAGGACGATAATGTATATTATTGGTATTCTGGTGTCGAGCTCGTTGTGGGCCGACTTTACTTATGTAGCTTATTCTATCTGTGATGTTCTCACTTGCTGCTCTTGATCTTCGCTACGGCGTCATATTTTGCTATCTGGGTGATTGTTTACTTAGATTTCTTAACCTGTTGTAAATGCTTCCATTTAAATTTAAAAACACTCTATACTTTTACTAGTTTGATTTCTGGGTTTTCGGTTCACTTAGTCGCGTTACGCCTGTAGACGTTACGTGGTTAAGTGCCGGTAACGGGCCAAACTTTGGGTCATGACATTTTTAAACCAATGTTTTCAACACTCACTACTTTTAATGGTTTTTATTTCTGGGTTTCGGCTTACTTAGTCGCGTTACGCCTGTAGACGTTACGTGATTAAGTGCCGGTTACGGGCCGAACTTCGGGTCGTGACACTGTAACACCTTAGAATGCGATTAGTGGTTAATTATGCTTTAATGTGGGGGTTTTAGTAAATTTTACCAAAACGGTTTTCAAATATTTTATCAAAATTAATGAATATTTTATTAGAATTTAATTGGGTTTGCACACACATGTGCATGTAAACTAGGACTAAATTTGGTGTAAACCATGTTTAGGTAGCCATGGTGAACAAACCCATTTCATTAAGTTAATATGAAGTTAATTTAGTGTATTAGTTTTTTTTTAATTAAATATAATTAGTGTTTTGGGGGTTGACTTGAGATTGAGGAGAGAGAGGGAATGATGGCATGAGAAGCATGCTTGCTAGGTAATTATGAAAGAGAGAGAGGGAAAATGGTTGACCCTCATTTTCTTTTTCAAACACTCAATTAAATAACACTCATCACATCTCTCTCCCTCTCATTTTCCCTACACACACACATACAGCAGCAGCACCCCCCTTCTCTTCTTCTTCTTCTTCTCTTTTTCTTCTTCTTGCATCCAAGCTCCAATCTTCATCAAAAAATCCAATTTTACTTCACAAATCCCTTGCAAACACCTCCTTGCTAGTTCTTAAGGCAATATCATCAAGTTTGAGCCACCACTAACCCACCTTGAGGTATAATGTTAAACTCAATTTCCATTTTTGCTAGACTTGTAGTTATTTAGCATAATGTAGTGTTTAAGATGATTTTAGTGCTAGTTTTGTGGTTTAAGTGGAGATTAGGCCAAATTTAAGTTTTTATGGCATATTTAGCTTAACTAAGTATTATTAGTGTCACTTAATCCTAGTAATTGCTTCAGATTACACTAAAATACCTTATTGTTTTAAAATTAGTGTAAAGAAAACGTTTTAGTTAAGATTTTGAGTGGTTTTGTGATCTGTTTTTGACCCGGGTGCTTCAGGCAAAAGTTGCATTTACCGGAGCTTAGTGACTGGGATAGGACCACACACACGAAGCACGGGACCCCCTCTCCCCTAAATGACCGTAGATTTAATGTGTCTGGCCGCAATTTGCGGCCAGAGGGTGGGTGTGGGTGTCGGGGCTTCTCCTATAGGTATCTGCTAGGTTTTGTAGGTCCTTGGTACATGCAACTTTCCCTTTTACCACTTGAGTCAAAATCCGGAACCAATAACCTATGGTTTAGTGTGTTTTGTGACTTACACGACACGTACTCTTCGAGTCTGAGTTTAGTGGGTTCTGTGCGTCGCAACACGTCGGGGTGGTTACTGGGTTCAGCACACACGTTTAGTATTTTGAGTGCACACGCGTTAACTTACGACACTAGTTTTCTCGTATAGTTTTGGTACCACATTTTTGGCAAGATTTTAGCCTTACGTGTATTGCTTGTGTGTTTCTAGGATCGATCGCGGAGACGTCGGACGCGACGCGGAAGGGAAAAGTGATGGTTGGACCTGGCTAGCTGAGACACTCTGGTGAGTAGATGTACACATCTACGGGGAAAATCGTATGGATGGCGTGAGGCGCCCGATAGTTTTAAAACTTCTAGTAGTACCGGCATTTTGCGTATAGTTCCTAGTTATCTGTTTTGCTGCATTGCATGATCTTTTATATCCATATATGTGTTAGTTCATCATATAGACCAATTGAACCATTAATATGAGACATGCGACACGAGTACTATATGACTTGCTTAGTTCATCATGTAGAACCATTGCACCATTATCATGAGTATGCGGCATAAGTACTAATCAACTTGCTGAATTCAGAAATTAGAACAATTGCACCATATATGACTTGTAAACTTGAGCGGGTATATTCCATTCATCAGGGTATATATAAAGAATTGTGAGTATTTTAAATACCACAATGTATGACTCGTATATTGGGTAGGTATATTCTTCCGTGTTGATGTTACTATAGCACTTTCTGTTTATTCATGATGTTTCCTCGCATTCCATGCTTATACATATATTATCAGTAATTATTATGAAACCCTGCTGTCAGGACACCAGCACCATTACCGATGATTTGTATGTTCCATGTACACCTGCTTGCCGGCTCACACACATCATCATCAGTAATTACCATGTCACGTACACTTTAGAGAATACTATTTCATTGACATAGCTTGCTAGCTGATAGTTGCAATATGTTACCGCTTTCATATGCTAGTTTAACTATTGCATTCATTACATGATATCAGATGCATGTATATATTCATTAGTTATGCAGTATTATGGAGATTTATGCCGGTATTCATTGTTTATTGATATCGTGATTTTGATGATTTCGGACCCTTCTTGAGATTTTCTGGATTTGGAAACCGCATGTGACATTTTATAAACTGATGATTTATTTTAAAGAGAAAGATGTGGTTTTCCTTGATATGATGAGTATTGTCCACCATGATGTTTTCTCGGTTCTGAGTTGGTTTTTGCAACCCAATTCGAGGAGTAGGATGAACCGTCTCGGGTACATGGTGGGCCCGGTAAGGTACCCTGGGGCAATAAGCTCAAGTTGTAGACGATGAGCCTGGCAGGGGAAGACTACCAACCGGTGATTGTTAGCGCGGCGGATATCCAGAGGATACCGACCGTGGTCGTGAGATATTGAGATATTGATACTTTGAGATGGGCCAGCCGGACGGCTGGGGCCAGAGATATTGTGATACCGATACTTAAGATTTTGAGATAGTCGTTTGAGGTGTCGATGCTGGACACGGATTTCTGTTGATTCCATTGATATTACTTCAGATACTTCGCAGGAGTTTTTCTAAGATGAAAGTGATGTTTTTCTCATATAAATATATTCAGATCTCGGGTTAAATTGATTCATGTTGCATACCTGCCAGTACATCATGCCATACTAGCATTGTAGAATTGATTCATGTTGCATACCTGCTAGTACATCATGCTAGACTAGTATTGTTAAATAGATTCATGTTGAATACCTGCCAGTACATCGTGCTATACTAGTATTGTAGAATTGATTCATGTTGCATACCTGCTAGTACATCATATTAGACTAGTATTGTTAAATTGATTCATGTTGCATACCTGCTAGTACATCATGCTATATCAGTATTGTTGAGTTGTGACACTTTACGTACATGTTTACGATAGCCTTTATAGATGTTACTTATTACTCACGAGTTGGCAACTTACCCCCGTTGTGCCACAGCCTTTTTGCAGGTCCGATCCGTCAGCACTGTAGCGGCGGACATACTTTATCCTTTTGCTCCTTTTGCTTGGATCTGAGATTTTGCTCGTAGGTGGGTTGTGATATTATTTTGTTTCCACCTTGTATATTCATTGAATCTAGTGTACTCCATCTACTGTACCTGCTACTCATACTAATGTATATTGATCTATAGACGAGACAGTGAGATTTGTGGACTTATATGTTGTTTCTCTGGGTCGAGCTCGCTTGAGCCGACGTGATACTTATTACTTGAGTTTTTACATGCTTATTTTTGCACAGTAATGATTTTTATTGCGTTTGATGTTAAGACCGCTTTTGGCGAAGAGCTACCTCCCGCTTGGTGATGCATTATTCATGTTTTATGTATATCCTTGTTTTGTACCCGTTTGGGGCCAGTTTTTACAAAGGAGACTCTACAGAAAATTTTGGAAAAAGTGAAGTTGTTTTTAAAGATTTTGATGTGACTTATTGGTTTTCCTTTACTCTATTTCTTAATTGGGTTTTGATTTCTGGGCTTTGGCTTACTTAAATTACGTACGCCTCGAGACGTTTCGTAATTTAAGTGCAGTCACGTTCCGTACTTTTTCGGGTCAGGAAAAAGTTGGTATCAGAGCGATAGGTTTTACCTTTCTGAGTGTAGGATAACCTTTGGTAGATGGAATAAGTGACTTAAGCAGGGTAACGTAGCTTGTGTATGTCCGCGGCATACTTGCAATACGGTACTCCGCCTAAGTGACTTTAGGATATACTTGCTTCAAATTCATTTTTCAATTCCGTGTATCCTATGATTCTATTGCACTGTTCTTATTATCCTATTTCATGTACCGGCTGCTATGTCGCCATAGGTTACGAGGGCCCGGTGGGGTGCCGCCAGAGACGAGATCAGGGCAGGTCCGACCGAGACAGGGACCGACCAGGACGGTACACCCATCTTTTAGTAGCAGGTTGATTCGCTTTCTACAGACCCTATGCTAGGCTGGAGGCCAGTTTACAAGACTTATGCCAGATGATCGGATCCTTGGTAGAGATCAATCGAGCGCAGAGATCGGATATTGCTCCCCCTACGGTTGTTTCGAGACCAAGTCGGATTCACACTGATATGTTAGCACCTAGGAGGGT
The DNA here is from genome assembly GCA_030015575.1 of Agapanthus africanus. NCBI lineage: Eukaryota > Viridiplantae > Streptophyta > Magnoliopsida > Asparagales > Amaryllidaceae > Agapanthus > Agapanthus africanus. The sequence continues at coordinate 57,213,992 of JASDDO010000029.1, forward strand.
TCGCAGAGGCTATGGCGGATTCTTTAGGGGCCAGTTGTATCGCCTTCACCCACATAGTCAGCAGCCATGGTTAAGATGTTTTATGTATGGTAGCCTGTATGGTGAGACGACAGGGAGCGACGACAGTTCCACACATGATTTTACCATCTTCACCACCTCCTCAGAGAGCTCCACTTCCTACCCCCGGTGGTGCTCCACATTAGTTAGACGCCCCCAGAGGCCGTGGACACGGCGGTCCTGTTCAGAGAGGATGAGGAGGTAGAGGCGGAGGACAGCCAGCTATTGGTGGGGACAGGCCCGAGTATTCGCTTTGACTCTGCAGGATACGTAGGCATCCAATGCCGTTGTGATAGGTACCTTGCCAGTATGTTCTTTCGACGCATAGGTATTATTCGACCAAGGTTCCACACATTCGTATGTATCTACACACTTTGCACCGATGTTGGGCCGGGAGTCATCATCCTTAGATCAGCTGCTTGTTGTTATTACTCCGGTAGGCGAATCGTTTGTCGCTCGTTTTGTGTTTCGTTTGTGTTCCGTCGGAGAGAGGGATTCGTCGGTTGATTTGATTCTCCTCGATATGTTGGACTTTGATGTGCTTCTGGGTATGGACTGGCTAGCCACTTGTTATGCATTTGTAGACTACCATGAGATGGCGGTCAGATTTAGCTTTCCGGGAGAGCCAGACCTTGTTATTCAGGGAGACCGCGGCGTCACCCTTCCAATCTTGATTTCATCTCTTCACGCTGGTCAGCTCTTACGGAAGGGATGTCAGGGATTCTTAGCTTATGTTTGTGATACTCAAGCTGCAGAGGTTCCTTTGGACCAGGTCCTGATTGTTTGTGAGTTCCCTGATGTTTTCCCTGACGAGCTGCCTGGACTACCGCCTGAGCACGATGTTTAGTTCTGCATCGATTTGATCCCCGGCATGGGGCCTATTTCCATACCGCCTTATCGGATGGCCCCGGCGGAGCTTAGAGAGCTGAAGGATCAGTTGCGGGATTTGTTAGATAAAGGGCTTATTCGACCTAGTGTATCTCCGTGGGGTGCTCCTGTCCTGTTCGTCAAGAAGAAGGACGGCAGTTTACGCTTGTGCATTGATTACCGCCAGCTGAACAGGGTTACCGTACGGAACAGATATCCCTTACCACAAATCGATGATTTGTTCGATCAGCTTCAGGGTGCGGGATACTTTTCAAGGATTGACTTGCGATTGGGTTACCATCAGTTACCGGTGCGGCAGGATGATATTCCGAAGACGGCTTTTCGCACACGTTACGGATACTATGAGTTTTTGGTGATGTCGTTCGGACTCACCAATGCACCATCCGCGTTTATGGATTTGATGAACAGCATTTTCAGGCCGTATCTAGATCTGTTCATTATCGTGTTTATTGACGACATTTTGGTGTATTCCCGGAGCCGAGAGGAGCACGAGCAGCACCTGCGGATCACATTGCAGACTTTGAGGGAGCACCAGCTGTTCGTGAAATTTTCCAAGTGCGTGTTTTTGCTCGACAGCGTTGATTTCTTGGGTCACGTGATTACGAAAGATGGCATATGCATGGACCCGAAGAAGATCGAGGCCGATCAGCATTGGCCCAGACCAGCATCAGTTACAGAGATTTGCAGCTTCCTAGGCCTGGCTGGCTACTACCGACTATTTGTTCAGGACCTCTCCCGTATCGCTGCACCGTTGACCGGGTTGACCCGGAAGGGGGTTCCTTTTGATTAGACCGAGGCGTGCGAGCATATCTCCCAGCAGTTGAAGACTCGTCTGACTACTGCACCAGTGTTGTTATTTCCTTCAGGATCGGGCGGATCGTGGTTTATTGCGACGCTTCTCGAGTGGGACTAGGTTGCGTGTTGATGCAGCACGACAGAGTTATCGTGTATGCTTCTCGGCAGCTGAAGACACACGAATAGAACTATCATATGCACGATTTAGAGATGGCTGCAGTGGTGTTTGCACTCAAGATCTGGAGACGTTACCTATACGGAGAGTCATGCCAGATATTCACGGACCACAAGAGTTTGAAGTACATATTTAAGCAGCGAGACCTGAATCTGAGACAGCGTCGTTGGATGGAGCGGGTGAAAGACTATGATTACGAAATCCTTTATCATCCGGGCAAGGCGAACGTAGTGGCAGATGCTTTGAGTCGGAGACCCGGAGGTAGTTTATCTTATTTGAACGCCATGTAGAGGCAGTCGTCAGCAGATTGGCAGATCCTATGCGATAGCCGAGTACAGTTCGAGTTCACTCCGACCGGGGGACAGATTGCGCACTTTCGTGCACGTCCGCAGTTGCTTGACCGTATCCGCGAGGCGCAGTCCAGTGATGACCATCTTTCAGAGATCATGGAGCAGGTTAGGCAGGGCAGAGATTCCGAGTTCGTGATCGATTATCAGGGAGTGCTGCGCTTTGGGACTCAATTATGCGTACCAGACTCGGAGGGACTACGGCGTAAGATTCTTGAGGAGGCGCATAGATCCATATATAGCATCCATCCAGGTGCCACCAAGATGTACCACGATCTGAGAGATGTTTATTGGTAGGACGGAATGAAGAGGGACGTCACAGACTTTGTGTCGAGATGCCTGACTTGTCAGCAAGTCAAGGCCGAGCACCAGAGGCCCGCGGGAGAGTTGCAGCCTTTGCCCATTCCGGAGTGGAAATGGGAGCAGATTTCTATGGACTTCATTGTGGGTCTACTCAGGACCAGTCGAGGGTACGACTCCATTTGGGTGATCGTGGATCGATTGACAAAAGCGGCTCACTTCCTGCCAGTGAAGACCACTTTCGGTTTTGCTCAGTATGCCCAGATTTACATCGACAAGATCGTACGGTTGCATGGCGTCCCGACTTGTATCATGTCAGACCGAGGCACCCAGTTTACCAGCCGACTATGGCAGAGACTTCAGGAAGCGTTGGGCACCCGTTTGAGTTTCATCACAGCATTTCATCCGCAGACCGACGGCCAGTCAGAGCGGACTATTCAGACTCTTGAGGACATGCTCCGAGCGTGCGTTTTAGACTTCGGTGGTAGCAGGGATCATCATTTACCCTTAGTGGAGTTCTCCTACAACAACAGCTTCCAGGATACTATTCAGATGGCACCTTTCGAGGCCTTGTATGTGAGGAGATGTAGATCGCCCGTCTGTTGGATAGAGCTCAGCGAGAGCAGTATTTTGGAGCCGCAGATCGTGCAGGAGATGATCGAGAAAGTACAGTTGATTCGAGATCGGATGAGAGCGGCTCAGAGCTGGCAGAAATCGTATGCGGACAGATGTTGTCGCAGACTAGAGTTCGCAGTTGGCGATTATGTTTTTCTGAGGGTCTCTCCGATGAAGGGCGTGATGAGATTTGGGCGAAAAGGAAAGCTTAGTCCCAGATTTGTAGGTCCCTTCGAGATCCTCGAGCGTGTCGGCGCAGTTGCATATCGTTTGGCTCTTCCACCTAGCTTTCCGGATGTTCACCCCGTATTCCACGTGTCGATACTTCACAGATATCTTCATGACCCTTCTCACATGATTCAGCATCAAACCGTTCAACTTGAGTGTGATTTTTCGTTCACCGAGCAGCCAATAGTGATATTGGATCGACAGGTGAAGAAACTTTGATTAAAGGTCCTGCCATCTATGAAGGTTCTTTGGCGCAGCCCGAATGGTGAAGAGATCATTTGGGAGGCCGAAGGGGAGATGCGGAAGAATTTCCCTCATCTCTTTGAAGGTACGCGTAGCTATATTTTTAAATTCGGGGACGAATTTCTTTAAGGGGCTTAGAATGCGATTAGTGGTTAATTATGCTTTAATGTGGGGGGTTTAGTAAAAAGTTTACCAAAACGGTTTTCAAATATTTTATCAAAATTAATGAATATTTTATTAGAATTTAATTGGGCTTGCACACACATGTGCACGTAAACTAGGACTAAGTTTGGGGTCAAATCATATTTAGGTAGCCATGGTGAACCAACCCATTTCATTAAGTTAATATGAAGTTAATTTAGTGTATTAGGTTTTTTTTAATTAAATATAATTAGTGTTTTGGGGGTTGACTTGAGATTGAGGAGAGAAGGGGAATGATGGCATGAGAAGCATGCTTGCTAGGTAATTATGAGAGAGAGAGAGAGAAGGAAAATGGTTGACCCTCATTTTCTTTTTCAAACACTCAATTAACTAACACTCTTCATATCTCTCTCCCTCTCATTTTCCCTACACACACACATACAGCACCAGCAGTAGCACCAGCAGCAGCACACACAACCCCCTTCTCTTCTTCTTCTTCTTCTCCTCTTCTTCTTCATCTCTTTTTCTTCTTCTTGCATCCAAGCTCCAATCTTCATCAAAAAATCCAATTTTTTCTTCACAAATCCCTTACAAACACCTCCTTGCTGGTTCTTAAGGCAAGATCATCAAGTTTGAGCCACCACTAACCCACCTTGAGGTATAATGTTAAACTCAATTTCCATTTTTGCTAGACTTGTAGTTATTTAGCATAATGTAGTGTTTAAGATGATTTTAGTGCTAGTTTGTGGTTTAAGTGGAGATTATGCCAAATTTAAGTTTTTATGGCTTGTTTAGCTTAACTAAGTGTTATTAGTGTCACTTAATCCTAGTAATTGCTTCAGATTACACTAAAATACCTTATTGTTTTAAAATTCGTGTAAAGCAAACACTGTAGTTAAGATTTTTGGTGGTTTTGTGATCTGTTTTTGACCCGGGTGCTTCAGGAAAAAGTTGCATTTACCGGAGCTTAGTGACTGGGATAGGACCACACACACGAAGCACGGGACCCCCTCTCCCCTAAATGGCCGCAGATTTAATGTGTCTAGCCACAATTTGCGACTAGAGGGTGGGTGCGGGTGTCGGGGCTTCTTCTGTAGGTGTCTGCTAGGTTTTGTAGGTCCTTGGTACATGCAACTTTCCCTTTTTCCACTTGAGTCAAAATCCGGAACCAATAACCTATGGTTTAGTGTGTTTTGTGACTTGCGCGACACTTACTCTTTGAGTCTGAGTTTAGTGGGTTCTGTGCGTCGCAACACGTCGGGGTGGTTACTGGGTTCAGCACACACGTTTAGTAATTTGAGTGCACACGCATTAATTTACGATACTAGTTTTCTCGTATAGTTTTGGTACGACATTTTTGGCAGGATTTTAGCCTTACGTGTATTGCTTGTGTGTTTCTAGGATAGATCGTGGAGACGTCGGACGCGGCGCGGAAGGGAAAAGCGATGGTTGGACCTGGCTAGCTGAGACACTCCGGTGAGTAGATGTACACATCTACGAGAAATCGTATGGATGGCGCGAGGCGCCCGATAGTTTTAAAACTTCTAGTAGTACAGGCATTTTGCGTATAGTTCCTAGTTATCTATTTTGCTGTATTGCGTGATCTTTTATATCCATATATGTGTTAGTTCATCATATAGACCCATTGAACAATTAATATGAGACATGCGACACGAGTATCATATGACTTGCTTAGTTCATCATGTAGAACCATTGCACCATTATCATGAGTATGCGGCATAAGTACTAATCAACTTGCTGAATTCAGAAATTGGAACAATTGCACCATATATGACTTGTAAACTTGAGCGGGTATATTCCATTCATCAGTGTATATATAGAGAATTGTGAGTATTTTAAATACCACATTGTATGACTCGTATATTGGGTAGGTATATTCTTCTGTGTTGCTGTTACTATAGTACTTTCTTTTTATTCATGATGTTTCCTCGCATTCCATGCTTATACATATATTATCAGTAATTATTATGAAACTCTGCTGTCAGGACACCAGCACCATTACCGATGATTTGTATGTTCCACGTACACCTTCTTGCCGGCTCACACACATCATCATCGGTAATTGCCATGTCACGTACACTTTCGAGAATACTATTTCATTGACTTAGCTGTAGGGTTTCTAGGCATGCGCACAAGGGTCTACGAGGCATCAACCATGCCCGATTAAAATTTTTTCCGCGCCGAACAACCCAAAGCCGGATCTTTAAACTAGAGTTTATGCGAAAACTAGCATGTTAGACACTTTAACACTAAGTGAGAGGGATTACAACCTTTGTAGATCTGGTCCTTCACTTCTAAAGCTCTGTGTTGAGGTCCCTACGCTGCGATCATCGTGTTCCGGACTCTCGAGAGGTTCCACGAAGAGAAAGATGCAAGCTTGCTTCCGATCTTCGATAACAAAGATGATCTACCTTGAACTTTCATTAACACAAGCTAACACTCACTAAATGAAGTGAACACTCTCATCTAAAGGGCAAGGATTGATGAGGATGATGAAGTGGGATTTTTGCTCTCTTTTATAATCTTATTCTCACTCATTTCATCACTTGGAAAAAAGCTAGAAAGCTTTTTCCATGAAAGAAAGAAGAAGAAGAATGATCCATTTCCATTTGTGATGAATAATGAAAAGATAAACATGATGATTAATGCAACCATGGTCAAGGGTGACTAATGTAGAGATTTAACTAGAGCTAGGGTTTGGGTTGGGTTAAGAGTGAGTCACACAAAAATATAAAGCATAATATCTCATTTATGACAAAAGAAAATCCTTCTAGAAAGTTCATGAATGCACTAACCCAAATGAAACCCTAATCTCTTTTAATCTCCACTAAACATGTTGCATTAGTAATCATATCATGTTACAATATTATATATCACATATATAATATTTATTGTAACAAAATAAAATAATACAATTAACATATATCGCATATATATCAATGTATTACCCGAGTGAGAAAAAGAATCTTTTAGTGAGCTAATATTAGTTAATGTAATTTAATATATCATATATATTATTATACATTAAATTATCGAATCAACACTTGATCCGACAATCCGGCTATTTCGCATATAACCGACTAATACGATGACCTGGGTATATTACATATACCCGGCCGATATCTCATATCGCGAGAATCCAATACGGTATCACATACCGCATTATCCTCGGTCCCGCACATATCACATATGTGCTCCTACTTTGTTTTGCCAGAGCCAAGAAATCTCTGTGTAGAACTCTAAAGAATAGTCAATACGCCGGCAGTAGGTGATGATCATATCAAACACCCACAAACTGCAAGCGGTCAGCTAAACGTAACAGCCACCCAGGTATTGAGCGCTCAAAAGATCAACAAGCAAGACTGTACATTCTCCTATGAATCCAATCAGTAACACTCTCGTATAGTCAGGTCTCGTCATCTGATATGTCGTATATCTCGTCTAGGCGTGGTAAACGTCAGACCCCCAGTAGCTTGATAAGTCGTGTCGATATAAGGTCTATAACAGTTCAAGAAACTACTGATAACTCTTACCAGTAAATCTCAGCAACCCTGGCCAGGGATTTCCGGTTATAGCCAATCGAACACAGCACAACATCAACTCCCTATACCGGGAGAGACGAATCCCCTCCTATCGCTCATTGCCTCCATGTGATTCGGGACTGTACCCAAAAGCCACCTTTTTGCACGCCCTCTTGGACGTGGTATGATGGAAATCAAAGCACAGTAGGAATCACACAAGACTCTATGACGATCTCGGGTCAACAGACTACTCTGTACTAGTGTCACCGGAGAACTGTCATCTGACTTGAGGTATAATACCATCTGGGAGTTCTTGGCGAGTCCGTCCAGTGTACCCAGTCTCTACTAAGCATCCGTACACCATCCTTGATATCAAACACCGATGGATATGGGATCATCTATTGCCCATCATATGGGTCAAGATGCGTATACGCTAGTCTACTCTGGTGCATCGATGCCCTGTCTTGATACACCCTCGACTAGGAACAGTTATAGGAAGTACTTGCCGAGAAGTATACGCTAGTCTACTCTGGTTCCGCGGCCATAGTAGGCAGTTGGGCCTTCAAATTTGGTGGCTTTCTTTGGTCAGCTGTGATCTTTATTCTGGTATATGATTTTTCTCATAATTTCTTCACGATTTTTCCAGAATTTCTGTTGATCAAAAGATGATTTGATGTGGATCTTTTTGTCATGATTTCCTCGAGTTCCGTGTAGATTTCTTGGATCTTGTGTTGCCATTGAGCCTTGTGCATGAAAATGACATCGATTTTCCATTTTGTCTCTTAAACTGGTGTGTGACAACAGACGGATAAAGAGCGGAGATCCGTGTTTTATCTGTGGTTGGCAGGAACCCGGATTTTGTCGTGTTTTTCCATGAATTTCATTGTTAAGAGCCGAGAACCTGTATCCTGTAATTGACTAGCAAACACGGCTCAAGAGTACCTACCGATAAGCAATATGATAAAAATCGGGCGGTATAAAAATGCAATAATCCGATATGAACAAATACCCCCAAACTTATCATTTGCTCGTCCCGAGCAAAACCAATTTATTCACAAAAATTTCCTAACCTCACTTTCGCAGGGAACGCGATTGCACTGAGCATGTGCAACAAGCCGTTAAACCTCTAGGTGTCCGTAGTAGGAGGAGTGTTGTCTCCTAAGGGTTTTCAGCGGATTACACCCACAAAATCCGGTCAAGTTAGTTTTGTAAAATAACTAAGATTCAAACCCTAAAATTTTGTTTCAGAAAATAACAATTCTATTATCCTAAGTCTAGACTATCGAACCTTTATTTTTCACACCTCGCTTCTTATTTAACTACAGATTTTATATGTCTTTACGTGCAGTGCAAATAGTGTCGTTAAGTTTCAGAAGGATCGAATAAAGTCATCATATCATACAATAAGTCCAGATAAAATTTTTTAAAAGGATCACATAAGTTTTATAAAGAGTTAAGCATTTTTCAAGTTTCGTTTTCCAATAAAGTTTCAACTTTAGAATTTCTATCTTCCTTAACAGGAAACTAGGACTTATTTTTCACTCCATCTTTTTCTTGTTTTCATTTCATACACACCTCTGTGAACGTGCAATAGTCTTTATCATAGAATAAAACCTTCATATCTCCGCTAAAATTTTTATAAAAGCCTGTCTTTTATCAAGATTATTCTCACACAAAGAACCGTTAGGAATTTTAACTCGGAGAGAATACTTGCTTGACTTTGTTTTAATCTGGACTTTCTAGGCTTCTTAGAGAGCTTTGGGCCAATACACCCAAACCAGTTGGCTTTAGGGCATTAGGTGTAGAAACACCCCAGCGGACTTAATTACTCAAGTTACCAAGGTCCAAAAACAAAAGACAGTTTGGCGTGAAAATCAAGATGATTCAATACGAACGGAGACATAACCGGCAGTTCAATTTTTTTTTTGGATAAAAGACGTGTTTAGTGGGTTTGGTGTGTAATCATTCTAATCAAGTTTCAGATGGGTTATTTTTCAGACTTAGTTCCAATTAAGGCATCAATAACATTCCTTCATATTCACTTTACTTCATAACTATTCTTGATATTACTTATTTCCGAACAAACCTATTTGATCCTCAGAAAATCATTTATCCATTTAAAAGTTTTTAGACATAAAAAAAACTTGTCATCTAATTTCCAAAACTCATGACACGTGTAGTGCGATGTAAAGACGTATATCAGCTATAGTTAACTTCAAAGGAGAGTTATCTTTCAGGTTTTCAAAATCTAAACATAAGATTTAGTTATTCTTATCTTATCAAACAAAACCGTCGAAATGTTGAATCAGAGTCCTCCCATTAGCTAACTTGACAAAAAAGTTTTTATGTTTTTAGAAAATTTTCAGATTTTTATGGATTTTATGGATTTTAATATGCAGATGCAGAATATACATATGAATGCGAAGGTAAGGAATGCGTACCGAGCGTACCCCCAAACTTAAACTGGACAGTGTCCTCACTGTCATTGCATGAAGAGAGCATTTGAAGGGTCAAAATTGTCGGTTAGATATACACAAAATTTTTATTTTTATTATATTTTTTTTTGTTTTTGGTTTTAAGAAAAAGAAAAAGAATATCCACAAAAATGTACAAAATGGTATATACATACCCCCAAACTTATTTGGAACAATGTCCACTGTTCTTGGCTGGATAACCGAAGTTTGTGTTGGATATATATGCCCTAGAGGCCTACATTGTATAGGATGCTTGGGATATGTATGTACATGACAGTCTTGCTTGATATGATAGTACGCTATTTGGTTTGACTTTGTCTTAACGTATAATATATTTTACTTGGTATTTATATATATGTTGATAAAGCCCATAGGGTGATTGTCTGACTACCGGCGTTGTGATGGCAGTCATACTAGTGGGAGCTGGATAGTCAATAGGCACACCCTTAGATGTCCCTGGTCGCAGGAGTATCGAGATTGGGCATCGATACTCCGGAGTAGACTAGTGTATACATATCTAGACCCTGACGAGGGGCAATGGATTGGTCCCGCAGCCATTGGTGGTGTTCACCTAAGATTGTATACAGATGCTCACTGGGTGTGAGTACACCGGACAGGACTCGCCGAGAACTGACTGGATAGTATTATACCTAACGTCAGATAGCAGTTCTCAGGTGACATGTGTGCAGATAGTCCGTTGACTTAAGGTCATCATTTGTCTCGTGTGAGTTCCCACTGTGCTTTGATTGTTACCCTACCACGGCTCAAAGGAGTCGTGCAAACAGGTTTCAGTTGGGCACAGTCCCGAGCCACATGGAGGCAGTGAGCGACTGTTAGGGATTCGTCTCTCCCGGTATAGGGAGTTGATATCGCACTGTGGTCGTTTGGTCATTACCATAAGTCCCTGGCCAGGGCTGATTGAGAATTACTGATAGGTTGATCAGTAGATTCTCGAATGGTGATAAAGCCATACCGACACGACTTGTATGGTTATTAGGGGTCTGACGTCCACCACCTCCCTAGACCGTACATGTGATACTCTTAGACGAACAGACCGGACTGCGCGGATATTGTCACAGACAGGCTCAGTAGGATTTCAGATGGGTTACCTCATCAGCTTTCTTATCGACAACTACCTGGGGACCGTTACGTACAGCTAGTGCCGCTTGCGGTCTGTGGTTAAACCCACTGCCAGCGTAGTAGTCGAGTCTTTAGAGTCCCACACAGAAATTTCCCAAACCCAGGCGAAAAGATATAGAGGTCGTATGGTTTTACGACAAAGGTTCGGACGCATACGTGTTTAAACGCACGTACGACATTCGGACAGTTTTTACTAGCCGGCTTTGGTTTAAGCCAGATTCTAGTATCAGGTTATTGGATTTATACAGTCTAAAGTTTTTCCGTGTTTTCACGGATGAGAGGGGCGTTCTCGTAATTTTCCGAGAAGCTTCTAGAAGGATGTGACATAAAGAGAGAGGTGGCATTTTCATTTAATGATTAAGTGACTCATTGTGAGTGATTCATCATATCATTAATGCATCATTTATTGCTTAATGACTCACATGATGAATCACCCACTTGATTAAATGAAACATGATGAATATTCACTTATTATTCATTTCTTTTAAATTCATTATGTTTCATATATATCAAGTGAGAAGCTTTATTCATAATAATAATATCATTATCATCTTCTCACTCTCTCTCTTCAAGTTCTCTCTCCTTCACCAAGCCTAATCCTACCCCTCATCAGTTGAGAACAAGGATTAGGAAAGACTAATTACTCCATAACCTATCTCTACATCATCTTAGCTACTCTATTTAGCAACTAGAGAAACTAAGTAACCTCAAGTTTAGAGGTTATAGCTTGGATTAGGGTTCTCGGGTGGATCGTCTATCACGGAAGAAAGCCGAAGAGGACGTGGAGATCCAAAGAGGCCGTAGACAACATCAAGACGAAGGACTAGAACCGTTTGGTATAATCTCTTCGCATAGTAGATTAAAACTCTAAAGCTTTTGTTAAAACTTGTATAGCAAACGATTCGTACGGTTAATCGATGTTTGATCATAGAACTTGATTGTTATTCATATTTCCGCCTCCCCACAAGTATTGGGGTGTTGAACATCGACTTACAGTGGTATCAGAGCCTAGCTAAACAAGATTTAACTTAATCGCAAATTTGTACGAATTTCGAACGGAAAAACGAAGCCGGAAAACCCCAAAAACATCAAGTTTCTGTCGAAATTTAAATGAAGTCCAAAAAATTTTCAGGTAAGTTCAGAAAGCTTGAGAAGACACCAGAAGAACACCCAAGAAATTTGGGCTCCTGAATCGGCAACACGGCCGCGGAACCGCGGCGGATCGCACCGATCCGCCGCGCTTCCGCAGCCTAGTTGCCGAGTCAGGAACTCAAATTTCTTGTGCTGCTTCTCTGTGTAATTTGGGATTTTCTGGGATATTTAATATTTGCTCAGGTTTCAGTTTTACAGAGCAGTTTTTGGAGCAATATTAAAGATGTTTAATCGATCGATATTGTACAGTATTTGCATATTGGATTATATCTGTGATTGTATAATGTGTTCGTAAACCTCCCCTAACTGCTAGTATGTCGGTTGGCAGGGGGTTGCACATTTCTGTAATGGATTTTAACTGTTTGTGCATATAAACTGTATTGGACTGTTGTGGTGATTAGCCGGGTTTTGTGATGGGTTATTGTATTAATTCATTTGATGTAATTGTAACAAGTTGTAATATTATTTTGCGGGGCACATCCAGGTTGCGGTTGTAGCCACCGTTGTAATATTTCTTTTTACTGTTTTTGCTCCTAGGACAGACCCAAGGTGGGGTGCACAAACTGCCGGGCGGGTAGTTTGCCGCACCCGTAGGGGTCGTTGGTGGGGTAATGGCTATTCATCACAACTGTGTAATCTGTCTTTTCTTGCAGGCTCAAAAGAAATACAGATTGCTTGCAAATCTAATATTGTTTATCTGTGTTCTGGAATGTATATCATTGCGTCAGACGAATGTAAAATATCTATATATATGATAGCTATTTAGACGTCGCTTATGTTTTTCACCCGCGCTAGCCCAGCCCCCGCTCTGTCGTTAGTTAAGTAACCTAACGGGTGATGACGGGTCCTAGTGGCGAATGCGGATGGCATAAGAGGACGTCATAATTTCGTTGTTATCTGTAATGATAGGTTAAAGATGGGACGCATTATTATTAATGCAAAGAAAATAAAACCTAAACAGAATCGTTGGAACAATTTCTAAAAACCACTCGGTTTTCTTGAAAAAGCAAATTTTAAATGCGGAGCTTAAACCACTCCTTTTAATAAAAGCTATCTTAGTTCCTTCGATCAAATCAAGTTCATTACGTTAACGGTTTTTTGCCAAAAACCAGCCGTAACCCTCCGTCGTTTCAGATAGACGGCACATCGTATTCATGCTATGCTTGTTGGCCTACGTCAAGGCATAGTGTATGGTAGCAGTGTGTGTGCCTATTTGTTGCATAGATAGATGCATTAGTTTAATACAGACGTACACCTTGTTGGCCTACGTCAAGGGCTTGTACGATGTATTTAAATTGATCAGGACAACGACGGGTAGAACTTGACTTGCGTCTTATGACTTGTTGGCCTACGTCAAGGTCTATAAGAGCTTGGGGTAAAAATCACATCGGGAGTTTCAAACATAAAGGAAACTTGCAGATTTAGCTTACCTTCTGGAGTGTGGTGACTAGAGTGGCTTCCATCTAGGGCATCATGCAATGATAGTTGGATCCCGATCCCACTGATGAATAGGATTACTCTCGGGAATTTCTCTCACTTAACAATCAATGCTATAAACCAAGTAGGTGCCTAGAAAGGTGTTAGAGGGGCTACGCCTCCAGGGAAAAGAGGTTCTTTAATTAAGGAACTTCGCGAAAGCGTTGGAAAACCTCCCTCGAAGTACCAATACCAGCCTGGCTGAAAGGTTAAGCAAGTATTGTGACGTGTGATTAAATCCTGACTAGTTCTTCTTTTAGGTTTTGAAGAAGGATTTGAGGAAACAGTGGGAGCCATCCTGTTTAGATAAATTAATAAACCAATCTAAATTTGCAAGAGCATATGCTGAGTGTTTTCTTTTCTCTCTCTCTGGCAGCTACCATGACTGGACTAAAACTATTACTTGAAAAGAATATACTAACCGGGCAGAACTATAAAGACTGGCTAAGAAACGTCAATATTGCGCTGACTTATGACAAAGTTGCATATGTTACCACTGCTGTTCCTCCCCTTATCCCAGGACCAGATTCCTCAGTTGCGGACAAGGAAGTTCGTAAAACCTGGGATCTAGACTGTGAGCGAGCTAGGTGTATCGTGCTGGCGTCCATGAATAATGAACTCCAGAAACAGCACGAGAGTATGGATATTGCATCCATATTCCTCCATTGCAAGGAATTGTATGGTGAACACTCCCGTATCGCGAGGTACGAAACCTCAAGGAAACTCTTCCAGATGAGGTTAGCTCCAGGATCGCCTGTTGGAGAGCACGTCCTCAAAATGATCACCCTCATTGAGGAACTCGCAAACCTGGGATGCGTGCTAGAGAATGATTTGTATATCGACTTGATTTTGCAGTCCCTTCCCCACACCTTCTCTCAGTTCGTGCTGAACTTCAACATGCACGAAATGGAAGCGGATCTTCCAAAGCTCCTCAATATGTTGAGGGTAGCAGAGACCTCCTTGAAAAAGGAGAAGACCCCCGTTCTGTATGTTGGCCAATCATCTTCTCCTAAATCTAAAGCGAAAGCAAAAGGGAAGAAGAAGATGAAAGCCACCAAACCGAAGGGTGGGGTCAAGAAGGTGCAGGGAACGAACAAGGCCGGAAGGGTGAAGGCAGAAAAGAACGAATGTTTCTATTGTCACAAGCAGGGGCACTGGAAGAAGGATTGTCAGGCCTTCAAAGCTAAGGACATGAAGCAAGTTGTTGCTTCTACTTCAGGTGTGTTCGTAATCGAAAATTGTCTTTCAGTAAACTCTACTTCATGGGTACTTGATACCGGTTCTGGTTCTCACATCTGTAATTCTTTGCAGAATCTGAGAAATAGTAGAGTACTGGGGGCAGGTGATATGACTCTCCGGATGGGCAATGGAATGCATGTAGATGCAGTTGCAATAGGGGAATATCACCTAGGGTTGAATAGTAGAAACATTTTGGTATTGTATAACTGTTTTTGTATTCCCAGTATGTTGTGTAATATTATATCAGTGTCTTTATTGTCTAATAAAGGATATAATTTTGTGCTTGAAAGAAATGTCATGAACATTCTCCTAAATCAAGAACTGATTGGGTTTGGCACACTGGAAAACGGCATATACATACTTAATCAACCACAAATTTTCAATATTCAAAACACGCGTAAAAGAAAGGCTCCAGATTCGAATCAAGCCTTCCTATGGCATTGTAGACTTGGTCATATAAATGAAACAAGGTTGACTAAGTTACATAAAGATGGATATCTAGATTCGTTTGAATATTCATCATATGCAACTTGTCAATCATGTATCAAAGGAAAAATGACCAAATCTCCGTTCACCGGACACGGAGAAAGAGCCACCGAACTCTTGGGACTAGTACACAGTGATGTATGTGGTCCGATGTCTATACATGCACGAAGTGGTCACTCCTACTTCATCACTTTTACTGATGACTTCTCTAGGTATGGACATGTGTTCTTAATAAAACATAAATCCGAGGCTTTTGAGAAGTTTAAGGAGTATAAAAATGAAGTAGAGAAACAAACTGGTAAAAGCATCAAGACACTTCGATCTGATCGAGGTGGAGAATACTTAAGTACCAGTTTCCTTGAATACCTGAAAGCAAATGGAATACTCTCTCAGCTTACTCCACCTTATACACCTCAGCATAATGGTGTATCAGAAAGAAGGAATCGCATGCTATTAGATATGGTACGATCAATGATGAGTAGTGCTGAGCTACCACTTTCCTTCTGGGGATTTGCTCTAGAATCAGCCGCATATCTATTAAATAGAGTTCCAACTAAGTCTGTACCTACCACTCCATATGAAATGTGGTGTGGGAAGAGACCATATCTCAAGTATATCAAGATATGGGGGTGTCCAGTATATGTTAAAAAGCATAATCCGGACAAGCTCGAGGCACGATCGGTTTTGTGCAAATTTGTAGGATACCCCAAGCATTCAAGGGGGTACATGGTCTACCACACTGAAGAACAAAAGGTGTTTGTCGCTCGTCACATTGTCTTCTTAGAAAGCGAATTTCTTGCAAAAGAAATTAGTGGGAGCGCGGTAGAACTGGAAGAAATTCCAGAACCTCAAACTGCAACCGAGGACTTAGAAGAATCTCAGATTTCAATAGAACATGACGAACCAACGCCACTCCGCAGATCTAGTAGGCTTTCTCATCCTCCTGAAAGATACTATGGTTTTCTTCTTGATGGGGATCGAGAGGATTGCATCATTGATGATGATGAGCCTACTAGTTTTCAGCAGGCTATCACAAGTAGCAACTCAGTAAAGTGGCTGGATGCAATGAGATCCGAAATGGAATCCATGTATACCAATAAAGTATGGACTTTAGAAGTTGCTCCTCCTGGGGTAAAACCAGTTGGGTGCAAATGGATCTTCAAAAAGAAGATTGGTACATTTGGACAAGTGGAAACGTACAAAGCTAGACTAGTAGCAAAAGGTTTTCGTCAAAGACCAGGATTGGACTATGATGAAACTTTTTCGTCAGTAGCTATGCTTAAATCCATTCGGATCATGCTTGCCATTGCTGCCTTCCATGACTATGAAATCTGGCAAATGGATGTAAAAACAGCTTTTCTAAATGGACATCTAGAAGAGAGTGTTTACATAGATCAACCAGAAGGTTTCTTGGACAGTGGGAGCAGCGGAAGTGTGTGCAAATTGCTTAAATCCATTTATGGGTTAAAGCAAGCATCGCGGAGTTGGAACATCTGCTTTGATGAAACAGTCAAGGAATTTGACTTTATCAAAAATGTAGATGAACCATGTGTTTATAGGAAGATTGTAGAAGGAGCAGTAGTCTTCCTCGTTTTGTACGTCGACGACATACTACTGATAGGGAATGATATCCCTATACTACAATCAGTAAAGCTCTTCTTGTCACAGAAATTCTCTATGAAAGACTTGGGAGATGCATCATACATTCTGGGCATTAAGATCTATCGAGATAGATCTAATAGAATATTGGGACTTTCACAGTCCAGGTATATAGACACTATACTAAAGAGATTTAGTATGGAAGATTCCAAGCGCGGCAATATGCCCGCTTGTCACGGAATCACCCTCTCTAAAGAGATGTCTCCAAAGACTGATGAAGAGAGGGCTCGCATGGGCATTATACCCTATGCTTCGGCGGTAGGATCAATAATGTATGCGATGTTATGTACCAGACCAGATGTAGCTTACGCACTTAGTGTGGTAAGCAGGTATCAATCGGACCCAGATGAGAAACATTGGATAGCGGTGAAGAACATTCTCAAGTACCTGAGAAGGACTAAGGAGATGTTCTTGATTTACGGCAATAAGGACCTCCAGGTAGAGGCTTTTACCGACTCCGGCTTCCAAAGTGACAAGGATGATTCTAAATCTATTTCGGGTTTTGTGTTTACCCTCAATGGAGGAGCGGTAAGTTGGAAGAGTTCCAAACAAGATACCGTCGCAGACTCAACAATGGAGGCTGAGTATATAGCTGCTAGTGAAGCCGCAAAAGAGGCTGTCTGGATAAGGAAGTTCATTTATGAACTTCAGGTGGTTCCGTCCATTGCTAATCCAATACCTTTGTATTGCGATAACAATGGAGCTGTAGCTTTAGCGAAGGAACCAAGGTCCCATCAGAAATCTAGGCATATCTTAAGGCGGTTTCACCTGATCAGGGAGATCGTGGATCGTCGGGAGATCGAGATACGGAGAGTAGACACAAAAGACAACACGGCAGATCCATTCACCAAGGCCATTCCTCAAGTACAGTTCGAGAGGCTTTTTGAGATGTTGGGCATGCGGTACGCAAGCAACTGGATCTGGTAGAGACAGTGGGTACTTATTGCGCCAATTATAGGCCTTAGTGCAAGTGGGAGATTGTTGGATATATATGCCCTAGAGGCCTACATTGTATAGGATGCTTGGGATATGTATGTACATGACAGTCTTGCTTGATATGATAGTACGCTATTTGGTTTGACTTTGTCTTAACGTATAATATATTTTACTTGGTATTTATATATATGTTGATAAAGCCCATAGGGTGATTGTCTGACTACCGGCGTTGTGATGGCAGTCATACTAGTGGGAGCTGGATAGTCAATAGGCACACCCTTAGACGTCCCTGGTCGCAGGAGTATCGAGATTGGGCATCGATACTCCGGAGTAGACTAGTGTATACATATCTAGACCCTGACGAGGGGCAATGGATTGGTCCCGTAACCATTGGTGGTGTTCACCTAAGATTGTATACAGATGCTCACTGGGTGTGAGTACACCGGACAGGACTCGCCGAGAACTGACTGGATGGTATTATACCTAAAGTCAGATAGCAGTTCTCAGGTGACATGTGTGCAGCTAGTCCGTTGACTTAAGGTCATCATTTGTCTCGTGTGAGTTCCCACTGTGCTTTGATTGTTACCCTACCACGGCTCAAAGGAGTCGTGCAAACAGGTTTCAGTTGGGCACAGTCCCGAGCCACATGGAGGCAGTGAGCGACTGTTAGGGATTCGTCTCTCCCGGTATAGGGAGTTGATATCGCACTGTGGTCGTTTGGTCATTACCATAAGTCCCTGGCCAGGGCTGATTGAGAATTACTGATAGGTTGATCAGTAGATTCTCGAATGGTGATAAAGCCATACCGACACGACTTGTATGGTTATTAGGGGTCTGACGTCCACCACCTCCCTGGACCGTACATGTGATACTCTTAGACGAACAGACCGGACTGCGCGGATATTGTCACAGACAGGCTCAGTAGGATTTCAGATGGGTTACCTCATCAACTTTCTTATCGACAACTACCTGGGGACCGTTACGTACAGCTAGTGCCGCTTGCGGTCTGTGGTTAAACCCACTGCCAGCGTAGTAGTCGAGTCTTTAGAGTCCCACACAGAGATTTCCCAAACCCAGGCGAAAAGATATAGAGGTCGTATGGTTTTACGACAAAGGTTCGGACGCATACGTGTTTAAACGTACGTACGACATTCGGACAGTTTTTACTAGCCGGCTTTGGTTTAAGCCAGATTCTAGTATCAGGTTATTGGATTTATACAGTCTAAAGTTTTTCCGTGTTTTCACGGATGAGAGGGGCGTTCTCGTAATTTTCCGATAAGCTTCTAGAAGGATGTGACATAAAGAGAGAGGTGGCATTTTCATTTAATGATTAAGTGACTCATTGTGAGTGATTCATCATATCATTAATGCATCATTTATTGCTTAATGACTCACATGATGAATCACCCACTTGATTAAATGAAACATGATGAATATTCACTTATTATTCATTTCTTTTAAATTCATTATGTTTCATATATATCAAGTGAGAAGCTTTATTCATAATAATAATATCATTATCATCTTCTCACTCTCTCTCTTCAAGTTCTCTCTCCTTCACCAAGCCTAATCCTACCCCTCATCAGTTGAGAACAAGGATTAGGAAAGACTAATTACTCCATAACCTATCTCTACATCATCTTAGCTACTCTATTTAGCAACTAGAGAAACTAAGTAACCTCAAGTTTAGAGGTTATAGCTTGGATTAGGGTTCTCGGGTGGATCGTCTATCACGGAAGAAAGCCGAAGAGGACGTGGAGATCCAAAGAGACCGTAGACAACATCAAGACGAAGGACTAGAACCGTTTGGTATAATCTCTTCGCATAGTAGATTAAAACTCTAAAGCTTTTGTTAAAACTTGTATAGCAAACGATTCGTACGGTTAATCGATGTTTGATCATAGAACTTGATTGTTATTCATATTTCCGCCTCCCCACAAGTATTGGGGTGTTGAACATCGACTTACAGTTTGGTGGTAGGCAGAGGAAGATTATGCAGGGTAAACCGGCTCCTGTAAGAACAGGAGCTCCTCTGCTAGTTCGGCGCTAAGGTACGGTTTGAGTCGGTGTCCATTTACTTTGAAAAATGAACCGTCCTTTGGATTCTCCAAATCCACAGCGCCATGCGGATACACATTCCGCACAAAATACGGCCCTTTCCAGCGAGATCTGAGCTTTCCTGGATGGAAGTGTAGTCTGGTGTCGTAAAGCAATACCTGTTGACCAGGTACGAAAGTTTTGCGCAAAAGGTGTTTATCGTGAAACACCTTCGTTCGGTTCTTAACGACAACCGCGTTATCGTAAGCCTCATCCCTAAGCTCGCTTAATTCGTTCAACTGCAGCTTCCAATGGCTGCCCGCATTTTCGAGAGACAGATTCAGCTCCTTTATCGCCCAAAATGCGCGATGCACTATTTCGACTGGTAGGTGGCATGCTTTTCCATATACAAGCTGATAGGGAGACATGCCAAGATCGGTCTTATAAGCGGTTCGAAATGCCCAAAGGGCATCAGTGAGTTTCAGTGACCAATCCTTACGGTTCTTGGAAACCGTCTTCTCCAGTATCTGCTTGATTTGCCGATTTGAAAATTCGGCCTGCCCGCAGGTTTGGGGGTGGTAGGGTGTAGAGAGCTTATGATTAATGGAATATTTTCGCATCAAGGCCTCGAAAGTCTTGTTGCAGAAATGACTTCCATTGTCGCTAATGATCGCTCGGGGGTGCCCAAAACGGGAGAAAATGTTTTCTTTAAGAAACCTAACGACAACCTTGTTGTCGTTAGTCCGGCTGGGCACAGTCTCGACCCATTTAGAGACGTAATCAACAGCGAGAAGAATGTACAAGTTCCCGAAAGAGCTGGGAAACGGCCCCATGAAATCTATCCCCCAAACGTCGAAAATATCCATAACCAAGATCGGTTGGAGCGGCATCTCGTTCCTCCGGGATATCCGGCCCAAGTGTTGGCACCGGGAGCAAGTCTTGAAATTGTCATGAGCGTCTTTGAAGAGTTGTGGCCAGTAGAAACCACATTGCAAGATCTTCTCAGTTGTCTTTCTGGGGCCAAAATGCCCGCCACACGCTTGATCGTGGCAAAATGACAGCACACTCTTGAATTCCTCGTCAGGGACACACCGACGAATAATCTGGTCGGGACAGTACTTGAACAAATAGGGTTCATCCCAGTAAAAGTGTTTTACTTAGGATAACAAGCGAAGTCTGTCCTGACTTGACCATTCAGTCGGTAGTAATCCTGTGGCCAAATAGTTCACAATATCTGCGAACCAGGGTTCGCAAGATACTGTCAAGAGCTGTTCATCCGAGAAAACGTCATTGATCGGGATTGGAAGCGAAGGCGAAGAAGGAAGTCGTGAGAGATGGTCGGCAACTACGTTTTCACATCCTCGTTTGTCCTTAATGACAAGGTCAAACTCTTGAAGCAAAAGGATCCAACGTATTAACCGAGATTTTGCATCTTTCTTCGCAAAAAGATGGCGCAGAGCAGAATGGTCTGTGTAGACAATGACTGGAGAGCCGATGAGGTAGGGCCTGAACTTTTCTAAAGCAAATTCAACAGCTAAGAATTCCTTCTCAGTTGTTGTATAATTGAGTTGGGCGTCGTTCAGGGTTCGGCTCGCATAATAGATTACGTGCGGCATCTTGTTGATGTGTTGTCCAAGGACAGCACCAATGGCAAAGTTGGATGCATCGCACATAATCTCAAATGGGTGCGTCCAGTCAGGCGAAGAAAGAACGGGAGCAGAGGTGAGTGAGCTTTTCAATGACTCGAATGCAGTCACACAGCTCAAGTTGAAGTCGAATGGCGTATCCTTGGCCAGCAAAAGAGTCAAGGGCCTAGCAATCTTGCTAAAGTCCTTGATGAACCGTCTATAGAAACCGGCATGGCCAAGGAAGGCTCGGATATCTCTGACGTATCGGGGAGGAGGGAGATTGGAAATGACCTCAATCTTCGCTTTGTCAACCTCTATGCCATTTTGCGAGATGATATGTCCTAAGACAATACCTTCGCGCACCATGAAGTGGCACTTCTCCCAATTCAAAGTGAGATTCTTGTCCTTACATCGGGTAAGGACAGCGTCAAGATGCAGCAAACACTCATTGAAGGAATCGCCGAAGATGGAGAAATCGTCCATGAAGATCTCCAGAAATTTTTCCACCATGTCTGAGAAGATTCCCACCATACACCGCTGGAAGGTTGCGGGCGCATTGCATAACCCAAAGGGCATGCGACGATATGCAAACGTGCCGAAAGGACAAGTGAAAGTGGTCTTGTCCTGGTCTTTTTCGGCGATGGGAATTTGATTATAGCCAGAGTAGCCATCAAGAAAGCAGTAGTACTCGTGTCTGGCCAATCGTTCAAGCATTTGGTCAATGAAAGGTAGCGGAAAGTGATCCTTCCGTGTTGTGGCGTTGAGTTTTCTGTAATCGATGCATACTCGCCATCCAGTTTGGGTGCGAGTAGGGATTAACTCGTTCGCCTCGTTGGTTATGACCGTTATACCTGATTTCTTGGGGACAACGTGAATGGGGCTAATCCACTGGCTATCAGAGATAGGGTAAATGATACCACTATCTAGACATTTTACGATCTCCTTCTTCACAGCCACTTTCATGACTGGATTGAGACGTCTTTGTGGATCCCAGGATGGTTTGGCTTCATCCATCAGATGAATGTGATGTTCAACGATCAGGGGACTAATCCCCTTGATGTCCGCCATGGACCAGCCAAAAGCTTGCCTGTTGCTGTGCAAGACCGCGAGAAGGGCTTTCTCTTGCTCTGGAGCTAGAGAAGCCGAGATGATGACAGGGTGGGTCTCGTTCTCACCTAAGTAAGCGTACTTAAGGTGAGACGGCAAAGGCTTGAGTTCGAGCGTCGGAGGTGAAACGATTGAAGGCAAGATTGGTGCAGAGGTCTCGAACTCAAAGGACTCCAGCAAAGGTTCAAAACGAGTGTAAGCGACCGAGTCGGATGGTTCAGGTAATTCATCCAGAAATTCGAAGGATTCAAACTCGGGTTGCGAGCGGCTAAGATCGTTCAAGAACGTGAAACACTCGTAGTCGTTGTCGGGCGCAGAAACAGCAGCAGGTTCGAGGAGGAACGCACTAGTGGCGTTAAGGTTAGCATGATCGAACAGAAACTCCTCGAATTCATACTCTTCAGGGGTGATCTCCTGGATCGAGCCGACGTCCAGTATATGAGCATTAGGTTCGGAGGGCTGATTCCCCAACCTAAAAATGTTGAGTTCAATTGTCATGTTTCCAAAAGAGAGGTTCATCGAACCATTGCGACAATTGATCACAGCATTTGAAGTTGCAAGGAATGGGCGACTGAGTATCACCGGAATTTGATTCCGGGGGTTAGCTACAGGCTGTGTGTCAAATACAATGAAGTCAACGGGGAATATGAAGTCCCCAACTTTGATTAACACATCCTCTAGCTCACCCCTAGGATGGGTGATCGATCGGTCGGCCATTTGGAGAGTACAGTGTGTGGGTTTCAGCTCTCCTACGCCTAATTGCTCGTATACTGAGTACGGAAGCAGGTTAACACTGCAACAAGATCTAATAGTGCGCGGTTGATGTTCTTATCCCCAATAGTAATAGAAATCGTAGGACAGCCAGGGTCCTTCCGTTTTTGTGGTAAAGATTGGGTAAGAGCATCACTCACAGCACTAGCCAAGAAAACTTTCTTTGGTACCTGAGACTTCCTCTTTTTCGTGCACAAGTCCTTTAAGATTTTCGCGTAGGATGGGATTTATTGGACGGCATCTAAAAGAGGAATGTTAATGTTAACCTGCTTAAATAACTCCAGAATCTTCTCCATTTGAGGATTTTGTTTATTAGACCTCAACCGGTTTGGAAATGGGACATTTTTAAAATTGGTTGAGTCTAATGCTAGTGGAGGAGATTGTGGAGTCGGAACGGATCCCAGAATAGGTATTTTCGTGGAGTGAGAAGCGGGTCCGTTCAGAGCAGAAGAAGAAGAAGAAGCGGGAGAGCCTTTTGAAGAATGGAGAATAGGCTCAGAAGACGAAGAAGCAGGAGAAGAAGAAGAAGAAGCGGCGGCCAGGGTGTCATCGTTGATCCGTGTGCCGATGTTGTTTTGCAGTATCCTTCCCGATCTCAATGTGGTCACGGCACTCACATTATGGTTCTGTTGTTCAAGAGCAACATGTACATTCTGTGGGTGACCGGGATTTGGGAGTGGCTGGGACGGGAGCTTCCACTTCTCTCGCTCGCTTAAGGCCGCATTCAGCTGTGCAATCTGGGCCTCGATGGTCTTGATGCTTTGCCCGTGAGCGGCAGTGTGTTGCACTAAGGACTGAATGGAAGACTGGATGTTGGCGGTGGATTGTGTCGATTGTTTAACGAACGCCTCCAGACTTCGTTCGAGCGAGGAAACCTTATCATTGTTTGACGGAACAAAATTGTTTTGGGGAAAAGAATTGTTGGGTGCAAAGTTATTCGTCTGATTTTGAAAAGGTTGGGGTTGGAAGGGCTGCTGAAACTGATGTTGAGTTTGTTGTTGCGCTTGTTGTTGCGGTGGAGGGGGCTTTTGGAAATTGTTGCCTTGGAATTGATTCTGATTCTGATTCCAGGCGAAATTGGGATGGTTCCTCCAACCGGGATTGTAGGTGGAAGAGTATGGATCATTCCTCGGTCTTTGCTGAAATGCAGTATTAACCTGATCATGTCCTTGCAATGGTGGATTGTAAGGACACTCTTCGGTTAAGTGAGAAGGATCGGAACAACAAGCGCAAATGGTACGAAGGGAGAGAACAGGGGTAGGAGCAGGAGAAGAAAATTTGCTCTCTATCGCTTCAAGCTTTCTCGTTATTGCAGCCATTTCAGCTTTCATCGCAATAGAGACGTCAAGTTGGTGAATTCCTACCCTAGACTGACCGGTAGAAGTGGAGGTAGAAGAAGAAGAAGTCGTTCTGGTGCTCTCCCATTGTAGCGTTTGCTCCGCAAGGTCGTCAAAGAATTGCCACGCTTCCTCGTCAGATTTCGATAGGAAGTGGCCCTGACAGATGGTTTCCAACAACTGCTTCGTTGCTGGGTTCAGGCCCTCGTATAAGGTTTGGCAAAGTTGCCATTTCTCTATACCGTGGTGAGGACACTGAACAAGAAGGTCTTTGTACCGGTCAAAGCACTTCCAGAAGGGCTCAGAAGGAAGCTGAGAGAATTGGTTGATTTCATTGCGAATCCTTGCGGTTTTATGATTCGGATAAAATTTCTTTAGAAACGCTTTTACAAACTCGTCCCAACTGGTTATGGAGTGGGAAGCGGTGCTATACAGCCATTTTACAGCAAGATCGCATAAAGTGAACGGAATGACCCGTAGACGTATAGCATCGTCCGACAGTTGGGTAGTTTTCATCATGGCACAAACGTTTTGAAATTTATTGATGAAGATATAGGCATCTTCAGATTCAAGCCCATGAAATCGTGGAAGCATGTTGATGAAGTGGGGCTTAATTTCAAAATTATCCCCATTGGCCGGTGGAAGAGAAAGGCAGGTGGGAAGTGCAGAACGGGTGGGATAGAAACGATCCTGGAGCGCGATTCGCTGCGGCGCTACAACAGGCGGTGGTGGTGGGTTATTGGTCTCCGTAGGAGGTGGAGCCAATCCAGGGGTAGTCAAAGAGATGTTCGGATTAAATCCTGACATCGCGGAAGAAGAGGTTGGTGATGGTGAAGGTGAAGATGTATGAACAGAATTCCGGTCAACGTCGGAGTTGGCCGGCAAAGGTAAAGGTGAAAGAGGAGTGGACGGAGTTTTGACGTCTGAGTCGATCGCGTAGTCGGTAGCGACTAACGTAACGCGGACTAGGCGGGCGCTAGTGTCCCGAGTCCAAGCGGACATACACTAAACGAGTTTAGTATAGTCAAAGCGGAGAAGGTGAGGGTAAGAAAACGTCAATGGAGAAAGGCGATGGGTGGTGGGTGAAAAATGGTGGATTTTGACGACAAAGGGCAAGTTTTTATAAAAGTTTTTGATTTTTTTTCTTTTTTTTCTTTTATTTTTAGAAAGAGCTTTACAGAAATATGTACGGACTTACGGCTTTAAGCAATCACAAACAAGATATGCACAATCACACCTAGATCTAGGGTCACCTAGGTCTGCTAGACAGCTCCTAACTGTTCCATAGGGCTAGAAATAGGACCTCAAACCGCCTCTTCTCCGTCAATTGCGACCAGGTAAGTGCCAGGTAAGTGGGTGGTTATCCAACGCTTTCGCGAAGTTCCTTAATTAAATAACCACTTGCTTTCGACACACTTGCCTAGACACCGCAAAAGTCAGATAGGATAAACTGCCGATGCCTGTAACTAGTCCTCTGTCCTATTGAGCGCGAAGTCCTTAGGGCTGAGTCTAGTATTTTTTAATTAACAATGGTCAATGCATATGCTTTTTGTGATTTTTGGGGTCCTGGGAAGGGTAATGAAATCCCCACCCAATCTGGATTGGTTTCAAGCCCCCTTAAGTCCGTATTAATGAATGCAAAGCGGTAACAAATCAACTGCAAACAATTTTTATTTTTAGCGCGGCGCAAAGAATCCTGCACAAGAACAGTTTATTGGAAGGGGGAAGAGAATTTGCGCAAAGAATGCTGCAGAAAACACAGTTTATTGGAGTCCAGAGGAGTGGGGAGGAGAAAAGGAGGACTTACAGAAATTTTGGCAGCCCGAAGGCACCAAACGGCCGCGGTTCCGCGGCCTAAGCCTCCTTATGCCGCGGTTCCACGGCGGTTTGTTGGTGTTGGGCTGCGGAAATTTTTGGGTGTGCTATGTTGGGTGTCCTCTGCTTGTCTGGATGTGCTGAATTTTGACTTGCTTACTGTATCTGCTCCAGATTTTTACAGTAGACCGTTTGCTTCGTTTTGATCCGTTGCGGTGTAGCCGTGAAATGTGGGTCTATCTTCCCACGTCTTTTGCACTGAACTCGAACTCCGTATTATCCTGCACACTTGCACAAAAACTAATCAAAAATAACAAGATGATTTTTTACAATGTATATTTTTTTGTTTTGTTTTTCGGTTAGATTTATATTCACAAGTTAACCCGAAATTACACAAAGAAATAAACTACCGTCTCCCTGGCAACGGCGCCATTTGATTGGTAGAGATTCTGCGTGTTCAAGTTTAGTTAATTACCGCAATCAAAACGGTTTCGCTTGTAGCTAGCCGGTTGAGTACGGGTCGTCCGCAGGGAGATGGGAATCTTTTTCTATGTGCTTTAACGAGTTAAGTCCGAAAGTCCAGATTTGTTTGTGATTATCTAATTGTTAGAATGATATGTAAAGAGAGCTTATTAGGGTTAGGATTAGGTTAGTTTGAGTTAGGAGTCGCTCACTTCTTTCGTTGCCACTCTTAATATCGGTGTTACGGTAATCGGCAACAACGGGGATTAGCACGACTAGGAAGGAACTTGCGAGTATAAGCTAGGCTTTACAACGCTTAAGTCCTTCCTTTTGGTGCTTGTCCGTCCGTTCTTGGCTCTTAGCCATAACCTCCGGTTAATTCAACCACAACCAGTCTCACTACGGAATCACCGCTATCATGTAGGATAGGGTGCCGTAGGGAGCAGATTGTGGTTCAATTAACGGGAGTCGATTTAAGATGTTGGGTAAGGAAAGAGTGAGAGAGATTTCCTTCTCTCAAACTTCCCTTATCCTACCCTAACAAGTATGGAAACTACTCACACATCATAATGAAAAGAAAATAAAACAAAAGAGGAAGATAGAAAGAAAGAGATTAGAAGATAACAACTAGCTATTTGCGACCTCACCTTGACAAGGATCAAGCGTAAGCATCATGGTTGTTTATAGATAAAGGAAAAGAGAAAAGAAAGAAACAACAAGAAATAACAACAACTAAGTTAACAAATGAAAATTACAAGCATTTAACATAAGAGCAAGACAAGTATGATAATAAAATGAACTTCTTTATTCATCATTCTTCACTCACAAAAGCTCACTACAAGTTTTTCAATGGAGAAGAGATGAGAAGAGGAAGAAGAACAAGTATTCTAAAACCTAGAAAAAAATACAAGATTAAGCACCCTTTGCTTTGGCAAGTTCTGGACTATTTATAGGCAGGGAGATGGAAATCTAAGGCAAAATTCTGATCCTTCATGAAATGACAAAACTTCCCCTAAAACCCTACCCACTGCCGACAGCGTACGGCCGCGGTTCCGCGGCCATAGTAGGCAGTTGGGCCTTCAAATTTGGTGGCTTTCTTTGGTCAGCTGTGATCTTTATTCTGGTATATGATTTTTCTCATAATTTCTTCACGATTTTTCCAGAATTTCTGTTGATCAAAAGATGATTTGATGTGGATCTTTTTGTCATGATTTCCTCGAGCTCCGTGTAGATTTCTTGGATCTTGTGTTGCTATTGAGCCTTGTGCATGAAAATGACATCGATTTGCCATTTTGTCTTTTAAACCGGTGTGTGGCAACAGACGGATAAAGAGCGGAGATCCGTGTTTTATCTGTGGTTGGCAGGAACCCAGATTTTGTCGTGTTTTTTCATGAATTTCATTGTTAAGAGCCGAGAACCTGTATCCTGTAATTGACTAGCAAACACGGCTCAAGAGTACCTACCGATAAGCAATATGATAAAAATTGGGCGGTATAAAAATGCAATAATCTGATATGAACACTCTTCCACCCAGCTTTCCGGATGTTCACCCCGTATTCCACGTGTCGATACTTCGCAGATATCTTCATGACCCTTCTCACATGATTCAGCATCAAACCGTTCAACTTGAGTGTGATTTTTCGTTCACCGAGCAGCCAATAGTGATATTGGATCGGCAGGTGAAGAAACTTTGATCAAAGGCCCTGCCATCTGTGAAGGTTCTTTGGCGCAGCCCGAATGGTGAAGAGATCACTTGGGAGGCCGAGGGGGAGATGCGGAAGAATTTCCCTCATCTCTTTGAAGGTACGCGTAGCTATATTTTTAAATTCGGGGACGAATTTCTTTAAGGGGCTTAGAATGCGATTAGTGGTAAATTATGCTTTAATATGGGGGTTTTAGTAAAAAGTTTACCAAAACGGTTTTCAAATATTTTATCAAAATTAATGAATATTTTATTAGAATTTAATTGGGCTTGCACACACATGTGCATGTAAACTAGGACTAAGTTTGGGGTCAAATCATGTTTAGGTAGCCATGGTGAACCAACCTATTTCATTAAGTTAATATGAAGTTAATTTAGTGTATTAGTTTTTTTTAATTAAATATAATTAGTGTTTTGGGGGTTGACTTGAGATTGAGGAGAGAAAGGGAATGATGGCATGAGAAGCATGCTTGCTAGGTAATTATGAGAGAGAGAGAGAGGGGGAAAATGGTTGACCCTCATTTTCTTTTTCAAACACTCAATTAATTAACACTCATCATATCTCTCTCCCTCTCATTTTCCCTACACACACACATATAGCAGCAGCAGCACCACCAGCAGCAGCACACACAACCCCCTTCTCTTCTTCTTCTTCTTCTCCTCTTCTTCTTCATCTCTTTTTCTTCTTCTTGCATCCAAGCTCCAATCTTCATCAAAAAATCCAATTTTTTCTTCACAAATCCCTTACAAACACCTCCTTGCTGGTTCTTAAGGCAAGATCATCAAGTTTGAGCCACCACTAACCCACCTTGAGGTATAATGTTAAACTCAATTTCCATTTTTGCTAGACTTGTAGTTATTTAGCATAATGTAGTGTTTAAGATGATTTTAGTGCTAGTTTTGTGGTTTAAGTGGAGATTATGCCAAATTTAAGTTTTTATGGCTTGTTTAGCTTAACTAAGTGTTATTAGTGTCACTTATTCCTAGTAATTGCTTCAGATTACACTAAAATACCTTATTGTTTTAAAATTAGTGTAAAGCAAACGTTGTAGTTAAGATTTTTGGCGGTTTTGTGATCTGCTTTTGACCCGGGTGCTTCAGGCAAAAGTTGCATTTACCGGAGCTTAGTGACTGGGATAGGACCACACACACGAAGCACGGGACCCCCTCTCCCCTAAATGGCCGCAGATTTAATGTGTCTAGCCGCAATTTGCGACTAGAGGGTGGGTGTGGGTGTCGGGGCTTCTTCTGTAGGTGTCTGCTAGGTTTTGTAGGTCCTTGGTACATGCAACTTTCCCTTTTTCCACTTGAGTCAAAATCCGGAACCAATAACCTATGGTTTAGTGTGTTTTGTGACTTGCGCGACACGTACTATTTGAGTCTGAGTTTAGTGGGTTCTGTGCGTCGCAACACGTCGGGGTGGTTACTGGGTTCAGCACACACGTTTAGTAATTTGAGTGGACACACATTAATTTACGATACTAGTTTTCTCGTATAGTTTTGGTACGACATTTTTGGCAGGATTTTAGCCTTACGTGTATTGCTTGTGTGTTTCTAGGATAGATCGCGGAGACGTCGGATGCGGCGCGAAAGGGAAAAGCGATGGTTGGACCTGGCTAGCTGAGACACTCCGGTGAGTAGATGTACACATCTACGGGAGAAATCGTATGGATGGCGCGAGGCGCCCGATAGTTTTAAAACTTCTAGTAGTACAGGCATTTTGCGTATAGTTCCTAGTTATCTATTTTGCTGCATTGCGTGATCTTTTATATCCATATATGTGTTAGTTCATCATATAGACCCATTGAATAATTAATATGAGACATGCGACACGAGTATCATATGACTTGCTTAGTTCATCATGTAGAACCATTGCACCATTATCATGAGTATGCGGCATAAGTACTAATCAACTTGCTGAATTCAGAAATTGGAACAATTGCACCATATATGACTTGTAAACTTGAGCGGGTATATTCCATTCATCAGGGTATATATAGAGAATTGTGAGTATTTTAAATACCATATTGTATGACTCGTATATTGGGTAGGTATATTCTTCTGTGTTGCTGTTACTATAGTACTTTCTTTTTATTCATGATGTTTCCTCGCATTCCATGCTTATACATATATTATCAGTAATTATTATGAAACTCTGCTGTCAGGACACCAGCACCATTACCGATGATTTGTATGTTCCACGTACATCTTCTTGCCGGCTCACACACATCATCATCGATAATTGCCATGTCACGTACACTTTAGAGAATACTATTTCATTGACTTAGCTGTAGGGTTTCTAGGCATGCGCACAAGGGTCTACGAGGCATCAACCATGCCCGATTAAAATTTTTGCCGCGCTGAACAACCCAAAGCCGGATCTTTAAACTAGAGTTTATGCGAAAACTAGCATGTTAGACACTTTAACACTAAGTGAGAGGGATTACAACCTTTGTAGATCCGGTCCTTCACTTCTAAAGCTCTGTGTTGAGGTCCCTACGCTGCGATCATCATGTTCCGGACTCTCGAGAGGTTCCACGAAGAGAAAGATGCAAGCTTACTTCCGATCTTCGATAACAAAGATGATCTACCTTGAAGTTTCATTAACACAAGCTAACACTCACTAAATGAAGTGAACACTCTCATCTAAAGGGCAAGGATTGATGAGGATGATGAAGTAGGATTTTTTCTCCCTTTTATAATCTTATTCTCACTCATTTCATCACTTGGAAAAAAGCTAGAAAGCTTTTTCCATGAAAGAAAGAAGAAGAAGAATGATCCATTTCCATTTGTGATGAATAATGAAAAGATAAACATGATGATTAATGCAACCATGGTCAAGGGTGACTCATGTAGAGATTTAACTAGAGCTAGGGTTTGGGTTGGGTTAAGAGTGAATCACACAAAAATATCAAGCATAATATCTCATTCATGACAAAAGAAAATCCTTCTAGAAAGTTCATGAATGCACTAACCCAAATCAAACCCTAATCTCTTTTAATCTCCACTAAACATGTTGCATTAGTAATCATATCATGTTACAATATTATATATCACATATATAATATTTATTGTAACAAAATAAAATAATACAATTAACATATATCGCATATATATCAATGTATTACCCGAGTGAGAAAAAGAATCTTTTAGTGAGCTAATATTAGTTAATTTAATTTAATATATCATATATATTATTATACATTAAATTATCGAATCAACACTTGATCCGACAATCCGGCTATTTCGCATATAACCGACTAATACGATGACCTGGCTATATCACATATACCCGGCCGATATCTCATATCGCGAGAATCCAATACGGTATCACATACCGCATTATCCTCGGTCCCGAACATATCACATATGTGCTTCTACTCTGTTTTTCCAGAGCCAAGAAATCTCTGTGTAGGACTCTAAAGAATAGTCAATACGCCGGCAGTAGGTGATGATCATATCAAACACCCACAAGCTGCAAGCGGTCAGCTAAACGTAACAGCCACCCAGGTATTGAGCGCGCAAAAGATCAACAAGCAAGACTGTACATTCTCCTATGAATCCAATCAGTAACACTCTCGTACATTCAGGTCTCGTCGTCTGATATGTCGTATATCTCGTCTAGGGGTGGTAAACGTCAGACCCCCAGTAGCATGATAAGTCGTGTCGATATAAGGTCTATAACAGTTCAAGAAACTACTGATAACTCTTACCAGTAAATCTCAGCAACCCTGACCAGGGATTTCCGGTTATAGCCAATCGAACACAGCACAACATCAACTCCCTATACCGGGAGAGACGAATCCCCTCCTATCGCTCATTGCCTCAATGTGATTCGGGACTGTACCCAAAAGCCACCTTTTTGCACGCCCTCTTGGACGTGGTATGATGAAAATCAAAGCACAGTAGGAATCACACAAGACTCTATGACGATCTCGGGTCAACAGACTACTCTGTACTAGTGTCACCGGAGAACTGTCATCTGACGTGAGGTATAATACCATCTGGGAGTTCTTGGCGAGTCCGTCCAGTGTACCCAGTCTCTACTGAGCACCCGTACACCATCCTTGATATCAAACACCGATGGATATGGGATCATCTATCGCCCATCATATGGGTCAAGATGCGTATACGCTAGTCTACTCTGGTGCATTGATGCCCTGTCTTGATACACCCTCGACTAGGAACAGTTGTAGGAAGTACTCGCCGACTACCGTGGCCCCACTAATATGATCTCATTATAGTCCCAGTAGTCGAGTACATATCCTAAAGGCTTTATCAACATGTAACTTAGAGACAATCAGAGTACATGTTAAGATAAAGTACAACCAGATAGCATACTATCTTGTCGAGCAAGAAAGTCCTCCCTATATATGTCCAAGCATCCATTACAATATACATTGTATGTACAGTAATGGCCTCTAGGGCATACATATAACTAACAATCTCCCACTTGCACTAGGGCCATCTGTTGTGGTATCACATACCCAACAATTAGCTACGGTTGAAGTATCTCATACTCAACCATCCCATAAAAGTCTTTACTGGGAAAATGGCCTTTGTGAGTGGATCTGCGCTGTTGTCCTCTGTGTCTACTCTCCTAACCTCGATCTCCCTGGAGATCAACCATCTCCATGATCAGGTGATACTGCCTTCGAATTATATCTGGATTTCTGATGGGACGGGGGTTCCTTGGCATAAACCACAACTCCATTGTCATACAATAGTAGGAACGAAGTTCATCTCATGAACTTATATATATCCAGACTGCCTCTTTGGCAGCATCCTTGGTAACGATGTATCTTACCTTTAATCGTCTAGTAAGTCATGGTATCTAGCTTGGAACTCTTTCAACATACCGTCCCTCCACTGAGGGTAAAGACAATGCCTGCGACTGACATTCAGTCGTCCTTATCACCCTGGAATCTTTCCAGTGATTCTCCACAGGATCGATTGATACCATCTCACTACAACTAGTGAGTATCCTAACATCCAATTAGAACTATATCATAGATCCAAAACCCAGGATTTAGGAGGTGTCATTTTGATCCTATATAGAGAATCATTGTGATAAGCGGAGATTGACCGAGCATAGCATAGGAAACTCCTTCCCTATCAAGAGTATGTCATCCACGTACTCTACGAGGATCACCACCATACTCTCTACTACCTCTTTTTGTATATACAAGGTTCTTCTACCATTTTGATGAAGTCAAACTCTTTGACTACCACATCAAAACAGACGTTCCAACTCCGCGATGCTTGCTTTATCGCATAAAACAACTTGCACACGTTTCCGCTGCTCCCACTGTCTACGAAGCCCTCTGGCTGTGTACTTATAGACGCTCTCTTCCAAATCATCATTTAGAAAAGCAGTCATGACACCCAACCACCAGATATCGTAGTCATGGTATGTAGCAGTGGCAAGTAGGATCTAGATGGACTTAAGCATAGCTTTGAAAGTCTCAACTTTTCCATGTACACCAAGTAATCTTCTCAAGATATACTTGCTCCTAATGGGGATTTAACCCTTCAGATAAAGCAACCAAAGTCCATACTTTATTGGTGTATAAGGATTCCATCTCAGATCGATAAGCATCCAGCCATTCTTACAGAGTCCCACTCCTGATAGCCTGCTCGAAACTAGTTGGGTCATCATCTCATGATGCAATCCTCGCTCACACTGTCATAGAGAAACCGAAGTATCTCTCAGGTGGGTGAGGAACCCTACTAGATCGGCGGAGAGGCTGAGGTTCGTTAGTTACTATTGAATCCTTCGGTTCTACCAAATCATCTTCTGTAGTTTGTATAGCTGGAACTCTTTCCAGTTCTGACCACTAATTTTTCCACAAGAAATTCCCTTTCATAAAGGTGGCATGTTGAGAAATAAAACACTTTTATTTCTCGGTTTGGTAGAAGATATTCCCTTGCGAATACTTGGGATATCCAACAAACTTCCACAGATCTGACTTTAGCTCGAGCTTGTCCGGATTTTGCTTTTTAGACATAGGCCTAACAACCCCAAATCTTAACAAATTTAAGATATGGGCTCTTCCCTTTCCATATCCTATATGAAGTGGTAGGCAACTGATTTGATTTGAACCCTATTCAATAGGTATGCAGCTTCTCAAGTGCATAACTCCCAAAAGAAAATAGGAAACTCAGTAGTACTCATCATAGAGCACACCATATAACATAGGGTGCTATTGCTCCGCCCCGATATACCATCGTGCTAAGGTGTATACGGAGGAGTAATGCTGAGAGAGAATCTCATTCTCCTTTATAATAGTCCAGGAATCCCATGCTCAAGTATTCTCCTCCTTGATCTCATCAAAGGACATAATACTTATACCCTATTTTTGGTTCTCTACTTTCAACTTATATTCTGTGAATATCTCAAAAGGTTCGGACTTGTGTTTCAACAGGAACATATGTCTGAATCTTGAGAGATCATCAGAGAATGTAATGAAGTACAAAGAACCGGTCTTTGGCATGTGTAGACAGGGGACCTTCATACATCATCATGTATCAATCCCAAAAGTTCACTAACTCTTTCTCTGTTTTCAATAAACAGAGCTGTGGTCATCTTATCTTTGTGACATGACCAGCAAGTTTCACAAGATGTAAATTCAAACAAATTTAAATATGCATCTCTATGTAACTTAGCTAGTCGGGTCGCATTGATATGACCTAGTCTTTAATGCCTCAAGAAGGATTCGTTCATTTCTGAACTCTTCCTCTTGTGTGTGTTCCGTATACTAAGAACTATAGTTTGATTTAGAACGTCAATGCTTTTAGATAACGTGCCTGAAACGATCAACTCTTGATATAGGAAATGTTCAAAACATTATCCAACTATACACAATTATATCCTTTCTTTACTAATAAAGAGACTGATATGATGTTGTATATCAGGTTCGGTATCTAATAACATTCGTTCAGAATGAATGTATTCTGGTAATACAGGGTGATAGTGACCAACAGATTTGGTTGCAACACTTGCACCGTTTCTATCTCATGAGACTTATCACCCGTTCTCAGTTCTCTACCTATCTGCAGCCCATGTAACAAATTACATATGTGGGATCCTGATCCGATATCAAATACCCAGGACGTAAAGGATACTGAGAAATAGTTCTCTGTAATGAATACACCCGAAGAAGATTCATCAGCATGCACATTTCTTCGTTTGGGCGGCACGGGAATTCTGGTAATCCCTTATTTCCTGCTCTGTCTTATAAAAATTATAAGTTGGAGCGGGACCAACGTTCCCCAGCTCAGTATAACAAGCGATTTCGGTCAATATATCCGTATTATTATCTTGATTAAGGCGTGATATGGTCGCTACCTGGAGAGAGAGAAAAGAAAACACTCAGCGTATGCTCTAGCAAGATTAGATTGGTTATCTAATATATCTAATCAGGATGTCTCCCACTGTTTTAGTCAAATCTTCCTTTAAACCCTAAAAGGGAAGACTAGCCGGGATTAATTACACACTACAAGTTCGCCAATCTTTCAGCCAGGCCAGTGCCGGTACTTTGAACGAGGTTCCCCGTTCTTTCACACGGACCTAATTAAAGTAAACATCGTTTTCCCAGGGACGTAACCCCGTTAACACCTTTCTAGACACCTACTTAATCGGCTAATTGTAATGTGTAAAACTCTCCTAGGAGTAACTCTTACTCACAGCGGGTATCGGGATCCAACTATCTCATAGAAGGTATGCAATCTCATTGCAAATTTCAACACCTGAAATTCCCAATAATATTTTGCCCCAAGCCTCCTATGACCTTGACAAAGGCAACAAACCATAGGCTGCTAGTCAAGTTCAACCCGTCATTTCCTGATTGAATTAAACCCACCCGCACGGCCCTTGACAAAGGCCAACAAGGTCGCACGACTAACCTAATCCAATCTGCATCATATGCATAAGCAGATAAGTACTATTCAGCTACCGCACACTACGCCTTGACAAAGGCCAACAAACGCAGCACGAATACTAAACAGTCCTTATCTGAAATGACGGAGGGCTACGACAGGTTTTTAAGAAAACCCTTTGCGTAATGAACTTGATATCGTTGTAGAATCGAGTGATTTTAAATGGAGTGTTTTTGAGGCTTTTCTAGCTTTGCTAAAGAGGTCACTCCCGGTGAAGGGATCGTTGGCTCTTTCCTCATCGAATAAGGTGCAGGATATTTCATAAATATCGCTATGCAAAGCAAAAACTATAGAAGCAATCAAAAGATAAACCGAGTTTGTAGCATCTGCTAGTTTCACTAAAGAGGTCACTCCCGGTGAAGGGATCTCGGCTCTTTCCTTATCGAATAAGGTGCTGGATGTTCTACAAGGAACACCGCTATGCAAAGCAAGAACTAGAGCTACCAGTTTTTAAACAAGTTTCTACAACATCTTTAGGTTTCTTTTATTTCATTAATCTCATTAATGAAGTCCCATTTTAATATGCTTCACAAGCATCAGATATGAAACGAAATCAACAATATATAATATATATCTCATATATATAATATAAACATTCGTCTCAGGCAGTAATATGATCTCATCACAGAACATTGCAGTAGAAGAACATATATGAAATATTGGATATACTAGGATGTCCGTGTTTTCAATACGAGTCAGTATAAAACACGGATTCCACGGTCACGGTGAATAGCCAAACCCACATCCCTAGACCCCTACGAGAGCGGCAAGCAACACTGCCAATTCTAGGGTTAGGAGACCCGGTCTCGACTCCTCGAGATGGTCTCCCACTGGACCCCAGAACCCGGTTACTTGTGCTCCCCGCCTTGGGTCTACCTAATGCAGAAAAGTAAATAATATACAACGGTGACATCATCCTCAGCTTGGAAGTTCCCCAATAAAAGAATATTACATACATATGAATTTTACATGAAAGAAAAAGAAAAAACTCTCATCTCACATAAAACCCCGGCTATTCAAACGCGACGATCCAATATAACATATCACAGCAACACATAATATCACATATCATCAACGTAAGTAAATATGCGTATCCCAATTATCGTTGATGTATAGCAACGAAACCGGTGATACACCACATATTACACTTACGGTCGTAGAAAAGAAAGTGTAAAACTACAACAGTTGGAATCCGCAACCTTCTCAGACATCGCATGCCTAACCAAATGAATTCCTTAGACATCACATGCCTAACAATTATAAACCCCGCATTTTAGTCTCATTATCGAAAACTCTTTTCAATATCAAATCGGGCAATTCAACAAGATTCCCGACATCATAATTGAATGCTCGTCGCAAACTTTAGTAGATGGCCGCACCCCCGGATGCCGTCGACGAAGTGCACTAAGGCGGAACACCGCTGCCGCAAGCACCCGAACGGATGCTTTTGGCGACGGGGTTCTCCTACAGTCATTTGGTCGGGGCTTTGGGGCGTTGATGTCTGTTAAGTTTACCCGGCGAGTATCCGCGTACGCTACGTGATTGCGACGGACTTTTGATCACATCAAAATTCCGTGGCAACCGATCATCTAAGACTAAAGTGCTATGTTTATAACATTCAAATTAGTTATCTCATAACTACCTGTGGATTCCAAATATTGTATCACATTCCAGATAAATAGACAATGTTAAACTTTCCGATCAAATAATCAAACACCAAAGATTTCCCCAATATATCTCAACACTTGAAATCAGTTTAAAAATATCCATCACATGCCACAGCACCAATGGTCCAGCCGTAGAAGGGTCAAGCCAACGCCTCACATGTGGCACGCCGTACTGCCCCAAACCCTAAGGTTTAGAGGCAGTTCAAGACGGTCACATAATCGAGTTAAGGTTTGTTGTCTTCTAGAGGGTCCACCGCATTACTTACACGACTTAGAACGTTCTTAAACTACGAAAAAATCCAACGCTTGGAAATTTTTCGGCAGGGGAAAAAGTGAGTTATTGATATCCGGTCGAACTTTTTAACACGATCTAAAAAATTACCCAGACAAACTGAACAAAGTTAAATTATCCGATCGAATCAACGAGACCCAAATACAACCCTAGAAAACTCAACACTTAAGTGGAATTAAAATATTACCAGAAAAAAATACCAAGAAAGGACCTAAGAATAAATATATGAAGTTCCAGGGACTAATTCAAAATTTTGGCCGCGGAACCGCCGCCAAACCCTTGGTTTGGCAACGGTTCCGCGGTCAAATCAGTGAATTACAGGTCCGTACTTCACAGTAATTCTTAGATTTTCCTGCTTAATTTTCTGAGCATTTTTAATTCATAAAATATCACATTTTTGAAAAATATCCAGAGAGGGGTTCAAATTAGGGTTTCGGTGTTCGATCGGACTTTAAACTTCGTCTAGAGTTCGCCTAAAACTCTAGCTTGGCTCTGATACCACTGTAGCATTGCTAGGCACGCGCATAAGGGTCTATGAGGTATCAACCCTGCCCGATTAAAATTTTAGCCGCGCCGAACAACCCAAAGCCGGATCTTTAAACTAGAGTTTATGCGGAAACTAGCATGTTAAACACTTTAACACTAAGTGAGAGGGATTACAACCTTTGTAGATCCGGTCCTTCACTTCTAAAGCTCCGTGTTGAGGTCTCTTCGCTGCGATCATCGTGTTCCGGACTCTCGAGAGGTTCCACGAAGAGAAAGATGCAAGCTTACTTCCGATCTTCGATAACAAAGA
Source organism: Agapanthus africanus (assembly GCA_030015575.1). Classification (NCBI taxonomy): domain Eukaryota; kingdom Viridiplantae; phylum Streptophyta; class Magnoliopsida; order Asparagales; family Amaryllidaceae; genus Agapanthus; species Agapanthus africanus. The sequence goes on from JASDDO010000029.1 coordinate 57,253,437, forward strand.
TGATCTACCTTGAAGTTTCATTAACACAAGCTAACACTCACTAAATGAAGTGAACACTCTCATCTAAAGGGCAAGGATAGATGAGGATGATGAAGTAAGATTTTTTCTCTCTTTTATAATCTTATTCTCACTCATTTTCATCACTTGGAAAAAAGCTAGAAAGCTTTTTCCATGAAAGAAAGAAGAAGAAGAAGAATGATCCATTTCCATTTGTGATGAATAATGAAAAGATAAACATGATGATTAATGCAACCATGGTCAAGGGTGACTCATGTAGAGATTTAACTAGGGCTAGGGTTTGGGTTGGGTTAAGAGTGAGTCACACAAAAATATCAAGCATAATATCTCATTCATGACAAAAGAAAATCCTTCTAGAAAGTTCATGAATGCACTAACCCAAATCAAACCCTAATCTTGTTTAATCTCCACTAAACATATTGTATTAGTAATCATATTATGTTACAATATTATATATCACATATATAATATTTATTGTAACAAAATAAAATAGTACAATTAACATATATCGCATATATATCAATTTATTACCCGAGTGAGAAAAAGAATCTTTTAGAGAGCTAATATTAGTTAATTTAATTTAATATATCATATATATTATTATATATTAAATTATCGAATCAACACTTGATCCGACAATCCGGCTATATCGCATATAACCGACTAATACGATGACCCGGCTATATCACATTTACCCGGCCGATATATCATATCGCGAGAATCCAATACGGTATCACATACCGCATTATCCTCGGTCATGTACATATCACATATGTGCTCCTACTCCGTTTTGCCTGAGCCAAGAAACCTCTGTGTAGGACTCTAAAGAATCGCCAATACGCCGGCAGTAGGTGATGATCATATCAAACACCCACAAGCTGCAAGCGGTCAGCTAAACATAACAGCCACCCAGGTATTGAGCGCTCAGAAGATCAACAAGCAAGCATGTACATTCTCCTATGAATCCAATCAGTAACACTCCCGTACAGTCAGGTCTCGTCGTCTGATATGTCGCATATCTCGCCTAGGGGTGGTAAACGTCAGACCCTAGTAGCTTGATAAGTCGTGTCGATATAAGGTCTATAACAGTTTGAGAAACTACTGATAACTCTTACCAGTAAATCTCAGCAACCCTGGCCAGGGATTTCCGGTTATAGCCAATCGAACACAGCACAACATCAACTCCCTATACCGGGAGAGACGAATCCCCTCCTATCGCTCATTGCTTCAATGTGATTCGGGACTGTACCCAAAAGCCACCTTTTTGCACGCCCTCTTGGACGTGGTATGATGGAAATCAAAGCACAGTGGGAATCACACAAGACTCTATGACGATCTCGGGTCAACAGACTACTCTGTACCAGTGTCACCGGAGAACTGCCATCTAACGTGAGGTATAATACCATCTGGGAGTTCTCGATGAGTTCGTCCAGTATACCCAGTCTCTACTAAGCACCCGTACACCATCCTTGATGTCAAACACCGATGGATATGGGATCATCCATCGCCCATCATATGGGTCAAGATGCGTATACGCTAGTCTACTCTGGTGCATCGATGCCCTGTCTTGATACACCCTCGACTAGGAACAGTTATAGGATGTACTCGCTGACAACCGTGGTCCCACTAGTATGATCTCATCATAGTTTCAGTAGTTGAGTACATATCCTGAGGGCTTTATCAACATGTAACATAGAGACAATCAGAGTGCATGTTAAGATAAAGTACAACCAGATAGCATACTATCATGTCGAGAAAGAAAGTCCTCCCTATATATGTCCAAGAATCCATTAAAATATACATTGTATGTACAGTAATGGCCTCTAGGGCATACATATAACTAACAATAGCTTGCTAGCTGATAATTGCAATATGTTACCGCATTCATATGCCAGTTTAACTATTGCATTCATTGCATGATATCAGATGCATTCATATATTGATTAGTCATGCAATATTATGGAGATTTATGCCGGTATTCATTGTTTATTGATATCGTGATTTTGATGATTTCGGACCCTTCTTGAGATTTTCTGGATTTGGAAACCGCATGTGACATTTTATAAACTGATGAATTATTTTAAAGAGAAAGTTGCGGTTTTCCTTGATATGATGAGTATTGTCCACCATGATATGTTCTCGGTTTTGAATTGGTTTTCGAGACCCGATTCGAGGAGTAGGATGAACCGTCTCGGGTATATGGTGGGCCCTGTAAGGTACCCCAGGGCAATAAGCTCGAGTTGTAGATGATGAGCCTGGCAGGGGAAGACTACCTACCAGTGATTGTTGGCGCGGCGGATATCCAGAGGATACCGACCGTGGTCGTGAGATATTGAGATATTGATACTTTGAGATGGGCCAGCCGGACGGCTGGGGCTCGAGATATTGTGATACTGTGTAACACCTTAGAATGTGTTTAGGGGCTAATTATACTTTAATATATGGTTTTGAATAAAAAGTTTACCAAATTTATTTTCAAATATTTTATCCTATTTAATGAGTATTTCATTAGATTTTTCTAGGCTTGCATACACTTGTGCATGACAACTAGGGTTAAAATGGGGTTAGATCATGATTAGCAACCATGGTGGGTTAAACCTTTTTCCTTAAGCTAATTTTAAAATTTGTATTAAGTGTTTTGGAGTTATTTTTTTCTTTAAACAATTGGAAATGGATTTGAATTTCTTTTGTGTTGACTTGGAGGGAGAAAGAGAGAGAGAAAGGGTGTGGGCAACATGGCTTGAGCCATGCTCATTAAATGAAGAGAGAGAAAGAGAGGGGGTTTGACTTGTTTACTCTCATCTCTCATTCTCACTCTCGCTTCTCTCACTCTCATTCACTCACATACACACACTCACACAGCACCTGCAGCCTCAGCAGCAGCTGCAAGCAGCAACAACAACCAAAACAACAAGAAGCAGCAGCAACAGAGGCAGTAGCAGCATCAGCATCAGCATCTTTATCATCATCTGCAGCAGCAGTGCAACACCTCTTCTTCTTCCTCTTCTTCCTGCACACTAAACCTAGAGAGTGAGGTATTATTTCCTAGCCCAACTTCCTTGCTTGCTAAACTAGTGGTTGTTAAGCTTAATTAGTGTTAAAAGTGAGATTTAATGCTTGAAATGGTGAATTGTGTGGAGTTTTGGTTAAGAGATGTTTTTATTGGTTAGCCTAGCCTAGTTAGGTGTTATTAGAGCCACTTAAACCTAGTTAAACCCCAGATTTCACTAAAATACCATAGGGTTTCAATTAGTGCTAAAATTAACGTTTTTAAGTAAATTCTTGGATTTCTGTGATCTGCTTTAGACCCGGGGGTTTCAGAGAAAAATTGAGTTAACTGGAGCATATTGGGTAGACCTTGATCACACCACTAGAGCACGAACCCCAGACACCCAACCCAGGCCGCCGTTTTAATCATTCTGGCCGTAAATTGCGGCCAGACAGGGGATTTAGGGGTTAGGGTTTTGGCTAGGGTAGTCTGCTATGTTTTCCAGTGTTTTGGCATGTGCAACTTTGTAAGTTTTCACCTGTATCAAAATCTAGGACGATATATCGTTTTATGATACGTTTAGTTTGCGCGACACGTATGATACGTGAGTGGGTTCTGTGATCCAGCGTGTCGCGACGTGTTGGGATAGTTTTAGACGCGTATACACACGTTTCAGCGTATCGTACACATGCGCGCTTAGTTCGCGACGCGAGTTTCTCGTTTGATTTCGATATCACATTTTGCGAGATATTTGCTTGTGTCGATTTTCTATGTGTAAATTCTAGGTTCGCAGGCGGGTGCGTCGGACGCAGTAAAGAAAGGAAAGCAGGTGGTCGGCTACGAGTAGCACACGACCAGGAGAGTAGATTTAACATCTACAGGGAAATCGCCCGTTTGGCGTTAAGCGTCAGGGCGTTATAGGATATTTTAGTTGTATGTGTTCATATATACTATAGTAGCATACCATCCCTTGTTGCATATAGAAATGGTAGATATAGAATACTGCACTGTCACTAACGGTTCAAGCGGCACGAACACTAATTGTATGTTACACTCACACCGTTAGTGATTGCCATGACACTTGCACTATAGGATTGCTATGAATTATATATCGTCTTGGTTTCCGCATCATTGATAATTGCCATGACTTGTCGCATATACACATATATTGATACATCACTACTTGCGCACATGTACAATGTATATTCACCTTAGTGCATACCTTCATTGATACATCACTACTTGCGCACATGTACACTGTATATTCACCTTAGTGCATACCTTCATTGATACATCACTACTTGCGCACATGTACACTATATATTCACATTAGTGCATACCTTCATTGATACATCACTACTTGCGCACATGTACACTGTATATTCACATTAGTGCATACCTTCATTGATACATCACTAGTTGCGCACTTGTACACTGTATATTTACATTAGTGCATACCGTCCTTGATATATCCATATTAGTGCACATGTACTTTGCTACACTCACATTGTGTATATATTCATTTGCACATTCATACCTATATATATATACATATGTTACATACATGGATGATATTGTCATGATTTAAAAACTAAGGGACCGCACGTGATATTTTCAAACTGGATCTTTTTAAAAGAGTGGTTTTCCCTTTTTACTCTTAATGTCATACGACACATTGCATGGATTTACGCATTTACTTTGGATTTATGTGATTTTTGGATTTGGGGAACCGGGGTTTTATTTTCAGAAATACGCACCGTTTTAAAAACCCGGTTTCCTTTGATATGATATTTTGGTGCATCCACCACGCGTTTTCTCGGTTCTGAGACGTGTGCTTGAAACCCGATTCGAGAAGTTGGATGATCCGTTTGCGGGTTCGTGGTGGACCCGGTATGGTTCCCCTGGGCGAGAAATGTTTTTCGTGGAGTAGACGATGAGCCTGGCAGGGTGGCTAGTACCTACCGGTGATTGGTTGGATCTGGCGGTTATTCGGAGAATACTGACCAGAGTCGATAGATGGATACGGGATGACACGTACTGCAGAGGCCGAGGGCCGATTCCGCAGACGGAGCCCGATACTTAAGGATTTGCGTGTCGATGCTTGACATGATGGTTTGTGATATTTTCGAGTGCCGATGCTAGGCATTCACGATTCCATGAGCTGTACAGGATTTGAGGGCCGATCAGAGTGACGGCGCCTGAGTTTTATTATGGTTTGGTTGAATTGATAGATACCGGTTATTCTTCCATATTGACATTCCGTGTAGATGATATTTATTCCCATGCTCGGCATTCATTATTTTGCATCCTATCCTGTAGCTATAGTACCTGATACAGTACTTTTGCATGATTATGGCATACCCTGCTCATCATATATAGATGCTATTAGATTTCATCTGTTATGCATAATTATTGCATACCCTGCTTATCATATAGAAATGTTATTAAATCGCACTTGTTGCATGATTATTGCTTATATAGCTCATCATATAGATGTTATCTGTTGGCATAGATTAAAGTATCGCAGCACGTGCATACTCGCGATTACCTTTATATGTTATCTACTATTCAAGAGTTGGCAACTCACCCCCGTTGTGCTACAGTGTTTGCAGGTTGGCCCTCAGCTTAGTCGCGGCAGGCTGCTTTCTTGCATCTTTTGATACAGTTACCACTGCAGTTGGCGTGTTAGCCATTTTGCTGATAGGTGGGTTTTTTTGCGGTATCTGTTTATTTTCCAGTTGTCTACATTGTTGTATCTAGTACTCTCCATCAACTTTCATGTATTGACTTAGAGACCAGTTGTGAGGACGATGTATATTATTTTGTACTCTGGTGTCGAGCTCGTTGTGAGCTGACTTTATTTATGTAGTTTTATATTTCAAGTTGTCTTCACTTAGTTTTGTTCTTTCTTCGCTACGGCGTCGTATATTCTTGTTGTGGTGATTGTTCCGCCGTTGGGCGTGATTGCTCCCGTTTGGGATGCTTTATTTTTATTCATATATTGTCTTGTACCCGATTTCGGGGTTAGTTTTTACAAAGGAAATGCTGCCAAAATTTTTAAGATAATAACTTGAAATTTAAAGAATTTTTCTAAACTACTTAAGGTTTTCTGAACGTTTTAACAAATGTTTCTATTAAATGTTTAAGACACTCAATACTTTTATTGGTTTTGATTTCTGGGTCTCGGCTTACTTAGTAGCGTTACGCCTGTAGACGTTACGTGATTAAGTGCCAGTCACGGGCCAAACCTTGGGTCGCGACAAAGTTGGTATCAAAGCCAGGTTTTACCTTCAGAGTGTAGGATGACCCTGGTATGATGGAGTAGGTAGCTGAAGCAGAGTGGCGTAGCGTGCGTATGTTCCGCGGCATACTCACGACACGGTACTCCGCCTAAGCGACCTTAGGACTTATTGATTGAAATTCTTTCATGATTGCATACATCCATGTGATTCGATTTTCGTATCCTCATCGAATCCTACTTGCTTTTCAGCCATTATGCCGCCAAAGACTACGAGGGCACAGAGAGCGGCCGCGAGAGCCGAGATTAGAGTTGACTCGTCCGAGACGAGAACTGAGCCGGGTAGTACACCCGTTGTACCGGTGCAGTCTGTTCCACCTCCGACAGACCAGATCGCTAGACTAGTGGCAGAGATGCAGGACTTACGCCAGACGATGAGCACATTGGTTGAGACCATTCGAGCGCAGCGACAGGAGGTTGTCACCCCTGTTATCCAGTTGTTCCTTGCGATCAGCATGCAGCATTCTGTCACCTACATAGCAATAGTAGATGCAGCCCCAGTTTACGAGACACGTCTTCCAGAGACTTTGAGTGTTCCGGAACAGTGGAGGAATCATACTGGTGTACCAACCCAGAACAGAGGCTTAGGATGAGGACAGTCGTTCAGCTCTCTTCCCCAGGAGGGTCAGCAGTCAACGCGTGGATGTTTTCGATGCGGAAGCCTTCAACACTTCATCAGACATTGTTCTTTAGAACCACGTCAGGATCATATTCTGAGACGTCATGGACGCGGAGGGTTCGCTCAGAGGGGTCAGTCTAGCAGAGGAGGAGTTCGGCCTATTGTGGGTAAAGGGCAGACACGAGAGTTTGCTTCTACTCATCGGGACGCGAGGGCATCCAATGCAGAGTTTTCAGGTATCCTTAATTCGTATGTTCTTTTGATGTATTTGTTTGTTTTCACACTTATGCCTTGGTTGGGACGAGAGTCGTGTTAGGTAGATCAGCCATTTGTTCTGTTAACTTCTGTCAGCGATTCTTTTGTTGCGCAACACGTAATTCAGTCGTGTGCCAATCGGGTAGGAGATAGAGAATTGTCTATCGTTTTGATCCTTCTAGAGATGTTGAATTTGGCGTTCTCCTGGGCACGGACTGGTTAACTACATGCTAGGCGTTTGTGGACTACCGTGAGGAAACAGTCAGGTTTTGTTTTCCCCGGCAAGTCAGTTCTTGTTGTGCGGGTGGATAGTTGTGCCGCCTCTCACAGCTTAAATTCTGCTTTTTTCGCTAGTCAGCTTTTGGAGGAGATGTTAAGGATTCTTGGCGTTCATTCATGATACCGTAGCCACAGTTGGTTTGTAGGACCGGTTTTCTTTCGTGCAAGAGTTTTCCGACGTTGTTCCAGATGAGCCGGCGAAGCTTAAAGAGCTTAAGGATCTGCTGCAGAGTTGTTTGTTGGGGGAGTCTCGTGCGTCTGAGTGTTTCGCATTAGGAAGCTCCTATTTCTATTCGTCAAGGAGAAAGACGACAGATTGAGGTTGTGTATTGATGGATCGTCAATTGAACCGGCTTACAGTGCGGATAGGTATTCTTTACCTCGCATTGGCGATTTCTTCGATCAGCTCCAGAGTGCGAGATATTTTCTAAGTTTGTTTGGGATCAGGTCATCATTGTTGCGGGTTCGGAGTGATGACATTCCGAAGACTGCCTTGTGCGTGCTACGGGCTTTGTGTGTATTGGTGTGTCATTGGATTCACCAATGCCCTAGCAGCATTCGTAGATGTGATAAACCGGATTTCTTCAGGACGTTCCTCGACCAGTTATTGTTGTGTTATTTACGACATTCTGGTCTATTTAATGTGTCTTGAGGGACAGGAGTAGCACTTGAGGATTGGTTTTCCAGATACTGGGAGAGCCCCAGCGGTTTGCTAGATTCTCGAAGTGTTCCTTCAGGCTTGTTTGTGTTGACTCCTAGGTCTTGTAGTTACGGGAGACGGTTTTGTATAGTTCTGAGGAAGGTCGTGGCCGTACAGCTTAGGCCAGACTTGTGAGCAGGACGGAGGTCCGCAGATTTTTGGGCTTAGCAGGTTTTTACCGCCGTTTCGTGCAGGATTGCTAGTGTAGTGCTGCTCCGTTGACTGAATTGACCGAAATGGAGGTTTCTTTTCTTCGGACTGAGGCATGTGTGCGGAGTTTCGGCAGTTGAAGATTCGGTTAACAACTGCATCAGTTCTTTCTTTGCTTTTTGGTTCGGGCGACTTTGTGGTTTAACTGTGATGTTTCGTGAGTGGGGCTCGAATGTGTACTGAGGTGACACTACGGAGTTATCGCTTTTGCTTCCCTACATTTGGAGGAAGTACGAGAAGTATATCCCACTCATGATCTGGAGATGGCCGCGGTGATTTTGCGTTGGAGATTTGGAGACACTACTTGTTTGAGAGTCGTGTCAGATTTTCACGGACCACCAGAGCTTAATGTACATCTTCTTGCAACGGATTTTGATTGTTGTGATAGTCCTCTGCAGATTTACAGTTCTTGTGCGACCATTGAGTACAGTTTAAGTTCGTCTCTACTAGGGGGACAGCTTGCTCATGTCCACGCCCGACCACTTTTCTTTAATCGCTTCTGCGAGACATGGCCCGCCGACGCTCGTTCGTCAGAGATACTTGAGCCTATTCGGCTGGGTAATGATTCGGAGTCCTTGATTTGTGATGAGAGTATGCTAATTTTAGGGATGCGCTTGTGTACCTGATATAATTGGGTAGAGACGTGAAATCCTAGAGCAAGCACATCGGTCAACTCTCTATAGTCATTCAAGTTCCATCCACATTTAACGTGACTTGTGAGATAGTTACGGGTGGGCAGGGATGTAAAAAGAAGTCTCGGGTTTCGTTTCAAGGTGTTTGTCTTGTTGTGTGCTTGGGTTGAGCAACTGAGACCGGCTGGAGAGTTGCAACCTTTAACCGTTTCGAAGTGGGAATGGGAGTAGGTCTCCACGAATTTCGTTATGGTGTCTACCCAAGTTTATTCAGGGTGTGACTCCATTTGGATGCTTGTCGTCCGGTTATACTCAGTTTGCTCAGCTGTTCTTTGTTAAGTTTGTGCGTACGTATTAATTGTTGTCGGCAGTTGGGGATCGTCACTCGCCATTGTTAGGGTTGTCCTTCGATAGATGTTATCAGGAGACACTCCAATTGGCAACCTTTAGGTTTAGGGGTTAGGTCGTGTCGATCACCAGTCTGTTTTTCTGACTCTGCGTTGTAGGATTTTTGGACCTCAGCTAGTCTAGAGACTTTAGAGATGATCCAGTTGTTTTAGGTCAGGATAAGAATTGCCTATTCGGACAGAGGTCATATGCTAACCGAGATGGTCGCAGATTCGAGTTCGCAGTGATGGATCATGTATTCCTACGGATTTTTCCGATAAATGACACGTTGAGTTGGGAAAGCTTATCCCAAGATTGTAGGTCTTTTTAAGATCCTTAAAACGAGTTAGTTTCTTTGCCTTTGATTTGGCACTTTCGCCCAGATTATTGAGTATTCACCCCGTATTTTTGTGTCGATACCTTGCAATTACCTTCATGACCTTTCTCACTCAATTCAGCTCTAGACCATTTAGCTCGAGCGCGATCTTTCGTTCACCGAGCAGCCAGTCGTGATATTGGACCGGCAGGTGAAGAAACTTCGTTCGAAGGTCTTGCCATCAGTGAAGGTGCTTTGGCGCAGCCTGAATGGTGAAGAGATCACTTGGGAGGCCGAGGGCGAGATGCGGAAGTGTAAGTCCACGTTGCCCACCCCGGTGCTTGCGGGGAGGCGGAAAACGGAATAAAAATCGGATTTTTATCACTTTAGGCAACATGGACTAGACAAAGAAGGATCTTTGCTAAACAAAAACAAGCTAAAGCTAACTAGAAACTAGCTAAAGGGTAGAATGGTTATACCTAGGGCTTTATGTCCTTCTCTCCTTGCTCCTTGGAGTAGTAGAAAGGGATCACCTTTGTCGTCTTCTCACGTCGAAGAAGGATCCACCCGAAAGCCTCAACCTTTGGCTTCAACTCCAAGCTAGAAGTAACTAGGGTGCTAGAAGTGCTAATCCTAGAATCCTAGATGAGAGTAGAGATTATCAAGAAGAGGTTTTTCTCAAGCTCAAGTGTTTCTCAACACATAAGAGGGGAGAGCTTGAGGGAGAGGAAGAACAAGAGAGAGAAAGTGAATGATAGAATGAGAGAATAATATGAAGCATTCTCACATATATGTGTGAATTATTATAAATTGATAATTAGCTAGATAATTGTCATGGTTAATCAAGACATGACCATTATCATTTCATTTTTAATGCAAATTGCAAGGATCAAAGAGCATCTTCCAAATGAAATGATGATGGTCAAAGTGTCAACCTAGGTCAACAAGTCAAGAAGGTCAAATGGTCAACAACCATAACCATGCACAATTATATTAAACTAATATCAATTAACCATAATACACACATAAGCATTAGGGTTAATAAAATGACAATGGTCATTAACCCTAATCAAAGTCCTCTCCCTCTGTCTCAAGCAACTGTGCATACGCACCCGTATTCGTGATCCTAGGAACACGAATACAAAGAGATAAAACCAATCCCAAATCATATACTAGGATCCGGCTTAAACCAAAGCCTGCTAGTATAAGCTGTCCGGACAGCAAACGTGCACAAGTGCGCGGATGTAAACGAACCCTTTCGCAAAACCATTCGACCTCTACTCATTTTGCCTAAAGGCGAATAGCTCTCTGTGTGGGACTCTAAAGACTCGACACTACGCTGGCAGTGGGTTTAACCACAGACCGCAAGCGGCACTAGCTGTACGTAACGGTCCCCGGGTAGATACCGATAAGAAGACTGACGAGGTGAACCCCATCTGAACTCCTACTGAGCCTGTATGTGACAGTCTCCGTACAGTCCGGTCTGTTCGTCTGATACATCGCACGGCGGGCCTAGGGGGGCGGTGAACGTCAGTCCCCTAATAGCGGTACAAGTCGTGTCGGAGTGTAGCCCAGAACACCCTGAGATAACACTGGAAACCTACCAGTATATCTCGCTTGCCCTGGCCAGGGACTACTCGTGTAATGGCTCTCCTGGACACAGCGCGATGTCAACCCCCAATACCGGGAGAGACGAATCCTGTCTAACCGTCACTGCCTCCAAGTGCTTCGGGACTGCACCCAAAAACTACCTATTTGCACGACTCCTTTGAGCCGTAGTAGGGTAGTAATCAAAGTGCAGTGGGAACACACTCGAGGCGAAGTGACAGTATCAAGTCAGCGGACTAAGCTGTACTCATGTCACCTGGGAACTGATAACTGACGATAGGTATAATACCAACCAACAGTTCCCGACGAGTCTTGTCCAGTGTACTCGTAACCTAACGAGCACCCGCATACTATCTCAAGTACGACGTACTGACGGCTGTGGGACAGACCGTCTCCCACGCTGGGATGAGAAGCGCATACGCTAGTCTACTCCGGAGTATCGATGCCCTGTCTCGATAGTCCAACGACTAGGGACCTGTATAAGGATGTGCTTATGGATTACCCAGCCCCCACGAGTGTGAGCGCCATCACAACGCTGGTAATCAAGCAAAGATCCTAAGGGCTCTACTAATATGTATATCAGTGATATGCTAAAAGAAACACATGCACATATTAAAGCAGAGACAAACCAAGTAGCATACTACCATTTCGAGCAAGATTGTATATACAACTGTGAATATCCCAAGCTTCCATCAAGTAATATACAAACTAGTATGATACAGTAATGGCCTCTAGGGCATATACACTAACAATCTCCCACTTGCACTAAGGTCATGTACTGGCGTATCGAAGACCTATCATCTCGATCAGCCGCTCGAACTGAGTCTGGGGTAGGGCCTTTGTGAGTGGATCTGCAGTGTTGTTCTCCGTATTTACTCTCTTCACCTCGATCTCCTGGCGATCTATGATCTCCCTGATCAGGTGGTACCGCCTCAAAATGTGCCTGGACTTCTGATGGGACCTGGGTTTCTTCGCTAAAGCTATAGCGCCGTTGTTGTCGTAATACAGCGGTATTGGATCAACAATGGTAGGAACCACCTGAAGCTCCGTGAGGAACTTCTTCATCCAGACAGCTTCCTTTGTGGCATCGCAAGCAGCTATGTACTCCGCTTCCATAGTTGAGTCAGCAACGGTCTCCTGCTTGGAACTCTTCCAGCAAACCGCCCCTCCATTAAGGGTAAAGACATAACCCGACATGGACTTGGAGTCATCCTTGTCACTCTGGAAGCTGGAGTCAGCAAAGGCCTCGAGCTGGAGGTCTTTTTCCGCCATACACCAAGAACATCTCCTTAGTCCTTCTCAGGTACTTGAGAATGTTCTTTACCGCTATCCAGTGTTTCTCCCCAGGGTTCGACTGATACCGGCTTACAACGCTCAATGCGTATGCTACATCTGGTCTGGTACACAACATCGCATACATTATAGAGCCTACCGCAGAAGCGTAGGGTATAATAGACATGCGATCCCTTTCCAAATCAGTCTTGGGAGACATGTCTTTGGAGAGGGTGATCCCGTGACAAGCCGGTAGATTACCGCGCTTGGAATCTTCCATACTGAACCTTTTCAGTATGGTGTCGATGTACCTTGACTGTGAAAGTCCCAACATCCTCTTAGATCTATCACGATAGATCTGGATCCCCAGAATGTAGTTGGCATCGCCCAGGTCCTTCATGGAGAACCTCTGCGACAAGAATCCTTTGACTGCCTGTAGCATAGGAATATCATTTCCTATTAGGAGAATGTCATCCACGTACAAGACGAGGAATACCACAGTTCTCCCTACAATCTTACTGTAAATGCATGGTTCATCTGGGTTTTTGATGAAGTCGATTTCTTTGACAGTATCATCAAAGCAGATGTTCCAACTCTGCGATGCCTGCTTAAGTCCATAAATGGACTTGAGCAACTTGCACACTCTACCGCTGCTCCCACTCTGAATGAATCCCTCCGGCTGATCCATATAGACGCACTTTTCCAAATTTCCATTTAGGAAAGCCGTCTTTACGTCCATCTGCCAGATTTCATAATCATGGAAGGCAGCAATGGCAAGGAGGATCCGAATGGATTTCAGCATAGCCACTGGAGAAAAGGTCTCGTTATAGTCCAAACCAGGTCTTTGACGAAAACCCTTTACTACAAGTCTAGCTTTATAGGTCTCAACCTGCCCATCTACACCAATCTTCTTTCTGAAGATCCATTTGCAGCCTACGGGTTTTACCCCTTCTGGAGCAAAATCCAAAGTCCAAACTTTGTTGGTGTACATAGACTCCATTTCGGCCCACATTGCATCCAGCCATTTTACCGAGTCACCGCTCTGAATAGCTTGCTGGAAGCTAGTAGGCTCACCATAATCCATAGTGCAATCCTCTCTATCCCCGTCAATGAGAAAACCGTAGTATCTCTCGGGCGGATGAGACTGCCTACTACTCCTGCGGAGTGGCGTAGGAATGTCCATTTCTTTCGAACCCTCTGGTTCTACTAATCTTTCAGTAATAGTTCGTGGTTCTGGAATTTCTTCCAGTTCTATTGCGCTCCCACTTATCTGATTTTCTAAAAACTCAGTTTCCAAGAAGCGGGCATGGCGAGAAACAAAAACCTTTTGTTCCTCTGCGTAATAGAAAAGATACCCCTTGGAGTTCTTTGGGTATCCCACAAACTTACACTGTACCGAACGTGCCTCGAGTTTGTCCGCATGCTGCTTTTTTACAAAAGCTGGACACCCCCAAGTCTTAAAGTGTTTAAGACTGGTTTTCTTCCCACTCCACATCTGATATGGTGTGGTAGGCACTGACTTAGTAGGAACTTGGTTTAAAAGATATGCAGCTGTTTCTAGTGCATAACTCCAGAAGGATCGCGGCAACTCAGCCTTGCTCATCATGGAACGAACCATATCCAATAGGGTTCGATTCCGCCTTTCCGATACACCGTTGTGTTGTGGTGTGTATGGAGGAGTAAGCTGAGAGAGAATTCCATTCTCTTTTAAGAGGTCCAGAAACTCGGCACTCAAGTATTCACCACCTCGATCAGATCTCAGTGTCTTGATACTTTTGCCTGTTTGTTTTTCAACTTCATTCTTGTATTCCCGAAATTTCTCAAAGGCTTCGGATTTGTGCTTCATCAAGAAGACATGCCCAAACCTAGAGAAATCATCAATGAAAGTAATGAAGTATGAATAACCACTTCGCGCATGTATAGACATTGGACCACACACGTCACTGTGTATGAGTCCCAAGAGCTCGCTCGCTCTTTCTCCGTGTCCAGTGAACGGAGTCTTTGTCATCTTTCCCATGAGACAAGATTCACAAGTGGCATAAGACTGGTACTCGAACGGATCCAAGTATCCTTCTTTATGTAACTTTGTCAACTGTGTCTCATTAATGTGACCCAGTCTACAATGCCATAAGAAAGCCTGATTTAATTCCGGAGACTTTCTTTTAAGTGTGTTCTGGATACTGAAGACCTGAGCTTGATTCAAAACGTATATACCGTATTTCAATGTACCTGACCCAATCAGTACTTGATTTAGGTGGATGTTTACAACATCGCTTACAAATGTAAAATCATATCCTTCCTTAGAAAGTAAGGATACAGATATGATGTTACAAATCGCACCTGGTACATAAAAACAGTCACGCAGAATCAATATCTGCCCAGTTGTCAGTCCTAGATGATATTCCCCTACGGATTCAGCATACATGCTCATTCCGTTAGCAACCCTGAGAGTCATATCACCTTTCCTGATAACCCTACGGTTTCTCAGAGCCTGTAATGAATTACAGATATGAGATCCTGATCCGGTATCCAATACCCAGGAAGTAGGGTTAACTGACATACAGTTCTCTATTACAAACACACCCGAAGCCGAAGCCACAACATGCTTCGAATTCTGGCTACTGGCTTTGCAAGCCCTGCAATCCTTCTGTCCATGTTCATTCCCGCAACAATAGGAACATCCCTCTTTTACTACATCCATTCCCGAAATTTCTGCTCTTCTCTTTCTTTCTACTTCCCTGGTTTCCTTCAGGGTAGTAGGTAGAGACTCTTGAACTAAGTCAGCATCTGACCCGTTTTTCAACGTGGTCTTCAGGTCCGAGAGCTCAAAAGAGCTGGTCTCTCTAAGGACGTTGCCCCTTACAGATGACCCGATAGCCAACCTCGCTGGAAGCAATTCGTTCGAGGTCTCATATCTTGCGATACGAGATTGCTCTCCATATAAAACTTTGTTACGGAGGAAGATAGAAGCTGAGTCCATCTTCTCGTGCTGCCTCTGGTATATACCATCAACTGAGGCTAACACGAGGCACTTGGCTTTCGCACAGTCTTCTTCCGATGTCCTACGGATATCAATATCCGTGACAGGGGAAACTGGACCTGAGACGGCAGGGGTTGGATCAATCAAGAGGTTTCCCAGCTTGTCCTGGGCAATGGACATCCGGACAGACCTTTGCCAGTCATAACAGTCAGATTCAGTCATTTTATTATCTAGATGTGACCTAGGTGCGGTCATTGGGTCGCTGCAATTAAGAGAGAGAGAAGAAGACACTTAGCATGATGCTCTTGCAAGTTTAGATTGGTTTTTAATTTATCTAAACAGGATGGCTCCCACTGTCTCTCGAATCCCTCCCCAAACCATAAAGGAAGGATTAGTCAGGATCAATCTCACCGTACAATACTTGCTTAACCGTTCAGCCAGGCCAGTGTCGGTACTTCGAGGGAGGTTTTCCAACGCTTTCGCGAAGTTCCTTAATTAAGTAACCTCTTTTCCCTGTGGGCGTAGCCCCGCTAACACCTTTCTAGACACCTACTTGGTTTATAGCATTGATCGTTAAGTGAGAGTTTTCCCGAGGAGTAGCATATACTCACAGTAGGATCGGGATCCAAATATCATCGCGTGATAAAACCGAAGAAATCCTACCAGAATCATCACACTCCAAATGGTATGCAGCGCTAGCAAGTTTCAGTACTTATGAAACTCCCGATGTGGATTTTTGCCCCATGCTCTTATGACCTTGACTAAGGCCAACAAATCATAAGTCACATGTCAAGTTCTACCCGTCGTTATCCAGGTTAATTTGAACCCACCCGTATATACCCTTGACTATGGCCAACAAAGCAATACGACTGTCCCAAACCAACGCATCTATCTATGCTGCACATGAATACCCAATAGCTACCAATCACTATGCCTTGACTTTGGCCAAAATACATAGCTTGAATACTTTTTGACCATTCATGTGGAATGACGGAGGGCTACGAATGGTTTTGGCGAAACCGTGAACGTAGTGAACTTGATATAATCGATGGAACGAGATAGCTTTTAAAAGGAGTGGTTCAAGCTCCGCGTTTAAAAGTTTAGTTTTGAAAAGAACCGAGTGGTTTTCAAAGTGTTCCAATCGACTTTTACTTGGTTTATTTTCTTGCATTAGTTCTTTTAATGCGTCCCATCATTTAATCCTACCATTGCAGAAAACAACCAAAATATGGCGTACGCTTATGCCATTCGCATTCGCCATGGGGCCCCGTCATCACCCGTTAGGTTACTTAACTAACGACAGAGCGGGGGCTGGGCTAGCGCGGCTGTAAAACATAAGCAACGCCTAAATAGTTATAATATATAAATATATAGCAATGATAGACATTACAGATCACAGATGAATACATTGGATATACTAGAAATCCGCAATCCGTTCGAGCCTGCAACGAAAAGCGGATTACACGGTCGCGGTGAATAGCCAAAACCCCACCCAAGACCCCTACGGGTGCGGCAAACTACCCGCCAAGTAACCGAAGCGAAGCAACCTCCCTCACCACCGTGAGTAGGCCACTCGGCACTTCGAGATACCCGGTAGTTTGTGCATCCCCTCCATGGGTCTATTCTAGGAGCAAAAACAGTAAAAAGAATTATACAATGACGGCTACAACCCCGACCCGGTTGCGCGGCCATACAAATAATAATACATCAATTTACATGTTACAATGAATGAAAGAAAAAGGAACACTCATCTCACATCCACCCCGACTATTCAACCGCGACAATCCAACGCATTCATATACACATACCATCATCAAACTCAGATCACAGATATGTATAACCCCGACTAATCGACATATAGCGATTAGCCGACGTTCAATACATATAAACATCACAGATATAACCCTTTAATCAAAGTGTATTGAAGTTCAATCAAAAATACGGATTTATAGGCCCCCAAAAACAAATTTCTTTTCTGGAAAACTTAGGCACATATAAACCATCTTAAAAATCCCAAAACCATTCCAGAAGAACACTGCACCAAACTCGACCCAGAGCCGAGCCAAAACGGCCGCGGTTGCGCGGCAATAGCTTGCTAGCGCCGCGGAACCACGGCGCTTTGAACGAATCTCTGGATCGTTTTTGGTGGCTTTCTTCACAAATCCCTGAGATGATTTTTGACGTACGATTTATTTTATTTTGAACAGAAAAAATTTTAACAGAAACTTGGGTTTTTCTAAACTCGGTTTTACGATTTTTTCCGATTGATCTTCCATACACTTTACTACCTAGCTAGTTTATGTTTAGTTAGGCTCTGATACCACTGTAAGTCTACGTTGCCCACCCCGGTGCTTGCGGGGAGGCGGAAAACGGAATAAAAATCGGATTTTTATCACTTTAAGCAACATGGACTAGACAAAGAAGGATCTTTGCTAAACAAAAACAAGCTAAAGCTAACTAGAAACTAGCTAAAGGGTAGAATGGTTATACCTAGGGCTTTATGTCCTTCTCTCCTTGCTCCTTGGAGCAGTAGAAAGGGATCACCTTTGTCGTCTTCTCACGTCGAAGAAGGATCCACCCGAAAGCCTCAACCTTTGGCTTCAACTCCAAGCTAGAAGTAACTAGGGTGCTAGAAGTGCTAATCCTAGAACCCTAGATGAGAGTAGAGATTATCAAGAAGAGGTTTTTCTCAAGCTCAAGTGTTTCTCAACACATGAGAGGGGAGAGCTTGAGGGAGAGGAAGAACAAGAGAGAGAAAGTGAATGATAGAATGAGAGAATAATATGAAGCATTCTCACATATATGTGTGAATTATTATAAATTGATAATTAGCTAGATAATTGTCATGGTTAATCAAGACATGACCATTATCATTTCATTTTTAATGCAAATTGCAAGGATCAAAGAGCATCTTCCAAATGAAATGATGATGGTCAAAGTGTCAACCTAGGTCAACAAGTCAAGAAGGTCAAATGGTCAACAACCATAACCATGCACAATTATATTAAACTAATATCAATTAACCATAATACACACATAAGCATTAGGGTTAATAAAATGACAATGGTCATTAACCCTAATCAAAGTCCTCTCCCTCTGTCTCAAGCAACTGTGCATATGCACCCGTATTCGTGATCCGAGGAACACGAATACAAAGAGATAAAACCAATCCCAAATCATATACTAGGATCCGGCTTAAACCAAAGCCTGCTAGTATAAGCTGTCCGGACAGCAAACGTGCACAAGTGTGCGGATGTGAACGAACCCTGTCGCAAAACCATGCGACCTCTACTCATTTTGCCTAAAGGCGAATAGCTCTCTGTGTGGGACTCTAAAGACTCGACACTACGCTGGCAGTGGGTTTAACCACAGACCGCAAGCGGCACTAGCTGTACGTAACGGTCCCCAGGTAGATGCCGATAAGAAGACTGACGAGGTGAACCCCATCTGAACTCCTACTGAGCCTGTATGTGACAGTCTCCGCACAGTCCGGTCTATTCGTCTGATACATCGCATGGCGGGCCTAAGGGGGCGGTGAACGTCAGTCCCCTAATAGCGGTACAAGTCTGTAAGTCCATTCTACCTCTCCCGGTACTTTCGGGAATGCGGAATTTGGTAAAAAACAATTTTCTTAAGGATGGTAACATGGACCTATAACCCGGATCTTGGTTAAACATCTATCTAACACCTAACTGTGAGTTTCTAGCTACTCGGTTAGGGGGTTATACCTTGCTTGTCTTGAACTCCTTCGTCTTCAAGCTCCGATGGTGGTCCGATGGCTTCTTCTCGTCGTCTCCGTACGCCGAAGATAGATCCACCTGAAAGCTCCAACCTTTAGCTCCTTCTTCGTTCTTTGAAGAAACTAGTTCACTTGGTTTGCCAAACCTAGTGAACTAGAATGAGTAGAGTAGAATTAGAATGGGATTTTATCTATGGTTCTTGATTCTCAACTCATGAGACAAGAGAACCATAGATCAAGAGAGGGAGCAAGAGGTTGAGGGTGAGAGCAAAAGGAGAGCTCAAGAACAAGAGAGAGAATGAGCAAGAAAGAATGAGGCTCCCTTTTGTCTTTCACCCTCTCATAATCCAAAGTGATCATAACTCATCATATCAAAAAAAGTCTTATGTGATGGTTGAAGCAACCATAACCATATCATTTCATGCACTCATTTTACACAAATGAGCAAGTAAACAAAAGTCTTTGCCATGAAATGATGGCTATGGTTATCATGATGGTCAACTAGTCAAGCCTAGTCAACCGGTCAACAAAGTCAACAAGTCAACAAAAGTCAACAAGTCAACAAAGTCAACAAAAGTCAACAACCATGTCACCATAATACTTAATTAATATAATAGTTAATCACATATCAAATTCTCATTAGGGTTGAGCAAAAAGTCAAATAGTCAACGGTCAACTGTCAACAACCCTAATAAGAATCCGCTGCCTCTGCCTCCCTGTCACCTGTGCATACACACCCGCATCCGCGTTCCGAGGAACACGAATGCAAACTGGATAAATCCAATCCCATAAGGTACACTAGGATCTGGCTTAAACCAAAGCCCGCTAGTGAAAACTGTCCGGACACTATACGTGCACAAGTGCACGGATGTGACCGAACCCTGTCGCAAAACCATGCGACCTGTCGCAATACCATGCGACCTCTACTCTTTTGCCTAAAGGAGAAAAGCTTTCTGTGTGGGACTCTAAATACTCGACACTACGCTGGCAGTGGGTTTAACCACAGACCGCAAGCGGCACTAGCTGTGCGTAACGGTCCCCAGGTAATGCCGACAAGAAGACCGACGAGGCGAAACCCATACTGAGCCTGAGTGTGACATTCTCCGTACAGTCCGGTCTGTTCGTCTGATACATCGCATGGCGGGCCTAGGGGGCGGTAAACGTCAGTCCCCCAATAGCGGTACAAGTCGTGCCGGAGCGAAGCCCAAAACACCCTGAGATAACACTGGAAACCTACCAGTATATCTCGTTTGCCCTGGCCAGGGACTACTCGTGTAATGGCTCTCCTAGACACAGCGCGATGTCAACCCCCAATACCGGGAGAGACGAATCCTGTCTAACCGTCACTGCCTCCAAGTGCTTCGGGACTGCACCCAACTACTACCTGTTTGCACGACTCCTTTGAGCCGTGGTAGGGTAGTGATCAAAGTGCAGTGGGAACACACTTGAGGCGAAGTGACAGTGTCAAGTCAGCGGACTAAGCTGTACTCATGTCACCTGGGAACTGATAACTGACGATAGGTATAATACCAACTAGTCAGTTCCCGACGAGTCCTGTCCAGTGTACCCGTAACCTAACGAGCACCCGCATACTATCTCAAGTACGACGTACTGACGGCTGTGGGACAGACCGTCTCCCACACTGGGATGAGAAGCGCATGCGCTGGTCTACTCCGGAGTATCGATGCCCTGTCTCGATAGTCCTGCGACCAGGGACCTGCATAAGGATGTGCTTATAGATTACCCAGCCCCACTAGTGTGACGGCCATCACATCGCTGGTAATCAAGCAAAGATCCTAAGGGCTCTACTAATGTGTATAGGCGATATACAAAAATAAACATATGTACACATTGAAGTAGAAACAAACCAAGTAGCATACTACTATTTTGAGCAAGATTGTATATACAAGGTGAATATCCCAAGCTTCCATTAAGTAATATACAAACCAGTATGATACAGTAATGGCCTCTAGGGCATATACACTAACAATCTCCCACTTGCACTAAGGCCATGTACTGGCGTATCGAAGACCTATCATCTCGATCAGCCGCTCGAACTGAGTCTGGGGCAGGGACTTGGTGAATGGATCTGCAGTGTTATCTTCTGAAGCGACTCTCCGAACCTCGATCTCCTGGCGATCTACGATCTCCCTGATCAGGTGATACCGCCTTAAGATGTGCCTGGATCTCTGATGGGACCTGGGTTCCTTCGCTAAAGCTATAGCCCCGTTGTTGTCGCAATACAGAGGTATTGGATCAACAATGGACGGAACCACCTGAAGTTCTTTCAAGAACTTCCTCATCCAGACAGCTTCTTTTGCGGCATCAGATGCAGCGATGTATTCCGCTTCCATCGTCGAGTCTGCAACGGTTTCTTGTTTGGAACTCTTCCAACACACCGCCCCTCCATTGAGGGTAAAGACAAAACCCGACATGGACTTGGAATCATCCTTGTCACTCTGGAAGCTGGAGTCAGCAAAGGCCTCGATCTGGAGGTCTTTTCCGCCATACACTAAGAACATCTCCTTAGTCCTTCTTAGGTACTTGAGAATGTTCTTTACCGCTATCCAGTGTTTCTCCCCAGGGTTTGACTGATACCGGCTTACCACACTCAGTGCATAAGCTACATCCGGTCTGGTACACAACATCGCATACATTATAGAGCCTACCGCAGAAGCGTAGGGTATAATAGACATGCGATCCCTCTCCAAATCATTCTTGGGAGACATCTCTTTAGAGAGGGTGATCCCGTGACAAGCCGGTAGGTTACCGCGCTTGGAATCTTCCATACTGAATCTCTTCAGTATGGTGTCGATGTACCTGGACTGTGAAAGTCCTAATATCCTCTTGGATCTGTCACGGTAGATCCGGATACCCAGAATGTACGAGGCATCACCCAGGTCTTTCATGGAGAACCTGTGTGATAAGAACCCCTTGACAGATTGTAGCATAGGAATGTCATTTCCTATTAAGAGAATGCCATCCACGTATAAAACGAGGAATACTACAGTTCTCGCTACAAATCTACTATAGATGCATGGTTCATCTGGATTTTTGATAAAGCCAAATTCTTTGACCGTCTCATCAAAGCAGATGTTCCAACTCCGCGATGCCTGCTTTAGTCCATAGATGGACTTAAGCAACTTGCACACCTTTCCGCTGCTCCCACTCTGAATGAAACCCTCTGGTTGGTCCATATAGACACACTCCTCTAAATTTCCATTTAGAAAAGCTGTCTTTACGTCCATTTGCCAGATCTCATAATCGTGGAAGGCAGCAATGGCAAGAAGGATCCGAATGGATTTCAGCATGGCTACTGGAGAAAAGGTTTCGTCATAGTCCAAGCCAGGTCTTTGACGAAAACCCTTTGCTACCAGCCTAGCTTTATAGGTCTCAACCTGTCCATCTACACCAATCTTCCTTTTGAAGATCCACTTGCATCCTACGGGTTTTACCCCGTCTGGAGCAATGTCCAACGTCCATACCTTGTTGGTGTACATGGACTCCATTTCGGTCCGCATTGCATCCAGCCATTTCACTGAGTCAACGCTCTGAACGGCCTGCTGGAAGCTAGTAGGCTCATCATATTCTATGATGCAATCCTCTCTATCCCCGTCTATGAGAAAACCGTAGTATCTCTCGGGCGGATGAGACTGCCTACTACTCCTGCGGAGCGACGTAGGAATGTCCTGTTCTGTTGAACCCTCTGGTTCCACTAAGCTTTCAGTAACAGTCTGTGGTTCTGGAACTTCTTCCAGTTCTATTATGCTCCCACTTATCTGGGTTTCCAAAAACTCAGTTTCCAAGAAGCGGGCATGCTGAGAAACAAAAACCTTTTGTTCCTCAACGGAATAGAAAAGATACCCCCTGGAGTTCCTTGGGTATCCCACAAACTTACACTGTACTGAACGTGCCTCAAGCTTGTCCGCATGCTGCTTCTTTACAAAAGCTGGACATCCCCATACCTTAAGATACTTAAGACAGGGTTTCTTCCCAGTCCACATCTCATATGGGGTGGTAGGCACAGTCTTGGTGGGAGCCTTGTTCAAGAGATACGCAGCTGCTTCTAGTGCATATCCCCAGAATGATCGCGGTAACTCAGCGTTACTCATCATGGACCGAACCATATCCAATAGGGTTCGGTTCCGTCTCTCCGATATACCATTATGTTGCGGAGTGTATGGAGGAGTAAGCTGAGAGAGAATACCATTCTCTTTTAAGTAATTCAGGAATTCGGCACTTAAGTATTCTCCACCTCGATCCGATCTTAGAATCTTAATACTTTTGCCGGTCTGTTTCTCTACTTCATTCTTATACTCCTGGAATTTTCCAAAGGCCTCGGACTTATGTTTCATTAAGAAGACATAGTCGTACCTTGAGAAGTCATCCGTAAAAGTAATGAAGTAAGAATGTCCGCTTCGGGCATGTGTAGACATTGGACCGCACACGTCACTGTGTACGAGTCCCAAGAGCTCGCTCGCTCTTACTCCTTGTCCAGTAAACGGAGTCTTTGTCATCTTTCCTTTGAGACAAGATTGACAAGTGGCATATGATTGATATTCGAACGCATTCAAATATCCTTCTGTATGTAACTTAGTCAACCTTCTCTCATTGATGTGACCCAATCTACAATGCCATAAGAAAGTCTGATTCATTTCCGGAGACTTTCTCTTGTGTGTATTCTGGAAATTGAAAATCTGTGGTTGGTTTAACACGTATATACCATTACTCAATGTACCTGACCCAATCAAAACTTGATTAAGGTGAATGTTTACAACATTACTTACAAACGCAAATTCATAACCTTCTTTAGAAACTAAAGATACAGAAATGATATTACAAGTTGCGTTGGGTATAAAAAAGCAATTACGCAAAACCAAAACATGTCCATCTGACATTCCCAGGTGATAGTCCCCCACGGCTTTAGCATCCATGCTAGCTCCGTTCGCAACTCTGAGGGTCATGTCACCTGCCTTCAAAACCCTACGGTTTCTCAACGCCTGCAAAGAATTACAGATATGAGATCCTGATCCGGTATCCAATACCCAGGAAGTAGAGTTTATTGAAAGACAGTTTTCAATAACATACACACCTGAAGCTGAAGCTGCAACCTGCTTCAATTCCTGTGTTCTGGCCTTCCAGGCCCTGCAATCATTCTTCCAGTGTCCTTTCTTATGACAATAGAAGCATTCTTCCTTATCCACAAGCTTCCCCGCTATCTTTGTTGCTTTACCTTTTCCCTTCGTATCCACTTTACTAACACCGTCCCTTGGTTTGGCGGGGGCCTTCTTCTTCTTTCCCTTGGCTTTCGCCTTGGACCTAGAAGAAGATGATCCTCCTACAAACAAAGTGGATGTATCTGTAAGCCCGCGGGGGCGCCCCGGCCGTCGATCCGACGCCGGAAACGCGGAAAACAAAAACTTTGCGAACTTTGCAAAACGGCACCACCGTGGACTTTCTACCCGGATCGGGCCATTAACCTAGCTAGCTAGCAAATAGAAAAGAGTAGAGATGTATACCAAGCGATCCGTGTCCTTCGGTCTTCGTCTCCACTCCGATCTCCCGCGGAATCTCCGTCACCTTCTCGCTCGTCGGAAAAGCACCACGTAGCCGGAATCTTTTACGGGCTCCCGCCTCTTGACCGAGGCAACTCGGGCGCGAAGTTGGCTAGCCGACGCGTCCAAGACTTGCTATAGAATAGTGTAGAAGCTTGTCTCTTTTGGGGTTTAAGAGGTTGCCATGGTTGTAGGAATTTTGCACAAAGAAATTTCATGGATGGATGCTAAAAAAATGAGCATCTCAAAATGAATTGAGCTCGGCCAGAAAAAACATTTTTCCCTGCACACCAATTAAGCTCACTGGAAATGTGTGGGTGAAGTATATGCATAATTAAAACAATGCATAAGGAAAAATCTACCTCACAGCACACTCACAAGGTGAGGGGCCCACGAAAATCACACTAAGGAATTTCCCACCAAAAAATATACCCTCATTCTCCCTCTTGAACAGTGGCCGGCCCCAAAAAACTCCAAGTGGGGAAAAATAAAAAAAGAATAAATAAAGAGGAGAATAAATGAAAAGATAATTATCAAATCAATAACTTTCTCATATCAATTTCATTTCTCACCTAACCAAATCACCATCCCATAAATGCAAGAGAATGACCAAAATGGAATATCATGATTATGAAGCCACACTCATGCAAAGAAACCCCTCACAAAATGTTAATTGCAAATTTGCAATTAACACCCTCCAACGAAAAGTCCGACCGGGAAGGAAAAAGAGAAAACCGGCCGGAACAGAATGCAAACTGGCAACCCCAGAAAACCGATCCCGTAATAAATTACAGGAAAACCCCGCTACTGCAAATACATGCCCGTATTTGTATTCCCGCTGAACACAACTACAAAGAGACAAAACTACACTATCAAATACTAGTATCCGGCTTAAGCCAAAGCCGGCTAGCAAAAACCGTCCGATCACGATCCGTGCAATACCGCACGTATCTGATCGAACCATGCCATATCTCCATACGGCCTCTACAGCGTTTCGCCCGAAACTTGAGTAACTGTCTGTGTGGTGGACTCTAAAGACTCGTCAATACTGTGGCTGTGGATTTAACCACTAGCACGTCAGAGGTATAAGCCAATACGTGACGGGCCACCAGGTATTGACCAAAAGGGACGTCGATGAGCGAACTCATCCTGACACCCTACTGAGCCTGTCAGTGACAATATCCGTACAGTCCGGTCCGTTCGTCTATGAGCATCGCATGGCGGGCCTAGGGGGTTGGTAAAAGTCAGACCCCCAAAAGCGGTACAAGTCGTGTCGGAGTGTAGCCCAGAACACCCTGAGATACTACTGGAATACCTACCAGCAAATCTCCTGCCTTGGCCAAGGACTTTTCATGTTCTGGCTCTCCTAGACACAGCACGACCTCACCCCTAATACCGGGAGAGACGAACCCCTGCAGATCCGCTCACTGCCTCCATGTGGCTCGGGACTGTACCCAACTAAAACCTGTTTGCACGACTCCTTTGAGCCGTGGTAGGGTAGTAATCAAAGTACAGTGGGAACTCACACGAGACAAATGACGATCCCAGGTCGATGAACTAACCTGTACACATGTCACCTGGGAACTGCTATCTGACGTCTGGTATATCCCAACTAGCAGGTTCCCGGCGAGTCCTGTCCGGTGTACTCATAACCCAATGAGCACCTGTATACATCTTAGGTGAACCAACTGACACCAGTGGCTTGTGAGACCGGCCACCGCCCCTCGTCGGGGTCTCGACTGTATACACTAGTCTACTCTGGAGAAACGATGCCCTGTCTCGAATCTCCCACGACTAGGGACCATTTAAGGATGTGCTTATAGACTCCAGCTCCCACTTATATGATCGCCCTCATACTGCTGGAAGTCAAGCAAGAATCCTAGGGGCTTTATCAACGTGTAATAGCGACTCGTAAGGTCACCTAAAGCAGTACACGATGATAAAGATAAACCAGATAGCATACTATCATCTCGAGTAAGACTGTCCTACTGGGACAGGTCCTCCCCTCAATCATTGCAATCACGTGCCTGTGACTCAATAATTGACTCTGAGGGCACTATCTCCAACAATCTCCCACTTGCACTCAAGGCTAATTATTGCGATGTCGCATACTCACAGCCCGTGTGATACCGAACACCCAACTCCTCTACTAGTCAGTCTCACAAAGCTCGTTTGCGAAACTATTGCGTTCGAGGAATAGCCTCAGTGAGTGGATCCGCTTTGATGTTTCTTTCTATGTCTCTCTATATCTCAAGTTCGCAGAGAAAGCTATCTCCCGAAATGAGCAATACCTGTCTTAGAATGTCTGGATGTCTGATGGGACCTAGCTCATAAGTGAACTCCAAATCCAAACTTCTTAGACTGTATCGACAACTGAACTTAATCAGTGTCCTGCGCCATGCCTTCCCTCAGTTTCCACCTGGACCACCTGTCCAAAATACTGCCCCTCGTTAGAGGGAAAAACTATAACTCTGACAGCCACTCTGCCATCCAGGTCACCTTGGAAGCCTGGAATGATAACTGTCTACCGAAGAAGACTGCCGTTATCATATCCCTAGAACATCCACTTATGTTCTAAAACTGCTTCCGACTGTTTCTCCAAGATTGGATTAATATCAACTTATTGCACCTACTGCAAGAACAACATCTGGTGTGGTACTTGACATCTCATGATTGACTCAGTTGCCTAAGCAAGTGATCTGTCAATTATGCGTGTCCCTCTCCCCTTTAGTCTGTAAGACACCTTTAGAGAGGGTGACTCCATTACCTGCAGGTACACTACCGTGCCAGGAGTCGTCCATTCTAAATACTCATAGAATGCTGTCAAAGTACCCAGATTGGGAAACCACCCAAATCTAGATCTAAATCTATAGATCTAGTAACCAGAATGTCTGATATAATATCCAAGTCCTATGTGGAGAAACCACTGTGTGACGACCA
This sequence comes from Agapanthus africanus, assembly GCA_030015575.1. Lineage (NCBI taxonomy): Eukaryota > Viridiplantae > Streptophyta > Magnoliopsida > Asparagales > Amaryllidaceae > Agapanthus > Agapanthus africanus. The sequence goes on from JASDDO010000029.1 coordinate 57,281,234, forward strand.
AAGTATAACCGATCGTAGTATAGGAATATCACTTCCTACTCTGTGTATGTCATCAAATACCAGGACATCACACCCTACTACCTTCTTAACAGATCCATCCCATATTCTGATGAAGTCAAACCTATGACTGTCACATCAGAAATAGATGATCTATCTCCGCTATATCTGCTCTAGTCTATAAATAGACATAAGCCTGATATCCACCAATGCTTCCGCTGCTCCCACTGACTACGACAACCCTCTGGCAGAGTCATATAGACGTGCACTTCTAAAGCCAGTTTAGAACGACGCTATACTCATCCTCCCGCCGGGTCTCGCAGCCTGGAACAACAGCAATGGCAAGTCTGGGTAAACAAGAACCTCCCTGCCACCGTCCTTGAGTATACCGAAGTATCTCTCGGGTGCCTGAGGTTACCCACCATATCTGCGGAGTGGCCAATGGAATGTCAAACCAGATTGAATCTTTAGGTTCTTATCAAATCTTCAGTAATCGTTTGCGGTTCTGGAATCACTTCCAGTTCTACCATACTCCCACTTCTGTTTTCTGAAAAAATCCACTTTTAATAAAACTGTGGCGAGTCAAGAACAATATCACTATTGATCTTCCAGATGGTAGAAAGTCAACCCTCGTCATAGCCCGGGTCAACCCACAAACAGCCATTACTGAAACGTGCCTTGAGTTGTCCAGAGTCTGGTTTTAAGCATAAGCCGGACAACTCCCCGTATCTTAACAATGTCAAGATATGAACTGTTCTATATCCAAGAAACAGAGGCACTGATTTAATTGAACCAGATTCAAATCATGCAGCTGTCTCCAGTGCATGTCAAGTAAATGGAAGAGAGGCCGATCAGCGTTACTCAACTTAGGAGTACTTCCAATTATGAGTAACCTGAAAAAGAAGCTAGTTCTCTTAATCATTACTATCAACTGAATACCATTCACAAGTATCTACATCTTCGATCTCCTTGAAGAATCCCGATACTTGCAACACCTGGTTCTCTACTTTATTCATATACCTATAACTCCTCAAAACTTAGACCCTGTGTTTCTACGAAACACATGTCTAAGAACTAGAGAAGTTAAAAGTAAACAGAATATAGTACGAGGACCAACCCCTCTGTCCTAATGGACACTGGACAATATACAATACTCTGTATAAGTCCTTTGAGTCAAGTGACTCATTCACTGTGTGTCGTAGGTTGAAAACTGTACTTTTGGTTAAGAAGAATTACACCGCTGTTCAATGCTCCTTACCTAACCATCCACTGGTATAGGTAAATGTCATAGACATAATTTCAAAAAGATATGTCTCACTCTATAAAAATAGACGTACAGATATATCAATTTGAAATTGGTGCACAACAACGGATATTCAAAACCAAATATTTGCCGACCGGCAAACAACCCAGGTGGCTTCCTCAAATATCACCAATTCCAACGAATCCCGATATAATGAGGAGGGTCACCTAATTCCCAATAACTTACTCCCACTCATCATCTGTAAAACCATACAGATGTGAGAATCCAACCTGGTAAATACATACCCTGGAGTAAGTGTCTAATCGAGAAATCAGTTTTCTTTTAACAGTACACAGTGAAACTGAAACATTGAAATGTTTCGATGGGGTATGCTGGTATTCCTAGTAATGCCTCTTCCATTATCCAGATTCACAACTATAACTGTATAATTCTTTGCCACCTCTCCAAATCCCTTTATATGTCTTTAGTCATTACCTTCTGTACACCCCTTTAGGCCAAATGGTTTTCTTCCTTCCCTACCGTTCGGCACCAGCCTATGGTTTGGAAGAAGACTATCCAATAAGCATAATGGGTGTACTGTCCTAGTCCTAGGAGTACTCGCAATGCGAGAGAAGGTGAGGATAAAAGACAACCGAATGTACTTAATTCATAGGTGATTTAGGATTGACAAAGAAGTACAAGGTTTGGTCGTGAATAGCAGTCGCAATTTACTTTGCCCTCTTACTAATCCCTTGCTTTGTCTGAACATAATACCTTCTGTACACCGTTTAGGCTAATTGGCTTTCTTCATTCCCTACCGGTCGGCACCAGCCTAGGATCTGGAAGAAGACTATCCAATTTGCGTAATAGGTGTACTACTCCTAAACCAAGGAGTACTCACAACCTGAGAGAAGGTAAAAGGTAAAGACAACTGAATAGTCCTATTCGTTTTCTCCAGAACCGGAAACCATCCTCGAAGTCATTCGAGTTCGTATATAACCATACGATGGTTTTGTCCAATGGAAGTGGACGTTCGTAGTAATACGGGATGTCCCGGAGAAAAGAGTAAAAGTAGGAGTGGCAAAGAGGTCTGCAACTCTGACAATCCAAAAGCCTGTGTTAAGAAGGTTCGGTCAACTTGGTCACTGAGTCATAGTCTAGGGTCAGGTCAATGGTCGCTGCCAAAGAGAGAGAGAAAAGAAACACTCAGCGTGCACTCTAACCTAGATCAGAATGGTTGTCACTTTATCTAATCTGGAAACCTCCCACTGTAACGTCAAATTCTTCCCCAAACCTGAAAGAAGAATTAGCCGGGAATACCCGAGGAGTAAACCAACTCATCAGTGGGAATCGGGATCCAACTATCATCGCATGATAACGTGACGGAATCCGCTCACGCTATCACACTCCAGAAGGTATGCGCATACCTGGCAAGTTTCAGTTCTTTTGAAACTCCCGATGTGGATTTTTACCCCATGCTCTTATGACCTTGGCGTGAGGTCAAAATATCATAAGTCACATGTCAAGTTCTACCCGTCATTATCCTGGTTAATTTGAACCCACCTGTACATACCCTTGACGTAGGCCAAAATAGTAGTACGACTGTCCCAAACCAACGCATCTATCTATGCAGCAGATAAATACCCGGCAGCTACCAAACACTATGCCTTGGCGTGAGGTCAAAATACATAGCTTGAATACTACCGAATATTTAACTGAAATGACGGAGGGCTACGAATGGTTTCTGGCGAAAACCTTTAACGTAATGAACTTGATATCGTTGAAGGAACGGATAGCTTTTTAGAAAAATATAGTAACGAAAACCTTCGCTAAAGAGGTCACTCCCGGTGAAGGGATCTCGGCTCTTTCCCCGTAGAATGAGGTGCAGGATATTCCAAATGAATACCACGATGCAAAGCAAAAGTAATCGGCTATAGTGAAGTTACTGCCCTGACGCAAACTTTTGTCCAAGGGGTCACTCCCGGTGAAGGGATCTCGGCCCTTGCCTCGTCGACTGAGGAGCAGGATATTCCAACTGAATACCACTGTGCAAAACAAAAGAGAACGCCCTTGCAATAACAGCTTTTTGAAAAAGTGTTCCAACAACATCAGAATAGGTTTGTTTATCTTGCATTGATCCGAATCAATGCAGTCCCATCAATTGATCACACCACAAAGAACGAAAATATACTGATGTACGTATATGCCATCCGCATTCGCCACTGGGTCCCGTCATCACTCGTTAGGTTAGCTAACTAACGACAGAGCGGGGACTGGACTAGCGCGGATGAAAAACATATACAACATCTACTAATATATATGATATATAATTTTCGCTCAAGGCGTGATAAAATGCAACACAGAAATGTATAGCAACACAGATCAATACAGATATCTGGGATCCCCGGGTTTCACAGAGCCGCTGAAACCCGACGTTCCCCTGGTCGTGTGGATAGCCTGTGCAAAGAAATCCTAGACCCCTACGGGTGCGGCAAGTTACCCGCCAAAACCTGAAGCGAGGCAGCCCCCTTCAGCAACGTGAATGGACCACCCAGCACTTCACGGAATCCGGTAACTTGGGCACCCCTCCTGGGCCAACCCAATACCCCCTACGAGTGCGGCGAATAGCCCGCCAATCCTAGAGTGAAGCCCCCTCCGTCTCAATGCCATGAGATGCGGGCTTGTTGCCCTCCAGAACCCGGCTATCCATGCACCCCTCCGCGGGGTAATCCTAGTACAGAAAGTAAAATATACATACAACGGGTACATCGACCGCAACCAGGTCGTGCCCCAAAAGAATAATACAAACTGGCAGTGACGGCAGTCCACATGTCGGACGCTCGCCCCGCAATATCAAATGTACATAATACAACAAAACTGTACTACCACTGCAACCAGGCTATCCCCCACGACCGATCCGCAACAACACAGTACAATCACAGAACATCAACGTGAAAATCACGTTCGCAAATCCGTCTAACCGGGCTATAGCAGTTAGACGGGATTTACCGATCAAATGACATTCACGGTCGCAGATATAATGTAAAAACTGTGAACTAGCATGTTTAAAATATCCGATCGAACAAATTTATCAAAGTGGGCCCCCAAAAAGAACTGTAGCACTTACAGAAAACCTGGGCCCAAATAAAATATCCCAAAAGCCCTATTTCTAACTCATAAGCTTACTGGGAAAATATGGTGCCACGATCCCTCTTATCCGCCGCGCAAGCGCGGCCAAACCACGGTTTTGGCCGCGCTTCCGCGGTGGAACTGAGGAATCAGTGGATCGTATTTTCCCAGAATTCTTATAATTTCTTGTACATGTCTCTGCAATCACCTGAAAAATTTTAGGAGCTCAAAAAATTTTAACAGAGAACATATGTGCACAAAAATACGGTTTTCGGGTTTTTGTTCGATCGAGTTCTAAACGCGCTAGAGCAAGCTAGGTAAGGTTAACGGCGTGGCTCTGATACCATTGTAAGCCCGCGGGGGCGCCCCGGCCGTCGATCCGACGCCGGAAACGCGGAAAACAAAAACTTTGCGAACTTTGCAAAACGGCACCACCGTGGACTTTCTACCCGGATCGGGCCATTAACCTAGCTAGCTAGCAAATAGAAAAGAGTAGAGATGTATACCAAGCGATCCGTGTCCTTCGGTCTTCGTCTCCACTCCGATCTCCCGCGGAATCTCCGTCACCTTCTCGCTCGTCGGAAAAGCACCACGTAGCCGGAATCTTTTACGGGCTCCCGCCTCTTGACCGAGGCAACTCGGGCGCGAAGTTGGCTAGCCGACGCGTCCAAGACTTGCTATAGAATAGTGTAGAAGCTTGTCTCTTTTGGGGTTTAAGAGGTTGCCATGGTTGTAGGAATTTTGCACAAAGAAATTTCATGGATGGATGCTAAAAAAATGAGCATCTCAAAATGAATTGAGCTCGGCCAGAAAAAACATTTTTCCCTGCACACCAATTAAGCTCACTGGAAATGTGTGGGTGAAGTATATGCATAATTAAAACAATGCATAAGGAAAAATCTACCTCACAGCACACTCACAAGGTGAGGGGCCCACGAAAATCACACTAAGGAATTTCCCACCAAAAAATATACCCTCATTCTCCCTCTTGAACAGTGGTCGGCCCCAAAAAACTCCAAGTGGGGAAAAATAAAAAAAGAATAAATAAAGAGGAGAATAAATGAAAAGATAATTATCAAATCAATAACTTTCTCATATCAATTTCATTTCTCACCTAACCAAATCACCATCCCATAAATGCAAGAGAATGACCAAAATGGAATATCATGATTATGAAGCCACACTCATGCAAAGAAACCCCTCACAAAATGTTAATTGCAAATTTGCAATTAACACCCTCCAACGAAAAGTCCGACCGGGAAGGAAAAAGAGAAAACCGGCCGGAACAGAATGCAAACTGGCAACCCCAGAAAACCGATCCCGTAATAAATTACAGGAAAACCCCGCTACTGCAAATACATGCCCGTATTTGTATTCCCGCTGAACACAACTACAAAGAGACAAAACTACACTATCAAATACTAGTATCCGGCTTAAGCCAAAGCCGGCTAGCAAAAACCGTCCGATCACGATCCGTGCAATACCGCACGTATCTGATCGAACCATGCCATATCTCCATACGGCCTCTACAGCGTTTCGCCCGAAACTTGAGTAACTGTCTGTGTGGTGGACTCTAAAGACTCGTCAATACTGTGGCTGTGGATTTAACCACTAGCACGTCAGAGGTATAAGCCAATACGTGACGGGCCACCAGGTATTGACCAAAAGGGACGTCGATGAGCGAACTCATCCTGACACCCTACTGAGCCTGTCAGTGACAATATCCGTACAGTCCGGTCCGTTCGTCTATGAGCATCGCATGGCGGGCCTAGGGGTTGGTAAAAGTCAGACCCCCAAAAGCGGTACAAGTCGTGTCGGAGTGTAGCCCAGAACACCCTGAGATACTACTGGAATACCTACCAGCAAATCTCCTGCCTTGGCCAAGGACTTTTCATGTTCTGGCTCTCCTAGACACAGCACGACCTCACCCCCAATACCGGGAGAGACGAACCCCTGCAGATCCGCTCACTGCCTCCATGTGGCTCGGGACTGTACCCAACTAAAACCTGTTTGCACGACTCCTTTGAGCCGTGGTAGGGTAGTAATCAAAGTACAGTGGGAACTCACACGAGACAAATGACGATCCCAGGTCGATGAACTAACCTGTACACATGTCACCTGGGAACTGCTATCTGACGTCTGGTATATCCCAACTAGCAGGTTCCCGGCGAGTCCTGTCCGGTGTACTCATAACCCAATGAGCACCTGTATACATCTTAGGTGAACCAACTGACACCAGTGGCTTGTGAGACCGGCCACCGCCCCTCGTCGGGGTCTCGACTGTATACACTAGTCTACTCTGGAGAAACGATGCCCTGTCTCGAATCTCCCACGACTAGGGACCATTTAAGGATGTGCTTATAGACTCCAGCTCCCACTTATATGATCGCCCTCATACTGCTGGAAGTCAAGCAAGAATCCTAGGGGCTTTATCAACGTGTAATAGCGACTCGTAAGGTCACCTAAAGCAGTACACGATGATAAAGATAAACCAGATAGCATACTATCATCTCGAGTAAGACTGTCCTACTGGGACAGGTCCTCCCCTCAATCATTGCAATCACGTGCCTGTGACTCAATAATTGACTCTGAGGGCACTATCTCCAACAGTATCCCTACCTTTCTGTAGGGTGCCCTCTGCGCTCCTCAGCATGTTGAGGAGCTCTGAAAGTTCAACCTCTTTTTCTTGTAAGTTGAAGTTCAGTATAAACTGGGCGTAAGTGGAAGGAAGGGACTGGAGAACTATATCCGTATATAGCTCACTCTCCAATGTGATCCCTAGGTCAGCGAGCTCCTCAATGTAGCCGATCATCTTTAGCACGTGCTCGGCTACTGATGATCCGACGGCCATTCTTGTCGAAAATAACTTTTTCGACGCTTCGTATCTTGCGATACGAGATTGCTCTCCATACAGTTCTTTTGTATGAAGCAATATGGATTCCATGTCCATATTCTCATGCCTCCTCTGATGTTCGTTGTCCATCGAGGCAAGCAGGAGGCATTTGGCCTTCGCGCTATCAATCTCCCAAGTCTTACGGATTTCCTTATCCGCGACGCTGGAAGTTGGACCAGGGACAGGGGGAGCTTTGGTGGTAAGAAGATACCCCAGCTTGTCGTAAGTGATTGCTATCTTGATATTCCTGAGCCAATCTTTGTAGTTTGGCCCTGTCAGTTTGTTTTTATCTAGGAGTAACTTAAGTCCAGTCATGTTGATTGGTCGCTGCAATTAGGAGAGAGAAGAAGAAACACTCAGCATGATGCTCTTGCAAGTTTAGAGTGGTTTTTAGTTTGTCTAAACAGGATGGCTCCCACTGTTTCTCGAATCCCTCCTCAAACCATAAAGGAAGAATTAGCCGGGATCAATCCCACCGCACAATACTTGCTTAACCGTTCAGCCAGGCCGGTGTCGGTACTTCGAGGGAGGTTTTCCAACGCTTTCGCGAAGTTCCTTAATTAGAGAACCTCTTTTCCCTGGGGGCGTAGCCCCGCTAACACCTTTCTAGGCACCTACTAGGTTTATAGCATTGATCGATTAGTGAGAAATTTCCCGAGGAGTAGCATATACTCACAGTAGGATCGGGATCCACATATCATCGCGTGACGAAACTAAAGGAATCCTACCAGAATCATCACACTCCAAATGGTATGCAAATCTAGCAAGTTTCAGTACTTATGAAACTCCCGATGTGGATTTTTGCCCCATGCTCTTATGACCTTGACGAAGGTCAACAAATCATAAGTCACATGTCAAGTTCTGCCCGTCATTGTCCAGGTTAATTTGAATCCATCCGTATATACCCTTGACGAAGGTCAACAAGGTAATGCGAATGTTCCAAACCAACGCATCTATCTATGCTACATATGAATACCCAATAGCTACCAATCACTATGTCTTGACGAAGGTCAACAAACACAGCTTGAATACTATTGAATATTCATACGAAACGACGGAGGGCTACGAATGGTTTTGGCAAAACCGTGAACGTAGTGAACTTGATTTGGTCGATGGAACGAGATAGCTTTTAAAAGGAGTGGCTCAAGCTCCGCATTTAAAAGTTGGTTTTGAAAAGAACCGAGTGGTTTTTCGAAAGTGTTCCAACGACTTTAACTTGGTTTATTATCTTGCATTAGTTCTTTTAATGCGTGATATTCTTGCATTAGTTCTTTTAATGCGTCCCATCATTTAATCCTACCATTGCAGAAAACAACCAAAATATGACGTACGCTTATGCCATTCGCATTCGCCACGGGGCCCCGTCATTACCCGTTAGGTTACTTAACTAACGACAGAGCGGGGGCTGGGCTAGCGCGTCTGTAAAACATAAGCAACGCCTAAATAATATCATATATAGATATACTGCAATGATAAACATTTCAGATCACAGATGAATACATTGGATATACTAGGAATCAGTAATTCGTACGAGCCTGTAACGAAAGACAAATTACACGGTCGCGGTGAATAGCCAAATACCCCACCCAAGACCCCTACGGGTGCGGCAAACTACCCGTCAAGTACCCGAAGCGTAGTAACCTCCCTCATCTCCTATGAGTAGGCCACTCGACACTTCGGCATACCCGGTAGTTTGTGCACCCCCTCCATGGGCCTATCCTACGAGCAAAAACAGTAAAAAGAAATTATACAATGACGGCTACAACCCCGACCCGGTTGTGCGGCCATACAAATAATTATTACATCAATTTACAAATTTACATGAATTGAAAGAAAAGAAAACTCTCGTCTCACAACCCCCGGCTATTCACCCGCGACAATCCAATATATTCATATACACATTCCAACACATTACAGATCACAGATTTGTATAACCCCCACTAATCGACATATAGCGATTAGTAGACGTTCAATACAAATATCACATTACAGAAAAACCCGTTAGCTAAAGTCTTTTAGAAGTTCGATCAAAAATACGGATTTTCGGGACCCCAAAATAAAATTTTCGTTCTGGAAAATCTGGGTTGAAAATATATATGCTAAAAATCCCAAAATACCCCCATAAAAACACTGCACCAAAAATTTACCTCGGCCGAGTCGACTCGGCCGCGGATCCGCGGCGGGAGCGTGCTCCCGCCGCGTTTCCGCGGCCCTTTGACTCGAACGTTGGACAATTTTTGGTGGGTGCTCACAGAAAAGCCTGAGCCGATTTTAGGTGTTAAAATAATCAACTTTTGAACAGTGGAAAAATCGACAGAAACTGCAAAATTTTTGGGGTTTGTTTCGGGACTTTTTCGTTGATCGATCTTCTAGTTACTTGCTAACATGCTAGATAGAGTTTAACTAGGCTCTGATACCACTGTAAGTCCATGCTACCTCTCCCGGTACTTTCGGGAATGCGGAATTTGGTAAAAAACAATTTTCTTAAGGATGGTAACATGGACCTATAACCCGGATCTTGGTTAAACATCTATCTAACACCTAACTGTGAGTTTCTAGCTACTCGGTTAGGGGGTTATACCTTGCTTGTCTTGAACTCCTTCGTCTTCAAGCTCTGATGGTGGTCCGATGGCTTCTTCTCGTCGTCTCCGTACGCCGAAGATAGATCCACCTGAAAGCTCCAACCTTTAGCTCCTTCTTCGTTCTTTGAAGAAACTAGTTCACTTGGTTTGCCAAACCTAGTGAACTAGAATGAGTAGAGTAGAATTAGAATGGGATTTTATCTATGGTTCTTGATTCTCAACTCATGAGACAAGAGAACCATAGATCAAGAGAGGGAGCAAGAGGTTGAGGGTGAGAGCAAAAGGAGAGCTCAAGAACAAGAGAGAGAATGAGCAAGAAAGAATGAGGCTCTCTTTTGTCTTTCACCCTCTCATAATCCAAAGTGATCATAACTCATCATATCAAAAAAAGTCTTATGTGATGGTTGAAGCAACCATAACCATAGCATTTCATGCACTCATTTTACACAAATGAGCAAGTAAACAAAAGTCTTTGCCATGAAATGATGGCTATGGTTATCATGATGGTCAACTAGTCAAGCCTAGTCAACCGGTCAACAAAGTCAACAAGTCAACAAAAGTCAACAAGTCAACAAAAGTCAACAACCATGTCACCATAATACTTAATTAATATAATAGTTAATCACATATCAAATTCTCATTAGGGTTGAGCAAAAAGTCAAATAGTCAACGGTCAACTGTCAACAACCCTAATAAGAATCCGCTGCCTCTGCCTCCCTGTCACCTGTGCATACACACCCGCATCCGCGTTCCGAGGAACACGAATGCAAACTGGATAAATCCAATCCCATAAGGTACACTAGGATCTGGCTTAAACCAAAGCCCGCTAGTGAAAACTGTCCGGACACTATACGTGCACAAGTGCACGGATGTGACCGAACCCTGTCGCAAAACCATGCGACCTGTCGTAATACCATGCGACCTCTACTCTTTTGCCTAAAGGCGAAAAGCTTTCTGTGTGGGACTCTAAAGACTCGACACTACGCTGGCAGTGGGTTTAACCACAGACCGCAAGCGGCACTAGCTGTGCGTAACGGTCCCCAGGTAATGCCGACAAGAAGACCGACGAGGCGAAACCCATCTGAACTCCTACTGAGCCTGAGTGTGACATTCTCCGTACAGTCCGGTCTGTTCGTCTGATACATCGCATGGCGGGCCTAGGGGCGGTAAATGTCAGTCCCCCAATAGCGGTTCAAGTCGTGCCGGAGTGAAGCCCAAAACACCCTGAGATAACACTGGAAACCTACCAGTATATCTCGTTTGCCCTGGCCAGGGACTACTCGTGTAATGGCTCTCCTAGACACAGCGCGATGTCAACCCCCAATACCGGGAGAGACGAATCCTGTCTAACCGTCACTGCCTCCAAGTGCTTCGGGACTGCACCCAACCACTACCTGTTTGCACGACTCCTTTGAGCCGTGGTAGGGTAGTGATCAAAGTGCAGTGGGAACACACTTGAGGCGAAGTGACAGTGTCAAGTCAGCGGACTAAGCTGTACTCATGTCACCTGGGAACTGATAACTGACGATAGGTATAATACCAACTAGTCAGTTCCCGACGAGTCCTGTCCACTATACCCGTAACCTAACGAGCACCCACATACTATCTCAAGTACGACGTACTGACGGCTGTGGGACAGACCGTCTCCCACACTGGGATGAGAAGCGCATGCGCTGGTCTACTCCGGAGTATCGATGCCCTGTCTCGATAGTCCTGCGACCAGGGACCTGCATAAGGATGTGCTTATAGATTACCCAGCCCCACTAGTGTGACGGCCATCACATCGCTGATAATCAAGCAAAGATCCTAAGGGCTCTACTAATGTGTATAGGCGATATACAAAAATAAACACATGTACACATTGAAGTAGAAACAAACCAAGTAGCATACTACTATTTTGAGCAAGATTGTATATACAAGGTGAATATCCCAAGCTTCCATTAAGTAATATACAAACCAGTATGATACAGTAATGGCCTCTAGGGTATATACACTAACAAAGTCGTGTCGGAGTGTAGCCCAGAACACCCTGAGATAACACTGGAAACCTACCAGTATATCTCGCTTGCCCTGGCTAGGGACTACTTGTGTAATGGCTCTTCTGGACACAGCGCGATGTCAACCCCCAATACCGGGAGAGACGAATCCTGTCTAACCGTCACTGCCTTCAAGTGCTTCGGGACTGCACCCAAAAACTACCTGTTTGCACGACTCCTTTGAGCCGTGGTAGGGTAGTAATCAAAGTGCAGTGGGAACACACTCGAGGCGAAGTGACAGTGTCAAGTCAGCGGACTAAGCTGTACTCATGTCACCTGGGAACTGATAACTGACGATAGGTATAATACCAACCAATTGTTCCCGACGAGTCCTGTCCAGTGTACTCGTAACCTAACGAGCACCCGTATACTATCTCAAGTACGACATACTGACGGCTGTGGGACAGACCGTCTCCCACGCTGGGATGAGAAGCGCATACCCTAGTCTACTCCGGAGTATCGATGCCCTGTCTCGATAGTCCAACGACTAGGGACCTGTATAAGGATGTGCTTATGGATTACCCAGCCCCCACGAGTGTGAGCGCCATCACAACGCTGGTAATCAAGCAAAGATCCTAAGGGCTCTACTAATATGTATATCAGCGATATGCTAAAAAAACACATGCACATATTAAAGCAGAGACAAACCAAGTAGCATACTACCATTTCGAGCAAGATTGTATATACAACTGTGAATATCCCAAGCTTCCATCAAGTAATATACAAACTAGTATGATACAGTAATGGCCTCTTGGGCATATATACTAACAGGAAGAAGTTCCCTCATCTCTTTGAAGGTATGCGTAGCTTTATATTTTTAAATTCGGGGACGAATTTCTTTAAGGGGGAAAATTGTAACACCTTATGATGTGTTTAGTGGCTAATTATACTTTAATATATGGTTTTGAATAAAATGTTTACCAAATCGATTTTCAAATATTTTATCCTATTTAATGAGTATTTCAATAGATTTTCCTAGGCTTGCACACACTTGTGCATGACAACTAGGGTTAAAATGGGGTTAGACCATGATTAGCAACCATGGTGGGTTAAACCTTTTTCCTTAAGCTAATTTTAAAATTTGTATTAAGTGTTTTGGAGTTATTGTTTTTTTTTCTTTAAACAATTGGAAATGGATTTGAATTTCTTTTGTGTTGACTTGGAGGGAGAAAGAGAGAGTGAAAGGGTGTGGACAACATGGCTTGAGCCATGCTCATTAAATGAAGAGAAAGAGGGGGGTTGACTTGTTTACTCTCATTCTCATTCTCACTTCTCTCACTCTCACTCACTCACATACACACACACTCACACAGCAGCAGCACCTGCAGCCTCAGCAGCAGCAGCAACAACCACAACAACAAGAAGCAGCAGCAACAGAGGCAGTAGCGGCAGCATCTTTATCATCATCAGCAGCAGCAGTGCAACACCTCTTCTTCTTCCTCTTCTTCCTACACACTAGACCTGGAGAGTGAGGTATTATTGCCTAGCCCAACTTCCTTGCTTGCTAAACTAGTGGTTGTTAAGCTTAATTAGTGTTAAAACTGCGATTTAATGCTTGAAATGGTGAATTGTGTGAAGTTTTGGTTAAGAGATATTTTTATTGGTTAGCCTAGCCTTGTTAGGTGTTATTAGGGCCACTTAAAACTAGTTAAACCCCAGATTTCACTAAAATACCATAGGGTTTCAATTAGTGCTAAAATTAACGTTTTAAGTAAATTCTTGGCTTTCTGTGATCTGCTTTAGACCCGGGGGTTTCAGAGAAAAATTGAGTTAACTGGAGCATATTGGGTAGACCTTGAACATACCACCAGAGCACAAACCCCAGACAACCAACCCAGGACGCCGTTTTAATCATTCTGGCCGCAAATTGCGGCCAGACAGGGGATTTAGAGGTTAGGGTTTTGGCTAGGGTAGTCTGCTGTGTTTTCCAGTGTTTTGGCATGTGCAACTTTGTAAGTTTTCACCTGTATCAAAATCTGGGACGATATATCATTTTATGATACATTTAGTTTGTGCGGCACGTATGATACGTGAGTGGGTTCTGTGATCCAGCGTGTCGCGACGTGTTGGGATAGTTTTAGACGCGTATACACACGTTTCAGCGTATCGCACACACGCGCGCTTAGTTCGCAATGCGAATTTCTCGTTTGATTTCGATATCGCGTTTTGCGAGATATTTTCTTAGGTGGATTTTCTATGTGTAAATTCTAGGTTCGTAGGCGGGTGCGTCAGATGCAGCAAAGAAAGGGAAGCAGGTGGTCGGCTACATGTAGCACGCGATCAGGTGAGTAGATTTAATATCTACGGGGAAATCGTCTGTATGGCGTTAAGCGTCAGGGCGTTATAGGATATTTTAGTTGTATGTGTTCATATATACTATAGTAGCATACCATCCCTTGTTGCATATAGAAATGGTAGATATAGAACACTGCACTGTCACTAACGATTCAAGCGGCACGAGCACTAATTGTATGTTACACTCACACCGTTAGTGATTGCCATGACACTTGCACTATAGGATTGCTACGAATTATATATCGTCTTGGTTTCCGCATCATTGATAATTGCCATGACTTGTCGCATATACACATATATTGATACATCACTACTTGCGCACATGTACACTGTATATTCACCTTAGTGCATACCTTCATTGATACATCACTACTTGCGCACATGTACACTGTATATTCACCTTAGTGCATACCTTCATTGATACATCACTACTTGCGCACATGTATACTGTATATTCATATTAGTGCATACCTTCATTGATACATCACTACTTGCGTACATGTACACTGTATATTCACATTAGTGCATACCTTCATTGATACATCACTACTTGCGCACATGTACACTGTATATTTACATTAGTGCATACCGTCCTTAATATATCCAAATTAGTACACATGTACATTGCTACACTCACATTGCGTATATATTCATTTGCACATTCATACCTATATATATACATATGTTACATACATGGATGATATTGTTATGATTTAAAAACTAATGGACCGCACGTGATATTTCAAACTGGATCTTTTTAAAAGATCGGTTTTCCCTTTTTACTCTTAATGTCAAACGACACATTGCATGGATTTACGCATTTACTTTGGATTTATGTGATTTCTGGATTTGGGGAACCGGGGTATTATTTTAAAAAATACGCACCGTTTTAAAAACCCGGTTTCCCTTGATATGATATTTTGGTGCGTCCACCACGCGTTTTCTCGGTTTTGAGACGTGTGCTTTAAACCCGATTCGAGGAGTTGGATGATCCGTTTGCGGATTCGTGGTGGACCCGGTATGGTTCCCCGGGGCGAGAAATGTTTCTCGTGGAGTAGACGATGAGCCTGGCAGGGTGGCTAGTACCTACCGGTGATTGGTTGGATCTGGCGGTTATCTGGAGGATACTGACCAGAGTCGATAGTGTAAGTACACGGCGGCGCCCCGGCCGTCAATCCGACGCCAAAATGCGGAAGCGAAAAACTTTAATTTTGCAAACTAGCAAACCGGCACCACCGCGCACCAAAACCCGGATCGAACCATTAACTAGTCCTAGCTAACTAAAAGATAGGGAAGAGAGATATACCGAGTGATCCGAGTCCTCCGGTCTTCTCGCCGTTGTCCCGATCTCCCGCGGAATGTCCGGTCTCCATCTCCTCGCCGGAAGGGCACCACGTCGCCTGTTTCTTTTACGGGCTCCCACCTCTATACCGAGGCAACTCGGGCCCGAAGTTGGCCAGCCGACGCGTCCAAGATTTGCTGTAGGCTAGTGTAGAGTCTATGTCTCATTGGGGTTTTGTTGCCATGGAGGATGGAGGAATCAATATGAACTTTGGAGAGGTGAGAAGGATTTTTGTGAGCAAGCCAAAAATGAGATCATGAAATTTCCCTCATACAAAATGAAACCTCTCTCTCCCTCTCTCACAATGTGTGGCCGGCCCCCTCTTCAAATGAAATGGTGGAGGGAATAATAACATCAACCATGAAGGGAGGTGATGGTAGTAAAAGGTGGAGGGTGACCACACCCAAAGCAATGATAACTAAGTCACACTAAATCAAATCCACTTCTAATCAACTCCAATCACAATAAAGCAAGCCATCATGAAGAAGCAAAGATACTTAACCTTTCATAATGCCACAAGTGCAAGAAACCCCCTCCACAAAGTGTTATTTTCAAACTTGCAAATAACCCACTCCATCGGAAAAATCCGGCCGGGAAAAAACGAAGGAAAAACGGCCGGAACGGAATGCAAACTGGCAACTCCAGAAAATTGGTCCCGTAATAAATTACAGGAAAACCCCGCTACTGCATGTACATGCCCGCATTTGTATTCCGACCGAAATACAAATGCAATGAGACAAAACTACACTGTACTATACTACGATCCGGCTTAAACCAAAGCCGGCTAGTAAAAACCGTCCGATCCTGATCAGTGCAATACCGCACGTATCTGATCGAACCCTGCCATATATCCATACGGCCTCTAGTACAAACCGTCCGATCCTGATCCGTGCAATACCGCACGTATCTGATCGGACCCTGCCATATCTCCATACGTTCTCCACAGCGTTTCGCCCGAAAACTTGAGTAACTGTAAGTGTGGTGGACTCTAAAGACTCGTCAATACTATGGTTGTGGATTTAACCACTAGCACGTCAGAGGTATAAGCCAATACGTGACGGACCACCGGCTATTGACTAAAAGGGACGTCGATGAGCGAACTCATCCTGACACCCTACTGAGCCTGTCAGTGACAATATCCGTACAGTCCGGTCCGTTCGTCTTTGAGCATCGCATGCGGTACAAGTCGTGTCGGAGTGTAGCCCAGAACACCCTGAGATACTACTGGAATACCTACCAGTAAATCTCCTGCCTTGGCCAAGGACTTCGTGTAATGGCTCTCCTAGACACAGCGCGAACTCACCCCCAATACCGGGAGAGACGAACCCCTGAAGATCCGCTCACTGCCTCCATGTGGCTCGGGACTGTACCCAATTAAAACCTGTTTGCACGTCTCCTTTGAGCGTGGTAGGGTAGTAATCAAAGTACAGTGGGAACTCACACGAGACAAATGACGATCCTCAGGTCGATGAACTAAACTGTACACATGTCACCAGGGAACTGCTATCTGACGTCAGGTATAAGACCAACTAGTATGTTCCCGGCGAGTCCTGTCCAGTGTACTCATAACCCAATGAGCACCTGTATACATCTTAGGTGAACCAACTGACACCAGTGGCTTGTGAGACCGGCCACCGCCCCTCGTCGGGGTCTCGACTGTATACACTAGTCTACTCTGGAGAATCGATGCCCTGTCTCGAAACTCCCACGACTAGGTACCATTTAAGGATGTGCTTATAGACTACCAGCTCCCACGTATATGATCGCCCTCATACTGCTGGCAGTCAAGCAAGAATCCTAGGGGCTCTATCAACGTGCAATAGCGACCTGTAAGGTCACCTGAAGCAGTACACGATGATAAAGGTAAACCAGATAGCATACTATCATCTCGAGTAAGACTGTCCTACTGGGATAGGTCCTCCACTCAATCATTGCAATCACGTGCCTGTGATCCAATAATTGACTCTGAGGGCACTATCTCCAACAATCTCCCACTTGCACTCAAGGCTAATTATTGCGATGTCGCATACTCACATCCCGTGTGATACCGAACACCCAACTCCTCTACTAGTCAGTCTCACAAATCCCGTTTGCGAAACTATTGTGTTCGAAGAATAGCCTCAGTGAGTGGATCCGCTTAGATGTTTCTTTTTATGTCTCTCTAAATCTCAAGTTCGCGGAGAAAACCATCTCCCGAAATGAGCAATTCCTGTCTTAGAATGTCTGGATGTCTGAGGGGACCTAGTTCATAAATGAACTCCAAATCCAAACTTCTTAGACTGTATCGTCAACTGAACTTAATCAGTATCCTACGCCATGCCTCCCTCAGTATTGCCTTGGATCACCTGTCCAAAATACTGCCCCTCGTTAGAAGGAAAACTATAACTCTGACAACCTCCTTGTCGTCCATGTCACCTTGGAAGCCTAGAATGATAACTGTCTCCTTAATGAGGCTGTCGTTATCATTTCCATAGAACATCTACTTATGTTCTAAGGCTGCTCCCGACTGTTTCTCCAGGATTGGATCAATATCAACTTATTGCATCTACCGCAAGAACAACATCTGGTGTGGTACTTGACATCTCATGATTGACTCAATTGCCTAAGCAAGTGCTCTGCCAATTATGCATATCCCTCTCCCCTTTAGTCTATAAGACACCTTTAGAGAGAGTGACTCCATCATCTGCAGGTACACTACCGTGCCAGGAGTCATCCATTCTAAATACTCTTAGAATGCTGTCTAAGTACCCATATTGGGAAACTACCCAAATCTAGATCTAAAACCATAGATCCAGTAACCAGTATGCCTGATATAATGTCCAAGTCCCATGTGGAGAAAACACCGTGTAATGTCCAAAGTATAACCGATCGTAGTATAGGAATATCACTTCCTACTCTGTGTATGTCATCCAAATACCATGACATCACACCCTACTACCTTCTTAACAGATCCATCCCTTATTTTGATGAAGTCAAACCTATGACTGTCATGTCAGAAATAGATGATCTATCTCCGCTATATCTGCTTTAGTCTATAAATAGATATAAGCCACCTTTCCACCAATGCTTCCGCTTCTCCCACGGACTACGACAACCCTCTGGCAGAGTCATATACGCGTGCACTTCTAAAACCAGTTTAGAACGACGCTATACTCATCCTCCCGCCGGGTCTCTCAGACTGGAACAACAGCAATGGCAAGTGTGGGTAAACAAGAACTCCCCTGTCACCGTCCTTGAGGTTACCGGAGTACCTCTCGGGTGCCTGAAGTTACCCACCGTATCTGCGGAGTGGCCAATGGAATGTCAAAGCAGATTGAATCTCTTGGTTCTTATCAAATCTTCAGTAATCGTTTGTAGTTCTGGAATCACTTCCAGTTCTACCATACTCCCACTACTGTTTTCTTGAAAAAATCCATTTTTATTTAAAACTGTGGCGAGTTAAGAACAATATCACTATTGATCTTTCAGATGGTAGAAAGTCAACCCTCGTCATAGCCTGGGTCAACCCACAAACAGCCATTACAGAAACGTGCCTTGAGTTGTCAGGTGTCTGGTTTTAATCATAAACCGGACAACTCCCCGTACCTTAACATCGTTAAGATATGAACTGTTCTATATCC
This sequence comes from Agapanthus africanus, assembly GCA_030015575.1. Lineage (NCBI taxonomy): Eukaryota > Viridiplantae > Streptophyta > Magnoliopsida > Asparagales > Amaryllidaceae > Agapanthus > Agapanthus africanus. Next base: position 57,300,371 of record JASDDO010000029.1, read on the forward strand.
AATATAGAACCAGAGGCACTGATCTTAAATGAACCAGATTCAAATCATGCAGCTATCTCCAGTGCATGTTGACTAAATGGAAGGAGGACGATCAGCGTTACTCAACTTAGGAATGCTTCCAATTATGAGTAACCTGAAAGAGAAGCAAGTTCTCTTAATCATCACTATCAACTGAATACCATATACAAGTATCTACATCTTCGATCACTTTGAAGAATCCCGATACTTGCTACACCTGGTTCTCTACTCTATTCAAATACCTATAACTTCTCAAAATTCGGACCCTGTGTTTCCGCGAAACACCTGTCTAAAAACTAGAGAAGTCATAAGTAAACCGAATATAGTACGAGGACCAACCCCTCTGTCCTGATGGACCCTGGAAAACATGCAATACTCTTGTATAAGTCCCTTGAGTCTGATAACTCTTTCACTGTGTGTCGTAGGTTGAAAACTGTACTTATGGTTAAGAAGAATTACACCGCTGTTTAATACTCCTTACCTAACCATCCACTGATATAGGTAAATATCGTAGACATAATTTCAAAAAGGTATATCTCACTCTATGAAAATAGATGTACAGATATATCAATTTGAAATTGGTGCATGACAGCGGATATTCAAAACCAAATATTTGCCGACCGGCAAACAGTACAGGTGACTTCCTCAAATATCACCGATTACAACGAATCCCGATATAATGAGGATGATCACCCAATTCCCAATAACTTACTCCCACTCATCATCTGCAAAACCATACAGATGTGAGAATTGTACCTGGTAAATACATACCCTGGAGTAAGGACTAATTGGGAAATCAGTTTTCCTTTAACAGTACACGGTGAAACTGAAACATTAAAATGTTTCGATAGGGTATCCCGGTATTCCTAGTAATGCCTCTTCCAGATTCACGACTGCAACCGTGTAATTCTTTGTCACCTCTCCAAATCCCTTTATATGTCTTTATTCATTACCTTCTGCACACCCCTTAGGCCAAATGGTTTTCTTCCTTCCCTACCGTTCGGCACCAGCCTATGGTTTGGAAGAAGACTATCCAACAAGCATAATGGGTGTACTGTCCTAATCCTAGGAGCACTTGCAATGCGAGAGAAGGTGAAGATAAAAGACAACCGAATAAACCTTATTCCTATTTCTCCTGAACCAGAATCCATCCCCGAACTGGAACAAGTTCCTTTCGAGTTCGTATATAACCATACGATGGAGTATCCAATAAACTGTGGATCTTCGCAGTGATACGGAGTGTTCTGGAGAAATACAAAGGTGATTTGGGAGTGGTAATGAAATACTTGGTTTGGTCGTGAATATCAGTCGCAATTTACTTTGCCCTCTTACTAATCCCTTGCTTTGTCTTAACTTAATACCTTCTGTACACCATCGTTATGCTAATTGGTTTTCTTCATTCCCCACCGTTCGGCACCAGCCTAAGGTTTGGAAGAAGACTATCCAATTTGCGTAATAGGTGTACTATCTCCTAAACCAAGGAGTACTCGCAACCTGAGAAAAGGTAAAAGGAAAAGGCAACTGAATAGTCCTATCCGTTTTCTCCAGAACCTGAAACCATCCTCGAATAAATACCTTCGAGTTCGTATATAACCATACGATGGTTTTGTCCAATGGAAGTGGACGTTCGTAGTAATACGGGGTGTCCTGGAGAAAAGGGTAAAAGTAGGAGTGGCAATGAGGTCTACAACTCTGACAATCCAAAAGCCAGTGTTAAGAAGGTTCGGTCAACTTGGTTCTGAGTCATAGTCTTAGGGTCGGGTCAATGGTCGCTGCCAAAGAGAGAGAGAAAAGAAACACTCAACGTCCACTCTACCCTAGATCAGAATGGTTACCAATTTATCTAATCTGGAAACCTCCCACTGTCACCTCAAATTCTCCTCCAAACCTGAAAGAAGAATTAGTCGGGGTCACCCGAGGAGTAAACTAACTCATCAGTAGGAATCGGGATCCAACTATCACCGCATGATAACGTGACGGAATCCGCTCACGTCATCACACTCCAGAAGGTATGCGCATATCTGGCAAGTTTCAGTTCTTTTGAAACTCCCGATGTGATTTTTACCCCATGCTCTTATGACCTTGACTTTGGCCAACAAATCATAAGTCACATGTCAAGTTCTACCCGTCATTCTCCAGGTTATTTTGAATCCACCCGTACCTACCCTTGACTTTGGCCAACAAGGCAGTACGACTGTTCCAAACCAACGCATCTATCTATGCTGCATATGAATAACCAACAGCTACCAAACACTGTGCCTTGACTTTGGCCAACAAACACAGCTTGAATACTATTGACTATCCATATGAAACGACGGAGGGCTACGAATGGTTTCTGGTGAAAACCTTTAACGTAATGAACTTGATATCGTTGAAGGAACTGATAGCTTTATAAAAATATAGTGACGAAAACCTTTGCTAAAAAGGTCACTCCCGGTGAAGGGATCTCGGCTCTTTCCCCGTAGAATGAGATGCAGGATATTCCAACTGAATACCACGATGCAAAGCAAAAGTAATCGGCTATAGTGAAGTTATTGTCCTGACGCAAACTTTTGTCCAAGGGGTCACTCCCGGTGAAGGGATCTCGGCCCTTGCCTCGTCGACTGAGGAGCAGGATATTCTAACCGAATACCACGATGCAAAACAAAAGTGAATGTCCTTGCAATAACAGCTTTTTTTTGAAAAGTGTTCCAACAACATCAGATTAGGTTTGTTTTTAACTTGCATTGATCCGAATCAACGCAGTCCCATCAATTGATCACACCACAAAGAACGAAAATATACTGACGTACGTATATGCCATTCGCATTCGCCACTGGGTCCCATCATTACCCGTTAGGTTAGATAACTAACGACAGAGCGGGGACTGGACTAGCGCGGATGCAAAACATATACAACATCTACTAATATATATACCAATATATTATATTCGCTCAAGGCGTGATAAAATGCAACATCACAGAAATGTACAGCATCACAGAACAATATAGATAACTGGGATCCCCGGGTTTCACAGAGCCACTACTGAAAACCGACGTTCCCCTGGTCGTTGTTGGAGATAGTGCCCTCAGAGTCAATTATTGGATCACAGGCACGTGATTGCAATGATTGAGGGAGGACCTATTGATTGTTAGGATACGAGCGTGTCAAGTTTAGTTCTAAATACCGCAATCAAGACGGTTTCGCACGTAGCTAGCCGGTTGAGTACGGGTCGTCCGCAGGGAGATGGGAATCTTTTTCTATGTGTTTTTCGACGAGTTAAGTCCGGTTGTTCAGATTTTGTTTGTAGTTATCTAAGTGTTGAGTTGATATTTAAAGAGAGCTTGTTAGGGTTAGGATTAGGTTAGTTTGAGTTAGGAGTCTCCACATCTTTCGTTGCCCCACTTAATATCGGTGTTACGGTAATCGGCAACAACGGGGATTAGCACGACTAGGAAGGAACTTGCGAGTATAAGCTAGGCTTTCCAACGCATAGTCCTTCCTTTTGGTGCTTGTCCGTCCGTTCTTGGCTCTTATCCATAACCTCCGGTTAATTCAACCACAACCGGTCTCACTACGGAATCACCGCTATCATGTAGGATAGGGTGCCGTAAGGAGCGGATTGTGGTTGGGTTAACGGGAGTTGATTTAAGTTGTTGGGCAAGGAAAGAGTGAGAGAGATTTCCTTCTCTCAAACTTCCCTTATCCTACCCTAACAAGTATAGAACTACTCACACTTCATAATACGGAAAAATAAAACAACACAAAAGAGGAAGATAGAAAGAAGGAGATTAGAAGAATACGACTAACTGTTTGCGACCTCACCTTGGCGAGGATCAAGCGTAAGTATCATTGTCGTATGTAAGGATAAAGAAAAAGAGAGAAGAAACAAACAACAAGGAAATAACAACAACTACTTAACAATTAAAATTACAACAATTATAACAAGTAAAGAAAGAGACAAGCATGATAATAAAAATGGTCTTCTTTATTCATCACTCTTCACTCAAAAGCTCACTTACAAGTTTAATGGAGAAGAGGTGAGAAGAGGAAGAAGAACAATACTAAAACTAGGCAAAATGAAAAATACAAAGTTGGACTCCTTCCTTCACAAACTTCTGGGCTATTTATAGGCCAGAGAATGAAACCCTAGGGCAACCACCAGAACCTAAACAAAAAGACCAAAAAACCCCCCAAAAATCATCAACTGCCGCCACTATATTGCCGCGGATCCGCGGCCTGGACCCCACTTTGGCCGCGGATCCGCGGCCTTATGATTGAATTGGGCCCCCCAATTTTTGGTGCTGGCCTGATCTGTTGTCTACATTATTCTGGTATATGTATTTTCTTATAATTGCTCCACGAATTTTCCAGAATTCTGTTGAGGGAAAGGTGGACTTTTTGTCAAGATTTTGTCATGATTTGCCTCGAGCTCCGCGTAGATCTCTTGGATTTTGTGCTACCATTGAGCCTTGTGCATGAGAATGACATTGATTTGATCTTTTGTCTTCCTATTGATATCTGGCAACATACGGATGAAGAGCAGAGACCGTGTTTTTATCTGTGGTTGGCAGGAACCCGGATTTTGTCGTGTTTTCCATGAATTTCACCGTTTTGGAACCGAGAACCTGTATCCTGCAATTGACTAGCAAACACGGCTCAAGAGTATCTACGGATATGCAATGTGATAAAAATTGGACGGTATGAAAATGCAAAAATCTGATATGAACAAATACCCCCAAACTTATCATTTGCTTGTCCCGAGCAAAGTCCATTTATTCACAAAAAATTTCCTAACCTCACTTTCGCAGGGAACGCGATTGCACTGAGCATGTGCAACAAGCCGTTAAACCTCTAGGTGTCCCTAGTAGGAGGAGTGTTGTCTCCTGAGGGTTTTCAGCGGATACTACCCACAAAATCCGGTCAAGTTGGTTTGTAAAAATGACTAAGTTTCAAACCCTAAAGTTTTGTTTTAGAAAATAACAATTCTATAATCCTTAGTCTAGACTATCGAACCTTTATTTTTCACACCTCACATCTTATTTAACTACAAATTTTATATGTCTTTACGTGCAGTGCGGATAGTGTCGTTAAGTTCCAGAAGGATCGATTAGAGTCATCATGTCGCACAATAAAGCCCAGATAACAATTTTAAAAGGATCACATAAGTTTTATAATGAGTTAAGCATTTTTCAAGTTTCGTTTTGCAGTAAGGTTTCAACTTCAGAATTTCTATCTTCCTTAACAGGAAACTAAGTCGTATTTTTCACTCCACCTTTTTCTTGTTTTCATTTCATACACACCACTGTGAACGTGCAATAGTCTTTATCAAAGTGTAAAACCTTCATATCTCCGTTAAAATTTTTTTAAAAGTCTGTCTTTTATCAAGATTATTCTCACACAAAGAACCGTTAGGAATTTTAACTCGGAGAGAACACTTGCTTGACTTTGTTTTAAACTGGACTTTCTAGGCTTCTTAGCGAGCTTTGGGCCAATGCACCCAAACCAGTTGGTTTTAGGGCATTAGGTGTAGAAACACCCCAGCGGACTTAATTACTCAAGTTACCTAGGTCCAAAAACAAAAGACAGTTTGGCGTGAAAATCAGATGATTTAATACGAACGGAGATATAACCGGCAGTTCAAATATTTTTTTTTTTTTTTTTTTTTTTGGATAAAAGACGTGTCTAGTGGGTTTGGTGTGTAATCATTCCAATCAAGTTTTAGATGGGTTATTTTTCAGACTTAGCTCCTATTACGGCATCAATAACATTCCTTCATATTCGCTTTACTTCATAAACTATTCTTGTCATTACTTATTTCAGAACAAACCTATTTGATTCTCAGAAAATCATTTATCTGTTTAAAAGTTTGAACATGAAAGACTTGTCATCTAATTCCCAAAACTCACGACACGTGTAGTGTGATGTAAAGACGTATATCAGCTATAGTTAACTTCAAAGGAGAGTTATCTTTCAGGTTTTCAAAATCCAAACATAAGATCTAGTTATTCCTATTTTATCAAACAAAAACAGTCGAATGTTGAATCAAAGTTCTTCCACAAGCTAACTTGACAAAAAGTTTTTATATTTTTGGAAAATTTTCAAATTTTTATGGATTTTATGGATTTTAATATGCAGATGCAAAATATACATATGAATGCGAAGGTAAGAAATGCGTACCGAGCGTACCCCCAAACTTAAACTGGACAGTGTCCTCACTGTCATTGCATGAAGAGAGTAGTTTGAAGGTTCAAAATTGTTGGTTAGCGATACACAAGTTTTATTTGTTTTTGAAAGAAAAGAAAAAGAATATACACAAATATAAACAAAATGGTTTGTACATACCCCCAAACTTATTTGGAACAGTGTCCACTGTTCTTGGCTGGATAACCGAAGTTTGGAGGTAGGCAGAGGAAGATCAAGCAAGGTAAACCGGCTCCTGTAAGAACAGGAGCTCCTCTGTTGGTTCGGCGCTAAGGTACGGTTTGCATCGGTGTCCGTTCACTTTGAAGAGTGAACCGTCCTTTGGATTTTCCAAATCCACAGCGCCCTGCGGATACACAGTCCGCACAAAATACGGCCCTTTCCAGCGAGATCGGAGCTTTCCAGGATGGAAGTGAAGTCGGGTGTCGTAAAGAAGTACCTGCTGACCAGGTACGAAGGTTTTGCGTACAAGGTGTTTATCATGAAACACCTTCGTTCGATTCTTAACGACAACCGCGTTGTCGTAAGCCTCATCCCTAAGCTCGCTCAGTTCGTTCAGCTGCAGCTTCCGATGGCTGCCCGCGTCCTCCAGAGACAGATTCAGCTCCTTTATCGCCCAAAACGCGCGATGCTCGATTTCGACAGGAAGGTGGCAGGCTTTTCCGTACACAAGCCGATAGGGAGACATGCCAAGGTCGGTCTTATAAGCGGTTCTAAATGCCCAAAGGGCATCAGTGAGTTTCAAAGACCAATCCTTACGGTTCTTGGAGACCGTTTTCTCCAGTATCTGCTTGATTTGCCGATTTGAAACTTCGGCCTGCCCGCAGGTTTGGGGGTGGTAGGGCGTAGAAAGCTTATGATTAATGGAGTATTTCCGCATCAAAGCCTCGAAAGTCCTATTGCAGAAATGACTTCTATTGTCGCTAATGATCGCTCGGGGGTGCCCAAACCGTGAGAAAATGTTTTCTTTAAGGAACCTAACGACAACCTTGTTGTCGTTAGTTCGGCTGGGCACAGCCTCGACCCATTTAGAGACGTAATCAACAGCTAGAAGGATGTACAAGTTCCCAAAAGAGCTGGGAAACGGCCCCATGAAGTCTATCCCCCAAACATCGAAAATCTCCACAACCAAGATCGGTTGGAGCGGCATCTCATTCCTCCGGGATATCCGGCCCATGTGTTGGCACCGGGAGCAAGTCTTGCAATAATCGTGAGCGTCTTTGAAAAGTTGTGGCCAGTAGAAACCACATTGCAAGATCTTCTCAGCTGTCTTTCTGGGCCCAAAATGCCCGCCACATGCTTGGTCGTGGCAAAATGACAACACACTCTTGAATTCCTCATCTGGGACACACCGACGAATAATCTGGTCAGGACAGTACTTGAACAAGTAGGGTTCGTCCCAGTAAAAGTGTTTTACTTGGGATAAGAAGCGAAGTCTGTCCTGACGTGACCATTCGGTCGGTAGCAATCCCGTGGCCAAATAGTTCACAATATCTGCGAACCAGGGTTCGCAAGATACTGTCAAGAGTTGTTCATCCGGGAAAACGTCATTGATTGGGATAGGAAGCGACGGCGAAGAAGGAAGTCGTGAAAGATGGTCGGCGACAACGTTTTCACATCCTCTTTTGTCCTTAATGACAAGGTCAAACTCTTGAAGCAAGAGGATCCAACGTATAAGCCGAGATTTGGCATCTTTCTTCGCAAAAAGATGGCGCAGAGCAGAATGATCAGTGTAAACGATGACTGGAGAGCCGATAAGGTACGGCCTGAACTTCTCTAAAGCAAATACAACAGCTAAGAATTCCTTCTCAGTTGTTGTATAATTGAGTTGTGCGTCGTTCAGGGTTCGGCTTGCGTAATAGATCACGTGCGGCATCTTGTTGATGTGCTGTCCAAGGACAGCACCGATGGCAAAGTCGGATGCATCGCACATAATCTCGAATGGGTGTGTCCAGTCAGGGGAAGAGAGAACGGGAGCAGAAGTGAGTGAGTGTTTCAATGATTCAAAAGCAGCCGCACAGCTTGAGCTGAAGTCGAATGGCGTGTCCTTAGCCAGGAGAAGAGTCAAGGGCCTAGCAATCTTGCTAAAGTCCTTGATAAACCGTCTATAAAAACCGGCATGGCCAAGGAAGGCTCGGATATCTCTGACGCATCGGGGAGGAGGCAGATTGGAAATGACCTCAATCTTTGCTTTGTCGACCTCTATGCCATTTTGCGAGATGATATGTCCTAAGACAATACCTTCACGCACCATGAAGTGGCATTTCTCCCAGTTCAAAGTGAGATTCTTGTCCGTACATCTGGTAAGGACAGCGTCGAGATGCAGCAGACACTCGTCAAAAGAATCGCCGAAAATGGAGAAGTCATCCATGAAAATCTCCAGAAATTTCTCCACCATGTCTGAGAAAATCCCCATCATACACCGCTGGAAGGTAGCGGGCGCATTGCATAACCCAAAGGGCATGCGTCGATATGCAAACGTGCCGAAAGGACAAGTGAAAGTGGTCTTGTCCTGGTCTTTTTCGGCGATGGGAATTTGATTATAGCCAGAGTAGCCATCAAGAAAGCAATAGTACTCATGTCCGGCCAATCGTTCGAGCATCTGGTCAATAAAAGGTAGCGGAAAGTGGTCTTTCCGCGTTGCGGCGTTGAGTTTTCTGTAATCAATGCAAACTCGCCACCCAGTTTGGGTGCGAGTAGGGATTAACTCATTCGCCTCGTTGGTTATGACCGTGATGCCCGACTTCTTGGGGACAACGTGAATGGGGCTAACCCACTGGCTATCAGAGATAGGGTAAATGATACCACTATCTAGACATTTGACGATCTCCTTCTTCACAGCCTCCTTCATGACTGGATTAAGACGTCTTTGTGGATCCCGGGCTGGTTTGGCATCATCCATCAGATGAATGTGATGCTCAACGATGAGGGGACTAATCCCCTTGATGTCCGCCATGGACCAGCCAAAAGCTTGCCTGTTGCCGTGCAAGACCGTGAGAAGGGCTTTCTCTTGCTCGGGAGCTAGAGAAGCCGAGATGATGACAGGGAGGGTCTCGTTCTCACCTAAGTAAGCATACTTAAGGTGAGACGGCAACGGCTTGAGTTCGAGCGTTGGAGGTGAAATGATGGAAGGCAAGACTGGTGCAAAGGTCTCGAACTCAAAGGACTCCAGCAAAGGTTCAAAACGAGTGTAGGCAACCGAGTCGGATGGTTTAGGTAAATCATCCGAAAAGTCGAAAGATTCAAACTCGGGTTGTGCGCGGCTAAGATCGATCGTGAACGTGAAACACTCGTAGTCGTTATCGGGCGCAGAAACAGCAGCAGGTTCGAAGAGACACGCACTAGTGGCGTCAAGATTATCGTATTCAAACAAAAACTCCTCGAATTCACACTCTTCGGGGGTGATCTCCTGGATCGAGCAAACATCCAGTATATGAGCATTAGGTTCGGCGGGCTGATTCCCCAACCTAAAAATGTTGAGTTCAATCGTCATATTTCCAAAAGAGAGGTTCATTGAACCATTGCGACAATTGATCACAGCATTTGAGGTTGCGAGAAATGGGCGACCGAGTATCACCGGAATTTGATTCCGGGGGTTAGCTACAGGCTGTGTATCTAAGACAATGAAGTCGACGGGAAATATGAAGTCCCCGACTTTTATTAACACATCCTCTAGCTCACCCCTAGGATGGGTGATCGATCGGTCGGCCATCTGGAGAGTGCAGTGTGTGGGTTTTAGCTCTCCGACGCCTAATTGCTCGTATACTGAATACGGAAGCAAGTTAACACTGGCACCAAGATCTAATAGTGCGCGGTTGATGTTCTTATCCCCAATAGTAATTGAAATCGTAGGACAGCCAGGGTCCTTCCGTTTTTGTGGTAAAGATTGGGTAAGGGCATCACTCACAGCACTAGCCAAGAAAACTTTCTTGGGTACCTGAGACTTCCTCTTTTTCGTGCACAAGTCCTTTAAGATTTTCGCGTAAGATGGGACTTGTTGGACAGCATCTAAAAGAGGAATGTTAATGTTAACTTGCTTGAATAACTCCAAAATCTTCTCCATTTGTGGATTTTGTTTGTTAGACCTCAACCGGTTTGGAAATGGAACATTTTGAAAATTGGTTGAGTCTAATGCTGGAGGAGGAGATTTTGGAGTTGGAACGGATCCCAGAATAGGTGTTTTCGTGGAGTGAGAAGTGGGTCCATTCAGAGCAGAAGAAGAAGAGGGAGAGCCTGTTGAAGAACGGAGAATAGGCTCGGAAGACGAAGAAGAAGAAGGAGAAGAAGAAGAAGCAGCGGCCGGGGCATTATCGTTGATCCGTTTGCCAATGTAGTTCTGCAGCACCCTTCCCGATCTCAGTGTAGTCACGGCACTCACATTATGGTTTTGTTGTTCAAGAGCAACATGTGCATTATGTGGGTGACCGGGATTTGGAAGTGGCTGGGACGGGAGCTTCCCCTTCTCTCGCTCGCTCAAGGCCGCGTTCAGCTGTGCAATCTGGGCCTCGATGGTCTTGATGCTCTGCCCGTGTGCGGCGGTGTGTTGCACTATAGATTGGATCGAAGACTGGATGTTGGCGGTGGATTGAGTCGATTGTTTAACGAACGCATCCAGACTTCGCTCGAGCGAGGAAACCTTATCGTTGTTAGACGGAACAAGGTTGTTTGGTGGAAAAGAATTGTTCGGTGCAAAGTTGTTCGTCTGGTTTTGGTAAGGTTGGGGTTGGAAGGGCTGCTGATACTGAGTTTGTTGTTGCGCTTGTTGTTGCGGTGGAGGGGCCCTTTGGAAATTGTTGCCCTGGAATTGATTCTGATTCTGATTCCAGGCGAAATTGGGGTGGTTCCTCCAACCGGGATTGTAGGTGGAAGAGTATGGATCATTCCTCGGTCTTTGCTGGAATGCATTAACCTGATCCTGTCCTTGCGATGGTGGATTGTAAGGACACTCTTCGGTCAAGTGAGAAGGATCGGAACAACAAGCGCAGATGGTACGAAGGGGGAGAACAGGGGCAGGAGTAGGAGAAGAAAATTTGCTCTCTATTGCTTCAAGCTTTTTTGTTATTACAGCCATTTCAGCTCTCATCGCAATAGAGACATCAAGCTGGTGAATTCCTACCCTAGACTGACCGATAGAAGTGGAGGTAGAAGAAGAAGAAGGAGTCGGTCTGGTGCTCTCCCACTGTAGCGTTTGCTCCGCAAGATCGTCAAAGAACTGCCACGCTTCCTCGTCAGATTTGGATAGGAAGTGGCCCTGACAGATGGTTTCCAGCAACTGCTTCGTTGCTGGGTTCAGTCCCTCGTATAAGGTTTGGCAGAGTTGCCATTTCTCTATACCGTGGTGAGGACACTGAACAAGAAGGTCTTTGTACCGGTCAAAGCACTTCCAGAAGGGTTCAGAAGGAAGCTGGGAGAATTGGTTGATCTCATTTCGAATTCTTGCGGTCTTATGATTTGGGTAGAATTTTTTCAGAAACGCTTTAACAAACTCGTCCCAGCTGGTGATTGAGTGGGAAGCGGTGCTATACAGCCATTTTTCTGCGAGATCGCATAAAGTGAACGGAATGACCCGTAGACGTATAGCATCGTCCGACAGCTGGGTTGTTTTCATCATGGCACAGACGTTTTGAAATTTGTTAATGAAGATATAGGCATCTTCAGATTCAAGCCCATGAAAACGTGGAAGCATGTTGATGAAATGGGGCTTAATTTCAAAGTTGTCCCCATTGGCCGGAGGAAGAGAAAGGCAGGTTGGAAGTGCAGAACGGGTAGGGTAGAAACGATCCTGGAGCGCAATTCGCTGCGGCGCTACAACAGGCGGAGGTGGTGGGAGATTGGTCTCCATAGGAGGTGGAGCCAATCCAGGGGTGGTCAACGAGATGTTTGGAATAAATCCCGACATCGCGGAAGAAGAGGTTGGTGAAGGTGAAGGTGAAGGTGAAGATGTATGAACAGAATTTCGGTCAACGTCGGAGTTGGCCGGCAAAGGAAGGGGAGAAAGAGGAGTGGACGGAGTATCGACTTCGGAGTCGATCGCGTAGTCGGTCGCGACTAACGTAACGCGGACTAGACGGGCGCTAGTGTCCCGAGTCCAAGCGGACATACACTAAACGAGTTTAGTATAGTCAAAGCGAAGCAGGTGAGGGTAAGAAAACGTCAATGAAGAACGGTGATGGGTGTTGGGTGAAAATGGATTTGGCGACAAAAGGGCAAGTTTTTATAAAAGTTTTTGATTTTTTCTTTTTTATTTTGTTTTTAGAAAGAGATTTACAGAAGTATGTACGGGAATACGGCTTAAGCAATCACAAACAAGATATGCACAATCACACCTAGATCTAGAGTAACCTAGGTCTACTAGACCTGCTCCTGAACTTGATTGTCGAAGTTAAACAGTGTCGAGAAACAGGCTTAAAAATACACTGATCACGAGGCCAGGTAAGTGCAGAGATAAGGGGAGGTTGTCCAACGCTTTCGCGAAGTTCCTTAATTAAATAACCCTTTCTCTTTCGGCGGTTGCGCCTTTAACACTTTCCTAGACACCCCGTAAACAATATACGGTTAAGCAAGGTTCTAAACAAGGTTTATCTTCTCCTAATGAGCGCGAAGTCCTTAGGGCTGAAGTCTAGTATTTTTTAATTTACAGTGGACAATGCATATGCTTTAGTGATTTCCGGGGTCCTGGGAAGGGTGATGAAATCCCCACCCAATCTGGATTGGTTTCAAGCCCCTTAAGTCCGTATTAAAGAATGCAAAACAGTAACAATATCAACAGCAAACAATTTTTATTTGCGGCGCAAAGAATCCTGCACAAGAACAGTTTATTGGAAAGGGGAGAAGAATTTGCGCAAAGAAGCCTGCAGAAAACACAATTCAGTGGAGCTTAGAGGAGTGGAGAGAGGCAGAGAGACTCACCAGAGAAAAATGGGGCCCTGAAGCCAAAAGATGGCCGCGCTTCCGCGGCCAAATGCATGTAATTGCCGCGCTTGCGCGGCAGTCCTGGGGCTTTGGCGCTCTGGAAAAATTTGGTGTTCTCTGTTGGGTGTCCTCTGCTTGTCTGGATGTACTGAATCTTGATTTGCTCACTGTATTTGCTCCAGATTTGTACAGTAAACCGGATGCTTCGTTTTGTCCGTCGCGGTGTAGCCGCGAAAATGTGGGTCTATCTTCCCACGTCTTTGGCACTGTACTTGAACTCCGTATTTCCAACGTCTTTGGCGTCGATCTTGAGCTTCGTATTTCCTGCACACTTGCACAAAAACTAATCAAAAATAACAAGATGATTTTTACAAAGTATATATTTTTTTTGGTTTTTTGGTTGTTTTTATATTCACAAATTAACCCGAAATTTCACTTAGAAATAGACTACCGTCTCCCCGGCAACGGCGCCATTTGATTGTTAGGATACGAGCGTGTCAAGTTTAGTTCTAAATACCGCAATCAAGACGGTTTCGCACGTAGCTAGCCGGTTGAGTACGGGTCGTCCGCAGGGAGATGGGAATCTTTTTCTATGTGTTTTTCGACGAGTTAAGTCCGGTTGTTCAGATTTTGTTTGTAGTTATCTAAGTGTTGAGTTGATATTTAAAGAGAGCTTGTTAGGGTTAGGATTAGGTTAGTTTGAGTTAGGAGTCTCCACATCTTTCGTTGCCCCACTTAATATCGGTGTTACGGTAATCGGCAACAACGGGGATTAGCACGACTAGGAAGGAACTTGCGAGTATAAGCTAGGCTTTCCAACGCATAGTCCTTCCTTTTGGTGCTTGTCCGTCCGTTCTTGGCTCTTATCCATAACCTCCGGTTAATTCAACCACAACCGGTCTCACTACGGAATCACCGCTATCATGTAGGATAGGGTGCCGTAAGGAGCGGATTGTGGTTGGGTTAACGGGAGTTGATTTAAGTTGTTGGGCAAGGAAAGAGTGAGAGAGATTTCCTTCTCTCAAACTTCCCTTATCCTACCCTAACAAGTATAGAACTACTCACACTTCATAATACGGAAAAATAAAACAACACAAAAGAGGAAGATAGAAAGAAGGAGATTAGAAGAATACGACTAACTGTTTGCGACCTCACCTTGGCGAGGATCAAGCGTAAGTATCATTGTCGTATGTAAGGATAAAGAAAAAGAGAGAAGAAACAAACAACAAGGAAATAACAACAACTACTTAACAATTAAAATTACAACAATTATAACAAGTAAAGAAAGAGACAAGCATGATAATAAAAATGGTCTTCTTTATTCATCACTCTTCACTCAAAAGCTCACTTACAAGTTTAATGGAGAAGAGGTGAGAAGAGGAAGAAGAACAATACTAAAACTAGGCAAAATGAAAAATACAAAGTTGGACTCCTTCCTTCACAAACTTCTGGGCTATTTATAGGCCAGAGAATGAAACCCTAGGGCAACCACCAGAACCTAAACAAAAAGACCAAAAAACCCCCCAAAAATCATCAACTGCCGCCACTATATTGCCGCGGATCCGCGGCCTGGACCCCACTTTGGCCGCGGATCCGCGGCCTTATGATTGAATTGGGCCCCCCAATTTTTGGTGCTGGCCTGATCTGTTGTCTACATTATTCTGGTATATGTATTTTCTTATAATTGCTCCACGAATTTTCCAGAATTCTGTTGAGGGAAAGGTGGACTTTTTGTCAAGATTTTGTCATGATTTGCCTCGAGCTCCGCGTAGATCTCTTGGATTTTGTGCTACCATTGAGCCTTGTGCATGAGAATGACATTGATTTGATCTTTTGTCTTCCTATTGATATCTGGCAACATACGGATGAAGAGCAGAGACCGTGTTTTTATCTGTGGTTGGCAGGAACCCGGATTTTGTCGTGTTTTCCATGAATTTCACCGTTTTGGAACCGAGAACCTGTATCCTGCAATTGACTAGCAAACACGGCTCAAGAGTATCTACGGATATGCAATGTGATAAAAATTGGGCGGTATGAAAATGCAAAAATCTGATATGAACACCTATCCCGGTACGACAGTCTTACTCGAGATGATAGTTTGCTATCTGGTTTACCTTTATCATCGTGTACTGCTTTAGGTGACCTGACAGGTCGCTATTGCACGTTGATAGAGCCCCTAGGATTCTTGCTTGATGACCAGCAGTATGAGGGCGATCATATACGTGAGAGCTGGGGTCTACAAGCATATCCTTAAAAGGTCCCTAGTCGTGGGAGTTTCGAGACAGGGCATCGATTCTCCAGAGTAGACTAGTATATACAGTCAAGACCCCGACGAGGGGCGGTGGCCGGTCTCACAAGCCACTGGTGTCAGTTGGTTCACCTAAGATGTATACAGGTGCTCATTGGGTTATGAGTACACCGGACATGACTCGCCGGGAACATGCTAGTTGGTCTTATACTTGACGTCAGATAGCAGTTCCCTGGTGACATGTGTACAGGTTAGTTCATCGACCTGGGGATCGTCATTTGTCTCGTGTGAGTTCCCACTGTACTTTGATTACTACCCTACCACGGCTCAAAGGAGTCGTGCAAACAGGTTTTAGTTGGGTACAGTCCCGAGCCACATGGAGGCAGTGAGCGGATCTTCGGGGGTTCGTCTCTCCCGGTATTGGGGGTGAGGTCGTGCTGTGTCTAGGAGAGCCATTACACAAAGTCCTTGGCCAAGGCAGGAGATTTACTGGTAGGTATTCCAGTAGTATCTCAGGGTGTTCTGGGCTACACTCCGACACGACTTGTACCGCTTTTGGGGGTCTGACTTTTACCCACCCCCTAGGCCCGCCATGCGATGCTCATAGACGAACGGACCGGACTGTACGGATATTGTCACTGACAGGCTCAGTAGGGTGTCAGGATGAGTTCGCTCATCGACGTCCCTTTTGGTCAATAGCTGGTGGCCCATTACGTATTGGCTTATACCTCTGACGTGCTAGTGATTAAATCCACAGCCATTGTATTGACGAGTCTTTAGAGTCCACCACACTTTCAGTTACTCAGGCTTTCGGGCGAAACGCTGTAGAGGCCGTATGGAGATATGGCAGGATCCGATCAGATACGTGCGGTATTGCACGGATCAGGATCGGACGGTTAGTACTGGAGGCCGTATGGATATATGGCACGGTTCGATCAGATACGTGCGGTATTGCACGGATCAGGATCGAACGGTTTTTACTAGCCGGCTTTGGTTTAAGCCGGATCCTAGTATAGTACAGTGTAGATTTTGTCTCATTGCATTTGTATCCGGTCGGAATACAGATGCGGGTGTGTATGCACAGTATCGGGGTTTTCCTGTAATTTATTACGGGACCAATTTTCTGGAGTTGCCAGTTTGCATTCCGTTCCGGCCGGTTTTCCTTTGTTCTTTCCCGGCCGGACTTTTCCGATGGAGGGGGGTTATTTGCAATTGTGCAAATAACATTTGTGGAGGGGGTTTCTTGCAAATATATTCATTATGATATGTTTAGCATCTTTCATCCATGATGGTGCATTAAATGAGATTAGAAAGGGTATGGAGTGATAAGCATGGTTGATGTTTCTTTGCTTTATGATATGGTCACCATTTCTATCTCCTACACTCACCTCCCTCTTGTATTTGTTTTGCCCTCCACCATTTTCCACTATATAGCATGGCCGGCCACATTTTGGAGAAAGGGGAGAAAAATTAGAGGGTTTCATTTTGATGAGGATAATTTGGTTCATCTCATTTTTTCTTGCTACACACATTCTAGCTCCACTTGAAAATTCCATTCCTCCATCAAGGCAACTACAAACCCCAAATGAGACTAGCATGATCTACACCACATTCTATAGCTAATCTTGGGCACGTCGACTTGCCAGCTTCGTGCCCGAGTTGCCTCGGTATTGAGGTGGGAGCCCGTAAAAGATGCAGGCGATGTGGTGCCCTTCCGGCGAGGAGGCGACGACCGGAGTTTCCGCAGGAGATCGGGACGACGACGAGAAGACCGGAGGACTCGGATCACTCGGTATATCTCTTCCCATCTTGTAGTTAGCTAGATCTAGTTTAATGGCCCGATCCGGGGTTTAGTGCGCGGTGGTGCCGGTTTACTAAGTTCGCAAAATTAAAGTTTATCACCGCTTCCGCATTTGGCCGTCGGATTGACGGCCGGGGCGCCGCCGTGCACTTACAGTGGTATCAGAGCCTCGCCATTAACTTCGTCTAGCTTTGTTTGATGTGTTTGCATTTCCGATCGACCAAAATTCCAAAAAAAACCATATTTTCCTCACATCAGTTTTCTGTCGATTTTTTCCTTGCTCCAAAAATTTTTCAAGTTGTAAAAAACTAATGTACTGGAAATTCTAAGACTACTGGACAAATTCGACACAGTCAGTCAACCACTGGAGCGCGGAACCGCGGCCAAATCCCCCCTTGGGCCGCGGTTCCGCCGCACATTGTTGTCGTCACTGCATCATTTTTTCCCAGTGGGCTTATGGGCAAATTTTAGGGGTTTTGGAATATTAAACTTGGGCCCAGATTTTCTGTGAGTGCTACAGTATTGCTTGGGGGCCCACTTGTTAATTTTTGATCGATCGGATATTTTAAACACATTATTTCACAGTATTTACATTATATCTGCAACCGTGAATGTCACTTGATCGGTAAATCCGGTCTAACTGCTATAGCCCGGTTAGACGGATTTGCGAACGTGACTTTCACGTTGATGTTCTGTGTTTTTGCTGTGGTGTTGCGGATCGGTCGTGGGGATAGCCTGGATGCAATGCCAGTACAGTTTTGTTGTATTATGTACATTTGATATTGCGGGGCGAGCGTCCGACATGTGGACTGCCGTCACTGCCTGTTTGTATTATTCTTTTGGGGCACGACCAGGTTGCGGCCGATGTACCCGGTGTATGTATATTTTACTTTCTGTACTAGGATTGCCCCGCGGAGGGGTGCACGGATAGCCGGGTTCTAGAAGGCAACAAGCCCGCATCTCATGGCATTGGGACGGAAGGGGCTTCACTCCAGGATTGGCGGGCTATTCGCCGCACTCGTAGGGGGTACAGGTTGACCCAGGAGGGGTGCCCGAGTTACCGGATTCCGTGAAGTGCTGGGTGGTCCATTCACGTTGCTGAAGGGGGCTGCCTCGCTTCAGGTTTTGGCGGGTAACTTGCCGCGACCGTAGGGGTCTAGGATTTCATTGCACAGGCTATCCACACGACCAGGGGAACGTCGGGTTTCAGTAGTGGCTCTGTGAAACCCGGGGATCCCAGATATCTGTATTGTTCTGTGATGCTGTACATTTCTGTGATGTTGCATTTTATTCACGCCTTGAGCGAAATACTATATATTGGTATATATATTAGTAGATGTTGTATATGTTTTTCATCCGCGCTAGTCCAGTCCCCGCTCTGCCGTTAGTTAGCTAACCTAACGGGTGATGACGGGACCCAGTGGCGAATGCGGATGGCATATACGTACGTCAGTATATTTTCGTTCTTTGTGGTGTGATCCATTGATGGGACTGCGTTGATTCGGATCAATGCAAGTTAAACAAACCTAATCTGATGTTGTTGGAACACTTTTCAAAAAGCTGTTATTGCAAGGACGTTCACTTTTGTTTTGCATCGTGGTATTCATTTGGAATATCCTGCTCCTCAGTCGACGAGGCAAGGGCCGAGATCCCTTCACCGGGAGTGACCCCTTGGACAGAAGTTTGCGTCAGGGCACTAACTTCACTATAGCCGATTACTTTTGCTTTGCATCGTGGTGTTCATTTGGAATATCCTGCACCCCATTCTACGGGGAAAGAGCCGAGATCCCTACACCGGGAGTGACCTCTTTAGTAAAGGTTTTCGTCACTATATTTTCTAAAAAGCTATCTGTTCCTTCAACGATATTAAGTTCATTACGTTAAAGGTTTTCGCCAGAAACCATTCGTAGCCCTCCGTCGTTTCATATGGGTAGTCAATAGTATTCAAGCTGTGTATGTTGGACAAAGTCAAGGCACAGTGATTGGTAGCTGTTGGGTATTCATATGCAGCATAGATAGATGCGTTGGTTTGGGACAGTCGTACTGCCATTTTGGCCAAAGTCAAGGGTAGGTACGGGTGGATTCAAATTAACCTGGAGAATGACGGGTTGAACTTGACATGTGACTTATGATATGTTGGCCAGATATGCGCATACCTTCTGGAGTGTGATAGCGTGAGCGGATTCCGTCACGTTATCATGCGATGAGAGTTGGATCCCGATTCCCACTGATGAGTTGGTTTACTCCTCGGGTGACCCCGACTAATTCTTCTTTCAGGTTTGGAGGAGAATTTGAGGTACAGTGGGAGGTTTCCTGATTAGATAAATTGGTAACCATTCTGATCTAGGTTAGAGTGCACGTTGAGTGTTTCTTTTCTCTCTCTCTTTGGCAGCGACCATTGACCCGACCCTAAGACTATGACTCAGAGACCAAGTTAACCGAACCTTCTTTACACTGGCTTTTGGATTGTCACAGTTGCAGACCTCATTGCCACTCCTACTTTTACCCTTTTCTCCAGGACACCCCGTATTACTACGAACGTCCACTTCCATTAGAAAAAGCCATCGTATGGTTAGATACGAACTCGAAGGAATTCGAGGATGGTTTCCGGTTCTGGAGAAAACGGATAAGGTTTATTCAGTTGTCTTTTCCTTTTTTCCTTCTCTCAAGTTACGAGTACTCCTTAGTTTAGGAGATAGTACACCTATTACGCAAATTGGATAGTCTTCTTCCAAACCTTAGGCTGGTGCCGAACAGTGGGGAATGAAGAAAACCAATTAGCATAACGATGGTGTGCAGAAGGTATTAAGATTAAGACAAAATAAAGGGATTAGTAAGAGGGCAAAGTAAATTGCGACTGATATTCACGACCAAACCAAGTATTTCTTCGCCAATCCTAAATCACCTTTGTATTTCACCAGGACACTCCGTATCACTACGAAGATCCACAGTTTATTGGATACTCCATCGTATGGTTATATACGAACTCGAAAGGAACTTGTTCCAGTTCGGGGATGGATTCTGGTCCAAGAGAAATAGGAATAAGGTTTATTCAGTTGTCTTTTATCTTCACCTTCTCTCGCATTGCGAGTGCTCCTAGGACTAGGACAGTACACCCATTATGCTTACTGGATAGTCTTCTTCCAAACCATAGGCTAGTGCCGAACGGTAGGGAAGGAAGAAAACCAATTGGCCTAAAGGGGTGTGCAGAAGGTAATGACTAAAGACATATAAAGGGATTTGGAGAGGTGGCAAAGAAATATACGGTTACAGTTGTGAATCTGGATAATGGAAGAGGCATTACTAGGAATACCAGAATACCCCATCGAAACATTTCAATGTTTCAGTTCAACTGTGTTCTGTTAAAAGAAAACTGTTTTCCCGATTGGACACTTGCTCCAGGGTATGTATTTACCAGGTTTGATTCTCACATCTGTATGGTTTTACAGATGATGAGTGGGAGTAAGTTATTGGGAATAGGGTGATCATCCTCATTATATCGGGATTCGTTGTAATCGGTGATATTTGAGGAGATCATCTGGGCTGTTTGCCGGTCGGCAAATATTTGGTTTTGAATATCCGCTGTTGTGCACCAATTTCAAATTGATATATCTGTACGTCTATTTTCATAGAGTGAGATATACCTTTTGATATTATGTCGATGACATTTACCTATATCAGTGGATGGTTAGGTAAGGAGCATTAGACAGCGGTGTAATTCTTCTTAACCATAAGTACAGTTTTCAACCTACGACACACAGTGAAAGAGTTGTTAGACACAGCGGACTTATACAGAGTATTGTATGTTGTCCAGTGTCCATTAGGACAGAGGGGTTGGTCCTCATACTATATTCTGTTTACTTTTAACTTCTCTAGTTCTTAGACATGTGTTTCGTAGAAACACAGGGTCTAAGTTTTGAGGAGTTATAGGTATTTGAATAGAGTAGAGAACCTGGTGTAGCAAGTATCGGGATTCTTCAAAGTGATCGAAGATGTAGATACTTGTGTATGGTATTCAGTTGATAGTAATGATAAAGAGAAATTGCTTCTCTTTCAGGTTACTCATTATTGGAAGCATTCCTAAGTTGAGTAACGCTGATCGGCATCTCTCCATTTAGTTGACATGCACAGGAGATAGCTGCATGATTTGAATCTGGTTCAATTAAATCAGTGCCTCTGGTTCTATATTGGATATAGTACAGTTCATATCTTAACATTGTTAAGGTACGGGGAGTTGTCCGGCTTATGATTAAAACCAGACTCTGGATAACTCAAGGCACGTTTCTGTAATGGCTGTTTGTGGGTTGACCCAGGCTATGACGAGGGTTGACTTTCTACCATAAGAAAGATCAATAGTGATATTGGTCTTGACTCGCCACAGTTTTAATTAAAATGGATTTTTTCAAAAACAGTAGTGGGAGTATGGTAGAACTGGAAGTGATTCCAGAACCGCAAACGATTACTGAAGATTTGATAAGGAACCAAAAGATTCAATCTGATTTGACATTCCATTGGCCACTCCGCAGATAAGGTGGGTAACTTCAGGCACCCGAGGGGTACTCCGGTAGCCTCAAGGACGGTGACAGGGAAGTTCTTGTTTACCCACACTTGCCATTGTTGTTGTTCCAGGCTCCGAGACCCGGCAGGAGGATGAATATAGCGTCATTCTAAACTTGTTTTAGAAGTGCACGTCTATATGACTCTGCCAGAAGGTTGTCGTAGTCAGTGGGAGCAGCGGAAGCATTGGTGGACATCAGGCTTGTGTCTATTTATAGACTAAAGCAGATATAGCGGAGATAGATCATCTATTTCTGATGTGACAGTCATAGGTTTGACGTCATCAGAATAGGGGATGGATCTGCTGAGAAGGTAGTAGGGTATGATATCCGGGTTTTGGATGACATACACAAAGTAGGAAGTGATATTCCTATACTACGATCGGTTATACTTTGGTCGTCACACAGTGGTTTCTCCACAAGGGACTTGGACATTATATCAGACATACTGGTTACTAGATCTATGGTTTATAGATCTAGATTTGGGTGGTTTCCCAATCAGGGTACCTTGACAGCATTATAAGAGTATTTAGAATGGATGACTCCTGGCACGGTGGTGTACCTGCAGGTGATGGAGTCACCCTCTCTAAAGGTGTCTTATAGACTAAAGTAGAGAGGGATGTGCATGATTGGCAGATCACTTGCTTAGGCAATTGAGTCAATCATGTGATGTCAAGTACCACACCAGATGTTGTTCTTGCACTAGATGCAATAAGTTGACATTGATCCAATCCTGGAGAAACAGTCGGAAGCAGTTTTAGAACATAAGTGGATGTTCTAGGGATATGATAACGACAGCCTCATTTGGGAGACAGTTATCATTCCAGGCTTCCAAGGTGACATGGACGACAAGGAGGTTGTCAGAGTTATAGTTTTCCTTCTGACGAGGGGCGGTATTTTGGACAGGTGATCCAAGGCAATACTGAGGGAGGCATGGCGCAAGATACTGATTAAGTTCAGTTGACGATACAGTCTAAGAAGTTTGGATTTGGAGTTCATTTATGAGCTAGGTCCCATCAGACATCCAGACATTCTAAGACAGGTATTGCTCATTTCGGGAGATGGCATTCTCCGCGAACTTGAGATTTAGAGAGACATAGAAAGAAATATCAGAGCGGATCCACTCGCTGAGGCTATTCCTCGAACGCAATAGTCTCGCCAATGAGCTTTGTGAGACTGACTAGTAGAGGAGTTGGGTGTTCGGTATCACACGGGCTGTGAGTATGCGACATCGCAATAATTAGCCTTGAGTGTAAGTGGGAGATTGTTGGAGATAGTGCCCTCAGAGTCAATTATTGGATCATAGGCACGTGATTGCAATGATTGAAGGAGGACCTATCCCGGTACGACAGTCTTACTCGAGATGATAGTTTGCTATCTGGTTTACCTTTATCATCGTGTACTGCTTTAGGTGACCTGACAGGTCGCTATTGCACGTTGATAGAGCCCCTAGGATTCTTGCTTGACGACCAGCAGTATGAGGGCGATCATATACGTGAGAGCTGGGGTCTACAAGCATATCCTTAAAAGGTCCCTATTCGTGGGAGTTTCGAGACAGGGCATCGATTCTCCAGAGTAGACTAGTGTATACAGTCGAGACCCCGACGAGGGGCGGTGGCCTGTCTCACAAGCCACTGGTGTCAGTTGGTTCACCTAAGATGTATACAAGTGCTCATTGGGTTATGAGTACACCGGACATGACTCGCCGGGAACATGCTAGTTGGTCTTATACCTGACGTCAGATAGCAGTTCCCTGGTGACATGTGTACAGGTTAGTTCATCGACCTGGGGATCGTCATTTGTCTCGTGTGAGTTCCCACTGTACTTTGATTACTACCCTACCACGGCTCAAAGGAGTCGTGCAAACAGGTTTTAGTTGGGTACAGTCCCGAGCCACATGGAGGCAGTGAGCGGATCTTCGGGGGTTCGTCTCTCCCGGTATTAGGGGTGAGGTCGCGCTGTGTCTAGGAGAGCCATTACACAAAGTCCTTGGCCAAGGCAGGAGATTTACTGGTAGGTATTCCAGTAGTATCTCAGGGTGTTCTGGGCTACACTCCGACACGACTTGTACCGCTTTTGGGGGTCTGACATTTACCCACCCCCTAGGCCCGCCATGTGATGCTCGTAGACGAACGGACCGGACTGTACGGATATTGTCACTGACAGGCTCAGTAGGGTATCAGGATGAGTTCGCTCATCGACGTCCCTTTTGGTCAATAGCTGGTGGCCCGTTACGTATTGGCTTATACCTCTGACGTGCTAGTGGTTAAATCCACAGCCATTGTATTGACGAGTCTTTAGAGTCCACCACACTTTCAGTTACTCAGGCTTTCGGGCGAAACGCTGTAGAGGCCGTATGGAGATATGGAAGGATCCGATCAGATACGTGCGGTATTGCACGGATCAGGATCGGACGGTTAGTACTGGAGGCCGTATGGATATATGGCACGGTTCGATCAGATACGTGCGGTATTGCACGGATCAGGATCGAACGGTTTTTACTAGCCGGCTTTGGTTTAAGCCGGATCCTAGTATAGTACAGTGTAGATTTTGTCTCATTGCATTTGTATCCGGTCGGAATACAGATGCGGGTGTGTATGCACAGTATCGGGGTTTTCCTGTAATTTATTACGGGACCAGTTTTCTGGAGTTGCCAGTTTGCATTCCGTTCCGGCCGGTTTTCCTTTGTTCTTTCCCGGCCGGACTTTTCTGATGGAGGGGGGTTATTTGCAATTATGCAAATAACATTTGTGGAGGAGGTTTCTTGCAAATATATTCATTATGATATGTTTAGCATCTTTCATCCATGATGGTGCATTAAATGAGATTAGAAAGGGTATGGCGTGATAAGCATGGTTGATGTTTCTTTGCTTTATGATATGGTCACCATTTCTATCTCCTACACTCACCTCCCTCTTGTATTTGTTTTGCCCTCCACCATTTTCCACTATATAGCATGGCCGGCCATATTTTGGAGAAAGGGGAGAAAAATGAGAGGGTTTCATTTTGATGAGGATAATTTGGTTCATCTCATTTTTCCTTGCTACACACATTCTAGCTCCACTTGAAAATTCCATTCCTCCATCAAGGCAACTACAAACCCCAAATGAGACTAGCATGATCTACACTACATTCTATAGCTAATCTTGGGCACGTCGACTTGCCAGCTTCGTGCCCGAGTTGCCTCGGTATTGAGGTGGGAGCCCGTAAAAGATGCAGGCGATGTGGTGCCCTTCCGGCGAGGAGGCGACGACCGGAGTTTCCGCAGGAGATCGGGACGACGACGAGAAGACCGGAGGACTCGGATCACTCGGTATATCTCTTCCCATCTTGTAGTTAGCTAGATCTAGTTTAATGGCCCGATCCGGGGTTTAGTGCGCGGTGGTGCCGGTTTGCTAAGTTCGCAAAATTAAAGTTTATCACCGCTTCCGTATTTGGCCGTCGGATTGACGGCCGGGGCGCCGCCGTGCACTTACAGTCGTGTGGATAGCCTGTGCAGTGAAAATCCTAGACCCCTACGGGCGCGGCAAGTTACCCGCCAAAACCTGAAGCGAGGCAGCCCCCTTCAGCAACGTGAATGGACCACCCAGCACTTCACGGAATCCGGTAACTTGGGCACCCCTCCTGGGTCAACCTGTACCCCCTACGAGTGCGGCGAATAGCCCGCCAATTCTAGAGTAAAGCCCCCTCCGTCTCAATTCCATGAGATACGGACCCGTTGCCCTCTAGAACCCGGCTATCCGTGCACCCCTCCGCGGGGTAATCCTAGTACAGAAAGTAAAATATACATACAACGGGTACATCAACCGCAACCTGGTCGTGCCCCAAAATAATAATACAAACAGGCAGTGACGGCAGTCCACATGTCGGACGCTCGTCCCACAATATCAAATGTACATAATACAACAAAAACTGTACTACCATTGCATCCAGGCTATCCCCCACGACCGATCCGCAACATCACAGCAAAATCACAAAACATCAACGTGAAAGTCACGTTCGCAAATCCGTCTAACCGGGCTATAGCAGTTAGACTGGATTTACCGATCAAGTGACATTCACGGTCGCAGATATAATGTAAATACTGTGAACTAATGTGTTTAAAATATCCGATCGATCAAATTTTAACAAGTGGGCCCCCAAGTACTACTATAGCACATCAAGAAATTCTGGGCCCAAAATTAATATTCCAGAAAACCTATTTTCCACTCAGGAGCATTCTGTAGAATTTTGGGGGCATGAACAGTGAACAATGCGGCGGAACCGCGGCCCAAGCATGGGTTTGGCCGCGGTTCCGCGGTGGTATGGTGAGTTCATGCTTCCAAATTTTTACAGTATGCTTATAATGCCCTGCACATCACTCTGAGACAACCTGAAAAATTTTTGGACTCCAAAAAATTTCGACAGAAACTGATGTGAAGAAAAATACGGTTTTTGGAAAATTGTTCGATCGGAAATGTAAAACACATTAGACAAAACTAGACTATGTTAATGGCGAGGCTCTGATACCACTGTAAGTACACGGCGGCGCCCCGGCCGTCAATCCGACGCCAAAATGCGGAAGCGAAAAACTTTACTTTTGCAAACTAGCAAACCAGCACCACCGCGCACCAAAACCCGGATCGAACCATTAACTAGTCCTAGCTAACTAAAAGATAGGGAAGAGAGATATACCGAGTGATCCGAGTCCTCCGGTCTTCTCACCGTTGTCCCGATCTCCCGCGGAATGTCCGGTCTCCATCTCCTCGCCGGAAGGGCACCACGTCGCCTGTTTCTTTTACTGGCTCCCACCTCTATACCGAGGCAACTCGGGCGCGAAGTTGGCTAGCCGACGCGTCCAAGATTTGCTGTAGGCTAGTGTAGAGTCTATGTCTCATTGGGGTTTTGTTGCCATGGAGGATGGAGGAATCAATATGAACTTTGGAGAGGTGAGAAGGATTTTTGTGAGCAAGCCAAAAATGAGATCATGAAATTTCCCTCATACAAAATGAAACCTCTCTCTCCCTCTCTCACAATGTGTGGCCGGCCCCCTCTTCAAATGAAATGGTGGAGGGAATAATAACACCAACCATGAAGGGAGGTGATGGTAGTAAAAGGTGGAAGGTGACCACACGCAAAGCAATGATAACTAAGTCACACTAAATCAAATCCACTTCTAATCAACTCCAATCACAATAAAGCAAGCCATCATGAAAAAGCAAAGATGCTTAACCTTTCATAATGCCACAAGTGCAAGAAACCCCCTCCACAAAGTGTTATTTGCAAACTTGCAAATAACCCCCTCCATCGGAAAAGTCCGGCCGGGAAAGAACGAAGGAAAACCGGCCGGAACGGAATGCAAACTGGCAACTCCAGAAAATTGGTCCCGTAATAAATTACAGGAAAACCCCGCTACTGCATATACATGCCCGCATTTGTATTCCGACCGAAATACAAATGCAATGAGACAAAACTACACTGTACTATACTACGATCCGGCTAAAACCAAAGCCGGCTAGTAAAAACCGTCCGATCCTGATCCGTGCAATACCGCACGTATCTGATCGAACCCTGCCATATATCCATACGGCCTCTAGTACAAACCGACCGATCCTGATCCGTGCAATACCGCACGTATCTGATCGGACCCTGCCATATCTCCATACGGCCTCTACAGCGTTTCGCCCGAAAACTTGAGTAACTGTAAGTGTGGTGGACTCTAAAGACTCATCAATACTATGTTTGTGGATTTAACCACTAGCACGTCAGAGGTATATGCCAATACGTGACGGGCCACCAGCTATTGACTAAAAGGGACGTCGATGAGCGAAGTCATCCTGACACCCTACTGAGCCTGTCAGTGACAATATCCGTACAGTCCGGTCCGTTCGTCTATGAGCATCGCATGGCGGGCCTAGAGGGTTGGTAAAAGTCAGACCCCCAAAAGCGGTACAAGTCGTGTCGGAGTGTAGCCCAGAACACCCTGAGATACTACTGGAATACCTACCAGTAAATCTCCTGCCTTGGCCAAGGACTTCGTGTAATGGCTTTCCTAGACACAGCGCGAACTCACCCCCAATACCGGGAGAGACGAACCCCTGAAGATCCGCTCACTGCCTCCATGTGGCTCGGGACTGTACCCAACTAAAACCTGTTTGCACGTCTTCTTTGAGCGTGGTAGGGTAGTAATCAAAGTACAGTGGGAACTCACACGAGACAAATGACGATCCTCAGGTCGATGAACTAACCTGTACACATGTCACCAGGGAACTGCTATCTGACGTCAGGTATAAGACCAACTAGCATGTTCCCGGCGAGTCCTGTCCGGTGTACTCATAACCCAATGAGCACCTGTATACATCTTAGGTGAACCAACTGACCCCAGTGGCTTGTGAGACCGGCCACCGCCCCTCGTCGGGGTCTCGACTGTATACACTAGTCTACTCTGGAGAATCGATGCCCTGTCTCGAAACTCCCACGACTAGGGACCATTTAAGGATGTGCTTATAGACTACCAGCTCCCACGTATATGATTGCCCTCATACTGCTGGCAGTCAAGCAAGAATCCTAGGGGCTCTATCAACATGCAATAGCAATCTGTAAGGTCACCTGAAGCAGTACACGATGATAAAGGTAAACCAGATAGCATACTATCATCTCGAGTAAGACTGTCCTACTGGGATAGTTCCTCCCCTCAATCATTGCAATCACGTGCCTGTGATCCAATAATTGACTCTGAGGGCTGTTCCCCCAATCTGAGCAAGGCTCATTTGAATTTTGAAAATTCAAAATTTTCTGAAGCAACGCTTCAAATTCCGTGCGTTGCGCAGTGCGCAAGCGGTCCACAGTGCGACACGTGTCTGCACTGTTGCGCAAGTGCACCGCTGCGCGACACGTGTCTGCGCAGTTGCGCAAGCACTGTTGCGCAAGGGCACCGCTGCGCGACACGTGTCTGCGCAGTTGCGCACACACTGTTGCGCAAGCGCACATCTGCGCGACACGTGCCTGCGCAGTTGCGCAAACACCGTTGCGCAAGCGCACATCTGCGCGACACGTGCCTGCGCAGTTGCGCACGCACTGTTGCGCAAGCCTTCCACTGTGCGACACGTGTCATTCATTTGGGAGTTGCGCAGAAACAGAATGAAAATTTGATGAAATCTTTTCTGTTCTTTCCAAAACCAGAAGATTTTCTTCTGCCTTTGGATCAAAGATCCAATGGTGGGAAAATTCCCAAAATCATTCAGGAAAGATTTTGTTAACAAATTCAACAAATTTGTGAGCACTATAAATAGGATCCCAGACCTCATTCAAAGAGATCAAAAAGAAGAATCAACGTCTGGCATAAAAAAAAGAAGAGAAAGAACTCTTGAAGATTAATCAAGAACACAAAAAAAAGGTAAAAAACTTCTGAAGAACAGAGGATTAAAAAGGGAATAATTCAATAAAAAAGAAATAAATAGTGCCGTGCACTTGATATGAACCCTTGGTTCTGTGAAATCAGGGAAAACAAGAAGAAAAACTTGTTTTCCTTTGATCCAAATTTAGATCAAAAGTGCTATGCACTTTTGTTCTTAAATCTGAAAAAAATTTGAGTTTCTGCACAAATGCAACTCATTATTTTAAAGGGCCTGGCCCAAATCAAATTGCAAAATAATAAAAGGGCAGAGCCCTGTTTGGAAAATTCTTGAATTTCTGCAGAAGTGCAATTCATTATTTTAAAGGGCCTGGCCCAAATCAAATTGCAAAATAATAAAGGGGCAGAGCCCTGTTTGGATTGATTCTTTTAGTCAGGCAGAGCCTAAAATAAATAAAAAAAATTGGACTTAACCCAATCCTGGCTGTAAGTCCTTAAATTAAATTGATTGAGCAAAATGGCTCTCCTAAACCAATTCACGACCGGTTCGAGGGTACATCTCCGAACTCCTTTGACATCCCTCGTTGTAATTCCTCAACGACGTCAAAGAGGTGACGGGTCCCAACGACCACTTATCTAAACGGACCGAAACGTCCTTAAACTAACATCGGACCGAAATGTCCCTAAACTAATATCGGACCGAAACGTCCCTAAACTAATATCGGACCGAAACGTCCCTAAACTAATGACGGACCACTACGTCCTTAAACTGGCGACGGACCAAAACGTCCCTAAACTAATATCGGACCGAAGCGTCCCTAAACTAATGACGGACCACTACGTCCTTAAACTGGCGACGGACCGAAACGTCCCTAAACTAATATCGGACCGAGACGTCCCTAAACTAATATCAGACCGAAACGTCCCTAAACTAACATTGGACCACTACGTCCCTAAATTGGAACAATAGAGCCAATTGCTCTTTTGCCGGATCTAAACGGTCCCGCCTAAGTTGATCTTAGCCCTAAATGCGGTTAATGTGTCCTTAGATATTCAAATAAACAATAAAACTCCAAATCAAGTTTGGTTCAAGGGTACATCTCTGAACTCCTCTGACGCCTGTCGTTGTAATCCCTCAACGACGTCAGAGAGGTGACGAGTCCCGGCGGCCAGATAATTAAATCAATCACTACGTCAAGTCAAATCTCAGTCTAAAACAGGACTAACGTATCCTTGACGAACGTTTAAGTTGATCTTAACTGCAACGCGACTAATGCATCCTTAAACGAAAAACACCAAACCCAAATCTAAGTAAATACGGATTTGGACTAATCCACGTCCTACGGGCGACGGCATTACTCAGTCTCCGTATATAATCCACGGATAACCACAAACAAAACAAACACACACGACATGAAGTGAAATTCTGGAGAAGGAGAAAGTTGTTACCGCGATGCGGTAGCGTAATTAACTGCAGGGGCTTGCGCCTGCAGGGAAGAGCGTCCCCACAATCAAAAACCCCTCACCCTGAGGGGGAATCTGACGAAGTCTGCTACATCGGCCGCATCCGTCTAAACCTCCGATCCACGGTGCCATAAATCAACTTGGTATCTTCGGAGAGATAGACGGATAAAACCAAATAGCATCTGCCCCGAATCCCAGCGCCAGGACATAGCAGTCCTGTGCGCCGCCTTTCGGAGGGGAACAGATTCTGGCACGCCCGGTGGGACCTTTTCCTCTTTCCACTCCACACTTCGTGTGTCGTCTTCGCGAACCAATCGCGGTTTGTTAAATGGTTGCCTACGGATTTCAAGTTGCTGAGATTTGGTCTTTTGTCTGGTGCAGAACTCAAGCATCCATGGATTCTAACTGCATCAAATGCGCGAAGCACCACTGCAACGGACGCTC
Source organism: Agapanthus africanus (assembly GCA_030015575.1). Classification (NCBI taxonomy): domain Eukaryota; kingdom Viridiplantae; phylum Streptophyta; class Magnoliopsida; order Asparagales; family Amaryllidaceae; genus Agapanthus; species Agapanthus africanus. The sequence continues at coordinate 57,331,330 of JASDDO010000029.1, forward strand.
CACCTCACCGAGAAGTGTAACATATGGGCCCCAAGCGGCCTCCTTCCTCGCTTTACCGGTTGAACAGGTGACCCAGGCCACCACCGGCCTGTTTTTCGGGACCATGGTCCCACCTACAAGCTTCTCTATGCCGATATCCGCACCGGAAGCGAACAAGAAGTCGGTGTTCGACCGGCTCACTGCTACCACGACCCCTGTCAACGGGTCGCCCGCTACTAAGCCGACGGCCTCCGTTTTTACCAGGCTAGGTCAGAACTATAAAGTGGTCGTCCCAAAGAGGGCAACGGCCGCTGCTTTGGAAGTCGTTGAAGCGGCTTCTCCCATCAGAGAGTCGGTCTTCACAAGATTGACGGTTCCCACTCCTCCCCCAGCTGGTCAAAAAGCATCAGTTTTCGATAGGCTGACATCGGCAGTTACCCCACACTCAAACAGGGGGCAACAAGAAACCATCTCGATTTCCGAGCCAGTCCCAACGGCTCGTCGGGCGAGACGTCGCCATTGGCGACGAGTAAGAAAAGCAGGGGGCAACTCTCCCTCAGGGCTAACCCCACCTACTCCATTGGTGGAGGTCAACGCCGCTGTTCCAACTGGGAACAGCTTTGAATTGCTGAGGAAGGTGAGAAAGAACTCTCCAATTGCTACATTGAAAAGATCTCCTCCGCCTAGGGAAAAAGCTCCGGAGACAAAGCAGGAACAGCCCTCTCAGCGGCTGTCGTCAAAAATTTATAAAGTTTGGCGGAGGGTTCAAGACTCCGTGATTGACTCAGACCACTTTCGTCACCAGAAAAAGGCAAAGGTGGAAAAGAACAAAAACCGTCCCATTAAACAGCAGGGGGCAACAAATGTTAGGATGCCCACTTCAACGGCTCCTTCAACCTCAATGGTCCACAAAAGAAAAAGGCCAGAGAAAGCTCCTGTGACACTGACAAAGTTTAAGAGTGGTGAACCTAAACGCCCCAAGCCAGAGGGAATAACAGTTCATACGGTTTATATGGCTTCTGGAAAGGAAGAAAGTCGTACTTCTACGGGTCACCGACCACTTACGCGATCAGTGACCAAGGCTCAGGAGCAGCAACAAAAGCTCCAGGAGATGATGACTACAATGGATGCACTCACGGAGCCAAAAGAGAATCCTGGGACGTCCTTAGACGAACGCCAAGAGGAAGAGACCGACGCCGAGTTCCTCCGCCGAGTACTGGAAAAGAGAGACAAAGAGGCTGCTGAACAAGAAGCCAATATACAGCGTATAGGCCTCCTCTTCCAGGACATGATAGGGATGATGATACAACCAGATCCCCCAACTGAAGAACCCCCGATCGACCTTGGAGATGATAGGGGAGAGACATCAAACCCTCAGCCCGTTCTATCAACAGCTAAAGAGGATACAATCTCTAAGACTGATCTGGACGAATACATAGCCCAGCAAATAAGGGTTCTTCATGCGGCAGAAGTAGCCGGTCAGATCGTGAAAACGAGGCGGCCATATCCGGGCTGGTATGACCAAATCAAATACCCGCCGGGTTTTACAATTCCCAAGTTTCATGTTTACAAAGGGACCGGCAATCCCCATCAACATGTTGCCCAGTTCAGGGCGCTTTGCGGTAATACCGGCGGCGACGACAAGCTTTTGCTTCGCCAGTTTGTTGGAAGCTTATCAGATACGGCGTTTGAATGGTATTCTGAGCTTCCCAACGACTCTATAAAAACCTTTGCGGAGATGGAGCTACTCTTCACCCAACGCTTTGCAAGTGCCAGTGAGCGTACCCCGATGACGGCACTGATCAATGCCAGGGTAAAACCCGGCGAGTCATGGGTTCAGTACGCTATACGGTGGCGTAATCTATGGTCGAAATGCGAACAGCGCATAGAAGAAGCCCCGGCGGTGGGAATGTTTGTTGGAACCCTTGATCCACAAGCAACCATCTCACAGTTCATGATGTTCTTCAAGCCGACTTCCTTCCAGGCTTTGATCGACAAATTAGCGCAGATGGACCAGATGGGCCATAAACCCCCTCTCCCGAAACCAGACTCCCGAAACGATAAAGGAAAGGGAAAAGCGATCATTGTCGCTAATTCCCAACAACAACCGAGCGACTCGAAGCCGGTCGCTCGTCCAAACAATACACGCCCATACGTACCCCTTGAGGACAGGATGGGACGCCCTTACTCTTTCCCCCGTGATAAAACGAGGAGGCTATTCGAGCTGGCGCTGCGCAACAGACTCATAAATCTGCCAGATCCAAAACGTCCGTTGCAACCGAACGACGTCAACGAACCCAATTACTGCCCTTATCATCGAGTGCTAGGCCATCCGATTGAGGATTGCTACGTTTTCAAGAATTGGCTTGAGAACCAGTACCGTCAGGGCAAATTTGCGCTGTCTGACAAATGGAAGGTGAATCCTCCGCAGCCCCACACCTCTAAGGGGACAAATACGCCGGGGGCAACATGTTCCGTTATTGAAGAAACTCCCTGGGAGGTTGTATTATCAGCCAAAACGAGGAGAATGCTAAATGATCTTCAGACCTGTCCAGCGGTCAAGTGGAAGAACCCCTTGGAACCGCAGGTTATTGAGGGGATGTTAAAGCCACGACCGATTCCGCAGACCGATGGTGGCAGTTCAGGCGCTCATAGTCAGCCGTCAAAATCTTCGAAAAAGAAGAAGAAGAAATCTAAGAAGCCCGTGAAGCCTGGTGACAAGCGTACGGACTTACAAAAGCAAATCGATGCGCTGGATGAGTACAACCAAAAGGCGCAGACTCCCATTACGCTCCAAGATTTCCTTGATCACGTCTTCCAAAAAGAAGATGAGGGAGAAAGTTCATCGGATGAATCTGGGGAATATGTGGCGAGCTGTCATATGATCTCCCATTCGACCACGAACGATGAAGGGGCTTTTGGCACTGAAACGCTGGGGGCAAATGCCGAATCAAGAGCCTCAGGGTTATCAGTTGAAATGATTAGCGCGTTTCTTAATGAAGCTCGGTTGGAAAGTAAAGCTGATCAAGAACGCGAGACGGCTATATTCGAAAGAGCCAAGCGCCAGCGACTTGAGGAAAGAGCTGAGATGATCCCGCTGGAGCAAAATGCCTCCACCGCTGACAAAAGCCAATTCAAGATAAAAAAGAAGTTTGCTAAGGCCATATCGATGGGCATGAAGCTACCACCCTCTGAAGAAAAAGTTATTGGCGTGGTAGAAATGCACCCCTCTTATTGCTTATACCATCAGAAGGTCTCGCATTCCACCCAAGATTGCAAAGCTTTCAATGGATGGTGGCAAGGATACGTCGCCAATCTACAACGCTTTAAACGGGAAAAGCGTAAAATTCGTCGGGAGCAAAGAAACGCGACCAAAAAGCTTGAAAGAACTGCCAACAATTGTCACATGGTTAACGCCGCCGGGTCACAAGTGCCTACATTTGGGAGCGATTCCGATGAGGAGCTAGAGCTTGGCCCCCTCTTCAAAGAATCCACTTCGGGAAAAGAAGAAGAACCGAAGGCTTGCGAAAATATACAGCTACGCAATCGAACATTACCCGAAAAGAACCTCGGACCCTTGAATAAGAAAAACAAAGGGAAAGAGAAGGTCTCTGAAGACATCGCTTTGGATGACCAAGTTGCGGAAGAGTTAACCGCCAAGAATCCCCCGAAGAGGAATAAAGTAGATTACAATGTCTTGGCGCATCTGAGGAAGCTACCCTCACAACTCAGCATTCTCGATGCCCTATTGCTATCAAAAGAGGCGAGGGATTCTCTGATTAAGGCCCTACAAGATCCGGACCAGTTCCAAGCCTTCCTAGCCGAACAAAAGATGAAGGATGAATTGGAAGAGGTGCACACAGCCGACGTTGCTTTTGGTGATGAAGACCTTCTCCTCGGGACGTGTGAACACAATCGCCCCCTTTATGTCTCAGGATACTGCCATGACATAAAGATAGGTAAAATCTTGGTCGATAACGGATCGTCTGTTAATTTACTCAATGTGCGAGTGTTAAAGGAGATTTGCATGAGTGTCCAACACCTCGCCCGAGACAAAATCACCATCTCCGGCTTCGACTCTCAATCCTCAAAGACTCTTGGATCTGTGATATTGACGCTACGCTTCGGGTTGCTCGTCACAGACATCAAATTCCATGTTATAGACGCCAAGACGTGCTACAATGCTCTGCTCGGCCGACCATGGCTACACGAGTACAATATCATCCCTTCTACACAGCATCAGTGCATGAAGTATTCTAGGGATGGCCTTGAGTACACTGTGGCGGGAGAGTTGAATCCGTTTTCCGTGAACGAAGTTCGCAAGTATGAAGATGCAAAGTACTTCTTACCGAGTTTCGAAGACACGGAAAGGTGTCACAAACCGGAGAACAAAACTAACGCTACCATCCCTGTCTTCGGCAGTGACACCGAGGAGGAGGAGGATATAATTTATTCAGGTCCATCCCAATCCACCAGGCCAGGACCATCCGTTCCTTCACTAATCTTCGGCAGTGATTCAGAGGATGAAGTTCATGCTGTATTCCCTGCTCGGCCTGCAATACGGGTTTCCGCTGATGAAGAGCGAAGTCTGCAGATAACCATGGTGCCGCTTAAACATTACAAAGAACTGGATGCACTCAACGCCAACAGCGTAGAAGAATTGCACACATTCTATATTCCTCCCGGACGAAAAGGCGAGAAGGCAATCCTATTCTACCGTTCTGAAGAAAACAAGGTGGAAAAAGAAATTTGGCATGGCGCGGATCCCACGCTCGACGGGCTTTAGCCTATCCGTCTTCCCAGATATTATACCGAAGATTTGAAGAAACTGCTGAAATGCCAGGGGATGTCCTTCACACAGACCGTTAGAAAAGCCAAATTCTATAACAAGGTCTGGAACGTTCCCGGGACTCAATGCAAGCTGCCTAACGGGAGAACGGAAACAAAAGGGCTTGGGTACATCCAGCCAAAGAAACGGGAGCTAGTAAACAGCTGTTATGCCATGTATGACTTCGATGAAGAGGCGGACGCTCAATGGGAGGACGCTAATCCTGGATCAGCAAAAGTTCCTGATACAAAACCGCCCAGTCCATCGTCTGAAGACCAGTTGAGCAAACTTATAAAGAATGCGAGTCAAAAAGCTCGAGATGATCACCATCGTGAAATGGCAATCTATGAGAAAGCCAAGACACAGCGTCTCCTTCAACAGGCAGTAAAGAACGAAGGTGCTGCCCCACGTCAGCCTGCTACAAAAAGGGGTCGACGCGAAAGCAAAAACAAGTCGAAGGGCCGAAAAGGTGCTCGACAACCACAAAGCAGAGCTAAGAAGCCACGCATCCGAGAGTCGAGCGTTATTGACTTAGCCCTCATGAAGAAAATGGGTCGAGCATACTCGTTTCCTCGGAACAAAACAAGGAAGATACTTGATCTTGCTCTAAAACATCAAATGCTTACCCTGCCAGAGTCTAAACACCCTGAGCAAGCGGGCGAAGTCTCCAACCCAAATTATTGCTCTTACCATCGAGTAGTAGGGCATCCGCTTGAAGATTGCTTCACCTTTAAGAATTGGGTTGAGGACCAATATCAGCTTGGCAAGTTCGCGTTGTCTGACAACTGGAGGGTAGCACCGCCGCAAAAGCACGAACCCGAAAACACAAGGATAGAACCAACTCCGCATTGGGGTTGGCAGAAGATTCGTACTTGCCACGTGATAACAATATTAAAAGAAGAGTCCGAGGACATGAACAGCCTTCCTCGGTGCTTTGAAAACAGCAACGATGAGGTAATCTCAGAATTTCCCCCAGCTCCAAAAGAACTAGAGGATGGAATACATACTACTGCAGATAACCTCAGGAAAATCGAGTTGGGGACGGCAAATGATCCGCGACCGACATTCGTCAGCGAGCTGCTGTCTGAAGAGAGGGTGGCTGCGTTAAAAGACGTCCTTGTGCAGCATAAAGATTGCTTCGCATGGAACTATTCCGAGATGCCGGGACTAGATCCAGAAGTTGCTGTACATAGACTAGCAATATCCCCAAACGTCAAACCAGTCAAACAGGCACCGAGAAGAATGCGGCTCGAGCTCGAAATGAGCATCAATGCCGAAGTCAAAAAGCTGATAGACTCTGGCTTTATCCAGGAAGTTCAATACCCTGAATGGATCGCCAACATAGTCCCAGTGATGAAGAAAAATGGGACAGTGCGCATATGCGTAGACTTCCGGAATCTTAATAAAGCTTGCCCGAAGGATGATTTCCCAGTGCCAGTCACTGAACTAATGATAGACAATACATCCACTCATGAGGTTTTCTCCTTCATGGACGGCTCATCGGGGTATAACCAGATAAAAATGCATCCAGAAGACCAGAAGCACACAGCTTTTAGGACCCCTCTTGGTATATTTTGTTATAAAGTAATGCCCTTCGGTTTGAAGAACGCCGGTGCTACTTATCAGAGGGCCATGACAAAGATCTTCGACGACCTTATACACGAAATCGTCGAATGCTATATCGACGATCTCGTGGTTAAAAGCAAATCATACGAGGAACATCTCGAGCATCTAAAGACTGTATTTCAACGCCTTCGGCAGTACAACTTGAAGATGAATCCTCTTAAATGTGCGTTCGGGGTTTCCTCGGGCAAGTTCCTGGGATTCGTTGTTCGACACCGAGGTATTGAAATAGATCCATCAAAGATTAAAGCGATCATGGAAATACCTCCGCCGAGGACTCTCAAACAGCTGCGGTCTCTCCAAGGGAAACTCGCATACATACGGCGATTTATAGCCAACCTTTCAGGAAAGTGCCGTCCTTATAGTCACCTGATGAAGAAGGGAACCCCATTCGTTTGGGATCAAAGATGCCAAGGCGCACTGGACGAGATCAAGCAATACCTGCAGAACCCGCCGGTGTTGGCTGCCCCGGTTAAGGGGAAGCCTTTCATTCTTTATACAACCGCCCTCGAAGGTTCCTTAGGCGCATTATGGGCGCAAGAGAATGATCAAGGGAAAGAAAGAGCACTCTACTACTTAAGTCGAGTTCTGCTGGGGGCAGAAAGCAACTACTCTCCCATTGAAAAACACTGCCTGGCGTTGATCTTCGCAATAACAAAGCTTAGACATTACGCATTAGCACACGAAGTCCATCTCATTTCAAAAGTGGACCCTCTCAAATATCTAATGTCAAAAGCCATATTAACAGGGCGACTCCCTAAATGGGCCCTGCTCTTGATGGAATTTTCGATAACATATCAACCTCTCAGGGCAGTAAAAGGCCAGGCCATCGCCGACTTCCTTGCCGAGCATCCCATACCTGCCGATTCTCCTTTAAATTGTGATTTGCCAGACAGACATGCGTTTGACGCAATCGACAGTGGTGATACCCGTTGGGAGCTTTATTTCGATGGAGCATCTTCCATGAAAAAGCACAAACAAAGTACGCCAATGATCAAATCGGGGGTAGGACTCATCTTCGTGACTCCACAAGGAGGAATAATGCGCTACGCATTCTCCCTGACGGAGCCGAGAACAAACAATGAAGCCGAATACGAAGCTTTGATAGCAGGCCTCGAGATCGCCATTGATATGGGAATTGAAAGCCTCCTCATATATGGGGATTCCCAACTGGTCGTCAGTCAAGTGAACGGCGACTACCAAACGTGCAAACCGGAGTTGGTGAAATACGGTGAAAAGGTACAACAACTGTTGACCCGAATTCCCTCCTATACTTTGGAGAGCATACCTCGCGCGGAAAACAGCAAAGCGGACGCATTGGCCAAACTTGCTAAAGAATTGGCTGACGAGAACCTCGATGACGTTAGAATCGTGATACAAAGCCGTCGAGTGCTTGCCCCGGCAGAAATACCTCCGGAATCATATAAAGAAAAGAGAGCAACCGAGCAGGCGACCCTACAAATAAAAGACCATGAGAAGACCGAAGACTGGAGAGAAGTCTTCATAGATTACTTCAAGTTCCACCGAATGCCTGAAGAAGCGTCCATAAGACATCAGCTCGTGAAACGAGCTCTGTCTTTCGCCTTCGTCAACGATACTCTATACAAAAGGACATTCGATTCTCTGTGGCTGAGATGCCTAGGACCTGACGAAGCGAGAAGGGTCGTCCAAGAGGTTCACGACGGACTCTGCGGTTCCCACCAAGCAGGCCCTAAGATGAAGTTGAAGATAAAACGAATGGGCTACTACTGGCCCACGATGATTCAAGATTGTCTCGAATATGCGAGGCAATGTCACTCATGCCAAATTCATGGGGACTTCATCCATCAGCATCCCAATCCACTGCATCCAACAGTGGCTAGTTGGCCATTCGAAATGTGGGGAACTGACATAGTCGGCCCCATCGAACCAGCATCGTCAAAGGGACATCGTTTCATATTGGCGACGACTGATTACTTCTCCAAATGGGCAGAGGCGGTACCGTTGAGGGAGGTAAAAACGGAGAACATCCTCCATTTCTTCAGAACGCATGTCATATACCGGTTTGGAACCCCGAGAAGAATCATCTCTGATAATGGGCCAGCCTACCGAAATCATAAAATTAGCCGCTTCGCACAGCAGCACAATATAGACTGGAGATATTTCTCAGTTTATAATCCGCGAGCTAACGGTCTAGCTGAGGCCTTCAACAAGACCTTGACCAAGATCATGAAGAAAACAGTGTCACGAAATAAGAGAGATTGGCACGAAAGATTGCAAGAGGCTCTTTGGGCGTATCGAACTACATTTAAAACGGCCACAAACACAACGCCATACGCGTTGGTATTTGGGACGGAAGCAGTACTCCCTCTCGAGATAGAATTACCCTCTCTACGAGTGGCAGTCCACTACGAGCTGAAGGACGAAGAAAATGCTCACCTTCGGTTTGAAGAGCTTGACGCCCTTGACGAAATCCGGCTTCTAGCACAGCAAAATCTGGAAGCTTATAAAGCGAAGATGACGCGCTCATACGAAAGATTGACCCGACCGAGGACATTCCGCCAAGGCGAACTCATGCTAGTGGTCAAAAGGCCTATGATCCCCAATCGCGCCAAGCGGGGAAAATTCGAGCCAAATTATGAAGGCCCGTACATCATTGATAAGGTCTACCAGGGTGGGGCCTATCTACTCATGGACATGCACGGTGAAAAGCTTTTCAGGCCAATAAACGGTCGCTTCCTAAAGAAATACTACGCTTAATGAGCCACAGCCTAGGTCAATGGTAGATGACGACGACTATGTCCGCTCGCTATCTTCCTAAGCTCAAGCTTTATAAGCAGTAGCCAGCCCTCTCAAATGCTGGACCGAAATGTCCTTAAACTAATATCAGACCGAAACGTCTTTAAAACTACTACCGCAGCATCTTTAGACTGACGAGATATAAAAAAAAACATATAAAAATAAAAAAAAACGGTATGTCCATAAGCAAAAAGGGCACGGATGAAAACCCGAAAGGGCTCCGTGAGTAAAAACAGCAGGGCTACCGGCGAGAGTTCGTGAAAACCCGAAAGGGCGCGACCTCGTAAAAAAAAAGAGAAAAAGAAAATAAAAAGAATAAAAAAAAACGGTATGTCCATAAGCAAGATGGGCACGGATGAAAACCCGAAAGGTCTCCGTGAGTAAAAACAGCAGGACTACCAGCGAATGTTTGTGAAAACTCGAAAGGGCGCAACTTCGTTAAAGAACCCTTACAGGGTCCTCTCGACCCTGTAAGGAGAAACCACCCGCGTGAGATCCTTACGACTTACAAGGGAACAACACACTTAGGAATCCCCACGATTCCTAAGGAGAAAATACGCTTGCGAGATCCTCACGACTCGTAAGGAGAACTCTCTTATGGGACCCTCACGGCTCATAGGATTTGAAAGTCTTAAGTCACAGAGACCTAAACCTGTGCTTAAGCAAACCCCCACAAACTTCCAATGTTGCCCTACAAGTGGTTCAATATTGACCCTTGTATACAATCCACGGGCGCGAATAAACGTTTCCCTAACCAAGGTCCATCCGTGACCGGGGATATGTTCGCGTAACCCTTGTAAGTCCTCTCGATTTACAAGAAGAAAACCCCCCTGTAGGATCCTTACGACTTACAGAGGAACAAAACACTTAGGAACCCTCACGATTCCTAAGGAGAAAATACACCTGCAAGATCCTCACGACTTGTAGGGAGAAATACCTTTATGAGACCCTTACGGCTCATGAAATCAAAAGCCTTAGTCGACAGGACCCTAACCCTGATCACTAAGCCTCCTTTGTTCGACAACGACAGAGGCAAATGATGATTCGCTCCTGGTAATATCCCAGTTGCAGCGGTGCTGATGCCAAAAATCGGTGTCCAATTTCAGGCTTACGGCGAAAGCCAGTAGGCCGCTCATGCATACGAAATAGCCGAAATGGTAGGGCAACTTGTAATAAAAAGCAGCAAGTAAAATGTATGCATGCAAAATAGCCGAAATGATTGGGCAACTCGTAATAAAAAGCAACGAGTAAAGATAAAATAAATAGCCGAAATGATTGGGCACCGCGAAAAATAGCCGAAATGATTGGGCAATCGCGACCTTCGCGATATAAAAGCTGAAATGATAGAGCATCGCGGAAATAAAATAAAATAAAAAGAAGAAATGATAGAACTTCGGCCCTACAGTTAAGATCACATCGATCCCTGTATACAATCCAAGGGCGTAAACAGAGAAAGGACCATACTTCCCCAGTGGGTCCCGTCAAACGAAGAAGCCAAACTTCAACGGTTCATTTCAACCGAAGAAGCCATTGATTCCAACAAAACTCCTCGACTCACAGATACAAACACTCCTTGACGAGAGCCTTCTGATCCGCGTCGACTCGCAGAGCCACCAGCGCCTCCGTGGGAACCCTCGACTCGTTTCAAACCCCAAGGACACAAATAACCCTTGGCGCTCGGGAAACAAATAATCCCTAGCAAACTCCTCGACTCACGGATACAAACACTCCTTGACGAGAGCCTTCTGATCCGCGTCGACTCGCAGAGCCACCAGCGCCTCCGTGGGAACCCTCGACTCGTTTCAAACCCCAAGGACACAAATAATCCTTGGCGCTCGGGAAACAAATAATCCCTAGCAAAATTCCTCGACTCACGGATACAAACACTCCTTGACGAGAGCCTTCTGATCCGCGTCGACTCGCAGAGCCACCAGCGCCTCCGTGGGAACCCTCGACTCGTTTCAAACCCCAAGGACACAAATAATCCTTGGCGCTCGGGAAACAAATGATCCCTAGCAAACTCCTCGACTCACGGATACAAACACTCCTTGACGAGAGCCTTCTGATCCGCGTCGACTCGCAGAGCCACCAGCGCCTCCGTGGGAACCATCGATTCGTTTCAAATCCCAAGGACACAAATAACCCTTGGCGCTCGGGAAACAAATAATCCCTAGCAAACTCCTCGACTCATGGATACAAACACTCCTTGACGAGAGCCTTCTGATCCGCGTCGACTCGCAGAGCCACCAGCGCCTCCGTGGGAACCATCGATTCATTTCAAACCCCAAGGACACAAATAATCCTTGGCGCTTGGGAAACAAATAATCCCTAGCAAAATTCTCAATTCACGGATACAAACACTCTGTGACGAGAGCCTCTTTGACTCACATCTCAGGCAGTAAGGATTCAAAAACTTGCTTCCTGAACAATGGGACCCTGCAAGTCAATCCTAAATGGTCTCTTGCATACTATTCACGGGTCTCACTCTCTGAATTCGAATTTCGACGAGGAGGGAAACAACCACTTACGAATCCTTTCGACTCGTAAGAGGGAAAAATTCTCTTATAGGATCCTTACGACTTATAAGAGAAAACCACACTTAGGAATCCTCACGATTCCTAAGGAGAAAATCCACCTACGAGATCCTCTCGATCCGTAGAGAGAAAAATCTCTATGAGACCCTCACGGCTCATAGAGTTGAAAAGTCTTAGGCAGCAGATCTGAACCTGCGGCCTAAGCCATCGCTATATCTCGAAGAAACCAAAATGCTTACTCTATTACCTGTCAATCATGTTTATCAAGACAGCATGATGATAATAAGAGAAGGGAGAAAGCAAAGAAATGATACAAGACATTGCAAAAAATGTGTATCTTTATTTATTAATTCAATCAAGTACATGGCGAATCGTACAAAAGAATAAAGAATGTATACATCTTATTCGAAAAAGAAAATTACAAGTATATTGATACAAGGGCAGCTACTGGGAAGGAAGCGTCTTAAATAGCCCTATCAATTGCTCGCGTACTTCCTCCCACGCCTTCTCCTGATCAACTACCACTGCCAGTTCAGCCTCTACTTGAGCCCGCTGCTGCGTGAAGGATGCGAGCTCTTCCCCAACAACCTGCTGAGCTGCTTCTTGGCCTCGGGCATCGCGCTCAGCAGCATCAAGTTTCCGCTTCAGTGCTAGCCCATTAGATATACGCTTGAGAAGACCTTCAAAGACAGCTTTCACTTCAGCAGCATTCGTCCTAACTTCAGCACGAAGGCAAGCGGTCGCGTTTGAAGATTCCCGATGCGCCTTTAGCCGTAAAGCTGCCTCCTGCTCCAAATGGCGGAGATAAGAGGTGCTTTGCTCGAGCCAAGCTGTCCGTTGGGCGCTTGCGGCCAAAACCTCGGGAGAAGGGCGCGTCGACTCCAACCGATGCAGGCGGGCCTCGATCTCTCTGCAGTGGTTAACCCAAGATTCGACGATGCCTTCGTTGTGAAAGTTTACGAGCGCCGCCAACATCGGGTTAACCTCCACAGCGAAATCTACGGCGGAGGGGAGAGCGTCCACGTTAAGCTCTTCAATATACCCACTCAGCATCCCCAAACTCATCACGGCACCTTTTGAAGACGGACGTTTCAAGAAAGGGCCTGCTGGTGAGAGAATGCGAGACTCAAAGGGGATCAGAGCTGGAACAATAGCTGCAAAACGAAACATGGTTAAACAATGATTCGAAAAGATGTTAAAGGATCATATAAAAAAAGGTGTGGAATGTACTGTACCAGCGGCAACAGACGGCAAAGCAGGAAGGGCCGGTGGCGTGGCAGTTCTTGCGTCCCCTCCTCCGATTTGTGGCACTGCAACAAGGAAGAGGAAAAGTCAGATACGATCCTATATTCCCTCAAAAGAGATCAAGACAGCACTTACCGGTACCACTAGAGGGAGAAGCGAGCTCGGATGGGAAGGAGAAGTGTGGGAGCAGCACTTGGTATAGATGATCGAAGAACACTCCTGAAAAGAACATAGTGGTATAACGTTAATACATAAGCTACACGTTAAAAGATTAATGCACAAGTCGTAAATTCATACCTTCCGGCATCCGCGAGGGCACAAGAGAAGGCTGAGGAACGACCACCGCCAAAGCAGTAGTTGACGGTGTGCCTTCTGGCAATGGAGCATCGGCACTAGCCGCACCTGCGTTTAAAATAAAGACAAATTGGTTAAAAGAGATTGTGAGGTATATATAAACGAAGAGCATTGGTCATTCAAAATTTACCCGACAAGCTGCCAGCAGAAACCGAGGCGGTCCCTTCCCCCACTGACGGAAGGCCACCGCCTGTAGCTTCATCACCCGACTCGAGGGGAACCGTTATTATGCTCGCAAGCTCTACAGGAGGCGGGGGACCATAGGCAGGGAGGGCTATGATAGGGACATTACCAGATTTCTGAGAAGGAGCGCCTAGCCCGTCTTCAGGAATCATGGCCGCCTCACCCGCTGCTCCCTCAGGATCGGCGGTCGCAGCTGCCTCGTCCATCGGCACCACGAGGTCCCCAGCCTCAAGCACCTCGCCCTCTACCGCCTTCGGCTCGGTTGAGACAATCATCTCATCTGTCGCCACTTCAGGGGCGACATCAATGACCCTCTCCGCGGCAGGTCCCTCAATCTCGGCTCCAGGCCCCATGACCCCGACAACGTTGCTCACTGTCGGTTCGGGTTCAGCAAGTACCGCTTCCTCCGCTCCCCTGGGTTCGACAGTCGTCTCCGCCTCCCCCTCAGTTGGACTTGGCCCTGCAAGATGAAATACGTATGAGCCAATAGCTTTACAATTCGTACAACAAGGTTCTGAAAGGAGTACTACCTGAAGCAGATTTATCATTGGCGCTCCGAACCGCGCGCGCCACTTGCCGACGAGCAGTAGACAGGGCAACAGGGGGCTCTTCGGAAGGAGTACTAGCGCGAGGAATAGTGCTAGGGCCCGCTCCCGTGGCCAAAGCAGCTTTCCGCGCCCTTGCTTCACGTCTCAACCGCTTCCGCTCCTCCCGAGCCGTTGAGACGGATGCCACTAGGGCGGCCTTAATTGAAGCATCCTCATCCGTATAGAGGGATGCCTCCAGATCTTTCAGAGCATCCCTCGTCGTTGCGTCAAGCCGAGGCTCTTGCGACAGCTTCGACGGAGCCGGGGCTTCGGTGGCAAGCTCGGGAAGGATCCCCGCATCAACTGATATAGCCCCTGTAAAGAAACAAAAGAAGGTTAAATTGACCACCAGAAGAAATAACAAACTTTCCCTATAAAAAAAAAGAAAAGGGGGGAAGCATACCAACACCTGCCAGGGCACGCCTCTCCTCCTCTTCCTGGAAGGTTTTCAGGGAGGCAGCAATGGCCTCTTTGGTAGAAACACCTGTTGAAAAGGGAGCAAATATCAGTTAAAGGTAATGATAAAAAATGCAATGAAATGACAAATAAAGCGGCTGATGATTACCCGACTCAGCGAGTTTGCTTTACATCACTTCAAGCCTCGCCGATCGCTCCGAAGCTGCGATGGCGGCAGCTAAATTGGTATCCTCAGGGTCCACCACAAAGCCCTCATTGCTGCCGTACTCGCATATGGCCTCGGCAGGAGAAACCGCAGGCTTTGAGCTGAGGATCGCGTCGAGGGATAGGGTGGACTTCTTCTTCTTCTGTCCGCCAGCTTTAGATCCACTCGCAGCAGCTTTGCGCTTGGCAGTCACTTTCGGGCGGCGAGTCCCGATATCCGCTCCTGCGCCCGACTCTGGCGATACCACTTTAACCGTCTTCATGGGGGTACGGGACGCTGACGGTGCATCCACCGTAGTAGGCAGTGACAATCCACGCGGGGGGGCCAACACGCGTGGTCGGTCGGCTCCGGCCTCTTTTAGCGGAGGGACGACCGGGTGCCTCGGCTGCAAGGGAGCCTTGCGATCACCGCCAGGAGGCGCAACCCTACGGTCAACCAGCAGGCGTTTCTCCATTAAAATGATTGGGCCCATAGCATGCGCATACCAGGCCATATATGAATTGAGCATCTTTGGGACACAGCTGGGTTCACTAATGAAGAAATAGGAACCCGTGTTAAGCCGTATAAAGTGATGCATCGCATTCTTTATCCCCTCTGGGCCAACCACGGGCGTTTCCAAGAAGGCTTCCATCGGGATCCCCTGGTTGTAGCTTGATTGCTGGGCAAATCGATGCGGATTATACCTCATAAACAAAGCCGTCTCATTCTGCCGAAACACTAGGTAGCCCGGCCGAATGGAGTAGAGATGGAGGATTTCCCGAGCCTTCAGTACAGAAGCCCCGCCCTTAAACTCGTCACGTAGGGGCACCACCGACTTAGTAGTCTCCGAGCCTATGGTGATAACCTTATCCACGAAAGAAGTCGTCGCTCCGACCAAATGTGGGCGCAGGAGGAGTCCCCTAGAATCCCGCGAGGATGCAAACACAATTGAAGCCCCGATTAACCGTATGACTCTCGGGAGTCTGTACTTCTCGAAGAATGGAGGAGTCTTGTGGGCGCCAAACACCCCTCGCACGTGCATCTCCATCCAAGAAATGAAGTAATGCATTGGGAAGTTAGCAGGCTGTGTCCCAGGATCATTGGCGTCCGCCGCTACGCTGAGTCCATGATAAAGATAAGCTAACCCAGCAATTCCTACCGACAACTGCAGACCGACCACCATCCGATGTGCCGGGTAAAAGATAGAGGGCCGCATGAAGCGCGGGTGCATAGGGAGCGCAAAGTTGCATAACCACAAGCCCAGGAACCCAATAAAGAAAGTTTCCTCATCCATGCCGGGGACGGCGATTTCCGAGAAAGCGACGATGGCAGCATTGGGGAGATAGAAATCCCTCTGGTTATTCTCCGATACGGGTCGGCGATCCAAACCGAAGCCAAAGGGGTCGTCAAGCTGAGCGAACTTCTCGCTCTGCTCTGATAAGAACTCCGGGCGGATAAAGCGAGCAATGAAAGCTGCGAAACTGAGGCCCTTGTCTCCCAATTCCAAATGGAGTTCCTCATAGATCTCCAACACTTTCACCAAACCCGGATGCTGATGCTGAATGGCATTCTCCGGGGTTAAGTCAAATACCAGCTGCTTGGTGGCAAAGACATACTCATCAGGAGGAAGCAACTCCTCGTAGTGCTCTCCCCTCATTGGCAGTCCTGAAATTTCGGCAAATTCCTCCAAAGAGATAGAAACTTCCTTATCCGCCATCAGGAAGGTATGGGTGGGGATACTCCATTGTTCAACGAAGGCCTTTATCCACCACGTTGGAGGAGAGGGATACTCAAAGAGCGAGACGAAAACGGCTGAATATAGACCAATCTTCGTTAGGTGGGTCCTCTTCGCCGATAGAATGTACCGGGCCCACTGCAAATATCCAGCGTGGGGTCGCGGGATCATTCCAATGTTATAAGCCTGTCCCCAAGGGCGTGCTTCGCCCTGACAGATTCGCCTCCCCAGAATATCTATCGCCGGCGGCGGCTGCACGGGGATGGCGCCGATTGCAGGTTGAAGGAGGTCATCAGAATTCCAATTCTTAACCTCCACGGCATACTTCACCGGGGGTTCGTCCGCATAAGGGAGCGTGACTATGGGCTCAGAGGGCGCGGCGGAACTAAAACTGCGATGGCCTTGGATGATCTGGCTATACCACCTTCCCCACAGATGGAGCTTTTTGCACTCAGGATCGCGATCTTTAATAAGAGCGAATACCACCCGATCCACTGGCGCATGGGGGAACCCTCCTTCCGAGCGAACGAAGGGAAAAGACAAGTCGTCAGACATGTTCTGTGGAAAGACAAAGAAACATACATCATTAGTGGCCTAACGCTTGGCATTTGAAAAAATATATATATCTTGCTCCACACTGTGATGCAGTAGATAGGGGACCAAAGGGGGACCCACAAAATCTGGATGATGTGCATCATTTAATAAGACAATCCCATCATTAGATGGGACTGTCAATTCATAAAAAAAATTCATAAAAAAAATTCCCAATAGGATACACCCATTGGTGGGGAGTCCCCAGAGACAAAGAGAAAATCTCCTCTTTTAGAACAAAGCTCTGTCACAGAGTGACATTTGTCAAACTCTGGTCTCAGGGGAACAAGATTCCTTAAAAGAGCTTGGCTCTGTGATAATGATGGAAATATCCATTAAAGGAAAATTAATTTTTTAAAAAATTAAAAATTAAAAATTAAAAAAATTGGGATCTTAAAGATCCATGAAAACTCTTAAGAGTTCTTCATTTTTAGATCAAAAGATCTATGTTTTGCCAAAGAGCAAAGCTCTGTTCATGGATTAAGAAACCCTGAAACAGATTCTTGAGAGCAAGGCTCTGTTGGTGAAACCCCAAAGGGGTTTTCATTAGATCAAAAGATCTATGAGAGCAAGGCTCTATTAATTAAAATTAATTTAATTTAAGATTAATTTTTACCTAAAGTTTTTCTGAAAAGTTCTAACTTTGGAAGCAAGAGCAAGGCTCTGAAGTTCTTGAAGGCAAGAGCAAGGCTCTGAAAATGAGAAATCTTGAAGATGGTGATCATCTGTTGAGGACCAAGAGTCCTATTTATAGGCGCTTGCGCCCCTTCAACTGACCTCCCCTGATCCAACGGCTAGGATCTGGCCACCGTTGCGCATACGTCGCGCCACGTAAGCACAACGGTGGGGGGGCATTTGTTCCCCCAATCTGAGCAAGGCTCATTTGAATTTTGAAAATTCAAAATTTTCTGAAGCAACGCTTCAAATTCCATGCGTTGCGCAGTGCGCAAGTGGTCCACAGTGCGACACGTGTCTGCGCAATTTGCGCAAGTGCATCGCTGCGCGACACGTGTCTGCGCAGTTGCGCACACACTGTTGCGTAAGCGCACATCTGCGCGACACGTGCCTGCGCAGTTGCGCAAACACCGTTGCGCAAGCGCACATCTGCGCGACACGTGTCATTCATTGGGGAGTTGCGCAGAAACAGAATGAAAATTTGATGAAATCTTTTCTGTTCTTTCCAAAACCAGAAGATTTTCTTCTGCCTTTGGATCAAAGATCCAATGGTGGGAAAATTCCCAAAATCATTCAGGAAAGATTTTGTTAACAAATTCAACAAATTTGTGAGCACTATAAATAGGATCCCAGACCTCATTCAAAGAGATCAAAAAGAAGAATCAACGTCTGGCATAAAAAAAAAAGAAGAGAAAGAACTCTTGAAGATTAATCAAGAACACAAAAAAAAAAGAAAAAGGTAAAAAACTTCTGAAGAACAGAGGATTAAAAAGGGAATAATTCAATAAAAAAGAAATAAATAGTGCCTTGCACTTGATATGAACCCTTGGTTCTGTGAAATCAGGGAAAACAAGAAGAAAAACTTGTTTTCCTTTGATCCAAATTTAGATCAAAAGTGCTATGCACTTTTGTTCTTAAATCTGAAAAAAAATTTGAGTTTCTGCACAAATGCAACTCATTATTTTAAAGGGCCTGGCCCAAATCAAATTGCAAAATAATAAAAGGGCAGAGCCCTGTTTGGAAAATTCTTGAATTTCTGCAGAAGTGCAATTCATTATTTTAAAGGGCCTGGCCCAAATCAAATTGCAAAATAATAAAGGGGCAGAGCCCTGTTTGGATTGATTCTTTTAGTCAGGCAGAGCCTAAAATAAATAAAAAAAATTGGACTTAACCCAATCCTGGCTGTAAGTCCTTAAATTAAATTGATTGAGCAAAATGGCTCTCCTAAACCAATTCACGACCGGTTCGAGGGTACATCTCCGAACTCCTTTGACATCCCTCGTTGTAATTCCTCAACGACGTCAAAGAGGTGACGGGTCCCAACGACCACTTATCTAAACGGACCGAAACGTCCTTAAACTAACATCGGACCGAAATGTCCCTAAACTAATATCGGACCGAAACGTCCCTAAACTAATATCGGACCACTACGTCCTTAAACTGGCGACGGACCGAAACGTCCCTAAACTAATATCGGACCGAAACGTCCCTAAACTAATGACGGACCACTACGTCCTTAAACTGGCGACGGACCGAAACGTCCCTAAACTAATATCGGACCGAGACGTCTCTAAACTAATATCGGACCGAAACGTCCCTAAACTAATATTGGACCACTACGTCCCTAAATTGGAACAATAGAGCCAATTGCTCTTTTGCCGGATCTAAACGGTCCCGGCTAAGTTGATCTTAGCCCTAAATGCGGTTAATGTGTCCTTAGATATTCAAATAAACAATAAAACTCCAAATCAACTTTGGTTCAAGGGTACATCTCTGAACTCCTCTGACGCCTGTCGTTGTAATCCCTCAACGACGTCAGAGAGGTGACGAGTCCCGGCGGCCAGATAATTAAATCAATCACTACGTCAAGTCAAATCTCAGTCCAAAACAGGACTAACGTATCCTTGACGAACGTTTAAGTTGATCTTAACCGCAACGCGACTAATGCATCCTTAAACGAAAAACACCAAACCCAAATCTAAGTAAATACGGATTTGGACTAATCCACGTCCTACGGGCGACGGCATTACTCAGTCTCCGTATACAATCCACGGGCAACCACAAACAAAACAAACACACATGACAGGAAGTGAAATTCTGGAGAAGGAGAAAGTTGTTACCGCGATGCGGTAGCGTAATTAACTACAGGGGCTTGCGCCTGCAGGGAAGAGCGTCCCCACAATCAAAAACCCCTCACCCTGAGGGGGAATCTGACGAAGTCTGCTACATCGGCCGCATCCGTCTAAACCTCCGATCCACAGTGCCATAAATCAACTTGGTATCTTCGGAGAGATAGACGGATAAAACCAAATAGCATCTGTCCCGAATCCCAGCGCCAGGACATAGCAGTCCTGTGCGCCGCCTTTCGGAGGGGAACAAGGGCACTATCTCCAACAGATAGATAGATACGGGATGGTACGTACTGCCGGGGCCGAGGGCCGATTCCGCAGACGGAGCCCGATACTTGAGGATTTGCGTGTTGATGCTTGACACAATGATTTGTGATATTTTCGAGTGCCGATGCTAGGCATTCACGATTCCATGAGCTGTGTAAGATTTGAGGGCCGATCAGAGTGACAGCGCCTGAGTTTTATTGTGGTTTGGGTGCATTGATAGACACCGGTTATTCTTCCACGTTGACATTCCGTGTAGATGATATTTATTCCCATGCTCAGCATTCATTATTTTGCATCCCATCCTGTAGCTATAGTACCTGATACAGTACTTTTGCATGATTATTGCATACCCTGCTTATCATATATAGATGCTATTAGATTTCACCTGTTATGCATAATTATTGCATACCCTGCTTATCATATAGAGATGTTATTAGATCACACTTGTTGCATGATTATTGCTCATATAGCTCATCATATAGATATTATCTGTTGGCATAGGTTAGAGTATCGTGCATACTCGCGATTACCTTTATATGTTATCTACTATTCACGAGTTGGCAACTCACCCCCGTTGTGCCACAGTGTTTGTAGGTTGCCCCTCAGCTTAGTCGCGGCAGGCTGTTTTCTTGCATCTTTTGATACAGATACCACTGCAGTTGGCGTGTTAGCCCTTTTGCTGATAGGTGGGTTTTTGTGCGGTATCTGTTTATTTTCCAGTTGTCTACATTATTGTATCTAGTACTCTGTATCTACTTTCATGTATTGACTTAGAGACCAGTTGTAAGGACGATATATATTATTTTGTACTATGGTGTCGGGCTCGTTGTGAGCCGACTTTATTTATGCAGTTTTATATTTCATGTTGTCTTCACTTATTTTTGTTCTTTCTTCGCTACGGCGTCGTATATTCTTGTTGTGGTGATTGTTCCGCCGTTGGGCGTGATTGCTCCCGTTTGGGATGCTTTATTTTTATTCATATATTGTCTTGTACCTGATTTCGGGGCTAGTTTTTACAAAGGAAATACTGCCAAAAATTTTAAGATAATAACTTGAACTTTAAAGAATTTTTCTAAACTACTTAAGGTTTTCTGAACGTTTTAACAAATGTTTCTATTAAATGTTTAAGACACTCAATACTTTTATTGGTTTTGATTTCTGGGTTTCGGCTTACTTAGTCGCGTTACGCCTGTAGGCGTACGTGGTTAAGTGCTGGTCACGGGCCAAACCTTGGGTCGTGACATACCGATACTTGAGATTTTGAGATAGTCGTTTGAGGTGTCGATGCTGGACACGGATTTCTGTTTATTCCATTGATATTACTTTAGATACTTCACAGGAGTTTTTCTAAGATGAAAATGATGTTTTTCTCATATAAATATATTCAGATCTCGGGTTAAATTGATTCAAGTTGCATACATGCCAGTACATCATGCCATACTAGCATTGTAGAATTGATTCATGTTGCATACCTGCTAGTACATCATGCTAGACTAGTATTGTTAAATTGATTCATGTTGCATACCTGCCAGCACATCGTGCTATACTAGTATTGTAGAATTGATTCATGTTGCATACCTGCTAGTGTCACGCCCCGCTTCCAAAAATACAGAATACGAGGGGTAGACAAGGCCAGCCATGCTCCTACGGTCAAGGAAAAGTCCCACCGTAGTCACACTTCGGCTTCTAGTTTATCATGGTAAACTGTAAATAATGCGCAGGTAATGAGAAATGCAGTAACTGGAAGAAACAATAATATAAACTGACCTTATGGGAAACGAACGAATGTAACTCGGAAAGGCAAGTCAAGAAGTCTGTGATGCACGTCTAGTTCTGGTCCAGGTTAAATCTTCTCCTCACACTGAGCATGCATACTCAGGTCGTCAGAGCGACACAATAGCGATACAATATATATATATAATCAAGCTACAGTTCTAACAGTGGTAATAGATATGAATAACAGTAAATCAATAACAGCATGAATATGAATGTGCAGTATTCAATGCAGCGGAACAGTAAAGCAGTAGAACGATATGTCACGTATGTCAACACAGTATATAAGGTATATAAATGCCAGTATCCCTATCAGTCTCTAAGTCTCACTGTACAGGTCACTAAGCCTATCGTCAGTCCAAGTGTGAGAGTCAACCACTCGCGAGTGTCCTCCACCCAAGGGTAGAACCCAAGGGCAAGGGACCACGGGCCCAACATGTAACATGTATATCACGGTGTATATCACATACCCTGTAAATCTTCATATATCTCCCTAAATATATAAGCCGGCATGGGACTCCCGAGATTCTTTTGAACTCACACTTGAACTACCCCACATCCCGTGGTCTACATCAAACGCTAACCATAACCCTAAATACTAATCGATCCGTGACAAGTCTGCGCGAGAACTGGAGGCAGGACCTCCATCAAGCACGTCCCGACTAATACCTAAGATAAATGGCAGTGTCGGATGCCTTATCTGTGACACCCGTGCAAGCGCTTCCATAAGTGTCCCATACCACTTATAGTCATACGTACACGCATCCCACAGACGTCGACAATGCAATAGAATAATAGGGTCACTGATTGTGTACAAGTACGTATCACTTTCACTTAATCACGGATACACGAACACTGACGTACTTGCCACAATCATCACTAAAATCTAACACTGAGTAAATGCACGATATCACTAGATTATCACTGCAATGATATGAGTACGATATGATACGTAAACAGTATATGAAGCACGATCAAGATGTCATAAAAACAGTATTCTATCACTTGCACGATTTATCATGAAAAATACGTGTATAGTTTAGCGAAACGATAAACAGGTAGTAATTAGTATGTTCAGTTTTCCATCCATAGAATTTAGTTTCAAGCCAATCGGGTTCCAGGATCATTAATTATAACCATTTCATTTTAAGCGCTCGCGGCTGGAAATCCGATTTCAGAATCAGAAGTCCGTTTCGCAACGCATTTTAATCCCAGTTGGGATCAGATTTTAGTGACTCTACAGTTGGATGAAATCTAGGATTTTCAGTAAGGTTTTCAACGTAACAGACGGATCTTCAATCGCATCTTCACGTCAGGAGATATACAATGTTTAACACTAATATGTCAATTCTGATTCTGTTGGGACTGTCATGCGTCCCGATCTTTTAAATTACAGAATAAATAACAAATGGTAACGAAACAGAATGAAATCAATTGTGTTGTCTAGTTAACAGGTTCACCTACAATAAACAGTGGAGTTCCGCAACCTAAGAGTTAAGAAAATCCTGTGGTACCCATTACGGAACAGCAAGTAACAACTGGAGTCTCTCTGGACTGCAGTCCAGAGTCACACTCCGATCCAAATATCATCATAGTTTGAGTACAGGAATATCTGGAAACTAGTATAGGGTTAAAGTTCATCGAGTTGGCTTTGATTTGAGCCCTCGAAGGCACCATTCTAGTATGTATATAATTTATGGTTAATTTAACGGTTTTCAGGTACAATAAAATTCCAGTTTTACGGTTAAACTTGGGGGTAGTTGTTTTAATCATTAACGGTCATATTTTCTAGCGAATCTTGCACACGGTGTTCATCGCAGCATGGGCCAAGGTAAGTAATCCAGTTCCGTCAATTTAGAAAAGTATTTTCTTTGGGAACGCGCGTCGAACAGGTATGGCATATAATTGGTTTAAACTTGTAACTTTATCATCTATGCAATTAACGACTGTAACTTAAGTAAAATAGCATGTAAGCAAGTAAAGTACTTGCCTGAGAATGTCTCGGGGTTGTACGGTGACGGTAACGCCACTAACGCGACACGATGACCACAAGCTTGGGCTCGGCCAGGATGCAGTCGAGGCTCGTGGAAGTTGGGGCTCGCTATGTGCTCAGGCGATGTTGTGGCTCCGTTGATGATTGCAGCGGTGCTCAGGCGATGTCCAACGGTTACGGCTGGGAGTGAGGGAGAGAAAGAACACAGAGGGGGATGAAAGAGATATGCAGAGATAGAGATCTGAGAGAGAGAGAGAGAGAGAGAGAGAGAGAAATGAGATAGAGAGAGAGAGAGAACTGAGAGGGAGAGAGAGGGAACTGAGAGAGAGAGCAAGAGATCAGTTAGAGAGGGAGTAGGTAGAGAGAGAGAGAGAGTGCAGAGTGAGAGAGAGAGAGAGAGGCAGTGAGTGAGAGAGTGTTGAGAGAGAGAGAGAAACGGAGGAAGGTGAGAAAGAGAGAGATCGGGGAGTGAGGGTGAAGGCTCGGGCGAGCGAGGGGGCCGGAGGTGAAGGTTGGGAGAATGAGAGGTGGTTGCGACGACGACGACGACGATGACGAGCTGTGGTCGGTGATGGTGTCGAAGCTTGGAGGTTGATGGAGGTGGCTGGTAATGAAAGAAGTGGAACTCGGTTTAGGTTTGTGAGGCTAGGGGTGTTGTGGAATCGATGCAGGTGGAGGTCGCGGAGACGAGGGGATGAAAGGGTAGGTGAAGAGATTGGTACAGGGGCTCGGGCTCGAGCTTGGGTGCAGTGAAGAAGAAAGAAGAGGGAGCTCGTGGGCTTGGGTGTTGCGTAGATGGAGAAGTGTAGGGTTCCTAGGCACTCTCAAGAGGTCTCACAAGGCATCAACCATACCAATTTCAAAATTTACGGTGCCGAGAAACCCTAGACTACGGATCGTTAACTAGAAATCTAGGCAACCAAAGCAACTAGTTTACAACTAAACTAAAAGAACGGAAATACAACCTTTGTAGATCCGATTCTCCACCTCCATGGCTCCGCGATGAAGTCTCCTCGCTGTCCAAATCGGATCTTGGGCTCTAGCGTCGGCTTCATTGGAGAAAAAGGGGGCTAGGTCATCGACGACGATGCCGAAGATGATCTACGTCGAGGCATCGCTAGATCAAGCTCCCACTTCACCAAGTCATGAAACTTGTGAAGAAAACACACTCTACTACTTGGCAAGAGGTAGAGGATGAAGAAATAGGAAGTGGGTTCACTTTAGAATTGAATTTCTCACTCTTTTCATCAAGTTGCCATTGATGAGGCAAGCTTTTTCTTCAAGTAGAAGATGAAGAAGAAGAAGAAGATAATATGATAAGTTTCTTATTTAAAAATGAAACTAATATGAATACTTATCATATACTAACCATGGTCAAGTGTAGAGATTAAACTAAGGTTAGTTGGAATGGTTAGGGTTAAGGATGAGATAAGAATGTTGGACTTTGTCAAAGCTTCAAGAAGCTTCAACATAGAAACAAAATAAGCCACCATTCTTAATAATATCCAAAATGAATAAATAAATAAATAACTAAGTAAATAATCAAAACCCTAACCATTCATATAACCATGGTTTAATCTTTACACAAACCCAAGTTAGCATGCATCATCAAACATGATACAAACTTGTGCACAAAAACATATTACATATACAATGTGCACAAACAAGTAAGAAAATCCATTTAAAGTGAACCAATACTAGTTAATGCAAAGTAATATATCAAATATATAATTATGCATTAAATCATTAAATCAACACTTGATTTAACGATCCGGTCATATCGCATATAACCGACTAATATCCAATATATCGACTTATCGAATCAATCCATGATTCGATAACTAGGTTATATCGCATACAACCATTCGATACATTCATCGCGAGAATTGAATACGGTATCACATACACGCATTATTCTCGGTCCTGCACATATCTCATATGCGCTCCTATTTCGTTTCGCTTGAGCCAGGAAACCTCTGTGTAGGACTCTAAAGACTCGTCAATACGCCGGTAGCAGATGATGATCATATCAAGCACCCACAAGCCGCAAGCGGTCTGCTAAACGTAACGGCCACCCGGGTATTGAGCGATCAGAAGATCGACGAGCAAGCCCGCTCACACTCCTGTGAATCCAACCAGTAACACTTACCGTACAGTCCGGTCTGATCGTCTGATCTGTCGCATATCTCGCCTAGGGGTGGTAAACGTCAGACCCCAATAGCTCGATAAGTCGTGTCGATATGAGATCTATAACAATTCGAGAAACTACTGGTAACACTTACCAGTAAATCTCAGCAACCCTGGCCAGGGATTTCCTGTTATAGCCAATCGAACACAGTGCAACATCAACTCCCTATACCGGGAGAGACGAATCCCCTCCTATCGCTCATTGCCTCCATGTGATTCGGGACTGTACCCAAAAACCACCGTTTTGCATGCCCTCTTGGACGTGGTAAGGTGGAAATCAAAGCACAGTGGGAACCACACAAGACTCTATGACGATCTCGGGTCAACAGACTACTCTGTACCAGTGTCACCAGAGAACTGCCATCTGACGTAAGGTATAATACCATCTGGGAGTTCTCGACGAGTCCGTCCAGTGTACCCAGTCTCCACTGAGCACCCGTATATCATCTCTGATGTCAAACACCAATGGATATGGGATCATCCATCGCCCATCTATATGGGTCGAGAAGGTATACGCTAGTCTACTCTGGTATATCGATGCCCCGTCTCGATACACCCACGACTAGGGACTTTGAAGGATGTACTTATAGACTATCTGTCCCCACTAGTGTGTTCTGCATCATAGTCCAGGTAGTCAAGTACACATCCTAAGGGCTTTACCAACATGTAACAGAGAGACAAGTCAACAACACGTTAAGGTAAAGAGTAACCAGATAGCGTACTATCATGTCGAGCAAGAAAGTCCTCCCTATATATGTCCTAGCATCCACTACAATATACATCCTATGTATAGTAATGGCCTCTAGGGCATACATATAACTAACAATCTCCCACTTGCACTAGGGCCATCTGATAGCATTGGTTGCAGTATCTCATACTCAACCATCCCATAAAAGTCTCTCTCTGGGAAAAGGCCTTTATGAGTGGATCCGCCGTGTTGTCCTCTGAGTCTGCTCTCCTAACCTCGATCACCCTGGAGATCAACCATCTCCATGATCAGGTGATACTGCCTTAGAATATGTCTGGATCACTGACGGGACGGACGTTCCTTGGCATAAGCCACAATTCCATTGTCTCACAATGGTTGGAACGTAGTTCATCTCATGAACCAATATACACCCAAACATCCTCCTTGGTAGCATCTTAAGTAGCGATGTATCCTGCCTTTATCGTCTAGTATGCCACGGTATCTAGCTTGGAACTCTTCCAACATACCGCCCTTTACTGAGGGTAAAGACAATGCCTGTGACTGACTTTCAGTCGTCCTTATCACCCTGGAACCCTTCCAGTGATTCTCCTCAGGATCGGTTGATACCATCTCACTACAACTAGTGAGAATCCTAACATCCAATTAGATCAATCGCATAGATCCAAAATCCAGGATTTAGGAGGTATCACTTTGATCCTATATAGAGAATTATTGTGATAAGCGGAGATTGACCGAGCGTAGTATAGGAAACTCCTTTCTTGTCAAGAGCATGACATCCACGTACTCTACGAGGATCACCACCATACTCCCTACTACCTTTTTGTTTATACAAGGTTCATCTACCATTTTGATGATGTCAAACTCTTTGACTTATCCATCAAAACAGATGTTCCAACTCCGCGATACCTGCTTTATCCTATAAAGCATCTTGTACATGTTTCCGCTGCTCCCACTGTCTACGAAGCCCTCTGGTTGTGTTCTTATAGACGTTCTCTTCTAAATCATTATTTAGAAAAGTAGTCATGGCACCCAACCGCCAGATATCGTAGTCATGGTATGTAGCCGTGGCAAGTAGGATCTGGATGGACTTAAGCATAGCCACTTGAAAATGTTTCATCATAATCCACGCCTGGTCGATGACGAAAAGCTTTAACAAGTCTAGCTTTGAAAGTCTCAACTTTTCCATATACACCAAGTAATCTTCTCAAGATATACTTGTACCTGATGGGGATTTAACCCTTCAGATATAGCAACCAAAGTCCATACTTTGTTGGTGTATATAGATTCCATCTCATATCGCTAAGCATCCAGCCATTCTCTCTCTACTCTCGATGGCCTGCTCGAAACTAGTTAGGTCATCATCTCATGATGCAATCCTCGCTCCCACTGTCATAGAGAAACCGAAGTATCTCTCAGGTGGGTGAGGAACCCTATTAGATCGGCGGAGAGGCTGAGGTTCGTTGGTAACTATTGAATCCTTTGGTTCTGTCAAATCATCAGCTTCAGTTTTGTATGGCTGGAACCTTTCCAGTTCTACATAACAGATCTTGCCTCGAGCTTGTCCGGATTTTGCTTTTCAGACATAGGCTGGACAACCCTAAATCTTAACTAATTTAAGAGATGGGCTTTTCCCTTATCATATCAAATATGAAGTGGTAGGCAACTGATTTGATTTGAACCTAATTCAATAGGTATGCAGCTTCTCAAGTGCATAACTCCCAAAAAGGAAATAGGTAACTCAGTAGTACTCATCATAGAGCACACCATATCATATAGGGTGTGACTGCTCCACCCCGATATACCATCGTGCTATGGTGTATACGGAGGAGTAATGCTGAGAGAGAATCTCGTTCTCCTTTAAAATAGTCCAAGAATTCCGTGCTCAAGTATTCTCCTCCTTGATCTCATCAAAGGACATAATACTTATACCCGTATTTTGGTTCTCTACTTCTAAATTATATTCTGTGAATATCTCAAAAGGTTCGGACTTGTGTTTCAACAGGAACATAGGTCTGAATCTCGAAAGATCATCAGAGAATGTAATGAAGTACAAAGAACCAGTCCTGGCAAGTGTAGACAGGGGACCTACATACATCAACATGTATCATCCAAAGAGTTCACTAACTCTTTTTCTGTTTCCAATAAACAGGGCTATGGTCATCTAATCTTTGTGACATGACTGGCAAGTTTCACAAGATGTAAATTCAAACTGATTTAAATATGCATCTAAAATGTAACTTCAGCCAGTCGGGTCGCATTGATATGACCTAGTCTACAATGCCTCAAGAAGGATTCATTCATATCTGAACTCTTCCTATTGTGTGTGTTCCGTATACAAAAGAACTGTAGTTTGATTTAGAACATCAATGCTTTTAGATAACGGGCCTGAACCGATCAACTTTTGATATAGGAAATGTTCAAAATATTATCCATCAATAGAAAATTTTATCATTTCTTTACTGATAAAGAGAATGATATGATTTTGTATATCAGGTTCGGTATCTAATAACATTCGTTCAGAATCAATGTATTTGGAATACAGGGTGACAGTGACCAACAGACTTGGCTGCAACTCTCGCCCCGTTTTCTGCCTCATGAAACTTATCACCCGTTCTCAGTTCTCTACCTTTCTGTAGCCCTATGTAACATATTACATATCTGGGATCCTGGTCTGGTATCACATACCCAGGACGTAGAGGGATAGAGAAACAGTTCTGTATAAAGAACACACCCGAAGATGATGCATCAGCATGCACTCTCTTCGTTTGGGCGGCACGGGAATTCTGGCATTCCCCAATTTCCTGCTCTGTCTTATAACAATTATAAGTTGGAGCAGGACCAACGTTCCCCAGCTCTGTATAACAAGCGGGTTCAGTCAATACATCCGTATTATTATCTTGATTAAGGCGTGATATGGTCGCTACCTGGAGAGAGAGAGAAGAAAACACTCAGCGTGCGCTCTTGCAAGAATAGATTGGTTATTATTTTATCTAATTAGGATGGCTCCCACTGCTTTTTATTAAATCTTCCTTCAAACCCTAAAAGGAAAGACTGGCCGGGATTAATTACACACTACAAGTTCGCCAATCTTTCAGCCAGGCCAGTGTCGGTACTTTGAGGGAGGTCCCCCGTGCTTTCGTACGAACCTAATTACAGTAAACCTCGTTTTCCCAGAGGCGTAACCTCGTTGACACCTTTCTAGACACCTACTTGATCGGCTAATTGTAATGTGTAAAACTCTCCCAGGAGTAACAATTACTCGCAGCGGGTATCGGGATCCAACTATCTCATAGAAGGTATGCAATCTCATTGCAAATTTCAACACTTGAAATTCCCGATAATATTTTGCCCCGAACGATTTATGACCTTGACAAGGTCAACAAACCATAGACCGCAAGTCAAGTTCAACCCGTCATTTCTTGATTGAATCAAACCCACCCGCACGACCCTTGACAAGGTCAACAAGGCCGCACGACTACCCTAACCCAATCTGCATCATATGCATAAGCAGATAAATACTAGTTAGCTACCGCACACTGCGCCTTGACAGGGTCAACAAACGCAGCACGAATACTAAACAGGACTTATCTGAAATGACGGAGGGCTACGACAGGTTTTTCTGAAAACCTATTGCGTAATGAACTTGATATCGTTGTAGAATCAAATGATTTTAAAATGGAGTGTTTTTTAGGCTTTTCTAGTTTTGCTAAAGGAGTCACTCCCGGTGAAGGGATCGTCGGTCCTTTCCTCGTCAAATGAGGTGCGGGATATATCATATATATCACTGTGCAAAGCAAAAACTCTTAAAAGCAATCAAAAGACAAACCGAGTGTGTAGCATCTGCCAGTTATTGCTAAAGGAGTCACTCCCGGTGAAGGGATCTCGGTCCTTTCCTCATCGAATAAGGTGCAGGATATATCACATATACCGCTGTGCAAAGCAAGAACTGTAGCTACCTGTTTTATTTTGAAATTCGATTCTACAACATCTTTAGGTTTCTTTTCTTTCATTAATCTCATTAACGAAGTCCCATCATTTAAGTACCTAAACATCACAGATAAATACGACGTACACTTATGCCATCCGCATTCGCCTCGATGTCCCCTCGTGCACCGTTAGGTTAGGTAACTAACGGCAGAGCGGGGCAGGGCTAGCGCGGGTGTAAAACATAAGTAACGTCTATATAATATATCAAATATACTATATAAAGTATCCATCACAGAACATATCACATGATCACATCACAGATATCGCAGCAGAAGAAACATATGAAATATTGGATATACTAGGACGTCCGTGTTTTCAATACGAACCAGTATAAAACACGGATTCCACGGTCGTGATGAATAGCCAAACCCACACCCCTAGACCCCTACGAGAGCGGCAAGCAACCCTACCAATTCTAGGGTTAGGAGACCCGGACTCGACTCCTCGAGTTGGTCTCCCACTGGACCCCAGAACCCGGTTACTTGTGCTCCCCTCCTTGGGTCTATCCTAGTGCAGAAAAGTAAATAATATACAAATGGTGACATCATCCGCAACTTGGAAGTGCCCCAATAAAAGAATATTACATACAAGTTTTTACATGAATGAAAATGAAAAACACTCATCTCACATAAAAACCCCCGGCTATTCAAACACGACGATCCAATATAACATATCCAGCAACATATAACATCACATGTCATCAACGTAAGTAAACATGCGTATCCCAATTGTCGTTGGCATATAGCAACGAAACCGGCGATATCACATATTACACTTACGGTCACAGAAAAGAAAGTGTAAAACTACAACAGTTGGAATCCGCAACCTACATAGACATCGCATGCCTAATCAAATGAATTCCTTAGACATCACATGCCTAACAATTATAAACCCCGCATTTTAGTCTCATTATCGAAAACTCTTTTCAATATCAAGTCGGGCAATTCAACAAGATTCCCGACATCCTGATCGAATGCTCGTCTCAAACTTCAGTAGACGGCTGCACCCCCGATGCCGTCGACGAAGTGCACCAAGGCGGAACACCGCTGCCGTGAGCATCCGAACGGATGCTTTCGGCGACGGGGTTCTCCTACAGTCACTTGGTCGGGGCTATAGAGTGAGGCTGTCTATTAAGTTTACCCGGCGAGTATCCGCGTACGCTACATGATTGCGACGGACTTTTGATCACATCAAAATTCCGTGGCAACCGATCAAGTGAGACTAAAACGCTATGTTTATAACATTCATTCAGTTATCTCATAACTACTTGTGAATTCCAATTATTGTATCACATTCCGGATAAATAGAAAATGTTAAACTTTCCGATCGAACATTCGAACACCCAAGTTTTCCCGATACAGATCAACACATGAAATAATTTCAAAGACATTCACTTCGTGCCTCAGTACCAACGGTCCAGCCGTAGAAGGGTCAAGCCAACGCCTCACATGTGGCACGCCGTACTGCCCCAAACCCTAAGGTTCAAAGGGCAGTTCAAGACGGTCACATAATCGAGTTAAGGTTTGTTGTCTTCTAGAGGGTCCATCGCGTTACTTGCACTACTTAGAACGTCTTTAAACCACGGAAAAATCCAACACTTGGAAATTTTCCGGCAGGGGAAAAGTTGGGTATTTATATCCGGTCGAACTTTTTAACATATTCAAAAATTATCCGGAAAACACATAGACAAAATCTGATAATCCGATCGAATCATCCAAGCTCCAAAACACCCTGAAATATTCAACTCTTGAATAAATATTAAAAAATCCCAGAAAATACAGAACCAAAATATAGGAGTTACTGTGCAAAAATTAAACAGTGATCACATATATTGGCCGCGGAACCGCCGCAGAAGCCAAGCTTCTGCCGCGGTTCCGCCGCACTGTTGCAGCATCACTCGATAAATTTTGCATCGTAATTCTTATAATTTCCTGCTGAATTTTTTAAGAATTTTTAATCTGGAAAAAACCCAGTTTTTTGAAAAAGTCCAGAGAGCATTTTGGAAATCGGGTTTCGGTTCGATCGGACTTCAAACTCCGTCTACGCATCGTCTAAGGCTCTAGCTAGGCTATGATACCACTGTAGGGTTCCTAGGCACTCTCAAGAGGTCTCACAAGGTATCAACCATGCCAATTTCAAAATTTACGGTGCCGAGAAACCCTAGACTACGGATCGTTAACTAGAAATCTAGGCGACCAAAGCAACTAGTTTACAACTAAACTAAAAGAACGGAAATACAACCTTTGTAGATCCGGTTCTCCACCTCCATGGCTCCGCGATAAAGACTCCTCGCTGTCCAAATCGGATCTTGGGCTCTAGCGTCGGCTTCATCGGAGAAAAAGGGGGCTAGGTCATCGACGACGATGCCGAAGATGATCTACGTCGAGGCATCGCTAGATCAAGCTCCCACTTCACCAAGTCATGAAACTTGTGAAGAAAACACGCTCTACTACTTGGCAAGAGGTAGAGGATGAAGAAATAGGAAGTGGGTTCACTTTAGAATTGGATTTCTCACTCTTTTCATCAAGTTGCCATTGATGAGGCAAGCTTTTTCTTCAAGTAGAAGATGAAGAAGAAGAAGAAGATAATATGATAAGTTTCTTATTTAAAAATGAAACTAATATGAATACTTATCATATACTAACCATGGTCAAGTGTAGAGATTAAACTAAGGTTAGTTGGAATGGTTAGGATTAAGGATGAGATAAGAATGGTAGACTTTGTCAAAGCTTCAAGAAGCTTCAACATAGAAACAAAATAAGCCACCATTCTTAATAATATCCAAAATGAATAAATAAATAAATAACTAAGTAAATAATAAAAACCCTAACCATTCATATAACCATGGTTTAATCTTTACACAAACCCAAGTTAGCATGCATCATCAAACATGATACAAACTTGTGCACAAAAACATATCACATATACAATGTGCACAAACAAGTGAGAAAATCCATTTAAAGTGAACCAATACTAGTTAATGCAAAGTAATATATCAAATATATAATTATGCATTAAATCATTAAATCAACACTTGATTTAACGATCCGGTCATATCGCATATAACCGACTAATATCCAATGTATCGACTTATCGAATCAATCCATGATTCGATAACTAGGTTATATCGCATACAACCATTCGATACATTCATCGCGAGAATTGAATACGGTATCACATACACGCATTATTCTCGGTCCTGCACATATCTCATATGCGCTCCTATTTCGTTTCGCTTGAGCCAGGAAACCTCTGTGTAGGACTCTAAAGACTCGTCAATACGCCGGTAGCAGATGATGATCATATCAAGCACCCACAAGCCGCAAGCGGTCTGCTAAACGTAACGGCCACCCGGGTATTGAGCGATCAGAAGATCGACGAGCAAGCCCGCTCACACTCCTGTGAATCCAACCAGTAACACTTACCGTACAGTCCGGTCTGATCGTCTGATCTGTCGCATATCTCGCCTAGGGGTGGTAAACGTCAGACCCCAATAGCTCGATAAGTCGTGTCGATATGAGGTCTATAACAATTCGAGAAACTACTGGTAACACTTACCAGTAAATCTCAGCAACCCTGGCCAGGGATTTCCTGTTATAGCCAATCGAACACAGCGCAACATCAACTCCCTATACCGGGAGAGACGAATCCCCTCCTATCGCTCATTGCCTCCATGTGATTCGGGACTGTACCCAAAAACCACCGTTTTGCACGCCCTCTTGGACATGGTAAGGTGGAAATCAAAGCACAGTGGGAACCACACAAGACTCTATGACGATCTCGGGTCAACAGACTACTCTGTACCAGTGTCACCAGAGAACTGCCATCTGACGTAAGGTATAATACCATCTGGGAGTTCTCGGCGAGTCCATCCAGTGTACCCAGTCTCCACTGAGCACCCGTATATCATCTCTGATGTCAAACACCAATGGATATGGGATCATCCATCGCCCATCTATATGGGTCGAGAAGGTATACGCTAGTCTACTCTGGTATATCGATGCCCCGTCTCGATACACCCACGACTAGGGACTTTGAAGGATGTACTTATAGACTATCTGTCCCCACTAGTGTGATCTGCATCATAGTCTAGGTAGTCAAGTACACATCCTAAGGGCTTTACCAACATGTAACAGAGAGACAAGTCAACAACACGTTAAGGTAAAGAGTAACCAGATAGCGTACTATCATGTCGAGCAAGAAAGTCCTCCCTATATATGTCCCAGCATCCACTACAATATACATCTTATGTATAGTAATGGCCTCTAAGGCATACATATAACTAACAAGAAGTTGAGGCGAGGGCTCCATTGATGGAGAGAAGAGAGTGAGGGAGTCGACAAGGTAGAAGGAGGTCGAGACGGCGCCGGCGGGTTTTGGTGAGGAGGAAGGAGGTGGGTGCAGAGCGAGAGGGGAAGAAGGAGAACGAGGGAGAGAGCGAGCGAGGAAGAGGGAGTAGTGGGTAGAGGAGAGAGGGTCGTGGGGGAAAACGCGCGCGTCGTGGGTGTAACGCCGCGAGAGCGGGGGCGACGGCGGAGGGTGCGGATCTCGCGCGGGTGAAGGGGAGTTACCGTTGGGGATTTAAAGGAGATGAACAGTTGTAGGGGGTCGGGTCGGGTTGAAGGCGAAGCGGGCGCGGGTTGGAGGCTGGGAGTGGGCTGTTGGAAGTGGGCTGGGCCAGAAATTAATAATAAAAGAATTAGAGGAAAAGGGAACGGGCCAGGGAGTGAGTGGGCCAGAAAAATAAAATGAAAGAATTGTGAGGAGGAGGAAGAGAGGGCCGGGCCGGGTTTATTAGGAAAACAAAAAATTGAATGGGCTGAGTAAATTTTAAAACTGAAGGAATGAGTTTGGAAAATTGGAAATGGGTTGGGGAAAATTTTGGATTAACGAAAAATGTAATTAAATTATGGATTTGGGTTATGGTTTAGGATAAATAACTAGAATTAGGATTTGGGTCCAGGGCTGACTTTAGACGGAGAAATATACATAACATTTGTTTTGGGTTTAAAATTCAATAAAAAGGAAAACGGCTGAGCCAGAGGAAATGAAAGATAAGATCTGGGTTTAATAAGATTTTGAAAATAATTAAATAATTATAAATAAATTTTATAGGTAAAGAGAAAATACGTTATAGACGTACAAAAAGGTATGGGTATTACAGCTAGTACATCATGCTAGACTAGTATTGTTAAATTGATTCATGTTGCATACCTGCTAGTACATCATGCTATATCAGTATTGTTGAGTTGTGACACTTTGCGTACATATTTACGATAGCCTTTATAGATGTTACTTATTACTCACGAGTTGGCAACTCACCTCCGTTGTGCCACAGCCTTTTTGCAGGTCCGATTCATCAGCACTGTAGCGGCGGATGTACTCCATCCTTTTGCTCCTTTTGCTTGGATCTGAGACTTTGCTCGTAGGTGGGTTGTGATATTATTTTATTTCCATCTTGTATATTCATTGTATCTAGTGTACTCCATCTACTGTACCTGCTACTTATACTGATGTATATTGATCTAGAGACGAGAAAGTGAGATTTGTGGACTTATATGTTGTTTCTCTGGATCGAGCTTACTTGAGCCGACATGATGCTTATTACGTGGGTTTTTACATGCTTATTTTTGCACAGTATTGATTTTTATTGCGTGTGATGTTGAGACCTCTTTTGGCGAAGAGCTAGCTCCCGCTTGGAGATGCCTTATTCATGTTTTATGTATATCCTTGTCTTGTACCCGTTTGGGGCCAGTTTTTACAAAGGAGTCTCTGCCGGAAATTTTGGAAAAAGTGAAGTTTTTTTTAAAGATTTTGATGTGACTTATTGGTTTTCCTTCACTTTATTTCTTAATTGGGTTTTGATTTCTGGGCTTTGGCTTACTTAGAT
This sequence comes from Agapanthus africanus, assembly GCA_030015575.1. Lineage (NCBI taxonomy): Eukaryota > Viridiplantae > Streptophyta > Magnoliopsida > Asparagales > Amaryllidaceae > Agapanthus > Agapanthus africanus. Next base: position 57,367,978 of record JASDDO010000029.1, read on the forward strand.
TACGTATGCCTCGAGACGTTTCGTAATTTAAGTGACAGTCACGTTCCGTACCTTTTCGGGTCATGACAGTAACTCACGCCCAACGGCGGAGAAAACCACCACAAGCATATATACGACGCCGTAGCGAAGAAATATAAATAAAAACAGCATAAGGAGGTAAATCATAACAACAAGACCGGCTCCCACGAGCACGGCACCCCAAAATCACTAAAATATATACAACACCGAAACCTCACAACTCGTCTCTAAGTCAAATACAAGAAGTGGTAGATGGAGAATACTAGATCCAACAAAAAAGAAAGATATCCAAAGTACATAAACGGATAACCGTGAACCCACCTAATAGCAACGGCCTCACAGCCAACTATAGCGGTATCCACAAGTATAGATAAGAAGGCGATTTGCCGCGACTACACTGAGGGTAAGTCCTGCAAACACTGTGGCACAACGGGGGTGAGTTTCCAACTCATGAATAGTAAATAATATCATACTGAAATCGCAAGTATGCACGAACATCGATAAATCTATCACATGTAATCTAATAGCATAAGTATGGCAATGTGAATGTGCAACAATCATGTAAAGGTACATCATCAGGGTACTACAACTACATGAAGCAATGCATATCAAAATAAATCCCGAGTGTGGGATGATATAAATAATCTCATGCATAAATCATAAGCATGGAAAAACCCGGGGTAAATCAACAACACCCCAAGTCCCAAAATCCTCAGATCGGCCCTCCGATCAGCCCTGTAAATCTCATGTAACCTGAGTGTCAAACATCGACACCCAAAATATCATGAAAACCGGTGCCCAGCATCGACACATAAATACTCGTATCTATACGTTCCTCGAATCATAAGTGTCCGATATCGACACTTGTGATCCACGTATCGGTCCTCTGATATCCATACGTTCCTCGAAACCCAAGTGTCCAACCTCGACACTCGTGTTCGACGTATCGGTTGCTCTGATATACATACGTTCCTCAAAACCCAAGTGTCCAACCTCTACACTTGTGTTCCACGTATCGGTTTCCAGTATCCATAAATCTTTCAGAATATAAGTGCCTAACATCGACACTAGAAATCCTCAAATCGCATGAAAACATATCTCAAATGCGTAAATCCATTTAATATAACATATGCAACATAGAACAACAATATGAGCATATCACGGGAAAAGTCCGCTATTTAAATGCATCAAGTCATTAAATATATCCCGCGGTTCCCAAGTATCCGAATCCCACATACATATATAACAGCGTCCCATACCACCGATATATATCGTATAAAACTGAACATGTAATAATAGCAAAGTATATGTATGAGCATATAGGTATAGTAAGGCATACTATATGTCATATGCACCATCGCACAAAAATAAATGTCTCTATGTCGCTAACCAATAGCAAGGTATATCATATGAATATCTGTGTTGTGCGTATCATGGCAATTACCGACAGTGTGTGTGTAGCATACAATAGGTGCTCGTGCAACATGGACTGTCAATAACAGTGCAGTGTATAATAGGTACAGGTTCAGGCACAACAAGTAACTATATGCAATGAAGTTCTTATGCAAATAACATGCAGCTATCATATCATATTCAGCCCCAACGCATAACGCCATACGGGCGATTTCCCCGTAGATGTTAAATCTACTCACCGATGATCTCGAGCTACGAAAATCCGACCACCTGCTTCCCTTTATTCGCAGCGTCCGAAGTCTCCACTTGCGACCCTAAAATTTCACAAACATATCACATAAGCTAAATATCCTACGCCGACACAAAGATAACGAAACACAAGGATAACGCCCAGAAAATTACACTGCGCACCTAGTTCACAAAACGCGCACGACATCGACAAAAACCTTAGCTAGGGTCGCTAAACTACGCAACCACCAAGTCTAGACTCCGATCGTACCGATCGCGCAAACACAACCCAATAAAATGCGAGGAAGAATATATATAAAACCTCGCAACGGCCAATTGAACCCACGTCCAAAATTCACCGAAACCTAGTAAGCAACTTATCGCAAAATTTTGCACAAGTCTAAAGCTAGCACAATTCTAGCGATTACAAATATCTTAAAGCAGCTTAACTAAGTTATCCAAACCATGACCACAATTTTAATCTCACTCAATTATGTTTTATTAAAACCTAGTTTGCTAAAAAATCTTAATTAGACAAATTAGGAATTAACAACTTCATCCACAAGATTAAGTTTTCAAAGTCATCATTTTAACCATTAACCAATACAAACCCTAACTTAATTTTCATAATTTTCATACAATTATCATGAATGAATTTAAACATGAAATTAAAGCTATATTTAAACAATTAAATAGCTAGCTTATGATTTAAACATAACAATTAAGGATTAGGGTTTGAAATTATACCTTAACAAGAACACAAAAGATCAACTAGATCCATCACTTTAGCCTCCAAAAATCATGTTTTTTCTTGAAGAACTAAGCAAGATTTGTGATGAAGAAAGATGGGTTATGATTTGTTTAGGAGTTTTGTGGATTTATTTAGGGATTTTTGATGATTTATTGATCTTGGAATGATGAAATTGAGCAAAGAAAAACAAATGGCAGAACTTGAAGGGGGGCTCGGCCAAGGCTTGGAAGTGGGGGATTTTTGGTGAAGTGTGTGGAAATTTCTAGCAAAGAATATAATAAATGCTCAATAATGCTAAATGCCACCTTTTCTTTTCTTTTCTTTTTAAATTTTCCATTTAAATCTAAAATATCTAGATCTTTTGGCAAGAAAGGTTTAAGCATAATTCTAGTGATTAGTTTAGCAAAGATTTACACTAGAAGTAATTAACTCAAACCAAAATTGTAATTACCACTAATAAGTGCATAATTAACAGCTTAAAATAATATTTAATTAGGTAAAAATTCTATGTAAACCAAAACATCCAATTGACCTCCAAAGCCCGCGCACTGGCACTATTCTAGCTAAACTAGGCGCAGTCAAGTCTGTATAGAAGTTTGATCACAATCGGGTTAAAATGGAAAACACCGACTATTTTACCTTATAACGGAAAAATTCGCATAAGGATTTCTAAAACGTTACAACTTGCTATGAGCTATACAATTATCTTTGAAAATGGAACGATACGTTGGGTTTGAAATAAGGAAGCTGCCTTAGGTTAAAATAGATATTCGTTTTGGAAATTGGCATTTCATTCTTGTCTTTTATCATTAAAAAGATAAACGAATCGTAGTTTTTAAAAGAGTATAGCTCACATAAGTATTACATCCTAAAACGGAATATAATCTAACTTTACGAGTCTAAAGGAAAACTTAGCCGTTATTCGGCATACGAATCTCATCATTTCCAATACGTATAGTTTCTCGTATAAATACCTCACCGTATCACTATCTCTAAATCACCTCTAGAATGTCATAATCCTTCGTACTAACTTACCAAACCATAATTAAACTACATGCAATTGAAAATTATGCTAGATATAAACTATCTCCAATATCAATAAACTATCTAGATACCATAATACTATTTATAAGGTTGCGAGGGTGCTATACGCCATCCACCCGACTTACCCCGTAGATGTAAATCTACTCACCAACTTGATGAGCTTGCTGAAATCCACTCTGCGATGTCCGCCACTCCGTCTCGGAAACCTTCGCGATCGTACCTATAATTGTAGTTATAGCATACCGACGTAAATATCACACCAAACTCAAAACAATGAGATAGGCACCCATAGGTTAGAACCTACAGCATACTTAACCCAAAAATGACAATACAATCCTGTTGTTAACGTACAAACATTAACGGTTCAGTTACTGTTCAAAATACGAAAACCCGTATCGTAGTATCGGAAATTTGATAAAACCTTAACTATTTACTCCCAGATTTATCTGTGTAATTATTTAGACAAATCAAAGAATACAGAAACTTATAAAATACCAAACCTAAGTTACAAAAGAAAATTCAACATCAAAATCCACCAAAAGTCCGGCGACCTCGGCCAAACAGGGATTCTCGCCGGGTTGGGTATGGAGATGGGGTCTCGGGATTTAAGTGTAGTCTTCTAGTGGTCTCATGATGCTTATGGTATTACTAGTTGTTCTAGTGTTTATACCTATTGGTTCCAGATTCACTATTAGTATGCTACATATCACAATTTTTCCCAGTTTATGATACTACACATACTAAACGTGCTAAGTGGGGATATTGTGACTATCTAATATTTATACTAATCTAAGTTAACCCTTCGGTGTCTGTAACCGTAAAAACAGAATCGTATCACGAAGAATCCGTGTTGCATTTTAGAATTTTAATCCCAAAACATCTATTAGCTTCCAGATTTTATATACTGAAAATATAACATAAACTAGCAATACCATACATCCTAACACATATCCAGAGAGCTACCCTGAAAACCTCAACACTTATCTCCCCAACCGGCGAGATCGGATTTTCTATACATGTCGCCGGTCAAAATCCGAGGGAATTGGTTCGTATTTCTAGTGGTTAATCTAGATCTAGATTACAAGATTAAGGCACTGCTTCATTGTGTTAATTATCATCTAAACTATAGCAAATTCAAAACAGAGCCTATACTTATCAAATACGATATTTTCGATATCCAATTTCCAAAATAAAATAGTACTGAACTTAGGTTGCAGAGTTGAAATTATACCTACAGAAAGATCACTGAAAAGGCTTCCTCCAAGATGCACATGCTCAAAAATCCTAGCAAGAGGGTGGGGTTAGGGATGCTTAGTACTTAGTCTCTCTCTTCTCTTCTCTTTTCTTTTCTTTATTGTTCTAGGATTTCTTTTTCTCTTTAAGCTAATAACTTGTTTCAAAAAGATATATGATCTGAACAAATTTAAAAGGATAAGGAGAATGAGTGAGGGGTTGTAGGAGGAGGTGTCACCTAGAAAGGATGTTGTATTTCCATGCAAGTAGGAGGTGTGGCATGGAAGATGGTGGGGTTTTCATGCAAGGAGGATGTGTCACTATGAATCATGTCATGCAAGCATGAAATGTCATCCACGTTTATGTTATACCATGAGAGTTACTTAAGCTAAAATATGACCTTACCCTTTTACACATAAACCCTCACAAAATTTCCAATTTTCATAAATACTTAAACATTTCACAAAACCCCTCATGATACTTATTATTACAAAAACAAACTATTTCGTTACTAATTTAACCTACTATATATAAAAAGGTCCTTTTATTAAAATTAAATTTAGTTTAACATTTTTAATTAAAGAAATAAATTAATTAATTATCTAAAATATTTCAAATTGTTATAAATGGTTGGGTTAACAAATATCTAGTGTAAGACAAAACTAGTGGACTAAGTCAATGGATCTCATAGCTTCATGAAGCTTTATGCCATGTGACAAATTTCCAACTAATAATTGAATTACAATAAATAAATAAACCCTACATTATCTTTATCATGGTGTTAGTTTCATACACCCATGTTGCATGTATCATCAACCATGACACAAAATAAAACACAATTAATATATATCACATATATATTAAGTGTGCACATGTGAGAAAAATAAATGCTTAAGTGAGTTAATATTAGTTAATGTAAACTAGTATATCAAATATACAATTATACACTAAATTATCAAATCAACACTTGATTTAATAATCCGGTTATATCACATATAACCGATGTTTCCCCAATCAGAACAAAGCTCTGTTTGAAATTCAAAATTCAAAAAGGTGAAGCGACGCTTCAGATCTCTTGCGCTGCTCGCAGAGCGCCACGTGTCAAAAACGGACACACCGGCGCAAGGTGCGCTGCGCCCAAGGCAGCGCACCCCAATCGGAGCAAAGCTCCATTTCAAAATTCAAATTTTAAATGAAGCAACGCTTCAGATCACTTGCGCTCTGCGCCGCGCGCCACGTGTCAAGCAGTGGTGCACTAGCGCAGTTGCGCTGCGCGACACGTGTCAAGCGCAGTTGCGCTAGCACCAATTGCGCCAGCACTGGAATTTAAATAATAAATAAATTATTAATTAATTAGAATTAAAATTCTAGAAAGATCTTTCCAATCTTATTAAAATAAGAGGATTGTCTTCTGTAAAACAGAGACCTTAGGATCAAAAATCCAACGCTGGGGAAATATCCCCAAATCAATCAGAGAAAGATCTCTGTAACTAACTTAACAAACCAATTGGCCCTATATAAAGGCCCCTAGACTCTAAGTCTCACACATACAGAGATAGAAAAAAGGGAGAACTCTGAAAAATTTGAAAGGCAAGCCTTTGAAGAAAAAAGATCATCTTCTTCAAGGTAAAAAATTAAATTCTTGGAAGAACAGAGATGAAAACACCTCACAAAAGAAGAATTTCTTCTAAACAGATCAAAGATCTAAGAACAAGATCAAGATCTTCAATATAAAAAAAAAGAAAAGGATCATAAAGATCCAATCATAAAAGATTAAAGAAGTAATTTACTTCATTTCTAGATCTTTTGATCTATATAAAGGCACAGCCTTTTTATGAGAATCAGAACCATTCGTTCTTGAAATCTTGAGGTAGAACCTCTTTAGAACAAGAAAAACTTGTTTCTTTGATCTGAATTGGATCAAGATGCACTCTGCGCTATTGGACAGTGCCTTGCACTTTTGAAATGCGCCTTTGCGCTCCTTGGACTGGCGCAACTCACCAGAGCACGCCACGTGTCAACCACAGAATGATCTGCGCCTTGCGCTCCTAAATATAGCGCACTGCGCTCTTGGATTGGCGCACTGCACCAGAGCGCGCCACGTGTCAGCAGCGTACTAGCGCAGCATACTGGCGCAGCGCACTGCGCTAACAGACTTGCGCTCAGCAGAGCGTGACACGTGTCACCTCCACATGCGCTGGCAACTTGCGCTCTTTAATTGGCGCAAAGCGCCTGACAAACCACGTGGTGCACTGTCAGACCAATTTAAATGCTGTGCATTATTAAGAAAGGGCAGAGCCCAATTAAAAAGTCTAACAGACCACTAAATGCTGTGTATTATTTTAAAAAGGGCAGAGCCTAAGTAAAGGCCTAACAGGCCAAATTTAAATGCTAAGTATTGTCTGAAAGGGCAGAGCCCAAGTAAAAGCCTAATAGGCAGAACATGAATAAAATGTTAAATATTTTCAATTGGACTTAGCCCAATTCTGGCCATAAGTCCTCAGTATAAATTGAACTAAGCCCAACCGCTCTTCCAATCAATTTACACCCGATTCGAGGGTACATCTCTTTACTCCTATGATATCTGTCGGTGTAATCCCTCAACGTCGTCAGAGAGGTGACGAGTCCCGACAACCACACACTGCTACGGACTGTGGGGTCCTTAAACTCATGGACTATGATGTCCTTAACCTCGACCGTGATGTCTTAAAACTAATACCGGACTATAATGTCCTTAACCTCGACCGTGATGTCTTAAAACTAATATCGGACTGTGAGGTCCTTAAGCTCACGAACTATGACGTCCTTAACCTCAACCGTGGTGTCTTAAAACTAACACTGGACTGTGAGGTCCTTAAACTCATGGACTATGATGTCCTTAACCTTGATCGCAACGTCTTAAAACTAGCATTGGACCGCAATGTCCTTAAACTACTTATCGACCGCAACATCACTAAACTAAACAATAGAGCCCCAAATTGCTCTCTTGTCGGATCTAAACGATCCCGTTAAGTCGACCTTAGTCTAAAATTAGACTAACGTGTCCTTAACGAACGTTCAAGTTGATCTTAGCCTCAAATAAGGATAACGTATCCTTAAACACACACACACCCCCAAACCCAAATCTAAGAAAGATATGGATTTGGACTAATCCACGTCCTATGAGCGACGACACAAATTAGTCTCCGTATACAATCCACGGGCAACCGAACACAAAACAAACACCCACAACTCGAAGTCACCATCTGGAGAAGGAGAAAGTTGTTACCGCGATGCGGTAGCGTAATTAACTGCAGGGGCTTGCGCTTGCAGGGAAGAGCGTCCCTACAATCAAAAACCCCTCAAGCGAGGGGAATCTGACGAAGTCTGCTAGATCGGCCGCACCCGTTTAAACCTTCGATACATGGTGCCATAAATCAACTTGGCATCCTCGGAGAGGTGGACGGATAGCACCAATTAGCATCTGCCTCGAATTTCAGGCAAAGACGTACATCACATCTCCGCCACGTCTTTCGGAGGGGAACAGATTCTGGCACGTCCGGTGGGACCTTTTCCTCTTTCCACTCCACACTTTGTGTGTCGTGTTCGCGAACGAATCGTGGTTTGTTAATGGTTGCCCTTGGGTTTCAAGTTACTAAGATTTAGTCTCTTGCTTGGCACAGAAAGCAAACAGCAATGGCATCCACCTGCTCGAAGTGCTCCAACTGCAGCTGCAACCCACGCTCTGCCTCACCTGGAGGTGTAGCTTATGGACCTCAAGCGGCGTCCCTATTCACGATGCCGATAGAACAAGTCACCCAGGCTACTACTAGATTATTTTTCGGGACCATGCTCCTGCCAATGAGCTTCACTGCTCCCGTGCCCATACCAGAAGCTCCTAAGAAGTCGGTCTTCGATCGACTTACAGCTGCCGCGGCCCCTCTCAACGGGTCGCCCAACACCAGTGCCTCGGTCTTCTCTAGGCTGGGCCAGAACTCCTGCGGGCCCACAATGAAGCTTGCGGTCCCAGAAAAGGTTATTCCGAAGAGAGTAACCAAACCTGCTCCTGAAGTCGTCAAGGCGACTTCTCCTGCTAAGAGATCGGTCTTTGCAAGCCTGACCATCCCTACTCCCGCTCCTGGTACTCAAAAGACATCAGTCTTTAATAGGCTGACACCGGCAACGGCCCCTCACCTGAACAGGGGGCAAGACAAGGTCGTCCCCGTTACCGAGCCAATTCCCACAACTCGACATGCTCGACATCGCCACTGGCGCCGAGTGAGGAAGTCTGGAGGCAATTCCCCTTTCGAGCTAACTCCACCAGCCCCGACGGCGGAAATTAATGCTGCTGTTCCAACTGGGAACAGGTTTGAGCTGCTAAATAAGGTGCGTAGGAATTCTCCTACCGCTATACTGAAAAGGTCTCCCCCTCCACCGGAGAAGGTTGCAGAAGCAAAGCCAGACCGGTTCCCGCAGCGGCTGTCCTCCAAGATCTACAAAGTCTGGCAGCAGGCCCGAGACTCGGTGATCGATCCAAATTTCTCCCGCCAGCACAAAAAGCTGAAGGTCCAACAGGAAGTAAGCCATCCTGCCAAGCCACGAAAAGCTATCTGGGTGCCCACCTCGACGGCCCCCTCAACTTCGACCGCTCATAAGAAGAGAAGGCCGGAGAAGATCCCCGTGCCCGCAAAGAATGTCAAAGGCGCTGAACCCAAACGCCCTAAGTTTGGGAGCATGGTGGTCCATACTATCTACATGGCATCCGGGAAGGAGGATAGCCGCGCTTCAACGGGTCACCGACCACTCACCCGATCCATTACAAGAGCCCAGGAACAACAGCAGCAGAAGCTCCAGGAGATGCTAACTGCGATGGCTGCACTCACCGGACCAAAAGAAAGCCCGGAGGCGTCATCGGAACAACGTCGCGAACACGAGACCGATGCTGAATTCCTTCGTAGAATGCTTGAAAAGAAGGACAAAGAGGCTGCGAAACAGGCGGCCAATATAAAGCAGATGGCTCTTCTGTTCCAAGACATGGTGGGCATGATGATCCAGCCGAATCCCCCAGCTGAAGATCCTCCGATTATCCTCGAAGACGACAGAGGAGAAACGTCAAATCCACCTTCGACTCTTTCAGCGGCCAAAGAGGAAACAATCTCTAAAGCTGCCCTGGATGACTATATTGCTCAGCAAATAAGAGTTCACCAGGCAAATGAAGCAGCCGGCCAAGTTGTCAAAATGGGGCGACCATGTCCGAGCTGGTATGATCAGATAAAGTACCCGTCGGGCTACACAGTCCCAAAATTCCATGTCTACAAAGGGACAGGCAATCCCCATCAACATGTCGCCCAGTTCAGGGCTCTTTGTGGCAACACCGGCGGCGATGATAAGCTCTTACTTCGCCAATTCTTCGGCAGCTTATCAGAGACGGCGTTTGAGTGGTACTCCGAGCTTCCAAATGACTCCGTCAAAACTTTCGCAGAGATGGAGTTACTATTCACCCAGCGATTCGCGAGCGCCAGCGAACGCACCCTAATAACGGCGTTGATTAATGCAAGGGTGAAGTCGGGCGAGACATGGGTTCAATATGCAATCCGATGGCGGAACTTGTGGTCGAAGTGTGAACAGCGCATCGAAGAAGCACCAGCGGTGGGCATGTTCGTGGGCACTCTAGATCTTCATGCAACTATTTCACAGTTCATGATGTTCTTTAAACCGACCACGTTCCAGGCTTTAATTGATAAGCTATCCCAGATGGATCAAATGGGTCACAGACCGTCTCCCCCGAAGTCAGAACCTCGGAACGACAAGGGTAAAGGGAAGGCGACCTTCATCGCGAACACCCAACAACAACCCAGTGCCCCAAAGCTAGCAGATCAACTGGAGGAGAGACGGCGCTATTACAATGAGAAAATGAAGCGTCCTTACTCATTCCCACGGGACAAAACGAAGAGGCTGTTTGAGCTGGCTATGCACAACAGGCTTATCAATTTGCCGAATCCCAGGCGACCGCCGCAACCCAGCGAAGTGAATAATCCCAATTATTGCCCTTACCACCAAACAATAAGTCATCCGATCGAGTATTGCTTCATCTTTAAGGGATGGATCGAAGATCAGTACCTACAAGGCAAGTTTGCGTTGTCTGAGAAGTGGAAAATAAACCCACCACAACCGCACACTCCTAAGAAGACGGACACACTGGGGGCAACGTGCTCTTTTGTTGAAGAAGCTCCATGGGAGGTCGTGCTTTCAGCCAAAACCAAAAGGATGCTGAATGATCTCCAGACATGCCCGACGATCAGGTGGAAGAATCCGCTAGAACCCCAAATCATCGAAGGGATGCTGAAGCCGCGCCCAACTCCAAAGATTGGTGGTGATGACCCAAGCACTCACACTCAGCCGTCAAAATCTTCAAAGAAGAAGAGATCCAAAAAGCCCGTGAAGCCTGGCGACAAGCGCACGGACCTGCAGAAGCAGATTGACGTGCTGGAAGAATATAATCAGAAGGCGCGAACCCCAATCACGCTCCAAGAGTTCCTCAGCCACGTCCTTGAGGACGAAGATGATGGAGAAGACTCGTCGGATGGATCTGAGGAGTACGTGGCAAGTTGTCATGTGATCTCTCACTCGTCGATAGACGATGAAGAAACTCCTTGCACTGAGAAGCTGGGGGCAAATCCTAAGCCGGAACTCCTGGAGCCGTCAGATGAAATAATTGATGCATTCCTGAACACGGCTCTTTTGAAAAGTAAAGCTGATCGGGAGCGCGAGACGGGCATATTTGAAAGAACCAAACGCCGGCGACTAGATGAAAGAGTCGGGACACTCTCGCCGAATCAAGGAACATCCGTCGCGGATAAAAACAAGTTCAAGACGAGGAAAAGGTTTGCTAAAGCCATATCAATGGGAATGAAGCTACCACCCTCCGAAGAAAACACTCCCGGTGAAGCAGAGATCCATCCTAGGTACTGCTCATATCATCGAAAGATTTCGCACCCCACCGAGGAATGCGACGCTTTTAAATGATGGTGGAAAGGGTACGTTGCTCACCGGCAACATTTTAAGCGGATGAAACGCAAAACCCAGTGGGAGCAAAGAAGTGCGACTAAGGAGCATAAAAGAGATACCGGTAACTGTCGCATGGTCAACACCGGGGGATCGTAAATTCTCACTTTCGAAAGCGACTCTGATGAAGAAATGGCTCTTGACCCCCTCTTTAAAGAATCCGCATTCGGAGAGGATGAAGAACCGAAGGCCTGTGAAAACATCCAGCTGCGCAATCGCACGCTTCCAGAAAAGAATCTCGGATCCACAAGTAAAAAAGATAAGGGAAAAGAAAAGGTCTCCGAGGATATCGCCCTGGACGACCAATTCATGAAAGAGCTGACCGCCAAGGACCCGCCAAAGAAGAGTAAGGTGGACTATAACATTCTGGCGCACTTGAGGAAGTTACCCTCGCAGCTCAGTATTCTCGACGCCCTTTTACTATCTAAAGAAGCGAGAGATTCATTGATCAAGGCGCTACAAGAACCAGAGCAATTCCAAGCTTTTCTCGCCGAAGAAAAGATGAAGGACGAGCTGGAGGAAGTACACACAGCCGATATCACCTTCGGTGATGAAGACCTCCTCCTTGGGACGTGCGAGCACAACCGTCCCCTCTATGTTTCAGGATACTGCCACGATATAAAGATTGAAAAAATCCTGGTCGACAATGGGTCTTCCATCAATCTTCTCAACGTACGAGTGTTGAAGAAAAACTGCATGAGTGTCCAGCATCTCGCTCGTGATAAAATCACCATCTCTGGTTTTGACTCCCAGTCATCGCGGACTCTCGGATCTGTGATACTAACGCTGTGTTTCGGGCTACTTGTCACGGACATTAAATTTCATGTCATTGACGCCAGGACATGCTACAATGCTTTGCTCGGTAGGCCTTGGTTATACGAGTACAACATCATCCCTTCTATACAACATCAGTGTATGAAATATTTTAAGGATGGTCTCGAATATACCGTAACAGGAGAGCTGAATCCATTTTCCGTGAACGAAGTCCGCAAGTATGAAGATGCAAAATATTTCTTGCCAGATTTCGAGGACACGGAGAGATGTCACAAACCGGAGAACAAAGCTATCACCACCATTCCGGTCTTTGGGAGTGATACTGAAGAAGAGGAAGCGATAGTTTATTCAGGTCCACCCCAGCACAACAAGCCAGGACCGTCCGCTCCTATGTTGATCTTTAGCAGTGACTTGGAAGATGAAGTTCATGCTATATTCTCCGCTCGGCCTTCAATACAAACATTCGCTGATGAAGAGCAAAGTTTGCAAATTGCCATGGTTCCGCCCAAACACTACAAAGATCTCGACGCACTTGAAGCTTATAGCATGCAAGAGCTACAAACATTTTACGTCCCTCCCAGGAGAAAAGGTGAACAGGCAATCCTATTCTACCGATCCACGGAAATAAGAGTGGAGAAAGAAGTTTGGTATGGCGCGGATCCTACACTTGACAGGCTTCAGCCCATCCGTCTGCCTAGATATTATACAGAAGGCTTGAAAAGGCTGTTGAAGCGCCAAGGGATACCCTTCAAATAGACCGCTCGGAAAACTAAGTTTTACGACAGGATCTGGAACGTTCCCGGAACTCAGCGCAAGTTGCCCGACAGGAGAATGGAAGCGATCGGGCTTGGATATGTTCGGTCTAAGAAACGGGAGCTACTCCGCGACTGCTATGTCGTACATGACTTTGATGAATAAGGAGATGCTCAATGGGAGAGTGCTAATCCTGAACCAGAAAAGGTCCCCGATGTAAAAATGCCCAGTCCTTCGATCGAAGAACAAATGGACAAGCTTATAAAGGAAGCTGGTCAAAAAGTTCGAGACGACCATAATCGCGAAATGGCCATCTACAAGAAAGCCAGAACGCGACGCCTTCTTCAACAGGCTGCGAAAGACGAAAATACCGCTCCCTGTCAACCTGTTGTAGAAAAGGCCCGACGCAGAGGCAGAAACAAGTCGAAGAGTGGAAAAGGCCTTCAGCAGCAACAAAGCGCGACCAAGAAGTCACGCGATCGGGAATCGAGCGGTCCGGATTTGTCCCTTATGAAAAAGATGAGTCGAGCATACTCTTTTCCCCAAGACAAGACAAAGAAGATACTTGATCTTGCCATAAGACATCAAATGATTATCCTCCCGGAGTCCAAGCACCCCGAACAAACAGGCGAAGTCTCACACCCGGACTATTGCTCCTATCATAGGGCCATAGGACATCCTATTGAAGACTGCTTCACCTTTAAGAACTGGGTCAAAGATCAATATCGACAGGGTAGGTTCGCTCTATCCAGCAGCTGGAGGGTAACACCGTCGCGGAAGCATGAACCTAAAGCCACGAGAGTAGAACCAGATACACATCGGTCTTCGAAGCGAACTCGTACTTGTCATATGATAACATCATCAAAAGAAAAACCTGAGAATATGCATGACCTTACCCGGTGCTTCGAAAACAATGATGACGAGGTGATCTCAGAGTTTCCACCGGCGCAAAAAGAGCTAGAAGATGGAATACACACTACTGCAGATAACCTCAAGAAAATTGATTTGGGGACGACGAGTGACCCGCGGCCGACATTCGTCAGTGAGCTATTGTCTGAAGAGAAGGTGGTTGCGCTAAAAGACGTGCTTATGTAGCATAGAGATTGCTTCGTGTGGAACTATTCCGAGATGCCAGGACTAGATCCAGAGATTGCTGTCCACAAACTGGCAATATCCCCGGATGTCAAGCCAATCAAACAAGCACCGAGAAGAATGCGGCTCGAGCTTGAGATGAGCATCAACGCTGAGGTCAAGAAGCTAATTGACTCCGGCTTCATCCAAGAGGTTCAGTACCCTGACTGGATCGCCAACATCGTCCCGGTGATGAAGAAAAATGGGACTGTGCGCATCTGTGTAGACTTTTGGGATCTCAACAAAGCCTGCCCGAAGGATGACTTCCCAGTACCGGTCACCGAGCTGATGATAGACAATACGTCCACTCACGAAGTTTTCTCCTTCATGGACGGCTTGTCAGGATATAATCAGATAAAGATGCATCCCGAAGACCAGAAGCACACCGCTTTCCGGACCCTTTTGGGTATATTCTGCTACAAGGTGATGCCTTTTGGTCTAAAGAACACCGGTGCCACCTATCAGAGGGCCATGACGAAGATCTTTGATGACCTCATACATGAAATCGTCGAATGCCACATCGACGACCTCGTAGTGAAAAGCAAATCATACGAAGAACATCTTGAGCATCTGAAGATCGTATTTCAACGCCTTCGGCAATACAACTTGAAGATGAACCCTCTCAAATGCGCGTTTGGGGTGTCCTCGGGCAAATTCCTAGGATTCATTGTCCGACACCGAGGCATTGAGATAGATCCGTCAAAGATCAAGGCGATCATGGAAATGCCTCCGTCAAGAACTCTTAAGCAATTGCGGTCTCTCTAAGGGAAGCTCGCGTATATCCGGCGATTTATAGCTAATCTCTCTGGCAAGTGCCGCCCTTATAGTCACCTGATGAAGAAAAGAAACTAGTTCGTCTGGGATCACAAATGCTAAGGCGCACTGGATGAAATCCAGCAGTATCTACAGAACCCGCCAGTGCTGGCTGCTCCGGTCAAAGGAAAGCCCCTTATTCTTTATACAACAGCCCTCGAAGGTTCCTTAGACGCATTATGGGCACAAGAGAACGACCAAGGGAAAGAAAGAGCTCTCTATTACTTGAGTCGAGTTCCCCTGGGGGCAGAAAGCAATTACTCTCCCATCAGAAAACACTGCCTGGCGTTGATCTTCGCGATAACGAAACTACGGCACTATGCATTGGCGCATGAAGTCTGTCTCATATCGAAGGTGGACCCTATCAAATACTTGATGTCAAAGGCCATATTGACGGGGCGACTCGCTAAATGGGCCTTGCTCTTGATGGAGTTTTCGATAACTTATCAGCCTCTTAAGGCAGTGAAAGGCCAGGCCATCGCCGACATCCTCGCTGAGCATCCGATACCGGCCGATTCCCCTTTGAATTGCGAACTGCCAGACGAACATGCGTTTGATGCGATCGACGGTGGTGATACCCGATGGGAACTTTACTTCGATGGAGCATCTTCCATGAAGAAGCGCAAACAAAACACGCCTATAATCAAATCAGGGATAGGCCTTATCTTCGTGACCCCGCGAGGAGGGATAATGCGCTTTGCTTTCTCCTTGACAGAGCCTGTAAGTCCACGTTGCCCACCCCGGTGCTTGCGGGGAGGCGGAAAACGGAATAAAAATCGGATTTTTACTACTCTAGGCAACATGGACTAGACAAAGTCGGGATCTTTACTAAACAAAACTAACTAAAAGCTAACTAGAGAGTAGCTACAAGGAAGAATGGTTATACCTCGGGCTTTATGTCCTTCTCTCCTTGCTCCTTGGAGTGTAAGAAAGAGATCTCCTTGTCGCCTTCTCGAGTCGAAGAAGGATCCACCCGAAAGCCTCAACTTTTGGCTTCAACTTCAAGCTAGAAGTAACTAAGGTGCTAGAAGTGCTAATCCTAGAACCCTAGATGAGAGTAAAGATTATCAAGAAGAGGTTTTTCTCAAGCTCAAGTGTTTCTCAACACATGAGAGGGGAGAGCTTGAGAGAGAGGAAGAGGAGGAGAGAGAAAGCATATGATAGAATGAGAGAATTATGAAGCATTCTCACATATATGTGTGAATTATTGTAAATTGAAAATTAGTGAGATAATTGTCATGGCTTAATCAAGACATGACCATTATCATTTCATTTTTAATGCAAATTGCAAGGATCAAAGAGCATCTTCCAAATGAAATGATGATGGTCAAAGTGTCAACCTAGGTCAACAAGTCAAGAATGTCAAATGGTCAACAACCCTAACCATGCACAATTATATTAAACTAATATCAATTAACCATAATACACACATAAGCATTAGGGTTAATAAAAATGACAATAGTCATTAACCCTAATCAAAGTCCTCTCCCTCTGTCTCAATCAACTGTGCATACGCACCCGTATTCGTGATCCGAGGAACACGAATACAAAGAGATAAAACCAATCCCAAATCATATACTAGGATCTGGCTTAAACCAAAGCCCGCTAGTATAAGCTGTCCGGACAGCAAACGTGCACAAGTGCGCGGATGTGAACGAACCCTGTCGCAAAACTATGCGACCTCTACTCATTTTGCCTAAAGGCGAATAGCTCTCTGTGTGGGACTCTAAATACTCGACACTACGCTGGCAGTGGGTTTAACCACAGACTGCAAGCGGCATTAGCTGTACGTAACGGTCCCCAGGTAGAAGCCGATAAGAAGACTGACAAGGTGACCCCATCTGAACTCCTACTGAGCCTGTATGTGACAGTCACCATACAGTCCGGTCTGTTCGTCTGATACATCGCATGGCGGGCCTAGAGGGGCGGTGAACGTCAGTCCCCTAATAGCGGTACAAGTCGTGTCGGAGTGTAGCCCAGAACACCCTGAGATAACACTGGAATCCTACCAGTATATCTCGCTTGCCCTGGCCAGGGACTACTTGTGTAATGGCTCTCCTGGACACAGCGCGATGTCAACCCCCAATACCGGGAGAGACGAATCCTGTCTAACCGTCACTGCCTCCAAGTGCTTCGGGACTGCACCCAAAAACTACCTGTTTGCTCGACTCCTTTGAGCCATGGTAGGGTAGTAATCAAAGTGCAGTGGGAACACATTCGAGGCGAAGTGACAGTATCAAGTCAGCGGACTAAGCTGTACTCCTGTCACCTGGGAACTGATAACTGACGATAGGTATAATACCAACCAACAGTTCCCGACGAGTCCTGTCCAGTGTACTCGTAACCTAACGAGCACCCGCATACTATCTCAAGTTCGACGTACTGACGGCTGTGGGACACACCGTCTCCCACGCTGGGATGAGAAGCGCATACGCTAGTCTACTCCGGAGTATCGATGCCCTGTCTCGATAGTCCAACGACTAGGGACCTGTATAAGGATGTGCTTATGGATTACCCGGCCCCATGAGTGTGAGCGCCATCACAACGCTGGTAATCAAGCAAATATCCTAAGGGCTCTACTAATATATATATAAGCGATATGCTAAAAGAAACACATGCACATATTAAAGTAGAGACAAACCAAGTAGCATACTACTATTTCGAGCAAGATTGTATATACAACTGTGAATATCCCAAGCTTTCATCAAGTAATATACAAACTAGTATGATACAGTAATGGCCTCTAGGGCATATACACTAACAATGTCCCACTTGCACTAAGGCCATGTACTGGCGTATCGAAGACCTATCATCTCGATCAGCCGCTCGAACTGAGTCTGGGGCAAGGCCTTGGTGAATGGATCTGCAGTGTTATCTTCTGAAGCAACCCTCCGAACCTCGATCTCCTGGCGATCCACGATCTCCCTGATCAGGTGATACCGCCTCAAGATGTGTCTGGATTTCTGATGGGACCTGGGTTCCTTCGCTAAAGTTATAGCCCCGTTGTTGTCGCAATACAGAGGTATTGGATCAATAATGGACGGAACCACCTGAAGTTCTTTCAAGAACTTCCTCATCGAGACAGCTTCTTTTGCGGCATCAGATGCAGCGATGTATTCCGCTTCCATAGTCAAGTCAGCAACGGTTTCCTGTTTGGAGCTCTTCCAACACACCGCCCCTCCATTGAGGGTAAAGACAAAACCCGACATGGACTTGGAATCATCCTTGTCACTCTGGAAGCTGGAGTCAGCAAAGGCCTCAATCTGGAGGTCTTTTCCGCCATACACCAAGAACATCTCCTTAGTCCTTCTCAGGTACTTGAGAATGTTCTTTACTGCTATCCAATATTTCTCCCCAGGGTTTGACTGATACCTGCTTACCACGCTCAGTGCATAAGCCACATCTGGTTTGATACACAACATCACATACATTATAGAGCCTACCGCAGAAGCATAGGGTATAATAGACATGCGATCCCTCTTCAAATCAGTCTTGGGAGACATCTCTTTGGAGAGGGTGATCCTGTGACAAGTCGGTAGATTACCGCGCTTGGAATCTTCCATACCGAATCTCTTCAGTATGGTGTCGATGTACCTGGACTGTGAAAGTCCTAATATCCTCTTGGATCTGTCACGGTAGATCCGGATACCCAGAATGTATGAGGCATCACCCAGGTCTTTCATGGAGAACCTGTGTGACAAGAACCCCTTGACAGATTGTAGCATAGGAATGGCATTTCCTATTAAGAGAATGTCATCCACGTATAAAACGAGGAATACTACAGTTCTCGCTACAAATCTACAATAGATGCATGGTTCATCTGGATTTTTGATAAAACAAAATTCCTTGACCGTCTCATCAAAACAGATGTTCCAACTCCGCGATGCCTGCTTTAGTCCATAAATGGACTTAAGCAACTTGCACACCTTTCCGCTGCTCCCACTCTGAATGAAACCCTCTGGCTGGTCCATATAGACACACTCCTCTAAATGTCCATTTAGAAAAGCGGTCTTTACGTCCATCTGCCAAATCTCATAATCGTGGAAGGCAGCAATGGCAAGAAGGATCCGAATGGATTTCAGCATAGCAACTGGAGAAAAGGTTTCGTCACAGTCCAAACCAGGTCGCTGACGAAAACCCTTTGCAACCAGTCTAGCTTTATAGGTCTCAACCTGTCCATCTACACCAATATTCCTTTTGAAGATCCACTTGCATCCTACGGGTTTTACCCCATCTGGAGCAATGTCTAATGTCCATACTTTGTTGGTGTATATGGACTCCATTTCGGCCCGCATTGCATCCAGCCATTTTACCGAGTCGACACTCTGAATGGCTTGCTGGAAGCTAGTAGGCTCATCATAATCTATGATGCAATCCTCTCTATCCCCGTCAATGAGAAAACCGTAGTATCTCTCGAGCGGATGAGACTGCCTACTACTCCTGCGGAGTGGCGTGGGAATGTCCTGATCTTTCGAACCCTCTGGTTCTACTAAGCTTTCAGTAATAGCTCGTGGTTCTGGAATTTCTTCCAGTTCTACTGCGCTCCCACTTATTTCTTTTTCTATGAACTGGTGTTCTAGAAAGTGGGCAAGGCGAGAAACAAAAACCTTTTGTTCCTCTTCACAATAGAAGAAATATCCCTTGGAGTTCTTTGGATATCCCACAAACTTGCACTGTACTGAGCGTGCCTCGAGCTTGTCCGCATGCTGCTTTTTTACAAAAGCTGGACATCCCCATGTCTTAATGTGATTAAGATAGGGTCTCTTCCCATACCACATCTGATATGGTGTAGTAGGCACAGTCTTAGTTGGAACTCGGTTCAAAAGGTATGCAGCTGATTCTAGCGCATATCCCCAGAACGATCGCAGCAACTCAGCGTTACTCATCATGGACCGTACCATATCCAATAGGGTTCGGTTCCGTCTCTCCGATACACCGTTATGTTGCGGAGTGTATGGAGGAGTAAGCTGAGAGAGAATTCCATTCTCTTTTAAGTAACCCAGGAACTCGGCACTCAAGTATTCACCACCTCGATCAGATCTCAGTGCCTTGATACTTTTGCCTGTTTGTTTTTCTACTTCATTCTTATATTCCTGGAATTTTTCAAAAGCCTCGGATTTATGTTTCATTAAGAAGACATAACCGTACCTTGAAAAGTCATCCGTAAAAGTAATGAAGTAAGAATAACCGCTTCGCGCCTGTGTAGACATTGGACCGCACACGTCGCTGTGTACGAGTCCCAAGAGCTCGCTCGCTCTTACTCCGTGTCCAGTGAACGGAGTCTTTGTCATCTTTCCTTTGAGACAGGATTGACAAGTTGCATACGATTGATATACGAACGGATCCAAATATCCTTCTGTATGTAACTTAGTCAACCTTCTCTTATTGATGTGACCCAGTATACCATGCCATAAGAAATTTTTATTGATTTCTGGAGACTTTCTTTTGTGTGTATTCTGGACATTGAAAATCTATGGTTGGTTCAATACGTATATACCGTTGTTTAATGTACCTGACCCAATCAAAACTTGATTAAGGTGAATGTTCACTACATTACTTACAAATGCAAATTCATAACCTTCTTTAGATAATAAAGATACAGAAATGATATTACAGGTTTCATTTGGTACATAATAACAACTACGCAAAACCAAAAAGTGTCCATCCGACAGTCCCAGGTGATAGTCCCCCACGGCCTCAGCATCCATGCTAGCACCGCTTGCAACTCTGAGGGTCATGTCACCTGCCTTCAAAACTCTACGCTTTCTCAACGCCTGCAAAGAATTACAGATATGAGATCCTGATCCGGTATCCAATACCCAGGATGTAGAGTTTATTGATAGACAGTTTTCAATAACATACACACCTGAAGCTGAAGCCGCAACTCGCTTCAAATCCTGGGTTCTGGCCTTCCAAGCCTTGCAATCCTGTTTCCAGTGACCACTTTTGTGACAGTAGAAGCATTCTTCCTTCCCCACTAGCTTTCCCGCTACCTTTGTTGCCTTTCCTTTTCCCTTCGTATCCACTTTACTGACACCGCCTCTTGGTTTGGCGGGGGCTTTCTTCTTCTTACCCTTGGCTTTCGCCCTGGATCTAGAAGAGGAAGATCCTCCTACAAACAAAGTGGATGTCTCCCTACCTTTCTGTAGGGTGCCCTCAGCACTCCTCAACATGTTCAGAAGTTCGGAAAGTTCAACCTCCTTTCCTTGCATATTGAAGTTAAGGATAAACTGGGCGTAAGTGGAAGGAAGGGACTGGAGAATCAAATCAGTATAGAGTTCATTCTCCAATGTGGTCCCAAGGTCCGCGAGCTCCTCTATGTAGCCAATCATCTTAAGCACGTGTTCCGCTACCGATGATCCGACGGCCAATCTTGCCGAAAATAGCTTCTTCGACACTTCGTGTCTTGCGATACGAGACTGCTCTCCATACAGTTCTTTTGTATGGAGAAATATGGACTCCAGGTCCATATTCTCATGCCTCCTCTGATGTTCATTGTCCATCGAGGCAAGCACGAGGCATTTGGCCTTCGCGCAATCGATCTCCCATGTCTTACGGATTTCTTTATCCGCGACGCTGGAGGTGGGACCTGGGACAGGGGAAGCTTTGGTGGTAAGGACATACCCCAACTTGTCGTAAGTGATTGCCATCTTAACATTCCTGAGCCAATCTTTGTAGTTTGGCCCTGTCAGTATGTTTTTATCTAGTAATAACTTAAGTCTGGACATGTTGAATGGTCGCTGCAATTAGGAGAGAGAAAAGAAACACTTTAGCATGATGCTCTTGCAAGTTTAGAGTGGTTTTTAGTTTGTCTAAACTGGATGGCTCCCACTGTCTCTCGAATCCCTTCTCAAACCGTAAAGAAAAGATTAGTCGGGATCAATCTCACCATACAATACTTGCTTAACCGTTCAGCCAGGCCAGTGTCGGTACTTCGAGGGAGGTTTTCCAACGCTTTCGCGAAGTTCCTTAATTAAGTAACCTCTTTTCCCTGTGGGTGTAGCCCCGCTAACACCTTTCTAGACACCTACTAGGTTTATAGCATTGATCGTTAAGTGAGAGTTTTCCCGAGGAGTAGCATATACTCACAGTAGGATCGGGATCCAAATATCATCGCGTGATAAAACCGAAGGAATCCTACCAGAATCATCACACTCCAAATGGTATGCAGCGCTAGCAAGTTTCAGTACTTATGAAACTCCCGATGTGGATTTTTGCCCCATGCTCTTATGACCTTGACTTTGGCCAAAATATCATAAGTCACGTGTCAAGTTCTACCCGTCATTCTCCTGGTTAATTTGGACCCACCCGTACCTACCCTTGACTTTGGCCAAAATGGCAACACGACTGTCCCAAACCAACGCATCTATCTATGCTGCACATGAATACCCAATAGCTACCAATCATTATGCCTTGACTTTGGCCAAAATACATAGCTTGAATACTTTTTGACCATTCATGTGGAATGACGGAGGGCTACGAATGGTTTTGGCGAAACCGTGAACGTAGTGAACTTGATATAATCGATGGAACGAGATAGCTTTTAAAAGGAGTGGTTCAAGCTCCGCGTTTAAAAGTTTAGTTTTGAAAAGAACCGAGTGGTTTTCAAAGTGTTCCAATCGACTTTTACTTGGTTTATTTTCTTGCATTAGTTCTTTTAATGCGTCCCATCATTTAATCCTACCATTGCAGAAAACAACCAAAATATGACGTACGCTTATGCCATTCGCATTCGCCACGGGGCCCCGTCATCACCCGTTAGGTTACTTAACTAACGACAGAGCGGGGGCTGGGCTAGCGCGGCTGTAAAACATAAGCAACGCCTAAATAGTTATAGTATATAAATATATAGTAATGATAGACATTACAGATCACAGATGAATACATTGGATATACTAGGAATCCGCAATCCATTCGAGCCTGCAACGAAAAGCGGATTACACGGTCGCGGTGAATAGCCAAATACCCCACCCAAGACCCCTACGGGTGCGGCAAACTACCCGCCAAGTATCCGAAGCGAAGCAACCTCCCTCAACACCGTGAGTAGGCCACTCGGCACTTCGAGATACCCGGTAGTTTGTGCACCCCCTCCATGGGTCTATCCTAGGAGCAAAAAAAGTAAAAAGAATTATACAATGACGGCTACAACCGCGACCCGGTTGTGCGGTCATACAAATAATAATACATCAATTTACATATTACATGAATGAAAGAAAAAGAAACACTCATCTCACATCCACCCCGGCTATTCACCCGTAACAATCCAACGCATTCATATACACATACCAGCATCAAACACAGATCACAGATATGTATAACCCCCACTAATCGACTTATAGCGATTAGCAGACGTTCAATACATATAAACATCACAGATATAACCAATTAGTCAAAGTATAGTGAAGTTCGATCAAAAATACGGATTTATAGGCCCCCAAATACAAATTTCATTTCTGGAAAATCTGGGCTGAAATAAACCATCTTAAAAATCCCAAAACCACAACCTAAGAACACTGCACCAAACTCGGTCATGAACCGAGTCAAAACGGCCACGCATCCGCGACAATGGGTATACTTTTGCCGTGGAACCGCCGCGCTTTGAAGGGATCACTCGACCGTTTTTGGTGGGCTTCTTCACAAAACCCTGAGATGATTTTTGGAGTATGACTTTTTATTTTTAGAGCAGAAAAAATTTTAACAGAAACTTGGGGTTTTGCATGTCGTAGTTTTGCGATTTTTCCGATCGAACTTCCATATACTTTTACTACCTAGCTAGTTTATGTTTAGTTAGGCTCTGATACCACTGTAAGTCCACGTTGCCCACCCCGGTGCTTGCGGGGAGGCGGAAAACGGAATAAAAATCGGATTTTTACTACTCTAGGTAACATGGACTAGACAAAGTCGGGATCTTTACTAAACAAAACTAACTAAAAGCTAACTAGAGAGTAGCTACAAGGAAGAATGGTTATACCTAGGGCTTTATGTCCTTCTCTCCTTGCTCCTTGGAGTGTAAGAAAGAGATCGCCTTGTCCCCTTCTCGAGTCGAAGAAGGATCCACCCGAAAGCCTCAACCTTTGGCTTCAACTTCAAGATAGAAGTAACTAAGGTGCTAGAAGTGCTAATCCTAGAACCCTAGATGAGAGTAAAGATTATCAAGAAGAGGTTTTTCTCAAGCTCAAGTGTTTCTCAACACATGAGAGGGAAGAGCTTGAGAGAGAGGAAGAGGAGGAGAGAGAAAGCATATGATAGAATGAGAGAATTATGAAGCATTCTCACATATATGTGTGAATTATTGTAAATTGAAAATTAGTGAGATAATTGTCATGGCTTAATCAAGACATGACCATTATCATTTCATTTTTAATGCAAATTGCAAGGATCAAAGAGCATCTTCCAAATGAAATGATGATGGTCAAAGTGTCAACCTAGGCCAACAAGTCAAGAATGTCAAATGGTCAACAACCCTAACCATGCATAATTATATTAAACTAATATCAATTAACCATAATACACACATAAGCATTAGGGTTAATAAAAATGACAATAGTCATTAACCCTAATCAAAGTCCTCTCCCTCTGTCTCAATCAACTGTGCATACGCACCCGTATTCGTGATCCGAGGAACAGGAATACAAAGAGATAAAACCAATCCCAAATCATATAATAGGATCTGGCTTAAACCAAAGCCCGCTAGTATAAGCTGTCCGGACAGCAAACGTGCACAAGTGCGCGGATGTGAACGAACCCTGTCGCAAAACCATGCGACCTCTACTCATTTTGCCTAAAGGCGAATAGCTCTCTGTGTGGGACTCTAAAGACTCGACACTACGCTGGCAGTGGGTTTAACCACAGACCACAAGCGGCACTAGCTGTACGTAACGGTCCCCAGCTAGATGCCGATAAGAAGACTGACGAGGTGACCCCATCTGAACTCCTACTGAGCCTGTATGTGACAGTCTCCATACAGTCCGGTCTGTTCGTCTGATACATCGCATGGCGGGCCTAGGGGGCGGTGAACGTCAGTCCCCTAATAGCGATACAAGTCGTGTCGGAGTGTAGCCCAGAACACCCTGAGATAACACTGGAAACCTACCAGTATATCTCGCTTGCCCTGGCCAGGGACTACTTGTGTAATGGCTCTCCTGGACACAGCGCGATGTCAACCCCCAATATCGGGAGAGACGAATCCTGTCAAACCGTCACTGCCTCCAAATGCTTCGGGACTGCACCCAAAAACTACCTGTTTGCATGATTCCTTTGAGCCGTGGTAGGATAGTAATCAAAGTGCAGTGGGAACACACTCGAGGCGAAGTGACATTGTCAAGTCAGCGGACTAAGCTGTACTCATGTCACCTGGGAACTGATAACTGACGATAGGTATAATACCAACCAACAGTTCCCGACGAGTCCTGTCCAATGTACTCGTAACCTAACGAGCACCCGCATACTATCTCAAGTACGACGTACTGACGGCTGTGGGACACACCGTCTCCCACGCTGGGATGAAAAGCGCATACGCTAGTCTACTCCGGAGTATCGATGCCCTGTCTTGATAGTCCAACGACTAGGAACCTGTATAAGGATGTGCTTATGGATTACCCAGCCCCACGAGTGTGAGCGCCATCACAACGCTGGTAATCAAGCAAAGATCCTAAGGGCTCTACTAATATGTATATAAGCGATATGCTAAAAGAAACACATGCACATATTAAAATAGAGACAAACCAAGTAGCATACTACCATTTCGAGCAAGATTGTATATACAACTGTGAATATCCCAAGCTTCCATCAAGTAATATACAAACTAGTATGATACAGTAATGGCCTCTAGGGCATATACACTAACAGAGCCGAGGACGAACAATGAAGCTGAATACGAAGCTTTGATAGCAGGCCTCGAAATCGCCATCGACATGGGAATTGAGAATCTCATCATATACGGAGACTCCCAACTGGTCGTTAGTCAAGTGAATGGCCACTACCAAACATGCAAACCAGAGCTGGTAAAGTATGGTGAGAAGGTGCAACAACTGTTGACCCAGATTCCTTCCTACACCCTGGAAAGCATACCGCGTGCGGAAAATAGTAAAGCGGGTGCATTAGCCAAGCTCTCTAAAGAATTGGCCGATGAGAACCTCGATGACGTAAGAATCGTGGTACAGAGCCGTCGGGTTCTTGCACCGGCAGAAATATCTCCGGGGCCATCCTAGGAAAAGGGAGCAACCGAGCAAATGACTCTGCAAATAAAAGACCAGGAAAAGGCTGAGGATTAGAGAGAAGTCTTTATAGACTACTTCAAATCCCGTCGAACGCCTGATTGGTAGAGATTCTGCGTGTTCAAGTTTAGTTAATTACCGCAATCAAAACGGTTTCGCTTGTAGCTAGCCGGTTGAGTACGGGTCGTCCGCAGGGAGATGGGAATCTTTTTCTATGTGCTTTAACGAGTTAAGTACGAAAGTCCAGATTTTTTTGTGATTATCTAAGTGTTAAAATGATATGTAAAGAGAGCTTGTTAGGATTAGGATTAGGTTAGTTTGAGTTAGGAGTCGCTCACTTCTTTCGTTGCCCCTCTTAATATCGGTGTTACGGTAATCGGCAACAACGTGTTAGTTATATGTATGCCCTAGAGGCCATTACTGTACATTGGATGTATATTGTAGTGGATGCTTGGACATACATAGGGAGGACTTTCTTGCTCGACATGATAGTATGCTATCTGGTTGCTCTTTATCTTAACATGTATAATTTCTGTCTCTCTGATTACATGTTGATAAAGCCCTTAGGATGTGTGCTCGACTTCCAGGGCTATGATGTAGATCATACTAATGGGGCCTGAGTAGTCCATGAGTACATCCTTGAAAAGTTCCTAGTCGAGGGAATATCGAGACGGGGCATCGATATTCCAGAGTAGACTAGCGCATATCTTCTCGAGCCATGCGATGGGCGATGGATGATCCCATATCCATTGGTGTTTGACATCGAAGATGGTATGCGGGTGCTCAGTGGAGACTGGGTACACTGAACGGACTCGCCGAGAACTCCCAGATGGTATTATACCTCACGTCAGATGGCAGTTCTCTGGTGACACTGGTACAGCTTAGTCTGTTGACCCGAGATCGTCATAGAGTCTTGTGTGTCTCCCACTGTGCTTTGATTTCCACCCTACCACGGCTCTACTGAGTTGTGCAAACAGGTGGTTTTTGGGTACAGTCCCGATTCACATGGAGGCAATGAGCGATAGGAGGGGATTCGTCTCTCCCGGTATTGGGGGTTGATGTTGTGCTATGCTCGACTGGCCATAACAGGAAATCCCTGGCCAGGGTTGCAGTGATATACTGGTAAGAGTTATCAGTAGTTTCACGAATGTTATGGACCTCAAGTCGGCATAACTTATCGAGCTATTGGGGTCTGACGTTTACCACCCCTAGGCGAGATATGCGACATATCAGACGAACAGACCGGACTATACGGTAGTGTTACTGGTCGGATTCGCAGGAGTGTGAGCGGGCTAGCTCGTCGATCTTCTGATCGCTCAATACCCGGGTGGCCGTTACGTTTAGCAGACCGCTTGCGGCTTGTGGGTGCATGATATGATCATCATCTGCTACCGGCGTATTGACGAGTCTTTAGAGTCCTACACAGAGGTTTCCTGGTTCAAGCGAAACGAAATAGGAGGGCATATGAGATATGTACGGGACCGAGAATAATGCGTGTATGTGATACCGTATTTGATTCTCGCGATCAATGTATCGAATCGTTATATGCGATATAACCTAGTTATCGAATCAAGGATTGATTCGATAAGCCGACACATTGGATACTAGCCGGTTATATGCGATATGACCGGATCGTTAAATCAAGTGTTGATTTAATGATTTAATACATAATTATATATTTGATATATTGCTTTGCATTAACTAGTATCGGTTCACTTTAAATGGATTTTCTCGCGCGGATGTGCACATTGTATATTCGATATAGTTTTGTGCACATGATTGTATCATGTTTGATGATACATTCTTGCTTGGTTTTGTGTAAAGTGTTAAACCATGGTTAATTAGTGATTAGGGTTTCTTTTTCATTTACTTAATCATTTATTTATTCCTTTTATTTATTTTGGAAAAAGAAAAGATAAAGAGATAAGAATGGTTGCTAGTTTTGTTTTATTTGAAAGCTTCTTGAAGCTTTGAACTTAGTCCACCATTCTTGTCTTTTATCTAACCCTAACCACTATCTAACCTAAGTTAAGTCTCTACACTAAACCATGGTCAATGATATGATAAGTATTGTATTTTATTTTCTATTTTAAGTTTAGTTATCATATCATCTTCTTCTTCTTCATCTTCTTCTTCCATGGATGTAGCTTGCTACTCCAATGGCAAGTGTTAAAAAAGTGTGAGAAATCCAAATCTAAAGTGAACCCAACTCCTATTTCTTCATCCTCTACCTCTTGCCAAGTAGTATAGGGTGTTTCCTTCACAAGTTTTCCAAGCTTGATGAAGTTGGAGCTTGTTCTTGCGATATCTCGACGTAGATCATCTTCGGCATTGAACCGACGATCAAGCTCGCCCATTCTTCGATGATACCGATGCAAGAGTCATGGGTCCGTTTTGGACAGCGGAAAGACTTCTTCACGGAACCTAGGAGGTGGTGGACCGGATCTACAAAGGTTGTAGCCCATTCCCTTTAGATATATTTCCGTTTACTTGCATGTTTCGCCTAAATATCTAGTAAACGATCCGTAGTCGGGTTTGTAGGCACCCGTAAAATTTTATTTGTGCACGTTTGATCACTTGCGAAACCTAACTAGAGTGCCTAGAAACCCTACAGTGGTATCAGAGCCTAGCTAGAGCCTTAGGCGAAGTCCAGACGGAAATTGAAGTCCGAACGAACCTGAAACCCCGAAACAAAATTGCTCTCTGGACGATTTGTGAAATCTGGTCTTTTTCAAAATTAAAAATATGCGGAGAACATATCACAAATATCTAAGAGTTACTGTAAAATTTGGAGGCCCAATTCATTTTTCTAAGCGCGGAACCGCGGCCTGAGCAATAGCTCAGGCGGCGGTTCAGCGGCCGTACGGCCACATTTTTTAAATCTTTTTGCACAGTAACTTTTAGTTTCCTGTGGTGATTTCTCTGGGAATTTTTAATAATTTTTACAGAGTTGATTTTTCTGAGTTGTTTTGGGGATTCGAATGTTCGATCGGATTATCAAATTTTGTCTGTGTGGTTTTCCGGATAAATCTTAGAATATGTTAAAAAGTTCGACCGGATTTAAATACCCAATTTTTCCCCTGTCGGGAAATTTCCAAGTGTTGGATTTTTCCGTAGTTTAACGACGTTCTAAGTAGTGCAAGTAACGCGATGGTCCCTCTAGAAGACAACAAACCTTAACTCGATTATGTGACCGTCTTGAACTGCCCTTTGAACCTTCGGGTTTGGGGCAGTACGGCGTGCCACATGTGAGGCGTTGGCTTGACCCTTTTACGGCTGGACCGTTGGTACTGAGGTACGAACGGAATGTTGTTAGACTTATTTCATATGTTTAGCTGTATCGGGAAAACTTGGGTGTTCGATTGTTCGATCGGAAAGTTTAACATTTTCTGTTTATCTGGAATGTGATACAATAATTGGAATTCACAAATAGTTATGAGATAACTGAATGAATGTTATAAACATAGCAGTTTAGTCTCACTTGATCGGTTGCCACGGAATTTTGATGCGATCAAAAGTCCGTCGCAATCACGTAGCGTACGCGAATACTCGCCGGGTAAACTTAATAGACAGCCTCACTCCATAGCCCCGACCAAGTGACTGTAGGAGAACCCCGTCGCCGAAAGCATCCGTTCGGGTGCTCGCGGTGGCGGTGTTCCGCCTTGGTGCACTTCGTCGACGGTATCGGGGGTGCGGCCGCCTACTGAAGTTTGCGACGAGCATTCGATCAGGATGTCGGGAATCTTGTTGAATTACCCGACTTGATATTGAAAAGAGTTTTCGATAATGAGACTAAAATGCGGGGTTTATAATTGTTAGGCATGCGATGTCTAAGGAATTCATTTGGTCAGGCATGTGATGTCTGAGGTGATTGCGGATTCCAACTGTTGTAGTTTTACACTTTCTTTTCTGTGACCGTAAGTGTAATATGTGATATCGCCGGTTTCGTTGCTATATGTCAACGACAATTGGGATGGACATATTTACTTACGTTGATGACATGTGATGTTATATGTTGCTGGATATGTTATATTGGATCGTCGTATTTGAATAGCCGGGGGTTTTTATGTGAGATGAGTGTTTTTCATTTTCATTCATGTAAAAACTTGTATGTAATATTCTTTTATTTGGGGCACTTCCAGGTTGCGGAAGTAGTCACCGTTTGTATATTATTTACTTTTCTGCACTAGGATAGACCCAAGGAGGGGAGCACAAGTAACCGGGTTCTGGGGTCCAGTGGGAGACCAACTCGAGGAGTCGAGTCCGGGTTTCCTAACCCTAGAATTGGCAGGGTTGCTTGCCGCTCTCGTAGGGGTCTAGGGGTGTGGGATTGGCTATTCATCACGACCGTGGAATCCGTGTTTTATACTGGCTCGTATTGAAAACACGGACGTCCTAGTATATCCAATATTTCATATGTTTCTTCTGCTGTGTTTTATCTGTGATCATGCGATGTTCTGTGCTCTGTGACAGATATTATAGTATATATGATATATTATATAGACGTTGCTTATGTTTTACACCCGCGCTAGCCCTGCCTCGCTCTGGCGTTAGTTACCTAACCTAACGGTGCAGACGGGACATCGAGGCGAATGCGGATGGCATAAGCGTACGTTATATTTATCTGTGATGGTTAGGTGGAATTAAATGATGGGATATTCATTAATAAGATTAATGAAAGAAAAATAAACCTAATTGATGTTGTAGAATCGAATTTCAAAATAAAAACAGGTAGCTACAGTTCTTGCTTTGCATCGCGGTATTCATTATAGAACATCCAGCACCTTATTCGATGAGGAAAGGACCGAGATCCCTTCACCGGGAGTGACTCCTTTAGCAATAACTGGCAGATGCTACAACCCTCGGTTTGTCTTTGATCGCTTCTATAGTTTCCGCTTTGCACAGTGATATATATGATATATCCCGCACCTCATTCGACGAGGAAAGGGCCGACGATCCCTTCACCGGGAGTGACCCCTTTAGCAAAACTAGAAAAGCCTCGAAACCATTCCATTTAAAAACCATTTGATTCCGCAACGAGATCAAGTTCAAAGCGTTAAAGGTTTTCACAAAAACCAGCCGCAACCCTCCGTCATTTTAGGAAGTAGAGTACTTAGTATTCGTGCTGTGTTTGTTGACCATAGTCAAGGCACAGTGTACGGTAGCTAAGTGATGTCTTCCTACACCGCATATGATGCGATTAGTTAGGACAGTCGTGTGACTTTGTTGACCTTAGTTAAGGGTCATGTGGGTGGGTCTAATTAATCACGAAATGACGGGTAGAACTTGACTAGTACTTATGATTTGTTGACCATAGTTAAGGTCATAGGTGCTAGGGGTAGAAACCATTATCGGGAGTTTCAAGTGTTGAAACTTGCAATGAGATTGCATACCTTCTATGTGATAGTTGGATCCCGATACCCACTGCGAGTAAGTGTTACTCCTGGGAGAGTTTTATACATTACAATTAGCCGATCAAGTAGGTGTCTAGAAAGGTGTCAACGGGGTTACGCCTCTGGGAAAACGAGGTTTACATTAATTAGGTTCGTGCGAAAGCACGGGGGACCTCCCTCAAAGTACCGACACTGGCCTGGCTGAAAGATTGGCGAACTTGTAGTGAGTAATTAATCCCGGCTAGTCTTTCCTTTTAGGGTTTGAAGGAAGATTTGATAAAAACAGTGGGAGCCATCATGATTAGATAAAATATATAACCAATCTGATCTTGCAAGAGCGCACGCAGAGTGTTTTCTTCTCTCTCTCTCCTGGTAGCGACCATATCACGCCTTAATCAAGATAATAAAATAGATGTATTGACCGAACCCGCTTGTTATACTGAGCTGGGGAACGTTGGTCCCGCTCCAACTTATAATTGTTATAAGACCAAGCAGGAAATAGGGGAATACCAGATTTCCTATGCCGCCCAAACGAAGAAAGTGCATATAATGCATCTCCTTCGGGTGTGTTCATTACAAAGAACTGTTTCTCAGTATCCTCTGCATCCTGGGTATATGATACCGGATCAGGATCCCAGATATGTAATCTGTTACATAGGGCTACAAAAAGGGTAGAAAAACTGAGAACGGGTGATAAGTTTCATGAGACAGAAACCGAGGCAAGTGTTGCAGCCAAGTCTGTTGGTCACTGTCACCCTGTATTATGAATACATTGATTCTGAACAAATGCTATTAGATACCGAACCTGATATACAAAATCATATCAGTCTCTTTATTAGTAAAGAAATGATATAATTTTGTATTGTTGGATAATGTTTTGAACATTTCCTATATCAAAAGTTGATCGGTTCAGGCACGTTATCTAAAAGCATTGACGTTCTAAATCAAACTACAGTTCCTTGTATACAGAACATACATAAGAGGAAGAGTTCAGAAATGAACGAATCATTCTTGAGGCATTGTAGACTAGGTCACATCGATGCGACCCGACTGGCTGAAGTTACATTTTAGATGCATATTTAAATCAGTTTGAATTTACATCTTGTGAAACTTGCCAATCATGTCACAAAGATTAGATGACCATAGCTCTGTTTATTAGAAACAGAGAAAGAGTTAGTAAACTCTTGGGACTGATGCATGATGATGTATGTAAGGTCTCCTGTCTACACATGCCAGGACTGGTTCTTTATACTTCATTATATTCTCTGATGATCTCTCAAGATTCAGTCATATATTCCTGTTGAAATATAAGTCCGAACCTTTTGAGGTATTCACAGAATATAAGTTAGAAGTAGAGAACCAAAATACGGGTATAAGTATTATGTCCTATGATGAGATCAGGGAGGAGAATACTTGTGCATAGAATTCCTGGACTATTCTAAAGGAGAATGAGATTCTCTCTCAGCATTACTCCTCCGTATAAACCATAGCACGATGGTATATCGGGGCGGAGCAATCACACAATATTAGATATCGTGTGCTCTATGATGAGTATTACTGAGTTACCTATTTCCTTTTGGGTGTTATGCGCTTGAGAAGCTGCATACCTATTGAATTAGGTTCGAATCAAACCACTGCCTACCATTCCATATGAGATATGGTATGGGAAGAGCCTATCTCTTAAGTGAGTTAAGATTTGGGGTTGTCCGGCCTATGTTTAAAGCAAAATCCGGACAAGATCGAGGCAGGATCAGTTCTGTAGAACTGGAAAGGTTCCAGCTATACAAAACTGCAATTGATGATTTGACTGAACCATAAGATTCTATAGTTCCCGACGAACCTCAGCCTCTCCGCCGATCTAGTAGGGTTCCTCATCCGCTGAGAGATACCTCGTTTTCTCGATGACAGTGGGAGCAAGGATTGCATCATGAGATGATGACCCAACTAGTTTCGAGCAGGCCATCGAGAGTAGGGACTCTGTAAGAATGGCTGGATGCTTAGCGGTCTGAGATGGAATCCATATACACCAACAAAGTATGGACTTTGGTTGCTATATCTGAAGGGTTAAATCCCCATCAGGAGCAAGTATATCTTGAGAAGATTACTTGGTGTACATGGAAAAGTTGAGACTTTCAAAGCTAGACTTGTTAAAGGTTTTCGTCATCGACCAGGCGTGGATAATGATGAAACCTTTTTCCAGTAGCTATGCTTAAGTCTATCCAGATCCTACTTACCACGGCTACATACCATAACTACGATATCTGGCGGTTGGGTGCCATGACTACTTTTCTAAATACTGATTTAGAAGAGAACGTCTATAAGAACACAGCCAGAGGTCTTCGTAAACAGTGGGAGCAGCGGAAACGTGTGCAAGTTGCTTTACATAATGAAGCAGGCATCGCGGAGTTGGAACGTCTGTTTTGATGTGATAGTCAAAGTGTTTGACTTCATCAAAATGGTAGACGAACCTTGTATATACAAAAGGGTAGTAGAGAGTAAGGTGGTCATCTTCGTATTGTACGTAGACAACATACTCTTGATAGGAAAAGATTTTCCTATACTACGATCGATCAATCTCCTATTATCACTATGATTCCCTAAATAGGATCAAAGTGATACCTACTAAATCCTGGATTTTGGATCTATGAGATAGATCTAAATGGATGTTAGAATACTCACTAGCTGTAGTGAGCTGGTATCAATCGATCCTGGGGAGAATCACTGGAAGAGTTCCAGGGTGATAAAGACGACTGAATGTCAGTCACAGGCACTGTCTTTACCCTCAGTAAAGGGACGGTATGTTGGAAGAGTTCCAAGCTCGATACCGTGGCAAACTAGACGATAAAGGCTGGTAACATCGCTATTAAAGATACTACCAAAATGGCTGTTTGGGTGTATATTGGTTCATAAGATGAACTAGGTTCCTGCCATTGTATGACAATGGAAGCGTGGCTTCGACCCTGGAACCCTGGTCCCATCAGTGACCCAGACAAATTCTGAGGCAGCATCACCTGATCATGGAGATAGTTGATTTCCAGGGTGATCGAGGTTAGGAGAGAAGACTCAGAGGACAACACGGCGGATCCACTCACAAAGGCCTGTTCCCAAAGAGAGACTTTTAGGGGATGGTTGAGTATGTGATACTGCAACCACTGCTAAAGATGGCCCTAGTGCAAGTGGGAGATTGTTAGTTATATGTATGCCCTAGAGGCCATTACTGTACATTGGATGAATATTGTAGTGGATGCTTGGACATACATAGGGAGGACTTTCTTGCTCGACATGATAGTATGCTATCTGGTTGCTCTTTATCTTAACATGTATAATTTCTGTCTCTCTGATTACATGTTGATAAAGCCCTTAGGATGTGTGCTCGACTTCCAGGGCTATGATGTAGATCATACTAATGGGGCCTGAGTAGTCCATGAGTACATCCTTGAAAAGTTCCTAGTCGAGGGAATATCGAGACGGGGCATCGATATTCCAGAGTAGACTAGCGCATATCTTCTCGAGCCATGCGATGGGCGATGGATGATCCCATATCCATTGGTGTTTGACATCGAAGATGGTATGCGGGTGCTCAGTGGAGACTGGGTACACTGAACGGACTCGCCGAGAACTCCCAGATGGTATTATACCTCACGTCAGATGGCAGTTCTCTGGTGACACTGGTACAGCTTAGTCTGTTGACCCGAGATCGTCATAGAGTCTTGTGTGTCTCCCACTGTGCTTTGATTTCCACCCTACCACGGCTCTACTGAGTTGTGCAAACAGGTGGTTTTTGGGTACAGTCCCGATTCACATGGAGGCAATGAGCGATAGGAGGGGATTCGTCTCTCCCGGTATTGGGGGTTGATGTTGTGCTATGCTCGACTGGCCATAACAGGAAATCCCTGGCCAGGGTTGCAGTGATATACTGGTAAGAGTTATCAGTAGTTTCACGAATGTTATGGACCTCAAGTCGGCATAACTTATCGAGCTATTGGGGTCTGACGTTTACCACCCCTAGGCGAGATATGCGACATATCAGACGAACAGACCGGACTATACGGTAGTGTTACTGGTCGGATTCGCAGGAGTGTGAGCGGGCTAGCTCGTCGATCTTCTGATCGCTCAATACCCGGGTGGCCGTTACGTTTAGCAGACCGCTTGCGGCTTGTGGGTGCATGATATGATCATCATCTGCTACCGGCGTATTGACGAGTCTTTAGAGTCCTACACAGAGGTTTCCTGGTTCAAGCGAAACGAAATAGGAGTGCATATGAGATATGTACGGGACCGAGAATAATGCGTGTATGTGATACCGTATTTGATTCTCGCGATCAATGTATCGAATCGTTATATGCGATATAACCTAGTTATCGAATCAAGGATTGATTCGATAAGCCGACACATTGGATACTAGCCGGTTATATGCGATATGACCGGATCGTTAAATCAAGTGTTGATTTAATGATTTAATACATAATTATATATTTGATATATTGCTTTGCATTAACTAGTATCGGTTCACTTTAAATGGATTTTCTCGCGCGGATGTGCACATTGTATATTCGATATAGTTTTGTGCACATGATTGTATCATGTTTGATGATACATTCTTGCTTGGTTTTGTGTAAAGTGTTAAACCATGGTTAATTAGTGATTAGGGTTTCTTTTTCATTTACTTAATCATTTATTTATTCCTTTTATTTATTTTGGAAAAAGAAAAGATAAAGAGATAAGAATGGTTGCTAGTTTTGTTTTATTTGAAAGCTTCTTGAAGCTTTGAACTTAGTCCACCATTCTTGTCTTTTATCTAACCCTAACCACTATCTAACCTAAGTTAAGTCTCTACACTAAACCATGGTCAATGATATGATAAGTATTGTATTTTATTTTCTATTTTAAGTTTAGTTATCATATCATCTTCTTCTTCTTCATCTTCTTCTTCCATGGATGTAGCTTGCTACTCCAATGGCAAGTGTTAAAAAAGTGTGAGAAATCCAAATCTAAAGTGAACCCAACTCCTATTTCTTCATCCTCTACCTCTTGCCAAGTAGTATAGGGTGTTTCCTTCACAAGTTTTCCAAGCTTGATGAAGTTGGAGCTTGTTCTTGCGATATCTCGACGTAGATCATCTTCGGCATTGAACCGACGATCAAGCTCGCCCATTCTTCGATGATACCGATGCAAGAGTCATGGGTCCGTTTTGGACAGCGGAAAGACTTCTTCACGGAACCTAGGAGGTGGTGGACCGGATCTACAAAGGTTGTAGCCCATTCCCTTTAGATATATTTCCGTTTACTTGCATGTTTCGCCTAAATATCTAGTAAACGATCCGTAGTCGGGTTTGTAGGCACCCGTAAAATTTTATTTGTGCATGTTTGATCACTTGCGAAACCTAAATAGAGTGCCTAGAAACCCTACACAACGGGGATTAGCACGACTAGGAAGGAACTTGCGAGTATAAGCTAGGCTTTCCAACGCTTAAGTTCTTCCTTTTGGTGCTTGTCCGTCCATTCTTGGCTCTTAGCCATAACCTCCGGTTAATTCAACCACATCCGGTCTCACTACGGAATCACCGCTATCATGTAGGATAGGGTACCGTAGGGAGCGGATTGTGGTTCAATTAACGGGAGTTGATTTAAGATGTAGGGCAAGGAAAGAGTGAGAGAGATTTCCTTCTCTCAAACTTCTCTTATCCTACCCTAACAAGTATGGAAACTACTCGCACATCATAATGAAAAGAAAACAAAACAAAAGAGGAAGATAGAAAGGAAGAGATTAGAAGATGACAACTAGCTATTTGCGATCTCACCTTGGCAAGGATCAAGCGTAAGCATCATGGTTGTTTTAATGATAAAGGAAAAGAGAAAAGAAAGAAACAATAAGAAATAACAACAACTAAGTTAACAAATGAAAATTACAAGCAATTAACATAAGAGCAAGACAAGTATAATAATAAAATGAACTTCTTTATTCATCATTCTTCACTCACAAAAGCTCACTACAAGTTTTTCAATGGAGAAGAGATGAGAAGAGGAAGAAGAAACAAGTATTCTAAACCTAGAAAAATACAAGATTATGCACCCTTGGCTTCACAAGGTTCTGGACTATTTATAGGCTGGGAAATGAAAATGCAGGTCAACATTCAGAACAAGGATGAAAAGACAAAACAGCCCCTAAAATTTGGTCGACTGCCGCCACTATACGGCCGCGGAACCGCGGCCTAGACCCCCTATTGGCCGCGGTTCCGCGGCCCTTTAGAGGAGTTAGGTGCTCTGCTTTTTTGGGTTTGCCTGGTTTTTCATGTCCTTTATTCTGGAATATGATTTTTCTAAGATTTTCTTCACGATTTTTCCAGAATTTCTGTTGAGCAAAAGGTGATTTGATGTGGATCTTTTTGTCATGATTTCCTCAAGCTCCGTGTAGATTTCTTGGATCTTGTGTTGCCATTGAGCCTTGTGCATGAAAACGACATTGATTTGCCATTTTGTCTCTTAAACTGGTGTGTGGCAACAGATGGATAAAGAGCGGAGATCCGTGTTTTATCTGTGGTTGGCAGGAACCCGGGTTTTTGTCGTGTTTTTCCATGAATTTCACCGTTTAGAGCCGAGAACCTGTATCCTGCAATTGACTAGCAAACACGGCTCAAGAGTACCTACCGATATGCAATGTGATAAAAATTAGGCGGTATGAAAATGCAAAAATCTGATATGAACAAATACCCCCAAACTTATCATTTGCTCGTCCCGAGCAAAGCCAATTTATTCACAAAAAATTTCCTAACCTCACTTTAGCAGGGAACGCGATTGCACTGAGCATGTGCAACAAGCCGTTAAACCTCTAGGTGTCCCTAGTAGGAGGAGTGTTGTCTCCTGAGGGTTTTCAGCGGATACTACCCACAAAATCCGGTCAAGCTAGTTTTGCAAAATAACTATGATTCAAACCCTAAAGTTTTGTTTCAGAAAATAACAATTCTATGATCCCAAGTCTAGATTATCAAACCCTTATTTTTCACACCTCACTTCTTATTTAACTACAGATTTTATATGTCTTTACGTGCAGTGCAAATAGTGTCGTTAGGTTTCCAGAAGGATCGATTTACGTCAACATGTTACACAATAAAGCCCAGATAAAAATTTTGAAAGGATCGCATATGTTTTATAAAGAGTTAAGTATTTTTCAAGTTTCGTTTTCCAGTAAAGTTTCAACTTTAGAATTTCTATCTTCCTTAACAGGAAACTAGGTCTTATTTTTCACTCCACCTTTTTCTTGTTTTCATTTCATACACACCTCTGTGAACGTGCAATAGTCTTTATCATAGAATAAAACCTTCATATCTCCGCTAAAATTTTTTTTATAAAAGCCTGTCCTTTATCAAGATTATTCTCACACAAAGAACCGTTAGGAATTTTAACTCGGAGAGAACACTTGCTTGATTTTGTTTTAATCTGGACTTTCTAGGCTTCTTAGCGAGCTTTGGGCCAATGCACCCAAAACAGTTGGCTTTAGGGCATTAGGTGTAGAAACACCCCAGCGGACTTAATTACTCAAGTTACCTACGTCCAAAAACAAAAGACGGTTTGGCGTGAAAATCATGATGATTTAATACGAACGGAGATATAACCGGCAGTTCAATTATTTTTTTGGATAAAAGACGTGTTTAGTGGGTTTTGGTGTGTAATCATTCCAATCAAGTTCCAGATGGGTTATTTTTCAGACTTAGTTCCAATTAAGGCATCAATAACATTCCTTCATATTCACTCACTTCATAAACTATTCTTGATATTACTTATTTCAGAACAAACCTATTTGATCCTCAGAAAATCATTGATCCATTTTAAAAGTTTTAGACATAAAAGACTTGTCATCTAATTCCCAAAAACTCAGGACACGTGTAGTGTGATGTAAAGACGTATATCAGCTATGGTTAACTTCAAAGGAGAGTTATCTTTCAGGTTTTCAGAATCTAAACATAAGATATAGTTATTCTTATTTTATCAAACAAAACCGTCGAAATGTTGAATCAGAGTCCTCCCACTAGCTAACTTGACAAAAAGTTTTTATGTTTTTAGAAAATTTTCTGATTTTTTATGGATTTTATGGATTTTAGTATGCAGATGCAAAATATACATATGAATGCGAAGGTAGGAAATGCATACCGAGCGTACCCCCAAACTTAAACTGGACAGTGTCCTCACTGTCATTGCATGAAGAGATCATTTGAAGGGTCAAAATTGTCGGTTAGCGATACACCAAATTATTTTTTGTTTTTTTTTTTTGGTTTTAAGAAAAAGAAAAAGAATATCCACAAAAATGTACAAAATGGTATATACATACCCCCAAACTTATTTGGAACAGTGTCCACTGTTCTTGGCTGGATAACCGAAGTTTGGTGGTAGGCAGAACAAGATTATGCAGGGTAAACCGGCTCCTGTAAGACCAGGAGCTCCTCTGTTGGTTCGGCGCTAAGGTACGGTTTTAGTTGGTGTCCGTTCACTTTGAAAAATGAACCGTCCTTTGGATTCTCCAAATCCACAGCGCCCTGCGGATACACATTCCGCACAAAATACGGCCCCTTCCAGCGAGATCTGAGCTTTCCTGGATGGAAGTGAAGTCGGGTGTCGTAAAGCAGTACCTGCTAACCAGGTACGAAAGTTTTGCGCAAAAGGTGTTTATCGTGAAACACCTTCGTTCGGTTCTTAACGACAACCGCGTTATCGTAAGCCTCATCCCTAAGCTCGCTCAGTTCGTTCAACTGCAGCTTCCGATGGCTGCCCGCATCTTCGAGAGACAGATTCAGCTCCTTTATCGCCCAAAATGCGCGATGCTCTATTTCGACAGGTAGGTGGCAAGCTTTTCCATACACAAGCCGATAGGGAGACATGCCAAGGTCGGTCTTATAAGCGGTTCGAAATGCCCAAAGGGCATCAGTGAGTTTCAGCGACCAATCCTTACGGTTCTTGGAAACCGTCTTCTCCAGTATCTGCTTGATTTGCCGATTTGAAACTTCGGCCTGCCCGCAGGTTTGGGGGTGGTAGGGCGTAGAGAGCTTATGATTAATGGAATATTTCCGCATCAAGGCCTCAAAAGTCTTATTGCAGAAATAACTTCCATTGTCGCTAATGATCCCTCGGGGGTGCCCAAACCAGGAGAAAATGTTTTCTTTAAGGAACCTAACGACAACCTTGTTGTCGTTAGTCCGGCTGGGCACAGCCTCGACCCATTTAGAGACGTAATCAACAGCGAGAAGGATGTACAAGTTCCCAAAAGAGCTGGGAAACGGCCCCATGAAATCTAACAGCGGACCGAAACATCCTTAAACTAACAGCGGACCGAAACGTCCTTAAACTAATGACGGACCACTATGTCCTAAAATTAGCTGTTGACCGAGATGTCGAGAAACTACGGCGGATTACAGCATCCCAAAGCTAATAAAAAAGAAAAAAACGGTATGTCCATAAACAAAATGGGCACGGATGAAAACTCGAAAGGGCTCCGTGAGTAAAAACAGCAGGGCTACCGGCGAGTGTTTGTGAAAACCCGAAAGGGCGCAACCTCGGTATAAAAAAAAAAGAAAAGAAAAAGA
The DNA here is from genome assembly GCA_030015575.1 of Agapanthus africanus. Taxonomy (NCBI): domain Eukaryota; kingdom Viridiplantae; phylum Streptophyta; class Magnoliopsida; order Asparagales; family Amaryllidaceae; genus Agapanthus; species Agapanthus africanus. The sequence continues at coordinate 57,409,363 of JASDDO010000029.1, forward strand.
GAATAAAAAAAAGTATGTCCATAAGCAAAGTGGGCACGGATGAAAACCCGAAAGGGCTCTGTGAGTAAAAACAGCAAGACTACCGGTGAGTGTTTGTGAAAACCCGAAAGGGCGCAACCTAATTAAAGGACACTTACAGGGTCCTCTCAACCTTGTGAGGAGAAACCACCCGCGTGAGATCCTTACGACTCACAAGGGAGCAACACACTTAGGGATCTCCACGATTCCTAAGGAGAAATTGCACTTGCGAGATCCTCACGACTCGTAAGGAGAACTCTCTTATGGGACCCTCACGGCTCATAAGATTTGAAAGTCTTAAGTTACAGAGACCTGAACCTGTTCTTAAGCAACCCCCACAACCTCCAATATTACCCTACAAGTGGCTCAATACTGACCCTTGTATACAATCCACGGGCGCGAATAAACATTTCCCTAACGAAGTCCCACCCGTGACTAGGGACATGTTCGCACGGTGAACAACCCCTGTGAGCCCCCTCGACTTATAAGGAGAAAACTCTCTTGTAAGATCCTTACGACTTACAGGAGAACATGCACTTAGGAAAACTCACGACTCCTAAGGAGAAAACACACCTACGAGATCCTCACGACTTGTAGGGAGAAATACCTTTATGAGACCCTTACGGCTCATGAAGTCAAAAGCCTTAGTCGACAGGATCTTAACCCTGTTTACTAAGCCACCTTTGTCTGACATCGACAGAGGCAAATGATGATTCGCTCCTGGCAATATTCCAGTTGTAGCGGTGCTGATGCCGAAATCGGTGTCTAATCCCAAGCTTGCAGCGAAAGGCCAGCAGGCCACACATGCATACGAAATAACCGAAATGATGGGGCAACTTGCAACAAAATCAGCAAGTAAAAAAGTATGCATACGAAATAGCCGAAATGATTGGGCAACTCGCAATAAAATGCAGTAAGTAAAAATAAAACAAATAGCCGAAATGATTGGGCACCGCGAAAAATAGCCGAAATGATGGGGCAATCGCGACCTTCGCGAATATAAAAGCTGAAATGATAGAGCATCGCGGAAAGAAATAAAATAAAAATAAAAATAAAATTTATGCCCTACAGGTGTTATTCCATCAATCCCTGTATACAATCCAAGGGCACAAACAAAGAAGGAATCACACTCCTCCTCCCCAGGTTTCATCAGAAGAAGAAGCCAAATCTCGACGGTTCACAGATAGCCTAGAGATCATCTCGACGTTCGTCTCATTGCAGCAGACACAATATCAAGTAAAGCGGAACAGCGGCAACTCCCAGTTCCATGACTCGACGGTGTACAGATGACCGAGAGTCAAATCCCAACTCCGTAAAATGCGGATATAATCAGCAAATTCCTGGTTACGTGGAACACAGATAACGTCACTTCTGACCCCATGGAAAACGTCCAGAGCGGATCCTGGTCCTCGCAGAGCACGGCAGTGAACCCGTGTGAAGCATCCAGAGCGGAGCCTAGTCCTCGCCGAACACGGCAATGAACCCGTGGGAAGCATCTAGTGCAAATTCCTGGTCACGTGGAACACGGATAACGTCACTTCTGACCCCGTGGAAAACGTCCAGAGCGGATCCTGGTCCTCGTAGAGCACGGCAGTGAACCCGTGTGAAGCATCCAGAGCGGAGCCTAGTCCTCGCCGAACACGGCAATGAACCCATGGGAAGCATCTAGTGCAAATTCCTGGTCACATGGAACACAGATAACATCACTTCTGACCCCGTGGAAAACGTCCAGAGCGGATCCTGGTCCTCGCAGAGCACGGCAGTGAACCCATGTGAAGCATCCAGAGCGGAGCCTAGTCCTCGCCGAACACGGCAATGAACCCATGGGAAGCATCTAGTGCAAATTCCTGGTCACGTGGAACATGGATAACGTCACTTCTGACCCCGTGGAAAACGTCCAGAGCGGATCCTGGTCCTCGCAGAGCACGGCAATGAACCCGTGTGAAACATCCAGAGCGGAGCCTAGTCCTTGCCAAACACGGCAGTGGACCCGTGGGAAGCATCTAGTGCAAATTCCTGGTCATGTGGAACATGGATAACGTCACTTCTGACCCCGTGGAAAACGTCCAGAGCGGAGCCTGGTCCTCGCCAAACACGGCAGTGAACCCGTGGGAAGCATCCAGAGCAAACATCGGACTATGAGGTCCTTAAACTCACGGACTATGATGTCCTTAACCTCGACCATGATGTCTTAAAACTAACAATCAACCACAGTGATTTTACACTGATTTTACCTTGGTTCAAGGGTACATCTCTTCACTCCTTTGATATTTGTCATTGTAATTCATCAACGTTTTCAAAGAGGCGACGGTTCCCAGTAACCACGCATTTCACGGACTGTGGAGTCCTTAAATCCACGAACTATGATGTCCTTAACCTCGACCGTGATGTCTTAAAACTAACACCGGACTATGGAGTCCTTAAATCCACGGACTATAAGGTCCTTAACCTCGACCGTGATGTCTTAAAACTAACATTGGACTGTGAGGTCCTTAAACTCACGGACTATGATGTCCTTAACCTCGACCGTGATGTCTTAAAACTAACACCGGACTGTGAGGTCCTTAAACTCATGGACTATGATGTCCTTAACCTCGATCGTGATGTCTTAAAACTAACACCGGACTGTGGAGTCTTTAAATCCACGCACTATGATGTCCTTAACCTCGACCGCGACTTCTTTAAACTACGGTACCCCGGAAAGCATCCAGAGCAACCCTTAACTCCGTAAAATGCGGATAAAGGCAACTTCACCCATCACTTGCGGGTCCTCACGACTCGTAAGGGAGTAAATTCTCTTGTGAGATCCTTACGACTCTCAAGAGAAAACATCCTTAGGAATCTTCACGATTCCTAAGGAGAAAACGCACCTACGGGATCCTCTCGACCCGTAAGGAGAAAATACTTTATGAGACCCTCACGGCTCATAAAGTTGAAAAGTCTTAGGTGACAGATCCTAACCCTGTTTTCTAAGCAGTCGCCACTCTACAAAAAGCATAAGATTGACAATTATATACTATCTACGGATCGTACTTGCTAAAATCGCATGGCAAACAACACAACAAGAAAGAAGAAAGCAGAGAAATGACACAAGACATTATGAAGAATGTATATCTTTTGTTCATGAATTCAATTGAGTACAAGTTATATCGTGTGAAAGAATAAAAGAAACAAATACATTTTATTTACAATTACAAATGATATAAAATGTTCATGGAGAAGGAAGCGTCTTCAACATATCCGCAAGTTGCTCTCGCACTTCCTTCAGCGCCTTCTCCTGATCGGCTGCCGCAGCCAACTCTGCTTCTACCTGGGCCCGCTGCTGCAAGTAAGATGAAAGTCGTTCTTCGATGGCTCGCTGAGCTGCTTCATAACCTTGGGCATCATGCTCAACGCTATCGAGCTTCTGCTTCAATATTAACCCGTCGGAGATACTTTGTAGGAGACCCTCGAAGATAACTTTCACCCGAGCAGCGTTCGCGTCGACCTCAGCACGCAGTTGAGCAGACTCGCTTGAGGTCTCTTTGCATTCCCTCCGCCTTAAAGCCGCTTCTTGTTCAAGATGGCGGAAGTAAGAAGCGTTCTGCTCGATCCATGCCGCCCGTTGAGTACTCGTGGCCAAAATCTCGGGGGCAGGACGCATAAGTTCCAGCTGATACAAGCGGGCCTCGATCTCCCTGCAGTGGTTAACCCAAGACTCGACGACGCCTTCATTATGGAAATTTACAAGCGTCGCCAGCATAGGATTAACCTCAGCAGCGAAATCTGCGGCAGATACAGGAGCTTCTGCGTCAAGCTCCTCGACGCATCCGCTCAGCATGCTCAGACTCATCGCAGCACCCTTTGAGGATGGACATCTGGAAAATGGGCCAGACGGCATCATGATGCGAGACTCGAAAGGTGCCGAAATCGGAACGACAGCTGCAAAATAAATCGCAATCAAATGGCGGTTCAAGAAATATAGGAAGTTCATGAATAATGGAATTTACTATACCAGCTGCAGCAGGTGGCAAAGCCGGGAGGACCGGTGGCGCAACTGATCTCTCATCTCCTCCTTCGATCTGTAGTACTGCAATCAGGGAAAGGAAGAATCAGAAATAATTCCATTATTAAAAAAAAAAGAGCATTAATTCAAAACTATACTCACCAGCGCCACTGGAGAAAGCAAGCTCCGACGGGAAGGAAAAGTGTGGGTGCAGCACCTGGTACAGGTGATCAAAAAGCACTCCTGCAAAGACGCAATAGCACATCAGTACATAAATTATGCAGCCAAGATAAGACTGATGGGTTGCAAATCTATACCTTCCAGCATCTGCAACGGTACGAAAGAGGGTAGAGAGGTGGCCACCGTCAGAACGGTAGCTGACGGCGCTGTCTCGAGTAGCTTGATTTCAGCACCAGCCGCGCCTGCATTAGAAGCAAGATAAACTTTATTAGGAAAGATTGCAGAATAAAAAAAAGAAGGGCGGTGACCCAAGATTTACCTGAAAAGTCGCCGGCCAGGGCCCTAACGAAGGAGTTACTTGATGTAATGGTGGCGTCCTCCTCCTCCATTGGGACGGTCTCACCTCCCGTTGCCTCATCGCCCGACTCTACAGGAGCCGTCGTCACGCTCGCGACGCCGAAAGACGACAAGGAGCCTTAAGCGGGGAGAACGATGATCAGAGCGGCGCCCGACCCTTGAGAAAGAGCGGCCGTCTCGTGCTCAGCGATCATGCCCGTCTCATCCACTACCACCTCGGGCTCGGCGGTCGCAGCCGTCTCGTCCACCACCGCCATGGGTTCATCGGTCGCAGCCGCTCCATCTGCCGCTGCCTCAGGCTCGGTCATAGCAGCCGTCTCATCTGCCGCCACCTCGCGCTCAGCAGTGGTGGCCGTCTCGAGCATAGTAGTCGTGACTGTCTCGTCAGCCACTAGCTCAGGCCCGGCGACTACGGCTGCACCGCCTACTGTCGCCTCGGGATCAACTGCTACCTTCTCCACCGTCCCCTCAGGCTCGACGGTTGCCGTCGTCCCTTCAGTAAGACTCGGCCCTGCAGGACAAGATGTATAAGAACCGATAGTTTTACAACTTTTACAACAAAGCCTCGGAAAGCACATTACTTGAGGTGGATTGACCGTTGGCTTCCCGAGCTGCATGCGCCGCCCGCCTATGAGCAGTAGACAAGGCGACCGGGAGCTCCTTTGAAGGAGTAGCAGCGGGAGTAACGGCGCTTGGGCCCGCTCCCACGGCCAAAGCAGCGCTACGCTCCTTCACTGCGCGCCTCAAGCGCTTCCTCTCCTCCCGGGCCGTCACCACGGACCTCTTGGAAGCCTCCTTCAGCAAAGCGTCGTCCTCCGCGTTCAGAGTTGCCTCCAGAGCCTTCAAGGCATCCATCATCGGCTTTTTGATTTGGGTCTTTTGCAGCAATTCCGAAGAGGCCGGAACATCGGTAGATGGCCCGGAGAGAATTCCTGCATCAGTTTGCGAGATAGGTCTTGTGGTCCCTACGATAAGACAAAGAGGGGGTCAGATTACTCATAAAAAATGGAAGGAGAGGCATAGTAAACCGAAATGTACCAAGGCCTAAGGATGCTCTGAGTCGTTCCTCCTCCTGGAAAGTTTTGAGGGAAGCAGCGATAGCTTCTTCGGTAGAAATGCCTGTTAAAAGAAGGAAAAGCGTTAGTCAAAAAAACAATGATAAAGGTATGATGCAATGACGAAAAATACAACTAGTGATTACCCGATTACGCAAGTTTAGCCAACCACGCATCGCGCCTCGCCAATCGCTCTGAAGCTGCGATGGCGGCCGCCATATCAGTGTCGTCTGACGGCATAAATAATCCCTCGTTGGTCCCGTACTCACCCAAGCCCTCGCTATAAGGAGCATGAGGTTCCTGACCAAACGCAACGTCAGCAGAGAGGATCGACTTCTTCTTCCTCTACTACGCGCGAGCCCCGGGTGCACCCAAAATCAATTTACGTTTCGTGGGAACCTTAGGACGGCGGGTCCCAATGTCCGAGCCCATGCCGGATTCAGGCGAAACCACATTCACCGTCTCCACCGGAGCACGAGGTGCTGGGGGCACGTCCACGGTATCACGGGGCAATCCGCGTGGGGGGCTGATTGGTAGAGATTCTGCGTGTTCAAGTTTAGTTAATTACCGCAATCAAAACGGTTTCGCTTGTAGCTAGCCGGTTGAGTACGGGTCATCCGCAGGGAGATGGGAATCTTTTTCTATGTGCTTTAACGAGTTAAGTCCGAAAGTCCAGATTTGTTTATGATTATCTAAGTGTTAGAATGATATGTAAAGAGAGCTTGTTAGGGTTAGGATTAGGTTAGTTTGAGTTAGGAGTCGCTCACTTCTTTCGTTGCCACTCTTAATATCGGTGTTACGGTAATCGGCAACAACGGGGATTAGCACGACTAGGAAGGAACTTGCGAGTATAAGCTAGGCTTTCCAACGCTTAAGTCCTTCCTTTTGGTGCTTGTCCGTCCATTCTTGGCTCTTATCCATAACCTCCGGTTAATTCAACCACAACCGGTCTCACTACGGAATCACCGCTATCATGTAGGATAGGGTGCCGTAGGGAGCGGATTGTGGTTCAATTAACGGGAGTCGATTTAAGATGTTGGGCAAGGAAAGAGTGAGAGAGATTTCCTTCTCTCAAACTTCCCTTATCCTACCCTAACAAGTATGGAAACTACTCACACATCATAATGAAAAGAAAATAAAACAAAAGAGGAAGATAGAAAGAAAGAGATTAGAAGATAACAACTAGCTATTTGCGACCTCACCTTGGCAAGGATCAAGCGTAAGCATCATGGTTGTTTAAGAATAAAGGAAAAGAGAAAAGAAAGAAACAACAAGAAATAACAACAACTAAGTTAACAAATGAAAATTACAAGCATTTAACATAAGAGCAAGACAAGTATGATAATAAAATGAACTTCTTTATTCATCATTCTTCACTCACAAAAGCTCACTACAAGTTTTTCAATGGAGAAGAGATGAGAAGAGGAAGAAGAACAAGTATTCTAAAACCTAGAAAAAAAATACAAGATTAAGCACCCTTTGCTTTGGCAAGTTCTGGACTATTTATAGGCAGGGAGATAGAAATCTAGGGCAAAATTCTGATCCTTCATGAAATGACAAAACTGCCCCTAAAACCCTACCCACTGCCGACACCGTACGGCCGCGGTTTCGCGGCCTAAGCATGCTTAGGCCGCGGTTCCACGGCCATAGTAGGCAGTTGGGCCTTCAAATTTGGTGGCTTTCTTTGGTCAGCTGTGATCTTTATTCTGGTATATGATTTTTCTCATAATTTCTTCACGATTTTTCCAGAATTTCTGTTGATCAAAAGATGATTTGATGTGGATCTTTTTATCATGATTTCCTCGAGCTCCGTGTAGATTTCTTGGATCTTGTGTTGCCATTGAGCCTTGTGCATGAAAATGACATCGATTTGCCATTTTGTCTCTTAAACTGGTGTATGGCAACAGACGGATAAAGAGCGGAGATCCGTGTTTTATCTGTGGTTGGCAGGAACCCGGATTTTGTCGTGTTTTTCCATGAATTTCATTGTTAAGAGCCGAGAACCTGTATCCTGTAATTGACTAGCAAACACAGCTCAAGAGTACCTACCGATAAGCAATATGATAAAAATTGGGCGGTATAAAAATATGTGGATCTTTTTGTCATGATTTCCTCGAGCTCCGTGTAGATTTCTTGGATCTTGTGTTGCCATTGAGCCTTGTGCATGAAAATGACATCGATTTGTCATTTTGTCTCTTAAACTGGTGTGTGGCAACAGACGGATAAAGAGCGGAGATCCGTGTTTTATCTGTGGTTGGCAGGAACCCGGATTTTGTCGTGTTTTTCCATGAATTTCATTGTTAAGAGCCAAGAACCTGTATCCTGTAATTGACTAGCAAACACGGCTCAAGAGTACCTACCGATAAGCAATATGATAAAAATTGGGCGGTATAAAAATGCAATAATCTGATATGAACAGGGGCTTAGCACACGCGGAGGCTCGACTCCAGCATCTCCTCTCAGCGGAGGAACAACAAGGGTCCTTGGCCTCAGGGGGCTTTGCGATCGCTGGCGGGGGGCGCACCCTTGCGGTCTAGTAGCAACTGCTTCTCTTCTCGGATAACAGCACCCATCGCGTGCTGATACTAAGCCCCGTACACGTTGAGGGCCCTTGGAACGCAACTTGGCTCGCTGATGAAGAAGTGGGAGCCCGTGTTCAGCCGCATAAAGTGGTGCAGCGCACTCCGTATCCCCTCCCTGGTGGCCGCAGGCTCTTCCAAAAACGCCTCCAGTGGGACCCCCTGGTTATAGCTTAGCTGTTGGGCGAACGGATGGGGGTTATACCTCATAAAGAGCGCCAAGTCGTTCTGCCTGAACACAAGGAAGCCCGGCTGGATGGAGTATAAATGTATAATCTCCCGGGCTTTCAATACGGAGGCCCCGTCCTTGAAACTATCACGCAACGCCAACACCGACTTGGAGGTCTCCGGGCCGATGGTCATGACCTTGTCCATGAAAGAAATGCCTGCTCCGACCGTGCACAGACGAAGAAGTAACCCCCTAGCCTCCCGCGGAGGCGGATTCACAATAGAAGCGCCGACGAGCCTCATGACTCTCGGGAGTCTGCACTTTTCGTAGAACGAGGGCCTCTTGTGAATACCAAAAACCCCGAGCACATGCATTTCCATCCATGAAGTAAAATAGTGCGTCGGGAAATTGGCGGGTTGCACCCCTGGTTCATTTGCGTCTGCCGCCACGCTGAGACCATGGTACAGGTGGGCCAACCCGGCGATTCCAATCGACAATTGTATGCCAGCCACTATCCGATGCGCTGGGTAGAAGACGGAAGGCCTCATGTAGCGGGAGCGCGAACCAGCACAGTCATAACCCCAGAAACCCGAGAAAGAAGGTCTCCTCGTCAATGCCCGGAGCGGCGATTTCCGATAAGGGCACGATTGCAGCATCGGGAAGGTAAAAACCCTTTTGGTCGTCCTCCAGTGCTGGTCGACGATCTAAGCCAAAGCCGAAGGGGTCGTCAAGCTTGGCGATCTTTTCGCCCCGTTGTGATAGAATCTCCGGTCGAAGAAAGCGAGCAATGAAATCTGCAAAACTAACTCCCCGGCCTCCCGATTCCAAATAGAGACTTTCATACATATTCAGCACCTTTACCAGGCTCGGAAACTGATGCTGAATAGCATTCTCCGGCGTTAAGCCCATTACCAGAGGCTTGGTGGTGAAGACATATTCATCCGGAGGAAGTAGCTCCTCATAGTGCTCTCCCCTCACCGGCAAACCGGAAATTTCAGCAAATTCTTCCAAAGTGATGGAAACTTCCCTATCTGTTAGAAGAAAGGTATGCGTGGGGATGTTCCATTGCTCTACGAATGCCTTAATCCACCATGTCGGGGGAGCAGAATATTCAAACAGTGAGGCGTAAACTGCACGATACAGACCGATCTTCAGCAAATGCGCCTTCTTCGCTGACAAGATGTACCTGGCCCACTGCAAGTACCCAGCCAAAAGTCGAGGGGTCAATCCAATGTTATAGGGTTTTCTCCAAGGGCGCGACTCACCCTGGCATATGTGCCGTCCCAGAATATCCACGGTTGGCGATGGCTGCACGGGAATGGCAGCAATAGAAGGCTGAAGAAGATCCTCCGAATTCCAATTTACGACCTCCACATCATAGTTCACCGGGGGTGCATCTGCATATGGGATCGATGAGATCGGCTCTGACGGCGTCGCACAAGAAAAGCTTCGGCGACCCTTGATGATTTCACTGTACCACCTGCCCCAGAGGTGAAGGTTCTTATACTCACGGTCGTAATCCTTAATAAGAGTAAGAACCTCCCGGTCCACTGGCGCCTCAGGGAATCCTCCCTCTGAGCGGAAAAATGGGAAAGAAAGATCAGCAGACATGTTGCCTGCAAAAAAAAGCGAAGTTCAATGATCAATATCATAATTTAATTCCGACGCTTGGTACTTTGAAATTTTTATTACACTGCAATGCAGTGGAGAGGGGACCAAACGGGGACTCACAAAATCCAGATGACAATGCATCAATTAATAAGACAGTTTCATCATTGGATGAGACTGTCAATTAATAAGGAGATCCTCAAAAGAATATTCTCATTAAATGAGAAATCTCTTGAGATAAGGAGAAAATCTCCCTTTTCAGAGCAAAACTCTGTCACAGAGTGACACTTGTCAAACTCTGGTCACAAGGGAATAAAATTCCTTAAAGAGCCTAGCTCTGTATAATGATAGAAAAATCCATCAGAGGAAAAAATTAATTCCTAAAAATTAAAGTTTGTGATTTTAAAGATCCATGAAAAACTCTTAAGAGTTCATCATCAGAAGATCAAAAGATCTATATTCTGTCAATAAGAAAGGCTCTGTTCATGGGTTAAGAAACCCTGAAACAAATTCTTGAGAGCAAAGCTCTGTTTATGAAACCCCAAAGGGGTTTTCTTTAGATCAAAAGATCTATGAGAGTAAGACTCTATTAATTAAAATTAATTTAATTTAATTTAAGTTAATTTTTACCTAAAAATTTTTTAGAGTTTAACTCTTGGAGTTCTGGAAAACAAGATCAAGGCTCTGAAAATAAAAATCTTGGGAAGATGATAATCATCTGCTGAGTACCAAGGGTCCTATTTATAGGCGCTCAAGCGCCTCTTTAGCTCCTGAATCGATCCAATGGATCAGATGCTGCCACCGCTGCACTCACGTGTGCGCCATATGAGCGCAACGGTGGAGGGGGCATTTGTTTCCCCAATCAGAGCAAAGCTCTGTTTGAATTTCAAAATTCAAAAGGTGAAGCAACGCTTCAGATCCCTTGCGCTGCGCGCAGAGCGCCACGTGTCAAAAGAGGACACACCAGCACAAGGAGCGCTGCGCCCAAGGCAGCGCACCCCAATCAGAGCAAAGCTCTATTTCAAAATTCAAATTTGAAATGAAGCAACGCTTCAGATCACTTGCGCTCTGCGCTGCGCGCCACGTGTCAAGCGCAGGTGCGCTAGCGCAGTTGCGCTGCGCTCTGCGCTGCGTGACACGTGTCAAGCGCAGGTGCGCAGCGCCAATTAAGCTAGCACTGGAATTTAAATAATAAATAAATTATTAATTAATTAGAATTAAAATTCTAGAAAGATCTTTCCAATCTTATTAAAATAAGAGGATTGTCTTCTGTAAAATAGAGGCCTCAGGATCAAAAGATCCAACGGTGGGGAAATATCCCCAGATCAATCAGAGAAAGATCTCTGTAACTAACTTAACAAACCAATTGGCCCTATATAAAGGCCCTTAGACTCCAAGTCTCACACATACAGAGATAGAAAAAAAGTAGAACTCTGAAAAATTTGAAAGGCAAACCTTTGAAGAAAAAAGATCATCTTCTTCAAGGTAAAGAATTAAATTCTTGAAAGAACAGAGATGAAAACACCTCACAAAAGAAGAATTTCTTCTAAAAAGATCAAAGATCTAAGAACAACATTAAGATCTTCAATATAAAAAAAAAGAAAAGGATCATAAAGATCCAATCATAAAAGATTAAAGAAGTAATTTACTTCATTTCTAGATCTTTTGATCTATATAAAGGCACGGCCTTTTTATGAGAATCAGAACCATTGGTTCTTGAAATCTTGAGGCAAAATCTCTTTAGAGCAAGAAAAACTTGTTTCTTTGATCTGAATTGGATCAAGATGCGCTCTGCGCTATTGGACAGTGCCTTACACTTTTGAAATGCGCCTTTGCGCTCCTTGGACTGGCGCACCTCACCAGAGCGCGCCACGTGTCAACCACAGAATGATCCGCGCCTTGTGCTCCTAAATATAGCGCACTGCGCTCTTGGATTGGCGCACTGCACTAGAGCGCGCCACGTGTCAGCAGCGCACTGCGCTAACAGACTTGCGCTCAGCAGAGCGTGACACGTGTCACTCCACATGCGCTGGCGCCTTGCGCTCTTTAATTGGCACAAAGCGCCTGACAGACCACGTGGCACACTGTCAGACCAATTAAAATGCTGTGCATTATTAAGAAAGGGCAGAGCCCAATTAAAAAGTCTAACAGACCACTAAATGCTGTGCATTATTTAAAAAAGGGCAGAGCCCAAGTAAAGGCCTAACAGGCCAAATTTAAATGCTAAGCATTGTCTAAAAGGGCAGAGCCCAAGTAAAGGCCTAACAGGCCAAATTTAAATGCTAAGCATTGCCTAATAGGCAGAACATGAATAAAATGTTAAATATTTTCAATTGGACTTAGCCCAATTCTGGCCATAAGTCCTCAATATAAATTGAACTAAGCCCAACCGCTCTTCCAATCAATTTACACCCGGTTCGAGGGTACATCTCTTTACTCCTCTGATATCTGTCGTTGTAATCCCTCAACGTCGTCAGAGAGGTGACGGGTCCCGACAATCACACACTGCTACAGACTGTGAGGTCCTTAAACTCATGGACTAAGATGTCCTTAACCTCGACCGTGATGTCTTAAAACTAATATCGGACTATGATGTCCTTAATCTCGACCGTGATGTCTTAAAACTAATATCGGACTGTGAGATCCTTAAGCTCACGGACTATGACGTCCTTAACCTCAACCGTGATGTCTTAAAACTAACACCGGACTGTGAGGTTCTTAAACTCATGGACTATGACGTCCTTAACCTTGACCGCAACGTCTTAAAACTAACATTGGACCGCAATGTCCTTAAACTACTTATCGACCGCAACGTCACTAAACTAAACAATAGAGCCCCCAATTGCTGTCTTGTCGGATCTAAACGATCCCGTTAAGTCGATCTTAATCTAAAATTAGATTAACGTGTCCTTAACGAACGGTTAAGTTGATCTTAGCCTTAAATAAGGATAATGTATCCTTAAACACACACACACACACCCAAACCCAAATCTAAGAAAGATACGGATTTGGACTAATCCACATCCTACGGGCGACGACACAAATTAGTCTCCGTATACAATCCACGAGCAACCGAACACAAAACAAACACCCACGACACAAAGTCACCATCTGGAGAAGGAAAAAGTTATTACCGCGATGTGGTAGCGTAATTAACTGCAGGGGCTTGCGTCTGCAGGGAAGAGCGTCCCCACAATCAAAAACCCCTCAAACGAGGGGGAATCTGACGAAGTCTGCTACATCGGCCGCATCCGTTTAAACCTTCGATACATGGTGCCATAAATCAACTTGGAATCCTCGGAGAGGTGGACGGATAGCACCAATTAGCATCTGCCCCGAATTTCAGGCAAAGACGTACATCGCGTCTCCGCCGCGTCTTTCGGAGGGGAACAACCGACTAATATTATATGTACCAACTTATCGAATCAATACTTGATTTGAAAACCCGGCTATATCACATATAACCGACCGATACAAATATCGCGAGAATAGAATACGGTATCACATACTCGTATTAATCTTGGTCCCGCACATATCACATATGTGCTCCTACTTCGTTTTTCCTGAGCCAGTAAAACCTCTGTGTAGGACTTTAAAGACTCGTCAATACGCCGGCAGTATGTGATGATCATATCAAGCACCCGCAAGCCGTCAGCGGTACTAGCTGGACGTAACGGCTACCCAGGTATTGAGCGATCAGAAAATCAACAAGAAAGCCCGCTCTAGCTCTTGTAAAGCCTGTCGGTAACACTACCGTGCAGTCTGGTCACTTCGTCTGAGATGTCGCATATCAAGTCTAGAGGTGGTAAACGTCAGACCCCAATAACTCGATAAGTCATGCCGATACGAGGCTCGTAACGGGTCGAGAAACTACTGATAACACTTACCAGTAAATCTCTAAATCAGCCCTGGTTAGGGACTTCCAGTTATAGCTAATCGAGCACAGCACGACATCTACCCCCAATACCAGGAGAGACAAATCCCCCTCCTATCGTTCATTGCCTCCATGTGATTCGGGACTGTACCCAAAAACCACCGTTTTGCATGTCCTCTTGAATGTGGTAAGGTGGAAATCAAAGCACAGCAGGAATCACACAAGACTCTATGACGATCTCGGGTCTACAGACTAACCTGTACCAGTGTCACCAGAGAACTACTTTCTGACGTCAGGTATAATACCATCTAGGAGTTCTCGGCGAGTTCGTCCAGTGTACCCAGTCTCCACTGAGCACCCGTATACCATCTCTGATGTCAAACACCAATGGATATGGGATTATCCATCACCCATCACATGGGTCGAGAAGCGTATACGCTAGTCTACTCTGCTATATTGATGCCCTGTCTTGATACACCCACGATTAGGAACATTAAAGGATGAACTTATGGACTACCATTGCCCTACTAGTATGATCTGCATCATAATCCTTGTAATCAAGTACACATCCTAAGGGCTTTACCAACATGTAACCATAAGACAGTATCAAGAGACAAGTATACATGTTAAGATAAAAAGCAACCAGATAGCATACTATCATGTCGAGTAAGAAAGTCCTCTCTATATATGTCCAAGCATCCACAATAATATACATCATATGTACAATAATGGCCTCTAGGGCATACATACAACTAACAGATTTTCCCATTCCTCCGCATCATTCCAACACGATCCAAGTAGCGCATTCCAAGCATGTCCGTCCACATCTTTTCAGTCTTTTCACCCCGAACCATCCACATTATACCGACCTCAACCATCATATATTGCACCCGAACCTTATGTTGTTACGGATGACATTGATATGGGTGATAGTGATGATGATGAAACTGGTGAAGGTCATCAAGGGGAGGATAGCGTGGATTATGCCGCTGGATTGAATGAAATAGCATTGATTGATGACATGGCTGCGAATAATGATTTTTTCGAACTAGAAGATCCCGGCCTCGATCCGCTGGAAGATGATAGCTGGGTAGACTTAGCCGTAGCAGAAGTAAATACTGAACCCGATTTGGAAGCAACTGTAGCAAGCGAAGATGTCACTGTTGAAGATATGTTTCAAGAAAAAGCAGATCTTATTTGTAAGCTGAAGTCGTGGGCTATTCAAAAAAATGTTATTTTTAAAACCGAAAAGTCAAATAAGACATACTATACCGTAGTATGTACGAAAGCTCCTGAATGTAAGTGGAGATTGCATGCATGTTGTTCCAAAAGAGCCAACGTTTGGAAGGTCACGAAATACAACTAAGAACATACTTGCATCAATTCTATTATGTTAAAAGATCACAGGAATTGCACCTCATTTTACATTTGCTCACTAATCATGCCACTAATCCGTACAGACGTGGCGATGACTCCCCGAGAGATACGGCTCTACGACGGCGGAGAGCACAAAATTCAGATTTCGTATGTGAAAGCATGGGATACTCGTAGAAAGGCATTATGCAAGATATTTGGGAATTGGGGAAACACGTACAACTCACTAGTCTCTTTTATGGAAGCCATAAAAGCATCAAATCCGAGGTCCGTATACCGGTTAAAAACCACAGAAACAGATGTCGATGGCTGTGTCAAGTTTCAAAGAATTTTCTGATGTTTTGCTCCTTGTGCGGCTGGTTTCACACACTGTTGGCTGGTATTGTGCATGGATGGGACGCATCTATATGGTAAGTACAGAAGTTGCATGTTAATTGCTACAGGTGTTGATGATAATAACGGTATATTTCCGTTGGGATTTTCTATTGTCAAAGGCGAAAATACATCATCCTGGTCATTGTTTTTTCGTCAACTCAAAAGTATCCCAACTGTTATTGATAAAACATATTTATGTATCATATCTGATATATATCTAGGAATACTAACTGCAATGAGAGCTGTATTTCCGACGACCCCACATAAGTTTTGCCTGCGGCACTTCAGACAAAATTTTGATAGAAATTTTAAAAATTCATATCTATATAAGTTTATGTACAAAGCCGGTGAAGCGTCAGACTCTAATGTTCATGACGAAAATTGGTGAGATGAGTCAAGCCGCGAAAACGTGGTTACATGAGTATCCAGTATGCATGTGGTCACAAGCACATGATAATGGATACAGATATCTACTAATGACCACTAATATGTCTGAAAGCTTCAACGGGGTCTTTAAAGGTGTTAGAGGCTTACCGATACAAGGGTTTGATTGTTCGAACCTTTTTCAGAGTGAATACTTATTTTGTGTAAAGAAGGGAAAAGTTTTTGGCGATGGAGACTCCACCCACCGCGTACTACGAAGATATATTCCGGAAAAGAGAGCGCAGAGCACAATACTACAGATCTGAAAGGTTTGACACAGCGGAGTTTCAAGTTACGGGGAGCAATGGGAATCAATATACCGTAAATTTTAAAGATGAAGGGCACTATTCGTGCACATTCGGTGTTTTCCAGCAACAACATTTACCTTGTGCCCACGCAATTGCTGCTGCGAACAGCATGCATAACTCACATTACAATTTTGCTTCCCGTTACTATTCAATTTTCAATTACCAATGCGCATACGATCCGAAATTTCATCCTATACCAGACGGTCGCTATTGGAACTATTATACGGGGAACAGACAAATACCGACTGTATTACCGCCAGACAAAAATATAGGACCCGGAAGACCTAAGGTGCGTTAAGATCGAATGACAATGGATGCTGATCCTCAGCAAAGACACGGCAGATGTAGCCTATGCAAACAACCAGGTCATTATCGGACCAGATGTTCAGGACAGTCAACAGAGACGGACCTTCGAGATCGTGACAAGTGCACGGGATGAAAATCAGTTAGCGCTTGTAAAGAAATTTGTATAATTTACATTTTAGATATGATTCTTTTGTATTATGAAACTTGTATAATTTACATTTTAGTATGATATAATTTTTTTGTATTATTATTTTGATGGATTCATTTTGTGAATGAAGTGTATACAACATTCATATTTATAGTAATTCTATATGAACTGTAATAATAATTGTCATCCGTCCGCAACATAAACAATTATCTTATTATTTATTAAGGATTTTGTAAATGGTATTTTTTAAATTAGTTTTTGATTTTTTTTATTTAAAATAAAGCGGGTTCTATGAACCCACCCTCTCCTTAATAAAGGAAAGACGGGTTCCTAGAACCCGCTCCACCAAACCCACAAAGAGGGCGGGTTCACTCCTTTATTAAGGAGAGGGCGGGTTGAACCCGCCCTCTTCATTATATGGGTGTGGGCGGGTTTCAGGAACCCGCTCTCTGTGTTGGTGATGCCTCATTAGCCAGAGAACCTGTCATATACTGCTAAATATAATTTAAATTGTATCATTTTAATAAATTTAATATATAAACGCCTATTTCAGGAGGGAAAAAAACCACTAGAAAATCTCTTTGTATCCATGAACAAATAAAAACACAAAAAGTCACCGCAGTTTTCGCTGCTTTTAATCAATCCCTGCCACCTCTTCGAGAAACGAGAAAGCACATAAAACACACGCCATCAGCAAACATCACGCTGCCAAACCTTTTCCCCAATTGACTGCTTTCAATTTCAACATCGTCATACCCATTCAAATTTTGAAACAACAAACAAACAAACAAACTTCAACATTCGCTGATCACTAAGCTAATGACTGATGATTAGTTAAGCTTAACTATTGATTCAGCTGAAGTGGGCTTGCGCACAGAGTATCTATAAGCAGCGACCTTCTTCTTTCTTGAGCTTTTGTTGTCAATTGAGAGCACCATTTTGCCTGCTTCTCTCGAGGTGAACACATTGTGGATGGGCTCTTCAACGCTTGGGAGGATTCTTCTTGTTTTTTCCACAGCGATTGTGTAGCTCCCTTCAGCAGTCGGAATATATTCCGCAGTGTAGTCCAAGTCCCAGCCCCCAACTATAATGTCCCAAGTGATCGTTGCTCCGCTCTATTAATCACATCAAATTAATCAAAATTGCAAGCAAATTTCAAGATAAATAGCAGTAAGAGAATTGGTTTATTGAGTTACCTCAATGCCATCAATTTCAAGGTTCACTTTCTCCCCACCTTTGATTGTGAACTCAGAAGCAGGCTTTGGTGGACCATTCTCTAAGATTCCAGGTCTGCTGAGGCCACCATACTGAATTGGGACAAACTCTGGCCTAATGAACCTAGGACAAAACATTTTTGCAAACATAATTAATTCTTCATGGAGTTTTAAGAGATTTGAGCAAATAAGAGATTCAAAGTTAATTTAATTTTTACTTGTAGAGGGTCTCAGCAACATTTCCTTCCTTAGCTATCACAAACTTGCTCTTGGTCCTCTCCGTCAGAAAAGGACTTATCATAGCATAAAGCACACTAAAATACCACGGCACATTGATGAACACCTAAATATTTTTAAAAAAAATAACAACAACAAAAGTTAGCCACTACATACAAAACCCAGATAGCAAATCAGTTAAAATTGGGGCAAACAAAAAATTGCAAAAACCTTACAAACATCAGATAGATGAACACAACCCAGAAAGAAACATGAACAGAGACTCAATAAACAGTTATAAAAAAAAGAGTCAAAATCCAGATAGCAACACCAGTAAAAAAAATTAAGGAAAAAAAAAAACAAAACCAAGCAAAACCCAGGTAGTAAAATCTATATTGAAAAAAAACCAAGAAAAATCTAAACAGTAAAAAAAAACAGAAGCACGAGAAATGCCAAAAAATTAAGAAACCTTTCTAGCGACCATCTCAGGGTAATTATCCTGGAACAGGCCCAAGATATGATTGGACGCCAGCCTCAGCTCCCTCTTGGGCATATCCTTGAGATCCGTGACCTGAATGATGGAATTGACACCCCCAGGGCTGAGCTGCAGCAACCTCACCCCACGCTCCATGACCTGCACCCTCCACCTCAGGAACCTCTTCAGCTTCTCCCCGTCCCCAAACACCCTATCATACATGTCCCTCTCCTTGAACACCCCGTAGGCGTTGTAGCACACGGGGTGCCCCTCCCGGTCCCACCCGTGCATGTACGCCACCACGCCCTCGATCTCCTTGAACCCCCCCGCCATGTCCTCCTCGCACAACGCGTCGGTCCCGAACTCGGACCTCCACTGGAGGGACCGGAGCAGCATGGCGTGGGCCTGCGAAGGGTTGAAGTCGCGCGCGCGGAGGAACTTCAGGAGGACCACGTCGGCGCGGGCGGAGTCGGATGGGTCCGTGAGGTTGATGCCCCAGATAGACATTGATGAGGTGGTTGTTGATGATGATGAGGATGAAGACGAGGATGAGATGAGATATGATCTGAGGTCTTTGAGGGATTTTTGCTCGAGGGGCTTGAGGGTGGAGGAGAGATAGGAGTCCTCCTTGAAGGAGGAGGACCGGTCCATTATTAGAGAGCTCATCAGGCTGCGCTTCGAGTGTCGGGATGGGGATGGGGATGGCAACATTGTGTTTCTGAGAATTTTTTTTCTTTTTCTTTTTCTTTTTCTTTTTTGAACAGAGTGAGGAGAGAGAAGGGGGATACGAGGGGTTTGGGGCTTTTTAAAACGGTGAGGTGGGCACGTGCCGTGCGCGTGAGAGTGATGATGATGGTAGCGTGAAGGCGTGGGAATTTTTATTTTTGAAGAGGTTTGGGGGTAAAAAGCAGAAGGTGGAAGAAACATGGGGAAAAAACTACTATGCAAGGGCTTGCATGGTGCAAGCCCTTGCATAGTCCTTGGATGGGCCCCCCACTTGCAAGGGAAGCTCATCCAATGGTTCTAGAGGGGCTTGCACCATGCAAGCCCTTCTAGAATAGTTTTTTCCGAAACATGAAAGACCCATGCACTGAGGAAGTACTAGGAGCAGTGGGGTTTATGGTGTTGGTGTTTGTGGATTTAATTTTGGTGATTTGTCTTCGAAAATTAGTAAATTACTTATTTATTATTTAGTTTTAATAACCAATGAGTTTTGTGGAAAATTTTAGATGTCTCTGCTTGTTTCGAAGAATTTTATTGGACCATTCCACCTATTTAAAACCGTCTAATGATAAATTTTCAAAATTAATTGCGGGGGGGAGGGGTGATCTCAGTTTGACATTACATGCTCAAACATAATATGAAAGGATTTCTTGAAAAATTATACATTTCAAATCAATTTTCGCATCCTCGTCGCTTTCCGATTTTCTTTTTAACCCTTAATTCACTCAAAACAAAGAAGGGATTGAATGGAGTTATAGTTCCGTTACAAACTTCTTGGACATGATTCATGCCAAATAATCAACTAAAATTTCAAGCTAAGGTTTATTGGGAATTCTAACTACTGTTCTCTTACTAATTTCCTTGACTTCAAAACAAAGAAGCCCGATAGCTATTGTTTGAAAAAAAAATTGTATTTTATTTGTCTGACTATAAATGGAAAATTATCTAATAATTAATATATTTTATTTTAGACATGGTTTACTGGCATATAGAAGGGAAATTGGTTAGATGCCCAAGACCGCTAAAATCTCCATTACATTTAACTTTGCTCAGCTTCAACTATAAAATAAGTTGAGAGAGGGAAATATGGTGGAGTAAGGGCCCAGAGCGGGCCCCATCCCTGTTTATTGCTGCACACGGCCTCATCCGACGGCGCCCGTCGTCTCCCGCCAAAACTGCTCTTCGCGTCCAGAGGCCCCGATCGCTCCACGTGTCAGTTCTGTGCTGGGCCGCGTCTCATCAGACGCCGCAGGCCTGCGCACGTCGCATCAGCCAATCGACGCTCGACACCTGGACCGTCGCTTCAGTTGCAGAGTGCACGAACCGGCGTACCTTCTTTAAATGCGGAGATCTCATCTTGATTCGCTGGCAGGAAAGACAACCGACGGCCCGAGGACTCATCCTGACAAAACCCTGGAAAGGAGCTCCCCTTGGGAGGCCCAGTGATCCACTCCTGACCCGACCCGCTAGCTGGTCGGGACAAGAGTGGGAGACTAATGATGATGCTCAAATATTGGCGATCTCCTAGATCAGGACGCGTGGCAGGTGACGTGTCCTAGCACTCAGAAGAAAGGGCCCACAGTGGCCGACTAGGACCCCCTGTACCCGACCTGCAAACACAAGCTGGCCCTCCTCAGGGCCCCCTGCAAATTGGCTTCCTCGGCCCCGTAGCTCACGTCGAGCTGCCACAAGACTTGGACTCCTCGGCCTTCTCGCTCGTCCCGAGCTTCAGGTCGTGGCCGGTTTCATCGGCCCTCCGACCAAAGTCACCGCTCACAGGCGTAACCGCCGCTCCGCGAATCTCGCAATGCGCAAATTCTACGCCAGCAACATCCCACGTTCCACGCCATCGATCCCCATTAATGGGCGATCCGCTTTCTATGCGGGCGTGACGTCGGGGGCGTAACTGCCGGCGAGATTCTCGCACCTGCCACTGCGTGCCACCACCGCTATATAAACCCCCATCACAGAGGGGTCAAGTAAGACATTCTTTACTCTTTAAGTCGTTACTCTGCTCAGATCCCATCACTAACTTGATCGTCGGAGGGTCCTTGGTGGTACCAAACCACCCCGGGACTTCTTTGTAGGTACTTGGCACCGAACTCCTCATATCATCTCTTCCACCAAAACCCATTGAGACCCACACGCAACGGAAGGTAACCACCTGAGTCCAACAGAAGATCAGCGGAAGACAACATCTTACGGAGACCCGAAAAGGACCTCCATCACAAATCAATTTTCGCATCCTCGTCGCTCTCCGATTTTCTTTTTAACCCTTAATTCACTCAAAACAAAGAAGGGATTGAATGGAGTTATAGTTCCGTTACGAACTTCTTGGACATGATTCATGCCAAATAATCAACAAAAATTTCAAGCTAAGGTTTATTGGGAATTCTAACTACCGTTCTCTCACTAATTTCCTTGACTTCAAAACAAAGAAGCCCGATAGCTATTGTTTGAAAAAAAATTGTATTTTATTTGTCTGACTATAAATGGAAAATTATCTAATAATTAATATATTTTATTTTAGACATGGTTTACTGGCATATAGAAGGGAAATTGGTTAGATGCCCAGGACCGCTAAAATCTCCATTACATTTAACTTTGCTCAGCTTCAACTATAAAATAAGTTCTATCAAATAAAAAATTAGAAGAGCCCAAATTCTCTTAAAGAGAGTGAAAAACCAAAATTGGACACTTAGAAAGGAACCGAAGGAGTATATAAATAGTAGTTTAGTCATAATGAACTTAAATTTTTCTTTTTGATTAAAATGAAGGCAACATGCCCCCGCGTTTCATTAAACGACGATTTAACGAAACTATATCAAAGTCCGACCAAAAAAAGAAAATAAAAGAAAAGGAAAACAAAGGATAACAAGTCCCCTAAAAAACAAAATACAGTTCTTATTCTCACAAAAATAAAAACGCCATCTTATCCCACATAAACCATCCTTCGCAGCCATTATCGGCAAACGTTGTCCTCCTTCTATTAGCGCTATTGTGTCCTCCAACATGGGGAAGCGGAAAGTCCTCTAACCAACTACTGATCTCTCATCCTCTGCCATAGTCCTCGTCTTTTTCTTCACCCTTTTTTTTAGCACCACTTGTCCAGAATTCAATAATCGTTTCAGTCATGTTTAGAATACTCAAATCAGATTTCTTAAAATTTTTAAAAATTCTATTATTCCATCTCAAGCCAAATATTCCAACACACGGCAGAAACCATAATTTCTCAACCCCCAAAATGCCCTCTATCCAACCCAATACCCTCTTGACTCCATAGATCACCAAAGGTGCTCGGTAGAGATGAAAATCCAAACAATCTTTAGAATTTATCCCAAACACTCCTAGCTATTGGGCACAGGAAAAATAAATGGTTCACTGATTCTGGTTGTGCCACACAAATACCGCAATACGACGGCCCTACTACTTTCACTTGCCTAAGTTGTCTCTTATAAAAAATGCGTTATTGGAAGCCAACCAAAAATGGATGCGAACTTTTAGAGACACAGGAAACTTCCAGATCTTCTTATCGTTTGTTGACCCAACCCCTCCGTAATTCAGAATAGCATAAAAGGATTTAACCGAGAAGCCCCTACTCGATGACCATTTCCATTCTGCGATATCTAAGTTTTCTCTCTTCATTGGATTCTAAATCTCGATATAATCAATCAGCATGCGTTGTTGTCTCTCTCTCACCCACCGTTAGCACCCTTTGGAACCTTGGCCACCACTTACTGTCTCTCTATTGGATTAAAACCGATGCCTCCTTATGCTTTGCCAGCTCAAAAAGAAAATGGAATCTCTGTTGCAAAGTGATATCTCCACACCAATTGTCTTACCAGAAATTAATCGAGCTTCCATCCCTTATCGTATAAGAGATACCTTTAAAAACGACTATTTTACGGACATAATTCCCTTCAAGAAACCAGATGCATTCGCCACGTTCATATTTGGCGCGTTTACCGCACCAAACTTATTATTATTGGCTGCTTTAAATCTGGCCACCCATCCCTTCCCGTTACCTTCCACCCACCTCCACCACCATTTCCCAAGTAAGGCCATGTTCATATCCTTAATGTTTTTCATCCCGAAACCTCCTTCTTCTTTCGGTCTGCAAACTTTCCCCATCTAACCAAATGATATTTCCTTTTTTCCAATGACGCTCCTCTCCAAAAAAAATTCCGTCGAATTTGATCGATCCTTTTAACCACTTATTCTGGAAGCAAATAAAAAGACATATAATATTGCGGTACAGCTGAAAACACCGAATTAAGAAAAATCACCCTCCCACCTATGGAAAGACACCGACTCTTATAACCCTCCAATCTATTTTGTATCATCTCAATCAATGACACCCAGTCTGACTTCTTCAACATTCCTGGCCTCAGAGGTAGACTTAAATACTTGACCAGAAAATCTTCCGCTTTACAATTAAAAATTAAAACCAACCGCTCCTCCCAAAAGGATCTTTCTCCTAAGTAAACCACCGAGCTTTTGTGAAAGTTGATGTTTAATCCTGACCAAAGTTCAAAAAAATAAAGAATCCATTTAAGTATTGTAGCCTGATTTTCGTATATCTAACCAAATAGCAAAGTTTCATCAGCGTAATGCAAATTGATAATCTCCGTTCTTGTGCCCCCTGGGCCTAATCCCTCCAACAACCCCTTGTTCCTACATATTTGAATCATATGTACGAGATCATCAGCAACTAAAGTAAAAATGAGCGGTGAAAGAGGATCCACTTGCCACAATCCACTTCTATACCGAAACTCATTTGTATCTTCACCATTTATGCAGTTATTAGCAGATGCCAAGGATAACCACATCTTAATCCAATACTTCCGCATTGCGGAAAACCTTTAAGCTCTAGATACTCTAACATGCACCTCCAATTTACCATGTCGTAAGATTTCTCGAAATCTAATTTAAGGAGGTATCTTTCTTTTCCTCGACTTCGAGAGTCTTGAAATACTTCATTACCTATAGCTATACCATTTATGATGTATCGCCCCGCCACAAAGCCGGTTTGCATGCTTCCCTAAGATATTCCTCAACCGATTAGCTAACACCTTCAAAATTATCTTGCATGAACAGTTCACTAAGCTTATGGCCCTGTACTCCTTAAGACACCTCTTTCCACTACCTATTCGAGGCAACCAGCTCCTCACTTTTCTTTAGAATAAGGACCAAAGTAGAACAACTGAGAATTTTCAAATTAATTGCATTCTCTTCCATTGCTACAAACAACTTCAAAAGATCACTTTTTACAATCTCCCAAAATGTACAATAGAATAAAATGGGAAATCCGTATGGTTCTGGTGCCTTATCCGCTCCTAACTCCCAAATCGCTGCTTTAACTTCCTCTTTTTAGAACCCTATGTCCAACTCTTCACTCTACCCCCTATTAACCTTTCTCCATCATTCCAAAAATTTGTCTTCATCTTCCACCTGATCTCCTTCTCGTTACCCATTAAGTTCTTATAGTACCCCAATGCTACCTTTTTTATGTTATCCCCATTAGTAAAGATTTCTCTATCTTCTTCAATCAAATGAATATGATTTCTCCTTTTCATATTAGTCGTCCTATGAAAATAGCTTGTATTTTCATCCCCTTCTTTCAACTAACCCTCATTGGCCTTTTGATTCCAATCCAACTCTTCTCTCACATAAATATATTTAACTCCATCCTCCACAAGTGAAGAAAACCATATTCTTCCAGAGATGGGTCTCGTTCTTCCTCCCACTTTTCCATCTCTTTAACGTTAGTGATATATGCCCTAGAGGCCATTATTGTATCATACTAGATTGTATATTACTTAATGAGAGCTTGGGATATACACGGATATAATAACAGTCTTGCTCGAAATGGTAGTATGCTACCTGGTTTGTTTCTACCTCAATATGTGCATATGCTTTTTAGCATATCGCTTATACATATTGGTAGAGCCCTTAGGATATTTGCTTGATTACCAGCGTTGTGATGGCAGTCACACTAGTGGGGGCTAGGTAATCTATAAGCACATCCTATACAGGTCCCTAGTCGTAGGATTATCGGGATGGGGCATCGATACTCCAGACTAGACTAGTGTATACGCTTCTCATCCCAGCAGGAGAGATGGTCTGTCCTACAGCCATCCATACGTCGTACTGGAGATAGTATGCAGGTGCTCATTAGGTTATGAGTACACCGGACATGACTCATCGGGAACTGTTGGTGGGTATTATACCTATCGTCGGGTAGCAGTTCCTAGATGACATGAGTACAGCTTAGTCCGTCGACTTGACACTGCTACTTTGCCTCGAGTGTGTTCCCACTGTACTTTGATTACTACCCTACCATGGCTCAAAGGAGTCGTGCAAACAGGTAGTAGTTGGATGCAGTCCCGAAGCACTTGGAGGTAGTGGCGGTTAGATAGGATTCGTCTCTCTCGGTATTGGGGGTTGATATCGCGCTGTGTTCGGAGAGCCATTACACAAAGTCCCCGCCCAGGGCAAGCGAGATTTACTGGTAGGTATTCCAGTGGTTTCTCAGAGTGTTTTGGGCTACAATCCAGCACGACTTATTGCGCTATTAGGGGTCTAACGATTACCCCCATAGGCCCGATATGCGATACTCTTAGACGAATAGACCAGACTGTACGGAGATTATCACATTTAGGCTCAATAGGAGTTCGGATGGATTTGCTCATCGACCTTCTTATCGAAAGATACCTGGGTAGCCGTTATGTGCAGCTAGTACCGCTTGCGGCTTGTGGTTAAACCCACTGCCAGCGTACTGTCGAGTCTTTAAAGTCCCACATAGAGAGTTTCCCTGCATCGGGCGAAAGATGTAGAGGCCGTATGGTTTTACGGCAGGGCTTCGATCATGTACGTTCACTTATGCGCGTATGATGTTCGGGCGGATAATACTAGTGGGCTTTGGTTTAGGCCGGATCTTAGTATTATATTGATGGATCAGTTTCTGTCACGACCCGAAGTACGGAACATGACCGGCACTTAAACTACGAACGTCTCGAGGCGTACGTAATCTAAGTAAACCGAAAACCCAGAAATCCAAACCAAGAAAAGATGTAGAGTGCAGGAAAAACCAACATAAAGCAACTAGTTTCAATAGCATAAGCCGAAATTATGCGGTTTAAAAAAACAACAAAAATTCCCTGAAAATTTCGGCAGAGTTTCCTTTGTAAAAACTGGCTCCCAAACGGGATACAAGATGAATAGTATACGAAATCAATAAAAGGCATCCCCAAGCGGGAGCTAGCTCTTCGTCAAACGACGGTCACAACCACACAAGCAATATAATATACAACGCCAACGGCGAGGATCAAAAACTCAAAAGGAAACTCAAAACCACAAGAAATCCGCAGAAATATAACGCGCGACTCTAAGGTCGAAGGAATAACATTACTGGTCTCTATCTCAAAATAAATACATGTTTGGTTGATGGAATTTACTAGATACAACGGAATAATATTATACAAGGGAATATGATGGGTACGATACAAGAAAAACCCACCTACTAGCAAAGTCACCCGAATGAAACTGAGCCCGCAAAGCCGTAATGAAACCTGTACGGCAAACCTGCAAGAAACTGGGGCACAACGGGGGTGAGTTGCCAACTCGTGAATAGAAAAACATCTACGCACAGAAATCGCATAAATAACACAATCCTAGGTCAATGATCATAATATATCCTCAAAAATGTATATATGACATGCAGCCTATAACAATGGCTAGGGTAATATCTAACCCGAGTGTGATCTCATGTGCCCGTGTCAGTGCCTCAGATAGCAATATATCATATGAGTGAGGTATGAATGCATGAAAACAGAATACATGTAAATGAAGAAACTGTTTTCATAAATTCGTGAGATTTCCTCTGTATTTTTAAACTGAGGTATCATAAATGAAATCAGTATCAACAGTGTCTAGCATCGACACAAAACATAAATCTCAATGTCTCGAAATATCAATGTCTCAATCTCAATATCTAGGGCGCCGTCAGTCCAGACCGGCCCCTACCATCCATCTCAAGACCACGACGGTATCCTCCGGATATCCGACGCGTCGGGTAATATCACCGGTAGGTAATGCTCCCCAGCCAGGCTCAACGTCAACACCACATTCCTCTTGCCCCGGGATACCATACCGGGCCCACCATGTACCCGTGACGGTTCCTCCACTCCTCGACACGGATCTCGAAAACCACAGCAAACTCATGGTGGCCGACACTTTACATCACTAGAAAACCGCAACATTTTATATTTTAAAAGATCATAAGTTGTAAATTTTGCGGCTTCCCCGAAATCCAGAAATATCATAAATCTCAAGAAATCATCACAAGTGCATATGTCAATGATAATGCACGCATATGGTATCAATAACCAAGTTGCAATGTATGATTAATAAACTAGGCATGAACAACTGAATAACAGTATGCATGAAGTGGCAGGTAATAACTACAATGTCTAATATGGCATATAAGGGAAGTACACTAATATCATGTCAAAACTACTAGCTAACAAGCGAAGTCAAGCAAATATATTCTCTAAAGTGTACGTGACATGGCAATTACTGATGAAGATGTGTGTGAGCCGGCAAGTAGGTGTACGTGGTACATACGCATCATCGGTAATGGTGCTGGTGTCCTAACAGCATGATATCAATAATAGAATATGCAGCAAAATAAGTACGCGAGGCAGAGCGAACAGCAATAATGTGCGGGAGCTGAAAACTAGACACAACGATAACTAATCTGCATTAATCTAATATAAGTCCTACAAATTGGTGCCTTTTGAAATAACACGAATCATGGGGTTTTGAAAATAGGGGCTACGGTGTTTTTATGAAAAGATATGTCTTTTGAAATATCCGTAAGATCCCTTGGGCTGTCTTTTAAAATACCCACGATTCGTTAGTTTTGAAATAGGTAAGAATCGAATCTAATCTAACAACTAAACTAAACTAAAGGGCTAAGCTAACAAGCTGGACTACATGTAAGGAAACCGCCTAACATCTGAGTCGATACATATACCTACCTGTATATGTATAGTCGGTGATCCCGCCTCAATAATATCATAGCCGATACCATATCTATAATCAGGCATTCCAAGTCAAGAGTGCGGACCAATCATCAATATAGCTCGTACGTAAATCCGCCGTACGGCATCCCAAATCTGGGTACGGGTCAATATCACATTCATCAAACTATTCACCTGGTATCCTCTTTATCAATTATCATGATCGGGGTACTGATCTACGTCTAGTACCATACTGATACCGCCTACGTATGCATGGACATGTGTGAAACACTACGTCAAGGACCCGCTACAACGTCATGTCGTATCTAAGATACGAACCCTGCTATATCACCGATCTCACGGCCTCAAATCAAATCTCATCGACTCAGCTCAATCCCAAATATCATCCTCAATCCGTATGTGAACACATAGTCCCATACCCATGTGAACACATAACTATAAAGAATCCCATGAGCACATATCAATAGGAAAGTATGCAAGTATGTATGTGTGTATGTGTAGTGCAACACTACCCTAGGGTTCGCAACGCTAAAATAATCCAACACACCAATATCCATCCTAAGCATCGTTATTAATCCCAAATAACATATAATAACTGTTGGTGTGTATACGCATCCGTATACACCACCACGGACTGCGGGGGTGCTATACGCCATCCACCCGACTTCTCCCCGTAGATATAAATCTACTCACCTGGTCCTCGCTAGCAGGTGCCGACGTCGCCACGCGCTTGCTTGTCGTCTCGAAGTCCCCATGGGGGTACCTACATATCATAACGCACCATATCGCATTAAAACTAAATTCGAAATCGAAACGGCATACGAAAATCAAATCGGCACGCGTATCACGCATAGGTCCAAACCTATCGCCTACGCATGCAAGAATAGTCAAACCAACCCTCGATATCGATGTACAAACGTCAAACCATCGAGAAAAATCCAATCACACTCATTTGCACATTCACGAACACTAATTTTAATATAAACTAGGTTAAAACTCACAAAAACCCCAATTTCACTTAAAAAGTCAATTTTCCGAAAATCTAGCAAGCACAATTCGCCGTTTTTGTACAAAACATGACGTTTAAATGAATGTAGCGGCCAATATACTTATTAAATATCTTAAATAAGTCATATAACAATTTCCGGAATTTAATCTCATTAAATTCCAAAAACCCTAATATGCTAGTTTATAAAATACCTAAATTTTAACAATTTCATAGCAAAAATGCACAAACTACAATTCAGGTTGGATTTCCATGCTCTAAAGCATTAAACTACACTTAATAAATTTAATAATACGATAAAAACCCTAACCATATTTTTAATCTCATATTTCGAATTAAATCAAAAAACCTAGTTTGCAACAAAAGCTTAATTTGGACATTTTTCAAGTAACAACTTGTAATTAACAACTAGATTAGTTTTCTACAAAACTAAATATGTTAATCCACATCACTAAACCATGCACAATCAAACACAACTCATTTCCATAACAAACCCTAACTTGAAATTTTTAATCATGCAATTAAACTCACATAAACCAAATTAACACTTAATTAAATTAGCTTTAAGAAATTAGTAACAAATTAAGCAAAAATGTTTAGAATTATACCCAAAAATATTTGAAGATCCACAAGCATCCATGGCCCTCCAAAATGCTCTCTTTTCACAAGGATCCATGCTATACAGGTTAAGCTAAAATGGGTAGGAGTCGGATTTGGGTTTCGGGATTTTTTTGATGGATTTTGGGGCAATTTTTGATGAAGTTTTGAAGAGAAAAGAGAAGGGAAAATGGAGGGGGGCTGCTGCTGTAGGAGGAGATTTCGGCTGGAATGGGAGGGGGAGAGGAGAGAGAGGGAGGTAGAGAAAGTGGGGGGAGAAAGTCAAGGTCAAAGCAAGGTCAAAAGTCTAACTAATTTATCCATTTTCTTTTCTTTTCTTTCATTTCTTTTCCTTTGAAATTCAAGTCGGGAAAAAGATGGGGGCTACTGAATTCAGCCAAGGGGAGAAGTGAATGGGGGTGTGTGGGTGTGGGTACGGGTGTGGGGTGATGAAAAATGATAAATACAATACCCCAAACATCCATTTACGCTAAAAAAAAGCCTTTTTTCTTCAATAATTTCTAAACCGTTTTAGCAAAGGATTTCGTTTCAAAAACCACGTGATAAAATTTTATTTAATGTTTTATGATGCACAAAATTTGTTTCAACTCATTCCAATTTGTAATTTTCCCTAATTAAATGTATTGGTGACGGCTTAAAATAATAATAAAATAATATTTTTTTCAGAAAATTTGAAATTTCACCACCGGCTCAATAAACACCAAATAATAGCAATTACATAGCTAGAATATGTATATTTAATTTTTATAATAAGATATTTGTATTTTGACTTTTTACAGAAAACCCCCTTATTTTACCGTTTTTTCGAAATTTCACCGAAACGATTTTCAAAACGTTACAGTTTCGTCTCATTGTATTTGTGTTTCTCGAAACACGGATACGGGTATGTATATACGGATGAGAGGGGCATTCTTGTAATTACTCAAGATTACTTTTAGAAGGAGACACCTCATTAGGGTTTTGACTATTGACTTGATTAAAACAATTATGAGATGGAGGAAATTATTTGTTATTTTTTATAAATGTAATTGTGCCATGGCTACTTGGTTTGACTATTTGACTTAGATATTTTGTGAGATATTTTGTGGCACTAGATATTTTGGGTGAGATATTTTTCTTATCATTCTTGTAGTCATATCATGGTACCCATCTCAATTATCATTATGAAAAACATTTTCTCTTTCCTCAAGCCATCTCCTTCTTCTTCCTCTCAACCCTAAAGTCTCATGAGTTGAGAAACCTAGGGTTCCAAGAGACAAACTAACTCATCTTCATTCTCTACATCACTTAGTCCATCTAGTTTAGCAAGCTAGTTGCCTTAGTTACCTCGGATTTGAGGTTGGAGCTCGGACTATAGACTCTCGGGTGGATTGTCTTTGACTCGAGGAAGCCGACGAGGAAGCTTTGATCCATTTCGATCCTCCGAGCTTACAATGATGAGGAGGACAGCGAGAAGACCCGAAGGACACGATACTACGAGGTATAACATTCATCTGAGTATTTAAACCTCAAGTAGTATGCTAGCTAGGGTTTATGATCGATCCTTGGTTCCAGTCGGTGTTGCGAAGCCCGTAAAAATCATTTTTTTACAATTTCCGCCTCCCCGAGATCACATGGGGTGCGCGACATCAATTTATAGTGGTATCAGAGCCTCTCATAAATCTTAGATAGTTTGTAGCGACGTTAGAAATCCGCCGTTTTTGTCGCGCAAAAACTGCCAATAAAAACAGTTTCCAAAAATGATGTTTTGAGTTGTTTGCACACCCCGCGGGCTCACGGTTTGAACCGAGAAGTTGCGGGGTGAAGTGTGTACACCCCGGGGACCCTCTGGGGGGGACCGAATGGCTGGGTCCTGATTCATCCAAAAAAAGATTAGGTAATAGTAGTAACCGCAATCAATAACGGCATCGCGTGTAGCGAGCATTAGTGAGTACGGGTCGTCTTCTGGGATTCGAGAAATTCGTAAATTATTGTTTTAGTTGAGTCGAAAGAACTAGTAAAGAAATGCAAGAAATATCATTCAAGATTTAGTTAAAGTAATAGTTTCAAGAAATTCATGAAATTGTTTTCAAGAAAGGAAATCAAGAAAATATCAAGATCTAATTATCAAGAAAATATGAAGAAGGCTCGTAGGATTCGATCGGATTTAGTAGCCATGGATGACTAATAAAGGTAACTCATCTTTTCTATTGACAGTTTAATGCTAGATTGATGGCGATGAATGCGGATTAGGGTTTTTTGGAAGAAAGTAGGGTTTCTTCACTATAGTCTCTTGTCCTTTCATTGATTCCATTCATTTTCTACCTCTTCACAAAAAGATCGTCAATCTTATCTCATATCGCGGTCACGATAATTAAGAATTTGATATCGTACCGGATGAGAATGTTAACAATTCTTTTGCGAAGGTTTGTAAATTTCATAAGACTAAAGAAAAGTATAGAATTCTATCATCCATCGATCTACCCTAATCGTACGAATCCTATCAAGCGGAGATTTACTCACGCATCATGGAAATCAAAGAAATATTAGAAAAATAACTCACAATGCGAAAATTTAAAGAAAGCGAAATTGAAACTAATTATCACCTTTATTATTCAACTTCAAGTTATAACTTCTTCAATCTGAGATTTACAAGAAAAATTGCTCTCGATCACTCCCTTGAACAGGTAATTTTTCCGTCGATCTTCACGTTGCTCGATCACCGTGAGTCTTGGACCTGTTGTGGATTGCTTGCTCGTTGATGATGACCGGCTTCGTATAAAGGATCTTTTGTTGAATCGCTTGATGAACTTCTTGACGATTCTTGATTTTGGATATTGGATGTTGTTCTTGGATTTGTGTTGAATTAGATGAAGTTTGGGATCTAAATTGGCAACTAATTGGGAACCCTTTCTCTTAAGCCCTTGGTCCTTTTTATAGCCCCCTTTCCAAGCTTTCCCAACAAGCTAGGTTGTTATAGAGAAGTTTTCAGAACAAGCTTGTTACAACGAGACTTCCTAAACAAGATAGGACGTTGAGAAGAAGTTTCCAAAGAGTTCCCAACCCCGAAGCCCACGAATCGGCCGCGGATCCGCGGCGACTCGGCCGCGGTTCCGCGGCCAATTGGTGGCTTCATTGGTTGAAACTTTAGGTGTTTTCTTCTGTTGTTCTTTGGGTCTTCTTGTGATATCTGGAATCTTCTAATATTTTCTGAGTCTCTGCCAGAATTTAATTCTTCGGTTTCCTGTATTTTATCGGCAGATTTCTGATTCCCGGTATCTGACCTGAGCTAATCTTGCACAAGATCTCAATGAAGAATGCGAGATACAAAAATATTATGCGTAAAAATATTAAACATACAATTTCCTTCATAATATTGATTATAATGTATAACATATGGTAAATGATATTTTGCAGATGAACTTCTAATATGTGTTATATTTATAGAAAACACTTTTAGATGATTAAGAAAAGTAAGGAAATTGTCATGTTAAAAGTGCAATGTTTTCAACTGAACAAATTCCCCAAACTTGACTTTGATCATCTCGAGCAAACTTTATTTATTCAAGAGAAGGAGAAAAATAAAAAGAAAAAGAAAAAAAACTAACTAGCACACTTTCATAGGCATCACGATTGCACTCAGCACGTGCAACAAGCCTTTAAACCTCTAGGTGTCCCTAGTAGGAGAGGTGTTGTCTCCTGAGGGTTTTCAGCGGATTGCACCCATAAAATCCCATAATAAAAGAAAGATAGTGAAAGTTACATATAAAGATAAGAATTATAAAAGAAAGAACTTGAAAATCAGAGTTTCCAACTATACTAGGTTTTCGGTTGTCATGAGCCATATCTTAACAGTCATGAAAAGATGTTAGAAATCACATCTAACTTTCTTGGTTTTCTTAAACTTTTCCAATATTTTAAATGTAATTTTTCACTTTCTTATAAAAGAAATTTTTTGAAAGTTTTGTGCTTTTGCAAAATGTAATGCAAAGTAATGTGTAAATAAGCACAAACCACCCCAAACCTGTTTACAACACTGTCCCTCACTGTTGTCATCTTTTCAATCTCAAAAACATGTAGATTTGGGAGGAAAAGTTATTGACGGGGACAAGAATAAATGAAAGTGAAAATCTCCCACAAACTTATTTGTAATCATATGGATATTCAGTTAGATCCTTTTTAACTCACCTCCATTCTTATGATGAGACAATATTATCGAGACATGGAGGTGAGGCGGAGGAAATTTAGTTATGATAAAACGGCTCCTGTAAAAACAGGAGCTCCTCCGTGGGGTCACTGGAAAAATACGGTTTTAATTTGTACCCATTCACTTTAAAAATATAACCGTTTTTAATATTTTCAAATTCAACTGCCCTGTGCGGGTATACATATCGCACTACAAATGGTCTTTTCTAACGAGATTTTAGCTTACCCGCATGAAGATGGAGACGGGAATCGTAAAGAAGGATTTGTTGTCCCGGGATAAAAGTTTTTCTCAAAATATTTTTATCCTGAAATACCTTAGTCCGGTTCTTTACTATAACCGCATTATCGTAAGCTTCATTGCGGAGTTCGCTAAGCTCATTTATTTGCAGCTTCTGAAAGTTGCAGGCATGATTTAAATCGAAGTTAAGTTCTTTAATGGCCCACATTGCTTTATGTTCGATCTCGACAGGAAGGTGGCAATCCTTTCCAAACACTAGGCGGTAAGGAGACATATCAAGATCAGTCTTATAAGCGGTACGAAATGCCCAAAGAGTATCCGTCAATTTGGTTGACCAATTTTTACGGTTTTTAGAAACCGTCTTCTCCAAAATTTGTTTGATTTGCCTATTAGAAATCTCAGCTTGCCCGCTTGTTTGTGGATGATAGGGCGTAGAAAGTTTGTGGTTGATTGAATATTTCCGCATCAAAGTCTCGAAAGACCGATTACAGAAATGCGTCCCATTGTCGCTAATTGTAACGCCTTGAAAAGTCGTTTTGGTGTTTTCCTGAAAATCGGTGAAAATTCGGTATTTTTCCGAAAACCGTCTTTTTTGTTATTTTGCAGTTTAGGGCTAATTATACCTAAAATGGATAGGTAATTGCTTGTTTTTAGTAGCTAATGAGTTACTTATGAAATTCTGGTCGTTTAAAAATTTTCCCTAATTTTTCAATTTTTAATATTATTTTAAGCCGGTAAAAAAATACATTAAATTAGCGATAAATACAAATTTAAATGGGCTAAAATTAAGCTTTAAAATCATGTTAATTAAAATCTAGTTGTAACATAAATTTTTATTATTTTATTTTAAGTTTTAACTAATTTTTATTATGGAAAACGAAATTTATTGAATTTTAAGCTAAAACTTGCAATTTTGGACTTGTGGGGGGTCTTTTTGCATAAAACCTTTTTGTATCCACTCACACTCACCCCCACTCCCTCTAGGCCGGCCCCACCACCATCAGGTCCAGAAATCCCTTGCCTCCTTTTTACTTTAACTCATGTGAGGAAATTGTTTTGGAAAGGGAATAAAATATGTTATTTTGGGTATGGGTTTAAAGTGAAATGAGAGGGGTTGACTTGGACTTTTTCCCCCCAACACCCACACCATTCCTCCCATCTTCTCCTGCTGAAAATCAGCAGCCACTTCCTCTCCATTTCCCCATCTCTTTTCATCATCAAAATTTCCATCAAAATCCATTAAAATTCAACAAAAATCAACAATTTCCTTTACAATTTCAAAGCAAAACCTTATTCCCTCTCTTCTCAAACCCAAATTGGCTCAAATCTTGGAGAAAGATGGCATCTTGGGAGGCTTTAGCAACATAGGGTTTGAACTTTTGAGGTATAACTTCTAATCAAATGGTTACATTGTAGTTTAAAGTATGCTAATTAGGACTTTGAAAATTGTTTAGTGTTAAATCTTTTGTTAATTTCTAATCTAGTTTGTTTTAAAGAGGGTAGTTTGATATGAACTTGGGTTTTAGCACACCATTAATTAGTTAATTAAATCTATTTTGCTATCTAGTTGGTTGCTAACCTAAGTTAATGAGGTTACTTTGCTTAAGTGGCTTCAATTTTTGCTAATCTAAGTTATTTTAGCGTGAAATTTTGATTGTGTTTGCTAATTATGAAAATCAAGAAAGGGGTTTTGTGTATGGAAATAGGTTTGAAGCATGGTTATTGTGTTGTAATTTTAGTGTTGTGGCTAACTAGTTATGCGGTTGGATGTTTATGCTAGGTTGTAGTCTTTTTGTCGCAAATCGGCGATTTTTGCACCGATTTTTGGAATGTAAATACTTACTAATTTTTATTAAAATATTGTGATGAATTAATTGCGATGTCTTGATGACATTTTTTAGCGTATCCTATGACATTTAGGATGCGTGAGTGCGGATTTTTGAGTAATCGGGTTTTAGATTTGCCGGGCGACCAAATCGGCGATTTTTGCAGTTTTTGCGATTTTCGCGTGTGTTCCGCGCACCTTGTGCACGTTGTACCTAGCTAGTGAACGTTGGTATTTTCGTTAGGGAATTGCGTCGTTCTTGATTTGTAACCTTATGTTTGTATTGATGTTAATTCCAGGTTCGGTCGCGGAGACGTCAGATGCGGCTCGAAAAGGGAAAGCGGTGATTGGACGCAGCTAGCTAGGGATTCCGGTGAGTAGATGTAACATCTACGGGGGACTATCGTTGGATGGCGCAAGTCGCCCGATAGTTTTAGTACCTTAAAAAGATTCTTAGTAATGTTAGTAATTAGGGGTGTAATGCTTGTATGATTATTTGCTACATTCATGCCCTATATTGACATACATATACGAAACCATGTTATAGGACACCTGCACCATTGCCAGGGTTTTTATATGCAGCACGAGCACTATTCATGCTTACACACACACCATGGTAATTTCCATGACACCACACTAGATAACCTTTAAATTGAAACCTTTTACTATAATTGATACTTAAACTCGCGCTATTGCTTTAATTCCTTAAAATGAAATCGTAGGATTGCTATTCATGTGCATGTGCTTCATCATATTATTTGTTCATGCCTAATCTATTAATCACACATCGCAACTCGATTATTGATACCATATGCATTCATTATCATTGACATATGCACTTATGAGGATTTCTTGAGATTTTATGATATTTCTGGATTTCGGGGGAATGCCGCAAAATTTCTAAACTTATTATATTTTTAAAATATGTAAATTGCGGTTTTCTAGTGATGTAAGTGTCGTCCACCATGAGTTTGCTCTGGTTTTCGAGATCCGTGTCGAGGAGTGGAGGAACCGTCACGGGTACATGGTGGGCCCGGTATGGTACCCCGGGGCAAGATGAATGTGGTGTTGACGTTGAGCCTGGCAGGGGACGGATTACCTACCGGTGACTATTTGGCACGGCGGATATCCAGAGGATACCGACCGTGGCCGCGAGATGATGAGATTTTGATATTGAGCTGGGTCAGCCGGATGGCTGAGGCCAGAGATACTATGACATGGATATATGAGATTTGTGATAGTTTTGAGGTGTCGTTGCTGGACACAGGTTCTTATTGATTCTAGTGGTATTATGCTGGTATTTCAAAAGAGATTTCTAAAGGAAAAACATGATTATTATAATTACACATTCAGATCATGAGTTGATTCGCATTGCATTTATACCTGCTAGTATATTCATATTGCATACATACCTGCTATTATTTCCTGCCTTACCTGTATTTCAGATGCTAGGATCCTTGTGTGCATGCTTTCGATAGCCTGTGTAGATGTTATTTATTACTCACGAGTTGGCAACTCACCCCCGTTGTGCCACAGCCTTTTTCAGGTCCGCTCCGTCAGTACAGTAGCGGCGGGCGCACTTGTCTCTTTTGCTTGGACTCGAGGTTTGGCTCTTAGGTGGGTTATATTATTATTTTTGCACCACCTTGTATATTCTTTGTATCTAGAGCACTCCATCTACTGTATCTACCAGCATTATTGTATATTGACCTAGAGATGAGACTGTGAGATTTGTGGACTTTTATGTTGTATTTTGGGGTCGAGCTCACTTGAGTCGACATGCTGTTTTTCTTATGCTTCATTATGATTATTTCGCATGTTGTTGCTTTATATTGCGTGGGATTTGTGACCGCCTTGTGGCGAAGAGCTAGCTCCCGCTTGGGGATGCCCTATTTTGTTGGATTCATATATATTCTTGTTGTACCCATTTTGGGGGCCAGTATTTACAAAGGAGACTCTGCCGAAATTTTCGGAAAAATTGGCACTGTTTTTAAAAAGGGTTTTACATGACTTATTGATAAACTCGCTTTCAATTGATTGGGTTTTCTTCACTCTTTTGCTTAATTGGTTTTGTTTTCTGGGCTTTGGCTTACTTATTTTACGGATGTCTTGAGACGTTTCGTAACTTAAGTGCCAGTCATGTTCCGTACCCTGCGGGTCGTGACAAAGTTGGTATCAGAGCGATAGGTTTTACCTTTTTGAGTGTAGGATGACCCTTGGTAGATGGAGTAAGTGACTTAAGTAGGGTAACGTAGCGTATGTATGTCCGCGGCATACTTGCGATACGGTACTCCGCCTAAGTGACTTTAGGATATACTTGCTTGAAAATTCCTTCTTCAATTCCGTGTATCCTATGATCCTATTGCACTGTTCTTATTACCCCTTTTCCTGTAACAGCCACTATGCCGCCGAAGGCTACGAGGGCACAGAGGGCTGCCGCCAGAGACGAGATTCGAGCTGGCTCGTCCGAGACTAGGACTGAGCAGGGTGGTATGCCTACGCCGCAGGGACAGACCGATCCACCTTCCCCAGGCCGTATGGATAGGCTCGAGACTGGTATGGAGGAGTTGCGACAGATGATGGGGGGCATGCAGGAGCTACGTCAGATGGTAGGATCCCTAGTTGCAGCCAGTCGTACACCGAGGCCGGATGACGTACCTACTACATCACAGACGACCATGATACCTGCTCCTACTACTACCACCGTGGCCATTCCGGTTTCGCTACAGGATTTCATGAGGCTAAGACCTCCAGTATTCACCGGCACCGAGGCAGCGGAGGACCCACAGACGTTCCTTGACAGTTTAGCCAGGATCTGCCGTTCGCTGAGATGTTCGGATGATCGATGGGTAGAGCTTGCGAGTTTCTAACTAGAGGGTCTCGCGCAGACATGGTGGGAGTCAGTCTTGAGAAGTCGAGCTGCAGGTCTACCGCCTATGACTTGGGCCGAGTTTACAGCGGTCTTTCTAGCTCGTTTCCTTCCAGAGAGCGTTCGTGACGCCAGAGCTCACAGTTTTGAGGCCTTAGTCAAGACACCTGGGATGACGGTGTCTGAGTATGACATCCAGTTTACGCAGTTATCCCGATATGCTCAGTATTTGGTGGATACCGAAGAGAAGATGGTGAAGAGGTTCGTACAGGGACTTGATGCCCAGCTATATCTTGCCATTGGCGCCCAGCACTACGACACTTATTCAGCTGCTATGGATACGACATTGCGGATGGAGGCACGCATATCACAGACTTCGGCCGTTTCTGGGCCGAAGAGGATTCGCACCGATGTACCGTCTCAGAGGCAGCGCGCCAGATTCTTTCCGAGAGATAGGCCTGGCAGAGGATTTGGGCGGGGACAGTTATATGGTTCTTATCCCCAGGGGCAGCAGCTGTCGCC
Source organism: Agapanthus africanus (assembly GCA_030015575.1). Taxonomy (NCBI): domain Eukaryota; kingdom Viridiplantae; phylum Streptophyta; class Magnoliopsida; order Asparagales; family Amaryllidaceae; genus Agapanthus; species Agapanthus africanus. Next base: position 57,449,057 of record JASDDO010000029.1, read on the forward strand.
AGGGTGTTTTGGGTGCGGGAGTCCGCACCATCTTGTCAGAGACTGTCCGGCGAGACGACAGGGAGCAGCGACAGTTCCGCATGTGACCCTACCACCATCGCCACCCCCTCCTCAGAGAGCCCTACTTCCTACCACAGGCGATGCTCCACGCCAGTTAGGTGCACCCAGAGGCCATGGACGCGGCGGTCCTGTTCAAAGAGGACGAGGAGGCAGAGGCCGAGGTCGAGGTCAGCCCGCTATCGGTGGAGGACAGGCCCGAGTATTTGCTTTGACACCGCAGGATGCGCAGGCATCCAATGCCGTTGTGACAGGTACCTTGCCAGTTTGTTCTTTCGACGCACGGGTATTATTCGACCCAGGTTCCATACATTCGTACGTCTCTACACACTTTGCACCGATGTTGGGCCGTGAGTCGTCGTCGTTAGATCATCCGCTTGTTGTTGTTACTCCGGTAGGCGAGTCGTTTGTCGCTCGTTTTGTATTTCGTTTGTGTTCCGTTCGTATCGGGGAGAGGGATTCATCGGTTGATTTGATTCTCCTCGATATGTTGGACTTTGATGTGCTTCTGGGCATGGATTGGCTAGCCACTTGTTATGCTTCGGTGGACTGCTGTGAGAAGGCAGTCATATTTAGCTTTCCGGGAGAGCCAGTCCTTGTTATTCAGGGAGACCGCAGTGTCACCCTTCCCAGCTTAATTTCGTCTCTTCACGCTGGTCAGCTCTTGCGGAAGGGATGTCAGGGATTCTTAGCATATGTTTGTGATACTCGAGCTGCAGAGGTTCCGTTGGACCGGGTCCCGGTTGTTTGTGAGTTCCCTGATGTTTTCCCTGATGAGCTACCTGGGCTACCGCCTGAGCGCGATGTTGAGTTCTGCATTGATTTGATTCCCGGCTCGGGGCCTATTTCTATACCGCCTTATCGGATGGCCCCGGCAGAGCTTCGAGAGCTGAAGGATCAGTTGCAGGATTTGTTAGATAAGGGGCTTATTCGACCTAGTGTTTCTCCGTGGGGTGCTCCGGTCCTGTTTGTCAAGAAGAAGGATGGAAGTTTGCGCTTATGTATCGACTACCGCCAGCTGAACAAAGTTACCGTTCGGAACAGATATCCGTTGCCACGCATTGATGACTTGTTCGACCAGCTTCAGGGTGCGGGGTATTTTTCGAGGATCGACTTGCGATCAGGATACCATCAGCTGCGAGTCCGACAGGAGGATATACCGAAGACAGCCTTCCGTACACGCTATGGCCACTATGAGTTTCTGGTGATGTCGTTCGGACTCACCAACGCCCCCGCAGCATTCATGGATTTGATGAACCGTACATTCAGGCCGTATCTTGACTTGTTCATCATCGTGTTTATCGACGATATCTTGGTGTACTCCCGGAGCAGAGAGGAGCACGAGCAGCACTTGCAGATTACGTTACAGACTCTGAGGGAGTACCAGCTGTTCGCAAAGTTCTCCAAGTGTGCATTCTGGCTGGACAGCGTCGGATTCTTGGGTCACGTGGTTACGAGAGACGGCATATGTGTGGACCCGAAGAAGATTGAGGCTGTTCAGCAGTGGCCCCGACCTACATCGGTTACTGAGATCCGTAGTTTTCTAGGCCTGGCAGGCTACTACAGGCGTTTTGTTCAGGATTTCTCCCGTATAGCTGCACCCTTGACCGGTTTGACCCGGAAGGGAGTTCCTTACGTCTGGACGGAGGAGTGCGAGCGCAGTTTTCAGCAGCTGCGGACATGTTTGACTACGGCGCCGGTATTATCTTTGCCTTCGGGATCAGGCGGATTTTTGGTCTACTGTGATGCTTCGCGAGTGGGGTTAGGATGCGTATTGATGCAGCATGGCCGGGTGATCGCTTATGCTTCTCGGCAGTTGAAGAAGCATGAACAGAACTACCCCACTCATGATTTGGAGATGGCTGCAGTGGTCTTTGCACTGAAGATTTGGCGACATTACCTATACGGCGAGTCGTGTCAGATATTCACTGATCACAAGAGCTTAAAGTACATATTTCAGCAGCGAGACCTGAACCTTAGACAGCGTCGTTGGATGGAGTTGGTGAAAGACTACGACTGCGAGATCTTATATCACCCAGGCAAGGCGAATGTAGTGGTGGATGCGTTGAGTAGGAGGCCCGGGGGTAGTCTATCCTATTTGCGCGCAGTGCAGAGGCAGTCGTCAGCAGATTGGCAGATGTTATGCGACAGCCGAGTTGAGTTCGAGTTCACTCAGACAGGAGGACAGCTCGCGCATGTTCGTGCACGCCCACAGTTGCTTGACCGTATATATGAGGCACAGCGCAGTGACGATCGTTGCTCAGAGATCATGGCACAGATGGGACATGGCAGATTTTCCGAGTTCATGATTGACGATCAGGGGATTTTACGCTATGGATCTAGACTGTGCGTACCAGATGCTGATGGATTACGGCGCGACATTCTTGAGGAGGCACACCGATCAGTGTATAGTGTCCACCCCGGTTCCACCAAGATGTACCAGGATATGAGAGAGACCTACTGGTGGGACGGGATGAAGAGGGACATTGCGGGGTTTGTATCGAGATGCCTGACTTGTCAGCAAGTCAAGGCCGAGCACTAGAGGCCCGCAGGAGAACTACAGCCGTTACCCATTCCAGAGTGGAAATGGAAGCAGATTTCGATGGACTTCGTTGTGGGTCTACCCAGGACCAGTCGAGGGTACGACTCCATCTGGGTGATCGTGGATAGATTGACGAAAGCGGCTCACTTCCTACCAGTGAAGACCACTTTCAGCTTCGCTCAGTATGCTCAGCTCTACATTGACGAGTGTAGGGTGGTTTCTGTCACCCCATTGAGATGGGAATAAGCGCACGCGTCTCAGGCGTACTACAGATTCCCCCTGCCTAGGGTAGGCTGGGGTTTAATGATTGTGGGGATCCGAATCTCCGGCAGCCGCGGACTAAGCTGCCGTTAATTACCCCTCGCCTTTGGGGCGAGGGAACCTCCGATTAACGGGTTAAACTGGTCATGCGAACTCAATGTGCAGTGTACGTGTGTTCTGTTCTGAAAGGGGGGGTTTGGATATATCGGGAGCCACGCAGAGTTTTTACGAGGGTCCCGCTACCCGGATAGCGGGCTAGGGGTCAAGGGGGCTAGCAGCCCCCTTGCGGGGTGCGGGGCAGCGCCCCGTTAGAAATTTTTTCTAACAGGGACAGTGTCGTGGAGTACGTGTGTGTATAAATTTGTATACATATGTATATATGTATGTATGTACACAAAAAGAGGGGGAAAAGGCATCCAAGGGATGCGTGGGGCCAGCGCCTTGAGCGCTGTGCGCTTAGGTGCTGTGCGCTCAGGCGCAAGCGTGCCACGTGTCGGCACGTGGGCGCTTTGCGCATGAGCGCTGCGTGCAGGAGCGCAAGCGCGCGCGCCACGTGTCGGCACGTGGGCGCTTTGCGCATGAGCGCTGCGCGCTGGAGCGCAAGCGCGCGCGCACCACGTGTCGGCACGTGGGCGCTTTGCGCAGCGCTGGAGCGCAAGCGCGCGCACCACGTGGGCGCTTTGTGCATGAGCGCTGCGCGCTGGAGCGCAAGCGCGCGCGCCACGTGTCGGCACGTGGGCGCTTTGCGCTCGCGCGCAGTGCGCTGGAGCGCAGTGCGCTGGAGCGCAAATGCGCCACGTGTCGGCACGTAGGTGCTTTGCGCTCGAGCGCTAACGCGCCGGCGAGGAAAAGATGGCTTTTAGCCTAAAGAAAATTTCTCAGAAGAGAAATCAGAGAGGAGTTGGACTCCTGAGTGTTTTTTTTTTTTTTTTTTTTTGGTTTAGTGAACGATGTTCTTCTTCCTCCTCCTCTGTTAGCTGGATCTTGAAGATCAAGAGATATGGGATTTCTAAAAATCTCTTCTTTTTGAGATCTAATGGAAGATCTGAGTTCCCCTTTATGGGTTTTGTGGTGAAAAACTAATTTGTTTTATAAAAAGAAGAGTAAAACTCTTGGTTTAATTCAAGAGAAAAAGAAAGGTTTTGGAACCTTGAAGAAGGAGAAAAGATCTCAGATCTGAAAAAATTTGAGAGAGAGAGAAAAAGTTGTTGGGATATTTCATTATCCTTGCCTTTATAGGCCATACATTTTACACATAGCCCCTTGGGCTTCGCAAAATGGCATTTTGCCTATTCCATGGCTCATGTGCCATTTCTTTTTGCACATAAGCCATGGGTTTTACAAAAATTTGGCTTTATGTCTATTTTTCTTACATTTATCCGAAAATAAAATAAAAGAAATACAACAAAATTATTTATTACAAAATTTTTATCTTGGCATGGGGGGAGGCCGGCCGCTTCATGTTCGGGCTCGACCCGGGCATGGGCCCACTGGATCTGGGCTTGGGCCCACTTGTCTTGGGGTTGACTTTGATTTTGACTTGGTCAACCGGGGTGTAAATTTTTACCCCAACAAATTGCCCCCCATCAATAAATGCACACCACATATGTGGGTCGTGTGCATGAAATTGATGGATCTTCTTTTACTTGGAGGCCACCTGATTTGGTTCCCGCTTTTTGGGAAGCTGGCACTGCCCTTTTTACGACATGGACGGTCGGTGCTGCCCTTTTTGCGACTTGGACGGTCGGTACTGCCCTTTTAGCGACGTGGACGGTCGGTTCTGCCCTTTTTGCGACTTGGACGGTCGGTACTGCCCTTTTAGCGACGTGGACGGTCGGTTCTGCCCTTTTAGCGACTTGGACGGTCGATGCTGCCCTTTTAGCGACGTGGACGGTCGGTTCTGCCCTTTTTGCGACTTGGACGGTCGGTACTGCCCTTTTGCGACTTAGACGGTCGATGCTGCCCTTTTAGCGACTTGGACGGTCGGTGCTGCCCTTTTTGCGACTTGGACGGTCGGTGCTGCCCTTTTAGCGACGTGGACGGTCGGTGCTGCCCTTTTAGCGACGTGGACGGTCGGTTCTGCCCTTTTTCCGACTTGGACGGTCGGTACTGCCCTTTTAGCGACGTGGACGGTCGGTTCTACCCTTTTAGCGACTTGGACGGTCGATGCTGCCCTTTTAGCGACGTGGACGGTCGGTTCTTCCCTTTTTGCGACTTGGACGGTCGGTACTGCCCTTTTTGCGACTTGGACGGTCGGTGCTGCCCTTTTAGCGACTTGGACGGTCGGTGCTGCCCTTTTTGTGACTTGGACGGTCGGTGCTGCCCTTTTAGCGACGTGGACGGTCGGTGCTGCCCTTTTAGCGACGTGGACGGTCGGTTCTGCCCTTTTTCCGACTTGGACGGTCGGTGCTGCCCTTTTTGCGACTTGGACGGTCGATGCTGCCCTTTTAGCGACTTGGACGGTCGGTGCTTGATTTGACTTGCTCTGCTTCTTGCAGTGTCAGGGGTAGACTTGACTTGCTCCGCTTCTTGTGGTGTCGAGATTGGATTCTGACTTGCTCCGCTTTCTGTAGCGTCGGAGCGGAAGTTGACTTGTTGATTTTGATTTGGGTTGACATCAGCATCGCTATACTGGAATATGGTACCAGGAGTGAATCATCATCTGTCATGGAGAGGATTTTGGGATTTTGGTTTTTGTTTGGCATCTGCATTGCTGCACTGGAATAATGCCAGGAGCAACTCATCATTTGCCCCGGGAGGATTTGGGAATTGTTTTTTTTTTTTTTTTTGGTGACTTTGAATGTGGTCTCACCGGTAAGACTTAGGAGAGATTGGGATTGTTTTACGCCCGTGGATTGTATACGGTTTTGCAGGATGTATGATCCAGACCGTAGGGCCGGAAAGATTTCAGGGATTTGTTGGCGTCTGCATCGCTGCACTGGAATGTGTTACCAGGAGCGACTCATCATTTGCCATTTGGGGATTGGGGATCGATGGCTTAGGAGACAGGTTTAGATCCCTATCGCCTAAGACTTTTCAATTTTATGGGCCGTGAGGGTCCCATAAAAGCATTTTCTCCCTACGAGTCGTAAGGATCCCGCAGGTGCATTTTCTTCTTAGGAATCGTGAGGATTCCTAAGTGTGTTGCTCCTTTGTGAGTCGTAAGGATCTCACGCAGGGGTTTTCTCCTCACAAGGTCGAGAGAACTTTGCGAGTGTATTTCATCTCTTTTCACGAGTTTGCGCCCTTTCGGGTTTTCGCAGACTCGCCGGTAGTCCTGCTGTTTTTACTCACGGAGCCCTTTCGGGTTTTCATCCGTGCCCGTTTTGCTTGTGGACATACCGTTTATTTCTTCTTTTTTTTTCTTTTTTCTTTTTTTTTGCCGCTGGTGGGACTTTAAAAGTAGTCTCACCGGCAGGATTTGGGAGAAATAGGGGTCATTTACGCCCGTGGATTGTATACGGTTTTGCAGGATGTCTGATCCAGACCGTAGGGCTGATGTGCTCAATTCGCCTGCAACTTAGAGCATTCATGTGTAGTATTTCTTGAGATATCGGCCATTGATGGGTGGCATGGGCCTTTCTCCCTCGGCACTTATTAGTTGGTAGGATCCTCCGTCGAACACTTTCTCGATGACGTATGGTCCTTCCCAGTTCGGCTCGAATTTTCCCTTGGCATGTCGATTGGGGATGATCGGTCTTTTGAGGACCAACACCAATTCACCTTTCTTGAAAGCGCGGAGACGGGTTATCTTGTCATAGGCCCGTGACATTTGGGCTCGGTATAGCTCCAGATTTTGCTGCACCGCGAGCCTCTTTTCTTCGAGGGCATCGAGTTCTTCAAGTCGAAGGAGCACGTTTTCTTCCTCCGTCAACTCATGTTGGACGGCCATTCTTAAGCTTGGAACTTCAACTTCGAGGGGGAGGACCGCCTCCACTCCGAAGAGCAATGAGTATGGAGTGGACTGAGTTGGAGTACGGTGCGTGGTACGATATGCCCACAACGCCTCGTGAAGTTTGAGATTCCAGTCTCTCTTGTTGGCTGAAGCATTTTTCCTCAGGAGCTTGCATAGAGTCTTATTGAAGGCTTCGGCTAGCCTATTGGCTCTTGGATTATAGATGGAGGAATATCTCCAGTCTATCTTGTGCTGAGTAGCGAACCTTGAGACATCGAAGCTCTTGAAAGAAGGCCCGTTGTCAGAAATGATCCTTCTTGGTGTACCGAAGCGGTATAGAATATTATGCTGGAAGAATGTCAGAATATCTTTTGTCTTGACTTCTTTTAGCGGGACAGCTTCAGCCCATCTGGAGAAGTAATCTGTCGCGGCCAGTATGAACCGATGGCCTTTGGATGATGGAGGATCAATTGGGCCAAAAATGTCGGTGCCCCAGACTTCGAAGGGCCACGACGCCACCGTAGGATGCAATGGATTGGGATGCTTGTGAATAAAATCACCGTGAATTTGGCAGATATAACATTTCTTTGCATGCTCTCCGCAATCCCGTATCATGGTGGGCCAGTAATACCCAAGCCGTTTAATTTGCAGTCGCATCTTGGGGCCAGATTGGTGAGCACCGCAAACGCCTGAGTGAACTTCTTTCATGACTTTTCGGGCTTCGGCCGATGACAGGCACCTGAGCCAGAGTTGGTCATATGACCTGCGGTATAACGTGTCATTTACAAACACGTATCGGAGAGCTCTTTTCTTCAGCTGAATCCTCGCAGATTTTTCTTCGGGTAGCTTGTCGTATCGGAGGTACTCTATGAAGGGTTCTCTCTAATCGGGCTCATTTTGGATAATCGAAGTTTCTTCGGCAGGACTGCTCTTCTGTTCCGCGCTTTCCTCTTCTCGTAGAGAGACTGGGGGTAGAATTTGTCGGCTCCTGACTGTGATCAGAATTTGGTCCATGTCAGGATCAGCCAGCTCCTTGGCTACGCAAGCGAGTATGTCGTCTTTTCCGTTCAATGCTCTGGGGATTCTCATTAGTTCAATGTGAGTGAACCGTTTCATGAGTTCCACCACTCGGCCTCTGTACCGAGCTAACTCGGGTTTGTATATCTTATAGTCGCCGCTTACTTGGTTGACGACAAGCTGGGAGTCACTGTAAACCCGTAGCCGACGGATTTCCATTTCTATGGCAAGTTCCAAACCAGCTATCAGGGCTTCATACTCAGCTTCGTTGTTCGTTCGAGGCTCGGTGAGAGCGAAAGAACGCCGTAGGGTTCCCATTGATGGTGTGATAAACACCAATCCTATCCCTGCTTTTATCTCCGGGACGCTTGATTTACTGGAGGTCCTTATTGATGAGGCTCCATCGAAGTAGAGCTCCCAACATAGCTCATCTTCCTCGAGGTGCAGCACTTCTTCGTCGGGTAACTCACAATTTAGCGGCGACCCTTCTGGTATGGGATGAGCAGCGAGAAAGTCTGCAAGAGCTTGCCCTTTTACTGCTTTCTGAGGAGTGTAAACTATGTCAAACTCAAGTAGCATAACAGCCCATCTTGCCATTCTGCCGGCTAGGCTCGCTCTGGTCATCAAGTGTTTGAGCGGGTCGACCTTGGAGATCAGCATAACCTGATGAGCGAGCAGATAGTGCCTCAGTTTCTTCACAGCAAATATCAGAGCCAGACATTGCTTTTCGATTGGGGAATAGTTGTGTTCCGCCCCGACTAGAGTTCGACTGAGGTAGTAGAGGGCATTTTCTTTTCCCTCCTCGTTATTCTGGGCAAGGAGCGCACCGAGTGACTCATCCAGCGCGGCAGTGTAGAGAATTAGCGGTTTATTTGGAATGGGAGCGGCCAGCACTGGAGGGTGCAACAAGTACTGTTTGATGCTTTCGAACGCTGCTTGACATTCAGCATCCCAGATAAAAGGAGCTCCTTTCTTCATGAGCTTCGAGAAGGGCCTACATCTCCCCGATAAATTTGAGATAAACCTCCGTATATAAGCAAGCTTTCCTTGAAAAGACCTTAGCAGCGTCAGACTCTTCGGAGGGGGCATCTCCATGATGGCCTTTATCTTTGATGGGTCAACTTCGATCCCTCGATGCCGGACTATAAAGCCCAGGAATTTTCCCGATGACACGCCAAAAGCACACTTCAGAGGATTCATCTTCAGATCGTATTCCCTCAGTCTGGTGAGAACGGTCCTAAGATCTTGGATGTGGTCGGCCTTGGCTTTAGTTTTGATGACCAGATCATCAACATAGCATTCAACGACTTTATGGATTAGGTCATCAAAGATATTAGTCATTGCCCTTTGATATGTAGCGCCTGCGTTCTTTAGTCCGAACGGCATCACTTTGTAGCAGTATATTCCGATCGGGGTTCGAAATGCTGTGTGCTTCTCATCCTCAGGCGACATCTTGATCTGATTGTATCCAGACGAGCCATCCATAAAGGTGAACAGCTCGTAATTTGAGGTGTCATCGACCATCATTTCCATGACCGGTAGCGGGAAGTCGTCCTTTGGACATGCCTTGTTGAGGTCCCTGAAATCGACACAAACTCGGATCTGCCCATTTTTCTTCTTCACTGGGACTATGCATGCGATCCAGTCCGCATATTTCTCTTCCCTGATGAAGCCGGCATCGATGAGTTTCTTGGTTTCTTCAATGACCTTTTCTTCCAACTCCCTTCTCATCCTTCGAGGAGCTTGTTTGACTGGCTTAGCATCAGGAGATATAGCCAACTTATGTACGGCCACTTCAGGGGAAAGGCCAGGCATTTCTTTGTATGTCCACGCGAAGCAGTCGACGAACTCATGCAGCAGGGCAATTATCTGCTCTTTCATTTCCTCTGACAAGAGCGAGCTGATGTAGGTCGGCCTTGGATTATCGGGCGTTCCTAAGTCAATCTCGGTTAGCTCATCAAAGGTTGCTTGTCCACCATCTTCGAGCTCTTGAGGAGCTTCTTTTGGCTCGGCTATCTCGTCATCACCATTTGATCTTTCGCTGGCCTCACCAACATGGATCATGTAGCACGCTTTGGAATCAGGTTGAATGTAGCCTATGCCCCGTCTATCTGGAATTCGTCCATCGATGAGTGCTCGGACCTGGGGTGGATGCCATAGCCCTTCGTAAAACTTTGCTTCGGACTCCGTTTGATATAATCGGCATCCGCACTTTTTAAAGTATTCCCGCATCTCGGGCGCATAGTATCTGGGATTGAGGACGGCTCTTATGCCTCTCTCATAGGGAAGGCATGCGACAGAAAGATCGTCCGGGTGCACAACGGGGGTTGACCCGTAAAACAGGATGCCCTTCTGTCCATTTTTCCTCCCAGGCACGTAGAAAGTTTTCAGCTGGTCTACGGTAGAGACTGACAATGCGTCGAGCTCTTTGCACATCTGCTCCGGCACCCTTGTGACGGCTAGGGACCCTTCTGTAACTTCGAAGGTCTCTCGTAGTTTCGCTTGTTGCATAGGGGTCCAATCTGCATCGCTGTTACACGGCAGGTCCTCTTCCTCCGACTCTTCAGTGTCGCTGCCAAGATGAGGGCGGACTTTGCTGCTAGATGGGCCTTCAGTAACAGATTCGTCTGTATCGCTGCCGAAACGAGGACGAGTTTTACGGGAGGACGGGCTTCCAGCGTCGGACTCGTCAGTGTCGCTACCGAAATGCGGGCGCACTTGGGTGTTTTTGCTTTTGAAAGTGACAGCCGGCTCAGATTTTCTTTTGAGTCTTGGGGCCGGTCTATCCTCAGTCAGTTGTGGCTTAGCATTTTGGTGGTTCATAAAGTACCGAGAATCTTCATATCGGACTTCATGCACACCGAACGGCTGGATGTCTCCGTCAATGCGTCTTTCTTCGCCATTTTTAGTATACTTCATGCATTGATGGAGAGTTGACGGAATGATGCCATAATCGTGGAGCCACGGCCGCCCCAAGAGAATCTTATAAGACGTGTCTGCGTCGATCACGTATATCTTAGCTTCAGTTTGCAGATCCCCGAATTTGATTGGCAAAGCTATAGACCCCAGAACTTGCTGGAAATTTTGGTTGAAGCCTTGAATGACAATCCTTTCCCTTGACAGATGTCGGACGTCCATTGACAAACTCTTCAGAGTTCGCAAGTTCATGATGTTCACTGAGGACCCCGGATCAATCAATATGCGATTAATTCTATCTCCGTCGCTGTACCCGGTCACGTAAAGCGGCCGATTATGCTCAGCCGTTCCCAGTAGCAAGTCTTCATCCTTAAATGTGACTGCGGCGGCATGCAAAGCGTGCTGGGCTTCTTTCATATTAATTTCCGCAAAGTGAGCCTGATACCGCTCGGAGTTTTGTAGAGCATGGATGAGAACATCTCTAAGCTCCTTAGATAGGACCAAGGCGTCGTAGATGCTCAGGAGAGACGGAAGCCTTCGAAGGTGAGCCAAGACATTATAGTCTACTGGGGAAGGACTCGAGTTTTCATCAGCCGGTTCTTCGCCATCTTCATCATTAGCCATCTGTTTTCCCTTTCCTTTTGGGGCATTGCCCTGATTTGGTGGCAGAGCCCTGCCGCTTCTGAGCTGGATTTGATTGGCCTTTGTGGCGAGCTCCTCATCCTCTTCGGGAAAACAGAGCTCATCCTCGGAGTCGCTGCCAAGATGGATGGCGTAGCAGGTCACTACTGGGATCTCTTCATTGGAGTCTTCTTCTAACTCCTCCAGAATTTCGGCCGCTTGTACAGGGAAGAACTTCTTCAATTGAATCAATGTTCTTTCCCTTTGTTCATATTCTTTGAGGGAATCGATATATTTTTGAATGGTCGATCTCCCTGCAGACTCTCTTTCGCACCGAGCTGCACTTTTCTTCTTCTTGAGCTTCCTGGATTTTAAGCCTGACGGAGCCGCATTGGCAGCTGGACTGGTAGGCTTCTTCTGCCCTTCCCGTTCCGTCCTGGGCTCTTTCCGAAGTAGCTTTATCATCTTCTTCGTCTTATTAGATATGTGCGTACTCCATAGAGGCCGCGATGAGTCCGTTTCGTTTCTCAGGGCAGCGGGTTCGGCTGTCTGCTCCCAGAAGGCTTCAGTTTCTGTCTGTATAAAGTTGGTGGTTGCAACTTGATTGTTCACCAACACGCTTTTGGACAGCTCGATCTCTCTAGCCTTGTACTGCTTCTCGACCCAATCTTTGAAGATATAGCAATCCTCGATCGCATGGCTCACCACTCGGTGGTACGGGCAATACAGGGGATTGTCGGTCATTTTTGCTTCTTGGGGTCTTTTCGACTCTGGCAATTGTAGGCCGTTGTTCAAGGCATCTTTAAATATCTTACGGACCTTGTCCCTTCTGAAAGAGTAAACCTTGTTCTTTTTCTCCTCTAGGGAAGGCCCATCTCCTCCCAGCAATGGCTTTCGAGACCGGTTGGTTTTGGATTCGCCCGCCCTTCGCTTTTCTTCATTGTCGGACGCATTGAAGACATTGGTACTGCTGGAAATCCCGCTTCTACGGTTGTCGTCCCGCTTGCTTTTCCAAGTTTTGTCTCTCTGAGAATCCGGCGGGGACTCTTGCTTTGAGCGTTCCAGCATTTGGACTTTCTTGGTTAGCTCCTGAAATGTCTTGAGGCCCGCCGTACACAAGAATGGGACCATCCAGTTGCTGAGGTTCCCAATGAGAAGGCTGACGGACTGGTCCTGCTCCAGCGGCGGTTCGTACTTGACTGTGAGATTACGCCATCGAGCGATAAAGTCGGTGTTGCTTTCATTCTTCCCCGGCTTGGTCCTCACAAGGTCGGCAATGGAGATTTTATCACTGACACTCATGAACCTTTGCCGAAACAGGGACTCCATTTGGGCAAAGGTAATGACGGACCCGTCCGGTATACTCGCATACCAGTCGAAGGCGACGCCGGTCAGGCTGTTGACAAACTGACGAAGAAGGAGCGCGTCATTGCCCCCTGTATTTCCGCACGATGCTTTGAAGTGGGCGACGTGCTGATTTGCATTCCCTGTTCCATCAAATCTTCCGAACATAGGAATGACGTAGCCGCTTGGGAACTCAATCAGATCATACTGCGCAGGGTATGGCCGCCCACTACTGCCGATTTCTTTCTGAGCTTCAGCTTCGGCTACCAATGTTTTAACCTTGCTGGTGACCAAATCCATTATCCGATCCTGTGTTAGCGGGATAGTGCTATCTGGGGCCAAGGCGTCCCCAGAAGCGGAATGTGGCCGGCTTTCATGCGGCTCGACGAGTCTTGGTCCCAAAGGAACAGGCATTGGCTGTCTCGGATTGTCATCACCCAGCTGATTAGTAGCGGCTTGTGCCTGATTGGGAGGCGCTCGAGCAATTTGAGCCGTAAGCTACATTACCACGTTCGTTAAGTCGTCAATCTTCGAATAGAGCTTGGCCATCTCTTTATCTTTGCTCCTGAGCTGTTTTCGAAGCTCTTGAAGCAGCTCTTGCTCCGCAGTCCTGGGGCGGAAAGTTGGCTCTTCCTCGCTGTCCGAGCTTGACTCTGCATGGACCGAGGGGTCTTTCTGCCTATCATCCTCATCGAGAGGGTTTTCTTCATCCAGTGGGGGTGGCTGTTCTTGGGCAGCGGCAACCACATTCAGGCTAGATTGGGCTTGGGATATGGTGGCCCCATCCTTGCTTTTGCTGCGAAGGTTGTCGCTGGGGCGTCCTCCCGCCATATAGACCGTATGGATGATGTATCCAGCCGTCTTTCTATCATTGGAAGCTGACTTCACGGATCGCTGTCTTGACACCCTTGCTTCGGTTGCTGGTAATCGATTGAAGGCGGCTGGCCTAACCAGGTTCTTGAATGGTGCTGGCGCTTCTTTTCTGGATTTGCCCTGCTGCTTTCGTGCGGCACAGAGCGCCTGATAGACCCTTGAAGAGATAGTGTCATACATTTTATGTTGGGGCCGGGACACATCTCTTTGTAGCACTGTTCGGACCGCTGTCTTCTTGATTTTGGCGGTCGTAGCATTCTTCTGAACCCACTTCAGAGGCTCGAAGGAATTGCTGATTCTTATGTCCGACTCAGCCGTCGTCGCTGGGCAACCCTGCACTTGGAACTTCACACGATTCCATTTGGCCGAAGCCTTGGCCCTCTTGTTGGCTCGATACCTGAGCCGCTTCTGCCTTAACTTTTCTGTTCTAAGCACCTGGAAGACTTCGGCTTTTTGGGAAGACGCCGCAGACCGGGCGATGGAGGGCCTTAGAGATACGCTCGATTGTGTATTTGTTGGAGTTATCGCCTGAGCTCGTCCGCAACATTTGATGTTGCCTTTTGTACCGAAGTTCTTGCCCCTCGCTGGAGCACCAGAGAATCATTCAGATAGCGTCTTAAGTTTCGGTTGTGGTGCCTTGGCGATCACGACATTCGGCCTCTTGCCCCTTGAGACCGGCTTGGCCACCTGTTCCGCCGGGATCTCTGCCAGATCAGCGCTTCCGGCAGGGTAGATGATGACGGAGCCGAACTGGCGGGGCGGTTCCTCCCACTGTCGACTGAGGCTTGCGGGGAGAACCACACGAGCGTTGATCTTGACCACGTACGGAATCGGGGTCACGTTGGAAGCTGAATTCGTCCGGGGAGACATTGTCGTCGAAGGTTGATTGCTGCACAGAAAAGAAAACATTATTTTAGTATAGGCAATCGATATGTATATTGATTGAGTTCGCATGAACGTTTAACCCGGAATATGGGAGGAGAGATCTGTCCCACCGGACGTGCCAGAATCTGTAGGTGGTTTTTGTCACCCCATTGAGATGGGAATAAGCGCACGCGTCTCAGGCGTACTACAGATTCCCCCTGCCTAGGGTAGGCTGGGGTTTAATGATTGTGGGGATCCGAATCTCCGGCAGCCGCGGACTAAGCTGCCGTTAATTACCCCTCGCCTTTGGGGCGAGGGAACCTCCGATTAACGGGTTAAACTGGTCATGCGAACTCAATGTACAGTGTACGTGTGTTCTGTTCTGAAAAGGGGGGTTTGGATATATCGGGAGCCACGCATAGTTTTTACGGGGGTCCCGCTACCCGGATAGCGGGCTGGGGGTCAAGGGGGCTAGCAGCCCCCTTGCGGGGTGCGGGGCAGCACCCCGTTAGAAATTTTTTCTAACAGGGACAGTGTCGTGGAGTACGTGTGTGTATAAATTTGTATACATATGTATATATGTATGTATGTACACAAAAAGAGGGGGAAAAGGCATCCAAGGGATGCGTGGGGCCAGCGCCTTGAGCGCTGTGCGCTTAGGTGCTGTGCGCTCAGGCGCAAGCGTGCCACGTGTCGGCACGTGGGCGCTTTGCGCATGAGCGCTGCGCGCAGGAGCGCAAGCGCGCGCGCCACGTGTCGATACGTGGGCGCTTTGCGCATGAGCACTGTGCGCTGGAGCGCAAGCGCGCGCGCGCCACGTGTCGGCACGTGGGCGCTTTGCGCAGCGCTGGAGCGCAAGCGCGCGCGCCACGTGTCGGCACGTGGGCGCTTTGCGCATGAGCGCTACGCGCTGGAGCGCAAGCGCGCGCGCCACGTGTCGGCACGTGGGCGCTTTGCGCTCGCGCGCAGTGCGCTGGAGCTCAAATGCGCCACGTGTCGGCACGTAGGTGCTTTGCGCTCGAGCGCTAACGCGCCGGCGAGGAAAAGATGGCTTTTAGCCTAAAGAAAATTTCTCAGAAGAGAAATCAGAGAGGAGTTGGACTCCTGAGTGTGTTTTTTTTTTTTTTTTTTGGTTTAGTGAACGATGTTCTTCTTCCTCCTCCTCTGTTCGCTGGATCTTGAAGATCAAGAGATATGGGATTTCTAAAAATCTCTTCTTTTTGAGATCTAATGGAAGATCTGAGTTCCCCTTTATGGGTTTTGTGGTGAAAAACTAATTTGTTTTATAAAAAGAAGAGTAAAACTCTTGGTTTAATTCAAGAGAAAAAGGAAGGTTTTGGAACCTTGAAGAAGGAGAAAAGATCTCAGATCTGAAAAAATTTGAGAGAGAGAGAAAAAGTTGTTGGGATATTTCATTATCCTTGCCTTTATAGGCCATACATTTTACACATAGCCCCTTGGGCTTCGCAAAATGGCATTTTGCCTATTCCATGGCTCATGTGCCATTTCTTTTTGCACATAAGCCATGGGTTTTACAAAAATTTGGCTTTATGTCTATTTTTCTTACATTTATCCGAAAATAAAATAAAAGAAATACAACAAAATTATTTATTACAAAATTTTTATCTTGGCATGGGGGGAGGCCGGCCGCTTCATGTTCGGGCTTGACCCGGGCAAGGGCCCACTGGATCTGGGCTTGGGCCCACTTGTCTTGGGGTTGACTTTGATTTTGACTTGGTCAACCGGGGTGTAAATTTTTACCCCAACAACGAGATCATGCGACTACATGGCGTACCGACTTGTATCGTGTCAGATCGAGGCACCCAGTTCACCAGCCGACTTTGGCAGAGACTTCAGGAGGCTTTGGGCACTCGTTTGAGCTTCAGCACAGCGTTTCATCCGCAGACCGACGGACAGTCAGAGCGGACCATTCAGACTCTTGAGGACATGCTCCGAGCATGCATTTTAGACTTTGGTGGTAGCTGGGATCGTCATTTACCTCTAGTGGAGTTCTCCTACAACAACAGCTTCCAGGATACTATTCAGATGGCACCTTTCGAGGCATTGTATGGGAGGAGATGCAGATCGCCCGTCTGTTGGACAGAGCTCAGCGAGAGCAGCATTTTGGGGCCGCAGCTTGTTGAGGAGACGACAGCGAAGATACAGTTGATTCGAGACCGGATGAGGGCAGCTCAGAGCAGACAGAAATCCTATGCAGACAGGCGCCGTCGCAGATTAGAGTTCGCAGTTGGCGATCATGTTTTTCTGAGAGTCTCTCCGATGAAGGGCCTGATGCTTTTTGGGCGAAAAGGGAAGCTTAGCCCTAGATTCGTAGGTCCCTTCGAGATCCTCGAGCGTGTCGGCGCTGTTGCATATCGTTTGGCCCTTCCACCCAGCTTTCCCGATGTTCACCCCGTCTTCCATGTTTCGATGCTCCGCAAGTACCTTCACGACCCTTCGGATGCGATTCAGCACCCGACAGTCCAGCTAGAGTGCGACCTTTCATTTGCAGAGCAGCCGGTGGCCATCCTGGATCGGCAGGTGAAGAAGTTGAGATCGAAGATTATACCAACCGTCAAGGTCCTTTGGCATAGCCAGAGCAGCGAGGAGGTTACCTGGGAGACCGAGGGCGAGATGAGGAAGAAATATCCCCATCTCTTTGAAGGTACGCGTAGTTATATTTTTTTAAATTCGGGGACCGAATTTCTTTAAGGTGGGAAGATTGTAACGCCTTGAAAAGTCGTTTTGGTGTTTTCCTGAAAATCGGTGAAAATTCGGTATTTTTCCGAAAACCGTCTTTTTTGTTATTTTGCAGTTTAGGGCTAATTATACCTAAAATGGATAGGTAATTGCTTGTTTTTAGTAGCTAATGAGTTACTTATGAAATTCTGGTCGTTTAAAAATTTTCCCTTATTTTTCAATTTTTAATATTATTTTAAGCCGGTAAGAAAATACATTAAATTAGCGATAAATACAAATTTAAATGGGCTAAAATTAAGCTTTAAAATCATGTTAATTAAAATATAGTTGTAACATAAATTTTTAGTATTTTATTTTAAGTTTTAACTAATTTTTATTATGGAAAACGAAATTTATTGAATTTTAAGCTAAAACTTGCAATTTTGGACTTGTGGGGGGTCTTTTTGCATAAAACCTTTTTGTATCCACTCACACTCATCCCCACTCCCTTTAGGCCGGCCCCACCACCATCAGGTCCAGAAATCCCTTGCCTCCTTTTTACTTTAACTCATGTGAGGAAATTGTTTTGGAAAGGGAATAAAATATGTTATTTTGGGTATGGGTTTAAAGTGAAATGAGAGGGGTTGACTTGGACTTTTTCCCCCCAACACCCACACCATTCCTCCCATCTTCTCCTGCTGAAAATCAGCAGCCACTTTCTCTCCATTTCCCCATCTCTTTTCATCATCAAAATTTCCATCAAAATCCATTAAAATTCAACAAAAATCAACAATTTCCTTTACAATTTCAAAGCAAAACCTTATTCCCTCTCTTCTCAAACCCAAATTGGCTCAAATCTTGGAGAAAGATGGTATCTTGGGAGGCTTTAGCAACATAGGGTTAGAACTTTTGAGGTATAACTTCTAATCAAATGGTTACATTGTAGTTTAAAGTATGCTAATTAGGACTTTGAAAATTGTTTAGTGTTAAATCTTTTGTTAATTTCTAATCTAGTTTGTTTTAAAGAGGGTAGTTTGATATGAACTTGGGTTTTAGCACACCATTAATTAGTTAATTAAATCTATTTTGCTATCTAGTTGGTTGCTAACCTAAGTTAATGAGGTTACTTTGCTTAAGTGGCTTCAATTTTTGCTAATCTAAGTTATTTTAGCGTGAAATTTTGATTGTGTTTGCTAATTATGAAAATCAAGAAAGGGGTTTTGTGTATGGAAATAGGTTTGAAGCATGGTTATTGTGTTGTAATTTTAGTGTTGTGGCTAACTAGTTATGCGGTTGGATGTTTATGCTAGGTTGTAGTCTTTTTGTTGCAAATCGGCGATTTTTGCACCGATTTTTGGAATGTAAATACTTACTAGTTTTTATTAAAATATTGTGATGAATTAATTGCGATGTCTTGATGACATTTTTTAGCGTATCCTATGACATTTAGGATGCGTGAGTGCGGATTTTTGAGTAATCGGGTTTTAGATTTGCCGGGCGACCAAATCGGCGATTTTTGCAGTTTTTGCGATTTTCGCGTGTGTTCCGCGCACCTTGTGCACGTTGTACCTAGCTAGTGAACGTTGGTATTTTCGTTAGGGAATTGCGTCGTTCTTGATTTGTAACCTTATGTTTGTATTGATGTTAATTCCAGGTTCGGTCGCGGAGACGTCAGACGCGGCTCGAAAAGGGAAAGCGGTGATTGGACGCAGCTAGCTAGGGATTCCGGTGAGTAGATGTAACATCTACGGGGGACTATCGTTGGATGGCGCAAGTCGCCCGATAGTTTTAGTACCTTAAAAAGATTCTTAGTAATGTTAGTAATTAGGGGTGTAATGCTTGTATGATTATTTGCTACATTCATGCCCTATATTGACATACATATACGAAACCATGTTATAGGACACCTGCACCATTGCCAGGGTTTTTATATGCAGCACGAGCACTATTCATGCTTACACACACACCATGGTAATTTCCATGACACCACACTAGATAACCTTTAAATTGAAACCTTTTACTATAATTGATACTTAAACTCGCGCTATTGCTTTAATTCCTTAAAATGAAATCGTAGGATTGCTATTCATGTGCATGTGCTTCATCATATTATTTGTTCATGCCTAATCTATTAATCACACATCGCAACTCGATTATTGATACCATATGCATTCATTATCATTGACATATGCACTTATGAGGATTTCTTGAGATTTTATGATATTTCTGGATTTCGGGGGAATGCCGCAAAATTTCTAAACTTATTATATTTTTAAAATATGTAAATTGCGGTTTTCTAGTGATGTAAGTGTCGTCCACCATGAGTTTGCTCTGGTTTTCGAGATTTGTGTCGAGGAGTGGAGGAACCGTCATGGGTACATGGTGGGCCCGGTATGGTACCCCGGGGCAAGATGAATGTGGTGTTGACGTTGAGCCTGGCAGGGGACGGATTATCTACCGGTGACTGTTTGGCACGGCGGATATCCAGAGGATACCGACCGTGGCCGCGAGATGATGAGATTTTGATATTGAGCTGGGTCAGCCGGATGGCTGAGGCCAGAGATACTATGACATGGGTATATGAGATTTGTGATAGTTTTGAGGTGTCGTTGCTGGACACAGGTTCTTGTTGATTCTAGTGGTATTATGCTGGTATTTCAAAAGAGATTTCTAAAGGAAAAACATGATTCTTATAATTACACATTCAGATCATGAGTTGATTCGCATTGCATTTATACCTGCTAGTATATTCATATTGCATACATACCTGCTATTATTTCCTGCCTTACCTGTATTTTAGATGCTAGGATCCTTGTGTGCATGCTTTCGATAGCCTGTGTAGATGTTATTTATTACTCACGAGTTGGCAACTCACCCCCGTTGTGCCACAGCCTTTTTCAGGTCCGCTCCGTCAGTACAGTAGCGGCGGGCGCACTTGTCTCTTTTGCCTCTTTTGCCTGGACTCGAGGTTTTGCTCTTAGGTGGGTTATATTATTATTTTTGCACCACCTTGTATATTCTTTGTATCTAGAGCACTCCATCTACTGTATCTACCAGCATTATTGTATATTGACCTAGAGATGAGACTGTGAGATTTGTGGACTTTTATGCTGTATTTTGGGGTCGAGCTCACTTGAGTCGACATGCTGTTTTTCTTATGCTTCATTATGATTATTTCGCATGTTGTTGCTTTATATTGTGTGAGATTTGTGACCGCCTTGTGGCGAAGAGCTAGCTCCCGCTTGGGGATGCCCTATTTTGTTGGATTCATATATATTCTTGTTGTACCCATTTTGGGGGCCAGTATTTACAAAGGAGACTCTGCCGAAATTTTCGGAAAAATTGGCACTGTTTTTAAAAAGGGTTTTACATGACTTATTGATAAACTCGCTTTCAATTGATTGGGTTTTCTTCACTCTTTTGCTTAATTGGTTTTGTTTTCTGGGCTTTGGCTTACTTATTTTACGGATGTCTTGAGACGTTTCGTAACTTAAGTGCCAGTCATGTTCCGTACCCTGCGGGTCTTGACATTATAGCTCGAGGGTGTCCAAATCGCGAAAAGATATTTTCTTTAAGGAACTTAATAACAACCCTGTTGTCATTAGTGCGACATGGTATTGCTTCCACCCATTTTGAGACGTAATCAACCGCTAACAAGAAATATAAATTCCCAAAAGAGTTGGGAAAAAGACCCATAAAATCAATTCCCCAAACATCAAAAATTTTCACAACCAAGATAGGTTGGAGTGGCATCTCATTTTTTCGAGAAATCTGACCCGTGTGTTGACACCGTGGACAAGTTTTGCAATGATCAAATGCATCTTTGAATAATATAGGCCAGTAAAAACCACATTGCAAAACTTTCTCCGCCGTTTTTCGTGGACCAAAATAACCACCACATGTCTGATCATAACAGAAAGACAACACACTCTTGAATTCATCATTAGGAACACATCTGCGAATGATTTGGTCAGGACAATACTTAAACAAATAAGGTTCATCCCAGTAAAAATGCATTACTCGGGATAGAAATCGATGATTATCTTGTTTAGACCATTCACTAGGAATAAGTCATGTTGTTAGATAATTCACAATTCCATGAACCAAGGATCGTAGAATACGGTTAAGAGTTGTTCGTCAGGGAAAGAGTCGTTTATTGACAAGGTCCTAGTAGGTGAAGAAGAGATGCGTGAAAGATGGCCGGCTACTACATTTTCACATCCTCTTTTATCTTGTATGACAAGATCAAATTCTTGTAATAACAGGACCCAACGTATTAACCTAGCCTTAGCATCCTTCTTAGATAAAAGATGTTTTAGGACGGAGTGATCGGTGTAAACCACAATCGGTGAGCCAATCAAATAAGGCCTGGATTTTTCTAATGCAAATACAACTGCCAAGAGTTTTTTCTCGGTGGTTGTATAATTAATTTAGGCATCATTCAAGGTCTTACTTTCATAATAAATTGCATGTGGCATCTTATCAATGTGTTGTCCTAAGACTGCACCAATAGCAAAATCTGATGCATCTTACATTAGCTCAAACGAGTGGTTCTAATCAGGAGATGATAGAACAAGGGCTGTAGTGAGAGATCTTTTAAATGATTCAAAAGCAGCCTCACAATCCGAATCGAAGTGAAATGTAGTATCCTTGGCCAAGAGAAGAGTTAAAGATCTAACAATTTTGATAAAATCCTTAATGAATCTCCTATAAAATCCTGCATGACCAAGGAAAGCTCGTATATCTTTGACGCATTTGGGATGAGGAAGATTATGGATGACATCTATTTTAGCTCTGTCTACCTCAATGCCTTTGTGTGAAATGACATGTCAAAGCACGATACCTTCTTGGACCATGAAATGGCATTTTTTCCAATTCAAAGTTAAGTTTTTATCCTTACAGCGGGTAAGAACTGCGTCAAGATGACGTAGGAAATCCTCAAATGAGTCCCCAAATATAGAGAAATCGTCCATGAAAATCTCTAGAAAATTCCCGACCATGTCTGAGAATATCCCCATCATACACCGCTGAAATGTAGAAGGAACATTCCATAACCCAAAGGGTATGCGTCTATAAGCAAATGTACCGAAATGACAAGTGAATGTTGTTTTATCTTGATCCTTTTCGGCGTCAGGGACTTAGTTATAGCCAGAGTATCCGTCCATGAAACAATAATATTCGTGGCCAGCTAATCGTTCCAGCATCTGGTCAATGAAAGGTAGAGGAAAGTGATCTTTCTTCGTTTCGGCATTGAGTTTTCTATAATCAATACATATACGCCACCCAGTTGGGTGCATGTTTGGATCAACTCATCAGCCTCATTAATTATGACCGTGATACCAAACTTTTTAGGGACCACATGAATAGGACTTAGCCATTAGCTATCAGAGATTGGGTAAATTATAACACTATCTAGGCACTTGTTGATTTCTTTTTTTACCGCCTCCTTCATGACGGGATTTAACCGTCTTTATGGGTCTTGGGTTGGTTTGGCTTCATCCATCAAATTTATATGATGTTCCAAAATCAAGGGACTAATTCCTTTGATGTCTGCCATTGTCCAACCAAATACTTGCCGATTTGATCTCAAGACTATCAAAAGAGCGTTCTCTTGCTCTAAAGTTAGAGAAGCGGGTATGATCACGGGCAAAGACTCATTCTCATATAAATATGCATATTTAAGATGAGAAGGTAATAGTTTGAGATCTAATGTTGGTGGAGAAACAATAGAAGGTGGGGTAAGGGAATGATATTCGGATTTCCTAAGAAGTTCATAACCTGCATAGGATATTGACTCGAAAGTGCTACTGAATTTCGTGATGAGTCAAAAGGTTTAAACTCGTGGGTGGACTGTCAAAGGTGTCCTCACTATAATAATGTGCTAGATCAAATAATGATATACTAATGTTGTCGAGACCATTATAGCAAAGTTCATAAACCTTGCAGCTTTCGGGAGCTATCTTATGGACAGAACAGACATCAAGTAAATGAGCAGAAGGTTCAGATGGTTGACTTCCTAGTTTGTAAATATTAAGTACTGTTAGTTGTATGTATGCCCTAGAGGCCATTACTGTACATATGATGTATATTGTAGTGGATGCTAGGACGTATATAGGGAGGACTTTCTTGCTCGACATGATAGTATGCTATCTGGTTGATCTTTACCTTAACGTGTATACTGATTGTCTCTCTGTTACATGTTGGTAAAGCTCTTAGGATGTGTACTTGACTACCTGGACTATGATGCGGATCATACTAGTGGGGACATGGTAGTCCATAAGTACATCCTTCAAAGTCCCTAGTCGTGGGTGTTGTTAGTTGTATGTATGCCCTAGAGGCCAGTATTGTACAGATGATGTATATTATATTGGATGCTTGGATATATATAGAGATGACTTTCTTGCTCGATATGATAGTATTCTATCTGGTTACTCTTTATCTTAACATGTACACTAGTCTCTTTATACTGTCTTATAGTTACATGTTGGTAAAGCCCTTAGGATATGTACTTGACTACCTGGACTGTGATGCAGATCATACTAGTGGGGACATGGTAGTCCATAAGTACATCCTTCAAGGTCCCTAATCGTGGGTGTATCGAGACGGGGCATCGATATACCAGAGTAGACTAGCGTATATGCTTCTCGACCCATGAGATGGGCGATGGATGATCCCACATCCATTGGTGTTTGACATCAGAGATGGTATACGGGTGCTCAGTGGAGACTGGGTACACTGGACGGACTCGCCGAGAACTCCCAGATGGTATTATACCTCACGTCAGATGGCAGTTCTCAGGTGACACTTGTACAGGTTAGTCTGTAGACCCGAGATCGTCATAGAGTCTTATGTGATTCCCACTGTGCTTTGATCTCCACCTTACCACGTCCATGAGGGCGTGCAAAACGGTGGTCTTTGGGTACAGTCCCGAGTCACATGGAGGCAATGAGCGATAGGAGGGGTTTCGTCTCTCCCGGTATTGGGGGTTGATGTTGCGCTGTGCTCGATTGGCCGTAACAGGGAAGTCCCTGGCCAGGGCTGATCAGAGATTTGCTGGTAAGTGTTACCAGTAGTTTCTCGACCCGTTATGAGCCTCACATCGGCACGACTTATCGGTTATTGGGGTCTGACGTATACCACCCCTAGACTTGATATGCGACATATCAGACGAATAGACCGGATTGTACGGTAAGTGTTACTGGTTGGATTCACAGGAGTGTGAGCGGGCTAGCTCGTCGATCTTCTGATCGCTCAATACCCGGATGGCCGTTACGTTTAGCAGACCGCTTGCGGCTTGTGGGTGCTTGATATGATCATCATCTGCTACCGGCGTATTGACGAGTCTTTAGAGTCCTACACAGAGGTTTCCTGGCTCAAGCGAAACGAAATAGGAGCGCATATGAGATATGTGCGGGACCGAGAATAATGCGTGTATGTGATACCGCATTTCATTCTCGCGATAAATGTTTCGATTGGTTATATTCGATATGACCTAGTTATCGAATCATTGATTCGATAAGCCGATACATAGAATACTAGTCGGTCATGTGCGACATGACCGGATCATTGAATCAAGTGTTGATTTAATGATTTAATGTATAATTATTTATTTGATATATTACTTTACATTAACTGGTATTGGTTCACTTTAAACGGATTTTTCTCACTTGATGCACATTGTATATGTGATATGCTTTTGTGCATATTTTTGTATCATGTTTGATGATACTTGATCATGTGGTTAAGTGTAAAGGATTAAACCATGTATAAGAGATGATTAGAGTTTTGCTTTTTCATTTATTTATTTGTTTATTTATTTGTATATGATTTAGATAAGAATGGTGGCTTCTTTTGTTTCTAGTTGAAGCTTCATGAAGCTTTGACTTATGCAACCATTCTTGTCATCATGCTTAACCCTAACCCTCTCAAGTGACCATGGTTTATTCTCTACACTTAACCCTAGTTAGATTATGATAAGTATGGATTTTTCTTTTCATTTTAAAACAACTTATCATAAACTAGCTTCATCTTCTCCTTCTTCTTCAAGAGAGAAAACTAGATGCCATCAATGGCAACTTGAGAAAAGTGAGTGAAATCCAATTCTAAAGTGAACCCACCTCCTATTTCTTCACCCTCTACCTCTTGCCAAGTTGTTTTGGGTGTTTTCTTCACAAGTTTCACAACTTTGTGAAGTCGGAGCTTGAACTTGTGATGCCTCGACGTAGATCGTCTTTGACACGAAGCCGACGACCTATTCCGCTCGTTTTCCCGATGAAGCCGACGAATGAGTCTAGGATTCGAAAAGGACAGCGAGAGGATGACTACGTGGAGCTAAGGAAGTGGATATCCGGATCTACAAAGGTTGTAGCATCTAACTTTTAGTTAAAGTGTTAACTAGTTTATAGTTTCGCCTAGAATTCTAGCCGACGATCCGTATTAGGGTTTCTCGGCACCCATAATTTTTGAAATTGGCATGATTGATGCCTTGTGAGACTTCATTAGAGTGCCTAGGAACCCTACAGTGGTATCAGAGCCTAGCTAGAGCCTTAGGCGAAGTCTAGACGGAGTTTGAAGTCCGAACGAACCCGAAAACCTAACTTTAAGATGCTCTCTGGACTTTTTCTAAATTCTGGGATTTTTCCAGATTAAAAATGCCTAAAAAATTCAGCAGGAAGATCTAAGAATTATGGTGAAACACGAGCTCATGATACATCTATATAGCCGCGGAAACGCGGCAGAAGCATGGCTTCTGCCGCTGTTCCGCGGCCAACTGTTCAAATTGCGCAATACTGTTTGCACAGTAATTCTTGTTTTCTGGTGCTGGATTTTCTGGGAATTTTTAATATTTATTCAAGAGTTGAATTTTCTGGGATTGTTTTGGGGATTCGGTGTTTCGATCGGAGTATCAGATTTTGTCTATGTGGCTTTCCGGATAAATTTTAGAATATGTTAAAAAGTTCGACCGGATATAAATACCCAATTTTTCCCCTGTCGGGAAATTTCCAAGTGTTGGATTTTTCCGTAGTTTAACGACGTTCTAAGTAGTGCAAGTAACGCGATGGACCCTCTAGAAGACAACAAACCTTAACTCGATTATGTGACCGTCTTGAACTGCCCTTTGAACCTTCGGGTTTGGGGGAGTACGGCGTGCCACATGTGAGGCGTTGGCTTGACCCTTCTACGGCTGGACCGTTGGTACTGAGGCACGAACTGAATGTTGTTAGACTTATTTCATGTGTTGAGCTGTATCGGGAAAACTTGGGTATTCGACTGTTCGATCGGAAAGTTTAACATTTTCTGTTTATCTGGAATGTGATACAATAATTGGAATTCACAAACAGTTATGTGATAACTGAATGAATGTTATAAATCTAGCAGTTTAGTCCCACATGATATTGAAAGAGTTTTCGATAATGAGACTAAAATGCGGGATTTATATCTGTTAGGCATGTGATGTCTAAGTATTTCATTTGATTAGGCATGTGATGTCTAAAGAGGTTGCGGATTCCAACTGTTGTAGTTTTACACTTTCTTTTCTGTGACCGTAAGTGTAATATGTGATATCGCCGGTTTCGTTGCTATATGTCAACGACAATTGGGATGCGCATATTTACTTACGTTGATGACATGTGATGTTATGTGTTGCTGGATATGTTATATTGGATTGTCGTGTTTGAATAACCGGGGGTTTTTATGTGAGATGAGTGTTTTTCATTTTCATTCATGTGAAAACTTGTATGTAATATTCTTTTATTTGGGGCACTTCCAGGTAGCGGAAGCTGTCATCCTTTGTATATTATTTACTTTTCCGCATTAGGATAGACCCAAGGAGGGGAGCACAAGTAACCGGGTTCTGGGGTCCAGTGGGAGACCAACTCGAGGAGTCGAGTCCGGGTCTCCTAACCCTAGAATTGGCAGGGTTGCTTGCCGCTCTCGTAGGGGTCTAGGGGTGTGGGATTGGCTATTCATCACGACCGTGGAATCCGTGTTTTATACTGGCTCGTATTGAAAACACGGACGTCCTAGTACATCCAATGTTTCATATGTTTCTTCTGCTGCGATATCTGTGATGTGATCATGTGATGTTCTGTGATAGATACAGTATATAGTATATATGATATATTATATAGACGTTACTTATGTTTTGCACCCGCACTAGCCCTGCCCTGCTCTGTCGTTAGTTACCTAACCTAACGGTGCACGAGGGGACATCGAGGCGAATGCGGATGGCATAAGTGTACGTCGTATTTATCTGTGATGTTTAGGTACTTAAATGATGGGACTTCATTAATGTGATTAATGAAAAAAAAGAAACCTAAGATGTTGTAGAATCAGATTTTAAACAAAACAGGTAGCTACAGTTCTTGCTTTGCATAGCGGTATATATGATATACCCTGCACCTTATTCGATGAGGAAAGGACCGAGATCCCTTCACCGGGAGTGACTCCTTTAGCAATAACTGGAAGATGCTACACACTCGGTTTGCTTTTGATTGTTTTTGAGTTTTGCTTTGCACAGTGATATATATGATATATCCCGCACCTCATTCAACGAGGAAAGGGCCAACGATCCCTTCACCGGGAGTGACCCCTTTAGCAAAACTAGAAAAGCCTCAAAATCACTCCATTTTAAAACTTCATTTGATTCTACAATGATATCAAGTTCATTACGCAATAGGTTTTCAGAAAAACCTGTCGTAGCTCTCTGTCATTTCAGATAAGTAGTAGTTAGTATTCGTGCTACGTTTGTTGGCCTGCGTCAAGGCGTAGTGTGCGGTAGCTAACTAGTATTTATCTGCTTGTGCATATGATGCAGATTGGATTAGGGTAGTCGTACGACTTTGTTGGCCTGCGTCAAGGGTCGTGCGGGTGGGTTTAATTCAATCAGGAAATGACGGGTTGAACTTGACTAGCGTGCTGTGATTTGTTGGCCTGCGTCAAGGTCATAGGACGCTAGGGGCAAAATATTATCGGGAATTTCAAGTGTTGAAATTTGCAATGAGATTGCATACCTTCTATGAGATAGTTGGATCCCGATACCCACTGCGAGTAAGAGTTACTCCTGGGAGAGTTTTACACATTACAATTAGCCGATCAAGTAGGTGTCTAGAAAGGTGTTAACGAGGTTACGCCTCTGGGAAAACGAGGTTTACATTAATTAGGTTCGTGCGAAAGCACGGGGGACCTCCCTCAAAGTACCGACACTGGCCTGGCTGAAAGATTGGTAAACTTATAGTGTGTAATTAATCCCGGCTAGTCTTTCCTTTTAAGGTTTGAAGGAAGATTTGATAAAAAGCAGTGGGAGCCATCCTGATTAGATAAGATAATAACCAATCTGATCTTGCACGAGCATACGCTAAAGTGTTTTCTTCTCTCTCTCTCCAGGTAGCGACCATTTCATGCCTTAATAAAGATAATAATATGGATGTATTGACCGAACCCGCATGTTATACTGTGCTGGGGAACGTTGGTTCCGTTCTTTCCTATAAGAGTTATAGGACTGAACAGGATATAGGGGAATACCAGGATTCCCATGCCACCCGAATGAAGAAAGTACATGATGATGCATTTTCTTCGGGTGTGTTCGTTACAGAGAACTGTTTCTCCATTTGCCCTACGTCCTGGGTATTAGATACCGGGTCAGGATCCCATATATGTAATCAGTTACATGGGCTTAGGAAAGGTAGAGAACTTGGAGAAGGTGATAAAGACATTAGAGTTGGAAATGGTGCAATTGTTGCAGCTAAGACTGTCGGGGAATATCACCTTGTATTACCAACAGGTAATACATTGGTTCTGAATGAATGCTATTACATGCCGAACCTGATATGCAACATTATATCGGTTTCTTTGCTGAGTAAAGAGGGATATAATTTTGTATTACAGGACAATGTTATGAACATTTTCCGTAACCAAAAGTTGGTTGGATCAGGCACGTTGTGCAATGGCATTTATGTTCTAAATCAATCAACAGTTCTGAGCATAACAAACACACACAAGAGGAAGAGTTCAGAACTGAACGATTCCTTCTTGTGGCATTGTAGACTGGGTCACATCAATGTGACACGACTGGCTAAGTTGCATAAGGATGGATATTTGAAACCTTTCGAATTTTCATCTTATGACACTTGCCAGTCATGTCTCAAAGGCAAGATGACCAAAGCTCCGTTTACGGGACACGGAGAAAGAGTTACCGAACTCTTGGGACTGATACATAGTGATGTATGCGGTCCCATGTCTACACATGCCAGGGATGGTTCTTCGTACTTCATTACATTCACTGACGATCTTTCTAGATTCGGATATGTGTTCCTGATGAAACACAAATCAGAAGCTTTTGAGAAATTTAGAGAATATAAACAAGAAGTTGAGAACCAAACCGGAAAAAGTATTAAAATCCTACGATCTGATCGAGGAGGTGAATACTTGAGCAATGAATTCCTGGACTTCCTAAAAGAGAATGGGATTCTCTCTCAACTGACTCCTCCATATACACCACAGCACAACGGTGTATCAGAACGGAGGAACCGTACCCTATTGGATATGGTGCGCTCTATGATGAGCACAGCTGAGTTACCTATTTCCTTCTGGGGATATGCATTGGAAACAGCTGCAGATCTATTGAATATGGTTCCCACCAAAACCGTGCCAAACACTCCATATGAGATATGGAAAGGAAAGAGACCATGTCTTAATTATGTTAAGATATGGGGTTGTCCGGCATATGTAAAAACGCAAAATCCGGACAAACTCGCGGCAAGGTCCATTCTGTGTAAGTTTATTGGATATCCCAAACATTCGCGCGGGTATATCTTCTACCACACCGAGGAACAAAAGGTGTTTGTTTCTCGACATGCCACCTTTTTAGAAAAGGAATTTCTTGAAAAAGAAATTAGTGGCAAGGAGGTAGAACTGGAAGAGGTTCTAGCAATACAGACTACAACAGAAGATTTGGTTGAACCAGAGGATTCAGTAGTTCCCAATGAACCTCAGCCTCTCCACCGATCTAGTAGGGTTCCTCGCCCACCTGAGAGATACTACGGTTTTCTCATGGATGGTGGGAGCGAGGATTGCATCATGGAGGATGATGACCCAACTAGCTTCGAGCAGGCCATCACGAGTAGGGACTCAGTGAAATGGCTGGATGCTATGCGGTCCGAGATGGAATCCATGTACACCAACAAAGTATGGACTTTGGAAGTTGCTCCTGAAGGGGTAAAACCCATCGGGAGCAAGTGGATCTTCAAGAGGAAACTTGGTGTAGATGGGAAAATGGAGACTTTCAAAGCTAGACTTGTAGCAAAGGGTTTTCGTCAAAGACCAGGTGTGGACTATGACGAGACCTTTTCTCCAGTGGCTATGCTTAAATCCATCCGGATCATGCTTGCCATCGCTGCGTATCATGACTATGAAATCTGGCAAATGGATGTTAAGACCGCCTTTCTAAATGGTGATTTAGAAGAGTGCGTGTACATGACTCAGCCAGAGGGCTTCGTAGACAGTGGGAGCAGCGGTAAGGTGTGCAAGCTGCTTAAATACATTTATGGATTAAAGCAAGCATCACGGAGTTGGAACATCTGCTTTGATGTCGTTATCAAAGAGTTTGATTTCGTCAAAAACCCAGATGAACCTTGTATTTACAAGAAGGTGGCAGGGAGTAAGGTTGTCTTCCTCGTATTATACGTGGACGACATACTCTTGATAGGAAATGATATTCCTATGCTGCAATCGGTCAAGCTCTTCTTATCACAAAGATTCTCAATGAAAGATCTTGGTGATGCCTCCTGCATATTGGGAATTAGGATCTATAGAGATAGATCCAAACGGATTTTGGGATTGTCCCAATCCAGGTACATTGACACCATACTAAAGAGGTTTAGTATGGAAGAATCCAAGCGTGGGAATTTGCCCACGATCTCTGGAGTCACTCTCTCCAAAGAGATGTCTCCCAAGACTGATTTGGAGAGAGCTCGCATGCAAGGGATACCCTATGCTTCGGCAGTAGGCTCTATCATGTATGCGATGCTATGTACCAGACCCGATGTAGCATACTCACTAAGTGTAGTGAGCAGGTATCAAGCTGATCCTGGAGAGAGTCACTGGACAGCTGTGAAGAGCATTCTCAAGTACTTGCGAAGGATTAGAGATATGTTCTTGGTGTATGGTAACGGAGAGCTCCAAGTGGAGTCCTTTACCGATTCGAGCTTCCAGAGTGATAAGGACGACTCTAAGTCGCAGTCGGGCTTTATCTTTACCCTTTACGGAGGGGCGTTTAGCTGGAAGAGTTCCAAGCAGGAAACCGTGGCAGACTCGACGATGGAGGCTGAATACATCGCTGCCAACGATGCTGCCAAAGAGGCTGTCTGGATCAAGAAGTTCATTACTGAACTTGGAGTGGTTCCATCCATTGAGCATCCAATACCTTTGTATTGCGATAACAATGGAGCGGTGGCTTTGGCCAAGGAACCCAGGTTCCATCAGCGATCCAGGCATATTCTGAGGCGGTATCACCTGATCCGGGAGATAGTTGATCGCCGGGAGATCGAGGTCAGGAGGGTTGACACGAAGAACAACACCGCGGATCCACTCACGAAGGCCATTCCCCAGATACAGTTTGAGAGACTCTTCGGGATGCTCGGTATGCGATACTACAGCAGCTGGCCCTAGTGCAAGTGGGAGATTGTTAGTTGTATGTATGCCCTAGAGGCCAGTATTGTACAGATGATGTATATTATATTGGATGCTTGGACATATATAGAGATGACTTTCTTGCTCGATATGATAGTATGCTATCTGGTTACTTTTTATCTTAACATGTACACTAGTCTCTTTATACTGTCTTATAGTTACATGTTGGTAAGGCCCTTAGGATATGTACTTGACTACCTGGACTGTGATGCAGATCATACTAGTGGGGACATGGTAGTCCATAAGTACATCCTTCAAGGTCCCTAGTCGTGGGTGTATCGAGACGGGGCATCGATATACCAGAGTAGACTAGCGTATATGCTTCTCGACCCATAAGATGGGCGATGGATGATCCCACATCCATTGGTGTTTGACATCAGAGATGGTATACGGGTGCTCAGTGGAGACTGGGTACACTGGACGGACTCGCCGAGAACTCCCAGATGGTATTATACCTCACGTCAGATGGCAGTTCTCAGGTGACACTTGTACAGGTTAGTCTGTAGACCCGAGATCGTCATAGAGTCTTGTGTGATTCCCACTGTGCTTTGATCTCCACCTTACCACGTCCATGAGGGCGTGCAAAACGATGGTCTTTGGGTACAGTCCCGAGTCACATGGAGGCAATGAGCGATAGGAGGGGTTTCGTCTCTCCCGGTATTGGGGGTTGATGTTGCGCTGTGCTCGATTGGCCGTAACAGGGAAGTCCCTGGCCAGGGCTGATCAGAGATTTGCTGGTAAGTGTTACCAGTAGTTTCTCGACCCGTTATGAGCCTCACATCGGCACGACTTATCGGTTATTGGGGTCTGACGTATACCACCCCTAGACTTGATATGCGACATATCAGACGAATAGACCGGATTGTACGGTAAGTGTTACTGGTTGGATTCACAGGAGTGTGAGCGGGCTAGCTCGTCGATCTTCTGATCGCTCAATACCCGGATGGCCGTTACGTTTAGCAGACCGCTTGCGGCTTGTGGGTGCTTGATATGATCATCATCTGCTACCAGCGTATTGACGAGTCTTTAGAGTCCTACACAGAGGTTTCCTGGCTCAAGCGAAACGAAATAGGAGCGCATATGAGATATGTGCGGGATACATAGAATACTAGTCGGTCATGTGCGACATGACCGGATCATTGAATCAAGTGTTGATTTAATGATTTAATGTATAATTATATATTTGATATATTACTTTACATTAACTGGTATTGGTTCACTTTAAACGGATTTTTCTCACTTGATGCACATTGTATATGTGATATGCTTTTGTGCACATTTTTGTATCATGTTTGATGATACTTGATCATGTGGTTAAGTGTAAAGGATTAAACCATGGTTAAGAGATGATTAGGGTTTTGATTTTTCATTTATTTATTTGTTTATTTATTTGGATATGATTTAGATAAGAATGGTGGCTTCTTTTGTTTCTAGTTGAAGCTTCATGAAGCTTTGACTTATGCAACCATTCCTGTCATCATGCTTAACCCTAACCCTCTCAAGTGACCATGGTTTATTCTCTACACTTAACCCTAGTTAGATTATGATAAGTATGGATTTTTCTTTTTGTAGGGTTCCTAGGCACCCTAGTGAGGTCTCACAAGGCATCGATCATGCCAAATTAAAATTTTAACGGTGCCGAGAAACCCGACTACGGATCGTCGGCTAGAAATCTAGGCGAAAAGTAAACTAGTTAACACTTAACTAAAAGATACGGAAATACAACCTTTGTAGATCCGGTTCTCCACCTCCATAGCTCCGCAACGAAGTCCTCTCCGCTGTCCAAAAAGAATCCGGGCTCTAGCGTCGACTTCATCAAAGAATAAGCGAGCTAGGTCGTCGATGTCCATGCCGAAGATGATCTACGTCGAGGCATCGCTAAATCAAGCTCCGAATTCACCAAGTCAAGAAACTTGTGAAGAAAACACACTCTACTACTTGGCAAGAGGTAGAGGATGAAGAAATAGGAAGTGGGTAGACTTTAGTTTTGGATTTCTCACTCATTTCATCAATCCACCATTGATGTAGTCAAGCTTTTCTTCTTGAAATGAAGAAGAAGAAAAAAGCAAGAAGATGATAATTGTTATGATAATTTATTAGATAAATAGAAAAGAATAATAATCTTATCATAATCAAACCATGGTTTGTTGTAGAGAGTTGACCAAGGTTAGATGAGTGGTTAGGGTTAAGCATGAAGACAAAGTGGTCACTTTGGTCAAATCTTCATGAAGCTTCAACAAGCTTCAAGATTTAAAGCCACCACTTTGTTTTCTTTTCTTTTTGTTAATCCAAAATAAATAGATAGATAAATAAATGAATAAGAAAATCAAAACCCTAACCATTTAAATAACCTTGGTTTAATTCTTTATACAAACCCTAGCAATCATGCATCATCAAACATGATACAATGAAGTGCACAAAAATATATCGAATATACAATGTGCACACCCGAGCGAGAAAATCCATTTAAAGTGAACCGATACTAGTTAATGCAAAGTAATATATCAAATATATAATTATGCATTAAATCATTAAATCAACACTTGATTTAACGATCCGGTCATATCGCATATAACCGACTAGTATACAATGTATCGGCTTATCGAATCAATCCTTGATTCGATAACTAGGTTATATCGCATACAACCATTCGACACATTCATCGCGAGAATGGAATACGGTATCACATACACGTATTATTCTCGGTCCCGCACATATCTCATATGCGCTCCTATTTCGTTTCGCTTGAGCCAGGAAACCTCTGTGTAGGACTCTAAAGACTCGTCAATACGCCGGCAGCAGATGATGATCATATCAAACACCCACAAGCCGCAAGCGGTCTGCTAAACGTAACGGCCACCCGGGTATTGAGCGATCTGAAGATCGACGAGCAAGCCCGCTCACACTCCAGTGAATCCAACCAGTAACACTACCGTACAGTCCGGTCTGATCGTCTGATATCTCGCATATCTTGCCTAGGGGTGGTAAACGTCAGACCCCAATAGCTCGATAAGTCATGTCGATATGAGGTCTATAACACTTCGAGAAACTACTGGTAACACTTACCAGTAAATCTCAGCAACCCTGGCCAGGGATTTCCTGTTATAGCCAACCGAACACAGCGCAACATCAACCCCCTATACCGGGAGAGACGAATCCCCTCCTATCGCTCATTGCCTCCATATGACTCGGGACTGTACCCAAAAACCACCATTTTGCACGCCCTCTTGGACGTGGTAAGATGGAAATCAAAGCACAGTGGGAACCACACAAGACTCTATGACGATCTCGGGTCAACAGACTACTCTGTACCAGTGTCACCAGAGAACTGCCATCTGACGTGAGGTATAATACCATCTGGGAGTTCTCGGCGAGTCCGTCCAGTGTACCCAGTCTCTACTGAGCACCCGTATATCATCTCTGATGTCAAACACCAATGGATATGGGATCATCCATCGCCCATCTGTATGGGTCGAGAAGGTACACGCTAGTCTACTCTGGTATATCGATGCCCTGTCTCGATACACCCACGACTAGGGACTTTGAAGGATGTACTTATGGACTACCATGTCCCCACTAGTATGATCCGCATCATAGTCCAGGTAGTCAAGTACACATCCTAAGGGCTTTACCAACATGTAACAGAGAGACAATCAGTATACACGTTAAGGTAAAGATCAACCAGATAGCATACTATCATGTCGAGTAAGAAAGTCCTCCCTATATATGTCCCAGCATCCACTACAATATACATCCAATGTACAGTAATGGCCTCTAGGGCATACATATAACTAACAATCTCCCACTTGCACTAGGGCCATCTGTAGCAGTAGTTGTAGTATCTCATACTCAACCATCCCATAAAAATCTCTCTCTTGGAACAGGCCTTTGTGAGTGGATCCGCTGTGTTGTCCTCTGAATCTACTCTCCTAATCTGGATCACCCTGGAGATCAACTATCTCCATGATCAGGCGATACTGCCTTAGAATATGTCTGGATCACTGATGGGACGGACGTTCCTTGGCATACGCCACAACTCCATTGTCACACAATGGGAGGAACTAAGTTCATCTCATGAACCAATATACACCCAGACAGCCACTTTGGTAGCATCTTAAGTAGCGATGTATCCTGCCTTTATCGTCTAGTATGTCACGGTATCTAGCCTGGAACTCTTCCAACATACCGTCCCTTTACTGAGGGTATAGACAATGCCTGTGACTGACATTCAGTCGTCCTTATCACCCTGGAACCCTTCCAGTGATTCTCCCCAGGATCATGTGATACCATCTCACTTCGACAAGTGAGAATCCTAACATCCATTTAGATCTATCTCATAGATCCAAAATCCAGGAGTTAGGAGGTATCACTTTGATCCTATATGGAGAATCTTTGTGATAATCGGAGATTGATCGAGCGTAGCATAGGAAACTACTTCCCTATCAAGAGTATGTCATCCACGTACTCTACGAGGATCGTCACCATACTCCCTACTACCTTTTTGTTTATACAAGGTTCATCTACCATTTTGATGATGTCAAACTCTTTGACTAATTCATCAAAACAGATGTTCCAACTCCGCGATGCCTGCTTTAATCCTATAAAGCATCTTGCACACGTTTCCGCTGCTCCCACTGTCTACGAAGCCCTCTGGCTGTGTACTTATAGACGCTCTCTTCTAAATCATCATTTAGAAAAGCAGTCAAGACACCCAACCACCAGATATCGCAGTCATGGTATGTAGCCGTGACAAGTAGGATCTGGATGGACTTAAGCATAGCTACTTGAAAAAGGTTTCATCATTATCCACTCCTGGTCAATGATGCACACTTTTAACAAGTCTAGCTTTGAAAGTCTCAACTTTTCGATGTACACCAAGTAATCTTCTCAAGATATACTTGCTCCTGATGGGGATTTAACCCTTCAGATATAGCAACCAAAGTCCATACTTTGTTGGTGTATATGGATTCCATCTCAGATCACTAAACATCCAGCCATTCTTACAGAGTCTCACTCCTGATGGCCAGCTCGAAACTAGTTGGGTCATCATCTCATGATGCAATCCTCGCTCCCACTGTCATAGAGCAACCGAAGTATCTCTCAGGTGGGTGAGGAACCCTACTAGATCGGCGGAGAGGCTGAGGTTCGTTGGAATCTATTGAATCCTTTGGTTCTATCAAATCATCTGCTGTATTTTGTATAGCTGGAACCTTTCTAGTTCTACATTACAGACCTTGCCTCGAGCCTGTCCGGATTATGCTTTTAGACAAAGCCCGGACAATCCCCAAATCTTAACTAACTTAAGATATGGGCTCTTCCCCTTCCATATCACATATGAAGTGGTAGGCAATTGATTTGATTCGAACCCTATTCAATAGGTATGCAGCTTCTCAAGCGCATAACTCCCTAAAGGAAATAGGTGACTCAGTAGTACTCATCATAGAGCACACCTTATCATATAGGGTGTATTTGCTCCGCCCCGACATACCATCGTGCTATGGTGTATACGGAGGAGTAATGCTGAGAGAGAATCTCATTCTCCTTTAGAATAGTCCAGGATTTCCGTGCTCAAGTATTCTCCTCCTTGATCTCATCAAATGACATAATACTTATACCCGTATTTCGGTTCTCTACTTCTAACTTATATTCTGTGAATATCTCAGAAGGTTCGGACTTGTGTTTCAACAGGAACATAGGTCTGAATCTCGAGAGATCATCAGAGAATGCAAAGAAGTATAAAGGACCGGTCTTGGCATGTGCAGACAGGGGATCTTACATACATCATCATGTATCAATCCCAAGAGTTTACTAACTCTTTCTCTGTTTCCAATAAACAGAGCTAAGGTCATTATATCTTTGTGACATGACTGGCAAGTTTCATAAGATGTAAATTCAAACAAATTTAAATATGCATCTATGTGGAACTTAGCTTGTCGGGTCGCATTGATATGACCTAGTCTACAATACCTCAAGAAGAATTCGTTCATTTCTGAACTCTTCCTCTTGTGTGTGTTCCGTATACTAAGAACTGTAGTTTGATTTAGAACATCAACGCTTTTAGATAACGTGCCTGAACCGATCAACTTTTGATATAGGAAATGTTCAAAACATTATCCAACAATACAAAATTTTACCGTTTCTTTACTAATAAAGAGACAGATATGATTTTGTATATCAGGTTCGGTATCTAATAACATTCGTTCAGAATCAATGTATTGTAATACAGGGTGACAGTGACCAGCAGACTTGGCTGCAACACTCGCACCGTTTTCTGCCTCATGAAACTTATCACCCGTTCTCAGTTCTCTACCTTTCTATAGCCCTATGTAACAGATTACATATCTGGGATCCTGATCTGGTATCACATACCAAGGACGTAGAGGATACTGAGAAACAGTTCTTGTAATGAACACACCCGAAGATGATGTATCAGTATGCACTCTCTTCGTTTGGGCGGCACGGGAAATCTGGTATTCCCCAATTTCCTGCTCTGTCTTATAATATTTATAAGTTGGAGCGGGACCAACGTTCCCCAGCTCAGTATAACAAGCGGGTTCGGTCAATAATCCGTTTTATTATCTTGATTAAGGCGTGATATGGTCGCTACCAGAAGAGAGAGAGAAGAAAACACTCAGCGTGCGCTCTTGCAAGAATAGATTGGTTTTTATTTTATCTAATCAGGATGGCTCCCACTGCTTTTTATCAAATCTTCCTTCAAACCCTAAAAGGAAAGACTAGCCGGGATTAATTACACACTACAAGTTCGCCAATCTTTCAGCCAGGCCAGTGTCGGTACTTTGAGGGAGGTCCCCCGTGCTTTCGCACGAACCTAATTAATGTAAACCTCGTTTTCCCAGAGGCGTAACCCCGTTGACACCTTTCTAGACACCTACTTGATCGGCTAATTGTAATGTATAAAACTCTCCCAGGAGTAACAATTACTCGCAGCGGGTATCGGGATCCAACTATCTCATAGAAGGTATGCAATCTCATTGCAAATTTCAACACTTGAAATTCCCGATAATATTTTGCCCCTAGCTCGCTATGACCTTGACGGAGGCCAAACAACCCATAGTCCGCTAGTCAAGTTCAACCCGTCATTTCCTGATTGAATTAAACCCACCCGCACGACCCTTGACGGAGGCCAAACAACGCCGTACGAATACCCTAATCCAATCGCATCATATGCTAGCAGATAAGCACTAGTTAGCTACCGTACACTACGCCTTGACGGAGGCCAAACAACCGCAGCACGAATACTAACTAGTACGTATCTGAAATGACGGAGGGCTACGACAGGTTTTTCTGAAAACCTATTGCGTAATGAACTTGATATCGTTGTAGGATCGAATGAATTTTGAAATGGAGTGTTTTTGAGGCTTTTCTAGTTTTGCTAAAGGAGTCACTCCCGGAAAAGGGATCGTCGGTCCTTTCCTCGTCGAATGAGGTGCGGGATATATCATATATATCACTGTGCAAAGCAAAAACTCTTAAAAGCAATCAAAAGAAAAACCGAGTGTGTAGCATCTGCCAGTTATTGCTAAAGGAGTCACTCCCGGTGAAGGGATCTCGGTCCTTTCCTCATCGAATAAGGTGCAGGATATATCACATATACCGCTGTGCAAAGCAAGAACTGTAGCTACCTGTTTTATTTTGAAATTCAATTCTACAACATCTTAGGTTTCTTTTATTTCATTAATCACATTAATGAAGTCCCATCATTTAAGTACCTAAACATCACAGATAAATACGACGTACACTTATGCCATCCGCATTCGCCTCGATGTCCCCTCGTGCACCGTTAGGTTAGGTAACTAACGGCAGAGCGGGGCAGGGCTAGCGCGGGTGTAAAACATAAGTAACGTCTATATAATATATCATATATACTATATACAGTATCTATCACAGAACATCACATGATCACATCACAGATATCGCAGCAGAAGAAACATATGAAATATTGGATATACTAGGACGTCCGTATTTTCAATACGAGCCAGTATAATACACGGATTCCACGGTCGTGATGAATAGCCAAACCCACACCCCTAGACCCCTAAGAGAGCGGCAAGCAACCCTACCAATTCTAGAGTTAGAAGACCCGGACTCGACTCCTCGAGTTGGTCTCCGACTGGACTCCAGAACCCGGTTACTTGTGCTCCCCTCCTTGGGTCTATCCTAGTGCGGAAAAGTAAATAATATACAAACGGTGACAACTTCCGCAACCTGGAAGCGCCCTAATAAAAGAATATTACATACAAGTTTTTACATGAATGAAAATGAAAAACACTCATCTCACATAAAAACCCCCGGCTATTCAAACACGACGATCCAATATAACATATCCAGCAACACATAACATCACATGTCATCTACGTAAGTAAATATGCGCATCCCAATTGTCGTTGACATATAGCAACGAAACCGGCGATATCACATATTACACTTACGGTCACAGAAAAGAAAGTGTAAAACTACAACAGTTGGAATCCGCAACCTGTTTAGACATCGCATGCCTAATCAAATGAATTACTTAGACATCGCATGCCTAACAATTATAAACCCCGCATTTTAGTCTCATTATCGAAAACTCTTTTCAATGTCAAGTCGGGCAATTCAACAAGATTCCCGACATCCTGATCGAATGCTCGTCGCAAACTTCAGTAGGCGGCCGCACCCCTGATACCGTCGACGAAGTGCACCAAGAAGGAACACCGCTACCGCGAGCACCCGAACGGATGCTTTCGGCGATGGGGTTCTCCTACAGCCACTTGGTCGGGGCTATGGAGTGAGGCTGTCTATTAAGTTTACCCGGCGAGAATCCGCGTACGCTATGTGATTGCGACGGACTTTTGATCACATCAAAATTCCGTGGCAACCGATCAAGTGAGACTAAACTGCTATGTTTATAATATTCATTCCGTTATCTCATAACTTATTGTGAATTCCAATTATTGTATCCCATTCCGGATAAATAGAAAATGTTAAACTTTCCGATCGAACATTCGAACACCCAAGTTTTCCCAATACAGATCAACACATGAAATAAGTCTAACAACATTCAGTTCGTGCCTCAGTACCGACGGTCCAGCCGTAGAAGGGTCAAGCCAACGCCTCACATGTGGCACGCCGTACTGCCCCAAACCCGAAGGTTCAAAGGGCAGTTCAAGACGGTCACATAATCGAGTTAAGGTTTGTTGTCTTCTAGAGGGTCCATCGCGTTACTTGCACTACTTCGAACGTCGTTAAACTACGGAAAAATCCAACACTTGGAAATTTCCCGACAGGGGAAAAATTGGGTATTTATATCCGGTCGAACTTTTTAACATATTCTAAAATTTATCCGGAAAGCCAAATAGACAAAATTTGATACCCGGATCGAAACACCGAATCCCCAAAACAACTCCAGAAAATTCAACTCTTGAATAAATATTAAAAATTTCCAGAAAATCCAGCATAATATAATAGGAGTTACTGTGCAAACAGTGTACGATGACGTCATCATTCCACCGCGGAACCGCCGCAGAAGCCAGGCTTCTGCCGCAGTTCCGCCGCGGTTTGTACTGTTCATCTGTAAATTTTTGCATGGTAATTCTTATTTTTCCCTGCTGAATTTTTTAGCAATTTTTAATTTGGAAAAATCCACGTTTTCAGAAAACGGACAGAGAGCATGGAAATTTTGCGGTTTCGGTTCGTTCGGACTTCAAATTGCGTCTAGACTTCGCCTAAGACTCTAGCTAGTCTCTGATACCACTGTAGGGTTCCTAGGCACCCTAGTGAGGTCTCACAAGGCATCGATCATGCCAAATTAAAATTTTAACGGTGCCGAGAAACCCGACTACGGATCGTCGGCTAGAAATCTAGGCGAAAAGTAAACTAGTTAACACTTAACTAAAAGATACGGAAATACAACCTTTGTAGATCCGGTTCTCCACCTCCATAGCTCCGCAACGAAGTCCTCTCCGCTGTCCAAAAAGAATCCGGGCTCTAGCGTTGACTTCATCGGAGAATAAGCGAGCTAGGTCGTCGATGTCCATACCGAAGATGATCTACGTCGAGGCATCGCTAAATCAAGCTCCGACTTCACCAAGTCAAGAAACTTGTGAAGAAAACACACACTACTACTTGGCAAGAGGTAGAGTATGAAGAAATAGGAAGTGGGTAGACTTTAGTTTTGGATTTCTCACTCATTTCATCAATCCACCATTGATGTAGTCAAGCTTTTCTTCTTGAAATGAAGAAGAAGAAAAAAGCAAGAAGATGATAATTGTTATGATAATTTATTAGATAAATAGAAAAGAATAATAATCTTATCATAATCAAACCATGGTTTGTTGTAGAGAGTTGACCAAGGTTAGATGAGTGGTTAGGGTTAAGCATGAAGACAAAGTGGTCACTTTGGTCAAATCTTCATGAAGCTTCAACAAGCTTCAAGATTTAAAGCCACCACTTTGTTTTCTTTTCTTTTTGTTAATCCAAAATAAATAGATAGATAAATAAATGAATAAGAAAATCAAAACCCTAACCATTTAAATAACCTTGGTTTAATTCTTTATACAAACCCTAGCAATCATGCATCATCAAACATGATACAATGAAGTGCACAAAAATATATCGAATATACAATGTGCACACCCGAGCGAGAAAATCCATTTAAAGTGAACCGATACTAGTTAATGCAAAGTAATATATCAAATATATAATTATGCATTAAATCATTAAATCAACACTTGATTTAACGATCCGGTCATATCGCATATAACCGACTAGTATACAATGTATCGTCTTATCGAATCAATCCTTGATTCGATAACTAGGTTATATCGCATACAACCATTCGACACATTCATCGCGAGAATGGAATACAGTATCACATACACGTATTATTCTCGGTCCCGCACATATCTCATATGCGCTCCTATTTCGTTTCGCTTGAGCCAGGAAACCTCTGTGTAGGACTCTAAAGACTCGTCAATACGCCGGCAGCAGATGATGATTATATCAAACACCCACAAGCCGCAAGCGGTCTGCTAAACGTAACGGCCACCCGGGTATTGAGCGATCTGAAGATCGACGAGCAAGCCCGCTCACACTCCAGTGAATCCAACCAGTAACACTACCGTACAGTCCGGTCTGATCGTCTGATATGTCGCATATCTTGCCTAGGGGTGGTAAACGTCAGACCCCAATAGCTCGATAAGTCGTGCAGATATGAGGTCTATAACACTTCGAGAAACTACTGGTAACACTTACCAGTAAATCTCAGCAACCCTGGCCAGGGATTTCCTGTTATAGCCAACCGAACACAGCGCAACATCAACCCCCTATACCGGGAGAGACGAATCCCCTCCTATCGCTCATTGCCTCCATGTGACTCGGGACTGTACCCAAAAACCACCGTTTTGCACGCCCTCTTGGACGTGGTAAGATGGAAATCAAAGCACAGTGGGAACCACACAAGACTCTATGACGATCTCGGGTCAACAGACTATTCTGTACCAGTGTCACCAGAGAACTGCCATCTGACGTGAGGTATAATACCATCTGGGAGTTCTCGGCGAGTCCGTCCAGTATACCCAGTCTCTACTGAGCACCCGTATATCATCTCTGATGTCAAACACCAATGGATATGGGATCATCCATCGCCCATCTGTATGGGTCGAGAAGGTACACGCTAGTCTACTCTGGTATATCGATGCCCTGTCTCGATACACCCACGACTAGGGACTTTGAAGGATGTACTTATGGACTACCATGTCCCCACTAGTATGATCCGCATCATAGTCCAGGTAGTCAAGTACACATCCTAAGGGCTTTACCAACATGTAACAGAGAGACAATCAGTATACACGTTAAGGTAAAGATCAACCAGATAGCATACTATCATGTCGAGCAAGAAAGTCCTCCCTATATATGTCCCAGCATCCACTACAATATACATCCAATGTACAGTAATGGCCTCTAGGGCATACATATTGCTAACACTTTTCATTTTAAAACAACTTATCATAAACTAGCTTCATCTTCTCCTTCTTTTTCAAGAGAGAAAACTAGATGCCATCAATGGCAACTTGAGAAAAAGTGAGTGAAATCCAATTCTAAAGTGAACCCACCTCCTATTTCTTCACCCTCTACCTCTTGCCAAGTTGTTTTGGGTGTTTTCTTCACAAGTTTCACAACTTTGTGATGTCAGAGCTTGAACTTGTGATGCCTCGACGTAGATCGTCTTTGACACGAAGCTGACGACCTATTCCGCTCGTTTTCCAGATGAAGTCGACGAATGAGTCTAGGATTCGAAAAGGACAGCGAGAGGATGACTACGTGGAGCTAAGGAAGTGGATATCCGGATCTACAAAGGTTGTAGCATCTAACTTTTAGTTAAAGTGTTAACTAGTTTATAGTTTCGCCTAGAATTCTAGCCGACGATCCGTATTAGGGTTTCTCGGCACCCATAATTTTTGAAATTGGCATGATTGATACCTTGTGAGACTTCATTAGAGTGCCTAGGCACCCTACAGGTGTATCGAGACGGGGCATCGATATACCAGAGTAGACTAGCGTGTACCTTCTCGACCCATACAGATGGGCGATGGATGATCCCATATCCATCGGTGTTTGACATCAGAGATGATATACGGGTGCTTATTGGAGACTGGGTACACTGGACGGACTCGCCGAGAACTCCCAGATGGTATTATACCTTACGTCACATGGCAGTTCTCTGGTGACACTGGTACAGAGTAGTCTGTTGACCCGAGATCGTCATAGAGTCTTGTGTGGTTCCCACT
This sequence comes from Agapanthus africanus, assembly GCA_030015575.1. NCBI lineage: Eukaryota > Viridiplantae > Streptophyta > Magnoliopsida > Asparagales > Amaryllidaceae > Agapanthus > Agapanthus africanus. Next base: position 57,493,602 of record JASDDO010000029.1, read on the forward strand.
GTGCTTTGATTTCCACCTTACCACGTCCAAGAGGGCGTGCAAAACGGTGGCTTTTGGGTACAGTCCCGAATCACATGGAGGCAATGAGCGATAGGAGGGGATTCGTCTCTCCCGGTATAGGGAGTTGATGTTGCGCTGTGTTCGATTGGCTATAACCGGAAATCCCTGGCCAGGGTTGCTGAGATTTACCGGTAAGTGTTACCAGTAGTTTCTCGAACTGTTATAGACCTCAAATCGACACGACTTATCGAGCTATTGGGGTCTGACGTTTACCACCCCTAGGCGAGATATGCGACATATCAGACGATCAGACCGGACTGTACGGTAAGTGTTACTGGTTGGATTCACAGGAGTGTGAGCGGGCTTGCTCGTCGATCTTCTGATCGCTCAATACCCGGGTGGCCGTTACGTTTAGCAGACCGCTTGCGGCTTGTGGGTGATTGATATGATCATCATCTGCTGCCGGCGTATTGACGAGTCTTTAGAGTCCTACACAGAAGTTTCCTGGCTCAAGCGAAACGAAATAGGAGCACATATGAGATGTGTGCGGGACCGAGAATAATACCAGTATGTGATACTGTATTCGATTCTCGCGATATGTGACATTGATCGGTTATATGCGATATAGCCGGGTTATCGGATCAAGTGTTGATTCGATAAGTTGTTACTATTGATACTAGTCGGTTATGTGCGACATGACCGGATCATTGAATCAATTGTTGATTTAATGATTTAATGTATAATTATATATTTGATATATTACTTTGCATTAACTAGTATTGGTTCACTTTAATAGGATTTTCTCACTTGATGCACATTGTATATGTGATATATTTTTGTGCACCTTTTTGTATCATGTTTGATGATACATGCTCACTAGGGTTTGTGTAAAGATTAAACCATGGTTGTGTAATGGTTAGGGTTTTCTTTTGCTTAATCATTTATTTATTTTGTTTATTTATTTTGCAAAATAAATGAATGGTGGCTTTCTTTGGATGGTAGTTGAAGCTTCATGAAGCTTTGACTAAGTGACCATTTTGTCTCATGCTTAACCCTAACCATTCCACTTAACTATAGTCTATTCTCTACACATGACCATGGTTGGATTATGATAAGTATTCATTTTTATTTTTCTATTTGAAAATAACTTATCATAACATATTCCTTCTTATTCTTCATCATCTTCAAAGAAGAAGCTTGCCTCCATCAATGGCAACTTAGGAAAATGAGTGAGAAATCCAATTCTAAAGTGAACCCACTTCCTATTTCTTCATCCTCTACCTCTTGCCAAGTAGTATAGGGTGTTTCCTTCACAAGTTTTCATGGCTTGGTGAAGGTGGAGCTTGATCTAGTGATGCCTCGACGTAGATCATCTTCGGCATCGTCGTCGATGACCTAGCCCGCTTTTTCTCCGATGAAGCCGATGCCAGAGTCATGGTTCGATTTGGACAGCGGAGAGGACTTCATCATGGAGCTATGGAGGTGGAGAAACGGATCTACAAAGGTTGTATTTCCGTTCTTATAGTTTAGTTGTAAACTAGTTGCTTTGTTCGCCTAAAATCTAGTTAACGATCCGTAGTCTAGGGTTTCTCGGCACCGTAAATTTTGAAACGGGCATGGTTGATGCCTTGTGAGACCTCTTGAGAGTGCTTAGGAACCCTACAGTGGTATCAGAGCCTAGCTAGAGCCTTAGGCGAAGTCTAGACGACGTTTGAAATCCGAACGAACCCGAAACCCATTTTCCAAAATGCTCTCTGTCCAATTTTTAAAAATCTGGATTTTTCAATATTAAAAATATGCAGAAAATTAAGCAGGGTTTTTTTATGAATTACTGCGAAAAACGGAGACCTAACTCCGTCATAACGCCGCGGAACCGCGGCCTGAGCCCACGTGGCGCGGCGGTTCCGCGGCCATGTTGTTGACTCTTTGACTCCTTTTTGCACAGTAATGTTTATAATTAATTCCTGTGTTTTCTGGGTAATTTTAATATATCCTATGCAGTTGAGTTTTCTGGGGTTGTTTTGGGGATTCGAATGTTCGATCGGATTATCAAATTTTGTCTGTGTGGCTTTCCGGATAAATTTTAGAATATGTTAAAAAGTTCGACCGGATATAAATACCCAATTTTTCCCCTGTCGGGAAATTTCCAAGTGTTGGATTTTTCCGTAGTTTGACGACGTTCTAAGTAGTGCAAGTAACGCGATGGACCCTCTAGAAGACAACAAACCTTAACTCGATTATGTGACCGTATTGAACTGCCCTTTGAACCTTCGGGTTTGGGGCAGTACGGCGTGCCACATGTGAGGCGTTGGCTTGACCCTTCTACGGCTGGACCGTTGGTACTGAGGCACGAACGGAATGTTGTTAGACTTATTTCATGTGTTGAGCTGTATCGGGAAAACTTGGGTGTTTGACTGTTCGATCGAAAAGTTTAACATTTTCTGTTTATTCGGAATGGGATACAATAATTGGAATTCACAAGTAGTTATGTGATAACTGAATGAATGTTATAAACACAGCAGTTTAGTCTCACTTGATCGGTTGCCACGGAATTTTGATGTGATCAAAAGTCCGTCGCAATCACGTAGAGTACGCGGATACTCGCCGGGTAAACTTAATAGACAGCCTCGCTCCATAGCCTCGACCAAGTGACTGTAGGAGAACCCCGTCGCCGAAAGCATCCGTACGGGTGCTCGCGGCAGCGGTGTTCCGCCTTGGTGCACTTTGTCGACGGCGTCGGGGGTGCGGCCGCCTACTGAAGTTTGCGATGAGCATTCGATCAGGATGTCGGGAATCTTGTTGAATTGCCCGACTTGATATTGAAAAGTGTTTTCGATTTTGAGACTAAAATGCGGGGTTTATAATTGTTAGGCATGCGATGTCTAAGGTATTCATTTGATTAGGCATGCGATGTCTATGCAGATTGCGGATTCCAACTGTTGTAGTTTTACACTTTCTTTTCTGTGACCGTAAGTGTAATATGTGATATAGCCGGTTTCGTTGCTATATGTCAACGACAATTGGGATACACATGTTTACTTACGTTGATGACATGTGATGTTATGTGTTGCTGGATATGTTATATTGGATCGTCGTGTTTGAATAGCCGGGTTTTTTTTATGTGAGATGAGTGTTTTTCATTTTCATTCATGTAAAAACTTGTATGTAATATTCTTTTATTGGGGCACTTCCAGGTTGCGGAAGATGTCACCCTTTGTATATTATTTTCTTTTCCGCACTAGGATAGACCCAAGGAGGAGAGCACAAGTAACCGGGTTCTGGAGTCCAGTGGGAGACCAACTCGAGGAGTTGAGTCCGGGTCTCCTAACTATAGAATTGGTAGGGTTGCTTGCCGCTCTCGTAGGGGTCTAGGGGTGTGGGTTTGGCTATTCATCGCGACCGTGGAATCCGTGTTTTATACTGGCTCATATTGAAAACACGGACGTCCTAGTATATCCAATATTTCATATGATTCTTCTGCTGCGTTATCTGTGATGTGATCATGTGATATGTTCTGTGATAGATACTTTATATAGTATATATGATATATTATATAGGCGTTACTTATGTTTTACACCCGCGCTAGCCCTGCCCCGCTCTGCCGTTAGTTACCTAACCTAACGGTGCACGAGGGGACATCGAGGTGAATGCGGATGGCATAAGTGTACGTCGTATTTATCTGTGATGATTAGGTACTTAAATGATGGGACTTCATTAATGTGATTAATGAAAATAAAAGAAACCTAAAGATGTTGTAGAATCGAATTTCAAAATAAAACAGGGTAGCTACAGTTCTTGCTTTGCACAGAGGTATATGTGATATATCCTGCACCTTATTCGATGAGGAAAGGACCGAGATCCCTTCACCGGGAGTGACTCCTTTAGCAATAACTGGCAGATGCTACACACTCGGTTTGTCTTTTGATTGCTTTTAAGTGTTTCTGCTTTGCACAGTGATATATGTGATATATCCCGCACCTCATTCGACGAGGAAAGGACCGACGATCCTTTCACCGGGAGTGACTCCTTTAGCAAAACTAGAAAAGCCTCAAAAGCACTCCATTTCAAAATTCATTCGATCCTACAACGATATCAAGTTCATTACGCAATAGGTTTTCAGAAAAACCTGTCGTAGCCCTCCGTCATTTCAGATAAGTTGTATATAGTATTCGTGCTGCATTTGTTGGCTTTCGTCAAGGTGCAGTGTGCGGTAGCTATATGCTGCTTATCTGCTAGCATACGATGCGATTGGATTAGGGTAGTCGTGCGGCTTTGTTGGCTTTCGTTAAGGGTCGTGCGGGTGGGTTTAATTCAATCAAGAAATGTACGGGTTGAACTTGACTAGCGGGCTATGGTTTGTTGTCTTTCGTCAAGGTCATAGCACGTTAGGGGCAAAACTATCGGGAATTTCAAGTGTTGAAATTTGCAATGAGATTGCATACCTTCTATGAGATAGTTGGATCCCGATATCCGCTGCGAGTAAGAGTTACTCCTGGGAGAGTTTTACACATTACAATTAGCCGATCAAGTAGGTGTCTAGAAAGGTGTCAATGGGGTTACGCCTCTGGGAAAACGATGTTTACATTAATTAGGTTCGTGCGAAAGCACGGGGGACCTCCCTCAAAGTACCGACACTGGCCTGGCTGATAGATTGGCGAACTTGTAGTATGTAATTAATCCCGGCTAGTCTTTCCTTTTAGGGTTTGAAGGAAGATTTGATAAAAAGCAGTGGGAGCCATCCTGATTAGATAAAATAATAACCAATCTATTCTTGCAAGAGCGCACGCTGAGTGTTTTCTTCTCTCTCTCCTGGTAGCGACCATATCATGCCTTAATCAAGATAATAATACGGAATATTGACCGAACCCGCTTGTTATACTGAGCTGGGGAACGTTGGTCCCGCTCCAACTTATAATTGTTATAAGACAGAGCAGGAAATAAGGGGAATACCAGATTTCCCGTGCCGCCCAAACGAAGAGAGTGCATGCTGATGCATCATCTTCGGGTGTGTTCATTATACAGAACTGTTTCTCAGTATCCTCCGCATCCTCGGTATATGATACCAGATCAGGATCCCAGATATGTAATATGTTACATAGGGCTACAGAAAGGTAGAGAACTGAGAACGGGTGATAAGTTTAATGAGGCAGAAAACGGGGCAAGTGTTGCAGCCAAGTCTGTTGGTCACTGTCACCCTGTATTCCAAATACATTGATTCTGAACGAATGTTATTATATACCGAACCTGATATACAAAATCATATCAGTCTCTTTATCAGTAAAGAAATGATAAAATTTTGTATAGTTGGATAATGTTTTGAACATTTCCTATATCAAAAGTTGATTGGTTCAGGCACGTTATCTAAAAGCATTGATGTTCTAAATCAAACTACAGTTCTTTAGTATACAGAACACACACAAGAGGAAGAGTTCAGAAATGAACGAATCCTTCTTGAGGCATTGTAGACTAGGTAATATCAATGCGACCCGACTAGCTGAAGTTACATGTAGATGCATATTTAAATCAGTTTGAATTTACATCTTGTGAAACTTGCCAGTCATGTCACAAAGATAAGATGACCATAGCTCAGTTTACTGGAAACAGAGAAAGAGTTAGTGAACTCTTGGGATGATACATGTTGATGTATGTAGGTCCCCTGTCTACACATGCCAGGACCGGTTCTTTATACTTCATTACGTTCTCTGATAATCTTTCGAGATTCAGACCTATGTTCCTGTTGAAACACAAGTCCGAACCTTTTGAGATATTCACAGAATATAAGTTAGAAGTAGAGAACCAAAACGGGTATAAGTATTATATCCTTTGATGAGATCAGGGAGGAGAATACTTGAGCACGGAAATCCTGGACTATTCTAAAGAAGAATGAGATTCTCTCTCAGCATTACTCCTCCGTATACACCATAGCACGATGGTATATCGGGGCGGAGCAATCTCACCCTATATGATAAGGTGTGCTCTATGATGAGTACTACTGAGTTACCTATTTCCTTTTGGGTGTTATGCACTTGAGAAGCTGCATACCTATTGAATAGGGTTCGAATCAAATCAGTCGCCTACCATTTCATATGTGATATGGAAAGGGAAGAGCCCATGTCTTAAGCTAGTTAAGATTTGGGGTTGACCGGCCTATGTCTGAAAGCAAAATTCGGACAAGCTCGAGGCAAGGTCTGTTATGTAGAACTGGAAATGTTCCAGCTATACAAACTACAGCTGATGATTTGAAAGAACCAAAGGATTCTATAGTTACCAACGAACCTCAGCCTCTCCGCCGATCTAGTAAGGTTCCTCACCCACCTGAGAGATACTTCGGTTTCTCTATGACAGTGGGAGAAAGGATGGCATCATGAGATGATGACCCAACTAGTTTCGAGCTGGCCATCGGGAGTGGGACTCTGTAAGAATGGCTGGATGCTTAGCGATCTGAGATGGAATCCTTATACACCAACAAAGTATGGACTTTGGTTGCTATATCTGAAGGGTTAAATCCCCATCAGGAGCAAGTATATCTTGAGAAGATTACTTGGTGTAGATGGAAAAGTTGAGACTTTCAAAGCTAGACTTGTTAAAGCTTTTCGTTATCGATCAAAGTGGATAATGATGAAACCTTTTCAAGTAGCTATGCTTAAGTCCATCCAGATCCTACTTGCCACGGCTACATACCATGACTATGATATCTGGCGGTTGGGTGTCATGACTGCTTTTCTAAATGATGTTTTAGAAGAGAGAGTCTATAAGTACACAGCCAGAGGGCTTCGTAGACAGTGGGAGCAGCGGAAACGTGCACAAGATGCTTTATAGGATAAAGCAGGTATCGCGGAGTTGGAACATCTGTTTTGATGTAGTAGTCAAACAGTTTGACATCATCAAAATGGTAGATGAACCTTGTATATACAAAAAGATAGTAGGGAGTATGGTGATGATCCTCGTAGAGTACGTGGATGTCATGCTCTTGATAAGAAAGGAGTTTCTTATGCTACGCTCGATCAATCTCCGTTTATCACAAAGATTCTCCGTGTAGGATCAAAATGATACCTCCTAAATCCTGAGTTTTGGATCTATGAGATAGATTTAATTGGATGTTAGGATTCTCACTAAGTGTAGTGAGAAGGTATCAATTGGTCCTGGGGAGAATCACTGGAAGGGTTCCAGGGTGATAAAGACGACTGATTGTCAGTCGCAGGCATTGTCTTTACCCTCAGTAAAGGGACGGTATGTTGGAAGAGTTCCAAGCTAGATACCGTGACATACTAGACGATAAAGGCAGGATACATCGCTACTTAAGATGCTACCAAAGAGGCTGTTTGGGTGTATATTGGTTCATGAGATGAACTATGTTCCTCCCATTGTGTGACAATGGAGTTGTGGCTTATGCCAAGGAACGCAGGTCCCATCAGTGATCCAGACAAATTCTAAGGCAGTATCACTTGATCATGGAGATGGTTGATCTCTAAGGGATCGAGGTTAGGAGAGTAGACTCAGAGGACAACACAGCGGATCCACTCACAAAGGCCTGTTCCTAGAGAGAGATTTTTATGGGATGGTTGAGTATGAGATACTACAACCACTGCTACAGATGGCCCTAGTGCAAGTGGGAGATTGTTAATTGTATGTATGCCCTAGAGGCCATTACTGTACATATGATGTATATTGTAGTGGATGCTAGGACGTATATAGGGAGGACTTTCTTGCTCGACATGATAGTATGCTATCTGGTTGATCTTTACCTTAACGTGTATACTGATTGTCTCTCTGTTACATGTTGGTAAAGCCCTTAGGATGTGTACTTGACTACCTGGACTATGATGCGGATCATACTAGTGGGGACATGGTAGTCCATAAGTACATCCTTCAAAGTCCCTAGTCGTGGGTGTATCGAGACGGGGCATCGATATACCAGAGTAGACTAGCGTGTACCTTCTCGACCCATACAGATGGGCGATGGATGATCCCATATCCATCGGTGTTTGACATCAGAGATGATATACGGGTGCTCAGTGGAGACTGGGTACACTGGACGGACTCGCCGAGAACTCCCAGATGGTATTATACCTTACGTCAGATGGCAGTTCTCTGGTGACACTGGTACAGAGTAGTCTGTTGACCCGAGATCGTCATAGAGTCTTGTGTGGTTCCCACTGTGCTTTGATTTCCACCTTACCACGTCCAAGAGGGCGTGCAAAATGGTGGCTTTTGGGTACAGTCCCGAATCACATGGAGGCAATGAGCGATAGGAGGGGATTCGTCTCTCCCGGTATAGGGAGTTGATGTTGCGCTGTGTTCGATTGGCTATAACCGGAAATCCCTGGCCAGGGTTGCTGAGATTTACCGGTAAGTGTTACCAGTAGTTTCTCGAACTGTTATAGACCTCAAATCGACACGACTTATCGAGCTATTGGGGTCTGACGTTTACCACCCCTAGGCGAGATATGCGACATATCAGACGATCAGACCGGACTGTACGGTAAGTGTTACTGGTTGGATTCACAGGAGTGTGAGCGGGCTTGCTCGTCGATCTTCTGATTGCTCAATACCCGGGTGGCCGTTACGTTTAGCAGACCGCTTGCGGCTTGTGGGTGATTGATATGATCATCATCTGCTGCCGGCGTATTGACGAGTCTTTAGAGTCCTACACAGAGGTTTCCTGGCTCAAGCGAAACGAAATAGGAGCACATATGAGATGTGTGCGGGACCGAGAATAATACCAGTATGTGATACTGTATTCGATTTTCACGATATGTGACATTGATCGGTTATATGCGATATAGCCGGGTTATCGGATCAAGTGTTGATTCGATAAGTTGTTACTATTGATACTAGTCGGTTATGTGCGACATGACCGGATCATTGAATCAATTGTTGATTTAATGATTTAATGTATAATTATATATTTGATATATTACTTTGCGTTAACTAGTATTGGTTCACTTTAATAGGATTTTCTCACTTGATGCACATTGTATATGTGATATATTTTTGTGCACCTTTTTGTATCATGTTTGATGATACATGCTCACTAGGGTTTGTGTAAAGATTAAACCATGGTTGTGTAATGGTTAGGGTTTTCTTTTGCTTAATCATTTATTTATTTTGTTTATTTATTTTGCAAAATAAATGAATGGTGGCTTTCTTTGGATGGTAGTTGAAGCTTCATGAAGCTTTGACTAAGTGACCATTTTGTCTCAAGCTTAACCCTAACCATTCCACTTAACTATAGTCTATTCTCTACACATGACCATGGTTGGATTATGATAAGTATTCATTTTTATTTTTCTATTTGAAAATAACTTATCATAACATATTCCTTTTTCTTCTTCATCTTCTTCAAAGAAGAAGCTTGCCTCCATCAATGGCAACTTGGGAAAATGAGTGAGAAATCCAATTCTAAAGTGAACCCACTTCCTATTTCTTCATCCTCTACCTCTTGCCAAGTAGTATAGGGTGTTTCCTTCACAAGTTTTCATGGCTTGGTGAAGGTGGAGCTTGATCTAGTGATGCCTCGACGTAGATCATCTTCGGCATCGTCGTCGATGACCTAGCCCGCTTTTTCTTCGATGAAGCCGATGCCAGAGTCATGGTTCGATTTGGACAGCGGAGAGGACTTCATCATGGAGCTATGGAGGTGGAGAAACGGATCTACAAAGGTTGTATTTCCGTTCTTATAGTTTAGTTGTAAACTAGTTGCTTTGTTCGCCTAAAATCTAGTTAACGATCCGTAGTCTAGGGTTTCTCGGCACCGTAAATTTTGAAACGGGCATGGTTGATGCCTTGTGAGACCTCTTGAGAGTGCCTAGGAACCCTACAAGTACAATTGTCATTTTCCCAAAGGTTAAGTTCATAGAACCGTTACGACAATTAATGACAGCATTGGAAGTTGCTAAGAAGGGTCGACCGAGAATCACCGGAATTTGGTTCCGTGGGTTCGCTACAGGTTGTGTATCTAAAACAATAAAGTCCACAGGGAATATAAATTCCCCGACTTTTATCAACACATCCTCAAGTCACCCCTGGGTTTGGTGATAGATCGATCTACCAGCTGGAGAGTGCAGTGGGCAGGTTTCATGTCACGAACCGAAATGGCACGTGACTGGCACTTGAATCATATGAAGTGTATAGGACTCCATTTAATTCAAATAAGCCAAAATCCCAGAAATCTAAACCATTTAAGAGATGAAAGTGAAGGAAAACTTGTTTAAAAGTTTGCGTATAAATCACTTTGAAAGTCGTAGTAAACATTTTTAAAACATCAAGTTTTTTCCGAAAATTTCGGCAGAGTCTCCTTTGTAAATACTGACCCCAAACGGGTACAACATGAATAATATACATAAATAAATAAAGGTATCCCCAAGCGGAAGCTAGCTCTTCGCCAATTGGCGGTCACAACCATGCAAGAAATTGTAACATTTCAGAAAAATAAAATATTATTTTTGGGAATTTTTATAATTAAATAATAAAATATTGAATATTTTAATAAGGCGGTATAATTAAATTCCGATAAATGGGGATTTTTTTTTGAAAATTATGGAAATTACTAAAAAGAGGGTACTTTATGTGATTCATGCAAATTATGAAAGTTTATGATTTATATGACACTATTTTAGTGCTAATCGCGATTAAAAAATCGTTAATCGGACTTTAAGCGTGTTTTGTGCACCTGTCTTTTTTTAGCACTTGTTACATTTTCTTCATGGCCTTCTCTTTTTTTTTTGGCATGGTTGTTGTTTTAATTGGGAAGAGAAAATATAAGGAAATAGAAAAGAAAAGAAAAAGAAAACATTAAACTAAAAAGGTATGGGCAAGAGAGAGAGAGAGAGAGGGAGAGGGGTTCCTTTGACTTTGGACCATTGTCTTCATTTTCATCTTCTTCATCATTTCCCTCCCTCTTCATTTCAGCTGCTGCCCCCTCTCTTCCTCCTCCACTACAACCCCCTAAACTGTATTAAAAACTACTCCAAAGTCCCTCCCCACTTCACAAAAATTGTGCACAAGCCCTCTAGCTACACTTTGGACCAAGAAAGTTTGCATTTTGGTGCTCTAGGGGATTCATAGGTGATATATGAGGCAATCCTTTCACAATTAGTGTCATATTTCAATTGTTTAAGCCTCTTTTCAAGTTTAAAATCGATTTCGTGGTGTTTAGTGCACTTTGGACATTACTAGAGTGGGTTAGGGTTTAAGTTGAGATTGTGTGGTGAACTTGAGTGTATTGAGTGACTTTAAACCCCTCTATGGTGTTACAAACCCAGAACTTACACTATATAAAACTTGAAACCCAATTTTCTGAAAATCAGTAACTTGTTACGTCGGTTTTGTAAGTATTTGAGGGTGCAGGGAAATCTGGGATGACTTGGAAAGTTTACGAGATAAGCAAACAACATCAGGAGCTTAGATTGACTACCAGGAGACCACCCTACCAATACGAGACAATTCCTGTAAGTCCACGGTAGCGCCCAAGCCATCTAACATACGCCAAATGTGGAATAAAAACTTTTTACAACTGGCGCTATCGCGTACTATAACCCGGATCTGCCATTAAAACTAAACTAACAAAATCTGCAAAGGGGCAGAAACGTTATACCGAACGATCCGAGTCCTTCGGTCTTCAGCCATCATCCCACGCTTTGTTGCGGCTATTAGTTATATGTATGCCCTAGAGGCCATTACTGAACATACGATGTATAATGTAGTGGATGCTAGGACATATATAGGGAGGGCTTTCATGCTCGACATGATAGTATGCTATCTGGTTGCACTTTATCTTAACATGTACTCTAATTGTCTCTATATTACATGTTGATAAAGCCCTTAGGATATAAACTCGACTACTGGGACTATGATGAGATCATACTAGTGGGGCCACGGTAGTCGACGAGTACATCCTATAACTGTTCCTAGTCGAGGGTGTATCGAGACAGGGCATCGATACACCAGAGTAGACTAGCGTATACGCATCTTGACCCATATGATGGGCGATGGATGATCCCATATCCATCGGTGTTTAACATCAATGATGGTGTACGGGTGCTCAGTGGAGACTGGGTACACTGGACGGACTCGCCGAGAACTCCCATATGGTATTATACCTCACGTCAGATGGCAGTTCTCCGGTGACACTGGTACAGAGTAGTCTGTGTTAGTGTATATGCCCTAGAGGCCATTACTGTATCATACTAGTTTGTATATTACTTAATGGATACTTGGGATATTCACCTTGTATATACAATCTTGCTCAAAATAGTAGTATGCTACTTGGTTTGTTTCTACTTCAATGTGTACATGTGTTTATTTTTGTATATCGCCTATACACATTAGTAGAGCCCTTAGGATCTTTGCTTGATTACCAGCGGTGTGATGGCCGTCACACTAGTGGGGCTGGGTAATCTATAAGCACATCCTTATGCAGGTCCCTGGTCGCAGGACTATCGAGACAGGGCATCGATACTCCGGAGTAGACCAGCGCATGCGCTTCTCATCCCAGTGTGGGAGACGGTCTGTCCCACAGCCGTCAGTACGTCGTACTTGAGATAGTATGCGGGTGCTCGTTAGGTTACAGGTACACTGGACAGGACTCGTCGGGAACTGACTAGTTGGTATTATACCTATCGTCAGTTATCAGTTCCTAGGTGACATGAGTACAGCTTAGTCCGCTGACTTGACACTGTCACTTCGTCTCGAGTGTGTTCCCACTGTACTTTGATCACTACCCTACCACGGCTCAAAGGAGTCGTGCAAACAGGTAGTAGTTGGGTGCAGTCCCGAAGCACTTGGAGGCAGTGACGGTTAGACAGGATTCGTCTCTCCCGGTATTGGGGGTTGACATCGCGCTGTGTCTAGGAGAGCCATTACACGAGTAGTCCCTGGCCAGGGCAAACGAGATATACTGGTAGGTTTCCAGTGTTATCTCAGGGTGTTTTGGGCTTCGCTCCGGCACGACTTGTACCGCTATTGGGGGACTGACGTTTACCGCCCCCTAGGCCCGCCATGCGATGTATCAGACGAACAGACCGGACTGTATGGAGAATGTCACACTCAGGCTCAGTAGGAGTTCAGATGGGTTTCGCCTCGTCGGTCTTCTTGTCGGCATTACCTGGGGACCGTTACGCACAGCTAGTGCCGCTTGCGGTCTGTGGTTAAACCCACTGCCAGCGTAGTGTCGAGTCTTTAGAGTCCCACACAGAAAGCTTTTCGCCTTTAGGCAAAAGAGTAGAGGTCGCATGGTATTGCGACAGGTCGTATGGTTTTGCGACAGGGTTCGGTCACATCCGTGCACTTGTGCGCGTACAGTGTCCGGACAGTATACACTAGCGGGCTTTGGTTTAAGCCAGATCCTAGTGTACCTTATGGGATTGGATTTATCCAGTTTGCATTCGTGTTCCTCGGAACGCGGATGCGGGTGTGTATGCACAGTTGATAGGGAGACAGAGGCAGTGGATTCTCATTAGGGTTGTTGACAGTTGACCGTTGACTATTTGACTTTTTGCTCAACCCTAATGAGAATATGATATGTGATTAACTATTATATTAATTAAGTATTATGGTGATATGGTTGTTTACTTTGTTGACTTGTTGACTTTTGTTGACTTGTTGACTTTGTTGACTTGTTGACTTTTGTTGACTTGTTGACCGGTTGACTAGGCTTGACTAGTTGACCATCATGATAACCATAGCCATCATTTCATGGCAAAGACTTTTGTTTGCTTGCTCATTTGTGCAAAATGAGTGCATGAAATGATATGGTTATGGTTGCTTCAACCATCACATAAGACTTTTGTTAGTATGATGAGTTATGATTGCTTTGGATTATGAGAGGGTGAAAGAAAAAAGAGAGCCTCATTCTTTCTTGCTCACTCTCTCTCTTGTTCTTGAGCTCTCCATTTTTGCTCTCACCCTCTTGCTCATTTTCCCTCTCTTTAATCTATGGTTCTCTTGTCTCATGAGTTGAGAATCAAGAACCATAGATAAAATCCCACACAAACTATTCTCTACTCATTCTAGTTCACTAGGTTTAGCAAACCAAGTGAACTAGTTTCTTCAAAGAACGAAGAAGGAGCTAAAGGTTGGAGCTTTCAGGTGGATCTATCTTCGGCGTACGGAGACGACGAGAAGAAGCCAATCGGACCACCACCGGAGCTTGAAGACGAAGGAGTTCAAGACAAGCAAGGTATAACCCCCTAACCGAGTAGCTAGAAACTCATAGTTAGGTTGTTAGATAGATGTTTAACCAAGATCCGGGTTTTAGGTCTATGTTACCACCTCCGTAAAAATCGTTTTTTTTACCAAATTCCGCGTTCCCGAAAGTACCGGGAGAGGTAGCATGAACTTACAGTGGTATCAAAGCCTAGTTAAACTCTATCTAACATGTTAGCAAGTAACTAGAAGACCGATCAAAGAAAAAGTCCCGAAAACAAAACCCCAAAAATTCGAGTTTCTGTCGATTTTTCTACTGTTCAAAAGTTGATTATTTTAACACCTAAAATCGGCTCAGGGTTTTTTATTGCTACTGTAGAAAAATCACCAGGTGATTCCCCTAAACGAGCGCGGAAACGCGGCAATAGCTTGCTATTGCCGCGGTTCCGCGGCCTCCTTGCCCCCTCTCTGGTTTTGTTTTGCTACAGTATGCATCTGGGGGTATTTTGGGAATTTTAGTATATGTATTTTCAACCCAGATTTTCCAAAACGAAAATTTTATTTTGGGGTCCCGAAAATCCGTATTTTTGATCGAACTTCTAAAAGACTTAAGCTAACGGGTTTTCTGTAATGTGATATTTGTATTGAACGTCTACTAATCGCTATATGTCGATTAGTGGGGGTTATACAAATCTGTGATCTGTAATGTTGCTGGAATGTGGATATGAATAAGTTGGATTGTCGCGGGTGAATAGCCGGGGGTTGTGAGACGAGAGTTTTCTTATCTTTCTATTCATGTAAATTTGTAAATTGATGTAATAATTATTTGTATGGCCGCACAACCAGGTCGGGGTTGTAGCCGTCATTGTATAATTTCTTTTTACTGTTTTTGCTCCTAGGATAGACCCATGGAGGGGGTGCACAAACTACCGGGTATGCCGAAGTGTCGAGTGGCCTACTCATGGAGATGAGGGAGGTTGCTATGCTTCGGGTACTTGGCGGGTAGTTTGCCGCACCCGTAGGGGTCTTGGGTGGGGTTTTGGCTATTCACCGTGACCGTGTAATCTGTTTTTGTTACAGGCTCATGCAAATTACAGATTCCTAGTATATCCAATGTATTCATCTGTGATCTGAAATGTTTATCATTGCAGTATATCTATATATGATATTATTTAGGCGTTGCTTATGTTTTACAGACGCGCTAGCCCAGCCCCCGCTCTGTCGTTAGTTAAGTAACCTAACGGGTAATGACGGGGCCCCGTGGCGAATGCGAATGGCATAAGCGTACGTCATATTTTGGTTGTTTTCTGCAATGGTAGGATTTAATGATGGGACGCATTAAAAGAACTAATGCAAGAATATCACGCATTAAAAGAACTAATGCAAGATAATAAACCAAGTTAAAGTCATTGGAACACTTTCGAAAAACCACTCGGTTCTTTTCAAAACCAACTTTTAAATGCGGAGCTTGAGCCACTCCTTTTAAAAGCTATCTCGTTCCATCGACCAAATCAAGTTCACTACGTTAACGGTTTTGCCAAAACCATTCGTAGCCCTCCGTCGTTTCGTATGAATATTCAATAGTATTCAAGCTGTGTTTGTTGACCTTCGTCAAGGCATAGTGATTGGTAGCTATTGGGTATTCATATGTAGCATAGATAGATGCGTTGGTTTGGGACATTCGCATTACCTTGTTGACCTTCGTCAAGGGTATATACGGGTGGATTCAAATTAACCTGGATAATGACGGGCAGAACTTGACATGTGACTTATGATTTGTTGACCTTCGTCAAGGTCATAAGAGCATGGGGCAAAAATCCACATCGGGAGTTTCATAAGTACTGAAACTTGCTAGATTTGCATACCATTTGGAGTGTGATGATTCTGGTAGGATTCCTTCAGTTTCGTCATGCAATGATATTTGGATCCCGATCCTACTGTGAGTATATGCTACTCCTCGGGAAATTTCTCACTTAACGATCAATGCTATAAACCTAGTAGGTGCCTAGAAAGGTGTTAGCGGGGCTACGCCCCCAGGGAAAAGAGGTTCTCTAATTAAGGAACTTCGCGAAAGCGTTGGAAAACCTCCCTCGAAGTACCGACACCGGCCTGGCTGAACGGTTAAGCAAGTATTGTGCGGTGGGATTGATCCCGGCTAATTCTTCCTTTATGGTTTGAGGAGGGATTCGAGAAACAGTGGGAGCCATCCTGTTTAGACAAACTAAAAACCACTCTAAACTTGCAAGAGCATCATGCTGAGTGTTTCTTCTTCTCTCTCCTAATTGTAGCGACCAATCAACATGACTGGACTTAAGTTACTCCTAGATAAAAACAAACTGACAGGGCCAAACTACAAAGATTGGCTCAGGAATGTCAAGATAGCAATCACTTACGATAAGCTGGGGTATCTTCTTACCACCAAAGCTCCCCCTGTCCCTGGTCCAACTTCCAGCGTCGCGGATAAGGAAATCCGCAAGACTTGGGAGATTGATAGCGCGAAGGCCAAATGCCTCCTGCTTGCCTCGATGGACAACGAACATCAGAGGAGGCACGAGAATATGGACATGGAATCCATATTGCTTCATACAAAAGAACTGTATGGAGAGCAATCTCGTATCGCAAGATACGAAGCGTCGAAAAAGTTATTTTCGACAAGAATGGCCGTCGGATCATCAGTAGCCGAGCACGTGCTAAAGATGATCGGCTTCATTGAGGAGCTCGCTGACCTAAGGATCACATTGGAGAGTGAGCTATATACGGATATAGTTCTCCAGTCCCTTCCTTCCACTTACGCCCAGTTTATACTGAACTTTAACTTACAAGAAAAAGAGGTTGAACTTTCAGAGCTCCTCAACATGCTTAGGAGCGCAGAGGGCACCCTACAGAAAGGTAGGGATACATCCACTTTGTTTGTAGGAGGATCATCTTCTTCTAGGTCCAAGGCGAAAGCCAAGGGAAAGAAGAAGAAGGCCCCCGCCAAACCAAGGGGCGGTGTTAGTAAAGTGGATACGAAGGGAAAAGGTAAAGCAACAAAGATAGCGGGGAAGCTTGTGGATAAGGAAGAATGCTTCTATTGTCATAAGAAAGGACACTGGAAGAATGATTGCAGGGCCTGGAAGGCCAGAATACAGGAATTGAAGCAGGTTGCAGCTTCAGCTTCAGGTGTGTATGTTATTGAAAACTGTCTTTCAATAAACTCTACTTCCTGGGTATTGGATACCGGATCAGGATCTCATATCTGTAATTCTTTGCAGGCGTTGAGAAACCGTAGGGTTTTGAAGGCAGGTGACATGACCCTCAGAGTTGCGAACGGAGCTAGCATGGATGCTAAAGCCGTGGGGGACTATCACCTGGGAATGTCAGATGGACATGTTTTGGTTTTGCGTAATTGCTTTTTTGTACCCAACGCAACTTGTAATATCATTTCTGTATCTTTAGTTTCTAAAGAAGGTTATGAATTTGCGTTTGTAAGTAATGTTGTAAACATTCACCTTAATCAAGTTCTGATTGGGTCAGGTACATTGAGTAATGGTATATACGTATTGAACCAACCACAGATTTTCAATGTCCAGAATACACACAAAAGAAAGTCTCCAGAAATAAATCAGACTTTCTTGTGGCATTGTAGACTGGGTCACATCAATGAGAGAAGGTTGACTAAGTTACATACAGAGGGATATTTGAATGCGTTCGAATATCAATCGTATGCCACTTGTCAATCTTGTCTCAAAGGAAAGATGACAAAGACTCCGTTTACTGGACATGGAGTAAGAGCGAGCGAGCTCTTGGGACTCATACACAGTGACGTGTGCGGTCCAATGTCTACACATGCGCGAAGCGGCCATTCTTACTTCATTACTTTTACGGATGACTTCTCAAGGTACGGTTATGTCTTCCTAATGAAACATAAGTCCGAAGCCTTTGGAAAATTCCAGGAGTATAAGAATGAAGTGGAGAAACAGACCGGCAAAAGTATTAAGATTCTAAGATCGGATCGAGGTGGAGAATACTTAAGTGCCGAATTCCTGAATTACTTAAAAGAGAATGGTATTCTCTCTCAGCTTACTCCTCCATACACTCCGCAACATAACGGTGTATCGGAGAGACGGAACCGAACCCTATTGGATATGGTTCGGTCCATGATGAGTAACGCTGAGTTACCGCGATCATTCTGGGGATATGCACTAGAAGCAGCTGCATATCTCTTGAACAAGGCTCCCACCAAGACTGTGCCTACCACCCCATATGAGATGTGGACTGGGAAGAAACCCTGTCTTAAGTATCTTAAGGTATGGGGATGTCCAGCTTTTGTAAAAAAGCAGCATGCGGACAAGCTTGAGGCACGTTCAGTACAGTGTAAGTTTGTGGGATACCCAAGGAACTCCAGGGGGTATCTTTTCTATTCCGCTGAGGAACAAAAGGTTTTTGTTTCTCAGCATGCCCGCTTCTTGGAAACTGAGTTTTTGGAAACCTAGATAAGTGGGAGCACAATAGAACTGGAAGAAGTTCCAGAACCACAGACTGTTACTGAAAGCTTAGTGGAACCAGAGGGTTCAACAGAACAGGACATTCCTGCGCCGCTCCGCAGAAGTAGTAGGCAGACTCATCCGCCCGAGAGATACTACGGTTTTCTCATTGACGGGGATAGAGAGGATTGCATCATAGATTATGATGAGCCTACTAGCTTCCAGCAGGCCGTTCAGAGCGTTGACTCAGTGAAATGGCTGGATGCAATGCGGACCGAAATGGAGTCCATGTACACCAACAAGGTATGGACGTTGGACATTGCTCCAGACGGGGTAAAACCCGTAGGATGCAAGTGGATCTTCAAAAGGAAGATTAGTGTAGATGGACAGGTTGAGACCTATAAAGCTAGGCTGGTAGCAAAAGGTTTCCGTCAAAGACCTGGCTTGGACTACGACGTAACCTTTTCTCCAGTAGCCATGCTGAAATCCATTCGGATCCTTCTTGCCATTGCTGCCTTCCACGATTATGAGATCTGGCAAATGGACGTAAAGACAGCTTTTCTAAATGGAAATTTAGAGGAGTGTGTCTATATGGACCAGCCAGAGGGTTTCAGCCAGAGTGGGAGCAGCGGAAAGGTGTGCAAGTTGCTTAAGTCCATCTATGGACTAAAGCAGGCATCGCGGAGTTGGAACATCTGCTTTGATGAGACGGTCAAAGAATTTGGCTTTATCAAAAATCCAGATGAACCATGCATCTATAGTAGATTTGTAGCGAGAACTGTAGTATTCCTCGTTTTATACGTGGATGACATTCTCTTAATAGGAAATGACATTCCTATGCTACAATCTGTCAAGGGGTTCTTGTCACACAAGTTCTCCATGAAAGACCTGGGTGATGCCTCGTACATTCTGGGTATCCGGATCTACCGTGACAGATCCAAGAGGATATTAGGACTTTCTCAGTCCAGGTACATCGACACCATACTGAAGAGATTCAGTATGGAAGATTCCAAGCGCGGTAACCTACCGGCTTGTCACGGAATCACCCTCTCTAAAGAGATGTCTCCCAAGACTGATTTGGAGAGGGATCGCATGTCTATTATACCCTACGCTTCTGCGGTAGGCTCTATAATGTATGCGATGTTGTGTACCAGACCGGATGTAGCTTATGCACTGAGTGTGGTAAGCCGGTATCAGTCAAACCCTGGGGAGAAACACTGGATAGCGGTAAAGAACATTCTCAAGTACCTGAGAAGGACTAAGGAGATGTTCTTGGTGTATGGCGGAAAAGACCTCCAGATCGAGGCCTTTTCTGACTCCAGCTTCCAGAGTGACAAGGATGATTCCAAGTCCATGTCGGGCTTTGTCTTTACCCTCAATGGAGGGGCGGTGTGTTGGAAGAGTTCCAAACAGGAAACCGTTGCAGACTCGACGATGGAAGCGGAATACATCGCTGCATCTGATGCCGCAAAAGAAGCTGTCTGGATGAGGAAGTTCTTGAAAGAACTTCAGGTGGTTCCGTCCATTGTTGATCCAATACCTCTGTATTGCGACAACAACGGGGCTATAGCTTTAGCGAAGGAACCCAGGTCCCATCAGAGATCCAGGCACATCTTGAGGCGGTATCACCTGATCAGGGAGATCGTGGATCGCCAGGAGATCGAGGTTCGGAGAGTCGCTTCAGAAGATAACACTGCAGATCCATTCACCAAGGCCCTGCCCCAGACTCAGTTCGAGCGGCTGATCGAGATGATAGGTCTTCGATACGCCAGTACATGGCCTTAGTGCAAGTGGGAGATTGTTAGTGTATATGCCCTAGAGGCCATTACTGTATCATACTAGTTTGTATATTACTTAATGGATGCTTGGGATATTCACCTTGTATATACAATCTTGCTCAAAATAGTAGTATGCTACTTGGTTTGTTTCTACTTCAATGTGTACATGTGTTTATTTTTGTATATCGCCTATACACATTAGTAGAGCCCTTAGGATCTTTGCTTGATTACCAGCGGTGTGATGGCCGTCACACTAGTGGGGCTGGGTAATCTATAAGCACATCCTTATGCAGGTCCCTGGTCGCAGGACTATCGAGACAGGGCATCGATACTCCGGAGTAGACCAGCGCATGCGCTTCTCATCCCAGTGTGGGAGACGGTCTGTCCCACAGTCGTCAGTACGTCGTACTTGAGATAGTATGTGGGTGCTCGTTAGGTTACGGGTACACTGGACAGGACTCGTCGGGAACTGACTAGTTGGTATTATACCTATCGTCAGTTATCAGTTCCCAGGTGACATGAGTACAGCTTAGTCCGCTGACTTGACACTGTCACTTCGTCTCGAGTGTGTTCCCACTGTACTTTGATCACTATCCTACCACGGCTCAAAGGAGTCGTGCAAACAGGTAGTGGTTGGGTGCAGTCCCGAAGCACTTGGAGGCAGTGACGGTTAGACAGGATTCATCTCTCCCGGTATTGGGGGTTGACATCGCGCTGTGTCTAGGAGAGCCATTACACGAGTAGTCCCTGGCCAGGGCAAACGAGATATACTGGTAGGTTTCCAGTGTTATCTCAGGGTGTTTTGGGCTTCGCTCCGGCACGACTTGTACCGCTATTGGGGGACTGACGTTTACCATCCCCTAGGCCAGCCATGCGATGTATCAGACGAACAGACCGGACTGTATGGAGAATGTCACACTCAGGCTCAGTAGGAGTTCAGATGGGTTTCGCCTCGTCGGTCTTCTTGTCGGCATTACCTGGGGACCGTTACGCACAGCTAGTGCCGCTTGCGGTCTGTGGTTAAACCCACTGCCAGCGTAGTGTCGAGTCTTTAGAGTCCCACACAGAAAGCTTTTCGCCTTTAGGCAAAAGAGTAGAGGTCGCATGGTATTGCGACAGGTCGTATGGTTTTGCGACAGGGTTCGGTCACATCCGTGCACTTGTGCGCGTACAGTGTCCGGATAGTATACACTAGCGGGCTTTGGTTTAAGCCAGATCCTAGTGTACCTTATGGGATTGGATTTATCCAGTTTGCATTCGTGTTCCTCGGAACGCGGATGCGGGTGTGTATGCACAGTTGACAGGGAGACAGAGGCAGTGGATTCTCATTAGGGTTGTTGACAGTTGACCGTTGACTATTTGACTTTTTGCTCAACCCTAATGAGAATATGATATGTGATTAACTATTATATTAATTAAGTATTATGGTGATATGGTTGTTGACTTTGTTGACTTGTTGACTTTTGTTGACTTGTTGACTTTTGTTGACTTGTTGACCGGTTGACTAGGCTTGACTAGTTGACCATCATGATAACCATAGCCATCATTTCATGGCAAAGACTTTTGTTTGCTTGCTCATTTGTGCAAAATGAGTGCATGAAATGATATGGTTATGGTTGCTTCAACCATCACATAAGACTTTTGTTAGTATGATGAGTTATGATTGCTTTGGATTATGAGAGGGTGAAAGAAAAAAGAGAGCCTCATTCTTTCTTGCTCACTCTCTCTCTTGTTCTTGAGCTCTCCATTTTTGCTCTCACCCTCTTGCTCATTTTCCCTCTCTTTAATCTATTGTTCTCTTGTCTCATGAGTTGAGAATCAAGAACCATAGATAAAATCCCACACAAACTATTCTCTACTCATTCTAGTTCACTAGGTTTAGCAAACCAAGTGAACTAGTTTCTTCAAAGAACGAAGAAGGAGCTAAAGGTTGGAGCTTTCAGGTGGATCTATCTTCGGCGTACGGAGACGACGAGAAGAAGCCAATCGGACCACCACCGGAGCTTGAAGACGAAGGAGTTCAAGACAAGCAAGGTATAACCCCCTAACCGAGTAGCTAGAAACTCATAGTTAGGTTGTTAGATAGATGTTTAACCAAGATCCGGGTTTTAGGTCCATGTTACCACCTCCGTAAAAATCGTTTTTTTTACCAAATTCCACGTTCCCGAAAGTACCGGGAGAGGTAGCATGGACTTACAGTCTGTTGACCCGAGATCGTCATAGAGTCTTGTGTGATTCCCACTGTGCTTTGATTTCCACCTTACCACGTCCAAGAGGGCATGCAAAATGGTGGTTTTTGGGTACAGTCCCGAATCACATGGAGGCAATGAGCGATAGGAGGGGATTCGTCTCTCCCGGTATAGGGAGTTGATGTTGTGCTGTGTTCGATTGGCTATAACCGGAAATCCCTGGCCAGGGTTGCTGAGATTTACTGGTAAGTGTTACCAGTAGTTTCTCAAACTGTTATAGACCTCATATCGACACGACTTATCGAGCTACTGGGGTCTGACATTTACCACCCCTAGGCGAGATATGCGACATATCAAACGACGAGACCGGACTGTACGGGAGTGTTACTGATTGGATTCACATGAGAACTAGCGGGCTTGCTTGTTGATCTTCTGATTGCTCAATACCCGGTTGACCGTTACGTTTAGCACACCGCTTGCGGCTTGTGGGTGTTTGATATGATCATCACCTACTGCCGGCGTATTGACGAGTCTTTAGAGTCCTACACAGGGGTTTCCTGGCTCAAGCGAAACGGAGTAGGAGCACATATGTGATATGTGCTGGACCAAGATTAATACGATATGAGATACCGTATTCTATTCTCGCGATTTGTAACATTGATCGATTGTATGCGATATAGCCAGGTTATCGGATCAAGTGTTGATTCGATAAGTTGTTACACATGATATTAGTCGGTTATTGCCGGATTATTAAATCAAGAGTTTGTAAGTCCATGCTACCTCTCCCGGTACTTTCGGGCATGCGGAATTTGGTGAAAAACGATTTTCTTAGAGGTGGTAACATGGACTCAAAAACCTGATCTTTGTTAAACATCTAACTAACAACCTAACTACGAGTTGCTAACTACTCGGTTAGGGGGTTATACCTTTCTTTTTCTCGAACTCCTTCGTCTTCAAGCTTCGATGGTCGTCCGAATCGGCTTCTCCCCGTCGTCTCCTTGCGCCGAAGATAGATCCACCTAAAAGCTTCAACCTTTGGCTCCTTCTTCGAACTTTGAAGAAACTAGTTCACTCGGTTTGCTAAACCTTGTGAAATAGAGTGAGTAGAGAAGAGTTTGTATGGGATTTTATCTATGGTTCTTGGTTCTCAACTCATGAGACAAGTGAATCAAAGAATCAAGAGAGGGAGAGCAAGAGGAGGAAGATGAGAGCTCAAGAACAAGAGAGAGAATGAGCATGAAAGAATGAGAGAAGACTTTTTTCATTTGGCTCTCATAATCCAAAACAATCATAACACCTCATATCAATCAAGTATTATGTGATGGTTTAAGCAACCATAGCCATATCATTTCATGCACTCATTTTGCACAAAAGAGCAAGCAAGCAAAAGTCTTTGCCATGAAATGATAGCTATAGTTATCATGATGGTCAACTAGTCAAGCCTAGTCAACCGGTCAACAAAGTCAACAAGTCAACAAAAGTCAACAAGTCAACAAAGTCAATCCCTCAACAACCATGTCACCATAATACTTAATATAATTGTTAATCACATATCATATTCTCATTAGGGTTGAGCAAAAAGTCAATAGTCAACTGTCAACGGTCAACAACCCTAATGAGAATCCTCTGCCTCTGTCTCTCCGTCAACTGTGCATAAACACCCGCATCCGCGTTCCGAGGAACACGAATACATACTGGATAAATCCAACCCCAAAATGTACACTAGGATCTGGCTTAAACCAAAGCCCGCTAGTGATAACTGTCCGGACACTGTACGTGCATAAGTGCACGGATGTGACCGAACCCTGTCGCAAAACCATGCGACCTGCCGCAAAACCATGCGACCACTACTCTTTTGCCTAAAGGTGAATAGCTTTCTGTGTGGGACTCTAAAGACTCGACACTACGCTGGCAGTGGGTTTAACCACAGACCGCAAGCGGCACTAGCTATGCGTAACGGTCCCCAGGTAGATGCCGACAAGAAGACTGACGAGGCGAAACCCATCTAAACTCCTACTGAGCCTGAATGTGACATTCTCCGTACAGTCCGGTCTGTTCGTCTGATATATCGCATGGCGGGCCTAGGGGGCGGTAAACGTCAGTCCCCCAATAGCGGTACAAGTCGTGTCGGAGTGAAGCCCAAAACACCCTGAGATAACACTGGAAGCCTACCCGTATATCTCATTTGCCCTGGCCAGGGACTACTCGTGTAATGGCTCTCCTAGACACAGTGCGATGTCAACCCCCAATACCGGGAGAGACGAATCCTGTCTAACCGTCACTGCCTCCAAGTGCTTCGGGATGCACCCAACTACCACCTGTTTGCACGACTCCTTTGAGCCGTGGTAGGATAGTAATTCAAGTACAGTGGGAACACACTCAAGGCGAAGTGACAGTGTCAAGTCAGCGGACTAAGCTGTACTCATGTCACCTGGGAACTGATAGCTGACGATAGGCATAATACCAACTAGTCAGTTCTCGACGAGCCCTGTCCAGTGTGCTCGTAACCCAACGAGCACCCGCATACTATCTCAAGTACGACGTACCGACGGCTGTGGGACAGACCGTCTCCCACACTGGGATGAGAAGCGCTTGCGCTAGTCTACTCCGGAGTATCGATGCCCCGTCTTGATAGTCCTGCGACCAGGGACCTGCATAAGGATGTGCTTATAGATTACCCAGCCCCACTAGTATGACTGCCATCACAACGCTGGTAATCAAGCAAGGATCCTAAGGGCTCCACTAATGTGTATAGGCGATATACTGAAATAAACACATGTACACATTGAAGTAGAAACAAACCAAGTAGCATACTACTATTTTGAGCAAGATTGTATATACAAGGTGAATATCCCAAGCTTCCATTAAGTAATATACAAACTAGTATGATACAGTAATGGCCTCTAGGGCATATACACTAACAATCTCCCACTTGCACTAAGGCCATGTACTGGCGTATCGAAGACCTATCATCTCGATCAGCCGCTCGAACTGAGTCTGGGGCAAGGCCTTGGTGAATGGATCTGCAGTGTTATCTTCTGAAGCGACTCTTCGAACCTCGATCTCCTGGCGATCCACGATCTCCCTGATCAGGTGATACCGCCTCAAGATGTGTCTGGATCTCTGATGGGACCTGGGTTCCTTCGCTAAAGCAATAGCCCCGTTGTTGTCGCAATACAGAGGTATTGGATCAACAATGGACGGAACCACCTGAAGCTCTTTCAAGAACTTCCTCATCCAGACAGCTTCTTTTGCGGCATCAGATGCAGCGATGTATTCCGCTTCCATCGTCGAGTCTGCAACGGTTTCCTGTTTGGAACTCTTCCAACACACTGCCCCTCCATTGAGGGTAAAGACAAAACCCGACATGGACTTGGAATCATCCTTGTCACTCTGGAAGCTGGAGTCAGCACAGGCCTCGATCTGGAGGTCTTTTCCGCCATACACCAAGAACATCTCCTTAGTCCTTCTCAGGTACTTGAGAATGTTCTTTACCGCTATCCAGTGTTTCTCCCCAGGGTTTGACTGATACCGGCTTACCACACTCAGTGCATAAGCTACATCCGGTCTGGTACACAACATCGCATACATTATAGAGCCTACCGCAGAAGCGTAGGGTATAATAGACATGCGATCCCTCTCCAAATCAGTCTTGGGAGACATCTCTTTAGAGAGGGTGATCCCGTGACAAGCCGGTAGGTTACCGCGCTTGGAATCTTCCATACTGAATCTCTTCAGTATGGTGTCGATGTACCTGGACTGTGAAAGTCCTGATATCCTCTTGGATCTATCACGATGGATTCGGATCCCCAGGATGTATGAGGCATCACCCAGGTCTTTCATCGAGAACCTGTGTGACAAGAACCCCTTGACAGATTGTAGTATAGGAATGTCATTTCCTATTAAGAGAATGTCATCTACGTACAAACCGAGGAATACTACAGTTCTCGCTACAAATCTACAATAGATGCATGGTTCATCTGGATTTTTGATAAAGCCAAATTCCTTGACCGTCTCATCAAAACAGATGTTCCAACTCCGCGATGCCTGCTTTAGTCCATAGATGAAATTAAGCAACTTGCACACCTTTCCGCTGCTCCCACTCTGAATGAAGCCCTCTGGTTGGTCCATATAGACACACTCCTCTAAATTTCCATTTAGAAAAGCGGTCTTTATGTCCATCTGCCAGATCTCATAATCGTGGAAGGCAACAATGGCAAGAAGGATCCCAATGGATTTCAGCATAGCCACTGGAGAAAATGTTTCGTCATAGTCCAAGCCAGGTCTTTGACGGAAACCCTTTGCAACAAGTCTAGCTTTATAGGTCTCAACTTGTCCATCTACACCAATCTTCCTTTTGAAGATCCACTTGCATCCTACGGGTTTTACCTCGTCTGGAGCAATGTCCAACGTCCATACTTTGTTGGTGTACATGGACTCCATTTCGGTCCGTATTGCATCCAGCCATTTTACTGAGTCAACGCTCTGAACGGCCTGCTGGAAGCTAGTAGGCTCATCATAATCTATGATTCAATCCTCTCTATCCCCGTCTATGAGAAAACCGTAGTATCTCTCGGGCGGATGAGACTGCCTACTACTCCTGCGGAGCGGCGTAGGAATGTCCTGTTCTTTTGAACCCTCTGGTTCTACTAAGTTTTCAGTAATAGCTCGTGGTTCTGGAATTTCTTCCAGTTCTACTGCGCTCCCACTAATTTCCTTTTCTAAGAACTGGTGTTCTAGAAAGTGGGCATGACGAGAAACAATAACTTTTTGTTCCTCTTCGCAGTAGAAGAAATATCCCTTGGAGTTCTTTGGATATCCCACAAACTTACACTGTACTGAGCGTGCCTCGAGCTTGTCCGCATGCTGCTTTTTGACAAAAGCTGGACTTCCCCATGTCTTAATGTGATTAAGATGGGCCTCTTCCCACACTACATCTCATATGGTGTGGTAGGCACAGTCTTAGTGGGAACTCGATTCAAAAGGTACGTAGCTGATTCTAGCACATACCCCCAGAATGATCGCGGTAACTCAGCGTTACTCATCATGGACCGTACCATATCCAATAGGGTTCGGTTCCGTCTCTCCGATACACCGTTATGTTGCGGAGTGTATGGAGGAGTAAGCTGAGAGAGAATTCCGTTCTCTTTTAAATAGTCCAGGAACTCGGCACTCAAGTATTCACCACCTCGATCCGATCTTAGGATCTTGATACTTTTGCCGGTTTGTTTTTCTACTTCATTCATATATTCCTGGAATTTTCCAAAGGCTTCGGACTTATGTTTCATTAAGAAGACATAACCGTACCTTGAAAAGTCATCCGTAAAAATAATGAAGTAAGAATAACCGCTTCGCGCATGTATAGACATTGGACCGCACACGTCGCTGTGTACGAGTCCGAAGAGCTCGCTCGCTCTTACTCCGTGTCCAGTGAACGGGGTCTTTGTCATCTTTCCTTTGAGACAGGATTGACAAGTAGCATACGATTGATATTCGAACGCATTCAAATATCCTTCTGTATGTAACTTCGTCAACCTTCTCTCATTGATGTGACCCAGTCTACAATGCCACAAGAAAGTCTGATTTACTTCCGGAGACTTTCTTTTGTGTGTATTCTGGACATTGAAAATCTGTGGTTGGTTTAATACGTATATACCATTGCTCAATGTACCTGACCCAATCAGAACTTGATTAAGGTGAATGTTTACAACATTGCTTACATACGCAAATTCATAACCTTCTTTAGAAACCAAAGATACAGAAATGATATTACAAGTTGCGTTGGGTACAAAAAAGCAATTACGCAAAACCAAAACATGTCCATCTGACATTCCCAGGTGATAGTCCCCCACGGCTTTGGCATCCATGCTAGCTCCGTTCGCAACTCTGAGGGTCATGTCACCTGCTTTCAAAACACTACGGTTTCTCAACGCCTGCAAAGAATTTATTGAAAAACTGTTTTCAATAACATACACACCTGAAGCTGAAGCTGCAACCTGCTTCAATTCCTGTGTTCTGGCCTTCCAGACCCTGCAATCATTCTTCCAGTGTCCTTTCTTATGACAATAGAAGCATTCTTCCTTATCCACAAGCTTCCCCGCTTTCTTTGTTGCTTTAGCTTTTCCCTTCGTATCCACTTTACTAACACCGCCCCTTGGTTTGGCGGGGGCTTTCTTCTTCTTTCCCTTGGCTTTCGCCTTGGACCTAGAAGAAGATGATCCTCCTACAAACAAAGTGGATGTTTCCCTACCTTTCTGTAGGGTGCCTTCTACGCTCCTCAGCATGTTGAGGAGCTCTGAAAGTTCAACTTCTTTTTCTTGTAAGTTGAAGTTCAGTATAAACTGGGCGTAAGTGGAAGGAAGGGACTGGAGAACTAAGTCCGTATAGAGCTCACTCTCCAATGTGGTCCCTAGGTCCGCGAGCTCCTCAATGTAGCCGATCATCTTAAGCACGTGTTCTGCTATTGATGATCCGACGGCCATCCTTGCCGAAAATAACTTTTTCGACGCTTCGTATCTTGCGATACGAGATTGCTCTCCATACAGTTCTTTTGTATGAAGAAATATGGATTCCAAGTCCATATTCTCGTGCCTCCTCTGATGTTCATTGTCCATAGAGGCAAGTACGAGGCACCTGGCCTTCGCGCTATCAATCTCCCAAGTCTTACGGATTTCCTTATCCGCGACGCTGGAAGTGGGACCAGGGACAGGGGGAGCTTTGGTGGTAAGAAGATACCCCAGCTTGTCGTAAGTGATTGCCATCTTGACATTCCTGAGCCAATCTTTGTAGTTTGGCCCTGTCAGTATGTTTTTATCTAGAAGTAACAAGTTCTGTCATGTCAATTGGTCGCTGCAATTAGGAGAGAGAAGAAACACTCAGCTTGATGCTCTTGTAAGTTTAGAATGGTTTTTAGTTTGTCTAAACAGGATGGCTCCCACTGTTTCTCGAATCCCTCCTCAAACTAAAAAGGAAGAATTAGTCGGGATCAATCCCACCGCACAATACTTGCTTAACCGTTCAGCCAGGCCAGTGTCGGTACTTCAAGGGAGGTTTTCCAACGCTTTCGCGAAGTTCCTTAATTAAATAACCTCTTTTCCCTGGGGGCATAGCCCCGCTAACACCTTTCTAGATACCTACTAGGTTTATAGCATTGATCGTTTAGTGAGAAATTTCCCGAGGAGTAGCATATACTCACAGTAGGATCGGGATCCAAATATCATCGCGTGACGAAACTGAAGGAATCCTACCAGAATCATCACACTCCAAGTGGTATGCAAATCTAGCAAGTTTCAGTACTTATGAAACTCCCGATGTGGATTTTTGCCACATGCTCTTATGACCTTGACTTTGGCCAAAATATCATAAGTCATATGTCAAGTTCTACCCGTCATTCTCTAGGTTAATTTGGATCCATCCGTACCTACCCTTGACTTTGGCCAAAATGGCAGTACGACTGTCCCAAACCAACGCATCTATCTATGCTACACATGAATACCCAATAGCTACCAATCACTATGCCTTGACTTTGGCCAACATACACAGCTTGAATACTATTGACTATTCAAGTGAAACGACGGAGGGCTACGAATGGTTTTGGCAAAACCGTGAACGTAGTGAACTTAATATAATCGATGGAACGAGATAGCTTTTAAAAGGAGTGGCTCAAGCTCCGCATTTAAAAGTTAGTTTTGAAAAGAACCGAGTGGTTTTCCGAAAGTGTTCCAACGATTTTAACTTGGTTTATTTTCTTGCATTAGTTATTTTAGTGCGTGATATTCTTGCATTAGTTCTTTTAATGCGTCCCATCATTTAATCCTACCATTGCAGAAAACAACCAAAATATGACGTACGCTTATGCCATTCGCATTCGCCACGGGGCCCCGTCATTACCCGTTAGGTTACTTAACTAACGACAGAGCGGGGGCTGGGCTAGCGCGGCTGTAAAACATAAGCAACGCCTAAATAATATCATATATAGATATACTGCAATGATAGCCATTTCAGATCACAGATGAACACATTGGATATACTAGGAAGCTGCAATTCGTACGAACCTGTAATGAAAAGCAGATTACACGGTCGCGGTGAATAGCCAATACCCCACCCAAGACCCCTACGGGTGCGGCAAACTACCCGCCAAGTACCCGAAGCGAAGCAACCTCCCTCATCCCCGTGAGTAGGCCACTCGGCACTTCGGCATACCCGGTAGTTTGTGCACCCCCTCCATGGGTCTATCCTAGGAGCAAAAACAGTAAAAAGAAATTATACAATGACGGCTACAACCCCGACCCAGTTGTTCGGCCATACAAATAATTATTACATCAATTTACAAATTTACATGAATTGAAAGAAAAGAAAACTCTCGTCTCACAACCCCCGGCTATTCACCCGCGACAATCCAATGAATTCATATACACATTCCAATAACATTACAGATCACAGATTTGTATAACCCCCACTAATCGACATATAGCGATTAGCAGACGTTCAATACAAATATCACATTACAGAAAAAACCCGTCAGCTAAAGTCTTTTAGAAGTTCGATAAAAAATACGGATTTTCAGGACCCCAAAAATAAAATTTTCGTTCTGGAAAATCTGGGCAGAAAATATATATTCCAAAAATCCCAAAACAACCCTAGAAAAACACTGCACCAAACTTGGACCTCGGCCGAGTCAACTCGGCTGCGGATCCGCGGCGGGAGCGTGCTCCCGCCGCGTTTCCGCGGCGCTTTGACTCGATCGTTGGAACAAATTTGGTGGGTGATCACACAAAAGCCTGAGCCGATTTTTAAGATAAAATTTATCAATTTTTGAACAGAAAAAAAATCGGCAGAAACTTATCATATCGGGTTCGTTTTGCGACTTTTTCTTTGATCGATCTTCTAGCTACTTTGCTAACATGTTAGATAGAGTTTAACCTGGCTCTGATACCACTGTAAGTCCATGCTACCTCTCCCGGTACTTTCGGGCATGCGGAATTTGGTGAAAAACGATTTTCTTAGAGGTGGTAACATGGACTCAAAAACCGGATCTTTGTTAAACATCTAACTAACAACCTAACTACGAGTTGCTAACTACTCGATTAGGGGGTTATACCTTTCTTTTTCTCGAACTCCTTCATCTTCAAGCTTCGATGGTCGTCCGAATCGGCTTCTCCCCGTCGTCTCCTTGCGCCGAAGATAGATCCACCTAAAAGCTTCAACCTTTGGCTCCTTCATCGAACTTTGAAGAAACTAGTTCACTCGGTTTGCTAAACCTTGTGAACTAGAGTCAGTAGAGAAGAGTTTGTATGGGATTTTATCTATGGTTCTTGGTTCTCAACTCATGAGACAAGTGAATCAAAGAATCAAGAGAGGGAGAGCAAGAGGAGGAAGATGAGAGCTCAAGAACAAGAGAGAGAATGAGCATGAAAGAATGAGAGAAGACTTTTTTCATTTGGCTCTCATAATCCAAAACAATCATAACACCTCATATCAATCAAGTATTATGTGATGGTTTAAGCAACCATAGCCATATCATTTCATGCACTCATTTTGCACAAAAGAGCAAGCAAGCAAAAGTCTTTGCCATGAAATGATAGCTATAGTTATCATGATGGTCAACTAGTCAAGCCTAGTCAACCGGTCCACAAAGTCAACAAGTCAACAAAAGTCAACAAGTCAACAATGTCAATCTCTCAACAACCATGTCACCATAATACTTAATATAATTGTTAATCACATATCATATTCTCATTAGGGTTGAGCAAAAAGTCAATAGTCAACTGTCAACGGTCAACAACCCTAATGAGAATCCTCTGCCTCTGTCTCTCCGTCAACTGTGCATAAACACCCGCATCCGCGTTCCGAGGAACACGAATACATAATGGATAAATCCAACCCCAAAATGTACACTAGGATCTGGCTTAAACCAAAGCCCGCTAGTGATAACTGTCCGGACACTGTACGTGCATAAGTGCACGGATGTGACCGAACCCTGTCGCAAAACCATGCGACCTGCCGCAAAACCATGCGACCTCTACTCTTTTGCCTAAAGGTGAATAGCTTTCTGTGTGGGACTCTAAAGACTCGACACTACGCTGGCAGTGGGTTTAACCACAGACCGCAAGCGGCACTAGCTGTGCGTAACGGTCCCCAGGTAAATGCCGACAAGAAGACTGACGAGGCGAAACCCATCTGAACTCCTACTGAGCCTGAATGTGACATTCTCCGTACAGTCCGGTCTGTTCGTCTGATACATCGCATGGCGGGCCTAGGGGGCGGTAAACGTCAGTCCCCCAATAGCGGTACAAGTCGTGTCGGAGTGAAGCCCAAAACACCCTGAGATAACACTGGAAGCCTACCAGTATATCTCGTTTGCCCTGGCCAGGGACTACTCGTGTAATGGCTCTCCTAGACACAGCGCGATGTCAACCCCCAATACCGGGAGAGACGAATCCTGTCTAACCGTCACTGCCTCCAAGTGCTTCGGGACTGCACCCAACTACCACCTGTTTGCACGACTCCTTTGAGCCGTGGTAGGGTAGTAATCCAAGTACAGTGGGAACACACTGGAGGCGAAGTGACAGTGTCAAGTCAGCGGACTAAGCTGTACTCATGTCACCTGGGAACTGATAACTGACGATAGGCATAATACCAACTAGTCAGTTCCCGACGAGTCCTGTCCAGTGTGCTCGTAACCCAACGAGCACCCGCATACTATCTCAAGTACGACGTACCGACGGCTGTGGGACAGACCGTCTCCCACACTGGGATGAGAAGCGCATGCACTAGTCTACTCCGGAGTATCGATGCCCTGTCTCGATAGTCCTGCGACCAGGGACCTGCATAAGGATGTGCTTATAGATTACCCAGCCCCACTAGTGTGACTGCCATCACAACGCTGGTAATCAAGCAAGGATCCTAAGGGCTCCACTAATGTGTATAGGCGATATACTGAAATAAACACATGTACACATTGAAGTAGAAACAAACCAAGTAGCATACTACTATTTTGAGCAAGATTGTATATACAAGGTGAATATCCCAAGCTTCCATTAAGTAATATACAAACTAGTATGATACAGTAATGGCCTCTAGGGCATATACACTAACAGAGTTGATTTAATAATTTAATGTATAATTATATATTTAATATATTATATTACATTAAGTAGTGTTAGCTCACTTAAGATTTATTTTCTCACTTGTTTGTGCACATTGTTTATATGTGATATATGCAAGTGTACATGTTTGTATCATGCTTGATGATACACACAAGATGGGTGTATGAGACTCATACCAAGATTAAGGTAAAGATTAGGGTTATTGTTTTATCTTAAGATTTAACAAAAGGATTTAACTTAGTCAAAGTAATCAAGCTTGAAGAAGCTTGGAGAAGCTTTGACAAAGTCCACTCTTTTGTCATTTCTTTTGATATTCTTTAACCTAACCTTTAACCTAATGCTTTGGTTAATTCTCTACATGAGTTAAGCATGATAGCTTAACTCACCCATGGTTACATTATTTATTGGATAAGTTTTCATTTGGATTGATAATTCTTTCTTTCTTCTTCTTCTTCATCAAGCTCCATCCAAAAGCTTACTAGCTCCAATGGTGCCATGAGAAAAAGAGTGAGAAAATCAATTCTAAAGTGAGCCCACTTCCTACTTCTTCATCCTCTACCACTTTCCATGTAGTAGAGTGTGTTCTCTTCACGAAGTTTATGACCTAGTGAAGGAATAGCTTGAGTTAGTGTCTCCCCGACGTAGATCATCTTCGGCCTCGAAGTCATCGTAGCAAGTACGTTCGTTCTTCTCGTGGAGCTTCTTTAGAGTCCGGAGTGCACGATCGCAGCAATGGGGACGTCTACAAGGAGCTAATAAAGTGAAGGACCGGATCTACAAAGGTTGTAATCTCTTTCACTTAGTGTTAAAGTTGTTAACATGCAAGTTTTCGCCTAAACCCTAGTTTAAAGATCCGTATTAGAGTTGTTCGGCACGGCTAAAGTTTTAATCGGGCATGGTTTATGCCTCGTAGACCCTTGTGCACGTGCCTAGCAACCCTACAGTGGTATCAGAGCCAAGCTAGAGCTTTAGGCGAAGTCTAGACGAAGTTTAAAGTCCGATCGAACCCGAAAACCCCGATGTAAACCCTTCTCTGTATATTTTTTGAAAATGTGATTTTTTATGAATTAAAAATGCTCAGAAAAACAATCAGGAAAAACTAAGAATTACTGTGAAGTACGGTCCACTATGTCCCTGAAATGACCGCGGAACCGCGGCCAAATCAAGGGTTTGGCGGCGGTTCCGCGGCCAAAATTTTGACTTAGTCCCTGAAATTTCATATATTTATTCTTAGGTCCTTTCTTGGCAATTTTTTCTGGGAATTTTTTTAATTCCACTCAAGTGTTGAGTTTTCTAGGGTTGTATTGGGGACTCGTTGATTCGATCGGATACTTTAACTTTGTTTAGTTTGTTCCAGATATTTTTAGAAACTGTTAAAAAGTTCGAACGGAAATCAATAACTCACTTTTTCCCCTGTCGGAAAATTTTTCAAAAGTTGGATTTTTTCTCGAGTTTAAGAACGTTCTAAGTCATGCAAGTAACGCGGTGGACCCTCTAGAAGACAACAAACCTTAACTCGATTATGTGACCGTCTTGAACTGCCTTTTGAACCTTTGGGTTTGGGGCAGTACGGCGTGCCACGTGTGAGGCGTTGGCTTGACCCTTCTACGGCTGGACCATTGATACTGTGGCATGTGATGGATGTTTTTAAACTGATTTCAAGTGTTGAGATATATTGGGGAAATCTTGGGTGTTTGATTATTCGATCGGAAAGTTTAACATTGTCTATTTATCTGGATTGTGATACAATATTTGGAATTCACAAGAAGTTATGAGATAACTAATTTGAATGTTATAAATATTGCAGTTATTCTCAATTGATCGGTTGCCACGGGATTTTGATGTGATCAAAAG
Organism: Agapanthus africanus; assembly: GCA_030015575.1. Classification (NCBI taxonomy): domain Eukaryota; kingdom Viridiplantae; phylum Streptophyta; class Magnoliopsida; order Asparagales; family Amaryllidaceae; genus Agapanthus; species Agapanthus africanus. Next base: position 57,529,142 of record JASDDO010000029.1, read on the forward strand.
TCCGTCGCAATCACATAGCGTACGCGGATACTCGCCGGGTAAACTTAATAGACAGCCATGCCCCATAGCCCCGACTAAATGACTGTAGGAGATCCCCATCGCCAAAAGCATCCGTTCGGGTGATCGCGGCAACGGTGTTCCACCTTAGTGCACTTCGTTGACGGCATCCGGGGGTGCGGCCGTCTACTAAAGTTTACGACGAGCATTCGATCAGATTGTCGGGAATCTTGTTGAATTGCCCGACTTGATATTGAAAAGAGTTTTCGATAATGAGACTAAAATGCGGGGTTTATAAATGTTAGGCATGCGATGTCTAAGGAATTCATTTGGTTTGGCATATGATGTCTAAGAAGGTTGCGGATTCCAACTGTTGTAGTTTTACACTTTTTTTTCTGTGACCGTAAGCGTAATATGTGATATCGCCGGTTTCGTTGCTATATGTCAATGACAATTGAGATACGCATGTTTACTTACGTTGATGACATGTGATGTTATGTGTTGCTGGATATGTTATATTGGATTGTCGTGTTTGAATAGCCGGGGGTTTTATGTGAGATGAGAGTTTTTCATTTTCATTCATGTAAATAACTTGTATGTAATATTCTTTTATTGGGGCACTTCCGAGCTGAGGATGATGTCACCGTTGTATATTATTTACTTTTCCGCATTAGGTAGACCCAAGGCGGGGAGCACAAGTAACCGGGTTCTAGGGTCCAGTGGGAGACCATCTCGAGGAGTCGAGACCGGGTCTCCTAACCCTAGAATTGGCAGTGTTGCTTGCTGCTCTCGTAGGGGTCTAGGGATGTGGGTTTGGCTATTCATCGCGACCGTGGAATCCGTGTTTTATACAGGCTCGTATTGAAAACACGGACGTCCTAGTATATCCAATATTTCATATATGTTTCTTCTGCTGCAATGTTCTGTGATGAGATCATATTACTTCCTGAGACGAATGCTTATATTATATATATGAGATATATGTTATATTGCAGATTTCGTTTCAAATCTGATACTTGTGAAGCATATTAAAATGGGACTTCATTAATGAGATTAATGAAATAAAAGAAACCTAAAGATGTTGTAGAAACTTGTTTAAAAACTGGTAGCTCTAGTTTTTGCTTTGCATAGCGGTGTTCCTTGTAGAACATCCAGCACCTTATTCGATAAGGAAAGAGTCGAGATCCCTTCACCGTGAGTGACCTCTTTAGTGAAACTAGCAGATGCTACAAACTCAGTTTGTCTTTTGATTGCTTCTATAGTTCTTGCTTTGCATAGTGATATTTGTGAAATATCCTGCACCTTATTCGATGAGGAAAGGGCCGACGATCCCTTCACCGGGAGTGACCCCTTTAGCAAAACTAGAAAATCCTCAAAAACATTCCATTTAAAATCACTCGATTCTACAACGATATCAAGTTCATTACGCTCATGGTTTTCTTAAAAACCTGCGTAGCCTTCCGTCATTTCAGATAAGTACTACTTAGTATTCGTGCTGGGGTAGTTTGGCATGCGTCAAGGCGTAGTGTATGGTATCTAACTAGTGCTTATCTGCTAGCATACGATGCGATTGGATTAGGGTATTCGTACGGCGTTGTTTGGCATGCGTCAAGGGTCGTGCGGGTGGGTTTAATTCAATCAGGAAATGCATGGGTTGAACTTGACTAGAGGACTATGGGTTGTTTGGCATGCGTCAAGGTCATAGCACGCTAGGAGTAAAAGAATTATCGGGAATTTCAAGTATTGAAATTTGCAATTAGATTGCATACCTTCTATGAGATAGTTGGATCCCGATACCCGCTGCGAGTAAGAGTTACTCCTGGGAGAGTTTTACACATTACAATTAGCCGACCAAGTAGGTGTCTAGAAAGGTGTTGACGGGGTTACGCCTCTGGGAAAACGAGGTTTACTTTAATTAGGTTCGTGAGAAAGCACGGTGGACCTCCCTCAAAGTACCGACACTGGCCTGGCTGAAAGATTGGCGAACTTGTAGCGTGTAATTAATCCCGGCTAATCTTTCCTTTTAGGGTTTGAAGGAAGATTTGATTAAAACAGTGGGAGCCATCCTGATTAAATAAAATAATAACCAATCTGATCTTGCAAGAGCATACGCTGAGTGTTTTCTTCTCTCTCTCTCCAGGTAGCGACCATGTCACGCCTTAATCAAGATAATAATACGGATTTATTGACCGAACCCACTTGTTATACTGAGCTGGGGAACGTTGGTCCTGCTCCAACTTATAATTGTTATAAAACAGAGCAGGAAATTGGGGAATACCAGATTTCCCGTGCCGTCCAAACGAAGAAAGTGCATGCCGATGCATCTTCTTTGGGTGTGTTCATTACAGAGAACCGTTTCTCAGTATCCTTTACGTCCTGGGTATGAGATACCGGATCAGGATCCCGCATATGTAATCTGTTACATGGGCTACAGAAAGGTAGAGAACTGAGAACGGGTGATAAGTTTCATGAGACAGAAAATGGTGCAAGTGTTGCAGCCAAGTCTGTTGGTTACTATCACCCTGTATTACCAGAATACATTGATTCTGAACAAATGTTATTAGATACCGAACCTGATATGCAAAATCATATCAGTTTCTTTATTGGTAAAGAAAGGATATAATTTTGTATTGATGGATAATGTTTTGAACATTTCCTATATCAAGAGTTGATCGGTTCAGGCATGTTATCTAAAAGCAATGACGTTCTAAATCAAACTACAGTTCTTTGTATACAGAACACGCACAAGAGGAAGAGTTCAGAAATGAACGGATCCTTCTTGAGGTATTGTAGACTAGGTCATATCAATGCGACCCGACTAGCTAAGTTACACATAGATGCATATTTAAATCTGTTTGAATTTATATCTTGTGAAACTTGCCGGTCATGTGACAAAGATAAGATGACCACAGCTCTGTTTATTGGAAACAGAGAAAGAGTTAGTGAACTTTTGGGATTGATACATACTGATGTATGAAGGTCCCTTGTCTACATATGCCAAGACCGGTTCTTTTTTACATCATTACATTCTCTGATAATCTCTCAAGATTCAGATATATGTTCCTGTTGAAACACAAGTCCGAACCTTTTGAGATATTCATAGAATATAAGTTAGAAGTAGAGAACCAAAATACAAGTTTAATTATTATATCCTTTGATGAGATCAAGAAGGAGAATACTTGAGCACGGAAATTCTGGACTATTCTAAAGGAGAATGAAATTCTCTCTCAGCATTATTCCTCCGTATACACCATAGCACGATGGTATATCGGGGCGGACCAACAGCACCCTATGTGATATGGTGTGCTCTATGATAAGTACTACTGAGTTTCCTTTTTCCTTTTGGGTGTTATGCGCTTGAGAAGCTACATACCTATTGAATAGGGTTCAAATCAAATTAGTTGCCTACCACTTCATATGTGATATGGAAAGGGAAGAGCCCATATCTTAAGTTTGTTAAGATTTGGGGTTGAAAGCAAAATCCGGACAAGCTCGAGGCAAGGTCTGTTATGTAGAACTGGAAAGGTTCCAGCTATACAAACTGCAGCAGATGATTTGGTAGAACCGAAGGATTCAATAGTAACCAACGAACCTCAGCCTCTCCGCCGATCTAGTAGGGTTCCTCACCCACTTGAGAGATACTTCGGTTTCTCTATAACAGTGGGAGCGAGGATTGCATCATGAGATGATGACCCAACTAGTTTCGAGCTGGCTATCAGGAGTGAGACTCTGTAAGAATGGCTGGATGCTTATCGATCTGAGATGGAATCCTTATACACCAACAAAGTATGGACTTTCGTTGCTTTATCTGAAGGGTTAAATCCCCATCAGGAGCAAGTATATCTTGAGAAGATTACTTGGTGTACATGGAAAAGTTGAGACTTTCAAAGCTAGACTTGTTAAAGGTTTGCATCATTGACCAGGTATGGATTATGATAAAACCTTTTCTAAGAAGCTATGCTTAAGTACATCCATATCCTACTTGCCACGGCTACATACCATGATTACGATATCTAGTGGTTGGGTGTCATGACTGCTTTTCTAAATGATGTTTTAGAAGAGAGCGTCTATAAGTACACAGCCAGAGGGCTTCGTAGACAGTGGGAGCAGTGGAAATGTGAGAAAGATGTTTTATGTGATAAAGCAGGCATCGCGAAGTTGGAACATCTGTTTTGATGTGGTAGTCAAAGAGTTTGACTTCATCAAAATGGTAGATGAACCTTATATATACAAAAAGGTAGTAGGGAGTATGGTGGTGATCCTCGTAGAGTATGTGGATGACATACTCTTGATAGGGAAGGAGTTTCCTATGCTACGCTCGGTCAATCTCCGCTTATCACAAGGATTCTCCATACAGGATCAAAATGATACCTCCTAAATCCTAAGTTATGGATCTATGAGATAGATCCAATTGGATGTTAGGATACTCACTAGTTGTAGTGAGATGGTATCAATCGATCCTGGGGAGAATCACTGGAAAGGTTCCAGGGTGGTAAGGACGACTGAATGTCAGTCGCAGGCATTGTCTTTACCCTCAGTAGAGGGAAGGTATGTTGGAAGAGTTCCAAGCTAGATACCGTGACATACTAGACGATTAAAGGTATGATACATCATTACCAAAGATACTACCAAAGAGGCAGTCTGGGTGTATATAAGTTCATGAGATGAACTTCGTTCCTACCATTGTGTGACAATGGAGTTGTGGCTTTAGCCAAGGAACCACCGTCCCATCAGAAATCCAGATATAATTCTTAGGCAGTATCACCTGATCATGGAGATGGTTGATCTCCAGGGAGATCGAGGTTAGGAGAGTAGACACAGAGGACAACAGCGCGGATCCACTCACAAAGGCCTTTTCCCCAGTAGAGACTTTTATAGGATGGTTGAGTATGAGATACATCAACAGCAGCCAATTGTTGGGTATGTGATACCACAACAGATGGCCCTAGTGAAAGTGGGAGATTGTTAGTTATATGTATGCCTTAGAGGCCATTACTGTACATACGATATATAATGTAGTGGATGCTAGGACATATATAGGGAGGACTTTCTTGCTCGACATGATAGTATGCTATCTGGTTGCACTTTATCTTAACATGTACTCTGATTGTCTCTATATTACATATTGATAAAGCCCTTAGGATATGTACTCGACTACTGGGACTATGATGAGATCATACTAGTGGGGCCACGGTAGTCGACGAGTACATCTTATAACTGTTCCTAGTCGAGGTTGTATCGAGACAGAGCATCGATACACCAGAGTAGACTAGCGTATACGCATCTTGACCCATATGATGGGCGATGGATGATCCCATATCCATCGGTGTTTGACATCAAGGATGGTATACGGGTGCTCAGTGGAGACTGGGTACATTGGACGGACTCGCAGAGAACTCCCATATGGTATTATACCTCATGTCAGATGGCAGTTCTCCGGTGACACTGGTACAGAGTAGTTTGTTGACCCGAGATCGTCATAGAGTCTTGTGTGATTCCAATTATGCTTTGATTTCCACCTTACCACGTCCAAGAGGGCGTGCAAAACGGTGGTTTTTGGATACAGTCCCGATATAGGGAGTTGATAGGAGGGGATTCGTCTCTCCCGGTATAGGGAGTTGATGTTGTGCTGTGTTCGATTGGCTATAACCGGAAATCGCTGGCCAGGGTTGCTGAGATTTACTGGTAAGTGTTACCAGTAGTTTCTTAAACTGTTATAGACCTCATATCGACACGACTTATCGAGCTACTGGGGTCTGACGTTTACCACCCCTAGGCGAGATATGCGACATATCGGACGACGAGACCGGACTGTATGGGAGTGTTACTGATTGGATTCACAGGAGAACTAGCGGGCTTGCTTGTTGATCTTCTGATCGCTCAATACCCGGGTGACCGTTATGTTTAGCACACCGCTTGCGGCTTGTGGGTGTTTGATATGATCATCACCTACTGCCGGCGTATTGACGGGTCTTTAGAGTCCTACACAGGGGTTTCCTGGCTCAAGCGAAACGGAGTAGGAGTACATATGTGATATGTGAGGGACCGAGATTAATACGATATGAGATACCGTATTCTATTCTCGCGATTTGTAACATTGATCGGTTGTATGCGATATTGCCGGATTATCGGATCAAGTGTTGATTCGATAAGTTGTTACACATGATATTAGTCGGTTATTGCCGGATTATTAAATCAAGAGTTGATTTAATAATTTAATATATAATTATATATTTGATACATTACATTATATTAACTAGTGTTAGCTTACTTAAGATTTATTTTCTCACTTGTTTGTGCACATTGTTTATATGTGATATATGCAAGTGTACATGTTTGTATCATGCTTGATGATACACACAAGATGGGTGTATGAGACTCATACCAAGATTAGGGTTATTGTTTTATCTTAAGATTTAACAAAAGGGTTTAACTTAGTCAAAGTAATCAAGCTTGAAGAAGCTTGGAGAAGCTTTGACAAAGTCCACTCTTTTGTCATTTCTTTTGATATTCTTTAACCTAACCTTTAACCTAATGCTTTGGTTAATTCTCTACATGAGTTAAGCATGATATCTTAACTCACCCATGGTTACATTATTTATTGGATAATTTTTCATTTAGATGGATAATTCTTTCTTTCTTCTTCTTCTTCATCAAGCTCCATCCAAAAGCTTACTAGCTCCAATGGTGCCATGAGAAAAAGAGTGAGAAAATCAATTCTAAAGTGAGCCCACTTCCTACTTCTTCATCCTCTACCACTTGCCATGTAATAGAGTGTGTTCTCTTCACGAAGTTTATGACCTAGTGAAGGAATGTCTTGAGTTAGTGTCTCCCCGACGTAGATTATCTTCGGCCTCGAAGTCATCGTAGCAAGCACTTTCATTCTTCTCGTGGAGCTTCTCTAGAGTCCGGAGTGCACGATCGCAGCGATGAGGACGTCTACACGGAGCTAATGAAGTGAAGGACCGGATCTACAAAGGTTGTAATCTCTTTCACTTAGTGTTAAAGTTGTTAACATGCAAGTTTTCGCCTAAACCCTAGATTAAAGATCCGTATTAGAGTTGTTCGGCACGGCTAAAATTTTAATCGGACATGGTTGATGCCTCGTAGACCCTTGTGCACATGCCTAGCAACCCTACAGCGGCGGCTCCGATCTCCTCGATCTCCAGTCTTGTCATCCAGGTGGCACCACGTCGACGGATCTTTAAACGGGCTCCCGCCTCAGAACCGAGGCAACTCGATCGTCAAATTTGCCAAAAGAGACGACCAAGATGAAGTAGAGAATGAGTAGAACACTTTGTCTCGTTACGTCCAAAGTCACGGACGAACGGTTATGGAAGTTGCCTTTTGGATCGGGTGAAATGAGAAAGAGGCTATCTAATTTTCATGAACCCGAATCTATCATAATCTCTTTTTTTAGTGAACAACAACCATGAGCCAAGAGAGGGGGGGAGGCCGGCCACTTAAAGAGAGGGGGGAGGTGAGTGTAGGAGAGGAGGGTGACCACAAGAATGATGAATCACCTTAACACCTAGTATGAAAGCAATTAAAGCAAACCAATCACAATTAACCTAGTCACCTTGTCATTAAATGCACCATTAATGACCAAATGACTCACTAGCCTTGTCACCCTCTCTAGAACCTTCTAGAACACTGACTCACCTCATCAAGAAAAGATAAATCCGTATTTAACCGAATGTCAAAATACGGCTGATAGAAAACTGGAAACTAGCAACTTCCAAAAGTGATCCTGAAACGAATTTCAGGATAACCCCGTATCAGTATAAACATACCCGCATTTGTATTACGACCGAACACAAATGCATCTGAGACAAAGATATTATATCTACATAGTATAATACTCGGATCCGGCTTAAACCAAAGCCGACCAGTATTATCTGTCCGAAAAACGACACGTGCGAAAACGCACGTGCTTTTTCCGAACCTTGCTATAAAACCATACGGCCTCTACAACGTTTCGCCCGAATTTGGGAAAGTATCTGTGGGGGACTCTAATGACTCATCAACACACTGGCACTGGGTATAACCCCTAGCACGTCAGAGGTACAAGCTGTACGTAACGGTTTGCCTATGTATTGATTGGAAGGGAAGCTGACGAGCGAACTCATCTATAAACCCTACTGAGCCTGACAGTGACAATGTATATACAGTCCGGTCCATTCGTATAAAAAGTATCGCATATCGAGTCTAGGGGGGTGGATAAAGTCAGACCCCTAATAACGCGATAAATCGTATCGGCATGAAGCCTATCACCTCCTGAGAAATTACTGATCCAAATAAGTAATTCTCCACTACCTCGGCCGAGGATTCCTAGTGATGGCCACCCGTGCACTGCGCGACATCAACCCCCAATACCGGGAGAGACGAATCCCCGACGATCCGCTCACTTGCCTCCAATGTGGCTCGGAACTGTAACCAACTAAAACCTGTTTGCACAACTCCTTTGAGCGTGGTAGGGTAGTAATCTAAGCACAGTGGGAACTCACATGAGACAAACGACGATCTCAGGTCGATGAACTAACCTGTACACATGTCATCAGGGAACTGCTTTCTGACGATATGTATAATACCAACTAGCATGTTCCCGGCGAGTCCTGTCCGGTCTACTCATAACCTAATGAGCACCTGTATACATCTTAGGTGAACCAACTAACACCAATGGCTTGTGAGACCGGCCATCGCCCCTCGTCGGGGTCTCGACTGTATACACTAGTCTACTCTGGAGTATCGATGCCCTGTCTCGAAACTCCCACGACTAGGGACACTTTTAAGGATGTGCTTACAGACCCCAGCTCCCACGTATATGATCGCCATCATACTGCTGGTAGTCAAGCAAGAATCCTATAGGCTCTATCATCATGCAATAGTGAACTAACGCATGTATACGATGATAAAGACAAACCAGATAATATACTATCATCTCGAGTAAGACTGTCATATCGGTATAGGTCCTGCCTCAATCATTGTAATCACGTACCTGCGATCCAATAATTGACTTTGAGGGCACTATCTCCAACAATATTCCACCCTACCAAAACCGAGGAGGCTGGAATTATGGGGGATGTGGCTGGCCATGGGGTGGGGGTTAGGGCCCAGGTTGCTTCAGTAGGTCATATACACCCTATATAACACTCCAGTGTTGTTTTGGAGCATTGTTTTCACCTTATTTAAAATCTGGGGCCGCTTTCTCAAGTTGCTGTTTTGATTCGGGATATGGTTTTGCGTATTTTGAATTCTTGATTTTAGTGTTTGTGTTTTATCTCGATCACTTGACGTTTGTACGTCTATATCGAGTGATATTGGGTTGATTTGCGAGACCTAACCATAGGTTTTGACTTACGTGAGTTTCGTGCGTCGTTTTGGCTTTGATTTGGATTTTAATGCGGCACGATACGTTATAATGTATAGGTACCCCCACGATGATTCGAGACGATGAAGAAGAGGATGGCGACATCGACATCGGCAAGCAAGAAGCAAGGTGAGTAGATTTATATCTATGGGGGAGAAGTCGGGTGGATGGCATATAGCACCCCCGCAAAGTTGTAAGAATTGATTTGGTGTGATATAGATATACATTTATATGTTGTGGAGAGATTTGAACACTTAGCAAGAAAAGGTTAGGAGATTATGAGTTGGTGTTAGCGAGATTTGAGGAAAATGATTTAGTTGATTTCATAGTCGCGAAACCTAGAGTAAAGTTGTTACACATACACATACATGCACGGGATAGGGTTTTGGGTGTATGTTTATAGATAGATATGGATGCGTGGGTTGATATATATATATATATATAGACACACACATATACATATACACGGATGATTGAGGATGTTATATGATGCTTGGGAATGAGTCGATATGATCGGGCATGATGCCGTGAGATATTTAATATGTGATCGAGACATGTCATGATATTATAGCGGATCGTTAGACGATGATACCTTGTGGATGATCATATATATATGTAATATATGATCGATATCGAGATGAGATGTGTTATGGTATTCATAATGGATTGCTTGGGCGATGTATACCTCTATATGATAATATGTGTTGATGACATCGGATTATATGCGATTTTAGATCAGTAGCCAGATCATGATATTGTTGATGATATTAGTAGTGTACTGGACTTAGATCAGTAGCCCCCTATTCATGATATGTGATGATAAGGATATCAGATGAGTAATGAGATAAATATGATATTTGACCCCTACCCAGATTTGGGATGCCGTACGATAGATTTACCGTACGAGATATGATTATGATGTTAGATCCACACTCTTGACTCGAGGAGGTCATAATATATATATTGTATCGTATGTGATACTATGGAGGCGAGATCACCGACTACTAGAAATATATAGATCGACTCAGACTTAGGTTGATTTCCTTACCCTTTTGACTGGGCTCGAGTCACACTAGTTTTCAAAAGTGGAAGATTGTGAGTATTTTAAATACCAAATTGTATGACTCGGATATTGGGTAGGTATATTTTCAGTGTTGCTGTTATCACATCACTTCCTATTTATTCATGATGTTTCATCGCACCGCATGCTTATATTGTGTTTTCATATGCCATTATTGAGATCATGCTGTCAGGACACCAGCACCATTACCGATGATGCGTATGTTCTACATACACTTACTTACCGGCTCACACACATCATCATCGGTAATTGCCATGTCACGTACAGTTTAGAGAATATTACTCATTGACATAACTTGTTAATTGATAGTTCGACATGGTATTAGTGTACTCGTCTTTATATGCTAGATTAGACGTTGCAGTTATTACTTGCTACTGCATGCATATTATTATTCACTGTTTACTTGCTATTGATGATTAGATTTCAGATTTCCATGAGATTTTCTGGATTTGGAAACCGCATGTGAAAGTTTTATAAACTGATGTGTTATTTTAAAGAGAAAAATGCGGTTTTCCTTGATATGATGTTTTCTCGGTTATGAGATGGATTTCTATACCCGATTCGAGGAGGCGTAGGAACCGTCTCTGGTACGTGGTGGACCCGGTATGGTACCCCGGGGCGAGATTGTTTATTCATGGTGGATGATGAGCCTGGCAGGGGCAGAATGCCTACCGGTGATTGCATTTGGACCTGGCGGTTATCCGGAGGATACCGACCAGAGTCACGAGATGCATATAGGCCGACCCATACTGCCGGAGCATGAGGGCCGATCCCGCAGATGATACAGAGCCTGAGATATATGAGGATTTACGTGCCGATGCTGGGCACAGATTTATGTTTTGTGTCGATGCTTGACACTGACTTTTCTATTGATTTCATGATGTATTCTGTTTTCATTCGTCATGCATTCATACATCATATATCTGATATGTTGCTATCTGAGGTGCTGACACGAGCATCTAGTATTACACTCATATATAGATGGACCAGGATGTTTATTTGAGGATATTACTTGATATGACCTAGAATAGCGTTGCGCATGGATTTCTACTCGTAGATGTTTTCTACTCACGAGTTGCCAACTTACCCCCGTTGTGCCACAGTTCTTGCAGGTTTTGCCGTACAGGTTTCGTTACGGCTTTGCTGGCACACTGCTTCCTTTCCGGGTGATTGCTTTGGTAGGTGGGTTCACTTGTATCATGACCACTATTGTACCTTTATTTTATTCAGTTGTATCTAGTAACTCCATCAACCAAACTTGTATATTCTTTCGACCCTAGAGCCGCGCGTTGTATTATTATGGATTTCATGTTGTTTAGAGTTTCCTTTCAGTTTTGATTCTCGCCCTTCGGCATTGTGTATTATATTGCCTGCGTGGTTGTGACCGTCGATTGACGAAGAGATAGTCCAGCTTGGGGATGCATTTTATCATTGATGCATATATTTATCATGTTGTACCCCGTTGGGGGCCAGTATTTACAAAGGAAACTCTGCCGAAATTTTCAGAAAAGACTTGTGATTGTAAAAATGCATATTTCGGCTTATGTTGCTAAACTACTTGATTTAAATTGGTTTTTCCTTCACTCTACCGCTTTACTTGGTTTTGATTTGTGGGTTTTGGCTTACTTAGATTATGTACGCCTCGAGACGTTTCGTAATTTAAGTGCCGGCATGTTCCGTACTTTTCGGGTCGTGACAGCAATATAATATACAATGCCGAAGGCGAGGATCAGAACAGAAGGAAAACCAATATCATTAAGAAAACCATAATAATACAAGCGCGACTCTAAGGTCGAAAGAATATACACTTGTCTTCTAAGTCTATAAATTAAAACAAGTCTGGTTGATGGAGTTTTCTAGATACAATTGAATAAATATAAATACAATGGTGGTCACAATGCAAGTGAACCCACTTACCAAAGCAATCACCCGGAAAGAAGTAGTGTGCCAGCAAAGCTGCTAAGGAAACCTGTACGGCAAAACCTGCAAGAAACTGTGGCACAACGGGGGTGAGTTGCCAACTCGTGAGTAGAAAATATCACCGAGAAGAAATCGCATGTATGTCTCAATTCTAGGTCATACGATAGTAATATCCTCAAATGATATAGCCTGAAGCATATAGTAATGGCAAGGGTAACATCTATACATAAGTGTAATATCAAGTGCTCGTGTCAGTGCCTCAGGTAACAACATATCATATATATGATGTATGAATGCATGAAAACAGAATACAACTAAATGAGAAAACTGTTTTCTTATCTCAGTGAGATTTCTGTATAAAAAATGAGTATCATCAATAAAATCAACAGAGAATCAGTGTCAAGCATTGACACAAAATATATATCTCAATATCTCAGGCTCCGGCAATCCGGACTGGCCCGTATCATCAAATCTCTATATCTAGGGCTCTGGCAATCTGGACTGGCCCATATCATCAAATCTCAATACCACGTCGGTATCCTCCGGATATCCGGCGCGTCACAATAAAATCACCGGTCGGTAGTGCTCCCCTGCCGGGCTCAATGCCATCATCTGCGACTTTCTCGCCTCGGGGTACCGCACCGGTCCACCATGCACCCACAGATGGTTCCTCCTCCTTCTCGAATCGAGTGTATGATATCGCTCAAGAGCCGAGAAAACTCATGGTGGACTCCTCTCAAATCATGTCATGAGAAAACCGCAATTTTCTATCTTTAAAATGATAATAAGTTTATAAAATCTTTGCGGTTTCTCCAAATCCAGAAATCTCATGGAAATCCGAAACCCCAATCTCAAGGGTAAATAAATAATGAAATACCGGTAATAAGTTCCATAATATTGCATGACAAATGAAAATACACATGCATGAGATATCATAGTTATAAATGCAATGTCTAAGCTATCATATAAAAGAAAGCGTACTAATACTATGTCGAAACTATCAGCCAACAATTTATACTAATGAAATAGTGTTTTCTAATATGTACGTGGCATGGCAATTACCGATGATGATGTGCAAGCAGGTGTACGTGGAGCATATGCATCATCGGTAATGGTGCTGGTGTCCTGACAACATGATTTTATAATAACTACGAAAACATAGTAAAGCATGCGATGCGATGTGAATAGCAAGAACATACGGAAAATGAATAGTAAACGCAACAATAAAGAATGTACAATATATATATATATATATATATATATATATATATATATAAGTCATACAGTTTTGGCATTTGAAATAACACGAATCGTGGTGTTTAAAAAATAGGGGCTACGGTGTTTTTAAGAAAAGGTACGTCCTTTGAAATATCCGTAGAATCCCTTGGTCTATCTTTAAAATACTCATGATTCGTTAGTTTTGAAATAAGTATGACTTGAGTCTAGTCTAACATCTACAAGTAAACTACATGACTAAACTAACAGACTAGTCGAAAGGGTAAGGAAAACCACCTAAGTCCGAGTCGATAAATATATCTAGTAGTCGGTGATCCCACCTCAATAGTATCACGTACGATACAATATGTAAATAACATTCTCGAGTCAAGAGTGCGGATCTATCATCATAATTATATCACATACGGTAAGTCCATCGTATGGCATCCCAAATCTGGGTACGGGTCGAATATCACATTTATCTCATTATTCATCTGGTATCCTTATTATCATTTCCTGAAATAGGGGTACTGATCTAAAGTCTAGTACATACTGATACCATCAATATATATATATATATGTATATATATATATATGTATATATATATATGTATATATATATATATATGTATATATATATATATATGTATATATATATATATATATATGCGTGTGTATGAAAACACATCGCCTAAAGACCCGCTATAATCTCATGTCGTATCTCATAATACGAACCAATCACAACACCGATCTCGTGGCATCATGCCTAATCTCATCGACTCATCTCCAAGTATCATATACTATCCTCATATCCATGTATATGTATTCCTACACACACACACACACACACACACACACACAGACATATATATCCCCATATACACACAAGTAAAGCAAATGTATGTGTGTGTGCGTGCGTGTGTGCAAATCTTTACTTTAGGGTTTTGCGACTAATAAGCTAAACTAAGTTAATTCTAATTACACTAAAACTAACCCATGAACACCTAAAACCTATCTTGAAAATCATGTAGTCTCATAATAAACATATTTATATATATAGGTATACGTATTCGTATACTACACTACAAAACTGCGGGGGTGCTATACGCCATCCACTCGACTTCCCCCGTAGATATATATCTACTCACCTTGATCCTTACTTGCCGAAATCGATGTCGCCATCCTCTTCTTCATCGTCCGAAGTCCACGTGAGGGTACCTACATATCATAACATATCGTATCGCATAAAAATCCGATTCAAATCCAAAACGACACGCGAGGTGCTTATAGGTCAGAACCTATAGCCTAAACATGCAATAAGAACCAATAACCCTCGAAATCGACGTACAAACGCCAATCGATTGAGACAAAATGAAATATCAAAAGTCTAATTCATTTAAAAGTCACATTTCAAAACAACAACTCAAGAAAACGGTCCAAAATTTTGTTTCAGGTGAAATTAGCCAATTCTGCACATGGGGTAGGTCTAATTTGCCTAAAATAAAGCCATGGACCAAGCACGAGCCAATTTTCTCACACCAAGGCCGCAAATTGCGGGCAAAAGGAGTTAATTTGTAGCCAAAACATAGAGTGGGGGTCTCAGGTTTTGGGGTTAGCTTCTAGGTTTCCTGCACACCTCTCAGTCTTTGCTAAAATATTTTTAGGACCCTCGGGTGAAAGCAGATCTCAAAATTACACCACAGTTTCTACAAACATCTGATATCGGGGTTTCTAAGTTTATGTCTTGGGGCTTTAATCTCTGGTTTTGTTCAGAATTCTAACACTACAGGGGTTATATGGCCTCTACTAATCTCAATTTACACTTCACAACTCATAAAATCCTCCAACCCTCATCTAGGAATTTTCAAAGCTCACTAAACTACACAATATCACTTCTAAGTTATCATGGATGCTAAAGTAAATCAAATACAATACTAAGTGTGAAGGAATTACCTCATTTGGCAACTCAAGAATTTTCTTGAGTTGCCCCAAGTGCTCAAAATCCTAGTTTTCTTGGTCCAAAATGCTTGTAGTGAGCTTGGGCACATTTTTAGTGAAGGGAAGATGTAGTTTTGATGTGGGATTGAGGGTGTTTGTGAGGGTTTAGAGGAGGTTGGAGAGAGGGAAGCAATGAGTGAAGAAGAGGTGAGAATGATGAAGAAAATATGAAGAGGAAAATAATGACCAAGTTCAATATAAGACCCCTCACCCTCTCTTCTCTCTCTTGCCCATACTTCTTTGTTTAACCATTTTTTCTTTTTCTTTCCTTTTCTCTTTCATTTCATTTTAAAACAAATCCAAGCTTGAAAGGAAAGCTATGGTAGAAAAATGTAACAATGTGTAATATGACATGGTGCATGTCATGTGCACAAATCAAGTTTAATGCACGATTAGTGATATTTAATCGCGATTAACATTAAAATGGAATATAATTAATCATAAAGAATTTATAATTTGCTTAAATCATATAAAACACCCTCATTTCAGTAATTCCTATAATTTTCTAAATATTTCCCAATTTATCGGTAATTAATTATACCGCATTATCAAAATATTCATATTATTTATTATTTAATTATATAAATTCCCAAAAATAATATTTTATTTTTCTGAAATGTTACAATCTTCCCCCTTAAATAAATTCGGTCCCCGAATTTAAATTTAAACCCCTCAAATACTAAAACATTTCAGTAAAAAGATCAAGTTGCCGGGGTTCCGAAATCATAAATACATAAAACACATCGTAGCGCAATGCATGCGCATGAAAAATGATTATATAAACCAAAATCAAAACTTCGTCAAGCATCCCGCATTCATCGGAGTTATGGTGAAGACACCAATGTCAAAGCCCAATACAAAAACCAACATGATATATATCAAACTATACATGTACGCATCGTTAAAACATCTGAAAGAAATGCATGCCAAACCTTTTTCAAATCACTGTGCGATGCGCGTATCACGGCACAGTGGCGGACGTCTATTGTAAGAAAATGACTATATATATACCCTTTGTTTAACATACATGCCCCACCGTTTTGAAAAAATAATTTAGAAGCGTTTCCTTTGTTAAATATCTCGTGTCATCTCGGACACGTAGGTAAATACTGAGACTATAGCTCCTTTTTGGAAATCCCTTCGATAACTATCAATGCATGCAAAAATATATTCAGATACTATCCTCTGACTAGTCCTGCTCAGTACTAAAACAAATAGTAAATATCATAAAAACGTACTGCTCCACAAGAATCAATCCCAAAATGTGCATAAGAATGCCACGTGCGTCTGGTGCGCACGGAAATCGAAATCCATGAATGTGCCATACATGTGCACAGAAACAAAATCTAAGTGCAACGGGTGTGCATGAAAACACCTGTCAAGGGCAACGGGTGTGCCTGATAGCAATATCAGGTGCATCTGATCTGCACAAAGAATCCTGATTTAGTGCATCTGTTGTGCACCAAAATCGCATCAAGCGCCCAAGTATGTGCTAGAATCCAAATCAAGTACACAAGGTATACGAAAACAATATCGAATATCAAAATCGAAATCGACGGTATACAACAAATCTCAATCCAAATCAGATATACCGTGGTATATAATCTCACAACCATGTGCATCAGCGTGCAAAAAATTGAATCAAAATACTAAGATTGCATGATAACTATAGCGAAAGCACAAGTCAAATCGCATGCATACCATAGGCATGAAATCAAAATCAACATCTCGAATGACATCAAATCGAAATCAAGTGCAACCGTGGTGCACAAAATCTCAATCATGCAAATAAATCGCCCAAAATACTGAAATCAAAGATGGCCGAAATAGTCCCGCTTTGGTACATCCTCTAAAGATATCTGGCCAACTGTCATGGTCACTCATAACATGTCTCGTCGACGATGCCGAACTCTGTCCTACTGGGTGTGCAAAATATGAATGATCCTGTATCCAAGTCTTCTCGTATAGTATTCCAGAAAGTTTCTGTCCAAGTCTTCCCCAAATCTCGTTTCTGCTGAACTGCCCAGAAGTCATCACCCTTTACTAAATTTGTATTTTGTTTCGAAACGGTTGCATCCTCATCGCGACTCTTTCTGGAAGATATATCCATATACAACGCCACTGCATACGTATTACATCTCTGATGTCAACTGAGTGGAACGTCATCTCGTCGAAAGCTCGTACGAACCTCTTACTCCACCTTTCTCTACTATCGACTGATTCGGACTCATCTCTTCGTAGCTGTATGGACTGCGCTCCAACGGTTATACTCATATCTGGAGTCTCCCAAGCAATGTATCCTATCACATGATATCCGAACGACGTCGAACCTTTCGATCGATTCGTCATAGTCCCATAATTCCCCGAGAGCTCAACTTTTGAGTACGGTTTAATAACATCCAGTACATGCCACAGTACCTATAGACCAGCAGTAGAAGGGCAAACCCAAGCCTCATTAATGGCACCACGGAACTGCTGCAAACCCTAAGGTTCAAAATCGTTCCCATGGTCATCATATCGAGTTAGGGTTTCATTCTTCTAGAGGGTCCACGGAATTACTTGCATCTTTTTCCGAATACTTTAAACTTGGAAAATGGGTTTCTGACATTCGAACGTTTTCCTTTGACTCCCAACGTACCTGTGTGAAGTCTTCTCAAGCTGGAATCAATCAATCTGATGACCTCGCATCGGGGTAGGCAACGAATCACATGTCCTAGTCATTCCTTCTTGCGTAACTAGCGATCTTCTATCATATCTCTAAGTACAACTCGTGCGGTATTAACTTCAAACTGTTAGTTATATGTATGCCCTAGAGGCCATTATTGTACACATGACGTATATTATAGTGGATGCTTGGATATATATATAGAGATGACTTTCTTGCTCGACATGATAGTATGCTATCTGGTTACCTTATCTTAACATATAGACTTATATATTGTTATACTGTCTTGCTCTCATATGTTGATAAAGCCCTTAGGATATGTACTTGACTACCAGGACTATGATGGAGATCATACTTGTGTGGCCAGGGTAGTTCACAAGTACATCCTTTAATTGTTCCTATTCGAGGGAATATCGAGACAGGGCATCGATATTCCAGAGTAGACTAGCGTATACGCTTCTTGACCCATATGATGGGCGATGGATGATCCCACATCTATTGGTGTTTGACATCAGAGATGGTATACGGGTGCTCAATGGAGACTGGGTACACTGAACAGGACTCCCCGAGGACTCCTATGTGGTAGTATACCTATCGTCAGATAGCAGTACTCGGGTGACATTGGTACAGGTTAGTCTGTAGACCCGAGATCGTCATAGAGTCTTGTGCGGCTCCCACTGTGCTTTGATTTCCTCCCTACCACGCTCAAGAGGAGTCGTGCAAACAGGTGGATTATGGGTACAGTCTCGAGTCGTATGGAGGCAATGAGCGATAGGAGGGGTTTCGTCTCTCCCGGTATTGGGGGTTGATGTTGCGCTATGCTCGATTGGCTATAACTGGAAGTCCCTGGCCAGGGCTGATATGGAGATCTACTGATAAGTGTTATCAGTAGTTTCTCGACCTGTTATGAGCCTCACATCGGCATGACTTATCACGTTACTGGGGTCAGACGATTTCCACCCCTAGACAAGATATGCGACATATCAGACGAAGAGATCGGACTGTACTGTAGTTTTACCGATAGACTTCATGGAGACTGTGGACAGTCTTGCTTGTTGATCTTCATATAGCTCAATACCCAGGTAATTGTTACGTCCAGCTAGTACCGCTGATGGCCTGTAGGTGACTGATATGATCGCCACCTACTGCTGGCGTATTGACGAGTCTTTAGAGTCCCACACAGAAGTTCCCTGGTTCAAGCGAAATGAAGTAGGATACATATATGATATGTGTGAGGGCCTGATTAAATACGAGTATGTGATACCGTATTGTAATCTGGCAGTCATCTGTTATCGGTACGGTTGTATGTGATATAACCAGATTGTCGAATCAAGTGTTGATTCGATAATGTGATATACATATAAATGATATTAGTCGGTCATATATGATATAACCGGATTATTAGGTCAAGTGTTGATTTAATAATATGATATAAATTATATGTGATATAATTACATATTAACTAATATCATTAGCTCACTAATTAATCTTCATTAAATATATATATATATATATATATATATATATATATATATATATATATATATATATAATAAAATGAAGCATGGCATTTTCTTTTCTATTTTGTGAAAATAGAAATGAGGTGTAAAGTCGAAGCATGGTTGCAAGCATGGTATTTTATATTGTTTATTCATTCTTGACTCACTATTCAAGCATGGTTGCAATTTAATATTGCATAATTCCATGCTTGAATGAGTGAGGGATCTTGATATTATTTTCATTCTTGCTCATTCCAAAAAGACTTAACCATTTTCTTTCATGCTTGCTCTCATGCTTCTTCTTCCTCCTTTTGCTTTTCCTCAAGCTTCAACCCTCACATGTGATGTGAATCATGAAGCTTGAACACAAATAAGTGAGCTCTTAACATCCCCTACTTCATCATCTCACACTATTCTAGCAAATTAGTGTGATGTGTTTCATACACTAAAGAGTTTAGTGTAGTGGTAGCTTGAACTAGTAAGAGCTTCGAGATGGATCATCTTTGGCGCGAAGGCTACGAAGGAAGCTTGTTCAAAGTCTCAAGAGAAGCCTTGTGGAGTCGCGGGACAACTACACGGAGCATATTGAAGAGAAGGACCGTCTACAAAGGTTGTATTCTTATTCTTTTAGATGTAAAAGTTGTTTGCATCTTGTTCGGTCTAAATCTCTAGTTAACGATTCTAGTTTATGTAAGTGCACGGTAGCGCCCCGGCTGTCTAACAGACGCCAAATGCGGAACAAAAACTTTTGACTGGCGCTATCGTATACTATAATCCGGATATGCCATTAAAGCTAAACTAACAAACTACAAAGTGGGTAGAAATGTTATACCGAACGATCCGAGTCCTTCGGTCTTCAACCATCATCCCACGTTTTGTTGCGGTTGCTCCGATCTCCTGAATCTCCAGTCTTCTCGTCCAGGTGGTACCACGTCGACGGATCTTTAAACGGGCTCCCGCCTCTGAACCGAGGCAACTCGATCATCAAGTTTTCCAAAAGAGATGACCAAGATTGATGTAGAGAATGAGTAGAACACTTTGTCTCACTTCGTCCAAAGCCATGGACGAACGGTTAATGAAGTTGCCTTTTGGAGTAGAATGAAATGAGAAATTGGTATATGAAATTTCCGTGAACCACTACTATAATCTTTTTCCTACAACCATAATCTTTTTACCAATCCATCATCTTCACCAAATGAAAGGGACGACCACTTAATAGGATGAGGGAGGTGAGTGTAGGAGGGGGGGGGGTGACTACAACATTAAATGATATGAATGATTCATCTAAACACCTTGCACTAATCATTTAATGAAACAATGATTCATAACAACACATCATCACATCATTAAATGAACAATTAATGCATTAAGTCACTTCACCATCCTAGTCACCATCTAGAAGCTTCCATACACATCACCCTCATGACTCACCCTAGTGATGAAAAGATAAATCTGCATTTAACCGAATGTTAAATACGGGTGATAGAAAACAGGAAACTGCCAACTTCCAAAAGCGATCCCGAAATGAATTTCAGGATAACCCCGTAACAGTATAAACATACCCGCATTTGTATTACAACCGAATACAAATGCAACTGAGACAAAGATATTATATCTACACAGTATAATACTAGGATCCGGCTTAAACCAAAGCCCACCGGTATTATCTGCCCGAAATATGACACGTGCGTAAACGCACGTGCATTTTCCGAACCCTGCCATAAAATCATACGGCCTCTACAACGTTTCGCCCGAACTTAAGAAACTGTCTGTAGGGGACTCTAATGACTCATCAACACACTGGCACTGGGTATAACCTCTAGCACGTCAGAGGTACTAGCTGTACGTAATGGTTGCCTATGTATTGATCGGAAGGGAAGCTGATGAGCGAACTCATCCAGAAACCCTACTGAGTCTGACAGTGACAATATCCGTACAGTCCGGTCCGTTCGTCTATGAGTATCGCATATAGGGCCTAGGGGGCTGGTAAACGTCAGACCCCAATAGCTGTATAAGTCATGTCGGAGTGAACCCAGAACTCCCTAAGATACTATTGGAATACCTTCCAGTAAATCTCGATTACCCTGGTCAGGGATTTCGTGTAATGGCTCTCCTAAACACAGCGCGATCTCACCCCCAATACCGGGAGAGACGAATCCCTGACGATCCGCTCACTGCCTCCATGTGGCTCGGGACTGTAGCCAACTAAAACCTGTTTGCACGAGTCCTTTGAGCCGTGGTAGGGTAGTAATCAAAGTACAGTAGGAACTCACACGAGACAAATGACGATCCCAGGTCGACAGACTAACCTGTACACATGTCACCAGGGAACTGCTATCCGACGATATGTATAATACCAACGAGCATGTTCCCGGCGAGTCCTGTCCGGTGTACTCATAACCCAATGAGCACCTATATACATCTTAGGTGATCGAACTAACACCAATGGCTTGTGAGACCGTCCACCGCCCCTCGTCGGGGTCTCGACTGTATACACTAGTCTACTTTGGTGTATCGATGCCCTGTCTCGAAACTCCCACGACTAGGGACACTTTAAGGATGTGCTTATAGATCCCAACTCCCACATATATGATCGCCATCATACTGCTGGTAGTAAAGCAAGATCCTAAGGGCTCTATCAAAGTGTAACAGTGATAAAGACAAACCAGATAGCATACTATCATCTCGAGTAAGACTTTTTTATCGGTATAGGCCCTTCCTCAATCATCACAATCACGTACCTGCAATCCAATAATTGAATTTGAGGGTACTATATCCAATAATCTCCCACTTGCACTTAAGGCTAATTATTGCGATGTCGCATACTCACAGTCCGTATGATACCGAACATCCAACTCCTCTACTAATCAGTTTCACAAAGATCGTTTGCAAAACTATTGTGTTCGAGAAATAGCCCCAGTGAGTGGATCCGTCCTGATGTTTCTTTCTATGTCTCTCTTAATTTCAAGTTCGTGGAGAAAACCATCTCCCGAATCGAGTAATACCTGTCTTAGAATATGTCTGGATATCTGATGGGACTTGGTTCATTAATGAACTCCAAATCCAAACTTCTTAGACTGTATTGATAACTGAACCTAATCAGTATCGCGCACCATGCCTCCCACAGTATCCTCTTGGACTACCTGTCCATAATACTGTCCCTCGTCAGAGGGAAAACTATAACTCTGACAATCACTCTGTCATCCAAGTCACCTTGGAAGCCTGAAATGATAACCGTCTCCTTAAGGAGGCTGCCATTATCAAATCTATAGAACATGCACTTGCGTTCTAAAACTGCTTCCTTATGTTTCTTCAGGATTGGATTAATATAAACTTTTCGCATCTAGTGCAAAAACAACATCTGGTGTGGTACTTGACATCTCATGCTTGACTCAATTGCCTAAGCAAGTGATCTGCCAATCATGCACATCCCTCTCTTTTCCGGTCTTTAAGACACCTTTAGAGAGGGTGACTCCATCAACTGCAGGTACACCACCATGCCAGAAGTCATCTATTCTAAAATACCATTAGAATACTGTCAAAGTACCCAAATTGGGAAACTACCTAATTTTAGATCTAAAACCATAGATCTAGTAACCAGAATGTCTGATATTATATCCATGTACTTTGTGGAGAAACAACTGTGTGACAACCACAGTATAACCGATCGTAGTATAGGAATTTTACTTCCTACTCTGTGTATGTCATCCAAATACCAGGACATAACACCCTACTACCTTCTTAACAGATCCTTCCCCTATTCTGATGAAGTCAAACCTATGACTGTTACATTAAAATTAGATGATTTTTCTCTGCTATAACTGCTCAAGTCTATAAATAGACATAAGCTACTTGCCCACTATGCTTCCGCTGCTCCCACTGACTACGACAACCCTCTGGCAGAATAATATATACGTACACTTCTAAAGCTAGTTTAGAACGACGCTATACTTATCCTCCTGCCGGGTCTCATAGTCTGGAACAACAGTAGTGTCAAGTCTGGGTAAACAAGAACCTCGCTGTCACCGTCCTTAAGGCTACCGGAGTACCTCTCGGGTGTCTGAGGTTACCCACCATATCTGCGGAGTGGTTATTGGAATGTCAAATCTGATTGAATATATAGGTCCTATTAAATTTTCTTTAATCGTTTGCGGTTCTGGAATCACTTCCAGTTCTACCATACTCCCACTATTGTTTTATGAAAAAATCCATTTTACTAAAACTGTGGCGAGTCAAGAACAATATCACTATTGATCTTCCATATGGTAGAAAGTCAACCCTCGTCAAAGCCAGGGTCAACCTACAAACTGCCATTACAGAATCGTGCCTTGAGTTATCCAGTGCATGGTTTTAAGCATAAGCTGGACAACTCCCTTTACCTTAACATCGTTAAGGTATGAAGCATTTTATATCCAATATAGAAACTTTGCCACTTATTTAATTGGAACCAGATTCAAATCATACAGCTGTCTCCAGTGCATATCATCTTAATAGAGAGAGGCTAATCAGCATTACTCAACTTAGGAATCCATCCAATTATGAGTAACCTGAAAGAGAAACAAGTTTCTCAAAACCATTATCTGAATACCAATCACAAGAATCTACATCTTCAATTTCTTTGAAGAATCCCGATACTTGCAACACATGGTTCTCTACTTTATTCTTATACCCACAACTTCTCGAAACTTAGACCTTGTATTTCTACGAAACACTTGTCTAAAATTAGAGAAGTCATAAGTAAACAGAACATAATACGAGGACCATCCCCTTTGTCCTGATGGACACTGGACAACATACACTACTCTGTATAAGTCCTCTGAGTTAATAACTCAAAACATGTGCGTTGTAGGTTGAAAACTGTCCCCTGGCGATTTTCTCAAATATCACCAATTACAACGAATTCCGATATAATGAGGATGATCACCTAATTCACAATAACTTACTCCCACTCATTATCTGTAAAATTATACAGATGTGAGAATGAAACCTGGTAATTACATACCCTGGAGTAAGTATATAATCGGAAAATCAGTTTTCCTTTAACAATGCACTGAAACATAAAAATATTTCGAAGGGGTATCCTGGTATTCTTAGTAATGCCTCTTCCATAATCCAATTCATGACTTTAACCGTATATTTTTTTGCCATCTCCCCAAATCCCTTTATTTGTCTTTATTCATTACCTTCTGTACACCATCATTAGGCTAAGTGGTTTTCTTCCTTCCCTACCGTTCGGCACCAGCCTATGGTTTGGAAGAAGACTATCCGATAAGCATAATAGGTGTACTCTCCTAATCCTAGGAGTACTCGCAGCTTGAGAGAAGGTGATGATAAAAGACAACCGAATAATACCTTATTCTAGCAAAGGTGAAATAGGAGTGGCGATGAAGTATGCGGTTTGGTCGTGAATGATAACAGTCGCAATTTACTTTACCCTCTTTCTAATTCCTTTATTTTGTCTTTAGTTATTACCATTCTGTACACCCTACTTAGGCTAATTGGTTTTCTTCATTCCCTACCTTTCGGCACCTGCCTATGGTTTGGAAGAAGACTATCCAATAAGCATAATAGGTGTACTCTCCTAAACCAAAGAGCCCTCACAACCTGAGAGAATGTGATAATAAAAGACAACTGAATAAACTAATTCTATTTCTCCTGAACCTGGATCCATCCTCGAAGAAGTCCCTTCGAGTTCGTATATAACCATACGATGGATCTATCCAAAGGAAGTGGATGTCCGTAGTAATACAGGGTGTTCTGAGAAATACAGGGTAAAAGAAGGAGCGACAATGACTTATGCAACTTTAGACAATCCAAAAGCCAGTATTTTAAGAAGGTTCAGTCAACTTGGTCACTGAGTTATAGTCTAGGGTCGGTCAAAGGTCGCTGCCAAAGATAGAGAGAAAAGAAACACTCTGCGTGCATTCTAACCTAGATCAGAATGGTTATTGTTAGTTATATGTATGCCCTAGAGGCCATTACTATACATAGGATATATATGGTAGTAGATGCTGGGACATATATAGGGAGGACTTTCTCGCTCGACATGATAGTATGCTATCTGGTTACTCTTTACTTCAACGTGTATGCTGATTGTCTCTCTGTTACATGTTGGTAAAGCCCTTAGGATGTGTACTTGACTACCTGGACTATGATGCGGATCATACTAGTGGGGACATGGTGGTCCATAAGTACATCATTCAAGGTCCCTAGTCGTAGGTGTATCGAGACGGGGCATCGATATGCCAGAGTAGACTAGCGTATACCTTCTTGACCTATATAGATGGGCGATGGATGATCCCATATCCATTGGTGTTTGACATCAGAGATGATATACGGGTGCTCAGTAGAGACTGAGTACACTGGACGGACTCGCCGAGAACTCCCAGATGGTATTATACCTCACGTCAGATGGCAGTTCTCTGGTGACACTGGTACAGGTTAGTCTGTAGACCCGAGATCGTCATAGAGTCTTGTGTGGTTCCCACTGTGCTTTGATTTCCATCTTACCACGTCCAAGAGGGCGTGCAAAACGGTGGTTTTTGGGTACAGTCCTGAGTCACATGGAGGCAATGAGCGATAGGAGGGGATTCGTCTCTCCCGGTATAGGGAGTTGATGTTGCGCTGTGTGCGATTGGCTATAACAGGAAATCCCTGGCCAGGGTTGCTGAGATTTACTGGTAAGTGTTACCAGTAGTTTCTCGAATTGTTATAGACCTCATATCGACACGACTTATCGAGCTATTGGGGTCTGACGTTTACCACCCCTAGGCGAGATATGCGACAGATCAGACGGACAGACCGGACTGTACGGTAGTGTTACTGGTTGGATTCACTGGAGTGTGAGCGGGCTAGCTCGTCGATCTTCAGATCGCTCAATACCCGGGTGGCCGTTACGTTTAGCAGACCGCTTGCGGCTTGTGGATGTTTGATATGATCATCATCCGCTGCCGGCGTATTGACGAGTCTTTAGAGTCCTACACAGAGGTTTCCTGGCTCAAGCGAAACGAAATAGGAGCGCATATGAGATATGTGCGGGACCGAGAATAATGCGTGTATGTGATACCGTATTCCATTCTCGCGATGAATGTATCGATTAGGTTATATGAGATATACCCTAGTTATCGAATCAAGGATTGATTCGATAAGCCGATACATTAGACACTAGCCGGTTATATGCGATATGACCGGATCGTTAAATCAAGAGTTGATTTAATGATTTAATGCATAATTATATATTTGATATATTACTTTGCATTAACTAGTATCGGTTCACTTTAAATGGATTTTCTCGCTCGGATGTGCACATTGTATATTTGATATAGTTTTGTGCACATGATTGTATCATGTTTGATGATGCATGTTTACTTGGTTAAGTGTAAAGAATAAACCATGGTTAAACTAATGATTAGGGTTTTATTTATCCATTACTTATTTATTCATTTATTAATTTGTTTATTCTTTTTGGAAAATAAATGGCATGAATATAAAATGGTGGCTTGATTTGTTTTGTAGTTGAATCTTCATGAAGGTTTGACTTTGTAACCATTTTGTCTTCATGCTTAACCCTAACCATTTAATCAAACCATGGTCTACTCTCTACACTGAACTAGGGTTAGGAGATGATAAGTATTCTTATTATTTTCTTTTTAGAAATTAACTTATCATAACACTTATCTTCTTCTTCTTCATCTTCAAGGAAGAAAAGCTTGCTTCATCAATGGTGGATTGATGAAATTAGTGAGAAATCCAATTCTAAAGTCTACCCACTTCCTATTTCTTCATCCTCTACCTCTTGCCAAGTAGTAGAGTGTGTTTCCTTCACAAGTTTTCTTGACTTGGTGAAGTTGGAGCTTGATCTAGCGATGCCTCGACGTAGATCATCTTCGGCACGTCGTCGATGACCTAGCCCGCTTCTTCTCCGATGAAGCCGACGCTAGAGCCCGGATTTTGATTTGGACAGCAGAGAGGACTTCATCACGGAGCCGTGGAGGTGGAGGACTGGATCTACAAAGGTTGTATTTCCGTTCCTTTAGTTTAGATGTAAACTAGTTTAATTTTCGTCTAGAAATCTAGCCAACGATCCGTTCTAGTGTTTCTCGGCACCGTTTAAATTTGAAATTGGCATGGTTGATGCCTTGTGAGACCTCATTAGGGTGCTTAAGAACCCTACAGTGGTATCAGAGCCTAGCTAGAGCCTTAGGCGAAGTCTAGACGGAGTTTGAAGTCCGAACGACCCGAAAACCCAAACCCATCCACGCTCTCTGGACTTTTTCTGAAAACGTGGATTTTTCCAAATTAAAAATTGCTAAAAAATTCAGCCGGGAAATATATGATTTACGGCGCAAAATTGGACCCTTGATTTATCCAAAACGGCGCGGAACCGCGGCAGAAGCCCGGCTTCTGCGGCGGTTCCGCGGCTAGGTGATGACGTCACCTTCCCATTGTTGCACAGTAATTCCTATTTTAATATGCTGGGTTTTTGGGAATTTTTAATATTTATTCAAGAGTTGAATTTTCTGGGGTTGTTTTGGGGATTCGGTGTTTCGATCGGAGTATCAAATTTTGTCTATGTGGCTTTCCGGATAAATTTTTAGAATATGTTAAAAAGTTCGACCGGATATAAATACCCAATTTTCCCCCTGTCGGGAAATTTCCAAGTGTTGGATTTTTCCGTAGTTTAACGACGTTCTAAGTAGTGCAAGTAACGCGATGGACCCTCTAGAAGACAACAAACCTTAACTCGATTATGTGACCGTCTTGAACTGCCCTTTGAACCTTCGGGTTTGGGGCAGTACGGCGTGCCATATGTGAGGTGTTGGCTTGACCCTTCTACGGCTGGACCGTCGGTACTGAGGCACGAACTGAATGTTGTTAGACTTATTTCATGTGTTAATCTGTATCGGGAAAACTTGGGTGTTCGAATGTTCAATCGGAAAGTTTAACATTTTCTAATTATCTGGAATGGGATACAATAATTGGAATTCACAAGAAGTTATGAGATAACTGAATGAATGTTATAAACATAGCACTTTAGTCTCACTTGATCGGTTGCCACGGAATTTTGATGTGATCAAAAGTCCGTCGCAATCACGTAGCGTACGCGGATACTCACCGGGTAAACTTAATAGACAGCTTCACTCCATAGCCCCGACCAAGTGACTGTAGGAGAACCCCGTCGCCGAAAGCATCCGTTCGGGTGCTCGCGGTAGCGGTGTTCCGCCTTGGTGCACTTCGTCGACGGTATCGGGGGTGCAGCCGTCTATTGAAGTTTGCGACGAGCATTCGATCAGGATGTCGGGAATCTTGTTGAATTACCCGACTTAATATTGAAAAGTGTTTTCAATAATGAGACTAAAATGCGGGGTTTATAATTGTTAGGCATGTGATGTCTAAGTATTTCATTTGATTAGGCATGCGATGTCTATGGAGGTTGCGGATTCCAACTGTTGTAGTTTTACACTTTCTTTTCTGTGACCGTAAGTGTAATATGTGATATCGCCGGTTTCGTTGCTATATGTCAACGACAATTGGGATGGACATATTTACTTACGTTGATGACATGTGATGTTATGTGTTGCTGGATATGTTATATTGGATCGTCGTGTTTGAATAGCCGGGGTTTTTTATGTGAGATGAGTGTTTTTCATTTTCATTCATGTAAAAAACTTGTATGTAATATTCTTTTATAGGGGCACTTCCAGGTTGCGGAAGCTGTCACCGTTTGTATATTATTTACTTTTCCGCACTAGGATAGACCCAAGGAGGAGGGCACAAGTGACCGGGTTCTGGAGTCCAGTGGGAGACCAACTCGAGGAGTCGGTGTAAGTCCACGTTGCGACCCTCGGTTCTTGCGGGGAGGCGGAAACGGTATAAAAATCAAATTTTTGGCGCATGGGGCAACATGGACTAACAAAGTCGGGATCTTTTCTAAACTAAACTAGCAAACAAGCTAAAGAGAGTTAGCTACTCGGAAAGATGGTTATACCTAACTTGAACTCCTTCGTCTTCAAACTTTTGTAGAGGTTGATGGTGCTTTCCTCGTTGCCTTCTTCCGTCAAAGATGGATCCACCTGAGGGTTCAACCTTCGGGCTCTTTCTCGAACTTGGAGAGAACTAGAATCTTCGGCTTGCTAAACCTTTGATCCTAGAGTGAGTAGAGAGTGTCTAAAGGATGTTTATCTTTCAAGGAGAGGGATACTCAACACATGAGAAGGATTCTCCTTGAGCTAGAGGAAGAAGAAGATGAAGTGAGGAGAGAGAATCTAAATGATAGAATGAGCTCTCTTTCTCTTTCTTGCAACCATATCACAAAAGAAAAAGAATTATCAAATTAATAATAATAATGAAAATGAAATAGTTGATGGAAGGTTTAGGAATGACCATTATCATTTCAAACATTAAATGGTTTTGCAAGAATCAAAAAGCATCTTTCTTTTGTAATGATGATGGTCAAAACTTCAACCATGGTCAACAAGTCAACAAAATCCAACAATGACACAATTTCATTTTATTAATATTATTAATTGATATAACATAAATCCATTAGGGTTTGGAAAAAGACGACTGTCAATTGTACATACGCACCCGTTCCGAAACCCTAATGAAAGTCCTCTTCCTCCTTCTCAAACAACTGTGCATACACACCTGCATTCTTGTTCCGAGGAACATGAATACTGAGAGATAAAAGCAACCCCAAAACATATACCAGTATCTGACTCAAACCAGAGCCAGCCAGTAAAAACCGTCCGGACTCCAAACGTGCACAAGTGCGCGAATGAGAACGAACCCTGTCGCAAAACCATGCGACCTCTACTCTGTTTTGCCCAGAGGCGAATACCCTCTGCGTGGGACTCTAAAGACTCGACACTACGCTGGCAGTGGGTTTAACCACAGACCGCAAGCGGCACTAGCTGTGCGTAACGGTCCCCAGGTAGATGCCGACAAGAAGGCTGACGAGGTGAACCCCATCTGAACACCTACTGAGTCTGAATGTGACAGTCTCCATACAGTCCGGTCTGTTCGTCTAATACATCGCATATCGGGCCTAGGGGGCGGTAAAATGTCAGTCCCCTAATAGCGGTACAAGTCGTGTCGGAGTGAAGCCCAAAACACCCTGAGATAACACTGGAAGCCTACCAGTATATCTCGCTTGCCCTGGCCAGGGACTACTCGTGTAATGGCTCTCCTAGACACAGCGCGATGTCAACCCCCAATACCGGGAGAGACGAATCCTATCTAACTGTCACTGCCTCCAAGTGCTTCGGGACTGTACCCAACTACTACCCGTTTGCACGACTCCTTTGAGCCGTGGTAGGGTAGTAATCAAAGTACAGTGGGAACACACTCGAGGCGAAGTGCCAGTGTCAAGTCTGCGGACTAAGCTGTACTCATGTCACCTGGGAACTGATAACTGACGATAGGTATAATACCAACCTGTCAGTTCCCGACGAGTCCTGTCCAGTGTACTCGTAACCCAACGAGCACCCGTATACTATCTCCAGTACGACGTACTGATGGCTGTGGGACAGACCATCTCCCATACTGGGATGAGAAGCGCATACGCTAGTCTACTCCGGAGTATCGATGCCCTGTCTCGATAGTCCTGCGACTAGGGACCTGTATAAGGATGTGCTTATAGATTACCCAGCCCCCACTAGTGTGACTGCCATCACAACGCTGGTAATCAAGCAATGATCCTAAGGGCTCCACTAATGCGTATAGGTGATATACTAATATAAACACATGTACACATTGAAGTAGAAACAAACCAAGTAGCATACTACTATATTGAGCAAGATTGTTTATACAAGGTGAATATCCCAAGCTTCCATCAAGTAATATACAAACTAGTATGATACAGTAATAGCCTCTAGGGCATATACACTAACAATCTCCCACTTGCACTAAGGCCATGTACTGGCGTATCGAAGACCTATCATCTCGATCAGCCGCTCGAACTGAGTCTGGGGCAGTGCCTTGGTGAATGGATCTGCAGTGTTTTCTTCTGAAGCAACCCTCCGAACCTCGATCTCTTTGCGATCCACGATCTCCCTGATCAGGTGATACCGCCTCAAGATGTGCCTGGATCTCTGATGGGACCTGGGTTCCTTCGCTAAAGCTATAGCCCCGTTGTTGTCGCAATACAGAGGTATTGGGTCAACAATGGACGGAACCACCTGAAGTTCTTTTAAGAACTTCCTCATCCAGACAGCTTCTTTTGCGGCATCAGATGCAGCGATATATTCCGCTTCCATAGTCGAGTCTGCAACGGTTTCCTGTTTGGAGCTCTTCCAACACACCGCCCCTCCATTGAGGGTAAAGACGAAACCCGACATGGACTTGGAATCATCCTTGTCACTCTGGAAGCTGGAGTCAGCAAAGGCCTCGATCTGGAGGTCTTTTCCGCCATACACCAAGAACATCTCCTTAGTCCTTCTCAGGTACTTGAGAATGTTCTTTACCGCTATCCAGTGTTTCTCCCCAGGGTTTGACTGATACCGGCTTACCACACTCAGTGCATAAGCTACATCCGATCTGGTACACAACATCGCATACATTATAGAGCCTACCGCAGAAGCGTAGGGTATAATAGACATGCGATCCCTCTCCAAATCAGTCTTGGGAGACATCTCTTTAGAGAGGGTGATCCCGTGACAAGCCGGTAGGTTACCGCGCTTGGAATCTTCCATACTGAATCTTTTCACTATGGTGTCGATGTACCTGGACTGAGAAAGTTCTAATATCCTCTTGGATCTATCACGATGGATCCGGATCCCCAGGATGTATGAGGCATCACCCAGGTCTTTCATGGAGAACCTGTGCGACAAGAACCCCTTGACAGATTGTAGCATAGGAATGTCATTTCCTATTAAGAGAATGTCATCCACGTATAAAACGAGGAATACTACAGTTCTCGCTACAAATCTACTATAGATGCATGGTTCATCTGGATTTTTGATAAAGCCAAATTCCTTGACCGTCTCATCAAAACAGATGTTCCAACTCCACGATGCCTGCTTTAGTCCATAGATGGACTTAAGAAACTTGCACACCTTTCCGCTGCTCCCACTCTGAATGAAACCCTCTGGCTGATCCATATAGACACACTCCTCTAAATTTCCATTTAGAAAAGCGGTTTTTACGTCCATCTGCCAAATCTCATAATCGTGGAAGGCAGCAATGGCAAGAAGGATCCGAATGGATTTCAGCATAGCCACTGGAGAAAAGGTTTCGTCATAGTCCAAGCCAGGTCTTTGACGGAAACCCTTTGCTACAAGTCTAGCTTTATAGGTCTCAACCTGTCCATCTACACCAATCTTCCTTTTGAAGATCCACTTGCATCCTACGGGTTTTACCCCGTCTGGAGCAATGTCCAACGTCCATACTTTGTTGGTGTACATGGACTCCATTTCGGTCCGCATTGCATCCAGCCATTTTACCGAGTCAACGCTCTGAACGGCCTGCTGGAAGCTAGTAGGCTCATCATAATCTATGATGCAATCCTCTCTATCCCCGTCTATGAGAAAACCGTAGTATCTCTCGGGCGGATGAGACTGCCTACTACTCCTGCGGAGCGGCGTAGGAATGTCCTGTTCATTTGAACCCTCTGGTTCCACTAAGCTTTCAGTAATAGTCTGTGGTTCTGGAATTTCTTCCAGTTCTACTGCGCTCCCACTTAATTCTTTTTCTAAGAACTGGTGTTCTAGAAAGTGGGCATGACGAGAAACAAGAACTTTTTGTTCCTCTTCGTAGTAGAAGAGATATCCCTTGGAATTCTTTGGATATCCCACAAACTTACACAGTACTGAGCGCGCCTCGAGCTTGTCCGCATGCTGCTTTTTAACAAAAGCTGGACTTCCCCAAGTCTTAATATGACTGAGATGGGGCCTCTTCCCACACCACATCTCATATGGTGTAGTAGGCACAGTCTTAGTAGGAACTCGGTTCAAAAAGGTACGCAGCTGATTCTAGCGCATACCTCCAGAAAGATCGCGGTAACTCAGCGTTACTCATCATGGACCGTACCATATCCAATAGGGTTCGGTTCCGTCTCTCCGATACACCGTTGTGTTGCGGAGTGTATGGAGGAGTAAGCTGAGAGAGAATCCCGTTCTCTTTTAAATAATTCAGGAACTCGGCACTTAAGTATTCTCCACCTCGATCCGATCTTAGAATCTTGATACTTTTGCCGGTCTGTTTTTCTACTTCATTCTTATATTCCTGGAATTTTTCAAAGGCTTCGGATTTATGTTTCATTAAGAAGACATAACCGTACCTTGAAAAATCATCCGTAAAAGTAATGAAGTAAGAATAACCGCTTCTCGCATGTGTAGACATTGGACCGCACATGTCGCTGTGTACGAGTCCCAAGAGCTCGCTCGCTCTTACTCCGTGTCCAGTGAACGGAGTCTTTGTCATCTTTCCTTTGAGACAGGATTGACAAGTGGCATACGATTGATATTCGAACGGATCTAAATACCCTTCTGTATGTAACTTAGTCAACCTTCTCTCATTGATGTGACCCAGTCTACAATGCCATAAGAAAGTCTGATTGATTTCCGGAGACTTTCTTTTGTGTGTATTTTGGACATTGAAAATCTGTGGTTGGTTTAATACGTATATACCATTGCTCAATGTACCTGACCCAATCAGAACTTGATTAAGGTGAATGTTTACAACATTACTTACAAACGCAAATTCATAACCTTCTTTAGAAACCAAAGATACAGAAATGATATTACAAGTTGCGTTGGGTACAAAAAAGCAATTACGCAAAACCAAAACATGTCCATCTGACATTCCCAGGTGATAGTCCCCCACGGCTTTAGCATCCATGCTAGCTCCGTTCGCAACTCTGAGGGTCATGTCACCTGCCTTCAAAACCCTACGATTTCTCAACGCCTGCAAAGAATTACAGATATGAGATCCTGATCCGGTATCCAATACCCAGGAAGTAGAGTTTATAGAAAGACAGTTTTCAATAACATACATACCTGAAGCTGAAGCCGCAACCTGCTTCAGTTCCTGTGTCCTGGCTTTCCAAGCCCTGCAATCCTTCTTCCAGTGTCCACTCTTGTGACAATAGAAGCATTCCTCTTTACCCACAAGCTTCCCCGCAATCTTTGTTGCCTTTTCCTTTCCCTTCGTACCCATTTTACCAACACCGCCCCTTGGTTTGGCGGGGGCTTTCTTCCTCTTTCCCTTGGCTTTCGCCTTGGACCTAGAGGAAGAAGATCCTCCTACAATCAAAACGGGTGTTTCCCTACCTTTCTGTAGGGTGCCCTCTGCGCTCCTCAGCATGTTGAGGAGTTCTGAAAGTTCAACTTCCTTTTCTTGTAAGTTGAAGTTCAGTATAAACTGGGCGTAAGTGGATGGAAGGGACTGGAGAATTAAATCCGTATAGAGTTCACTTTCCAACGTGGTCCCAAGTTCCGCGAGCTCCTCAATGTAGCCAATCATCTTAAGCACGTGGTCCGCTACCGATGATCCGACGGCCAACTTTGCCGAAAATAACTTCTTCGACACTTCGTATCTTGCGATACGAGACTGCTCTCCATACAGTTCTTTTGTATGAAGAAATATGGATTCTAAGTCCATATTCTCGTGCCTCCTCTGATGTTCGTTGTCCATAGAGGCAAGCACGAGGTACCTGGCCTTCGCGCAATCAATCTCCCAAGTCTTACGGATTTCCTTATCCGCGACGCTGGAGGTGGGACCTGGGATGGGGGGAGCTTTGGTGGTAAGAAGATACCCCAGCTTGTCGTAAGTGATTGCCATTTTGACATTCCTGAGCCAATCTTTGTAGTTTGGCCCTGTCAGTATGTTTTTATCTAGAAGTAACTTAAGTCCAGTCATTTCGATTTGGTCGCTGCAGGGGGAGAGAGAAGAAACACTTTAGCATGATGCTCTTGCAAGTTTAGAGTGGTTTTTAATTTGTCTAAACAGGATGGCTCCCACTGTCTCTCGAATCCCTCCTCAAACCACAAAGGAAGAATTAGCCGGGATCAATCCCACCGCACAATACTTGCTTAACCGTTCAGCCAGGCCAGTGTCGGTACTTCGAGGGAGGTTTTCCAACGCTTTCGCGAAGTTCCTTAATTTAAGAATCTCTTTTCCCTGGGGGCGTAGCCCCGCTAACACCTTTCTAGGCACCTACTAGGTTTATAGCATTGATCGTTTAGTGAGAAATTTCCCGAGGAGTAGCATATACTCACAGTAGGATCGGGATCCAAATATCATCGCGTGACGAAACTGAAGGAATCCTACCAGAATCATCACACTCCAAATGGTATGCAAATCTAGCAAGTTTCAGTACTTATGAAACTCCCGATGTGGATTTTTGCCCCATGCTCTTATGACCTTGACTTTGGCCAAAATATCATAAGTCACATGTCAAGTTCTACCCGTCACTATCCAGGTTAATTTGGATCCACCCGTAACTACCCTTGACTTTGCCCAAAATGGCAGTACGACTGTCCCAAACCAACGCATCTATCTATGCTACACATGAACACCCAATAGCTACCAATCACTATGCCTTGACTTTGGCCAAAATACATAGCTTGAATACTATTGCCTATTCATGCGAAACGACGGAGGGCTACGAATGGTTTTGGCGAAACCGTGAACGTAGTGAACTTGATATAATCGATGGAACGAGATAGCTTTTAGAAGGAGTGGCTCAATCTCCGCATTTAAAAGTTAGTTTTGAAAAGAACCGAGTGGTTTTTCGAAAGTGTTCCAACGACTTTAACTTGGTTTATTATCTTGCATTAGTTCTTTTAATGCGTGATATTCTTGCATTAGTTCTTTTAATGCGTCCCATCATTTAATCCTACCATTGCAGAAAATAACCAAAATATGACGTACGCTTATGCCATTCGCATTCGCCACGGGGCCCCGTCATCACCCGTTAGGTTACTTAACTAACGACAGAGCGGGGGCTGGGCTAGCGCGGCTGTAAAACATAAGCAACGCCTAAATATAAAGCAATGATAGACATTACAGATCACAGATGAATATATTGGATATACTAGGAATCCGTAATCCGTTCGAGCCTGCAACGAAAAGCGGATTACACGGTCGCGGTGAATAGCCAATACCCCACCCAAGACCCCTACGGGTGCGGCAAACTACCCGCCAAGTACTCGGTAGTTTGTGCACCCCTCCATGGGTCTATCCTAGGAGCAAAAACAGTAAAAAGAATTATACAATGACGGCTACAACCCCGACCCGGTTGTGCGGCCAAACAAATAATAATATTACATCAATTTACATGTTACAAATGAATGAAAGAAAAACAAAAGCTCATCTCACATCCACCCCGGCTATTCACCCGCGACAGTCCAACACATTCATATACACATTCCAATATCAAACACAGATCACAGAGATGTATAACCCCGACTAATCGACTTATAGCGATTAGCCGACGTTCAATACATACAAACATCACAGATATAACCATCATAGTCAAAGTGTAGTGAAGTTCGGAAAAAATACGGAATTATAGGCCCCTAAAAAAAAATTTCTATTCTGGAAAATCTGGGCACATATAATATATCTTAAAAATTCTAAAACCAATACAGAGATACACTGCACCAAAATCGAGGCAGAGAGGAGACAAGACGGCCGCGGATCCGCGGCGCCATAGCTTGCTGTCGCCGCGGAAACGCGGTCGTTTGGTCAGATCTCTGGCTCGTTTTTGGTGGTTATCTTTAAAAAACCCTGAGATAATTTTTGGTATATAACAAATTTTGTTTTGACCAGAAAATTTTTTAACAGAAACTAGGGTTTTTGAAAAGTTTGGTTTTTGGATTTTTCGGTTCCGAACTTCGTTACACTTCACTACCTAGCTAGTTTAAGTTTAGTTTGGCTCTGATACCACTGTAAGTCAACGTTACGACCCCCGGTTCTTGCGGGGAGGCGGAAACGGTATAAAAATCAAATTTTTGGCGCATGGGGCAACATGGACTAACAAAGTCGGGATCTTTTCTAAACTAAACTAGCAAACAAGCTAAAGAGAGTTAGCTACTCGGAAAGATGGTTATACCTAACTTGAACTCCTTCGTCTTCAAACTTTTGTAGAGGTTGATGGTGCTTTCCTCGTTGCCTTCTTCCGTCAAAGATGGATCCACCTGAGGGTTCAACCTTCGGGCTCTTTCTCGAACTTGGAGAGAACTAGAATCTTCGGCTTGCTAAACCTTGATCGTAGAGTGAGTAGAGAGTGTCTAAGGGGTGTTTATCTTTCAAGGAGAGGGATTCTCAACACATGAGAAGGATTCTCCTTGAGCTAGAGGAAGAAGAAGATGAAGTGAGGAGAGAGAATCTAAATGATAGAATGAGCTCTCTTTCTCTTTCTTGCAACCATATCACAAAAGAAAAAGAATTATCAAATTAATAATAATAATGAAAATGAAATAGTTGATGGAAGGTTTAGGAATGACCATTATCATTTCAAACATTAAATGGTTTTGCAAGAATCAAAAAGCATCTTTCTTTTGTAATGATGATGGTCAAAACTTCAACCATGGTCAACAAGTCAACCATGGTCAACAAGTCAACAAAATCCAACCATGACACAATTTCATTTTATTAATATTATTAATTGATATAACATAAATCCATTAGGGTTTGGAAAAAGACGACTGTCAATTGTGCATACGCACCCGTTCCGAAACCCTAATGAAAGTCCTCTTCCTCCTCCTCAAACAACTGTGCATACACACCTGCATTCTTGTTCCGAGGAACATGAATACTGAGAGATAAAAGCAACCCCAAAACATATACCAGTATCTGACTCAAACCAGAGCCAGCCAGTAAAAACCGTCCGGACTCCAAACGTGCACAAGTGCGCGAATGAGAACGAACCCTGTCGCAAAACCATGCGACCTCTACTCTGTTTTTCCCAGAGGCGAATACCCTCTGCGTGGGACTCTAAAGACTCGACACTACGCTGGCAGTGGGTTTAACCACAGACCGCAAGCGGCACTAGCTGTGCGTAACGGTCCCCAGGTAGATGCCGACAAGAAGGCTGACGAGGTGAACCCCATCTGAACTCCTACTGAGTCTGAATGTGACAGTCTCCGTACAGTCCGGTCTGTTCGTCTAATACATCGCATGTCGGGCCTAGGGGGCGGTAAAACGTCAGTCCCCTAATAGCGGTACAAGTCGTGTCGGAGTGAAGCCCAAAACACCCTGAGATAACACTGGAAGCCTACCAGTATATCTCGCTTGCCCTGGCCAGGGACTACTCGTGTAATGGCTCTCCTAGACACAGCGCGATGTCAACCCCCAATACCGGGAGAGACGAATCCTGTCTAACCGTCACTGCCTCCAAGTGCTTCGGGACTGTACCCAACTACTACCCGTTTGCACGACTCCTTTGAGCCGTGGTAGGGTAGTAATCAAAGTACAGTGGGAACACACTCGAGGCGAAGTGCCAGTGTCAAGTCTGCGGACTAAGCTGTACTCATGTCACCTGGGAACTGATAACTGACGATAGGTATAATACCAACCTGTCAGTTCCCGACGAGTCCTGTCCAGTGTACTCGTAACCCAATGAGCACCCGTATACTATCTCCAGTACGACGTACTGATGGCTGTGGGACAGACCATCTCCCACACTGGGATGAGAAGCGCATACGCTAGTCTACTCCGGAGTATCGATGCCCTGTCTCGATAGTCCTACGACTAGGGACCTGTATAAGGATGTGCTTATAGATTACCCAGCCCCCACTAGTGTGACTGCCATCACAACGCTGGTAATCAAGCAAAGATCCTAAGGGCTCCACTAATGCGTATAGGTGATATACTAATATAAACACATGTACACATTGAAGTAGAAACAAACCAAGTAGCATACTACTATATTGAGCAAGATTGTTTATACAAGGTGAATATCCCAAGCTTCCATCAAGTAATATACAAACTAGTATGATACAGTAATGGCCTCTAGGGCATATACACTAATAGTCGGGTCCGGGTCTCCTAACTCCAGAATTGGTAGGGTTGCTTGCCGCTCTCGTAGGGGTCTAGGGGTGTGGGTTTGGCTATTCATCACGACCGTGGAATCCGTGTTTTATACTGGCTCGTATTGAAAACACGGACGTCCTAGTATATCCAATATTTCATATGATATTCTTCTGCTGCGATATCTGTGATGTGATCATGTGATGTTCTGTGATAGATACTTTATATAGTATATATGATATATTATATAGACGTTACTTATGTTTTACACCCGTGCTAGCCCTGCCCCGCTCTGTCGTTAGTTACCTAACCTAACGGTGCACGAGGGGACATCGAGGCGACTGCGGATGGCATAAGTATACGTCGTATTTATCTGTGATGTTTAGGTACTTAAATGATGGGACTTCATTAATGTGATTAATGAAATAAAAGAAACCTAAGATGTTGTAGAATCGAATTTCAAAATAAAACAGGTAGCTACAGTTTTTGCTTTGCACAGCGGTATATGTGATATATCCTGCACCTTATTCGATAAGGAAAGGACCGAGATCCCTTCACCGGGAGTGACTCCTTTAGCAATAACTGGCAGATGCTACACACTCGGTTTGTCTTTTGATTGCTTTTAAGAGTTTTTGCTTTGCACAGTGATATATATGATATATCCCGCACCTCATTCGACGAGGAAAGGACCGACGATCCCTTCACCGGGAGTGACTCCTTTAGCAAAACTAGAAAAGCCTAAAAAACACTCCATTTCAAAATTCATTCGATCCTACAACGATATCAAGTTCATTACGCAATAGGTTTTCAGAAAAACCTATCGTAGCCCTCCGTCATTTCAGATAAGTGGTAGTTAGTATTCGTGCTACGTTTGTTGGCCTGCGTCAAGGCGTAGTGTGCGGTAGCTAACTAGTATTTATCTGCTTATGCATATGATGCAGATTGGATTAGGGTAGTCGTGCGACTTTGTTGGCCTGCGTCAAGGGTCATGCGGGTGGGTTTAATTCAATCAGGAAATGACGGGTTGAACTTGACTAGCGCACTATGGTTTGTTGGCCTGCGTCAAGGTCATAGGACGCTAGGGGCAAAATTATCGGGAATTTCAAGTGTTGAAATTTGCAATGAGATTGCATACCTTCTATGAGATAGTTGGATACCGATACCCGCTGCGAGTAAGAGTTACTCCTGGGAGAGTTTTATACATTACAATTAGCCGATCAAGTAGGTGTCTAGAAAGGTGTCAACGAGGTTACGCCTCTGGGAAAACGAGGTTTACATTAATTAGGTTCGTGCGAAAGCACGGGGGACCTCCCTCAAAGTACCGACACTGGCCTGGCTGAAAGATTGGCGAACTTGTAGTGTGTAATTAATCCCGGCTAGTCTTTCCTTTTAGGGTTTGAAGGAAGATTTGATAAAAAGCATTGGGAGCCATCCTGATTAGATAAAATAATAACCAATCTATTTTTGAAAGAGCGCACGCTGAGTGTTTTCTTCTCTCTCTCTCCTGGTAGCGACCATATCACGCCTTAATCAAGATAATAATACGGATTATTGACCGAACCCGCTTGTTATACTGAGCTGGGGAACGTTGGTCCCGCTCCAACTTATAATTGTTATAAGACAGAGCAGGAAATTGGGGAATACCAGATTTCCCGTGCCGCCCAAACGAAGAGAGTGCATGCTGATGCATCATTTTCGGGTGTGTTCATTATACAGAACTGTTTCTCAGTATCCTCCGCATCCTAAGTATATGATACCGGATCGGGATCCCAGATATGTAATATGTTACATAGGGCTACAGAAAGGTAGAGAACTGAGAACGGGTGATAAGTTTCATGAGGCAGAAAACGGGGCAAGAGTTGCAGCCAAGTCTGTTGGTCACTGTCACCCTGTATTACAATACATTGATTCTGAACGAATGTTATTAGATACCGAACCTGATATACAAAATCATATCAGTCTCTTTATTAGTAAAGAAATGATAAAATTTTGTATTGTTGGATAATGTTTTGAACATTTCCTATATCAAAAGTTGATCGGTTCAGGCACGTTATCTAAAAGCATTAATGTTCTAAATCAAACCACAGTTCTTAGTATACGGAACACACACAAGAGGAAGAGTTCAGAAATGAACGAATCCTTCTTGAGGTATTGTAGACTAGGTCATATCAATGCGACCCGACTAGCTGAAGTTACATATAGATGCATATTTAAATCAGTTTGAATTTACATCTTGTGAAACTCGCCAGTCATGTCACAGAGATAAGATGACCATAGCTCCGTTTATTGGAAACAGAGAAAGAGTTAGTGAACTCTTGGGATGATACATGTTGATGTATGTAAGGTCCCCTGTCTACACATGCCAAGACCGGTTCTTTGTATTTCATTACGTTCTCTGATGATCTCTCGAGATTCAGACATATGTTCCTGTTGAAACACAAGTCCGAACCTTTTGAGATATTCACAGAATATAAGTTAGAAGTAGAGAACCAAAATACGGATATAAGTATTATGTCCTATGATGTGATCAAGGAGGAGAATACTTGAGCACGGAATTCCTGGACCATTCTAAAGGAGAATGAGATTCTCTCTCAGCATTACTCCTCTGTATACACCATAGCACGATGGTATATCGGGGCGGAGCAGATACACCCTATATGATAAGGTGTGCTCTATGATGAGTACTACTGAGTCACCTATTTCCTTTAGGGAGTTATGCGCTTGAGAAGCTGCATACCTATTGAATAGGGTTCGAATCAAATCAGTTGCCTACCACTTCATATTTGATATGATAAGGGAAGAGCCCATCTCTCAAGTTAGTTGAGATTTGGGGTTGTCCAGCCTATGTCTGAAAAGCAAAATCCGGACAAGCTCGAGGCAAGATCTGTTATGTACAACTGGAAAGGTTCCAGCTATACAAACAACAGCAGATGATTTAGTAGAACCAAAGGATTCAGTAGATTCCAACGAACCTCAGCCTCTCCGCCGATCTAGTAGGGTTCCTCACCCACCTGAGAGATACTTCGGTTTCTCTATGACAGTGGGAGCGAGGATTGCATCATGAGATGATGACCCAACTAACTTCGAGCTGGCCATCAGGAGTAAGACTCTGTAAGAATGGCTGGATGCTTAGCGATCTGAGATGGAATCCATATACACCAACAAAGTATGGACTTTGGTTGCTATATCTGAAGGGTTAAATCCCCATCAGGAGCAAGTATATCTTGAGAAGATTACTTGGTGTATATGGAAAGGTTGAGACTTTCAAAGCTAGACTTGTTAAAGGTTTTCGTCATCAACCAAGCGTGGATAATGATGAAACTTTTTCAAGCAACTATGCTTAAGTCCATCCAGATCCTACTTGTCACGGCTACATACCATGACTACGATATCTGGTGGTTGGGTGTCATGACTGCTTTTCTAAATGATGTTTTAGAAGAGTACGTCTATAAGTACACAGCCAGAGGGCTTCGTAGACAGTGGGAGCAGCGGAAACGTGTGCAAGATGCTTTATAGGATAAAGCAGGCATCGCGGAGTTGGAACATCTGTTTTGATGGATTAGTCAAAGAAGTTGACATCATCAAAATGGTAGATGAACCTTGTATAAACAAAAAGGTAGTAGGGAGTATGGTGGTGATCCTCGTAGAGTATGTGGATGACATACTCTTGATAGGGAAGGAGTTTCCTATGCTACGCTCGATCAATCTCCGCTTATCACTATGATTCTCCATATAGGATCAAAGTGATACCTACCAAATCCTGGACTTTGGATCTATGAGATAGATCTAAATGGATGTTAGGCTACTCACTAGCTGTAGTGAGATGGTATCATTCGATCCTGGGGAGAATCACTGGAAGTGTTCCAGGGTGATAAAGACGACTAAGTGTCAGTCACAGGCATTGTCTTTACCCTCAGTAAAGGGACGGTATGTTGGAAGAGTTCCAAGCTAGATACCGTGACATACTAGACGATAAAGGCTGGATACATCGCTACTTAAGATGCTACCAAAGAGGCTGTCTGGGTGTATATCTGTTCATGAGATGAACATAGTTCCTTCCATTGTGTGACAATGGAGTTGTGGCTTATTCTAAGGAACGTCCGTCCCATCAATGATCCAGACATATTCTAAGGCAGTATCACCTGATCATGGAGATGGTTGATCTCCAGGGTGATCGAGGATAGGAGAGTAGACTCAGAGGATAACACGGCGGATCCACTCACGAAGGCCTTTTCCCAGAGAGAGACTTTCA
This sequence comes from Agapanthus africanus, assembly GCA_030015575.1. Taxonomy (NCBI): domain Eukaryota; kingdom Viridiplantae; phylum Streptophyta; class Magnoliopsida; order Asparagales; family Amaryllidaceae; genus Agapanthus; species Agapanthus africanus. The sequence continues at coordinate 57,573,113 of JASDDO010000029.1, forward strand.
TGGGATGGTTGAGTATGAGATACTGCAACCACTGCTACAGATGGCCCTAGTGCAAGTGGAAGATTGTTGGTTATATGTACGCCCTAGAGGCCGTTACTATACATAGGATGTATATGGTAGTGGATGCTGGGACATATATAGGGAGGACTTTCTCGCTCGACATGATAGTATGCTATCTGGTTACTCTTTACCTCAACGTGTATGCTGATTGTCTCTCTGTTACATGTTGGTAAAGCCCTTAGGATGTGTACTTGACTACCTGGACTATGATGTGGATCATACTAGTGGAGACATGGTGGTCCATAAGTACATCCTTCAAGGTCCCTAGTCGTAGGTGTATCGAGACGGGGCATCGATATGCCAGAGTAGACTAGCGTATACCTTCTCGACCTATATAAATGGGCGATAGATGATCCCATATCCATTGGTGTTTGACATCAGAGATGATATACGGGTGCTCAGTGGAGACTGGGTACACTGGACGGACTCGCCGAGAACTCCCAGATGGTATTATACCTCACGTCAGATGGCAGTTCTCTGGTGACACTGGTACAGGTTAGTCTGTAGACCCGAGATCGTCATAGAGTCTTGTGTGGTTCCCACTGTGCTTTGATTTCCATCTTACCACGTCCAAGAGGGCGTGCAAAACGGTGGTTTTTGGGTACAGTCCCGAGTCACATGGAGGCAATGAGCGATAGGAGGGGATTCGTCTCTCCCGGTATAGGGAGTAGATGTTGCGCTGTGTGCGATTGGCGATAACAGGAAATCCCTGGCCAGGGTTGCTGAGATTTACTGGTAAGTGTTACTAGTAGTTTCTTGAATTGTTATAGACCTCATATCGACACGACTTATCGAGATATTGGGGTCTGACGTTTACCACCCCTAGGCGAGATATGCGACAGATCAGACGGACAGACCGGACTGTACGGTAGTGTTACTGGTTGGATTCACTGGAGTGTGAGCGGGCTTGCTCGTCGATCTTCAGATCGCTCAATACCCGGGTGGCAGTTACGTTTAGCAGACCGCTTGCGGCTTGTGGATGTTTGATATGATCATCATCCGCTGCCGGCGTATTGACGAGTCTTTAGAGTCCTACACAGAGGTTTCCTGGCTCAAGCGAAACGAAATAGGAGCGCATATGAGATATGTGTTAGTTATATGTATGCCCTAGAGGCCATTACTGTACATAGGATGTATATTGTAGTGGATGCTGGGACATATATAGGGAGGACTTTCTTGCTCGATATGATAGTACGCTATCTGGTTGAACTTTACCTTAACGTTTATACTAATTGTCTCTCTGTTACATGTTGGTAAAGCCCTTAGGATCTGTACTTGACTACCTGGACTATGATGCGGATCATACTAGTGGGGACATGGTAGTCCATAAGTACATCCTTCAAAGTCCCTAGTCGTGGGTGTATCGAGACGGGGCATCGATATACCAGAGTAGACTAGCGTATACCTTCTCGACCCATACAGATGGGCGATGGATGATCCCATATCCATTGGTGTTTGACATCAGAGATGATGTACGGGTGCTCAGTAGAGACTGGGTACACTGGACGGACTCGCCGAGAACTCCCAGATGGTATTATACCTCACGTCAGATGGCAGTTCTCTGGTGACACTGGTACAGAGTAGTCTGTTGACCCGAGATCGTCATAGAGTCTTGTGTGGTTCCCACTGTTCTTTGATTTCCATCTTACCACGTCCAAGAGGGCGTGCAAAACGGTGGTTTTTGGGTACAGTCCCGAGTCACATGGAGGCAATGAGCGATAGGAGGGGATTCGTCTCTCCCGGTATAGGGGGTTGATGTTGCGCTGTGTTCGATTGGCTATAACAGGAAATCCCTGGCCAGGGTTGCTGAGATTTACTGGTAAGTGTTACCAGTAGTTTCTCGAACAGTTATAGACCTCATATCGACACGACTTATTGAGCTATTGGGGTCTGACGTTTACCACCCCTAGGCGAGATATGCGACAGATCAGACGATCAGACCGGACTGTACGGTAGTGTTACTGGTCGGATTCACTGGAGTGTGAGCGGGCTTGCTCGTCGATCTTCAGATCGCTCAATACCCAGGTGGCCGTTACGTTTAGCAGACCGCTTGCGGCTTGTGGGTGTTTGATATGATCATCATCCGCTGCCGGCGTATTGACGAGTCTTTAGAGTCCTACACAGAGGTTTCCTGGCTCAAGCGAAACGAAATAGGAGCGCATATGAGATATGTGCGGGACCGAGAATAATACGAGTATGTGATACTGTATTCGATTCTCACGATGTGACATTGATCGGTTATATGCGATATAGCCGGGTTATCGGATCAAGTGTTGATTCGATAAGATGTTACTAATGATACCAGTCGGTTATGTGCGCATGACCCGATCATTGAATCAAGTGTTGATTTAATGATTTAATGTATAATTATATATTTGATATATTACTTTGCATTAACTAGTATCGGTTCACATTAGACGGATTTTCTCACTTGGTTCGTACGCATTGCATATGCGATATGTTTTTGTGCACTTGTATGTATCATGTTTGATGATGCATGCTAACTTGAGTTTGTGTAAAGATTAAACCATGGTTATTCAAATGGTTAAGGTTTTGTTTTTCATATCTATTTATTTATTTATTTATTTATTTTCTTTTTGGAAAATGAAATGAGAAGAATGGTGGCTTTCTTTGTTTTGTAGTTGAAGATTCATGAACCTTTGACTTTGTCCACCATTCTTATCTCATGCTTAACCTAACCATTTGTTTTAACCCTAGTTCAATCTCTACACTTTACCATGGTTTAGTTAGGATAAGTTTTGATTATTCTTTGCTTTTTCTAATGAACTTATCATAAGCTTCTTCTTCTTCTTCCTTAACTTCAAGAAGAAAAGCTTCACCTCCATCAATGGTGAATTGAGCAAACAAGTGAGAAATCCAATTCTAAAGTTAACCCAACTCCTATTTCTTCATCCTCTACCTCTTGCCAAGTAATAGAGTGTGTTTACTTCACAAGTTTCATGACTTGGTGAAGTTGTGAGCTTGATCTAGCGATGCCTCGACGTAGATCATCTTCGGCATGGACATTGACGACCTAGCTTGCCCATTCTCCGACGAAGCCGACTCTAGAGCCCGGATTTGACTTGGACAGCGGAGAGGACCTCGTTGCGGAGCTATGGAGGTGGAGCACCGGATCTACAAAGGTTGTATTTCCGTTTTCTCATTAGTTAAGTGTTAACTAGTTCATTGTTCGCCTAGACATCTAGCCGACGATCCGTAGTTTAGGGTTTGTAGGCACCGTAAAATTTTAATATGGCATGTTCGATGCCTTGTGAGACCTCACTAGGGTGCCTAGGAACCCTACAGTGGTATCAGAGCCTAGCTAGAGCCTTAGGCGAAGTCTAGACGGAATTCGAAGTCCGAACGAACCCGAAATCCCAAACCAATCTTGCTCTCTGTACATTTTTGAAAACAGTGAGTTTTTCCAAATTAAAAATATGCAGAGAACTCAGCAGGGAATTCTAAGAATTACGGCTAAATTTTTTTTTGATGAACAGTTAAAACCGCGGCTGAAGCGCGGCATAAGACAGGTTTATGCGGCGGTTCAGCCGCACATTGATGACGTTAGCCCTAAATTTTTACACTGTAATTCATTGTTTCTGGTTCTGAGTTCTCTGGATGTTTTGAAATTTTATTCAAGAGTTTAATTTTCTGCAGTTGTTTTGGGGATTCGGTGTTTCGATCGGGGTATCAAATTTTGTCTATTTGGTTTTCCCGGATAAATTCTAGAATATGTTAAAAAGTTCGACCGGATATAAATACCCAATTTTTCCCCTGTCGGGAAATTTCCAAGTGTTGGATTTTTCCGAAGTTTAACGACGTTCTAAGTAGTGCAAGTAACGCGATGGTCCATCTAGAAGACACAAATCTTAACTCGATTATGTGACCGTCTTGAACTGCCCTTTGAACCTTCGGGTTTGGGGTAGTACGGCGTGCCACATGTGAGGCGTTGGCTTGACCCTTCTACGGCTGGACCGTTGGTACTGAGGCACGAACGGAATGTTGTTAGACTTATTTCATGTGTTGATCTGTATCGGGAAAACTTGGGTGTTCGATTGTTCGATCGGAAAGTTTGACATTTTCTATTTATCCGGAATGGGATACAATAATTGGAATTCACAAGTAGTTATGTGATAACTAAATGAATGTTATAAACATAGCAGTTTAGTCTCACTTGATCGGTTGCCACGGAGTTTTGATGTGATCAAAAGTCCGTCGCAATCATGTAGCGTTCGCGGATACTCGCCGGGTAAACTTAATAGACAGCCTCACTCCATAGCCCCGACCAAGTGACTGTAGGAGAACCCCGTCGCCGAAAGCATCCGTTCGGGTGCTCGCGGTAGCGGTGTTCCGCCTTGGTGCACTTCGTCGACGGTATCGGGGGTGCAGCCGTCTACAGAAGTTTGCGACGAGCATTCGATCAAAATGTCGGGAATCTTGTTGAATTGCCCGACTTGATATTGAAAAGTGTTTTCGATAATGAGACTAAAATGCGGGGTTTATAATTGTTAGGCATGCGATGTCTAAGGAATTCATTTGGTCAGGCATGCGATGTCTGAGGTGGTTGCGGATTCCAACTGTTGTAGTTTTACACTTTCTTTTCTGTGACCGTAAGTGTAATATGTGATATCGCCGGTTTCGTTGCTATATGTCAACGACAATTGGGATGGACATATTTACTTACGTTGATGACATGTGATGTTATGTGTTGCTGGATATGTTATATTGGATCGTCGTGTTTGAATAGCCGGGGGTTTTTATGTGAGATGAGTGTTTTTCATTTTCATTCATGTAAAAACTTGTATGTAATATTCTTTTGTTGGGGCGCTTCCAGGTTGCGGAACTTGTCACCGTTTGTATATTATTTACTTTTCCGCACTAGGATAGACCCAAGGAGGGGAGCACAAGTAACCGGGTTCTGGAGTCCAGTGGGAGACCAACTCGAGGAGTCGTGTCCGGGTCTCCTAACTCTAGAATTGGCAGGGTTGCTTGCCGCTTTCGTAGGGGTCTAGGGGTGTGGGTTTGGCTATTCATCACGACCGTGGAATCCGTGTTTTATACTGGCTCGTATTGAAAACACGGACGTCCTAGTATATCCAATATTTCATATGATTCTTCTGCTGCGATATCTGTGATGTGATCATATGATGTTCTGTGATAGATACAGTATATAGTATATATGATATATTATATAGGCGTTACTTATGTTTTACACCCGCGCTAGCCCTGCCCTGCTCTGCCGTTAGTTACCTAACCTAACGGTGCACGAGGGGACATCGAGGCGAATGCGGATGGCATAAGTGTACGTCGTATTTATCTGTGATGATTAGGTACTTAAATGATGGGACTTCATCAATGTGATTAATGAAATAAAAGAAACCTAAGATGTTGTAGAATCGAATTTCAAAATAAAACAGGTAGCTACAGTTTTTGCTTTGCACAGAGGTATATATGATATATCCTGCACCTTATTCGATGAGGAAAGGACCGAGATCCCTTCACCGGGAGTGACTCCTTTAACAATAACTGGCAGATGCTACACACTCGGTTTGTCTTTTGATTGCTTTTAAGTGTTTTTGCTTTGCACAGTGATATATATGATATATCCCGCACCTCATTCGACGAGGAAAGGACCGACGATCCCTTCACCGGGAGTGACTCCTTTAGCAAAACTAGAAAAGCCTAAAAAACACTCCATTTTAAAACCATTTGATTCTACAACGATATCAAGTTCATTACGCAATAGGTTTTCAGAAAAACCTGTCGTAGCCCTCCGTCATTTCAGATAAGTACTAGTTAGTATTCGTGCTACGTTTGTTGACTATGTTAAGGCGTAGTGTGCGGTAGCTAACTATTGGTTATCTGTATTAGCATATGATGCGATTGGATTAGGGTAGTCGTGCGACTTTGTTGACTATGTTAAGGGTCGTGCGGGTGGGTTTAATTCAATCGGGAAATGACGGGTTGAACTTGACTAGGACATATGATTTGTTGACTATGTTAAGGTCATATAGCTGCTAGGGGCAAAATATTATCGGGAATTTCAAGAGTTGAAATTTGCAATGAGATTGCATACCTTCTATGAGATAGTTGGATCCCGATACCCGCTGCGAGTAAGTGTTACTCCTCGGAGAGTTTTATACATTACAATTAGCCGATCAAGTAGGTGTCTAGAAAGGTGTTAACGGGGTTACGCCTCTGGGAAAACGAGGTTTACATTAATTAGGTTCGTGCGAAAGTACGGGGGACCTCCCTCAAAGTACCGACACTGGCCTGGCTGAAAGATTGGCGAACTTGTAGTGTGTAATTAATCCCGGCTAGTCTTTCCTTTTAGGGTTTGAAGGAAGATTTGATAAAAAGCAGTGGGAGCCATCCTGATTAGATAAAATAATAACCAATCTATTCTTGACAGAGCGCACGCTGAGTGTTTTCTTCTCTCTCTCTCCAGGTAGCGACCATATCACGCCTTAATCAAGATAATAATACGGATTATTGACCGAACCCGCTTGTTATACTGAGCTGGGGAACGTTGGTCCCGCTCCAACTTATAATTGTTATAAGACAGAGCAGGAAATTGGGGATTACCAGAATTCCCGTGCCGCCCAAACGAAGAGAGTGCATGCTGATGCATCATCTTCGGGTGTGTTCGTTACAAAGAACCGATTCTCTGTATCCTCTACGTCCTGGGTATGCGATACCAGATCAGGATCCCATATATGTAATCTGTTACATAGGGCTACAGATAGGTAGAAAACTGAGAACGGGTGATAAGTTTCATGAGGCAGAAAATGAGGCAAGAGTTGCATCCAAGTCTGTCGGTCACTGTCACCCTGTATTACCAATACATTGATTCTGAACGAATGTTGTTAGATAACGAACCTGATATACAAAATCATATCTATCTCTTTATTAGTAAAGAAATGATAAAATTTTGTGTAGTTGGATAATGTTTTGAACATTTCCTATATCAAAAGTTGATCAGTTCAGGCACGTTATCTAAAAGCATTGATGTTCTAAATCAAATTACAGTTCTTAGTATACTGAACACACACAAGAGGAAAAGTTCAGAACTGAACGATTCCTTCTTGAGGTATTGTAGACTAGGTCAGATCAATGTGACCCGACTAGCTAAAGTTACATTTAGATGTATATTTAAATCAGTTTGAATTTACATCTTGTGAAACTCGCCAGTCATGTCACAAAGATAAGATGACCATAGCTCCGTTTATTGGAAACAGAGAAAGAGTTAGTGAACTCTTGGGATGATACATGTTGATGTATGTAGGTCCCCAGTCTACACATGCCAAGACAGGTTCTTTGTACTTCATTACATTCTCTGATAATCTCTCGAGATTCAGACATATGTTCCTGTTGAAACATAAGTCCGAACCTTTTGAGATATTCACAGAATATAAGTTAGAAGTAGAGAACCAATAAGGGTATAAGTATTATGTCCTTTGATGTGATCAAGGAGGAGAATACTTGAGCACGGAATTCCTGGACCATTCTAAAGGGGAATGAGATTCTCTCTCAGCATTACTCCTTCGTATACACCATAGCACGATGGTATATCGGGGTGGAGCAATTACACCCTATATGATAAGGTGTGCTCTATGATGAGTACTACTGAGTTACCTATTTCCTTTTGGGAGTTATGCGCTTGAGAAGCTGCATACCTATTGAATAGGGTTCGAATCAAATCAGTTGCCTACCACTTCATATTTGATATGATGAGGGAAGAGCCCATCTCTCAAGTTAGTTGAAATTTGGGGTTGTCCAACCTATGTCTGAAAAGCAAAATCCGGACAAGCTCGAGGCAAGATCTGTTATGTAAAACTGGAAATGTTCCAGCTATACAAACTGCAGCTGATGATTTGAGAGAACCAAAGGATTCAGTAGATTCCAACGAACCTCGGCCTCTCCGCCGATCTAGTAGGGTTCCTCACCCACCTGAGAGATACTTCGGTTTCTCTATGACAGTGGGAGCGAGGATTGCATCATGAGATGATGACCCAACTAGTTTCGAGCTGGCCATCAGGAGTAAGACTCTGTAAGAATGGCTGGATGCTTAGTGATCTGAGATGGAATCCTTATACACCAGCAAAGTATGGACTTTAGCTGCTATATCTGAAGGGTTAAATCCCCATCAGGAGCAAGTATATCTTGAGAAGATTACTTGGTGTACATGGAAAGGTTGAGACTTTCAAAGCTAGACTTGTTAAAGTTTTCGTCATTGACCAAGCGTGGATAATGATGAAACCTTTTTCCAGTATCTAAGCTTAAGTCCATCCAGATCCTACTTTCCACGGCTTCATACCATGACTACGATATCTGGCGGTTGGGTGTCTTGACTGCTTTTCTAAATGATGATTTAGAAGAGAGCGTCTATAAGTACACAGCCAGAGGGCTTCGTAGACAGTGGGAGCAGCGGAAACGTGTACAAGATGTTTTATATGATAAAGCAGGCATCGCGGAGTTGGAACATCTATTTTGATGAATTAGTCAAAGAAGTTGACATCATCAAAATGGTAGATGAACCTTGTATAAACAAAAAGATAGTAGGGAGTATGGTGACGATCCTCGTAGAGTACGTGGATGACATACTCTTGATAGGGAAGGAGTTTCCTATGCTACGCTCGATCAATCTCCGCTTATCACTATGATTCCCCATATAGGATCATAATGATACCTCCTAAATCCTGAGTTTTGGATCTATGAGATAGATTTAATTGGATGTTAGGATACTCACTAGTTGTAGTGAGATAGTATCAATCGATCCTGGGGAGAATCACTGGAAGGGTTCCAGGGTGATAAAGACGACTGAGTGTCAGTCACAGGCATTGTCTTTACCCTCAGTAAAGGGACGGTATGTTGGAAGAGTTCCAAGCTAGATACCGTGGCATACTAGACGATATAGGCAGGATACATCGCTACTTAAGATGCTACCAAAAGAGGCTGTTTGGGTGTATATTGGTTCATGAGATGAACTACGTTCCTACCATTGTGTGACAATGGAGTTGTGGCTTATGCCGAGGAACGCCGGTCCCATCAGTGATCCAGACTTATTCTAAGGCAGTATCGCCTGATCATGGAGATAGTTGATCTCCAGGGGATCGAGGTCAGGAGAGTAGACTCAGAGGGCAACACAGCGGATCCACTCACAAAGGCCTGTTCCCAGAGAGAGATTTTTATGGGATGGTTGAGTATGAGATACTACAACCACTGCTATAGATGGTCCTAGTGCAAGTGGGAGATTGTTAGTTATATGTATGCCCTAGAGGCCATTACTGTACATAGGATGTATATTGTAGTGGATGCTGGGACATATATAGGGAGGACTTTCTTGCTCGACATGATAGTATGCTATCTGGTTGAACTTTACCTTAACGTGTATACTAATTGTCTCTCTGTTACATGTTGGTAAAGCCCTTAGGATCTGTACTTGACTACCTGGACTATGATGCGGATCATACTAGTGGGGACATGGTAGTCCATAAGTACATCCTTCAAAGTCCCTAGTCGTGGGTGTATCGAGACGGGGCATCGATATACCAGAGTAGACTAGCGTATACCTTCTCGACCCATACAGATGGGCGATGGATGATCCCATATCCATTGGTGTTTGACATCAGAGATGATGTACGGGTGCTCAGTAGAGACTGGGTACACTGGACGGACTCGCCGAGAACTCCCAGATGGTATTATACCTCACGTCAGATGGCAGTTCTCTGGTGACACTGGTACAGAGTAGTCTGTTGACCCGAGATCGTCATAGAGTCTTGTGTGGTTCCCACTGTGCTTTGATTTCCATCTTACCACGTCCAAGAGGGCGTGCAAAACGGTGGTTTTTGGGTACAGTCCCGAGTCACATGGAGGCAATGAGCGATAGGAGGGGATTCGTCTCTCCCGGTATAGGGGGTTGATGTTGCGCTGTGTTCGATTGGCTATAACAGGAAATCCCTGGCCAGGGTTGCTGAGATTTACTGGTAAGTGTTACCAGTAGTTTCTCGAACAGTTATAGACCTCATATCGACACGACTTATTGAGCTATTGGGGTCTGACGTTTACCACCCCTAGGCGAGATATGCGACAGATCAGACGATCAGACCGGACTGTACGGTAGTGTTACTGGTCGGATTCACTGGAGTGTGAGCGGGCTTGCTCGTCGATCTTCAGATCGCTCAATACCCGGGTGGCCGTTACGTTTAGCAGACCGCTTGCGGCTTGTGGGTGTTTGATATGATCATCATCCGCTGCCGGCGTATTGACGAGTCTTTAGAGTCCTACACAGAGGTTTCCTGGCTCAAGCGAAACGAAATAGGAGCGCATATGAGATATGTGCGGGACCGAGAATAATACGAGTATGTGATACTGTATTCGATTCTCGCGATGTGACATTGATCGGTTATATGCGATATAGCCGGGTTATCGGATCAAGTGTTGATTCGATAAGATGTTACTAATGATACCAGTCGGTTATGTGCGCATGACCGGATCATTGAATCAAGTGTTGATTTAATGATTTAATGTATAATTATATATTTGATATATTACTTTGCATTAACTAGTATCGGTTCACTTTAGACGGATTTTCTCACTTGGTTCGTGCGCATTGCATATGCGATATGTTTTTGTGCACTTGTATGTATCATGTTTGATGATGCATGCTAACTTGAGTTTGTGTAAAGATTAAACCATGGTTATTCAAATGGTTAGGGTTTTGTTTTTCATATCTATTTATTTATTTATTTATTTATTTTCTTTTTGGAAAATGAAATGAGAAGAATGGTGGCTTTCTTTGTTTTGTAGTTGAAGATTCATGAACCTTTGACTTTGTCCACCATTCTTATCTCATGCTTAACCTAACCATTTGTTTTAACCCTAGTTCAATCTCTACACTTTACCATGGTTTAGTTATGATAAGTTTTGATTATTCTTTTCTTTTTCTAATGAACTTATCATAAGCTTCTTCTTCTTCTTCCTTAACTTCAAGAAGAAAAGCTTCACCTCCATCAATGGTGAATTGAGCAAACAAGTGAGAAATCCAATTCTAAAGTTAACCCAACTCCTATTTCTTCATCCTCTACCTCTTGCCAAGTAGTAGAGTGTGTTTACTTCACAAGTTTCATTACTTGGTGAAGTTGTGAGCTTGATCTAGCGATGCCTCGACGTAGATCATCTTCGGCATGGACATCGACGACCTAGCTTGCCCATTCTCCGACGAAGCCGACTCTAGAGCCCGGATTTGACTTGGACAGCGGAGAGGACCTCGTTGCGGAGCTATGGAGGTGGAGCACCGGATCTACAAAGGTTGTATTTCCGTTTTCTCATTAGTTAAGTGTTAACTAGTTCATTGTTCGCCTAGACATCTAGCCGACGATCCGTAGTTTAGGGTTTGTAGGCACCGTAAAATTTTAATATGGCATGTTCGATGCCTTGTGAGACCTCACTAGGGTGCCTAGGAACCCTACAATATGTGCGGGACCGAGAATAATGCGTGTATGTGATACCGTATTCCATTCTCGCGATGAATGTATCGATTAGGTTATATGAGATATACCCTAGTTATCGAATCAAGGATTGATTCGATAAGCCGATACATTAGACACTAGCCGGTTATATGCGATATGACCGGATCGTTAAATCAAGAGTTGATTTAATGATTTAATGCATAATTATATATTTGATATATTACTTTGCATTAACTAGTATCGGTTCACTTTAAATGGATTTTCTCGCTCGGATGTGCACATTGTATATTTGATATAGTTTTGTGCACATGATTGTATCATGTTTGATGATGCATGTTTACTTGGTTAAGTGTAAAGAATAAACCATGGTTAAACTAATGATTAGGGTTTTATTTATCCATTACTTATTTATTCATTTATTAATTTGTTTATTCTTTTTGGAAAATAAATGGCATGAATATAAAATGGTGGCTTGATTTGTTTTGTAGTTGAATCTTCATGAAGGTTTGACTTTGTAACCATTTTGTCTTCATGCTTAACCCTAACCATTTAATCAAACCATGGTCTACTCTCTACACTGAACTAGGGTTAGGAGATGATAAGTATTCTTATTATTTTCTTTTTAGAAATTAACTTATCATAACACTTATCTTCTTCTTCTTCATCTTCAAGGAAAAAAAGCTTGCTTCATCAATGGTGGATTGATGAAATTAGTGAGAAATCCAATTCTAAAGTCTACCCACTTCCTATTTCTTCATCCTCTACCTCTTGCCAAGTAGTAGAGTGTGTTTCCTTCACAAGTTTTCTTGACTTGGTGAAGTTGGAGCTTGATCTAGCGATGCCTCGACGTAGATCATCTTCGGCACGTCGTCGATGACCTAGCCCGCTTCTTCTCCGATGAAGCCGACGCTAGAGCCCGAATTTTGATTTGGACAGCGGAGAGGACTTCATCACGGAGCCGTGGAGGTGGAGGACCGGATCTACAAAGGTTGTATTTCCGTTCCTTTAGTTTAGATGTAAACTAGTTTAATTTTCTCCTAGAAATCTAGCCAACGATCCGTTCTAGGGTTTCTCGGCACCGTTTAAATTTGAAATTGGCATGGTTGATGCCTTGTGAGACCTCATTAGGGTGCCTAGGAACCCTACAGTTATCACTTTATCTAATCAGGAAACCTCCCACTGTAGTCTCAAATTCTCCTCCAAACCTGAAAGAAGAATTAGTCGGGATCAGCCGAAGAGTAAACCAACTCATCAGTGAGAATCGGGATCCAACTATCATCGCATGATAACTTGATGGAAGCCACTCAAGTTATCACACTCCAGAAGGTATGCGCAAGTAGGGCAAGTTTCTTGTATGTTTGAAACTCCCGATGTAATTTTAATCCCATGCTCTTATGACCTTGACGTAGGCCAACAAATCATAAGTCACATGTCAAGTTCTACCCGTCGTTGTCCTGATTAATTTAGGTCCATCGTACATGCCCTTGACGTAGGCCAACAAGGCTGTACGTCTGTCCTAAACTAATGCATCTATCTATGCAACAAATGAATACCCCAGCAGCTACCAAACACTATGACTTGACGTAGGCCAACAAACATAGCTTGAATACTACTGACCATCCATAAGAAATGACGGAGGGTTACGGCTGGTTTTTGGCGAAAAACCTTTAACGTAATGAACTTGATCTCGTTGAAGGAACCTGATAGCTTTTTATAAAAATATAGTGGCGAAAACCTTTGCTAAAGAGGTCACTCCCGGTGAAGGGATCTCGGCTCTTTCCTTATGGAATGAGGTGCAGGATATTCTAACTGAATACCGCGATGCAAAGAAACTTGTGATCGACTATACTGAAGTTATTACCCTGACACAAACTTCTGCCCAAGGGGTCACTCCCGGTGAAGGGATCTCGGCCCTTGCCTTGTCGAATGAGGTGCAGGATATTCATAGCCGAATACCACTGTGCATAACAAAAGGAAACATCTTTGTAATAACTCTTTTTTAAAACTGTTCCAATAACATCAAATATAGGTTTGTTTTTATCCTTGCATTGATAAGAATCAATGCAGTCCCATCAAATAATCACACCAGAAAAGAACGAAAATATAATGTACGTATATGCCATCCGCATTCTCCACTGGGGCCCGTCATCACCCGTTAGGTTACTTAACTAACGACAGAGCGGGGACTGGACTAGCGCGGGTGTAAAACATATACAATATCTAATAGTATATATACCAATATACAATGATCGCTCCAGACGTAATAATATACAACATTACAGAAAAGTAATAAGCATCACAGAACAATACAGATAATCTGGGATCCCCGGGTTTCACAGAGCCGCTACTGAAACCCGACGTTCCCCTAGTCGTGTGGATAGCCTGTGCAATGAAACCTAGACCCCTACGGGTGCGGCAAGTTACCCGCCAAAACCTGAAGCGAGGCAGCCCCCTACAGCAAAGTGAATGGACTACCCGGCACTTCACGGAATCCGGTAACTTGAGCACCCCTCCTTGGGTCAACCTGTACCCCTTACAGTGCGGCGAATAGTCTGCCAATTCTATAGTGAGGCCCTTCTGCCTCTCAAAGCCATGAGATACGGACCCGTTGCCCTCCAGAACCCGGCTATCCGTGCACTCCGTCGCGGGGTAAACCTAGTACAGAAATAAAAATATATACAACGGGTACATCGACCTCAGCTCGGTCGTGCCTCAAAAGAATATTATACAAACTGGCAGTGACGGCAGTCCACATGTTTGATGCTCGCTCCGTAATATCAAATGTACAAATAAATTTAAAAAGCACTACCATTGCACCCTGCTATCCACCACGACAAATCCGCAACATCACAGCACAACACCGAATATTAACGTGAATGTCACGTTCGCAAACCCGTCTAAAAGAACTATAGCAATCAGACGCGGTTTACCGATCACATGACATTCACGGTCGGTGATATAATGTAAATACTGCATACTAACAAGTTTAAAATTTCGATCGACAAAACATCCTGAAGTGGGCCACACGTACATCTGGTGTACAGTAATAAAATCTGGGTCCAAAAGAAATATACCAAAAACCACAATTTCCCATGGTAAACTCTCTGGAAAAATTTGGATCACTGTTCCCACATACTGGGTGCGGTTCTGCGGTCAAACCCTAGCTTTGACCGCGGATCCGTGGCAGTACTGTGGGATCACATGCCCAAATTTCACCAAAATGCTTCAAAAAGCCTGCTTAAATTTCTGTGATATGCAAAATAATTTTTAGACCCTTTTAAAAATCGACAGAAACTTTGAACAGAAAAACTGTAGTTTTTGAAATTCGGTTCGATCGATATTTTAAATGCGTTAGCACAAGTTAATAAAGCTTAATGGTGAGGCTCTGATACCACTGTAAGTACACGGTAGCGCCCCGGCCGTCTAACAGACGCCAAATGCGGAACAAAAACTTTTTGACTGGCGCTATCGTATACTATAACCCGGATCTGCCATTAAAGCTAAACTAACAAACTACAAAGTGGGTAGAAATGTTATACCGAACGATCCGAGTCCTTCGGTCTTCAACCATCATCCCATGTTTTGTTGCGACTGCTCCGATCTCCTGAATCTCCAGTCTTCTCGTCCAGGTGGTACCACGTCGACGGATCTTTAAACGGGCTCCCGCCTCTGAACCGAGGCAACTCGATCATCAAGTTTGCCAAAAGAGATGACCAAGATTGATGTAGAGAATGAGTAGAACACTTTGTCTCACTTCGTCCAAAGCCATGGACGAACGGTTAATGAAGTTGCCTTTTGGAGTAGAATGAAATGAGAAATTGGTATATGAAATTTCCGTGAACCACAACTATAATCTTTTTCCTACAACCATAATCTTTTTACCAATCCATCATCTTCACCAAATGAAAGGGCCGGCTACTTAATAGGATGAGGGAGGTGAGTGTAGGAGAGGGGGGTGACTACAACATTAAATGATATGAATGATTCATCTAAACACCTTGCACTAATCATTTAATGAAACAATGATTCATAACAACACATCATCACATCACAAAATGAACAATTAATGCATTAAGCCACTTCACCATCCTAGTCACCATCTAGAAGCTTCCATACACATCACCCTCATGACTCATCCTAGTGACGAAAAGATAAATCCGCATTTAACCGAATGTTAAATACGGGTGATAGAAAACAGGAAACTGGCAACTTCCAAAAGCGATTCCGAAACGAATTTCAGGATAACCCCGTAACAGTATAAACATGCCCGCATTTGTATTACGACCGAATACAAATGCAACTGAGACAGAGATATTATATCTACACAGTATAATACTAGGATCCGGCTTAAACCAAAGCCTACCGGTATCATCAGCCCAAAATATGACACGCGCGTAAACGCACGTGCATTTTCCGAACCCTGCCATAAAATCATACGGCCTCTAAAATGTTTCTCCCGAACTTGGAAAACTGTCTGTGTGGGACTCTAATGACTCATCAACACAGTGGCACTGGATATAACCTCTAGCACGTCAGAGGTACTAGCTGTACGTAACAGTTGCCTATGTATTGATCGGAAGGGAAGCTGACGAGCGAACTCATCCAAAAACCCTACTGAGTCTGACAGTGACAGTATCCGTACAGTCCGGTCCGTTTGTCTATGAGTATCGCATATAGGGCCTAGGGGGTTGGTAAACGTCAGACCCCAATAGCTGTATAAGACGTGTCGGAGTGAAGCCCAGAACACCCTGAGATACTACTGGAATACCTTCTAGTAAATCTCGATTACCCTGGCCAGGGATTTCGTGTAATGGCTCTCCTAAACACAGCGCGATCTCACCCCCAATACCAGGAGAGACGAATCCCTGACGATCCGCTCACTGCCTCCATGTGGCTCGGGACTGTACCCAACTAAAACCTATTTGCACGACTCCTTTGAACCATGGTAGGGAAGTAATCAAAGCACAGAAGGAACTCACACGAGAAAAATGACGATCCCAGGTCGACAGACTAACCTGTACACATGTCACCAGGGAACTGCTATCCGACGATATGTATAATACCAACTAGCATGTTCCTGGCGAGTCCTGTCCGGTGTACTCATAACCCAATGAGTACCTGTATACATCTTAGGTGATCCAACTAATACCAATGGCTTGTGAGACCGGCCACCGTCCCTCGTCGGGGTCTCGACTATATACACTAGTCTACTTTGGTGTATCGATGCCCTGTCTCGAAACTCCCATGACTAGGGACACTTTAAGGATGTGCTTATAGATCCCAGCTCCCACATATATGATCTCCATCATACTGCTGGTAGTCAAGCAAGATCCTAAGGGCTCTATCAAAGTGTAACAGAGATAAAGACAAACCAGATAGCGTACTATCATCTCGAGTAAGACTGTTTTATCGGTATAGGCCCTTCCTCAATCATCACAATCACGTACCCGCGATCCAATAATTGACTTTGAGGGCACTATATCCAACAGTTTAGGGTTCTTTGTAATGGCAAAAATTTTAAAACGGCATGCACGATGCCCCCGGAAACCTTGCTGTTGTTTTTAGGAACCCTTCAGTGGTATCAGTGCCAAAGTAGAGAACTAGACGGATTGCGTAGAATTACGAAACCGAAAAACTCCGAAACTTGAAACCCTAAAATTCCAGTTTCTGTCGAATTTTAAAAGTTGTCAAAAAATTATTTAAACAAGTGCAGAATGTTGTATGGGACATTATAAGAACATAGTACAAACCTCACCCCCTGGGCTCGGATTTTTGCCGGTGACCTGTAGGGTTGCTAGGCACACGCATAAGGGTCTACGAGGCATCAACCATGCCCAATTAAAATTTTAGCCGTGCCGAACAACCCAAAGCCAGATCTTTAAACTAGAGTTTAGGTGAAAACTAGCATGTGAAATACTTTAACACTAAGTGAAAGGGATTACAACCTTTGTAGATCCGGTCCTTCACTTCTTAAGCTCCGTGTTGAGGTCCCTTCGCATCGATCATCGTGTTCCGGACTCTCGAGAGGCTTCACGAAGAGAAAGATGCAGTCTTTCTTCCGATCTTCGATAACAAAGATGATCTACCTTGAAGTTTCATTAACACATGCTAACACTCACTAAATGAAGTGAACACTCTCATCTAAAGGGCAAGGATAGATGAGATTGGTGATGTATGATTTTTTCTCTCATTTGTTTTCTTATTCTCACCCATTTTTCATCACTTGGAAAAAGCTAGAAAGCTTTTTCCATGAAAGAAAGAAGGAAGAAGATGATAGAATCCTTTTGTGATGAATAATGAATTATTGTAGTGGTTACAAATCTAACCAAGGGTTAAGCATGAAGGAGTTAACCCTTGTAGAGAATTAACTAGAGTTAATGGTTTGGATTGGGTTAACATAACATCTTCACAAAATATCAAGCAAAACACAAAGTCAAAGCTTCATGAAGCTTCATGGAAGCTTCATGCAAAAGCTAACCCTAATCCAAACCCTAACCAAGTTTAAATCCTAAACCATTCTTAAATTTGTAACCCTAACATGTTACAATATTATATATCACATATACAATATATTTTGTAACAATAGAAAATAATACAATTAACATATATCGCATATATATCAATGTATTATCCCGTGAGAAAATGAATCTTTTAGTGAGCTAATATTAGTTATTGTAATTTAATATATCATATATATTAATATACATTAAATTATCGAATCAACACTTGATCCGACAATCCGGCTATATCGCATATAACCGACTAATACGATGACCCGGCTATATCACATATACCCGGCCGATATCTCATATCGCGAGAATCCAATACGGTATCACATACCGCATTATCCTCGGTCCCGCACATATCACATATGTGCTCCTACTCCGTTTTGCCTGAGCCATGAAACCTCCGTGTAGGACTCTAAAGAATCGTT
Organism: Agapanthus africanus; assembly: GCA_030015575.1. Lineage (NCBI taxonomy): Eukaryota > Viridiplantae > Streptophyta > Magnoliopsida > Asparagales > Amaryllidaceae > Agapanthus > Agapanthus africanus. The sequence goes on from JASDDO010000029.1 coordinate 57,591,578, forward strand.
AATACGCCGGCAGTAGGTGATGATCATATCAAACACCCACAAGCTGCAAGCGGTCAGCTAAACTTAACAGCCACCCAGATATTGAGCACTCAGAAGATCAACAAGCAAGCCTGTACATTCTCCTGTGAATCCAATCAGTAACACTCCCGTACAGTCCGGTCTCGTCATCTGATATGCCGCATATCTCGATAAGTCATGTCGATTTGAGGTTTATAACAGTTCGAGAAACTACTGATAACACTTACCAGTAAATCTCAGCAACCCTGGCCAGGGATTTCCGCTTATAGCCAATCGAACACAGCATAACATCAACTCCTTATACCGGGAGAGACGAATCCCCTCCTATCGCTCTTTGCCTCCATGTGATTTGGGACTGTACCCAAAAGCCACCTTTTTGCATGCCCTCTTGGACGTGGTATGATGGAAATCAAAGCACAGTGGTAATCACACATGACTCTATGATGATCTCGGGTCAACAGACTACTCTGTACCAGTGTCACCGGAGAACTGCCATCTGACGTGAGGTATAATACCATCTCGGAGTTCTCGGCGAGTCCGTCCAATGTACCCAATCTCTACTGAGCACCCGTACACCATCCTTGATGTCAAACACCGATGGATATGGGATCATCCATCGCCCATCATATAGGTCAAGATGCGTATACGCTAGTCTACTCTGGTGTATCGATGCCCTGTCTCGATACACCCTCTACTAGGAACAGTTATAGGATGTACTCGTCGACTACCGTGGCCCTACTAGTATGATCTCATCATAGTCTCAGTAGTCGAGTACATATCCTAAGGGCTTTATCAACATGTAACATAGAGACAATCAGAGTACATGTTAAGATAAAGTACAACCAGATAGCATACTATCATGTCGAGCAAGAAAGTCCTCCCTATATATGTCCCAGCATCCATTACAATATACATCGTATGTACTGTAATGGCCTCTAGGGCATATATATAACTAACAATCTCCCACTTGCACTAGGGCCATCTGTTGTGGTATCACATACCCAACAATTAGCTGCGGTTGAAGTATCTCATACTCAACCATCCCGTAAAAGTCTCTACTGGGAAAAAAGGCCTTTGTGAGTGGATCCGCGCTGTCGTCGTCTGTGTCTACTCTCCTAACCTTGATCTCCCTGGAGATCAACCATCTCCATGATCAGGTGATACTGCCTAAGAATTATATCTGGATTTCTGATGGGACGGTAGTTCCTTGGCATAAGCCACAACTCCATTGTCACACAATGGTAGGAACGAAGTTCATCTCATGAACCTATATATATCCAGACTGCCTCTTTGGTAGCATCCTTGGCAACGATGTATCTTGCCTTTAATCGTCTAGTATGTCATGGTATCTAGCTTGGAACTCTTCCAACATACCGTCCCTCCACTGAGGGTAAAGACAATGCCTGCGACTGTCTTTCAGTCATCCTTATCACCGTGGAACCTTTCCAGTGATTCTCCCCAGGATCGATTGATACCAACTCACTATAACTAGAGAGAGTCCTAACATCCAATTAGATCTATCTCATAGATTCAAAACCCAGGATTTAGTAGGTATCACTTTGATCCTATATGGAGAATCCTTATGATAAGCGGAGATTGACCGATCGTAGCATAGGAAACTCCTTCTCTATCAAGAGTATGTCATCCACATACTCTACGAGGATCACCACCATACTCTCTACTACCTTTTTGTATATACAAGGTTCATCTACCATTTTGATGAAGTCAAACTCTTTGACAAGCACATCAAAACAGATGTTCCAACTCCGCGATGCCTGTTTTATCACATAAAACATCTTGCTCACGTTTCCGCTGCTCCCCACTGTCTACGAAGCCCTCTGGCTGTGTACTTATAGACGCTCTTTTCTAAAACATCATTTAGAAAAGCAGTCATGATACCCAACAGCTAGATATCGTAGTCATGGTACGTAGCCGTGGCAAGTAGGATCTGGATGGACTTAAGCATAGCTTTGAAAGTCTCAACTTTTCCATGTACACCAAGTAATCTTCTCAAGATATACTCGCTCCTGATGGGGATTTAACCCTTCAGATAAAGCAACCAAAGTCCATACTTTGTTGGTGTATAAGGATTCCATCTCAGATCGATAAGCATCCAGCCATTCTTACAGAGTCACACTCCTGATGGCCTGCTCGAAACTAGTTGGGTCATCATCTCATGATGCAATCTTCGCTCCCACTGTCATAGAGAAACCGAAGTATCTCTCAGGTGGGTGAGGAACCTTACTAGATCGGCGGAGAGGCTGAGGTTCGTTGGTTACTATTGAATCCTTCGGTTCTACCAAATCATCTGCTGTAGTTTGTATAGCTGGAACTCTTTCCAGTTCTACCTCATGACCACTAATTTTTCCATAAGAAATTCCCTTCCACAAAGGTGGCATGTTGAGAAACAAAACATCTTTTGTTCCTCTGTTTGGTAGATGATATTCCCTTGTGAATACTTGGGATATCCAACAAACTTCCACAGATCTGACTTTACCTCGAGGTTGTCCGGATTTTGCTTTTTAGACATAGGCCGGACAACCCCAAATCTTAACATACTTAAGATATGGGCTCTTCCCATTCCATATCACATATGAAGTGGTAGGCAACTGATTTGATTTGAACCCTATTCAATAGGTATGCAGCTTCTCAAGTGCATAACTCCTAAATGGAAATAGAAAACTCAGTAGTACTCATCATAGAGCACACCATATCACATAGGGTGCTATTACTCCGCCCGGATACACCAACGTGCTCTGGTGTATACGGAGGAGTAATGCTGAGAGAGAATCTCATTCTCCTTTAGAATAGTCCAGGAATTCCGTGCTCAAGTATTCTCCTCCTTGATCTCATCAAAGGACATAATACTTATACCCGTATTTTGGTTCTTTACTTCTAACTTACATTCTGTGAATATCTCAAAAGGTTCTGACTTGTGTTTCAACAGGAACATATTCTGAATCTTAAGAGATCATCAGAGAATGTAATGAAGTACAAAGAATCGGTCTTGGCATGTGTAGACAGGAGACTTTCATACATCAGCATGTATCAATCCCAAGAGGTCACTAACTCTTTCTCTGTTTTCAATAAACAGAGCTATGGTCATCTTATCTTTGTGACATGACCGGCAAGTTTCATAAGATGTAAATTCAAACAGATTTAAATATGCATCTAAACGTAACTTAGCTAGTCGGGTCGCATTGATATGACTTAGTCTACAATGCCTCAAGAAGGATTCGTTCATTTCCGAACTCTTCCTCTTGTGTGTGTTCCGTATACTAGGAATTGTAGTTTGATTTAGAACGTCAATGCTTTTAGATAACGTTCCTGAACCGATCAACTCTTGATATAGGAAATGTTCATAACATTATCCAACAATACAAAATTATATCCTTTCTTTACTAATAAAGAGACTGATATGATGTTGTATATCAGGTTCGGTATCTAATAACATTCGTTCAGAATCAATGTATTCTGGTAATACAGGGTGATAGTGACCAACAGACTTGGCTGCAACACTTGCACCGTTTTCTGTCTTATGAAACTTATCACCCGTTCTCAGTTCTCTACCTTTCTGTATCCCATGTAACAGATTACATATGTGGGATCCTGATCCGGTATCTCATACCCAGGACGTAAAGGATACTGAGAAACAATTCTCTGTAATGAACACACCCGAAAAAGATGCATCAGCATGCACTTTCTTCGTTTGGGCTGCACGGAAATTTGGTATTCCACAATTTCATGCTCTGTCTTATAACAATTATAAGTTGGAGCTGGACCAACGTCCCTAACTCAGTATAATAAGCGGGTTTGGTCAATACATCCATATTATTATCTTGATTAAGGCGTGATATGGTCGCTACCAGGAAAGAGAGAGAGAGAAGAAACACTCAGCGTATGCTCTTGTAAGATTAGATTGGTTATCTAATATATCTAATCAGGATGTCTCCCACTGTTTTAATCAAATCTTCCTTCAAACCCTAAAAGGAAAGACTAGCCGGGATTAATTACACGCTACAAGTTCGCCAATCTTTCAGCCAGGCCAGTGCCGGTACTTTGAGGGAGGTCTCCCGTGCTTTCGCACGAACCTAATTAAAGTAAACCTCGTTTTCCCAGGGGCGTAACCCGTTAACACCTTTCTAGACACCTACTTGATCGGCTAATTATAATGTGTAAAACTCTCCCAGGAGTAACTCTTACTCGTAGCGGGTATCGGGATCTAACTATCTTATAGAAGGTATGCAATCTCATTAAAAATTTCAACACTTGAAATTCCCAATAATATTTTACCCCAAGCCTCTTATGACCTTGACAAAGGCCAACAAACCATAGGCTGCTAGTCAAGTTCAACCCGTCATTTCCTGATTGAATTAAACCCACCCGCACGGCCCTTGACAAAGGCCAACAAGGTCGCACCGACTACCCTAATCCAATCGGTATCATATGCATAAGCAGATAAGTACTATTCAGCTACCGCACACTACGCCTTGACAAAGACCAACAAACGTAGCACAAATACTAAACAGTCCTTATCTGAAATGACGGAGGGCTACGACAGGTTTTTAAGAAAAACCCTTTGCGTAATGAACTTGATATCGTTGTAGAATCGAGTGATTTTAAATGGAGTGTTTTGAGGCTTTACTAGTTTTGCTAAAGAGGTCACTCCCGGTGAAGGGATCGTCGGCTCTTTCCTTATCGAATAAGGTGCAGGATATTTCACAAATATCACTATGCAAAGCAAGAACTATAGAAGCAATCAAAAGACAAACCGAGTTTGTAGCATCTGCTAGTTTCACTAAAGATGTCATTCCCGGTGAAGGGATCTCGGCTCTTTCCTTATCGAATAAGGTGCTGGATGTTCTACAAGGAACATCGCTATGCAAAGCAAGAACTAGAGCTACCAGTTTTTAACAAATTTCTACAACTCTTAGGTTTCTTTTATTTCATTAATCTCATTAATGAAGTCCCATTTTATTATGCTTCACAAGCATCTCTTTTGAAACGAAATCTGCAATATAACATATATCTCATATATATAATATAAATATTCATCTCATGCAGTAATATGATCTCATAACAGAATATTGCAGCAGAAGAAACTTATATGGAATATTGGATATACTAGGATGTCCGTGTTTTAGTACGAGCCTGTATAAAACACAGATTCCACGGTCGTGATGAATAGCCAAACCCTCATCCCTAGACCCCTACGAGAGAGGCAACCAACACTGCCAATTCTAGGGTTAGGAGACCCGGTCTTGACTCCTCGAGATGGTCTCCCACTGGACCCTAGAACCCGGTTACTTGTGCTCCCCGCCTTGGGTCTACCTAATACGGAAAAGTAAATAATATACAATGGTGACATCATCCTCAGCCCGAAAGTGCCCCAATAAAAGAATATTACATACAAATGAATTTTACATGAATGAAAAAGAAAAACTCTCATCTCACATAAAACCCCCGGCTATTCAAACACGACGATCCAATATAACATATCACAGCAACACATAATATCTCATATCATCAACGTAAGCAAGTATGCGTATCCCGATTGTCGTTGACGTATAGCAACGAAGCCGGCGATACACCACATACTACGCTTACTGTCACAGAAAAGAAAGTGTAAAACTACAACAGTTGGAATCCGCAACCTCTTTAGACATCGCATGCCTAACCAAATGAATTCCTTAAACATCGCATGCCTAACAATTATAAACCCCGCATTTTAATCTCATTATCGAAAACTCTTTTCAATATCAAGTCGGGCAATTCAACAAGATTCCCGACATCCAGATCGAATGCTCGTCGCAAACTTTAGTAGACGGCCGCAACCCCGGATGCCGTCGACGAAGTGCACTAAGGCGGAACACTGCTGCCGCGAGCACCCGAACGGATGCTTTTGGCGATGGGGTTCTCCTACAGTCACTTGGTCGGGGCTATGGGGCGTGGCTGTCTATTAAGTTTACCCGGCAAGTATCCGCGTATGCTACGTGATTGCGACGGACATTTGATCACATCAAAATTCCATGGCAACCGATCATCTGAGACTAAACCGCTAGATTTATAACATTCAAATTTGTTATCTCATAACTACATGTGGATTCCAATTATTGTATCACATTCCAGATAAATAGACAATGTTAAACTTTCCGATCGAATAATCAAACACCCAAGATTTCCCCAATATATCTCAACACTTGAAATCAGTTTAAGAACATCCATCACATGCCACAGTACCAATGGTCCAGCCGTAGAAGGGTCAAGCTAATGCCTCACATGTGGCACGTCGTACTGCCTCAAACCCTAAGGTTTAGAGGCAGTTCAAGACGGTCACATAATCGAGTTAAGGTTTGTTGTCTTCTAGAGGGTCCACCGCGTTACTTGTATGACTTAAAACGTTCTTAAACTCGAGAAAAAATCCAACTTTTGAAAGAATTTCCGACAGGGGAAAAAGTGAGTTATTGATATCCGTTCGAACTTTTTAACACGTTCCAAAAATTACCCGGACATAACTAAACAAAGTTAAATTATCTGATCGAATCAACGAGTCCCCAATACAACACTAGAAAACTCAACACTTGAGTGTAATTAAAAAAATTCCCAGAAAAAAATAACAAGAATGGACCTAAGAATAAATATATGAAATACGAGGGACCAAATCATAATTTTGGCTGCGGAGCCGCCGCCAAACCCTTGGTTTGGCCGCGGTTCCACGGTAACATCAGCGCATTACAGGTCCGTACTTCACAGTAATTCTTAGTTTTTCCTGCTTAATTTTCCGAGCATTTTTAATTCATAAAAAATCACATTTTTGAAAAATATCCAGAGAGGGGTTCAAATTAGGGTTTCGGTGTTCGATTGGACTTTAAACTTCGTCTAGACTTCGCCTAAAGCTCTAGCTTGGCTCTGATACCACTGTAGGGTTTCTAGGCACACGCACAAGGGTCTATGAGCCATCAACCATGCTCGATTAAAATTTTAGCCGTGCCGAAGAACCCAAAGCCAGATCTTTAAACTAGAGTTTAGGTGAAAACTAGCATATTAAACACTTTAACACTAAGTGAGAGGGATTACAACCTTTGTAGATCCGGTCCTTCACTTCTTAAGCTCCGTGTTGAGGTCCCTTCGCTGCGATCATCGTGTTCCGGACTCTCGAGAGGCTTCACGAAGAGAAAGATGCAGTCTTGCTTCCGATCTTCGATAACAAAGATGATCTACCTTGAAGTTTCATTAACACAAGCTAACACTCACTAAATGAAGTGAACACTCTCATCTAAAGGGCAAGGATAGATGAGAATGATGAAGTAGGATTTTTGCTCTCATTTGTTTTCTTATTCTCACTCATTTTTCATCACTTGGAAAAAGCTAGAAAGCTTTTTCCATGAAAGAAAGAAGGAAGAAGATGATAGAATCCTTTTGTGATGAATAATGAATTATTGTAGTGGTTACAAATCTAACCAAGGGTTAAGCATGAAGGAGTTAACCCTTGTAGAGAATTAACTAGAGTTAATTGTTTGGATTGGGTTAGTATAATATCTTCACAAAATATAAAGCAAAACACAAAGTCAAAGCTTCATGAAGCTTCATGCAAAAGCTAACCCTAATCCAAACCCTAACCAAGTTTATACCCTAAACCATTGTTAAATTTGTAACCCTAACATGTTACAATATTATATATCACATATACAATATATTTTGTAACAATAGAAAATAATACAATTAACATATATCCAATATATATCAATGTATTATCCCGTGAGAAAATGAATCTTTTAGTAAGCTAATATTAGTTAATGTAATTTAATATGTCATATATATTATTATACATTAAATTATCGAATCAACACTTGATCCGACAATCCGGCTATATCGCATATAACCGACTAATACGATGACCCGGCTATATCACATATACCCGGCCGATATCTCATATCGTGAGAATCCAATACGGTATCACATACCGCATTATCCTCGGTCCCGCACATATTGTAAGTCCACGTTGCCCACCCCGGTACTTGCGGGGAGGCGGAAAACGGAATAAAAATCGGATTTTTATGAGCTTAGGCAACATGGACTACACTATGAAGGATCTTTGCTAAACAAAAACAAGCTAAAGCTAACTAGAAATTAGCTAAGTGCTAGAAAGGTTATACCTTGGGCTTTATGTCCTTCTCTCCTTGCTTCTTGGAGTGGTGGAAGGAGGTCACCTTTGTCGTCTTCTCTCGTCGAAGAAAGATCCACCCGAAAGCCTCAACCTTTGGCTTCAACTCCAAGCTAGAAGTAACTAGGGTGCAAGAAGTGCTAAAAGTGCTAATCCTTGAACCCTAGATGAGAGTAAAGATTATCAAGAGAGGGTTTTTCTCAAGCTCAAGTGTTTCTCAACACATGAGAGGGGAGAGCTTGAGGGAGAGGAAGAACAAGAGAGAGAATGTGAATAATAGAATGAGAGAATAATATGAAGCATTCTCTCATATATGTGAATTATTGTAATTAGAAAATTAGTGAGATAATTGTCATGGCTTAATCAAGACATGACCATTATCATTTCATTATTAATGCAAATTGCAAGGATCAAAGAGCATCTTCCAAATGAAATGATGATGGTCAAAGTGTCAACAAGGTCAACAAGTCAAGATGGGTCAAATGGTCAACAACCATAACCATGCACAATTATTAAACTAATATCAATTAACAATAATACACACATAAGCATTAGGGTTAATAAAATGACAATAGTCATTAACCCTAATCAAAGTCCTCTCCCTCTGTCTCAAGAAACTGTGCATACGCACCCGCATTCGTGATCCGAGGAACACGAATACAATGAGAAAAAGCCAATCCTAAATCATATACTAGGATCCGGCTTAAACCAAAGCCCGCTAGTATAAGCTGTCCGGACAGCAAACGTGCACAAGTGCGCGGATGTGAACGAACCCTGTCGGAAAACCATGCGACCTCTACTCATTTTGCCTAAAGGCGAATAGCTCTCTGTGTGGGACTCTAAAGACTCGACACTACACTGGCAGTGGGTTTAACCACAGACCGCAAGCGGCACTAGCTATACGTAACGGTCCCCAGGTAGATGTCGACAAGAAGACTGACGAGGTGAACCCCATCTGAACTCCTACTAATCCTGTATGTGACAATCTCCGTACAGTCCGGTCTGTTCGTCTGATACATCGCATGGCGGGCCTAGGGGGGCGGTGAACGTCAGTCCCCTAATAGAGGTACAAGTCGTGTCGGAGTGTAGCCCAGAACACCCTGAGATAACACTGGAAACCTACCAGTATATCTCGCTTGCCATGGCCAAGGACTACTCGTGTAATGGCTCTCCTGGACACAGCGCGATGTCAACCCCCAATACCAGGAGAGACAAATCCTGTCTAACCGTCACTGCCTCCAAGTGCTTCGGGACTGCACCCAAAAACTACCTGTTTGCACGACTCCTTTGAGCCGTGGTAGGGTAGTAATCAAAGTGCAGTGGGAACACACTCGAGGCGAAGTGACAGTGTCAAGTCAGCGGACTAAGCTGTACTCATGTCACCTCGGAACTGATAACTGACGATAGGTATAATACCAACCAACAGTTCCCGACGAGTCCTGTCCAGTGTACTCGTAACCTAACGAGCACCCGCATACTATCTCAAGTACGACGTACTGACGGCTGTGGGACAGACCGTCTCCCACACTGGGATGAGAAGCGCATATGCTAGTCTACTCCGGAGTATCGATGCCCTGTCTCGATAGTCCAACGACTAGGGACCTGTATAAGGATGTGCTTATAGATCACCCAGCTCCCACGAGTGTGAGCGCCATCACAACGCTAGTAATCAAGCAAAGATCCTAAGGGCTCTACTAATATGTATATCAGCGATATGCTAAAAGAAACACATGCACATATTAAAGCAGAGACAAACCAAGTAGCATACTACCATTTCGAGCAAGATTGTATATACAACTGTGATTATCCCAAGCTTCCATCAAGTAATATACAAACTAGTATGATACAGTAATGGCCTCTAGGGCATATACACTAACAATCTCCCACTTGCACTAAGGCCATATACTGGCGTATCGAAGACCTATCATCTCGATCAGCCGCTCGAACTGAGTCTGGGGCAAGGCCTTAGTGAATGGATCTGCTGTGTTATCTTCTGAAGCAACCCTCCGAACCTCGAACTCCTGGCGATCCACGATCTCCCTGATCAGGTGATACCGCCTCAAGATGTGTCTGGATTTCTGATGGGACCTGGGTTCCTTCGCTAAAGCTATAGCCCCGTTGTTGTCGCAATACAGAGGTATTGGGTCAACAATGGACGGAACCACCTGAAGTTCTTTAAAGAACTTCCTCATCCAGACAGCTTCTTTTGCGGCAATAGATGCAGCGATGTATTCCGCTTCCATAGTCGAGTCAGCAACGGTTTCCTGTTGGGAGCTCTTCCAACAGCACAGAATGGTCATCACCTCGACGTCTGTCTCAATACAGCAGACGAGTTGTCACCCCAATGTTCGTCTCGACACAGCATACGCAAGGTCATTAAACGAATGGAGCCACGGCAAAATCCCTAGTTCCAAACCTCGACGGTTCACCAGCAACCTAGGGACAACCTCGACGTCCGTCTCGATACAATAGACGAGATGTCACCCTAATGTTCGTCTCGACACAGCAGACGCAACGTCATTAAACGAATGGAGCCACGGCAAAATCCCTAGTTCCAAACCTCGGCGGTTCACCAGCAACCTAGAGACAACCTCGACGTCCGTCTCGATACAGCAGACGAGATGTCACCCCAACGTTCGTCTCGACACAGCAGACGCAACGTCATCAAACAAACGGAGCCACGGCAAAATCCCTAGTTCCCACCGCAACATTCGTCTCGATACAGCAGACGCAATGCCAGCAAACGAAGCAAAGGCCAAATTCCTAGCTTCAGGGTCTTGACGGCAACTCATATAAAGCCCGAAAGACTATCGGAGATCATCCCCACACCAGCGCGGAGTGGTTATGACTCATCGAGGCTCACCAAAATAAGCCTAACCTCAAGTAAAAAGCGACATGGCAAATTCCTAACGCTTGCTCTTCCGACGGTCAAACTGCCAAGGAGGATTGCTTGAAGACGTCTTGTCCAGCCCCCGAAGGGATCAGAGACACGGCAGTCGCAGGGCTACTCGAACAGCACGATTGCCTATCGAGGACTATATCAGCTTATGCGACGGTACGATGGCCAAAACCCTAAGTACCACCAACCTTAACGGGCTTCTGTCGTAAAGAGAAGAGGTTAAATGCGACGTTAAGATGTTCTTGCGAGAAACGTTCGATTCGTATCGACTTGTGAAAAATTGTCGAGACGGCTCGACTCGTGAGATAAAGCCTTAGGCAGTGGGCATAAAAGAAGCCTGTTTCCTAAGCATTGGGACCCCGCAAGTTGGCCCAAAACGGTCTCTTGCATACCAACCACGGGTCTCACTCTCCAACGTCGAACTTCGACAAGGAGGGAAACAACCGCTTACAAGTCCTCTCGACTTGTAAGAGGGAAAAATTGTCTTGTAGGATCCTTACGACTTACAAGAGAAAACCACACTTAGGAATCCTCACGATTCCTAAGGAGAAAAACCCACCTACGAGATCCTCTCGTTCCGTAGGGAGAAAAGTCTCAATGAGACCCTCACGGCTCATAGAGTTGAAAAGTCTTAGGCAGCAGATCTGAACCTGCGGCCTAAGCCTTCGCTATCTCGTGAAGAAATCAAGAAGCTTACTCTATTACCTGCAAATTGTGACGACATGCTGAGAAAGAGGAAAAGCAACAGAAAGAGCATCCGATTTACATTTGATCAAGCGTTCAAGACACATTCATTCATGCATGGGAAAAAAGACTCAGGACAAAAGATATATAATAAAGACAAGCTGGGATAAAAAAAAATTCCATTAATATTGCCCGAAGTTCTAATAGTCATACAAACAATAAACGAAAGTTACAATGGAATAACCTCAGATCCAGGGCATGGATTGAGGAATTCAAAAGCGACCCTATCTATGACTTTCCAAGCCTCGCGGACCATCCTAGTGTGCTTCCTTTCGCGAGCACAAGCGTCAGGGTCCCCTCCGATGTCTACCACCCTCCGATAAGCAGCGAGTATGGCAGACTGTTGAAAGACCTCGTGCAAGAGGTCGATAAGACTGTCTCGCCGTCTCTTCGAGATAAAGTTCAGTAGGTACACAGAGTGCACCTTGTCTTCAGCGGCATCCAACGCCCTAAGCGGCACGCCGGAACAGAATATGGGAAGCGCTTCCCAGATAGCTCCCACGATAAGTTTAAGAAGAGAGGAACGTCAGGGAAGCAGTGGACCATTGTATGCGTCGAAGCGACTCATTATTTCAGCACACTCCTCGTTTGTGGACTCCCGATTTTGAGAGCGGCCAAGTCGGCGGATGTCCTCATGAGAGATGATCTCGTTAAGAGCATACATGTGGGCGTTCATTGTTCCTGTGAAAGAGGATCAACAGAATTATCAGAAAGACTGATTAAGCAAAACGATATAATGCACTGAGGATTAAAATGTCATCTTTAAGTTCCAAGATCCATGAAGAATTCTTAAGAGTTCTTCTATATGATTTGGGAAGAGTAAAGCTCCATTAATGAATTAAGAAAATACAAGAAAAATCTTTCAGAGAGCAGAGCTCTATGGAACCCTAGTAGGGTCCCCTTTAGTTCTCTTTAGATCCCTTTAAGACCTGTAGAGCAAAGCTCTGCTAAGTGAAACTCTAAATAGGTTTCCTTTAGATCAGGGATCTATTGAGAGCGAGGCTCTATCAATGAAAATTAATTTAATTTAATTTAATCCAAATTAAAATTTTCACCTAAAAGTTTTAAGAATGTAACTCTTAAAGTTCTTGAAAATAAAGAGCAGGGCTCTGAGTTCTGAAAGTAAAATTTTAAAAATGAGAATCATCTAAGGGACCAAAGGTCCTATTTATAGGCATCAAGTGCCTCTTCAACTGCCAAAAGGTGCCGCGACGGTTGGGAGTCTGCCACCGCTGCGCTCACGTTAGGAGGCCACGTAAGCGCAACGGTGGGGGGGGGCATCTGTTTACCCCAATCAGAGCAAAGCTCTGTTCAAATTCCAAGGTGGGAAAAGAAGCAATGCTTCTGTTTTTCTCCAATCAGAGCAAAGCTCTATCTTGAAAATTAAAGTGAAAATTAAAATTAAAATAAATGAAGTAACGTTTCAGATCCCCTGCGCTGCATGCAGAGCGCCACGTGTCAAAATCAGACACAGTAGCGCAAGGAGCGCAGCGCCCAAGGTAGCGTACTCCATCAGAGAAAATTTCAAAAAAAAAAAAAAAAACTTTAGCTGCGCGACACGTGTCTGCGCAGTTACGTAAGCGCTGCGTTGCGCGACACGTGTCACGCGCTGGGGAGTTGCGCAAAAACAGAATGAAGATTTAAGAAAATCTTTTCTGTTCTTATTAAAACAAGAAGATTTCTTCTGTAAAACAGGGGCCTTTGGATCAAAGATCCAACGGTGGGGAAAATTCCCCAAATCACTCAGAAAAATATCTCTTTAACAAATTTAACTAATTTATAAGCACTATAAAAAGGACCCCAGACCTCATTTCAAAATCATCAACATCTTGCTAAAAAAAAAAGAGAAGAGAACTCTTGAGAACTCTTGAAGAACAAAAAAAAAAGGTAAAAACCTTTAAAAGAAGAGAAAATTCTCTTATGAACAGATCATTGATCTAAGAACAAGATCATGGATCTTCAACAATAAATAAATAAATAAAAAAAATAGTGCCTTGCACTTGTTTTATGAACCATCGGTTCTTGAACCTAAAAGGTTCTTAAATTAATAGTGCTTTGCACTTTTATGAACCTTTGGTTCTCTGAGAGAAGAAAAACAAGAAAAAAACTTGTTTTTAGATCTAAATCAAATAGTGCTTTGCACTTGTTTTATGAACCATCGGTTCTTGAACCTAAAAGGTTCTTAAATTAATAGTGCTTTGCACTTTTATGAACCTTTGGTTCTCTGAGAGAAGAAAAACAAGAAAAAAACTTGTTTTTTCTTAGATCTAAATCAAATAGTGCTTTGCACTTGTTTTATGAACCATCGGTTCTTGAATCTAAAAGGTTCTTAAATTAATAGTGCTTTGCACTTTTATGAACCTTTGGTTCTCTGAGATAAGAAAAACAAGAAAAAACTTGTTTTTTCTTAGATCTAAATCAAATAGTGCTTTGCACTTCTTTTATGAACCATCGGTTCTTGAATCTAAAAGATTCTCAAATTAACAGTGCTTTGCACAAATGCAATGCATTACTTAAAGGGCCAGGCCCAAATCAAAATGACCTGACAGGCCAAAATAAATTGCAAGGCAATAAATGGGCAGAGCCCAAATAAATTGATGCTTTGCATCCTTTATACAAGGGCAGAGCCCAAATAAAATTGATGCCTTGCATATTCTTAAAAAAAACAGAGCCCAAAACAAATTGATGCTCTGCATCATTTCTGGGTAAAGCCTAAATAAAAATAAAAAGAAATGCAATGCAAAAGCAAATAAAATGTTGAACATTCTCAATTGGACTTAGCCCAATTTTGGCCATAAGTCCTTAAATTAAATTGACTGAGCAAAATTGCTCTACTAAATCAATTTACAATCGGTTCGAGGGTACATCTCCGAACTCCTTTGACATCCATCGTTGTAATTCCTCAACGACGTCAAAGAGGTGACGGGTCCCAAAGACCATACATCAATATGGACTGCGGGGTCCTTAAACTCGTGGACCGAAATGTCCTTAAACTAATATTGGACCGAAATGTCCTTAAACTAATATCGGACCGAAACGTCCCTAAACTAATATCGGACCGAAACGTCCCTAAACTAATATCTGACCGAGACGTCCCTAAACTAATATCGGACCGAGCCGTCCTTAAACTGGAACGAAGGACCACCACGCCCCTAAACTGGAGCATGGACCGCAGTGTCCCTAAACTACCTATGGACCACTACGTCCCTAAACTGGAACAATAGAGCCTCCTAATGCTCTTTTGCCGGATCTAAACGGTCCCGTTTAAGTTGATCTTAGCCCCAAACGCGGCTAACGTATCCTTAAACACTCAAATGGACTATAAAACTCCAAATCAACTTTGGTTCAAGGGTACATCTCTGAACTCCTCTGACACCTATCGTTGTAATCCTTCAACGATGTCAGAGAGGCGACGAGTCCCGACGGCCCTATATTAAATGGATCACCACGTTAAGTAGATCTTAGTCTCAAACAGGACTAACGTATCCTTAACGAACGTTTAAGTTGATCTTAGCCGCAACGCGCCTAATGCATCCTTAAACTAAAAACACCAAACCCAAATCTAATTAAATACGGATTTGGACTAATCCACGTCCTACGGGTGACGGCATTACTCAGTCTCCGTATACAATCTACGGGCAACCACAAACAAAACAAACACACACGACACGAAGTGAAATTCTGGAGAAGGAGAAAGTGGCTACCGCGATGCGGTAGCGTAATTAACTGCAGGGGCTTACGCCTGCAGGGAAGAGCGTCCCCACAATCAAAAACCCCTCAAGCGAGGGGGAATCTGACAAAGTCTGCTACATCGGCCGCATCCGTCTAAACCTTCGATACACGGTGCCATAAATCAACTTGGCATCTTTGGAGAGGTAGACGGATAAAACCAAATAGCATCTGCCCCGAATCTCAGTGCCAGGACACAGTGGTCCTGTGCGCCGTCCTTCAGAGGGGAACAGATTCTGGCACGCCCGGTGGGACCTCTTTCACTTTCCACTCCACACTTCGTGTGTCGTGTTCGCGAACAAATCGCGGTTTGCTGTGATTGCCTGTGGATTCAAGGTACTAAGATTTGGTGTCTTTCTTTATGCAGAAAACAAAAAATCGATGGCTTCGAACTGCACCGCCCGCAGCGATAACTCTCGCTCTGTCATTGCTGGAGGAGTGACTTATGGGCCCCAAGCGGCCTCCCTTTTCAAAATGCCGGTGGAGTAGGTGGCTCAAGCCACCACTGGACTTTTTTTTGGGGCCATGCTCACACCAATGAGCTTCAACGCCCCAATGACATTGCAAGAAGCTCCAAAGAAGTCGGTCTTCGATCGACTTACCGCTGCCGCGACCCCTCTCAACGGGTCGTCCAATTCCACTGCTTCAGTTTTTAACGGACTAGGCCAGAGCTCTAACAGGCTCATGAAGAAGCCTGCCATACCAGATGGCGTTATCCCGAAGCGGATAGCCATTCCAACTCCCATTCCAGGCAAAATCACCAAGGTTGCTTCCCATGTTCAGAAGTCCGCTTCTGACAAGTTGGCCGTCCCCGTTCAACGGACATCGCTCTTTAAAAAGCTGGTACCAGTATATTCTGACCAACACAGGGGGCATGAGGAGGTCACCCCTATAGCTGAAACAACTCCATCAGTAAGGCACGCTCGACGTCGCCACTGGCGTCGAGTAAGGAAGGCTGGGGGCAACTCCCCCTCTGGGATAACTCCGTCAGCTCCGATGGTGAGGATCGATACTGCTGTTCCAACCAGGAACAGCTTTGAGTTGCTGAACTCGGTGCGCAGAAACTCTCATATTGCGGTGCTAAAGCGAACTCCTTCATCTGTGAAGAATATTCCAGAGAAGAAGCTAGAGCAGCCCCCTCAACGGCTGTCCTCTAAAATTTACAAAGTCTGGCGACAGGTCCAAGAGTCGGTGATCGATCAAGACTGCCTCCGACGACAGAAAAAGATGAAGGTTCGGCAGGGGAAGGATTACTCTGTCAAACCACAAAAAGCAAAAGCTACATGGGTGCCCACTACAACGGCTCCCTTAACTCCAATCACTCAAAAAAGGAGGCCACAAAAAGCCCCTATGAACATGGCGAAGCATAAAAGCGCTGAACACAAACGCCCCAAATCTGGGGGCATGGTAGTGCACACTGTTTATATGGCTTCTGGAAGGAGGAAAGCCGCACTTCTACAGGCCACCGACCGCTCACCCGATCCGTGACGAAAGCCCAGGAGCAACAACAAAAGCTTCAGGAAATGATGACTACAATGGCTGCACTCACTGAGCCAAAAGAAAGCTCTGAAATGTCTTCGGATGAGCGTCAAGAACAAGAAACCGAGCTGACTTTTTACGCAGAGTCCTCGAAAAGAGGGACAAAGATGCTGCAGAGCAAGCGGCTAACATAAAACAGATGGCGCTCCTCTTCCAAGATATGGTAGGGATGATGTTACAGCCGGACCCTGCTGCTGAAGATCCTCCGATCGTCCTTGAAGACGACAGGGGAGAAACGTCAAATACTCCGCCGGCTCTGTCAACAGCCAAGGAGGAGGCAATCTCCAAAGTTGACCTAGACGAATATATAGCTCAGCAGATCCGGGTTCATCAGGCAAATGAAGCGGCTGGGCAAATTGTTAGAACCGGACGACCGTATCCGGGCTGGTATGACCAAATCAGTTACCCGCCAGGATATACGATACCTAAATTCCACGTATATAAAGGGACAGGGAATCCGCATCAGCATGTCGCTCAATTCAGGGCCTTATGCGGCAATACTGGAGGCGATGACAAATTGTTGCTACGTCAATTCGTCGGCAGCTTAGCAGAAACAGCCTTTGAATGGTATTCGGAGCTACCTAACTACTCTGTCAAAACATTTGCAGAGATGGAACTGCTGTTTACACAAAGATTCGCGAGTGCTAGTGAACGCACCCCGATAAAAGCACTAATAAATGCCAGGATAAGGCCAAGCGAAACGTGGGTTCAATACGCAACACGATGGTGGAACCTATGGTCGAAATGTGAACAACGCATAGAAGATGCACCTGCGGTAGGCATGTTTGTGGGCACTCTCGATCCGCAGGCGACTATCTCACAATTCATGATGTTCTTCAGGCCGACCACCTTCCAGGCCTTGATTGACAAATTAGCCCAAATGGACCAGATGGGCCATAGACCGTCTCCTCCAAAATCAGATTCCCGAGATGAGAAAGGAAAAGGGAAAGCGATCGTCGTCGCCAATGCTCAACAACAGTCGAGCAACTCAAAGCCGGTCGTTCGCCAAAACAACGCGCGTCCACGCCCATCCCTCGAAGAGAGGCTAGGACGTTCTTACTCGTTTCCTCAGAATAAAACGTGAAGACTGTTCGAGCTGGCAGTGCGCAACAGACTCATTAATCTGCCGAGTCCAAAGCGTCTGTCACAGCCAGGCGATCTTAATAATCCCAATTATTGCCCTTACCACCAAACGGTAAGTCACCCGATTGAGGATTGTTTCGTCTTTAAGGGATGGATCGAGGATCAATACCTACAAGGCAAGTTCGCGCTGTCTGAAAGCTGGAAGGTGAACCCACCACAGCCGCATACTCCAAAGAAGACAAGCACGCCGGGGGCAACTTGTCATGTGATCTCTCACTCATTGGCAGATAATAAAGAGGCTCCTTGCGCCGAGAAAACGAGGGCGGACCGTGAAACAGAAATTCAGCGGCCGTCAGACGAGTTGATCGATGTCTTCCTAAGTGAAATTCGTCTGAAAGCAAAAGCCAATCAAGAGTGTGAAATGACCATACTAGAAAGAACCAAGGTATTCCCGTCAAATCAAAAGCCATACACTGCGGGTAAAAACAAATTCAAGACGAGAAAACGGTTCGCCAAAGCTCTATCAGTAGGAATGAAGCGACCGCCCTCTGAAGAAAATTCTTTCTCTGAGGTAGAGATGCACCCTAACTTCTGTTTATATCATCAGAAGATCATACATCCTACCGAAGACTGCGAGTCCTTTAACTGTTGGTGGCAAGGGTATGTCGCTCAAAAGCAACACTTCGACAGGACAAAGTGTGAAGCTTGTGGACATCGGAAAAATACGATATATGAGCGCAAAGGAGCCGCCGCAAACTGTCATATAGCCGACTTCAAGGGATCACAAATTATCACCTTTGGAAGCGACTCTGACGAAGAAGCTATCCCCAACTTTTCCCTCGGGGAATCTATTTCAAAAATAAAGGAATTGAGAATCTGCGAGAACGTTCAGCCATGCAATCGCACGCTACTAGGAAAAAATCCCGGCCCCGCAAACAACGGAGCGAACAAAAAGGATAAAGGAAAAGGAAAAACGGCCTTCGTCGCCAGCTATCAACAACAATCAGGTGACCCTAGACCGGTTGCTCGCCAAAGCAACAAGCGGTAACCCCTCCAGGAAAAGTTGAAACGTCCTTACTCGTTTCCGCAAGATAAAACGAGGGGACTGTTCGAGCTGCCAGTGTGTGACAGACTCATCAATCTGCCGGGTCCAAAACGTCCGTTGCGGCCAGGGGATGTTAATAATCCTAATTATTGCCCTTACCACCAAACAGTAGGTCACCTGATCGAAGACTGCTACGTCTTCAAAAACTAGGTTGAAGACCGATACCAACAGGGCAAGTTTGCGCTGTCTGAGAACTGGAAGGTGAGTCCGCCACAACCGCACGCTCCGAAGAAGATGGATACGCCGGGGGCATCATGTTCATTCATGGAGAAGGAATCATAGACTGAAAAGTCAATAAACTAGATATTCGCCTCAAATACGGCAACGGCGGACCGAGATGTCCTTAAACTAATGATGGACCGCAATGTCCTAAAACTTGCAAATGACCGAAACGTCTTTAAACTACTACCGCAGCATCCTTAGGCTGACGAGATAAAAAAAATATACAAAAAAATAAATAAATAATAATAAAAAAAAGAAAGAAAAAAAAAATGGTATGTCCATAAGCAAAGAGGGCACGGATGAAAACCCGAAAGGGCTCCGTGAGTAAAAACAGCAGGGCTACCGGCGAGTGTTCGTGAAAACCCGAAAGGGCGCGACCTCGTAAAAAAAAAGAGAAAGAGAAAAAAAATAAAAGGAATAAAAAGAATAAAAAAAAAGGTAAGTCCATAAGCAAAATGGGCACGGATGAAAACCTGAAAGGGCTCCGTGAGTAAAAACAGCAGGACTACCGGCGAGTGTTTGTGAAAACCCGAAAGGGCGCAACCTCGTTAAGAAACACTTATAGGGTCCTCTCGACCCTGTAAGGAGAAACCACCCGCGTGAGATCCTTACGACTCACAAGGGAACAACACACTTAGGAATCCTCACGATTCCTAAGGAGAAAATACACTTGCGAGATCCTCACGACTCGTGAGGAGAAGGCTCTTAAGGGACCCTCACGGCTCGTAAGATTTGAAAGTCTTAAATTACAGAGGCCTAAACCTGTGCTTAAGCAACCCCCACAACTTTCGACATTGCCCTACAAGTGGTCCTATATTGGCCCTTGTATACAATCCACGGGCGTGAATAAACATTTCCCTAACAAAGTCTCATCCGTGACTAGGGATATGCTCGTACAGCAAACAACACTTGTAAGTCCTCTCGATTTTCAAGAAGAAAACCCTCTTGTAGGATCCTTACGACTTACCGAGGAATATACACTTAGGAATCCTTACGACTCCTAAGGAGAAAATACACCTACAAGATCCTCACGATTTGTAGGGAGAAATACCTTTGTGAAACCCTTACGGCTCATGAAGTCAAAAGCCTTAGTCAACAGGACCTTAACCCTGTTCGCTAAGCCACCTTTGTTCGACATCGACGGAGGCAGATGATGATTCGCTCCTGGCAATATCCCAGTTGTAGCGATACTGATGCCTAAATCAGTATCAAATTCCAAGTCCTTTCATGGCAGATGATGATTCGCTCCTGGCAATATTCTGGTTGTAGCGATGCTGATGCTGAGATTGGCACCAGATTCCAAGTTCTACGCTCGCGATAAAAATCAGCGAGCTGAAAATGCATATTAAACAGCCGAAATGATTGGGCAACTCGCAATAAAAAGCAGCGAGTAAAAAGAAAAAATAGCCGAAATGATTGGGCACCGCGAAAAATAGCCGAAACGATTGGGCAATCGCGACCTTCGCGATATAAAAGCTGAAATGATAGAGCATCGCGGAAAGAATAAAAAAAAAATGAAAGAATGAAACTTTTTGCCCTACAGGTAAAATCACATCGATCCCTGTATACAATTCAGGGGCACAGATAAAGAGGGAACCATACCTTCCCAACAGGCTCCATCAGAAAGCGAAGCCAAATCTCGACGGTTCATAGACAACCTAGAGACCATCTCGACATTTGTCGCAATATTACAGACACGATGTCAACAAATGAAGCAAACGAAGATCTCGAGCTTCAGGGTCTCGACGTCAACATCGACAACTTAGAGATCACCAACGGTGTGCCTCCCCATTCCAGCAGGACACAGATATTACACCATCAAGCGGAGCGATGGCAAAATTCCAGCTTCACCTCAGCATTCGTCTCGATACAGTAGACGCAATGTCAACAACAGCGTTCCTTCGCAGTCCAGCAGGGTGTACATGCAAAGTTAACAAAAGACCTCACGGTCGAAACAAGCGGAGCGATGGCAAAATCCCAGCTTCACCTCAGCATTCGTCTCGATACAGTAGACGCCATGTCAACAACAGCGTTCCTCCGCAGTCCAGCTGGAGGTAAATGCAATGTTAACAAAAGACCCCATGGTCGAAACAAAGCGGAGTGACGGCAAAATCCTAACTCCACCTTAGCATTCGTCTCGTTACAGCAGACGCAATGTCAACAATGGCGTTCCTTCGCAGTCCAGCAGGGTGTATATGCAAAGTTAACAAAAGACCCCATGGTCGAAACAAAGCGGAGTGACGGAAAAATCCTAGCTCCACCTCAGCATTCGTCTCAATACACCAGACGCAGTGTGAGCAAATGAAGCGAAGGCCAAATTCCTAGCTTCAAGGTCTTAACGGCAAGTCATATAAGGCCTGAAAGACCATCGGAGATCATCTCACACGAAGTGGTCACCTCCTCGACGTTCGTTTCGATACAGCAGACGAGTTGTCACCCCAGCGTTCTTCCTCCAGCAGGGATTCAGACATGACAAAGCAAACGAAGCGAAGGCCACATTCCTAGCTTCAACGTCTTTACGGTAACTCACATAAAGCCAGAAAGACAATCGGAGATCATCTCGCACCAGCACAGAGTGGTCACTGATCGCACGCTTTTGGCGTGTCGGATGTTCAAAGTTCTAAAGTTTACCGCGATCAGGACGGTGTCGCTATGCAGCTAGCCGGTTGAGCACGGGTCGGTCCACAGGGAGATGGTTGTATGTCCTTTCTTGTCTTAGACGAGTCAATAAAGAATTTGTGTCTGTTTGTTTCTAACCTATGTGTTTATTTGCAAGTATAAAGTTGTTAAGAAAAGATACGAGATTGTAAGCTAAGGAAATCCGTACTCAAAACCTTTGAGCCGAGTCTTGACCAATTGAAGCTAGAGCAATCGGCAACAACGTGGATTAGGGGATTTAAGCGCGGTATTCGTGGAATCCGGCTTATTTACCCTTGTCCTTCCGTTCTTGTCTCTTGCTTTCGCCTCCGGCCAAACCGAACGCAACCGGTCGCGGTTAGGAATCACCGTTACCTTGTCAGGGTACGGTGCCTAACGGAGCGCTTGCGTATGGTTTGGGCGGAGTTCAATGGAAAATACGGGAAAAGGAAATGGGCAAAGAAACGTTAACTTATAATACCGTATTTCTTCTTAACAATAATAATTACATTCATTCACAAAAAGAACCAAAAAGAGAGAACAAAAAGAAAAGAACAAAGAAAAGAAAAGATTACAAGTAATTAAGTGCATGAATTAAATTGCAAGAAAGTAAAGCAAGGTAATAAAAAGCAAGTAATAAAAAGCGATAAAAAGAACAAGAAACTAGGACTCAAAACAAGCATGTGATCAATAGCCAACCCTTAAACTTGCAAGCTCAATCAAGAGGTTGCAAGATCAAGGGAAGGGTAGAGAACGCATGTGAAATGAAGTGCTAATTCCATGAAAGAATATGACCCTTGAGATCAATAACTAACCCTTAACCATTCAAGCTCAATGAAGAGGTTGAATGATCAAGAGAAAGCAAGAATCTCAAGGGGAAGAAGAAACAAAAGAGAATGATACAAACCCCTCATCTTCATTGATCTCCCACTCAAAAAGCTCTCACTACAATTTTCATGGAAAAAGAATGAAGAAGAAGAAGAAAAACTATACAAAAGACTACAAAAGAGGAACAAAAGAATGACCCTTGGTTGAGCTCAGTTCTGCTGTATTTATAGGCAGAGGGTTGAAGATCTAGGGCAAGAATCTGCCACTATATGAAGTCCCCAAAATACCCCCAAAACACGACAAAGTGAGGACCCCACATGGCCGCGGATCCGCCGCCAATACCCCCTATTGGCCGCGGATCCGCGGCCTTATGATGGAGTCAGGGCATCGTACTTGGTGGCTTTCCCTGGTTCTGTGTGTCCTTCAGTGTGGCATATGTGTTTTCTGAAAATACCTCCACATTTCTTCCAGAATTTCTGTTGAGGAAAGGTGGACTTTTGTGGATGCTTTTGTCATGATTGCCTCGAGCTCCGCGTAGATTTCTTGGAACTTGTTGTTGCCATTGAGCTTTGTGCATGAAGGTGACATTGATTTGACATTTTGTCTTCCTAAACTGGTATCTGGCAACATACGGATGACGAGCGGAGACCGTGTTTTCTCAGTGGTTGGCAGGAACCCGGATTTTGTCGTGTTTTCCATGAATTTCACCGTTTTAGAACCGAGAACCTGTATCCTGCAAATATGTAACAAACACGGATTAAAAGCACCTACCTATAAACAACCGAGCGTAAGAATGGGCGGTATAAAATGCAGTATTCTGTGATGAACAAATACCCCCAAACTTAACTTTTGCTCGTCCCGAGCAAAACCAATTATTCACAAAAATAAAATCCTAACCGCACTTTCGCAGGGAACGCGATTGCACTGAGCGCGTGCAACAAGCCGTTAAACTTCTAGGTGTCCCTAATAGGAGGAGTGTTGTCTCCTGAGGGTTTTCAGCGGATACTACCCACAAAATCCGGTCAAGTTGGTTTTGTACAATAACTAAGATTCAAACCCTAAAGTTTTTGTTTCAGAAAATAACAATTCTATAATCCTAAGTCTAGACTATCGAACCTTTATTTTTCACACCTCGCTTCTTATTTAACTACAGATTTTATATGTCTTTACGTGCAGTGCAATTAGTGTCGTTAAGTTTCAGAAGGATCGATTAAAGTCATCATGTCGCACAATAAAGCCCAGATAACAATTTTAAAAGGATCACATAAGTTTTATAAAGAGTTAAGCATTTTTCAAGTTTCGTTTTCCAGTAAGGTTTCAACTTCAGAATTTCTATCTTCCTTAACAGGAAACTAAGTCGTATTTTTCACTCCACCTTTTTCTTGTTTTCATTTCATACACACCTCTGTGAACGTGCAATAGTCTTTATCATAGAATAAAACCTTCATATCTCCGTTAATTTTTTTTTATAAAAGCCTGTCTTTTATCAAGATTATTCTCACACAAAGAACCGTTAGGAATTTTAACTCGGAGAGAACACTTGCTTGACTTTGTTTTAAACTGGACTTTCTAGGCTTCTTAGCGAGCTTTGGGCCAATGCACCCAAACCAGTTGGTTTTAGGGCATTAGGTGTAGAAACACCCCAGCGGACTTAATTACTCAAGTTACCTAGGTCCAAAAACAAAAGACAGTTTGACGTGAAAATCAGATGATTTAATACGAACGGAGATATAACCGGCAGTTCAATTATTTTTTGGATAAAAGACGTGTTTAGTGGGTTTGGTGTGTAATCATTCCAATCAAGTTTCCGATGGGTTATTTTTCAGACTTAGCTCCAATTACGGCATCAATAACATTCCTTCATATTCGCTTTACTTCATAAACTATTCTTGATATTACTTATTTCAGAACAAACCTATTTGATCCTCAGAAAATCATTTATCTGTTTAAAAGTTTAAACATGAAAGACTTGTCATCTAATTCCCAAAATTCACGACACGTGTAGTGTGATGTAAAGACGTATATCAGCTATAGTTAACATCAAAGGAGAGTTATCTTTCAGGTTTTCAAAATCCAAACATAAGATCTAGTTATTCCTATTTTTTCAAACAAAAACCGTCGAAATGTTGAATCAGAGTTTTTTCACAAGCTAACTTGACAAGAAAGTTTTTATAATTTTTTGGAAATTTTTTGATTTTTGTGGGTTTTTAATAAGGTATGCAAATGCAAAATATACAAATGAATGCGAAGGAAGAAAGCTTACCGAGCACACCCCCAAACTTAAACTTGACAGTGCCCTCACTGTCAGGCTATACCAAGAGGGTCAAAATTGTCGGCGCTCCCTAAAAACAAATTATATACAAAACAAAAAAGGGAAAACGAAAATATATACAAAAAAGTGTCCCCCCCCAAACTTAAGTAAAACAGTGTTTCCACTGTTAAGCGTTGAAATTCAGGATTTAGGGGGGAAAGAACAGTATCAAGCTATACAAGGCCTTACACAGGCCAAAAGTTAACACCAACCATTCAAAAATTTTATCGTGATAAAACAACGGCTGGTGAAAGAAGGTGAAGAGGTAAGAAATGGAGATTACGCGAGACCGTATGCGGAGAGAAGCGGAATACGGTCTCGGTATATGAGAGGAAGAAGAATGGCGGAAGGGAAAAAGAAGTGGAATACGAACTTGAGGGTGCAACTGGAGTAAATAGATTAGCACAATTTGTGATGAGCGATGTGTAAAAAGCGATTGTGCTAATATATTTACCCGTCGAGAAATGGGGTCAAATCCCTCAAGATTCGTGAGAAACCATGGGTACGCCGAACTTGGTAAACCAGACACAGTAAATGAAAGTGAGACGGGTTCTTGCAAGGTCGGAACGATGGAAAGGATGGAGGGAAGTGGTTGAGGAAGGGTATCGGTTAAAGGTTCAGGAGGGTGTACACAGTCAGTGGAAGGAACAGGATGAATTGGAAAATCCGACTCATCAAGCAAAACTGGTTCATCCTCAAAACTATCCTCAATATTCTCCTCAAAATTTAGCACATCCATGCTCTTCTCTTCAAAGTCCAGACGCATATGGGGTTCGGGAAAAACATTTAATGACTCGGGATGATGATTTGAAGAGACAAACTCAGCCAAATCTACGGGTTCATCATCCAAAATATCCCCAGCGTCAATATCCTCAATCAAGTGAAAATCAAAATTCTCTGACACCTCATCAAAAGCATGGATATTAATCGATTCTGGTTCTAAGATATAGGTGTAGAGGTCAAAAGGATTAGGTATGGTTTCACTTGGAAGGGACCCTTCACAATTGGGCAAATCAAACACTACGAAGTCGCACAACTCATTCATCATTCTATCTTCAATTGATAAATCATGTGGGATACTCGATAGACTTTCAAAACAGGAGTTGTGGGATTCAATTTGGGACGGGTAGGTTTGATTTGGAAGGGGGTACATCTCACTCTCTCCACTCAAATTGACAGCCTGTCCGACCGCCTCTTCATACATTGGAAAATGTGGAGCTAGTTGAAAACTAGCTACCGGGTCACTAGGTTGTATGAGGGCGGTCATGGACGCATCCAAATCCATCATCTGTTGGTACGACGCTACCCTAAAGTCTTCCAAAGACTGTTCCAGACTAGACATGGGTTGGGAAGGGATTTCAGTAAAAGATTCAAAGTTGTTTGGATACTGAAAACTCCTAAATGGCGGTTCTGAAGCAATGTCTAGGGAAGGTGAAAAAGTAGGGTAGGATTGGTAGGAGTTGAATGGCTGGACATGGGTAGGATCAACATTTGGATAAGAAGGTGAATGAAATTTTTGATCCCAAGAATTTGAAGTGGTGACAGGAGTGAAAGATCGGCTATGAGATTTTTCAATACGTTCTGCAATAGACATAGGTCTTGGAGTTGCAACATGACTCGAAGAAGGGGTATCAACGTAAGAAGGGGTGAATGTTTGAAATGGTTGATACGAAGTGGATTGCGGAGTCAAATTGTTTGTCCTAGACGCGTCTATCCGATCTTTCAACGAAATTTTGGGCATGGATGGGTCGTTCGATGTTCGGCCAAAGCAAGAACCGTATGAAGTAATTTCTGGTTGTGGGTACCAAAGTTCGGCAAGAGTTTTTCGAGGTGGAGTACCCATGATATGAAGAAAGAAAGGAAGGAAGGCAGAGAAAAGGAGAGGGAAAAGAATGTGATTTATTTATTTATTTATTTATTTATTTATTTATTTTTATTTATTTTTATTTATTTATTTATTTAGATATTAACAAAAGAATGAAATATACACACAAAAAAGAATAGGGACAAAAACAATCACGACACAAAAATACCACACACCTAATCGTTCTAGGGTTCACCTAGGTCAACTAGACCTGCTCTAGAACTTGATTGTCGAAGTAAAACTGTGTCGAGAAACAGGCTCAAGATACACTGATCACGAGGCCAGGTAAGTGCAGAGATAAGGGGAGGTTTTCCAATGCTTTCGCGAAGTTCCTTAATTAAATAACCCTTTCTCTTTTGGCGGTTGCGCCGTTAACACTTTCCTAGACACCCCGTAAACAATATACCGTTAAGCGAGCTTCTAAACACAGTTAACTTCTCCTAGTGAGCGCGAATTCCTTAAGGCTTAAAGTCTAATTTCTTTTAAAATTTGTGCGGGTAGACGTTATGCTCAAGTTCGTGATTTGTGGGCCACGGAAAAGGTGATGAAATCCTTTACCGTATGTTGTGGGGTTCGCTTGCCCTTAAGTCCGTATTAATGTATGCAATGCGCAATTTAAAAATTCTATAAAGAATCAAACAATAGTTTAAGCGCGGCGCTGCAACAAATACGGGTTAGTCAATTTTTTTAGCGTTTGCTAGCGAACTTGCAAAGAATCCTGCAAAGAATAGTATATTGGAAGCGTCGGATTTGAGAAGAAGGTGTTAGTAAAGTACGTACCGTTAAGTTTTGGGTTAGGAAACCCTCGTTGAATCAAATCCGGTAAGCTTGAAAAGTTCGCTTGCGCGGGTCAAACTACCCGGATCTTTGGCACTGTACTTCGTAATCACCTTTGCCTTGAATGCACACTTTGCTTCCCACAATCGTAGTTTGCAAATACGCAAAAATCTGCACACTTGCCCACAAAAATTATCAAAAATAACAAAAAGATAATTTTTTTATATATACAAAAAGAATATTAACTCGAATAACAAGAAAGAAAATACGCTACCGTCTCCCCGGCAACGGCGCCATTTGATCGCACGCTTTTGGCGTGTCGGATGTTCAAAGTTCTAAAGTTTACCGCGATCAGGACGGTGTCGCTATGCAGCTAGCCGGTTGAGCACGGGTCGGTCCACAGGGAGATGGTTGTATGTCCTTTCTTATCTTAGACGAGTCAATAAAGAATTTGTGTATGTTTGTTTCTAACCTATGTGTTTATTTGCAAGTATAAAGTTGTTAAGAAAAGATACGAGATTGTAAGCTAAGGAAATCCGTACTCAAAACCTTTGAGCCGAGTCTTGACCAATTGAAGCTAGAGCAATCGGCAACAACGTGGATTAGGGGATTTAAGCGCGGTATTCGTGGAATCCGGCTTATTTACCCTTGTCCTTCTGTTCTTGTCTCTTGCTTTCGCCTCCGGCCAAACCGAACGTAACCGGTCGTGGTTCGGAATCACCGTTACCTTGTCAGGGTACGGTGCCTAACGGAGCGCTTGCGTATGGTTTGGGCGGAGTTCAATGGAAAATACGGAAAAAGGAAATGGGCAAAGAAACGTTAACTTATAATACCGTATTTCTTCTTAACAATAATAATTACATTCATTCACAAAAAGAACCAAAAAGAGAGAACAAAAAGAAAAGAACAAAGAAAAGAAAAGATTACAAGTAATTAAGTGCATGAATTAAATTGCAAGAAAGTAAAGCAAGGTAATAAAAAGCAAGTAATAAAAAGCGATAAAAAGAACAAGAAACTAGGACTCAAAACAAGCATGTGATCAATAGCCAACCCTTAAACTTGCAAGCTCAATCAAGAGGTTGCAAGATCAAGGGAAGGGTAGAGAACGCATGTGAAATGAAGTGCTAATTCCATGAAAGAATACGACCCTTGAGATCAATAACTAACCCTTAACCATTCAAGCTCAATGAAGAGGTTGAATGATCAAGAGAAAGCAAGAATCTCAAGGGGAAGAAGAAACAAAAGAGAATGATACAAACCCCTCATCTTCATTGATCTCCCACTCAAAAAGCTCTCACTACAATTTTCATGGAAAAAGAATGAAGAAGAAGAAGAAAAACTATACAAAAGACTACAAAAGAGGAACAAAAGAATGACCCTTGGTTGAGCTCAGTTCTGCTGTATTTATAGGCAGAGGGTTGAAGATCTAGGGCAAGAATCTGCCACTATATGAAGTCCCCAAAATACCCCCAAAACACGACAAAGTGAGGACCCCACATGGCCGCGGATCCGCCGCCAATACCCCCTATTGGCCGCGGATCCGCGGCCTTATGATGGAGTCAGGGCATCGTACTTGGTGGCTTTCCCTGGTTCTGTGTGTCCTTCAGTGTGGCATATGTGTTTTCTGAAAATACCTCCACATTTCTTCCAGAATTTCTGTTGAGGAAAGGTGGACTTTTGTGGATGCTTTTGTCATGATTGCCTCGAGCTCCGCGTAGATTTCTTGGAACTTGTTGTTGCCATTGAGCCTTGTGCATGAAGGTGACATTGATTTGACATTTTGTCTTCCTAAACTGGTATCTGGCAACATACGGATGACGAGCGGAGACCGTGTTTTCTCAGTGGTTGGCAGGAACCCGGATTTTGTCGTGTTTTCCATGAATTTCACCGTTTTAGAACCGAGAACCTGTATCCTGCAAATATGTAACAAACACGGATTAAAAGCACCTACCTATAAACAACCGAGCGTAAGAATGGGCGGTATAAAATGCAGTATTCTGTGATGAACAGTCACCACCTTGACGTTCGTCTCGATACAGCAGACGAAATGTCAACCCCAGCGTTCTTCCTCCAACAGGGATTCGAACGTGACAAAGCAAACGAAGCGAAGGCCACATTCCAAGCTTCAACGTCTTTACGGTAACTCACATAAAACCGGAAAGACAATCGGAGATCATCTCGCACCAGCACAGAGTGGTCACCACCTTGACATTCGTCTCGATACAGCAGACGAAATGTCAACCCCAGCGTTCTTCCTCCAATAGGATTTAGACACACCAAAGCAAACGAAGCGAAGGCCACATTCCTAGCTTCGACGTCTTGACGGTAACTCATATAAAACCGGAAA
Organism: Agapanthus africanus; assembly: GCA_030015575.1. Lineage (NCBI taxonomy): Eukaryota > Viridiplantae > Streptophyta > Magnoliopsida > Asparagales > Amaryllidaceae > Agapanthus > Agapanthus africanus. Next base: position 57,621,845 of record JASDDO010000029.1, read on the forward strand.
GACAATCGGAGATCATCTCGCACCAGCACAGAATGGTCACCACCTCGACGTCTGTCTCAATACAGCAGACGAGATGTCACCCCAATGTTTGTCTCGACACAGCATATGCAAGGTCATTAAACGAATGGAGCCACGGCAAAATCCCTAGTTCCAAACCTCGACGGTTCACCAGCAACCTAGGGACAACCTCGACATCCGTCTCGATACAGTAGACGAGATGTCACCCCAATGTTCGTCTCGACACAGCAGACGCAACGTCATTAAACGAATGGAGCCACGGCAAAATCCCTAGTTCCAAACCTCGGCGGTTCACCAGCAACCTAGAGACAACCTCGACGTCCGTCTCGATACAGCAGACGAGATGTCACCCCAACGTTTGTCTCGACACAGCAGACGCAACGTCATCAAACAAACGGAGCCACGGAAAAATCCCTAGTTCCCACCGCAACATTCGTCTCGATACAGCAGACGCAATGCCAGCAAACGAAGCAAAGGCCAAATTCCTAGCTTCAGGGTCTTGACGGCAACTCATATAAAGCCCGAAAGACTATCGGAGATCATCCCCACACCAGCGCGGAGTGGTTATGACTCATCGAGGCTCACCAAAATAAGCCTAACCTCAAGTAAAAAGCGACATGGAAAATTCCTAACGCTTGCTCTTCCGACGGTCAAACTGCCAAGGAGGATTGCTTGAAGACGTCTTGTCCAGCCCCCGAAGGGATCAGAGACACGGCAGTCGCAGGGCTACTCGAACAGCACGATTGCCTATCGAGGACTATATCATCTTATGCGACGGTACGATGGAAAAAACCCTAAGTACCACCAACCTTAACGGGCTTCTGTCGTAAAGAGAAGAGGTTAAATGCGACGTTAAGATGTTCTTGCGAGAAACGTTCGATTCGTCTCGACTTGTGAAAAATTGTCGAGGCGGCTCGACTCGTGAGATAAAGCCTTAGGCAGTGGGCATAAAAGAAGCCTGTTTCCTAAGCATTGGGACTCCGCAAGTTGGCCCAAAACGGTCTCTTGCATACCATCCACGGGTCTCACTCTCCAACGTCGAACTTCGACAAGGAGGGAAACAACCGCTTACAAGTCCTCTCGACTCGTAAAAGGGAAAAATTCTCTTGTAGGATCCTTACGACTTACAAGAGAAAACCACACTTAGGAATCCTCACGATTCCTAAGGAGAAAAACCCACCTACGAGATCCTCTCGTTCCGTAGGGAGAAAAGTCTCTATGAGACCCTCACGGCTCATAGAGTTGAAAAGTCTTAGGCAGCAGATCTGAACCTGCGGCCTAAGCCCTCGCTATCTCGTGAAGAAATCAAGAAGCTTACTCTATTACCTGCAAATTGTGACGACATGCTGAGAAAGAGAAAAAGCAACAGAAAGAGCATCCGATTTACATTTGATCAAGCGTTCAAGACACATTCATTCATGCATGGGCAAAAAGACTCAGGACAAAAGATATATAATAAAGACAAGCTGGGATAAAAAAAAATTCCATTAATATTGCCCGAAGTTCTTATAGTCATACAAACAATAAACGAAAGTTACAATGGAATAACCTCAGATCCAGGGCATGGATTGAGGAATTCAAAAGCGACCCTATCTATGACTTTCCAAGCCTCGCGGACCATCCTAGTGTGCTTCCTTTCGCGAGCACAAGCGTCAGGGTCCCCTCCGATGTCTACCACCCTCCGATAAGCAGCGAGTATGGCAGACTTTTGAAAGACCTCATGGAAGAGGTCGATAAGACTGTCTCGCCGTCTCTTCGAGATAAAGTTCAATAGGTACACAGAGTGCACCTTGTCTTCAGCGGCATCCAACGCCCTAAGCGGCACGCCAGAACAGAATAGGGGAAGCGCTTCCCAGATAGCTCCCACGATAAGTTTAAGAAGAGAGGAACGTCGGGGAAGCAGTGGACCATTGTATGCGTCGAAGCGACTCATTATTTCAGCACACTCCTCGTTTGTGGACTCCCGATTTTGAGAGCGGCCAAGTCGGCGGATGTCCTCATGAGAGATGATCTCGTTAAGAGCATACATGTGGGCGTTCATTGTTCCTGTGAAAGAGGATCAACAGAATTATCAGAAAGACTGATTAAGCAAAACGATATAATGCACTGAGGAATAAAATGTCATCTTTAAGTTCCAAGATCCATGAAGAATTCTTAAGAGTTCTTCTATATGATTTGGGAAGAGTAAAGCTCCATTAATGAATTAAGAAAATACAAGAAAAATCTTTCAGAGAGCAGAGCTCTATGGAACCCTAGTAGGGTCCCCTTTAGTTCTTTTTAGATCCCTTTAAGACCTGTAGAGCAAAGCTCTGCTAAGTGAAACTCTAAATAGGTTTCCTTTAGATCAGGGATCTATTGAGAGCGAGGCTCTATCAATGAAAATTAATTTAATTTAATTTAATCCAAATTAAAATTTTCACCTAAAAGTTTTAAGAATGTAACTCTTAAAGTTCTTGAAAATAAAGAGCAGGGCTCTGAGTTCTGAAAGTAAAATTTTAAAAATGAGAATCATCTAAGGGACCAAAGGTCCTATTTATAGGCATCAAGTGCCTCTTCAACTGCCAAAAGGTGCCGCGACGGTTGGGAGTCTGCCACCGCTGCGCTCACGTTAGGAGGCCACGTAAGCGCAACGGTGGGGGGGGCATCTGTTTACCCCAATCAGAGCAAAACTCTGTTCAAATTCCAAGGTGGGAAAAGAAGCAATGCTTCTGTTTTTCTCCAATCAGAGCAAAGCTCTGTCTTGAAAATTAAAGTGAAAATTAAAATTAAAATAAATGAAGTAACGTTTCAGATCCCCTGCGCTGCACGCAGAGCGCCACGTGTCAAAATCAGACACAGTAGCGCAAGGAGCGCAGCGCCTAAGGTAGCGTACTCCATCAGAGCAAATTTCAAAAAAAAAAAAAAAAAAACTTTAGTTGCGCGACACGTGTCTGCGCAGTTACGCAAGCGCTGCGTTGCGCGACACGTGTCACGCGCTGGGGAGTTGCGCAAAAACAGAATGAAGATTTAAGGAAATCTTTTCTGTTCTTATTAAAACAAGAAGATTTCTTCTGTAAAACAGGGGCCTTTAGATCAAAGATCCAACGGTGGGGAAAATTCCCCAAATCACTCAGAAAAAGATCTCTTTAACAAATTTAACTAATTTATGAGCACTATAAAAAGGACCCTAGACCTCATTTCAAAATCATCAACATCTTGGTAAAAAAAAAATAGAAGAGAACTCTTGAGAACTCTTGAAGAATAAAAAAAAAGGTAAAAACCTTTAAAAGAAGAGAAAATTCTCTTATGAACAGATCATTGATCTAAGAACAAGATCATGGATCTTCAACAATAAATAAATAAATAAATAAATAAATAAAATAGTGCCTTGCACTTGTTTTATGAACCATCGGTTCTTGAACCTAAAAGGTTCTTAAATTAATAGTGCTTTGCACTTTTATGAATCTTTGGTTCTCTGAGAGAAGAAAAACAAGAAAAAAACTTGTTTTTAGATCTAAATCAAATAGTGCTTTGCACTTGTTTTATGAACCATCGGTTCTTGAACCTAAAAGGTTCTTAAATTAATAGTGCTTTGCACTTTTATGAACCTTTGGTTCTCTGAGAGAAGAAAAACAAGAAAAAAACTTGTTTTTTCTTAGATCTAAATCAAATAGTGCTTTGCACTTGTTTTATGAACCATCGGTTCTTGAATCTAAAAGGTTCTTAAATTAATAGTGCTTTGCACTTTTATGAACCTTTGGTTCTCTGAGATAAGAAAAACAAGAAAAAACTTGTTTTTTCTTAGATCTAAATCAAATAGTGCTTTGCACTTCTTTTATGAACCATCGGTTCTTGAATCTAAAAGATTCTCAAATTAACAGTGCTTTGCACAAATGCAATGCATTACATAAAGGGCCAGGCCCAAATCAAAATGACCTGACAGGACAAAATAAATTGCAAGGCAATAAATGGGCAGAGCCCAAATAAATTGATGCTTTGCATCCTTTATACAAGGGCAGAGCCCAAATAAAATTGATGCCTTGCATCATTCTTAAAAAAAACAGAGCCCAAAACAAATTGATGCTCTGCATCCTTTCTGGGCAAAGCCTAAATAAAAATAAAAAGAAATGCAATGCAAAAGCAAATAAAATGTTGAACATTCTCAATTGGACTTAGCCCAATTTTGGCCATAAGTCCTTAAATTAAATTGACTGAGCAAAATTGCTCTACTAAATCAATTTACAATCGGTTCGAGTGTACATCTCCGAACTCCTTTGACATCCATCGTTGTAATTCCTCAACGACGTCAAAGAGGTGACGGGTCCCAACGACCATACATCAATATGGACTGCGGGGTCCTTAAACTCGTGGACCGAAATGTCCTTAAACTAATATTGGACCGAAATGTCCTTAAACTAATATCGGACCGAAACGTCCCTAAACTAATATCGGACCGAAACGTCCCTAAACTAATATCTGACCGAGACGTCCCTAAACTAATATCGGACCGAGCCGTCCCTAAACTGGAACGAAGGACCACCACGCCCCTAAACTGGAGCATGGACCGCAGTGTCCCTAAACTACCTATGGACCACTACGTCCCTAAACTGGAACAATAGAGCCTCCTAATGCTCTTTTGCCGGATCTAAACGGTCCCGTTTAAGTTGATCTATCCTTAAACACTCAAATGGACTATAAAACTCCAAATCAATTTTGGTTCAAGGGTACATCTCTGAACTCCTCTGACACCTATCGTTGTAATCCTTCAACGATGTCAGAGAGGCGACGAGTCCCGACGGCCCTATATTAAATGGATCACCACGTTAAGTAGATCTTAGTCTCAAACAGGACTAACGTATCCTTAACGAACGTTTAAGTTGATCTTAGCCGCAACGCGCCTAATGCATCCTTAAACCAAAAACACCAAACCCAAATCTAATTAAATACGGATTTGGACTAATCCACGTCCTACGGGCGACGGCATTACTCAGTCTCCGTATACAATCCACGGGCAACCACAAACAAAACAAACACACACGACACGAAGTGAAATTTTGGAGAAGGTGAAAGTGGCTACCGCGATGCGGTAGCGTAATTAACTGCAGGGGCTTGCGCCTGCAGGGAAGAGCGTCCCCACAATCAAAAACCCCTCAAGCGAGGGGGAATCTGACAAAGTCTGCTACATCGGCCGCATCCGTCTAAACCTTCGATACACGGTGCCATAAATCAACTTGGCATCTTCGGAGAGGTAGACGGATAAAACCAAATAGCATCTGCCCCGAATCTCAGTGCCAGGACATAGTGGTCCTGTGCGCCGTCCTTCGGAGGGGAACAAGAATTCCATTCTCTTTTAAGTAACCCAGGAACTCGGCACTCAAGTATTCACCACCTCGATCAGATCTCAGTGCCTTGATACTTTTGCCTGTTTGTTTTTCTACTTCATTCTTATATTCCTGGAATTTTTCAAAGGCCTCGGATTTATGTTTCATTAAGAAGACATAACCGTACCTTGAAAAGTCATCCGTAAAAGTAATGAAGTAAGAATAACCGCTTTGTGCATGTGTAGACATTGGACTGCACACGTCGCTGTGCACGAGTCCCAAGAGCTCGCTCGCTCTTACTCCGTGTCCAGTGAACGGAGTCTTTGTCATCTTTCATTTGAGACAGGATTGACAAGTTGCATACGATTGATATTCAAACGAATCCAAATATCCTTCTGCATGTAACTTAGTCAACCTTCTCTCATTGATGTGACCCAGTCTACAATGCCATAAGAAAGTTTTATCGATTTCTGGAGACTTTCTTTTGTGTGTATTCTGGACATTGAAAATCTGTGGCTGGTTTAATACGTATATACTGTTGTTCAATGTACCTGACCCAATCAAAACTTGATTAAGGTGAATGTTCACTACATTACTTACAAATGCAAATTCATAACCTTCTTTAGATAACAAAGATACAGAAATGATATTACAGGTTGCATTTGGTACATAATAACAACTACGTAAAACCAAAAAGTGTCCATTAGACAATCCCAGGTGATAGTCCCCCACGGCCTCAGCATCCATGCTAGCACCGTTTGCAACTCTGTGGGTCATGTCACCTGCTTTCAAAACTCTACGCTTTCTCAACGCCTGCAAAGAACTACAGATATGAGATCCTGATCCGGTATTCAATACCCAGGATGTAGAGTTTATTGATAGACAGTTTTCAATAACATACACACCTGAAGCCGAAGCCGCAACTCGCTTCAAATCCTGTGTTCTGGCCTTCCAAGACTTGCAATCCTGTTTCCAGTGACCACTTTTGTGACAATAGAAGCATTCTTCCTTCCCCACCAGCTTTCCCGCTACCTTTGTTGCTTTTCCTTTTCCCTTCGTATCCACTTTACTGACACCGCCTCTTGGTTTGGCGGGGGCTTTCTTCTTCTTGCCCTTGGCTTTCGCCCTGGACCTAGAAGAGGAAGATCTTCCTACAAACAAAGTGGATGTCTCCCTACCCTTCTGTAGGGTGCCCTCAGCACTCCTCAACATGTTCAGAAGTTCGGAAAGTTCAACCTCCTTTCCTTGCATGTTGAAGTTAAGAATAAACTGGGCGTAAGTGGAAGGAAGGGACTGGAGAATCAAATCAGTATAGAGTTCATTCTCCAACGTGGTCCCAAGGTCCGCGAGCTCCTCTATGTAGCCAATCATCTTAAGCACGTGTTCCGCTACGGATGATCCGACGGCCAACCTTGCCGAAAACAACTTCTTCGACACTTCGTATCTTGCGATACGAGACTGCTCTCCATACAGTTCTTTTGTATGAAGAAATATAGACTCTAGGTCCATATTCTTGTGCCTCCCCTGATGTTCGTTGTCCATCGAGGCTAGTACGAGGCATCTGGCCTTCGCGCAATCTATTTCCTAGGTCTTGTAGATTTCCCTATCTATGACACTGGTTTTGGGACCTGGGACAGGGGGAGCTTTGGTGGTAAGGACATACCCCAACTTGTCGTAAGTGATTGCCATCTTGACATTCCTGAGCCAATCTTTGTAGTTTGGCCCTTTCAATATGTTTTTATCTAGTAATAACTTAAGTCCGGTTATGTTGAATGGTCGCTGCAATTAGGAGAGAGAAAAGAAACACTTTAGCATGATGCTCTTGCAAGTTTAGAGTGGTTTTTAGTTTGTCTAAACTGGATGGCTCCCACTGTCTCTCGAATCCCTTCTCAAACCGTAAAGAAAGGATCAGTCAGGATCAATTTCACCGTACAATACTTGCTTAACCGTTCAGCCAGGCCAGTGTCGGTACTTCGAGGGAGGTTTTTCAACGCTTTCGCGAAGTTCCTTAATTAAGTAACCTCTTTTCCCTATGGGCGTAGCCCCGCTAACACCTTTCTAGACACCTACTAAGTTTATAGCATTGATCGTTAAGTGAGAGTTTTCCCGAGGAGTAGCATATACTCACAGTAGGATCGGGATCCAAATATCATCGCGTGATAAAACCGAAGGAATCCTACCAGAATTATCACACTCCAAATGGTATGCAGCGCTAGCAAGTTTCAGTACTTATGAAACTCCCGATGTGGATTTTTGCCCCATGCTCTTATGACCTTGACTTTGGCCAAAATATCATAAGTCACATGTCAAGTTCTACCCGTCATTCTCCTGGTTAATTTGGACCCACCCGTACCTACCCTGACTTTGGCCAAAATGGCAGCACGACTGTCCCAAACTAACGCATCTATCTATGCTGCACATGAATACCCAATAGCTACCAATCACTATGCCTTGACTTTGGCCAAAATACATAGCTTGAATACTTTTGACCATTCATGTGGAATGACGGAGGGCTACGAATGGTTTTGGCGAAACCGTGAACATAGTGAACTTGATATAATCGATGGAACGAGATAGCTTTTAAAAGGAGCGGTTCAAGCTCCGCGTTTAAAAGTTTAGTTTTGAAAAGAACCGAGTGGTTTTCAAAGTGTTCCAATCGATTTTTACTTGGTTTATTTTCTTGCATTAGTTCTTTTAATGCGTCCCATCAATTAATCCTACCATTGCAGAAAACAACCAAAATATGACGTACGCTTATGCCATTCGCATTCGCCACGGGGCCCCGTCATCACCCGTTAGGTTACTTAACTAATGACAGAGTGGGGGCTGGGCTAGCGCGGCTGTAAAACATAAGCAACGTCTAAATAGTTATCATATATAAATTGTAAGTCCATGCTACCTCTCCCGGTACTTACGGGCTTGCGGAATTTGGTGAAAAATGATTTTTAAGAGGTGGTAACATGGACTCAAAACCCGGATCTTTGTTAAACTGCTAACTAACAACCTAACAAGAGTTTACCTACTCGGTTAGGGGGCTATACCTTTCTTGAACTCCTTCGTCTTCAACTCGTCCCGGAGTTCGGATCGGCCTCACCTCGTCGTCTCCTTGCGTCGAAGATGGATCCACCCGAAAGCTTCTACCTTTGGCTTGTTCTTCGGACTTTGAAGAAACTAGATCACTTGGCTTGCTAGGCCTTGTGAGCTAGAATGAGTAGAGAAGAGTATGTTGGGATTTTGCTCTATGGTTCTTGCTTCTCAACACATGAGACAAGTGAACCATAGACTAAAAAAGAGAGAGCAAGAGGAAGAGGGTGAGCATGAGAGCTCAAAACCAAGAGAGAGAAAGGTCAAGCAAGAATAAGCCTCTCTTTTTTCTTTTACCCTCTCATAATCCAAAAACATCATTAGCCATAATGTCAACCAAGTATTATGTGATGGTTCATATCATGACAAAGGCAATATCATTTCCATGCACTCATTTTGCAAACTACAACAAGCAAGCAAAAGTCTTTGCATGAAAATGACAACCATTGTGATGATGATGGTCAACTAGTCCAACCTAGTCAACCGGTCAACAAAGTCAACAAAGTCAACCCTCCAACAACCATATCACTATAATACTTAATTAATATTATTGCTAAATATATATATATATATATATATATATATATCATATTCTCATTAGGGTTGAGCAAAAAGTCAATAGTCAACAGTCAACGGTCAACAACCCTAATGAGAATCCTCTGCCTCTGTCTCTCCGTCAACTGTGCATACACACCCGCATCCGCGTTCCGAGGAACACAGATGCAAACTGGATAAAACCAATCCCAATACGTACACTAGGATCTGGCTTAAACCAAAGCCCGCTAGTGTAAACTGTCCGGACACTAAACGTGCACAAGTGCACGGATGTGACTTAACCCTGTCGCAAAACCATGCGACCTGTCGCAAAACCATGCGACCTCTACTCTTTTTCCTAAAGGCGAATAGCTTTCTGTGTGGGACTCTAAAGACTCGACACTACGCTGGCAGTGGGTTTAACCACAGACCGCAAGCGGCACTAGCTGTGCATAACGGTCCCCAGGTAGATGCCGACAAGAAGACTGACGAGGTGAAACCCATCTGAACTCCTACTGAGCCTGAATGTGACAATCTCCGTACAGTCCGGTCTGTTCGTCTGATACATCACATGGCGAGCCTAGGGGGGCGGTAAACGTTAGTCCCCTAATAGCGGTACAAGTCGTGTCGGAGTGAAGCCCAATACACCCTGAGATAGCACCGGAAGCCTACCAGTATACCTCGCTTGCCCTGGCCAGGGACTACTCATGTAATGGCTCTCCTAGACACAGCGCGATGTCAACCCCCAATACCGGGAGAGACGAATCCTGTCTAACCGTCACTGCCTCCAAGTGCTTCGGGACTGCACCCAACTACTACCTGTTTGCATGACTCCTTTGAGCCGTGGTAGGGTAGTAACCAAAGTACAGTGGGAACACACTCGAGGCGAAGTGACAGCGTCAAGTCAGCGGACTAAGCTGTACTCATGTCACCTGGGAACTGATAACTGACGATAGGTATAATACCAACCGGTCAGTTCCCGACGAGTCCTGTCCAGTGTACTCGTAACCCAACGAGCACCCGCATACTATCTCCAGTACGACGTACTGACGGCTGTGGGACAGACCGTCTCCCACACTGGGATGAGAAGCGCATGCGCTAGTCTACTCCGGAGTATCGATGCCTTGTCTCGATAGTCCTGCGACTAGGGACCTGCATAAGGATGTGCTTATAGATTACCCAGCCCCCACTAGTGTGACTGCCACCACAACGCTGGTAATCACGCAAAGATCCTAAGGGCTCCACTAATGTGTATAGGTGATATACTAAAATAAACACATGTACACATTGAAGTAGAAACAAATAGCATACTACCATTTTGAGCAAGATTGTCAATACAAGGTGAATATCCCAAGCTTCCATTAAGTAATATACATACTAGTATGATACAGTAATGGCCTCTAGGGCATATACACTAACAATCTCCCACTTGCACTAAGGCCATGTACTGGCGTATCGAAGACCTATCATCTCGATCAGCCGCTCGAACTGAGTCTGGGGTAAGGCCTTCGTGAGTGGATCAACAGTGTTATCTTCCGTATTTACTCTCTTCACCTCGATCTCCCGGCGATCAACGATCTCCCTGATCAGGTGGTACCGCCTCAAAATATGCCTGGACTTCTGATGGGACCTGGGTTCCTTCGCTAAAGCTATAGCGCCGTTGTTGTCACAATACAGCGGTATTGGATCAACACTGGTAGGAACCACCTGAAGTTCCGTGAGGAACTTCTTCATCCAGACAGCTTCCTTTGCGGCATCGCAAGCAGCTATGTACTCCGCTTCCATAGTTGAGTCAGCAACGGTTTCCTGCTTGGAACTCTTCCAGCAAACCGCCCCTCCATTGAGGGTAAAGGCATAACCCGACATGGACTTGGAGTCATCCTTATCACTCTGGAAGCTGGAGTCAGCAAAGGCCTCAATCTGGAGGTCTTTTCCGCCATACACCAAGAACATCTCCTTAGTCCTTCTCAGGTACTTGAGAATGTTCTTTACTGCTATCCAGTGTTTCTCCCCTGGGTTCGACTGATACCGGCTTACAACGCTCAATGCGTATGCTACATCTGGTCTGGTACACAACATCGCATACATAATAGAGCCTACCGCAGATGCGTAGGGTATTGATGACATGCGAGCCCTTTCCAAATCAGTCTTGGGAGACATCTCTTTGGAGAGGGTTATTCCGTGACAAGCCGGTAGATTACCGCGCTTGGAATCTTCCATACTGAATCGTTTCAGTATGGTGTCGATATACCTTGACTGTGAAAGTCCCAACATCCTCTTAGATCTATCACGATAGATCTGGATCCCCAGAATGTAGTTGGCATCGCCCAGGTCCTTCATGGAGAACCTCTGCGACAAGAATCCTTTGACTGACTGTAGCATAGGAATATCATTTCCTATTAGGAGAATGTCATCGACGTACAAGACGAGGAATACCACATTTCTCCCTACAATCTTACTGTAAATGCATGGTTCATCTGGGTTTTTGACAAAGTCGAATTCTATGACAGTATCATCAAAGCAGATGTTCCAACTCCGCGATGCCTGCTTGAGTCCATAGATGGACTTGAGCAATTTGCACACTTTACCGCTGCTCCCACTCTGATTGAATCCCTCTGGCTGATCCATATAGACGCACTCTTCCAAATTTCCATTTGGAAAAGCCGTCTTTACGTCCATCTGCCAGATTTCATAATCGTGGAAGGCAGCAATGGCAAGAAGGATCCGAATGGATTTAAGCATGGCTACCGGAGAAAAGGTCTTGTTATAGTCCAAACCAGGTCTTTGACGAAAACCCTTTGCAACGAGCCTAGCTTTATAGGTTTCAACCTGCCCATCTACACCAATCTTCTTTCTGAAGATCCATTTGCAGCCTACGGGTTTTACCCCTTCTGGAGCAAAGTCCAAAGTCCAAACTTTGTTGGTGTACATGGACTCCATCTCGGTCCGCATTGCATCCAGCCATTTTACCGAGTCACCGCTCTGAATGGCTTGCTGGAAGCTAGTAGGCTCACCATAATCCATGGTGCAATCCTCTCTATCCCCGTCTATGAGAAAACCGTAGTATCTCTCGGGCGGATGAGACTGCCTACTACTCTTGCGGAGTGGCGTAGGAATGTCCGGTTCCCCTGAACCTTCTGGTTCTACTAAGGTTTCAGTAATAGCTTGTGGTTCTGGAATTTCTTCCAGTTCTATTGCGCTCCTACTTATCTGATTTTCTAAAAACTCAGTTTCCAAGAAGCGGGCATGACGAGAGACAAGGACTTTTTGCTCCTCTGCGTAATAGAAAAGATACCCCTTGGAGTTCTTTGGGTATCCCACAAACTTGCACTGTACTGAGCGTGCCTCGAGCTTGTCCGCATGCTGTTTTTTACAAAAGCTGGACATCCCCATGTCTTAAAGGATTTAAGACAGGGTTTCTTCCCACTCCACATCTGATATGGTGTGGTAGGCACTGTCTTAGTAGGTACTTGGTTCAAGAGATGTGCAGCTGTTTCTAGTGCATAACCCCAGAAAGATCACGGTAACTCAGCCTTACTCATCATGGAACGAACCATATCTAATAGGGTTCGATTCCTCCTTTCCGATACACCGTTGTGTTGTGGTGTGTATGGAGGAGAACGCTGAGAGAGAATTCCATTCTCTTTTAAGTAGTCCAGAAACTCGGCACTCAAGTATTCTCCACCTCGATCAAATCTTAGTGTCTTAATACTTTTGCCTGTTTATTTTTCAACTTCAATTTTGTATTCCCGAAATTTCTCAAAGGCCTCGGATTTGTGCTTCATTAAGAAGACATGTCCATACCTAGAGAAATCATCTGTGAAAGTAATGAAGTATGAATAACCGCTTCGCGCATGTGTAGACATTGGACCACACACGTCACTGTGTATGAGTCCCAAGAGCTCACTCGCTCTTGCTCCGTGTCCAGTGAACGGAGTCTTTGTCATCTTTCCCATGAGACAAGATTCACAAGTGGCATAAGACTGGTACTCGAACGGATCCAAGTATCCTTCTTTATGTAACTTAGTCAACCGTGTCTCATTGATGTGACCCAGTCTACAATGCCATAAGAAAGCCTGATTTAATTCTGGAGACTTTCTTTTAAGTGTGTTCTGGACACTGAATATCTGAGCTTGATTCAATACGTATATACCGTTATTTAATGTACCTGACCCAATCAGTACTTGATTTAGGTGGATGTTTACTACATCGCTTACAGAAGCAAAATCATATCCTTCCTTAGAAAGTAAGGATACAGATATGATATTACAAGTCGCACCTGGTACATACAAACAGTTACGCAGAATCAATATCTGCCCAGTTGTCAGTCCTAGGTGATATTCCCCTACGGATACAGCATCCATGCTCATTCCGTTAGCAACCCTGAGAGTCATATCACCTTTCCTGATAACCCTACGGTTTCTCAGAGCCTGTAACGAATTACAGATGTGAGATCCTGATCCGGTATCCAATACCCAGGAAGTAGGGTTAACTGATAAACAGTTCTCTATTACAAACACACTCGATGCCGAAGCCACAACATGCTTCGAATTCTGGCTACTGGCTTTGCAAGCCCTGCAATCTTTCTGCCATTGTTCATTCCCGTTACAATAGGAACGTCCCTCTTTTACTATATCCAGTCCTGAAACTTTTGCCCTTGCTTTTCCTTTTTCTTCCCTGGTTTCTTTCAGGGTATAAGCAGAGGGCAGGGACTGTAGAATTAAGTCAGTACTTGACCCATTCTTCAACGTGGTCTCCAGGTTCGTGAGCTTAAAATAGCTGGTCTCTGTAAGGACGTTGTCCCTTACAGATGACCCGACAGCCAACCTCGCTTGAAGCAATTCGTTCGAGGTCTCATATCTTGCGATACGAGATTGCTCTCCATATAAATTTTTGTTATGGAGGAAGATAGAAACTGAGTCCATCTTCTCGTGCTGCCCCTGGTTCGCACCATCAACTGAGGCTAACATGAGGCACTTGGCTTTCGCACAATCCTTTTCCGATGTCCTTTGGATGTAAACATCCGTGACAGGGGAAACTGGACCTGAGACGGCAGGGGTTTGATTAGTTAAGAGGTGTCCCAGCTTGTCATGGGTAATGGACATCTGGACAGACCTTTTCCAGTCATAACAGTCAGATTCAGTCATTTTTATTATCTAGATGTAACCTAGGTGCGGTCACTTGGTCGCTGCAATTAAGAGAGAGAGAAGAAAACACTCAGCATGATGCTCTTGCAAGTTTAGAGTGGTTTTTAATTTGTCTAAACAGGATGGGTCCCACTGTCTCTCGAATCCCTCCTCAAAACCAAAAAGGAAGAATTAGTCAGGATCAATCTCACCGTACAATTCTTGCTTAACCGTTCAGCCAGGCCAGTGTCGGTACTTCGAGGGAGGTTTTCCAATGCTTTCGCGAAGTTCCTTAATTCAAGAACCTCTTTTTCCTGGGGGCGTAGCCCCGCTAACACCTTTCTAGGCACCTACTTGGTTTATAGCATTGATCGTTAAGTGAGAAATTTCCCGAGGAGTAGCATATACTCACAGTAGGATCGGGATCCAAATATCATCGTGTGACGAAACTGAAGGAATCCTACCAGGATCATCACACTCCAAATGGTATGCAACACTAGCAAGTTTCAGTACTTTTGAAACTCCCGATGTGGATTTTTGCCCTATGCTCTTATGACCTTGACTAAGGCCAACAAATCATAAGTCACATGTCAAGTTCTACCCGTCGTTGTCCAGGTTGATTTGAACCCACCCGTATATACCCTTGACTATGGCCAACAAAGTAATACGACTGTCCCAAACCAATGCATTCTATCTATGCAACATATGAATACCCACCAGCTACCAAACACTGTGCCTTGACTAAGGCCAACAAACACAGCTTGAATACTGTTGATTATTCATATGAAACGACGGAGGGCTACGGATGGTTTTGGCGAAACCTTGAACGTAGTGAACTTGATATAATCGAAGGAACGAAATAGCTTTTAAAAGGAGTGGCTCAAGCTCCGCATTTAAAAGTTAGTTTTGAAAAGAACCGAGTGGTTTTCAAAGTGTTCCAACGACTTGTACTTGGTTTATTTTCTTGCATCAGTTCTTTTAATGCGTGTTATTCTTGCATTAGTTCTTTTAATGCGTCCCATCATTTAATCCTACCATTGCAGAAAACAACCAAAAAATGACGTACGCTTATGCCATTCGCATTTGCCATGGGGCCCCGTCATTATCCGTTAGGTTACTTAACTAACGACAGAGCGGGGGCTGGGCTAGCGCGGCTGTAAAACATAAGCAACTCCTAAATAATATCATATATAGATATATTTTGCAATGATAGCCATTTCAGATCACAGATGAATACATTGGATATACTAGGAATCCGCAATTCGTACGAGCCTGTAACGAAAAGCAAATTACACGGTCGCGGTGAATAGCCAATACCCCACCCAAGACCCCTACGGGTGCGGCAAACTACCCGCCAAGTACCCGAAGCGAAGCAGCCTCCCTCAACTCCGTGAGTAGGCCACTCGGCACTTCGGCATACCCGGTAGTTTGTGCACCCCCTCCATGGGTCTATCCTAGGAGCAAAAACAGTAAAATGAAATTATACAATGATGGCTACAACCCCGACCCGGTTGTGCGGCCATACAAATAATTATTACATCAATTTACAAATTTACATGAATTGAAAGAAAAGAAAACTCTCGTCTCACAACCCCCGGTTATTCACCCGCGACAATCCAATGAATTCATATACACATTCCAATAACATTACAGATCACAGATTTATATTACCCCCACTAATCGACATATAGCGATTAGCAGACGTTCAATACAAATATCACATCACAGAAAAACCCCGTCAGCTTAAGTCTTTTAGAAGTTCGATCAAAAATACGGATTTTCAGGCCCCAAACACAAAATTTTCGTTCTGGAAAATCTGGGCAGAAAATACATATTCCAAAAATCCCAAAACAGACCCAGAAGCACTCTGCAAGCAAATTTTTCCCCGACCGAGTTAATTCCGCCGCGGAACCGCGGCGGGAGCATGCTTCCGCCGTGTTTCCGCGGCTCATTGATCGATTCATGGGACGAAATTTCTTGGGTGTACACAAAAAAGCCTGAGCCGATTTTTAAGATAAAATTTATCAATTTTTGAACAGAAAAAAAAAACGGCAGAAACTTAACATTTCGGGTTCGTCTTGCGACTTTTTCTTTTATCGATCTTCTAGCTACTTTGCCAACATATTAGATAGAGTTTAACCTGGCTCTGATACCACTGTCAGTCCATGCTCCCTTTCCCGGTACTTACGGGCTTGCGGAATTTGGTGAAAAACGATTTTTAAGAGGTGGTAACATGGACTCAAAACCCGGATCTTTGTTAAACTGCTAACTAACAACCTAACAAGAGTTTACCTACTCGGTTAGGGGGCTATACCTTTCTTGAACTCCTTCGTCTTCAACTCGTCCCGGAGTTCGGATCGGCCTCACCTCGTCGTCTCCTTGCGTCGAAGATGGATCCACCCGAAAGCTTCTACCTTTGGCTTGTTCTTCGGACTTTGATGAAACTAGATCACTTGGCTTGCTAGGCCTTGTGAGCTAGAATGAGTAGAGAAGAGTATGTTGGGATTTTGCTCTATGGTTCTTGCTTCTCAACACATGAGACAAGTGAACCATAGACTAAAAAAGAGAGAGCAAGAGGAAGAGGGTGAGAGCAAGAGCATGAGAGCTCAAAACCAAGAGAGAGAAAGGTCAAGCAAGAATAAGCCTCTCTTTTTTCTTTTACCCTCTCATAATCCAAAAACATCATTAGCCATAATGTCAACCAAGTATTATGTGATGGTTCATATCATGACAAAGGCAATATCATTTCCATGCACTCATTTTGCAAACTACAACAAGCAAGCAAAAGTCTTTGCATGAAAATGACAACCATTGTGATGATGATGGTCAACTAGTCCAACCTAGTCAACCGGTCAACAAAGTCAACAAGTCAACAAAGTCAACCCTCCAACAAGCATGTCACTATAATACTTAATTAATATTATTGCTAAATATATATATATATATATATATATATATATATATATATCATATTCTCATTAGGGTTGAGCAAAAAGTCAATAGTCAACAGTCAACGGTCAACAACCCTAATGAGAATCCTCTGCCTCTGTCTCTCCGTCAACTGTGCATACACACCCGCATCTGCGTTCCGAGGAACACAGATGCAAACTGGATAAAACCAATCCCAATACGTACACTAGGATCTGGCTTAAACCAAAGCCCGCTAGTGTAAACTGTCCGGACACTAAATGTGCACAAGTGCACGGATGTGACTGAACCCTGTCGCAAAACCATGCGACCTGTCGCAAAACCATGCGACCTCTACTCTTTTTCCTAAAGGCGAATAACTTTCTGTGTGGGACTCTAAAGATTCGACACTACGCTGGCAGTGGGTTTAACCACAGACCGCAAGCGGCACTAGCTGTGCGTAACGGTCCCCAGGTAGATGCCGACAAGAAGACTGACGAGGTGAAACCCATCTGAACTCCTACTGAGCCTGAATGTGACAATCTCCGTACAGTCCGGTCTGTTCGTCTGATACATCGCATGGCGGGCCTAGGGGGCGGTAAACGTTAGTCCCTTAATAGCGGTACAAGTCGTGTCGGAGTGAAGCCCAATACACCCTGAGATAGCACCGGAAGCCTACCAGTATATCTCGCTTGCCCTGGCCAGGGACTACTCGTGTAATGGCTCTCCTAGACACAGCGCGATGTCAACCCCCAATACCGGGAGAGACAAATCCTGTCTAACCGTCACTGCCTCCAAGTGCTTCGGGACTGCACCCAACTACTACCTGTTTGCATGACTCCTTTGAGCCGTGGTAGGGTAGTAACCAAAGTACAGTGGGAACACACTCGAGGCGAAGTGACAGCGTCAAGTCAGCGGACTAAGCTGTACTCATGTCACCTGGGAACTGATAACTGACGATAGGTATAATACCAACCGGTCAGTTCCCGACGAGTCCTGTCCAGTGTACTCGTAACCCAACGAGCACCCACATACTATCTTCAGTATGACGTACTGACGGCTGTGGGACAGACCGTCTCCCACACTGGGATGAGAAGCGCATGCGCTAGTCTACTCCGGAGTATCGATGCCCTGTCTCGATAGTCCTGCGACTAGGGACCTGCATAAGGATGTGCTTATAGATTACCCAGCCCCCACTAGTGTGACTGCCATCACAACGCTGGTAATCAAGCAAAGATCCTAAGGGCTCTACTAATGTGTATAGGTGATATACTAAAATAAACACATGTACACATTGAAGTAGAAACAAACCAAGTAGCATACTACCATTTTGAGCAAGATTGTCAATACATGGTGAATACCCCAAGCTTCCATTAAGTAATATACATACTAGTATAATACAGTAATGGCCTCTAGGGCATATACACTAACATAAATATATAGAAATGATAGACATTACAGATCACAGATGAATACATTGGATATACTAGGAATCTGCAATCCGTTCGAGCCTGCAACGAAAAGCGGATTACACGGTCGCGGTGAATAGCCAATACCCCACCCAAGACCGCTACGGGTGCGGCAAACTACCCGCCAAGTACCCGAAGCGAAGCAACCTCCCTCACCACCGTGAGTAGGCCACTCGGCACTTCGAGATACCCGGTAGTTTGTGCACCCCCTCCATGTGTCTATCCTAGGAGCAAAAACAGTAAAAAGAATTATACAATGACGGCTACAACTCCGACCCGGTTGTGCGGCCAAACAAATAATAATATTACATCAATTTACATATTACAATGAATGAAAGAAAAAGCAACACTCATCTCACATCCACCCCGGCTATTCATCCGCGACAATCCAACCCATTCATATACACATACCATCATCAATCACAGATCACAGATATGTATAACCCCGACTAATCGACATATAGCGATTAGCCCACGTTCAATACATATAAACATCACAGATATAACCTTTTAGTCAAAGTGTATTGAAGTTCGGAAAAAAATACGGATTTATAGGCCCCCAAAAACAAATTTCTATTCTGAAAAATCTGGGCACATATAAACCATCTTAAAAATCCTAAAACCAAGCCAGAAATACACTGCACCAAACTCGACCCAGTGAAGAGCCAAGACGGCCGCGGTTGCGCGGCAATAGCTTGCTATTGCCGCGGAACCGCGGCTCTTTGGTCGAATCACTGGATCGTTTTTAGTGGCTTTCTTTAAAAAACCCTGAGATGATTTTTGGAGTATGACAAATTTTATTTTGAACAAAAAAAAATTAACAGAAACTTAGGGTTTTGAAAACTCGGTTTTTCGATTTTTCCAATTCGAACTTTGATACACTCTTCTACCTAGCTAGTTTATGTTTAGTTAGGCTCTAATACCACTGTAAGTCCACGTTGCCCACCCCGGTACTTGCGGGGAGGCGGAAAACGGAATAAAAATCGGATTTTTATGAGCTTAGGCAACATGGACTACACTATGAAGGATCTTTGCTAAACAAAAACAAGCTAAAGCTAACTAGAAACTAGCTAAGTGCTAGAAAGGTTATACCTTGGGCTTTATGTCCTTCTCTCCTTGCTCCTTGGAGTGGTGGAAGGAGGTCACCTTTGTCGTCTTCTCTCGTCGAAGAAAGATCCACCCGAAAGCCTCAACCTTTGGCTTCAACTCCAAGCTAGAAGTAACTAGGGTGCAAGAAGTGCTAATCCTTGAACTCTAGATGAGAGTAGAGATTATCAAGAGAGGGTTTTTCTCAAGCTCAAGTGTTTCTCAACACATGAGAGGGGAGAGCTTGAGGGAGAGGAAGAACAAGAGAGAGAATGTGAATAATAGAATGAGAGAATAATATGAAGCATTCTCTCATATATGTGAATTATTGTAATTAGAAAATTAGTGAGATAATTGTCATGGCTTAATCAAGACATGACCATTATCATTTCATTATTAATGCAAATTGCAAGGATCAAAGAGCATCTTCCAAATGAAATGATGATGGTCAAAGTGTCAACAAGATCAACAAGTCAAGACGGGTCAAATGGTCAACAACCATAACCATGCACAATTATTAAACTAATATCAATTAACAATAATACACACATAAGCATTAGGGTTAATAAAATAACAATAGTCATTAACCCTAATCAAAGTCCTCTCCCTCTGTCTCAAGCAACTGTGCATACGCACCCGCATTCGTGATCCGAGGAACACGAATACAATGAGAAAAAGCCAATCCCAAATCATATACTAGGATCCGGCTTAAACCAAAGCCCGCTAGTATAAGCTGTCCGGACAGCAAACGTGCACAAGTGCGCGGATGTGAACGAACCCTGTCGCAAAACCATGCGACCTCTACTCATTTTGCCTAAAGGCGAATAGCTCTCTGTGTGGGACTCTAAAGACTCGACACTACGCTGGCAGTAGGTTTAACCATAGACCGCAACCGGCACTAGCTGTACGTAACGGTCCCCAGGTAGATGTCGACAAGAAGACTGACGAGGTGAACCCCATCTGAACTCCTACTGAGCCTGTATGTGACAATCTCCGTACAGTCCGGTCTGTTTGTCTGATACATCGCATGGCGGGCCTAGAGGGGCGGTGAACGTCAGTCCCCTAATAGCGGTACAAGTCGTGTCGGAGTGTAGCACAGAACACCCTGAGATAACACTGGAAACCTACCAGTATATCTCGCTTGCCCTGGCCAGGGACTACTCGTGTAATGGCTCTCCTGGACACAGCGCGATGTCAACCCCCAATACCGGGAGAGACGAATCCTGTCTAACCGTCACTGCCTTCAAGTGCTTCGGGACTGCACCCAAAAACTACCTGTTTGCACGACTCCTTTGAGCCGTAGTAGGGTAGTAATCAAAGTGCAGTGGGAACACACTCGAGGCGAAATGACAGTGTCAAGTCAGCGGACTAAGCTGTACTCATGTCACCTGGGAACTGATAACCGACGATAGGTATAATACCAACCAACAGTTCCCGACGAGTCCTGTCCAGTGTACTCGTAACCTAACGAGCACCCGCATACTATCTCAAGTACGACGTACTGACGGCTGTGGGACAGACCGTCTCCCACACTGGGATGAGAAGCGCATACGCTAGTCTACTCCGGAGTATCGATGCCCTGTCTCGATAGTCCAACGACTAGGGACCTGTATAAGGATGTGCTTATAGATCACCCAGCTCTCACGAGTGTGAGCGCTATCACAACGCTGGTAATCAAGCAAAGATCCTAAAGGCTCTACTAATATGTATATCAGCGATATGCTAAAAGAAACACATGCACATATTAAAGCAGAGACAAACTAAGTAGCATACTACCATTTCGAGCAAGATTTTATATACAACTGTGAATATCCCAAGCTTCCATCAAGTAATATACAAACTAGTATGATACAGTAATGGCCTCTAGGGCATATACACTAACACATATCACATATGTGCTCCTACTCCGTTTTGCCTGAGCCATGAAACCTCCGTGTAGGACTCTAAAGAATAGTCAATACGTCGGCAGTAGGTGATGATCATATCAAACACCCACAAGCTGCAAGCGGTCAGCTAAACGTAACAGCCACCCAAGTATTGAGCGCTCAGAAGATCAACAAACAAGCCTGTACATTCTCCTGTGAATCCAATCAGTAACACTCCCGTAAAGTCCGGTCTCGTCGTTTGATATGTCGCATATCTCGCCTAGGGGTGGTAAACGTCAGACCCCAGTAGCTCGATAAGTCGTGTCGATTTGAGCTCTATAACAGTTCGAGAAACTACTGATAACACTTACCAGTAAATCTCAGCAACCCTGGCCAGGGATTTCCGGTTATAGCCAATCGAACACAGCACAACATCAACTCCCTATACTGGGAGAGACGAATCCCCTCCTATCGCTCATTGCCTCCATGTGATTCGGGACTGTACCCAAAAGCCACCTTTTTGCACGCCCTCTTGGATGTGGTATGATGGAAATCAAAGCACAGTGGGAATCACACAAGACTCTATGACGATCTCGGGTCAACAGACTACTCTGTACCAGTGTCACCGGAGAACTGCCATCTGACGTGAGGTATAATACCATCTGGGAGTTCTCGGCGAGTCCGTCCAGTGTACCCAGTCTCTACTGAGCACCCGTACACCATCCTTGATGTCAAACACCGATGGATATGGGATCATCCATCGGCCATCATATGGGTCAAGATGCGTATACGCTAGTCTACTCGGGTGTATCGATGCCCTGTCTCGATACACCCTCGACTAGGAACAGTTATAGGATGTACTCATCGACTACCGTGGCCCCACTAGTATGATCTCATCATTGTCCCAGTAGTCGAGTACATATCCTAAGAGCTTTATCAACATGTAACATAGAGACATTCAGAGTACATGTTAAGATAAAGTACAACCAGATAGCATACTATCATGTCGAGCAAGAAAGTCCTCCCTATATATGTCCAAGCATCCATTACAATATACATCATATGTACAGTAATGGCCTCTAGGGCATACATATAACTAACACGACCAAGCCAAGAATTCTGGCGTCGCCGGATTTCCTATGGAGTTAGGGGATGGGTTTTGTAGTGTGTTCTGGTCTCTGGATTTTGGTGTTTCTGGTATTGTTTATTTTTGCTAAATTTGCATGTGATGTTTATTTTCCAAAACAGCAACTCGGAGTATTTCGTAGTCGTAATTTTAACTGTTTTCGGGCTATTTTAGACGGTGTTAAAAAGTTCGAACGGATAGCAAATACCCACTTTGACCCTCGCTGGAAATTTATTCAAGAGTTGGATCTTTTCCGTAGTTTGAAACATTCAAATATCGTGTAAGTTATTCGATGAACCCTCTAGAAGAACAAAACATTAACTCGATTATGTGACCATCAGAACCGCCACTGAGCCTTAGGATTCGTGATCGTTCAGCGGTGCCACATGTGAGGCATTGGTTGGCCTTTCTACGGCTGGTTCATTGGTACTGTGGCATGTGATGAATACTTTCAAACTACGCTCAAGTGTTGAGCTTATTGGGTAATTTTCGGTCTTTGTTGATTCGATCGGAATGTTTGACTTCGTCTAATATTTTGATGACATGTGATGTTCTCTGTTACTTGGATATGTTATATTAGATCGTCGTGTTTTGAATAGCCGGGGTTTTTATGTGAGATGAGAGTTTTTATTTTCATTCATATAAAATTCATTGTATGTAATATTCTTTTATTAGGGAACTTCCGGGTTGAGGATGATGTCACCATTGTTGTATATTATTTATTTTTCCGCATTAGGATAGACCCAAGGAGGGGAGCACAAGTAACTGGGTTCTAGAGTCCAGTGGGAGACCAACTCAAGGAGTCGAGTCCTGGTCTCCTAACTCTAGAGTTGGTAGGGTTGCTTGCCGCTCTCGTAGGGGTCTAGGGGTTTGGTTTGGCTATTCATCGTGACCGTGGAATCCGTGTTTTATTCTGGCTTAACTTAAAACACGAAATTCCTAGTATATCCAATATTTCATATGATATCTTCTGCTGCTGATGTTCTGTGATGTGATCACTTTATATGTGCGATGTATTTTCATTTCTTCTGTGATGCTTAGGAAGTTTAATTGATGGGACTTCATTAATGAGATTAATGAAAGAAAAGAAACCTAAAGATGTTGTAGAATCAAATTTTCAAAAAGGGTAGCTCTAGTTTTTGCTTTGCATAGCGGTATTCTTTATAGAATATCCAACACCTTATTCGATAAGGAAAGAGCCAAGATCTCTTCACCAGGAGTGACCTCTTTAGCAAAACTAGCAAATGCTATAAATCACTCAGTTTAGTTTTTGATTGCTTCTATAGTTCTTGCTTTGCATAGCGGTATTCCTTGTAGAATATCCAACACCTTATTCGATAAGGAAAGAGCCGAGATCCCTTCACCGGGAGTGACCTCTTTAGCGGAACTAGTAAAAACCTAAAAAACACTCCTCTTCAAAATTACTCGATTCTGCAACGATATCAAGTTCATTACGCTCATGGTTTTCTTAAAAACCAGCGTAGCCCTCCGTCATTTCAGATAGGTACTATTTAGTATTCGTGCTGCGTTTGTTGACCTCCATCATGGCGTAGTGTGCGGTAGCTGATTAGTGCTTATCTGCCGCATATGATGCGATTGGATTAGGGTAGTCATATGGCCTTGTTGACCTCCGTCATGGGTCATGAGGGTGGGTTTAATTCAATCAAGAAATGAACGGGTTGAACTTGACTAGCGCCCTATGATTTGTTGACCTCCGTCAAGGTCATGGGTTGCTATGGGTAAAATTATTATCGGGAATTTCAAGTGTTGAAATTTGCAATGAGATTGCATACCTTCTTTGAGATAGTTGGATCCCGATACCCACTGTGAGTAAGAGTTACTCCTGGGAGAGTTTTACACAGGACAATTAGTCGATCAAGTAGATGTTTAGAAAGGTGTTAATGAGGTTACGCCCCTGGGAAAATGAGGTTTACTTTAATTAGGTCCATGCGAAAGCACGGTGAACCTCCCTCAAAGTACCGGCACTGGCCCGGCTGAAAGATTGACGAACTTGTAAAGTGTAATTAATCCCGCTAGTCTTACCTTTTAGGGTTTGAAGGAAGATTTGATAAAAACAGTGAGAGACGTCCTGATTAGATAAGATAATAACCAATCCAATCTTTCAAAGAGCGTACGCTAACGCGTTTCCTTCTCTCTCTCTCTCCAGGCAGCAACCAATGTCACGCCTTAATCAAGATAATAATATGGATGTATTGACCGAACCCGCTTGTTATACTGAGCAGGGGAACGTTGGTCCCACTCCAACTTATAAGTGTTATAAGTCTAAGCAGGAAATAGGAACATATCCAGATTTCCACGCCACCCAAATGAAGAATAAGCATGTTGATGCATCTTCTTCAGGTGTGTTAGTTACAGAGAACTGTTTCTCAGTACACTCTATGTCCTGGGTATTAGATACCGGATCGGGATCCCACATATGCAATATGTTGCATGGGCTAAGGAAAGGAAGAGAACTGGGAAAAGGCGATCATTCCCTAAAAGTAGGGAATGGTGCAAATGTTGCAGCTAAAGCAGTTGGTGAATATCACCTTGTATTGCCAACATGGAGTACATTGATCCTGAACGACTGTTACTATATATCCTCTATGATATGCAATTTAATATCAATCTCTTTATTAGATAAAGAAGGATATAATTTTGTAGTAGAGAATAATGTTATGAACATTTACCTAAATAAAGTGTTGATTGGGTTTGGTGCGTTATGTAACGGATTGTACGTTCTGAATCAAAACACAGTTTTTAATGTACAGAACACACACAAGAGGAAGAGTTCAGAAATGAACGAATCCTTCTTGTGGCATTGTAGACTAGGTCATATCATTGCGACACGACTAACTAAGTTGCATAAAAATGGATATTTGAATCCGTTCGAATTTTCATTTTATGACATTTGCTAGTCATGTCTCAAAGGCAAGATGACCAAAACTCCGTTTACAGGACACGGAGAAAGAGCTACTGAACTCTTGGGACTAATACATAGTGATGTATGCGGTCCCATGTCTACGCATGCCAGGAATGGTTCTTCGTACTTCATTACTTTCACTGACGATCTCTCAAGATTCGGTCATGTGTTCCTGTTGAAACACAAGTCTGAAGCTTTTGAGAAATTCAAGGAATATAAATCCGAAGTAGAAAACCAAACGGGTAAAAGTATTAAAATCCTTCGATCTGATCGAGGAGGTGAATACTTGAGCACCGAGTTCCTGGATTTTCTAAAAGAGAATGGGATTCTCTCTCAGCTTACTCCTCCATATACACCACAGCACAACGGTGTATCGGAACGGAATAATTTCACCTTATTAGATATGGTGCGCTCTATGATGAGCACTGCTGAGTTACCTATTTCCTTTTGGGGTTATGCGCTTGAATCAGCTGCATACCTATTGAATAGAGTTCCAAATCTGTACCTACCACTCCATATGAGATATGGAATGGGAAGAGACCATGGCTTAATTTCATTAAGATATGGGGTTGTCCGGCCTATGTCAAAAAGCAAAATCCAGACAAACTCGAGGCAAGGTCAGTTCTGTGCAAATTTGTAGGATATCCCAAACACTCGTGAGGGCATATCTTCTACCACCCTGAGGAACAAAAGGTGTTTGTTGCTCAGCATGCCACCTTTTTAGAAAAATGAATTTCTTGTAAAAGAAATTAGTGGCAGTGAGGTAGAAATGGAAGAAGTTCCAGCAGCACAGAGTACAACTGACGATTTGGTGGAACCAGAGGATCCAATAGTTCCCAACGAACCTCAGCCTCTCCGCAAATCTAGTAGGGTTCCTCATCCACCTGAGAGATACTACGGTTTTCTCGTTGATGGTGGAATCGAGGATTGCATCATGGAAGATGATGATCCAACTAGCTTCGAGCAGGCCATCACGAGTGGGGACTCTGTGAAATGGCTGGATGCGATGAGATCTGAGATGTAATCCATGTACACCAACAAAGTATGGACTTTGGAAGTTGCTCCCGATGGGGTAAAACCCATTGGGAGCAAATGGATCTTTAAGAAGAAAATTGGTGTAGATGGAAAAGTTGAGACTTTCAAAGCTAGACTTGTTGCAAAAGGTTTTCGTCAACGAACAGGTGTGGATTATGATGAAACCTTTTCTCCAGTGGCTATGCTTAAGTCCATCCGGATCCTACTTGCCATCGCTGCATACCATGACTACGAAATCTGGCAAATGGATGTTAAGACCGCCTTTCTAAATGATGATTTAGAAGAGAGCGTGTACATGACTCAGCCGGAGGGCTTCATAGACAGTGAGAGAAGTGGAAAGGTGTGCAAGCTGCTTAAATCCATCTACGGGTTAAAGCAGGTATCGCGGAGTTGGAACATCTGTTTCGATGAGGTAGTCAAAGAGTTTGATTTCATCAAAAACAAAGATGAACCTTGTATATACAAGAAGGTTGCAGAGAGTATGGTCGTCTTCCTCGTATTGTACGTGGATGATATACTCTTGATAGGAAACGATGTTCCTATGCTGCACTCGGTCAAGCTCTTCTTATCACAAGGATTCTCAATGAAAGATCTAGGTGATGCCTCCTACATTTTAGGGATTAAGATCTATAGAGATAGATCTAAACGGATATTGGGATTGTCCCAGTCTAGGTACATAGACACCGTACTAAAGAGGTTTAGTATGGAAGAGTCCAAGCGTGGGAACATACCCATGATTTCAGGACTCACTCTCTCCAAAGAGATGTCTCCCAAGACTGATTCGGAGAGAGCTCGCATGCAAGGGACACCCTATGCTTCAGCTGTAGGCTCAATCATGTACGCGATGTTATGTACCAGACCCGATGTAGCGTACTCATTAAGTGTAGTGAGTAGGTATCAAGCAGATCCAGGAGAGAATTGCTGGACAGCTGTAAAGAACATTCTCAAGTACTTGAGAAGGACTAAAGAGATGTTCTTAGTGTACGGTAATAGTGAACTCCAAGTGGAGTCCTTTACCGACTCTAGCTTCCAAAGTGATAAGGACGACAGTAAGTCGGTCTCGGGTTTTGTCTTTACCCTCAAAGGAAGGGCAGTGTGTTGGAAGAGTTCCAAGCAAGACACCGTTGCAGACTCGACAATGGAGGCTGAATACATCGCTGCCAATGATGCTGCCAAAGAAGCTGTCTGGATGAAGAAGTTCATTGCTGAGCTTGGTGTGGTTCCATCCATTGAGCATCCAATACCTGTGTATTGTGATAACAATGGAGCGGTGGCTTTGGCCAAGGAACCCCGGTCCTATCAGAGATCTAGACATATTCTGAGGCGATATCACCTGATCTGGGAGATAGTAGATCGCCGGGAGATCGAGGTTAGGAGAGTTGACACGAAGGAAAACGTAGCGGATCCACTCACGAAGGCCCTTCCCCAGACGCAATTTGAAAGACTCTTTGGGTTGTTGGGTATGAGATACTACAACACATGGCCTTAGTGCAAGTGGGAGATTGTTAGTTAT
This sequence comes from Agapanthus africanus, assembly GCA_030015575.1. Lineage (NCBI taxonomy): Eukaryota > Viridiplantae > Streptophyta > Magnoliopsida > Asparagales > Amaryllidaceae > Agapanthus > Agapanthus africanus. The sequence continues at coordinate 57,649,831 of JASDDO010000029.1, forward strand.
ATGTATGCCCTAGAGGCCATTATTGTACACATGATGTATATTATAGTGGATGCTTGGATATATATAGAGATGACTTTCTTGCTCGACATGATAGTATGCTATCTGTTTACCTTTATCTTAATTTGTAGACTTATAAATTGTTATACTGTCTTGCTCTCACATGTTGATAAAGCCCTTAGGATATGTACTTGACTACCGGGACTATGATGGAGATCATACTAGTGGGGCCAGGGTAGTTCACAAGTACATCCTTTAATTGTTCCTAGTCAAGGGAATATCGAGACAGGGCATCGATATTCCAGAATAGACTAGCGTATACACTTCTTGACCCATATGATAGGCGATGGATGATCCCACATCCATTGGTGTTTGACATCAGAGATGGTATACCGGTGCTCAGTGGAGACTGGGTACACTGAACAGGACTCGCCGAGGACTCTTATGTGGTAGTATACCTATCGTCAGAAAGCAGTCTTCTGGTGACACTGGTACAGGTTAGTCTGTAGACCCGAGATCGTCATAGAGTCTTGTGCGGCTCCCACTGTGCTTTGATTTCCTCCCTACCACGCTCAAGAGGAGTCGTGCAAACAGGTGGATTTTGGGTACATTCCCGATTCATATGGAGGCAATGAGCGATAGGAGGGGTTTCGTCTCTCCCGGTATTGGGGGTTGATATTGCACTATACTCGATTGGATATAACTGGAAGTCCCTGGCTAGGGCTGATATGGAGATCTACTGATAAGTGTTATCAGTAGTTTCTCGACCTGTTATCAGCCTCACATCGGCATGTCTTATCCCGTTACTTGGGTCTGACGGTTTCCACCCCTAGACATGATATGCGACATATCAGACGAAGAGACCGGACTGTACGGTAGTGTTACTGATAGGCTTCATGGAGACCGTGGACAGTCTTGCTTGTTGATCTTCATATCGCTCAATACCCGGGTAGCCTTTACGTCCAGCTAGTACCGCTGACGGCTTGTAGGTGATTGATATGATCATCAGCTACTGCTGGCGTATTGACGAGTCTTTAGAGTCCCACATAGAAGTTTCCTGGTTTAAGCGAAACGAAGTAGGACACATATGTGATATGTGTGTGGGCCGGATTAAATACGAGTATGTGATACCGTATTGTAATCTGGAAGTCATCTGTTATCGGTACGGTTGTATGTGATATAACCAGATTGTCGAATCAAGTGTTGATTCGATAATGTTATATACAGATAAATGATATTAGTCGGACATATATGATATAACCGGATTATTAGATCAAGTGTTATTTAATAATATGATATAAATTATATGTGATATAATTACATATTAACTAATATCATTAGCTCACTAATTAATCTTTATTAAATATACATTAATATATATGATATATATATATATATATATATATATTAAAATGAAGCATGGCATTTTCTTTTCTATTTTGTTAAAATAGAAATGAGGTGTAAAGTTGAAGCATGGTTGCAAGCATGGTGTTTTATATTGTTTATTCATTCTTGACTCACTATTCAAGCATGGTTGCAATTTAATATTGCATAATTCCATACTTGAATGAGTGAGGGGTCTTGATATTATTTTCATTCTTGCTCATTCCAAAAATACTTAGCCATTTTCTTTCATACTTGCTCTCATGCTTCTTCTTCCTCCTCTTGTTTTCCTCAAGCTTCAACCCTCACATGTAATGTGAATCATGAAGCTTGAACACAAATAAGTGAACTCTTAACATCGCCTACTTCATCATCTCACACCATTCTAGCAAATTAGTGTGATGTGTTTCATACACTAAAGAGTTTAGTGTAGTGATAGCTTGAACTAGTAGGAGCTTCGAGGTGGATCATCTTTGGCGCGAAGGCTACGAAGGAAGCTTGTTCAAAGTCTCAAGAGAAGCCTTGTGGAGTCGCGGGACTACTACACGGAGCATATTGAAGAGAAGGACCATATACATGCAGAGTTACCTACAACTGCAACAAGGTTTCGGGAGGCATCGTCCATGCCAAATTCAAAAATTTGCCGTTTTAGCTAACCCTAACTTGAATCATTTAATAGAAATTGACGGAATATGAAATGCAAACACTTTGCAATAAGAAGTGAGCAAGGAATACAACCTTTGTAGACCGGTCGTTCACTTCAATAGCTCCGTGTAGTAGTCCCTTCGCTGGGATCGTGTACTGCGGACTCTAGAGAGGCTCCCATGAAGAAACGAACAACCTTGCTTCGATGTCTTTGAGGCCGAAGATGATCTACGTCGAGGAGACACTAACCCAAGCTATTTCTTCACTAGGTCAAGAAATTTATGAAGAGAACACCCTATACTAAATGGAAAGTAGTAGAGGATGATGAAGTAGGAAGTGGGCTCACTTTAGATTTCATTTTCTCACACTTTTTCTCATATCTCTATTGAAGCTAGAAAGCTTTGAGGTAGAAGAAGAAGAAGAAGCAAGAACTAACTCATCCAAATGAATTATTGGTAAGGTTAATAATGCAACCAAGAGTTAATCATGTCATGCTTAACCCTTGTAGAGAGTTAACCATGTGCTATGGTTAAAGGTTAGGTCAAAAATATCTTAAGCAAGACAAAGAAAATGGACAAAGTCAAAAATGCTTACAAGCTTCTACAAGCTTTCAGCAAATATCAAATATTGCTATTATCCATAATATTTGAATTACTTAATGATAAATTTAAACCCTAATCTTAACCCTAGCATGGTTTAACCCTCATTAACCCCAGTTGCATTTGTAACCTTGCATGATACATTTAACATATATCACATATATATCAATGTATCCAAAGTGAGAAAAGAAATCATAAGTGAGCTAATATTAGTTAATGTAATGTAATATATCAAATATATATTTATACATTAAATTATTAAATCAAAACTTGATTTAATAATCCGGCTATATCACATATAACCGACTAATATCATAATGTAACATCTTATTGAATCAACACTTGATCCAATAACCCGGCTGTATCACATATAACCATCCATGTCACACATTGTGAGAATAGAATGTGGTATCACATATCGTATTAATCTCGGTCCCGCACATATCACATATGTGCTCCTACTCCGTTTCGCTTGAGCCAGAAAACCCCTGTGTAGGACTTTATAGACTCGTCAATACGCCGGCAGAAGGTGATGATCATATCAAACACCCACAAGCCGCAAGCGGTCTGCTAAATGTAACGGCCACCCGGGTATTTGTCACGACCCGAAATATTAGCTCGTGACCAGCACTTGAATCACGCAACGTCTAAAGGCGTAACGGAATTCAAGTAAGCTGAAACCCAAAAATCTAAACCTTATAAGGAAAATAAAGGAGGTGAAGTTTTGAAATAAGGGTATAATGAAATCAAGTTTTCTTAATGCATAGAAAAGAACATGAATGATGCAAGTGAAACTTACTAGTTTGAAAACATGTTTCGTCTTTTAAAAATTTTGGCAGCACCTCCTTTGTATATTTTGATCCAAAACCACAAATACATAATAATGATAATGGCTTCCCCAAGGGGGAGCTAGCTCTTCGCCAAACGGCGGATCACAACCACGCAATACAGTAAAAGATAAGTATACGACGCCCAACGACAAAGTTCACCACAAAAGATAAAGAAAAGAAAGACATATAAATCACAAGTAGCGGAAAACCCCTCGCTCTAAGTTTCACAACCACAATCCCACTAAGTCTCATTACTTATACAATTTACAAATTTTGATTGATGGAGTTAACTAGATACAATAAAGAAATATAAATACAAGAGTGGGTACGATACAAAGTCCCACCTACCAATGCAAAACACCCGAATGCAACTGTATGTCAGCGAAGCCGCTACTGATCCAAGCGGTCAACCTACAAGAACTGTGGCACAACGGGGGTGAGTTGCCAACTCGTGAGTAGAAAAAATATCAACAGATAGAAATCGAATAAACAACGACTCCTAGGTCAACTATATCATAAAGGTAATACTATGATATCTAGGGTGACCGGGTCTATATATGTGCTAACAAGGTAGTCAATACCTATATGCATGTAGATAACATCCAACAGTAATAATCAATGCGTGTATATGGATCTCGTCCAACCAATATCAAGGTATGTATGCACGTGGATCTCGTCCACCCATAATCAAGGTATGTATGCACGTGGATCTCGACCACCCATATAATCAATGTATGTATGCACGTGGATCTCGTCTACCCATATAATCAATGTCTGTATGCTTGTAAATATCATAAAAGAGTGTGTATGAAAGTATGAGGATATATATCAATGGTGTCCTTCCCGACACATCAAAATCATGGAACCTGAGTGCCAAGTGATCAGTCGAAAATACTGCATCTCTAAACCGGCAATTTCCCTATCATTTGCACACATCTAGAAGTGTTCGGAATTCATATTGCATATATTAGCAAAACAGTCGTAAAATATCAGATTGCGTGTGTTAGACTTTAAAACCGGCACTATAAGGGAAATTGACTGTATTTCATAGTATCGCATCATTCCTATATATATCGCAACTTGTGTTTCGAAGTCTGTGCAGAAAATTCAAGGAGAATGATCAAATTTACAAAACAAAGATGGTTAAAATACGCCAACTCAAGGATTTGGAATCTGGCAATGATCTAAGAAGCATTCAGTGATTCAACATATCATAAAAATACCAACAAGTTATCAAGAGTCCACAGCAGAAGATTGAAGCAACAAGGAAGCCAAGTGGCCGCGGAACCGCGGCCGGAGCAGCCTTGCGCCGCGGTTCCGCGGCGGCGCTACCACGTCAGCCCTCCCTCTCTGCTGCAGCCCTCTTCCCTCAGTGTGTACACCTCAGAAATACAATGCAAGTTCCAGAAAGATCCTGAACATTCTGCCAGATCAGCAAGCTCTAGGGTTCCTAACTAAACACCCCAAGCTTCCACAACAAGCTTCACCTAAACTCCATTAAGGACCTAGAACCTTCTCCCTAACCTCCTAGCTTAGGATAGAAGCTAAGCCCTAACTAACTACTTCTAGAAGCCTCTCCCTATAACTAACTTTTGGAGGGAAAATTCAAATTTGAATTCCTAGAGCTAGGGTTTTGGAAACCTATAAAAAGACCCTAGGCCTCTCTTGAAAGGGCTAATCTTGAGTTGCTCATTGTTGGCTAATCTCTAGTTGTTCATTGTTCCTTAATTCAATTGTTGTGGTTGTTCTTCATCTTCAACCCAACAACTACCACCTCAAAACCCTAACCCTAATCCAATCCAAAGATCAAGAATTCAAGATCCTTTGAGTGCAAGCAAAGCAAGTCAACAACGATCCTTTAGAAGCGGAACCGGACTTCAACAGAGCACGAGATCCAAGCCGATCCATGACTCAAGGAGCCGAGCGACGCAAGAATCGACGATCAAAGTTCCTTCCTCTTGTAGTTCTTGAGAGTTGTAACTAATTGTTGATATAATAAAGGTGAAGATTCTTTAAACTTTCTTTTATTTCAATTCGAGCATTATGCTTATATTTTGATTCTTGAACATATTCTTTGTGGTGATGCTTAAATAAAACTCCGCTCGTGGAGGAATCGGAACGATTGTAGAATGATGATGTTGACGAATCTTTAAAAGTTTTCTTAAGTCCTATAACAATTGTAAATTCTTGAAAATCGAATGATCGATGATCTAGATCGACGCGAATGCGTTCTTGATTCCTTTCGCACGATCTAGAGATCAATGATCGATCATCCGACTTTCAAGAAGCTATCTAGTGAATGTGATTCATCGAAAGGACAAAGGATAGGATGAGGAACCCTAATTCTTCGCAAGATCCTTGATTCTCGATGAATCTATATCGATTTAGCATCAACTTGTTAATGGATAAGAAATCGTATTCTTGAATCTTCTTCACATCTACAATCTACTCGATTCCTACGAGCTTTACTTCAAATCTTGAAACCTAAATTGATTGGAATTCTATCGATACTTGATTCTTGATGTTTATCGTTTTCTTGATTCTTGATTAGAATAATTGATTCTTGAAACTCATCAATAAAAATATTCAATCGTTTTCTTTTCTTTTTCTATTAATTTTTCAATTCAAACAAAACAAAATACGGACGAATCGCACAATCCCTGTGGACGATCCGCACTCACTAATGCGCTACAAACCGGCACCGTTATTGATTGCGGTCAAATATTTTTGGTTGTGATTTCATACAAGTTTCTAAATACCGACAACGGAAAATAAGATCAATCAAATAGCGCCGTTGCCGGGGATCGCGCGCTAATTCGTTCTATATTGAAATTTGAATCGAAATATTTATTCCATTACAATTTTGAGATCAAAATTCGTGCAAAACACTAAACGATTTGTTGTGGTTTATTGCAAGGAAATCTGGAGCTTGCTGTGCAATTGGAAATTTTTTGGAGAATTCCAGAGGACTAAAGGAGTGAACAGCAGCTTGCTGTGAATTTTTTTTGCAGAGATCACTCTTTACCACCGCGATTCCGCGGCATAAGCCCCCTGCTGCGGCGGTTCCACGGCAAGCTTGCTGAGTCGCTGCACGAAAATTTCTCTGTAAGATTCTTACTTTCTTATCTCCTTCCTCATCTGCTCCAATTAATATTTTTCTGCAGGCTTCTTTGCAAAAATCGCAGCGCCACAAAAAGAAAAATTAAATTGTGCTTGTTTTGATTTTGTAGTTGTTTGCATAATTAATACGGACATTAAGGGGCAAAGACCAAATCCAGATTAGGTGGGGAGTTCATTACCCTTCCTAAGCCCCAAAAATCGCAAAATTTGCATCCGCATTGACCCTCATTAACTAAAAGAAATCTAGAGATGACTCTAAGGACCGTCGCGCTCACTTAGGATAAAAGAAGGCCGTGGGTAATTTATTGCTTATCCGCGTTTCTCTTTTGGTGTCTAAGGCAAGTGTGTCGAAGGCTAGTGGTTACTTAATTGGGCCCACTACTTACGTAATGGAGAACCTCCCACTTACCTGGCCACAGGAGAAACAAAGAGGCAGTGGAGGATTTATCCTGCGACTTGTCTTTTGGCAGTTAGGAGCGGTCTAGAGATTTGACCTAGGTGACCCCTAGAATTAGGGTTTTGTGTGTTGCATTTGTTGTGTTGCATCATTTTTTCAAAAATCCGTCCACTTTTCAAAGGAAACACCGCATTCATTCATTCATTTCCCCTAATTATAAGTCACGCTGCCACTTGTACTAACCCTTTTTAGTGCAAGATAGGCTGGACACAGGATTCTAGTGCCCGTTTAGTCCGCGTACCCTTTATCGAATCCGAAGTCAGTATTTCTCCATTTACTTCTTCTTTACCCACCACCACACCCACATCGATGGATCAGTCTCCATCGAACTTCTTTAACACTAATCTGCCGCCGTCCGTTGGTGCGCAGAATCCACCCCGCATCTCTCTCCAAGAGAGGTGCTATCCATTGCGAGGTCCTCTTTCGACCTGCTTATCCATTCCACCAGCCAACGGGGATAATTTTGAAATTAAACCCCAATACATCAACCTTTTACCCAAATTCCACGGACTCGAGACTGAGGACGCTTACGTTTCCATTACCAAATTTGAAAACATATGCGCAATGATGGGTACGTCACAACTTTCAGTGGATGCTATGCGTCTACGACTTCTTCCATTTTCTTTGTGCGATATGGCCGAGAAGTGGCTATATAACACTACCGCACACTCTATTACGAATTGGGAAGAATTCGTTGCGGCATTCTTAAAGAAATTTTACCCTATGCAAAAGACAGCTCAAATCCGTAGCGAACTGAATCAATTCACCCAGCTTCCTACTGAACCATTCTCTAAATGCTTTGAACGTTTCAAGGATCTTTTGGTTCAATGTCCACATCACGGCATCCCGAGATGGGATCTTTGCCGAATCATATATGAGGGCATTAAGCCAAACACTAAACAGAACCTTGAAAACATGTGTCAAGGCACTTTTATGACCAAGGATGATGGGGAAGCTTGGAAATTTTTAGAAGAGTTCGCTGAAAAATCACTACATTGGGAGAGTGGAACCCAACCATTGAATAGGGGTGGCGTACACCAAATAGATGTGTCCATAGGTGTTCGAGCTGAGATGGCAGTAATTCAAAAGAAGCTCGAGGCTATGGAACATAAATTTTCAGCAGCCTCCCTAAACCCAATGTCGCTCCCCAAAACTGTATGTGGGTGCTGTTATGATCCGTCTCACTTAACGGAAGAATGTCCATTAAACTCTCAGTTTCAAGGTCACGAGTATACTAATACCGCATTTCAAAGATCTAGAAACGATCCATATTCTTCCACGTACAATCAGGGTTGGAGGAATCACCCGAATTTTGCTTGGAACCAACAACAACAATCTCAAAACACGGTTCCGAGACAAAATAATTTTCAAAGGGCTCTTCCACCACAACAGCAACCACTTCAACTCACTCAGCACCCCTACCAGTCACAAAATTTCCAAAACTAGGTCAACACTCCTGCACAGTCTAATCCTATGCTGTTGACTGGTTTTGACGAACTCTCTCAATTCACTCAAACCATGAAATCACTCTTGTCAAATTTCATAGAGGTTTTGGCTGAGGTTAGATTCCGTCAGTGAGATAAAGAAAAACTCAGCGTCCCAAGTTGAGAGTATCAGATCGATGGAAGCTGAAATCGCACGACTTAAAGCCGAAATGAGTGCGAGAGAAAAAGGAAAACTTCCGTCTCAACCCTTACCGAATCCTAGGCATTACAATGTAAATGCCGTCACAACATTGAGATCAGGAAGAGTGCTGAATAACCATGTCGGGGAAGGAATTGTGTTAGTTATATGTATGCCCTAGAGGCCATTACTGTACATAGGATGTATATTGTAGTGGATGCTTGGACATATATAGGGAGGACTTTCTTGCTCGACATGATAGTATGCTATCTGGTTGATCTTTACCTCAAAGTGTATACTGATTGTCTCTCTGTTACATTTTGGTAAAGCCCTTAGGATGTGTACCTGACTACCTGGACTATGATGCGGATCATACTAGTGGGGACAAGGTAGTCCGTAAGTACATCCTTCAAGGTCCCTAGTCATGGGTATATCGATACGGGGCATCGATATACCAGAGTAGACTAGCGTATACCTTCTCGACCCATACAGATGGGCGATGGATGATCCCATATCCATTGGTGTTTGACATCAGATATGATATACGGGTGCTCAGTGGAGACTGGGTACACTGGACGGACTCGCCGAGAACTCCCAGATGGTATTATACCTTACGTCAGATGGCAGTTCTCTGGTGACACTGGTACAGAGTAGTCTGTTGACCCGAGATCGTCATAGAGTCTTGTGTGGTTCCCACTGTGCTTTGATTTCCATCTTACCACGTCCAAGAGGGCGTGCAAAATGGTGGTTTTTGGGTACAGTCCCGAGTCACATGGAGGCAATGAGCGATAGGAGGGGATTCGTCTCTCCCGGTATAGGGAGTTGATGTTGCGCTGTGTTCGATTGGCTATAACCGGAAATCCCTGGCCAGGGTTGCTGAGATTTACTGGTAAGTGTTACCAGTAGTTTCTTGAACTGTTATAGACCTCATATCGACATGACTTATCGAGCTATTGGGGTCTGACGTTTACCACCCCTAGGCGAGATATGCAACATATCAGACGATCAGACCGGACTGTACGGTAGTGTTACTGGTTGGATTCACTGGAGTGTGAGCGGGCTTGCTCGTCGATCTTCTGATCGCTCAATACCCGAGTGGCCGTTACGTTTAGCAGACCGCTTGCGGCTTATGGGTGTTTGATATGATCGTCACCTGCTGCCGGTGTATTGACGAGTCTTTAGAGTCCTATACAGAGGTTTCCTGGCTCAAGCGAAACGAAATAGGAGCGCATATGAGATATGTGCGGGACTGAGAATAATGCGTGTATGTGATACCGTATTCCATTCTCGCGATGAATGTATCGAATGGTTGTATGCGATATAACCTAGTTATCGAATCGAGGGTTGATTCGATAAGCCGATACATTGGATACTAGTCGGTTATATGCGATATGACCGGATCGTTAAATCAAGTGTTGATTTGATGATTTAATGCATAATTATATATTTGATATATTACTTTGCATTAACTAGTATTGGTTCACTTTAAATGGATTTTCTCACTTGTTTGTGCACATTGTATATATATGATATATTTTTTGTGCACAAGATTGTATCATGTTTGATGATACATGCTAGTTTGGGTATGTATAAAGAATTAAACCATGGTTACTTAAGTGGTTAGGGTTTCATTTCCTTTTCTCATTTATTTATCTATTTATTCTTTTTGGAAAAATATTTAGCATAATGCAAAATGGTGGCTTTCTTTGGATGCATGTTGAAGCTTCATAAAGACTTTGACCAAGTGACCATTTTGTCTCATGCTTAACCCTAACCATTCCATTCAACCATGATTAACTCTCTACACATTACCATGGTTAATATTATGATAAGTATGTTTTTATTATTGATTTTCATAATAACTTATCATAATATTCATCTTCTTCTTCTTCTTCTTCACTTGAAGAAAGCATGCCTCCATCAATGGCAACTTGATGAAATGAGTGAGAAATCCAATTCTAAAGTGAACCCACCTCCTATTTCTTCATCCTCTACCTCTTGCCAAGTAGTAGAGTGTGTTTTCTTCACAAGTTTCATGACTTGGTGAAGTGGGAGCTTGATCTTGTGATGCCTCGACGTAGATCATCTTCGGCACGAAGCCGACGACCTTGCCCGCCCATTTCTCCGATGAAGCCGACGCTAGAGCCCGGGATTTCATTTGGACAGCGGAGAGGACTTCATCACGGAGCCGTGGAGGTGGAGGACCGGATCTACAAAGGTTGTATTTCCGTTCTTTTAGTTTAAAGTAGTAAACTAGTTGCTTTGGTCGCCTAGATTTCTAGTTAACGATCCGTAGTCTAGGGTTTCTCGGCACCGTAAATTTTGAAATTGGCATGGTTGATGCCTTGTGACACCTCTTGAGAGTGCCTAGGAACCCTACAGTGGTATCAGAGCCAGGTTAGAGCCTTAGGCGATGCGTAGACGGAATTAGAAACCCGAACGAACCCGAAACCCTAATCCCATTTTGCTCTCTGTACATTTTTTAAAACAGTGAGATTTTCTATATTAAAAATATGCAGAAAAATCAGCAGGTATTTCTAAGAGTTACTGTAAAATTCGATGACCCAATTCTATTAAGTAGCCACGGTTCCGCGGCACAAGCATGGCTTGTGCGGCGGTTCCGCGGCCGAATGGTCTCTTTGCCCAATTTGTTTTGCACAGTAACTCCTATTCTGTTGTTCTGGTTTTCTTGGGAATTTTTAATATTTATTCAAGAGTTGAATTTTCTGGGGTTGTTTTGGGGATTCGGTGTTTCGATCGGAGTATCAGATTTTGTCTATGTGGCTTTCCGGATAATTTTTTGAATGTGTTAAAAAGTTCAACCGGATATAAATACCCACATTTTCCCCTGTCGGGAAATTTCCAAGTGTTGGATTTTTCCGTGGTTTAACGACGTTCTAAGTAGTGCAAGTAACGCGATGGTCCCTCTAGAAGACAACAAACCTTAACTCGATTATGTGACCGTCTTGAACTGCCCTTTGAACCTTCGGGTTTGGGGCAGTACGGCGTGCCACATGTGAGGCGTTGGCTTGACCCTTCTACGGCTGGACCGTTGGTACTGAGGCACGAACTGAATGTTTTTAGACTTGTTTCATATGTTGAGCTGTATCGGGAAAACTTGGGTGTTCGATTGTTCGATCGGAAAGTTTAACATTTTCTAATTATCTGGAATGGGATACAATAATTGGAATTCACAAGTAGTTATGAGATAACTGAATGAATGTTATAAATCTAGCGGTTTAGTCTCACTTGATCGGTTGCCACGGAATTTTGATGTGATCAAAAGTCCGTCGCAATCACGTAGCGTACGCGGATACTCGCCGGGTAAACTTAATAGACAGCTTCACTCCATAGCCTCGACCAAGTGACTGTAGGAGAACCCCGTCGCCGAAAGCATCCGTCCGGGTGCTCGCGGTAGCGGTGTTCCGCCTTGGTACACTTCGTCGACGGTATCGGAGGTGCGGCCGTCTACTGAAGTTTGCGACGAGCATTCGATCAGGATGACGGGAATCTTGTTGAATTGCCCGACTTGATATTGAAAAGTGTTTTCGATAATGAGACTAAAATGCGGGGTTTATAATTGTTAGGCATGCGATGTCTAAGGAATTCATTTGATTAGGCATGCGATGTCTATGGAGGTTGCGGATTCCAACTGTTGTAGTTTTACACTTTCTTTTCTGTGACCGTAAGTGTAATATGTGATATCGCCGGTTTCGTTGCTATATGTCAACGACAATTTGCGCATATTTACTTACGTTGATGACATGTGATGTTATGTGTTGCTGGATATGTTATATTGGATCGTCGTGTTTGAATAGCCGGGGGTTCTTATGTGAGATGAGTGTTTTTCATTTTAATTCATGTAAAAACTTGTATGTAATATTCTTTTATTGGGGCACTTCCCGGTTGCGGAAGATGTCACCCTTTGTATATTATTTACTTTTTCCGCACTAGGATAGACCCAAGGAGGGGAGCACAAGTAACCGGGTTCTGGAGTCCAGTGGGAGACCAACTCGAGGAGTCGAGTCCGGGTCTCCTAACTCTAGAATTGGTAGGGTTGCTTGCCGCTCTCGTAGGGGTCTAGGGGTGTGGGTTTGGCTATTCATCATGACCGTGGAATCCGTGTTTTATACTGGCTCGTATTGAAAACACGGACGTCCTAGTATATTCAATATTTCATATGATTCTTCTGCTGCGATATCTGTGATGTGATCATGTGATATGTTCTGTGATGGATACTTTATATAGTATATATGATATATTATATAGGCGTTGCTTATGTTTTACACCGGCGCTAGCCCTGTCCCGCTCTGCCGTTAGTTACCTAACCTAACGGTGCACGAGGGGACATCGAGGCGAATGCGGATGGCATAAGTGTACGTCGTATTTATCTGTGATGTTTAGGTATTTAAATGATGGGACTTCATTAATGTGATTAATGAAAGAAAAGAAACCTAAGATGTTGTAGAATCGAATTTCAAAAATAAAACAGGTAGCTACAGTTCTTGCTTTGCACAGCGGTATATATGATATATCCTGCACCTTATTCGATGAGGAAAGGACCGAGATCCCTTCACCGGGCGTGACTCCTTTAGCAATAACTGGCAGATGCTACACACTCGGTTTGTCTTTTGATTGCTTTTAAGAGTTTTTGCGATGCACTGTGATATATATGATATATTCCGCACCTCATTCGACGAGGAAAGGACCGACGATCCCTTCACCGGGAGTGACTCCTTTAGCAAAACTAGAAAAGCCTAAAAAAAAACACTCCATTTTAAAATCATTTGATTCTACAACGATATCAAGTTCATTACGCAGTAGGTTTTCAGAAAAACCTGTCGTAGCCCTCCGTCATTTCAGATATGTACTGGTTAGTATTCGTGCTACGTTTGTTGACCTCTGTCAAGGCGTAGTGTGCGGTAGCTGATTAGTGCTTATCTGTATAAGCATATGATGTGATTGATTTAGGGTAGTCGTGCGACCTTGTTGACCTCTGTCAAGGGTCGTGCGGGTGGGTTTACTTCAATCAGGAAATGACGGGTTGAACTTGACTAGCAGCCTATGGTTTGTTGACCTCTGTCAAGGTCATAGGACGCTAGGGGCAAAATATTATCGGGAATTTCAAGTGTTGAAATTTGCAATGAGATTGCATACCTTCTATGAGATAGTTGGATCCCGATACCCGCTGCGAGTAATTGTTACTCCTGGGAGAGTTTTATACATTACAATTAGCCGATCAAGTAGGTGTCTAGAAAGGTGTCAACGGGGTTACGCCTCTGGGAAAACGAGGTTTACATTAATTATGTTCGTGCGAAAGCACGGGGGACCTCCCTCAAAGTACCGACACTAGCCTGGCCGAAAGATTGGCGAACTTGTAGTGTGTAATTAATCCCGGCTAGTCTTTCCTTTTAGGGTTTGAAGGAAGATTTGATAAAAAGCAGTGGGAGCCACCCTGATTAGATAAAATAATAACCAATCTATTCTTGCAAGAGCGCACGATGAGTGTTTTCTTCTCTCTCTCTCCTGGTAGCGACCATATCACGCCTTAATCAAGATAATAATACGGATTATTGACCGAACCCGCTTGTTATACTGAGCTAGGGAACGTTGGTCCCGCTCCAACTTATAATTGTTATAAGACAGAGCAGAATATTGGGGATTACCAGAATTCCCTTGCCGCCCAAACGAAGAGAGTGCATGCTGATGCATCATCTTCGGGTGTGTTCTTTATGGAGAACTGTTTCTCAGTATCCTTTACGTCCTGGGTATGTGATACCGGATCAGGATCCCGCATATGTAATATGTTACATGGGCTACAGATAGGTAAAGAACTGAGAACGGGTGATAAGTTTCATGAGGCAGAAAACAGGGCAAGTGTTGTAGCCAAGTATGTTGGTCACTGTCACCCTGTATTACCAATACATTGATTCTAAACGAATGTTATTAGATACCGAATCTGATATACAAAATCATATCAGTCTCTTTATCAGTAAAGAAATGATAAAATTTTGTATTGTTGGATAATGTTTTGAACATTTCCTATATCAAAAGTTGATCGGTTCAGGCACGTTATCTAAAAGCATTGATGTTCTAAATCAAATTACAGTTCTTTTGTATACGGAACACACACAAGAGGAAGAGTTCAGATATGAACGAATCCTTCTTGAGGCATTGTAGACTAGGTCATATCAATGCGACCCGACTGGCTGAAGTTACATTTTAGATGCATATTTAAATCAGTTTGAATCTACATCTTGTGAAACTTGCCAGTCATGTCACAAAGATATAATGACACCAGCTCTGTTTATTGGAAACAGAGAAAGAGTTAGTAAACTCTTGGGATGATACATGTTGATGTATGTAGGTCCCCTGTCTACACATGCCAAGACCGGTTCTTTGTACTTCATTACATTCTCTGATGATCTCTCAAGATTCAGACCTATGTTCCTGTTGAAACACAAGTCCGAACCTTTTGAGATATTCACAGAATATAAGTTAGAAGTAGAGAACCAATAACATGTATAAGTATTATGTCCTTTGATGAGATCGAGGAGGAGAATACTTGAGCACGGAAATCCTGGATTATTCTAAAGGAGAATGAGATTCTCTCTCAGCATTACTCCTCCATATACACCATAGCACGATGGTATATCGGGGCGGAGCAATAGCACCCTATGTGATATGGTGTGCTCTATGATGAGTACTACTGAGTTACCTTTTTCCTTTTGGGAGTTATGCACTTGAGAAGCTGCATACCTATTGAATAGGGTTCAAATCAAATCAGTTGCCTACCATTTCATATGTGATATGGAAAGGGAAGAGCCCATATCTTAAGTTGGTTAAGATTTGGGGTTGTCCGGCCTATGTCTAAAAGCAAAATCCGGACAAGCTCGAGGCAATGTAAGTTATGTAGAACTGGAAAGGTTCCAACTATACAAACTGCAGCTGATGATTTGGTAGAACCGAAGGATTCAGAAGAATCCAACGAACCTCAACCTCTCCGCCGATCTAGTAGGGTTCCTCACCCACCTGAGAGATATTTCGGTTTCTCTATGACAGTGGGAGCGTGGATTGCATCATGAGATGATGACCCAACTAGTTTCGAGCAGGCCATCGAGAGTAGGGACTCTGTAAGAATGGCTGGATGCTTAGTGATCTGAGATGGAATCCATGTACACCAACAATGTATGGACTTTGGTTGCTATATCTGAAGGGTTAAATCCCCATCAGGATCAAGTAAATCTTGAGAAGATTACTTGGTGTAAATGGAAAAGTTGAGACTTTCAAAGCTAGACTTGTTAAAGGTTTTCGTCATCAACCAGGCGTGGATAATGATGAAACCTTTTCAAGTATCTATGTTTAAGTCCATCCAGATCCTACTTACCACGGCTATAAATTATGACTACGATATCTGGTGGTTGGGTGTCATGACTGCTTTTCTAAATGATATTTTGGAAGAGAGCGTCTATAAGTACACAGCCAGAGGGCTTCGTGGACAGTGGGAGCAGCGGAAACGTGTGCAAGATGCTTTATAGGATAAAGCAGACATCGCGGAGTTGGAACATCTGTTTTGATGTGTTAGTCAAAGAGTTTGACATCATCAAAATGGTAGATGAACCTTGTATATACAAAAAAGGTAGTAGGGAGTATGGTGATGATCCTCGTAGAGTACGTGGATGACATACTCTTGATAGGGAAGGAGTTTCCTATGCTACGCTCGATCAATCTCCGCTTATCACAATGATTCTCCACATAGGATCAAGATGATACCTCCTAAATCCTGAGTTTTCATCTATGAGATAGATGTTATTTGGGTGTTAGAATACTCACTAGCTGTAGTGAGATGGTATCAGTTGATCCTGGGGAGAATCACTGGAAGGGTTCCAGGGTGATAAAGACGACTGAATGTCAGTCACAGGCATTGTCTTTACCCTCAGTAAAGGGACGGTATGTTGGAAGAGTTCCAAGCTAGATACCGTGGCATACTAGACGATAAAGGCAGGATATATCGCTACTTAAGATGCTACCAAAGAGGCTGTTTGGATGTATATTGGTTCATGAGATGAACTACGTTCCTCCCATTGTGTGACAATGGAGTTGTGGCTTATGCCAAGAAACGCCGGTCCCATCAATGATCCAGACATATTCTAAGGCAGTGTCACCTGATCATGGAGATGGTTGATCTCCAGGGTGATCGAGGTCAGGAGAGTAGACTCGGAGGACAACACGGCGGATCCACTCACAAAGGCCTGTTCCCAGAGAGAGATTTTTATGGGATGGTTGAGTATGAGATACTACAACCACTGCTATCAGATGGCCCTAGTGCAAGTGGGAATATGTTAGTTATATGTATGCCCTAGAGGCCATTACTGTACATAGGATGTATATTGTAGTGGATGCTTGGACATATATAGGGAGGACTTTCTTGCTCGACATGATAGTATGCTATCTGGTTGATCTTTACCTTAACGTGTATACTGATTGTCTCTCTGTTACATGTTGGTAAAGCCCTTAGGATGTGTACTTGACTACCTGGACTATGATGCGGATCATACTAGTGGGGACAAGGTAGTCCGTAAGTACATCCTTCAAGGTCCCTAGTCGTGGGTATATCGATACGGGGCATCGATATACCAGAGTAGACTAGCGTATACCTTCTCGACCCATACAGATGGGCGATGGATGATCCCATATCCATTGGTGTTTGACATCAGAGATGATATACGGGTGCTCAGTGGAGACTGGGTACACTGGACGGACTCGCCGAGAACTCCCAGATGGTATTATACCTTATGTCAGATGGCAGTTCTCTGGTGACACTGGTACAGAGTAGTCTGTTGACCCGAGATCGTCATAGAGTCTTGTGTGGTTCCCACTGTGCTTTGATTTCCATCTTACCACGTCCAAGAGGGCGTGCAAAACGGTGGTTTTTGGGTACAGTCCCGAGTCACATGGAGGCAATGAGCGATAGGAGGGGATTCGTCACTCCCGGTATAGGGAGTTGATGTTGCGCTGTGTTCGATTGGCTATAACCGGAAATCCCTGGCCAGGGTTGCTGAGATTTACTGGTAAGTGTTACCAGTAGTTTCTCGAACTGTTATAGACCTCATATCGACATGACTTATCGAGCTATTGGGGTCTGACGTTTACCACCCCTAGGCGAGATTTGCAACATATCAGACGATCAGACCGGACTGTACGGTAGTGTTACTGGTTGGATTCACTGGAGTGTGAGCGGGCTTGCTCGTCGATCTTCTGATCGCTCAATACCCGGGTGGCCGTTACGTTTAGCAGACCGCTTGCGGCTTGTGGGTGTTTGATATGATCATCACCTGCTGCCGGCGTATTGACGAGTCTTTAGAGTCCTACACAGAGGTTTCCTGGCTCAAGCGAAACGAAATAGGAGCGCATATGAGATATGTGCGGGACCGAGAATAATGCGTGTATGTGATACCGTATTCCATTCTCGCGATGAATGTATCGAATGGTTGTATGCGATATAACCTAGTTATCGAATCGAGGGTTGATTCGATAAGCCGATACATTGGATACTAGTCGGTTATATGCGATATGACCGGATCGTTAAATCAAGTGTTGATTTGATGATTTAATGCATAATTATATATTTGATATATTAATTTGCATTAACTAGTATTGGTTCACTTTAAATGGATTTTCTCACTTGTTTGTGCACATTTTATATATATGATATATTTTTTATGCACAAGATTGTATCATATTTGATGATACATGCTAGTTTGGGTTTGTGTAAAGAATTAAACCATGGTTACTTAAGTGGTTAGGGTTTAATTTCCTTTTCTCATTTATTTATATATTTATTATTTTTGGAAAAATATTTAGCATAATGCAAAATGGTGGCTTTCTTTGGATGCATGTTGAAGCTTCATGAAGACTTTGACCAAGTGACCATTTTGTCTCATGCTTAACCCTAACCATTCCATTCAACCATGATTAACTCTCTACACATTACCATGGTTAATATTATGATAAGTATGTTTTTATTATTGATTTTCATAATAACTTATCATAATATTCATCTTCTTCTTCTTCTTCACTTGAAGAAAGCATGCCTCCATCAATGGCAACTTGATGAAATGAGTGAGAAATCCAATTCTAAAGTGAACCCACCTCCTATTTCTTCATCCTCTACCTCTTGCCAAGTAGTAGAATGTGTTTTCTTCACAAGTTTCTTGACTTGGTGAAGTGGGAGCTTGATCTTGTGATGCCTCGACGTAGATCATCTTCGGCACGAAGCCGACGACCTTGCCCGCCCATTTCTCCGATGAAGCCGACGCTAGAGCCCGGGATTTCATTTGGACAGCGGAGAGGACTTCATCACAGAGCCGTGGAGGTGGAGAACCTGATCTACAAAGGTTGTATTTCCGTTCTTTTAGTTTAAAGTAGTAAACTAGTTGCTTTGGTCGCCTAGATTTCTAGTTAACGATCCGTAGTCTAGGGTTTCTCGGCACCGTAAATTTTGAAATTGGCATGGTTGATGCCTTGTGACACCTCTTGAGAGTGCCTAGTGTAGGGTTCCTAGGCACTCTAATGAAGTCTCACAAGGCATCAATCATGCCAATTTCAAAAATTATGGGTGCCGAGAAACCCTAATACGGATCGTCGGCTAGAATTCTAGGCAAAACGGTAAACTAGTTAACTACTTAACTAAAAGTTAGATGCTACAACCTTTGTAGATCCGGATATCCACTTCCTTAGCTCCACGTAGTCATCCTCTCGCTGTCCTTTTCGAATCCTAGACTCATTCGTCGGCTTCATCGGGGAAAACGAGCGGAATAGGTCGTCGGCTTCGTGTCAAAGACGATCTACGTCGAGGTTGCACAAGCTCAAGCTCCGACTTCACAAAGTTGTGAAACTTGTGAAGAAAACACCCAAAACAACTTGGAAAGAGGTAGAGGGTGAAGAAATAGGAGGTGGGTTCACTTTAGAATTGGATTTCTCTCACTAGAACTCAAGTTGCCATTGATGGCATCAAGGTTTCTTTCTTGAAGATGAAGATGAAGAAGAAGAAAGAATATGATAAGTGTTGAGATAAAATCAAAATAAATCAATACTTATCATAACTAAACCAAGGTTAAGTGTAGAGAAAAGACCATGGTAAAAGAGAAGGGTTAGGGTTAAGCTAGAAGACAAAATGGTTTCTTTAGTCAAAGCTTCATGAAGCTTCAACAAGCTTCATGATAAAAAGAAACCATTATGTTTTCATTTATCCATTTATATAAATAAAGAATGGATAAATAAATGAGAGAAAGAATCAAAACCCTAATTATCTACTTAACCATGGTTTAATTCTTTACACTTAACCAAATGAACAAGTATCATCAAACATGATACAAAAATGTGCACAAAAGCATATCACATATACAATGTGCATCAAGTGAGAAAAATCCGTTTAAAGTGAACCAATACTAGTTAATGTAAAGTAATATATCAAATATATAATTATACATTAAATCATTAAATCAACATTTGATTCAATGATCCGGTCATGTCGCACATAACCGACTAGAATCCAATGTATCGATTTATCGAATCAATGATTCGATAACTAGGTCATATCGAATATAACCAATCGAAACATATATCGCGAGAATGAAATGCGGTATCACATACACGCATTATTCTCGGTCCTGCACATATCTCATATGCGCTCCTATTTCGTTTCGCTTGAACCAGGAAACCTCTGTGTAGGACTCTAAAGACTCGCCAATACGCCGGTAGCAGATGATGATCATATCAAGCACCCACAAGCCGCAAGCGGTCTGCTAAACGTAACGGCCATCCGGGTATTGAGCGATCAGAAGATCGACGAGCTAGTCCGCTCACACTCCTGTGAATCCAACCAGTAACACTTACCGTACAGTCCGGTCTGTTCGTCTGATAAGTCGCATATCAAGTCTAGGGGTGGTAAACGTCAGACCCCAATAATCGATAAGTCGTGCCGATGTGAGGCTCATAACGGGTCGAGAAACTACTGGTAACACTTACCAGCAAATCTCTGATCAGCCCTGGCCAGGGACTTCCCTGTTACGGCCAATCGAGCACAGCGCAACATCAACTCCCAATACCGGGAGAGACGAAACCCCTCCTATCGCTCATTGCCTCCATGTGACTCGGGACTGTACCCAAAGACCACCGTTTTGCACGCCCTCATGGACGTGGTAAGGTGGAGATCAAAGCACAGTGGGAATCACACAAGACTCTGATGTACAGACTAACCTGTACAAGTGTCACCTGAGAACTGCCATCTGACGTAAGGTATAATACCATCTGGGAGTTCTCGGCGAGTCCGTCCAGTGTACCCAGTCTCCACTGAGCACCCGTACACCATCTCTGATGTCAAACACCAATGGATATGGGATCATCCATCGCCCATCTCATGGGTCGAGAAGCGTATACGCTAGTCTACACTGGTATATCGATGCCCCGTCTCGATACACCCACGACTAGGGACCATGAAAAATGTACTTATGGACTACCATGTCCCCACTAGTATGATCTGCATCATAGTCCAGGTAGTCAAGTACACATCCTAAGGGCTTTACCAACATGTAACTATAAGACAGTTTAAAGAGACTAGTGTACATGTTAAGATAAAGAGTAACCAGATAGCATACTATCATATCGAGCAAGAAAGTCATCTCTATATATGTCCAAGCATCCAATATAATATACATCATCTGTACAATACTGGCCTCTAGGGCATACATACAACTAACACCTAGGAACCCTACAATTGATGATATTGAAAATACTATCATTAACACCCCGGCTGAGACCTTTCCTCACACACACACTTCTACTTCTGATCCTTGTTCTTCTACCCCACCGCCTTCTCGCGAGCCTATTCTCCATTTCCCACCAGGCTCGTCACCTCAGTATACCCCTTCTAGTTCTCCACAGACGGTCCCCACTCCTCTTTTGGGATCACGTCTACCCCCTCTTCCTTTTCCTATGATGGACCCGGCACTTATTGCTAAAGCTCCTTACCCGAATCGGTTAAGGGGTAATAAATCGAGTCCATATATGGAGAAAATTATGGAAATGTTCAAACAGGATAACATCAATATCCCTCTCCTAGATGCTATTCAACAAGTCCCCGCTTATGCGAAAATTCTTAAGGACTTGTGCACTAGGAAAAGGAAGACTCGAGTGCCGAAGAAGGTCTTCATGTCTAATAACATTAGCATTGCTTTTATCCCACATCTACCAAAGAAACGTAAAGACCCAGGATGTCCTACGATATCGATTTCTATTGGGAGTAAAAACATAAATCGTGCTCTTTTAGACCTTGTCGCAAGTGTTAACCTGCTTCCATATTCGGTATACGAGCAGCTAGGGATTGGGGAGTTGAAACCAGCTCACTGCACTTTCCAAATGGCAGACCGTTCAATCACCAAACCAAGGGGTGAACTAGAGGATGTGTTGATAAAGGTCGGGGAATTTGTATTCCCTGTAGATTTCATTGTACTCGATACACAACCTGTAGCGAACCCCCGGGGCCAAATTCCGGTGATTTTGGGTCGACCTTTCCTTGCCACTTCCAACGCTGTTATTAACTGTAGAAATGGTTCAATGAACTTATCATTTGGAAATATGACCATTGAACTAAACATCTACAAAGTTGGAAGTCAGCCATCAGAACCTTCTGCTCATATTCTTGATGTGTGCTTTGTCCACGAGATCGCTCCCGAAAGTTGCGAAGTTGAGAAACTTTGCTTTACAGATCTCAACGACACTACCGCATCACTGTTTGATGTTACACATGATCTTAGTGAGGACACTTTTCCCACACTTGAATCCGACACTTCTGACCTATCACCACCCGAGTCTGTATCTTTCACAGGCTCTGAGCTTTTTTGTGACTCCAAAAATCACTCAATGATCCCACCTTCTATCATTTCTCCGCCTGAATTAGATCTCAAAATTTTACCTTCTCATCTTAAATATGCTTATTTAGGTGAGAATGAGTCTCTACCGGTTATCATATCCGTTTCTCTAGCATCAGAGCAAGAGAATGCACTTTTATCGGTATTGAGATCTAATAGAGAGGCGTTTGGTTGGACTATGGCGGACATCAAAGGGATTAGTCCCTTTATTGTTGAACATCATATACATGTGATGGATGATTCCAAACCAACTCGAGAACCACAGAGACGGTTGAATCTCGTCATGAAGGAAGCGGTGATGAAAGAGATCGTCAAATGCCTTGATAATGGTATTATATACCCCATCTCCGATAGCCAATGGGTGATCCTATACATGTCGTCCCTAAAAAATCCGGCATCACTGTTATTACCAATGAGGCAAATGAGTTGATTCAGACACGCGCCCAAACTGGGTGGCGTGTATGTATTGATTATAGAAAACTCAATGCTGCCACGAGGAAAGACCACTTTCCTCTACCTTTCATTGATCAAATGCTGGAACGCTTAGGTGGACGAGAGTATTATTGCTTTATGGACGGATACTCTGGCTATAATCAGGTCCCCATCGCCAAAAGGATCAAGATAAAACCACTTTTACTTGTCCTTTTGGTACCTTTGCTTATAGACGCATGCCCTTTGGGTTATGCAATGCTCCCGCTACCTTTCAGCGGTGTATGATGGGGATATTCTCTGACAGGGTAGAGAATTTTCTGGAGATCTTTATGGACGATTTCTCGATTTTTGGAGACTCTTTTTCTGATTGCCTATCGAATCTTGACGCAGTTCTTACTCGTTGCAAAGAGAAGAACTTAACTTTGAACTGGGAAAAATGCCATTTCATGGTCCAAGAGGGAATTGTACTTGGACATGTTATTTCACAGAAAGGCATTGAGGTTGACAGAGCTAAGATAGATGTCATTCAAAATCTTTCTCATCCCAAAAGCGTTAAAGATATTCGATCATTCCTTGGCCATGCAGGCTTTTATAGGAGATTCATTAAGGATTTTAGCAAAATTGCTAGACCTTTAACTCTTCTCTTGGCCAAGGATACGACCTTCCACTTTGACTCGGATTGTGAGGCAGCTTTCGACTCACTCAAACACTCCCTCACTGCAGCCCCCGTTCTATCGTCTCCAAATTGGGACTATCCCTTTGAGCTGATGTGTGACGCATCCGATTTTGCAGTTGGTGCAGTCTTAGGACAGCACATTGAAAAGATGCCACACGCGATCTACTATGCGAGTAAGACCCTGAATGATGCTCAAATCAATTATACAACTACCGAAAACGAACTTTTGGCAGTTGTATTTGCATTAGAAAAATTCAGGCCTTACTTAATTGGCTCTCCTATAGTTGTGTACACTGACCATTCCACCTTAAAACATCTTCTGGCGAAGAAAGATGCAAAAGGTCGGCCAATACGTTGGATCCTTCTGTTACAAGAGTTTGATCTTGTTATCAAAGATAAGAAAGGATATGAAAACGTAGTAGCCGACCATCTTTCACGCATCTCTTCTTCCCCTGTGACCCTGCCGATCAATGATTCATTTCTGGATGAACAACTCTTGAGCATATCCAATGAACCTTGGTTCAGGGATATTGTGAACTATCTTGTCACGAGACTTATACCCAGCGATTGGTCAAAACAGGACAAATACCGTTTTCTATCCCAAGTAAAACACTTTTACTAGGACGATCCATATTTGTTTAAGTATTGTCCTGATCAGATCATTCGCCGGTGTGTCCCGAAAGAAGAGTTCAAGAGTGTTCTTTCTTTTTGTCATGATCAGGCTTCCGGGGGTCACTTTGGTCCTAAAAAGACGGAGGAGAAAGTTTTGCAATGTGGATTTTATTGGCCTACCTTGTTCAAGGACGCATTTGAGCATTGCAAAACCTGTACACAATGTCAGTACACGAGTAGAATTTCCCGGAGAAATGAAATGCCTCAGCAACCCATTCTAGTGGTTGAAATTTTCGATGTTTGGGGGATTGATTTTATGGGTCCCTTTCCCAACTCCTTTGGGAATTTATACATACTGCTGGCGGTTGATTATGTCTCAAAGTGGGTTGAAGCCATTCCATGTCGCACTAATGACAGGAAAGTTGTCATTAAGTTCTTAAAAGAGAATATCTTTTCACGATTTGGACACCCACGTGCTATCATTTGCGATAATAGGACACATTTCTGCAACTGGTCTTTCGAGACTCTGATGCTGAAATACGCAATCAACCACAGACTTTCTACACCCTATCATCCCCAAACGATGCGGGCAGGCTGAGATTTCAAATAGACAGATCAAACTAATCTTGGAGAAGACTGTTGCTAAGAATAGAAAAAACTGGTCGACCAAACTAACGGATGCTCTTTGGGCATTCCGAACTGCATTTAAAACCGACCTAGGGATGTCTCCATATAGGATAGTGTTTGGAAAGGCATGTCACTTACCTGTCGAGATTGAGCATAAAGCATTGTGGGCTATTAAGGAAATCAACTTTGACCTAAACCAAGTCTGCGACTTTCAGAAGCTGCAAATAAATGAGCTAAGCGAACTCCGCGATGAAGCTTATGATAACGCTGTAATCATAAAGAATAAGACCAAGGTTTTTCACGATAAAAACATTTTGAGGAAAACATTTTCACCTGGTCAACAAGTCCTTCTTTATGATTCATGACTACACCTTCACGCAGGTAAGCTTCAATCTCGGTGGAAGGGACCTTTTGTTGTGCGGTCTGTATACCCGCACGGGGCAGTAGAAGTAGAAAATGTTAAAAACGACACATTTTTCAAAGTGAATGGACATAGACTAAAGCCGTATTTTTCCACTGACCCCATGGAGGAGCTCCTGCTCTTACAGGAGCCATTTTATTTGGATTAAAATTCCTCCGTCTCACCTTCATGTCCTGTATATCACTGCATCATCTTTTGGAATGGAGGTGAGTGAAAAGAGTAAGTTTGGGGGAGATTCTTCACTTATATATTTTGCCCCCACTAATAAATTCCTCTCAGGCTTACAGGTTTCGTAGATATAGCTGTTGGCAACAGTGAGGACACTGTTGAAAACAAGTTTGGGGGAGGTTTGTGCTTACTTTTGCATCATTTGCATATCATTTGCATAAGCACAAAACATTTCTTTAAAAACTTTTAAAAATTTTCAAAATCCATAAAAATTTAAAATTTTCAAAATATAAAAATACTTTAATATTTAACATTTTTGTACATAAATAAGATAATGAAAGTTTAGATAGTGAAAAATTACATCCATGAGATTAGAAAAATTTAAGTAAACCAAGAAAATTAGAAGTTTTCGTATACGGACTAGTAATAAGTAGTTATAAGCCGTTGTCCCAAGGGTTAGTAAGATGAAGGACGTCACTAATCTGAGGATAAAAATAAGTCTGAAAAATAGTTTCTATTCTGGAAGCCAAACATTTTGAACGTTGATACCCTGCTATTCGCACTTACACATGTCTTGAAGCCCGGGATAGTAGAGGATACCTTGAAATGCTCTTGTCTTAAAGCCAAAAGTATGAAGGAAATAAAAAAAAATGAAGAAAATATAAAGTGGTGAGAAAAATGGACAGTGGTTTTGTTATCGCCAAGGCAGCAATAAAAAAATATAGCGAGGGTGCCTCTTCACCTAGTGCCCTAAGGCCAACTGGTCTGGGAGTCACTGCTAAGCCTTAGGTGGTGCAAGACAAGGAAAATACACCAAATAAGCAAGCACATGAGTAATTGGTCGGTTAGTACCTCAAGAAGTATTAACGGTCGCATGAAAGTGTGTAAGCAATCTCATCTAAATATTCATTAACTAAAAAAGTACCGAGGCTGATGGGCAAGAGTATGATAGCTTGAATTGAATTCTCCGGGTGTAGGGATGTCCTTTACACACACGCAGGGTTATATGATCGATGTTTGGAAGAAAGATAGGAATGAAGAATAAGACGATGTTTCATTGAGGGAGGACGTGATTTTCGACATCTTTTCAAGACTATTAAGATATGACTCATGACAACCGAAAAGCTAGCTTAGTTGGAAACCCTAATTTTCAAAGTTTTTCTTTTACAATTCTTTTCTTTAAATGCAATATTCATGATCTTCCTTTTATTATTGGATTTTGTGGGTGCAATCCGCTGAAAACCCTCAGGAGACAACACTCCTCCTACTAGGGACACCTAGAGGTTTAAAGGCTTGTTGCACGTGCTCAGTGCAATCGTGTTGCCAACGAAAGTGTGCTAGTTAGTTTTTCTCTTTCTTTATTTTCTCCTTCTTTTTAATAAAAAGTTCGCTCGAGACGATCGAAAATAAGTTTGGGGGAATTTGATCAGTCGAAAATACTGCATCTTTAAACCGGCAATTTCCCTATCATTTGCACTCATCTAGAAGTGTTCGGAATTCATATTGCACATATTAGCAAAACAGTCGTAAAATATCAGATTGCATATGTTAGACTTTAAAACCGGCACTATAAGGGAAATTGACTGTATTTCATAGCATCACATCATTCCTATATATATCGCAACTTGTGTTTCGAAGTCTGTGAAGGAAATTCAAGGAGAATGATCAAATTTACAAAACAAAGACTGTTAAAATACGCCAACTCAAGGATTTGGAATCTGGCAATGATCTAAGAAGCATTCAGAGATTCAACATATCATAAAAATACCAACAAGTTATCAAGAGTCCACAACAAGGAAGCCAAGTGGCCGCGGAACCGCGGCCGGAGCCGCCTTGCGCCGCGGTTCCGCGGCGGTGCTACCACGTCAGCCCTCCCTCTCTGCTGCAGCCCTCTTCCCTCAGTGTGTACACCTCAGAAATACACTGCAAGTTCCAGAAAGATCCTGAACATTCTGCCAGATCAGCAAGCTCTCAGGGTTCCTAACTAAACACCCCAAGCTTCCACAACAAGCTTCACCTAAACTCCATTAAGGACCTAGAACCTTCTCCCCAACCTCCTAGCTTAGGGTAGAAGCTAAGCCCTAACTAACTACTTCTAGAAGCCTCTCCCTATAACTAACTTTTGGAGGGAAAATTCAAATTTGAATTCCTAGAGTTAGGGTTTGGGAAACCTATAAAAAGACCCTAGGCCTCTCTTGAAAGGGCTAATCTTGAGTTGCTCATTGTTGGCTAATCTCTAGTTGTTCATTGTTCCTCAATTCAATTGTTGTGGTTGTTCTTCATCTTCAACCCAACAACTACCACCTCAAAACCCTAACCCTAATCCAATCCAAAGATTAAGAATTCAAGATCCTTTGAGTGCAAGCAAAGCAAGTCAACAACGATCCTTTAGAAGCGGAACCGGACTTCAACGGAGCACGAGATCCAAGCCGATCCATGACTCAAGGAGCCGAGCGACGCAAGAATTGACGATCAAAGTTCCTTCCTCTTGTAGTTCTTGAGAGTTGTAACTAATTGTTGATATAATAAAGGTGAAGATTCTTTAAACTTGCTTTTATTTCAATTCGAGCATTATGCTTATATTTCGATTCTTGAACATATTCTTTGTGGTGATGCTTGAATAAAACTCCGCTCGTGGAGGAATCGGAACGATTGTAGAATGATGATATTGACGAATCTTTAAAAGTTTTCTTAAGTCCTATAACAATTGTAAATTCTTGAAAATCGAATGATCGATGATCTAGATCGACGCGAATGCGTTCTTGATTCCTTTCGCACGATCTAGAGATCAATGATCGATCATCCGACTTTCAAGAAGCTATCTAGTGAATGTGATTCATCGAAAGGACAAAGGATAGGATGAGGAACCCTAATTCTTCGCAAGATCCTTGATTCTCGATGAATCTATATCGATTTAGCATCAACTTGTTAATGGATAAGAAATCGTATTCTTGAATCTTCTTCACATCTACAATCTACTCGATTCCTACGAGCTTTACTTCAAATCTTGAAACCTAAATTGATTGGAATTCTATCGATACTTGATTATTGATGTTTATCATTTTCTTGATTCTTGATTAGAATAATTGATTCTTGAAACTCATCAATAAAAATATTCAATCGTTTTCTTTTCTTTTTCTATTAATTTTTCAATTCAAACAAAACAAAATACGAACGAATCGCACAATCCCTGTGGACGATCCGCACTCACTAATGCGCTACAAACCGACACCGTTATTGATTGCGGTCAAATATTTTTGGTTGTGATTTCATACAAGTTTCTAAATACCGACAACAGAAAATAAGATCAATCACCAAGCATCGACACTCGAAAACATCATGAAAACCGTGCTCAGCATCGGCACGTAAATCCTCATATATCGGGCTTCGTCAGTCCGGATTGGCCCACGGGCTCCGTCAGTCCGGATCGTCCCATATCATCTCTCGACTCCGGTCGGTATCATCCGGATATCCGCCGAGCCCAAATACTATCACCGGTAGGTAGTAGTCCCTCTTCCAGGCTCACCGTCTACTACACAGCGATCCGTTCTCACCCCGGGGTACCATACCGGGTCCACCATGTACCGGCAATCGGCCTCATCCGCCTCCTCGAATCGGGTTTCGTATGTCGCTCTCAGAACTGAGAAAACACATGGTGGATGCACTGAAATATCACATCAAGAGAAACCAGGTTTTTAAAACAACACACAATCTCTTTTAAAATATCCACGGTTCTTAAATCCAGAAATCTCATGAAAATAGCATATCTCAATGCGTAAAAATCATAGAGCATGATGCATGCGACATATAACAGAAATGTAAGCATATCAATATATCATGCAACATGGAACAGTGATATGACATATTAAGGGAAAACCGCTCTTTTAAATGATTCCAGTTTTTAAAATATAACATGCGGTTCCCAATTTCCAATTAAAACTAGTTATCTATGTTGGTGCAATATGTATATGCGCAATTATAGATGTACCAATATATGTGTGCACCAATATGGATGTACAATGTATATGTGCGTAAATATGGATATATCAATGTATACGTGCACCAATATGGATATACAAATGGGTATATCCGCAAGTATAGATGTATCAATGTATATGTGCACCAATATGGATATACAAATGGGTATATCCATAAGTATAGATGTATCAATGTATATGTGCACCAATATGGATATACAAATGCGTATATCCGCAAGTATAGATGTATCAATGTATATGTGCACCCAAGTATGGATGTAACAATGTATATGTGCACCAATATGGATATACAATGGGTATATCCGCAAGTATGGATGTATCAATGTATATGTGCACCAATATGGATATACAAATGGGTATATCCGCAAGTTTAGATGTATCAATATATATGTGCACCAATATGGATATACAATGTGTATATCTGGAAGTATAGATGTACCAATCTATGTGTGCACCAATATGGATGTACAATGTATATGTGCGCAAATATGGATATATCAATGTATATGTGCACCAATATGGATATACAAATGGGTATATCCGCAAGTATAGATGTATCAATGTATATATGCACCAATATGGATATACAATGTGTATATCCGCAAGTATAAATGTATCCATGTATATGTGCACTAATATGGATATACAATGGGTATATCCGCAAGTATGGATATAGCAATGTATATGTGAGCATGTTATGCGAAGAGTCATACCATGATGCAGCAATCATACTGTGTAGTGACATGGCAATTATCGATGACGAAGTGTATGAGCCTACAATCTATGTATGTGTAACATGCGCATCATCGATAATGGTGCAGGTGTACTATCACAGGTATAAGAGATGCAATGCGAATAACATGAAGGCAACATAAGGTAAAACATATGCAAATGCTGACGGGTATACGTATCTAACATGATCGAGCCGATGAATCTATCAATCGGCATCCAGCCAAAACATCAACGTGTACGGTATAATCCATCGTACGACAACCTTTAGTCAAGGGTAAGGATCAATCATCAAGTCAAACTCATCACGCACGGAAAATCATCGTATGGCGACATTAAGCTAATAGGGGTCCTATCATCTTATAAGACAAATGAGGGTACGGCCTAATATCATATACGGCCTATCATCCATGATTCACAATATTCTATGTATGTATATATATCTATGTACCTATGTCCCGATTCACATCCGCAATAATCTCATATCAGGGGACCGACAGGGTATAAATCATCTCGATCGACTCGCATCCGTATACCAACATATCATCATATCATCATATCGGTCTTATATTCTTTCATTGCATTTATATCACACATCAAATCGAATTTACATAAACATTCTATCTCTACTAAGTATAAGTATCTAATCTAACAAACATACCCAAACCATACAATCAGATTTTTAAAGAAGTGAACCGTAGTTTTGAAAATAGGGGTTACGGTGTTTTTAAGGAAAGGATATCGTTTGAAGATCCGTAACATCCCTCAAGGTATATATTTAAAACATGCATACGATTCTTCGGTTTAGAAAAGGGTATGGTTCGGATGACGCATCTACATCGACTATCTAGTCCTACAGTGCCATAACAGCAATATCGCTAAACATCATCCTATGATAGTCGTAATATATCACTCCTAACTATCCTCTAGTTTCTAATATGGTTTCGTAGCTATCCTCATTCTAACCCTAGTTTCCTAATCTAGGTTTCCTAACCATATTCTATAGATCAGTTTTCCATCAAAACTTTGCGAGGGTGCTATACGCCATCCACCCGACTTTCCCCGTGGATTTAGATCCACTCACCTTGCTTCTTACTTGCCGAAGTCGATGATGCCACGCTCCGTCGCCTCGGGATCCACACGAAGGTACCTACAATAATAAACCATCGCAATGCGTATTAAAATCAAGGCGGAAAACCAAAACGGTACACGTTTCGCTCATAGGTCAAAACCTATAGCTTTAAGTGCAAAACACGACCAAAAACCCTGGTCGTGGACGTCCAAATGCCACACGACGGAAACACAATACCAAATACCAAAATCAAGTTAAAACGAAGTCGTAAAACAATGCATCAACTCATGGAAATGGTCTCAGATTTTACCCTAAGCCAAATTGGTCAATTCTGCATATATGGAGGGCCTAATTTACATCTAAAGGGACCCCAGAACAAATACGGATCAATCTTAACCTACCCTGGCCTCAAATTGCGACCAGATTGAATAAATCTACGACCCAGGTGCAGCGGTTGGGGCTCAGGTCTTGGTGGTAGCTTCCTAGGTGCCTGCACGACTTCCAGTAATTGCAAAATCATTTCTAGTGTCCCCGGGTTGCTCCAGATTCCAAAATACTCTCACAATTCACACATTTATATGATGTAGGGGTTTCTAAACCCGTGTTTTGGGGTCTCTAAGCTCTGGTCCAGGTCATTAAACAGCCTCCAAGTCTAGTTAATAGCCACAACATCACCACTTTTTCAAACAAACACTCAAACCCCTTTACTAGGGTTTCCTAAGGTTCACTAAACATCACCATTTCATCTCTAAACTTGCATGAAAGGTAAAGTGAATGAAATACTATGCTAAGGGTGAATAAATTACCTCACTTGGGCAACCCAAGAAAAACCCTAGCTCCTCAAGGTGGTCGAAATCTCACTTTTCTTGGTCCAATGTGTAGAGGGTGTAGAGGGGATTAATTTTTGTGAAAGGGAATTAGGGTTTTGATCAAGGATTTGAGATGATATCATGGGGTGAAGGTGGAGGGAAGAGAGGAAGCAGAAGAAGAAGAAAATGACGGGGGAGGATAAAATGAGGCAGCCCCTCTCTCTCTCCTCTCTTATTTCCACCCACTCTCTCTCAATATTACCCTTTTACCCTTTCTCTTCTTACCCTTTTCTTTTTATTAAAAACCCAAGTCACAAAATACCTAAAATAACACAAGAGCACAACATGTAATCACTACATAACATGACATGGTGCACTGGCCACGAAAAACTGTAGAAATGCGGATTTGGCTTAATCGTGATTAGCAGTGCACTAATCGGGTTTTTATCAAAATTGCATACAATAAATTTTAAAAATGCCAAATCCTTTAAGTATATTTTTAAATGAATAAATCATTTTAATTTCTATTTATTTCACAATTATTGGTATATATTTATACCCTTTTTCGAAAACCCCAATTTCGCAAATCGGGCAGTTTTCGGGAAATATATTATTTTAATATTAAATTCCCAAAAATAATATTTTATATTTCCTGAAATGTTACAGTCTTCCCCCCTTAAATAAATTCGGTCCCCGAATTTAAATTTAAACACCCAAAATCTAAAACATTTCAATAATCAGCTCAAATCAACGGGGCTCCAAAGTCATGGAAAACGCAGAAATAACACAG
The DNA here is from genome assembly GCA_030015575.1 of Agapanthus africanus. Taxonomy (NCBI): domain Eukaryota; kingdom Viridiplantae; phylum Streptophyta; class Magnoliopsida; order Asparagales; family Amaryllidaceae; genus Agapanthus; species Agapanthus africanus. The sequence goes on from JASDDO010000029.1 coordinate 57,682,750, forward strand.
CACATTGCGTCAAGTGCGCATGAAAACGAGTAAAAACTCAAAATCGTACTCCGTCAAGCGTCACGCAAATAATCGAATTTGCACGCATATACTCGGAGTTACAATGGAGATGCAGATCTCGAAATCCACAACTGAAATCCAATATACACTAGTCAAATACTTTAATACGTATATAGTACGTATCTTTGAAAACTCCAAAATTTGAATAAAATACATGCAACATCTTTTCTAAATCGTCGCGGGAATGCGTAACTCGCGGCGTAACTGATGGACGCTCATTTTAAAATAATAATATATGTCCATATATGTTTTCTTAAATACACGTCCCGTCGTTTTCAATATATCACAAATGGTTTTCCTTTATAAATGTTCGTGTCGCTCATGGACACATAGGATATAGCGAGACTATAGCTCCTCTTGAAAACCCTTTTTGGTAATCTTTTAATGCATGCAAAGTACTCATGTACTTTTCTCAGATCAGTCCTGTTTGGCTATTACACAATATAGTGCCCAACATGAAAACAATGTGCTCAAAAGCAAAATCAGCCTCAAAAGGCGTATCCAATAATCACATGCGTCTGGTGCGCATGGAAATCAAATCCAAATACAGGTGCCACAATATGCACAAAAGCCCAAAACTATGTGCAACGGTTGTGCACGAAAGCATCTGTTCAGTGCAACGGCTGTGCACGACAACAATATCGGGTGCATCTGATATGCACAAGAATCCAATCAGGTGCACAAGGTGCACAAAACAAATATCGAGTATCAAAATCGAATCGACGGTATAAAACACATTTCAATCTAAATCCAAATCAGGTATACCGTATTATATAATCTCACCACCATGTGCATCAACGTGCATAAAGCAAATCAAATACCAAGAGTGCATGAAAACTATGCCGAAAGCATAAATCAAATCATATGCATGCCCCAGGCATGAAATCACAATAAATATCTCAAATGACATCAAAACAAAGTCAGGTGCAACTGTGGTGCACAAAATACGTATCAATGCACTACAAGCACATATAAGCTATACCGAGGGCAAAATCAAATCATCCGAATGATATCCATGAAATCATAAACACATGATACGGAGGTACAAAATCGACATCAAATGCAATAGATATGCACAAATTGCAAATCAACACAACGGTGTATAAAATATATATATCAGGTGCGAAACTATGCGCAAACATGCAAATTCCCATGTTTTCACTGTTTGTTTCCTTTTTCCCCCCTCTGCAACCTAAAATATATCTTTTGTCCAATCTCCTGCAGGATTCTTTGCGCTTAAAAATCTTCCCCCTTCTCAATAACAAATCTTATGCAGGATTCTTTGCGCCGCGCATAAAATACAAAGATTTGATTGCAAGTGATTTACTGTTTTGCATATCTTTAATCGGACTTTAAGTGGCTTTTGATCAATTCAGATTGGGTGGGGATTTCATCACCCTTCCCAGGACCCCAGAAATCAAATAAAGCATTTGCATTGACCAATCTTTAATTAAAAAATACTAGACTCAGCCCTAAGGACTTCGAGCTCAATAGGACAGATGACTAGTTATAGGCATCGTCCGTTAATCCTAACCTGACTTTGCGGTGTCTAGGCAAGTGTGTCTAAGGCAAGTGGTTACTTTATTAGGACCGCTACTTGTAGCGGGGAGCCTCCCACTCACCTGGCACTTACCTGGCCGCAATTGGCGGTGAAGAGGCGGTTTGAGGTCCTATTTCTAGCCCTTTAGAACAGTTAGGAGCTGTCTAGCTAACCTAGGTGACCCTAGATCTAGGCCTGATTGTGCATTTCTGGTGGATTGCATTTGTGTCTAAGCCCTTTATCGAAAATCTTTTTTTGCAAAAAGTCACAAATAAAAAAAAAGGAAAATTTTTACAAAAAGACTTGCAACTTTTGTCGCTAAGAAATCCGTGCACCCCAACCTTCTTTCTCTTCTTATTCTAACATTATGGGTATCCCACCTCATAAATCCCTTGCCGAACTTTGGTATCCTGAACCTAACTTTGCCTCGTACGTCAATTGTTTCGGTCGATTTAAGGACGATCCCTCCATACCCAAAATTTCTTTGAAAGATCAAATAGAAGCGTATAGGAGAAACAGTTCGACATTACAATCCACTTTGTGTCAACCATGTCAACCTTCACCACCTTCTTATGTTGACACCACTTTTTCGAGTCCTATTGTAACTCCTAAACCGATGTCTATTGCTGAGCATATTGCACAATCTCGTAGCCGATCTTCCACTCCTTTCCACACATCCAGTTCTAGGGATCAACAAGTCCATTCACCTTTTTATCCAAATGTTGATCATATTCCGGTCCAACCATCCAATTCCTACCAGTCCTACCCGACTTTCCCACCTTCACTAAACATTGCTTCTACACAGCCATTTGGGAGTTTCACGTATCAAAACCATTTCGAATCTTTTACCGAAACCACTTCACAACCCATGTCTAGTTTGGAACAGTCGTTGGAAGCTTATATTTTAGCAACAAACAAAATGGTGAGGAATGTGGATGCGTCCATGGCCGCCCTTATGCAACCTAATGAACCGGTAGCTAGTTTCCAACTAGCTTTAAAAATTCCAATGTATGAGGAGGCGGTTGGACTGAGTGAGAATTTGAGAGGAGCGAGTGAGTTCTACATATTTCCAAATCAAACCTACCCATACCCAATTGAAGCCCACAACTCCGGTTTTCCATCGATTGTCCCAAATGATTCACAAGTTGAAAATAAAACATCAACGAGTTATGTGACTTTGTGGTGCTTGATTTGCCAGATTGTGAAGAATCTCTTTCGAGTGAAACCGCACCTAATCTTTTCGATCTTTACACCTCCAATCTAGAACCTGAATTGATAAATATCCATGCTTTTGATAAGCTGTCAGAAAAAATTGATTTTCACTTGATTGAGGATATAGACGCCGGGAATATTTTGGATGATGAACCCATCGATTTGATTGAAATTTTATGTCCAATTCATCATCTCGCGTCATTAAATGTTTCTCCCGAACTTCATATGCATCTTGATTTTGATGATAATGGCATGGATAGGCTAAATTTTGAGGAGAATATTGAGGAAATTATTGAGGATGAACCAGTTTTGTTTGATGAGTCGGATTTCCCAATTCATCATGTCCCTTCCACTGATTGGGTACACCCTCCTGAATCTTTAACTGATACCCTTCCTTACTCACTTCCCTCCGTCCTCATTCCGACCTTGCAAGAGACCGTTACGCTTTCATCTCCAATACCAAGTTCAACGTACCCATGTTTGCTCACGAATCTTGAGGGATTTAATCTCATTTTTCCGCGGGTTGATAGATTAGCACAATCGTTTTTTACACATCGGTCGTTACAAATTGTGCTTATTTATACACTCTACCCCCACCCTCAAGTTCGTATTCCCTCTTTCTTTGGTTCTACTAGTCTTCCTTTAATGATGCCGAGTGTTGATGAATCACAATCCGATATTTTGAGTTCGATAATTTTCAATTAGACCTTCGATGACAGTTTCGAAGATATTTTCGCCGACGAATTCTTATTCTTAAACGATACGAATTTTGTGATTAATCAACCTCCACTTGAAGAAGTAGAACCACTACCATTTCTTTTCCCTTTCCGTCATTCTTCTCCTCCACCGAGACCGTATACTGCTTCTATCTCGACACGGTCTCGTATGCTTCTCATCTCATTTCTCTACACCCCATTCTTTCACCAACTCTATCATTATCATGATAGAATTTTTGAATGGTTGGTGCTAACATTTGGCTTGTGTAAGGCCTTGCTTAAGTTTGGGGGGAACCTTGTTGTATATATATTTTGTTTTTTCTTTTAACAAAAAATAAAATAAAATAAAATAAATTTTTTTTGCAAATAAATTAACATGGGAGTGCCGACATTCTCAACCCTCTTGGTATAGCATGACAGTGAGGACACTGTCAAGTTTAAGTTTGGGGGTATGCTCGGTAAGCCTTCTTCCTTCGCATTCATATGTACATATTTTTGCATTTGCATACTTATTTTAAAACCCATAAAAATTGAAAATTTTCAAAAATTATAAATATTAATGTATTCAATTTTGGCCGTATTTGACTTGTGTTTGACAAATATGTTAACTAGCTAGGAACAACTAGATCTTAGACTTAGTAAATTAAAAACCCTAAAAATAACCTTCCTTAAAGTTTAACGGTAGAAAGTATATGTCTTTGTAGTTTATTTAGAAATAGACAAATTTTGAGTTCACTTCTTGGGCTAAGTCAAAGCAAAGGAAAAATATTGATATTTTTATTAGTGTATAAATTTGAAAAATAATTCCTAACTTAAGTCTAGATTCTGAAAATGTATACCCTACAAATTGCACAATCACGCACCTTGAAACATGGAATAGTAGAAGAAACCTTGAAATGCTTTGTCTAAAGTCCTTAGTACGAATAAAGAAAAAAATATATATATACAAGTGTGAATAAAGAAAAAAAATGAACACTGGTTTTTGTGATTACTTAAGACTGCAAAAATAGAAAAATATTTAGCGAGGGTGCTTCATCACCTAGTGCCTTAAACCGACTGGTTTGAGAGTCACTGCTAAAAAGCCTTAGGTGTTACAAGACTAGGAAGTACGCTTTAAAGCGCAAACGCATTTTGTAATCGGTCGTTGGTACCTCAAGAAGTATTAACGGTCGCATAAAGGATGTGTAAGCAAAATTCATAAAAATTCACCAATTAAGAAGTGCTTTGGACAACGGACAAGAGTATGATTGCTTGATTTTGGTAGTTATATGTATGCCCTAGAGGCCATTACTATACATAGGATGTATATTGTAGTGGATGCTTGGACATATATAGGGAGGACTTTCTTGCTCGACATGATAGTATGCTATCTGGTTGCACTTTACCTTAACGTGTATACTGATTGTCTCTCTGTTATATGTTGGTAAAGCCCTTAGGATGTGTAGTTGACTATCTGGACTATGATGCGGATCATACTACTGGGGATATGGTAGTCTATAAGTACATCCTTCAAGGTCCCTAGTCGTGGGTGTATCGAGACGGGGCATCGATATACCAGAGTAGACTAGCGTATACGCATCTTGACCCATATGATGGGCGATGGATGATCCCATATCCATCGGTGTTTGACATCAAGGATGGTGTACGGATGCTCAGTGGAGACTGGGTACACTGGACGGACTCGCCGAGAACTCCCAGATGGCATTATACCTTACGTCAGATGGCAGTTCTTTGGTGACACTGGTACAGGTTAGTCTGTAGACCCAAGATCGTCATAGAGTCTTGTGTGATTCCCACTGTGCTTTGATTTCCACCTTACCACGTCCAAGAGGGCATGCAAAACGGTGGTTTTTGGGTACAATCCCGAATCACATGGAGGCAATGAGCGATAGGAGGGGATTCGTCTCTCCCGGTATAGGGAGTTGATGTTGTACTGTGTTCGATTGGCTATAACCGGAAATCCCTGGCCAGGGTTGCTGAGATTTACTGGTAAGTGTTACCAGTAGAATCACGAACTGTTATAGACCTCATATCGACACGACTTATCGAGCTACTGGGGTCTGACGTTTACCACCCCTAGGCGAGATATGCGACATATCAGACGATCAGACCGGACTGTACGGTAAGTGCTGCTGGTTGGATTCACAGGAGTGTGAGCGGGCTTGCTCGTTGATCTTCTGATCGCTCAATACCCGGGTGGCCGTTACGTTTAGCAGACCGCTTGCGGCTTGTGGGTGTTTGATATGATCATCACCTGCTGCCGGCGTATTGACGGGTCTTTAGAGTCCTACACAGAGGTTTCCTGGCTCAAGCGAAACGAAATAGGAGCGCATATGAGATATGTGCGGGACCGAGAATAATACCAGTATGTGATACTGTATTCTATTCTCGCAATTTGTATCATTGGACGGTTATATATGATATAGCCGGGTTACCGAATCAAGTGTTGATTCGATACATTGATACACTTGATATTAGTCGGTTATATGCGATATGACCGGATCATTAAATCAAGTGTTGGTTTAATGATTTGATGTATAATTATATATTTGATATATTACTTTACATTAACTAGTATTTGTTCACTTAAGATGGATTTTCTCACTTGATGTGCATAAGTAGTATATGTGATATATTTTTGTGCACTAGATTGATGATACATGCAAACTTGGGTGAGTGTATGCTTTGAACCTTGTTTAGGTAAATGGTTAGGGTTTTAATTTATTTATTCATTTATTTATTTATTCATTTTGGCAAGAAATAAAATGGTGGCTAACTTTGGATTTTCTTTGAAGCTTCATGAAGCTTTGAAAAGTTCAACCATTTTGTTTCTTTTGCTTAACCTAACCATTTGCCTAAACCCTAGTTCATTCTCTACATGAGTTTATCTCACCCATGGTTGCATTATGATAACCATCACTTGAATTTTCTTTTTGGTAATAATTCTTTTTCATTCTTCTTCTTCATCTTCTTCATGAAGAAAAGAAAAGCTTTCTTGAAAAATTTCAGGTGATGAAATCAAGTAAGAAATCCAAATCCAAAGTGAACCCACTTCCTATTTCTTCATCCTCTACCACTTGTCATGTTGTATAGGATGTTTTCTTCACAAGTTTCATGACTTAGTGATGATGGAGCTTGAGTTTGAGTTGCCTCGACGTAGATCATCTTCGGCATCGAAGTCAACGACCTAGCCCGATCATTTCTCCACGAAACCATCGCTAGAGTCCGGGATCCCGGTGATCGCAGCGAAGGTACGTCATCACGGAGGTTTGGAGGTGGAGGGCCGGATCTACAAAGGTTGTATTTCCATTCACTTACTAGTAAAGTAGTTTACTAGCTTGTTGTTTCGCCTATCCTCTAGTAATCGATCTAGTTTTGGGTTGCTCGGCACCGGAAAATTTGAATTTGGCATGGTGGATGCTTTGTGGAACCTCTTGAGTGTGCCTAGGAACCCTACAGATTTGAATTTCCGAGTGTAGGGGTGATATATACACACACGCAGGGATATGTGATTGGAGTTTAGATGAGAGAAAGGAGTGAAGAATAGAACTTGTATCTTTAATAGAGTTGATAAAAATTCCTAAGTAGAGATGGAACCCTAGAAGGAAAACTTAAGAAATGCCGAAAGCTAAGTAGGTCTGCAGAACATATATAATCTTAAGTTAAATGATGAGAAAGTGTGAAGAATATGGGTGGATAATTTACGAGTTGACGATAATAGAATTCCTTGTTAGAAAACCTAATTGGAGAATAAAAGTTAATGGGCCGAATTGATAGGATTTTGTGGGTAGTATCCGCAGAAAACCCTCATGAGACAACACTCCTCCTACTAGGGACACCTAGAGGTTTAACGGCTTGTTGCACGTGCTCAGTGCAATTGCGTTTCCCTGCGAAAGTGAGGTTAGGATTTTGTCGAGAATAAAACTAGGTTCGCTCGAGGACGAGCGAAAGATAAGTTTGGGTGTATTTTTTCATACCATAATATTGCATTATTATATTCCCCATTCTTATGCATTTTACAAATAAACAGGTGCTTTTGACCCATGTCTGCTACATAGTACAGGTTATAGGTTCTTGGAGCAAAAACAATGAAAAAGATAAAAGTCGATATAAAAGTGAGACTTTGACCAACAAACAGAGAATCTTGATCGCGCCTACATTTTGAGGAACAAAGAAGAACAATGAACAACAGTTCACCGAGCATAAAGGCAGCGACAAGAAGAAACGGAAAAAGTCCACTACAATGTTCACTGGAAAGATCTGGAAGAGAACCAGAAGCCAATTTAAGAAAAGAGCTAAATAAGTAGGAAGATTAAAAAGCCCAGAATCAGCACAAGAGATATGAAGGCCCAAGCCTATATTTTGGCCGTGGAACCGCGGCCAAACCCTGGCTGCGGCCGCGGTTCCGCGGCGGGGTTAAGGATTTAAAGAATAAAAATTTTACCATAATTCATGACGGCTTTGACTAGTCTTCCTAGGGGTATTTTTGTAATAGCAGACATGCGGCAATTGTAAACCTAGGGTTTTCTATGAATCTATAAATAGAGACCCAAATACCTCTTTTGAGGTATGCCTCCCTTCATTAATAAAATTCAGATTTCTTTTGGAGAGCATCAATTTGTAAGTTCTTTATTTTCTGCCCTAGGTTAAATTTCTATTCTTGCCCTAGTTAAATTTAATTCCTTGCCCTAGTTAGATCTTTTATTCTCTGCCCTAGATAAATGTTCTTCAATTCCTAAATTATGTTAGTGTATATGCCCTAGAGTCCATTACTGTATCATACTAGTTTGTATATTACTTGATGGAAGCTTGGGATATTCACCTTGTATAAACAATCTTGCTCAATATAGTAGTATGCTACTTGGTTTGTTTCTGCTTTAATGTGTGCATGTGTTTCTTTTAGCATATCGCCTTTACACATTAGTGGAGCTCTTAGGATCTTTGCTTGATTACCAGCGTTGTGATGGCAGTCACACTCGTGGGGGCAGGGTAATCCACAAGCACATCCTTATGCAGGTCCCTAGTCGTAGGACTATCGAGACAGGGCATCGATACTCCGGAGTAGACTAGCGTATACGCTTCTCATCCCAGCTTTGGAAACGGTCTGTCCCACAGCCGTCAGTACGTCGTACTTGAGATAGTATGCGGGTGCTCGTTAGGTTACGAGTACACTGGACAGGACTCGTCGGGAACTGTTGGTTGGTATTATACCTATCGTCAGTTATCAGTTCCCAGGTGACATGAGTACAGCTTAGTCCGCTGACTTGACACTGTCACTTCGCCTCGAGTGTGTTCCAACTGCACTTTGATTACTACCCTACCATGGCTCAAAGGAGTCGTGCAAACAGGAAGTTTTTGGGTGCAGTCCCGAAGCACTTGGAGGCAGTGACGGTTAGACAGGATTCGTCTCTCCCGGTATTGGGGGTTGACATCGCGCTGTGTCTAGGAGAGCCATTACACAAGTAGTCCCTGGCCAGAGCAAGCGAGATATACTGGTAGGTTTCCAGTGTTATCTCAGGGTGTTCTGGGCTACACTCCGACACGACTTGTACCTCTATTAGGGGACTGACGTTTACCGCCCCCTAGGCCCGCCATGCGATGTATCAGACGAACAGACCGGACTGTACGGAGATTGTCACATTCAGGCTCAGTAGGAGTTCAGATGGGTTTACCTCGTCAGTCTTCTTATCGGCATCTACCTGGAGACCGTTACGTACAGCTAGTGCCGTTTGCGGTCTGTGGTTAAACCCACTGTCAGCGTAGTGTCGAGTCTTTAGAGTACCACACAGAGGGTTATTCGCCTTTGGGCAAAACAGAGTAGAGGTCGCATGGTTTTGCGACAGGGTTCGTTCACATCCGCGCACTTGTGCATGTTTGGTGTCCGAACAGTCATTACTAGCGGGCTCTGGTTTGAGCCGGATTCTAGTATATGTTTTGGGGTTAGTTTTATCTCCTTGTATTCATGTTCCTCGGAACACGAATGCGGGTGTGTATGCATAGTTGTTTGAGACGGAGGAAGAGGATTTTCATTAGGGTTTTGGAACGGGTGTGTATGCACAATTGACAGTCGTCTTTTTCCAAACCCTAATGAATTTGTGATAGATCAATTAATAATATTAATTAAATGAAATTGTGTCATGGTGGGTTGGTTGACTTGTTGACCAAGGTTGACTAGTTGACCATGGTTGAAACATTGACTATCATCATTACACATCAAAGATGCTCTTTGATTCTAGAAAAAAATATTTAATGTGATATGATAATAGTCTCATCAACCCATCCATCACCTTTTTCATTTTTGGATTAATATTATTATTAGATAATTCACTTATTATGTTATGGTTGTAAAATACCATCTCATTCTATCATAACCATTCTCTCTCCTCTATTCTTCTTCTTCCTCCTCTAGTTCAAGGAGAACAATTCTCATGTGTTGAGAAACATCTCCTTGAAGATAAAACACCCAAAGCTACTCTCTGCTCTCTCTAAGGTTGAAGGTCTAGCAAGCCAAAGATCTTAGTTCTCTCAAAGTTCGAGAAATGAGCTCAAGGAAGAAACCTTCAGGTGGATCCATCTTTGACAAGAGTAGGCGACGAGGAAAGCCCCATCCGACCACCATCAAGAGTCAAGAAGAAGGAGTTCAAGTTGAGGTATAACCCCTAACCGAGTAGACAACTCTCTAGTTAGGTTGCTAGTGTGTAGTTTAGCAAAGATCCGTTTTCGTAGACCATGTTACCCAAACCCTAAAAATCGTTTTCACCATTTCCGCTAGCCCGAAAGAACCAGGAGAGGTAACGTGGACTTATAGTGGTATCAGAGCCTAACTAAACACACCCTAGCATGTTAGCAAAGTATTTAGAATATCGACCGAACGAAAAAACCGCAAAACACCCGGAAAACCCTAGTTGCTGCCGATTTTTTTTTCTGCTCTAAAAATAAAAAATCATGTCTTAAAAATCGGCTCAGGGTTTTCTATAAACAGGCAAGAAAAACGATCGCACGAGCCGACCAAAGCGCCGCGGTTCCGCGGCCGAGTTGACTCGGCCGTGGATCGTTTCTCCTGCAGTTTGTTTCTGGGGTATTTTGTGATTTTTGGGATGGTTTGTTTCTGCCCAGATTTTCCAGAGAACAAGTTTGTTTTTGGGGTGGTTACAAATCCGTATTTTAGTCGATTTTCTATAGACTTTGGCTAATGGGTTATATCTGTAATGTTTTATATGTATTGAACGTCTGCTAATCGCTATACGTCGATTAGTGGGGGTTATACATATCTGTGATCTGTGATGTTGATGGTATGTGTATATGAATTCGTTGGATTGTCGCGGATGAATAGCCGGGGGGGATTGTGAGATGAGAGTTTTTTTTATCTTTCAATTCTTGTAATATGTAAATTGATGTAATATTATTTGTATGGCTGCACAACCGGGTCGGGGTTGTAGCCGTCATTGTATAATTTCTTTTTACTGTTTTTGCTCCTGGGATAGACCCAAGGAGGGGTGCACAAACTACCGGGTACCTCGAAGTGCCGAGTGGTCTACTCACGTCGTTAAGGGAGGTTGCTTCACTTCGGATACTTGGCGGGTAGTTTGCCGCACCCGTAGGGGTCTAGGGTGGGGTTTGGCTATTCATCGCGACCGTGTAATCCGCTCTTTGTTACAGGCTCGTACGAATTGCGGATTCCTAGTATATCTAATGTATTCATCTGTGATCTGGAATGGCTATCATTGCATGTGACGAATGTTTATATATATCTATATGATATCTATTTAGGCGTTGCTTATGTTTTGCATCCGCGCTAGTCCAGCCCCCGCTCTATCATTAGTTAAGTAACCTAACGGGTGATGACGGGACCCCGTGGCGAATGCGGATGGCATAAGCGTACGCCAAATTTTCGTTTTTTTCTGCAATGGTAGGATTAATTGATGGGACGCATTAAAATTAATGCAAGAAAAATAAACCAAAGTAAAAGTCGTTGGAACCCTTTCAAAAACCACTCGGTTTCTTTTCAAAATGACTTTTAAACGCGGAGCTTAAACCACTCCTTTTAAAAGCTATCTCGTTCCATCGATTATATCAAGTTCACTACGTTCACGGTTTCGCGAAAACCATTCGTAGCCCTCCGTCGTTTCACATGGATGGTCAATAGTATTCAAGCTATGTTTAAGTCAAGGCATAGTGATTGGTAGCTATTGGGTATTCATGTGCAGCATAGATAGATGTGTTGGTTTGGGACAGTCGTACTGCCTTGTTGGCCAAAGTCAAGGGTAGGTGCGGGTGGGTTCAAATTAACCTGGAGAATGACGGGTAGAACTTGACATGTGACTTATGATTTTTTGGCCAAAGTCAAGGTCATAAGAGCATGGGGCAAAAATCCACATAGGGAGTTTCAAAAGAACTGAAACTTGCTAGCACTGCATACCATTTGGAGTGTGATGATTCTGGTTGGATTCCTTCAGTTTTGTCACGCAATGATATTTGGATCCCGATCCTACTGTGAGTATATGCTACTCCTCGGGAAAATTCTCGCTTAACGATCAATTCTATAAACCTAGTAGGTGTCGAGAAAGGTGTTAGCAGGGCTGCGCTCCCAGGGAAAAGAGGTTATTTAATTAAGGAACTTCGTGAAAGCGTTGGAAAACCTCCCTCGAAGTACCGACACTAGCCTGGTTGAACGGTTAAGCAAGTATTGTACGGTGAGATTGATCCTGACTAATTCTTCCTTTTTGGTTTGAGGAGGGATTCGAGAGACAGTGGGAGCCATCCTGTATAGACAAATTAAAAACCACTCTAAACTTGCAAGAGCATCATGCTAAAGTGTTTCTTCTCTCTCTCCTAATTTCTGCGACCAAACATCATGACTAGACTTAAGTTACTACTAGATAAAAACATACTGACAGGGCCAAACTACAAAGATTGGCTCAGGAATGTCAAAATGGCAATCACTTACGACAAGTTGGGGTATCTCCTTACCACCAAAGCTCCCCCTGTCCCAGGTCCCACCTCCAGCGTCGCGGATATAGAAATCCGTAAGACATGGGAGATTGATTGCACGAAGGCCAAATGCCTCGTGCTTGCCTCTATGGACAACGAACATCAGAGGAGGCCTGAGAATATGGATCTCGAATCCATATTTCTCCATACAAAAGAACTGTATGGAGAGCAATCTCGTATCGCCAGATACGAAGTGTCGAAGAAGTTATTTTCGGCAAGATTGGCCATTGGATCACCGGTAGCGGAACACGTGCTTAAGATGATTGGCTTCATTGAGGAGCTCGCGGACCTTGGGACCACGTTGGAGAATGATCTCTATACGGACTTGATTCTTCAGTCCCTTCCTTCCACTTACGCCCAGTTCATCCTGAATTTCAACATGCAAGAAAAGGAAGTTGAACTTTCAGAACTCCTCAACATGCTGAGGAGTGCAGAGGGCACCCTACAGAAAGGTAGGGAAACATCCACTTTGTTTGTAGGAGGATCTTCATCTTCTAGGTCCAAGGTGAAAGCCAAGGGAAAGAAGAAGAAAACCCCCGCCAAACCAAGGGGCGGTGTTAGTAAAGTGGATACGAAGGGAAAGGCAAAAGCAACAAAGGAAGCGGGAAAGCTTGTAGGAAAGGAGGAATGCTTTTACTGTCACAAGAGTGGACACTGGAAGAAAGATTGCAGGGCTTGGAAGGCCAAAACACAGGATCTGAAGCGAGTTGCAGCTTCAGCTTCAGGTGTGTATGTTATTGAAAACTGTCTATCAATAAACTCTACTTCCTAGGTATTGGATACCGGATCAGGATCTCATATCTGTAATTCTTTGCACGCGTTGAGAAACCGTAGGGTTTTGAAGGCAGGTGATATGACCCTCAGAGTTGCAAACGGAGCTGGCATAGATGCTGAGTCCTTGGGGGACTATCACCTGGGGTTGTCAGATGGACACGTTTTGGTTTTGCGTAATTGTTATTTTGTACCAAATGCAACTTGTAATATCATTTCCGTATCTTTAGTTTCTAAAGAAGGTTATGAATTTGCGTTTGTAAGTAATGTTGTAAACATTCGCCTTAATCAAGTTCTGATTGGGTCAGGTATATTAAACAATAGAATATACGTATTAAACCAACCACAGATTTTCAATGTCCAGAATACACACAAAAGAAAGTCTCCGGAATCAAATCAGGCTTTCTTATGGCATTGTAGACTGGGTCACATCAATGAGAGAAGGTTGACGAAGTTACATACAGAAGGATATTTGGATCCGTTCGAATATCAATCATATGCAACTTGTCAATCCTGTCTCAAAGGAAAGATGACAAAGACTCCGTTCACTGGACACGGAGTAAGAGCGAGCGAGATCTTGCGACTCGTACACAGCGACGTGTGCGGTCCAATGTCTACGCATGCACGAAGCGGTTATTCTTACTTCATTACTTTTACGGATGACTTTTCAAGGTACGGTTATGTCTTCTTAATGAAACGTAAATTCGAAGCCTTTGGAAAATTCCAGGAATATAAGAATGAAGTGGAAAAACAAACAGGCAAAAGTATCAAGACACTAAGATCTGATCGAGGTGGTGAATACTTAAGTGCCGAGTTCCTGGATCACTTAAAAGAGAATGGAATTCTCTCTCAGCTTACTCCTCCATACACTCCGCAACATAACGGTGTATCGGAGAGACGGAACCGCACCCTATTGGATATGGTACGTTCCATGATGAGTAACGCTGAGTTACCGCGATCATTCTGGGGATATGCACTAGAATCAGCTGCATACCTTTTGAGCCGAGTTCCAACTAAGACTGTGCCTACTACACCATATCAGATGTGGTGTGGGAAGAAACCCTAACTTAAGCACATTAAGACATGGGGATGTCTAGCTTTTGTCAAAAAGCAACATGAGGACAAACTCGAGGCACGCTCAGTACAGTGCAAGTTTGTGGGATATCCAAAGAACTCCAAGGGATAATTCTTCTATTGCGAAGAGGAACAAAAGGTTTTTGTTTCTCGTCATGCCCACTTCTTGGAAACTGAGTTTTTGGAAAATCAGATAAGTGGGAGCACAATAGAACTGGAAGAAATTCCAGAACCACGAGCTATTACTGAAAGCTTAGTAGAACCAGAGGGTTCAAAAGATTAGGACATTCCTACGCCGCTCCGCAGGAGTAGTAGGCAGTCTCATCCGCCCGAGAGATACGGTTTTCTCATAGACGGGGATAGAGAGGATTGCATCATTGATAGTGATGAGCCGACTTGCTTCAAGCAGGCCATTCAGAGCGTTGACTCGGTAAAATGGCTGGATGCAATGCGGACCGAAATGGAGTCCATGTACACCAACAAAGTATGGACGTTGGACGTTGCTCCAGATGGGGTAAAACCCGTAGGATGCAAGTGGATCTTCAAAAGGAAGATTGGTGTAGATGGACAGGTTGAGACCTATAAAGCTAGACTTGTTGCAAAGGGTTTCCGTCAAAGACCTGGCTTGGACTATGAAGAAACCTTTTCTCCAGTGGCTATGCTGAAATCCATTCGGATCCTTCTTGCCATTGCTGCCTTCCACGATTATGAGATTTGGCAGATGGACGTAAAGACCGCTTTTCTGAATGGAAATTTAGAGGAGTGTGTCTATATGGACCAGCCAGAGGGTTTCATTCAGAGTGGGAGCAGCGGGAAGGTGTGCAAGTTGCTTAAGTCCATCTATGGACTAAAGCAGGCATCGCAGAGTTAGAACATCTGTTTTGATGAGACGGTCAAAGATTTTGGCTTTATCAAAAATCCAGATGAACCATGCATCTATAGTAGATTTGTAGAAAGAACCGTCGTATTCCTCGTTTTATACGTGGATGACATTCTCTTGATAGGAAATAACATTCCTATGCTACAATCTGTCAAAGGGTTCTTGTCACACAGGTTCTCCATGAAAGACCTGGATGATGCCTCTTACATTCTGGGGATCCGGATTTATCGTGACAAATCCAAGAGGATATTAGGACTTTCACAGTCCAGGTACATCGACACCATACTGAAAAGATTCAGTATAGAAGATTCCAAGAGCGGTAATCTACCGGCTTGTCACGGGATCACCCTCTCCAAAGAGATGTCTCCTAAGACAGATTTGGAAAGGGATCGCATGTCTATTATACCCTACGCTTCTGTGGTAGGCTCTATAATGTATGCGATGTTATGTACCAGACCAGATGTAGCTTATGCGCTGAGTGTGGTAAGCAGGTATCAGTCAAACCCTGGGGAGAAACACTGGATAGCGGTAAAGAACATTCTCAAGTACCTGAGAAGGACTAAGGAGATGTTCTTGGTGTATGGCGGAAAAGACCTCCAGATCGAGGCCTTTGCTGACTACAGCTTCCAGAGTGACAAGGATGATTTCAAGTCCATGTCGGGCTATGTCTTTGCCCTCAATGGAGGGGCGGTGTGTTGGAAGAGTTCCAAACAGGAAACCGTTGCTGACTCGACGATGGAAGCGGAATATATCGCTGCATCCGATGCCGCAAAAGAAGCCGTCTGGATGAGGAAGTTCTTGATAGAACTTCAGGTGGTTCCATCCATTGTTGATCCAATACCTCTGTATCACGACAACAACGGGGCTATAGCTTTAGCGAAGGAACCCAGGTCCCATCAGAAGTCCAGGCACATCTTGAGGCGGTATCACCTGATCAGGGAGATCGTGGGTCGCCAGGAGATCGAGGTTCGGAGAGTTGCTACAGAAGATAACACTGCCGATCCATTCATAAAGGCCTTACCCCAGACTCAGTTCGAGTGGCTGATCGAGAAGATAGGTCTTCGATATGCCAGTACATGGCCTTAGTGCAAGTGGGAGATTGTTAGTGTATATGCCTTAGAGGCCATTACTGTATCATACTAGTTTGTATATTACTTGATGGAAGCTTGGGATATTCACCTTGTATAAACAATCTTGCTCAATATAGTAGTATGCTACTTGGTTTGTTTCTGCTTTAATGTGTGCATGTGTTTCTTTTAGCATATCGCCTTTACACATTAGTGGAGCCCTTAGGATCTTTGCTTGATTACCAGCGTTGTGATGGCAGTCACACTCATGGGGGCTGGGTAATCCACAAGCACATCCTTATGCAGGTCCCTAGTCGTAGGACTATCGAGACAGGGCATCGATACTCCGGAGTAGACTAGCGTATACGCTTCTCATCCCAGCTTGGGAAACGGTCTGTCCCACAGCCGTCAGTACGTCGTACTTGAGATAGTATGCGGGTGCTCGTTAGGTTACGAGTACACTGGACAGGACTCGTCGGGAACTGTTGGTTGGTATTATACCTATCGTCAGTTATCAGTTCCCAGGTGACATGAGTACAGCTTAGTCCGCTGACTTGACACTGTCACTTCGCCTCGAATGTGTTCCCACTGCACTTTGGTTACTACCCTACCACGGCTCAAAGGAGTCATGCAAACAGGTAGTTTTTGGGTGCAGTCCCGAAGCACTTAGAGGCAGTGACGGTTAGACAGGATTCGTCTCTCCCGGTATTGGGGGTTGACATCGCGCTATGTCTAGGAGAGCCATTACACAAGTAGTCCCTGGCCAGGGCAAGCGAGATATACTGTTAGGTTTCCAGTGTTATCTCAGGGTGTTCTGGGCTACACTCCGACACGACTTGTACCGCTATTATGGGACTGACGTTTACCGCCCCTAGGCCTGCCATGCGATGTATCAGACGAACAGACCGGACTATACGGAGATTGTCACATTCAGGCTCAGTAGGAGTTCAGATGGGTTTACCTCGTCAGTCTTCTTATCGGCATCTACCTGGGGACCGTTACGTACAGCTAGTGCCGCTTGCGGTCTGTGGTTAAACCCACTGCCAGCGTAGTGTCGAGTGTTTAGAGTCCCACACAGAGGGTTATTCGCCTTTGGGCAAAACAGAGTAGAGGTCGCATGGTTTTGCGACAGGGTTCGTTCACATCCGTGCACTTGTGCACGTTTGGTGTCCGGACAGTCATTACTAGCGGGCTCTGGTTTGAGCCGGATCCTAGTATATGTTTTGGGGTTAGTTTTATCTCTTTGTATTCATTTTCCTCGGAACACGAATGCGGGTGTGTATGCATAGTTGTTTGAGGCGGAGGAAGAGGATTTTCATTAGGGTTTTTGAACGGGTGTGTATGCACAGTTGACAGTCGTCTTTGTCCAATCCCTAATGAATTTGTGATATATCAATTAATAATATTAATTAAATGAAATTGTGTTATGGTTGGTTTGGTTGACTTGTTGACCAAGGTTGACTAGTTGACCATGGTTGAAACATTGACTATCATTATTACACATCAAAGATGCTCTTTGATTCTAGCAAAAAACATTTAATGTGATATGATAATAGTCTCATCAAACCATCCATCACCTTTTTCATTTTTGGATTAATATTATTATTAGATAATTCACTTATTATGTTATGGTTGTAAAAAACCATCTCATTCTATCATAACCATTCTCTCTCCTCTATTCTTCTTCTTCCTCCTCTAGTTCAAGGAGAACAATTCTCATGTGTTGAGAAACATCTCCTTGAAGATAAAACACCCAAAGCTACTCTCTACTCTCTCTAAGGTTGAAGGTCTAGCAAGCCAAAGATCTTAGTTCTCTCAAAGTTCGAGAAAGGAGCTCAAGGAAGAAACCCTCAGGTGGATCCATCTTTGACAAGAGTAGGCGACGAGGAAAGCACCATCCGACCACCATCAAGAGTCAAGAAGAAGGAGTTCAAGTTGAGGTATAACCCCTAACCGAGTAGACAACTCTCTAGTTAGGTTGCTAGTGTGTAGTTTAGCAAAGATCTGTTTTCGTAGCCCATGTTACTCAAACCCTAAAAATCGTTTTTCACCATTTCCGCAAGCCCGAAAGAACCGGGAGAGGTAACGTGGACTTACAAATTAGCGAGTAGTCCCCTCTCTTGTTAGGGTTAGATTTGGGGAAGGTTTGAGAGATAAAGATCTCTCACCCCTTTCTTGCCCATCATATATAATTAATCGGACTCTATGCATACATGCACATACCGCTCCCTACGGCACCCTATCCCTCGAGGTAGCGGTGATACCATAGTATAAAGGGCCGGTTGTGATTGTTTTCCATGGAGGTTAGGGTAAGGATTGATAAAGGAAGGACAAGAACCTAGAGGAAGAAACATCTTTCCAAATGATTCTAATCCCCTTTATTAATAATTACCATAACTCCTAATAAGATCTTAATATGGGTATAGAAAGCGGTGAGATTTATAGACTTTCCAAACTTAACCTAGACCTAACCCTAGCAAGATTTAGATCTAGATTAATTCAGTTTTTAGATTAAATCAATCCTACGCCCATCGGAATTAACTCGTAAGAGCATTTAGGAAATTCACAACATCCCTGTAGACCGATCCGTTCTCACCGGCTAGCTACCAAGCGACGCCGTTCTTGATTGCGGTTACTAGATATTTTTGATACAAATCAACCCAGTAGGTGCAGTCATGGTGCACGAAATCAATATTAGGAAACTCGTCATCAAGAATCAAATCCAAGCGATATAAGCGTGATACTCGGATCACAACGCAAATCGCAATAAAGGACATCGAGGTACACCTCCTACAATGTCGAAAAATATCGGGACGCCTACAACTGGCAGGGAAAGAACATCCGTTTGCCTCCTGCTCACGGCCTGGCGTCTTCTGTCTCTGGGTCCTTATCTTCTCTGTGGATTACCAATCCCGCAATCCATCGGCTCATCGGCCCAATCAGGTGTGCTAACGGGGACGATTCCGTTCTGGCACTTCTCTGATTATCTCGTGGTCAATCATCACGACCACTCGTAAGGCAACACGTCACTGGAGTCGGCCTCTGTCTCTCTGAATACATGTAACACATCTGATCCTGGGTGCAATTCTCATTGCAGCAGTGTCCCGGAAGGAATCCTGCTCAAGGTCCCTTCCGATCTTGCTTATGCCGAACTGTACGGAGGCTGGTACTCTTACATAATCCTTTCTCTTTTTCTGGACATCTGCGTGTTCCGCACACATTTCCTCGGAAATTGGCCGTATCCCAACGCCTCTGTAAGCATATCAGGTCTCTAGTCTCGACGGGGAGTAATGACAGCTCGTCAGCATCTCGCACGAACCTCTGGTTCCACTTGTCTTTATCGTCGTCCACTACAACGTCACGCCATGCTATCTGCGCACTGCAACTATTCTCGGCCACGGTGAATCCTAAGTCTCTCACACGGACCTGAAATTGCGTACTCTGTATCTTCATCACTCTGTAAAAGGTATCTGGCCGAACAAGTCCTCGGGAACTCGTCCCAACCATCGGAGGAATACTCAATACATGTCCGTTCTCGATCAACTCACAACGCCTCTGGGTGAGGTACTCTATCCAAAGCTGGTCAGCTTGCTGATCTCTTATCACATGGTATCTGGACGGCGTCAAAATTTTCGATCGAGTCATCAAGGTCCTAAAATTTCCCGAAGGCTCAACACCTGAGCGCAGTCTAAAAATATCTGGTACATACCACAACACCTCTGGACCAGCCGTAGATAGGCAAACCCAAGCCTCACTGATGGCACCGCTAAACTGCCACAAACCCTAAGGTTCAAAGCGGTTCCATGGTCATCATGTCGAGTTAGGGTTTCATTCTTCTAGAGGGTCCACAGAATTACCTGCATGTTCCTCCGAACACTTTAAACTTGGGAAAAATGGTTCCTAACACTCGTTCGAACCTTTTTAACTTCGCCTATACAACATGTGAATACCCTTCGCCCGCATGCCAAACAATGCCTCAATGCTCCAGGAAAGGCGATACATCGGCGGTCATCTCTGGATCGGTCTGCCTTAGGTCTGAGTAAGATTCTTTCCATACTGGAAATCTTCAACTCAACTAGGCCTGTGTCGGTGCATCAATCTGACGAATCACCCTCGTCTCTCAAATCGAGGTAGACTAGCTATCATCTGTCGCATTTCTGCCTGGATGCTCCGGCGATCTTAGCTCGTAAGCTCTGGAAGCGACATCCCGTCATCTCAGCAACAGCTGGGTCACCTGTCTGCATGGTAGGTGACACCAAAATCTCTGAGGTATGCTGTACATCAACAGTCCCCTCACAACTGGCAGCTCTATCAAAGGGCCGATCATCTGGTGCAAAACCAAACTACATCGAGACGTCCCCATGTCACCAGAAAACACAATGGTCGGCCCTCATACCAGACGAGCTCGCCCTGACCGCAACACTAGAAGCGGTTCAATCTGCGCTCAAACATGGTGACAGGAACCTCAATCGAGTATCGAAGGAAGCAGACCAATGGCATGAAAGGAAACGACATATCCGGAATAGATACATGATCATAAGAAGGAACAACATCAATGAGAGTATGATCATGGAACAAATAAAATCAAGGATACGAAGAGAATCACAGATCTTAAAATATGTACATCCTAAGGTTTC
The DNA here is from genome assembly GCA_030015575.1 of Agapanthus africanus. Lineage (NCBI taxonomy): Eukaryota > Viridiplantae > Streptophyta > Magnoliopsida > Asparagales > Amaryllidaceae > Agapanthus > Agapanthus africanus. The sequence continues at coordinate 57,703,698 of JASDDO010000029.1, forward strand.
TTAAGTGGAGTATCGTATCGTAAATATGCCACGGAACATACGTACGGTACGTCACTCTACTCAAGCTACCTACTCCATCAATCAGGGTCAACCTATGAAACGAAAGTTCGGGTCTAATACCCCCCGTCCAAGTCTAAGTTCCTTAAGGTCAAGCCTAGATTCCGAAATACACACCTGCCCTAGACTCCGCATAGTCAAACATAGACTCGAACAAGGTTAAACCTAATGGTTTGATACCAATTTTGTCACGACCCGAAATATTAGTTCATGACAAGCACTTGAATCACGCAACGTCTAAAGGCGTAACGGAATTCAAGTATGCTGAAACCCAGAAATCTAAACCTTTTAAGGAAAATAAAGGAGGTAAAGTTTTGAAATAAGGGTATAATAAAATCAAGTTTTCTTAATGCATAGAAAAGAACATGAATGATGCAAGTGAAATTTACTAGTTTGAAAACATGTTTCGTCTTTTAAAAATTTTGGCAGTACCTCCTTTGTATATTTTGATCCAAAACCACAAATACATAATAATGATAATGGCATCCCCAAGCGGGAGCTAGCTCTTCGCCAAACGGCGGATCACAACCACGCAATACAGTAAAAGATAAGTATACGACGCCTAACGGCGAAGTTCACCACAAAAGATAAAGAAAAGAAAGACATATAAATCACAAGTAGCGGAAAACCCCTCGCTCTAAGTCTCGCAACCACAATCCCACTAAGTCTCATTACTTATACAATTTACAAATTTTGATTGATGGAGTTAACTAGATACAATAATGAAATATAAATACAAGAGTGGGTACGATACAAGGTCCCACCTACCAATGCAAAACACCCGAAGCAACTGTGTGCCAGCGAAGCCGCTACTGATCCAAGCGGTCAACCTGCAAGAACTGTGGCACAACGGGGGTGAGTTGCCAACTCGTGAGTAGAAAAGAGTTAGGCATGCGATGTCTAAAGAGGTTGCGGATTCCAATTGTTGTAGTTTTACACTTTCTTTTCTGTGACCGTAAGTGTAATATGTGATATCGCCGGTTTCGTTGCTATATGTCAATGACAATTGGGATGCGCATATTTACTTACGTTGATGACATGTGTTGTTATGTGTTGCTGGATATGTTATATTGGATTGTCGTGTTTGAGTAGCCGGGGTTTTTTATGTGAGATGAGTGTTTTTCATTTTCATTCATGTAAAAAACTTGTATGTAATATTCTTTTATTGGGGCACTTCCAGGTTGCGGAAGATGTCACCTTTTGTATATTATTTACTTTTCCGCATTAGGATAGACCCAAGGAGGGTAGCACAAGTAACCGGGTTCTAGGGTCCAGTGGGAGACCATCTCGAGGAGTCGAGTCCGGGTCTCCTAACTCTAGAATTGGTAGGGTTGCTTGCCGCTCCCGTAGGGGTCTGAGGGTGTGGAATTGGCTATTCATCACGACCGTGGAATCCGTGTTTTATACTGGCTCGTATTGAAAACACGGACGTCCTAGTATATCCAATGTTTCATATGTTTCTTCTGCTGCGATATCTGTGATGTGATCATGTGATGTTCTGTGATAGATACAGTATATAGTATATATGATATATTATATAGACGTTACTTATTTTTTGCACCCGCGCTAGCCCTGCCCCGCTCTGCCGTTAGTTACCTAACCTAACGGTGCACGAGGGGACATCCAGGCGAATGCGGATGGCATAAGTGTACGTCGTATTTATCTGTGATGTTTAGGTGACTTAAATGATGGGACTTCATTAATGTGATTAATGAAAGAAAAGAAACCTAAGATGTTGTAGAATCAAATTTTAAACAAAACAGGTAGCTACAGTTCTTGCTGTGCATAGCGGTATATATGATATACCCTGCACCTTATTCGATGAGAAAAGGACCGAGATCCCTTCACCGGGAGTGACTCCTTTAGCAATAACTGGCAGATGCTACACACTCGGTTTGACTTTTGATAGCTTCTATAGTTTCTGCTTTGCACAGTGATATATATGATATATCCCGCACCTCATTCGACGAGGAAAGGGCCGACGATCCCTTCACCGGGAGTGACCCCTTTAGCAAAACTAGAAAAGCCTCAAAAATCATTCCATTTCAAAACTTCATTTGATTCTACAACGATATCAAGTTCATTACGCAATAGGTTTTCAGAAAAACCTGTCGTAGCCCTCCGTCATTTCAGATAAGTACTAGTTAGTATTCGTGCTACGTTTGTTGACTATGTTAAGGCGTAGTGTGCGGTAGCTGACCAGTATTTATCTGCTTATGCATATGATGCAGATTGGATTAGGGTAGTCGTGCGACTTTGTTGACTATGTTAAGGGCCGTGCTGGTGGGTTTAATTCAATCAGGAAATAACGGGTTGAACTTGACTAGCACTTATGATTTGTTGACTATGTTAAGGTCATATAGCTGCTAGGGGCAAAATATTATCGGGAATTTCAAGTGTTGAAATTTGCAATGAGATTGCATACCTTCTATGAGATAGTTGGATCCCGATACCCACTGCGAGTAAGAGTTACTCCTGGGAGAGTTTTACACATTACAATTAGCCGATCAAGTAGGTGTCTAGAAAGGTGTTAACGAGGTTACGCCTCTGGGAAAACGAGGTTTACATTAATTAGGTTCGTGCGAAAGCATGGGGGACCTCCCTCAAAGTACCGACGCTGGCTTGGCTGAAAGATTGGCGAACTTGTAGTGTGTAATTAATCCCGGCTAATCTTTCCTTTTAGGGTTTGAAGGAAGATTTGATAAAAAGCAGTGGGAGCCATCCTGATTAGATAAGATAATAACCAATCTGATCTTGCACGAGCATACGCTAAAGTGTTTTCTTCTCTCTCTCTCTCCAGGTAGCGACCATTTCATGCCTTAATCAAGATAATAATATGGATGTATTGACCGAACCCGCATGTTATACTGTGCTGGGGATCGTTGGATCCGTTCTTTCTTATAAGAGATATAGGAATGAATAGGATATAGGGGAATACCAGGATTCCCATGCCACCAGGATGAAGAAAGTACATGTTGATGCATTTTCTTCGGGTGTGTTCGTTACAGAGAACTGTTTCTCCATTTGCTCTACGTCCTGGGTATTAGATACCGGGTCAGGATCCCATATATGTAATCAGTTACATGGGCTTATTAAAGGTAGAGAACTTAGAGAAGGTGATAAAGACATTAGAGTTGGAAATGGTGCAATTGTTGCAGCTAAGACTGTCGGGGAATATCACCTTGTATTACCAACTGGTAATACATTGGTTCTGAATGAATGCTATTACATGCCGAACCTGATATGCAACATTATATCGGTTTCTTTGCTAAGTAAAGAGGGATATAATTTTGTATTACAGGACAATGTTATGAACATTTTCCGTAACCAAAAGTTGGTTGGATCAGGCACGTTGTGCAATGGCATTTATGTTCTAAATCAATCAACAGTTCTGAGCATAACAAACACACACAAGAGGAAGAGTTCAGAACTGAACGAATCCTTCTTGTGGCATTGTAGACTGGGTCACATCAATGCGACACGACTGGCTAAGTTGCATAAGGATGGATATTTGAAACCATTCGAATTTTCATCTTATGACACTTTCCAGTCATGTCTCAAAGGCAAGATGACCAAAACTCCGTTTACGGGACACGGAGAAAGAGTTACCGAACTCTTGGGACTGATACATAGTGATGTATGCGGTCCTATGTCTACACATGCCAGGGATGGTTCTTCGTACTTCATTACATTCACTGACGATCTCTCTAGATTCGGATATGTGTTCCTGATGAAACACAAATCAGAAGCTTTTGAGAAATTTAGACAATATAAACAAGAAGTCGAAAACCAAACCGGAAAAAGTATTAAAATCCTTCGATCTGATCGAGGAGGTGAATACTTGAGCAATGAATTCCTGGACTTCCTAAAAGAGAATGGGATTCTCTCTCAGCTGACTCCTCCATATACACCACAGCACAACGGTGTATCAGAACGGAGAAACCGCACCCTATTAGATATGGTGCGCTCTATGATGAGCACAGCTGAGTTACCTATTTCCTTTTGGGGATATGCGCTGGAGACAGCAACATACCTATTGAATCAAGTTCCATCTAAATCTGTACCTACCACACCATATGAGATATGGAGTGGGAAGAGACCATATTTTAAACGAGTTAAGATATGAGGTTATCCGGCCTAAGTCAAAAGGCAAAATCCAGACAAACTCGAGGCACGGTCAGTTCTTTGCAAGTTTGTGGGATATTCTAAGAATTCACAAGGGTATCTTTTCTACCATGCTGAAGAACAAAAGGTGTTTGTTTCTCAATATGCCACCTTTTTAGAAAAGGAATTCCTTGAAAAAGAAATTAGCGGCAAAGTGGTAGAGCTGGAAGAAGTTCCAGATACACAAACCGTAACTGAAGATTTAGTGGAACCAGAGGATTCAGTAGCTCCCAATGAACCTCAGCCTCTCCGCCGATCTAGTAGGGTTCCTCGCCAACCTGAGAGATACTACGGTTTTCTCATGGACGGTGGGAGCGAGGATTGCATCATGGAGGATGATGACCCAACTAGCTTCGAGCAGGCCATCACGAGTAGCGACTCGGTGAAATGGCTGGATGCTATGCGGTTCGAGATGGAATCCATGTACACCAACAAAGTATGGACTTTGGAAGTTGCTCCTGAAGGCGTAAAACCCATTGGGAGCAAGTGGATCTTCAAGAAAAAACTTGGTGTAGATGGGAAAGTGGAGACTTTCAAAGCTAGACTTGTAGCAAAGGGTTTTCGTCAAAGACCAGGTATGGACAATGATGAGACCTTTTCTCCAGTGGCTATGCTTAAATCCATCCGGATCATGCTTGCCATCGCTGCATATCATGATTACGAAATCTGGCAAATGGATGTTAAGACCGCCTTTCTAAATGGTGATTTAGAAGAGTGCGTGTACATGACTCAGCCAGAGGGCTTCGTAGACAGTGGGAGCAGCGGGAAGGTGTGCAAGCTGCTTAAATCCATTTATGGATTAAAGCAAGCATCGCGGAGTTGGAACATCTGCTTTGACGTCGTTATCAAAGAGTTTGATTTCGTCAAAAACCCAGATGAATCTTGTATCTACAAGAAGGTGGCAGAGAGTAAGGTTGTCTTCCTCGTATTGTACGTAGACGACATACTCTTGATAGGAAATGATATTCCTATGCTGCAATCGGTCAAGCTCTTCTTATCACAAAGATTCTCAATGAAAGATCTTGGTGATGCCTCCTGCATATTGGGAATTAGGATATATAGAAATAGATCCAAACGGACTTTGGGATTGTCCCAATCCAGGTACATTGACACCATACTAAAGAGGTTTAGTATGGAAGAATCCAAGCGTGGGAACTTGCCCACGATTTCTGGAGTCACTCTCTCCAAAGAGATGTCTCCCAAGACTGATTTGGAGAGAGCTCGCATGCAAGGGATACCCTATGCTTCGGCTGTAGGCTCTATCATGTACGCGATGCTATGTACCAGACCCGATGTTGTATACTCACTAAGTGTAGTGAGCAGGTATCAAGCTGATCCTGGAGAGAGTCACTGGACAGCTGTGAAGAGCATTCTCAAGTCCTTGCGAAGGACTAAAGAGATGCTCTTGGTGTATGGTAACGGAGAACTCCAAATGGAGTCCTTTACCGATTCGAGCTTCCAGAGTGATAAGGACGACTCTAAGTCGCAGTCGGGATTTGTCTTTACCCTTTACGGAGGGGCGGTTAGCTGGAAGAGTTCCAAGCAGGAAACCGTGGCAGACTCGACGATGGAGGCTGAATACATCGCTGCCAACGATGCTGCCAAAGAGGCTGTCTGGATCAAGAAGTTCATTACTGAACTTAGAGTGGTTCCATCCATTGAGCATCCAATACCTTTGTATTGCGATAACAATGGAGCGGTGGCTTTGGCCAAGGAACCCAGGTCCCATCAGCGGTCCAGGCATATTCTGAGGCGGTATCACCTGATCCGGGAGATAGTTGATCGCCGGGAGATCGAGGCCAGGAGGGTTGACACGAAGAATAACACGGCGGATCCACTCACGAAGGCCATTCCCCAGATACAGTTTGAGAAACTCTTCGGGATGCTCGGTATGCGATACTACAGCAGCTGGCCCTAGTGCAAGTGGGAGATTGTTAGTTGTATGTATGCCTTAGAGGCCAGTATTGTACAGATGATGTATATTATATTGGATGCTTGGACATATATAGAGATGACTTTCTTGCTCGATATGATAGTATGCTATCTGGTTGCTCTTTATCTTAACATGTACACTAGTCTCTTTAAACTGTCTTTTAGTTACATGTTGGTAAAGCCCTTAGGATGTGTACTTGACTGCTTGGACTATGATGCAGATCATACTAGTGGGGACATGGTAGTCCATAAGTACATCCTTCAAGGTCCCTAGTCGTGGGTGTATCGAGACGGGGCATCGATATACCAGTGTAGACTAGCGTATGCGCTTCTCGACCCATGAGATGGGCGATGGATGATCCCATATCCATTGGTGTTTGACATCAGAGATGGTATACGGGTGCTCAGTGGAGACTGAGTACACTGGACAGACTCGCCGAGAACTCCCAGATGGTATTATACCTCACGTCAGATGGCAGTTCTCAGGTGACACTTGTGCAGGTTAGTCTGTAGACCCGAGATTGTCATAGAGTCTTGTGTGATTCCCACTGTGCTTTGATCTCCACCTTACCACGTCCATGAGGGCGTGCAAAACGGTGGTCTTTGGGCACAGTCCCGAGTCACATGGAGGCAATGAGCGATAGGAGGGGTTTCGTCTCTCCCGGTATTGTGGGTTGATGTTGCACTGTGCTCGATTGGCCGTAACAGGGAAGTCCCTGGCCAGGGCTGATCTGAGATTTGCTGGTAAGTGTTACCAGTAGTTTCTCGACCCGTTATGAGCCTCACATCGGCACGACTTATCGGTTATTGGGGTCTGGCGTTTACCACCCCTAGACTTGATATGAGACATATCAGACGAACAGACCGGACTGTACGGTAAGTGTTACTGGTTGGATTCACAGGAGTGTGAGCGGGCTAGCTCGTCGATCTTCTGATCGCTCAATACCCGGATGGCCGTTACGTTTAGCAGACCGCTTGCGGCTTGTGGGTGCTTGATATGATCATCATCTGCTACCGGCGTATTGACGAGTCTTTAGAGTCCTACACAGAGGTTTCCTGGCTCAAGCGAAACGAAATAGGAGTGCATATGAGATATGTGCAGGACCGAGAATAATGCATGTATGTGATACCGTATTTCATTCTCGCGATGAATGTATCGATTGGTTATATTCGATATAACCTAGATATCGAATCAAGGATTGATTCGATGAGCCGATACATAGGATACTAGTCGGTTATATGCGATATGACCGGATCGTTAAATCAAATGTTGATTTAATGATTTAATGTAAAATTATATATTTGATATATTACTTTGCATTAACTAGTATTGGTTCACTTTAAATGGATTTTCTCACTTGATGTGCAAGAAGTATATGTGATATACTTTTATGCACATATTTGTATCATGTTTGATGATACTTGATCATTTGGTTAAGTGTAAAGAATTAAACCATGGTTAAGAGATGATTAGGGTTTTGCTTTTTCATTTATTTATTTATTTGTTCATTTATTTATTTGGAAATGGTTTAGATGAGAATGGTGGCTTTATTTGTTTCTAGTTGAAGTTTCATGAAGCTTTGACTTCTTAACCATTCTTGTCTTCATGCTTAACCCTAACCCATCCAAGTAACCATGGTCTATTCTCTACACTCTACTATGGTTAGCTTATGATAAGTATTGATTTATTTTTCATTTTAATTCAACACTTATCATATTCTTTCTTCTTCTTCATCATCTTCTTTTTCAAGAAAAGCTTAAGTCCATCAATGGCAACTTGAGCAAAAGTGAGAGAAATCCAATTCTAAAGTGAACCTACCTCCTATTTCTTCATCCTGTACCTCTTGCCAAGTAGTATAGGGTGTTTTCTTCATAAGCTTCACAACTTGGTGAAGTTGGAGCTTGAACTTGTGATGCCTCGACGTAGATCATCTTCGGCACGAAGCCGACGACCTAGTCCGCCCATCTCCGATGAAGCCGACGATTGAGTTCGAGATTCGAGATGGACAGCAAGAGGACGCCTACGTGGAGCTAAGGAAGTGGAGAACCGGATCTACAAAGGTTGTAGCCTCTCTCCTTTAGTTAATTTGTTAACTAGTTTCGTTTTTTGCCTAGAATTCTAGTCGACGATCCGTATTAGGGTTTCTCGGCACCCATAAAATTTGAAATTGGCATGGTTGATGCCTTGTGAGACCTCTATTGTGTGCCCAAGAACCCTACACCAGCATCGGCTCGTAAATCCTCATATATCGGGCTCCATCAGTCCGGATTGGCCCACGGGCTCCGTCAGTCCGGATCGGCCCATATCATCTCTCGACTCCGGTCGGTATCATTCGGATATCCGCCGAGCCCAAATACTATCACCGGTAGGTAGTAGTCCCTCTGCCAGGCTCACGGTCTACTGTACAGAGATCCGTTCTCGCCCTGGGGTACCATACCGGGTCCACCATGTACCCACAATCGGCCTCATCCGCCTCCTCGAATCGGGTTTCACATGTCGCTCTCAGAACCGAGAAAACACATGGTGGACGCACTGAAATATCATATCAAGAGAAATCGGGTTTTTAAAACAACACATAATCTCTTTTAAAATATCCACGGTTCTCAAATCCAGAAATCTCATGAAAACAGCATATCTCAAAGCGTAAAAATCATAGAGCATGATGTATGCGACAAATAATAGAAATTGTAACGTTTTCGAAATCGTTATGTGAGTTTTTCCGTTTTAGGGTAAAATTGTCGGTATTTTCCGTTTTAACCCGACTGTGATCAAACGGCCATAAAGACTTGCCAGCACCTAGTTTAGCTAAAATAAAGCTAGTGCGCAAGCTTTGGGGGTATATGGGACGTTTTGGTTCAGTTAGAATTTTTCCCAATTTTAATATTATTTTAATGCGGTATTCACTTTTTGTGAAATTTCTCTTTTGTAATCTTTTCCATAAATCAATCCTGAGTAAACCAAAACATTCCCACAATATCTAGATCCTTGTGTTGACTATGGTTTAAAGTTAAAGAAAAGAAAAGAAAAGAATCAAGGAGGTGCATGAATGTGTGTGTGAATGCATTTATGTGCATTTATCGCTAGAATTGGCTAGAAAACTCTACACAACTCTCCATTCTCCTTACTTGGCCGAGATCCTTCCTCCCCCTACTGCCCTTGATCATTCCTTTCCATTCTTGCATCAATTCTAGCACAATAAATCCCCAAAATCCCAAAATATATCACAAAAATACCTTAAGTCTTGTTTCTTGCTCTTTGATCACTTGGAACTAGGAAAGCTTGGATCTTGTGAGCTAAAATTGATAGGTATAATACCTACTCTGATAAATAGGAGTTTTTATGTTGGATAGCTCATTGAATATGATTTAGAACACTTTAAATATCGATTAGTGCAATATCGTGTTTTTAGCTTCGTTTTAGAGCCTCTGTATCTGCTGTGATCTGGAAATTTTAGTTAGTGACCAAACAAAATTGTAGTGATGTACTAGTGATCCTGGAGCACCACCTAAGACACGAGGACCATCCCACCGGCCGGGGCCGGCGGCCCCTTTGGTGAATTCCGGCGACGCCGGCTGATGAGGGGAGTGCTGGGGTTTGGCTTTTGTAGGTGGCTTTCTGCTGTTGGTTAGGGGTGTTTGGTACTGTTTATTTTTTAGTAATTTCGGTATGAAAAATCTGGGATCATTTACCTATAATCTATTGTTTTGAGTCCGCGTATTACGTTTTGCGACAGGAATCGTGACCTTATGCAGCTGTACTCAGTTTGGTTTAGTAGTGTCGCAACGCACGTTAGCCACTAGATGGAGACTTGTGAGTTAGTTTAGTGTTGATGCGTCGTTTAAAGTGTAGTTTTACATTATATTAGTCGATTCTGAGATGTTTGCACTATTTGTGTGTTTGTGAATTTATAGCGTCGCAAGCGGGGACTTCGGACGCTGCGAACAAGGGGAAGCAAGTGGTCGGATTTTCATAGCTGGAGACCATTGGTGAGTAGATTTAACATCTACGGGGAAATCGTCCGTATGGCGTTATTCGTCGGGGCAGATATGATAGGATAGCTGCATGTTATTGCATATCAGTTAATTCCATATGAACGTCATTGCATAGCATTATCTGTTGTACCTTGACTTGTACCTTTAGATATAACACATTACTGACGGTTCATGTTGCACGAGCACTATTTGTATGCTATGCCCACACCATCAGTAATTGCCATGACACGCACAAACCACCTACATACGTGATACGGTAGTGGATAGGGATAGTTGAGGTAGTAGCCCTTATCCCATTGTGCATATAAGATATTGTTGACACCTACATATGTGATATTGTATTGGACATGGATAGTTAAGATAGTAACTCTTATTCCATTTCACGTATACCTTACTACAGTTACTTGTACATCATGCATACATATTGACATGTACACCCACATACTCGATTATAGTTACTTGTACATCATGCATACATATTGACATGTACACCCACATACTCGATTACAGTTACTTGTACATCATGCATACATACTGATATGTATACCGCATATTTTTGCTATAGTTGTATATACCCTAAGTGGTATTGTTTTGGTATGTGATATTGAGTTGTTGATCATTGCGCTTATGAAATGCATCATACCTACTTGCTTACATGTAGATACTTAAATCTTGCTACACTTACATGTACTCTTCATATGATGCTGCACTTGTTTTTCGGAGGATTTTCGGGACCGCAAGATATATTTTTAAAGGATGATTCATTTAAAAGAGCGGCTTTCCCATGATATACTCATATTGTTGTTTTATGATGCATATATCAGTTTTCATGGATTTACGCATTGAGATATGGATTTCATATGATTTATGGATTTGAGAACCGTGGGGGTATTTCAAGAAAACTATGTATTGTTTGAAAACCCGGTTTCTCTTGATATGATATTTCAGTGTGTCCACCATGTGATTTCTCGGTTATGAGATTTGGCCTGTGATACCCGATTTGAGGAGCGGGAGGCACCGTCTGCGGGTACATGGTGGACCCGGTATGGTACCCCGGGGCGAGTGGTGATTTCGTGGTGTAGACGATGAGCCTGGAGGTGGGACCACTACCTACCGGTGATTGTATTTGGACTCGGCGGTTATCATGGGGATACCGACCGGAGTGGTGTACGACATATCGTCAGGGCCAGTTGTGATGACAGCGCCTGAGTTATGAGGATTTACGTGTCGATGCTAGACATGGGTTTCATGATGTTTGAGTGTCGGTGTTGTTGGAGATAGTGCCCTCAAAGTCAATTATTGGATCGCAGGTACGTGATTGCAATGATTGAGGCAGGACCTATACCGATATGACAGTCTTGCTCGAGATGATAGTTTGCTATCTGGTTTTGTCTTTATCATCGTATACATGCTTTAGTTCACTATTGCATGATGATAGAGCCCATAGGATTCTTGCTTGACTACCAGCAGTATGATGGCGATCATATACGTGGGAGCTGGGGTCTGTAAGCACATCCTTAAAGTGTCCCTAGTCGTGGGAGTTTCGAGACAGAGCATCGATACTCTAGAGTAGACTAGTGTATACAGTCGAGACCCCGACGAGGGTCGGTGGCCGGTCTCACAAGCCATTGGTGTCAGTTTGTTCACCTAAGATGTATACAGGTGCTCATTGGGTTATGAGTACACCGGACAGGACTCACTGGGAACCTGCTAGTTGGTATTATACCCAGCGTCTGATAGCAGTTCCCTGGTGACATGTGTACAGGTTAGTTCATCGACCTGAGGTCGTCATTTGCCTCGTGTGAGTTCCCACTGTGCTTTGATTTCTACCCTACCACGGCTCAAAGGAGTCATGCAAACAGGTCTTTTTTGGGTACAGTCCCGAGCCACATGGAGGCAAGTGAGCGGATCGGCAGGGGATTCGTCTCTCCCGGTATTGGGGGTGTGATCGCGCTGTGTCTAGGAGAGCCATTACACATAGCCCTCGGCCGAGGCAGGGAGATTTACTGGTAGGTACTCCAGTAGTATCTCAGGGTGTTTTGGGCCACTCTCTGACACGACTTATACCGCTATTGGGGGTCTGACGTTACCAGCCCTTAGGCCGATATGCGATACTCATAGAAGAACGGACCGGACTGTATGTATATTGTCACTGTTAGGCTCAGTAGGGTTTATGGATGAGTTCGCTCGTCAGCCTCCCTTCCAATCAATACATAGGCAACCGTTACGTACAGCTTGTACCTGTGACGTGCTAGTGGATATATCCAGTGCCAGTGTGTTGATGAGTCATTAGAGTCCCCCATAGACACTTTCCTAAGTTCGGGCGAAACGTTGTAGAGGTCGTATGGTTTTATGGCAGGGTTCGGAAAATGCACGTGCGTTTTAACACGTGTCATTTTTCAGGCAGATAATACTGGTCGGCTTTGGTTTAAGCCGGATCCAAGTATTATGCTGTGTAGATATAATATCTTTGTCTCAGTTGCATTTGTATTCGGTCGTAATACAAATGCGGGTATGTTTATACTGATACGGGGTTATTCTAAAATTCATTTCAGGATCACTTTTGGAAGTTGCAGTTTCCAGTTTTCTATCAGCCGTATTTAACATTCGGTTAAATGCGGATTTATCTTTTCCTCCATGGGTGAGTCATGAGGGTAAGTCATGAGTGAGGAAGCATCTTGCTTGATGACTTGGTGTAACATTTCAGAAAATATAAAATATTATTTTTGGGAATTTAATATTAAAATAATATTTTTCTCGAAAACTGTCGATTTGCGAAATTGGGGTTTTCGAAAAAGGGTATAAATATATACCAATAATTGTGAAATAAATAGGAATTAAAATGATTTATTCATTTAATAATATAATTAAAGGATTTGGCATTTTTAAAATTTATTATACGCAATTTCGATAAAAACCCGATTAGTGCACTGCTAATCGCGATTAAGCCAAAACCGCGTATTTACAGTTTCCATGGTTAGTGCACCATGACATGTTCATTTTGTTACATGTTTCATTTCATTTGGGCTTTATATTATGGTTTTTGGCGAGAAAAAGATAGAGAAAAGGGGGTCATGATGAGTGAGGAGAGAGAAAGGGACATAATGATGGCTTGGAAAGAGAGTGTGTGTGAAATGGTGAGAGAGAGGGAGGGGGGGAGCTGCTGCCCTTTTGTTGACCCATCTTCTTTTTTTTTTCTTCTTCTCTCCTCCATCTCCTCAACTCCATAACCCTCCACAAAAATCCCTGTAGGGTTCCTAGGCACACTCAAGAGGTTCCACAAGGCATCAACCATGCCGAATTCAAATTTTCTATGTGCCGAACAACCCTTAGCAAGATCGTTAACTAGAGTTTAGACGAAACTACATGAAAGTAAATCACATTTACACTAAGTGAATGGAAATACAACCTTTGTAGATCCGGTCCACCACTTCTTTAGCTCCGTGGTGACGTCCCTTCGCTGCGATTACCGGGATCCCGGACTCTAGCGATGGTTTTGTCGGAGAAACGAGCGGGCTAGGTCATTGACTTCGATGCCGAAGATGATCTACGTCGAGGCAACTCTAACTCAAGCTCCATCTTCACTAGCTCATGAAACTTGTGAAGAAAACACCCTATACAACATGGCAAGTGGTAGAGGATGAAGAAATAGGAAGTGGGTTCACTTTGGATTTGGATTTCTCATAAGGTTTCAACACTTGAAAATTTTCTAGCAATGGTTTTCTTTCTTCTTCAAGAAGAAGAAGAAGAAAGAAAATAGAATGAATTAATAAAATAGAAAATCAAGTGATGCCTTATCATATTGCAACCATGGGTGAAGATAACTCATGTAGAGAGCACACCCTAGTTTAGGTAATGGTTAGGTTAAGGAAAGAAACAAAATGGTCAAAGCTTTCAAAGCTTCATGAAGTTTCAAGAATGAAACAAAATTAGCCACCATTTTATTCTTGCCAAAATAAATAAGTAAATAAATAAATAAGTAAATAAATCAAACCCTAACCATTAAGCTAATCATAGTTTACATCAAAAATACACGCAAGTTTGCATGTATCATCAAACATGATACAATCAAGTGCACAAAAACTATATCATATATACAATGTGCACATCAAGTGAGAAAATCCATCTTAAGTGAACAAATACTAGTTAATGTAAAATAATATATCAAATATATAATTATACATTAAATCATTAAATCAATACTTGATTTAATGATCCGGTCATATCGGATATAACCGACTAATATCAAGTGTATCAATGTATCGAATCAACACTTGATTCGGTAACCCGGCTATATCATATATAACCGTCCAATGATCCAAATCATGAGAATAGAATTCAGTATCACATACTGGTATTATTCTCGGTCCCGCACATATCTCATATGCGCTCCTATTTCGTTTCGCTTGAGCCAGGAAACCTCTGTGTAGGACTCTAAAGACTCGTCAATACGCCGGCAGCAGGTGATGATCATATCAAGCACCCACAAGCCGCAAGCGGTCTGCTAAACGTAATGGCCACCCGGGTATTGAGCGATCAGAAGATCGACGAGCAAGCCCGCTCACACTCCTGTGAATCCAACCAGTAACACTTACCGTACAGTCCGGTCTGTTCGTCTGATATGTCGCATGTCTTGCCTAGGGGTGGTAAACGTCAGACCTCAGTAGCTCGATAAGTCGTGTCGATATGAGGTCTATAACAGTTCGAGAATCTACTGGTAACACTTACCAGTAAATCTCAGCAACCCTGGCCAGGGATTTCCGGTTATAGCCAATCGAACACAGCGCAACATCAACTCCCTATACTGGGAGAGACGAATCCCCACATATCGCTCATTGCCTCCATGTGATTCGGGACTGTACCCAAAAACCACCATTTTGCACGCCCTCTTGGACGTGGTAAGGTGGAAATCAAACCACAATGGGAATCACACAAGACTCTATGACGATCTCGGGTCAACAGACTACTCTGTACCAGTGTCACCAAAGAACTGCTATCTGACGTGAGATATAATACCATCTGGGAGTTCTCGGCGAGTCCGTCCAGTGTACCTAGTCTCCACTGAGCACCCGTATATCATCTCTGATGTCAAACACCAATGGATATGGGATCATCCATCGCCCATCTGTATGGGTCGAGAAGGTATACGCTAGTCTACTCAGGTATATCGATGCCCCGTCTCGATACAACCACGACTAGGGACCTTGAAGGATGTACTTATGGACTACCATGTCCCCACTAGTATGATCCGCATCATAGTCCATGTAGTCAAGTACACATCCTAAGGGCTTTACCAACATGTAACAGAGAGACAATCAATGTACACGTTGAGGTAAAGTGTAACCAGATAGCATACTATCATATCGAGCGAGAAAGTCATCCTTATATATGTCCCAGCATCCACTACAATATACATCCTATGTATAGTAATGGCCTCTAGGGCATACATATAACTAACAATCTCCCACTTGCACTAGGACCATCTGTAGCAGTGGTTGCAGTATCTCATACTCAAACATCCCATAAAAGTCTCTCTATGGGAAAAGGCCTTCGTGAGTGGATCCGCCGTGTTGTCCTCTGAGTCTACTCTCCTAACCTCGATCACCTTGGAGATCAACTATCTCCATGATCAGGTGATGCTTCCTCAGAATACGTCTGGGTCACTGATGGGACCGGGGTTCCTGGGCCAAAGCCATACTTCCATTGTCACACAATGGTAGGAACCTAGTTCATCTCATGAACCAATATACACCCAAACTGCCTCTTTGGTAGTATCTTTAATAGCGATGTCACCATTTTATTGTCTAGTTTGCCACGGTATCTAGCTTGGAACTCTTCCAACATACCGTCCCTCCATTGAGGGTAAAGACAATCCTGCGACTGATATTCAGTCGTCCTTATCACCCTGGAACCTTTCCAGTGATTCTCCCCAGGATCAATTGATACCATCTCACTACAACTAGTGAGCATCCTAACATCCAATTAGATCTATCTCATAGATCCAAAACCCAGGATTTAGTAGGTATCACTTTGATCTTATATGGAGAATCCTTGTGATAAGCGGAGATCGACCGAGCGTAGCATAGGAAACTTCTTCCCTATCATGAGTATGTTATCCACGTACTCTACGAGGATCACCACCATACTCCCTACTACCTTTTTGTATATACAAGGTTCATCTACCTTTTTGATGATATCAAACTCTTTGACTAACACAACAAAACAGACGTTCCAACTCCGCGATGCCTGCTTTAATCTGTAAAGCAACTTGCACACGTTTCCGCTGCTCCCACTGTTTACGAAGCCCTCTGGCTGTGTACTTATAGACGTTCTCTTCTAAATCAATATTTAGAAAAGCATTCATGACACCCAACCACCAGATATCGTAGTCATGATATGCAGCAATGGCAAGTAGGATCCGGATGGACTTAAGCATAGCTACTGGAAAAGGTTTCATCATTTTCCACGCCTGGTCGATGACGAAAACCTTTAACAAGTCTAGCTTTGAAAGTCTCAACTTTTCCATCTACACCAAGTAATCTTCTCAAGATATACTTGCTCCTGATGGGGATTTAACCTTTCAGATATAGCAACCAAAGTCCATACTTTGTTGGTGTACATGGATTCCATCTCAGATCGCTAAGCATCCAGCCATTCTTACAGAGTCCCTACTCTTGATGGCCAGCTCGAAACTAGTTGGGTCATCATCTCATGATGCATTCCTCGCTCCCACTGTCATCGAGAAACCGAAGTATCTTTTAGGCGGATGAGGAACCCTACTAGATCGGCGGAGAGGCTGAGGTTCGTCGGGAACTATTGAATCCTTTAGTTCTGTCAAATCATCAGCTGCAGTTTTGTATAGCTGGAACCTTTCCAGTTCTACAGAACAGACCTTGCTTCGAGCTTTTCCGGATCTTGCTTTTTAGACATAGGCCGGACAACTCCAAATCTTAACTAACTTAAGATATGGGCTCTTCCCTTTCCATATCACATATGAAGTGGTAGGCAACTGATTTGATTTGAAGCCTATTCAATAGGTATGCAGCTTCTCAAGTGCATAACTCCCAAAAGGAAATAGGTAACTCAGTAGTACTCATCATAGAGCACATCTTATCATATAGGGTGTGATTGCTCCGCCCCGATACACCGACGTGCTGTGGTGTATACGGAGGAGTAATGCTGAGAGAGAATCTCATTCTCCTTTAGAAAAGTCCAAGAATTCCGTGCTCAAGTATTCTCCTCCTTGATCACATCAAAGGACATAATACTTATACCCGTTTTGGTTCTCTACTTCTAACTTATATTCTGTGAATATCTCAAAAGGTTCGGACTTGTGTTTCAACAGGAACATATGTCTGAATCTAAAGAGATCATCAGAGAATGTAATGAAGTACAAAGAACCGGTCTTGGCATGTGTAGACAGGGGACCTTCATACATGAACATGTATCATCCCAAGAGTTCACTAACTCTTTCTCTGTTTCCAGTCAACAGAGTTATGGTCATCTTATCTCTGTAACATGACTGGCAAGTTTCATAAGATGTAAATTCAAATTAATTTAAATATGCATCTAAATGTGACTTCAGCCAGTCGGGTCGCATTGATATGACCTAGTCTACAATGGCTCAAGAAGGATTCGTTCATTTCTGAACTCTTCCTCTTGTGTGTGTTCCGTATACTAAGAACTGTAGTTTGATTTAGAACATCAATGCTTTTAGATAACGTGCCTGAACCGATCAACTTTTGATATAGGAAATGTTCAAAACATTATCCAACAATACAAAATTTTATCATTTCTTTACTAATAAAGAGACTGATATGATTTTGTATATCAGGTTCGGTATCTAATAACATTCGTTCAGAATCAATGTATTTGGAATACAGGGTCACAGTGACCAACAGACTTGGCTGCAACACTTGCACCGTTTTCTGTCTCATGAAACTTATCACCCGTTCTCAGTTCTCCCCCGTTCTGTATCCCTATGTAACAGATTACATATCTGGGATCCTGATCCGGTATCAAATACCCAGGACGTAGAGGATACAGAGAAACAGTTCTTTGTAACGAACACACCCGAAGATGATGCATCAATATGCACTTTCTTCGTTTGGGCGGCACGGGAAATCTGGTATTCCCCAATTTCCTGCTCTGTCTTATAACAATTATAAGTTGGAGCGGGACCAACGTTCCCCAGCTCAGTATAACAAGCGGGTTCGGTCAAAATATCCGTTTTATTATCTTGATTAAGGCGTGACATGGTCGCTACCTGGAGAGAGAGAGAAGAAAACACTCTGCGTGCGCTCTTGCAAGATCAGATTGGTTATTATTTTATCTAATCAGGATGGCTCCCACTGTTTTTAATCAAATCTTCCTTCAAACCCTAAAAGGAAAGACTAGCCGGGATTAATTACACGCTACAAGTTCGCCAATCTTTCAGCCAGGCCAGTGTCGGTACTTTGAGGGAGGTTCCCCGTACTTTCGTACGGACTTAATTAAAGTAAACCTCATTTTCCCAGAGGAGTAACCCCGTTGACACCTTTCTAGACACCTACTTGATCGGCTAATTGTAATGTGTAAATTCTCCCAAGAGTAACTTTTACTCGCAGCGGGTATCGGGATCCAACTATCTCATAGAAGGTATGCAATCTCATTGCAAATTTCAACACTTGAAATTCCCGATAATTTTGCCCCTAGCGTCCTATTGTAAGTCCACGTTGCTCTTCCCGGTTCTTACGGGGAGGCGGAAACGACGAAAAACAATAATTTAGCGCAAGGCAACATGGACTTAAAGCACGGATCTTTGCTAAACTAGAAACTAGTAAACATCTAGAGGCTCTAACTACTATGCTGTAGAAAATATACCTCACGAAACCGGTCCTTCGGGTCTTCATTCCGCTGTCCCGCTCGTCCATCCAAGCTCCAAGTGTCGATCCTGACCTTGGGCACCTCCGCGGCCTTCTTAAGTCGAAGACGATCCACCCGAGAGCTGTACACCGAGCTCCACCTCGAGCCGAGGCAACTAGGGCAAAGAGATTGCTAGTCAAGAAGCCCTAGGATGTGTAGAGGAGATGTATGGATGTGTTTTTCAAGTGGAATCCTTTTTCTCTCAACACATGAGATCAAAGGAAGAATCAAGAGGAGGAAGAAGGAGGAGCAACCATGGAAATGTTTCTCATTTCTTTTCTATGAGAGAGAATGAGAATGAACAAATGAAAAGCTTAACCAAGAGAAAACACAACCATGGTTGCAATAATACTCATTTTCATCATTACTAATCCTATCATGATAAAGTTGATGGCACAAATGACATGACCATTTTCATAACAAAAAGGAAAAAGAAAACCAAAGAATACTTTAGACCTTTCAAGAAGATCCTAGTCAACTTTGGTCAAACGGTTAACAAAGTCAAGATGGTCAAATGGTCAATGTAATTAGCCATAACATAATTATCAATAAAAGGATTAGTAAATATTGTCCCCGGCTCATAATGGTTTTGACCGAACCAACTGTCAAAACCCTAATGAGGCACCTCCTCCTTCTCCACTCCGCAAATCTGTGCATACACACCCGCATCTGCATTCCGTAGAATGCGAATGCACAGAAGACAAATCCATCCGTGCAATACTAGGATCCGGCTTAAACCAAAGCCCACTAGTATTGCCTGCCCGAACAACATACGCACATAAGTGTACGCAAGCGATCGCAGCCCAGCCGTAAAACCATACGGCCTCTACACGTTTCGCCCAGTGCAGGTAAACTCACTGTGTAGGACTCTAAAGACTCGACACTACGCTTGCAGTGGGTTTAACCACAAACCGCAAGCGGCACTAGCTGTGCGCAACGGTCCTCAGGTAGATCTCGACAAGAAGGCCGATGAGATAAACCCATCCGAACTCCTACTGAGTCTGTATGTGACAATCTCCGTACAGTCCGGTCTGTTCGTCTGATACATCATATGACGGGCCTAGGGGGCGGTATACATCAGTCCCCTAATAGCGGTACAAGTCGTGTCGGAGTGAAGCCCAGAACACCCTGAGATAACACTGGAAACCTACCAGTATATCTCGCTTGCCCTGGCCTGGGACTACTCGTGTAATGGCTCTCCTAGACACAGCGCGATGTCAACCCCCAATACCGGGAGAGACGAATCCTGTCTAACCGTCACTGCTTCCAAGTGCTTCGGGACTGCACCCAACTACTACCTGTTTGCACGACTCCTTTGAGCCGTGGTAGGGTAGTAATCTAAGTACAGTGGGAACACACTCGAGGCGAAGTGACAGTGTCAAGTCAACGGACTAAGCTGTACTCATGTTACCTGGGAACTGATAACTGACGATAGGTTTAATACCAACCAACAGTTCCCTACGAGTCCTGTCCAGTGTACTCGTAACCTAACGAGCACCCGCATACTATCTCCAGTACGACGTACTGATGGCTGTGGGACAGACCACCTCCCGTGCTGGGATGAGAAGCGTATACGCTAGTCTACTCCGGAGTATCGATGCCCTGTCTCGATAGTCCTACGACTAGGGACCTGTATAAGGATATGCTTATAGATTACCCAGCCCCCACGAGTGTGACTGCCATCACAACGCTGGAAATCAAGCAAAGATCCTAAGGGCTCTCCTAATATGTATAAGCGATATGCTTAAAGAAACACATGCACATATTGAAGTAGAAACAAACCAAGTAGCATACTACCATTTTGAGCAAGATTGTCTATACAACTGTGAATATCCCAAGCTTCCATTAAGTAATATACAAGCTAGTATGATACAGTAATGGCCTCTAGGGCATATACACTAACAATCTCCCACTTGCACTAAGGCCATGTACTGGCGTATCGAAGACCTATCATCTCGATCAGCCGCTCGAACTGAGTCTGGGGTAGGGCCTTCGTGAGTGGATCTGCAGTGTTGTTCTCCGTATTTACTCTCTTCACCTCGATCTCCTGGCGATCTACGATCTCCCTGATCAGGTGGTACCGCCTCAAAATGTGCCTGGACTTCTGATGGGACCTGGGTTCCTTCGCTAAAGCTATAGCGCCGTTGTTGTCGCAATACAGCGGTATTGGATCAACAATGGTAGGAACCACCTGAAGCTCCGTGAGGAACTTCTTCATCCAGACAGCTTCCTTTGCGGCATCGCAAGCAGCTATGTACTCCGCTTCCATAGTTGAGTCTGCAACGGTCTCCTGCTTGGAACTCTTCCAGCAAACCGCCCCTCCATTGAGGGTAAAGACATAACCCGACATGGACTTGGAGTCATCCTTGTCACTCTGGAAGCTGGAGTCAGCAAAGGTCTCGAGCTGGAGGTCTTTTCCGCCATACACCAAGAACATCTCCTTAGTCCTTCTCAGGTACTTGAGAATGTTCTTTACCGCTATCCAGTGTTTCTTCCCTGGGTCCGACTGATACCGGCTTACAACGCTCACTGCGTATGCTATATCTGGTCTGGTACATAACATCGCATACATTATAGAGCCTACCGCAGAAGCGTAGGGTATAATAGACATGCGATCCCTTTCCAAATCAGTCTTGCGAGACATCTCTTTGGAGAGGGTGATCCCGTGACAAGCCGGTAAATTACCGCGCTTGGAATCTTCCATACTGAATCTTTTCAGTATGGTGTCGATGTACCTTGACTGTGAAAGTCCCAACATCCTCTTAGATCTATCACGATAGATCTGGATCCCCAGAATGTAGTTGGCATCGCCCAGGTCCTTCATGGAGAACCTCTGCGACAAGAATCCTTTGATTGACTGTAGCATAGGAATATCATTTCCTATTAGGAGAATGTCATCCACGTACAAGACGAGGAATACCACAGTTCTCCCTACAATCTTACTGTAAATGCATGGTTCATCTAGGTGTTTGATAAAGTCGAATTCTTTGACAGTATCATCAAAGCAGATGTTCCAACTCCGCGATGCCTGCTTAAGTCCATAGATGGACTTGAGCAACTTGCACACCTTACCGCTGCTCCCACTCTGAATGAATCCCTCCGGCTGAAACATATAGACGCACTCTTCTAAATTTCCATTTAGAAAAGCCGTCTTTACCCATCTGCCAGATTTCATAATCGTGGAAGGCAGCAATGGCAAGAAGGATCCGAATTGATTTCAGCATAGCCACTGGAGAAAAGGTCTCGTCATAGTCCAAACCAGGTCTTTGACGAAAACCCTTTGCAACAAGTCTAGCTTTATAGGTCTCAACCTGCCCATCTACACCAATCTTCTTTCTGAAGATCCATTTGCATCCTATGGGTTTTACCCCTTATGGAGCAAAGTCCAAAGTCCAGACTTTGTTGGTGTACATAGACTCCATCTCGGCCCGCATTGCATCCAGCCTTTTACCGAGTCACCGCTCTGAATGGCTTGCTGGAAGCTAGTAGGCTCACCATAATCCATAAAACAATCCTCTCTATCCCCGTCTATGAGAAAACCGTAGTATCTCTTGGGCGGATGAGACTGCTTACTACTCCTGCGGAGTGGCGTAGGAATCTCCTGTTCTTTCGAACCCTCTGGTTCTACTAAACTTTCAGTAATAGCTCGTGGTTCTGGAATTTCTTCCAGTTCTATTGCGCTCCCACTTATCTGATTTTCCAAAAACTCAGTTTCCAAGAAGCGGGCATGACGAGAAACAAAAACCTTTTGTTCCTCTGCGTAATAGAAAAGATACCCCTTGGAGTTCTTTGGGTATCCCACAAACTTACACTGTACTGAACGTGCCTCGAGCTTGTCCGCATGCTGCTTTTTTACAAAAGCTGGACATCCCCATGTCTTAAAGTGTTTAAGACTGTGTTTCTTCCCACTCCACATCTGATATGGTGTGGTAGGCACTGACTTAGTAGGAACTTGGTTCAAAAGATATGCAGCTGTTTCTAGTGCATAACTCCAGAAGGATCGTGGTAACTCAGCCTTACTCATCATGGATCGAACCATATCCAATAGGGTTCGATTCCGCCTTTCCGATACACCGTTGTGTTGTGGTGTGTATGGAGGAGTAAGCTGAGAGAGAATTCCATTCTCTTTTAAGTAGCCCAGAAACTCGGCACTCAAGTATTCACCACCTCGATCAGATCTCAGTGTCTTGATACTTTTGCCTGTTTGTTTTTCAACTTCATTCTTGTATTCCTGAAATTTCTCAAAGGCCTCGGATTTGTGCTTCATCAAGAAGACATGCCCATATTTAGAGAAATCATCTGTGAAAGTAATGAAGTATGAATAACCACTTCGCACATGTGTAGACAATGGACCACACACATCACTGTGTATGAGTCCCAAGAGCTCGCTCGCTCTTTCTCCGTGTCCAGTGAATGGAGTCTTTGTCATCTTTCCCATGAGACAAGATTCACAAGTGGCATAAGACTGGTACTCGAACGGATCCAAGTATCCTTCTTTATGTAACTTAGTCAACCATGTCTCATTGATGTGACCCAGTCTACAATGCCATAAGAAAGCCTGATTTACTTCCGGAGACTTTCTTTTAAGTGTGTTCTGGACACTGAAGACCTGAGCTTGATTCAAAACGTATATACCGTTTTTCAATGCACCTGACCCAATCAGAACTTGATTTAGGTGGATGTTTACTACATCGCTTACAAAAGTAAAATCATATCCTTCCTTAGAAAGTAAGGATACAGATATGATATTACAAGTCGCACCTGGTACATAAAAACAGTTACGCAGAATCAATATCTGCCCAGTTGTCAGTCCTAGATGATATTCCCCTACGGATTCAGCATATATGCTCATTCCGTTAGCAACCCTGAGAGTCATATCACCTTTCCTGATAACCCTACGGTTTCTCAGAGCCTGTAACGAACTACAGATATGAGATCCTGATCCGGTATCTAATACCCAGGAAGTAGGGTTAACTGACATACAGTTCTCTATTACAAACACACCCGAAGCCGAAGCCACAACATGCTTCGAATTCTGGCTACTGGCTATGCTAGCCCTGCAATCCTTCTGCCAATGTTCATTCCTGTAACAATAGGAACGTCCCTCTTTTACTACATCCAGTCCCGAAATTTCTGCCTTTCCCTTTCTTTCTACTTCCCTGGTTTCCTTCAGCGTAGTAGGTAGGGACTGTTGAACTAAGTCACCATCTCACCCGTTCTTCAACGTGGTCTTCAGGTCCGCGAGCTCAAAAGAGCTGGTCTCTGTAAGGACGTTGCCCCCTACAGATGACCCGATAGCCAACCTAGCTGGAAGCAATTCGTTCGAGGTCTCATATCTTGCGATACGAGATTGCTCTCCATGTAAATCTTTGTTATGGAGGAAGATAGAAACTAAGTCCATCTTCTCGTGCTGCCTCTGGTTTGCACCATCAACTGAGGCTAACACGAGGCACTTGGCTTTCACAGAGTTCCTTTCCGATGTCTTGCGGATATGAATATCCATGACAGGGGAAACTGGACCTGAGACGGCAGGGGTTGGATCAGTCAAGAGGTGTCCCAGCTTGTCATGGGCAATGGACATCTGGACAGACCTTTGCCAGTCATAACAGTCAGATTCAGTCATTTTATTATCTAGATGTAACCTAGGTGCGGTCACTGGGTCGATGCAATTAAGAGAGAGAGAAGAAAACACTCAGCATGATGCTCTTGCAAGTTTAGATTGGTTTTTAATTTATCTAAACAGGATGGCTCCCACTGTCTCTCGAATCCCTCCTCAAACCATAAAGGAAGAATTAGTCTGGATCAATCTCACCGTACAATACTTGCTTAACCGTTCAGCCAGGCCAGTGTCGGTACTTCGAGGGAGGTTTTCCAACTCTTTCGCGAAGTTCCTTAATTAAGTAACCTCTTTTCCCTATGGGCGTAGCCCCGCTAACACCTTTCTAGACACCTACTTAGTTTATAGCATTGATCGTTAAGCGAGAAAGATCCCGAGGAGTAGCATATACTCACAGTAGGATCGGGATCCAAATATCATCGCGTGACAAAAACTGAAGGAATCCTACCAGAATCATCACACTCCAAATGGTATGCAACACTAGCAAGTTTCAGTACTTTTGAAACTCCCGATGTGGATTTTTGCCCCATGCTCTTATGACCTTGACTAAGGCCAACAAATCATAAGTCACATGTCAAGTTCTACCCGTCGTTGTCCAGGTTGATTTGAACCCATCCGTATATACCCTTGACTATGGCCAACAAAGTAATACGACTGTCCCAAACCAACGCATTCTATCTATGCAACATATGAATACCCACCAGCTACCAAACACTGTGCCTTGACTAAGGCCAACAAACACAGCTTGAATACTGTTGAATATTCATATGAAACGACGGAGGGCTACGGATGGTTTTGGCGAAACCGTGAACGTAGTGAACTTGATGTTATTGATGGAACGAGATAGCTTTTAAAAGGAGTGGTCCAAGCTCCGCGTTTAAAAAGCTGGTTTTTGAAAAGAACCGAGTGGTTTTGAAAATGTTCCAATGACTTTTACTTGGTTTATTTTCTTGCATTAGTTCTTTTAATGCGTCCCATCATTTAATCCTACCATTGCAGAAAACAACCAAAATATGACGTACGCTTATGCCATTCGCATTCGCCACGGGGCCCCGTCATCACCCGTTAGGTTACTTAACTAACGACAGAGCGGGGGCTGGGCTAGCGCGGCTGAAAAACATAAGCAACGCCTAAATAGATATCATATATAGAGATATAGCAATGATAGACATTACAGATCACAGATGAACACTTTGGATATACTAGGAATCCGCATTCCGTACGAGCCTGTAACGAAAAGCGGATTACACGGTCGTGATGAATAGCCAAACCCCACCCTAGACCCCTACGGGCGCGGCAAACTACCCGCCAAGTACCCGAAGTGAAGCAACCTCCCTCAACTCGTGAGTAGGCCACTCGACACTTCGAGATACCCGGTTGTTTGTGCACCCCACCTTGGGTCTATCTTAGGAGCAAAAACAGTAAAAAGAAATTATACAATAACGGCTACAACCCCGACCCGGTTGTGCGGCCATACAAATAATATTAGATCAATTTACAAATTTTACAATGAATGAAAGAAAAAGAAACTCTTATCTCACATCCATTCCCGGCTATGCATTCGCGACAATCCACCGAGTTCATATCCACAAACCATCAACATTACAGATCACAGATATGTATAACCCCCACTTATCGACTTATAGCGATTAATAGACGTTTAATACATATATCGCATCACATATAATATCCATTAGCCAAAGTGTACGGAATACCGATCAAAATACGGATTTTTAACCACCCCAAAATTCAATTTGCTCTCTGGAAAATCTGGGTAGAAAAAACATGTCTTAAAAATACCAAAACAGCCAAACTAAAACACTGCACAAAATCCGATCCAGTGCCGAGTCAAAACGGCGGCGGAACCGCAGCAATGAGCATGTCATTGCCGCGGAACCGCGGTCGTTTGATCGATTCACTGGATCGTTTTTTTGCAGTGTTTTCATAAAACCCTGAGACGATTTTTCATATATTTTAAATCACTTTTTGAGCAGTATGAAAATCGACAGAAACTAGAGGTTTTTGCGGACGTGTTTTGCGACTTTTTTCCGATCGATGTTCTAAACACTTTGCTAACTTACTAGTTTATGTTTAGCTAGGCTCTGATACTACTGTAAGTCCACGTTGCTCTTCCCGGTTCTTACGGGGAGGCAGAAACGACGAAAAACAATAATTTGGCGCAAGGCAACATGGACTTAAAGCACGGATCTTTGCTAAACTAGAAACTAGTAAACATCTAGAGGCTTTAACTACCATGCTGTAGAAAATATACCTCACGAAACCGGTCTTTCGGGTCTTCATTCCGCTGTCCCGCTCGTCCATCCAAGCTCCAAGTGTCGATCCGGACCTTGGGCACCTCCGCGGCCTTCTTGAGTCGAAGACGATCCACCCGAGAGCTGTACACCGAGCTCCACCTCGAGCCGAGGCAACTAGGGCAAAGAGATTGCTAGTCAAGAAGCCCTAGGATGTGTAGAGGAGATGTATGGATGTGTTTGTCAAGTGGAATCCTTTTTCTCTCAACACATGAGATCAAAGGAAGAATCAAGAGGAGGAAGAAGGAGGAGCAACCATGGAAATGTTTCTCATTTCTTTTCTATGAGAGAGAATGAGAATGAACAAATGAAAAGCTTAACCAAGAGAAAACACAACCATGGTTGCAATAATACTCATTTTCATACGCACCCGCATCCGCATTCCGTAGAATGCGAATGCATAGAAGACAAACCATCCGTGCAATACTAGGATCCAGCTTAAACCAAAGCCCACTAGTATTGCCTGCCCGAACAACATACGCACACAAGTGTACGCAAGTGATCGCAGCCCTGCCGTAAAACCATACGGCCTCTACACGTTTCGCCCAGTGCAGGGAAACTCTCTGTGTGGGACTCTAAAGACTCGACACTACGCTGGCAGTAGGTTTAACCACAGACCGCAAGCAGCACTAGCTGTGCGTAACGGTCCCCAGGTAGATGTCGATAAGAAGGCCGATGAGATAAACCCATCCGAACTCCTACTGAGCCTGTATGTGACAATCTCCGTACAGTCCGGTCTGTTCGTCTGATACATCGCATGGCGGGCCTAGGGGCGGTAAACGTTAGTCCCCTAATAGCGGTACAAGTCATGTCGGAGTGAAGCCCAGAACACCCTGAGATAACACTGGAAACCTACCAGTATATCTCGCTTGCCCTGGCCAGGGACTACTCGTGTAATGGCTCTCCTAGACACAGCGCGATGTCAACCCCCAATACCGGGAGAGACGAATCCTGTCTAACCGTCACTGCCTCCAAGTGCTTCGGGACTGCACCCAACTACTACCTGTTTGCACGACTCCTTTGAGCCGTGGTAGGGTAGTAATCTAAGTACAGTGGGAACACACTCGAGGCGAAGTGACAGTGTCAAGTCAACGGACTAAGCTGTACTCATGTCACCTTGTAACTGATAACTGACAATAGGTATAATACCAACCAACAGTTCCCGACGAGTCCTGTCCAGTGTACTCGTAACCTAATGAGCACCCGCATACTATCTCCAGTACGACGTACTGATGGCTGTGGGACAGACCACCTCCCGTGCTGGGATGAGAAGCGTATACGCTAGTCTACTCCGGAGTGTCGATGCCCTGTCTCGATAGTCCTACGACTAGGGACCAGTATAAGGATGTGCTTATAGATTACCCAGCCCCCACGAGTGTGACTGCCATCACAACGCTGGTAATCAAGCAAAGATCCTAAGGGCTCTACTAATATGTATAAGCGATATGCTAAAAGAAACACATGCACATATTGAAGTAGAAACAAACCAAGTAGCATACTACCATTTTGAGCAAGATTGTCTATACAACTGTGAATATCCCAAGCTTCCATCAAGTAATATATAAGCTAGTATGATAAAGTAATGGCCTCCAGGGCATATACACTAACACCTATGACCTTGACGCAGGCCAACAAACCATAGTGCGCTAGTCAAGTTCAACCCGTCATTTCCTGATTGAATTAAACCCACCTGCATGACCCTAGACGCAGGCCAACAAAGTCGCACGGCAACCCTAATCCAATTTGCAACATATGCATAAGCAGATAAATATGTAAGTCCATGCTACCTCTCCCGGTACTTTCGGGCATGCGGAATTTGTTAAAAAACGATTTTTATAGAGGTAGTAACATGGACTTAAAACCCGGATCTTTGTTAAACTACTAACTAACAACCTAACAAGAGTTTACCTACTCGGTTAGAGGGCTATACCTTTCTTGAACTCCTTCGTCTTCAACTCCTCCCGGGGTTTGGATCGGCCTCACCACGTCGTCTCCTTGCGTCGAAGATGGATCCACCTGAAAACTTCCACCTTTGGCTTGTTCTTCGGACTTTGAAGAAAACTAGATCACTTGGCTTGCTAGGCCATGTGAACTAGAATGAGTAGAGAAGAGTATGTTGGGATTTTACTCTATGGTTCTTGCTTCTCAACACATGAGACAAGTGAACCATAGACCAAAAGGAGAGAGCAAGAGGAAGAGGGTGAGAGCAAGAGGAAGAGAGCTCAAAAACAAAGAGAGAGAATGAGAAAGTGAGAATGAGCCTCTCTTTTGTCTTTCACCCTCTCATAATCCAAAACCATCATCACAAAAATAATAATCAAGTATTGTGTAAAATGGTTCAAGTCAAAATGGCTAAATCATTTCATGCACTCATTTCTCACAAAAGAAACAAGCAAGTAAAAAGTCTTTGCCATGAAATGATAGCCATAGTCATCATGATGGTCAACTAGTCAATCCTAGTCAACCGGTCAACAAAGTCAACAAGTCAACAAAAGTCAACAAGTCAACAAAGTCAATCCCTCAACAACCATGTCACCACAATACTTAATTAATATAATTTTTAATCACATATCATATTCTCATTAGGGTTGACCAAAAAGTCAATAGTCAACAGTCAACGGTCAACAACCCTAATGAGAATCCTCTGCCACTGTCTCTCCGTCAACTGTGCATACACACCCGCATCCGCGTTTCGAGGAACACGAATACAAACTGGATAAATCCAATCCCAATACGTACACTACAATCTGTCTTAAACCAAAGCCCGCTAGTGTAAACTGTCCGGACACTGTACGTGCACAAGTGCACGGATGTGACCGAACCCTGTCGCAAAACCATGCGACCTGTCGCAAAACCATGCGACCTGTCGCTACTCTTTTGCCTAAAGGCGAAAAGCTTTCTGTGTGGGACTCTAAAGACTCGACACTACGCTGGCAGTGGGTTTAACCACAGACCGCAAGCGGCACTACCTGTGCGTAACGGTCCCCAGGTAATGCCGACAAGAAGACTGACGAGGCGAAACCCATCTGAACTCCTACTGAGCTTGAATGTGACATTCTCCGTACAGTCCGGTCTGTTCGTCTGATACATCGCATGGCGGGCCTAGGAGGCGGAAAACGTCTGTCCCCCAATAGCGGTACAAGTCGTGTCGGAGCGAAGCCCAAAACACCCTGAGATAACACTGGAAGCCTACCAGTATATCTCGTTTGCCCTGGCCAGGGACTACTCGTGTAATGGCTCTCCTAGACACAGCGCGATGTCAACCCCCAATACCGGGAGAGACGGATCCTGTCTAACCGTCACTGCCTCCAAGTGCTTCGGGACTGCACCCAACCACTACCTGTTTGCACGACTCCTTTGAGCCATGGTAGGGTAGTGATCAAAGTACAGTAGGAACACACTCGAGGCGAAGTGACAGTGTCAAGTCAGCGGACTAAGCTGTACTCATGTCACCTGGGAACTGATAACTGACGATAGGCATAATACCAACTAGTCAATTCCCGACGAGTCCTGTCCAGTGTACTCATAACCCAATGAGCACCCGCATACTATCTCAAGTACGACGTACTGACGGCTGTGGGACCGACCGTCTCCCACACTGGGATGAGAAGCGCATGCGCTAGTCTACTCCGGAGTATCGATGCCCAGTCTCGATAGTCCTGCGACTAGGGACCTGCATAAGGATGTGCTTATAGATTACCCAGCCCCACTAGTGTGACAGCCATCACAACGCTGGTAATCAAGCAAAGATCCTAAGGGCTCCACTAATGTGTATAGGCGATATACTAAAATAAACACATGTACACATTTAAGTAGAAACAAACCAAGTAGCATACTACTATTTTGAGCAAGATTGTATATACAAGGTGAATATCCCAAGCTTCCATTAAGTAATATACAAACTAGTATGATACAGTAATGGCCTCTAGGGCATATACACTAACAATCTCCCACTTGCACTAAGGCCATGTACTGGCGTATCGAAGACCTATCATCTCGATCTGCCGCTCGAACTGAGTCTGGGGAAAGGCCTTGGTGAATGGATCTGCAGTGTTATCTTCTGAAGCGACTCTCCGAACCTCGATCTCCTGGCGATCCACGATCTCCCTGATCAGGTGATTCCGCCTTAAGATGTCTCTGGATCTCTGATGGGACCTGGGTTCCTTCGCTAAAGCTATAGCCCCGTTGTTGTCGCAATACAGAGGTATTGGATCAACAATGGATGGAACCACCTGAAGCTCTTTCAAGAACTTCCTCATCCAGACAGCTTCTTTTGCGGCATTAGATGCAGCGATGTATTCCGCTTCCATCGTCGAGTCTGCAACGGTTTCCTGTTTGGAACTCTTCCAACACACCGCCCCTCCATTGAGGGTAAAGACAAAACCCGACATGGACTTGGAATCATCCTTGTCACTTTGGAAGCTGGAGTCAGCAAAGGCCTCGATCTGGAGGTCTTTTCCGCCATACGCCAAGAACATCTCCTTAGTCCTTCTCAGGTACTTGAGAATGTTCTTTATTGCTATCCAGTGTTTCTCCCCAGGGTTAGAATGATACCGGCTTACTACACTGAGTGCATAAGCTACATCCGGTCTGGTACACAACATCGCATACATTATAGAGCCTACCGCAGAAGCCTAGGGTATAATAGACATGCGATCCCTCTCCAAATCAGTCTTGGGAGATATCTCTTTAAAGAGGGTGATCCCGTGACAAGCCGGTAGGTTACCGCTCTTGGAATCTTCCATACTGAACCTCTTCAGTACGGTGTCGATGTACCTGGACTGTGAAAGTCCTAATATCCTCTTGGATCTATCACGATGGATCCGGATCCCCAGGATGTATGAGGCATCACCCAGGTCTTTCATGGAGAACCTTTGTGACAAGAACCCCTTGACAGATTGTAGCATAGGAATGTCATTTCCTATTAAGAGAATGTCATCCACGTACAAAACGAGGAATACTACAGTTCTCGCTACAAATCTACAATAGATGCATGGTTCATCTGGATTTTTGATAAAGCCAAATTCCTTGACCGTCTCATCAAAACAGATGTTCCAACTCCGCGATGCCTGCTTTAGCCCATAGATGGACTTAAGCAACTTGCACACCTTTCCGCTGCTCCCACTCTGAATGAAACCCTCTGGTTGGTCCATATAGACACACTCCTCTAAATTTCCATTTAGAAAAGCGTTCTTTACGTCCATTTGCCAGATCTCATAATCGTGGAAGGCAGCAAAGGCAAGAAGGATCCGAATGGATTTCAGCATAGCCACTGGAGAAAAGGTTTCGTCATAGTCCAAGCCAGGTCTTTGACGGAAACCCTTTGCTACAAGTCTAGCTTTATAGGTCTCAACCTGTCCATCTGCACCAATCTTCCTTTTGAAGATCCACTTGCATCCTACGGGTTTTACCCCGTCTGGAGCAATGTCCAACGTCCATACTTTGTTGGTGTACATGGACTCCATTTCGGTCCGCATTGCATCCAGCCATTTGATCGCACGCTTTTGGCGTGTCGGATGTTCAAAGAATTTAAGTGTAACCGCGATCAGGACGGTGTCGCTTTGCAGCTAGCCGGTGAGCACGGGTCGGTCCACAGGGAGATGGTGTTATCTTACCTTCTTGTCTTAGACGAGTTAATAAAGAATCTTGTATGTGTTTGTTTGATCTAACCTATGTGTTTATCTGCAAGTATAAAGTTGTTAAGAAAATACGAGATTGTAAGCTAAGAAATCCGTACTCAAAAACCTTTGAGCCGAGTCTTGACCAATTGAAGCTAAGCAATCGGCAACAACGTGGATTAGGGGATTTAAGCGCGGTATTCGTGGAATCCGGCTTATTTACCCTTGTCCTTCCGTTCTTGTCTCTTGCCTTCGCCTCCGGCCAAACCGAACGCAACCGGTCGTGGTTAGGAATCACCGTTACCTTGTCAGGGTACGGTGCCTAACGGAGCGCTTGCGTATGGTTTGGGCGAAGTTCAAATGGAAAATAACGGGAAAAGGAATTGGCAAAGAAATGTTAACTTATAAAACCGTATTAATTCTTATCAACAACAATAATTACAACATTTACAAAATGAACAAAAGAGAACAAAAAGAAAAGAACAAAGAAAAGAAAAGATACAAGTAATAAAGAGCATGAATAAAATTGCATGAAATAGAATGCAAGTAATAAAAAGACAAGTAATAAAAAGCGAGTAATAAAAGAATACGGAACTAGGACCCAAGCCAAGCATGTGCTCAATAGCCAACCCTTAAACTTGCAAGCTCAATGAAGAGGTTGCAAGATCAAGGGAAGGGTAGAAAACGCATGTGAAATGAAGTGCTAGTCCCGGAAGAAAATACGACCCTTGAGATCAATAACTAACTCTTAACCATTCAACCTCAATGAAGAGATTGAATGAGCAAGAGAAAGCAGAAATCTCAAGGGGGAGCAAACTAACAAGAAAGATAAAGAACCCTCATCTTCATTAATCTTCCACTCAAAAGCTCTCACTACAATTTAATGGAGAAAGAATGAAGAAGAGGAAGAAGAAGAACAAAATTCTACAAAAAAGAGAACAAAGAAAAGCTCCCTTGGTTAAGCTCAAAACTGCTGTATTTATAGGCAGGAGAATGGAGTTCTAGGGCAACCACCAGACCCAAAATAAGATTACCAAAAAGCCCCTGAAAAACGACAGAACAAGGCCACTGTACGGCCGCGGATCCGCCGCCTATAGCCCCCTATGGCCGCGGATCCGCGCCCCTACTGTGGGTTTAGGGTGTGGGCTTCTGAGTGTTTTCCTGGTCTCCTGTCCCCTCTTGTCTGGTACATGTATTTTCTGATAATTTCTTCCAGAATATCAGCAGAATTCATAGTCCAAGATTGTTATCTTTTCTTCACTTTTGACTTTATCTCTCTTGAGCTCCGCGCACCCATTGATTCTTGTGCAGCCCCTCTCGTGCTCCGTGCTTGTCCGAGACACGAATGACTGCTGTCATATGTCTTGTCCCTGGAACCGGTACGCAGCACCGGACGGATATGGATGACCGGAACCCGGCTTTTATCTGTTGTCAACAGATGTTCTGTATTTGGTGTAACTGTGGAGATTTTGTCATGATTTGCAATATTTGGACTGAAAACCTGTACTCTGTAAATATGTAACAAACACAGATCAAAAGCACCTACCTATAAACACACGAGCGTAAGAATGGGCGGTATAAAATGCAATATTCTGTTATGAACAAATACCCCCAAACTTAACTTTTGCTCGTCCCGAGCAAAACCAATTATTCACAAAAATAAAATGATAACCGCACTTTCGCAGGGAACGCGATTGCACTGAGCGCGTGCAACAAGCCGTTAAACCTCTAGGTGTCCCTAGTAGGAGGAGTGTTGTCTCCTGAGGGTTTTCAGCGGATACTACCCACAAAATCCGGTCAAGCTAGCTTTGTAAAATAACTAAGATTCAAGCCCCTAAAGTTTTGTTTCAGAAAATAACAATTCTATAATCCTAAGTTTAGACTATCGAACCTTTATTTTTCACATCTCTCTTCTTATTTAACTACAGATTTTATATGTCTTTACGTGCAGTGCAAAATAGTGTCGTTAAGTTCCCGAAAGGTCGAATAAAGTCATTATGTCACACAATAAAGCCCAGATAACAATTTTATAAGGATCACATAAGTTTTATAAAGAGTTAAGCATTTTTCAAGTTTCGTTTTCCAGTAAAGTTTCAACTTCAGAATTTCTATCTTCCCTAACAGGAAACTAGGTCTTATTCTTCACTCCACCTTTTTCTTGTTTTCATTTCATACACACCTCTGTGAATGTGCAATAGTCTTTATCATAGAGTAAAACCTTCATATCTCCGTTAAATTTTTTTTATAAAAGCTTGTCTTTTATCAAGATTATTCTCACACAAAGAACCGTTAGGAATTTTAACTCGGAGAGAACACTTGCTTGACTTTGTTTTTATCTGGACTTTCTAGGCTTCTTAGCGAGCTTTGGGCCAATGCACCCAAACCAGTTGGTTTTAGGGTATTAGGTGTAGAAACACCCCAGCGGACTTAATTACTCAAGTTACCTAGGTCCAAAAACAAAAGACAGTTTGGCGTGAAAAACATGATGATTTAATACGAACGGAGATATAACCGGTAGTTCAATTATTTTTTGGATAAAAGACGTGTTTAGTGGGTTTGGTGTGTAATCATTCTAATCAAGTTTCAGATGGGTTATTTTTCAGAACTAGTTCCAATTAAGGCATCAATAACATTCCTTCATATTCACTTACTTCATAAACTATTCTTGATATATTACTTATTTCAGAACAAACCTATTTGATCCTCAGAAAATCATTTATCTATTAAAAGTTTCTTTAAACATAAAAGACTTGTCATCTAATTTCCAAGACTCACAACACGTGTAGTGTGATGTAAAGACGTATATCAGCTATAGTTAACTTCAAAGGAGAGTTATCTTTCAGGTTTTCAAAATCCAAACATAGGATTTAGTTATTCCTATCTTTTCAAACAAAAACCGTCGAATGTTGAATTAGAGTTCTTCCACAAGCTAACTTGACAAAAAGTTTTTATATTTTTGGAAATTTTTTGATTTTTATGGATTTTATGAATAAGGTATGCAGATGCAAAATATACATATGAATGCGAAGGAAGAAAACTTACCGAGCACACCCCCAAACTTAAACTTGACAGTGCCCTCACTGTCAGGCAATACCAAGAGGGTCAAAAATGCCGGCGCTTCCTAAAAACAAATTATATACAAAACAAAAAAGGAAAAAAAAATATATACAAAAAAAAATGTCCCCCCCAAACTTAAGTAAAACAGTGTTTCCACTGTTAAGCGTTAAAATTCAGGATTAGGGGGGAAAGAAAACAGTATCCATCTATACAAGGCCTTACACAGGCCTAAGGTTAGCACCAACCATTCAAAGATCTTATCTCTATAAAGCAGTGGCTGGTGGAAGAATGCGGAGAGGTAAGAAATGGAGACTACGCGAGACCGCTTGTGGAGAGAAGTGGAATGCGGTCTCGGTAGATGAGAAGAAGAATGGCGGAAGGGGAAAAGAAGTGGAATACGAACTTGAGGGTGCAAATGGAGTAAATAGATTAGCACAATTTGTGATGACCGATGTGTGAAAAGCGATTGTGCTAATATATTTACCCGTCGAGAGATTGGGTCAAATCCCTCAAGGTTCGTGAGAAACCATGGGTACGCCGAACTTGGTAAACCAGACATATGAAATGTAAGTGATACGGGTTCTTGCAAGGTCGGAACGATGGAAAGGATGGAGGGAAGTGGTTAAGGAAGGGTATCGGTTAAGGGTTCAGGAGGGTGTACACAGTCAGTGGAAGGATTATGATGAATTGGAAAATCCGACTCATCAATTAAAACTGTATCATCCTCAGTGCTATCCTCAATATTCTCCTCAAAATTCAGCTTATCCATGCAAATTTCATCAAAATCAAGACGCATATGGGGTTCGGGAAAAACATTTAAAGAATCGGGATGATGATTTGAAGAGAAAAACTCAGCCAAATCTACGGGTTCATCATCCAAAATGTTCCCAGCGTCAATATCCTCAATCAAGTGAAAATCAAAATTCTCTGACACCTCAACTAAAGCATGGATATTAATCAATTCAGGTTCTAAGATGGAGGTGTAAAGGTCAAAAGGTTTAGGATTGGTTTCACTTGGAAGAGACCCTTCGCAATCGGGCAAATCAAACACTACGAAGTCGCACAACTCATTAATCATTCTATCTTCAACTGATAATTCATTTGGGACACTTGATAGACTTTCAAAACAAGAGTTGTGGGATTCAACTTGAGACGGGTAGGTTTGATTTGGAAGGGGGTACATCTCACTCTCTCCACTCAAATTCACAGCCTGTCCTGCCGCCTCATCATACATTGAAAAAGTGGAGCTAGTTGAAAACTAGCTACCAGATCACTAGGTTGTATGAGGGCGGCCATGGACGCATTCAAATCCATCATTTGTTGGCTTGACGCTACCCTAAAGTCTTCCAACGACTGTTCTAGACTAGACATTGGTTGTGAAGGGGTTTCAGTGAAAGATTCACAGTTGTATGGATACTGAAAACTCCCAAAAGGCGGTTCTGAAGCAATGTCTAGGGAAGGTGCATAAGTAGGGTAGGATTGGTAGGAATTGAATGGCTGGACAGGAGTGGGATCAACATTGGGATAAGAAGGTGAATGGAATTGTTGATCCCAAGAATTTGAAGTGGTGAAAGGAGTGAAAGATCGGCTACGAGATTGTTCAATACGTTCTGCAATAGACATAGGCCTTGGAATTGCAACATGACTCGAAGAAGGGGTATCAACGTAAGAAGGGGTGACTGTTTGAAATGGTTGATATGAAGTGGATTGCGGAGTCAAATTGTTTGTCCTAGACGCGTCTATCCGATCTTTCAAAGAAATTTTTGGCATGGAGGGGTCGTTCGATGTTCGGCCAAAGCAAGAACCGTAAGAAGTAATGTCCGGTTGTGGGTACCAAAGTTCGGCAAGAGTTTTGCGAGGTGGAGTACCCATGATATGAAGAGAGAAGAAGAAAGGTAGAGAAAAAGGAGGGGGAAAGAATTTGATCTTTTTTTTTTAGTTAGTTGTTAGCAAAAGAATGAAATATACACAAAAAAGAATATGGACAAAAAATAATCACGACACAAAAAATACCACACACCTAATCGTTCTAGGATTAACCTAGGTCAACTAGACCTGCTCCAGAACTTGATTGTCGAAGTAAAACTGTGTCGAGAAACAGGCTCAAAAATACACTGATCACGAGGCCAGGTAAGTGCAGAGATAAGGGGAGGTTTTCCAACGCTTTCGCGAAGTTCCTTAATTAAATAACCCTTTCTCTTTTGGCGGTTTCGCCGTTAACACTTTCCTAGACACCCCGTAAACAATATACCGTTAAGCAAGCTTCTAAATACAGTTAACTTCTCCTAGTGAGCGCGAAGTCCTTAAGGCTTAAAGTCTAGTTTCTTTTAAATTTGTGCGGGTAAACGTTATGCTCAAGTTCGTGATTTATGGGCCACGGAAAAGGTGATGAAATCCTTTACCGTATATTGTGGGGTTCGCTTGCCCTTAAGTCCGTATTAATGTATGCAATGCGCAATTCAAAAAATTCTATAAAGAATCAAACAATCATTTTTTTTATTTTAAGCGCGGCGCTGCAACAAATACGGGTTAGTCAATTTTGGCGTTTGCTAGCGAACTTGCAAAGAATCCTGCAAAGAATAGTATATTGGAAGCGTCGGATTTGAGAAGAAGGTGTTAGTAAAGTACGTACCGTTAAGTTTTTGGGTTAGGAAACCCCCGTTGAATCAAATCCGGTAAGCTTGAAATGTTCGCTTGCGCGGGTCAAACTACCCGGATCTTTGGCACTGTACTTCGTAAATCACCCTTGTCTTGAATGCACACTTTGCTCCCCACAATCGCAGTTTGCAAACTTGTAAAAAGCTGCACACTTGCCCACAAAAATTATCAAAAAAAACAAAAAACAAATATATATTTTTTTTATATACAAAAAGAATATTAACCCGAATAACAAGAAAGAAAATACGCTACCGTCTCCCCGGCAACGGCGCCATTTGATCGCACGCTTTTGGCGTGTCGGATGTTCAAAGAATTTAAGTGTAACCGCGATCAGGACGGTGTCGCTTTGCAGCTAGCCGGTGAGCACGGGTCGGTCCACAGGGAGATGGTGTTATCTTACCTTCTTGTCTTAGACGAGTTAATAAAGAATCTTGTATGTGTTTGTTTGATCTAACCTATGTGTTTATCTGCAAGTATAAAGTTGTTAAGAAAATACGAGATTGTAAGCTAAGAAATCCGTACTCAAAAACCTTTGAGCCGAGTCTTGACCAATTGAAGCTAAGCAATCGGCAACAACGTGGATTAGGGGATTTAAGCGCGGTATTCGTGGAATCCGGCTTATTTACCCTTGTCCTTCCGTTCTTGTCTCTTGCCTTCGCCTCCGGCCAAACCGAACGCAACCGGTCGTGGTTAGGAATCACCGTTACCTTGTCAGGGTACGGTGCCTAACGGAGCGCTTGCGTATGGTTTGGGCGAAGTTCAAATGGAAAATAACGGGAAAAGGAATTGGCAAAGAAATGTTAACTTATAAAACCGTATTAATTCTTATCAACAACAATAATTACAACATTTACAAAATGAACAAAAGAGAACAAAAAGAAAAGAACAAAGAAAAGAAAAGATACAAGTAATAAAGAGCATGAATAAAATTGCATGAAATAGAATGCAAGTAATAAAAAGACAAGTAATAAAAAGCGAGTAATAAAAGAATACGGAACTAGGACCCAAGCCAAGCATGTGCTCAATAGCCAACCCTTAAACTTGCAAGCTCAATGAAGAGGTTGCAAGATCAAGAGAAGGGTAAAAAACGCATGTGAAATGAAGTGCTAGTCCCGGAAGAAAATACGACCCTTGAGATCAATAACTAACTCTTAACCATTCAACCTCAATGAAGAGATTGAATGAGCAAGAGAAAGCAGAAATCTCAAGGGGGAGCAAACTAACAAGAAAGATAAAGAACCCTCATCTTCATTAATCTTCCACTCAAAAGCTCTCACTACAATTTAATGGAGAAAGAATGAAGAAGAGGAAGAAGAAGAACAAAATTCTACAAAAAAGAGAACAAAGAAAAGCTCCCTTGGTTAAGCTCAAAACTGCTGTATTTATAGGCAGGAGAATGGAGTTCTAGGGCAACCACCAGACCCAAAATAAGATTACCAAAAAGCCCCTGAAAAACGACAGAACAAGGCCACTGTACGGCCGCGGATCCGCCGCCTATAGCCCCCTATGGCCGCGGATCCGCGCCCCTACTGTGGGTTTAGGGTGTGGGCTTCTGAGTGTTTTCCTGGTCTCCTGTCCCCTCTTGTCTGGTACATGTATTTTCTGATAATTTCTTCCAGAATATCAGCAGAATTCATAGTCCAAGATTGTTATCTTTTCTTCACTTTTGACTTTATCTCTCTTGAGCTCCGCGCACCCATTGATTCTTGTGCAGCCCCTCTCGTGCTCCGTGCTTGTCCGAGACACGAATGACTGCTGTCATATGTCTTGTCCCTGGAACCGGTACGCAGCACCGGACGGATATGGATGACCGGAACCCGGCTTTTATCTGTTGTCAACAGATGTTCTGTATTTGGTGTAACTGTGGAGATTTTGTAATGATTTGCAATATTTGGACTGAAAACCTGTACTCTGTAAATATGTAACAAACACAGATCAAAAGCACCTACCTATAAACACACGAGCGTAAGAATGGGCGGTATAACATGCAATATTCTGCTATGAACACCATTTCACTGAGTCAATGCTCTGAACAGCCTGCTGGAAGCTAGTAGGCTCGTCATAATCTATGATGCAATCCTCTCTATCCCCGTCTATAAGAAAACCGTAGTATCTCTCGGGCGGATGAGACTGCCTACTACTCCTGCGGAGCGGCGTAGGAATGTCCTGTTCTTTTGAACCCTCTGGTTCCACTAAACTTTCAGTAATAGTCCATGGTTCTGGAATTTCCTCCAGTTCTACTGTGCTCCCACTTATCTGGTTTTCCAAAAACTCAGTTTCCAAGAAGTAGGCATGACGAGAAACAAGAACTTTTTGTTCCTCTTCACAGTAGAAGAAATATCCCTTTGAGTTCTTTGGATATCCTACAAACTTGCACTGTACTGAGCGTGCCTCGAGCTTGTCCGCATGCTGCTTTTTGACAAAAGCTGGACATCCCCATGTCTTAATGTGATTAAGATGGGGCCTCTTCCCACACCACATCTCATATGGTGTGGTAGGCACAGTCTTAGTAGGAACTCGGTTCAAAAGGTATGCAGCTGATTCTAGCGCATACCCCCAGAATGATCGCGGTAACTCAGCGTTACTCATCATGGACCGTACCATATCCAATAGGGTTCGGTTCCGTGTCTCCGATACACCGTTATGTTGCGGAGTGTATGGAGGAGTAAGCTGAGAGAGAATTCCGTTCTCTTTTAAATAGTCCAGGAACTCGGCACTTAAGTATTCTCCACCTCGATCCGATCTTAGAATCTTGATACTTTTGCCGGTCTGTTTTTCTACTTCATTCTTATATTCCTTGAACTTTCCAAAGGCTTCGGACTTATGTTTCATTAAGAAGACATAACCGTACCTTGAGAAGTCATCCGTAAAAGTAATGAAGTAAGAATAACCGCTTCGCGCATGTGTAGACATTGGACCGCACACATCGCTGTGTACGAGTCCCAAGAGCTCGCTTGCTCTTACTCTGTGTCCAGTGAACGGAGTCTTTGTCATCTTTCCTTTGAGACAGGATTGACAAGTGGCATACGATTGATATTCGAACGAATCCAAATATCCTTCAGTATGTAACTTAGTCAACCTTCTCTCATTGATGTGACCCAGTCTACAATGCCATAAGAAAGTCTGATTTATTTCCGGAGACTTTCTTTTGTGTGTATTCTGGACGTTGAAAATCTGTGGTTGGTTTAATACGTATATACCATTACTCAATGTACCTGACCCAATCAAAGCTTGATTAAGGTGAATGTTTACAACATTACTTACAAATGCAAATTCATAACCTTCTTTAGAAACTAAAGATACAGAAATGATATTACAAGTTGCGTTGGGTACAAAAAAACAATTACGCAAAACCAAAATATGTCCATCTGACATTCCCAGGTGATAGTCCCCCACGGCATCCATGCTAGCTCCGTTCGCAACTCTGAGGGTCATGTCACCTGCCTTCAAAACCCTACGGTTTCTCAACGCCTGCAAAGAATTACAGATATGAGATCCTGATCCGGTATCCAATACCCAGGAAGTAGAGTTTATTGAAAGACAGTTTTCAATAACATACACACCTGAAGCTGAAGCTGCAACCTGCTTC
The DNA here is from genome assembly GCA_030015575.1 of Agapanthus africanus. NCBI lineage: Eukaryota > Viridiplantae > Streptophyta > Magnoliopsida > Asparagales > Amaryllidaceae > Agapanthus > Agapanthus africanus. The sequence goes on from JASDDO010000029.1 coordinate 57,745,599, forward strand.
AATTCCTGTGTCCTGGCTTTCCAAGCCCTGCAATCATTCTTCCAGTGACCTTTCTTATGACAATAGAAGCATTCTTCCTTATCCACAAGCTTCCCCGCTATCTTTGTTGCTTTTGCTTTTCCCTTCGTATCCACTTTACTAACACCGCCCCTTGGTTTGGCGAAGGCTTTCTTCTTCTTTCCCTTGGCTTTCGCCTTGGACCTAGAAGAAGATGATCCTCCTACAAACAAAGTGGATGTTTCCCTACTTTTCTGTAGGGTGCCCTCTGCGCTCCTCAGCATGTTGAGGAGCTCTGAAAGTTCAACCTCTTTTTCTTGTAGGTTGAAGTTCAGTATAAACTGGGCGTAAGTGGAAGGAAGGGACTGGAGAACTAAGTCCGTATAGAGCTCACTCTCCAAGGTGGTCCCTAGGTCCGCGAGCTCCTCAATGTAGCCGATCATCTTTAGCACGTGCTCTGCTACTGATGATCCGACGGCCATTCTTGCCGAAAATAACTTTTTCGACACTTCGTATCTTGCGATACGAGATTGCTCTCCATACAGTTCTTTTGTATGAAGAAATATGGATTCCAAGTCCATATTCTCGTGCCTCCTCTGATGTTCATTGTCCATAGAGGCAAGTACGAGGCATTTGGACTTCGCGATATCAATCTCCCAAGTCTTACGGATTTCCTTATCCGCGACGCTGGAAGTGGGACCAGGGACAGGGGGAGCTTTGGTGGTAAGAAGATACCCCAGCTTGTCGTAAGTGATTGCTATCTTGACATTCCTGAGCCAATCTTTGTAGTTTGGCCCTGTCAGTTTGTTTTTATCTAGAAGTAACTTAAGTCCAGTCATGTCGATGGGTCGCTGCAATTAGGAGAGAGAAGAAACACTCAGCTTGATGCTCTTGCAAGTTTAGAATGGTTTTTAGTTTGTCTAAACAGGATGGCTCCCACTGTTTCTCGAATCCCTCCTCAAACCAAAAAGGAAGAATTAGTCGGGATCAATCCCACCGCACAATACTTGCTTAACCGTTCAGCCAGGCCAGTGTCGGTATTTCGAGGGAGGTTTTCCAACGCTTTCGTGAAGTTCCTTAATTTAAGAACCACTTTTCCCTGGGGGCGTAGCCCCGCTAACACCTTTCTAGGCACCTACTAGGTTTATAGCATTGATCGATTAGTGAGAAATTTCCCGAGGAGTAGCATATACTCACAGTAGGATCGGGATCCAAATATCATCGCGTGACGAAACTGAAGGAATCCTACCAGAATCATCACACTCCAAATGGTATGCAAATCTAGCAAGTTTCAGTACTTATGAAACTCCCGATGTGGATTTTTGCCCCATGCTCTTATGACCTTGACTTTGGCCAACAAATCATAAGTCACATGTCAAGTTCTACCCGTCGTTCTCCAGGTTAATTTGAATCCACCCGTACCTACCCTTGACTTTGGCCAACAAGGCAGTACGACTGTTCCAAATCAACGCATCTATCTATGCTGCACATGAATACCCAATAGCTACCAGTCACTATGCCTTGACTTTGGCCAACAAACATAGCTTGAATACTATTGACTATTCATGTGAAACGACGGAGGGCTACGAATGGTTTTGGCTAAACCGTGAACGTAGTGAACTTGATATAGTCGATGGAACGAGATAGCTTTTAAAAGGAGTGGCTCAAGCTCCGCATTTAAAAGTTGGTTTTGAAAAGAACCGAGTGGTTTTTCGAAAGTGTTCCAACGACTTTAGCTTGGTTTATTATCTTGCATTAGTTCTTTTAATGCGTGATATTCTTGCATTAGTTCTTTTAATGTGTCCCATCATTTAATCCTACCATTGCAGAAAACAACCAAAATATGACGTACGCTTATGCCATTCGCATTCGCCACGGGGCCCCGTCATTACCCGTTAGGTTACTTAACTAACGACAGAGCGGGGGCTGGGCTAGCGCGGCTGTAAAACATAAGCAACGCCTAAATAATATCATATATAGATATATACTGCAATGAAAACCATTTCAGATCACAGATGAACACATTGGATATACTAGAAACCTGCAATTCGTACGAGCCTGTAACGAAAAGCAGATTACACGGTCGCGGTGAATAGCCAATACCCCCCAAAGACCCCTACGGGTGCGGCAAACTACCCGCCAAGTACCCGAAGCGTAGCAACCTCCCTCATCCCCGTGAGTAGGCCACTCGGCACTTCGGCATACCCGGTAGTTTGTGCACCCCCTCCATGGGTCTATCCTAGGAGCAAAAACAGTAAAAAGTAATTATACAATGACGGCTACAACCCCGACCCGGTTGTGCGGCCATATAAATAATTATTACATCAATTTACAAATTTACATGAATTGAAAGAAAAGAAAAAACTCTCGTCTCACAACCCCCGGCTATTCACCCGCGACAATCCAACATATTCATATCCACATTCTAGCAACATTACAGATCATAGATTTGAATAACCCCCACTAATCGACATATAGCGATTAGTAGACGTTCAATACAAATATCACATTACAGAAAAACCCGTCAGCTAAAGTCTTTTAGAAGTTCGATCAAAAATACGGATTTATAGGCCCCAAATACAAAATTTTCGTTCTGGAAAATCTGGGCAGAAAATACATATTCCAAAAATCCTAAAACAACCCCAGAAATACACTGCACCAAAGATGGACCCCGACCGAGTCAACTCGGCCGCGGAACCGCGACGGGAGCGTGCTCCCGCCGCGTTTCCGCGGCGCTTTGAACCGATCGAGAGAACAAATTTGATGGTTATTCTAATAAAAGCCTGAGCCGATTTTTAAGGTGAAAATTATCAACTTTTGAACAGAATAAAAATCGGCAGAAACATGACATTTTTGGGTTCGTTTTGCGACTTTTCTTTGATCGATCTTCTAGCTACTTTGCTAACATGTTAGATAGAGTTTAACCAGGCTCTGATACCACTGTAAGTCCATGCTACCTCTCCCGGTACTTTCGGGCATGCGAAATTTGTTAAAAAACGATTTTTATAGAGGTGGTAACATGGACTTAAAACCCGGATCTTTGTTAAACTACTAACTAACAACCTAACAAGAGTTTGTAAGTGCACGGAGGCGCCCCGGTCATCAATCCGACGGCCAAATGCAGAAACGGTGATAAACTTTAATTTTGCGAACTTTGCAAACCGGCACCACCGCGCACTAAACCCCGGATCGGGCCATTAAACTAGATCTAGCTAACAACATGACGGGTTAGAGATATACCGAGTGATCCGAGTCCTCCGGTCTTCTCGTCGTCATCCCGATCTCTCGCGGAAACTCCGGTCGTCGCCTCTTCGCCAGAAGGGCACCACATCGCCTGCATCTTTTACGGGCTCCCACCTCAATACCGAGGCAACTCGGGCACGAAGCTGGCAAGTCGACGTGCCTAAGATGTGCTGTAGAATGTAGTGTAGAATAGTTGTCTCTTTGGGGTTTAAGAGGTTGCCATTTATGGAGGAATTTGTGGACAAGAATATTTCATGGATGCTTAAGGAAAAATGGAACATCCATCAAAGATAGAGCTCGGCCAGCCCCTGTTTGTGCTCACTGGAAAAATGAAATGAAGCACCTCTCTCTCTCTTGCTGTGAAAAGAAAATGAGCCTCTTCAATTAATCTCATTGCCATCATAAATCAAATAATGCAATCTTTCTACAAACAACAAAAACCAGTGCACTCATTTAAGCTCATTTTTTCCTTAAAGAAATTAATCCCTCAAAACAATACACACTCCATACCCCCAATAGTGGCCGGCCCATACCTCATGTGTGAGTGGAGAGGGAGAGCATGGTCAAGGTATGGAGCAACCATAAAGAAAAAACAATAATGCAAAAACCCCCTCCCACAAATGCTTATTTGCAACAATGCAAATAAGCCCTCCTCCACCTACCTTCGGCCAATGAACGGAACAAAGGAAATCGGCCGAAACGAAAAGCAAATTGGCAACTCCAGAAAACTGGTCCCATAATAAATTACAGGAAAACCCCGATACTGTGCATACACACCCGCATCTGTATTCCGTCCGGATACAAATGCAAAGAGACAAAATCTACACTGTACTATACTAGGATCCGGCTTAAACCAAAGCCGGCTAGTATTATCCGTCCGATCCTGATCCGTGCAATACCGCACGTATCTGATCGAACCCTGCCATATATCCATACGGCCACTAGTACAAACCGTCCGATCCTGACCCGTGCAATACCGCACGTATCTGATCGGACCCTGCCATATCTCCATACGGCCTCTACAGCGTTTCGCCCGAAAGCTGAGTAACTGAATGTGTGGTGGACTCTAAAGACTCGTCAATACTATGGCTGTGGATTTAACCACTAGCACGTCAGAGGTATAAGCCAATACGTAACGGGCCACCAGCTATTGACCAAAAGGGACGTCGATGAGCGAGCTCATCCTGACACTCTACTGAGCCTGTCAGTGACAATATCCGTACAGTCCGGTCCGTTCGTCTATGAGCATCGCATGGCGGGCCTAGGGGGATGGTAAAAGTCAGACCCCCAAAAGCGGTACAAGTCGTGTCGGAGTGTAGCCCAGAACACCCTGAGATACTACTGGAATACCTACCAGCAAATCTCCTGCCTTGGCCAAGGACTTCGTGTAATGGCTCTCCTAGACACAGCGCGACCTCACCCCTAATACCGGGAGAGACGAACCCCTGAAGATCCGCTCACTGCCTCCATGTGGCTCGGGACTGTACCCAACTAAAACCTGTTTGCACGACTCCTTTGAGCCGTGGTAGGGTAGTAATCAAAGCACAGTGGGAACTCACACGAGACAAATGACGATCCCCAGGTCGATGAACTAACCTGTACACATGTCACCTGGGAACTGCTATCTGACGTCAGGTATAAGACCAACTAGCATGTTCCTGGCGAGTCCTGTCCGGTGTACTCATAACCCAATGAGCACCTGTATACATCTTAGGTGAACCAACTGACACCAGTGGCTTGTGAGACCGGCCACCGCCCTTCGTCGGGGTCTCGACTGTATACACTAGTCTACTCTGGAGAATCGATGCCCTGTCTCGAATCTCCCACGACTAGGGACCTTTTAAGGATGTGCTTATAGACTCCAGCTCTCACTTATATGATCGCCCTCATACTGCTGGCAGCCAAGCAAGAATCCTAGGGGCTCTATCAACGTGCAATAGCGACCTGTCAGGTGACCTAAAGCAGTACACGATGATAAAGGTAAACCAGATAGCATACTATCATCTCGAGTAAGACTGTTCTACCGGGATAGGTCCTCCCTCAATCATTGCAATCATGTGCCTGTGATCCAATAATTGACTCTGAGGGCACTATCTCCAACAATCTCCCACTTGCACTCAAGGCTAATTATTGCGATGTCGCATACTCACAGCCCGTATGATACCGAACACCCAACTCCTCTACTAGTCAGTCGCACAAAGCCTGTTTGCGAAACTCTTGCGATCGAGGAATAGCCTCAGTGAGTGGATCCGCCTGGATGTTTCTTTCTATGTCTCTCTATATCTCAAGTTCGCGGAGAAAGCCATCTCCTGAAATGAGCAATACCTGTCTTAGAATGTCTGGATGTCTGATGGGACCTAGTTCATAAATGAACTCCAAATCCAAACTTCTTCGACTGTATCGTCAACTGAACTTAATCAGTATCCTGCGCCATGCCACCCTCAGTTTTGCCTTGGACCACCTGTCCAAAACACTACCCCTCGTCAGAAGGAAAAACTATAACTCTGACAACCTCCTAGTCGTCCATGTCACCTTGGAAGCCTGGAATGATAACTGTCTCCCAAATGAGGCTGTCGTTATCATATCCCTAGAACATCCACTTGTGTTCTAAAGCTGCTTCCGACTGTTTCTCCAGGATTGGATCAATATCAACTTATTGCACCTACTGCAAGAACAACATCTGGTATGGTACTTGACATCTCATGATTGACTCAATTGCCTAAGCAAGTGATCTGTCAATCATGCACATCCCTCTCTACTTTAGTCTATAAGACACCTTTAGAGAGGGTGACTCCATCACCTGCAGGTATACTACCGTGCCAGGAGTCAACCATTCTAAATACTCATAGAATGCTGTCAAAGTACCCTGATTGGGAAACCACCCAAATCTAGATCTAAAACCACAGATCTAGTAACCAGTATGTCTGATATAATGTCCAAGTCCCATGTGGAGAAAACACTGCGTGATGACCAAAGTATAACCGATCGTAGTATAGGAATATCACTTCCTACTACCTTCTCAACAGATCCATCCCCTATTCTGATGACGTCAAACCTATGACTGTCACATCAGAAACAGATGATCTATCTCCGCTTTATCTGCTTTAGTCTATGAATTGACATAAGCCTGATGTCCACCAATGCTTCCGCTGCTCCCACTGACTATGAAAACCCTCTGGCAGAGTCATATAGACGTGCACTTCTAAAGCTAGTTTAGAACGACGCTATACTCATCCTCCCACCGGGTCTCGCAGCCTGGAACAACAGCAATGGCAAGTGTGGGTAAACAAGAACTTCCTTGTCACCGTCCTTGAGGCTACCGGAGTACCTCTCGGGTGCCTGAAGTTACCCACCGTATCTGCGGAGTGGCCAATGGAATGTCAAATCAGATTGAATCTTTAGGTTCCTTATCAAATCTTCTGTAATCGTTTGCGGTTCTGGAATCACTTCCAGTTCTACCATACTCCCACTACTGTTTTTGAAAAAATCCATTTTTATTAAAACTGTGGCGAGTCAAGAACAATATCACTATTGATCTTTCTTATGGTAGAAAATCAACCCTCGTCATAGCCTGGGTCAACCCACAAACAGCCATTACAGAAACGTGCCTTGAGTTATCCAGAGTCTGGTTTTAATCATAAGCCGGACAACTCCCCGTACCTTAACAATGTTAAGATATGAACTGTACTATATCCAATATAGAACCAGAGGCACTGATTTAATTGAACCAGATTCAAATCATGCAGCTATCTCCAGTGCATGTCAACTAAATGGAGAGAGGCCGATCAGCGTTACTCAACTTAGGAATGCTTCCAATTATGAGTAACCTGAAAAAGAAGCAATTTCTCTTTATCATTAATATCAACTGAATACCATACACATGTATCTACATCTTCGATCACCTTGAAGAATCCCGATACTTGCTACACCTGGTTCTCTACTCTATTCAAATACCTATAACTCCTCAAAACTTAGACCCTGTGTTTCTACGAAACAAATGTCTAAGAACTAGAGAAGTTAAAAGTAAACAGAATATAGTATGAGGACCAACCCCTCTGTCCTAATGGACACTGGACAACATACAATACTCTGTATAAGTCCGCCGAGTCTAACAACTCTTTCACTGTGTGTCGTAGGTTGAAAACTGTACTTATGGTTAAGAAGAATTACACTGCTGTTTAATGCTCCTTACCTAACCATCCACTGATATAGGTAAATGTCATCGACATAATATCAAAAGGTATATCTCACTCTATGAAAATAGACGTACAGATATATCAATTTGAAATTGGTGCACAACAGCGGATATTCAAAACCAAATATTTGCCGACCGGCAAACAGCGCAGGTGATCTCCTCAAATATCACCGATTACAACGAATCCCGATATAATGAGGATGATCACCCGCTTCCCAATAACTTACTCCCATTCATCATCTGTAAAACCATACAGATGTGAGAATCAAACCTGGTAAATACATACCCTGGAGCAAGTGTGTAATCGGGAAATCAGTTTTCTTTTAACAGTACACAGTTGAACTGAAACATTGAAATGTTTCGATGGGGTATCCTGGTATTCCTAGTAATGCCTCTACCATTATCCAGATTCACAACTATAACCGTATAATTCTTTGCCACCTCTCCAAATCCCTTTATATGTCTTTAGTCATTACCTTCTGCACACCCCTTAGGCCAAATGGTTTTCTTCCTTCCCTACCGTTCGGCACCAGCCTATGGTTTGGAAGAAGACTATCCAATAAGCATAATGGGTGTACTGTCCTAGTCCTAGGAGCACTCGCAATGCGAGAGAAGGTGAAGATAAAAGACAACCGAATAAACCTTATTCCTATTTCTCCTGGACCAGAATCCATCCCCGAACTGGAACAAGTTCCTTTCGAGTTCGTATATAACCATACGATGGAGTATCCAATAAACTGTGGATCTTCGTAGTGATACGGAGTGTCCTGGAGAAATACAAAGGTGATTTAGGATTGGCGAAGAAATACTTGGTTTGGTCGTAAATATCAGTCGCAATTTACTTTGCCCTCTTACTAATCCCTTGCTTTGTCTTAATCTTAATACCTTCTGCACACCATCGTTATGCTAATTGGTTTTCTTCATTCCCCACTGTTCGGCACCAGCCTAAAGTTTGGAAGAAGACTATCCAATTTGCATAATAGGTGTACTATCTCCTAAACCAAGGAGTACTCACAACTTGAGAGAAGGTAAAAGGGAAAAGACAACTGAATAATCCTATCCGTTTTTCTCCAGAACCGGAAACCATCCTCGAATTCCTTCGAGTTCGTATCTAACCATACGATGGTTTTGTCCAATGGAAGTGGACGTTCGTAGTAATACGGGGTGTCCTGGAGAAAAGGGTAAAAGTAGGAGTGGCAATGAGGTCTGCAACTCTGACAATCCAAAAGCCAGTGTAAAGAAGGTTCGGTCAACTTGGTCACTGAGTCATAGTCTTAGGGTCGGGTCAATGGTCGCTGCCAAAGAGAGAGAGAAAAGAAACACTCAGCGTGCACTCTAACCTAGATCAGAATGGTTACCAATTTATCTAATCTGGAAACCTCCCACTGTACCTCAAATTCTCCTCCAAACCTTGAAAGAAGAATTAGTCGGGGTCACCCGAGGAGTAAACCAACTCATCAGTGGGAATCGGGATCCAACTATCATCGCATGATAACGTGACGGAATCCGCTCACGCTATAACACTCCAGAAGGTATGCGCATATCTGGCAAGTTTCAGTTCTTTTGAAACTCCCGATGTGATTTTTACCCCATGCTCTTATGACCTTGGCGTGAGGTCAAATATCATAAGTCACATGTCAAGTTCTACCCATCATTGTCCAGGTTAATTTGAACCCATCCGTACATACCCTTGACGTAGGCCAAAATAGTAGTACGACTGTCCCAAACCAACGCATCTATCTATGCAACAGATAAATACCCGGCAACTACCAAACACTATGCCTTGGCGTGAGGTCAAAATACATAGCTTGAATACTACCGAATATTTAACTGAAATGATGGAGGGCTACGAATTGTTTCTGGCGAAAACCTTTAACGTAATGAACTTGATATCGTTGAAGGAACGGATAGCTTTTTAGAAAATATAGTGACGAAAACCTTTACTAAAGAGGTCACTCCCGGTGAAAGGATCTCGGCTCTTTCCCCGTAGAATGGGGTGCAGGATATTCCAAATGAATACCACGGTGCAAAGCAAAAGTAATCGGCTATAGTGAAGTTAATGCCCTGACGCAAACTTCTGTCCAAGGGGTCACTCCCGGTGAAGGGATCTCGGCCCTTGCCTTGTCGACTGAGGAGCAGGATATTCCAAATGAATACCACGATGCAAAACAAAAGTGAACGTCCTTGCAATAACAGCTTTTTGAAAAGTGTTCCAACAACATCAGAATAGGTTTGTTTATCTTGCATTGATCCGAATCAATGCAGTCTCATCAATTGATCACACCACAAAGAACGAAAATATACTGACGTACGTATATGCCATCCGCATTCGCCACTGGGTCCCGTCATCACCCGTTAGGTTAGCTAACTAACGGCAGAGCGGGGACTGGACTAGCGCGGATGAAAAACATATACAACATCTACTAATATATTTACCAATATATAGTATTTCGCTCAAGGCGTGAATAAAATGTAACATCACAGAACAATACAGATATCTGGGATCCCCGGGTTTCACAGAGCCACTACTGAAACCCGACGTTCCCCTGGTCGTGTGGATAGCCTGTGCAATGAAATCCTAGACCCCTACGGGCGCGGCAAGTTACCCGCCAAAACCTGAAGCGAGGCAGCCCCCTTCAGCAACATGAATGGACCACCCAGCACTTCACGGAATCCGGTAACTCGGGCACCCCTCCTGGGTCAACCTGTACCCCCTACGAGTGCGGCGAATAGCCCGCCAATTCCAGACTGAAGCCCCCTCCGTCTCAATGCCATCAGATGCGGGCTTGTTGCCCTCCAGAACCCGGCTATCCGTGCACCCCACCGCGGGGCAATCCTAGTACAGAAAGTAAAATATACATACAACGGGTACATCGACCGCAACCAGGTCGTGCCCCAAAAGAATAATACAATCAGGCAGTGACGGCAGTCCATATGTAGGACGCTCGTCCCGCAAAATCAAATGTACATAATACAACAACACTGTACTAGCATTGCATCCAGGCTATCCCCCACGACCGATCCGCAACATCACAGCAAATACATAGAACATCAACGTGAAAGTCACGTTCGCAAATCCGTCTAACCGGGCTATAGCAGTTAGACCGGATTTACCGATCGAGTGACATTCACGGTCGCAGATATAATGTAAATACTGTGAAATAATGTGTTTAAAATATCCGATCAATCAAAAATTAACAAGTGAGCCCCCAAACAATACTGTAGCACTCACAGAAATACTGGGCCCAATTTTAATATTCCAAAACCCCTAAAATCATCCCAGAAGCCCACTGGAAAAAATTAATGCAGCGAGGACACCAATGTGCGGCGGAACCGTGGCCTGAGTGGGGGTTTGGCCGCGGTTCCGCGCTACAGTGGTCGATTCACTGTATCGAATTTTTACAGAAGTCTTATAATTTCTTGTACATCAGTTTTCTACAACCTGAAAAAATTTTTAGAGCCAGAAAAAATTCGACAGAAAACTGATGTGAGTGAAAATGTAGATTTTAGAATTTTGGTCGATCGGAAATGCAAAACACATCAAACGAAGCTAGAAGAAGTTAATGGCGAGGCTCTGATACCAATGTAAGTGCACAGAGGCGCCCCGGTCGTCAATCCGACGGCCAAATGCGGAAACGGTGATAAACTTTAATTTTGCGAACTTTGCAAACCGGCACCACCGCGCACTAAACCCCGGATCGGGCCATTAAACTAGATCTAGCTAACAACAAGACGGGTTAGAGATATACCGAGTGATCCGAGTCCTCCGGTCTTCTCGTCGTCATCCCGATCTCTCGCGGAAACTCCGGTCGTCGCCTCTTCGCCGGAAGGGCACCACATCGCCTGCATCTTTTACGGGCTCCCACCTCAATACCCAGGCAACTCGGGCATGAAGCTGGCAAGTCGACGTGCCCAAGATGTGCTGTAGAATGTAGTGTAGAATAGTTGTCTCTTTGGGGTTTAAGAGGTTGCCATTTATGGAGGAATTTGTGGACAAGAATATTTCATGGATGCTTAAGGAAAAATGGAACATCCATCAAAGATAGAGCTCGGCCAGCCCCTGTTTGTGCTCACTGGAAAAATGAAATGAAGCACCTCTCTCTCTCTTGCTGTGAAAAGAAAATGAGCCTCTTCAATTAATCTCATTGCCATCATAAATCAAATAATGCAATCTTTCTACAAACAACAAAAACCAGTGCACTCATTTAAGCTCATTTTTTCCTTAAAGAAATTAATCCCTCAAAACAATACACACTCCATACCCCCAACAGTGGCCAGCCCATACCTCATGTGTGAGTGGAGAGGGAGAGCATGGTCAAGGTATGGAGCAGCCATAAAGAAAAATCAATAATGCAAAAAAACCCTCCCACAAATGCTTATTTGCAACAATGCAAATAAGCCCTCCTCCACCTACCTTCGGCCAATGAACGGAACAAAGGAAATCGGCCGAAACGAAAAGCAAACTGGCAACTCCAGAAAACTGGTCCCATAATAAATTACAGGAAAACCCCGATACTGTGCATACACACCCGCATCTGTATTCCGTCCGGATACAAATGCAAAGAGACAAAATCTACACTGTACTATACTAGGATCCGGCTTTAACCAAAGCCGGCTAGTATTATCCGTCCGATCCTGATCCGTGCAATACCGCACGTATCTGATCGAACCCTGCCATATATCCATACGGCCACTAGTACAAACCGTCCGATCCTGACCCGTGCAATACCGCACGTATCTGATCGGACCCTGCCATATCTCCATACGGCCTCTACAGCGTTTCGCCCGAAAGCTGAGTAACTGAATGTGTGGTGGACTCTAAAGACTCGTCAATACTATGGCTGTGGATTTAACCACTAGCACGTCAGAGGTATAAGCCAATACGTAACGGGCCACCAGCTATTGACCAAAAGGGACGTCGATGAGCGAGCTCATCCTGACACCCTACTGAGCCTGTCAGTGACAATATCCGTACAGTCCGGTCCGTTCGTCTATGAGCATCGCATGGCGGGCCTAGGGGGTTGGTAAAAGTCAGACCCCCAAAAGCGGTACAAGTCGTGTCGGAGTGTAGCCCAGAACACCCTGAGATACTACTGGAATACCTACCAGCAAATCTCCTTCCTTGGCCAAGGACTTCGTGTAATGGCTCTCCTAGACACAGCGCGACCTCACCCCCAATACCGGGAGAGACGAACCCCTGAAGATCCGCTCACTGCCTCCATGTGGCTCGGGACTGTACCCAACTAAAACCTGTTTGCACGACTCCTTTGAGCCGTGGTAGGGTAGTAATCAAAGCACAGTGGGAACTCACACGAGACAAATGAAGATCCCCAGGTCGATGAACTAACCTGTACACATGTCACCTGGGAACTGCTATCTGACGTCAGGTATAAGACCAACTAGCATGTTCCCGGCGAGTCCTGTCCGGTGTACTCATAACCCAATAAGCACCTGTATACATCTTAGGTGAACCAACTGACACCAGTGGCTTGTGAGACCGGCCACCGCCCCTCGTCGGGGTCTCGACTGTATACACTAGTCTACTCTGGAGAATCGATGCCCTGTCTCGAATCTCCCACGACTAGGGACCTTTTAAGGATGTGCTTATAGACTCCAGCTCTCACTTATATGATCGCCCTCATACTGCTGGCAGCCAAGAAAGAATCCTAGGGGCTCTATCAACGTGCAATAGCGACCTGTCAGGTCACCTAAAGCAGTACACGATGATAAAGGTAAACCAGATAGCATACTATCATCTCGAGTAAGACTGTTCTACCGGGATAGGTCCTCCCTCAATCATTGCAATCACGTGCCTGTGATCCAATAATTGACTCTGAGGGCACTATCTCCAACAGAGTTTACCTACTCGGTTAGGGGGCTATACCTTTCTTGAACTCCTTCGTCTTCAACTCCTCCCGGGGTTCGGATCGGCCTCACCACGTCGTCTCCTTGCGTCGAAGATGGATCCACCTGAAAACTTCCACCTTTGGCTTGTTCTTCGGACTTTGAAGAAAACTAGATCACTTGGCTTGCTAGGCCTTGTGAACTAGAATGAGTAGAGAAGAGTATGTTGGGATTTTACTCTATGGTTCTTGCTTCTCAACACATGAGACAAGTGAACCATAGACCAAAAGGAGAGAGCAAGAGGAAGAGGCTGAGAGCAAGAAGAAGAGAGCTCAAAAACAAAGAGAGAGAATATGCAAGTGAGAATGAGCCTCTCTTTTGTCTTTCACCCTCTCATAATCCAAAACCATCATCACAAAAATAATAATCAAGTATTGTGTAAAATGGTTCAAGTCAAAATGGCAAAATCATTTCATGCACTCATTTCTCACAAAAGAAACAAGCAAGTAAAAAGTCTTTGCCATGAAATGTTAGCCATAGTCATCATGATGGTCAACTAGTCAATCCTAGTCAACCGGTCAACAAAATCAACAAGTCAACAAGTCAACAAAGTCAATCCCTCAACAACCATGTCACCACAATACTTAATTAATATAATTGTTAATCACATATCATATTCTCATTAGGGTTGACCAAAAAGTCAATAGTCAACAGTCAACGGTCAACAACCCTAATGAGAATCCTCTGCCTCTGTCTCTCCGTCAACTGTGCATACACACCCGCATCCGCGTTCCGAGGAACACGAATACAAACTGGATAAATCCAATCCCAATACGTACACTATGATCTGGCTTAAACCAAAGCCCGCTAGTGTAAACTGTCCGGACACTGTACGTGCACAAGTGCACGGATGTGACCGAACCCTGTCGCAAAACCATGCGACCTGTCGCAAAACCAAGCGACCTCTACTCTTTTGCCTAAAGGCGAAAAGCTTTCTGTGTGGGACTCTAAAGACTCGACACTACGCTGGCAGTGGGTTTAACCACAGACCGCAAGCGGCACTAGCTGTGCGTAACGGTCCCCAGGTAATGCCGACAAGAAGACTGACGAGGCGAAACCCATCTGAACTCCTACTGAGCCTGAATATGACATTCTCCGTACAGTCCGGTCTGTTCGTCTGATACATCGCATGGCGGGCCTGGGAGGCGGTAAACGTCAGTCCCCCAATAGCGGTACAAGTCGTGTCGGAGCGAAGCCCAAAACACCCTGAGATAACACTGGAAGCCTACCAGTATATCTCGTTTGCCCTGGCCACGGACTACTCGTGTAATGGCTCTCCTAGACACAGCGCGATGTCAACCCCCAATACCGGGAGAGACGAATCCTGTCTAACCGTCACTGCCTCCAAGTGCTTCGGGACTGCACCTAACCACTACCTGTTTGCACGACTCCTTTGAGCCGTGGTAGGGTAGTGATCAAAGTACAGTGGGAACACACTCGAGGCGAAGTGACAGTGTCAAGTCAGCGGACTAAGCTGTACTCATGTCACCTGGGAACTGATAACTGACGATAGGCATAATACCAACTAGTCAGTTCCCGACGAGTCCTTTCCAGTGTACTCGTAACCCAACGAGCACCCGCATACTATCTCAAGTACGACGTACTGACGGCTGTGGGACCGACCGTCTCCCACACTGGGATGAGAAGCGCATGCGCTAGTCTACTCCGGAGTATCGATGCCCTGTCTCGATAGTCCTGCGACTAGGGACCTGCATAAGGATGTGCTTATAGATTACCCAGCCCCACTAGTGTGACAGCCATCACAATGCTGGTAATCAAGCAAAGATCCTAAGGGCTCCACTAATGTGTATAGGCGATATACTAAAATAAACACATGTACACATTTAAGTAGAAACAAACCAAGTAGCATACTACTATTTTGAGCAAGATTGTATATACAAGGTGAATATCCCAAGCTTCCATTAAGTAATATACAAACTAGTATGATACAGTAATGGCCTCTAGGGCATATACACTAACAAAATACTAGTTAGCTACCGCACACTACGCCTTGACGCAGGACAACAAACGTAGCACGAATACTAACTACAACTTATCTGAAATGACGGAGGGCTACGATAGGTTTTTCTGAAAACCTATTTCTCAATGAACTTGATATCGTTGTAGGATCGAATGAATTTATGAAATGGAGTGTTTTTTAGGCTTTTCTAGTTTTGCTAAAGGGGTCACTCCCGGTGAAGGGATCGTCGGCCCTTTCCTTATCGAATAAGGTACAGGATATATCAAATATACCGCTGTGCAAATCAAAAACTATAGAAGCAATCAAAAGACAAACCGAGGGTTGTAGCATCTGCCAGTTATTGCTAAAGGGGTCACTCCCGGTGAAGGGATCTCGGCCCTTTCCTCATCGAATAAGGTGCAGGATGTTCTACAAGGAACACCGCAATGCAAAGCAAGAACTGTAGCTACCTGTTTTTGAAAATTCGATTCCACAACATCTTAGGTTTCTTTTCTTTCATTAATCACATTAATGAAGTCCCAACATTTAAATCCACCTAAACATCACAGATAAATACGACGTACACTTATGCCATCTGCATTCGCCTCGATGTCCCCTCATGCACCGTTAGGTTAGGTAACTAACGGCAGAGCAGGGCAGGGCTAGCACGGGTGTAAAACATAACTAACGTCTATATAATATATCATATATACTATATACAGTATTTATCACAGAACATCAAATGATCACATCACAGATATCGCAGCAGAAGAATCATATGAAATATTGGATATACTAGGACGTCCGTGTTTTCAATACGAGCCTGTATAAAACACGGATTCCACGGTCGTGATGAATAGCCAAACCCATACCCCTAGACCCCTACGAGAGCGGCAAGCAACCCTACCAATTCTAGAGTTAGGAGACCTGGACTCGACTCCTTGAGTTGGTCTCCCACTGGACTCTAGAACCCGGTTACTTGTGCCCTCCTCCTTGGGTCTATCCTAGTGCGGAAAAGTAAATAATATACAAAGGTGACAACTTCCGCAACCTGGAAGTGCCCCAATAAAAGAATATTACATACAAGTTTTTTACATGAATGAAAATGAAAAACACTCATCTCACATAAAAACCCCCGGCTATTCATAACGCGACGATCCAATATAACATATCCAGCAACACATAACATCACATGTCATCAACGTAAGTAAATATGCCCATCCCAATTGTCGTTGACATATAGCAACGAAACCGGCGATATCACATATTACACTTACGGTCGCAGAAAAGAAAGTGTAAAACTACAACAGTTGGAATCCGCAATCTCTTTAGACATCGCATGCCTAACCAAATGAATTCCTTAGACATCACATGCCTAACAATTATAAACCCCGCATTTTAGGCTCTATATCGTAAACACTTTTCAATATCAAGTCGGGCAATTCAACAAGATTCCCGAAAAACTGATCGAATGCTCGTCGCAAACTTTAGTAGGCAGCCGCACCCCCGATGCCGTCGACGAAGTGCACCAAGGAGGAACACCGCTACCGCGAGCACCCGAACGGATGCTTTTGGCGACGGGATTCTCCTACAGTCACTTAGTCGGGGCTATGGGGCGTGGCTGTCTATTAAGTTTACCGGCGAATATCCGCGTACGCTACGTGATTGCGACAGACTTTTGATCGCATCAAAATTCCGTGGCAACCGATCATTTGAGAATAAAGTGCTATGTTTATAACATTCATATTAGTTATCACATAACTACTTGTGAATTCCAAATATTGTATCAGATTCCAGATAAACAGAAAATGTTAAACTTTCCGATCGAATAGTCAAACACCCAAGTTTTCCCGAAACAGCTCAACACATGAAACAAGTTTAAAAACATCCATTTCATGCCACAGTACCAATGGTCCAGCCGTAGAAGGGTCAAGCCAACGCCTCACATGTGGCACGCCGTACTGCCCCAAACCCTAAGGTTCAAAGGGCAGTTCAAGACGGTCACATAATCGAGTTAAGGTTTGTTGTCTTCTAGAGGGTCCATCGCGTTACTTGCACTACTTCGAACGTTCTTAAACTATGGAAAGATCCAACACTTGGAAATTTCCCAACAGGGGAAAAAGTGGGTATTTATATCCGGTTGAACTTTTTAACAGTTTCTAAAATATCCGGAAAAACATAAACGAAGTTAAATTATCCGATCGAATTAACGAGTCCCCAATTAAACCCTAGAAAACTCAACACTTGAGTGGAATTAAAAAATTCCCATAAAAAAATGACAAGAATGGACCTAAGTATAATTAACTGAAGTTTGAGGGACTAATTCACAATTTGGCCACGGAACCGCCGCCAAACCCTTGGTTAGGCCGCGGTTCCGTGGTCAAATTTTCGAGTTAGGGGTCCGTACTTCACAGTAATTCTTAGATTTTCCTGCTTAATTTTCTAAGAATTTTTAATTCACAAAAATCCACAGTTTGAAAAAATGTACAGAGAGGGGTCTTGGTTAGGGTTTCGTGACTCGATCGGATTTCTAACATCGTCTACACTTCGCCTAAAGCTCTAGCTAGGCTCTGATACCACTGTAGGGTTCCTAGGCACACTAAAGAGGTTCCACAAGGCATCAACCATGCCAAATTCAAATTTTCTATGTGCCGAACAACCCTTAGCAAGATCGTTAACTAGAGTTTAGGCGAAACTACATGAAAGTAAATCACATTTACACTAAGTGAATGGAAATACAACCTTTGTAGATCCGGTCCACCACTTCTTTAGCTCCGTGATGACGTCCCTTTGCTGCGATTACCGGGATCCCGGACTCTAGCGATGGTTTCATCGGAGAAACGAGCGGGCCAGGTCGTTAACTTCGATGCCGAAGATGATCTACGTCGAGGCAACTCTAACTCAAGCTCCATATTCACTAGCTCATGAAACTTGTGAAGAAAACACCCTATACAACATGGCAAGTGGTAGAGGATGAAGAAATAGGAAGTGGGTTCACTTTGGATTTGGCTTTCTCACTAGGTTTCAACACTTGAAAATTTTCTAGCAATGGTTTTCTTTCTTCTTCAAGAAGAAGAAGAAGAAAGAAAATAGATTGAATTAATAAAATAGAAAATCAAGTGATGCCTTATCATATTGCAACCATGGGTGAAGATAACTCATGTAGAGAGCAAACCCTAGTTTAGGTAATGATTAGGTTAAGGAAAGAAACAAAATGGTCAAAGCTTTCAAAGCTTCATGAAGTTTCAAGAATGAAACAAAATTAGCCACCATTTTATTCTTGCCAAAATAAATAAGTAAATAAATAAATAAGTAAATAAATCAAACCCTAACCATTAACCTAATCATAGTTTAAATCAAACATACACGCAAGTTTGCATGTATCATCAAACATGATACAATTAAGTGCACAAAAACTATATCATATATACAATGTGCACATCAAGTGAGAAAATCCATCTTAAGTGAACAAATACTAGTTAATGTAAAATGATATATCAAATATATAATTATACATTAAATCATTAAATCAACAGTTGATTTAATGATCCGGTCATATCGGATATAACTGACTAATATCAAGTGTATCAATGTATCAAATCAATACTTGATTCGGTAACCCGGCTATATCATATATAACCGTCCAATGATACAAATCGCGAGAATAGAATTCAGTATCACATACTGGTAGTATTCTCGGTCCCTCACATATCTCATATGCGCTCCTATTTCGTTTCGCTTGAGCCAGGAAACCTCTGTGTAGGACTCTAAAGACTCGTCAATACGCCGGCAGCAGGTGATGATCATATCAAGCACCCACAAGCCGCAAGCGGTCTGCTGAACGTAACGACCACCCGGGTATTGAGCGATCAGAAGATCAACGAGCAAGCCCACTCACACTCCTGTGAATCCAACCAGTAACACTTACCGTACAGTCCGGTATGTTCATCTGATATGTCGCATGTCTTGCCTAGGGGTGGTAAACGTCAGACCCCAGTAGCTCGATAAGTCATGTCGATATGAGGTCTATAATAGTTCGAGAAACTACTGGTAACACTTACCAGTAAATCTCAGCAACCCTGGCCAGGGATTTCCGGTTATAGCCAATCGAACACAGCGCAATATCAACTCCCTATACCGGGAGAGACGAATCCCTTCCTATCGCTCATTGCCTCCATGTGATTCGGGACTGTACCCAAAAACCACCGTTTTGCACGGCCTCTTGGACGTGGTAAGGTGGAAATCAAAGTACAGTGGGAATCACACAAGACTCTATGACGATCTCGGGTCAACAGACTACTCTGTACCAGTGTCACCAAAGAACTGCCATCTGACGTGAGGTATAATACCATCTGGGAGTTCTCGGCGAGTCCGTCCAGTATACCCAGTCTCCACTGAGCACCCGTATATCATCTCTGATGTCAAACACCAATGGATATGGGATCATCCATCGCCCATCTGTATAGGTCGAGAAGGTATACGCTAGTCTACTCTGGTATATCGATGCCCCATCTCGATACACCCACGACTAGGGACCTTGAAGGATGTACTTATGGACTACCATGTCCCCACTAGTATGATCCGCATCATAGTCCAGGTAGTCAAGTACACATCCTAAGGTCTTTACCAACATGTAACAGAGAGACAATCAATGTACACGTTGAGGTAAAGTGTAACCAAATAGCATACTATCATATCGAGCAAGAAAGTCATCCCTATATATGTCCCAGCATCCACTACAATATACATCCTATGTATAGTAATGGCCTCTAGGGCATACATATAACTAACAATCCCTAGATCCATCTCCTAACAATCCCCAAAACCCTACATACCCTTTACAAAAATTAATCCCCTCTTCAACCTCTACACATGGGACCAAGAAAAATTCAGTTTTGATGATCTTGGGGGATTCATGGATGCTATATGAGGTAATCCCTTCACTAATTGGGTAGTTTTTCATTTACTTAAGTATATATATGTGTTTAGATGTGATATTGTAGAGGTAGTGAACATTGGAAAACCCTAGTGAGGAATTGAGTGTTGGTTTGAATTGGGTGATGCCTAGTAGCTGTTAACTAAACTTAGGTGCTGTTTAGTGATCTGGACCAGACCCTAGAAACCCCAAAACACGGATTTAGAAACCCGACATCGGATAAATGTGTGATCCGGGAGTGTATTTAGGAATCTGCTATCACTCCGAGACCCCTAAAATAAAATTGAGCTGACAGTGAGTCGTGCAGGCACCTAGGAAGCTAGCACCAAGACCCGAGCCCCTAATTCTAATCCCCGGCCACAGATTTAATCATTCTGGCTGCAATTTGCGGCCAGAGTAGAAGGGAATGGGTCCATTTTTTTTCCAGGGCTCATTTTGCAATAAATTAGACCCCTCCTATATGCAGTTTTGGCTAATTGTCATCTGGGGAAAATCTGGAAGCATTTTGGTGTGTTTTAGGCGATGTTTTCCGTATTTTTAAATGCACTTTTTTGATATTTGGATTTGTATTTGGTTGTCGGGTGTTCGTACATCGACAACAGGGCTTGTTTGATTGATTTGCACGTTTAGGCTATAGATTTCAACCTATGAGCACACTGTGCGCTGTATCGGTTCTCTGCATCGATTTTAATACGTATTGCGATTGGTTATTATTGTAGGTACCCTCGCATGGATTCCGAGGCAAAGAATCATGGTGTCATCGATTTCGGCGAGTGAAGACCAGGTGAGTAGATCTATATCTACCGGGGAAGTCGGGTGGATGGCGTATAGCACCTCCGCAAACTTCTGATGGAAAACCGATTTATAGGGTATGGTTAGGAAACCTAGATTAGGAAACTAGGGTTAGAATATAGATAGCTATGTAGTCATATTAAGAACTAGTGGATAGTTAAGTGCGATATGTTACTACTACTACCCTAGGATGATGTTTAGCGATATTACCGCTTAGGGTTCTGTAGGACTAAATAGTCGATGTAGATGCGTCATCCGAACCATACCTTTTTCTAAACTAAGAATCATGTGTACCTTTTAAATGTATATCTTGAGGGATGTTATGGATTTTTAAATGATATCTTTTCCTTAAGAACACCGTAACCCCTGTTTTCAAAATTACGATTCACTTCTTTAAAAATCTGATTGTATGGTTCGGGTGTGTTTGTTAGATTAGATACTTATACATAGTAGAGATATCTTGTTTATGTAAATTCGACATGATATGAGACATAAATGCGATGAAAGAATACAAGGCGAATTTGATGATATGATGAGATGATGATATGATATTATGGTATACGGATGTGAGTCGATCGGGATGATTTATACCCTGCCGGTCCCCTGATATGAGATTATTGCAGATGCGACCCAGGACATAGGTATATAGGGTTATATATATATAGAATGTTGTGAATCATGGATGATAGGCCGTATGTGATATTAGGCCGTACCCTCATTTGTCGTATAGGATGATGGGATCCCTTTTAGTATAATGCCGTCGCACGATGATATTCCGTGCGTGATGAGTTGACTTGATGATTGATCCTTACCCTTGACTAGAGGTTGCCGTAAGATGGATTATACCGTACGCGGTGTTATTGGGCTAGATGCCAATTGATAGATTCACCGACTCGGACATATGATAGTTATGTATACCTTATAGCTGTTAGCTGATGATTTACTTGCTGCATTCATGATATTATTATTGCATCGCATATACCTGTGATAGTACATAGCACCATTATCGATGATGCGTATGTTACATGTACACATATTTGCCGGCTCACACACTTCATCGTCAATAATTGCCATGTCACTACACAGTAGGGTTGCTGCATCATGATATACATAGATACATTCATGCTTGCAGATATACACATTTCTATATCCATATTCGTGCACATATACATAGATACATTCATACTTGCGGATATACACATTCGTATATCCATATTGGTGTACATATACCTTGATACACCCATACTTGTGCACATTCACATTGTATATTCATATTTGTGCACACATACATGGTACATCTATACTTGTGCATATTTATATTGTACTTATATAGATAACTGGTTTTATTGGGAAATTGGGAAACACATGTTATATTTTAAAAACTGGAATCATTTTAAAAGAGTGGTTTTCCCCTTAATATGTCATATCACTATTCCATATTGCATGATACACGGATATGCTCACATTTCTTTTTACATGTCGCAGACATCATGCTTTACTATTTTACACATTGAGATATGTTGTTTTCATGAGATTTCTGGATTTGAGAACCGTAGATATTTCTAATGAGATTATGTGTTGTTTTAAAAACCCGGTTTCTCTTGATATGATATTTCAGTGCGTCCATCATGTGTTTTCTCGGTTCTGAGAGTGGCATGTGAAACCCGATTCGAGGAGTGGTAGGCACCGTCTGCTGGTACATGGTGGACCCGGTGAGGTACCCCGGGGCAAGAAGACTCGTATATGTTAGACGGTGAGCCCAGCAGGGGGAGCACTACCCACCGGTGATAGTATGTAGACTCGGCGGTTATCCGGAGAATACCGACCGGAGTAGCGAGATGGATATGAGGGCCGACCAGGGAGTGCGGCGCCTGAGGGCCGATCTGAGGATACGGCGTCTGAGATATATGAGGATTTACGTGCCGATGCTGGGCACGGTTTTCATGATGTTTTCGAGTGTCGATGCTAGGCACTCAGGTTCCATGATTTAGATGTGTCGGGAGGGACACCGTTGATATATATATCCTCATACTTTCATGCACACTCTTTTATGATATTTACATGAATAATATTGTTGCGTCAGTGGCTGACGCGTGGACTAGATCCACATACATACATTTCATACACCGATTCTACTATCGGAGATTTTGCACATGCTTAGAGATATTGATTTATAGGTGGATGAGATCCACATATCTGCATACCTTGATTATGGTTAGACGATATCCATATACATGCATATAAATAGTGACTACCTTGTTGGCACATATACGACCCGGTCACCCTAGATATCATAGTTTTACCTTTTGATATAGTTGACCTAGGAGTCGTTGTTTATTCGATTTCTACTTGTAGATATATTTCTATTCACGAGTTGGCAACTCACCCCCGTTGTGCCACAGTTCTTGCAGGTTGACCGCTTGGATCAGTAGCGGATTCGCTGGCATACAGCTTTATTTGGGTGTTTTGCATTGGTAGGCGGGACATTGTATCGTACCCACTCTTGTATTATATTTCATATTGTATCTAGTTAACTCCATCAATCAATCAAAAGTTGTAATTGTATAAGTGATGAGACATAGTGAGACTTGTAGTTGCGAGATTTGAGCGATGGGTTTTATTTTCCCTTTGGGGTTATATCTTGCTCTTTTCTTTGTCTTTTGTGGTGAACTTCGCCGTTAGGCATCGTATACACATTTATATTGTATTGCGTGGATGTAATCCGCAGTTTGGCGAAGAGCTAGCACCCGCTTGGGGATGCCATTATTCTTGCTATGTATTTGTGGTTTTGGATCAAAATAAACAAAAGAGGTGCTGCCAAAATTTTTCAAAAGACGAACATGTTTTCAAACTAGAAAATTTCATTTGCATCATTCATGTTTCTTTCTATGCATTAAGCACACTTGATTTTATTATACCTTTATTTCAAAAAACTCCACCTCCTTTATTTTCTTAAAAAGGTTTAGATTTCTGGGTTTCAGCTTACTTGAATTCCGTTACGCCTTTAGACATGGTGTGATTCAAGTGCTGGTCACGAGCTAATATTTCGGGTCATGACACTTGGTTTGTGGCTCACTTGATTGCATTAAATGTGTTCATACTATGTGTTGTATGACTCATGCTTTCATTAATGTTATGATAAGTATTATGCTTGTTATTCTCACCATCCCTCCTCCTACACTCCCCCCTTGCCTATATAGTGGCCGGCCCCCTCTCTAGGGTGGGGTGGTGGTTCATTATGGATAAAAAGAAGATGATTGTTTTGGTTCATAAAAGGATATAGCCTCATTTCTCATTCCGCCCGATCCAAAAAGGCAACTTCATTAACCGTTCGTCCATGGCTTTGGACGTAACGGGACAAAATGTTCTACTCATTCTCTACATCTATCTTGGTCATCTCTTTTAGCAAACTTGATGATCGAGTTGCCTCGGTTCAGAGGCGGAAACCCGTTTAAAGATCCGTCGACGTGGTGCCACCTGGACGAGAAGACTGGAGATTCAGGAGATCGGAGCAGCCGCAATAAAGCGTGGGATGATGGTTGAAGACCGAAGGACTCGGATCGTTCGGTATAACTCTTCTACCCACTTTGTAGTTTGTTAGTTTAGCTTTAATAGCAGATCCGGGTAATAGTACGTGATAGCGCCAGTTGTAAAATGTTTTTGTTCCGCATTTGGCGTCTGTTAGACGGCCGGGACGCTACCGTGGACTTACAGTGGTATCAGAGACTCACCATTAAGCTATACTAACTTTTGCTAACGCGTTTAAAATATCGATCGGACGAAATTTTCAAAATTGCAATCTCCAAGGGTTAAAGTTTCTGTCGATTTTAAACAGTGTCTAAAAATTATTTTGAGTATACCAGAAAATCAAGCAGGCTTTTAAAAGAGTACAGAAGAAATACGATAAAGTGAACCGACCGTACGGCCGCGGAAATGCGGTCAAAGCTTGGCTTTGACCGCGGAACCGCGGCCGACTTGGTGATTCACTTGGTCATCTTTCTTCTGGTGTTTCTTTATTGGAAATTGTGATTTCTGGTACTGTTCTTTTGGCCCCAGATTTTGTTACTGTACAACAGATGTACGTGGGGCCCACTTCGGGAAATTTTGTCGATCGAAATTTAAACATGTTAGTTTACAATACTTACTTTATATCTCCGACCGGGAATGTCATTTGATCGGTAAACCGCGTCTAATTGCTATAGTTCTTTTAGACGGGTTTGCGAACGTGACATTCACGTTGATGTTCTGTGTTGTGCTGTGATATTTCGGATTTGTCGTGGTGGATAGCAGGGTGAAATGATAGTGCAGTTTGGATTTATTTGTATATTTGATATTGCGAGACGCGCGTCCAACATGTGGACTGCCGTCACTGCCTGTTGTATAATATTCTTTTGGGGCACGACCGGGCTGAGGTCGATGTACCCGTTGTACATATTTTTATTTCTGTACTAGGTTTATCCCGCGACGGAGTGCACGGATAGCCGGGTTCTGGAGGGAAACGGGTCCGTATCTCATGGCTTTGAGAGGCAAAGGGACCTTACTCTAGAATTGCCAGACTATTCGCCGCACTCGTAGGGGGTACAGGTTAACCCAAAGAGGGATGCTCAATTTACCGGATTCCGTGAAGTGCCGGGTGTTCCATTCACTATGTTGTGGGGACTACCTCGCTTCAGGTTTTGGCGGGTAACTTGCCGCACCCGTAGGGGTCTAGGTTTCATTGCACAGGCTATCTACGTGACCAGGGGAACGTCGGGTTTCAGCAGCGGCTCTGTAAAACCCGGAGATCCCAGATTATCTGTATTGTTCTGTGATGCTTATTATTTTTCTGTAATGTTGCATATTATCACGCATGGAGCGATTATTGTATATTGGTATATATACTATTAGATGTTGTATATGTTTTACACCCGCGCTAGTCCAGCCCCCGCTCTGTCGTTAGTTAAGTAACCTAACGGGTGATGACGGGACCCAGTGACGAATGCGGATGGTATATACGTACATTTTATTTTCGTTCTTTTCTGGTGTGATTGATTGATGGGATTGCATTGATTCTTATCAATGCAAGGATAAAACAAACCTATATTTGTTGTTGTTGGAACAAATTTAAAAAGGTGTTATTACAAAGACGTTTCTTTTTGCTTTGCATAGTGATATTCAGTTGGAATATCCTGCACCTCATTCGACGAGGCAAGGGCCGAGATCCCTTCACCGGGAGTGACTCCTTGGGCAGAAGTTTGTGTCAGGGTAATAACTTCACTATAGTCGATTACAAGTTGCTTTGCATAGCGATATTCAGTTGGAATATCCTGCACCTCATTCCACGAAGAAAGAGCCGAGATCCCTTCACCGGGAGTGACCTCTTTAGCAAAGGTTTTTTGTCACTATATTTTTATAAAAAGCTATCAGGTTCCTTCAACGAAATCAAGTTCATTACGTTAAAGGTTTTTCCCCAAAAACTAGCCGTAGCCCTCCATCATTTCTTTTGGGTATTCAGTTGTATTCAAGCTATGCATTTTGACCTTCGCCAAGGCATAGTGTTTGGTAGCTGCTGGGTATTCATTTGTTGCATAGATAGATGAGTTGGTTTGGGACAGTCGTTCTGCCATTTTGACCTTCGCCAAGGGCATGTGCGGGTGGGTTCAAATTAACCTGGATAATGATGGATAGAACTTGACATGTGACTTATGATATTTTGACCTTCGCCAAGGTCATAAGAGCATGGGGCAAAAATCATTTCGGGAGTTTCAAACATAACTGAAACTTGCCAAGTATGCGCATACCTTCTGGAGTGTGATAACTTGAGCGGCTTCCATCAAGTTATCATGCGATGATAGTTGGATCCCGATTCTCACTGATGAGTTGGTTTACTCTTCGGGTGATCCCGACTAATTCTTCTTTCAGGTTTGGAGGAGAATTTGAGATTACAGTGGGAGTTTTCCTGATTAGATAAAATGATAACCATTCTGATCTAGGTTAGAGTGCACGCAGAGTGTTTCTTTTCTCTCTCTTTTGCAGCGACCTTTGACCGACCCTAGACTATAACTCAGTGACCAAATTGACCGAACCTTCTTAAAATACTGACTTTTGGATTGTCTGAGTTGCATAAGTCATTGCCGCTCCTTCTTTTACCCTTTGTATTTCTCAGAACATCCCGTATTACTACGGATATCCATTTCCATTGGATAGATCCATCGTATGGTTATATATGAACTCGAAGGGACTTCTTCGAGGATGGATCCAAGTTCAGGAGAAATAGAATTAGTTTATTCATTTGTCTTTTATTATCACCTTCTCTCAGGTTGCGAGGGCTCCTTAGTTTAGGAGAGTACACCTATTACGCTTACTGGATAGTCTTCTTCCAAACCATAGGCAGGTGCCGAACGGTAGGGAATGAAGAAAACAAATTAGCCTAAGTAGGGTGTGCAGAAGGTAATATGTAAAGATAAGATAAAGGGATTAGAAAGAGAAGGCAAAGTAAATTGCGACTGCTATCATTCACGACCAAACCACGTACTTCATTGCCACTCCTATTTCACCTTTGCTTTTTCCCCAGTTTGGGAGAAATAGAATAAGGTATTATTCAGTTGTCTTTTATCATCACCTTCTCTCAAGTTGCGAGTACTCCTAGGATTAGGAGAGTACACCTATTATGCTTACTGGATAGTCTTCTTCCAAACCATAGGCTGGTGCCGAACGGTAGGGAAGGAAGAAAACCATTTATCCTAACGAAGGTGTACAGAAGGTAATGACTAAAGACAAATAAAGGGATTTGGAGAGATGGCAACAAAATACGCGGTTAAAGTCATGAATTGTATTATGTAAGAGGCATTACTAAGAATACCAGGATACCCCTACGAAACATTTTTCATGTTTCAGTGCATTGTTAAAGGAAAACTGATTTCCCAATTACATACTTACTCCAGGGTATATATTTACCAGGTTTCATTCTCATATCTGTATAGTTTTACAGATGAAGAGTGGGAGAAAGTTATTGGGAATAAGGTGATCATCCTCATTATATCGGAATTCGTTGTAATTGGTGATATTTGAGGAAGTCGCCTGGGTTTTTGCCGGACGGCATGTATTTGGTTTTGAGTATCCGTTGTTGTGCACCAATTTCAAAATGATATATCGGTACGTTTATTTTTATAAAATGAGATATAAATTTTTGAAATTATGTCCGTAACATTTACCTATATCAGTTGACGATTGGGTAAGGAGCATTGAACAACGGAGTAGTTCTTAATCATAAGTACAGTTTTCAACCTACGATGCATAGGTTTTGAGTTATTCAAACTCAGCGGACTTATACAGAGTATTGTATGTTGTCCAGTATCCGTCAGGACAAAGGGGTGGTCCTCGTACTATGTTCTGTTTACTTATGACTTCTCCAGTTTTTAGACAAGTGTTTCCCAGAAATACAATGTCTGAGTTTTGAGAAGTTGTGGGTATAAGAATAAAGTAGAGAACCAGATGTCGCAAGTATCGGGATTCTTCAAAGAAATTGAAAATGAAGATACTTGTGATTAGTATTCAGATGATAGTAATGGTTTTGAGAAACTTGTTTCTCTTTCAGGTTACTCATAATTGGATGGATTCCTAAGTTGAGTAATGCTGAGTAGCCTCTCTCCATTAAGTTGATATGCACTGGAGACAGATGCATGATTTGAATCTGGTTCCAATTAAATTAGTGCCTCTATTTCTATATTGTGTATAGAATGGTTCATATCTTAACGATGTTAAGATACGGGGAGTTGTCCGGCTTATGCTTAAAACCAGACTCTGGATAACTCAAGGCAAGTTTCTGTAATGGCAGTTTATGGGTTGACCCGGGCTATGTCGAGGGTTGATTTTCTACCATCTGGAAGATCAATAGTGATATTGTTCTTGACTTGCCACAGTTTTAGTAAAATGTAGTTTTTCAGAAAACAGTAGTGGGAGTATGGTAGAACTGGAAGTGATTCCAGAACCGCAAACGATTACGGAAAATTTAATAGGACCTATATTTTCAATCAGGTTTGACATTCCAATACCCACTCCGCAGATATGGTGGGTAACCTCAGACACCCAAGAGGTACTCCGGTAGCCTCAAGGACGGTGACAGGGAGGTTCTTGTTTACCCAGACTTGACACTACTGTTGTTCCAAACTATGAGACCCGGCAAGAGGATAAGTATAACGTCGTTCTAAACTAGCTTTAGAAGTGTACGTAGATATTATTCTGTCAGAGGGTTGTCGTAGTCAATAGGAGCAGCGGAAGCATAGTGAGCAAGTAACTTATGTCTATTTATAGGCTTGAGCAGATATAACGGAGATAAGATCATCCAATTTTGATGTGACAGTCATGGGTTTGACTTCATCAGAATAGGGGATGGATCTGTTAAGAAGGTAGTAAGGTATGATGTCCTGGTATTTGGATGACATACACAGAGAAGGAAGTAAAATTCCTGTACTACAATCGGTTGTACTTTGGTCGTCACACAGTTGTTTCTCCACAAAGGACATGGATATAATATCTGATATTCTGGTTACTAGATCTATGGTTTTAGATCTAGTATTGGGTAGTTTCCCAATCAGGATACTCTGACAGTATTCTAATAGTATTTTAGAATAGATGACTCCTGGCATGGTAGTGTACCTGCAAGTGATGGAGTCACCCTCTCTAAAGGTGTCTTGCAGACTAAAGGGGAGAGGGATGTGCATGATTGGCAGATCACTTGCTTAGGCAATTGAGTCAATCGTGAAAAGTCAAGTACCACACCAGATGTTGTTTTCGCACTAGATGCGATAAGTTTATATTAATCCAATCCTGAAGAAACATAAGGAAGCAGTTTTAGAACATAAGTGCTTGTTCTACGGATTTGATGACGGCAGCCTCCTTCGGGAGACGGTTATCATTCCAGGCTTCCAAGGTGACCTAGATGACAGAGTGATTGTCAGAGTTATAGTTTTCCCTCTGACGAGGGACATTATTATGGACAGGTGGTCCAAGAGGATACTATGGGAGGCATGGTGCTTGATACTGATTAGATTCAGTTATCGATACAGTCTAAGAAGTTTGAATTAGGAGTTCATTTATGAACTAGGTCCCATCAGATATTCAGACATATTCTAAGACAGGTATTACTCGATTCGGGAGATGGCTTTCTCCGCGAACTTGAGATTAAGAGAGACATAAAAAGAAACATCAAGACGGATCCACATACTGAGGCTATTTCTCGAACACAAGAGTTTTACAAACTAGCTTTGTGAAACTGATTAGTAGAGGAGTTGGATGTTCGGTATCACATGGGTTATGAGTATACGACATCGCAATAATTAGCCTTAAGTGCAAGTGGGAGATTGTTGGAGATAGTGCCCTCAAAGTCAATTATTGGATCGCAGGTACGTGATTGCAATGATTGAGGCAGGACCTATACCGATATGACAGTCTTGCTCGAGATGATAGTTTGCTATCTGGTTTTGCCTTTATCATCGTATACATGCTTTAGTTCACTATTGCATGATGATAGAGCTCATAGGATTCTTTCTTGACTACCAGCAGTATGATGGCGATCATATACGTGGGAGCTGGGGTCTGTAAGCACATCCTTAAAATGTCCCTAGTCGTGGGAGTTTCGAGACAGGGCATCGATACTCCAGAGGAGACTAGTGTATACAGTCGAGACCCCGACGAAGGGCGGTGGCCGGTCTCACAAGCCATTGGTGTCAGTTTGTTCACCTAAGATGTATACAGGTGCTCATTGGGTTATGAGTACACCGGACAGGACTCGCCGGGAACCTGCTAGTTGGTATTATACCCAGCGTCAGATAGCAGTTCCCTGGTGACATGTGTACAGGTTAGTTCATCGACCTGAGGTCGTCATTTGTCTTGTGTGAGTTCCCACTGTGCTTTGATTTCTACCCTACCACGGCTCAAAGGAGTCGTGCAAACAGGTCTTTTTTGGGTACAGTCCCGAGCCATATGGAGGCAAGTGAGCGGATCGGTTGGGGATTCGTCTCTCCCGGTATTGGGGGTGAGATCGCACTGTGTCTAGGAGAGCCATTATACATAGCCCTCGGCCGAGGCAGGAGATTTACTGGTAGGTACTCCAGTAGTATCTCAGGGTGTTCTGAGCCACTCTCTGACACGACTTATACCACTATTGGGGGTCTGACGTTACCAGCCCCTCGGCCGATATGCAATACTCATAGACGAACGGACCGGACTTTATGTATATTGTCACTGTTAGGTTCAGTAGGGTTTATGGATGAGTTCGCTCGTCCGCCTCCCTTCCAATCAATACATAGGCAACTGTTACGTACAGCTTGTACCTCTGACGTGCTAGTGGTTATACCCAGTGCCAGTGTGTTGATGAGTCATTAGAGTCCCCCACAGACACTTTCCCAAGTTCAGGCGAAACGTTGTAGAGGCCGTATGGTTTTATGGCAGGGTTCGGAAAATGCACGTGCGTTTTCGCACGTGTTATTTTTCGGGCAGATAATACTGGTCGGCTTTGGTTTAAGCCGGATCCAAGTATTATGCTGTGTAGATATAATATCTTTGTCTCAGTTGCATTTGTATTCGATCGTAATACAATTGCGGGTATGTTTATACTGATACGGGGTTATCCTGAAATTCATTTCAGGATCACTTTTGGAAGTTGCCGGTTTCCAGTTTTCTATCAGCCGTATTTAACATTCGGTTAAATGTGGATTTATCTTTTCTTTCATGGGCGAGTCATGAGTGAGGAAGCTTCTTGGTTGATGACTTGGTTTGTGAATCACTTGATTGCATTAAATGTGTTCATACTAGGTGTTGTATGACTCATGCTTTCATTAATGTTATGATAAGTATTGTGCTTGTTATTCTCACCATCCCTCCTCCTACACTCCCCCCTTGCCTATATAGTGGCCGGCCCTCTCTCTAGGGTGGGGTGGTGGTTCATTTTGGATAAAAAGAAGATGATAGTTTTGGTTCATAAAAGGATATAACCTCATTTCTCATTCCACCCGATCCAAAAAGGCAACTTCATTAACCGTTCTTCCATGGCTTTGAACGTAACGAGACAAAATTTTCTACTCATACTCTACATCAATCTTGGTCATCTCTTTTAGCAAACTTGATGATCGAGTTGCCTCGGTTCAGAGGCGGGAGCCCGTTTAAAGACGATCTTGTTGCGGGGAGGCGGAAATATGAAAAACGTTCTTGTTCTTTAAGCATACATCGACTAACCGAAGATCTTTGCTAAACGATAATTAACAAAAACCATAGAAGTTCTTAGCTAATATATAAAGAGATTATACCTAGTGAATCGTGTCCTTCGTCTTTACGATCTCTACGTCCTCCTCGGCCTCCTCTAAGTGATAGATGATCCACCCGAGAACCCTAATCCAAGCTTCACCTCCAAACTTGAGGGAACTAAGTTTCTCTAGTTGCTAATCAAAGGAACTTAGATCATATAGAGTTAGGTTATAGAATGTTTAGTCTATTCTAATCCTTGTTCTCAACTCATGAGTGGTAGGATTAGAGTTTGAAGAGAGAGTGAGCTTGAGGAGAGAGAAGGTGAACAAGAATTATGGTAATGATATTGTTTCTTACTTGATATATGAAGCTTAATGAATAAATGAATAAAAAAATAAAATGAGATTATTCATCATGCTACATTAATGCATTATGAGTGATTCACTATGTGAGTCATTAAGCATTTAATAATGCATTAATGACATAATGAATCACACATTATGAGTCACAATATCATTTAATGATAATGCCACCTAAACCCTCAAGTCACCATGCTTCTAGAAGCTTCCCGGAAATTACGAGAACGCCCCTCCTATCCGTGAAAATACGGAAAAACTTTAGACTGTATAAATCCAATAACCTGATACTAGAATCTGGCTTAAACTAAAGCTGTCTAGTAAAAACTGTCCGAATGTCGTACGTGCGTTTAAATACGTATTCGTCCGAACCCTTGTCGTAAAACCGTACGACCTCTATATCGTTTCGCCTGGAGTTGGGAAATCTCTGTGTGGGACTCCAAAGACTCGACTACTACGCTGGCAGTGGGTTTAACCACAGACCGCAAGCGGCACTAGCTGTACGTAACGGTCCCCAGGTAGATGTCGATAAGAAGGACGATGAGGAAACCCATCCGATCTCCTACTGAGCCTGTCCGTGACAATATCCGCGCAGTCCTGTCTGTTCATCTAAGAGTATCGCATGTATGGTCTAGGGGGTGGTGAACGTCAGACCCCTAATAACCGTACAAGTCGTGCCGGCATGGCTCAAGACCATCCGAGAATCTACTGATCAGTCCATCAGCAATTCTCAATCAGCCCTGGCCAGGGACTTATGGTAATGACCAACCGATCACTGTGCGATATCAACTCCCTATACCGGGAGAGACGAATCCCTAACAGTCGCTCACTGCCTCCATGTGGCTCGGGACTGTGCCCAACTAAAACCTGTTTGCACGACTCCTTTGAACCGTGGCAGGGTAGTAATCAAAGCACAGTGGGAACTCACACGAGACAAATGATGACCTTAAGTCAACAGACTATCTGCACACATGTCACCTGAGAACTGCTATCTGACGTTAGGTATAAATACCATCCAGTCAGTTCTCGGTGAGTCCTGTCCGGTGTACTTACACCCAGTGAGCATCTGTATACAATCTTAGGTGCACATCACCAATGGCTGCGGGACCAATCCATCGCCCCTCGTCAGGGTCTAGATATGTATACACTAGTCTACTCTGGAGTATCGATGCCCAGTCTCGATACTCCTGCGACCAGGGACATCTAAGGATGTGCCTATTGACTATCCAGCTCCCACAATTATGACTGCCATCACAACGCCGGTAGTCAGGCAAACACCCTATGGGCTTTATCAACATGTTTTTAAATACAAAGTAAAATATATCACACGTTAAGATAAAGTCAAACCAAATAGCGTACTATCATATTAGCAAGATTGTCATGTACATACATATCCCTAGCATCCTATGCAATGAAGGCCTCTAGGGTATATATATCCAACAATCTCCTACTTGCACTAAGGCCTATAATTGGTGCAATGAGTATCCACTGTCTGTACTAGATCCAGTTGTTGGCGTACTGCATGCCCAACATCTCAAACAGCCTCTCGAACTGGACTTGAGGGATGGCCTTGGCGATTGGATCTGCCGTGTTGTCTTTTGTGTCCACTCTCCGTACCTCGATCTCCTGACGATTTACGATCTCCCTGATCAGGTGAAAACGCCTTAAGATATGCCTGGATTTCTGATGGGACCATGGTTCCTTCGCTAATGCTACAGCCCCATTGTTATCATAATACAAAGGTATTGGATTGGTAATGGACGGAACGACCTGAAGTTCTGTGATGAATTTTCTCATCCAGACAGCTTCTTTTGTGGCTTCACTAGCAGCTATATACTCAGCCTCCATAGTTGAGTCTGCGACGGTATCCTGTTTGGAGCTTCTCCAACATACCGCCCCTCCATTGAGGGCAAACACAAAACCCGAAATGGATTTAGAATCATCTTTGTCACTTTGGAATCCGGAGTCGGTAAAAGCCTTAACCTGAAGGTCCCCCATTACTGTAAATCAAGAACATCTCCTTAGTCCTTCTCAGGTACTTGAGAATGTTCTTTACCGCTATCCAATGCTTCTTACCTGGGTCAGACTGATACCTGCTTACTACACTAAGTGCGTAAGCTACATCTGGTCTGGTACATAACATCGCATACATTATAGATCCTACTGCCGAAGCGTAGGGTATAATGCCCATGCGAGCCCTCTCTTCATCAGTCTTTGGAGACATCTCTTTGGAGAGGGTGATCCCGTGACAAGCGGGTATATTACCGTGCTTGGAATCTTCCATACAAAATCTCTTTAGTATAGTGTCAATATACATGGACAGTGAAAGTCCCAACATTCTATTAGATCTATCACGATAGATCTTAATGCCCAAAATGTAGGTTGCATCACCCAAGTCTTTCATGTAGAATTTCTGTGATAAGAAGAGCTTTACTGATTATAGCATAGGGACATCATTCCCTATCAGTAGTATGTCGTCGACATACAAAACGAGAAAGACTACTGCTCCTTCTACAATCTTCCTATAAATACATGGTTCATCTATATTTTTGATAAAGTCAAATTCTTTGACTGTCTCATCAAAGCAGATGTTCCAACTCCGCGATGCTTGCTTTAATCCATAAATGGATTTAAGCAGCTTGCACACTCTTCCGCTGCTCCCACTGTCTAAGAAACCTTATGGTTGATCCATGTAAACACTCTCTTCTAAATGTCCATTTAGAAAAGCTGTTTTTACGTCCATCTGCCAGATTTCATAGTCATGGAAGGCAGCAATGGCAAGCATGATCCGAATGGATTTAAGCATAGCTACAGGTGAAAAGATTTCATTATAGTCCAATCCTGGTCTTTGACGAAAACCTTTTGCAACAAGTCTAGCTTTGTAGGTTTCCACTTGTCCAAGTGCACCAATCTTCTTTTTGAAGATCCATTTGCATCCAACTGGTTTCACCCCTGGTGGAGCAACTTCTAAAGTCCATACTTTATTGGTGTACATGGATTCCATTTCGGATCTCATAGCATCCAGCCCCTTCACCGAGTCAATACTCGTGATAGCCTGCTGAAAACTAGTAGGCTCATCATCATCGATGATGCAATCCTCTCGATCCCCATCTAAAAGAAAACCATAGTATCTTTCAGGAGGATGAGAAAGCCTACTAGATCTGCGTAGTGGCGTTGGTTCGTCGGGTTCTATTGAAACCTGAGATTCCAATATGTCCTCGGCAGCAGTTTGAGGTTCTGGAATTTCTTCCAGCTCTACCGCGCTCCCACTAATTTCTTTTGCAAGAAATTCGCTCTCTATGAAGACAATATGGCGAGCGACAAACACCTTTTGTTCTTCAGTGTAGTAGACCATGTACCCCCTTAAATATTTGGGGTATCCTACAAACTTGCACAAAACCGATCGTGCCTCGAGCTTGTCTGGACTATGCTTTTTAACATATGCCGGACACCCCCATATATTGATATACTTGAGATATGGTCTCTTCCCGCTCCATATTTCATATGGAGTGGTAGGCACAGACTTAGTTGGAACTCTATTCAATAAGTATGCTGCGGATTCTAGAGCAAAACCTCAGAAGGAAAGTGGCAACTCAGCACTACTCATCATTGAACGCACCATATCTAATAGCGTTCGATTCCTCCTTTCTGATACACCATTATGCTGAGGTGTATAAGGCGGAGTAAGCTGAGAGAGAATTCTATTCTCTTTTAAGCATTCAAGGAAACTGGTACTTAAGTATTCTCCACCTCGATCAGATCGAAGTGTCTTGATGCTTTTACCAGTTTGTTTCTCTACTTCATTTTTATACTCCTTATACTTCTCAAAGGCCTCGGATTTATGTTTCATTAAGAACATATGTCCATACCTAGAGAAGTCATCAGTAAAAGTGATGAAGTAGGAGTGACCGCTTCTCACATGCGTAGACATTGGACCACATACATCACTATGTACAAATCCTAAGAGTTCTGTGGCTCTTTTTTCGTGTCCGGTGAACGGAGATTTGGTCATTTTTCCTTTGATACATGATTGACAAGTTGCATATGATGAATATTCAAACGGATCTAGATATCCATATTTATGTAACTTAGTCAACCTTGTTTCGTTTATATGACCAAGTCTATAATGTCATAGGAAGGTTTGATTTGAATCTGGAGCCTTTCTTTGAAGTGTGTTTTGAATATTGAAAATTCGAGGTTGATTAAGTATGTATATGCCGTTTTCCAGTGTGCCATACCCAATCAGTTCTTGATTTAGGAGAATGTTCATGACATTTCTTTCAAGCGCAAAATTATATCCTTCATTAGATAACAAAGATACTGATATAATATTACACAACATACTGGGAATACAAAAACAGCTGTATAACACCAAAATGTGCCCACTAGTCAACCCTAGGTGATATTCCCCTATTGCAATAGCAACTACATGCATTCCATTGCCCATCCGGAGAGTCATATCACCTGTCCCCAGTCCTCTACTATTTCTCAGATCCTGCAATGAATTACATATGTGAGAACCAGAACCGGTATCAAGTACCCATGATGTAGAGTTTACTGAAAGACAATTTTCGATTACGAACACACCTGAAGCAGAAGCAACAGTTGCTTCTTATCCTTGGCTTTGAAGGTTATACAATCCTTCTTCCAGTGCCCTTGCTTGTGAAAATAAAAGCATTCGTTTATATCCGCTTTCATCCTTCCTGCCTTGTTCGTTCTCTGCACCTTCTTGACCCCACCCTTCGGTTTGGTGGCTTTCATCTTCTTCTTCCCTTTAAGCTTTAGATTTAGAAGAGGATGATTGGCCAATATACAGAACGGGGGTCTTCTCCTGTTTCAAGGAGGTCTCTGCTACCCTCAACATGTTGAGGAGCTATGGAAGATCAGCTTCCATTTCGTGCATGTTGAATCTTAGCACGAACTGAGAGAAGGTGTGGGGAAGGGATCGCAAAATCAAGTCGATATACAAATCGTTCTCTAGCACGCATCCCAGGTTTGCGAGTTCCTCTATGAGGCTGATCATTTTCAGGACGTGCTCTCCTACAGGTGATCCTGGAGCTAACCTCATCTTGAAGAGTTTCTTTGATGTCACGTCCCGAAAGTACGGAACATGACCGGCTCTTAAACTACGAAACGTCTCGAGGCGTACGTAATCCAAGTAAGCCGAAAACCCATAAATGCAAACCAAGAAATGTAGTAGAGTGAAGGAAAACCAATTTAAATAAGTAGTTTTAATAGCATAAGCCGAATTATGCGGGTTTCTAAAAACATCAAAAATTTCCTGAAAATTTCGGCAGAGTCTCCTTTGTAAATACTGGCCCCCAAACGGGATACAACATGAATAGTATACGAAATCAATAAAAAGGCATCCCCAAGCGGGAGCTAGCTCTTCGTCAATCGACGGTCACAACCACACAAGCAATATAATATACAACGCCAACGGCGAGGATCAAAATTCAAAAGGAAACTCAAAACTACCAGAAAACCACAGAAATATAACGCGCGACTCTAAGGTCGAAGGAATAACATCACTGGTCTCTATCTCAAAATAAATACATGCTTGGTTGATGGAACTTCTAGATACAACTGAATAATAATATACAATGCATATTGATGGGTATGATACAATAAACCCACCTACTAGCAAATCACCCGAAAGGAGCAGTGCCAGCAAAGCCGTAATGAAACCTGTACGGCAAACCTGCAAGAACTGGGGCACAACGGGGGTGAGTTGCCAACTCGTGAATAGAAAAACATCTACGCACAGAAATCGTATAAATAACGCAACCTAGGTCAATGATCATAATATATCCTCAAATATATGAATAACATGCAGCCTATAACAATGGCTAGGGTAATATCTAACCCGAGTGTGATCTCATGTGCCCGTGTCAGTGCCTCAGGTAGCAATATATCATATGAATGAGGTATGAATGCATGGAACAGAATGCATGTACTGACGAAAACTGCTTTCATAAATCAGTGAGATTTCTGCATTTTAAAAGTGAGGTACCATAAATGAAATCAGCATAAAACAGTGCCCAGCATCGACACAAAACAAGTGTCCAAATATCTCGATATCTCTGTATCACAATCTCTGTACCTCAATATCTCAAAATCTCAATATCTAGGGCGCCGTCAATCCTGACCGGCCCCTACCATCCATCTCAAGACCACGACGGTATCCTCCGGATATCCGACGCGTCGGGTAATATCACCGGTCGGTAGTGCTCCCCTGCCGGGCTCAACGTCAACAACACATTCCTCCCCGGGGTACCGCACCGGGCCCACCATGTACCCGAAACGGTTCCTCCACTCCTCGAATCGGGTCTCGAAATCCATCAGCAAACCCATGGTGGACGACTCATACATCATGGGAAAACCGCACTTTTTATTCTAAAAGAGAGAAAAGGTTTATTTATGTTTTTGCGGTTTTCCTCCAAACCCAGAAAATCTCATGGAAATCCGAATCCAAAACCTCAATAACACGTAAAATAGTGAATATATGCATGAGAATCTATGAATGCGGCATAACAATGAATAACAGTATACATGAAGTAGTAGGTAATAACTACAATGTCTAAACTAACATATACGACAAGTACACTAGTATCATGTCTAAACTATTAGCTAACAGGCTATGTCAAGCAATAATATTTTCTAAGGTGTATGTGACATGGCAATTACCGATGAAGATGTGTGTGAGCCGGCAAGTAAGTGTACGTAGTATATACGCATCATCGGTAATGGTGCTGGTGTCCTAACAGCATGATATCAATAATGGAGTATGAAACATAATATAAGCCTGCGATGCGAAGCGAACCACAATAATGAGCGGGAGCTGAATACTAGACGCAACTATAACTAATCTGCATTAATCTAATATAAGTCCTACAAATGGTGTCTTTTGAAATAACACGAATCATGGGGTTTTGAAAATAGGGGCTACGGTGTTTTTATGAAAAGATACGTCTTTTGAAATATCCGTAGGATCCCTTGGGCTGTCTTTTAAAATACCCACGATTCGTTAGTTTTTGAAATAGGTAAGAATCGAATCTAATCTAACAACTAAACTAAACTAAAGGGCTAAGCTAACAAGCTGGACTACAGGTAAGGAAACCGCCTAACATCTGAGTCGATACATATACATACCTGTATATATATTAGTCGGTGATCCCGCCTCAATAATATCATATCCGATACCATATCTATAGTCAGACATCCCAAGTCAAGAGTGCGGATCAATCATCAAAATATAGCTCGTACGTAAATCCGTCGTACGGCATCCAAATCTGGGTACGGGTTAATATCACATTCATCATACTATTCACCTGGTATCCTCTTTATCAAATATCATGATCGGGGTACTGTTCTACGTCTAGTACAATACTGATACCGCCTAAGTATGCATGGACGTGTGTGAAACACTACGTCAAGGACCCGCTACAACGTCACATCGTATCTCAAATACGA
The DNA here is from genome assembly GCA_030015575.1 of Agapanthus africanus. Lineage (NCBI taxonomy): Eukaryota > Viridiplantae > Streptophyta > Magnoliopsida > Asparagales > Amaryllidaceae > Agapanthus > Agapanthus africanus. The sequence continues at coordinate 57,785,678 of JASDDO010000029.1, forward strand.
ATCCTGCCATATCACCGAATTCACAACCTCAAAACAAATCTCATCGACTCATCTCAAACCCAAGTATCATCCTCAAATCCGTATATGAACACATAGTCCCATACCCATGTGAACACATAACTATATATTCCCGTATAAGCACAAATGAAAGAAGAAAGTATGCAAGTATGGGTTGGTGTGTGCATGTGTAGTGCGGCCACTACTCTAGGGTTTCGCGACACTAAATCATCCAAGAACACCAAATATCCATATTATCATCAATATACTCAAACAATATATATATGTGTGTATACGTATTCGTATACATCACCACGAACTGCGGGGGTGCTATACGCCATCCACCCGACTTCTCCCCGTAGATATAAATTTACTCACCTGGTCCTCGCTAGCCGGTGCCGACGTCGCCACGTGCTTGCTTGTCGTCTCGAAGTCCACATGGGGTACCTACATATCATAACGCATCGTATCGCATTAAAACCAAATTCGAAATCGAAACGGCACACGAAAATCAAATCGGCACGCGTATCACGCATAGGTCAAAACCTATCGCCTACGCATGCCAAAATAGCCAAACCAACCCTCGATGTCGATATACAAACGTCAATCAATCGAGAAAAACCCAACATACCAATCACGCGTTCATAACGCACTAGAATTTAATTGAAAATATGGTGCAATTCATAAAAACCTTAAATTTGCTCAAATTGATTTATTTCACAAAACCTAGAAAGCACTTAATTACCGTTTTAATTCGAAACTTGATGTTTTAACCTAACTAATAGCCATAATATTCACTAAGTATCATAACCAGGTCATATAAACCATTTCCATATTTTTAATCTCACTAATTATCATTAACCCAAAATTCAAGTTTGCAAAAATAACCAATTTTAACAATTTTTAAAGCAAAATTCACAATTTAACAATTAAGCTTGGTTTTGCATATTTTAAATGGTTAAACCACACATGGAAACCTTAATGATGTGCTAAAAATCCTAACTAGATTTTAATCCCATATTTTAATTAAATTTCTAAAACCTAGTTAGCAATTTAGCATAATTATCACAATTTGGGAAATATAGATATAACAATTTGCAAATTAGCTACAAGATTAGGTTTTGCATATCTTAAGATTCTAAAATACATCACACAACCATGAATAATTTATCACAACCATAACTTTAATTTAACCCTTCTCTTGAATTTAAACTTGCAAATTTAAAACCTAAATTAAACACCTAATTAAGTTGATTTAAAGTATTTAACCTACAACTAAACACTTGGGTTAGGATTTACCTCCACAATTTTAGAGATCTCCCATGCAAACTTGGCCTCCCAACTTGCTCTCTAGCTCTATGATCCATGGTAGATAAGGCAAAGAAATAATGGGTAAAGGTTAGATTAATGATTTGTGTGGTTTTGTGTTGATTTTGAGTGAATTTTTTTTTGATGCTAAGTTGTGGATTTTATGAGATGGAATGAAGTGGAAATTGGGGGGGGGGGAGATGGGGCTGCAGATTCGGCAGTGGAGGGAGAGGAGTGAGGTGTGTGTGAGTGGGGGGAAAATTCTAAGTCAAAGCAAAATTAATCCATACCTCAAGTATGCCCATACCTCATTTTTTTATTAGTTTCTTTCAATTTCTTTTCTATTTGATTTGAAAAGGAAATGAAATGGAGACTTGGGGATTTAGGGGCAGCCCATGGGTTCGGCCATGTTGGGTGGGTTTGCGGGTTAGTGTAGGAACTTCTCCAAAATTCACATTCATTAAGTCTTTTATTAATTATTTAGTTTTCTTTTATTTTCTAATAACTCATTCCTAAATTTCTAGAACCCTCATGACAACTCCAATTCATTTAAAAGCAACATGTTACATTTTGTTTTAGTGTGTCATGATGCACAAAATTTGTTTCAACTCATTCCAATTTGTAATTTTCCCTAATTAAATGTATTAGTGATGGCTTAAAATAATAATAAAATAAAAAAATTTCAGAAAATTTGAAATTTCACCAGTGGCTCAATAAACACCAAATACTAGCAATTACATAGCTAGAATATGTATATTTAATTTTTATAATAAGATATTTGCATTTTGACTTTTTACAGAAAACCCCCTTATTTTACCGATTTTCCGAAATTTCACCGAAACGATTTTCAAAACGCTACATTTGAGGTCTCGTACCTCGTGATATGGGAGTGCTCTCCATACAATTCCTTGACATGGAGAAAGATGGATATAATATCCATACTCTCGTGCTGTTTCTGGAGTTCATTGTTCATGGACGCCAGCACGATACACTTAGCTCGCCCACAGTCTAGATCCCAGGTTTTGCGAACTTCCTTGTCCACAACTGAGGAATCTGGTCCTGGGATAAGGGGAGGAACAACGGTGGTAACATATGCTACTTTTTCATAAGTCAGTGCAATGTTGACGTTCCTTAGCCAATCTTTATAGTTCTGCCCGGTCAGTATATTTTTTTCAAGTAATAGTTTTAGTCCTGTCATGGTAGCTGCCAGAGAGAGAGAAAAGAAAACACTCAGCATATGCTCTTGCAAGTTTAGATTGGTTATCAATTTATTTAAACAGGATTGCTCCCACTGTTCCCTCAAATCCTTCTTCAAAACCTAAAAGAAGAACTAGTCAGGATTTAATCACACGTCACAATATTTGCTTAACCTTTCAGCCAGGCCGGTGTTGGTACTTCGAGGGAGGTTTTCCAACGCTTTCGTGAAGTTCCTTAATTAAATAACCTCTTTTCCCTGGAGGCGTAGCCCCTCTAACACCATTCTGGACACCTACTTGGTTTATAGCATTGATTGTTAAGTGAGAAAGTTTCCCGAGAGTAATCCTACTCATCAGTGGGATCGAGATCCAACTAACATTGCATGATGCACTAGATAGAAGCCACTCTAGTCACCACACTCCAGAAGGTATGCTAAATCTGCAAGTTTCCTTTATGTTTGAAACTCCCGATATGATTTTTACTCCAAGCTCTTATGACCTTGACGTAGGCCAACAAATCATAAGACGCAAGTCAAGTTCTACCCGTCGTTGTCCTGATTAATTTACGTACATCGTACATGCCCTTGACGTAGGCCAACAAGGCTGTACGTCTGTCCTATACTAATGCATCTATCTATGCAACAAATAAGCAAACACACTGCTACCATATGTTAGTTATATGTATGCCCTAGAAGCCATTACTGTACAAACGATGTATATTTTAATGGATGCTTGGACATATATAGGGAGGACTTTCTTGCTCGACATGATAATATGATATCTGTGAATGGTTAGCCTAGCACCTCATGAAGGGTTTGGAAGCATCACATGAACCAAAGATGGAGTCTTTAGGGTGCTAAGTTAACGAACATAGAATCGTTCCTAGAAAAATTAGGGTTTCAAGTTTTCACATCATCACATGAAAGAAATGCTAGGGTTTTTGAGAGTAAAACCTTTGTAGCTCCCTACGCTAGACTCCTTGGCCACTTGAGGCTTGGAGGAAGGTTCACTTGAAGTCTCCTAGTGTCTACGACGATCCACCCGAAGCTCCTAGTCCAAGCTTGCAACTTCACTTTTCAAAAGAACGAATGAAGATAACACTCTAAACAAGTTGGCTAAACTTGTGTAGAATAATGTTGTGGTTCTTATTCTCACTTCAAAATCCAATCTTGATGAGTATATTGCTCACTACAAAAAACTAGAGAGCAAAATGAGAGAGGAAGAAGAAGATGATGGCAATTTGAGAAGAAGATAAGTTCAACCCTTGAAAAGAAAATAGAAAATATATCAATATATATTTTCCGCTTCTCATATCAAACCATGGTTAGGATATTATTGAATTTGAGTTAAAAACACAAAAGGAAAAGTAATCCATGGTCAAATGGTGGGTGAGAATGGTTAGGTCAAGAAGGATGTAGAAACTAGTCATGAATTATCTTTTCCTTTTTCCATTTTGTTTTAACCAAAAATCAAATAATATTCCAAATGAAAACCCATGGTGTGAGTCTTATATTTCCACCATTTTCTTTCTATAAGCAACCATGAAGGATGTATGTATGTATGTATGTGTATATGTACATCCATATGTGCATGAATCAAAAAGAAGACATGCATGCATGCATACATCCATCAAACTCAAGAAAGGATTTCAAGTGAGAAACTAATGGTTAATTAATAAATCAACACTTGATTTATCAATCCGGTCATATCACATATGACCCCACCAAAAGCAAGCCGCCCGATCAATATACGGTATCCTATACGCGCATTTCAATCGGGTCCATGCGCATATCGCATACGCGCACGACAACGTTTCGCCTGGACTAGGAAACTCCATTGTGGGACTCTAAGACTCGTCAATACGCCAGCAGTGGGTGTTGATCATATCAAGCACCCCCAAGCTGCAAGCGGTCAGCTAAACGTAACGGCCACCCGGGTATTGAGCGATCAGAAGAGAACAAGCGAACCTGCTACAACTCCCGTCGAGCCAACCGGCAACACTTCCCCTACAGTCCGGTCTCCTCGTCTGATATGTCGCATATCAAGTCTAGGGGTGGTAAACGTCAGACCCCAATAACTGATAAGTCGTGCCGATGTGAGGCTCATAACGGGTCGAGAAACTACTGGTAACACTTACCAGCAAATCTCTGAATCAGCCCTGGCCAGGGAATTCCCTGTTACGGCCAATCGAGCACAGCGCAACATCAACCCCCCGGGAAAGACGAAACCCCTCCTATCGCTCATTGCCTCCATGTGACCCGGGACTGTACCTAAAAACCACCGTTTTGCACGCCCTCATGGACGTGGTAAGGTGGAAATCAAAGCACAGTGGGAATCACACAAGACTCTATGACGATCTCGGGTCTACAGACTAACCTGCACAAGTGTCACCTGAGAACTGCCATCTGACGTGAGGTATAATACCATCTGGGAGTTCTCGGCGAGTCCGTCCACTGTACCCAGTCTCCACTGAGCACCCGTATACCATCTCTGATGTCAAACACCAATGGATATGTGATCATCCATCGCCCATCTCATGGGTCGAGAAGCGTATACGCTAGTCTACACTGGTATATTGATGCCCCATCTCGATACACCTACGACTAGGGACCTTGAAGGATGTACTTATGGACTACCATGTCCCCACTAGTATGATCTGCATCATAGTCCAGGTAGTCAAGTACACATCCTAAGGGCTTTACCAACATGTAACTATAAGACAATATAAAGAGACTAGCATACATGTTAAGATAAAGAGTAACCAGATAGCATACTATCATATTGAGCAAGAAAGTCATCTCTATATATGTCCAAGCATCCAATATAATATACATCATCTGTACAATACTGGCCTCTAGGGCATACATACAACTTACAATCTCCCACTTGCACTAGGGCCAGCTGTTGTAGTATGGCATACCAAGCATCCCGAAGAGTCTCTCAAACTGTATCTGGGGAATAGCCTTCGTGAGTGGATCCGCTGTGTTGTTCTTCGTGTCAACCCTCCTGACCTCGATCTCCCGACGATCAATTATCTCCCGGATCAGGTGATACCGCCTCAGAATATGCCTGGATCGCTGATAGGACCTGTGTTCCTTGGCCAAAGCCACCGCTCCATTGTTATCACAATACAAAAGTATTGGATGCTCAATGGATGGAACCACTCCAAGTTCAGTAATGAACTTCTTGATCCAGACAGCCTCTTTGGCAGTATCGTTGGCAGCGATGTATTCAGTCAGCCTCCATCGTCGAGTCTGCCACGGTTTCCTGCTTGGAACTCTTCCAGCTAACCGCCCCTGCGTAAAAGGTAAAGACAAATCCCGACTGCGACTTAGAGTCGTCCTTATCACTCTGGAAGCTCGAATCGGTAAAGGACTCCACATGGAGTTCTCCGTTACCATACACCAAGAGCATCCCTTTAGTCCTTCGCAAGTACTTGAGAATGCTCTTCACAGCTGTCCAGTGACTCTCTCCAGGATTAGCTTGATACGTACTCACTAGACTTAGTGAGTATGCTACATCGGGTCTGGTACATAGCATCGCATACATGATAGAACCTACAGCCGAAGCATAGGGTATCCCTTGCTTGCGTGCTCTCTCCAAATCAGTCTTTAGAGACATCTCTTTGGAGAGAGTGACTCCAGAGATCGTGGGCAAGTTCCTACGCTTGGATTCTTCCATACTAAACCTTTTTAGTATGGTGTCAATGTACCTGGATTCGGACAATCCCAATATCCGTTTGGATCTAGCTCTATAGATCCTAATCCCCAATATGCAGGAGGCATCACCAAGATCTTTCATTGAGAATCTTTGTGATAAGAAGAGCTTGATTGATTGCAGCATAGGAATGTCATTTCCTATCAAGAGTATGTCGTCCATGTACAGTACGAGGAAGACAACTTTACTCTCTGCCACCTTTTTGTAGATACAAGGTTCATCTACGTTTTTGACGAAATCAAACTCTTTGATAATGACGTCAAAGCAGATGTTCCAGCTCCGCGATGCTTGCTTTAATCCATAAATGGATTTAAGCAGCTTGCACACCTTTCTGCTGCTCCCACTATCTACGAAACCCTCTGGCTGAGTCATGTACACACACTCTTCTAAATCACCGTTTAGAAAGGCGGTCTTAACATCCATTTGCCAGATTTCGTAATCATGATATGCAGCGATGGCAAGCATGATCCGGATGGATTTAAGCATAGCCACTAGAGAAAAGGTCTCGTCATAGTCCGTCTTTGACGAAAACCCTTTGCTACAAGTCTAGCTTTGAAAGTCTCCACTTTCCCATCTACACCAAGTTTTTTCTTGAAGATCCACTTGCTCCTAATGGGTTTTACCCCTTCAGGAGCATCTTCCAAAGTCCATACTTTGTTGGTGTACATGGATTCCATCTCGGACCGCATTGCATCCAGCCATTTCACTGAGTCTCTACTCGTGATGGCTTGCTCGAAGCTAGTTGGGTCATCATCCTCCATGATGCAATCCTCGCTCCCACCGTCCATGAGAAAACCGTAGTATCTCTCAGGTTGGCGAGGAACCCTACTAGATCGGCGGAGAGGCTGAGATTCGTTGGGAGCTACTGAATGCTCTGGTTCCACTAAATCTTCAGTTTGAGTTTGTGTCGCTGGAACCTCTTCCAGTTCTACCTCAATGCCACTTGTCTGTTTCATAAGAAAACCTTTTTCTAAGAAAGTGGCATGTCGAGAAACAAACACCTTTTGTTCCTCGGGATGGTAGAAGATATACCCTTGTGAATTTTTGGGATATCCTATAAACTTACATAAGACTGATCTTGCCTCGAGTTTGTCCGGATTTTTTCTTTTGACATAGGCTGGACAACCCCATATCTTAATGTAATTAAGATGTAGTCTCTTCCCTTTCCATATCTCATATGGAGTGGTAGGCACTGATTTGGTAGGAACTCTATTCAATAGGTCCATGGCTGTCTCAAGCGCATATCCCCAGAAGGAAATAGGTAACTCAGCTGTACTCATCATTGAGCGCACCATATCTAATAGGGTGCAGTTTCTCCGTTCCGATACACCATTGTGCTGTGGTGTATAAGGAGGAGTGAGCTGAGAGAGAATCCCATTCTCTTTTAAATAATCTAGAAAATCATTGCTCAAGTATTCTCCTCCTCGATCAGATCGAAGGATCTTAATACTTTTGCCCGTTTGGTTCTCTACTTCTTGCTTATATTCTCTGAATTTCTCAAAAGCTTCAGACTTGTGTTTTATCAGGAACACATGTCCGTATCTAGAGAGATCGTCAGTGAATGTAATGAAGTAGGAAGAACTGTCCCTGGCATGTGTAGACATGGGACCGCATACATCACTATGTATCAGCCCTAAGAGTTCCGTAACTCTTTCTCCGTGTCCCGTAAACGGAGTTTTGGTCATTTTACCTTTGAGACATGACTGGCAAGTGTCATAAGATGAAAATTCAAAAGGATTCAAATATCCATCTTTATTCAACTTAGCTAGTCGTGTCGCATTTATGTGACCAAGTCTACAATGCCACAAGAAGGATTTGTTCATTTCTGAATTTTTCCTCTTGTGTGTGTTCTGTATATTGAGGACTGTATTTTGATTTAGAATGAATATGCCATTATGTAACAAGCCTGATGCAATCAACTTTTGATCTAGGAATATGTTCATAACATTATCCTTTACTACAAAATTATATCCTTCTTTACTTAATAAAGAAACTGATATAATGTTGCACATCATGTTTGGTATATAATAGCATTCATTTAGAATCAGTGTATTACCACTTGGTAATACTAGGTGATATTCGCCAATTGCTTTGGCTGCAACATTTGCCCCATTCCCTACTTGAACAGAATGATCACCTTTTCCCAGTTCTCTACCTTTCCGTAGCCTATGTAACATTTTACATATAAGGGATCCTGATCCAGTATCTAATACCCAGGACGTAGGGTGAACTGAGAAACAGTTCTCAATAACTAACACACCTGAAGAAGATGCATCAACATGCATGTTCTTTTGGGCGGCTTGAGAATCTAGATATTCTCCTATTCCCTGTTCAGTCTTATAACTTTTATAAGAAAGAACGGGTCCAACGTTCCCCTGCACAGTATAACATGCGGGTTCAGTAAATACATCCATATTATTATCTTTATTAAGGCATGACATGGTCGCTACCTGGAGAGAGAGAAGAAAACACTTTAGCGTATGCTCTTGCAAGATCAGATTGGTTATTATCTTATCTAATCAGGATGGCTCCCACTGGTTTTTATCAAATCTTCCTTCAAACCCTAAAAGGAAAGACTAGCCGGGATTAATTACACCTTACAACTTCGCCGATCTTTCAGCCAGGCCAGTGTCGGTACTTTGAGGGAGGTTCCCCGTGCTTTCGCACGGACCTAATTAAAGTAAACCTCGTTTTCCCAGAGGCGTAACCCCGTTGACACCTTTCTAGAAACCTACTTGATCGGCTAATTGTCCTGTGTAAAACTCTCCCGGGAGTAACAATTACTCGCAGTGGGTATCGGGATCCAACTATCTCATAGAAGGTATGCAATCTCATTGCAAATCTCAACACTTGAAATTCCCGATAATATTTTGCTCCTAGCATGCTATGACCTTGACGCATGCCAAACAACCCATAGTCTGCTAGTCAAGTTCAACCCGTACAATTCGTGATTGAATTAAACCCACCCGTACGACCCTTGACGCATGCCAAACAACGCCGTACGAATACCTTAATCCAATCGCATCTCATGCTACAGATAAGTAATAATCAGCTACCGTACACTACGCCTTGACGCATGCCAAACAACCGCAGCACGAATACTGAATATTACATATCTGAATTGACGGAGGGCTACGCAGGTTTTTCTGAAAACCAAGATCGTAATGAACTTGATATCGTTGTAGAATCAAATGAAGTTTTGAAATGGAGTGATTTTACGGCTTTTCTAGTTTTGCTAAAGGGGTCACTCCCGATGAAGGGATCGTCGGCCCTTTCCTCATCGAATGAGGTGCAGGATATATCACATATATCACTGTGCAAAGAAAAAACTCCAAAAGCCGTCAAAAGTCAAACCGAGAGTTGTAGCATCTGCCAGTTTCGCTAAAGAGGTCACTCCCGGTGAAGGGATCTCGGCTCTTTCTTCATCGAATAAGGTGCAGGGTATATCATATATACCACTATGCAAAGCAAAACTGTAGCTACCCTTTTATTTGAAAATTTGATTCTACAACATCTTTTAGGTTTCTTTTCTTTCATTAATCACATTAATGAAGTCCCATCATTTAATTCACCTAAACATCACAGATAAATACGACGTACACTTATGCCATCCTCATTCGCCTCGATGTCCCCTCGTGCACCGTTAGGTTAGGTAACTAACGGCAGAGCAGGGCAGGGCTAGCGCGGGTGTAAAACATAAGTAACGCCTATATAATATATCATATATACTATATACTGTATCCATCACAGAACATATCTAATGATCACATCACAGATATCGCAGCAGAAACATAGATATAATATGGGATATACTAGGACGTCCGTATTTAGTATTTAGCCAACAATAGAAAATACGGATTCCACAGTCGTGATGAATAGCCAAGCCCACACCCTGGACCCCTACGAGAGCGGCAAGCGACCCTACCAATTTTGGAGTTTAGGAGACCCGGTCTCGACTCCTCGAGATGGCCTCCCACTGAACCCCAGAACCCGGTCACCTGTGCTCCCCTCCTTGGGTCCATCCTAATGTGGAAAAGTAAATAATATACAACACTGGTGGCATCGACCTCAACCCGGAAGTGCCCCAAATAAAAGAATATTACATTACATTTGAATTTACATGAATGAAAATATAAAACTCTCATCTCACATAAAACCCCCCGGCTATTCAATTGCGACAATCCTGCACATCATATCTCAGCAACACATAATATCATATATCATCAGCGTAAGTAAGTATGCGTACCCCAATTGTCGTTGATGTATAGCAACGAAACCGGCGATATCGACATACTACACTTACGGTCACAGAAAAGAAAGTGTAAAACTGCAATATTTGGAATCCACATTCTCTTTAGACATCATAAATACGAAATATCACATACTTTGTATTTCATGTCCAACTATATGAATTCCACATATTGCATCTCATTCCAGATAATTAGACGGTATTAAAGTTTTCGAACGAACGATCAAATACCCAAGATTCACTAAAGCTCAACACTTGAGCGGAGTTCAAAAACCAGAGTGTGACACAGTAGTAGCGGTCCAGCCGTAGAAGGGTCAAGCCAACGCCTCACATGTGGCACGCCGTACTACCCCAAACCCTAAGGTTCAAAGGGCAGTTCAAGACGGTCACATAATCGAGTTAAGGTTTGTTGTCTTCTAGAGGGTCCACCACAAAAAATCTTGCACGTATCTACCAAAGATTTAAACCCCGTGAAAAGTGAGCAAATGATAGTCGTTCGAACACTTCAATACTTTCTAGTTTACCCAGAAAAGAAACGAAATGAAAATTCCGGTCGAATCGACGAGTCCAAAACCAACTCCAGAACAAACAGCACATAATTCAGATTAAAAATACCCTAAAAAAATATACAAGAATAATAAAGAATTACTGTATAAAAATTATTCAGTGATTGATGTATATGGCCGCGGAACCGCGGCCAAAGCAAGCTTTGGCCGCGTTTCCGCGGCAATATGGACTGTTCACAGCATCGAATTTTACAGTAATTCTTATATTTTCTTGCTGAATTTTTTGCATATTTTTAATTCTGAAAATAACCAGATTTTAAAAAATGTCCAGAGAGCATTCTAAAAGGCCGTATTTCGGTTCGATCGGAGTTTTAACTTCGTAAAATTGTCGCCTAATGTTCTAGGATGGCTCAGATACCAATGTTGGTCAGGCAGCCACCCCATCCAATGGGGTCGCCGTGGCACCAACAGGTCCCTCAGCCGCTACTTTTTACGCATGCCCCGTCACGAGGAGTACAACCCGCCGGAACACCTTCCGGTCTCGGGACACCCTGGGGGTAAGAGCCTATGCTTCGCCACACTGTCACACAGTGAGAACCCCCCATAGGTCGACATCCATTTCCTAATAGCTTGATACCAATGTTGGTCAGGCAGCCACCCCATCCAATGGGGTCGCCGTGGCACCAACGGGTCCCTCAGCCACTACTTTTTACGCATGCCCCCTCGCGAGGACTATAACCCGCCGGAACACCTTCCGGTCTCGGGACACCCTGGAGGTAAGAGCCTATGCTTCGCCACACTGTCACACAGTGAGAACCCCCCATAGGTCGACATCCAATGCCTAGTAGCTCTGATACCAATGAAAGGTTAGCCTAGCACCTCATGAAGGGTTTGGAAGCATCACATGAACCAAAGATGGAGTCTTTAGGGTGCTAAGTTAACGAACATAGAATCGTTCCTAGAAAAATTAGGGTTTCAAGTTTTCACATCATCACATGAAAGAAATGCTAGGGTTTTTGAGAGTACAACTTTTGTAGCTCCCTACACTAGACTCCTTGGCCACTTGAGGGTTGGAGGAAGGTTCACTTGAAGTCTCCTAGTGTCCACGACGATCCACCCGAAGCTCCTAGTCCAAGCTTGCAACTTCACTTTTCAAAAGAACGAATGAAGATAACACTCTAAACAAGTTGGCTAAACTTGTGTAGAATGATGTTGTGGTTCTTATTCTCACTTCAAAATCCAATCTTGATGAGTATATTGCTCACTACAAAAAACTAGAGAGCAAAATGAGAGAGGAAGAAGAAGATGATGGAAATTTGAGAAGAAGATAAGTTCAACCCTTGAAAAGAAAATAGAAAATATATCAATATATATTTTCCTCTTCTCATATCAAACCATGGTTAGGATATTATTGAATTTGAGTTAAAAACACAAAAGGAAAAGTAATCCATGGTCAAATGGTGGGTGCGAATGGTTAGGTCAAGAAGGATGTAGAAACTAGTCATGAATTATCTGTTCCTTTTTCCATTTTGTTTTAACCAAAAATCAAATAATAATCCAAATGAAAACCCATGGTGTGAGTCTTATATTGCCACCATTTTCTTTTTATAAGCAACCATGAAGGATGTATGTATGTATGTATGTGTATATGTACATCTATATGTGCATGAATCAAAAAGAAGACATGCATGCATGCATACATCCATCAAACTCAAGAAAGGATTTCAAGTGAGAAACTAATGGTTAATTAATAAATCAACAATTGATTTATCAATCCGGTCATATCACATATGACCCCACCAAAAGAAAGCCGCCCGATCAATATACGGTATCCTATACGCGTATTTCAATCGGGTCCATGCGCATATCGCATACGCGCACGACAACGTTTCGCCTGGACTAGGAAACTCAATTGTGGGACTCTAAGACTCGTCAATACGCCGGCAGTGGGTGTTGATCATATCAAGCACCCCCAAGCTGCAAGCGGTCAGCTAAACGTAACGGCCACCCGGGTATTGAGCGTTCAGAAGAGAACAAGCGAACCTGCTAAAACTCCCGTCGAGCCAACCGACAACACTTCCCGTACAGTCCGGTCTCCTCGTCTGATATGTCGCATATCAAGTCTAGGGGTGGTAAACGTCAGACCCCAATAACTGATAAGTCGTGCCGATGCGAGGCTCATAACGGGTCGAGAAACTACTGGTAACACTTACCAGCAAATCTCTGAATCAGCCCTGGCCAGGGACTTCCCTGTTACGGCCAATCGAGCACAGCGCAACATCAACCCCCAATACTGGGAGAGACGAAACCCCTCCTATCGCTCATTGCCTCCATGTGACTCGGGACTGTATCCAAAAACCACCGTTTTGCCCGCCCTCATAGACGTGGTAAGTTGGAAATCAAAGCACAGTGGGAATCACACAAGACTCTATGACGATCTCGGGTCTACAGACTAACCTGCACAAGTGTCACCTGAGAACTGCCATCTGACGTGAGGTATAATACCATCTGGGAGTTCTCGGCGAGTCCGTCCAGTGTACCCAGTCTCCACTGAGCACCCGTATACCATCTCTGATGTCAAACACCAATAGATATAGGATCATCCATCGCCCATCTCATGGGTCGAGAAGCGTATATGCTAGTCTACACTGGTATATCGATGCCCCGTCTCGATACACCTACGACTAGGGACCTTGAAGGATGTACATATGGACTACCATGTCCCCACTAGTAATCATAGTCCAGGTAGTCAAGTACACATCCTAAGGGCTTTACCAACATGTAACTATAAGACAGTATAAAGAGACTAGCATACATGTTAAGATAAAGAGTAACCAGATAGCATACTATCATATCGAGCAAGAAAGTCATCTCTATATATGTCCAAGCATCCAATATAATATACATCATCTGTACAATACTGGCCTCTAGGGCATACATACAACTAACAATCTGGTTGTACTTTATCTTAACATGTACTCTGATTGTCTCTATGTTACATGTAGATAAAGCCCTTAGGATATGTTCTCGACTACTAGAACTATTATGAGATCATACTAGTGGGGCCACGGTAGTCGACGAGTACATCCAATAACCGTTCCTAGTCGAGGGTGTATCGAGACAGGGCATCGATACACCAGAGTAGACTAGCGTATACGCATCTTGACCCATATGATGGGCGATGGATGATCTCATATCCATCGGTGTTTGACATTAAGGATGGTGTACGGGTGCTCAGTAGAGACTGGGTACACTGGACGGACTCGCCGAGAACTCCCAGATGGTATATACCTCACGTCAGATGGCAGTTCTCCGGTGACACTGGTACAGAGTAGTCTGTTGACCCGAGATCGTCATAGAGTCTTGTGTGATTCCTATTGTACTTTGATTTCCATCATACCACGTCCAAGAGGGCGTGCAAAAAGGTGGCTTTTGGGTATAGTCCCGAATTACATGGAGGCAATGAGCGATAGGAGGGGATTCGTCTCTCCCGGTATATGGAGTTGATGTTATGCTGTGTTCGATTGGCTATAACCGGAAATCCCTGGCCAGGGTTGTTGAGATTTACTGGTAAGTGTTATCAGTAGTTTCTCGAACTGTTATAGACCTCATATCGACACGACTTATCGAGCTACTGGGGTCTGACGTTTACCACCCCTAGGCGAGACATGCAACATATCAGACGACGAGACCGGACTGTACGGGAGTGTTACAGATTGGATTCACAGGAGAATGTACATGCTTGCTTGTTGATCTTCTGAGCGCTCAATACCTGGGTGGCAGTTACGTTTGGCTGACCGCTTGCAGCTTGTGGGTGTTTCAAATGATCATCACCTACTGCCGGCGTATTGACGATTCTTTAGAGTCCTACACAGAGGTTTCTTAGCTCAGGCGAAACGGAGTAGGGGCACATATGTGATATGTGCGGGACCGACGATAATGCGATATGAGATACCGTATTCTATTCTCGCGATATATGATATCAACCGGGTCATCGGATCAAGTGTTGATTCGATGAATCGGTACAGATAAATATTATCGGTTATATGCGATATAGCCGGATTGTCGGATCAAGTGTTGATTCGATAATTTAATGTATAATAATATTTATGATATATTAAATTACATTAACTAATATTAGGTCACAAAAACATTCTTTTTCTCATTCCGGTAATACATTGATATATATGCGATATATGTTAATTGTATTATTTTATTTTGTTACGATAAATATTATATATGTGATATATAATATTATAACACGATATGATTACTAATGCAACTTGTTTAGTGGAGTTTAATCAAGATTAGGGTTTGATTTGGGTTAATGTATTCTAGATGTTTCTAGATGGTTTTACTTTGTCATTTGCTAAGATATTATGATAGATATTTCTTTGTGACTCACCCTTTAACCCAACCCAAACCCTAACCCTAGTAAACTCTCTACATTAGTTACTACAACCATGGTTGTATAAAGATTATGATAACTTTTTGTTATTCATAAAAAAAATGATAATTTTATTCTTCTTCTTCTTCCTTATACTTTTCATGGAAAAAGCTTACTAGCTTTTTTCCAAGTGATGAATATGAGTGAGAATGAGAAAATAAAAGAGAGCAAAAATCCTACTTCATCATCCTCATCTATCCTTGCCATTTAGATGAGGGTGTTCACTTCATATTATGAGTGTTAGCTTGTGTTAACGAAACTTCAAGGTAGATCATCTTTGTATCGAAGATCGGAAGCAAGACTGCATCTTTCTCTTCGTGGAACCTCTCGAGAGTCCGGAACACGATGATCGCAGCGAAGGGACTTCAACACGGAGCTTAAGAAGTGAAGGACCGGATCTACAAAGGTTGTAATCCCTCTCACTTAGTGTTAAAGTGTTTAACATGTTAGTTTTCGCCTAAACTCTAGTTTATAGATCCGGCTTCGGGTTGTTCGGCACGGCTAAAATTTTAATCGGGCATGGTTGATACCTCGTAAACCCTTGTGCGCGTGCATAGCAACCCTACAGTGGTATTAGAACCAAGCTAGAGCTTTAGACGAAGTCTAGACGAAATTTAAAGTCCGATCGAACCCGAGAACTCAGATAAAACCCCTTCTCTGGAAATTTTTCAAAAACTGTGATTTTTCCATATTAAAAATACTCAAAAAAAATCAGCAGGGAATTACATGAGTTACTGTGAAGCACGTGCCTCCAATTCATCTAAAGCGCCACGGAACCGCGGCCGTACCCTGGTATTGGCGACGGTTCCGCGGCCAAAAAGTTGCCTCTTGTTTTCAAATTTGCACAGTAACCTCCGTATGTGATTCCTGATTCTTCTGGGAATTTTTAATTTTACTCAAGTGTTGAGTTTTCTGGGTTGTATTGGGGACTCGTTGTTTCGATCGGATATTTTAACTTTGTTTAGTTTGTCCGGATATTTTTTTAGAAATTGTTAAAAAGTTCGAACGGATATCAATAACTCACTTTTTCCCCAGTCGGAATTTTTTTCAAAAGTTGGATTTTTTCTCGAGTTTAAGAACGTTCTAAGTCGCGCAAGTAACGCGGTGGACCCTCTAGAAGACAACAAACCTTAACTCGATTATGTGACCGTCTTGAACTGCCTCTAAACCTTAGGGTTTGGGGCAGTACGGCGTGCCATATATGTGGCGTTGGCTTGACCCTTCTACGGCTGGACCATTGGTACTGTGGCGTGTGATGGATGTTTTTAAACTGATTTCAAGTGTTGAGATATATTGGGAAAATCTTAGGTGTTTGATTATTCGATTGGAAAGTTTAACATTGTCTATTTATCTGGATTGTGATACAATATTTGGAATCCACAAGAAGTTATGAGATAACTAATTTGAATGTTGTAAATCTAGAAGTTTAGTCTCAGATGATAGGTTGCCACGGAATTTTGATGTGATCAAAAGTCTGTCGCAATCACGTAGCATACGCGGATACTCGCCGGGTAAACTTAACAGACAGCCACGCCCCAAAGCCTCGACCAAGTGACTGTAGGAGAACCCCGTCGCCAAAAGCATCTGTTCGGGTGCTCGCAGCAGCGGTGTTTCGCCTTAGTGCACTTCATCGACGGCATCCGGGGGTGCGGCCGTCTACTAAAGTTTGCGACGAGCATTCGATCAGCATGTCGGGAATCTTGTTGAATTGCCCGACTTGATATTGAAAAGCGCTTTCGATAATGAGACTAAAATGCGGGGTTTATAATTGTTAGGCATGCGATGTCTAAGGAATTCATTTGGTTAGGCATGCGATGTCTAAGGAGGTTGCGGATTCCAACTGTTGTAGTTTTACACTTTCTTTTCTGTGACCGTAAGCGTAGTATGTGGTGTATCGCCGGCTTCGTTGCTATACATCAGCGACAATCGGGATACGCATACTTGCTTACGTTGATGATATGAGATATTATGTGTTGCTGTGATATGTTATATTGGATCGTCGCGTTTGAATAGCCGGGGGTTTTATGTGAGATGAGAGTTTTTTCTTTTTCATTCATGTAAAGTTCATTTGTATGTAATATTCTTTTATTGGGGCACTTCCAGGTTGCGGAAGATGTCACCGTTGTATATTATTTACTTTTCCGCATTAGGTAGACCCAAAGAGGGGAGCACAAGTTACCAGGTTCTAAGGTCCATTGGGAGACCATCTCGAGGAGTCGGGACCGGGTCTCCTAACCCTGGAATTGGCTGTGTTGCTTGCCGCTCTCGTAGGGGTCTTGGGATCTGGGTTTGGCTATTCATCGCGACCGTGGAATCCGTGTTTTATACAGGCTCGTATTGAAAACACGGACGTCCTAGTATATCCAATATTTCATATATGTTCTTCTGCTGCAATGTTCTGTGATGAGATCATATTACTGCCTGAGACGAATATTTATATTATATATATGAGATATATGTTATATTGCAGATTTCGTTTTCAAAATATGAAGCTTGTGAAGCACAATAAAAATGGGACTTCATTAATGAGATTAATGAAATAAAAGAAATCTAAGATGTTGTAGAAACTTGTTTAAAAACTGGTAGCTCTAGTTCATGCTTTGCATAGCGGTGTTCCTTGTAGAACATCCAGCACCTTATTCGATAAGGAAAGAGCCGAGATCCCTTCACCGGGAGTGACCTCTTTAGTGAAACTAGCAGATGCTACAAACTCTGTTTGTCTTTTGATTGCTACTATAGTTTTTTCTTTGCACAGCGGCATATATGATATACCCTGCACCTTATTCGATGAGGAAAGGGCCGGCAATCCCTTCACCGGGAGTGACCCCTTTAGCAAAACTAGAAAAGCCTCAAAAACACTCCATTTAAAATCCCTCGATTCTACAACGATATAAAGTTCATTACGCAAAACATTTTCTTAAAAACCTGTCGTAGCCCTCCGTCATTTCAGATAAGTAGTATTTAGTATTAGTGCTGCGTTTGTTGACTCAGTCAAGGCATAGTGTGCGGTAGCTGATTAGTGCTTATCTGCAAAGCATATGATGCGATTGGATTAGGGTAGTCGTGCGGCCTTGTTGACTCACTCAAGGGTCGTGCGGGTGGGTTTAATTCAATCGGGAAATGACAGGTTGAACTTTACTTGCGGTCTATGATTTGTTGACTCAGTCAAGGTCATAGATCGCTTGGGGCAAAATATTATTGGGAATTTCAAGTGTTGAAATTTGCAATGAGATTGCATACCTTCTATGAGATAGTTGGATCCCGATACCCGCTGCGAGTAAGAGTTACTCCTGCGAGAGTTTTACACATTACAATTAGCCGATCAAGTAGGTGTCTAGAAAGGTGTTAACGGGGTTACGCCTCTGGGAAAACGAGGTTTACTTTAATTAGGTTCGTGCGAAAGCACGGGGGACCTCCCTCAAAGTACCGACACTGGCCTGGCTGAAAGATTGGTGAACTTGTAGCGTGTAATTAATCCAGGCTAGTCTTTCCTTTTAGGGTTTGAAGGAAGATTTGATTAAAAAGTGGGAGACATCCTGATTAGATATATTAGATAACCAATCTAATCTTGCAAGAGCATACGCTGAGTGTTTTCTTCTCTCTCTCCAGGTAGCGACCATATCACGCCTTAATCGAGATAATAATACGGATATATTGACCGAACCCGCTTGTTATACTGAGCTGGGGAACGTTGGTCCCGCTCCAACTTATAATTGTTATAAGACAGAGCAGGAAATTGAGGAATACCAGATTCCTCGTGCCGCCCAAACGAAGAAAGTGCATGCTGATGCATCATCTTCGGGTGTGTTCATTACATAGAACTGTTTCTCAGTATCCTTTACGTCCTGGGTATTTGATACCAGATCAGGATCCCGATATGTAATTTGTTACATGGGCTACAGATAGGTAGAGAACTGAGACGGGTGATATGTTTCATGAGATAGAAAACGGTGCAAGTGTTGCAGTCAAGTCTGTTGGTCACTATCACCCTGTATTACCGGAATACATTGATTCTGAATGAATGTTATTAGATACCGAACCTGATATATAAATCCATATCAGTCTCTTTATTAGTAAAGAAGGATATAATTTTGTATTGTTGGATAATGTTTTGAACATTTCCTATATCAAGAGTTGATCGGTTCAGGCACGTTATCTAAAAGCATAGATGTTCTAAATCAAACTACAGTTCTTAGTATACAGAACACACACAAGTGGAAGAGTTCAGAAATGAACGAATCCTTCTTGAGGCATTGTAGACTAGGTCATATCAATGCGACCCGACTAGCTAAGTTACATTTAGATGCATATTTAAATCTGTTTGAATTTACATATTGTGAAACTTGTCGGTCATGTCACAAAGATAAGATGACCACAGCTCCGTTTATTGGAAACAGAGAAAGAGTTGGTGAACTCTTGGGATTGATACCTGTTGATGTATGAAGGTCCCCTGTCTACACATGCCAAGACCGGTTCTTTGTACTTCATTACATTCTCTGATGATCTCTCAAGATTCAGACATATGTTCCTGTTGAAACACAAGTCCGAAGCTTTTGTGATATTCACAGAATATAAGTTAGAAGTAGAGAACCAAAAACAGGTATAAGTATTACGTCATTTGATGTGATCAAAGAGGAGAATACTTGAGCACGGAATTCCTGAACTATTCTAAAGGAGAATAAGATTCTCTATCAGCATTACTCCTCCGTATACACCACAGCACGTCGGTGTATCGGGGCGGAGCAATAACACCCTTTGTGATATGGTGTGCTCTATGATGAGTACTACTGAGTTTCCTATTTCCTTTAGGGAGTTATGCACTTGAGAAGCTGCGTACCTATTGAATAGGGTTCAAATCAAATCAATTGCCTACCACTTCATATGTGATATGGAAAGGGAAGAGCCCATATCTTATGTTTGCAAAGATTTGGGGTTGTCCGGCCTATGTCTAAAAAGTAAAATCCAGACAAGCTCGAGGCAACGTCTGTTCTGTAGAACTGGAAATGTTCCAGCTATAAAAACTACAGCTGATAATTTGGTAGAACCAAAGGATTCAATAGTTTCCAACGAACCTCAGCCTCTCCACCGATCTAGTAGGGTTCCTCACCCACCTGAGAGATACTTTTATTTCTCTATGACAGTGGGAGTGAGGATTGCATCATTAGATGATGACCCAACTAGTTTCGAGCAGGCTATCAGGAGTGAGACTCTGTAAGAATGGCTAAATGCTTATCGATCTGAGATGGAATCCTTATCCACCAACAAAGTATGGACTTTGGTTGCTTTATCTGAAGGGTTAAATTCCCATCTGGAGCGGGTATATCTTGAGAAGATTACTTGGTGTACATGGAAAAGTTGAGACTTTCAAAGCTATGCTTAAGTCCATCCAGATCTTACTTGCCACTGCTACATACCATGATTACGACATCTGGTGGTTGGGTGTCATGACAGCTTTTCTAAATGATGTTTTAGAAGAGAGCGTCTATAAGTACACAGCCAGAGGGCTTCGTAGACAGTGGGAGCAGCGGAAACGTGTTCAAGATGTTTTATATGATAAAGCATGCATCCCGGAGTTGGAACATCTGTTTTGATGTGGTAGTCAAAGAGTTTGACTTCATCAAAATGGTAGATGAACCTTGTATATACAAAAAGGTAGTAGGGAGTATGGTGGTGATCCTCGTGGAGTACGTGGATGACATACTCTTGATAGGGAAGGAGTTTCCTATGCTACGCTCGGTCAATCTCCGCTTATCACAAGGATTCTCCATATAAGATCAAAATGATACCTCCTAAATCCTGGGTTTTGGATCTATGAGATAGATCTAATTGGATGTTAGGATTCTCACTAGTTATAGTGAGATGGTATCAATCGATCCTGGGAGAATCACTGGAAAGGTTCCAGGGTGATAAGGACGACTGAATGTTAGTCACAGGCAATGTTTTTACCCTCAGTGGAGGGACGGTATGTTAGAAGAGTTCCAAGCTAGATACCGTGACTTACTAGACGATTAAAGGCAAGATACATCGTTACCAAAGATGCTACCAAAGAGGCAGTCTGGATATATATAAGTTCATGAGATGAACTTCGTTCCTACCATTGTGTGACAATGGAGTTGTGGCTTTAGCCAAGGAACTACCGTCCCATCTGAAATCCAGATATAATTCTTAGGCTGTATCACCTCATCATGGAGATGGTTGATCTTCAGGGAGATTGAGGTTAGGAGAGTAGACATAGAGGACGACAGCGCGGATCCACTCACAAAGGCCTTTTGCCCAGTAGAGACTTTTATGGGATGGTTGAGTATGAGATACTTCAACCACAGCTAATTGTTGGGTATGTGATACCACAACAGATGGCCCTAGTGCAAGTGGGAGATTGTTAGTTATATGTATGCCCTAGAGGCCATTACTGTACATACGATGTATATTGTAATGGATGCTTGGACATATATAGGGAGGACTTTCTTGCTCGACATGATAGTATGCTATCTGGTTGTACTTTATCTTAACATGTACTCTGATTGTCTCTATGTTACATGTTGATAAAGCCCTTAGGATATGTACTCGACTACTGGGACTATGATGAGATCATACTAGTGGGGCCACGGTAGTCGACGAGTACATCCTATAACTGTTCCTAGTCGAGGGTGTATCGAGACAGGGCATCGATACACCAGAGTAGACTAGCGTATACGCATCTTGACCCATATGATGGGCGATGGATGATCCCATATCCATCGGTGTTTGAAATCAAGGATGGTGTAAGGGTGCTCAGTAGAGACTGGGTACACTGGACGGACTCGCCGAGAACTCCCAGATGGTATTATACCTCACGTCAGATGGCAGTTCTCCGGTGACACTGGTACAGAGTAGTCTGTTGACCCGAGATCGTCATAGAGTCTTGTGTGATTCCAACTGTGCTTTGATTTCCATCATACCACGTCCAAGAGGGCGTGCAAAAGGGTGGCTTTTGGGTACAGTCCCGAATCACATGGAGGCAATGAGCGATAGGAGGGGATTCGTCTCTCCCGGTATAGGGAGTTGATGTTGTGCTGTATTCGATTGGCTATAACCGGAAATCCCTGGCCAGGGTTGTTGAGATTTACTGGTAAGTGTTATCAGTAGTTTCTCGAACTGTTATAGACCACATATCGACACGACTTATCGAGCTACTGGGGTCTGACATTTACCACCCCTAGGCGAGATATGCAACATATCAGACGACGAGACCGGACTGTACGGGAGTGTTACTGATTGGATTCACAGGAGAATGTACAGGCTTGCTTGTTGATCTTCTGAGCGCTCAATACCTGGGTGGCTGTTACGTTTGGCTGACCGCTTGCAGCTTGTGGGTCTTTGATATAGTCATCACCTACTGCCGGCGTATTGACGATTCTTTAGAGTCCTACACAGAGGTTTCTTGGCTCAGGCGAAACGGAGTAGGGGCACATATGTGATATGTGCGGGACCGAGGATAATGCGATATGAGATACCGTATTCTATTCTCGTGATATATGATATCAACCGGGTCATCGGGTCAAGTGTTGATTCGATGAATCGGTACGGATAAATATTAGTCGGTTATATGCGATATAACCGGATTGTCGGATCAAGTGTTGATTCGATAATTTAATGTATAATAATATTTATGATATATTAAATTACATTAACTAATATTAGCTCACTAAAAGATTCTTTTTCTCACTCGGGTAATACATTGATATATATGCGATATATGTTAATTGTATTATTTTATTTTGTTACGATAAATATTATATATGTGATATATAATATTGTAACATGATATGATTACTAATGCAACATGTTTAGTGGAGTTTAATCAAGATTAAGGTTTGATTTGGGTTAATGTATTCTAGATGTTTCTAGATGGTTTTACTTTGTCATTTGCTAAGATATTATGATAGATATTTCTTTGTGACTCACCCTTTAACCCAACCCAAACCCTAACCCTAATAAACTCTCTACATTGGTTACTACAACCATGGTTGCATAAATGATTATGATAACTTTTTATTATTCAAAACAAAAATGATAATTTTATTCTTCTTCTTCTTCTTCCTTCTACTTTTCATGGAAAAAGCTTACTAGCTTTTTTCCAAGTGATGAATATGAGTGAGAATGAGAAAATAAAAGAGAGCAAAAATCCTACTTCATCATCCCCATCTATCCTTGCCATTTAGATGAGGGTGTTCACTTCATATTATGAGTGTTAGCTTGTGTTAACGAAACTTCAAGGTAGATCATCTTTGTATCGAAGATCGGAAGCAAGACTGCATCTTTCTCTTCATGGAACCTCTCGAGAGTCCAGAACACGATGATCACAGCGAAGGGACTTCAACACGGAGCTTAAGAAGTGAAGGACCGGATCTACAAAGGTTGTAATCCCTCTCACTTAGTGTTAAAGTGTTTAACATGTTAGTTTTCGCCTAAACTCTAGTTTAAAGATCCGGCTTCGGGTTGTTCGGCACGGCTAAAATTTTAATCGGGCATGGTTGATGCATTGTAGACCCTTGTGCACGTGCATAGCAACCCTACAGTGGTATCAGAACCAAGCTAGAGCTTTAGGCGAAGTCTAGACGAAGTTTAAAGTCCGATCGAACCCGAGAACCCCGATAAAACCCCTTTTCTGGAAATTTTTCAAAAACTGTGATTTTTCCATATTAAAAATACTCAAAAAAATTAGCAGGGAATTACATGAGTTACTGTGAAGCACGTGCCTCCAATTCATCTAAAGCGCCGCGGAACCGCGGCCGTACCATGGTATTGGCGGCGGTTCCGCGGCCAAAAAGTTGCCTCTTGTTTTCAAATTTGCACAGTAACCTCCGTATGTGATTCCTGATTCTTCTGGGAATTTTTAATTTTACTAAGTGTTGAGTTTTCTGGGTTGTATTGGGGACTCGTTGTTTCGATCGGATATTTTAACTTTGTTTAGTTTGTCCGGATATTTTTTTAGAAACTGTTAAAAAGTTCGAACGGATATCAATAACTCACTTTTTCCCCAGTCGGAATTTTTTTCAAAAGTTGGATTTTTTCTTGAGTTTAAGAATGTTCTAAGTCGTGCAAGTAACGCGGTGGACCCTCTAGAAGACAACAAACCTTAACTCGATTATGTGACCGTCTTGAACTGCCTCTAAACCTTAGAGTTTGGGGCAGTACGGCGTGCCACATGTGAGGCGTTGGCTTGACCCTTCTACGGCTGGACCATTGGTACAGTGGCATGTGATGGATGTTTTTAAATTGATTTCAAGTGTTGAGATATATTGAGGAAATCTTGGGTGTTTGATTATTCGATCGGAAAGTTTAACATTGTCTATTTATCTGGATTGTGATACAATATTTGGAATCCATAAGAAGTTATGAGATAACTAATTTGAATGTTGTAAATCTAGCAGTTTAGTCTCAGATGATAGGTTGCCACGGAATTTTGATGTGATCAAAAGTCCGTCGCAATCACGTAGCGTACGCGGATACTCGCCGGGTAAACTTAACAGACAGCCACGCCCCATAGCCCCGACCAAGTGACTGTAGGAGAACCCCGTCGCCAAAAGCATCTGTTCGGCTGCTCGCGGCAGCGGTGTTCCGCCTTAGTGCACTTCGTCGACGGCATCCGGGGGTGCGGCCGTCTACTAAAGTTTGCGACGAGCATTCGATCAGCATGTCGGGAATCTTATTGAATTGCCCGACTTGATATTGAAAAGAGTTTTCGATAATGAGACAAAAATGCGGGGTTTATAATTGTTAGGCATGCGATGTCTAAGGAATTCTTTTGGTTATGCATGCGATGTCTATGGAGGTTGCGGATTCCAACTGTTGTAGTTTTACACTTTCTTTTCTGTGACCGTAAGCGTAGTATGTGGTGTATCGCCGGCTTCATTGCTATACATCAACGACAATCGGGATACGCATACTTGCTTACGTTGATGATATGAGATATTATGTGTTGCTGTGATATGTTATATTGGATCGTCGCGTTTGAATAGCCGGGGGTTTTATGTGAGATGAGAGTTTTTTCTTTTTCATTCATGTAAAATTCATTTGTATGTAATATTCTTTTATTGGGGCACTTCCAGGTTGCGGAAGATGTCACCGTTGTATATTATTTACTTTTCCGCATTAGGTAGACCCAACGAGGGGAGCACAAGTAACCGGGTTCTAGGGTCCAGTGGGAGACCATCTCGAGGAGTCGGGGCCGGGTCTCCTAACCCTGGAATTGGCTGTGTTGCTTGCCGCTCTCGTAGGGGTCTTGGGATGTGGGTTTGGCTATTCATCGCGACCGTGGAATCCGTGTTTTATACAGGCTCGTATTAAAAACACGGACGTCCTAGTATATCCAATATTTCATATATATTATTCTACTGCAATGTTCTGTGATGAGATCATATTACTGCCTGAGACGAATGTTTATATTATATATATGAGATATATGTTATATTGCAGATTTCGTTTTCAAAATATGATGCTTGTGAAGCAAATAAAAATGGGACTTCATTAATGAGATTAATGAAATAAAAGAAACCTAAGATGTTGTAGAAACTTGTTTAAAAACTGGTAGCTCTAGTTCTTGCTTTGCATAGCGGTGTTCCTTGTAGAACATCCAGCTCCTTATTCGATAAGGAAAGAGCCGAGATCCCTTCACCGGGAGTGACCTCTTTAGTGAAACTAGCAGATGCTACAAACACGGTTTGTCTTTTGATTGCTTCTATAGTTTTTTCTTTGCACAGCGGCATATATGATATACCCTGCACCTTATTCGATGAGGAAAGGGCCGACGATCCATTCACCAGGAGTGACCCCTTTAGCAAAACTAGAAAAGCCTAAAAAACACTCCATTTAAAATCACTCGATTCTACAACGATATAAAGTTCATTACGCAAAAGGTTTTCTTAAAAACCTGTCGTAGCCCTCCGTCATTTCAGATAAGTAGTATTTAGTATTCGTGCTGCGTTTGTTGACTCAGTCAAGGCGTAGTATGCGGTAGCTGATTAGTGCTTATCTGCAAAGCATATGATGCGATTGGATTAGGGTAGTCGTGCGGCCTTGTTGACTCAGTCAAGGGTCGTGCGGGTGGGTTTAATACAATCGGGAAATGACGGGTTGAACTTTACTTGCGGTCTATGGTTTGTTTCCTCAGTCAAGGTCATAGATCGCTTGGGGCAAAATATTATTGGGAATTTCAAGTGTTGAAATTTGCAATGAGATTGCATACCTTCTATGAGATAGTTGGATCTCGATACCCGCTGCGAGTAAGAGTTACTCCTGAGAGAGTTTTACACATTACAATTAGCCGATCAAGTAGGTGTCTAGAAAGGTGTTAACGGGGTTACGCCTCTAGGAAAACGAGGTTTACTTTAATTAGGTTCGTGCGAAAGCACGGGGGACCTCCCTCAAAGTACCGACACTGGCCTGGCTGAAAGATTGGCGAACTTATAGCGTGTAATTAATCCCGGCTAGTCTTTCCTTTTAGGGTTTGAAGGAAGATTTGATTAAAACAGTGGGAGACATCCTGATTAGATATATTAGATAACCAATCTAATCTTGCAAGAGCATACGCTGAGTGTTTTCTTATCTCTCTCCAGGTAGCGACCATATCACGCCTTAATCAAGATAATAATACGTACATATTGACCAAACCCGCTTGTTATACTGAGCTGGGTGTCACGACCCGAAAGTACGGAACGTGACCGGCACTTAGATTACGAAGCGTCTAGAGGCGCCACGTGACCTAAGTAAGCCGAAGCCCAGAAATCTAAACCATAAAAGAAGAAAAAGAAGAAGAAAAAAAAACAAGTATAAAAACATCAGCAAATTTTACCAAAAATTTCGGCAGAGTCTCCTCTGTAAAAACTGGCCCCCAAACGGGTACAACAAGTATAATATACATAAACAATAAAAAGCATCCCCAAACGGGAGCTACCAATAGGCGGAAACAACCACAACAGGCATAATAATATACAACGCCAAAGGGCGAGGCTCAAAACTCAAAAGAAAACAAAACCACCAGATCAGAATAATACATGCGCGACTCTAATGTCGAAATAAAAGTCTGGTCCAATAAACTTATCAAGTAATACAAGTATGGTTGATGGAGCTTACTAGATACAAATGAATGAATAAAATACAATGGTAGTTCAGATACAAGTGAACCAACCTACCGTGCAAATCACCCTGAAATAAAAGATGTGCCAGCAAGCTGCCCGGGAAACCTGTACCTCGAACCTGTAATAAAATTTGGCACAACGGGGGTGAGTTGCCAACTCGTGAGTAGAAGACAACTACGAAAAGAAATCGAATGCACGACGCTATCCTAGGTCATAATAATACACTACTAAGTCTCAATCCTCTAGTAATAGCAGGGTAATACTACGAATAAGTGTAGATACTCCGTGCTCGTGTCAGTGCCTCACATAGTACTATGTTATATGAATGGATATGCATGCACCATGAATGTAAAATAAGAAATCCTGAAATCCAGGTATATCTGTATAAGAAATCTTTGGCTGTTATCATAGTAAAATGTGTATAAGAATCTGAAATCTCAACAATGAAATCCATGAAAATCCGTGTCAAGCATCGATACAAACATGTAAATCTCAAGTCTCATAGTCTCAATACCTCGGGCTCCGTCAGTCCGGATCGGCCCATATCATCAAATCTCACGACAACGGTCGGTATCCTCCGGATATCCGCCGCGCCAGACATCACCGGTAGGTAGCCTTCCCCTGCCAGGCTCATCGTCTACAACTCGATCTTCTTGCCCCGGGGTACCATACCGGGCCCACCATGTACCCGAGACGGTTCATCCACTCCTCGAATCGGGTCTCGAAATCCAACATAAAACATGAAATACTCATGGTGGACGACACATACATCACGAGAAAACCGCATCTTATTTTAAAAAGAGAAGAGGAGAGAGAGAGAAGTTTTTATATATTTTTGCGGTTTTCCCCAAAAATCCAGAAATCTCATAGAAATCCAAATCTCAAAATCATGAGTAAGTATATGATAAGTGTCGGCATATGCCCATACTACTGTGCGATAACATGAAAATATGAATGCATGAATGTCTAAGTAATAAATATCATGTCTTATACTAACATCAGAGAGTAATCACAATATTATATCGGTTTAGTTGTTAACTGATTCTATCAATAAAAGATAATATGATCTAAAGTGTACGTGACTAGCAATTACCGATGATGATGTGTGTGAGCCGGAAAATAAGTGTGCGTGGAATATGCGCATCATCGGTAATGGTGCGGGTGTCCTAACAGGTAAGGTTTATACTGATTATAGCAACATATGTAAGAACATGCACCATGATAATTACAGTATGAATGTAAATACAGATGTGCATTATCCACACCTCTGCGAGATACGAGTACAACTACCACTATGTGAGTCGAACCTAAACCAGTGTCCATCTAACATCCTAAGGAACTAAACCTAATAGACTAGTCAGTAAGAAACTAGAGTCTACCTAAGGTCTGAATCAATATCTCTAATAGTCGGCGATCCCGCCTCAATAGCGTCACGTACGTAGTACGGCTTCCTCGAATCAAGAGTGCGGATCAATCATCAAATCTAAGCCTCGTACGGTAAAATCCATCGTACGGCATCCCAATATCGGGGTACGGTCAAGTATCTCCTAGGTGTCTCCTCATTCGTATAATGTCATCATCAACACATCTCATGATCAAGGTGCTAAACTGTGATCGCATACATCAATCATATATCATTGCCATCATAATAAGCATCATTAGTTTATCCTCAGAAATATCATGTCATATGTATCATATTGTGATTAAGTCATACTTATATGATATCGGCATCAGGTCACACCGATATAATGTCGTAATCAAGTTATACATATATCATATCGTGATCAGTCACAAGTTACAGTCCGGGTACTACTTGTAGGGTTCCTAGGCACACTATAGAGGTCTCACAAGGCATCGAACATGCCAATTTAAAAAATTATTGGTGCCGAGAAACCCTAACACGGATCGTTTACTAGATGTTTAGGCGAAACGATAATCTAGTTAACAACTAAACTATAAGTTAGATGCTACAACCTTTGTAGATCCGGATATCCAACTCCTTAGCTCCACGTGGTCATGCCCTCGCTGTCCATCTCGAATCCCGAACTCAAGCATCGTCTTCGTCGGAGAAACGGGCGAGCTAGGTCGTTGGCTTCGTGCCGAAGATGATCTACGTCGAGGCATCACTAGTTCAAGCTCCGAATTCACAAACTTGTGAAACTTGTGAAGTAAACACCCAAAACAACATGGCAAGAGGTAGAGGGTGAAGAAATAGGAGGTGGGTTCACTTTAGAATTGGATTTCTCACTTTGGATCTCAAGATGCCATTAAAGTAGCAAGCTTTTCTATTTCAAGAAGAAGAAGAAGATGAAGCTAGTTATGATAAGTTCTAATTAAAATGAAATAGAAAATCAATACTTATCATAACTTAACCTTGGTTAAGTGTAGAGAATATACCATGGTTAGTAGGGTGGGTTAGGGTTAAGCATGATGACAAGAATGGTAGCAAAAGTCAAGGGTTCATGAAGCATCTTATAAGAAACAAAAATGCCACCATTCTCATTTAAACTTATCCAAATAAATGAATAAACAAATAAAAATGCAAAACCCTAATTATCATAATAACCATGGTTTAATTCTATTCACTTAACCATATGATCAAGTATCATCAAACATGATACAAAAATGTGCACAAAAGTATATCACATATACAATGTGCAATCCAAGTGAGAAAAATCCGTTTAAAGTGAACCAATACTAGTCAATGCAAAGTAATATATCAAATATATAATTATACATTAAATCATTAAATCAACACTTGATTCAATGATCCGGTCATGTCACACACGACCGACTAGTATTCAATGTATCGGCTTATCGAATCGATCTTCGATTCGATAACTAGGTTATATCGCATACAACCATTCGAAACATTAATCGCGAGAATTAAATACGGTATCACATACACGCATCATTCTCGGTCCCGCACATATCTCATATGCGCTCCTATTTCGTTTCGCTTGAACCAGGAAACCTCTGTGTAGGACTCTAAAGACTCGTCAATACGCCGGTAGCAGATGATGATCATATCAAGCACCCACAAGCCGCAAGCGGTCTGCTAAACGTAACGGCCACCCGGGTATTGAGCGATCAGAATATCGACGAGCTAGCCCGCTCACACTCCTGCGAATCCGACCAGTAACACATAACGTACAGTCCGGTCTCTTCGTCTGATATGTCGCATATCAAGTCTAGGGGTAGTAAACGTCAGACCCCAATAACCCGATAAGTCGTGCCGATGTGAGGCTCGTAACGGGTCGAGAAACTACTGGTAACACTTACCAGCAAATCTCTGATCAGCCCTGGCCAGGGACTTCCCTGTTACGGCCAATCGAGCACAGCGCAACATCAACCCCCAATACCGGGAGAGACGAAACCCCTCCTATCGCTCATTGCCTCCATGTGACTCGGGACTGTACCCAAAGACCACCGTTTTGCACGCCCTCATGGACGTGGTAAGGTGGAGATCAAAGCACAGTGGGAATCACACAAGACTCTATGACAATCTCGGGTCTACAGACTAACCTGTACAAGTGTCACCTGAGAACTGCCATCTGACGTGAGGTATAATACCATCTGGGAGTTCTCGGCGAGTCCGTCCAGTGAACCCAGTCTCCACTGAGCACCCGTACACCATCTCTGATGTCAAACACCAATGGATATGGGATCATCCATCGCCCATCTCATGGGTCGAGAAGCGTATACGCTAGTCTACACTGGTATATCGATGCCCCGTCTCGATACACCCACGACTAGGGACCATGAAGGATGTACTTATGGACTACCATGTCCCCACTAGTATGATCTGCATCACAGTCCAGGTAGTCAAGTACATATCCTAAGGGCTTTACCAACATGTAACTATAAGACAGTATAAAGAGACTAGTGTACATGTTAGGATAAAGAGTAATCAGATAGCATACTATCATATCGAGCAAGAAAGTCATCTCTATATATGTCCAAGCATCCAATATAATATACATCATCTGTACAATACTGGCCTCTAGGGCATACATACAACTAACAATCTCCGACTTGCACTAGGGCCAGCTGCTGTAGTATCGCATACCGAGCATCCCGAAGAGTCTCTCAAACTGTATCTGGGGAATGGCCTTCGTGAGTGGATCCGCGGTGTTGTTCTTCGTGTCAACCCTCCTGACCTCGATCTCCCGGCGATCAACTATCTCCCGGATCAGGTGATACCGCCTCAGAATATGCCTGGATCGCTGATGGGACCTGGGTTCCTTGGCCAAAGCCACCGCTCCATTGTTATCGCAATACAAAGGTATTGGATGCTCAATGGATGGAACCACTCCAAGTTCAGAAATGAACTTCTTGATCCAGACAGCTTCTTTAGCAGCATCGTTGGTAGCGATGTATTCAGCCTCCATCGTCGAGTCTGCCATGGTTTCCTGCTTGGAACTCTTCCAGCTAACCGCCCCTCCGTAAAGGGTAAAGACAAATCCCGACTGCGACTTAGAGTCGTCCTTATCACTCTGGAAGCTCGAATCGGTAAAGGACTCCACTTGGAGTTCTCCGTTACCATACACCAAGAACATATCTCTAGTCCTTCGTAAGTACTTGAGAATGCTCTTCACAGCTATCCAGTGACTCTCTCCAGGATCAGCTTGATACCTGCTCACTACACTTAGTGAGTATGCTACATCGGGTCTGGTACATAGCATCGCATACATGATAGAGCCTACTGCCGAAGCATAGGGTATCCCTTGCATGCGAGCTCTCTCCAAATCAGTCTTGGGAGACATCTCTTTGGAGAGAGTGACTCCAGAGGTCGTGGGCAAGTTCCCATGCTTGGACTCTTCCATACTAAACCTCTTTAGTATGGTGTCAATGTACCTGGATTGGGACAATCCCAAAATCCGTTTGGATCTATCTCTATAGATCCTAATTCCCAATATGCAGGAGGCATCACCAAGATCTTTCATTGAGAATCTTTGTGATAAGAAGAGCTTGACCGATTGCAGCATAGGAATATCATTTCCTATCAAGAGTATGTCGTCCACGTACAATACGAGGAAGACAACCTTACTCTCTGCCACCTTCTTGTAGATACAAGGGTCATCTGGGTTTTTGACGAAATCAAACTCTTTGATAACGACGTCAAAGCAGATGTTCCAACTCCGCGATGCTTGCTTTAATCCATAAATGGATTTAAGCAGCTTGCACACCTTCCCGCTGCTCCCACTGTCTATGAAACCCTCTGGCTGAGTCATGTACACGCACTCTTCTAAATCACCATTTAGAAAGGCGGTCTTAACATCCATTTGCCAGATTTCGTAATCATGATAAGCAGCGATGGCAAGCATGATCCGGATGGATTTAAGCATAGCCACTGGAGAAAAGGTCTCGTCATAGTCCACACCTGGTCTTTGACGAAAACCCTTTGCTACAAGTCTAGCTTTGAAAGTCTCCACTTTCCCATCTACACCAAGTTTCTTCTTGAAGATCCACTTGCTCCCAATGGGTTTTACCCCTTCAGGAGCAACGTCCAAAGTCCATACTTTGTTGGTGTACATGGATTCCATCTCGGACCGCATAGCATCCAGCCATTTCACTGAGTCCCTACTCGTGATGGCCTGCTCGAAGCTAGTTGGGTCATCATCCTCCATGATGCAATCCTCGCTTCCACCGTCAATGAGAAAACCGTAGTATCTCTCTGGTGGACAAGAAACCCTACTAGATCGGCGGAGAGGCTGGGGTTCGTCGAGTTCTACTGAATTCTCTGGTTCTACCAAGTCTTCTGTTATAGTTTGTGTTGCTGGAACCTCTTCCAGTTCTACCTCAATGCTACTTGTCTGTTTCATAAGAAAACTCTTTTCTAAGAAAGTGGCATGTCGAGAAACAAACACTTTTTGTTCCTCGGAATGGTAGAAGATATACCCTCGCGAATGTTTGGGATATCCAACAAACTTACATAGAACAGATCTTGCCTCGAGTTTGTCCGGATTTTGTGTTTTAACATAGGCCGGACAACCCCATATCTGAATAAAATTAAGACATGGTCTCTTACCATTACATATCTCATATGGAGTGGCAGGCACATATTTGGTTGGAACTCTATTCAATAGATATGCAGCAGTCTCCAGTGCATATCCCCAGAAGGAAATAGGTAACTCAGCTGTACTCATCATAGAGCGCACCATATCTAATAGGGTGCGATTTCTCTGCTCCGATACACCGTTGTGCTGTGGTGTATAAGGAGGAGTAAGCTGAGAGAGAATCCCATTCTCTTTTAGATAATCTCTGAATTCGTTACTTAAGTATTCTCCTCCTCGATCAGATCGAAGGATCTTAATACTTTTGCCGGTTTGGTTCTCAACTTCTTGTTTATATTCCCTAAATTTCTCAAAAGCTTCTGATTTGTGTTTCATCAGGAACACATACCCGAACCTAGAGAGATCGTCAGTGAATGTAATGAAGTACGAAGAACCATCCCTGGCATGTATAGACATGGGACCGCATACATCACTATGTATTAGTCCCAAGAGTTCGGTAACTCTTTCTCCGTGTCCTGTAAACGGAGTTTTGGTCATCTTGCCTTTGAGACATGACTGGCAAGTGTCATAAGATGAAAATTCAAATGAATTTAAATATCCATCCTTATGCAACTTAGCAAGTCGTGTCACATTGATGTGACCCAGTCTACAATGCCACAAGAAAGATTCGTTCAGTTCAGAACTCTTCCTCTTGTGTGTGTTTTGTAAATTGAGGACTGTATTTTGATTGAGAATGAATATGCCATTATACAACGAGCCTGATGCAACCAACTTTTGATCTAGGAATATGTTCATAACATTACCCTGTAATACAAAATTATATCCTTCTTTACTTAATAAAGAAACTGATATAATGTTGCACATCATGTTCGGTATATAATAGCATTCATTTAGAATCAGTGTATCACCACTTGGTAATACAAGGTGATATTCGCCAACTGCTTTGGCTGCAACATTTGCCCCATTTCCAACTTGAACGGAATGATCACCTTTTCCCAGTTCTCTACCTTTTCGTAGCCCATGTAACTGTTTACATATGTGGGATCCTGATCCGGTATCTAATACCCAGGACGTAGGGTGAACTGAGAAACAGTTCTCAATAACTAACACACCTATAGAAGATGCATCAACATGCATGTTCTTTTGGGCGGCTTGAGAATCCAGATATTCTCCTGTTTCCTGTTCATTCTTATAACACTTATAAGATAGAACGGGTTCAACGTTCCCCTGCACAGTATAACATACGGGTTCGGTCAATACATCCATATTATTATCTTCATTAGGGCATGAAATGGTCGCTACCTGGAGAGAGAGAGAAGAAAACACTTTAGCGTATGCTCGTGCAAGATCAGATTGGTTATTATCTTATCTAATCAGGATGGCTCCCACTGCTTTTTATCAAATCTTCCTTCAAACCCTAAAAGGAAAGATTAGCCGGGATTAATTACACACTACAAGTTCGCCAATCTTTCAGCCAGGCCAGTGTCGGTACTTTGAGGGAGGTCCCCCGTGCTTTCGCACGAACCTAATTAATGTAAACCTCGTTTTCCCAGAGGCGTAACCCCGTTGACACCTTTCTGGACACCTACTTGATCAGCTAATTGCAATGTGTAAAACTCTCCCAGGAGTAACTCTTACTCGCAGTGGGTATCGGGATCCAACTATCTCATAGAAGGTATGCAATCTCATTGCAAATTTCAACACTTGAAATTCCCGATAATGCTTTTGCCCCTAGCGTCCTATGACCTTGACGGAGGCCAAACAACCCATAGTCCGCTAGTCAAGTTCAACCCGTCATTTCCTGATTGAATTAAACCCACCCGCACGACCCTTGACGGAGGCCAAACAACGCCGTACGAATACCCTAATCCAATCGCATCATATGCAAGCAGATAAGCACTAGTTAGCTACCGTACACTGCGCCTTGACGGAGGCCAAACTACCGCAGCACGAATACTAACTAGTACTTATCTGAAATGACGGAGGGCTACGCAGGTTTTTCATAAAAACCATGAGCGTAATGAACTTGATATCGTTGTAGAATCAAATGAAGTTTTTGAAATGGAGTGATTTTGAGGCTTTTCTAGTTTTGCTAAAGGGGTCACTCCCGGTGAAGGGATCGTCAGCCCTTTCCTCGTCGAATGAGGTGCGGGATATATCATATATATCACTGTGCAAAGCAAAAAACTCAAAAGCAATCAAAAGCAAACCGAGTGTTTAGCATCTGCCAGTTATTGCTAAAGGAGTCACTCCCGGTGAAGGGATCTCGGTCCTTTCCTCATCGAATAAGGTGCAGGGTATATCATATATACCGCTATGCAAAGCAAGAACTGTAGCTACCTGTTTTGTTTAAAATCTGATTCTACAACATCTTAGGTTTCTTTTCTTTCATTAATCACATTAATGAAGTCCCATCATTTAAATACCTAAACATCACAGATAGATATGACGTACACTTATGCCATCCGCATTCGCCTCGATGTCCCCTCGTGCACCGTTAGGTTAGGTAACTAACGACAGAGCAGGGCAGGGCTAGCGCGGGTGTAAAACATAAGTAACGTCTATATAATATATCATATATACTATATACTATATCCATCACAGAACATCACATGATCACATCACAGATATCGCAGCAGAAGAAACATATGAAATATTGGATATACTAGGACGTCCGTGTTTTCAATACGAGCCAGTATAAAACACGGATTCCACGGTCGTGATGAATAGCCAATCCTACACCCCTAGACCCCTACGAGAGCGGCAAGCAACCCTGCCAATTCTAGGGTTAGGAGACCCGGACTCGACTCCTCGAGTTGGTCTCCCACTGGACCCCAGAACCCGGTTACTTGTGCTCCCCTCCTTGGGTCTATCCTAATGCGGAAAAGTAAATAATATACAAAAGGTGACAACTTCCGCTACCTGGAAGTGCCCCAAATAAAAGAATATTACATACAAGTTTTTACATGAATGAAAATGGAAAACACTCATCTCACATAAAAACCCCCGGCTATTCGAACACGACGATCCAATATAACATATCCAGCAACACATAACATCACATGTCATCAACGTAAGTAAGTATGCATACCCCAATTGTCGTTGACGTATAGCAACGAAACCGGCGATATGAACATACTACACTTACGGTCACAGAAAAGAAAGTGTAAAACTACAACAGTTGGAATCCGCAACCTCTTTAGACATCGCATGCCTAACAGATATAAATCCCGCATTTTAGTCTCATTATCGAAAACTCTTTTCAATATCATATGGGACTAAATTGCTAGATTTATAACATTCATTCAGTTATCTCATAACTACTTGTGAATTCCAATTATTGTATCACATTCCAGATAAACAGAAAATGTTAAACTTTCCGATCGAACAGTCGAATACCCAAGTTTTCCCGATACAACTCAACACATGAAATAAGTCTAACAACATTCAGTTCGTGCCTCAGTACCAACGGTCCAGCCGTAGAAGGGTCAAGCCAACGCCTCACATGTGGCACGCCGTACTGCCCCAAACCCGAAGGTTCAAAGGGCAGTTCAAGACGGTCACATAATCGAGTTAAGGTTTGTTGTCTTCTAGAGGGTCCATCGCATTACTTGCACTACTTAGAATGTCGTTAAACTACGGAAAAATCCAACACTTGGAAATTTCCCGACAGGGGAAAAATTGGGTATTTATATCCGGTCGAACTTTTTAACATATTCTGAAAATTATCCGGAAATACACAAAAGACGAAATTTGATAATCCGATCGAAATACCGAATCCCCAAAACAACCCTGGAAAATTCAACTCTTGAATAATAATTAAAAATTCCCATAAAACTCAGCACCAGAAAAGAAGAATTACTGTGCAAACAGTATTGCGCAAAGTGAACAGTCGGCGGCGGAACCGCGGCAGAAGCCATGCTTCTGCCGCGTTTCCGCGACTGTTTGGAG
The DNA here is from genome assembly GCA_030015575.1 of Agapanthus africanus. Classification (NCBI taxonomy): domain Eukaryota; kingdom Viridiplantae; phylum Streptophyta; class Magnoliopsida; order Asparagales; family Amaryllidaceae; genus Agapanthus; species Agapanthus africanus. Next base: position 57,823,185 of record JASDDO010000029.1, read on the forward strand.
GCCTCATGATCTCGTGTTTCACCATAATTCTTAGATCTTCCTGCTGAATTTTTTAGGCATTTTTAATCTTGAAAAATCCCAGATTTTAGAAAATGTACAGAGAGCATGTTAAGTTTAGGGTTTCGGGTTCGTTCGGGCTTCGAATCGCGTCTAGACTTCGCCTAAGGCTCTAGCTAGGCTCTGATACCACTGTAGGGTTCCTAGGCACACTATAGAGGTCTCACAAGGCATCGAACATGCCAATTTAAAAAATTATTGGTGCCGAGAAACCCTAACACGGATCGTTTACTAGATGTTTAGGCGAAACGATAATCTAGTTAACAACTAAACTATAAGTTAGATGCTACAACCTTTGTAGATCCGGATATCCAACTCCTTAGCTCCACGTGGTCATGCCCTCGCTGTCCATCTCGAATCCCGAACTCAAGCATCGTCTTCGTCGGAGAAACGGGCGAGCTAGGTCGTCGGCTTCGTGCCGAAGATGATCTACGTCGAGGTATCACTAGTTCAAGCTCCGAATTCACAAACTTGTGAAACTTGTGAAGTAAACACCCAAAACAACTTGGCAAGAGGTAGAGGGTGAAGAAATAGGAGGTGGGTTCACTTTAGAATTGGATTTCTCACTTTGGATCTCAAGATGCCATTAAAGTAGCAAGCTTTTCTATTTCAAGAAGAAGAAGAAGATGAAGCTAGTTATGATAAGTTCTAATTAAAATGAAATAGAAAATCAATACTTATCATAACTTAACCTTTGTTAAGTGTAGAGAATATACCATGGTTAGTAGGGTGGGTTAGGGTTAAGCATGATGACAAGAATGGTAGCAAAAGTCAAGGGTTCATGAAGCATCTTATAAGAAACAAAAATGCCACCATTCTCATTTAAACTTATCCAAATAAATGAATAAACAAATAAATGAACAAATAAAAATGCAAAACCCTAATTATCATAATAACCATGGTTTAATTCTATTCACTTAACCATATGATCAAGTATCATCAAACATGATACAAAAATGTGCACAAAAGTATATCACATATACAATGTGCAATCCAAGTGAGAAAAATCCGTTTAAAGTGAACCAATACTAGTCAATGCAAAGTAATATATCAAATATATAATTATACATTAAATCATTAAATCAACACTTGATTCAATGATCCGGTCATGTCACACACGACCGACTAGTATTCAATGTATCGGCTTATCGAATCGATCTTCGATTCGATAACTAGGTTATATCGCATACAACCATTCGAAACATTAATCGCGAGAATTAAATACGGTATCACATACACGCATCATTCTCGGTCCAGCACATATCTCATATGCGCTCCTATTTCGTTTCGCTTGAACCAGGAAACCTCTGTGTAGGACTCTAAAGACTCGTCAATACGCCGGTAGCAGATGATGATCATATCAAGCACCCACAAGCCGCAAGCGGTCTGCTAAACATAACGGCCACCCGGATATTGAGCGATCAGAAGATCGACGAGCTAGCCCGCTCACACTCCTGCGAATCCGACCAGTAACACCTAACGTACAATCCGGTCTCTTCGTCTGATATGTCGCATATCAAGTCTAGGGGTGGTAAACGTCAGACCCCAATAACCCGATAAGTCGTGCCGATGTGAGGCTCGTAACGGGTCGAGAAACTACTGGTAACACTTACCAGCAAATCTCTGATCAGCCCTGGCCAGGGACTTCCCTGTTACGGCCAATCGAGCACAGCGCAACATCAACCCCCAATACCGGGAGAGACGAAACCCCTCCTATCGCTCATTGCCTCCATGTGACTCGGGACTGTACCCAAAGACCACCGTTTTGCACGCCCTCAAGGACGTGGTAAGGTGGAGATCAAAGCACAGTGGGAATCACACAAGACTCTATGACGATCTCGGGTCTACAGACTAACCTGTACAAGTGTCACCTGAGAACTGCCATCTGACGTGAGGTATAATACCATCTGGGAGTTCTCGGCGAGTCCGTCCAGTGTACCCAGTCTCCACTGAGCACCCGTACACCATCTCTGATGTCAAACACCAATGGATATGGGATCATCCATCGCCCATCTCATGGGTCGAGAAGCGTATACGCTAGTCTACACTGGTATATCGATGCCCCGTCTCGATACACCCACGACTAGGGACCATGAAGGATGTACTTATGGACTACCATGTCCCCACTAGTATGATCTGCATCACAGTCCAGGTAGTCAAGTACATATCCTAAGGGCTTTACCAACATGTAACTATAAGACAGTATAAAGAGACTAGTGTACATGTTAAGATAAAGAGTAACCAGATAGCATACTATCATATCGAGCAAGAAAGTCATCTCTATATATGTCCAAGCATCCAATATAATATACATCATCTGTACAATACTGGCCTCTAGGACATACATACAACTAACACTATTCTAGCGTCCCATGTACATCAATATCACCACCACTCTTTATAATTTATATATTCAAGTTCATTATCTCATTCTCTAATGATCCGCTAACACTTTAATACGACTGTATAGCCAAGAATTACGGCATCAAGCCCAGTTACATTGTTTCATCATATCTCGGATATCATATCACATCAATGTATCCCATATACGTGTTGTATATATATATATATATATACCTATACCTCGTCCTATATATATATATATATATACACATGCACGTATACACCATGTCGTGTTTCAGTGTGTGAGTGTGCATGTTTCTACCTGAAACCTACGAACCTCTTCCAAGGTATTCATCTTCTGATATGTCTTTCTAAATCAGTTTAATCCAGCCTAGGGTCATTACTAGGGTCCTACTCATTAAGAATATAGGGTCACATCTGGTTTCCTAATAACAATTGTAAGCCCGCGGGGGCGCCCCGGCCGTCGATCCGACGCCGGAAACGCGGAAAACAAAAACTTTGCGAACTTTGCAAAACGGCACCACCGCGGACTTTTTACCCGGATCGGGCCATTAACCTAGCTAGCTAGCGAATAAGAAAAGAGTAGAGAAGTATACCAAGCGATCCGTGTCCTTCGGTCTTCGTCTCCACTCCGATCTCCCGCGGATAGTTCGTCACCTCCTCGCTCGTCGGAAAAGCACCACGTAGCCGGAATCTTTTACGGGCTCCCACCTCATGACCGAGGCAACTCGGGCGCGAAGTTGGCTAGCCGACGCGTCCAAGGCTTGCTGTAGAAATAGTGTAGAAGGTTATCTCTTTGGGGTTTATGAGGTTGCCATGGTTGGAGGAATTCTAGCACAAGAATTTTCATGGAGCTTGCTAAGAAAAATGAGCATGCAATCAAAAGGAATGAGCATCTCTTTAAAAGGGAGCTCGGCCACAACTCTTTTTATGTGCTTGCTGGAAAAAATGAAATGAAGCATAAGCTCTCAAATTTCTCACAGAACAACAAGTATATAGTGTGCATGAATTAATATTATGCAACCCAAAAGAATTTCCCTTTTCTCACAAAACCATCAGCACACACAAAAGCACACACATTAATTAAACCCCACCCCTCACTCACAGAAACAGTGGCCGGCCCCCAAATTAGTGGGTGAAGGAAAATGAAGCCAAAACAAGTGGGAAAAAAGAATTAAAATCTAAAAGGAAAATTGTCACAAACATTTCCAATCTCATTCTTGTCACATAAATGCAAAAAGAATGATGCAAAGAGAATCTCATGATGATGGTCAAATCATAAAGCCATATATGCAAGAAAACCCTCCACAAAAGAGTTATTTGCAAATTGCAAATAACCCCTTCCAACAAGAAAGTCCGGCCGAGAAGGAATGAAGGAAAACCGGCCGGAACGGAATGCAAACTGGCAACTTCAGAAAACCGATCCCGTAATAAATTACAGGAAAACCCCACTACTGCAAATACATGCCCGCATTTGTATTCGCACTGAACACAAATGCAAAGAGACAAAACTACACTATCTAATACTAGTATCCGGCTTAAGCCAAAGCCGGCTAGTAAAAACCGTCCGATCACGATCCGTGCAATACCGCACGTATCTGATCGAATCCTGCCATATCTCCATACGGCCTCTACAGCGTTTCGCCCGAAACTTGAGTAACTGTCTGTGTGGTGGACTCTAAAGACTCGTCAATACTATGGCTGTAGATTTAACCACTAGCACGTCAGAGGTATAAGCCAATACGTGACGGGCCACCAGGTATTGACCAAAAGGGACGTCGATGAGCGAACTCATCCTGACACCCTACTGAGCCTGTCAGTGACAATATCCGTACAGTCCGGTCCGTTCGTCTATGAGTATCGCATGGCGGGCCTAGGGGGTTGGTAAAAGTCAGACCCCCAAAAGCGGTACAAGTCGTGTCGGAGTGTAGCCCAGAACACCCTGAGATACTACTGGAATACCTACCAGCAAATCTCCTGCCTTGGCCAAGGACTTTTCATGTTCTGGCTCTCCTAGACACAGCACGACCTCACCCCCAATACCGGGAGAGACGAACCCCTGCAGATCCGCTCACTGCCTCCATGTGGCTCGGGACTGTACCCAACTAAAACCTGTTTGCACGACTCCTTTGAGCCGTGGTAGGGTAGTAATCAAAGTACAGTGGGAACTCACACGAGACAAATGACGATCCCAGGTCGATGAACTAACCTGTACACATGTCACCAGGGAACTGCTATCTGACGTCTGGTATATCCCAACTAGCAGGTTCCCGGCGAGTCCTGTCCGGTGTACTCATAACCCAATGAGCACCTGTATACATCTTAGGTGAACCAACTGACACCAGTGGCTTGTGAGACCGGCCACCGCCCCTCGTCGGGGTCTCGACTGTATACACTAGTCTACTGTGGAGAATCGATGCCCTGTCTCGAAACTCCCTCGACTAGGGACCATTTAAGGATGTGCTTATAGACCCCAGCTCCCACTTATATGATCGCCCTCATACTGCTGGAAGTCAAGCAAGAATCCTAGGGGCTTTATCAACGTGTAATAGCGACTCGTAAGGTCACCTAAAGCAGTACACGATGATAAAGATAAACCAGATAGCATACTATCATCTCGAGTAAGACTGTCCTACCGGGATAGGTCCTCCCCTCAATCATTGCAATCACGTGCCTGTGACCCAATAATTGACTCTGAGGGCACCATCTCCAACAATCTCCCACTTGCACTCGAGGCTAATTATTGCGATGTCGCATACTCACAGCCCGTGTGATACCGAACACCCAACTCCTCTACTAGTCAGTCTCACAAAGCTCGTTTGCGAAACTATTGCGTTCGAGGAATAGCCTCAGTGAGTGGATCCGCTTTGGTGTTTCTTTCTATGTCTCTCTAAATCTCAAGTTCGCGGAGAAAGCCATCTCCCGAAATGAGCAATACCTGTCTTAGAATGTCTGGATGTCTGATGGGACCTAGCTCATAAGTGAACTCCAAATCCAAACTTCTTAGACTGTATCGACAACTGAACTTAATCAGTGTCCTGCGCCATGCCTTCCCTCAGTATCCACCTGGACCAACTGTCCAAAATACTGCCCCTCGTCAGAGGGAAAACTATAACTCTGACAGCCACTCTGCCATCCAGGTCACCTTGGAAGCCTGGAATGATAACTGTCTCCCGAAGAAGACTGCCGTTATCATATCCCTAGAACATCCACTTATGTTCTAAAACTGCTTCCGACTGTTTCTCCAGGATTGGATCAATGTCAACTTATTGCATTTACTGCAAGAACAACATCTGGTGTGGTACTTGACATCTCATGATTGACTCAATTGCCTAAGCAAGTGATCTGTCAATCATGCGTGTCCCTCTCCCCTTTAGTCTGTAAGACACCTTTAGAGAGGGTGACTCCATTACCTGCAGGTACACTACCGTGCCAGGAGTCGTCCATTCTAAATACTCATAGAATGCGGTCAAAGTACCCAGATTGGGAAACCACCCAAATCTAGATCTAAAACCATAGATCTAGTAACCAGAATGTCTGATATAATATCCAAGTCCTTTGTGGAGAAACCACTGTGTGACGACCAAAAGTATAACCGATCGTAGTATAGGAATATCACTTCCTACTCTGTGTATGTCATCAAATACCAGGACATCACACTCTACTACCTTCTTAACAGATCCATCCCCTATTCTGATGAAGTCAAACCTATGACTTCACATCAGAAATTGATGATCTATCTCCGCTATATCTGCTTTAGTCTATAAATAGACATAAGCTTGATGTCCACCAATGCTTCCGCTGCTCCCACTGACTACGACAACCCTCTGGCAGAGTCATATACACGTACGCTTCTAAAGCAAGTTTAGAACGACGCTATACTCATCCTTCCGCCGGGTCTCGCAGCCTGGAACAACAGCAATGGCAAGTGTGGGTAAACAAGAACCTCCCTGCCACCGTCCTTGAGCATACCGAAGTGCCTCTCGAGTGCCTGAGGTTACCCACCATATCTGCGGAGTGGCCAATGGAGTGTCAAACCAGATTGAATCTTTAGGATCTTATGAAATCTTCAGTAATCGTTTGTGGTTCTGGAATCACTTCCAGTTCTACCATACTCCCACTACTGTTTTTCTGAAAAAATCCATTTTTGATAAAACTGTGGCGAGTCAAGAACAATATCACTATTGATCTTCCAGATGGTAGAAAATCAACCCTCGTCATAGCCCGGGTCAACCCACAAACAGCCACTACTGAAACGTGCCTTGAGTTGTCCAGAGTCTGGTTTCAAGCATAAGCCGGACAACTCCCCGTATCTTAACAATGTCAAGATATGAACTGTTCTATATCCAAGAAACAGAGGCACTGATTTAATTGAACCAGATTCAAATCATGCAGCTATCTCCAGTGCATGTCAAGTAAATGGAAGAGAGGCCGATCAGCGTTACTCAACTTAGGAGCACTTCCAATTATGAGTAACCTGAAAGAGAAGTTAGTTCTCTTAATCATTACTATCAACTGAATACTATACACAAGTATCTACATCTTCGATCACCTTGAAGAATCCCGATACTTGCAATATCTGGTTCTCTACTTTATTCTTATACCTATAACTCCTCAAAACTTAGACCCTGTGTTTCTACGAAACACATGTCTAAGAACTAGAGAAGTTAAAAGTAAACAGAATATAGTACGAGGACCAACTCCTCGTCATAATGGACACTGGACAATATACAATACTCTGTATAAGTCCGCTGAGTCTAACAACTCATTCACTGTGTGTCGTAGGTTGAAAACTGTACTTATGGTTAAGAAGAATTACACCGTTGTTCAATGCTCCTTACCTAACCATCCACTGGTATAGGTAAATGTCATAGACATAATTTCAAAAAGGTATGTCTCACTCTATAAAAATAGACGTACAGATATATCAATTTGAAATTGGTGCACAACAACGGATATTCAAAACCAAATATTTGCCGACCGGCAAACAACCCAGGTGACTTCCTCAAATATCACCAATTACAACGAATCCCGATATAATGAGGATGATCACCTAATTCCCAATAACTTACTCCCACTCATCATCTGTAAAACCATACAGATGTGAGAACCATACCTGGTAAATACATACCCTGGAGCAAGTGTCTAATTGGGAAATCAGTTTTCTTTTAACTGTACACAGTGAAACTGAAACATTGAAATGTTTCGATGGGGTATCCTGGTATTCTTAGTAATGCCTCCTCCATTATCCAGATTCACAACTATAACCGTATAATTCTTTGCCACCTCTCCAAATCCCTTTATATGTCTTTAGTCATTACCTTCTGTACACCCCTTTAGGCCAAATGGTTTTCTTCCTTCCCTACCGTTCGGCACCAGCCTATGGTTTGGAAGAAGACTATCCAAAAAGCATAATGGGTGTACTGTCCTAATCCGAGGAGCACTCGCAATGCGAGAGAAGGTGAGGATAAAAGACAACCGAATGTACTTAATTCATAGGTGATTTAGGATTGACAAAGAAGTACATGGTTTGGTCGTGAATAGCAGTCGCAATTTACTTTGCCCTCTTACTAATCCCTTGCTTTGTCTGAACTTAATACCTTCTGTACACCGTTTAGGCAAATTGGCTTTCTTCATTCCCCACCGTTCGGCACCAGCCTAGGGTCTGGAAGAAGACTATCCAATTTGCGTAATAGGTGTACTACTCCTAAACCAAGGAGTACTCGCAACCTGAGAGAAGGAAAAAGGAAAAGACAACTGAATAGTCCTATTCGTTTTCTCCAGAACCGGAAACCATCCTCGAAGTCCTTCGAGTTCGTATATAACCATACGATGGTTTTGTCCAATGGAAGTGGACGTTCGTAGTAATACGGGGTGTCCCGGAGAAAAGAGTAAAAGTAGGAGTGGCAAAGAGGTCTGCAACTCTGACAATCCAAAAGCCAGTGTTAAGAAGGTTCGGTCAACTTGGTCACTGAGTCATAGTCTAGGGTCGGGTCAATGGTCGCTGCCAAAGAGAGAGAGAAAAGAAACACTCAGCGTGCACTCTAACCTAGATCAGAATGGTTACCAATTTATCTAATCTGGAAACCTCCCACTGTAACGTCAAATTCTTCCCCAAACCTGAAAGAAGAATTAGCCGGGATAACCCGAGGAGTAAACCAACTCATCAGTGGGAATCGGGATCCAACTCTCATCGCATGATAACGTGACGGAATCCGCTCACGTTATCACACTCCAGAAGGTATGCGCATATCTGGCAAGTTTCAGTACTTTTGAAACTCCCGATGTGGATTTTTGCCCCATGCTCTTATGACCTTGACTTTGGCCAACATATCATAAGTCACATGTCAAGTTCTACCCGTCATTTTCCTGGTTAATTTGAACCCACCCGTACATACTCTTGACTTTGGCCAAAATGGCAGTACGACTGTCCCAAACCAACGCATCTATCTATGCTGCATATGAATACCCAACAGCTACCAAACACTGTGCCTTGACTTTGGCCAACATACACAGCTTGAATACTATTGACCATCCATATGAAATGACGGAGGGTTACGAATGGTTTCTGGCGAAAACCTTTAACGTAATAAACTTGATATCGTTGAAGGAACTGATAGCTTTTAAAAATATAGTGACGAAAACCTTTGCTAAAGAGGTCACTCCCGGTGAAGGGATCTCGGCTCTTTCCCCGTAGAATGAGGTGCAGGATATTCCAAATGAATACCACGATGCAAAGCAAAAGTAATCGGCTATAATGAAGTTACTGCCCTGACGCAAACTTTTGTCCAAGGGGTCACTCCCGGTGAAGGGATCTCGGCCCTTGCCTCGTCGACTGAGGAGCAGGATATTCCAACTGAATACCACTGTGCAAAACAAAAGAGAACGCCCTTGCAATAACAGCTTTTTGAAAAAGTGTTCCAACAACATCAGATTAGGTTTGTTTAACTTGCATTGATCCGAATCAATGCAGTCCCATCAATTGATCACACCACAATGAACGAAAATATACTGATGTACGTATATGCCATCCGCATTCGCCACTGGGTCCCGTCATCACCCGTTAGGTTAGCTAACTAACGACAGAGCGGGGACTGGACTAGCGCGGATGAAAAACATATACAACATCTACTAATATATATATACCAATATATAGCATTCGCTCAAGGCGTGATAAAATGCAACACAGAAATGTATAGCAACACAGATCAATACAGATATCTGGGATCCCCGGGTTTCACAGAGCCGCTACTGAAACCCGACGTTCCCCTGGTCGTGTGGATAGCCTGTGCAATGAAATCCTAGACCCCTACGGGCGCGGCAAGTTACCCGCCAAAACCTGAAGCGAGGCAGCCCCCTTCAGCAACGTGAATGGACCACCCAGCACTTCACGGAATCCGGTAACTTGGGCACCCCTCCTGGGTCAACCCTATACCCCCTACGAGTGCGGCGAATAGCCCGCCAATTCTAGAGTGAAGCCCCTTCCGTCTCAATGCCATGAGATGCGGGCTTGTTGCCCTCTAGAATCCGGCTATCCGTGCACCCCTCCGCGGGGCAATCCTAGTACAGAAAGTAAAATATACATACAACGGGTACATCGACCGCAACCAGGTCGTGCCCCAAAAGAATAATACAAACAGGCAGTGACGGCAGTCCACATGTCGGACGCTCGCCCCGCAATATCAAATGTACATACAAAAGAACTGTACTACCACTGCAACCAGGCTATCCTCCACGACCGATCCGCAACAACACAGTACAATCACAGAACATCAACGTGAAATTCACGTTCGCAAATCCGTCTAACCGGGCTATAGCAGTTAGACGGGATTTACCGATCAAATGACATTCACGGTCGCAGATATAATGTAAAAACTGTGAACTAGCATGTTTAAAATATCCGATCGAACAAATATTATCAAGTGGGCCCCAAATACTACTGTAGCACTTACAGAAAAACTGGGCCCAAATAAAATATCCCAAAAGCCCTATTTCCAACTGATAAGCTTACTGGGAAAATATGGTGCCACAATTCCCTATTTCCGCCGCGCAAGCGCGGCCAAACCAGGGGTTTGGCCGCGCTTCCGCGGTCTAAGTATGGAATGAGTGGATCGTATTTTCCCAGATTTCTTATATTTTGTTGTACATAACTCTGCAACAACCAGAAAAATTTTAGGAGCTCAAAAAATTTCAACAGAGAACACATGTGCACAAAAATACGGTTTTTGGGGATTTTGTTCGATCGGGTTCTAAACGCGCTAGAGCAAGCTAGGGAAGGTTAACGGCGTGGCTCTGATACCATTGTAAGCCCGCGGGGGCGCCCCGGCCGTCGATCCGACGCCGGAAACGCGGAAAACAAAAACTTTGCGAACTTTGCAAAACGGCACCACCGCGGACTTTTTACCCGGATCGGGCCATTAACCTAGCTAGCTAGCGAATAAGAAAAGAGTAGAGAAGTATACCAAGCGATCCGTGTCCTTCGGTCTTCGTCTCCACTCCGATCTCCCGCGGATAGTTCGTCACCTCCTCGCTCGTCGGAAAAGCACCACGTAGCCGGAATCTTTTACGGGCTCCTACCTCATGACCGAGGCAACTCGGGCGCGAAGTTGGCTAGCCGACGCGTCCAAGGCTTGCTGTAGAAATAGTGTAGAAGGTTATCTCTTTGGGGTTTATGAGGTTGCCATGGTTGGAGGAATTCTAGCACAAGAATTTTCATGGAGCTTGCTAAGAAAAATGAGCATGCAATCAAAAGGAATGAGCATCTCTTTAAAAGGGAGCTCGGCCACAACTCTTTTTATGTGCTTGCTGGAAAAAATGAAATGAAGCATAAGCTCTCAAATTTCTCACAGAACAACAAGTATATAGTGTGCATGAATTAATATTATGCAACCCAAAAGAATTTCCCTTTTCTCACAAAACCATCAGCACACACAAAAGCACACACATTAATTAAACCCCACCCCTCACTCACAGAAACAGTGGCCGGCCCCCAAATTAGTGGGTGAAGGAAAATGAAGCCAAAACAAGTGGGAAAAAAGAATTAAAATCTAAAAGGAAAATTGTCACAAACATTTCCAATCTCATTCTTGTCACATAAATGCAAAAAGAATGATGCAAAGAGAATCTCATGATGATGGTCAAATCATAAAGCCATATATGCAAGAAAACCCTCCACAAAAGAGTTATTTGCAAATTGCAAATAACCCCTTCCAACAAGAAAGTCCGGCCGAGAAGGAATGAAGGAAAACCGGCCGGAACGGAATGCAAACTGGCAACTTCAGAAAACCGATCCCGTAATAAATTACAGGAAAACCCCACTACTGCAAATACATGCCCGCATTTGTATTCGCACTGAACACAAATGCAAAGAGACAAAACTACACTATCTAATACTAGTATCCGGCTTAAGCCAAAGCCGGCTAGTAAAAACCGTCCGATCACGATCCGTGCAATACCGCACGTATCTGATCGAATCCTGCCATATCTCTATACGGCCTCTACAGCGTTTCGCCCGAAACTTGAGTAACTGTCTGTGTGGTGGACTCTAAAGACTCGTCAATACTATGGCTGTAGATTTAACCACTAGCACGTCAGAGGTATAAGCCAATACGTGACGGGCCACCAGGTATTGACCAAAAGGGACGTCGATGAGCGAACTCATCCTGACACCCTACTGAGCCTGTCAGTGACAATATCCGTACAGTCCGGTCCGTTCGTCTATGAGTATCGCATGGCGGGCCTAGGGGGTTGGTAAAAGTCAGACCCCCAAAAGCGGTACAAGTCGTGTCGGAGTGTAGCCCAGAACACCCTGAGATACTACTGGAATACCTACCAGCAAATCTCCTGCCTTGGCCAAGGACTTTTCATGTTCTGGCTCTCCTAGACACAGCACGACCTCACCCCCAATACCGGGAGAGACGAACCCCTGCAGATCCGCTCACTGCCTCCATGTGGCTCGGGACTGTACCCAACTAAAACCTGTTTGCACGACTCCTTTGAGCCGTGGTAGGGTAGTAATCAAAGTACAGTGGGAACTCACACGAGACAAATGACGATCCCAGGTCGATGAACTAACCTGTACACATGTCACCAGGGAACTGCTATCTGACGTCTGGTATATCCCAACTAGCAGGTTCCCGGCGAGTCCTGTCCGGTGTACTCATAACCCAATGAGCACCTGTATACATCTTAGGTGAACCAACTGACACCAGTGGCTTGTGAGACCGGCCACCGCCCCTCGTCGGGGTCTCGACTGTATACACTAGTCTACTGTGGAGAATCGATGCCCTGTCTCGAAACTCCCTCGACTAGGGACCATTTAAGGATGTGCTTATAGACCCCAGCTCCCACTTATATGATCGCCCTCATACTGCTGGAAGTCAAGCAAGAATCCTAGGGGCTTTATCAACGTGTAATAGCGACTCGTAAGGTCACCTAAAGCAGTACACGATGATAAAGATAAACCAGATAGCATACTATCATCTCGAGTAAGACTGTCCTACCGGGATAGGTCCTCCCCTCAATCATTGCAATCACGTGCCTGTGACCCAATAATTGACTCTGAGGGCACCATCTCCAACAACAATAAATACTATTCCTATTCTACGTTGCGGGGGTGCTAAACGCCATCCACCCGACTTCCCCCCGTAGATATACATCTACTCACCTGGTCCATGTCTGCCGAAGACGGTGTCGCCATCCTCCTCTTCATCGCCCGCAGTCCATGTGAGGGGTACCTAAACGGAAACATATAAATAGCATCGTAAACCGAATCACATACAAAAGTCAAACGATACAAGGAACAAGCATAGGTTAAAACCTATGTCCCGTCCACGCAAAAGAACCAAATACCGCTCGATATCGGCATACAAACTCCGATGGATCGAGATAGCATCAACAAACAACTTGTAGTTTTAAAACACATTACTTATACTATAAAACATGATTAAATCCATCGAAACCCGAAAATCTATCAAACCGTCCAATTTCGCAAAACCCGAAAATGCCAGTTTACCGTTTTTCATCAAAACATAACATTTAAATGAAACCAATAGTCATAAAACTCATTAAATAGCATAACTAGACTATACAAACTATTACTATATTTTTATTACACAAACTTGTATAAATTTGAAATTTCTAGTTTGCACCCTTTAACAATTTTCAACATTTTTCAAGCAAAATACCACAATTCCACCACAAAACATGATTTTGCATAAATTAATGACTTAAACCACAATTCATGATGATAATGATATAATGAAACCATAATTATATTTTTAATCTCATTTATATAGGGATTTCTAAAATCTAGTTTACAAAATTAGCAATTTTTATCACAATTTATCAATTAACCATAGAAACTAGCAATCGAACTAAGTTTTTCTTTCCATTAACATGCTAATATTTCCACTAAAACTATAATCCAATGATAACAACCCAAATTAGAATTTTATATTAACCACAACCACATTTTGTAAAAACCTAGTTAACTAAATTCCTAATTTAAAACAATTTTTGAATAACAATTTGTTAAACAATAATCATGCAAGATTTCCTAATACTAAAAGTGTTAAACTAACTAATATAACCCTAATTAATTATTAAAAATCATAACTTGAATTTAGAACCCTAGCTTGCATTTTAAAAAAAAGAACATAGAATTAATTCATTAAATCTAATTAAGCTTAATATGAACATCTAATAACAATAAGTCAAAAGAAAGAAAATTATACCTTCAAAATGTGAAATCCAAACAAGAAATGAGCCTCCAAAATGCATGCTTTCCATCTCCAAATTTCATATAAAAATGAGCAAGGAATAAAGAGTATGGAATAAATAGGATTTTGTGGAATTTTAATTGAATTTTTGATGTGTTTTTGATGAATTTTGAATAAAAATGATGTGGGAAATGGGGGGGGATGGCAGCCATGGGGGGTTGTGGCCGGCCCTAGAGAGGTGAGGGAGAGAAAGAAGAGAGTGGGAAAAGTGTGTAGAAGTTTCAAGAGAAAGAACAACACTTAAGTCTTTTCATGGTTTATTTAATTATTTATTTATTTACTTACTATAGCAACTCAAGAATGCTCTAGAAAATAGGAAAAATTTGCAAATAATTTTTGCATGATACATACTAAATTCTAACATACCATGGTTCATTTTTACAAATTAAAACCATTTAAATTTGTAATTTACACTAATTTAGTGTAAAAATAAAGCTTAAGTTAATATTTAAAATAATTAATTTAGGAAAAATATTTTATTAAACTAAAAATTTATAAGTGGCTAATTAAAAACCATTTACTAGTAATTTCATAATTAAAATGGATATTTTTAAAATTATAATGAAAAACAATCATGGTTTGATTTTACGAAAAATACATTTTACTTTACCGAAAATCATAAAATTCACTTAAACAATTTTATTCATTTAATTATTTATTTAATTATTTTTAAAACGTTACAATCTTCCCCCCTTTAAGAAATTCGGTCCCCGAATTTAAATTAAAACTCCCCCTCCAAATACTAAAACATTTAGCAAAACACTCAAATCGTCGGGGCTCCGAAATCATCAATACATAACCGAAATCATCTCCGTCAAGCATAACGCAATCATCGGAGTTATGGCGAGAATAAAATATCATAACCCAATGTGAAAACCATCATAATATACATCAATCTATAACTTATATATAGTTCGCATCCTAGTAAAATCGCCTAAACCTCATAATAAAGAAGCATACAAAAACCCCTCTTGAAAATCGTCGTGCAATGCACGTGTCACGGTATAAGTAGCGGACGTTTAATTTTAAAAAAAATAGCTATATATATATCTTTTATTTAACATACACGTCCCGCCTGGTTACTAAATCAAATAATAATGACTATGAAAACATACTGCTCAAACTGAAATCAATCCCAATCACATCATAAAAATATCATGTGCGTCCGGTGCGCACTGAAATCGAAACCAACTAAAGATACCATGAATACACACAAAAACAAAACTAAGTGCAACAGGTGTGCACGACTCAATATCAGGTGCATCTAATCTGCACAAAACCCCGATTTAGTGCATCTGATGTACACAAAATAGCATCAAGTGCGCCAAGTATGCGTAAGAATCCTAATCAGGTGCACATGGTGCACGAAAACATACCTCGAATATCAAAATCAAAATCACAGTACAAAAATGCATGAAAACTAAGTCAAAACATATGTCAAAATCATGTGTAACCCCTATGCACGAAATCAAATCAAAAATCTCAAAATATATAAAACCAAATCAAGTGTACTGGGTGCGTACTAAACCACATCAATACAACTGATATATGAAACACAGATAGAATGAAGGTACACACAGGAAATACCAATCGTAGAACAAAGTCCTCAAAATACAAAAATCCAATCAACGAAAATAGGAAATTCAAATCACTAAATCACAATCGTAAACACTATCGTCAATGTGCGCCTCTTTCCTCTGATGTCGACTGCTTCGAACTCGTTCTTTCATAGGTGTGCTGACTGCGCTACCAACGGCAATACTCATGTCTAGAGACTCCCACATAATCGATCCCTTCACTTGATATCCGGACTACATTAAACTTTTCGATCGATCCATCAAAATCCCATAATTCCCCGAGAGCTCAACACTCAAGTACAGTTTAAAAATATCCGGTACATACCCCAGCATCGATGATCCAGCCGTAGAAGGGAAAACCCAAGCCTCACTAATGGCACCGTGGAACTGCCGTAAACCCTAAGGTTCAAGGGCGTTCTCGTGGTCATTATGTCGAGTTAGGGTTTCATTCTTCTAGAGGGTCGATCGAAATACCTGCATGTTCTTCCGAATACTTTAAACTTGGGAAAATGGTTTCCTGATAATCGTTCGAACCCTTTAACTTCATCCGGACGGCATATGAATACCCTTCGTCCGCACGCTAAGCAATGCTTCAATCCTCAAGAATAACCAATACTCTAATGGTTATCGCATTCGAGCCGCAGCTCCCTCTGCCCGTGCGCCCATGGTAACAGAACCACCCTCCGACATCGACGAAGATAGATCAAAGGAACGAAAGAAATACGGTGCAAACAAATGTACCTCCTAAGGCTCCTTAAGCAGAGTAGCGTATTGTAAGTATGCCGCGGACCATACCCACGGTACGTTACTCTACCTAAATCGCCTACTCCATCAACCAAGGGTCACCTAGACTTATACAGGGTTAAACCTAGCGCTCTGATACCAACTTTGTCACGACCCGAAAGTACGGAACGTGACCGGCACTTAGATTACGAAGCGTCTAGAGGCGCCACGTGACCTAAGTAAGCCGAAGCCCAGAAATCTAAACCATAAAAGAAGAAAAAGAAGAAGAAAAAAAAAAGTATAAAAACATCAGCAAATTTTACCAAAAATTTTGGCAGAGTCTCCTCTGTAAAAACTGGCCCCCAAACGGGTACAACAAGTATAATATACATAAACAATAAAAAGCATCCCCAAACGGGAGCTAGCATCAACGCCAATAGGCGGAAACAACCACAACAGGCACAATAATATACAATGCCAAAGGGCGAGGCTCAAAACTCAAAAGAAAACAAAACCACCAGATCAGAATAATACATGCGCGACTCTAATGTCGAAATAAAAGTCTGGTCCAATAAACTTATCAAGTAATACAAGTATGGTTGATGGAGCTTACTAGATACAAATGAATGAATAAAATACAATGGTGGTTCAGATACAAGTGAACCAACCTACCGTGCAAATCACCCTGAAATAAAAGATGTGCCAGCAAGCTGCCCGGGAACCTGTACCTCGAACCTGTAATAAAATTTGGCACAACGGGGGTGAGTTGCCAACTCGTGAGTAGAAGACATCTACGAAAAGAAATCGAATGCATGACGCTATCCTAGGTCATAATAATACACTACTAAGTCTCAATCCTCTAGTAATAGCAGGGTAATACTACGAATAAGTGCAGATACTCCGTGCTCGTGTCAGTGCCTCACATAGTACTATGTTATATGAATGGATATGCATGCACCATGAATGTAAAATAAGAAATCCAGAAATCCAGGTATATCTGTATAAGAAATCTTTGGCTGTTATCATAGTAAAATGTGTATAAGAATCTGAAATCTCAACAATGAAATCCATGGAAATCCGTGTCAAGCATCGACACAAACATGTAAATCTCAAGTCTCATAGTCTCAATACCTCGGGCTCCGTCAGTCCGGATCGGCCCATATCATCAAATCTCACGACAACGGTCGGTATCCTCCGGATATCCGCCGCGCCAGACATCACCGGTAGGTAGCCTTCCCCTGCCAGGCTCATCGTCTACAACTCGATCTTCTTGCCCCGGGGTACCATACCGGGCCCACCATGTACCCGAGACGGTTCATCCACTCCTCGAATCGGGTCTCGAAATCCAACATAAAACATGAAATACTCATGGTGGACGACACATACATCACGAGAAAACCGCATCTTATTTTAAAAAGAGAAGAGGAGGGAGAGAGAAGTTTTTATATATTTTTGCGGTTTTCCCCAAAAATCCAGAAATCTCATAGAAATCCAAATCTCAAAATCATGAGTAAGTATATGATAAGTGTCGGCATATGCCCATACTACTGTGCGATAACATGAAAATATGAATGCATGAATGTCTAAGTAATAAATATCTTGTCTTATACTAACATCAGAGAGTAATCACAATATTATATCGGTTTAGTTGTTAACTGATTCTATCAATAAAAGATAATATGATCTAAAGTATACGTGACATAGCAATTACCGATGATGATGTGTGTGAGCCGGTAAATAAGTGTGCGTGGAATATGCGCATCATCGGTAATGGTGCGGGTGTCCTAACAGGTAAGGTTTATACTGATTATAGCAACATATGTAAGAACATGCACCATGATAATTACAGTATGAATGTAAATACAGATGTGCATTATCCACTCTTCTGCGAGATACGAGTACAACTACCACTATGTGAGTCGAACCTAAACCAGTGTCCATTTAACATCCTAAGGAACTAAACCTAATAGACTAGTCAGTAAGAAACTAGACTCTACCTAAGGTCTGAATCAATATCTCTAATAGTCGGCGATCCCGCCTCAATAGCGTCACGTACGTAGTACGGCTTCCTCGAATCAAGAGTGCGGATCAATCATCAAATCTAAGCCTCGTACGGTAAAATCCATCGTACGGCATCCCAATATCGGGGTACGGTCAAGTATCTCCTAGGTGTCTCCTCATTCGTATAATGTCATCATCAACACATCTCATGATCAAGGTGCTAAACTGTGATCGCATACATCAATCATATATCATTGCCATCATGATAAGCATCATTAGTTTATCCTCAGAAATATCATGTCATATGTATCATATTGTGATTAAGTCATACTTATATGATATTCGGCATCAGGTCACACCAATATAATGTCGTAATCAAGTTATACATATATCATATCGTGATCAGTCACAAGTTACAGTCCGGGTACTATTCTAGCGTCCCATGTACATCAATATCACCAGCACTCTTTATAATTTATATATTCATGTTCATTATCTCATTCTCTAATGATCCGCTAACACTTTAATACGACTGTATAGCCAAGAATTACGGCATCAAGCCCAGTTACATTGTTTCATCATATCTCGGATCTCATATCACATCAATGTATCCCATATACGTGTTGTGTATATATATATATATATATATATATATATATATATATATATATATATACCTATACCTCGTCCTATATATATATATATATACACATGCACGTATACACCATGTCGTGTTTCAGTGTGTGAGTGTGTATGTTTCTACCTGAAACCTACGAACCTCTTCCAAGGTATTCATCTTCTGATATGTCTTTCTAAATCAGTCTAATCCAGCCTAGGGTCATTACTAGGGTCCTACTCATTAAGAATATAGGGTCACATCTGGTTTCCTAATGACAATAAATACTATTCCTATTCTACGTTGCGGGGGTGCTAAACGCCATCCACCCGACTTCCCCCTGTAGATATACATCTACTCACCTGGTCCATGTCTGCCGAAGACGGTGTCGCCATCCTCCTCTTCATCGCCCGCAGTCCACGTGAGGGGTACCTAAACGCAAACATATAAATAGCATCGTAAACCGAATCACATACAAAAGTCAAACGATACAAGGAACAAGCATAGGTTAAAACCTATGTCCCGTCCACGCAAAAGAACCAAATACCGCTCGATATCGGCATACAAACTCCGATGGATGGAGATAGCATCAACAAACAACTTGTAGTTTTAAAACACATTACTTATACTATAAAACATGATTAAATCCATCGAAACCCGAAAATCTATCAAACCGTCCAATTTCGCAAAACCCGAAAATGCCAGTTTACCGTTTTTCATCAAAACTTAACATTTAAATGAAACCAATGGTCATAAAACTCATTAAATAGCATAACTAGACTATACAAACTATTACTATATTTTTATTACACAAACTTGTATGAATTTGAAATTTCTAGTTTGCACCCTTTAACAATTTTCAACATTTTTCAAGAAAAATACCACAATTCCACCACAAAACATGATTTTGCATAAATTAATGACTTAAACCATAATTCATGATGATAGTGATATAATGAAACCATAATTATATTTTTAATCTCATTTATATAGGAATTTCTAAAATCTAGTTTACAAAATTAGCATTTTTTATCACAATTTATCAATTAACCATAGAAACTAGCAATCAAACTAAGTTTTTCTTTCCATTAACATGCTAATATCACTAGTAAAATAGGGGGTTGCCCCTACGGATAGTTTAATCCGTAGGGGCAGAAATAACTTGGCCTTACGGATATATCCGTAGGGCTAAAAGGTTGCCCCTACGGGCAAAGACGTCCAAGAATAAAAATATTAATTCTTAATTAGGTGTTTGCCCCTACGGAGCCGCAAACAAAGGACCTACGGATATATCCGTAGGGGCAAGTAAATATCGATTTAATAAAATCCCAGATCTCGATCGCCTACGCTCATTTCCCTCTCTCTCTCTCGATCGGGCGCGAAAATAAGCCCCCAATGCGCCACGCCGTCGCCGCCAAGGTTATTCTCCTCGTGGCCACCGCCGGTTTCGTCGCCACTGGAGTTCTCGTCGCCACCGCGGTTAAGGTCGTCACCACCGCCGTTCAGATCGTCGTCCCTGCCCCAGCAGCCGTTCAGGTGAGTAAATCTCGAGGTAAGTTAAAGAATTTATTGGATTATTTTGGGCTTAAGGTTCATGGCGCGCGAGTTGGGGTTGGGCTGGGGTCGCGGTCGCAGTCGGGGTCGGGTTAGGGTTGGGGCAGGGGCTGGGCTGCGGGGTCGGGTTCGGGGTCGGGGTAGGGTTAGGGTCGGGGTCGGGGAAGGGGAAGGGTCAATTTATCAAATTTTTTATTGGGGGTGCGGCTGGGGCTGCGGGCTGGGGCTGGGGAAGGGGAAGGGGAAGGTCAATTTATCAAATTTTTAACAAGATTTGTATTAGTTTGCAAGAACACTTAAGTTTATCACAAAATATTGTTTGGGTTTTCGATTTATATCTTTTAGCGGTATGTATCCGTTGTCCCAAATTTTGAATTATCTTATACTAGTATTTATGCATGTACAGATCTTCTTTATCCTGACAAAAGATCCATATCCATTATCTTAACTTAAAATCCTTTAGAGGGTGCTAATCCTAAATAACAACAAAATGATGTTAAATATTTCATCCGATTTTCACAAGATCATACTTGAAAAAAATGCAACTACTTTCACAATTTCACAATCCTAACCAACTCCCAATTTATTATGGTATTCGATCATAACTTGAGAACAAATTCTCTTTTCTATTGCCATCCCATATCAAACCCTAGAATCGTGGGCCATTTCAAATTACACCAAATTGAGGCAAGAATAGGATGAAACCAACATAACCAACAATAAAGAGCTTTATTTGGTAATATATATTGATGAACAATGGTTGCTGTGTTAAATCCAACCCTCACATCACATGCATATCAATAAAGGAGAGGATTGACCAAAATGTTGAATTTTAACAATTGTGAAAGTTCTTCGGTCAGGATGTAACAGAAATAAGGAAAAAAAACCTAAAATATTTCTCACAAAAAAGAAAAAGCAAGCTTCTCTCCCATATCATTAACAAAGTTTATCACTTTTGATTCTCGAAATTATTTTACATTATATTTTCATTCAAAACGTTTTGCTAGTTTGCTCACCAACCGTTTGATAAAATTCCAAAACTATTTTTACTTTCCTTGCTCACAATTGCTCTTGACTACGTACAAATCTTGAAAACCCATTAACGCTCTTGCAATAATATGCAAAATCACATGAGGATTCACATTCATCACCACCACCTAAGGCTAGGGTTTGGGCTGGGGCTGCGGCTAGGGCTGTGCGTCCTCAAGAGGGCGATCATAGGATCGGTGAAGTGAGGTGGCTGGATATGAGATACGATGGATTTCCATGTGTTCAATGGAATGCTGAGGGTCAGAGTCGGTTATTCATATATCTCCCAAAAAAGAATGAGTTTGTTATCAAAGGTGTATTGATTTCTACATCAAGGAATATCAGTTATATGTCATTCAGTGACTAAGTCTGTTTCTGGCCCAACCATATTTATGAATCGTTTCTTCTTTTTCCTTCTTACGTATATTTACTAGTTCAGACTGTATGCACCTCTGCAATCAACGCCGAGAACTTATACATTATAGGTTAATAGACATATGCTATGAAATCACGGTGCATATCGAATTCATGATATGTTATAGTCCCTCATTATTTTTACTGTGGTGAGAAAGCAGTCGCTGGTGGCCACAAGCCATAGAATTGGCAGTTGTCCTACCTGCGATAACATCTTACAAATCATCAGTAGACATCTCTGTTATATTAATCTTTTAATGTCAGCTTGCATGCATGTTTATTTGCATATTTCCTCTGCTAATTATATTCTTCTAGATCATGTTTGCCTAATCTATCCGAGGCTTAGCATAATCTAGTGGCGATAAACAATTCCATCTTCTGCTACTATGGTGGCACTGAGAAACTTCCATTTAGAAATGACAACACGTATTTTGTGGAAGTACTGTACATAATAAGAAGGAGAAGACAGTAATGTGGCAGAAGAAGAAGGAGAAGACAGTAATGTGGCAGAAGAAGAAGGAGAAGACAGTATGCATGTATATACATTTGAAATTTAAGTAAAAACAACCCTACACTTAAGCGAAATCATAAATCGAAACACACATATATAGAATACAACTCATACATGGGTACCCTCAAATCTAACTTTCATTGAATTTGCACGCGCACTTAAAATAACAACCTTTATACTAAAAAATTATATATGCCATTAGTTAGTAGTTTATGGTTTTTAGACGCAAAAGCCATTTGAGAAATACTTTTCCAACCCACTATTAATCCATATTCTCAATATAGTCATTGAATTTGCATGCGCACATAATAAGAAGAAGAAGACAATAATGTGGCAGAAGAAGAAGGAGAAGACAGTAATGTGGCAGAAGAAGAAAAAAATGACATTCCTCGTTCTCTGTTTCAGCATCAATCTTCTGATATGAACTAATGATGGCTTTCACATAGGCTTTTCCCTTTAGAGACTTCTTAGTGTCCAATGGAAAGCATACATCAGATTTGTGCAGGTCGGGTTCTTCTATGACTTTCAAGAGTCTCAACTGATTCTGTAAATTACACTCTAGTTGGGTGGTACTTTTACCACTTCTCACTGCAGGTGCGCTCTCTAATATCCATTTTGAATGTAATATTATCGATATTCAAAATGGATATTAGAGAGCGCACCTGCAGTGAGAAGTGGTAAAAGTATCACCCAACTAGGGTGTAATTTACAGAATCAGTTGAGACTCTTAAAAGTCATAGAAGAACCCGACCTGCACAAATCTGATGTATGCTTTCCATTGGACACTAAGAAGTCTCTAAAGGGAAAAGCCTATGTGAAAGCCATCATTAGTTCATATCAGAAGATTGATGCTGAAACAGAGAACGAGGAATGTCATTTTTTTCTTCTTCCGCCACATTACTGTCTTCTCCTTCTTATTATGTGCGCGTGCAAATTCAATGACTATATTGAGAATATGGATTAATAGTGGGTAGGAAAAGTATTTCTCAAATGGCTTTTGCGTTTTAAAACCATAAACTACTAAGTAATGGCATACATAATTGTTTTAGTATAAAGGTTGTTATTTTAAGTTTTCCCTTATACAGATATGATCTAACTGCATCTATCAACTATAAGTGTGCAGAAAATTATGATAAGAAACCATAAGAAAGAGTCGTAGCCATGCATAACCTTGAATCTACATACCAAATCATGCAAAAGCATGCACTTATTGTCACCTTGCCTTGGAATATAAAATATCTTGGAAGACTATAAGCGAGCATTTAAATCTTGATAGCTTTTGACTTCAACATATATTTTTCTCAAGTACCATGAAATATACTTGCTCCGTATAAACCGTTTTCAGGAAGATGGATTAATAATGACAAATTATCCATTGTGGCTCACTAGGTTAGTATTTTCTCTTCTATTGATCATCTTTCTAATCTGCTTGGTAAATTTATTCGGAACCGGCTGCGAATCATTAAAAGACATGCATAAGAAAGAAAGCTAAAATACAGATATATAGCATACCGATACATCGAAACTTCATAGTTGCGATGGCAATCCAGAGATATTTATTTCTACACACGTGGTGCGCGTGCGAATGCGTCAGGCATCATGGACAAATATTTCAGAACATAGAAAGTATTATTCGTATAAAGTAATTAAAACTTTTAAACACCTTGGGTAGATATTTTCTTAGTTGATGCAATCATATCATGAGGACTAAATTTAAGCTATTATACATATGCTTATGTATTTTTCTAACCTAATATATCACACACACACAGAGAGAGAGAGAGAGAGAGAGAACACCAGGTAGATAGAGAAATCAGGTAGCAGGATCCTGAAGAAATGGAGTCCATAGCATTGCTCATCATCATCATCCGTGATCCCTTTGAAAAAATATTATCAAAGGGATCATGGATGATGATGATGAGCAATGCTCTGGACTCCATTTCTTCAGGATCCTGCTACCTGATTTCTTTACCTACCAGGTGTTCTCTCTCTCTCTCTCTCTGTGTGTGATATATTAGGTTAGAAAAATACATATGCATATGTATAATAGCTTAAATTTAGTCCTCATGATATGATTACATCAACTAAGAAAATATCTACCCAAGGTGTTTAAAAGTTTTAATTACTTTATACGAGTAATACTTTCCATGTTCTGAAATATTTGTCCATGATGCCTGACGCATTCGCACGCGCACCACGTGTGTAGAAATAAATATCTCTGGATTGCCATCGCAACTATGAAGTTTCGATGTATCGGTATGCTATATATCTGTATTTTAGCTTTCTTTCTTATGTATGTCTTTTAATGATTCGCAGCCGGTTCCGAATAAATTTACCAAGCAGATTAGAAAGATGGTCAATAGAAGAGAAAATACTAACCTAGTGAGCCACAATGGATAATTTGTCATTATTAATCCATCTTCCTGAAAACGGTTTATACGGAGCAAGTATATTTCATGGTACTTGAGAAAAATATATGTTGAAGTCAAAAGCTATCAAGATTTAAATTCTCGCTTATAGTCTTCCAAGATATTTTATATTCCAAGGTAAGGTGACAATAAGTGCATGCTTTTGCATGTTTTGGTATGTAGATTCAAGGTTATGCATGGCTACGACCCTTTCTTATGGTTTCTTATCATAATTTTCTGCACACTTATAGTTTATAGATGCAGTTAGATCATATCTCTATAAGGGAAAACTTAAAATAACAACCTTTATACTAAAAAAATTATGTATGCCATTACTTAGTAGTTTATGGTTTTAAGACGCAAAAGCCATTTGAGAAATACTTTTCCTACCCACTATTAATCCATATTCTCAATATAGTCATTGAATTTGCACGCGCACATAATAAGAAGGAGAAGACAGTAATGTGGCAGAAGGAGAAGACAGTAATGTGACGGAAGAAGAAAAAAATGACATTCCTCGTTCTCTGTTTCAGCATCAATCTTCTGATATGAACTAATGAT
The DNA here is from genome assembly GCA_030015575.1 of Agapanthus africanus. Classification (NCBI taxonomy): domain Eukaryota; kingdom Viridiplantae; phylum Streptophyta; class Magnoliopsida; order Asparagales; family Amaryllidaceae; genus Agapanthus; species Agapanthus africanus. The sequence continues at coordinate 57,848,780 of JASDDO010000029.1, forward strand.
GGCTTTCACATAGGCTTTTCCCTTTAGAGACTTCTTAGTGTCCAATGGAAAGCATACATCAGATTTGTGCAGGTCGGGTTCTTCTATGACTTTTAAGAGTCTCAACTGATTCTGTGAATTACACTTTTGTTGGGTGATACTTTTATCACTTCTCATTGCAGGTGCGCTCTCTAATATTCATTTTGAATGTAATATTATAGATATCCATGCCTCTTTATGTCAAAATTACTTATATTGTCAATGTTTGATTGTCTAGTTGTTGGTGATGCGTCCATATCAGGGACAGAGGCCACTCCCGTTCCTCCAGGTATGTTTATATATTATATAGGGCATGTATATTGATTTAGAATGCTATATCATAAATATACACACATTCCTTTTGCTCTTAGTCGTCCAACTCATTATCATAGGCTGCTTGATGAGATTAGATTTGCGCCTGATGATCTACAAGAGCTTGTTCACTCCCTGTCATATGTGTAAGCAGCGCTATATGCGAGTTTACCTTGTTAGTATGTATGTACTGAAATTAATTAATATTATTCAAATTTTGATACATGCAGATACCAGAGGAGCACATCTTCTATCTCTGTAGGTAAGGCTTTGAATTTGTTGATTTTGGTATTTCTTGTCAATTTTATAGACCAGTATGTGCTAAATATAATGTTCTGACAGTTGGTAGGGGGAAGGCAACATTCGAGGCTGCTGACCCCAGTCCTGGACGCCGCACACGGACGGCACCACGGAGGTTGGGAGAGAGGCCGAGGACTGGGCTCTAGCAGGGCCCATATGAGGTTGGACTCCACCCCGGTGGTTACTTCCTCCGTCTCCAGTGAGCGACGTATCCAGCATAAACTGGATAGCTTGAGGGCCAGCGTTCAGGAGTTGAAGGAGATGCTGGTATGTATACTACTTTATATACATATCAACATATCCATAATTAATACGTAGCTTGAGCTTATTTGGTTTTAGACTTAAGTTTGATTAATCATACATACATATGTAATTGAAATAAACAACGCTTTTCCAAACTAGATATCCAAACAGGGTTTCGAAATAACTTAATAATGATACGAATTCGAATAATAAACAGTTCTTACACGCTTCTTATACACGTTATATCCAGACGCGACAGGGTAGATCGGCCGAGCCTCCACACGCATCTCCTTCGGCTGCGGCTCCGCAAGCCACTACATCGGCTGCGGTTCCGCAGACAGCTCCTGTAGCTCCACCGCCCACTCAGACTCCCGCTCGCGACGAATTGCAGAGTTTATTGACCGAGGAGCAGGCGCGCGTTATTCTATCGTTATTCAGAGGTGGAGCTGGACCGAGCTAGGGTAGATTTTTGGTTCTTTTTTTTTGAAACATGTATTTATTTATATCATACACATTGTACTACATTTTGAAACGATATTGATATTGGTTTGTATTTATATCATATTCAGTTTTTGTGTTTCTTTTGTATATTATATATATGCGTGAGATGTGATTATGAATACTGCAATATATGATTTGATTGATGTATATATTATTGTGCACAGGGCGGGAAAAAATCAAGCAGCCCATTTTTTTAAAAAAATTTCAGATAATATGTACCTACGGATTAAACCGTAGGCACACATGCTACCCCTACGGATATGTCCGTAGGGGAAAAATATCAGCAGTAACTGATATTTCCCCCAGATCTCAGTGCCAGGGGGTTGGGAAAGCCTCTACGGCTATATCCGTAGGGGCCACTGACTCTCCCCTACGGCGTTAACCGTAGGGGCAAAATATCAGGAATCCTGAATTTATGCCCCTACGGAAACGTACCTACCCATATGTCCGTAGGGGGCAGTACATGCCCCTACGGGTATAGCCGTAGGGCCAAGTAATTTATTAAAATAAACCGTAAATAATATAAAATCTTATACCCTACGGCTTAATCCGTAGGGGAAACTGGACCTACACATTTATCCGTAGGGACAAGAAATTAACCGTAGGGGCAAGTTCAGGGCCTCAACTTGCACCTGCGGCCTTTGCACCTACGGGGTATTTTTTCGCCCCTACGTATATATCCGTAGGGGCAGTGGGTTGCCCCTACGGATAAATCCGTAGGGGCAACCCTTCTTTGTAGTAGTGTATTTCCACTAAAACTATAATCCAATGATAACAACCCGAATTAGAATTTTATATTAACCACAACTACATTTTGCAAAAACCTAGTTAACTAAATTCCTAATTTAAAACAATTTTTGAATAACAATTTGTTAAACAATAACCATGAAAGATTTCCTAATACTAAAAGTGTTAAACTAACTACTATAACCCTAATTAATTATTAAAAATCATAACTTGAATTTAGAACCCTAGCTTGCATTTTAAAAAAAAGAACATAGAATTAATTCATTAAATCTAATTAAGCTTAATATGAACATCTAATAACAATAAGTCAAAAGAAAGAAAATTATACCTTCAAAATGTGAAATCCAAACATGAAATGAGCCTCCAAAATGCATGCTTTCCATCTCCAAATTTCATATAAAATTGAGCAAGGAATAAAGAGTATGGAATAAATAGGATTTTGTGGAATTTTAATTGAATTTTTGATGTGTTTTTGATGAATTTTGAATAAAAATGATGTGGGAAATGGGGGGGGGGCAGCCATGGGGGGTTGTGGCCGGTCCTAGAGAGGTGAGGGAGAGAAAGAAGAGAGTGGGAAAAGTGTGTAGAAGTTTCAAGAGAAAGAACAACACTTAAGTCTTTTCATGGTTTATTTAATTATTTATTTATTTATTTACTATAGCAACTCAAGAAAACTCTAGAAAATAGGAAAAATTTGCAAATAATTTTTGCATGATACGTACTAAATTCTAACATACCATGGTTCATTTTTACAAATTAAAACCATTTAAATTTGTAATTTACACTAATTTAGTGTAAAAATAAAGCTTAAATTAATATTTAAAATAATTAATTTAGGAAAAATATTTTATTAAACTAAAAATTTATAAGTGGCTAAATAAACACTATTTACTTGTAATTTCATAATTAAAATGGATATTTTTAAAATTATAATGAAAAACAATCACGGTTTGATTTTACGAAAAATACATTTTACTTTACCGAAAATCATAAAATTCACTTAAACAATTTTATTCATTTAATTATTTATTTAATTATTTTTAAAACGTTACACTGGGGAACGTTGGTCCCGCTCCAACTTATAATTGTTATAAGACAGAGCAGGAAATTGGGGAATACCAGATTTCCCGTGCCGCCCAAATGAAGAAAGTGCATGCTGATGCATCATCTTCAGGTGTGTTCATTACATAGAACTGTTCTCAGTATCCTTTACGTCCTGGGTATTTGATACCAGATCAGGATCCCGATATGTAATTTGTTACATGGGCTACAGATAGGTAGAGAACTGAGACGGGTGATAAGTTTCATGAGATAGAAAACGGTGCAAGTGTTGCAGCCAAGTCTGTTGGTCACTATCACCCTGTATTACCAGAATACATTGATTCTGAATGAATGTTATTAGATACAGAACCTGATATATAAAATCATATCAGTCTCTTTATTAGTAAAGAAGAATATAATTTTGTATTGTTGGATAATGTTTTGAACATTTCCTATATCAAGAGTTGATCGGTTCAGGCACGTTATCTAAAAGGATAGACGTTCTAAATCAAACTACAGTTCTTAGTATACAGAACACACACAAGAGGAAGAGTTCAGAAATGAACGAATCCTTCTTGAGGCATTGTAGACTAGGTCATATCAATGCGACCCGACTAGCTAAGTTACATTTAGATGCATTTTTAAATCTGTTTGAATTTACATCTTATGAAACTTGCCGGTCATGTCACAAAGATAAGATGACCACAGCTCCGTTTATTGGAAACAGAGAAAGAGTTGGTGAACTCTTGGGATTGATACATGTTGATGTATGAAGGTCCCCTGTCTACATATGCCAAGACCGGTTCTTTGTACTTCATTACATTCTCTGATGATCTCTCAAGATTCAGACATATGTTCCTGTTGAAACACAAGTCCGAAGCTTTTGTGATATTCATAGAATATAAGTTAGAAGTAGAGAACCAAAAACGGGTATAAATATTATGTCCTTTGATGTGATCAAAGAGGAGAATACTTGAGCACGGAATTCCTGGACTATTCTAAAGGAGAATAAGATTCTCTATCAGCAATACTCCTCCGTATACACCACAGCACGTCGGTGTATCGGGGTGGAGCAATAGCACCCTATGTGATATGGTGTGCTCTATGATGAGTACTACTGAGTTTCCTATTTCCTTTAGGGTGTTATGCACTTGAGAAGCTGCGTACTTATTGAATAGGGTTCAAATCAAATCAATTGCCTACCACTTCATATGTGATATGGAAAGGGAAGAGCCCATATCTTAAGTTTGCTAAGATTTGGGGTTGTCCGGCCTATATCTAAAAAGTAAAAACCGGACAAGCTCGAGGCAAGGTCTGTTCTGTAGAACTGGAAATGTTCTAGCTATACAAACTACAGCTGATAATTTGGTAGAACCAAAGGATTCAATAGTTTCCAACGAACCTCAGCCTCTCCGCCGATCTAGTAGGGTTCCTCACCCACCTGAGAGATACTTTGGTTTCTCTATGACAGTGGGAGTGAGGATTCCATCATGAGATGATGACCTAACTAGTTTCGAGCAGGCTATCAGGAGTGAGACTCTGTAAGAATGGCTGGATGCTTATCGATCTGAGATGGAATCCTTATACACCAACAAAGTATGGACTTTGGTTGCTTTATCTGAAGGGTTGAATTCCCATCTGGAGCGAGTATATCTTGAGAAGATTACTTGGTGTACATGGAAAAGTTGAGACTTTCAAAGCTATGCTTAAGTCCATCTAGGTCCTACTTGCCACGGCTACATACCATGACTACGATATCTGGTGGTTGGGTGTCATGACAGCTTTTCTGAATGATGTTTTAGAAGAGAGCGTCTATAAGTACACAGCCAGAGGGCTTCGTAGACAGTGGGAGCAGCGGAAACGTGTGCAAGATGTTTTATATGATAAAGCAGGCATCGCGGATTTGGAACATCTGTTTTGATGTGGTAGTCAAAGAGTTTGACTTCATCAAAATGGTAGATGAACCTTGTATATACAAAAAGGTAGTAGGGAGTATGGTGGTGATCCTCGTAGAGTACGTGGATAACATACTCTTGATAGGGAAGGAGTTTCCTATGCTACGCTCGGTCAATCTCCGCTTATCACAAGGATTCTCCATATAAGATCAAAATGATACCTCCTAAATCCTGGGTTTTGGATCTATGAGATAGATCTAATTGGATGTTAGGATTCTCACTAGTTGTAGTGAGATGGTATCAATCGATCCTGGGAGAATCACTAGAAAGGTTCTAGGGTGATAGGGACGACTGAATGTCAGTCACAGGAAATGTCTTTACCCTCAGTTGAGGGACGGTATGTTTGAAGAGTTCCAAGCTAGATACCGTGACTTACTAGACGATTAAAGGCAAGATACATCGTTACCAAAGATGCTACCAAAGAGGCAGTCTGGATATATATAAGTTTATGAGATGAACTTCGTTCCTACCATTGTGTGACAATGGAGTTGTGGCTTTAGCCAAGGAACTACTGTCCAATCTGAAATCCAGATATAATTCTTTGGCTGTATCACCTCATCATGGAGATGGTTGATCTTCAGGGAGATCGAGGTAAGGAGAGTAGACATAGAGGACGATAGAGTGGATCCACTCACAAAGGCCTTTTGCCTAGTAGAGACTTTTATGGGATGGTTGAGTATGAGATACTTCAACCACAGCTAATTGTTAGGTATGTGATACCACAACAGATGGCCCTAGTGCAAGTGGGAGATTGTTAGTTATATGTATGCCCTAGAGGCCATTACTGTACATACGATGTATATTGTAATGGATGCTTGGACATATATAGGGAGGACTTTCTTGCTCGACATGATAGTATGCTATCTGGTTGTACTTTATCTTAACATGTACTCTGATTGTCTCTATGTTACATGTTGATAAAGCCCTTAGGATATGTACTCGACTACTGGGACTATGATGAGATCATACTAGTGGGGCCACGGTAGTCGACGAGTACATCCTATAACTGTTCCTAGTCGAGGGTGTATCGAGACAGGGCATCGATACACCAGAGTAGACTAGCGTATACGCATCTTGACCCATATGATGGGCGATGGATGATCCCATATCCATCGGTGTTTGAAATCAAGGATGGTGTACGGGTGCTCAGTAGAGACTGGGTACACTGGACGGACTCGCCGAGAACTCCCAGATGGTATTATACCTCACGTCAGATGGCAGTTCTCCGGTGACACTGGTACAGAGTAGTCTGTTGACCCGAGATCGTCATATAGTCTTGTGTGATTCCTACTGTGCTTTGATTTCCATCATACCACGTCCAAGAGGGCGTGCAAAAAGGTGGCTTTTGGGTACAGTCCCGAATCACATGGAGGCAATGAGCGATAGGAGGGGATTCGTCCCTCCCGGTATAGGGAGTTGATGTTGTGCTGTGTTCGATTGGCTATAACCGGAAATCCCTGGCCAGGGTTGTTGAGATTTACTGGTAAGTGTTATCAGTAGTTTCTCGAACTGTTATAGACCTCATATCGACACGACTTATCGAGCTACTGGGGTCTGACGTTTACCACCCCTAGGCGAGATATGCAACATATCAGACGACGAGACCGGACTGTACGGGTGTGTTACTGATTGGATTCACAGGAGAATGTACAGGCTTGCTTGTTGATCTTATGAGCGCTCAATACCTGGGTGGCTGTTATGTTTGGCTGACCGCTTGCAGCTTGTGGGTGTTTGATATGATCATCACCTACTGCCGGCGTATTGACGATTCTTTAGAGTCCTACACAGAGGTTTCTTGGCTCAGGCGAAACGGAGTAGGGGCACATATGTGATATGTGTGGGACCGAGGATAATGCGATATGAGATACCATATTCTATTCTCGCGATATATGATATCTGCCGGGTCATCGGATCAAGTGTTGATTCGATGAATCGGTACGGATAAATATTAGTCAGTTATATGCGATATAGCAGGATTGTCGGATCAAGTGTTGATTCGATAATTTAATGTATAATAATATTTATGATATATTAAATTACATTAACTAATATTAGCCCACTAAAAGATTCTTTTTCTCACTCGGGTAATACATTGATATATATGCGATATATGTTAATTGTATTATTTTATTTTGTTACGATAAATATTATATATGTGATATATAATATTGTAACATGATATGATTACTAATGCAACATGTTTAGTGGAGTTTAATCAAGATTAAGGTTTGATTTGGGTTAATGTATTCTAGATGTTTCTAGATGGTTTTACTTTGTCATTTGTTAAGATATTATGATAGATATTTCTTTGTGACTCACCCTTTAACCCAACCCAAACCCTAACCCTAGTAAACTCGCTACATTGGTTACTACAACCATGGTTGCATAAATGATTATGATAACTTTTTATTATTCATCACAAAAATGATAATTTTATTCTTCTTCTTCTTCTTCCTTCTACTTTTCATGGAAAAAGCTTACTAGCTTTTTTCCAAGTGATGAATATGAGTGAGAATGAGAAAATAAAAGAGAGCAAAAATTCTACTTCATCATCCCCATCTATCCTTGACATTTAGATGAGGGTGTTCACTTCATATTATGAGTGTTAGCTTGTGTTAACGAAACTTCAAGGTAGATCATCTTTGTATCGAAGATCGGAAACAAGACTGCATCTTTCTCTTCGTGGAACCTCTCGAGAGTCCGGAACACGATGATCACAGCGAAGGGACTTCAACACGGAGCTTAAGAAGTGAAGGACCGGATCTACAAAGGTTGTAATCTCTCTCACTTAGTGTTAAAGTGTTTAACATGTTAGTTTTCGCCTAAACTCTAGTTTAAAGATCCAGCTTCGGGTTGTTCGGCACGGCTAAAATTTTAATCGGGCATAGTTGATGCCTCGTAGACCCTTGTGCGTGTGCATAGCAACCCTACACCATACAATATGCCTTGACGTAGGCCAACAAGCATAGCATGAATACGATGTGCTGTCTATTTGAAACGACGGAAGGTTACGGCTGGTTTTTGACAAAAAACCATTTAACGTAGTGAACTTGATATGATCAAAGGAACCATGATAGCCTTTATTAAAAGGAGTGGTTTAATCTCCGCATTTAAAATTTGCTTTTTGAAGAAAACCGAGTGGTTTTGAAATTGTTCCAACGATTCAGTTTAGGTTTTATTTTTCTTTGCATTAAAAATAATGCGTCCCATCTTTAACCTATCATTACAGATAACAATGAAAATACAACATCCTCTTATGCCATCCGCATTCGCCATGGGGTCCCATCATCACCCGTTAGGTTACTTAACTAGCGGCAGTGCGGGGGCTGGGCTAGCGCGGGTGTAAAACATAAGTGACGTCTAAATAGCTATCATATATAGATATTGTACATTCATCAGACGCAATAATAGGCATTCCAGATCACAGATAAACTTTATTAGATATGCAAGCAATCCGCGTTTCTTTTGAGACTGCAACGAAAGACGGATAACACAGTTGTGATGAATAGCCATTACCCCACCCCAGACCCCTACGGGTACGGAAAACTACCAGCCAAGTACCCGAAGTGAAGCGGTCTCCCTCAACAACGTGAGTAGGCCACTAAGCACTTCGAAATACCCGGTAGTTTATGCACCCCACTTTGTGTCTATCCTAGGAGCAAAAACAGTTAAAAGAAATAATACAACGGTGGCTACAACCGCAACCTGGATGTGCCCCGCAAAATAATATTCCAACTTATTACAATTACATCGAATGAATTAATACAATAACCCATCTCAAAACCCCGGCTAATCATCACAACAATCCAATAGAGTTCATAATCACAAACAGTTAAAACATTAAAGATATGTGCAACCCCCTGCCAACCGACATACTAGCAGTTATGGGAGGTTTACGAACACATAATACAGTTCACAGATATAATCATACAAGCAAACATCGTATAATTTCGATCGATCAAACCCATTATATTCTTCTCCAAAACTTCTCTGTAAACCTGAGACCTGAGCAAAAAATAAACATTCCAGAAAAGACAAAATATTCACAGAAGAGTTACTGGGGAGATTTAAGGTGAATCGGGCTCAACTCGGCCGCGGATCCGCGGCGGATCGGTGGGATCGGCCGCGGTTCCGCGGTGTGTTGGCCGATTAATGCACCTTAATTTCTCCAGTGTTCTTAGGTTTCCCTGTAGGTTATTCTGGAGGTCCCTGAAAAATTTTTGGACCTCAATTTAAAATCGACAGAAACTATGTGAATACGATATATTTTCCGGTTCGTTTTGCGTTCGAAATTCATACAACTTTGCAAGTGAGTTAATTATTGTTTAGTGAGGATCTGATACCACTGTAAGTCGATGTGCAACACCCCACGAGTTGCAAGGAGGCAGAAATATGAAAAACGATCTTGTTCTTTAAGCATACATCGACTAACCGAAGATCTTTGCTAAACGATAATTAACAACAACCATAAAAGTTCTTAGCTACTATGTAAAGAGATTATACATAGTGAATCGTGTCCTTCGTCTTTACGATCTCTACGTCCTCCTCGGCCTCCTCTAAGTGATAGATGATCCACCCGAGAACCCTAATCCAAGCTTCACCTCGAAACTTGAGGGAACTAAGTTTCTCTAGTTGCTAATCAAAGGAACTTAGATCATATAGAGTTAGGTTATGGAATGTTTAGTCTATTCTAATCCTTGTTCTCAACTCATGAGTGGTAGGATTAGAGTTTGAAGAGAGAGTGAGCTTCAGGAGAGAGAAGGTGAACAAGAATTATGGTAATGATATTGTTTCTCACTTGATATATGAAACTTAATGAATAAATGAATAAAAAAATAAAATGAGATTATTCATCATGCTACATTAATGCATTATGAGTGATTCACTATGTGATTCATTAAGCATTTAATAATGCATTAATGACTTAATGAATCACACATTATGAGTCACAATATCATTTAATGATAATGCCACCTAAACCTTCAAGTCACCATGCTTCTAGAAGCTTCCCGGAAATTACGAGAACGCCCCTCCTATCCGTGAAAACATGGAAAAACATTAGATTGTATAAATCCAATAACCTGATACTAGAATCTGGCTTAAACCAAAGCCGTCTAGTAAAAACTGTCCGAATGTCGTACGTGCGTTTAAACACGTATTCGTCCGAACCCTTATCGTAAAACCGTACGACCTCTATATCGTTTCGCCTGGAGTTGGGAAATCTTTGTGTGGGACTCCAAAGACTCGACTACTGCGCTGGCAGTGGGTTTAACCACAAACCGCAAGCGGCACTAGCTGTACATAATGGTCCCCAGGTAGATGTCGATAAGAAGAACGATGAGGAAACCCATCCGAACTCCTACTGAGCCTGTCCGTGACAATATCCGCGCAGTCCGGTCTGTTCGTCTAAGAGTATCGCATGTATGGTCTAGGGGGTGGTGAACGTCAGACCCCTAATAACCGTACAAGTCGTGCCGGCATGGCTCAAGACCATCCGAGAATCTACTGATCAGTCCATCAGCAATTCTCAATCAGCCCTGGCCAGGGACTTATGGTAATGACCAACCGATCACTGTGCGATATCAACTCCCTATACTGGGAGAGACGAATCCCTAACAGTCGCTCACTGCCTCCATGTGGCTCGGGACTGTGCCCAACTAAAACCTGTTTGCACGACTCCTTTGAACCGTGGCAGGGTAGTAATCAAAGCACAGTGGGAACTCTCACGAGATAAATGATGACCTTAAGTCAACAGACTATCTGCACACATGTCACCTGAGAACTGCTATCTGACGTTAGGTATAAATACCATCCAGTCAGTTCTCGGCGAGTCCTGTCCGGTGTACTCACACCCAGTGAGCATCTGTATACAATCTTAGGTGCACATCACCAATGGCCGCGGGACCAATCCATCGCCCCTCGTCAGGGTCTAGATATGTATACACTAGTCTACTCTGGAGTATCGATGCCCAGTCTCGATACTCCTGCGACCAGGGACATCTAAGGATGTGCCTATTGACTATCCAGCTCCCATAAGTATTACTGCCATCACAACGTCGGTAGTCAGGCAAACACCCTATGGGCTTTATCAACATGTTTATAAATACAAAGTAAAATATATCACACGTTAAGATAAAGTCAAACCAAATAGCGTACTATCATATTAAGCAAGATTGTCATGTATATACATATCCCTAGCATCCTGTACAATGAAGGCCTCTAGGGCATATATATCCAACAGATACTACTGAGGATCCGCAGTCGTTTATCGACTGGATGGCCAGGATTTGTCGTTCGTTCCGATGCTCTGACGAGAGATGGGTGGAGTTTGCGAGTTTCCGGCTGGAGGGTCTGGCCCAGAAGTGGTGTGAGTCCTTGGAGAGGGGCAGAGCCGCGGGTCTTGCTCCTATGACCTGGGCTGAATTTGTGACAGTATTCCTCGCCCGTTTTCTTCCACCGAGTGCCAGAGATGCGCGAGCGTGCCGATTTGAGTCGTTACGTCAGACTCCGGGGATGACGGTGTCTGAGTATGATGTGCTGTTTACCGAGCTGTCTGTGTATGCTCCGTACTTGGTGGCGACTGAGGAGATGAGGGTGAAGAGGTTTGTTTGAGGCCTGCTTACCCAGTTGTTCCTAGCCGTCAACATTCAGCATTGTGAGACGTATGCGGCAGCGGTAGATGCAGCCCTATTGGTGGAGGAGCGTCTAGCAGAGTCATCGGTTGTTCCAAAACCGAAGAGGACTTGTACGAATGTACCAGCGCGGAGACCGAGGTTTGCACGCAGAGGCAGAGTTCCTTCAGACTCGGGGAGTAGCAGAGATATAGGACGGGGCCAGTTATTCAGCTCTTACTCCCAGGAGGGCCAGCGACCGTCTTATGGGTGCTTTGGGTATGGCAGTCTACATCACCTTGTTCGGGATTGCACCGTGGTGCGTCAGAAAGGGCCAGCAGTACCCCAGGTTACCTTACCACCTTCTCCGCCTCAGAGAGCGTTACCTCTTATTCCTGTGGTTGCGCTGCGTCAGACTCCTACTCAGAAAGGTCGTGGTCGCGGTGGTTTTGTGCTGAGAGGACGAGGTGGCAGAGGCAGAGGTCAGCCAGTAGCTGGCAGAGGATAGGCTCGTGTTTTTGCATTGACTCACTAGGACGCTCAGGCGTCCAATGCCGTGGTTTCAGGTACCCTTTCTGTATGTTCTTATGATGCACATGTTCTTTTCGTTCCGGGATCTACGCATTCGTATGTTTCTACGCACTTCGTGCCGAGCTTAGGCCGAGAGTCGTGTTTGCTAGATCAGCCAGTTGTCGTGACTACTCCTGTGGGAGAGTCGTTTGTTGCGCGACACGTGTTCCGATCGTGTGTTGTCCGTTTAGGAGACAGAGATCTATCAGTCGACTTGATCCTTCTTGAGATGTTGGACTTCGATGTTCTGTTGGGCATGGACTGGTTAGCTACTCTTTATGCATTCGTGGACTGCCGCGAGAAGACAGCTAGGTTTTGTTTTCCCGACGAGTCAGTGTTTGTTGTGCAGGTGGACCGTGGTGCCGCCCCTTACAGTTTGATTTCTGTCCTGAGCGCTAGTCGGCTTTTGAGGAGGGGATGTCGGGGATTCTAGGCTTTCGTACATGATACTGGGACCACCGTGGAGTCATTGTATAAGGTTTCTACCGTGCCAGAGTTTCCTGATGTAAGTGCACGGCGGCGCCCCGGCTGTCAATCCGACACCGGAATGCGGAAGCGGTGATTTACTTTAACTTTTCAAACCGGCACCACCGCGCACTATCAACCCAGATCGGGCCATTAAACTAGTCCTAGCAAAACTAGAGAGGGGGTTAGTGAGATATACCGAGCGATCCGTGTCCTTCGGTCTTCTCGTCGTCGTCCCGATCTCCACGCGGAATCTCCGGTCTCCATCACGTCGTCGGAAGGGCACCATATTGCCGGCTTCTTTTACGGGCTCCCGCCTCTGGTCCGAGGCAACTCGGGCACGAAGTTGGCGAGCCGACGTGCCTAAGGATTGCTGTAGAATACGTGTAGTGCTCTGTCTCATTTGGGGTTGTAGGAGGTTGCCATTTTGGTGGAGGAAATGAAGTGGTGGAATTTTGTGATGAACTTGGGATTTTTGCAAGCATGAAGAGCAAAAATCCCCACTACCAAAAATTGGACATCCCTTACATGGCTTGGCCGGCTATGACAAGGTGAGGAGAAGAGAGTGGAGTGTGTACATAATGCAAGAGAGAGGTCAAAATGATATCATGAAAAGAAAATGATCACAAACTCAAACCCACACTCAACAACCATCTCCCATCATCAAGTCAAACTATCATGAACCATCATGAACAAAGGAAAGTCAAGGGTGGTAGAATCATCATGAAACAACAAGATGCAAATAACACCCTACACAAATGCTTATTTGCACAATTGCAAATAAGCCCTCCTCCACCAATCTTCGGCCAATGAAAGATACAAAGAAATATGGACGAAACGGAAAGCAAACTGGCAACTCCAAAAAACTGATCCCGTAATAAATTACAGGAAAACCCCGCTACTGTGCATACACACCCGCATCTGTATTTCGACCGAATACAAATGCAATGAGACAAAATCTACACTGTACTATACTAGGATCCCGCTTAAACCAAAGCCTGCTAGTATTAACCGTCCGATCCTGACCCGTGCAATACCTCACGTATTTGATCGAACCCTACCATATCTCCATACGGCCTTTACAGCGTTTCGCCCGAAAACTTGAGCAACTGAATGTGGGGGACTCTAAAGACTCGTCAATACTATGGCTGTGGATTTAACCACTAGTACGTCAGAGGTATTAGCCATACGTGACGGGCTACCAGCTATTGACCAAAAGGGACATCGATGAGCGAACTCATCCTGACACCCTACTGAGCCTGTCAGTGACAATATCCGTACAGTCCGGTCCGTTCGTCTATGAGCATCGCATGGCGGGCCTAGGGGGTTGGTAAAAGTCAGACCCCCAAAAGCGGTACAAGTCGTGTTAGAGATCAGCCTAGAACACCCTGAGATACTACTGGAATACCTACTAGTAAATCTCCTGCCTTGGCCAAGGACTTCGTGTAATGGCTCTCCTAGACACAGCGCGACCTCACCCCCAATACCGGGAGAGACGAACCCCTGAAGATCCGCTCACTGCCTCCATGTGACTCGGGACTGTACCCAACTAAAACCTGTTTGCACGTCTCCTTTGAGCATGGTAGGGTAGTAATCAAAGTACAATGGGAACTCACACGAGACAAATGACGATCCTCAGGTAGATGAACTAACCTGTACACATGTCACCAGGGAACTGCTATCTGACGTTAGGTATAAGACCAACTAGCATGTTCCCGGCGAGTCCTGTCCGGTGTACTCATAACCCAATGAGCACCTGTATACATCTTAGGTGAACCAACTGACACCAGTGGCTTGTGAGACCGGCCACCGCCCCTCGTCGGGGTCTCGATGTATACACTAGTCTACACTGGAGTATCGATGCCCTGTCTCGAAACTCCCACAACTAGGGACATTTTAAGGATGTGCTTATAGACCACCAGCTCTCACGTATATGATCGCCCTCATACTGCTGGCAGTCAAGCAAGAATCCTAGGGGCTCTATCAACGTGTAATAGCGACTTGTCTGGTCACCTAAAGCAGTACACGATGATAAAGATAAACCAGATAGCATACTATCATCTTGAGTAAGACTGTCCTACCGGGATAGGTCCTCCTTCAATCATTGCAATCACGTGCCTGTGATCCAATAATTGACTCTGAGGGCACTATCTCCAACAATCACCCACTTGTACTTAAGGCTAATTATTCTGATGTCGCATACTCACAGCCCGTGTGATACCGAACACCCAGCTCCTCTACTAGTCAGTCTCACAAAGCTCGTTTGCGAAACTATTGCATTCGAGGAATAGCCTCAGTGAGTGGATCCGCCTTGATGTTTCTTTCTATGTCTCTCTATATCTCAAGTTCCCGGAGAAACCCATCTCCCGAAATGAGCAATACCTGTCTTAGAATGTGTCTGGATGTCTGATGGGACCTAGCTCATAAATGAACTCCAAATCCAAACTTCTTAGACTGTATCGTCAACTGAACTTAATCAGTATCCTGCGCCATGCCTCCCTCAGTATCTTCCTGGATCACCTGTCCAAAATACTGCCCCTCGTCAGAGGGAAAACTATAACTCTGACAACCTCCTTGTCGTCCAGGTCATCTTGGAAGCCCGGAATAATAACTGTCTCCCGAATGAGGCTGTCGTTATCATATCCCTAGAACATCCACTTATGTTCTAAAACTGCTTTCGACTGTTTCTCCAGGATTGGATCAATGTCAACTTATTGAATCTACCGCAAAACAACATCTGGTGTGGTACTTGACATCTCATGATTGACTCAATTGCCTAAGCAAGTGATCTGCCAATCATGCACATCCCTCTCCCCTTTAGTATGCAAGACACCTTTAGAGAGGGTGACTCTATTACCTGCAGGTACACCACCATGCCAGGAGTCGTCCATTCTAAATATTCTTAGAATGCGATCAAAGTACCCAGATTGGGAAACCACCCAAATCTAGATCTAAAACCATAGATCTAGTAACCAGAATGTCTGATATAATATCCAAGTCCTGTGTGGAGAAACCACTGTGTGACGACCAAAGTATAACCGATCGTAGTATAGGAATATCACTTCCTACTCTGTGCATGTCATCAAATACCAGGACATCACACCCTACTACCTTCTTAACAGATCCATCCCCTATTCTGATGAAGTCAAATCTATGACTGTCACATCAGAAATAGATGATCTATCACCGATATATCTGCTTTAGTCTATAAATAGACATAAGCAACTTGTCCACCATGCTTCCGCTGCTCCCACTGACCACGACAACCCTCTGGCAGAGTCATATAGACGTACACTTCTAAAGCCAGTTTAGAACGACGCTATACTCATCCTCCTGCCGGGTCTCACAGTCTGGAACAACAGCAAATGGCAAGTCAGGGTAAACAAGAACTTCCTTGTCACCGTCCTTGAGCCTACCGGAGTACCTCTCGGGTGCCTGAAGTTACCCACCTTATCTGCGGAGTGGCCAATGGTATGTCAAACCAGATTGAATCTTTAGGCTCCTATCAAATCTTCAGTAATCGTTTGTGGTTCTGGAATCACTTCCAGTTCTACCATACTCCCATTACTGTTTTCTGAAAAAATCCATTTTTATTAAAACTGTGGCGAGTCTAGAACAATATCACTATTGATCTGCCAGATGGTAGAAAGTCAACCCTCGTCATAGCCTGGGTCAACTCACAAACAGCCATTACAGAAACGTGCCTTGAGTTATCCAGAGTCTGGTTGTAAGCATAGGCCGGACAACTCCCCGTACCTTAACATCGTTAAGATATGAACTGTTCTATATCCAATATAGAACCAGATGCACTGATTTAATTGAACCAGATTCAAATCATGCAGCTGTCTCCAGTGCATGTTAACTAAATGGAAGGAGGCCGATCAGCGTTACTCAACTTAGGAATGCTTCCAATTATGAGTAACCTGAAAGAGAAGCAAGTTCTCTTAATCATTACTATCAACTGAATACCATTCACAGGTATCTACATCTTCGATCACTTTGAAGAATCCCGATACTTGCAATACCTGGTTCTCTACTTTATTCAAATATCTATAACTTCTCAAAATTCGGACCTTGTGTTTCTACGAAACACCTGTCTAAAAGCTTAAAGAAGTCATAAGTAAACCGAATATAGTATGAGAACCAACCCCTCTATCCTCATGGATGCTGGACAACATACAACACTCTGTATAAGTCCCTTGAGTTTAATAACTCATTCCCTATGTGTCGTAGGTTGAAAACTGTACTATGGTTATGAAGAATTACACCGCTGTTTAATACTCCTCACCGAACCATCCACTGATATAGGTAAATGTCATAGACATAATTTCAAAAAGGTATATCTCACTCTATGAAAATAGACGTACAGATATATCAATTTGAAATTGGTGCACAACAGCGGATATTCAAAACCAAATATTTGCCGACCGACAAACAGTCCAGGTGACTTCCTCAAATATCACCGATTACAACGAATCCCGATATAATGAGGATGATCACCCAATTCCTAACAACTTACTCCCACTCATCATCTGTAAAACCATACAGATGTGAGAATCACACCTGGTAAATACATACCCTGGAGCAAGTGTCTAATTGGGAAATCAGTTTTCCTTTAACAGTACACAGTGAAACTGAAACAGTGAAATGTTTCGATGGGGTATCCCGGTATTCCTAGTAATGCCTCTTCCATTATCCAGATTCACAACTGTAACCGTGTAATTCTTTGCCACCTCTCCAAATCCCTTTATATGTCTTTAGTCATTACCTTCTGCACACCCCTTTAGGCCAAATGGTTTTCTTCCTTCCCTACCGTTCGGCACCAGCCTATGGTTTGGAAGAAGACTATCCAATAAGCATAATGGGTGTACTGTCCTAATCCTAGGAGCACTCGCAATGCGATAGAAGGTGAAGATAAAAGACAACCGAATAAACCTTATTCCTATTTCTCCTGAACCAGAATCCATCCCCGAACTGGAACAAGTTCCTTTCGAGTTCGTATATAACCATACGATAGAGTATCCAATAAACTGTGGATCTTCGTAGTGATACGGAGTGTCCTGGAGAAATACAAAGGTGATTTAGGATTGGCGAAGAAATACTTGGTCTGGTCGTGAATAGCAGTCGCAATTTACTTTGCCCTCTTACTAATCCCTTTCTTTGTCTTAACCCAATACCTTCTATACACCATTTAGGCTAACTGGTTTTCTTCATTCCCTACCGGTCGGCACCAGCCTAAGGTTTGGAAGAAGACTATCCAATTTGCGTAATAGGTGTACTATCTCCTAAACCAAGGAGTACTCACAACCTGAGAGAAGGTAAAAGGAAAAGACAACTGAATAGTCCTATCCGTTTCCTCCAGAACCGAAAACCATCCTCGAATTCCTTCGAGTTCGTATATAACCATACGATGGTTTTGTCCAATGGAAGTGGACGTTCGTAGTAATACGGGGTGTCCTGGAGAAAAGGGTAAAAGTAGGAGTGGCAATGAGGTTTGCAACTCTGACAATCCAAAAGCCAGTGTATAAGAAGGTTCGGTTAATTTTGGTCTCTGAGTCATAGTCTTAGGGTCGGGTCAATGGTCACTGCAAGAGAGAGAGAAAAGAAACACTCAGCGTGCACTCTAACCTAGATCAGAATGGTTACCAATTTATCTAATCTGGAAACCTCCCACTGTAACCTCAAACTCTCCTCCAAACCTGAAAGAAGAATTAGTCGGGGTCACCCGAGGAGTAAACTAACTCATCAGTGGGAATCGGGATCCAACTATCATCGCATGATAACGTGACGGAATCCGCTCACGTCATCACACTCCAGAAGGTATGTGCATATCTGGCAAGTTTCAGTTTCTTTAGAAACTCCCGATGTGGATTTTTGCTCCATGCTCTTATGACCTTGGCGTGAGGTCAAAATATCATAAGTCACATGTCAAGTTCTACCCATCATTGTCCAGGTTAATTTGAACCCACCCGTACATACCCTTGACGTAGGCCAAAATAGTAGTGCGACTGTCCCAAACCAACGCATCTATCTATGCGACTGTCCCAAACTGATAAATACCCGGCAGCTACCATACACTATGTCTTGGCGTGAGGTCAAAATACATAGCTTGAATACTACCGAATATTTAACTAAAATGATGGAGGGCTACGAATGGTTTCTGGCGAAAACCTTTAACGTAATGAACTTGATATCGTTGAAGGAACGGATATCTTTATAAAAAAATAGTGACGAAAACCTTTGCTAAAGAGGTCACTCCCGAGGGATCTCGGCTCTTTCCCCGTAGAATGAGGTGCAGGATATTCCAACTAAATACCACGGCGCAAAGCAAAAGTAATCGGCTATAGTGAAGTTATTGCCCTGACGCAAACTTCTGTCCAAGGGGTCACTCCCGGTGAAGGGATCTCGGCCCTTGCCTCGTCAACTGAGGAGCAGGATATTCCAACTGAATACCACGATGCTAAACAAAAAAGAACGTCCTTGCAATAACAGCTTTTTGAAAAGTGTTCCAACAACATCAGAATAGGTTTGTTTTTAACTTGCATTGATCCGAATCAACGCAGTCCCATCAATTGATCACACCACAAAGAACGAAAATATATTGATGTACGTATATGCCATCCGCATTCGCCATTGGGTCCCGTCATTACCCGTTAGGTTAGCTAACTAACGACAGAGCGGGGACTGGACTAGCGCGGATGCAAAACATATACAACATCTACTAATATATATATCAATATATAATTTTCGCTCAAGGCGTGATAAAATGCAACATCACAGAAATGTACAGCATCACAGAACAATACAGATATCTGGGATCCCCGGGTTTCACAGAGCCGCTACTGAAACCCGACGTTCCCCTGGTCGTGTGGATAGCCTGTGCAATGAAATCCTAAACCCCTACGGGCGCGGCAAGTCACCCGCCAAAACCTGAAGCGAGGCAGTCCCCTTCAGCACCGTTAATAGACCACCCAGCACTTCACGGAATCCGGTAACTTGGGCACCCCTCCTGGGTCAACCTATGCCCCCTACGAGTGCGGCGAATAGCCCGCCAATTTTAGAGTAAAGCCCCCTCCGTCTCAATGCCATGAGATGCGGGCTCGTTGCCCTCTAGAATCCGGCTATCCGTGCACCCCTCCGCGGGGTAATCCTAGTACAGAAAGTATAATATACATACAACGGGTACATCGACCGCAACCTGGTCGTGCCCCAAAATAATAATACAAACAGGCATTGACGGCAGTCCACATGTCGGACGCTCGCCCCGCAATATCAAATGTACATAATACAACAAAAACTGTACTAGCATTGCATCCAGGCTGTCCCCACGACCGATCCGCAACATCACAGAAATGTACAGCATCACAGAACATCAACGTGAATGTCACGTTCACAAATCCGTCTAACCGGGCTATAGCAGTTAGACAGGATTTACCGATCAAGTGACATTCACGGTCGCAGATATAATGTAAATACTATGAACTAATGTGTTTAAAATTTTCCGATCGATCAAAATTTACCAAATAGGCCCCAAGTATTACTGTAGCACATAAAGAAATTCTGGGCCCAAAAAGAATATTCCAAAACCCCAATTTCCCTGTAAAAAGATTACTGTGCAAAAATGGTGCACTGAAGACACTGAACTGCGGCGGAACTGCGGCTATAAGGGTGGTTTGGCCGCGGTTCCGCGGTCATCCTACTGTATCAGTTCACCAAATTTTCACAGATGTCTTATATTTCTCTGCACATCACTCTGCAACATACTGAAAAATTTTTGGAGCCAAAATAATTTCGACAGAAACTGATGTTCATGAAAAACACGGTTTTGGAACATTTGTTCGATCGGAAGTGTAAACACATTAGACCAAGCTAGACTAGGTTAATGGCGAGGCTCTGATACCACTGTAAGTGCACAGTGGCGCCGCGGCCGTCAATCCGACGCCGGAATGCGGAAGCGGTGATTTACTTTAACTTTTCAAACCGGCACCACCGCGCACTATCAACCCGGATCGGGCCATTAAACTAGTCCTAGCAAAACTAGAGAGGGGGTTAGTGAGATATACCGAGCGATCCGTGTCCTTCGGTCTTCTCGTCGTCGTCCCGATCTGCCCGCGAAATATCCGGTCTCTATCACGTCGCCGGAAGGGCACCACATCGCCGGCTTCTATTACGGGCTCCCGCCTCTGGTCCGAGGCAACTCGGGCATGAAGTTGGCGAGCCGACGTGCCCAAGGTTTGCTGTAGAATACGTGTAGTGCTCTGTCTCATTTGGGGTTGTAGGAGGTTGCCATTTTGGTGGAGGAAATGAAGTGGTGGAATTTTGTGATGAACTTGCGATTTTTGCAAGCATGAAGAGCAAAAATCCCCACTACCAAAAATTGGACAGCCCCTACATGGCTTGGCTGGCCATGACAAGGTGAGGAGAAGAGAGTGGAGTGTGTACATAATGCAAGAGTAGGGTCAAAATAATATCATGAAAAGAAAATGATCACAAACTCAAACCCACACTCAACAACCATCTCCCATCATCAAGTCAAACTATTATGAACCATCATGAACAAAGGAAAGTCAAGGGTGGTAGAATCATCATGAAACAACAAGATGCAAATAACACCCTCCACAAATGCTTATTTTCACAATTGCAAATAAGCCCTCCTCCACCAATCTTCGGCTAATGAAAGATACAAAGAAATATGGCCGAAACGGAAAGCAAACTGGCAACTCCAAAAAAATGATCCCGTAATAAATTACAGGAAAACCCCGCTACTGTGCATACACACCCGCATCTGTATTCCGACCGAATAAAAATGCAATGAGACAAAATCTACACTGTACTATACTAGGATCCGGCTTAAACCAAAGCCTGCTAGTATTAACCGTCCGATCCTGACCCTTGCAATACCACATGTATCTGATCGAACCTTGCCATATCTCCATACGGCCTCTACAGCGTTTCGCCCGAAAACTTGAGCAACTGAATGTGGGGGACTCCAAAAACTCGTCAATATTATGGCTGTGGATTTAACCACTAGCATGTCAGAGGTATTAGCCATACGTGACGGGCTACCAGCTATTGACCAAAAGGGACGTCGATGAGCGAACTCATCCTGACACCCTACTGACCCTGTCAGTGACAATATCCGTACAGTCCGGTCCGTTCATCTATGAGCATCGCATGGCAGGCCTAGGGCGTTGGTAAAAGTCAGACCCCCAAAAGCGGTACAAGTCGTGTCAGAGATCAGCCCAGAACACCCTGAGATACTACTGGAATACCTACCAGTAAATCTCCTACCTTGGCCAAGGACTTCGTGTAATGGCTTTCCTAGACACAGCGCGACCTCACCCCCAATACCGGGAGAGACGAACCCCTGAAGATCCGCTCACTGCCTCCATATGGCTCGGGACTGTACCCAACTAAAACCTGTTTGCACGTCTCCTTTGAGCGTGGTAGGGTAGTAATCAAAGTATAGAGGGAACTCACACGAGACAAATGACGATCCTCAGGTCGATGAACTAACATGTACACATGTCACCAGGAAACTGCTATCTGACGTCAGGTATAAGACCAACTAGCATGTTCCCGGCGAGTCCTGTCCGGTGTACTCATAACCCAATGAGCATCTGTATACATCTTAGGTGAACCAACTGACACTAGTGGTTTGTGAGACCGGCCACCGCCCCTCGTCGGGGTCTCGACTGTATACACTTGTCTACTCTGGAGTATCGATGCCCTATCTCGAAACTCCCACGACTAGGGACCTTTTAAGGATGTGCTTATAGACCACCAGCTCTCACGTATATGATCGCCCTCATACTGCTGGCAGTCAAGCAAGAATCCTAGGGGCTCTATCAACGTGTAATAGCGACCTGTCTGGTCACCTAAAGTAGTACACGATGATAAAGATAAACCAGATAGCTTACTATCATCTTGAGTAAGACTGTCCTACCGGGATAGGTCCTCCCTCAATCATTGCAATCACGTGCCTGTGATCCAATAATTGACTCTGAGGGCACTATCTCCAATACCTGACGTCTTTCCCTATGAGTTACCTGGGATGCCGCCAGAGCGTGATATTGAGTTCTGCATTGATCTGATTCCTGGCACGGAGCCTATTTCTATACTGCCTTATCGGATGGCTCCAGCAGAGCTTAGAGAGCTTAAAGATCAATTGCAAGAGTTGCTTGATTTGGGACTTGTACGTACATGTGTTTCGCCCTGGGGAGCTCCTGTTCTGTTCGTCAAGAAGAAGGACGACAGTTTGAGGCTATGTGTGGATTATCGCCAGTTGAACCGAGTTACGGTGCGGAACAGGTATCCTTTACCTCGCATTGACGATTTATTTGATCAGCTCCAGGGTGCGAAACATTTTTCTAAGATTGATTTGCGTTCGGGTTATCATCAGTTGCGGGTTCGGAATGATGACATTCTGAAGACTGCTTTTCATACGCGCTATGGGCACTACGAGTTTTTGGTGATGTCGTTCGGACTCACCAATGCGCCAGCAGTGTTCATGGATTTGATGAACCGGATTTTCAGGCCGTTCCTCGACCAGTTTATTATAGTGTTTATTGATGACATACTGGTATACTCTAGGAGTCCTGAGGAGCATGAGCAGCACTTGAGGATTACTTTGCAGATATTGAGAGAGCATCAGCTGTATGCTAAATTCTCAAAGTGCGCGTTTTGGCTTGATAGAGTTGACTTCCTGGGTCATATGGTGACTGGTGATGGTATTCTTGTGGACCCGAGGAAGATCGAGGCTGTACAGCTTTGGCCCAGACCTGTATCGATGACTGAGGTCCGCAGCTTTTTAGGCTTAGCTGGTTATTATCGCCATTTTGTGCAGGATTTCTCGAGTATCGCTGCACCGCTGACTGGACTGACCCGGAAGGGAGTTCCTTTTCTTTGGACTGATGCGTGCGAGTAGAGTTTTCAGCAGTTGAAGACTCGGTTAACGACATCACCAGTTCTATCTTTACCTTCTGGATCGGGAAGCTATGTTTTTTACTGTGATGCTTCTCGAGTGGGGCTCGGCTGTGTTTTGATGTAGCACGATAGAGTGATTGCGTATGCTTCTAGGCAACTGAAGAAGCATGAGCAGAATTACCCCACTCACGATCTTGAGATGGCCGCGGTGGTCTTTGCGTTGAAGATTTGGAGACATTACTTGTATGGGGAGTCGTGTCAGATCTTGACGGATCAGAAGAGAATGAAGTATATCTTCCAGCAGCGGGATCTGAACCTGAGACAGCGCCGATGGATGGAGCTAGTGAAGGTGTAACACTTTGAATTTCCGTAGAATGTCTTTCGTGATAATTAGTGATCGTATGTGTTATTATATATGTGTTTATAGGATTATTAGTTATATTTAGTAGTGTTAGCATATTAGGAATTTTCTTGTGTTAGTGCACACTTGCACACTTAGCCATTTTTGAGACTTAGGGTTTTTGGTAGCATGTTAACCATTTCCTTATGTTGCATGGTTGTTATTTTCCCCACCATTTTAATCTAAACAAAACCCCATTTTATAATTCAATCCAATAAACAAATGAGCATGGTGTTAGGTATGAAACTTTGACTTTTTGACCCCTTTTCTTCTCTCTTCTCTCTCTTTCCCTCATTCTGAAATCCAGCAGCAATTCCAGCAGCAAAACCCCCCATTTTTTCTCCATATTCTCTTCTCATTTCATTCCCCTTTGATCCATACACAAAACCCTATACATATCAACTCATTTCCTTCACAAAACCTTAGGAAAAGTGAGCTTTTTGAGGTGTTTGAAGCAAATCTGCACATTTGAGGGAAAAGCTGAGACTTTTGGTGTTTTACAAAGTTCTTAGAAGGTATAAACTCATGTCTTAATCTCTTTTTCCATAACTTATAGTATTCTTTAGTAAAAATCTCATTTTTGTGCATTTTTGGTGATATTAAAGGATATTAGTGATTCACATGTTAGATTAAGGTTTTGTTAGTTGGGTTAGCTTTATTAGGTGCTATTAGAACTATTTTACGCCAGGTTTGTTTCAGTTTGCACAAAAATACCCTAAAGTTCCATTTTAGTGCAAAAGTGTGGATTTTAACTAGAAATATGGCCCTGTACGATCTGCTGCTACCCGAGATATTTCAGAGTGAAACTAGATATTACTGTAGCATGTACGAGGGGTATAGAGTGCACACACCAAACCTGGGAGCCCAATTCCCTACCCAGGCCGCCGAAATAATCATTCTGGCCGCAAATTGCGGCCAGATGGGGGAGTTTTGGGTTGGGGTTTGGGGTGTTGGTATCTGCTGCTATGTGGGTTATTTTGGCATATATAGTTTTACAATATATTTCCTGTATCAAAATCTGGAGCATAATACCTATTTTCCCGTATTTTTAGTCTTCGCGACACGCGTGATACGTGTTTGTTGGTTTTGGGTTTCTGCGTATCGCGACGCGTCGGAGTGACTTCAGGCGCGTAGTCACATGTTTTAGCGTATCGCGCACACGCGCGCTTGGTTTACGACACGAGTTACTAGTTCGGCTTTAATGTCGTGTTTGTGTGACTTCAAGCTTATGTATGATGTATTGTGTAATTCTAGGTTCGCAGGCGAGTACGACGGACGCCGCGCAGAAGGGGAAACAAGTTGTTGGCTATACCTAGCGAGAGACTACGGTGAGTAGATTTCACATCTACGGGGATATCGCCCGCATGGCGTTCTACGTCAGGGCTGAAAGGACCTTATAGTTTCCTTTGTATACATTAACTATTCATGGCTACTATTTAGTGCGTGCTGCATTCCCTACTATTTGGATATAACCTAGAATTGATAGAACACAGCACCATTACTAACGGTCCATGTTGCACGAGCACTATCCTGCATGTTACACACACCGTTAGTAATTGCCATGACACTCACACTGTAGAATTTACATCGGATCAGTATATTGTAGCTCATCTATATGTGACTTGACATGATATTCATATTTGATGCACATATCATATCTGATCATTGACTTGAATATTGGTTTGCGTTACATGTGATTTCTGGATTTGGGAACCGTGGCTATTTCAAATATGTAATCATTTAAAAACCCGGTTCCCTTGATATGATATTTCGGTGCGTCCACCATGTGTTTCCTCGGTGCTAGAGTGATATATGTGAACCTGAACCGAGGAGCTGGTTGAGGCCGATTACGGGTACATGGTGGATCCGGTATGGTATCCCGGGGTGAGAACGGTTTCGCTGTGTAGTAGACGGTGAGCCTGGCAGAGGGACTACTACCTACCGGTGATTGGTTGGACCTGACAGTTATCCGGAGGGTACTGATCAGAGTCTATAGATGGATGCAGGGTGATCCGTACTGCCGGGGCCGAGGGCCGATACCGCAGACGGAGCCCGTTGGCTGACCCGGACTGACGGGGCCCGATGGATGAGGATTTGCGTGTCGATGCTGGACACGAGTATTTATGATATTTGGGTGCCGATGTTGGGCACTCGGGATTCTCAGAGATGTACAGGATTTGAGGGCCGATGAGAGTGCCGGCGCCTGAGCTGTTTGGGGGATCTGGGTGCATTGATGGACACCGATCATATATTCCACGTTGACATTCCGTGTAGATAATATTATTGCCCATGCTCAGCATTTATTATTGTACCTCATCCTGTAGTTACATTACCTGATAGAGCACTTGTATGATTATTGCACATACTGCTTATCACATTTTGATATCATCTGTTGGCATATGATAGAGTAGCGCAGTCCGTGCATGATCGCGATTACCTTTATATGTTATCTCTATTCATGAGTTGGCAACTCACCCCCGTTGTACCACAGTGTTTGCAGGTTGCCCTTCGGAGTAGTTGCGGCAGGCTGCGCTTGCATCTTTTGACACAGATACCCCCATAGTTGGTGTACTAGCTCTTTTGCTGATAGGTGGGTTTGTGCGGTATCTGTTTATCTTTCAGTTATGTACATTGTTGTATCTAGTATTCTCCATCTACCATGAATGTATTTGACTTAGAGACAGTGTGAGGACGATGATGTATATTATTTGTATTCTGGTGTCGAGCTCGTTGTGAGCCGGCTGTACTCGCAGTATATTCTCTCTGTGATGTTCCCACTTGTGGATCTTGATCTTCTCTACGGCGTCGTATATTGCTATCTTGGTGATTGTTTACTTAGATTCCTTAACATGTTAGTAAGTGCTTTCATTTTAAACTTATAACACTCTATACTTTTACTGGTTTGATTTCTGGGTTTTCGGTTCACTTAGTCACGTTACGCCTGTAGACGTTACGTGGTTAAGTGCTGGTCACGGGCCAAACTTTGGGTCGTGACAAAGTTGGTATCAGAGCCAGGTTTTACCTTTCGGAGTGTAGGACGACCCTGGTATGATGGAGTAGGTAGCTGCAGCAGGGTAGCGTAGCGTATGTATGTTCCGCGGCATACTCACGACACGGTACTCCGCCTACGCGACCTTAGGACTTGTTGATTTAAATTCCTTCTTGAGTATTGTTCATATCAGATTTTTGCTTTTTCATACCGCCCAATTTTTATCACATTGCATATCAGTAGATACTCTTGAGCCGTGTTTGCTAGTCAATTGCAGGATACAGGTTCTCGGTTCTAAAACGGTGAAATTCATGGAAAACACGACAAAATCCGGGTTCCTGCCAACCACAGATAAAACACGGGTCTCCGCTCTTTATCCGTCTGTTGCCACACACCAGTTTAGGAGACAAAATGGCAAATCGATTGTCACCTTCATGCACAAGGCTCAATGGCAACACAAGATCCAAGAAATCTACGCGGAGCTCAAGAAAATCATGACAAAAGATACACATCCAATCACCTTTTGATCAACAGAAATTCTGGAAAATTCGTGAAGAAAATCTGAGAAAAGATATATACCAGACTCATGAACACAACAAACCAGGGAACCCTACAAAAATTGGTCACCTAACTCCACTAAAGAGCCGCGGTTCCGCGGCATAAGCTGGCTTAGGCCGCGGATCCGCGGCCGTATAGTGGCGGCAGTTGACTAATTTTTGAGGGTGTTTTTGTCTTTCCATGTTAGTTCTGAGGGTTGCCCTAAGTTTTCATTTTTCAGTCTATAAATAGCCCAGAACATTGTGAAGTAAATGGTCCATAATCTTGTATTTTATTTTCTAGGTTTAGTTGTGTTTCTTCTTCCTCTTCTCATCTCTTCTCCATTAAAACTTGTAGTGAACTTTGTGAGTGAAGAATGATGAATAAAGAAGACTCTTTTGCTATTATATCTTGTCTTGTTCTTTTATAATTGCTTGTAATTTTAAATTGTTAACTTAGTTGTTGTTATTTCTTGTTATTTCTTTCTCTTCTCTTTTCCTTTATCATTAAAACAACCATGATGCTTACGCTTGATCCTTGCCAAGGTGAGGTCGCAAATAGCTAGTTGTTATCTTTTAATCTCCTTCTTTCTATCTTCCTCTTTTGTTTTGTTTTCTTTTCATTATGATGTGTGAGTAGTTTTACACTTGTTAGGGTAGGATAAGGGAAGTTTGAGAGAAGGAAATCTCTCTCACTCTTTCCTTGCCCAACAACTTAATTCGACTCCCGCTAATTGAACCACAATCCGCTCCTTACGGCACCCTATCCTACATGATAGCGGTGATTCCGTAGTGAGACCGGTTGTGGTTGAATTAACCGGAGGTTATGGCTAAGAGCCAAGAACGGACGGACAAGCACCAAAAGGAAGAACTTATGCGTTGGAAAGCCTAGCTTATACTCGCAAGTTCCTTCCTAGTCGTGCTAATCCCCGTTGTTGCCGATTACCGTAACACCGATATTAAGAGGGGCAACGAAAGATGTGGGAGACTCCTAACTCAAAATAACCTAATCCTAACCCTAACAAGCTCTCTTTACATATCATTTTAGCACTTAGATAATCACAAACAAATCTGGACTCTCGGACTTAACTCGTTAAAACACATAGAAAAAGACTCCCATCTCCCTGCGGACAACCGGTACTCAACCGGCTAGCTATAAGCGAAACCGTCTTGATTGCGGTAATTAACTAAAACTTGAACACGCAGAACTCCTAAGAATCAAATGGCGCCGTTGCCGGGGAGACGGTAGTTTATTTCTTTGTGTAATTTCGGGTTAACATGTGAATATAAATATAACCAAAACAAACAAAAAAATATACGTTGTAAAAAATCATCTTGTTATTTTTGATTAGTTTTTGTGCAAGTGTGCAGGAAAATACGAAGTTCGAGTTCAGTGGCCAAGACGTAGAATATACGGAGTTCAAGTTCAGTGCCAAAGACGTGGGAAGATAGAACCACATTTCGCGGCTACACCGCGACGGATCAAAACGAAGCAAACGGTCTTCTGTCAAAATCTGGAGCAGGTACAGTAAGCAAATAAAAATTCAGAAAATCCAAACAAGCAGAGGACACCAACAGGAGCTCACACCAGAAAAATGGATCCCCAACTCCACCACTACACCGCGGAACCGCGGCATTAGCGTTCTTAGGCCGCGGAACCGCGGCGGTTTGGTGGAGTCAGCCACCCAAATTTCCCTGTAAGTCTCTCTAACTCCTCCCCACTCCTCTGGACTCCAATAAACTGTGTTTTCTGCAGCCTTCTTTGCGCAAATTCTCTTCCCCCTTCCAATAAACTGTTCTTGCGCAGGATTCTTTGCGCCGCGCTAAAATAAAAATTGTTTGCAGTTGATTTGTTACCGCTTTGCATTCTTTAATACGGACTTAAGGGGCTTGAAACCAATTCAGATTGGGTGGGGATTTCATCACCCTTCCCAGGACCCCAAAAATCACAAAAGCATATGCATTGTCCATTGTAATTAAAAAATACTAGACTGCAGCCCTAAGGACTTCGCTCTCATTAGGAGAAGTTAAACCGTGTTTAGAATCTCGCTTAACGGTATATTGTTTACGGGGTGTCTAGGAAAGTGTTAACGGCGCAACCGCCAAAAGAGAAAGGGTTACTTAATTAAGGAACTTCGCGAAAGCGTTGGAAAACCTCCCCTTATCTCTGCACTTACCTAGCCTCGTGATCAGTGTATCTTGAGCCCGTTTCTCGATATTGTTTTACTTCGACAATCAAGTTCTGGAGCAGGTCTAGCAGACCTAGGTGACCCTAGATCTAGGTGTGATTGTGCATATCTTGTTTGTGATTGCTTAAAGCCGTAAGTCCGTACATATTTCTGTAAAGCTCTTTCTAAAAAAAAAAGGGAAAAAATCAAAAACTTTTATAAAAACTTGCCCTTTGTCGCCAAAATCCATTTTTCACCCACCACCCATCGCCTTTCTCCATTGACGTTTTCTTACCCTCACCTTCTCCGCTTTGACTATACTAAACTCGTTTAGTGTATGTCCGCTTGGACTCGGGACACTAGCGCCCGCCTAGTCCGTGTTACGTTAGTCGCTACCGACTACGCGATCGACTCAGATGTCGATACTCCGTCCACTCGTCTTTCACCTTTACCTTTTCCAGCCAACTCCGACATTGACCGAAATTCTGTTCATACATCTTCACCTTCACCTTCACCAACCTCTTCTTCCGCGATGTCAGGATTTAATCCGAACATCTCTTTGACTACCCCGGGATTGGCTCCACCTCCTACGGAGACCAATAACCCACCACCACCGCCTATTGTAGCGCCGCAGCAAATCGCGCTCCAGGATCGTTTCTATCCCACCCGTTCTGCACTTCCCACCTGCCTTTCTCTTCCACCGGCCAATGGGGACAACTTTGAAATTAAGCCCCACTTCATCAACATGCTTCCACGATTTCATGGGCTTGAATCTGAAGATGCCTATATCTTCATCAACAAATTTCAAAACGTCTGTGCCATGATGAAAACTACCCAACTGTCGGACGATGCTATACGTTTATGGGTCATTCCGTTCACTTTATGCGATCTTGCTGAAAAATGGCTGTATAGCACCGCTTCCCATTCCATAACCAGTTGGGACGAGTTTGTTAAAGTGTTTCTCAAAAAGTTCTATCCGAATCATAAAACCGCAAGGATTCGCAATGAAATCAACCAATTCTCTCAGCTTTCTTCTGAACCCTTCTGGAAGTGCTTTGACCGGTACAAAGTCCTTCTTGTTCAGTGTCCTCACCACGGTATAGAGAAATGGCAACTGTGCCAAACCTTATACGAGGGCCTGAACCCAGCAACGAAGCGGTTGTTGGAAACCATCTGTCAGGGCCACTTCCTATCGAAATCTGACGAGGAAGCGTGGCAGTTCTTTGACGACCTTGCGGAGCAAACGCTACAATGGGAGAGCACCAGACCGACTTCTTCTTCTTCTACCTCCACTTCTACCGGTCAGTCTAGGGTAGGAATTCACCAACTTGATGTTTCTATTGCGATGAAAGCTGAAATGGCTGCAATAATGAGAAAGCTTGAAGCGATAGAGAGCAAATTTTCTTCTCCTGCTCCTGCCCCTGTTCTCCCCCTTCGTACCATTTGCGCTTGTTGTTCCGATCCTTCTCACTTGACCGAAGAGTGTCCTTACAATCCACCCTCGCAAGGACAGGATCAGGTTAATGCTGCATTCCAGCAAAGACCGAGGAATGATCCATACTCTTCCACCTACAATCCCGGTTGGAGGAACCACCCCAATTTCGCCTGGAATCAGAATCAGAATCAATTCCAGGGCAACAATTTTCAAAGGGCCCCTCCGCCGCAACAACAAGCGCAACAACAAACTCAGTTTCAGCAGCCCTTCTAACCCCAACCTTTCCAAAATCAGACGAACAACTTTGCACCCAACAATTCTTTTCCACCAAACAACTTTGTTCCGTCAAACAACGATAATGTTTCCTCGCTCGAACGAAGTCTGGAGGCGTTCGTTAAACAATCGACTCAATCCACCGCAAACATCCAGTCTTCCATTCAGTCCTTAATGCAACACACTGCCGCTCACGGGCAAAGCATCAAAACCATCGAAGCCCAGATTGCACAACTGAATGCGGCCTTAAGCGAGCGAGAGAAGGGGAAGCTCCCGTCCCAACCACTCCCAAATCCCGGTCACCCACAGAATGTACATGTTGCTCTTGAACAACAGAATCATAATGTGAGTGCCGTGACCACATTGAGATCGGGAAGGATGCTGCAAAACAACATTGGCAAACGGATCAACGATGACACCCCGGCCGCTGCTTCTTCTTCTTCTTCTTCTTCTGAGCTATTCTCCGTTCTTCACAAGGCTCTCCTTCCTCTTCTTCTGCTCTGAACGGACCCACCTCTCACTCCACTAAAACACCTGTTCTGGGATCCGTTCCAACTCCACAATCTCCTCCACAAGCATTAGACTCAACCAATTTTAAAAATGTCCCATTTCTAAACCGGTTGAGGTCTAATAAACAAAATCCTCAAATGGAGAAGATTCTGGAGTTATTTAAGCAGGTTAACATTAACATTCCTCTTTTAGATGCTGTCCAACAAGTCCCATCCTACGCGAAAATCTTAAAGGACTTGTGCACGAAAAAGAGGAAGTCTCAGGTACCCAAGAAAGTTTTCTTGGCTAGTGCTGTGAGTGATGCCCTTACCCAATCTTTACCACAAAAACGGAAGGACCCTGGCTGTCCTATGATTTCTATTACTATTGGGGATAAGAACATCAACCGCGCACTATTAGATCTTGGTGCCAGTGTTAACCTGCTTCCGTATTCAGTATACGAACAATTAGACGTCGGAGAGCTGAAACCCACGCACTGCACTCTCCAAATGGCCGACCGATCGATCACCCATCCTAGGGGTGAGTTAGAGGATGTGTTAATAAAAGTCGGGGACTTCATATTCCCCGTTGACTTTATTGTATTAGACACACAGCCTGTAGCTAACCCCCGGAATCAAATTCCGGTGATACTCGGTCGCCCATTTCTTGCAACCTCAAATGCTGTGATCAATTGTCGCAATGGTTCGATGAACCTCTCTTTTGGAAACATGACGATTGAACTCAACATTTTTAGGTTGGGGAATCAGCCCGCCGAACCAAATGCTCATATACTGGACGTCTGCTCGATCCAGGAGATCACCCCCAGAAGAATGTGAATTCGAGGAGTTTCTTTTTGATCATGATAATCTTGACGCCACTAGTGCGTTTCTCTTCGAACCTGCTGCTGCTTCTGCGCCTGACAACGACTACGAGTGTTTTACGTTCTCCAACGATCTTAGCCGCTCGCAACCCGAGTTTGAATCCTTCGAATTTCCGGATGAGTTACCTGAACCATCCGACTCGGTCGCTTACACTTGTTTTGAACCTTTGCTAGAGTCTTTTGAGTTCGAGACCTCTGCACCAATCTTTCTTTCAATCGTTTCACCTCCGACGCTCGAACTCAAGCCTTTGCCGTCTCACCTTAAGTACGCTTACTTAGGTGAGAACGAGACCCTCCCTGTCATCATTTCGGCTTCTCTAGCTCCCGAGCAAGAGGAAGCCCTTCTCGCGGTCTTGCACAGCAACAGGCAAGCTTTCATCACATTCATCTGATGGATGATGCCAAACCAGCCCGGGATCCACAAAGACGTCTCAATCCAGTCATGAAAGAGGCTGTGAAGAAGGAGATCGTAAAATGTCTAGATAGTGGTATCATTTACCCTATCTCTGATAGCCAGTGGGTTAGCCCCATCCACGTTGTCCCCAAGAAGTCGGGCATCACGGTCATAACCAACGAGGCGAACGAGTTAATCCCTACTCGCACCCAAACTAGGTGGCGAGTGTGCATTGATTACAGAAAACTCAACGCCGCAACGCGGAAAGACCACTTTCCGCTACCTTTCATTGACCAGATGCTTGAACGATTGGCCGGACACGAGTACTACTGCTTTCTTGATGGCTACTCCGGCTATAATCAAATTCCTATCGCCGAAAAAGACCAGGACAAGACCACTTTCACTTGTCCTTTCGGCACGTTTGCATATCGTCGCATGCCCTTTGGGTTATGCAATGCGCCCGCTACCTTCCAGCGGTGTATGATGGGAATTTTCTCAGACATGGTGGAAAATTTTCTGGAGATTTTCATGGATGACTTCTCCATCTTCGGCGATTCCTTCAACGAGTGTTTGCTGCATCTTGACGCTGTCCTTACCCGATGTAAGGACAAGAATCTCACTTTGAATTGGGAGAAATGCCACTTCATGGTGCGCGAAGGTATTGTCTTAGGACATATCATCTCGCAAAATGGCATAGAGGTTGACAAAGCAAAGATTGAGGTCATTTCCAATCTACCTCCTCCCCGATGCGTCAGAGATATCCGAGCCTTCCTTGGCCATGCCGGTTTCTATAGACGGTTCATCAAGGACTTTAGCAAGATTGCTAGTCCCT
The DNA here is from genome assembly GCA_030015575.1 of Agapanthus africanus. Taxonomy (NCBI): domain Eukaryota; kingdom Viridiplantae; phylum Streptophyta; class Magnoliopsida; order Asparagales; family Amaryllidaceae; genus Agapanthus; species Agapanthus africanus. The sequence continues at coordinate 57,882,865 of JASDDO010000029.1, forward strand.
TGACTCTTTTGCTGGCCAAGGATACGCCATTCGACTTCACTCGAGCTGTGTGACTGCATTCGAGTCATTGAAAAGCTCACTCACTTCTGCTCCCGTTCTTTCTTCACCTGACTGGACGCACCCATTTGAGATTATGTGCGATGCATCCGACTTGGCCATTGGTGCTGTCCTTGGACAACACATCAACAAGATGCCGCACGTAATCTATTATGCGAGCCGAACCCTGAACGACGCCCAACTCAATTATACAACAACTGAGAAGGAATTCTTAGCTGTTGTATTTGCTTTAGAAAAGTTCAGGCCTTACCTCATCGGCTCTCCAGTCATTGTCTACACTGACCATTCTGCTCTGCGCCATCTTTTTGCGAAGAAAGATGCAAAATCTCGGTTAATCCGTTGGATCCTCTTGCTTCAAGAGTTTGACCTTGTCATTAAGGACAAACGAGGATGTGAAAACGTGGTTGCCGACCATCTCTCACGACTTCCTTCTTCGCCTTCGCTTCCAATTCCGATCAACGACGTTTTCCCGGATAAACAGCTCTTGACAGTATCTTGCGAACCCTGGTTCGCAGATATTGTGAATTATTTGGCCACGGGATTACTACCGACTGAATGGTCAAGTCAGGACAGACTTCGCTTCTTATCCCAAGTAAAACACTTTTACTGGGACGAACCCTATTTGTTCAAGTACTGTCCCGACCAGATTATTCGTCGGTGTGTCCCTGACGAGGAATTCAAGAGTGTGCTGTCATTTTGCCACGATCAAGCGTGTGGCGGGCATTTTGGCCCCAGAAAGACAGCTGAGAAGATCTTGCAATGTGGTTTCTTCTGGCCACAACTCTTCAAAGATGCTCATGACTATTGCAAGACTTGCTCCCGGTGCCAACACATGGGCCGGATATCCCGGAGGAACGAGATGCCGCTCCAACCGATCTTGGTTGTGGAGATTTTCGATGTTTGGGGGATAGATTTCATGGGGCCGTTTCCCAGCTCTTTTGGGAACTTGTAGATCCTTCTCGCTGTTGATTACGTCTCTAAATGGGTCGAGGCTGTGCCCAGCCGGACTAACGATAACAAGGTTGTCGTTAGGTTCCTTAAAGAAAACATTTTCTCCCGGTTTGGGCACCCCCGAGCGATCATTAGCGACAATGGAAGTCATTTCTGCAACAAGACTTTCGAGGCCTTGATGCGTAAATATTCCATTAATCATAAGCTCTCTACGCCCTACCACCCCCAAACCTGCGGGCAGGCCGAAGTTTCAAATCGGAAAATCAAGCAGATACTGGAGAAGACGGTTTCCAAGAACCGTAAGGATTGGTCGCTGAAACTCATGGATGCCCTTTGGGCATTTCGAACCGCTTATAAGACCGACCTTGGCATGTCTCCCTATCGGCTTGTGTACGGAAAAGCCTGCCACCTACCTGTCGAAATAGAGCATCACGCATTTTGGGCGATAAAGGAGCTGAATCTGTCTCTCGAAGATGCGGGCAGCCATCGGAAGCTGCAGTTGAACGAACTAAGCGAGCTTAGGGATGAGGCTTACGATAACGCGGTTGTCGTTAAGAATCGAACGAAGGTGTTTCACGATAAACACCTTTTGCGCAAAACCTTCGTACCTGGTCAGCAGGTACTGCTTTACGACAACCGACTTCATTTCCATCCAGGAAAGCTCAGATCTCGCTGGAAAGGGCCGTATTTTGTGCGGAATGTGTATCCGCAGGGCGCTGTGGATTTGGAAAATCCAAAGGACGGTTCATTTTTCAAAGTGAATGGACAACGACTCAAACCGTACCTTAGCGCCGAACCAACAGAGGAGCTCCTGTTCTTACAGGAGCCGGTTTACCCTGCCTGATCTTCCTCTGCCTACCTCCAAACTTCGGTTATCCAGCCAAGAACAGTGGACACTGTTCCAAATAAGTTTGGGGGTATGTATAAATCATTTTGTATATATTTGTGGATATTCTTTTTCTTTTTCTTTTAAAACAAAAAAAAAATTTGGGTATCGCTAACCGACAATTTTGACCCTTCAAATGATCTCTTCATGCAATGACAGTGAGGACACTGTCCAGTTTAAGTTTGGGGGTACGCTCGGTACGCATTTCTTACCTTCGCATTCATATGTATATTTTGCATCTGCATATTAAAATCCATAAAATCCATAAAAATCTGAAAATTTTCTAAAAACATAAAAACTTTTCTATCAAGTTAGCTAGTGGGAGGACTCTGATTCAACATTTCGACGGTTTTGTTTGATTAAATAAGAATAACTAAATCTTATGTTTAGATTTTGAAAACCTGAAAAATAACTCTCCTTTAAAGTTAACTATAGCTGATATACGTCTTTACATCACACTACACGTGTCGTGAGTTTTTGGAAATTAGATGACAAGTCTTTTATGTTTAAAAACTTTTAACAGATAAATGATTTTATGAGGATCAAATAGGTTTGTTCTGAAACAAGTAATATCAAGAATAGTTTATGAAGTAAAGCGAATATGAAGGAATGTTATTGATGCCGTAATTGGAACTAAGTCTGAAAAATAACCTATCTGGAACTTGATTGGAATGATTACACACCAAAACCCACTAAACACGTCTTTTATCCAAAAAATAACTGAACTGCCGGTTATATCTCCGTTCGTATTAAATCATCTGATTTTCACGCCAAACTGTCTTTTGTTTTTGGACCTAGGTAACTTGAGTAATTAAGTCCGCTGGGGTGTTTCTACACCTAATGCCCTAAAACCAACTGGTTTGGGTGCATTGGCCCAAAGCTCGCTAAGAAGCCTAGAAAGTCCAGATTAAAACAAAGTCAAGCAAGTGTTCTCTCCGAGTTAAAATTCCTAACGGTTCTTTGTGTGAGAATAATCTTGATAAAAGACAGGCTTTTATAAAAATTTTAGCGGAGATATGAAGGTTTTATTCTATGATAAAGACTATTGCACATTCACAGAGGTGTGTATGAAATGAAAATAAGAAAAAGGTGGAGTGAAAAATAAGACCTAGTTTCCTGTTAAGGAAGATAGAAATTCTGAAGTTGAAACCTTACTGGAAAACGAAACTTAAAAAATGCTTAACTCTTTATAAAACTTATGTGATCCTTTCAAAATTCTTATCCGGGCTTTATTATGAGGACTTTATTCGACCTTTCTGGAACTTAACGACACTATTTGCACTGCACGTAAAGACATATAAAATCTGTAGTTAAATAAGAAGCGAGGTGTGAAAAATAAGGGTTCGATAGTCTAGACTTAGGATAATAGAATTGTTATTTTCTGAAACAAAACTTTAGGGATTGAATCTTAGTTATTTTACAAAACCAACTTGACCGGATTTTGTGGGTAGTATCCGCTGAAAACCCTCAGGAGACAACACTCCTCCTACTAGGGACACCTAGAGGTTTAACGGCTTGTTGCACATGCTCAGTGCAATCGCATTCCCTGCGAAAGTGAGGTTAGGAATTTTTTTGTGAATAAATTGGCTTTGCTCGGGACGAGCAAATAATAAGTTTGGGGGTATTTGTTCATATCAGATTTTTGCATTTTCATACCGCCCAATTTTTATCACATTGCATATCGGTAGATACTCTTGAGCCGTGTTTGCTAGTCAATTGCAGGATACAGGTTCTCGGTTCTAAAACGGTGAAATTCATGGAAAACACGACAAAATCCGGGTTCCTGCCAACCACAGATAAAACACGGGTCTCCTCTCTTTATCCGTCTGTTGCCACACACCAGTTTAGGAGACAAAATGGCAAATCGATTGTCACCTTCATGCACAAGGCTCAATGGCAACACAAGATCCAAGAAATCTATGCGGAGCTCAAGAAAATCATGACAAAAGATACACATCCAATCACCTTTTGATCAACAGAAATTCTGGAAAATTCGTGAAGAAAATCTGAGAAAAGATATATACCAGACTCATGAACACAACAAACCAGGGAACCCTACAAAAATTGGTCACCTAACTCCACTAAAGGGCCACGGTTCCGCGGCATAAGCTGGCTTAGGCCGCGGATCCGCGGCCGAATAGTGGCGGCAGTTGACTAATTTTTGAGGGTGTTTTTTTCTTTCCATGTTAGTTCTGAGGGTTGCCCTAGGTTTTCATTTTTCAGCCTATAAATAGCCCAGAACTTTGTGAAGGAAATGGTCCATAATCTTGTATTTTATTTTCTAGGTTTAGTTGTGTTTCTTCTTCCTCTTCTCATCTCTTCTCCATTAAAACTTGTAGTGAGCTTTGTGAGTGAAGAATGATGAATAAAGAAGACTCTTTTGCTATTATATCTTGTCTTGTTCTTTTATAATTGCTTGTAATTTTAATTTGTTAACTTAGTTGTTGTTATTTCTTGTTATTTCTTTCTCTTCTCTTTTCCTTTATCATTAAAACAACCATGATGCTTACGCTTGATCCTTGCCAAGGTGAGGTCGCAAATAGCTAGTTGTTATCTTCTAATCTCCTTCTTTCTATCTTCCTCTTTTGTTTTGTTTTCTTTTCATTATGATGTGTGAGTAGTTTTACACTTGTTAGGGTAGGATAAGGGAAGTTTGAGAGAAGGAAATCTCTCTCACTCTTTCCTTGCCCAACAACTTAATTCGACTCCCGCTAATTGAACCACAATCCGCTCCTTACGGCACCCTATCCTACATGATAGCGGTGATTCCGTAGTGAGACCGGTTGTGGTTGAATTAACCGGAGGTTATGGCTAAGAGCCAAGAACGGACGGACAAGCACCAAAAGGAAGAACTTATGCGTTGGAAAGCCTAGCTTATACTCGCAAGTTCCTTCCTAGTCGTGCTAATCCCCGTTGTTGCCGATTACCGTAACACCGATATTAAGAGGGGCAACGAAAGATGTGGGAGACTCCTAACTCAAACTAACCTAATCCTAACCCTAACAAGCTCTCTTTACATATCATTTTAACACTTAGATATTCACAAACAAATCTGGACTCTCTGACTTAACTCGTTAAAACACATAGAAAAAGACTCCCATCTCCCTGCGGACGACCCGTACTCAACCGGCTAGCTACAAGCGAAACCGTCTTGATTGCGGTAATTAACTAAAACTTGAACACGCAGAACTCCTAAGAATCAAGTATGTACATTCCTGCGATTCGACTTCCGTATCCTTATCGAATCCTATTGTTCCTTTCAGCCATTATGCCGCTAAAGATTACGAGGGCGCAGAGAGCGGCCGCGAGGGCTGAGATTCGAGTTGACTCGTCCGAGACGAGGACTGATCCGGGTAGTACACCGGTTGTGCCCGAGCAGGCTGTTCCTGCCGTGACAGATCAGATTGCTATGTTAGGGGCTGGTGTGCAGGAGATACGCCAGACGATGGGATCCAGTATGCAGGAGATGCGCCAGATGATGGGATCTCTAGTTGAGACACTTCAAGCGCTGCGACCAGAGGTAGTTCCACCCGTTGTAGAGACCGCGGTGGTGCCCACAGTTCAGGCAGTTGCACCTGCGACTACAGAGGTTATTACAGTATCGCTGTCAGAGTTTATGAGGCTGAAGCCTCCAGTCTTCACAGGCACCGATGTGGCCGAGGACCCACAGTCTTTCATTGATCGGATGGCGCGGATATGTCGTTCACTTAGATGCGCAGATGTGAGATGGGTTGAGTTCGTGAGCTTTCGCCTGGAAGGTCTTGCGCAGAAATGGTGCGAATCAGTCGAGAAGGGTAGAGCAGCAGGTCTTCCTCCTATGACCTGGACAGAGTTCGTGGCGCTATTCCTTGCCCGCTTTCTTCCCCTGAGTATCAGAGATGCTAGAGCACGCAGGTTCAAGTCTTTATGCCAGACGCCAGAGATGTCAGTGGCAGAGTACGATGTGCTGTTCACCGAGCTATCAGTTTATGCTCTGTATCTAGTGGCTACTGAGGAGTTGCGAGTCAAGAGATTTGTCCGAGGCTTGCTTACACCACTATTCCTTGCTATCAGCGCACAGCATTAAGAGACATACGCAGCAGCTGTAGATGCAACATTATTAGTTGAGGAGCGCCTTGCTGAGACTTCGGCAGTCTCAGAGCCGAAGAGAGTTCGTGCAGATACGTCAGTGCAGAGACGGCCCTTCCGGCGTCGTGACAGGCACCTTGCAGGTGGAAGAGATTCGAGACGAGGCCGATTGTTTAGCTCATTTCCCCAGGAGGGTCAACGACCATCATTAGGATGTTACCGTTGCGGGAGTTCTTATCATCGTGTGCGAGATTGTCCGGAGGTACCCCGGAGTGAGGCGGCAGCACCGCATGTTACATTACCACCTTCACCATCCCAGACGGCATTGCCGATAGTACCTACTGTTACTCCGTGTCAGACGCATGCACAGAGAGGTCGTGGTCGCGGAGGATTTGTTCATAAAGGACGAGGTGACCGAGGCAGAGGGCAGCCAGCGGCCGGCAGGGGACAGTTAGTTACAGGTGGAGGACAGGTGCGAGTTTTTGCTTTGACGTATCAGGACGCGCAGGCGTCCAATGCTGTGGTCTTAGGTATCCTTTCTGTATGTTTGGTTGATGCACACGTGTTATTCGATCCCGGATCCACGCACTCGTACGTATCCACACACTTTGTGCCGAGTTTGGGTAGAGAGTCTGGTTTGCTTGACCAGACGCTTGTTGTGACTACTCTTGTGGGAGAGTCTTTTGTTGCTAGGCATGTGTTCCGATCCTGTACCGTCCGTATTGGCGAGAGAGAGTTGCCGGTCGATTTGATCCTTCTTGAGATGTTAGACTTCGACGTTCTTTGGGGCATGGATTGGTTAGCCACGTGCTATGCTTCTGTTGACTGCCGCGAGAAGACAGTTCGATTTTGTTTTCCCGGCGAGTCGGCTGTTGTTATGTTGGGGGACCGTGTTGCCACCCCTCACAGTGTGATTTCTTCTTTTCGCGCTGGACAGCTTTTGCGGAAGGGATGTCAGGGATTTCTCGCCTATGTTTGCGATACTAGAGCTACAGAGGTTCCTCTGGATCAGGTTCCGGTTGTTAGCGAGTTCCCTGATGAGCTTCCTGGGCTACCGCCCGAGCGTGATATTTCCTTCTGTATTGATTTGGTTCCTGGCGCGGGGCCTATTTCTGTACCGCCTTATCGGATGGCCCCGGCGGAACTTCGAGAATTGAAGGGCCAGTTGCAGGACTTGCTGGATAAGGGACTTATTCGACCCAGTGTTTCTCCTTGGGGTGCTCCAGTCCTGTTCGTCAAGAAGAAGGACGGCAGTATGCGTTTGTGTATCGACTACCGCCAGCTGAACAGGGTGACAGTGCGGAACAGATATCCTTTGCCACGCATCGACGATTTGTTCGACCAGCTTCAGGGGGCAGGATACTTTTTGAGGATCGATTTGCGATCGGGCTACCATCAGCTGCGGGTTCGACAGGGGGACATTCCCAGGACAGCTTTCCGCACACGTTACGGCCATTACGAGTTTTTGGTGATGTCGTTCGGACTCACCAACGCGCCAGCTGCATTCATGGACTTGATGAACCGCATTTTCCGGCCGTATCTTGATCTGTTCATCATGTAGGGTTCCTAGGCACTCTCAAGAGGTCTCACAAGGCATCAACCATGCCAATTTCAAATTTTACGGGTGCCGAGAAACCCTAATACGGATCGTTAACTAGAATTTTAGGCGAAAATATAAACTAGTTAACAACTTAACTACAATAACGGAAATACAACCTTTGTAGATCCGGTCCTCCACCTCCATAGCTCCGCAATGAAGTCTCCTCGCTGTCCAAATCGAATCCCGGGCTCTAGCGTCGGCTTCATCGGAGAAATGGGCGGGCTAGGTCATCGACTACGATGCCGAAGATGATCTGCATCACAAGATCAAGCTCCCACTTCACCAAGTCATGAAACTTGTGAAGAAAACACCCTATACTACTTGGCAAGAGGTAGAGGATGAAGAAATAGGAGGTGGGTTCACTTTAGAATTGGATTTCTCACTCATTTGCTCAAGTTGCCATTGATGGAGCAAGGTTTCTTCATGAAGAAAAATAAGAGGAAGAAGATGATAGAATATGATAAGTTAATAATAATAGAAAAGTAAATCATACTTATCATATACTAACCCTTGGTTAAGTGTAGAGAATGAACTAGGGTTAGTTTAAATGGTTAGGGTTAAGCATGAGACAAGAATGGTGACTTAGTCAATGCTTCATGAATCTTCAACTAAAAACAAACATAGCCACCATTCATTTCATATCTTTTCCAAAAATAAATAAATGAATAAATAGATATGAAAAACAAAACCCTAACCATTTAAATAACCATGGTTTAATCTTTACACAAACTCAAGTAAGCATGTATCATCAAACATGATACAATCAAGTGCACAAAAGTATATCACATATACAACTTGTGAACTTTGAGTGAGAAAATCCATTTAAAGTGAACCAATACTAGTTAATGCAAAGTAATATATCAAATATATAATTATGCATTAAATCATCAAATCAACACTTGATTCAATGATCCGGTCATGTCGCACATAACCGACTAGTTTCCAATGTATCGGCTTATCGAATCAATCCTTGATTCGATAACTAGGTTATATCGCAGACAACCATTCGATACATTCATCGCGAGAATGAAATACGGTATCACATACACGCATTATTCTCGGTCCCGTACATATCTCATATGCGCTCCTATTTCGTTTCGCTTGAGCCAGGAAACCTCTGTGTAGGACTCTAAAGACTCGTCAATACGCCGGCAGTAGGTGATGATCATATCAAACACCCACAAGCCGCAAGCGGTCTGCTAAACGTAACGGCCACCCGGGTATTGAGCGATCAGAAGATCGACGAGCAAGCCCGCTCACACTCCTGTGAATCCAACCAGTAACACTTATTGTACAGTCCGGTCTGATCGTCTGATATGTCGCATATCTCGCCTAGGGGTGGTAAACGTCAGACCCCAATAGCTTGATAAGTCGTGTCGATATGAGGTCTATAACAGTTCGAGAAACTACAGGTAACACTTACCAGTAAATCTCAGCAACCCTGGCCAGGGATTTCCGGTTATAGCCAATCGAACACAGCGCAACATCAACTCCCTATACCGGGAGAGACGAATCCCCTCCTATCGTTCATTGCCTCCATGTGATTCGGGACTGTACCCAAAAACCACCGTTTTGCATGCCCTCTTGGACGTGGTAAGGTGGAAATCAAAGCATAGTGGGAACCACACAAGACTCTATGACGATCTCGGGTCAACAGACTACTCTGTACCAGTGTCACCAGAGAACTGCCATCTGACGTAAGGTATAATACCATCTGGGAGTTCTCGACGAGTCCGTCCAGTGTACCAAGTCTCCACTGAGCACCCGTATATCATCTCTGATGTCAAACACCAATGGATATAGGATCATCCATCGCCTATCTGTATGGGTCGAGAAGGTATACGCTAGTCTACTCTGGTATATCGATGCCCCGTCTCGATACACCCACGACTAGGGACTTTGAAGGATGTACTTATGGACTACCATGTTCCCACTAGTATGATCTGCATCATAGTCCAAGTAGTCAAGTACACATCCTAAGGGCTTTACCAACATGTAACAGAGAGACAAACTGTATACACGTTAAGGTAAAGAGCAACCAGATAGCATACTATCATGTCGAGCAAGAAAGTCCTCCCTATATATGTCCAAGCATCCACTACAATATACATCCTATGTATAGTAATGGCCTCTAGGGCATACATATAACTAACAATCTCCTACTTGCACTAGGGCCATCTGATAGCAGTGGTTGCAGTATCTCATAGTCAACCATCCCATAAAAGTTTCTCTCTGGGAAAAGGCCTTTGTGAGTGGATCCGCCGTGTTGTCCTCTGAGTCTACTCTCCTAACCTCGATCACCCTGGAGATCAACCATCTCCATGATCAGGTGATACTGCCTTAGAAATGTCTGGATCACTGATGGGACGGGTGTTCCTTGGCATAAGCCACAACTCCATTGTCACACAATGGGAGGAACTAAGTTCATCTTATGAACAAATATACACCCAGACTTCCTCTTTGGTAGCATCTCGAATAGCGATGTATCCAGCCTTTATCGTCTAGTATGCCACGGTATCTAGCTTGGAACTTTTCCAACATACCGTCCCTTTACTAAGGGCAAAGACAATGCCTGTGGCTGACATTCAGTCGTCTTTATTGTTGCGCCACGGCAGCGCCCCGGCCGTCTTACTCGAGGCCAAATTGCGGAATCAAAAATTTTCCTTACTCGGAAACCGGCGCTACCGCGGACAATTACCCGGAGCGAAACCATTAACCTAATGCTAGCTATCTAGATATGGGGTTAGAGAAGTATACCGAGTGATCCGAGTCCTCCGGTCTACTCTTCATCATCCCGATCTCCCGCGGAAAGTCTTGGCTCCACATCGTCGCCTCCTCGCCGGAAAGGGCACCACATCGCCTTCGTCTTTTACGGGCTCCCGCCTCAATACCGAGGCAACTCGAGCATGAAGCCGGCAACTCGACATGCTCAAGATATGCTGTAGAAAGTGTAGAGTAGAATCGTAGTCTCATTTTGGGGTGGTGTTGCCATGATGGAGGAATCAAGGTGATATGAACTTGGGGATTTTTGAGGCAAATGAAAAATGATATGAATCAATAATTTTCCCACACCCTCACCAAAAATGAAATGAACCATCATCCCCAAATCAAGTGGCCGGCCAAGTCTTTTTAATGGTGGAGGAAAACCAAAATCCAAAACTAAGAAGGGAGGTTATTGTAGGATAAAGCAAGGGTGACCATAAACAAAACATACACCATGCTTCATTTAAAACCAACCATACCCATTTCAAATCTCATTAAAGCAAGTGATGGATGAAAGAGAATGAAGCTATCATAATCAATCTTTATGCAAGAAAACCCCTCCACAAATGTAATTTGCAAAACTGCAAATTACCCCCTCCATCGGAAAAGTCCGGCCGGGAAAGAACAAAAGAAAACCGGCCGGAACGGAATGCGAACTGGCAACTCCAGAAAACTGGTCCCGTAATAAATTACAGGAAAACCCCGATACTGTGCATACACACCCGCATCTGTATTCCGTCCGGATACAAATGCAATGAGACAAAATCTACACTGTACTAAACTAGTACCGGCTTAAACCAAAGCCGGCTAGTAAAACCCGTTCGATCCTGATCCGTGCAATACCGCACGTATCTGATCGAACCCTGCCATATAACTATACGGCCACTAGTACAAAACTGTCCGATCCTGATACGTGCAATACCGCACGTATCTGATCAGACCCTGCCATATCTCCATACGGCCTCTACAGCGTTTCGCCCGAAAGCTGAGTAACTGAAAGTGTGGTGGACTCTAAAGACTCGTCAATACTATGGCTGTGGATTTAACCACTGGCACGTCAGAGGTATAAGCCAATACATGACGGGCCACCAGCTATTGACCAAAAGGGACGTCGATGAGCGAACTCATTCTGACACCCTACTGAGCCTGTCAGTGACAATATCCGTACAGTCCGGTCCGTTCGTCTATGAGTATCGCATGGCGGGCCTAGGGGGTTGGTAAAAGTCAGACCCCCAAAAGCGGTACAAGTCGTGTCGGAGCGTAGCTCAGAACGCCCTGAGATACTACTGGAATACCTACCAGTAAATCTCCTGCCTCGGCCGAGGGCTTTGCGTAATGGCTCTCCTAGACACAGCGCGACCTCACCCCCAATACCGGGAGAGACGAACCCCTGCAGATCCGCTCACTGCCTCCATGTGGCTCGGGACTATACCCAACTAAAACCTGTTTGCACGACTCCTTTGAGCCGTGGTAGGGTAGTAATCAAAGCACAGTGGGAACTCACACGAGACAAATGACGATCCTCAGGTCGATGAACTAACCTGTACACATGTCACCTGGGAACTGCTATCTGACGTCAGGTATAAGCCCAACTAGCAGGTTCCCGGCGAGTCCTGTCCGGTGTACTCATAACCCAATGAGCACCTGTATACATCTTAGGTGAACCAACTGACACCAGTGGCTTGTGAGACCGGCCACCGCCCCTCGTCGGGGTCTCGACTGTATACACTAGTCTACTAATGGAGTATCGATGCCCAGTCTCGAAACTCCCACGACTAGGGACCTTTTAAGGATGTGCTTATAGACCCCAGCTCCCACGTATATGATCGCCATCATACTGCTGGTCGTCAAGCAAGAATCCTAGGGGCTCTATCAACGTGTAATAGCGACATGTCAGGTCACCTAAAGCAGTACACGATGATAAAGATAAACCAGATAGCATACTATCATCTCGAGTAAGACTGTCCCACCGGGATAGGTCCTCCCTCAATCATTGCAATCACGTGCCTGTGATCCAATAATTGACTCTGAGGGCACTATCTCCAACAATCTCCCACTTGCACTCAAGGCTAATTATTGCGATGTCGCATACTCACAGCCCGTGTGATACCGAACACCCAACTCCTCTACTAGTCAGTCGCACAAAGCCTGTTTGCGAAACTATTGCGTTCGAGGAATAGCCTCAGTGAGTGGATCCGCTTTGATGTTCCTTTATATGTCTCTCTATATCTCAAGTTCGCGGAGAAAGCCATCTCCCGAAATGAGCAATACCTGTCTTAGAATGTCTGGATGTCTGATGGGACCTAGCTCATAAATGAACTCCAAATCCAAAATTCTTAGACTGTATCAACAACTGAACTTAATCAGTATCCTGCGCCATGCCTCCCTTAGTATTGCCTTGGACCGCCTGTCCAAAATACAGTCCCTCATCAGAGGGAGAACTATAACTCTGACAACCTCCTTGTCGTCCATGTCACCTTGGAAGCCTGGAGTGATAACCGTCTCCTAAATGAGGCTGTCGTTATCATATCCCTAGAACATCCACTCATGTTCTAAAACTGCTTCCGACCGTTTCTCCAGGATTGGATCAATGTCAACTTATTGCATCTAGTGCAAGAACAACATCTGGTGTGGTACTTGACATCTCATGATTGACTCAATTGCCTAAGCAAGTGATCTGTCAATCATGCGTATCCCTCTCCCCTTTAGTCTGTAAGACACCTTTAGAGAGGGTGACTCCATTAGCTGTAGGTACACTACCATGCCAGGAGTCGTCCATTCTAAATACTCATAGAATGCTGTCAAGGTACCCTGATTGGGAAACCACCCAAATCTAGATCTAAAACCATAGGTCTAGTAACCAGTATGTCTGATATAATATCCAAGTCCCAGGTGGAGAAAACACTGTGTGACGACCAAAGTATAACCGATCGTAGTATAGGAATATCACTTCCTACTACCTTCTCAACAGATCCATCCCCTATTCTGATGACGTCAAACCCATGACTGTCACATCAGAAACAGATGATCTAACTCCGCTATATCTGCTTTAGTCTATAAATAGACATAAGCCTGATGTCCACCAATGCTTCCGCTGCTCCCACTGACTACGACAACCCTCTGCCAGAGTCATATAGACGTGCACTTCTAAAGCTAGTTTAGAACGACGCTATACTCATCCTCCTGCCGGGTCTCGCAGCCTGGAACAACAACAATGGCAAGTGTGGGTAAACAAGAACTTCCCTGTCACCGTCCTTGAGGCTATCAGAGTACCTCTCGGGTGCCTGAAGTTACCCACCTTATCTGCGGAGTGGCAATGGAATGTCAAATCAGATTGAATCTTTAGGTTCCTTATTAAATCTTGAGCAATCGTTTGCGGTTCTGGAATCACTTCCAGTTCTACCATACTCCCACTACTTTTTCTGAAAAAATCCATTTTTAATAAAACTGTGGCGAGTCTAGAACAATATTTCTATTGATCTGCCAGATGGTAGAAAGTCAACCCTCGTCATAGCCTGGGTCAACCCACAAACAGCCATTACAGAAACGTGCCTTGAGTTATCCGGAGTCTGGTTTTAAGCATAAGCCGGACAACTCCCCGTACCTTAACATCGTTAAGATATGAACTGTTCTATATCCAATATAGAACCAGAGGCACTGATTTAATTGAACCAGATTCAAATCATGCAGCTGTCTCCAGTGCATGTCAACTAAATGGAAGGAGGCCGATCAGCGTTACTCAACTTAGGAATGTTTCCAATTATGAGTAACCTGAAAGAGAAGCAAGTTCTCATTACTATCAACTGAATACCATACACAAGTATCTACATCTTCGATCTCTTTGAAGAATCCCGATACTTGCTACAGCTGGTTCTCTACTCTATTCAAATACCTATAACTCCTCAAAACTTAGACCCTGTGTTTCCACGAAACAGCTGTCTAAAATCTAGAGAAGTCATAAGTAAACCGAATATAGTACGAGGACCAACCCCTCTGTCCTGATGGACACTGGACAACATACAATACTCTGTATAAGTCCGCTGAGTCTAACAACTCTTTCACTGTGTGTCGTAGGTTGAAAACTGTACTTATGGTTAAGAAGAATTACACCGCTGTTTAATGCTCCTTACCTAACCATCCACTGATATAGGTAAATGTCATCGACATAATATCAAAAAGTATATCTCACTCTATGAAAATAGACGTACAGATATATCAATTTGAAATTGGTGCACAACAGCGGATATTCATAACCAAATATTTGCCGACCGGCAAACAACCCAGGTGACTTCCTCAAATATCACCGATTACAACGAATCCCGATATAATGAGGATGATCACCCAATTCCCAATAACTTACTCCCACTCATCATCTGTAAAACCATACAGATGTGAGAATCCAACCTGGTAAATACATACCCTGGAGTAAGTGTCTAATCGGGAAATCAGTTTTCTATTAACAGTACACAGTGAAACTGAAACATTGAAATGTTTCGTCGGGGTATCCTGGTATTCCTAGTAATGCCTCTTCCATTATCCAGATTCACAACTGTAACCGTATAATTCTTTGCCACCTCTCCAAATCCCTTTATATGTCTTTAGTCATTACCGTCTGCACACCCCTTTAGGCCAAATGGTTTTCTTCCTTCCCCACCGTTCGGCACCAGCCTATGGTTTGGAAGAAGACTATCCAAAAGGCATAAAGGGTGTACTGTCCCAATCCTAGGAACACTCGCAATGCGAGAGAAGGTGAAGATGAAAGACACCTGAATGTACTTAATTCCTATTTCTCCTGAACCAGAATCCATCCCCGAACTGGAACAAGTTCCTTTCGAGTTCGTATATAACCATACGATGGATTATCCAATAAAATGGGATCTTCGTAGTGATACGGAGTGTTCTGGAGAAATACAAAGGTGATTTAGGATTGGCGAAGAAATACTTGGTTTGGTCGTGAATATCAGTCGCAATTTACTTTGCCCTCCTACTAATCCCTTGCTTTGTCTTAACTTAATACCTTCTGCACACCATCGTTATGCTAATTGGTTTTCTTCATTCCCTACCGGTCGGCACCAGCCTAAGGTTTGGAAGAAGACTATCCAATTTGCGTAATAGGTGTACTATCTCCTAAACCAAGGAGTACTCGCAACCTGAGAGAAGGTGAAAAGAAAAGACAACTGAATAGTCCTATCCGTTTTCTCCAGAACCAGAAACCATCCTCGAAATCCTTCGAGTTCGTATATAACCATACGATGGTTTTGTCCAATGGAAGTGGACGTTCGTAGTAATACAGGGTGTCCTGGAGAAAAGGGTAAAAGTAGGAGTGGCAATGAGGTCTGCAACTCTGACAATCCAAAAGCCAGTGTTAAGAAGGTTCGGTCAACTTGGTCACTGAGTCATAGTCTTAGGGTCGGGTCAATGGTTGCTGCCAGAGAGAGAGAAAAGAAACACTCAGCGTGCACTCTATCCTAGATCAGAATGGTTACCACTTTGTCTAATCTGGAAACCTCCCACTGTACCTCAAATTCTCCTCCAAACCTGAAAGAAGAATTAGTCGGGATCACCCGAGGAGTAAACCAACTCATCAGTGGGAATCGGGATCCAACTATCATCGCATGATAACGTGACGGAATCCACTCACGTCACCACACTCCAGAAGGTATGCTCAAGCCTGGCAAGTTTCAGTTCTTTTGAAACTCCCGATGTGATTTTTACCCCTAGGACTCAAGTGACCTTGACGGAGTCAACAAATCAAAGAGTCCTAGTCAAGTTCAACCCGTCATTATCTGGATTGCATTAAACCCACCCGTACGTGCCCTTGACGGAGTCAACAAGGCCGCACGACTGTCCTAACCAATCCCACTTATGCAACAAACAAGCACCACTTAGCTACCGTACACTACGCCTTGACGGAGTCAACAAACGCAGCACGAATACTAAATAATACCCATAAGAAATGACGGAGGGCTACGAATGGTTTTTGGCGAAAAAACCTTTAACGTAATGAACTTGATATCGTTGAAGGAACTGCATAGCCTTTTATAAAATATAGTGACGAAAACCTTTACTAAAGAGGTCACTCCCGGTGAAGGGATCTCGGCTCTTTCCCCGTAGAATGAGGTGCAGGATATTCCAACTGAATACCACGATGCAAAGCAAAAGTAATCGGCTATAGTGAAGTTAATGCCCTGACGCAAACTTCTGTCCAAGGGGTCACACCCGGTGAAGGGATCTCGGCCCTTGCCTCGTCGACTGAGGAGCAGGATATTCCAAATGAATACCACTATGCAAAACAAAAGTGAACGTCCTTGCAATAACAGCTTTTTGAAAAAGTGTTCCAACAACATCAGATTAGGTTTGTTTATCTTGCATTGATCCGAATCAATGCAGTCCCATCAAATAATCATACCACAAAGAACGAAAATATACTGACGTACGTATATGCCATCCGCATTCGCCACTGGGTCCCGTCATAACTCGTTAGGTTAGCTTACTAACGACAGAGCGGGGACTGGACTAGCGCGGATGAAAAACATATACAACATCTACTAATATATATACCAATATATAATATTTCGCTCAAGGCGTGAATAAAATGCAACATCACAGAAATGTACAGCATCACAGAACAATACAGATATCTGGAAGCCCCGGGTTTCACAGAGCCGCTGCTGAAACCCGACGTTCCCCTGGTCGTGTGGATAGCCTGTGCAATGAAATCCTAGACCCCTACGGGCGCGGCAAGTCACCCGCCAAAACCTGAAGCGAGGCAGCCCCCTTCAGTACCGTGAATGGACCACCCAGCACTTCATGGAATCCGGTAACTTGGGCACCCCTCCTGGGTCAACCTGTACCCCCTACGAGTGCGGCGAATAGCCCGCCAATCCTGGACTGAAGCCCCCTCCGTCTTAATGCCCTGAGATGCGGGCCCGTTGCCCTCCAGAACCCGGCTATCCGTGCACCCCACCGCGGGGCAAACCTAGTACAGAATGTAAAATATACATACACCGGGTACATCGACCGCAACCAGGTCGTGCCCCAAAAGAATAATACAAACAGGCAGTGACGGCAGTCCACATGTCGGACGCTCGTCCCGCAATATCAAATGTACATAATACACCAAAACTGTACTAGCATTGCATCCAGGCTATCCCCCACGACCGATCCACAACAACACAGCATAAACATAGAACATCAACGTGAAAGTCACGTTCGCAAATCCGTCTAACCGGGCTATAGCAGTTAGACCGGATTTACCGATCGAGTGACATTCACGGTCGCAGATATAATGTAAATACTGTGAAATAATGTGTTTAAAATATCCGATCGATCAAATAATTAACAAGTGGGCCCCAAAAGAAAACTGTAGCACTCACAGAAATAACTGGCCCAATTTTAATATTCCAAAACCCCTAATTATAGCCCAGAAGCCCACTGGAGAAAATTGAAGCAGTGACCCCACCAACCTGCGGCGGAAGGGCGGCACAAATAGGGTTTTTGCGGCGCTTCCGCGCTCCTGTTGAGTGATCACTGTCTCGAATTTTCCCAGAGTTCTTAGAACTCCCTGCACATCATTCTGAGACCACCTGAAAAAATTTTAGACTCCAAAAAATTTCGACAGAAACTGATGTGCAATAAAATACGGTTTTTGGAAATTTCGGTCGATCGGAAACGCAAACACATCAAACGAAGCTAGGTAAGGTTAATAGCCTGGCTCTGATACCATGTTGCGCCACGGCAGCGCCCCGGCCGTCTTACTCGAGGCCAAATTGCGGAATCAAAAATTTTCCTTACTCGGAAACCGGCGCTACCGCGGACAATTACCCGGATCGAAACCATTAACCTAATGCTAGCTATCTAGATATGGGGTTAGAGAAGTATACCGAGTGATCCGAGTCCTCCGGTCTACTCTTCATCATCCCGATCTCCCGCGGAAAGTCTTGGCTCCACATCGTCGCCTCCTCGCCGGAAAGGGCACCACATCGCCTTCGTCTTTTACGGGCTCCCGCCTCAATACCGAGGCAACTCGAGCATGAAGCCGGCAACTCGACATGCTCAAGATATGCTGTAGAAAGTGTAGAGTAGAATCGTAGTCTCATTTTGGGGTGGTGTTGCCATGATGGAGGAATCAAGGTGATATGAACTTGGGGATTTTTAAGGCAAATGAAAAATGATATGAATCAATAATTTTCCCACACCCTCACCAAAAATGAAATGAACCATCATCCCCAAATCAAGTGGCCGGCCAAGTCTTTTTAATGGTGGAGGAAAACCAAAATCCAAAACTAAGTAGGGAGGTTATTGTAGGATAAAGCAAGGGTGACCATAAACAAAACATACACCATGCTTCATTTAAAACCAACCATACCCATTTCAAATCTCATTAAAGCAAGTGATGGATGAAAGAGAATGAAGCTATCATAATCAATCTTTATGCAAGAAAACCCCTCCACAAATGTAATTTGCAAAACTGCAAATTACCCCCTCCATCGGAAAAGTCCGGCCGGGAAAGAACAAAAGAAAACCGGCCGGAACGGAATGCAAACTGGCAACTCCAGAAAACTGGTCCCGTAATAAATTACAGGAAAACCCCGATACTGTGCATACACACCCGCATCTGTATTCCGTCCGGATACAAATGCAATGAGACAAAATCTACACTGTACTAAACTAGTACCGGCTTAAACCAAAGCCGGCTAGTAAAACCCGTTCGATCCTGATCCGTGCAATACCGCACGTATCTGATCGAACCCTGCCATATAACTATACGGCCACTAGTACAAAACTGTCCGATCCTGATACGTGCAATACCGCACGTATCTGATCAGACCCTGCCATATCTCCATACGGCCTCTACAGCGTTTCGCCCGAAAGCTGAGTAACTGAAAGTGTGGTGGACTCTAAAGACTCGTCAATACTATGGCTGTGGATTTAACCACTGGCACGTCAGAGGTATAAGCCAATACATGACGGGCCACCAGCTATTGACCAAAAGGGACGTCGATGAGCGAACTCATTCTGACACCCTACTGAGCCTGTCAGTGACAATATCCGTACAGTCCGGTCCGTTCGTCTATGAGTATCGCATGGCGGGCCTAGGGGGTTGGTAAAAGTCAGACCCCCAAAAGCGGTACAAGTCGTGTCGGAGCGTAGCTCAGAACGCCCTGAGATACTACTGGAATACCTACCAGTAAATCTCCTGCCTCGGCCGAGGGCTTTGCGTAATGGCTCTCCTAGACACAGCGCGACCTCACCCCCAATACCGGGAGAGACGAACCCCTGCAGATCCGCTCACTGCCTCCATGTGGCTCGGGACTGTACCCAACTAAAACCTGTTTGCACGACTCCTTTGAGCCGTGGTAGGGTAGTAATCAAAGCACAGTGGGAACTCACACGAGACAAATGACGATCCTCAGGTCGATGAACTAACCTGTACACATGTCACCTGGGAACTGCTATCTGACGTCAGGTATAAGCCCAACTAGCAGGTTCCCGGCGAGTCCTGTCCGGTGTACTCATAACCCAATGAGCACCTGTATACATCTTAGGTGAACCAACTGACACCAGTGGCTTGTGAGACCGGCCA
Organism: Agapanthus africanus; assembly: GCA_030015575.1. Taxonomy (NCBI): domain Eukaryota; kingdom Viridiplantae; phylum Streptophyta; class Magnoliopsida; order Asparagales; family Amaryllidaceae; genus Agapanthus; species Agapanthus africanus. The sequence goes on from JASDDO010000029.1 coordinate 57,902,776, forward strand.
CCGCCCCTCGTCGGGGTCTCGACTGTATACACTAGTCTACTAATGGAGTATCGATGCCCAGTCTCGAAACTCCCACGACTAGGGACCTTTTAAGGATGTGCTTATAGACCCCAGCTCCCACGTATATGATCGCCATCATACTGCTGGTCGTCAAGCAAGAATCCTAGGGGCTCTATCAACGTGTAATAGCGACATGTCAGGTCACCTAAAGCAGTACACGATGATAAAGATAAACCAGATAGCATACTATCATCTCGAGTAAGACTGTCCCACCGGGATAGGTCCTCCCTCAATCATTGCAATCACGTGCCTGTGATCCAATAATTGACTCTGAGGGCACTATCTCCAACATTTATCACCCTGGAACACTTCCAGTGATTCTCCCCAGGATCAATTGATACCATCTCACTACAACTAGTGAGAATCCTAACATCCAATTAGATCTATCTCATAGATCCAAAACCCAGGATTTAGGAGGGATCACTTTGATCCTTTATGGAGAATCTTTGTGATAAGCGGAGATTGACCGAGCGTAGCATAGGAAACTCCTTCCCCATCAAGAGTATGTCATCCACGTACTCTACGAGGATCATCACCATACTCCCTACTACCTTTTTGTATATACAAGGTTCATCTACCATTTTGATGATGTCAAACTGTTTGACTATCTCATCAAAACAGATGTTCCAACTCCGCGATGTCTGCTTTATCCTATAAAGCATCTTGCACACGTTTTCGCTACTCCCATTGTCTACGAAGCCCTCTGACTGTGTACTTATAGACTCTCTCTTCTAAAACATCATTTAGAAAAGCAGTCATGACACCCAACCACCAGATATCGTAGTCATGGTATGTAGCCGTGGCAAGTAGGATCTGGATAGACTTAAGCATAGATCTTTAGAAAAAGTTTCATCATGATCCACACCTGGTCAATGATGACGAAATCCTTTAACAAGTCTTGCTTTGAAAGTCTCAACTTTTCCACCTACACCAAGTAATCTTCTCAAGATATACTTGCTCCTGATGGGGATTTAACCTTTCAGATATAGCAACCAAAGTCCATACTTTGTTGGTGTATAAGGATTCCATCTCAGATCGCTAAGCTTCCAGCTATTCTTACAGAGTCCCACTCCTGATGGCCAGCTCGAAACTAGTTAGGTCATCATCTCATGATGCAATCTTCGCTCCCACTGTCATAGAGAAACCGAAGTATCTCTCAGGCAGGTGAGGAACCTTGCTAGATCGACGGAGAGGCTGAGGTTCGTTGGTAACTATTGAATCCTTTGGTTCTGTCAAATCATCAGCTGCAGTTTTGTATAGCTGGAACCTTTCCAGTTCTACATAACAGATCTTGCCTCGAGCTTGTCCGGATTATGCTTTTAGACATAGCCCGGACAACCCCAAATCTTAACCAACTTAAGATATGGGCTCTTCCGTTTCCATATCACATATGAAGCGGTAGGCTACTGATTTGATTGGAACCCAATTCAATTGGTATGCAGCTTCTCAAGTGCATAACTCCCAAAAGGAAACAGGTAACTCAGTAGTACTCATCATAGAGCGCACTATATCGAATAGGGTGCAATTGCTCTGCCCCGATATACCATCGTGCTATGGTGTATACGGAGGAGTAATGCTGAGAGAGAATCTCATTCTCCTTTAGAATAATCCAGGATTTCCGTGCTCAAGTATTCTCCTCCTCGATCTCATCATAGGACATAATACTTATACCCGTATTTTGGTTCTCTACTTCTAACTTATATTCCATGAATATCTCAAAAGGTTCGGACTTGTGTTTCAACAGGAACACATGTCTGAATCTAAAGAGATCATCAGAGAATGTAATGAAGTACAAAGAACCGGTCTTGGTATGTGTAGACAGGGGACCTTTATACATCAACATGTATCATCCCAAAAGTTCACTAACTCTTTCTCTGTTTCCAATAAACAGAGCTATGGTCATCTAATCTTTGTGACATGACTGGCAAGTTTCACAAGATGTAAATTCAAACTGATTTAAATATGCATCTAAAATGTAACTTAGCTAGTCGGGTCGCATTGATATGACCTAGTCTACAATACCTCAAGAAGGATCCGTTCATTTCTGAACTCTTCCTCTTGTGTGTGTTCCGTATACTAAGAACCGTAGTTTGATTTAGAACATCAATGCTTTTAGATAACGTGCCTGAACCGATCAACTTTTGATATAGGAAATGTTCAAAACATAATCCGACAATACAAAATTTTATCGTTTCTTTACTAATAAAGAGACAGATATGATTTTGCATATCAGGTTCGGTATCTAATAACATTCGTTCAGAATCAATGTATTGGTAATACAGGGTGACAGTGACCAACAGACTTGGCTGCAACACTTGTCCCGTTTTCTGCCTCATGAAACTTATCACCCGTTCTCAGTTCTCTACCTTTCTGTAGCCCTATGTAACAGATTACATATCTGGGATCCTGATCCGGTATCAAATACCTAGGATGCAGAGGATACTGAGAAACAGTTCTTTGTAATGAACACACCCGAAGGAGATGCATCATATGCACTTTCTTCGTTTGAGCGGCATAGGAATTCTGGTATTCCCTATTTCTTGCTCTGTCTTATAACAATTATAAGTTGGAGCGGGACCAACGTTCCCCAGCTCAGTATAACAAGCGGGTTCGGTCAATACTTCCGTATTATTATCTTGATTAAGGCGTGATATGGTCGCTACCTGGATAGAGAGAGAAGAAAACACTCAGCGTATGCTCTTGCAAGAATAGATTGGTTATTTATTTTATCTAATCAGGATGGCTCCCACTGCTTTTTATCAAATCTTCCTTCAAACCCTAAAAGGAAAGACTAGCCGGGATTAATTACACACTACAAGTTCGCCAATCTTTCAGCCAGGCTAGTGTCGGTACTTTGAGGGAGGTCCCCCGTGCTTTCGCACGAACCTAATTAATGTAAACCTCGTTTTCCCACAGGCGTAACCCCGTTGACACCTTTCTAGACACCTACTTGATCGGCTAATTGTAATGTGTAAAACTCTCCCAGGAGTAACTCTTACTCGCAGCGGGTATCGGGATCCAACTATCTCATAGAAGGTATGCAATCTCATTGCAAATTTCAACACTTGAAATTCCCGATAATATTTTGCCCCGAATGATCTATGACCTTGACAAGGTCAATAAACCATAGACCGCAAGTCAAGTTCTACCCGTCATTTCTTGATTGAATCAAACCCACCCGCACGACCCTTGACAAGGTCAACAAGGCCGCACGACTACCCTAACCCAATCTGCATCATATGCATAAGCAGATAAATACTGGTTAGCTACCGCACACTGTGCCTTGACAAGGTCAACAAACGCAGCACGAATACTAAACAGGACTTACCTGAAATGACGGAGGGCTACGACAGGTTTTTCTGAAAACCTATTGCGTAATGAACTTGATATCATTGTAGAATCAAATGATTTTAAAATGGAGTGCTTTTGAGGCTTTTCTAGTTTTGCTAAAGGAGTCACTCTCGGTGAAGGGATCGTCGGTACTTTCCTCGTCGAATGAAGTGCGGGATATATCATATATATCACTGTGCAAAGCAAAAACACTTAAAAGCAATCAAAAGACAAACCGAGTGTGTAGCATCTGCCAGTTATTGCTAAAGGAGTCACTCCCGGCGAAGGGATCTCGGTCCTTTCCTTATCGAATAATGTGCAGGATATATCATATATACCGCTGTGCAAAGCAAGAACTGTAGCTACCCTTTTTATTTTGAAATTCGATTCTACAACATCTTTAGGTTTCTTTTCTTTCATTAATCACATTAATGAAGTCCCAGCATTTTGTTCCTAAACAACACAGATAAATACGACGTACACTTATGCCATCCGCATTCGCCTCGATGTCCCCTCGTGCACCGTTAGGTTAGGTAACTAACGACAGAGCGGGGCAGGGCTAGCGCGGGTGTAAAACATAAGTAACGCCTATATAATATATCATATATACTATATAAAGTATCCGTCACAGAACATATCTCATGATCACATCACAGATATCGCAGCAGAAGAAACATATGAAATATTGGATATACTGGGACGTCCGTGTTTTCAATACGAGCCAGTATAAAACACGGATTCCACGGTCGCGATGAATAGCCAAACCCACACCCCTAGACCCCTACGAGAGCGGCAAGCAACCCTACCAATTCTAGAGTTAGGAGACCCGGACTCGACTCCTCGAGTTGGTCTCCCACTGGACTCCAGAACCCGATTACTTGTGCTCCCCTCCTTGGGTCTATCCTAGTGCAGAAAAGTAAATAATATACAAAGGGTGACATCTTCCGCAACCTGGAAGTGCCCCAATAAAAGAATATTACATACAATTTTTTACATGAATGAAAATGAAAAACACTCATCTCACATAAAAACCCCCGGCTATTCAAACACGACGATCCAATATAACATATCCAGCAACACATAACATCACATGTCATCAACGTAAGTAAACGTGCGTATCCCAATTGTCGTTGACATATAGCAACGAAACCGGCGATATCACATATTACACTTACGGTCACAGAAAAGAAAGTGTAAAACTACAACAGTTGGAATTCGCAACCTCTTTAGACATCGCATGCCTAATCAAATGAAATACTTAGACATCGCATGCCTAACAATTATAAACCCCGCATTTTAGTCTCAAAATTGAAAACACTTTTCAATACGAAGTCGGGTAATTCAACAAGATTCCCGACATTTTGATCGAATGCTCGTCGCAAACTTTAGTAGGCGGCTGCACCCCCGATTCCGTCGACAAAGTGCACCAAGGCAGAACACCGCTGTCGCGAGCACCCAAATGGATGCTTTTGGCGACGGGGTTCTCCTACAGTCACTTGGTCGAGGCTATGGAGTGAAGCTGTCTATTAAGTTTATCCGGCGAGTATCCGCGTACGCTACGTGATTGCGACAGACTTTTGATCACATCAAAATTCCGTGGCAACCGATCAAGTGAGACTAAACCGATATGTTTATAATATTCATTCAGTTATCTCATAACTATTTGTGAATTCCAATTATTGTATCACATTCCAGAAAATTAGAAAATTTTAAACTTTCCGATCGAACATTCAAACACCCAAGTTTTCCCGATACAGATCAACACATGAAACAAGTCTAAAAACATTCAGTTCGTGCCTTAGTACCAACGGTCTAGCCGTAGAAGGGTCAAGCCAACGCCTCACATGTGGCACGCCGTACTGCCCCAAACCCTAAGGTTCAAAGGGCAGTTCAAGACGGTCACATAATCGAGTTAAGGTTTGTTGTCTTCTAGAGGGACCATCGCGTTACTTGCACTACTTAGAACGTCTTTAAACCTCGGAAAAATCCAACACTTGGAAATTTTCCGGCAGGGGACAGATTGGGTATTTATATCCGGTCGAACTTTTTAACATATTCAAAAATTATCCGGAAGCCACATAGACAAAATCAGATAATCCGATCGAATCATCGAATCCCCAAAACAACCCCAGAAATGCAACTCTTGAATAAAAATTAAAAATTCCCAGAAAATACAGCACCCAAATATAGGAATTACTGTGCAAAGAACAACTGAAGAAAAGACAAAATAGCCGCGGAACCGCCGCATTAGCCATGCTAATGCAGCGGTTCTGCCGCGCTTTAAGGGAATCATGGGTACGGGCTTCACAGTAATTCTTACAATTCCCTGCTGAATTTTCTGCATATTTTTAATTCTCAAAAATCCTCAATTTTCAAAAAAGTACAGAGAGCAATTTTTGGGTTAGGGTTTCGGTTCGATCGGACTTCTAACTCCGTCTACGCATCGCCTAAGGCTCTAGCTAGGCTCTGATACCACTGTAGGGTTCCTAGGCACTCTCAAGAGGTCTCACAAGGCATCAACCATGCCAATTTCAAATTTTACGGGTGCCGAGAAACCCTAATACGGATCGTTAACTAGAATTTTAGGCGAAAATATAAACTAGTTAACAACTTAACTACAATAACGGAAATACAACCTTTGTAGATCCTGTCCTCCACCTCCATAGCTCCGCAATGAAGTCTCCTCGCTGTCCAAATCGAATCCCGGGCTCTAGCGTCGGCTTCATCGGAGAAATGGGCGGGCTAGGTCATCGACTACGATGCCGAAGATGATCTACGTCGAGGCATCACAAGATCAAGCTCCCACTTCACCAAGTCATGAAACTTGTGAAGAAAACACCCTATACTACTTGGCAAGAGGTAGAGGATGAAGAAATAGGAGGTGGGTTCACTTTAGAATTGGATTTCTCACTCATTTGCTCAAGTTGCCATTGATGGAGCAAGGTTTCTTCATGAAGAAGAAGAAGAGGAAGAAGATGATAGAATATGATAAGTTAATAATAATAGAAAAGTAAATCATACTTATCATATACTAACCCTTGGTTAAGTGTAGAGAATGAACTAGGGTTAGTTTAAATGGTTAGGGTTAAGCATGAGACAAGAATGGTGACTTAGTCAATGCTTCATGAATCTTCAACTAAAAACAAACATAGCCACCATTCATTTCATATCTTTTCCAAAAATAAATAAATGAATAAATAGATATGAAAAACAAAACCCTAACCATTTAAATAACCATGGTTTAATCTTTACACAAACTCAAGTAAGCATGTATCATCAAACATGATACAATCAAGTGCACAAAAGTATATCACATATACAACTTGTGAACTTTGAGTGAGAAAAACCATTTAAAGTGAACCAATACTAGTTAATGCAAAGTAATATATCAAATATATAATTATGCATTAAATCATCAAATCAACACTTGATTCAATGATCCGGTCATGTCGCACACAACCGACTAGTATCCAATGTATCGGCTTATCGAATCAATCCTTGATTCGATAACTAGCTTATATCGCATACAACCATTCGATACATTCATCGCGAGAATGAAATACGGTATCACATACACGCATTATTCTCGGTCCCGCACATATCTCATATGCGCTCCTATTTCGTTTCGCTTGAGCCAGGAAACCTCTGTGTAGGACTCTAAAGACTCGTCAATACGCCGGCAGCAGGTGATGATCATATCAAACACCCACAAGCCGTAAGCGGTCTGCTAAACGTAACGGCCACCCGGGTATTGAGCGATCAGAAGATCGACGAGAAAGCCCGCTCACACTCCTGTGAATCCAACCGGTAACACTTACCGTACAGTCCGGTCTGATCGTCTGATATGTCGCATATCTCGCCTATGGGTGGTAAACGTCAGACCCCAATAGCTTGATAAGTCATGTCGATATGAGGTCTATAACAGTTCGAGAAACTACAGGTAACACTTACCAGTAAATCTCAGCAACCCTGGCCAGGGATTTCCGGTTATAGCCAATCGAACACAGCCCAACATCAACTCCCTATACCGGGAGAGGCGAATCCCCTCCTATCGTTCATTGCCTCCATGTGATTCGGGACTGTACCCAAAAACCACCGTTTTGCATGCCCTCTTGGACGTGGTAAGGTGGAAATCAGAGCACAGTGGGAACCACACAAGACTCTATGACGATCTCGGGTCAACAGACTACTCTGTACTAGTGTCACCAGAGAACTGCCATCTGACGTAAGGTATAATACCATCTGGGAGTTCTTGGCGAGTCCGTCCAGTGTACCCAGTCTCCACTGAGCACCCGTATATTATCTTTGATGTCAAACACCAATAGATATGGGATCATCCATCGCCCATCTGTATGGGTCGAGAAGGTATACGCTAGTCTACTCTGGTATATCGATGCCCCGTCTCGATACACCCACGACTAGGGACTTTGAAGGATGTACTTATGGACTACCATGTTCCCACTAGTATGATCCGCATCATAGTCCAAGTAGTCAAGTACACATCCTAAGGGCTTTACCAACATGTAACAGAGAGACAAACTGTATACACGTTAAGGTAAAGAGCAACCAGATAGCATACTATCATGTCGAGCAAGAAAGTCATCCCTATATATGTCCAAGCATCCACTACAATATACATCCTATGTATAGTAATGGCCTCTAGGGCATACATATAACTAACACATCATAGTGTTCATTGACGATATCTTGGTGTATTCTCGGAGTAGAGAGGAGCTTGAGCAGCACCTGCGGGTTACATTGCAGACCTTGAGGGAGTATCAGCTTTTCGCCAAATTTTCAAAGTGTGCTTTCTGGCTAGACAGCGTAGACTTCTTGGGGCATGTGATTACACGAGATGGCATATGTGTCGACCCGAGGAAGATCGAGGCAGTTCGGAGTTGGCCTAGACCCACGTCAGTGACGGAGGTTCGCAGGTTTCTAGGGCTGGCAGGCTATTACATGATTCTTCTCACATGATTCAGCATGAGACCGTTCAGCTTGAGCGCGATATTTCGTGCACCGAGCAGTCAGTGGTTATTTTGGATCGGCAGGTGAAGAAACTTTGGTCAAAGGTCTTGCCATCTGTGAAGGTTCTTTGGCGTAGCCCTGCTAGTGAGGAGATCACTTGGGAGTCCGAGAGCGAGATTTGGAAGAAATTTCCTCATCTTTTTGAAGGTACGCTCAGTAGTTAATTTTAATTCGGGGACCGAATTTCTATAAGGGGGAGATTGTAACGTTTTAGAAATCGTTATGTGAGTTTTTCCGTTTTAGGGTAAAATTGTCGGTATTTTCCGTTTTAACCCGACTGTGATCAAACGGCCATATAGACTTGCCAGCACCTAGTTTAGCTAAAATAAATCTAGTGCACAAGGTTTGGGGGTATATGGGACATTTTGGTTCAGTTAGAATTTTTCCCAATTTTAATATTATTTTAATGCAGTATTCACTTTTTGGGAAATTTCGCTTTTGTAATCTTTTCCATAAATCAATCCTGAGTAAACCAAAACATTCCCACAATATCTAGATCCTTGTGTTGACTATGGTTTAAAGTTAAAGAAAAGAAAAGAATCAAGGAGGTGCATGAATGTGTGTGTGAATGCATTTATGTGCATTTATCACTAGAATTGGCTAGAAAACTCCACACAACTCTCCATTCTCCTTACTTGGCCGAGATCCTTCCTCCCCCTACTGCCCTTGATCATTCACTTCCATTCTTGAATCAATTCTAGCACAATAAATCCCCAAAATCCTAAAATATATCACAAAAATACCTTAAGTCTTGTTTCTTGCTCTTTGATCACTTGGAACTAGGAAAGCTTTGATCTTGTGAGCTAAAATTGATAGGTATAATATCTACACTGATAAATAAGAGTTTTTATGTTGTATAGCTCGTTGAATATGGTTTAGAACACTTTAAATATCGATTAGTGCAATATCGTGTTTTTAGCGTCATTTTAGAGCCTCTATATCTGCTGTGATCTGGAAATTTTAGTGAGTGACCAAACAAAATTGTAGTGATGTACTTGTGACCCTGGAGCACCATATGAGACACGAGGACCACCCCACCGGCCGCCTTTGGCGAATTCCGGCGACGCTGGCTGATGAGGGGAGTGCTGGGGTTTGGCTTTTGTAGGTGGATTTCTGCTGTTGGTTAGAGGTGTTTAGTACTGTTTATTTTTTAGTAATTTCAGTATGAAAAATCTGGGATCATTTACCTATAATCTAGTGTTTTGAGTCCGCGTGTTACGTTTTGCGACACGAATCGTGACCTTATGCAGCTGCTGTACTCAGTTTGGTTTAGTAGTGTCGCAACGCACGTTAGCCACTAGACGGAGACTTGTGAGTTAGTTTAGTGTTGGTGCGTCGTTTAAAGTGTAGTTTTATGTTAGATTAGTCGATTCTGAGATGTTTGCACTATTTGTGTGTTTGTGAATTTATAGCGTCGCAAGCAGGGACTTCGGGCGCTGCGAACAAGGGGAAGCAGGTGGTCGGATTTTCATAGCCGGAGACCATTGGTGAGTAGATTTAACATCTACGGGGAAATCGTCCGTATGGCGTCATGCGTCGGGGCATATATGATAGGATAGGTGCATGTTATTGCATATCAGTTAATTCTATATGAACGTCATTGCATAGCATTATCTGTTGTACCTTGACTTATACCTTTAGATATAACACATTACTGACGGTTCATGTTGCACGAGCACTATTTGTATGCTACACCCACACCGTCAGTAATTGCCATGACACGCACAAACCACCTACATACATGATACGGTAGTGGATAGGGATAGTTGAGGTAGTAGCCCTTATCCCATTATGCATATGAGATATTGTTGATACCTACATACGTGATATTGTATTGGACATGGATAGTTAAGATAGTAACTCTTATTCCATTTCATGTATACCTTACTACAGTTACTTGTACATCATGCATACATATTGACATGTACACCCACATACTCGACTACAGTTACTTGTACATCATGCATACATATTGACATGTACACCCACATACTCGATTACAGTTACTTGTACATCATGCATATATATTGACATGTACACCCACATACTCGAGTACAGTTACTTGTACATCATGCATACATACTGACATGTATACCTCATATTTTTGCTATAGTTGTATATACCCTAAGTGGTATTGTTTTGGTATGTGATATTGAGTTGTTGATCATTGCGCTTATGAAATGCATCATACCTACTTGCTTACGTGTAGATACTTAAACCTTGCTACACTTACATGTACTCTTCATATGATGCTGCACATGTTTTTCAGAGGATTTTGGGAACCGCAAGATATATTTTTAAAGGAAGATTCATTTAAAAGAGCGGCTTTCCCTTGATATACTCATATTGTTGTTTTATGATGCATATATCAGTTTTCATGGATTTATGCATTGAGATATGGATTTCATATGATTTATGTATTTGAGAACCGTGGGGGTATTTCAAGAAAACTATGTATTGTTTGAAAACCCGGTTTCTCTTGATATGTTATTTCAGTGCGTCCACCTTGTGATTTCTCGGTTATGAGATTTGGCCTGTGATACCCGATTCAAGGAGCGGGAGGCACCGTCTGCGGGTATATGGTGGACCCGGTATGGTATCCCGGGGCGAGGGGTGATTTCGTGGTGTAGACGATGAGCCTGGCGGTGGGACCACTATCTACCGGTGATTGTATTTGGACTCGGCGGTTATAATGGGGATACCGACCGGAGTGGTGTACGACATATCGTCAGGGCTGTAGGGTTCCTAGGCACAATAATGAGGTCTCACAAGTGATCAAACATGGCCAATTCAAATTTTTCATGTGCCTACAAACCCTAATACGGATCGTTAAGTAGATGATAAGGCGATGCAAGCAAGTAAACGACTTTATTGCTAAAGGAAAGTGACTACAACCTTTGTTGATCCGGTCCTTCACCTCTCTAGCTCCGTGATGACGTCCCTCCGCTGTATCAATCGGAATCCGGACTCTGGCGAAGGTTTCGTCGGAGAAATGATCGGGCTAGGCGGTCTCACTAGTGATCAAACATGGCCAATTCAAATTTTTCATGTGCCTTTGTAGATCAGGTCCTCCACCTCTCTAGCTCCGTGATGACGTCCCTCTGCTGTACCAATCGGAATCCGGACTCTGGCGAAGGTTTCGTCGGAGAAATGATCGGGCTAGGTCGTCGACTTCGATGCCGAAGATGATCTACGTCGAGGCAACTCAAGATCAAACTCCAACTTCACCAAGTCAAGAAACTTGTGAAGAAAAAACCCTATACTACTTGGCAAGTGGTAGAGGATGAAGAAATAGGAAGTGGGTTCACTTTAGAATTGGATTTCTCACTCTTTTTCTCATTTCACCATTGATGGTTGCAAGCTTTTCTTCATCTTGAAGAAGGAGAAGAAGAAGAAAAGAATATGATAAGTATTTTAAAATAGAAAATAAAATGATACTTATCATATTTTCAACCATGGTTTTGTGTAGAGAATTAACTAAGGTTAGTTGAATGGTTAGGTTTAGGAGATGAAGACAAAATGGTCATTAAGTCAAAGATGCATGAAGCATCAAGAAAGTTCCAAAAACAACCATTTTGTTTTCCTTTTCTTTTTACCAAAATAAATAGATAAATAAATAAGTGAAAAGAAACCCCAACCATTCACTAAACTTGGTTTAAATCTTACACAAACCCAAGTTTGCATGTATCATCAAACATGATACAAACAAGTGCACAAAAGTATATCACATATACAACTTGTGTATTCCAAAGGAGAAAATCCATTTAAAGTGAACAAATATTAGCTAATGCAAAGTAATATATCAAATATATAATTATACATTAAATCATTAAATCAACACTTGATTTAACGATCCGGTCATATCGCATATGACCGACTAATATCCAATGTATCGGCTTATCGAATCAATCCTCGATTCGATAACTAGGTTATATCGCATACAACCAATCGATACATTCATCGCGAGAATAGAATACGGAATCACATACACGCATTATTCTCGGTCCCGCACATATCTCATATGCGCTCTTATTTTTTTTCGCTTGAGCCAGGAAACCTCTGTGTAGGACTCTAAAGACTCGTCAATACGCCGGCAGCAGGTGATGATCATATCAAACACCTACAAGCCGCAAGCGGTCTGCTAAAAGTAACGGCCACCCGGGTATTGAGCGATCAGAAGATCGACGAGCAAGCCTGCTCACACTCCTGTGAATCCAACCAGTAACACTAACCGTACAGTCCGGTCTGTTCGTCTGATATGTCGCATATCTCGCCTAGGGGTGGTAAACGTCAGACCCCAATAGCTCGATAAGTCATGCCGACGTGAGGTCCATAACATTCGTGAAACTACTGATAACTCTTACCAGTATATCACTGCAACTCTGGCCAGGGATTTCCTGTTATGGCCAGTCGAGCATAGCGCAACATCAACCCCCAATACCGGGAGAGACGAATCCCCTCCTATCGCTTATTGCCTCCATGTGAATCGGGACTGTACCCAAAAACCACCTGTTTCCATGCCTCAGTGGAGCCGTGGTAGGGTGGAAATCAAAGCACGGTGGGAGACACACAAGACTCTATGACGATCTCGGGTCAACAGTCTAAGCTGTACCAGTGTCACCAGAGAACTGCCATCTGACGTAAGGTATAATACCATCTGAGAGTTCTCGGCGGGTCCGTTCAGTGTAACCAGTCTCCACTGAGCACCCGCATACCATCTCTGATGTCAAACGCCAATGGATATGGGATCATCCATCACCCATCACATGGGTCGAGAAGATATACGCTAGTCTACTCTGGAATATCGATGCCCCGTCTCGATATTCCCACGACGAGGAACATTGAAGGATGTACTCATGGACTACCCAGGCCCCACTAGTATGATCTACATCATATTCCTGGAAGTTGAGTACACATCCTAAGGGCTTTATCAACATGTAACAGAGAGACAGAAAGTATACATGTTAAGATAAAGAGCAACCAGATAGCGTACTATCATGTCGAGCAAGAAAGTCCTACATATATATGTCCCAGCATTCACTACAATATACATCCAATGTACAGTAATGGCCTCTAGGGCATACATATAACTAACAATCTCCCACTTGCACTAGGGCCATCTGTAGCAGTAGTTGTAGTATCTAATACTCAACCATCCCCTAAAAGTCTCTCTTTGGGAAAAGGCCTTCGTGAGTGGATCCGCCGTGTTGTCCTCTGAGTCTACCCTCCTAACCTCGATCACCCTGGAGATCAACTATCTCCATGATCAGGTGATACTGCCTCAGAATATGTCTGGGTCACTGATGGGATCGAGGTTCCTTGGCCAAAGCCACACTTCCATTGTCATACATTGGTAGGAACCTAGTTCATCTTATGAACCAATATACCCCCAAACTTCCTCTTTGGTAGTATCTTTAATAGCGATGTTACCAGCCTTTATCGTCTAGTTTGCCACGGTATCTAGCTTGAAACTCTTCCAACATACCGTCCCTTTACTGAGGATAAAGACAATGCCTGTGACTGACATTCAGTCGTCTTTATCACCCTGGAACCCTTCCAGTGATTCTCCCCAGGATCGATTGATACCATCTCACTACATCTAGTGAGAATCCTAGCATCCAATTACATCTATCTCATAGATGAAAACTCAGGATTTAGGAGGTATCACTTTGATCCTATTGGAGAATCCTTGTGATAAGCAGAGATTGACAGAGCGTAGTATAGGAAACCCCTTTCCTATCAAGAGTATGTCATCCACGTACTCTACGAGGATCATCACCATACTCCATACTACCTTTTTGTACATACAAGGTTCATCTACCATTTTGATGAAGTCAAACACTTTGACTATCACATCAAAACAGACGTTCCAACTCCGCGATGCTTGCTTGATTATGTAAAGCAACTTGCACATGTTTCCGCTGCTCCCACTATTTACGAAGCCCTCTGGCTGTGTTCTTATTGACGTTCTCTTCTAAATCATTATTTAGAAAAGTAGTCATGGCACCCAACCACCAGATATCGTAGTCATGGTATGTAGCAATGGCAAGTAGGATCTGGATGGACTTAAGCATAGTCCCTGGTAAAGGTTTCATCATTATCCACGCCTGGTCGATGACGAAAACCTTTAACAAGTCTAGCTTTGAAAGTCTCAACCTTTCCATCCACACCAAGTAATCTTCTCAAGATATACTTATTCCTGATGGGGATTTAACCCTTCAGATATAGCAGCTAAAGTCCATACTTTGCTGGTGTACATGGATTCCATCTCAGATCGCTAAGCATCCAGCAATTCTTACAGAGTCCTTACTATCGATGGCCTGCTCGAAACTAGTTGGGTCATCATCTCATGATGCATTCCTCGCACCCACTGTCATCGAGAAACCGAGGTATCTCTCAGACGGATGAGGAACCCTACCAGATCGGCAGAGAGGCTGAGGTTCGTCGGGAACTATTGAATCCTTTGGTTCTGTCAAATCATCAGCTGTAGTTTTGTATAGCTGGAACCTTTCCAATTCTACAGAACTAACCTTGCCTCGATCTTGTCCGGATTTTGCTTTAGATATAGGCGGGACAATCCTAAATCTTAACTTACTTAAGAGATAGGCTCTTCCCATACCATATCTTATATGGAGTGGTAGGCACTGATTTGATTCGAACTTAATTCAATAGGTATGCAGCTTCTCAAGTGCACAACCCTAAAAGAAAATAGGTAACTCAGTAGTACTCATCATAGAGCACACCATATCTAATATTGTGCGATTGCTCTGCCCCGATACACCGTTGTGCTGTGGTGTATTTAGAGGAGTAATACTGAAAGAGAATCTCATTTTCTTTTAGAATGGTCCAGGAATGCCATGCACAAGTATTCTCCTCCCTGATCTTATCATAGGACATAATACTTATCCCCGTATTGGTTCTCTACTTCTAGCTTATATTCTGTGAATATCTAAAAAGGTTCGAACTTGTGTTTCAACAGGAACATATTTCTGAATCTTGAGAGATTATCAGAGAACGTAATGAAGTATAAAGAACCAGTCCTGGCATGTGTAGACAGGAGACCTTTTATACATCATCATGTATCAGTCCCAAGAGTTCACTAACTCTTTCTCTGTTTCCAATAAACAGAGCTATGGTCATCTTATCTTTGTGACATGACTGGTAAGTTTTCATAAGATGTAAATTCAAACTGATTTAAATATGTATCTAAAATGTAACTTCAGCCAGTCGGGTCGCATTGATATGACCTAGTCTACAATGCCTCAAGAAGGATTCGTTCATTTCTGAACTCTTCCTCTTGTGTGTTCCGTATACTAGGAACTGTAGTTTGATTTAGAACATCAATGCTTTTAGATAACGTGCCTGAACCGATCAACTTTTGATATAGGAAATGTTCAAAACATTATCCAACAATACAAAATTATATCATTTCTTTACTAATAAAGAGACTGATATGATTTTGTATATCAGGTTCGGTATCTAATAACATTCGTTCAGAATCAATGTACTGGTCATACAGGGTGACAGTGACCAACAGACTTGGCTGCAACACTTGCCCCGTTTTCTGTCTCATGAAACTTATCACCCGTTCTCAGTTCTCTACCCTTTTGTAGCCCTATGTAACAGATTACATATCTGGGATCCTGATCCGGTATCAAATACCCAGAATGCAGAGGATACTGAGAAACAGTTCTTTGTAATGAACACACCCGAAGGAGATGCATCATATGCACTTTCTTCGTTTGGGTGGCATAGGAATTCTGGTATTCCCCTATTTCCTGCTCTGTCTTATAACAATTATAAGTTGGAGCGGGACCAACGTTCCCCAGCTCAGTATAACAAGCGGGTTCGGTCAATACATCCATATTATTATCTTGATTAAGGCGTGATATGGTCGCTACCTGGAGAGAGAGAGAAGAAAACACTCTACGTGCGCTCTTGCAAGATTAGATTGGTTATTTATTTTATCTAATCAGGATGGCTCCCACTGTTTTTATCAAATCTTCCTTCAAACCTTAAAAGGAAAGACTAGCCGGGATTAATTACATTCTACAAGTTCGCCAATCTTTCAGCCTTGCCAGTGTCGGTACTTTGATGGAGGTTCCCTGTGCTTTCGCACGGACCTAATTACAGTAAACCTCGTTTTCCCAGAGCCGTAACCCCGTTGACACCTTTCTAGACACCTACTTGATCGGCTAATTGTAAAGTGCAAAACTCTCCCAGGAGTAACAATTACTCGCAGTGGGTATCGGGATCCAACTATCACATAGAAGGTATGCAATCTCATTGCATGTTTCAACACTTGAAACTCCCGATAAAGGTTTTTACCCCTAGCACTTATGACCTTAACTATGGTCAACAAATCATAAGCACTAGTCAAGTTCTACCCGTCATTTCGTGATTAATTAGATTCACCCACATGACCCTTAACTAAGGTCAACAAAGTCACGCGACTGTCCTAACTAATCGCATCATATGCGGTGTAGGAAGACATCACTTAGCTACCGTACACTGTGCCTTGGCTATGGTCAACAAACACAGTACGAATACTAAGTACTCTACTTCCTAAAATGACGGAGGGTTGCGGATGGTTTTTATGAAAACCTTTAACGCTTTGAACTTGATCTCGTTGCGGAATCAAATGGTTTTAAATGGAATGTTTTTGAAGCTTTTCTAGTTTTGCTAAAGGGGTCACTCCCGGTGAAGGGATCGTCGGCCCTTTCCTCGTCGAGTGAGGTGCGGGATATATCATATATATCACTGTGCAAAGCAGAAACTATAGAAGCAATCAAAAGACAAACCGAGGGTTGTAGCATCTGCCAGTTATTGCTAAAGGAGTCACTCCCGGTGAAGGGATGGCGGTCCTTTCCTCATCAAATAAGGTGCAGGATGTTCTACAAGGAACACCGCGATACAAAGCAAGAATTGTAGCTACCTGTTTTTATTTTGAAATTCGATTCCACAACATCAATTAGGTTTATTTTCTTTCATTAATCTCATTAATGAATGTCCCATCATTTAAGCCCACCTAAACATCACAAATAAATATAACGTACGCTTATGCCATCCGCATTCGCCTCGATGTCCCGTCTGTACCGTTAGGTTAGGTAACTAACGCTAGAGCGAGGCAGGGCTAGCGCGGGTGTAAAACATAAGCAACGTCTATATAATATATCATATATACTATATATAATATTTATCAGAACAAATCACATGATCACATCACAGATAACGTAGCAGAAAATATCATATGAAATATTGGATATACTAGGACGTCCGTGTTTTTAATCCGAGCCAGTATAAAATACGGATTCCACGGTCGTGATGAATAGCCAATCCCACACCCCTAGACCCCTACGAGAGCGGCAAGTAACCCTACCAATTCTAGGGTTAGGAGACCCGGACTCGACTCCTCAAGATGGCCTCCCACTGGACCCCAGAACCCGGTTACTTGTGCTCCCCTCCTTGGGTCTATCCTAATGCGGAAAAGTAAATAATATACAAATGGTGACATCATCCGCAACCTGGAAGTGCCATAATAAAAGAATATTACATACAAGTTTTTACATGAATGAAAATGAAAAACACTCATCTCACATAAAAACCCCCGGCTATTCAAACACGACAATCCAATATAACATATCCAGCAACACATAATATCACATGTCATCAACGTAAGTAAACATGCGTATCCCAATTGTCGTTGACATATAGCAACGAAACCGGCGATATCACATATTACACTTACGGTCACAGAAAAGAAAGTGTAAAACTACAACAGTTGGAATCTGCAATCTCTTTAGACATCGCATGCCTAATCAAATGAATTCCTTAGACATTGCATGCCGAACAATTATAAATCCCGCATTTTAGTCTCATTATCGAAAACTCTTTTCAATATCAAGTCGGGCAATTCAACAGGATTCCCGACATTCTGATCGAATGCTCGTCGCAAACTTTAGTAGGCAGCTGCACCCCCGACGCCGTCGACGAAGTGCACAAAGGCGAAACACCGCTGCCGTGAGCACCCGAACGGATGCTTTCGGCGACGGGGTTCTCCTACAGTCACTTGGTCGGGGCTATGGGGTGAGGCTGTCTATTAAGTTTACCCGGCGAGTATCCGCGTACACTACGTGATTGCGATGGACTTTAGATCGCATCAAAATTCCATGGCAACCGATCAAGTGAGACTAAACTGCTATGTTTATAACATTCATTCAGTTATCTCATAACTACTTGTGAATTCCAAATGTTGTATCACATTCCGGATAAATAGAAAATGTTAAACTTTTCGATCGAACATTCGAACACCCAAGTTTTCCCGAAACAGCTCAACACATGAAATAAGTTTAAAAACATTCACTTCGTGCCTCAGTACCAACGGTCCAGCCGTAGAAGGGTCAAGCCAACGCCTCACATGTAGCACGCCGTACTGCCCCAAACCCTAAGGTTCAAAGGGCAGTTCAAGACGGTCACATAATCGAGTTAAGGTTTGTTGTCTTCTAGAGGGACCATCGCGTTACTTGCACTACTTAGAACGTGATTAAACTACGGAAATATCCAACAATTGGAAATTTCCCGGCAGGGGAAAAAGTGGGTATTTATATCCGGTCGAACTTTTTAACATATTCTAAAAAATTATCCGGAAAAACACAGACAAAATTAGACAGTCCGATCGAATCTCCGAACTCCCAATACAACCCAGAAAACTCAACTCTTGAGTTCAGATTAAAAATTTCCAGGAAAACCAGCACTACAAAATAGGAATTACTGTGTAAAATTAAATGAAAGAGGAGACTAAATGGCCGCGGAACCGCCGCATTAGCCATGCTAATGCCACGGTTCCGCCGCGCTTTGATGGAATTAGGAGTACGGGCTTCACAGTAATTCTTAGAAACTCCTGCTGATTTTTCTGCATATTTTTAATTCTCAAAAATCCCCGATTTCAAAAAATGTACAGAGAGTAATTTGAGATTAGGGTTTCGGTTCGATTGGACTTCTAACTCCGTCTACGCATCGCTTAAGGCTCTAGCTAGGCTCTGATACTACTGTAGGGTTCCTAGGCACAATAATGAGGTCTCACAAGTGATCAAACATGGCCAATTCAAATTTTTCATGTGCCTACAAACCCTAATACGGATCGTTAACAAGATGATAAGGCGATGCAAGCAAGTAAACGACTTTATTGCTAAAGGAAAGTGACTACAACCTTTGTAGATCCGGTCCTCCACCTCTCTAGCTCCGTGATGACGTCCCTCCGCTGTACCAATCGGAATCCGGACTCTGGCGAAAGTTTCGTCGGAGAAATGATCGGGCTAGGAGGTCTCACAAGTGATCAAACATGGCCGATTCAAATTTTTCATGTGCCTTTGTAGATCCGGTCCTCCACCTCTCTAGCTCCGTGATGACGTCTCTCCGCTGTACCAATCGGAATCTGGACCCTGGAGAAGGTTTCGTCGGAGAAATGATCGGGCTAGGTCGTCGACTTCGATGCCGAAGATGATCTACGTCGAGGCAACTCAAGATCAAACTCCAACTTCACCAAGTCATGAAACTTGTGAAGAAAACACCCTATACTACTTGGCAAGTGGTAGAGGATGAAGAAATAGGAAGTGGGTTCACTTTAGAATTGTATTTCTCACTCTTTTTCTCATTTCACCATTGATGGTTGTAAGCTTTTCTTCATCTTGAAGAAGGAGAAGAAGAAGAAAAGAATATGATAAGTATTTTAAAATAGAAATTAAATGATACTTATCATATTTTCAACCATGGTTTAGTGTAGAGAATTAACTAAAGTTAGTTGAATGGTTGGGTTTAGGAGATGAAGAAAAAAATGGTCATTAAGTCAAAGATGCATGAAGTATCAAGAAAGTTCCAAAAGCAACCATTTTGTTTTCCTTTTCTTTTAACCAAAATAAATAGATAAATAAATAAGTGAAAAGAAACCCTAACCATTCACTAAACTTGTTTTAAGTCTTACACAAATCCAAGTTTGCATGTATCATCAAACATGATACAAACAAGTGCACAAAAGTATATCACATATACAACTTGTGTATTTCAAGTGAGAAAATCCATTTAAAGTGAACAAATATTAGCTAATGCAAAGTAATATATCAAATATATAATTATACATTAAATCATTAAATCAACACTTGATTTAACGATCCGGTCATATCGCATATGACCGACTAATATCCAATGTATCGGCTTATCGAATCAATTCTCGATTCGATAACTAGGTTATATCGCATACAACCAATCGATACATTCATCGCGAGAATAGAATACGGTATCACATACACGCATTATTCTCGGTCCCGCACATATCCCATATGCGCTCCTATTTCGTTTCGCTTGAGCCAGGAAACCTCTGTGTAGGACTCTAAAGAGTCGTCAATACGCCGGCAGCAGGTGATGATCATATCAAACACCCACAAGCCGCAAGCGGTCTGCTAAACGTAATGGCCACCTGGGTATTGAGCGATCAGAAGATCGACGAGCAAGCCCTCTCACACTCCTGTGAATCTAACCAGTAACACTTACCGTACAGTCCGGTCTGTTCATCTGATATGTCGCATATCTCGCCTAGGGGTGGTAAACGTCAGACCACAATAGCTCGATAAGTCATGCCGACGTGAGGTCCATAACATTCGTGAAACTACTGATAACTCTTACCAGTATATCACTGCATTCCTGGCCAGGGATTTCCTGTTATGGCCAGTCGAGCATAGCGCAACATCAACCCCCAATACCGGGAGAGACGAATCCCCTCCTATCGCTCATTGCCTCCATGTGAATCGGGACTGTACCCAAAAACCACCTGTTTGCACGACTCAGTAGATCCGTGGTAGGGTGGAAATCAAAGCACAGTGGGAGACACACAAGACTCTATGACGATCTCGGGTCAACAGACTAAGCTATACCAGTGTCACCAGAGAACTGCCATCTGACGTGAGGTATAATACCATCTGGGAGTTCTCGGCGAGTCCGTTCAGTGTACCCAGTCTCCACTGAGCACCCGCATACCATCTCTGATGTCAAACACCAATGGATATGGGAACATCCATCGCCCATCACATGGGTCGAGAAGATATACGCTAGTCTACTCTGGAATATCGATGTCCCGTCTCGATATTCCCACGACTAGGAACATTGAAGGATGTACTCATGGACTACCCAGGCCCCACTAGTATGATCTACATCATATTCCTGGAAGTCGAGTACACATCCTAAGGGCTTTATCAACATGTAACAGAGAGACAGAAAGTATACATGTTAAGTTAAAGAGCAACCAGATAGCGTACTATCATGTCGAGCAAGAAAGTCCTACCTATATATGTCCCAGCATCCACTACAATATACATCCAATGTACAGTAATGGCCTCTAGGGCATACATATAACTAACAAGGGCTAGTTGTGATGACAACGCCTGAGTTATGAGGATTTACGTGTCGATGCTAGACATAGGTTTTATGATGTTTGAGTGTCGGTGTTAGACACTCAGGTTTTTCCATGATTTTTACGTATCGTCGGTGGACATACGGGGTGGATATTCTCATACTTATATATATACATACAGGTATTTTTTTTCATGATATTTCGGGTGTCGATGATAGACACTCAGGTTCCATGAGACTTACATGTGAGGGCCGATCTGAGGATGCGGTGTCCGAGGATTTGGGATTTGATGTGTCAGTGAGGGACAGTGGTGTTTTTCCATGCTGATGATTTTGGATGAGATTTTATATTATATCATCCCACACTCAGGATTATGTGGTTTATGCATTGCTTCATGTAGTTGTAGTACCTTGATGATGTACCTTTACATGATTGTTGCATATTCACTTATCATACTTATGTTATCGGATTGCTTGTGATAGATAAATCGCTGTTCGTGCATACTTGCGATTACAGTATGATGTTTATTACTATTCACGAGTTGGCAACTCACCCCCGTCGTGCCACAGTTTTTTGCAGGACTTACCCTCAGAGTAGTCGTGGCAGGGCGTCTTATCATCTCTACTTTTGCGGATACCGCTACGTTAGGCAGTGAGGTCTTTGCTTTTAGGTGGGTTTGCGGTTATCTGTTTATACATTGTATATCTTTTTTGTTGGATCTAGTATTCTCCATCTACCACTGTTTGTATATGACTTAAGGACGACTTGTGAGGATTCGGTGTTGTTACATTTTGGTGACTTGGGTGCCGTGCTCATGGAGCCGGTTTTGTTGGAAAGTTTACTTCTTTATGCAGTTTTCTGTTATATTCTTCACTTCGGCATCGTATTTATATGTTGTGGTGATTATCTCCACCGTTGGGCGTGATTTTGCTACCATTTGGGATTCTTTATATTTTATCTATGTTGTACCCGTTTTCGGGACTAGTTTTTACAAAGGAGGTGCTGCCAAAATTTTCAAGAAAGAAAACTAGAGTTAGAGATTTTACTTGTGATTTCCAAATGTTAAAACTATGTTTTTCTCCGTTGATCCAGATTTGGGTGGTTTAGATTTCTGGGTTTCGGCTTACTTGAGTTGTGTACGCCTGTAGACGTTTCGTAGTTTAAGTGCCGGTTACGGGCCAAATTTTGGGTCATGACAGAAATGTAAGCATATCAATATATCATGCAACATGGAACAGTGATATGACATATTAAGGGAAAACCTCTCTTTTAAATGATTCCAGTTTTTAAAATATAACATGTGGTTCCTAATTTCCAATTAAAACCAGTTATCTATGTAGGTGCAATATGTATATGCGCAAGTATAGATGTTCCAATGTATGTGTGCACCAATATGGATGTACAATGTATATGTGCGCAAATATGGATATATCAATATATATGTACACCAATATGGATATACAAATGGGTATATCCGCAAGTATAGATGTATCGACGTATATGTGCACCAATATGGATATACAAATGGGTATATCCGCAAGTAAAGATGTATCAACCTATATGTGCACCAATATGGTTGTACAAATGGGTATATCCGCAAGTATAGATGTATCAATGTATATGTGCACCAATATTGATATACAAATGGGTATATCCGCAAGTATAGATTTATCAATGTATATGTGCACCAATATGGATATACAAATGGGTATATCCCTAAGTATAGATGTATCAATCTATATGTGCACCAATATGGATATACAATGTGTATATCCGCAAGTATAGATTGATCAATGTATATGTGCACCAATATGGATATACAATGGGTATATCCGCAAGTATCGATGTATCAATGTATATATGCTCCAATATGGATATACAAATGGGTATATCCGCAAGTATAGATGTATCAATGTATATGTGCACCAATATGGATATACAATGTGTATATCCGCAACTATAGATGTATCAATATATATGTGCACCAATATGGATATACAATGTGTATATCCGCAAGTATGGATGTATCAATGTATATATGCACCAATATGGATATACAATGGGTATATCCGCAAGTATGGATGTATCAATGTATATGTGCACCAATATGGATATACAAATGGGTATATCCGCAAGTATAGATGTATCAATGTATATGTGCACCAATATGGATATACAATGTGTATATCCGCATATATAGATGTATCAATGTATATGTGCACCAATATGGATATACAATGGTTATATCCGCAAGTATAGATGTATCAATATATATGTGCACCAATATGGATATACAAATGGGTATATCCGCAAGTATAGATGTATCAATGTATATATGCACCAATATGGAAATACAATATGTATATCCGCAAGTATAGATGTATCAATGTATATGTGCACTAATATGGATATACAATGGGTATATCCGCAAGTATGGATATAGCAATGTATATGTGAGCTTGTTATGCGAAGAGTCATATCATGATGCAGCAATCCTACTATGTAGTGACATGGCAATTATCGATGTCGAAGTGTGTGAGCCTACAATCTATGTACGTGTAACATGCGCATCATCGATAATGGTGCAGGTGTACTATCACAGGTATAAGAGATGCAATGCGAATACATGAAGGCAGCATAAGGTAAAACATATGCAAATGCTGACGGGTATACGTATTTAACATGATCGAGCCGGTGAATCTATCAATCGACATCCAACCAAAACATCAACGCGTACGGTATAATCCATCGTACGACAACCTTTAGTCAAGGGTAAGGATCAATCATCAAGTCAAACTCATCACGCATGGAAAATCATCGTACGGCGACATTAAGCTAATAGGGATCCTATCACCCTATAAGACAAATGAGGGTACGGCCTAATATCACATACGGCCTATCATCCATGATTCACAATATTCTATGTATGTATATATATTTATGTACCTATGTCCCGATTCACATCCGCAATAATCTCATATCAGAGGACCTGCAGGGTATAAATCATCTCGATCGACTCGCATCCGTATACCAACATATCATCATAACATCATATCAACATATCGGTCTTATATTCTTCATCCCATTTATATCACACATCAAATCGAATTTACATAAACATTCTATCTCTACTAAGTATAAGTATCTAATCTAACAAACACACCCGAACCATACAATCAAATTTTTAAAGAAGTGAATCGTAGTTTTTAAAATAGGGGTTACGGTGTTTTTAAGAAAAGGATATCATTTGAAGATCCGTAACATCCCTCAAGGTATATATTTAAAACATACATACGATTCTTCGGTTTAGAAAAGGGTATGGTTCGGATGACGCATCTACATCGACTATCTAGTCTTACAGTGCCCTAACGGCAATAACGCTAAACAACATCCTATGATAGTCCTAATATATCACTCCTAACTATCCTCTAGTTTCTAATATGGTTTTGTAGCTATCCTCATTCTAACCCTAGTTTCCAAATCTAGGTTTCCTAACCATATTCTATAGATCAGTTTTCCATCAAAACTTTGCGGGGGTGCTATACGCCATCCACCCGACTTCTCCCGTGGATATAGATCCACTCACCTTGCTTCTTGCTTGCCGAAGTCGATGACGCCACGCTCCGTCACCTCGGGATCCACGTGAAGGTACCTGCAATAATAAACCATCGCAATGCGTATTAAAATCAATGCGGAAAACCAAAACGGTACACGTTTCGCTCATAGGTCAAAACCTATAGCTTTGCGTGCAAAACATGACCAAAAACCCTGGTCATGGACGTCCAAACGCCACACGACGGAAACACAATACCAATTACCAAAATCAAGTAAAAATGAAGTCATAAAACAATGCATCAACTCATGGAAATGGTCCCAGATTTTACCCTAAGCCAAATTGGTCAATTCTGCATATATGGAGGGCCTAATTTACATCTAAAGGGACCCCAGAACAAATACGGATCAATCCGAACCTACCCTGGCCGCAAATTGCGGCCAGATTGAATAAATCTGCGGCTCAGGTGCAGGGGTTGGGGCTCAGGTCTTGGTGGTAGCTTCCTAGGTGCCTGCACGACTCCCAGTAATTGCAAAATCATTTCTAGTGTCCCCGGGTTGCTCTCGATTCCAAATTACCCTCACAATTCAGACATATATCTGACGTCGGAGTTTCTAAACCCGTATTTTGGGGTCTCTATGCTCTGGTCCAGGTCATTAAACATCCCCCAAGTCTAGTTAACAGCCACAACATCACCAATATTTCAAACAAACACTCAAACCCATTTACTAGGGTTTCCCATGGTTCACTAAACATCAACATTTCATCTCTAAAATTGCATGATAGGTAAAGTGAATGAAATACTATGCTAAGGGTGATGAAATTACCTCACTTGGGAAACCCAAGAAAAATCCTAGCTCCTCAAGGTGGTCGAAATCTCACTTTTCTTGGTCTAATGTGTAGAGGGTGCAGAGGGGATCAATTTTTGTGAAAGGGAATTAGGGTTTTGATCAAGGATTTGAGATGATATCATGGGTGAAGGTGGAGGGAAGAGAGGAAGAAGAAGAATAAGAAAATGATGGGGGAGGATAAAATGAGGCAGCCCCTCTCTCTCTCCTCTCTTATTTCCACCCACTCTCTCTCAATATTACCCTTTTACCCTTTTCTTCTTACCCTTTTCTTTTTATTAAAAACCTAAGTCACAAAATACCCAAAATAACACAAGAGCACATGTAATCACCACAGAACATGACATGGTGCACTGACCACGAAAAACTGTAGAAATGCGGATTTGGCTTAATCGCGATTAGCAGTGCACTAATCGGGTTTTTTATCAAAATTGCATATAATAAATTTTAAAAATGCCAAATCCTTCAAATATATTTTTAAATGAATAAATCATTTTAATTTCTATTTATTTCACAATTATTGGTATATATTTATACCCTTTTTCGAAAACCCCAATTTCGCAAATCGGGTAGTTTTCGGGAAATATATTATTTTAATATTAAATTCCCAAAAATAATATTTTATATTTTCTGAAATGTTACAGTATTGAGCGATCAAAAGATCAACAAGCAAGTCTGCTAACACTCCTGCGAATCCAATCAGTAACACTACCGTACAGTCCGGTCTCTTCGTCTGATATGTCGCATATCTCGTCTGGGGGTGGTAAACGTCAGACCCCAGTAACTCGATAGGTCGTGTCGATATTGTTAGTTATATATATGCCCTAGAGGCCATTACTGTACATAGGATGTATATTGTAGTGGATGCTGGGACATATATTGGGAGGACTTTCTTGCTCGACATGATAGTATGCTATCTGGTTACTCTTTACCTTAACGTGTATGCTGATTGTCTCTCTGTTACTTGTTGGTAAAGCCCTTAGGATGTGTACTTGACTACCTGGACTATGATGCGGATCATACTAGTGGGGACATGGTAGTCCATAAGTACATCCTTCAAGGTCTCTAGTCGTGGGTGTATCGAGACGGGGCATCGATATACCAGAGTAGACTAACGTATACCTTCCCGACCCATACAGATGGGCGATGGATGATCCCATATCCATTGGTGTTTGACATCAGAGATGATATACGGGTGCTCAGTAAAGACTGGGTACACTGGACGGACTCGCCGAGAACTCCCAGATGGTATTATACCTTAAGTCAGATGGCAGTTCTCTAGTGACACTGGTACAGGTTAGTCTGTGGACCCGAGATCGTCATAAGGTCTTGTGTGATTCCCACTGTGCTTTGATTTCCACCTTACCACGTCCAAGAGGGCATGCAAAACGGTGGTTTTTGGGTACAGTCCCGAATCACATGGAGGCAATGAGCGATAGGAGGGGATTCGTCTCTCCCGGTATAGGGAGTTAATGTTGCGCTGTGTTCGATTGGCTATAACCGGAAATCCCTGGCCAGGGTTGCTGAGATTTACTGGTAAGTGTTACCAGTAGTTTCTCGAACTGTTATAGACCTCATATCGACACGACTTATCGAGCTATTGGGGTCTGACGTTTACCACCCCTAGGCAAGATATGCGACATATCAGACGAACATACCGGACTGTACGGTAAGTGTTACTGGTTGGATTCACAGGAGTGTGAGCGGGCTTGCTCGTCGATCTTCTAATTGCTCAATACCCGGGTGGCCGTTACGTTTAGCAGACCGCTTGCGGCTTGTGGGTGTTTGATATGATCATCACCAGCAGCCGGCGTATTAACGAGTCTTTAGAGTCCTACATAGAGGTTTCCTGGCTCAAGCGAAACGAAATAGGAGCGCATATGAGATATGTGCGAGACCGAGAATAATACCACTATGTTATACTGTATTCTATTCTCGCGATTTGTATCATCGGCAGGTTATATGTTATATAGCCGGGTTACCGAATCAAGTGTTGATTCGATACATTGATACACTTGATATTAGTCGGTTATATGCAGTATGACCGGATGATTAAATCAAGTGTTGATTTAATGATTTAATATATAATTATATATTTGATATATTACTTTACATTAACTAGTATTTTTTCACTTAAGATTTATTATCTCACTTGAATGTGCACATTGTATATATGTTATATGTTTGTGCACTAGTTTGTATCATGTTTGATGATACATGCAAACTTGGGTTTGTGTTTATTTTAAACCATGTTTAGGATTATGGTTAGGTTTTATATTTGTTTTATTTATTTTCTTTTATTCTTTATTTGGAAAGAAAATGAAATGGTTGCTTCTTTTGTTCTTTTATTGAAGCTTCATGAAGCTTTGACCATTTTTGTTTCTTTCCTAAACCTAACCATTCTCCTAAGCCCTAGTTTATTCTCTACACTTGTTAAACTAACCCAAGGTTGCATAATCATAAGAATGATTTTATTTTCTATTATTCATAATTCTTATTATATATTCTTTCTTCTTCTTTTTCTTCTTAAAAGAAGAAGAAACCATGATATCTTCAATGGTGCCATGAGAAAAAGAGTGAGAAATCCAAATCCAAAGTGAACCCACTTCCTATTTCTTCATCCTCTACCACTTGCCATGCAGTATAGGGTGTTTTCTGTTAGTTGTATGTATGCACTAGAGGCCAGTATTGTACAGATGATGTATATTATATTGGATGCTTGGACATATATAGAGATGACTTTCTTGCTCGATATGATAGTATGCTATCTGGTTGCTCTTTATCTTAACATGTACACTTGTCTCTTTAAACTGTTTTATAGTTACATGTTGGTAAAGCCCTTAGGATGTGTACTTGACCACTTGGACTATGATGCAGATCATACTAGTGGGGATATGGTAGTCTATAGGTACATCCTTCAAGGTCCCTAGTCGTGGGTGTATCGAGACGGGGCATCGATATACCAGAGTAGACTAGCGTATACGCTTCTCGACCCATGAGATGGGCGATGGATGATCCCATATCCATTGGTGTTTGACATCAGAGATGATATACGGGTGCTCAGTGGAGACTGGGTACACTGGACGGACTCGCCGAGAACTCCCAGATGGTATTATACCTCACGTCAGATGGCAGTTCTCAGGTGACACTTGTGCAGGTTAGTCTGTAGACCCGAGATCGTCATAGAGTCTTGTGTGATTCCCACTGTGCTTTGATCTCCACCTTACCAAGTCCATGAGGGCGTGCAAAACGGTGGTTTTTGGGCACAGTCCCGAGTCACATGGAGGCAATGAGCGATAGGAGGGGTTTTGTCTCTCCCGGTATTGGGGGTTGATGTTGCGCTGTGCTCGATTGGCCGTAACAGGGAAGTCCCTGGCCAGGGCTGATCTGAGATTTGCTGGTAAGTGTTGTTGGAGATAGTGCCCTCAGAGTCAATTATTAGGTCACAGGTACGTGATTGTAATGATTGAGGGAGGACCTATCCCGGTAGGACAGTCTTACTCGAGATGATAGTTTGCTATCTGGTTTACCTTTATCATCGTGTACTGCTTTAGGTGACCTGACACGTCGCTATTACACGTTGATAGAGCCCCTAGGATTCTTGCTTGACCACCAGCAGTATGAGGGCGATCATATAAGTGGGAGCTGGGGGTCTATAAGCTTATCCTTAAAAGGTCCCTAGTCGTGGGAGTTTCGAGACTGGGCATCGATACTCCATTAGTAGACTAGTGTATACAGTCGAGACCCCGACGAGGGGCGGTGGCCGGTCTCACAAGCCACTGGTGTCAGTTGGATCACCTAAGATGTATACAGGTGCTCATTGGGTTATGAGTACACCGGACAGGACTCGCCGGGAACATGCTAGTTGGTCATATACCAGACGTCAGATGGCAGTTCCCTGGTGACATGTGTGCAGGTTAGTTCATCGACCTGGGGATCGTCATTTGTCTCGTGTGAGTTCCCACTGTACTTTGATTATTACCCTACCACGGCTCAAAGGAGTCGTGCAAACAGGTTTTAGTTGGGTACAGTCCCGAGCCACATGGAGGCAGTGAGCGTATCTTCAGGGGTTCGTCTCTCCCGGTATTGGGGGTGAGGTCGTGCTGTGTCTAGGAGAGCCATTACACAAAGTCCTTGGCCAAGGCAAGGAGATTTACTGGTAGGTATTCCAGTAGTATCTCAGGGTGTTCTGGGCTACACTCCGACACGACTTGTACCGCTTTTGGGGGTCTGACTTTTACCAATCCCCTAGGCCCGCTATGCGATACTCATAGACGAACGGACCGGACTGCACGGATATTGTCACTGACAGGCTCAGTAGGGTGTCAGGATGAGTTCGCTCATCGACGTCCCTTTTAGTCAATAGCTGGTGGCCCGTCACGTATTGGCTTATACCTCTGACGTGCTAGTGGTTAAATCCACAGCCATAGTATTGACGAGTCTTTAGAGTCCACCACACTTCCAGTTACTCAAGCTTTCGGGCGAAACGCTGTAGAGGCCGTATGGAGATATGGCAGGGTCCGATCAGATACGTGCGGTATTGCACGGATCAGGATCGGACAGTTTGTACTAATGGCCGTATAGTTATATATGGCAGGGTTCGATCAGATACGTGCGGTATTGCACGGATCAGGATCGAACGGATATTACTAGCCGGCTTTGGTTTAAGCCGGTCCTAGTTTAGTACAGTGTAGATTTTGTCTCATTGCATTTGTATCCGGACGGAATACAGATGCGGGTGTGTATGCACAGTATCGGGGTTTCCCTGTAATTTATTACGGGACCAGTTTTCTGGAGTTGCCAGTTTGCATTCCGTTCCGGCCGGTTTTCCTTTGTTCTTTCCCGGCCGGACTTTTCCGATGGAGGGGGTAATTTGCAGTTTTGCAAATTACATTTGTGGAGGGGGTTTCATGCATTATGAGGCATTATGATAGTTTTGGCATCTTTTCTTTTTTTCCTTCATAATGGTTACCATTTATTATGATTGGATTTGAAAAAGGTTTTGATTAGAAATGAGATGAGTGTTGATGTGATTTTTGCTTTTGTTATGGTCACCTCTTGAGTTCCTACACTTACCTTCCTTAGTGGTTTCCCTCCACCTTTTTCCTATGAAGAGGGGCCGGCCAATTTTTGATGAGGGGTTGGTTCATTTGGTTTTGGTGTAGGAAATTTATCAATCATCTCATTTTATATTGCCACCAAAAACCCTCTCCAAAGTTCTTGATTTCCCTTCTCCCTCCATGGCAACTTCACCACCCCAAAAGAGAGACTATGATTCTACACTACACTTCCTACAGCATATCTTGAGCATGTCGAGTTGCCGGCTTCATGCGCGAGTTGCCTCGGTATTGAGGTGGGAGCCCGTAAAAGTACCCGGCTTCGTGGTGCCCTTTCCGACGAGGAGGAGACAGACGGAGATCCCGCGAGGAGATCGGAGTGGAGATGAAGACCGGAGGACTTGGATCGTATGGTATACTTCTCTACCCCCTCTCTAGATAGCTTAGACTAGTTTAATGGCACGATCCGGTTTTAGTGCG
Organism: Agapanthus africanus; assembly: GCA_030015575.1. Classification (NCBI taxonomy): domain Eukaryota; kingdom Viridiplantae; phylum Streptophyta; class Magnoliopsida; order Asparagales; family Amaryllidaceae; genus Agapanthus; species Agapanthus africanus. Next base: position 57,934,534 of record JASDDO010000029.1, read on the forward strand.
CGGTGGTGCCGTTTTGCCAAGTCCGCAAAAATTTATGTTTATCACCGTTTCCGCGTTTGGCCGTCGGATTGACGGCCGGGGCGCCGCCGTGCACTTACAGTGGTATCAGAGCCTCGCCATTAACATAGTCTAGCTTAGTGTAATGTGTTTTTCTGTTTCGATCGATCGAATGTTCCAAAACTGCATTTTAGTTCGCATCAGTTTCTGTTGAAAATTTTTGGTCTCGAAAATTTTTTCAGGTTGTAAAATATTGATGTACAGGAAAATCTAAGAGTTCTGTAAAAATTTGACGATGTAACTCCACAGTGGGAGCGCGGAAGCGCCGCGAAAACCCCATTTGTGCGGCCCTTCCGCCGCGAACTATTCACATCACATCACCAAATTTTTTCAGAAGCCTTATGGGCTTATAATATGGGTTTTGGAATATTAAAATTGGGCCCATGATTTCTGTTAGTGCTACAGTTTTGATTGGGGGCCCACTTGTTAATTTTTGATCGATCGGATATTTCAAACACATTTTTTCACAGTATTTACATTATATCTGCGACCGTGAATGTCACTCGATCGGTAAATCCGGTCTAACTGCTATAGCCCGGTTAGACGGATTTGCGAACGTGACTTTCACGTTGATGTTCTATGTTTATGCTGTGTTGTTGCGGATCGGTCGTGGGGGATAGCCTGGATGCAATACTAGTACTGTGCTGTTGTATTATATACATTTGTTGTTGCGGGGCGAGCGTCCGACATGTGGACTGCCGTCACTGCCTGTTTGTATTATTATTTTGGGGCACGACCTGGTTGCGGTCGATGTACCCGTTGTATGTATATTTTACTTTCTGTACTAGGATTACCCCGCGGTGGGGTGCACGGATAGCCGGGTTCTGGAGGGCAACAAGCCCGCATCTCATGGCATTGGGACGGAAGGGGCTTCACTCTGGGATTGGCGGGCTATTCGCCGCACTCGTAGGGGGTACAGGCTGACCCAGGAGGAGTGCCCAAGTTGCCGGATTCCGTGGAGTGCTGGGTGGTCCATTCACGGAGCTGAAGGGGGCTGCCTCGCTTCAGGTTTTGGCGGGTGACTTGCCGCGCCCGTAGGGGTCTAGGATTTCATTGCGCAGGCTATCCACACGACCAGGGGAACGTCGGGTTTCAGTAGTGGCTCTGTGAAACCCGGGGATCCCAGATATCTGTACATTTCTGTGATGTTGCATTTCTTTCACGCCTTGAGCGAAATATAATATATTGGTATATATATTAGTAGATGTTGTATATGTTTTTCATCCGCGCTAGTCCAGTCCCCGCTCTGTCGTTAGTAAGCTAACCTAACGAGTGATGACGGGACCCAGTGGCGAATGCGGATGGCATATACGTACGTCAGTATATTTTCGTTCTTTGTGGTGTGATTAATTGATGGGACTGCATTGATTTGGATCAATGCAAGTTAAAAACAAACCTAATCTGATGTTGTTGGAACACTTTTTCAAAAAGCTGTTATTGCAAGGACGTTTACTTTTGTTTTGCATCGTGGTATTCATTGGAATATCCTGCTCCTCAGTCGACGAGGCAAGGGCCGAGATCCCTTCACCGGGAGTGACCCCTTGGACAGAAGTTTGCGTCAGGGCATTAACTTCACTATAGCCGATTACTTTTGCTTTGCATCGTGGTATTCAGTTAGAATATCCTGCACCCCATTCTACGGGGAAAGAGCCGAGATCCCTTCACCGGGAATGACCTCTTTAGCAACGGTTTTCGTCACTATATTTTTAAAAGCTATCCGTTCCTTCGACGATATCAAGTTCATTACGTTAAAGGTTTTCGCCAGAAACCATTCGTAGCCCTCCGTCGTTTCATATGGGTAGTCAATAGTATTCAAGCTGTGTATGTTGGCCAAAGTCAAGGCACAGTGATTGGTAGCTATTGGGGTATTCATATGCAGCATAGATAGATGCGTTGGTTTGGGACAGTCGTACTGCCATTTTGGCCAAAGTCAAGGGTATGTACGGGTGGATTCAAATTAACCTGGAGAATGACGGGTAGAACTTGACATGTGACTTATGATATGTTGGCCAAAGTCAAGGTCATAAGAGCATGGGGCAGAAATCACATCGGGAGTTTCAAAAGTACTGAAACTTGCCAGATATGCGCATACCTTCTGGAGTGTGATACCGTGAGCGGATTCCGTCACGTTGTCATGCGATGAGAGTTGGATCCCGATTCCCACTGATGAGTTGGTTTACTCCTCGGGTGACCCCGACTAATTCTTCTTTCAGGTTTGGAGGAGAATTTGAGGTACAGTGGGAGGTTTCCAGATTAGATAAATTGGTAACCATTCTGATCTAGGTTAGAGTGCACGCTGAGTGTTTCTTTTCTCTCTCTCTCTTTGGCAGCGACCATTGACCCGACCCTAGACTATGACTCAGTGACCAAGTTGACCGAACCTACTTAACACTGGCTTTTGGATTGTCTGAGTTGCGAACCTCATTGCCACTCCTACTTTTACCCTTTTCTCCAGGACACCCCGTATTACTACGAACGTCCACTTCCATTGGACAAAACCATCGTATGGTTAGATACGAACTCGAAGGAATTCGAGGATGGTTTCTGGTTCTGGAGAAAACGGATAGGATTATTCAGTTGTCTTTTCTTTTCACCCTCTCTCAGGTTGCGAGTACTCCTTGGTTTAGGAGTAGTACACCTATTGCGCAAATTGGATAGTCTTCTTCCAAACCATAGGCTGGTGCCGACCGGTAGGGAATGAAGAAAGCCAATTAGCCTAAACGGTGTACAGAAGGTATTAAGTTCAGACAAAGCAAGGGATTAGTAAGAGGGCAAAGTAAATTGCGACTGCTATTCACGACCAAACCAAGTATTTCTTCGCCAATCCTAAATCACCTTTGTATTTCTCCAGGACACTCCGTATCACTACGAAGATCCCATTTTATTGGATAATCCATCGTATGGTTATATACGAACTCGAAAGGAACTTGTTCCAGTTCGGGGATGGATCCTGGTTCAGGAGAAATAGGAATAAAGTACATTCAGGTGTCTTTTATCTTCACCCTCTCTCGCGATGCGAGTGCTCCTAGGATTAGGACAGTACACCCTTTATGCTTTTTGGATAGTCTTCTTCCAAACCATAGGCTGGTGCCGAACGGTAGGGAAGGAAGAAAACCATTTGGCCTAAAGGGGTGTACAGAAGGTAAAGACTAAAGACATATGAAGGGATTTGGAGAGGTGGCAAATAATTATACGGTTACAGTTGTGAATCTGGATAATGGAAAGGGCATTACTATGAATACCAGGATACCCCATCGAAACATTTCAATGTTTCAGTCTCACTATGTACTGTTAAAAGAAAACTGAATTCCCGATTAGATACTTGCTCCAGGGTATGTATTTACCAGGTTTGATTCTCACATCTGTACGGTTTTACAGATGATGAGTGGGAGTAGGTTATTGGGAATTGGGTGATCATCCTCATTATATCGGGATTCGTTGTAATCGGTGATATTTGAGGAGATCACCTGGGCTGTTTGCCGGTCGGCAAATATTTGGTTTTGAATATCCGCTGTTATGCACCAATTTCAAATTGATATATCTGTACGTCTATTTTCATAAAGTGAGATATACCTTTCTGAAATTATGTCTACGACATTTACCTATATCAGTGGATGGTTAGGTAAGGAGCATTAAACAGCGGTGTAATTCTTCTTAACCATAAGTACAGTTTTCAACCTACGACACACAGTGAATGAGTTGTTAGACTCAAGGGACTTATACAGAGTATTGTATGTTGTCCAGGGTCCATCAGGACAGAGGGGTTGGTCCTCGTACTATATTCGGTTTACTTATGACTTCTCTAGTTTTTAGACAGGTGTTTCGTGGAAACACAGGGTCCGAATTTGGAGAAGTTATTGGTATTTGAATAGAGTAGAGAACCAGGTATAGCAAGTATCGGGATTCTTCAAAGAGATCGAAGATGTAGATACTTGTGTATGGTATTCAGTTGATAGTAATGATTAAGAGATCTTGCTTCTCTTTCAGGTTACTCATAATTGGAAGTATTCCTAAGTTGAGTAACGCTGATCGGCCTCCTTCCATTTAGTTGACATGCACTGGGGATAGCTGCATGATTTGAATCTGGTTAAATTAAATCAGTGCCTCTGTTTCTATATTGGATATAGTACAGTTCATATCTTAACATTGTTAAGGTACGGGGAGTTGTCTGGCTTATGCTTAAAACCAGACACTGGACAACTCAAGGCACGTTTCTGTAATGGCTGTTTGTGGGTTGACCCAGGCTATGACGCGGGTTGATTTTCTACCATCTGGATGAACAATAGCAATATTGTTCTAGACTCGCCACAGTTTTATTAAAAATGGATTTTTCAGAAAAACAGTAGTGGGAGTATGGTAGAACTGGAAGTGATTCCAGAACCACAAACGATTACTGAAGATTTGATAAGGAACCTAAAGATTCAATCTGATTTGACATTCCATTGGCCGCTCCGCAGATAAGGTGGATAACTTCAGGCACCCGAGAGGTACTACGGTAGCCTCAAGGACGGTGACAGGGAAGTTCTTGTTTACCCACAATTACCATTGTTGTTGTTCCAGGCTGCGAGACCCAGCAGGAGGATGAGTATAGCGTCGTTCTAAACTTGCTTTAGAAGTGCACGTCTATATGACTCTGCCAGAGGGTTGTCGTAGTCAGTGGGAGCAGCGGAAGCATTGGTGGACAGGTAGCTTATGTCTATTTATAGACTAAAGCAGATGTAGCGGAGATAGATCATCTATTTCTGACGTGACAGTCATGGGTTTGACTTCATCAGAATAGGGGATGGATCTGTTGAGAAGGTAGTAGGGTGTGATATCCTGGTATTTGGATGACATACACAGAGTAGGAAAGGAAACTCCTACACTACGATCGGTTATACTTTGGTCGTCACACAGTGGTTTCTCCACAAAGGAAATGGATTTTATATCTGACATACTGGTTACTGGATCTATGGTTTTAGATCAAGATTTAGGTGGTTTCCCAATCAGGGTACTTGACAGCATTCTAAGAGTATTTAGGATGGACGACTCCTGGCATGGTAGTGTACCTGCAGGTAATGGAGTCACCCTCTCCAAAGGTGTCTTACAGACTAAAGGGGAGAGGGACGTGCATGATTGGCAGATCACTTGCTTAGGCAATTGAGTCAATCATGAGATGTCAAGTACCACACCAGATGTTGTTCTTGCACTAGATGCAATAAGTTGACATTAATCCAATCCTGGAGAAACGGTCGGAAGCAGTTTTAGAACATAAGTAGATGTTCTAGGGATATGATAACGACAGCCTCATGTGGGAGACAGTTATCATTCCAGGCTTCCAAGGTGACATAGACGACAAGGAGGTTGTCAGAGTTATATTTTTCCTTCTGACGAGGGGCAGTATTTTGGACAGGTGGTCCAAGGCAATACTGAGGGTGGCATGGCGCAGGATACTGATTAAGTTCAGTTGACGATACAGTCTAAGAAGTTTGGATTTGGAGTTCATTTATGAGCTAGGTCCCATCAGACATCCAGACATTCTAAGACAGGTATTGCTCTTTTCGGGAGATGGGTTTCTCCGCGAACTTGAGATATAGAGAGATATAGAAAGAAACAACTAAGCGGATCCACTCACTGAGGCTATTCCTCGAACGCAATAGTTCCGCAAACGAGCTTTGTGAGACTGACTAGTAGAGGAGTTGGATGTTCGGTATCACACGGGCTGTGAGTATGCGACATCGCAATAATTAGCCTTGAGTGCAAGTGGGAGATTGTTGGAGATAGTGCCCTCAGAGTCAATTATTAGGTCACAGGTACGTGATTGTAATGATTGAGGGAGGACCTATCCCGGTAGGACAGTCTTACTCGAGATGATAGTTTGCTATCTGGTTTACCTTTATCATCGTGTACTGCTTTAGGTGACCTGACACGTCGCTATTACACGTTGATAGAGCCCCTAGGATTCTTGCTTGACCACCAGCAGTATGAGGGCGATCATATAAGTGGGAGATGGGGGTCTATAAGCTTATCCTTAAAAGGTCCCTAGTCGTGGGAGTTTCGAGACTGGGCATCGATACTCCATTAGTAGACTAGTGTATACAGTTGAGACCCCGACGAGGGGCGGTGGCCGGTCTCACAAGCCACTGGTGTCAGTTGGATCACCTAAGATGTATACAGGTGCTCATTGGGTTATGAGTACACCGGACAGGACTCGCCGGGAACATGCTAGTTGGTCATATACCAGACGTCAGATGGCAGTTCCCTGGTGACATGTGTGCAGGTTAGTTCATCGACCTGGGGATCGTCATTTATCTCGTGTGAGTTCCCACTGTACTTTGATTACTACCCTACCACGGCTCAAAGGAGTCGTGCAAACAGGTTTTAGTTGGGTACAGTCCCGAGCCACATGGAGGCAGTGAGCGTATCTTCAGGGGTTCGTCTCTCCCGGTATTGGGGGTGAGGTCGTGCTGTGTCTAGGAGAGCCATTACACAAAGTCCTTGGCCAAGGCAAGGAGATTTACTGGTAGGTATTCCAGTAGTATCTCAGGGTGTTCTGGGCTACACTCCGACACGACTTGTACCGCTTTTGGGGGTCTGACTTTTACCAACCCCCTAGGCCCGCCATGCGATACTCATAGACGAACGGACCGGACTGCACGGATATTGTCACTGACAGGCTCAGTAGGGTGTCAGGATGAGTTCGCTCATCGACGTCCCTTTTAGTCAATAGCTGGTGGCCCGTCACGTATTGGCTTATACCTCTGACGTGCTAGTGGTTAAATCCACAGCCATAGTATTGACGAGTCTTTAGAGTCCACCACACTTCCAGTTACTCAAGCTTTCGGGCGAAACGCTGTAGAGGCCGTATGGAGATATGGCAGGGTCCGATCAGATACGTGCGGTATTGCACGGATCAGGATCGGACAGTTTGTACTAATGGCCGTATAGTTATATATGGCAGGGTTCGATCAGATACGTGCGGTATTGCACGGATCAGGATCGAACGGATATTACTAGCCGGCTTTGGTTTAAGCCGGTCCTAGTTTAGTACAGTGTAGATTTTGTCTCATTGCATTTGTATCCGGACGGAATACAGATGCGGGTGTGTATGCACAGTATCGGGGTTTCCCTGTAATTTATTACGGGACCAGTTTTCTGGAGTTGCCAGTTTGCATTCCGTTCCGGCCGGTTTTCCTTTGTTCTTTCCCGGCCGGACTTTTCCGATGGAGGGGGTAATTTGCAGTTTTGCAAATTACATTTGTGGAGGGGGTTTCATGCATTATGAGGCATTATGATAGTTTTGGCATCTTTTCTTTTTTTCCTTCATAATGGTTACCATTTATTATGATTGGATTTGAAAAAGGTTTTGATTAGAAATGAGATGAGTGTTGATGTGAGTTTTGCTTTTGTTATGGTCACCTCTTGAGTTCCTACACTTACCTTCCTTAGTGGTTTCCCTCCACCTTTTTCCTATGAAGAGGGGCCGGCCAATTTTTGATGAGGGGTTGGTTCATTTGGTTTTGGTGTAGGAAATTTATCAATCATCTCATTTTATATTGCCACCAAAAACCCTCTCCAAAGTTCTTGATTTCCCTTCTCCCTCCATGGCAACTTCACCACCCCAAAAGAGAGACTATGATTCTACACTACACTTCCTACAGCATATCTTGAGCATGTCGAGTTGCCGGCTTCATGCGCGAGTTGCCTCGGTATTGAGGTGGGAGCCCGTAAAAGTACCCGGCTTGGTGGTGCCCTTTCCGACGAGGAGGAGACGGACGGAGATCCCGCGAGGAGATCGGAGTGTAGATGAAGACCGGAGGACTTGGATCGTATGGTATACTTCTCTACCCCCTCTCTAGATAGCTTAGACTAGTTTAATGGCACGATCCGGTTTTAGTGCGCGGTGGTGCCGTTTTGCCAAGTCCGCAAAAATTTATGTTTATCACCGTTTCCGCGTTTGGCCGTCGGATTGACGGCCGGGGCGCCGCCGTGCACTTACAAGTGTTACCAGTAGTTTCTCGACCCGTTATGAGCCTCACATCGGCACGACTTATCGGTTATTGGGGTCTGACGTTTACCACCCCTAGACTTGATATGCGACATATCAGACGAACAGACCGGACTGTACGGTAAGTGTTACTGGTTGGATTCACAGGAGTGTGAGCGGGCTAGCTCGTCGATCTCCTGATCGCTCAATACCCGGATGGCCGTTACGTTTAGCAGCCCGCTTGCGGCTTGTAGGTGCTTGATATGATCATTATCTGCTACCGGCGTATTGACGAGTCTTTAGAGTCCTACACAGAGGTTTCCTCGCTCAGGCGAAACGAAATAGGAGCGCATATGAGATATGTGCAGGACCGAGAATAATGCGTGTATGTAATACCGTATTCCATTCTCGCGATGAATGTATCGATTGGTTATATTCGATATAACCTAGATATCGAATCAAGGATTGATTCGATAAGCCGATACATAGGATACTAGTCGGTTATATGCGATATGACCGGATCGTTAAATCAAGTGTTGATTTAATGATTTAATGTATAATTATATATTTGATATATTACTTTGCATTAACTAGTATTAGTTCCCTTTAAATGGATTTTCTCACTTGATGTGCAAGTTGTATATGTGATATATTTTTGTGCACATGTTTGTATCATGTTTGATGATACTTGCTCATTTGGTTAAGTGTATAGAATTAAACCTTGGTTAAGTTGATAATTAGGGTTTTACTTATTCATTCATTTATTTATTTGTTTATTTATTTATTTGGAAAAGATTTTGATGAGAATGGTGGCTTTCTTTGTTTCTAGTTGAAGCTTCATGAAGCTTTGACTTTGTAACCATTCTTGTCTTCATGCTTAATCCTAACCCTTCCATGTAACCATGGTCAATTCTCTACACTCTACCTTAGTTAGTATATGATAAGTATTCATTTTACTTTTCAATTTTAATTAAGACTTATCATATTCTAGCTTCATCTTCTTCTTCATCTTAAAAGAAAAAGCTTAAGTCCATTAATGGCAACTTGAGCTAAAGTGTGAGAAATCCAATTCTAAAGTGAACCCACCTCCTATTTCTTCACCCTCTACCTCTTGCCAAGTAGTATAGGGTGTTTTCTTCACAAGTTTCACAACTTGATGGAGTTGGAGCTTGAACTTGTGATGCCTCGACGTAGATCTTCTTCGGCATGAAGCCGACGACCTAGCCCGCCCATTTCTCCGATCAAGCCGACGATTGAGTCCGGGATTCGAGATGGACAACGAGAGGATGCCTACGTGGAGCTGAGGAAGTGGAGAACCGGATCTACAACGGTTGTAGCCTCTCTCTTTTAGTTAAATTGTTAACTAGTTTCGTTTTTCGCCTAAACTTCTAGTCAACGATCCGTATTAGGGTTTCTCGGCACCCGCAAAATTTGAAATTGGCATGGTTGATGCCTTGTGAGACCTCATTAGCGTGCCTAGTAACCCTACAGTAGTATCAGAGCCTAGCTAGAGCCTTAGGCGAAGTCTAGACGATGTTTGAAACCCGATCGAACCGAAACCCAAAATACCAAAATGCTCTCTGGAAATTTTCTGAAAATTTGGATTTTTGTCAATTAAAAATATGCAGAAAAATAAGCAGGGTCTTATTTGAATTACTGTGAAATACGAGGGTCTAAATCGATAAATCCACCGCGGAACCGCGGCACAAGCTTAGGATGTGCGGCGGTTCCGCGGCCGTACTGTCCCCTTGTCCAATTATTTTTGCACAGTAATTCATATAATTGAATGCTATATTTTCTGGGTATTTTTATTGTGACTCTACAGATGAGTATTCTGGGGTTGTATTGGGAATCAAAGATTCGATCGGATTATCAAATTTTGTCTGTGTATTTTTCCGGATAATTTAAGAATATGTTAAAAAGTTCGACCGGATATAAATACCCAACTTTTCCCCTGCCGGAAAATTTCCAAGTGTTGGATTTTTCTGTGGTTTAAGGACGTTCTGAGTAGTGCAAGTAACGCGATGGTCCCTCTAGAAGACAACAAACCTTAACTCGATTATGTGACCGTCTTGAACTGCCCTTTGAACCTTAGGGTTTGGGGCAGTACGGCGTGCCACATGTGAGGCGTTGGCTTGACCCTTCTACGGCTGGACCGTTGGTACTGAGGCATGAAGTGAACGTCTTTGAACTTATTTCATGTGTTGAACGGTTTCGGGAAAACTTGGGTGTTCGAATGTTCGATCGGAAAGTTTAATATTTTCTATTTATCCGGAATGGGATACAATAATTGGAATTCACAAACAGTTATGAGATAACTGGATGAATGTTATAAATCTAGCGGTTTAGTCTCACTTGATATTGAAAAGTGTTTTCGATAATGGGACTAAAATGCGGGGTTTATAAGTGTTAGGCATGCGATGTCTAAAGAGGTTGCGGATTCCAACTGTTGTAGTTTTACACTTTCTTTTCTGTGACCGTAAGTGTAATATGTGATATCGCCGGTTTCGTTGCTATATGTCAACGACAATTGGGATGCGCATATTTACTTACGTTGATGACATGTGATGTTATGTGTTAATGGATATGTTATATTGGATTGTCGTGTTTGAATAGCCGGGGGTTTTTATGTGAGATGAGTGTTTTTCATTTTCATTCATGTAAAAACTTGTATGTAATATTCTTTTATTTGGGGCACTTCCTGGTTGCGGAAGTTGTCACCCTTTGTATATTATTTTCTTTTCTGCACTAGGATAGATCCAAGGAGGGGAGCACAAGTAACCGGGTTCTAGGGTCCAGTGGGAGACCATCTCGTGGAGTCGAGTCCGGGTCTCCTAACCCTGGAATTGGTAGGGTTGCTTGCCGCTCTCGTAGGGGTCTAGGGGTGTGGGATTGGCTATTCATCACGACCGTGGAATCCGTGTTTTATACTGGCTCGTATTGAAAACACGGACGTCCTAGTATATCCAATATTTCATATGTTTCTTCTGCTGCGATATCTGTGATGTGATCATGTGATGTTCTGTGATAGATACTGTATATAGTATATATGATATATTATATAGACGTTATTTATGTTTTGCATCCGCACCAGCCCTGCCCTGCTCTGTCGTTAGTTACCTAACCTAACGGTGCACGAGGGGACATCCAGGCGAATGCGGATGGCATAAGTGTACGTCGTATTTATCTGTGATGTTTAGGTATTTAAATGATGGGACTTCATTAATGTGATTAATGAAATAAAAGAAACCTAAAGATGTTGTAGAATCGAATTTCAATATAAAACAGGTAGCTACAGTTCTTGCTTTGCATAGCGATATATATGATATATCCCGCACCTCATTCGACGAGGAAAGGGCCGACGATCCCTTCACCGGGAGTGACCCCTTTAGCAAAACTAGAAAAGCCTCAAAATCACTCCATTTCAAAACTTCATTTGATCCTACAACGATATCAAGTTCATTACGCAATAGGTTTTCAGAAAAACCTGTCGTAGCCCTCCGTCATTTCAGATAAGAACTGTTTAGTATTCGTGCTGCGTTTGTTGGCCTTTGTCAAGGCGTAGTGTGTGGTAGCTGAATAGTACTTATCTGCTTGTGCATGTGATGCAGATTGTTTCAGGGTAGTCGTATGACCTTGTTGGCCTTTGTCAAGGGCCGTGCGGGTGGGTTTGATTCAATCAAGAAATGACCGGTTGAACTTGACTAGCAGACTATGATTTGTTGGCCTTTGTCAAGGTCATAGGACGCTAGGGGCAAAATATTATCGGGAATTTCAAGTGTTGAAATTTGCAATGAGATTGCATACCTTCTATGAGATAGTTGGATCCCGATACCCACTGTGAGTAAGAGTTACTCCTGGGAGAGTTTTACACATTACAATTAGCCGATCAAGTAGGTGTCTAAAAAGGTGTCAACGGGGTTACGCCTCTGGGAAAACGAGGTTTACAGTAATTAGGTTCGTGCGAAAGCACGGGGGACCTCCCTCAAAGTACCGACACCGGCCTGGCTGAAAGATTGGCGAACTTGTAGTGTGTAATTAATCCCGGCTAGTCTTTCCTTTTAGGGTTTGAAGGAAGATTTGATAAAAACCAGTGGGAGCCATCCTGAGTAGATAAGATAATAACCAATCTGATCTTGCAAGAGCATACGCTAAAGTGTTTTCTTCTCTCTCTCTCCAGGTAGCGACCATTTCATGCCCTAATAAAGATAATAATATGGATGTATTGACCGAACCCGCATGTTATACTGTGCTGGGGAACGTTGGTTCCGTTCTTTCTTATAAGAGTTATAGGAATGAACAGGACATAGGGGAATACCAGGATTCCCATGCCACCCTAATGAAGAAAGTACATGTTGATGCATTTTCTTCGGGTGTGTTCGTTACTGAGAACTGTTTCTCCATTTGCTCAATGTCCTGGGTATTAGATACTGGGTCAGGATCCCATATATGTAATCAGTTACATGGGCTAAGGAAAGGTAGAGAATTTGGAGAAGGTGATAAAGACATTAGAGTTGGAAATGGTGCAATTGTTGCAGCTAAGACTGTCGGGGAATATCACCTTGCATTACCAACTGGTAATACATTGGTTCTGAACGAATGCTATTACATGCCGAACCTGATATGCAACATTATATCAGTTTCTTTATTGAGTAAAGAGGGATATAATTTTGTATTACAGGATAATGTTATGAACATTTTCCGTAACCAAAAGTTGGTTGGATCAGGCACGTTGTGCAATGGCATTTATGTTCTAAATCAATCCACAGTTCTAAGTATAACAAACACACACAAGAGGAAGAGTTCTGAACTGAACGAATCCTTCTTGTGGCATTGTAGACTGGATCACATCAATGCGACACGACTGGCTAAGTTACATAAGGATGGATATTTAAATCCTTTTGAATTTTCATCTTATGACATTTGCCAGTCATGTCTCAAAGGCAAGGTGACCAAAACTCCGTTTACGGGACACGGAGAAAGAGTTACAGAACTCTTGGGACTAATACATAGTGATGTATGCGGTCCCATGTCTACACATGCCAGGGATGGTTCTTCGTACTTCATTACATTCACTGACGATCTCTCTAGATTCGGATATGTGTTCCTGATGAAACACAAATCAGAAGCTTTTGAGAAATTTAGAGAATATAAACAAGAAGTCGAAAACCAAACCGGAAAAAGTATTAAAATCCTTCGATCAGATCGAGGAGGTGAATACTTGAGCAATGAATTCCTGGACTTCCTAAAAGAGAATGGGATTCTCTCTCAGCTAACTCCTCCATATACACCACAGCACAACGGTGTATCAGAACGGAGGAACCGCACCCTATTAGATATGGTGCGCTCTATGATGAGCACAGCTGAGTTACCTATTTCCTTCTGGAGATATGCGCTGGAAACAGCAGCATACTTATTGAATCAAGTTCCAACTAAATCTGTACCTACCACATCATATGAGATATGGAGTGAGAAGAGACCATGTCTTAAACAAGTTAAGATATGGGGTTGCCCGGCCTATGTCAAAAGGCAAAATCCGGACAAACTCGAGGCACGGTCAGTTCTATGCAAGTTTGTGGGATATCCCAAACATTCACATGGATATCTTTTCTACCATACAGAGGAACAAAAAGTGTTTGTTTCTCGACATGCCACCTTTTTGGAAAAGGAATTTCTTGCAAAAGAAATTAGTGGGGATAAGGTAGAACTGGAAGAAATTCCGGCTACACAAACTCAAACTGAAGATTTAGTGGAACCAGAGGATTCAGTAACTCCCGATGAACCTCAGCCACTCCGCCGATCTAGTAGGGTTCCTCGCCAACCTGAGAGATACTACGGTTTTCTCATGGATGGTGGGAGCGAGGATTGCATCATTGAGGATGATGACCCAACTAGCTTCGAGCAGGCCATCACGAGTAGGGACTCAGTGAAATGGCTGGACGCTATGCGGTCCGAGATGGAATCCATGTACACCAACAAAGTATGGACTTTGGATGTTGCTCCTGAAGGGGTAAAACCCATCGGGAGCAAGTGGATCTTCAAGAAAAAACTTGGTGTAGATGGGAAAGTGGAGACTTTCAAAGCTAGACTTGTAGCAAAGGGTTTTCGTCAAAGACCAGGTGTGGACTATGACGAAACCTTTTCTCCAGTGGCTATGCTTAAATCCATCCGGATCATGCTTGCCATCGCTGCATATCATGATTACGAAATCTGGCAAATGGATGTTAAGACCGCCTTTCTAAATAGTGGTTTAGAAGAGTACGTGTACATGACTCAGCCAGAGGGCTTCGTAGACAGTGGGAGCAGCGGGAAGATTTGCAAGCTGCTTAAAGCCATTTATGGATTAAAGCAAGCATCGCGGAGTTGGAACATCTGCTTTGACGTCGTTATCAAAGAGTTTGATTTCGTCAAAAACCCAGATGAACCTTGTATCTACAAGAAGGTAGCAGAGAGTAAGGTGGTCTTCCTCGTATTGTACGTGGACGACATACTCTTGATAGGAAATGATATTCCTATGCTGCAATCGGTCAAGCTCTTCTTATCACAAAGATTCTCAATGAAAGATCTTGGTGATGCCTCCTGCATATTGGGAATAAGGATTTATAGAGATAGATCCAAACGGATATTGGGATTGTCCCAATCCAGGTACATTGACACCATACTAAAGAGGTTTAGTATGGAAGAATCCAAGCGTGGGAATTTACCCACGATTTCTGGAGTCACTCTCTCCAAAGAGATGTCTCCCAAGACTGATTTAGAGAGAGCTCGCATGCAAGGGATACCCTATGCTTCGGCTGTAGGCTCTATCATGTACGCGATGCTATGTACCAGACCCGATGTAGCATACTCACTAAGTGTAGTGAGCAGGTATCAAGCTGATCCTGGAGAGAGTCACTGGACAGCTGTGAAGAGCATTCTCAAGTACTTGCGAAGGACTAAAGAGATGCTCTTGGTGTATGGTAACGGAGAACTCCAAGTGGAGTCCTTTACCGATTCGAGCTTCCAGAGTGATAAGGACGACTCTAAGTCGCAGTCGGGATTTGTCTTTACCCTTTACGGATGGGCGGTTAGCTGGAAAAGTTCCAAGCAGGAAACCGTGGCAGACTCGACGATGGAGGCTGAATACATCGCTGCCAACGATGCTGCTAAAGAGGCTGTCTGGATCAAGAAGTTCATTACTGAACTTGGAGTGGTTCCATCCATTGAGTATCCAATACCTTTGTATTGTGATAACAATGGAGCGGTAGCTTTGGCCAAGGAACCGAGGTCCCATCAGCGATCCAGGCATATTCTGAGGCGGTATCACCTGATCCGGGAGATAGTTGATCGCCGGGAGATCGAGGTCAGGAGAGTTGACACGAAGAACAACACGGCGGATCCACTCACGAAGGCCATTCCCCAGATACAGTTTGAGAGACTCTTCGGGATGCTCGGTATGCGATACTACAGCAGCTGGCCCTAGTGCAAGTGGGAGATTGTTAGTTGTATGTATGCCCTAGAGGCCAGTATTGTACAGATGATGTATATTATATTGGATGCTTGGACATATATAGAGATGACTTTCTTGCTCGATATGATAGTATGCTATCTGGTTGCTCTTTATCTTAACATGTACACTTGTCTCTTTAAACTGTCTTATAGTTACATGTTGGTAAAGCCCTTAGGATGTGTACTTGACCACCTGGACTATGATGCAGATCATACTAGTGGGGACATGGTAGTCCATAGGTACATCCTTCAAGGTCCCTAGTCGTGGGTGTATCGAGACGGGGCACCGATATACCAGAGTAGACTAGCGTATACGCTTCTCGACCCATGAGATGGGCGATGGATAATCCCATATCCATTGGTGTTTGACATCAGAGATGATATACGGGTGCTCAGTGGAGACTTGGTACACTGGACGGACTCACCGAGAACTCCCAGATGGTATTATACCTCACGTCAGATGGCAGTTCTCAGGTGACACTTGTGCAGGTTAGTCTGTAGACCTGAGATCGTCATAGAGTCTTGTGTGATTCCCACTGTGCTTTGATCTCCACCTTACCACGTCCATGAGGGCGTGCAAAACGGTGGTTTTTGTTGGAGATAGTGCCCTCAGAGTCAATTATTGGATCACAGGCACGTGATTGCAATGATTGAGGGAGGACCTATCCCGGTAGAACAGTCTTACTCGAGATGATAGTATGCTATCAGGTCTACCTTTATCATCGTGTACTGCTTTAGGTGACATGACATGTCGCTATTGCACGTTGATAGAGCCCCTAGGATTCTTGCTTGACTACCGGCAGTATGAGGGCGATCATATACGTGGGAGCTGGGGTCTACAAGCACATCCTTAATAGGTCCCTAGTCGTGGGAGTTTCGAGATAGGGCATCGATACTCCAGAGTAGACTAGTGTATACAGTCGAGACCCCGACGAGGGGCGGTGGCCGGTCTCACAAGCCACTGGTGTCAGTTGGATCACCTAAGATGTATACAGGTGCTCATTGGGTTATGAGTACACCGGACAGGACTCGCCGGGAACATGCTAGTTGGTCTTATACCTGACGTCAGATAGCAGTTCCCAGGTGACATGTGTACAGGTTAGTTCATCAACCTGGGGATCGTCATTTGTCTCGTGTGAGTTCCCACTGTACTTTGATTACTACCCTACCACGGCTCAAAGGAGTCGTGCAAACAGGTTTTAGTTGGGTACAGTCCCGAGCCACATGGAGGCAGTGAGCGTATCTTCAGGGGTTCGTCTCTCCCGGTATTGGGGGTGAGGTCGTGCTGTGTCTAGGAGAGCCATTACACAAAGTCCTTGGCCAAGGCAAGGAGATTTACTGGTAGGTATTCCAGTAGTATCTCAGGGTGTTCTGGGCTACACTCCGACACGACTTGTACCGCTTTTGGGGGTCTGACTTTTACCAACCCCCTAGGCCCGCCATGCGATACTCATAGACGAACGGACCGGACTGCACGGATATTGTCACTGACAGGCTCAGTAGGGTGTCAGGATGAGTTCGCTTATCGACGTCCCTTTTAGTCAATAGCTGGTGGCCCGTTACATATTGGCTTATACCTCTGACGGGCTAGTGGTTAAATCCACAGCCATAGTATTGACGAGTCTTTAGAGTCCACCACACTTTCAGTTACTCAGCTTTCGGGCGAAACGCTGTAGAGGCCGTATGGAGATATGGCAGGGTCCGATCAGATACGTGCGGTATTGCACGGATCAGGATCGGACGGTTTGTACTAGTAGCCGTATAGGTATATGGCAGGGTTCGATCAGATACGTGCGGTATTGCACGGATCAGGATCGAACGGATATTACTAGCCGGCTTTGGTTTAAGCCGGTCCTAGTTTAGTACAGTGTAGATTTTGTCTCATTGCATTTGTATCCGGTCGGAATACAGATGCGGGTGTGTATGCACAGTGTCGGGGTTTTCCTGTAATTTATTACGGGACCAGTTTTCTGGAGTTGCCAGTTTGCATTCCGTTCCGGCCGGTTTTCCTTTGTTCTTTCCCGGCCGGACTTTTCCGATGGAGGGGGTAATTTGCAGTTTTGCAAATTACTTTTGTGGAGGGGTTTTATTGCATATATATTGATTATGATGGCTTTCTTTTCTTTGCACCATGCTTGCTTTGACTTGTGATTTGAGTGGGTATGGATTCAATAGTGCAAGCATGGTTGATGTTGATGTTGTGGTCACCCTTTGACCTCTCCTACACTCACCTCCCTTCATGATATGTATTTTGTTCCCTCCACCATTTCCTAGAGGAGAGGCCGGCCACATTTTTGGTGAGGAGAGGAAAAATGAGAGGTTCATTTTGATGCTTCATTCTTCATCTCATTTCCTTGCAAAAAATTGGTAGCTTCATTTTTCCCTCCAAAGTTCAATCCTCATTCCTCCATCCAAAGGCAACAAA
Source organism: Agapanthus africanus (assembly GCA_030015575.1). Classification (NCBI taxonomy): domain Eukaryota; kingdom Viridiplantae; phylum Streptophyta; class Magnoliopsida; order Asparagales; family Amaryllidaceae; genus Agapanthus; species Agapanthus africanus. The sequence goes on from JASDDO010000029.1 coordinate 57,952,470, forward strand.
CCCCAAAGAGACAAGTAGCCTCTACACTACACTTCCTACAGCATATCTTGAGCATGTCGAGTTGCCGGCTTCATGCTCGAGTTGCCTCGGTATTGAGGCGGGAGCCCGTAAAAGACGAAGGCGATGTGGTGCCCTTTCCGGCGAGGAGGCGACGATGTGGACGGAGATCCCGCGAGGAGATCGGAGTGGAGATGAAGAGCGGAGGACTTGGATCGTCGGTACAACATTTCCACACTCTTTACTGTTTGTTAGTTTAGCAATAATGGTAGATCCGGGTTAAAGTATACGATAGCGCCAAGTTAAAAAGTTTTATTCCGCAATTGGCGTCTGTAGACTGCCGGGGCGCTAACGTAGACTTACAGTTTTTGGGCACAGTCCCGAGTTACATGGAGGCAATGAGCGATAGGAGGGGTTTCGTCTCTCCCGGTATTGGGGGTTGATGTTGCGCTGTGCTCGATTGGCCGTAACAGGGAAGTCCCTGGCCAGGGCTGATCTGAGATTTGCTGGTAAGTGTTACCAGTAGTTTCTCGACCCGTTATGAGCCTCACATCGGCACGACTTATCGGTTATTGGGGTCTGACGTTTACCACCCCTAGACTTGATATGCAACATATCAGACGAACAGACCGGACTGTACGGTAAGTGTTACTGGTTGGATTCACAGGAGTGTGAGCGGGCTAGCTCGTCGATCTTCTGATCGCTCAATGCCCGGATGGCCGTTACGTTTAGCAGACCGCTTGCGGCTTGTAGGTGCTTGATATGATCATCATCTGCTACCGGCGTATTGACGAGTCTTTAGAGTCCTACACAGAGGTTTCCTGGCTCAGGCGAAATGAAATAGGAGCGCATATGAGATATGTGCAGGACCGAGAATAATGCATGTATGAGATACCGTATTCCATTCTCGTGATGAATGTATCGATTGGTTATATTCGATATAACCTAGATATCGAATCAAGGATTGATTCGATAAGCCGATACATAGGATACTAGTCGGTTATATGCGATATGACCGGATCGTTAAATCAAGTGTTGATTTAATGATTTAATGTATAATTATATATTTGATATATTACTTTGCATTAACTAGTATTGGTTCACTTTAAATGGATTTTCTCACTTGATGTGCAAGTTGTATATGTGATATATTTTTGTGCACATGTTTGTATCATGTTTAATGATACTTGCTCATTTGGTTAAGTGTATAGAATTAAACCTTGGTTAAGTTGATAATTAGGGTTTTGCTTATTCATTTATTTATTTATTTGTTTATTTATTTATTTGGAAAAGATTTTGATGAGAATGGTGGCTTTCTTTGTTTCTAGTTGAAGCTTCATGAAGCTTTGACTTTGTAACCATTCTTGTCTTCATGCTTAACCCTAACCCTTCCATGTAACCATGGTCAATTCTCTACACTCTACCTTAGTTAGTATATGATAAGTATTCATTTTACTTTTCAATTTTAATTAAGACTTATCATATTCTAGCTTCATCTTCTTCTTCATCTTCAAAGAAAAAGCTTAAGTCCATTAATGGTAACTTGAGCTAAAGTGTGAGAAATCCAATTCTAAAGTGAACCCACCTCCTATTTCTTCGCCCTCTACCTCTTGCCAAGTAGTATAGGGTGTTTTCTTAACAAGTTTCACAACTTGATGGAGTTGGAGCTTGAACTTGTGATGCCTCGACGTAGATCTTCTTCGGCACGAAGCCGACGACCTAGCCCGCCCATTTCTCCGATCAAGCAGACGATTGAGTCCGGGATTCGAGATGGACAACGAGAGGATGCCTACGTGGAGCTGAGGAAGTGGAGAACCGGATCTACAAAGGTTGTAGCCACTCTCTTTTAGTTAAATTGTTAACTAGTTTCGTTTTTCGCCTAAACTTCTAGTCAACGATCCGTATTAGGGTTTCTCGGCACCCGCAAAATTTGAAATTGGCATGGTTGATGCCTTGTGAGACCTCATTAGCGTGCCTAGTAACCCTACATTTTCTTCACAAGTTTCATGACTTGGTGAAGTTGGAGCTTGATCTTGAGTTGCCTCGACGTAGATCATCTTCAGCATCCAAGTCGACGACCTAACCCGATCATTTCTCCGACGAAACCATCGCCAGAGTCCGGGATCCGATGATCGCAGCAAAGGGACATCGTCACGGAGCTATGGAGGTGGAGGACCAGATCTACAAGGGCTGTATTTTCGTTCACTCTTAGTTAAGTTGTTAACTTGCATCTTAATCGCCTTACCTCTAGTTACGATCTTGCTTAGGGTTACATGGTACCTAGAAAATATTTGATTTTGGCATGTTTGATCTGTTGTGGAACCTCATGGGTGTGCCTAGGAACCCTACAGTGGTATCAGAGCCTAGCTAAAGCCTTAGGCGAAGTGTAGACGAAGTTAGAAACCCGATTAAACCCGTAACCCTAATTCAAAACCACTCCCTGGAAATTTTCTGGAATTTTGGATTTTTGTAAATTAAAAATTGCCAAAAAATTCAGCAGGGAATTGTAGGAGTTACTGTGAAGCATGTGACGCTAACTCGACCAAAGCGCCACGGAACCGCGGCCCCACCCTGGCTTGCGCGGCGGTTCCGCGGCCACTTTGGTGAGTTAGGCTACGTGGTTTGCACAGTAATTCTTTTCTCGAAGTGCTGTGTCTTCTGGGAATTTTTAAAACATATTCCACAGTTGAGTTTTCTAGGGTTGTTTTGGGGATTCGATTATTCGATCGGTTTATTTAATTTCGTCTATGTGTTTTTCCGGATAATTTTAGAATATATTAAAAAGTTCGACCGGATAAAAATACCCAATTTTTCCCCTGCCGGGAAATTTCCAATTGTTGGATTTTTCCGTAGTTTAATAACGTTCTGAGTAGTGCAAGTAACGCGATGGACCCTCTAGAAGACAACAAACCTTAACTCGATTATGTGACCATCTTGAACTGCCCTTTGAACCTTAGGGTTTAGGGCAGTATGGCGTGCCACATGTGAGGCGTTGGCTTGACCCTTCTACGGCTGGACCGTTGGTACTGAGGCATGAAGTGATTGTTTTTAAACTTATTTCATGTGTTGAGCTGTTTCGGGAAAACTTGGGTGTTTGATTGTTCGATCGGAAAGTTTAACATTTTCAATTTATCTGGAATGTGATACAATATTTGGAATCCACAAGTAGTTATGAGATAACTGATTTGAATGTTTTAAACATAGCACTTTAGTCTCACTTGAACGGTTGCCACGGAATTTTGATGTGATCAAAAGTCCATCGCAATCGCGTAGCGTAAGCGGATACTCGCCGGGTAAACTTAATAGACAGCTACACCCCATAGCCCCGACCAAGTGACTGTAGGAGAACCCGTCGCCAAAAGCATCCGTTCGGGTGCTCGCGGCAGCGGTGTTCCGCCTTAGTGCACTTCGTCGACGGTGTTGGGGGTGCGGCCGTCTACTAAAGTTTGCGACGAGCATTCGTTCAGGATGTCGGGAATCTTGTTGAATTACCCGACTTGATATTGAAAAGCGTTTTCGATAATGAGACTAAAATGCGGGGTTTATAATTGTTAGGCATGCGATGTCTAAGGAATTCATTTGATTAGGTATGCGATGTCTAAAGAGGTTGCGGATTCCAACTGTTGTAGTTTTACACTTTCTTTTCTGCGACCGTAAGTGTAATATGTGATATCGCCGGTTTCGTTGCTATATGTCAATGACAATTGGGATACGCATGTTTACTTACGTTGATGACACGCGATGTTATGTGTTGCTGGATATGTTATATTGGATCGTCGTGTTTGAATAGCCGGGAGGTTTTTATGTGAGATGAGTGTTTTTCATTTTCATTCATGTAAAAACTTGTATGTAATATTCTTTTATTGGGGCACTTCCAGGTTGCGGAAGATGTCACCATTGTATATTATTTACTTTTCCGCACTAGGATAGACCCAAGGAGGAGGGCACAAGTAACCGGGTTTTGGAGTCCATTGGGAGACCAACTCGAGGAGTCGAGTCCGGGTCTCCTAACTTTAGAATTGGTAGGGTTGCTTGCCGCTCTCGTAGGGGTCTAGGGGTGTGGGTTTGGCTATTCATCGCGACCGTGGAATCCGTGTTTTATACTGGCTCGTATCAAAAACACGGACGTCCTAGTATATCCAATGTTTCATATGTTTCTTCTGCTGCGATATCTGTGATGTGATCATTTGATATGCTGTGATAAATACTGTATATAGTATATATGATATATTATATAGACGTTACTTATGTTTTACACCCGCGCTAGCCCTGCCCCGCTCTGCCGTTAGTTACCTAACCTAACGGTGCACGAGGGGACATCGAGGCGAATGCGGATGGTATAAGTGTACGTCGTATTTATCTGCGATGTTTAGGTACTTAAATGATGGGACTTCATTAATATGATTAATGAAAGAAAAAGAAACCTAAAGATGTTTTGGAATCAACTTTTCAAAAACAGGTAGCTACAGTTCTTGCTTTGCATCGCGGTGTTCCTTGTAGAACATCCTGCACCTTATTCGATAAGGAAAGGACCGAGATCCCTTCACTGGGAGTGACTCCTTTAGCAATAACTGGCAGATGCTACAACCCTCGGTTTGTCTTTTTATTGCTTCTATAGTTTTTGCTTTGCACAGTGGTATATATGATATATCCTGCACCTTATTCGATGAGGAAAGGGTCGACGATCCCTTCACTGGGAGTGACCCCTTTAGCAAAACTAGAAAAGCCTCAAAAACACTCCAATTTTAAAATCATTTGATTCTACAACGATATCAAGTTCATTACGCAATAGGTTTTCAGAAAAACCTGACGTAGCCCTCCGTCATTTAAGATAAGTAGTAGTTAGTATTCGTGCTACGTTTGTTGGTCTGCGTCAAGGCGTAGTGTGCGGTAGCTAACTAGTATTTATCTGCTTATGCATATGATGCAGATTGGATTAGGGTAGTCGTGCGACTTTGTTGGCCTGCGTCAAGGGTCGTGCGGGTGGGTTTAATTCAATCAGGAAATGACGGGTTGAACTTGACTAGCGCATTATGGTTTGTTGGCCTGCGTCAAGGTCATAGGACGCTAGGGGAAAAATTATCGGGAATTTCAAGTGTTGAAATTTGCAATGAGATTGCATACCTTCTATGAGATAGTTGGATCCCGATACCCGCTGCGAGTAATTGGTACTCCTGGTAGAGTTTTACACATTACAATTAGCCGATCTAGTAGGTGTCTAGAATGGTGTCAATGGGGTTACGCCTCTGGGAAAACGGGGTTAACTGTAATTAGGTCCGTGCGATAGCAGGGGGAACCTCCCTCAAAGTACCGACACTGGCCTGGCTGAAAGATTGGCGAACTTGTAGTGTGTAATTAATCCCGGCTAGTCTTTCCTTTTAGGGTTTGAAGGAAGATATGATAAAAAACAGTGGGAGCCATCCTGATTAGATAAAATAATAACCAATCTAATCTTGCAAGAGCACACGCTGAGTGTTTTCTTCTCTCTCTCTCCAAGTAGCGACCATGTCACACCTTAATCAAGATAATAATACGGATGTATTGACCGAACCCGCTTGTTATACTGAGCTGGGGAACGTTGGTCCCGCTCCAACTTATAATTGTTATAAGACAGAGCGGGAAATAGAGGAATGCCAGAATTCCTATGCCGCCCAAACGAAGAAAGTGCATATGATGCATCTCCTTCGGGTGTGTTCATTACAAAGAACTGTTTCTCTATATCCTCTACGTCCTGGGTATATAATACCGGATCAGGATCCTAGATATGTAATCTGTTACATAGGGCTACAAAAGGTAGAGAACTAAGAACGGGTGATAAGTTTCATGAGGCAGAAAATGGTACAAGTGTTGCAGCCAAGTCTGTTGGTCACTGTCACCCTGTATTACCAGTACATTGATTCTGAACGAATGTTATTAGATACCGAACCTGATATACAAAATCATATCAGTCTCTTTATTAGTAAAGAAATGATAAGATTTTGTAATGTTGGATAATGTTTTGAACATTTCCTATATCAAAACTTGATCAGTTCAGGCACGTTATCTAAAAGCATTGATGTTCTAAATCAAACTACAGTTCTTAGTATACGGAACACACACAAGAGGAAGAGTTCAGAATTGAACTATTCCTTCTTGAGGTATTGTATACTTGGTCAGATCAACGTGACCCGACTAGCTAAAGTTACATTTAGATGCATATTTAAATCAGTTTGAATTTACATCCTATGAAACTTGCCAGTCATGTCACAAAGATTAGATGACCATAGCTCTGTTTATTGGAAAAAGAGAAAGAGTTAGTAAACTCTTGGGACTGATACATGATGATGTATGTAAGGTCCCCTGTCTACATATGCCAGGACCGGTTCTTTGTACTTCATTACATTCTATGATGATCTCTCAAGATTTAGACATATGTTCCTGTTGAAACACTAGTACGAACCTTTTGAGGTATTCACAGAATATAAGTTAGAAATAGAGAACCAAAACGGGTATAAGTATTATGTCCTTTGATGTGATCGAGGAGGAGAATACTTGAGCACGGAATTCCTAGACTATTCTAAAGGAGAATGGGATTCTCTCTCAGTGTTACTCCTCTGAATACACCACAGCACAATGGTTTATCGGGGCGGAGCAATAGCACCCTATGTGATATGGTGTGCTCTATGATGAGTACTGCTGAGTTTCCTATTTCCTTTTGGGAATTATGCACTTATGAAGTTGCTTACCTATTGAATAGGGTTCCGATCAAATCAGTTGCCTACCACATCATATGAGATATGGAAAGGGAAGATCCCATATCTTAAGTTAGTTAAGATTTGGGGTTGTCCGGCCTATGTCTAAAAAGCAAAATTCGGACAAGCTCGAGGCAAGGTCTGTTATGTAGAACTGGAAATGTTCCAGCTGTACAAATTACAGCTGATGATTTGATAGAACCAAAAAATTCAGTAGATTCCAACGAACCTCAGCCTCTCCGCCGATCTAGTAGGGCTCCTCACCCACCTGAGAGTTACTTCGGTTTCTCTATGACAGTGCGAGCGAGGATTGCATCATGAGATGATGACCCAACTAGTTTCGAGCTGGCCATCAGGAGTGGGACTCTGTAAGAATGGCTAGATGCTTAGCGATCTGAGATGGAATCCTTATACACCAACATAGTATGGACTTGGGTTGCTATATCTGAAGGGTTAAATCCCCATCAGGAGCAAGTATATCTTAAGAAGATTACTTGGTGTAGATGGAAAAGTTGAGACTTTCAAAACTAGACTTGTTAAAGGTTTTCGTCATCGACCAGGCGTGGATAATGATGAAACCTTTTTCCAGTGGCCATGCTTAAGTCCATCCAAATCCTACTTGCCACGGCTACATACCATGACTACGATATCTGGCGGTTAGGTGCCATGACTGCTTTTCTAAATGATGTTTTAGAAAAGTGCGTCTATAAGTACACAGCCAGAGGATCTCGTAGACAGTGGGAGCAGCGAAAACGTGTGCAAGATGTTTTATGTGATAAAGCAGGCATCGTGGAGTTGGAACGTCTGTTTTGATGTGTTAGTCAAAGAGTTTGACATCATCAAAATGGTAGATGAACCTTGTATATACAAAAAGGTAGTCGGGAGTATGGTGGTGATCCTCGCTGAGTGCATGGATGACATACTCTTGATAGGGAAGGAGTTTCCTATGCTACGCTCGGTCAATCTCCGCTTATCACAATGATTCTCCATATAGGATCAAAGAAATACCTACTAAATCCTGGGTTTTGGATCTATGAGATAGATCTAATTGGATATTAGGACACTCACTAGTTGTAGTGAGATGGTATCAATCGATCCTGGGGAGAATCACTGGAAGTGTTCCAGGATGATAAGGACGACTGAAAGTCAGTCACAGGCATTGTCTTTACCCTCAGTAAAGGGACGGTATGTTGGAAGAGTTCCAAGCTAGATACCGTGACATACTAGACGATAAAGGCTGGATACATCGCTACTTAAGATGCTACCAAAGAGGGAGTCTGGATGTATATTTGTTCATGAGATGAACTTAGTTCCTCCCATTGTATGACAATGGAGTTGTGGCTTATGCCAGGGAACGCCCGTCCCATCAGTGATCCAGACATATTCTAAGGCAGTGTCACCTGATCATGGAGATAGTTGATCTCCAGGGTGATCGAGGTTAGAAGAGTAGACTCAGAGGACAACACGGCGGATCCACTCACAAAGGCCTTTTTCCAGAGAGAGACTTTTATGGGATGGTTGAGTATTAGATACTGCAACCACTGCTACAGATGGCCCTAGTGCAAGTAGGAGATTGTTAGTTATATGTATGCCCTAGAGGCCATTACTGTACATAGGATGTATATTGTAGTGGATGCTGGGACATATATAGGGAGGACTTTCTTGCTCGACATGATAGTATGCTATCTGGTTACTCTTTACCTTAACGTGTATACTGATTGTCTCTCTGTTACATGTTGGTAAAGCCCTTAGGATGTGTACTTGACTACCTGGACTATGATGCGGATCATACTAGTGGGGATATGGTAGTCCATAAGTACATCCTTCAAGGTCCCTAGTCGTGGGTGTATCGAGACGGGGCATCGATATACCAGAGTAGACTAGCGTATACCTTCTCGACCCATACAGATGGGCGATGGATTATCCCATATCCATTGGTGTTTGACATCAGAGATGATATATGGGTGCTCAGTAGAGACTGGGTACACTGGACGGACTCGCCGAGAAATCCCAGATGGTATTATACCTTACGTCAGATGGCAGTTCTCTGGTGACACTGGTACAGGTTAGTCTGTGGACCCGAGATCGTCATAGAGTCTTGTGTGATTCCCACTGTGCTTTGATTTCCACCTTAACATGTCCAAGAGGGCGTGCAAAATGGTGGTTTTTGGGTACAGTCCTGAATCACATGGAAGCAATGAGCGATCGGAGGGGATTCGTCTCTCCCGGTATAGGGAGTTGATGTTGCGCTGTGCTCGATTGGTTATAACCGGAAATCCCTGGCCAGGGTTGCTGAGATTTACTGGTAAGTGTTACCAGTAGTTTCTCGAACTGTTATAGACCTCATATCGACACGACTTATCGAGCTACTGGGGTCTGACGTTTACCACCCCTAGGCAAGATATGCGACATATCAGACGAACAGATCGGACTGTACGGTAAGTGTTACTGGTTGGATTCACAGGAGTGTGAGCGGGCTTGCTCATCGATCTTCTGATCGCTCAATACCCGGGTGGCCGTTACGTTTAGCAGACCGCTTGTGGCTTGTGGGTGTTTGATATGATCATCACCTGCTGCCGGCGTATTGACGAGTCTTTAGAGTCCTACACAGAGGTTTTCTGGCTCAAGCGAAACGAAATAGGAGCGCATATGAGATATGTGTGGGACCGAGAATAATACAAGTATGTGTTACTGTATTCTATTCTCGCGATTTGTATCATCGGCAGGTTATATGTGATATAGCCGGGTTACCGAATCAAGTGTTGATTCGATACATTGATACACTTGATAAGTCGGTTATATGCAGTATGACCGGATCATTAAATCAAGTGTTGATTTAATGATTTAATGTATAATTATATATTTGATATATTACTTTACATTAACTAGTATTTGTTCACTTAAGATTGATTATCTCACTTGAATGTGCACATTGTATATATGATATATGTTTGTGCACTAGTTTGTATCATGTTTGATGATACATGCAAACTTGGGTTTGTGTTTATTTTAAACCATGTTTAGGATTATGGTTAGGTTTTATATTTGTTTTATTTATTTTCTTTTATTCTTTATTTGGAGAAGAAAATGAAATGGTTGCTTTTTTTGTTCTTTTGTTGAAGCTTCATGAAGCTTTGACCATTTTTGTTTCTTTCCTAAACCTAACCATTCTCCTAAACCTAGTTTATTCTCTACACTTGTTAAACTAACCCAAGGTTGCATAATGATAAGAATGATTTTATTTTCTATTATTCATAATTCTTATTATATATTCTTTCTTCTTCTTCTTCTTCTTAAAAGAAGAAGAAACCATGATACCTTCAATGGTGCCATGAGAAAAAGAGTGAGAAATCAAAATCCAAAGTGAACCCACTTCCTATTTCTTCATCCTCTACCACTTGCCATGTAGTATAAGGTGTTTTCTTCACAAGTTTCATGACTTGGTGAAGTTGGAACTTGATCTTGAGTTGCCTCGACGTAGATCATCTTCGGCATCCAAGTCGATGACCTAGCCCGATCATTTCTCCGACGAAACCATCGCCAGAGTCTGGGATCCGATGATCGCAGCAAAGGGACATCGTCACGAGGCTATGGAGGTGGAGGACCGGATCTACAAAGGTTGTATTTTCGTTCACTCTTAGTTAAGTTGTTAACTTGCATCTTTATCGCCTTACCACTAGTTACGATCTTGCTTAGGGTTACTTGGCACCTAGAAAAAATTTGATTTTGGCATGTTTGACCTGTTGTGGAACCTCATGGGTGTGCCTAGGAACCCTACCGATATGAGGCTCATAACGGGTCGAGAAACTACTGATAACACTTACCAGTATATCTCTGAAGCATCCTTGGCCAAGGACTTCCTGTTATAGCCAATCGAGCACATCGCAACATCAACTCCCTATACCGGGAGAGACGAATCCCCTCCTATCGCTCATTACATCCATGTGACTCGGGACTGTACCCATAAACCACCATTTTGCACGTCCTCTTGAACATGGTAAGGTGGAAATCAAATCACAGTGGGAATCACACAAGACTCTATGACGATCTCAGGTCGACAGACTGACCTGTACCAGTGTCACCAGAGAACTTCCATCTGACGTGAGGTATAATACCATCTGGGAGTTCTCGACGAGTCCGTCCATTGTACCCAGTCTCCACTGAGCACCCGTATATCATCTTTGATGTCAAACACCAATGGATATAGGATCATCCATCGCCCATCTACATAGGTCGAGAAGGTATACGCTAGTCTACTCTGGTATATCGATGCCCCGTCTCGATACACCCACGACTAGGGACATTAAAGGATGTACTTACCGACTACTCTATCCCCACCAGTATGATCTGCATCATAGTCCTGGTAGTCAAGTACTCGTCCTAAGGGCTTTATCAACATGTAACATACAGACAATAAGAGTACATGTTAAGATAAAGTGCAACCAGATAGAATACTATCATATTGAGCAAGAAAGTCATCCCTATATATGTCCAAGCATCCACTACAATATACATTGTATGTACAGTAATGGCCTCTAAGGCATACATATAACTAACAATCTTCCACTTGCAATAGGGCCATCTGTTGTAGTATTTCTTACCCAACAATCAACAGTGGTTGAAGTATCTCATACTCAACCATCCTATAGAAGTCTCTACTGGGAATATGCCTTTGTGAGTGGATCCACCCTGTTTTCCTTTGTGTCTACTCTCCTAACCTTGATCCCCCTGGAGATCGACCATCTCCATGATCAGGTGATACTGCCTAAGAATATGTCTGGATCACTGATGGGACGAGGGTTCCTAGGCCAAAGCCACAACTCCATTGTCACACAATGGTAGGAATGAAGTTCATCGCATGAACTAATATACATCCAGACTACCTCTTTGGTAGCATCCTTGGTAGCAATGTATCCAGCCTTTACTGTCCGTAGCATAGGAAACTCCTTTCCTATCAAGAGTATGTCATCCACGTACAATACGAGGATCACCACCAAACTCCCTACTAGCTTTTTGTATATACAAGGTTCATCTACCATTTTTATGAAGTCAAACTCTTTGACTACCACATCAAAACAGATGTTCCTGTAGGGTTCCTAGGCATACTATAGAGGTCTCACAAGGCATCAACCATGCCAATTTCAAATTTTATGGGGGCCGAGAAACCCTAATACGGATCGTCGACTAGAAATTTATGCGAAAACGAAACTAGTTAACATCTTAACTAAAGGAGAGAGGCTACAACCTTTGTAGATCCGGTTCTCCACTTCCTTAGCTCCACGTAGGCGTCCTCTCGCTGTCCATCTCGAATCCCGGACTCAATCGTGTTAGTTGTATGTATGCCCTACAGGCCAGTATTGTACAGATGATGTATATTATATTGGATGCTTGGACATATATAGAGATGACTTTCTTGCTCGATATGATAGTATGCTATCTGGCTGCTCTTTATCTTAACATATACACTTGTCTCTTTAAACTGTCTTATAGTTACATGTTGATAAAGCCCTTAGGATGTGTACTTGACTACCTGGACTATGATGCAGATCATACTAGTGGGGACATGGTAGTCTATAAGTACATCCTTCAAGGTCCCTAGTCGTGGGTGTATCGAGACAGGGTATCGATATACCAGTGTAGACTAGCGTATACGCTTCTCGACCCATGAGATGGGCGATGGATGATCCCATGTCCATTGGTGTTTGACATCAGAGATGGTATACGGGTGCTCAGTGGAGACTGGGTACACTGGATGGACTTGCCGAGAACTCCCAGATGGTATTATACCTCACGTCAGATGGCAGTTCTCAGGTGACACTTGTACAGGTTAGTCTGTAGACCCGAGATCGTCATAGAGTCTTGTGTGATTCCCACTGTGCTTTGATCTCCACCTTACCACGTCCATGAGGGCATGCAAAACGGTGGTCTTTGGGTACAGTCCCGAGTCACATGGAGGCAATGAGCGATAGGAGGGGTTTGGTCTCTCCCGGTATTGGGGGTTGATGTTGCGCTGTGCTCGATTGGCCGTAACAGGGAAGTCCCTGGCCAGGGCTGATCAGAGATTTGCTGGTAAGTGTTACCAGTAGTTTCTCAACCCGTTATGAGCCTCACATCGGCACGACTTATCGGTTATTGGGGTCTGACGTTTACCACCCCTAGACTTGATATGCGGCATATCAGACGAACAGACCGGACTGTACGGTAAGTGTTACTGGTTGGATTCACAGGAGTGTGAGTGGGCTAGCTCGTCGATCTTCTGATCGCTCAATACCCGGATGGCCGTTACGTTTAGCAGACCGCTTGCGGCTTGTGGGTGCTTGATATGATCATCATCTGCTACCGGCGTATTGACGAGTCTTTAGAGTCCTACACAGAGGTTTCCTGGCTCAAGCGAAACGAAATAGGAGTACATATGAGATATGTGCAGGACCGAGAATGATGCGTGTATGTGATACCGTATTCCATTCTCGCGATGGATGTATCGATTGGTTATATTCGATATAACCTAGATATCGAATCAAGGATTGATTCGATAAGCCGGTACATAGGATACTAGTCGGTTATATGCGATATGACCGGATCGTTAAATCAAGTGTTGATTTAATGATTTAATGTATAATTATATATTTGATATATTACTTTGCATTAACTAGTATTGGTTCACTTTAAATGGATTTTCTCACTTGATGTGCAAGAAGTATATGTGATATACTTTTGTGCACATATTTCTATCATGTTTGATGATACTTGATCATGTGGTTAAGTGTAAAGGATTAAACCATGGTTAAGAGATGATTAGGGTTTTGCTTTTTCATTTATTTATTTGTTTATTTATTTAGAAAGGATTTAGATAAGAATGGTGGCTATGTTTGTTTCTAGTTGAAGCTTCATGAAGCTTTGACTTCTTAACCATTCTTGTCTTCATGCTTAACCCTAACCCATCCAAGTAACCATGGTCTATTCTCTACACTCTACCCTAGTTAGTTTATGATAAGTATTCATTTTATTATTCATTTTAACAACACTTATCATAATTCTAGCTTGATCTTCTTCTTCATCTTCAAGAAAGAAAGCTTGATGCCATCAATGGCAACTTGAGTTCTAAAGTGAGAAATCCAATTCTAAAGTGAACCCACCTCCTATTTCTTCACCCTCTACCTCTTGCCAAGTTGTTTTGGGTGTTTTCTTCACAAGTTTCACAACTTTGTAAGTCGGAGCTTGAACTTGTGATGCCTCGACGTAGATCATCTTCGGCATGAACCCGACGACCTAGTCCGCCCATTTCACCGATCAAGCCGACGATTGAGTCCGGGATTCGAGATGGACAGCGAGAGGACGTCTACGTGGAGCTAAGGAAGTGGAGAACCGGATCTACAAAGGTTGTAGCCTCTCTCCTTTAGTTAAGATGTTAACTAGTTTCGTTTTCGCCTAAACTTCTAGTCAACGATCCGTATTAGGGTTTCTCGGCACCCGTAAAAATTTAAATTGGCATGGTTGATGCCTTGTGAGACCTCTATAGTGTGCCTAGGAACCCTACAGTGGTATCAGAGCCTAGCTAGAGCCTTAGGCAAAGCCTAGATGATGTTTGAAACCCGATCGAACCTAAACCCTAAAACCCAAAATGCTCTCTGGAAATTTTCTGAAAATTTGGATTTTTGTCAATTAAAAATATGCAGAAAAATAAGCAGGGTGTTATTTGAATTACTGTGAAATACGAGGACCTGAATCGATTTTTCCACCGCGGAACCGCGGCACAAGCTAGGCATGTGCGGCGGTTCCGCGGCCGTACTGTACCCTTGTCTGGTGATTTCTGCACAGTAACTCATATAATTTAATGCTATATTTTCTGGGTATTTTTATTGTGACTCTACAGATGAGTATTCTGGGGTTGTATTGGGAATCAATGATTCGATCAGATTTTCAATTTTTTTCTGTATGGTTTTCCGGATAATTTTCGAATATGTTAAAAAGTTCGACCGGATATAAATACCCAACTTTTCCCCTGCCGGAAAATTTCCAAGTGTTGGATTTTTCTGTGGTTTAAGGACGTTCTGAGTAGTGCAAGTAACGTGATGGTCCCTCTAGAAGACAACAAACCTTAACTCGATTATGTGATCGTCTTGAACTGCCCTTTGAACCTTCGGGTTTGGGGCAGTACGGCGTGCCACATGTGAGGCGTTGGCTTGACCCTTCTACGGCTGGACCGTTGGTACTGAGGCATGAAACGAATGTCTTTGAACCTATTTCTTGTGTTGAACGGTTTCGGGAAAACTTGGGTGTTCAAATGTTCGATCGGAAAGTTTAATATTTTCTATTTATCCGGAATGGGATACAATAATTAGAATTCACAAACAGTTATGAGATAACTGGATGAATGTTATAAATCTAGCGGTTTAGTTTCGTTTGATATTGAAAAGAGTTTTCGATAATGAGACTAAAATGCGGGATTTATAATGATTAGGCATGTGATGTCTAAAGAGGTTGCGGATTCCAACTGTTGTAGTTTTACACTTTCTTTTCTGTGACCGTAAGTGTAATATGTGATATCGCCGGTTTCGTTGCTATATGTCAACGACAATTGGGATACGCTTGTTTACTTACGTTGATGACATGTGATGTTATGTGTTGCTGGATATGTTATATTGGATTGTCGTGTTTGAATAGCCGGGTTTTTTTTATGTGAGATGAGTGTTTTTCATTTTCATTCATGTAAAAACTTGTATGTAATATTCTTTTTTTGGGGCACTTCCAGGTTGCGGAAGTTGTCACCTTTTGTATATTATTTACTTTTCCGCATTAGGATAGACCCAAGGAGGGGAGCACAAGTAACCGGGTTCTGGGGTCCAGTGGGAAACCAACTCGAGGAGTCGAGTCCGGGTCTCCTAACCCTAGAATTGGTAGGGTTGCTTGCCGCTCTCGTAGGGGTCTAGGGGTGTGGGATTGGCTATTCATCACGACCGTGGAATCCGTGTTTTATACTGGCTCGTATTGAAAACACGGACGTCCTAGTATATCCAATGTTTCATATGTTTCTTCTGCTGCGATATCTGTGATGTGATCATGGGATGTTCTCTGATAGATACAGTATATAGTATATATGATATATTATATAGACGTTACTTATGTTTTGCACCCGCACTAGCCCTGCCCTGCTCTGTCGTTAGTTACCTAACCTAACGGTGCATGAGGGGACATCGAGGCGAATGCGGATGGCATAAGTGTACGTCGTATTTATCTGTGTTGTTTAGGTATTTAAATGATGGGACTTCATTAATGTGATTAATGAAATAAAAGAAACCAAATGATGTTGTAGAATCAGATTTTAAAATAAAACAAGTAGCAACAGTTCTTGCTTTGCATAGCGGTATATATGATATACCCTGCACCTTATTCGATGAGGAAAGGACCGAGATCCCTTCACCAGGAGTGACTCCTTTAGCGATAACTGGCAGATGCTACACACTCGGTTTGCTTTTGATTGCTTCTATAGTTTCTGCTTTGCACAGTGATATATATGATATATCCCGCACCTCATTCGACGAGGAAAGGGCCGACGATCCCTTCACCGGGAGTGACCCCTTTAGCAAAACTAGAAAAGCCTTAAAATCATTCCATTTTAAAACTTCATTTGATTCTACAACGATATCAAGTTCATTACGCAATAGGTTTTCAGAAAAACCTGTCGTAGCCCTCCGTCATTTCAGATAAAGACTATTTAGTATTCGTGCTGCGTTTGTTGACCTCTGTCAAGGCGTAGTGTGCTGTAGCTAACTAGTATTTATCTGCTTATGCATATGATGCAGATTGGATTAGGTTATTCATACGACCTTGTTGACCTCTGTCAAGGGTCGTGCGAGTGGGTTTGATTCAATCAAGAAATGACGGGTTGAACTTGACTAGTGCACTATGATTTGTTGACCTCTGTCAAGGTCATGGCACACTAGGGGCAAAATATTATCGGGAATTTCAAGTGTTGAAATTTGCAATGAGATTGCATACCTTCTATGAGATAGTTGGATCCTGATACCCGCTGCGAGTAAGAGTTACTTCTGGGAGAGTTTTACACATTACAATTAACCAATCAAGTAGGTGTCTAGAAAGGTGTCAACGGGGTTACGCCTCTGGGAAAACGAGGTTTACATTAATTAGGTTCGTGCGAAAGCACGAGGGACCTTCCTCAAAGTACCGACACTGGCCTGGCTGAAAGATTGGCGAACTTGTAGTGTGTAATTAATCCCGGCTAGTCTTTCCTTTTAGGGTTTGAAGGAAGATTTGAGAAAAACCAGTGGGAGCCATCCTGATTAGATAAGATAATAACCAATCTGATCTTGCAAGAGCATACGCTAAAGTGTTTTCTTCTCTCTCTCCAGGTAGCGACCAGTTCATGCCTTAATCAAGATAATAATATGGATGTATTGACCGAACCCGCATGTTATACTGTGCAGGGGAACGTTGGACCCGTTCTTTCTTATAAGAGTTATAAGACTGAACAGGAAACAGGAGCATATCTGGATACTCACGCCGCCCAAAAGAACATGCATGTTGATGCATCTTCTTCAGGTGTGTTAGTTATTGAGAACTGTTTCTGAGTTCACCCTACGTCCTGGGTATTGGATACCGGATCAGGATCCCATATATGTAAAATGTTACATGGGCTACGTAAAGGTAGAGAACTGGGAAAAGGTGATCATTCCGTTCAAGTAGGGAACGGTGCAAGTATTGCAGCCAAAGCTGTTGGCGAATATCACCTTGTATTGCCAAGTCGTAATACACTAATTCTAAATGAGTGCTATTATATACCGAACATGATGTGCAACATTATATCAGTTTCTTTATTAAGTAAAGAAGGATATAATTTTGTAGTAAAGGATAATGTTATGAACATATTCCAAGATCAAAAGCTGATTGCATCAGGCTCGTTACATAATGGCATATTCATTCTAAATCAGAATACAGTCCTCAATATACAAAACACATACAAGAGGAAAAGTTCAGAAATGAACGAATCCTACTTGTGGCACTGTAGACTTGGTCATATCAATGCGACACGACTGGCTAAGTTACATAAGGATGGTTATTTGAATTCTTTTGAATTATCATCTTATGATACTTGCCATTCATGTCTCAAAGGAAAAATGACCAAAGCTCCGTTTAGTGGACACGGAGAAAGAGTTAATGAACTCTTAGGACTGATACATAGTGATGTATGCGGTCCCATGTCTACGCATGCCAGGAACGGTTCTTCCTACTTCGTTACATTCACTGACGATCTCTCTAGATTCGGACATGTGTTCCTGATGAAACACAAGTCTGAAGCTTTTGAGAAATTCAGAGAATATAAGCACGAAGTAGAAAAACAAACAGGCAAAAGTATTAAGATCCTTCAATCTGATCGAGGAGGAGAATACTTAAGCAATGAGTTCCTAAATTATCTAAAAGAGAATGGGATTCTCTCTCAGCTTACTCCTCCTTATACACCACAGCACAATGGTGTATCGGAGTGGAGGAATCGCACCCTATTAGATATGGTGCGCTCTATGATGAGTACAGCTGAGTTACCTATTTCCTTCTGGGGGTATGCGCTTGAGACAGCAGCATACCTATTGAATCAAGTTCCAAATAAATCTGTACCTACCACACCATATGAGATATGGAGTGGGAAGAGACCATGTCTTAAACGAGTTAAGATATGGGGTTGTCTGGCCTATGTCAAAAGGCAAAATCCAGACAAACTCGAGGCACGGTCAGTTCTATGTAAGTTTGTGGGATATCCTAAACATTCAAATGGATATTTTTTCTACCACAGTGAACAACAAAAAGTGTTTATTGCTCAACATGCCACCTTTTTAGAAAAGGAATTTCTTGCAAAAGAGATTAGTGGCTCTGAGGTAGAACTGGAAGAAGTTCCAGAAACACAAACTATAACTGAAGATTTAGTGGAAGCAGAAGATTCGGTAGTACCCGACGAACCCCAGCCTCTCCACCGATCTAGTAGGGTTTCTCGTCCACCTGAGAGATACTACGGTTTTCTTATTGATGGTGGTAGTGAGGATTGCATCATGGAGGATGATGACCCAACTAGCTTCGAGCAAGCCATCACGAGTGGGGACTCAGTGAAATGGCTGGATGCTATGCGGTCCGAGATGGAATCCATGTACACCAACAAAGTATGGACTTTGGATGTTGCTCCTGAAGGGGTAAAACCCATTGGGAGCAAGTGGATCTTCAAGAAAAAACTTGGTGTAGATGAGAAAGTGGAGACTTTCAAAGCTAGACTTGTAGCAAAGGGTTTTCGTCAAAAACCAGGTGTGGACTATGACGAAACCTTTTCTCCAGTGGCTATGCTTAAATCCATCCGAATCATGCTTGCCATCGCTGCGTATCATGACTACGAAATCTGGCAAATTGATGTTAAGACCGCCATTCTAAATGGTGATTTAGAAGAGTGCGTGTACATGACTCAGCCAGAGGGCTTCGTAGACAGTGGGAGCAGCGGGAAGGTGTGCAAGCTGCTTAAATCCATTTATGGATTAAAGCAAGCATCGCGGAGTTGGAACATCTGCTTTGACGTCGTTATCAAAGAGTTTGATTTCGTCAAAAACCCAGATGAACCTTGTATTTACAAGAAGGTGGCAGAGAGTAAGGTTGCCTTCCTCGTATTGTACGTGGACGACATACTCTTGATAGGAAATGATATTCCTATGCTGCAATCGGTCAAGCTCTTCTTATCACAAAGATTCTCAATGAAATATCTTGGTGATGCCTCCTGCATATTGGGAATTAGGATCTATAGAGACAGATCCAAACGGATTTTGGGATTGTCCCAATCCAGGTACATTGACACCATACTAAAGAGGATTAGTATGGAAGAATCCAAGCATGGGAACTTGCCCACGATCTCTGGAGTCACTCTCTCCAAAGAGATGTCTCCCAAGACTGATTTGGAGAGAGCTCGCATGCAAGGGATACCCTATGCTTCGGCTGTAGGCTCTATCATGTATGCGATGCTATGTACCAGACCCGATGTAGCATACTCACTAAGTATAGTGAGCAGGTATCAAGCTGATCCTGGAGAGAATCACTGGACAGCTGTGAAGGGCATTCTCAAGTACTTGCGAAGGACTAAAGAGATGCTCTGGGTGTATGGTAACGGAGAACTCCAAGTGGAGTCCTTTACCGATTCGAGCTTCCAGAATGATAAGGACGACTCTAAGTCGCAGTCAGGCTTTGTCTTTACCCTTTACGGAGGGGCGGTTAGCTGGAAGAGTTCCAAGCAGGAAACCGTGGCAGACTCGACGATGGAGGCTGAATACATCGCTGCCAACGATGCTGCCAAAGAGGCTGTCTGGATCAAGAAGTTCATTACTGAGCTTGGAGTGGTTCCATCCATTGAGCATCCAATACCTTTGTATTGTGATAATAATGGAGCGGTGGCTTTGGCCAAGGAACCCAGGTCCCATCAGCGATCCAGGCATATTCTGAGGCGGTATCACCTGATCCGGGAGATAGTTGATCGCCGGGAGATCGAGGTCAGGAGGGTTGACACAAAGAACAACACGGAGGATCCACTCACGAAGGCCATTCCCCAGATACAGTTTGAGAGACTCTTCGGGATGCTCGGTATGCGATACTACAGCAGCTGGCCCTAGTGCAAGTGGGAGATTATTAGTTGTATGTATGCCCTAGTGGCCAGTATTGTACAGATGATGTATATTATATTGGATGCTTGGACATATATAGAGATGACTTTCTTGCTCGATATGATAGTATGTTATCTGGTTGCTCTTTATCTTAACATGTACACTTGTCTCTTTAAACTGTCTTATAGTTACATGTTGATAAAGCTCTTAGGATATGTACTTGACTACCTGGACTATGATGCAGATCATACTAGTGGGGACATGGTAGTCTATAAGTACATCCTTCAAGGTCCCTAGTCGTGGGTGTATCGAGACAGGGCATCGATATACCAGTGTAGACTAGTGTATACGCTTCTCGACCCATGAGATGGGCGATGGATGATCCCATATCCATTAGTGTTTGACATCAGAGATGGTATACGGGTGCTCAGTGGAGACTGGGTACACTGGACAGACTCGCCGAGAACTCCCAGATGGTATTATACCTCATGTCAGATGGCAGTTCTCAGGTGACACTTGTACATGTTAGTCTGTAGACCCGAGATCGTCATAGAGTCTTGTGTGATTCCTGTTAGTGTATATGCCCTAGAGGCCATTACTGTATCATACTAGTTTGTATATTACTTAATGGATGCTTGGGATATTCACCTTGTATATACAATCTTGCTCAAAATAGTAGTATGCTACTTGGTTTGTTTCTACTTCAATGTGTACTTGTGTTTATTTCAGTATATCACTTATACGCATTAGTGGAGCCCTTAGGATCTTTGCTTGATTACCAGCGTTGTGATGGCAGTCACACTAGTGGGGGCTGGGTAATCTATAAGCACATCCTTATTCAGGTCCCTGGTCGCAGGACTATCGAGACAGGGCATCGATACTCCGGAGTAGACCAGCGCATGCGCTTCTCATCCCAGTGTGGGAGACGGTCTGTCCCACAGCCGTCAGTACGTCGTACTTGAGATAGTATGCGGGTGCTCGTTAGGTTACGGGTACACTGGACAGGACTCGTCGGGAACTGACTAGTTGGTATTATACCTATCGTCAGTTATCAGTTCCCAGGTGACATGAGTACAGCTTAGTCCGCTGACTTGACACTGTCACTCCGCCTCGAGTGTGTTCCCACTGTACTTTGATCACTACCCTACCACGGCTCAAAGGAGTCGTGCAAACAGGTGGTGGTTGGGTGCAGTCCCGAAGCACTTGGAGGCAGTGACGGTTAGACAGGATTCATCTCTCCCGGTATTGGTGGTTGACATCGCGCTGTGTCTAGGAGAGCCATTACACGAGTAGTCCCTGGCCAGGGCAAACGAGATATACTGGTAGGTTTCCAGTGTTATCTCAGGGTGTATTGGGCTTCACTCCGGCACGACTTGTACCGCTATTGGGGGACTGACGTTTACCGCCCCCTAGGCCCGCCATGCGATGTATTAGACAAACAGACCGGACTGTACGGAGAATGTCACACTCAGGCTCAGTAGGAGTTCAGATGGGTTTCGCCTCGTCCGTCTTCTTGTCGGCATTACCTGGGGACCGTTACGCACAGCTAGTGCCGCTTGCGGTCTGTGGTTAAACCCACTGCCAGCGTAGTGTCGAGTCTTTAGAGTCCCACACAGAAAGCTTTTCGCCTTTAGGCAAAAGAGTAGAGGTCGCATGGTATTGCGACAGGTCGCATGGTTTTGCGACAGGGTTCGGTCACATCCGTGCACTTGTGCACGTACAGTGTCCGGACAGTTTACACTAGCGGGCTTTGGTTTAAGCCAGATCCTAGTGTACCTTATGGGATTGGATTTATCCAGTTTGCATTCGTGTTCCTCGGAACGCGGATGCGGGTGTGTATGCACAGTTGACAGGGAGGCAGAGGCAGCGGATTCTCATTAGGGTTGTTGACAGTTGACCGTTGACTATTTGACTTTATGCTCAACCCTAATGAGAATATGATATGTGATTAACTATTATATTAATTAAGTATTATGGTGATATGGTTGTTGACTTGTTGACTTTTGTTGACTTGTTGACTTTGTTGACTTGTTGACTTTTGTTGACTTGTTGACCGGTTGACTAGGCTTGACTAGTTGACCATCATGATAACCATAGCCATCATTTCATGGCAAAGACTTTTGTTTACTTGCTCATTTGTGTAAAATGAGTGCATGAAATGATATGGTTGTGGTTGCTTCTAACCATCACATAAGACTTTTGTTAATATGATGAGTTATCATTGCTTTGGATTATGAGAGGGTGAGAGACAAAATACTTGCTCATTCTTTCTTGCTCATTCTCTCTCTTGTTCTTGAGCTCTCCTCTTGCTCTCACCCTCAACCTCTTGCTCCCTCTCTTGATCTATGGTTCTCTTGTCTCATGAGTTGAGAATCAAGAACCATAGATAAAATCCCATTCTATTTCTTCTCTACTCATTCTAGTTCACTAGGTTTAGCAAACCAAGTGAACTAGTTTCTTCAAAGAACGAAGAAGGAGCTAAAGGTTGGAGCTTTCAGGTGGATCTATCTTCGGCGTACGGAGACGACGAGAAGAAGCCATCGGACCACCATCGGAGCTTTGAAGACGAAGGAGTTCAAGACAAGCAAGGTATAACCCCCTAACCGAGTAGCTAAAACTCATAGTTAGGTTGTTAGATAGATGTTTAACCAAGATCCGGGTTTTAGGTCCATGTTACCATCTTTAAGAAAATCGTTTTCTACCAAATTCCGCATTCCCGAAAGTACCGGGAGAGGTAGCATGGACTTACAGTGGTATCAGAGCCAGGTTAAACTCTATCTAACATGTTAGCAAGTAACTAGAAGATCGATCAACGAAAAAGTCCCGAAACGAACCCCGGAATTTTAAACTTTCTGTCGATTTTAAAAGTGCTGGAAAACTTTTTTAATATACACCAAAAATCGACTCAGGCTTTTTTAAAGAAACTGCAAAAATTTTGGTCCCATGACTCGATCAAAGCGCCGCGGTTCCGCGGCGGAAGCACGCTCCCGCCGCGGAACCGCGGCCGAGTTGACTCGGTCATGGGTTTTATTTTTTGCAGTTTGCTAATTGGGGTATTTTGGGATTTTTAGTATATGTATTTTCAACCCAGATTTTCCAGAACGAAAATTTTATTTTGGGGTCCCGAAAATCCGTATTTTTGATCGAACTTCTAAAAGACTTGAGCTAACGGGTTTTTCTGTAATGTGATATTTGTATTGAACGTCTACTAATCGCTATATGTCGATTAGTGGGGGTTATACAAATCTGTGATCTGTAATGTGCTGGAATGTGTATATAAATATGTTGGATTGTCGCGGGTGAATAGCCGGGGGTTGTGAGACGAGAGTTTTCTTTTCTTGCAATTCATGTAAATTTGTAAATTGATGTAATAATTATTTGTATGGCCGCACAACCGGGAAGGGGTTGTAGCCGTCATTGTATAATTTCTTTTTACTGTTTTTGCTCCTAGGATAGACCCATGGAGGGGGTACACAAACTACCGGGTATGCCGAAGTGTCGAGTGGCCTACTCATGGAGATGAGGGAGGTTGCTACGCTTCGGGTACTTGGCGGGTAGTTTGCCGCACCCGTAGGGGTCTTGGGTGGGGTTTTGGCTATTCACCGCGACCGTGTTATCTGTTTTTGTTACAGGCTCGTACAAATTACAGATTGCTAGTATATCCAATGTATTTATCTGTGATCTGAAATGTTTATCATTGCAGTATATCTATATATGATATTATTTAGGCGTTGCTTATGTTTTACAGACGCGCTAGCCCAGCCCCCGCTCTGTCGTTAGTTAAGTAACCTAACGGGTAATGACGGGGCCCCGTGGCGAATGCGAATGGCATAAGCGTACGTCATATTTTGGTTGTTTTCTGCAATGGTAGGATTAAATGATGGGACGCATTAAAAGAACTAATGCAAGAATATCACGCATTAAAAGAACTAATGCAAGATAATAAACCAAGTTAAAGTCGTTGGAACACTTTCGAAAAACCACTCGGTTCTTTTCAAAAACAACTTTTAAATGCGGAGCTTGAGCCACTCCTTTTAAAAGCTATCTCGTTCCATCGACCAAATCAAGTTCACTACGTTCACGGTTTTGCCAAAACCATCCGTAGCCCTCCGTCGTTTCGCATGAATAGTCAATAGTATTCAAGCTGTGTATGTTGGCCAAAGTCAAGGCACAGTGATTGGTAGCTATTGGGTGTTCATGTGTAGCATAGATAGATGCGTTGGTTTGGGACAGTCGTACTGCCATTTTGGCCAAAGTCAAGGGTAGGTACGGATGGATCCAAATTAACCTGGATAATGACGGGTAGAACTTGACATGTGACTTATGATATTTTGGCCAAAGTCAAGGTCATAAGAGCATGGGGCAAAAATCCACATCGGGAGTTTCATAAGTACTGAAACTTGCTAGATTTGCATACCATTTGGAGTGTGATGATTCTGGTAGGATTCCTTCAGTTTCGTCACGCAATGATATTTGGATCCCGATCCTACTGTGAGTATATGCTACTCCTCAGAAAATTTCTCACTTAACGATCAATGCTATAAACCTAGTAGGTGCCTAGAAAGGTGTTAGCGGGGCTACGCCCCCAGGGAAAAGAGGTTCTTTAATTAAGGAACTTCGCGAAAGCGTTGGAAAACCTCCCTCGAAGTACCGACACCGGCCTGGCTGAACGGTTAAGCAAGTATTGTACGGTGGGATTGATCCTGACTAATTCTTCCTTTATGGTTTGAGGAGGGATTCGAGAAACAGTGGGAGCCATCCTGTTTAGACAAACTAAAAACCACTCTAAACTTGCAAGAGCATCATGCTGAGTGTTTCTTCTTCTCTCTCCTAATTGCAGCGACCAATCAACATGACTGGACTTAAGTTACTCCTAGATAAAAACAAACTGACAGGGCCAAACTACAAAGATTGGCTCAGGAATGTCAAGATAGCAATCACTTATGACAAGCTGGGGTATCTTCTTACCACCAAAGCTCCCCCTGTCCCTGGTCCAACTTCCAGCGTCGCGGATAAGGAAATCCGTAAGACTTGGGAGATTGATAGCGCGAAGGCCAAATGCCTCCTGCTTGCCTCGATGGACAACGAACATCAGAGGAGGCATGAGAATATGGACATGGAGTCCATATTGCTCCATACAAAAGAACTGTATGGAGAGCAATCACGTATCGCAAGATACGAAGCGTCGAAAAAGTTATTTTCGACAAGAATGGCCGTCGGATCATCAGTAGCCGAGCACGTGCTAAAGATGCTCGGCTACATTGAGGAGCTCACTGACCTAGGGATCACATTGGAGAGTGAGCTATATATGGATATAGTTCTCCAGTCCCTTCCTTCCACTTACGCCCAGTTTATACTGAACTTCAACCTACAAGAAAAAGAGGTTGAACTATCAGAGCTCCTCAACATGCTGAGGAGCGCAGAGGGCACCCTACAGAAAGGTAGGGAAACATCCACTTTGTTTGTAGGAGGATCATCTTCTTCTAGGTCCAAGGCGAAAGCCAAGGGAAAGAAGAAGAAGGCCCCCGCCAAACCAAGGGGCGGTGTTAGTAAAGTGGATACGAAGGGAAAAGGTAAAGCAACAAAGATAGCGGGGAAGCTTGTGGATAAGGAAGAATGCTTCTATTGTCATAAGAGAGGACACTGGAAGAATGATTGCAGGGCCTGGAAGGCCAGAACACAGGAATTGAAGCAGGTTGCAGCTTCAGCTTCAGGTGTGTATGTTATTGAAAACTGTCTTTCAATAAACTCTACTTCCTGGGTATTGGATACCGGATTAGGATCTCATATCTGTAATTCTTTGCAGGCGTTGAGAAACCGTAGGGTTTTGAAGGCAGGTGATATGACCCTCAGAGTTGCGAACGGAGCTAGCATGGATGCTAAAGCCGTGGGGGACTATCACCTGGGAATGTCAGATGGACATGTTTTGGTTTTGCGTAATTGCTTTTTTGTACCCAACGCAACTTGTAATATCATTTCTGTATCTTTAGTTTCTAAAGAAGGTTATGAATTTGCGTTTGTAAGCAATGTTGTAAACATTCACCTTAATCAAGTTTTGATTGGGTCAGGTACTTTGAGTAATGGTATATACGTGTTAAACCAACCACAGATTTTTAATGTCCAGAATACACACAAAAGAAAGTCTCCAGAAATAAATTAGACTTTCTTATGGCATTGTAGATTGGGTCACATCAATGAGAGAAGGTTGACGAAGTTACATACAGAAGGGTATTTGAATGCGTTCGAATATCAGTCGTATGCCACTTGTCAATCCTGTCTCAAAGGAAAGATGACAAAGACTCCGTTTACTGGACATGGAGTAAGAGCGAGCGAGCTCTTAGGACTCGTACACAGTGACGTGTGCGGTCCAATGTCTACACATGCCCGAAGCGGACATTCTTACTTCATTACTTTTACGGATGACTTCTCAAGGTACGGTTATGTCTTCTTAATGAAACATAAGTCCGAGGCCTTTGGAAAATTCCAGGAGTATAAGAATGAAGTGGAGAAACAGACCGGCAAAAGTATTAAGATTCTAAGATCGGATCGAGGTGGAGAATACTTAAGTGCCGAGTTCCTGGACTATTTAAAAGAGAATGGAATTCTCTCTCAGCTTACTCCTCCATACACCCCGCAACATAACGGTGTATCGGAGAGACGGAACCGCACCCTATTGGATATGGTGCGGTCCATGATGAGTAACGCTGAGTTGCCGCGATCATTCTGGGGATATGCGCTAGAATCAGCCGCATACCTTTTGAACCGTGTTCCCACTAAGACTGTGCCTACTACGCCATTTGAGATGTGGTGTGGGAAGAGACCCCATCTTAATCACATTAAGATATGGGGAAGTCCAGCTTTTGTCAAAAAGCAGCATGCGGACAAGCTCGAGGCACGCTCAGTACTGTGCAAGTTTGTGGGATATCCAAAGAATTCCAAGGGATATTTCTTCTACTGTGAAGAGGAACAAAAAGTTCTTGTTTCTCGTCATGCCCACTTTCTAGAACACCAGTTCATAGAAAAAGAAATAAGTGGGAGCGCAGTAGAACTGGAAGAAATTCCAGAACCACGGACTATTACTGAAAGTTTAGTGGAACCAGAGGGTTCGGAAGAACAGGACATTCCTACGCCGCTCCGCAGGAGTAGTAGGCAGACTCATCCGCCCGAGAGATACTACGGTTTTCTCGTAGACGGGGATAGAGAGGATTGCATCATAGATTATGATGAGCCTACTAGCTTCCAGCAGGCCGTTCAGAGCGTTGACTCAGTGAAATGGCTGGATGCAATGCGGACCGAAATGGAGTCCATGTACACCAACAAGGTATGGACGTTGGACATTGCTCCAGACGGGGTAAAACCCGTAGGATGCAAGTGGATCTTCAAAAGGAAGATTGGTGTAGATGGACAGGTTGAGACCTATAAAGCTAGGCTGGTAGCAAAGGGTTTTCGTCAAAGACCTGGCTTGGACTACGACGAAACCTTTTCTCCAGTAGCCATGCTGAAATCCATTCGGATCCTTCTTGCCATTGCTGCCTTCCACGATTATGAGATCTGGCAAATGGACGTAAAGACAGCTTTTCTAAATGGAAATTTAGAGGAGTGTGTCTATATGGACCAGCCAGAGGGTTTCATTCAGAGTGGGAGCAGCGGAAAGGTGTGCAAGTTGCTTAAGTCCATCTATGGACTAAAGCAGGCATCGCGGAGTTGGAACATCTGCTTTGATGAGACGGTCAAAGAATTTGGCTTTATCAAAAATCCAGATGAACCATGCATCTATAGTAGATTTGTAGCGAGAACTGTAGTATTCCTCGTTTTATACATGGATGACATTCTCTTAATAGGAAATGACATTCCTATGCTACAATCTGTCAAGGGGTTCTTGTCACACAGGTTCTCCATGAAAGACCTGGGTGATGCCTCGTACATTCTGGGTATCCGGATCTACCGTGACAGATCCAAGAGGATATTAGGACTTTCGCAGTCCAGGTACATCGACACCATACTGAAGAGGTTCAGTATGGAAGATTCCAAGCGCGGTAACCTACCGGCTTGTCACGGGATCACCCTCTCCAAAGAGATGTCTCCCAAGACTGATTTAGAGAGGGATCGCATGTCTATTATACCCTACGCTTCTGCGGTAGGCTCTATAATGTATGCGATGTTGTGTACCAGACCGGATGTAGCTTATGCACTGAGTGTGGTAAGCCGGTATCAGTCAAACCCTGGGGAGAAATACTGGATAGCGGTAAAGAACATTCTCAAGTACCTGAGAAGGACTAAGGAGATGTTCTTGGTGTATGGCGGAAAAGACCTCCAGATCGAGGCCTTTGCTGACTC
This sequence comes from Agapanthus africanus, assembly GCA_030015575.1. NCBI lineage: Eukaryota > Viridiplantae > Streptophyta > Magnoliopsida > Asparagales > Amaryllidaceae > Agapanthus > Agapanthus africanus. The sequence continues at coordinate 57,981,175 of JASDDO010000029.1, forward strand.
CAGCTTCCAGAGTGACAAGGATGATTCCAAGTCCATGTCGGGTTTTGTCTTTACCCTCAATGGAGGGGCGGTGTGTTGGAAGAGTTCCAAACAAGAAACCGTTGCAGACTCGACGATGGAAGCGGAATACATCGCTGCATCTGATGCCGCAAAAGAAGCTGTCTGGATGAGGAAGTTCTTGAAAGAACTTCAGGTGGTTCCGTCCATTGTTGATCCAATACCTCTGTATTGCGACAACAATGGGGCTATAGCTTTAGCGAAGGAACCCAGGTCCCATCAGAGATCCAGGCACATCTTGAGGCGGTATCACCTGATCAGGGAGATCGTAGATCGCCAGGAGATCGAGGTTCGGAGAGTCGCTTCAGAAGATAACACTGCTGATCCATTCACCAAGGCCCTGCCCCAGACTCAGTTCGAGCGGCTGATCGAGATGATAGGTCTTCGATACGCCAGTACAAGGCCTTAGTGCAAGTGGGAGATTGTTAGTGTATATGCCCTAGAGGCCATTACTGTATCATACTAGTTTGTATATTACTTAATGGATGCTTGGGATATTCACCTTATATATACAATCTTGCTCAAAATAGTAGTATGCTACTTGGTTTGTTTCTACTTCAATGTGTACTTGTGTTTATTTCAGTATATCACTTATACGCATTAGTGGAGCCCTTAGGATCTTTGCTTGATTACCAGCGTTGTGATGGCAGTCACACTAGTGGGGGCTGGGTAATCTATAAGCACATCCTTATTCAGGTCCCTGGTCGCAGGACTATCGAGACAGGGCATCGATACTCCGGAGTAGACCAGCGCATGCGCTTCTCATCCCAGTGTGGGAGACGGTCTGTCCCACAGCCGTCAGTACGTCGTACTTGAGATAGTATGCGGGTGCTCGTTAGGTTACGGGTACACTGGACAGGACTCGTCGGGAACTGACTAGTTGGTATTATACCTATCGTCAGTTATCAGTTCCCAGGTGACATGAGTACAACTTAGTCCGCTGACTTGACACTGTCACTCCGCCTCGAGTGTGTTCCCACTGTACTTTGATCACTACCCTACCACGGCTCAAAGGAGTCGTGCAAACAGGTGGTGGTTGGGTGCAGTCCCGAAGCACTTGGAGGCAGTGACGGTTAGACAGGATTCGTCTCTCCCGGTATTGGGGGTTGACATCGCGCTGTGTCTAGGAGAGCCATTACACGAGTAGTCCCTGGCCAGGGCAAACGAGATATACTGGTAGGTTTCCAGTGTTATCTCAGGGTATATTGGGCTTCACTCCGGCACGACTTGTACCGCTATTGGGGGACTGACGTTTACCGCCCCCTAGGCCCGCCATGCGATGTATTAGACGAACAGACCGGACTGTACGGAGAATGTCACACTCAGGCTCAGTAGGAGTTCAGATGGGTTTCGCCTCGTCCGTCTTCTTGTCGGCATTACCTGGGGACCGTTACGCACAGCTAGTGCCGCTTGCGGTCTGTGGTTAAACCCACTGCCAGCGTAGTGTCGAGTCTTTAGAGTCCCACACAGAAAGCTTTTCGCCTTTAGGCAAAAGAGTAGAGGTCGCATGGTATTGCGACAGGTCGCATGGTTTTGCGACAGGGTTCGGTCACATCCGTGCACTTGTGCACGTACAGTGTCCGGACAGTTTACACTAGCGGGCTTTGGTTTAAGCCAGATCCTAGTGTACCTTATGGGATTGGATTTATCCAGTTTGCATTCGTGTTCCTCGGAACGCGGATGCGGGTGTGTATGCACAGTTGACAGGGAGGCAGAGGCAGCGGATTCTCATTAGGGTTGTTGACAGTTGACCGTTGACTATTTGACTTTATGCTCAACCCTAATGAGAATATGATATGTGATTAACTATTATATTAATTAAGTATTATGGTGATATGGTTGTTGACTTGTTGACTTTTGTTGACTTGTTGACTTTGTTGACTTGTTGACTTTTGTTGACTTGTTGACCGGTTGACTAGGCTTGACTAGTTGACCATCATGATAACCATAGCCATCATTTCATGGCAAAGACTTTTGTTTACTTGCTCATTTGTGTAAAATGAGTGCATGAAATGATATGGTTGTGGTTGCTTCTAACCATCACATAAGACTTTTGTTAATATGATGAGTTATCATTGCTTTGGATTATGAGAGGGTGAGAGACAAAATACTTGCTCATTCTTTCTTGCTCATTCTCTCTCTTGTTCTTGAGCTCTCCTCTTGCTCTCACCCTCAACCTCTTGCTCCCTCTCTTGATCTATGGTTCTCTTGTCTCATGAGTTGAGAATCAAGAACCATAGATAAAATCCCATTCTATTTCTTCTCTACTCATTCTAGTTCACTAGGTTTAGCAAACCAAGTGAACTAGTTTCTTCAAAGAACGAAGAAGGAGCTAAAGGTTGGAGCTTTCAGGTGGATCTATCTTCGGCGTACGGAGACGACGAGAAGAAGCCATCGGACCACCATCGGAGCTTTGAAGACGAAGGAGTTCAAGACAAGCAAGGTATAACCCCCTAACCGAGTAGCTAAAACTCATAGTTAGGTTGTTAGATAGATGTTTAACCAAGATCCGGGTTTTAGGTCCATGTTACCATCTTTAAGAAAATCGTTTTCTACCAAATTCCGCATTCCCGAAAGTACCGGGAGAGGTAGCATGGACTTACAATTCCCACTGTGCTTTGATCTCCACCTTACCACGTCCATGAGGGCGTGCAAAACGGTGGTCTTTGGGTACAGTCCCGAGTCACATGGAGGCAATGAGCGATAGGAGGGGTTTCGTCTCTCCCGGTATTGGGGGTTGATGTTGCGCTGTGCTCGATTGGCCGTAACAGGGAAGTGCCTGGCCAGGGCTGATCAGAGATTTGTTGGTAAGTGTTACCAGTAGTTTCTCGACCCGTTATGAGCCTCACATCGGCACGACTTATCGGTTATTGGGGTCTGACGTTTACCACCCCTAGACTTGATATGCGGCATATCAGACGAACAGACCGGACTGTACGGTAAGTGTTACTGGTTGGATTCACAGGAGTGTGAGCGGGCTAGCTCGTCGATCTTCTGATCTCTCAATACCCGGATGGCCGTTACGTTTAGCAGACCGCTTGCGGCTTGTGGGTGCTTGATATGATCATCATCTGCTACCGGCGTATTGACGAGTCTTTAGAGTCCTACACAGAGGTTTCCTGGCTCAAGCGAAACGAAATAGGAGTACATATGAGATATGTGCAGGACCGAGAATGATGCGTGTATGTGATACCGTTTTCCATTCTCGCGATGGATGTATCGATTGGTTATATTCGATATAACCTAGATATCGAATCAAGGATTGATTCGATAAGCCGATACATAGGATACTAGTCGGTTATATGCGATATGACCGGATCGTTAAATCAAGTGTTGATTTAATGATTTAATGTATAATTATATATTTGATATATTACTTTGCATTAACTAGTATTGGTTCACTTTAAATGGATTTTCTTACTTGATGTGCAAGAAGTATATGTGATATACTTTTGTGCACATATTTGTATCATATTTGATGATACTTGATCATGTGGTTATGTGTAAAGGATTAAACCATGGTTAAGAGATGATTAGGGTTTTGCTTTTTCATTTATTTATTTGTTTATTTATTTGGAAAGGATTTAGATAAGAATGGTGGCTATGTTTGTTTCTAGTTGAAGCTTCATGAAGCTTTGACTTCTTAACCATTCTTGTTTTCATGCTTAACCCTAACCCATCCAAGTAACCATGGTCTATTCTCTACACTCTACCCTAGTTAGTTTATGATAAGTATTCATTTTATTATTCATTTTAACAACACTTATCATAATTCTAGCTTGATCTTCTTCTTCATCTTCAAGAAAGAAAGCTTGATGCCATCAATGGCAACTTGAGTTCTAAAGTGAGAAATCCAATTCTAAAGTGAACCCACCTCCTATTTCTTCACCCTCTACCTCTTGCCAAGTTGTTTTGGGTGTTTTCTTCACAAGTTTCACAACTTTGTGAAGTCGGAGCTTGAACTTGTGATGCCTCGACGTAGATCATCTTCGGCACGAAGCCGACGACCTAGTCCGCCCATTTCTCCGATCTAGCCGACGATTGAGTCCGGGATTCGAGATGGACAGCGAGAGGACGTCTACATGGAGCTAAGGAAGTGGAGAACCGGATCTACAAAGGTTGTAGCCTCTCTCCTTTAGTTAAGATGTTAACTAGTTTCGTTTTCGCCTAAACTTCTAGTCAACGATCCGTATTAGGGTTTCTCGGCACCCGTAAAAATTTAAATTGGCATGGTTGATGCCTTATGAGACCTCTATAGTGTGCCTAGGAACCCTACAAATCATCGGCTTGATCGGAGAAATGGGCGGACTAGGTCGTCGGCTTCGTGCCGAAGATGATCTACGTCGAGGCATCACAAGTTCAAGCTCCGACTTCACAAATTTGTGAAACTTGTGAAGAAAACACCCAAAACAACTTGGCAAGAGGTAGAGGGTGAAGAAATAGGAGGTGGGTTCACTTTAGAATTGGATTTCTCACTTTAGAACTCAAGTTGCCATTGATGGCATCAAGCTTTCTTTCTTGAAGAAGAAGATCAAGAAGAAGAAAATATTATGATATGTTAATCCAAAATGAAAAAGAAATGAATACTTATCATAATAGGAACCTTGGTTAGGTGTAGAGAATTGACCAAGGTTAGAAGAGTGGTTAGGGTTAAGCATGAAGACAAATTGGTCACTTTGGTCAAAGCTTCATGAAGCTTCACAAAGGTTCAAGAATGAAAGCAACCATTTTGTATTCTTATCCCATTCTTTTTCCAAAACCAATAAATAAAAGAATGGATAATTAAAACCCTAATCACTTTCTTAACCTAGGTTTAATTCTTTACACTTAACCAAATGAGCAAGCATCATCAAACATGATACAAAGATGTGCACAAAAGTATATCACATATACAATTTGCATATCGAGTGAGAAAAACCATTTAAAGTGAACAAATACTAGTTAATGTAAAGCAATATATCAAATATATAATTATACATTAAATCATTAAATCAACACTTGATTTAACGATCCGGTCATATCGCATATAACCGACTAGTATCCTATGTATCGGCTTATCGAATCAATCCTTGATTCGATATCTAGGTTATATCACATATAACCAATCGATACATTCATCGCGAGAATTGAATACGGTATCACATACACGCATTATTCTCGGTTCTGCACATATCTCATATGCGCTCCTATTTCGTTTCGCTTGAGCCAGGAAACCTCTGTGTAGGACTCTAAAGACTCGTCAATACGCCGGTAGCAGATGATGATCATATCAAGCACCCACAAGCCGCAAGCGGTCTGCTAAACGTAACGGCCACCCGGGTATTAAGCGATCAGAAGATCGACGAGCTATCCCGCTCACACTCCTGTGAATCCAACCAGTAACACTTACCATACAGTCCGGTCTGTTCGTCTGATATGTCGCATATCAAGTCTAGGGGTGGTAAACGTCAGACCCCAATAACTGATAAATCGTGCCGATGTGAGGCTCATAACGGGTCGAGAAACTACTGGTAACACTTACCAGCAAATCTCTGATCAGCCCTGGCCTGGGACTTCCCTGTTACGGCCAATCGAGCACAGCGCAACATCAACCCCCAATACCGGGAGAGACGAAACCCCTCCTATCGCTCATTGCCTCCATGTGACTCGGGACTGTACCCAAAGACCACCGTTTTGCATGCCCTCATGGATGTGGTAAGGTGGAGATCAAAGCACAGTGGGAATCACACAAGACTCTATGACGATCTCGGGTCTACAGACTAACCTGCACAAGTGTCACCTGAGAACTGCCATCTGACGTGAGGTATAATACCATCTGGGAGTTCTCGGCGAGTCCGTCCAGTGTACCCAGTCTCCACTGAGCACCTGTATACCATCTCTGATGTCAAACACCAATGGATATGGGATCATCCATCGCCCATCTCATGGGTCGAGAAGCGTATACGCTAGTCTACACTGGTATATCGATGCCCCGTCTCGATACACCCACGACTAGGGACCTTGAAGGATGTACTTATGGACTACCATGTCCCCACTAGTATGATCTGCATCATAGTCCAGGCAGTCAAGTACACATCCTAAGGGCTTTATCAACATGTAACTATAAGACAGTTAAAAGAGACAAGTGTACATGTTAAGATAAAGTGCAACCAGATAGCATACTATCATATCGAGCAAGAAAGTCATCTCTATATATGTCCAAGCATCCAATATAATATACATCATCTGTACAATACTGGCCTCTAGGGCATACACACAACTAACAAAACTCCGCGATGCCTGCTTTAACTCATAAAGCAAATTGCACACGTTTCCGCTGCTCCCACTGTCTACGAAGCCCTCTGGCTGTGTACTTATAGACGCTCCCTTCTAAATCACTATTTAGAAAAGCTGTTGATTGATAAGGATTTCGGATTGTGTAGTATGAAAAATTGAATAGAAATCACAACCAAAAATTATTTGACAACAATCAACTACGGTGTCGGATGTAGTTTGTAAGTGAGTGCGGATCGTCCACAGGGACAGTGTAATAGTTCGTCTTTCGAATTTAGATGAGTTGAAACTTTAAAGAAAAGAAAACAAAAAATTCATGATTTTATATTTGAAGTTCAAGAATTAGAAAATCTAGATCTAATAACAAGAAAAGATAGAATCAAGAATTGATAGTTTGATGATTTTTCCAAACCAAATATCAAGAATCGAAATGAGGCTCGTAGGAATCGATCGGGTCTATAGATGTGATGTAATCTTACAATTACGTATTCTTATCCTTCGATGAATTGATACTAGATCGATGATAATCGATCGAGAATTAGGGATTTCTTATGAAACTAGGGTTTCATCTTATCCCTTGTTCTTTCGTCGATATCATTCACATTCTAGCCTCTAGTAAATTCAAGAAACGATCGTAGATCCCTAATTTCGAGCGATCACAATCAAGAAAGCATCGCGATGAAACTAGATCATCGATTCTTGAACTTTCTAGGGTTTACAAAACTCGTAGGACATAAAAATCGTTTTAAGATTTGTTACATCATCATTCTATTGATCGTCTCGGCTCCTTTACGAGCGGAGTTTTACTCAAACATTACAACAAGAACAACAATTACAAATTGAGATCTAATCATGATGCAAGAATTTAAAGAAAGCAAGATTAAAGAAATTCACCTTTTATTTATATCAACAATTTCATTACATTCGCTCAAGAACTACAAGAGGAAGAACTCGATCGTCGATTTGGCTTCGCTCGTCTCCGTGGATCGCGGATCGGCTTGGATCACTTGCCCGATTGAAGATCGGCTCGGCTCCTAAAAGGTTGAAGGCTTCTCGCTTGATTGGAACTCAAGATCTTGAATTTGGAGTGGAATTAGGGTTAGGGTTTCGCACAAGCCTTGTCACTAGACTTGTGGAAGAGAATGGTGTAAGAATGAACAACATAAACCCTTAGATCTAGGTTCCCATTTATAGCCATCAAAACCCTAGATCTAAGATTTCAAATTCTAAGTTTCCCTCCTAAAGTTTGTTGAGGAAATTTGAATTTCCCTCCAAAAGTTAGTTAGAGGAGAAGCTTCTAGATGTGATTAGTTAGGAGGGAGCTTCTAGAAGAGGTTAATTAGGATTAGCTTTGCTTAATGATCTTTGCTGATCTGGCAGGAGACTCTGGAGAATTCTGGAATTTGACGTGTATGAAATGAATTTGGGCCCTGAGAGATAAATTTTGCACTAAAAATGGGGAGGTGAGTCTTTGGAACCGCCGCGGATCGGCGGCCCTAGCAGTCTCCTGCCGCGGATCCGCGGCTCCTTGTGGGCTTTGGGCTTCCATACTTTCTGGTAATTTTCTATATAATATCAGGGCCTTGTTTTCATGTGTTGAATTTAATATCTCCTTCTGAAATGCTACCAGATCTGAAATCATTGAGTTGGCGTAATTTTGATCAGCTCTTTGGTTTTTTCTTCCGTATTTTCCTGCACAGACTCAAGACAAGTGTTGCGCAAATACAGAAATGATGCGATGCCATGAAATGCGGTTAATTTCCCGTAAAGTGTCGGTTTAAAAGTCTAACACATGAAATCTGATATTTAACGACTGATTTGCTAATATGTGAAATATGAATACCGAACACTTTTAAATGAGTGCAAATGTTAAGGAAATTGCCGTGTTAAAAATACATTATTTTCGACTGATCAGCTGTCATGACACCCAACCACCAGATATCGTAGACATGGTATGTAGCAATGGCAAGTAGGATCCGGATGGACTTAAGCATAGGGACTAGAAAAGGTTTCATCATAATCCATACCTGGTCAATAACGAGAACCTTTTACATCAAGTCTTAGCTTTGAAAGTCTCAGTTTTTCCATGTACACCAAGTAATCTTCTCAAGATATACTTGCTCTTGATGGAGATTTAACCCTTCAAATAAATCAACCAAAGTCTATACTTTGTTGGTGTATATGGATTCCATCTCAGATCACTTAGCATCCAGCCATTCTCACAGTGTCCCTACTCTTGATGGCCTGCTCAAAACTAGTTGGGTCATCATCTCATGATACAATTCTCGCTCCCACTGTCATAGAGAAAACCGAAGTATCTCTTAAGTGGATGAGGAACCCTACCAGATCGGCGGAGAGGCTGAGGTTCGTCGGGTGCTATTGAATCCTTCGGTTCTACCAAATCATCAGCTGCAGTTTGTATAGCTGGAACTTCTTCCAGTTCTAGCACATGATCACTAATTTCTTCATAAGAAATTCCCTTTCCAAAAGTTGGCTTGCTGAGAAACAAAACACCTTTTGCTCCTCAGTGTGGTAGAAGATATTCCCTTGCGAATGCTTGGGATATCTAACAAACTTCCATAGAACTGACATTGCCTCGAGCTTGTCCGAATTTTTCTTTTTGACATAGGCCGGACAACCCCAAATTTTAACATCCTTAAGAGATGGGCTCTTCCCAAACTATATCACATATGGAATGGTAAGCACCTGAATTGGTTGGAACCCTATTCAATAGGTATGCAGCTTCTCAAATGCATAACCCCCAAAAGGAAACAGGAAACTCGGTAGTACTCATCATAAAGTGCACCTTATCACATAGGGTGCGTCTGCTCCGTCCCGATATACCAACGTATTGTGGTGTATACGGAGGAGTAATGCTGAGAGAGAATCTCATTCTCCTTTAGAATAGTCCCGGAATTTCGTGCTCAAGTATTCTCCTCCCTGATCTCATCAAAGGACATAATACTTATACCCGTTTTGGTTCTCTACTTCGAACTTATATTCTATGAATTTCTCAAAAGCTTTAGACTTATGTTTCAACAGGAACACATGTGCGAATCTTGAGAGATCATCAGTGAATGTAATGAAGTGCAATGAACCGGTCCTGGCATGTGTAGACAGGGGACCTACATACATCATCATGTATCAATCCCAAGAGTTCACTAACTCTTTCTCTGTTTCCAATAAACGGAGCTATGGTCATCTTATCTTTGTGACATGACTGGCAAGTTTCATAAGATGTAAATTCAAACTGATTTAAATATGCATCTTTATGTAACTTCAGCTAATCCGGTCGCATTGATATGACCTAGTCTATAATGCCTTAAGAATGATTTGTTCATTTCTGAACTCTTCTTCTTGTGTGTGTTCTATACGTTAAGAACTGTAGTTTGATTTAGAACGTATATGCTTTTAGATAACGTGTCTGAACCGATCAACTCTTGATATAGGAAATGTTCAAAACATTATCCAACAATACAAAATTATATCCTTCTTTACTAAATAAAGAGACTGATATGATGTTGTATATCAGGTTCGGTAGCTAATAACATTCGTTTAGAATTAATGTATTTGGTAATACAGGGTGATAACTGCCAACATACTTGGCTGCAACACTTGCACCGTTTCCAACTCTTGAAACTTATCACCTGTTCTCAGTTCTCTATCTATCTGTAGCCCATGTAACAGATTATATTTGTGGGATTCTAATCCGGTATCTCATACCCACGACGTAAAGGATACTGAGAAACAGTTCTCGGTAATGAACACACCCGAAGATGATGCATCAGCATGCAATTTCTTCGTTTGGGCGACACGGGAATTATGGTAATCCCCTATTTACCGCTCGGTCTTATAACAATTATAAGTTGGAGTTGGACCAACGTTCCTCAGCTCAGTATTACAAGCGGGTTCGGTCAATACATCCGTATTATTATCTTGATTAAGGCGTGACATGGTCGCAACCTGGAGAGAGAGAGAAGAAAACACTCAGCGTATGCTCTTGCAAGATTAGATTGGTTATTAATTTATCTAATCAGGATGGCTCCCACTGTTTTAGTCAAATCTTCCTTCAAACCCTAAAAAGAAAAACTAGCCGTGATTAATTACGCCCTACAAGTTTGCCAATCTTTCAGCCAAGCCAGTACCGGTACTTTGAGGGAGATTCCTCGTGCTTTCACACGGACCTAATTAAAATAAATCTCGTTTTCCCAGGGGCGTAACCCCGTTGACACCTTTCTAGACACCTACTTGATCGGCTAATTGTAATGTGTAAAACTCTCCCAGGAGTAACTCTTACTCCCAGTGAGTATCGGGATCCAACTATCTCATAGGAGGTATGTAATCTCATTGCAAATTTCAACACTTGAAATTCCCGATAATATTTTTCCCCTAACCTCCTATGACCTTGACAAAGGCCAACAAACCATAGGATTCTAGTCAAGTTCAACCCATCATTTCCTGATTGAATTAAACCCACCCGCATGACCCTTGACAAAGGCCAACAAGGTCGCACGAATAACCTAACTCAATTGTATCATATGCTTATGCAGATAAGCAGTAATCAGCTACCGCACACTACGCCTTGACAAAGGCCAACAAACGCAGCACGAATATTAACTATTACTTATCTGAAATTACAGAGGGCTACGACAGATTTTCAAGAAACCCTTTGCGTAATGAACTTGATATCGTTGTAGAATCAAATGATTTAAAATGTAGTGTTTTTGAGACTTTTACTAGTTTTCTAAAGAGGTCACTCCCGGTGAAGGGATCGTCGACTCTTTCCTTATCGAATAAGGTGCAGGATATTTCACAAATACCACTATGCAAAGCAAAAACTATAAAAACAATCAAAAAGCCAACTGAGTTTGTAGCATCTGCTAGTTTTGCTAAAGAGGTCACTCCCGGTGAAGGGGTTTCGGCTCTTTCCTTATCGAATAAGGTGCTGGATATTCTACAAGGAACACCGTTATGCAAAGCAACAACTAGAGTTACCTGTTTTTGAAAATTTGATTCTACAACATCTTTAGGTTTCTTTTATTTCATTAATCTCATTAATGAAGTCCCATCATTTTAAGTTACCTAAACATCACAGATAAATACAGCGTAAGCTTATGCTATCCGCATTCGCCTCGATGTCCCCTCGTGCACCGTTAGGTTAGGTAGCTAACGGCAGAGCGGGGCAGTGCTAGCGTGGTTGTAAAACGTAAGCAATGTCTATATAATATATCACATATACTATATCCTGTATTCATCTCACCAATATATCAAATGATCACATCACAGATATCGCAGGAGAAAACAACAAATGAAATATTGGATATACTAGGATTTCCGGGTTTTATTTTAAGCCTGTATAAAACACGGATTCCACGATCGTGATGAATAGTCAATCCCATACCCCTAGACCCCTACGAGAGCGGCAAGCAACCCTACCAATTCTAGAGTTAGGAGACCCGATCTCGACTCCTCTGTAAGTGCACGGCGGCACCCCGGCCGTCAATCCGAGGCCAAAATGCGGAAATGATACTTTTACAAAACTAGTAAACCGGCACCACCGCGTACAAAAATCCCGGATCGGGCCATTAATATAATCCTTGCTAGCTAGAGAATGGGTAGAGAGATATACCGAGCGATCCGTGTCCTTCGGTCTTCTCGTCATTGTAAGTCCATGTCACGCACCCCACGAACTTGAGGGGAGGCGGAATATATGAAAAACGATTATCAAAGCTTCGTAACACGGACTTGAGCGCATGAATCGTTATCTAAACCATTGCTAACGAACTATTAGAGGTTTAACTACTCGGATACGAACTTATACCTCACGTTACTTGTCCTTCGGGTCTTCATCGCGGTCCTCCACTCCTCGTAAGTTCCTTGGAACATCGGCACCTCAACGGCCTCCTCAAATCAAAGACAATCCACCCGAAAGCTCCTACGCCAAGCTTAATCTCAAACTTGAGATAACTAGGTTGCTTAAAGTGCTAATCTAAGCTACCTAGGGGATATAGAGTGAGGTTATGGATGTATTAGTCTAGCTAACCCTTGATCTCAACTCATGAGAGGTTAGGGTTAGGGTTTGAAGAGAGAGTGAGCTTGAGGAGAGAGAAGGTGAGAATGATAATGAAAAGAATAATGAACTCATATGAATATATCAACCATAACAATTAATCAAATAAATAATATAAATGATTTATCATCATGGTTAGATTCATTCATCTAGTGTGATTCGTCATATGACTCATTAAATCATTAATGAATCATTTAATGTAAAGGATGAATCACACAAATGAGTCATTAAGCAATTAATGCTCATGGCACCGTAACCCCTTAGTCACCACTCTTCTAGAACCTTCCCGACAAATTACGAGAACGCCCCTCCAATCCGTGGAAACACGGAAAAACTTTAGACTGTATAAATCCAATAACCCGATACTAGAATCTGGCTTAAACCAAAGCCGGCTAGTAAAAACTGTCCGAAAAGTCGTACGTGCGTAAACACACGTATGTGTCCGAACCCTTGTCGTAAAACCATACGACCACTATATCGTTTCGTCTGGAGCAGGGAAACTCTCTGTGTGGGACTCTAAAGACTCGACACTACTCTGGCAGTGGGTTTAACTACAGACCGCAAGCGGCACTAGCTGTACGTAACGGTCCCCAGGTTGATGTCGATAAGAAGGCCGATGAGGAAAACCATCCGAACCCCTACTGAGCTTGATGTGACAATCTCCGTACAGTCCGGTCTGTTCATCTAAGACTATCGCATATAAGGCCTAGGGGGCGGCAAGCGTCAGTCCCCTAATAGCTGTATAAGTCGTGTCGGAGCGAAGCCCATTATGCCCTGAGAAGCTACTGGAACCTACCAGTATATCTCGCTTGCCCTAGCCAGGGACTTTGCGTAATGGCACTCTAACACAGTGCGATATCATCTCCCAATACCGGGAGAGACGAATCCTGTCTAACCACTACTGCCTCCAAGTGCTCGGGACTGCACCCAACTGCTACCTGTTTGCACGACTCCTTTGAGCCGTGGTAGGGTAGCAATCTGAGAACAGTAGGACACACTCGAGGCGAAGTAGCAGTGTCAAGTCTGCGAACTATGCTGTACTCATGTCATCTGGGAACTGTTAACTGACGATGGGTATAATACCAACCAATCATTTCCCCTGCGAGTCCTGTCCGGTGTACCCGTAACCAAACGAGCACCTGTATACTATCTCTAGTACGACGTACTGATGGCTTTGGGACAGACCATCTCCCCAACTGGGATGAGAAGCGTACACACTTAGTCTACTCCGGAATATCGATGCCCTATCTCGATAATCCAACGACCAGGGACTTGTCTAGGATGTTGCTTACAGACTACCCAGCCCCCACTAGTGTGACTGCCATCACAACGCTGGTAATCAAGAAAAGATCCTATGGGCTCTACTAATATGTATAAGTGATACGTTACAAGAAACATATGCACATATTAAAGTAGACACAAACCAAGTAGCATACTACCATTTTTAGCAAGACAGTATATATAACTGTGAATATCCCAAGCTTCCATTAAGTAATATACAATCTAGTATGATACAATAATAGCCCCTAGGGCATATACACTAACAATCTCCCACTTGCACTAGGGCCATGAGCTGGCATATCATAGACCTATCATCTCGAATAGCCTCTCGAACTGCGTCTGAGGAAGGGCCTTTATGAATGGATCAACAATGTTATTCTCTGTCTCTACTCTTTTCACCTCGATCTCCCGGCGATATACGATCTCCCTGATCAGGTGATACCGCCTTAAGATATGTCTAGACTTCTGATGGGACCTGGGTTCCTTCGCTAAAGCTATAGCGCCGTTGTTGTCACAATACAGAGGTATTGGACCAACACTGGAAGGAACCACCTGAAGTTCTGTGAGGAACTTCTTCATCCAGACAGCTTCTTTTGCGGCATCGCAAGCAGCTATGTACTCCGCTTCCATCGTTGAGTCAGCAACGGTCTCCTGCTTGGAACTCTTCCAACAGACCGCCCCTCCATTGAGGGTAAAGACATAACCCGACATGGATTTGGAGTCATCTTTGTCACTTTGGAAGCCGAAGTCGGCAAAGGCCTCAATCTGGAGGTCTTTTCCGCCATACACTAAGAACATCTCCTTAGTCCTTCTCATGTACTTGAAAATGTTCTTTACGGCTATCCAGTGCTTCTTCCCTAGGTTTGCTTGATACCGGCTTACTACGCTCAATGCGTATGCTACATCTGGTCTGGTACACAACATCGCATACATTATAGAGCCTACCGCAGAAGCGTAGGGTATAATCGACATGCGATCCCTTTCCAAATCAGTCTTGGGAGATATCTCTTTGGAGAGGGTGATTCCGTGACAAGCCGGTAGGTTACCGCATTTAGAATCATCCATACTGAATCTTTTCACTATGGTGTCTATGTACCTGGACTGCGAAAGTCCCAATATCCTTTTTGATCTATCACGATAGATCCGGATCCGCAGAATGTAGGTGGCATCACCCAGGTCTTTCATGGAGAATTTATGTGAGAAGAATCTTTTGACTTACTGTAACATAGGAATATCATTTTCTATTAGGAGAATGTCATCCATGTACAAGACGAGGAATACTACAGCTCTCCCTACAATCTTACTGTATATGCAAGGTTCATCTGGATTTTTGATGAAGTCGAATTCTTTGACAGCATCATCAAAACAGATGTTCCAACTCCGCGATGCCTACTTTAGTCCATAAATTGACTTAAGCATCTTGCACACTTTACCGCTGGTCCTACTCTGAATGAATCCCTCTGGCTGATCCATATAGACGCTCTCTTCCAAATTACCATTTAGAAAGGCCTTCTTTACATCCATCTGCCAGATTTCATAATCGTGGAAGGCAGCAATAGCAAGAAGGACCCGAATAGATTTAAGCATAGCCACTGGAGAAAAGGTTTCGTCATAGTCCAAACCAGGACTTTGACGGAAACCCTTTGCAACAAGTCTAGCCTTATAGGTTTCAACCTGTCTATCTACACCAATCTTCTTTTTGAAGATCCATTTGCATCCTACGGGTTTTACCCCATCTGGAGCAACGTCCAAAGTCCATACTTTGTTAGTGTACATGGACTCCATTTTGGTCCGCATTGCATCCAGCCATTTTACTGAGTCACCGCTCTGAATGGCTTGCTGGAAGCTAGTAGGGTCATCTTCATCAATGACACAATCCTCTCTATCCCCATCTACGAGAAAACCGTAGTATCTCTCAGGCGGATGAGACGGCCTACTACTCCTGCGGAGTGGCGTTGGTATGTCCTGTTCTTCTTGAACTTCTGGTTCTACCAAACTTTCAGTAGTAGTTTGTGTTTCTGGAATTTCTTCCAGTCCGATTTCGCTCCCACTAGTTTCCGTTTCTAAAAACTGATATTCTAGAAAATGGGTATTACGAGAAACAAAAACCTTTTGTTCCTCTGCGTAATAGAATAGATATCCCGTGGAGTTCTTTGGATATCCTACAAACTTATATAGTACTGATCGTGCCTCGAGTTTGTCCGCATGCTGCTTTTTAACATAAGCCGGACATCCCCAAATCTTTAGATACTGAAGATAGGGTTTCTTCCCACTCCACATCTGATATAGTGTGGTAGGCACAATCTTGGTGGGAACCTGGTTCAAAAGATATGCAGCTGATTCTAGTGGATATCCCCAGAATGATCGCGGTAACTCAGCGTTACTCATCATGGAAAAAACCATATCCAATAGGGTTCGATTCCTCCTTTCCGATACACCGTTATGCTGTGGTGTGTATGGAGGAGTAAGCTGAGAGAGAATTCCATTCCCTTTTAAGTAACCCAGGAACTCGGCACTTAAGTATTCACCACCTCGATCAGATCTCAGTGTCTTTATACTTTTACCTGTTTGTTTTTCCACTTCATTCTTGTATTCTTGGAAATTCTCAAAGGCCTCGGATTTATGCTTCATTAAGAAAACATATCCATACCTAGAGAAATCATCCGTAAAAGTAATGAAGTAGGAATAACCACCTCGCGCATGTGTAGACATTGGACCGCACACGTCACTGTGTACGAGTCTTAAGAGCTTGCTTGCTCTTATTCCGTGTCCAGTGAACGGAGTCTTTGTCATCTTTCCTTTGAAACAAGATTCACAAGTAGCATAAGATTGATATTCGAACGGATTCAAATATCTTTCTTTATATAACTTAGTCAACCTTCTCTCATTGATGTGACTTAGTCTACAATGCCATAAGAAAGCCTACTTTAATTCTGGAGACTTTCTTTTAAGAGTGTTCTGGACATTGAAAACCTGAGCTTGACTTAATACGTATATACCGTTATCTAATGTACTTGACCCAATCAGAACTTGATTTAGGTGGATGTTAACTACATCGCTTACGAATGTAAAATCATATCCCTCTCTCGAAAGTGAGGACACTGATATGATATTACAAGTCATACTAGGTACATATAAACAGTTATGTAAAATCAATATATGCCCACTTGTCAAACCTAGGGGATATTCTCCCACGGATTCAGCATTCACTGTCATTCCATTTACAACTTTGAGAGACCAATCACCTACCTTTATAACTCTACTGTTTCTCAGAGCATGTAATGAATTACAGAAATGAGATCCTGCTCCGGTATCTAGTACCCAGGAAGTAGAGTTTATTGACATATAGTCTTCAATTACAAATACACTTGAGGCTGAAGCCACAACATGCTTCGTATCCTGGCTACTGGCTTCAAAAGCCCTGCAATCTTTCTGCCTATGCCCAATCCCATAATAATAGGAACGTCCCTCTTTTACTATATCCAGTCCCGAAACTTTTGCCCTTCTCTTTCCTTCTACTTCCCTGGTTTCCTTCAGGATACAAGGTAGAGACTGTAGAATCAAGTCAGTATCTGACCCGTTTCCCAACGTGGTCTGCAGGTCCTGGAGCTCATCAATATAGCTAGTCATTGCAAGGACGTTGTCCCCTACAGATGACCCGTCAGCCAACCTCGCTTGAATTAATTCGTTGAGGTCTCATATCTTGCGATATGAGATTGCTCTCCATATAAACCTTTGTTATGGAGAAAGATGGAAACTAAGTCCATCTTCTCGTGCTGCTTCTGGTATACACCATCAACTGAAGCTAACACGAGGCACTTGGCTTTCGCTTTATCTTTTTCCCTTGTCTGATGGATATCCATATCCGCGACAGTGGAAACTGGACCTGGGACGGCGGGATCTTGAGTAGTAATAGGGTGGTCCAGCTTGTCATAGGCAATGGACATCTGGACAGTCATATAAGTAAGATTCAGTCAATTTGTTATCTAGATGTAACCTATGTGTGGTCACAAGGTTGCTGCAATTTAAGAGAGAGAAGAAAATACTATTAGCATGATGCTCTTGTAAGTTTAGAGTGGTTTAATTTATCTAAACAGGATGGCTCCCACTGTTTCTCGAATCCCTCCTCCAACCATAAAAGAAGAATTAGTCAGGACAATTCTCGCCGTACAATACTTGCTTAACCGTTCAGCCATGCTAGTGTCGATACTTCGAGGGAGGTTTTCCAACGCTTTCGCGAAGTTCCTTAATTAAATAACCTCTTTTCTCTTGGGGCTTAACCCCGTTGACACCTTTCTAGGCACTTACTTGGTTTATAGCATTGATCGTTAAGTGACGAATCTCCTGATAAGTAGTATATACTCTCAGTAGGATCGGGATCCAAAATATCATCGTATGATGATGTTGAAGGAATCCTACCAACATTCATCAAACTCCAAAATGGTATGCTCTCTCTGCAAATTTCAGTTTCTTTAGAAATTCCCGATATGGATTTTTTCCCCATGCTCTTATGACTTTGACTAAGGGCCAAATATGTCATAAGTCACATGTCAAGTTCTACCTATCATTATCCAGGTTAATTTGAACCCACCCATACATACTCTTGACTAAGGGCCAAGAAAAGTAATACGACTGTTCCAAACCAACGCATCTATCTATGCAACAAATGAATACCCCAGCAGCTACCAAACACTATGTTTTGACTAAAGGCCAAATATACATAGCTTGAATACTACTGAATACCCAAATGAAATGACGGAGGGCTACGAATGGTTTTGGCAAAACCGTGAACGTAGTGAACTTGATATAATCGAAGGAACCTAATACTTTTTTAAAAGGAGTGGTTAAAGCTCCGCAATTAAAAATTCTGATTTTTTAAAATAACCGAGTGGTTTCTTTTAAATTTGTTCCAACGATTCAACTTTGGTTTATTTTCTTTGCTTTATAATAATGCGTCCCATCATTTATCCTATCATTATAGAAAACAACGAAAATACCACGTCCTCTTATGCCATCCGCATTCGCCACGGGGTCCCGTCATCACCCGTTAGGTTACTTAACTAACGACAGAGCGGGGGCTGGGCTAGCGCGGGTGTAAAACATAAGTGACGTCTAATAGCTATCATATATAGATATTGTACATTCATCAGACGCAATAATAAGCATTCCAGATCATAGATGAACTTTATTGGATTTATTAGCAATCCGCATTTTCTTTGAGCCTGCAATAAAAGACGGATTACACAGTTGTGATGAATAGCCATTACCCCACCCTAGACCCCTACGAGAACGGCAAACTACCCGCCAAGTACCCGAAGTGAAGCGGTCTCCCTCAACAAAGTGAGTAGGCCACTAAACACTTCAAAGTACCCGGTAGTTTATGTACCCCACCTTGGGTCTATCCTAGGAGCAAAAATAGTAAAAAGAAATAATACAACGGTGGCTACAACCGTAACCTGGATGTGCCCCGCAAAAGAATATTACATCAAATGAATGAATATTAAACCCATCTCAAACCCCGGCTAATCATCACAACAGTCCAATACAGTTCATATACACAAACAGTATACATTACATAAATGTGCAACCCCCTGCCAACCGACATACTAGCAGTTAGGGGAGGTTTACGAACACATTAAACATTACAGATAAAGACCCAGTTAGCAAATATCTTAGAACATCGATCGAATACCATATTCTGTGTCTACCCCAAAAGCAAACCTGTACTGAAGAAACCTGGGCATAAACAGTATATACAGGAAGACAAAAAACCAAAAATTATGAATTACTGTGAAACTCCGAGTCAACTCGGTGTTGACTCGGCGGCGGATCCGCGGCAGAAGCTCTCTATTGCCGCGGATCCGCGGCCGTTTTGCCGTGTCACTGGCTCGTATTTTCCCATAACTCAAATATTTCCCTGCTGTGAATTTTAAGGTATGTCAAATATTTTTTCAGACAAGTTTAAAATTAATAGAAACTCAGGGTTTTCGGTTTTTTGTTTTCGTGTTTTCCGTCGATCGAACTTCTAATCAGTTGCTAACAAGCTAGTAATGGTTTAGTTGGCTCTGATACCACTGTAAGTCCATGTCACGCACCCCACAAACTTGCGGGGAGGCAGAATATATGAAAAACTATTATCAAAGCTTCGCAACACGGACTTGAGCGCATGAATCGTTATCTAAACCATTGCTAACGAACTATTAGAGGTTTAACTACTCGGATACGAAGTTATACCTCACGTTACTTGTCCTTCGGGTCTTCATCGCGGTCCTCCACTCCTCGTAGGCTCCTTGGAACATCGGTACCTCAACGGCCTCCTCGAATCAAAGACGATCCACCCGAAAGCTCCTACGCCAAGCTTAATCTCAAACTTGAGATAACTAGGTTGCTTAAAGTGCTAATCTAAGCTACCTAGGGGATATAGAGTGAGGTTATGGATGTATTAGTCTAGCTAACCCTTGATCTCAACTCATGAGAGGTTAGGGTTAGGGTTTGAAGAGAGAGTGAGCTTGAGGAGAGAGAAGGTGAGAATGATAATGAAACGAATAATGAACTCATATGAATATATCAACCATAACAATTAATCAAATAAATAATATAAATGATTTATCATCATGGTTAGCTTCATTCATCTAGTGTGATTCATCATATGACTCATTAAATCATTAATGAATCATTTAATGTAAAGGATGAATCACACAAATGAGTCATTAAGCAATTAATGCTCATGCCACCGTAACCCCTTAGTCACCACTCTTCTAGAACCTTCCCGACAAATTACGAGAACGCCCCTCCAATCCGTGGAAACACGGAAAAACTTTAGACCGTATAAATCCAATAACCCGATAATAGAATCTGGCTTAAACCAAAGCCGGCTAGTAAAAACTGTCCGAAAAGTCGTACGTGCGTAAACACACGTATGTGTCCGAACCCTTGTCGTAAAACCATACGACCTCTATATCGTTTCGCCTGGAGCAGGGAAACTCTCTGTGTGGGACTCTAAAGACTCGACACTACTCTGGCAGTGGGTTTAACCACAGACCGCAAGCGGCACTAGCTGTACGTAACGGTCCCTAGGTAGATGTCGATAAGAAGGCCGATGAGGAAAACCATCCGAACCCCTACTGAGCCTGATGTGACAATCTCCGTACAGTCCGGTCTGTTCGTCTAAGATTATCGCATATAAGGCCTAGGGGGCGGCAAGCGTCAGTCCCCTAATAGCTGTATAAGTCGTGTCGGAGCGAAGCCCATTACGCCCTGAGAAGCTACTGGAACCTACCAGTATATCTCGCTTGCCCTATCCAGGGATTTTGCGTAATGGCTCTCTAACACAGTGCGATATCATCTCCCAATACCGGGAGAGACGAATCCTGTCTAACCACTACTGCCTCCAAGTGCTCGGGACTGCACCCAACCGCTACCTGTTTGCACGACTCCTTTGAGCCGTGGTAGGGTAGCAATCTAAGAACAGTGGGACACACTCGAGGCGAAGTAGCAGTGTCAAGTCTGCGAACTATGCTGTACTCATGTCATCTGGGAACTGTTAACTGACGATGTGTATAATACCAACCAATCAGTTCCCCTGCGAGTCCTGTCCGGTGTACCCGTAACCTAACGAGCACCTGTATACTATCTCTAGTACGACGTACTGATGGCTGTGGGACAGACCATCTCCCTAACTGGGATGAGAAGCGTACACACTTAGTCTACTCCGGAATATCGATGCCCTATCTCGATAATCCAACGACCAGGGACCTGTCTAGGATGTTGCTTACAGACTACCCAGCCCCCACTAGTGTGACTGCCATCACAACGCTGGTAATCAAGAAAAGATCCTATGGGCTCTACTAATATGTATAAGTGATACGTTACAAGAAACATATGCACATATTAAAGTAGACACAAACCAAGTAGCATACTACCATTTTTAGAAAGACTGTATATATAACTGTGAATATCCCAAGCTTCCATTAAGTAATATATAATCTAGTATGATACAATAATGGCCCCTAGAGCATATACACTAACAGTCGTCGTCCCGATCTCCCCACGGAATCTCCGGTCTTCATCTCCTCGTCGGAATGGCACAACATCGCCGGGTTCTTTTACGGGCTCCCACCTCTGGACCAAGGCAACACGGGCACGAAGTTGGCGAGTCGACGTGTCCAAGAATTGCTGTAGAATAGTGTGGAACTCTATGTCTCATGGGGTTGTAAGAAGTTGCCCTTTTAGGTGGAGGAAATGAACTATGGAATTTTGTGATGAACTTAGGAATTTTTCAAGCCAAATGAGAACCCAAACCCTCACATAAATTTTTCGACAGCCCCACCTACAATGTGTGGCCGACCATGATCAAGGAGAGAATGAGAGGAGGAGTGAGTGGATCAAAAATGATTGAGCCAAATAATTCAAGAGAGAGAAAGGGTTATCATAATCACAAACCAAGTCCAACACTCATAAACCCATCATCAAACCCATGTCATCACAAAAGTCAAGCCATGATGAAGTCAAATGAAGTCAATGGATGGTGCACCATCATGGAACCATCATGATGCAAAAGTCTTCTCAATTGTTAATTGCATAATTGCAAATAACCCCCTCCACCAAATTTCAGCCAAAGAAAAAACAAAGAAAAAATGACCGAAACGGAAAGCAAACTGGCAACTTCAAAAAACTGATCCCGTAATAAATTACAGGAAAACCCCGCGACTGTATATACATACCCGCATTTGTATTCCGATCGAATACAAATGCAATGAGAAAATCTACATTGTACAATACTAGGATCCGGCTTAAACCAAAGCCCGCTAGTATTATCCGTCCGATTATGATCCGTGCAATACCGCACGTATCTGATCGAACCCTGCCATATCTCCATACGGCCTCTACAGCGTTTCGCCCGAAACTTGAGAAAATGGTCTGTGGGGGACTCTAAAGACTCGTCAATACTTTGGTTGTGGACTTAACCACTAGCACGTCAGAGGTATTAGCCATACGTAACGGGCTACCAGGTATTGACCAAAAGGGACGTCGATGAGCGAACTCATCCTGACACCCTACTGAGCCTGTCAGTAGCAATATCCGTACAGTCCGGTCCGTTCGTGTATGAGCATCGCATGGCTGGCCTAGGGGGTTAGTAAAAGTCAGACCCCCAAAAGCGGTACAAGTTGTGTCGGAGTGTAGCCCAGAACACCCTGAGATACTACTGGAATACCTACCAGTAAATCTCCTGCCTTGGCCAAGGACTTCGTGTAATGGCTCTCCTAGACACAGCGCGACCTCACCCCCAATATCGGGATAGACGAACCCCTGCAGATCCGCTCACTGCCTCCATGTGGCTCGGGACTGTACCCAACTAAAACCTGTTTGCACGTGTCCTTTGAGCGTGGTAGGGTAGTAATCAAAGTACAGTGGGAACTCACACGAGACAAATGACGATCTCAGGTCGATGAACTAACCTGTACACATGTCACCAGGGAATTGCTATCTGACGTCTGGTATAAGACCAACTAGCATGTTCCCGGCGAGTCTTGTCAAGTGTACTCATAACCCAATGAGCACCTGTATACATCTTAGGTGAACCAAGAGACACCAGTGGCTTGTGAGACCAGCTACCGCCGCTCGTCGGGGTCTCGACTGTATATACTAGTCTACTCTGGAGTATCGATGCCCTGTCTCGAAACTCCTACGACTAGGGACCTTTTAAGGATGTGCTTATAGACTACCAGCTCCCATGTATATGATCTCCCTCATACTGCTGGTCATTAAGAAAGAATCCTAAGGGTTCTATCAACGTGTAATAGTGACTTATAAGGTCACCTAAAGCAGTACACGATGATAAAGATAAACCAGATAGCATACTAATAGTAAGACAGTCCTATCGGAATAGGTCCTCCATCAATCATTGCAATCACGTGCCTGTGATCCAATAATTGACTCTGAGGGCACTATCTCCAACAATCTCCCACTTGCACTCAAGGCTAATTATTGCGATGTCGCATACTCATAGCCCGTGTGATACAGAACACCCAACTCCTCTACTGATCAGTCTCACAAAACCAGTTTGCAAAACTAATGTGTTCAAGGAATAGCCTCAGTGGGTGGATCCGCCTTGATGTTTCTTTCTATGTCTCTCTTTATCTCAAGTTCGCGGAGAAAGCCATCTTCCGAAATGAGCAATACCTGTCTTAGAATATGTCTGGATATCTGATGGGACCTAGCTCATAAATGAACTCCAAATCCAAACTTCTTAGACTGTATCGACAACTGAACTTAATCGGTATCCTGCGTCATGCCTCCCTCAGGATCCCCTTGGACCACCTGTCCAAAATACTGCCCCTCGTCAGAAAGAAAATTATAACTCTGACAACCTCTTTGTCATCCATGTCACCTTGGAAGCCTGGAATGATAACTGTCTCCTAAAAGAGGCTGTTGTTATCATATCCCTAGAACATCCACTTATGTTCTAAAACTGCTTCCGTTCGTTTCTCCGAGATTGGATCAATATCAACATATTGCATCCACTGCAAAAACAACATCTGGTGTGGTACTTGACATCTCACGAGCAACTCAATTGCCTAAGCAAGTGATCTGCCGATCATGCACATCCCTCTACCCTTTAGTCTATAAGACACCTTTAGAGAGGGTAATTCCATCACCTGCAGGTACACTACCGTGTCTGGAGTCGTCCATTCTGAAACACCTTTAGAATGCTGTCTAAGTACCCTGATTGGGACACTTCCCAAATCTAGATCTAAAACCATAAATCTAGTAACCAGAATGTCCGATATAATACCCAATTCCTATGTGGAGAAACCACTGTGTGACAACCAAAGTATAACCGATCGTAGTATAGGAATATCACTTCCTACTCTGTGTATGTCATCTAAATACCCGGACATCACACCCTACCACCTTCTTAACAGATCCATTCCCTATTCTGATGAAGTCAAACCTATGACTGTCACATCAGAAATAGATGATCTATCTCCGCTATATCTGCTTTAGTCTATAAATAGACATAAACCACTTGTCCACCAATGCTTCCGCTGCTCCCACTGACCATGACAACCCTCTGGCAGAGTCATATACTCATACGCTTCTAAAGCCAGTTCAGAACGACGCTATACTCATCCTCCTGCCGGGTCTCATAGTCTGGAACAACAGCAAATGGCAAGTCTGGGTAAACAAGAACCTCCCTGTCACCGTCCTTGAGGCTACCGGAGTACCTCTCGGGTGCCTGAGGTTACCCACCGTATCTGCGGAGTGGCCAATGGACTGTCAAATCAGATTAATCTTTAGGTTCTTATCAAATTTTCAGTAATCGTTTGCGGTTCTGGAATCACTTCCAGTTCTACCATACTCCCACTACTGTTTTCTGAAAAAATCCATTTTTATTAAAACCGTGGTGAGTCTAGAACAATATCACTATTGATCTTCCAGATGGTAGAAAGTCAACCCTCGTCATAGCCTGGGTCAACCCACAAACAGCCATTACAGAAACGTTCCTAGAGTTATCCAGAGTCTGGTTTTAAGCATAAGCTGGACAACTCCCCGTACCTTAACATCGTTAAGATATGAAATGTTCTATATCCAATATAGAACCAGAGGCACTGATTTAATTGAACCAGATTCAAATCATGCAGCTGTCTCCAGTGCATGTCAACTAAATGGAGAGAGGCCGATCAGCATTACTCAACTTAGGAGTGCTTCCAATTATGAGTAATCTGAAAGAGAAGCAAGTTCTCTTAATCATTACTATCATCTGAATTCCCTACACAAGTATCTACATCTTCGATCACCTTGAAGAATCCCGATACTTGCAACACCTGGTTCTCTACTTTATTCATATACCTATAACTTCTCAAAACTCAGACCTTGCATTTCTACGAAATACATGTCTAAGAACTAGAGAAGTCATAAGTAAACAGAATACAGTCCGAGCACCAACTCCTCTGTCCTCATGGACACTGGACAACATACAATACTCTGTATAATTCCCTTGAGTATGATAACTCAATCCCTGTGTATCGTAGGTTGAAAACTGTACCTATGGTTAAGAAGAATTACACCGCTGTTTAGTGCTCCTTACCTAACCATCCACTGATATAGGTAAATGTCATGGACATAATTTCAAAAAGGTATATCTCACTCAATAAAAATAGACGTACAGATGTATCAATTTGAAATTGGTGCATAACAGCGGATATTCAAAACCAAATATTTGCCGTCCGGCAAACAACCCAGGCGATTTCCTCAAATATCACCAATTACAACGAATTCCGATATAATGAGGATAATCACCTAATTCCCAATAACTTACTCCCACTCATCATCTGTAAAACTATCCAGATGTGAGAATCATACTTGGTAAATACATACCCTGGAGTAAGGACTAATTGGGAAATCAGTTTTCTTTTAACAGTACACAGTGAAACTGAAACATTGAAATGTTTCGATGGGGTATCCGGGTATTCCTAGTAATGCCTCTTCCATTATCCAGATTCACAACTGTAACCGTATATTTCTATGCCATCTCTCCACATCCCTTCATATGTCTTTAGTCATTACCTTCTGTACACCCTCTTAGGCTAAATGGTTTTCTTCCTTCCCTACCGTTCGGCACCAGCCTATGGTTTGGAAGAAACTATCCAATAAGCGTAATGGGTGTACTGTCCTAATCCTAGGAGCACTCGCAACGCGAGAGAAGGTGAAGATAAAAGACACCTGAATAAACCTTATTACTATTTCTCCTGAACCAGAATCCATCCCCGAACTGGAACAAGTTCCTTTCGAGTTCGTATATAACCATACGATGGAGTATCCATTAAACTGTGGATCTTCGTAGTGATACGGAGTGTTCTGGAGAAATACAAAGGTGATGTGGGAGTGGCGATGAAATACTTGGTTTTGGTCGTGAATATCAGTCGCAATCTACTTTGCCCTCCTTCTAATCCCTTTATTTGTCTTAACTTAATACCTTCTGTACACCACACTTAGGCTAATCGTCTTTCTTCATTCCCTACCGTTCGACACCAGCCTATGATTCGGAAGAAGACTATATGATGGGCATAACGGGTGTACTATATCCTAAACCAAGGAGTACTCGCAACCTGAGAGAAGGTAAAAGGAAAAGACAACTGAATAGTCCTATTCGTTTTTCTCCAGAACCGGAAACCATCCTCGAATAAATTCCTTCGAGTTCGTATATAACCATACGATGGTTTTATCCAATAGAAGTGGACGTTCGTAGTAATACGGGATATCCTGGAGAAAAGGGTAAAAGTAGGAGTGGCAATGAGGTTTTCAACTCTGACAATCCAAAAGCCAGTGTTTAAAAAGGTTCGGTTAATTTTGGTCTCTGAGTCATAGTCTAGGGTCGGGCAATGGTCGCTGCCAAAGAGAGAGAGAAAAGAAACACTCAGCGTGCACTCTAATCTAGATCAGAATGGTTACCAATTTATCTAATCAGGAAACATCCCACTGTACCGTCAAATTCTCCTCCAAACCTGAAAGAAGAATTAGTCGGAATCACCCGAGGAGTAAACCAACTCATCAGTGGGAATCGAGATCCAACTATCATCGCATGATAACGTGACGGAATCCGCTCACGTTATCACACTACAGAAGATATGTGCATATCTGGCATGTTTCAGTTTCTTTAGAAACTCCCGATGTGATTTTTGCCCCATGCTCTTATGACCTTGGTTTACTATCAAAATGTCATAAGTCACATGTCAAGTTCTACCCATCATTATCCAGGTTAATTTGAACCCACCCGTACCTACCCTTGACGTAGGCCAAAATGGCAGTACGACTGTCTTAAACCAACGCATTCTATCTATGCAACAGATAAATATCCAGCAGCTACCAATCACTATGCCTTGGCGTGAGGTCAAAATACATAGCTTGAATACTACCGAATATTTACCTGAAATGATGGAGGGCTACGAATGGTTTCTGGCGAAAACCTTTAACGTAATGAACTTGATATCGTTGAAGGAACTGGATAGATTTTATAAAAATATAGTGGCGAAAACCTTTGCTAAAGTGGTCACTACCGGTGAAGGGATCTCGGCTCTTTCCCCGTAGAATGAGGTGCAGGATATTCCAACTGAATACCACGATGTAAAGCAAAAATAATCGACTATAGTGAAGTTATTGCCCTGACGCAAACTTCTGTCCAAGGGGTCACACCCGGTGAAGGGATCTCGGCCTTTGCCTCGTCGACTGAGGTGTTGGATATTCATAACCGAATACCACTGTGCAAAATAAAAGAGAACGCCCTTGCAATAACATCTTTTTGAAAAAAGTGCCAACAACATCAGAATAGGTTTGTTTAACTTGCATTGATCCGAATCAACGCAGTCCCATCAATTGATCACATCAATAAAGAACGAAAATAATGATGTACGTATTTGCCACCCGCATTCGCCACTGGGTCCCGTCATCACCCGTTAGGTTACTTAACTAACAACAGAGCGGGGAATGGACTAGCGCGGGTGCAAAACATATACAATATCTACTAGTATATATATATCAATATATAGTATTCGCTCAAGGCGTGATAAAATGCAACATCACAGAAATGTAATAAGCATCATAGAACAATACAGATATTTGGGATCCCCGGGTTTCATAGAGCCGCTACTGAAACCCGATGTTCCCCTGGTCGTGTGGATAGCCTGTGCAATGAAATCCTTGACCCTACGGGCGCGGCAAGTTACCCGCCAAAACCTGAAGCGAGGCAGCCCCCTTCAGCAACGTGAATGGACTACCCAGCACTTCACGAAATCCGGTAACTTGGGCACCCCTCCTGGGTTAACCTGTACCCCCTACGAGTGCGGCGAATAGCCCGCCAATTCTAGAGTAAAGCCCTTTCCGTCTCAATGCCATGAGATGCGGGCCCGTTGCCCTCTAGAACCCGGCTATCCGTGCACCCCACCTTGGGGTAATCCTAGTACAGAAAGTAAAATATACATACAACGGGTACATCGACCTTAGCCGGGTCGTGCCCCAAAAGAATAATATACAAACAGGCAGTGACGGCAGTCCACATGTCGGACGCTCGCCCCGCAATATCAAATGTACATAATACAACAAAAACTGTACTACCATTGCATCCAGGCTATCCACCACGACAATCTGCAACATCACAGCACAACACAGAACATCAACATGAATGTCACGTTCGCAAATCCGTCTAAAAGGGCTATAGCAATTAGACAGGATTTACCGATCAAATGACATTCACGGTCGCAGATATAATGTAAATACTGTGAACTAACATGTTTAAACTTTTCGATCGACCAAAATTCCCGAAGTGGGCCCCAAGCACAACTGTAGCACTCAAAGAAATCTGGGCCCAAACCGAACATTCCAAAAACCCCATTTTCAACTCAGAAGCTCTCTGTAAAATTTTGGTGCATTGAACAGTAAAAGTCGCGGCGGAACTGCGGCCCAAGCATGGGTTTGGCCGCGGTTCCGCGGTGGAATAGTAATAACATGCGACCAAATTTTCCCAGATTGCATAAAAAACCCTGCACGTATTTTTACAATGTACAAAATAATATTTTGAGTACTGCAAAAAAAAAGACAGAAACTGATGCTAGAAAATACAGTTTTTTGAAAATCCGATCGATCGAACTTGTAAACACGTTAGAGCAAGATAGACTAGGTTAATGGCGTGGCTCTGATACCAGTAAGTGCACGGCGGCGCCCCGGCCGTCAATCCGAGGCCAAAATGCGGAAACGATACTTTTACAAAACTAGTAAACCGGCACCACCGCGCACAAAAATCCCAGATCGGGCCAATAATATAATCCTAGCTAACTAGAGAAGGGGTAGAGAGATATACCGAGCGATCCGTGTCCTTCGGTCTTCTCATCGTCGTCCCGATCTCCCCGCGGAATCTCCGATCTTCATCTCCTCGTCGGAAGGGCACCACATCGCCGGGTTCTTTTATGGGCTCCCACCTCTGGACCGAGGCAACTCGGGCACGGAGTTGGCGAGTCGACGTGTCTAAGAATTGCTGTAGAATAGTGTGGAACTCTATGTCTCATGGGGTTGTAAGAAGTTACCCTTTTAGGTGGAGGAAATGAATTATGGAATTTTGTGATGAACTTAGGAATTTTTCAAGCCAAATGAGAACCCAAACCCTCACATAAATTTTTGGACAGCCCGCACAACAATGTGTGGCCGGCCATGATCAAGGAGAGAATGAGAGGAGGAGTGAGTGGATCAAAAATGAGTGAGCCAAATAATGCAAGAGAGAGAAAGGGTTATCATAATCACAAACCAAGTCCAACACTCATAAACCCATCATCAAACCCATGTCAACACAAAAGTCAAGCCATGATGAAGTCAAATGAAGTCAATGGATGGTGCACCATCATGAAACCATCATGATGCAAAAGTCTTCTCAATTGTTAATTGCACAATTGCAAATAACCTCCTCCACAAAATTTCAGCCAAAGAAAGAACAAAGGAAAAATGGCCGAAACGGAAAGCAAACTGGCAACTTCAAAATACTGATCCCGTAATAAATTACAGGAAAACCCCGCGACTGTATATACAAACCCGCATTTGTATTCCGACCGAATACAAATGCAATGAGACAAAATTTACACTGTACAATACTAGGATCCGGCTTAAACCAAAGCTCGCTAGTATTATCCGTCCGATTATGATTCGTGCAATACCGCACGTATCTGATCGAACCCTGCCATATCTCTATACGGCCTCTACAGCGTTTCGCCCGAAACTTGAGAAAACGGTCTGTGGGGGACTCTAAAGACTCGTCAATACATTGGTTGTGGATTTAACCACTAGCACGTCAGAGGTATTAGCCATACGTAACGGGCTACCAGGTATTGACCAAAAGGGACGTCGATGAGCGAACTCATCCTGACACCCTACTGAGCCTGTCAGTGACAATATCCGTACAGTCCGGTCCGTTCGTCTATGAGCATCGCATGGAGGGCCTAGGGGGTTGGTAAAAGTCTGACCCCCAAAAGCGGTACAAGTCGTGTCAGAGTGTAGCCCAGAACACCCTGAGATACTACTGGAATACCTACCAGTAAAACTCCTGCCTTGGCCAAGGACTTCGTGTAATGGCTCTCCTAGACACAGCGCGACCTCACCCCCAATACCGGGAGAGACGAACCCCTGCAGATCCGCTCACTGCCTCCATGTGGCTCGGGACTGTACCTAACTAAAACCTGTTTGCATGTCTCCTTTGAGCGTGGTAGGGTAGTAATCAAAGTACAATGGGAACTCACACGAGACAAATGAAGATCTCAGGTCGATGAACTAACCTGTACACATGTCACCAGGGAACTGATATCTGACGTGTGGTATAAGATCAACTAGTATGTTCCCGGTGAGTCCTGTCCAGTGTACTCATAACCCAATGAGCACCTGTATACATCTTAGGTGAACCAACTGACATCAGTGGCTTGTGAGACCAGCCACCGCCCCTCGTCGGGGTCTCGATTGTATACACTAGTCTACTCTGGAGTCTCGATGCCCTGTCTCGAAACTCCCACAACTAGGGACCTTTTAAGGATGTGCTTATAGACTACCAGCTCCCACGTATATGATCGCCCTCATACTGCTGGTCGTCAAGCAAGAATCCTAAGGGTTCTATCAACGTGTAATAGTGACCTGTAAGGTCACCTAAAGCAGTACACGATGATAAAGATAAACCAGATAGCATACTATCATCTTGAGTAAGACTGTCCTATCGGGATATGTCATCCATCAATCATTGCAATCACGTGCCTGTGATCCAATAATTGACTCTGAGGGCACTATCTCCAACATCCTTGAGATGGTTTCCCACTGGACCCTAGAACCCGGTTACTTGTGCTCCCCGCTTTGGGTCTATCCTAATGCGGAAAAGTAAATAATGTACAATGATGATATCATCCTCAACCCAGAAGTGCCCAAATAAAAGAATATTATATACAATGAATTTTACATGAATGAAAAAAAACTCTCATCTCATATAAAGCCCCCGGCTATTCAATCACGACTCTCCAATATAATATATCACAGCAACACATAACATCACATGTCATCAACGTAAGTAAATATGCGTATCCCAGTTATCGTTGACATATAGCACCGAAACCGGCGATACACCACATATTACACTTACGGTCGCAGAAAAGAAAGTGAAAACTACAATAGTTGGAATCCGCAACCACCTTAGACATCATAAACCCAACGTATCTCATATTTTGGATTTCATACCTAACCGAATAAATTCCTTAGACATCGCATGCCTAACAATTATAAACCCCGCATTTTAGTCTCGGTCTCGAAAACACTTTTCAATATCTAGTCTGGCAATTCAACAAGATTCCCGACATCCTGATCGAATCTCGTCGGAAACTTTAGTAGACGGCCGCACCCCCCGATACCGTCGACGAAGTGCACTAAGGCGGAACACCGCTGCCGCGAGCACCCGAACGGATGCTTTTGGCGACGGGGTTCTCCTACAGTCACTTGGTCGGGGCTATAGGGTATGGTTATCTATTAAGTTTACCCGGCAAATATCCGCGTACACTACGTGATTGCGATGGACTTTTGATCACATCAAAATCCCGTGGCAACCGATCAAATGAGACTAAACTGCTAGATTTATAAACTTCAAACTAGTTATCTCATAACTACTTATGGATTCTAAATATTGTATCCCATCACATAATATCCGGACGACGTTAAACATTTCGATCGATTCATCAAAGTCCTACAATTTCCCGACAACTCAATACTTGAGCACATTTTTAGTAATACCCAGAATATGCCACAGTACCTATGCACCAGCCGTAGAAGGGCAAACCCAAGCCTCACTCATGTCGCCACGGAACTACGGCAAACCCTAGGTTTTGACCGCGGTTCCGCGATCCAAAAAGTCGAGTTAGGGTTTCATTCTTCTAGAGGGTTCCTAGGATCACTTGCATGTTTTTCCGAATACGTTAAATTTGGAAAATTGGGTTTTTGACATTCGATCGAACTTTTTAACTTCGCCTAGATAACATGCGAATAACCCGATACAATGTTAAAAATACGAATACGAAGCACTTCGAATAGTTTATAGTGTAAGATTACATCACATGCAAAATTAAAAACAAACAACACCTGAAACATCAAAACCCAGATTCTGGAACACACCAAAAAATTCAACCCAATCCTCCACTAATTGGCCGGCGAGCTCGGAAACCCTAGCTATGTGCTCGGCTAAATTCCGGCGAGAGGGGGTGAAATTTCTTGTGTGTTCATGTTACATCTCATACAACATTCTGCACTTGTTTAAATAATTTTTTTAAAGCCTTTTAAAATCGACAGAAAGTGGAGTTTCGTGTTTCAAGTTATGGAGTTGTTTCGGTTTCATAATTCTAACAAAATCCGTATAAATTTCTAGCATAGCTCTGACACTACTGCAGGGTTACCTACAACGGCAGCAAGGTTTTAGGAGACATCGTCCATGCCAAATTCAAAAATTTGCCGTTTTAGCTAACCTTAACTTGAATCGTTTACTAGAAATCGACGGAATATGAAATGCAAACACTTTGCAATAAGAAGTGAGCAAGGAATACAATATTTGTAGACCGGTCCTTCACTTCAATACCTCTGTATAGTAGTCCCTTCGCTAGGATCGTGAACTCCGGACTCTAGAGAGGCTCCCATGAAGAAACAAACAAGCTTGCTTCGATGTCTTCGAGGCCGAAGATGATCTACGTCGAGGAGACACTAACCCAAGCTATTTCTTCACTAGGTCAAGAATTTTGTGAAGAGAACACCCTATACTAAATGTCAAGTAGTAGAGGATTATGAAGTAGGAAGTGGGCTCACTTTAGATTTCATTTTCTCACACATTTTCTCATATCTCCATTGAAGCTAGAAAGCTTTGAGGAAGAAGAAGAAGAAGCAAGAACTAACTCATCCAAATGAATTATTGGTAAGGTTAATAATGCAACCAAGGGTTAAGCATGTCATGCTTAACCCTTGTAGAGAGTTAACCATGTACCATGGTTAAAGGTTAGTGTTAGTGTATATGCCCTAGAGGCCATTACTGTATCATACTAGTATGTATATTACTTGATGGAAGCTTGGGATATTCACAGTTGTACAGACAATCTTGCTCAATATAGTAGTATGCTACTTGGTTTGCCTCTGCTTTAATGTGTACATGTGTGTTTATTTATTATATCACCTATACGCATTAGTAGAGCCCTTAGGATCTTTGCTTGATTACCGGCGTTGTGATGGCGATCACACTCGTGGGAGCTGGGTAATCTACAAGCACATCCTTATACACGTCCCTAGTCGTGGGAGTACCGAGATAGGGCATCGATACTCCGGAGTAGACTAGCGTATGCGCTTCTCATCCCAGCATGGGAGACGGTCTGTCCCACAGCCGTCGGTACGTCGTACTTGAGATAGTATGCGGGTGCTCGTTGGGTTACGAGTACACTGGACAGGACTCGTCGGGGACTGATGGTTGGTATTATACCTATCGTCAGTTATCAGTTCCCAGGTGACATGAGTACAGCTTAGTCCGCTGACTTGACACTGTCACTTCGCCTCGAGTGTGTTCCCACTGTTCTTTGATTACTACCCTACCACGGCTCTACTGAGTCGTGCAAACAGGTAGTAGTTGGGAGCAGTCCCGAAGCACTTGGAGGCAGTGACGGTTAGACAGGATTCGTCTCTCCCGGTATTGGGGGTTGACATCGCGCTGTGTCTAGGAGAGCCATTACACAAGTAGTCCCTGGCCAGGGCAAGCGAGATATACTGGTAGGTTCCAGTGTTATCTCAGGGTGTTCTGGGCTTCACTCCGACACGACTTGTACCGCTATTAGGGGTCTGACTCTTGCCGCCCCCCCTAGGCCCGACATGCGATGTATCAGACGAACAGACCGGACTGTACGGAGATTGTCACATACAGACTCAGTAGGAGTTCGGATGGGTTTACCTCATCGGCCTTCTTATCGACATCTACCTGGGGACCGTTACGTACAGCTAGTGCCGCTTGCGGTCTGTGGTTAAACCCACTGCCAGCGTAGTGTCGAGTCTTTAGAGTCCCACACAGAGAGTTTCCCTGCACTGAGCGAAACATGTAGAGGCCGTATGGTTTTACGGCAGGGCTGCGATCACTTACGTACACTTGTGTGCGTATAATGTTCGGGCAGGCAGTACTAGTGGGCTTTGGTTTAAGCCAGATCCTAGTATTGCACGGATGGATCTGTTTTGTCTTCTGCGCATCCGCATTCTACGGAATACGGATGCAGGTGTGTATGCACAGTTTTCTGGAGCGATGAAGGAGGAGGTGCCTCATTAGGGTTTTGGCAGTTGGTTCGGCCAAAACCACTATGTGGCAGGCTCATTAGGGTTTTGACAGTTGATTCGGTCAAAACCATTTTGAGGCGGACTCATTAGGGTTTCGACAGTTCGTTTGGTCAAAACCATAAATGAGCCGGGGACATTATTTACTAATCCTTTCATTGATAATTTTGTTATGGCTAATTACATTGACCATTTGACCATCTTGACTTTGTTGACTTTTTGACCAAAGTTGACTTGGACCTTCTTAGAAGATCTAAAGTATTCTTTGGTTTTCTTTTTATTAAGTTATGATAATGGTCATGTCCTTTGTAGCCATCACCTTTATCTTGATTGGATTTGTAATGATAATGTTTTGTGCATTATTGCAACCATGGTTAGCTTTTCTCATGGTTAAGCTTTTCATTTGCTTATTCTCATTCTCTCTCTTGAAATGAGAAGCTCCATGGTTGATAGAAAACCTCCTTCTTCTTCCTCCTCTTGATTTCTCCTTTGATCTCATGTGTTGAGAGAAAAAGGATTCTACTTGACAAACACATCCATACATCCTCTCTACACAACCTAGGGCTTCTAGATTAGCAATCTCCTTGCCCTAGTTGCCTCGGCTTGAGGTGGAGCTCGGTGTACATCTCTCGGGTGGATCGTCTTCAACTCAAGGAGGCCGCGGAGGTGACCGAAGTCCGGATCAACCATTGAGCAAGCGATGAGAAGAAGAACAAGAAGAGAAGAACATCAAAGAAGAACAACAACAAGAAGTGAAGGAGTTCAAGTTGAGGTATAACCACTTTGCCCAGTAGTTAATTCTTCTTTGCAAGTATGCTAGTTTAGTTTAGCAAAGATCCGGCTTTTGCGGTCCATGTTACAAAGTTTAGAAAAATTTTGATTTACCGTTTCCGCAACCCCGAAAGTACCGGGAGAGGTAACGTGGACCTAACAGTGGTATCAGAGCCTAACTAAACATAAACTAGCTTGGTAGTAAAGTGTATCGAAGTTCGAAACGGAAAAATCGAAAAAACCAATTTGTAAAAATCTGAGTTTCTGTTAAAACTTTTTCTGGTCAAAACAAAATTTGTTATATCCCAAAAATCATCTCAGGGTTTTTATAAGAAAACCACCAAAAACGATGCAGCGACTCAACCAAAGCGCCGCGCTTCCGCGGCAAGAGCAAGCTCTTGCCGCGGAACCGCGGCCAACTTGGTGAGTTACTGCATCGATTTTGGTGCAGTGTGTTTCTGACATGGTTTTAGGATTTTTCAGATATATTATATGTGCCCAGATTTTCCAGAATAGAAATTTGTTTTTGGGGGCCTATAATTCCGTATTTTTCCGAACTTCAATATACTTTGACTATAAAGGTTATATCTGTGATGTTCTTATGTATTGAACGTCGGCTAATCGCTATATGTCGATTAGTTGGGGTTATACATATCTGTGATTGTTCTTGATGGTTTGTGGATATGAACTCGTTGGATTGTCGCGGATGAATAGCCGGGGTGGATGTGAGAAGAGAGTTTCTTTTTCTTTCATTCATGTAACAAAATTGTAAATTGATGTAATATTATTTGTTTGGCCGCACAACCGGGTCGGGGTTGTAGCCGTCATTGTATAATTCTTTTTACTGTTTTTGCTCCTAGGATAGACCCATGGAGGGGGTGCACAAACTACCGGGTAGCTCGAAGTGCCGAGTGGCCTACTCATGGCATTGAGGGAGGTTGCTTCGCTTCGGGTACTTGGCGGGTAGTTTGCCGCACCCGTAGGGGTCTTGGGTGGGGTTTTTGGCTATTCATCGCGACCGTGTAATCCGTTTTTCGTTGCAGGCTCGAACGAATCGCGGGTTCCTAGTATATCCAAAGTTTTCATCTGTGATCTGTAATGTCTATCATTGCTTTCTATTTAGGCGTTGCTTATGTTTTACAGCCGCGCTAGCCCAGCCCCCGCTCTGTCGTTAGTTAAGTAACCTAACGAGTGATGACGGGACCACGTGGCGAATGCGAATGGCATAAGCGTACGTCATATTTTGGTTGTTTTCTGCAATGGTAGGATTAAATGATGGGACGCATTAAAAGAACTAATGCAAGAATATCACGCATTAAAAGAACTAATGCAAGAAAATAAACCTAAAAGACGTTGTTGGAACAAGTTTTTCAAAAAGCTGTTATTACAAGGACGTTCATCTTTTTGTTTTGCATCGAGGCATTCGGTTATGAATGCCCAGCACCTCAATCGACGAGGCAAGGGCCGAGATCCCCTCATCGGGAGTGACCCCTTGGACAAAAGGTTTGCGTCAGGGTAATAACTTCACCATAGTCGATTATTCTTGCTTTGCATCGAGGTATTCATCTTATGAATGCCCAGCACCTCACTCGACGAGGAAAGAGCCGAGATCCCTTCGCAGGGAGTGACCTCTTTAGCAAAAGTTTTCGCCACTATGATTTTCAAAAAGGTGCAATCAGGTTCCTTCAACGATATCAAGTTCATTACGTTAACGGGTTTTTCGCCAAAAACCCAGCCGTAGCCCTCCGTCGTTTCGGATTAATATTATTCAGTATTCGTGCTGCGTTTGTTGACCTAGTCAAGGCGTAGTGAACGGTAGCTAAATAATATTTTTCTGTGGATTGCAAATGTGATTGGTTAGGACAGTCGTGCGGCCTTGTTGACCTAGTCAAGGGCACGTACGGGTGGGTCTAATGCAATCAGGATTATGACGGGTAGAACTTGTCTAACAGTTTGTGGCTTGTTGACCTAGTCAAGGTCATGAACAGTTAGGGGCAAAAACCACATCGGGAGTTTCAAAAGAACTGAAACTTGCAGATTTGGCATACCTTCTGGAGTGTGGTGACTAGAGTGGATTCCATCTAGGTTATCACACAATGACAGTTGGATCCCGATCCTACTGATGAGTTGGTTTACTCTCGGGAAATTATTTCACTTAACGATCAATGCTATAAACCTAGTAGGTGTCTAGAAAGGTGTTAGCGGGGTTACGCCCCCAGGGAAAAGAGGTTCTTTAATTAAGGAACTTCGCGAAAGCGTTGGAAAACCTCCCTCGAAGTACCGACACTAGCCTGGCTGAAAGGTTAAGCAAGTATTGTGACGTGAATTAAAAACCCGGCTAGTTCTTCTTTTAAAAAGGTTTTAAGAAGAATTTGAGTAAACAGTAGGAGACATCCTGGTTAGATAAATTAATAAACCAATCTAATCTTGCAAGAGCATACGCTGAGTGTTTCTTTTCTCTCTCCAGGCAGCAACCTTTTCACGCCCTAATCAAGATAATAAAATGTATCGCTTGACCGATCCGAATTCTTATTCGGGACTGGGGAAAGTTGGTTCAGCTCTAACTTGTGACAACAGTCATAAGTATGAGAATGGGAAAGGGGATTGTATGGATTTCCAGGATACCCAGTCGAAGAAGAAGCATGGTTTTGCATCTACTTCAGGTGTTCTTGTAATTGAGAACTGTTTTACGGTCAGCCCTACCTCCTGGGTACTTGATACCGGATCAGGATCTCATATCTGTAATTTATTGCAGGGACTGAGAAAAAGTAGGAAAGTTGCACCGGGTGATATGTCGCTCAGAGTAGCGAACGGAGCACAAGTTAATGCGGCAGCCGTCGGTGAATATCACCTAGTATTGCCAAATGGCAAGACTATGATTTTGAACGATTGCTACTATGTACCCTCCATGGTTTGCAACATCATATCAGTTTCTTTACTCGATAAAGATAGATATAACTTTGTTCTTGAAAAGAATATCATGAACATTTACCTTGATAAGGTACTGGTTGCAGAGGGTACACTGTTTAATGGTATCTACGTTCTAAATCAGAATACAGTTCTCAACATACAAAACACACGCAAGAGGAAGAATTCAGATACGAATGAATCCTACTTGTGGCATTGTAGACTTGGTCATATCGGAGAGAAAAGACTGAGTAAGTTGCATAAAGATGGACTCTTGAATGCGTTCGAGTTTTCATCTTATGGAACTTGTCAGTCTTGTCTCAAAGGAAAGATGACCGAATCTCCGTTCACCGGACATGGAGAAAGAGCAGCAGAGCTCTTGGGACTCGTACATAGTGATGTATGTGGTCCGATGTCTATACATGCAAGGGGTGGGTTCTCGTACTTCATCACATTCATTGACGATCTCTCTAGGTTCGGATATGTGTATCTGATGAAACACAAATCTGAAGCTTTTGAGAAATTCAAGGAATTCAGAAACGAAGTAGAGAACCAGACAGGCAAAAGTATCAAGATCCTCCGGTCTGACAGGGGAGGGGAGTACTTAAGCACGGAATTCCTAAATTACTTAAAAGAGAATGGTATTCTCTCTCAGCTTACTCCTCCTTATACACCACAGCGCAACGGTGTTTCGGAGCGGAGGAATCGTACCCTACTGGATATGGTTCGCTCCATGATGAGTAATGCCGAGTTGCCTCTTTCATTTTGGGGACATGCGCTATTGACAGCCGCATACCTATTGAATGATGTTCCGTCTAAATCTGTGCCTAAGACTCCGTTCGAGATATGGAATGGAAAGAGGCCATATCTTAAAAGATCTAAGATATGGGGTTGTCCGGCTTATGTTAAAAAGCATAAACCGGATAAACTAGAGGCACGGTCAGTTTTATGTAAGTTTGTGGGATATCCAAAGAATGGTTATGGATATCTATTCTACCACACCGAGGAACAGAAGGTGTTTGTTGCTCAGCATGCCGTTTTCTTGGAAACGGAGTTTCTTGCAAAAGAAATTAGTGGGAGCACGGTAGAATTGGAAGAAATTCAGCGACCACAAACTGAAACTGAAAGTTTGACAGAACCTCAGGATTCAATAACCCCAAACGAACCTCAGCCACTCCGCAGATCTGGTAGGATTTCTCATCCGCCCGAGAGATACTACGGTTTTCTCATTGACGGGGATCGAGAGGATTGCATCTTAGAAGAAGATGACCCTACCAGTTTCAGGCAGGCCATTATCAGTAGGGACTCTGATAAGTGGCAGGAAGCAATGCAATCTGAAATGGAGTCCATGTACGCCAATAAAGTGTGGACCATGGATATTGCTCCACCTGGGGTAAAACCCGTTGGATGCAAATGGATCTACAAAAGGAAACTTGGTGTAGATGGGCAGGTGGAAACCTATAAAGCTAGACTCGTTGCAAAAGGTTTTCGTCAAAGACCTGGTTTGGACTATGATGAAACTTTTTCTCCGGTGGCTATGCTCAAATCCATTCGGATCCTACTTGCCATTGCTGCCTTCCATGACTATGAAATCTGGCAGATGGATGTTAAAACGGCTTTCCTAAACGGATGTTTGGAAGAGTGCGTTTACATGGATCAACCAGAAGGTTTCGTAGACAGTGGGAGCAGCGGAAGGGTGTGCAAGTTGCTTAAATCCATTTATGGATTAAAGCAGGCATCGCGGAGCTGGAACATCTGTTTTGATGAAGCAATCAAGGAATTTGATTTCATCAAGAACGAAGATGAACCCTGTGTATATAAGAAGATTGTAGGACGAACTGTCGTATTCCTAGTCTTGTACGTGGACGACATTCTTTTGATAGGAAATGACATTCCTATGCTACAATCGGTCAAGCTGTTTTTGTCACAAAGGTTCTCCATGAAGGACCTGGGAGATGCCTCGTACATTCTGGGGATCAAGATCTATAGAGATAGATCCAAGAGACTGTTGGGACTTTCGCAGTCTAGGTACATAGAGACCGTACTAAAGAGATTTAGTATGGAGGGTTCCAAGCGCGGTAACATACCCGCATTGCACGGAATTACCCTCTCCAAGAAGATGTCTCCTAAGACTGACGAGGAGAGGGTTCGCATGAGCACTATACCCTACGCTTCGGCGGTAGGATCTATAATGTATGCGATGCTATGTACAAGACCAGATGTAGCTTACGCGTTGAGCACGGTAAGCCGGTATCAGTCAGACCCAGGGGAGGACCACTGGACAGCAGTGAAGAACATTCTCAAGTACCTGAGAAGGACTAAGGAGATGTTCCTGGTTTACGGTAATGGAGACCTCAGGGTCGAGTCCTTTACCGATTCAAGCTTCCAGAGTGACAAAGATGACAGCAAGTCTGTCTCGGGTTTTGTGTTTACCCTCAACGGAGGGGCGGTATGTTGGAGGAGTTCCAAGCAGGATACCGTCGCAGACTCGACGATGGAGGCTGAATACATTGCTGCAAGCGATGCCGCAAAAGAGGCGGTCTGGATTAAGAAGTTCATTAGTGAACTTCAGGTGGTTCCGTCCATTGTTGACCCAATACCTTTGTATTGCGATAACAATGGGACTATAGCTTTAGCGAAGGAACCAAGGTCCCATCAGAAATCCAGGCACATCTTAAGGCGGTATCACCTGATCAGGGAGATCATTGATCGACAGGAGATCGAGGTGCAGAGAGTGGACACAAAGGACAACACTGCGGACCCATTCACGAAGTCCGTACCCCAGACTCAGTTCGAGCGGCTGATCGAGATGATAGGTCTTCGATACGCCAGTACATGGCCTTAGTGCAAGTGGGAGATTGTTAGTGTATATGCCCTAGAGGCCATTACTGTATCATACTAGTATGTATATTACTTGATGGAAGCTTGGGATATTCACAGTTGTACAGACAATCTTGCTCAATATAGTAGTATGCTACTTGGTTTGCCTCTGCTTTAATGTGTACATGTGTGTTTATTTATTATATCACCTATACGCATTAGTAGAGCCCTTAGGATCTTTGCTTGATTACCGGCGTTGTGATGGCGATCACACTCGTGGGGGCTGGGTAATCTACAAGCACATCCTTATACACGTCCCTAGTCGTGGGAGTACCGAGATAGGGCATCGATACTCCGGAGTAGACTAGCGTATGCGCTTCTCATCCCAGCATGGGAGACGGTCTGTCCCACAGCCGTCGGTACGTCGTACTTGAGATAGTATGCGGGTGCTCGTTGGGTTACGAGTACACTGGACAGGACTCGTTGGGGACTGATGGTTGGTATTATACCCATCGTCAGTTATCAGTTCCCAGGTGACATGAGTACAGCTTAGTCCGCTGACTTGACACTGTCACTTCGCCTCGAGTGTGTTCCCACTGTTCTTTGATTACTACCCTACCACGGCTCTACTGAGTCGTGCAAACAGGTAGTAGTTGGGAGCAGTCCCGAAGCACTTGGAGGCAGTGACGGTTAGACAGGATTCGTCTCTCCCGGTATTGGGGGTTGACATCGCGCTGTGTCTAGGAGAGCCATTACACAAGTAGTCCCTGGCCAGGGCAAGCGAGATATACTGGTAGGTTCCAGTGTTATCTCAGGGTGTTCTGGGCTTCACTCCGACACGACTTGTACCGTTATTAGGGGTCTGACTCTTGCCGCCCCCCCTAGGCCCGACATGCGATGTATCAGACGAACAGACCGGACTGTACGGAGATTGTCACATACAGACTCAGTAGGAGTTCGGATGGGTTTACCTCATCGGCCTTCTTATCGACATCGACCTGGGGACCGTTACGTACAGCTAGTGCCGCTTGCGGTCTGTGGTTAAACCCACTGCCAGCGTAGTGTCGAGTCTTTAGAGTCCCACACAGAGAGTTTCCCTGCACTGAGCGAAACGTGTAGAGGCCGTATGGTTTTACGGCAGGGCTGCGATCACTTACGTACACTTGTGTGCGTATGATGTTCGGGCAGGCAGTACTAGTGGGCTTTGGTTTAAGCCAGATCCTAGTATTGCACGGATGGATCTGTTTTGTCTTCTGCTCATCCGCATTCTACGGAATACGGATGCAGGTGTGTATGCACAGTTTTCTGGAGCGATGAAGGAGGAGGTGCCTCATTAGGGTTTTGGCAGTTGGTTCGGCCAAAACCACTATGTGGCAGGCTCATTAGGGTTTTGACAGTTGATTCGGTCAAAACCATTTTGAGGCGGACTCATTAGGGTTTCGACAGTTCGTTTGGTCAAAACCATAAATGAGCCGGGGACATTATTTACTAATCCTTTCATTGATAATTTTGTTATGGCTAATTACATTGACCATTTGACCATCTTGACTTT
The DNA here is from genome assembly GCA_030015575.1 of Agapanthus africanus. NCBI lineage: Eukaryota > Viridiplantae > Streptophyta > Magnoliopsida > Asparagales > Amaryllidaceae > Agapanthus > Agapanthus africanus. The sequence goes on from JASDDO010000029.1 coordinate 58,024,260, forward strand.
GTTGACTTTTTGACCAAAGTTGACTTGGACCTTCTTAGAAGATCTAAAGTATTCTTTAGTTTTCATTTTATTAAGTTATGATAATGGTCATGTCATTTGTAGCCATCACCTTTATCTTGATTGGATTTGTAATGATAATGTTTTGTGCATTATTGCAACCATGGTTAGCTTTTCTCTTGGTTAAGCTTTTCATTTGCTTATTCTCATTCTCTCTCTTGAAATGAGAAGCTCCATGGTTGATAGAAAACCTCCTTCTTCTTCCTCCTCTTGATTTCTCCTTTGATCTCATGTGTTGAGAGAAAAAGGATTCTACTTGACAAACACATCCATACATCCTCTCTACACAACCTAGGGCTTCTAGATTAGCAATCTCCTTGCCCTAGTTGCCTCGGCTTGAGGTGGAGCTCGGTGTACATCTCTCGGGTGGATCGTCTTCGACTCAAGGAGGCCGCGGAGGTGACCGAAGTCCGGATCAACCATTGAGCAAGCGATGAGAAGAAGAACAAGAAGAGAAGAACATCAAAGAAGAACAACAACAAGAAGTGAAGGAGTTCAAGTTGAGGTATAACCACTTTGCCGAGTAGTTAATTCTTCTTTGCAAGTATGCTAGTTTAGTTTAGCAAAGATCCGGCTTTTACGGTCCATGTTACAAAGTTTAGAAAAATTTTGATTTACCGTTTCCGCAACCCCGAAAGTACCGGGAGAGGTAACGTGGACCTAACAGTTAGGTCAAAAATATCTTAAGCAAGATAAAGAAAATGGACAAAGTCAAAGATGCTTACAAGCTTCTACAAGCTTTCAACAAATATCAACCATTGCTATTATCCATAATATTTGAATTACTTAATGATAAATTTAAACCCTAATCTTAACCTTAGCATGGTTTAACCCTCATTAACCCTAGTTGCATTTGTAACCTTACATGATACATTTAACATATATCACATATATATCAATGTATCCAAAGTGAGAAAAGAAATCATAAGTGAGCTAATATTAGTTAATGTAATATAATATATCAAATATATAATTATACATTAAATTATTAAATCAACACTTGATTTAATAAACTGGCTATATCACATTTAACCGAATAATATCATAATGTAACTTCTTATCGAATCAACACTTGATTCGATAACCCGTCTATATCACATATAACCATCCATGTCACACATCGTGAGAATTGAATGAGGTATCACATATCATATTAATCTCGGTCCCGCACATATCACATATGTGCTCCTACTCCGTTTCACTTGAGCCAGGAAACCCCTGTGTAGGACTCTAAAGACTCGTCAATACGCCGGCAGTAGGTGATGATCATATCAAACACCCACAAGCCGCAAGAGGTCTGCTAAACGTAACGGCCACCTGGGTATTGAGCCATCAGAAGATCAACAAGCAAGCCTGCTCACACTCCTACGAATCCAATCAGTAACACTACCGTACAGTCCGGTCTCTTCGTCTGATATGTCGCATATCTCGTCTAGGGGTAGTAAACGTCAGACCCTAGTAACTCGATAAGTCATGTCGATATGAGGCTCATAACGTTGAGAAACTACTGATAACACTTACCAGTATATCTCTGAAGCAGTCTTGGACAAGGACTTCCTGTTATAGCCAATCGAGCACAGCGCAACATCAACTCCCTATACTGGGAGAGACGAATCCCCTCCTATCGCTCATTTCCTCCATGTGACTCGGGACTGTACCCAAAAACCACTGTTTTGCACGTCCTCTTGAACGTGGTAAAGTGGAAATCAAACCACAGTGGAAATCACACAAGAATCTATGACGATCTCGAGTTGACAGACTAACCTGTACCAGTGTCACCAGAGAACTGCCATCTAACGTGAGGTATAATACCATCTGGGTGTTCTCGGCGAGTCCGTCCAGTGTACCCAGTCTCCACTGAGCACCCGTATATCATCTCTGATGTCAAACACCAATGGACATGGGATCATCCATCGCCCATCTACATGGGTCGAGAAGATATGCGCTAGTCTACTCTGGTATATCGATGCCCCGTCTCGATACACCCACGACTAGGGACATTAAAGGATGTACTTACCGACTACTCTTTCCCCACTAGTATGATCTGCATTATAGTCCTGGTAGTCAAGTACTCATCCTAAGGGCTTTATCAACATTTAACATAGAGACAATCATAGTACATGTTAAGATAAAGTGCAATCAGATAGCATACTATCATGTCGAGCAAGAAAGTCCTCCCAATATATGTCCAAGCATCCACTACAATATACATCGTATGTACAGTAATGGCCTCTAGGGCATACATATAACTAACACAAGAAAGGTTGTATTCTTATTCTCTTAGATGTAAAAGTTGTTTGCAACTTGTTCGGTCTAAATCTTTAGTTAACGATTCTCGTTTAGGGTTCTTTATAACAGCAATAATTTTAAAACATCATGCACGATGCCCCTGGAAACCTTGCAGTTGTTTCTAGGAACCCTTCACAATCATCTGGGGCGATATCTCGTCAGTCGCAGCAATAACTGGCTCATTTGTCCGCACACTGAACAGTGCCTCAATCATCAAGAATACTCGGTGCATTGATGGTCATCACATTCTGGCTGGCCTCTAGCAATGGCCTGATCCTCTGGTGCTGATCTGCACATCCGTGAAATTTGTAAAAGCAATCCATCAAACGCTCATGGCGCGAAAACACAATAGGACGATACACCTATGCAATCGTGTATCCCTGGAACCACGCCCTGGTCATTCCTCGTCCGTGACGAGCTCATGCTGACCGCAACTCAAGCTGCAGCTCTCTCTGCCCGTGTAATCGTGGCAGCAAAACCATAAACCGATATCGATGAGGATAGATCATAGGAATGAATATAATGCTGTGCAAGGAAATGTACATCCTAAGGCTTCTTAAGCAGAGTAGCGTATCGTAAGTATGCCGCGGAACATACATACGGTACGCCACTCTACTTAAGTCACATACTCCATCAACCAAGGTCAACCTACGCGACGAAAGTTTGGGTCTAATACCCCCTCGACCAAGTCTAAGTTCCGTAAGGTCAAGCCTAGGTTCTGAATATACATAAACGCCCTAGACTCCGCATAATCAAATATAGACTTGAACCAAGATTAAACCTAGCGCTCTGATACCAACTTTGTCACGGCCCAAAATGGCATGACTGGCACTTGAATCATATGAAGTCTATAGGACCCCATCTAATTCAAGTAAGCCAAAATCCCAGAAATCTAAACCATTTAAAAGAAGAAAGTGAAGGAAAACTTGTTTAAAAGTTTGCGTATAAATCACTTTGAAAGTCGTAGTAAACATTTTTAAAACATCAAGTCTTTTCCGAAAATTTCGGCAGAGTCTCCTTTGTAAATACTGACCCCAAACGGGTACAACATGAATAATATACATAAATGAATAAAGGCATCCCCAAGCGGACGCTAGCTCTTCGCCAATTGGCGGTCACAACCACGTAAGCAATATAATATACAACGCCGAAGGCGAGGATCAAAACTCAAAAGGAAAACCAATATCATCAAGAAAACCATAATAATACAAGCGCGACTCTAAGGTCGAAAGAATACACATTGTCTTCTAAGTTTATAAATTAAAACAAGTCTGATTGATGGAGTTTTCTAGATACAAATGAATAAATATAAATAAAATGGTGGTCACAATGCAAGTGAACCCACTTACCAAAGCAATCACTCAGAAAGAAGCAGTGTTCCAACAAAGCCGCCGAGGAAATCTGTACGGCAAAACCTGCAAGAAACTGTAGCACAACGGGGGTGAGTTGATAACTCGTTAGTAGAAAACATCACCAAGAAGGAATCGCATGTATGACTCAATCCTAGGTCATACGATAGCAATATCCTCAAATGATATAGCCTGAAGCATATAGTAATGGCATGGGTAACATCTATACATAAGTGTAATACCAAGTGCTCATGTCAGTGCCTCAGGTAACAACATATGATATATATGATGTATGAATGCATGAAAATAGAATACATCTAAATGAGAAATCTGTTTTCTTATCTTAGTGAGATTTCTGTATAAAAATCGAGTATCATCAATGAAATCAACAGAGAATCAGTGTCAGCATCGACAAAAAATATATATCTCAATATCTCAAGCTCCGGCAATCCGGACTGGCCCGTATCATCAAATCTCTATATCTAGGGCTCCGGCAATCCGGACTGGCCCATATCATCAAATTTCAAGACTACGTCGGTATCCTCCGGATATCCGGCGCGTCACAATAAAATCACCGGTCGGTAGTGCTCCCCTGCCGGGCTCAACGCCATCATATGCGACCTTCTCGCCCTGGGGTACCGCACCAGGTCCACAATGCACCCACAGAAGGTTCCTCCTCCTCCTCGAATCGGGTGTATTGTATCGCTCAAGAGCCGAGAAAACTCATGGTGGACTCCTCTCAAATCATATCATGAGAAAACCATAATTTTCTATCTTTAAAATAATATAATTTTCTATCTTTAAAATAATATTAAGTTTATAAAATCTTTGCGGTTTCTCTGAATCCAGAAATCTCATGGAAATCCGAAATCCCAATCTCAAGGGTAAATAAACGATGAAATACCGGTAATAAGTTCCATAATATTGCATGAAAAATGAAAATACACATGCATGAGATATTACAGTAATAAATGCAATGTCTAAGCTATCATATAAAAGCAAACGTACAAGTACTATGTCGAAACTATCTGCTAGCAATTTATACTAATGAAATAGTGTTTTCTAATGTGTACATGACATGGAAATTACCGATGATGATGTGTGTGAGCCGGCAAGCAAGTGTACGTGGAGCATACGCATCATCGGTAATGGTGCTGGTGTCCTGACAGCATGATTTTATAATAACTACGAAAACACAGTAAAGCATGCAATGCGATGCGAATAGCAAGAACATACGAAAAATGAATAGTAAACGCAACAATAAAGAATGTACAATATATATATAAGTCATACAGTTTTGGCATTTGAAATAACACGAATCGTGGTGTTTAGAAAATAGGGGCTACGGTGTTTTTAAGAAAAGGTACGTCCTTAGAAATATCCGTAGAATCCCTTGGCCTGTCTTTAAAATACTCACGATTCGTTAGTTTTGAAATAAATATGACTCGAGTCTAGTCTAACATCTACAAGTAAACTACATGACTAAACTAGCAGACTAGTCGAAAGGGTAAGGAAAACCACCTAAGTCTGAGTCGATAAATATATCTAGTAGTCGGTGATCCCGCCTCAATAGTATCATGTACGATATAATATGTAATATGATATCATCGAGTCAAGAGTGCGGATCTATCATCATAATTATATCACGTATGGTATGTCCATCGTACGGCATCCCAAATATAGGTACGGGTCGAATATCACATTTATCTCATTATTCATCTGGTATCCTTATCATCATATCCTAAAATAGGGGCACTGATATAAAGACTAGTACATACTGATACCATCAATATATATATATATATATATATATATATATATATATATATATATATGCGTGTGAATGAAAACACATCGCCTAAAGACCCGCTATAATCTCATGTTGTATCTCATAATACGAACCAATCACATCATCGATCCCGTTGCATCATGCCCAATCTCATCGACACATCTCCAAGTATCACATACTATCCTCATATCCATGTATATGTATACCTATATATATATATATACATACTCACATACATATGTGTGTGTGTGTGTGTCCCCATATACGGACAAGTAAAGCAAATGTATGCGTGTATGTGTGCGTGTGTGCAAATCTTTACTCTAGGTTTTCGCGACTAATAAGCTAAACTAAGTTACTTCTAATTACACTAAAACTAACCCATGAACACCTAAAACCTATCTTGAAAATCATCTTGTAACACCTTAGAATGTGTTTTGTGGTTAATTATATTTTAATATATAGTTTTTAATAAAAAGTTTACCAAATTGGTTTTTAAATATTTTATCCTATTTAATGAATATTTTATTAGAATTTTGTTAGGCACACACACACTTGTGCATGATAACTAGGGTTGTTTTGGGGGTTTAACCATGATTAGCAACATGGTGAAATAACCATTCCCTAATCTAGTTTAATATTGTATTATGTGTTTTGGGTTTAATAGTGATGGTTGTTTTAAAAATGAAAATGAATTTAAAAAGGATTTTTAAATTGGCTTCATGGCTGACTTTGAGAGAGAGAGGGCATGGGGCATTATGGCTCAAGCCATGCCTCATTAAATGAAGTGAGAGAGAGTGAGAAGGGGGGGTTTGTTTGTGTTCTCTAATTTCACTCTTTACTCTCATTCTCTCACTCTCATTCTCACACACATACACACACTCACCTGAACCCAGCAGCAGCAGCTTCGGCTCCAGCAGCAGCAGAAGGCAGCAGCAGCAGCCATCAGCATCAGCATCAGTAGCAGCAGACAGCAACAGCATCAGCAGCTGTAGCAGCAGCAGCCGCAGCACTTGCAGCAGCTCCTCTCACTTCTTCTCCTGCTTCTTGAGATCCTTTTGGGTATATTTCTAAACCCTTTTCCCTAGTTGCTTAGCTTGTGTGTTTATTAGCGTCGGTTTGTGTTAAATTGTGAGTTTAGTGCTAGTTATGGTGTTTTATGTGGAATTTTGGTTGGAATGTGTTGGAGTTGGTTAACCTAGCTCATTCTAGTGTTGTTAGGTCACCCTCACTGAGATTTAACCCAGATTACACTAAAATACCATAAGGTTTCTAAATTGTGCAATCTGGTGCTTTTAAGTGATATATGGACATTTTGTGATCTGCTTTTGACCCGGATCCTTCAGAACAAAATTGAGAAAACTGGAGCATACTGATTAGGTCTAGAACACATCACCAGAATACGAACCCTCCACTCCAAATTATGGCCGCCGGTTTAATCAATCTGGCCGCAATTTGCGGCCAGGAAGAGGGGTAGGGTCTTGGGGTTTTGGGTAGGGTACTCTGCAGTGTTGTCTAGTGCCTTGGCATGTCTAGTGTTGTAAGATTTGACCTGTAGGAAAATCTGGGACAATATATCGTTTTTGTGTCCGTTGTGTTTGCGCGATACGCGCGATACGTGAGTGGGTTCTGTGATCCAGCGTATCGCGGCGTGTCGCGATGGTTTTAGACGCGTACACACACGATTCAGCGTATCGTGCACACGCGCGTTTAGTTCGCGACGCGAGTTTCTCGTTTTGGTTCGATATCGCGTTTCGCAGAATATTTGGCTTATATATGATTTCCATGTCTTATTTTCAGGTTTGCAGGCAGGGACTACGGACACTGCTACAGGGGGGAGCCGATGGTAGGATTCACCTAGCGTGGGGCGTAGGTGAGTAGATTTAACATCTACAAGGGAATCGCCCGCATGGCGTTATGCGTCTGGGCTAGGATTCAAATACCTATCGCACATTCTACGTCATTGTTAGAATTGCGCCTTTACTTTATTTCCTTGATATAGTTGTACTGTGACTAGCAGCCGTAGGACACTGCACATATTATTGACGATTCATGTTGCACGAGCACGGATTGTATGCTACACACACACCGTCAATAATTGCCATGTCACACACAAACCATTATAGACATTATATTGCTTGGTTAGGGACCTTGTGACATTGATTTGTATTGCTTATCACATATGACATTACCATACCTATATACCTATAGAGTATCGTACCATTAGTGATAGGTACACATACCCTTTACGATACATCTACAGGTATACCTTACTAATATTTTCTTATACCCAGGGGGGTATACGATATCAGTTCTTATAGGTAGATACCTATACACTGCTACACCTGTATGTTTCATGCATATTCAGTTGCAGTACATTTTTATCTTCACTGATGTTACTTAGCTGTAACTTATTGATTTTTGCATACATCTGGTTTCAGCTATATACTTTCATTTACATGCTCACATTTAGATATATCGCATTTATTTGTTCCTGGATTTGCTCATTGTTTATTTGGATTTTACATGGTGTTTTCTGGATTTGGGTACCGTGGGAGTTCATGAAATTATGCATACATTGAAAAACCCGGTTTCCTTGAGATGATATTTGCGCGTCCACCATGAGTTTTATCGGTGCTGATTATATACTCCATACGAGGTGTGGTTGCCGTATGAGAGTACATGGTGGGGCCCGGTATGGTTCCCCTCGGCAAGAAGATCGATGGATTTTGCCGATTGAGCCTGGAGGCGGGCGAGTACCTACCGGTGACAGTACCCATGACTCGGCGGGGGATCACGGAGACACCGCTGGGAGTCATGTACGTATGCATACGTCAGAAGGCGAGGGTCAGAGCTAGGCACTCGTGCTTTCAGGATAGCGTATGATACGTGATCAGGATTTCTGTGTCGATGCTTGGCACATTGGTTTTCATGATATTTCTTTTAATACCTTTGTATATATAACAGGGGATTTAGCCGTTGTTATATATACCCTTACACCAATATTAGTGGAATGGGACGCTAATATATGTGTATTGCCCCCATCATATTTATTTCTGCATATATATTTGTCTAGGATATTAGAAATTTACTTGAGATTCGACTTGGGATATAGGTGATTCATGGAGATTGGATATTGGATATGAAAGAGATTGATGATTTGTACATTCGGGATATAGGAGATCTATTCGATATTGTACATTGAGGAGATGTGAGACTTATATGATATGAGAGCCCGACTTGGGGGCTGGCTTAAGGATTTGGGATTCGAGTATCTTGGTGGATTGTGATCCGGCCACGATGTCAGGCTTCCATGGAAATGACATATTCCACCCCATAACTCACCCTTACCCTTTTTATGCACATATTCATATATTGGTTGTACCTGTTAGCGTACCCTTATGATTATTGCATATCTACTTTTTCATATCCCTATTGCATGGTTATTGCATATTATTGTCATGTTACTATTGCTTCACATATCGATTGTACCTGCTAGTGTACTTTCCTTTATTCAGCATTTGCATGACATGTTATTACTGTAATCGCATATCTTAGATCCATGCTATACGTACATTCGTGCGATTACCTACATATGTTATCTACTATTCATGAGTTGGCAACTCACCCCCGTTGTGCCACAGGTGTTTCAGGTTGTTCCCCAGAGTAGTCGAGGCAGGTTATCCAGTATTCAGCTATTATCTTTTGCTACAGATATCGCATCAGCTCACAGTATACCGTTTTGCTTGGGTGGGTTAGATGATTATCTGTATTTCATATTGTACATTCGTTGTATTTTATACTCTCCATCTACTATTGTATTGTTGACTTAGAGACTTGGTGAGGACGCTTTTGTATATTATTTGTGGATTGTTGCCTTTTATATACAGTTTCCTTCCTATTGTCTTTATTTCTTCGCTACGGCGTCGTATATTTGTATTGTATTCTTCTTGGATAGTTTTTACAAAAAGGGGGTGTTGCCAAAATTTTCAAGAAAGAAAGTGGGACTTTTAAAGAATTTGGGTTGTGATTTCAAAAGTTTCAAAAACTTATATTATCTTTTCCGTATTTTCTTGGTTTAGATTTCTGGGTTTTGGCTTTCTTTTACTGCGTTACGTCTTTTGGCGTTGCGTAGTATTAGGGCCGTCACGGGCAAATTTTGGGTCGTGACAAAGTTGGTATCAGAGCGCTAGGTTTTACCTTTCGGAGTGTAGGATGACCTTAGTATGATGGAGTAGGTAGCTTAAGCAGAGTAACGTTGTGTGTGTATGTCTGCAGCATACCCACGGTGCGGTACTTTGCATTAAGTAACCTAAGTACAATTTGCTTGAAATTCCTTCCTTGATAATTCATATCCTTAAGATTCGATTCCTTATTCTCATCGAATCTTATATCTATTTATAGCCTTGCCGCCGATGACTATGGGGACTCCGAGTGATGCAGCGAGGGCCGAGGTCAGAGTTGGCTCCGGTGAGACGAGTACTGACCAGGATGGCACTCTAGTTGCACAGGGGCAGACGGATCGGCCTGCGATATATACTATTGATAGGCTTATGACAGAGATGCAGGACTTCCGCCAGACTATGAGTTCATTGGTTGATATCGTTCGGGAGCTACGACAGGAGGTTTTCACCCCTGTTACTCAGTTGTCACTTACGGTCAGCATGCAGCAGTCCGTCACCTACATAATACCAGTGGTTGCAGCTCCAGCTGACGAGGCACATATTCCAGAGGCTCAGACAGTTCCAGGACAGTGGAGGACTCGTACCAGTGTACCAGCCCAGAGGCAGAGGTTTGGTCGTCGAGACAGATTTCGTGGCCATCGCGGGAGTAGCAAAGGCTTAGGGCGAGGACAGTCGTTCAGCTCTCATTCCTAGGATGGTCAGCAGTCAGCGCGTGGATGTTTTCGATGCGGGAGCCTTCAGCACTTCGTCAGGGATTGTTCCTTAGGACCTCGTCAGAGTCGTATTCAGAGAGGCCGTGGACGTGGAAGATTTGCTCAGAGGGCTCAGTCCACCAGAGGAGTTCAGCCAGTTGCGGGTAGAGGGTAGACACAGGAGTTTGCTTCTACTCATCGGGACGCGCAGACGTCAATGTGGAGTTTTCAAGTACCCTTGATTTATATGTTCTTTTGACGTATTCGTTTATTTTCTTGCTTGTACCATGGTTGGGTAGATTAGTCGTAGTTGTTTTTAACTTCTGTCAGTGATTCTTTTGTTGCGTGATACGTATTTCAGTTGTGTGCCAATCGGATAGGAGATAGAGATTCGTCCGTCGTTTTAATCCTTCTAGAGAAGTTGGATTTGACGTTCTCCTGGGCACGGACTAGTTAACTACGTGCTAGGCGTCTGTGGACTACCGTGAGGAAACCGTCAAGTTTGTTTTCCCAGCAAGTCAGTTCTTGTTGTGCAGGTGGATAGTTGTGCCGCCTCTCACAGCTTGAATTCAGCCTTTTTCGCTAGTCGGCTACTGAGGAGATGTCGTGGATTCTTGGCGTTCATTTGTGATACCGGAGCCACAGTGGGATTTTTGGACCGAGTTCCTTTCGTGCAAGAGTTTTCCGACGTTGTTCCAGATGGGCCGGCAAAGCTTGGGAGCTTAAGGATCAGCTGCAGAGTTGTGGTTTGGGGAGTTTTGTGCGTCGGAGTGTTTCGCTTTTGGAAGCTCCTATCTCTGTTCGTCAAGGAGAAAGACGGCAGTTTGAGGTTGTGTATTGACGGATCGTCAATTGAACCGGCTTATGTTGCGGATGGGTATCCTTCACCCTGCATTGACGATTTCTTCGATCAGCTCCAGAGTGCGAGACATTTTCTAAGTTCATTTGGGATCAGGTCATCATTATTGCGGGTTCAGAGCGATGGCATTCCGAAAACTGCCTTATTCGTGCTACGGGCTTTGAGTGTTTTGGTGTGTCACTGGACTCACCAGTGCCCTAGCAGCATTCGTAGATGTGATGAACCAGATTTCTTCAGGCCGTTCCTCGACCGGTTTTTGTTGTGCTATTTACGACATTCTGGTCTATCTAATGTGTCTTGAGGAACAGAAGCAGCACTTGAGGATTTGTTATGCAGATACTGGGAGAGCACCAGCAGTTGCTAAATTCTCGGAGTGTTTCTTCAGGATTGTTTTGTGTTGACTCCTAGGTCTTATAGTCGCGGGAGACGGTTTCGTATGGTTCCGAGGGAGGATCTTGGCCGTACAGCTTAGGCCCAGACATGTGTGCAGGATGGAGATCCGCAGATTGTTGGGCTTAGCAGGTTTTTACCGCCGTTTCATGCAGGATTGCTAGAGTAGTGCTGCACCGTCGACTGAATGGACCGGAAGGGAGGTTTCTTTTCTGTGGACTGAGGCATGTGTACGGAGTTTTCGGTAGTTGGAGATTCTGTTAACAACTGCATTAGTCCTTTCTTTGCTTTTGGTTCGGGCGACCTTGTTGTTAACTGTAATATTTCTTGAGTGGGCTCGATTGTGTACGGAGGTGACGCTATAGAGTTATCGCTTTTGCTTCCCTACATTTAGAGGAAGTACGAGAAGGATGTTCCACTCATGATCTGGAGATGGCCGCGGTGGTTTTGCGTTGGAGATTTGGAGACACTATCTGTTCGAGAGTCGTGTCAGATTTTCACGGACCACCAGAGCTTAATGTACATCTTCCTGCAGCGGATTTGATTGTTGTGATAGTTTTCTGCAGATTTACAGTTCTTGTGTGATCATTGAGTATAGCTTAAGTTCGTCTCTACGGAGGGGACAGCTTGCTCATGTCCGCGCCCGACCCCTTTCCTTAAATCGTTTTCGCGAGGCACTGCCCGCCGATGCTCGTTCGTCAGAGATACTTGAGCATACTTGGCTGGGTAATGATTCGGAGTCCTTGATTTGTGGCAATGATGTGCTAAGTTAGGGACACGTTTGTGTACCTGACATTATCAGGTAGAGACGTGTAATCCTAGCACATGCACATCTGTCAACTTTCTATATGCATTCAAGTTCCACCAACATTTAACGTGACTTGTGAGATAGTTACGGGTGGACAGGGATGTAAAGAGAAGTTTCAGGTTTCGTTTCAAGGTGTCTGTCTTGTTGTGCGCTTTGGTCGAGCATCTGAGGCCGGATGGAAAGTTGCAATCTTTCGCCGTTCCGAAGTAGGAGTGGGAGCAGATCTCCATGAGTTTCGTTATGGTGTCTACCCAGGTTTAGTCAGGGTGTGACTCCATTCGGATTCTTGTCGTCCGGATATACTCAGTTTGCTCTGTTGTTCTTTGTTAAGTTGTGTGTTTGTGTTGATTGTTGTCGGCAGTTGGGGATCATCACTCGCCATCGTTAGGGTTCTCCTTCGATAGCTGTTATCAGGAGACACTCCAATTGACCACCCTTAGGCTTAGGGGTTAGGTCGTGTTGATCACCAGTCTGTTCTTCTGACTCTGCGTAAGTAGGGTTTGGGACCCCAGCTAGTCTAGAGCTTCGGAGATGATCCAATTGATTCAGGTCAGGATGAAAATTGTTCATCGCGGACAGAGGTCTTATGCAACCGTGTTGGTCGTAGCCTTAAGTGCGCAATGGCAAACCATTTGTATTCCTATGGACTTCCGATGAATGACGTGTTGGATTTTGGGAAGCTTATCTCAGGATTTTAGGTCCTTTTAAGATCCTATAGGCGAGTTAGTTTCGTTGCCTTTAATTTGGCTCTTCCGCCCAGATTATTGGATTTTCACCCCGTATTCCTTGTGGTGATGCTTTACAATTACCTTCATGACCTTTCGCACATGATTTGGCACCAGACCATTGGGCTTGGACGCGATCTTTCGTTCGCCTGCAGCCATGCGTGTTAATGGCTCGGCAGGTGAAGGAACGTCGGTCAAGGGTCTTGCCATCTGTGAAGGGTTTTCTTGGGCGTAGCCGTACAGTGAGGTAATCACTTGGGAGGCTGCGAGCGAGATTTGAGAGTTGTAATCTTCTCTTTGAAGGTACGCGTAGCAGTATGATTTTTAAATTCGGGGACGAATTTCTTTTAAGGGGGGAGATTGTAACACCTTAGAATGTGTTTTGTGGTTAATTATATTTTAATATATAGTTTTTAATAAAACGTTTACCAAATTAGTTTTTAAATATTTTATCCTATTTAATGAATATTTTATTAGAATTTTGTTAGGCACACACACACTTGTGCATGATAACTAGGGTTGTTTTGGGGGTTTAACCATGATTAGCAACATGGTGAAATAACCATTCCATAATCTAGTTTAATATTGTATTAAGTGTTTTGGGTTTAATAGTGATGGTTGTTTTAAAAATGAAAATGAATTTAAAAAGGATTTTTAAATTGGCTTCATGGTTGACTTTGAGAGAGAGGGCATGGGGCATTATGGCTCAAGCCATGCCTCATTAAATGAAGTGAGAGAGAGTGAGAAGGGGGGTTTGTTTGTGTTCTCTCATTTCACTCTTTACTCTCATTCTCTCACTCTCATTCTCACACACATACACACACTCACCTGAACCCAGCAGCAGCAGCTTCGGCTCCAGCAGCAGCAGAAGGCAACAACAGCAGCAGCCATCAGCATCAGCATCAGTAGCAGCAGACAGCAACAGCATCAGCAGCTGTAGCAGCAGCAGCCACAGCACTTGCAGCAGCTCCTCTCACTTCTTCTCCTGCTTCTTGAGATCCTTTTGGGTATATTTCTAAACCCTTTTCCCTAGTTTCTTAGCTTGTGTGTTTATTAGCGTCGGTTTGTGTTAAATTGTGAGTTTAGTGCTAGTTATGGTGTTTTATGTGGAATTTTGGTTGGAATGTGTTAGAGTTGGTTAACCTAGCTCATTCTAGTGTTGTTAGGTCACCCCAACTAAGATTTAACCCAGATTACACTAAAATACCATAAGGTTTCTAAATTGTGCAATCTGGTGCTTTTAAGTGATATATAGACATTTTGTGATCTGCTTTTGACCCGGATCCTTCAGAACAAAATTGAGAAAACTGGAGCATACTGATTAGGTCTAGAACACATCACCAGAATACGAACCCTCCACTCCCAATTATGGCCGCCGGTTCAATCAATCTGGCCGCAATTTGCGGCCAGGAAGAGGGGTAGGGTCTTGGGGTTTTGGGTAGGGTACTCTACAGTGTTGTCTAGTGCCTTGGCATGTCTAGTTTTGTAAGATTTGACCTGTAGGAAAATCTGGGACAATATATCGTTTTTGTGTCCGTTGTGTTTGCGCGATACGCGCGATACGTGAGTGGGTTCTGTGATCCAGTGTATCGCGGCGTGTCGCGATAGTTTTAGACGCGTACACACACGATTCAGTGTATCGTGCACGCGCGCGTTTAGTTCGCGACGCGAGTTTCTCGTTTTGGTTCGATATCGCGTTTCGCGGAATATTTGGCTTATATATGATTTCCATGTCTTATTTGCAGGTTTGCAGGCAGGGACTACGGACACTGCTACAGGGGGGAGCCGATGGTAGGATTCACCTAGCGTGGGGCGTAGGTGAGTAGATTTAACATTTACAGGGGAATCGCCCACATGGCGTTATGCATCTGGGCTAGGATTCAAATACCTATCGCACATTCTACGTCATTGTTAGAATAGCGCCTTTACTTTACTTCCTTGATATAGTTGTACTGTGACTAGCAGCCGTAGGACACTGCACATATTATTGACGGTTCATGTTGCACGAGCACGGATTGTATGCTACACACACATCGTCAATAATTGCCATGTCACACACAAACCATTATAGACATTATATTGCTTGGTTAGGGACCTTGTGACATTGATTTGTATTGCTTATCACATATGACATTACCATACCTATATACCTATAGAGTATCGTACCATTAGTGATAGGTACACATACCCTTTACGATACATCTGCAGGTATACCTTACTCATATTTTCTTATATCCAGGGGGGTATACGACATCGGTTCTTATAGGTAGATACCTATACACTGCTACACCTATATGTTTCATGCATATTCAGTTGCAGTACATTTTTATCTTCACTGATGTTACTTAGCTGTACCTTATTGATTTTTGCATACATCTGGTTTCAGCTATATACTTTCATTTACATGCTCACATTTAGATATATCGCATTTATTTGTTCCTCGATTTGCTCATTGTTTATTTGGATTTTACATGGTGTTTTCTGGATTTGGGAACCGTGGGAGTTCATGAAATTATGCATACATTGAAAAATCCGGTTTCCTTGAGATGATATTTGCGCGTCCACCATGAGTTTTATCGGTGCTGATTATATACTCCATACAAGGTGTGGTTGCCGTATGAGAGTACATGGTGGGGCCCGGTATGGTTCCCCTCGGCAAGAAGATCGATGGATTTTTCCGATTGAGCCTGGAGGCGGGCGAGTACCTACCAGTGACAGTACCCATGACTCGGCGGGGGATCACGGAGACACCGCTGGGAGTTATGTACGTATGCATACGTCGGAAGGCGAGGGTCAGATCTAGGCACTCGTGCTTTTGGGATAGCGTATGATACGTGATCAGGATTTCTGTGTCGATGCTTGGCACATTGGTTTTCATGATATTTCTTTTAATACCTTTGTATATATAACAGGGGATTTAGCCGTTGTTATATATACCCTTACACCAATATTAGTGGAATGGGATGCTAATATATGTGTATTGCCCCCATCATATTTATTTCTGCATATATATTTATCTAGGATATTAGAAATTTACTTGAGATTCGACTTGGGATATAGGTGATTCATGAAGATTGGATATTGGATATGAAAGAGATTGATGATTTGTACATTCGGGATATAGGAGATCTATTCGATATTGTACATTGAGGAGATGTGAGACTTATATGATATGAGAGCCCGACTTGGGGGCTGGCTTGAGGATTTGGTATTCGAGTGTCTTGGTGGATTGTGATCCGGCCACGATGTCAGGCTTCCGTGGAAATGACATATTCCACCCCATAACTCACCCTTACCCTTTTTATGCACATATTCATATATTGGTTGTACCTGTTAGCGTACCCTTATGATAGTTGCATATCTACTTTTTCATATCCCTATTGCATGGTTATTGCATATTATTGTCATGTTACTATTGCTTCACATATCGATTGTACCTGCTAGTGTACTTTCCTTTATTCAGCATTTGCATGACATGTTATTACTGTAATCGTATATCTTAGATCCATGCTGTACATACATTCCTGCGATTACCTACATATGTTATCTACTATTCATGAGTTGGCAACTCACCCCCGTTGTGCCACAGGTGTTTTAGGTTGTTCCCCAGAGTAGTCGAGGCTGGCTATCCAGTATTCAGCTATCATCTTTTGCTACAGATATCGCATCAGCTCACAGTGTACCGTTTTGCTTAGGTGCGTTAGATGATTATCTGTATTTCATATTGTACATTCGTTGTATTTTGTACTCTCCATCTACTATTATATTGTTGACTTAGAGACTTGGTGAGGACGCTTTTGTATATTATTTGTGGATTGTTGCCTTTTATATACAGTTTCCTTCCTATTGTCTTTATTTCTTCGCTACGGCGTCTATATTTGTATTGTATTCTTCTTGGCTAGTTTTTACAAAAAGGGGGTGTTGCCAAAATTTTAAAGAAAGAAAGTGGGACTTTTAAAGAATTTGGGTTGTGATTTCAAATGTTTCAGAAACTTATAATATCTTTTCCGTATTTTCTTGGTTTAGATTTCTGGGTTTTGGTTTTCTTTTAGTGCGTTACGTCTTTTGGCGTTGCGTAGTATTAGGGCCGTCACGGGCAAATTTTGGGTCGTGACACATCTAGTCTCACAATAAACATATTTATATATATAGGTATACGTATTCGTATACTACACTACGAAACTGCGGGGGTGCTATACGCCATTCACCTGACTTCCCTGTAGATATATATCTACTCACCTTGATCCTTGCTTGCCGAAGTCGATGTCTCCATCCTCTTCTTCATCGTCCAAAGTCCACATGAGGTTACCTACATATCATAACATATCGTATCGCATAAAAATCCGATTCAAATCCAAAACGACACGCGATGTGCTTATATGTCAGAACCTATAGCCTAAACATGTTAGAAGAACCACTAACCCTCGATATCGACGTACAAACGCCAATCGATCGAGAAAAAATGAAATATCAAAAGTCCAATTCATTTAAAAGTCATATTTCAAAACAACAACTCAAGAAAATGGTCCCAGATTTTGTTTCAGATGAAATTTGCCAATTCTTCACATGCGGTAGGTCTAATTTGCCTAAAATAAAGCCATGCACCAAGCACAAGCCAATTTGCTCGCACCAAGGCCACAAATTGCGGCCAAAACATGGAGTGGAGGTCTCAGGTTTTGGGGTTAGCTTCTAGGTTACCTGCACACCTCTCAGTCTTTGCTAAAATATTTTCAGGGCCCCCGGGTGAAAGCAGATCTCAAAATTACACCACAGTTCCTACAAACATCCGATATCGGGGTTTCTAAGTTCGTGTCTTGGGGCTTTAATCTCTGGTTTTGTCCACAATTCTAACACTACAGGGGTTATATGCCCTCTAATAACCTCAATTTACACTTCACAACTCATAAAATACTCTAACCGTCATCTAGGAATTTTCAAAGCTCACTAAACTACACAATATCACTTCTAAGTTATCATGGATGCTAAAGTGAATCAAATACAATACTAAGTGTGAAGGAATTACCTCATTTGGCAACTCAAGAATTTTCTTGAGTTGCCTCAAGTGCTCAAAATCCTAGCTTTCTTGGTCCAAAATGCTTGTAGTGAGCTTGGGCACATTTTTAGTGAAGGGAAGATGTAGTTTTGATGTGGGATTAAGGGTGTTTGTGAGGGTTTAGAGGAGGTGGGAGAGAGAGCAGCCATGAGTGAAGAAGAGGTGAGAATGATGAAGAAAAGATGAAGAGGGAAACAATGACCAAGGTCAACATAAGACCCCTCACCCTCTCTTCTCTCTCTTGCCCATTCTTCTTTGTTTAACCATTTTTTTCTTTTTCTTTTCTTTTGTTTTCCTTTTCTCTTTCATTTCATTTTAAAACAAATTCAAGCTTGAAAAAGAAAAGCCATGATAGAAAAATGTAACAATGTTTAATATGACATGGTGCATGTCATGTGCACAAATTAAGCTTAATGCACGATTAGTGATATTTAATCGCGATTAGCATTAAAATGGAATATAATTAATCATAAATAATTTATAATTTGCTTAAATCATATAAAACACCCTCATTTCAGTAATTCCTATAATTTTCCAAATATTTTCCAATTTATCGGTAATTAATTATACCGCATTATCAAAATATTCATAATATTTATTATTTAATTATATAAATTCCTAAAAATAATATTTTATTTTTCTGAAATGTTACATTTCAACTCTCCAATACATAATTGCTCGTAGACAGAGTAAGGAAGTAGGTTAACACCAGCGCCAAGGTCGAGTAGAGCACGGTTAATATTTTTACCCCCAATAGAAATAGAGATTGTAGGTAGCCAGGGTCCTTACGTTTCTTTGGTAATTGCTTGGTAAAAGCTGTTGGGTTCCGCAGCGCGGCAGCAAGGGTTACGGGAGGCATCGTCCATGCCGTTTTCAAATTTTTACCGTACTAAAGAACCCTAACCTAGAATCTTAACTAGAGATTTAAATGAACTAGCAATGCAAACAACTTTACATCTAAGTCAATGAGGAATACAACCTTTGTAGATCGGTCCTTAACTTCTAAAGCTCCGTTTAGTAGTCCCTTCACTCTAAGTAGTGAACACCCGAACTCTAGTAAGAGTTCATAAGAAGAAATGAACAAGCTTGCTCGAAGTCTTCGAGGCCGAAGATGATTTACGTTGAGGAGACTCAAGCTCATGCTAGCTCTTTACTAATGGTAGATTAGTGAAGCAAACACCCTAAACTAAATGGCTAATATAGTAGAAGATGATGAAGTAGGAATTGGGCTCACTTTAGATTTATTTTTCTCACAATATTTCTTCACTTTGAGAAAAGCTAGCAAGCTTTCTCATGAGGAAGAAGAAGATGAAGTAGAGATGAGAATGAAAACTCATGAGGTGAGAATAGCAACCATGGGTGAGTTAGTATCATACACT
Organism: Agapanthus africanus; assembly: GCA_030015575.1. Classification (NCBI taxonomy): domain Eukaryota; kingdom Viridiplantae; phylum Streptophyta; class Magnoliopsida; order Asparagales; family Amaryllidaceae; genus Agapanthus; species Agapanthus africanus. The sequence continues at coordinate 58,043,831 of JASDDO010000029.1, forward strand.
AACTTATATAAAGAATAAACCATGGCTAATAATAATGGTTAGGTTAATAAATATCTACAAGTAAAACAAAGTTAGTGGACTAAGTCAATGGTTAGCATAAGCTTCTCCAAGCTTCTAGCCATGACAATTTCCATCTAATTTTGATTAACTTTAGATAAATAAAACACTTCATTATTTTTAGGCATGACGTGAGTCTCATACACCCATGTTGCATATATCATCTAGCATGACACAAATAAATGTACATTAATATATATCACATATATACTAAGTGTACATAAGTGAGAAAAAGAAATGTTTAAGTGAGCTAATACTAGTTAATGTAAGTTAATATATAAAATATATAATTATACATTAAATTATTAAATCAACACTTGATTTAATAATCTGGCTATATCACATACAACCGACTAACATCAAATGTAACATCTTATCGAATCAACACCTGATCCGATAACCCGGCTATATCACATATAACCGGCCGATATCACATATCACGAGAATAGAATGCGGTATCACATATGCACATTAATCTCTCTCCCGCACATGTCATATATGTGCTCCTACTTCGTTTCGCATGAACCAGGAAACCTCTGTGCAGGACTCTAAAGACTCGTCAATACGCCAGCAGTAGGTGATGATCATATCAAACACCCACAAGCCACATGCGGTCTGCTAAACGTAACGGCCACTCCGGTATTGAGCGATCAGAAGATCAACAAGCAAGCCTACTCATACTCCTACGAATTTAATCAGTAACACTACCGTACAGTCCGGTCTCTTTGTCAGATATGTCGTATATCACAGCCTGGGGATGGTATAACGTCAGACCCCAATAGCCTGATAAGTCATGCCGATGCAAGGTCCATAACGGTTCGAGAAACTATTGATAACACTTACCAGTAGATCTCAGCTACTCTGACCAGGGATTTCCTGTTATGGCCAATCGATCATAGCGCAACATCAACCCCAATACTGGGAGAGACGAAATTCCCTCGCATCGCTCATTGCCTCCATGTAACTCGGGACTGTACCCAAAAACCACCTGTTTGCACGACTCAGTAGATCCATGGTAGGGTGGAAATCAAAGCACAGTGGGAGACATACAGGACTCTATGACGATCTCGGGTCGACAGACTAACCTGTACCAGTGTCACCAAAGAACTGCTATCTAGTGTGAGGTATAATACCATCTAGAAGTTCTCGGCGAGTCTTGTTCAGTGTACCAAGTCTCCACTGAGCACTTGTATACCTTCTCTGATGTCAAACACCAATGGATGTGGGATCATCATATGGGTCAAGAAGCGTATATCTACTCTGGAATATCGATGCCCTATTTCGATACTCCCGGGACTAGGAACAATTGAAGGATGTACTCACAGAATACCCAGAACCCACTAGTATGATCTCTATCATAATCCTGGAAGTCAAGTACTCATCCGAAGGGCTTTATCAACATGTAATAGAGAGACAATAAGTTTACATGTTAAGATAAAGTACAACCAGATAGCATACTTTCATGTCGAGCAAGAAAGTCCTCCCTATATATGTCCACGCATCCACTACAATATACATCGCATGTACAGTAATGGCCTCTAGGGCACACATATAACTAGCAATCTCCCACTTGCACTAAGGCCATTTGTTGCAGTATCTCATACACAACGTCCTATAGAAGTCTCTATAGGGAATGGCCTTTGTGAGTAGATCCGCCGTGTAATCCTTCACGTTAACTCTCCTGACCTCGAACCCTGGAGATCAACCATCTTCCTGATCAGGTGATACTGTCCTAAGAATATGTCTGGAACGCCGATGGGACCGGCGTTCTGTCACGACCCGAAAGTACGGAACATGACCGGCACTTAAACTACGAACGTCTCGAGGCGTACGTGATCTAAGTAAACCGAAAACCCAGAAATCCAAACCAAGAAAAGTAGTAGAGTGCAGGAAAAACCAACTTAAAGCAAGTAATTTCAATAGCATAAGCCGAATTATGCGGTTTTTTAAAACATCAAAAATTTACTGAAAATTTCGGCAGAGTCTCCATTGTAAATACTGGCCCCCAAACGGGATACAACATGAATAGTATACGAAATCAAGAAAAAGACATCCCCAAGCGGGAGCTAGCTCTTCGTCAATCGACGGTCACAACCACACAAGCAATATAATATACGACGCCAACGGCGAGGATCAAAACTCAAAAGGAAACTCAAAACCACCAAATATATAACGAGCGACTCTAAGGTCGAAAGAATAAACAACACTGGTCTCTATCTCAATAAATACATGTTTGGTTGATGGAACTTCTAGATACAACAGAATAATAATATACAAGATATAATGATGGGTAAGATACAAATAACCCACCTACTAGCAAGCCACCCGGAAATGGAAATAGTGCCAGCAAAACCGTAATGAAACCTGTACGGCAAACCTGCAAGAAACTGGGGCACAACGGGGGTGGGTTGCCAACTCGTGAATAGAAAAACATCTACGCACAGAAATCGCATAAATAACGCAATCCTAGGTCAATGATCATAATATGTCCTCAAATATAGGAATAACACGTAGCCTATAACAAGGCTAGGGTAAATATCTAACCCGAGTGTATTCTCATGTGCCCGTGTCAGTGCCTCAGGTAGCAATATATCATATGAATGAGGTATGAATGCATGAAAACAGAATACATATAAATGAAGAACTGTTTTAATAAATTAGTGAGATTTCCTTTGTATTTTTAAACTGAGGTATCATAAATGAAATCAGTATCAACAGTGTCTAGCATCGACACAAAACATAAATCTCAATGTCACGAAATATCAATGTCTCAATCTCAACATCTAGGACGCCGTCAGTCCAGACCGGCCCCTACCATCCATCTCAAGACCACGACGGTATCCTCCGGATATCCGATGTGTCGGGTAATATCACCGGTAGGTAGTGCTCCCCAGCCAGGCTCAACGTCAACACCACATTCCTCTTGCCCCGGGGTACCATATCGGGCCCACCATGTACCCGAAACGGTTCCTCCACTACTCGAATCGGGTCTCGAAATCCATCAGCAAACTCATGGTGGACGACTCATACATCATGGGAAAACCGCACTTTTTATTTTAAAAGGGAGAAAAGGTTTATTTATGTTTTTGCGGTTTTCCTCCAAATCGAAGAAATCTCATGAAATCCGAATCCAAGTCATCAATAGCATGTAAACAGTGAATATAGGCATGAGAATCCATGAATGCGACACAACAGTGAATAATAACATGCATGAAGTAGTAGGCAATAACTACAATGTCTAACTAGCATATAAGGCAAGTACACTAATATCATGTCTAAACTATTAGCTAACAACCTATGTCAAATGAAATAGTATTTTCTAAAGTGTTCGTGACATGTCAATTACCGATGAAGATGTGTGTGAGCCGGCAAGTAAGTGTACGTGGTACATACGCGTCATCGGTAATGGTGCTGGTGTCCTAACAGCATGATATTAATAATGCAATAAGAAATTATAATATAAGTATGCGATGCGGAGCGAACAGTAAAAAAGAGCGGGAGCTGAATACTAGACGCAACTATAACTAATCTGCACTAATCTAATATAAGTCCTACAAATGGTGCCTTTTGAAATAACACGAATCATAGGGTTTTGAAAATAGGGGCTACGGTGTTTTTAAGAAAAGATACGTTTTTTGAAATATCCGTAGAATCCCTTGACCTGTCTTTTAAAATTCGCATGATTCGTAAGCTTTGAAATAGGTAAGAATCGAATCTAATCTAACAACTAAACTAAGCTAAAGGGCTAAGCTAATAAGCTGGACTACAGGTAAGGAAACCGCCTAACGTCTGAGTCGATACATATACATACCTGTATATATATTAGTCGGTGATCCCGCCTCAATAATATCATATCCGATACCATATCTATAATCAGACATCCCAAGTCAAGAGTGCGGATCAATCATCAAGATATAGCTCGTACGTAAATCCGTCGTACGGCATCCTCCAATTCTGGGTACGGGTCAAAATCACATTCATCATACTATTCACCTGGTATCCTCTTTATCAATATTATGATCTGGTACTGATCTACGTCTTGTACAATACTGATATCGCCTAAGTATGCATGCACGTGTGTAAAAACTACGTCAAGGACCCGCTACAACGTCATGTCGTATCTCAAATACGAACCCCGCTATATCACCGATCTCACGGCCTCAAATCAAATCTCATCGACTCATCATAAATCCCAAGTACTATCCTCAAATCCGTATGTGAACACACAGTCCCATACCTATGCGAACACATAACTATATATTCCCGAATAAGCACAAAAGAAAGAAGAAAGTATGCAAGTATGGGTGGGTGTGTGCAAGTGTGGTGCGACCGCTACTCTAGGGTTTCGCGACACTCAATCATCCAAGAACACCAAGTATCCATATTTATCATCAATAACTCAAACAATATATAACCAATATATATATGTGTGTATACGTGTCCGTATACATCACCACGAACTGCGGGGGTGCTATACGCCATCCACCCGACTTCTTCCCGTAGATAGAAATCTACTCACCTGGTCCTCGCTCGCCGGTGCCGACGTCGCCACGCGCTTGCTGGTCGTCTCGAAGTCCATATGGGGTACTTACATATCATAACGCACCGTATCACATTAAAACTAAATTCGAAATCGAAACGGCATACGAAAATCAAATCGGCACGCGTATCACGCATAGGTCCAAACCTATCGCCTACACATGCAAGAATAGTCAAACCAACCCTCGATGTCGATGTACAAACGTCAAACCATCGAGAAAAATCCAATCACACTCATTTGCACATTCACGCACACTAATTTTAATATAAACTAGGTTAAAACTCACAAAAACCCCAAATTCACTTTAAAAGCCGTTTTTCCGAAAAACTAGCAAGCAAAATTACCCGTTTTAGTGCAAAACTCGATGTTTAAACAATTCTAGCGGCCATAATACTTATTAAATAACTTAAATAAGTCATAAAAACCATTTCCATAATTTAATCACATAAATTTGCATAATTTCCAAAATCCTAGATTGCAAAAATATCAATTTTAACACTTTTTATTGTAAAATTCACAATTTTACAATTAAACTTGGTTTTGCATATATTAAATGGTTAAACCACTCATGGAAACCTTAATGATGTGCTAAAAATCCTAACTAGATTTTAATCCCACGTTTTTATTTAATTTCTAAAACCTAGTTAGCAATTTAGCATAATTATCACCATTTTTAAACTAACAAATTAGCAATTAGTAACCAAATTAGATTTTGCATTCAATTACATGTTAATCCCCTCATTACAATCATAAGCTAATGATAAAGAACCTAATTTAATTCAAACCCTAGCTTCAATTCAAAATTCCCAATTGAATTTCCAAACATTCAATTAAACCCACAATTTAACACCTAATTAGCTTCATTAAGGAATTTAAATCAAAAAAATGAATAATGGGTCAAAAGTTATACCTCATAAACCATGATCAAACTTGAATTCTAGACCTCCATTTTGAAATCCTTGCACCAAGATCCATGCTAAAGGAGATGAGGGAAAATGGGTAGGAGTCGGATTTTGATTTCGGTGAGGTTTTAATTGATTTTTTTGACAAATTTTTTTTGATGGAAAGAGAGGAGAAGAAGGAAGGGGGGGCTGCTGTTGGGCCTGCACAATTTCGTCCAGAAATTGTGGGTGGGTGAGGGAGGAGAGAGAGTGGGGTGGAAAAAGTGAGAAGAAAAGTCAAAGTCCACCTTTTACTTCTATCATTCTCTTTTCTTTTCTTTTCTTTTCTTTTGCAAAACATGTGGGGACAAGAGAGGGGGGGCTGCTGAATTCAGCCAAGGGGGAGGGAAAATCGGGGTGTGTGAGTGTGTGTATGGATGTGGGGTGATGGAAAATGATAAATACAATACCCCAAACATCCATTTACGCTAAAAAAAGCCTTTTTTCTTGAATAATTTCTAAACCGTTTTGGCAAACGATTTCATTCCAAAAACCACATGATAAAATTTTATTTAATGTTTTATGATGCACAAAATTTGTTTCAACTCATTCCAATTTGTAATTTTCCCTAATTAAATGTATTAGTGGCGGCTTAAAATAATAATAAAATAATTGTTTTTCAGAAAAATTGAAATTTCACCAGCGGCTCAATAAACACCAAATAATAGCAATTACATAGCTAGAATATGTATATTTAATTTTTATAATAAAATATTTGTATTTTGACTTTTTACAGAAAACCCCCTTATTTTACCGATTTTTCGAAATTTCACCAAAACGATTTTCAAAACGTTACAATCTTCCCCCCTTAAAGAAATTCAGTCCCCGAATTTAAATTCAAACTCCCCCTAAATACAAAAACATCTAAGCAAAACCATCAAGTCGTCGGGGCTCCGAAATCATAAGTACATAAAACGCATCATAGCGCAATACATGCGCATGAGTAATGAGCAGATAACTCAAAATCAAAACTCCGTCAAGCATCCCGCAATCATCGGAGTCACGGTAAAGACACAAATGTCAAATCCAATATAAAACCAATATGATATAACTCGAAACTATACATGTAAATATCAAATCTATATATGTAAATATCTGAAGGAAATGAATGCCAAATATATTCAGGTACTGTCCTCTGACTAGTCCTACTCAGTACGAAAACACATAGCAATATCATAAAAACGTACTGCTCTATACGAAATCAATCCCCAAAATATGCACATGAATGCTACGTGCGTCTGGTGCGCACGGAAATCAAAATCCATGAATGTGCCATACATGAGCACAGAAACAACATCTAAGTGCATCGGGTGTGCACGAAACATCTGTCGTAGGCAACATGTGTGCCTGACAGCAAAATTAGGTGCATCTGACATGCACGAAAAATCTCGATTTAGTGCATCTGGTGTGCACCAAAATCGCATCTCAAGACATGCGCTCAACATGCGCGAAAACCCAAAACCAGGGGCATCCATCATGCACGAAATCATGAAATCCAATATCAGGCGCCGAACATGCGCAAAATCAAATCAGGTGCACGAGGTGCACAAAACAAATATCGAACATCACCATCGAAATCAAAGTCCAATGCATCTAAGTGCACAAAAGGCGTATCACTGCACTGCAAGCATATATAAACTATACAGAGTGCAAGAACCAAATCGTATGCATGCATACGCACAAAATCAACTCAAGTGTCTAAAACCGTAAAATCACAAACATGTGAAACCAAAGCACGAAAACGATATCAAGTGCAACACTGTGCAAGGATCGTTAATCCACAATCATCAAAATCAAATCATGCGAATAAATCACCCAAAACATCGAAATCAATAATGGCGTAATAGTACCGCTCAAGTGCATCCTCTAAGAATCTTGGGCCAACTGTCGCGGTCACTAGTGGGACGTCTCGTCGATGTTCATGAACTCTGGCCTGCTGGTGTGCGTAACAATGACCACTCCTGGGTCAAGGTCTTCACTGTGAATTACCAATCTTTCGGTCCATCGGCTCATCGGCCTGTCAGGTGTGTTAACGGGGAAGATTCCGTTCTGGCACTTCTCTGGTCATCTCCTGGTCGATCATCGCGACCACTCGTAAGACAGCGTATTACTGGCGTCGGCCTCTGGCTCTCTGAATGTACGTGACACATCTGATCCTAGGTGCAAGTATCATTGCAGCAGTGTCCTGGAAGGAATCCTGCTCATGGTCTCTTCCATGTCTCGCCTCTGCCAACTGTCCGGAAGTCATCGTCCTTTCCTATATCTGCATCTTGCTCCGAAACGGCTGCATACCCATCGCGACTCCTTCTGGTAGGTATATCCAGTACTCTGCCTCGGCATGCGTATCGCATCTCTGATGTCGGCGGAGTGGAACATCGTCTTATCCAGATCTTGTACGGACCTCTTTACTCCACTTTCTCTAATGTCGACTGCTTCGGAATCGTCTCATCATGGCTACATGGACTGAGCTCCAACGGCTATCCTCGTATCGGGAGTCTCCCAAGAAATGCATCTCACCACCTAGCATCCGAATTAAGTCGAGCCATCCGACCGAGTCGTCAAACCTCATAATCCCCCAAGAGCTCAACCTCTTGGGCACAGTTTAATAGTATCGAGTACATACCACAGTATCGGTGGTCCAGCCGTAGAAGGGCAAACCCAAGCCTCACTAATGGCACCGTAGAACTGCCGCAAACCCGAAGGTTCAAAGGCTTTCACACGGTCATTAAGTCGAGTTAGGGTTTCATTCTTATAGAGGGACCATAGAATTGCCTGCATGTCTTTCCGACTACTTTAAACTTGGAATAATAGGTTTCTGACATTCGATCGTCTCTGTCGACTCTCAATGTCTCCGCGTGAAGTCGTCTCCAGCTGGAATCAATCTATCTGATGACCTCGCATCGGGGTAGGCGAACGATCCACATGTCCTAGTCATTCATCCTCGATGACTAGCGACCTTCTAGCATCTATTAGTACAACTCGTCCCGCAATAGCTCCAACATATTGGGCGATATCTCGTCACTCGCAGCAACAACTAGCTCACTCGTCTGGACGCTGAACAGTGCCTCAATCATCATGAGTAAGCAACACACCAACGGTCATCAAGATCTGGCTGGCCTCTATCATTGGCTCAATCCTCTAGTGTCGATCAGCACATCCGAGTAACCTCATAAAGGCGATCCGCCAAACGCTCGTGGCGTGGAAACACAGTAAAAAGACACATCTCCGCAATCGTGTGTCGCCGGAATCATGCCCTGGTCAGTCCTCGTTCGTGACGAGCTTGTGCTGACCGCAACTCTAGCCGTAACTCTCCCTGCCATAACCGTAGCATCAAAACCAAACTGGTACCGATGAGGCTAGATCAGGAAGGAATATAATACTGAACAAGGAAATGTACATCCTAAGGCTTCATAAGTGGAGTGGCGTGTCGTAAATATGCCGCGGAACATATCAACGGTACGTCACTCTACTTTAGTCACCTATTCCATCAACCAAGGGTAATCCTACGCTCCGAAGATTAAAACCTAACGCTCTGATACCAACTTTGTCACGACCCGAAAGTACGGAACATGACCGGCACCTAAACTACGAACGTCTCGAGGCGTACGTGATCTAAGTAAACCGAAAACCCAGAAATCCAAACCAAGAAAAGTAGTAGAGTGCAGGAAAAACCAACTTAAAGCAAGTAATTTCAATAGCATAAGCCGAATTATGCGGTTTTTTAAAACATCAAAAATTTACTGAAAATTTCGGCAGAGTCTCCATTGTAAATACTGGTCCCCAAACGGGATACAACATGAATAGTATACGACATCAAGAAAAAGGCATCCCCAAGCGGGAGCTAGCTCTTCGTCAATCGACGGTCACAACCACACAAGCAATATAATATACAACGCCAACGGCGAGGATCAAAACCCAAAAGGAAACTCAAAACCACCAAATATATAACGAGCGACTCTAAGGTCGAAAGAATAAACAACACTGGTCTCTATCTCAATAAATACATGTTTGGTTGATGGAACTTCTAGATACAACAGAATAATAATATACAAGATATAATGATGGATAAGATACAAATAACCCACCTACTAGCAAGCCACCCGGAAATGGAAATAGTGCCAGCAAAGCCGTAATGAAACTTGTACGGCAAACCTGCAAGAAACTGGGGCACAACGGGGGTGAGTTGCCAACTCGTGAATAGAAAAACATCTACGCACAGAAATCGCATAAATAACGCAATCCTAGGTCAATGATCATAATATGTCCTCAAATATAGGAATAACACGTAGCTTATAACAAGGCTAGGGTAAATATCTAACCCGAGTGTAATCTCATGTGCCCGTGTCAGTGCCTCAGGTAGCAATATATCATATGAATGAGGTATGAATGCATGAAAACAGAATACATGTAAATGAAGAACTGTTTTCGTAAATTAGTGAGATTTCCTTTGTATTTTTAAACTGAGGTATCATAAATGAAATCAGTATCAACAGTCGACACAAAACATAAATCTCAATGTCTCGAAATATCAATGTCTCAATCTCAATATCTAGGGCGCCGTCAGTCCAGACCGGCCCCTACCATCCATCTCAAGACCACGACGGTATCCTCCGGATATCCGACGTGTCGGGTAATATCACCGGTAGGTAGTGCTCCCCAGCCAGGCTCAACGTCAACACCACATTCCTCTTGCCCCGGGGTACCATATCGGGCCCACCATGTACCCGAAACAGTTCCTCCACTACTCGAATCGGGTCTCGAAATCCATCAGCAAACTCATGGTGGACGACTCATACATCATGGGAAAACCGCACTTTTTATTTTAAAAGGGAGAAAAGGTTTATTTATGTTTTTGCGGTTTTCCTCCAAATCGAAGAAATCTCATGAAATCCGAATCCAAGTCATCAATAGCATGTAAACAGTGAATATAGGCATGAGAATCCATGAATGCGACACAACAGTGAATAATAACATGCATGAAGTAGTAGGCAATAACTACAATGTCTAACTAGCATATAAGGCAAGTACACTAATATCATGTCTAAACTATTAGCTAACAACCTATGTCAAATGAAATAGTATTTTCTAAAGTGTTCGTGACATGTCAATTACCGATGAAGATGTGTGTGAGCCGGCAAGTAAGTGTACGTGGTACATACGCGTCATCGGTAATGGTGCTGGTGTCCTAACAGCATGATATTAATAATGCAATAAGAAATTATAATATAAGTATGTGATGCGGAGCGAACAGTAAAAATGAGCGGGAGCTGAATACTAGACGCAACTATAACTAATCTGCACTAATCTAATATAAGTCCTACAAATGGTGCCTTTTGAAATAACACGAATCATAGGGTTTTGAAAATAGGGGCTACGGTGTTTTTAAGAAAAGATACGTTTTTTGAAATATCCGTAGAATCCCTTGACCTGTCTTTTAAAATTCGCATGATTCGTAAGCTTTGAAATAGGTAAGAATCGAATCTAATCTAACAACTAAACTAAGCTAAAGGGCTAAGCTAATAAGCTGGACTACAGGTAAGGAAACCGCCTAACGTCTGAGTCGATACATATACATACCTGATATATATTAGTCGGTGATCCCGCCTCAATAATATCATATCCGATACCATATCTATAATCAGACATCCCAAGTCAAGAGTGCGGATCAATCATCAAGATATAGTTCGTACGTAAATCCGTCGTACGGCATCCTCCAATTCTGGGTACGGGTCAAAATCACATTCATCATACTATTCACCTGGTATCCTCTTTATCAATATTATGATCTGCTACTGATCTACGTCTAGTACAATACTGATATCGCCTAAGTATGCATGCACGTGTGTAAAAACTACGTCAAGGACCCGCTACAACGTCATGTCGTATCTCAAATACGAACCCCGCTATATCACCGATCTCACGGCCTCAAATCAAATCTCATCGACTCATCATAAATCCCAAGTAATATCCTCAAATCCGTATGTGAACACACAGTCCCATACCTATGCGAACACATAACTATATATTCCCGAATAAGCACAAAAGAAAGAAGAAAGTATGCAAGTATGGGTGGGTGTGTGCAAGTGTGGTGCGACCGCTACTCTAGGGTTTCGCGACACTCAATCATCCAAGAACACCAAATATCCATATTTATCATCAATAACTCAAACAATATATAACCAATATATATATGTGTGTATACGTGTCCGTATACATCACCACGAACTGCGGGGGTGCTATACGCCATCCACCCGACTTCTCCCCGTAGATAGAAATCTACTCACCTGGTCCTCGCTCGCCGGTGCCGACGTCGCCACGCGCTTGCTGGTCGTCTCGAAGTCCACATGGGGTACCTACATATCATAATGCACCGTATCGCATTAAAACTAAATTCAAAATCGAAACGGCATATGAAAATCAAATCGGCACGCGTATCACGCATAGGTCCAAACCTATCGCCTACGCATGCAAGAATAGTCAAACCAACCCTCGATGCCGATGTACAAACGTCAAACCATCGAGAAAAATCCAATCACACTCATTTGCACATTCACGCACACTAATTTTAATATAAACTAGGTTAAAACTCACAAAAACCCCAAATTCACTTTAAAAGCCGTTTTTCCGAAAAACTAGCAAGCAAAATTACCCGTTTTAGTGCAAAACTCGATGTTTAAACAATTCTAGCGGCCATAATACTTATTAAATAACTTAATTAAGTCATAAAAACCATTTCCATAATTTAATCACATAAATTTGCATAATTTCCAAAATCCTAGATTGCAAAAATATCAATTTTAACACTTTTTATTGTAAAATTCATAATTTTACAATTAAACTTGGTTTTGCATATATTAAATGGTTAAACCACTCATGGAAACCTTAATGATGTGCTAAAAATCCTAACTAGATTTTAATCCCACGTTTTTATTTAATTTCTAAAACCTAGTTAGCAATTTAGCATAATTATCACCATTTTTAAACTAACAAATTAGCAACTAGTAACCAAATTAGATTTTGCATTCAGTTACATGTTAATCCCCTCATTACAATCATAAGCTAATGATAAAGAACCTAATTTAATTCAAACCCTAGCTTCAATTCAAAATTCCCAATTGAATTTCCAAACATTCAATTAAACCCACAATTTAACACCTAATTAGCTTCATTAAGGAATTTAAATCAAAAAAATGAATAATGGGTCAAAAGTTATACCTCACAAACCATGATCAAACTTGAATTCTAGACCTCCATTTTGAAATCCTTGCACCAAGATCCATGCTAAAGGAGATGAGGGAAAATGGGTAGGAGTCGGATTTTGATTTCGGTGAGGTTTTAATTGATTTTTTGACAAATTTTTTTTGATGGAAAGAGAGGAGAAGAAGGAAGGGGGGGGGGGGGCTGCTGTTGGACCTGCACAATTTCGTCCAGAAATTGTGGGTGGGTGAGGAAGGAGAGAGAGTGGGGTGGAAAAAGTGAGAAGAAAAGTCAAAGTCCACCTTTTATTTCTATCATTCTCTTTTCTTTTCTTTTCTTTTCTTTTGCAAAACATGTGGGGACAAGAGAGGGGGGCTGCTGAATTCAGCCAAGGGGGAGGGAAAATCGGGGTGTGTGAGTGTGTGTATGGATGTGGGGTGATGGAAAATGATAAATACAATACCCCAAACATCCATTTACGCTAAAAAAAAGCCTTTTTTCTTCAATAATTTCTAAACCGTTTTGGCAAATGATTTCATTCCAAAAACCACATGATAAAATTTTATTTAATGTTTTATGATGCACAAAATTTGTTTCAACTCATTCCAATTTGTAATTTTCCCTAATTAAATGTATTAGTGGCGGCTTAAAATAATAATAAAATAATTTTTTTTCAGAAAAATTAAAATTTCACCAGCGGCTCAATAAACACCAAATAATAGCAATTACATAGCTAGAATATGTATATTTAATTTTTATAATAAGATATTTGTATTTTGACTTTTTACAGAAAACCCCCTTATTTTACCGATTTTTCAAAATTTCACCGAAACGATTCCTAGGCTAAAGCCATAACTCTATTGTTGTCACAATAACAGTTATTGGACGCTCAATGGTAGGAACCTCATTCATCTCATGAATAAGAAATGTCCAGACAACCACTTTGGCAGCATCGTTGGTAGCGATGTATTCGTCCTTTTTCGTCTAGTATGCCACGGTATCTAGCTTGAACTCTTCCAACATACTGTCCCACACTGAGGGTAAAGACAATGCCTGTGACTGACTTTCAGTCGACCTTATCACTGTGAAAGCTCGAACCAAGAACATTCTTTTAGTGCTTCTCAAGTACTTAAGAATGTCCTCCACAGCTGTCCAGTGATTCTCCCAAGGTCCGATTGATTCCTGATCACTAAACCTAGTTAGTAATCTACATCTGGCCTGGTACATAACATCGCATACATGATAAAGCCTACTTCTGAAGCATAGGGTATCCATTGCATGCGAGCTCTTTCCAAACCAGTCATGGAAGACATCTTTTTGGAGAGAGTGATTCCTGAGGCAGTGGGCGAACCACCACGCTTAGAATCCTCCATACTAAATGTAGAGTTAGTATAGCACCTTGTGAAGGTTTTGGCAAGCATCAATCATGCTACTTTCAAATTTTTGGGGTGCTAAACAAACCCTAACAAAGATCTTAACTAGAGAATCAAGCAAACAAGCATGTTAAACACTATAACATCTAAGAGTTAGGGATTACAACCTTTGTAGTCTGTTCCTTCGCTTCATAAGCTCCGTGTTGAGGTCCCTTCGCTTCGATCATCAAGTACCCGGACTCTAGAAAGGCGACATTAAGAGAAAGATGCAAGCTTGCTTCCAATCTTCAAAAACTAAGATGATCTACCTTGAAGAAACTCAAAACCCAAGCTCTTGCTTCATTAATCGAGTATTAGTAAAGCAAACATCCTAATCTAAGTGGCTAGAATAGATGAGGATGATGAAGTAGGAATTTATCTCTCTTTTGTTTTCAATTTCTCACTCATTATCATCACATGTCAAAAAGCTAGAAAGCTTTTTTCAAGAAGAAGAACAATTTCATTTGTGATGAATAATGAATTATTATCATGGTTACAAATCAACCATAGGTTAAGAATGAAGACTTAACCCTTGTAGAAAAATAACAAGGGTAAAGGGTTTGGGTTGGGTTAAAGAAATATCTACTCAAAATATCAAAGTCAAAGTCAAAGCTTCATGAAAGCTCCATCCACGCTTAACCCTAATCCAAACCCTAACCATGTTCAAACTCCAAAAAACATGTTGCATTTCTAACCCTAACATGTTACAATATTATACATAACATATACAATATTTATTGTAACAAAATAAAATAATACAATTAACATATATCACATATATATCAATGTATTATCCATGTGAGAAAAAGAATCTTTAAGTGAGCTTATATTAGTTAATGTAATATAATATATCAAATATATAAATATACATTAAATTATCGAATCAACACTTGATCCGATAATCTGGCTATTTCACAAATAACCGACTAATAAAATCTGTATCAGTTCATCGAATCAACACTTGATCCGATGACCCGGCTATATCACATATACCCGGTCGATGTCACATATCGGGAGAATCGAATACGGTATCTCATACTCGTATTATTCTTGGCCCCGCACATATCACAAATATGCTCCTACTCCGTTTTGCCTGAGCCAGGAAACCTCTGTGTAAGACTCTAAAGAATCGTCAATACGCCTGCAGTAGGTGATGATCATATCAAACACCTACAAGATGCAAGCGGTCAGCTAAATGTAACAGCCACCCAGGTATTGAGCGATCAGAAGATCAACAAGCAAGCATGTACATTCTCCTGCGAATCCTATCAGTAACACTACCGTACAGTCCGGTCTCTTCGTCTGATATGTCGCATATCAAGTCTAGGGGTGGTAAACGTCAGACCCCAGTAACCGATAAGTCGTGTCGATATAAGGTCTATAACAGTTTGAGAAACTACTGATAACACTTACCAGTAAATCTCAGCAACCCTGGCCAGGGATTTCCAGTTATAGCCAATCGAACACGGCGCAACATCAAATCCCTATACCGGGAGAGACGAAACCCCTCCTATCGCTTATTGCCTCCATGTGATTCGGGACTGTACCCAAAAGCCATTGTTTTGCACGTTCTCATAAACGTGGTAAGGTGGAAATCAAAGCACAGTGGGAATCACACAAGACTCTATGACGATCTCGGGTCTACAGACTAACCTGTACTAGTGTCACCAGAGAACTGCCATCTGACGTAAGGTATAATACCATCTGTGAGTTCTCGGCGAGTTCGTCCAGTGTACCCAGTCTCCACTGAGCACCCGTATACTATCTCTGATGTCAAACATCAATGGATATGGGATATCCATCGCCCATCTACATGGGTCAAGAAGCATACGCTAGTCTACTCTGGTATATCGATGCCCTGTCTCGATACACCTGCGACTAGGAACATTTGAAGGATGTACTCAGCGACTACACTGTCCCCACTAGTATGATCTGCATCATAGTCCTGGCAGTCAAGTACTCATCCTAAAGGCTTTATCAACATGTAACATAGAGACTATCAGAGTACATGTTAAGATAAAGAGCAACCAGATAGCATACTATCATATCGAGCAAGAAAGTCCTCCCTATATATGTCAAAGCATCCACTACATTATACATCGTATGTACAGTGATGGCCTCTAGGGCATACATATCTCTAACAATCTCCCACTTGTACTAGGGCCATCTGTTGTGGTATCACATACACAACAATCAGCTGTGGTTGAAGTATCTCATACTCAACTATCCCATAAAAGTCTCTACTGGGAAATAGGCTTTTGTGAGTGGATCCGCGCTGTTGTCCTTGTTGGAGATAGTGCCCTCAGAGTCAATTATTGGATCACAGGCACATGATTGCAATGATTGAGGGAGGACCTATACCGGTAGGACAGTCTTACTCAAGATGATAGCATGCTATCTGGTTTATCTTTATCATCGTGTACTGCTTTAGGTGACCTTACAGGTCACTATTGCGCGTTGATAGAGCCCTTAGGATTCTATCTTGACGGCCAGCAGTATGATGGCGATCATATACGTGGGAGCTGGGGTCTATAAGCACATCCTTAAAAGGTCCCTAGCCGTGGGAGTTTTCGAGATAGGGAATCGATACTCCAGAGTAAACTAGTGTATACAGTCGAGACCCCGACGAGGGGCGGTGGCCAGTCTCACAAGCCACTGGTGTCAATTGTTTCACCTAAGATGTATACAGGTGCTCATTGGGTTATGAGTACACCGGATAGGACTCGCCGGGAACATGCTAGTTGGTCTTAAACCTGACGTCAGATAGCAGTTCCCTGGTGACATGTGTACAGATTAGTTCATCGACCTGAGATCGTCATTTGTCTCGTGTGAGTTTCCACTGTGCTTTGGTTACTACCCTACCACGGCTCAAAGGAGTCATGCAAACAGGTTTTATTTGGGTACAGTCCCGAGCCACATGGAGGCAGTGAGCGGATCTGCAGGGGTTCGTCTGTCCCGGTATTGGTGGTGAGGTCGCACTGTGTTTAGGAGAGCCATTACACGAAGTCCTTTACCAAGGCAGGAGATTTACTGGTAGGTATTCCAGTAGTATCTCAGGGTGTTCTGGGCTACACTCTGACACGATTTGTACCGCTTTTGGGGGTCTGACTTTTTCCAACCCCCTAGGCCCGCCATACGATGCTCATAGACGAATGGACCAGACTGTACAGATATTGTCACTGACAGGCTCAGTAGGGTGTCAGGATGAGTCGCTCATCGACGTCCCTTTTGGTCAATACCTGGTAGCCCGTTACGTATGGCTAATACCTCTGACGTGCTAGCGGTTAAATCCACAGCCAAAGTGTTGACGAGTCTTTAGAGTCCCCTACAGACAGGTTCTCAAGTTTCGGGCGAAACGCTGTAGAGGCCGTATGGAGATATGGCAGGGTTCGATCATATACGTACGGTATTGCACGGATCATGATCGGACGGATAGTAATAGTGGGATTTGGTTTAAGCAAGATCCTAGTATTGTACAGGGTAGATTTTGTCTCATTGCATTTGTATTCGGTCGCAATACAAATGCGGGTATGTATATACAGTCGCGGGGTTTTCCTGTTATTTATTACGGGATGGTTTTTCTGAAGTTGCCAGTTTGCTTTCCGGTTTTGGCCATTTTCCTTTGTTTCTTTCTTTGGCTGAATTTTGGTGGAGGGGGTTATTTGCAATTGTGCATGGGGAAGACTTTTAGTGGCACATGGTTGCTTCATGATTGTGCATCATCATTGCTTGACTTTTGTGAAGTGAGATGGTTGTTTATGAGTGTGGACTTTTGTTGTGATCATTTTATTCTCTCATCATCACTCATCATTCTTTCTTACATTATTGATCCACTCTCTCTCCACTCTCATTCTTTGGATGTTGGGGCCGGCCACACTAGAAGTGGGGGCTGTCCAAAATTCTCTAGTTCATCTAAAAAGCTTACAACTCTTCCTCCACATCGATATGGCAACTTCCTTAACCCCATTGAGACAAAAGAGTTCTACACTATCCTACAGCATTCTTGGACACGTCAACTCGCCAACTTCGTGCCCGAGTTGCCTCGGTCCAGAGGTGGGAGCCCGTAAAAGAACCCGGCGATGTGGTGCCCTTCCGACGAGGAGATGAAGACCGGAGATTCCGCGGGGAGATCGGGACGACAACGAGAAGACCGAAGGACACGAATCGCTCGGTATATCTCTCTACCCCTTCTCTAGTTAGATAGGAGTAGGTTAATGGCCCGATCCGGGTTTTTAGTCCGCGGTAGGGCCGGTTTAAAGTTCAAAGAAAAGTTTTTATATTCCGCATTTTGGCCTCGTTCAGACGGCCGGGGCGCTGCCGTGCACTTACACTGGTATCAGAGCCACGCTATTAACCTAGTCTAGCTTGCACTAACGTGTTTACAAGTTCGATCGAACGTATTTTCCGAAAACCGCGTTTTCATGTCCAGTTTCTTTCGAATTTTTCCTCTGCTCCAAAAATTATTTGGTACATTGTAAAAATACGTGCAGGATTTTTTATGTATTCTGTGAAAATTTGGTAGCTCGATGGCACTGTTACACCGCGGAACCTCGGCCAAACCCACGCATTGGCCGCGGTTCCGCCGCCATTTAAGCTCTTCACAGCACCAAATTATCACAGTGGGCTTCTGAGATGGAAACAGGGTTTTTGGTATGTTCTGTTTGGGCCCAGATTTATTTTGAGTGCTACAGTTGTACTTAGGGCCCACTTTGGGAAATTTAGTCGATCGAAAATTTTAAACATGTTAGTTTAAATTATTTACATTATATCTGCGACCGTGAATGTTCTTTGATCGGTAAATCATGTCTAACTGCTATAGCCCTCTTAGACGGATTTGCGAACGTGACATTCACGTTGATGATCTGTATTGTGCTGTGTTGTTGCGTATTTGTCGTGATGGATAGCCTGGATGCAATGTTAGTACAGTTTGGTTATTTATGTACATTTGATATTGCGGGGTGAGCGTCCGACATGTGGACTGCCGTCACTGCCTGTTTGTATATTATTCTTTTGGGGCACGACCGGGCTGAGGTCGATGTACCCGCTGTATGTATATTTTACTTTCTGTACTAGGATTACCCCGCGGAGTGGTGCACGGATAGCCGAGTTCTAGAGGGCAACGAGCCCGCATCTCATGGCGTTGAGATGGAGGGGGCTTCACTCTAGAATTGGCGGGCTATTCGCCGCACTCGTAGGGGGTACAAGTTGACCCAAGGAGGGGTGCCCAAGTTACCAGATTCCGTGAAGTGCTGGGTGGTCCATTCACGTTGCTGAAGGGGGCTGCCTCGCTTCAGGTTTTGGCAGGTAACTTACCGCGCCCGTAGGGCTCTAGTATTTAATTGCACACGCTATCTACACGACCAGGGGAACGTCGGGTTTCAGTAGCGGCTCTATGAAATCCGGGGATCCTAGATATTTATATTGTTCTGTGATACTTATTACATTTCTGTGATGTTGCATTTTATCACGCCTTGAGCGAATATTATATATTGATACATATACTAGTAGATGTTGTATATGTTTTGCATCCGCGCTAGTCCAGTCCCCGCTCTGTCGTTAGTTAAGTAACCTAACGGGTGATGACGGGGCCCCGTGGCGAATGCGGATGGCATATACGTACATCATTATTTTTGTTCTTTATAGGTGTGATCAATTGATGGGACTGCATTGATTCAGATCAATGCAAGCTAAACAAACCTATTCTGATGTTGTTGGAACAATTTTCAAAAATCTGTTATTGCAAGGACGTTCTCTTTTGTTTTGCACAGTGGTATTCAGTTGGAATATCCTGCACCTCAGTCGACGAGGCAAGGGCCGAGATCCCTTCACCGGGAGTGACCCCTTGGAAAGAAGTTTGCGTCAAGGTAGTAACTTCACTATAGTCGATTAGTTTTGCTTTGCATCGTGGTATTCAGTTGGAATATCCTGCACCTCATTCTATGGGGAAAGAGCCGAGATCCCTTCACCGGGAGTGACCTCTTTAGCAAAGGTTTTCGCCACTATATTTTTATAAAAGCTATCCGGTTCCTTCAACGATATCAAGTTCATTACGTTAAAGGTTTTTCGCCAAAAACCATTCGTAGCCCTCCGTCATTTCATATGGATAGTCAGTAGTATTCAAGCTGTGTTTGTTGGACAAAGTCAAGGCACAGTGATTGGTAGCTATTGGATATTCATATGCAGCATAGATAGATGCGTTGGTTTGGGACGGTCGTACTGCCTTATTGGCCAAAGTCTAGGGTAGGTACGGGTGGGTTCAAATCAACCTGGAGAATAACGGGTAGAACTTGACATGTGACTTATGATTTGTTGGCCAAAGTCAAGGTCGTAAGAGCATGGGGTAAAAATCACATCGGGAGTTTCTAAAGAAACTGAAACTTTCCAGATATGCGCATACCTTTTGGAGTATGATAGTGTGGGTGGATTCCATCACGTTAGCATGCGATGATAGTTGGATCCCGATTCCCACTGATGAGTTGGTTTACTCCTTGGGTGATCCCGACTAATTCTTCTTTCAGGTTTGGAGGAGAATTTGATGGTACAGTGGGAGGTTCACTGATTAGATAAATTGATAACCATTCTGATCTAGGTTAAAGTGCACGCTGAGTGTTTCTTTTCTCTCTCTCTTTGGCAGCGACCATGACCCGACCCTATACTATGACTCAGTGACCAAAATTAACCGAACCTTCTTAAACACTGGCTTTTGGATTGTCAGAGTTGCATACCTCATTGCCACTCCTTTTACCCTTTTCTCCAGGACACCCCGTATTACTACGAACGTCCACTTCCATTGGATAAAACTATTTTATGGTTATATACGAACTCGAAGGAACTTGTTCCAGATTCGAGGATGGTTTCTGGTTCTGGAGAAAATGAATAGGACTATTCAGTTGTCTTTTCCTTTTACCTTCTCTCAGGTTGCGAGTGCTCCTTGGATTAGGGGTTAGTACACCCGTTACGCTTATTGGATAGTCTTCTTCCAAACCTTAGGCTGGTGCCGAACGGTAGGGAATGAAGAAAGCCAATTAGCCTAAGTGTGGTGTACAGAAGGTATTAAGTAAAGACAAATAAAGGGATTAGAAGGAGGGTAAAATAAACCGCGACTGCTATTCACGACCAAACCAAGTATTTCATTACCACTCCCACTTCACCTATTGTATTTCTCCAGAACACTTCATATCACTATGAAGATCCACAGTTTATTGGATACTCCATCGTATGGTTATATACGAACTCGAAAGAAACTTGTTCCAGTTCGGGGATAGATTCTGGTTCAGGAAAAATAGGAATAAGGTTTATTCGGTTGTCTTTTATCTTCATCTTCTCTTGCATTGCGAGTGCTCCAAGGACTAGGACAGTACACCCATTATGCTTATTGGATAGTCTTCTTCCAAACCATAGGCTGGTGCCGAAAGGTAGGGAAGGAATAAAACCATTTAGCCTAAGAGGGTGTACAGAAGGTAATGATTAAAGACATATAAATGGATGTGGAGAGATGGCAAAGAAATATACGGTTACAGTTGTGAATCTGGATAATGGAAGAGGCATTACTAGGAATACCAGGATACCCCTACGAAACATTTCAATGTTTCGATCTCACTGTGTACTGTTAAAAGAAAACTAATTTCCCAATAAGCCCTTGCTCCAGGGTATGTATTTACCAGGTGTCATTCTCACATCTGTATGGTTTTACAGATGATGAGTGGGAGTAAGTTATTGGGAATTAGGTGATCATCCTCATTTTATCTGAATTCGTTGTAATTGGTGATATTTGAGGAAATCACCTGGGTAGTTTGCCGGACGGCAAATATTTGGTTTTGAATATCCGTTGTTATGCACCAATTTCAAATAGATATATCTGTACGTCTATCTTTATAGAGTGAGATATAACTTTTTGAAATTATGTTTATGACATTTACCAATATCAGTGGATAGTTAGGTAAGGAGTATTAAACAGCGGTGTAATTCTTCTTAACCATAAGTACAGTTTTCAATCTACGACACACAGGGATTAAGTTATTAGACTCAAGGGACTCATACAGAATATTGTATGTTATCTAGTGTCCATTAGGACATAGGAGATGGTACTCGTACTATATTCTGTTTACTTGTGATTTCTCTGGTTCTTAGACATGTGTTTCGTAGAAACACAAGGTCCAAGCTTTGAGAAGTTATAGGTATAAGAGTAAAGTAGAGAACCATATGTTGCAAGTATCGGGATTTTTCAAGGTGATCGAAGATGTGTGTGTATGGTATTCAGTTAATAGTAATTATTAAGAGAACTTGCTTCCCTTTTAGGTTACTCATAATTGGAAGTACTCCTAAGTTGAGTAATGCTGATCGGCCTCTCTCCATTTAAGTTGACATGCCCTGGAGACAGCTGCATGATTTGAATCTGGTTCAATTAAATTAGTGCCTCTGTTTCTGTGTTGGATATAGAACGGTTCATATCTTGACATTGTTAAGGTATGGGTAGTTGTCCAGCTTATGCTTAAAACCAGACACTGGACAACTCAAGGCACGTTTCTGTAATGGCCGTTTGTGGGTTGACCCGGGCCATGTCGAGGGTTGACTTTCTACCATCTGGAAGATCAATAGTGATATTGTTCTAGACTCGCCATAGTTTTAAGTAAAATGGATTTTTTCAGAAAACAGTAGTGGGAGTATGGTAGAACTGGAAGTGATTCCAGAACCGCAAACGATTACTGAAAATTTGATAAGGACCTAAAGATTCAATCTGATTTGACATTCCATTAGCCACTCCGCAGATATGGTGGGTAACCTCAGGCACCCGAGAGGTACTTCGGTATGCTCAAAGACGGTGATAGGGAGGTTCTTGTTTACCCAGACTTGCCATTGCTGTTGTTCCAGACTGTGAGACCCGGCAGGAGGATGAGTATAGCGTCGTTCTAGACTAGCTTTAGAAGTGCACGTGTATATGACTCTTCCAGAGGGTTGTCGTGGTCAGTGGGAGCAGCGGAAGCATAGTAGACAAGTAGCCTATGTCTATTTATGGACTAAAGCAGAAATAGCGGAGATAGATCATCTATTTCTGATATGACAGTCATAGATTTGACTTCTTCAGAATAGGGGATGGATCTGTTAAGATGGTAGTAGGGTGTGATGTCCTGGTATTTGATGACATACACAGAGTAGGAAGTGAAGTTCCTATACCGCAACCGGTTATACTTTGGTTGTCACACAATTGTTTCTCCACATAAGATATGGATATTATATCAGACATTCTGGTTACTAGATCTATGGTTTTAGATCTAGATTTGGGTAGTATCCCAATCTGGGTGCTTAGACAGCATTCTAAAGGTGTTTTAGAATGGACGACTCCTGGCACGGTAGTGTACCTGCAGGTGATGGAGTCACCCTATCTGAAGGTGTTTTACAGACTAAAGGGGAGAGAGATGTACATGATTGGCACATCACATGCTTAGGCAATTGAGTCAATCATGAGATGTCAAGTACCACACCAGACGTTGTTTTGCACTAGATGCAATAAGTTGATATTAATCCTATCCTGGAGAAACATTCGGAAGCAGTTTTAGAACATAAGTGGATGTTCTAGGGATATGATAATGACACCCCATTCGGGAGACAGTTATCATTCCAGGCTTCCAAGGTGACCTGGATGACAGAGTGACTGTCAGAGTTATAGTTTTCCCTCTGACGAGGGGCAGTATTTTGGACAGGTGGTCCAAGCGGATACTGAGGGAGGCATGGCGCAGGATACTGATTAAGTTCAGTTGACGATACAGTCTAAGAAGTTTGGATTTGGAGTTCATTTATGAACTAGATCCCATCAGACATCCAAACATATTCTAAGACAGGTATTGCTCATTTCGGGAGATGGCTTTCTCGGCGAACTTGAGATAAAGAGAGACATAGAAAGAAACATCAGGGCGGATCCACTCACTGAGGCTATTCCTCGAACGCAATTGTTTCGCAAACGAGCTTTGTGAGACTGACTAGTAGAGGAGTTGGGTGTTCGGTATCACACGGGTTGTGAGTACGCGACATCGCAATAATTAGCCTTGAGTGCAAGTGGGTGATTGTTGGAGATAGTGCCCTCAGAGTCAATTATTGGATCACAGCCACGTAATTGCAATGATTGAGAGAGGACCTATACCGGTAGGACAGTCTTATTCAAGATGATAGTATGCTATCTGGTTTATCTTTATCATCATGTACTGCTTTAGGTGACCTTACAGGTCACTATTGCGCCTTGATAGAGCCCTTAGGATTCTTGCTTGACGGCCAGCAGTATGATGGCGATCATATACGTGGGAGCTGGGGTCTATAAGCACATCCTTAAAAGGTCCTTAGTCGTGGGAGTTTTCGAGATAGGGCATCGATACTCCAGAGTAGACTATTGTATACAGTCGAGACCCCGACGAGGGGCGGTGGCCCGTCTCACAAGCCACTGGTATCAGTTGGTTCACCTAAGATGTATACAGGTGCTCATTGGGTTATGAGTACACCGGACAGGATTCGCCGGGAACATGCTAGTTGGTCTTATATCTGACGTCAGATAGCAGTTCGCTGGTGACATGTGTAAAGGTTAGTTCATCGACCTGAGATCGTCATTTATCTTGTATAAGTTCCCACTATGCTTTGATTACTACCCTACCACGGCTCAAAGGAGTCGTGCAAACAGGTTTTAGTTGGGTACAGTCCCGAGCCATACGGAGGCAGTGAGCGGATCTGCAGGGGTTCCTCTCTCCCGGTATTGGGGGTGAGGTCGCACTGTGTCTAGGAAAGCCATTACACGAAGTCCTTGGCCAAGTCAGGAGATTTACTGGTAGGTATTCCAGTAGTATCTCAGGGTGTTCTGGGCTACGCTCCGACACGACTTGTACCGCTTTTGGGGGTCTGACTTTTACCAACCCCCTAGGCCCGCCATGCGATGCTCATAGACGAACGGACAGGACTGTACGAATATTATCACTGACAGGCTCAGTAGGGTGTCAGGATGAGTTCGCTCATCGACGTCCCTTTTGGTCCCGTTACGTATGGCTAATACCTCTGACGTGCTAGTGGTGAAATCCACAGCAAAAGTGTTGACGACTCTTTAGAGTCCCCCACAGACAGTTTCTCAACTTTCGGGCGAAACACTGTAGAGGCCGTATGGAGATATGGCACGGTTCGATCATATACGTGCGGTATTGCACGGATCATGATCGGACGGTTAATACTAGCGGGCTTTGGTTTAAGCCGGATCCTAGTGTTGTACAGTGTAGATTTTGTCTTATTGTATTTGTATTCGGTGGCAATACAAATGCAAGTATGTATATACAGTCGCGGGGTTTTCCTGTAATTTATTACGGGATCGTTTTTCTGACGTTGCCAGTTTGCTTTCCGGTTTCGGCCATTTTCCTTTGTTTCTTTCGTTGGCTGAATTTTGGTGGAGGGGGTTATTTTCAATTGTGCATGGGGAAGACTTTTAGTGGCACATGGTTGCTTCATGATTGTGCATCATCATTGCTTGACTTTTGTGATGTGAGATGGTTGGTTATGAGTGTGGACTTTTGTTGTGATCATTTTATTCTCTCATCATCACTCATCATTCTTTCTTACATTATTGATCCACTATCTCTCCTCTCTCATTCTTTGGATGTTGGGTCCGGCCACACTAGAAGTGGGGGCTGTCCAAAAATCTGAGTAGAGAATTTGATTTTTTTTGCTTGCCAAAAATTCTCTAGTTCATCTAAAAAGCTTACTACTCTTCCTCCATATCGATATGGCAACTTCCTTAACCCCATTGAGGCAAAAGAGTTCTACACTATCCTACAGCATTCTTAGACACGTCGACTTGCCAACTTCGTGCCCGAGTTGCCTCGGTCCAGAGGTGGGAGCCCGTAAAAGAACCCGGCGATGTGGCGCCCTTCCGACGAGGAGATGAAGACCGGAGATTCCGCGGGGAGATCGGGATGACGACGAGATGACCGAAGGACACGGATCGCTCGATATATCTCTCTACCCCTTCTCTAGTTAGCTAGGAGTAGGTTAATGGCCCGATCCGGGTTTTTAGTCCGCGGTAGCGCCAGTTTAAAGTTCAAAGAAAAGTTTTTATATTCTGCATTTTGGCCTCGTTTAGACGGTCGGGGCGCTTCCGTGCACTTACAGTCCTCTGTATCTACTCTCCTAACCTCGATCTCCCTGGAGATCAACTATCTCCATGATCAGGTGATACTGCCTTAGAATATGTCTGGATCACAGATGGGA
Source organism: Agapanthus africanus (assembly GCA_030015575.1). Lineage (NCBI taxonomy): Eukaryota > Viridiplantae > Streptophyta > Magnoliopsida > Asparagales > Amaryllidaceae > Agapanthus > Agapanthus africanus. The sequence continues at coordinate 58,070,212 of JASDDO010000029.1, forward strand.
CGGGGTTTCCTTGGCAAAAGCCAAAACTTCATTGTCACACAATGGTAGGAACGAAGTTCATCTCATGAACTTATATTTATATCCAGACTGCCTCTTTGGTAGAATCCTTGGTAACACTGTATCTTGCCTTTAATCGTCTAGTATATCACGGTATCTAGCTTGGAACTCTTCCAACATACCGTCCCTCCACTGAGGGTAAAGACAATGCCTGTGACTGACATTCAGTCGTCTTTATCACCCTGCAACCTTTCCAGTGATTCTCCCTAGGATCGATTGATACCATCTCACTACAACTAGTGAGAATCCTAACATCCAATTAGATCTATCTCATAGATATAAAACCTAGGTTTTAGGAGATATCACTTTGATCCTTATATGGAGAATCCTTGTGATAATAGGAGATTGACCGAGCGTAGCATAGGAAACTCCTTCCCTATCAAGAGTATGTCATCCGCGTACAATACGAGGATCACCACCATACTCTCTACTACCTTTTTGTATATACAAGGTTCATCTACCATTTTGATGAAGTCAAACTCTTTGACTACCACATCAAAACAGACATTCCAAATACGCGATGCCTGCTTTTTCCCATAAAGCAACTTGCACACGTTTCCGCTGCTCCCACTATCTACGAAGCCCTCTGGCTGTGTACTTATAGACGCTCTCTTCTAAATTATCATTAAGAAAAGCTGTCATGACACCCAATCGCCAGAAATCGTAGTCATGGTATGTAGCAATGGCAAGTAGGATCTGGATGGACTTAAGCATGGCTTTGAAAGTCTCAACTTTTCCATGTACACCAAGTAATCTTCTCAAGATATACTTGCTCCTGATGGGGATTTATCCCTTCAGATAAAGCAACCAAAGTCCATACTTTGTTGGTGTATAAGGATTCCATGTCAGATCGCATTAGCATCCAGCCATTCTTACAGAGTCCCACTCTTGATGGCCTGCTCAAAACAAGTTGGGTCATCATCTCATGATGCAATCCTCGCTCCCACTGTCATAGAGAAAACCGAAGTATCTCTTAGGTGGGTGAGGAACCCTACTAGATCGGCGGAGAGGCTGAGGTTCGTTGGAAACTTTGAATCCTTTGGTTCTACCAAATCATCAGCTGCAGTTTGTATAGCTGGAACTTTTTCCAGTTCTACCTTATGACCAATAATTTCTTCATAAGAAATTCCCTTTCACAAAGGTGGCATGCTGAGAAACAAAACATCTTTTGTTCCTCGATGTGGTAGAAGATATTTCCTTGCTAATGCTTGGGATATCCAACAAACTTCTACAGAACTGACCTTGCCTCGAGTTTGTCTGAATTTTGCTTTTAGATATAGGCTAGACAACCCCAAATCTTAACTTCCTTAAAAGATGGGCTCTTCTCATACCATATTACATATGGAGTGGTAGGCACCTGATTTGATTGGAACCTTATTCAATAGGTATGCAGCTTCACAAGTGCATAACCCCAAAAGGAAATAGGCAACTCAGTAATACTCATCATAGAGCACACCATATATAATAGGGTGTGATTGCTCCGCCCCGATACACTGACGTGCTGTGGTGTATTCGGAGGAGTAATGCTGAGAGAGAATCTCATTCTCCTTTAGAATAGTCCAGGAGTCCCATGCTCAAGTATTCTCCTCCTTGATCATATCAAAGGACATAATACTTATACCCGTTTTGGTTCTCTACTTCTAACTCATATTCATTGAATTTCTCAAAAGGTTCAGACTTGTGTTTCAACAGGAACATATGTCCGAACCTTGAGAGATAATCAGTGAATGTAATGAAGTATAAAGAACCGGTCCTGGCATGTGTAGACAGGGGATCTTACATACATCATTATGTATCAATCCTAAGAGTTCACTAACTCTTTCTCTGTTTCCAATAAACAGAGCTGTGGTCATTTTATCTTTGTGACATGACCGGCAAGTTTCTCAAGATGTAAATTCAAACAGATTTAAATATGCATCTAAATGTAACCTAGCTAGTCGGGTCGCATTGATTTGACCTAGTCTACAATGCCTCAAGAAGGATTCGTTTATTTCAGAACTCTTCCTCTTGTGTGTGTTCTGTACACCAAGAACTGTAGTTTCATTTAGAACGTATATGCTTTTAGATAACATGCCTGAACTGATCAACTCTTGATATAGGAAATGTTCAAAACATTATCCAACAATACAAAATTATATCCTTCTTTATTAAATAAAGAGACTGATATGATGTTGTATATCAGGTTCGGTATCTAATAACATTCGTTCAGAATCAATGTATTTTGGTAATACAGGGCGATAACTGCCAACTACTTGGCTTGCAACAATTGCACTGTTTCCAACTCTTGAAACTTATCACCCGTTCTCAGTTCTCTACCTATCTGTAGCCCATGTAACTTATTACATATACGGGATCCTGATCCGGTATCTCATACCTAGGACGTAAAGGATACTGAGAAACAGTTCTCTGTAATGAACACACCCGAAGAAGATGCATCAGCATGCACTTTCTTCGTTTGGACGGCACGGGAATTGTGGTAATCCCTTATTTCCTGCTCGGTCTTATAACAATTATAAGTTGGAGCAGGACCAACGTTCCCTAGCGCAGTATAACAAGCAGATTCGGTCAATACATCCGTATTTTTATCTTGATTAAGGCATGACATGGTCGCTACCTGGAGAGAGAGAGAAGAAAACACTCAGCATATGCTCTTGCAAGATTAGATTGGTTATTAATATATCTAATTAGGATGTCTCCCACCGTTTTTTGTCAAATCTTTCTTCAAATACTAAAAGGAAAGACTAGCCGGGATTAATTACATGCTACAAGTTCGCCAATCTTTCAGCCAGGCCAGTGCCGCTATTTTGAGGGAGGTTCCCCGTGCTTTCGCATAGACCTAATTAAAATAAACCTCATTTTCCCAGGGGCGTAATCCCGTTAACACCTTTCTAGACACCTACTCGATCGGCTAATTGTAATGTGTAAAACTCTCCCAGGAGTAACTCTTACTCGCAGGGGGTATCGGGATCCAACTATCTCATAGAAGGTATGCAATCTCATTGCAAATTTCAACACTTGAAATTCCCGATAATATTTTACCCCTAGTACTTATGACCTTAACTATGGTCAACATATCATAAGCACTAGTCAAGTTCTACCCGTCATTTCATGATTAATTAGACCCACCCACATGACCCTCAACTATGGTCGACATAATCACATGACTGTCCTAATTAATCGCATAATATGCTTTGTAGGAAGACATCACTTAGCTACCGTACACTACGTCTCAACTATAGTCGACATACGCAGCACGAATACTAAGTACTCTACTTACTAAAACGATGGAGGGCTACGACAGGTTTTTAAGAAAACCCTTTTGCGTAATGAACTTGATCTCGTTGTAGAATCGAGTGATTTTGAAAAGGAGTGTTTTTTTAGGCTTTTCTTGTTTTGCTAAAGAGATCACTCCCGGTGAAGGGATCGTCGGCTCTTTCCTTATCGAATAAGGTGCATGATATTTCACAAATACCACTATGCAAAGCAAAAAAACTATAGAAGCAATCAATAGACAAACCGAGTGTGTAGTATCTGCTAGTTTCGCTAAAGAGGTCACTCCCGGAGAAGGAATCTCGGCTCTTTCCTTATCGAATAAGGTGCTGGATATTCTACAAGGAATACCGCTATGCAAAGCAAGAACTAGAGCTACCAGTTTTTAAACAAGTTTCTACAAAATCTTTAGGTTTCCTTTATTTCATTAATCTCATTAATGAAGTCCCATTTTAATTATGCTTCACAAGCATCACTTTTGAAACGAAATCTGCTATATAACATATATCTCATATATATAATATAAACATTCGTCTCAGGCAGTAATATGATCTCATCACAGAACATTGCAGCAGAAGAAACACATATGAAATATTGGATATACTAGGCTGTCCGTGTTTTATTGCGAGACTTTATAAAACACGGATTCCACGGTCATGATGAATAGCCAAACCCACATCCCTAGACCCCTACGAGAGCGGCAAGTAATCCTGCCAGTTCTAGAGTTAGGAGACCCAGTCTTGACTCCTCAAGATGGTCTCACACTGGACCCTAGAACCCGGTTACTTGTGCTCCCCGCCTTGGGTCTATCCTAATGCGAAAAAGTAAATATTATACAATGGTGACATCATCCTCAACCCGGAAGTGCCCCAATAAAAGAATATTACATACAAAGAATTTTACATGAATGAAAATGAAAAACTCTCATCTCACATAAGACCCCCGGCTATTCAAAACACGACGATCCAATATAACATATCACAGCAACACATAATATCTCATATCATCAACGTAAGCAAGTATGCGTATCCCGATTGTCGTTGATGTATAGCAACGAAGCCGGCAATACCCCACATACTACGCTTACGGTCACAGAAAAGAATGTGTAAAACTACAACATTTGGAATTCACAATCACTTTAGACATCTTAAATCCGAAATATCACATACTTCACATTTCATGCCTAACTATATGAATTCCACATATTGAATCACATTACAGATAAATAGACAATGTTAAACTTTCCGATTGAATAATCAAACATCCAAGATTTCCCAAATAGCTCAATGCTTGAGCGGAGTTCAAAAATCCCAGAACATGTCATAGCCCCAATAAACCAGCCGTAGAAGGGTCAAACCAACGCCTCACATGTGGCAACGCTAAACTACCACAAACCCTAGGGTTCAGTGGTGGTTTTGACGGTCACATAATCGAGTTAAGGTTACGTTTTTCTAGAGGGTCCACAGATACGCTTGCATGATTTCCCGAAAGTTTTAAACTTAGGAAAAATCCAACACTTGAAAGTTTTCCGACAGTTGAAAAAGTGAGTTATTGATATCCGTTAGAACCTTTTAACACGTTCTAAATTATCCGAAAAATTAAACGATGTAAAACTTTCCGATCGAATCAACGAACTCTTAAGATCTCCAGAAAACTCAACACTTGAGTAATATTAAAAAATTCCCAGAAGCATGAAAAAGTACCCAAGAATAAAGCCCTGAAGTATTAGCCCCTAACTCCTAAAGTTGGCCGCGGAACCGCCGCCAAACGCATGGTTTGGCCGCGGTTCCACGGTCACTTGATGGAGTTATGGCTTCGTACTTCACAGTAATCCTTAGAATTCCCTGCTTAATTTTCTGAGTATTTTTAAATGTCACGACCCGAAATTGGCACGTGACGGCCCTAATACTACGCAACGTCCACAGGCGTAACGCAGTAAAAGAAAGACAAATCCAGAAATCTAAACCAATAAAAGACAAGAAAAGCTAATAGAAATTTTGAAACATTTGAAATCACAACCCAAATTCTTTAAAAGTCAAACTTTATTTCCTTTAAAATTTTGGCAGCACCTCCTTTGTAAAAACTAGCCCCAATAATGGGTACAACATAAATATAAGTAAAGCATCCCCAAACGAGAGCAAATACACGCCTAAAGGCGGAAAACAGCCACCACAACAAATATACGACGCCGTAGCGAAGAAATAAAAGACGAAAGCAGGGAAACTGTATAAAGACTACCAAGTCACAAAATAATATATAATATCGTCCTCACCAAGTCTCTAAGTCAACATGAAAATAGTAGATGGAGAGTACAAGGATACAACGAATATACAATACAACAATACGAATAACCACAAAATCCACCTAAGAAAAACTGCACAGTATGAGCTGAAGCGGTATCCGCAACAAAAGATGATCAGATAGATGAATAGCCTGCCTCGACTACTCTGGGGAACGTCCTGCAAAACAACTGTGGTACAACGGGAGTGAGTTGCTAACTCGTGAATAGTAATTAACATATGCAGGTAATCGCAAATATGTACGTACAGCGTGAATCTAACATATGCAATTAATAGCAATAAAATGTCATATGAATGCAATAATCATGAAAGGTACACTAGCAGGTACAACTAATACATGAAGCAATAATAATATGACAATCGGTATGCAATAAGCATGCACTAATGATATGATAAAGTATATATGCAACAATCATGAAAGGTACACTAACAGGTACAACTACACATGAAGCAATGCATATAATAAAGGTATGTAAATGCAACAGTCATGAAAGGTACTCTAACAGGTACTACTAATACATGAAGCAGTGCATAAACAATAAATGTGGAGTATGGAATGAAATATGTCATTTTCACGGAATCCTGACATCGTGGTAGGATCACAATCCATCAAGACAATCCAAATCCCAATTTCCTCAAATCAGCCCCCAAATTAGCTCTCATATCATATAAGTCTCATAAATTCTTAATGTACAATATCGAATAAATCTCATATATCCTGAATGTACAAAATCAAGTGAATCTCATATATCCTTTATGTACAATATCAAGTAAATGTCATATGTCCTAAATCCAATATCAAGTGAATCTCTTATAACCTAGGTATATTTGCATGAATAAATATGGTGAAGTATATAAATTGATATGCATACATACATAACAGCGTTCCATTCCACTGTTATATATACCTAGGACTAAAAATATCATGAAGCCATTGTATCAAGCATCGACACAGAAATGATGATCTATCAGGTGATGTCACCAAGACTGGCATCCTGATAGGTACGTAACATACGCTGTACCGAAAGCTCGAGTGCCTAGCTCTGACTCTCACCTCTCGACGTATCCATATGTACATGACTCCCGTCGGTATCCCCATGATAACCGCTGAGTCATAGGTAATGTCACCGGATGGTATGGTTCCCCTGACAGGCTCAATCGGCAAGGTCCATCAATCGTCTTGCCCCGGGGTACCTCCGTGCCCCACCATGTACCCTCATACGGCCTCAACGCCTCCTCGCAGGTGTATATATATATATATATCAGAACCGATAAATCTCATGGTGGATGCTGAAATATCATATCAAGGGAAACCGGGTTTTTCAAATAATGCATAATTTCATGAACTCCCACGGTCCCCAAATCCAGAAAACATCATGAAAAATCCATAGCTCAATGCGAAAAATCCATGAATATAATATATGCAACATAAAACTGAAATGTAAGCATATAAAGGAAAAGCCGCTAATTAACTGCAACAAGTTAATATAAAATATCATGCGGTTCCTATTTTCTCCAATTCTAAATAACATCAAGTAAAGGTAAATATGTAGCTATAACTGATATATGTGTAAATATAAAGGTATAGCAATGTATATGTATCTACCTATAAGTAATAATGTAATATACCCCCTGGGTATAAGTGAAGTATGTGTGCAAGGTATACCTGTAGTTATGTCATTAAGTGTGTATGTACTTATCACTAATGGTAAAATACTCTATAGGTATACAGATATCTAGCAGGTAAGTATGTCAAGGCATATATGTAAGCATGTAAGTATACAGGTATGCTATATGTCATATGCGCAAAGAAATATGAATCAATGTCTCAATGTCCCTAACCAAACAATATCATACTATAAGTGGGTTGTGCGTGACATGGCAATTATTGACGGTGTGTGCAGCATACAATCAGTGCTCGTGCAACATGAGTCGTCAATAATATGTGCAGTGTACTGAAGATACTAGTCCAAGCACAACAATAACTAAGTAGTAGGGTAAATGCGCAAATTCTAAATATGACATAGAATATGCGACAAGTCAAATCATTTCTAGCCCGGACGCATAACGCCATGCGGGAGATTTCCCTGTAGATGTTAAATCTACTCACCAACGCTCCTGGCTAGGAGAAGTCTACCACCTGTTTTCCCTTTGTAGCAGTGTCCGAAGTCCCCACCTGCGAACCTGCAACATTAAAACAATAAAACAAGTATATATTAATAATAGACGCAAAACACATACACTCTACATGGACCAACACGACTCATATACGAACTCTAAAGGGTTCGTATTGTAGCTAACACTTATAGCGACACTACGAAACCATCTAAGACCAACAGCAACACAGAACACGCACCGTATCGGATAACGTATCGCGCAAAATGAAATACTAGTAATACGCAAAGTGGTCCCAGATTTTTCTATGCTAATAATTTGTAAAAATTGCAAGTACCATGAGATTACAAATCACCCCAGAGACCCCTACACTAAAAACCCAAACCCCAACTCCCCAGTCTGGCCGCAATTTGCGGCCAGAACCAATAAAACTGCGGCCCGATCATGGAGGAACTGGCTCGTATTTTCAGGGTAGGTTCTAGGTCTCTACACTAGGTTACTGTCATGCCAACTTTTGCAACAAATACTTGGTTCAACAGCAGATCATCCAAGACCTAAACAAAACACTAAAAATACGATATTTACCCGAAACGATACGATACGCGATAAAAACTAAAACTAACAAGCTAAGCCACACAAAATTAACTTAAAGAACAGAAAGGAATCATTACCTACACAAAAGAATTCAAAGATCCAAGCTTGGCACACTCCAAGGCATCCAAGAGGAAAAAGTGATCAAAGATGCGATTTTTGATGAGATTTGTGATGTTTAGTGATGGATTTGTGTAAGAAATGGAGAGTGTTCAGTTTGATGAGGGAGAGATGAAGAATAATTGAAAAGAGATAAGAAATGAGTGAGTGTGTGAGGAAATGAGAGAGGGAGGTGAGTGCAGGGTGTGAGATGAGGGTGAGCGTATCCAATGCATTAAATGCTAACCATGCTTTCACATTTAATGCTTTCATACAACTCATCACTCCAAAAGAAAACATCTCTCTCTCTCACTCACAAAAGATCTAGGGTTAAGCAAAGGGTGGATTAAACAAGGATTAGGTTAAGTGTCATGGTTGCTAAGAACAAAATTAGCACAAACAAATCTCACATTTACGTGCACACGTGCATGCATGCTTATAAAATATAATAATAAATTATTAATTAAATGTTATAAAATATGAGGAACCCGAATTGGTAAACTTTTTACATTAAACCCGCATTAACGTCTAAACGAACACTAACCGAAATCTAAGGCGTTACAATCTCCCCCTTATAAAAATTCGTCCCCGAATTTAAAATTCTCACTAAGCGTACCTTCAAAGAGAAGATTACAAACTCTCATATCTCGCTCGCATCCTCCCAAGTGGTTACCCCACTATACGGCTACGTCCAAGAAAAGCCCTTCACAGATGGCAAGTCCCTTGACCGACGTTTCTCCACCTGCCGAGCCATTCACACAATTGGCTGCTGGTGAATGAAAGATCGCGTCCAAACTAAATGGTTTGGTGCTGAATCATGTGAGAAAGACCATGAAGGTAATTGCAAAGTATCGACACAAGGAATACGGGGTGAATACTCAATAATCTGGGCGGAAGTGCCAAATTAAAGGCAACGGAACTAACTCGCTTTAAGGATCTCAGAAGGACCTACAATTCTGGGATAAGCTTCCTAAAACTCAACATGTCATTCATCGAAAATCCATAGGAATACATGATCTCCCACTTCGAACTCAAGTCTACGACCACCACGGTCGGTATAAGACCTCTGTCAGCAATGGACAATCTCATCCTGACCTAAAACAACTGGATCATCTCCGAAGTCTCTAGACTAGCCGGGGTCCAAAAATCCTACTACGCAGAGTCAGAAAAATAGATTGGAGATCGACAATACCGAACAACTAAACCTAAAGGTTGCCAATTGGAGTGCCTCCTGATAACAGCTATCGAAGGAGAACCCTAATAATGGCGAGTGACGATCCCCAACTGCCGACAACAACTAATATGCACGCACAAGCATATCTTCCAGAGTCGGTATAGCCCGCTCTCACAAAACCAGCATCCTGCGGATGGAAAGATGGAGCTAAAGCTCAACCAGTACCCAAGGCTTCCTGAAGTTCCTGCTCAAGACGGCAAGCAAACAGGGTGCCTTCATTGGATACGACCCATGAACGAACTCCGTGCAACACAAAAAATTAACAAAGGACAACTGAGCAAACTGACCATAACCGGACAACAAGCATCCGAACGGAGTCACACCCTTACTAAACCTGGGTAGACACCATAACGAAATTCATGAAGATCTGCTCCCATTCACACTTCAGAACGGTTAAAGGTTTCAACTCTCCAGCCGGTCTCAGATGCTCAACCAAAGTACACAACATGACAGACACCTTGAAACGAAACCCAAAACTTCTCTTTACACCCTTGCCCACCCGTAACTATCTCACAAGTCACGTCAAATGTTGGTGGAACTGGAATGAATAAAGAGAGTTGACTGATGTGCCTGCTCTAGGATTTCGCGTCTCTGCCCAATAGTATCATGTACACAAACGCGTCCCTAAACTTAGCACACCCTTGTCACAAATCAAGGACTCCGAATCATTACCTAGCCGAGTATGCTCAAGTATCTCTGACGAACGAGCATCGGCGGGCTGTGCCTCGCGAAAGCGATTAAGGAATAGTGGTCGGGCGCGGACATGAGCAAGCTGTCCCCCTCGGTTGAGGCGAACTTAAGTTGTACTCAACGATCGCACAAGAACTGTAAATCTGCAGAAGACTATCTCACTAATCACAACCTGCTGCAGGAAGATGTACATTAAGCTCTGGTGGTCCGTGAAAATCTGACACGACTCTCGAATAAGTAGTGTCTCCAATTCTCCAACGCAAGACCACCGCGGCCATCTCCAGATCATGAGTGGGATATCCTGCTAGTACTTCCTCCAATGTAAGGAAGCAAAAACAATAACTCTATAATGCTACATCAACGCAAAATCGAGCCCCACTCGCTAAACATCACAGTTAAATAACAAAGTCGCCCGTACAAGAAAGCAAAGAAAGAACTGATGCAGTTGTTAACCGGGTCTTCAACTGCTGAAAAACTCTGCACGCATGCCTCAGTCCAAAGAAAAGAAACTTCCTTTCCGGTCAATCCAGTCAACGGTGCAGCACTACACTAGCAATCCTGCACGAAACGGCGGTAAAAACCTGATAAGCCCAAAAATCTGCAGACCTCCGTCCGTACACAAGTCCGGGCCAAAGCTGTGTGGCCTCGATCTTCCTCGGGACTATACAAAAACCGTCTCCCGTAACTACAAGACCTAGGAGTCAACATAAAAAAGCCTGAAGGAACACTCCGAGAATCTAGCGAACTGCTGGGGCTCTCCCAATGTCTGCAAAACAAATCCTCAAGTGTTACTCCTGTCCTTCACGACACATTGAATAGACCAGAATGTCATCAATAACACAACAATAACTGGTCGAGGAACGGCCCGAAGAAATCTTGTTCATCATATCTATGAATGCAGCTAGGGCATTAGTGAGTCCAATGACACCACAAAAACACACAAAGCCCGTAGCACGCACAAGGCAGTCTTCGGAATGTCATCACTCCGAACCCGAAACAATGATGACCTGATCCCGAACATACTTAGAAAATGTCTCGCACTCGGGAGCTGATCGAAGAAATCGTCAATGCGAGGTAAAGGATACCTAACCGCACCGTAAGCCGGTTCAGCTGACGATTTATCAATACACAACCTCAAACTGCCATCTTTCTCCTTGACGAACAAAAATAGGGGCTCTCTAATGCGAAACATTGAGACGCACAAAACTCCCCCCAACACACAACTCTGCAGCGGATCCTTAAGCTCCTTAAGCTTCGCCGGCTCATCTGGAACAATGTCGGAAAACTCTCGCACGATAGAAACACGGTCCGACAATCCCACTGTGGCTCCGGTATCTCGAATGAATGCCAAGAATCCACGACTTCCTCTCCTCAAAAGCCGACTAGCGAAAAAGGATGAATTCAAGCTGTGAGAGGCGGCTCCACTGTCCCCCTACACAACAAGAACTGACTCGCCAGGGAAAACAACACTTGACTGTTTCCTCACGGTAGTCCACAGATGCCTAGCATGTAGCTAACCAGTTCGTACCCAGGAGAACGTCAAATCCAATATCTTTAGAAGGATCAAGTGACGGACGAATCTCTATCTCCTATCCGATTGGCACACGACCGAAATATGTGTCGCGCAACAAAAGAATCACTGACAGAAGTTAACACAACAAGCGGCTGCTCTACCTAACATGACTCTCGTCCTAACCACGGCACAAAGTGTGTAAACTAAACAAGAAATACATCAAAAGAACATACGAATTAAGGATACCTGAAAACTCTGCATTGGACGCCCGCGCGTCCCGATGAGTAGAAGCAAACTCTCGTGTCTGCCCCCTACCCGCAACTGGCTGAACTCATCTTCTGGTGTAACACCTGAGAATATGTTAGCGACTAATTATATTTTAATAAGCGAATTTTTTTAATAAAAGTTTACCAAATTGACTTTCAAATATTTTATAAAAATTATTAAACAATTTTCTAGAATTTTCCTAAGCATGCACAAACATGTCCATGTAACCTAGGGTTAAAATTTGGGTTAAACCGTGTTTAGGCAACCATGGTGGTCTAACCCCTTTTTGTTAAGCTAATTAGTTTTAATTAAGGTTTTTAGTTTTGGAAATTCAAATTGGTTTTGGGGTTGACTTGGGTTGAGGGGAGAGAGGGCATGATGGGTGTCATGTTAGCATTTAAAGAGAGAGAGAGAGAAGTGGCTAAGCTTATGTCACCTCCTTTTCATTTCAAAACTTTTTCATATCCTTCACACTCTCCCTCTCACTCACATCCCTCACATCTCTCACTCACACATACACTCATCTCTCACTCACTCACCTTCTCACTCAAATACTACAGCAGTAGCTGCTGCTACATCAGCCCCAAACACAACAATAAACACAATAACAACAGCATCAGCTTCATGTGGCAGCAGCAGCAGTTTTCAGCCCCAGCAGCAGCAGCTGTAACCACAAACAACACCACACAACAACCATTTCCACACCTACTACAACTCCTTCTTCAGCTACTGCAGCCACACAACACCAAAACAACTGCAACACCAGCACAAAGGAATATAACACTAGCAGCAGCCTGAACTGCATCAGCCTGAGCAGTGAGCAGCAGCAATAGCAACAGCTTTAGGCAGCTGCAGCAACTCCCTCCCTCCACTTCTTCTCTTCTCCTTGGTGTAGGGGTCAAGTGAGGTATACTTCTTTAGTTTAGCTTCCTAGCTTGCTAAGTTTATGTGTAGAAATAGCTTCGATTAGTGTAAAATATGAGATTTTGTGCTTGTTTTGGTGATTTGTGTGAAGTTTTGTTTAAAGGATGTTAGTGTCAGGTTGACTAGCCTAAGTAAGTGTTGTTAGGGCCAAATTAACCTAAGTAAACCCCAGATTACACTAAAATACCCTCAGTTTTCAAATTGTATAAAACATGACGTTTTTGAGCAAAACTTAGCTTTTTGAAGTCTGCTTTTACCCCTGTAAGTTCAGAATGAAATTGAGTGGACCGTAGCCTACTGGTGATGCCTTGACCCCACCACCAGAGCCCGACCCCACCACTCCAACCTACGGCCGCCGAAAAAATCATTCTGGCCGCAAATTGCGGCCAGACCAGGGAGTTAGGAGCTAGGGTTTTTGGTACAGGTGTCTGCTACATTTTTTAGGTCCATGGTATATACAGTTTTGTAATATTCTAACCTGGGTAAAATATGGGGCGGTATGTCGTTTTCTAGTCTATTTTAGTTTGCGCTATACGCGCGATACGCGAGTGGATTCTGTGATTCAGCGTATCGCGGCGTATCGGGTTGAGTTTTAGACACACACACACATTCCAGCGTATCACGTGCACGCGCGTTAACTTGCGACGCGAGTTTCTCGTTTCGTTCCGATATCGCGTTTTATGAGATTTTGATTATATTGGGATTCTTGTGTAAATTCCAGGTTCGCAGGCGGGAACGTCAGACGCCGCCAGGAAAGGGAAGCAGGTGGTCGGCTATACTTAGCACGCGACCAGGTGGGTAGATTTAACATCTACGGGGAAATCGCCCGTATGGCGTTAAGCGTCAGCGCGTAATAGGATATTAGTTTTATGTGTTCTTATAGATATACCAGTAGCATACTCTCTTGTTATATATAGAACTGGTAGTATAGATCCATGCACTGTCACTAACGGTTCAAGTTGCACGAGCACGATTTATATGCTACACTCACACCGTTAGTGATTTCTATGACACTCACATTATAGGATTGCTATAAACCGCATATTTGATTCTTCTTTGTTGACGTTGTCATGATTTTCCACATACTATCACATGTATATTCATACCATGCACACTGTATACGCACTTTTGTGTGTACCTTCATTGATATATCACTACTTGGGCACATATGCATCATATGTCTACAATAGTGCACATGTACATTGCTACATTTACTTTGCATACTTATCCATTCGCACATCCATACCTATACACATATTCATATATTATATACATGGATGATATTGACTTGATCTAAAACTAAGGGACCGCAAGCGATATTTTCAAAACCAGATCTTTTAAAAGAGCGGCTTCCCCTTTCGTTTACTCTTAGCGTCATACGACACATGGCATAGATTTACGCATTGTATTTGATTTATGTGATTTCTGGATTTGGGAACCGGAGTACTATTTTAAGAAAATACGCACTGTTTAAAAAACCCGGTTTCCCTTGATTTGATATTTTAGTGCGTCCACCATGAGTTTTCTCGGTTCCAGAGAGCTTGTGTGAGTATACCCGATTCGAGGTGAGGTAGGCACCGATTGCAGGTACATGGTGGACCCGGTACGGTAATCCGGGGCGAGAAGACTCGTATTGTTAGACGGTGAGCCCGGCGGAGGGACTACTACCTACCAGTGATTGGTTAGACCTGGCGATTATCCGGAGGATACCGACCAGAGTCGATAGATGGATACGGGACGACGCGTACTGCCGGGGGCCGAGGGCCGATTCCGCAGACGGAGCCCGTGGGCGGATCCGATGGACGGATGCCCCATACTGGAGGATTTGTGTGTCGATGCTGGACACGGCTGATTTTATGAGATTTGGAGTGCTGATGTTGGGCACTCACGATTGTACGAGATTCACAGGATTTGAGGGCCGATGTGGATGACGGCGCCTGAGTTTTACTGGGATTTGGGTATATTGATGGACACCGGTCATTTTTCCATGTTGATATTCCGTGTAGACACTATTTATTCCCATGCTCAGCATTTAGTATTGACATCTCATCCTGTACCTATCGTACCTGATATAGTACACATGCTATACATGATTATCGCATACCTTGCTCATGTTATATAGGGTTGTTAGATTCCATATCAGACATGATTATTGCATATCTTGCACATCATATGGAGAGACTTTTAGTTTGCACTTGTTGCCTGATGTGAGCATTCAGTTCATCATACAGATGTTATCTGTTGGCATAGGTTAAAGTATCGCAGCACGTGCATACTCGCGATTACCTTTATATGTTATCTATTATTCACGAGTTGGCAACTCACCCCCGTTGTGCCACAGTGCTTGCAGGTTGCCTTTTGGATTAGTCGGGGCTGGCTGTTTACCGCATCTTTTGACACAGATACCATTGCTGAGGCGTGTTAGCCTCTTGCTATTAGGTGGGTTTTGTACGGTATCTGTTTACTTTTTAGTTGCATCTTGATGTATCTAGTACTCTCCATCTACTTTCATGTATTGACTTAGAGACAGTTGTGAGGATGATGTATGTAGTATTCTGGTGTCAAGCTCGTTGTGAGCCAACTTTATCTATGCAGTTTTATCTTTTATGATATTTATTTTCACTTTGCTGCTCATTCTTCGCTTCGGTATCACATATTATATTGTGGTCATTGTCCCGCCGTTGGGCGTGGTTCTCCCATTGAGATGCTCTATTTATTTCACATGTCACTTTTACTTATATGTCGCCTTCTACCCGATTTCGGGACAAATTTTTGTTAAAGGAAATGTTGTTAAAATTATTTAAATAATAACTTGGACCAAAAAGGATTTCTACTAAACAACTTAAAGCTTTCTAAATGTTTCGACAAATATTCTAATAAATGTTTTAACACTCTATATTTTAATGGTTTTGATTTCTGGGTTCGGCTTACTTAGTCACGTTACGCCTGTAGACATTGCGTGGTTAAGTGCCGGTCACGGGACGAACTTTGGGTCGTGACAAAGTTAGTATCAGAGCGTAGGTTTTACCTTCGGAGTGTAGGATGACCCTGGTATGATGGAGTAGGTAGCTGCAGCAGGGTGGCGTGGCGTGTGTATGTTCCGCGGCATACTCACGACACGGTACTCCGCCTAAGCGACCTTAGGATTTATTGATTGAAATTCCTTCATGACTGTATACATTCTTGCGATTCGATTTCCGTATCCTTATCGAATCCTACCTTCCTTTTCAGCTACTATGCCGCCAAGGACTAAGAGGGCACAGAGAGCGGCTGCGAGAGCCGAGGTTCGTATTGGCTCATCCGAGACGAAGACTGATCCGGGTAGTACCCCTGTTATACCCAAGAAGACTGTTCCTCCTATGACAGATCAGATCGCCACGCTAGGGGCTGGTATGCAGGAGATGCGCCAGACGGTAGGATCCAGCATGCAGGAGATGCGTCAGATGATAGGGTCGCTAGTTGAGACGCTTCGAGCGCAGCAACTAGAGATAGCTCCACCAGTCACGGGGACCGTGATGGTATCTACAGCACAGGCAGTTTCCCCTGCAGCCACGGAGGTGATTACAGTCTCGTTAGCAGAATTCATGAGGCTGAAGCCTCCGGTCTTCACAGGCACCGACGCAGCTGAGGACCCGTAGTCCTTCATTGATAGGATGGCCCGGATATGCCTTTCCCTTAGATGCTCAGATACGAGATGGGTCGAGTTCGTGAGATTACGCCTGGAAGGACTTGCGCAGAAATGGTGCGAATCGGTCGAGAAGGGCAGAGCAGCAGGTCTTCCTCCTATGACCTGGACAGAGTTTGTGACGATCTTTCTAGCCCGCTTCCTTCCCCAGAGTGTCAGGGATGCCCGAGCACGCAGATTTGAGTTCTTGCGCCAAACACCAGAGATGACCGTGGCAGAGTACGATGTGCTATTCACCGAGCTATCAGTTTATGCTCCGTACCTAGTGGCTACTGAGGAACTGCGAGTCAAGAGATTTGTCCGAGGCTTGCTTACACCACTGTTCCTTGCGATCAGCACACAGCATTACGAGACATATGCCGCAGGTGTAGACGCAGCCCTATTAGTTGAGGAGCGCCTTGCCGAGACTTCGGTAGTTCCAGGGCCGAAGAGAGTTCGTACTGACGCAATAGCTCAGAAACATCCATTCAGACGCCGTGATAGACGTTATACAGGTGGCAGAGACTCGGGGCGAGGTCAGATGTTTAGCTCATACCCCCAGGAGGGTCAGCAGTCGTCCCGTGGATGCTTTGGATGTGGTAGTCTTCATCACCGCGTCAGAGATTGTACCGAGACACGCTAGAGGGAGCCATCCGTACCGCATGTCACACTTCCACCTTCTCCACCCCATAGGGCGTTGCCCATTGTACCCACAGTTGCTCCGCGTCAGGCTCAGGCACAGAGAGGCCATGGTCGCGGAGAGCTTGTTCCTAGAGGGCGAGGCGGTCGAGGCAGAGGACAGCCAGCCACCGGCAGAGTACAGCCCGCTGCTAGTAGGGGACCGCCAGTTGCAGGTGGAGGACAGGCACGGGTTTTCTCTTTGACACATCAGGATGCGCAGGCATCCAATGCGGTGGTCTTAGGTACCTTATCAGTATATTCTGTTAATGCACACGTATTATTCGATCCCGGATCCACGCACTCGTACGTTTCTACACATTTTGTGCTGAGTTTGGGTAGAGAGTCTGGGTTGCTTGATCAGCCGCTTGTTGTGACCATTCCCGTGGGAGAGTCGTTTGTTGCTAGGCACGTGTTCCGATCCTGCGTTGTCCGTATTGGCGAGAGAGAGCTGCCTATCGATTTGATCCTTCTTGAGATGTTGGACTTCGATATTCTTTTGGGCATGGATTGGTTGGCCACGTACTATGTGTCTGTGGACTGCTGCGAGAAGATAGTTAGATTCTGTTTTCCCGACGAGTCGACATTTGTTGTGCAGGGTGACCGTGGTGCCACCCCTCATCTTTTGATTTCTTCTCTTCGTGCTGGACAGCTATTGAGGAAGGGATGTCAGGGATTCCTAGCCTATGTTTCTGATATTAGAGCTACGGATGTTCCATTGGACCAGGTTCCGATTGTATGTGAGTTCCCTGACGTGTTCCCTGACGAGCTTCCTGGGCTACCGCCTGAGCGTGATAATGTGTTCTGTATTGATTTGATTCCCGGCACGGGGCCTATTTCTATACCGCCTTATCGGATGGCCCCGGCGGAGCTTACTGAGTTGAAAAGTCAGTTGCAAGATTTGCTGGACAAGGGACTTATTCGACCCAGTGTTTCTCCTTGGGGTGCTCCGGTCCTGTTTGTTAAGAAGAAGGACGGCAGTTTGCGTCTGTGTATCGACTACCGGCAGCTGAACCGGGTAACCGTGCGGAACAGGTATCCTTTACCACGCATTGACAATTTGTTCGACCAGCTTCAGGGGAAGGATATTTTTCGAGGATTGATTTGCGATCAGGCTATCATCAGCTGCGAGTTCGACAGGAGGACATTTCGAAAACAGCTTTTCGTACGCGTTATGGCCATTATGAGTTTTTGGTGTTGTCGTTCGGACTCACCAACGCGCCAGCAGCTTTCGTGGACATGATGAACCGTATATTCAGGCCGTATCTTGACTTGTTCATCATCGTATTCATTGATGGTATATTGGTGTATTCCCGGAGTAGAGAAGAGCACGAGCAGCACCTGCGGATCACACTGCAGACCTTGAGGGAGCACCAGCTTTATACAAAATTCTCCAAGTACGCGTTCTGGTTGGATAGCATGGACTTCTTGGGTCACGTGATTACACGGGATGGTATATGTGTAGACCCGAGGAAGGTCGAGGCCGTTCGGAGTTCGCCCAGACCTACATCCGTTACTGAGATACGCAGTTTTCTAGGACTGGCCGGCTACTACAGGCGTTTTGTACAGGATTTCTCCCGTATTGCTGCACCTTTGACCGGTTTTACCCGGAAGGGGGTTCCTTTCGTTTGGACAGAGGAGTGCGGGCACAGTTTCCAACAGCTACGGACTTGTTTGACTACGGCGCCAATGTTATCATTGCCTTCAGGATCAGGCGGGTTTGTAGTCTATTGTGATGCCTCACGAGTGGGGCTAGGGTGCGTATTGATGCAACATAGTAGGGTGATCGCATATGCTTCCCGGCAATTGAAGAAACATGAACAGAACTACCTCATTCATGATTTGGAGATGGCTGCAGTGGTCTTTGCACTTAAGATCTGGCGACATTACCTCTATGGCGAGTCGTGCCAGATATTCACTGATCACAAGAGCCTAAAGTATATATTTCAGCAGCGAGACCTGAATCTCCGACAGCTCCGTTGGATGGAACTGGTGAAAGACTACGACTGCGAGATCTTGTATCACCCGGGCAAGGCTAATGTAGTAGCGGATGTTTTGAGCAGGAGGCCCGAGGGTAGTCTATCGTGTTTGAGTGCAGTACAGGGGCAGTCGTCGGTAGATTGGCAGATATTATGCGACAGCCGAGTGCAGTTCGAGTTCATGCAGATAGAGGACAGCTTGCGCACGTTCGTGCACGCCCACAGTTGCTTGACCGTATATATG
Source organism: Agapanthus africanus (assembly GCA_030015575.1). Lineage (NCBI taxonomy): Eukaryota > Viridiplantae > Streptophyta > Magnoliopsida > Asparagales > Amaryllidaceae > Agapanthus > Agapanthus africanus. The sequence goes on from JASDDO010000029.1 coordinate 58,089,837, forward strand.
AGGCACAGTGCAGGGATGACTGTTGCTCAGAGATCATGGCATAGATTGGATAGGGCAGATTCTCCGAGTTCGTGATCGATGATCAGGAGATATTACGATTTGGGTCTAGACTGTGCGTACCAGATGTTGAGGGATTGCGGCGTGATATTCTTGAGGAGGAACATCGATCGGTGTACAGTGTCCACCCCGGTTCTACCAAGATTGTAAGTCCACGTTGCGACCCCCGGTTCTTACGGGGAGGCGGAAACGGTATAAAAATCAAATTTTTAGCGCATGGGGCAACATGGACTAACAAAGTCGGGATCTTTTCTAAACTAAACTAGCTACCATGCTAAAGAGAGTTAGCTACTCGGATAAAAGGTTATACCTAACTTGAACTCCTTCTTCTTGAAACCTAGTAGAGGTTGATGGTTCTCTCCTCGTCGCCTTCTTCCGTCAAAGATGGATCCACCTGAGGGTTCAACCTTCGGGCTCTTTCTTGAACTTAGAGTGAACTAGGATCTCCGGCTTGCTAAACCTTGAACCCTAGAGAGAGTAGAGAGTATCTATAGGGTGTTTTCTTTTCAAGGAGAGGGATTCTCAACACATGAGAAGGATTCTCCTTGAGCTTGAGGAAGAAGAAGATGAAATGAGGAGAGAGAATCAATATGATAGAATGAGCTCATTTTCCTTTTGCAACCATAACAAAAGGAAAAAGATATATCTAATTAATAATAATAATTCAAAATGAAATAGTTGATGGTTGTATTTGGAATGACCACTATCATCACTTCATTAAATGAATGTAAGCTAGAATCAAGGAGTATCCTTGCAAAGCAATGATGATGGTCAAACATTCAACCATGGTCAACAAGTCAACCATGGTCAACAAGTCAACAAAATCAACCATGACACAATTTCATTTAATTACTATTATTAATTGATATTTCATAAATCCTTTAGGGTTTGGAAAAAGACGACTGTCAACTGTGCATACGCACCCGTTCCGAAACCCTAATGAAAGACCTCTTCCTCCGCCTCAAACAACTGTGCATACACATCTGCATTCTCGTTCCGAGGAATAAGAATACTGAGAGATAAAAGCAACCCCAAAACATATACCAGTATCTGGCTCAAACCAGAGCCTGCTAGTATAATCCGTCCGGACTCCAAACGTGCACAAGTGCGCGGATGAGAACGAACCCTGCCGCAAAACCATGCGACCTCTACTCAGTTTTGCCCAGAGGCGAATAGCCCTCTGTGTGGGACTCTAAAGACTCGACGGTACGCTGGCAGTGGGTTTAACCACAGACCGCAAGCGGCACTAGCTGTGCGTAACGGTCCCCAGGTAGATGCCGATAAGAAGACTGACGAGGTAAAACCCATCTGAACTCCTACTGAGTCTGAATGTGACATTCTCCGTACAGTCCGGTCTGTTCGTCTGATACATCGCATGTCGGGCCTAGGGGGCGGTAAACGTCAGTCCCCCAATAGCGGTACAAGTCGTGTCGGAGTGAAGCCCAAAACACCCTGAGATAACACTGGAAGCCTACCGGTATATCTCGCTTGCCCTGGCCAGGGACTACTCGTGTAATGGCTCTCCTAGACACAGCGCGATGTCAACTCCCAATACCGGGAGAGACGAATCCTGTCTAACCGCCACTGCCTCCAAGTGCTTCGGGACTGCACCCAACTACCACCTGTTTTCACGACTCCTTTGAGCCGTGGTAGGGTAGTAGTCAAAGTACAGTGGGAACACACTCGAGGCGAAGTGGCAGTGTCAAGTCAGCGGACTAAGCTGTACTCATGTCACCTGGGAACTGATAACTGACGATAGGTATAAAAACCAACTAGTCAGTTCCCGACGAGTCCTGTCCAGTGTGCTCGTAACCTAACGAGCACCCGCATACTATCTCAAGTACGACGTACTGACGGCTGTAGGACAGACCGTCTCCCACACTGGGATGAGAAGCGCATGCGCTAGTCTACTCCGGAGTATCGATGCCCTGTCTCGATAGTCCTGCGACTAGGGACCTATATAAGGATGTGCTTATAGATTACCCAGCCCCCACTAGTGTGACGGCCATCACAACGCTGGTAATCAAGTAAAGATCCAAAGGGCTCCACTAATGCGTATAGGTGATATCGCAAAATAAACACATGTACACATTGAAGTAGAAACAAACCAAGTAGCATACTACTATTTTGAGCAAGATTGTATATACAAGGTGAATATCCCAAGCTTCCATTAAGTAATATACAAACCAGTATGATACAGTAATGGCCTCTAGGGCATATACACAAACAAAGATGTACCATGATATGAGAAAGGTCTACTTGTGGGACGGAATGAAGAGGGACATCGCAGATTTCGTATCAAGATGCCTGACTTGTCAGCAAGTCAAGGCCGAGCACCAGAGGCCCGCAGGAGAGCTACAACCGTTACCCATTCCGGAGTGGAAATGGGAACAGATTTCAATGGATTTCGTTGTGGGTCTACCCAGGACTAGGCGGGGGTATGACTCCATTTGGGCGATCGTGGATTGTTTGACGAAAGCGGCTCACATCCTACCGGTGAAGACGACCTTCGGATTTGCTCAGTACGCTCAGATTTACATCGACGAGATTGTACGACTGCATGGGGTCCCGACGTGTATTGTGTCCGACCGAGGCACCCAGTTTAACAGCCGACTATGGCAAGGACTTCAGGAGGCTTTGGGCACTCATTTGAGTTTCAGCACGATATTCCATCCGCAGACCGATGGACAGTCAGAGCGGACCATTCAGACTCTCGAGGACATGCTCCGAGCGTGCGTTCTAGACTTTGGTGGTAGCTGGGATCATCATTTACCCTTGATAGATTTCTCCTACAATAATAGCTTCCAGGATACTATTCAGATGGCACCTTTCGAGGCTTTGTATGGGAGGAGATGTAGATCACCCGTATGTTGGACAAAGCTCTGTGAGAGCAGTATTTTAGGGCCACAGATCGTACAGGAGACGACCGAGAAGATGCAGCTGATTCGAGACAGGATGAGGACAGCTCGGAGAAGGCAGAAATCGTATGCTGACAGACGTCGCCGCAGATTAGAGTTCGCAGTTGGCGATCACGTTTTTCTGAGGGTCTCTCCAATGAAGGGAGTGATGAGGTTTGGACGAAAGGGGAAGCTTAGCTCTAGATTCATAGGTCCTTTCGAGATCCTCGAGCGGATAGGCGCCGTAGCATATCGTTTGGCTCTTCCATCCAGTCTTTTGGATGTTCACCCCGTCTTCTACATGTCGATGCTACGCAGATATCTTCATGACCCTTCCCACACGATCCAGCATCAGACAGTATAACTTGAGCCCGACCTTTCGTTCACCGTGCAGCCAGTTGAGATATTGGATCGGCAGGTGAAGAAACTTCGATCTAGGGTCCTGCCGTCGGTGAAGGTTCTTTGGCGTAGCCCGAATGGTGAGGAGATCACTTAGGAGGCCGAGGGAGAGATGTGGAAGAAATTCCCTCATTCCTTTGAAGGTACGCGTAGTTATATATTTTAAATTCGGGGACGAATTTTCTTAAGGAGGGAAGACTGTAACACCTGAGAATATGTTAGCGACTAATTATATTTTAATAAGTGAATTTTTTTAAAAAAAGTTTAAAAAATTGACTTTCAAATATTTTATCAAAATTAATAAACATTTTTCTAGAATTTTCCTAAGGTTGCACAAACATGTGCATGTAACCTAGGGTTAAAATTTGGGTTAAACCAGGTTTAGGCAACCATGGTGTGTAGGGTTTCTAGGCACACTCATGAGGTTCCACAAGGAATCAACCATGCCAAATTCAAAAATTTATGTGCCGAGAAACCCTAATGAAGATCGTTAACTAGAGGATAGGAGAAACTAAAAGCTAGCAAACAACTTTACTACTAAGTGAAAGGGATTACAACCTTTGTAGATCCGGTCCTCCACTTCATTAGCTTCGTGTAGACGTCCCCATCACTGCGATCGTTAACTCCGAACTCTATAGAAGCTCCACGAGAAGAACGAACGTGCTTGCTACGTTGACTTCGAGGCCAAAGATGATCTACGTCGGGGAGACACTAACTCAAACTATTTCTTCACTAGGTCATAAACCTTGTGAAGAGAACACACTCTACTATATAGCAAGTGGTAGAGGATGAAGAAGTAGGAAGTGGGCTCACTTTAGAATTGATTTTCTCACTCTTTTGCTCATGGCACCATTGGAGCAAGTAAGCTTTTGGTGGAGCTTGATGATGAAGAAGAAGAAGAAGAAAGAATTATCCATCCAAATGAAAACTTATCCAAATGAATTATTGCACCATGGTTGAGTTAAGCCCTCATGCTTAACTCATGTAGAGAATTAACCAAGGCTTTAGGTTAAAGGTTAGGTTAAAGAATATCAAAAGAAATGACAAAAGAGTGGACTTTGTCAAAGCTTCTCCAAGCTTCTTCAAGCTTAACAACTTTGACCAAGTTTAATCCTTTTGTTAAATCTTAAGATAAAACAATAACCCTAATCTTAAACCTAATCTTGGTATGAGTCCCATACACCCATCTTGTGTGTATCATCAAGCATGATACAAACATGTACACTTGCATATATCATATATAAACAATGTGCACTTACTAGTGAGAAAATAAATCATAAGTGAGCTAATACTAGTTAATGCAATGTAATATATCAAATATATAATTATGCATTAAATTATTAAATCAACTCTTGATTTAATAATCCGGCTATAACCGACTAATATCAAAAGTAACAACTTATCGAATCAACACTTGATCCGATAACCCGGCTATATTGCATACAACCGATCAATGTTACAAATCGTGAGAATAGAATACGGTATCTCATATCGTATTAATCTCGGTCCCGCATATATCACATATGTGCTCCTACTCCGTTTCGCTTGAGCCAGGAAACCCCTGTGTACGACTCTAAAGACCCATCAATACGCCGGTAGTAGGTGATGATCATATCAAACACCCACAGGCCGCAAGCGCTGTGCTAAACGTAACGGCCACCCGGGTATTGAGCGATCATAAGATCAACAAGCAAGCCCGCTAGTTCTCCTGGGAATCCAATCAGTAACACTACCGTACAGTCTGGTCTCGTCGTTTGATATGTCGCATATCTCACCTAGGGGTGGTAAACGTCAGACCCCAGTAGCTCGATAAGTCGTGTCGATATGAGGTCTATAACAGTTCGAGAAACTACTGGTAACACTTACCTGTAAATCTCAGCAACCCTGAACAGGGATTTCCAGTTATAGCCAATCGAACACAGCACAACATCAACTCCCTATACCGGGAGAGACGAATTCCCTCCTATCGCTCATTGTCTCCATGTGATTCGGGACTGTACCCAAAAGCCACCGTTTTGCACGCCTTCTTGGACGTGGTAAGGTGGAAATCAAAGCACAGTGAGAATCACACAAGACTCTATGACGATCTCGGGTCAAACAGACTACTCTGTACCAGTGTCACCGGAGAATTGCTGTAATGTTTTGAAAATCGTTTCGGTGAAATTTCAAAAAAATCGGTAAAATAAGGGGGTTTTCTGTAAAAAATCAAAATACAAATATCTTATTATAAAAATTAAATATATATATTCTAGCTATGTAATTGCTATTATTTGGTGTTTATTGAGCCGCTGGTGAAATTTCAAATTTTCTGAAAAAAATATTATTTTATTATTATTTTAAGCCGTCACTAATACATTTAATTAGGGAAAATTACAAATTGGAATGAGTTGAAACAAATTTTGTGCATCATAAAACATTAAATAAAATTTTATCATGTGGTTTTTGGAACGAAATCATTTGCCAAAACGGTTTAGAAATTATTGAAGAAAAAAGGCTTTTTTTTAGCGTAAATGGATGTTTGGGGTATTGTATTTATCATTTTTCATCACCCACACCCGTACGCACACCCACACACCCCCATTCACTTATCCCCTTGAAGAATTCAGCAGCCCCCATTTATTTTCCCCACTTGAATTTCAAAGGAAAGAAATGAAAGAAAAGAAAAGAAAATGGAGAAATGAGGTGGACCTTTGACCTTGAATTGACTTTGACTTCTTCCCCCACTTTCTCTACCTCCCTCTCTCTTCTCTCCCACTCCAATTCCAGCAGCCCTCCCCTCTCCTACTGCAGCAACAGCCCCCCCCATTTCCCTTCTCTTTTCTCTTCAAAACTTCATCAAAAATTGCCCCAAAATCCATCAAAAAAATCCCAAAACCCAAATCCGACTCCTACCCATTTTAGCTTAGCCCGTATAGCATGGATTTTGGTGACAAGGGAGCATTTTGGAGGGCTATGTGTGCTTGTGGGATCTTCAATTTGTTTGGGTAAATTCTAACCCTTTTGCTTGATTTGTTGTTAATTGCTTGTAGTTAGCTTGATTAAGTGTTAATTTGGTTTTATGTGGGTTCAATTGTATGATTAAGGAATTCTAGTTAGGGTTTTGTTTTGAAATTGGGTTGTGATCACTTGTGCATGGTTTGTGATGTGAGCTAACATCTTGAAAAATTGTTAAAATTTATCTAGTTGCATATTACAAGTTGTTACTTGAAAAATGTCCAATTAAGCTTTTTTGTGCAAACTAGGGTTTTATGAAATGCATTTATATGTGAGATTAAAAATATGGTTAGGGTTTTTATCATATTATTAACTTTATTAAGTGTAGTTTAACACTTTAGTTCATGGAAATCCAACCTAAATTGTAGTTTGTGCATTTTTGCTATGAAATTGTTAAAAAGGGTATTTTTGTAAACTAGAATATTAGGGTTTTTGGAATTTAATGAGATTAAATTCCGGAAATTGTTTATATGACTTATTTAAGATATTTAATAAATATATTGGCCGCCACATTCATTTAAACATCATGTTTTGTACAAAAACGGCGAAATGTGCTTGCTAGATTTTCGGAAAAATGACCTTTTAAGTGAAATTGGGGTTTTTGTGAGTTTTAACCTAGTTTATATTAAAATTAGTGTTCGTGAATGTGCAAATGAGTGTGATTGGATTTTTCTCGATGTTTTGACGTTTGTACATCGACATCGAGGGTTGGTTTGACTATTCTTGCATGCGTAGGCGATAGGTTTGGACCTATGCATGATACGCGTGCCGATTTGATTTTCGTATGCCGTTACGATTTCGAATTTAGTTTTAATGCGATACGGTGCGTTATGATATGTAGGTACCCCATGCGGACTTCGAGACGACAAGCAAGCGCGTGGCGACGTCGGCACCGGCGAGCGAGGACCAAGTGAGTAGATTTCTATCTACGGGGAGAAGTCGGGTGGATGGCGTATAGCACCCCCGCAGTCCGTGGTGGTGTATACGGATGCGTATACACACCAACAATTATTATATGTTATTTGGGAATAATGACGATACTTAGGATGGATATTGGTGTGTTGGATTATTTTAGCGTTGCGAACCCTAGGGTAGTGTTGCACTACACATACACACACACATACACACATACATACTTGCATACATTCCTATTGATATGTGCTCATGGGATTCTTTATAGTTATGGGTTCACATGGGTATGGGACTATATGTTCACATACGGATTTGAGGATGATACTTGGGGTTGAGCTGAGTCGATGAGATTTGATTGAGGCCGTGAGATCGGTGATATAGCAGGACTCGTATTTGAGATACGACATGACGTTGTAGTGGGTCCTTGACGTAGTGTTTCACACACGTCCATGCATACGTAGGCGGTATCAGTATGGTACTAGACGTAGATCAGTACCCCGATCATGATATTTGATAAAGAGGATACCAGGTGAATAGTATGATGAATGTGATATTGACCCGTACCCAGATTGGGATGTCGTACGACGGATTTACGTACGAGCTATATTGATGATTGATCCGCACTCTTGACTTGGGATGCCTGATTATAGATATGGTATCGGATATGATATTATTGAGGCGGGATCACCGACTATACATATACAGGTATGTATATGTATCGACTCAGATGATAGGCGGTTTCCTTACCTGTAGTTCAGCTTGTTAGTTCAGCCGTATAGTTTAGTGTAGTTGTTAGATTAGATTAGACTCCTACCTATTTCAAAAACTAACAAATCGTGGGTATTTTAAAAGACAGCCCAAGGGATCCTACGGATATTTCAAAAGACTTATCTTTTCATAAAAACACCGTAGCCCCTATTTTCAAAACCCCATGATTCGTGTTATTTCAAAAGGCACCATTTGTAGGACTTATATTAGATTAATGCAGATTAGTTATAGTTGCGTCTGGTTTTCAGCTCCCGCTCTTCTTTTGTGGTCCGCTTCGCATCGCATGCTTATTTTATGTTTCATACTCCATTATTGATATCATGCTGTTAGGACACCAGCACCATTACCGATGATACGTATGTACCACGTACACTTATTTTCCGGCTCACACACATCTTCATCGATAATTGCCATGTCACGTACACCTTAGAAAATATTATTGCTTGACATAGCCTGTTAGCTAATAGTTAGACATGATATTAGTGTACTTGCCTTATATGTTAGTTTAGACATTGTAGTTATTACCTGCTACTTCATGCATACTGTTATTCATTGTTATGCCGCATTCATGGATTTTCATGCATATATTCACCATTTTACTTGTTATTGAGGTTTTGGATTCGGATTTCCATGAGATTTTCTGGATTTGGAGGAAAACCGCAAAAACATAAATAAACCTTTTCTCTCTTTTAAAATAAAAAGTGCGGTTTTCCTATGATGTATGAGTCGTCCACCATGAGTTTGCTGATGGATTTCGAGACCCGATTCGAGGAGTGGAGGAACCGTTTCGGGTACATGGTGGGCCCGGTATGGTACCCCGGGGCAAGATGAATGTGGTGTTGACGTTGAGCCTGGCAGGGGACCGATTACCTACCGGTGATATTACCCGACGCATCGGATATCCGGAGGATACCGTCGTGGTCTTGAGATGGATGGTAGGGGCCGGTCTGGACTGACGGCGCCCTAGATATTGAGATTGAGACATTGATATTTCGAGACAGTGAGATTTATGTTTTGTGTCGATGCTAGACACTGTTGATACTGATTTCATTATGATACCTCAGTTTAAAAATACGAAGGAAATCTCACTAATTTATGAAAACAGTTTCTTCATTTACATGTATTCTGTTTTCATGCATTCATACCTCATTCATATGATATATTGCTACCTGAGGCACTGACACGGGCACATGAGATTACACTCGGGTTAGATATTTACCCTAGCCTTGCTATAGGCTACGTGTTATATACATTTTTGAGGATATATTATGATCATTGACCTATGATTGCGTTATTTATGCGATTTCTGTGCGTAGATTTTTTCTATTCACGAGTTGGCAACTCACCCCCGTTGTGCCCCAGTTTCTTGCAGGTTGCCGTACAGGTTTCATTACGGCTTTGCGGGCTCAGTTTCATTCGGGTGACTTTCTAGTAGGTGGGTTTTTCTTGTATCGTACCCATCATATTATCTTGTATATCATTATTCTGTTGTATCTAGAAGTTCCATCAACCAAACATGTATTTTTGAGATAGAGACCAGTGTTGTTTATTCTTTCGACCTTAGAGTCGCTCGTTATGTTTCTGGTGGTTTTGAGTTTCCTTTTGAGTTTTGATCCTCGCCGTTGGCGTTGTATATTATATTGCTTGTGTGGTTGTGACCGTCGATTGACAAAGAGCTAGCTCCCGCTTGGGGATGCCTTTTTCTTGATTTCGTATACTATTCATGTTGTATCCCGTTTGGGAGCCAGTATTTATAAAGGAGACTCTGCCGAAATTTTCAGTAAATTTTGATGTTCTTAAAAACCGCATAATTCGGCTTATGCTATTAAAACTACTTGTTTTAAATTGGTTTTCCTTCACTCTACTTCTTTTCTTGGTTTGGATTTCTAGGTTTTCGGTTTACTTAGATTACGTACGCCTCGAGACGTTCTCAGTTTAAGTGCCGGTCATGTTCCGTACTTTCGGGTCGTGACAAAGTTGGTATCAGAGCGTTAGGTTTTAACCTTCGGAGCGTAGGATGACCCTTGGTTGATGGAATAGGTGACTAAAGTAGAGTGACGTACCGTTGATATGTTCCGCGGCATATTTACGACACGCCACTCCACTTAAGAAGCCTTAGGATGTATATTTCCTTGTTCAGTATTATATTCCTTCCTGATCTAGCCTCATCGTTACCAGTTTGGTTTTGCTGCCACGATTACGGGCAGGGAGAGCTACGGCTAGAGTTGCGGTCAGCACGAGCTTGTCACGGACGAGGACTGACCAGGGCGAAATTCCGGCGACACCCGATTGTAGAGAGGTGTCTTTTGATTGTGTTTTCGCACCACGAACGTTTGGCGGATCGCCTTTATGAGGTTACTCGGAGGTGCTGATCAACACTAGAGAATTGAGCCAATGATAGAGGCCAGCCAGATTTTGATGACCGTTGGTGTGTTGCTTACTCCTGATGATTGAGGCACTGTTCAGCATGCAGACGAGCAAGGCAGTGGTTGCTGCGAACGACGAGATATTGCCCCAGATGCTGGCGTTAGTGCAGAACGAGCTGTACTAAGAGATGATAGAAGGTCGCTAGTCATCGAGGATGAATGACTAGGACATGTGGATCGTTCGCCTACCCCGATGCGAGGTCATCAGATAGATTGATTCCAGCTAGAGACGACTTCACGCGGAGACGTTGGGAGTCGACAGAGACGATCGAATGTCAGAAACCTATTATTCCAAGTTTAAAGTAGTCGGAAAGACATGCAGGCAATTCTATGGTCCCTCTAGAAGAATGAAACCCTAACTCGACTTAATGACCGTATGAAAGCCTTTGAACCTTAGGGTTTGCGGCAGTTCTGCGGCGCCATTAGTGAGGCTTGGGTTTGCCCTTCTACGGCTGGACCACCGATGCTGTAGTATATATATTCGATACTATTAAACGGTACCAAGATGTTGAGCTCTTGGGGGATTATGAGGTTTCGACGAATCGATCGAATGGTTCGACTTCAATCGGATGCTAGGTGGTGAGACGCATTCTTGGGAGACTCCAGATACGAGGATAGTCGTTGGAGCTCAGTCCATGCAGCCGCGACGAGACGAGTCCAAAGCAGACAACGTTAGAAAAAAGTGGAGTAAGAAGTTCGCACCAGATCTAGATGAGATGATGTTCCACTCCGCCGACATCAGAGATGCGATGCGCATGCCGAGGCATGGTACTTGGACTTACCTTCCAGAAGGAGTTGCGATGAGTATGCAGTCGTTCCAGAGCAAGATGCAGATACAGGAAAGGACGATGACTTCCGGACAGTTGGCAGAGACGAGACATGGAAGAGAACGTGATCAGGATTCCTTCCAGGACACTGCTGCAATGATACTTGCACCCAGGGTCAGATGTGTCACGTACATTCAGAGAGCCAGAGGCCGACGCCAGTGATATGCTGTCTTACGAGTGGTCGCGATGATTGACCAAGAGATGACCAGAGAAGTGCCAGAACGGAATCGTCCCCGTTAGCACACCTGACAGGGCCGATGAGCCGATGGACCGAAAGATTGGTAATTCACAGTGAAGACCTTGACCCAGGAGTGGTCATGGTTATGCACACCAGCAGGACAGAGTTCATGATCATCGACGAGACGTCCCACTAGTGACCGTGACAGTTGGCCGAGATTCTTAGAGGATGCACTTGAGCAGTACTATTCCGCCATTATTGATTACGATGTTTTGGGTGATTTATTCGTATGATTTGATTTTGATGATTGAGGATTTACGACCTTTGCACAGTGTTGCACTTGATATCGTTTTCGTGCTTTGGTTTCACATGTTTGTGATATTACGGTTTTAAACAGTTGACTTGGTTTTGTGCGTATGCATGCACACGATTTCGTTCCTGCACTCGGTATAGTTTATATATGCTTGCAGTGCAGTGATACGCCTTTTGTGCACTTAGATGCACTGGACTTCGATTTCGATTGTGATACTCGATATTTGTTTTGTGCACCTTGTGCACCTGATTGGATTTTCGCGCATGTTGGGCGCATGTCTTGAAGGGTGATTTTGGTGCACACCAGAGGCACTAAATCGAGATTTTTTTTGTGCATGTCAGATGCACCTGATTTTGCTGTCAGGCACACCTGTTGCCTACGACAGATGTTTCGTGCACACCCGATGCACTTAGATGTTGTTTCTGTGCGCATGTATGGCACATTCATGGATTTTGATTTCCGTGCGCACCAGACGCACGTAGTATTCATGTGCATATTTTGGGATTGATTTCTTATAGAGCAGTACGTTTTTATGATATTGCTATGTGTTTTCGTACTGAGCAGGACTAGTCAGAGGACAGTACCTGAATATATTTTGCATGCATTGATAGTTATTGAAGGGATTTCCAAAAAGCGAGCTATAGCCTCAGTATTTACCTACGTGTCTGATATGACACCAAATGTTTAAAACAAGGAGACCCTTCTAAATTGTTTCCAAAACGGCGGAACGTACATTTCAAATAAAGGTATATATGTATATAGTTATTTCCTTATGATAGACGTCCGCCACTGTGCAGTGTTATATGCGTGCACAGCGACTTAAAGAGATTTGGTATGCATTTCCTTCAGATACTTACATATATAGATTCGATATTTACATGTATAGTTTCGAGTTATATCATATTGGTTTTGCCTTGGATTTGGCATTGATGTCTTCCCCATGACTCCGATGATTGCGGGATGCTTGACGGAGTTGTGATTTGAGTTATATGCTCATTTTTCATGCGCATGCGCTGCGCTACGAATTGTTTTATGTATTTACAATTTCGGAGCCCCGACGACTTGATGGTTTTGGTTTAGATGTTTTAGTATTTGGGGAGAGTTTTAATTTAAATTCGGGGACCGAATTTCTTTAAGGGGGGAAGATTGTAACGTTTTGAAAATCGTTTCGGTGAAATTTCAAAAAAATCGGTAAAATAAGGGGGTTTTCTGTAAAAAGTCAAAATACAAATATCTTATTATAAAAATTAAATATATATATTCTAGCTATGTAATTGCTATTATTTGGTGTTTATTGAGCCGCTGGTGAAATTTCAAATTTTCTGAAAAAAATATTATTTTATTATTATTTTAAGCCGTCACTAATACATTTAATTAGGGAAAATTACAAATTGTAATGAGTTGAAACAAATTTTGTGCATCATAAAACATTAAATAAAATTTTATCATGTGGTTTTTGGAACGAAATCATTTGCCAAAACGGTTTAGAAATTATTGAAGAAAAAATGCTTTTTTTAGCGTAAAAGGATGTTTGGGGTATTGTATTTATCATTTTTCATCACCCACACCCGTACCCACACCCACACACCCCCATTCACTTATCCCCTTGAATAATTCAGCAGCCCCCATTTATTTTCCCCACTTGAATTTCAAAGGAAAGAAATGAAAGAAAAGAAAAGAAAATGGAGAAATGAGGTGGACCTTTGACCTTGAATTGACTTTGACTTCTTCCCCCACTTTCTCTACCTCCCTCTCTCTTCTCTCCCACTCCAATTCCAGCAGCCCTCCCCTCTCCTACTGCAGCAACAGCCCCCCCCCCATTTCCCTTCTCTTTTCTCTTCAAAACTTCATCAAAAATTGCCCCAAAATCCATCAAAAAAATCCCAAAACCCAAATCCGACTCCTACCCATTTTAGCTTAGCCCGTATAGCATGGATTTTGGTGACAAGGGAGCATTTTGGAGGGCTATGTGTGCTTGTGGGATCTTCAATTTGTTTGGGTAAATTCTAACCCTTTTGCTTGATTTGTTGTTAATTGCTTGTAGTTAGCTTGATTAAGTGTTAATTTGGTTTTATGTGGGTTCAATTGTATGATTAAGGAATTCTAGTTAGGGTTTTGTTTTGAAATTGGGTTGTGATCACTTGTGCATGGTTTGTGATGTGAGCTAACATCTTGAAAAATTGTTAAAATTTATCTAGTTGCATATTACAAGTTGTTACTTGAAAAATGTCCAATTAAGCTTTTTTGTGCAAACTAGGGTTTTATGAAATGCATTTATATGTGAGATTAAAAATATGGTTAGGGTTTTTATCATATTATTAACTTTATTAAGTGTAGTTTAACACTTTAGTTCATGGAAATCCAACCTAAATTGTAGTTTGTGTATTTTTGCTATGAAATTGTTAAAAAGGGTATTTTTGTAAACTAGAATATTAGGGTTTTTGGAATTTAATGAGATTAAATTCCGGAAATTGTTTATATGACTTATTTAAGATATTTAATAAATATATTGGCCGCCACATTCATTTAAACATCATGTTTTGTACAAAAACGGCGAAATGTGCTTGCTAGATTTTCGGAAAAATGACCTTTTAAGTGAAATTGGGGTTTTTGTGAGTTTTAACCTAGTTTATATTAAAATTAGTGTTCGTGAATGTGCAAATGAGTGTGATTGGATTTTTCTCGATGTTTTGACGTTTGTACATCGACATCGAGGGTTGGTTTGACTATTCTTGCATGCGTAGGCGATAGGTTTGGACCTATGCGTGATACGCGTGCCGATTTGATTTTCGTATGCCGTTTCGATTTCGAATTTAGTTTTAATGCGATACGGTGCGTTATGATATGTAGGTACCCCATGCGGATTTCGAGACGACAAGCAAGCGCGTGGCGACGTCGGCACCGGCGAGCGAGGACCAGGTGAGTAGATTTCTATCTACGGGGAGAAGTCGGGTGGATGGCGTATAGCACCCCCACAGTCCGTGGTGGTGTATACGGATGCGTATACACACCAACAATTATTATATGTTATTTGGGAATAATGACGATGCTTAGGATGGATATTGGTGTGTTGGATTATTTTAGCGTTGCGAACCCTAGGGTAGTGTTGCACTACACATACACACACACATTCACACATACATACTTGCATACATTCCTATTGATATGTGCTCATGGGATTCTTTATAGTTATGGGTTCACATGGGTATGGGACTATGTGTTCACATACGGATTTGAGGATGATACTTGGGGTTGAGCTGAGTCGATGAGATTTGATTGAGGCCGTGAGATCGGTGATATAGCAGGACTCGTATTTGAGATACGACATGACGTTGTAGTGGGTCCTTGACGTAGTGTTTCACACACGTCCATGCATACGTAGGCGGTATCAGTATGGTATTAGACGTAGATCAGTACCCCGATCATGATATTTGATAAAGAGGATACCAGGTGAATAGTATGATGAATGTGATATTGACCCGTACCCAGATTGGGATGTCGTACGACGGATTTACGTACGAGCTATATTGATGATTGATCCGCACTCTTGACTTGGGATGCCTGATTATAGATATGGTATCGGATATGATATTATTGAGGCGGGATCACCGACTATACATATACAGGTATGTATATGTATCGACTCAGATGATAGGCGGTTTCCTTACCTGTAGTTCAGCTTGTTAGTTCAGCCGTATAGTTTAGTGTAGTTGTTAGATTAGATTAGACTCCTACCTATTTCAAAAACTAACAAATCGTGGGTATTTTAAAAGACAGCCCAAGGGATCCTACGGATATTTCAAAAGACTTATCTTTTCATAAAAACACCGTAGCCCCTATTTTCAAAACCCTATGATTCGTGTTATTTCAAAAGGCACCATTTGTAGGACTTATATTGGATTAATGCAGATTAGTTATAGTTGCGTCTGGTTTTCAGCTCCCGCTCTTCTTTTGTGGTCCGCTTCGCATCGCATGCTTATTTTATGTTTCATACTCCATTATTGATATCATGCTGTTAGGACACCAGCACCATTACCGATGATGCGTATGTACCACGTACACTTATTTGCCGGCTCACACACATCTTCATCGGTAATTGCCATGTCACGTACACCTTAGAAAATATTATTGCTTGATATAGCCTGTTAGCTAATAGTTAGACATGATATTAATGTACTTGCCTTATATGTTAGTTTAGACATTGTAGTTATTACCTGCTACTTCATGCATACTGTTATTCATTGTTATGCCGCATTCATGGATTTTCATGCATATATTCACCATTTTACGTGTTATTGAGGTTTTGGATTCGGATTTCCATGAGATTTTCTGGATTTGGAGGAAAACCGCAAAAACATAAATAAACCTTTTCTCTCTTTTAAAATAAAAAGTGCGGTTTTCCTATGATGTATGAGTCATCCACCATGAGTTTGCTGATGGATTTCGAGACCCGATTCGAGGAGTGGAGGAACAGTTTCGGGTACATGGTGGGCCCGGTATGGTACCCCGGGGCAAGATGAATGTGGTGTTGACGTTGAGCCTGGCAGGGGACCGATTACCTACCGGTGATATTACCCGACGCGTCGGATATCCGGAGGATACCGTCGTGGTCTTGAGATGGATGGTAGGGGCCGGTCTGGACTGACGGCGCCCTAGATATTGAGATTGAGACATTGATATTTCGAGACAGTGAGATTTATGTTTTGTGTCGATGCTAGACACTGTTGATACTGATTTCATTATGATACCTCAGTTTAAAAATACGAAGGAAATTTCACTAATTTATGAAAACAGTTTCTTCATTTACATGTATTCTGTTTTCATGCATTCATACCTCATTCATATGATATATTGCTACCTGAGGCACTGACACGGGCACATGAGATTACACTCGGGTTAGATATTTACCCTAGCCTTGTTATAGGCTACGTGTTATATACATTTTTGAGGATATATTATGATCATTGACCTAGGATTGCGTTATTTATGCGATTTCTGTGCGTAGATTTTTTCTATTCACGAGTTGGCAACTCACCCACGTTGTGCCCCAGTTTCTTGCAGGTTGCCGTACAGGTTTCATTACGGCTTTGCGGGCTCAGTTTCACTCGAGTGACTTTTTAGTAGGTGGGTTTTTCTTGTATCGTACCCATCATATTATCTTGTATATCATTATTCTGTTGTATCTAGAAGTTCCATCAACCAAACATGTATTTTTGAGATAGAGACCAGTGTTGTTTATTCTTTCGACCTTAGAGTCGCTCGTTATGTTTCTGGTGGTTTTGAGTTTCCTTTTGAGTTTTGATCCTCGCCGTTGGCGTTGTATATTATATTGCTTGTGTGGTTGTGACCGTCGATTGACGAAGAGCTAGCTCCCGCTTGGGGATGCCTTTTTCTTGATTTCGTATACTATTCATGTTGTATCCCGTTTGGGAGCCAGTATTTATAAAGGAGACTCTGCCGAAATTTTCAGTAAATTTTGATGTTCTTAAAAACCGCATAATTCGGCTTATGCTGTTAAAACTACTTGTTTTAAATTGGTTTTCCTTCACTCTACTTCTTTTCTTGGTTTGGATTTCTGGGTTTTCGGTTTACTTAGATTACGTACGCCTCGAGACGTTCGTAGTTTAAGTGCCGGTCATGTTCCGTACTTTCGGGTCGTGACAACTGCCATCTGACGTGAGGTATAATACCATCTGGGAGTTCTCGGCGAGTCCGTCCAGTGTACCCAGTCTCCACTGAGCACCCGTATACCATCCTTGTTGTCAAACACCGATGGATATGGGATCATCCATCGCCCATCATATGGGTCAAGATGCGTATACGCTAGTCTACTCTGGTGTATCGATGCCCTGTCTCGATACACCCTCGACTAGGAACAGTTATAGGATATACTCATCGACTACCGTGGCCCCACTAGTATGATCTCATCATAGTCCCAGTAGTCGAGTACATATCCTAAGGGCTTTATCAACATGTAACATAGAGACAATCAGAGTACACATTAAGATAAAGAGCAACCAGATAGCGTACTATTATGTCGAGCAAGAAAGTCATCCCTATATATGTCCAAGCATCCACTACAATGTACATCGTATGTACAGTAATAGCCTCTAGGGCATACATATAACTAACAATCTCCCACTTGCACTAGGGCCATCTGTTGTGCTATCGCATACCCAACAATTAGCTGCGGTTGAAGTATCTCATACTCAACCATCCCATAAAAGTCTCTCATTGGGAAAAGGCCTTTGTGAGTGGATCCGCGCTGTTGTCCTCTGTGTCTACTCTCCTAACCTCAATCTCCCTGGAGATCAACCATCTCTATGATCAGGTGATACTACCTAAGAATTATATCTGGATTTCTGATGGGACGGTAGTTCCTTGGCTAAAGCCTCAACTCCATTGTCATACAATGGTAGGAACGAAGTTCATCTCATGAACTTATATATATATATATATCCAGACTGCCTCTTTGGTAGAATCTTAGGTAACGATGTATCTTGCCTTTAATCGTCTAGTATGTCACGGTATCTAGCTTGGAACTCTTTCAATATACCGTCCCTCCACTGAGGGTAAAGGCAATGCCTGCGACTGACATTCAGTCGTCCTTACCACCCTGGAACCTTTCCAGTGATTCTCCCCAGGATCGATTGATAACATCTCACTACAACTAGTGAGTATCCTAACATCCAATTAGATATATCTCATAGATCCATAACTTAGGATTTAGGAGGTATCACTTTGATCATGTATGGAGAATCCTTGTGATAAGCGGAGATTGACTGAGCGTAGCATAGGAAACTCCTTCCCTATCAAGAGTATGTCATCCACGTACTCTACAAGGATCACCACCATACTCCCTACTACCTCTTTGTATATACAAGGTTCATCTACCATTTTGATGAAGTCAAACTCTTTGACTACCACATCAAAACAGATGTTCCAACTCCGCGATGCCTGCTTTATCACATAAAACATCTTGCTCATGTTTCCGTTGCTCCCATTGTCTACGAAACTCTCTGGCTGTGTACTTATAGACGCTCTCTTCTAAAACATCATTTAGAAAAGCAGTCATGACACCCAACCACCTGATATCTTAGTCATGGTATGTAGCCGTGGCAAGTAGGATCTGGATGGACTTAAGCATAGCTCCTTAGAAAAGGTTACATCATAATCCATACCTGGTCAATGATGCAAACCTTTAACAAGTCTAGCTTTGAAAGTCTCAACTTTTCCATGTACACCAAGTAATCTTCTCAAGATATACTTTCTCCTGATGGGGATTTAACCCTTCAGATAAAGCAACCAAAGTCCATACTTTGTTGGTGTATAAGGATTCCATCTCAGATCGATAAGCATCCGGCCATTCTTATAGAGTCTCACTCCTGATGGCCAGCTCGAAACTAGTTGGGTCATCATCTCATGATGCAATCCACGCTCCCACTGTTATAGAGAAACCGAAGTATCTCTCAGGTGGGTGAGGAACCCTACTAGATCGGCGGAGAGGCTGAGGTTCGTTGGTTACTATTGAATCCTTCGGTTCTACCAAATCATCTGCTGCAGTTTGTATAGCTGGAACCTTTCCAGTTCTATATAACAGACCTTACCTCGAGCTTGTCCGGATTTTTCTTTTAGACATAGTCCGGACAACCCCAAATCTAACAAAATTAAGATATCGGCTCTTCCCTTTCCATATCACATATGAAGTGGTAGGCAACTGATTTGATTTGAACCCTATTCAATAGGTATGAAGCTTCTCAAGTGCATAACTCCCAAAAGGAAATAGGAAACTCAGTAGTACTCATCATAGAGCACACCATATCACATAGGGTGCTATTGCTCCGTCCCGATATACCATCGTGCTATGGTGTATACGGAGGAGTAATGCTGAGAGAGAATTTCATTCTCCTTTAGAATAATCCAGGAATTCCGTGCTCAAGTATTGTCCTCCTTGATCACATCAAAGGACATAATACTTTTATCCATATTTTGGTTCTCTACTTCTAACTTATATTCTATGAATATCTCAAAAGGTTCGGACTTGTGTTTCAACAGGAACATATGTCTGAATCTTGAGAGATTATCAGAGAATGTAATGAAGTACAAAGAACCGGTCTTGGTATGTGTAGACAGGGGACCTACATACATCAACATGTATCATCCCAAGAGTTCACTAACTCTTTCTCTATTTCCAATAAACGGAGCTGTGGTCATTTTATCTCTGTGACATGACCGGCAAGTTTCACAAGATGTAAATTCAAACAAATTTAAATATGCATCTTAATGTAACTTCAGCTAGTCGCGTCGCATTGATATGACCTAGTCTACAATGCCTCAAGAAGGATTCGTTCATTTCTGAACTATTCCTTTTGTGTGTGTTCTGTAAACTAAGAACTGTAGTTTGAATTAGAACGTCAATGCTTTTAGATAACGTGCCTGAACCGATCAACTTTTGATATAGGAAATGTTCAAAACATTATCCAACAATACAAAATTATATCCTTGTTTACTAATAAAGAGACTGATATGATTTTGTATATCAGATTCGGTATCTAATAACATTTGTTCAGAATCAATGTATTCTTGTAATACAGGGTGACAGTGACCAACAGACTTGGCTGCAACACTTGCACCATTTTCTGTCTCATAAAACTTATCACCTGTTCTCAGTTCTCTACCTATCTGTAGCCCATGTAATAGATTACATATGCGGGATCCTGATCCGGCATCTCATACCGAGGACGTAAAGGATACTGAGAAACAGTTCTATGTAATGAACACACCCGAAGATGATGCATCAGCATGCACTTTCTTCTTTTGGGCGGCACGGGAAATCTGGTATTCCCCTATTTCCTGCTCTGTCTTATAACAATTATAAGTTGGAGCAGGCCCAACGTTCCCCAGCTCAGTATAACAAGCGGGTTCGGTCAATATTTCCGTTTTATTATCTTAATTAAGGCGTGATATGGTCGCTACCCGGAGAGAGAGAGAAGAAAACACTCAGCGTATGCTCTTGCAAGATCAGATTGGTTATTATTTTATCTAATCAGAATGGCTCCCACTATTTTTATCAAATCTTCCTTCAAACCCTAAAAGGAAAGACTAGCCGGGATTAATTACACGCTACAAGTTCGCCAATCTTTCAGCCAGGCCATGTTAGTTATATGTATGCCCTAGAGGCCATTACTGTACATAGGATGTGTATTGTAGTGGATGCTGGGACATATATAGGGAGGACTTTCTTGCTCGACATGATAGTATGCTATCTGGTTGCTCTTTACCTTAACGTGTACACTGATTGTCTCTCTGTTACATGTTGGTAAAGCCCTTAGGATGTGTACTTGACTACCTGGACTATGATGCGGATCATACTAGTGGGGACATGGTAGTCCATAAGTACATCCTTCAAGGTCCCTAGTCGTGGGTGTATCGAGACGGGGCATCGATATACCAGAGTAGACTAGCGTATACCTTCTCGACCCATACAGATGGGCGATGGATGATCCCATATCCATTGGTGTTTGACATCAGAGATGATATACGGGTGCTCAGTGGAGACTGGGTACACTGGACGGACTAGCCGAGAACTCCCAGATGGTATTATACCTTACGTCAGATGGCAGTTCTCTGGTGACACTGGTACAGGTTAGTCTGTAGACCCGAGATCGTCATAGAGTCTTGTGTGATTCCCACTGTGCTTTGATTTCCACCTTACCACGTCCAAGAGGGCATGCAAAACGGTGGTTTTTGGGTATAGTCCCGAATCGCATGGAGGTAATAAGCGATAGGAGGGGATTCGTCTCTCCCGGTATAGGGAGTTGATGTTGCACTGTGTTCGATTTGCTATAACCGGAAATCCCTGGCCAGGGTTGCTGAGATTTACTGGTAAGTGTTACCAGTAGTTTCTCGAACTGTTATAGACCTCAGATCGACACGACTTATCGAGCTACTGGGGTCTGACGTTTACCACCCCTAGGCGAGATATGCGACATATCAGACGAACAGACCGGACTGTACGGTAAGTGTTACTGGTTGGATTCACAGGAGTGTGAGCGGGCTTGCTCATCGATCTTCTGATCGCTCAATACCCGGGTGGCCATTACGTTAAGCAGACCGCTTGCGGCTTGTGGGTGTTTGATATGATCATCACCTACTGCCGGCGTATTGACGAGTCTTTAGAGTCCTACACAGTGGTTTCCTGGCTCAAGCGGAACGAAATAGGAGCGCATATGAGATATGTGCGGGACCGAGAATAATGCATGTATGTGATACCGTATTCTATTCTCGTGATGAATGTATCGATTGGTTGTATGCGATATAACCTAGTTATCGAATCAAGGATTGATTCGATAAGCCGATACATTGGATATTAGTCGGTCATATGCGATATGACCGGATCGTTAAATCAAGTGTTGATTTAATGATTTAATGCATAATTATATATTTGATATATTACTTTGCATTAACTAGTATTGGTTCACTTAAGATGTTTTTCTCACTTGTTTGTGCACATTGTATATGTGATATATTTTTGTGCACAAGATTGTATCATGTTTGATGGTACATGCAAACTTGGGTGTATGTTTGATTTAAACCTTGGTTAAGTAAATGGTTAGGGTTTTTATTTATTCATTTATTTATTTATTTATTTATTTATTTGGCATGAAATAAAATGGTGGCTTTCTTTGGATTTACTTGAAACTTCATGAAGCTTTGACCATTTTGTTTCTTTCCTAAACCTAACCATTCACCTAACCCTAGTTTATTCTCTACACTTAACCATGATTGCTAATATGATAAGAATCACATTATTTTCTATTATAATTATTCTTATCATATTCTTTTTCTTCTTCTTCTTCTTCTTTTTCAAGAAGAAAGAAGCTTGCTAGCTTCAATGGTGACTTGAGAAAAAGAGTGAGAAATCCAAATCCAAAGTGAACCCACTTCCTATTTCTTCATCCTCTACCACTTGCCATGTAGTATAGGGTGTTTTCTTCACAAGTTTCATGACTTGGTGAAGTTGGAGCTTGATCTTGAGTTGCCTCGACGTAGATCATCTTCGGCATCGAAGTCGACGACCTAGCCCGATCATTTCTTCGACGAAACCATCGCTAGAGTCCGGAATCCGATGATCGCAGCGGAGGGACTTCATCATGGAGCTATGGAGGTGGAGGACCGGATCTACAAAGGTTGTATTTCCGTTCACTTTAGAGTAAAGTTGTTTACTAGCTTATTGTTTCGCCTTTGCCTCTAGTTAACGATCTAGTTTAGGATGTCTCGGCACCGGAAATGTTTGAATTTGGCATGCTTGATGCCTTGTGAGACCTCCTTAGTGTGCCTAGGAACCCTACAGGCCAGTGTCGGTACTTTGAGGGAGGCTCCCCGTGCTTTCGCACGGACCTAATTAAAGTAACCCTCATTTTCCCAGAGGCGTAACCCCGTTGACACCTTTCTAGACACCTACTTGATCGGCTAATTGTAATGTGTAAAACTCTCCCAGGAGTAACAATTACTCGCAGCGGGTATCGGGATCCAACTATCTCATAGAAGGTATGCAATCTCATTGCAAATTTCAACACTTGAAATTCCCAATAATATTTTACCCCTAGCGTTCTATGACCTTGACGAATGCCAAACAACCCATAGTCCACTAGTCAAGTTCAACCCGTACATTTCTTGATTGAATTAAACCCACCCGCACGACCCTTGACGAATTGCAAACAACGCCGTACGAATACCCTAATCCAATCTGTATCATATGCATAAGCAGATAAATACTAGTTAGCTACCATACACTACGCCTTGACGAATGCCAAACTACCGCAGCACGAATACTAAGTAGTACTTATCTGAAATGACGGAGGGCTACGACAGATTTTTAAGAAAACCTTTTGCGTAATGAACTTGATATCGTTGTAGAATCAAATGATTTTAAAATGGAGTGTTTTTGAGGCTTTTCTAGTTTTGCTAAAGGGGTCACTCCCGGTGAAGGGACCATCGGCCCTTTCCTTATCGAATGAGGTGCAGGATATATCATATATATCACTGTGCAAAGCAAAAATTCCAAAAGCAATCAAAAGACAAACCGAGGGGTGTAGCATCTACCAGTTATTGCTAAAGGGGTCACTCCCGGTGAAGGGATCTCGGCCCTTTCCTTATCGACTAAGGTGCAGGATGTTCTATAAGGAACACCGTGATGCAAAGCAAGAACCGTAGCTACCAGTTTTTGAAAATTCGATTCCACAACATCTTTTAGGTTTATTTTTCTTTCATTAATCATATTAATGAAGTCCCATCATTTAAATCACCTAAACATCACAGATAAATACGACGTACACTTATGCCATCCGCATTCGCCTCGATGTCCCCTCGTGCACCGTTAGGTTAAGTAACTAACGACAGAGCGGGGCAGGGCTAGCGCGAGTGCAAAATATAAGTAACGTCTATATAATATATCATATATACTATATACAGTATCTATCACAACATATCAAATGATCACATCACAGATATCGCAGCAGAAAAAACATATATGAAATATTGGATGTACTAGGACGTCCGTGTTTTCAATACGAGCCTGTATAAAACACGGATTCCACGGTCGCGATGATAGCCAAACCCACATCCCTAGACCCCTACGAGAGCGGCAAGTAACACTGCCAATTCTATGGTTAGGAGACCCGGTCTCGACTCCTCGAGATGGTCTCCCACTGGACCCTAGAACCCGGTTACTTGTGCTCCCCGCCTTGGGTCTACCTAATGCGGAAAAGTAAATAATATACAAGTGGTGACATTAACCTCATCCCGGAAGTGCCCCATAAAAGAATATTATATACAAATGAATTTTACATGAATGAAAAAGAAAAACTCTCATCTCACATAAAACCCCCGGCTATTCAAACCGCGACGATCCAATATAACATATCACAGCAACACATAATATCTCATATCATCAACGTAAGCAAGTATGCATATCCCGATTGTCGTTGATGTATAGCAACGAAGCCGACGATACACCACATACTACGCTTACGGTCACAGAAAAGAAAGTGTAAAACTACAACAGTTGGAATCCGCAACCTTCTTAGACATCGCATGCCTATCCAAATGAATTCCTTAGACATCGCATGCCTAACAATTATAAACCCCGCATTTTAGTCTCATTATCGAAAACTCTTTTCAATATCAAGTCGGCAATTCAACAAGATTTCCGACATCCTGATCGAATGCTCGTCGTAAACTTTAGTAGACGGCCGCACCCCCGATGCCGTCGACGAAGTGCACTAAGGCGGAACACTACTGCCGCGAGCATCCGAACGGATGCTTTTGGCGACGGGGTTCTCCTACAGTCACTTGGTCGGGGCTATGGGGCGTATCTGTCTGTTAAGTTTACCCGGCGAGTATCCGCGTACGCTACATGATTGCGACGGACTTTTGATCACATCAAAATCCCATGGAAACCAATCATGTGAGACTAAACTGCTATGTTTATAATATTCAAATTAGCTATCTCATAACTATTTGTGGATTCCAAATATTGTATCACATTCCAGATAAATAGAAAATGTTAAACTTTCCGATCGAACAATCAAACACCCAAGTTTTCCCGAAACAGCTCAACACATGAAATAAGTTTAAAAACATTCACTTCATGCCACAGTACCAACGGTCCAGCCGTAGAAAGGTCAAGCCAACGCCTCATATGTGGCACGTCGTACTGCCCCAAACCCTAAGGTTCAAAAGGCAGTTCAAGACGGTCACATAATCGAGTTAAGGTTTGTTGTCTTCTAAAGGGTCCATCGCGTTACTTGCACGACTTAGAACGTTCTTAAACAACGGAAAAATCCAACACTTGGAAATTTTCCGGCAGGGGAAAAAGTAGGTATTTATGTCCGGTCGAACTTTTTAACATGTTCTAAAATTACCCGGAAAAACACAACAAAGTTAAAATATCCGATCGAATCATTAAATCCCCAATACAACCCAGAAAACTCAACACTTGAGTGAAAAATAAAAATTCCCAGAAGAATCAGCAAGTACCAACGGTTATTACTGTGCAAAAACTAACAATTAATCCCCAGGTACGGCCGCGGAACCGCCGCCAATACCTTAGTTTAGCCAAGGTTCCATGGCGCTTTGAGCGATTCAGAGTGTCGTTTTGCACACGTGTCCATAGAATTCCCTGCTGATTTTTTAAAGGATTTTTAATTTGGAAAAAATCACATTTTCAGAAAATGTCCAGAGAAGGGTTCGGATTAGGGTTTCGTGTTTTGATCGGACTTTAAACATCGCTTACACTTCACCTAAAGCTCTAGCTTGGCTCTGATACTACTGTAGGGTTTCTAGGCACACTCATGAGGTTCAACAAGGCATCAACCATGCCAAATTCAAAAATTTATGTGCCGAGAAACCCTAATGAAGATTGTTAACTAGAGGATAGGCGAAACTAAAAGCTAGCAAACAACTTTACTACTAAGTGAAAAGGATTACAACCTTTGTAGATCCGGTCCTCCACTTCATTAGCTTCGTGTAGGCGTCCCCATCGCTGCGATCATTAACTCCGGACTCTATAGAAGCTCCACGAGAAGAACGAACGTGCTTGCTACGTTGACTTCGAGGCCGAAGATGATCTACGTCGGGGAGACACTAACTCAAGCTATTTCTTCACTAGGTCATAAACATTGTGAAGAGAACACACTCTACTACATGGCAAGTGGTAGAGGATGAAGAAGTAGGAAGTGGGCTCACTTTAGAATTGATTTTCTCACTCTTTTGCTCATGGCACCATTAGAGCTAGTAAGCTTTTGGATGGAGCTTTATGATGAAGAAGAAGAAGAAGAAAGAATTATCCATCCAAATGAAAACTTATCCAAATAAATTATTGCACCATGGTTGAGTTAAGACCTCATGCTTAACTCATGTAGAGAATTAACCAAGGCTTTAGGTTAAAGGTTAGGTTAAAAATATCAAAAGAAATGACAAAAGAGTGGACTTTGTCAAAACTTCTCCAAGCTTCTTCAAGCTTGACAACTTTGACCAAGTTTAATTCTTTTGTTAAATCTTAAGATAAAACAATAACCCTAATCTTAAACCTAATCTTGGTATGAGTCCCATACACCAATCTTGTGTGTATCATCAAGCATGATACAAACATGTACACTTGCATATATCATATATAAACAATGTGCACATGCTAGTGAGAAAATAAATCATAAGTGAGCTAATACTAGTTAATGCAATGTAATATATCAAATATATAATTATGCATTAAATTATTAAATCAACTCTTGATTTAATAATCCGGCTATAACCGACTAATATCAAAAGTAACAACTTATCGAATAGACACTTGATCCGATAACCAGGCGATATCGTATACAACCGATCAATGTTACAAATCGCGAGAATAGAATACGGTATCTCATATCGTATTAATCTCGGTCAAGCACATATCACATATGTGCTCCTACTCCGTTTCGCTTGAGCCAGGAAACCCCTGTGTAGGACTCTAAAGACTCGTCAATACGCCGGCAGTAGGTGATGATCATATCAAACACCCACAGGCCGCAAGCGGTGTGCTAAACGTAACGGCCACCCGGGTATTGAGCGATCAGAAGATCAATAAGCAAGCCTGCTAGTTCTCCTGTGAATCCAATCAGTAACACTACCGTACAGTCCGGTCTCGTCGTCTGATATGTCGCATATCTCGCCTAGGGGTGGTAAACGTCAGACCCCGGTAGCTCGATAAGTCGTGTCGATATGAGGTCTATAACAGTTCGAGAAACTACCGGTAACACTTACCAGTAAATCTCAGCAACCCTGGCAAGGGATTTCCGGTTATAGCCAATCGAACACAGCACAACATCAACTCCATATACCGGGAGAGACGAATCCCCTCCTATCGCTCATTGCCTCCAAGTGATTCGGGACTGTACCCAAAAGCCACCGTTTTGCATGCCCTCTTGGACGTGGTAAGGTCGAAATCAAAGCACAGTGGGAATCACACAAGACTCTATGACGATCTCGGGTCAACAGACTACTCTGTACCAGTGTCACCGGAGAACTGCCATCTGACGTGAGGTATAATACCATCTGGGAGTTCTCGGCGAGTCCGTCCAGTGTACCCGGTCTCTACTGAGCACCCGTACACCATCCTTAATGTCAAACACCGATGGATATGGGATCATCCATCGCCCATCATATGGGTCAAGATGCGTATACACTAGTCTACTCTGGTGTATCGATGCCCTGTCTCGATACACCCTCGACTAGGAACAGTTATAGGATGTACTCATCGACTACTCTGGCCCCACTAGTATGATTTCATCATAGTCCCAGTAGTCGAGTACATATCCTAAGAGCTTTATCAACATGTAACATAGAGACAATCAGAGTACACGTTAAGATAAAGAGCAACCAGATAGCGTACTATCATGTCGAGCAAGAAAGTCCTCCCTATATATGTCCAAGCATCCACTACAATGTAAATCGTATGTACAGTAATGGCCTCTAGGGCATACATATAACTAACATGGTGGTCTAACCCTTTTTTGTAAAGCTAATTAGTTTTAATTAAGATTTTTAGTTTTGGAAATTCAAATTGGTTTTGGGGTTGACTTGGGTTGAGGAGATAGAGGGCATGATGGGTGTCATGTTAGCATTTAAAGAGAGAGAGAGAGAGGTGGCTAAGCTTATATCACCTCCTTTTCATTTCAAAACTTTTTCATATCCTTCACACTCTCCCTCTCACTCACATCCCTCACATCTCTCACTCACACATACACTCATCTCTCACTCACTCACCCTCTCACTCAAATACTACAGCAGTAGTTGCTGCTACATCAGCCCCAAACACAATAACAAACACAATAACAACAGCATCAGCTTCATGTAGCAGCAGCAGCAGTTTTCAGCCCCAGCAGTAGCAGCTGTGTAACGTTTTAAAAATAATTAAATAATTAATTAAATGAATAAAATTGTGTAAGTGAATTTTATGATTTTCGGTAAAATAAAATGTATTTTTCATAAAATCAAACCGCAATTGTTTTTCATTATAAATTCAAAAATACCTATTTAATTATGTAATTACTAGTAAATAGTGTTTATTTAGCCACTTATAAATTTTTAGTTTAATAAAATATTTTTCCTAAATTAATTATTTTAAATATTAACATAAACTTTATTTTTACACTAAATTAGTGTAGATTACAAATTTAAATGGTTTTAATTTGTAAAAATGAACCATGGCATATTAGAAATTAGTGTGTATCATGCAAAATTTATTTGCAAATTTTCCCATTTTTCTAGAGTTTTCTAGGTTATTTTAGTAAAGAAATGAAAAGAAAACAAATAAAGCATGAAAAGACTTAAAGTAAGTGATGTTTTGAGTGAAGTTTCTACACAATTCCTCATTGTTTTCTTTCTCTCTTTCCTTCCCCAAGTTTGGCCGGCCTCCCTATCATGGCAGCCCTCCCATTTCCCACTTCATTTTTGTTGCAAAATCCATCAAAAATTCATTAAAAATCCAAATAAAAGTGCACAAAATCCTATTTATTCTCTACCCTCTATTCCTTGCTCTTCTTTGCATGGATTTTGGAGATGGAAAGCATGCATTTTGGAGGTTTATTTTCATGTTTGGGTTTCTTGTTTGAAGGTATAAATCTTATACTTTTGATTTATTTTTATTAGATGTTTCATTAAGCTTAACTAGATTTAATATATCAATTCTATTTACTACTTTTAAAAAAATTCAAGTTAGGGTTTGTAAAATTAAGTTGTGGTTTTATTAATTCATTAGGTTTATAATAATTAGATTAGCACTTTAACAAATGGAAAATCATGCATAGTTGATATATTGCAAGGTGTGATCCAAATTTCTTAAATTAAACCATTTTTAATAAACTAGATTTCTATTTATAGTATATATAGGTGGAATAAAATTCCAATTAATGTTTATAACACTAGAGTGTGGTTTTAAAGAGGATATTAACATGTTAGTGGAATGCAAAACCTAATCTAGTTATTAGTTTCAATTGTTAGTTAATAAAGTGTGATAAATATGCAAATTATGCTAGTTTTTGCAAACTAGATTTTGGAAATTCTTAAGTAAATGGGATTAAAAATATAATTATGGTTTCATTATGTCATTACCATCATGAATTGTAGTTTAGTACATTACTTAATGCAAAATCATGTTTTGTAGTGGAATGGTGAATTTTTCTTGAAAGGTGTTGAAAATTGCTAATGGTTGCAAACTTGAAATTTCAAACCAATGCAAAATTGTGCAATAAAAATATAGTAAGGGGTTGTATAGTCTAGTTATGCTATTTAATGAGTTTTATGACCATTGGTTTCATTTAAATGTCAAGTTTTCATGAAAAACGGTAAATTGGCATTTTCGGGTTTTTCGGAAACGGACGATTTGATCGATTTTAGTGTTTCGATGAATTTGATCATGTTTTGCAATATAAGTAATGTGTTTTAAACCTATGAGTTATCTGTTGATACTTATCTCGATCCATCGGAGTTTGTACGCCGATATCGAGTGGTATTTGGTTCTTTTGCTTGGACGGGACATAGGTTTTAACCTATGATTGTTCTTTGTATCGTTTGACTATTGTACGTGATTCTAGTTACGATGCTCTTTATATGTTTGCGTCTAGGTACCCCCACGTGGACTGCGGGCGATGAAGAGGAGGATGGCGACACCGTCTTCGGCCGACATGGACCAGGTGAGTAGATGCATATCTACGGGGGAAAGTCGGGTGGATGGCGTTTAGCACCCCCGCAACGTAGAATAGGTGTAGTACTTATTGACATTAGGAGACCAGACGCGACCCTAGTAGGACCCTAGTATTGACCCTAGGCTGGACTAGACAGATTTAGGAAGACCATATCGGAGAATGAATACCTTGGAAGAGGTTCGTAGGTTTCAGATAGAACATACCGACGCTCACACTGCAACTCGACATGGGGTACATGTATGGGTATATATATAGAACTAGGTATAGGTATATACACATATATATACAACACGTATAGGTGATTCATTGAGGTGATATGATATCTGAGGTATGATGAAACAGTATAACTGGGCTTGATGCCGTGATTCTTGACTATACAGTTGAAATAAAGTGTTAGCGGATCATTAGAGAATGAGATAGTGAACATGAATATATAAGTTATAAGGAGTGGTGGTGATATTGATGTACATGGGACGCTAGAACCCGGACTATAACTCGTGACTGATTGTGATATGGGATATGTATGACTTGATTACGACATCATATAGGTGCGACCTGATGTCGATACTATAGAGGTGTGACTTGAGGACGATATGATATCCGTATGACTTAATCACAACATGATACATAGGACATGACATTCCTGAGGATGACATTATACGAATGATGAGACACCTAGGAGATACTTGACCGTACCCCGATATTGGGATGCCGTACGATGGATGTTACCGTACGAGGCTTAGATTTGATGATTGATCCGCACTCTTGATTCGAGGAAGCCGTACTACGTACGTGACGCTATTGAGGCGGGATCGCCGACTATTAGAGATATTGATTCAGACCTTAGGTAGACTTTAGTTTCTTATTGACTAGTTCTTAGGAGGTTAGATGGACACTAGGTTAGGGTTGAGTCATATAGTGGTAGTAGTATTAGTATATTAAATGAGTGGATAACGCACATTCGTCTTTACTTTCACACTGTAATCATAATGTTGCATGTTCATACATATGTTGCTATAACAGTATAAACCTTACCTGTTAGGACACCAGCACCATTACCGATGATGCGCATATTCCACGCACACTTATTTGCCGGCTCACACACATCATCATCGGTAATTGCTATGTCACGTACACTTTAGATCATATTATATTTTGTTGATAGAATCAGTTAACAACTAAACCGATATAACATTGTGATTACTCTCTGATGTTAGTGTAGACATGATATTCATAACTTAGACATTCCTGCGTTCATATTTTCATGTTATCGCACAGTATTATGAGCATATGCCGACATTTATCATATACTACTCATGATTTTGAGATTTCTGGATTTTTGGGGGGAAAACCGCAAAAAGATATAACAACTTCTCTCTCTCCTCTTCTCTTTTTAAAATAAGATGCGGTTTTCTCGTGATGTATGTGTCGTCCACCATGAGTTTTTCATGTTTTCTGTTGGATTTCGAGACCCGATTCGAGGAGTGGATGAACCGTCTCGGGTACATGGTGGGCCCGGTATGGTACCCCGGGGCAAGAAGATCGAGTTGTAGACGATGAGCCTGGCAGGGGAAGGCTACCTACCGGTGATGTCTGGCGCGGCGGATATCCGGAGGATACCGACCGTTGTCGTGAGATTTGATGATATGGGCCGATCCGGACTGACGGAGCCCGACATATTGAGACTTGAGATTACATATGTTGTGTCGATGCTTGACACGGATTTCTATGGATTTCATTGTTGAGATTTCAGATGCTTATACACACTTTACTATGATAATAGCTAAAGAGTTCTTATACATGTATATCTGGATTTCAGGATTTGTTACTTTACATTCATGGTGCATGCATTTCATTTCATATGACATAGTATTATATTAAGCACTGACACGAACACGGATTATCTGCACTTACACGTAGTATTACCCTGCTATTACTAGATGTTTAGGATATAGTAGTGTATTATTATGACCTAGGATAGCGTCGTGCATTCGATTTCTTTTCGTAGATGTCTTCTACTCACGAGTTGGCAACTCACCCCCGTTGTGCCAAATTCTTTTCAGGTGCGATGTACAGGTTTCCCTTGGCAGTTGCTGGCACATCATTTTCATTTCGGGTGATTTGCACGGTAGGTTGGTTCATTTGTATCTGAACCGCCGTTGTATTTTTTTTATTATTTCATTTGTATCTAGAAAGCTCCATCAACCATATTTGTATTACTTGATAAGTTTATTGGACCAGTTGTTTATTTCGACCTTAGAGTCGCGCATGTGTTATTCTGATCTGGTGGTTTTTGTTTTCTTTTGAGATTTGAGCCTCGCCCTTTGGCGTTGTATATTATTGTGATTGTTGTGGTTGTCTCCGCCTGTTGGCGTTGAGCTAGCACCCGTTTGGGGATGCTTTTTATTGTTTATTCATATTATACTTGTTGTACCCGTTTGGGGGCCAGTTTTACAGAGGAGACTCTGCCGCAATTTTTGGTAAAAATTGCTGATGTTTTTATACTTGTTTTCTTTTCTTTTCTTCTTTTTCTTCTTTTATGGTTTAGATTTCTGGGCTTCGGCTTACTTAGGTCACGTGGCGCCTCTAGACGCTTCGTAATCTAAGTGCCGGTCACGTTCCGTACTTTCGGGTCGTGACAAAGTTGGTATCAGAGCGCTAGGTTTAACCCTGTATAAGTCTAGGTGACCCTTGGTTGATGGAGTAGGCGAGTTAGGTAGAGTAACGTACCGTGGGTATGGTCCGCGGCATACTTACGATACGCTACTCTGCTTAAGGAGCCTTAGGATGTACATTTGCTTGCACCGTATTTCATTCGTTCCTTGATCTATCTTCGTCAATGTCGGAGGGTGGTTCTGTTACCACGAGCGCACGGGCAGAAGAAGCTGCGGCTCGAATGCGATAACCATTAGAGTATTGGTTATTCTTGAGGATTGAAGCATTGCTTAGCGTGCGGTCGAAGGGTATTCACATGCCGTCCGGATGAAGTTAAAAGGTTCGAACGATTATCAGAAAACCATTTTCCTAAGTTTAAAGTATTCGGAAGAACATGCAGGTATTTCGATGGACCCTCTAGAAGAATGAAACCCTAACTCGACATAATGACCACGAGAACGCCCTTGAACCTTAGGGTTTACGGCAGTTCCGCTGTGCCATTAGTGAGGCTTGGGTTTGCCCTTCTACAGCTGGATCATCGATGCTGGGGTATGTACCGGATATTTTTTAAACTGTACTTGAGTGTTGAGCTCTCGGGGAATTATGGGATTTTGATGGATCGATCGAGAAGTTTAATGTAGTCCGGATATCAAGTGAAGGGATCGACTATGTGGGAGACTCTAGACATGAGTATTGCCGTTGGTAGCGCAGTCAGCACACTTATGAAGAGACAAGTGTGAAGCAGCAGACATCAGAGGAAAGAGGCGCACATTGACGATAGTGATTATGATGTGACTCGGTGATTTGAGTTTCATATTTCTGTTATTGGATTTTGGTATTTTGAGGATTTTTTTTTCTACGATTGGTATTTCTTATGTGTACCTTCATTACATTCTATCTGTGTTTCATATATCAGTTGTATTAATGTTGCTTAGTATACACCCAGTACACTTGATTTGGTTTTATACATTTTGAGATTTTTGATTTGATTTCGTGCATATGGGTTACAGATAATTTTGATATATGCTTCGACCTAGTTTTCATACATTTTTGTGCTGTGATTTCGATTTTGATATTCGATGTATGTTTTCGTGCACCATGTGCACCTGATTAGGATTCTTGCGCAGACTTGGCGCACTTAATGCGATTTTGTGCACACCAGATGCACTAAATCGGGGTTTTGTGCAGATTAGATGCACCTGATGTTGAGTCGTGCACACCCGTTGCACTTGACAGATGTTTTTGGTGCACACCTGTTGCACTTAGTTTTGTTTTGTGGGTATTCATGGTATCTGTAATTGGTTTCGATTTCAGTGCGCACCGGACGCACATGATATTTTATTGATGTGATTGGGATTGATTTCAGTTTGAGCAGTATATTTTCATAATGATTATTATTTGATTTAGTAACCAGGCGGGACGTGTATGTTAAATAAAAGATATATATATATATATAGTTAATTTTTTTTTTTTTAAATAAACGTCCGCTACTTATGCCGTGACACGTGCATCACACGGCAATTTTCAAAAAGAGGTTGCATATTCCCTTATCCGGATATTTGAACGGTTTTACTGTGATGCACACTATATATAAGTTATAGATTGAGATATATTAGGATGGTTTTCATATTGGGTTTTGATATTTTATTCTCACCATAACTCCGATGATTGCATTATGCTTGACGGAGTTGATTTTTGTTATGTATTTGATAATTTCGGAGCCCCGACGATTTGAGTGTTTGCTAAATGTTTTAGTGTTTGGAGGGGGAGTTTTAATTTAAATTCGGGGACCGAATTTCCTAAAGGGGGGAAGATTGTAACGTTTTAAAAATAATTAAATAATTAATTAAATGAATAAAATTGTGTAAGTGAATTTTATGATTTTCGGTAAAATAAAATGTATTTTTCATAAAATCAAACCGCAATTGTTTTTCATTATAAATTCAAAAATACCTATTTAATTATGTAATTACTAGTAAATAGTGTTTATTTAGCCACTTATAAATTTTTAGTTTAATAAAATATTTTTCCTAAATTAATTATTTTAAATATTAACATAAACTTTATTTTTACACTAAATTAGTGTAGATTACAAATTTAAATGGTTTTAATTTGTAAAAATGAACCATGGCATATTAGAAATTAGTGTGTATCATGCAAAATTTATTTGCAAATTTTCCCATTTTTCTAGAGTTTTCTAGGTTATTTTAGTAAAGAAATGAAAAGAAAACAAATAAAGCATGAAAAGACTTAAAGTAAGTGATGTTTTGAGTGAAGTTTCTACACAATTCCTCATTGTTTTCTTTCTCTCTTTCCTTCCCCAAGTTTGGCCGGCCTCCCTATCATGGCAGCCCTCCCATTTCCCACTTCATTTTTGTTGCAAAATCCATCAAAAATTCATTAAAAATCCAAATAAAAGTGCACAAAATCCTATTTATTCTCTACCCTCTATTCCTTGCTCTTCTTTGCATGGATTTTGGAGATGGAAAGCATGCATTTTGGAGGTTTATTTTCATGTTTGGGTTTCTTGTTTGAAGGTATAAATCTTATACTTTTGATTTATTTTTATTAGATGTTTCATTAAGCTTAACTAGATTTAATATATCAATTCTATTTACTACTTTTAAAAAAATTCAAGTTAGGGTTTGTAAAATTAAGTTGTGGTTTTATTAATTCATTAGGTTTATAATAATTAGATTAGCACTTTAACAAATGGAAAATCATGCATAGTTGATATATTGCAAGGTGTGATCCAAATTTCTTAAATTAAACCATTTTTAATAAACTAGATTTCTATTTATAGTATATATAGGTGGAATAAAATTCCAATTAATGTTTATAACACTAGAGTGTGGTTTTAAAGAGGATATTAACATGTTAGTGGAATGCAAAACCTAATCTAGTTATTAGTTTCAATTGTTAGTTAATAAAGTGTGATAAATATGCAAATTATGCTAGTTTTTGCAAACTAGATTTTGGAAATTCTTAAGTAAATGGGATTAAAAATATAATTATGGTTTCATTATGTCATTACCATCATGAATTGTAGTTTAGTACATTACTTAATGCAAAATCATGTTTTGTAGTGGAATGGTGAATTTTTCTTGAAAGGTGTTGAAAATTGCTAATGGTTGCAAACTTGAAATTTCAAACTAATGCAAAATTGTGCAATAAAAATATAGTAAGGGGTTGTATAGTCTAGTTATGCTATTTAATGAGTTTTATGACCATTGGTTTCATTTAAATGTCAAGTTTTCATGAAAAACGGTAAATTGGCATTTTCGGGTTTTTCGGAAACGGACGATTTGATCGATTTTAGTGTTTCGATGAATTTGATCATGTTTTGCAATATAAGTAATGTGTTTTAAACCTATGAGTTATCTGTTGATACTTATCTCGATCCATCGGAGTTTGTACGCCGATATCGAGTGGTATTTGGTTCTTTTGCTTGGACGGGACATAGGTTTTAACCTATGATTGTTCTTTGTATCGTTTGACTATTGTACGTGATTCTAGTTACGATGCTCTTTATATGTTTGCGTCTAGGTACCCCCACGTGGACTGCGGGCGATGAAGAGGAGGATGGCGACACCGTCTTCGGCCGACATGGACCAGGTGAGTAGATGCATATCTACGGGGGAAAGTCGGGTGGATGGCGTTTAGCACCCCCGCAACGTAGAATAGGTGTAGTACTTATTGACATTAGGAGACCAGACGCGACCCTAGTAGGACCCTAGTATTGACCCTAGGCTGGACTAGACAGATTTAGGAAGACCATATCGGAGAATGAATACCTTGGAAGAGGTTCGTAGGTTTCAGATAGAACATACCGACGCTCACACTGCAACTCGACATGGGGTACATGTATGGGTATATATATAGAACTAGGTATAGGTATATACACATATATATACAACACGTATAGGTGATTCATTGAGGTGATATGATATCTGAGGTATGATGAAACAGTATAACTGGGCTTGATGCCGTGATTCTTGACTATACAGTTGAAATAAAGTGTTAGCGGATCATTAGAGAATGAGATAGTGAACATGAATATATAAGTTATAAGGAGTGGTGGTGATATTGATGTACATGGGACGCTAGAACCCGGACTATAACTCGTGACTGATTGTGATATGGGATATGTATGACTTGATTACGACATCATATAGGTGCGACCTGATGTCGATACTATAGAGGTGTGACTTGAGGACGATATGATATCCGTATGACTTAATCACAACATGATACATAGGACATGACATTCCTGAGGATGACATTATACGAATGATGAGACACCTAGGAGATACTTGACCGTACCCCGATATTGGGATGCCGTACGATGGATGTTACCGTACGAGGCTTAGATTTGATGATTGATCCGCACTCTTGATTCGAGGAAGCCGTACTACGTACGTGACGCTATTGAGGCGGGATCGCCG
The DNA here is from genome assembly GCA_030015575.1 of Agapanthus africanus. Taxonomy (NCBI): domain Eukaryota; kingdom Viridiplantae; phylum Streptophyta; class Magnoliopsida; order Asparagales; family Amaryllidaceae; genus Agapanthus; species Agapanthus africanus. Next base: position 58,127,451 of record JASDDO010000029.1, read on the forward strand.
ACTATTAGAGATATTGATTCAGACCTTAGGTAGACTTTAGTTTCTTATTGACTAGTTCTTAGGAGGTTAGATGGACACTAGGTTAGGGTTGAGTCATATAGTGGTAGTAGTATTAGTATATTAAATGAGTGGATAACGCACATTCGTCTTTACTTTCACACTGTAATCATAATGTTGCATGTTCATACATATGTTGCTATAACAGTATAAACCTTACCTGTTAGGACACCAGCACCATTACCGATGATGCGCATATTCCACGCACACTTATTTGCCGGCTCACACACATCATCATCGGTAATTGCTATGTCACGTACACTTTAGATCATATTATATTTTGTTGATAGAATCAGTTAACAACTAAACCGATATAACATTGTGATTACTCTCTGATGTTAGTGTAGACATGATATTCATAACTTAGACATTCCTGCGTTCATATTTTCATGTTATCGCACAGTATTATGAGCATATGCCGACATTTATCATATACTACTCATGATTTTGAGATTTCTGGATTTTTGGGGGGAAAACCGCAAAAAGATATAACAACTTCTCTCTCTCCTCTTCTCTTTTTAAAATAAGATGCGGTTTTCTCGTGATGTATGTGTCGTCCACCATGAGTTTTTCATGTTTTCTGTTGGATTTCGAGACCCGATTCGAGGAGTGGATGAACCGTCTCGGGTACATGGTGGGCCCGGTATGGTACCCCGGGGCAAGAAGATCGAGTTGTAGACGATGAGCCTGGCAGGGGAAGGCTACCTACCGGTGATGTCTGGCGCGGCGGATATCCGGAGGATACCGACCGTTGTCGTGAGATTTGATGATATGGGCCGATCCGGACTGACGGAGCCCGACATATTGAGACTTGAGATTACATATGTTGTGTCGATGCTTGACACGGATTTCTATGGATTTCATTGTTGAGATTTCAGATGCTTATACACACTTTACTATGATAATAGCTAAAGAGTTCTTATACATGTATATCTGGATTTCAGGATTTGTTACTTTACATTCATGGTGCATGCATTTCATTTCATATGACATAGTATTATATTAAGCACTGACACGAACACGGATTATCTGCACTTACACGTAGTATTACCCTGCTATTACTAGATGTTTAGGATATAGTAGTGTATTATTATGACCTAGGATAGCGTCGTGCATTCGATTTCTTTTCGTAGATGTCTTCTACTCACGAGTTGGCAACTCACCCCCGTTGTGCCAAATTCTTTTCAGGTGCGATGTACAGGTTTCCCTTGGCAGTTGCTGGCACATCATTTTCATTTCGGGTGATTTGCACGGTAGGTTGGTTCATTTGTATCTGAACCGCCGTTGTATTTTTTTTATTATTTCATTTGTATCTAGAAAGCTCCATCAACCATATTTGTATTACTTGATAAGTTTATTGGACCAGTTGTTTATTTCGACCTTAGAGTCGCGCATGTGTTATTCTGATCTGGTGGTTTTTGTTTTCTTTTGAGATTTGAGCCTCGCCCTTTGGCGTTGTATATTATTGTGATTGTTGTGGTTGTCTCCGCCTGTTGGCGTTGAGCTAGCACCCGTTTGGGGATGCTTTTTATTGTTTATTCATATTATACTTGTTGTACCCGTTTGGGGGCCAGTTTTACAGAGGAGACTCTGCCGCAATTTTTGGTAAAAATTGCTGATGTTTTTATACTTGTTTTCTTTTCTTTTCTTCTTTTTCTTCTTTTATGGTTTAGATTTCTGGGCTTCGGCTTACTTAGGTCACGTGGCGCCTCTAGACGCTTCGTAATCTAAGTGCCGGTCACGTTCCGTACTTTCGGGTCGTGACAAGCTGTAACCACAAACAACACCACACAGCAACCATTCCCACACCTACAACAACTCCCTCTTCAGCTACTGCAGCCACACAACACCAAAACAACAACAACGCCAGCACAAAGGAATATAACACTAGCAGCAGCCTGAACTGCATCAGCCTGAGCAGTGAGCAGCAGCAATAGCAGCAGCTTCAGGCAGCTCCAGCAGCTGCAGCAACTCCCTCCCTCCACTTCTTCTCTTCTCCTTGGTGTAGTTGTCAAGTGAGGTATACTTCTTTAGCTTAGCTTCTTAGCTTGCTAAGTTTATGTGTAGAAATAGCTTCGATTAGTGTAAAATATGAGATTTTGTGCTTGTTTTGGTGATTTGTGTGAAGTTTTGTTTAAGGGATGTTAGTGTTGGGTTGACTAGCCTAAGTAAGTGTTGTTAGGTCCAAATTAACCTAGGTAAACCCCAGATTACACTAAAATACCCTCAGTTTTCAAATTGTACAAAACTTGACGTTTTAGAGCAAAACTTAGCTTTTTGAAGTCTGCTGTTACCCCTGTAAGTTCAGAATGAAATTGAGTGGACCGTAGCCTACTGGTGATGCCCCGACCCCACCACCTGAGCCCGACCCTACCACTCCAACCTACGTCCGCCGAAAAAATCATTTTGGCCGCAAATTGCGTCCAGACCAGGAAGTTAGGAGCTAGGGTTTTTGGTACAGGTGTCTGCTACATTTTTTAGGTCCATGGTATATATAGTTTTGTAATATTCTAACCTGGGTAAAATCTGGGGCAGTATGTCGTTTTCTGGTATATTTTAGTTTGCGCGATACGCGAGTGGATTCTGTGATTCAGCGTATCGCGGCGTATCAGGTTGAGTTTTAGACACACACACACGTTCCAGCGTATCGCGTGCAAGCGCGTTAATTCACGACGCGAGTTTCTTGTTTCGTTCCGATATCGCGTTTAACGAGATTTTGATTATATTGGGATTCTTGTGTAAATTCCAGGTTCGCAGGCGGGTACGTCAGACGCCGCCAGGAAAAGGAAGCAGGTGGTCGGTTATACTTAGCACGCGAACAGATGAGTAGATTTAACATCTACGGGGAAATCGCCCGTATGGCGTTAAACGTCAGGGCGTAATAGGATATTAGTTTTATGTGTTCATATAGATATACCAGTAGCATACTCTCTTGTTATATATAGAACTGGTAGTATAGAACACTGCACTGTCACTAACGGTCCAAGTTGCACGAGCACGATTTATATGCTACACTTGTTAGTGTATATGCCCTAGAGGCCATTACTGTATCATACTAGTTTGTATATTACTTGATGGAAGCTTGGGATATTCACCTTGTATAAACAATCTTGCTCAATATAGTAGTATGCTACTTGGTTTGTTTCTACTTCAATGTGTACTTGTGTTTATTTCAGTATATCACTTATACGCATTAGTGGAGCCCTTAGGATCTTTGCTTGATTACCAGCGTTGTGATGGCAGTCACACTAGTGGGGGCTGGGTAATCTATAAGCACATCCTTATACAGATCCCTAGTCGCAGGACTATCGAGACAGGGCATCGATACTCCGGAGTAGACTAGCGTATGCGCTTCTCATCCCAGTATGGGAGATGGTCTGTCCCACAGCCATCAGTACGTCGTACTGGAGATAGTATACGGGTGCTCGTTAGGTTATGAGTACACTGGACAGGACTCGTCGGGAACTGACAGGTTGGTACTATACCTATCGTCAGTTATCAGTTCCCAGGTGACATGAGTACAGCTTAGTCCGCTGACTTGACACTGGCACTTCGCCTCGAGTGTGTTCCCACTGCACTTTGATCACTACCCTACCACGGCTCAAAGGAGTCGTGCAAACAGGTGGTGGTTGGGTGCAGTCCCGAAGCACTTGGAGGCAGTGACGGTTAGACAGGATTTGTCTCTCCCGGTATTGGGGGTTGACATCACGCTGTGTCTAGGAGAGCCATTACACGAGTAGTCCCTGGCCAGGGCAAGCGAGATATACTGGTAGGTTTCCAGTGTTATCTCAGGGTGTTTTGAGCTTCACTCCGACACGACTTGTACCGCTATTGGGGGACTGACGTTTTACCGCCCCCTAGGCCCGACATGCGATGTATCAGACGAACAGACCGGACTGTACGGAGACTGTCACATTCAGACTCAGTAGGAGTTCAGATGGGGTTTCACCTCGTCAGCCTTCTTGTCGGCATCTACCTGGGGACCGTTACGCACAGCTAGTGCCGCTTGCGGTCTGTGGTTAGACCCACTGCCTGCGTAGTGTCGAGTCTTTAGAGTCCCACACAGAGGGTATTCGCCTCTGGGCAAAACAGAGTAGAGGTCGCATGGTTTTGCGACAGGGTTCGTTTTCATCCGCGCACTTGTGCACGTTTGGAGTCCGGACGGATATTACTGGCTGGCTCTGGTTTGAGTCAGATGCTGGTATATGATTTGGGGTTGCTTTTATCTCTAAGTATTCATGTTCCTCGGAACAAGGATGCAGGTGTGTATGCACGGTTATTTGAGGAAGAGGAAGAGGGCTTTCATTAGGGTTTCGGAACGGGTGCGTATGCACAGTTGACAGTCGTCTTTTTCCAAACCCTAATAGATTTGTATTATATCAATTAATAATAAAATGAAATTGTGTCATGGTTGGTTTTTGTTGACTTGTTGACCATGGTTGACTTGTTGACCATGGTTGAAGTTTTGACCATCATCATTACAAAAGAAAGATGCTCTTTGATTCTAGCAAATTCATTTAATGTTTGAAATGATAATGGTCATTCTAAAACTTTCCATCAACCTTTTCATTTTCATTATTATTATTGATAATTCTTTTTCTTTTGCATTATGGTTGCAAGAAAGAAAAAGGATAGCTCATTCTATCATATTCATTCTCTCTCTTCACTTCATCTTCTTCTTCCTCTAGCTAAAGAGAAACCTTCTCATGTGTTGAGAATCCTTCTCTTTAAAAAGAAAAGCACCCCTTAGACTCTCTCTACTCATTCTAGGTTCAAGGTTTAGCAAGCCGGAAACCCTAGTTCACTCAAAGATCGAGGAAGAGCCCAAAGGTCGAACCTTCGAGGTGGATCCATCTTCGACGGAAGAAGGCGACAAGAAGAGAACCATCAACCTCTACAAAAGTTTGAAGAAGAAGGAGTTCAAGTTTAGGTATAACCATCTTCATCCGAGTAGCTAACTCCCTTTAGCGTATTTGCTAGTTTAGTTTAGACACGATCCCGACATTGTTTTAGTCCATGTTGCCTCTTGCGATAAAAATTTGTTTTTTATACCGTTTCCGCCTCCCCGTAAGCACCGGGGGTCGCAATATGGACTTACAACACTCACACCGTCATTGCCATGACACTCACATTATAGGATTGCCATAAACCGCATATTTGATTCTGCTTTGTTGACGTTGTCATGATTTGCCGCATACTATCACATGTATATTCATACCATGCACACTGTATATACACTTTTGTGTGTGCCTTCATTGATATATCACTACTTAGGCACATATGCATCATATGTCTACAATAGTGCACATGTACATTGCTACATTTACTTTGCATACTTATCCATTCGCACATCCATACCTATACACATATCCATATGCTACATACATGGATGATATTGACTTGATCTAAAACTAAGGGACCGCAAGCGATATTTTCAAAACGAGATCTTTTAAAAGAGCGGCTTCCCCTTTCTTTTACTCTTAGCGTCATACGACACATGGCATGGATTTACGCATTGTATTTGATTTATGTGATTTCTGGATTTGGGAACCGGAGTACTATTTTAAGAACCCGGTTTCCCTTGATATGATATTTTAGTGCGTCCACCATGAGTTTTCTCGGTTCCAGAGAGCTTGTGTGAGTATACCCGATTCGAGAAGAGGTAGGCACCGATTGCGGATACATGGTGGACCCGGTACGGTATCCCGGGGCGAGAAGACTCGAATTGTTAGACGGTGAGCCCGGCGGAGGGACTACTACCTACCGGTGATTGGTTAGACCTGGCGATTATCCGGAGGATACCGACCAGAGTCGATAGATGGATACGGGACGACGCGTACTGCCGGGGGCCGAGGGCCGATTCCGCAGACGGAGCCCGTGGGCGGATCCGATGGACGGATACCCTGCTCATGTTATATAAGGTTGTTAGATTCCATATCAGACATGATTATTGCATATCTTGCACATCATATGGAGAGACTTTTAGATTGCACTTGTTGCCTGATGTGAGCATTCAGTTCATCATATAGATGTTATCTGTTGGCATAGGTTAGAGTATCGCAGCACGTGCATACTCGCGATTACCTTTATATGTTATCTACTATTCACGAGTTGGCAACTCACCCCCGTTGTGCCACAGTGCTTGCAGGTTGCCCTTTGGAGTAGTCGCGGCTGGCTGTTTACCGCATCTTTTGACACAGATACCATTGCTGAGGCGTGTTAGCCTCTTGCTATTAGGTGGGTTTTGTACAATATCTGTTTACTTTTATGTTGCATCTTGATGTATCTAGTACTCTCCATCTACTTTCATGTATTGACTTAGAGACAGTTGTGAGGACGATGTATGTTATTTGTATTCTGGTGTCGAGCTCGTTGTGAGCCGACTTTATCTATGCAGTTTTATCTTTTATGATATTTGTTTTCACTTTGCTGCTCATTCTTCGCTTCGGTGTCGCATATTATATTGTGGTGATTGTCCCGGCGTTGGGCGCGATTCTCCCATTGAGTTTCTCTATTTATTTCACATGTCACTTTTACTTATATGTCGCCTTCTACCCGATTTCGGGACAAATTTTTGTTAAAGGAAATGTTGTTAAAATTATTTAAATAATAACTTGGACCAAAAAGGATTTCTACTAAACAACTTAAAGCTTTCTAAATGTTTCGACAAATATTCTAATAAATATTTTAACACTCTATATTTTAATGGTTTTGATTTCTGGGTTCGGCTTACTTAGTCACGTTACGCCTGTAGACGTTGTGTGGTTAAGTGCCGGTCACGGGCCGAACTTTGGGTCGTGACATCTGGTAACCTGTCCCCTCTGAGCAAACCTTCCGCGTCCATGACCTCTCTGCACATAAGCCTGATGTGGTGCTAAGGAACAATGTCTGACGAAGTGTTGAAGGCTCCCGCATCGAAAACATCCATACGATGACTGCTGACCCTCCTGGGGATGAGAGCTGAACGATTGTCCTCGTCCTAAGCCTCTGCTACTCCCGCGACGGTCATGAAATCTGTCTCAACGACTAAGCCTTTGTCTCTGGGCTGGTACACCGGTACGAGTCCTCCACTGTCTCGGAACTCTCAAAGTCTTTGGAAGGCGTGCCTCGTCAACTGGGGCTGCATCCACTGGTGCTATGTAGGTGACGGACTGCTGCATGCTGATCGCAAGGAACAACTGGGTAACAGGGATGACAACCTCCTGTCGCTGCGCTTGAACGGCCTCAACCAATGAACTCATCGTCTGGCGCATGTCCTGCATCTCTGCCACAAGCCTAGCGTTACTATCTGTCGAAGGCGGATCCGTCTGCTCCTGTGCAACTAGCGCGCCATCCTGGTCAGTGCTTGACCCACCCGAGTCAACTCTGACCTCGGCCCTCGCTGCACCTCTCTGAGTCCCCATAGTCATCGACGGCAAGGCTATAAATGGAAATAAGATTCGATAAGAACACGGAAATCGAATCACAAAGATATGAATCATCAAGGAAGGAATTTCAAGCAATTTGTACTTAGGTCACTTTAGGTGGAGTACCGCATCGTGAGTATGCTGCAGACATACACACACTACGTTACTCTCCTTAAGCTACCTACTCCATCATACCAAGGTCATCCTACACTCCGAAAGGTAAAATCCTAAAGCTCTGATACCAACTTTGTCACGACCCGAAATTGGCACGTGACGGCCCTAATACTACGCAACGTCCATAGGCGTAACGCAGTAAAAGAAAGCCAAAATCCAGAAATCTAAACCAATAAAAGACAAGAAAAGCTAATAGAAATTTTGAAACATTTGAAATCACAACCCAAATTCTTTAAAAGTCCAACTTTATTTCCTTTAAAATTTTGGCAGCACCTCCTTTGTAAAAACTAGCCCCAAAAATGGGTACAACATAAATATAAGTAACGCATCCCCAAACGGGAGCAAATAGATGCCCAAAGGTGGAAAACAACCACCACAACAAATATACGACGCCGTAGCGAAGAAATAAAAGACGAAAGCAAGGAAACTGTATAAAGACAACCAAGTCACAAAATAATATACAATATCGTCCTCACCAAGTCTCTAAGTCAATATGAAAATAGTAGATGGAGAGTACAAGGATACAACGAATATACAATACAACAATACAGATAACCACAAAACCCACCTAAGAAAAACTGCACACTATGAGCTGAAGCGGTATCCGCAGCAAAAGATGATCAGATAGATGAATAGCCTGCCTCGACTACTCTGGGGAACGTCCTGCAAAACAACTGTGGCACAACGGGGGTGAGTTTCCAACTCGTGAATAGTAATTAACATATGCAGGTAATCGCAAGTATGTACGTACAACGTGAATCTAACATATGCAATTAATAGCAATAAAAGGTCATATGAATGCAATAATCATGAAAGGTACACTAGCAGGTACAACTAATACATGAAGCAATAATAATATGACAATCGGTATGCAATAAGCATGCACTAATGATATGAAAATGTATATATGCAACAATCATGAAAGGTACACTAACAGGTACAACTACACATGAAGCAATGCATATAATAAAGGTATGTAAATGCAACAGTCATGAAAGGTACTCTAACAGGTACTACTAATACATGAAGCAGTGTATAAACAATAAATGTGGAGTATGGAATGAAATATGTCATTTCCACGGAATCCTGACATCGTGGTAGGATCACAATCCATCAAGACAATCCAAATCCCAATTTCCACAAATCAGCCCCTAAATTGGCTCTCATATCATATAAGTCTCACAAATTCATAATGTACAATATCGAATAAATCTCTTATATCCTGAATGTATAAAATCAAGTGAATCTCATATATCCTTTATGTACAATATCAAGTAAATGTCATATGTCCTAAATCCAATATCATGTGAATCTCTTATAACCTAGGTATATTTGCATGAATAAATATGGTGAAGTATATAAATTGATATGCATACATACATAACAGCGTTCCATTCCACTGTTATATATACTTAGGACTAAAAATATCATGAAACCATTGTGTCAAGCATCGACACAGAAATGCTGATCTATCAGGTGATGTCACCAAGACTGGCATCCTGATAGGTACGTACCATACGCTGTACCGAAAGCTTGAGTGCCTAGCTCTGACCCTCGCCTCTCGACGTATCCATACGTACATGACTCCCGTCGGTATCCCCATGATAACCGCCGAGTCATAGGTAATGTCATCGGATGGTATGGTTCCCCTGACAGGCTCAATCAGCAAGGTCCATCAATCGTCTTGCCCCGGGGTACCTCCGGGCCCCACCATGTACCCTCATACGGCCTCAACGCCTCCTCGCAGGGGTATATATATATATATATATATATATATATATATATATCAGAATCGATAAATCTCATGGTAGATGCTGAAATATCATATCAAGGGAAACCGGGTTTTTCAAATAATGCATAATTTCATGAACTCCCACGGTCCCCAAATCCAGAAAACATCATGAAAAATCCATAGCTTAATGCGAAAAATCCATGAATATAATATATGCAACATAGAACTGAAATGTAAGCATATGAAGGAAAAGCCGCTAATTAACTGCAATAAGTTAATATAAAATATCATGCGGTTTCTATTTTCTCCAATTCTAAATAACATCAAGTAAAGGTAAATATGTAGCTATAACTGATATATGTGTAAACATAAAGGTATAGCAAGGTATATGTATCTACCTATAAGTAATGATGTAATATACCCCCTGGGTATAAGTGAAGTATGTGTGCAAGGTATACCTGTAGTTATGTCATTAAGTGTGTATGTACCTATCGCTAATGGTAAAATACTCCATAGGTATACAGATATCTAGCAGGTAAGTATGTCAAGGCATATATATAAGCATGTAAGTATACAGGTATGCTATATGTCATAAGTGTAAAGAAATATGACTCAATGTCTCAATGTCCCTAACCAAACAATATCATACTATAAGTGGGTTGTGCGTGACATGCAATTATTGACGGAGTGTGCAGCATACAATCAGTGCTCGTGCAACATGAGTCGTCAATAATATGTGCAGTGTCCTAAGGATACTAGTTGTAACACCTTAGGATGTGTTTAGTGACTATTTATATTAAGTAAAGGGTTTTTAACAAAAAGTTTACCAAATTGTGTTTCAAATATTTTTCCTAATTTAATAAATATTTTTCTAAAATTTCCCTAGGCTTGCACACACATGTGCATGTAAACTAGTTTGTTTTTAAATGAGTTATTACCATGATTAGTAACCATGGTGGGTTAATCATGGGGATTAAGTCTTTTGGGTTTTAATTGAGTTTAATTAGTTAATTAATAGTTTCTTTAATTTTAATTTTCTTAGGGTGTTGACTTGGTGAGAGAGAGAGAGTGTGCATCATGGCTTAAGCCATGCTTGCAATTAATGAGGAGAGAGAGAGGAGGGGTTGTGTCACGACCCAAAAGTACGGAACGCGACTGGCACTTAGATTACGAGACGTCTAAAGGCGTACCGTAACCTAAGTCAGCCAAAGCCCAGAAGAATCTAAACCAAAATCAAAAGAGAGTGAAGGAAAACCTTTAATGACAATGGTTTTTAAAAATCATTTAAGTTGCATAGAATCCCTTTTTAAAACATCAAAAATTTCCGAAAATTTCGGCAGAGTCTCCCCTGTATTTTCTATCCCCCCAAAATGGGTACAACAAGATAATAAACCTGTAATCATAAAAATGGCACCCCCAAGCGGGAGCTAGCTCTTCGCCCAAGGCGGATCACAACCACATGCAATATAATAGCAATATCAAGAAAAGAGCATAAAAGAAACGCAAAATATCAGAAAACACAACGCCGGCTCAAGTGAGCTCGACCCAAAAGAAACCACAAATATACAAATCTCTCAGTCTCACCACTAGGTCACATATACAATATAAAGTGGTAGATGGAGAATACTAGATACAATGACAAAGCAAAAGAAATAAAGTGTGCTCGCAACCCACCTATGGGCGATATCGCGAGTCTGAGCAAAAGGAGCTGATGATAAGATAGCCGCCGCTACAAGACTGATGAGTCCGACCTGCAAGACACTGTGGCACAACGGGGGTGAGTTGCCAGCTCGTGAGTAAATATAACATCTAATAAGGCAATCGTAAGAATGCACGCAATGCACCACAACATGCATGTCCATATGTGATATAATAGCTCTAGTATGCATGCACAGGTATGCAATGTCATTTCTAACTCTTTAAGTGTTTTAAATGCTAAGGGTACTGCGTTCTTAACTTTTAGAAAATGAATATCTGTATAATAGCTAAGTACCATCAAGAAATCATCTGAAAACCCGTGTCAAGCATCGACACCAAATAGGAATCATATCTGTCTCAATATCGGGCTCCGTCAGTCCGGATCGGCCCATATCATAAATCTCACGACAACGGTCGGTATCCTCCGGATATCCGCCGCGCCAGACATCACCGGTAGGTAGTCTTCCCCTGCCAGGCTCATCGTCTACAACTCGATCTTCTTGCCCCGGGGTACCATACCGGGCCCACCATATACCCGAGACGGTTCATCCACTCCTCGAATCGGGTCTCGAAATCCAACAGAAAACATAAAAACTCATGGTGGACGACACATACATCACGAGAAAACCGCAACTTTGTTTTAAAATGATAAATATAAGCTTTTGTTAAATTCTTGCGGTTTTCCCCAAAAATCCAGAAATCGCAGCAATACTGAAATCCTCAAGAAAATCATAATGTTCACATGTTATATATGATAAATGTCTATGATATCAATGTATATGATGTGAGTTTTGGCTAGAGATCTATGTAAATATGATGATGATGCGAGATATATGCATGCGATGCAATTTCATATATCAAGTATGAATGCAGGTGACGATATTAAGATAAACAGGTTCTATAGTGCACGTGGCATGGCAATTACCAAAGGCGTGTGTGTCACATGAATAGTGCGCGTGCAACAGATGCCAATGGTAAGGTGTTCGTGTCCTATGAAATGATATCGCATAAGTTTAGATGAATGTCCATGCAATCTAATATACTGTTCGCTATAAGGGTATGCAGTGTACATGAATGGATAAGCTAGCTAACAATATAAATCTTGCAAAAAGTAGGGTAATCCTAACTAGGGGGGCGCATCGCGCCATCCAGACGATTCCCCCATAGATGAATACATCTACTCACCTGAAATCCCCGCTAATCCGATCCGACCACCGCCTTGCCTTTACGTGCCGTGTCCGATGTTTCCCCGACCGATCCTATATTTGTACAACACCAAGCATAAGATTACAAAATCTAAAACGATGCAAGTCATAATATACAATTATCGACGCTCTCGAATTAAACATAACATACACTCGGTGCGCGGGAAAACGCACGAAAATCGCTAATCGTTAACTAGAATCGTCATTTCGGGGAAATCGACAAAACTAAAACCCGACTAGACGAAACCCCGCGTTCGCGCACTCTAATAGTCCTATACGAAGCTAATTATATCGCTAATATAACACAATTTGATCGCATTCTAATTTTTGTAAAAAATCTAGTAAGCAAATTTCAAACCGATTCGATGCAAACGTCGCAATTTAACGACTTAGCGAGCGTAACCCTCCGCAATTAACCACTCTAATCAAATAGGTAACCAAAGCCCTAACTTAACTCTAACAACCATGCTTCAAACCCTAGTTCAACACCAAATCCCATTCTTGATTTTCATGAACAAGAATTTACAACTAAATTAATACTTCAAAATTGAATTTTAGCACACATAAACTACAAGTTAACAAATTAGTTTAGAATTTCACCTCACAAATGGAACCCTAGCATGATCAAGCCACCAAAGAAGCCTCCTTTCTTCTAGTTTTGAACTAAATTTGGTTGAGGAGAGAGTGGATTAGGGTTTAGCATTGAATTGGAGAAGAAAATGGTGAATTTTTATGGATTTTTCATGATTTTTCATGATTTTTGAAGCAAGAATTGAGGTGAAAAGAGGGGGAGCTGCTGCTATTTTCGGCCAGAGATGAAGAGGAGGAGGGTGTGGGGTTTTTGGAGAAGTTTCTAGGTCAAAAAGATCCCTCACATCTCATTTAATGCATTTCACATCAACTTTTTACAAAAAACCCCCTTTTTACATCATTTTTTTCATAATTTTCACACCATAAAACTAAAATGTTGCAAGTCATGATACAATTTTATTAACACCATATTTTAGCTTATAAAGACTCCTAATTATGAAATTTACCTAATTAAATTTGTATTTATCACTAATTTAATGTATTTAAAAAGGCTTAAAATAATTTTAAAAAAATTAATTACGAATTTTTTTTTATTTAACTAGAAAATTATAAGTGACATTTTAGTGACAAAATTATAGTAATATTTTATCTAAATTTTGTATAATTAGGTCTACAATGAAAAATACCTATTTTGACTTTTTACGGAAAAAGCCGAAAAATTAGCCGATTACCGAAAAACTGCCTAAACGATTTTCGAAGGGTTACAATCTTCCCCCCTTAAAGAAATTCGGTCCCCGAATTTAGAATTTAACTACGCGTACCTTCAAAAACATGGGGATATCTCTTCCTCATCTCGACCTCGGTCTCCCAGGTGACCTCCTCGCTGTTCGGGCCACGCCAAAGGACCTTGACGGACGGTATAACCTTCGACCTCAATTTCTTCACCTGCCGATCCAAAATGACAACCGGCTGCTCGGTGAAAGAAAGATCACGCTCTAACTGGATCGTTTGGTGCTGAATCACCTGGGAAGGATCATGAAGGTACTTGCGGAGCATCGAGACATGGAATACGGGGTGAACATCGGGGAAGCTAGGCGGAAGAGCTAACCGATAAGCGATTGGACCAACACGCTCTAGGATCTCGAAAGGACCAACATATCTAGGACTCAGTTTCCCTTTCCGCCCAAATCTCATCACACCATTCATCGGAAAGACCTTCAGGAAAACATGATCGCCAACAGCGAACTCGAGTCGGCGACGGCGCCTGTCAGCATATGATTTCTGCCTACTCTGTGCCGCTCTCATCCTGTCCCGAATCAGCTGTATCTTCTCGGTCGTCTCCTGTACAATCTGCGGCCCCAAAATACTGCTCTCCCTAAGCTCTGTCCAACATACAGGCGATCGACATCTCCTCCCATATAAAGCCTCGAAAGGTGCCATCTGAATCGTCTCCTGGAAGCTATTATTGTAGGAAAACTCGATCAAAGGCAAATGACGATCCCAGCTACCACCGAAATCTAAAACACAAGCTCTGAGCATGTCCTCAAGAGTCTGAATCGTACGCTCCGACTGACCGTCAGTCTGCGGATGGAAGGCTGTGCTAAAACTCAATCGGGTGCCCAAAGCATCCTGGAGTTTCTGCCACAATCGGCTGGTAAACTGGGTGCCCCTGTCGGACACGATGCAAGTCGGAACGCCATGCAGTCGCACTATCTCATCAATATAAACCTGGGCGTACTGAGAAAATCCAAAAGTGGTCTTCACTGGCAGGAAATGAGCCGCTTTCGTCAGTCGATCCACACTCACCCAAATAGAGTCGTACCCTCGACTGGTCCTGGGTAGACCCACAATGAAGTCCATGGATACCTGCTCCCACTTCCACTCAGGGATGGGCAAAGGTTGTAACTCGCCGGCTGGCCTCTGGTGCTCGGCCTTGACTTGCTGACAAGTCAGGAATCTCGACACAAAGTCTGTAATATCCTTCTTCATCCCGTCCCACCAGTAAACCTCTCTCAAATCACGGTACATCTTGGTGGAACCTGGGTGAACACTGTATACTGATCTATGTGCCTCCTCGAGAATATCACGCCTCAGTCCCTCTGAATCTGGCACACACAGTCGAGTCCCAAATCGAAGTATCCCCTGATCATCAATCACAAACTCAGAAACTCTGCCCTGCCGAATCTGCTCAATAATCTCTAAAATACGGGCATCGCCGGACTGTGCCTCATGGATACGGTCAAGTAACTGTGGGCGTGCTCTGAAATGGGCCAGCTGTCCCCCCGTAGGAGTAAACTCGAACTGCACTCTGCTATCACATAAAACCTGCCAATCCGCCGTCGACTGCATCTGTACTGCGCTCAAACAAGATAAGCTGCCTCCGGGCCTTCTACTCAAAGCATCTGCCACCACATTCGCCTTGCCCGGATGGTATAAAATCTCGCAGTCATAATCCTTCACCAACTCCATCCATCGGCGCTGTCTCAGATTCAGATCTCGCTGCTGGAAAATATACTTCAAACTCTTGTGGTCGGTGAATATCTGGCACGACTCCCTGTATAGGTAATGTCTCCAGATCTTAAGTGCAAATACCACAGTAGCCATCTCTAAATCATGGGTGGGGTAGTTTTGTTCGTGTTTCCTCAGCTACCGAGAAGCATACGCGATAACTCTGTCGTGCTGCATCAATACACATCCCAGCCCCACTCTAGAAGCATCACAATATACCACGAACCCGCCTGATCCTGAAGGCAAAGCTAACACTGGTGCAGTAGTCAGACGAGTCTTCAATTGCTGGAAACTATCCTCACATGCCTGGGTCCAATCAAAAGGAACCCCCTTCCGGGTCAACCCGGTCAAAGGTGCAGCAATGCGGGAGAAATCCTGGACAAAACGCCGATAATAGCCGGCCAGACCTAGAAAGCTGCGAACCTCTGTAACTGATACTGGTCTAGGCCAACGCTGAACTGCCTCGATCTTCCTCGGGTCCACACAAATACCATCTCTCGTCACCACATGACCCAAGAAGTCGACACTGTCTAACCAGAATGCGCACTTGGAGAATTTGGCGAACAGCTGATGCTCCCTCAAAGTCTGCAATGTGATACGTAAGTGCTGCTCATGCTCCTCCCGGCTCCGAGAATAAACCAAGATGTCGTCAATGAACACAATAATGAACAGATCGAGATACGGCTTGAATACACGGTTCATCAAATCCATAAATGCTGCCGGGGCATTAGTGAGCCCGAACGACATCACCAAGAACTCATAATGACCATAACGAGTACGGAAAGCGGTCTTCGGAATATCCTCCTTCCGAACCCGCAACTGGTGATAACCTGACCATAAATCAACCTTCGAGAAAAACCCTGCACCCTGGAGCTGATCAAATAAGTCATCAATGCGGGGTAGGGGATACCTGTTCCGCATAGTAACCCGGTTCAGCTGACGATAATCAATGCATAAACGCATACTTCCGTCCTTCTTCTTAACAAACTGTTGGAGATAGTGCCCTCAGAGTCAATTATTAGGTCACAGGTACGTGATTGTAATGATTGAGGGAGGACCTATCCCGGTAGGACAGTCTTACTCGAGATGATAGTATGCTATCTGGTTTACCTTTATCATCGTGTACTGCTTTAGGTGACCTGACACGTCGCTATTACACGTTGATAGAGCCCCTAGGATTCTTGCTTGACCACCAGCAGTATGAGGGCGATCATATAAGTGGGAGCTGGGGGTCTACAAGCATATCCTTAAATGGTCCCTAGTCGTGGGAGTTTCGAGACCGGGCATCGATACTCCATTAGTAGACTAGTGTATACAGTCGAGACCCCGACGAGGGGCGGTGGCCGGTCTCACAAGCCACTGGTGTCAGTTGGATCACCTAAGATGTATACAGGTGCTCATTGGGTTATGAGTACACCGGACAGGACTCGCTGGGAACATGCTAGTTGGTCATATACCAGACGTCAGATGGCAGTTCCCTGGTGACATGTGTGCAGGTTAGTTCATCGACCTGGGGATCGTCATTTGTCTCGTGTGAGTTCCCACTGTACTTTGATTACTACCCTACCACGGCTCAAAGGAGTCGTGCAAACAGGTTTTAGTTGGGTACAGTCCCGAGCCACATGGAGACAGTGAGCGTATCTTCAGGGGTTCGTCTCTCCCGGTATTGGGGGTGAGGTCGTGCTGTGTCTAGGAGAGCCATTACACAAAGTCCTTGGCCAAGGCAAGGAGATTTACTGGTAGGTATTCCAGTAGTATCTCAGGGTGTTCTGGGCTACACTCCGACACGACTTGTACCGCTTTTGGGGGTCTGACTTTTACCAACCCCCTAGGCCCGCCATGCGATACTCATAGACGAACGGACCGGACTGCACGGATATTGTCACTGACAGGCTCAGTAGGGTGTCAGGATGAGTTCGCTTATCGACGTCCCTTTTAGTCAATAGCTGGTGGCCCGTTACGTATTGGCTTATACCTCTGACGTGCTAGTGGTTAAATCCACAGCCATAGTATTGACGAGTCTTTAGAGTCTACCACACTTTCAGTTACTCAGCTTTCGGGCGAAACGCTGTAGAGGCCGTATGGAGATATGGCTGGGTTCGATCAGATACGTGCGGTATTGCACGGATCGTGATCGGACGGTTTTTACTAACCGGCTTTGGCTTAAGCCGGATCTTAGTATTTGATAGTGTAGTTTTGCATTTGTATCCGGACGGAATACAGATGCGGGTGTGTATGCACAGTATCGGGGTTTTCCTGTAATTTATTACGGGACCAGTTTTCTGGAGTTGCCAGTTTGCATTCCGTTCCGGCCGGTTTTCCTTTGTTCTTTCCCGGCCGGACTTTTCCGATGGAGGGGGTTATTTGCATTTGTGCAAATAACATCTTGTGGAGGGGTTCTTTGCATATTGCCATGCTCCATCACTTGCATTTATTATGTCATGAGGAGGTATGGGTTTTTGATGTGAATTTTGTGTTGGAAATTGAAATGGGGGGGCCGACCACTGTTGCATTGCTGGAATGAAAAAGGATGTGGGATTAATTTATTAATATGCTACATTATGCATTAGAGTGTGCTGGATTGTTTTAATGGATGGATAAATTAATATTTTATATGATTGCTTTGTGATATAAAAGGAGTATGCTGGAGTGAAACTTTGGTGAGATAAGGATTAATTAATTTGAGCTCACATCATTCTTTTCCAGTGAGAACCAAAAGCTTCTGGCCGAGCTATTTTTTTGAGGGGATGCTCCATTTTTCTTCAAGCCTTCATGCAAATCATTGTGCACATATTCCTCCATCATGGCAACTCTCTTAAACCCTAAAGAGACAAGTTTCTACATTATTCTACAGCAAATCTTGAGCGCGTCGGCTAGCCAACTTCGCGCCCGAGTTGCCTCGGTATTGAGGTGGGAGCCCGTAAAAGATACAGGCGATGTGGTGCCCTTCCGGCGAGGAGGCGATGACCGGATTTTCCGCGAGAAAATCGGAGTGGAGATGAAGACCGGAGGACTCGGATCAGTCGGTACATCTCTTCCCTTTCTTGTTAGTAGCTTAGACTTGTTAATGGTTACGATCCGGAGTTTAGTGCGCGGTGGTGCCGGTTTGCAAAGTCCGCAAAATTAAAAGTTTATCACCGCTTCCGCATTTGGCCGTCGGATTGACGGCCGGGGCGCCGCCGTGCACTTACACAAACAAGACGGGAGCACCCCAAGGTGACACACTCGGTCGGATAAGCCTTTTGTCCAGCAAGTCCTGTAACTGATCCTTTAGCTCTCTCAGCTCCGCCGGGGCCATCCGATAAAGCGGTATAGAGATAGGCCCCGTGCCGGGGATCAAGTCAATACAGAACTCAATCTCACGCTCTGGTGGCAGACCAGGCAGCTCTTCAGGGAAAACATCAGGAAACTCTCTCACAACAGGGACCTGGTCCAACGGAACCTCTGTGGAGCTAGTATCACAAACATAAGCTAAGAATCCCTGACACCCTTTCCTTAAGAGCTGACCAGCGCGAAGAGAAGAAATCAAGCTGGGAAGGGTAGCGCTACGATCTCCCTGAATAACAAGAACCGGCTCACCAGGAAAACTGAATCTGACTGCCTTTTCATGGCAGTCCACGGATGCATAACAGGTGGCTAGCCAGTCCATACCAAGAAGAACGTCAAAGTCTAGCATATCGAGAAGAATCAAATCTACTGAAGAATCTCTCTCCCCGATACGAACGGAACACGATCGGTACACAAAACGGGCAACAAAAGACTCACCTACCGGGGTAATAACGACAAGCGGCTGATCTAACGGAGAAGACTCTCGGCCCAACCTCGGTGCAAAGTACGTGGATACATAGGAATGTGTGGAGCCTGGATCAAATAATACCCGTGCATCAAAAGAACATACTGGCAGAGTACCTGTCACGACGGCATTGGATGCCTGTGCATCCTGAGGAGTCAATGCGAACACTCGGGCCTGTCCACCACTAATAGCTGGCTGTCCTCTGCCTCTACCTCGGCCTCTGCCTCTGCCTCTGTCGCCTCGTCCTCTCGGAACTGGACCGCCACGCCCACGGCCTCTAGAAGCATCTGACTGACGTGGAGCATCGTCAGGAGTAGGAAGTAAAGCTCTCTGAGAAGGTGGTGAGGGTGGTAAAGTCACATGCGGGACTGTCGCCGCGCCCGGACGTCCAATGGTACAGTCTCTGACACGGTGGTACTGACTCCCACACCGAAAACATCCTGGAGACGACTGCTGGGTCTGTGGATATGAACCAAATAACTGACCTCGTCTCAATCCTCTGCCTCCACCATCTCCCGAAAATAATCTATCGCGGTGTCTACCCATCTTCCGCTGAGCTGGCGTATCAGTACGGATCCTCTTCGGCCCAGAAACGACCGGAGTCTCAGAAATACGCTCCTCCAAAAGTAAGGCTGCATCCATCGCGGCAGCGTATGTATCAAAGTGCTGGGTGCCGATGGCAAGGAATAGCTGTGTATCAAGCCCTCGTACAAACCTCTTTATTCTCTTCTCTTCTGTGTCGACTAGGTACGGAGCATATCGAGACAACTGGGTAAACTGTATATCATACTCCGACACTGTCATCCCAGGAGTCTTGCGCAAAGACTCAAAACTACGGGCTCGAGCATCTCGGACACTCTCCGGAAGAAAACGGGCAAGAAATGCAGATGTAAACTCATCCCAGGTCATAGAAGGCAGACCTGCAGCTCGGCCTCTCTCTACTGAATTGTACCATGTCTGGGCAAGACCCTCCAGACGAAAACTCGCAAACTCTACCAATCTATCATCAGAACACCTCAACGAACGGCAAATCCGAGCCATCCTATCAAGAAATGCCTGTGGGTCCTCTGTCACATCTGTACCGGTAAAAGCTGGAGGTCTCAATCTCATGAACTCCTGTAGTGAAACAGGGATAGTCTCCGTAGTAGCAGCAGGAGTGACCATCTGTGCAGCAGGTACGATCGTGGTCTGTGCGGTGGAAGGAACGTCCTCGGATCTCTGTGCTCGGCTGGACTCAACTAAAGATCCCATCATCTGCCGCAACTCTTGCATGCCGGCCTCTAGTCTGGCAATACGATCTGGATAAGGCGGATCAGTATGACCCTGAGGGTAGGTGTATCATCCCGCTCGATCCTCGCCTCAGACGGGCCCGCCCGAATCTCATCCCTAGCGGCAGCCCGCTGAGCTCTCGTAGTCTTTGGCAGCATCGAAGCTAGAATAAGAAACAGGACTGATAAGGACATTGCAATTGAATCAAGGAATGCAAGGAATCAAGAAAGGAAATACAAGCAATTATGTCCTAAGGTCACTTAGGCGGAGTACCGTATCGTAAGTATGCCGCGGATCATACCCACGCTACGCCACTCTGCTTAAGTCACCTACTCCATCTACCAAGGTCGTCCTACACTCAGAAAGGTAAAACCTACGCTCTGATACCAACTTTGTCAAGACCCAAAAGTACGGAACGCGACTGGCACTTAGATTACGAGACGTCTAAAGGCGTACCGTAACCTAAGTCAGCCAAAGCCCAGAAGAATCTAAACCAAAATCAAAAGAGAGTGAAGGAAAACCTTTAATGACAATGGTTTTTAAAAATCATTTAAGTTGCATAGAATCCCTTTTTAAAACATCAAAAATTTCCGAAAATTTCGGCAGAGTCTCCCCTGTATTTTCTATCCCCCCAAAATGGGTACAACAAGATAATAAACCTGTAATCATAAAAATGGCACCCCCAAGCGGGAGCTAGCTCTTCGCCCAAGGCGGATCACAACCACATGCAATATAATAGCAATATCAAGAAAAGAGCATAAAAGAAACGCAAAATATCAGAAAACACAACGCCGGCTCAAGTGAGCTCGACCCAAAAGAAACCACAAATATACAAATCTCTCAGTCTCACCACTAGGTCACATATACAATATAAAGTGGTAGATGGAGAATACTAGATACAATGACAAAGCAAAAGAAATAAAGTGTGCTCGCAACCCACCTATGGGCGATATCGCGAGTCTGAGCAAAAGGAGCTGATGATAAGATAGCCGCCGCTACAAGACTGATGAGTCCGACCTGCAAGACACTGTGGCACAACGGGGGTGAGTTGCCAGCTCGTGAGTAAATATAACATCTAATAAGGCAATCGTAAGAATGCACGCAATGCACCACAACATGCATGTCCATATGTGATATAATAGCTCTAGTATGCATGCACAGGTATGCAATGTCATTTCTAACTCTTTAAGTGTTTTAAATGCTAAGGGTACTGCGTTCTTAACTTTTAGAAAATGAATATCTGTATAATAGCTAAGTACCATCAAGAAATCATCTGAAAACCCGTGTCAAGCATCGACACCAAATAGGAATCATATCTGTCTCAATATCGGGCTCCGTCAGTCCGGATCGGCCCATATCATAAATCTCACGACAACGGTCGGTATCCTCCAGATATCCGCCGCGCCAGACATCACCGGTAGGTAGTCTTCCCCTGCCAGGCTCATCGTCTACAACTCGATCTTCTTGCCCCGGGGTACCATACCGGGCCCACCATATACCCGAGACGGTTCATCCACTCCTCGAATCGGGTCTCAAAATCCAACAGAAAACATAAAAACTCATGGTGGACGACACATACATCACGAGAAAACCGCAACTTTGTTTTAAAATGATAAATATAAGCTTTTGTTAAATTCTTGCGGTTTTCCCCAAAAATCCAGAAATCGCAGCAATACTGAAATCCTCAAGAAAATCATAATGTTCACATGTTATATATGATAAATGTCTATGATATCAATGTATATGATGTGAGTTTTGGCTAGAGATCTATGTAAATATGATGATGATGCGAGATATATGCATGCGATGCAATTTCATATATCAAGTATGAATGCAGGTGACGATATTAAGATAAACAGGTTCTATAGTGCACGTGGCATGGCAATTACCAAAGGCGTGTGTGTCACATGAATAGTGCGCGTGCAACAGATGCCAATGGTAAGGTGTTCGTGTCCTATGAAATGATATCGCATAAGTATAGATGAATGTCCATGCAATCTAATATACTGTTCGCTATAAGGGTATGCAGTGTACATGAATGGATAAGCTAGCTAACAATATAAATCTTGCAAAAAGTAGGGTAATCCTAACTAGGGGGGCGCATCGCGCCATCCAGACGATTCCCCCATAGATGAATACATCTACTCACCTGAAATCCCCGCTAATCCGATCCGACCACCGCCTTGCCTTTACGTGCCGTGTCCGATGTTTCCCCGACCGATCCTATATTTGTACAACACCAAGCATAAGATTACAAAATCTAAAACGATGCAAGTCATAATATACAATTATCGACGCTCTCGAATTAAACATAACATACACTCGGTGCGCGGGAAAACGCACGAAAATCGCTAATCGTTAACTAGAATCGTCATTTCGGGGAAATCGACAAAACTAAAACCCGACTAGACGAAACCCCGCGTTCGCGCACTCTAATAGTCCTATACGAAGCTAATTATATCGCTAATATAACACAATTTGATCGCATTCTAATTTTTGTAAAAAATCTAGTAAGCAAATTTCAAACCGATTCGATGCAAACGTCGCAATTTAACGACTTAGCGAGCGTAACCCTCCGCAATTAACCACTCTAATCAAATAGGTAACCAAAGCCCTAACTTAACTCTAACAACCATGCTTCAAACCCTAGTTCAACACCAAATCCCATTCTTGATTTTCATGAACAAGAATTTACAACTAAATTAATACTTCAAAATTGAATTTTAGCACACATAAACTACAAGTTAACAAATTAGTTTAGAATTTCACCTCACAAATGGAACCCTAGCATGATCAAGCCACCAAAGAAGCCTCCTTTCTTCTAGTTTTGAACTAAATTTGGTTGAGGAGAGAGTGGATTAGGGTTTAGCATTGAATTGGAGAAGAAAATGGTGAATTTTTATGGATTTTTCATGATTTTTCATGATTTTTGAAGCAAGAATTGAGGTGAAAAGAGGGGGAGCTGCTGCTATTTTCGGCCAGAGATGAAGAGGAGGAGGGTGTGGGGTTTTTGGAGAAGTTTCTAGGTCAAAAAGATCCCTCACATCTCATTTAATGCATTTCACATCAACTTTTTACAAAAAACCCCCTTTTTACATCATTTTTTTTCATAATTTTCACACCATAAAACTAAAATGTTGCAAGTCATGATACAATTTTATTAACACCATATTTTAGCTTATAAAGACTCCTAATTATGAAATTTACCTAATTAAATTTGTATTTATCACTAATTTAATGTATTTAAAAAGGCTTAAAATAATTTTGAAAAAATTAATTACGAATTTTTTTTTATTTAACTAGAAAATTATAAGTGACATTTTAGTGACAAAATTATAGTAATATTTTATCTAAATTTTGTATAATTAGGTCTACAATGAAAAATACCTATTTTGACTTTTTACGGAAAAAGCCGAAAAATTAGCCGATTACCGAAAAACTGCCTAAACGATTTTCGAAGGGTTACAGGTTGACATTGGGGTGATGATTTCCTCTCTTTTGTTTTGTTTTCTTTCTCTCAACCTCACTCTCTCTCTCTCACACACACACACTTACCTCTTCAGCACAGCAGCAGCAAGCTTCTCAGCAGCAACAGCAGCAACAGAGAGCAGCAACAGCAGCAACAGAAAGCAGCAGCAGCAGCATCAGTGAGTAGCAACAACAACACAACTTCGACTGCAGCCCCTTCCCTTCACTCCTTCTTCTTCCTCCAGCTCCCTAGGGTCGAGTGTGGGATATATTTCCTAAACTTACTCCCTAGTTTACTTGTTTAGTGTAGTTTTGCTTCGGTTAGTGGTTTTTGGTGCGATTTAGTGCGATATGAGGTGTTTAGTGAGAACCTTGGCCAAGTGATGTGTGATTTGGGTTCAGTAGGTTGTTAGAGTGTTGTTAAGGCCATTCCAACCCAGCTTAGACCCCGATTGCACTAAAATACCACCAGATTCCTATTTGATGCAAATTCGTCGTTTTAAAGCAAATTTGAGTTTCTGGAAACTGCTATCGACCCGATGAGTCCAGATTAATTTTGAGAAGACTGCAGTGTAGTGGCTAGGTACTGATACCCCAGGTAGAACCCGACCCCCTTTCTTCATGTTGAAGCCGCCGGAATATTCGATCTGGCCACAATTTGCGGCCAGATGGGTAGGGTTTAGGTTGGGGTTTGGTCCATTGGGTGTCTGCTGCTATGTGGAGTTTTGTGGTATACATATTTTTGTAATTTTAGTTCTGTATAAAAATCTGGGACTAAATACCTATTTCTCGTATTTTAAACCTTCGCGACACGCGTGATACGTGTGTGAGTTTGGGGTTTCTGTGTATCGCGACGCGTCAGGGTAGTTTCAGACGCGTGATCACACGTTTTAGCGTATCGCGCACACGCGCGATAGGTTTGCGACACGGGTTTCTAATTGTATCGTAATATCACGTTTTGTGAAATTGAGCTTATGTGTGATATATGTTATGTGATTCTAGGTTCGCCGGCGAGTGAGACGGACGCAGCGAAGAAGGGCAAGCAAGTCGTCGGCTACACTTAGCGCGAGACTTCGGTGAGTAGATTTCACATCTACGGGGATATCGCCCGCATGGCGTTATGCGTCAGGGATGATAGGAATTTATTATTATATGTTGCATTTACCTCATGGACTGTCATTGCATATTGCATTCCCTGCTGTATGTATGCTTAGAATTGATAGAACACCGCACTATTCCTAACGGTTCATGTTGCACGAGCACTAATCTGCATGCTACACACACACCGTTAGTAATTGCCATGACACACTCACTGTAGAACTGCCATGATTATATTGCTGTAGTTCATTTCATATATGATTCGATATGATTTTCATGGAAATTGGGAGCCGCATGATATCTTTAAAAACGGAAACTAATTTTAAAAGCGGTTTTCCTTTATACCTATATCATGGATTGATGTACGTAGCACATCGCATTGGATTTATTTCTTGGTGTTGGATTTTCATGTGATTTCTGGTTTTGAGGACCGTGGGATTTTTAAGAAAAGATGCACTATTTGAAAACCCGGTTCCTCGTGATATGATATTTTGGTGCGTCCACCACGCGTTTTCTCGGTGCTGAGACGTGTTCTTGAAACCCGATTCGAGGAGATGGATGATCCGTTTGCGGGTTCGTGGTGGACCCGGTATGGTTCCCCGGGGCGAGAAATATTTTTCGTGGAGTAGACGATGAGCTTGGCCGGGTGGCGAGTACCTACCGGTGATTGGTTGGACCTGGCGGTTATCCGGAGGATACCGACCAGAGTCGAGAGATGGATGCGGGATGATCCGTACTGCCGGGGCCGAGGGCCGATACCGCAGACGGAGCCCGTGGGCTGATCCGGACTGACGGAGCCCGATATATGAGGATTTGCGTGTCGATACTTGACACGAGTATTTTATGATGTTTTGGGTGCCGATGTTGGGCACTCGTGATTCTCAGAGGTTTACAGGATTTGAGGGCCGATGGGTGTGCCGGCGCCTGAGTTATTGGGGATTTGGGTGCAGTTGTGGGCACCGATTGTTTTCCACATTGATCTTCCGTGTGGATGTTGTTTATCCCATGCTCAGCATTGATTACCATATATCTCATCCTGTAGTTATTTTACCTGACAGAGCATCTGCATGATTATTGCACATACTGCCTATCACGCATTAATATCATCTGCCGGCATTTGTAGAATAGCGCAGTACGTGTATGCTCGCGATTACCTTTATATGTTATCTCTATTCACGAGTTGGAAACTCACCCCCGTTGTGCCACAGTATTTGCAGGTTGCCCTGAGCATAGTCGCGGCAGGCTGTCTTTTGCATCTTTTGGCTACAGATACCACTACAGCTGTGGCAAGAGCTGTTTTGCATTTAGGTGTGTTGTGGTATCTGATTACTTTTATTGTATCCCTTTTTGTATCTAGTACTCTCCATCTACCATTTATGTACTGGACTTAGATACTGTGTGAGGATGAAGATGTATATTTTGTATTCTGGTGTCGAGCTCGTGGGAGCCGACTGTTTTTATATGCAGTTATTTTCTGTGATGTTTACTTATTGCTCATTCTTCACTACGGCGTCATATATTACTCTTGTGATGTTGGTTTCCGCCGTTGGGCGTGATTGCTCCCGTTTGGGGATGTTTCATTTCATTATATTTCATTTTTCACTCATATACTGTTTTGTACCCGGTCTCGGGGCTACTTTTAGAAAGGAAATGCTGCCAAAATTATTTAAATGATTAAGTAACTTAAAGGAACTTATTGAATTATTTAAAGTTTTCTAAATGCTTTAACTAAATGTTTTTAACACTCACTATTTTAAATGGTTTTGATTTCTGGGTTTGGTTTACTTAGTCGCGTTACGCCTGTAGACGTAGCGTGGTTAAGTGCCGGTCACGAGTCGAAATACTCGGGTCGTGATAAAGTTGGTATCAGAGCGTAGGTTTTAGTGTAGGATGACCCTGATATGATGGAGCAGGTAGCTGCAGCAGGGTAGCGTAGCGTGTGTATGTTCCGCGGCATACTCACGACACGGTACTCCGCCTAAGCGACCTTAGGACTTATTGATTTAATTCCTTCTTGAGTATATATATATTCTTGTGATTCGATTCCCGTATTCTTATCGAATCCTAATTTCCTTTCAGCCATTATGCCGCCAAAGACTACGAGGGCGCAGAGAGCGGCCGCGAGGGCCGAGATTCGAGTTGACTCGTCCGAGACGAGGACTGATCCGGGCAGTACACTGGTTGTGCCCGAGCAGGCTATTCCTGCCGTGAAAGATCAGATCGCCATGCTAGGGGCTGGTATGCAGGAGATGCGCCAGACGGTGGGATCCAGCATGCAGGAGATGCGCCAGATGATAGGATCGCTAGTTGAGACGCTTCGAGCACAGCGACCAGAGGTAGCTCCACCCGTCCCAGAGACCGCGTGTTAGTTGTATGTATGCCCTAGAGACCAGTATTGTACAGATGATGTATATTATATTGGATGCTTGGACATATATATAGAGATGACTTTCTTGCTCGATATGATAGTATGCTATCTGGTTACTCTTTATCTTAACATGTACACTAGTCTCTTTAAACTGTCTTATAGTTACATGTTGGTAAAGCCCTTAGGATGTGTACTTGACTACTTGGACTATGATGCAGATCATACTAGTGGGGACATGGTAGTCCAAAGGTACATCCTTCAAGGTCCCTAGTCGTGGGTGTATCGAGACGGGGCATCGATATACCAGTGTAGACTAGCGTATACGCTTCTCGACCCATGAGATGGGCGATGGATGATCCCATATCCATTGGTGTTTGACATCAGAGATGGTATACGGGTGCTCAGTGGAGACTGGGTACACTGGACGGACTCGCCGAGAACTCCCAGATGGTATTATACCTCACGTCAGATGGCAGTTCTCAGGTGACACTTGTGCAGGTTAGTCTGTAGACCCGAGATCGTCATAGAGTCTTGTGTGATTCCCACTGTGCTTTGATCTCCACCTTATCACGTCCATGAGGGCGTGCAAAATGGTGGTTTTTGGGTACAGTCCCGAGTCACATGGAGGCAATGAGCGATAGGAGGGGTTTCGTCTCTCCCGGTGTTGGGGGTTGATGTTGCGCTGTGCTCGATTGGCCGTAACAGGGAAGTCCCTGGCCAGGGCTGATAAGAGTTTTGCTGGTAAGTGTTACCAGTACTTTCTCGACCCGTTATGAGCCTCACATCGGCATGACTTATCGGTTATTGGGATATGACGTTTACCACCCCTAGACTTGATATGCGACATATCAGACGAACAGACCGGACTGCACGGTAACTGTTACTAGTTGGATTCACAGGAGTGTGAGCGGGCTTGCTCGTCGATCTTCTGATCGCTCAATACCCGGGTGGCCGTTACATTTGGCAGACCGCTTGTGGCTTGTGGGTGATTGATATGATCATCATCTGCTGCCGGCGTATTGACGAGTCTTTAGAGTCCTACACAGAGGTTTCCTGGCTCAAGGGAAACGAAATAGGAGCGCATATGAGATATGTGCGGGACCGAGAATAATACGTGTATGTGATACTGTATTTCATTCTCACGATGAATGTTTCGATTGGTTGTATGCGATATAACCTAGTTATCGAATCGAAGATTGATTCGATAAGTCGATACAATGGATACTAGTCGGTTATGTGCGACATGACCGAATCATTGAATCAAGTGTTGATTTAATGATTTAATGTATAATTATATATTTGATATATTACTTTGAATTAACTAGTATTGGTTCATTTTAAAAGGATTTTCTCACTTGATGTGCGCATTGTATATGTGATATATTTTGTGTGCACTTGATTGTATCATGTTTGATGATACATACTCACTTGGGTTTGTGCAAAGAATTAAACCATGGTTAAGTTAATGATTAGGGTTTTGTTTATTTGCTTATTTATTTATTTATTTATTTTTCCATTATGGAAAGGATAAATATGATATGGTGTCTTTCTTTGGATGCTTGTTGAAGCTTCATGAAGCTTTGAACAAGTCCACCATTCTTGTCTCATGCTTAACCCTAACCACTAAAAGTAACCATGGTCTATTCTCTACACCTAACCAAGGTTAGGATATGATAAGTATTCATATTGTTTTTCTTTTTAAAATAGATCTTATCATATTCTATCTTCATCTTCTTCATCTTTGACAAGAAGAAAAGCTTACTAGCTTTAATGGCATCTTGAGAAAAAGAGTGAGAAATCCAATTCTAAAGTGAACCCACCTCCTATTTCTTCACCCTCTACCTCTTGCCAAGTAGTATAGGGTGTTTTCTTCACAAGTTTCACGACTCGGTGAAGTTGGAGCTTGATCTTGTGTTTCCTCGATGTAGATCATCTTCGGCATCGAAGCCGACGACCTAGCCCGCCCATTTCTCTGATGAAGCCGATGCAACAGTCCGGGATTCGAGATGGACAGCGAGAGGATGTCTACATGGAGCTAAGGAAGTGGAGAACCGGATCTACAAAGGTTGTAGCCTCTTTCCTTTAGTTAAAATGTTAACTAGTTTCACTTTTCGCCTAAACTCTAGTCAACGAATCCGTATTAGGGTTTCTCGGCAGTTGTAAAATTTGAAATTGGCATGGTTGATGCCTTGTGAGACCTCATTAGAGTGCCTAGGAACCCTACAATGGTATCAGAGCCTAGCTAGAGCCTTAGGCGAAATGTAGACGACGTTTGAGATCCGAACGAACATCGAAACCCTAACCAAAATTGCTCTCTGGACTTTTTTCAAAAACTGGGTTTTTTCCAGATAAAAAATGCTTAAAAAATTCAGCAGGGAATTCTAAGAATTA
Source organism: Agapanthus africanus (assembly GCA_030015575.1). Taxonomy (NCBI): domain Eukaryota; kingdom Viridiplantae; phylum Streptophyta; class Magnoliopsida; order Asparagales; family Amaryllidaceae; genus Agapanthus; species Agapanthus africanus. Next base: position 58,157,149 of record JASDDO010000029.1, read on the forward strand.
CGGTGCAAAAATTACCTCATGATGTGTCTAATGCGCGGCGGAACCGCGGCAGAAGCCTGGCTTCTACGGCGGTTCCGCGGCCAAATGATGGGATTTGCCTTCAATTTTTGCACAGTAATTCATGTTTTCAGGTGCTGAATTTTCTGGGAATTTTTAATATTTACTCAAGAGTTGAGTATTTTGGGTTGTATTGGGAGTTCGTAGATTTGATCGGATTATCAGACTTCGTCTATGTGTTTTTCCAGATAATTTTAGAATATGTTAAAAAGTTCGACCGGATGTAAATACCCAATCTTTCCCCTGCCGGGAAATTTCCAATTGTTGGACTTTTCCGTAGTTTAATGACGTTCTAAGTAGTGCAAGTAACACGATGGTCGCTCTAGAAGACAACAAACCTTAACTCGATTATGTGACCGTCTTGAACTGCCCTTTGAACCTTAGGGTTTGGGACAGTACGGCGTGCCACATGTGAGGCGTTGGCTTGACCCTTCTACGGCTGGACCGTTGGTACTGAGGCATGAAGTGAATGTCTTTGAACTTATTTCATGTGTTGAACGGTTTCGGGAAAACTTGGGTGTTCGAATGTTCGATTGGAAAGTTTAATATTTTCTATTTATCCGGAATGGGATACAATAATTGGAATTCACACACAGTTATGAGATAACTGAATGAATGTTATAAATCTAGCGGTTTAGTCTCACTTCATATTGAAAAGAGTTTTCGATAATAAGACTAAAATGCGGGGTTTATAATTGTTAGGCATGTGATGTCTAAGTATTTCATTTGATTAGGCATACGATGTCTAAAGAGGTTGCGGATTCCAACTGTTGTAGTTTTACACTTTCTTTTCTGTGACCGTAAGTGTAATATGTGATATCGCCGGTTTCGTTGCTATATGTCAACGACAATTGGGATGCGCATATTTACTTACGTTGATGACATATGATGTTATGTGTTGCTGGATATGTTATATTGGATTGTCGTGTTCGAATAGCCGGGGTTTTTTATGTGAGATGAGTGTTTTTCATTTTCATTCATGTAAAAACTTGTATGTAATATTCTTTTATTGGGGCACTTCCAGGTTGCGGAAGATGTCACCTTTTGTATATTATTTACTTTTCCGCATTAGGATAGACCCAAGGAGGGGAGCACAAGTAACCGGGTTCTAGGGTCCAGTGGGAGACCATCTCGAGGAGTCGAGTCCAGGTCTTCTAACCCTAGAATTGGTAGGGTTGCTTGCCGCTCTCGTAGGGGGGTGTGGGATTGGCTATTCATCACGACCGTGGAATCCGTGTTTTATACTGGCTCGTATTGAAAACACGGACGTCCTAGTATATCCAATATTTCATATGATATTTTCTGCTGCGATATCTGTGATGTGATCATTTGATATGTTCTGATGGATACAGTATATAGTATATATGATATATTATATATACATTGCTTATGTTTTGCACCCGCACTAGCCCTGCCCTGCTCTCTCGTTAGTTACCTAACCTAACGGTGCACGAGGGGACATCGAGGCGAATGCGGATGGCATAAGTGTACGTCGTATTTATCTGTGATGTCTAGGTCACTTAAATGATGGGACTTCATTAATGTGATTAATGAAAGAAAAGAAACCTAAAAGATGTTGTAGAATCAAATTTTAAATAAAAAGGGTAGCTACAGTTTTGCTTTGCATAGTGGTATATATGATATACCCTGCACCTTATTCGATGAGGAAAGGGCCGAGATCCCTTCACCGGGAGTGACCCCTTTAGCAATAACTGGCAGATGCTACACACTCGGTTTGCTTTTGATTGTTTTTGGAGTTTTGCTTTGCACAGTGATATATATGATATATCCTGCATCTCATTTGACGAGGAAAGGGTCGACGATCCCTTCACCGGGAGTGACCCCTTTAGCAAAACTAGAAAAGCCTCAAAACCACTCCATTTCAAAACTTCATTCGATTCTACAACGATATCGAGTTCATTACGCAATCGGTTTTCAGAAAAACCTGTCGTAGCCCTCCGTCATTTCAGATAAGAACTGTTTAGTATTCGTGCTGCGTTTGTTGGCCTTTGTCAAGGCGTAGTGTGCGGTAGCTGAATAGTGCTTATCTGCTTGTGCATGTGATGCAGATTATTTCAGGATAGTCATACGTGTTAGTGTATATGCCCTAGAGGCCATTACTGTATCATACTAGTTTGTATATTACTTAATGGAAGCTTGGGATATTCACCTTGTATAAACAATCTTGCTCAATATAGTAGTATGCTACTTGGTTTGTTTCTACTTCAATGTGTACATGTGTTTATTTTAGTATGTCACCTATACGCATTAGTAGAGCCCTTAGGATCTTTGCTTGATTACCAGCGTTGTGATGGCAGTCACACTAGTGGGGGCTGGGTAATCTATAAGCACATCCTTATACAGGTCCCTAGTCGCAGGACTATCGAGACAGGGCATCGATACTCCGGAGTAGACTAGCGTATGCGCTTCTCATCCCAGTGTGGGAGATGGTCTGTCCCACAGCCATCAGTACGTCGTACTGGAGATAGTATATGGGTGCTCGTTGGGTTACGAGTACACTGGACAAGACTCGTCAGGAACTGACAGTTTGGTATTATACCTATCGTCAGTTATCAGTTCCCAGGTGACATGAGTACAGCTTAGTCCGCTGACTTGACACTGGCACTTCGCCTCGAGTGTGTTCCCACTGCATTTTGATCACTACCCTACCACGGCTCAAAGGAGTCGTGCAAACAGGTAATGGTTGGGTGCAGTCCCGAAGCACTTGGAGGCAGTGACGGTTAGACAGGATTCGTCTCTCCCGGTATTGGGGGTTGACATCGCGCTGTGTCTAGGAGAGCCATTACACGAGTAGTCCCTGGCCAGGGCAAGCGAGATATACTGGTAGGCTTCCAGTGTTATCTCAGGGTGTTTTGGGCTTCACTCCGACACGACTTGTACTGCTATTAGGGGACTGAAGTTTACCGCCCCCTAGGCCCGACATGCGATGTATCAGACGAACAGACCGGACTGTACGGAGAATGTCACATTCAGACTCAGTAGGAGTTCAGATGGGTTTTACCTCGTCAGTCTTCTTATCGGCATCTACCTGGGGACCGTTACGCACAGCTAGTGCCGCTTGCGGTCTGTGGTTAAACCCACTGCCAGCGTAGCGTCGAGTCTTTAGAGTCCCACACAGAGGGCTATTCGCCTCTGGGCAAAACTGAGTAGAGGTCGCATGGTTTTGCGGCAGGGTTCGTTCTCATCCGCGAACTTGTGCACTTTTGGAGTCCGGACGGATTATACTAGCAGGCTCTGGTTTGAGCCAGATACCGGTATATGTTTTGGGGTTGCTTTTATCTCTCAGTATTCTTGTTCCTCGGAACGAGAATGCAGGTGTGTATGCACAGTTGTTTGAGGCGGAGGAAGAGGTCTTTCATTAGGGTTTCGGAACGGGTGCGTATGCACAGTTGACAGTCGTCTTTTTCCAAACCCTAATGGATTTATGAAATATCAATTAATAATAGTAATTAAATGAAATCGTGTCATGGTTGATTTTGTTGACTTGTTGACCATGGTTGAATGTTTGACCATCATCATTGCTTTGCAAGGATACTCCTTGATTCTAGCTTACATTCATTTAATGAAGTGATGATAGTGGTCATTCCAAATACAACCATCAACTATTTCATTTTGAATTATTATTATTAATTAGATATATCTTTTTCCTTTTGTTATGGTTGCAAAAGGAAAATGAGCTCATTCTATCATATTGATTCTCTCTCCTCATTTCATCTTCTTCTTCCTCAAGCTCAAGGAGAATCCTTCTCATGTGTTGAGAATCCCTCTCCTTGAAAAGAAAACACCCCATAGATACTCTCTACTCTCTCTAGGGTTCAAGGTTTAGCAAGCCGGAGATCCTAGTTCACTCTAAGTTCGAGAAAGAGCCCGAAGGTTGAACCCTCAGGTGGATCCATCTTTGACGGAAGAAGGCGACGAGGAGAGAACCATCAACCTCTACTAGGTTTCAAGAAGAAGGAGTTCAAGTTAGGTATAACCTTTTATCCGAGTAGCTAACTCTCTTTAGCATGATAGCTAGTTTAGTTTAGAAAAGATCCCGACTTTGTTAGTCCATGTTGCCTCATGCGCTAAAAATTTGTTTTTTATACCGTTTCCGCCTCCCCGTAAGAACCGAGGGTCGCAACGTGGACTTACAGTGGTATCAGAGCCTAACTAAACATAAACTAGCTAGGTAGTGAAGTGTAACGAAGTTCGGAACCGAAAAATCCAAAAACCAAACTTTTCAAAAACCCTAGTTTCTGTTAAATTTTTTTCTGGTCAAAACAAAATTTGTTATTCACCTAAAATCATCTCAGGGTTTTTTAAAGATAACCACCAAAAACGAGCCAGAGATCTGACCAAACGACCGCGTTTCTGCGGCAACAGCAAGTTATGTTGCCGCGGATCCGCGGCCGTCTTGTCTCCTCTCTGCCTCGATTTTGGTGCAGTGTATCTCTGGATTGGTTTTAGGATTTTTGAGATATATTATATGTGCCCAGATTTTCCAGAATAGAAATTTGTTTTTGGGGGCCTATAATTCCGTATTTTTTCTGAACTTCACTACATTTTGACTATGTTGGTTATATCTATGATGTTTGTATGTATTGAACGTCGGCTAATCGCTATAAGTCGATTAGTCGGGGTTATACATCTCTGTGATCTGTGTTTGATATTGGAATGTGTATATGAATGTGTTGGACTGTCGCGGGTGAATAGCCGGGGTGGATGTGAGATGAGCTTTTGTTTTTCTTTCATTCATTTGTAATATGTAAATTGATGTAATAATATTATTTGTATGGCCGCACAACCGGGTCGGGGTTGTAGCCGTCATTGTATAATTCTTTTTACTATTTTTGCTCCTAGGATAGACCCATGGAGGGGTGCACAAACTACCGGGTACTTGGCGGGTAGTTTGCCGCACCCGTAGGGGTCTTGGGTGGGGTTTTGGCTATTCACCGCGACCGTGTAATCCGCTTTTCGTTGCAGGCTCGAACGGATTGCGGATTCCTAGTATATCCAATGTATTCATCTGTGATCTGTAATGTCTATCATTGCTATATTTATAACTATTTAGGCGTTGCTTATGTTTTACAGCCGCGCTAGCCCAGCCCCCGCTCTGTCGTTAGTTAAGTAACCTAACGGGTAATGACGGGGCCCCGTGGCGAATGCGAATGGCATAAGCGTACGTCATATTTTGGTTATTTTCTGCAATGGTAGGATTAAATGATGGGACGCATTAAAAGAACTAATGCAAGAATATCACGCATTAAAAGAACTAATGCAAGATAATAAACCAAGTTAAAGTCGTTGGAACACTTTCGAAAAACCACTCGGTTCTTTTCAAAACTAACTTTTAAATGCGGAGCTTGAGCCACTCCTTCTAAAAGCTATCTCGTTCCATCGATTATATCAAGTTCACTACGTTCACGGTTTTACCAAAACCATTCGTAGCCCTCCGTCGTTTCGTATGAATAGGCAATAGTATTCAAACTATGTATGTTGGCCAAAGTCAAGGCATAGTGATTGGTAGCTATTGGGTGTTCATGTGTAGCATAGATAGATGCGTTGGTTTGGGACAGTCGTACTGCCATTTTGGCCAAAGTCAAGGGTAGGTACGGGTGGATCCAAATTAACCTGGATAGTGACGGGTAGAACTTGACATGTGACTTATGATATTTTGGCCAAAGTCAAGGTCATAAGAGCATGGGGCAAAAATCCACATCGGGAGTTTCATAAGTACTGAAACTTGCTAGATTTGCATACCATTTGGAGTGTGATGATTCTGGTAGGATTCCTTCAGTTTCGTCACGCGATGATATTTGGATCCCGATTCTACTGTGAGTATATGCTACTCCTCGGGAAATTTCTCACTAAACGATCAATGCTATAAACCTAGTAGGTGCCTAGAAAGGTGTTAGCGGGGCTACGCCCCCAGGGAAAAGAGGTTCTTAAATTAAGGAACTTCGCGAAAGCGTTGGAAAACCTCCCTCGAAGTACCGACACTGGCCTGGCTGAACGGTTAAGCAAGTATTGTGCGGTGGGATTGATCCCGACTGATTCTTCCTTTATGGTTTGAGGAGGGATTCGAGAGACAGTGGGAGCCATCCTGTTTAGACAAATTAAAAACCACTCTAAACATGCAAGAGCATCATGCTAAAGTGTTTCTTCTCTCTCCCCCGGCAGCGACCAAATCGAAATGACTGGACTTAAGTTACTTCTAGATAAAAACATACTGACAGGGCCAAACTACAAAGATTGGCTCAGGAATGTCAAAATGGCAATCACTTACGACAAGCTGGAGTATCTTCTTACCACCAAAGCTCCCCCCGTCCCAGGTCCCACCTCCAGCGTCGCGGATAAGGAAATCCGTAAGACTTGGGAGATTGATTGCGCGAAGGCCAGGTGCCTCGTGCTTGCCTCTATGGACAACGAACATCAGAGGAGGCACGAGAATATGGACTTGGAATCCATATTTCTTCATACAAAAGAACTGTATGGAGAGCAGTCTCGTATCGCAAGATACGAAGTGTCGAAGAAGTTATTTTCGGCAAAATTGGCCGTCGGATCATCGGTAGCGGACCACATGCTTAAGATGATTGGCTACATTGAGGAGCTCGCGGAACTTGGGACCACGTTGGAAAGTGAACTCTATACGGATTTAATTCTCCAGTCCCTTCCATCCACTTACGCCCAGTTTATACTAAACTTCAACTTACAAGAAAAAGAAGTTGAACTTTCAGAACTCCTCAACAAGCTGAGGAGTGCAGAGGGCACCCTACAGAAAGGTAGGGAAACACCCGCTTTGTTTGTAGGAGGATCTTCTTCTTCTAGATCCAAGGCGAAAGCCAAGGGAAAGAGGAAGAAAGTCCCCGCCAAACCAAGGGGCGGTGTTAGTAAAGTGGGTACGAAGGGAAAGGAAAAGGCAACAAAGATTGCGGGGAAGCTTGTGGGAAAGGAAGAATGCTTCTATTGTCATAAGAGTGGACACTAGAAGAAAGATTGCAGGGCTTTGAAGGCCAGGACACAGGAACTGAAGCAGGTTGCGGCTTCAGCTTCAGGTGTGTATGTTATTGAAAACTGTCTTTCTATAAACTCTACTTCCTGGGTATTGGATACCGGATCAGGATCTCATATCTGTAATTCTTTGCAGGCGTTGAGAAACCGTAGGTTTTTGAAGGCAGGTGACATGACCCTCAGAGTTGCGAACGGAGCTAGCATGAATGCTAAAGCCGTGGGGGACTATCACCTGGGAATGACAGATGGACATGTTTTGGTTTTGCGTAATTGCTTTTTTGTACCCAACGCAACTTGTAATATCATTTCTATATCTTTGGTTTCTAAAGAAGGTTATGAATTTGCGTTTGTAAGTAATGTTGTAAACATTCACCTTAATCAAGTTCTGATTGGGTCAGGTACATTGAGCAATGGTATATGTTGGAGATAGTGCCCTCAGAGTCAATTATTGGATCACAGGCACGTGATTGCAATGATTGAGGGAGGACCTATCCCGGTAGGACAGTCTTACTCGAGATGATAGTATGCTATCTGGTTTACCTTTATCATCGTGTACTGCTTAAGGTGACCTAACATGTCGCTATTACACGTTGATAGAGCCCCTAGGATTCTTGCTTGACAACCAGCAGTATGATGGCGATCATATACGTGGGAGCTGGTAGTCTATAAGCACATCCTTAAAAGGTCCCTAGTCGTAGGAGTTTCGAGACAGGGCATCGATACTCCATTAGTAGACTAGTGTATACAGTCGAGACCCCGACGAGGGGCGGTGGCCGGTCTCACAAGCCACTGGTGTCAGTTGGTTCACCTAAGATGTATACAGGTGCTCATTGGGTTATGAGTACACCGGACAGGACTCGCTGGGAACCTGCTAGTTGGGCTTATACCTGACGTCAGATAGCAGTTCCCAGGTGACATGTGTACAGGTTAGTTCATCGACCTGAGATCGTCATTTTTCTCGTGTGAGTTCCCACTGTGCTTTGATTACTACCCTACCACGGCTCAAAGGAGTCGTGCAAACAGGTTTTAGTTGGGTACAGTCCCGAGCCACATGGAGGCAGTGAGCGGATCTGCAGGGGTTCGTCTCTCCCGGTATTGGGGGTGAGGTCGTGCTGTGTCTAGGAGAGCCATTACGCAAAGTCCTCGGCCGAGGCAGGAGATTTACTGGTAGGTATTCCAGTAGTATCTCAGGGCGTTCTGGGCTACACTCCGACACGACTTGTACCGCTTTTGGGGGTCTGACTTTTACCAACCCCCTAGGCCCGACATGCGATACTCATAGACGAACGGACCGGACTGTACGGATATTGTCACTGACAGGCTCAGTAGGGTGTCAGGATGAGTTCGCTCATCGACGTCCCTTTTGGTCAATAGCTGGTGGCCCGTCACGTATTGGCTTATACCTCTGACGTGCTAGTGGTTAAGTCCACAGCCATAGTATTGACGAGTCTTTAGAGTCCACCACACTTTCAGTTACTCAGCTTTCGGGCGAAACGCTGTAGAGGCCGTATGGAGATATGGCAGGGTCCGATCAGGTACGTACGGTATTGCACGGATCAGAATCGGACAGTTATGTACTAGTAGCCGTATAGTTATATGGCAGGGTTCGATCTGATACGTGCGGTATTGCACGGATCAGGATCGGACGGATATTACTAGCCGGCTTTGGCTTAAGCCGGTCCTAGTTTAGTACAGTGTAGATTTTGTCTCATTGCATTTGTATCCGGTCGGAATACAGATGCGGGTGTGTATGCACTGTATCGGGGTTGTCCTGTAATTTATTACGGGACCAGTTTTCTGGAGTTGCCAGTTTGCATTCCGTTCCGGCCGGTTTTCCTTTGTTCTTTCCCGGGCGGACTTTTCTGATGGAGGGGGTAATTTGCAGTTTTGCAAATTACATTTGGTGGAGGTTTTATTTGTAAGATGATTAATTATGATAGCATCTTTTTATTCCATTCTTTTCTATCATCTTGTCTTGCTTTTTGAAGATTAGATATGAGATGAAGTTTGATTTGAGTTTTGTGATGATTATGTCTTGATGTGGTCACCACTTGCTTTACCCTACACTCACCTCCCTTCATGCTTCATATTACCTCCTCCACCATTCTCATTTAGATGATAAGTTTTTCATGAGAGGAAAAAGAAAGAGAGAAGAAGAAGAAGAGAGCTTCATCTTGAGAGTTTCATTCATGATCTCATTTTCTTGCTAGAAAAATGCAAGCACCATTTTTCTATTCTTGATTCCTCCATCACCATGGCAACAAACCCCAAATGAGACAAGCATCTTCTACACTACATTCTACAGCACATCTTGAGCATGTCGAGTTGCCGGCTTCATGCTCGAGTTGCCTCGGTATTGAGGCGGGAGCCCGTAAAAGACGCAGGCGATGTGGTGCCCTTTCCGGCGAGGAGGCGACGATATGGAGACAAGACTTTCCGCGGGAGATCGGGATGATGAAGAGAAGACCGGAGGACTCGGATCACTCGGTATACTTCTCACCCTATCTCTTGATTGCTAGCATTAGGTTAATGGTAAACGATCCGGGTTTTCATTGTCCGCGGTAGCGTCGGTTTCCGAGTAAGGAAAAATTTTAATTCCGCTTTTTGGCCTCGAGTACGAGGCCGGGGCGCTGCCGTGGCGCAACATGGTATCAGAGCCACGCCATTAACCTTACCTAGCTTCGTTTGATGTGTTTGCATTTCCGATCGACCAAAATTTCCAAAAACCGTATTTTTCTAGCACAATCAGTTTCTGTCGAAATTGTTTTGGAGCCTAAAAATTTTTCAGGTGGTCTCAGAATGATGTGCAGGGAGTTCTAAGAACACTGCAAAAATTTGGTGACGCGACTCCTCCGTACGACCGCGGAAGGGCGGCCAAAACCCCCTTTTGGCCGCGCTTCCGCCGCAGGAGTGTGGGTTCGTGTGCTTGTTTTTTTGCAGTGGGCTTATGGGCTTATATTAGGGGTTTTGGAATATTAAAATTGGGCCCAGGTTTTCTGTGAGTGCTGCAGTTTTGATTGGGGGCCCACTTGTTAATTTTTTGGTCAATCGGAAAATTTTTAAACACATTTTTCACAGTGTTTACATTATATCTGCGACCGTGAATGTCACTCGATCGGTAAATCCGGTCTAACTGCTATAGCCCGGTTAGACGGATTTGCGAACGTGACTTTCACGTTGATGTTCTATGTTTATGCTGTGATGTTGCGGATCGGTCGTGGGGATAGCCTGGATGCAATGCTAGTACAGTGCTGTTGTATTATGTACATTTGATATTGCGGGGCGAGCGTCCGACATGTGGACTGCCGTCACTGCCTGTTTGTATTATTCTTTTGGGGCACGACCTGGTTGCGGTCGATGTACCCGGTGTATGTATATTTTACTTTCTGTACTAGGATTGCCCCGCGGTGGAGTGCACGGATAGCCGGGTTCTGGAGGGCAACAAGCCCGCATCTCATGGCATTGGGACGGAGGGGGCTTCAGTCTGGAATTGGCGGGCTGTTCGACGCACTCGTAGGGGGTACAGGTTGACCTAGGAGGGGTGCCCAAGTTACCGGATTCCGTGAAGTGCTGGGTGGTCCATTCACGGTGCTGAAGGGGGCTTCCTCGCTTCAGGTTTTGGCGGGTGACTTGCCGCACCCGTAGGGGTCTAGGATTTCATTGCACAGGCTATCCACACGACCAGGGGAACGTCGGGTTTCAGCAGCGGCTCTGTGAAACCCGGGGATCCCAGATATCTGTATTGTTCTGTGATGCTATACATTTCTGTGATGTTGCATTTTATTCACGCTTTGAGCGAAATACTATATATTGGTATATATATTAGTAGATGTTGTATATGTTTTTCATCCGCGCTAGTCCAGTCCCCGCTCTGCCGTTAGTTAGCTAACCTAACGGGTGATGACGGGACCCAGTGGCGAATGCGGATGGCATATACGTACGTCAGTATATTTTCGTTCTTTGTGGTGTGATCATTTGATGGGACTGCGTTGATTCGGATCAATGCAAGCTAAACAAACCTAATCTGATGTTGTTGGAACAATTTTTCAAAAAGCTGTTATTGCAAGGACGCTCACTTTTGTTTTGCATCGTGGTATTCATTTGGAATATCCTGCTCCTCAGTCGACGAGGCAAGGGCCGAGATCCCTTCACCGGGAGTGACCCCTTGGACAGAAGTTTGCGTCAGGGCATTAACTTCACTATAGCCGATTACTTTTGCTTTGCATCGTGGTATTCAGTTGGAATATCCTGCACCTCATTCTACGGGGAAAGAGCCGAGATCCCTTCACCGGGAGTGACCTCTTTAGCAAAGGTTTTCGTCACCATATTTTTATAAAAGGCTATGCAGTTCCTTCGACGATATCAAGTTCATTACGTTAAAGGTTTTTCGCCAAAAACCAGCCGTAGCCCTCCGTCATTTCCTACAGGTATTATTTGGTATTCGTGCTGCGTTTGTTGACCTAGTCAAGACGTAGTGTTCGGTAGCTAAGTGGTACTTGTTTGTTGCATAAGTGGGATTGGTTAAGACAGTCGTGCGGCCTTGTTGACCTAGTCAAGGGCACGTACGGGTGGGTTTAATGCAATCCAGAATAATGACGGGTTGAACTTGACTGGCGGTTTATGGTTTGTTGACCTAGTCAAGATCATAAACCGCTTGGGGTAAAAATCACATCGGGAGTTTCAAAAGAACTGAAACTTGCCAGGCATGCGCATACCTTCTGGAGTGTGGTGACTTGAGTGGATTCCGTCAAGTTATCATGCGATGATAGTTGGATCCCGATTCCCACTGATGAGTTAGTTTACTCCTCGGGTGACCCCGACTAGTTCTTCTTTCAGGTTCGGAGGAGAATTTGAGGTACAGTGGGAGGTTTCCAGATTAGATAAAGTGATAACCATTCTGATCTAGGTTAGAGTGCACGCTGAGTGTTTCTTTTCTCTCTCTCTTTGGCAGCGACCATTGACCCGACCCTGGACTTTGACTCAGTGACCAAGTTGACCGAACCTTCTTAACACTGGCATTTGGATTGTCAGAGTTGCAGACCTCATTGCCACTCCTACTTTTACCCTTTTCTCCAGGACACCCCGTATTACTACGAACGTCCACTTCCATTGGACAAAACCATCGTATGGTTATATACGAACTCGAAGGACTTCGAGGATGGTTTCTGGTTCTGGAGAAAAAGGATAGGATTATTCAGTTGTCTTTTCCTTTTACCTTCTCTCAGGTTGCGAGTACTCCTTGGTTTAGGAGATAGTACACCTATTACGCAAATTGGATAGTCTTCTTCCAAACCTTAGGCTGGTGCCGACCGGTAGGGAATGAAGAAAACCAATTAGCATAACGATGGTGTGCAGAAGGTATTAAGTTAAGACAAAGCAAGGGATTAGTAAGAGGGCAAAGTAAATTGCGACTGCTATTCACGACCAAACCAAGTATTTCTTCGCCAATCCTGAATCACCTTTGTATTTCTCCAGGACACTCCGTATCACTACGAAGATCCACAGTTTATTGGATACTCCATCGTATGGTTATATACGAACTCGAAAGGAACTTGTTCCAGTTCGGGGATGGATTCTGGTCCAGGAGAAATAGGAATAAGGTTTATTCGGTTGTCTTTTATCTTCACCTTCTCTCGCATTGCGAGTGCTCCTAGGATTAGGACAGTACACCCATTATGCTTATTGGATAGTCTTCTTCCAAACCATAGGCTGGTGCCGAACGGTAGGGAAGGAAGAAAACCACTTGGCCTAAGGGGGTGTGCAGACGGTAATGACTAAAGACATATAAAGGGATTTGGACAGATGGCAAAGAGATATACGGTTATAATTGTGAATCTGGATAATGGTAGAGGCATTACTAGGAATACCAGGATACCCCGACGAAACATTTCAATGTTTCAGTTTCACCGTGTACTGTTAATGGAAAACTGTTTTCCCAGTTAGACACTTGCTCCAGGGTATGTATTTACCAGGTATGATTCTCACATCTGTATGGTTTTACAGATACTGAGTGGGAGTAAGTTATTGGGAAAAGGGTGATCATCCTCATTATATCGGGATTCGTTGTAATCGGTGATATTTGAGGAGATCATCTGGGCTGTTTGCCGGTCGGCAAATATTTGGTTTTGAATATCCGCTGTTGTGCACCAATTTCAAATTGATATATCTGTACGTCTATTTTCATAGAGTGAGATATACTTTTTGATATTATGACGATGACATTTACCTATATCAGTGGATGGTTAGGTAAGGAGCATCAAACAGCGGTGTAATTCTTCTTAACCATAAGTGCAGTTTTCAACCTACGACGCACAGTGAAAGAGTTGTTAGACTCAGCGGACTTATACAGAGTATTGTATGTTGTCCAGTGTCCATTGGGACAGAGGGGTTGGTCCTCATACTATATTCTGTTTACTTTTAACTACTCTAATTCTTAGACATGTGTTTCGTGGAAACACAGAGTCCAAGTTTTGAGGAGTTATAGGTGTTTGAATAGAGTAGAGAACCAGGTGTAGCAAGTATCGGGATTCTTCAAGGTGATCGAAGATGTAGATACTTGTGTATGGTATTCAGTTGATAGTAATGAGAACTTGCTTCTCTTTCAGGTTACTCATAATTGGAAGCATTCCTAAGTTAAGTAACGCTGATCGGCCTCTCTCCATTTAGTTGACATGCACTGGAGACAGCTGCATGATTTGAATCTGGTTCAATTAAATCAGTGCCTCTGGTTCTATATTGGATATAGAACAGTTCATATCTTAACGATGTTAAGGTACGGGGAGTTGTCCGGCTTATGCTTAAAACCAGACTCCGGATAACTCAAGGCACGTTTCTGTAATGGCTGTTTGTGGGTTGACCCAGGCTATGACGAGGGTTGACTTTCTACCATCTGGCAGATCAATAGAAATATTGTTCTAGACTCGCCACAGTTTTATTAAAAATGGATTTTTTCAAAAACAGCAGTGGGAGTATGGTAGAACTGGAAGTAATTCCAGAACCGCAAACGATTACTGAAGATTTAATAAGGAACCTAAAGATTCAATCTGGTTTGACATTCCATTGGCCACTCCGCAGATAAGGTGGGTAACTTTAGGTACCCGAGAGGTACTCCGGTAGCCTCAAGGACGGTGACAGGGAAGTTCTTGTTAACCCACACTTGCCATTGTTGTTGTTCCAGGCTGCGAGACCCGGCAGGAGGATGAGTATAGCGTCGTTCTAAACTAGCTTTAGAAGTGCACGTCTATATGACTCTAGCAGAGGGTTGTCGTAGTCAGTGGGAGCAGCGGCAACATTGGTGGACATCAGGCTTATGTCTATTTATAGACTAAAGCACATATAGCGGAGATAGATCATCTGTTTTTCTGATGTGACAGTCATAGGTTTGACGTCATCAGAATAGGGGATGGATCTGTTGAGAAGGTAGTAGGAAGTGATATTCCTATACTACGATCGGTTATACTTTGGTCGTCACACAGTGTTTTTCTCCACATGGGACTTGGACATTATATCAGACATACTGGTTACTAGATCTATGGTTTTAGATCTAGATTTGGGTGGTTTCCCAATCAGGGTATTTTGACAGCATTCTAAGAGTATTTAGAATGGACGACTCCTGGCATGGTAGTGTACCTGCAGGTAATGGAGTCACCCTCTCTAAAGGTGTCTTTTAGACTAAAGTAGAGAGGGATGTGCATGATTGGCAGATCACTTGCTTGGGCAATTGAGTCAATCATGAGATGTCAAGTACCACACCAGATGTTGTTCTTGCACTAGATGCAATAAGTTGATATTGACCCAATCATGGAGAAACAGTCGGAAGCAGTTTTAGAACATAAATGGATGTTCTAGGGATATGATAACGGCTGCCTCTTTTAGGAGACGGTTATCACTCCAGGCTTCCAAGGTGACATGGACGACAAGGAGGTTGTCAGAGTTATAGTTTTCCCTCTAACGAGGGGCAGTATTTTGGACAGGTGATCCAAGGCAGATACTGAGGGAGGCATGGCGCAGGATACTGATTAAGTTCAGTTGACGATACAGTCTTAGAAGTCTGGATTTGGAGTTCTTTTATGAACTAGGTCCCATCAGACATCCGGACGTTCCAAGACAGGTATTGCTCATTTCGGGAGATGGTTTTCTCCGCGAACTTGAGATATAGAGAGACATAGAAAGAAACATCCTGCGGATCCACTAACTGAGGCTATTCCTCGAACGCAATAGTATCGCAAACAGGCTTTGTGCGACTGACTAGTTGAGGAGTTGGGTGTTCGGTATCACACGGGCTGTGAGTATGCGACATCGCAATAATTAGCCTTGAGTGCAAGTGGGAGATTGTTGGAGATAGTGCCCTCAGAGTCAATTATTGGATCACAGGCACGTGATTGCAATGATTGAGGGAGGACCTATCCCGGTAGGACAGTCTTACTCGAGATGATAGTATGCTATCTGGTTTACCTTTATCATCGTGTACTGCTTAAGGTGACCTGACATGTCGCTATTACACGTTGATAGAGCCCCTAGGATTCTTGCTTGACTACCAGCAGTATGATGGCGATCATATACGTGGGAGCTGGTAGTCTATAAGCACATCCTTAAAAGGTCCCTAGTCGTAGGAGTTTCGAGACAGGGCATCGATACTCCATTAGTAGACTAGTGTATACAGTCGAGACCCCGACGAGGGGCGGTGGCCGGTCTCACAAGCCACTGGTGTCAGTTGGTTCACCTAAGATGTATACAGGTGCTCATTGGGTTATGAGTACACCGGACAGGACTCGCCGGGAACCTGCTAGTTGGGCTTATACCTGACGTCAGATAGCAGTTCCCAGGTGACATGTGTACAGGTTAGTTCATCGACCTGAGATCGTCATTTGTCTCGTGTGAGTTCCCACTGTGCTTTGATTACTACCCTACCACGGCTCAAAGGAGTCGTGCAAACAGGTTTTAGTTGGGTACAGTCCCGAGCCACATGGAGGCAGTGATCGGATCTGCAGGGGTTCGTCTCTCCCGGTATTGGGGGTGAGGTCGCGCTGTGTCTAGGAGAGCCATTACGCAAAGCCCTCGGCCGAGGCAGGAGATTTACTGGTAGGTATTCCAGTAGTATCTCAGGGCGTTCTGGGCTACACTCCGACACGACTTGTACCGCTTTTGGGGGTCTGACTTTTACCAACCCCCTAGGCCCGACATGCGATACTCATAGACGAACGGACCGGACTGTACGGATATTGTCACTGACAGGCTCAGTAGGGTGTCAGGATGAGTTCGCTCATCGACGTCCCTTTTGGTCAATAGCTGGTGGCCCGTCACGTATTGGCTTATACCTCTGACGTGCTAGTGGTTAAGTCCACAGCCATAGTATTGACGAGTCTTTAGAGTCCACCACACTTTCAGTTACTCAGCTTTCGGGCGAAACGCTGTAGAGGCCGTATGGAGATATGGCAGGGTCCGATCAGGTACGTGCGGTATTGCACGGATCAGAATCGGACAGTTATGTACTAGTAGCCGTATAGTTATATGGCAGGGTTCGATCTGATACGTGCGGTATTGCACGGATCAGGATCAGACGGATATTACTAGCCGGCTTTGGCTTAAGCCGGTCCTAGTTTAGTACAGTGTAGATTTTGTCTCATTGCATTTGTATCCGGTCGGAATACAGATGCGGGTGTGTATGCACTGTATCGGGGTTGTCCTGTAATTTATTACGGGACCAGTTTTCTGGAGTTGCCAGTTTGCATTCCGTTCCGGCCGGTTTTCCTTTGTTCTTTCCCGGGCGGACTTTTCTGATGGAGGGGGTAATTTGCAGTTTTGCAAATTACATTTGGTGGAGGTTTTATTTGTAAGATGATTAATTATGATAGCATCTTTTTATGCCATTCTTTTCTATCATCTTGTCTTGCTTTTTGAAGATTAGATATGAGATGAAGTTTGATTTGAGTTTTGTGATGATTATGTCTTGATGTGGTCACCACTTGCTTTACCCTACACTCACCTCCCTTCATGCTTCATATTACCTCCTCCACCATTCTCATTTAGATGATAAGTTTTTCATGAGAGGAAAAAGAAAGAGAGAAGAAGAAGAAGAGAGCTTCATCTTGAGAGTTTCATTCATGATCTCATTTTCTTGCTAGAAAAATGCAAGCACCATTTTTCTATTCTTGATTCCTCCATCACCATGGCAACAAACCCCAAATGAGACAAGCATCTTCTACACTACATTCTACAGCACATCTTGAGCATGTCGAGTTGCCGGCTTCATGCTCGAGTTGCCTCGGTATTGAGGCGGGAGCCCGTAAAAGACGCAGGCGATGTGGTGCCCTTTCCGGCGAGGAGGCGACGATATGGAGACAAGACTTTCCGCGGGAGATCGGGACGATGAAGAGAAGACCGGAGGACTCGGATCACTCAGTATACTTCTCACCCTATCTCTTGATTGCTAGCATTAGGTTAATGGTAAACGATCCGGGTTTTCATTGTCCGCGGTAGCGCCGGTTTCCGAGTAAGGAAAAATTTTAATTCCGCTTTTTGGCCTCGAGTACGAGGCCGGGGCGCTGCCGTGGCGCAACAGTATATACGTATTAAACCAACCACAGATTTTCAATGTCCAGAATACACACAAAAGAAAGTCTCCAGAAATCAATCAGACTTTCTTATGGCATTGTAGACTGGGTCACATCAATGAGAGAAGGTTGACTAAGTTACATACAGAAGGATATTTGGATCCGTTCGAATATCAATCATATGCCACTTGTCAATCCTGTCTCAAAGGAAAGATGACAAAGACTCCGTTCACTGGACACGGAGTAAGAGCGAGCAAGCTCTTGGAACTCGTACACAGCGACGTGTGCGGTCCAATGTCTACACATGCGCGAAGCGGTTATTCTTACTTCATTACTTTTACGGATGATTTTTCAAGGTACGGTTATGTCTTCTTAATGAAACATAAGTCCGAAGCCTTTGAAAAATTCCAGGAATATAAGAATGAAGTAGAAAAACAGACTGGCAAAAGTATCAAGATTCTAAGATCGGATCGAGGTGGAGAATACTTAAGTGCCGAGTTCCTGAATTATTTAAAAGAGAACAGAATTCTCTCTCAGCTTACTCCTCCATACACTCCGCAACACAACGGTGTATCGGAGAGACGGAACCGAACCCTATTGGATATGGTACGGTCCATGATGAGTAACGCTGAGTTACCGCGATCATTCTGGGGGTATGCGCTAGAATCAGCTGCATACCTTTTGAACCGAGTTCCTACTAAGACTGTGCCTACTACACCATATGAGATGTGGTGTGGGAAGAGGCTGTTGGTGTATATGCCCTAGAGGCCATTACTGTATCATACTAGTATGTATATTACTTGATGGAAGCTTGGGATATTCACAGTTGTACAGACAATCTTGCTCAATATAGTAGTATGCTACTTGGTTTGTCTCTGCTTTAATGTGTACATGTGTGTTTATTTATTATATCACCTATACGCATTAGTAGAGCCCTTAGGATCTTTGCTTGATTACCGGCGTTGTGATGGCGATCACACTCGTGGGGGCTGGGTAATCTACAAGCACATCCTTATACACGTCCCTAGTCGTGGGAGTATCGAGATAGGGCATCGATACTCCAGAGTAGACTAGCGTATGCGCTTCTCATCCCAGCACGGGAGACGGTCTGTCCCACAGCCGTCAGTACGTCGTACTTGAGATAGTATGCGGGTGCTCGTTAGGTTACGAGTACACTGGACAGGACTCGTCGGGAACTGATGGTTGGTATTATACCTATCGTCAGTTATCAGTTCCCAGGTGACATGAGTACAGCTTAGTCCGCTGACTTGACACTGTCACTTCGCCTCGAGTGTGTTCCCACTGTTCTTTGATTACTACCCTACCACGGCTCTACTGAGTCGTGCAAACAGGTAGTAGTTGGGAGCAGTCCCGAAGCACTTGGAGGCAGTGACGGTTAGACAGGATTCGTCTCTCCCGGTATTGGGGGTTGACATCGCGCTGTGTCTAGGAGAGCCATTACACGAGTAGTCCCTGGCCAGGGCAAGCGAGATATACTGGTAGGTTTCCAGTGTTATCTCAGGGTGTATTGGGCTTCACTCCGACACGACTTGTACCGCTATTAGGGGACTGACGTTTACCGCCCCCCTAGGCCCGCCATGCGATGTATCAGACGAACAGACCGGACTGTACGGAGATTGTCACATACAGGCTCTGTAGGAGTTCGGATGGGTTTACCTCATCGGCCTTCTTATCGACATCTACCTGGGGACCGTTACGTACAGCTAGTGCCGCTTGCGGTCTGTGGTTAAACCCACTGCCAGCGTAGTGTCGAGTCTTTAGAGTCCCACACAGAGAGTTTCCCTGCACTGAGCGAAACGTGTAGAGGCCGTATGGTTTTACGGCAGGGCTGCGATCACTTACGTACACTTGTGTGCGTATGGTGCTCGGGCAGGCAATACTAGTGGGCTTTGGTTTAAGCCGGATCCTAGTATTGCATGGATGGATTTGTTTTGTCTTCTGTGCATCCGCATTCTACGGAATACGGATGCAGGTGTGTATGCACAGTTTTCTGGAGCGATGAAGGAGGAGGTGCCTCATTAGGGTTTTGGCAGTTGGTTCGGCCAAAACCATTATGTGGCAGGCTCATTAGGGTTTTGACAGTTCGTTTTGTCAAAACCATTATGAGCAGCGAACATCATTTACTAATCCTATTAGTGATAATCTTATGATGGCTAATTGCATTGACCATTTGACCCCGTTGACCCCTCTTGACTTTGTTGACCGGTTGACCGTGTTGACCATTGACTTTCAAGAGGATTCCACACTCTTCTTTTCTTTTCCATTTTCTTTTGGATTATGATAATGGTCATTTCAATTGTAGCCATCAACTTTATCTTGATGGAATTAGTAATGATGTTGTTTTTGCATTATTGCAACCATGGTTAGTTTTTTCTCTTGGTTAAGCTTATCATAACATTATTCTTTTTCTCTCTCTTGAAAAGAAAAGCTCCATGGTTGCTAAAAACCTCCTTCTTCTTCCTCCTCTTGTTTTCTCCTTTGATCTCATGTGTTGAGAGAAAAAGGTTTTCACTTGACAAACACATCCATACATCCTCTCTACACAACCTAGGGCTTCTAGATTAGCAATCTCCTTGCCCTAGTTACCTCGGCTTGAGGTGGAGCTCGGCGTACATCTCTCGGGTGGATCGTCATCGACTCAAGGAGGCCGCGGAGGTGACCGAAGTCCGGATCAACTTCTGAGCAAGCCATGAAAAGAACAACAAGAAGAGAAGAACATCATAGAAGAACAACAACTAGAAGTGAAGGAGTTCAAGTTGAGGTATAACCCCTAACCGAGTAGATACATCTCTTGTTAGGTTGCTAGTTTATAGTTTAGCAAAGATCCGGCTTTTACGGTCCATGTTACAAACCTTAGAAAATTTTTTGTTTTACCGTTTCCGCAACCCCGAAAGTACCGGGAGAGGTAACGTGGACCTAACAGTGGTATCAGAGCCTAACTAAACATAAACTAGCTTGGTAGTAAAGTGTATCGAAGTTCGAAACGGAAAAATCAAAAAAACCAAGTTGTAAAAAATCTGAGTTTCTGTTAAAACTTTTTCTGGTCAAAACAAAATTTGTTATATCCCAAAAATCATCTCAGGTTTTTTAGAAGAAACCCACCAAAAACGACACAGTAACTCACCTAGATGGCCGCGCTTCCGCGGCAATAGCTTGCTATTGCCGCGGAAGCGCCGCGCTCTGGTAGAGTTGCTGTCTCGTCTTTGGTGCAGTGTGTTTCTGACATGGTTTTAGAATTTTTCATATATATTATATGTGCCCAGATTTTCCAGAATAGAAATTTGTTTTTGGGGGCCTATAATTCCGTATTTTTCCGAACTTCAATATACTTTGACTATAAAGGTTATATCTGTGATGTTCTTATGTATTGAACGTCGGCTAATCGCTATATGTCGATTAGTCGGGGTTATACATATCTGTGATCTGTGATTGTTGTTGATGGTTTGTGTATATGAACTCGTTGGATTGTCGCGGATGAATAGCCGGGGTGGATGTGAGATGAGAGTTTCTTTTTCTTTCATTCATGTAATAAATTTGTAAATTGATGTAATATTATTTGTTTGGCCGCACAACCGGGTCGGGGTTGTAGCCGTCATTGTATAATTCTTTTTACTGTTTTTGCTCCTAGGATAGACCCATGGAGGGGGTGCACAAACTACCGGGTAGCTCGAAGTGCCGAGTGGCCTACTCATGGCATTGAGGGAGGTTGCTTCGCTTCGGGTACTTGGCGGGTAGTTTGCCGCACCCGTAGGGGTCTTGGGTGGGGTTTTGGCTATTCATCGCGACCGTGTAATCCGTTTTTCGTTGCAGGCTCGAACGAATTGCGGATTCCTAGTATATCCAAAGTGTTCATCTGTGATCTGGATTGGCTATCATTGCTATATTGCTATATATAATAACTATTTAGGCGTTGCTTATGTTTTACAGCCGCGCTAGCCCAGCCCCCGCTCTGTCGTTAGTTAAGTAACCTAACGGGTGATGACGGGGCCCCGTGGCGAATGCGAATGGCATAAGCGTACGTCATATTTTGGTTGTTTTCTGCAATGGTAGGATTTAAATGATGGGACGCATTAAAAGAACTAATGCAAGAAAATAAACCTAAAAGACGTTGTTGGAACAATTTTTCAAAAAGCTGTTATTGCAAGGACGTTCATTTTTGTTTTGCATCGAGGTATTCGGTTATGAATGCCCAGCACCTCAGTCGACGAGGCAAGGGCCGAGATCCCTTCACCGGGAGTGACCCCTTGGACAAAACTTTGCGTCAGGGTAATAACTTCACTATAGTCGATTATTCTTGCTTTGCATCGAGGTATTCATCTTACGAATGCCCAGCACCTCACTCGACGAGGAAAGAGCCGAGATCCCTTCACAGGGAGTGACCTCTTTAGCAAAAGTTTTCGCCACTGTATTTTTCAAAAAGATGCAATCGGGTTCTTTCAACGATATCAAGTTCATTACGTTAACGGGTTTTTCGCCAAAAACCCAGCCGTAGCCCTCCGTCATTTCCTACAAGTACTACTCAGTATTCGAGCTGCGTATTTTGGCATTGTCAAGGCGTAGTGATCGGTAGCTAAGTATTGCTTGTTTGCAGCTTTATTTTTCCGGATTATTTAGGACAGTCGCATAGCTATGTTGGCATTGTCAAGAGTTATGCGGGTGGGTCTAAGTTAATCAAGATAATGACGGGCCGAACTTGACTAACAGTTCATGATATGTTGGCATTGTCAAGGTCATGAATCGTTAGGGGCAAAAACCACATCGGGAGTTTCAAAAGAACTGAAACTTGCAGATTTAGCATACCTTCTGGAGTGTGGTGACTAGAGTGGATTCCATCTAGGTTATCACACAATGACAGTTGGATCCCGATCCCACTGATGAGTTGGTTTACTCTCGGGAGATTATTTCACTTAACGATCAATGCTATAAACCTAGTAGGTGTCTAGAAAGGTGTTAGCGGGGTTACGCCCCCAGGGAAAAGAGGTTATTTAATTAAGGAACTTCGCGAAAGCGTTGGAAAACCTCCCTCGAAGTACCGACACTAGCCTGGCTGAAAGGTTAAGCAAGTATTGTGACGTGAATTAAAACCCGACTAGTTCTTCTTTTAAAAGGTTTTAAGAAGAATTTGAGTAAACAGTGGGAGACATCCTGGTTAGATAAATTAATAAACCAATCTAATCTTGCAAGAGCATACGCTGAGTGTTTCTTTTCTCTCTCTCCAGGCAGCAACCTTTTCACGCCCTAATCAAGATAATAAAATGTATCGCTTGACCGATCCGAATTCTTATTCGGGACTGGGGAAAGTTGGTTCAGCTCTAACTTGTGACAACAGTCACGAGTATGAGAATGGGAAAGAGGAAAGTATGGATTTCCAGGATACCCAGTTGAAGAAGAAGCATGGTTTTGCATCTACTTCAGGTGTTCTTGTAATTGAGAACTGTTTTACGGTCAGCCCTACCTCCTGGGTACTTGATACCGGATCAGGATCTCATATCTGTAATTTATTACAGGGACTGAGAAAAAGTAGGAAAGTTGCACCGGGTGATATGTCGCTCAGAGTAGCGAACGGAGCACAAGTTTATGCGGCAGCCGTCGGTGAATATCACCTAGTATTGCCAAATGGCAAGACTATGATTTTGAACGATTGCTACTATGTACCCTCTATGGTTTGCAACATCATATCAGTTTCTTTACTCGATAAAGATAGATATAAGTTTGTTCTTGAAAAGAATATCATGAACATTTACCTTGATAAGGTACTGGTTGCAGAGGGTACACTGTTTAATAGTATCTACGTTCTAAATCAGAATACAGTTCTCAACATACAAAACACACGCAAGAGGAAGAATTCAGATACGAATGAATCCTACTTGTGGCTTTGTAGACTTGGTCATATCGGAGAGAAAAGACTGAGTAAGTTGCATAAAGATGGACTCTTGAATGCGTTCGAGTTTTCATCTTATGAAACTTGTCAGTCTTGTCTCAAAGGGAAGATGACCAAATCTCCGTTTACCGGACATGGAGAAAGAGCAAGAGAGCTCTTGGGACTCATACACAGTGATGTATGTGGTCCGATGTCTATACATGCAAGGGGTGGGTTCTCGTACTTCATCACATTCACTGACGATCTCTCTAGGTTCGGATATGTGTATCTGATGAAACACAAATCTGAAGCTTTTGAGAAATTCAAGGAATTCAGAAAGGAAGTAGAGAACCAGATTGGCAAAAGTATCAAGATCCTCCGGTCTGATAGAGGAGGGGAGTACTTAAGCACGGAATTCCTAGATTACTTAAAAGAGAATGGTATTCTCTCTCAGCTTACTCCTCCTTATACACCACAGCACAACGGTGTTTCGGAGCGAAGGAATCGTACCCTATTGGATATGGTTCGATCCATGATGAGTGATGCTGAGTTACCACTTTCATTCTGGGGACTCGCGCTAGAGACAGCGGCATACTTACTGAATCAGGTTCCGTCTAAATCCGTGCCTAAGACTCCATATGAAATATGGAGTGGTAAGAAACCATATCTAGAAAGAATTAAGATATGGGGCTGTCCGGCCTATGTAAAAGTACGAAAACCAGACAAGCTTGAGGCACGGTCAGTTTTATGTAAGTTTGTGGGATATCCTAGAAATTCTCTGGGATATCTGTTCTACCACACTGAGGAACAGAAGGTGTTCGTTGCTCGCCGCGCCACCTTTTTAGAGTGGCAATTTCTTGCAAAAGAAATAAGTGGGAGCACGGTAGAACTGGATGAAATATCTGATCCACAAAATCAAACTGAGGATTTAGCAGAACCAGAAAGTTCAGTAACCCCAAACGAACCTCAGCCACTCCGCAGATCTGGTAGGATTTCTCATCCGCCCGAGAGATACTACGGTTTTCTCATAGACGGGGATCGAGAGGATTGCATCTTGGAAGAAGATGACCCTACCAGTTTCAGGCAGGCCATTATCAGTAGGGACTCTGATAAGTGGCAGGAAGCAATGCAATCCGAAATGGAGTCCATGTACGCCAATAAAGTGTGGACCTTGGATATTGCTCCATCTGGGGTAAAACCCGTTGGATGCAAATGGATCTACAAAAGGAAACTTGGTGTAGATGGGCAGGTGGAAACCTATAAAGCTAGACTCGTTGCAAAAGGTTTCCGTCAAAGACCTGGTTTGGACTATGACGAGACTTTTTCTCCGGTGGCTATGCTCAAATCCATTCGGATCTTACTTGCCATTGCTGCCTTCCATGACTATGAAATCTGGCAGATGGATGTTAAAACGGCTTTCCTAAACGGTTGTTTGGAAGAGTGCGTTTACATGGATCAACCAGAAGGTTTCGTAGACAGTGGGAGCAGCGGAAAGGTGTGCAAGTTGCTTAAATCCATTTATGGATTAAAGCAGGCATCGCGGAGCTGGAACATCTGTTTTGATGAGGCAATCAAGGAATTTGATTTCATCAAGAACGAAGATGAACCCTGTGTTTATAAGAAGATTGTAGGACGAACTGTCGTATTCCTAGTCTTGTACGTGGACGACATTCTTCTGATAGGAAATGACATTCCTATGCTACAATCGGTCAAGCTGTTTTTGTCACAAAGGTTCTCCATGAAGGACCTGGGTGATGCCTCGTACATTCTGGGGATCAAGATCTATAGAGATAGATCCAAGAGACTATTGGGACTTTCGCAGTCCAGGTACATAGAGACCGTACTAAAGAGATTTAGTATGGAGGATTCCAAGCGCGGTAACATACCCGCATTGCACGGAATTACCCTCTCCAAGAAGATGTCTCCTAAGACTGACGAGGAGAGGGTTCGCATGAGCACTATACCCTACGCTTCGGCGGTAGGATCTATAATGTATGCGATGCTATGTACAAGACCAGATGTAGCTTACGCGTTGAGCACGGTAAGCCGGTATCAGTCGGATCCAGGGGAGGACCACTGGACAGCAGTGAAGAACATTCTCAAGTACCTGAGAAGGACTAAGGAGATGTTCCTGGTTTACGGTAATGGAGACCTTAGGGTCGAGTCCTTTACCGATTCAAGCTTCCAGAGTGACAAAGATGATAGCAAGTCCGTCTCGGGTTTTGTGTTTACCCTCAACGGAGGGGCGGTATGTTGGAGGAGTTCCAAGCAGGATACCGTCGCAGACTCGACGATGGAGGCTGAATACATTGCTGCAAGCGATGCCGCAAAAGAGGCGGTCTGGATTAAGAAGTTCATTAGTGAACTTCAGGTGGTTCCGTCCATTGTTGACCCAATACCTTTGTATTGCGATAACAATGGGGCTATAGCTTTAGCGAAGGAACCAAGGTCCCATCAGAAATCCAGGCACATCTTAAGGCGGTATCACCTGATCAGGGAGATCATTGATCGACAGGAGATCGAGGTGCGGAGAGTGGACACAAAGGACAACACTGCGGACCCATTCACGAAGGCTTTACCCCAGACTCAGTTCGAGCGGCTGATCGAGATGATAGGTCTTCGATACGCCAGTACATGGCCTTAGTGCAAGTGGGAGATTGTTGGTGTATATGCCCTAGAGGCCATTACTGTATCATACTAGTATGTATATTACTTGATGGAAGCTTGGGATATTCACAGTTGTACAGACAATCTTGCTCAATATAGTAGTATGCTACTTGGTTTGTCTCTGCTTTAATGTGTACATGTGTGTTTATTTATTATATCACCTATACGCATTAGTAGAGCCCTTAGGATCTTTGCTTGATTACCGGCGTTGTGATGGCGATCACACTCGTGGGGGCTGGGTAATCTACAAGCACATCCTTATACACGTCCCTAGTCGTGGGAGTATCGAGATAGGGCATCGATACTCCAGAGTAGACTAGCGTATGCGCTTCTCATCCCAGCACGGGAGACGGTCTGTCCCACAGCCGTCAGTACGTCGTACTTGAGATAGTATGCGGGTGCTCGTTAGGTTACGAGTACACTGGACAGGACTCGTCGGGAACTGATGGTTGGTATTATACCTATCGTCAGTTATCAGTTCCCAGGTGACATGAGTACAGCTTAGTCCGCTGACTTGACACTGTCACTTCGCCTCGAGTGTGTTCCCACTGTTCTTTGATTACTACCCTACCACGGCTCTACTGAGTCGTGCAAACAGGTAGTAGTTGGGAGCAGTCCCGAAGCACTTGGAGGCAGTGACGGTTAGACAGGATTCGTCTCTCCCGGTATTGGGGGTTGACATCGCGCTGTGTCTAGGAGAGCCATTACACGAGTAGTCCCTGGCCAGGGCAAGCGAGATATACTGGTAGGTTTCCAGTGTTATCTCAGGGTGTATTGGGCTTCACTCCGACACGACTTGTACCGCTATTAGGGGACTGACGTTTACCGCCCCCCTAGGCCCGCCATGCGATGTATCAGACGAACAGACCGGACTGTACGGAGATTGTCACATACAGGCTCTGTAGGAGTTCGGATGGGTTTACCTCATCGGCCTTCTTATCGACATCTACCTGGGGACCGTTACGTACAGCTAGTGCCGCTTGCGGTCTGTGGTTAAACCCACTGCCAGCGTAGTGTCGAGTCTTTAGAGTCCCACACAGAGAGTTTCCCTGCACTGAGCGAAACGTGTAGAGGCCGTATGGTTTTACGGCAGGGCTGCGATCACTTACGTACACTTGTGTGCGTATGGTGCTCGGGCAGGCAATACTAGTGGGCTTTGGTTTAAGCCGGATCCTAGTATTGCATGGATGGATTTGTTTTGTCTTCTGTGCATCCGCATTCTACGGAATACGGATGCAGGTGTGTATGCACAGTTTTCTGGAGCGATGAAGGAGGAGGTGCCTCATTAGGGTTTTGGCAGTTGGTTCGGCCAAAACCATTATGTGGCAGGCTCATTAGGGTTTTGACAGTTCGTTTGGTCAAAACCATTATGAGCAGCGAACATCATTTACTAATCCTATTAGTGATAATCTTATGATGGCTAATTGCATTGACCATTTGACCCCGTTGACCCCTCTTGACTTTGTTGACCGGTTGACCGTGTTGACCATTGACTTTCAAGAGGATTCCACACTCTTCTTTTCTTTTCCATTTTCTTTTGGATTATGATAATGGTCATTTCAATTGTAGCCATCAACTTTATCTTGATGGAATTAGTAATGATGTTGTTTTTGCATTATTGCAACCATGGTTAGTTTTTTCTCTTGGTTAAGCTTATCATAACATTATTCTTTTTCTCTCTCTTGAAAAGAAAAGCTCCATGGTTGCTAAAAACCTCCTTCTTCTTCCTCCTCTTGTTTTCTCCTTTGATCTCATGTGTTGAGAGAAAAAGGTTTTCACTTGACAAACACATCCATACATCCTCTCTACACAACCTAGGGCTTCTAGATTAGCAATCTCCTTGCCCTAGTTACCTCGGCTTGAGGTGGAGCTCGGCGTACATCTCTCGGGTGGATCGTCATCGACTCAAGGAGGCCGCGGAGGTGACCGAAGTCCGGATCAACTTCTGAGCAAGCCATGAAAAGAACAACAAGAAGAGAAGAACATCATAGAAGAACAACAACTAGAAGTGAAGGAGTTCAAGTTGAGGTATAACCCCTAACCGAGTAGATACATCTCTTGTTAGGTTGCTAGTTTATAGTTTAGCAAAGATCCGGCTTTTACGGTCCATGTTACAAACCTTAGAAAAATTTTTGTTTTACCGTTTCCGCAACCCCGAAAGTACCGGGAGAGGTAACGTGGACCTAACAGAGGCCCCATCTCAGTCACATTAAGACTTGGGGAAGTCCAGCTTTTGTTAAAAAGCAGCATACGGACAAGCTCGAGGCGCGCTCAGTACTGTGTAAGTTTGTGGGATATCCAAAGAATTCTAAGGGATATCTCTTCTACTACGAGGAGGAACAAAAAGTTCTCGTTTCTCGTCATGCCCACTTTCTAGAACACCAGTTCTTAGAAAAAGAATTAAGTGGGAGCGCAGTAGAACTGGAAGAAATTCCAGAACCACAGACTATTACTGAAAGCTTAGTGGAACCAGAGGGTTCAAATGAACAGGACATTCCTACGCCGCTCCGCAGGAGTAGTAGGCAGTCTCATCCGCCCGAGAGATACTACGGTTTTCTCATAGACGGGGATAGAGAGGATTGCATCATAGATTATGATGAGCCTACTAGCTTCCAGCAGGCCGTTCAGAGCGTTGACTCGGTAAAATGGCTGGATGCAATGCGGACCGAAATGGAGTCCATGTACACCAACAAAGTATGGACGTTGGACATTGCTCCAGACGGGGTAAAACCCGTAGGATGCAAGTGGATCTTCAAAAGGAAGATTGGTGTAGATGGACAGGTTGAAACCTATAAAGCTAGACTTGTAGCAAAGGGTTTCCGTCAAAGACCTAGCTTGGACTATGACGAAACCTTTTCTCCAGTGGCTATGCTGAAATCCATTCGGATCCTTCTTGCCATTGCTGCCTTCCACGATTATGAGATTTGGCAGATGGACATAAAAACCGTTTTTCTAAATGGAAATTTAGAGGAGTGTGTCTATATGGACCAGCCAGAGGGTTTCATTCAGAGTGGGAGCAGCGGATAGGTGTGCAAGTTGCTTAAGTCCATCTATGGACTAAAGCAGGCATCGCGGAGTTGGAACATCTGCTTTGATGAGACGGTCAAAGAATTTGGCTTTATCAAAAATCCAGATGAACCATGCATCTATAGTAGATTTGTAGCGAGAACTGTAGTATTCCTCGTTTTATACGTGGATGACATTCTCTTAATAGGAAATGACATTCCTATGCTACAATCTGTCAAGGGGTTCTTGTCACACAGGTTCTCCATGAAAGACCTGGGTGATGCCTCATACATCCTGGGGATCCGGATCCATCGTGATAGATCCAAGAGGATATTAGGACTTTCACAGTCCAGGTACATCGACACCGTACTGAAAAGATTCAGTATGGAAGATTCCAAGCGCGGTAATCTACCGGCTTGTCACGGGATCACCCTCTCTAAAGAGATGTCCCCCAAGACTGATTTGGAGAGGGATCGCATGTCTATTATATCCTACGCTTCTGCGGTAGGCTCTATAATGTATGCGATGTTGTGTACCAGACCGGATGTAGCTTATGCACTGAGTGTGGTAAGCAGGTATCAGTCAAACCCTGGGGAGAAACACTGGATAGCGGTAAAGAACATTCTCAAGTACCTGAGAAGGACTAAGGAGATGTTCTTGGTGGATGGCGGAAAAGACCTCCAGATCGAGGCCTTTGCTGACTCCAGCTTCCAGAGTGACAAGGATGATTCCAAGTCCATGTCGGGTTTTGTCTTTACCCTCAATGGAGGGGCGGTGTGTTGGAAGAGTTCCAAACAGGAAACCGTTGCAGACTCGACGATGGAAGCGGAATACATCGCTACATCTGATGCCGTAAAAGAAGCTGTCTGGATAAGGAAGTTCTTGAAAGAACTTCAGGTGGTTCCGTCCATTGTTGACCCAATACCTCTGTATTGCGACAACAATGGGGCTATAACTTTAGCGAAGGAACCCAGGTCCCATCAGAGATCCAGGCACATCTTGAGGCGGTATCACCTGATCAGGGAGATCGTGGATCGCAAGGAGATCGAGGTTCGGAGGGTTGCTTCAGAAGAAAACACTGCAGATCCATTCACCAAGGCCCTGCCCCAGACTCAGTTCGAGCGGCTGGTCGAGATGATAGGTCTTCGATACGCCAGTACATGGCCTTAGTGCAAGTGGGAGATTGTTAGTGTATATGCCCTAGAGGCCATTACTGTATCATACTAGTTTGTATATTACTTAATGGAAGCTTGGGATATTCACCTTGTATAAACAATCTTGCTCAATATAGTAGTATGCTACTTGGTTTGTTTCTACTTCAATGTGTACATGTGTTTATTTTAGTATGTCACCTATACGCATTAGTGGAGCCCTTA
This sequence comes from Agapanthus africanus, assembly GCA_030015575.1. Taxonomy (NCBI): domain Eukaryota; kingdom Viridiplantae; phylum Streptophyta; class Magnoliopsida; order Asparagales; family Amaryllidaceae; genus Agapanthus; species Agapanthus africanus. The sequence goes on from JASDDO010000029.1 coordinate 58,187,703, forward strand.
GGATCTTTGCTTGATTACCAGCGTTGTGATGGCAGTCACACTAGTGGGTTGTGGGTAATCTATAAGCACATCCTTATACAGGTCCCTAGTCGCAGGGCTATCGAGACAGGGCATCGATACTCCGGAGTAGATTAGCGTATGCGCTTCTCATCCCAGTGTGGGAGATGGTCTGTCCCACAGCCATCAGTACGTCGTACTGGAGATAGTATACGGGTGCTCGTTGGGTTACGAGTACACTGGACAGGACTCGTCGGGAACTGACAGGTTGGTATTATACCTATCGTCAGTTATCAGTTCCCAGGTGACATGAGTACAGCTTAGTCCGCTGACTTGACACTGGCACTTCGCCTCGAGTGTGTTCCCACTGCATTTTGATCACTACCCTACCACGGCTCAAAGGAGTCGTGCAAACAGGTAATGGTTGGGTGCAGTCCCGAAGCACTTGGAGGCAGTGACGGTTAGACAGGATTCGTCTCTCCAGGTATTAGGGGTTGACATCGCGCTGTGTCTAGGAGAGCCATTACATGAGTAGTCCCTGGCCAGGGCAAGCGAGATATACTGGTAGGCTTCCAGTGTTATCTCAGGGTGTTTTGGGCTTCACTCCGACACGACTTGTACTGCTATTAGGGGACTGACGTTTACCGCCCCCTAGGCCCGACATGCGATGTATCAGACGAACAGACCGGACTGTACGGAGAATGTCACATTCAGACTCAGTAGGAGTTCAGATGGGTTTTACCTCGTCAGTCTTCTTATCGGCATCTACCTGGGGACCGTTACGCACAGCTAGTGCCGCTTGCGGTCTGTGGTTAAACCCACTGCCAGCGTAGCGCCGAGTCTTTAGAGTCCCACACAGAGGGCTATTCGCCTCTGGGCAAAACTGAGTAGAGGTCGCATGGTTTTGCGGCAGGGTTCGTTCTCATCCGCGCACTTGTGCACTTTTGGAGTCCGGACGGATTATACTAGTAGGCTCTGGTTTGAGCCAGATACTGGTATATGTTTTGGGGTTGCTTTTATCTCTCAGTATTCTTGTTCCTCGGAACGAGAATGCAGGTGTGTATGCACAGTTGTTTGAGGCGGAGGAAGAGGTCTTTCATTAGGGTTTCGGAACGGGTGCGTATGCACAGTTGACAGTCGTCTTTTTCCAAACCCTAATGGATTTATGAAATATCAATTAATAATTTTAATTAAATGAAATTGTATCATGGTTGATTTTGTTGACTTGTTGACCATGGTTGACTTGTTGACCATGGTTGAATGTTTGACCATCATCATTGCTTTGCAAGGATACTCCTTGATTCTAGCTTACATTCATTTAATGAAGTGATGATAGTGGTCATTCCAAATACAACCATCAAATATTTCATTTTGAATTATTATTATTAATTAGATATATCATTTTCCTTTTGTTATGGTTGCAAAAGGAAAATGAGCTCATTCTATCATATTGATTCTCTCTCCTCATTTCATCTTCTTCTTCCTCAAGCTCAAGGAGAATCCTTCTCATGTGTTGAGAATCCCTCTCCTTGAAAAGAAAACACCCCATAGATACTCTCTACTCTCTCTAGGGTTCAAGGTTTAGCAAGCCGGAGATCCTAGTTCACTCTAAGTTCGAGAAAGAGCCCGAAGGTTGAACCCTCAGGTGGATCCATCTTTGACGGAAGAAGGCGACGAGGAGAGAACCATGAACCTCTACTAGGTTTCAAGAAGAAGGAGTTCAAGTTAGGTATAACCTTTTATCCGAGTAGCTAACTCTCTTTAGCATGATAGCTAGTTTAGTTTAGAAAAGATCCCGACTTTGTTAGTCCATGTTGCCCCATGCGCTAAAAATTTGTTTTTTATACCGTTTCCGCCTCCCCGTAAGAACCGGGGGTCGCAACGTGGACTTACAATACGACCTTGTTGGCCTTTGTCAAGGGCCGTGCGGGTGGGTTTGATTCAATCAAGAAATGACGGGTTGAACATGACTAGCAGCCTATGATTTGTTGGCCTTTGTCAAGGTCATAGGACGCTAGGGGCAGAATATTATCGGGAATTTCAAGTGTTGAAATTTGCAATGAGATTGCATACCTTCTATGAGATAGTTGGATCCCGATAACCACTGCGAGTAAGAGTTACTCCTGGGAGAGTTTTGCACATTACAATTAGCCAATCAAGTAGGTGTCTAGAAAGGTGTCAACGGGGTTACGCCTCTGGGAAAACGAGGTTTACTTTAATTAGGTCCGTGCGTAAGCACGGGGAACCGCCCTCAAAGTACCGACACTGGCCTGGCTGAAAGATTGGCGAAGTTGTAGGGTGTAATTAATCCCGGCTGGTCTTTCCTTTTAGGGTTTGAAGGAAGATTTGATAAAAACCAGTGGGAGCCATCCTGATTAGATAAGATAATAACCAATCTGATCTTGCAAGAGCATACGCTAAAGTGTTTTCTTCTCTCTCTCTCCAGGTAGCGACCATGTCATGCCCTAATAAAGATAATAATATGGATGTATTGACTGAACCCGCATGTTATACTGTGCTGGGGAGCGTTGGTTCCGTTATTTCTTATAAGAGTTATAGGAATGAACAGGATATAGGGGAATACCAGGATTCCCATGCCACCCGATTGAAGAAAGTACATGATGATGCATTTTCTACGGGTGTGTTCGTTACAGAGAACTGTTTCTCCATTTGCCCTACGTCCTGGGTATTAGATACCGGGTCAGGATCCCATATATGTAATCAGTTACATGGGCTCAGGAAAGGTAGAGAACTTGGAGAAGGTGATAAAGACATTAGAGTTGGAAATGGTGCAATTGTTGCAGCCAAGACTGTCGGGGAATATCACCTTGTATTACCTACTGGTAATACTTTGGTTCTGAACGAATGCTATTACATGCCGAACCTGATATGCAACATTATATCGGTTTCTTTATTGAGTAGAGAGGGATATAATTTTGTATTACAGGATAATGTTATGAACATTTTCCGTAACCAAAAGTTGGTTGGATCAGGCACGTTGTGCAATGGCATTTATGTTCTAAATCAATCAACAGTTCTGAGCAAAACAAACACACACAAGAGGAAGAGTTCTGAACTGAACGAATCCTTCTTGTGGTATTGTAGACTGGGTCACATCAATGCGACACGACTAGCAAAGTTGCATAAGGATGGATATTTAAATCCGTTTGAATTTTCATCTTATGACACTTGCCAGTCATGTCTCAAAGGCAAGATGACCAAAACTCCGTTTACGGGACACGGAGAAAGAGTTACTGAACTCTTGGGACCGATACATAATGATGTATGCGGTCCCATGTCTACACATGCCAGGGATGGTTCATCGTACTTCATTACATTCACTGACGATCTCTCTAGATTCGGATATGTGTTCCTGATGAAACACAAATCAGAAGCTTTTGAGAAATTTAGAGAATATAAACATGAAGTCGAGAACCAAACCGGAAAAAGTATTAAAATCCTTCGATCTGATCGAGGAGGTGAATACTTGAGCAATGAATTCCTGGACTTCCTAAAAGAGAATGGGATTCTCTCTCAGCTGACTCCTCCATATACACCACAACACAACGGTGTATCAGAACGAAGGAACCGCACCCTATTAGATATGGTGCGCTCTATGATGAGCACAGCTGAGTTACCTATTTCCTTGTGGGGATATGCGCTGGAAACAGCAGCATACCTATTGAATCAAGTTCCAACTAAATCTGTACCTACCACACCATATGAGATATGGAGTGGGAAGAGACCATGTCTTAAACGAGTTAAGATATGGAGTTGCCCGGCCTATGTCAAAAGGCAAAATCCGGACAAACTCGAGGCACGGTCAGTTCTATGCAAGTTTGTGGGATATCCCAAACATTCACAAGGATATCTTTTCTACCATGCAGAGGAACAAAAAGTGTTTGTTTCTCGACATGCCACCTTTTTAGAAAAGGAATACCTTTAAAAAGAAATTAGTGGCAAAGTGGTAGAGCTGGAAGAAGTTCCAGATACACAAACCGTAACTGAAGATTTAGTGGAACCAGAAGATTCAGTAGCTCCCAATGAACCTCAGCCTTTCCGCCGATCTAGTAGGGTTCCTCGCCAACCTGAGAGATACTACGGTTTTCTCATGGATGGTGGGAGCGAGGATTGCATCATGGAGGATGATGACCCAACTAGCTTCGAGCAGGCCATCACGAGTAGGGACTCAGTGAAATGGCTGGATGCTATGCGGTCCGAGATGGAATCCATGTACACCAACAAAGTATGGACTTTGGAAGTTGCTCCTGAAGGGGTAAAACCCATCGGGAGCAAGTGGATCTTCAAGAAAAAACTTGGTGTAGATGGGAAAGTAGAGACTTTCAAAGCTAGACTTGTTGCAAAAGGTTTTCGTCAAAGACCAGGTGTGGACTATGACGAAACCTTTTCTCCAGTGGCTATGCTTAAATCCATCCGGATCATGCTTGCCATCGCTGCATATCATGACTACGAAATCTGGCAAATGGATGTTAAGACCGCCTTTCTAAATGGTGATTTAGAAGAGTGCGTATACATGACTCAGCCAGAGGGCTTCGTAGACAGTGGGAGCAGCGGGAAGGTATGCAAGCTGCTTAAATCCATTTATGGATTAAAGCAAGCATCGCGGAGTTGGAACATCTGCTTTGACGTCGTTATCAAAGAGTTTGATTTCGTCAAAAACCCAAATGAACCTTGTATCTACAAGAAGGTGGCAGAGAGTAAAGTTGTCTTCCTCGTATTGTACGTAGACGACATACTCTTGATAGGAAATGATATTCCTATGCTGCAATCGGTCAAGCTCTTCTTATCACAAAGATTCTCAATGAAAGATCTTGGTGATGCCTCCTGCATATTGGGAATTAGGATCTATAGGGATAGATCCAAACGGATATTGGGATTGTCCCAATCCTAGTACATTGACACCATACTAAAGAGGTTTAGTATGGAAGAATCCAAGCGTGGGAACTTGCCCACGATCTCTGGAGTCACTCTCTCCAAAGAGATGTCTCCCAAGACTGATTTGGAGAGAGCTCGCATGCAAGGGATACCCTATGCTTCGGCTGTAGGCTCTATCATGTACGCGATGCTATGTACCAGACCCGATGTTGCATACTCACTAAGTGTAGTGAGCAGGTATCAAGCTGATCCTGGAGAGAGTCACTGGACAGCTGAAGAGCATTCTTAAGTACTTGCGAAGGACTAAAGAGATGCTCTTGGTGTATGGTAACGGAGAACTCCAAGTGGAGTCCTTTACCGATTCAAGCTTCCAGAGTGATAAGGACGACTCTAAGTCGCAGTCGGGATTTGTCTTTACCCTTTACGGAGGGGCGGTTAGCTGGAAGAGTTCCAAGCAGGAAACCGTGGCAGACTCGACGATGGAGGCTGAATACATCGCTGCCAACGATGCTGCTAAAGAGACTGTCTAGATCAAGAAGTTCATTACTGAACTTGGTGTGGTTTCATCCATTGAGCATTCAATACCTTTGTATTGCGATAACAATGGAGCGGTGGCTTTAGCCAAGGAACCCAGGTCCCATCAGCGATCCAGGCATATTCTGAGATGGTATCACCTGATCCGGGAGATAGTTGATCGCCGGGAGATCGAGGTCAGGAGGGTTGACACGAAGAACAACACGGCGGATCCACTCACGAAGGCCATTCCCCAGATACAGTTTGAGAGACTCTTCGGGATGCTCGGTATGCGATACTACAGCAGCTGGCCCTAGTGCAAGTGGGAGATTGTTAGTTGTATGTATGCCCTAGAGGCCAGTATTGTACAGATGATGTATATTATATTGGATGCTTGGACATATATATAGAGATGACTTTCTTGCTCGATATGATAGTATGCTATCTGGTTACTCTTTATCTTAACATGTACATTAGTCTCTTTAAACTGTCTTATAGTTACATGTTGGTAAAGCCCTTAGGATGTGTACTTGACTACCTAGACTATGATGCAGATCATACTAGTGGGGACATGGTAGTCCAAAGGTACATCCTTCAAGGTCCCTAGTCGTGGGTGTATCGAGACGGGGCATCGATATACCAGTGTAGACTAGCGTATACGCTTCTCGACCCATGAGATGGGCGATGGATGATCCCATATCCATTGGTGTTTGACATCAGAGATGGTATACGGGTGCTCAGTGGAGACTGGGTACACTGGACGGACTCGCCGAGAACTCCCAGATGGTATTATACCTCACGTCAGATGGCAGTTCTCAGGTGACACTTGTGCAGGTTAGTCTGTAGACCCGAGATCGTCATAGAGTCTTGTGTGATTCCCACTGTGCTTTGATCTCCACCTTACCACGTCCATGAGGGCGTGCAAAACGGTGGTTTTTGGGTACAGTCCCGAGTCACATGGAGGCAATGAGCGATAGGAGGGGTTTCGTCTCTCCCGGTATTGGGGGTTGATGTTGCGCTGTGCTCGATTGGCCGTAACAGGGAAGTCCCTGGCCAGGGCTGATAAGAGTTTTGCTGGTAAGTGTTACCAGTACTTTCTCGACCCGTTATGAGCCTCACATCGGCATGACTTATCGGTTATTGGGGGTCTGACGTTTACCACCCCTAGACTTGATATGCGACATATCAGACGAACAGACCGGACTGCACGGTAACTGTTACTAGTTGGATTCACAGGAGTGTGAGCGGGCTTGCTCGTCGATCTTCTGATCGCTCAATACCCGGGTGGCCGTTACGTTTGGCAGACCGCTTGCGGCTTGTGGGTGATTGATATGATCATCATCTGCTGCCGGCGTATTGACGAGTCTTTAGAGTCCTACACAGAGGTTTCCTGGCTCAAGCGAAACGAAATAGGAGCGCATATGAGATATGTGCGGGACCGAGAATAATACGTGTATGTGATACTGTATTTCATTCTCACGATGAATGTTTCGATTGGTTGTATGCGATATAACCTAGTTATCGAATCGAAGATTGATTCGATAAGTCGATACAATGGATACTAGTCGGTTATGTGCGACATGACCGAATCATTGAATCAAGTGTTGATTTAATGATTTAATGTATAATTATATATTTGATATATTACTTTGCATTAACTAGTATTGGTTCATTTTAAAAGGATTTTCTCACTTGATGTGCGCATTGTATATGTGATATATTTTGGTTGCACTTGATTGTATCATGTTTGATGATACATACTCACTTGGGTTTGTGCAAAGAATTAAACCATGGTTAAGTTAATGATTAGGGTTTTGTTTATTTGCTTATTTATTTATTTATTTATTTATTTTTCCATTATGGAAAGGATAAATATGATATGGTGGCTTTCTTTGGATGCTTGTTGAAGCTTCATGAAGCATTGAACAAGTCCACCATTCTTGTCTCATGCTTAACCCTAACCACTAAAAGTAACCATGGTCTATTCTCTACACCTAACCAAGGTTAGGATATGATAAGTATTCATATTGTTTTTCTTTTTAAAATAGATCTTATCATATTCTATCTTCATCTTCTTCATCTTTGACAAGAAGAAAAGCTTACTAGCTTTAATGGCATCTTGAGAAAAAGAGTGAGAAATCCAATTCTAAAGTGAACCCACCTCCTATTTCTTCACCCTCTACCTCTTGCCAAGTAGTATAGGGTGTTTTCTTCACAAGTTTCACGACTCGGTGAAGTTGGAGCTTGATCTTGTTTTTCCTCGACGTAGATCATCTTCGGCATCGAAGCCGACGACCTAGCCCGCCCATTTCTCTGATGAAGCCGATGCAAGAGTCCGGGATTCGAGATGGACAGCGAGAGGATGTCTACATGGAGCTAAGGAAGTGGAGAACCGGATCTACAAAGGCTGTAGCCTCTTTCCTTTAGTTAAAATGTTAACTAGTTTCACTTTTCGCCTAAACTCTAGTCAACGAATCCGTATTAGGATTTCTCGGCACTTGTAAAATTTGAAATTGGCATGGTTGATGCCTTGTGAGACCTCATTAGAGTGCCTAGGAACCCTACACCGCGATGGTACCTACCGCACAGCCAGTTACCCCTGCAGCCACGGAGGTGATTACAGTATCGCTATCACAGTTCATGAGGCTGAAGCCTCCGGTCTTCACAGGCACCGATACAGCCGAGGACCCACAGTCTTTCATCGACAGGATGGCCCGGATATGCCGTTCCCTCAGATGCGCAGATACGAGATGGGTTGAGTTCGCGAGCTTTCGCCTGGAAGGTCTTGCGCAGAAGTGGTGTGATTCAGTTGAGAAGGGCAGAGCAGCTGGTCTTCCTCCTATGACCTGGACGGAGTTTGTGACAGTATTTCTAGCCCGTTTCCTTCCTCAGAGTGTTAGAGATGCCCGAGCACGCAGATTTGAGTCCTTGCGCCAGACGCCAGGGATGACAGTGGCAGAGTATGATGTGTTGTTTACAGAGCTAGCAGTCTATGCCCCATATTTAGTGGCTACCGAGGAGTTGCGAGTCAGGAGATTTGTTCGAGGCTTGCTTACACCACTGTTCCTCGCGATCAGCGCGCAGCACTACGAGACCTATGCAGCAGCTGTAGACGCAGCCCTAGTAGTCAAGGAGCACCTTGCTGAGACTTCGGTAGTTCCAGAGCCGAAGAGAGTTCGTACCAGTATTTCCGCACGGAGGCAGTCATTCAGACGCCGCGACAGGTATCGTTCTGGTACGAGGAGTAGCAGAGATTCGGGATGAGGCCAGATGTTTAGTTCGTATCCCCAGGAGAGTCAGCAGTCGCCGCGGGGTTGCTTTAGGTGCGGCAGTCTACTTCACCTCGTTAGAGATTGTCCTGAGATACACCAGAAGGAGGAGGCAGCACCGCATGTTACCTTACCACCTTCACCACCCCAGAGGGCGTTGCCTGTTGTACCTACCGTTGCTCCACGCCAGACTCATACACAGAGAGGTCGTGGACGTGGAGGAGTTGCTCAGAGAGGGCGAGATGACCGAGGCAGAGGGCATTCAGTCGCAGGTGGTGGACAGGCGCGGGTTTTTGCTTTGACGCATCAGGACGCGGAGGCGTCTAATGCGGTGGTTTCAGGTATCCTCCAAGTATGTTCAGTTGATGCACACGTATTGTTCGATCCCGGATCTACGCACTCGTACGTATCCACACACTTTGTGCCGAGTTTGGGTAGAGAGTCCGGTTTGCTCGATCAGCCGCTTGTTGTGACCACTCCTGTGGGAGAGTCGTTTGTTGCTAGGCACGTGTTCCGATCCTGTACCGTCTGTATTGGCGAGAGGGAGTTGCCTGTCGACTTGATCCTTCTTGAGATGTTGGACTTCGACGTTCTTTTGGGCATGGATTGGTTAGCCACGTGCTATGCTTCTGTGGACTGCCGTGAGAAGGCAGTTTGATTCTGCTTTCCCGGCAAGTCGGTGTTTGTTGTGTTGGGGGACCGTGGTGCCGCCCCGCACAGTGTGATTTCGTCTTTTCGCGCTGGACAGCTTTTGAGGAAGGGATGTCAGGGATTTCTTGCCTATGTTTGCGTTGCTAGTGCTACACAGGTTCCATTGGATCAGTTTCCGGTTGTAAGCGAGTTCCCTGATGTTTTCCCTGACGAGCTTCCTGGGCTACTGCCCGAGCGCGACATTTCTTTCTGTATTGATTTGGTTCCTTGCACGGGGCCTGTTTCCATAACGCCTTATCGGATGGCCCCGGCGGAACTTCGAGAGTTGAAGGGTCAGTTGCAAGATTTGCTGGACAAGGGACTTATTCGACCCAGTGTTTCTCCTTGGGGTGCTCCAGTCCTGTTCATCAAGAAGAAGGATGGCAGTGTGCGTCTGTGTATCGACTACCGCCAGCTGAACAGGGTGACAGTGCGGAACAGGTATCCTTTGCCGCGCATCGACGATTTGTTCGACCAGCTTCAGGGGGCAGGGTACTTTTCGAGGATCGATTTACGATCGGGCTATCATCAGCTGCGGGTTAGACAGGAGGACATTCCCAGGACAGCTTTCCGTACGCGCTACGGCCATTATGAGTTTTTGGTGATGTCGTTCGGACTCACCAATTCGCCAGCAGCATTCATGGACTTGATGAACCGTATTTTCCGGCCATATTTGGATCTGTTCATTATAGTGTTCATTGACGATATCTTGGTGTATTCCCGGAGTAGTGAAGAGCACGAGCAGCACCTGCGAATTACACTGCAGACTTTGAGGGAGCACCAGCTTTATGCGAAATTCTCTAAGTGTGCTTTTTGGCTGGACAGCGTAGACTTCTTGGGGCATGTGATTTCACGAGAAGGTATATGTGTAGACCCGAGGAAGATCGAGGCCGTTCAGCGTTGGCCCAGACCCACATCGGTTACGGAGATTCGCAGCTTTTTGGGGTTGGCCGGTTACTACAGCCGATTTGTGCAGGGCTTCTCCAGTATTGCTACACCTTTGACCGGGTTGACCCGGAAGGGAGTCCCTTTCGTTTGGACGGAGGAGTGCGAGCACAGTTTTTAGCAGTTACGGACCCAGCTGACTACGGCACCGGTGTTATCTTTACCTTCAGGCTCAGGCGGGTTTGTGGTCTATTGTGATGCCTCTCGAGTCGGGACTAGGGTGCGTGTTGATGCAGCATGATAGGGTGATCGCGTATGCTTCGCGACAATTGAAGAAACATGAACAGAACTACCCCACTCATGATTTGGAGATGGCTGCAGTGGTCTTCGCACTTAAGATCTGGCGATATTACCTATACGGTGAGTCGTGCCAGATATTCACTGATCACAAGAGTTTAAAGTATATATTTCAGCGGCGGGACCTGAACCTTAGACAGCGCCGATGGATGGAGTTAGTGAAGGATTACGACTGCGAGATCCTGTATCACCCGGGCAAGGCAAATGTGGTGGCGGATGCTTTGAGCAGGAGGCCCGGGGGTAGACTATATTATTTGAGCGCAGTACAGGGGCAGTCGTCGGCAGATTAGCAGATATTATGCGACAGCCGAGTACAGTTCGAGTTCCCGCCGATTGGAGGACAAATCGTGCATGTTCGTGCACGCCCACAGTTACTTGACCGCATACAGGAGGCACAGCGCAGTGATGACCGATGTTCGGAGATCATGGCACAGATTGGACAGGGCAGATTTCCCGAGTTTGTGATCGATGATCAGGGGGTGCTACGATTTGGAGTTAGACTATGCGTACCACATGCTGAGGGACTGCGGCGCGAGATTCTTGAGGAGGCACATCGATCGGTGTACAACGTCCATCCAGGTTCCACCAAGATGTATCATGATATGAGAGATGTTTATTAGTGGGACAGAATGAAGAGGGACATCGCAGATTTTGTGTCGAGATGCCTGACTTGTCAGCAAGTCAAGGCTGAGCACCAAAGGCCCGCGGGAGAGCTACAACCGTTACCCATTCCGGAGTGGAAATGGGAGCAGATTTCGATGGATTTCGTTGTGGGTCTACCCAGGACTAGTCGAGGGTATGACTCCATCTGGGTTATCGTGGATCGTTTGACGAAGGCGGCTCACTTCCTACCAGTGAAGACGACTTTCGGATTTACTCAGTATGCCCAGATCTACATCGAAGAGATTGTGCGACTACACGGGGTCCCGACATGTATTGTGTCCGACAGAGGTACCCAGTTTACCAGCCGATTATGGCAGAGGCTTCAGGAGGCTTTGGGCACTCGCTTGAGTTTCAGCACAGCATTTCATCCGCAGACCGACGGACAGTCAGAGCGGACTATTCAGACTCTCGAGGACATGCTCAGAGCGTGTGTATTAGATTTCGGAGGTAGCTGGGATCATCACTTACCCTTAGTAGAGTTCTCCTACAATAACAGCTACCAGGAGACCATTCAGATGGCACCGTTTGAGGCTCTTTATGGGAGGAGATGCAGATCACTCGCCTGTTGGACAGAGCTCAGTGAGGACAGTATCTTAGGGCCACAGATTGTTGAGGAGACGACCACGAAGATCCAGTTGATTCGCGATAGGATGAGAGCAGCGCAGAGTAGGCAGAAATCTTATGCGGACCGTCGGCGGCGCAGGCTTGAGTTTTCTGTTGGTGATCATGTTTTCTTGAGGGTCTCCCCTATGAAAGGTGTGATGAGGTTTGGAAAGAAGGGGAAGCTCAGTCCCAGATATGTGGGCCCCTTCGAGATCCTCGAGCGTGTTGGTGCAGTAGCATACCGATTAGCCCATCCGCCCAGTTTTCCTGATGTGCACCCTGTATTTCACGTATTGATGCTCCGTAGATATCTTCATGATCCCTCGCATGCGATTCAGCATCCGACGATCCAGCTTGAGCGCGACCTTTCCTATGCAGAGCAGCCGGTGATGATCTTGGATCGACAAGTGAAGAAATTGAGATCGAAGGACATCCTATCAGTTAAGGTACTTTGGCGTGGTCAGAACCATGAGGAGGTCACTTGGGAGACCGAAAGCGAGATGATGAAGACGTACCCCCATCTTTTCAAAGGTACGTGTAGTTAGATTTTGAAATTCGGGGACGAATTTCTTTAAGGGGGAGAGATTGTAACACCTTAGGACGTGTTTAGTGACTATTTATATTAAGTAAAGGGTTTTTAACAAAAAGTTTACCAAATTGTGTTTCAAATATTTTTCCTAATTTAATAAATTTTTTTCTAAAATTTTCCTAGGCTTGCACACACATGTGCATGTAAACTAGTTTGTTTTTAAATGAGTTATTACCATGATTAGTAACCATGGTGGGTTAATCATGGGGATTAAGTCTTTTGGGTTTTAATTGAGTTTAATTAGTTAATTAATAGTTGCTTTAATTTGAATTTTCTTAGGGTGTTGACTTGGTGAGAGAGAGAGAGAGTGCATCATGGCTTAAGCCATGCTTGCAATTAATGAGGAGAGAGAGAGGAGGGGTTGACATTGGGGTGATGATTTTCTCTCATTTGTTTTGTTTTCTTTCTCTCAACCTCACTCTCTCACACACACACACACACTTACCTCTTCAGCACAGCAGTAGCAAGCTTCTCAGCAGCAACAGCAGCAACAGAGAGCAGCAACAGCAGCAACAGAAAGCAGCATCAGTGAGCAGCAACAGCAACACAACTTCGACTGCAGCCCCTTCCCTTCACTCCTTCTTCTTCCTCCAGCTCCCTAGGGTCGAGTGTGGGGTATATTTCCTAAACTTACTCCCTAGTTTACTTGTTTAGTGTAGTTTTGCTTCGGTTAGTGGTTTTTGGTGCGATTTAGTGCCATATGAGGTGTTTAGTGAGAACCTTGGCCAAGTGATGTGTGATTTGGGTTCAGTAGGTTGTTAGAGTGTTGTTAAGGCCATTCCAACCCAGCTTAGACCTTGATTGCACTAAAATACCACCGGATTCCTATTTGATGCAAATTCGTCGTTTTAAAGCAAATTTGAGTTTCTGGAAACTGCTTTCGACCCGATGAGTCCAGATTAATTTTGAGAAGACTGTAGTGTAGTGGCTAGGTACTGATACCCCAGGTAGAACCCGACCCCCTTTCTTCATGTTGAGGCCGCCGGAATATTCGATCTGGTCGCAATTTGCGGCCAGATGGGTAGGGTTTGGGTTGGGGTTTGGTCCATTGGGTGTCTGCTGTTATGTGGAGTTTTGTGGTATACATATTTTTGTAATTTTAGTTCTGTATAAAAATCTGGGACTAAATACCTATTTCTCGTATTTTAAACCTTTGCGACAAGCGTGATACGTGTGTGAGTTTGGGGTTTTTGCGTATCGCGACGCGTCAGGGTAGTTTCAGGCGCGTGATCACACGTTTTAGCGTATCGTGCACACACGCGATAGGTTTGCGACACGGGTTTCTAATTGTATCGTAATATCACGTTTTGTGAAATTGAGCTTATGTGTGATATATGTTATGTGATTCTAGGTTCGCCGGCGAGTGAGACGGACGCAGTGAAGATGGGCAAGCAAGTCGTCGGCTGTACTTAGCGCAAGACTTCAGTGAGTAGATTTCACATCTACGGGGATATCGCCCGCATGGCGTTATGCGTCAGGGCTGATAGGACTTTATTATTATATGTTGCATTTACCTCATGGACTGTCATTGCATATTGCATTCCCTGCTGTATGTATGCTTAGAATTGATAGAACACCACACTATTACTAACGGTTCATGTTGCACGAGCACTAATCTGCATGCTACACACACACCGTTAGTAATTGCCATGATACACTCACTGTAGAACTGCCATGATTATATTGCTGTACTTCATTTCATATATGATTCGATATGACTTTCATGGAAATTTGGAGCCGCATGATATCTTTAAAAACGGAAATTAATTTTAAAAGCGGTTTTCCCTTATACCTATATCATGGATTGATGTATGTAGCACATCGCATTGGATTTATTTCTTGGTGTTGGATTTTCATGTGATTTCTGGTTTTGAGGACCGTGGGATTTTTATGAAAAGATGCACTATTTGAAAACCCGGTTCCTCGTGATATGATATTTTGGTGCGTCCACCACGCGTTTTCTCGGTGCTGAGACGTGTGCTTGAAACCCGATTCGAGGAGATGGATGATCCGTTTGCGGGTTCGTGGTGGACCCGGTATGGTTCCCCGGGACGAGAAATGTTTTTCGTGGAGTAGACGATGAGTCTGGCAGGGTGGCGAGTACCTACCGGTGATTGGTTGGACCTGGCGGTTATCCGGAGGATACCGACCAGAGTCGAGAGATGGATGCGGGATGATCCGTACTGCCGGGGCCGAGGGCCGATACCGCAGACGGAGCCCGTGGGCTGATCCGGACTGATGGAGCCCGATATATGAGGATTTGCGTGTCGATGCTGGACACGAGTATTTTATGATGTTTTGGGTGCCGATGTTGGGCACTCATAATTCTCAGAGGTTTACAGGATTTGAGGGCCGATGGGTGTGCCGGCGCCTGAGTTATTGGGGATTTGGGTGCAGTTGTGGTCACCGATTGTTTTCCACGTTGATATTCCGTGTGGATGTTGTTTATCCCATGCTCTGCATTGATTACCATATATCTCATCCTGTAGTTATTTTACCTGACAGAGCATCTGCATGATTATTGCACATACTGCCTATCACGCATTGATATCATCTGCTGGCATTTGTAGAATAGAGCAGTACGTGCATGCTCGCGATTATCTTTATATGTTATCTCTATTCACGAGTTGGCAACTCACCCCCGTTGTGCCACAGTATTTGCAGGTTGCCCTCAGCATAGTCGCGGCAGGCTGTCTTTTGCATCTTTTGGCTACAGATACCACTACAGCTGCGACGAGAGCTGTTTTGCATTTAGGTGGGTTGTGGTATCTGATTACTTTTATTGTATCCCTTTTTGTATCTAGTACTCTCCATCTACCATTTATGTACTGGACTTAGATACTGTGTGAGGACGATGATGTATATTTTGTATTCTGGTGTCGAGCTCGTGGAAGCCGACTGTTTTTATATGCAGTTATTTTCTGTGATGTTTACTCATTGCTCATTCTTCGCTACGGCGTCGTATATTACTCTTGTGATGTTGGTTTCCGCCGTTGGGCGTGATTGCTCCCGTTTGGGGATGTTTCATTTCATTATATTTCATTTTTCACTCATATCCTGTTTTGTACCCGGTCTCGGGGCTACTTTTACAAAGGAAACGCTGCCAAAATTATTTAAATGATTAAGTAACTTAAAGGAACTTATTGAATTATTAAGGTTTTCTAAATGCTTTAACTAAATGTTTTTAACACTCATTATTTTAAATGGTTTTGATTTCTGGGTTCGGCTTACTTAGTCGCGTTACGCCTGTAGACGTAGCGTGGTTAAGTGCCGGTCACGAGTCGAAATACTCGGGTCGTGACACTAGTCCAAGCACAATAATAACTAAGTAGTAGGGTAAATGCGCATATTCTAAATATGACATAGAATATGCGACAAGTCAAATCATTTTCAGCCCAGACACATAACGCCATGCGGGCGATTCCCCTGTAGATGTTAAATCTACTCACCAACGCTCCTGGCTAGGTGAAGTCTACCACCTGTTTTTCCTTTATAGCAGTGTCCGAAGTCCCCACCTGCGAACCTGCAACATTAAAACAATAAAACAAGTATATATTAATAATAGACCCAAAACACATACAATCTACACGGACCAACACGACACACATACGTACTCTAAAGGGTTCGTGTTGTAGCTAACGCGTATAGCGACACTACGAAACCAACTAAGACCAACAGCAACACAGAACACACACCGTATCGGATAACGTATCGCGCGAAACGAAACACTAGTAATACGTAAAGTGGTCCCAGATTTTTCTGTGCTAATAATTTGTAAAAATTGTAAGTACCATAAGATTACAAATCACCCAGAGACCCCTATACCAAAAACCCAAACCCCAACTCCCTAGTCTGGCCGCAATTTGCGGCCAGAACCAATAAAACCGTGGCCCGATCATGGAGGAATTGGCTCATATTTTCAGGGTAGGTTCTAGGTCTCTACACTAGGTTACTGTCATACCAATTTTTGCAACAAATACTTGGTTTAACAGCAGATCATCCGAGACCCAAACAAAACACTAAAAATACGATATTTACCTGAAACGATACGATACGTGATAAAAACTAAAACTAACAATCTAAGCGACACAAAATTAACTTAAAGAACAGAAAGGAATCATTACCTACACAAAAGAATTCAAAGATCCAAGCTTGGCACACTCCAAAGCATCCAAGAGGAAAAAGTGATCAAAGATGTGATTTTTGATGAGATTTATGATGTTTAGTGATGGATTTGTGTAGGAAATGGAGAGTGTTATGTTTGATGAGGGAGAGATGAAGATGTCACGTCCCGAAAGTACGGAACAAGACCGGCACTTAAACTACGAGCGTCTCGAGGCGTACGTAATCTAAGTAAACCGAAAACCCAGAAATCCAAACCAAGAAAAGTAGTAGAGTGAAGGAAAACTAATTTAAAATCAAGTAGTTTTAATAGCATAAGCCAAATTATGCGGTTTTAAAAACATCAAATATTTCCTGAAAATTTCAGCAGAGTCTCCTTTGTAAATACTGGCTCCCAAACGGGATACAACATGAATAGTATACGTAATCAATAAAAGGCATCCCCAAGCGGGAGCTAGCTCTTCGTCAATCGACGGTCATAACCACACAAGCAATACAATATACAACGCCAATGGCGAGGATCAAAAACTCAAAAGGAAACTCAAAACCACAAGAAATCCACAGAAATATAACGCGCGACTCTAAGGTCGAAGGAATAACATCACTGGTCTCTATCTCAAAATAAATACATATTTGGTTGATGGAATTTACTAGATACAACTGAATAATATTATACAAGTAATATGATGGGTACGATACCAATAAACCCACCTATTAGCAAGTCACCCGAAAGAAGCAGTGCCAGCAAAACCGTAATGAAACCTGTACGGCAAAACCTGCAAGGAACTGTGGCACAACGGGGGTGAGTTGCCAACTCGTGAGTAGAAAAACATCTACGAACAGAAACCGCATGAGCAACGCAAACCTAGGTCAACGATCATAATATATCCTCAAAAATATAAAAACATGCAGCCTATAACAATGACTAGGGTAAATATCTAACCCGAGTGTAATCCCATGTGCCCGTGTCAGTGCCTCAAGTAGCAATATATCATATGAATGAGGTATGAATGCATGAAAAGAGAATACATGTAAATGAAGAAACTGTTTGCATAATTTAGTGAGATTTCCTTTGTATTTTTAAAATGAGGTATCATAAATGAAATCAGCATCAACAGTGTCTAGTATCGACACAAAACATAAATCTCAATGTCTCAAAACCTCAGGCTCCGGCTATCCGGACTGGCCTGTATCATCAAATCTCGGTACCTCAATGTCTCAATCTCAATATCTAGGGCGCCGTCAGTCCAGACCGGCCCCTACCATCCATCTCAAGACCACGACGGTATCCTCCGGATATCCGACGCGTCGGGTAAAATCACCGGTAGGTAGTCTCCCCCTGCCAGGCTCATCGTCATCACCACAAGCTTCTTGCCCCGGGGTACCTTACCGGGTCCACCATGTACCCGAAACGGTTCATCCAACTCCTCGAATCGGGTCTCAAAATCCATCAGCAAACTCATGGTGGATGACTCATACATCATGGGAAAAACCGCGCTTTTCATTTAAAAAGAGAAAGAAGAAGTTTGTATATGTTTTGCGGTTTTCCCCAAATCCAGAAAATCTCATGGAAATCCGAATCCAAAACCTCAATAGCACATAAAAAGTGAATATATGCATGAGAATCCATGAATGCGGCATAACAATGAATAACAGTATGCATGAAGCAGCAGGTAATAACTATAATGTCTAAACTAACATATAAGGCAAGTACACTAATATCATGTCAAAACTACTAGCTAACAAGCTAAATGAAGCAATAATATTCTCTAAGTGTACGTGACATGGCAATTACCGATGAAGATGTGTGTGAGCCGGCAAGTAAGTGTACGTGGTACATACGCATCATCGGTAATGGTGCTGGTGTCCTAACCACAAGATCTCAACAGTAGAATATGAAGCATAATATAAGCATGTGATGCGGAGCGAACAACAATAATGAGCGGGAGCTGAATACTAGACGCAACGATAACTAATCTGCATTAACCTAATATAAGTCCTACAATGGTGCCTTTTGAAATAACACGAATCGTGTGGTTTTGAAAATAGGGGCTACGGTGTTTTTAAGAAAAGATACGTTTTTTTGAAATATCCGTAGAATCCCTTGACTTGTCTTTTAAAATACGCACGATTCATAAGCTTTGAAATAGGTAGGAACCGAATCTAATCTAACAACTAACTAAACTAAAGGGCTAAGCTACAAGCTAGACTACAGGTAAGGAAACCGCCTAATATCTGAGTCGATACATATACATACCTGTATATATATTAGTCGGTGATCCCGCCTCAATAATATCATATCCGATACCATATCTATAATCAGACATCCCAAGTCAAGAGTGCGGATCAATCATCAAGATATAGCTCGTACGTAAATCCGTCGTACGGCATCCCCAAATATGGGTACGGGTCAATATCATATTCCTCACACTATTCCTCTGGTATCCTTTTTATCCAAGATCATAGTCTAGGGTACTGACCTATGTCTAGTACAATACTAATATCCTCAATATACTCATGATCTGACTACTGATCGACAATCTCGTACAAGCCGATATCGTCAGTACATATCATCATCAAGGGGTATACATCGCCCGATACGGCCTAATATCAATATCCTAGCATATCATGCCTCATATCACGATCACATGTCGACCATTTTATTTATAACACTATTCACCCGTATCGCCGCCCCAAGATCCGCTATAACACCAGGACGTACCTCAAGTACGAATCCTGCCATATCACCGATATCACAACCTCAACACAAATCTCATCGACTCATCTCAATCCCAAGTATCATCCTCAAATCCGTACGTGAACACATAGTCCCATACCCATATGAACACATAACTATATATATTCCCGTAAACACAAATGGAAGAAGAATGTATGCAAGTATGGGTGGGTGTGTGCATGTATGGTGCGACCACTACTCTAGGGTTTCACGATACTAAACCATCCATATTTATCATCAATAAACTCAAACAAAATATAATCAATAAATGTGTGTATACGTATTCGTATACATCACCACGAACTGCGGGGGTGCTATACGCCATCCACCCGACTTCTTCCCGTAGATATAAATCTACTCACCTGGTCCTCGCTCGCCGGTGCCGACATTGCAACGCGCTTGCTTGTCGTCTCGAAGTCCACATGGGGTACCTACATATCATAACGCACCATATCGCATTAAAATCCGACTCATGACCAAAACGACGCACGAATCCCGCATAGGTCAAAACCTATGGTTGCTTTCACAAATCGACCCAAAAACCCTCGACGTCGGCGTACAAACGCCAAACCATCGAGAAAATTCCCAACACACTCATTTGTACAATTACAAGCACTAATTATAATATAAAATAGCTTAAAATTCACAAAAACCCCAATTTCACTTAAAAAGTCATTTTTCCGAAAATCTAGCAAGCACAAATCACCATTTTAGTACAAAACTCGATGCATAAACGAATCTAGCGGCCACAATATTCACTAAATATCTTAAATAAGTCATAAAAATGATTCCCATAATTTAATCTCGTTAAATTCCAAAAACCCTAAAATTCTAGTTTCCAAAATACCTAAATTTTAACAATTTTATAGCAAAAAGGCACAAACTACAATCTAGCTTGGATTTTCATGAACTAAAGTATTCAACTACACTTTAAAATGTTAATAATGCCATGAATACCCTAATTAGATTTTTGTCTCCATTATTTAATCAAATTCCAAAAACCTAGTTTGCTTAAAAACTTGATTTGGACAAATTAAATGCAACAATTTATATAATAGCAACAAGATTAGGTTTTCCAAACCTTAAGAGGTTCAACTACACAATTAAAGCATGAACAATTTATCAAAACCCTTAACTTGATCCAAACCCAATTCCTTACAATTTCAACTTGAAGGGTAAACCAAGTTAACACCTAATTAAACACTTAATTAAGCTAACATAAGCAATAATCAACAATTTAACTATAAGGTTAAAATTATACCTCCATAATTTTATTGATCTCACATGAAATCTAGCCTCCCAAAATGCTCTCTTTTCACCAAAGTCCATGCATGTTAGGGTAAGGAAAAATGGGTAAGAGTTGGATTTGGATTTAGCTTTGAATTTACATGGATTTTGAGGCATTTTGATGAATTTTTTTGAAGAGAAAAGAGAGATGAACATGGAGGGGCTGCTGCTGATTTTGGGGAAGGAGGGCTCGGCCACTTTGAGGGGGGAATGAGGAGAGAGAGGTGTTGAAAGTGAACAAAGTGGTCCAAGTCAACAAAGCCCATACACTTTTATCTATTCTCTTTCTAAATTTTCTTTTCTTTTCATGGAAATAGAGTGGGGAAATGGGGTAGGGGCTGCTGAAATTCAGCCAAGGGAAGAAATAAATGCGGGGTGTAAGTGTGGGTATGGGTGTGGGGTGATGGAAAATGATAAATACAATACCCCAAACATCCATTTACACTAAAAAAAACCCTTTTTTCTTCAATAATTTCTAAACCGTTTTGGCAAACGATTTCGTTTCAAAAACCACATGATAAAATTTTATTTAATATTTTATGATGCACAAAATTTGTTTCAACTCATTCCAATTTGTAATTTTCCCTAATTAAATGTATTAGTGACGGCTTAAAATAATAATAAAATAATTTTTTTTTCAGAAAATTTGAAATTTCACCAGTGGCTCAATAAACACCAAATACTAGCAATTACATAGCTAGAATATGTATATTTAATTTTTATAATAAGATATTTGTATTTTGACTTTTTACAGAAAACCCCCTTATTTTACCGATTTTTCGAAATTTCACCAAAACGATTTTCAAAACATTACAGAAGAATAATTGAAAAGAGATAAGAAATGAGAGAGTGTGTGAGGAAATGAGAGAGGGAGGTGAGTATATGGTGTGAGATGAGGGTGAGTGTATCCAATGCATTAAATACTAACCATGCTTTCACATTTAATGCTTTCATACAACTCATCACTCCAAAAGAAAATATCTCTCTCTCTCTCACTCACAAAAGATCTAGGGATAAGCAAAGGGTGGATTAAATAAGGATTAGGTTAAGTGTCATGGTTGCTAAGAACAAAATTAGCACAAACAAATCTCACATTTACGTGCACACGTGCATGCATGCTTATAACAAATAATAATAAATTATTAATTAAATGTTATAAAATGTGAGGAACCCGAATTGGTAAACTTTTTACAGTAAACCCGCATTAACGTCTAAACGAACACTAACCAAAATCTAAGGCATTACATTAATACGGAAAAAACCAACTTTTTGGAAAATTTCCAGAGAGGGGGTCAAAATCGTTGTTTCGGGGTTCGATCGGACTTTTAACTTCTTCTAGACAACGCCTAATGCTCTAGCTTGTCTCTGATACCACTGTAAGGTTAGTATAGCACATTGTGAAGGTTTTGGCAAGTATCAATCATACTACATTCAAATTTTTAGGGTGCTAAACAAACCCTAACCAAGATCTTAATTAGAGAATCAAGCAAACAAGCATGTTAAACACTTTAACATATAAGAGTTAGGGATTACAACCTTTGTAGTCCTCGCTTCATAAACTCCGTGTTGAGGTCTCTTCGCTGCGATCATCAAGTACCCGGACTCTAGAGTGGCTCTATGAAGAGAAAGATGCAAGCTTGCTTCCAATCTTCAAAAACTAAGATGATCTACCTTGAAGAAACTCAAAACCCAAGCTCTTGCTTCACTAATCAAGTATTAGTAAATCAAATATCCTGATCTAAGTGGATAGAATAGATGAGGATGATGAAGTAGGAATTTAGCTCTCTTTTGTTTTCAATTTCTCACACATTATCATCACATGTCAAAAAGCTAGAAAGCTTTTTTCAAGAGAAAGAAGAAGAACCATTTCATTTGTGATGAATAATGAATTACTATCATGGTTGCAAATCAACCATGGGTTAAGAATGAAGACTTAACCCTTGTAGAGAAATAACTAGGGTAAAGGGTTTGGGTTGGGTTAAAAAAATATCTACTCAAAATATCAAAGTCAAAGTCAAAGCATCATGAAAGCTCCATCTAAGTTTAACCCTAATCCAAACCCTAACCATGTTCAAACTCCACAAAACATGTTGCATTTGTAACCCTAACATATTACAATATTATATATCATATATACAATATTTATTGTAACAAAATAAAATAATACAATTAACAAATATCACATATATATCAATGTATTATCCAAGTGAGAAAAAGAATCTTTAAGTGAGCTTATATTAGTTAATGTAATATAATATATCAAATATATAAATATACATTAAATTATCGAATCAACACTTGATCCGATAATCCGGCTATTTCACAAATAACCGACTAATATAATATGTATCAGTTCATCGAATCAATACTTGGTCCGATGACCCGGCTATATCACATATACCCGGTCGATATCAAATATCGGGAGAATCGAATACGGTATGTCATACTCGTATTATTCTTGGTCCCGCACATATCACATATGTGCTCCTACTCCGTTTTGCCTGAGCCATGAAACCTCTGTGTAGGACTCTAAAGAAACGTCAATACACCGGCAGCAGGTGATGATCATATCAAACACCCACAAGCTGCAAGCGGTCAGCTAAACGTAATAGCCACCCAGGTATTGAGAGATCAGAAGATCAACAAGCAAGCCTGTACATTCTTCTGAGAATCCTATCAGTAACACTACCGTACAGTCCGGTCTCTTCGTCTGATATGTCGCATATCCAGTCTAGGGGTGGTAAACGTCAGACCCCAGTAACCGATAAGTCATGTCGATATGAGGTCTATAACGGTTTGAGAAACTATTGATAACACTTACCAGTAAATCTCAGCAACCCTGGGCAGGGATTTCCAGTTATAGCCAATCAAACACAGCACAACATCAACTCCCTATACCGGGAGAGACGAAACCCCTCCTATCGCTCATTGCCTTCATGTGATTCGGGACTGTACACAAAAGCCACCGTTTTGTACATTCTCATGAACGTGGTAAGGTGGAAATCAAAGCACAGTGGGAGTCACACAAGAATCTATGACGATCTCGGGTCTACAGACTAACCTGTACTAGTGTCACCAGAGAACTGCCATCTGACGTGAGGTATAATACCATCTGGGAGTTCTCGGTGAGTCCGTCCAGTGTACCCAGTCTCCACTGAGCACCCATATACTATCTCTGATGTCAAACATCAATGGATATGGGATCATCCATCGCCCATCTACATGGGTCAAGAAGCATACGCAAGTCTACTCTGGTATATCGATACCCTGTCTCGATACACCTGCGACTAGGAACATTTGAAGGATGTACTTTGTGACTACACTGTCTCCACTAGTATGATCTGCATCATAGTCCTGGTATTCAAGTACTTATCCTAAGGGCTTTATCAACATGTAACATAGAGACTATCATAGTACATGTTAAGATAAAGAGCAACCAGATAGCATACTATCATGTCGAGCAAGAAAGTCCTCCCTATATATGTCCAAGCATCTACTACATTATACATCATATGTACAGTAATGGCCTCTAGGGCATACATATCACTAACACTAAACCCCTTTACTATGGGGTTAAGTTACCTGAATTTGGGACAATCCCAACATCCACTTAGATCTATCACCATATGTCACGACCCGAAAATCTATTTCGTGATCAGCACTTGAATCACGCCACGTCTAAAGGCGTAACGTAAATCAAGTAAGCCGAAACTCAGAAATCTAAACCTTTTTAAAGAAAATAAAAGAGATGAAGTTTTGAAATAAAGGTATAATGAAATCAAATGTTTTCTTAATGTATAGATAATGGAACATAAAAAATGCAAGTGGATAATGCTAGTTGAAAAACATGTTTCGTCTTTTAAAATTTTGGGCAGCACCTCCTTTGTATATTTTGATCCAAAACCATAAATACAAGATAATATAAAAGGCATCCTCATGCGGGAGCTAGCTCTTCGCCAATCTGCGGAATCATAACCATGCATGACAGAAAATGAGTATACGATGCCCAACGGCGAAGATCAACACAAAGAATAATGTAAAGCAAGACATCAAACCCACCAAGCGAACAGATAACCCATCGCTCAAGTCTCGCAACTAAAAATCTTGCTAAGTCTTTCTACTTATACAAATACTAGTTTTCGATTTGATAGAGTTAACTAGATATAACAGGAATAATAAATATAAGAGGGGTACGATCCAACATGTACTACCTACCAAAGAAAAACACCCGAAAGTAAGTTGTGTGCCAGCGATGCCGCTACTGATCCATATGGTAAACCTGCAAGAACTGTGGCACAACGGGGGTAAATTGCCAACTCGTGAGTAGAAAACATCATCAGGTAGAAATCGAATAAAACAACGATTTCCAAGGTCAACTATATCATGAAGGTAAAACTATGATATCTAGGGTGACCGTAAATGTAAATATGCCAACAATATAATCAAAGGCTATCCGCATGTGGCTAACATCTACGTGTCCATCGATGACACAACAACATCATGCATGTAAATATCATGAAAGTATGTGCATGTAAATATGAGGATATAAATCAACGTGTGTCCATCAACGACACATCTAGATCATAGAACCTGAGTGTCCAACATCGACACTCGAAACATCATGAAACCCGTGTCTAGCATCGACACATAAATCCTCATATCTCAGGTTCCGTATCGTCTGTCCGGATCAGCCCGCGGGCTCCGGCAGTACGGATCGGCATATATCCATCTCATGACTCTGGTCGGTATCCTCCGGATAACCGCCAGGTCCAACCAATCACCGGTAGGTAGTAGTCCCTCTGCCAGGCTCATCGTCTACTATACAACCATCCATTCTTGCCTCGGGGTACCATACCAGGTCCATTATGAACTCGCAAACAGATCATCCAACTTCTTGAATCGGGTTTCATATATCACACGTCTCAGAACCGAGAAAACGCATGGTGGACGCACTAAAATATCATATCAAGAGAAACCAGGATTTTAAGACAATACATACTTTCTTTTGAAATAAACACGGTTCTCAAATCCAGAAATATCATGAAAACAACATATCTCAATGAGTATAATCGTAAAGCATGATGTATGCGACATATAACAGAATGTAAGCATATCCGTACCTCATGCAACATGGAACAGTGATGTGAGCATGGGCATATCATCATAACGTGAGCATAGCAATATAATAGTATGATGTAGCAATTTTACTATGTGAGTGACATAGCAATTATCGATGATGAAAGTGTGTGAGCCGGCCAATCTGTGTAAGTGTAACATACGCATCATCGATAATGGTGTAGGTGTACTAGCACAGGTATATGTAATGCAATGAGAATGACATGAACGTAGCATAAAGTACATCGTCAGCTAAAAGCTATAAGGTATATGTATCTAACATGACCGAGTCAGTGAATCAATCAATCGGCATCCAGCCTCACAACATCACGTACGGTATAATCCTCTAGTCAAGGGTATGGATCAATCATCAGATAAACTCATCACGTACGCATCATCTATAAGGTAAACTCATGACGTACTGTAAATCATCGTACGACATCCTCTAGTCAAGGGTATGGATCAATCATCAGATAAACTCATCACGTACGATAAATCATCGTACGGTGCCATTAAACAATTTGGGTTCCAAACAACCTATATAACAATGAAGGTACAAACCTAACGTCCCGTATGACATATCACTCATGATTCACAATATTATATATCTATATACCTATATCTCAGATCACATCCATAACAATCTCATCTCAAGGGACCGGCCAAGGTATCAATCCTCTCATATCGACTCGCATCTGTATACCGACATATCAATCAAGTAATCATATCACATCGTATATTCTTTTCATCACATTAAGTCAATTTTATATATACACTCTACCTTATACATCAAACGTCATGCGACTCTAAAACTCATTACTTATTCTAGTGCAACTACATATCTATAAGTCGTGATTCACATTCACTTTTCATATCCCTAAAGCTTTCATCTCATATCTCAATATATATATACTTAATCACTCATATCATCTCTAACTATCCTTTTAACCATATCCCTAGTTTTCTAATCTAGGTCTCTCTAACCATATTCTATATATCTGTTTCCCTTAAAGTTTGCGGGGGTGCTATACGCCATCCACCCGACTTCCCCCGTAAATATAGATCTACTCACCTTAATCCTTGCTTGCCTAAGTTAATGACGCTATGCTCCGTCATCTCGGAATTCACATGAAGGTACCTACAATATCAACACATATCGTAATACCTTTAACATTAAGTCCGGAAAACCAATACGGCACATGGTGCGCTCATAGGTTAGAACCTATAGCCTACGCATGCAAAAACAACCAAACAACCCTTGTTGTTGACGTACAAACGCCCAACAACCAAATACAATATCAAATACTAAGACTAAGAATTCCAAAATACGGAAAACATAACCAAAACTACACACAACAGCTCCCAAATTTAGTCTCAGGTAAAATAGGGATAAACAAACAGTTCTATGGGATAGTATATGGAGTGTGTGAGCTACTGGACCAATTCCAGCTCCAAACACCACCATGAGGCCGGCCACATCCCATTGAAATCCAGCTAGCTCAGCTTGGGTTGCTCCGTTGGGGTCCGTCTTCTCAGGGTGGTCTCCTATTGGTCTAACTAGGTCCATAGAGTTGCTAGTTTTTCTCAGAAACTCCCCGGGTCATCCCAGAATCCCTGTAGGCACACAATTAACACAAAGCCGACACGGGGTATATCCTAAGACCGTATTCTCTATTTTTGGGCATGATATCCACATTAGGGTCTTGTAAATAGCCACTAGACATCATCACAACACAACTCAAACCCTAATCCTTCTCTAGGAATTTCCAAACATCGCATAACCAAACCAAATCAACTTCTAACTAAACTAGGATACAAAGAAACTTAAAACGAACTTAATGAAATGAATATACCTCATGGGTGCAACTCAAGAAAAACCCTAGCTTGTCCAAAGCATCCAAAATCCAATTTTGATTGGTCCATTGTGTTGAGGATGAGGAGGGGATCATTTTTAAAGAAGGGAGTATATGGTTTTGAGAAGGAAATTGAGATGACATTTGGAGATGTAGGTGGAGGGAATATGAGGGTGAAGAAGTTGAAGAAAATAATGGAGGATGATGAAGGGGGCTGCCCACTCTCTCCCCCTTACCCTTTTCCTTACCCTAACTCTCTTCCTTACCCTCATTCTCTCTTATTCTCACCCTCTCTTATTCTCATCCTCTCAATAATACCCTTTCTTTTGTCTTTTAGCTTCCCTTTTTATTTTCTTTTTAAAACCAAATATCAACAATTACAAATGAAACAACATGCAATAAGATTGCAACATGTCATGGTGCACTAACCATGGTAAACTGTAAAAACACGGATTTGGCTTAATCGTGATTAGTAGTGCACTAATCGGCTTTAATTTTAAACTTGAGTAAAATAAATTATAAAAATGCCAAACCCAACAAATATATATTTAAATGAATAAATCATTTTAATCTCTAATTATTTCACAATTATTGGTATATATTTATACCATTTTACGAAAACCCCAATTTCGCAAATCGGGTAGTTTTCGGGAAATATATTATTTTAATATTAAATTCGAAAAATAATATTTTATATTTTCTGAAATGTTAATCTTCCCCCTTAAATAAATTTGGTCTCCGAATTTAAATTTAAACGCCTAAATGCTAAAACATTTCAATAATCAACTCAATCAACGGGGCTCCGAAATCACGGAAGATATAGAAATACTACAGCGCATCGTGTGCGCCTGAAAACGAGTACGGAACTCAAAATTGAACTCCGTCAATTGTCACGCAAATCATCGGAGTTACAATGGAGATACCGATTTCGAAATCCACTACTGAAATCCAATATGCACTAGTCAAATACTATACTACATATATAGTACGCATCCTTGGAAAAATCTTAAAACTGACTAAAACACATGCAAAATCTTTTCTGAATTGCCATGTGATGCGTAACTCACGGCAAAAGTGATGGACGGTGTAACGCCTTAGATTTCGATTAGTGTTAGTTTAGATGATAATGCGGGTATTTTGTAAAAAATTTACCAATTTGGGCTACTCACATTTTATAACATTTAATTAATAATTTATTATTATTTGTTATGGCATGCACACACATGTGCAAGTTTATGTGAGGGCTTATTTATGTTATTTAGATTAGTGACCATGACAACTTAACCCTAATCTAATCCTTGCTTACCCTTAACCTAAACCTCTAGATATTTGTTATGAGTGAGAGATATTTTCATTTGGGTTTTTGTTTGGAGAGGAGGTGGCATATGAGTCATGCTTGCATTAATGTGAGAATTAATGCAAGGGTGCACTCACCTTAATCTCACCTCACTCTCTCTCTTTATCATTTCTTTCAGTCTCATTCTCTCTCACTCTATCTCTTTCTCATACTTCTCATCTCCTACATTTCCTCAACTGAACACTTGCTAATCCCTTCACTAATCCTTCACAAATCTTCACTAAATCTCAAAAAATTCACATCTTTGGACTAGTTTTGCCTCTTGGATGCCTTGGAGCTTGGAAATGTAGGATCTTTAAGCATGTGGGAGTAGGTAATGATCTGTATCTGTTCTTTATATTGTTTTAGTGTTGTGTAGTCTTATAGTTTTAGTTTAGAACGTTTAAAGTTAAGTTTCGTGCAAATATCGTATTTTTAGTGTCCTTTGTGATATCTGTGATCTGCTGTGACCCCGAGAGTATAGTAGAAAACCAAACAATGTAGTTGTGTTGTACCTGAGACCATAGGACATCACCTGGAGCACGAACCCCCTTGCTTGGATCTCGGCTGGCGACGAGAAGACTTTTTCCGGCGACCTCGGTTTTTGGTTGGAGTTTGGGTGTGGGTTTTTATGGGTAGGTGTCTGCAGTGGTTTAGGTGTGTTTGGTCCTGTTTGATTTTTGGGTTTTCTCTGTATACAAAATCTGGGATCACATAGCTAGTTTCTTGTGTTATGATTACGCGTGATATGTTAGACGACACGGATCGTGCACTTTGTGTGGTTTTGCTCTTGGGTTGATTTCGTGGTGTCGCTATACACGTTAGCCACAATACGAACACTTTAGAGTATGTTTTGAGTTGGTGCGTCGGTCAAACGTAGTTTGTACGTATTTTGGGTTTATTGCTAATATATACTTGTTATATTGTTTTATGTTTTAGGTTCGCAGGCGGGGACTTCGGACACTGCAAAGAAGAAGAAACAGGTGGTAGGCTTTACTTAGCCAGGAGTGTTGGTGAGTAGATTTAACATCTACAGGGGAATCGCCAGCATGGTGTTATGCGTCTGGGCTAGAGATGATATGATATTAGCCACATATTCTATTACATGTATAGAGTTTGCGCATACACCTCATTGCATAGTTACTTGTTGTGCTTGGACTTGTATCCTTAGGACACTGCACTATTATTGACGGCACATGTTGCACGACTACTGATTGTATGCCACTCACACCATCAATAATTGCCATGATACGCACAACACCTATATGTATGTGATATTGTATTGTTTAGGGATATTGAGACATAATCCTTATTTTCCTTGTGAATATGACATATAGCATACCTGTATACCTACATGCTTACACAATGCCCTGACATGCTTACATGCTAGTTACTTGTATACCTATATGGTATTGTACATTTAGAGATAGGTATATCCACACATGAGACATAGCTACATATACACCTTGCATACATACTTACACTTATACCTCGAGCGTATATTATATCATTACTGATAGGTAGATACATATACCTTGTTATACCTACATGTTTACACATATATCTGGCTATAGCTATATGTTCACCTTTATTTGATGTTATATTGGACTTGGTGAAATTAGGAACCGCTTGATATCTCTCTCTCTATATATATATATATTTATATATATATATATATATATATTAACTTGTTGCAGTTAAATAGCTGCTTTTCCTTTATATGCTCACATTACAGTTTTATGTTGCATATATTATATTCATGGATTTTCACATTGAGATATGGATTTTTCATGATATTTTCTGGATTTGAGGACCGTGGTAGTTTCATGAAATTATGCATTATTTGAAAAACCCGGTTTCGCTTGATATGATATTTCAGCAGCCACTAATAGATTTATCGGTTCTAATATATATACCACATGCGAGGAGGCGTCGTGGTACGTGCGAGGTTACATGGTGGGGCCCGAAGGTATCCCGGGGCAAGAAAGGTATTTCGATGCACCACGCCGATGAGCCTGACGGAGGAACCATACCTACCGGTGACAGTACCTATGACTCGGCGGTTATCGTGGGGATACCGACCGGAGTCATGTATGTATGGATACGTCGAAAGGCGAGGGTTGAAACTGGGTACTCGGGTTTTCGGGATAGCGTATGATACGTACTCATCAGGGGGCCAGTCGTGGGGACAACACCTGATAGATCAGTATTTATGTGTCGATGCTTGACACTTGGTTTCATGATATTTTTACTCTTAAGTATATATAACAGTGGAATGGGACGCTGTTATATATATATATATATATTAGTGGAATGGGACGCTAATAAATATGTATACATATTTAATTCATATACATCATCATAATAATCTTGCAAATATACTTATTCAGGATATATGAGATTCACTTGATATTGGATATAGGATTTATGAGATTCACTTGATATTGGATACAGGATATATGAGATTCACATGATATTGGACACTCATGATATATGAGATTTACTCGATATTGGACACTCAGGATATATGAGACTTACATGATATGAGAGCCAATTTGGGGGCTAATTTGAGGAAATTGGGATTTGGATTGTCTTGATGGACTTTGGTCCTATCACGAGGTCAGGATTCCATGGGAATGACATGTTTTATCCCATACTCCGCATTTACTTTATATGCATTGCTTCATGTATTAGTTGTACCTGATGTAAGTCCACGTTGCCCACCCCGGTGCTTGCGGAGAGGCGGAAATGTTATGAAAAATCAGATTTTTACAACACTAGGCAACATGGACTAGCTAAAGGAGGGATCTTTCCAAAACAAAAACTAACTACCAAGCTAAAAGAGTTAGCTACTCGGAAATGGGGGTTATACCTAAGTCTTGAAGTCCTTCTCTTCTTGCTCCTTAGAGTGGAAAGAACGGGTTCTCCTCGTCACCTTCTCTTGCCGAAGAAAGATCCACCCGAGGGCCTCTACCTTTGGCTCCAATCTCAAACTAGAAGTAACTAAGGTGCTTGGTTTGCTAAACCTAGAACCTTAGAGAGAGTACAGAGTAATTTAGAATGTTTTATCTCAAGCTCAATGGTTCTCAACTCATGAGAGGGGAGAGCTTTGAGAGAGAGGAAGAGGAGGAGAGAGAATGGAAATGAAAGAATGAGAAGAATAATGCCAACCTTCTCACATATATGTGAATTATGATAAATAAATAATTAGCTAAAGATAATTGTGATGGTTAATCTTGAAATGGCCATTATCATTTCACATTAATTACTTTTGCAAGAATCAAAGAGCATCTTTCTTGTGAAATGATGATGGTCAGCTTGTCAACCTAGGTCAACAAGTCAAGCATAGTCAAATGGTCAACAACCCTAACCATACACAATTATAATTAACTAATAAAAATAAATCATATTTCATACATAAACATTAGGGTTAAGAAAATGACAATGGTCATCAACTATAATGAAAGTCCTCTGCCTCTGCCTCAGTCAACTGTGCATACACACCCGTATCCGCGTTCTGAGGAACACGAATACAATGAGATAAAACCAATCCCAAATCATATACTAGGATCCGGCTTAAACCAAAGCCCGCTAGTATAAGCTGTCCGGACACTAAACGTGCACAAGTGCGCGGATGTGAACGAACCCCATCGCAAAACCATGCGAGCTCTACTCATTTTGCCAAAAGGCGAATAACCCTCTGTGTGGGACTCTAAAGACTCGACACTACGCCGGCAGTGGGTTTAACCACAGACCGCAAGCGGCACTAGTTGTACGTAACGATCCCCAGGTAGATGCCGATAAGAAGACTGACGAGGTATACCTATCTGAACTCCTACTGAGCCTGAATGTGACAGTCTCCGTACAGTCCGGTCTGTTCGTCTAAGAGTATCGCATGGCGGGCCTAGGGGGGCGGTAAACGTCAGTCCCCTACTAGCGGTATAAGTCATGTCGGAGTGTAGCCCAGAACACCCTGAGATAACACTGGAAACCTACCAGTCTATCTCGCTTGCCCTGGCCAGGGACTTTGTGTAATGGATCTCCTAGACACAGCGCGATATCAACCCTCAATACCGGGAGAGACGAATCTTGTCTAACCGTCACTGCCTCCAAGTGCTTCGGGACTGCACCCAAAAACTACCTGTTTGCACGACTCCTTTGAGCCGTGGTAGGGTAGTAATCAAAGAACAGTGGGAACACACTCGAGGCGAAGTGACAGTGTCAAGTCAACGGACTAAGCTGTACTCATGTCACCTGGGAACTGATAACTGACGATAGGTATAATACCAACCAAAAGTTCCCGACGAGTTTTGTCCAGTGTACTCGTAACCTAACGAGCACCCGCATACTATCTCAAGTACGACGTACTGGCGGCTGTGGGACAGACCGTCTCCCAAGCTGGGATGAGAAGCGCATACGCTAGTTTACTCCGGAGTATCGATGCCCTGTCTCGATAGTCCTACGACTAGGGACCTGCATAAGGATGTGCTTATGGATTACCCAGACCCCACGAGTGTGACTGCCATAATAACGCTGGTAATCAAGCAAAGATCCTAAGGGCTCTACTATTGTGTAAAGGCGATATGCTAAAAGAAACACATGCACACATTAAAGTAGAAACAAACCAAGTAGCATACTACTATATTAAGAAAGATTGTCAATACAAGGTGAATATCCCAAGCTTCCATCAAGTAATATACAAACTAGTATGATACAGTAATGGCCTCTAGGGCATATACACTAACAATCTCCCACTTGCACTAAGGCCATGAACTGGCGTATCGAAGACCTATCATCTCGATCAGTCGCTCGAACTGAGTCTGGGTTAAGGCTTTCGTGAATGGATCAACAGTGTTATCTTCCATAGCAACTCTCCAAACTTCGATCTCCTGGCGACCCACGATCTCCATGATCAGGTGATACCGCCTCAAGATGTGTCTGGACTTCTGATGGGACCTGGGTTCCTTCACTAAAGCTATAGCCCCGTTGTTGTCGCAATACAGAGGTACTGGATCAACAATGGACGGAACCACCTGAAGTTCTGTTAGGAACTTCTTTATCCAGACGGCATCTTTTGCGGCATCTGCAGCAGCGATATATTCCGCTTCCATCGTCGAGTCAGCAACGGTTTCCTCTTTGGAACTCTTCCAACACACCGCCCCTCCATAGAGGGTAAAGACATAACCCGACATGGACTTGGAATCATCCTTGTCACTCTGGAAGATGGAGTCAGTAAAGGCCTCGATCTGGAGGTCTTTTCCGCCATACACCAAGAACATCTCCTTAGTCCTTCTCAGGTACTTGAGAATGTTCTTTACCGCTATCCAGTGTTTCTCCCCAGGGTTTGACTGATACCGGCTTACCACACTCAGTGCATAAGCTACATCTGGTCTGGTACACAACATCGCATACATTATAGAGCCTACCGCAGAAGCGTAGGGTATAATAGACATGCGATCCCTTTCCAAATCAGTCTTGGGAGACATCTCTTTGGAGAGGGTGATCCCGTGACAAGCCGGTAGATTACCGCGCTTGGAATAATCCATACTGAATCTTTTCAGTATGGTGTCGATGTACTTGGACTGTGAGAGTCCTAATATCCTCTTGGATCTGTCACGATAGATCCGGATCCCCAGAATGTAAGAGGCATCACCCAGGTCTTTCATGGAGAACCCGTGTGACAAGAACTCTTTGACAGATTGTAGCATAGGAATGTCATTTCCTATCAAGAGAATGTCATTCACGTATAAAACGAGGAATACTACAGTTCTTGCTACAAATCTACTATAGATGCATGGTTCATCTGGATTTTTGATAAAGCCAAATTCTTTGACCGTCTCATCAAAACAGATGTTCCAACTCCGCGATACCTGCTTTAGTCCATAGATGGACTTAAGCAACTTGCACACCTTTCCGCTGCTCCCACTCTGAATGAAACCCTCTGGCTGGTCCATATAGACACACTCTTCTAAATTTCCATTTCAAAAAGCGGTCTTTACGTCCATCTGCCAAATCTTATAATCGTGGAAGGCAGCATTGGCAAGAAGGATCCGAATGGATTTCAGCATAGCCACTGGAGAAAAGGTTTCGTCATAGTCTAAACCAGTTCTTTGACAAAAACCCTTTGCAACAAGTCTAGCTTTATAGGTCTCAACCTGTCCATCTACCAATCTTCCTTTTGAAGATACACTTGCATCCTACGGGTTTTACCCCATCTGGAGCAATGTCCAACGTCCATACTTTGTTGGTGTACATGGACTCCATTTCGGTCCGCATTGCATCCAGCCATTTTACCGAGTCAACACTCTAAATAGCCTACTGGAAGCTAGTCGGCTCATCACTATCAATGATGAAATCCTCTCTATCCCCGTCTATGAGAAAACCATAGTATCTCTCGGGCGGATGAGACTGCCTACTACTTCTGCGGAGCGGCGCAGGAATGTCCTGATCTTTCGAACCCTCTGGTTCTACTAAGCTTTCAGTAATAGCTCGTGGTTCTGGAATTTCTTCCAGTTCTATTGCGCTCCCACTTAGCTATTTTTCCAAAAACTGAGTTTCCAAGAAGTAGGCATGACGAGAAACAAAAACCTTTTGTTCCTCTTCGCAATAGAAGAAATATCCCTTGGAGTTCTTTGGATATCCCACAAACATGCACTGTACTGAGCATGCCTCGAGTTTGTCTGCATGCTGCTTTTTGACAAAAGCTGGACATCCCCATGTCTTAATGTGATTAAGATAGGGTCTCTTCCCACACCACATCTGATATGGTGTAGTAGGCATAGTCTTAGTTGGAACTCGGTTCAAAAGGTATGCATCTGATTCTAGTGCATATCCCCAGAATGATCGCGGTAACTCAGCGTTACTCATCATGGACCGTACCATATCCAATAGGGTTCGATTCCGTCTCTCCAATACACCGTTATGTTGCGGAGTGTATGGAGGAGTAAGCTGAGAAAGAATTCCATTCTCTTTTAAGTAATCCAGAAACTCGGCACTCAAGTATTCACCACCTCGATTTGATCTCAGTGTCTTGTTACTTTTGCCTGTTTGTTTTTTTACTTCATTCTTGTATTCCTGGAATTTTCCAAAGGCTTCGGATTTATGTTTCATTAAGAAGACATATCCGTACCTTGAAAAGTCATCCGTAAAAGTAATGAAGTAAGAATAACCGCTTCGTGCATGCGTAAACATTAGACCGCACACGTCGCTGTGTACGAGTCCCAAGAGCTCACTTGCTCTTACTCCGTGTCCAGTGAATGGAGTCTTTGTCATCTTTCCTTTGAGACAGGATTGACAAGTTGCATATGATTGATATTCGAACGGATCCAAATATCCTTCTGTATGTAACTTCGTCAACCTTCTCTCATTGATGTGACCCAGTCTACAATGCCATAAGAAAGCCTGATTTGTTTCCGGAGACTTTCTTTTGTGTGTATTCTGGACATTGAAAATCTGTGGTTGGTTTAATACGTATATACCATTGCTCAATGTACCTGACCCAATCAGAACTTGATTAAGGTGAATGTTTACAACATTACTTACAAACGCAAATTCATAACCTTCTTTAGAAATAAAAGATACAGAAATGATATTACAAGTTGCATTGGGTATAAAAAAGCAATTACGTAAAACCAAAACATGTCCATCTGACATTCCCAGGTAATAGTCCCCCAAGGCCTCAGCATCCATGCTTGCTCCGTTTGCAACTTTGAGGGTCATATCACCTTCCTTCAAAAACCTACGCTTTCTCAATGCCTGCACAGAATTACAGATATGAGATCCTGACCCGGTATCCAATACCCAGGAAGTAGAGTTTATTGATAGACAGTTTTCAATAACATACACACCTGAAGCTGAAGCCGCAACTTGCTTCAGATCCTGTGTTCTGGCCTTCCAAGCCCTGCAATCTTTCTTCCAGTGTCCACTCTTGTGACAGTAAAAGCACTCTTCCTTATCCACAAGCTTTCCCGCTACCTTTGTTACTTTTGCCTTTCCCTTCATATCCACCTTACTAACACCGCCCCTTGGTTTGGCGGGGGTTTTCTTCTTCTTCCCCTTGGCTTTCGCCTTGGACCTAGAAGAGGAAGATCCTCCTACAAAGAAAGTGGATGTTTCCCTACCTTTCTGTAGGGTGCCCTCTGCACTCCTCAGCATGTTGAGGAGTTCTGAAAGTTCAACTTCCTTTTCTTGCAAGTTGAAATTCAGGATGAACTGGGCGTAAGTGGAAGGAAGGGACTGAAGAATCAAGTCCGTATAGAGCTCATTCTCCAACGTGGTCCCACGGTCCGCGAGCTCCTTTATGTAGCCAATCATCTTAAGCACGTGTTCCGCTACCGATGATCCGACAGCCAATCACGCCGAAAACAGCTTTTTCGACACTTCATATCTGGCGATACGGGATTGCTCTCCATATAGTTCTTTGTATGGAGAAATATGGATTCGAAGTCCATATTCTCGTGCCTCCTCTGATGTTCATTGTCCATAGAGGCAAGCACGAGGCACTTTGCCTTCGCGCAGTCGATTTCCCAGGTCTTACGGATTTCCCTATCCGCGATGCTGATTTTGGGACCTAGGACAAGGGGAGATTTGGTGGTAAGAAGATAACCCAACTTGTCATAAGTGATTGCCATTTTGACATTCCTGAGCCAATCTTTATAGTTTGGCCCTGTCAGTATGTTTTTATCTAGAAATAACTTAAGTCCAGTCATGATATTTGGTCACTGCAATTAAGAGAGAGAGAGAGAAGAAACACTTTAGCATGATGCTCTTGCAAGTTTAGAGTGGTTTTTAATTTGTCTAAACAGGATGGCTCCCACTGTCTCTCGAATCCCTCCTCAAACCATAAAGGAAGAATTAGTCGGGATCAATCTCACCGTACAATACTTGCTTAACTGTTCTGCCAGGCCAGTGTCGGTACTTCGAGGGAGGTTTTCTAACGCTTTTGCGAAGTTCCTTAATTAAGTAACCTCTTTTCCCTGTGGGCGTATCCCCGCTAACACCTTTCTAGGCACCTACTTGGTTTATAGCATTGATCGTTAAGTGAGAAAGTTCCGGAGGAGTAGCATATACTCACAGTAGGATCGGGATCCAAATATCGTTGCGTGACAAAACTGAAGGAATCCTACCAGAATCATCACACTCCAAATGGTATGCAGCGCTAGCAAGTTTCAGTTTCTTTTGAAACTTCTGATGTGGATTTTTGCCCCATGCTCTTATGACCTTGACTTTGGCCAAAATATCATAAGTCACATGTCAAGTTCTACCCGTCATTCTCCAGGTTAATTTGAACCCATCCATACCTACCCTTAACTTTGGCCAACATGGCAATACGACTGTCCCAAACCAACACATCTATCTATGCTGCACATGAATACCCAATAGCTACCAATCACTATGCCTTGCCTTTGGCCAACATACATAGCTTGAATACTTATAGACCGTTCATGTGAAACGACGGAGGGCTACGAATGGTTTTGGCGAAACCGTGAACGTAGTGAACTTGATATAATCGAAGGAACGAGATAGCTTTCAAAAAGGAGTGGTTCATGCTCCGCATTTAAAATTTGGTTTTGAAAAGAACCGAGTGGTTTTGAAAGTGTTCCAACGACTTTTACTTGGTTTATTTTTCTTGCATTAATTTTAATGCGTCCCATCAATTAATCCTACCATTGCAGAAAACAACGAAAATATGACGTACGCTTATGCCATCCGCATTCACCACGGGGTCCCGTCATCACCCATTAGGTTACTTAACTAACGACAGAGCGGGGGCTGGACTAGCGCGGATGCAAAACATAAGCAACGCCTAAATAGATATCATATAGATATATATAAACATTCGTCAGATGCAATGGTAGCCATTCCAGATCACAGATGAACACATTGGATATACTAGGAATCCGCATTTCGTACGAGCCTGTAACGAAAAGCGGATTACACGGCCGTGATGAATAGCCAAACCCCACCCTAGACCCCTACGGGTGCGGCAAACTACCCACCAAGTACCCAAAGCGAAGCAACCTCGCGCAACACCGTGAGTAGGCCACTCGACACTTCAAGATACCCGGTAGTTTGTGCACCCCACCTTGGGTCTATCCTAGGAGCAAAAACAGTA
Organism: Agapanthus africanus; assembly: GCA_030015575.1. Taxonomy (NCBI): domain Eukaryota; kingdom Viridiplantae; phylum Streptophyta; class Magnoliopsida; order Asparagales; family Amaryllidaceae; genus Agapanthus; species Agapanthus africanus. The sequence continues at coordinate 58,226,729 of JASDDO010000029.1, forward strand.
AAGAAATTATACAATGATGGCTACAACCCCAACCCGGTTGTGCGGCCATACAAATAATATTACATCAATTTACATATTACAAGAATTGAAAGAATAAGAAAATTCTCATCTCACAACCCCCCGGCTATTCATCCGCGACAATCCAACGAATTCATATACACAAACCATCAACATTACAGATCACAGATATGTATAACCCCCACTAATCGACGTATAGCGATTAGCAGACATTCAATACATATATCACATCACAGATATAACCCATTAGCCAAAGTGTAAAGAAGTCCGATCAAAATACGGATTTGTGACCACCCCAAAAACTAACTTGTTCTCTGGAAATTCTGGGCAGAAACAAACCATCCTAAAAATCCCAAAACAGCAACAGAAGAACACTGCAGGAAAAACGACCCACGGCCGAGTCAACTCGGCCGCGGATCCACGGCAAGAGCAAGTTCTTGCCGCGGTTCCGCGGTGAGTTGGTCGACTCGCTGGTTCATTTTTTTTTTGTGTTCTTTAAAAACCCTGAGCCGATTTTTAGTGTATGATTTATTATTTTTAGAGCAGAAATAAAAATCGGCAGAAACTAGGGTTTTAGAAAACGCGTTATCGAAGTTCTAGATACTTTGCTAACTAGTTAGTTTGTGTTTAGCTAGGCTCTGATACCACTGTAAGTCCACGTTGCCTACCCCGGTGCTTGCGGGGAAGTGGAAACGTTATGAAAAATCGGATTTTTACAACACTAGGCAACATGGACTAGCTAAAGGAGGGATCTTTGCTAAACAAAAACTAACTACCAAGCTAAAAGAGTTAGCTACTCGGAAAGGGGGTTATACCTAAGTCTTGAAGTCCTTCTCTTCTTGCTCCTTGGAGTGGAAAGAACGGGTTCTCCTCGTCGCCTTCTTTTGCCGAAGAAAGATCCACCCGAGGGCCTCTACTTTTGGCTCCAACCTCAAACTAGAAGTAACTAAGGTGCTTGGTGTGCTAAACCTAGAACCTTAGAGAGAGTAGAGAGTAATTTAGAATGTTTTATCTCAAGCTCAATGGTTCTCAACTCATGAGAGGGGAGAGCTTTGAGAGAGAGGAAGAGGAGGAGAGAGAATGAAAATGATAGAATGAACAGAATAATGCCAAACTTCTCACATATATGTGAATTATGATAAATAAATAATTAGCTAAAGATAATTGTGATGGTTAATCTTGAAATGACCATTATCATTTCACATTAATTACTTTTGCAAGAATCAAAGAGCATCTTTCATGTGAAATGATGATGGTCAGCTTGTCAACCTAGGTCAAGAATTTAAGCATAGTCAAATGGTCAACAACCCTAACCATACACAATAATAATTAACTAATATTAATAAATCATATTTCACACATAAACATTAGGGTTAAAAAAATGACAATGGTCATCAACCGTAATGAAAGTCCTCTGCCTCTGCCTCAGTCAACTGTGCATACACACCCGTATCAGCGTTCCGAGGAACACGGATACAATGAGATAAAACCAATCCCAAATCATATACTAAGATCCGGCTTAAACCAAAGACCGCTAGTATAAGCTGTCCGGACACCAAACGTGCACAAGTGCGCGGATGTGAACGAACCCCGTCGCAAAACCATGCGACCTCTACTCATTTTGCCTAAAGGCGAATAACCCTCTGTGTGGGACTCTAAAGACTCGACACTACACTGGCAGTGGGTTTAACCACAGACCGCAAGCGGCACTAGCTGTACGTAACGGTCCCCAAGTAGATGTCGATAAGAAGACGGACGAGGTAAACCCATCTGAACTCCTACTGAGCCTGAATGTGAAAGTCTCCGTACAGTCTGGTCTGTTCGTCTAAGAGTTTCGCACGGCGGGCCTAGGGGGCGGTAAACGTTAGTCCCCTACTAGCGGTACAAGTTGTGTCGGAGTGTAGCCCAGAATACCCTGAGATAACACTGGAAACCTACCAGTCTATCTCGCTTGCTCTGGCCAGGGACTTTGTGTAATGGCTCTCCTAGAAACAGCACGATATCGACCCCCAATACTGGGAGAGACGAATCTTGTCTAATCGTCACTGCCTCCAAGTGCTTCGGGACTGCACCCAAAAACTACCTGTTTGCACGACTCCTTTGAGCCGTGGTAGGGTAGTAATCAAAGAACAGTGGGAACACACTCGAGGCGAAGTGACAGTGTCAAGTCAACGGACTAAGCTGTACTCATGTCACCTGGGAACTGATAACTGACGATAGGTATAATACCAACCAACAGTTCCCGACGAGTCCTGTCCAGTGTACTCGTAACCTAACGAGCACCCGCATACTATCTCAAGTACGACGTACTGGCGGCTGTGGGATAGACCGTCTCCCAAGCTGGGATGAGAAGCGCATACGCTAGTCTACTCCGGAGTATCGATGCCCTATCTCGATAGTCCTACGACTAGGGACCTGCATAAGGATGTGCTTGTGGATTACCCAGCCCCCACGAGTGTGACGGCAATCACAACGCTGGTAATCAAGCAAAGATCCTAAGGGCTCTACTAATGTGTAAAGGCGATATGCTAAAAGAAACACATGCACACATTAAAGTAGAAACAAACTAAGTAGCATACTACTATATTGAGCAAGATTGTCAATACAAGGTGAATATCCCAAGCTTCCATCAAGTAATATACAAACTAGTATGATACAATAAGTGCCTCTAGGGCATATACACTAACACCTGATAGAGTACCTTTCATGATTGTTGCATATGCACATTGTCATATCATTGCTTCACGTATTAGTAGTACCTGATAGAGTACCTTTCTTGACTGTTGCATATACACATTGTCATATCATTGCTTCATGTATTTGTAGTACCTTTCATGACTGTTGCATTTATATATTGTCATATTATTGCTTCATGTATTAGTTGTATCTGCTAGAGTATATTTCATGACTGTTGCATGTATATGACCATTTATTGCTATTAGCTTGCAAATGTTAGATTCGCGCTGTACGTGCATATTTGTGATTACCTGCATATATTATTTACTATTCATGAGTTGGCAACTCACCCCCGTTGTACCACAGTGTTTTGCAGGTTGTTCCTCAGAGTAGTCGAGGTAGGCTATTCATTTATCATATTATCTTTTGCCGCGGATACCGCTTCGGCTGACTGTGTGCAGTTTTGCTTAGGTGGGTTTTGCAGTTATCCGATGATGTTTATTGTATCTTCGTTGTATCCTGTACTCTCCATCTACCATTATCATGTATTGACTTAGAAACTTGATGTGAGGACGATATTGTATATTATTTTGGTGACTTGGATGTCTTTTATGCAGTTTTATTTATATCGTCTTTTATATTTCTTCGCTACGGCGTCGTATATCTGTTGTGGTGGTTGTTTTCCGCCTTTGGGCATGTATTTGCTCCCGTTGGAGATGCTTTACTTTTTATTTATGTTGTACCCATTTTTGGGGCTGGTTTTTACAAAGGAGGTGCTACCAAAATTTTAAAGGAAATAAAGTTGGATGTTTAAAGAATTTGGATTGAGATTTCAAAAGTTTTAAAATTGTTATCATCACTTACTACTTTGATGGTTTAGATTGCTGTGTTTTCGGCTTAATTAGATTGCGTTACGCCAGTAGACGTTGCGTAGTTTAAGGGCCGTCACGTGCCAATTTCGGATCATGACAAAGTTGGTAATAGAGCGCTAGGTTTTACCTTTCGGAGTGTAGGATGACCTTGGTATGATGGAGTAGGTAGCTGAAGCCGAGTAACGTAGTGTATGTATGTCCGCGGCATACTCACGACATGGTACTCCGCCTAAAATGACCTAAGTACTAATTGCTTGAAATTCTTTTCGTGACGATACATATCCTTGTGATTCGATTTCTGTGTTCTGACCGAATCCTTTTCCATTTATAGCCTTAGACGCCGATGACTATGGGGACTCAAAGTGATGCAGCGAGGGCCGAGGTCAAGGTTGACTCAGGTGGGATGAGGACTGACTAGGATGGAACGCTCGTTGCACTGGATCAGATGGATCCGCCTTCGACAGATCGTATCTCTAGGCTTGAGGCTGAGTTGCAGAACTTGCGCTAGACGATGAGGTCTTTGGTTAAGGCCAGTAGAGCGCAGCGACAGAAGGTTGCCACCCCTGTTACCCAGTTGTTCCTTGCGGTCAATACACAGTATTTCGTCACTTATACAGCACCAGTGGATGCAGCCTTAGTTGACGAGGCACGTCTTCCAGAGACTTTGGGAGTTCGAGGACTGAGGAGGGCTAGTACAGGTGTGTCAGCACTGAGACAGAGGTTCAGTCGCCGAGACAGATTTCGTGACCGTTGCGAGAGTAGCAGAGGCTTAGGACGAGAACAGTCGTTCAGCTCTCATCCCCAGGAGGGTCAGCAGTCATCGCGTGGATGTTTCTGGTGCGGGAGCCTTCATCACCTCATCAGGAATTATTCCTTAGCACCGCGTCAGACTCGTGTTCGGAGAGGTCATGGTCGCGAAGGGTTCGCTCCGAAGGGACAGGTTGGTAGAGGAGGAGTTTGGCCAGTTGCGGGTAAGGGCCAGACACCAGAGTTTGCTTCTACTCATCGGGACGCGCGGGTGTCCAATGCAGAGTTTTCAGATATTCTTAATTCGTATGTTCTTTTGATGCACTTGTTCGTTTACACACTTTGTGCCGTGGTAGGGCCGAGAGTCGTGTTAGCTAGATCAGCCGTTTGTTGTGTTAACTTCAGTCAGCGATTCTTTTGTTGCGTGACACGTATTTCGGTCGTGTGCCAATCGGATAGGAGATAGGGATTCGTCCGTCGTTTTGATCCTTCTAGAGATGCTGGGTTTGACGTTCTCCTGGGCACGGAATGGTTAGCTACGTACTAGGCGTCTGCGGACTGCCGCGAGGAAACAGTCAGGTTTTGTTTTCCCGGCGAGTTAGTTCTTTTTGTGTATGGGGGACAGTGGTGCCGCCTCTCACAGCTTGAATTCAGCCTTTTTCGCTAGTCGTCTATTGAGGAGAGGATGTCGAGGATTCTTGGCTTTCATTCATGATACCGGAGCCATAGTGGGTTTGTTGGACCGGGTTCCTATCATGCGAGAGTTTTCCGACGTTGTTCCAGATGAGCCGGCGGAGCTTAGGGAGCTTAAGGATCAGCTGCAGAGTTGCTTGTAGGGGGCTTGTGCGTCTGAGTGTTTCTCTTAGGGGAGCTCCTATTCTGTTTGTCAAGGAGAAGGACGACAGTTTGAGGTTGTGTGTTGATTTATCGTCAATTGAACCGAGTTTCGGTGCGGATAGGTATCCTTTACCTCGCATTGAAGATTTCTTCGATCAGCTCCAGTGTGCGAGACATTTTCTAAGTTTGTTTGGGATCAGGTCAGCATTGTTGCGGGTTCGGAGTGATGTCATTCCGAAGACTGCTTTTGTGCGCGCTACGGGAAGTATGAGTTTTGGTGGTGTCGTTGGACTCACCAATGCCCTAGCAACATTCGTGGATATAATGAACCAGATTTCTTCAGGCCGTTCCTCGACCAGTTTATTGTTGGGTCATTGATGACATTCTGGTCTATTCCAAGAGTCGTGAGGAACGTGAGTATCACTTGAGGATTTGTTTTGCAGACATTAGGAGAGCACCAGCTGTTTGCTAAATTCTCAGAGTGTTCTTTCAGGCTTGATTGTGTTGACTCCTAGGTATTTTGGTTATGGGAGACGGTTTTCTTATGGTCTCGAGGAAGATCGAGGCCATACAGCTTTGGCCTAGACTTGTGTACGGAACGGAGGTCCGCAGATTTTAGGCTTAGCAGGTTTTTACCGCCGTTTCATGCAGGATTGTTAGTATATCGTTGCACCGTTGACTGAACTGACCGGAAAGGAGGTTCCTTTTCTTTGGACTGAGGCATGCCTGCGAAGTTTTCAGCTGTTGAAGACTCGATTGACGAATGCACCAGTTCTTTCTTTGCTTTTTGGTTCGGACGACTTTGTTGTTTAATTGTGATGTTTCGCGAGTAGGGCTCGATTTTGCGTTGATGTGGCATTGTAGAGTTATCGCTTTTGCTTCCCGACAGTTGGAGGAAGTACGAGAAGGATATCCCACTCATGATCTGGAGATGGCCACAGTGGTCGTACGTTGGAGATTTGGAGACACTACTTGTGTGGAGAGTCGTGTCAGATTTTCACGGACTCTTCCTGCAGCGGGTTTTGATTGTTGAGACAGTGCCATTGGATGGAGCTTGTGAAGGATTATGATTGTGAGATACTTTGTTTCCCCTGGCAAGGCGATTGTAGTAGCTAATGCTTTGATTCGTAGGCCCGGGGGTAACTTGTTCCAGTTTGCGCGGTTCAGAGATAGTCTTCTGCAGAGTTACAGTTCTTGTGTGATCGTTGAGTACAGCTTAAGTTTGCCTCTACTGAGGGGACAGCTTGCTCATGTCCGCGCCCGTCCACTTTTACTTAATCATTTTCGTGTGGCACAGCCCAACGATGCTCGTTGTCTGTGATACTTGAGCATGTTCGGCAGGGTAAAGATTCGGAGTCCTTGATTTGTGACTAGGGTGTGCTACGTTTAGGGACGCGTTGTGTGTACCTGAAGCTGATGGATAGAGACGCGAGATCCTAGAGCAGGCACATCAGTCAGCTTTCTGTGTTCATTCAAGTTCCACCAATATATGACGTGACTTGTGAGATAGTTATGGGTGGGCAGGGATAATGAGTGAAGTTTCGGATTTCGTTTCAAATGGTCTATCTTGTTGTGAGCTAAGGTTGAGCATTTGAGACCGGCTGGAGAGTTGCAACCTTTAACCGTTCCAGAGTGGGAATAGGAGCAGATCTTCATGAATTTTGTTATAGTGTCTACCCAGGTCTAGACAGGGCGTGACTCCATTTGGGTGTTTGTTGTCCGGTTATGCTCAGTTTTCTCAGTTGTTCTTCGTTAAGTTTGTGCGTTGCACGAAGTTCCTTCATGTGTTGAATCCATTGGAGGCACCCTGTTCGCTTGCCGTCTTTGGCAGAAGCTTCAGGAAGCCTTGGGTATTGGTTGAGCTGTAGCTCCGCTTTTTCATCCGCAGGATGAGAGTTTGTGAGTGCGGTCTATACAGACTCTGGAGGATATGCTTGTGCGTGCGTACTAATTGTTGTTGGCAGATGGGATCTTCACTTGCCATTGTTAGGGTTCTCCTTCGATAGCTGTTATCAGGAAACATTCCAATTGGCAACCTTTAGGCTTGTTGTTAGGTGGTGTCGATCGCCAGTTTATTTTTCTGACTCTGCGTGAGTAGGATTTTTGGACCCCAGCTTGTCGAGAGGCTTCGGAGATGATCCAGCTGATTCAGGTCAGGATAAGAGCAGCCCAGTGCAGACAGAGGTCTTATGCCGACCGTGGTGGTCGCAGACTTGAATTCGCAGTGGGAGATCATGTATTCTTACGGATTTTCCGATGAATGACGTGTTGAGTTTTGGGAAGCTTGTCCCAGATTGTTGGTCCTTTTGAGATCCTCAAGCGAGTTAGTTCCGTTGCCTATAATTTGGCACTTCCGCCTAGATTATTGAGTATTCACCCCGTATTCCTTGTGTCGATACTTCGCAAATAGCTTCATGACCTTTCTCACATGATTCAGCACCAGACCATTTTATTGGGACGCGATCTTTTCGTTCACCGGTAGCCGATAGTGTTATTAGATCGGCAGGTGGAGAAACTTCGGTCAAGGATCTTGCCATCTGTGGAGGGTTTTCTTGGGCGTAGCCGTATAGTGAGGTGATCACTTGGAAGGCTGCGAGCAAGATTTGGAAGTTTTGTACTCATCTCTTTGAAGGTACTCTTAGTGAAAATTTTAAATTCGGGGACGAATTTTTATAAGGGGGAGATTGTAACGCCTTAGATTTCGATTAGTGTTAGTTTAGATGATAATGCGGGTTTTTGGTAAAAAGTTTACCAATTTGGGTTCCTCACATTTTATAAGATTTAATTAATAATTTATTATTGTTTGTTATGGCATGCACACACATGTGCATGTTTATGTGAGGGTGTGTTTGTGTTATCTAGATTAGTGTCCATGACAACTTTACCCTAATCTAATCCTTGCTTACCCTTAACATAAACCTCTAGATATTTGTTGTGAGTGAGAGATATTTTCGTTTGGGTTTTTGTTTGGAGAGGAGGTGGCATGTGAGTCATGCTAGCATTAATGTGAGAATTAATTCAAGGGTGCACTCACCTTAATCTCACCTCACTCTCTCTCTTTATCATTTCTTTCACTTTCATTCTCTCTCACTCTATCTCTTTCTCATACTTCTCATCTCCCCCATTTCCTCAACTTAACACTTGTTAATCCCTTCACTAATCCTTCACAAATCTTCATTAAATCTCACAAAAATCACATCTTTGGACTAGTTTTGCCTCTTGGATGCCTTGGAGCTTGGAAAGCTAGGATCTTTGAGCCTGTGGTTGTAAGTAATGATCTCTATCTGTTCTTTATATTGTTTTAGTGTTGTGTAGTCTTGTAGTTTTAGTTTAGAACATTTAAAGTTTTGTTTCGTGCAAATATCGTATTTTTAGTGTCGTTTGTGATACTGTGATCTGCTGTGACCCCAAGAGTATAATAGAAAACCAAACAATGTAGTTGTGTTGTACCTGAGACCATAGGACATCACCTGGAGCACGAACCCCCTTGCTCAGATCTCGGCCGGCGACGAGAAGACTTTTACCGGCGACCTCGGTTTTTTGTTGGAGTTTGGGTGTGGGTTTTTGTGGGTAGGTGTCTGAAGTGGTTTAGATGTGTTTGGTCCTGTTTGATTTTTGGGTTTTCTCTGTATACAAAATCTGGGATCACATAGCTAGTTTCTTGTGTTACAATTACACGCGATACGTTATACGACACGGATCGTGCACTTTGTGTGGTTTTGCTCTTGGGTTGGTTTCGTGGTGTCGCTACGCACGTTAGCCACAATACGAACACTTGAGAGTATGTTTTGAGTTGGTGCGGCGGTCAAACGTAGTTTGTACGTGTTTTGGGTCTATTGCTAATATATACTTGTTATATTGTTTTATGTTTTAGGTTCGCAGGCGGGGACTTCGGACGCTGCGAAGAAGGAGAAACAGGTGGTAGGTTTTACTTAGCCAGGAGCGTTGGTGAGTAGATTTAACATCTATATGGGAATCGCCCGCATGGAGTTATGCGTCTGGGATAGAGATGATATGATATTAGTCGCATATTCTATTGCATATATAGAGTTTGCGCATACACCTCATTGCATAGTTACTTGTTGTGCTTGGACTTGTACCCTTAGGACACTGCACTATTATTGACGGCTCATGTTGCACGAGCACTGATTGTATGCCACTCACACCGTCAATAATTTCCCATGACACGCACAACACCTATACATATATGATATTGTATTGTTTAGGGATATTAAGACATGATCTTTATTTTCCTTATGCATATGACATATAGCATACCTGTATATCTACATGCTTACACATATGCCTTGACATGCTTACATGCTAGTTACCTGTATACCTATATGGTATTGTACATTTAGAGATAGGTATATCCACACATGAGACATAGCTATATGTCACCTTGCATACATACTTACACTTATACCTGGAGGGTATATTACATCATTACTTATAGGTAGATACATTTACCTTGCTATACCTACATATTTACACATATATCTGGCTATAGCTACATGTTCACTTTTATTTGTTGTTATATTAGACTTGGAGAAATTAGGAACCGCATGATATATATATTAACTTGTTGCAGTTAAATAGCGGCTTTTCCTTTATATGCTCACATTACAGTTTTATGTTGCATATATTATGTTCATGGATTTTCGCATTGAGATATGGATTTTTCATGATGTTTCTGGATTTGAGTACCGTGGTAGTTTCATGAAATTATGCATTATTTGAAAAACCCGATTTATCTTGATATGATATTTCAGCAGCCGCCATGAGATTTATCGGTTCTGATATATATACCCTATGGGACGAGGCGTCGTGGGCCGTGTGAGGTTACATGGTGGGGATCGGAGGTACCCCGGGGCAAGAAAGGTATTTCGATGCACCATGCCGATGAGCCTGACAGGGGAACCATACCTACCGGTGACAGTACCTATGACTCGGCAGTTATCATGGGGATATCGACCGGAGTCATGTACGTATGGATACGTCGAAAGGCGAGGGTCGAAGCTGGGCACTTGGGTTTTCGGGATAGCGTATGATACGTACCTATTAGGGGGCCAGTCGTGGTGACAGCACCTGATTAATCAATATTTATGTGTCGATACTTGACACTTGGTTTCATGATATTTTTACTCCTAAGTATATATAACAGTGGAATGGGACGATGTTATATATGCATATATATATATATATATATATATATATATATATATATATATATATATTAGTGGAATGAGACGCTAATATATATGTATACATATCTAATTCATATACATCATCATAATAATCTTGCAAATATACTTATTCAGGATATATGAGATTCACTTGATATTGGATACAGGATTTATGAGATTCACTTGATATTGGATACAGGATATATGAGATTCACATGATATTGGACACTCATGATATATGAGATTTACTCGATATTGGACACTCAGGATATATGAGACTTACATGATATGAGAGCCAATTTGGGGGCAGATTTGAGGAAATTGGGATTTGGATTGTCTTGATGGACTTTGGTCCTGTCATGAGGTCAGGATTCTATGGGAATGACATGTTTTATCCCATACTCCGCATTTACTTTATATGCATTGCTTCATGTATTTGTTGTACCTGATAGAGTACCTTTCATGACTGTTGCATATACACATTGTCATATCATTGCTTCATGTATTAGTAGTACCTGATAGAGTACCTTTCATGACTGTTGCATATACACATTGTCATATCATTGCTTCATGTATTAGTAGTACCTGATAGAGTATCTTTCATGACTATTGCATTTATATATTATCATATTATTGCTTCATGTATTAGTTGTACCTACTAGAGTCCCTTTCATGACTATTGGTTGCATATGACCATTTATTGCTATTTGCTTGCATATGTTAGATTCGCGTTGTACGTGCATACTTGCGATTACCTACATATATTATTTTTTATTCACGAGTTGGAAACTCATCCCCGTTGTGCCACAGTGTTTTGAGGTTGTTCCTCAGAGTAGTTGAGGCAGGCTATTCATCTATCATATCATCTTTTGCAGCGGATACCGCTTCGGCTGACTGTGTGCAGTTTTGCTTAGGTGGGTTTTGCGGTTATCCGATGTTGCTTATTGTATATTCGTTGTATCATGTACTCTCCATCTACCATTATCATGTATTGACTGTTGGAGATAGTGCCCTCAGAGTCAATTATTAGGTCACAGGTACGTGATTGCAATGATTGATGGAGGACCTATCCCGGTAGGACAGTCTTACTCGAGATGATAGTATGCTATCTGGTTTACCTTTATCATCGTGTACTGTTTTAAGTGACCTGACACGTCGCTATTACACGTTGATAGAGCCCCTAGGATTCTTGCTTGACCACCAGCAGTATGAGGGCGATCATATAAGTGGGAGCTGGGGGTCTATAAGCATATCCTTAAAAGGTCCCTAGTCGTGAGAGTTTCGAGACAGGGCATCGATTCTCCATTGTAGACTAGTGTATACAGTCGAGACCCCGACGAGGGGCGGTGGCCGGTCTCACAAGCCACTGGTGTCAGTTGGATCACCTAAGATGTATACAGGTGCTCATTGGGTTATGAGTACACCGGACAGGACTCGCCGGGAACATGCTAGTTGGTCATATACCAGACGTCAGATGGCAGTTCCCTGGTGACATGTGTGCAGGTTAGTTCATCGACCTGGGGATCGTCATTTGTCTCGTGTGAGTTCCCACTGTACTTTGATTACTACCCTACCACGGCTCAAAGGAGTCGTGCAAACAGGTTTTAGTTGGGTACAGTCCCGAGCCACATGGAGGCAGTGAGCGTATCTTCAGGGGTTCGTCTCTCCCGGTATTGGGGGTGAGGTCGTGCTGTGTCTAGGAGAGCCATTACACGAAGCCCTCGGCCGAGGCAAGGAGATTTACTGGTAGGTATTCCAGTAGTATCTCAGGGTGTTCTGGGCTACACTCCGACACGACTTGTACCGCTTTTGGGGGTCTGACTTTTACCAACCCCCTAGGCCCGCCATGCGATGCTCATAGACGAACGGACCCGACTGTACGGATATTGTCACTGACAGGCTCAGTAGGGAGTCAGGCTGAGTTCGCTCACAGACGTCCCTTTTGGTCAATACCTGGTAGCCCGTTATGTATTGGCTTATACCTCTAACGTGCTAGTGGTTAAATCCACAACCAAGGTGTTGATGAGTCTTTAGAGTCCCCCACATTTCAGTTACTCAGCTTTCGGGCGAAAGGTTGTAGAGGCCGTATGGAGATATGGCAAGGTCCGATCAGATACGTGCGGTATTGCACGGATCAGGATCGGACAGTCTGTATTATAGGCCGTATGGTTATAAGGCAGGGTTCGATCAGATACGTGCGGTATTGCACGGATCAGGATCGAACGGATATTACTAGCCGGCTTTGGTTTAAGCCGGATCCTAGTATAGTACAGTGTAGATTTTGTCTCATTGCATTTGTATTTCGGTCGAAATACAGATGCAGGTGTGTATGCACAGTATCGGGGTTTTCCTGTAATTTATTACGGGACCTATTTTCTGGAGTTGCCAGTTTGCTTTCCGTTGCGTCCAATTTCCATTGTTCCGTTCATTGCCCGAAGATTGGTGGAGGAGGGCTTATTTGCATTGTTGCAAATAAGTGTTTGTGGAGGGGGTCTTTGCATATTTCCTTGGATCATGATGGTGCACCATTCTTTTGACCTTGACTTCTTCTATCATGATGGCATGACTTTTGGAAGTGATCATGAGCTTGTTGGAGTGATTGGTTTTGGTGCAATCATGGTTGTTGGTGAGTAGTTGAGAGTGGGTGTGATTGTGATCTTGTTGCTTCATGATTTCTTTTTCCCTCTCTCTTGGATTATGCTATCACTCTCTCCTCTCATTCCTATTCCCACAAGAGAGCATGGCCGGCCACTAGTGAGGGAGTGGGGGCTTTTCTTTTGGTGGGGAGAAAAATGATACTCTCATTCTTTGTATATCACTTTTTTCTTGACCTCTCTTCAAGTTCATCTTCCTCCACCACAAAGGCAATTCCACAACCCCGAAATGAGACTTCTTCTCTAGATATTCTACAGCGAACCTTGGGCACGTCGAGTAGCCGGCTTCGTGCCCGAGTTGCCTCGGCATTGAGGTGGGAGCCCGTAAAAGAAGTAGGCGATGTGGTGCACTTCCGGCGACGAGGAGGAGACGGGACATTCCGCAGGAGATCGGGACGATGACGAGAAGACCGGAGGACTTGGATCGTCGGTACATCTCTATTCCCCTTCTTGTAGTTAGCTAGGACTAATTAATGGTTCGATCCGGGTTTTAGTGTGCGGCGGTTTGCCAGTTCAAGTAAATTTTAAGTTTGTCACCGCTTCCGCATTTGGCCGTCGGATTGACGGCCGGGGCGCCGCCGTGCACTTACAGTGGTATCAGAGCCTCGCCATTAACTTAGTCTAGCTTGGTTTAATGTGTTTGCAATTCGGATCGATCAAAAATTCCAAAACCCGCATTTCCTTCAGCATCAGTTTCTGTTGAAAATTTTTGGTCTCGAAAAATTTTTCAGGTTGTAAAATATTGATGTACTAGAAATTGTAAGACTACTGTACAAATTCGACGCACTGATCTTCTAACCAGAGCGCGGAACCGCGGCCAAAACCCACTTGTTGCCGCGGTTCCGCCGCAGTATGGAGGAATCAGTAGGTCGGGTTTTTACAGTGGGCTTCTGGGCTGAAAATTGGGGTTTTGGAATATTAAAATTGGGCCCAGATTTTCTTGATGTGCTACAGTAGTGCTTGGGGCCCACTTGTTATATTTTGATCGATCGGATATTTTTAAACACATTATTTCACAGTATTTACATTATATCTGCGACCGTGAATGTCACTCGATCGGTAAATCCGGTCTAACTGCTATAGCCCGGTTAGACGGATTTGCGAACGTGACTTTCACGTTGATGTTCTGTTTTTGCTGTGATGTTGCGGATCGGTCGTGGGGGATAGCCTGGATGCAATGCTAGTACTGTTGTGGTTGTATTATGTACATTTGATATTGCGGGGCGAGCGTCCGACATGTGGACTGCCGTCACTGCCTGTTTGTATTATTATTTTGGGGCACGACCTGGTTGCGGTCGATGTACCCGGTGTATGTATATTTTACTTTCTGTACTAGGATTGCCCCGCGGAGGGGTGCACGGACAGCCGGGTTCTAGAGGGCAACAAGCCCGCATCTCATGGCATTGGGACTGAGGGGGCTTCACTCTAGGATTGGCGGGCCATTCGCCGCACTCGTAGGGGGTAAAGGTTGACCCAGGAGAGGTGCCCAAGTTACCGGATTCCGTGAAGTGCTGGGTGGTCCATTCACGGAGCTGAAGGGGGCTGCCTCGCTTCAGGTTTTGGCGGGTAACTTGCCGCGCCCGTAGGGGTCTAGGATTACATTGCACAGGCTATCCACACGACCAGGGGAACGTCGGGTTTCAGTAGTGGCTCTGTGAAACCCGGGGATCCCAGATATCTGTATTGTTTCTGTGATGCTGTACATTTCTGTGATGTTGCATTTCTTTCACGCCTTGAGCGAAATATAATATATTGGTATATATATTAGTAGATGTTGTATATGTTTTGCATCCGCGCTAGTCCAGTCCCCGCTCTGTCGTTAGTTAGCTAACCTAACGGGTAATGACGGGACCCAGTGGCGAATGCGGATGGCATATACGTACATCAGTATATTTTCATTCTTTGTGGTGTGATCAATTGATGGGACTGCGTTGATTCGGATCAATGCAAGTTAAAAACAAACCTAATCTGATGTTGTTGGAACACTTTTCAAAAAGCTGTTATTGCAAGGACGTTCACTTTTGTTTTGCATCGTGGTATTCAGTTGGAATATCTTGCTCCTCAGTCGACGAGGCAAGGGCCGAGATCCCTTCACCGGGAGTGACCCCTTGGACAGAAGTTTGCGTCAGGGCAATGACTTCACTATAGCCGATTACTTTTTCTTTGCACCGTGGTATTCAGTTGGAATATCCTGCACCCCATTCTACGGGGAAAGAGCCGAGATCCCTTCACCGGGAGTGACCTCTTTAGCAACGGCTTTCGTCACTATATTTTTAAAAAAAGCTATCCGTTCCTTCAACGATATCAAGTTCATTACGTTAAAGGTTTTCGCCAGAAACCATTCGTAGCCCTCCGTCGTTTCATATGGGTAGTCAATAGTATTCAAGCTGTGTTTGTTGGCCATAGTCAAGGCACAGTGTTTGGTAGCTGTTGGGTGTTCATATGCTGCATAGATAGATGCGTTGGTTTGGGACAGTCGTATAGCCTTGTTGGCCCTAGTCAAGGGCTTGTACGGGTGGGTTCAAATCAACCTGGATAATGACGGGTAGAACTTGACATGTGACTTATGATTTGTTGGCCTTAGTCAAGGTCATAAGAGCATGGGGCAGAAATCACATCGGGAGTTTCAAAAGAACTGAAACTTGCCAGATATGCGCAAACCTTCTGGAGTGTGGTAGCGTGAGCGGATTCCGTCACGTTATCATGTGATGATAGTTGGATCCCGATTCCCACTGATGAGTTAGTTTACTCCTCGGGTGACCCCGACTAATTCTTCTTTCAGGTTTGGAGGAGAATTTGAGGTACAGTGGGAGGATTCCAGATTAGATAAATTGGTAACCATTCTGATCTAGGTTAGAGTGCACGCTGAGTGTTTCTTTTCTCTCTCTCTTTGGCAGCGACCATTGACCCGACCCTAAGACTATGACTCAGTGACCAAGTTGACCGAACCTTCTTAACACCGGCTTTTGGATTGTCAGAGTTGCAGACCTCATTGCCACTCCTACTTTTACCCTTTTCTCCAGGACACCCCGTATTACTACGAACGTCCACTTCCATTGGACAAAACCATCGTATGGTTAGATACGAACTCGAAGGGATTTATTCGAGGATGGTTTCCGGTTTTGGAGAAAACGGATAGGATTATTCAGTTGTCTTTTCCTTTTTACCTTCTCTCAAGTTGCGAGTACTCCTTGGATTAGGAGATAGTACACCTATTACGCAAATTGGATAGTCTTCTTCCAAACCATAGGCAGGTGCCGACCGGTAGGGAATGAAGAAAACCAATTAGCATAACAATGGTGTGCAGAAGGTATTAGGTTAAGACAAAGCAAGGGATTAGTAAGAGGGCAAAGTAAATTGCAACAGATATTCATGACCAAACCAAGTATCTCTTCGCCAATCCTAAATCACCTTTGTATTTCTCCAGGACACTCCGTATCACTACGAAGATCCACAGTTTAATGGATACTCCATCGTATGGTTATATACGAACTCGAAAGGAACTTGTTCCAGTTCGGGGATGGATTCTGGTTCAGGAGAAATAGGAATTAAGTTCATTCGGTTGTCTTTTATCCTCGCCTTCTCTCGCATTGCGAGTGTTCCTAGGATTAGGACTGTACACCCATTATGCTTATTGGATAGTCTTCTTCCAAACCATAGGCTGGTGCCGAACGGTAGGGAAGGAAGAAAACCATTTGGCCTAAAGGGGTGTGCAGAAGGTAATGACTAAAGACATATGAAGGGATTTGGAAAGGTGGCAAAGAATTATACGGTTACAGTCGTGAATCTGGAAGAGGCATTACTAGGAATACCGGGATACCCCATCGAAACATTTCGATGTTTCAGTCTCACTGTGTACTGTTAAAGGAAAACTGATTTCCCGATTAGATACTTACTCCAGGGTATGTATTTACCAGGAACGATTCTCACATCTGTATGGTTTTACAGATGATGAGTGGGAGTAGGTTATTGGGAATTGGGTGATCATCCTCATTATATCGGGATTCGTTGTAATCAGTGATATTTGAGGAAATCACCTGGGATGTTTGCCGGTTGGCAAATATTTGGTTTTGAATATCCGCAGTTATGCACCAATTTCAAATTGATATATCTGTACGTCTATTTTCATAGAGTGAGATATACCTTTCTGAAATTATGTCTACGACATTTACCTATATCAGTGGATGGTTAGGTAAGGAGCATTAAACAGCGGTGTAATTCTTCTTAACCATAAGTACAGTTTTCAACCTACGACACACAGTGAATGAGTTATCAGACTCAAGGGACTTATACAGAGTATTGTATGTTGTCCAGGGTCCATCAGGACAGAGGGGTTGGTCCTCGTACTATATTCGGTTTACTTATGACTTCTCTAGTTTTTAGACAGGTGTTTCGTGGAAACACAGGATCTCAATTTTGAGAAGTTATAGGTATTTGAATAGAGTAGAGAACCAGGTATAGCAAGTATCGGGATTCTTCAGAGAGATCGAAGATACAGATACTTGTCAATGGTATTCAGTTGCTAGTAATGATAAAGAGATCTTGCTTCTCTTTCAGGTTACTCATAATTGGAAGCATTCCTGAGTTGAGTAACGCTGATCGGCCTCCTTCCATTTAGTTGACATGCACTGGAGACAGTTGCATGTTTTGGATCTGGTTCAATTAAATCAGTGCCTCTGGTCCTATATGGGATATAGAACAGTTCATATCTTAACGATGTTAAGATACGGGGAGTTGTCTGGTTTATGATTAAAACCAGACGCTGGACAACTCAAGGCACGTTTCTGTAATGGCTGTTCGTGGGTTGACCCAGGCTATGACGAGGGTTGACTTTCTACCATCTGGATGAACAATAGCGATATTGTTCTAGACTCGCCACAGTTTTATTAAAAATGGATTTTTTCAGAAAACAGTAGTGGGAGTATGGTAGAACTGGAAGTGATTCCAGAACCACAAACGATTACTGAAGATTTGATAAGGAACCTAAAGATTCAATCTGGTTTGACATTCCATTGGGCACTCCGCAGATAAGGTGGGTAACTTCAGACACCCGAGAGGTACTACGGTAGCCTCAAGGACGGTGACAGGGAAGTTCTTGTTTACCCAAAATTGCCATTGCTGTTGTTCCAGGTTGCGAGACCCGGCGGGAGGATGAGTATAGCGTCGTTCTAAACTAGCTTTAGAAGTGTACATGTATATGACTCTGCCAGAGGGTTGTCGTAGTCAGTGGGAGCAGCGGAAGCATTGGTGGACAGGTAGCTTATGTCTATTTATAGACTGAAGCACCAGTAGCGGAGATAGATCATCTATTTCTGAAGTGACAGTCATAGGTTTGACTTCATCAGAATAGGGGATGGATATGTTGAGAAGGTAGTAGGGTGTGATATCCTGGTATTTGGATGACATACACAGAGTAGGAAAGGAAACTCCTATACTACAATCGGTTATACTTTGGTCGTCACACAGTGGTTTCTCCACACAGGACTTGGACATTATATCAGACATACTGGTTACTGGATCTATGGTATTAGATCTAGATTTGGGTGGTTTCCCAATCAGGGTACTTGACAGCATTCTAAGAGTATTTAGGATGGACGACTCCTGGCACGGTAGTGTACCTGCAGGTAATGGAGTCACCCTCTCCAAAAGGTGTCTTACAGACTAAAGAGGAGAGGGACGTGCATGATTGGCAGATCACTTGCTCAGGCAATTGAGTCAATCATGAGATGTCAAGTACCACACCAGATGTTGTTCTTGCACTAGATGCAATAAGTTGACATTGATCCAATCCTGGAAAAATAGTCGGAAGCAGTTTTAGAACATAAGTGGATGTTCTAGGGATATGATAACGACAGCCTCATTCGGGAAACAGTTATCATTCCAGGCTTCCAAGGTGACATGGACGACAAGGAGGTTGTCAGAGCTATAGTTTTCCTTCTGATGAGGGGCAGTATTTTGGACAGGTGGTCCAAGGCAATACTGAGGGTGGCATGGCGCAGGATACTGATTAAGTTCAGTTGACGATACAGTCTAAGGAGTTTGGATTTGGAGTTCATTTATGAGCTATGTCCCATCAGACATCCAGACACATCCTAAGACAGGTATTGCTCATTTCGGGAGATGGGTTTCTCCGCGAACATGAGATATAGAGAGACATAGAAAGATACAACAAAGCGGATCCACTCACTAAGGCTATTCCTCGTACGCAATAGTTTCGCAAACGAGCTTTGTGAGACTGACTAGTACAGGAGTTGGGTGTTCGGTATCACACGGGCTGTGAGTATGCGACATCGCAATAATTAGCCTTGAGTGCAAGTGGGAGATTGTTGGAGATAGTGCCCTCAGAGTCAATTATTAGGTCACAGGTACGTGATTGCAATGATTGATGGAGGACCTATCCCGGTAGGACAGTCTTACTCGAGATGATAGTATGCTATCTAGTTTACCTTTATCATCGTGTACTGTTTTAAGTGACCTGACACGTCGCTATTACACGTTGATAGAGCCCCTAGGATTCTTGCTTGACCACCAGCAGTATGAGGGCGATCATATAAGTGGGATCTGGGGGTCTATAAGCATATCCTTAAAAGGTCCCTAGTCGTGAGAGTTTCGAGACAGGGCATCGATTCTCCATTGTAGATTAGTGTATACAGTCGAGACCCCGACGAGGGGCGGTGGCCGGTCTCACAAGCCACTGGTGTCAGTTGGATCACCTAAGATGTATACAGGTGCTCATTGGGTTATGAGTACACCGGACAGGACTCGCCGGGAACATGCTAGTTGGTCATATACCAGACGTCAGATGGCAGTTCCCTGGTGACATGTGTGCAGGTTAGTTCATCGACCTGGGGATCGTCATTTGTCTCGTGTGAGTTCCCACTGTACTTTGATTACTACCCTACCACGGCTCAAAGGAGTCGTGCAAACAGGTTTTAGTTGGGTACAGTCCCGAGCCACATGGAGGCAGTGAGCGTATCTTCAGGGGTTCGTCTCTCCCGGTATTGGGGGTGAGGTCGTGCTGTGTCTAGGAGAGCCATTACACGAAGCCCTCGGCCGAGGCAAGGAGATTTACTGGTAGGTATTCCAGTAGTATCTCAGGGTGTTCTGGGCTACACTCCGACACGACTTGTACCGCTTTTGAGGGTCTGACTTTTACCAACCCCCTAGGCCCGCCATGCGATGCTCATAGACGAACGGACCGGACTGTACGGATATTGTCACTGACAGGCTCAGTAGGGAGTCAGGCTGAGTTCGCTCACAGACGTCCCTTTTGGTCAATACCTGGTAGCCCGTTATGTATTGGCTTATACCTCTAACGTGCTAGTGGTTAAATCCACAACCAAGGTGTTGATGAGTCTTTAGAGTCCCCCACATTTCAGTTACTCAGCTTTCGGGCGAAAGGTTGTAGAGGCCGTATGGAGATATGGCAAGGTCCGATCAGATACGTGCAGTATTGTACGGATCAGGATCGGACAGTCTGTACTATAGGCCGTATGGTTATATGGCAGGGTTCGATCAGATACGTGCGGTATTGCACGGATCAGGATCGAACGGATATTACTAGCCGGCTTTGGTTTAAGCCGGATCCTAGTATAGTACAGTGTAGATTTTGTCTCATTGCATTTGTATTTCGGTCGAAATACAGATGCAGGTGTGTATGCACAGTATCGGGGTTTTCCTGTAATTTATTACGGGACCTGTTTTCTGGAGTTGCCAGTTTGCTTTCCGTTTCGTCCAATTTCCATTGTTCCGTTCATTGCCCGAAGATTGGTGGAGGAGGGCTTATTTGCATTGTTGCAAATAAGTGTTTGTGGAGGGGGTCTTTGCATATTTCCTTGGATCATGATGGTGCACCATTCTTTTGACCTTGACTTCTTCTATCATGATGGCATGACTTTTGGAAGTGATCATGAGCTTGTTGGAGTGATTGGTTTTGGTGCAATCATGGTTGTTGGTGAGTAGTTGAGAGTGGGTGTGATTGTGATCTTGTTCCTTCATGATTTCTTTTTCCCTCTCTCTTGGATTATGCTATCACTCTCTCCTCTCATTCCTATTCCCACAAGAGAGCATGGCCGGCCACTAGTGAGGGAGTGGGGGCTTTTCTTTTGGTGGGGAGAAAAATGATACTCTCATTCTTTGTATATCACTTTTTTCTTGACCTCTCTTCAAGTTCTTCTTCCTCCACCACAAAGGCAATTCCACAACCCCGAAATGAGACTTCTTCTCTAGATATTCTACAGCGAACCTTGGGCACGTCGAGTAGCCGGCTTCGTGCCCGAGTTGCCTCGGCATTGAGGTGGGAGCCCGTAAAAGAAGTAGGCGATGTGGTGCACTTCCGGCGACGAGGAGGAGACGGGACATTCCGCAGGAGATCGGGACGATGACGAGAAGACCGGAGGACTTGGATCGTCGGTACATCTCTATTCCCCTTCTTGTAGTTAGCTAGGACCAATTAATGGTTCGATCCGGGTTTTAGTGCGCGGCGGTTTGCCAGTTCAAGTAAATTTTAAGTTTGTCACCGCTTCCGCATTTGGCCGTCGGATTGACGGCCGGGGCGCCGCCGTGCACTTACATTGACTTAGAGGCTTGATGTGATGACGATATTGTATATTATTTTGGTGACTTGGATGTCTTTTATGTAGTTTTATTTATATCGTCTTCTATATTTCTTCGCTACGGCGTCGTATATCTATTGTGGTAGTTGTTTCCGCCTTAGGGCGTGTATTTGCTCCCGTTGGGGATGCTTTACTTTTTATTTATGTTGTACCCATTTTTGGGGCTGGTTTTACAAAGGAGGTGCTGCCAAAATTTTAGAGGAAATAAAGTTGGATATTTAAAGAATTTAGGTTGAGATTTCAAAAGTTTTAAAATTGTTATTATCACTTACTACTTTGATGGTTTAGATTGATGGGTTTTCGGCTTTCTTAGATTGCGTTACACCTGTAGACGTTGCGTAGTTTAAGGGCCGTCACGTGCCAATTTCGGGTCGTGACAGACGCTCATTTGTAAAGTAATAAATATATGTTCATATATGTTTTGCTAAAATATACGTTCCGCCCTTATTAAACATCCCAAGAGGCTTTCCTTTATAAACATTCGTGTCGCTCACGGATACGTAAGAAATAGCGAGACTATAGCTCCTTTTTTTGGAAAAGCTCTTATTAAACTTTTAATGCATGCAAACTTCTCAGGTGCTGTCCTCAGATCAGTCCTGCTAGCTACTACATAATATAGCGCCCATCATGAAAACAAAGGGCTCAAGAGCAAAATTAGGTTCAAAAGGCGTATCCAACATCACGTACGTCTGGTGTGCACGGAAATCAAATCCAATACAAGTGCTATGAATGTGCACAAAACCAAAACTAAGTGCAACGGGTGTGCACGAAAGCATCTGTCCAGTGCAACAGGTGTGCACGACAACAACATCTAGTGCATCTATAGTGCATGAAAATCTCAATCCAGTGCAGCTAACATGCACGAATGAAAATCCCAATCGAGTGCATCCGGTGTGCATAAAATCACATCTCATATCATGCGTCCAATACACGCGAAAATCCAAATCAAGTGCATCCGTCATGCACGAATGAAATCTAAATCAAGTGCATCCGACATGCACGAATAAAATATAAATTAAGTGCATCCAACATGAACGAATAAAATCTCAATCAAGGGCATTCGACATGCATGAATAAAATCTTACTCAAGTTCATCCGATGCGCACGAAATCCAATACCAAGCGCCTAATATGTGCAAAATCCAACCAAAGTGCGCCAAGTCCAAATAAATGCCCAGTGTGGTAAGGCGCACGAAAAACGAACGTCAAGTGCAACACGCATAAAAACATAAATCTGGTAAAACAAATGCTCAAGGACGTAAATCGGGTGCATCCAGTGTACGGAGTATAAATCTAGTGCAACCAATGCACAATATACCCATATGGTGCAACAAACGCATGAAATACGAATCTGGTGCAACAAGTGCAAAAAATACAAATCTGGTGCATCTAGTGCACGAAATATAAATCCAGTGCATCCAGTGCATGAAATACAAAATACAGTGCAACAAATGCACATCATAAAAACTTTGCAACAATTGCACAAAATACAAATCTGGTGCAACAAGTGCACGGAAACTCATTAATAACTCAAATGCGTATAAAAATCATCACCGATTGTATCAAGGTGTATAAAAATAAAAAACGTGTGCAACTATATGCACAAAATCCGTATCAATGCACTGCAAGCACATACAAGATATACCGAGTGCAAAAACCTAATCGAGTGCGTACCACATGCACAAAATCAAATCAACCGTATGAAATCCACGAAATCATAAACACGTGCAGCTAAGGCACAAAATCAATATCAAGTGCAATAAATAAGCACAAATCGCAAACCGATGTAGCGGTGTAAAAACATAAATCAAGTGCAATAAGAATGCACAAAAATGTAATACCCAGTAGGTGCAGCCATGGTGCAGGAAAAAATATCATGAAACCCAATCATCAAAACTCAAATCCAAGCGATATAAGCGTGATACTCGGATCACAAATGCAAATCTGAACAAATGACATTGAGGTACACCTCCTACAATGTCGAAAAATGTCGGTGCCCCCAAAACTGGCAGAGCAAGGACATCTGCTTGCCACCTGCTCATGGTCTGGCGTCCTCTGTCTCTGGGTCTTCATTTTCTCTGTGGATTGCCAATCTCGTAATCCGTCGGCTCGTTGGCCCGCTCAGGTGTGCTAACGGAAACGATTCCGCTCTGGCACTTCTCTGGTCATCTCTCGGCCAATTATCATGACCACTCGTAAAGCAGCACGTCACTGGCGTCGGCCTCTGGCCCTCTGAATACATGTAACACAATTGATCCTCGGTGCAATCTTATCGCAGCAGTGTCCTGGAAGGAACCTGCTCAAAGTCTCTTCCGATCTTGCCTATACCAAACTATACGGAGGCTGGTACTCTTGCATAATCTTCTCTCGCTTTCTAGACATCTGCGTTCTCAGCACAGCATTCCCTTAGGAACTGGCCGCATCCTAACGCCTTTGTATACATGTCAGATCTCTAATCTCGACGGGGAGTAGCAACATCTCGTTAACATTTCGCACGAATCCCTTTCTCCACTCGTCTTTATTATCGTCCACTTTGACGTCACGTCTTTCTATCTGCGTACTGCAATTGTCCTCCACTACAGTCCATCCGAAATCTCTCATACGGACTCAAAATTACAACTCGGTATCTTCATCACTCTGTAGAAGATCTTTAGCCGAACACGTCCTTGGGAACTCGTCCCAACCATCGGAGGAATATACCTTAAATTCATCCGTTCCTGATCGACTCACAACGCATCTGGGCGAGGTCCTTTATCCGAAACTGGTCAACTTACTGATCTCTTTTCGGATCATCCTGTTGGATATAGTGCCCTCAAAGTCAATTATTGGATCGCAGGTACGTGATTGCAATGATTGAGGGAGGACCCATACCGATATGACAGTCTTGCTCGAGATGATAGTATGCTATCTGGTTTGTCTTGATCATCGTATATATGCTTTAGTTCACTATTGCATGATGATAGAGCCCATAGGATTCTTGCTTGACTGCCAGCAGTATGATGGAGATCATATACGTGGGAGCTGGGGTCTATAAGCACATCCTTAAAGTGTCCCTAGTCGTAGGAGTTTCGAGACAAGGCATCGATACTCCAGAGTAGACTAGTGTATATGGTCGAGACCCCGACGAGGGGCGGTGGCCAGTCTCACAAGCCATTGGTGTCAGTTGGTTCACCTAAGATGTATACAGGTGCTCATTGGGTTATGAGTACACCGGACAGGACTCGCCGAGAACATGCTAGTTGGTATTATACATATCGTCAGATAGCAGTTCCCTGGTGACATGTGTACAGGTTAGTTTGTCGACCTGAGATCGTCATTTGTCTCGTGTGAGTTCACACTGTGCTTTGATTGCTACCCTACCACGCTCAAAGGAGAAGTGCAAACAGGTTTTAGTTGGGTACAGTCCAGAGCCATATGGAGGCAGTGAGCGGATCGTCGGGGATTCGTCTCTCCCGGTATTGGGGGTTGATGTCGCACAGTGTACGGGTGGCCATCACTAGAAATCCTCGGCCGAGGTAGTGGAGAATTACTGATTTGGATCATTAGTTTCTAAGGTGGTGATGGGCTTCATGCCGACACGATTTATCGCGTTTTTAGGGGTCTGACTTTATCCACCCCCCTAGACTCGATATGCGATACTCTTTAGACGAACGGACTAGACTGTACGGATATTGTCGCTGTCAGGCTCAGTAGGGTTTCTGGATGAGTTCGCTCGTCAGCTTCCCTTCCAATCAATACATAGGCAACCGTTACGTACAGCTTGTACCTCTGACGTGCTAGAGGTTATACCCAGTGCTAGTGTGTTGATGAGTCATTAGAGTCCCCCACAGACTCTTTCCCAAGTTCGGGTGAAACGTTGTAGAGGCCGTATAGTTTTATGGCAGGGTTCGGAAAATGCACGTGTGTTTACGTACGTGTCATATTTCGGGCAGATAATACCGGTAGGCTTTGATTTAAGCCGGATCCGAGTATTATACTGTGTAGATATAATATCTTAGTCTTAGTTGCATTTGTATTCGGTCGTAATACAAATGCGGGTATGTTTATACTGTTACGGGGTTATCCTGATATTCGTTTCGGGATCGCTTTTGGAAGTTGCCAGTTTCCAATTTTCTATCAGCCGTATTAAACATTCCGTTTAATACGGATTTATCTTTTCTTGATGAGTGTGGAAGGTTCTAGAAGTTTCTAGATGGTGACTAGGATAATGAGGTGTTAAGTGAATCATTAGTGCATTTAATTATTCATTTAATGAAAGGGTGACTAGGTTTATGACTCTTCATTTGCAATTAATGTTTGTGCAAGGTGTCTTGTGACTCATTCTCTTCTTTAATCTTATAGTCACCTTCCGCTATCCTACACTCTCCTCCCTCCTCCATATAAGTTGCTGGCCATTCATTCTAAAAAAAGATGGTTGGTTGAAAAAAAGATTGATATAGTTTTGGACTCATGGAAATTAGATAGCTAGATTTCTCATTTCACCCGATTCCAAAAGGCAACTTCATTAACCATTCATCCATAGCTTTGGATGTAACGAGATAAAGTGTTCTACTCATTCTCTACATCAATCTTGATCATCTTTTTTAGCAAACTTGATGATCGAGTTGCTTCGGTTCAGAGGCGGGAGCCCGTTTAAAGATCCGTTGACGTGGTGCCACCTGGACGAGAAGACTGGAGATCGAGGAGATCGGAACAGCCGCAACAAAGCGTGGGATGATGGTTGAAGACCGAAGGACTCAGATCGTTCGATATAACATTTCTACACACTTTGTAGTTTGTTAGTTTAGCTTTAATGGATGATCCGGGTTATTGTATACGATAGCGCCAGTCAAAAAGTTTTTGTTCCGCATTTGGCGTTTGTTAGACGGCCGGGACGCTACCGTGTACTTACAGTGGTATCAGAGCCTCACCATTAAGCTTTACTAACTTGTGCTAACGCGTTTAAAACATCGAGCGAGCGAAATTTCCAAAACTGCAATTTCTATGTGTAAAGTTTCTGTCAATTATAAACCTGGTCTAAAAATTATTTTGAGCATCTCAGAAAATCGAGCAGGTTTTTTGAGAACACTGGAGAAAAACGGCCCCCTGATTCGACCGTACGGCCGCGGAACCGCCGCCAAAGCCATTCTTTGGCTGCGGATCCACGGCCATCTTGGTGAATCAAAGGGCAAATTTTCTTCTGGAGGGTCTACATGGAAAATTATGGTTTCTGGTATATTTCTTTTGAGCCCAGATTTTATTACTGTACAGCAGATGTACGTGGGGCCCACTTCGGGAAGTTTTGTCGATCGACATTTTAAACTTGTTAGTATGCAGTAATTACATTATATCTCCGACCGGGAATGCCATTTGAGCGGTAAATTGCGTCTAATTGCTATAGTCCTTTTAGACGGGTTTGCGAACGTGACATTCACGTTGATGTTCTGTGTTGTGCTGTGATGTGGATTTGTCGTGGTGGATAGTAGTGTGCAATGATAGTGTTGTTTGGATTTATTTGTACATTTGATATTACATGGCGAGCGTCCAACATGTGGTCTGCCGTCACTGCTTGTTTGTATAATATTCTTTTGGGGCACGACTGGGCTGAGGTCGATGTATCCGTTGTATATATTTTCTTTTACGTACTAGGATTACCCCGTGATGGAGTGCACGGATAGCCGGGTTCTGGAGGGCAACGGGTCCGTATCTCATGGCTTTGAGAGGCAGAGGGGCCTCACTCTAGAATTGCCAGACTATTAGCCGTACTCGTAGGGGGTACAGGTTGACCCAAGGAGGAGTGCTCAAGTTACCGGATTCCGTGAAGTGTCGGGTGGTCCATTCATTTTGCTGTAGGGGGATACCTCGCTTCAGGTTTTGGCGGGTATCTTGCCGCATCCGTAGGGGTCTAGGTTACATTGCACAGGCTATCCACATGACCAGGGGAACGTCGGGTTTCAGTAGCGGCTCTGTGAAACCCGGGGATCCTAGATTATCTGTATTGTTCTGTGATGCTTATTACCTTTCTGTAATGTTGCATATTATCACGCCTGGAGCGATTATTGTATATTGGTATATATACTATTAGATATTGTATATGTTTTACACACGTGCTAGTCCAGTCCCCGCTCTGTCGTTAGTTAAGTAACCTAACGGGTGATGACGGGATCCAGTGACGAATGCGGATGGCATATACATACATTTTATTTTCGTTCTTTTCTGGTGTGATTAATTGATGGGACTGCGTTGATTCTTATCAATGCAAGAAAAACAAACCTATATTTGATGTTGTTGGAACCAATTTAAAAAGTCCTTTTGCTTTGCATAGTGATATTCGGTTGGAATATCCTGCTCCTCATTCGACGAGGCAAGGGCTGATATCCTTTCACCTGGAGAGACCCCTTGGGCAGAAGTTTGCGTCAGGGTAATAACTTCAATATAGTCGATTACAAGTTGCTTTGCATAGTCATATTCGGTTGGAATATCCTGCACCTCATTCCATGAGGAAAAAGCCGAGATCCTTTCACCGAGAGTGACCTCTTTAGAAAAGGTTTTTCGTCGCTATATTTTATAAATTGCTATTAGGTTCCTTCAACGAGATCAAGTTCATTACGTTAAAGGTTTTTCGCCAAAAACCAGTCGTAGCCCTCCGTCATTTCTTTTGGGTATTCAGTAGTATTCAAGCTATGTATTTTGACCATCGCCAAGGCATAGTGTTTGGTAGCTGCTGGGTATTCATTTGTTGCATAGATAGATGAGTTGGTTTGGGACAGTCGTTCTGCCATTTTGGCCATCATCAAGGGCATGTACGGGTGGGTTCAAATTGACCTGGATAGTGACGGGTAGAACTTGGCATGTGACTTATGACATTTTGACCATCGCCAAGGTCATAAGAGCATGGGGCAAAAATCACATCGGGAGTTTCAAACATACAGAAATTTGCCAGGCGTACGCATACCTTCTGGAGTGAGATAACTTGAGTGGCTTCCATCAAGTTATCATGCGATGATAGTTGGATCCCGATTCTCACTGATGAGTTGGTTTACTCTTCGGGTAATCCCGACTAATTCTTCTTTCAGGTTTGGAGGAGAATTTGAGATTACAGTGGTAGGTTTCCTGATTAGATAAAGTGATAACCATTCTGATCTAGGTTAGAGTGCACGCAGAGTGTTTCTTTTCTCTCTCTCTTTGGCAGCGACCTTTGACCGACCCTAGACTATGACTCAGTGACCAAGTTGACCGAACCTTCTTAAAATACTGGCTTTTGGATTGTCCAAGTTGCATATCTCATTGCCACTCTTTCTTTTACCCTTTGCATTTCTCAGAACACCCCGTATTACTACGGATATCCACTTCCATTGGATAGATCCATCGTATGGTTATATACGAACTCGAAGGGACTTCTTCGAGGATGGATCGTTCAGGAGAAATAGAATTGTTTTATTCAGTTATCTTTTGTTATCACCTTCTCTCAGGTTGTGAGGGCTCCTTAGTTTAAGAGAGTACACCTATTACGCTTATTGGATAGTCTTATTCCAAACCATAGGCTAGTGCCGAAAGGTAGGGAATGAAGAAAACCAATTAGCCTAAGTAGGGTGTACAGAAGGTAATAACTAAAGATAAAATAAAGGGATTAGAAAGAGGGCAAAGTAAATTGCGACTGTTATCATTCACGACCAAAACACGTACTTCATCGCCACTCCTATTTCACCTTTGCTTTTTTCCCCAGTTCAGGAGAAATAGAATAAAGTATTATTCAGTTGTCTTTTTATCATCACCTTCTCTCAAGTTGCGAGAACTCCTTGGTTTAGGAGGGTACACCTATTATGCTTACTGGATAGTCTTCTTCCAAACCATAGGCTGGTGCCGAACGGTAGGGAAGGAAGAAAACCATTTTGCCTAACGATGGTGTACAGAAGGTAATGAATAAAGACAGATAAAGGGATTTAGAGAGATGGCAAAGAAATATACGGTTAAAGTCATGAATTGGATTATGGAAGAGGCATTACTAAGAATACCAGGATACCCCTACGAAACATTTTCATGTTTCAGCGCATTGTTAAAGGAAAACCGATTTCCCGATTAGATACTTACTCCAGGGTATGTATTTATCAGGTATGATTCTCACATCTGTATGGTTTTACAGATGATGAGTAGGAGTAGGTTATTGGGAATAAGGTGATCATCCTCATTATATCGGAATTCGTTGTAATTGGTGATATTTGAGGAAGTCGCCTTAGTTTTTGCCAGACGGCATGTATTTGGTTTTGAATATCCGTTGTTGTGCACCAATTTCAAAATGATATATCTGTACGTTTATTTTTATTAAGTGAGATATAACTTTTTGAGATTATGTCCGTGACATTTACCTATATCAGATACGATTAGGTAAGGAGCATTGAACAACGGAGTAGTTCTTAACCATAAGTACAGTTTTCAACCTACGACGCACAGGTTTTGAGTTATTCAACTCAGCGGACTTATACAGTGTATTGTATGTTGTCCAGTGTCCGTCAGGACAAAGGGGTTGGTCCTCGTACTATGTTCTATTTACTTGTGACTTCTCTAGTTTTTAGACAAGTGTTTCATAGAAATACAATGTCTAAGTTTTGAGAAGTTGTGGGTATAAGAATAAAGTAGAGAACCAGGTGTCACAAGTATCGGGATTCTTCAAAGAGATCGAAGATGTAGATTCTTGTGATTGGTATTCAGATGATAGTAATGGCTTTGAGAAACTTGTTTCTCTTTCAGATTACTCATAATTGGATGTATTCCTAAGTTGAGTAATGCTGATTAGCCTCTCTCCATTAAGTTGATATGCACTAGAGACAGCTGCAAGATTTGAATCTGGTTCCAATTAAATAAGTGCCAATGTTTCTATATTGGATATAGAATGGTTCATATCTTAATGATGTTAAGGTACGGGGAGTTGTCCAGCTTATGCTTAAAACCAGACACTGGATAACTCAAGGCACGTTTCTGTAATGGCAGTTTGTGGGTAGACCCTGGCTTTGACGAGGGTTGATTTTCTACCATCTGGATGATCAATAGTGATATTGTTCTTGACTCGCCACAGTTTTAGTAAAATGGATTTTTTCAGAAAACGATAGTGGGAGTATGGTAGAACTGGAAGTGATTCCAGAACCGCAAATGATTACGGAAAATTTAATTGGACCTATATATTCAATCAGATTTGACATTCCATTAGCCACTCCGCAGATATGGTAGGTAACCTCGGACACCCGAGAGGTACTCCGGTAGCCTCAAGGACGGTGACAGGGAGATTCTTGTTTACCCAGACTTGACACTACTTTTGTTCCAGACTATGAGACCCGGCAGGAGGATAAGTATAGCGTCGTTCTAAACTAGATTTAGAAGTGTATGTATATATATTATTCTGCCAGAGGGTTGTTGTGGTCAGTGGGAGCAGCAGAAGCATAATGGGCAAGTAGCTTATGTCTATTTATAGGCTTGAGCACATATAGCGGAGATAAGATCATCCATTTTTGATGTGACAGTCATGGGTTTGACTTCATCAGAATAGGGGATGGATCTGTTAAGAAGGTAGAAGGGTGTGATGTCCTGGTATTTGGATGACATACACAGAGTAGGAAGTAAAATTCCTATACTACGATCGGTTGTACTGTGGTCGTCACACAGTTGTTTCTCCATAAAGGATATGGATATAATATCAGACATTATGGTTTCTAGATCTATGGTTTTAGATCTTGATTTAGGTTGTTTCCCAATGTGGGTACTTTGACAATATTCTTAAGGTATTTATAATAAATGACTCCTGGCATGGTGGTGTACCTGCAGGTGATGGAGTCGCCCTTTCTAAAGGTGTCTTACAGACTAAAGGGGAGAGGAATGTGCATGATTGGCAGATCACTTTCTTAGGCAATTAAGTCAATCGTGAGATGTCAAGTACCACACCAGATGTTGTTTTTGCACTAGATACAATAAGTTTATATTAATCCAATCCTGAAGAAACATAAAGAAGCAGTTTTAGAACATAAATACATGTTCTATGGATTTGGTGACGGCAGCCTCCTTCGGGAGACGGTTATCATTCCAGGCTTCAAAGGTGACATAGATGACAGAGTGATTGTCAGAGTTATAGTTTTCCCTCTGACGAGGGACAGTATTATGGACAGATGGTCCAAGAGGATACTGTGGGAGGCATGGTGCTGGATACTGATTAGGTTCAGTTATCGATACAGTCTAAGAAGTTTGGATTTGGAGTTCATTTATGAACTAGGTCCCATCAAATATCCATACATATTCTAAGACAGATATTACTCGATTCGGGAGATGGCTTTCTCCGCGAACTTGAGATTAAGAGAGACATAGAAAGAAACATCAGGGTGGATCCACTCACTGAGGCTATTTCTCGAACACAATAGTTTTACAAACGAGCTTTGTGAAACTGATTAGTAGAGGAGTTGGATGTTCGGTATCACACGGGCTATGAGTATGCGACATCGCAATAATTAGCCTTAAGTGCAAGTGGGAGATTGTTGGATATAGTGCTCTCAAAGTCAATTATTGGATAGCATGTACGTGATTGCAATGATTGAGGGAGGACCCATACCGATATGACAGTCTTGCTCGAGATGATAGTATGCTATCTGGTTTGTCTTTATCATCGTATATATGCTTTAGTTCACTATTGCATGATGATAGAGCCCATAGGATTCTTGCTTGACTGCCAGCAGTATGATGGCGATCATATACATGGGAGCTGGGGGTCTATAAGCACATCCTTAAAGTGTCCCTAGTCGTAGGAGTTTCGAGACAGGGCATCGATACTCCAGAGTAGACTAGTGTATACAGTGGAGACCCCGACGAGGGGCGGTGGCCGGTCTCACAATCAATTGGTGTCAGTTGGTTCATTTAAGATGTATACAGGTGCTCATGGGGTTTTGAGTATACCGGACAGGACTCGCCGGGAACATGCTAGTTGGTATTATACATATCGTCAGATAACAGTTCCCTGGTGACATGTGTACAGGTTAGTTTGTCGACCTGAGATCTTCATTTGTCTCGTGTGAGTTCCCACTGTGCTTTAATTACTACCCTACCACGCTCAAAGGAGACGTGCAAACAGGTTTTAGTTGAGTACAGTTTCGAGCCACATGGAGGCAGTGAGCGGATCGTCGAGGATTCGTCTCTCCCGGTATTGGGGGTTGATGTCGCACAGTGCACGGGTGGCCATCACTAGAAATTCTCGGCCGAGGTAGTGGAGAATTACTGATTCGGATCAGTAGTTTCTGAGGTAGTGATGGGCTTCATGCCGACACGATTTATCGCGTTTTTAGGGGTCTGACTTTATCCACCCCCCTAGACTCGATTTGCGATACTCTTTAGACAAACGGACCGGACTGTACGGATATTGTCACTTTCAGGCTCAGTAGGGTTTCTGGATGAGTTCGCTCGTCATCTTCCCTTCCAATCAATACATAGGCAACCGTTACGTACAGCTTGTACCTCTGACGTGCTAGAGGTTATACCCAGTGCCAGTGTGTTGACGAGTCATTAGAGTCCCCCACAGACACTTTCCCAAGTTCGGGCGAAACGTTGTAGAGGTCGTATGGTTTTATGGAAGGGTTCGGAAATTGCACGTGCGTTTACGCACGTGTCATATTTCGGGCAGATAATACTGGTAGCCTTTGGTTTAAGCTGGATCCGAGTATTATACTGTGTAGATATAATATCTTTGTCTCAGTTGCATTTGTATTCGGTCGTAATATAAATGCGGGTATGTTTATACTGTTACAGGGTTATCCTGAAATTCATTTCGGGATCGCAATGCGGGTATGTTTATATTGTTACAGGGTTATCCTGAAATTCGTTTCGGGATCGCTTTTAGAAGTTGCCAGTTTCCAATTTTCTATCAGCCGTATTAAACATTCGGTTTAATACGGATTTATCTTTTCTTGATGAGTGTGGAAGGTTCTAGAAGTTTCTAGATGGTGACAAGGATGATGAGGTGTTAAGTGACTCATTAGTGCATTTAATGATTCATTTAATGAAAGGGTGAGTAGGTTTATGCTCTTCATTTGCAATTAATGTTTGTGGAAGGTGTCTTGTGATTCATTCTCTTCTTTAATCTTATAGTCGCCTTCCCCTCTCCTACACTCACCTCCCTCCTCCATATAAGTGGCCGGCCATTCATTCTAAAAAAAGATGGTTGGTTGAAAAAAAGATTGATATAGTTTTGGACTCATGGAAATTAGATAGCTAGATTTCTCATTTCACCCGATTCCAAAAGGCAACTTCATTAACCGTTCATCCATAACTTTGGATGTAACGAGACAAAGTATTCTACTCATTCTCTACATCAATCTTGATCATCTCTTTTAGCAAACTTGATGATCGAGTTGCCTCGGTTCAGAGGCGGGAGCCCGTTTAATGATCCGTTGACGTGGTGCCACCTGGACGAGAAGACTGGAGATCGAGGAGATCGGAACAGCCGCAACAAAGCGTGGGATGATGGTTGAAGACCGAAGGACTTGGATCGTTCGGTATAACATTTCTACCCACTTTGTAGTTTGTTAGTTTAGCTTTAATGGCAGATCCGGGTTATTGTATACGATAGCGCCAGTCAAAAAGTTTTTGTTACGCATTTGGCGTCTGTTAGACGGCCGGGGCGCTACCGTGTACTTACACATCACACGAACAACATCATCTCTGGATTGACCTACTCTAGATCTGAGTAAGATTCTCCGCACTGGAAATCTTCAACTCAACTGGGCCTGTGTCGGCGCATCAAATCTGACGAATCACCTTCCTCTCTCAACTCAAGATAGACTAGCTATCCCCTGTAGCATCTATGCCTGGAAGCTCCGGCGATCTCTTCTCGTAAGCTCTGGAAGCGACATCCCATCAATTTTAGCAATAGCTGGGTCATCTGTCTGCAAGGTAGACGACATCACGTTCTCTGAGGTAGGCTGTAAATCAACAGTCCTCTCCCAACAAGCAGCCTCTAACAGTGGCCCGATCATACGGTGCAAAACCGAATACTCGCCTCATACAAGAGGTCACAACACAACACTACATCGAGACATTCCCATGTCACCAGAAAACACAATGGTCAGTCCTCGTCCATGACGAGCTCGCCATGACCGCAATACTAGCAGCAGCTCAATCTGCGCTCAAACCATGGTGACAGGAACCTCAATCAAGTATCGACGTAAATAGATCAAAGGAATGGAAGGAATCAACCGATCCACAATGGATACAAGATCATAAGGAGGAATGGAATCAATGAGAGTATGATCATGGAAATGAATAGAATTAAGGATCTCAAATGGATGTATAATCATGGGGACAAAGAGAACCACAGATCTCAAAATATGTACATTCTAAGGTTTCTTAAGTGGAGTATCGTATCGTAAATATTCCGTGGAATATACGTACGGTACGTCACTCTACTCAAGCTACCTACTCCATCAATCAGGGTCAGCCTATGAAACGAAAGTTCGGGTCTAATACCCCCTTGTTCAAGTCTATGTTCCGTAAGGTCAGGCCTAGGTTCCGAAATATTTACGCCCCAGACTCCACATAGTCAAACCTAGACTCGACCCATGGTTAAACCTAGCACTCTGATACCAACTTTGTCACGACCCGAAAATCTAGTTCTTGACCGGCACCTGAATCATGCCACGTCTAAAAGCGTAACGTAAATCAAGTAAGTCGAAACCCAAAAATCTAAATCTTTTTAAAGAAAATTAAAGAGGTAAAGTTTTAAAATAAATGTATAATGAAATCAAATGTTTTCTTAATGCATAGATAATGGAACATGAAAAATGCAAGTGGATTATGCTAGTTGAAAAATATGTTTCGTCTTTTAAAAATTTGGACAGCACCTCCTTTGTATATTTTGATCCAAAACCATAAATACAAGATAATATAGAAGGCATCCCCAAGCGGGAGCTAGCTCTTCTCCAATCGGCAGAATCACAACCACGCAAGATAGAAAATAAGTATACGATGCCCAACGGCGAAAATCAACACAAAGAATAATATAAAGCAAGATATCAAACCCACCAAGCTAACATATAACCCATCGCTCAAGTCTCCCAACTACAAATCTTGCTAAGTCTTTCTACTTATACAAATACTAGTTTCTGATTTGATGGAGTTCACTAGATACAACAAGAATAATAAATACAAGAGGGGTACGATCCAACATGTACCACTTACCAAAGCAAAACACCCGAAAGCAAGCTGTGTTAGTGTATATGCCCTAGAGGCCATTACTGTATCATACTAGTTTGTATATTACTTAATGGATGCTTGGGATATTCACCTTGTATATACAATCTTGCTCAAAATAGTAGTATGCTACTTGGTTTGTTTCTACTTCAATGTGTACTTGTGTTTATTTCAGTATATCACTTATACGCATTAGTGGAGCCCTTAGGATCTTTGCTTGATTACCAGCGTTGTAATGGCAGTCACACTAGTGGGGGCTGGGTAATCTATAAGCACATCCTTATTCTGGTCCCTGGTCGCAGGACTATCGAGACAGGGCATCGATACTCCGGAGTAGACCAGCGCATGCGCTTCTCATCCCAGTGTGGGAGACGGTCTGTCCCACAGCCGTCAGTACGTCGTACTTGAGATAGTATGCGGGTGCTCGTTAGGTTACGGGTACACTGGACAGGACTCGTCGGGAACTGACTAGTTGGTATTATACCTATCGTCAGTTATCAGTTCCCAGGTGACATGAGTACAGCTTAGTCCGCTGACTTGACACTGTCACTTCGCCTCGGGTGTGTTCCCACTGTACTTTGATCACTACCCTACCACGGCTCAAAGGAGTCGTGCAAACAGGTGGTAGTTGGGTGCAGTCCCGAAGCACTTGGAGGCAGTGACGGTTAGACAGGATTCGTCTCTCCCGGTATTGGGGGTTGACATCGCGCTGTGTCTAGGAGAGCCATTACACGAGTAGTCCCTGGCCAGGGCAAACGAGATATACTGGTAGGTTTCCAGTGTTATCTCAGGGTGTATTGGGCTTCACTCCGGCACGACTTGTACCGCTATTGGGGGACTGACGTTTACTGCCCCTAGGCCCGCCATGCGATGTATCAGACGAACAGACCGGACTGTACGGAGAATGTCACACTCAGGCTCAGTAGGAGTTCAGATGGGTTTCGCCTCGTCGGTCTTCTTGTCGGCATTACCTGGGGACCGTTACGCACAGCTAGTGCCGCTTGCGGTCTGTGGTTAAACCCACTGCCAGCGTAGTGTCGAGTCTTTAGAGTCCCACAC
This sequence comes from Agapanthus africanus, assembly GCA_030015575.1. Classification (NCBI taxonomy): domain Eukaryota; kingdom Viridiplantae; phylum Streptophyta; class Magnoliopsida; order Asparagales; family Amaryllidaceae; genus Agapanthus; species Agapanthus africanus. The sequence goes on from JASDDO010000029.1 coordinate 58,263,588, forward strand.
AGAAAGCTTTTCGCCTTTAGGCAAAAGAGTAGAGGTCGCATGGTATTGCGACAGGTCGCATGGTTTTGCGACAGGGTTCGGTCACATCCGTGCACTTGTGCACGTACAGTGTCCGGACAGTTTACACTAGCGGGCTTTGGTTTAAGCCAGATCCTAGTGTACCTTATGGGATTGGATTTATCCAGTTTGCATTCGTGTTCCTCGGAACGCGGATGCGGGTGTGTATGCACAGTTGACAGGGAGGCAGAGGCTGCGGATTCTCATTAGGGTTGTTGACAGTTGACCGTTGACTATTTGACTTTATGCTCAACCCTAATGAGAATATGATATGTGATTAACTATTATATTAATTAAGTATTATGGTGATATGGTTGTTGACTTGTTGACTTTTGTTGACTTGTTGACTTTGTTGACTTGTTGACTTTTGTTGACTTGTTGACCGGTTGACTAGGCTTGACTAGTTGACCATCATGATAACCATGGTTATCATTTCATGCCAAAGACTTTTTCTTGCTTGCTCATTTGAGCAAAATGAGTGCATGACATGATAAGGTTATGGTTGCTTCTAACCATCACATAAGACTTTTTTGATATGATGAGTTATGATCACTTTGGATTATGAGAGGGTGAAAGACAAAAGAGTTGCTCATTCTTTCTTGCTCATTCTCTCTCTTGTTCTTGAGCTCTCCTCTTACTCTCACCCTCAACCTCTTGCTCCCTCTCTTGATCTATGGTTCTCTTGTCTCATGAGTTGAGAATCAAGAACCATAGATAAAATCCCATTCTAAATCATCTCTACTCATTCTAGTTCACTAGGTTTGGCAAACCAAGTGAACTAGTTTCTTCAAAGAACGAAGAAGGAGCTAAAGGTTGGAGCTTTCAAGTGGATCTATCTTCGGCGTACGGAGACAACGAGAAGGAGCCATCGAACCACCATCGGAGCTTGAAGAGAAGGAGTTCAAGTTTAGGTATAACCATCTTCATCCGAGTAGCTAAATATCTTTAGCTTAGTATGCTAGTTTTAGTTTAGGTAAAGATCCCGACCTAGCTTAGTCCATGTTGCCTCTTGCGTTAAAATTTTGATTTTATACCGTTTCCGCCTCCCCGTAAGAACCGGGGGTCGCAACGTGGACTTACAGTGGTATCAGAGCCTAACTAAACTTAAACTAGCTTGGTAGTGAAGTGTAACGAAGTTCGGAACCGGAAAAATCCAAAAACCAAACTTTTACAAAAACTGAGTTTCTGTTGAAATTTTTTTGGCTCAAAATGAAAAACTTTACACTTGTAAATTCGGCTCAGGGTTTTGTGTGAACACCCAAGAAAAACGATACAGTAATTCGTCCAAACCGCCGCCCATCCGCCGCGTGAGCTAGGTATCCGCCGCTGAAGCGCCGCGCTTTATCGTCTTCTGTGCATCGTTTTTCGTGCAGTGTGTGTCTGTGTTGGTTTTGGGATTTTTGAAATATATTATATGTGCCCAGATTTTCCAGAAAAGAAATTTCCTTTTGGGGTCCTATAATTCCGTATTTTTCCGAACTTCACCGCACTTTGACTATGATGGTTATATCTGTGATGTTTGCATGTATTGAACGTCGGCTAATCGCTATAAGTCGATTAGTCGGGGTTATACATGATCTGTAATGTGCTGGAATGTGTATATAAATATGTTGGATTGTCGCGGGCGAATAGCCGGGGGTTGTGAGACGAGAGTTTTCTTTTCTTGCAATTCATGTAAATTTGTAAATTGATGTAATAATTATTTGTATGGCCGCACAACCGGGTCGGGGTTGTAGCCGTCATTGTATAATTTCTTTTTACTGTTTTTGCTCCTAGGATAGACCCATGGAGGGGTGCACAAACTACCGGGTATGCCGAAGTGTCGAGTGGCCTACTCATGGAGATGAGGGAGGTTGCTACGCTTCGGGTACTTGGCGGGTAGTTTGCCGCACCCGTAGGGGTCTTGGGTGGGGTTTTGGCTATTCACCGCGACCGTGTAATCTGTTTTTGTTACAGGCTCGTACAAATTACAGATTCCTAGTATATCCAATGTATTTATCTGTGATCTGAAATGTTTATCATTGCAGTATATCTATATATGATATTATTTAGGCGTTGCTTATGTTTTACAGACGCGCTAGCCCAGCCCCCGCTCTGTCGTTAGTTAAGTAACCTAACGGGTAATGACGGGGCCCCGTGGCGAATGCGAATGGCATAAGCGTACGTCATATTTTGGTTGTTTTCTGCAATGGTAGGATTAAATGATGGGACGCATTAAAAGAACTAATGCAAGAATATCACGCATTAAAAGAACTAATGCAAGATAATAAACCAAGTTAAAGTCGTTGGAACACTTTCGAAAAACCACTCGGTTCTTTTCAAAAACAACTTTTAAATGCGGAGCTTGAGCCACTCCTTTTAAAAGCTATCTCGTTCCATCGACCATATCAAGTTCACTACGTTCACGGTTTTGCCAAAACCATCCGTAGCCCTCCGTCGTTTCACATGAATAGTCAATAGTATTCAAGCTGTGTATGTTGGCCAAAGTCAAGGCACAGTGATTGGTAGCTATTGGGTGTTCATGTGTAGCATAGATAGATGCGTTGGTTTGGGACAGTCGTACTGCCATTTTGGCCAAAGTCAAGGGTAGGTACGGATGGATCCAAATTAACCTGGATAATGACGGGTAGAACTTGACATGTGACTTATGATATTTTGGCCAAAGTCAAGGTCATAAGAGCATGGGGCAAAAATCCACATCGGGAGTTTCATAAGTACTGAAACTTGCTAGATTTGCATACCATTTGGAGTGTGATGATTCTGGTAGGATTCCTTCAGTTTCGTCACGCAATGATATTTGGATCCCGATCCTACTGTGAGTATATACTACTCCTCGGGAAATTTCTCACTTAACGATCAATGCTATAAACCTAGTAGGTGCCTAGAAAGGTGTTAGCGGGGCTACGCCCCCAGGGAAAAGAGGTTCTTTAATTAAGGAACTTCGCGAAAGCGTTGGAAAACCTCCCTCGAAGTACCGACACCGGCCTGGCTGAACGGTTAAGCAAGTATTGTACGGTGGGATTGATCCTGACTAATTCTTCCTTTATGGTTTGAGGAGGGATTCGAGAAACAGTGGGAGCCATCCTGTTTAGACAAACTAAAAACCACTCTAAACTTGCAAGAGCATCATGCTGAGTGTTTCTTCTTCTCTCTCCTAATTGCAGCGACCAATCAACATGACTGGACTTAAGTTACTCCTAGATAAAAACAAACTGACAGGGCCAAACTACAAAGATTGGCTCAGGAATGTCAAGATAGCAATCACTTATGACAAGCTGGGGTATCTTCTTACCACCAAAGCTCCCCCTGTCCCTGGTCCAACTTCCAGTGTCGCGGATAAGGAAATCCGCAAGACTTGGGAGATTGATAGCGCGAAGGCCAAGTGCCTCCTGCTTGCCTCGATGGACAACGAACATCAGAGGAGGCATGAGAATATGGACATGGAGTCCATATTGCTCCATACAAAAGAACTGTATGGAGAGCAATCACGTATCGCAAGATATGAAGCGTCGAAAAAGTTATTTTCGACAAGAATGGCCGTCGGATCATCAGTAGCCGAGCACGTGCTAAAGTTGATCGGCTACATTGAGGAGCTCGCTGACCTAGGGATCACATTAGAGAGTGAGCTATATACGGATATAGTTCTCCAGTCCCTTCCTTCCACTTATGCCCAGTTCATACTGAACTTCAACCTACAAGAAAAAGAGGTTGAACTTTCAGAGCTCCTCAACATGCTGAGGAGCGCAGAGGGCACCCTACAGAAAGGTAGGGATACATCCACTTTGTTTGTAGGAGGATCATCTTCTTCTAGGTCCAAGGCGAAAGCCAAGGGAAAGAAGAAGAAGGCCCCCGCCAAACCAAGGGGCGGTGTTAGTAAAGTGGATACGAAGGGAAAAGCAAAAGCAACAAAGATAGCGGGGAAGCTTGTGGATAAGGAAGAATGCTTCTATTGTCATAAGAAAGGACATTGGAAGAATGATTGCAGGGCCTGGAAGGCCAGAACACAGGAATTGAAGCAGGTTGCAGCTTCAGCTTCAGGTGTGTATGTTATTGAAAACTGTCTTTCAATAAACTCTACTTCCTGGGTATTGGATACCGGATCAGGATCTCATATCTGTAATTCTTTGCAGGCGTTGAGAAACCGTAGGGTTTTGAAGGCAGGTGACATGACCCTCAGAGTTGCAAACGGAGCTAGCATGGATGCTAAAGCCGTGGGGGACTATCACCTGGGAATGTCAGATGGACATGTTTTGGTTTTGCGTAATTGCTTTTTTGTACCCAACGCAACTTGTAATATCATTTCTGTATCTTTAGTTTCTAAAGAAGGTTATGAATTTGCGTTTGTAAGTAATGTTGTAAACATTCACCTTAATCAAGTTCTGATTGGGTCAGGTACATTGAGTAATGGTATATACGTGTTAAACCAACCACAGATTTTCAACGTCCAGAATACACACAAAAGAAAGTCTCCAGAACTAAATCAGACTTTCTTATGGCATTGTAGATTGGGTCACATCAATGAGAGAAGGTTGACTAAGTTACATACAGAAGGATATTTGAATACGTTCGAATATCAATCGTATGCCACTTGTCAATCTTGTCTCAAAGGAAAGATGACAAAGACTCCGTTTACTGGACAAGGAGTAAGAGCGAGCGAGCTCTTGGGACTCGTACACAGTGACGTGTGCGGTCCAATGTCTACACATGCCCGAAGCGGACATTCTTACTTCATTACTTTTACGGATGACTTCTCAAGGTACGGTTATGTCTTCTTAATGAAACATAAGTCCGAGGCCTTTGGAAAATTCCAGGAGTATAAGAATGAAGTAGAGAAACAGACCGGCAAAAGTATTATGATTCTAAGATCGGATCGAGGTGGAGAATACTTAAGTGCCGAGTTCCTGGACTATTTAAAAGAGAACGGAATTCTCTCTCAGCTTACTCCTCCATACACCCCGCAACATAACGGTGTATCGGAGAGACGGAACCGCACCCTATTGGATATGGTGCGGTCCATGATGAGTAACGCTGAGTTACCGCGATCATTCTGGGGGTATGCACTAGAATCAGCCGCATACCTTTTGAACCGAGTTCCCACTAAGACTGTGCCTACCACGCCATTTGAGATGTGGTGTGGGAAGAGACCCCATCTTAATCACATTAAGATATGGGGAAGTCCAGCTTTTGTCAAAAAGCAGCATGCGGATAAGCTCGAGGCACGCTCAGTACTGTGCAAGTTTGTGGGATATCCAAAGAATTCCAAGGGATATTTCTTCTACTGTGAAGAGGAACAAAAAGTTCTTGTTTCTCGTCATGCCCACTTTCTAGAACACCAGTTCATAGAAAAAGAAATAAGTGGGAGCGCAGTAGAACTGGAAGAAATTCCAGAACCACAGACTGTTACTGAAAGCTTGGTGGAACCAGAAGGTTCGGAAGAACAGGACATTCCTACGCCGCTCCGCAGAAGTAGTAGGCAGTCTCATCCGCCCGAGAGATACTACGGTTTTCTCATAGACGGGGATAGAGAGGATTGCATCATAGATTATGATGAGCCTACTAGCTTCCAGCAGGCCGTTCAGAGCGTTGACTCAGTGAAATGGCTGGATGCAATGCGGACCGAAATGGAGTCCATGTACACCAACAAGGTATGGACGTTGGACATTGCTCCAGACGGGGTAAAACCCGTAGGATGCAAGTGGATCTTCAAAAGGAAGATTGGTGTAGATGGACAGGTTGAGACCTATAAAGCTAGGCTGGTAGCAAAGGGTTTTCGTCAACGACCTGGCTTGGACTACGACGAAACCTTTTCTCCAGTAGCCATGCTGAAATCCATTCGGATCCTTCTTGCCATTGCTGCCTTCCACGATTATGAGATCTGGCAAATGGACGTAAAGACAGCTTTTCTAAATGGAAATTTAGAGGAGTGTGTCTATATGGACCAGCCAGAGGGTTTCATTCAGAGTGGGAGCAGCGGAAAGGTGTGCAAGTTGCTTAAGTCCATTTATGGACTAAAGCAGGCATCGCGGAGTTGGAACATCTGTTTTGATGAGACGGTCAAAGAATTTGGCTTTATCAAAAATCCAGATGAACCATGCATCTATAGTAGATTTGTAGCGAGAACTGTAGTATTCCTCGTTTTATACGTGGATGACATTCTCTTAATAGGAAATGACATTCCTATGCTACAATCTGTCAAGGGGTTCTTGTCACACAGGTTCTCCATGAAAGACCTGGGTGATGCCTCATACATTCTGGGTATCCGGATCTACCGTGACAGATCCAAGAGGATATTAGGACTTTCGCAGTCCAGGTACATCGACACCATACTGAAGAGGTTCAGTATGGAAGATTCCAAGCGCGGTAACCTACCGGCTTGTCACGGGATCACCCTCTCTAAAGAGATGTCTCCCAAGACTGATTTAGAGAGGGATCGCATGTCTATTATACCCTACGCTTCTGCGGTAGGCACTATAATGTATGCGATGTTGTGTACCAGACCGGATGTAGCTTATGCACTGAGTGTGGTAAGCCGGTATCAGTCTAACCCTGGGGAGAAACACTGGATAGCGGTAAAGAACATTCTCAAGTACCTGAGAAGGACTAAGGAGATGTTCTTGGTGTATGGCGGAAAAGACCTCCAGATCGAGGCCTTTGCTGACTCCAGCTTCCAGAGTGACAAGGATGATTCCAAGTCCATGTCAGGTTTTATCTTTACCCTCAATGGAGGGGCGGTGTGTTGGAAGAGTTCCAAACAGGAAACCGTTGCAGACTCGACGATGGAAGCGGAATACATCGCTGCATCTGATGCCGCAAAAGAAGCTGTCTGGATGAGGAAGTTCTTGAAAGAACTTCAGGTGGTTCCGTCCATTGTTGATCCAATACCTCTGTATTGCGACAACAACGGGGCTATAGCTTTAGCGAAGGAACCCAGGTCCCATCAGAGATCCAGGCACATCTTGAGGCGGTATCACCTGATCAGGGAGATCGTGGATCGCTAGGAGATCGAGGTTCGGAGAGTCGCTTCAGAAGACAACACTGCAGATCCATTCACCAAGGCCTTGCCCCAGACTCAGTTCGAGCGGCTGATCGAGATGATAGGTCTTCGATACGCCAGTACATGACCTTAGTGCAAGTGGGAGATTGTTAGTGTATATGCCCTAGAGGCCATTACTGTATCATACTAGTTTGTATATTACTTAATGGATGCTTGGGATATTCACCTTGTATATACAATCTTGCTCAAAATAGTAGTATGCTACTTGGTTTGTTTCTACTTCAATGTGTACTTGTGTTTATTTCAGTATATCACTTATACGCATTAGTGGAGCCCTTAGGATCTTTGCTTGATTACCAGCGTTGTGATGGCAGTCACACTAGTGGGGGCTGGGTAATCTATAAGCACATCCTTATTCTGGTCCCTGGTCGCAGGACTATCGAGACAGGGCATCGATACTCCGGAGTAGACCAGCGCATGCGCTTCTCATCCCAGTGTGGGAGACGGTCTGTCCCACAGCCGTCAGTACGTCGTACTTGAGATAGTATGCGGGTGCTCGTTAGGTTACGGGTACACTGGACAGGACTCGTCGGGAACTGACTAGTTGGTATTATACCTATCGTCAGTTATCAGTTCCCAGGTGATATGAGTACAGCTTAGTCCGCTGACTTGACACTGTCACTTCGCCTCGGGTGTGTTCCCACTGTACTTTGATCACTACCCTACCACGGCTCAAAGGAGTCGTGCAAACAGGTGGTGGTTGGGTGCAGTCCCGAAGCACTTGGAGGCAGTGACGGTTAGACAGGATTCGTCTCTCCCGGTATTGGGGGTTGACATCGCGCTGTGTCTAGGAGAGCCATTACACGAGTAGTCCCTGGCCAGGGCAAACGAGATATACTGGTAGGTTTCCAGTGTTATCTCAGGGTGTATTGGGCTTCACTCCGGCACGACTTGTACCGCTATTGGGGGACTGATGTTTACCGCCCCCTAGGCCCGCCATGCGATGTATCAGACGAACAGACCGGACTGTACGGAGAATGTCACACTCAGGCTCAGTAGGAGTTCAGATGGGTTTCGCCTCGTCGGTCTTCTTGTCGGCATTACCTGGGGACCGTTACGCACAGCTAGTGCCGCTTGCGGTCTGTGGTTAAACCCACTGCCAGCGTAGTGTCGAGTCTTTAGAGTCCCACACAGAAAGCTTTTCGCCTTTAGGCAAAAGAGTAGAGGTCGCATGGTATTGCGACAGGTCGCATGGTTTTGCGACAGGGTTCGGTCACATCCGTGCACTTGTGCACGTACAGTGTCCGGACAGTTTACACTAGCGGGCTTTGGTTTAAGCCAGATCCTAGTGTACCTTATGGGATTGGATTTATCCAGTTTGCATTCGTGTTCCTCGGAACGCGGATGCGGGTGTGTATGCACAGTTGACAGGGAGGCAGAGGCTGCGGATTCTCATTAGGGTTGTTGACAGTTGACCGTTGACTATTTGACTTTATGCTCAACCCTAATGAGAATATGATATGTGATTAACTATTATATTAATTAAGTATTATGGTGATATGGTTGTTGACTTGTTGACTTTTGTTGACTTGTTGACTTGTTGACTTTTGTTGACTTGTTGACCGGTTGACTAGGCTTGACTAGTTGACCATCATGATAACCATGGTTATCATTTCATGCCAAAGACTTTTTCTTGCTTGCTCATTTGAGCAAAATGAGTGCATGACATGATAAGGTTATGGTTGCTTCTAACCATCACATAAGACTTTTTTGATATGATGAGTTATGATCACTTTGGATTATGAGAGGGTGAAAGACAAAAGAGTTGCTCATTCTTTCTTGCTCATTCTCTCTCTTGTTCTTGAGCTCTCCTCTTACTCTCACCCTCAACCTCTTGCTCCCTCTCTTGATCTATGGTTCTCTTGTCTCATGAGTTGAGAATCAAGAACCATAGATAAAATCCCATTCTAAATCATCTCTACTCATTCTAGTTCACTAGGTTTGGCAAACCAAGTGAACTAGTTTCTTCAAAGAACGAAGAAGGAGCTAAAGGTTGGAGCTTTCAAGTGGATCTATCTTCGGCATACGGAGACAACGAGAAGGAGCCATCGAACCACCATCGGAGCTTGAAGAGAAGGAGTTCAAGTTTAGGTATAACCATCTTCATCCGAGTAGCTAAATATCTTTAGCTTAGTATGCTAGTTTTAGTTTAGGTAAAGATCCCGACCTAGCTTAGTCCATGTTGCCTCTTGCGTTAAAATTTTGATTTTATACCGTTTCCGCCTCCCAGTAAGAACCGGGGGTCGCAACGTGGACTTACAGGCTGTATGCCAGCGATGCCGCTACTGATACATGCAGTCAACGTGCAAGAACTGTGGCACAACGGGGGTGAGTTTCCAACTCGTGAGTAGAAAACATCATCAGGTAGAAATCGAATAAAACAACGATTTTCTAGGTCAACTATATCATGAAGGTAAAACTATGATATCTAGGGTGACCGTAAATGTAAATATGCCAACAATATAATCAAAGCCTATCCGTATGTGGCTAACATCTACGTGTCCATCAATGACACAACAACATCATACATGCAAATATCATGAACCATGTGCATGTAAATATGAGGATATAAATCAACGTGTGTCCATCAACAACACATCTGGATCATGAAACCTGAGTGTTCAACATCGACACTCGAAACATCATGAAACCCGTGTCCAACATCGTGTAAGTCCACGTTACCTCTCCCGGTACTTACGGGCTTGCGGAAATGATGAAAAACGATTTTTCAAGAGGTGGTAACATGGACTCAAAATACGGATCTTTGTTAAACAACTAACTAACAACCTAACTAGAGTTTTACCTACTCGGTTATGGGGCTATACCTTTCTTGAAATCTTTCGTCTTCAACTCTTTCCGGTGTACGGATCAGCCTCACCTCGTCGTCTCCTTGCGCCGAAGATAGATCCACCTGAAAGCTTCTACCTTTGGCTTCTTCTTCGAACTTGAAGAAACTAGATAACTTGGTTTGCTAAACCTTGTGAACTAGGATGAGCAGAGAAGTGATTTGGGTTTTCTTTTATCTCTAAGGCAATGTTTCTCAACTCATGAGAGGGTGTTGCCTTGAGCTAGAGAGAGAGAAAGAGGAAGAGCAAGAGGGAGAGCTCACGCAAGAGAGAGAAATGAAATGAGAGAATGAGTAACTCTTTTGCCATCCAAGCTCTCATAATCCAAAACCATCAGAACAAAATAGTAATCAAGTATTATGTGATGGTTCAAGTCAAAATGGCTATATCATTTCATGCACTCATTTTGCAAAAACAAACAAGCAAGCAAAAGTCTTTGCCATAAAATGATAGCCATTGTCATGATAATGGTCAACTAGTCCAACCTAGTCAACCGGTCAACAAAGTCAACAAGTCAACAGAGTCAACCCCTCAACAACCATGTCACTATAATACTTAATTAATATTATTGTTAATTATATTTCTTATTCTCATTAGGGTTTAGCCAAAAGTCAATAGTCAGCAGTCAACGGTCAACAACCCCAATGAGAATCCTCTGCCTCTGTCTCTCTGTCAACTGTGCATACACACCCGCACCCGCGTTCCGAGGAACATGAATACAAACGAGATAAAACCAATCCCAAAATATACACTAGGATCTGGCTTAAACCAAAGCCCGCTAGTGTTAACTGTCCGGACACCAAACGTGCATAAGTGCACGGATGTGACCGAACCCTGTCGCAAAACCATACGACCTCTACTCTGTTGCCTAAAGACGAATAACTTTCTGTGTGGGACTCTAAAGACTCGACACTACGCTGGCAGTGGGTTTAACCACAGACCGCAAGCGGCACTAACTATGCGTAACGGTCCCCAAGTAGATACCGACAAGAAGACTGACGAGGTGAAACCCATCTGAACTCCTACTGAGCCTGAATATGACAATCTCCATACAGTTCGGTCTGTTCGTCTGATACATCGCATGGCGGGCCTACGGGGCGGTAAACGTCTGTCCCCTAATAGCGGTACAAGTCGTGTTGGAGTGAAGCCCAGAACACCCTGAGATAACACTGGAAACCTACCAGTATATCTCGCTTGCCCTGGCCAGGGACTACTCGTGTAATGGCTCTCCTAGACACAGCGCGATGTCAAACCCCAATAGCGGGAGAGACGAATCCTGTCTAACCGTCACTGCCTCCAAGCGCTTCGGGACTGCACCCAAAAACTACCTGTTTGCACGACTCCTTTGAGCCGTGGTAGGGTAGTAATCAAAGTACAGTGGGAACACACTCGAGGCGAAGTGACAGTGTCAAGTCAGCGGACTAAGCTGTACTCATGTCACCTGGGAACTGATAACCGACGATAAGTATAGTACCAACCAACAGTTCCCGACGAGTCCTGTCCAGTGTACTCGTAACCTAACGAGCACCCGCATACTATCTCAAGTACGACGTACTGACGGCTGTGGGACAGACCGTCTCCCACACTGGGATGAGAAGCGCATACGCTAGTCCACTCCGGAGTATCGATGCCCTATCTCGATAGTCCTGTGACTAGGGACCTGCATAGGATGTGCTTATAGATTACCCAGCCCCTACGAGTGTGACTGCCATCACAACGCTGGTAATCAAGCAAAGATCCTAAGGGCTCCATTAATGTGTATGGTTGATATACTGAAATAAACACATGTACACATTAAAGCAGAAACAAACCAAGTAACATACTACTATATTGAGCAAAATTGTCTATACAAGCTGAATATCCCAAGCTTCCATTAAGTAATATACAAACTAGTATGATACAGTAATGGCCTCTAGGGCATATACACTAACAATCTCCCACTTGGACTAAGGCCATGTACTGGCGTATCGAAGACCTATCATCTCGATCAGCCGCTCGAACTGAGTCTAGGGTAAGGCCTTTGTGAGTGGATCAGCAGTTTTATCTTCCGTAGAAACTCTCCAAACCTCGATCTCCTGGCGACCAACGATCTCCCAGATTAGGTGATACCGCCTCAAGATGTGTCTGGATCTCTGATGGGACCTGGGTTCCTTCGCTAAAGCTATAGCCCCGTTGTTGTCGCAATACAGAGGTATTGGATCAACAATGGATGGAACCACCTAAAGTTCAGTTAAGAACTTCCTTATCCAGACGACTTCTTTTGCAGCATCTGCAGCAGCGATATATTCCGCTTCCATCGTCGAGTCAGCAACGGTTTCCTGTTTGGAACTCTTCCAACACACCGCCCTTCCATTGAGTGTAAAGACATAACCCGACATGGACTTGGAATCATCCTTGTCACTCTGGAAGCTGGAATCAGCAAAGGCCTCGATCTGGAGGTCTTTTCCGCCATACACCAAGAACAACTCCTTAGTCCTTCTCAGGTACTTGAGAATGTTCTTTACCGCTATCCAGTGTTTCTCCCCAGGGTTTGACTGATACCGGCTTACCACACTCAGTGCATAAGCTACATCTGGTCTGGTACACAACATCGCATACATTATAGAACCTACCGCAGAAGCGTAGGGTATAATAGACATGCGATCCCTTTCCAAAGCAGTCTTGGGAGACATCTCTTTGGAAAGGGTTAACCCGTGACAAGCCGGTAGATTACCGCACTTGGAATCTTCCATACTGAATCTTTTCAATATGGTGTCGATGGACCTGGACTGTGAGAGTCCCAGTATCCTTTTGTATCTGTCACGATAGATCCGGATCCCTAGAATGTATAAGGCATCACCCAGGTCTTTCATGGAGAACCTGTGTGACAAGAACCCTTTGACAAATTGTAGCATAGGAATGTCATTTCCTATTAAGAGAATGTTATCCACGTATAAAAAGAGGAATACTACAGTTCTCGCTACAAATCTACTATAGATGCATGGTTCATCTGGATTTTTGATAAAGCCAAATTCCTTAAACGTCTCATCAAAACAGATGTTCTAACTCCGCGATGCCTACTTTAGTCCGTAGATGGACTTAAGCAACTTGCACACCTTTCCGCTGCTCCCACTCTGAATGAAACCCTCTGGCTGGTCCATATAGACACACTCCTCTAAATTTCCATTTAGAAAAGCGGTCTTTATGTCCATCTGCCAGATCTCATAATCATGGAAGGCAGCAATGGCAAGAATGATCCGAATGGATTTCAGCATAGCCACTGGAGAAAAGGTTTCGTCATAGTCCAAGCCCGGTCTTTGACGAAAACCCTTTGCAACAAGTCTAGCTTTATAGGTCTAAACCTGTCCATCTACACCAATCTTCATTTTGAAGATCCACTTGCATCCTACGGGTTTAACCCCATCTGGAGCAACGTCCAACGTCCATACTTTGTTGGTGAACATGGACTCCATTTCGGTCCGCATTGCATCCAGCCATTTTACCGAGTCAACGCTCTTAATGGCCTGCTGGAAGCTAGTCGGCTCATCATAATCAATGATGCAATCCTCTCTATCCCCGTCTATGAGAAAACCGTAGTATCTCTCGGGCGGATGAGACTGCCTACTACTCCTACGGAGAGGCGTAGGATTGTCAGGATCTTTCGAACCCTCTGGTTCTATTAAGCTTTCAGTAATAGCTCGTGGTTCTGGAATTTCTTCCAGTTCTATTGCGCTCCCACTTATCTGATTTTCCAAAAACTCAGTTTCCAAGAAGTGGGCATGACGAGAAACATAAATCTTTTGTTCCTCTTCGCAATAGAAGAAATATCCCTTGGAATTCTTTGGATATCCCACAAACTTGCACTGTACTGAGCGTGCCTCGAGTTTGTCCGCATGCTGCTTTTTAACAAAAGCCGGACATCCCCATGTCTTAATGTGATTAAGATAGGGTCTCTTCCCACACCACATCTGATATGGTGTAGTAGGCACAGTCGTAGTTGGAACTCGGTTCAAAAGGTATGCAACTGATTCTAGTTGATATCCCCAAAATGATCGCGGTAACTCAGCGTTACTCATCATGGACCGTACCATATCCAATAGGGTTTGGTTTCGTCTCTCCGATACACCGTTATGTTGCGGAGTGTATGGAAGAGTAAGCTGAGAGAGAATTCCATTCTCTTTTAGGTAATCCAGGAACTCGGCACTCATGTATTCACCACCTCGTTCCGATCTCAGTGTCTTGATACTTTTGCCGGTTTGTTTTTCTACTTCATTCTTATATTCCTGGAATTTTCCAAAGGCTTTGGATTTATGTTTCATTAAGAAGACATAACCATACCTTGAAAAGTCATCCGTAAAAGTAATGAAGTAAGAATAACCGCTTCGCGCATGTGTAGACATTAGACCGCACAAGTCGCTGTGTACGAGTCCCAAGAGCTCGCTCACTCTTACTCCGTGTCCAGTGAACGGAGTCTTTGTCATCTTTCCTTTGAGATAGGATTGACAAGTGGCATACGATTGATATTTGAACGGATCCAAATATCCTTCTGTATGTAACTTCGTCAACCTTCTCTTATTGATGTGACCCAGTCTACAATGCCATCAGAAAGTCTGATTTATTTCCAGAGACTTTCTTTTGTGTGTATTCTGGACATTGAAAATCTGTGGTTGGTTTAGTACGTATATACCATTGCTTAATGTACCTGACCCAATCAGAACTTGATTAAGGTGAATGTTTACAACATTACTTACAAACGCAAATTCATAACCTTCTTTAGAAATCAAAGATACAGAAATGATATTACAAGTTGCGTTGGGTACAAAAAAGCAATTACATAAAACCAAAACATGTCCATCTGACATTCCCAGGTGATAGTCCCCCACTGCCTTAGCATCCATGCTAGCTCCGTTTGCAACTTTGAGGGTCATGTCACCTGCCTTCAAAACCCTACGGTTTCTCAACGCCTGCAAAGAATTACAGATATGAGATCCTGATCCGGTATCCAATACCCAGGAAGTAGAGTTTATTGATAGACAGTTTTCAATAACATACACACCTGAAGCTGAAGCCGCAACTTGCTTCAGATCCTGTGTTCTAGCTTTCCAAGCCCTGCAATCTTTCTTCCAGTGTCTACTCTTGTGACAGTAAAAGCATTCTTCGTTATCCACAAGCTTCCCCGCTACCTTTGTTGCTTTTTCCTTTCCCTTCATATCCACCTTACTAACACCGCCCCTTGGTTTGGCAGGGGTTTTCCTCTTCTTTCCCTTGGCTTTCGCCTTGGACCTAGAAGAGGAAGATCCTCCTACAAACAAAGTGGATGTTTCCCTACCTTTCTGTAGGGTGCCCTCTGCACTCCTCAGCATGTTGAGGAGTTCTGAAAGTTCAACTTCTTTTTCTTGTAAGTTGAAGTTCAGGATAAACTGGGCGTAAGTGGAAGGAAGGGACTGGAGAATCAAGTCCGTATAGAGCTCGTTCTCTAACGTGGTCCCAAGGTCCGCGAGCTCCTCTATGAAGCCAATCATCTTAAGCACGTGTTCCGCTACCGATGATCCGACGGCCAACTTTGCTGAAAATAGCTTTTTCGACACTTCGTATCTGGCGATACGAGATTGCTCTCCATACAGTTCTTTTGTTTGGAAAAATATGAATTCGAGGTCCATATTCTCATGCCTCCTCTGATGTTCGTTGTCCATAGAGGCAAGCACGAGGCACTTGGCCTTTGCGCAATCGATCTCCCAAGTCTTACGAATTTCCTTATCCGCGACGCTGAAGGTGGGACCTGGGACAGGAGGAGCTTTGGTGGTAAGAAGATACCCCAACTTGTCATAAGTGATTGCCATTTTAACATTCCTGAGCCAATCTTTGTAGTTTGGCCCTGTCAGTATGTTTTTATCTAGTAATAACTTAAGTCCGGTCATGATGTTTGGTCGCTGCAATTAGGAGAGAGAGAAGAAACACTTTAGCATGATGCTCTTGCAAGTTTAGAGTGGTTTTTGATTTGTCTAAACAGGATGGCTCCCACTGTCTCTCGAATCCCTCCTCAAACCAAAACGGAAGAATTAGTCAGGATCAATCTCACCGTACAATACTTGCTTAACCGTTCGGCCAGGCTGGTGTCGGTACTTCGAGGGAGGTTTTCCAACGCTTTCGCGAAGTTTCTTAATTAAATAACCTCTTTTCCCTGGGGGCATAGCCCCACTAACACCTTTCTAGACACCTACTTGGTTTATAGCATTGATCGTTAAGTGAGAAATTTCCCGAGGAGTAGCATATACTCACAGTAGGATCGGGATCCAAATATCATTGCGTGACAAAACTGAAGGAATCCTACCAGAATCATCACATTCCAAATGGTATGCAGCGCTAGCAAGTTTCTGTTCTTTTGAAACTCCCGATGTGGATTTTTGCCCCATGCTCTTATGACCTTGACTTTGGCCAACAAATCATAAGTCACATGTCAAGTTCTACCCGTCATTCTCCAGGTTAATTTGAGCCCACCCGCACATACCCTTGACTTTGGCCAACAAGATAGAACGACTGCCCCAAACCAACACATCTATCTATGCTGCACATGAATACCCAATAGCTACCAATCACTATGTCTTGATTTTGGCCAACAAACATATCTTGAATACTATTGACCATCCATGTGAAATGACGGAGGGCTACGAATGGTTTTGGCGAAACCGTGAATGTAGTGAACTTGATATAATCGATGGAACGAGATAGCTTTTAAAAGGAGTGGCTTAAGCTCTGCGTTTAAAAGTTATTTTGAAAAGAAACCGAGTGGTTTTGAATGTGTTCCAACGACTTTTACTTGGTTTGTTTTTTTCTTGCATTAATTCCAATGCGTCCCATCATTTAATCCTACCATTGCAGAAAACAACCAAAATATGACGTACGCTTATGCCATCCGCATTCGCCACGGGGCCCCGTCATTACCCGTTAGGTTACTTAACTAACGACAGAGCGGGGGCTGGACTAGCGCGGATGCAAAACATAAGCAATGCCTAAATAATATCATATATAGATATATTGCAATGATAGCCATTTCAGATCACAAATGAACACATTGGATATACTAGGAATCCGCAATTCGTACGAGCCTGTAACGAAAAGCGGATTACACGGTCGCGATGAATAGCCAAAACCCCACCCTAGACCCCTACGGGTGCGGCAAACTACCCGTCAAATATTCGAAGTGGAGCAACCTCCCTCAACGACGTGAGTAGGCCACTCGGCACTTCGAGATACCCAGTAGTTTATGCACCCCACCTTGGGTCTATCCTAGGAGCAAAAACAGTAAAAAGAAATTATACAATGACGGCTACAACCCCGACCCAGTTGTGCGGCCAAAAATAATATTACATCAATTTACATATTACATGAATTGAAAGAAAAGAAAACTCTCATCTCACAACCCCCGGCTATTCATCCGCGACAATCAAATGAATTCATATATACATACCATCAACATTACAGATCACAGATATGTATAACCCCCACTAATCGACGTATAGCGATTAGCGGACGTTCAATACATATAACACATCACAGATATATACCCGTCAGCTTAAGTCTTTTAGAAGTTCGATCAAAATACGGATTTTCAAGCCCCAAAAACTAATTTTTCGTTCTGGAAAATCTGGGCAGAAAAAACATATTTTAAAAATCCCAAAACAACCCCAGAAACACACTGCAGCAAAATTGTGCCACGGCCGAGTCAACTCGGCCGCGGAACCGTGGCGGGAGCGTGCTCCCGCCGCGTTTCCGGGCCGACTTGACCGGTTCGTTGGACCAATTTTCTTGGGTGACTTAACAAAAGCCTGAGCCGATTTTTCATGTATGATTTATCATTTTTTGAACAGAAAACAGAATCGGCAGAAACTTGATTTATCGGGTTCGTTTCGCGACTTTTTCTCCGATCGAATTTCTAGTTACTTTGCTAACATGTTAGATAGTGTTTAACTAGGCTCTGATACCACTGTAAGTCCACGTTACCTCTCCCGGTACTTACGGGCTTGCGGAAATGATGAGAAACGATTTTTCAAGAGGTGGTAACATGGACTCAAAATACGGATCTTTGTTAAACAACTAACTAACAACCTAACTAGAGTTTTACCTACTCGGTTAGGGGGCTATACCTTTATTGAACTCCATCGTCTTCAACTCTTTCTGGTGTATGGATCGGCCTCACCACGTCGTCTCCTTGCGCCGAAGATGGATCCACCTGAAAGCTTCTACCTTTGGTTTCTTTTTCGAACTTGAAGAAACTAGAATACTTGGTTTGCTAAACCTTGTGAACTAGGATGAGTAGAGAAGTGATTTGGGTTTTCTTTTATCTCTAAGACAATGTTTCTCAACTCATGAGTGGGTGTTGCCTTGAGCTAGAGAGAGCAAGAGGAAGAGCAAGAGGGAGAGCTCAAGCAAGAGAGAAAAATGAAATGAGAGAATGAGTAACTCTTTTGCCATCCAAGCTCGCATAATCCAAAACCATCATAACAAAATAGTAATCAAGTATTATGTAATGGTTCAAGTCAAAATGGCTATATCATTTCATGCACTCATTTTGCAAAAACAAACAAGCAAGCAAAAGTCTTTGCCATGAAATGATAGCCATTGTCATGATGATGGTCAACTAGTCCAACCTAGTCAACCGGTCAACAAAGTCAACAAGTCAACAGAGTCAACCCCTCAACAACCATGTCACTATAATACTTAATTAATATTATTGTTAATTATATTTTTTATTCTCATTAGGGTTTAGCCAAAAGTCAATAGTCAACTGTCAACAGTCAACAGTCAACAACCCCAATGAGAATTCTCTGCCTCTGTCTCTCTGTCAACTGTGCATACACACCCGCATCCGCGTTCCGAGGAACACGAATACAAACGAGATAAAACCAATCCCAAAATGTACACTAGGATCTGGCTTAAACCAAAGCCCGCTAGTGTTAACTGTCCGGACACCAAACGTGCACAAGTGCACGTATGTGACCGAACCCTGTCGCAAAACCATGCGACCTGTCGCAAAACCATGCGACCTCTACTCTTTGGCCTAAAGGTGAATAGCTTTCTGTGTGGGACTCTAAAGACTCGACACTGCGGTGGCAGTGGGTTTAACCACAGACCGCAATCGGCACTAGCTGTGCGTAACGGTCCCCAAGTAGATGCCGACAAGAAGACTGATGAGGTGAAACCCATCTGAACTCCTACTGAGCCTGAATGTGACAATCTCCATACAGTCCGGTCTGTTCGTCTGATACATCGCATGGCGGGCCTAGGGGGCGTAAACGTCAGTCCCCTACTAGTGGTACAAGTCGTGTTGGAGTGAAGCCCAGAACACCCTGAGATAACACTAGAAACCTACCAGTATATCTCGCTTGCCCTGGCCAGGGACTACTCGTGTAATAGCTCTCCTAGACACAGCGCGATGTCAAACCCCAATAGCGGGAGAGACGAATCCTGTCTAACCGTCTCTGCCTCCAAGCGCTTCGGGACTGCACCCAAAAACTACCTGTTTGCACGACTCCTTTGAGCCGTGGTAGGGTAGTAATCAAAGTACAGTGGGAACACACTCAAGGCGAAGTGACAGTGTCAAGTCAGCGGACTAAGCTGTACTCATGTCACCTGGGAACTGATAACTGACGATAAGTATAGTACCAACCAACAGTTCCCGACGAGTCCTGTCCAGTGTACTCGTAACCTAACAAGCACCCGCATACTATCTCAAGTACGACGTACTGACGGTTGTGGGACAGACCGTCTCCCACACTGGGATGAGAAGCGCATACGCTAGTCTACTCCGGTGTATCGATGCCCTGTCTCGATAGTCCTGCGACTAGGGACCTGCATAAGGATGTGCTTATAGATTACCCAGCCCCCAAGAGTGTGACTGCCATCACAACGCTGGTAATCAAGCAAAGATCCTAAGGGCTTCACTAATGTGTATAGGTGATATAGTAAAATAAACATATGTACACATTAAAGCAGAAACAAATCAAGTAGCATACTACTATATTGAGCAAGATTGTCTATACAAGGTGAATATCCCAAGCTTCCATTAAGTAATATACAAAATAGTATGATACAGTAATGGCCTCTAGGGCATATACACTAACACATCGACACATAAATCTTCATATCTCAGGCTCCGTATCGTCTGTCCGAATCGGCCCGCGGGCTCCGGCAGTACGGATCAGCCTATATCTATCTCATAACTCCGGTCGGTATCCTCCGGATAACTGCCAGGTCCAACCAATCACCAGTATGTAGTAGTCCCTCTGCCAGGCTCATCGTCTACTGCACAACCATCCATTCTCGCCCCGGGGTACCATATCGGGTCCACCATGAACCCTCAAATCGATCATCCCACTCCTCGAATCGGGTTTCACATATCACACGTCTCAAACAAAGAAAATGCATGGTGGACACACTGAAATATCATATCAAGAGAAACCAGGTTTTTAAAACAAGACATACTTTCTTTTGAAATAACCACGGTTCTCAAATCCAGAAATCTCATGAAAACAGCATATCTCAATGCGTATAATCGTAAAGCATGATGTATGCGACATATAACAGAATGTAAGCATATTCATACCTCATGCAACATGGAACAGTGATGTGAGCATGAGCATATCATCATAATGTGAGCATAGAAATATAATAGCATGATATAGAAATTCTACTGTGTGAGTGACATAGCAATTATCGATGATGAAAGTGTGTGAGCCGGCCAATCTGTGTAAGTGTAACAAACGCATCATCGATAATGGTGTAGGTGTACTAGCACAGGTATATGTAATGCAATGAGAATGACATGAATGTAGCATAAAGTGCATCGTCAGCTAAAAGCTATAAGGTATATGTATCTAACATGACCGAGTCGGTGAATCAATCAATCGGCATCCAGCCTCACAACATCACGTACGGTATAATCCATCGTACGACATCCTCTAGTCAAGTGTATGGATCAATCATCAAATAAACTCATCACGTACGGTAAATCATTGTACGGCGGCATTAAACAATTTGGGATCCTAACAACCTATATGACAATGAGGGTACGGGCTTAAAGTCTCGTACGGCATATCACTCATGATTCAAAACATTATATATCTATATACCTATATCCCAGGTCACATCCATAACAATCTCATATCAGGGGACCAGCCAAGGTATCAATCCTCTAATATCGACTCGCATCTGTATACTGACATATCATTCAAGTCATCATATCACATCATATATTCTTTTCATTACATTAAGTCAATTTTATATATACACTCTACCTTATACATCAAACGTCTTGCTACTATAAAACTCATTACTGATTCTAGTGCAACTATATATCTATAAGTCGTGATTCACATTCACTTTTCATATCCTTAAAGCTTTCATCTCATATCTCAAAATATATATACTTAATCACTCATATCATCTCTAACTGTCCTTTTAACCATATCCCTAGTTTTCAAATCTAGGTCTCCCTAACCATATTCTATATACCGATTTCCATCAAAGTTTGCGGGGGTGCTATACGCCATCTACACGACTTCTCCCGTAGATATAAATCTACTCACCTTAATCCTTACTTGCCGAAGTCAATGACGCCATGCTCCGTCATCTCGGAATCCATGCGAAGGTACCTATAATATCAACACATATCCCAATACCATTAACATCAAGTCCGGAAAACCAATACGGCACATGGTATGCTCATATGTTAGAACCTATAGCCTACGCATGCAAAAACAACCAAACAACCCTTGTTGTTGACGTACAAACACCCAACAACCAAATACAATATCAAATACTAAAACCAAGAATTCCAAAATATGGAAAACATAACTAAAACCACTCACAACAGCTCCCAGATTTACTCTCAGGTAAAATATGGATAAACAAACAGTTCTATGGGGTAGTATATGGAGAGTGTGAGCTACTGAACCAATTCCAGCACCAAACACCACAATGGGGCCGATCACATCCCTCTGAAATCCAGCCAGCTCAGCCTGGGTTGCTCCGTTGGGGTCCGACTTCTCAGGGTGGTCTCCTATTGGTCTAACTAGGTCCCTAGAGTTGCTAGTTTTTCTTAGAAACTCCCCGGGTCATCCCAGATTCCCTGTAGGCACACAATTAACACAAAGCCGACATGTGGTATATCCTGAGTCCGTATTTTCTGTTTTTGGGCATGAAATCCACATTAGGATCTTGTAAACAACCACTAGACATCATCAAAATACAACTCAAACCCTAATCCTTCTCTAGGAATTTCCAAACATTGCATAACCAAACCAGATCAACTTCTAACTAAACTAGGATACAAAGAAACTTAAAACTAACTAAATGAAAGAAATATACCTCATGGGTGCAACTCAAGAAAAACCCTAGCTTGTCCAAAGCCTCCAAAATCCAACTTTGATTGGTCTATTGTGTTGAGGATGAGGAGGGGATCATTTTTAATGATGGGAGTATATAGTTTTGAGAAGGAACTTGAGATGGTATTTGGAGATGTAGGTGGAGGGAATATGAGGGTGAAGGAGTTGAAGAAATAATGGATGATGATGAAGGAGGCTACCCACTCTCTCTCCCCCCTTATCCTAACTCTCTTCCTTACCCTCACTCTCTCTTATTCTCACCCTCTCAATAATACCCTTTCTTTTGTCTTTTTGCTTCCCTTTTTCTTTTCTTCTTAAAACCAAATATCAACAATTACAAATGAAATAACATGCAACAAGAATGCAACATGTCATGGTGCACTAATCATGGAAAACTGTAAAAACACGGATTTGGCTTAATCGCGATTAGTAGTGCACTAATCGGGTTTAATTTTAAACTTGCGTAAAATAAATTTTAAAAATGACAAACCCAACAAATATATATTTAAATGAATAAATCATTTTAATCTCCAATTATTTCATAATTATTGGTATATATTTATACCATTTTACGAAAACCCCAATTTCGCAAATCGGGTAGTTTTCACGAAATATATTATTTTAATATTAAATTCCAAAAATAATATTTTATATTTTCTGATGTTACACCATAAATCATAATCCATAAGATGTAGTAGGTATTATCCAGATCTTCCATGGAGAATCCTCATGATAAGAGGATCTTGACCGAGTGTAGCATAGGAAACCATTTCCTATCAAGAGTATGTCATATACATACAATACGTGTAAGACAACCCACTTTCTACAACCTTCTTGTATATACAAGGTTCATATATCATTTTGATGAAGTCAAACTCTTTGACTGCCATATCAAAATAGATGTTCCAACTCTGCGATACTTGTTTTAATCCTGATGGACTTGAGCATATCTTTGAAAGTCTCAACTTTTCCATCTGCACCAAGAATATTCTCAAGATCCGTTTGCTCCCAATGGGTTTTGCCCATTCAGGTGCAACATTCAAAGTTAAACTTTGTTGGTGTACATGGATTCCATCTTTGATTGCATAGCATCCAGCCTTTACACAAAGTCTCCACTTGTGATGGCCTGCCTGAATCTAGTTGGGCCATCATCTACCATGATGCAATCCTCGCTCCCACTGTCACCGAGAATACCGCAGTATCTTTCAAGTGGATGAGGAACCCTACCAGATTCCCGGAGAGGCTGAGCTTCGTTGGAGACTATTGAATCCATTGGTTTCAACAAAATCATCAGCTGTTAGTTTATCTAGCTGGAACTCCTTCCAGTCCTACCTCATGACCTCTAATTTCTTCACAAGAAATTCCTTTTCTAAAAAGGTGGCATCCTGAGAAACAAAACACATTTTGCTCCTCAGTGTGGTAGAAGATATACCCTCCCGAATGTTCGGGATATCCAACAAACTTACACCGAACTGACCTTGCCTCGAGCTTGTCCGGATTTTTCTTTTCAACATAAGCCGGACAACCCCATATCTTAACTCGTTTAAGACATGGTCTCTTTCCATTCCATATATGACATAGAGTGGTAGGCTCTGATTTAGATGGAACCCCATTCAATAGGTATGCAGCTTCTCAAGTGCATAACTCCAAAAGGAAACAGGTAACTCAGCAGTACTCATCATAGAGCGCACCATATCTCATAGGGTGCGATATCTATCCCGATATACCGTTGTGCTGTGGTGTATATGAAGGAGTAAACTGAAAGAGAATCCCATTCTCCTTTAAATAATCCAAGAACTCCATGCCCAAGTATTTTCTTCCTCGATCATATCGAAGGACTATAATACTTCTACTCGTCTGGTTCTCAACTGCAAGCTTATATTTCTTGAATTTCTCAAAAGTTTCAGATTTGTGTTTCAACAGGAACATATGTCCGAATCCTGAGAGAAGATCAGTGAATATAATGAAGTACAAGGAACCAACCTTGGCATTTGTAGATATAGGACCGTATACATCATCATGTACCCGTCCCAACAGTTCAATAACTCTTTCTCTGTTTCCAGAAAATGGAGTATTGGTCATTTTACCTTTGAGACAAGACTGGCAAGTAGCATAAGATGAAAATTTGAACAGATTATCATATTCATCCTTATGTAACTTAGCTGGCCGTGTCGCATTGATATGACCTAGTCTACAATGCCACAAGAAGGATTCGTTCATTTCTGAACTACTCCGCTTGTGTGTGTTCTATATACTTTGAACTGTGGTTTGATTTAGAACGCATATGCTATTATATAATGTGCCTGATCCAATCAACTCTTGATTCAGGAAAATGTTCATAATATTATCCTCCAATACAGTATTATATCCTTCTTTAACTTAATAAAGAAACCGGTGTAATGTTGTATATCAGGTTCGGTATGTAACAACATTCGTTTAGAATCAATTAATACAAGGTGATATCAGCCAACTGATTTGGCTGCAACAATTGCACCATTCTCTAACACTTAGAGATATATCATCCTATCCCAGTTCTCTACTTTTCTGTAGCCCATGTAACATATTACATATACGGGATCCTGATCTGGTATCACATACCCAGGACGTAGAGGATACTGAGAAACAGTTCTTGGTAATGAACACACCCGAAGAAGATGCATCAACACGTACTTTCTTCGATTGGGTAGCATGGGAGTCCGGATATTCCCCTATTTCCTGCTCGGACTTATAATAATTATAAGATGTAGCAGAACCAATGTTCCCCAGCTCATTATAATAAGCAGGTTCGGTCAATGCATCCATATTATTATCTTTATTAAGACGTGACATGGTCGTTACCAGGGGAGAGAGAAGAAAACACCCAGCGTATGCTCTTGTAAGATTTAGATTGGTTATTATTTTATCTAATCAAGATGGCTCCCACTGTTTTAGTCAAATGTTCCTTCAAACCCTAAAAGGTAAGGCTAGACGGGATCAATTACACCCTACAAGTTCGCTAATCTTTCGGCCAGGCCAGTGTCGGTACTTTGAGGGAGGTTCCCCGTGCTTTTGCACGGACCTAACTAAAATAAACCTCGTTTTTCCAGGGGCGTAACCCCGTTAATACCTTTCTAGACACTTACTTGATCGGCTAATTGTAATGTGTAAAACTCTCCCAGGAGTAATTTCTAGACACCTACTTGATCGGCTAATTGTAATGTGTAAAACAATCAAGTAAAAACCCACTGCGAGTAAGAGTTACCCCTGGGAGAGTTTTACACATTACAATTAGCCGATCAAGTAGGCGTCTAGAAAGGTATTAACGGGGTTACGCCCGTGGGAAAACGAGGTTTATTTTAATTAGGTCCGTGCGAATGCCGGGGAACCTCCCTCAAAGTACCGACACTGGCCTGGCCGAAAGATTGGTGAACTTGTAGGGTGTAATTAATCCCGACTAGTCTTTCCTTTTAGGGTTTGAAGGATGATTTGACTAAAACAATGGGAGCCATCATGATTAGATTAAATAATAACCAATCTAATCTTGGAAGAGCATACGCTGAGTGTTTTCTTCTCTCTCTCTCTCCAGGTAGCGACCATGTCACGTTTTAATCAAGATAATAATATAGATGTATTGACCGAACCCGCTTGTTATACTGAGCTGGGGAACGTTGGTCCCGCTTCAAATTATAATTGTTATAAGACCGAGCAGGAAACAGGGGATTACCAGGATTCCCGTGCTGCCCAAATGAAGAAAGTACATGTTGATGCATCTTCTTCGGGTGTGTTCATTACCGAGAACAGTTTCTCAGAATCCTCTATGTCCTGGGTATGAGATACCAGATCAGGATCCTATATATGTAATCTGTTACATGGGATACAGATAGGTAGAGAACTGAGAATGGGTGATAAGTTTCAAGAGTTGGAAACGGTGCAAGTGTTGCAGCCAAGCTCGTTGGCAGTTATCATCCTGTATTACCAGAATACATTGATTCTGAACAAATGTTATTAGATACCGAACCTGATATACAACATCATATAAGTCTCTTTATTAAGTAAAGAAGGATATAATTTTGTATTGTTGGATAATGTTTTGAACATTTCCTATATCAAGAGTTGATCAGTTCAGGCACGTTATCTAAAAGCATATACGTTCTAAATCAAACCACAGTTCTTAACGTACAAAACACACACAAGAAGAAGAGTTCAGAAATGAACGAATCCTTCTTGAGGCATTGTAGACTAGGTCATATCAATGCGACCCGACTAGCTAAGTTACATAAAGATACATATTTAAATTAGTTTGAATTTACATCTTTTGAAACTTGCCAGTCATGTCATAAAGATAAGATTACCATAGCTCCGTTTATTAGAAACAGAGAAAGAGTTAATGAACTCTTGGGATTGATATATGATGATGTATGTAGGTCCCCTGTCTACACATACCAGGACTGGTTCTATGTACTTCATTACATTCACTGATGATCTCTCAAGATTCGCACATGTGTTCCTGTTGAAACACAAGTCTGAAGCTTTTGAGAAATTCAAAGAATATAAGTCAGAAGTAGAGAACCACAATGGGTATAAGTAATATGTCCTTTGATGTGATCAGGGAGGAGAATACTTGAGCACGGAATTTCTGGACTATTCTAAAGGAGAATGAGATTCTCTCTCAGCATTACTCCTCCGTATACACCATAACACGTTGGTATATTGGGGCAGAGCAAATCGCATCCTATGTGATATGGTGTGCTCTATGATGAGTACTACTGAATTGCCTATTTCCTTTTAGGGTGTTATGCACTTGAGAAGTTGCATACCTATTGAATAAGGTTCCAATCAAATCAGGTGCCTACCACTCCATATGTGATATGATATGGGAAGAGCCCTTCCCTTAAGGATGTTAAAATTTGGGGTTGTCCGTCCTATGTCTAAAAGCAAAATCCAGACAAGTTTGAGACAAGGTCAGTTCTATGGAAGTTTGTTAGATATTCCAAGCGTTCACAAGGGAATATCTTTTACCACACCGAGTAACAAAAGGTGTTTTGTTTCTCATCATGCCACCTTTTGGAAAGGGAATTTCTTGTGAAGAAATTAGTGGTCATGAGGTAGAATTGGAAAGAGTTACAGCTATACAAACTACAGCTGATGATTTGGTAGAACCGGAGGATTCAATAGTTCCCAATGAAACTCAGCCTCTCTGCCGATCTGGTAGGGTTCCTCACTAACCTGAGAGATACTTCGGTTTTCTATATGACAGTGGGAGCAAGGATTGCATCATAAGATGATGACCAACTAGTTTCGAGCCGGCCATCAAGAGTGGAGACTCTGTAAGAATGGCTGGATGCTAAGCGATCTGAGATGGAATCCATATAGACCAACAAAGTATGGACTTTGGTTGCTTTATCTGAAGGGTTAAATCCCCATTAGGAGCAAGTATATCTTGAGAAGATTACTTGGTGTACATGGAAAAGTTGAGACTTTCAAAGCTAAGGCTTGTTTCAAAAGGTTTTCGTCATCGACCAGGTGTGGATAATGATGAAACCTTTTCTAGTCCCTATGCTTAAGTCCATCCGGATCCTATTTTCCATTGCTACATACCATGACTATGATATCTGGCGGTTAGGTGTCATGACTGCATTTCTAAATAGCGATTTAGAAGAGAGCGTCTCTAAGTACACAGCTAGAGGGTTTCGTAGACAGTGGGAGCAGCGGAAACGTATGTAAGTTGCTTTACAGGTTAAAGCAGGCATCGTGGAGTTGGAACATCTGTTTTGATGTGGTAGTCAAAGCGTTTGACTTCATCAAAATGGTAGATGAACCTTGTATATACAAAAATGTAATAGGGATTATGGTGGTGATCCTCGTATTGTACGTGGATGACATACTTTTGATAGGAAAGGAGTTTCCTATGCAACACTCGGTCAATCTCCTCTTATCACAAGGATTCTCCATACAAGATCAAGGTGATACCTCCTAAATCCTGGGTTATGATCTATGAGATAGGTCTAAGTGGATGTTAGGATTCTCACTAGGTATAGTAAGATGGTATCAATCGATCCTGGGGAGAATCACTGGATAGCTTCCAGGGTGATAAGGTCGACTGAATGTCAGTCACAGGCATTGTCTTCACCCTCAGTGGAAGGACAGTATGTTGGAAAAGTTCCAAGCTAGATATCGTGGCAAGCTAGACGATAAAGGCTGGATACATTGCTACTATGGATGCTACCAAAGAGGCAGTCTCGATGTATATAAGTTCATGAGATGAACTTCGTTCCTACCATTGTGTGACAATGGAGTTATGGCTTTGGCCTAGGAACCCCTGTCCCATCAGTGATCCAGATATATTCTTAGGAAGTATCACCTGATCAACGAAATGGTTGATCTCCAAGGAGATCGAGGTAAGGAGAGTAGACAAAGAGAACAACACGGCGGATCCACTCACAAAAGCCTATTCCCAGGAGAGACTATTATGGGTTGGTTGAGTATGGGATACTATAACCACTGCTGATTGTTAGGTATGGGATACTACAACAGATGGACCTTGTGCAAGTGGGAGATTGTTAGTTATATGTATGACCTAGAGGCCATTACTGTACATACGATGTATATTGTAGTGGATGCTTGGACATATATAGGGAGGACTTTCTTGCTCGACATGATAGTATGCTATCTGGTTGCTCTTTATCTTAACATGTACACTTATTGTATCTTCGTTACATGTTGATAAAGATCTTAGGATGAGTACTTGACTACCAGGATTATGATGCAGATCATACTAGTGGGGATAGGGTAGTCGATAAGTACATCCTTCCAATGTTCCTAATCGTGGGTGTATTGAGACAGGGCATCGATATACCAAAGTAGACTAGCGTATAGCTTCTCGACCAATATAGATGTGCGATGGATGGTCCCATATCTATTGGTGTTTGACATCAGAGATGGTATAAGTGTTAGTTATATGTATGCCCTAGAGGCCATTACTGTACATACGATGTATATTGTAGTGGATGCTGGGACATATATAGGGAGGACTTTCTTGCTCGACATGATAGTATGCTATCTGGTTGTACTTTATCTTAACATGTACTCTAATTGTCTCTATATTACATGTTGATAAAGCCCTTAGGATATGTACTCGGCTACTGGGACTATGATGAGATCATACTAGTGGGGCTACGGTAGTCGACGAGTACATCCTATAACTGTTCCTAGTCGAGGGTGTATGGAGACAGGGCATCGATACACCAGAGTAGACTAGCGTACACGCATCTTGACCCATATGATGGGCGATGGATGATCCCATATCCATCGGTGTTTGACATCAAGGATGGTGTACAGGTGCTCAGTGGAGACTGGGTACACTGGACGGACTCGCCGAGAACTCCCAGATGGTATTATACCTCACGTCAGATGGCAGTTCTCCGGTGACACTGGTACAGAGTAGTCTGTTGACCCGAGATCGTCATAGAGTCTTGTGTGATTCCCACTGTGCTTTGATTTCCATCATACCACGTCCAAGAGGGCGTGCAAAAAGGTGGCTTTTGGGTACAGTCCCGAATCATATGGAGGCAATGAGCGATAGGAGGGGATTCGTCTCTCCCGGTATAGGGAGTTGATGTTGTGCTGTGTTCGATTGGCTATAACCGGAAATCCCTGGCCAGGGTTGCTGAGATTTACTGGTAAGTGTTATCAGTAGATTCTCGAACTGTTATAGACCTCATATCGACACGACTTATCAAGCTACTGGGGTCTGACGTTTACCACCCCTAGGCGAGATATGCGACATATCAGACGACGAGACCGGACTGTACGGGAGTGTTACTGTTTGGATTCATAGGAGAATGTACAGGCTTGCTTGTTGATCTTCTGAGCACTCAATACCTGGGTAGCTGTTACGTTTAGCTGACCGCTTGCAGCTTGTGGGTGTTTGATATGATCATCACCTACTGCCGGCGTATTGACGATTCTTTAGAGTCCTACACAGAGGTTTCTTGGCTCAGGCGAAACGGAGTAGGGGCACATATGTGATATGTACGGGATCGAGGATAGTGCGATATGAGATACCGTATTCTATTCTCGCGATATATGATATCAGCCGGGTCATCGGATCAAGTGTTGAGTCGATGAATCGGTACGGATAAATATTAGTCGGTTATATGCGATATAGCCGGATTGTTGGATCAAGTGTTGATTCGATAATTTAATGTATAATAATATATATGATATATTAAATTACATTAACTAATATTAGCTCACTAAAAGATTCTTTTTCTCACTCGGGTAATACATTGATATATATGCGATATATGTTAATTGTATTATTTTATTTGGTTACAATAAACATTATATATGTGATATATAATATTGTAACATGATATGATAACTAATGCAACATGTTTAGTAAAGATTAATCAAGATTAGGGTTTGATTTGGGTTAATGACTTCTAGTAGATTCTAGAAGGTTTTCTATTTTGTTTTGGAAAAGATATTTTCAAGTGACTCATTCTTAACTCAACCCAAACCCTAACCCTTGGTTAATTCTCTACAATGGTTAAGTCAACCATGGTTGCATTATTCATCATATTAATCCTTTCATTATTCATCACAAAAGAAATGGATCACTATTCTTCTTCTTCCTAGAGTTCTTCATGCAAAGCTTTCTTGCTTTGATATTTGTGATGAAAATATGTGAGAAAAAGATAAATAAAGAGAGAAAAAATCCTATTTCATCATCCTCATCTTCCCTTGCCCTTTAAATGAGAGTGTTCACTCAATTTTAGTGAGTGTTAGCTTGTGTTAATGAAACTTCAAGGTAGATCATCTTTGTATCGAAGATCGGAAGCAAGACTGCATCTTTCTCTTCGTAGAACCTCTGGAGAGTCCGGAACTCGATGATCGCAGCGAAGGGACCACAACACAGAGCTTATGAAGTGAAGGACCGGATCTACAAAGGTTGTAATCCCTCTCACTTAGTGTTAAAGTGTTTAGCATGCTAGTTTTCGCCTAATCTCTAGTTTAAAGATCCGTATTCGGGTTGTTCGGCACGGCTAAATTTTTAATCGGGCATGGTTGATACCTCGTAGACCCTTGTGCGCGTGCCTAGCAACCCTACATTGGTATCAGAGCCAAGCTAGAGCTTTAGGCGAAGTCTAGACGAAGTTTAAAGTCCGATCGAACCCGGAAAACCCGATATATCCTAGTTTCTGGAAATTTTTCAAAACTGTGATTTTTTTCATATTAAAAATACCCAAAAAATTCAGCAGGGTATTTTAAGAATTACTGTGAAACCCGACCCCCTAAATCGTCCAAAGCGCCGCGGAACCGCGGCCAAACCCTGGTATTGGCGGCGGTTCCGCGGCAAGAAGGAAGGATTGAGGGATAAGGTTTGCACAGTAACCTCCGTAGCTAATTCCTGATTCTTCTGGGCATTTTTAATTATACTCAAGTGTTGGGTTTTCTGGGGTGTATTGGGGACTCGTTGTTTCGATCGGATATTTTAAATTTGTTTAGTTTTTCCGGATAATTTTAGAAACTGTTAAAAAGTTCGGGCGGATATCAATAACTCACTTTTTCCCCTGTCGTAAATTTTTTCAAAAGTTGGATTTTTCCTCATGTTTAAGAACGTTCTAAGTCGTGCAAGTAACGCGGTGGACCCTTTAGAAGACAACAAACCTTAACTCGATTATGTGACCGTCTTGAACTGCCTTTTGAACCTTAGGGTTTGGGGCAGTACGGCGTGTCACATGTGAGGCGTTGGCTTGACCCTTCTACGGCTGGACCATTGGTACTGTGGCATGTGATGGATGTTTTTAAACTGATTTCAAGTGTTGAGATTTATTGGGGAAATCTTGGGTGTTTGATTATTCGATCGGAAAGTTTAACATTGTCTATTTATCTGGAACGTGATACAATA
Source organism: Agapanthus africanus (assembly GCA_030015575.1). Classification (NCBI taxonomy): domain Eukaryota; kingdom Viridiplantae; phylum Streptophyta; class Magnoliopsida; order Asparagales; family Amaryllidaceae; genus Agapanthus; species Agapanthus africanus. The sequence continues at coordinate 58,295,799 of JASDDO010000029.1, forward strand.
TTTGGAATCCACAAGTAGTTATGAGATAACTAATTTGAATGTTATAAATCTAGCAGTTTAGTCTCAAATTGATCGGTTGCCACGGAATTTTGATGTGATCAAAAGTCCGTCGCAATCACGTAGCATACGCGGATACTCGCCGGGTAAACTCAACAGACAGCTACACCCCATACCCCCGACCAAGTGACTGTAGGAGAACCCCGTCACCAAAAGCATCCGTTCGGGTGCTTGCGGCAGCGGTGTTCCACCTTAGTACACTTTGTCGACGGCATCGGGGGTGCGGCCGTCTACTAAAGTTTGCGACGAGCATTCGATCAGAATGTCGGGAATCTTGTTGAATTGCCCGACTTGATATTGAAAAGAGTTTTCGATAATGAGACTAAAATGCGGGGTTTATAATTGTTAGGCATGCGATGTCTAAGGAATTCATTTGGTTAGGCATGCGATGCCTAAGGAGGTTGCGGATTCCAACTGTTGTAGTTTTACACTTTCTTTTCTGTGACCGTAAGTGTAGTATGTGGCGTATCGCCGGTTTCGTTGCTATACATCAACGACAATCGGGATACACATACTTGCTTACGTTGATGATATGAGATATTATGTGATGCTGTGATATGTTCAATTGGATCGTCGCGTTCTGAATAGCCGGGGGTTTTATGTGAGATGAGAGTTTTTTCTTTTTCATTCATGTAAAATTCATTTGTATGTAATATTCTCTTATTGGGGAACTTCCAGGTTGCGGAAGATGTCACCGTTGTATATTATTTACTTTTCCGCATTAGGTAGACCCAAGGCGGGGAGCATAAGTAACCGGGTTCTAGGGTCCAGTGGGAGACCATCTCGAGGAGTCGAGACCGGGACTCCTAACCCTAGAATTGGCAGTGTTGCTTGCTGCTCTCGTAGGGGTCTAGGGATGTGGGTTTGGCTATTCATCGCGACCGTGGAATCCGTGTTTTATACAGGCTCGTATTGAAAACACGGACGTCCTAGTATATCCAATATTTCATATATGTTTCTTCTGCTGCAATGTTCTGTGATGAGATCATATTACTGCCTGAGACGAATGTTTATATTATATATATGAGTTATATGTTATATTGCAGATTTCGTTTCAAAAGAGATGCTTGTGAAGCATATTAAAATGGTACTTCATTAATGAGATTAATGAAATAAAAGAAACCTAAGATGTTGTAGAAACTTGTTTAATAAAAACTGGTAGCTCTAGTTCTTGCTTTGCATAGCGGTGTTCCTTGTAGAACATCCAGCACCTTATTCGATAAGGAAAGGACCGAGATCCCTTCACCGGGAGTGACTCCTTTAGCAATAACTGGCAGATGCTACAAACTCGGTTTGTCTTTTGATTGCTTCTATAGTTCTTGCTTTGCATAGTGATATTTGTGAAATATCCTGCACCTTATTCGATGAGGAAAGGGCCGACGATCCCTTCACCAGGAATGACCCCTTTAGCAAAACTAGAAAAGCCTCAAAAACACACTATTTAAAATCACTCGATTCTACAACGATATCAAGTTCATTACGCAAAGGGTTTTCTGAAAAACCCGTCGTAGCCCTCCGTCATTTCAGATAAGTAATAGTTAGTATTCGTGCTGCGTTTGTTGACCTTGTCAAGGCGTAGTGTGCGGTAGCTGATTACTGCTTATCTGTAAAAGCATATGATGTGATTGGATTCGGGTAGTCGTGCGACTTTGTTGACCTTGTCAAGGGTCGTGCGGGTGGGTTTAATTCAATCAGGAAATGACGGGTTGAACATGACTTGCGGTCTATGGTTTGTTGACCTTGTCAAGGTCATAGATCGCTTGGGGAAAAATATTATTGGGAATTTCAAGTGTTGAAATTTGCAATGAGATTGTATACCTTCTATGAGATAGTTGGATCCCGATACCCGCTGCGAGTAGGAGTTACTCCTGGGAGAGTTTTACACATTACAATTAGCCGATCAAGTAGGTGTCTAGAAAGGTGTTAACGGGGTTACGCCTCTGGGAAAACGAGGTTTACTTAATTAGGTTCGTGCGAAAGCACGGGGGACCTCCCTCAAAGTACCGACACTGGCCTGGCTGAAAGATTGGCGAACATGGAGCGTGTAATTAATCCCGGTTAGTCTTTCCTTTTAGGGTTTGAAGGAAGATTTGATTAAAACAGTGGGAGACATCCTGATTAGATATATTAGATAACCAATCTAATCTTGCAAGAGCATACGCTGAGTGTTTTCTTCTCTCTCTCTCTCCAGGTAGCGACCATATCACGCCTTAATCAAGATAATAATACGGATATATTGACCGAACCCGCTTGTTATACTGAGCTGGGGAACGTTGGTCCCGCTCCAACTTATAATTGTTATAAGACAGAGCAGGAAATTGGGGATTACCAGAATTCCCGTGCCGCCCAAACGAATAAAGTGCATGCTGATGCATCATCTTCGGGTGTGTTCATTACAGAGAACTGTTTCTCAGTATCCTTTACGTCCTGGGTATGAGATACCGGATCAGGATCCCGCATATGTAATCTGTTACATAGGCTACAGATAAGTAGAGAACTGAGAACGGGTGATAAGTTTCATGAGACAGAAAACGGTGCAAGTGTTGCAGCCAAGTCTGTTGGTCACTGTCACCCTGTATTACCAGAATACATTGATCCTGAACGAATGTTATTAGATACCGAACCTGATATACAACATCATATCATTCTCTTTATTAGTAAAGAAAGGATATAATTTTGTATTGTTGGATAATGTTTTGAACATTTCCTATATCAATAGTTGATCGGTTCAGGCACGTTATCTAAAAGCATTGACGTTCTAAATCAAACCACAGTTCTTAGTATATAGAGCACACACAAGAGGAAGAGTTCAGAAATGAACGAATCCTTCTTGAGGTATTGTAGACTAAGTCATGTCAATGCGACCCGACTAGCTAAGTTACATTGAGATGCATATTTAAATCTGTTTGAATTTACATCTTGTGAAACTTGCCAATCATGTCACAAAGATAAGATGACCATAGCCTTGTTTATTGGAAACAGAGAAAGAGTTAGTGAACTCTTGGGATTGATACATGATGATGTATGAAAGTCCCCTGTCTACACATGCCAAGACCGGTTTTTTTGTACTTCATTACATTCTCTGATAATCTCTCAAGATTCAGACATATGTTTCTGTTGAAACACAAGTTCGAAGCTTTTGAGATATTCACAGAATATAAGTTAGAAGTAGTGAACCAACAACGGGTATAAGTATTATGTCCTTTGATGAGATCAGGGAGGAGAATACTTGAGCACGGAATTCCTGGACTATTCTAAAAAAGAATGAGATTCTCTCTCAGCATTACTCCTTTGTATACACCACAGCACGTCGGTGTATCGGGGCGGAGCAATCACACCCTATATGATATGGTGTGCTCTATGATGAGTATTGCTGAGTTTCCTATTTCCTTTTGGGAGTTTTGCACTTGAGAAGCTGCATACCTATTGAATAGGGTTCAAATCAAATCAGTTGCCTACCACTTCATATGTGATATGGAAAGGGAAGAGCCCATATCTTAAGTTTGTTAAGATTTGGGGTTGTCCGGCCAATGTCTAAAAGCAAAATTCGGACAAGCTCGAGGCAAGGTCTGTTATGTAGAACTGGAAATGTTCCAGCTATACAAACTGCAGCTGATGATTTGGTAGAACCAAAGGATTCAATAGTTTCCAACGAACCTCAGCCTCTCCGCCGATCCAGTAGGGTTCCTCACACACCTGAGAGATACTTCGGTTTCTCTATGACAGTGGGAGAGAGGATTGCATCATAAGATGATGACCCAACTAGTTTCGAGCTGGCCATCAGGAGTGGGACTCTGTAAGAATGGCTGGATGCTTAGTAATCTGAGATGGAATCCTTATACACCAACAAAGTATTGACTTTGGTTGCTTTATCTGAAGGGTTAAATCCCCATCAGGAGCAAGTATATCTTGAGAAGATTACTTGGTGTACATGTAAAAGTTGAGACTTTCAAAGCTATGCTTAAGTCCATCCAGATCCTACTTGCCACGGCTACATACCATGACTACGATATCTGGTGGTTGGGTGTCATGACTGCTTTTCTGAATGATGTTTTAGAAAAGAGCGTCTATAAGTACACAGCCAGAGGGCTTCGTAGACAGTGGGAGCAGCGGAAACGTGTGCAAGATGTTTTATATGATAAAACAGGCATCGCGGAGTTGGAACATCTGTTTTGATGTGGTAGTCAAAGAGTTTGACTTCATCAAAATGGTAGATGAACATTGAATATACAAAAAGGTAGTAGAGAGTATGGTGGTGATCCTCGTAAAGTACGTGGATGCCACACTCTTGATAGGGAAGGAGTTTCCTATGCTACGCTTGGTCAATCTCCGCTTATCACAAGGATTCTCCATATAGGATCAAAGTGATACCTCCTAAATCCTGGGTTTTGGATCTATGAGATAGATCTAATTGGATGTTAGGATACTCACTAGTTGTAGTGAGATGGTATCAATCAATCCTGGGGAGAATCACTGGAAAGGTTCCAAGGTGATAAGGACGACTTAATGTCAGTCGCAGGCATTGTCTATACCCTCCGTGGAGGGACGGTATGTTGGAAGAGTTCCAAGCTAGATACCGTGACTTACTAGAAGATTAAAGGCAAGATACATCGTTACCAAGGATGCTACCAAAGAGGCAGTCTGGATATATATAAGTTCATGAGATGAACTTCGTTCCTACCATTGTGTGACAATGGAGTTGTGGCTTTAGCCAAGGAACCCCCGTCCCATCAGAAATCCAGATATAATTCTTAGGCAGTATCACCTGATCATGGAGATGGTTGATCTCCAGGGAGATCGAGGTTAGGAGAGTAGATACAGAGGACAACAGCGCGGATCCACTCACAAAGGCCTTTTTTCCCAGTAGAGACTTTTATGGGATGGTTGAGTATGAGATACTTCAACCGCAGCTAATTGTTAGGTATGTGATACCACAACAGATGGCCCTAGTGCAAGTGGGAGATTGTTAGTTATATGTATGCCCTAGAGGCCATTACTGTACATACGATGTATATTGTAGTGGATGCTGGGACATATATAGGGAGGACTTTCTTGCTCGACATGATAGTATGCTATCTGGTTGTACTTTATCTTAACATGTACTCTAATTGTCTCTATATTACATGTTGATAAAGCCCTTAGGATATGTACTCGGCTACTGGGACTATGATGAGATCATACTGGTGGGGCCACGGTAGTCGACGAGTACATCCTATAACTGTTCCTAGTCGAGGGTGTATGGAGACAGGGCATCGATACACCAGAGTAGACTAGCGTACACGCATCTTGACCCATATGATGGGCGATGGATGATCCCATATCCATTGGTGTTTGACATCAAGGATGGTGTACGGGTGCTCAGTGGAGACTGGGTATACTGGACGGACTCGCCGAGAACTCCCAGATGGTATTATACCTCACGTCAGATGGCAGTTCTCCGGTGACACTGGTACAGAGTAGTCTGTTGACCCGAGATCGTCATAGAGTCTTGTGTGATTCCCACTGTGCTTTGATTTCCATCATACCACGTCCAAGAGGGCGTGCAAAAAGGTGGCTTTTGGGTACAGTCCCGAATCATATGGAGGCAATGAGCGATAGGAGGGGATTCGTCTCTCCCGGTATAGGGAGTTGATGTTGTGCTGTGTTCGATTGGCTATAACCGGAAATCCCTGGCCAGGGTTGCTGAGATTTACTGGTAAGTGTTATCAGTAGTTTCTCGAACTGTTATAGACCTCATATCGACACGACTTATCAAGCTACTGGGGTCTGACGTTTACCACCCCTAGGCGAGATATACGACATATCAGACGACGAGACCGGACTGTACGGGAGTGTTACTGTTTGGATTCACAGGAGAATGTACAGACTTGCTTGTTGATCTTCTGAGCGCTCAATACCTGGGTAGCTGTTACGTTTAGCTGACCGCTTGCAGCTTGTGGGTGTTTGATATGATCATCACCTACTGCCGGCGTATTGACGATTCTTTAGAGTCCTACACAGAGGTTTCTTGGCTCAGGCGAAACGGAGTAGGGGCACATATGTGATATGTGCGGGATCGAGGATAATGCGATATGAGATACCGTATTCTATTCTCGCGATATATGATATCAGCCGGGTTATCGGATCAAGTGTTGATTCGATGAATCGGTACGAATAAATATTAGTCGGTTATATGCGATATAGCCGGATTGTCGGATCAAGTGTTGATTCGATAATTTAATGTATAATAATATATATTATATATTAAATTACATTAACTAATATTATCTCACTAAAAGATTCTTTTTCTCACTCGGGTAATACATTGATATATATGCGATATATGTTAATTGTATTATTTTATTTGGTTACAATAAATATTATATATGTGATATATAATATTGTAACATGATATGATAACTAATGCAACATATTTAGTAAAGATTAATCAAGATTAGGGTTTGATTTGGGTTAATGACTTCTAGTAGATTCTAGAAGGTTTTCTATTTTGTTTTGGAAAAGATATTTTCAAGTGACTCATTCTTAACTCAACCCAAACCTTAACCCTTGGTTAATTCTCTACAATGGTTAAGTCAATCATGGTTGCATTATTCATCATATTAATCCTTTCATTATTCATCACAAAAGAAATGGATCACTATTCTTCTTCTTCCTTGAGTTCTTCATGCAAAGCTTTCTTGCTTTGATATTTGTGATGAAAATATATGAGAAAAAGATAAATAAAGAGAGCAAAGATCCTATTTCATCATCCTCATCTTCCCTTGCCCTTTAGATGAGTGTGTTCACTCAATTTTAGTGAGTGTTAGCTTGTGTTAATGAAACTTCAAGGTAGATCATCTTTGTATCGAAGATCGGAAGCAAGACTGCATCTTTCTCTTCGTGGAACCTCTCGAGAGTCCGGAACCCGATGATCGCAGCGAAGGGACCACAACACGGAGCTTATGAAGTGAAGGACCGGATCTACAAAGGTTGTAACCGCTCTCACTTAGTGTTAAAGTGTTTAGCATGCTAGTTTTCGCCTAATCTCTAGTTTAAAGATCCGTATTCGGGTTGTTCGGCACGGCTAAATTTTTAATCGGGCATGGTTGATGCCTCGTAGACCCTTGTGCGCGTGCCTAGCAACCCTACAATACGGGTTCTCAATGGAGACTGGGTACCCTGGACGGACTCGCCGAGAACTCCCAGATGGTATTATACCTAACGTCAGATGGCATTTCTCTAGTGACACTGGTACAGGTTAGTCAGTAGACCCAAGATCGTCATAGAGTCTTGTGTGATTCCCACCGTACTTTGATTTCCACCTTACAACATTCAAGAGAACGTGCAAAACGGTGGCTTTTGGGTACATTACCGAATCACATGGAGGCAATGAGCGATAGGAGGGGTTTCGTCTCTCCTGGTATTGGGAGTTGATGTTGCGCTGTGCTCGATTGGCTATAACAGGAAGTACCTGGCCAGGGCTGATATGGAGATCTACTAGTAAGTGTTATTAGTAGTTTCTCGACCCGTTATGAGCCTCACATCGGCATGACTTATCGAGTTACCGGGGTCTGACGTTTTACCACCCCTAGACGAGATATGTGACATATCAGACGAAGAGACTGGACTGTACGGTACTGTTACTGATTGGATTCGCAGGAGTGTGAACAGCCTTGCTTGTTGACCTTCTGATCACTCAATACCCAGGTGGCCATTAAGTTTAGCAGACCGCTTGCGGCTTGTGGGTGTTTGATATGATCATCACCTACTGCCGGATTATTGACGAGTCTTTAGAGACCAACACAGAGGTTTCCTGGCTCAAGCAAAACGGAGTAGGAGCACATATGTGATATTTGCGGGACTGAGATTGATACAAGTATGTGATACCGTATTGTATTCTCGCGATATGTGATATCGGCCTGGTATATATGATATAGCCGGGTCATCGGATCAAGTGTTGATTCGATGAATTGATACATATTATATTAGTCGGTTATTTGTAACATAGCCGGATTATTAAATCAAAAGTTGATTTAATAATTTAATGTATAACTGTATATGTGATATATTATATTACATTAACTAATATAAGCTCACTTAAATGATTCTTTTTCTCACTTGATGATATATTGATATATATGTGATATATGTTAATTGTATTATTTTCTTTTGTTACAAAATTGTATATATGAGATATGTATAATTGAAATATGTTCGGTTACAAATGCAACTAGGGTTTTTTGAGATTAAACCATGCTAGGGTTTAGTTTAGGGTTTATATTTTATTTTGGATAAATCTAAAATGAGTGGATTATGTAAAGATATTATGCTCTTGTTGACTTAGTCCACCCTTGTAGATATTTCTAAGATATTTTATTAACCTAATGTCATGACCTGAAATAGCACGTGACTGGCACTTGAATCGTATGAAGTCTATATGACCCCATCTAATTCAAGTAAGCCAAAAGCCCAGAAATCTAAAACCATTTTAAGGAGTAAATAAGAAAACTAGTTTTTAAGAAGTAAGGAAAATATGTTTAAAAAATACAAGGTTTTTAAATGAGTAGCCGAATATGCATTTGTAAAATCCTCAATGTTTTTTCTGAAAATTTCGGCAGAGTTTCCTTTGTAAATACTGGCCCCGAACGGGGTACAACAAGAATAATATATGCACAATGATAAAAGGCATCCCCAAGCGGGAGCTAGCTCTTCGTCAATCGACGGTCACAACCACGCAAGCAATATAATATACAACGCCAAAGGGCGAGGATCAAAACTCAAAAAGAAACTCAAAATCTTAATGAAAACCATAATACTACAACGCGCAACTCTAAGGTCGAAATAATACATAACTGGTTTTCTAAGTTTGAAATAATATACAAGTTTTGGTTGATGGAATTACTAGATACAACTGAATACAGTAAATACAAGGGTGGTCACGATGCGAGTGAACCCACCTACCAAAGCAATCACCCAGAAAGGGGGCAGTGTGCCAGAAAAGCCGCAATAGAACCTGTACGGCAAAACCTGCAAGAACTGTGGCACAACGGGGGTGAGTTGATAACTCGTGAATAAAAAACATCACAGGGTAGAAATCGTATGCATGACATAATGCTAGATCAATACGATCAGTAATAATATATCCTCAATATGAAGTATGCTCAATGTCGACTATATCATGAAGTCTAAAAGTACGTGGATATCATCCAACTATGTAATCAATGTGTGTATGTAGATATCGTCCACGTGTCACCCAATGACAATAAGCAGCATGCATGTAAATATCATAAACATATGCATGGAAGTATGAGAATGTAAATCAAAATGTGTCGCTCGCGACATATCAAAATCATGGAACCTGAGTGTCAAGTATCGACACTCGAAAACATCATGAAACCTGTGCCTAGCATCGGCACATAAATCCTCATATATCGAGATCCGTCAGTGCGGATCGGCCCACATCATCTATCGACTCCGGTCGGTATCCTCCGGATATCCGCCGAGCTCAAATACAATCACTGGTAGGTAGTGGTCCCTCTGCCAGGCTCACCATCTAGCTACACAGCAGATCCATTCTCACCCCGGGGTACCATACCGGGTCCACCATGTACCCGCAATCGGTGCCTACCACTCCTCAAATCGGGTATACTCACACAAGCTCTCTGAAACCGAGAAAACTCATGGTGGACGCACTGAAATATCATATCAAGGGTAACCGGGTTTTTAAAACAATACATACTCTCTTTTAAAATACCCACGGTTCCCAAATCCAGAAATATCATGGAAACAACATATCTCAATGCGTATAATCAGAAAGCATGATGTATGCGACATATAAAAGAAAATGTAAGCATATCAATATATCATGCAACATGGAATAGTAATATGCACATATTGGGGGAAACCGCTTTTTTAAAATGAAACAGTTTTGAAGAGTATCTTGCGGTTCCCAAATCTCCAAATCAAGCAAGAAATCATTTATGTATTCGCAAATGATTATGTGTCGAAGTATGGGTGTACAATATGTAAGTACACGAATATGAATGTACAATAGGTATGTGCACAAGTATGAGTGTACAATATGTAAGTACACGAATATGAATGTACAATAGGTATGTGCACAAGTATGCCATGCAAGGGTCATATCCTGAATGCAACAGTACTACAGTGTAGTGACATGGCAATTATCGATGATGAAGTGTGTGAGCCGACAAGCAGGTGTATGTGAAACATATGCATCATCGATAATGGTGCTGGTGTCCTAACAGCATGGTTTTGATATAACAATAAGCATATTTATCATGCAATGCGATGCAAACAGTAAGTATATGCAGCAAAAGAATAATAAACACAACTGTGTAGAAGCTACATCAATGCATCCATATCATACTGTTTTGCCATTTGAAAGAAGAAGAATCGGGGTTTTTAGGAAAATAAGGGCTATGGTGTTTTTAAGAAAAGATGCGTCTTTTGAGAATATCCGTAGAATTCCTTTGCATGTCATTAAAATACTCCCGATTCGTTAGTTTTTGAAATAGGTATGACCTCAGCCTAGCCTAACATCTACTAGCAAAACTACGGCTCTAACTAACAAGTCAATCAGGATGGGTATGGAAACTGCCTAAATCTGAGTCGATATATATATATATATATAATAGTCGGTGATCCCGCCTCAAAGGTACCGCGTACGATACAATATCATATGACATCCTCGAGTCATGAGTGTGGATCTATCATCAATATAAAGCTCGTACAGTAAATCATCGTACGGCATCCTAAAAGCTGGGTACGGGTCAATATCACATTCCTCTCATCAATTTTCAGGTATCCTCATCATCATATCTCATGATCTGGGGTACTGATCTAAGTCTAGTACAAATCGATACCATCTAGGTAATTATGAATGTGTGTGTGAAACACATGTCCAAAGGCCCGCTAAAATCACATGTCGTATCCCAAATACGAATCACAATATATCACCGATCTCATGGCACTCTGCCCAATATCATCGACTCATCTCCAAATATCATCCACTATCCTCGTCACCTAAGTATATGTATAACGAATATGCATGTGTGTGCGTGTGGGTGTAAGCCTATTCTAGGGTTCGCAACTAGGAACTATACTAGTTTACTTCTACGCCCTAATCTAACCATAGTACACCTAATCTCATCTCAACTATCCACGACACACTATAAGCTATCATAAATAGTACATATATACTATACTAAACATCGAACTGCGGGGGTGCTATACGCCATCCACCCGACTTCCCCCATAGATATAATCTACTCACCTTGCATCTTGCTTATCGATGTTGATGTCGTCATCATCTTCTTCATCGTCTTGAATCGTCGTGGGGGTACCTACATGTCACATGTAGTGCATCGCATTAAAACCAAATCGAAACCAATACGACACACGAAAACCTAAACGACACGCTTAAAGGCCTATAGGTTAGAACCTATGGACTACGCTTTCAAAACCATCAAACAATGCTCGATATCGTCGTATAAACGCCAAGTAATCGAGGTAAAACGCAATTATACAAATCCAGAATTTAAAATACGCAAAACGAAAACACGAATTAAAACAGCAACTCAGGAAAAAGGCTCCAGATTCTACCCTTGGTCAAATTGGACAATTTTGCACATGCCAAGGGTCTAGTTTACTGGAGATAAGGCTCTACAACAAAAACGAAGCATATCTAACCTGCTCTGGCCGCAAATTGCGGCCAGAAAGAATTAATTTGCGGCCTGAAAGAGGGGGTAGGAGCTAGGGTTTTGGGTGATAGTTCCTGGGTGCATGCATGTCTCATTGTCCTTACAAAATAATTTTTAGAGTCTCGGGGTGATAGTGTAACACCTTAGGTTGTGTTTAGGGGTTAATTATATTTTAATATATAGTTTTAATAAAAAGTTTACCAAACTAAGTTTTAAATATTTTATCCTATTTAATGAATATTTTATTAGAATTTTTCTAGGCACACACACACTTGTGCATGTAAACTAGGGATTAAGAGGTGGGGTTAAACCATGATTAGCAAGCATGATGGATTAACCCATTTTATTTAAGTTAATTGATTCTTATTAGGTGTATTTGGGTTTTTATTTATGAGTGTTGTTTTTAATTTTTAATTGAGAAATGGTTTGGTTCTTGTGTTGACTTGATGAGAGAGAAGGAGTATGGGCTTCATGGTTGAGCCATGCTCATTAAATGAAGAGAGAGGGGGAGAGAGGGGGGTCTTTGACTTGTGCTCTTATTTCTCTGCTCATTATCATTCTCACAACTCTGCCTCACACACACATACACACCCTCACACAGCAGCAGCAGCCCCAGCAACATCAGAAGCAACAGCTGCAGAAGCATCAGCAGCAGCCACAACATCAGCACCAGCAGCAGCTACAGCATCAGCACCAGCATAGCAGGCAGCAGTAGCAACAGCAGCTCACCTCTTCTTAATCTCCTCCATTCTCGTTGCACCTAGGGTCTTGTAAGGTATAGAATCTGAGCCCAACTTCGTGCTTGCTTAACATATGTGTAGTTCAGCTTCGGTTTGTATAAAAAGTGAGTTTTGGGCTTGAAATGGTGATTTGTGTAGACTTATGGTTAAGTGTTGTTAGTGTTGGTTAACCTAGCCTAATTAGGTGTTATTAAGACCATGAAAACCTAATTAGACCCCAAATTACAACAAAATACCCTAGGGTTTCAAATTGTGCAAAATTTAGCGTTTTAAAGTGAATTTTGGCTCTCTGTGATCTGCTATAGGCCCGAGCACTTCAGGTCAAAATTGAGGAAACTAGAGCACACTAGATATACCCTGACCACACCACCAGATCCCAAGACCCCTACCCCATAGCGAGGCCGCCGGTTTATTCTTTCTGGCCGCAATTTGCGGCCAGATGAGGGAATTTTTGGGTGTAGTTTGTGTGGGTAGGAGTCTGCTACATTTCTAGGGCCATTGGTATGTATAATTTTTTAAGTTGTTAGCCTGGGTAGAATCTGGGACGTTATATCGTATTTCTAGTACGTTTGGTTCGCGCGATACGCGCGATACGCGAGAGGGTTCTGTGATTCAGCGTATCGCGGCGTGTCGGGATGAGTTTTAGACACGTACACACGTTTAGCGTATCGTACACACGCGCGTTTAGTTCGCGACGCGAGCGTATCGTTTGGCTTAGATATCGCATCTTGCGAGGCGGTTGCTTATATGGACTCTTGTGTAAATTCCAGGTTCGCAGGCGGGTATGTCGGACGAAGCTAAGAAAGGGAAGTAGGTGGTTGGCTACGAGTAGCGCATGACCAGGTGAGTAGATTTAACATCTACGGGAAAATCTCCCGTATGGCGTTAAGCGTCAGGGCGTGTTAGGATATTTAGTATAGATGTTCATATGGACGGTAGTAGCATACCTTATTGTTGCATATAGAAATGATAGCATAGGACATTGCACTGTCACTAAGGGTTCAAGTTGCACGAGCACGATTTATATACTACACTCACACCGTTACTGATTACCATGACACTCACATTATAGGATTGCTGTAAATCGTATATCATACTAATTCCACTTCATTGAAGTTGTCACGATTTGCCGCATAACACATATATTGATATCTTCATACCTGCGCACATGCACACTTTATACTCATACCAGTGCACACACATATTGATATCTTCATACCTGCACACATGCACACTGTATACTCATACCAGTGCACACATATATTGATATCTTCATACATGCGCACATGCACACTGTATACTCATACCAGTGCACACATATATTGATATCTTCATACCTGCGCACATGCATACTGTATACTCATACTAGTGCACACTGTTGGAGATAGTGCCCTCAAACTCAATTATTGGATCGCAGCTACGTGATTGCAATGATTGAGGCAGGACCTATACCGATATGACAGTCTTGCTCGAGATGATAGTATACTATCTGGTTTGTATTTATCATTGTATACAGGCTTTAGTTCGCTATTGCATAGTTGATAGAGCCCATAGGATTCTTGCTTGACTAACAGCAGTATGATGGCGATCATATACGTGAGAGCTGGGGTCTATAAGCACATCCTTAAAGTGTCCCTAGTCGTGGGAGTTTCGAGACAAGGCATCGATACTCCAGAGTAGACTAGTGTATACAGTCGAGACCCCGACGAGGGGCGATGGCCGGTCACACAAGATATTGGTGTCAGTTGGTTCACCTAAGATGTATACAGGTGCTCATTGGGTTATGAGTACACCAGACAGGACTCGCCGGGAACATGCTAGTTGGTATTATACATATCGTCAGATAGCAGTTCCCTGGTAACATGTGTACAGGTTAGTTCATCGACCTGAGGTCGTCATTTGTCTCGTGTGAGTTCCCACTGTGCTTTGATTTCTACCCTACCACGGCTCAAAGGAGTCACGCAAACAGGTCTTTTTTGGGGTCCCGAGCCACAGGGAGGCAAGTGAGCGGATCGGCAGGGGATTCGTCTCTCCCGGTATTGGGGGTGAGATCACAGCTAGGTGAGCCATTACACAAAGCCCTCGGCCGAGGCAGGAGATTTACTGGTAGGTACTCCAGTAGTATCTCAGGGTATTCTGGGCCACTCTCTGACACGATTTATACCGCTACTGGGGTCTGACGTCACTAGCCCCCTAGGCAGATATGCGATACTCATAGACGAACGGACCGGACTGTATATATATTGTCACTGTTAGGCTTAGTAGGGTTTATGGATGAGTTTGCTCGTCAGTTTCCTTTCCATTCAATACATAAGCAACCGTTACGTACAGCCAGTACCTCTGACGTGCTAGTGGTTATACCCAGTGCCAGTATATTGATGAGTCATTAGAGTTCCCCATAGACACTTTCCCATATTCGGATGAAACGTTGTAAAGGCCGTACGGTATTATGGCAAGGTTCGGAAAATGCACGTGCGGTTTCGCACGTGTCATATTTCGGGCAGATAATACTGGTCGGCTTTGGTTTAAGCCGGATCCGAGTATTATACTGTGTAGATATAATATCTTTGTCTCAGTTGCATTTGTATTCGGTCGTAATACAAATGCGGATATGTTTATACTGATACGGGGTTATCCTGAAATTCGTTTCAGGGTCACTTTTGGAAGTTGCCAGTTTCCAGTTTTCTATCGGCCGTATTTAACATTCGGTTAAATACGGATTTATCTTTTCTTGAGATGAGTGTGGAAGTTTCTAGAGGCTTCTAGAAGGTAGTGACTAGGTTCATGCATCTTTGTGACTCATCAGTGCATTTAATGATGTTTGATGACTAGGGTTAATGATTCATCATTTGCATTGAATGTGTTCATACAAGGTGTCTTGTGACTCATTCTCTTCTTTAATCTTATGGTCACCTTCCCCTCTCCTACACTCACCTCCCTCCTCCATAAAAGTGGCCGGCCCTTCTTGTGAGAGAGAGAGATTGATTCATTTGGAAAAAAAGATTATAGTTTAGGTGTATGGAAATTTCATAGCTCATTTTATTCCATCACCCAATTCAAATGGCAACTTCATTAACCGTTCGTCCATGGCTTTGGACGTAACGAGACAAAGTGTTCTACTCATTCTCTACATCATCGTGGTCGTCTCTTTTAGCAAACTGGACGACTGAGTTGCCTCGGTTCAGAGGCGGGAGCCCGTTTAAAGATCCGTCGACGTGGTGCCACCTGGACGACAAGACTGGAGATTCAGTAGATCGGAGCGGCCGCAACAAAGCGTGGGATGATGGTTGAAGACTGAAGGACTCGGATCGTTCGGTATAACTCTTCTACCCACTTTGTAGTTTGTTAGTTTAGCTTTAATGGCAGATCCGGGTTATAGTACGCGATAACGCCAGTTGTAAAAAGTTTTTGTTCCGCATTTGGCGTCTGTTAGACAGCCGGGACGCTACCGTGGACTTACAGTGGTATCAGAGCCTCACCATTAAGCTATACTAACTTGTGCTAACACGTTTAAAACATCGATCGAACGGAATTTCGAAAACTGCAATTTTTTGGGTTAAAGTTTCTGTAGATTTTTAAAAGGGTCTAAAAATTATTTTGCATATCACAGAAAAGAGAGCAGGCTTTTTTAAGAATTCTGGTGAAATTTGGTCAACTGAAGCTTCCAAAACGCCGCGGAACCGCCGCGCAAACCCTAGTTTGGCCGCTATTCCGCCGCCGTTTTGGAGCTACAGTAAACCATTTTCCTACAGTAGGTTCTTCTTATAAAATTGTTGTTTATGGAATATTTCTTTTGGGCCTAAATTTTATTACTGTACAGCAGATGTACGTGGGGCCCACTTCGGGAAGTTTTGTCGATCGAAATTTTAAACTTGTTAGTATGCAGTACTTACCTTATATCTCCGACCGGGAATGTCATTTGAGCGGTAAACCGCGTCTAATTGCTATAGTCCTTTTAGACGGGTTTGCGAACGTGACATTCGCATTGATGTTCTGTGTTGTGTTGTGATGTTGCGGATTTGTCGTGGTGGATAGCAGGGTGCAATGATAGTGCAGTTTGGATTTATTTGTACATTTGATATTGCGGGACGATCGTCCAACATGTGGACTGCCGTCACTGCCTGTTGTATAATATTCTTTTGGGGCACGACCGGGTTGAGGTCGATGTACCAGTTGTACAGATTTTTATTTCTGTACTAGATTTACCCCCCGACGAAGTGCACGGATAGCCGGGTTCGGGAAGGCAACGGGTCCGTATCTCATGGCTTTGAGAGGCAAAGGGGCCTCACTCTAGAATTGACAGACTATTCGCCGCACTCGTAGGGGGTACAGGTTGACCCAAGGAGGGGTGCTCAAGTTACTGGATTCCGTGAAGTACCGGGTGGTCCATTCATTTTGCTGTAGGGGGCTGCCTCGCTTCAGGTTTTGGCGGGTAACTTGCCGCACCCGTAGGGGTCTAGGTTTCATTGCACAGGCTATCCACACGACCACGGGAACGTCGGGTTTCAGTAGCGGCTCTGTGAAACCCATGGATCCCAGATTATCTGTATTGTTCTGTGATGCTTATTACTTTTCTGTAATGTTGAATATTATCACGCCTGGAAGCGATTATTGTATATTGGTATATATACTATTAGATGTTATATATGTTTTACACCCGCGCTAGTCCAGTCCCCTCTCTGTCGTTAGTTAAGTAACCTAACGGGTGATGACGGGACCCAGAGGCGAATGCGGATGGCATATACGTACATTTTATTTTCGTTCTTTTCTGGTGTGATTGATTGATGGGACTGCGTTGATTCTTATCAATGCAAGATAAAACAAACCTATATTTGATGTTGTTGGAACAAATTTTAAAAAGGTGTTATTACAAATATGTTTCCTTTTGTTTTGCATAGTGATATTCAGATGGAATATCCTGCACCTCATTCCACGAGGCAATGGCCGAGATCCCTTTACCGGGAATGTGTTGGGTTAGCCTAGCACCTCATGAAGGGATTGGAAGCATCACATGTACCAAAGATTGAATTTTTAGGGTGCTAAGTTAACGATCATTGAATCGTTCCTAGAAAATTAGGGTTGCAAATTTTTCACATCAATATAGGAAAGAAAAGCTAGGGTTTTGAGAGTACAACCTTTGTAGCTCCCTTCGCTAGACTCCTCGGCTACTTGCTGTTTGGAAACGGGTCCGCTTGAACTCCTCTTGGTCAACGATGATCCACCTGGAGTTCGCTTTGTCCAAGCTTGCAACTTCACCCGATCAAGAGAATGAAATGAAGCTAACACTCCAAACAAATGGGCTAGACTTGTGTAGAATGGTGTTGTGGTTCTCTTTCTCACTTCAAAATCCTAACTTGATGAGTATATTGCTCACTACAAAAATCTAGAGAGCAAATGAGAGAGGAAGAAGAAGATGATGGCTATATCTTTTACAAGAGTGAAAAAGATAACTCTTGTTAAAGAAAAATGAAAATATATGAATATATATTTTCTTGTTCTCATCTCAAACCATGGTTTAAACAATGAATATATTATTTAACTTGAGTTAAAACACAAAAGGAAAGTTTACCCAAGGTTAAAAGGTGGGTGAGAATGGTTAGGTCAAAAGAAGAGTGTAGAAACAAATCAATGATAACCATTTTCCTTTTTCCTTTTTGTTTTAAATCAAATGAAATAAAATCCATATATAAAACCATGGTGTGAGTCTTATATTGCCACCATTTTCATGTATGTACAACCATGAAGGATGTATGTATGTATGTATGTATGTGTGTATGGACATCCAAATGTGCATGAATCTAAAAAGAGAACATACATGCATGCATACATACATCAAATACAAGAAAGGATTTCTAGTGAGAAACTAAGGGTTAAATGATAAATCAACACTTGATTTATCAATCCGGTCATATCACATATGACCCTAACCAAAAGCAAGTCGCCCGATCAATATACGGTATCCCATACGCGCATTCTAATCGGGTCTATGCGCATATCGCATACGCGCACCACAACGTTTCGCCTGGACTAGGTAACTCCTTTGTGGGACTCTAAGACTTGTCAATACATTGGCAGTGGGTGATGATCATATCAAGCACCCCCAAGCCGCAAGCGGTCAGCTAAACGTAACGGCCACCCGGGTATTGAGCGATCAGAAGAGAACAAGCGAACCTGCTACAACTCCCGTCGAGCCAATCGGCAACACTTCCCGTACAGTCCGGTCTCCTCGTCTGATATGTCGCATATCAAGTCTAGGGGTGGTAAACGTCAGACCCCAATAACTGATAAGTCGTGCCGATTTGAGGCTCATAACGGGTCGAGAAACTACTGGTAACACTTACCAGCAAATCTCTGAATCAGCCCTGGCCAGGGACTTCCCTGTTACGGCCAATTGAGCACAGCGCAACATCAACCCCCAATACCGGGAGAGACAAAACCCCTCCTATCGCTCATTGCCTCCATATGACTCGGGACTGTACCCAAAAACCACCGTTTTGCACGCCCTCATAGACGTGGTAAGGTGGAAATCAAAGCACAATGGGAATCACACAAGACTCTATGACGATCTCGGGTCTACAGACTAACCTGCACAAGTGTCACCTGAGAACTGCCATCTGACGTGAGGTATAATACCATCTGGGAGTTCTCGGCGAGTCCGTCCAGTGTACCCAGTCTCCACTGAGCACCCGTATACCATCTCTGATGTCAAACACCAATGGATATGGGATCATCCATCGCCCATCTCATGGGTCGAGAAGCGTATACGCTAGTCTACACTGGTAT
Organism: Agapanthus africanus; assembly: GCA_030015575.1. Classification (NCBI taxonomy): domain Eukaryota; kingdom Viridiplantae; phylum Streptophyta; class Magnoliopsida; order Asparagales; family Amaryllidaceae; genus Agapanthus; species Agapanthus africanus. The sequence continues at coordinate 58,315,081 of JASDDO010000029.1, forward strand.
ATCGATGCCCCATCTCGATACACCCATGATTAGGGACCTTGAAGGATGTACTTATGGACTACCATGTCCCCACTAGTATGATCCTCATCATAGTCCAGGTAGTCAAGTACACATCCTAAGGGCTTTACCAACATGTAACTATAAGACAGTATAAAGAGACTAGTATACATGTTAAGATAAAGAGCAACCAGATAGCATACTATCATATCGAGCAAGAAAGTCATCTCTATATATGTCCAAGCATCCAATATAATATACATCATCCGTACAATACTGGCTTCTAGGGCATACATACAACTAAAAATCTCCCACTTGCACTAGGGCCAGCTGCTGTAGTATCGCATACCGAGCATCCCGAAGAGTCTCTCAAACTGTATTTGGGGAATGGCCTTCGTGAATGGATCCGCTGTGTTGTTCTTCGTGTCAACCCTCCTGACCTCGATCTCCCGGCGATCAACTATCTCCCGGATCAGGAGATACCGCCTCAGAATATGCCTGGATCGCTGATGGGACCTGGGTTCCTTGTCCAAAGCCACCGCTCCATTGTTATCGCAATACAAAGGTATTGGATGCTCAATGGATGGAACCACTCCAAGTTCAGTTATGAACTTCTTGATCCAGACAGCCTCTTTGGCAGCATCGTTGGCAGCGATGTATTCAGCCTCCATCGTCGAGTCTGCCACGGTTTCTTGGTTGGAACTCTTCCAGCTAACCGCCCCTCCGTAAAGGGTAAAGACAAATCCCGACTGCGACTTAGAGTCGTCCTTATCACTCTGGAAGCTCGAATCGGTAAAGGACTCCACTTAGAGTTCTCCGTTACCATACACCAATAGCATCTCTTTAGTCCTTCGTAAGTACTTGAGAATGCTCTTCACAGCTGTCAAGTGACTCTCTCCAGGATTAGCTTGATACCTGCTCACTACACTTAGTGAGTATGCTACATCGGGTCTGTTACATAGCATCGCGTACATAATAGAGCCTACAGCCGAAGCATAGGGTATCCCTTGCATGCGAGCTCTCACCAAATCAGTCTTGGGAGACATCTCTTTGGAGAGAGTGACTCCAAAGATCGTGGGTAAGTTCCCACACTTGGATTCTTCTATACTAAACCTTTTTAGTATGGTGTCAATGTACCTGGATTGGGACAATCCCAATATCCGTTTGGATCTATCTCTATAGATCCTAATTCCCAATATGCAGGAGGCATCACCAAGATCATTCATTGAGAATCTTTGTGATAAGAAGAGCTTGACCGATTGCAGCATAGGAATGTCATTTCCTATCAAGAGTATGTCGTCCACGTACAATACGAGGAAGACAACCTTACTCTCTGCCACCTTCTTGTAGATACAAGGTTCATCTACGTTTTTGACGAAATCAAACTCTTTGATAACGACGTCAAAGTAGATGTTCCAACTCCGCGATGCTTGCTTTAATCCATAAATGGATTTAAGCAGCTTGCACACCTTCCCGCTGCTCCAACTATCTACGAAGTCCTCTGGCTGAGTCATGTACACGCACTCTTCTAAATCACCGTTTAGAAAGGCGGTCTTAACATCCATTTGCCAGATTTCGTAATCATGATATGCAGCGATGGCAAGCATGATTCGGATGGATTTAAGCATAGCTACTGGAGAAAAGGTTTCGTCATAGTCCACACCTGGTCTTTGACGAAAACCCTTTGCAACAAGTCTAGCTTTGAAAGTTTCCACTTTCCCATCTACACCAAGTTTTTTCTTGAAGATCCACTTGCTCCCAATGGGTTTTACCCCTTCAGGAGCATCTTCTAAAGTCCATACATTGTTGGTGTACATGGATTCCATCTCGGACCGCATTGCATCCAGCCATTTCACTGAGTCTCTACTCGTGATGGCCTGCTCGAAACTAGTTGGGTCATCATCCTCCATGATGCAATCCTCGCTCCCACCATCAATGAGAAAACCGTAGTATCTCTCAGGTGGACGAGAAACCCTACTAGATCGGCGGAGAGGCTGGGGTTCGTCGGGTACTACTGAATCCTCTGGTTCTACCAAGTCTTCTGTTATAGTTTGTGTCGCTAGAACCTCTTCTAGTTCTACCTCAATGCCGCTTGTCTGTTTCATAAGAAAACCCTTTTCTAAGAAAGTGGCATGTCGAGAAACAAACACTTTTTGTTCCTCGGAGTGGTAGAAGATATACCCTCGCAAATGTTTGGGATATCCAACAAACTTACATAGAACAGACCTTGCCTCGAGCTTGTCCGGATTTTGTGTTTTAACATAGGCCGGACAACCCCATATCTGAATAAAATTAAGACATGGTCTCTTACCATTCCATATCTCATATGAAGTGGTAGGCACTGATTTGGTTGGAACTCTATTCAATAGGTATGCAGCTGTCTCCAGTGCATATCCCCAGAAGGAAATAGGTAACTCAGCTGCACTCATCATAGAGCGCACCATATCTAATAGGGTGCGATTTCTCCGCTCCGATACACCGTTGTGCTGTGGTGTATAAGGAGGAGTAAGCTGAGAGAGAATTCCATTCTCTTTTAGATAATCTTTGAATTCATTGCTTAAGTATTCTCCTCCTCGATCAGATCGAAGGATCTTAATACTTTTGCCCGTTTGGTTCTCTACTTCGTTTTTATATTCTCTGAATTTCTCAAAAGCTTCAGACTTGTGTTTCATTAGGAACACATATCCGAATCTTGAGAGATCGTCGGTGAATGTAATGAAGTAGAAAGAACCATCCCTGGCATGTGTAGACATGGGATCGCATACATCGCTATGCACCAGTCCCAAGAGTTCCGTAACTCTTTCTCCGTGTCCTGTAAACGGAGTTTTGGTCATCTTGCCATTGAGACATGAATGACAAGTATCATAAGATGATAATTTGAACGAATTCAAATATCCATCTTTATGTAACTTAGCCAGTCGTGTCGCATTGATATGACCAAGTCTACAATGCCACAAGAAGGATTCGTTCAATTCTGAACTTTTCCTCTTGTTTGTGTTTTGTATATTGAGAACTGTATTTTGATTTAGAATGAATATGCCATTATGTAACGAGCCTGATGCAATCAACTTTTGATCTAGGAATATGTTCATAACATTATCCTTTACTACAAAATTATATCCTTCTTTACTTAATAAAGAAACTGATATAATATTGCACATCATGTTCGGTATATAATAGCACTCATTTAGAATCATTGTATCACCACTTGGTAATACTAGGTGATATTCGCCAACTGCTTTGGCTGCAATACTTGCACCATTCCCTACTTGAACGGAATGATCACCTTTTCCCAGTTCTCTACCTTTCCGTAGCCCATGTAACTGTTTACATATGTGGGATCGTGATCCGGTATCTAATACCTAAGACGTAGGGTGAGCTAAAAAACAGTTCTCAATGACAAACACACCCAAAGAAGGTGCATCAACATGCATGTTCTCTATTTGGGCGGCGTGAGAATCCAGATATTCACCTATTTCCTGTTCAGCCTTATAACACTTATAAGATAGAACGGGTTCAACGTTCCCCTGCACAGTATATAACATGCGGGTTCGGTCAATACATCCATATTATTATCTTGATTAAGGCATGACATGGTCGCTACCTAAAGAGAGAGAGAAGAAAACACTTTAGCGTATGCTCTAGCAAGATCAGATTGGTTATTCTCTTATCTAATCAGAATGGCTCCCACTGGTTTTTATCAAATCTTCCTTCAAACCCTAAAAGGAAAGATTAGCCGGGATTAATTGCACCCTACAACTTCGCCGATCTTTCAGCCAGGCCAGTGTCGGTACTTTGAGAGAGGTTCCCCGTGCTTTCGCACGGACCTAATTAAAGTAAACCTCGTTTTCCCAGAGGCGTAACCCCGTTGACACCTTTCTAGACACCTACTTGATCAGCTAATTGTCCTGTGTAAAACTCTCCCAGGAGTAACAATTACTCACAGTGGGTATCGGGATCCAACTATCTCATAGAAGGTATGCAATCTCATTGCAAATTTCAACACTTGAAATTCCCGATAATGGTTTTGCCCCTAGCGTCCCATGACCTTGACGGAGGCCAAACTACCTACAGGGCGCTAGTCAAGTTCAACCCGTCATTTCTTGATTGAATTAAACCCACACGTACGACCCTTGACGGAGGCCAAACTACGCCGTACGAATACCCTAATCCAATCGCATCATATGCTAGCAGATAAGCACTAGTTAGCAACCATACACTACGCCTTGACGGAGGCCAAACTACCGCAGCATGAATACTAAGTAGTACTTATCTGAAATGACGGAGGGCTACTCAGGTTTTTCAGAAAAACCATGAGCGTAATGAACTTGATATCGTTGCAGAATCTAGTGAATTTTGAAATGGAGTGATTTTGAGGCTTTTATTAGTTTTGCTAAAGAGGTCACTCCCGGTGTAGGGATCTCGGCTCTTTCCTCATCGAATAAGGTGCGGGATATATCATATATATCAATGTGCAAAGCAAAACTCTAAAAGCCGTCAAAAAGTCAAACCGAGTGTTGTAGCATCTGCCAGTTTCGCTAAAGAGGTCACTCCCGGTGAAGGGATCTCGGCTCTTTCCTCATCGAATAAGGTGCAGGGTATATCAAATATCCCGCTATGCAAAGCAAAAATGTAGCTACCCTTTTATTTTAAAATTTGATTCTACAACATCTTTTAGGTTTCTTTTCTTTCATTAATCACATTAATGAAATCCCATCATTTAAGTCACCTAAACATCACAGATAAATACGACGTACACTTATGCCATCCGCATTCGCCTCGATGTCCCCTCATGCACTGTTAGGTTAGGTAACTAACGACAGAGCAGGGCAGGGCTAGTGCGGGTGCAAAATATAAGTAACGTCTATATAATATATCATATATACTATATAAAGTATCCATCAGAACATATCAAATGTTCTCATCACAGATATTGCAGCAGAAACATAGATATAATATGGGATATTCTAGGACGTCCGTATTTAGTATTTAGCCAACAATAGAAAATACGGATTCCATAGTCGCGATGAATAGCCAAGCCTACACCCTGGACCCCTACGAGAGCTGCAAGTGACCCTACCAATTCTGGAGTTTAGGAGACCCGGTCTCGACTCCTCGAGATGGCCTCCCACTGAACCCCAGAACCCGGTCACCTGTGCTCCCCTCCTTGGGTCCATCCTAATGCGGAAAAGTAAATAATATACAACACTGGTGGCATCAACCTCAACCCGGAAGTGCCCCAAATAAAAGAATATTACATTACATTTGTATTTACATGAATGAAAATATAAAACTCTCATCTCACATAAAAAACCCCGGTTATTCAATCGCGACAATCCTACACATCATATCTCAGCAACACGTAATATCTCATATCATCAACGTAAGTAAGTATGCATACACCGATTGTCGTCGATGTATAGCAACGACAATCGGCAATACCAATACATACTACACTTACGGTCACAGAAAAGAAAGTGTAAAACTGCAATATCTGGAATCCACATTCTCTTTAGACATCGTAAATGCGAAATATCACATACTTCGTATTTCATGTCTAGTAATATGAATTCCACACATTGCATCACATTCCAGATAATTAGACAGTATTAAAGTTTTTGAATGAACGATCAAATACCTAAGATTCCCTAAAGCTCAACAATTGAGCGGAGTTCAAAAAACCCGGAGTGTGACACAGTAGTAGCGGTCCAGCCGTAGAAGGGTCAAGCCAACGCCTCACATGTGGCACGCCGTACTGCCCCAAACCCTAGGGTTCAAAGGGCAGTTCAAGACGGTCACATAATCGAGTTAAGGTTTGTTGTCTTCTAGAGGGACCACCACAAAACTTGCACGTATCTCCGAAGAATTTAAACCCCGTGAAAAGTGAGCAAATGATACTCGTTCAAACACTTCAATACTTTCTAAATTTATCCGGAAAAGTCACGAAATGAAAATTCCGATCGAATCGGTGAGTCCAAAACCATCTCCAGAATTTACAGAACAAGAATCAGATTAAACATACCTAAAACATTATACAAGCAGTTTTAGGAATTACTGTGCAAAGAACAAGTCATGACTCCTCTGTACGGCCGTGGATCCGCGGCCCAAGCAAGGATTGGCCGTGGTTCCGCGGCGGTTTGAACTGTTCATGGCTTCGAATTTCACAGTACTTCTTATGTTTTCCTGCTGTATTTTTTAAGTATTTTTAATTCTGAAGATATCCAGATTTTAAAAAATATCCAGAGAGCGTCCGAGAAAGTCGTATTTCGATTCAATCGGAGTTTTTACTTCGTTAAAGTGTGGCCTAATGTTCTAGATCGGCTCTGATACCAATGTTGGGTTAGACTAGCACCTCATGAAGGGATTGGAAGCATCACATGTACCAAAGATTGAATTTTTAGGGTGCTAAGTTAACGATCATTGAATCGTACATAGAAAATTAGGGTTGCAAATTTTTCACATCAACATAAGCAAGAAAAGCTAGGGTTTTGAGAGTACAACCTTTGTAGCTCCCTTCGCTAGACTCCTCGGCTACTTGGTGTTTGGAAATGGGTCCGCTTGAACTCCTCTAGGTCAACGATGATCCACCCGGAGTCCGCTTTGTCCAAGCTTGCAACTTCACCCGATCAAGAGAATGAAATGAAGCTAACACTCCAAACAAGTGGGCTAGACTTGTGTAGAATGGTGTTGTGGTTCTCTTTCTCACTTCAAAATCCTAACTTGATGAGTATATTGCTCACTACAAAAATCTAGAGAGCAAATGAGAGAGGAAGAAGAAGATGATGGCTATATCTTTTACAAGAGTGAAAAAGATAACTCTTGTTAAAGAAAAATGAAAATATATGAATATATATTTTCTTGTTCTCATCTCAAACCATGGTTTAAACAATGAATATATTATTTAACTTGAGTTAAAACACAAAAGGAAAGTTTACCCAAGGTTAAAAGGTGGGTGAGAATGGTTAGGTCAAAAGAAGAGTGTAGAAACAAATCAATGATAACCATTTTCCTTTTTCCTTTTTGTTTTAAATCAAATGAAATAAAATCCATATATAAAACCATGGTGTGAGTCTTATATTGCCACCATTTTCATGTATGTACAACCATGAAGGATGTATGTATGTATGTATGTGTGTATGTACATCCAAATGTGCATGAATCTAAAAAGAGAACATACATGCATGCATACATCCATCAAATACAAGAAAGGATTTCTAGTGAGAAACTAATGGTTAAATGATAAATCAACACTTGATTTATCAATCCGGTCATATCACATATGACCCTAACCAAAAGCAAGTCGCCCGATCAATATACGGTATCCCATACGCGCATTCTAATCGGGTCCATGCGCATATCGCATACGCGCACCACAACGTTTCGCCTGGACTAGGTAGCTTCTTTATGGGACTCGAAGATTCGTCAATACGCCAGCAGTGGGTGATGATCATATCAAGCACCCCCAAGCCGCAAGCGGTCAGCTAAACGTAACGGCCACCCGGGTATTGAGCGATCAGAAGAGAACAAGCGAACCTGCTACAATTCCCGTCGAGCCAATCGGCAACACTTCCCGTACAGTCCGGTCTCCTCGTCTGATATGTCGCATATCAAGTCTAGGTGTGGTAAACGTCAGACCCTAATAACTGATAAGTCGTGCCGATGTGAGGCTCATAACGGGTCGAGAAACTACTGGTAACACTTACCAGCAAATCTCTGAATTAGCCCTGGCCAGGGACTTCCCTGTTATGGCCAATCGAGCACAGCCTAACATCAACCCCCAATACCGAGAGAGACAAAACCCCTCCTATCGCTCATTACCTCCATGTGACTCGGGACTGTACCCAAAAACCACCATTTTGCATGCCCTCATGGACGTGGTAAGGTGGAAATCAAAGCACAGTAGGAATCACACAAGACTCTATAACGATCTCGTGTCTACAGACTAACCTGCACAAGTGTCACCTGAGAACTGCCATCTGACGTGAGGTATAATACTATCTGGGAGTTCTCGGCGAGTCCGTCCAGTGTACCCAGTCTCCACTGAGCACCCGTATACCATCTCTGATGTCAAACACCAATGGATATGGGATCATCCATCGCCCATCTCATTGGTCGAGAAGCGTATACACTAGTCTACACTGGTATATCGATGCCCCGTCTTAATACACCCACGACTAGGGACCTTGAAGGATGTACTTATGGACTACCATGTCCCCACTAGTATGATCCTCATCATAGTCCAGGTAGTCAAGTACACATCCTAAGGGCTTTACCAACATGTAACTATAAGACAGTATAAAGAGACTAGTATACATGTTAAGATAAAGAGCAACCAGATAGCATACTATCATATCGAGCAAGAAAGTCATCTCTATATATGTCCAAGCATCTAATATAATATACATCATCTGTATAATACTGGCCTCTAGGGCATACATTAATGAATGACCCCTTGGGCAGAAGTTTACGTCAGGGTAGTAACTTCAATATAGTCGATTACAAGTTGCTTTGCATCGTGGTATTCAGTTGGAATATTCTGCACCTCATTCCACGAGGAAAGAGCCGAGATCCCTTCACCGGGAGTGACCTCTTTAGCAAAAGGTTTTCACCACTATATTTTTATGAAAAGCTATCAGGTTCCTTCAACGAAATCAAGTTCATTACGTTAAAGGTTTTCGCCAAAAACCAGTCGTAGCCCTTCATCATTTCTTTTTGGTATTCAGTAGTATTCAAGTTATGTATGTTGGCCTTCGTCAAGGCATAGTGTTTGGTAGCTGCTGGGGTATTCATTTGTTGTATAGATAGATGCGTTGGTTTGGGACAGTCGTACTACTATTTTGGCCTTCGTCAAGGGTATGTACGGGTGGGTTCAAATTGACCTGGACAATGATGGGTAGAACTTGACATGTGACTTATGATATTTTGGCCTTCGTCAAGGTCATAGGAGCATGAGGCAAAAATCACATCGGGAGTTTCAAACATACTGAAACTTGTCAGGCATGCGCATACCTTCTGGAGTGTGATAACGTGAGTGGATTCCATCACGTTATCATGCGATGATAGTTGGATCTTGATTCTCACTGATGAGTTGGTTTACTCCTCGGGTGATCCCGACTAATTCTTCTTTCAGGTTTGGAGGAGAATTTGAAGTAACAGTGGGAGGTTTCCTGATTAGATAAAGCGATAACCATTCTGATCTAGGTTAGAATGCACGCAGAGTGTTTCTTTTCTTTCTCTTTTTGGCAGCGACCTTTGACCGACCCTAGACTATGACTCGGTGAACAAGTTAACCGAACCTTCTTAAAATACTGGCTTTTGGATTGTCCGAGTTTCATAAGTCATTGCCACTACTTCTTTTACCCTTTGCATTTCTCAGAACACCCCGTATTACTACGGACATCCACTTCCATTGGATAGATCCATCGTATGGTTATATACGAACTCGAAGGGACTTCTTCGAGAATGGATCCAGGTTCAGGAGAAATAGAATAAAGTATTATTCAGTAGTCTTTTATTATCACCTTCTCTCAGGTTGCGAGTACTCCTAGGATTAGGAAGGTACACCTATTACGCTTATTGGATAGTCTTATTCCAAACCATAGGCTGGTGCCAAAAGGTAGGGAATGAAGAAAACCAATTAGCTTAAGTAGGGTGTATAGAAGGTAATAACTAAAGACAAAATTAAAGGGATTAGAAAGAGGGCAAAGTAAATTGCGACTGCTAAACATTCACGACCAAACCACGTACTTCATCGCCACTCCTATTTCACCTTTGCTTTTTTCCCAGTTCGGGAGAAATAGAATAAGGTATTATTCAGTTGTCTTTTATCATCACCTTCTCTCAAGTTGGGAGTACTCCTAGGATTAGGAGAGTACACCTATTATGCTTACTGGATAGTCTTCTTCCAAACCATAGGCTGGTGCCGAACGGTAGGGACGGAAGAAAACCATTTAGCCTAACGTTGGTGTACAGAAGGTAATGAATAAAGACAAATAAAGGGACTTGTAGAGATGGCAATAAAATATACGGTTAAAGTCATGAATTGGATTATGGAAGAGGCATTACTAGAATACCAGGATACCCCTACGAAAATTTTTCATGTTTTAGTGCATTGTTAAAGGAAAATTGATTTCCTGATTAGATACTTACTCCAGGGTATGTATTTACCAGGTTTGATTCTCACATCTGTATGGTTTTACAGATGATGAGTGGGAGTAGGTTATTGGGACTAAGGTGATCATCCTCATTATATCGGAATTCGTTGTAATTGGTGATATTTGAGGAAGTCGCTTGGGTTTTTGCCGGACGGCATGTATTTGGTTTTGAGTATCCGTTGTTGTAAACCAATTTCAAAATGATATATCTGTATGTTTATTTTTATAAAGTGAGATATAACTTTTTGATATTATGTCGATGACATTTACCTATATCAGTTGACGATTGGGTAAGGAGCATTGAACAACGAAGTAGTTCTTAACCATAAGTATAGTTTTCAACCTACGACGCACAGGTTTTAAGTTATTCAACTCAGCGGACTTATACAGAGTATTGTATGCTGTCCAGTGTCTGTCAGGACAAAGGAGTTGGTCCTTGTACTATGTTTTATTTACTTGTGACTTCTCTAAGTTTTTATACAAGTGTTTTGTAGAAATACAATGTCTAAGTTTTGAGAAGTTGTGGGTATAAGAATAAAGTAGAGAACCAGATGTCGCAAGTATCAGGATTCTTCAAAGAGATCGAAGATATAGATACTTGTGATTGGTATTCAGTAGATAGTAATGGTTTTGAGAAACTTGTTTCTCTTTTAGGTTACTCATAATTGGATAGATTCCTAAGTTGAGTAATGCTGATTAGCCTTTCTCCATTAAGTTGATATGCACTGAAGACAGTTGCATGGTTTGAATCGGTTCCAATTAAATTAGTGCCTCTATTTCTATATTGTATATAGAATGGTTCATATCTTAACGATGTTAAGATACGGGGAGTTGTCCGGCTTATGCTTAAAACCAGACACTGGATAACTCAAGGCACGTTTCTGTAATGGCAGTTTGTGGGTTGACCCTGGCTTTGACGAGGATTGATTTTCTACCATCTGGAAAATCAATAGTGATATTGTTCTTGACTTGCCACAGTTTTAGTAAAATGTATTTTTTCAGAAAACAGTAGTGGGAGTATGGTAGAACTGGAAGTGATTCCAGAACCGCAAACGATTACGGAAAATTTAATAGGACCTATATATTCAATCAGGTTTGATATTCCAATAGCCACTCCGCAGATATGGTGGGTAACCTCAGACACCCGAGAGGTACTCCGGTTGCCTCAAGGACGGTGACAGGAAAGTTCTTGTTTACCCAGACTTGACACTACTGTTGTTCCAGACTATGAGACCCGGCAGGAGGATAAGTATAGAGTTGTTCTGAACTGGATTTAGAAGTGCACGTGTATATTATTCTGTCAGAGGGTTGTTGTGGTCAGTAGGAGTAGCGGAAGCATAGTGGGCTAGTTGCTTATGTCTATTTATAGGCTTGAGCAGATATAACGGAGATAAGATCATCTATTTCTGATGTGACAATCATGGGTTTGACTTCATCAGAATAGGGGATGGATCTGGAGAGAAGGTAGTAAGGTGTGATGTCCTGGTATTTGGATGACATACACAGAGTAGGAAGTAAAATTCATATACTACGATAGGTTGTACTGTGGTCGTCACACAGTTGTTTCTCCACAAGGATATGGATATAATATCAGTCATTCTAGTTACTAGATCTATGGTTTTAGATCTAGATTTGGGTAGTTTCCCAATATGGGTACTTTGACAATATTCTAATAGTATTTTAGAATAGATGACTCCTGGCATGGTGGTGTACCTGCAGGTGATGGAGTCACCCTCTCTAAAGGTGTCTTAGAGACTAAAGGAGAGAGGGATGTGCATGATTGGAAAATCACTTGCTTAGGCAATTGAGTCAATCATGAGATGTCAAGTACCACACCAGATGTTGTTTTTGCACTAGATGCGATAAGTTTATATTAATCCAATCCTGGAGAAACATAAGGAAGCAGTTTTAGAACATAAGTGCATGTTCTACGGATTTGATGACAACAGCCTCCTTCGGGAAACTGTTATCATTCCAGGCTTCCAAGGTGACATCGATGACAGAGTGATTGTCAGAGTTATAGTTTTCCCTCTGACGAGGGACAGTATTATGGACAGTTGGTCCAAGAGGATACTGTGGGAGGCATGGTGCTGGATACTGATTAGGTTCAGTTATCGATACAGTCTAAGAAGTTTGGATTTGCAGTTCATTTATGAACTAGGTCCCATCAGATATCCAGACATATTCTAAGACAGGAATTACTCAATTCGGGAGATGGCTTTCTCCGCGAACTTGAGATTAAGAGAGACATAGAAAGAAACATCAGGGCGGATCTACTCCCTGAGGTTATTTCTCGAACACAAGAGTTTTACAAACTAGCTTTGTGAAACTGATTAGTAGAGGAGTTGGATGATCGGTATCACACGGGCTTTGAGTATGTGACATCGCAATAATTAACCTTAAGTGCATGTGGGAGATTGTTGGAGATAGTGCCCTCAAAGTCAATTATTGGATCGCAGGTACATGATTGCAATGATTGAGGCAGAACCTATACCGATATGACAGTCTTGCTCGAGATGATAGTATGCTATCTGGTTTGTCTTTATCATTGTATACATGCTTTAGTTCGCTATTGCATGGTTGATAGAGCCCATAGGATTCTTGCTTGACTACCAGCAGTATGTTGGCGATCATATACGTGAGAGCCGGGGTCTGTAAGCACATCCTTAAAGTGTCCCTAGTCGTGGGAGTTTCGAGACAGGGCATCGATACTCAAGAGTAGACAAGTGTATACAGTCGAGACCCCGACGAGGGGCGATGGCCGGTCTCACAAGACATTGGTGTCAGTTGGTTCACCTAAGATGTATACATGTGCTCATTGGGTTATGAGTACACCGGACAGGACTCGCCGGGAACATGCTAGTTGGTATTATATATATCGTCAGATAGCAGTTCCCTGGTGACATGTATACAGGTTAGTTCATCGACCTGAGGTCGTCATTTGTCTCGTGTGAGTTCCCACTGTGCTTTGATTTCTACCCTACCACGGCTCAAAGGAGTCATGCAAATAGGTCTTTTTTGGGTACAGTCCCGAGCCACATGGAGGCAAGTGAGCGGATCGGCAGGGGATTCGTCTCTCCCGGTATTAGGGGTGAGATCACAGCTAGGAGAGCCATTACACAAAGCCCTCGGCCGAGGCAGGAGATTTACTGGTAGGTACTCCAGTAGTATCTCAGGGTGTTCTGGGCCACTCTCTGACATGATTTATACCGCTATTGGGGGTCTGACGTCACTAGCCCCCTAGGCAGATATGCGATACTCATAGACGAACGGACCGAACTGTATGTACATTGCCACTGTTAGGATCAATAGGGTTTATGGATGAGTTCGCTCGTCAGCTTCCCTTCCAAGCAATACATAAGCAACCATTACGTACAGCCAGTACCTCTGACGTGCTAGTGGTTATACCCAGTGACAGTATATTGATGAGTCATTAGAGTCCCCCACAGACACTTTCCCAAGTTCGGGCGAAACGTTGTAGAGGCCGTATGGTATTATGGCAAGGTTCGGAAAATGCACGTGCGTTTTCGCACGTGTCATATTTCGGGCAGATAATACTGGTCGGCTTTGGTTTAAGCCGGATCCGAGTATTATACTGTGTAGATATAATATCTTTGTCTCAGTTGCATTTGTATTCAGTCGTAATACAAATGCGGGTATGTTTATACTGATACGGGGTTATCCTGAAATTCGTTTCAGGATCACTTTTGGAAGTTGCCAGTTTCCAGTTTTCTATCGGCCGTATTTAACATTCGGTTAAATACAGATTTATCTTTTCTTGAGATGAGTGTGGAAGTTTCTAGAGGCTTCTAGAAGGTAGTGACTAGGTTCATGCATCTTTGTGACTCATCAGTGCATTTAATGATGTTTGATGACTAGGGTTAATGATTCATCATTTGCATTGAATGTGTTCATACAAGGTGTCTTGTGATTCATTCTCTTCTTTAATCTTATGGTCACCTTCCCCTCTCCTACACTCACCTCCCTCCTCCATAAAAGTGGCCGGCCCTTCTTGTGAGAGAAAGAGATTCATTCATTTAGAAAAAAGATTATAGTTTAGGTGTATGGAAATTTCATAGCTCATTTTATTCCATCACCCGATTCAAATGGCAACTTCATTAACCGTTCGTCCATGGCTTTGGACGTAACGAGACAAAGTGTTCTACTCATTCTCTACATCATCTTGGTCGTCTCTTTTAGCAAACTTGACGACCGAGTTGCCTCGGTTTAGAGGCGGGAGCCCGTTTAAAGATCCGTCGACGTGGTGCCACCTGGACAACAAAACTGGAGATTCAGTAGATCGGAGCAGCTGCAACAAAGCGTGGGATGATGGTTGAAGACCGAAGGACTCGGATCGTTCGGTATAACTCTTCTACCCACTTTGTAGTTTGTTAGTTTAGCTTTAATGGCAGATCCGGGTTATAGTACGCGATAGCGTCAGTTGTAAAAAGTTTTTGTTCCGCATTTGGCGTCTGTTAGGCAGCCGGGACGCTACCGTGGACTTACACACACATGCATTGATATCTTCATGCTTGCTTAGATTACGCATTGAGATATGTTGTTTCCATGTTAATTCTGGATTTGGGGAACCGTGGATATTTCAAAAGAGAATAGTTAATTATTTAAAAACTCGGTTTCTCTTGATATGGTATTTCGGTGCATCCACCATGTGTTTTCTCGGTGCTAGAGTGATACTTGTGAACCCGAATCGAGGAGTTGGATGAGGCCGATTACGGGTACATGGTGGATCCGGTATGGTACCCCGGGACGAGAACGGTTTCGCTGTGTAGTAGACGGTGAGCCTAGAAGAGGGACTACTACCTACCGGTGATTGGTTGGACCTGGCGGTTATCCGGAGGATACTGACCAGAGTTGATTGATGGATACGGGACGACTCGTACTGCCGGGGCCGAGAGCCGATACCGCAGACAGAGCCCATGGGCTGACCCGGACTGACGGATGCCCGATATGTGAGAATTTGCGTGTCGATGCTTGGCACGAGTATTTCTTGATATTTTGGGTGCCGATGTTGGGCACTCACGATTATATGAGATTTACAGGATTTGAGGACCGAGGAGGATGACGACGCCTGAGTAGTATTGGGATTTGGATGCATTGATGGGTACCGATTATACTTTCCACGATGACATTCCGTGTAGATGTTATATTTCACATGCTCGGTATGTAGTAATTGATATCTCATCCTGTAACTATTGTACCTGATATAGTACACATGCTTGCACGATCATTGCATACCCTGTTCATTCTATATAGGGTTGTTAGATTGCATTGTTATACCTGATTATCACATATCTTGCTCATCACATGGAGATGTTATTAGATCGCACTTGTTGCATGATTTGAGCATCCAATTCATCATATAGATGTTATCTGTTGGCATAGGTTAGAGTATCGCAGCACGTGCATACTCGCGATTACCTTTATATGTTATTTTCTATTCACGAGTTGGCAACTCACCCCCGTTGTGCTACAATGTTTGCAGGTTGCCCTTCGGAGTAGTCGCGGCAGGCTGCGTTCTTGCATCTTTTGACACAGATACCCCTACAGTTGGTGTACTAGCTCTTTTGCTGATAAGTGGGTTTTGTGCGGTATCTGTTTATCTTTTAGTTATGTACATTGTTGTATCTAGTGCTCTCCATCTACCACTTATGTATTGACTTAGAGACCAGTTGTAAGGACGATGTGTATTATTTTGTACTCTGGTGTCGAGCTCGTTGTGAGCCGACTTTATTTATGCAGCTCTATCTTTCATGCTATTTGTTTCCCACTTATTGCCCTTTTCTTCGCTACGGCGTCGTATATTGTTATCTTAGTGATTGTATACTTAAGGTTTCTTAACATTTTAGTAATTGGTTCTATTAAATGCTTAAAACACACTATAATTTTACTGGTTTGATTTCTGGGTTTTCGGCTTACTTAGTCACGTTACGCCTGTAGATGTTACGTGGTTAGGTGCCGGTCACGAGCCAAACTCTGGGTCGTGACAAAGTTGGTATCAGAGCGTAGGTTTTACCTTCGAAGTGTAGGATGACCCTGGTATGATGGAGTAGGTAGCTGCAGTAGAGTGGCATAGCGTGCGTATGTTCCGCGGCATACTCATGATACGGTACTCCGCCTAAGCGACGTTAGGGCTTATTGATTGAATTCCCTCATGATCATATGCATCCTTGTGATTCGAGTTTTGTATCCTCATCGAATCCTACTTTCTTTTCAGCCATTATGCCACCAAGGACTACGAGGGTGCAGAGAGCGGCCGTGAGAGCCGAGGTTCGAGTTGATTCATCTGAGACGAGGACTGATCCGGGTAGTACACCCATGGTACCAGTGCAGATTGTTCAGCCTACGGCAGACTAGATCGCTAGACTAGTGGCAGAGATGTAGGGCTTGCGCCAGGCGATGAGCTCATTGGTGGAGGTCGTTCAAGCGCAGCGACAGGGGGTCGTCACCCCTGTTACCCAGTTGTTCCTTGCGATCATCATGCAGTATTTTGTTCCCTACATAGCACCGGTGGAGGCAGCCCCAGTTTACGAGACACGTCTTCCAGAGACCGTGAGAGTTCCAGAATAGTTGAGGAATCGTACTGGTATACCAGCCCAAAGCAAAGGCTTAGGACGAGGACAATCGTTTGGCTCTTATTCCCAGGCAGGACAGCAGTCAACGCGTAGATGTTTACGGTGCGGAAGCCTTCAACACCTCATCAGGCAGTGTTCCTTCACACCACGTCAGGGTTGTATTCTGAGACGTCGTGGACGCAGAGGGTTCGTACAGAGGGATCAGGCTAGTAGAGGAGGAGTTCGGTCAGTCGCAGATGAAGGGAAGACACAAGTTTTCGCTTCGACTCATCGGGATGCTCGGGCGTCCAATGCTGTGGTTTCAGGTACTCTTTCAGTATATCCTTTTGTTGCACACGTATGTTTCCACACTTCGTGCCGAGTTTAGGATGAGAGTCATGCTAGGTAGATCAGCCGTTTGTTGTGTTAATTTCTGTCAGCGATTCTTTTGTTGCGCGACACGTCATTCGGTTGTGTGCCAATCGGATAGGAGACGGAGATTCGTCTGTTGTTTTGGTCCTCCTAGAGATGTGGGATTTGGCGTTCTCCTGGGCACGGAATGGATAGCTATGTGCTAGGCGTTGTGGACTACCGTGAGGAAACTGTAAGTCGATGTGCAACACCCCACGAGTTGCGAGGAGGAGAAAATATGAAAAACGATCTTGTTCTATAAGCATACATCGACTAACCGAAGATCATAATTAACAACCATAGAAGTTCTTAGCTACTATTTAAAGAGATTATACCTAGTGAATCGTGTCCTTCGTCTTTACGATCTCTACGTCCTCCTCGGCCTCCTCTAAGTGATAGATGATCCACCCGAGAACCCTAATCCAAGCTTCACCTCCAAACTTGAGGTAACTAAGTTTCTCTAGTTGCTAATCAAAGGAACTTAGATCATATAGAGTTAGGTTATGGAATGTTTAGTTTATTCTAATCCTTATTCTCAACTCATGAGTGGTAGGATTAGAGTTTGAAGAGAGGGTGAGCTTGAGGAGAGAGAAGGTGAACAAGAATAATGATAATGATATTGTTTCTCACTTGATATATGAAGCATAATGAATAAAGGAATAAAATGAGATTATTCATCATGCTACATTAATGCATTATGAGTGATTCACTATGTGAGTCATTAAGCATTTAATAATGCATTAAAAACATAATGAATCATACATTATGAGTCACAATATCATTTAATGATAATGCCACCTAAACCCTCAAGTCACCATGCTTCTAGAAGCTTCCCAGAAATTACGAGAACGCCCCTCCTATCCGTGAAAACACAGAAAAATTTTAGACTGTATAAATCCAATAACCTGATACTAGAATCTGGCTTAAACCAAAGCCGTCTAGTAAAAACTGTCTGAATGCGTACGTGCGTTTAAACACGTATTTGTCCGAACACTTGTCGTAAAACCGTACGACGTCTATATCTTTTCGCCTGGAGTTGGGAAATCTCTGTGTGGGACTCTAAAGACTCGACTACTACTCTGGCAGTGGGTTTAACCACAGACCGCAAGCGGCACTAGCTGTACGTAACGGTCCCCAAGTAGATGTCGATAAGAAGGCTGATGAGGAAACCCATCCGAACTCCTACTGAGCCTGTCCATGACAATATCCGTGTAGTCCGGTCTGTTCGTCTAAGAGTATCGCATGTATGGTCTAGGGAGGTGGTAAACGTCAGACCCCTAATAACCGTACAAGTCGTGTCGGAATGGCTCAATTACCATCCGAGAATCTACTGATCAGTCTATCAATAATTCTCAATCAGCCCTGGCCAGGGACTTATGGTAATGACCAACCGATCACCGTGCGATATCAACTCCCTATACCGGGAGAGACGAATCCCTAACAGTCACTCACTACCTCCACGTGGCTTGGGACTGTGCCCAACTAAAACCCATTTGCATGAATCCTTTGGACCATGGTAGGGTAGTAATCAAAGCACAGTGGGAACTCACACGAGGCAAACGACGACTTTAAGTCAACGGACTATCTGCACACATGTCACCTGAGAACTGCTATCTGACGTTAGGTATAAATACCATCCAGTCAGTTCTCGGCGAGTCCTGTCCGGTGTACTCACACCCAGTGAGCATCTGTATACAATCTTAGGTGCACTCCACCAATGGCTGCGGGACCAATCCATCGCCCCTCCTCAGGGTCTAGATATGTATACACTAGTCTACTCCGAAGTATCGATGCCCAGTCTCGATACTCCTGCGACCAGGGACATCTAAGGATGTGCCTATTGACTATCCAGCTCCCACAAGTATGACTGCCATCACAACGCAGGTAGTCAGGAAAACACCCTATAGGCTTTATCAACATGTATATATATATGAATACTACGCAAAATATATCATATGTTAAGATAAAGACAAACCAAATAGCGTACTATCATATTAAGCAAGACTGTCATGTACATACATATCCCTAGCATCCTATACAATGAAAGCCTTTAGGGCATATATATCCAACAGAAACGGTTAGGTTTTGTTTTCCCCGGCGAGTCAGTTCTTGTTGTACAGGCGGATAATTGTGCCACCTCTCCGAGCTTGAATTTAGCCTTTTCGCTAGTTGGCCCTTGAGGAGATGTCGTGGATTCTTGGCGTTCATTCGTGATGCCGTAGCCACAGTTGGTTTGTTGGACCGGTTTTCTTTTGTGCGAGAGTTTTCCGACATCGTTCCAGATGAGCCGGCGAAGCTTAAGGAGCTAAGGATCTGCTGCAGAGTGGTTGTTGAGGGAGTTGTGCGTCTGAGTGTTTCGCATTAGGAAGTTCCTATTTCTGTTCGTCAAGGAGAAAGACGACAGATTGAGATTGTGTATTGATGGATCGTCAATTGAACCGACTTACGGTGCGGATAGGTATCCTGTACCTCGCATTGACGATTTCTTCGATCAGCACCAGAGTGCGAGACCTTGTCTAAGTTTGTTTGGGATCAGGTCACCATTGTTGCGGGTTTGAAGTGATGACATTCCGAAGACTGCCTTGTGCGTGCTACGGGTTTTGTGTGTTTTGGGTGTGTCACTGGACTCACCAATGCTCTAGCAGCATTCGTAGGTGTGATGAACTGGTTTTCTTCGGGTCGTTCCTCGGCCAGTTATTGTGTGTCTTGAAGGATAGGAATAGCACTCGAGGATCTGTTATATGGATACTGGGAGAGCCCCAGCGGTTTGCTAGATTCTCGGAGTGTCCCTTCATGCTTGTTTGTGTTGACTCCTGGGTCTTCTAGTTACGGAGACGATTTTGTATGGTTCCGTGGAAAATCGTGGCCGTACAGTTTAAGCCCAGACTCGTGAGCAGGACGGAGGTCCACAGATTTTTGAGCTTAGCAGGATTTTACCACCCTTTATTCCAGGATTGCTAGTGTAATGCTGCACCGTTGACTAAATTGACCGGATGGAGGTTTCTTTTCTTTAGACTGAGGCTTGTGTACGGAGTTTCGGCAGTTGAAGACTCGGTTAACAACTGCATCAGCTCTTTCCTTGCTTTTTGGTTCGGGCGACTTTGTGGTTTAACTGTGATGTTTCGTGAGTAGGGCTCGAATGTGTACTGAGGTGACACAATGGAGTTATCGCTTTTGCTTCCCCACATTTGGAGGAAGTACGAGAAGGATATCCCACTCATGATCTGGAGATGGCCGAGGTGGTTTTGCGTTGGAGATTTAGAGACACTACATGTTTGAAAGTCGTGTCAGATTTTCACGGACCACCAGAGTTAAATGCACATTTTCCTGCGGCGGATTTTGATAGTTGTGATAGTCCTCCGCAGATTTACAGTTCTTGTGCGATCGTTGAGTACAGCTTAAGTTCGTCTCTACTGAGGAGACAGCTTGCTCATGTCCGCGCCCAACCACTTTTCCTAAATCGCTTTCGCGAGACACTGCCCGCCGATGCTTGTTCATCAGTGATACTGGAGCCTACTCGACTGGGTAATGATTTGGAATCCTTGACTTTTGGCAAGGGTGTGCTAGGTTAGGGAAACGCTTGTGTACCTAATATTATGGGATAGAGACGTGGAATCCTAGGGCAGGCATATCGGTCAACTCTCTGTACTCATTCAAGCCCCACCAACTGCTAACGTGACTTGTGAGGTAGTTACGGGTGGGCATGGACAGAAAGAGAAGTCTCGGGATTCATTTCAAGGTGTATGTCTTGTTGTGTGCTAGGGTTGAGTAACTGAGACCGGCAAGAGAGTTGCAACCTTTAACCGTTCCGAAGAGGGAACGAGAGCAGATCTCCCCAAAATTGTTATAGTGTCCACCCAGGTTTAGTCAAGATGTGACTCCATTCGGATGTTTATCATCCGGTGATACTCAGTTGTTCAGTTGTTCTTGTTAAGTTGTGTGTTTGTAGAAATTGTTGTCAACGGTTGGGGATCGTCGTTTGCCATCGATAGGGTTCTCCTTTGATAGCAGTTATCAGGAGACACTCCAATTGGTAACCTTTAGGTTTAGAGGTTAGGTCATGTCGATCACCAGTCAGTTTTCCTAACTCCGTGTTGTAGGATTATTGGACCTCAGCTAGTCTAGAAACTTCGGAGATAATCCAGTTGTTTTAGGTCAGGATGAGAATTGTCCATTTCGGATAGAGATCAGATGCTGACCAAGATGGTCGCAGATTCGAGTTCACAATGGCAGATCATGTATTCCTACGGAAATTTCCGATAAATGTTATGTTGAGTTTTGGGAAGCTTTCCAGGATAGTAAGTCATTTTAGGATCATTAAGGCGAGTTGGTTCGTTACCTTTAATTTGGCACTTTCACCCAGATTATTGAGTATTCACCCCGTATTCCCTATGCCGATACTTTGCAATTACCTTCATGACCCTTCTCATTAGATTCAGTGCCAGACCATTTAGTTCTAGCGTGATCCTTCGTTCACCAAACAGCCAGTCGTAATATTGGACCAACAGGTGAAGAAACTTCGATCGAAGGTCTTGCCATCAGTGAAGGTATTTGGCGCATCCCAAACGGTGAACAAATCACTTGGGAGGCTGAGGGCGAGATGCGGAAGAAGTTCCCTCATCTCTCTGAAGGTATGCGTAGCTTTGTATTTTAAAATTGTTGCGCCACGGCAGCGCCCCGGCCGTCTATCCGAGGCCAAAATGCGGAATCAAAAAAATTTCCTTACTTGGAAACCGGCGCTACCGCGGACAAAGAAAACCCGGATCGTAACCATTAACCTAATGCTAGCTAACAAGAGATGGGAAGAGAAGTATACGAATGATCCGAGTCCTCCGGTCTTCTCCTCATCGTCCCGATCTCCTGCGGAAACTCCGGTCGTCGCCTCCTCGCCGGAAGGGCACCACATCGCCTGTATCTTTTACGGGCTCCCACCTCAATACCGAGGCAACTCGGGCGCGAAGTAGGCTAGCCGACGCGTCCAAGATTTGCTGTAGAATGTGTAGGGTTGAAGCTATGTCTCATTTGGGTTTGTTGCCATTTGAAGATGATGGAGGAAACAAGATAAGAAAAATGGTGCTTGCATTTTTCTTAACATGAAAAGAGATCAAGAATGCTACCCTCTCAAAATGAAGCTCTCATCTTCTTTTTTCTCAAAAATGTTCAACCATCTCATATGAGAAAAAATGGTGGAGGAAAAGAATATGAATCCATAACCTTAGAAGGAAGGTGAGTGTAGGAAAAGGTGGAGGGTAACCACAACCTAAACATCATCATAACAAAATCAAATCAACTCCAAATCACTTCTAATCAACAAAAAGCAAGTGATGAGAATGGTATCAAAAGATGCTTTCATAATAAATACATTTGCAAGAAAACCCTCCACAATGTGTTATTTGCAAACTTGCAAATAACACCCTCCATCGGAAAAGTCCGGCCGGGAAAGAACAAAGGAAAACCGGCCGGAACGGAATGCAAACTGGCAACTCCAGAAAACAGGTCCCGTAATAAATTACAGGAAAACCCTGATACTGTGCATACACACCCGCATCTGTATTCCGTCCGGATACAAATGCAATGAGACAAAATCTACACAGTACTAAACTAGGACCGGCTTAAGCCAAAGCCGGCTAGTAAAATCCGTTCGATCCTGATCCGTGCAATACTGCACGTATCAGATCAAACCCTGCCATATAACATACGGCCACTAGTACAAAACTGTCCGATCCTGATCCGTGCAATACCGCACGTATCTGATCGGACCCTGCCATATCTCCATACGGCCTCTACAGCGTTTCGCCCGAAAGCTTGAGTAACTGAAAGGGTGGTGGACTCTAAAGACTCGTCAATACTATGGTTGTGGATTTAACCACTAGCACGTCAGAGGTATAAGCCAATACGTGACGGGCCACCAGCTATTGACCAAAAGGGACGTAGATGAGCGAACTCATCCTGACACCCTACTGAGCCTGTCAGTGACAATATCCGTACAGTCCGGTCCGTTCGTCTATGAGCATCGCATGGCGGGCCTAGGGGGTTGGTAAAAGTCAGACCCCCAAAGGCGGTACAAGTCATGTCGGAGTGAAGCCCAGAACACCCTGAGATACTACTGGAATACCTACCAGTAAATCTCCTGCCTCGGCCGAGGGCTTTGTGTAATGGCTCTCCTAGACACAGCGCGACCTCACCCCCAATACCGGGAGAGACGAACCCCTGCAGATCCGCTCACTGCCTCCATGTGGCTCGGGACTGTACCCAACTAAAACCTGTTTGCACGACTCCTTTGAGCCGTGGTAGGGTAGTAATCAAAGCACAGTGGGAACTCACACGAGACAAATGACGATCTCAGGTCGATGAACTAACCTGTACACATGTCACCTGGGAACTGCTATCTGACGTCTGGTATAATCCCAACTAGCAGGTTCCCGGCGAGTCCTGTCCGGTGTACTCATAACCCAATGAGCACCTGTATACATCTTAGGTGAACCAACTGACACCAGTGGCTTGTGAGACCGGCCACCGCCCCTCGTCGGGGTCTCGACTGTATACACTAGTCTACTCTGGAGAATCGATGCCCTGTCTCGAAACTCCCACGACTAGGGACCTTTTAAGGATGTGCTTATAGACCACCAGCTCTCACGTATATGATCGCCATCATACTGCCGGCAGTCAAGCAAGAATCCTAGGGGCTCTATCAGCGTGTAATAGCGACCTGTAAGGTCACCTAAAGCAGTACACGATGATAAAGGTAAACCAGATAGTATACTATCATCTCGAGTAAGACTGTCCTACCGGGATAGGTCCTCCCTCAATCATTGCAATCACGTGCCTGTGATCCAATAATTGACTCTGAGGGCACTATCTCCAACAATCTCCCACTTGCACTCAAGGCTAATTATTGCGATGTCGCATACTCACAGCCCGTGTGATACCGAACACCCAACTCCTCTACTAGTCAGTCTCACAAAGCTCGTTTGCGAAACTATTGCGTTCGAGGAATAGCCTCAGTGAGTGGATCCGCTGTGATGTTTCTTTCTATGTCTCTCTATTTCTCAAGTTCGCGGAGAAGACCATCTCCCGAAATGAGCAATACCTGTCTTAGAGTATGTCTGGATATCTGATGGGACCTAGCTCATAAATGAACTCCAAATCCAAACTTCTTAGACTGTATCGATAACTGAACTTAATCAGTACCCAGCGCCATGCCTCCCTCAGTATTGCCTTGGACCACCTGTCCAAAATACTGCCCCTCGTCAGAAGGAGAAAATATAACTCTGACAGCCACTCTGCTATCTATGTCACCTTAGAAGCCTGGAATGACAACCGTCTCCTAAAAGAGGCTGTCGTTATCACATCCCTAGAACATCAACTCATGTTCTAAAACTGCTTCTGACTGTTCCTCCAGGATTGGATCAATATCAACTTATTGCATCTAGTGCAAGAACAACATCTGGTGTGGTGCTTGACATCTCATGATTGACTCAATTGCCTAAGCAAGTGATCTGCCAATCATGCACATCCCTCTCTACTTTAGTCTATAAGACACCTTTAGAGAGGGTGACTCCATTACCTGCAGGTACACTACCATGCCAGGAGTCGTCCATTCTAAATACTCTTAGAATGCTGTCAAAGTACCCTGATTGGGAAACCACCCAAATCTAGATCTAAAACCATAGATCTAGTAACCAGTATGTCTGATATAATGTCCAAGTCCCATGTGGAGAAAACACTGTGTGACGACCAAAGTATAACCGATCGTAGTATAGGAATATCACTTCCTACTTTGTGTATGTCATCCAATACCAGGATATCACACCCTACTACCTTCTCAACAGATCCATCCCCTATTCTGATGACGTCAAACCTATGACTGTCACATCGGAAATAGATGATCTATCTCCGCTATATCTGCTTTAGTCTATAAATAGACATAAGCCTGATGTCCACCAATGCTTCCGCTGCTCCCACTGACTACGACAACCCTCTGGCAGAGTCATACAGACGTGCACTTCTAAAGCTAGTTTAGAACGACCCTATACTCATCCTCCCACCGGGTCTCGCAGCCTGGAACAACAGCAATGGCAAGTGTGGGTAAACAAGAACTTCCCTGTCACCGTCCTTGAGGCTACCGGAGTACCTCTCGGGTGCCTGAAGTTACCCACCGTATCTGCGGAGTGGCCAATGGAATGTCAAATCAGATTGAATCTTTAGGTTCCTTATCAAATCTTCAGTAATCGTTTGCGGTTCTGGAATCACTTCCAGTTCTACCATACTCCCACTAGTGTTTTCTGAAAAATAACCATTTCCTTTTAAAATGTGGCGAGTTAAGAACAATATCACTATTGATCTTCCAGATGGTAGAAAGTCAACCCTCGTCATAGCCTGGGTCAACCCACAAACAGCCATTATAGAAACGTGCCTTGAGTTGTCTAGTGTCTGGTTTTAATCATAAGCCGGACAACTCCCTGTACCTTAATATCGTTAAGATATGAACTGTTCTATATCCAATATAGAACCAGAGGCACTGATTTAATTGAACCAGATTCAAATCATGCAGCTATCTCCAGTGCATGTCAACTAAATGGAAGGAGGCCGATCAGCGTTACCCAACTTAGGAATGCTTCCAATTATGAGTAACCTGAAAGAGAAGCAATTTCTCTTTATCATTACTATCAACTGAATACCATACACAAGTATCTACATCTTCGATCACTTTGAAGAATCCCGATACTTGCTACACCTGGTTCTCTACTCTATTCAAATACCTATAACTCCTCAAAACTTAGACCCTGTGTTTCTACGAAACACATGTCTAAGAACTAGAGAAGTTAAAAGTAAACAGAATATAGTATGAGGACCAACCCCTCTGTCCTAATGGACACTGGACAACATACAATACTCTGTATAAGTCCGCTGAGTCTAACAACTCTTTCACTGTGCGTCGTAGGTTGAAAACTGTACTTATGGTTAAGAAGAATTACACCGCTGTTTAATGCTCCTTACCTAACCATCCTCTGATATAGGTAAATGTCATCGACATAATATCAAAAGGTATATCTCACTCTATGAAAATAGACGTACAGAATTTGAAATTGGTGCACAACAGCGGATATTCAAAACCAAATATTTGCCGACCGGCAAACAGCCCAGGTGGCTTCCTCAAATATCACCAATTACGATGAATCCCGATATAATGAGGATGGTCACCTAATTCCCAATAACTTACTCCCACTCATCATCTGTAAAACCATACAGATGTGAGAATCAAACCTGGTAAATACATACCCTGGAGCAAGTGTCTAATCGGGAAATCAGTTTTCTTTTAACAGTACACAGTTGAACTGAAACATTGAAATGTTTCGATGGGGTATCCTGGCATTCCTAGTAATGCCTCTACCATTATCCAGATTCACAACTATAACCGTATAATTCTTTGCCACCTCTCCAAATCCCTTTATATGTCTTTGGTCATTACCTTCTGTACACCCCTTTAGGCCAATTGGTTTTCTTCCCTCCCTACCGTTCGGCACCAGCCTAAGGTTTGGAAGAAGACTATCCAATAAGCATAATGGGTGTACTGTCATAATCCTAGGAGCACTCGCAATGCGAGAGAAGGTGAAGAGAAAAGACAACCGAATAAACCGTATTCCTATTTCTCCTGGACCAGAATCCATCCCCGAACTGGAACAAGTTCCTTTCGAGTTCGTATATAACCATACGATGGAGTATCCAATAAACTGTGGATCTTCGTAGTGATACGGAGTGTCCTGGAGAAATACAAAGGTGATTTAGGATTGGCGAAGAAATACTTGGTTTGGTCGTGAATATCAGTCGCAATTTACTTTGCCCTCTTACTAATCCCTTTCTTTGTCTTAACTTAATACCTTCTGCACACCATCATTATGCTAATTGGTTTTCTTCATTCCCCACCGTTCGGCACCAGCCTAAGGTTTGGAAGAAGACTATCCAATTTGCATAATAGGTGTACTATCTCCTAAACCAAGGAGTACTCATAATGAGAGAAGGTGAAAAGAAAAGACAACTGAATAATCCTATTCGTTTTCTCCAGAACCAGAAACCATCCTCGAAGTCCTTCGAGTTCGTATATAACCATACGATGGTTTTGTCCAATGGAAGTGGACGTTCGTAGTAATACGGGGTGTCCTGGAGAAAAGGGTAAAAGTAGGAGTGGCAATGAGGTTTGCAACTCTGACAATCCAAAAGCCTGTGTTAAGAAGGTTCGGTCAACTTGGTCACTGAGTCATAGTCCAGGGTCGGGTCAATGGTCGCTGCCAAAGAGAGAGAGAAAAGAAACACTCAGCGTGCACTCTAACCTAGATCAGAATGGTTATCACTTTGTCTAATCTGGAAACCTCCCACTGTACCTCAAATTCTCCTCCAAACCTGAAAGAAGAATTAGTCGGGGTCACCCGAGGAGTGAACTAACTCATCAGTGGGAATCGGGATCCAACTATCATCGCATGATAACTTGACGGAATCCACTCAAGTCACCACACTCCAGAAGGTATGCGCATGCCTGGCAAGTTTCAGTTCTTTTGAAACTCCCGATGTGATTTTTACCCCTAGGACCCAAGTGACCTTGACAATGCCAACATATCAAAGAGTCCTAGTCAAGTTCAACCCGTCATTATCTTGATTGCGTTAAACCCACCCGTACGAGTCCTTGACAATGCCAACATAACCGTACGACTGTCCTAACCAATCCACTTATCCAAGCGACAGAAAAATATTACACAGCTACCGAACACTACGCCTCGGCAATGCACGACATACGTAGCACGAATACTAAGCAATACTAATCTGAAATGACGGAGGGCTACGGATGGTTTTTGGCGAAAAACCTTTTACCGTAATGAACTTGATATCGTTGAAGGAACAGGATAACTTTTTATCAAAATATAGTGACGAAAACCTTTACTAAAGAGGTCACTCCCGGTGAAGGGATCTCGGCTCTTTCCCCGTAGAATGAGGTGCAGGATATTCCAACTGAATACCACGATGCAAAGCAAAAGTAATCGGCTATAGTGAAGTTAATGCCCTGACGCAAACTTCTGTCCAAGGGGTCACTCCCGGTGAAGGGATCTCGGCCCTTGCCTCGTCGACTGAGGAGCAGGATATTCCAAATGAATACCACGATGCAAAACAAAAGTGAACGTCCTTGCAATAACAGCTTTTTGAAAAATGTTCCAACAACATCAGAATAGGTTTGTTTAGCTTGCATTGATCCAAATCAATGCAGTCCCATCAATTGATCACACCACAAAGAACGAAAATATACTGACGTACGTATATGCCATCCACATTCGCCACTGGGTCCCGTCATCACCCGTTAGGTTAGCTAACTAACGGCAGAGCGGGGACTGGACTAGCGCGGATGAAAAGCATATACAACATCTACTAATATATATACCAATATATTATATTTCGCTCAAGGCGTGATAAAAGGCAACATCACAGAAATGTACAACATCCCAGAACAATACAAATATCTGGAAGCCCCGGGTTTCACAGAGCCGCTGCTGAAACCCGACGTTCCCCTGGTCGTGTGGATAGCCTGTGCAATGAAAACCTAGACCCCTACGGGTGCGTCAAGTCACCCGCCAAAACCTGAAGCGAGGCAGCCCCCTTCAGCACCGTGAATGGACCACCCAGCACTTCACGGAATCCGGTAACTTGGGCACCCCTCCTGGGTCAACCTGTACCCCCTACGAGTGCAGCGAATAGCCCGCCAATCCTGGAGTGAAGCCCCCTCCGTCCCAATGCCATGAGATGCGGGCTCGTTGCCCTCCAGAACCCAGCTATCCGTGCACCCCACCGCGGGGCAATCCTAGTACAGAAAGTAAAATATACATACAACGGGTACATCGACCGCAACCAGGTCGTGCCCCAAAAGAATAATACAAACAGGCAGTGACGGTAGTCCACATGTCGGACGCTCGCCCCGCAATATCAAATGTACATATAAAACAAAACTGTACTAACATTGCATCCAGGCTATCCCCCACGACCGATCCGCAACAACACAGCATAAACATAGAACATCAACGTGAAAATCACGTTCGCAAATCCGTCTAACCGGGCTATAGCAGTTAGACAGGATTTACAGATCAAGTGACATTCACGGTCGCAGATATAATGTAAATACTGTGAAATAATGTGTTTAAAATATCCGATCGATCAAACAATTAACAAGTGGGCCCCCAAGCAATACTGTAGCAGTCACAGAAAATCTGGGCCCAAATTTAATATCCCAAAACCCCTAAAATTAGCCCACAAGCCCACTGGAAAAATTGGACACAGTGAAGACACCAATGTGCGGCGGAACCGCGGCCCAATGGGGGGTTTGGCCGCGGTTCCGCGCTACAGTGATCGACTGAATGTGTCGAATTTTTACAGATGTCTTAGAATTTCCAGTACATTAGTTTTTTACAACCTGAAAAATTTTTAGAGCTCGGAAAAAATCAACAGAAAACTGATGCACACGAAATGTGGTTTTTGGGATTTTGTTCGATCGGAAATGTAAAACACACTAGAACAAGCTAGGCAAGGTTAATGGCGTGGCTCTGATACCATGTTGCGCCACGGCAGCGCCCCGGCCGTCTATCCGAGGCCAAAATGCGGAATCAAAAAAATTTCCTTACTTGGAAACCGGCGCTACCGCGGACAAAGAAAACCCGGATCGTAACCATTAACCTAATGCTAGCTAACAAGAGATGGGAAGAGAAGTATACCAATGATCCGAGTCCTCCGGTCTTCTCCTCATCGTCCCAATCTCCTGCGGAAACTTCGGTCGTCGCCTCCTCACCGGAAGGGCACCACATCGCCTGTATCTTTTACGGGCTCCCACCTCAATACCGAGGCAACTCGGGCACGAAGTAGGCTAGCCGACGCATCCAAGATTTGCTGTAGAATGTGTAGGGTTGAAGCTATGTCTCATTTGGGTTTGTTGCCATTTGAAAATGATGGAGGAAACAAGATAAGAAAAATGGTGCTTGCATTTTTCTTAACATGAAAAGAGATCAAGAATGCTACCCTCTCAAAATGAAGCTCTCATCTTCTTTTTTCTCAAAAATGTTCAACCATCTCATATGAGAAAAAATGGTGGAGGAAAAGAATATGAATCCATAACCTTAGAAGGAAGGTGAGTGTAGGAAAAGGTGGAGGGTAACCACAACCTAAACATCATCATAACAAAATCAAATCAACTCCAAATCACTTCTAATCAACAAAAAGCAAGTGATGAGAATGGTATCAAAAGATGCTTTCATAATAAATACATTTGCAAGAAAACCCTCCACAATGTGTTATTTGCAAACTTGCAAATAACACCCTCCATCGGAAAAGTCCGGCCGGAAAAGAACAAAGGAAAACCGGCCGGAACGGAATGCAAACTGGCAACTCCAGAAAACTGGTCCCGTAATAAATTACAGGAAAACCCCGATACTGTGCATACACACCCGCATCTGTATTCCGTCCGGATACAAATGCAATGAGACAAAATCTACACAGTACTAAACTAGGACCGGCTTAAGCTAAAGCCGGCTAGTAAAATCCGTTCGATCCTGATCCGTGCAATACTGCACGTATCAGATCAAACCCTGCCATATAACTATACGGCCACTAGTACAAAACTGTCCGATCCTGATCCGTGCAATACCGCACGTATCTGATCGGACCCTGCCATATCTCCATACGGCCTCTACAGCGTTTCGCCCGAAAACTTGAGTAACTGAAAGTGTGGTGGACTCTAAAGACTCGTCAATACTATGGTTGTGGATTTAACCACTAGCACGTCAGAGGTATAAGCCAATACGTGACGGGCCACCAGCTATTGACCAAAAGGGACGTCGATGAGCGAACTCATCCTGACACCCTACTGAGCCTGTCAGTGACAATATCCGTACAGTCCGGTCCGTTCGTCTATGAGCATCGCATGGCGGGCCTAGGGGGTTGGTAAAAGTCAGACCCCCAAAGGCGGTACAAGTCGTGTCGGAGTGAAGCCCAGAACACCCTGAGATACTACTGGAATACCTACCAGTAAATCTCCTGCCTCGGCCGAGGGCTTTGTGTAATGGCTCTCCTAGACACAGCGCGACCTCACCCCCAATACCGGGAGAGACGAACCCCTGCAGATCCGCTCACTGCCTCCATGTGGCTCGGGACTGTACCCAACTAAAACCTGTTTGCACGACTCCTTTGAGCCGTGGTAGGGTAGTAATCAAAGCACAGTGGGAACTCACACGAGACAAATGACGATCTCAGGTCGATGAACTAACCTGTACACATGTCACCTGGGAACTGCTATCTGACGTCTGGTATAATCCCAACTAGCAGGTTCCCGGCGAGTCCTGTCCGGTGTACTCATAACCCAATGAGCACCTGTATACATCTTAGGTGAACCAACTGACACCAGTGGCTTGTGAGACCGGCCACCGCCCCTCGTCGGGGTCTCGACTGTATACACTAGTCTACTCTGGAGAATCGATGCCCTGTCTCAAAACTCCCACGACTAGGGAACTTTTAAGGATGTGCTTATAGACCACCAGCTCTCACGTATATGATCGCCATCATACTGCCGGCAGTCAAGCAAGAATCCTAGGGGCTCTATCAGCGTGTAATAGCGACCTGTAAGGTCACCTAAAGCAGTACACGATGATAAAGGTAAACTAGATAGCATACTATCATCTCGAGTAAGACTGTCCTACCGGGATAGGTCCTCCCTCAATCATTGCAATCACGTGCCTGTGATCCAATAATTGACTCTGAGGGCACTATCTCCAACAAAAATTCGGAGACGAATTTTCTTTAAGTGGAGAAGATTGTAACACCTTAGGTTGTGTTTAAGGGTTAATTATATTTTCATATATAGTTTTAATAAAAAGTTTACCAAATTAAGTTTCAAATATTTTATCCTATTTAATGAATATTTTATTAGAATTTTTCTAGGCACACACACACTTGTGCATGTAAACTATGGATTAAGAGGTGGGGTTAAACCATTATTAGCAAGCATGATGGATTAAACCATTTTCTTTAAGTTAATTGATTCTTATTAGGTGTATTTGGGTTTTTATTTATGAGTGTTGTTTTTAATTTTTAATTGAGAAATGGTTTGGTTCTTGTGTTGACTTGATGAGAGAGAAGGAATATGGGCTTCATGGTTGAGCCATGCTCATTAAATGAAAAGAGAGGGAGAGAGAGGGGGGTCTTTGACTTGTGCTCTCATTTCTCTCCTCATTCTCATTCTCACAACTCTCCCTCACACACACATACACACCCTCACACAGCAGCAGCAGCCCAAGCAACATCAGAAGCAACAGCTGCAGAAGCATCAGCAGCAGCCACAGCATCAGTACCAGCAGCAGCTACAGCATCAGCACCAGGATAGCAGGAAGCAGTAACAACAGCAGCTCACCTCTTCTTCTTCTCCTCCTTTCTCCTTGCACCTAGGGTCTTGTAAGGTATAGAATCTGAGCCCAACTTCGTGCTTGCTTAACATATGTGTAGTCTAGTTTTGGTTTGTGTAAAAAGTGAGATTTTGGGCTTGAAATGGTGATTTGTGTAGATTTATAGTTAAGTGCTGTTAGTGTTGGTTAACCTAGCCTAATTAGGTGTTATTAAGGCCATGATAACCTAATTAGACCCCAGATTACACCAAAATACCATAGGGTTTCAAATTGTGCAAAATTCAGCGTTTTAAAGTGAATTTTGGCTCTCTGTGATCTGCTATAGGCCCGAGCACTTCAGGTCAAAATTGAGGAAACTGGAGCACACTAGATATACCCTGACCACACCACCAGATCCCGAGACCCCCACCCCATAGCGAGGCCGCCGGTTTATTCTTTTTGGCCGCAATTTGCGGCCAGATGAGGGAATTTTTTGGTGTAGTTTGTGTGTGTCACGTCCCGAAAGTACGGAACATGACCGGCACTTAGGCTACGAACGTCCCAAGGCGTACGTGCTCTAAGTAAGCCGAGCCCAGAAATCTAAACCAAGAAAATTAGTAGAGAGTAGGAAGAACCATAACAAAACAACCGGCCAGCAACATAATATACAACGCCTAAAGGCGAGGATCACAACAGAAAAGAAAACTCCAACAACAAGAAATCCACAGAATATAACGTGCGACTCTAAGGTCGAAAGAACAAACACCACTGGTCTCTATCTCAAATAAGTACATGTTTGGTTGATGGAACTTCTAGATACAACTGAAATATAATATACAATGTATAATGATGGGTACGATACAAATAAACCCACCTACTAGCAAGTCACCCGAAAGGAATAGTGCCCGCAAAGCCGTAATGAAACCTGTACGGCAACACCTGCAAGAAACTGGGGCACAACGGGGGTGAGTTGCCAACTCGTGAGTAGAAAAAGATCTACGAACAGAAAATCGCATGTATGACGCAATCCTAGGTCATACGATCATAATATATAATCCTCAAATATATTACCAGCAATCTATAACAAGACTGGGGTAAATATCTAACCTAAGTGTAATCCTATGTGCCCGTGTCAGTGCATCAGGTGGCAATATATCATATGAATGATATATGAATGCATGAAACAGAATGCACGCACTGAAGAAAACTGCTTTCATAAATTTGTGAGATTTCTGTATTTTAAAATGAGGTATCATAATGAAATCAGCATAAAACAGTGCATAGCATCGGCACAAAACATAAATCTCAATATCTCGATATCTCTGTATCACAATCTCTGTACCTCAATATCTCAGAATCTCAATGTCTCAATCACAATATCTAGGGCGCCGTCAGTCCAGACCGGCCCCAACCATCCATCTCATGACCACGACGGTATCCTCCGGATATCCGACGCGTCGGGTAATATCACCAGTCGGTCGTGCTCCCCTGCCAGGCTCAACGCCATCTCCTGCGATCTTCTTGCCCCGGGTTACCGCACCGGGCCCACCATGTACCCGAAACGGTTCATCCGCCTCCTCGAATCGGGTCTCGAAATCCATTAGCAAAACTTATGGTGGACGACTCATACATCATGGGAAAACCGCATTTTTATTAAAAAGAGAAAGCAGTTTATATATATGTTTTGCGGTTTTCCTCCAAATCCAAAAAATCTCATGGAAACCCGAATCCAAATCATCAATAGCATGTGAAATCATGAATATAAGCACGAGAATCCATGAATGCAGCATATAATGAATAACAGTATGCATGAAGTGTCGAGTAATAACTACAATGTCAAGCTGGCATATAAGGCAAGCATACTAATATCATGTCACTACTGGCTAACAAGCTAAGTCAAGCAATAATATTTTCTAAGTGTTCGTGACATGGCAATTACCGATGAAGATGTGTGTGAGCCGGCAAATAAGTGTACGTGGTACATACGCATCATCGGTAATGGTGCTGGTGTCCTAACAGCAGGATATCAATAATGGAATATGAATCACAATAAGTATGCGATGCAGAGCAACAATAATAAGGTGCGGGAGCTGAATACTAAACACAATGATCACTAAACTGCATCTAATGTCATAAGAGTCATATAGCTACACCACTATAAGGCTGAGCTAAAGCTAACAGTAGGTAAGGGAAACCGCCTAAACTTTGAGTCGATACATACATATATATATATATAGTCGGTGATCCCACCTCGATAATATCACATCCGATCACATATCTCTATAATCAGTTATTCCCAAATCAAGAGTGCGGATCAAACATCAATTTATAGCTCGTATGTAAATCCATCGTACGACATCCCCAAATCTGGGTACAGGTCAATATCACATCCGTCATATCATTCATCTGGCATTCTCTTTATCAAAGATTATAATCCGGGTACTGACCTACGTCTAGTACAAAACTAATATCATCACTATGATTATGATCTGACTACTGATTGACAGTCTCGTATGAATCGATATCATCGGCACATATCATCACAAGGAGTATATATATCGCCCAATGTGGCCTATCACAAATATTTTGTCATATCAAATCATATCATATCCTATCTCGTATCATAATCACATGTCGATCACTTAAAATATGTGTCACCATTCCTATGGCATCATCATCCCCAAAATCCTCTAAAGTATCAAGACGTATCTCAATTATGAATTTTATCATATCACCAATATCATAACCTAAGATCAAACTCATCGACTCATTCCAATCCCAAATATCATCCTCAAAACCGTATGCGAACACATAGTCCCATACCTATGTGAACACATATCTAAAGAGAATCCCGTCTATGCACATATGAAGTAATGATGTATGCAAGTATGTATGTGTGCGAGTGTGTGTGTGTAATGCACCCACTATTCTAGGTTCTCGTGACACTAAATCATCCAAGTCCACCAATTATCCATCCTATACATCAATAATTTCCCAAACAATATATAATGATTATAGGTGTGTATACGCATCCGTATACATCACTACGGACTGCGGGGGTGCTATACGCCATCCACCCGACTTCTCCCCGTAGATATAAATCTACTCACCTTTCTTTAAGCGTACCGATGTCGATGTCTCCATTTGCATCTCCAACGCTTCGACGCCACGTGGGGTACCTACAAGGATATCACACGCTAAAACACATGAAAACCATGTCGGAAACCAAAATGGTGCATGCTACGCCCATAGGTAAAAACCTGTGGCCTCGCATGCAAACACAGCCAATATCCACTGCCGTTGACGTCCAAATGCCATCCGACAGAAACGAATCATCGAATACCAAAAATCATGCTAAAGCAAGTCGTAAATCATACGCCAACTCATGAAAATCAACCCAGATTTTACCCTAACTGGAATCAGTCAAAACTAGACATTCCCAGGGTCAAGTTTACATGAAATAAGGCTGTGCACGCAAAACGAGGGGGTTCCCTACTGCTCTGGCCGTAAATTACGGCCAGAGGGATTAAATCTGCGGCCGGGGTAAGGTGGTTGGGGCTAGGGTTTTGGGTATTGGTTTCTATCTACCTGCACATCTCACTGCCAAGTCAATTTTATTTTAGGAGGTCCCGGGTGATAGCAGTTTCCAGAAAGGTCCAAAAAGTCGACAAAATTGCTAATTTACACCGATTCTAAACTTTCAGGTGATATACTGGAATCTGGGTTAGATCTAGGGTAAACTGGTCTCAACATCACCTAATAAGATTATACTAGCAATCAAAACCAACTCTTGGCCAAATCTCACTCAAAATCACTAAACTAACACTAAACTACATAGCTAACACTAAATTTTCAGCTAAATAACCATGTATTTGCAATCTAGAAGTCGGGTTAAGGGGTTATACCTCTGGATATCCTAAGATATAGGAGAAGAGAGGAAGAAGAGGGATGGTTGCTGCTGGAGAGTTGCTGCAGTTGCTCATGTAGCAGCTGCTGCTGATGCTGCTGTTTTTGTTGTTGTTGTTACTAATGCTGAAGCTGTTATCTGGGCTGAAGTTGCTTGCTGCAAATTGTTGTGGTGGTTTTGTGGTTGGGGTGTTGTGTTGGTGTGTTGCTGAGGCTGCTGTGTTGGGGGGGTTGATGTTGTGGTATGTGATGGTGTGGTGTGGTTTGAGTGAAGTTGATGCTGCTGTGGCTGTTTTCACAGCAGTGCTGATGCTTTTGTTGCTGTTGATGTGTTGATAAGGGTGTATAGGTGTGGGGCTATGGTGGCATGTATCTGTGTAGGGTTGGCTGATGCAAGATTGGGGCTGATGTGTTGCCATTGGTCTGATGCATCAGCTGCTTTTGGCAGCAGATGATGATGTTGCTGATGCTGATATAATGGGCTGCTGTGGGTAAAGTAGCAGGTGGTGGCTGAAGTTGAACAATTGGGGACTGTTTTAGGGTGAAGTGTTGTAGTATGGTGGAGTGTGAGAGTGGGAGATGTGAGGGTAGGATGTGAGTGATGAAAGGGAGTGATGTGAGTGAGAGGGGGTGTGAAGAGCACAAAGGGTAATAAAGAAGGGGATGGATCATGGCACACCATAGCCATCTCTCTCTCTTTCCTAAACAATGCCCTCAAGACACAAAGCCATCATGGCTCACTTTCTCCCTACACAAGTCAACCTTAATCTAATCACCTTTAGACAAAGCTAAAAACCCTCAAATAACCCCACTGACCTAACCAATTGGTTCCACCCACCATGGTCATCTAAACATGGTTCAACCCTAGGCCACCTTAAGTCCATAACATGAGACAAGTGTGGAAAATGTTATGTGCACATTTTTGCACAAAAGCCAAAAATCCAATTAGCGATTTTTAATCGCGGTTAACACCAAAATAGCATTTACATAACCATAAAAGCTTTAAAATGACATATTTCCACAAAATACCCTATTTTAGAATTTTCCAAAATTTGCTCCGGAATTTTCACCATTTATCGGTATTTAATTATACCGACTATTAAAATATTCATTAAAAATTAATATTAAATTATTAAAATTCCCAAAAATAATATTTTATTTTTTGAAATGTTACAGTCTTCCCCCCTTAAAGAAATTCGGTCTCCGAATTTAAATTTAAACTTCCAAATTCTAAAACATTTCAATAAAATGTCCAAGTCAACGGGGTTCCGAAATCATCAATTACACAGAACGCGTCGTAGCGCAATACATGCGCATACGTAACGAGCAGATAACTCAAAAACAAAACTCCATCTAGCATCTCGCAATCATCGGAGTCAAGGTGAAAACACGAATGCCAAATCCAAAGCAAAGCCGATATGCCATAAATCGGAACTATACATGTGCATATATGAAGGAAATGCATGCCAAATTCTTTAAAATCACTGTGCAATACACAGAACACTGCACAGTGGCGGACGTCTCTATAAGAAAATAGCCATACACGTATATATATTTTTTGTCTAGTATGCACGATCCGCCGTTTTGAAAATAATTTGGAAGGGTTTCCTATTTTAAATGTCTTGTGTCATATCGGACACGTATGTAAATAATGAGACTATAGCTCGCTTTTGGAAATCCCTTTGAAATCTATCAGTGCATGAAAAATCGAAATATCATAAAAATATACTGCTCCATAGAAATCAATCTAAAATTGCATATGAAAACCCTGTGCGTCCGGTGCGCACGGAAATCAAAATCCATACATGTGCCAAGCAGGTGCACAAAAATGACATCAAGGTGCAACGGGTGTGCACACAACGTCGGTCATAGGCAACGTGTGTGCCTGACAGCAAAATCAGGTGCATCTGTTATGCATGAAAAATCTCAATTTAGTGCATCTGGTGTGCACCAAATCGCATCTCATATCCTGCGCCCAACATGCGCTAAAAATCCAAATCCGGTGCATACATTATGCACGAAACTATGAAATCCAATATCAAGCGTCGAACACGCTCAAATCCAATCAGGTGCATAAAGTGCACAAAACAAATATCGAACATCACCATCGAAATCGAAGTCTAGTGCATCCAAGTGCACAAAATACATGTCACTACACTGCAAGCATATGGGAACTATACCGAGTGCAAAAACCAATCGTGTGCGTGCATACGCACAAAATCAACTCAATGTCTAAACCCCATAAAATCACAAACATGTGAAACCAAGACACGAAAACAATATCAAATGCAACGCTGTGCAAAATCGTAAACACTCAATAGCACATGAAAACAAACGTCATGAAACCCAATCATCAAAATCAGTCATGCGAATAAATCGCCCAAAATACCGAAAACAAGTATGGCGGAATAGTTCCGCTCAAGCGCATCCTCCAAGAATCTCTGACCCACTGTCGTGATTACTAATAACATGCCTCGTCGACGATCCTGAACTCTGGCCTGCTGGTGTGCGTAATAATGAC
Organism: Agapanthus africanus; assembly: GCA_030015575.1. Classification (NCBI taxonomy): domain Eukaryota; kingdom Viridiplantae; phylum Streptophyta; class Magnoliopsida; order Asparagales; family Amaryllidaceae; genus Agapanthus; species Agapanthus africanus. Next base: position 58,354,046 of record JASDDO010000029.1, read on the forward strand.
CACTCCTGGGTCTAAGTCTTCTATGTGGATTACCAATCTCACGATCCATCGGCTCATCGACCCTGTCAGACGTGCTAACGGGGATGATTCCGTTTTGGCACTTCTCTGGTCATTTCTCCGTCAATCATCGTGACCACTCATAAAGCAGCGTGTCACTGGCGTCGGCCTCTGGCTCTCCGAATGCACGTGACACAACTGATCCTGGGTGCAAATATCATTGCAGCAGTGCGAAGGAATCCTGCTCAAGGTCTCTTCAAAGTCTCGTCTCTGCTTAACTGTTCAGAAGTCATCGTCCTTTACTATATCTGTTTCTTGTTCCGGAGCGGCTGCATACTCATCGCGACTTCTTCTGGAAGGTATATCCAAGTACTATGCCTCGGCATGCGCATCGCATCTCTGATGTCGGCGGAGTGGAACGTCATCTCATCCATATCTTGTATGAACCTCTTACTCCACTTTTCTGTAATGTCGACTGCTTCGGACTCGTCTCGTCGTGGCTGCATGGACTGAGCTCCAATGGCTATCCTTGTATCTGGAGTCTCCAAAGAAATGCATCTCACCACCTAGCATCCGAATTAAGTCGAGCCATCCGATCGATTTGTCAAGACCTCATAATCCCTCAAGAGCTCAACATCTTGGGTACAGTATAATAGTATCGAGTACATACCACAGCATCGGTGGTCCAGCCGTAGAAGGGCAAACCCAAGCCTCACTAATGGCACCGCAGAACTTCCGCAAACCCTAAGGTTCAAAGGCTTTCACACGGTCATTAAGTCGAGTTAGGGTTTCATTCTTCTAGTGAGACCATAGAATTGCCTGCATTTCTTTTCGAATACTTTAAACTTGGAATAATAGGTTTCTGACATTCGAACGTCTCTGTCGACTCTCAACGTCTCCGCGTGAAGTCGTATCTAGCTAGAATCAATATATCTGATGACCTTGCATCGGGGTAGCGAACAAACCACATGTCCTGGTCATTCATCCTCAGTGACTAGCGACCTTCTATAATCTTTTAGTACAATCTTGTACTGCAATAGCTCCAATCATCTGGGGCGATATCTCGTCGTTCGCAGCAATCACCGGCTCACTCGTCTGTACGCTGAACAGTGCCTCAATCGTCATGAATAAGCCATACATCAACGGTCATCAAAATCTGGCTGGCCTCTGTCAAGGGCTCAATCCTCTGGTGCTGATCTGCACGTCCGAGTAATCTCATACAGCGATCCATGCAACGCTCACGGTGCAAAACCCAATCAAAAGACACATCTCTGCAATCGTGTGTCGCCGGAATCATGCCATGGTCAGTCCTCGTTCGTAACGAGCTCATGCTGACCGCAACTCTAGCCGTAGCTCTCCCTGCCCGTAATCGTGGCGGCAAAACCAAAACCGGTACCGATGAGGCTAGATCAGGAAGGAATAAAATGCTGAACAAGGAATGTACATCCTAAAGCTTCTTAAATGGAGTGGTGTGTCGTAAATATGCCGCGGAACATACCAACGGTACGTCACTCTACTTTAGTCACCTATTCCATCAACCAAGGGTCATCCTACGCTCCGAAGGTAAAACCTAACGCTCTGATACCAACTCTGTCACATCCCGAAAGTACGGAACATGACCGGCACTTAGGCTACGAACGTCCCAAGGCGTACGTGCTCTAAGTAATCCGAGCCCAGAAATCCAAACCAAGAAAAGTAGTAGAGAGTAGGAAGAACCATAACAAAACAACCGGCCAGCAACATAATATACAACGCCTAAAGGCGAGGATCACAACAGAAAAGAAAACTCCAACAACAAGAAATCCACAGAATATAACGTGCGACTCAAAGGTCGAAAGAATAAACACCACTGGTCTCTATCTCAAATAAGTACATGTTTGTTTGATGGAACTTCTAGATACAACTGAAATAAAATATACAATTTATAATGATGGGTACGATACAAATAAACCCACCTACTAGCAAGTCACCCGAAAGGAACAGTGCCCGCAAAGCCGTAATGAAACCTGTACGGCAACACCTGCAAGAAACTGGGGCACAACGGGGGTGAGTTGCCAACTCGTGAGTAGAAAAATATCTACGAACAGAAAATCGCATGTATGACGCAATCCTAGGTCATACGATCATAATATATAATCCTCAAATATATAACCAACAATCTATAACAAGACTAGGGTAAATATCTAACCCAAGTGTAATCCAATGTGCCCGTATCAGTGCATCAGGTGGCAATATATCATATGAATGATGTATGAATGCACGAAACAGAATGCATGCACTGAAGAAAACTGCTTTCATAAATTTATGAGATTTCTGTATTTTAAAATGAGGTATCATAATGAAATCAGCATAAAACAGTGCCTAGCATCGGCACAAAACATAAATCTCAATATCTCGATATCTCTGTATCACAATCTCTGTACCTCAATATCTCAGAATCTCAATGTCTTAATCACAATATCTAGGGCGCCGTCAGTCCAGACCGTCCCCTACCATCCATCTCATGACCACGACGGTATCCTCCGGATATCCGACGTGTCGGGTAATATCACCGGTCGGTCGTGCTCCCCTGCCAGGCTCAACGCCATTTCCTGCGATATTCTTGCCCCGGGGTACCGCACCGGGCCCACCATGTACCCAAAACGGTTCATCCGCCTCCTCGAATCGGGTCTCGAAATCCATCAGCAAAACTCATGGTGGACGACTCATACATCATGGGAAAACCGTATTTTTATTAAAAAGAGAAAGCTGTTTATATATATATTTTGCGGTTTTCCTCCAAATCCAGAAAATCTCATGGAAACCTGAATCCAAATCATCAATAGCATGTGAAATCATGAATATAAGCATGAGAATCCATGAATGCAGCATATAATGAATAACAGTATGCATGAAGTGACGAGTAATAACTACAATGTCAAGCTGGCATATAAGGCAAGCATACTAATATCATGTCACTACTGGCTAACATGCTAAGTCAAGCAATAATATTTTCTAAGTGTTCGTGACATGGCAATTACCGATGAAGATGTGTGTGAGCCGGCAAATAAGTGTACGTGGTACATACGCATCATCGGTAATGGTGCTGGTGTCCTAACAGCAGGATATCAATAATGGAATATGAATCACAATAAGTATGTGATGCAGAGCAACAATAATAAGGTGCGGGAGCTGAATACTAAACACAATGATCGCTAAACTGCATCTAATGTCATAAGAGTCATATAGCTACACCACTATAAGACTGAGCTAAAGCTAACAGTAGGTAAGGGAAACCGCCTAAACTCTGAGTCGATACATACATACATATATATATATAGTCGGTGATCCCGCCTCGATAATATCACATCCGATCACATATCTCTATAATCAGTTATTCCCAAATCAAGAGTGCGGATCAAACATCAATTTATAGCTCGTATGTAAATCCATCGTACGACATCCCCAAATCTGGGTACAGGTCAATATCACATCCGTCATATCATTCATCTGGCATTCTCTTTATCAAAGATTATAATCCGGGTACTGACCTACGTCTAGTACAAAACTAATATCATCACTATGATTATGATCTGACTACTGATTGACAGTCTCGTATGAATCGATATCATCGGCACATATCATCACAAGGAGTATATATATCGCCCAATGTGGCCTATCACAAATATCTTGTCATATCAAATCATATCATATCCTATCTCGTATCATAATCACATGTCGATCACTTAAAATATGTGTCACCATTCCTATGGCATCATCATCCCCAAAATCCTCTAAAGTATCAAGACGTATCTCAATTATGAATTTTATCATATCACCGATATCATAACCTTAGATCAAACTCATCGACTCATTCCAATCCCAAATATCATCCTCAAAACCGTATGCGAACACATAGTCCCATACCTATGTGAACACATATCTATAGAGAATCCCGTCTATGCACATATGAAGTAATGATGTATGCAAGTATGTATGTGTGGGAGTGTGTGTGTAATGCACCCACTATTCTAGGTTCTCGTGACACTAAATCATCCAAGTCCACCAATTATCCATCCTATACATCAATAATTTCCCAAACAACATATAATGATTATAGGTGTGTATACGCATCCGTATACATCACTACGGACTGCGGGGGTGCTATACGCCATCCACCCGACTTCTCCCCGTAGATATAAAACTACTCACCTTTCTTTAAGCGTGCCGATGTCGATGTCTCCATTTGCATCTCCAACGCTCTGACGCCACGTGGGGTACCTACAAGAATATCACACGCTAAAACACAGGAAAACCATGTCGGAAACCAAAATGGTGCATGCTACGCCCATAGGTAAAAACCTGTGGCCTCGCGTACAAACACAGCCAATATCCACTGCCGTTGACGTTCAAACGCCATCCGACAGAAACGAATCATCGAATACTAAAAATCATGCTAAAACAAGTCGTAAATCATACGCCAACTCATGAAAATCAACCCAGATTTTACCCTAACTGGAATCAGTCAAAACTAGACATTCCCAGGGTCAAGTTTACATGAAATAGGGCTGTGCACGCAAAACGAGGGGGTTCCCTACTGCTCTGGCCACAAATAAATTTGCGGCCGGGGTAAGGTGGTTGGGTGTAGGGTTTTGGGTATTGGTTTCTATCTACCTGCACATCTCACTGCCAAGTCAATTTTATTTTGGGAGGTCCCGGGTGATAGCAGTTTCCAGAAAGGTCCAAAAAGTCGACAAAATTGCTAATTTACACCGATTCTAAACATTCAGGTGATATACTGGAATCTGGGTTAGATCTAGGGTAAACTGGTCTCAACATCACTTAATAAGGTTATACTAGCAATCAAAACCAACTCTTGGCCAAATCTCACTCAAAATCACTAAACTAACACTAAACTACATAGCTAACACTAAATTTTCAGCTAAATAACCATATATTTGCAATCTAGAAGTCGGGTTAAGGGGTTATACCTCTGGATATCCTAAGATATAGGAGAAGAGAGGAAGAAGAGGGATGGTTGCTGCTGGAGAGTTGCTGCAGTTGCTCCTGTAACAGCTGCTGCTGATGCTGCTGTTTTTGTTGTTGTTGTTACTGATGCTGAAGCTGTTATCTGGGCTGAAGTTGCTTGCTGCAAATTGTTGTGGTGGTTTTGTGGTTGGGGTGTTGTGTTGGTGTGTTGCTGAGGCTACTGTGTTGGGGGGTTGATGTTGTGGTATGTGATGGTGTGGTGTGGTTTGAGTGAAGTTGATGCTGCTGTGGCTGTTTTCACAGCAGTGCTGATGCTTTTGTTGCTGTTGATGTGTTGATAAGGGTGTATAGGTGTGGGGCTATGGTGGCATGTAGCTGTGTAGGGTTGGCTGATGCAAGATTGGGGCTGATGTGTTGGCATTGGGCTGATGCATCAGCTGCTGTTGCAGCAGATGATGATGTTGCTGATGCTGATGTAATAGGCTGCTATGGGTAAAGTAGCAGGTGGTGGCTAAAGTTGAACAATTGGGGGCTGTTGTAGGGTGAAGTGTTGTAGTATGGTAGAGTGTGAGAGTGGGAGATGTGAGGGTAGGATGTGAGTGATGAGAGGGAGTGATATGAGTGAGAGGGGGTGTGAAGAGCACAAAGGGTAATGAAGAAGGGGATGGATCATGGCACACCCTAGCCATCTCTCTCTCTTTCCAAAACAATGCCCACAAGACACAAAGCCATCATGGCTCACTTTCTCCCTACACAAGTCAACCTTAATCTAATCATCTTTAGACAAAACTAAAAACCCTCAAATAACCCTACTGACCTAACCAATTGGTTCCACCCACCATGGTCATCTAAACATGGTTCAATCCTAGGCCACCTTAAGTCTATAACATGAGACAAGTGTGGAAAATGTTATGTGCACATTTTGCACAAAAAGCCAAAAATCCAATTAGCGATTTTTAATCGCGGTTAACACCAAAATAGCATTTACGTAACAATAAAAGCTTAAAAATGACATATTTCCACAAAATACCCTATTTTAGAATTTTCCAAAATTTCCTCCATAATTTTCACCATTTATCGGTATTTAATTATACCGACTATTAAAATATTCATTAAAAATTAATATTAAATTATTAAAATTCCCTAAAATAATATTTTATTTTTTGAAATGTTACAGTGTGGGTAGGAGTCTGCTACATTTCTAGGGCCATTGGTATGTATAATTTTGTATGTTGTTAACCTGGGTAGAATCTGGGACGTTATATCATATTTCTAGTACGTTTGGTTCACGCGATACGCGCGATACGCGAGAGGGTTCTGTGATTCAGCGTATCGCGGCGTGTCGGGATGAGTTTTAGACGCGTACACACGTTTAGCGTATTGTACCGACGCTCGTTTAGTTCGCGACGCGAGCGTATCGTTTGGCTTAGATATTGCATCTTGCGAGGCGGTTGCTTATATGGACTCTTGTGTAAATTCCAGGTTCGCAGGCGGGTACGTCGGATGAAGCGAAGAAAGGGAAGCAGGTGGTCGGCTACGAGTAGAACACGACCAGGTGAGTAGATTTAACATCTACGGGGAAATCGCCCGTATGGCGTTAAGCGTCAGGGCGTGTTAGGATATTTAGTATAGATGTTCATATGGACTGTAGTAGCATACCTTATTGTTGCATATAGAAATGATAGCATAGGACACTGCACTGTCACTAACGGTTCAAGTTGCACGAGCACAATTTATATGCTAAACTCACATCGTTAGTGATTGCCATGACACTCACATTATAGGATTGCTATAAATCATACATCATACCGATTCCACTTCATTTAAGTTGTCACGATTTGCCGCATAACACATATATTGATAACTTCATACCTGCGCACATGCACACTGTATACTCATACCAGTGCACACATATATTGATATCTTCATACCTGCGCACATGCACACTGTATACTCATACCAGTGCACACATATATTGATATTTTCATACCTGCGCACATGCACACATATATTGATATCTTCATACCTGCGCATATGCACACTGTATACTCATACCAATGCACACATACATTGATATCTTCATACTTGCTTAGATTACGAATTGAGATATGTTGTTTCCATGTTAATTCTGGATTTAGGGAACCGTAGATATTTCAAAAGAGAATAGTTAATTATTTAAAAACCCGGTTTCCCTTGATATGATATTTCGGTGCGTCCACCATGTGTTTTCTCGGTGCTAGAGTGAAATATGTGAACCCGAATCGAGGAGTTGGATGAGGCCGATTACGGGTACATGGTGGACCCGGTATGGTACCCCGGGGTGAGAACGGTTTCACTGTGTAGTAGACGGTGAGCCTGGCAGAGGGACTACTACCTACCGGTGATTGGTTGGACCTGGCGGTTATCCGGAGGATATTGACCAGAGTCGATTGATGGATACGGGACGACTCGTACTGCCGGGGCCGAGGGCCGATACCGCAGACAGAGCCCATTGGCTGACCCGGACTGACGGATGGCCGATATGTGAGAATTTACATGTCGATACTTGGCACGAGTATTTCTTGATATTTTGGGTGCCGATGTTGGGCACTCACGATTATATAAGATTTACAGGATTTGGGGACCGAGAAGGATGACGATGCCTGAGTAGTATTGGAATTTGGGTGCATTGATGGGTATCGATTATACGTTCCACGATGACATTCCGTATAGATGTTATATTTCCCATGCTCAGTATGTAGTAATTGATATCTCATCCTGTATCTATTGTACCTGATATAGTACACATGCTTGCACGATCATTGCATACCCTGTTCACTCTATATAGGGTTGTTAGATTGCATTGTTATACCTGATTATCACATATCTTGCTCATTACATGGAGATGTTATTAGATCGCACTTGTTGCATGATTTGAGCATCCAGTTCATCATATAGATGTTATTTGTTGGCATAGGTTAGAGTATCGCAGCACGTGCATACTCGCGATTACCTTTATATGTTATTTTCTATTCACGAGTTGGCAACTCACCCCCGTTGTGCAATAGTGTTTGCAGGTTGCCCTTCGGAGTAGTCGCGGCTGGCTGTGTTCTTGCGTCTTTTGACACAGATACCCCTATAGTTGGTGTACTAGCTCTTTTGCTGATAGGTGGGTTTTGTGCGGTATCTGTTTATCTTTCAGTTATGTACATTGTTGTATCTAGTGCTCTCTATCTACCACTTATGTATTGACTTAGAGATCAGTTGTGAGGACGATGTGTATTATTTTGTACTCTGGTGTCGACCTCGTTGTGAGCCGACTTTATTTATGCAGCTCTATCTTTCATGCTATTTGTTTCCCACTTATTGCCCTTTTCTTCGCTACGGCGTCGTATATTGTTATCTTAGTGATTGTCTACTTAAGGTTTCTTAACATTTTAGTAATTTTTTCTATTAAATGCTTAAAACATTCTATAATTTTACTCGTTTGATTTTTGGGTTTTCGGCTTACTTAGTCGCTTTACGCCTGTAGACATTACGTGGTTAGGTGCCGGTCACAGGCCAAACTTTGGGTCGTGACAGATAGCAGATTCCAAATAGCCCTCACAGATTCCACAATTTCCCGATATTGGGTTTCTATATCCGTATTCCGGGTTTCAAGTCTTTGGTTTAGGTCAGAATTCTAGCACTAGGGGGTTTGTGTGGCCTCTAGTGAGCTTAATTGCTCACCACAACTCTTAATTTCCAATAACCCTAACTAGAATTTTCATACCCTCACTAAACATCACTATATCGGTTCTATCATAACATGGGGGTAAAAGTAATGCAAATACTAAGCTAAAGATTCATAAATTACCTTATTTGGCAACTCAAGAAAATTCTTGAGTTGCCCCAAGTGGTCAAAACCTTTCCCTTCTTGGTCCAATGTGTTTCCTTTGATCTTGTGTATCTTTTTCGTGAAATGGGGTTTGAGTTTTTAAGTGTTTTTCATGGAGTTTGAGAGGTTTGAAGAGGGGAGGGAGTGAGGGGGAGGCAGCAGCAGCAGCAAGAAGAAGGAGGGGAGAGGAAAATGTGATGAAGGTTGTGAGTTTAATGGATGGCTAAGTCAAAGGTGACCCTCACCTTTTTCTCTCTCACCCATACCTATTATTCTAATCCAAATCATTTTCTTTTCTTTTCTATTCCCCTCTATAATAAATCATCAACCATAAAATAAAACATGTATGAAAGCCAAAAGAATATGTAACAATTGAAAAAAAGATATGGTGCATGTTTTGCAAAAATATGCTAAAAATCCGATTAGCGATTTTTAATTGCGATTAGCACTAAATTAGCATATAATTAATCATAAAAACTAAAAAATTGCAAAATTCACATAAAACACCCTCTTTCTAGTAATTTCTATAATTTTCCAAATTTTTCCCCATTTATCGGTATTTAATTATACCGAAATATTAAAATATTCATTAAAAATAATATTAAATTCTAAAAATTCCCAAAAATAATATTTTATTTTTTGAAATGTTACAATATTCCCCCCTTAAAGAATTTCGGTCCCCGAATTTAAATTTTAAACCCCCAAATTCTAAAACATTTCAATAAAAAGTCCAAGTCGTCGGGGCTCCGAAATCATCAATACATAAAACGCACCATAGCGCAATGCATGCGCATGAACAATGAGAAGGTAACTCAAAATCAAAACTCCGTCAAGTATCCCGCAATCATCGGAGTTACGGTACAGACACACTGTCAAATCCAAAACAAAATCAATATGATATAAATCAGAACTATACATGTAAATATCTGAAGAAAATGCATGCTAAACCTTTCATGTTGCTGTGCAACGCGTGTAATACTGCACAGTGATGGACATCTATTATGAGAAAATAGTCATATACGTATATATCCTTTGTTTAATATGTACGTTCTGCCGTTTTGAAAACAATTTAGAAGGGTTTCCTTGTTTTAAACGCGTCGTGTCATATCAGACACGTAGGTAAATACTGAGATTATAGCTCTCCTTTTTGGAAATCCCTTCGATAACTATCAATGCATGCAAAATATATCCAGGTACTATTCTCTGACCAGTCCTGCTCAGTACAAAACATATAGCAAAAATCATAAAAACGTACTGCTCTATAAGAAATCAATCACAAAAATGTATACGAGAATACCATGTGCGTCTGGTGCGCACGAAAATCAAAATCCATATATGTGCCATACATGTGCACAGTAACATCATCTAGGTGCCACGGGTGTGCATGAAACATCTACCAAGGGCAACGGGCGTGCCTGACAGCAAAATCAGGTCCATCTGACATGCACAAAGAATCCTGATTTAGTGCATCTAGTGTGCACCAAAATCGTATCTCAAAAAATGCGCTCAACACGCTCGAAAATCCAAATCGAATGCACGGAGTGCAAGAAATCAACATCAATATCAGAATCAAGATCGACAGTATACAATACGGCTTAATCAAAAGCAGGTATACCGCGGTGTATAAGCTCACAACCATGTGCATCAGCGTGCACAAATCAAATCAAAACACTAAAAGTGCATGAAAACTATGCTGGAAACGTAAATCAAATCACCGGCATAAAATAGGCATGAAATCACAATCAATACCTCAAGCGTAATAACTATGCGCAAAATATCAATACCCAGTAGGTGCAACCATGGTGCACAAAAACAATATCATGGAACTCAGCCATCAAGACTAAATCATGCGAACAGATCTCCCAAAATACCGAAATTCAAGATGACGGATATGTGATAATCGAATCACCAAATCATAAATCATAAACACCGTCGTCGGTATATCCTCCTTCAAAGTCGAGAAGGTGTCGGTGCATCCAATGCTAGCAAAGCAAGATATCTACTTGCCTCTCGCTCACGGTCTGGCGTCCTCTGTCTCTAGGCCCTTATCTTCCCTGTGGATTACCTATCTCGCAATCCATTGGCTTATCGGCCCTGTCAGGTGTGCTAACAGGGACGATTCCATTCTGGCACTTCTCTGGTCATCTGCGTCCTCGGCACAGCATATTCCTCGAATACTGGTCGCATCCCAACGCCTCTGTAGACATATCCGATCTCTGATGTCAGCGGAGTGGAACGTTATCTCGTCGAAATCTCGTGCGAACTCTTTTCTCCACTTTTATCTGCTGTCGACTGCTTCGGACTTGTCTCTTCGTGGCTGCATGGACTGTGCTCCAACGGCTATACTCGTATCTGGAGTCTCCTAAAAGTGCATCCCACCACATGGCATCCGAAAGATGTCAAACCTTTTGATCGATTCGTCACAACCTCACAATCCCCCAAGAGCTCAACATCTTGGGTACAGCTTAATAGTATCGAGTACATACCACAGCATCGGTGGACCAGCCATAGAAGAGCAAACCCAAGCCTCACCAACGGCGCCACGGAACTGCCGCAAACCCTAAGGTTCAAAGGCTTTCACACGGTCATTATGTCGAGTTAGGATTTCATTCTTCTAGAGGGTTCATAGGATCGCTTGCATGTCTTTCCGAATACTTTAAACTGGAATATGCGTTTCTGACATTCGATCACCTCCATCGACTACCAACGAACCCGCGTGAAGTCATCTCTAGCTGGAATCAATCAATCTGATGACCTCGCATCGGGGTAAGCGAATGAACCATATGTCCTAATCATTCATCCTCGGGTGACTAGCGACCTTCCATCATATCTATGAGTATTTACCCATGCTGCAGTAGCTCCAACGTCTGGGCGATATTTCGTCATTTTTAGCAACAACTGGCTCATTCGTCTGTACGCTGAACAGTGCCTCAATCATCATGAATAAGCGATACATCAGTGGTTATCATATTCTAGCTGGCCTCTAGCAGTAGCCTGATCCTCTGGTGCCGACCAGCACATCAGGGAAATCTCATAAAAGCTATCTGTCAAACGCTCATGGCGCGAAAACACAATAAGACGACGCCTCTATATGCAATCGTATGTCCCTGGAATCACGCCCTGGTCAGTCCTCGTCCGTGACGAGCTCAAGCTGACGCAACTCTTGTTAGTTATGTATATGCCCTAGAGACCATTGTTGTACATATGATGTATATTATAATGGATGCTTGGATATATATAGAGATGACTTTCTTGCTCGTCATGATAGTATGCTATTTGGTTTCACTTTATCTTAACATGTTGACTTGTATTGGTTTACTGTTTTACCAAGTCGACTGGGAAAAGGTGATCATTCCGTTCAAGTAGGGAACGGTGCAAGTCTTGTAGCCAAAGCAGTTGGCGAATATCACCTTGTATTACCAAGTCGTAATACACTGATTCTAAATGAGTGCTATTATATACCGAACATGATGTGCAACATTATATCAGTCTCCTTATTAAGTAAAGAAGGATATAATTTTGTAGTACAGGATAATGTTATGAACATATTCCTAGATCAAAAGTTGATTGCATCAGGCTCGTTACATAATGGCATATTCATTCTAAATCAGAATACAGTCCTGAATATACAAAACACACACAAGAGGAAAAATTTAGAAATGAACGAATCCTACTTGTGGCATTGTAGACTTGGTCATATCAATGCGACACGACTGGCTAAGTTACATAAAGATGGTTATTTGAATCCGTTCGAATTATCATCTTATGATACTTGCCATTCATGTCTCAAAGGAAAAATGACCAAAGCTCCGTTTAGTGGACACGGAGAAAGAGTTACTGAACTCTTAGGACTAATACATAGTGATGTATGTGGTCCCATGTCTACGCATGCCAGGAACGGTTCTTCCTACTTCATTACATTCACTGACGATCTCTCTAGATTCGGACATGTGTTCCTGATGAAACACAAGTCTGAAGCTTTTGAGAAATTCAGAGAATATAAGCACGAAGTAGAGAACCAAACGGGCAAAAGTATTAAGATTCTTCGATCTGATCGAGGAGGTGAATACTTAAGCGGTGAATTTTTAGATTATCTAAAAGAGAATGGGATTCTCTCTCAGCTTACTCCTCCTTATACACCACAGCACAACGGTGTATCTGAGCGGAGGAATCGCACCCTATTAGATATGGTACGCTCTATGATGAGTACAGCTGAGTTACCTATTTCCTTCTGGGGGTATGCGCTTGAGACAGCAGCATACCTATTGAATCAAGTTCCAACTAAATCTGTACCTACCACACCATATGAGATATGGAGTGGGAAGAGACCGTATCTTAAACGAGTTAAGATATGGGGTTGTCCGGCCTATGTAAAAAGGCAAAATCCGGACAAACTCGAGGCACGGTCAGTTCTTTGCAAGTTTGTAGGATATCCGAAGAATTCTTATGGATATTTTTTCTATCACGGTGAGGAGCAAAAAGTGTTTGTTGCTCAACATGCCACCTTTTTAGAAAAGGAATTTCTTGCAAAAGAGATTAGTGGCTTAGAGGTAGAACTGGAAGAAGTTCCAGCAACACAAACTGCAACTGAAGATTTAGTAGAACCAGAGGATTCAGTAGTACCCGACGAACCCCAGCCTCTCCGCCGATCTAGTAGGGTTTCTCGTCCACCTGAGAGATACTACGGTTTTCTCATTGATGGTGGAAGCGAGGATTGCATCATGGATGATGATGACCTGACTAGTTTCGAGCAGGCCATCACGAGTGGTGACTCTGTGAAATGGCTGGATGCAATGCGATCTGAGATGGAATCCATGTACACCAATAAAGTATGGTTTTTAGAAAATGCTCCTGAAGGGGTAAAACCCATTGGGAGCAAGTGGATTTTTAAAAAGAAATTTGGTGTAGATGGAAAAGTTGAGACTTTCAAAGCTAGACTTGTAGCAAAGGGTTTTCGTCAACGACCAGGTGTGGATTATGACGAAACCTTTTCTCCAGTGGCTATGCTTAAGTCCATCCGGATCTTACTTGCCATTGCTGCATACCATGACTACGAAATCTGGCAAATGGATGTTAAGACCGCCTTTCTAAACGGTGATTTAGAAGAGAGCGTGTACATGACTCAGCCAGAGGGCTTCGTAGATAGTGGGAGCAGCGGAAAGGTGTGCAAGCTGCTTAAATCCATTTATGGGTTAAAGCAAGCATCGCGGAGTTGGAACATCTGTTTTGATGTTGTAGTCAAAGAGTTTGACTTCATCAAGAATATAGATGAACCTTGTATCTATAAGAAGGTAGCAGAGGGTAAGGTTGTCTTCCTCGTATTGTACGTGGATGACATACTCTTGATAGGAAATGATATTCCTATGCTGCAATCAGTCAAGCTCTTCTTATCACAGAGATTCTCAATGAAAGATCTAGGTGATGCCTCCTGCATATTGGGAATCATGATCTATAGAGATAGATCTAAACGGATACTGGGATAGTCCCAATCCAGGTACATTGACACCATACTAAAGAGGTTTAGTATGGAAGAATCCAAGCGTGGGAACCAACCCACGATCTCTGGACTCACTCTCTCCAAAGAGATGTCTCCCAAGACTGATTTAGAGAGAGCTCGCATGCAAGGGATACCCTATGCTTCGGCAGTAGGCTCTATCATGTATGCGATGCTATGTACTAGACCCGATGTAGAATACTCACTCAGTGTAGTGAGTCGGTATCAAGCAGATCCTGGAGAGAGTCACTGGACAGCTGTGAAGAACATTCTCAAGTACTTACGAAGGACTAAGGAGATGTTCTTGGTGTATGGTAACGGAGAACTCCAGGTGGAGTCCTTTACCGATTCCAGCTTCCAAAGTGATAAGGACGACTCTAAGTCGCATTCGGGTTTTGTCTTTACCCTCAATGGAGGGGCGGTATGTTGGAAGAGTTCCAAACAGGATACCGTTGCAGACTCGACGATGGAGGCTAAATACATCGCTGCCAACGATGCTGCCAAAGAGGCTGTCTGGATAAAGAAGTTCATTAGTGAACTTGGTGTGGTTCCATCCATTGAGCATCTAATACCTCTGTATTGCGATAACAATAGAGCTGTGGCTTTAGCCAAGGAACCCAGGTCCCATCAAAAGTCCAGAAATATTCTGAGGCGGTATCACCTGATTAGGGAGATAGTTGATCGCCGGGAGATCGAGGTCAGGAGAGTAGATACGAAGGACAACACTGCGGATCCATTCACGAAGGCTATTCCCCAGATACAGTTTGAGAGATTATTCGGGATGCTAGGAATGCGATACTACAGCAGCTGGCCTTAGTGCAAGTGGGAGATTGTTAGTTATGTATATGCCCTAGAAGCCATTGTTGTACATATGATGTATATTATAATGGATGCTTGGATATATATAGAGATGACTTTCTTGCTCGTCATGATAGTATGCTATTTGGTTTCACTTTATCTTAACATGTTGACTTGTATTGGTTTACTGTTTTACTCTCACGTGTTGATAAAGCCCTTAGGATCTGTACTCGACTACTGGGACTATGATGAGATCATACTAGTGGGGCCATGGTAGTCAATGAGTACATCCTATAACTATTCCTAGTCGAGGGTATATCGAGACAGGGCATCGATACGCCAGAGTAGACTAGCGTATTCGCATCTTGACCCATATGATGGGCGATGGATGATCCCATATCCATTGGTGTTTTGACATCAGAGATGGTGTACGGGTGCTCAGTGGAGACTGGGTACACTGGACGGACTCGCCGAGAACTCCCAGATGGTGATATACCACACGTCAGATGGCAGTTCTCCGGTGACACTGGTACAGGGTAGTCTGTAGACCCGAGATCATCATAGAGTCTTGTATGATTCCCCCTGTGCTTTGATTTCCACCTTACCACGTCCAAGAGGGCGTGCAAAACGGTGGCTTTTGGGTACAGTCCCGAATCACATGGAGGCAATGAGCGATAGGAGGGGATTCGTCTCTCCCGGTATAGGGAGTTGATGTTGTGCTGTGTTCGATTGGCTATAACTGGAAGTCCCTGGCCAGGGCTGATATAGAGATTTACTGGTAAGTGTTACTAGTAGTTTCTCGACCCGTTATGAGCCACACATCGACACGACTTATCGGTTACTGGGGTCTGACGTATACCACCCCTAGACTTGATATGCGACATATCAGACGAACAGACCGGACTGTACGGGAGTGTTACTGATTGGATTCACAGGAGAACGCACAGGCTAGCTTGTTGATCTTCTGATCGCTCAATACCTGGGTGGCTGTTACGTTTAGCTGACCGCTTGCAGCTTGCGGGTGTTTGATATGATCATCACCTGCTACCGGCGTATTGACGATTCTTTAGAGTCCTACACAGAGGTTTCTTGGCTCAGGAGAAACGGAGTAGAGGCACATATGTGATATGTGCAGGACCGAGAATAATGCGATATGGGATACCGTATTATATTCTCGCGATATTTAGTTATGAACCGAGCCATCGGATCAAGTGTTGATTCGATGAATCGGTACATGATATATTAGTCGGTAATATTCGATATAGCCGGATCGTCGGATCAAGTGTTGATTCGATGATTTAATGTATAATAATATATATGATATATTATTACATTATCTAATATTGGCTCGCTTTATTATTTCATTTTCTCATTGGATGATGCATTAATATATATGCGATATATGTTAATTGTATTATTTTCTTTTGTTGCAAATATATAATATATATGTGATATATATTATTGTGACATGATATGATTAATTGTTAAACATGTTTAAGGATGATTAATTGAGGTTAGGGTTTGATTAGGGTTAGATGCTTCATGCACCTTCTAGAAGCTTTTTCTTTTGTCATTCTTAAGATATTTTTGGATGACACATTCTTAACCCAACCAAACCCTAACTCTAGTTTATTCTCTACACAATCTTATACACTCATCCTTGACCATGGTTAATATATCAATCATATTGCTTTGTTTTCTATTCATCACAAAAGAGATAATTCTTTTTATCTTTTCCATTATCATCTTCTTCTCTCTTGAAGAAAGCTTACTAGATTTTCTTTATGTGATGAATAAATATGAGAAAATGATTTAAAAAGAAAGCAAAAATACTACTCTCTCATCCTCATCTCATCTAGCCCATGAGATTAGTGTGTTCATCTCTTTAGAGTGAGAAAGCTTGAGTCTTTGCAACTTCAAGGTAGATCATCGGAGATTTGGAATACTTCAAGCTAGCATGGATCGTTCGAGTCGTGGAGCCTCTCATGAGTCCGGGAGATCGTGGATCGCGGCAAAGGGACTTCTACTCGGAGCTTGTGAAGTGAAGGAGCGAACTACAAAGGTTGTAATCCCTCACACTTAGATAAAAAGTTATCATCTTGCATGTTTAACCCTAATAATCTAGCAAAGATCCCGGCTTTGGGTTGTTCGGCACGTCTAAATTTTTATCCGGGCATGTTTGATGCCTTATGAACCTTCACAAGAGTGCCTAGGAACCCTACAGTGGTATCAGAGCCTAGCTAGAGCATTAGGCGATGTGTTTACGAAGTTAAAACTCCGATCGAACCCGAAACGACAAAATTAGACCCCTCTCTGGAAATTTTTTAAATTTTGGGATTTTTCTGAATTAAAAATACGTAAAAAAATCAGCAGGGAATTCTAAGAATTACCATAAAACCCAAGCCCCCAATTCGTCCAAACGGCGGCGGAACCACGGCTCAAGCATGCTTGCGCGGCGGTTCTGCGGCGGATTAATGGATTGGCGACACGTGGCTTTTATGGTAATGTCCGTAGGTGCTTGTTGATGCTTCTGGGTATTTTTAATCTGTTTCAGGTGTTGAATATTCTGGGGTTTGTTTTGTAATAGTAGACTCGATCGGAAATTTTAAATTCGTATTTCTTTCCGGATATTTAGAAACTGTTAAACTAGTTGAACGGATATCATTAACCCACTTTTTCCCGGCACGTAAAACTTTCAAGTGTTGAATTTTTATCGGGTTTAAATCTTTCGGAAAAATTGTACAAGTTAAGCGGTGGACCCTCTAGAAGACAACAAACCTTAACTCAATTATATGACCGTCTTGAACTGTCCTTTGAACCTTCGGGTTTGGGGCAGTACGGCGTGCCACATGTGAGGCGTTGGCTTGACCCTTCTACGGCTGGATCACCAGTACTGTGACATATTCTGGGATTATTTGAACTCCGCTCAAGTGTTGAGCACTTTAGGAAATTTTGGGTATTTGATTATCTGTTCGAAAAGTTTAATACTGTCTATTTATCTGGTTAGTGATACAATATGTGGAATTCATAGAGTTAGGCATGAAATGCGAAGTATGTGATATTTCGGATTTACGATGTCTAAAGTGATTGTGGATTCCAAATGTTGTAGTTTTACACTTTCTTTTCTGTGACCGTAAGTGTAATATGTGATATCGCCGGTTTCGTTGCTATATGTCAACGACAATTGGGATGCACATATTTACTTACGTTGATGATATGAGATATTATGTGTTGCTGTGATATGTTATATTGGATCGTCGCGTTCAGAATAGCCGGGGGTTTTATGTGAGATGAGGGTTTTTATTTTCATTCATGTAAAATTCATTTGTAATGTAATATTCTTTTATTTAGGGCGCTTCCAGGTTGCGGTTGCTGTCACCAGTGTATATTATTTACTTTTCCGCATTAGGTAGACCCAAGGAGGGGAGCATAAGTAACCGGGTTCTAGGGTCCAGTGGGAGGCCATCTTGAGGAGTCGAGACCGGGTCTCCTAACCCTAGAATTGGCAGTGTTACTTGCCGCTCTTGTAGGGGTCTTGGGATGTGGGTTTGGTTATTCGTCGCGACCGTGGAATCCGTGTTTTATACAGGCTCGTATTGAAAACACGGACGTCCTAGTATATCCAATATTTCATATATGTTCTTCTGCTGCAATGTTCTATGATGAGATCATATTACTGCCTGAGACGAATGCTTATACTATATATATATGCTGATATATAAATATTACTGCTTTCGTTTCTTCTATGATGCTTAGGAAGCATAAGCTGATGGGATTTTTATTAATGAGATTAATAAAAGAAAAGAAACCTAAAGATGTTGTAGAATCAAAACTTTATAAAAAGGGTAGCTACAGTTTTGCTTTGCACAGTGATATATATGATATATCCTGCACCTTATTCGATGGGGAAAGAGCCGACGATCCCTTCACCGGGAGTGACCTCTTTAGCGAAACTGGCAGATGCTACAAAACGCGGTTTGTCTTTTGATTGCTTTTAGAGTTTTGCTTTGCACAGCGGTATATAAGATATATCCTGCACCTTATTCTATAAGGAAAGGGCCGACGATCCTTTCACCGGGAGTGACCCCTTTAGCAAAA
The DNA here is from genome assembly GCA_030015575.1 of Agapanthus africanus. Lineage (NCBI taxonomy): Eukaryota > Viridiplantae > Streptophyta > Magnoliopsida > Asparagales > Amaryllidaceae > Agapanthus > Agapanthus africanus. The sequence goes on from JASDDO010000029.1 coordinate 58,373,257, forward strand.
CTGGCAGATGCTACAAAACGCGGTTTGTCTTTTGATTGCTTTTAGTGTTTTGCTTTGCACAGCGGTATATATGATATATCCTGCACCTTATTCGATGAGGAAAGGGCCGACGATCCCTTCACCGGGAGTGACCCCTTTAGCAAAACTAAGAAAAGCCTCAAAAACACTCCTTTTCAAAACTTCACTCGATTCTACGACGATATCAAGTTCATTACGCTCAGGGTTTTCTGAAAAACCTGACGTAGCCCTCCGTTATTTCAGATAAGTCCTATTTAGTATTCGTGCTACGTTTGTTGACCTCCGTCAAGGCGTAGTGTACGGTAGCTGACTAGTTTTTTATCTGCTTATGCATTTGATGCAGATTGGATTAGGGCAGTCGTACGGCCTTGTTGACCTCCGTCAAGGGTCGTGCGGGTGGGTTTAATTCAATCAAGAAATGACAGGTTGAACTTGACTAGTAGCCTATGGTTTGTTGACCTCCGTCAAGGTCATAGGACACTAGGGGCAAAAATATTGTCGGGAATTTCAAGTGTTGAAATTTGCAATGAGATTGCATACCTCCTATGAGATAGTTGGATCCCGATACCCACTGCGAGTAAGTGTTACTCCTGGGAGAGTTTTACACAGGACAATTAGCCGATCAAGTAGGTGTCTAGAAAAGTGTTAACGGGGTTACGCCTCTGGGAAAACGAGGTTTACTTTAATTAGGTCCGTGCGAAAGCACGGGGAACCTCCTTCAAAGTACCGACACTGATCTGGCTGAAAGATTGACGAAATTGTAAGGTGTAATTAATCCCGGCTAATCTTACCTTTTAGGGTTTTAAGGTAGATTTGATAAAAACAGTGGGAGACATCCTGATTAGATAAGATAATAACCAATCTAATCTTGCAAGAGCATACGCTAAAGTGTTTTTCTTCTCTCTCTCCAGGTAGTGACCATGTCATGCCATAATCAAGATAATAAAATGGATGTATTGACTGAACCCAATTATTGTACTGAGCTAAGGAATGTTGGACCCGTTCTTTCTTATAAGAGTTATAAGACTGAACAGGAAACAGGAGAATATCTGGATTCTCACGCCGCCCAAAAGAACATACATGTTGATGCATCTTCTTCGGGTGTGTTAGTTATTGAGAACTGTTTCTCAGTTCACTCTACGTCCTGGGTATTAGATACCGGATCAGGATCCCACATATGTAAACAGTTACATGGGCTACGTAAAGGTAGAGAACTGGGAAAAGGTGATCATTCCGTTCATGTAGGGAACGGTGCAAGTCTTGTAGCCAAAGCAGTTGGCGAATATCACCTTGTATTACCAAGTCGTAATACACTGATTCAAAATGAGTGCAATTATATACCGAACATGATGTGCAACATTATATCAGTCTCCTTATTAAGTAAAGAAGGATATAATTTTGTAGTACAGGATAATGTTATGAACATATTCCTAGATCAAAAGTTGATTGCATCAGGCTCGTTACATAATGGCATATTCATTCTAAATCAGAATACAGTCCTGAATATACAAAACACACACAAGAGGAAAAATTCAGAAATGAACGAATCCTACTTATGGCATTGTAGACTTGGTCATATCAATGCGACACGACTGGCTAAGTTACATAAAGATGGTTATTTGAATCCGTTCGAATTATCATCTTATGATATTCATGTCTCAAAGGAAAAATGACCAAAGCTCCGTTTAGTGGACACGGAGAAAGAGTTACTGAACTCTTAGGACTAATACATAGTGATGTATGTGGTCCCATGTCTACGCATGCCAGGAACGGTTCTTCCTACTTCATTACATTCACTGACGATCTCTCTAGATTCGGACATGTGTTCCTGATGAAACACAAGTCTGAAGCTTTTGAGAAATTCAGAGAATATAAGCACGAAGTAGAGAACCAAACGGGCAAAAGTATTAAGATTCTTCGATCTGATCGAGGAGGTGAATACTTAAGCGGTGAGTTTTTAGATTATCTAAAAGAGAATGGGATTCTCTCTCAGCTTACTCCTCCTTATACACCACAGCACAACGGTGTATCTGAGCGGAGGAATCGCACCCTATTAGATATGGTACGCTCTATGATGAGTACAGCTGAGTTACCTATTTCCTTCTGGGGGTATGCGCTTGAGACAGCAGCATACCTATTGAATCAAGTTCCAACTAAATCTGTACCTACCACACCATATGAGATATGGAGTGGGAAGAGACCGTATCTTAAACGAGTTAAGATATGGGGTTGTCCGGCCTATGTAAAAAGGCAAAATCCGGACAAACTCGAGGCACGGTCAGTTCTTTGCAAGTTTGTAGGATATCCGAAGAATTCTTATGGATATTTTTTCTATCACGGTGAGGAGCAAAAAGTGTTTGTTGCTCAACATGCCACCTTTTTAGAAAAGGAATTTCTTGCAAAAGAGATTAGTGGCTTAGAGGTAGAACTGGAAGAAGTTCCAGCAACACAAACTGCAACTGAAGATTTAGTGGAACCAGAGGATTCAGTAGTACCCGACGAACCCCAGCCTCTCCGCCGATCTAGTAGGGTTTCTCGTCCACCTGAGAGATACTACGGTTTTCTCATTGATGGTGGAAGCGAGGATTGCATCATGGATGATGATGACCCGACTAGTTTCGAGCAGGCCATCACGAGTGGTGACCCTGTGAAATGGCTGGATGCAATGCGATCTGAGATGGAATCCATGTACACCAATAAAGTATGGTTTTTAGAAAATGCTCCTGAAGGGGTAAAACCCATTGGGAGCAAGTGGATTTTTAAAAAGAAATTTGGTGTAGATGGAAAAGTTGAGACTTTCAAAGCTAGACTTGTAGCAAAGGGTTTTCGTCAACGACCAGGTGTGGATTATGACGAAACCTTTTCTCCAGTGGCTATGCTTAAGTCCATCCGGATCTTACTTGCCATTGCTGCATACCATGACTACGAAATCTGGCAAATGGATGTTAATACCGCCTTTCTAAACGGTGATTTAGAAGAGAGCGTGTACATGACTCAGCCAGAGGGCTTCGTAGATAGTGGGAGCAGCGGAAAGGTGTGCAAGCTGCTTAAATCCATTTATGGGTTAAAGCAAGCATCGCGGAGTTGGAACATCTGTTTTGATGTTGTAGTCAAAGAGTTTGACTTCATCAAGAATATAGATGAACCTTGTATCTATAAGAAGGTAGCAGTGGGTAAGGTTGTCTTCCTCGTATTGTACGTGGATGACATACTCTTGATAGGAAATGATATTCCTATGCTGCAATCAGTCAAGCTCTTCTTATCACAGAGATTCTCAATGAAAGATCTAGGTGATGCCTCCTGCATATTGGGAATCATGATCTATAGAGATAGATCTAAACGGATACTGGGATTGTCCCAATCCTGGTACATTGACACCATACTAAAGAGGTTTAGTATGGAAGAATCCAAGCGTGGGAACCAACCCACGATCTCTGGACTCACTCTCTCCAAAGAGATGTCTCCCAAGACTGATTTAGAGAGAGCTCGCATGCAAGGGATACCCTATGCTTCGGCAGTAGGCTCTATCATGTATGCGATGCTATGTACCAGACCCGATGTAGAATACTCACTAAGTGTAGTGAGTCGGTATCAAGCAGATCCTGGAGAGAGTCACTGGACAGCTGTGAAGAACATTCTCAAGTACTTACGAAGCACTAAGGAGATATTCTTAGTGTATGGTAACGGAGAACTCCAGGTAGAGTCCTTTACCGATTCCAGCTTCCAAAGTGATAAGGACGACTCTAAGTCGCATTCGGGTTTTGTCTTTACCCTCAACGGAGGGGCGGTATGTTGGAAGAGTTCCAAACAGGATACCGTTGCAGACTCGACGATGGAGGCTGAATACATCGCTGCCAACGATGCTGCCAAAGAGGCTGTCTGGATAAAGAAGTTCATTAGTGAACTTGGTGTAGTTCCATCCATTGAGCATCCAATACCTCTGTATTGCGATAACAATGGAGCTGTGGCTTTAGCCAAGGAACCCAGGTCCCATCAAAAGTCCAGACATATTCTGAGGCGGTATCACCTGATCAGGGATATAGTTGATTGCCGGGAGATCGAGGTCAGGAGAGTAGATACGAAGGACAACACTGCGGATCCATTCACGGAGGCTATTCCCCAGATACAGTTTGAGAGATTATTCGGGATGCTAGGTATGCGATACTACAGCAGCTGGCCTTAGTGCAAGTGGGAGATTGTTAGTTATGTATATGCCCTAGAGGCCATTGTTGTACATATGATGTATATTATAATGGATGCTTGGATATATATAGAGATGACTTTCTTGCTCGTCATGATAGTATGCTATTTGGTTTCACTTTATCTTAACATGTTGACTTGTATTGGTTTACTGTTTTACTCTCACATGTTGATAAAGCCCTTAGGATCTGCACTCGACTACTGGGACTATGATGAGATCATACTAGTGGGGCCATGGTAGTCGATGAGTACATCCTATAACTGTTCCTAGTCGAGGGTATATCGAGACAGGGCATCGATACGCCAGAGTAGACTAGCGTATTCGCATCTTGACCCATATGATGGGCGATGGATGATCCCATATCCATCGGTGTTTTGACATCAGAGATGGTGTACGGGTGCTCAGTGGAGACTGGGTACACTGGACGGACTCGCCGAGAACTCCCAGATGGTGATATACTGTTAGTTATATGTATGCCCTAGAGGCCATTACTGTACATAGGATGTATATTGTAGTGGATGCTGGGACATATATAGGGAGGACTTTCTTGCTCGACATGATAGTATGCTATCTGGTTGCTCTTTGCCTTAACGTGTATACTGATTGTCTCTCTATTACATGTTGGTAAAGCCCTTAGGATGTATACTTGACTACCTGGACTATGATGCGGATCATACTAGTGGGGACATGGTAGTCCATAAGTACATCCTTCAAAGTCCCTAGTCGTGGGTGTATCGAGACGGGGCATCGATATACCAGAGTAGACTAGCGTATACCTTCTCGACCCATACAGATGGGCGATGGATGATCCCATATCCATTGGTGTTTGACATCAGAGATGATATACGGGTGCTCAGTAGAGACTGGGTACACTGGACGGACTCGCCGAGAACTCCCAGATGGTATTATACCTCACGTCAGATGGCAGTTCTCTGGTGACACTGGTACAGAGTAGTCTGTTGACCCGAGATCGTCATAGTGTCTTGTGTGGTTCCTACTGTGCTTTGATTTCCATCTTACCACGTCCAAGAGGGCGTGCAAAACGGTGGTTTTTGGGTACAGTCCCGAGTCACATGGAGGCAATGAGCGATAGGAGGGGATTCTTCTCTCCCGGTATAGGGAGTTGATGTTGCGCTATGTTCGATTGGCTATAACAGGAAATCCCTGGCCAGGGTTGCTGAGATTTACTGGTAAGTGTTACCAGTAATTTCTCGAACAGTTATAGACCTCATATCGACACGACTTATCGAGCTATTGGGGTCTGACGTTTACCATCCCTAGGCGAGATATGCGACATATCAGACGATCAGACCGGACTGTACGGTAGTGTTACTGGTTGGATTCACTGGAGTGTGAGCGGGCTTGCTCGTCGATCTTCAGATCGCTCAATACCCGGGTGGCCGTTACGTTTAGCAGACCGCTTGCGGCTTGTGGATGTTTGATATGATCATCATCCGCTGCCGGCGTATTGACGAGTCTTTAGAGTCCTACACAGAGGTTTCTTGGCTCAAGCGAAACGAAATAGGAGCGCATATGAGATATGTGCGGGACCGAGAATGATGCGTGTATGTGATACCGTATTTCATTCTCACGATGTGACATTGATCGGTTATATGCGATATAGCCGGGTTATCGGATCAAGTGTTGATTCGATAAGTTGTTACTGAAGATACCAGTCGGTTATGTGCGACATGACCGGATCATTGAATCAAGTGTTGATTTAGTGATTTAATGCATAATTATATATTTGATATATTACTTTGCATTAACTAGTATCGGTTCACTTTGAATGGATTTTCTCACTCGGGTGTGCGTATTGTATATGCGATATACTTTTGTGCACTTGTATGTATCATGTTTGATGATGCATGCTAACTTGTGTTTTGTGTAAAGTTTAAACCATGGTTATGTAATGGTTAGGGTTTTCATTTTCATATCTATTTATTTATTTGTTTATTCATTATTGGAAAATGATAAGCATAATGCAAAATGGTGGCTATATTTGGAAGCTTGTTGAAGCTTCCTGAAGACTTTGACTTTAGCAACCATTTTGTCTCATGCTTAACCCTAACCATCCCATTTAACCATGATTGATTCTCTACACATTACCATGGTTAGTGTTATGATAAGAATGGATTATTCTTTTCTTTTTAATAAACTTATCATAATAATTTAGCTTCTTCTTCTTCTTCCTTCAAGTGAAGAAAAGCTTGACCATCAATGGCAACTTGATGAAATGAGTGAGAAATCCAATTCTAAAGTCTACCCACTTCCTATTTCTTCATCCTCTACCTCTTGCCAAGTAGTAGAGTGTGTTTCCTTCACAAGTTTTCAAGACTTAGTGAAGGTGGAGCTTGATTTAGCGATGCCTCGACGTAGATCATCTTCGGCATGGACATCGACGACCTAGCTTGCCCATTCTCCGACGAAGCCGACGCTTGAGCCCGGATTTGATTTGGACAGCGGAGAGGACCTCGTTGCGGAGCTATGGAGGTGGAGCACCGGATCTACAAAGGTTGTATTTCCGTATCTTGTAGTTAAGTGTTAACTAGTTAGATTTTTCGCCTAGTTTTCTAGCAAACGATCCGTAGTCGGGTCTCTCGGCACCTAGAATTTTTGAAAATGGCATGTTCGATGCCTTGTGAGACCTCACTAGAGTGTCTAGGAACCCTACAGTGGTATCAGAGCCTAGCTAGAGCCTTAGGCGAAGTCTAGACGGAATTTGAAACCCGGACGAACCGAAAACCCGAACCCAAATTTGCTCTCTGGACGATTTCTGAAATCTGGTCTTTTTCAAAATTAAAAATATGCAGAGAACACATCACAAACATCTAAGAGTTACTTTAAATTTTGGAGGCCCAATTCAATTTTTCAAGCGCGGATCCGCGGCATGAGCAATAGCTCATGCGGCGGTTCCGCGGCCGTACGGCCACAATATTTAAATTATTTTGCACAGTAACTGTTAGTTTCCAGTGGTGATTTTTCTGGGAATTTTTAATATTTTTTCAAGAGTTGAATTTTCTGAGTTGTTTTTGGGATTCGGTGTTTCGATCGGGGTATCAAATTTTGTCTATGTGGCTTTCCGGATAATTATTAGAATATGTTAAAAAGTTCGACCGGATATAAATAACCAATTTTTCCCCTGTCGGGAAATTTCCAAGTGTTGGATTTTTCCGTAGTTTAACGACGTTCTAAGTAGTGCAAGTAACGCGATGGTCCCTCTAGAAGACAACAAACCTTAACTCGATTATGTGACCGTCTTGAACTGCCCTTTGAACCTTCGGGTTTGGGGCAGTACGGCGTGCCACATGTGAGGCGTTGGCTTGACCCTTCTACGGCTGGACCGTTGGTACTGAGGCACGAACTGAATGTTGTTAGACTTATTTCATGTGTTGATCTGTATCGGGAAAACTTGGGTGTTCGATTGTTCGATCGAAAAGTTTGACATTTTCTATTTATCCGGAATGGGATACAATAATTGGAATTCACAATAAGTTATGAGATAACTGAATGAATATTATAAACATAGCAGTTTAGTCTCACTTGATCGGTTGCCACGGAATTTTGATGTGATCAAAAGTCCGTCGCAATCACGTAGCGTACGCGGATACTCGCCGGGTAAACTTAATAGACAACCTCACTCCATAGCCCCGACCAAGTGACTGTAGGAGAACCCCGTCGCCGAAAGCATCCGTTCGGGTGCTCGCGGCAGCGGTGTTCCGCCTTGGTGCACTTCGTCAACGGTATCGGGGGTGCGGCCGCCTACTAAAGTTTGCGACGAGTATTCGATCAGACTGTTGGGAGTCTTGTTGAATTGCCCGACTCGATATTGAAAAGTGTTTTCGATAATGAGACTAAAATGCGGGGTTTATAATTGTTAGGCATGTGATGTCTAAAGAATTCATTTGGTCAGGCATGCGATGTCTGAGGTGGTTGCGGATTCCAACTGTTGTAGTTTTACACTTTCTTTTCTGTGACCGTAAGTGTAATATGTGATATCGCCGGTTTCGTTGCTATATGCCAACGACAATTGGGATGCGCATATTTACTTAGGTTGATGACATGTGATGTTATGTGTTGCTGGATATGTTATATTGGATCGTCGTGTTTGAATAGCCGGGGGTTTTTATGTGAGATGAGTGTTTTTCATTTTCATTCATGTAAAAACTTGTATGTAATATTCTTTTATTTGGGGCACTTCCAGGTTGTGGAAGTTGTCACCCTTTGTATATTATTTACTTTTCCGAACTAGGATAGACCCAAGGAGGAGAGCACAAGTAACCGGGTTCTGGAGTCCAGTGGGAGACCAACTCGAGGAGTCGAGTTCGGGTCTTCTAACTCCAGAATTGGTAGGGTTGCTTGCCGCTCTCGTAGGGGTCTGGGGGTGTGGGTTTGACTATTCATCACGACCGTGGAATCCGTGTTTTATACTGGCTCGTATTGAAAACACGGACGTCCTAGTATATCCAATATTTCATATGTTTCTTCTGCTGCGATATCTGTGATGTGATCATGTGATGTTCTGTGATAGATACAGTATATAGTATATATGATATATTATATAGACGTTGCTTATGTTTTACACCCGCGCTAGCCCTGCCCTGCTCTGTCGTTAGTTACCTAACCTAACGGTGCACGAGGGGACATCGAGGCGAATGCAGATGGCATAAGTGTACGTCGTATTTATCTGTGATGTTTAGGTATATAAATGATGGGACTTCATTAATGTGATTAATGAAAATAAAAGAAACCTAAGATGTTGTAGAATCGAATTTCAAAATAAAACAGGTAGCTACAGTTCTTGCTTTGCACAGAGGTATATATGATATATCCTGCACCTTATTCGATGAGGAAAGGACCGAGATCCCTTCACCGGGAGTGACTCCTTTAGCAATAACTGGCAGATGCTACACACTCGGTTTGTCTTTTGATTGCTTTTAAGAGTTTTTGCTTTGCACAGTGATATATATGATATATCCCGCACCTCATTCGACGAGGAAAGGACCGACGATCCCTTCACCGGGAGTGACTCCTTTAGCAAAACTAGAAAAGCCTCAAAAACACTCCATTTTAAAATCATTTGATTCTACAACGATATCAAGTTCATTACGCAATAGGTTTTCAGAAAAACCTGTCGTAGCCCTCCGTCATTTCAGATAAGTACTGGTTAGTATTCGTGCTACGTTTGTTGACTATGTTAAGGCGTAGTGTGCGGTAGCTAATTAGTGCTTATCTGCATAAGCATATGATGTGATTGGATTAGGGTAGTCGTGCGACTTTGTTGACTATGTTAAGGGTCGTGCGGGTGGGTTTAATTCAATCGGGAAATGACGGGTTGAACTTGACTAGCACTTATGATTTGTTGACTATGTTAAGGTCATATAGCTGCTAGGGGCAAAATATTATCGGGAATTTCAAGTGTTGAAATTTGCAATGAGATTGCATACCTTTTATGAGATAGTTGGATCCCGATACCCGCTGCGAGTAAGAGTTACTCCTGGAAGAGTTTTATACATTACAATTAGCCGATCAAGTAGGTGTCTAGAAAGGTGTCAACGAGGTTACGCCTCTGGAAAACGAGGTTTACATTAATTAGGTTCGTGCGAAAGCACGGGGGACCTCCCTCAAAGTACCGACACTGGCCTGGCTGAAAGATTGGCGAACTTGTAGTGTGTAATTAATCCCGGCTAGTCTTTCCTTTTAGGGTTTGAAGGAAGATTTGATAAAAAGCAGTGGGAGCCATCCTGATTAGATAAAATAATAACCAATCTATTCTTGACAGAGCGCACGCTGAGTGTTTTCTTCTCTCTCTCTCCAGGTAGCGACCATATCATGCCTTAATCAAGATAATAATACGGAATATTGACCGAACCCGCTTGTTATACTGAGCTGGGGAACGTTGGTCCCGCTCCAACTTATAATTGTTATAAAACAGAGCAGGAAATTGGGGAATACCAGATTACCCGTGCCGCCCAAACGAAGAGAGTGCATGCTGATGCATCATCTTCGGGTGTGTTCATTATACAGAACTATTTCTCCGTATCCTCTACGTCTTGGGTATGTGATACTGTTAGTTGTATGTATGCCCTAGAGGCCAGTATTGTACAGATTATGTATATTATATTGGATGCTTGGACATATATATAGAGATGACTTTCTTGCTCGACATGATAGTATGCTATCTGGTTACTCTTTATCTTAACATGTACACTAGTCTCTTTATACTGTCTTATAGTTACATGTTGGTAAAGCCCTTAGGATTTGTACTTGACTACCTGGACTATGATGCAGATCATACTAGTGGGGACATGGTAGTCCATAAGTACATCCTTCAAGGTCCCTAGTTGTAACACCTTGAAATGCGTTTTGTAGCTAATTATATTTTAATGTGTGGTTTTTAATAAAAAGTTTACCAAATTAAGTTTTAAATATTTTATCCTATTTATTGTGTATTTTATTATATTTTTGTTAGGCACACACACACTTGTGCATGTAAACTAGGATGTAATTGTAGTTCAACCATTGCTTAATTAGTGTTAAGGTTGTATTAGGTGTTTTGGGTTTAATAGTGTTATGGTTGGTTTTAATTAAAATGATTTTGGAAAAATGAATTTAAATGGGATTTTAGTATGGTTGATTGGTTGACCTTGGGAGGGAGAGAGAGAGAGAGAGAGAGAGAGAGCATGGGCATTATGGCTTTGCCCATGCCTCATTTAATGAGGGAAGAGAAAGAGAATGGGAGGGGGTTTGGTTTTTCTCTCATTTCTCACTCATTTCCTCTCTTTTCTTTCACTCTCTCAAACACACACACACACATTTGCTGCAGCATCAGCAGCTGCCCCAGCAGCATCCTCACCATCATCAGCTTCATCATCATCATCTTATCAACAACAACAACCAAGACAACAACAGCAGCAGCAGCTTGCATCACCCTCACCATCAGCAGCAGCTTCAACATCATCAGCATCATTATTATCTTCATTCACAACAACACTACAACAACAACAACAATAACAACAGCAACATCATCAGCAACATCAACTACAACAACAGCAGCAACTTCATCACACACACACCCACAGCAGGAGGCAACAGCAGCAGCAGCCATCAGCATCATCATCATCATCACCAGCAGCAGCAGCTGCAGACACCACCATCATCATCAGAAGCAACAGCAGGCATCAGGAGCAGCAGCAGGCATCAGTAGCAGGAGCACCAGCAATTGTAGCAGCTTCTTTCACTTCCTCACCTGCCTTCTAGGGCTCTGTAGGGTATAATTCTGAAACCCTTTTCCCTAGTTGCTTAGCAATGTGTGGTTTTGTGTCGATTAGTGTTAATTAGCTAGTTTAGTGCTAGTTTTGGTGATTAGTGAGATATTGTGGTAAATTGATGATTGTGTTGGCTAACCTAGTATATTTAAGTGCTAAGTAGGCCACTTCAACTGAGAAATCCCCCGATTTCACTAAAATACCATAGGGTTTCTTATTGTGCAAAATTGGTGTTTTTAAGTGATATACTGGACATTTGTGATCTGCTATAGACCCGGACCTTGCAGAACAAAATTGAGAATACTGGGACATGATACCTAGGTCTAGACACCACCACCAGAAGACGACCCCCTAACTCCTAACTCTGGCCGCCAATTTCCTTGTTTTGGCCGCAAATTGCGGCCCAGTGGGGAGCTTGGGTGTTGGGGTTTTGGTGTAGGGCTCCCTGCTGTGTTCTCTAGGTCCTTGGCATGTCTAGTTTTGTAATATCTTGCCTGTAGGAAAATCTGGGACTATATGTCGCTTTTGTGTTTCGTTGTGTTTGCGCGATACGCGCGATACGTGAGTGGGTTCTGTGATCCAGCGCATCGCGGCGTGTCGCGATGGTTTTAGACGCGTACACACACGATTCAGCGTATCGTGCACACGCGCGCTTAGTTCGCGACGCGAGTTTCTCGTTTTGGTTCGATATCGCGTTTCGCGAGATGTTTGGCTTATATGTGATTTCCATGTCTTATTTGCAGGTTTGCAGACAGGGACTATAGACGCCACTACTGAGGGAGCAGACGGTAGGATTCACCCAGCGTGGAGTGTAGGTGAGTAGATATAACATCTACAGGGGAATCGCCCGCATGGCGTTATGCGTCTGGGCTAGGATTCAATTACCTGTCGCACATTCTACGTCATTGTAGAATTGCGCCTTACTGCATTTCCTAGATATAGTTATACTGTGACTAGCAGCCGTAGGACACTGCACACATTATTGACGGTTCATGTTGCACGAGCACGGATTGCATGCTACACACACACCATCAATAATTGCCATGTCACACACTACCCCTTATAGCTACCATTGCTTGCCATACTTGACATCTAGCTTATCGGTATACCTATAGTGTATCATACCTTTAGTGATAGGTATATTTTCACTTTGCGATACAGCTACAGGTATACCTCCTACATATTTTACCTATACCGGGAGGGATTTCCTACATATGTTACTTATACCCAGGGGGTATACGACATCAGTTTCTATAGGTAGATACCTATACTTCGCTACACCTGTATGTTAGATACATACTCAGTTGTTGTCGCATATTCACATTTACTGATGTTACTTAGCTGTACCTTATCATGATTTCGTATACATCTGGTTCAGCTATATACTTGTGTTTACCTGCTCGCATTCAGATATATCGCATACATTATTCCTGGATTGCGCATTGTTTATCTGGATTTTTCATGATGTTTTCGGGATTTGGGAACCGCGGGAGTTCATGAAATTATGCATACATGTAACAACCCGGTTCCCTTGATATGATATTTCGAGCGTCCCCCATGAGTTTTATCGGTGCTGATTTTATGCTCCATACGATGTGTGGTTGCCGTATGAGAGTACATGGTGGGCCCGGTATGGTTCCCCTCGGCAAGAAGATCGATGGGTTTGCCGATTGAGCCTGGAGGTGGGCGAGTACCTACCGGTGATTGTTTGGACCTGGCAGTTGTCTGGAGGCTACTGGCCAGAGTAGAGAGATGGATGCGGGATGACCTGTACTGTCGAGGCCGAGGGCCGACACTGCAGACGGACCCCGTGGGCTGATACGGACTGACGGAGCCCCATATACGAGGATTTCTGTGTCGATGCTTGGCACACGGTTTCATGATATTTCTTTAACCCCCTTTTTGTATATATAACAGGGGATTTAGCCGTTGTTATATATACCCTTACACCAATATTAGTGGTATGGGACGCTAATATATGTGTATTGCCCCCATCATATTTATTTCTGTACATATATATATACATACCTTTAGGATGTTAGAAACATACTTGAGATTGGACTTGGGATACTAGGTGATTCATTGAGATTGGATATTGGACATACCTATGTGATTGGTGATTTGTACATTCGGGATATAGAAGATTACTCGATATTGTACATTGAGGAGATGTGAGACTTATATGATGTGAGTGCCCAATGTGGGGGCTGATCTGAGGATTTGGGATTGGAGTATCTTGATGGATTGTGATCCTGCCACGACGTCAGGTTTCCGTGGAAAATGACATATTCCACCCTATACCTCACCCTTACCTACCTTATGCACAGATTCATATATTGGTAGTACTTGTAGTGTACCCTTATGATAGTTGCATATTTGCCTTCTCATATCTCTATTGCATAGTTATTGCATACTATTATCATGTCATCATTGCTTCACATAGTAAATGTACCTGCTAGTGTACTCTTCTTATTCAGCATTGCATGACATATTACTACTGTAATCGCATATCTTAGATTCGTGCTGTACGTGCATTCCTGCGATTACCTGCATATGTTTTATACTATTCACGAGTTGGCAACTCACCCCCGTTGTGCCACAGGTGTTTCAGGTTTTTCCCCAGAGTAGTCGAGGCAGGCTATTTCTCTATTCAGCTATCCAGCTACCCTCTTTTGCTACAGATACCGCATCAGCTCACAGTACCATTTTGCATAGGTGGGTTAGACGGTTATCAGTATTATATATTGAACCTTCGTTGTATTGTACTCTCCATCTACTGTTGTATTATTGACATAGAGACTTGGTGAGGACGTTAGTGTGTATTATTGTGGATTTATGTCTTTTATTTATATACAGCTTCTCTCTACTGTCTTTATTTCTTCGCTACGGCGTCGTATATTTGTATTCATCTTGGCTGGTTTTCATCAAAAGAGGGTGTTGCTAAAATTTTAAAGAAGGAAAATAAGACTTTTTTTTAAGAATTTGGGTTGCGATTTCAATGGTTTCAAAACTTATATTATCTTTTCCGTATTTCTCATGGTTTAGATTTCTGGGTTTGGCTTTCTTTTACTACGTTGCGTCTTTAGGCGTTGCGTAGTATTAGGGCCGTCACGGGCCAATTCCGGGTCGTGACACTAGTCGTGGGTGTATCGAGACGGGGCATCGATATACCAGAGTAGATTAGCGTATACGCTTCTCGACCCATGAGATGGGCGATGGATGATCCCATATCCATTGGTGTTTGACATCAGAGATGGTATACGGGTGCTCAGTGGAGACTGGGTACACTGGACAGACTCGCCGAGAACTCCCAGATGGTATTATACCTCACGTCAGATGGCAGTTCTCAGGTGACACTTGTACAGGTTAGTCTGTAGACCCGAGATCGTCATAGAGTCTTGTGTGATTCCCACTGTGCTTTGATCTCCACCTTACCACGTCCATGAGGGCGTGCAAAACGGTGGTCTTTGGGTACAGTCCCGAGTCACATGGAGGCAATGAGCGACAGGAGGGGTTTCGTCTCTCCCGGTATTGGGAGTTGATGTTGCGCTGTGCTCGATTGGCCGTAGCAGGGAAGTCCCTGGCCAGGGCTGATCAGAGATTTACTGGTAAGTGTTACCAGTAGTTTCTCGACCCGTTACGAGCCTCACATCGGCACGACTTATCAGGTTATTGGGGTCTGACGTATACCACCCCTAGACTTGATATGTGACGTATCAGACGAAGAGACCGGACTGTACGGTAAGTGTTACTGGTCGGATTCGCAGGAGTGTGAGCGGGATAGCTCGTCGATCTTCTGATCGCTCAATACCCGGGTGGCCGTTACGTTTAGCAGACCGCTTGCGGCTTGTGGGTGCTTGATATGATCATCATCTGCTACCGGCGTATTGACGAGTCTTTAGAGTCCTACACAGAGGTTTCCTGGCTCAAGCGAAACGAAATAGGAGCGCATATGAGATATGTGCAGGACCGAGAATAATGCGTGTATGTGATACCGCATTTCATTCTCGCGATATATGTTTCGATTGGTTATATTCGATATGACCTAGTTATCGAATCATTGATTCGATAAATCGATACATTAGATTCTAGTCGGTTATGTGAGACATGACCGGATCATTGAATCAAATGTTGATTTAATGATTTAATGCATAATTATATATTTGATATATTGCATTGCATTAACTAGTATTGGTTGACTTTAAACGGATTTTTCTCACTTGATGCACATTGTATATGTGATATGCTTTAGTGCACTACTTTGTATCATGTTTGATGATACTTGATAATGTGATTAAGTGTAAAGGGTTAAACCATGGTTAAGTGATGATTAGGGTTTTGGTTTTTCATTTATTTATTTGTTTATTTATTTGAAAGGATTAAGTTAAGAATGGTGGCTTATTTTGGAGCTATGTTGAAGCTTCATGAAGCTTTGACAAAGTCCACCATCCTTATCTCATCCTTAACCCTAACCACACTTACTAACCTTGGTTTAATCTCTACACTTGACCATGGTCAAGATATGATAAGTATTCATATTAGTTTTATTTTAAAATATGAAGACTTATCTTTCTTTCTTCATCTTCATCTTCTTCTTCTTCTTCAAGCTCAAGGTCCATCAATGGCAACTTGAGTTAAAGTGAGATAAATCCAATTCTAAAGTGAACCCACCTCCTATTTCTTCACCCTCTACCTCTTGCCAAGTTGTTTTGGGTGTTTTCTTCACAAGTTTCACAACTTTGTGAAGTCGGAGCTTGAGTTTGTGCAACCTCGACGTAGATCGTCTTTGACACGAAGCCGACGACCTATTCCGCACGTTTCTCTGATGAAGCCGTCACGAGAGTCCAAGCTTCAAGATGGACAGCGAGAAGACTTCGTTGCGGAGCCATGGAGGTGGATATCCGGATCTACAAAGGTTGTAATTTCTGTATCCTAGTAGTTAAGTGTTAACTAGCTTTTAGTTTCGCCTAGAATTCTAGCGACGATCCGTAGTCTAGGGTTTCTCGGCACCAAATTTTTTTAAAATGGCATGTTCGATGCCTTGTGAGACCACTCTAGGGTGCCTAGGAACCTTTCACCGGTATCAGAGCCTAGCTAGAGCCTTAGGCGAAGTCTAGACGGAGTTTGAAGTCCGAACGAACCCGAAACCCAAATACTTTAGAGCTCTCTGGACATTTTCATAAATCTGGGATTTTTTCATATTAAAAATGCCTAAAAAATTCACCAAGGAAATACAAGAATTACGATATAAAATTTTTCAGATGAACAGTTCCTTCAGCCGCGGAACCGCGGCAGAAGCATGGCTTCTGCGGCGGTTCCGCGCTCAGAAGGTGACGTCAGCCCTATTTAATTCCACAGTAATTCCTGATAAATTCTGGTGAGTTTTCTGGGTATTTTTAAAATGATTTAAGGGTTGAGTGCTCTGGGGTTATATTGGGAATCGACGATTCGATCGGAATATCAAACTTTGTCCAAGTGTTTTTCCAGATAACTGTAGAATATGTTAAAAAGTTCGACCGGATATAAATACCCAATTTTTTCCCTGTCGGGAAATTTCCAAGTGTTTGATTTTTCCGTAGTTTAACGACGTTCTAAGTAGTGCAAGTAACTCGATGGTCCCTCTAGAAGACAACAAACCTTAACTCGATTATGTGACCGTCTTGAACTGCCCTTTGAACCTTCGGGTTTGGGGCAGTACGGCGTGCCACATGTGAGGCGTTGGCTTGACCCTTCTACGGCTGGACCGTTGGTACTGAGGTACGAACTGAATGTTGTTAGACTTATTTCATGTGTTGATCTGTATTGGGAAAACTTGGGTGTTCGATTGTTCGATCGGAAAGTTTAACATTTTCTGTTTATCTGGAATGTGATACAATAATTGGAATTCACAAGTAGTTATGAGATAACTGAATGAATGTTATAAATCTAGCAATTTAGTCCCATATGATATTGAAAAGAGTTTTCGATAATGAGACTAAAATGCGGGATTTATATCTGATTAGGCATGTGATGTCTAAAGCCGTTGCGGATTCCAATTGTTGTAGTTTTACACTTTCTTTTCTGTGACTGTAAGTGTAGTATGTTCATATCGCCGGTTTCGTTGCTATACGTCAACGACAATTGGGGTATGCATACTTACTTACGTTGATGACATGTGATGTTATGTGTTGCTGGATATGTTATATTGGATCGTCGTGTTCGAATAGCCGGGGGTTTTTATGTGAGATGAGTGTTTTTCATTTTCATTCATGTAAAAACTTGTATGTAATATTCTTTTATTTGGGGCACTTCCAGGTAGCGGAAGCTGTCACCCTTTGTATATTATTTACTTTTCCGCATTAGGATAGACCCAAGGAGGGGAGCACAAGTAACCGGGTTCTGGGGTCCAGTGGGAGACCAACTCGAGGAGTCGAGTCCGGGTCTCCTAACCTTAGAATTGGCAGGGTTGCTTGCCGCTCTCGTAGGGGTCTAGGGGTGTGGGATTGGCTATTCATCACGACCGTGGAATCCGTGTTTTATACTGGCTCGTATTGAAAACACGGACGTCCTAGTATATCCAATATTTCATATGTTTATTCTGCTGCGATATCTGTGATGTGATTCTGTGATGGATATAGTATATAGTATATATGATATATTATATAGACGTTACTTATGTTTTACACCCGCGCTAGCCCTGCCCTGCTCTGTCGTTAGTTACCTAACCTAACGGTGCACGAGGGGACATCGAGGCGAATGCGGATGGCATAAGTGTACGTTATATCTATCTGTGATGTTTAGGTATTTAAATGATGGGACTTCATTAATGTGATTAATGAAAGATAAGAAACCTAAGATGTTGTAGAATCGAATTTTAAAATAAAACAGGTAGCTACAGTTCTTGCTTTGCATAGCGGTATATATGATATACCCTGCACCTTATTCGATGAGGAAAGGACCGAGATCCCTTCACCGGGAGTGACTCCTTTAGCAATAACTGGCAGATGCTACAGACTCGGTTTGCTTTTGACTGCTTTTGGGTTTTTGCTTTGCACAGCGATATATATGATATATCCCGCACCTCATTCGACGAGGAAAGGACCGAGATCCCTTCACCGGGAGTGACCCCTTTAGCAAAACTAGAAAAGCCTCAAAATCACTCCATTTCAAAACTTTATTTGATTCTACAACGATATCAAGTTCATTACGCTCATGGTTTTTATGAAAAACCTGCGTAGCCCTCCGTCATTTCAGATAAGTCCTGCTTAGTATTCGTGCTGCGTTTGTTGACCTTGTCAAGGCGCAGTGTGCGGTAGCCAACCAGTATTTATCTGCTTATGCATATGATGCAGATTGAGTTAGGGTAGTCGTACGGCCTTGTTGACCTTGTCAAGGGTCGTGCGGGTGGGTTTGATTCAATCAAGAAATGACGGGTTGAACTTGACTTGCGATCTATGGTTTGTTGACCTTGTCAAGGTCATAGATCGTTCGGGGCAAAATATTATCGGGAATTTCAAGTGTTGAAATTTGCAATGAGATTGCATACCTTCTATGAGATAGTTGGATCCCGATACCCACTGCGAGTAAGAGTTACTCCTGGGAGAGTTTTACACATTACAATTAGCCGATCAAGTAGGTGTCTAGAAAGGTGTTAACGAGGTTACGCCTCTGGGAAAACGAGGTTTACAGTAATTAGGTTCGTGCGAAAGCACGGGGGACCTCCCTCAAAGTACCGACACTGGCCTGGCTGAAAGATTGGCGAACTTGTAGTGTGTAATTAATCCCGGCTAGTCTTTCCTTTTAGGGTTTGGAGGAAGATTTGATAAAAAGCAGTGGGAGCCATCCTGATTAGATAAGATAATAACCAATCTGATCTTGCACGAGCTTACGCTAAAGTGTTTTCTTCTCTCTCTCTCCAGGTAGCGACCATTTCATGCCTTAATAAAGATAATAATATGGATGTATTGACCGAACCCGCATGTTATACTGTGCTGGGGAACGTTGGTTCCGTTCTTTCCTATAAGAGTTATAGGAATGAACAGGATATAGGGGAATACCAGGATTCCTATGCCACCCGAATGAAGAAAGTACATGTTGATGCATTTTCTTCAGGTGTGTTCGTTACTGAGAACTGTTTCTCCATTTGCTCTACGTCCTGGGTATTGGATACCGGGTCGGGATCCCATATATGTAATCAGTTACATGGGCTAAGGAAAGGTAGAGAACTTGGAGAAGGTGATAAAGACATTAGAGTTGGAAATGGTGCAATTGTTGCAGCTAAGACTGTCGGGGAATATCACCTTGTATTACCAACTGGTAATACATTGGTTCTGAATGAATGCTATTACATGCCGAACCTGATATGCAACATTATATCGGTTTCTTTGCTAAGTAAAGAAGGATATAATTTTGTATTACAGGACAATGTTATGAACATGTTCCATAACCAAAAGTTGGTTGGATCAGGCACGTTATGCAATGGCATTTATGTTCTAAACCAATCAACAGTTCTAAGCATAACAAACACACACAAGAGGAAGAGTTCAGAATTGAACGAATCCTTCTTGTGGTATTGTAGACTGGGTCACATCAATGCGACACGACTAGCTAAGTTGCATAAGGATGGATATTTAAATCCGTTTGAGTTTTCATCTTATGACACTTGCCAGTCATGTCTCAAAGGCAAGATGACCAAGACTCCGTTTACGGGACACGGAGAAAGAGTTACCGAACTCTTAGGACTAATACATAGTGATGTATGCGGTCCCATGTCTACAAATGCCAGGGATGGTTCTTCATACTTCATTACATTCACTGACGATCTCTCTAGGTTCGGGTATGTGTTCCTGATGAAACACAAATCAGAAGCTTTTGAGAAATTTAGGGAATATAAGCAAGAAGTTGAGAACCAAACCGGAAAAAGTATTAAAATCCTACGATCTGATCGAGGAGGGGAATACTTAAGCAATGAATTCCTGGACTTCCTAAAAGAGAATGGGATTCTCTCTCAGCTGACTCCTCCATATACACCACAGTACAACGGTGTATCTGAACGGAGGAACCGCACCCTATTAGATATGGTGCGCTCTATGATGAGCACAGCTGAGTTACCTATTTCCTTCTGGGGTTATGCGCTGGAGACAGCAGCATACCTATTGAATCAAGTTCCATCTAAATCTGTACCTACCACACCATATGAGATATGGAGTGGGAAGAGACCATATTTTAAACGAGTTAAGATATGGGGTTGTCCGGCCTATGTCAAAAGACAAAATCCAGACAAGCTCGAGGCACGGTCAGTTCTCTGCAAGTTTGTGGGATATCCAAAGAATTCTTATGGGTATTTTTTCTACCACAGTGAGGAACAAAAAGTGTTTGTTGCTCAACATGCCACCTTTTTAGAAAAGGAATTCCTTGAAAAAGAAATTAGTGGCAAAGTGGTAGAGCTGGAAGAGGTTCCAGATACACAAACCGTAACTGAAGATTTAGTGGAACCAGAAGATTCAGTAGCTCCCAATGAACCTCAGCCACTCCGCCGATCTAGTAGGGTTCCTCGCCAACCTGAGAGATACTACGGTTTTCTCATGGACGGTGGAAGCGAGGATTGCATCATGGAGGATGATGACCCAACTAGCTTCGAGCAGGCCATCACGAGTGGGGACTCAGTGAAATGGCTGGATGCTATGCGGTCCGAGATGGAATCCATGTACACCAACAAAGTATGGACTTTGGAAGTTGCTCCTGAAGGGGTAAAACCCATTGGGAGCAAGTGGATCTTCAAGAAGAAACTTGGTGTAGATAGGAAAGTGGAGACTTTCAAAGCTAGACTTGTAGCAAAGGGTTTTCGTCAAAGACCAGGTGTGGACTATGACGAGACCTTTTCTCCAGTGGCTATGCTTAAATCCATCCGAATCATGCTTGCCATTGCTGCCTTTCATGACTACGAAATCTGGCAAATGGATGTTAAGACCGCCTTTCTAAATGGTGATTTAGAAGAGTGCGTGTACATGACTCAGCCAGAGGGCTTCGTAGACAGTGGGAGCAGCGGGAAGGTGTGCAAGTTGCTTAAATCCATTTATGGATTAAAGCAAGCATCGCGGAGTTGGAACATCTGCTTTGACGTCGTTATCAAAGAGTTTGATTTCGTCAAAAATCCAGATGAACCTTGTATCTACAAGAAGGTGGCAGAGAGTAAAGTTGTCTTCCTCGTATTGTACGTGGACGACATACTCTTGATAGGAAATGATATTCCTATGCTGCAATCGGTCAAGCTCTTCTTATCACAAAGATTCTCAATGAAAGATCTTGGTGATGCCTCCTGCATATTGGGGATCAGGATCTATAGAGATAGATCCAAACGGATTTTGGGATTGTCCCAATCCAGGTACATTGACACCATACTAAAGAGGTTTAGTATGGAAGAGTCCAAGCGTGGGAACTTACCCACGATCTCTGGAGTCACTCTCTCCAAAGAGATGTCTCCCAAGACTGATTTGGAGAGAGCTCGCATGCAAGGGATACCCTATGCTTCGGCAGTAGGCTCTATCATGTATGCGATGCTATGTACCAGACCCGATGTAGCATACTCACTAAGTGTAGTGAGCAGGTATCAAGCTGATCCTGGAGAGAGTCACTGGACAGCTGTGAAGAGCATTCTCAAGTACTTGCGAAGGACTAGAGATATGTTCTTGGTGTATGGTAACGGAGAACTCCAAGTAGAGTCCTTTACCGATTCCACCTTCCAGAGTGATAAGGACGACTCTAAGTCGCAGTCGGGCTTTGTCTTTACCCTTTACGGAGGGGCGGTTAGCTGGAAGAGTTCCAAGCAGGAAACCGTGGCAGACTCGACGATGGAGGCTGAATACATCGCTGCCAACGATGCTGCTAAAGAAGCTGTCTGGATCAAGAAGTTCATTTCTGAACTTGGAGTGGTTCCATCCATTGAGCATCCAATACCTTTGTATTGCGATAACAATGGAGCGGTGGCTTTGACCAAGGAACCCAGGTCCCATCAGCGGTCCAGGCATATTCTGAGGCGGTATCACCTGATCCGGGAGATAGTTGATCGCCGGGAGATCGAGGTCAGGAGAGTTGACACGAAGAACAACACGGCGGATCCACTCACGAAGGCCATTCCCCAGATACAGTTTGAGAGACTCTTCGGGATGCTCGGTATGAGATACTACAGCAGCTGGCCCTAATGCAAGTGGGAGATTGTTAGTTGTATGTATGCCCTAGAGGCCAGCATTGTACAGATTATGTATATTATATTGGATGCTTGGACATATATATAGAGATGACTTTCTTGCTCGACATGATAGTATGCTATCTGGTTACTCTTTATCTTAACATGTACACTAGTCTCTTTATACTGTCTTATAGTTACATGTTGGTAAAGCCCTTAGGATTTGTACTTGACTACCTGGACTATGATGCAGATCATACTAGTGGGGACATGGTAGTCCATAAGTACATCCTTCAAGGTCCCTAGTCGTGGGTGTATCGAGACGGGGCATCGATATACCAGAGTAGATTAGCGTATACGCTTCTCGACCCATGAGATGGGCGATGGATGATCCCATATCTATTGGTGTTTGACATCAGAGATGGTATACGGGTGCTCAGTGGAGACTGGGTACACTGGACGGACTCGCCGAGAACTCCCAGATGGTATTATACCTCACGTCAGATGGCAGTTCTCAGGTGACACTTGTACAGGTTAGTCTGTAGACCCGAGATCGTCATAGAGTCTTGTGTGATTCCCGCTGTGCTTTGATCTCCACCTTACCACGTCCATGAGGGCGTGCAAAACGGTGGTCTTTGGGTACAGTCCCGAGTCACATGGAGGCAATGAGCGATAGGAGGGGTTTCGTCTCTCCCGGTATTGGGAGTTGATGTTGCGCTGTGCTCGATTGGCCGTAGCAGGGAAGTCCCTGGCCAGGGCTGATCAGAGATTTACTGGTAAGTGTTACCAGTAGTTTCTCGACCCGTTATGAGCCTCACATCGGCACGACTTATCGGGTTATTGGGGTCTGACGTATACCACCCCTAGACTTGATATGCGACGTATCAGACGAAGAGACCGGACTGTACGGTAAGTGTTACTGGTCAGATTCGCAGGAGTGTGAGCGGGCTAGCTCGTCGATCTTCTGATCGCTCAATACCCGGGTGGCCGTTACGTTTAGCAGACCGCTTGCGGCTTGTGGGTGCTTGATATGATCATCATCTGCTACCGGCGTATTGACGAGTCTTTAGAGTCCTACACAGAGGTTTCCTGGCTCAAGCGAAACGAAATAGGAGCGCATATGAGATATGTGCAGGACCGAGAATAATGCGTGTATGTGATACCGCATTTCATTCTCGCGATATATGTTTCGATTGGTTATATTCGATATGACCTAGTTATCGAATCATTGATTCGATAAATCGATACATTAGATTCTAGTCGGTTATGTGCGACATGACCGGATCATTGAATCAAATGTTGATTTAATGATTTAATGCATAATTATATATTTGATATATTGCATTGCATTAACTAGTATTGGTTCACTTTAAACGGATTTTTCTCACTTGATGCACATTGTATATGTGATATGCTTTAGTGCACTACTTTGTATCATGTTTGATGATACTTGATAATGTGATTAAGTGTAAAGGGTTAAACCATGGTTAAGTGATGATTAGGGTTTTGGTTTTTCATTTATTTATTTGTTTATTTATTTGAAAGGATTAAGTTAAGAATGGTGGCTTATTTTGGAGCTATGTTGAAGCTTCATGAAGCTTTGACAAAGTCCACCATCCTTATCTCATCCTTAACCCTAACCACACTTACTAACCTTGGTTTAATCTCTACACTTGACCATGGTCAAGATATGATAAGTATTCATATTAGTTTTATTTTAAAATATGAAGACTTATCTTTCTTTCTTCATCTTCATCTTCTTCTTCTTCTTCAAGCTCAAGGTCCATCAATGGCAACTTGAGTTAAAGTGAACCCACCTCCTATTTCTTCACCCTCTACCTCTTGCCAAGTTGTTTTGGGTGTTTTCTTCACAAGTTTCACAACTTTGTGAAGTCGGAGCTTGAGTTTGTGCAACCTCGACGTAGATCGTCTTTGACACGAAGCCGACGACCTATTCCGCACGTTTCTCCGATGAAGCCGTCACGAGAGTCCAAGCTTCAAGATGGACAGCGAGAAGACTTCGTTGCGGAGCCGTGGAGGTGGATATCCGGATCTACAAAGGTTGTAATTTCTGTATCCTAGTAGTTAAGTGTTAACTAGCTTTTAGTTTCGCCTAGAATTCTATCGACGATCCGTAGTCTAGGGTTTCTCGGCACCAAATTTTTTTAAAATGGCATGTTCGATGCCTTGTGAGACCACTCTAGGGTGCCTAGGAACCTTTCAGATACCATATCAGGATCCCAGATATGTAATCTGTTACATAGGGCTACAGCTAGGTAGAGAACTGAGAACGGGTGATAAGTTTCATGAGGCAGAAAACGGGGCAAGAGTTGCAGCCAAGTCTGTCGGTCACTGTCACCTTGTATTACCAATACATTGATTCTGAACGAATGTTATTAGATACCGAACCTGATATACAAAATCATATCACTCTCTTTATTAGTAAAGAAATGATAAAATTTTGTATTGTTGGATAATGTTTTGAACATTTCCTATATCAAAAGTTGATCGGTTCAGGCACGTTATCTAAAAGCATTAATGTTCTAAATCAAACTACAGTTCTTTAGTATACAGAACACACACAAGAGGAAGAGTTCAGAAATGAACGAATCCTTCTTGAGGCATTGTAGACTAGGTCATATCAATGCGACCCGACTAGCTGAAGTTACATGTAGATGCATATTTAAATCAAGTTTGAATTTACATCTTGTGAAACTCGCCAGTCATGTCACAAAGATAAGATGACCACAGCTCTGTTTATTGGTAACAGAGAAAGAGTTAGTAAACTCTTGGGATGATACATGTTGATGTATGTAGGTCCCCTGTCTACACATGCCAAGACTGGTTCTTTATACTTCATTACGTTCTCTGATGATCTCTTTAGATTCAGACCTATGTTCCTGTTGAAACACAAGTCCGAACCTTTTGAGATATTCACAGAATATAAGCGAGAAGTAGAGAACCAGAATACGGGTATAAGTATTATATCCTATGATGAGATCAAGAAGGAGAATACTTGAGCACGGAAATCCTGGACTTTTCTAAAGGAGAATGAGATTCTCTCTCAGCATTACTCCTCTGTATACACCATAGCACGATGGTATATCAGGGCGGAGCAATCACACCCTATATGATAAGGTGTGCTCTATGATGAGTACTACTAAGTTACCTATTTCCTTTTTGGGAGTTATGCACTTGAGAAGCTGCATACCTATTGAATAGGGTTCAAATCAAATCAGTTGCCTACCACTCCATATGAGATATGGAAAGGGAAGAGCCCATCTCTTAAGCTAGTTAAGATTTGGGGTTGTCCGGCCTATGTCTAAAAGCAAAATCCGGACAAGCTCGAGGCAAAGTCTGTAATGTAGAACTGGAAAGGTTCCAGCTATACAAAAAGCAGCTGATGATTTGGTAGAACCGAAGGATTCAGTAGTAACCAACGAACCTCAGCCTCTCCGCCGATCTAGTAGAGTTCCTCACCCACCTGAGAGATACTTCGGTTTCTCTATGACAGTGGGAGCGAGGATTGCATCATGAGATGATGACCCAACTAGCTTCGAGCTGGCCATCAGGAGTAAGACTCTGTAAGAATGGCTGGATGCTTAGTGATCTGAGATGGAATCCTTATACACCAGCAAAGTATGGACTTTGGTTGCTATATCTGAAGGGTTAAATCCACATCAGGAGCAAGTATATCTTGAGAAGATTACTTGGTGTACATAGAAAAGTTGAGACTTTCAAAGCTAGACTTGTTAAAGGTTTTCGTCATTGACCAGGCGTGGATAATGATGAAACCTTTTCCCGTACCTATGCTTAAGTCCATCCAGATCCTACTTGTCACGGCTACATACCATGACTACGATATCTGGTGGTTGGGTGTCATGACTGCATTTCTAAATGATGTTTTAGAAGAGTGCGTCTATAAGTACACAGCCAGAGGGCCTCGTAGACAGTGGGAGCAGCGGAAACGTGTGCAAGATGCTTTATAGGATTAAAGCAGGCATCGCGGAGTTGGAACATCTGTTTTGATAGATTAGTCAAAGAGTTTGACATCATCAAAATGGTAGATGAACCTTGTATAAACAAAAAGGGTAGTAGGGAGTATGGTGACGATCCTCGTAGAGTACGTGGATGACATACTCTTGATAGGGAAGTAGTTTCCTATGCTACGCTCGATCAATCTCCGCTTATCACAATGATTCTCCATATAGGATCAAAGCGATACCTCCTAAATCCTGGGTTTTTGGATCTATGAGATAGATCTAATTGGATGTTAGGATTCTCACTAGTTGTAGTGAGATGGTATCAATCGATCCTTGGAAGAATCACTGGAAGGTTTCCAGAGTGATAAAGACGACTGAATGTCAGTCACAGGCATTGTCTTTACCCTCAGTAAAGGGGCGGTATGATGGAAGAGTTCCAAGCTAGATACCGTGACATACTAGACGATAAAGGCAGGATACATCGCTACTTAAGATGCTACCAAAGTGGCTGTCTGGGTGTATATTGGTTCATGAGATAAACTTGGTTCCTCCCATTGTGTGACAATGGAGTTGTGGCTTATGCCAAGGAATGCATGTCCCATCAGTGATCCAGATATATTCTAAGGCAGTGTCACCTGATCATGGAGATGGTTGATCTCCAGTGAGATCAAGGTTAGGAGAGTAGACTCAGAGGACAACACAGCGGATCCACTCACAAAGGCCTGTTCCCAGAGAGAGACTTTTTATGGGATGGTTGAGTATGAGATACTACAACCACTGCTACAGATGGCCCTAGTGCAAGTGGGAGATTGTTAGTTATATGTATGCCCTAGAGGCCATTACTGTACATAGGATGTATATTGTAGTGGATGCTGGGACATATATAGGGAGGACTTTCTTGTTCGACATGATAGTATGCTATCTGGTTGCTCTTTGCCTTAACGTGTATACTGATTGTCTCTCTATTACATGTTGGTAAAGCCCTTAGGATGTGTACTTGACTACCTGGACTATGATGCGGATCATACTAGTGGGGACATGGTAGTCCATAAGTACATCCTTCAAAGTCCCTAGTCGTGGGTGTATCGAGACGGGGCATCGATATACCAGAGTAGACTAGCGTATACCTTCTCGACCCATACAGATGGGCGATGGATGATCCCATATCCATTGGTGTTTGACATCAGAGATGATATACGGGTGCTCAGTAGAGACTGGGTATACTGGACGGACTCGCCGAGAACTCCCAGATGGTATTATAGCTCACGTCAGATGGCAGTTCTCTGGTGACACTGGTACAGAGTAGTCTGTTGACCCGAGATCGTCATAGAGTCTTGTGTGGTTCCCACTGTGCTTTGATTTCCATCTTACCACGTCCAAGAGGGCGTGCAAAACGGTGGTTTTTGGGTACAGTCCCGAGTCACATGGAGGCAATGAGCGATAGGAGGGGATTCGTCTCTCCCGGTATAGGGAGTTGATGTTGCGCTGTGTTCGATTGGCTATAACAGGAAATCCCTGGCCAGGGTTGCTGAGATTTACTGGTAAGTGTTACCAGTAGTTTCTCGAACAGTTATAGACCTCATATCGACACGACTTATCGAGCTATTGGGGTCTGACGTTTACCACCCCTAGGCGAGATATGCGACATATCAGACGATCAGACCGGACTGTACGGTAGTGTTACTGGTTGGATTCACTGGAGTGTGAGCGGGCTTGCTCATCGATCTTCAGATCGCTCAATACCCGGGTGGCCGTTACGTTTAGCAGACCGCTTGCGGCTTGTGGATGTTTGATATGATCATCATCCGCTGCCGGCGTATTGACGAGTATTTAGAGTCCTACACAGAGGTTTCCTGGCTCAAGCGAAACGAAATAGGAGCGCATATGAGATATGTGCGGGACCGAGAATGATGCGTGTATGTGATACCGTATTTCATTCTCGCGATGTGACATTGATCGGTTATATGCGATATAGCCGGGTTATCGGATCAAGTGTTGATTCGATAAGTTGTTACTGAAGATACCAGTCGGTTATGTGCGACATGACCGGATCATTGAATCAAGTGTTGATTTAGTGATTTAATGCATAATTATATATTTGATATATTACTTTGCATTAACTAGTATCGGTTCACTTTGAATGGATTTTCTCACTCGGGTGTGCGCATTGTATATGCGATATACATTTGTGCACTTGTATGTATCATGTTTGATGATGCATGCTAACTTGTGTTTTGTGTAAAGTTTAAACCATGGTTATGTAATGGTTAGGGTTTTCATTTTTATATCTATTTATTTATTTGTTTATTCATTATTGGAAAATGATAAGCATAATGCAAAATGGTGGCTATATTTGGAAGCTTGTTGAAGCTTCATGAAGACTTTGACTTTAGCAACCATTTTGTCTCATGCTTAACCCTAACCATCCCATTTAACCATGATTGATTCTCTACACATTACCATGGTTAGTGTTATGATAAGAATGGATTATTCTTTTCTTTTTAATAAACTTATCATAATAATTTAGCTTCTTCTTCTTCTTCCTTCAAGTGAAGAAAAGCTTGACCATCAATGGCAACTTGATGAAATGAGTGAGAAATCCAATTCTAAAGTCTACCCACTTCCTATTTCTTCATCCTCTACCTCTTGCCAAGTAGTAGAGTGTGTTTCCTTCACAAGTTTTCAAGACTTAGTGAAGGTGGAGCTTGATTTAGCGATGCCTCGACGTAGATCATCTTCGGCATGGACATCGACGACCTAGCTTGCCCATTCTCCGACGAAGCCGACGCTTGAGCCCGGATTTGATTTAGACAGCGGAGAGGACCTCGTTGCGGAGCTATGGAGGTGGAGCACCGGATCTACAAAGGTTGTATTTCCGTATCTTGTAGTTAAGTGTTAACTAGTTAGATTTTTCGCCTAGTTTTCTAGCAAACGATCCGTAGTCGGGTCTCTCGGCACCTAGAATTTTTGAAAATGGCATGTTCGATGCCTTGTGAGACCTCACTAGAGTGCATAGGAACCCTACATATACCACACGTCAGATGGCAGTTCTTCGGTGACACTGGTACAGGGTAGTCTGTAGACCCGAGATCGTCATAGAGTCTTGTGTGATTCCCACTGTGCTTTGATTTCCACCTTACCACGTCCAAGAGGGCGTGCAAAACGGTGGCTTTTGGGTACAGTCCCGAATCACATGGAGGCAATGAGCGATAGGAGGGGATTCGTCTCTCCCGGTATAGGGAGTTGATGTTGTGCTGTGTTCGATTGGCTATAACTGGAAGTCCCTGGCCAGGGCTGATATAGAGATTTACTGGTAAGTGTTACTAGTAGTTTCTCGACCCATTATGAGCCACACATCGACAAGACTTATCGGTTACTGGGGTCTGACGTATACCACCCCTAGACTTGATATGCGACATATCAGACGAACAGACCGGACTGTAGGGAGTGTTACTGATTGGATTCACAGGAGAACGCACAGGCAAGCTTGTTGATCTTCTGATCGCTCAATACCTGGGTGGCTGTTACATTTAGCTAACCGCTTGCAGCTTGCGGGTGTTTGATATGATCATCACCTGCTACCGGCGTATTGACGATTCTTTAGAGTCCTACACAGAGGTTTCTTGGCTCAGGAGAAACGGAGTAGAGGCACATATGTGATATGTGCAGGACCGAGAATAATGCGATATGGGTTACCGTATTATATTCTCGCGATATTTAGTTATGAACCGGGTCATTGGATCAAGTGTTGATTCGATGAATCGGTACATGATATATTAGTCGGTAATATTCGATATAGCCGGATCGTCGGATCAAGTGTTGATTCGATGATTTAATGTATAATAATATATATGATATATTATTACATTATCTAATATTAGCTCGCTTTATTATTTCATTTTCTCATTGGATGATGCATTAATATATATGCGATATATGTTAATTGTATTATTTTCTTTTGTTGCAAATATATAATATATATATGATATATATTATTGTGACATGATATGATTAATTGTTAAACATGTTTAAGGATGATTAATTGAGGTTAGGGTTTGATTAGGGTTAGATGCTTCATGCACCTTCTAGAAGCTTTTTCTTTTGTCATTCTTAAGATATTTTTGGATGACACATTCTTAACCCAACCAAACCCTAACTCTAGTTTATTCTCTACACAATCTTATCCACTCATCCTTGACCATGGTTAATATATCAATCATATTGCTTTGTTTTCTATTCATCACAAAAGAGATAATTCTTTTTATCTTTTCCATTATCATCTTCTTCTCTCTTGAAGAAAGCTTACTAGATTTTCTTTATGTGATGAATAAATATGAGAAAATGATTTAAAAAGAAAGCAAAAATACTACTCTCTCATCCTCATCTCATCTAGCCCATGAGATTGGTGTGTTCATCTCTTTAGAGTGAGAAAGCTTGAGTCTTTGCAACTTCAAGGTAGATCATCGGAGATTTGGAATACTTCAAGCTAGCATGGATCGTTCGAGTCGTGGAGCCTCTCATGAGTCCGGGAGATCGTGGATCGCGGCAAAGGGACTTCTACTCGGAGCTTGTGAAGTGAAGGAGCGGACTACAAAGGTTGTAATCCCTCACACTTAGATAAAAAGTTATCATCTTGCATGTTTAACCCTAATAATCTAGCAAAGATCCCGGCTTTGGGTTGTTCGGCACGTCTAAATTTTTATCCGGTCATGTTTGATGCCTTATGAACCTTCACAAGAGTGCCTAGGAACCCTACAACTCTAGCCGTAGCTCTCTCTGCCCGTGTAATCGTGGCAGCAAAATCATAACCAACATCGATGAGGATAGATCATAGGAATGAATATAATATTGTGCAAGGAAATGTACATCTTAAGGTTTCTTAAGCGGAGTAGCGTATCGTAAATATGCCGCGGAACATACGTACGGTACGTCACTCTACTCAAGCTACCTACTTCATCAACCAAGGGTCATCGTACGCGACGAAAGTTCGGGTATAATACCCCCTCGACTAATTCTAAGTTCCGTAAGGTCAAGCCTAAGTTTCGTATATATATAAACGCTCTAGGCTCCACATAGTCAAACTTAGACTCAAACCAAGGTTAACCTAGCGCTCTGATACCAACTTTGTCACGACCCGAAATAGCATATGACTGGCACTTGAATCGTATGAAGTCTATATGACCCCATCTAATTCAAGTAAGCCAAAAGCCCAGAAATCTAAAACCATTTTAAGGAGTAAATAAGAAAACTAGTTTTTAAGAAGTAAGGAAAACATGTTTAAAAAAAACAAGGTTTCTAAATGAGTAGCCGAATATACATTTGTAAAATCCTCAATGTCTTTTCTGAAAATTTCGGCAGAGTTTCCTTTGTAAATACTGGCCCCGAACGGGGTACAACAAGAATAATATATGCACAATGATAAAAGGCATCCCCAAGCGGGAGCTAGCTTTTCGTCAATCGACAGTCACAAACACGCAAGCAATATAATATACAACGCCAAAGGGTGAGGATCAAAACTCAAAAAGAAACTCAAAATCTTAATGAAAACCATAATACTACAACGCGCGACTCTAAGGTCGAAATAATACATAACTGGTTCTCTAAGTCTGAAACAATATACAAGTTTTGGTTGATGGAATTACTATATACAACTGAATACAGTAAATACAAGGGTGGTCACGATGCAGGTGAACCCACCTACCAAAGCAATCACCTGGAAAGGGGGCAGTGTGCCAGAAAAGCCGCAATGGAACCTGTACGGCAAAACCTGTAGAACTGTGGCACAACGGGGGTGAGTTGCCAACTCGTGAATAGAAAACATCGCAGGGTAGAAATCGTATGCATGACATAATCCTAGGTCAATACGAGCAGTAATAATATATCCTTAATATGAAGTATGATCAATGTCGACTATATCATGAAGTCTAAAAGTACGTGGATATCATCCAACTATGTAATCAATGTCTGTATGTAGATATCTTCCACGTGTCACCCAATTACAATAAGCATCATGCATGTAAATATCATAAACATATGCATAGAAGTATGAGGATGTAAATCAACATGTGTCGCTCGCGACATATCAAAATCATGGAACCTGAGTGTCAACCATCGACACTCGAAAACATCATGAAACCTGTTTGTAGCATCGGCACGTAAATCCTCATATATCGGGCTCCGTCAGTGCGTATTGACCCACATCATCTATCGACTCCGGTCGGTATCCTCCGGATATCCGCCGAGCGCAAATACAATCACCGGTAGGTAGTGGTCCCTCTGCCAGGCTCACCGTCTAGCTACACAGCAAATCCGTTCTCGCCCCGGGGTACCATACCGGGTCCACCATGTACCCGCAATCGGTGCCTACCACTCCTCGAATCGGGTATACTCACACAAGCTCTCAGGAACCGAGAAAACTCATGGTGGACACACTGAAATATCATATCAAGGGTAACCGGGTTTTTAAAACAATACATACTCTCTTTTAAAATACCCACGGTTCCCAAATCCAGAAATATCATGGAAACAACATATCTCAATGCGTATAATCAGAAAGCATGATGTATGCGACATATAAAAGAAAATGTAAGCATATCAGTATATCATGCAACATGGAATAGTAATATGCACATATTGGGGAAACCGCTCTTTTAAAATGAAACAGTTTTGAAGAGTATCTTGTGGTTCCCAAATCTCCAAATCAAGCGAGAAATCATTTATGTATGTGCAAATGAGTATGTGTACAAGTATGGGTGTACAATATGTAAGTACACGAATATGAATGTACAATAAGTACGTGCACAAGTATGAGTGTACAATATGTAAGTACACGAATATGAATGTACAATAAGTACGTGCACAAGTATGAGTGTACAATATGTAAGTACACGAATATGAATGTACAATAGGTACGTGCACAAGTATGAGTGTACAATATGTAAGTACACGAATATGAATGTACAATAGGTATGTGCACAAGTATGCCATGCAAGGGTTATATCCTGAATGCAACAGTACTACAGTGTAGTGACATGGCAATTATCGATGATGAAGTGTGTGAGCCGGCAAGCAGGTGTACGTGAAACATATGCATCATCGATAATGGTGCCGGTGTCCTAACAGCATGGTTTTGATATAACAATATGTAAGTCCACGTTACCCGTCCCCAGTTCTTTGGGGTAGCGGAAATGATGAAAAATGATTTTTCTTTTGGGGTTAACATGGACTCAAAATACGGATCTTTGTTAAACAACTATCTAACAACCTAACTAGGAGTTTTACCTACTTGGTTAGGGGTTATACCTTAACTTGAACTCGTTCTCTTGGACTCCTTGTGGTGGTCGGATGGTTCTCTCCTCATCGTCTCTTTGTGCCAAAGATGGATCCACCTGAAAGCTTCTACCTTTGGCTTCAACCTCAATCTTGAGGAAACTAGAACACTTGGTTTGCTAGACCTTGTATACTAGGATTAGTAGAGAAGTGTTTTGGGTTTTATCTCTATGGTTCTTACTTCTCAACACATGAGACAATAGAACCATGAACTAGAGAGAGAGAGCAAGAGGAAGAGGGAGAGCTTGAGGATGAAAGAGAATGAGAATGATAGAATGAGCAAGACTTTTCTCACCCTTGCCCTCATAATCCAAAATAATCATAACTCATAATAATAATTGAGTATTATGTGATGGTTGTTATTATATCAAATGGCAATATCATTTCATGCATTAAATTCAATTTGTGAACAAACAAGCAAGCCAAGGTCAATGCCAAGAAATGATAGCCATTGTCATGATGATGGTCAACAAGTCCAACCTAGTCAACCGGTCAACTAAGTCAACAAGTCAACAAAGTCAACCTTTCAAACCAACCATGGCACAATAATACTTAATTAATATTATCATTAATCATATTTCTTATTCTCATTAGGGTTTAGCAAAAGTCAACAGTCAACAACCCTAATGAGAATCCTCTGCCTCTGTCTCTGTCAACCGTGCATACACACCCGCATCCGCGTTCCCAGGAACACGAATACAAACGAGATAAAACAAATACCAAAACGTACACTAGGATCTGGTTTAAACCAAAGCCCGCTAGTGATAACTTCCCGGACACTAAACGTGCACAAGTGCACGGATGTGACCGAACCCTGTCGCAAAACCATGCGACCTCTACTCTTTTGCCTAAAGGCGAATAGCTCTCTGTGTGGGATGTTGGAGATAGTGCCCTCAGAGTCGATTATTGGATCACAGGCACGTGATTGCAATGATTGAGGGAGGCCCTATCCCGGTGGGACAGTCTCACTCGAAATGATAGTATACTATCTGGTTTACCTTTATCATCGTGTACTGCTTCAGGTGACCTGACAGGTCGCTATTACACGTTGATAGAGCCCCTAGGATTCTTGCTTGACTGCCAGCAGTATGAAGGCGATCATATAAGTGAGAGCTGGAGTCTATAAGCGCATCCTTAAATGGTCCCTAGTCGTGGGAGTTTCGAGACAGGGCATCGATTCTCCAGAGTAGACTAGTGTATACAGTCGAGACCCCGACGAGAGGCGGTGGCCGGTCTCACAAGCCACTGGTGTCAGTTGGATCACCTAAGATGTATACAGGTGCTCATTGGGTTATGAGTACACCGGACAGGACTCGCCGGGAACATGCTAGTTGGTCTTATACCTGACGTCAGATAGCAGTTCCCAGGTGACATGTGTACAGGTTAGTTCATCGACCTGGGGATCATCATTTGTCTCGTGTGAGTTCCCACTGTGCTTTGATTACTACCCTACCACGGCTCAAAGGAGTCGTGCAAACAGGTTTTAGTTGGGTACAGTCCCGAGCCACATGGAGGCAGTGAGCGGATCTTCGGGGGTTTCGTCTCTCCCGGTATTGGGGGTGAGGTCGCGCTGTGTCTAGGAGAGCCATTACACGAAGTCCTTGGCCAAGGCAGGAGATTTACTGGTAGGTATTCCAGTAGTATCTCAGGGTGTTCTGGGCTACACTCCGACACGACTTGTACCGCTTTTGGGGGTCTGACTTTTACCCACCCCCTAGGCCCGACATGCGATGCTCATAGACGAACGGACCGGACTGTACGGATATTGTCACTGACAGGCACAGTAGGGTGTCAGGATGAGTTCGCTCATCGACGTCCCTTTTGGTCAATAGCTGGTGGCCCGTTACGTATTGGCTTATACCTCTGACGTGCTAGTGGTTAAATCCACAGCCATTGTATTGACGAGTCTTTAGAGTCCACCACACATTCAGTTACTCAGCTTTCGGGCGAAACGCTGTAGAGGCCGTATGGAGATATGGCAGGGTCCGATCAGATACGTGCGGTATTGCACGGATCAGAATCGGACAGTTTGTACTAGAGGCCGTATAGTTATATGGCAGGGTTCGATCAGATACGTACGGTATTGCACGGATCAGGATCGGACGAACATTACTAGCCGGCTTTGGTTTAAGCCGGATCCTAGTTTACTACAGTGTAGATTTTGTCTCTTTGCATTTGTATCCGGACGGAATACAGATGCGGGTGTATATGCACAGTATCGGGGTTTTCCTGTAATTTATTACGGGACCAGTTTTCTGGAGTTGCCAGTTTGCATTCCGTTCCGGCCGGTTTTCCTTTGTTCCTTCACGGCCGGACTTTACGTTGGAGGGGGGTTATTTGCAAGTTTGCAAATAACACATTGTGGAGGGGTTTATTGCAAAAGGATTGATTATGAAATCTTCTTTGCTATTCATGCATTTATTGAGATATGAGAGGGTATGGGTTTGATGTGATTTTGTGATGGAAATTGGAAATGGGCCGGCCACTGTTGGGGATTGGAGTGAGGTTTAATTTTGTATAGTGGATTTATTTCTTTAGTAAGGAATGGATATTAATTGGGTGTGCTGGAATTGTTTTTGAGTGCTGATGATTTTAATTGAAGCATGGTTTTAATCAATTGACTTCACCCATGCACACTTCTGACTTCATTTTCCAGTGAGCAAAAATGAGTGGTTGCTTCATTGTTCTTCCAGGAAGCTCATTTTTAGTTTGGTGGCCGAGCTCATTTTCATGCATGCTCAATTTCTCCATCAAGCATCCATGAAATTCTAGTGCAAAATTCCTCCAACCATGGCAACCTCATAACCCCAAAAGAGACAAGCTTCTACACTATATCTATAGCAAGTCTTGGACGCGTCGGCTAGCCAACTTCGCGCCCGAGTTGCCTCAGTATAGAGGCGGGAGCCCGTAAAAGATACAGGCGATGTGGTGCCCTTCCGGCGAGGAGGCGACGATCGTGTTTTCCGCGGGAGATTGGGACGACGACGAGAAGACCGGAGGACTCGGATCACTCGGTATATCTCTTCCCATCTTGTAGTTAGCTAGAACTAGTTTAATGGTCTGATCCGGGTGTTTAGTGCGCGGTGGTGCCGGTTTGCAAAGTTCGCAAAATTAAAGTTTATCACCGCTTCCGCATTTGGCCGTCGGATTGACGGCCGGGGCGCCGCCGTGCACTTACAGTGGTATCAGAGCCTCGCCATTAACTTCGTCTACCTTCGTTTGATGTGTTTTGCATTTCCGATCGACCAAAATTCCAAAATCTACCTTTTTGCTAGCGACAGTTTTCTGTTGAAATTTTTTGGTCTCCAAAAATTTTTCAGGTTGTATAAAAGTACTGTGCTAGAAGACCTAAGACTACTGTAGAAATTCGAGACACTGATCTCTTCAGAGGAATACGGAACCGCGGCAAAACCCTACTTGTTGCCGCGGTTCCGCCGCAGTATTGATGGATCAGTGTATACAATTTTTCCAGTAGGCTTTCTGGGTGATTTTAGGGGTTTTGGAATAATAACATTGGGCCCAGAATTTCCTGATCTGCTACAGTAATGCTTGGGGGCCCACTTGTTAATTTTTGATCGATCGGATATTTTAAACACATTATTTCACAGTATTTACATTATATCTGCGACCGTGAATGTCACTCGATCGGTAAATCCTGTCTAACTGCTATAGCCCGGTTAGACGGATTTACGAACGTGACTTTCACGTTGATGTTCTGTGTTTTGCTGTGATGTTGCGGATCGGTCGTGGGGGATAGCCTGGATGCAATGCTAGTACAGTTTTGTTGTATTATGTACATTTGATATTGCGGGGCGAGCGTCCGACATGTGGACTGCCGTCACTGCCTGATTGTATTATTCTTTTGGGGCACGACCTGGTTGCGGTCGATGTACCCGTTGTATGTATATTTTACTTTCTGTACTAGGCTTACCCCGCGGAGGGGTGCACGGATAGCCGGGTTCTAGAGGGCAACGGGCCCGCATCTCAGGGCATTGAGACGGAGGGGGCTTCAGTCTGGAATTGGCGGGCTATTCGCCGCACTCGTAGGGGGTACAGGTTGACCCAGGAGGGGTGCCCAAGTTACCGGATTCCATGAAGTGCTGGGTGGTCCATTTACGGTGCTGAAGGGGGCTGCCTCGCTTCAGGTTTTGGCGGGTGACTTGCCGCGCCCGTAGGGGTCTAGGATTTCATTGCACAGGCTATCCACACGACCAGGGGAACGTCGGGTTTTCAGTAGTGGCTCTGTGAAACCCGGGGATCCCAGATATCTGTATTGTTCTGTGATGCTGTACATTTCTATGATGTTGCATTTTTATTCACGCCTTGAGCGAAATACTATATATTGGTATATATATTAGTAGATGTTGTATATGTTTTTCATCCGCGCTAGTCCAGTCCCCGCTCTGCCGTTAGTTAGCTAACCTAACGGGTGATGACGGGACCCAGTGGCGAATGCGGATGGCATATACGTACGTCAGTATATTTTCGTTCTTTGTGGTGTGATCAATTGATGGGACTGCGTTGATTCGGATCAATGCAAGTTAAAACAAACCTTTTCTGATGTTGTTGGAACACTTTTCAAAAAGCTGTTATTGCAAGGACGTTCACTTTTATTTTGCATCGTGGTATTCATTTGGAATATCCTGCTCCTCAGTCGACGAGGCAAGGGCCGAGATCCCTTCACCGGGAGTGACCCCTTGGACAGAAGTTTGCGTCAGGGCATTAACTTCACTATAGCCGATTACTTTTGCTTTGCACAGTGATATTCGGTTATGAATATCCAGCACCCCATTCTACGGGGAAAGAGCCGAGATCCCTTCACCGGGAGTGACCTCTTTAGTAAAGGTTTTCGTCACTATATTTTCTAAAAAGCTATCCGTTCCTTCAACGATATCAAGTTCATTACGTTAAAGGTTTTCGCCAGAAACCATTCGTAGCCCTCCGTCGTTTCATATGGGTAGTCAATAGTATTCAAGCTGTGTATGTTGGCCAAAGTCAAGGCACAGTGTTTGGTAGCTGTTGGTTATTCATATGCAGCATAGATAGATGTGTTGGTTTGGGGCAGTCGTACTACCATTTTGGCCAAAGTCAAGGGTATGTACGGGTGGGCTCAAATTAACCTGGAGAATGACGGGTTGAACTTGACATGTGACTTATGATATGTTGGCCAAAGTCAAGGTCATAAGAGCATGGGGTAGAAATCACATCGAGAGTTTCAAAAGAACTGAAACTTGCCAGATATGCGCATACCTTCTGGAGTGTGATACCGTGAGCGGATTCCGTCACGTTATCATGCGATGAGAGTTGGATCCCGATTCCCACTGATGAGTTGGTTTACTCCTCAGGTGACCCCGACTAATTCTTCTTTCAGGTTTGGAAGAGAATTTGAGGTACAGTGGGAGGTTTCCAGATTAGATAAATTGGTAACCATTCTGATCTTGGTTAGAGTGCACGCTGAGTGTTTCTTTTCTCTCTCTCTTTGGCAGCGACCATTGACCCGACCCTAGACTTTGACTCAGTGACCAAGTTGACCGAACCTTCTTTACACCGGCTTTTGGATTGTCTGAGTTGCAGACCTCATTGCCACTCCTGCTTTTACCCTTTTCTCCAGGACACCCCGTATTACTACGAACGTCCACTTCCATTGGACAAAACCATCGTATGGTTAGATACGAACTCGAAGGAATTCGAGGATGGTTTCCGGTTCTGGAGAAAACGGATAGGATTATTCAGTTGTCTTTTCCCTTTTACCTTCTCTCAAGTTACGAGTACTCCTTAGTTTAGGAGATAGTACACCTATTACGCAAATTGGATAGTCTTCTTCCAAACTTTAGGCTGGTGCCGAACAGTAGGGAATGAAGAAAACCAATTAGCCTAAACGGTGTGCAGAAGGTATTAAGATTAAGACAAAGCAAGGGATTAGTAAGAGGGCAAAGTAAATTGCGACTGTTATTCACGACCAAACCAAGTATTTCTTCGCCAATCCTAAATCACCTTTGTATTTCTCCAGGACACTCCGTATCACTACGAAGATCCACAGTTTATTGGATACTCCATCGTATGGTTATATACGAACTCGAAAGGAACTTGTTCCAGTTCGGGGATGGATTCTGGTCCAGGAGAAATAGGAATATGGTTTATTCGGTTGTCTTTTATCTTCACCTTCTCTCGCATTGCGAGTGCTCCTAGGACTAGGACAGTACACCCATTATGCTTATTGGATAGTCTTCTTCCAAACCATAGGCTGGTGCCGAACGGTAGGGAAGGAAGAAAACCATTTGGCCTAAGGGGTGTGCAGAAGGTAATGACTAAAGACATATAAAGGGATTTGGAGAGGTGGCAAAGAATCATACAGTTATAGTTATGAATCTGGATAATGGTAGAGGCATTACTAAGAATACCAGGATACCCCATCGAAACATTTCAATGTTTCAGTTCAACTGTGTACTGTTAAAAGAAAACTGATTTCCCGATTGGACACTTGCTCCAGGGTATGTATTTACCAGGTTTGATTCTCACATCTGTATGGTTTTACAGATGATGAGTGGGAGTAAGTTATTGGGAATTGGGTGATCATCCTCATTATATCGGGATTCGTTGTAATCGGTGATATTTGAGGAGATCACCTGGGCTGTTTGCCGGTCGGCAAATATTTGGTTTTGAATATCCGCTGTTGTGCACCAATTTCAAATTGATATATCTGTACGTCTATTTTCATAGAGTGAGATATACCTTTTGATATTATGTCGATGACATTTACCTATATCAGTGGATGGTTAGGTAAGGAGCATTAAACAGCGGTGTAATTCTTCTTAACCATAAGTACAGTTTTCAACCTACGACACACAGTGAAAGAGTTGTTAGACTCAGCGGACTTATACAGAGTATTGTATGTTGTCCAGTGTCCACTAGGACAGAGGGGTTGGTCCTCATACTATATTCTGTTTACTTTTAACTTCTCTAGTTCTTAGACATGTGTTTCGTAGAAACACAGGGTCTAAGTTTTGAGGAGTCATAAGTATTTGAATAGAGTAGAGAACCAAGTGTAGCAAGTAGCGGGATTCTTCAAAGTGATCGAAGATGTAGATACTTGTGTATGGTATTCAGTTGATAGTAATGATAAAGAGAAATTGCTTCTCTTTCAGGTTACTCATAATTGGAAGCATTCCTAAGTTGAGTAACGCTGATCGGCCTCTCTCCATTTAGTTGACATGCACTGGAGACAGCTGCATGATTTGAATCTGGTTCAATTAAATCAGTGCCTCTGGTTCTATATTGGATATAGTAAAGTTCATATCTTAACATTGTTAAGGTACGGGGAGTTGTCCGGCTTATGATTAAAACCAGACTCTGGATAACTCAAGGCACGTTTCTGTAATGGCTGTTTGTGGGTTGACCCAGGCTATGACGAGGGTTGATTTTCTACCATCTGGCAGATCAATAGAAATATTGTTCTAGACTCGCCACAGTTTTATTAAAAATGGATTTTTTCAAAAACAGTAGTGGGAGTATGGTAGAACTGGAAGTGATTCCAGAACCGCAAACGATTACTGAAGATTTGATAAGGAACCTAAAGATTCAATCTGATTTGACATTCCATTGGCCACTCCGCAGATACGGTGGGTAACTTCAGGCACCCGAGAGGTACTCCGGTAGCCTCAAGGACGGTGACAGGGAAGTTCTTGTTTACCTACACTTGCCATTGTTGTTGTTCCAGGCTGCGAGACCCGGCAGGAGGATGAGTATAGCGTCGTTCTAAACTAGTTTTAGAAGTGCACATCTATATGACTCTGCCAGAGGGTTTTCGTAGTCAGTGGGAGCAGCGGAAGCATTGGTGGACATCAGGCTTATGTCTATTTATAGACTAAAGCAGATATAGCGGAGATAGATCATCTGTTTCTGATGTGACAGTCATAGGTTTGACGTCATCAGAATAGGGGATGGATCTGTTGAGAAGGTAGTAGGAAGTGATATTCCTATACTACGATCGGTTATACTTTGGTCGTCACACAGTGGTTTCTCCACATGGGATTTGGACATTATATCAGACATAATGGTTACTAGATCTATGGTTTTAGATCTAGATTTGGGTGGTTTCCCAATCAGGGTACTTTGACAGCATTCTAAGAGTATTTAGAATGGACGACTCCTGGCACGGTAGTATACCTGCAGGTGATGGAGTCACCCTCTCTAAAGGTGTCTTATAGACTAAAGTAGAGAGGGATGTGCATGATTGACAGATCACTTGCTTAGGCAGTTGGGTCAATCATAAGATGTCAAGTACCACACCAGATGTTGTTCTTGCACTAGATGCAACAAGTTGACATTGATCCAATCCTGGAGAAACAGTCAGAAGCAGTTTTAGAACATAAGTGGATGTTCTAGGGATATGATAACGATAGCCTCATTTGGGAGACAGTTATCATTCCAGGCTTCCAAGGTGACATGGACGACAAGGAGGTTGTCAGAGTTATAGTTTTCCTTCTGACGAGGGGCAGTATTTTGGATAGGTGATCCAAGGAAATACTGAGGGTGGCATGGCGCAGGATACTGATTAAGTTCAGTTGACGATACAGTCTAAGGAGTTTGGATTTGGAGTTCATTTATGAGCTCGGTCCCATCAGACATCCAGACACTCTAAGACAGGTATTGCTCATTTCGGGAGATGGCTTTCTCCGCGAACTTGAGATATAGAGAGAGACATAGAAAGAAACTTTAGAGCGGATCCACTCGCTGAGGCTATTCCTCGAACGCAATAGTCTCGCAAACGAGCTTTGTGAGACTGACTTGTAGAGGAGTTGAGTGTTCGGTATCACACGGGCTGTGAGTATGCGACATCGCAATAAATAGCCTTGAGTGCAAGTGGGAGATTGTTGGAGATAGTGCCCTCAGAGTCGATTATTGGATCACAGGCACATGATTGCAATGATTGAGGGAGGACCTATCCCGGTGGGACAGTCTCACTCGAAATGATAGTATGCTATCTGGTTTACCTTTATCATCGTGTACTGCTTCAGGTGACCTGACAGGTCGCTATTACACGTTGATAGAGCCCCTAGGATTCTTGCTTGACTGCCAGCAGTATGAGGGCGATCATATAAGTGAAAGCTGGAGTCTATAAGCGCATCCTTAAATGGTCCCTAGTCGTGGGAGTTTCGAGACAGGGCATCGATTCTCCAGAGTAGACTAGTGTATACAGTCGAGACCCCGACGAGAGGCGGTGGCCGGTCTCACAAGCCACTGGTGTCAGTTGGATCACCTAAGATGTATACAGGTGCTCATTGGGTTATGAGTACACCGGACAGGACTCGCCGGGAACATGCTAGTTGGTCTTATACCTGACGTCAGATAGCAGTTCCCAGGTGACATGTGTACAGGTTAGTTCATCGACCTGGGGATCGTCATTTGTCTCGTGTGAGTTCCCACTGTGCTTTGATTACTACCCTACCACGGCTCAAAGGAGTCGTGCAAACAGGTTTTAGTTGGGTACAGTCCCGAGCCACATGGAGGCAGTGAGCGGATCTTCGGGGGTTTCGTCTCTCCCGGTATTGGGGGTGAGGTCGCGCTGTGTCTAGGAGAGCCATTACACGAAGTCCTTGGCCAAGGCAGGAGATTTACTGGTAGGTATTCCAGTAGTATCTCAGTGTGTTCTGGGCTACACTCCGACACGACTTGTACCGCTTTTGGGGGTCTGACTTTTACCCACCCCCTAGGCCCGACATGCGATGCTCATAGACGAACGGACCGGACTGTACGGATATTGTCACCGATAGGCTCAGTAGGGTGTCAGGATGAGTTCGCTCATCGACGTCCCTTTTGGTCAATAGCTGGTGGCCCGTTACGTATTGGCTTATACCTCTGACGTGCTAGTGGTTAAATCCACAGCCATTGTATTGACGAGTCTTTAGAGTCCACCACACATTCAGTTACTCAGCTTTCGGGCGAAACGCTGTAGAGGCTGTATGGATATATGGCAGGGTCCGATCAGATACGTGCGGTATTGCACGGATCAGGATCGGACAGTTTGTACTAGAGGCCATATAGTTATATGGCAGGGTTCGATCGGATACGTGCGGTATTGCACGGATCAGGATCGGACGAACATTACTAGCCGGCTTTGGTTTAAGCCGGATCCTAGTTTAGTACAGTGTAGATTTTGTCTCTTTGCATTTGTATCCGGACGGAATACAGATGCGGGTGTGTATGCACAGTATCGGGGTTTTCCTGTAATTTATTACGGGACCAGTTTTCTGGAGTTGCCAGTTTGCATTCCGTTCCGGCCGGTTTTCCTTTGTTCCTTCACGGCCGGACTTTACGTTGGAGGGGGGTTATTTGCAAGTTTGCAAATAACACATTGTGGAGGGGTTTATTGCAAAAGGATTGATTATGAAATCTTCTTTGCTATTCATGCATTTATTGAGATATGATAGGGTATGGGTTTGATGTGATTTTGTGATGGAAATTGGAAATGGGCCGGCCACTGTTGGGGATTGGAGTGAGGTTTAATTTTGTATAGTGGATTTATTTCTTTAGTAAGGAATGGATATTAATTGGGTGTGCTGGAATTGTTTTTGAGTGCTGATGATTTTAATTGAA
This sequence comes from Agapanthus africanus, assembly GCA_030015575.1. Lineage (NCBI taxonomy): Eukaryota > Viridiplantae > Streptophyta > Magnoliopsida > Asparagales > Amaryllidaceae > Agapanthus > Agapanthus africanus. The sequence continues at coordinate 58,417,816 of JASDDO010000029.1, forward strand.
GCATGGTTTTAATCAATTGACTTCACCCATGCACACTTCTGACTTCATTTTCCAGTGAGCAAAAATGAGTGGTTGCTTCATTGTTCTTCCAGGAAGCTCATTTTTAGTTTGGTGGCCGAGCTCATTTTCATGCATGCTCAATTTCTCCATCAAGCATCCATGAAATTCTAGTGCAAAATTCCTCTAACCATGGCAACCTCATAACCCCAAAAGAGACAAGCTTCTACACTATATCTATAGCAAGTCTTGGACGCGTCGGCTAGCCAACTTCGCGCCCGAGTTGCCTCGGTATAGAGGCGGGAGCCCGTAAAAGATACAGGCGATGTGGTGCCCTTCCGGCGAGGAGGCGACGATCGTGTTTTCCGCGGGAGATCGGGACGACGACGAGAAGACCGGAGGACTCGGATCACTCGGTATATCTCTTCCCATCTTGTAGTTAGCTAGAACTAGTTTAATGGTCCGATCCGGGTGTTCAGTGCGCGGTGGTGCCGGTTTGCAAAGTTCGCAAAATTAAAGTTTATCACCGCTTCCGCATTTGGCCGTCGGATTGACGGCCGCGGCGCCGCCGTGCACTTACATGGGACTCTAAAGACTTGTCACTACGCTGGCTGTGGGTTTAACCACAGACCGCAAGCGGCACTAGCTGTGCGTAACGGCCCTCAGGTTGATGCCGATAAGAAGACGGATGAGGTGAAACCCATCTAAACTCTTACTGAGCTTGAATGTGACAATCTGCGTACAGTCCGGTCTGTTCGTCTGAGAATATCGCATGCGGGCCTAGGGGGCGGTAAACGTCAGTCCCCTAATAGCGGTACAAGTCGTGTCGGAGTGTAGACCAGAACACCCTGAGATAACACTGGAAACCTACTAGCATATCTCGCTTGCCCTGGCCAGGGACTTTGTGTAATGGCTCTCCTAGACACAGCGCGATATCAACCCCCAATACCGGGAGAGACGAATCATGTCTAACCGTCACTGCCTCCAAGTGCTTCGGGACTGCACCCAACTACTACCTGTTTGCACGACTCCTTTGAGCCGTGGTAGGGTAGTAATCTAAGTACGGTGGGAACACACTCGAGGCGAAGTGACAGTGCCAAGTCAGCGGACTAAGCTATACTCATGTCACCTGGGAACTGATAACTGACGATAGGTATAATACCAACCAACAGTTCCCGTCGAGTCCTGTCCATTGTACTCGTAACCTAACGAGCACCCGCATACTATCTCAATTACAACGTACTGACGGCTGTGGGACAGACCGTCTCCCCTGCTGGGATGAGAAGCGCATACGCTAGTCTACTCCGGAGTATCGATGCCCTGTCTCAATAGTCCTACGACTAAGGACCTGCATAAGGATGTTCTTGTAGATTACCCAGCCCCCATAAGTGTGACTGCCATCACAACGCTGGTAATCAAGCAAAGATCCTAAGGGCTCCACTAATGTGTATAGGTGATGTACTAAAAGAAACACATGTACACATTAAAGTAGAAACAAACCAAGTAGCATACTACCATTTTGAGCAAGATTGTCTATACAAGGTGAATATCCCAAGCTTTCATTAAGTAATATACAAACTAGTATGATACAGTAATGGCCTCTAGGGCATATACACTAACAATGTCCCACTTGCACTAAGGCCATGTATTGGCGTATCGAAGACCTATCATCTCGATCAGCCGCTCAAACTGAGTCTGGGGTAAGGCCTTCGTGAGTGGATCAGCAGTGTTATCTTCCATAGTAACTCTCCGAACCTCGATCTCCTGGCGACCCACGATCTCCCTGATCAGGTGATACCGCCTCAAGATGTGTCTGGACTTATGATGAGACCTGGGTTCCTTCACTAAAGCTATAGCCCCGTTGTTGTCACAATACAGAGGTATTGGATCAACAATGGACGGAACCACCTGAAGTTCTGTCAAGAACTTCCTTATCCAGACGGCTTCTTTTGCAGCATCTGCAGCAGCGATATATTCTGCTTCCATTGTCGAGTCAGCAACGGTTTCCTGTTTGGAACTCTTCCAACACACCGCCCCTCCATTGAGGGTAAAGACATAACCCGACATGAACTTGGAATCATCCTTGTCACTCTGGAAGCAGGAGTCAGCAAAGGCCTCAATCTGGAGGTCTTTTCCGCCATACACCAAGAACATCTCCTTAGTCCTTCTCAGGTACTTGAGAATGTTCTTTACCGCTATCCAGTGCTTCTCCCCAGTGTTTGACTGATACCGGCTTACCACACTTAGTGCATAAGCTGCATCTGGTCTGGTACACAACATCGCATACATTATGGAGCCTACCGCAGAAGCGTAGGGTATAATAGACATGCGATCCCTTTTCAAATCAGTCTTGGGGGACATCTCTTTGGAGAGGGTGATCCCGTGACAAGTCGGTAGATTAACGCGCTTGGAATCTTCCATACTGAATCTTTTCAGTATGGTGTCGATGTACCTGGACTGTGAAAGTCCTAATATCCTCTTGGATCTGTCACGATAGATCCGGATCCCCAGAATGTAAGAGGCATCACCCAGGTCTTTCATGGAGAACCTGTGTGACAAGAACCCTTTAACAGATTGTAGCATAGGAATTTCATTTCCTATTAAGAGAATGTCATCCACGTATAAAACGAGGAATACAACAGTTCTTGCTACAAATCTACTATAGATGCATGGTTCATCTGGATTTTTGATAAAGCCAAATTCTTTGACCGTCTCATCAAAACAGATGTTCCAACTCCGTGATGCCTGCTTTAGTCCATAGATGGACTTAAGCAACTTGCACACCTTTCTGCTGCTCCCACTCTGAATGAAACTCTCTGGCTGGTCCATATAGACACACTCCTCTAAATTTTCATTTAGAAAAGCGGTCTTTACGTCCATCTGCCAAATCTCATAATCGTGGAAGGCAGCAATGGCAAGAAGGATCCGAATGGATTTCAGCATAGCCACTGGAGAAAAGGTTTCGTCATAGTCCAAACCAGGTCTTTGACGAAAACTCTTTGCAACAAGTCTAGCCTTATAGGTCTCAACCTTTCCATCTACACCAATCTTCCTTTTGAAGATCCACTTGCATCCTACGGTTTTTACCCCATCTGGAGCAACGTCCAACATCCATACTTTGTTGGTGTACATGGACTCCATTTCGGTCGGCATTGCATCCAGCCATTTTACCGAGTCAACGCTCTGAATGACCTGCTGGAAGCTAGACGGGTCATCACTATCAATGATGCAATCCTCTCTATCCCCGTCTATGAGAAAACCATAGTATCTCTCGGGCGGATGAGACTGCCTACTACTCCTGCGGAGCGGCGCAGGAATGTCCTGATCTTTCGAACCTTCAGGTTCTACTAAGCTTTCAGTAGTAGCTCGTGGTTCTGGAATTTCTTCTAGTTCTATTGCGCTCCCACTTATCTGATTTTCCAAAAACTCAGTTTCTAAGAAGTGGGCATGACGAGAAACAAAAACCTTTTGATCCTCTTCGCAATAGAAGAAATATCCCTTGGAGTTCTTTGGATATCCCACAAACTTGCACTATATTGAGCGTGCCTCGAGTTTGTCCGCATGCTGCTTTTTGACAAAAGCTGGACAACCCCATGTCTTAATGTGCTTAAGATAGGGTTTCTTCCCACACCACATCTGATATGGTGTGGTAGGCACAGTCTTAGTTGGAACTCGGTTCAAAAGGTTTGCAGCTGATTCTAGTGCATATCCACAGAATGATCGCGGTAACTCAGCGTTACTCATCATGGAACGTACCATATCCAATAGGGTCCGGTTCCGTTTCTCCGATACACCGTTATGTTGCGGAGTGTATGGAAGAGTAAGCTGAGAGAGAATTCTATTCTCTTTTAGGTAATCCAGGAACTCGGCACTCAAGTATTCACCACCTCGATCAGATCTCAGTGTCTTGATACTTTTTCCGGTTTGTTTTTCTACTTCATTCTTATATTCCTGGAATTTTCCAAAGGTTTCGGATTTATGTTTCATTAAGAAGACATATTCGTACCTTGAAAAGTCATCTGTAAAAGTAATGAAGTAAGAATAACCGCTGCGCGCATGTGTAGACATTGGACCGCACACGTCGCTGTGTACGAGTCCCAAGAGCTCGCTCGCTCTTACTCCGTGTCCAGTGAATGGAGTCTTTGTCATCTTTCCTTTGAGACGGGATTGACAAGTTGCATATGATTGATATTCGAACGGATCCAAATATCCTTCTGTATGTAACTTCATCAACCTTCTCTCATTGATGTGACCTAGTCTACAATGCCATAAGAAAACCTGATTTGTTTCCGGAGACTTTCTTTTGTGTGTATTCTGGATATTGAAAATCTGTGGTTGGTTTAATACATATATACCATTGCTTAATGTACCTGACCCAATCAAAACTTGATTAAGGTGAATGTTCACAACATTACTTACAAATGCAAATTCATAACCTTCTTTAGATAATAAAGATACAGATATGATATTACAGGTTGCATTGGGTACAAAATAACAATCACGCAAAACCAAAACATGTCCATCTGACATTCCCAGGTGATAGTCCCCCACGGACTCAGCATCCATGCCAGCTCCGTTTGCAACTCTGAGGGTCATATCACCTGCCTTCAAAACCCTACACCTTCTTAGTGCCTGTAAAGAATTACAGATATGATATCCTGATCCGGTATCCAATACCCAGGATGTAAAGTTTATTGATAGACAGTTTTCAATAACATACACACCTGAAGCTGAAGCCGCAACTTGCTTCAGATCCTGGTTTCTGGCCTTCCAAGCCCTGCAATCCTTTTTCCAGTGTCCACTCTTGTGACAGTAAAAGCATTCTTCCTTTCCCACAAGCTTTCCCGCTACCTTTGTTGCCTTTGTCTTACCCTTCGTATCCACTTTACTAACACCGCCCCTTGGTTTGGTGGGGGCTTTCTTCTTCTTTCCCTTGGCTTTCGCCTTGGACCTAGAAGAGGAAGATCCTCCTACAAACAAAGTGGATGTTTCCCTACCTTTCTGTAGGGTGCCCTCCACACTCCTCAGCATGTTGAGGAGTTCTGAAAGTTCAACTTCTTTTTCTTGCAAGTTGAAGTTCAGGATAAACTGGGCGTAAGTGGAAGGAAGGGACTGGAGAATCAAGTTAGTGTAGAGCTCGTTCTCTAATGTGGTCCCAAGGTCCGCGAGCTCCTTAATGAAGCCAATCATCTTAAGCACGTGTTCCGCTACCGATGATCTGACGGCCAATCTCGTCGAAAACAGCTTTTTCGAGACTTCGTATCTGGCGATACGGGATTGCTCTCCATACAGTTCTTTTGTATGGAGAAATATGGATTCAAGGTCCATATTCTCGTGCCTCCTCTGATGTTCATTGTCCATAGAGGCAAGCACGAGGAACTTGGCCTTCGCGCAGTCGATTTCCCAGGTCTTACGGATTTCCTTATCCGCGATGCTGGTTTTGGGACCTGGGACAGAGGGAGCTTTGATGGTAAGGAGATACCCCAACTTGTCATAAGTGATTGCCATTTTGACATTCCTGAGCCAATCTTTGTAGTTTGGCCTTATCAGTATGTTTTTATCTAGTAGTAACTTAAGTCCAGTCATGATGTTTAGTCGCTGCAATTAGGAGAGAGAGAAGAAACACTTTAGCATGATGCTCTTGCAAGTTTAGAGTGGTTTTTAATTTGTCTAAACAGGATGGCTCCCACTGTCTCTCGAATCCCTCCTCAAACCAAAAAGGAAGAATTAGTCGGGATCAATCTCACCGTACAATACTTGCTTAACCGTTCAGCCAGGCCAGTGTTGGTACTTCGAGGGAGGTTTTCCAACGCTTTCGCGAAGTTCCTTAATTAAATAACCTCTTTTCCCTGTGGGCGTAGCCCCGCTAACACCTTTCTAGACACCTACATGGTTTATAGCATTGATCGTTAAGTGAGAAATTTCCCGAGGAGTAGCATATACTCACAGTAGGATTGGGATCCAAATATCATCGCGTGACAAAACTGAAGAAATCCTACCAGAATCATCACACTCCAAATGGTATGCAGCGCTAGCAAGTTTCAATTTCTTTTGAAACTCCCGATATGGATTTTTGCCCCATGCTCTTATGACCTTGACTTTGGCCAACAAATCATAAGTCACATGTCAAGTTCTACCCGTCATTCTCCAGGTTAATTTGAACCCACCCGTACCTACCCTTGACTTTGGCCAACAAGGCAGTACGACTGTCCCAAACCAACACATCTATCTATGCTGCACATGAATACCCAATAGTTACCAATCACTATGCCTTGACTTTGGCCAACAAACATAGCTTGAATACTATTGACTATCCATGTGAAACGACGGAGGGCAACGAATGGTTTTGGCGAAACCGTGAACGTAGTGAACTTGATATAATCGATGGAACGAGATAGCTTTTAAAAGGAGTGGCTTAGGCTCCGCGTTTAAAAGTTGTTTTTGAAAAGAAACCGAGTGGTTTTAAAAGTGTTCCAACGACTCAACTTTGGTTTATTTTCTTGCATTAATTTAATGTGTCCCATCATTTAATCCTACCATTGCAGAAAACAACGAAAATATGACGTACGCTTATGCCATCCGCATTCGCCATGGGGCCCCGTCATTACCCGTTAGGTTACTTAACTAACGACAGGGCGGGGGCTGGACTAGCGCGGATGCAAAACATAAGCAACGCCTAAATAGATATCATATATAGATATACACATTCGTCACATGCAATGATAGCCATTCCAGATCACAGATGAACACATTGGATATACTAGGAATCCGCATTCCGTACGAGACTGTAACGAAGAGCGGATTACACGGTCGCAATGAATAGCCAAGACCCCACCCTAGACCCCTACGGGTGCAGCAAACTACCCGCCAAGTACCCAAAGCGAAGCAACCTCCCTCAACAACGTGAGTAGGCTACTCGGCATTTCGAGGTACCCGGTAGTTTGTGCACCCCACCTTGGGTCAATCCTAGGAGCAAAAACAGTAAAATAAATTATATAATGACGGCTACAACCCCATCCCGGTTGTGCGGCCATATAAATAATATTACATCAATTATAAATTACATGAATTGAAAAGATAAAGAAAACTCTCATCTCACAAACCCCCGGCTATTCATCCGCGACAATCCAATGAATTCATATACACATACCATCAACATTACAGATCACAGATATGTATAATCCCCACTAATCGACGTATAGCGATTAGCAGACGTTCAATACATATATCACATCACAGATATAACCCGTTAGCTTAAGTCTTTAGAAGTTCGATCAAAATACGGATTTTTAAACCCCAAAAACAAATTTTGCTTTCTGGAAAATCTGGACAGAAAAATCATATTCCAAAAATCCCTAAACACCCCAATAAATACACTGCAGCAAAACCGATCCACGGCCGAGTCAACTCGGCCGCGGATCCGCGGCAAGAAGCTCTTCCTGCCGCGTTTCCGCGGTGAGTTGGTCGGTTCAGTGGATCGTTATTTTGCAGTGTACACTAAAAACCCTGAGTTGATTTTTCGTATATGCTAAATAATTTTTACAGCAGTTTAAAAATCGACAGAAAGTTTGATTTCCGGGCATGTTTCGTGACTTTTTCTCCGATCGAACTTCTAGTTACTTTGCTAACATGTTAGATAGTGTTTAACTAGGCTCTGATACCACTGTAAGTCCACGTTACCCGTCCCCGGTTCTTTGGGGTAGCGTAAATGATGAAAAACGATTTTTCTTTTGGGGTTAACATGGACTCAAAATACGGATCTTTGTTAAACAACTATCTGACAACCTAATTAGGAGTTTTACCTACTTGGTTAGGGGGTTATACCTTAACTTGAACTCCTTCTCTTGGAATCCTTGTGGTGGTCGGATGGTTCTCTCATCGTCGTCTCTTTGTGTCGAAGATGAATCCACCTGAAAGCTTCTACCTTTGGCTTCAACCTCAATCTTGAGGAAACTAGAACACTTGGTTTGCTAGACATTGTATAGTAGGATGAGTAGAGAAGTGTTTTGGATTTTATCTCTATGGTTCTTGCTTTTCAACACATGAGACAATAGAACCATGAACTAGAGAGAGCGCAAGAGGAAGTGGGAGAGGTTGAGGATGAGAGAGAATGAGAATGATAGAATGAGCAAGACTTTTCTCACCCTTGCTCTTATAATCCAAAATAATCATAACTCATAATAATAATTGAGTATTATGTGATGGTTGTTATCATATCAAATGGAAATATCATTTCATGCATTAAATGCAATTTGTGAACAAACAAGCAAGCCAAGGTCAATGCCAAGACATGATAGCCATTGTCATGATGATGGTCAATAAGTCCAACCTAGTCAACCGGTCAACTAAGTCAACAAGTCAACAAAGTCAAACTTTCAACCCAACCATGGCACAATAATACTTAATTAATATTATCATTAATCATATTTCTTATTCTCATTAGGGTTTAGCAAAAGTCAACAGTCAACAACCCTAATGAGAATCCTCTGCCTCTGTCTCTGTCAACCGTGCATACACACCCGCATCCGCGTTCCGAAGAACACGAATACAAACGAGATAAAACCAATCCCAAAACGTACACTAGGATCTGGCTTAAACTAAAGCCCGCTAGTGATAACTTCCCGGACACTAAACGTGCACAAGTGCACGGATGTGACCGAACACTGTCGCAAAACCATGCGACCTCTACTCTTTTGCATAAAGGCAAATAGCTCTCTGTATGGGAATCTAAAGACTCGACACTACGCTGGCAGTGGGTTTAACCACAAACCGCAAGCCGCACTAGCTGTGCGTAACGGCCCCCAGTTAGATGCCGATAAGAAGACGGACGAGGTGAAACCCATCTGAACTCCTACTGAGCCTGAATGTGACAATCTGCGTACAGTCCGGTCTTTTCGTCTGAGAATATCGCATGGCGGGCCTAGGGGCGGTAAACGTCAGTCCCCTAATAGCGGTACAAGTGTCGGAGTGTAGCCCAGAACACCCTGAGATAACACTGGAAACCTACCAGCATATCTCGCTTGCCCTGGCCAGGGACTTTGTGTAATGGCTCTCCTAGACACAGCGCGATATCAACCCCCAATACCGGGAGAGACGAATCCTGTCTAACTGTCACTGCCTCCAAGTGCTTTAGGACTGCACCCAACTACTACCTGTTTGCACGACTCCTTTGAGCCGTGGTAGGGTAGTAATCTAAGTACAGCGGGAACACACTCGAGGCGAAGTGACAGTGTCAAGTCAGCGGACTAAGCTGTACTCATGTCACCTGGGAACTGATAACTGATGATAGGTATAGTACCAACCAACAGTTCCCGAAGAGTCCTGTCCAGTGTACTCATAACCTAACGAGCACCCGCATACTATCTCAAGTACGACGTACTGATAGCTGTGGGATAGACCGTCTCCCCTGCTGGGATGAGAAGCGCATACGCTAGTCTACTCCGGAGTATCGATGCCCTGTCTCGATAGTCCTACGACTAGGGACCTGCATAAGGATGTGCTTATGGATTACCCAGCTCCCACGAGTGTGGCTGCCATCACAACGCTGGTAATCAAGCAAAGATCCTAAGGGCTCCACTAATGTGTATAAGTGATGTACTAAAAGAAACACATGTACACATTAAAGTAGAAACAAACCAAGTAGCATACTACTATTTGTAGGGTTCCTAAGCACTCTTGTGAAGGTTCATAAAGCATCAAACATGCCCGAATTAAATTTTAGATGTGCCGAACAACCCAAAACCGGGATCTTTGCTAGATTATTAGGGTTTAACATGCAAGATAACATCTTTAAGACTAAGTGTGAGGGATTACAACCTTTGTAGTCCGCTCCTTCGCTTTACAAGCTCCGAGTAGAAGTCCCTTCGCCACGATCCACGATCTTCTGGACTCAAGAGAGGCTCCACGACTCGAACGATCCATGATAGCTTGTCGTATTCCTTTTCTCCGATGATCTACGTCGAAGTTGCAATAGCTCAAGCTCTCTCGCTCTAATGAGGTGAACACCCTAATCTAATGGGCTAGATTAGATGAGGATGATGGAGTAGTATTTATGCTTTCTTTTTATATCATTTTCTCACAAGAAATCATCACAAAAGAAATTACAAGTGAGCTCTCTCTTGAACTCAAGAGAGAAGAAGATGAAGAATAATAAGATCATACTTTTTGTGATGAATAGTAGATAAGAATATATGATTGATATGGAACCATGGTCAAGGATAATAGGCTAAACCTTTGTAGAGAATAAACTAGAGCTAGGGTTTGATTAGGTTAAGGATAAGTATCAACCATAATATCTTAACCAAGACAAAAGGAAATCCTTCTAGAATAATCAAGAAGGAGCTAACCCTAATCAAACCCTATTCTCTTTTTTTCATCCCTAAACATGTTTCATAATAAATCATATCATGTCCCAATAATATATATCACATATATATTATATATTTGCAACAAAAGAAAATAATAAATTTAACATATATCGCATATATATCAATGTATTAATCCGGTGAGAAAATGAAATAATAAAGCGAGGCAATATTAGATAATGTAATACAATATATCATATATATCATTATACATTAAATCATCGAATCAACACTTGATCCGACGTTCCGGCTATATCGCATATAACCGACTAATATATCATGTACCGATTCATCGAATCAACACTTGATCCGATGTCCCGATTCATATGTAAATATCGCGAGAATATAATACGGTATCTCATATCGCATTATCCTCGGTCCTGCACATATCACATATGTGCCTCTACTCCGTTTTGCCTGAGCCAAGAAACCTCTGTGTAGGACTCTAAAGAATCGTCAATACGCCGGTAGCAGGTGATGATCATATCAAATACCTACAAGCTGCAAGCGGTCAACTAAACGTAACAGCCAACCAGGTATTGAGTGATCAGAAGATCAACAAGCTAGCATGTCCGTTCTCCTGTGAATCCAATCAGTAACACTCCCGTACAGTCCGGTCTGTTCGTCTGATATGTTGCATATCAAGTCTAGGGGTGGTATATGTCAGACCCCAGTAACCGATAAGTCGTGTCGATGTGAGGCTCATAACAGGTCGAGAAACCACTGGTAACACATACCGGTATATCTCTATATCAGCCCTAGCCAGGGACTTCCAGTTATAGCCAATCGAACACAGCACAACATCAACTCCCTATACCGGGAGAGACGAATCCCCTCCTATCGCTCATTGCCTCCATGTGATTCGGGACTGTACCCAAAAGCCACCGTTTTTGTTAGTGTATATGCCCTAGAGGCCATTACTGTATCATACTAGTTTGTATATTACTTAATGGATGCTTGGGATATTCACCTTGTATGTACAATCTTGCTCAAAATAGTAGTATGCTACTTGGTTTGTTTCTACTTCAATGTGTACATGTGTTTATTTTTATATATCGCCTATACACATTAGTAGAGCCCTTAGGATCTTTGCTTGATTACCAGCGATGTGATGGCCGTCACACTAGTGGGGCTGGGTAATCTATAAGCACATCCTTATGCAGGTCCCTGGTCGCAGGACTATCGAGACAGGGCATCGATACTCCGGAGTAGACCAGCGCATGCGCTTCTCATCCCAGTGTGGGAGACGGTCTGTCCCACAGCCGTCAGTACGTCGTACTTGAGATAGTATGCGGGTGCTCGTTAGGTTACGGGTACACTGGACAGGACTCGTCGGGAACTGACTAGTTGGTATTATACCTATCGTCAGTTATCAGTTCCCAGGTGACATGAGTACAGCTTAGTCCGCTGACTTGACACTGTCACTTCGCCTCGGGTGTGTTCCCACTGTACTTTGATCACTACCCTACCACGGCTCAAAGGAGTCGTGCAAACAGGTGGTGGTTGGGTGCAGTCCCGAAGCACTTGGAGGCAGTGACGGTTAGACAGGATTCGTCTCTCCCGGTATTGGGAGTTGACATCGCGCTGTGTCTTGGAGAGCCATTACACGAGTAGTCCCTGGCCAGGGCAAACGAGATATACTGGTAGGTTTCCAGTGTTATCTCAGGGTGTTTTGGGCTTCGCTCCGGCACGACTTGTACCGCTATTGGGGGACTGACGTTTACCGCCCCCTAGGCCCGCCATGCGATGTATCAGACGAACAGACCGGACTGTACGGAGAATGTCACACTCAGGCTCAGTAGGAGTTCAGATGGGTTTCGCCTCGTCGGTCTTCTTGTCGGCACTACCTGGGGACCGTTACGCACAGCTAGTGCCGCTTGCGGTCTGTGGTTAAACCCACTGCCAGCGTAGTGTCGAGTCTTTAGAGTCCCACACAGAAAGCTTTTCGCCTTTAGGCAAAAGAGTAGAGGTCGCATGGTATTGCGACAGGTCGCATGGTTTTGCGACAGGGTTCGGTCACATCCGTGCACTTGTGCACGTACAGTGTCCGGACAGTTTACACTAGCGGGCTTTGGTTTAAGCCAGATCCTAGTGTACCTTATGGGATTGGATTTATCCAGTTTGCATTCGTGTTCCTCGGAACGCGGATGCGGGTGTGTATGCACAGTTGACAGGGAGGCAGAGGCAGCGGATTCTCATTAGGGTTGTTGACAGTTGACCGTTGACTATTTGACTTTATGCTCAACCCTAATGAGAATATGATATGTGATTAACTATTATATTAATTAAGTATTATGGTGATATGGTTGTTGACTTGTTGACTTTTGTTGACTTGTTGACTTTGTTGACTTGTTGACTTTTGTTGACTTGTTGACCGGTTGACTAGGCTTGACTAGTTGACCATCATGATAACCATAGCCATCATTTCATGGCAAAGACTTTTGTTTACTTGCTCATTTGTGTAAAATGAGTGCATGAAATGATATGGTTGTGGTTGCTTCTAACCATCACATAAGACTTTTGTTAATATGATGAGTTATCATTGCTTTGGATTATGAGAGGGTGAGAGACAAAATACTTGCTCATTCTTTCTTGCTCATTCTCTCTCTTGTTCTTGAGCTCTCCTCTTGCTTTCACCCTCAACCTCTTGCTCCCTCTCTTGATCTATGGTTCTCTTGTCTCATGAGTTGAGAATCAAGAACCATAGATAAAATCCCATTCTATTTCTTCTCTACTCATTCTAGTTCACTAGGTTTAGCAAACCAAGTGAACTAGTTTCTTCAAAGAACGAAGAAGGAGCTAAAGGTTGGAGCTTTCAAGTGGATCTATCTTCGGCGTACGGAGACAACGAGAAGGAGCCATCGAACCACCATCGGAGCTTGAAGACGAAGGAGTTCAAGTTAAGGTATAACCATCTCCATCCGAGTAGCTAACTCTCTTTAGCTAAGTTTGCTAGTTTTAGTTTAGTCAAAGATCCCGACTTTGGTTAGTCCATGTTGCCCCTTGCGCTAAAAATTTGTTTTTTATACCGTTTCCGCCTCCCCGTAAGAACCGGGGGTCGCAACGTGGACTTACAGTGGTATCAGAGCCTAACTAAACTTAAACTAGCTTGGTAGTAAAGTGTAACGAAGTTCGGAACCGGAAAAAATCCAAAAACCTAACTTTAACAAAACCTGAGTTTCTGTTGAAATTTTTTCTGGTCAAAATGAAAAACTTTATACTCCTAAATTCGGCTCAGGGTTTTTTGTAAACACCCATGAAAAACGATCCACTGTTTCGTTCAAACCGCCGCGCTTCCGCCGCACGAGGTGGGCATGTGCCGCGGAAGCGCCGCGGTTTGTCGTCTTCTCTGCATCGTTTTTCGTGCAGTGTGTGTCTGTGTTGGTTTTGGGATTTTTGGAATATATTATATGTGCCCAGATTTTCCAGAAAAGAAATTTCCTTTTGGGGTCCTATAATTCCGTATTTTTCCGAACTTCACTGCACTTTGACTATGATGGTTATATCTGTGATGTTTGCATGTATTGAACGTCGGCTAATCGCTATAAGTCGATTGGTCGGGGTTATACATGATCTGTAATATGCTGGAATGTGTATATAAATATGTTGGATTGTCGCAGGTGAATAGCCGGGGGTTGTGAGACGAGAGTTTTCTTTTCTTGCAATTCATGTAAATTTGTAAATTGATGTAATAATTATTTGTATGGCCGCACAACCGGGTCGGGGTTGTAGCCGTCATTGTATAATTTCTTTTTACTGTTTTTGCTCCTAGGATAGACCCATGGAGAGGGTGCACAAACTACCGGGTATGCCGAAGTGTCGAGTGGCCTACTCATGGAGATGAGGGAGGTTGCTACGCTTCGGGTACTTGGCGGGTAGTTTGCCGCACCCGTAGGGGTCTTGGGTGGGGTTTTGGCTATTCACCGTGTCCGTGTTATCTGTTTTCTGTTACAGGCTCATACAAATTACAGATTGCTAGTATATCCAATGTATTTATCTGTGATCTGAAATGTTTATCATTGCAGTATATCTATATATGATATTATTTAGGCGTTGCTTATGTTTTACAGACGCGCTAGCCCAGCCCCCGCTCTGTCGTTAGTTAAGTAACCTAACGGGTAATGACGGGGCCCCGTGGCGAATGCGAATGGCATAAGCGTACGTCATATTTTGGTTGTTTTCTGCAATGATAGGATTAAATGATGGGACGCATTAAAAGAACTAATGCAAGAATATCACGCATTAAAAGAACTAATGCAAGATAATAAACCAAGTTAAAGTCGTTGGAACACTTTCGAAAAACCACTCGGTTCTTTTCAAAACAAACTTTTAAAATACGGAGTTTGAGCCACTCCATTTAAAAGCTATCTCGTTCCATCGACCAAATCAAGTTCACTACGTTCACGGTTTTACCAAAACCATCCGTAGCCCTCCGTCGTTTCACATGAATAGTCAATAGTATTCAAGCTGTGTTTGTTGGCCAAAGTCAAGGCACAGTGATTGGTAGCTATTGGGTATTCATGTGCAGCATAGATAGATGCGTTGGTTTGGAACAGTCGTACTGCCTTGTTGGCCAAATTCAAGGGTAGGTGCGGGTGGATTCAAATTAACCTGGAGAACGACGGGCAGAACTTGACATGTGACTTATGATTTGTTGGCCAAAGTCAAGGTCATAAGAGCATGGGGCAAAAATCCACATCGGGAGTTTCATAAGTACTGAAACTTGCTAGATTTGCATACCATTTGGAGTGTGATGATTCTGGTAGGATTCCTTCAGTTTCGTCACGCAATGATATTTGGATCCCGATCCTACTGTGAGTATATGCTACTCCTCGGGAAATTTCTCACTAATCGATCAATGCTATAAACCTAGTAGGTGCCTAGAAAGGTGTTAGCGGGGCTACGCCCCCAGGGAAAAGAGGTTCTTTAATTATGGAACTTCGCGAAAGCGTTGGAAAACCTCCCTCGAAGTACCGACACCGGCCTGGCTGAACGGTTAAGCAAGTATTGTGCGGTGGGATTGATCCCGGCTAATTCTTCCTTTATGGTTTGAGGAGGGATTCGAGAAACAGTGGGAGCCATCCTGTTTAGACAAATTAAAAACCACTCTAAACTTGCAAGAGCATCATGCTGAGTGTTTCTTCTTCTCTCTCCTAATTGCAGCGACCAATCAACATGACTGGACTTAAGTTACTCCTAGATAAAAACAAACTGACAGGGCCAAACTACAAAGATTGGCTCAGGAATGTCAAGATAGCAATCACTTATGACAAGCTGGGGTATCTTCTTACCACCAAAGCTCCCCCTGTCCCTGGTCCAACTTCCAGCGTCGTGGATAAGGAAATCCGCAAGACTTGGGAGATTGATAGCGCGAAGGCCAAGTGCCTCCTGCTTGCCTCGATGGACATCGAACATGAGAGGAGGCATGAGAATATGGACATGGAGTCCATATTGCTCCATACAAAAGAACTGTATAGAGAGCAATGACGTATCGCAAGATACGAAGCGTCGAAAAAGTTATTTTCGACAAGAATGGCCGTCGGATCATCAGTAGCCGAGCACGTGCTAAAGATGATCGGCTACATTGAGGAGCTTGCTGACCTAGGGATCACATTAGAGAGTGAGCTATATACGGATATAGTTCTCCAGTCCCTTCCTTCCACTTACGCCCAGTTCATACTGAACTTCAACCTACAAGAAAAAGAGGTTGAACTTTCAGAGCTCCTCAACATGCTGAGGAGCGCAGAGGGCACCCTACAGAAAGGTAGGGATACATCCACTTTGTTTGTAGGAGGATCATCTTCTTCTAGGTCCAAGGCGAAAGCCAAGGGAAAGAAGAAGAAGGCCCCCGCCAAACCAAGGGGCGGTGTTAGTAATGTGGATACGAAGGGAAAAGCAAAAGCAACAAAGATAGCGGGGAAGCTTGTGGATAAGGAAGAATGCTTCTATTGTCATAAGAAAGGACACTGGAAGAATGATTGCAGGGCCTGGAAGGCCAGAACACAGGAATTGAAGCAGGTTGCAGCTTCAGCTTCAGGTGTGTATGTTATTGAAAACTGTCTTTCAATAAACTCTACTTCCTGGGTATTGGATACCGGATCAGGATCTCATATCTGTAATTCTTTGCAGGCGTTGAGAAACCGTAGGGTTTTGAAGGCAGGTGACATGACCCTCAAAGTTGCGAACGGAGCTAGCATGGATGCTAAAGCCGTGGGGGACTATCACCTGGGAATGTCAGATGGACATGTTTTGGTTTTGCGTAATTGCTTTTTTGTACCCAACGCAACTTGTAAATCATTTCTGTATCTTTAGTTTCTAAAGAAGGTTATGAATTTGCGTTTGTAAGTAATGTTGTAAACATTCACCTTAATCAAGTTTTGATTGGGTCAGGTACATTGAGTAATGGTATATACGTGTTAAACCAACCACAGATTTTCAACGTCCAGAATACACACAAAAGAAAGTCTCCGGAAATGAATCAGACTTTCTTATGGCATTGTAGATTGGGTCACATCAATGAGAGAAGGTTGACTAAGTTACATACAGAAGGATATTTGAATGCGTTCGAATATCAATCGTATGCCACTTGTCAATCTTGTCTCAAAGGAAAGATGACAAAGACTCCGTTTACTGGACAAGGAGTAAGAGCGAGCGAGCTTTTAGGACTCGTACACAGTGACGTGTGCGGTCCAATGTCTACACATGCCCGAAGCGGACATTCTTACTTCATTACTTTTACGGATGACTTCTCAAGGTACGGTTATGTCTTCTTGATGAAACATAAGTCCGAGGCCTTTGGAAAATTCCAGGAGTATAAGAATGAAGTAGAGAAACAGACCGGCAAAAGTATTAAGATTCTAAGATCGGATCGAGGTGGAGAATACTTAAGTGCCGAGTTCCTGGACTATTTAAAAGTGAACGGAATTCTCTCTCAGCTTACTCCTCCATACACCCCGCAACATAACGGTGTATCGGAGAGACGGAACCGCACCCTATTGGATATGGTGCGGTCCATGATGAGTAACGCTGAGTTGCCGCGATCATTCTGGGGGTATGCGCTAGAATCAGCCGCATACCTTTTGAACCGAGTTCCTACTAAGACCGTGCCTACTACACCATATGAGATGTGGTGTGGGAAGAGACCCTATCTTAAGCATATTAAGACATGGGGATGTCCCGCTTTTGTCAAAAAGCAGCATGCGGACAAGCTCGAGGCACGCTCAGTACAGTGCAAGTTTGTGGGATATCCAAAGAATTCCAAAGGATATTTCTGCTACTGTGAAGAGGAACAAAAAGTCCTTGTTTCTCGTCATGCCTACTTCTTGGAAACTGAGTTTTTGGAAACCCAGATAAGTGGGAGCACAGTAGAACTGGAAGAAATTCCAGAACCACGGACTATTACTGAAAGTTTAGTGGAACCAGAGGGTTCAACAGAACAGGACATTCCTACGCCGCTCCGCAGAAGTAGTAGGCAGTCTCATCCGCCCGAGAGATACTACGGTTTTCTCATAGACGGGGATAGAGAGGATTGCATCATAGATTATGATGAGCCTACTAGCTTCCAGCAGGCCGTTCAGAGCGTTGACTCAGTGAAATGGCTGGATGCAATGCGGACCGAAATGGAGTCCATGTACACCAACAAGGTATGGACGTTGGACATTGCTCCAGACGGGGTAAAACCCGTAGGATGCAAGTGGATCTTCAAAAGGAAGATTGGTGTAGATGGACAGGTTGAGACCTATAAAGCTAGGCTGGTAGCAAAGGGTTTTCGTCAAAGACCCGGCTTGGACTATGACGAAACCTTTTCTCCAGTAGCCATGCTGAAATCCATTCGGATCCTTCTTGCCATTGCTGCCTTCCACGATTATGAGATCTGGCAAATGGACGTAAAGACAGCTTTTCTAAATGGAAATTTAGAGGAGTGTGTCTATATGGACCAACCAGAGGGTTTCATTCAGAGTGGGAGCAGCGGAAAGGTGTGCAAGTTACTTAAGTCCATCTATGGACTAAAGCAGGCATCGCGGAGTTGGAACATCTGCTTTGATGAGACGGTCAAAGAATTTGGCTTTATCAAAAATCCAGATGAACCATGTATCTATAGTAGATTTGTAGCGAGAACTGTAGTATTCCTCATTTTATACGTGGATGACATTCTCTTAATAGGAAATGACATTCCTATGCTACAATCTGTCAAGGGGTTCTTGTCACACAGGTTCTCCATGAAAGACCTGGGTGATGCCTCATACATTCTGGGTATCCGGATCTACCGTGACAGATCCAAGAGGATATTAGGACTTTCACAGTCCAGGTACATCGACACCATACTAAGAGGTTCAGTATGGAAGATTCCAAGCGCGGTAACCTACCGGCTTGTCACGGGATCACCCTCTCTAAAGAGATGTCTCCCAAGACTGATTTGGAGAGAGATCGCATGTCTATTATACCCTACGCTTCTGCGGTAGGCTCTATAATGTATGCGATGTTGTGTACCAGACCGGATGTAGCTTATGCACTGAGTGTGGTAAGCCGGTATCAGTCTAACCCTGGGGAGAAACACTGGATAGCGGTAAAGAACATTCTCAAGTACCTGAGAAGGACTAAGGAGATGTTCTTGGTGTATGGCGGAAAAGACCTCCAGATCGAGGCCTTTGCTGACTCCAGCTTCCAGAGTGACAAGGATGATTCCAAGTCCATGTCGGGTTTTGTCTTTACCCTCAATGGAGGGGCGGTGTGTTGGAAGAGTTCCAAACAAGAAACCGTTGCAGACTCGACGATGGAAGCGGAATACATCGCTGCATCTGATGCCGCAAAAGAAGCTGTCTGGATGAGGAAGTTCTTGAAAGAACTTCAGGTGGTTCCGTCCATTGTTGATCCAATACCTCTGTATTGCGACAACAACGGGGCTATAGCTTTAGCGAAGGAACCAAGGTCCCATCAGAAATCCAGGCACATCTTGAGGCGGTATCACCTGATCAGGGAGATCGTGGATCGCCAGGAGATCGAGGTTCGGAGAGTCGCTTCAGAAGACAACACTGCAGATCCATTCACCAAGGCCTTGCCCCAGACTCAGTTCGAGCGGCTGATCGAGATGATAGGTCTTCGATACGCCAGTACATGGCCTTAGTGCAAGTGGGAGATTGTTAGTGTATATGCCCTAGTGGCCATTACTGTATCATACTAGTTTGTATATTACTTAATGAATGCTTGGGATATTCACCTTGTATGTACAATCTTGCTCAAAATAGTAGTATGCTACTTGGTTTGTTTCTACTTCAATGTGTACATGTGTTTATTTTTGTATATCGCCTATACACATTAGTAGAGCCCTTAGGATCTTTGCTTGATTACCAGCGATGTGATGGCCGTCACACTAGTGGGGCTGGGTAATCTATAAGCACATCCTTATGCAGGTCCCTAGTCGCAGGACTATCGAGACAGGGCATCGATACTCCGGAGTAGACCAGCGCATGCGCTTCTCATCCCAGTGTGGGAGACGGTCTGTCCCACAGCCGTCAGTACGTCGTACTTGAGATAGTATGCGGGTGCTCGTTAGGTTACGGGTACACTGGACAGGACTCGTCGGGAACTGACTAGTTGGTATTATACCTATCGTCAGTTATCAGTTCCCAGGTGACATGAGTACAGCTTAGTCCGCTGACTTGACACTGTCACTTCGCCTCGGGTGTGTTCCCACTGTACTTTGATCACTACCCTACCACGGCTCAAAGGAGTCGTGCAAACAGGTGGTGGTTGGGTGCAGTCCCGAAGCACTTGGAGGCAGTGACGGTTAGACAGGATTCGTCACTCCCGGTATTGGGAGTTGACATCGCGCTGTGTCTTGGAGAGCCATTAGATGAGTAGTCCCTGGCCAGGGCAAACGAGATATACTGGTAGGTTTCCAGTGTTATCTCAGGGTGTTTTGGGCTTCGCTCCGGCACGACTTGTACCGCTATTGGGGGACTGACGTTTACCGCCCCCTAGGCCCGCCATGCGATGTATCAGACGAACAGACCGGACTGTACGGAGAATGTCACACTCAGGCTCAGTAGGAGTTCAGATGGGTTTCGCCTCGTCGGTCTTCTTGTCGGCACTACCTGGGGACCGTTACGCACAGCTAGTGCCGCTTGCGGTCTGTGGTTAAACCCACTGCCTGCGTAGTGTCGAGTCTTTAGAGTCCCACACAGAAAGCTTTTCGCCTTTAGGCAAAAGAGTAGAGGTCGCATGGTATTGCGACAGGTCGCATGGTTTTGCGACAGGGTTCGGTCACATCCGTGCACTTGTGCACGTACAGTGTCCGGACAGTTTACACTAGCGGGCTTTGGTTTAAGCCAGATCCTAGTGTACCTTATGGGATTGGATTTATCCAGTTTGCATTCGTGTTCCTCAGAACGCGGATGCGGGTGTGTATGCACAGTTGACAGGGAGGCAGAGGCAGCGGATTCTCATTAGGGTTGTTGACAGTTGACCGTTGACTATTTGACTTTATGCTCAACCCTAATGAGAATATGATATGTGATTAACTATTATATTAATTAAGTATTATGGTGATATGGTTGTTGACTTGTTGACTTTTGTTGACTTGTTGACTTTGTTGACTTTTGTTGACTTGTTGACCGGTTGACTAGGCTTGACTAGTTGACCATCATGATAACCATAGCCATTATTTCATGGCAAAGACTTTTGTTTACCTGCTCATTTGTGTAAAATGAGTGCATGAAATGATATGGTTGTGGTTGCTTCTAACCATCACATAAGACTTTTGTTAATATGATGAGTTATCATTGCTTTGGATTATGAGAGGGTGAGAGACAAAATACTTGCTCATTCTTTCTTGCTCATTCTCTCTCTTGTTCTTGAGCTCTCCTCTTGCTCTCACCCTCAACCTCTTGCTCCCTCTCTTGATCTATGGTTCTCTTGTCTCATGAGTTGAGAATCAAGAACCATAGATAAAATCCCATTCTATTTCTTCTCTACTCATTCTAGTTCACTAGGTTTAGCAAACCAAGTGAACTAGTTTCTTCAAAGAACGAAGAAGGAGCTAAAGGTTGGAGCTTTCAAGTGGATCTATCTTCGGCGTACGGAGACAACGAGAAGGAGCCATCGAACCACCATCGGAGCTTGAAGACGAAGGAGTTCAAGTTAAGGTATAACCATCTCCATCCGAGTAGCTAACTCTCTTTAGCTAAATTTGCTAGTTTTAGTTTAGTCAAAGATCCCGACTTTGGTTAGTCCATGTTGCCCCTTGCGCTAAAAATTTGTTTTTTATACCGTTTCCGCCTCCCCGTAAGAACCGGGGGTCGCAACGTGGACTTACAGTTTTGCATGCCCTTGATTGGTAGGATACGAGCGTGTTCAAGTTCTAGTTTAAATACCGCAATCAAGACGGTTTCGCATGTAGCTAGCCGGTTGAGTACGGGTCGTCCGCAGGGAGATGGGAATCTTTTTCTATGTGTTTTTCGACGAGTTAAGTCCGGTTGTTCAGATTTTGTTTGTAGTTATCTAAGTGTTGAGTTGATATTTAAAGAGAGCATGTTAGGGATAGGATTAGGTTAGTTTGAGTTAGGAGTCTCCACATCTTTCGTTTCCCTTCTTAATATCGTGTTACGGTAATCGGCAACAACGGGGATTAGCACGACTAGAAAGGACTTTGCGAGTATAAGCTAGGCTTTCCAACGCATAAGTCTTCCTTTTGGTGCTTGTCCGTCCGTTCTTGGCTCTTAGCCATAACCTCCGGTTAATCCAACCACAACCGGTCTCACTACGGAATCACCGCTATCATGTAGGATAGGGTGCCGTAAGGAGCGGATTGTAGTTGGGTTAACGGGAGTCGATTTAAGATGTTGGGAAAGGAAAGAGTGAGAGAGATTTCCTTCTCTCAAACTTCCCTTATCCTACCCTAACAAGAATGAACTACTCACACATCATAGTACGGAAAAAAAATAAAACAACACAAAAGAGGAAGATAGAAAGAAGGAGATTAGAAGAATACGACTAACTATTTGCGACCTCACCTTGGCGAGGATCAAGCGTAAGTATCATTGTCATATGTAAGGATAAAGAAAAAAAGAGAAGAAAGAAATAACAAGGAAATAACAACAACTACTTAACGAATTAAAATTACAACAAGCATAAATATAAGGAGACAAGCATGATAATAAAATGGTCTTCTTTATTCATCACTCTTCACTCAAAAGCTCACTTACAAGTTTAATGGAGAAGAGGTGAGAAGAGGAAGAAGAACATGGAACTAAAACTTAGCAAAAGAAATACAAAGTTGGACCCTTTCCTTCACAGAATTCTGGGGTATTTATAGGCTGGAAAATGAGAAACTAGGGCAAAAATACTGGCCCATATGAAATTACAAAACACCCCCTGAAAACCCTAATTTTCTGGCGCCAGAACGGCCGCGGAAGCGCGGCCAATACCCCCCTTTGGCCGCCCTTCCGCGGCCGAATTGTAGAGTTGGGCTTTGGTCCTTTTTTTGGTGGCCTGGTTTCCTGAGCACTTTCTTCTGGAATATGTATTTTCTCCAATTGTTTTCACGATTTTTCCAGAATTTCTGTTGAAGGAAAGGTGGACTTTTTGTTAAGATTTTGTCATGATTTTCTCGAGCTCCGCGTAGATCTCTTGGATCTTGTGCTACCATTGAGCCTTGTGCCTGAAAACGACATTGATTTGACATTTTTGTCTTCCTAAACAGGTATCTGGCAGCATACGGATGGAGAGCGGAGACCGTGTTTTATCTGTGGTTGGCAGGAACCGGATTTTTGTCGTGTTTTCCATGAATTTCTCCGTTTGAGAACCGGGAACCTGTATCCTGCAATTGACTAGCAAACACGGCTCAAGAGTATCTACCGACATGCAATGTGATAAAAATTGGGCGGTATGAAAACGCAAAAATCTGATATGAACAAATACCCCCAAACTTATCACTTGCTCGTCCCGAGCAAAGTCCATTTATTCTCAAAAAATTTCCTAACCTCACTTTCGCAGGGAACGCGATTGCACTGAGCATGTGCAACAAGCCGTTAAACCTCTAGGTGTCCCTAGTAGGAGGAGTGTTGTCTCCTGAGGGTTTTCAGCGGATACTACCCACAAAATCCGGTCAAGTTGGTTTGTAAAAATGACTAAGTTTCAAACCCTAAAGTTTTGTTTTTAGAAAATAACAATTCTATAATCCTAAGTCTAGACTATCGAACCTTTATTTTTCACACCTCACATCTTATTTAACTACAGATTTTATATGTCTTTACGTGCAGTGCGGATAGTGTCGTAAAGTTCTAGAAGGATCGATTAGAGTCATCATGTCGCACAATAAAGCCCAGATAACAATTTTAAAAGGATCACATAAGTTTTATAACGAGTTAAGCATTTTTCAAGTTTCGTTTTCCAGTAAGGTTTCAACTTCAGAATTTCTATCTTCCTTAACAGGAAACTAAGTCGTATTTTTCACTCCACCTTTTTCTTGTTTTCATTTCATACACACCTCTGTGAACGTGCAATAGTCTTTATCATAGAATAAAACCTTCATATCTCCGTTAAATTTTTTTTATAAAAGTCTGTCTTTTATCAAGATTATTCTCACACAAAGAACCGTTAGGAATTTTAACTCGGAGAGAACACTTGCTTGACTTTGTTTTAAACTGGACTTTCTAGGTTTCTTAGCGAGCTTTGGGCCAATGCACCCAAACCAGTTGGTTTTAGGGCATTAGGTGTAGAAACACCCCAGCGGACTTAATTACTCAAGTTACCTAGGTCCAAAAACAAAAGACAGTTTGGCGTGAAAATCAGATGATTTAATACGAACGGAGATATAACCGGCAGTTCAAATATTTTTTTGGATAAAAGACGTGTCTAGTGGGTTTGGTGTGTAATCATTCCAATCAAGTTTTAGATGGGTTATTTTTCAGACTTAGCTCCTATTACGGCATCAATAACATTCCTTCATATTCGCTTTACTTCATAAACTATTCTTGACATTACTTATTTCAGAACAAACCTATTTGATTCTCAGAAAATCATTTATCTGTTTAAAAGTTTGAACATGAAAGACTTGTCATCTAATTCCCAAAACTCACGACACGTGTAGTGTGATGTAAAGACGTATATCAGCTATAGTTAACTTCAAAGGAGAGTTATCTTTCAGGTTTTCAAAATCCAAACATAAGATCTAGTTATTCCTATTTTTTCAAACAAAAATCGTCGAATGTTGATTCAGAGTTCATCCACAAGCTAACTTGACAAAAAAGTTTTTATATTTTTAGAAAATTTTCAAATTTTTATGGATTTTATGGATTTTAATATGCAGATGCAAAATATACATATGAATGCGAAGGTAAGAAATGCGTACCGAGCGTACCCCCAAACTTAAACTGGACAGTGTCCTCACTGTCATAGCATGAAGAGAGCAGTTGGAAGGTTCAAAATTGTCGGTTAGTGATACACAAATTTTTATTTGTTTTTGTTTTTAAAGAAAAGAAAAAGAATATACACAAATATATACAAAATGGTTTGTACATACCCCCAAACTTATTTGGAACAGTGTCCACTGTTCTTGGCTGGATAACCGAAGTTTGGAGGTAGGCAGAGGAAGATCATGCAAGGTAAACCGGCTCCTGTAAGAACAGGAGCTCCTCTGTTGGTTCGGCTCTAAGGTACGGTTTGCATCGGTGTCCGTTCACTTTGAAAATAGAACCGTCCTTTGGATTCTCCAAATCCACAGCGCCCTGCGGATACACATTCCGCACAAAATACGGCCCTTTCCAGCGAGATCGGAGCTTTCCAGGATGGAAGTGAAGTCGGGTGTCGTAAAGAAGTACCTGCTGACCAGGTACGAAGATTTTGCGCAAAAGGTGTTTATCATGAAACACCTTCGTTCGATTCTTAACGACAACCGCGTTGTCGTAAGCCTCATCCCTAAGCTCGCTCAGTTCGTTCAGCTGCAGCTTCCGATGGCTGCCCGCATCCTCCAGAGACAGATTCAGCTCCTTTATCGCCCAAAACGCGCGATGCTCGATTTCGACCGGAAGGTGGCAGGCTTTTCCGTACACAAGCCGATAGGGAGACATGCCAAGGTCGGTCTTATAAGCGGTTCTAAATGCCCAAAGGGCATCAGTGAGTTTCAAAGACCAATCCTTACGGTTCTTGGAAACCGTTTTCTCCAGTATCTGCTTGATTTGCCGATTTGAAACTTCGGCCTGCCCGCAGGTTTGGGGGTGGTAGGGCGTAGAAAGCTTATGATTAATGGAGTATTTCCGCATCAAGGCCTCGAAAGTCCTATTGCAGAAATGACTTCCATTGTCGCTAATGATCGCTCGGGGGTGCCCAAACCGGGAGAAAATGTTTTCTTTAAGGAACCTAACGACAACCTTGTTGTCGTTAGTCCGGCTGGGCACAGCCTCGACCCATTTAGAGACGTAATCAACAGCTAGAAGAATGTACAAGTTCCCAAAAGAGCTGGGAAACGGCCCCATGAAGTCTATCCCCCAAACATCGAAAATCTCCACAACCAAGATTGGTCGGAGCGGCATCTCATTCCTCCGGGATATCCGGCCCATGTGTTGGCACCGGGAGCAAGTCTTGCAATAGTCGTGAGCGTCTTTGAAAAGTTGTGGCCAGTAGAAACCACATTGCAAGATCTTCTCAGCTGTCTTTCTGGGCCCAAAATGCCCGCCACATGCTTGGTCGTGGCAAAATGACAGCACACTCTTGAATTCCTCATCTGGGACATACCGACGAATAATCTGGTCGGGACAGTACTTAAACAAGTAGGGTTCGTCCCAGTAAAAGTGTTTTACTTGGGATAAGAAGCGAAGTCTGTCCTGACGTGACCATTCGGTCGGTAGTAATCCCGTGGCCAAATAGTTCACAATATCTGCGAACCAGGGTTCGCATGATACTGTCAAGAGTTGTTCATCCGGAAACACGTCGTTAATCGGAATTGGAAGCGAGGGCGAAGAAGGAAGTCGTGAGAGATGGTCGGCGACTACGTTTTCACATCCTCTTTTGTCCTTAATGACAAGGTCAAACTCTTGAAGCAAGAGGATCCAACGTATTAACCGAGATTTGGCATCTTTCTTCGCAAAAAGATGGCGCAGAGCTGAATGGTCCGTGTAGACAATGACTGGAGAGCCGATGAGGTAGGGCCTGAACTTTTCTAAAGCAAATACAACAGCTAAGAATTCCTTCTCAGTTGTTGTATAGTTAAGTTGGGCGTCGTTCAGGGTCCGGCTCGCGTAATAGATTACGTGCGGCATCTTGTTGATGTGCTGTCCAAGGACAGCACCGATGGCAAAGTCGGATGCATCGCACATAATCTCGAATGGGTGCGTCCAGTCAGGAGAAGAAAGAACGGGAGCAGAAGTAAGTGAGCGTTTTAGTGACTCGAATGCAGTCACACAGCTCGAGTTGAAGTCGAAAGGCGTGTCCTTGGCCAGCAAAAGCGTCAAGGGCCTAGCAATCTTGCTAAAGTCCTTGATAAACCGTCTATAGAAACCGGCATGGCCAAGGAAGGCTCGGATATCTCTGACGCATCGGGGAGGAGGCAGATTGGAAATGACCTCAATCTTTGCTTTGTCAACCTCTATGCCATTTTGCGAGATGATATGTCCTAAGACAATACCTTCGCGCACCATGAAGTGGCATTTCTCCCAGTTCAAAGTGAGATTCTTGTCCTTACATCTGGTAAGGACAGCGTTGAGATGCAGCAGACACTCGTCAAAAGAATCGCCAAAGATGGAGAAGTCGTCCATGAAGATCTCCAGAAATTTCTCCACCATGTCTGAGAAAATTCCCATCATACACCGCTGAAAGGTAGCGGGCGCATTGCATAACCCAAAGGGCATGCGACGATATGCAAATGTGCCGAAAGGACAAGTGAAAGTGGTCTTGTCCTGGTCTTTTCGGCGATGGGAATTTGATTATAGCCAGAGTAGCCATCTAGAAAGCAATAGTACTCATGTCCGACCAATCGTTCGAGCATCTGGTCAATAAAAGGTAGCGGAAAGTGGTCTTTCCGCGTTGCGGCGTTGAGTTTTCTGTAATCAATGCAAACTCGCCACCCAGTTTGGGTGCGAGTAGGGATTAACTCATTCGCCTCGTTGGTTATGACCGTGATGCCCGACTTTTTGGGGACAACATGAATGGGGCTAACCCACTGGCTATCAGAGATAGGGTAAATGATACCACTATCTAGACATTTGACGATCTCCTTCTTCACAGCCTCCTTCATGACTGGATTAAGACGTCTTTGTGGATCCCGGGCTGGTTTGGCATCATCCATCAGATGAATGTGATGCTCAACGATGAGGGGACTAATCCCCTTGATGTCCGCCATGGACCAGCCAAAAGCTTGCCTGTTGCCGTGCAAGACCGTGAGAAGGGCTTTCTCTTGCTCGGGAGCTAGAGAAGCCGAGATGATGACAGGGAGGGTCTCGTTCTCACCTAAGTAAGCATACTTAAGGTGAGACGGCAACGGCTTGAGTTCGAGCGTTGGAGGTGAAATGATGGAAGGCAAGACTGGTGCAAAGGTCTCGAACTCAAAGGACTCCAGCAAAGGTTCAAAACGAGTGTAGGCAACCGAGTCAGATGGTTCAGGTAACTCATCCGAAAAGTCGAAAGATTCAAACTCGGGTTGTGCGCGGCTAAGATCGTTCGTGAACATGAAACACTCGTAGTCGTTATCGGGCGCAGAAACAGCAGCAGGTTCGAAGAGACACGCACTAGTGGCGTCAAGATTATCGTATTCAAACAAAAACTCCTCGAATTCACACTCTTCGGGGGTGATCTCCTGGATCGAGCAAACATCCAGTATATGAGCATTAGGTTCGGCGGGCTGATTCCCCAACCTAAAAATGTTGAGTTCAATTGTCATATTTCCAAAAGAGAGGTTCATTGAACCATTGCGACAATTGATCACAGCATTTGAGGTTGCGAGAAATGGGCGACCGAGTATCACCGGAATTTGATTCCGGGGGTTAGCTACAGGCTGTGTATCTAAGACAATGAAGTCGACGGGGAATATGAAGTCCCCGACTTTGATTAACACATCCTCTAGCTCACCCCTAGGATAGGTGATCGATCGGTCGGCCATCTGGAGAGTGCAGTGTGTGGGTTTCAGCTCTCCGACGCCTAATTGCTCGTATACTGAATACGGAAGCAAGTTAACACTGGCACCAAGATCTAATAGTGCGCGGTTGATGTTCTTATCCCCAATAGTAATTGAAATCGTAGGACAGCCAGGGTCCTTCCGTTTTTGTGGTAAAGATTGGGTACGGGCATCACTCACAGCACTAGCCAAGAAAACTTTCTTGGGTACCTGAGACTTCCTCTTTTTCGTGCACAAGTCCTTTAAGATTTTCGCGTAAGAAGGGACTTGTTGGACAGCATCTAAAAGAGGAATGTTAATGTTAACTTGCTTGAATAACTCCAAAATCTTCTCCATTTGTGGATTTTGTTTGTTAGACCTCAACCGGTTTGGAAATGGAACATTTTGAAAATTGGTTGAGTCTAAAGCTGGAGGAGGAGATTTTGGAGTTGGAACAGATCCCAGAATAGGTGTTTTCGTGGAGTGAGAAACGGGTCCGTTCAGGGCAGAAGAAGAAGAGGGAGAGCCTTGTGAAGAACGGAGAGTAGGCTCGGAAGACGAAGAAGAAGAAGAAGAAGAAGCAGAAGAAGAAGCGGCCGGGGTGTCATCGTTGATTTGCTTACCAATGTTGTTTTGCAGCACCCTCCCTGATCTCAGTGTGGTCACGGCACTCACATTATGGTTTTGTTGTTCAAGAGCAACATGTGCATTATGTGGGTGGCCGGGATTTGGAAGTGGCTGAGACGGGAGCTTCCCCTTCTCTCGCTCGCTCAAGGCCGCATTCAGCTGTGCAATCTGGGCCTCGATGGTCTTGATGCTTTGCCCGTGTGCGGCAGTGTGTTGCACTAAAGATTGAATCGAAGACTGGATGTTGGCGGTGGATTGAGTCGATTGTTTAACAAACGCATCCAGACTTCGCTCGAGCGAGGAAACCTTATCGTTGTTTGACGGAACAAAGTTGTTTGGTGGAAAGGAATTGTTCGGTGCAAAGTTGTTCGTCTGGTTTTGGTAAGGTTGGGGTTGGAAGGGCTGCTGATACTGAGTTTGTTGTTGCGCTTGTTGTTGCGGTGGAGGGGCCCTTTGGAAATTGTTGCCCTGGAATTGATTCTGATTCTGATTCCAGGCGAAATTGGGGTGGTTCCTCCAACCGGGATTGAAGGTGGAAGAGTATGGATCATTCCTCGGTCTTTGCTGGAATGCATTAACCTGATCCTGTCCTTGCGATGGTGGATTGTAAGGACACTCTTCGGTCAAGTGAGAAGGATCGGAACAACAAGCGCAGATGGTACGAAGGGGGAGAACAGGGGCAGGAGTAGGAGAAGAAAATTTGCTCTCTATTGCTTCAAGCTTTTTTGTTATTGCAGCCATTTCAGCTCTCATCGCAATAGAGACATCAAGCTGGTGAATTCCTACCCTAGACTGACCGGTAGAAGTGGAGGTAGAAGAAGAAGAAGGAGTCGGTCTGGTGCTCTCCCACTGTAGCGTTTGCTCCGCAAGATCGTCAAAGAACTGCCACGCTTCCTCGTCAGATTTGGATAGGAAGTGGCCCTGACAGATGGTTTCCAGCAACTGCTTCGTTGCTGGGTTCAGTCCCTCGTATAAGGTTTGGCAGAGTTGCCACTTCTCTATACCGTGGTGAGGACACTGAACAAGAAGGTCTTTGTATCGGTCAAAGCACTTCCAGAAGGGTTCAGAAGGAAGCTGGGAGAATTGGTTGATCTCATTTCGAATTCTTGCGGTCTTATGATTTGGGTAGAATTTTTTCAGAAACGCTTTAACAAACTCGTCCCAGCTGGTGATTGAGTGGGAAGCGGTGCTATACAGCCATTTTTCTGCGAGATCGCATAAAGTGAACGGAATGACCCGTAGACGTATAGCATCGTCCGACAGCTGGGTTGTTTTCATCATGGCACAGACGTTTTGAAATTTGTTAATGAAGATATAGGCATCTTCAGATTCAAGCCCATGAAAATGTGGAAGCATGTTGATGAAATGGGGCTTAATTTCAAAGTTGTCCCCATTGGCCGGAGGAAGAGAAAGGCAGGTGGGAAGTGCAGAACGGGTAGGGTAGAAACGATCCTGGAGCGCAATTCGCTGCGGCGCTACAACAGGCGGAGGTGGTGGAAGATTGGTCTCCGTAGGAGGTGGAGCCAATCCAGGGGTGGTCAAAGAGATGTTCGGATTAAATCCCGACATCGCGGAAGAAGAGGTTGGTGAAGGTGAAGGTGAAGGTGAAGATGTATGAACAGAATTCCGGTCAACGTCGGAGTTGGCCGGCAAAGGAAGGGGAGAAAGAGGAGTGGACGGAGTATCGACTTCGGAGTCGATCGCGTAGTCGGTCGCGACTAACGTAACGCGGACTAGACGGGCGCTAGTGTCCCGAGTCCAAGCGGACATACACTAAACGAGTTTAGTATAGTCAAAGCGGAGAAGGTGAAGGTAAGAAAACGTCAAAGGAGAAAGGCGATGGGTGGTGGGTGAAAATGGATTTGGCGACAAAAGGGCAAGTTTTTATAAAAGTTTTTGATTTTTTCTTTTTTTTTTTTTAGAAAGAGATTTACAGAAGTATGTACGGAAATACGGCTTAAGCAATCACAAACAAGATATGCACAATCATACCTAGATCTAGGGTAACCTAGGTCTACTAGACCTGCTCCTGAACTTGATTGTCGAAGTTAAACAATGTCGAGAAACGGGCTTAAAAATACACTGATCACGAGGCCAGGTAAGTGCAGAGATAAGGGGAGGTTGTCCAACGCTTTCGCGAAGTTCCTTAATTAAATAACCCTTTCTCTTTCGGCGGTTGCGCCTTTAACACTTTCCTAGACACCCCGTAATCAATATACGGTTAAGCGAGCTTCTAAACAAGGTTTATCTTCTCCTAATGAGCGCGAAGTCCTTAGGGCTGAAGTCTAGTATTTTTTAATTTACAATGGACAATGCATATGCTTTAGTGATTTCCGGGGTCCTGGGAAGGGTGATGAAATCCCCACCCAATCTGGATTGGTTTCAAGCCCCTTAAGTCCGTATTAAAGAATGCAAAACAGTAACAATATCAACAGCAAACAATTTTTATTTGCGGCGCAAAGAATCCTGCACAAGAACAGTTTATTGGAAGGGGGAGAAGAATTTGCGCAAAGAAAGCTACAGAAAACACAGTTTATTGGAGTTCAGAGAAGTGGAGAGAGGCAGAGGGACTTACAGAGAGAAGATGGCACACTGACCCCACCAAGTGGCCGCGGTTGCGCGGCAATAAGGCTCTAATGCCGCTGTTCCGCGGCGGAAATGAGGAATTGGTGCTTCATTTTTCTGGTGTGGGCTCTGTTTGGTCTCCTCTACTTTTCTGGATGTGTGGAATTCTAATATGCTCACTGTATCTGCTCCAGATTTCTACAGTAGACCGGATGCTTCGTTTTTGTCCGTCGCGGTGTAACCGCGAACTGTGGGTCTATCTTCCCACGTCTTTGGCACTGTACTTGAACTCCGTATTTCCAACGTCTTAGGCGTCGATCTTGAGCTTCGTATTTCCTGCACACTTGCACAAAAACTAATCAAGAATAACAAGATGATTTTTACAAAGTATATTTTTTTTTTGTTTTTGGTTGTTTTTATATTCACAAATTAACCCGAAATTTCACTTAGAAATAGACTACCGTCTCCCCGGCAACGGCGCCATTTGATTGGTAGGATACGAGCGTGTTCAAGTTCTAGTTTAAATACCGCAATCAAGACGGTTTCGCATGTAGCTAGCCGGTTGAGTACGGGTCGTCCGCAGGGAGATGGGAATCTTTTTCTATGTGTTTTTCGACGAGTTAAGTCCGGTTGTTCAGATTTTGTTTGTAGTTATCTAAGTGTTGAGTTGATATTTAAAGAGAGCATGTTAGGGATAGGATTAGGTTAGTTTGAGTTAGGAGTCTCCACATCTTTCGTTTCCCTTCTTAATATCGTGTTACGGTAATCGGCAACAACGGGGATTAGCACGACTAGGAAGGACTTTGCGAGTATAAGCTAGGCTTTCCAACGCATAAGTCTTCCTTTTGGTGCTTGTCCGTCCGTTCTTGGCTCTTAGCCATAACCTCCGGTTAATCCAACCACAACCGGTCTCACTACGGAATCACCGCTATCATGTAGGATAGGGTGCCGTAAGGAGCGGATTGTAGTTGGGTTAACGGGAGTCGATTTAAGATGTTGGGAAAGGAAAGAGTGAGAGAGATTTCCTTCTCTCAAACTTCCCTTATCCTACCCTAACAAGAATGAACTACTCACACATCATAATACGGAAAAAAAATAAAACAACACAAAAGAGGAAGATAGAAAGAAGGAGATTAGAAGAATACGACTAACTATTTGCGACCTCACCTTGGCGAGGATCAAGCGTAAGTATCATTGTCATATGTAAGGATAAAGAAAAAAAGAGAAGAAAGAAATAACAAGGAAATAACAACAACTACTTAACGAATTAAAATTACAACAAGCATAAATATAAGGAGACAAGCATGATAATAAAATGGTCTTCTTTATTCATCACTCTTCACTCAAAAGCTCACTTACAAGTTTAATGGAGAAGAGGTGAGAAGAGGAAGAAGAACATGGAACTAAAACTTAGCAAAAGAAATACAAAGTTGGACCCTTTCCTTCACAGAATTCTGGGGTATTTATAGGCTGGAAAATGAGAAACTAGGGCAAAAATACTGGCCCATATGAAATTACAAAACACCCCCTGAAAACCCTAATTTTCTGGCGCCAGAACGGCCGCGGAAGCGCGGCCAATACCCCCCTTTGGCCGCCCTTCCGCGGCCGAATTGTGGAGTTGGGCTTTGGTCCTTTTTTTGGTGGCCTGGTTTCCTGAGCACTTTCTTCTGGAATATGTATTTTCTCCAATTGTTTTCACGATTTTTCCAGAATTTCTGTTGAAGGAAAGGTGGACTTTTTGTTAAGATTTTGTCATGATTTTCTCGAGCTCCGCGTAGATCTCTTGGATCTTATGCTACCATTGAGCCTTGTGCCTGAAAACGACATTGATTTGACATTTTTGTCTTCCTAAACAGGTATCTGGCAGCATACGGATGGAGAGCGGAGACCGTGTTTTATCTGTGGTTGGCAGGAACCGGATTTTTGTCGTGTTTTCCATGAATTTCTCCGTTTGAGAACCGGGAACCTGTATCCTGCAATTGACTAGCAAACACGGCTCAAGAGTATCTACCGACATGCAATGTGATAAAAATTGGGCGGTATGAAAACGCAAAAATCTGATATGAACAGCCCTCTTGGACGTGGTAAGGTGGAAATCAAAGCACAGTGGGAATCACACAAGACTCTATGAAGATCTCGGGTCTACAGACTACCTTGTACCAGTGTCACCGGAGAACTGCCATCTGACGTGTGGTATATCACCATCTGGGAGTTCTCGGCGAGTCCGTCCAATGTACCCAGTCTCCACTGAGCACCCGTACACCATCTCTGATATCAAACACCGATGGATATGGGATCATCCATCATCCATCACATGGGTCAAGATGCGTATACGCTAGTCTACTTTGGTGTATCGATGCCCTGTCTCGATATACCCTCGACTAGGAACAGTTATAGGATGTACTCATCGACTACCGTGGCCCCACTAGTATGATCTCATCATAATCCCAGTAGTCAAGTACAGATCCTAAGGGCTTTATCAACATGTGAGAGAAAGACAGTAAACCAATACAAGTCAACATGTTAAGATAAAGTGAAACCAAATAGCATACTATCATGACGAGCAAGAAAGTCCTCTCTATATATATCCAAGCATCCATCATAATATACATCATATGTACAACAATGGACTCTAGGGCATATACATAACTAACAATCTCCCACTTGCACTAAGGCCAGCTGCTGTAGTATCTCATACCTAGGATCCCGAATAATCTCTCAAACTGTATCGGGGGAATGGCCTTCGTGAGTGGATCTGTAGTGTTATCCTTCGTATCTACTCTCCTGACCTCGATCTCCCGGCGATCAACTATCTCCCTGATCAGGTGATACCGCCTTAGAATATGTCTGGATTTCTGATGGGACCTGGGTTCCTTAGCCAAAGCCACAGCTCCATTGTTATCGCAATACAGAGGTATTGGATGCTCAATGGATGGAACCATACCAAGTTCACTAATGAACTTCATCATCCAGACAGCCTCTTTGGCAGCATCGTTGGCAGCGATGTATTCAGCCTCCATCATCGAGTCTGCAATGGTATCCTGTTTGGAACTCTTTCAACATACCGCCCCTCCATTGAGGGTAAAGACAAATCCCAAGTGCGACTTAGAGTCGTCCTTATCACTTTGGAAGATGGAATCAGTAAAGGACTCCACCCGGAGTTCTCCGTTACCATACACCAAGAACATGTATCTAGTCCTTCGTAAGTACTTGAGAATGTTCTTCACAGCTGTCCAGTGACTCTCTCCAGGATCTGCTTGATACCGACTCACTACACTTAGTGGGTATGCTACATCGGGTCTGGTACATAGCATCGCATACATGATAGAGCCTACTGCCGAAGCATAGGGTATCCCTTGCATGCGAGCTCTCTCCAAATCAGTCTTGGGAGACATCTCTTTTGAGAGAGTGAGTCCAGAGATCGTGGGTTGGTTCCCACGCTTGGATTCTTCCATACTTAACCTCTTTAGTATGGTGTCAATGTACCTGGATTGGGACAATCCCAGTATCCTTTTGGATCTATCTCTATAGATCCTAATCCCCAATATGCAGGAGGCATCACCTAGATCTTTCATTGAGAATCTTTGAGCTTGACTGATTGCAGCATAGGAATATCATTTCCTATCAAGAGTATGTCTTCCACATACAATACGAGGAAGACAACCTTACTCTCTGCCACCTTCTTATAGATACAAGGTTCATCTATATTTTTGATGAAGTCAAACTCTTTGACTACAACATCAAAACAGATGTTCCAACTCCGCGATGCTTGCTTTAACCCATAAATGGATTTAAGCAGCTTGCACACCTTTCCGCTGCTCCCACTATCTACGAAGCCCTCTGGCTGAGTCATGTACACGCACTCTTCTAAATCACCGTTTAGAAAGGCGGTCTTAACATCCATTTGCCAGATTTCGTAGTCATGATATGCAGCAATGGCAAGTAAGATCCGGATGGACTTAAGCATAGCCACTGGAGAAACGGTTTCGTCATAATCCACACCTGGTCGTTGATGAAAACCCTTTATTACAAGTCTAGCTTTGAAAGTCTCAACTTTTCCATCTACACCAAATTTCTTTTTAAAAATCCACTTGCTCCCAATGGGTTTTACCCCTTTAGGAGCATTTTCTAAAGTCCATACTTTATTGGTGTACATGGATTCCATCTCAGATCGCATTACATCCAGCCATTTCACAGAGTCACCACTTGTGATGGCCTGCTCGAAACTAGTTGGGTCATCATCTTCCATGATGCAATCCTCGCTTCCACCATCAATGAGAAAACCGTAGCATCTCTCAGGCGGATGAGAAACCCTGCTAGATCGGCGGAGAGGCTGGGGTTCGTCGGGTACTACTGAATCCTCTGGTTCTACCAAGTCTTCTGTTATAGTTTGTGTCGCTGGAACCTCTTCTAGTTCTACCTCAATGCCAATAATCTGTTTCATAAGAAAACCTTTTTCTAAGAAAGTGGCATGTCGAGAAACAAACACCTTTTGTTCCTCGGGGTGGTAGAAGATATACCCTTGTGAATTTTTAGGATATCCTACAAACTTACATAAGACAGATCTTACCTTGAGTTTTTCCGGATTCTGTCTTTTGACATAGGCTGGACAACCCCATATCTTAACATACTTAAGAGATGGTCTCTTCCCCTTCCATATCTCATATGGAGTGGTAGGCACTGATTTGGTAGGAACCATATTCAATAGGTGTTTGGCTGTCTCAAGCGCATACCCCCAGAAGGAAATAGGTAACTCAGCTGTACTCATCATTGAGCGCACCATATCTAATAGGGTGCGATTCCTCCGTTCCGATACGCCGTTGTGCTGTGGTGTATAAGGTGGAGTAAGCTGAGAGAGAATCTCATTCTCTTTTAGATAATCTTGGAACTCATTGCTTAAGTATTCTCCTCCTCGATCAGATCGAAGGATCTTAATACTTTTGCCCGTTTGGTTCTCTACTTCATGCTTATATTCTCTGAATTTCTCAAAATCTTTAGACTTGTGTTTCAACAAGAACACATGCCCGTATCTAGAGAGATCGCCAGTGAATGTAATGAAGTAGGAAGAACCGTTCCTGGCATGCGTAGACATGGGACCGCATACATCACTATGTACCAGTCCTGAGAGTTCCATAACTCTTTCTCCGTGTCCACTAAACGGAGCTTTGGTCATTTTTCCTTTGAGACATGAATGGCAAGTATCATAAGATGATAATTTGAACGGATTCAAATATCCATCTTTATGTAACTTAGCCAGTCGTGTCGCATTGATATGACCAAGTCTACAATGCCACAAGAAGGATTCGTTCATTTCTGAACTCTTCCTCTTGTGTGTATTTTGTATATTGAGGACTGTATTTTGATTTAGAATGAATATGCCATTATGTAACGAGCCTGATGCAATCAACTTTTGATCTAGGAATATGTTCATAACATTATACTGTACTACAAAATTATATCCTTCTTTACTTAATAAAGAAACTGATATAATGTTGCACATCATGTTCGGTATATAATAGCACTCATTCAGAATCAGTGTATCACCACTTGGTAATACTATGTGATAATCGCCAACTGCTTTGGCTGCAACATTTGCCCCATTCCCTACTTCAACGGAATGATCACCTTTTCCCAGTTCTCTACCTTTCTTCAGCCCATGTAACAATTTACATATATGGGATCCTGATCCGGTATTTAATACCCAGGACGTAGGGTGAACTGAGAAACAGTTCTCAATAACTAACACACCTGAAGAAGATGCATCAACATGCATGTTCTTTTGGGCGGCTTGAGAATCCAGATATTCTCCTATTCCCTGTTCAGTCTTATAACTCTTATAAGAAAGAACGGGTCCAACGTTCCCCTGCTCAGTATAATAAGCGGGTTCAGTCAATACATCCATATTATTATCTTGATTATGGCCTGACATGGTCGCTACCTGGAGAGAGAGAGAAGAAAACACTTTAACGTATGCTCTTGCAAGATTAGATTGGTTATTATCTTATCTAATCAGGATGTCTCCCCCTATTTTTATCAAATCTACCTTCAAACTGTAGAGTTCCTAGGCATCCTAATGAAGTCTCACAAGGCATCAACCATGCCAATTTCAAAAATTATTGGTGCCGAGAAACCCTAACACGGATCGTTGACTAGATGTTTAGGCGAAATGAGAATCTAGTTAACTGCTTAACTAAAAGTTAGATGCTACAACCTTTGTAGATCCGGTTCCCCACTTCCTTAGCTCCACGTGGGTGTGCTCTCGCTGTCCATCACGAATCCTAGACTCATTCGTCGGCTTCATCGGAAAAACGGGCGAGCAAGGTCGTCGGCTTCGTGTCAAAGACGATCTACGTCGAGGTTGCACAAGTTCAAGCTCCGACTTCACCAAGTTGTGAAACTTGTGAAGAAAATACCCAAAACCACTTGGCAACAGGTAGAGGATGAAGAAATAGGAGGTTTGTTCACTTTAGATTTGGATTTCTCACTCTAGAAATGAAGTTGCCATTGATGGCATCAAGCTTTTCCTTTTTGAAGTGAAGAAGAAGATGAAGCTAGAATTATGATAAGTCTTGTAAATATGAATAATAAAACAATACTTATCATAATGGGAACCATGGTTAGGTGTAGAGAATTGACCAAGGTTAAAAGAGTGGTTAGGGTTAAGCATGAAGACAAATTGGTCACTTGGGTCAAAGCTTCATGAAGCTTCACAAAGGTTCAAGAAAGAAAGCAACCATTTTGTATTCATATGCCATTCTTTTTCTAAAATAAATAAATGAAAAGAATGGATAATAAAAACCCTAATTACTTACTTAACCTAGGTTTAATCCTTTACACTTAACCAAATGAGTATGCATCATCAAACATGATACAAATATGTGCACAAAAGCATATCACATATACAATGTGCAAATTAAGTGAGAAAATCCGTTTAAAGTGAACCTATACTAGTTAATGCAAAGTAATATATCAAATATATAATTATACATTAAATCATTAAATCAACACATGATTCAATGATCCGGTCATGTCGCACATAACCGACTAGTATTCAATGCATCGATTTATCGAATCAATGATTCGATAACTAGGTCATATCTCATACAACCAATCGAAACATTAATCGTGAGAATCAAATACGGTATCATATACACGCATCATTCTCGGTCCCGCACATATCTCATATGCGCTCCTATTTCGTTTCGCTTGAGCCAGGAAACCTCTGTGTAGGACTCTAAAGACTCGTCAATACGCCGGTAGCAGATGATGATCATATCAAGCACCCACAAGCCGCAAGCGGTCTGCTAAACGTAACGGCCACCCGGGTATTGAGCAATCAGAAGATCGACGAGCTAGCCCGCTCACACTCCTGCGAATCCGACCAGTAACACTTAACCGTACAGTCCGGTCTCTTCGTCTGATATGTCGCATATCAAGTCTAGGGGTGGTAAACGTCAGACCCCAATAACCCGATAAGTCGTGCAGATGTGAGGTTCGCAACGGGTCGAGAAACTACTGGTAACACTTACCAGCAAATCTCTGATCAGCCCTGGCCAGGGACTTCCCTGCTACGGCCAATCGAGCACAGCGCAACATCAACTCCCAATACCGGGAGAGACGAAACCCCTCCTATCGCTCATTGCCTCCATGTGACTCGGGACTATACCCAAAGACCACCGTTTTGCACGCCCTCATGGACGTGGTAAGGTGGAGATCAAAGCACAGTGGGAATCACACAAGACTCTATGACGATCTCGGGTCTACAGACTAACCTGTACAAGTGTCACCTGAGAACTGCCATCTGACGTGAGGTATAATACCATCTGGGAGTTCTCGGCGAGTCCGTCCAGTGTACCTAGTCTCCACTGAGCACCCGTATACCATCTCTGATGTCAAACACCAATGGATATGGGATCATCCATCGCCCATCACATGGGTCGAGAAGCGTATACGCTAGTCTACACTGGTATATCGATGCCCCGTCTCGATACACCCACGACTAGGGACCTTGAAGGATGTACTTATGGACTACCATGTCCCCACTAGTATGATCTGCATCATAGTCCAGGTAGTCAAGTACACATCCTAAGGGCTTTACCAACATGTAACTATAAGACAGTATAAAGAGACTAGTATACATGTTAAGATAAAGAGCAACCAGATAGCATACTATCATATCGAGCAAGAAAGTCATCTCTATATATGTCCAAGCATCCAATATAATATACATCATTTGTACAATACTGGCCTCTAGGGCATACATACAACTAACAATCTCCCACTTGCACTAGGGCCAGCTGCTGTAGTATCGCATACCGAGCATCCCGAAGAGTCTCTCAAACTGTATCTGGGGAATGGCCTTCGTGAGTGGATCCGCCGTGTTGTTCTTCGTGTCAACCCTCTTGACCTCGATCTCCCGGCGATCAACTATCTCCCGGATCAGGTGATACCGCCTCAGAATATGCCTGGATCGCTGATGGGACCTGGGTTCCTTGGCCAAAGCCACTGCTCCATTGTTATCGCAATACAAAGGTATTGGATGCTCAATGGATGGAACCACACCAAATTCAGTAAAGAACTTCTTGATCCAGACAGCCTCTTTGGCAGCATCGTTGGCAGCGATGTATTCAGCCTCCATCGTCGAGTCTGCCACGGTTTCCTGCTTGGAACTCTTCCAGCTAACCGCCCCTCTGTAAAGGGTAAAGACAAAACCCGACTGCGACTTAGAGTCGTCCTTATCACTCTAGAAGCTGGAATCGGTAAAGGACTCCACTTGGAGTTCTCCACTACCATACACCAAGAGCATCTCTTTAGTCCTTCGCAAGTACTTGAGAATGCTCTTCACAGCTGTCCAGTGACTCTCTCCAGGATCAGCTTGATACCTGCTCACTACACTTAGTGAGTATGCAACATCGGGTCTGGTACATAGCATCGCATACATGATAGAGCCTACAGCCGAAGCATAGGGTATCCCTTGCATGCGAGCTCTCTCCAAATCAGTCTTGGGAGACATCTCTTTGGAGAGAGTGACTCCAGAGATCGTGGGTAGGTTCTCACGCTTGGATTCTTCCATACTAAACCTCTTTAGTATGGTGTCAATATACCTGGATTGGGACAATCCCAATATCCATTTGGATCTATCTCTATAGATCCTGATTCCCAATATGCAGGAGGCATCACCAAGATCTTTCATTGAGAATCTCTGTGATAAGAAGAGCTTGACCGATTGCAGCATAGGAATATCATTTCCTATCAAGAGTATGTCGTCCACGTACAATACGAGGAAGACAACCTTACTCCCTGCCACCTTCTTGTAGATACAAGGTTCATCTGGGTTTTTGACGAAATCAAACTCTTTGATAACGACATCAAAGCAGATGTTCCAACTCCGCGATGCTTGCTTTAATCCATAAATGGATTTAAGCAGCTTGCACACCTTCCCACTGCTCCCACTATCTATGAAGCCCTCCGGCTGAGTCATGTACACGCACTCTTCTAAATCACCATTTAGAAAGGCGGTCTTAACATCCATTTGCCAGATTTCGTAGTCATGATATGCAGCGATGGCAAGCATGATCCGGATGGATTTAAGCATAGCCACTGGAGAAAAGGTTTCGTCATAGT
The DNA here is from genome assembly GCA_030015575.1 of Agapanthus africanus. Classification (NCBI taxonomy): domain Eukaryota; kingdom Viridiplantae; phylum Streptophyta; class Magnoliopsida; order Asparagales; family Amaryllidaceae; genus Agapanthus; species Agapanthus africanus. Next base: position 58,459,078 of record JASDDO010000029.1, read on the forward strand.
CCACAACTGGTCTTTGACGAAAACCTTTTGCTACAAGTCTAGCTTTGAAAGTCTCCACTTTCCCATCTACACCAAGTTTCTTCTTGAAGATCCACTTGCTCCCAATGGGTTTTACCCCTTCAGGAGCAACTTCCAAAGTCCATACTTTGTTGGTGTACATGGATTCCATCTCGGACCGCATTGCATCCAGCCATTTCACTGAGTCCCTACTCGTGATGGCCTGCTCGAAGCTAGTTGGGTCATCATCCTCCATGATGCAATCCTCGCTCCCACCATCCATGAGAAAACCGTAGTATCTCTCAGGTTGGCGAGGAACCCTACTAGATCGGCGGAGAGGCTGGGGTTCATTGGGAGCTACTGAATCCTCTTGTTCCACTAAATCTTCAGTTTGAGTTTGTGTATCTGGAACCTCTTCCAGCTCTACCACTTTGCCACTAATTTCTTTTTCAAGAAATTCCTTTTCTAAAAAGGTGACATGTTGAGCAACAAACACTTTTTGTTCCTCACTGTGGTAGAAAAAATACCCATATGAGTTCTTTGGATATCCCACAAACTTGCAAAGAACTGACCGTGCCTCGAGCTTGTCCGGATTTTGTCTTTTGACATAAGCTGGACAACCCCATATTTTAACTCGTTTAAAATATGGTCTCTTCCCACTCCATATCTCATATGGTGTGGTAGGTACAGATTTAGATGGAACTTGATTCAATAGGTATGCTGCTGTCTCCAGCGCATATCCCCAAAAGGAAATAGGTAACTCAGCTGTGCTCATCATAGAGCGCACCATATCTAATAGGGTGCGGTTCCTCCGTTCTGATACACCGTTGTGCTGTGGTGTATATGGAGGAGTCAGCTGAGAGAGAATCCCATTCTTTTTTAGGAAGTCCAGGAATTCTCCGCTTAAGTATTCACCTCCTCGATCAGATCGAAGGATTTTAATACCTTTTCCGGTTTGGTTTTCGACTTCTTGTTTATATTCTCTAAATTTCTCAAAAGCTTCTGATTTGTGTTTCATCAGGAACACATATCCGAATCTAGAGAGATCGTCAGTGAATGTAATGAAGTACGAAGAACCATCCCTGGCATGTGTAGACATAGGACCGCATACATCACTATGTATCAGTCCTAAGAGTTCGGTAACTCTTTCTCCGTGTCCCGTAAACGGAGTTTTGGTCATCTTGCCTCTGAGACATGACTGGCAAGTGTCATAAGATGAAAATTCGAATTGTTTCAAATATCCATCCTTATGCAACTTAGCTAGTCGTGTCGCATTGATGTGACCCAGTCTACAATGCCACAAGAAGGATTCGTTCAGTTCTGAACTCTTCCTCTTGTGTGTGTTAGTTATGCTCAGAACTGTTGATTGATTTAGAACATAAATGCCATTGCACAGCGTGCCTGATCCAACCAACTTTTGGTTATGGAAAATGTTCATAACATTGTCCTGTAATACAAAACTATATCCCTCTTTACTTAATAAAGAAACCGATATAATGTTGCATATCAGGCTCGGCATGTAATAGCATTCGTTCAGAACCAATGTATTACCAGTTGGTAATTCAAGGTGATATTCCCCGACAGTCTTAGCGGCAACAATTGCACCATTTCCGACTCTAATGTCTTTATCACCTTCTCCAAGTTCTCTACCTTTCCTAAGCCCATGTAACTGATTACATATATGGGATCCTGACCCGGTATCTAATACCCAGGACGTAGAGCAAATGGAGAAACAGTTCTCTGTAACGAACACACCCGAAGAAAATGCATCAACATGTACTTTCTTCATCCGGGTGGCATGGGAATCCTGGTATTCCCCTATATCCTGTTCATTCCTATAACTCTTATAAGAAAGAACGGAACCAACGTTCCCCAGCACAGTATAATATGCGGGTTCGGTCAATACATCCATATTATTATCTTGATTAAGGCATGAACTGGTCGCTACCTGGAGAGAGAGAGAAGAAAACACTTTAGCGTATGCTCGTGCAAGATCAGATTGGTTATTATCTTATCTAATCAGGATGGCTCCCACTGGTCTTTATCAAATCTTCCTTCAAACCCTAAAAGGAAAGACTAGCCGGGATTAATTACACCCTACAACTTCGTCGATCTTTCAGCCAGGCCAGTGTCGGTACTTTGAGGGAGGTCCCCCGTGCTTTCGCACGAACCTAATTAATGTAAACCTCGTTTTCCCAGAGGCGTAACCCCGTTGACACCTTTCTAGACACCTACTTGATCGGCTAATTGTAGTGTGTAAAACTCTCCCAGGAGTAACTCTTACTCGCAGTGGGTATCGGGATCCAACTATCTCATAGAAGGTATGCAATCTCATTGCAAATTTCAACACTTGAAATTCCCGATAATCTTTTGCCCCAAACGATCTATGACCTTGACAAGGTCAACAAACCATAGACCGTAAGTCAAGTTCAACCCGTCATTTCTTGATTGAATTAAACCCACCCGCACGACCCTTGACAAGGTCAACAAGGCCGTACGACTACCCTAACTCAATCTGCATCATATGCATAAGCAGATAAATACTGGTTAGCTACCGCACACTGCGCCTTGACAAGGTCAACAAACGCAGCACGAATACTAAACAGGACTTATCTGAAATGACGGAGGGCTACGACAGGTTTTTCTGAAAACCTATTGCGTAATGAACTTGATATCGTTGTAGAATCAAATGAAGTTTTGAAATGGAGTGATTTTGAGGCTTTTCTAGTTTTGCTAAAGGGGTCACTCCCGGTGAAGGGATCGTCGGCCCTTTCCTCGTCGAATGAGGTGCGGGATATATCATATATATCACTGTGCAAAGCAGAAACTATAGAAGCAGTCAAAAACAAACCGAGTGTGTAGCATCTGCCAGGTTTTGCTAAAGGAGTCACTCCCGGTGAAGGGATCTCGGTCCTTTCCTCATCGAATAAGGTGTAGGGCATATCACATATACCGCTATGCAAAGCAAGAACTGTAGCTACCTGTTTTATTTTAAAATTTGATTCTACAACATCTTAGGTTTCTTTTCTTTCATTAATCATATTAATGAAGTCCCATCATTTAAGTCACCTAAACATCACAGATAAATACGACATACACTTATGCCATCCGCATTCGCCTAGATGTCCCCTCGTGCACCGTTAGGTTAGGTAACTAACGACAGAGCAGGGCATGGCTAGTGCGGGTGCAAAACATAAGTAACGCCTATATAATATATCATATATACTATATACAGTATTTATCATAGAACATCACATGATCGCATCACAGATATCGCAGCAGAAGAAACATATGAAACATTGGATATACTAGGACGTCCGTGTTTTCAATACGAGCCAGTATAAAACACGGATTCCACGGTCGTGATGAATAGCCAATCCCATACCCCTAGACCCCTACGAGAGCGGCAAGCAACCCTGCCAATCCTAGGGTTAGGAGACCCGGACTCGACTCCTCGAGATGGTCTCCCACTGGACCCTAGAACCCGGTTACTTGTGCTCCCCTCCTTGGGTCTATCCTAGTGCAGAAAAGTAAATAATATACAAAGGGTGACAACTTCAGCAACCTGGAAGTGCCCCGAATAAAAGAATATTACATACAAGTTTTTACATGAATGAAAATGAAAAACACTCATCTCACATAAAAAAAACCCGGCTATTCAAACACGACGATCCAATATAACATATCCAACAACACATAACATCACATGTCATCAACGTAAGTAAGTATGCATACACCGATTGTCGTCGACGTATAGCAACGACAATCGGCAATACCACTACATACTACACTTACGGTCACAGAAAAGAAAGTGTAAAACTACAACAATTGGAATCCGCAACCTCTTTAGACATCACATGCCTAACAGTTATAAACCCCGCATTTTAGTCCCATTATCGAAAACTCTTTTCGATATCAAGTGAAACTAAACCGCTAGATTTATAACATTCATCCAGTTATCTCATAACTGTTTGTGAATTCCAATTATTGTATCCAATTCCGGATAAATAGAATATATTAAACTTTCCGATCGAACATTCGAACACCCAAGTTTTCCCGACACCGATCAACACATGAAATAGGTTCAAAAACATTCACTTCATGCCTCAGTACCAACGGTCCAGCCGTAGAAGGGTCAAGCCAACGCCTCACATGTGGCACGCCGTACTGCCCCAAACCCGAAGGTTCAAAGGGCAGTTCAAGACGGTCACATAATCGAGTTAAGGTTTGTTGTCTTCTAGAGGGACCATCGCGTTACTTGCACTACTCAGAACGTGTTTAAACCACAGAAAAATCCAACACTTGGAATTTTTCCGGCAGGGGAAAAGTTGGGTATTTAAATCCGGTCGAACTTTTTAACATATTCTAAAGTTATCCGGAAAGCCATATAGACAAAATCTGATAACCCGAACGAATAATTGAATCCCCAAAGCAACCCCAAAATACTCTTCTGTAGAGTCACAATAAAAATACCCAGAAAATATAATATCTGAATTCATGAATTACTGTGAAAAAATCACCAGACAAGGGGACAGTACGGCCGCGGAACCGCCGCGCATGCATAGCTCATGCCGCGGTTCCACGGTGGAAAAGTTGAATCAGGCCCTCGTATTTCACAGTATTTCATATAAGACCCTGCATAATTTTCTGCATATTTTTAATTGACAAAAATCCAAAATTTCAGAAAATTTCCAGAGAGCACCTTGGAATTAGGGTTTCGGGTTCGTTCGGACTTCAAACTCCGTCTAGACTTCGCCTAAGGCTCTAGCTAGGCTCTGATACCACTGTAGGGTTCCTAGGCATCCTAATGAAGTCTCACAAGGCATCAACCATGCCAATTTCAAAAATTATTGGTGCCGAGAAACCCTAACACGGATCGTTGACTAGATGTTTAGGCGAAATGAGAATCTAGTTAACTACTTAACTAAAAGTTAGATGCTACAACCTTTGTAGATCCGGTTCTCCACTTCCTTAGCTCCACGTGGGTGTGCTCTCGCTGTCCATCATGAATCCTAGACTCATTCGTCGGCTTCATCGGAAAAACGGGCGAGCAAGGTCTTCGGCTTCGTGTCAAAGACGATCTACGTCGAGGTTGCACAAGTTCAAGCTCCGACTTCACCAAGTTGTGAAACTTGTGAAGAAAACACCCAAAACCACTTGGCAACAGGTAGAGGATGAAGAAATAGGAGGTGGGTTCACTTTAGATTTGGATTTCTCACTCTAGAAATGAAGTTGCCATTGATGGCATCAAGCTTTTCCTTTTTGAAGTGAAGAAGAAGATGAAGCTAGAATTATGATAAGTCTTGTAAATATGAATAATAAAATAATACATATCATAATGGGAACCATGGTTAGGTGTAGAGAATTGACCAAGGTTAAAAGAGTGGTTAGGGTTAAGCATGAAGACAAATTGTTCACTTGGGTCAAAGCTTCATGAAGCTTCACAAAGGTTCAAGAAAGAAAGCAACCATTTTGTATTCATATGCCATTCTTTTTCTAAAATAAATAAATGAAAAGAATGGATAATAAAAACCCTAATTACTTACTTAACCTAGGTTTAATCCTTTACACTTAACCAAATGAGTATGCATCATCAAACATGATACAAATATGTGCATAAAAGCATATCACATATACAATGTGCAAATCAAGTGAGAAAATCCGTTTAAAGTGAACCTATACTAGTTAATGCAAAGTAATATATCAAATATATAATTATACATTAAATCATTAAATCAACACTTGATTCAACGATCCGGTCATGTCGCACATAACCGACTAGTATTCAATGCATCGATTTATCGAATCAATGATTCGATAACTAGGTCATATCTCATACAACCAATCGAAACATTAATCGCGAGAATCAAATACGGTATCATATACACGCATCATCCTCGGTCCCGCACATATCTCATATGCGCTCCTATTTCGTTTCGCTTGAGCCAGGAAACCTCTGTGTAGGACTCTAAAGACTCGTCAATACGCCGGTAGCAGATGATGATCATATCAAGCATCCACAAGCCGCAAGCGGTCTGCTAAACGTAACGGCCACCCGGGTATTGAGCGATCAGAAGATCGACGAGCTAGCCCGCTCACACTCCTACGAATCTGACCAGTAACACTTAACCGTACAGTCCGGTCTCTTCGTCTGATATGTCACATATCAAGTCTAGGGGTGGTAAACGTCAGACCCCAATAACCCGATAAGTCGTGCCGATGTGAGGTTCGCAACGGGTCGAGAAACTACTGGTAACACTTACCAGCAAATCTCTGATCAGCCCTGGCCAGGGACATCCCTGCTACGGCCAATCGAGCACAGCGCAACATCAACTCCCAATACCGGGAGAGACGAAACCCCTCCTATCGCTCATTGCCTCCATGTGACTCGGGACTGTACCCAAAGACCACCGTTTTGCACGCCCTCATGGACGTGGTAAGGTGGAGATCAAAGCATAGTGGGAATCACACAAGACTCTATGACGATCTCGGGTCTACAGACTAACCTGTACAAGTGTCACCTGAGAACTGCCATCTGACGTGAGGTATAATACCATCTGGGAGTTCTCGGCGAGTCCGTCCAGTGTACCCAGTCTCCACTGAGCACCCGTATGCCATCTCTGATGTCAAACACCAATGGATATGGGATCATCCATCGCTCATCACATGGGTCGAGAAGCGTATACGCTAGTCTACACTGGTATATCGATGCCCCATCTCGATACACCCACGACTAGGGACCTTGAAGGATGTACTTATGGACTACCATGTCCCCACTAGTATGATCTGCATCATAGTCCAGGTAGTCAAGTACACATCCTAAGGGCTTTACCAACATGTAACTATAAGACAGTATAAAGAGACTAGTATACATGTTAAGATAAAGAGCAACCAGATAGCATACTATCATATCGAGCAAGAAAGTCATCTCTATATATGTCCAAGCATCCAATATAATATACATCATCTGTACAATACTGGCCTCTAGGGCATACATACAACTAACACAAACCCTAAAAGGTAAGATTAGCCGGGATTAATTACACCCTACAATTTCGTCAATCTTTCAGCCAGATCAGTGTCGGTACTTGAGGGAGGTTCCCCGTGCTTTCGCACGGACCTAATTAAAGTAAACCTCATTTTCCCAGAGGCGTAACCCCGTTAACACCTTTCTAGACACCTACTTGATCGACTAATTGTAATGTGTAAAACTCTCCCAGGAGTAACTCTTACTCGCAGCGGGTATCGGGATCCAACTATCTCATAGAAGGTATGCAATCTCATTGCAAATTTAACACTTGAAATTCCCAATAATATTTTACCCCTAGCGTTCTATGACCTTGACGAATGCCAAACAACCCATAGTCCACTAGTCAAGTTCAACCCGTTCATTTCTTGATTGAATTAAACCCACCCGCACGACCCTTGACGAATGCCAAACAACGCCGTACGAATACCCTAATCCAATCTGCATCATATGCATAAGCAAATAAATACTAGTTAGCTACCATACACTACGCCTTGACGAATGCCAAACTACCGTAGCACGAATACTAAGTAGTACTTATCTGAAATGACGGAGGGCTACGACAGGTTTTTAAGAAAACCCTTTCCGTAATGAACTTGATATCGTTGTAGAATCAAGTGAAATTTTTGAAATGGAGTGTTTTTTAGGCTTTCATTAGTTTTGCTAAAGAGGTCACTCCCGGTGAAGGGATCTCGGCTCTTTCCTCATCGAATAAGGTGCAGGACATATCATATATATCACTGTGCAAAGCAAAACTCTAAAAAACAATCAAAAGACAAACCGAGTTTTGTAGCATCTGCCAGTTTCGCTAAAGAGGTCATTCCCGGTGAAGGGATCTCGGCTCTTTCCTCATTGAATAAGGTGCAGGGTATATCATATATACCGCTATGCAAAGCAAAAACTGTAGCTACCCTTTTTATAAAGTTTTGATTCTACAACATCTTTTAGGTTTCTTTTCGTTTTATTAATCTCATTAATAAAAAATCCCATCAGCTTATGCTTCCAAAGCATCACAGAAGAAACGAAAGCAGTAATATTTATATATCAGCATATATATATAGTATAAGCATTCGTCTCAGACAGTAATATGATCTCATCACAGAACATTGCAGCAGAAGAACATATATGAAATATTGGATATACTAGGACGTCCGTGTTTTCAATACGAGCCTATATAAAACACGGATTCCACGGTCGCGATGAATAGCCAAACCCACATCCCTAGACCCCTACGAGAGCGGCAAGTAACACTGCCAATTCTAGGGTTAGGAGACCCGGTCTCGACTCCTCGAGATGGCCTCCCACTGGACCCTAGAACCCGGTTACTTGTGCTCCCCTCCTTGGGTCTACCTAATGCGGAAAAGTAAATAATATACAATGGTGACATCAACCTCATCCCGGAAGTGCCCCAATAAAAGAATATTACATACAAATGAATTTTACATGAATGAAAATAAAAACCCTCATCTCACATAAAAAAAACCCGGCTATTCAGAACACGACGATCCAATATAACATATCACAGCAACACATAATATCACATATCATCAACGTAAGTAAGTATGCATACACCGATCGTCGTAGATGTATAGCAATGAAGACCGGCAATACAACTACATACTACATTTACAGTCACAGAAAAGAAATTGTAAAACTACAATATTTGGAATCCACAATCACTTTAGACATCGTAAATCCGAAATATCACATACTTCGCATTTCATGCCTAACACAATAAATTCCACATATTGTATCACATTCTAGATAAATAGACAGTATTAAACTTTCCGAACAGATAATCAAATACCCAAAATTTCCTAAATTGCTCAACACTTGAGCGGAGTTCAAATAATCCGGAATGTGTCACAGTAGTAGCGGTCCAACCGTAGAAGGGTCAAGCCAACGCCTCACATGTGGCACGCCGTACTGCCCCAAACCCGAAGGTTCAAAAGGCAGTTCAAGACGGTCACATAATCGAGTTAAGGTTTGTTCTCTTCTAAAGGGTCCACCACAAAACTTGCACGCATTTCCGAAAGATTTAAACTCGAGAAAAGATTCAACACTTGAAAATTTTTCGTGTCGGGAAAAGTGAGTTAATGATATCCGTTCGAACTTTTTAACAGTTTCTAAATATCCGAAAATAATAACGAATTTAAATATTCCGATCGAATCTACGATTACAAAATAAACCTCAGAAAGCTCAACACTTGAGTCAGATTAAAAATACCCAAAAAATATAAATAACAGAGAAGGTCATAACTGTAGAAAACAAAAAGTCAAACACTACAGTACGGCCGCGGTTCCGAGGCCCAAGCAAGGATTGGCCGCGGTTCCGCGGCAGTACCAACGGTTCAGCCTGTCATTTTTCACTGTTACTCTTATAATTCCCTGCTGAATTTTTTAGGAATTTTTAATTCTGAAAAAACACAGTTTTTGAAAAATATCCAGAGAGGGGTTTTATTTTGTCGGTTCGGGTTCGATCGGAGTTTTAACTTCGTAAACACGTCACCTAATGCTCTAGCTAGGCTCTGATACCACTGTAGGGTTCCTAGGCACTCTTGTGAAGGTTCATAAAGCATCAAACATGCCCGAATTAAAATTTAGATGTGCCGAACAACCCAAAGCCGGAATCTTTGCTAGATTATTAGGGTTTAACATGCAAGATAACATCTTTAAGACTAAGTGTGAGGGATTACAACCTTTGTAGTCCGCTCCTTCGCTTCACAAGCTCCGAGTAGAAGTCCCTTCGCCACGATCCACGATCTTCCGGACTCAAGAGAGGCTCCACGACTCGAACGATCCATGATAGCTTGTCGTATTCCTTTTCTCCGATGATCTACGTTGAAATTGCAATATCTCAAGCTCTCTCAGTTTAATGAGGTGAACACCCTAATCTAATGGGCTAGATTAGATGAGGATGATGGAGTTGTATTTATGCTTTCTTTTTATATCTTTTTCTCACAAGAAATCATCACAAAAGAAATTACAAGTAAGCTCTCTCTAGAACTCAAGAGAGAAGAAGATGAAGAATAATAAGATCATACTTTTCGTGATGAATAGTAGATAAGAATATATGATTGATATGGAACCACAAGGATGATAGGCTTAACCTTTATAGAGAATAAACTAGAGCTAGGGTTTGGTTAGGTTAAGGATAAGTATCAACCATAATATCTTAACCATGACAAAAGGAAATCCTTCTAGAATAATCAAGAAAGAGCTAACCCTAATCAAACCCTAATCTCTTTTTATCATCCCTAAACATGTTTCATAATAAATCATATCATGTCACAATAATATATATCACATATATATTATATATTTGCAACAAAAGAAAATAATACATTTAACATATATCGCATATATATCAATGTATTAATCCGGTGAGAAAATGAAATAATAAAGCGAGCCAATATTAGATAATGTAATACAATATATCATATATATCATTATACATTAAATCATCGAATCAACACTTGATCCGACAATCCGGCTATATCGAATATAACCGACTAATATATCATGTACCGATTCATCGAATCAACACTTGATCCGATGTCCCGGTTCATATCTAAATATCGCGAGAATATAATACAGTATCTCATATCGCACATATCACATATGAGCCTCTACTCCATTTTGCCTGAGCCAAGAAACCTTTGTGTAGGTCTCTAAAGACTCGTCAATACGCCGGTAGCAGGTGATGATCATATCAAATACCCACAAGCTGCAAGCGGTCAGCTAAACGTAACAGCCTCCCAGGTATTGAGCGATCAGAAGATCAATAAGCTAGCCTGTCCGTTCTCCTGTGAATCCAATCAGTAACACTCCCGTACAGTCCGGTCTGTTCGTATGATATGTCGCATATCAAGTCTAGGGGTGGTATACGTCAGACCCCAGTAACCGATAAGTCGTGTCGATGTGAGGCTTATAACAGGTCGAGAAACTACTGGTAACACTTACCAGTATATCTCTATATCAGCCCTGGCCAGGGACTTCCAGTTATAGCCAATCGAACATGGCACAACATCAACTCCCGATACCGGGAGAGACGAATCCCCTCCTATCGCTCATTGCCTCCATGTGATTCAGGACTGTACCCAAAAGCCACCGTTTTGCATGCCCTCTTGGACGTGGTAAGGTGGAAATCAAAGCACAGTGGGAATCACACAAGACTCTTTGACGATCTCGGGTTTACAGACTACCCTGTACCAGTGTCACCGGAGAATTGCTATCTGACGTGTAGTATATCACCATCTGGGAGTTCTCGGTGAGTCCGTCCAGTGTACCCAGTCTCCATTGAGCACCCGTACACCATATCTGATGTCAAACACCGATGGATATGGGATCATCCATCGCCCATCACATGGGTCAAGATGCGTATACGCTAGTCTACTTTGGTGTATCGATGCCCTGTCTCGATATACCCTCGACTAGGAACAGTTATAGGATGTACTCATCGACTACCGTGGCCCCACTAGTATGATCTCATCATAATCCCAGTAGTCGAGTACAGATCCTAAGGGCTTTATCAACATGTGAGAGAAAGACAGTAAACCAATACAAGTCAACATGTTAAGATAAAGTGAAACCAAATAGCATACTATCATGACGAGCAAGATTGTCCTCTCTGTATATATCCAAGCATCCATCATAATATACATCATATGTACAACAATGGCCTCTAGGGCATATACATAACTAACACCATTTTGAGCAAGATTGTCTATACAAGGTGAATATCCCAAGCTTCCATTAAGTAATATACAAACTAGTATGATACAGTAATAGCCTCTAGGGCATATACACTAACACAATAAGCATATTTATCATGCAATGCGATGCAAACAGTAAGTAAATGCAACAAAAGAGTAATAAATACAACTGTGTAGAAGCTACATCAATGCATCCATATCATACTGTTTTGCCATTTGAAAGAAGACGAATCGGGGTTTTTAGGAAAATAAGGGCTACGGTGTTTTTAAGAAAAGATGCGTCCTTTGAAAATATCCATAGAATTCCTTTTCCTATTTTTAAAATACTCCCGATTCGTTAGTTTTTGAAATAGGTATGACCTCAGCCTAGCCTAACATCTACTTGCAAAACTACGGCTCTAACTAACAAGTCAATCAGGAGGGATATGGAAACCGCCTAAATCTGAGTCGATATATATATATATATATATATATATATATATATAATAGTTGGTGATCCTGTAGGGTTTCTAGGCACACTACTGAGGTCTCACAAGGCATCAACCATGCCAATTTCAAATTTTATGAGTGCCGAGAAACCCTAATACGGATCGTTAGCTAGAATTTTAGGCGAAACAAGCAACTAGTTAACAACTTAACTAAGTGAATAGAAATACAACCTTTGTAGATCCGGTTCTCCACCTCCATAGCTCCATGATGAAGTCTCCTTGCTGTCCAAATCGAATCCCGGGCTCTAGCGTCGGCTTCATCGGAGAAATGAGCGGGCTAAGTCATCGACAACGATGCCGAAGATGATCTACGTCGAGGCATCACTAGATCAAGCTCCCACTTCACCAAGTCATGAAACTTGTGAAGAAAACACCCTATACTACTTGGCAAGAGGTAGATGATGAAGAAATAGGAGGTGGGTTCACTTTAGAATTGGATTTCTCACTCTTTTCATCAAATCACCATTGATGAAATCAAGGTTTTCTTCTTGAAGAAGAAGAGGAAGAAGAAGAAGATTATTATGATAAGTTAATTAAATACAAAAGAAAATGAATACTTATCATAATATCAACCATGGTTAGGTATAGAGAATTGACTAAGGTTAGATGAATGGTTAGGGTTAAGCATGAAGACAAAATGGTCATTTTGGTCAAACCTTCATGAAGCTTCAACAAGCTTTATCTTTGAAAGCAACAATTTTCCCTTTTTCTTTTGTCAAAACAAAATAAATAAATGCATAAATAAATCAAATGAAACCCTAACCAATAACTAACTATGGTTTAATCATACACTTAACCAAGTTAGCATGTATCATCAAACATGATACAATCAAGTGCACAAAAGTATATCACATATACAACTTGTGAACTTCAAGTGAGAAAATCCATTTAAAGTGAACCAATATTAGTTAATGCAAAGTAATATATCAAATATATAATTATGCATTAAATCATTGAATCAACACTTGATTTAACGATCCGGTCATATCGCATATAACCGACTAATATCTAATGTATCGACTTATCGAATCAATCCTTGATTCGATAACTAGGTTATATCGCATACAACCATTCGATACATTCATCGCAAGAATGAAATACAGTATCACATACACGCATTATTCTCGGTCCCGCACATATCTCATATGCGCTCCTATTTCGTTTCGCTTGAGCCAGGAAACCTCTGTGTAGGACTCTAAAGACTCGTCAATACGCCGGCAGCAGGTGATGATCATATCAAACACCCACAAGCAGCAAGCGGTCTGCTAAACGTAACGGCCACCCGGGTATTGAGCAATCAGAAGATCGACGAGCAAGCCCGCTCACACTCCTGTGAATCCAACCAGTAACACTCACCGTACAGTCCGGTCTGATCGTCTAATATGTCGCATATCTCGCCTAGGGGTGGTAAACGTCAGACCCCAATAGCTTGATAAGTCGTGTCGATATGAGGCCTATAACAGTTCGAGAAACTACTGGTAACACTTACTGTTCATCACAGAATACTGCATTTTATACCGCCCATTCTTACGCTCGTGTGTTTATAGGTAGGTGCTTTTAATCCGTGTTTGTTGCATATTTACAGAGTACAGGTTTCCAGTCCAAATATTGCAAATCAAGGCAAAATCTCCACAGTTACGCCAAAAGCAGAACATCTGTTGACAGCAGATAAAAGCCGGGTTCCGGTCATCCATATCCGTCCAGTGCCGAGTACCAGTTCCTGAGACAAGTCATATGACAGTGGTCATTCGTGTCTGGGACAAGCACAGAGCACGAGGGGGGCGGCACAAGAATCAATGGGTGCGCGGAGCTCAAGAGAGATAAAGTCAAAAGTGAAGAAAAGATAGCAATCTTGGACTAAGAATTCTGCTGATATTCTGGAAGACTTTTGTGCAGTATGATGTTTTCAGACATAAGGAAAAACAGAACCAGGGAAGTACAAGAAAGGCCATGCCCTAACTCCATCATAGGGCCGCGGATCCACGGCCAATAGGGGGTATTGGCGGCGGATCCGCGGCCAAGTGGGCCCCTCTCCTTGTCGTTTTTTCTGGACAGTTTAGTAACTTCATATTATGGCAGATTGTTGCCCTAGATCTTCAACTCTCTGCCTATAAATACAGCAGAACTGAGCTCAACCAAGGGTCATTCTTTTGTTCCTCTTTTGTAGTCTTTTGTATAGTTCTTCTTCTTCTTCTTCATTCTTTTTCCATGAAAATTATAGTGAGAGCTTTTTGAGTGGGAGATCAATGAAGATGAGGGTTTTGTATCATTCTCTTTTGTTTCTTCTTCCCCTTGAGATTCTTGCTTTCTCTTGATCATTCAACCTCTTCATTGAGCTTGAATGGTTAAGGGTTAGTTATTGATCTCAAGGGTCGTATTCTTTCATGGAATTAGCACTTCATTTCACATGCGTTCTCTACCCTTCCCTTGATCTTGCAACCTCTTGATTGAGCTTGCAAGTTTAAGGGTTGGCTATTGATCACATGCTTGTCTTGAGTTCTAGTTTCTTGTTCTTTTTATTTGCTTATTTATTACTTGCTTTTTATTACCTTGCTTTACTTACTTGCAATTTATATTCATGCACTTTAATTACTTGTTTGTAATCTTTTCTTTTCTTTGTTCTTTCTTTTTGTTCTCTCTTTTTGGTTCTTTCTTGTGAATGAATGTAATTATCTTTGTTAAGAGAAAAATACGGTATTCTAAGTTAATGTTTCTTTGCCCATTTCCTTTTCCCGTATTTTCCATTGAACTCCGCCCAAACCATACGCAAGCGCTCCGTTAGGCACCGTACCCTGACAAGGTAACGGTGATTCCTAACCGCGACCGGTTGCGCTCGGTTTGGCCGGAGGCGAAAGCAAGAGACAAGAACGGAAGGACAAGGGTAAATAAGCCGTATTCCATGAATACCGCGCTTAAATCGCCTAATCCATGTTGTTGCCGATTGCTTAGCTTCAATTGGTCAAGATTCGGCTCAAAGGTTTTGAGTACGGATTTCTTTAGCTTATAATCTCGTATCTTTTTCTTAACAACTTTATACTTGCAAATATTACACATAGGATAGTCTCGAACATACACAAATTCTTTATTGACTCGTCTAAGACAAGAAGGTAAAATACCACCATCTCCCTGTGGACCGACCCGTGCTCAACCGGCTAGCTGCATAGCGACACCGTCCTGATCGCGGTTATACTTTAATTCTTTGAACATCCGACACGCCAAAAGCGTGCGACCAAATGGCGCCGTTGCCGGGGAGACGGTAGCGTATTTTCTTTCTTGTTATTCGGGTTAATATTCTTTTTGTATATATTTAAAAATAAATAAAAAAATAAAAAATAAAAAATTCTTTTTGTCATTTTTGATAATTTTTGTGGGCAAGTGTGCAGCTTTTTGCGTATTTGCAAACTGCGATTGTGGGGAGCAAAGTGTACATTCAAGTCTAAGGTGATTGCAAGGTACAGTGCCAAAGATCCGGGTAGTTTGATCCGCGCAAGAGAACCTTTCAAGCCTACCGGATTTGATTCAACGAGGGTTTCCTAACCCAAAACTTAACGGTACGTATTTTACTAACACCTTCTTCTCAAATCCGACGCATCCAATATACTATTCTTTGCAGGATTCTTTGCAAGTTCGCTAGCAAACGCTAAAAAAATTTGACTAACCCGTATTTGTTGCAGCGCCGCGCTTAAACTAAAAAACGATTGTTTGATTCTTTATAGAATTTTTGAATTGCGCATTGCATACATTAATTCGGACTTAAGGGCAAGCGAACCCCACAACATACGGTAAAGGATTTCATCACCTTTTCCGTGGCCCACAAATCACGAACTTGAGCATAACGTTTACCCGCACAAATTTTAAAAGAAACTAGACTTTAAGCCTTAAGGACTTCGCGCTCACTAGGAGAAGTTAACTGTGTTTAGAACCTTGCTTAACGGTATATTGTTTACGGGGTGTCTAGGAAAGTGTTAACGGCGAAACCGCCAAAAGAGAAAGGGTTATTTAATTAAGGAACTTCGCGAAAGCGTTGGAAAACCTCCCCT
Source organism: Agapanthus africanus (assembly GCA_030015575.1). NCBI lineage: Eukaryota > Viridiplantae > Streptophyta > Magnoliopsida > Asparagales > Amaryllidaceae > Agapanthus > Agapanthus africanus. Next base: position 58,475,345 of record JASDDO010000029.1, read on the forward strand.
TATCTCTGCACTTACCTGGCCTCGTGATCAGTGTATCGTGAGCCTGTTTCTCGACACAGTTTTACTTCGACAATCAAGTTCTGGAGCAGGTCTAGTTGACCTAGGTGAACCCTAGAACGATTAGGTGTGTGGTATTTTTGTGTCGTGATTGTTTTTGTCCATATTGTTTTTTATTCTTTTGTTAATATATAAACTATAAAAAAAAAAAAAAAATATCACATTCTTTTTCCCCTTCTTTTCTCTACCTTTCTTTCATTCTCTCTCTTCATATCATGGGTACCCCACCTCGCAAAACTCTTGCCGAACTTTGGTACCCACAACCAGACATTACCTCATACGGTTCTTGCTTTGGCCGAACTTCGAACGATCCATCCATGCCGAAAATTTCCTTGAAAGATCGGATAGACGCGTCTAGGACGAACAACTGGACCCCGCAATCCACTTCGTATCAACCGTTTCAAACATTCACCCCTTCTTGCGTTGATACACCTTTTGAAAATCCAGTTGCAACTCCGAGACCTATGTCTATTGCTGAACGTATTGAACAATCTCGTAGCCGATCTTTCACTCCTTTCACCACTTCAAATTCTTGGGATCAACAATTCCATTCACCTTCTTATCCCAATGTTGATCCAACTCCTGTCCAGCCATTCAATTCCTACCAATCCTACCCTACTTTTGCACCTTCCCTAGACATTGCTTCAGAACCGCCATTTGGGAGTTTCCAGTATCCAAACAACTTCGTATCTTTTACTGAAACCCCATCACAACCCATGTCTAGTCTAGAACAGTCGTTGGAAGACTTTAGGGTAGCGTCAAGCCAACAGATGATGGATTTGAATGCGTCCATGGCCGCTCTCATACAACCTACTGACCCGGTAGCTAATTTCCAGCTAGCTCCAAATTTTCCAATGTATGATGCGGCGGTAGGACAGGTTGAGAATTTGAGCGGAGAAAGTGAGCTGTATACCCTTCCAAATCAAACCTACCCGTCTCAAATTGAATACCACAACTCCTGTGTTGAAAGTCTATCAAGTGTCCCAAATGAATTATCAGTTGAAGATAGAATGTTTAATGAGTTGTGCGACTTTGTAGTGTTTGATTTGCCAGATTGTGAAGGGTCCCTTCCAAGTGAAACCATACCTAATCCTTTTGACCTCTACACCTATATCTTAGAACCAGAATCGATTAATATCCATGCTTTTGATGAGGTGTCAAAGAATTTTGATTTTCACTTGATTGAGGATATTGACGCTGGGGACATTTTGGATGATGAACCCGTAGATTTGGCTGAGTTTGTCTCTTCAAATCATCATCCCGAGTCTTTAACTGTTTTTCCCGAACTTCATATGCGTCTTGATATTGATGATAAATGCATGGATGAGATAAATTTTGAGGAGAATATTGAGGATAGTACCGAGGATAAAACAGTTTTAATTGATGAGTCGGATTTTCTAATTCATCCTGTTCCTTTCATTGACTGTGTACACCCTCCCGAAACCTTAACCGATACCCTTCCTCAACCACTTCCCTCCATCCTTTCCATCGTTCCGACCTTGCAAGAACCCGTATCACTTACATTTCATATGTCTGGTTTACCAAGTTCGGCGTACCCATGGTTTCTCACGAATCTTGAGGGATTTGACCCCATTTCTCGACGGGTAAATATATTAGCACAATCGCTTTTCACACATCGGTCATCACAAATTGTGCTAATCTATGTACTCCATTTGCACCCTCAAGTTCGTATTCCACTTCTTTTTCCCTTCCGCCATTCTTCTTCCTCTCATATACCGAGACCATATCCCGCTTCTCTCCGCATATGGTCTCGCGTATTCTCCATCTCTTTTCTCTACGCCTTCTTCCACCAACCTGTATATTATAGCGATAAAATCTTTGAATGGTTGGTGTTAACTTTTGGCCTGTGTAAGGCCTTGTATAGCTTGATACTGTTTTCTTTCCCCCCTAATCCTGAATTTCAACGCTTAACAGTGGAAACACTGTTTTACTTAAGTTCGGGGGGGACACTTTTTTTTGTATATATTTTTTGGTTTTCTTTGTTGTATATAATTTGTTTTTAGGGAGCGCCGGCAATTTTGACCCTCTTGGTATAGCCTGACAGTGAGGGCACTGTCAAGTTTAAGTTTGGGGGTGTGCTCGGTAAGCTTTCTTCCTTCGCATTCATTTGTATATTTTGCATTTGCATACCTTATTAAAAACCCACAAAAATCAAAAATATTTCTAAAAACATAAAAACTTTTCTGTCAAGTTAGCTAGTGGGAGGACTCTGATTCAACATTTCGACGGTTTTGTTTGATAAAATAAGAATAACTAAATCTTATGTTTAGATTTTGAAAACCTGAAAAATAACTCTCCTTTGAAGTTAACTATAGCTGATATACGTCTTTACATCACACTACACGTGTCGTGAATTTTGGGAATTAGATGACAAGTCTTTCATGTTTAAACTTTTAAACAGATAAATGATTTTCTGAGGATCAAATAGGTTTGTTCTGAAATAAGTAATGTCAAGAATAGTTTATGAAGTAAAGCGAATATGAAGGAATGTTATTGATGCTGTAATTTGAGCTAAGTCTGAAAAATAACCCATCTAAAACTTGATTGGAATGATTACACACCAAACCCACTAAACACGTCTTTTATCCAAAAAAATATATTTGAACTGCCGGTTATATCTCCGTTCGTATTAAATCATCTGATTTTCACGACAAACTGTCTTTTGTTTTTGGACCTAGGTAACTTGAGTAATTAAGTCCGCTGGGGTGTTTCTACACCTAATGCCCTAAAACCAACTGGTTTGGGTGCATTGGCCCAAAGCTCGCTACGAAGCCTAGAAAGTCCAGTTTAAAACAAAGTCAAGCAAGTTTTCTCTCCGAGTTAAAATTCCTAACGGTTCTTTGTGTGAGAATAATCTTGATAAAAGACAGGCTTTTATAAAAAAAAATTTAACGGAGATATGAAGGTTTTATTCTATGATAAAGACTATTGCACGTTCACAGAGGTGTGTATGAAATGAAAACAAGAAAAAGGTGGAGTGAAAAATACGACTTAGTTTCCTGTTAAGGAAGATAGAAATTCTGAAGTTGAAACCTTACTGGAAAACGAAACTTGAAAAATGCTTAACTCTTTATAAAACTTATATGATCCTTTTAAAATTGTTATCTGGGCGTTATTGTGCGACATGATGACTTTAATCGATCCTTCTGGAACTTAACGACACTAATTGCACTGCACGTAAAGACATATAAAATCTGTAGTTAAATAAGAAGCGAGGTGTGAAAAATAAAGGTTCGATAGTCTAGACTTAGGATTATAGAATTGTTATTTTCTGAAACAAAAACTTTAGGGTTTGAATATTAGTTATTGTACAAAACCAACTTGACCGGATTTTGTGGGTAGTATCCGCTGAAAACCCTCAGGAGACAACACTCCTCCTACTAGGGACACCTAGAAGTTTAACGGCTTGTTGCACGCGCTCAGTGCAATCGCGTTCCCTGCGAAAGTGCGGTTAGGATTTTATTTTTGTGAATAATTGGTTTTGCTCGGGACGAGCAAAAGTTAAGTTTGGGGGTATTTGTTCATCACAGAATACTGCATTTTATACCGCCCATTCTTACGCTCGTGTGTTTATAGGTAGGTGCTTTTAATCCGTGTTTGTTGCATATTTACAGAGTACAGGTTTCCAGTCCAAATATTGCAAATCAAGGCAAAATCTCCACAGTTACGCCAAAAGCAGAACATCTGTTGACAGCAGATAAAAGCCGGGTTCCGGTCATCCATATCCGTCCAGTGCCGAGTACCAGTTCCTGAGACAAGTCATATGACAGTGGTCATTCGTGTCTGGGACAAGCACAGAGCACGAGGGGGCAGCACAAGAATCAATGGGTGCGCGGAGCTCAAGAGAGATAAAGTCAAAAGTGAAGAAATGATAGCAATCTTGGACTAAGAATTCTGCTGATATTCTGGAAGACTTTTGTGCAGTATGATGTTTTCAGACATAAAGAAAAACAGAACCAGGGAAGTACAAGAAAGGCCATGCCCTAACTCCATCATAGGGCCCCGTCTCGATATACCCACGACTAGGGACCTTGAAGGATGTACTTATGGACTACCATGTCCCCACTAGTATGATCCGCATCATAGTCCAGGTAGTCAAGCACACATCCTAAGGGCTTTACCAACATGTAACAGAGAGACAAACAGTATACACGTTAAGGTAAAGAGTAACCAGATAGCGTACTATCATGTCGAGCAAGAAAGTCCTCCCTATATATGTCCCAGTATCCACTACAATATACATCCTATGTATAGTAATGGCCTCTAGGGCATATATATAACTAACAATCTCCCACTTGCACTAGGGCCATCTGTAGCAGTGGTTGTAGTATCTCATACTCAACCATCCCATAAAAGTCTCTCTCTGGGAATAGGCCTTCGTGAGTGGATCCGTCGTGTTGTTCTCTGAGTCTACTCTCCTAACCTCGATCACCCTGGAGATCAACCATCTCCATGATCAGGTGACACTGCCTTAGAGTTTGTCTGGATCACTGATGGGACGGGTGTTCCTTGGCATAAGCCACAACTCCATTGTCACACAATGGGAGGAACAAAGTTCATCTCATGAACTAATATACACCCAGACTGCCTCTTTGGTAGCATCTTAAGTAGCGATGTATCCAGCATTTATCGTCTAGTTTGCCACGGTATCTAGCTTGGAACTTTTCCAACATACCGTCCCTCCACTGAGGGTAAAGACAATGCCTGTGACTGACATTCAGTCGTCATTATCACCCTGGAACCCTTCCAGTGATTCTCTCCAGGATCGGTTGATACCATCTCACTACAACTAGTGAGAATCCTAACATCCAATTAGATCTATCTCATAGATCCAAAACCCAGGATTTAGGAGATATCATTTTGATCCTATATGGAGAATCATTGTGATAAGCGGAGATTGACCGAGCGTAGCATAGGAAACTCCTTCCCTATCAAGAGCATGCCATCCACGTACTCTACGAGGATCGTCACTATACTCTCTACTACCTTTTTGTTTATATAAGGTTCATCTACCATTTTGATGATGTCAAACTCTTTGACTAACACATCAAAATAAATGTTCCAACTCCGCGATACCTGCTTTATCCTATAAAGCATCTTGCACACGTTTCCGCTGCTCCCACTGTCTACGAAGCCCTCTGGCTGTGTACTTATAGACGCTCTCTTCTAAAACATCATTTAGAAAAGCTGTCATGACACCCAACCGCCAGATATCATAGTCATGGTATGTAGCCGTGGCAAGTAGGATCCGGATGGACTTAAGCATAGCCACTGGAAAAGGTTTCATCATTATCCACGCCTGGTCGATGAAGAAAACCTTTAACAAGTCTAGCTTTGAAAGTCTCAACTTTTCCATCTACACCAAGTAATCTTCTCAAGATATACTTGCTCCTGATGGGGATTTTACCCTTCAGATATAGCAACCAAAGTCCATACTTTGTTGGTGTACATGGATTCCATCTCAGATCGCTGAGCATCCAGCCATTCTTACAGAGTCCCACTCCTGATGGCCAGCTCGAAACTAGTTGGGTCATCATCTCATAATGCAATCCTAGCTCCTACTGTCATAGAGAAAACGAAGTAACTCTCAGGTGGGTGAGGAACCCTACTAGATCGGCAGAGAGGCTGAGGTTCGTTGGTAACTTATTGAATCCTTTGGTTTTATCAAATCATCTGCTGTAGTTTGTATAGATAGAACCTTTCCAGTTCTACATTACAGATCTTGCCTCGAGCTTGTCCGGATTATGCTTTTAGACATATCCCGGACAACCCCAAATCTTAACTAACTTAAGAGATGGGCTCTTCCCTTATCATATCAAATATGAAGTGGTAGGCAACTGATTTGATTTGAACCCTATTCAATAGGTATGCAGCTTCTCAAGTGCATAACTCCCAAAAAGGAAATAGGTAACTCAGTAGTACTCATCATAGAGCACACCTTATCATATAGGGTGTGATTGCTCCGCCCCGATATACCATCGTGCTATGGTGTATACGGAGGAGTAATGCTGAGAGAGAATCTCATTCTCCTTTAGAATAGTCCAGGAATTCCGTGCTCAAGTATTCTCTTCCTTGATCTCATCAAAGGACATAATACTTATACACGTATTGGTTCTCTACTTCTAACTTATATTCTGTGAATATCTCAAAAGGTTCGGACTTGTGTTTCAACAGGAACATATGTCTGAATCTTGAGAGATTATCAGAGAATGTAACGAAGTACAAAGAACCGGTCTTGGCATGTGTAGACTGGAGACCTTTATACATCAGCATGTATTAATCCCAAAAGTTCACTGACTCTTTCTCTGTTTCCAATAAACAGAGCTGGTGTCATTATATCTTTGTGACATGACTGGCAAGTTTCACAAGATGTAGATTCAAACTGATTTAAATATGCATCTACATGTAACTTCAGCTAGTCTGGTCATATTGATATGACCTAGTCTACAATGCCTCAAGAAAAATTCGTTCATTTCTGAACTCATCCTCTTGTGTGTGTTCTGTGTACTAAGAACTGTAGTTTGATTTAGAACATCAATGCTTTTAGATAACGTGCCTGAACCGATCAACTTTTGATATAGGAAATGTTCAAAATATTATCCAACAATACAAAATTTTATCATTTCTTTACTGATAAAGAGACTGATATGATTTTGTATATCAGGTTCGGTATCTAATAATATTCGTTCAGAATCAATGTATTAGTAATACAGGGTGACAGTGACCAACAGACTTGGCTGCAACACTTGCCCCGTTTTCTGTCTCATGAAACTTATCACCCGTTCTCAGTTTTTCTACCCTTTTGTAGCCCTATGTAACAGATTACATATCTGGGATCCTGATCCGGTATCATATACCCAGGATGCGGAGGATACTGAGAAACAGTTCTTTGTAATGAACATACCCGAAGATGATGCATTAGCATGCACTCTCTTCGTTTGGGCGGCACGGGAATTCTGGTAATCCCCAATTTCCTGCTCTATCTTATAACAATTATAAGTTGGAGCGGGACCAACGTTCCCCAGCTCAGTATAACAAGCGGGTTCGGTCAATTATCCGTATTATTATCTTGATTAAGGCGTGACATGGTCGCTACCTGGAGAGAGAGAGAAGAAAACACTCAGCGTGCACTCTTGCAAGAATAGATTGGTTTTTATTTTATCTAATCAGGATGGCTCCCACTGCTTTTTATCAAATCTTCCTTCAAACCCTAAAAGGAAAGACTAGCCGGGATTAATTACACGCTACAAGTTCATCAATCTTTCAGCCAGGCCAGTGTCGGTACTTTGAGGGAGGTCCCCCGTGCTTTCGCACGAACCTAATTAATGTAAACCTCGTTTTCCCAGAGGCATAACCTCGTTAACACCTTTCTATACACCTACTTGATCGGCTAATTGTAATGTGTAAAACTCTCCCAGGAGTAACAATTACTCGCAGTGGGTATCGGGATCCAACTATCACATAGAAGGTATGCAATCTCATTGCAAATTTCAACACTTGAAATTCCCGATAATTTTGCCCCTAGCGTCCTATGACCTTGACGGAGGTCAACAAACCATAGGCTACTAGTCAAGTTCAACCCGTCATTTCTTGATTGAATCAAACCCACCCGCACGACCCTTGACGGAGGTCAACAAGGTCGCACGACTACCCTAATCCAATCTGCATCATATGCATAGGCAGATAAATACTAGTTAGCTACCGCACACTACGCCTTGACGGAGGTCAACAAACGTAGCACGAATACTAAGTAGGACTTATCTGAAATGACGGAGGGCTACGACAGGTTTTTCTGAAAACCTATTGCGTAATGAACTTGATATCGTTGTAGAATCAAATGAAGTTTGAAATGGAGTGTTTTTGAGGCTTTTCTAGTTTTGCTAAAGGAGTCACTCCCGGTGAAGGGATCGTCGGTCCTTTCCTCGTCGAATGAGGTGCGGGATATATCATATATATCACTGTGCAAAGCAAAAACACTTAAAAGCAATCAAAAGACAAACCGAATGTGTAGCATCTGCCAGTTATTGCTAAAGGAGTCACTCCCGGTGAAGGGATCTCGGTCCTTTCCTTATTGAATAAGGTGCAGGATATATCATATATACCGCTGTGCAAAGCGAGAACTGTAGCTACCTGTTTTATTTTGAAATTCGATTCTACAACATCTTAGGTTTCTTTTATTTCATTAATCTCATTAATGAAGTCCCATCATTTAAGTACCTAAACATCACAGATAAATACGACGTACACTTATGCCATCCGCATTCGCCTCGATGTCCCCTCGTGCACCGTTAGGTTAGGTAACTAACGGCAGAGCGGGGCAGGGCTCGCACGGGTGTAAAACATAAGTAACGTCTATATAATATATCATATATACTATATAAAGTATCCATCACAGAACATCACATGATCACATCACAGATATCGCATCAGAAGAATCATATGAAATATTGGATATACTAGGACGTCCGTGTTTTCAATACGAGCCAGTATAAAACACGGATTCCACAGTCGTGATGAATAGCCAAACCCACATCCCTAGACCCCTACGAGAGCGGCAAGCAACCCTACCAATTCTAGAATTAGGAGACCCGGACTCGACTCCTCGAGTTGGTCTCCCACTGGACTCCAGAACCCGGTTACTTGTGCTCCCCTCCTTGGGTCTATCCTAGTGCGGAAAAATAAATAATATACAAAAGGTGACATCTTCCGCAACCTGGAAGTGCCCCAATAAAAGAATATTACATACAAGTTTTTACATGAATGAAAATGAAAAACACTCATCTCACATAAAAACCCCCGGCTATTCAAACACGACGATCCAATATAACATATCCAGCAACACATAACATCATATGTCATCAACGTAAGTAAACATGTGTATCCCAATTGTCGTTGACATATAGCAACGAAACCGGCGATATCACATATTACACTTACGGTCACAGAAAAGAAAGTGTAAAACTACAACAGTTGGAATCCGCAACCACCTCAGACATCGCATGCCTGACCAAATGAATTCCTTAGACATCGCGTGCCTAACAATTATAAACCCCGCATTTTAGTCTCATTATCGAAAACTCTTTTCAATACCAAGTCGGGCAATTCAACAGGATTCCCGACATTCTGATCGAATGCTCGTCGCAAACTTTAGTAGGCGGCCGCACCCCCGACGCCGTCGACGAAGTGCACCAAGGCGGAACACCGCTACCGCGAGCACCCGAACGGATGCTTTCGGCGATGGGGTTCTCCTACAGTCACTTGGTCGGGGCTAAGGGATGTAGCTTTTTATTAAGTTTATCCGGCGAGTATCCGCGTACGCTACGTGATTGCGACGGACTTTTGATCACATCAAAATTCCGTGGCAACCGATCAAGTGAGACTAAAATGCTGTGTTTATAACATTCATTCAGTTATCTCATAACTACTTGTGAATTCCAATTATTGTATCCCATTCCAGATAAATAGAAAATGTTAAACTTTCCGATCGAACATCCAAACACCCAAGTTTTCCCGAAACAGCTCAACACATGAAACAAGTTTAAAAACATCCAGTTCATGCCTCAGTACCAACGGTCCAGCCGTAGAAGGGTCAAGCCAACGCCTCACATGTGGCACGCCGTACTGCCCCAAACCCGAAGGTTCAAAGGGCAGTTCAAGACGGTCACATAATCGAGTTAAGGTTTGTTGTCTTCTAGAGAGACCATCGCGTTACTTGCACTACTTAGAACGTTATTAAACCACGGAAAGATCCAACACTTGGAAATTTCCCGACAGGGGAAAAGATGGGTATTTATATCCGGTCGAACTTTTTAACATATTTTAAAATTATCTGGAAAAGCACACAGACAAAATTAGACGATCCGATCGAAACACCGAGTCCCCAATACAACCCAGAAAATTCAACTCTTGAATAAATTTTAAAAATTCCCATAAAACTCAGCATTTAAATAAAGAAGTTACTGTGCAAAAATGGTTGACTGAAGAGACTAAATGGGCGCGGAACCGCCGCAATAGGCGGCTAATGCTGCGGTTCCGCCGCGCTTTAGACAGATCATTAGGTAATTTTTGCACCGTAATTCTTAGAATTTCCTGCTGAATTTTTTAAGCATTTTTAACTTTGAAAAAACCAATTTTTCAGAAAAAGTCTAGAGAGGGTTAAAAGTTAGGGTTTCGGGGTTCGACCGGGTTTCTAACATAGTCTACGCATCGCCTAAGGCTCTAGCTAGGCTCTGATACCACTGTAGGGTTCCTAGGCACACTACTGAGGTCTCACAAGGCATCAACCATGCCAATTTCAAATTTTATGAGTGCCGAGAAACCCTAATACGGATCGTTAACTAGAATTTTAGGCGAAACAAGCAACTAGTTAACAACTTAACTAAGTGAACGGAAATACAACCTTTGTAGATCCGGTTCTCCACCTCCATAGCTCCATGATGAAGTCTCCTTGCTGTCCAAATCGAATCCCGGGCTCTAGCGTCGGCTTCATCGGAGAAATGAGCGGGCTAGGTCATCGACAACGATGCCGAAGATGATCTACGTCGAGGCATCACTAGATCAAGCTCCCACTTCACCAAGTCATGAAACTTGTGAAGAAAACACCCTATACTACTTGGCAAGAGGTATGGGATGAAGAAATAGGAGGTAGGTTCACTTTAGAATTGGATTTCTCACTCTTTTCATCAAATCACCATTGATGAAATCAAGGTTTTCTTCTTGAAGAAGAAGAGGAAGAAGAAGAAGATTATTATGATAAGTTAATTAAATACAAAAGAAAATGAATACTTATCATAATATCAACCATGGTTAGGTGTAGAGAATTGACTAAGGTTAGATGAATGGTTAGGGTTAAGCATGAAGACAAAATGGTCACTTTGGTCAAACCTTCATGAAGCTTCAACAAGCTTCATCTTTGAAAGCAACCATTTTCCCTTTTTCTATTGTCAAAACAAAATAAATAAATGCATAAATAAATCAAATGAAACCCTAACCATTAACTAACCATGGTTTAATCATACACTTAACCAAGTTAGCATGTATCATCAAACATGATACAATCAAGTGCACAAAAGTATATCACATATACAACTTGTGAACTTCAAGTGAGAAAATCCATTTAAAGTGAACCAATATTAGTTAATGCAAAGTAATATATCAAATATATAATTATGCATTAAATCATTGAATCAACACTTGATTTAACGATCCGGTCATATCGCATATAAGCGACAAATATCTAATGTATCGACTTATCGAATCAATCCTTGATTCGATAACTAGGTTATATCGCATACAACCATTCGATACATTCATCGCAAGAATGAAATACAGTATCACATACATGCATTATTCTCGGTCCCGCACATATCTCATATGCGCTCCTATTTCGTTTCGCTTGAGCCAGGAAACCTCTGTGTAGGACTCTAAAGACTCGTCAATACGCCGGCAGCAGGTGATGATCATATCAAACACCCACAAGCCGCAAGCGGTCTGCTAAACGTAACGGCCACCCGGGTATTGAGCGATCAGAAGATCAACGAGCAAGCCCGCTCACACTCCTGTGAATCCAACCAGTAACACTCACCGTACAGTCCGGTCTGATCGTCTGATATGTCGCATATCTCGCCTAGGGGTGGTAAACGTCATACCCCAATAGCTTGATAAGTCGTGTCGATATGAGGCCTATAACAGTTCGAGAAACTACTGGTAACACTTACCAGTAAATCTCAGCAACCCTGGCCAGGGATTTCTGGTTATAGCCAATCGAACACAGCGCAACATCAACTCCCTATACCGGGAGAGACGAATCCCCTTCTATCGCTCATTGCCTTCATGTGATTCGGGACTGTACCCAAAAACCACCGTTTTGCACGCCCTCTTGGACGTGGTAAGGTGGAAATCAAAGCACAGTGGGAACCACACAAGACTCTATGACGATCTCGGGTCAACAGACTACTCTGTACTAGTGTCACCAGAGAACTGCCATCTGACGTAAGGTATAATACCATCTGGGAGTTCTCGGCGAGTCCGTCCAGTGTACCCAGTCTCCACTGAGCACCCGTATATCATCTCTGATGTCAAACACCAATGGATATGGGATCATCCATCGCCCATCTGTATGGGTCGAGAAGGTATACGCTAGTCTACTCTGGTATATCGATGCCCCGTCTCGATATACCCACGACTAGGGACCTTGAAGGATGTACTTATGGACTACCATGTCCCCACTAGTATGATCCGCATCATAGTCTAGGTAGTCAAGCACACATCCTAAGGGCTTTACCAACATGTAACAAAGAGACAAACAGTATACACGTTAAGGTAAAGAGTAACCAGATAGCGTACTATCATGTCGAGCAAGAAAGTCCTCCCTATATATGTCCCAGCATCCACTACAATATACATCCTATGTATAGTAATGGCCTCTAGGGCGTACATATAACTAACAGATCCCGCCTCAAAGGTACCGCGTACGATACAATATCATATGACATCCTCAAGTCATGAGTGCGGATCTATCATCAATATAAAGCTCGTACGGTAAATCATCGTACGGCATCCCAAAAGCTGGGTACGGGTCAATATCACATTCCTCTCATCAATTATCAGGTATCCTCATCATCATATCTCATGATCTGGGGTACTTATCTAAGTCTAGTACAAATCGATACCATATAGGTAATTATGAATGCGTGTGTGAAACACACATCCGAAGGCCCGCTAAAATCACATGTCGTATCCCAAATACGAATCACAATATATCACCGATCTCATGGCACTCTGTCCAATATCATCAACTCATCTCCAAATATCATCCACTATCCTCGTCACCTAAGTATATGTATAACGAATATTCATGTGTGTGCGTGTTGGTGTAAGCCTATTCTAGGGTTCGCAACTAGAAACTATACTAGTTTACTTCTATGCCCTAATCTAACCATAGTACACCTAATCTCATCTCAACTATCCACGACACACTATAAGCTATCATAAATAGTACATATATACTATACTAAACATCGAACTGCGGGGGTGCTATACACCATTCATCCGACTTCCCCCGTAGATATAATCTACTCACCTTGCGTCTTACTTGTCGATGTTGATGTCGCCATCATCTTCTTCATTGTCTTGAATCGTCGTGGGGGTACCTACATGTCACACGTAGCGCATCGCATTAAAACCAAATTGAAACCAATACGACACACGAAAACCTAAATGACACGCTTAAAGGCCTATAGGTTAGAACCTATAGACTACGCTTTCAAAACCATCAAATAATCCTCGATATCATCGTATAAACGCCAAGTAATCGAGGTAAAATGCAATTACACAAATTCAGAATTAAAAATACGCAAAACGAAAACACGAATTAAAACAGCAACTCAGGAAAAAGGCTCCAGATTCTTCCCTAGGTCAAATTGGACAATTTTGCACATGCCTAGGGTCTAGTTTACTAGAGATAAGGCTCTACAACAAAAACGAACCATATATAACCTGCTCTGGCCACAAATTGCGGCCTGAAAGAAGGGGTAGGATCTAGGGTTTTGGGTGATGGTTCCTGGATGCCTGCATGTCTCACTGTCCTTACAAAATAATTTATAGAGTCTCGGGGTGATAGCAGATTCCAAATAGCCCTCACAGATTCCACAATTTCCCGATATCGGGTTTCTAAATCCGTATTTCGGGTTTCAAGTCTCTGGTTTAGGTCAGAATTCTAGCACTAGGGGGTTTGTGTGGCCTCTAGTGAGCTTAATTGCTTACCACAACTCTTAATTTCCAATAACCCTAACTAGAATTTTCGTACCCTCACTAAACATCACTATATCGGTTCTATCATAACATGGGGGTAAAAGTAATGCAAATACTAAGCTAAAGATGCAGAAATTACCTTATTTGGCAACTCAAGAGAATTCTTGAGTTGCCCCAAGTGGTCAAAACATTTCCTTTCTTGGTCCAATGTGTTTCCCTTAGGCTTGTGCATCTTTTTCGTGAAATGGGGTTTGAGTTTTGAAGTGTTTTTCATGGAGTTTGAGAGGTTTGAAGAGGGGAGGGAGTGAGGGGGAGGCAGCAGCAGCAACAAGAAGAAAGAGGGGAGAGGAAAATGTGATGAAGGTTGTGAGTTTAGTGGATGGCTAAGTCAAAGGTGACCCTCACCTTTCTCTCTCTCACCCATACCTATTATTCTAATCCAAATCATTTTCTTCTCTTTTCTTTTCTATTCCCCTCTCTAATAAATCATCAACCATGAAATAAAACATGTATGAAAGCCATAAGAATATGTAACAAGTGAAAAAAAGATATGGTGCTTGTTTTGCACAAATATGCTAAAAATCCGATTAGCGATTTTTAATTGCGATTAGCACTAAAGTAGCAGATAATTAATCATAAAAACTTAAAAATTGCATAATTCACATAAAACACCCTCTTTCTAGTAATTTCTATAATTTTCCAAATTTTCCCCTATTTATCGGTATTTAATTATACCGAAATATTAAAATATTCATTAAAAATAATATTAAATTATAAAAATTCCCAAAAATAATATTTTAATTTTTGAAAGGTTACACCTAACCCTAACCCTAGCCCATGGTTTATTCTCTACAAGAGTTAAGCATGCTATGCTTAACACATGGTTGCATTTCTAACCTCACACAATGAATTCATTTCATCACTTGTTGTTGTTCTTCTTCTACAGAAAAAGCTTTCTAGCTTTTTCAATGGTGATGAATGATTGTGAGAATATGAAATCTAAAGTGAGCAAAATTCCTACTTCATCATCCTCTACTACTTGCCATTTAGTATAGGGTGTTTGCTTCACTAATTCCACAATTAGTGAAGAGATAGCTTGGGTTAGTGTCTCCTCGACGTAGATCATCTTCGGTCTCGAAGACTTCGATGCCAGCATGTTTGTTTCTTCAAGGGAGGCTCTCTAGAATTCGGGACTTCATTATCGCAGCGAAGGGACGACTACACGGAGCTAATGAAGTGAAGGACCGGTCTACAAAGGTTGTATTCCTTGTTCTCTTTTAGTTACAAAGTGTTTGTATATTATTCCGTCGGATTTCTAGTATACGATTCTAGGGTTAGGGTTAGCTAGAACGGCAAATTTTTGAATTTGGCATGGACGATGCCTCCCGAAACCTTGCTGCCGTCCTAGGGAACTCTGCATGAACTTGATATCGTTGTAGAATCAAATGATTTTAAAAGGAGTGGCTTAAGCTCCGCATTTTGAAACTTGCTTTTTCATAAAAAGGCCGAGTGAGTTTCAAATTCGATTCTGCAACATCATTAGGTTTATTTTCTTTCATTAATCTCATTAATGAAGTCCCGTCATTTAAGATTCCTAAGCAGCACATATAAGAAATGAAAATATAGCGTACGCTTATTGTAACATTTCCGAAAATAAAATATTGTTTTTGGGAATTTTTATAATTTAATAATAAATATTATGAATATTTTAATAATGCGGTATAATTATATACCGATAAATTTGAAAATATTGGGAAATTAAATTAAATGGTGATTTTGGAGGGATTTATGTGATTTAGGCAAATTATAAATTTTTATAATTAATTATATTCCATTTTAATGTTAATCGCGATTAAATATCACTAATCATGCATTAAGCTTGATCTGTGCACATGACATGCCCCATGTCATATTTCACATTTTTACATTTTCCTCCATTGCACTTTTCTTGTTATCATGCATGGTTTGTTTTAATATTAGAAGAGTAGAGAAAAGAAAAAGGAAAAGAAAAAGAAAAGGAAAATAAATATAGAATGAGGTATTAGCATGAGAGAGAGGATGAGGGGTCAACTTAGACCATGGCTCATTGTTCCCTCTTCATCTCTTCATCATTTCTTTCCCTCTCAATTCTCATGGCTGCCGTCCACCTCCTCCCTCCTCAAACACCTCACCACAACACCAAAAATCCATTAAAACATCATCTCCACTTCATTAAAGATATGCACAAGCTCCCTACAAACACTTTGGACCAAGAAAAATCGGATTTTGAGCACAAGGGATAACTCAAGAAAATTCTTGAGTTGCCAAATGAGGTACTTTCATCACCATTAGCATTGTATTTGTTTCACTTTAGCATACAAGTTAGTTTAGAATCGATATTGTGTGGTTTTGTGAACTTAGAAAAGTCCTATATGAGGTTGTGAGGAATTCTTGAATTGTGAAGTGTAATTGAGCTTAGTAGAGACAATACAACCCCTTTAGTGTGTGATTGGAGACTTAAACCAGAGAATTAAACCCCACAACATGAACTTAGAAAACCCGATATCGTATTTTGTAAACTTTGGTGATGGTATATTTACATCTGCTATAACCCGGGTGACCTGAAAATTATTTACTGATCACAGTGAGTCATGCAGGAAACCTGGAAGCTAACCCCAAGATCCAGGACCCCAATTCCACCATTTGGCCGCAGATTTATCCTATTTGGCCACAAATTTCGGCCAGGGTAGAGGGGATTAGGTCCGTTCTTGGTCCAGGGCTTTATCTCCAGTAAAATAGACCCTCCATGTATGCAAATTTGGCTAACTTCACCTAGGCTAAAATCTGGAGCAAGTTTCAAAGTTTCTGATTTCATTTTGCGGCTTTTAAAGAATTGGAATTTGGTATTTGTGTTTCCCTTCGGTCATTTGATGTTTGCACGTCAATTTCGAGGGTTGTTTGGTTATTATTGCATGTGTAGACCATAGGTTTAAACCTATGTATGATACGCGTGCCGTTTTGGTTTTCGTGTGCGATTTTGGTTTTTGATACTATGTATGATATGTAGGTACCCCCACGTGGACTTCATATGATGAAGAAGAGGATGACGACATCGAATTCGGCGATCGATGATCATGTGAGTAGATATATATCTACAGGGGAAGTCGGGTGGATGGCATATAGCATCCCCGCAGTTCGTAGTGTAACCTATGATACTTTATATGTGTGTGTGCGCGCGTGTGTGTGTGTTATGTGAATCATGGATTGTAACACCCGAATTCATCTATACCAATCCTAGTCCTCGTATTTCTTTATTTGTGGTATTTTTTCCTGATTTATCGTGTTTTGGGTGCGAATAGTATTTTACATTTTACATTGCATTCGACCCGACCCGCTTGCTTGAACATGTTTGATTCATATTTATAGATTACCCTAACTTGTTAAATAGACACGTGCATCTCATGTATACTGCATACTGACATTTTACCTGGCATTGCATATTTTACCATATAACATTTTAGGTCATGTAAAATAATTTAAAATTGAATTTCATAGCCTGCATGATACCCCTAACCCCGTGGTAGCATCCGCGCATCTTGTTCTCCTCCCGTTCAGTGAAACGGACATGTTTGGATGGCTACGCGCATGTACGTGCATCCGTTCTTGGGGGTATGCATTTTCGTTACCTGAGCATTCATTTTGAATTTTGAAAGTCGCACATATTTTTCGTATTTTAAATCTGAATTTTTAGACCCAACCCGGGCGCATTTTGAAATATTTTTGTATCCCGCCAAAATTCAATTTATTTAATTTTAAAATTTAGTTTAAATATTTTCATATGATTTCTTTAACAAACTGAAACCTCTTATCTAAAATTTTAAATCTAAAAATCTTTTAAAATTTTAAATCTAATTTCCTAACAAACTAACAACTCCTTTCTCTCTCTCTCTCTCCTCTGAATATATATATTTATATATATTTTATTTATTTAATTTTTCTTTCCTTATTTAATACACAACTTCTTCTTCTTACTTCTTCTTCTTCTTTCTTCTTTCTTCTTTCTTTTTCTTGATCTTGTTTATTGATTCCGTTGATCACCGCCGGAGCCGTGCTCGTCCCTGACGATCCGAGTGATCCAGTGATCGTACCTGACTTGTGTGATCATCCTCGTGCGTTGTTTGGAACCGTTCCGTGTACCGTGCGCGCGTCGCGATATTTCGCCGACGAAGGACATTCCGTACACATCCGTTCTTGTTCCGTCTAGGCAAGTTAATCTTGCTACATGCTATATAATTCATTTTATACCTATTTAAATAAATACCATACCTATAGTTTAAATATAGTACCCCATGTTTAATTTTATAACGTTTCGATGTTCCGTTTGCATCCGTTTATATCATTTTAAATCTAAATCATGAAAACTTATCTTGTGACATACTAGATTACATTATACTGCATCCATATCATTTAAAATATATATCGTCGTATTATTTCTTATTATTATCTTTAATTAGTTTATAATCTGCATTTTATAAAGTTATAAATTTGAAAATATTATAGTTTACACATGAAACGTCGTTGAAAAGCTGATATGACAAATCTGAAATTTACTGTACACCTGACCTTATAAAATTCATTATAAATCATAGAAAAATAATTAGTATACATTCTTTGGTTTGTTACGAAGCTAACTCAGAATACTATAACTCTATGAAATATTTACTTGCAAAATAAATTGTTTAAATAACATAAAATGAAAATGAAAATGTCTCTAAACTGCTGTCCGGGGAAATTCCAGCAGCAAACTTTCAATTTCGAATGTTCATAACTTTTTATAGGACAACCTGAGATGCTTATACTTATAAAAATGAAAAGCTTATTGAATTATCTTTGTTTTGGTATAAGACACATCCATTTTGGAGAACGTTTCTTATTTTTAAGATATTTTACAAATTAGGGTGACGCTGAATTTCTGAACGGAACTTTCTTGTGCATGGTTAATCAATACCACTTTTATAGTTATTAATCGCTTTGAATATGCTATCCATATTAATATTATTATATCAATATTTATATCACATATTGCTTAGTTGTACATCCGACATTTCCATATTATAGTTTTATAACTTTTCGAATACCTGTTTGCATCTATCGCATTTAAGATACACATAATTGCATTCATAGATCACATTACTACATAATACTGTGATATTAACACTCCATGTTTAATAAATTGCATCCGAATTAATATTGGAACTATAACCCTGACTCGAATTGATGACTGTACATCCATATAGTTTAGTCTGTACCTATTTGCATATCATATTACATGTTTCGGTTTGTTGTTTTATTAATACTCATGCTTGTTCTGTGTACCCATGATTATGCTAGTTTGATTATGAGCACCCACATGATATCTTGTATACCCTGACATGACTTGTTACACCTACTACTTGACCCGACATGGTACCGTACACCACTTGACTTGACCTGATGTACCATGGCTTTACCTGTTACCTGATCTTGAGTCTAATGCCAACAAACCTGACCTGTAGTCCTTACGGACTGTTCCTGTTGTCTATCCAGACAAACCTGCACCTACCTGATCCTGATTTGGCATTAGTTATTGATTGGTTAAATACCTGACTTGAACACATATAACTTAGGGGTATGGGGAAATCAATGATGAAACCTAACTTGTAACTCGACAGTGTACTACCTTTACTGATCAGTTTTAGAGGCTAGGCCAGCCTTGGGATGATGCTGCTGACATCATTCATCTGTACATATTTCCTGTTTTAGTGCCTAGCGGTATGTCTCGAATTCATCCCGAGAATCTTGACCGTGGTCCCGGGTATGCACTGGATACTATTGAGTTACATCGATGATTCATCAAATTGATTTCAAAGACTTGAGAGTAGATAACCCAATAGAACAGTTTAGTTTACTCACTGCACACTACCCTTCACTGCCCTGATTTACATTACTGTTACATCTGTTTTTCATTCATGATTATATCTGCATTGCCTGTTACCCTGTTTATATTTTATTGCTTGATGACATGACACGCTGACGTTTGGGTTTTGCATGGCCCAGATTCTTCTACCTCGTTGCAGACTGATCAGGAGTATTGCTGCTGTTAAACGAGCGGTGAAGTTCCTGTCGGTATGTAGTTTCACTTCCAGGTAGTTCATTTATTGTATCTTTTGGCTTTCGCATATTGTTATTTCTTGACTCTTTTACTCTGGCTTATGGACATGTACTAGATAGTTAGTTTACTTTCCTGTTCTTGATATCTCTACAGCCGTAATATGACCGTGGAAGGATTTTTCCTATCCACAGGTAGCATGGTTGGATATGTCACGTGCCCATCTTAGCGTACTCTGGGAAGCGGGGCGTGACATGGTTTCTTTGGTATCAGAGCCATAGGATATAGGTTAATTGGGTTGATTCTTTTGTAGTTGGGTATTGGACCCAATACACGAATCAGAATACTCGTGATTAGGAACATGTCCTGCCACCTTGATTATCGTGATTGTTGAATCTTATCCTTCTCTTAATCCTTTGTTTGGGGCGATATGCAAACCACTTTGCATTTCGACCTGAAATCTTTTTGGTTCTCTATTGTTTCTCCCCGTTTCTTGATTCTGATACTAGGATTTGGGCGATTTGGGTGGAGTTATGTAATTGTGCCCATGAACTGCAGCATGGTTACAATGCGGTACTCTATTTAAGTAACTTGGAGTCCTGGTCTTGATTCACTTCCGTATTCCATGATCGTTATATTGCCTTGCTTCTCTCGGTTTCATTGCTTACCAGTTATTGTTTCATCGCCAGCTTGAATCATGTTTACCGTGGTTAACTCCTTTCAGTATCTTGACTTTGGATGAAGTCATCTTGGTATCTTACTCGTTCTTGTTTTTCCTCGCGTTAGGATTATTCAATCCTGGTGCATTTCCTTGTTTGTTGTTGTCTTGGGACTGGGTTTTCGCGGCACTTTTCATGCTCATATTGATTGTAAGGAAGGGAAGGTGATTCTCCAGATTCCCGGACATTCGGAAGTTGTTTTGCTGGAGGAAGCAGTTCTGTCGGGCCAGTCGAGTTAGGGCTAGGCCGACAAACAAGGTTCTTTCATCAATGGCAGTGGATAAGGAAGAAGTGCCAGCTATATTTGAGAGTTTCATCGAAGTGTGAAGACATATCAGGTTTACCGCCGAGGCGAGACGTGGAGTTCGCACTTGAACTTGTTCCTGGTGCAGCGCCAATCTCAACGGGCATATTACCCGATGGCACCAGTGGAGTTGGAAGAAGTCAGGAAGTAGGTTGCTGAATTAGTTTAGAAGGGTTGGTTTCTCCGTAGCAACTTAACTGGGGAAGCTCCAGTTCTTCTAGTAAAGAAGAAAGATGACACAGGGAGGGCGTGCATTGATTATCGAGAATTAAACCGAGTGATTATTATGAACTAGTACCCGATCCCTCGCATTGGCGAAGTGTTTGAGCAGCTTAGTGGCGCGAGGGTATTCTCGAAGCAGGGTTTGCGGTTCGATATCATCAGGTCCGAGTTAAATCAGAAGATATTTGCAAGATTGTGTTCCGAACTCAGTATGGACATTACGAGTAGTAGTGATGCCCTTCGGAGTAACGAATACACCGGCAATATTTATGGACTTGATGAACGGAATCTTTTCACCATTCTTGGACCAGTTTTAGTAATGGCCATGGAAGATATTCTGGTCTACTCGAGGAGCATTGAAGAGCATGCAGAACGCTTGAAGATCACACTGCAGACTTGGAGGCAAGAAAGATTATATGCAAGGATGAGCAAGTGTAAGTTTTGGCTTGAAGAAGTAAAGTTTTGGGATATACCGTAGCTGGAGATAGAATCGCCGTTGATCCTAAAAGATCACTGCAGTTCGAGAATGGACGATTCCAAAGAATGTTGCGGAGATAAGAAGTTCCTTAGACTTGCCAGGTATTATAGAAGGATCGTGGAGAATTTTTCACGTTTGGCTGAGCCTTGACCAAGCTTACGTGCAAGGAGGTACCATTGGTATGGACAAATAAGTGTGTGTCAGCTTTTGAGGCGTTGGAGCAAAGTTTGACAACCGCTTTCATTTTAACCGTGCCAGACAGTTCCGTAGGATTGGTGTTTCGCAGCAACGCATCTGGGAAGGAATTGGGGTGTGTATCGGTACAGCATGGGAAGGTTGTATCTTACGCGTTGAGACAGTTGAAGACCCATGAGAAGAATTACCCAACTCATGACTTGGAGTTTGCGGCTGGGATTTTGCTTGAAGATTTGGAGACACTGGTTATTGGGAGAACGGGGTCGAAGTATTCAGCGATCACAAAAGCCTAAAGTACGTGTTCGCTCAGAAAGAGCTAGTTGTGAGACAGCGAAGATGGTTGAAGCTGACGGATGACTACGACTTCGATCTTAAGTACCATCCAGGAAAAGTTAGCGTTGTACCGGATACTCAGTCGGATACCGGCAATTCAGATGTTGATTACGCAGAAGGAACTCGTTGAAGACTTTCGAAAATTTGATTTGAAGGTTGTGCTACCACATTCTTCAGGACAGTGATGCAGCTGCAAGTACATTCGTCATTGATCGAGAGTAATAAGGCAGCGCAGTCGAAGGACTCAAAATTGCAAAAGTTTCGAGAACAGGTTGAAGCTAGACTTCGAACGGACTTATTGATTCATGAAGATCGTTCGTTACGATATGGTAGTCGTTGTGTGTGCCAAAGGGAGACATCCGCGAAGAAGTTATGAAGGAAGGCGCACAGTTCCGCATGTTCCGTACATCCAGGAGGCACGAAGATGTACCGAGATATACAACAGAATTTCTGGTGGGAAGGCATGAAACGGAAGATTGCTCGCTTTGTGGCAAAGTGCTTGGTATGTCAGCAAGTTAAGGCTGAACATCAAGGGGTTGTTGGTTTATTGCAACCACTTCTGATCAGTGGAAGTGGGAACATATGACCATGGATTTCGTGACGGCTCTACCAAGGAATCGGAAAGGCAACAATGTAGTTGGGTGATCGTTGACGGTTTGACCAAGGCAGCTCATTCATCCCTTTCGAGTTGGTCAATCAACAGAAGTTTTGGCAGAACGGTACGAGCGGGGGATTGTAGGATTGCGTGGAATGTCGGTGAGCATCGTGTCCGATCGTGACACTCGTTTCTTAGCACACTTTTGGAGGAGCTTACAGGGAAGTTTGGGGACTCGATTGAAGTTTAGCACAGCTTATCGCCCTCTAACAGATGGCCAGTTGGAGAAAGCGATCCACATTCTCGAAGACATGTTGAAATCTTGCATGTTAGACTTCAAGGGTTCATGGGAGGATCATCTACACTTGGTGGAGTTTTCCTACAACAACAGTTTCCAGGCGACTTTTGGGATGGCTCCATTCGAAGCTTTATGTGGTCGCAAGTGTCGTTCACCAGTTTGTTGGGACGGTGTCGGGGAACGATGATTGTTGGGACCAGATGTGGTTGTGCAGACAGTTGAGAAGGTTTATACTATCCGGAATCATATGAAAGTAGCACAAGACCGACAAGGATTTGGGCTGTTACATCGAGAAGACCTCTAGAGTTTGTTGTTGGTGATTTGGTATTCTTGCAGATATCACCAACTAGAGGTGTGATCCGTTTCGGAAGTCGAGGAAAGCTTAGTCCTCAATTCGTCGGACCTTTTGAGATCTTGGAACGTGTTGGAGAAGTGGCTGATCGTTTGGCGCTACCGCAATCCTTGACGAATGGTCATGACGTATTTCTCGTACCTCAACCCCGTAAGTATGTTCGAGATGAAACACATGCGTTGGATCATTCGGAGCTGACTATACGAGAAGATTTGACTTTTGAAGAGCGACCGGTGTCGATCGTGGATCGAAGAGAAAAAGGTTCTTAAGAACAAGGTTATCCCTCTTGTACTTGTCTCTTGGGGTAATCGCTCGCATGGAGAACCAACTTGGGAACGAGAAGATGAAATCCGGCAAAAGTTTCCACATCTATTCTTGAAAATTCTTGTTTGTTTATCCTATCTTGTTCTTGGAATTTCGAGAACGAAATTCTTTTGTAGTTAGGTATAATGTAACACCCGAGTTCATTTATACCAATTCTAGTCCTCGTATTTCTTTATTTGTGGTATTTTTTCCTGATTTATCGTGTTTTGGGTGCGAATAGTATTTACATTTTACATTGCATTCGACCCGACCCGCTTGCTTGAACATGTTTGATTCATATTTATAGATTACCCTGACTTGTTACATAGACACGTGCATCTCATGTATACTGCATAATGACATTTTACCTGGCATTGCAAATTTTACCATATAACATTTTAGGTCATGTAAAATAATTTAAAATTGCATTTCATAGCCTGCATGATACCCCTAACCCCGTGGTAGCATCCGCGCATCTTGTTCTCCTCCCGTTCAGTGAAACAGACATGTTTGGATGGCTACGCGCATGTACGTGCATCCGTTCTTGGGGGTATGCATTTTCGTTACCTGAGCATTCATTTTGAATTTCGAAAGCCGCACATATTTTTCGTATTTTAAATCTGAATTTTTAGACCCGACCCGGGCGCGTTTTGAAATATTTTTGTATCCCGCCAAAATTCAATTTATTTAATTTTAAAATTTAGTTTAAATATTTTCATATGATTTCTTTAACAAACTGAAACCTCTTATCTAAAATTTTAAATCTAAAAATCTTTTAAAATTTTAAATCTAATTTCCTAACAAACTAACAACTCCTTTATCTCTTTCTCTCTCCTCTGAATATATAAATTTATATATATTTTATTTATTTAATTTTACTTTCCTTATTTAATACACAACCTCTTCTTCTTACTTCTTCTTCTTCTTTCTTCTTTCTTCTTTCTTTTTCTTGATCTTGTTTCTTGATTCCGGTGATCACCGCTGAAGCCGTGCTCGTCGCTGACAATCCGAGTGATCCAGTGATCGTACCTGACTTGTGTGATCACCCTCGTGCGTTGTTTGGAACCGTTCCGTGTACCGTGCGCGCGTCGCGACATTTCGCCGACGAAGGACGTTCCGTACACATCCGTTCTTGTTCCGTCTAGGCAAGTTAATCTTGCTACATGCTATATAATTCATTTTATACCTATTTAAATAAATACCATACCTATAGTTTAAATATAGTACCCCATGTTTAATTTTATAACGTTTCGATGTTCCATTTGCATTCGTTTATATCATTTTAAATCTAGATCATGAAAACTTATCTTGTGACATACTAGATTACATTATACTGCATCCATATCATTTAAAATATATATCGTCGTAATATTTCTTATTATTATCTTTAATTAGTTTATAATCTGCATTTTATAATGTTATACATTTGAAAATATTATAGTTTACACATGAAACGTCGTTGAAAAGCGGATATGACAAATATGAAATTACTGTACACCTGACCTTATAAAATTCATTATAAATCATAGAAAAATCATTAGTATACGTTCTTTAGTTCGTTATGAAGCTAACTCAGAATACTATTACTCTAAGTAATATTTAATTGCAAAATAAATTGTTTCAATGATGTAAAATGCAAATGAAAATGTCTCTAAACTGCTGTCCGGGGAAATTCCAGCAGCAAACTTTCAATTTCGAATGTTCATAACTTTTTATAGGGACAACCTGAGATGCTTATACTTATAAAAATGAAAACCTTATTGAATTATCTTTGTTTTGGTATAAGACACGTCCATTTTGGAGAACGTTTGTTATTTTTAAGATATTTTACAAATTAGGGTAACGCTGAATTTCTGAACGGAACTTTCTTGTGCATGGTTAATCAATACCACTTTTATAGTTATTAATCGCTTTGAATATGCTATCCATATTAATATTATTATATCAATATTTATATCATATATTGCTTAGTTGTACATCCGACATTACCATTTTATAGTTTTATAACTTTTCGGATACCCGTTTGCATCCATCGCATTTAAGATACACATAATTGCATCCATAGATCACATTACTACATAATACTGTGATATTAAAACTCCATGTTTAATAAATTGCATCTTAATTAATATTGGAACTATAACCCTGACTCGAATTGATGACTGTACATCCATATAGTTTAGTCTGTACCTATTTGCATATCATATTACATGTTTCGGTTTGTTGTTTTATTAATACTCATGCTTTTTCTGTGTACCCATGATTATGCTAGTTTGATTATGAGCACCCACATGATATCTTGTATGCCCTGACATGATTTGTTACATCTACTACTTGACCCGACATGGTACCGTACACCACTTCACTTGACCTGATGTACCATGGCTTTACCTGTTACCTGATCTTGAGTCTAATGCCAACAAACCTAACCTGTAGTCCTTACGGACCGTTCCTGTTGTCTATCCAGACAAACCTGCACCTACCTGATCCTGATTTGGCATTAGTTCTTGATTGCTTAAATACCTGACTTGAACACATATAACTTGGGGGTATGGGGAAATCAATGATGAAACCTGACTTGTAACTCGACGGTGTACTACCTTTACTGATCAGTTTTAGAAGCTAGGCCAACCTTGGGATGATACTGCTGACATCATTCATCTGTACATATTTCCTATTTTAGTGCCTAGCGGCATGTCTCGGATTCAGCCCGAGAATCTTGACCGTGGTCCCGGGTATGCACGGGATACTATTGAGTTACATCGATGATTCATCAAATTGATTTCAAAGACTTGAGAGTAGATAACCCAATAGAACAGTTTAGTTTACTCACTGCACACTATCCTTCACTGCCCTGATTTACATTACTGTTACATCTGTTTTTCATTCATGATTATATCTGCATTGCTTGTTACCCTGTTTATATTTTATTGCTTGATGACATGACGCGCTGACTTCTGGGTTTTGCATGGCCCAGATTCTTCTACCTCGTTGCAGACTGATCAGGAGTATTGCTGCTGTTAGACGAGCGGTGAAGTTCCTGTCGGTATGTAGTTTCACTTCCAGGTGGTTCATTTATTGTATCTTTTGGCTTCCGCATATTGTTATTTCTTGACTCTTTTACTCTGGCTTATGGACATGTACTAGATAGTTAGTTTACTTTCCTGTTCTTGATATCTCTACAGCCGTAATATGACCGTGGAAGGATTTTTCCTATCCACAGGTAGCATGGTTAGCTATGTCACGTGCCCATCTTAGCGTACTCTCGGAAGCGGGTCGTGACATGGATAGTTAGCAAGTAAGGTCTTAGGAAGTCATGGATAGATTCTAGTATAATTGATTGATAGTGTCGTTAGTTAGTTGTAGTCGCGAACCCTAGAATAAAGTTTACACTCACACACACACACTCGCATGCATTTTACTTTCTTGTGCGTCTATGGGGATATGTATATATATATACACATGGGTATAGGACTATGTATATATATATATATACACACACACACATACATGGAAGATGATGATAGTATACGATATTTGGAGATGAGTCGATGAGATTGGGTATGGTGCCACGAGATCGGTGATATGATTTGGTTCATATTATGAGATGCGACATGATATTATAGCGGGTCCTTAGGCGATGTGTTTTCATAAACACGCATATATATATGTAGATAGTATCAGTATGTACCAGACTTCACATCCCGAAAGTACGGAACATGACCGGCACTTAAACTACGAAACGTCTCGAGGCGTAAGTAATCTAAGTAAGCCGAAAACCCAGAAATCCAAACCAAGAAAAGTAGTAGAGTGAAGGAAAAACCAACTTAAAGCAAGTAATATTAATAACATAGGCCGAATTATGCGTTTTAAAAAAAACATCAAGTATTTTCTGAAAATTTCGGCAGAGTCTCCTTTGTAAATACTGGCCCCCAAACGGGATACAACATGAATAGTATACGAAATCAATAAAAGGCATCCCCAAGCGGGAGCTAGCTCTTCGTCAATCGGCGGTCACAACCACACAAGTAATATAATATACAACGCCAAGGGCGAGGATCAAACTCAAAAGGAAACTCAAAATAACAAGAAAACCACAGAAATATAGCGCGCGACTCTAAGATCGAAAGAATAACATCACTGGTCTCTATCTCAAAATAAATACATGTTTGGTTGTTGGAATTTACTAGATACAACTGAATAATATTATACAAAATAATACGATGGGTACGATACCAATAAACCCACCTACTAGCAAGTCACCCGAAAGAAGCAGTGCCAGCAAAGCCGTAATGAAACCTGTATGGCAAAACCTGCAAGAACTGTGGCACAACGGGGGTGAGTTGCCAACTCGTGAGTAGAAAAACATCTACGAATAGAAATCGCATGAACAACGCAATCCTAGGTCATACGATCATAATATGTCCTCAAATATATAACCAGCAGCCTATAACCATGGCTAGGGTAAATATCTAACCCAAGTGTAATCCCATGTGCCCGTGTCAGTGCCTCAGGTAGCAATATATCATATGGATGATGTATGAATGCATGAAACAAAATGCATGTACTGAATAAAACTGCTTTCATAATTTAGTGAGATTTCTGTACTTTTAAAAGAGGTATCATAAATGAAATCAGCATAAACAGTGTCTAGAATCGACACAAAACATAAATCCCAATGTCTCAATATCTCAGGATCTCAATGTCTCAATCTCACTATCTAGGGCGCCATCAATCCAGACCGGCCCCTACCATCAATCTCAAGACCACGATGGTATCCTCCGGATATCCGACGTGTCGGGTAAAATCACCGGTCGGTAGTGCTCCCCTTCCAGGCTCAACGCCATCATCTGCGATCCTCTTGCCCCGGGGTACTGCACCGGGTCCACCATGTACCCGAAATGGTTCCTCCACTCCTCGAACTCGAGTCTCGAAATCCATCAGCAAACCCATGGTGGACGACTCATACATCATGGGAAAACCGCACTTTTCTTTAAAAAAAGAGAAAGAATTTTATAAGTGTTTTTGCGGTTTTCCCCCAAATCCAGGAAATCTCATGAAAATCCGAATCCAAATCCTCAATAGCATGTAAACAGTGAATATAGACATAAAAATCCATGAATGCGGCATATCAATGAATAATAACATGCATGAAGTAACAAGTAATAACTACAATGTCTAATCTAACATATAAGGCAAGTACACTAATATCATGTCTAAATTATTAGCTAACATCCTATGTCAATGCAATAATATTTCTAAAGTGTACGTGGCATAGCAATTACCGATGAAGATGTGTGTGAGCCGGCAAGTAAGTGTACGTGGTACATACGCATCATCGGTAATGGTGCTGGTGTCCTAACAGCATGATATCAACAATGCAAATAGGAATCACAATATAAGTATGCGGTGCGGAGCGAACAGCAATAATGAGCGGGAGCTAAATACTATACACAATGATAACAAATCTACATTAAATATAAATCTAGTCTAACAACTACCCTAAACTATACGGCCGAGCTAACAAGCTAAACTAAAGGTAAGGAAACTGCCTAATATCTGAGTCGATACATACACATATATATATATATATATATATAGTCGGTGATCCCGCCTCGATAATATCACATCCAATACATATCGATAATCAAATATTCCCAAGTCAAGAGTGCGGATCAAAAATCAATATATAGCTTGTACGTAAATCCGTCGTACAGCATCCCAAATCTGGGTACGGGTCAATATCACATTCATCACATTATTCATCTGGTATCCTCTTTATCCAAGATCATAATCCGGGTACTGATCTACGTCTAGTACGATACTAATATCATCAATTTAATCATGATCTGACTGCTGATCTACAGCCTCATACAAACCGATATCATCATCATATATCGTCATAAAGAGGTATACAACGCCTAATGCGACCTATTATGAATATCTTAACATATCTTATCTGTTGGGTTTACCTAGCACCTCATGAAGGGATTGGAAGCATCACATGTACCAAAGATTGAATTAATAGGGTGCTAAGTAAACATACAATGAATCGTTCCTAGAAAATTAGGGTTTCAATACTTTGCACATCATCTCAAGTAAGAAAAGCTAGGGTTTTGAGAGTACAACCTTTGTAGCTCCCTACTCTAGACTCCTCGGCTGCTTGGGGTTTGGAAAAGGTCCGCTTGAACTCCTTTAGGTCCATGATGATCCATCCGGAGTCCGCTTTGTCCAAGCTTGCAACTTCACAAGATCAAGAATGAAAATGGAAGCTAACACTCTAAACAAGTGGGCAAGACTTGTGTAGAATGATGTTGTGGTGGCTTTTCTCACTTCAAAATCCTAACTTGATGATTATTTTGCTCACTACCAAAAATCTAGAGAGCAATGGTAGAATGAGGAAGAAGATGATGGCTTTTTGAGAAGAAGAGAAAAGATTAACCCTTCATCAAAGAAAATAAAAATATATGTAAATATATTTATCACTTCTCATCTCAAACCATGGTTAAATCATATGGATATTATTTCACTTGAGTTAAAACATAAAAGAAAAGATTAACTCATGGTTAGAAGGTAGGTGAGCATGGTTAGGTCAAGAAGAGTGTAGAACTCATCCATGAATTATCCTTTTCTTTTTCCTTTGTTTTAAAAAAAATAAAATAATAACACATATATATATAAAATCATGGTGTGAGTCTTATATTTCCACCATTTTCCATTTATATGCAACCATGAAGAATGATGTATGTATGTATGTGTACATGCACATCCATATGTGCATGAAACATAAAAGAATGCATACATGCATGCATACATCAAAAAAATACAAGAAAGGATTTCTAGTGAGAAAATAATGGTTAAATGATAAATCAACACTTGATTTATCAATTTGGCCATATCACATACGACCCAAACAAAAGCAAGCCGTCCGATTAATATACGGTATCTCATACGCGCATTTTAACCGGGTCCATGCGCCTATCGCATACGCGCACCACAACGTTTCGCCTGGACTAGGTAACTCCTTTGTGGGACTCTAAGACTCGTCAATACGCCGATAGTGGGTGATGATCATATCAAGCACCCCCAAGCCGCAAGCGGTCAGCTAAACGTAACGGCCATCCGGGTATTGAGCGATCAGAAGAAAACAAGCGAACCTGCTACAACTCCCGTCGAGCCAACCGGCAATACTTCCCGTACAGTCCGGTCTCCTCGTCTGATATGTCGCATATCAAGTCTATGGGTGGTAAACGTCAGACCCCAATAACCGATAAGTCGTGCCGATGTGAGGCTCATAACGGGTCGAGAAACTACTGGTAACACTTACCAGCAAATCTCTGAATCAGCCCTGGCCAGGGACTTCCCTGTTACGGCCAATCGAGCACAGCGCAACATCAACCCCCAATACCGGGAGAGACGAAACCCCTCCTATCGCTCATTGCCTCCATGTGACTCAGGACTATACCCAAAAACCACCGTTTTGCACGCCCTCATGGACATGGTAAGGTGGAAATCAAAGCACGGTGGGAATCACACAAGACTCTATGACGATCTCGGGTCTACAGACTAACCTGCACAAGTGTCACCAGAGAACTGCCATCTGACGTGAGGTATAATACCATCTGGGAGTTCTCGGCGAGTCCGTCCAGTGTACCCAGTCTCTACTGAGCACCCGTATACCCTCTCTGATGTCAAACACCAATGGATATGGGATCATCCATCGCCCATCTCATGGGTCGAGAAGCGTATACGCTAGTCTACACTGGTATATCGATGCCCCGTATCGATACATCCACGACTAGGGACCTTGAAGGATGTACTTATGGACTACCATGTCCCCACTAGTATGATCCGCATCATAGTCCAGGTAGTCAAGTACACATCCTAAGGGCTTTACCAACATGTAACTATAAGACAGTATAAAGAGACAAGTATACATGTTAAGATAAAGAGCAACCAGATAGCATACTATCATATCGAGCAAGAAAGTCATCTCTATATATATCCAAGCATCCAATATAATATACATCATCTGTACAATACTGGCCTCTAGGACATACATACAACTAACAATCTTCCACTTGCACTAGGGCCAGCTGCTGTAGTATCGCATACCGAGCATCCCGAAGAGTCTCTCAAACTGTATCTGGGGAATGGCCTTCGTGAGTGGATCCGCTGTGTTATTCTTCGTGTCAACCCTCCTGACCTCGATCTCCCGGCGATCAACTATCTCCCGGATCAGGTGATACCGCCTCAGAATATGCCTGGATCGCTGATGGGACCTGGGTTCCTTGGCCAAAGCCACCGCTCCATTGTTATCGCAATACAAAGGTATTGGATGCTCAAAGATTGAACCACTCCAAGTTCAGTAATGAACTTCTTGATCCAGACAGCCTCTTTGGCAGCATCGTTGGCAGCGATGTATTCAGCCTCCATCGTCGAGTCTGCCACGGTTTCCTGCTTGGAACACTTCCAGCTAACCGCCCCTCCGTAAAGGGTAAAGACAAATCCCGACTGCGACTTAGAGTCGTCCTTATCACTCTGGAATCTTGAATCCGTAAAGGACTCCTCTTGGAGTTCTCCGTTACCATACACCAAGAGCATCTCTTTAGTCCTTCGCAAGTACTTGAGAATGCTCTTCACAGTTGTCCAGTAACTCTCTCCTGGATCAGCTTGATACCTGCTCACTACACTTAGTGAGTATGCTACATCGGGTATGGTACATAGCATCGCGTACATGATAGAGCTTACAGCCGAAGCATAGGGTATCCCTTGCATGCGAGCTCTCTCCAAATCTATCTTGGGAGACATCTCTTTGGAGAGAGTGACTCCAGAGATCGTGGGTAAGTTCCCACGCTTGGATTCTTCCATACTAAACCTCTTTAGTATGGTGTCAATGTACCTAAATTGGGACAATCCCAATATCCGTTTGGATCTATCTCTATATATCCTAATTCCCAATATGCAGGAGGCATCACCAAGATCTTTCATTGAGAATCTTTGTGATAAGAAAAGCTGACCGATTGCAGCATAGGAATGTCATTTCTTATCAAGAGTATGTCGTCCACGTACAATACGAGGAAGACAACCTTACTCTCTGCTATCTTCTTGTAGATACAAAGTTCATCTACGTTTTTGACGAAATCATACTCTTTGATAATGACGTCAAAGCAGATGTTCCAACTCCGCGATACTTGCTTTAATCCATAAATGGATTTAAGCAGCTTGCACACCTTCCCGCTGCTCCCACTATCTACGAAGCCCTCTGGCTGAGTTATGTACACGCACTCTTCTAAATCACCGTTTCGAAAGGCGGTCTTAACATCCATTTACCAGATTTCGTAGTCATGATATGCAGCAATGGCAAGCATGATCCGAATGGACTTAAGCATAGCCACTGGAGAAAAGGTCTCGTTATAGTCCACACCTGGTCTTTGACGAAAACCCTTTGCAACAAGTCTAGCTTTGAAAGTCTCCACTTTCCCATCTACACCAAGTTTTTTCTTGAAGATCCACTTGCTCCCAATGGGTTTTACCCCTTCAGGAACATCTTCCAAAGTCCATACTTTGTTGGTGTACATAGATTCCATCTCGGACCGCATTGCATCCAGCCATTTCACTGAGTCCCCACTCGTGATGGCCTGCTTGAAGCTAGTTGGGTCATCATCCTCCATGATGCAATCCTCGCTCCCACCATCCATGAGAAAACCGTAGTATCTCTCAGGTTGGTGAGGAACCCTACTAGATCGGCGGAGAGGCTAAGGTTCGTTGGGAGCTACTGAATCCTCTGGTTCCACTAAATCTTTTGTTGTGGTTTGTACTGCTGGAACCTCTTCCAGTTCTACCTCAGAACCACTAATCTCTTTTGCAAGAAATTCCTTTTCTAAAAAGGTGGCATGTTGAGCAACAAACACTCTTTGTTTCTCACTGTGGTAGAAGATATACCCTCGCGAATGCTTGGGATATCCAATAAAATTACACAAAACAGACATTGCCTCAAGTTTGTCCGGTTTTTGTCTTTTGACATAGGCCGGGCAACCCCATATCTTAATAAAATTAAGATATGGTCTCTTCCCCTCCCATATCTCATATGGGATGGTAGGCACATATTTGGTAGGAACCCTAATCAGTAGGTATGCTGTTGTCTCCAGTGCATATCCCCAGAAGGAAATAGGTAACTCAGCTGTGCTCATCATAGAGCGCACCATATCTAATAGGATGCGATTCGTCCGTTCTGACACACCGTTGTGCTGTGGTGTATATGGAGGAGTCAGCTGAGAGAGAATCTCATTCTCTTTTAGGAAGTCCAGGAATTCAATGCTCAAGTATTCACCTCCTCGATCAGATCGTAGGATTTTAATACTTTTTCCGGTTTGGTTCTCGACTTCTTGTTTATATTCTCTAAATTTCTCAAAATCTTCTGATTTGTGTTTCATCAGGAACACATACCCGAACCTAGAGAGATCGTCAGTAAATGTAATGAAGTACGCAGAACCATCCCTGGCATGTGTAGACATGGGACCGCATACATCGCTATGCACCAGTCCTAAGAGTTCCGTAACTCTTTCTCTGTGTCCTGTAAACGGAGTTTTGGTCATCTTGCCTTTGAGACATGACTGGCAAGTGTCATAAGATGAAAATTCAAACGGATTTAAATGTCACGACCCGAAAGTACGGAACATGACCGGCACTTAGACTACGAACGTCGCAAGGCGTACGTAAGCTAAGTAAGCCGAACCTAGAAATCCAAACCAAGAGAAGTAGTAGAGTGTAGGAAGAACCATATCAAACAACCTGTATTCAACATAATATACAACGCCTAAAGGCGAGGATCACAACAGAAAAGGAAACTCCAACCAGCAAGAAACCCATAGAGATATAATACGCGACTCTAAGGTCGAAAGGATAACCATCACTGGTCTCTATCTCAAATAAGTACATGTTTGGTTGATGGAACTTCTAGATACAACTGAATATAATATACAATGTATAATGATGGGTACGATACAAATAACCCACCTACTAGCAAATCACCTGAAAGAAGCTGTGCCCGCAAAGCCGTAATGAAACCCGTACGGCAACACCTGCAAGAAACTGGGGTGAGTTGCCAACTCATGAGTAGAAAAAGATCTACGAACAGAAAATCGCATGTATGACGCAATCCTAGGTCATACGATCAATATATATAATCCTCAAGTATATAACCAGCAATCTCTAACCATGGCTAGTGTAAATATCTAACCTAAGTGTAAACCCATGTGTCTGTGCCAGTGCATCAGGTGGCAATATATATCATATGAATGATGTAAAGAATGCATGAACCAGAATGCATGTACAGAAGAAAACTGCTTTCATAACTTGTGAGATTTCCGTATTTTAAATGAGGTATCATAATGAAATCAGCATAAAACAGTACCTAGCATCGGCACAAAAAATAAATCTCAATATCTCGATATCTCTGTATCACAATCTCTGTACCTCAATATCTCAAATCTCAATGTCTCAATCATAATATCCAGGGCGCCGTCAGTCCAGATTGGCCCTTACCATTCATCTCATGACTACGACGGCATCCTCCGGATATCCGACGTGTCGGGTAATATCACCGGTCGGTCGTGCTCCCCTGCCAGGCTCAACGCCATCTCCTGCGATCTTCTTGCCCCGGGGTACCGCACCGGGCCCACCATGTACCCGAAACGGTTCATCCGCCTCCTCGAATCGGGTCTCGAAATCCATCAGCAAACTCATGGTGGACGACTCATACATCATGGAAAAACCACATTTTTATTTAAAAAAGAGAAAGCAGTTTATATATATGTTTTGCAGTTTTCCTCCAAATCCAGAAAATCTCATGGAAACCCGAATCCAAATCATCAATAGCATGTGAAATCATGAATATAAGCATGAGAATCCATGAATGCAGCATATAATGAATAACAGTATGCATGAAGTGTCGAGTAATAACTACAATGTCAAGCTGGCATATAAGGCAAGCATACTAATATCATGTCACTACTGGCTAACAAGCTAAGTCAAGCAATAATATTTTCTAAGTGTTCGTGACATGGCAATTACCGATGAAGATGTGTGTGAGCCGGCAAATAAGTGTACGTGGTACATACGCATCATCGGTAATGGTGCTGGTGCCCTAACAGCAGGATATCAATAATGAAATATGAATCATAACAGTATGCGATGCAGAGCAACAATGATAAAGTGCGGGAGCTGAATACTAACACAATGATGGCTGAACTGCATCTAATGTCATAAGAATCCTATAGCTACACCAACTATAAGGCTGAGCTAAAAGGTTAACTGCAGGTAAGGTAAACCGCCTAACCTTTGAGTCGATATATGTATAAGTATATATAGTCGGTGATCCGCCATAATAATATCACATCCGATAACATATCTCTATAATCAATTATTCCCAAATCAAGAGTGCGGATCAAACATCAATTTATAGCTCGTACGTAAATCCGTCGTACGGCATCCCCAAATCTGGGTACGGGTCAATATCATATTTGTCATATTATTCATCAAGTATTCTTTTATCAAATATCATTATCTGGGTACTGGCCTATGTCTAGTACAATGCTAACATCATCACTATAATCAAGATCTGATCACTGATCGACAGTCTCGTATAAATCAATATCATCATCATATATCGTCAATTTAATCATAATCCAGCTTCTGATTTACAGTCTCTAGCAAAAACGATATCATCAGCCCAAATCATCTCAAGGAGTATACATCGCCCAAGGCGGCCTATCGCAAATATCCCATCATATCATATCACATCCTATCTCGTATCATAATCACATGTCGATCATCTAAAATATTTATATCTCCATTCTTATTTATCATCCCCAAAATCCTCTAAATCATCAAAAGTATCACAAGTATGAATTTTACCGTATCACTGATATCATAATCTCAGCTCAACTCTCATCGACTCATTTAAATCCCAAGTATCATCCTCAAATCTGTATGTGAACATAAAGTCCCAAACCCATGTGAACACATCTCGATATAGAATCCCATAATCACATATGAATAAGGAGGAATGCAAGTATGTATGTGTGTATATGTATGTGTAGTGCACCCACTACCTAGGGTTTCGTAACATTTCACCATTCCAACATACCAATATCCATTTAAACATCAATAATTAATCCCAACATCAAATAATAAATTGTTGGTGTGTATACGCATCCGTATACATCACCACGGACTGCGGGGGTGCTATACGCCATCCACCCGACTTCTCCCCGTAGATATAAATCTACTCACCTAGATATGTATGCCGGTGCCGATGTCGCCGTTTGCATCTCCAACGCCTCGACGGCACGTGGGGTACCTACAAGGATATCACACGCTAAAACTCATGAAAATCATGTCGGAAACCAAAATGGTGCACACTACGCCCATAGGTAAAAACCTGTGGCCTTGTGTGCAAACACAGCCAATATCCTCTGTCGTTGACGTCCAAACGCCACCCGACAGAAACGAATGATCGAATACCAAAATCCATACGAAAACATGTCGTAAATCATACGCCAACTCATGAAAAACAACCCAGATTTTACCCTAACAGGAAACAGTCAAAACTAGACATACAGGGGGTCAAGTTTACATGAAATGGGGCTATGCACGCAAAACGAGGCAGTTCCACCCTGGTATGGCCACAAATTGCGGCCAGGGGGAATAAATCTGCGGCCGGGGTTTGGTGGTTGTAGGGTTCCTAGGCACCCTAATGAGTTCTCACAAGGCATCGATCATGCCAAATTAAAATTTTAAGGGTGCCGAGAGACCCGACTACGGATCGTCGGCTAGAAGTTTAGGCGAAAAGCTAACTAGTTAACACTTAACTAAGAGATACGGAAATACAACCTTTGTAGATCCGGTCGTCCACCTCCACGGCTCCGAGATGAGGTCCTCTCCGCTGTCCAAATCAAATCCGGGCTCTAGCGTCGGCTTCATCAGAGAATGGACGGGCTAGGTCGTCGACGACGTGCCGAAGATGATCTACGTCGAAGCATCACTAGATCGAGCTCCACCTTCACCAAGTCTTGAAAACTTGTGAAGGAAACACACTCTACTACTTGGCAAGAGGTAGAGGATGAAGAAATAGGAAGTGGGTAGACTTTAGAATTGGATTTCTCACTTGTTTTCATCAATCACCATTGATGAAGAATGGTTTTCTTCTTGAGTTCAAGGAAGAAGAAGAAGAAAATGATATATGATAAGTTAATGAAAAAGAATAGAAAAACCATCCTTATCATAATTCTAACTATGGTTATGTGTAGAGAATTAACCAAGGGTTAAAGGAATGGTTAGGGTTAAGGATGAGATAAGAATGGTGGACAAAGTCAAAGCTTCATGAAGCTTCAACTAAACAACAAATAAAGCCACCATTCTTTTCTCTTCTCATTTATTTTCCAAAATGAAATGGATAAAGAAATAAGTGAATAAAACAAAACCCTAACCATAATCATGTAACCATGGTTTGATCTTTACACAAAAACCCTAGCATAACATGTATCATCAAACATGATACAATCAAGTGCACAAAAGTATATCACATATACAATGTGTACAATCCGAGTGAGAAAATCCATTTAAAGTGAACCAATACTAGTTAATGCAAAGTAATATATCAAATATATAATTATGCATTAAATCATTATATCAACACTTGATTTAACGATCCGGTCATATCGCATATAACCGACTAGTATTCTATGTATCGGCTTATCGAACCAACCCTTGATTCGATAACTAGGTTATATCGCATACAACCTTTCGATACATTCATCGCGAGAATGGAATACGGTATCACATACATGCATTATTCTCGGTCCCGCACATATCTCATATGCGCTCCTATTTCGTTTCGCTTGAGCCAGGAAACCTCTGTATAGGACTCTAAAGACTCGTCAATACGCCGGCAGCAGGTGATGATCATATCAAGCACCCACAAGCCGCAAGCGGTCTGCTAAACGTAACGGCCACCCGGGTATTGAGCGATCTGAAGATCGACGAGCAAGCCCGCTCACACTCCAGTGAATCCGACCAGTAACACTACCGTACAGTCCGGTCTGATCGTCTGATATGTCGCATATCTCGCCTAGGGGTGGTAAACGTCAGACCCCAATAGCTCGATAAGTCGTGTCGATATGAGGTCTATAACTGTTCGAGAAACTACTGGTAACACTTACCAGTAAATCTCAGCAACCCTGGCCAGGGATTTCCTGTTATAGCCAATCGAACACAGCGCAATATCAACCCCCTATACCGGGAGAGACGAATCCCCTCCTATCGCTCATTGCCTCCATGTGACTCGGGACTGTACCCAAAAACCACCGTTTTGCATGCCCTCTTGGACGTGGTAAGATGGAAATCAAAGCACAGTGGGAACCACACAAGACTCTATGACGATCTCGGGTCTACAGACTACTCTGTACCAGTGTCACCAGAGAACTGCCATCTGACGTGAGGTATAATACCATCTGGGAGTTCTCGGCGAGTCCGTCCAGTATACCCAGTCTCTACTGAGCACCCGTATATCATCTCTGATGTCAAACACCGATGGATATGGGATCATCCATCGCCCATCTGTATAGGTCGAGAAGGTATACGCTAGTCTACTCTGGTATATCGATGCCCCGTCTCGATACACCCACGACTAGGGACTTTGAAGGATGTACTTATACACTATCTATCCCCACTAGTATGATCTGCATCATAGTCCAGGTAGTCAAGCACACATCCTAAGGGCTTTACCAACATGTAACAGAGAGATAATCAGTATACACGTTAAGGTAAAGTTCAACCAGATAACATACTATCATGTCGAGCAAGAAAGTCCTCCCTATATATGTCCCAGCATCCACTACAATATACATCTTATGTACAGTAATGGCCTCTAGGGCATACATATAACTAACAATCTCCCACTTGCACTAGGGCCATCTGTAGCAGTGGTTGTAGTATCTCATACTCAACCATCCCATAAAAAAATCTCTCTTTGGGAACAGGCCTTTGTGAGTGGATCCGTTGTGTTGTCCTCAGAATCTACTCTCCTTACCTTGATCACCCTGGAGATCAACTATCTCCATGATCAGGTGATGCGGTCTCAGAATATGCCTGGGTCACTGATGGGACAGGTGTTCCTTGGCATAAGCCACAACCCCATTGTCTCACAATGGTAGGAACGAAGTTCATCTCATGAACCAATATACACCCAAACAGCCTCCTTGGTAGCATCTTAAGTAGCGATGTATCGAGCCTTTATCGTCTAGTATGTCACGGTATCCAGCTTGGAACTCTTCCAACATACCGTCCCTTCACTGAGGGTAAAGACAATGCCTGTGACTGACATTCAGTCGTCTTTATCACCGTGGAACCTTTCCAGTGATTCTTCCCAGGATCGATTGATACCATCTCACTACTACTAGTGAGATTCCTAACATCCATTTAGATCTATCTCATAGATTCAAAATCCAGGATTTAGTAGGTATCACTTTGATCCTTATGTGGAGAATCCATGTGATAAACGGAGATTGATCGAGCGTAGCATAAGAAACTCCTTTCTTATCAAGAGTATGTCATCCACGTACTCTACGAGGATCACCACCATACTCCCTACTACCTTTTTGTTTATACAAGGTTCATCTACCATTTTGATGATGTCAAACTCTTTGACTAATCCATCAAAACAGACGTTCCAACTCCGCGATGCCTGCTTTATCCTATAAAGCATCTTGCACACGTTTCCGCTGCTCCCACTGTCTACGAAGCCCTCTGGTTGTGTACTTATAGACGCTCTCTTCCAAATCATCATTTAGAAAAGCAGTCAAGACACCCAACCACCAGATATCGTAGTCATGGTATGTAGCCGTGGCAAGTAGGATCTGGATGGACTTAAGCATAGATCCTTAGAAAAGGTTTCAACATAATCCACACCTGGTCAATGATGCAAACCTTTAACAAGTCTAGCTTTGAAAGTCTCAACTTTTCCATCGACACCAAGTAATCTTCTCAAGATATACTTGCTCCTGATGGGGATTTAACCCTTCAGATATTGCAACCAAAGTCCATACATTGTTGGTGTACATGGATTCCATCTCAGATCGCTAAGCATCCAGCCATTCTTACAGAGTCCCTACTCTCGATGGCCAGGTCGAAACTAGTTGGGTCATCATCTCATGATGCAATCCTCGCTCCCACTGTCATAGAGAAACCGAAGTATCTCTCAGGTGGGTGAGGAACCCTACTAGATCGGCGGAGAGGCTGAGGTTCATTGGAATCTACTGAATCCTTTGGCTCTATCAAATCATCTGCTGTATTTTGTATAGCTGGAACCTTTCCAGTT
Source organism: Agapanthus africanus (assembly GCA_030015575.1). Taxonomy (NCBI): domain Eukaryota; kingdom Viridiplantae; phylum Streptophyta; class Magnoliopsida; order Asparagales; family Amaryllidaceae; genus Agapanthus; species Agapanthus africanus. The sequence goes on from JASDDO010000029.1 coordinate 58,516,481, forward strand.
CTACATAACAGACTTTGCCTCGAGCTTGTCCAGATTTTGCTTTTAGACATAGGCCGGACAACCCCTAATCTTAACTGGCTTAAGACATGGGCTCTTCCCATACCATATCTCATATGGAGTGGTAGGCAACTGATTTGATTAAAACCGTATTCAATAGGTATGCATCTTCTCAAGCGCATAACTCCCAAAAAGGAAATAGGTAACTCAGTAGTACTCATCATAGAGCACACCATATCATATAGGGTGTGATTGCTCCGCCCCGATATACCATCGTGCTATGGTGTATGCAGAGGAGTAATGCCGAGAGAGAATCTCATTCTCCTTTAGAATAGTCCAGGAATTCCGTGCTCAAGTATTCTCCTCCCTGATCACATCAAAGGACATAATACTTGTACCCTTATTGGTTCTCTACTTCTATCTTATATTCTGTGAATATCTCAAAAGGTTCGGACGTGTGTTTCAACAGGAACATAGGTCTGAATCTCGAAAGATCATCAGAGAATGTAATGAAGTACAAAGAACCGGTCTTGGCATGTGTAGACTGGGGACCTATATACATCAACATGTATCATCCCAAGAGTTTACTAACTCTTTCTCTGTTTCCAATAAACAGAGCTGTGGTCATCTTATCTTTGTGACATGACTGGCGAGTTTCACAAGATGTAAATTCAAACTAATTTAAATATGCATCTATATATAACTCTAGCTAGTCGGGTCACATTGATCTGACCCAGTCTACAATACCTCAAGAAGGAATCGTTCAATTCTGAACTCTTCCTCTCGTGTGTGTTCCGTATACTAAGAACTGTAGTTTGATTTAGAACATTAATGCTTTTAGATAACGTGCCTGAACCGATCAACTTTGATATAGGAAATGTTCAAAACATTGTCCAACAATACAAAATTTTATCGTTTCTTTACTGATAAAGAGATAGATATGATTTTGTATATCAGGTTCGGTATCTAATAACATTTGTTCAGAATCAATGTATTGTAATACAGGGTGACAGTGACCAACAGACTTGGCAGCAACACTTGCCCCGTTTTCTGCCTCATGAAACTTATCACCCGTTCTCAGTCCTCTACCTAGTTGTAGCCTTATGTACCAGATTACATATCTGGGATCCTGATCTGGTATCATATACCCAGGACGTAAAGGATACTGAGAAACAGTTCTCTGTAATGAACACACTCGAAGATGATGCATCAGCATGCACTCTCTTCGTTTGGGCTGCACGGGAAATCTGGTATTCCCCAATTTCCTGCTCTGTCTTATAACAATTATAAGTTAGAGCGGGACCAACGTTCCCCAGCTCGGTATAACAAGCGGGTTCGGTCAATAATCCGTATTATTATCTTGATTAAGGCGTGATATGGTCGCTACCAGGAGAGAGAGAGAAGAAAATACTCAGCGTGCGCTCTTGCAAGAATAGATTGGTTATTATTTTATCTAATCAGGATGGTTCCCACTGCTTTTTATCAAATCTTCCTTCAAACCCTAAAAGGAAAGACTAGCCGGGATTAATTACACACTACAAGTTCGCCAATCTTTCAGCCAGGCCAGTGTCGGTACTTTGAGGGAGGTCCCCCGTGCTTTCGCACGAACCTAATTAATGTAAACCTCGTTTTCCCAGAGGCGTAACCCCGTTGACACCTTTCTAGACACCTACTTAATCGGCTAATTGTAATGTATAAAACTCTCCCAGGAGTAACTCTTACTCGCAGCGGGTATCGGGATCCAACTATCTCATAGAAGGTATGCAATCTCATTGCAAATTTCAACACTTGAAATTCCCGATAATATTTTGCCCCTAGCTCGCTATGACCTTGACGGAGGCCAAACAACCCATAGTCCGCTAGTCAAGTTCAACCCGTCATGTCGTGATTGAATTAAACCCACCCGCACGACCCTTGACGGAGGCCAAACAACGCCGTACGAATACCCTAATCCAATCGCATCATATGCTAGCAGATAAGCACTAGTTAGCTACCGTACACTACGCCTTGACGGAGGCCAAACAACCGCAGCACGAATACTAACTAGTACGTATCTGAAATGACGGAGGGCTACGACAGGTTTTTCTGAAAACCTATTGCGTAATGAACTTGATATCGCTGTAGAATCAAATGATTTTAAAATGGAGTGCTTTTGAGACTTTTCTAGTTTTGCTAAAGGAGTCACTCCCGGTGAAGGGATCGTCGGTCCTTTCCTCGTCGAATGAGGTGCGGGATATATCACATATATCACTGTGCAAAGAAAAAACACTTAAAAGTAATCAAAAGACAAACCGAGTGTGTAGCATCTGCCAGTTATTGCTAAAGGAGTCACTCCCGGTGAAGGGATCTCGGTCCTATCCTTATCGAATAAGGTGCAGGATATATCACATATACCGCTGTGCAAAGCAAGAACTGTAGCTACCTGTTTTATTTTGAAATTCGATTCTACAACATCTTAGGTTTCTTTTATTTCATTAATCACATTAATGAAGTCCCATCATTTAAGTACCTAAACATCACAGATAAATACGACGTACACTTATGCCATCCGCATTCGCCTCGATGTCCCCTCGTGCACCGTTAGGTTAGGTAACTAACGGCAGAGCGGGGCAGGGCTAGCGCGGGTGTAAAACATAAGTAACGCCTATATAATATATCATATATACTATATACTGTATCTATCACAGAACATCACATGATCACATCACAGATATCGCAGCAGAAGAAACATATGAAATATTGGATATACTAGGACGTCCGTGTTTTCAATACGAGCCAGTATAAAACACGGATTCCACGGTCGCGATGAATAGCCAAACCCACACCCCTAGACCCCTACGAGAGCGGCAAGCAACCCTACCAATTCTAGAGTTAGGAGACCCGGACTCGACTCCTCGAGTTGGTCTCCCACTGGACTCCAGAACCCGGTTACTTGTGCCCTCCTCCTTGGGTCTATCCTAGTGCGGAAAAGTAAATAATATACAAACGGTGACAACTTCCGCAACCTGGAAGCGCCCCAATAAAAGAATATTACATACAAGTTTTTTACATGAATGAAAATGAAAAACACTCATCTCACATAAAAACCCCGGCTATTCAAACACGACGATCCAATATAACATATCCAGCAACACATAACATCACATGTCATCAACGTAAGTAAATATGCGCATCCCAATCGTCGTTGACATATAGCAACGAAACCGGCGATATCACATATTACACTTACGGTCACAGAAAAGAAAGTGTAAAACTACAACAGTTGGAATCCGCAACCACCTCAGACATCGCATGCCTGACCAAATGAATTCCTTAGACATCACATGCCTACAATTATAAACCCCGCATTTCAGTCTCATTATCGAAAACACTTTTCAATATCTAGTCGGGCAATTCAACAAGATTCCCGACAGTCTGATCGAATACTCGTCGCAAACTTTAGTAGGCGGCCGCACCCCTGATACCGTCGACGAAGTGCACCAAGGCGGAACACCGCTGCCGCGAGCACCCGAAGGGATGCTTTCGGCGACGGGGTTCTCCTACAGTCACTTGGTCGGGGCTATGGAGTGAGGCTGTCTATTAAGTTTACCCGGCGAGTATCCGCGTACGCTACGTGATTGCGACGGACTTTTGATCACATCAAAATTCCGTGGCAACCGATCAAGTGAGACTAAACTGCTATGTTTATAACATTCATTCAGTTATCTCATAACTTCTTGTGAATTCCAATTATTGTATCCCATTCCAGATAATTAGAAAATGTTAAACTTTCCGATTGAACATTCGAACACCCAAGTTTTCCCGATACAGATCAACACATGAAATAAGTCTAACAACATTCAGTTCGTGCCTCAGTACCGACGGTCCAGCCATAGAAGGGTCAAGCCAACGCCTCACATGTGGCACGCCGTACTGCCCCAAACCCGAAGGTTCAAAGGGCAGTTCAAGACGGTCACATAATCGAGTTAAGGTTTGTTGTCTTCTAGAGGGACCATCGCGTTACTTGCACTACTTAGAACATCGTTAAACTCCGGAAAAATCCAACACTTGGAAATTTCCCGACAGGGGAAAAATTGGGTATTTATATCCGGTCGAACTTTTTAACATATTCTAAAAATTTATCCGGAAAGCCACACAGACAAAATTTGATACTCCGATCGAAACACCGAATCCCCAAAAACACAGCAGAAAAATTCAACTCTTGAATCAATTTAAAAATTCCCAGAAAACTCAGCATAATTTATCAGGAATTACTGTGCAAAACATAAGGGCTGACGTCACCATAAGACCGCGGAACCGCCGCAGAAGCCAGGCTTCTGCCGCGGTTCCGCCGCACAAATCACTGTTCACCAGAAACTTTTTGCACCGTAATTCTTATTTTTCCCTGCTGAATTTTTTAGCAATTTTTAATTTAGAAAAATCCCAGTTTTTGAAAAAAGGACAGAGAGCTATTTTGGGTTTGGGTTTTCGGGTCGTTCGGACTTCAAATTCCGTCTAGACTTCGCCTAAGGCTCTAGCTAGGCTCTGATACCACTGTAGGGTTCCTAGGCACCCTAATGAGTTCTCACAAGGCATCGATCATGCCAAATTAAAATTTTAAGGGTGCCGAGAGACCCGACTACGGATCGTCGGCTAGAAGTTTAGGCGAAAAGCTAACTAGTTAACACTTAACTAAGAGATACGGAAATACAACCTTTGTAGATCCGGTCGTCCACCTCCACGGCTCCGAGATGAGGTCCTCTCCGCTGTCCAAATCAAATCCGGGCTCTAGCGTCGGCTTCATCGGAGAATGGACGGGCTAGGTCGTCGACGACGTGCCGAAGATGATCTACGTCGAAGCATCACTAGATCGAGCTCCACCTTCACCAAGTCTTGAAAACTTGTGAAGGAAACACACTCTACTACTTGGCAAGAGGTAGAGGATGAAGAAATAGGAAGTGGGTAGACTTTAGAATTGGATTTCTCACTTGTTTTCATCAATCACCATTGATGAAGAATGGTTTTCTTCTTGAGTTCAAGGAAGAAGAAGAAGAAAATGATATATGATAAGTTAATGAAAAAGAATAGAAAAACCATCCTTATCATAATTCTAACTATGGTTTTGTGTAGAGAATTAACCAAGGGTTAAAGGAATGGTTAGGGTTAAGGATGAGATAAGAATGGTGGACAAAGTCAAAGCTTCATGAAGCTTCAACTAAACAACAAATAAAGCCACCATTCTTTTCTCTTCTCATTTATTTTCCAAAATGAAATGGATAAAGAAATAAGTGAATAAAACAAAACCCTAACCATAATCATGTAACCATGGTTTGATCTTTACACAAAAACCCTAGCATAACATGTATCATCAAACATGATACAATCAAGTGCACAAAAGTATATCACATATACAATGTGTACAATCCGAGTGAGAAAATCCATGTAAAGTGAACCAATACTAGTTAATGCAAAGTAATATATCAAATATATAATTATGCATTAAATCATTATATCAACACTTGATTTAACGATCCGGTCATATCGCATATAACCGACTAGTATTCTATGTATCGGCTTATCGAACCAACCCTTGATTCGATAACTAGGTTATATCGCATACAACCTTTCGATACATTCATCGCGAGAATGGAATACGGTATCACATACACGCATTATTCTCGGTCCCGCACATATCTCATATGCGCTCCTATTTCGTTTCGCTTGAGCCAGGAAACCTCTGTGTAGGACTCTAAAGACTCGTCAATACGCCGGCAGCAGGTGATGATCATATCAAGCATCCACAAGCCGCAAGCGGTCTGCTAAACGTAACGGCCACCCGGGTATTGAGCGATCTAAAGATCGACGAGCAAGCCCACTCACACTCCAGTGAATCCGACCAGTAACACTACCGTACAGTCCGGTCTGATCGTCTGATATGTCGCATATCTCGCCTAGGGGTGGTAAACGTCAGACCCCAATAGCTCGATAAGTCGTGTCGATATGAGGTCTATAACTGTTCGAGAAACTACTGGTAACACTTACCAGTAAATCTCAGCAACCCTGGCCAGGGATTTCCTGTTATAGCCAATCGAACACAGCGCAACATCAACCCCCTATACCGGGAGAGACGAATCCCCTCCTATCGCTCATTGCCTCCATGTGACTCGGGACTGTACCCAAAAACCACCGTTTTGCACGCCCTCTTGGACGTGGTAAGATGGAAACCAAAGCACAGTGGGAACCACACAAGACTCTATGACGATCTCGGATCAACAGACTACTCTGTACCAGTGTCACCAGAGAACTGCCATCTGACGTGAGGTATAATACCATCTGGGAGTTCTCGGCGAGTCCGTCCAGTGTACCCAGTCTCTACTGAGCACCCGTATATCATCTATGATGTCAAACACCGATGGATATGGGATCATCCATCGCCCATCTGTATGGGTCGAGAAGGTATACGCTAGTCTACTCTGGTATATCGATGCCCCGTCTCGATACACCCACGACTAGGGACTTTGAAGGATGTACTTATACACTATCTGTCCCCACTAGTATGATCTGCATCATAGTCCAGGTAGTCAAGCACACATCCTGAGGGCTTTACCAACATGTAACAGAGAGATAATCAGTATACACGTTAAGGTAAAGTTCAACCAGATAGCATACTATCATGTCGAGCAAGAAAGTCCTCCCTATATATGTCCCAGCATCCACTACAATATACATCTTATGTACAGTAATGGCCTCTAGGGCATACATATAACTAACAGTGGTTTGGGCTAGGGTTTTGGGTACTGGTTCCTATTTGCCTGCACATCCTACTGTCAAGTCAATTTCATTTTAGGAGGTCCCGGGTTGTAGCAGTTTCCAGAAAGATCCAAAGTCGACAAAATTGCTAAATTATGCCAAGTATAACAAATCTGGTATATGGGTGAAATCTGGGACAATCTTGGGTTAACTGGTCTCACATACCCCTAATAAGGCTACTCTAACGTTCAAAACCACCTCTTGGTCAAGTCTCACTCAAATTTGCCTAAACTAGCACAATGTCACAAATAAAACAGTAACTTTCAGCTATTTAACCAGAACTGAGCAAGAACTGAGTTGGGATGCGAGATTATACCTCCAGAGGGTCCTAGAATGTAGGAGAAGGGAAGATGAAGGAAGGAGGGGTGCTGTGCTGCTGCTGGACTACTGCTATAGTTGCTGGTGTTGCTTGGCTGATGCTGCTGCTTGCAATTGTTTCTGATGCTGGTTTTGTGTGAGTTTTGTGGTTTTGGTGTTATGAAGGGTTGCTGTATGATGGTGAAGTGGGAGAGTGATGTTGTAGTATTGTGTTGGTGTGGTGTGGTTGTAGTATATGAGGATGTGGATTGAAGTTGGAGTGGAGTTGCTGCTGATGCAGATACTGTAGGGTTCCTAGGCACTCTAATGAGGTCTCACAAGGCATCAACCATGCTAATTTCAAAATTTTCAAGTGCCGAGAAACCCTAATACGGATTCGTTGACTAGAGTTTAGGCGAAAAGTGTAACTAGTTAACATTTTAACTAAAAGAAAGAGGCTACAACCTTTGTAGATCCGGTTCTCCACTTCCTTAGCTCCACGTAGACGTCCTCTCGCTGTCCATATCGGATCTCGGACTCTAGCATCGGCTTCATCGGAGAAATGAGCGGACTAGTCGTCGGCTACGATGCCGAAGATGATCTACGTCGAGGCAACACAAGATCAAGCTCTAACTTCACCAAGTCATGAAACTTGTGAAGAAAACACCCTATACTACTTGGCAAGAGGTAGAGGGTGAAGAAATAGGAGGTGGGTTCACTTTAGAATTGGATTTCTCACTCTTTTACTCAAGATGCCATTAAAGCTAGTAAGCTTTTCTTCTTGTTCAAGAGGAAGAAGATGAAGAAAGAATATGATAAGTGTTTTTAAAAAGAAAAACAATATGAATACTTATCATATCCTAACCTTGGTTAGGTGTAGAGAATAGACCATGGTTACTTTTAGTGGTTAGGGTTAAGCATGAGACAAGAATGGTGGACTTGTTCAAAGCTTCATGAAGCTTCAACAAGCATCCAAAGAAAGCCACCATATCATATTTATCTTTTCCATAATGAAAATAAATAAATAAATAAATAAATAAGCAAATAAACAAAACCCTATTCATTAACTTAACCATGGTTTAATTCTTTGCACAAACCTAAGTGAGTATGTATCATCAAACATGATACAATCAAGTGCACACAAAATATATCACATATACAATGTGCACACCAAGTGAGAAAATCCTTTTAAAATGAACCAATACTAGTTAATGCAAAGTAATATATCAAATATATAATTATACATTAAATCATTAAATCAATACTTGATTCAATGATCCGGTCATGTCTCACATAACCGACTAGTATCCAATGTATCGACTTATCGAATCAATCTTTGATTCGATAACTAGGTTATATCGCATACAACCATTCGAAACATTCATCGCGAGAATGAAATACGGTATCACATACACGCATTATTCTCGGTCCCGCACATATCTCATATGTGCACCTATTTCGTTTCGCTTGAGCCAGGAAACCTCTGTGTAGGACTTTAAAGACTCGTCAATACGCCGGCAGCAGATGATGATCATATCAAGCACCCACAAGCCGCAAGCGGTCTGCCAAACGTAACGGCCACCCGGGTATTGAGCGATCAGAAGATCGACGAGCAAGCCCGCTCACACTCCTGTGAATCCAACCAGTAACACTTACCGTGCAGTCCGGTCTGTTCAACTGATATGTCGCATATCAAGTCTAGGGGTGGTAAACGTCAGACCCTAATAACCGATAAGTCGTGCCGATGTGAGGCTCATAACGGGTTGAGAAACTACTGGTAACACTTACCAGCAAATCTCTGATCAGCCCTGGCCAGGGACTTCCCTGTTACGGCCAATCGAGCACAGTGCAACATCAACCCCAATACCGAGAGAGACGAAACCCCTCCCATCGCTCATTGCCTCCATGTGACTCGGGACTGTACCCAAAAACCACCGTTTTGCACGCCCTCATGGACGTAGTAAGGTGGAGATCAAAGCACAGTGGGAATCACACAAGACTCTATGACGATCTCGGGTCTACAGACTAACATGCACAAGTGTCACCTGAGAACTGCCATCTGACGTGAGGTATAATACCATCTGGGAGTTCTCGGCGAGTCCGTCCAGTGTACCCAGTCTCCACTGAGCACCCGTATATCATCTCTGATGTCAAACACCAATGGATATGGGATCATCCATCGTCCATCTCATGGGTCGAGAAGCGTATACACTAGTCTACACTGGTATATCGATGCCCCGTCTCGATACACCCACGACTAGGGACCTTGAAGGATGTACCTATGGACTACCATGTCCCCACTAGTATGATCTGCATCATAGTCCAGTTAGTCAAGTACACATCCTAAGGGCTTTACCAACATGTAACTATAAGACAGTTTAAAGAGACAAGTGTACATGTTAAGATAAAGAGCAACCGGATAGCATACTATCATATCGAGCAAGAAAGTCATCTCTATATATGTCCAAGAATCCAATATAATATACATCATCTGTACAATACTGGCCTCTAGGGCATACATACAACTAACAATCTCCCACTTGCACTAGGGCCAGCTGCTGTAGTATCGCATACCGAGCATCCCGAAGAGTCTCTCAAACTGTATCTGGGGAATGGCCTTCGTGAGTGGATCCGCCGTGTTGTTCTTCGTGTCAACCCTCCTGACCTCGATCTCCCGGCGATCAAGTATCTCCCGGATCAGGTGATACCGCCTCAGAATATGCCTGGATCGCTGATGGGACCTGGGTTCCTTGGCCAAAGCCACCGCTCCATTATTATCGCAATACAAAGGTATTTGATGCTCAATGGATGGAACCACTCCAAGTTCAGTAATGAACTTCTTGATCCAGATAGCCTCTTTAGCAGCATCGTTGGCAGCGATGTATTCAGCCTCCATCGTCGAGTCTGCCACGGTTTCCTGCTTGGAACTCTTCCAGCTAACCGCCCCTCCGTAAAGGGTAAAGACAAATCCCGACTGCGACTTAGAGTCGTCCTTATCACTCTGGAAGCTCGAATCGGTGAAGGACTCTACTTGGAGTTCTCCGTTACCATACACCAAGAGCATCTCTTTAGTCCTTCGTAAGTACTTGAGAATGCTCTTCACAGCCGTCTAGTGACTCTCTCCAGGATCAGCTTGATACCTACTCACTACACTTAGTGAGTATGCTATATCGGGTCTGGTACATAGCATCGCGTACATGATAGAGCCTACAGCCGAAGCATAGGGTATCCCTTGCATGCGAGCTCTCTCCAAATCAGTCTTGGGAGACATCTCTTTGGAGAGAGTGACTCCAGAGATCGTGGGTAAGTTCCCACGCTTGGATTCTTCCATACTAAACCTCTTTAGTATGGTGTCAATGTACCTGGATTGGGGCAATCCCAGTATCCGTTTGGATCTATCTCTATAGATCCTAATTCCCAATATGCAGGAAGCATCACCAAGATCTTTCATTGAGAATCTTTATGATAAGAAGAGCTTGACCGATTGCAGCATAGGAATATCATTTCCTATCAAGAGTATGTCGTCCACGTACAATACGAGGAATACAACCTTACTTTCTGCCACCTTCTTGTAGATACAAGGTTCATCTACATTTTTGACGAAATCAAACCCTTTGATAACGACGTCAAAGCAGATGTTCCAACTCCGCGATGCTTGCTTTAATCCATAAATGGATTTAAGCAGCTTGCACACCTTCCCGCTGCTCCCACTGTTTACGAAGCCCTCTGGCTGAGTCATGTACACGCACTCTTCTAAATCACCGTTTAGAAAGGCGGTCTTAACATCCATTTGCCAGATTTCGTAGTCATGATATGCAGCGATGGCAAGCATGATCCGGATGGATTTAAGCATAGCCACTGGAGAAAAGGTTTCGTCATAGTCCACACCTGGTCTTTGACGAAAACCCTTTGCTACAAGTCTAGCTTTGAAAGTCTCCACTTTCCCATCTACACCAAGTTTTTTCTTGAAGATCCACTTGCTCCCAATGGGTTTTACCCCTTCAGGAGCAACTTCCAAAGTCCATACTTTGTTGGTGTACATGGATTCCATCTCGGACCGCATTGCATCCAGCCATTTCACTGAGTCTTTACTCGTGATGGCCTGCTCGAAACTAGTTGGGTCATCATCCTCCATGATGCAATCCTCGCTCCCACCATCCATAAGAAAACCATAGTATCTCTCAGGTTGGCGAGGAACCCTACTAGATCGGCAGAGAGGCTGAGGTTCATTGGGAGCCACTGAATCTTCTGGTTCCACTAAATCTTCAGTTACGGTTTGTGTATCTGGAACCTCTTCCAGCTCTACCACTTTGCCACTAATTTCTTTTTCAAGGAATTCCTTTTCTAAAAAGGTGGCATGTTGGGCAACAAACACTTTTTGTTCCTCACTGTGGTAGAAAAAATACCCATATGAGTTCTTTGGATATCCCACAAACTTGCAAAGAACTGACCGTGCCTCGAGCTTGTCCGGATTTTGTCTTTTGACATAGGCTGGACAACCCCATATCTTAACTCGTTTAAGATATGGCCTCTTCCCACTCCATATCTCATATGGTATGGTAGGTACAGATTTAGTTGGAACTTGATTCAATAGGTATGATGCTGTCTCCAGCGCATGTCCCCAGAAAGAAATAGGTAACTCAGCTGTGCTCATCATAGAGCGCACCATATCTAATAGGGTGCGGTTCCTCCGTTCTGATACACCGTTGTACTGTGGTGTATATGGAGGAGTCAGCTGAGAGAGAATCCCATTCTCTTTTAGGAAGTCCAGGAATTCATTGCTCAAGTATTCACCTCCTCGATCAGATCGAAGGATTTTAATACTTTTTCCGGTTTGGTTTTCGACTTCTTGTTTATATTCTCTAAATTTCTCAAAAGCTTCTGATTTGTGTTTCATCAGGAACACATATCCGAATCTAGAGAGATCGTCAGTGAATGTAATGAAGTATGAAGAACCATCCCTGGCATGTGTAGACATGGGACCGCAAGTGTCATAAGATGAAAATTCGAATGGTTTCAAATATCCATCCTTATGCAACTTAGCCAGTCGTGTCGCATTGATGTGACCCAGTCTACAATGCCACAAGAAGGATTCGTTCAGTTCTGAACTCTTCCTTTTGTGTGTGTTTGTTATGCTCAGAACTGTTGATTGATTTAGAACATAAATGCCATTGCACAACGTGCCTGATCCAACCAACTTTTGGTTATGGAAAATGTTCATAACATTGTCCTGTAATACAAAATTATATCCCTCTTTACTCAACAAAGAAACCGATATAATGTTGCATATCAGGTTCGGCATGTAATAGCATTCGTTCAGAACCAATGTATTACCAGTTGTTAATGCAAGGTGATATTCCCCGACAGTCTTAGCTGCAACAATTGCACCATTTCCAACTCTAATATCTTTATCACCTTCTCCAAGTTCTCTACCTTTCCTGAGCCCATGTAACTGATTACATATATGGGATGCTGACCCGGTATCTAATACCCAGGACGTAGGGCAAATGGAGAAACAGTTCTCTGTAACGAACACGCCCGAAGAAAATGCATCAACATGTACTTTCTTCATTCGGGTGGCATGGGAATCCTGGCATTCCCCTATATCCTGTTCAGTCCTATAACTCTTATAAGAAAGAACGGAACCAACGTTCCCCAGCACAGTATAATATGTGGGTTCGATCAATACATCCATATTATTATCTTTATTAGGGCATGACATGGTCGCTACCTGGAGAGAGAGAGAAGAAAACACTTTAGCGTATGCTCTTGCAAGATCAGATTAGTTATTATCTTATCTAATCAGGATGGCTCCCACTGGTTTTTATCAAATCTTCCTTCAAACACTAAAAGGAAAGACTAGCCGGGATTAATTACACCCTACAACTTCGCCAATCTTTCAGCCAGGCCAGTGTCGGTACTTTGAGGGAGGTTCCCCGTGCTTTCGCACGGACCTAATTAAAGTAAACCTCGTTTTCCCAAAGGCGTAACCCCGTTGACACCTTTCTAGACACCTACTTGATCGGCTAATTGTAATGTGCAAAACTCTCCCAGGAGTAACTCTTACTCGCAGTGGGTATCGGGATCCAACTATCTCATAGAAGGTATGCAATCTCATTGCAAATTTCAACACTTGAAATTCCCGATAATGCTTTTGCCCCAAACGATCTATGACCTTGACAAGGTCAACAAGCCATAGACCGTAAGTCAAGTTCAACCCGTCATTTCTTGATTGAATTAAACCCACCCGCACGACCCTTGACAAGGTCAACAAGGCCGTACGACTACCTTAACTCAATCTGCATCATATGCATAAGCAGATAAATACTGGTTAGCTACCACACACTGCGCCTTGACAAGGTCAACAAACGCAGCACGAATACTAAACAGGACTTATCTGAAATGACGGAGGGCTACGACAGGTTTTTCTGAAAACCTATTGCGTAATGAACTTGATATCGTTGTAGAATCAAATGAAGTTTTGAAATGGAGTGATTTTGAGGCTTTTCTAGTTTTGCTAAAGGGGTCACTCCCGGTGAAGGGATCGTCGGCCCTTTCCTCATCGAATGAGGTGCGGGATATATCATATATATCACTGTGCAAAGCAAAAACTATAGAAGTAATCAAAAGTCAAACCGAGTGTGTAGCATCTGCCAGTTGTTGCTAAAGGGGTCACTCCCGGTGAAGGGATCTCGGCCCTTTCCTCATCGAATAAGGTGCAGGATATATCATATATACCACTATGCAAAGCAAAACTGTAGCTACCCTTTTTATTTAAAATTTGATTCTATAACATCTTTTAGGTTTCTGTTCTTTCATTAATCACATTAATGAAGTCCCATCATTTAAGTCACCTAAACATCACAGATAAATACGACGTACACTTATGCCATCCGCATTCGCCTCGATGTCCCCTCATGCACCGTTAGGTTAGGTAACTAACGACAGAGCAGGGCAGGGCTAGTGCGGGTGCAAAACATAAGTAACGTCTATATAATATATCATATATACTATATACTGTATCCATCAGAACATATCAAATGATCACATCACATATATCGCAGCAGAAAATATCATATGAAATATTGGATATACTAGGACGTCCGTGTTTTCAATACGAGCCAGTATAAAACACGGATTCCACGGTAGTGATGAATAGCCAATCCCATACCCCTAGACCCCTACGAGAGCGGCAAGCAACCCTACCAATTCTAGGGTTAGGAGACCCGGACTCGACTCCTCGAGATGGTCTCCCACTGGACCCTAGAACCCGGTTACTTGTGCTCCCCTCCTTGGGTCTATCCTAATGCGGAAAAGTAAATAATATACATCAACGGTGACATCTTCCGCAACCTGGAAGTGCCCCAATAAAAGAATATTACATACAAGTTTTTACATGAATGAAAATGAAAAACACCCATCTCACATAAAAACCCCCGGCTATTCGAACACGACAATCCAATATAACATATCCAGCAACACATAACATCACATGTCATCAACGTAAGTAAATATGCGCATCCCAATTGTCGTTGACATATAGCAACGAAACCGGCGATATCACATATTACACTTACGGTCACAGAAAAGAAAGTGTAAAACTACAACAGTTGGAATCCGCAACCTCTTTAGACATCGCATGCCTAATCAATTGAAATACTTAGACATCTCATGCCTGACAATTATAAACCCCGCATTTTAGGCTCATTATCGAAAACACTTTTCAATATCAAGTGAAACAAAACCTCTAGATTTATAACATTCATTCAGTTATCTCATAACTGTTTGTGAATTCCAATTATTGTATCCCATTCCGGATAAATAGAAAATATTAAACTTTCCGATCGAACATTCGAACACCCAAGTTTTCCCGAAAACGTTCAACACATGAAATAGGTTCAAAGACATTCACTTCATGCCTCAGCACCAACGGTCCAGCCGTAGAAGGGTCAAGCCAACGCCTCACATGTGGCACGCCGTACTGCCCCAAACCCGAAGGTTCAAAGGGCAGTTCAAGACGGTCACATAATCGAGTTAAGGTTTGTTGTCTTCTAGAGGGACCATCGCGTTACTTGCACTACTCAGAACGTCCTTAAACCACAGAAAAATCCAACACTTGGAAATTTCCCGGCAGGGGAAAGATTGGGTATTTGCATCCGGTCGAACTTTTTAACATATTCTAAAATTATCCGGAAAAACACATAGAAAAAGTTTGATAATCCGATCGAATCTTCGATTCCCAATACAACCCCAGAATACTCAACTGTTGAGTGCATATTAAAAATTCCCAGAAAACTCAGCACCTGAAAACATGAATTACTGTGCAAATATTGGAAGCAGATCCCATCATTTGGCCGCGGAACCGCCGCATAAGCCAGGCTTCTGCCGCGGTTCCGCCGCGCTTTAAACATATCATGAGATAATTTTTGCACCGAAATTCTTAGAATTCCCTGCTGAATTTTTTAAGCATTTTTAATCTGGAAAAAACCCAGTTTTTGAAAAAAGTCCAAAGAGCATTTTTAAATTAGGGTTTCGGTTCGATCGGACTTCAAACTTCGTCTACGCATCGCCTAAGGCTCTAGCTAGGCTCTGATACCACTGTAGGGTTCCTAGGCACTCTAATGAGGTCTCACAAGGCATCAACCATGCCAATTTCAAAATTTTCAAGTGCCGAGAAACCCTAATACGGATTCGTTGACTAGAGTTTAGGCGAAAAGTGAAACTAGTTAACATTTTAACTAAAAGAAAGAGGCTACAACCTTTGTAGATCCGGTTCTCCACTTCCTTAGCTCCACGTAGACGTCCTCTCGCTGTCCATATCGGATCTCAGACTCTAGCATCGGCTTCATCGGAGAAATGAGCGGACTAGTCGTCGGCTACGATGCCGAAGATGATCTACGTCGAGGCAACACAAGATCAAGCTCTAACTTCACCAAGTCCTGAAACTTGTGAAAAAAAACACCCTATACTACTTGGCAAGAGGTAGAGGGTGAAGAAATAGGAGGTGGGTTCACTTTAGAATTGGATTTCTCACTCTTTTACTCAAGATGCCATTAAAGCTAGTAAACTTTTCTTCTTGTTCAAGAGGAAGAAGATGAAGAAAGAATATGATAAGTGTTTTTAAAAAGAAAAACAATATGAATACTTATCATATCCTAACCTTGGTTAGGTGTAGAGAATAGACCATGGTTACTTTTAGTGGTTAGGGTTAAGCATGAGACAAGAATGGTGGACTTGTTCAAAGCTTCATGAAGCTTCAACAAGCATCCAAAGAAAGCCACCATATCATATTTATCTTTTCCGTAATGGAAAAAAATAAATAAATAAATAAATAAGCAAATAAACAAAACCCTAATCATTAACTTAACCATGGTTTAATTCTTTGCACAAACCCAAGTGAGTATGTATCATCAAACATGATACAATCAAGTGCACATAAAATATATCACATATACAATGTGCACATCAAGTGAGAAAATCCTTTTAAAATGAACCAATACTAGTTAATGCAAAGTAATATATCAAATATATAATTATACATTAAATCATTAAATCAATACTTGATTCAATGATCCGGTCATGTCTCACATAACCGACTAGTATCCAATGTATCGACTTATCGAATCAATCTTTGATTCGATAACTAGGTTATATCGCATACAACCATTCGAAACATTCATCGCGAGAATGAAATACGGTATCACATACACGCATTATTCTCGGTCCCGCACATATCTCATATGTGCACCTATTTCGTTTCGCTTGAGCCAGGAAACCTCTGTGTAGGACTCTAAAGACTCGTCAATACGCCGGCAGCAGATGATGATCATATCAAGCACCCACAAGCCGCAAGCGGTCTGCCAAACGTAACGGCCACCCGGGTATTGAGCGATCAGAAGATCGACGAGCAAGCCCGCTCACACTCCTGTGAATCCAACCAGTAACACTTACCGTGCAGTCCGGTCTGTTCGTCTGATATGTCGCATATCAAGTCTAGGGGTGGTAAACGTCAGACCCCAATAACCGATAAGTCGTGCCGATGTGAGGCTCATAACGGGTCGAGAAACTACTGGTAACACTTACCAGCAAATCTCTGATCAGCCCTGGCCAGGGACTTCCCTGTTACGGCCAATCGAGCACAGTGCAACATCAACCCCAATACCGGGAGAGACGAAACCCCTCCCATCGCTCATTGCCTCCATGTGACTCGGGACTGTACCCAAAAACCACCGTTTTGCATGCCCTCGTGGATGTGGTAAGGTGGAGATCAAAGCACAGTGGGAATCATATAAGAATCTATTACGATCTCGGGTCTACAGACTAACCTACACAAGTGTCACCTGAGAACTGCCATCTGACGTGAGGTATAATACCATCTGGGAGTTCTCGGCGAGTCCGTCCAGTGTATCCATTCTCCACTGAGCACCCGTATATCATCTCTGATGTCAAACACCAATGGATATGGGATCATCCATCGCCCATCTCATGGGTCGAGAAGCGTATACGCTAGTCTACACTGGTATATCGATGCCCCGTCTTGATACACCCACGACTAGGGACCTTGAAGGATGTACCTATTGACTACCATGTCCCCACTAGTATGATCTGCATCATAGTCCAGGTAGTCAAGTACACATCCTAAGGGCTTTACCAACATGTAACTATAAGACAGTTTAAAGAGACGAGTGTACATGTTAAGATAAAGAGCAACCAGATAGCATACTATCATATCGAGCAAGAAAGTCATCTCTATATATGTCCAAGCATCCAATATAATATACATCATCTGTACAATACTGGCCTCTAGGGCATACATACAACTAACAGATACAATGGCTGAAATGCCAGATTTCAGCAGCTAACAAGGCTGTAGGTGTAGGGGGGCTGTTCTGGTGGCTGAAGTGATTGCTGATGGGTCATAAAATGGGGCTGAAAGGTGTTGAATTGGGGCTGATGTGCTGATGTGGCTGCTGTTGCAGCAGCAACTGCTATTGCTTTGTGGATACAGCTGCTGTTGTTGGTTACAAGGATGCTGCTATGGCTGAAATGAGGGGTTTTAATGCAGCTGCTGCAGATAGCTTGGGACTGGTTTGGCTGATGCAGGTGCTGCTGTGGTTTTGTTGTGTTGAGGGCTAACTTTGTAGTATATGATGGTGTGGGTAAGTGAGTGAGAGATGTGAGTGTTTGAGAGGCAAAAAGCTTACAAATGACATGGGGTGATTGTGAGAAAACCTAGGAGCCTGCCATCTCTTTCTCCAAATAAGATCTCAACCATCATGGCGCTCTCTCTCTCTCTCTCCTTGACACAATTCAACATAACCCTAATCCAATTGTAAACAAAACCACACCCTTAATTAACCCCACTGACCTAACCAATTGGTTCAAGTCACTAGGGTCTTCTATGCATGGTTCACCCTAGGCTTATCATGAGTCCAAAACATGAGATAAGTATAATAAGTGTAGAAAATGTCATGTGCACATTTTTGCACAAAAAGCCAAAAATCCACTTAGCGATTTTTAATCGCGATTAACACCCAAAATCACATATAATCCATCATAAAAACTGCAAAATGGCATATGTCCACAAAATAAGCTATTTTAGAATTTCTATAATTTTCTCCAGAATTTCCACCATTTATCGGTATTTAATTATACCGACTATTAAAATATTCATTAAAAATTAATATTAAATTCTGAAAATTCCCAAAAATAATATTTTATTTTTTTGAAATGTTACATTAAATATCCATCCTTATGCAACTTAGCTAGTCGTGTCGTATTGATGTGACCCAGTCTACAATGCCACAAGAACGATTCGTTCATTTCTGAACTCTTCCTCTTATGTGTGTTTGTTATGCTCAGAACTGTTGATTGATTTAGAACATAAATGCCATTGCACAACGTGCCTGATCCATCCAACTTTTGGTTATGGAAAATGTTCATAACATTATCCTGTAATAAAAAATTATATCCCTCTTTACTCAACAAAGAAACCGATATAATGTTGCATATCAGGTTCGGCATGTAATAGCATTCATTCAGAATCAATGTATTACCAGTTGGTAATACAAGGTGATATTCCCCGATGGTTTTAGCTGCAACAATTGCACCATTTCCAACTCTTATGTCTTTATCACCTTCTCCAAGTTCTCTACCTTTTCTAAGCCCATGTAACTGATTGCATATATGAGATCCTGACCCGGTATCTAATACCCAGGACGTAGAGGAAATGGAGAAATAGTTCTCTGTAACGAACACACCCGAAGAAAATGCATCATCATGTACTTTCTTCATTCAGGTGGCATGGGAATCCTGGTATTCCCCTATGTCCTGTTCAGTCCTATAACTCTTATAAGAAAGAACGGAACCAACGTTCCCCAGCACAGTATAACATGCGGGTTCGGTCAATACATCCATATTATTATCTTGATTAAGGCATGACATGGTCGCTACCTGGAGAGAGAGAGAAGAAAACACTTTAGCGTATGCTCCGGCAAGATCAGATTGGTTAATATCTTATCTAATCAGGATGGCTCCCACTGTTTTTTATCAAATCTTCCTTCAAACCCTAAAAGGAAAGACTAGCCGGGATTAATTACACCCTACAACTTCGCCGATCTTTCAGCCAGGCCAGTGTCGGTACTTTGAGGGAGGTTCCCCGTGCTTTCGCACGGACCTAATTAAAGTAAAACTCGTTTTCCCAGAGACGTAACCCCGTTGACACCTTTGTAGACACCTACTTGATCGACTAATTGTCCTGTGTAAAACTCTCCCAGGAGTAACAATTACTCGCAGTGGGTATCGGGATCCAACTATCTCATAGAAGGTATGCAATCTCATTGCAAATTTCAACACTTGAAACTCCTGATAATCTTTTGCCCCAAGCATCCCATGACCTTGACGGAGGTCAACAAACCACAGGGTGCAAGTCAAGTTCAACCCGTCATTTCTTGATTGAATCAAACCCACCCGCACGACCCATGACGGAGGTCAACAAGGTCGTACGACTACCCTAATCCAATCTGCATCATATGCATAAGCAGATAAATACTAGTTAGCTACCGCACACTGTTAGTTATATGTATGCCCTAGAGGCCATTACTATACATAGGATGTATATTGTAGTGGATGCTGGGACATATATAGGGAGAACTTTCTTGCTCGACATGATAGTATGCTATCTGGTTGATCTTTACCTTAATGTGTATACTGATTGTCTCTCTGTTACATGTTGGTAAAGCCCTTAGGATGTGTGCTTGACTACCTGGACTATGATGCGGATCATACTAGTGGGGACATGGTAGTCCATAAGTACATCCTTCAAAGTCCCTAGTCGAGGGTGTATCGAGACGGGGCATCGATATACCAGAGTAGACTAGCGTATACCTTCTCGACCCATACAGATGGGCGATGGATGATCCCATATCCATTGGTGTTTGACATCAGAGATGATATACGGGTGCTCAATAGAGACTGGGTACACTGGACGGACTCGCCGAGAACTCCCAGATGGTATTATACCTCACGTCAGATGGCAGTTCTCTGGTGACACTGGTACAGAGTAGTCTGTTGACCCGAGATCGTCATAGAGTCTTGTGTGGTTCCCACTGTGCTTTGATTTCCATCTTACCACGTCCAAGAGGGCGTGCAAAACGGTGGTTTTTGGGTACAGTCCCGAATCACATGGAGGCAATGAGCGATAGGAGGGGATTCGTCTCTCCCGGTATAGGGAGTTGATGTTGCGCTGTGTTCGATTGGCTATAACAGGAAATCCCTGGCCAGGGTTGCTGAGATTTACTGGTAAGTGTTACCAGTAGTTTCTCGAATTGTTATAGACCTCATATCGACACGACTTATCGAGCTATTGGGGTCTGACGTTTACCACCCCTAGGCGAGATATGCGACATATCAGACGATCAGACCGGACTGTACGGTAGTGTTACTGGTTGGATTCATAGGAGTATGAGCGGGCTTGCTCGTCGATCTTCTGATCGCTCAATACCCGGGTGGCCGTTACGTTTAGCAGACCGCTTGCGGCTTGTGGGTGCTTGATATGATCATCACCTGCTGCCGGCGTATTGACGAGTCTTTAAAGTCCTACACAGAGGTTTCCTGGCTCAAGCGAAACGAAATAGGAGCGCATATGAGATATGTGCGGGACCGAGAATAATACGTGTATGTGATACCGTATTCCATTCTCGCGATGAATGTGTCAAATGGTTGTATGCGATATAACCTAGTTATCGAATCAAGGATTGATTCGATAAGCCGATATATTGTATACTAGTCGGTTGTGTGCGACATGACCGGATCATTGAATCAAGTGTTGATTTAATTATTTAATGCATAATTATATATTTGATATATTACTTTGCATTAACTAGTATCGGTTCACTTTAAATGGATTTTCTCACTCGGATGTGCGCATTGCATATGCGATATGATTTTGTGCACTTGCTTGTATCATGTTTGATGATACATGCCTTTTGGTTAAGTGTAAAGAATTAAACCTTGGTTAATGAAATGGTTAGGGTTTACTATTTCCTTATTCATTTATTTATCTATTTATTCTTTTTGGAAAATGATTTGCATAAAGATTAAATGGTGGCTTTCTTTGTTGTTTTCATGAAGCGTCATGAACACTTTGACTAAGTGACCATTTTGTCTCTAGCTTGACCCTAACCATTCCTTTAACCATGATTGATTCTCTACACATTACCATGGTTAAAGATTATGATAAGTATTCTTTTATTTTATATTTTCTAATAACATATCATAACATTTACCTTCTTCTTCTTCTTCATTTCTTCAAGTGAAGAAAGCTTGCCTCCATCAATGGCAAGTGATGAAAAAGAGTGTGAAATCCAAATCTAAAGTCTACCCACTTCCTATTTCTTCATCCTCTACCTCTTGCCAAGTAATAGAGTGTGTTTTCTTCACAAGTTTCTTGACTTGGTGAAGTCGGAGCTTGATTTAGCGATGCCTCGACGTAGATCATCTTCGGCATGGACATCGATGACCTAGCCCGTCCATTCTCCGATGAAGCCGACGCTAGAGCCCGGGACTTGTTATGGACAGCGAGGAGACTTCATTGCGGAGCTATGGAGGAGGAGAACCGGATCTACAAAGGTTGTATTTCCGTATCTCTTAGTTAAGTGTTAACTAGTTTACTTTTCGCCTAGAAATCTAGCCAACGATCCGTACTCTAGGGTTTCTCGGCACCGTATTTTTTGAAATTGGCATGTTCATTGCCTTGTGAGACCTCATTAGTGTGCCTAGGAACCCTACAGTGGTATCAGAGCCTAGCTAGAGCCTTAGGCGAAGTCTAGACGGAATTTGAAGTCCGAACGAACCGAAACCCCAAAATTTCCATTCTCTCTGTCCTTTTTTCAAAAACGTGGATTTTTCCACATTAAAAATATGCAGAAAAACCAGCAGGGATATCTAAGAATTACGGTGAAGTTTGATGAGCCAATTCCATTGAACAGCCGCGGATCCGCGGCATGAGCATGGCTCGTGCGGCGGTTCCGCGGCCAAATGGTCTCATTGCCCCATTTTATTTGCACAGTAACTCCTATTTTGTGGTTCTGGTTTTTCTGGGAATTTTTAATATTTATTCAAGAGTTAAATTTTCTGGGGTTGTTTTGGGGATTCGGTATTTCGATCGGAGTATCAGATTTTGTCTATTTGGCTTTCCGGATAAATTTTAGAATATGTTAAAAAGTTCGACCGGATATAAATACCCAACTTTTCCCCTGTCGGGAAATTTCCAAGTGTTGGATTTTTCCGTGGTTTAACGACGTTCTAAGTAGTGCAAGTAACGCGATGGACCCTCTAGAAGACAACAAACCTTAACTCGATTATGTGACCGTCTTGAACTGCCCTTTGAACCTTAGGGTTTGGGGCAGTACGGCGTGCCACATGTGAGGCGTTGGCTTGACCCTTCTACGGCTGGACCGTTGGTACTGAGGCACGAACTGAATGTTGTTAGACTTGTTTCATGTGTTGATCTGTATCGGGAAAACTTGGGTGTTTGACTGTTCGATCGAAAAGTTTAACATTTTCTGTTTATCTGGAATGGGATACAATAATTGGAATTCACAAGAAGTTATGAGATAACTAAATGAATGTTATAAACGTAGCAGTTTAGTCTCACATGATCGGTTGCCACGGAATTTTGATGTGATCAAAAGTCCGTCGCAATCACGTAGCGTACGCGGATACTCGCCGGATAAACTTAATAGACAGCCTCACCCCATAGCCCCGACCAAGTGACTGTAGGAGAACCCCGTCGCCGAAAGCATCCGTCCGGGTGCTCGCGGTAGCGGTGTTCCGCCTTGGTGCACTTCGTCGACGGTATCGGGGGTGCAGCCGTCTACTGAAGTTTGTGACGAGTATTCGATCAGACTGTCGGGAATCTTGTTGAATTGCCCGACTAGATATTGAAAAGTGTTTTCGATAATGAGACTGAAATGCGGGGTTTATAATTGTTAGGCATGTGATGTCTAAGGAATTCATTTGATTAGGCATGTGATGTCTATGCAGATTGTGGATTCCAACTGTTGTAGTTTTACATTTTTTTTCCTGTGACCGTAAGTGTAATATGTGATATCGCCGGTTTCGTTGCTATATGTCAACGACAATTGGGATGGACATATTTACTTACGTTGATGACATGTGATGTTATGTGTTGCTGGATATGTTATATTGGATCGTCGTTTTTGAATAGCCGGGGTTTTTTATGTGAGATGAGTGTTTTTCATTTTCATTCATGTAAAAACTTGTATGTAATATTCTTTTATTGGGGCGCTTCCAGGTTGCGGAAGTTGTCACCGTTTGTATATTATTTACTTTTCCGCACTAGGATAGACCCAAGGAGGAGGGCACAAGTAACCGGGTTCTGGAGTCCAGTAGGAGACCAACTCGAGGAGTCGAGTCCGGGTCTCCTAACTCTAGAATTGGTAGGGTTGTTTGCCGCTCTCGTAGGGGTCTAGAGGTGTGGGTTTGGCTATTCATCGCGACCGTGGAATCCGTGTTTTATACTGGCTCGTATTGAAAACACGGACGTCCTAGTATATCCAATATTTCATATGTTTCTTCTGCTGCGATATCTGTGATGTTCTGTGATAGATACAGTATATAGTATATATGATATATTATATAGGCGTTACTTATGTTTTACACCCACGCTAGCCCTGCCCCGCTCTGCCGTTAGTTACCTAACCTAACGGTGCACGAGGGGACATCGAGGCGAATGCGGATGGCATAAGTGTACGTCGTATTTATCTGTGATGTTTAGGTATATAAATGATGGGACTTCATTAATGTGATTAATGAAAATAAAAGAAACCTAAGATGTTGTAGAATCGAATTTCAAAATAAAACAGGTAGCTACAGTTCTTGCTTTGCACAGAGGTATATATGATATATCCTGCACCTTATTCGATGAGGAAAGGACCGAGATCCCTTCACCGGGAGTGACTCCTTTAGCAATAACTGGCAGATGCTACACACTCGGTTTGTCTTTTGATTGCTTTTAAGAGTTTTTGCTTTGCACAGTGATATATATGATATATCCCGCACCTCATTCGACGAGGAAAGGACCGACGATCCCTTCACCGGGAGTGACTCCTTTAGCAAAACTAGAAAAGCCTAAAAAACACTCCATTTTAAAATCATTTGATTCTACAACGATATCAAGTTCATTACGCAATAGGTTTTCAGAAAAACCTGTCGTAGCCCTCCGTCATTTCAGATAAGTTGTATATAGTATTCGTGCTGCATTTGTTGGCTTTCGTCAAGGTGCAGTGTGCGGTAGCTATATGCTGCTTATCTGCTAGCATACGATGCGATTGGATTAGGGTAGTCGTGCGGCTTTGTTGGCTTTCGTCAAGGGTCGTGCGGGTGGGTTTAATTCAATCAAGAAATGTACGGGCTGAACTTGACTAGCGGGCTATGGTTTGTTGGCTTTCGTCAAGGTCATAGCACGTTAGGGGCAAAATATTATCGGGAATTTCAAGTGTTGAAATTTGCAATGAGATTGCATACCTTCTATGAGATAGTTGGATCCCGATACCCGCTGCGAGTAAGAGTTACTCCTGGGAGAGTTTTACACATTACAATTAGCCGATCAAGTAGGTGTCTAGAAAGGTGTTAACGAGGTTACCCCTCTGGGAAAATGAGGTTTACATTAATTAGGTTCGTGTGAAAGCACGGGGGACCTCCCTCAAAGTACCGACACTGGCCTGGCTGAAAGATTGGCGAACTTGTAGTGTGTAATTAATCCCGGCTAGTCTTTCCTTTTAGGGTTTGAAGGAAGATTTGATAAAAAGCAGTGGGAGCCATCCTGATTAGATAAAATAATAACCAATCTATTCTTGCAAGAGCGCACGCTGAGTGTTTTCTTCTCTCTCTCTCCAGGTAGTGACCATATCACGCCTTAATCAAAATAATAATACGGATTATTGACCGAACCCGCTTGTTATACTGAGCTGGGGAACGTTGGTCCCGCTCCAACTTATAATTGTTATAAGACAGAGCAGGAAATAGGGGATTACCAGAATTCCCGTGCCGCCCAAACGAAGAGAGTGCATGCTGATGCATCATCTTCGGGTGTGTTCATTACAGAGAACTGTTTCTCAGTATCCTTTACGTCCTGGGTATGTGATACCAGATCAGGATCCCAGATATGTAATCTGTTACATAGGGCTGCAGAAAGGTAGAGAACTGAGAACGGGTGATAAGTTTCATGAGGCAGAAAACGGGGCAAGTGTTGCAGCCAAGTCTGTCGGTCACTGTCACCCTGTATTATCAATACATTGATTCTGAACGAATGTTATTAGATACCGAACCTGATATACAAAATCATATCAGTCTCTTTATTAGTAATGAAATGATAAAATTTTGTATTGTTGGATAATGTTTTGAACATTTCCTATATCAAAAGTTGATCGGATCAGGCACGTTATCTAAAAGCCTTGATGTTCTAAACCAAACTACAGTTCTTTAGTATACGGAACACACACAAGAGGAAGAGTTCAGAACTGAACGAATCCTTCTTGAGGTATTGTAGACTAGGTCATATCAATGCGACCCGACTAGCTGAAGTTACATGTAGATGCATATTTAAATCAGTTTGAATCTACATCTTGTGAAACTCGCCAGTCATGTCACAAAGATAAGATGACCATAGCTCCGTTTACTGGAAACAGAGAAAGAGTTAGTGAACTCTTGGGATGATACATGTTGATGTATGTAGGTCCCCTGTCTACACATGCCAGGACCGGTTCTTTGTACTTCATTACATTCTCTGATAATCTCTCAAGATTCAGACATATGTTCCTGTTGAAACATGAGTCCGAACCTTTTGAGATATTCACAGAATATAAGTTAGAAGTAGAGAACCAGAATACGGGTAAAATTATTATGTCCTTTGATGAGATCAAGGAGGAGAATACTTGAGCACGGAAATCCTGGACTATTCTAAAGGAGAATGAGATTCTCTCTCAGCATTACTCCTCCGTATACACCATTACACGATGGTATGTCGGGGCGGAGCAGATACACCCTATTTGATATGGTGTGCTCTATGATGAGTACTACTGAGTTACCTATTTCCTTTTTGGGAGTTATGCACTTAAGAAGCTGCATACCTATTGAATAGGGTTCGAATCAAATCAGTTGCCTACCACTTCATATGTGATATGGAAAGGGAAGAGCCCATGTCTTAAGCTAGTTAAGATTTGGGGTTGACCGGCCTATGTCTAAAAAGCAAAATCCGGACAAGCTCGAGGCAAGATTTGTAATGTAGAACTGGAAATGTTCCAGCCATACAAACTGCAGCTGATGATTTGGTAGAACCAAAGGATTCAGTAGATTCCAACGAACCTCAGCCTCTCCGCCGATCTAGTAGGCTTCCTCACCCACCTGAGAGATACTTCGGTTTCTCTATGACAGTGGGAGCGAGGATTGCATCATGAGATGATGACCCAACTAGTTTCGAGCTGGCCATCAGGAGTGTGACTCTGTAAGAATGGCTGGATGCTTAGTGATCTGAGATGGAATCCTTATACACCAACAAAGTATGGACTTTAGTTGCTATATCTGAAGAGTTAAATCCCCATCAGGAGCAAGTATATTTTGAGAAGATTACTTGGTGTAGATGGAAAAGTTGAGACTTTCAAAGCTAGACTTGTTAAAGGTTTTCGTCATCAACCAGGCGTGGATAATGATGAAACCTTTTCAAGTATCTATGCTTAAGTCCATCCAGATCCTACTTACCACGGCTACATACCATGACTACGATATCTGGTGGTTGGGTGTCATGACTGCTTTTCTAAATGATATTTTGGAAGAGAGCGTCTATAAGTACACAGCCAGAGGGCTTCATAGACAGAGGGAGCAGCGGAAATGTGTGCAAGATGCTTTATAGGATAAAGCAGGCATCGCGGAGTTGGAACATCTGTTTTGATGAAGCGGTCAAAGAAGTTGACATCATCAAAATGGTAGATGAACCTTGTATAAACAAGAAGGTAGTAGGGAGTATGGTGACGATCGTCGTAGAGTACGTGGATGACATACTCTTGATAGGAAACGAGTTTCCTATGCTACGCTCGATCAATGTCCGCTTATCACAATGATTCTCTATATAGGATCAAAATGATACCTACTAAATCCTGGATTTTGGATCTATGAGATAGATCTAATTGGATGTTAAGTATCTCACTAGTAGTAGTGAGATGGTATCAATCGATCCAAGGGAGAATCACTGGAAGGGTTCCAGGATGATAAACACGACTGAATGTCAGTCGCAGGCATTGTCTTTACCCTCAGTACAGGGACCGTATGTTGGAAGAGTTCCAAGCTAGATACCGTGGCATACTAGACGATAAAGGATGGATACATCGCTACTTAAGATGCTACCAAAGAGGCCGTTTGGGTGTATATTAGTTCATGAGATGAACTATGTTCCTCCCATTGTGTGACAATGGAGTTGTGGCTTATGCTAAGGAACGCCGGTCCCATCAGTGATCCAGACATATTCTAAGGCAGTATCACTTGATCATGGAGATGGTTGATCTCCAGGGAGATCGAGGTTAGGAGAGTAGACTCAGAGGACAACACAGCGGATCCACTCACAAAGGCCTGTTCCCAGAGAGAGACTTTTATGGGATGGTTGAGTATGAGATACTGCAACCACTGCTATCAGATGGCCCTAGTGCAAGTGGGATATTGTTAGTTATATGTATGCCCTAGAGGCCATTACTATACATAGGATGTATATTGTAGTGGATGCTGGGACATATATAGGGAGGACTTTCTTGCTCGACATGATAGTATGCTATCTGGTTGATCTTTACCTTAATGTGTATACTGATTGTCTCTCCGTTACATGTTGGTAAAGCCCTTAGGATGTGTGCTTGACTACCTGGACTATGATGCGGATCATACTAGTGGGGACATGGTAGTCCATAAGTACATCCTTCAAAGTCCCTAGTCGAGGGTGTATCGAGACGGGGCATCGATATACCAGAGTAGACTAGCGTATACCTTCTCGACCCATACAGATGGGCGATGGATGATCCCATATCCATTGGTGTTTGACATCAGAGATGATATACGGGTGCTCAGTAGAGACTGGGTACACTGGACGGACTCGCCGAGAACTCCCAGATGGTATTATACCTCACGTCAGATGGCAGTTCTCTGGTGACACTGGTACAGAGTAGTCTGTTGACCCGAGATCGTCATAGAGTCTTGTGTGGTTCCTACTGTGCTTTGATTTCCATCTTACCACGTCCAAGAGGGCGTGCAAAACGGTGGTTTTTGGGTACAGTCCCGAATCACATGGAGGCAATGAGCGATAGGAGGGGATTCGTCTCTCCCGGTATAGGGAGTTGATGTTGCGCTGTGTTCGATTGGCTATAACAGGAAATCCCTGGCCAGGGTTGCTGAGATTTACTGGTAAGTGTTACCAGTAGTTTCTCGAATTGTTATAGATCTCATATCGACACGACTTATCGAGCTATTGGGGTCTGACGTTTACCACCCCTAGGCGAGATATGCGACATATCAGACGATCAGACCGGACTGTACGGTAGTGTTACTGGTTGGATTCACAGGAGTATGAGCGGGCTTGCTCGTCGATCTTCTGATCGCTCAATACCCGGGTGGCCGTTACGTTTAGCAGACTGCTTGCGGCTTGTGGGTGCTTGATATGATCATCACCTGCTGCCGGCGTATTGACGAGTCTTTAGAGTCCTACACAGAGGTTTCCTGGCTCAAGCGAAACGAAATAGGAGCGCATATGAGATATGTGCGGAACCGAGAATAATACGTGTATGTGATACTGTATTCCATTCTCGCGATGAATGTGTCGAATGGTTGTATGCGATATAACCTAGTTATCGAATCAAGGATTGATTCGATAAGCCGATACATTGTATACTAGTCGGTTGTGTGCGACATGACCGGATCATTGAATCAAGTGTTGATTTAATTATTTAATGCATAATTATATATTTGATATATTACTTTGCATTAACTAGTATCGGTTCACTTTAAATGGATTTTCTCACTCAGATGTGCGCATTGCATATGCGATATGATTTTGTGCACTTGCTTGTATCATGTTTGATGATACATGCCTTTTGGTTAAGTGTAAAGAATTAAACCTTGGTTAATGAAATGGTTAGGGTTTACTATTTCCTTATTCATTTATTTATTTATTTATTCTTTTTGGAAAATGATTTGCATAAAGATTAAATGGTGGCTTTCTTTGTTGTTTTCATGAAGCTTCATGAACACTTTGACTAAGTGACCATTTTGTCTCTAGCTTGACCCTAACCATTCCTTTAACCATGATTGATTCTCTACACATTACCATGGTTAAAGATTATGATAAGTATTCTTTTATTTTATATTTTCTAATAACTTATCATAACATTTACCTTCTTCTTCTTCATTTCTTCAAGTGAAGAAAGCTTGCCTCCATCAATGGCAAGTGATGAAAAAGAGTGTGAAATCCAAATCTAAAGTCTACCCACTTCCTATTTCTTCATCCTCTACCTCTTGCCAAGTAGTAGAGTGTATTTTCTTCACAAGTTTCTTGACTTGGTGAAGTCGGAGCTTGATTTAGCGATGCCTCGACGTAGATCATCTTCGGCATGGACATCGATGACCTAGCCCGTCCATTCTCCGATGAAGCCGACGCTAGAGCCCGGGACTTGTTATGGACAGCGAGGAGACTTCATTGCGGAGCTATGGAGGTGGAGAACCGGATCTACAAAGGTTGTATTTCCGTATCTCTTAGTTAAGTGTTAACTAGTTTACTTTTCGCCTAGAAATCTAGCCAACGATCCGTACTCTAGGGTTTCTCGGCACCGTATTTTTTGAAATTGGCATGTTCGATGCCTTGTGAGACCTCATTAGTGTAAGTCCATATTGCGACCCCCGGTGCTTACGGGGAGGCGGAAACGGTATAAAAAACAAATTTTTATCGCAAGAGGCAACATGGACTAAACAAGGTCGGGATCGTGTCTAAACTAAACTAGCATAAACGCTAAAAGGAGTTAGCTACTCGGATGAAGGTTATACCTAAACTTGAACTCCTTCTTCTTGAAATCTTGTAGAGGTTGATGGTTCTCTTTTCGTCGCCTTCTCCCGTCGAAGATGGATCCACCTCGAAGGTTCGACCTTTGGGCTCTTCCTCGATCTTTGAGTGAACTAGGGTTTCCGGCTTGCTAAACCTTGAACCTAGAATGAGTAGAGAGTAACTAGGGTTTGCTTTTCTTTTTAAAGAGAAGGATTCTCAACACATGAGAAGGTTTCTCTTTGCTAGAGGAAGAAGAAGATGAAAATGAGGGGAGAGAGAGGTTATGATAGAATGAGCTATCCTTTTTCTTTCTTGCAACCATAATGCAAAAGAAAAAGAATTATCAATAATAATAATGAAAATGAAAAGGTTGATGGAAAGTTTTAGAATGACCATTATCATTTCAAACATTAAATGAATTTGCTAGAATCAAAGAGCATCTTTCTTTTGTAATGATGATGGTCAAAACTTCAACCATGGTCAACAAGTCAACCATGGTCAACAAGTCAACAAAAACCAACCATGACACAATTTCATTTTATTATATATTATTAATTGATATAATACAAATCCATTAGGGTTTGGAAAAAGACGACTGTCAACTGTGCATACGCACCCGTTCCGAAACCCTAATGAAAGTCATCTTCCCCTTCCTCAAATAACCGTGCATACACACCTGCATCCTTATTCCGAGGAACATGAATACGGAGATAAAAGCAACCCCAAAAACATATACCAGTATCTGACTCAAACCAGAGCCAGCCAGTAATATCCGTCCGGACTCTAAACGTGCACAAGTGCGCGGATGAGAACGAACCCTGTCGCAAAACCATGCGACCTCTACTCTGTTTTGCCCAGAGGCGAATACCCTCTGTGTGGGACTCTAAAGACTCGACACTACGCTGGCAGTGGGTTTAACCACAGACCGCAAGCGGCACTAGCTGTGCGTAACGGTCCCCAGGTAGATGTCGACAAGAAGGCTGACGAGGTGAAACCCCATCTGAACTCCTACTGAGTCTGAATGTGACATTCTCCGTACAGTCCGGTCTGTTCGTCTGATACATCGCATGTCGGGCCTAGGGGGCGGTAAAACGTCAGTCCCCCAATAGCGGTACAAGTCGTGTCGGAGTGAAGCCCAAAACACCCTGAGATAACACTGGAAACCTACCAGTATATCTCGCTTGCCCTGGCCAGGGACTACTCGTGTAATGGCTCTCCTAGACACAGCGCGATGTCAACCCCCAATACCGGGAGAGACGAATCCTTTCTAACCGTCACTGCCTCCAAGTGCTTCGGGACTGCACCCAATCACCACCTGTTTGCACGACTCCTTTGAGCCGTGGTAGGGTAGTGATCAAAGTGCAGTGGGAATACACTCGAGGCGAAGTGCCAGTATCAAGTCAGCGGACTAAGCTGTACTCATGTCGCCTGGGAACTGATAACTGACGATAGGTATAATACCAACCTTTCAGTTCCCGACGAGTCCTGTCCAGTGTACTCGTAACCCAACGAGCACCCGTATACTATCTCCAGTACGACGTACTGATGGCTGTGGGACAGACCATCTCCCACACTGGGATGAGAAGCGCATACGCTAGTCTACTCCGGAGTATCGATGCCCTGTCTCGATAGTCCTACGACTAGGGACCTGTATAAGGATGTGCCTATAGATTACCCAGCCCCCACTAGTGTGACTGCCATCACAACGCTGGTAATCAAGCAAAGATCCTAAGGGCTCCACTAATGCGTATAAGTGATATACTGAAATAAACACAAGTACACATTGAAGTAGAAACAAACCAAGTAGCATACTACTATATTGAGCAAGATTGTTTATACAAGGTGAATATCCCAAGCTTCCATCAAATAATATACAAACTAGTATGATACAGTAATGGCCTCTAGGGCATATACACTAACAATCTCCCACTTGCACTAAGGCCATGTACTGGCGTATCGAAGACCTATCATCTCGATCAGCCGCTCGAACTGAGTCTGGGGTAAGGCCTTGGTGAATGGATCTGCAGTGTTCTCTTCTGAAGCAACCCTCCGAACCTCGATCTCCTTGCGATCCACGATCTCCCTGATCAGGTGATACCGCCTCAAGATGTGCCTGGATCTCTGATGGGACCTGGGTTCCTTTGCTAAAGCTATAGCCCCGTTGTTGTCGCAATACAAAGGTACTGGGTCAACAATGGACGGAACCACCTGAAGTTCTTTTAAGAACTTCCTCATCCAGACAGCTTCTTTTGCGGCATCAGATGCAGCGATGTATTCCGCTTCCATAGTCGAGTCTGCAACGGTTTCCTGTTTGGAACTCTTCCAACACACCGCCCCTCCATTGAGGGTAAAGACAAAACCCGACATGGACTTGGAATCATCCTTGTCACTCTGGAAGCTGGAGTCAGCAAAGGCCTCAATCTGGAGGTCTTTTCCGCCATACACCAAGAACATCTCCTTAGTCCTTCTCAGGTACTTGAGAATGTTCTTTACTGCTATCCAATGTTTCTCCCCAGGGTTTGACTGATACCGGCTTACTACACTCAGTGCATAAGCTACATCCGGTCTGGTACACAACATCGCATACATTATAGAGCCTACCGCAGAAGCGTAGGGTATAATAGACATGCGATCCCTCTCCAAATCAGTCTTGGGAGACATCTCTTTAGAGAGGGTGATCCCGTGACAAGCCGGTAGGTTACCGCGCGTGGAATCTTCCATACTGAATCTTTTCAGTACGGTGTCGATGTACCTGGACTGTGAAAGTCCTAATATCCTCTTGGATCTATCACGATGGATCCGGATCCCCAGGATGTAAGAGGCATCACCCAGGTCTTTCATGGAGAACCTGTGTGACAAGAAACCCTTGACAGATTGTAGCATAGGAATGTCATTTCCTATTAAGAGAATGTCATCCACGTATAAAACAAGGAATACCACAGTTCTCGCTATAAATCTACTATAGATGCACGGTTCATCTGGATTTTTGATAAAGTCAAATTCCTTGACCGTCTCATCAAAACAGATGTTCCAACTCCGCGATGCCTGCTTTAGTCCATAGATGGACTTAAGCAACTTGCACACCTTTCCGCTGCTCCCACTCTGAATAAAACCCTCTGGCTGATCCATATAGACACACTCCTCTAAATTTCCATTTAGAAAAGCGGTTTTTACGTCCATCTGCCAAATCTCATAATCGTGGAAGGCAGCAATGGCAAGAAGGATCCGAATGGATTTCAGCATAGCCACTGGAGAAAAGGTTTCGTCATAGTCCAAGCCAGGTCTTTGACGGAAACCCTTTGCTACAAGTCTAGCTTTATAGGTTTCAACCTGTCCATCTACACCAATCTTCCTTTTGAAGATCCACTTGCATCCTACGGGTTTTACCCCGTCTGGAGCAATGTCCAATGTCCATACTTTGTTGGTGTACATGGACTCCATTTCGGTCCGCATTGCATCCAGCCATTTTACCGAGTCAACGCTCTGAACGGCCTGCTGGAAGCTAGTAGGCTCATCATAGTCTATGATTCAATCCTCTCTATCCCCGTCTATGAGAAAACCGAAGTATCTCTCGGGCGGATGAGACTGCCTACTACTTCTGCGGAGCGGCACAGGAATGTCCTGTTCTTTTGAACCTACTGGCTCTTCCAAGTTTTCAGTAATAGCTTGTGGTTCTGGAATCTCTTCCAGTTCTATTGCGTCCCCACTTATCTGGGTTTCCAAAAACTCAGTTTCCAAGAAGCGGGCATGTTGAGAAACAAAAACCTTTTGTTCCTCAGCGGAATAGAACAGATACCCCCTTGAGTTCTTTGGGTATCCCACAAACTTACACTGTACTGAACGTGCCTCGAGCTTGTCCGCATGCTGCTTTTTTACAAAAGCTGGACATCCCCATATCTTAAGGTACTTAAGACAGGGTTTCTTCCCACTCCACATTTGATATGGAGTGGTAGGCACAGTCTTGGTAGGAGCCTTGTTCAAGAGGTATGCAGCTGCTTCTAGTGCATAGCCCCAGAAAGATCGCGGTAACTCAGCCATACTCATCATGGAACGAACCATATCCAATAGGGTTCGATTCCTTCTTTCCGATACACCGTTATGTTGCGGAGTGTATGGAGGAGTACGCTGAGAGAGAATTCCATTCTCTTTTAAATAGTCCAGGAACTCGGCACTCAAGTATTCACCACCTCGATCCGATCTTAGGATTTTAATACTTTTGCCTGTTTGTTTTTCAACTTCATTCTTATAATCCCGAAATTTCTCAAAGGCCTCGGATTTGTGCTTCATTAAGAAGACATGTCCATACCTAGAGAAATCGTCTGTGAAAGTGATGAAGTATGAATAACCGCTTCGCGCATGTGTAGACATTGGACCACACACGTCACTGTGTATGAGTCCCAAGAGCTCGCTCGCTCTTTCTCCGTGTCCAGTGAACGGAGTCTTTGTCATCTTTCCCATGAGACAAGATTCACAAGTGGCATAAGACTGATACTCGAACGGATCCAAGTATCCTTCTTTATGTAACTTAGTCAACCGTGTCTCCTTGATGTGACCCAGTCTACAATGCCATAAGAAAGCCTGATTGATATCTGGAGACTTTCTTTTGTGTGTATTCTGGACATTAAAAATCTGTGGTTGGTTTAATACGTATATACCATTGCTCAGTGTACCTGACCCAATCAGAACTTGATTAAGGTGAATGTTTACAACATTACTTACAAACGCAAATTCATAACCTTCTTTAGAAACCAAAGATACAGAAATGATATTACAAGTTGCGTTGGGTACAAAAAAGCAATTACGCAAAACCAAAACATGTCCATCTGACATTCCCAGGTGATAGTCCCCCACGGCTTTAGCATCCATGCTAGCTCCGTTCGCAACTCTGAGGGTCATGTCACCTGCTTTCAAAAACCTACGGTTTCTCAACGCCTGCAAAGAATTACAGATATGAGATCCTGATCCGGTATCCAATACCCAGGAAGTAGAGTTTATAGAAAGACAGTTTTCAATAACATACACACCTGAAGCTGAAGCCGCAACCTGCTTCAGTTCCTGTGTCCTGGCTTTCCAAGTCCTGCAATCTTTCTTCCAGTGTCCACTCTTGTGACAATAGAAGCATTCCTCTTTACCAACAAGCTTCCCCGCAATCTTTGTTGCCTTTTCCTTTCCCTTCGTACCCACTTTACTAACACCGCCTCTTGGTTTGGCGGGGGCTTTCTTCCTCTTTCCCTTGGCTTTCGCCTTGGACCTAGAGGAAGAAGATCCTCCTACAAACAAAGCGGGTGTATCCCTACCTTTCTGTAGGGTGCCCTCTGCGCTCCTCAGCAGGTTGAGGAGTTCTGAAAGTTCAACTTCCTTTTCTTGCAAGTTGAAATTCAGTATGAACTGGGCGTAAGTGGATGGAAGGGACTGGAGAATTATATCCGTATAGAGTTCACTATCCAACGTGGTCCCAAGTTCCGCGAGCTCCTCAGTGTAGCCAATCATCTTAAGCACGTGGTCCGCTACCGATGATCCGACGGCCAACTTTGTCGAAAATAACTTCTTCGACACTTCGTATCTTGCGATACGAGACTGCTCTCCATACAGTTCTTTTGTATGAAGAAATATGGATTCCAAATCCATATTCTCGTGCCTCCTCTGATGTTCGTTGTCCATCGAGGCAAGTACGAGGCATCTGGCCTTCGCGCTGTCAATCTCCCAAGTCTTACGGATTTCCTTATCCGCGACGCTGGAGGTGGGACCTGGGACGGGGGGAGCTTTGGTGGTAAGAAGATACCCCAGCTTGTCGTAAGAGATTGCCAATTTGACATTCCTGAGCCAATCTTTGTAGTTTGGCCCTGTCAGTATGTTTTTATCTAGAAGTAACTTAAGTCCAGTCATTTCGATTTGGTCGCTGCAGGGGGAGAGAAGAAACACTTAGCACGATGCTCTTGCAAGTTTAGAATGGTTTTTAATTTGTCTAAACAGGATGGCTCCCACTGTCTCTCGAATCCCTCCTCAAACCACAAAGGAAGAATTAGCCGGGATTAATCCCACCGTACAATACTTGCTTAACCGTTCAGCCAGGCCAGTGTCGGTACTTCGAGGGAGGTTTTCCAACGCTTTCGCGAAGTTCCTTAATTTAAGAACCTCTTTTCCCTGGGGGCGTAGCCCCGCTAACACCTTTCTAGGCACCTACTAGGTTTATAGCATTGATCGTTTAGTGAGAAATTTCCCGAGGAGTAGCATATACTCACAGTAGGATCGGGATCCAAATATCATCGCGTGACGAAAATGAAGGAATCCTACCATAATCATCACACTCCAAATGGTATGCAAATCTAGCAAGTTTCAGTACTTATGAAACTCCCGATGTGGATTTTTGCCCCATGCTCTTATGACCTTGACGAAGGTCAACAAATCATAAGTCACATGTCAAGTTCTTCCCGTCATTATCCAGGTTAATTTGAACCCACCCGTATATACCCTTGACGAAGGTCAACAAGGCAATACGACTGTCCCAAACCAACGCATCTATCTATGCTACATATGAACACCCAATAGCTACCAATCTCTATGTCTTGACGAAGGTCAACAAACATAGCTTGAATACTATTGAATTTTCATACGAAACGACGGAGGGCTACGAATGGTTTTGGCGAAACCGTGAACGTAGTGAACTTGATATAATCGATTGGAACGAGATAGCTTTTAGAAGGAGTGGCTCAAGCTCCGCATTTAAAAGTTAGTTTTGAAAAGAACCGAGTGGTTTTTCGAAAGTGTTCCAACGACTTTAACTTGGTTTATTATCTTGCATTAGTTCTTTTAATGCGTGATATACTTGCATTAGTTCTTTTAATGCGTCCCATCATTTAATTCCTACCATTGCAGAAAACAACCAAAATATGACGTACGCTTATGCCATTCGCATTCGCCACGGGGTCCCGTCATCACTCGTTAGGTTACTTAACTAACGACAGAGCGGGGGCTGGGCTAGCGCGGCTGTAAAACATAAGCAACGCCTAAATAGAAAGCAATGATAGACATTACAGATCACAGATGAATACATTGGATATACTAGCAATCCGCAATCCTTTCGAGCCTGCAATGAAAAGCGGATTACACGGTCGCGGTGAATAGCCAAATACCCCACCCAAGACCCCTACGGGTGCGGCAAACTACCCGCCAAGTACTCGGCAGTTTGTGCACCCCCTCCATGGGTCTATCCTAGGAGCAAAAACAGTAAAAAGAATTATACAATGACGGCTACAACCCCGACCCGGTTGTGCGGCCAAACAAATAATATAATTACATCAATTTACATTTACAATGAATGAAAGAAAAACAAAAGCTCATCTCACATCCACCCCGGCTATTCACCCGCGACAGTCTAATAGATTCATATACACAATCCAATATCAAACACAGATCATGTATAACCCCGACTAATCGACTTATAGCGATTAGCCGACGTTCAATACATGCAAGCATCACAGATATAACCAACATAGCCAAAGTGCAGTGAAGTTCGGAAAAATACGGAATTATAGGACACCAAAAGTGAATTTCAGTTCTGGAAAATCTGGGCACATATAATATATTTTAAAAATCCCAAAACCAATACAGACACACACTGCACGAAAAACGATGCACAGAAGACGACAAACCGCGGCGCTTCCGCGGCACATGCCTACCTCGTGCGGCGGAAGCGCGGCGGTTTGAACGAATCACTGCATCGTTTTTCTTGGGTGTTCACACAAAACCCTGAGCCGATTTTTGGAGTATAAAGTTTTTCATTTAGAGCAGAAAAAAATCCAACAGAAACTTAGGGTTTTGGTTTTTCCGGTTTTGTGATTTTTCGGTTTCGAACTTCCATACACTTCGCTACCAAGCTAGTTTAAGTTTAGTTAGGCTCTGATACCACTGTAAGTCCATATTGCGACCCCCGGTGCTTACGGGGAGGCGGAAACGGTATAAAAAACAAATTTTTATCGCAAGAGGCAACATGGACTAAACAAGGTTGGGATCGTGTCTAAACTAAACTAGCATAAACGCTAAAAGGAGTAAGCTACTCGGATGAAGGTTATACCTAAACTTGAACTCCTTCTTCTTGAAATCTTGTAGAGGTTGATGGTTCTCTTTTCGTCGCCTTCTCCCGTCGAAGATGGATCCACCTCGAAGGTTCGACCTTTGGGCTCTTCCTCGATCTTTGAGTGAACTAGGGTTTCCGGCTTGCTAAATCTTGAACCTAGAATGAGTAGAGAGTAACTAGGGTTTGCTTTTCTTTTTAAAGAGAAGGATTCTCAACACATGAGAAGGTTTCTCTTTGCTAGAGGAAGAAGAAGATGAAAATGAGGAGAGAGAGAGGTTATGATAGAATGAGCTATCCTTTTTCTTTCTTGCAACCATAATGCAAAAGAAAAAGAATTATCAATAATAATAATGAAAATGAAAAGGTTGATGGAAAGTTTTAGAATGACCATTATCATTTCAAACATTAAATGAATTTGCTAGAATCAAAGAGCATCTTTCTTTTGTAATGATGATGGTCAAAACTTCAACCATGGTCAACAAGTCAACCATGGTCAACAAGTCAACAAAAACCAACCATGACACAATTTCATTTTATTATATATTATTAATTGATATAATACAAATCCATTAGGGTTTGGAAAAAGACGACTGTCAACTGTGCATACGCACCCGTTCCGAAACCCTAATGAAAGTCATCTTCCCCTTCCTCAAATAACCGTGCATACACACCTGCATCCTTATTCCGAGGAACATGAATACGGAGATAAAAGCAACCCCAAAAACATATACCAGTATCTGACTCAAACCAGAGCCAGCCAGTAATATCCGTCCGGACTCTAAACGTGCACAAGTGCGCGGATGAGAACGAACCCTGTCGCAAAACCATGCGACCTCTACTCTGTTTTGCCCAGAGGCGAATACCCTCTGTGTGGAACTCTAAAGACTCGACACTACGCTGGCAGTGGGTTTAACCACAGACCGCAAGCGGCACTAGCTGTGCGTAACGGTCCCCAGGTAGATGTCGACAAGAAGGCTGACGAGGTGAAACCCCATCTGAACTCCTACTGAGTCTGAATGTGACATTCTCCGTACAGTCCGGTCTGTTCGTCTGATACATCGCATGTCGGGCCTAGGGGGCGGTAAAACGTCAATCCCCCAATAGCGGTACAAGTCGTGTCGGAGTGAAGCCCAAAACACCCTGAGATAACACTGGAAACCTACCAGTATATCTCGCTTGCCCTGGCCAGGGACTACTCGTGTAATGGCTCTCCTAGACACAGCGCAATGTCAACCCCCAATACCGGGAGAGACGAATCCTGTCTAACCGTCACTGCCTCCAAGTGCTTCGGGACTGCACCCAATCACCACCTGTTTGCACGACTCCTTTGAGCTGTGGTAGGGTAGTGATCAAAGTGCAGTGGGAATACACTCGAGGCGAAGTGCCAGTATCAAGTCAGCGGACTAAGCTGTACTCATGTCACCTGGGAACTGATAACTGACGATAGGTATAATACCAACCTTTCAGTTCCCGACGAGTCCTGTCCAGTGTACTCGTAACCCAACGAGCACCCGTATACTATCTCCAGTACGACGTACTGATGGCTGTGGGACAGACCATCTCCCACACTGGGATGAGAAGCGCATACGCTAGTCTACTCCGGAGTATCGATGCCCTGTCTCGATAGTCCTACGACTAGGGACCTGTATAAGGATGTGCCTATAGATTACCCAGCCCCCACTAGTGTGACTGCCATCACAACGCTGGTAATCAAGCAAAGATCCTAAGGGCTCCACTAATGCGTATAAGTGATATACTGAAATAAACACAAGTACACATTGAAGTAGAAACAAACCAAGTAGCATACTACTATATTGAGCAAGATTGTTTATACAAGGTGAATATCCCAAGCTTCCATCAAGTAATATACAAACTAGTATGATACAGTAATGGCCTCTAGGGCATATACACTAACAATTAGTGTGCCTAGGAACCCTACACACACTACGCCTTGACGGAGGTCAACAAACGTAGCACGAATACTAAGTAGGACTTATCTGAAATGACGGAGGGCTACGACAAGTTTTTCTGAAAACCTATTGCGTAATGAACTTGATATCGTTGTAGAATCATGTGAATTTTGAAATGGAGTGATTTTGAGGCTTTTATTAGTTTTGCTAAAGAGGTCACTCCCGGTGAAGGGATCTCGGCTCTTTCCTCATTGAATAAGGTGCGGGATATATCATATATATCACTGTGCAAAGCAAAACTCCAGAAGCAATCAAAAACCAAACCGAGTTTTGTAGCATCTGCCAGTTTTGCTAAAGAGGTCACTCCCGGTGAAGGGATCTCGGCTCTTTCCCCATCGAATAAGGTGCAGGGTATATCATATATACCGCTATGCAAAGCAAGACTGTAGCTACCCTTTTTGAAAAAATTTGATTTTACAACATCTTTTAGGTTTCTTTTCTTTCATTAATCACATTAATGAAGTCCCATCATTTAAGTGACCTAAACATCACAGATAAATACGACGTACAGTTATGCCATCCGCATTCATCTCGATGTCCCCTCGTGGACCGTTAGGTTAGGTAACTAACGACAGAGCAGGACAGGGCTAGTGCGGGTGTAAAACATAAGTAACGTCTATATAATATATCATATATACTGTATACTGTATCCATCAGAACATATCAAATGATCACATCACAGATATCGCAGCAGAAACATAGATATAATGTGGGATATACTAGGACGTCCGTATTTAGTACTTAGCCAACAATAGAAAATATGGATTCCACAGTCGCGATGAATAGCCAAGCCCACACCCTGGACCCCTATGAGAGCGGCAAGCGACCCTACCAATTCTGGAGTTTAGGAGACCCGGTCTCGACTCCTCGAGATGGCCTCCCACTGAACCCCAGAACCCGGTCACCTGTGCTCCCTTCCTTGGGTCCATCCTAATGCGGAAAAGTAAATAATATACAACACTGGTGGCATCGACCTCAACCCGGAAGTGCCCCAAATAAAAGAATATTACATTACATTTGAATTTACATGAATGAAAATATAAAACTCGCATCTCACATAAAACCCCCCGGCTATTCAATCGCGACAATCCTGCACATCATATCTCAGCAACACATAATATCTCATATCATCAACATAAGTAAGTATGCATACACTGATCGTCGTCGATGTATAGCAACGACAATCGGTAAATACATACTACACTTACGGTCACAGAAAAGAAAGTGTAAAACCGCAATATCTGGAATCCACATTGTCTTTAGACATCGAAAATGCGAAATATCACATACTTCGTATTTCATGTCTAGTAATATGAATTCCACACATTGCATCACATTCCAGATAAACAGACAGTATTAAAGTTTTCGAACGAATGATCAAATACCCAAGATTCCCTAAAGCTCAACACTTGAGCGGAGTTCAAAAACCCGGAATGTGACACAGTAGTAGCGGTCCAGCCGTAGAAGGGTCAAGCCAACGCCTCACATGTGGCACGCCGTACTGCCCCAAACCCTAAGGTTCAAAGGGCAGTTCAAGACGGTCACATAATCGAGTTAAGGTTTGTTGTCTTCTAGAGGGTCCACCACA
Organism: Agapanthus africanus; assembly: GCA_030015575.1. Classification (NCBI taxonomy): domain Eukaryota; kingdom Viridiplantae; phylum Streptophyta; class Magnoliopsida; order Asparagales; family Amaryllidaceae; genus Agapanthus; species Agapanthus africanus. Next base: position 58,558,792 of record JASDDO010000029.1, read on the forward strand.
AAACTTGCACGTATCTCCAAAAGATTTAAACCCCGTGAAAACTGAGCAAATAATACTCGTTCGAACACTTCAATACTTTCTAATTTACCCGGAAAAGACACGAAATCAAAATTCCGATCAAATCGTCGAGTTCAAAACCATCTCCAGAATATACAGTACTAAAACCAGATTAAAAATACCCAAAAACATTTACAAGCAGACAAGAACACACTGTACAAAAAATAAAGCCTTAAAGGCTCTGTACGGCCGCGGAGCCGCAGCCTAAGCAAGCTTTGGCCGCGGTTCCACGGTGGAATTGTCCAATTAGGGTTTCATTTTTCACTGTATTTCTTAGAATTCCCTACTCTATTTTTTATATATTTTTAATTCTGAAAATAACCAGGTTCGGAAAAATGTCCAGAGAGGGTTCTAAAAAACCGTATTTCGCTTCGATCGGAGTTTTACTTCGTTAAAGTGTCGCCTAATGTTCTAGGTCGGCTCTGATACCAATGTTGGGTTTACCTAGCACCTCATGAAGGGATTGGAAGCATCACATGTACCAAAGATTGAATTAATAGGGTGCTAAGTAAACATACAATGAATCATTCCTAGAAAATTAGGGTTTCAATATTTTGCACATCATCTCAAGTAAGAAAAGCTAGGGTTTTGAGAGTACAACCTTTGTAACTCCCTACGCTAGACTCCTCGGCTACTTGGGGTTTGGAAAAGATCCGCTTGAACTCCTCTAGGTCCACGATGATCCACCCGGAGTCCGCTTTGTCCAAGCTTGCAACTTCATAAGATCAAGAATGAAAATGGAAGCTAACACTCTAAACAAGTGAGCAAAACTTGTGTAGAATGATGTTGTGGTGGCTTTTCTCACTTCAAAATCCTAACTTGATGATTATTTTTCTCACTACCAAAAATCTAGAGAGCAATGGTAGAATGAGGAAGAAGATGATGGCTTTTTGAGAAGAAGAGAAAAGATTAACCCTTCATCAAAGAAAATGAAAATATATGTATATATATTTATCACTTGTCATCTCAAACCATGGTTAAATCATATGGATATTATTTCACTTGAGTTAAAACATAAAAGAAAAGATTAACTCATGGTTAGAAGGTAGGTGAGCATAGTTAGGTCAAGAAGAGTGTAGAACTCATCCATGAATTATCCTTTTCTTTTTCCTTTGTTTTAAAACAAATGAAATAATAACACATATATATATAATCATGGTGTGAGTCTTATATTGCCACCATTTTCCATGTATATGCAACCATGAAGAATGATGTATGTATGTATGTGTACATGCACATCCATATGTGCATGAAACATAAAAGAATGCATACATGCATGCATACATCAAAAAAATACAAGAAAGGATTTCTAGTTAGAAAATAATGGTTAAATGATAAATCAACACTTGATTTATCAATTCGGCCATGTCACATACGACCCAACCAAAAGCAAGCCGCCCGATTAATATACGGTATCTCATACGCGTATTTTAACCGAGTCCATGCGCATATCGCATACGCGCACCACAACGTTTCGCCTGGACTAGGTAACTCCTTTGTGCGACTCTAAGACTCGTCAATACACCGGCAGTGGGTGATGATCATATCAAGCACCCCCCAAGCTGCAAACGGTCAGCTAAACGTAACGGCCACCCAGGTATTAAGCGATCAGAAGAAAACAAGCGAACCTGCTACAACTCCCGTCGAGCCAACCGGCAACACTTCCCGTACAGTCCGGTCTCCTCGTCTGATATGTCGCATATCAAGTCTAGGGGTGGTAAACGTCAGACCCCAATAACCGATAAGTCGGGCCGATGTAAGGCTCATAACGGGTCGAGAAACTACTGGTAACACTTACCAGCAAATCTCTGAATCATCCCTGGCCAGGGACTTCCCTGTTACGGCCAATCGTGCACAGCGCAACATCAACCCCCAATACCGCGAGAGACGAAACCCCTCGTATCGCTCATTGCCTCCATGTGACTCAGGACTGCACCCAAAAACCACCATTTTGCACGCCCTCATGGACGTGGTAAGGTGGAAATCAAAGCACAGTGGGAATCACACAAGACTCTATGACGATCTTGGGTCTACAGACTAACCTGCACAAGTGTCACCAGAGAACTGCCATCTGACGTGAGGTATAATACCATCTGGGAGTTCTCGGCGAGTCCGTCCAGTGTACCCAGTCTCCACTGAGTACCCGTATACCCTCTCTGATGTCAAACACCAATGGATATAGGATCATCCATCGCCCATCTCATGGGTCGAGAAGCGTATACGCTAGTCTACACTGGTATATCGATGCCCCGTCTTGATACACCCACGACTAGGGACCTTGAAGGATGTACTTATGGATTACCATGTCCCCACTAGTATGATCCGCATCATAGTCCAGGTAGTCAAGTACACATCCTAAGGGCTTTACCAACATGTAACTATAAGACAGTATAAAGAGACAAGTATACATGTTAAGATAAAGAGCAGCCAGATAGCATACTATCATATCGAGCAAGAAAGTCATCTCTATATATGTCCAAGCATCCAATATAATATACATCATCTGTACAATACTGGCCTCTAGGGCATACATACAACTAACATTATCTCATATCACGATCACATGTCAACCATTCAATGTATAATGCTATTCACATGTATCGTCGTCCCAAGATCCGCTATAACATCAGGACGTATCTCAAATACGAATCCTGCTATATCACCGATCTCACGGTCTCAAATCAAGTTCATCGACTCACCTCAAATCCCAAACATTATCCTCAAATATAGTATGTGAACACATAGTCCCATACCCATGTGAACACATAAACACATATCCCGATATACGCATAGGTAATAACATAGATGTATGCATGTGTGTGTGTGCGTGTGTGGGTGTAACAATTAATCTAGGGTTTTGCGACTAACACTAAACTAATCCATGAACACCTAACATCTACCTTTATCCTCAAATCCTCATATTGATATAATATATATTTAAGTGTATACGTATTCGTATACATCACTGTGAACTGTGGGGGTGCTGTACGCCATCCACCCGACTTCTCCCCGTAGATATAAATCTACTCACCTGGTCCTCGCTCGCCGGTGCCGACGTTGCCACGCGCTTGCTTGTCGTCTCTAAGTCCACATGGGGTACGTAAATATCATAACGCACCGTATCGCATTAAAATCCGACTCATGACCAAAACGACACACGAATCCCACATTGGTCAAAACCTACGGTTTGCTTCCACAAATCAACCCAAAAACCCTCGACGTCGGCGTACAAACGCCAAACCATCGAGAAAAACTCAAATACACTCATTTACACAATCACAAGCACTAATTATAATATAAAATAGGTTAAAATTCACAAAAAAAACCTCAAACTCACTTTAAAAGCTATTTTTCCGAAAATCTAGCAAGTAAAATTACCCGTTTTAGTACAAAACTCGACGTTTAAACAAATCTAGCGGCCGCAATATCCACTCAATATCATAACCAAGTCATATAAACCATTCCAATAATTTAATCTCATCAAAATATATATTTACAAAACCTAGTTAGCAAAATTAGCACAATTTTCCATTTTAGCTCAAAACTTGGTGTTTTAATCAACTTTAAATATTTTAACAATTCTAGTGGCCAAAATTCTCATTAAAACATATTAACTAAGCCACACAACCATTAACTAGAATTTAATCTCACTACTTTATATAGATTACAAAAATCTAGTTTGCAAAACAATCATAATCAGGACAATTTAAATTAACAATCTAGCAATAAGCAACAAGGTTTAGTTTTGCATAGAATTAACATGTTAATCACTCATTAGAACCATAATCTAATGCTAGAAACCCTCACTTGAATTTTACAAACCCTAATCCCAAAATCAAACCCTTTTCTAGAATATCCTAAACTAGCAATTACACCAAAATTAACACTTGAATAAGATAGATTATCTTAGTTAAACAACAATTTAACAAAAAGTCAAGATTTATACCTCACAAGATTTGAGATCTAGCATGAAAATCTTGACCTCCAATTTGAAAACTTTTCACCAAAATCCATGCTAGAATGGTCAAGTAAAAATGGGTAGGGATTAAATTTTGATTTTGTGGGATTTTTGAAGCAATTTGGATGATTTTTTTGATGAAATTGGAGAACTTTTCTTGAAGAGAAAGAGGTGGGGAAAGATGGGGGAGGCTGTTGAAATGGGGTCGGCTGGAATTGAGGGAGAAGGGAGAGAGAAAAGGTAGGTGTGTGTCAAAGTCAACTAAAGCCCATACATCTTTCTTCTTCTCATTTTCTTTTTATTTCATTTTAAAAGTAGTGAAAAATGAGGTGATTGGAGAGAGAGAGAGAGGGCTGTCAAAAAAGGGGGGCCGGCCACATGGTGGGGAGGAGAGAGGGTGTGTGTGTGAAGCAATGAACACCAAACACCAATTCAACATGCACCAAAACCCTTTTATTTTCACAAAATAATCCTTTTTCTTCAATATTTTCTAAAACCGATTAACAACTTCATTTCAATTCAAAAACCATATGTTAAAATTTTGTTTAATGTGTTATGATGCACAAAATTTGTTTCAAATCATTCCAATTTGTATTTTTCCCTAATTAAATGTATTAGTGACGGCTTAAAATAATATTAAAATAATTAATTTCGGAAAAACATTTCAGAAAATTTGAAATTTCACCAGTGGCTCAATAAACACCAAATACTAGCAATTACATAGCTAGAATATGTATATTTAATTTTATAATAAAGATATTTGTATTTTGACTTTTTACAGAAAACACCCTTATTTTGCCGATTTTCCGAAATTTCACCGAAACGATTTTCAAAACGTTACAGTACCCCTGTCCATGTTATGATGATAAGGATACAAGATAAATGATGAGACAAATGTGATATTCGACCCGTACCCAGATTGGGATGCCGTATGATGGATTTACCGTACGAGCTATATATTGATGATAGATCTGCACTCTTGACTCAAGAATGTCATAGTATATATTGCATCGTATGTGATACTATTGAGGAGGGATCACCGATATTATATTTATATATATCGACTCAGATTTAGGTGGTTTCCATACCTTTTCGATTATTCTGTTAGTTTAGTCCTGTAGTTTATTTGTAGATGTTAGACTAGACTCGAGTTATACCTATTTCAAAACTAACGAATCGTGAGTAGTTTTAAAGACAGGCCAAGGGATTCTACGGATATTTCAAAGGACGCACCTTTTCTTAAAAACACCATAGCCCTTATTTTATAAACACCATGATTCGTGTTATTTCAAATGGCAAAACTGTATGACTCATATATATTAACGTAGATTCTTCATTGTTGCGTTTATTATTCATTTTCCACATATTCTTGCTATTCGTATTGCATTGCATGTTTAAATGTGTTTTATCGTTATATTGAAACCCATGCTGTCAGGACACCAGCACCATTACCGATGATGCGTATGCTCCACGTACACCTGCTTGCCGGCTCACACACATCATCATCGGTAATTGCCATGTCACGTACACATTAGAAAATACTACTTCATTAGTATAAAATGTTAGCTGATAGTTTCGACATGGTACTAGTGAGCTTGCTTTTATATGATAGCTTAGACATTGCATTTATTACTGTGATTTTCATGCATATTTATATATTCATTTACCATGACATTATGGGCTAGTCCGGATTGCCGGAGCCCAATAGTATGAAATTCATTGTTTATTTACCCTTGAGATTTGGATTTCGGATTTCCATGAGATTTCTGGATTTAGAGAAACCGCAAGGATTTTATAAACTGATTATCATTTTAAAATGAAAGTTGCGGTTTTTTCATGATGTGATATAAGATATGTCCACCATGACTTTTCTCGGCTCTTGAGCGATATCATACACCCGATTCGAGAAGGAGGAGGAACCGTCTGTGGGTGCATGGTGGACCCGGTGCGGTACCCCCAGGGCAAGATGGTCGCAGATGATGGCATTGAGCCTGGCAGGGGAGCACTACCGGTCGGTGATTTTATTGTCACTCGACGGATATCCGGAGGATACCGATCGGAGTCCAGGCCAGTCCGGATAGCCGGAGCCTGAGGTTTTGAGATTTGATGATATGGGCTAGTCCGGATAGCCGGAGCCCTAGATATTGAGATTCGAGGTTGCAGGCCAGTCCGGATTGCCGGAGCTTGAGATATTGAGATATTGGGATTGATGTTTTGTGTCGATACTTGACACTGATTTCATGTTGATTTCATCGATGATACCTCGATTTATAAATATACAGAAATCTCACTAAATTAAGAAAATAGTTTTCACATTCATGATGCATTCTGTTTTCATTATATTGCATTCATACCTCATATTTATGATACGTTGCTACCTGAGGCGCTGACACGAGCACTTGGTATTACACTTATGTATAGATGTTTACCCTTGCCACCTTATCTTGCTTCATGTTTTATCATTTTGAGGATATATATTATGATCGTATTGACCTAGGATTGAGTCATACATACGATTTCTGCTCGGTGATGTTTTCAACTCATGAGTTGGCAATTCACCCCCGTTGTGCTACAGTTTCTTGCAGGTCTTGCCATACAGGTTTTCCCTGGCGGCTTTGCTGGTACATTACTTCATTCCAGATGATTGCTTTGGTAGGTGGGTCCACTCACATCGTGGCCACCATTGTACCTTTTATTTATATTCAGTTGTATCTAGTAACTCCATCAATCAGACTTGTATATTTATTAGACCTAGAAGACCAGTTGTATATTCTTTCGACCTTAGAGTCGTGCGTTGTATTATTATGAGTTTTCTTGATGTTATTAAGTTTCCTTTTAAGTTTTGATCCTCACCCTTGGTGTTGTATATTATATTGCTTGCGTGGTTGTAACCGTCAATTGACGAAGAGCTAGCTCCTGCTTGGGGATGCCGTTATTCATATTATTCATGTTGTACCCTTTTTAGGGCCAGTATTTACAAAGGCGACTCTGCCGAAATTTTCGGAAAAGATATGATGTTTTAAAAATGTTTACAACGACTTTTCAAAGTGATTATATGCAACTTTAAAACAAGTTTTCATTCACCTTCTTCTTTTAAATGGTTTAGATTTCTGAGTTTTGGCTTACTTGAATTAGATGGGGTCCTATAGACTTCATATGATTCAAGTGCCAGTCACGTGCCATTTCGGGACGTGACAAAGTTGGTATCAGAGCACTAGGTTAACCTTGGTTCGAGTCTATGTTTGACTATGCGGAGCCTAGGGCGTTTATATATATGCGGAATCTAGGCTTGACCTTATGGAACTTAGACTTAGTCGAGGGGGTATTAGACCTGAACTTTCGTCGCGTAGGTTGGCCTTGGTTGATGGAGTAGGTGACTTAAGGAGAGTGACGTACCGTGTATATGTTCCGCGGCATACTTACGATATGCTACTCCACTTAAGAAGCCTTAGGATGTATATTTCCTTGCACAACATTATATTCATTCCTATGATCTATCCTCATCGATATTGGTTTATGGTTTTTGCTGCCATGATTACACGGGCAGAGAGAGCTACGGCTAGAGTTGCATTAGCACGAGCTCGTCATGGACGAGGACTGACCAAGGCATGATTCCAGGGATATACAATTTGCATAGATGCATTGTTTTATTATGTTTTCACGCTATGAGCGTTTGATGGATCGCTTTTACGAGATTTCTCGAACGTGCAGATCAGCACCAGACGATTAGGCCACTGCTAGAGGCCAGCCAGAATATGATGACCGTCAATACACCGATTATTCTTGATGATCGAGGCACTGTTCAGCGTGCGGAAAAATGAGCCAGTTGTTGCTGCGACTGACGAGATGTCGCCCAGATGTTTGAAGCTAACGCCGCACAAGTGTAGGGTTCCTAGGCACACTCATGAGGTTCCACAAGGCATCAACCATGCCAAATTCAAAAATTTATGTGCTGAGAAACCCTAATGAAGATCGTTAACTAGAGGATAGGCGAAAATAATAGCTAGCAAACAACTTTGCTACTAAGTGAATGGGAATACTGAAAGGTTTTCCTAGCACCCTATAATGAGTTTTGAAGCATCACATGTCTCAAAGTTTGGATTTTGATGGTGCTAAACAAGCATGCAAAGGAATCGATCCTAGAAAATTAGGGTTACAAAACTTAAAGCTAATAAAATTAGGGTTTCGAGACTACAACCTTTGTAGCTCCCTTTTGTTGGATTCCTTGGTCTCTTGGGTGTTGGAAGAAGGTCCTCTTGAAGTCCTCTCACGTCCACGACGATCCACCCGGAGTTTCCCGTCCAAGCTCGCAACTTCGAGAATCGAAGAGAACACTCTAAACAAGTTGGCTAAACTTGTGTAGAATGATGTTGTGGTTAAGATTCTCACTTCAAAAACCTTTCTTTATGTGTATTTTACTCACTAGAAAAAACTAGAGAGCAAATGGTGAAGGAGGATGAAGATGGTGGCTTTCTTTTGAACAAGAATAAAAATGATCACCATGAAAAGAAAATGAAATATATCTTTATATATTTTATTCCTTCTCACTACAAACCATGGTTAAAATGATGGAGACATTATTTAACTTGAGTTTTAGAATATAAAGAAAAGGATAACTCAAGGTTAGAGGTAGGTGAGAATGGTTAGGTTAAAGAAGAGTGTAGAAACAACTCAAGAATTATCCTTTCCTTTTCTATTTTGTTTTAAACAAAAAATTAAATAATAATCCATATATTTATCCATGGTGTGAGTCTTATATTGCCACCATTTCCATGTGTAAACAACCATGATAGATTGGTGTATGTATGTATGTATGTATGCACATCCATATGTGCATGAAACTAGAAAGAAAGAAAGAAACACATACATGCATTCATACATCCATCATATCCAAGAAAGGTTTTAAGTGAGAAAACTAATGGTTAAATGATAAATCAACACTTGATTTATCAATCCGGCCATATCACATATGACCCTACCAAAAGCAAGCCGCCCGATCAATGTACGGTATCATATACGCGCATTTTAATCGGGTCCATGCGCATATCGCATACGCGCACCACAACGTTTCGCCTGGACTCTCCTGTGTGGGACTCTAAGACTCGTCAATACGCCGGCAGAGGGTGATGATCATATCAAACACCCCCAAGCCGCAAGCGGTCAGCTAAACGTAACGGCCACCCGGTATTGAGCGATCAGAAGAAAACAAGCGAACCTGCTACTACTCCCGTCGAGCCAACCGGCAACACTACCGTACAGTCCGGTCTCTTCATCAGATATGCTGCATATCGAGCCTAGGGATGGTCACGTCGACCCTAATAACTCAATAAGTCGTGCTGGTGAATGGTCTATAACAGATCGAGAAACTACTGATAACACTTATCAGCAAATCTCAGCAGCCCTGGCCAGGGACTTACTGATATAACCAGTCGGGCACAGCACAGCATCAACTCCCAATACCGGGAGAGACGAAACCCCTCCTATCGCTCATTACCTTCGTGTGTCTCGGGACTGTACCCAACGGCCACTTGTTTGCACGACTCAGTAGAGCCGTGGTAGGGTAGCAATCAAAGTACAATGGGAGAGCACACAAGACTCTATGATGATCTCGGGTCTACAGACTAACCTGTACCAGTGTTACCTGAGAACTGCTATCCGACGATAGATATAATTCCATATAGGAGTTCTCGGTGAGTCCGTCCAGTGTACCCAGTCACCACTGAGCACCCGTATACGATCTTGATGTCAAACATCGATGAATGTGGGAACATTCATCGCCCATCATATGGGTCTAGTATCATATACGCTAGTCTACTCTGGTATATCAATGCCCCGTCTCGATATACCTACGACTAGGGACTTTCCAGGATATGCTTATAGACTACAGATGTCCCACCAATATGATCTCCATCATAATCAGAGTAGTCAAGCCGATATCCTCAGGGCTTTATCAGCATGTATGAATGAATAAAAGCATGATCAAATCAACATGTCAGATAAAGAAGAACCAAATAGCATACTATCATGTCGAGCAAGAATGCATACTGAATATATATACATGTACAAATACATCCACTATCATATAATGGCCTCTAGGGCATACATAAATCCAACAATCTCCCACTTGCACTAAGGCCAGTTATTGGCGTATCTCATACCCAACATCTCAAAATGTCGCTCATGCTGTGGCTGAGGGAGGGCCTTGGTGAATGGATCCGCGGCGTTATTCTTTGTGTCTACTCTCCTAATCTCGATCTCGCGGCGTTCTACAATCTCCCGGATCAAATGAAAATGCCTCAGGATGTGTCTGGACCGCTGATGGGATCTGGGCTCCTTGGCTAACGTCATAGCCCCATTATTATCACAATACAAAGGTATTGGATCAATAATGGTTGGAACTACTCCTAGCTCCGAGACGAACTTCTTCATCCAGACGGCTTCCTTGGCAGCATCATTTGCAGCAATGTACTCAGCTTCCATCGTAGAGTTTGCAACGGTATCTTGTTTGGAACTCTTCCAACTCACCGCCCCTCCATTGAGGGTAAATACAAACCCAGAGATAGATTTACTGTCGTCCTTATCGTTCTGGAAGCTCGAATCGGAAAAGGCCTCCATTTGGAGATCTTCATTACCATACACCAAGAACAATTCTTTAGTCCTTCGTAAGTACTTAAGAATGTTCTTCACAGCTGTCCAGTGGTTCTCCCCTGGGTTGGATTGATACCTGCTTACAACACTAAGTGCATAAGCTACATCTGGGCGTGTACATAACATCGCATACATTATAGATCCTACTGCCGAAGCATAGGGTATAACGCTCATGCGAGCTCTTTCTTCATCGGTCTTTGGACAAGAATCCTTGGAGAGAGTGACCCCATGGCAAGCGGGTAAGGCACCCGCTTGGAGTCTTCCATACTAAACCTTTTTAGGATGGTGTCAATGTACCTGGTTTGGGACAATCCCAATAACTTTTTGGATCTATCCCTATAGATCCTTATGCCCAGGATGTATGTGGCATCACCCAGGTCCTTCATGGAGAACCTTAGTGATAAGAAAGATTTGACCGACTGTAGCATAGGAATATCATTTCCTATCAGAAGAATGTCATCCACGTACAATACGAGGAATGTGACAGCTCTTTCTACAGCCTTCTTATAAACACAAGGTTCATCTGGATTTTTGATGAAATCAAACTCTTTGATAACATCATCGAAATAGATGTTCCAACTCCGAGATGCCTGCTTTAACCCATATATGGATTTAAGCAATCTACATGCTTTCCCGCTGCTCCCACTGTCAATGAAACCCTCTGGCTGATCCATATAAACGCATTCTTCTAAATCTCCATTTAGAAATGCTGTTTTAACGTCCATCTGCCAGATTTCATAGTCGTAGTGAGCAGCAATAGCAAGTAGGATCCGAATGGATTTAAGCATGGCTACGGGCGAAAAAGTTTCGTCATAGTCCAAACCTGGTCTTTGACGAAAGCCTTTCGCCACAAGTCTTGCCTTATAGGTCTCTACCTGCCCATCTACACCAATCTTTCTTTTAAAGATCCATTTGCACCCCACAGGTTTTACCCCAGGGGGTACAACGTCCAAAGTCCATACTTTGTTGGTGTACATAGACTCCATTTCGGATCTCATGGCATCCAGCCACTTCACAGAGTCTTTACTCGTGATAGCTTGCTGAAAACTGGTAGGATCATCATCATCCATGATACAGTCTTCTCTGTCACCATCAATGAGGAAACCGTAGTACCTCTCTGGTGGGAGAGAAGTCCTACCAGACCTACGGAGTGGCCGAGGTTCTTCAGTTTCTGTTGCAACAGCCGGTTCAACCAAATCGTCATTTGTAGTTTGTGTCTCTAGAACCTCTTCTAGATCCACCACCTTGCCATCATCTTTATCTGTGAAAAACTCTTTTTCCAAGAATGTGGCATATTGAGAAACAAACATCTTTTGTTCCTCTTTGTGGTAGAATAGATATCCATAAGAATTCTTTGGATATCCCACAAAGTTACACATGACTGACCGTGTCTCGAGTTTGTCCGGATTCTGCTTTTTAACATAGGCCGGGCAACCCCAAATCTTAATTCTCTTAAGAGATGGTCTCTTCCCATGCCATATCTCATATGGCGTGGTAGACACGGCTTTGGTTGGAACCCTGTTTAGCAGAAACGCTGCAGTCTCCAATGCATGCCCCTAAAACGAGACTGGTAACTCAGCGTCACTCATCATGGACCGGACCATATCTAATAGGGTCCTATTCCGTCGTTCTGACACACCGTTGTGCTGTGGTGTGTAAGGAGGAGTGAGCTGAGAGAGAATCCCATTCTCTTTTAGGAAGTTTGCAAATTCTGTACTGAGATACTCACCACCTCGATCTGATCGAAGCATTTTGATACTCAAGCCGGTTTGTTTTTCTACTTCTTGTTTATATTCAATGAATTTCTCGAAAGCTTCGGACTTGTGCTTTAATAAAAATACATGACCGAGTCTTGAGAAATCGTCAGTGAATGTAATGAAGTACGAAAAACCGCCTCTAGCCTGTGTAGACATTGGCCCACATACATCACTATGTATGAGGCCTAGGAGCTGAGTAGCTCTTTCTCCGTGTCCGGTAAACGGAGTTTTGGTCATTTTACCCTTGATACAAGACTGGCAAGTCGCATAAGATTTATATTCAAATAAGTTTAAATATCCATCTTTGTGTAACTTGTTTAGTCTTGTTTCGTTAATATGACCAAGTCTACAGTGCCAAAGAAAAGCTTCATTTAATTCTGAAAGTTTTCTTTTATTAGTGTGTAGTATACTGAAAACTGTGTGTTGATTTAGGACATATATTCCATTATTAAGCGTACCATACCCAACCAACATTTGATTCAGGTGAATGTTCATAACATTGTTCTGCAATACAAAATTATATCCTTCATTGTCCAACAAAGAAACGGATATTATATTACATAGCATACTTGGTACAAAATAACATGGATTCAAAACCAAAATACATCCAGATGGCAACCCCAAGTGATACTCTCCCACTGCGACTGTATGTACATTGGAACCATTTCCAACGCGGAGAGTATGGTCACCTGTCTTCAAAACCTTGCTATTTCTCAGCCCCTGCATAGAATTGCAAATGTGAGAACCTGAACCGGTATCCAATACCCAGGAAGCAGAGTTTATTGAAAAACAGTTTTCTGTCACAAACGCACCTGAAGCAGAAGCATCACCATGCTTCTTCTTGAGACTTAAGTACTCCGTGCAGTTGCGCTTCCAATGTCCTGTCTTGTGGCAATGAAAACATTCGCCCTTCCCCGAGTCTTCAGTCTTGGACTTTCCCTTTCCTTTCACCTTTTTAACTCCACCTTTAGGAATTGTGGGCTTCTTCTTTTTCTTTCCCTTGGCCTTAGCTTTCGGGCGAGAAGAAGAAGAATGTCCAATAGTCATAACGGGAGTTTTTGCTGACTTCATAGTGCTCTCTGCACTCCTTAACATATTAAGGAGTTCAGGGAGTTCCTTCTCCATGCCATGCATGTTGAAGTTCACTATGAACTGAGCAAAGGTGGAGGGAAGGGACTGCAGAATAATATCTATATATTGTTCATTGTCCATCGTCCATCCAAGTTCCTCAAGCTCTTCTATAAGAGCTATCATCTTCAGAACATGGTCTCCTACTGGTGTGCCGGGGGCCATTCGCATCTGAAACAATTTCTTTGATGCTTCGTATCGTAATAAGCGGAATTGCTCTCCATACAACTCCTTTGTATGAAGCAATATACCGTGAATGTCCATGTCCTCGTGCTGCTTTTGATGTGTGTTGTCCATCGATGCAAGCGCGAGGCATTTGGCCGTGGCACAGTCAGCGTCCCATGTCTTGCGGACTTCAATGTCCGCAACTGAAGATTTTGGACCTGGGACGGGCGGGGCTGAAGCCGTGAGGACATATGATACTTTATCATAAGTCAAGACGATTTTCAGATTCCTCAGCCAGTCTTTATAGTTGGTCCCATTCAGTTTGTTTTTATCTAGTAAAAGTTTGAGTCCAGTCATGGGTATCTGCCATTAAGAGAGAGAAAAGAATACACTCAGCGAAAGCTCTTGCATAGATCAGATTGGTTATTATTATCTTGTCTAATCGATGTTTCCCACTGCTTTTATCGAGTTTTTCTTTCAAACCTTAAAAAGAAAAACTAGCCAGGATTAATTACAGTCTACAACTTCGCTAACCGTTCAGCCAGGCCAGTGTCGGTACTTGAGGGAGGTTCCCCGTGCTTTCGCACGGACCTAATTAAAGTAAACCTCGTTTTCCCAGAGGCGGAGCCCCGTTAACACCTTTCTAGACACCTAATGAGTTAGCTGATTGTAAACTGTAAAACTCTCCTAGGAGCAACTATTGCCCACAATGGGATCGGGATCCAACCATCATATGGAAGGTATGCAATCTCATTGCAAATTTCAACTATTGAAATTCCCGATGTTGTTTTTACCCCTAGTACTTATGACCTTAACTAAGGTCAACAAATCATAAGTACCAATCAAGTTCTACCCGTCATTTCTTGATTAATTAGACCCACTCATATAACCCTTAACTATGGTCAACAAAGTCATAAGAATGTCCTAATTAATCTGCATCATATACAATGTAGGAAGACATCACTTAGCTACCGTACACTACGCCTTAACTATAGTCAACAAACGTAGCACGAATACTAAGTACTCTACTTCCTAAAATGACGGAGGGTTGCGGATGATTTTTAAGAAAATCTTTAACGCTTTGAACTTGATATTGTTGTAGAATCAAATGGTTTTCAAAAGGAGTGGCTTAAGCTCCGCAGTTTTGAAATATAGCTTTTTCATAAATAGCCGAGTGGTTTTCAAATCCGATTCTACAACATCTTTTTAGGTTTATTTTCTTTACATTAATCACATTAATGTAATCCCATCATTTAAGTCCTTAAGCCAATCACAGAAAAGAAACGAAAATAACACGTACGCTTTTGCCATCCGCATTCGCCACAATGTTCCGTTATGCACCGTTAGGTTACTTAATTAACGGCATACCGGGACGGGACTAGCGCGGGTGTAAAACATAAGCAACGTCTACTATATATCATATATATAATATGTCATTCGTCTCAGATATCACAGAACACTGGCAGCAGAAACATAGATATAAAGTGGGATATACTAGGACGTCCGTATTTAGTATTTAGCCAGAATAGAAAATACGGATTCCACAGTCGCGATGAATAGCCAAGCCCACACCCTGGACCCCTACGAGAGCGGCAAGTGACCCTACCAATTCTGGAGTTTAGGAGACCCGGTCTCGACTCCTCGAGATGGCCTCCCACTGAACCCCAGAACCCGGTCGCCTGTGCTCCCCTCCTTGGGTCCATCCTAATGCGGAAAAGTAAATAATATACAACACTGGTGACACAACCTCAACCCGAAAGTGCCCCAAATAAAAGAATATTACATTACATTTGAATTTACATGAATGAAAATATAAAACTCTCATCTCACATAAAAAAAACCCGGCTATTCAATCGCGACAAACCTGCACATCATATCTCAGCAACACATAATATCTCATATCATCAACGTAAGTAAGTATGCATACCCCAATTGTCGTTGATGTATAGCAACGAAACCGGCGATATCGTACATACTACACTTACGGTCACAGAAAAGAAAGTGTAAAACTACAATATTTGGAATCCACATTCTTTTTAGACATCTTAATGCGAAATATCACATATTTCGTATTTCATGCCTAAACTATATGAATTCCACATATTGTATCACATTCCAGATAAACAGACAGTATTAAAGTTTTCGAACGAACGATCAAGTACCCAAGATTCACTAAAGCTCAACACTTGAGCAGGGTTCAAAAATCCGAAGTGTGACACAGTAGTTGCAGTCCAGCCGTAGAAGGGTCAAGCCAACGCCTCACATGTGGCACGCCGTACTGCCCCAAACCCTAAGGTTCAAAGGGCAGTTCAAGACGGTCACATAATCGAGTTAAGGTTTGTTGTCTTCTAGAGGGTCCACCACAAAAAGACTCGCACGTATCTCCAAAGTATTTAAACCCCGTGAATAGTGAGCAAATGACACTCGTTCAAACACTTCAATACTTTCTAATTTACCCAGATAAACAACGAAATGAAAATTCCGATCGAATCTACGCGTCCAAAACCATCTCCAGAAAATACAGTAACATATTCAGATTAAACATACCTAAAACACTATACAAGCAGACATAAGAATTATAGTGTATTTTTCATGCAATGATACCACTGTACGGCCGTGGAGCCGCGGCCTAAGCAAGGAATTGCCGCGGTTCCGCGGCCATTTGAACTGTTCATGGCATCGAATTTCACCATATTTCTTAGTTTTCCCTGCTGTATTTTTTAAGTATTTTTAATTCTGAAAAAGGTCAGATTTTAAAATTTGTCCAGAGAGGGTCTAAAAAAGGCGTATTTTTGTCCGATCGGGATTTTTACTTCGTAAAAGCGTTGCCTAATGTTCTAGGTCGGCTCTGATACCAATGAAAGGTTTGCCTAGCACCCTATAATGAGTTTTGAAGCATCACATGTCTCAAAGATTGGATTTTGATGGTGCTAAACAAGCATGCAAAGGAATCGATCATAGAAAATTAGGGTTACAAAACTTAAAGCTAATAAAATTAGGGTTTCGAGACTACAACCTCTGTAGCTCCCTTTTGTTGGACTCCTTGGTCTCTTGGGTGTTGGAAGAAGGTCCTCTTGAAGTCCTCTCACGTCCACGACGATCCACCCGGAGTTTCCCGTCCAAGCTCGCAACTTCGAGAATCGAAGAGAACACTCTAAACAAGTTGGCTAAACTTGTGTAGAATGATGTTGTGGTTAAGATTCTCACTTCAAAAACCTTTCTTTATGTGTATTTTACTCACTAGAAAAAACTAGAGAGCAAATGGTGAAGGAGGATGAAGATGGTGGCTTTCTTTTGAACAAGAATAAAAATGATCACCATGAAAAGAAAATGAAATATATCTTTATATATTTTATTCCTTCTCACTACAAACCATGGTTATAATGATGGAGACATTATTTAACTTGAGTTTTAGAACATAAAGAAAAGGATAACTCAAGGTTAGAGGTAGGTGAGAATAGTTAGGTTAAAGAAGAGTATAGAAACAACTCAAGAATTATCCTTTCCTTTTCTATTTTGTTTTAAACAAAAAATTAAATAATAATCCATATATTTATCCATGGTGTGAGTCTTATATTGCCACCATTTCCATGTGTAAACAACCATGATAGATGGGTGTATGTATGTATGTATGTATGCACATCCATATGTGCATGAAACTAGAAAGAAAGAAAGAAACACATACATGCATTCATACATCCATCATATCCAAGAAAGGTTTTAAGTGAGAAAACTAATGGTTAAATGATAAATCAACACTTGATTTATCAATCCGGCCATATCACATATGACCCTACCAAAAGCAAGCCGCCCGATCAATGTACGGTATCATATACGCGCATTTTAATCGGGTCCATGCGCATATCGCATACGCGCACCACAACGTTTTGCCTGGACTAGGTAACTCCTGTGTGGGACTCTAAGACTCGTCAATACGCCGGCAGAGGGTGATGATCATATCAAACACCCCCAAGCCGCAAGCGGTCAGCTAAACGTAACAGCCACCCGGGTATTGAGCGATCAGAAGAAAACAAGCGAACCTGCTACAACTCCCGTCGAGCCAACCGGCAACACTACCGTACAGTCCGGTCTCTTCGTCAGATATGCTTCATATCGAGCCTAGGGATGGTCACGTCGACCCTAATAACTCAATAAGTCGTGCTGGTGAATGGTCTATAACAGATCGAGAAACTACTGATAACACTTATCAGCAAATCTCAGCAGCCCTGGCCAGGGACTTACTGATATAACCAGTCAGGCACAGCACAGCATCAACTCCCAATACCGGGAGAGACGAAACCCCTCCTATCGCTCATTTCCTTCGTGTGTCTCGGGACTGTACCCAACGGCCACCTGTTTGCACGACTCAGTAGAGCCGTGGTAGGGTAGCAATCAAAGTACAGTGGGAGAGCACACAAGACTCTATGACGATCTCGGGTCTACAGACTAACATGTACCAGTGTCACCTGAGAACTGCTTTCCGACGATAGATATAATTCCATATAGGAGTTCTCGGTGAGTCCGTCCAGTGTACCCAGTCACCACTGAGCACCCGTATACGATCTTGATGTCAACATCGATGAATGTGGGAACATTCATCGCCCATCGTATTGGTCTAGTATCATATACACTAGTCTACTCTGGTATATCAATGCCCCGTCTCGATATACCTACGACTAGGGACTTTCCAGGATATGCTTATAGACTACAGATGTCCCACTAGTATGATCTCCATCATAATCAGAGTAGTCAAGCCGATATCCTCAGGGCTTTATCAGCATGTATGAATGAATAAAAGCATGATCAAATCAACATGGCAGATAAAGAAGAACTAGATAGCATACTATCATGTCGAGCAAGAATGCATACTGAATATATATACATGTACAAATACATCCACTATCATATAATGGCCTCTAGGGCATACATATATCCAACAAATACAACCTTTGTAGATCCGGTCCTCCACTTCTTTAGCTCCATGTTGACGTCCCTCCGCTGCGATCATCGGGATCCTGGACTCTAGTGATGGTTTCGTCGGAGAAATGAGCGGGCTAGGTCGTTGACTTCGAGGCCAAAGATGATCTACGTTGGGGAGACTCAAGCTCAAGCTATTCCTTCACTTGGTCAAAAACTTTGTGAAGAGAACACCCTATACTACTTGGCAAGTGGTAGAGGATGAAGAAATAGGAAGTGGGTTCACTTTGGATTTGGATTTCTCACTCTAAATCTCATGGCACCATTAGAGGTAGCAAGCTTTCTTGAAGCTTGATGAAGATGAAGAAGAAGAAAAGAATCAATAGAATAAATATCCAAATGAAACTTATCCTTTTAATTATGGCACCATGGTTGAGTTAAGCCCTCATGCTTAACTCATGTAGAGAATTAACCAAAGTATTAGGTTAAAGGTTGGGTTAACTAACATCCTAAACAAATGATAAAAGAGTTGACTTTGTCAATGTTTATCAAGCTTCATGAAGCTTGATAACTTTGACCAAAGTGTCATTTCTTTTGTTATTTTCTAGGAAAATAGTAAACCCTAATTTAACCTTGATTTGGTTTAGTTCTCATACACACAACTTGTATGTATCATTAAGCATGATACAAACTTGTACACTTGCATATATCACATATAAACAATGTGCACATTCAAGTGAGAAAATCAATCTTAAGTGAACCAATACTAGTTAATGTAAAGTAATATATCATATATATAATTATACATTAAATCATTAAATCAACACTTGATTTAACAATCCGGTCATATTGCATATAACCGACTAATATCAATAGTAACAACTTATCGAATCAACACTTGATCCGATAACCCGGCTATATCGCATACAACCGATTAATGTCACAAATCGCGAGAATAGAATACAGTATCACATACTGGTATTATTCTCGGTCCCGCACATATCTCATATGCGCTCCTATTTTGTTTCGCTTGAGCCAGGAAACCCCTGTGTAGGACTCTAAAGACTCGTCAATACACCGGCAGTAGGTGATGATCATATCAAACACCAACAAGCCGCAAGCGGTCTGCTAAACGTAACGGCCACCCGGGTATTGAGCGATCAGAAATCAACGAGCAAGCCTGCTCACACTCCTGTGAATCTAATCAATAACACTACCGTACAGTCCGGTCTGTTCGTCTGATATGTCGCATATCTCTCCCAGGGGTGGTAAACGTCAGACCCCAATAACTCGATAAGTCGTGTCGATATGAGGCTCATAACGGGTCGAGAAACTACTGGTAACACTTACCAGTAAATCCCTAAAGCAGCCTTGGCCAAGGACTTCCTGTTATAGCCAATCGAGCACAGCGCAACATCAACTCCCTATACCAGGAGAGACGAAACCCCTCCTATCGCTCATTGCTTCCATGTGACTCGGGACTGTACCCAAAAACCGCCGTTTTGCACGCCCTCTTGGACGTGGTAAGGTGGAAATCAAAGCACAGTGGGAATCACACAAGACTCTATGACGATCTCGGGTATACAGACTAACCTGTACCAGTGTCACCAGAGAACTGCCATCTGACGTAAGGTATAATACCATCTGGGAGTTCTCGGCGAGTCCGTCCAGTGTACACAGTCTCCACTGAGCACCCGTATATCATCTCTGATGTCAAACACCAATGGATATAAGATCATCCATCGCCCATCTGTATAGGTCGAGAAGGTATACGCTAGTCTACTCTGGTATATCGATGCCCCGTCTCGATACACCCACGACTAGGGACCTTGAAGGATGTACTTATGGACTATCATGTCCCTACTAGTATGATCCGCATCATAGTCCAGGTAGTCAAGTACACATCCTAAGGGCTTTACCAACATGTAACAGAGAGACAATCAGTGTACACGTTAAGGTAAAGAGTAACCAGATAGCATACTATCATATCGAGCAAGAAAGTCATCTCTATATATGTCCAAGCATCCACTACAATATACATCCTATGTATAGTAATGGCCTCTAGGGCATACATATAACTAACATTCTCCCACTTGCACTAGGGCCATCTGATAGGTGTGGTTGTAGTATCTCATACTCAACCATCCCATAAAAGTCTCTACTGGGAAAAAAGGCCTTTGTGAGTGGATCCGCGCTGTTGTCCTCTGTGTCTACTCTCCTAACCTCGATCTCCCTGGAGATCAACCATCTCCATGATCAAGTGACACTGCCTTAGAAAATGTCTGGATCACTGATGGGACGGGCGTTCCTTGGCATAAGCCACAACTCCATTGTCACACAATGGGAGGAACGAAATTCATCTTATGAACTAATATACACCCAGACTGCCTCTTTGGTAGCATCTTTGGTAGCGATGTATCCAGCCTTTATCTTCTAGTATGCCACGGTATCTAGCTTGGAACTCTTCCAACATACGGTCCCTTTACTGAGGGTAAAGACAATGCCTGCGACTGACATTCAATCGTCCTTATCACCCTGGAACCTTTCCAGTGATTCTCCCCGGGATCAATTGATACCTTCTTACTACAGCTAGTAAGGATCCTAAGGTCCACTTAGATCTATCTCATAGATCCAAACTAAGGATTTAGGAGGTATCGTCTTGATCCTATTTGGAGAATCCTTGTGATAAGTGGAGATCGACCGAGCGTAGCATAGGAAACTCCTTCCCTATCAAGAGTATGTCATCCATGTACTCTACGAGGATCACCACCATACTCTCTACTACCTTTTTGTATATACAAGGTTCATCTACCATTTTGATGAAATCAAACTCTTTGACTTTCACATCAAAATAGATGTTCCAACTCTGCGATGCCTGCTTTATCCTATAAAGCATCCTGCACACGTTTCCGCTGCTCCCACTGTCTACGAAGCCCTCTGGCTGTGTACTTATAGACGCTCTCTTCCAAAACATCATTTTAGAAAAGCAGTCATGACACCCAACCACCAGATATCGTAGTCATGGTATGTATCCGTGGCAAGTAGGATCTGGATGGACTTAAGCATAGGCACTGTAAAAGGTTTCATCATTATCCACAACTGGTCTATGATGCAAACCTTTAACAAGTATAGCTTTGAAAGTCTCAACTTTTCCATGTACACCAAGTAATCTTCTCAAGATATACTTGTTCCTGATGAGGATTTAACCCTTCAGATAAAGCAACCAATGTCTATACTTTGTTGGTGTATAAGGATTCCATCTCAGATCGATAAGCATCTAGCCATTCTTACAGAGTCCCACTCTTGATGGCCAGCTCGAAACTAGTTGGGTTATCATCCCATGATGCAATCCTCGCTCCCACTGTCATAGAGAAACCGAAGTATCTCTCAGGTGGGTGAGGAACCCTGCTAGATCGGCGGAGAGACTGAGGTTCGTTGGTGGCTATTGAATCCTTTGGTTCTACCAAATCATCAGCTGCAGTTTGTATAGCTGGAACTCTTTCCAGTTCTACCTCATGTCCACTTATTTCTTCATAAGAAATTCCCTTTCATAAAGGTGGCATGCTGAGAAATAAAACATTTTTGTTCCTCGGTTAGGTAGAAGATATTCCCTTGCGTATGCTTGGGATATCCAAAAAACTTCTACAGATCTGACTTTGCCTCGAGCTTGTCCGGATTATGCTTTTAGACATAGGCTGGACAACCCCAAATCTTAACAAACTTAAGATATGGGCTATTCCCTTTCCATATCATATATGAACTGGTAGGCAACTGATTTGATCGGAACCCTATTCAATAGGTATGCAACTTCATAAGTGCATAACTCCCTAAAAGGAAATAGGAAACTCAGTAGTACTCATCATAGAGCACACCATATCTAATAGGGTGTGATTGCTCCGCCCCAATACACCGAGGTGCTGTGGTGTATATGGAGGAGTAATGCTGAGAGAGAATCTCATTCTTAGAATAGTCCAGGAATCTTGTGCACAAGTATTCTCCTCCCTGATCTTATCATAGGACATAATACTTATACCCATATTTTGGTTCTCTAGTTCTAAATTATATTCTGTAAATATCTCAAAAGCTTCGGACTTGTGTTTCAACAGGAACATATGTCTGAATCTTGAGAGATTATCAGAGAATGTAATGAAGTACAAAGAACCGGTCTTGGCATGTGTAGACAGGAGACCTTCATACATCAATATGTATCATCCTAAGAGTTCACTAACTCTTTCTCTGTTTCCAATAAACAGAGCTATGGTCATTTTATCTTTGTGACATGACTGGCAAGTTTCACAAGATGTAAATTCAAACTGATTTAAATATGCATCTCAATGTAACTTAGCTAGTCGGGTCGCATTGACATGACCTAGTCTACAATACCTCAAGAAGGATTCGTTCATATCTGAACTCTTCCTTTTGTGTGTGTTCTGTATACTAAGAACTGTAGTTTGATTTAGAACGTCAATGCTTTTAGATAACGTGCCTGAACCGATCAATTCTTGATTTAGGAAATGTTCAAAATATTATCCAACAATACAAAATTATATCCTTCTTTACTAATAAAGAGACTGATATGATTTTGTATATCGGGTTCGGTATCTAATAACATTTGTTCAGAATCAATGTATTCTGGTAATACAGGGTGACAGTGACCAACAGACTTGGCTGCAACACTTGCACCGTTTTCTGTCTCATGAAACTTATCACCCGTTCTCAGTTCTCTACCTTTCTGTATCCCATGTAATATATTACATATGTGGGATCCTGATCCGGTATCATATACCCAGGACGTAAAGGACATTTGAGAAACAGTTCTCTGTAATGAACACACCCAAAGATGATGCATCAACATGCACTTTCTTCGTTTGGGCGGTACGGGAATCCTGGTATTTCCCTATTTCCTGCTCTGTCTTATAACAATTATAAGTTGGAGCGGGACCAACGTTCCCCAGCTCAGTATAACAAGCGGGTACGGTCAATACATCCGTATTATTATCTTGATTAAGGCGTGACATGGTCGCTACCTGGAGAGAGAGAGAAGAAAACACTCTGCGTGCGCTCTTGCAAGATCAAATTGGTTATTATTTTATCTAATCAGGATGGCTCCCACTGTTTTTATCAAATCTTCCTTCAAACCCTAAAAGGAAAGACTTGCCAGGATTAATTACACCCTACAAGTTCGCCAATCTTTCAGCCAGGCCAGTGTCGGTACTTTGAGGGGGTTCCCCGTGCTTTCGCACGGACCTAATTAAAGTAAACCTCGTTTTCTCAGAGACGTAACCCCGTTGACACCTTTCTAGACACCTACTTGATCGGCTAATTGTAATATGTAAAACTCTCCCAGAAGTAACAATTACTCGCAGTGGGTATCGGGATCCAACTATCTCATAGAAGGTATGCAATCTCATTGCAAATTTCAATACTTGAAATTCCCGATAATTTTGCCCCTAGCGTCCCATGACCTTGACGCAGGCCAACAAACCATAGTGCGCTAGTCAAGTTCAACCCGCCATTTCCTGATTGAATTAAACCCACCCGCACGACCCTTGATACAGGCCAACAAAGTCGCACGACTACCCTAATCCAATCTGCATCATATGCATAAACAGATAAATACTAATTAGCTACCGCACACTACGCCTTGACGTAGGCCAATAAACGTAGCACGAATACTAAGTAGGACTTATCTGAAATGACGGAGGGCTACGACAGGTTTTTCTGAAAACCTATTGCGTAATGAACTTGATAACGTTGTAGAATCAAATGATTTTAAAATAGAGTGTTTTTTAGGCTTTTGCTAGTTTCGCTAAAGAGGTCACTCCCGGTGAAGGGATCGTCGGCTCTTTCCTCGTCGAATGAGGTGCAGGATATATCATATATATCGCTGTGCAAAGCAAGAACTATAGGAGCAATCAAAAGACAAACCGAGGGTTGTAGTATCTGCCAGTTATTGCAAAAGGGGTCACTCCCGGTAAAGAGATCTCGGCCCTTTCCTTATCGAATAAGGTGCAGGATGTTCTACAAGGAACACCGCGATGCAAAGCAAGAACTGTAGCTACCTGTTTTTGAAAATTCGATTCCACAACATCTTTTAGGTTTCTTTTCTTTCATTAATCATATTAATGAAGTCACATCATTTAAATCACCTAAACATCACAGATAAATACGACGTACACTTATGCCATCCGCATTCGCCTCGATGTCCCCTCGTGCACGGGGCAGGGCTAGCGCGGGTGCAAAACATAAGTAGCGTCTATATAATATATCATATATACTATATACAGTATTGTCATGACCCAAAGTTCGGCCCGTGACCGGCACTTAACCATGTAACGTCTAAAGGCGTAACATGACTAAGTAAGCCGAAAGCCCAGAAATCAAAACCATTTAAAAGTAGAGTGTTAAAATATTTTGTAAAAACGGTTGCAAACGTTTAGAAGATCTTTTTAATTAATTTAGTAGAAAAATCCTTTTTAAGTCCAAGGGTTAATTAATAATTTTATTTGTGTGCGACATTTCCTTATAAAAGAATTTATCATGTGGAATAAATAGGGCATCACAATAATGATGATATGACTAAGTGAAAATGTAACAGCCAGCCGCGACTACTCCAAAGGGCAACCTGCAAACACTGTGGCACAACGGGGGTGAGTTGCCAACTCGTGAGTAGTAGATAACATATAAAGGTAATCGCGAGTATGCACGTGTAGCGATACTCTAACTATGCTAGCAGGTAACATCTATATGATGAACTGGATGCTCAATATCATGTGACATGTATGATCTAATGGCTCTTCTATGTAATGAGCAGATGTATGAAAATCAGGCATGGCAATGTAATCTAACAACCCTATATAGGATGAACAGGGTACACAATAACATGCAAGCATGTGTACTCTATCAGGTATGCAAGCTACAGGATGAGATGTCAAGTAATAAATGCTGAGTATGGGAAGAAATAATGTCTACACGGAATGTCAACGTGGAAAAATAACCAGTGTATGTCAATACACCCAATCCCAAAACAACTCAGGCGCCGGCATCCACATCGGCCCTCAAATCCTGTAATCTCATAAAATCGTGAGTGCCCAACATCGGCACCCAAATATCAAGAAAACTCGTGTCCAGCATCGACACGCAATACCTCATATCTCGGGCACCCGTCAATCCGGGCCAACCCACGGGCTCTGTCTGCGGTGTCGGCCCTCGGCCCCGGCAGAACGAGTCGTCCCGTATCCATCTCTCGACTCTGATCGGTATCCTCCAGACAACCGCCAGGTCCAACCAGTCACCGGTAGGTAGTAGTCCCTCTGCCAGGCTCACCGTCTACTGCACAGCGATCCGTTCTCGCCACGGGGTACCATACCGGGTCCACCATGTACCCGCAATCGGCCTCGTCCAGCTCCTCGACTCGGGTTTCCATGTATCGCTCTAGCACCGAGAAAACACATGGTGGACGCACTAAAATATCAAATCAAGGAAACCGGGTTTTTAAATAGTGCGTATTTTTCTTAAAATCGTACTCCGGTTCCCAAAATCCAGAAATCACATGAATCAATCTAATGCGTAAATCCATGCCATGTGTCGTATGAAAGAAAAGGGAAAACCGCTCTTTCTCTAAAATACCCAGTTTGGAAAACACCAAATGCGGTCCCTTAGTTTTTAAGTCAAGTCAATATCATCCATGTATGTTTTATATGAAAATGAGTATAGGTATGGATGTGCAAGAAGCTAAATATGCTGAGTGAGTGTAGCCATATACACGTACACCAATATGGAAATGATGCATATGTGTCCAAGAGAGATATATATACATAAGCATTATGATGAGCTACAAGGTGAACATGGTAAAATATGCATATGCGGGTATGGCAAAACATGACAACATCAGTGAAATGGAATCAGTATAACCTATAATTTCTAGCAATCCTATACTGTGAGTGTCATGGCAATCACTAACGGTGTGAGTGTAGCATATAAATCGTGCTCGTGCAGCATGTACCGTTAGTGACAGTGCAGTGTTCTATACTACCAGCTCTATATAGGTAACAAGGGTATGCTACTTAGTATGTTTGCATGAACATATAAAACTAAACATCCTAGTACGTCCTGACGCTTAACGCCATACAGGTGATTTTCCCGTAGATGTTAAATCTACTCACCTTATCGTGTGCTAGGTATAGCCGACCACCTGCTTCCCTTTCCCAGCGGCTTCTGACGTACCAGCCTGCGAACCTGGAATTTACACAAGAATCTAAATAATATCAAAATCTCGCATACGCGATAAAACAAAATGAGAACTCGTGTCGCGAATTGGCGCGCGTGTGTGCGATACGCTGAAACGTGCGTGTATGTGCCTAGCGCTTACCCCGATACGCCGCGATACGCTGAATCACAGAACCACACGCGTATCGCGCGTATCGCGCAGACCAAATACACCAGAAAAGAATATAATGCCCCAGATTTTACCCAGATTAAAATATTGCAAAACTATGTATACCAGAGACCTACAAAATATAGCAGACACCTGTAGAAAAACCTTTAGGACCTAACTCCCTAGTCTGGCCGCAATTTGCCGCCAGAATGAATTTTCTGGCGGCCTGGGTAGAGGGTGGTGGGGTCGGGCTCTGGTAGTTGGGTCAGTGTGTCACCAGTAGGCTATGGACCCCTCAATTTTATTCTGAACCTACAAGGGTAGCAGCAGATCTCAAAAGCTATGTTTTGCTCAAAAACACCAAGTTTTGTATCAGTTGAAAACTTAGAGTATTTTTGTGTATTCTGGGGTTTCCTAGGTTAACTTGGTCCTAACCATTCATAATTTGGCTAGTCTAACTATTATTAACATTACCTAACACCAAACCACAAGAATCACCAAAATCGTAAAATTATCGCAAAAAGGATACGTGTGCGTGAAACTATATGTGCGTGCTTACGACACGTCGCGACACGTGTGAACCCTCCAGAACCAACTTCGACGCGCTGTGGTGCACGGCGTGCCACAAGAACCACGCGGATCATGCGCGTGTCGTACAAGGTTAAAAACATCGAAAACGCGTTTATTGCTCCAGATTTTGCCTCTGGGCCAAACTACAAAAGTTACAGCTACCAAAAGCCTAAGCTACCCATAAGAACCCTACAGCCAAAAACCCAACATCCTAGCCCCTGTTCTGGCCGCAATTTGCGGCCAAAAGGAATAAACCGGCGGCCTCATTTTGGAGGTGGGTCCCCGTGGTCTGTGTGTGTGTTTCTGATGAGGTCACCATGCTGCAGTCCTTGCAATTTTATGATTTAAGGTTCGGGTCAACAGCAGATTTCACAGAGGCTTAAAAGTCCCTAAAATCGCTAATTTACGCTAAGTCGGGTAAATTGGTTATTCTGGTGAAAACTTGGATAAATCTTGGTTCCACTAGCCTTAACAGCACTTACTAAGGTTATACTAACTATTAAAACCATTACTTAACTAAATTCCACCCCAAATCCCTACAACTAGCACTATACTATATAATATAAACACTAAACTATATTATCGACAATAACTTAGCAATAAGGAGTTGAGTTGAGGGGTTATACCTTTAGAGATCCTTGGTGAAGAAGAAGAGAACAAGGAGGAGGGGGAAAGAGGCTGTTGCTACAGCTGAACTGCTGCCTAGTTGATGTTGCTGCTGTTGCCTTGCTGCAGCTGAAGTCTGCTGTTGTATTATTGCAGCTGAAGTTAGATTTTGTGTTGTGTTGCTTTGCTGTAGCAGCTGGGGAAAAGGTTGTGTGTGTTGTTGTGGTGTAGGGTTATGTATAAGGTGGTGTGGGGGTATGTGTGTGATCATGACATGGCTGTTGATGCAGCTGATGTTGCTGAGTTCTGAAAAAGCTGAAGCTGATGTTGCAGTGATGGGTTGGGGGGCTGATGGTGTGCTGGAATGGATTGAGGTTGGGCTGATGGGGTGGTTTTGGGGGCTGATCTGATGTTGTTAGGGGCTGAAATTGAGTGTGAGTGAGAGGGATTTGAGTGAGAAGATATATTCAAAAAGTTTGGTGTGACACAACCTTAAACCATCATGGCAACCATCACATCTCTCTCTCTCTCCTTCTCTCTCTCTCTTTCTAGCAAGTCAATTTGAAACATCCTAAGCACCCTTGGTCAAAGCCAACCACCCCAATTAAACTCATTTGCTCCAAAATACACTCAATTATCTTAAGCAAGGCCCTAATCCTACCATGGTGGCTAAACATGGCTAACCAACCATGCACACCCAAGCTAGGTCACTCTAAGCCTAACCCTAGCTATCGTGCACAAGTGTGTACGGTCGAGATAAATTCCTACAAAAATAACTATAAAGCCAGATAAATAACTAGAAACCCGTTTCGGTAAACTTTTTACCAAAAACCCCACATTAACACACAATTATTGTTAACCCTAAACTCAGGTGTTACAGTCTCCCCTCCTTAAGAAAATTCGTCCCCGAATTTTAAAAAAAACAAGCAACATTTAACTACACGCACCTTCAAAGAGATGAGGGAATTTCTTCTGCATCTCCCCCTCGGCCTCCCAAGTGATCTCCTCACCATTCGGACCGCGCCAAAGAACCTTCACCGACGACAAGACCCTAGATCAAAGTTTCTTCACCTGCCGATCCAATATCTCAACTGGCTGCACGGTGAACGAAAGATCGGGCTCAAGCTGAACTGTCTGATGCTGGATAGTGTGGGAAGGGTCATGAAGATATCTGCGTAGCATCGATACGTAGAAGACTGGATGAACGTCCGAAAGACTAGGTGGAAGAGCCAATCGATATGCGACTGCGCCTACTCACTCGAGGATCTCGAAAGGACCTATGAACCTGGGGCTAAGCTTTCCCTTTTGTCCAAATCTCATCACTCCCTTCATTAGGGAGACCCTCAGAAAAACATGATCGCCAACCGCGAACTCTAATCTGCGGCGGCGTCTGTCAGCATACGATTTCTTCCTGCTCTGAGCTGTCCTCATCCTGTCTCGAATCAGCCGAATCTTCTCTGTTGTCTCTTGTACGATCTGTGGCCCTAAAATACTGCTCTCGCTCAGCTCTGTCCAACAGACAGGTGATCTACATCTCCTCCCATACAAAGCCTCAAAAGGTGCCATCTGAATAGTGTCCTGGAAGCTAATGTTTTAGGAGAACTCTCTATCAAGGGTAAATGATGATCCCAGCTACCACCAAAGTCTAAAACGCAAGCTCGGAGCATGTCCTCGAGAGTCTGAATGGTCCGCTCTGACTGTCCATCGGTCTGCGGATGAAATGCCGTGCTGAAACTCAAACGAGTGCCCAAAGCCTCCTGAAGCCTCTGCCATAGTCTACTGGTAAACTGGGTGCCACGATCGGACACAATACACGTCGGGACCCCATGTAGTCGTACAATCTCGTCGATATAAAGCTGGGCATACTGCGCAAACCCGAAAGTCGTTTTCACCGGCAGGAAGTGAGCCGCTTTCGTTAGACGATCCACGATCACCCAAATGGAGTCATACCCCCGCCTAGTCTTGGGTAGACCCACAACGAAATCCATCGAAATCTGTTCCCATTTCCACTCCGGAATGGGTAACGGCTGTAGCTCTCCTGCGGGCCTCTGGTGCTCGGCCTTGACTTGCTGACAAGTTAGGCATCTCGATACGAACTCCGCGATGTCCCTCTTCATTCCGTCCCACCAGTAGGTCTCTCTCATATCGTGGTACATCTTGGTGGAACCGGGGTGGACACTGTACACTGACCGATGTGCCTCCTCAAGAATATCATGTCGCAATCCCTCGGCATCTGGTACGCACAGTCTAGACCCAAATCGTAATATCCCCTGGTCATCAATCACGAACTCGGAGAATCTGCCCTGTCCCATCTGTGCCATGATCTCTGAGCAACGGTCATCCCTGCGCTGTGCCTCATATATACGGTCAAGCAACTGTGGGCGTGCACGAACGTGCGCAAGCTGTCCCCCAATCTGCGTGAACTCGAACTGCACTCGGCTGTCGCATAATATCTGCCAATCCGCCGACGACTGCCTCTGTACTACACTCAAACACACCAGACTACCCTCGGGCCTCCTACTCAAAGCATCTGCCACTACGTTAGCCTTGCCCGGGTGATATAAGATCTCGCAGTCATAGTCTTTCACCAGTTCCATCCAACGGCGCTGTCGGAGGTTCAGGTCTCGCTGCTGAAATATATACTTGAGGCTCTTGTGATCAGTGAATATCTGGCACGACTCACCGTAGAGGTAATGTCGCCAGATCTTAAGTGCAAAGACCACTGCAGCCATCTCCAAATCGTGAATGGGGTAGTTCTGTTCATGTTTTTTCAATTGCCGGGAAGCGTAAGAGATCACCCTACCATGCTGCATCAGTACACATCCTAGCCCCACTCGTGAAGCGTCACAATAGACTACAAATCCGTCCGATCCTGAGGGCAACGATAATACTGGCGCCGTAGTCAAGCAAGTCCGTAGCTGCTGGAAGCTGCGCTCGCACTCCTCCGTCCAAACGAAAGGGACTCCCTTCCGGGTCAATCCGGTCAAGGGTGCAGCAATACGGGAGAAATCCTGAACAAATCGCCGGTAGTAGCCGGCCAGTCCTAGAAAGCTGCGTATCTCAGTAACAGATGTAGGTCTGGGCCAGCTCCGAACGGCCTCGACCTTCCTCGGGTCTATACATATACCATCCCGTGTAATCACGTGACCCAAGAAGTCCACGTTGTCCAACCAGAACGCGCACTTGGAGAATTTTGCATAAAGCTGGTGCTCCCTCAAGGTCTGCAGTGTGATCCGTAAGTGCTGCTCGTGCTCCCCTCTGCTCCGGGAATACACCAATAAATCGTCAATGAATACGATGATGAACAAATCGAGATATGGCCTGAATATACGGTTCATCAAGTCCATGAAGGCTGCTGGCGCGTTGGTGAGTCCGAACGACATCA
Source organism: Agapanthus africanus (assembly GCA_030015575.1). Taxonomy (NCBI): domain Eukaryota; kingdom Viridiplantae; phylum Streptophyta; class Magnoliopsida; order Asparagales; family Amaryllidaceae; genus Agapanthus; species Agapanthus africanus. The sequence goes on from JASDDO010000029.1 coordinate 58,590,360, forward strand.
CCAAAAACTCATAATGGCCATAACGCGTACGGAAAGCTGTCTTCGGAATGTCCTCTTGTCGAACTCGCAGCTGATGATAGCCCGACCGCAAATCGATCCTCGAAAAATATCCTGCCCCCTGAAGCTGGTCGAACAAGTCGTCGATGCGTGGCAACGGATATCTGTTCCGCACGGTCACCCGGTTCAGCTGCCGGTAGTCGATACACAAACGTAAACTGCCGTCCTTCTTCTTGACAAACAGGACCGGAGCACCCCAAGGAGAAACACTGGGTCGAATAAGTCCCTTGTCCAGCAATTCTTGCAATTGACTCTTCAACTCACTAAGCTCCGCCGAGGCCATCCGATAAGGCGGTATAGAAATAGGCCCCGTGCCGGGAATCAAATCAATACAGAACACAACATCACGCTTAGGCGGTAGCCCAGGGAGCTCGTCAGGGAATACGTCGGGGAACTCACATGCAATCGGAACCTGGTCCAATGGAATCTCTGTGGATCCTGCATCACAAATGTAGGCTAGAAATCCCTGACATCACTTCCTCAAAAGCCGTCCTGCGTGAAGAGAGGAAATCAATCTGTGAGGGGTGGCACCACAGTCCCCCTGCACAACAAAAGCCGACTCGCCGGGAAAACAAAATCTCACTGTCTTCTCACGGCAGTCCACCGACGCATAGCACGTGGCTAACCAATCCATGCCCAAGAGGACGTCGAAGTCCAACATCTCAAGAAGGATCAAATCGACAGGCAAATCTCTCTCGCCAATACGGACAATGCAGGATCGGAACACGTGTCTAGCCACAAACGACTCTCTCACGGGAGTGGTCACAACAAGCGGCTGATTAAGCAACCCAGACTCTCTACCTAAACTCGGTACAAAATGTATGGAAACGTACGAGTGCGTGGATCCGGGATCGAACAATACGTGTGCATCAACAGAACATACTGATAAGGTACCTGAGACCACAGCATTGGACGCCTGCGCGTCCTGATGCATCAATGCGAAAACCCGTGCCTGTCCTCTACCTGCAACTGGCGGTCCCCTACTAGCAGCTGGCTGTACTCTGCCGGTGGCTGGCTGTCCTCTGCCTCGACCGCCTCGTCCTCTAGGAACAAACCCTCCGCGACCATGGCCTCTCTGTACCTGAGGCTGGCGCGGGGCAACTGCAGGTACAATGGGCAATGCCCTCTTGGGTGGAGAAGGAGGAAGTGTGACATGCGGTGCGGCTGCCTCTCTACGAGGTATCTCAGGACACTCTCGAACACGATGATAGGAACTCTCGCATCGGTAACATCCGGATGATACTCGCTGACCCTCCTGGGGATAAGAGCTGAAAAGCTGACCCCGTCTCGAGTCTCTGCCACCTGCAAGGTGTCTGTCGCGGCGTCTGAACGGCCTTCTCCGTGCCGATGAATCAGTGCGAACCCTCTTCGGCTCTGGGACTGCCGAAGTCTCTGCAAGGCATGCCTCGACTAATAGGGCTGCGTCTACGGCTGCTGCATAAGTCTCGTAATGCTGTGCGCTGATCGCAAGGAACAGTGGTGTAAGCAAGCCTTGGACAAACCTCTTGACTCGCAACTCCTCAGTGGCTACTAGGTACGGAGCATAGACTGATAGCTCGGTAAATAGCACATCGTACTCTGCCACGGTCATCTCTGGCGTCTGGCGTAGGGACTTAAATCTGTGTGCTTGGGCATCCCTAACACTCTGGGGGAGGAAACGGGCAAGGAACATCGTCACAAACTCAGTCCAGGTCATAGGAGGAAGACCTGCCGCTCTGCCCTTCTCAACTGATTCGCACCACTTCTGCGCAAGTCCTTCCAGGCGAAAGCTCGCGAACTCTACCCATCGCGCATCTGAGCATCTGAGGGAACGACATATCCGTGCCATCCAGTCAATGAAAGACTGTGGGTCGTCGGCTGGATCGGTGCCTGTGAAGACCGGAGGCTTCAGCCTCATGAATTCTGCTAACGATACCGTAATCACCTCCGTGGCTGCAGGGGTAACTGCCTGTGCTGTCGGTACCATCGCGGTCCCCGTGACGGGTGGAGCTACCTCTGGTCGCTGCGCTCGAAGCGTCTCAACTAGCAACCCTATCTTCTGACGCATCTCTTGCATGCTGGATCCCATCGTCTGGCGCATCTCCTGCACACCAGCCCCGAATGTGGCGATCTGATCTGTCATAGGAGGGACAGTCTGCTCGGGTGCAACAGGTGTACTGCCCGGATCAGTCCTCGTCTCGGACGAGTCAACTCGCATCTCGGCCCTCGCGGCCGCTCTCTGTGCCCTCGTAGTCTTTGGCGGCATGATGGCTGAAAGGAAAGTAGGAGTTGATAAGGATACGGAATTTGAATCACCAGAATGTACATCAAGAAAGAAGTTCAATCAATAGGTCCTAAGGTCGCTTAGGCGGAGCGTCGCGTCGTGAGTATGCCGCGGAACATACACACGCCACGACACTCTGCCGCAGCTACCTACTCCATCATACCAGGGTCATCCTACACTCCGAAGGTAAAACCTACGCTCTGATACCAACTTTGTCACGACCCAAAGTTCGGCCCTTGACCGGCACTTAACCATGTAACGTCTAAAGGCGTAACATGACTAAGTAAGCCGAAAGCCCAGAAATCAAAACCATTTAAAAGTAGAGTGTTAAAATATTTTGTAAAAACGGTTGCAAACGTTTAGAAGATCTTTTTAATTAATTTAGTAGAAAAATCCTTTTTAAGTCCAAGGGTTAATTAATAATTTTATTTGTGTGCGATATTTCCTTATAAAAGAATTTATCATGTGGAATAAATAGGGCATCACAATAACGATGATATGACTAAGTGAAAATGTAATGAAGATAGCAAGAATATAAAACTGCATATATAAAGTCGGCTCACAACGAGCTCGACACCAGAGTACAAAATAACATATATCGTCCTCACAACTGGCACTAAGTCAATACATGAAGATAGATGGAGAATACTAGATACATCAAGATACAACTGAAAGTAAACAGATACCGTACAAAAACCCACCAACTAGCAATGGTATCTGTAGCAAAAGGTGCGGTAAACAGCCAGCCGCGACTACTCCAAAGGGCAACCTGCAAACACTGTGGCACAACGGAGGTGAGTTGCCAACTCGTGAGTAGTAGATAACATATAAAGGTAATCGCGAATATGCACGTGTAGCGATACTCTAACTATGCCAGCAGGTAACATCTATATGATGAACTGGATGCTCAATATCATGTGACATGTATGATCTAATGGCTCTTCTATGTAATGAGCAGATGTATGAAAATCAGGCATGGCAATGTAATCTAACAACCCTATATAGGATGAACAGGGTACATAATAACATGCAAGCATGTGTACTCTATCAGGTATGCAAGCTACAAGATGAGATGTCAAGTAATAAATGCTGAGAATGGGAAGAAATAATGTCTACACGGAATGTCAACGTGGAAAAATAACTAGTGTATGTCAATACACCCAATCCCAAAACAACTCAGGCGCTGGCATCCACATCGGCCCTCAAATCCTGTAATCTCATAAAATCGTGAGTGCCCAACATCGGCACCCAAATATCAAGAAAACGCGTGTCCAGCATCGACACGCAAAACCTCATATCTTGGGCACCCGTCAATCCGGGCCAGCCCACGGGCTCTGTCTGCGGTGTCGGCCCTCGGCCCCGGCAAAACGAGTCGTCCCGTATCCATCTCTCGACTCTGGTCAGTATCCTCCGGACAACCGCCAGGTCCAACCAGTCACCGGTAGGTAGTAGTCCTTCTGCCAGGCTCACCGTCTACTGCACAGCGATCCGTTCTTGCCCCGGGGTACCATACCGGGTCCACCATGTACCCGCAATCGGCCTCGTCCAGCTCCTCGACTCGGGTTTCCATGTATCGCTCTAGCACCGAGAAAACACATGGTGGACGCACTAAAATATCAAATCAAGAAAACCGGGTTTTTAAATAGTGCGTATTTTTCTTAAAATCGTATTCTGGTTCCCAAAATCCAGAAATCACATGAATCAATCTAATGCGTAAATCCATGCCATGTGTCGTATGGAAGAAAAGGGAAAACTGCACTTTCTCTAAAATACCCAGTTTGGAAAACACCAAATGCGGTTCCTTAGTTTTTAAGTCAAGTCAATATCATCCATGTATGTTTTATATGAAAATGAGTATAGGTATGGATGTGCAAGAAGCTAAATATGCTGAGTGAGTGTAGCCATATACACGTACACCAATATAGAAATGATGCATATGTGTCCGAGAGAGATATATATACATAAGCATTATGATGAGCTACAAGGTGAACATGGTAAAATATGCATATGCGGGTATGGCAAAACATGACAACATCAGTGAAATGGAATCAGTATAACCTATAATTTCTAGCAATCCTATACTGTGAGTGTCATGGCAATCACTAACGGTGTGAGTGTAGCATATAAATCGTGCTCGTGCAGCATGTACCGTTAGTGACAGTGCAGTGTTCTATACTACCAGCTCTATATAGGTAACAAGGGTATGCTACTTAGTATGTTTGCATGAACATATAAAACTAAAAATCCTACTACGCCCTGACGCTTAACGCCATACGGGCGATTTCCCCGTAGATGTTAAATCTACTCACCTTGTCGTGTGCTAGGTATAGCCGACCACCTACTTCCCTTTCCCAGCGGCATCTGACGTACCAGCCTGCAAACCTGGAATTTACACAAGAATCCAAATAATATCAAAATCTCGCATACGCGATAAAACAAAACGAGAACTCGTGTCGCGAATTGGCACGCGTGTGTGCGATACGCTGAAACGTGCGTGTATGTGCCTAGCGCTTACCTCGATACGCCGTGATACGCTGAATCACAGAACCACACGCGTATCGTGCAGACCAGAAACACCAGAAAAGAATATAGTGCCCCAGATTTTACCCAGATTAAAATATTGCAAAACTATGTATACCAAAGACCTACAAAATGTAGCAGACGCCTGTAGAAAAACCTCTAGGACCTAACTCCCTAGTCTGGCCGCAATTTGCAGCCAGAATGAATTTTCTGGCGGCCTGGATAGAGGGTGGTGGGGTCGGGCTCTGGTAGTTGGGTCAGTGTGTCACCAGTAGGCTATGGTCCCCTCAATTTTATTCTGAACCTACAAGGGTAGCAGCAGATCTCAAAAGCTATGTTTTGCTCAAAAACGCCAAGTTTTGTATCAGTTGAAAACTTAGGGTATTTTTGTGTATTCTGGGGTTTCCTAGGTTAACTTGGTCCTAACCATCATAATTTGTCTAGTCTAACAATTATTAACATTACCTAACACCAAACCACAAGAATCACCAAAATCGTAAAATTATCGCAAAAAGGATACGCGTGCGTGAAACTATATGTGCGTGCTTACGACACGTCGCGACGCGTGTGAACCCTCCAGAACCAACTTCGACGCGCTGTGGTGCACGACGTGCCACAAGAACCACGTGGATCATGCGCGTGTCGCACAAGGTTAAAAACATCGAAAACGCGTTTATAGCTCCAAATTTTGCCTCGGGGCCAGACTACAAAAGTTACAAATACCAAAAGCCTAAGCTACCCATAAGAACCCAACAGCTAATAACCCAACATCCTAGCCTCTGTTCTGGCCGCAATTTGCGGCCAAAAAGAATAAACCGGCGGCCTCATTTTTGTTGCGCCACGGCAGCGCCCTGGCCGTCTATCTGAGGCCAAAATGCGGAATAAAAATTTTCTGCTCTTTTAAACTGGCGCTACCGCGGACAATAAACCCGGATCGTAACCATTAACTAAGTCCTAGCTAACTAGAGAAAGGGTTAGAGATATACCGAGCGATCCGTTCCTCCGGTCTTCTCGTCATCGTCCCGATCACCTGCGGAATGTCCGGTCTCCATCTCGTCGCCGGAAGGGCACCACGTCGCCGGGTACTTTTACGGGCTCCCACCTCAATACCGAGGCAACTCGGGCGCGAAGTTGGCTAGCCGACGCGCCCAAGATTTGCTGTAGGCTAAAGTGTAGAATGTCTATTTGGGGTTTATGAGGTTGCCATTTATGGAGGAATTTAGCATAAGAATTTCATGGATGCTAGATGGAGAGAATGGAGCTTGCAATCTCTCTGTGGCTGTCAAAAATGAGCTTGGCCAAAGGTCATTTTTCTCACTGGAAAATGAAGTGTGTATATTGCACGCATAAAAAACTTTGCAAAGGAAATTAATCCTTTACAAACCAACAGCACACACACACACACAAAGGAGGGGGGCCCACGAAATTAGCAAGCAAGGAATTTGCAACACAAAAATAAAACACCCTCCCACTCACAGCAAGTGGCCGGCCCCCCCAAATCCAAGTAGGAAAAGAATAACCAAGTGGAGAAAAGGAAAATAAAAGTCACACCAATTTCTTTTCTTAACAAATCAAAGCACCATCATAATAAATGCAAGGAAAAGACCAAAAGGGAATCTCATGATTATGAAGCCACATATATGCAAGAAACCCCTCAACAAATAAGTTAATTGCAAACTTGCAATTAACCCCCTCCAATGAAAAGTCCGGCCGTAAAGGAAAAAGAGAAAACCGGCCGGAACGGAATGCAAACTGGCAACTCCAGAAAACTGGTCCCGTAATAAATTACAGGAAAACCCCGCTACTGTGCATACACACCCGCATTTGTATTCCGACCGAAATACAAATGCAAAGAGACAAAACTACACTGTCTAATACTAGGATCCGGCTTAAGCCAAAGCCGGCTAGTAAAATCCGTCCGATCCTGATCCGTGCAATACCGCACGTATCTGATCGAACCCTGCCATATCTCCATACGGCCTCTACAGCGTTTCGCCTGAAACTTGAGTAACTGAGTGTGGTGGACTCTAAAGACTCGTCAATACCTTGGCTGTGGATTTAACCACTAGCACGTCAGAGGTATAAGCCAATACGTGACGGACCACCAGGTATTGACCAAATGGGACGTCGATGAGGAAGCTCACCCCGACACCCAACTGAGCCTGTCAGTGACAATATCCGTACAGTCCGGTCCGTTCGTCTATGAGTATCGCATGGCGGGCCTAGGGGGTTGGTAAAAGTCAGACCCCCAAAAGCGGTACAAGTCGTGTCGGAGCGTAGCCCAGAACACCCTGAGATACTACTGGAATACCTACCAGTAAATCTCCTGCCTCGGCCGAGGGCTTTGTGTAATGGCTCTCCTAGATACAGCGCGACCTCACCCCCAATACCGGGAGAGACGAACCCCTGCAGATCCGCTCACTGCCTCCATGTGGCTCGGGACTGTACCCAACTAAAACCTGTTTGCACGACTCCTTTGAGCCGTGGTAGGGTAGTAATCAAAGCACAGTGGGAACTCACATGAGACAAATGACGATCTCAGGTCGATGAACTAACCTGTACACATGTCACCAGGGAACTGCTATCTGACATCTGGTATATGACCAACTAGCAGGTTCCCGGCGAGTCCTGTCCGGTGTACTCATAACCCAATGAGCACCTGTATACACCTTAGGTGAACCAACTGACACCAGTGGCTTGTGAGACCGGCCACCGCCCCTCGTCGGGGTCTCGACTGTATACACTAGTCTACTAATGGAGTATCGATGCCCTGTCTCGAAACTCCTACGACTAGGGACCTTTTAAGGATGTGCTTATAGACAACCAGCTCCCACGTATATGATCGCCATCATACTGCTGGTAGTCAAGCAAGAATCCTAGGGGCTCTATCAACGTGTAATAGCGACCTGTCATGTCACCTAAAGCAGTACACGATGATAAAGATAAACCAGATAGCATACTATCATCTCGAGTAAGACTGTCCTACCGGGATAGGTCCTCCCTCAATCATTGCAATCACGTGCCTGTGATCCAATAATTGACTCTGAGGGCACTATCTCCAACAATCTCCCACTTGCACTCAAGGCTAATTATTGCGATGTCGCATACTCACAGCCCGTGTGATACCAAACACCCAACTCCTCTACTAGTCAGTCTCACAAAGCTCGTTTGCGAAACTATTGCGTTCGAGGAATAGCCTCAGTGAGTGGATCCGCAGAGAAGTTTCTTTCTATGTCTCTCTATATCTCAAGTTCGCGGAGAAAGCCATCTCCCGAAATGAGCAATACCTGTCTTAGAATGTCTGGATGTCTGATGGGACCTAGCTCATAAATGAACTCCAAATCCAAACTTCTTAGACTGTATCGTCAACTGAACTTAATCAGTATTCTGCGCCATGCCACCCTCAGTATTGCCTTGGACCACCTGTCCAAAATACTGCCCCTCGTCAGAAGGAAAAATATAACTCTGACAACCTCCTGGTCGTCCATGTCACCTTGGAAGCCTGGAATGATAACTGTCTCCCAAATGAGGCTGTCGTTATCATATCCCTAGAACATCAACTTATGTTCTAAAACTGCTTCCGACTGTTTCTCAAGGATTGGATCAATATCAACTTATTGCATCTACTGCAAGAACAACATCTGGTGTGGTACTTGACATCTCATGATTGACTCAATTGCCTAAGCAAGTGATCTGTCAATCATGCGTATCCCTTTCCCCTTTAGTCTATAAGACACCTTTAGAGAGGGTGACTCCATTACCTGCAGGTACACTACCATGCCAGGAGTCGTCCATTCTAAATACTCATAGAATGCTGTCAAGGTACCCTGATTGGGAAACCACCCAAATCTAGATCTAAATCCATAGATCTTGTAACCAGTATGTCTGATATAATATCCAAGTCCTATGTGGAGAAGACACTGTGTGACGACCAAAGTATAACCGATCGTAGTATAGGAATATCACTTCCTACTACCTTCTCAACAGATCCATCCCCTATTCTGATGACGTCAAACCTATGACTGTCACATCAGAAATGGATGATCTATCTCCGCTGTATCTGCTTTAGTCTATAAATAGACATAAGCCTGATGTCCACCAATGCTTCCGCTGCTCCCATTGACTACGACAACCCTCTGGCAGAGTCATATAGACGTGCACTTCCAAAGCTAGTTTAGAACGACGCTATACTCATCCTCCTGCCGGGTCTCGCAGTCTGGAACAGCAGCAATGGTAAATTGTGGGTAAACAAGAACTTCCCTGTCACCGTCCTTGAGGCTACCGGAGTACCTCTCGGGTGCCTGAAGTTACCCACCGTATCTGCGGAGTGGCCAATGGAATGTTAAGTCAGATTGAATCTTTAGGTTCCTTATCAAATCTTCAGTAATCGTTTGTGGTTCTGGAATCACTTCCAGTTCTACCATACTCCCACTACTTTTTCTGAAAAAAATCCATTTTTAATAAAAACTGTGGCGAGTCTAGAACAATATTGCTATTGTTCATCCAGATGGTAGAAAGTTAACCCTCGTCATAGCCTGGGTCAACCCACAAACAGCCATTACAGAAACGTGCCTTGAGTTGTCTAGTGTCTGGTTTTAAGCATAAGCCGGACAACTCCCCGTACCTTAACAATGTCAAGATATGAACTGTTCTATATCCAATATAGTAACAGAGGCACAGATTTAATTGAACCAGATTCAAATCATGCAGCTGTCTCCAGTGCATGTAAACTAAATGGAAGGAGGCCGATCAGCGTTACTCAACTTAGGAATGCTTCCAATTATGAGTAACCTGAAAGAGAAGCAATCTGTCTTCATCATTACTATCAACTGAATACCATACACAAGTATCTACATCTTCGATCTCTTTGAAGAATCCCGATACTTGCTACACCTGGTTCTCTACTCTATTCAAATACCTATAACTCCTCAAAACTTAGACCCTGCGTTTCTACGAAACACATGTCTAAGAACTAGAGAAGTTAAAAGTAAGTAGAATATAGTATGACGACCAACCCCTCTGTCCTAATGGACACTGGACAACATACAATACTCTGTATAAGTCCGCTGAGTCTAACAACTCTTTCACTGTGCGTCGTAGGTTGAAAACTGTACTTATGGTTAAGAAGAATTACACCGCTGTTTAATGCTCCTTACCTAACCATCCACTGATATAGGTAAATGTCATCGACATAATATCAAAAGGTATATCTCACTCTATGAAAATAGACGTACAGATATATCAATTTGAAATTGGTGCACAACAACGGATATTCAAAACCAAATATTTGCCGACCGGCAAACAACCCAGGTGGCTTCCTCAAATATCACCGATTACAACGAATCCCGATATAATGAGGATGATCACCCAATTCCCAATAACTTACTCCCACTCAACATCTGTAAAACCATACAGGTGTGAGAATCATACCTGGTAAATACATACCCTGGAGTAAGTGTCTAATTGGGAAATCAGTTTTCTTTTAACAGTACACAGTGAAACTGAAACATTGAAATGTTTCGATGGGGTATGCTGGTATCCCTAGTAATGCCTCCTCCATCATCCAGATTCACAACTATAACCATATAATTCTTTGCCACCTCTCCAAATCCCTTTACATGTCTTTAGTCATTACCTTCTGTACACCCCTTTAGGCCAAATGGTTTTCTTCCTTCCCTACCGTTCGGCACCAGCCTATGGTTTGGAAGAAGACTATCCAAAAAGCATAATGGGTGTACTGTCCTAATCCGAGGAGCACTCGCAATGCGAGAGAAGGTGAGGATAAAAGACAACCGAATGTACTTAATTCATAGGTGATTTAGGATTGACAAAGAAGTACATGGTTTGGTCGTGAATAGCAGTCGCAATTTACTTTGCCCTCTTACTAATCCCTTGCTTTGTCTGAACTTAATACCTTCTGTACACCGTTTAGGCTAATTGGCTTTCTTCATTCCCCACCGTTCGGCACCAGCCTAAGGTTTGGAAGAAGACTATCCAATTTGCGTAATAGGTGTACTACTCCTAAACCAAGGAGTACTCGCAACCTGAGAGAAGGTAAAAGGAAAAGACAACTGAATGTACTTTATTCCTTTTTCTCCAGAACCGGAAACCATCCTCGAAGTCCTTCGAGTTCGTATATAACCATACGATGGTTTTGTCCAATGGAAGTGGACGTTCGTAGTAATACGGGGTGTCCCGGAGAAAAGGGTAAAAGTAGGAGTGGCAAAGAGGTTCGCAACTCTGACAATCCAAAAGCCAGTGTTAAGAAGGTTCGGTCAACTTGGTCACTGAGTCAAAGTCCAGGGTCGGGTCAATGGTCGCTGCCAAAGAGAGAGACAAAAGAAACACTCAGCGTGCACTCTAACCTAGATCAGAATGGTTATCACTTTGTCTAATCTGGAAACCTCCCACTGTACCTCAAATTCTCCTCCAAACCTGAAAGAAGAATTAGTCGGGATCACCCGAGGAGTAAACCAACTCATCAGTGGGAATCGGGATCCAACTATCATCGCATGATAACGTGACGGAATCCACTCACGTCACCACACTCCAGAAGGTATGCGCAAGCTTGGCAAGTTTCAGTTCTTTTGAAACTCCCGATGTGATTTTTACCCCTAGGACCCAAGTGACCTTGACGAATAATCAACAAATCAAAAGGTCCTAGTCAAGTTCAACCCGTCATTATCTTGACTGCGTTAAACCCACCCGCACGACCCTTGACGAATAATCAACAAAGTCGCACGACTGTCCTAACCAATCCACATATCCATGCGACAGAATAGCACAACAAATCTACCGCACACTACGCCTCGGCGAATAGCAACGACAAACGTAGCGCGAATACTAAGCAATACTAATCTGAAATGACGGAGGGCTACGACTGGTTTTTGGCGAAAAACCTTTAACGTAATGAACTTGATATCGTTGAAGGAACTGCATAGCCTTTTATAAAAATATAGTGACGAAAACCTTTGCTAAAGAGGTCACTCCCGGTGAAGGGATCTCGGCTCTTTCCCCGTAGAATGAGGTGCAGGATATTCCATCTGAATACCACGGTGCAAAGCAAAAGTAATCGGCTATAGTGAAGTTATTGCCCTGACGCAAACTTCTGTCCAAGGGGTCACTCCCGGTGAAGGGATCTCGGCCCTTGCCTCGTCGACTGAGGAGCAGGATATTCCAAATGAATACCACGATGCAAAACAAAAGTGAACGTCCTTGCAATAACAGCTTTTTGAAAAATGTTCCAACAACATCAGAATAGGTTTGTTTATCTTGCATTGATCCGAATCAATGCAGTCCCATCAATTGATCACACCATAAAGAACGAAAATATACTGACGTACGTATATGCCATCCGCATTCGCCACTGGGTCCCGTCATCACCCGTTAGGTTAGCTAACTAACGGCAGAGCGGGGACTGGACTAGCGCGGATGAAAAACATATACAACATCTACTAATATATATACCAATATATAGTATTCGCTCAAGGCGTGAATAAAATGCAACATCACAGAAATGTACAGCATCACAGAACAATACAGATATCTGGAAACCCCGGGTTTCACCGAGCCGCTGCTGAAACCCGACGTTCCCCTGGTCGTGTGGATAGCCTGTGCAATGAAATCCTAGACCCCTACGGGCGCGGCAAGTCACCCGCCAAAACCTGAAGCGAGGCAGCCCCCTTCAGCTCCGTGAATGGACCACCCAGCACTTCATGGAATCCGGTAACTTGGGCACCCCTCTTGGGTCAACCTGTACCCCCTACGAGTGCGGCGAATAGCCCGCCAATCCTAGAGTGAAGCCCCCTCCGTCTCAATGACATGAGATGCGGGCCCGTTGCCCCCTAGAACCCGGCTATCCGTGCACCCCTCCGCGGGGTAATCCTAGTACAGAAAGTAAAATATACATACACCGGGTACATCGACCGCAACCAGGCCGTGCCCCAAAAGAATAATACAAACAGGCAGTGACGGCAGTCCACATGTCGGACGCTCGCCCCGCAATATCAAATGTACATAATACAACAGCACTATACTAGCATTGCATCCAGGCTATCCCCCACGACCGATCCGCAACATCACAGCATAAACATAGAACATCAACGTGAAAATCACGTTCGCAAATCCGTCTAACCGGGCTATAGCAGTTAGACCGGATTTACCGATCGAGTGACATTCACGGTCGCAGATATAATGTAAATACTGTGAAATAATGTGTTTAAAATTTTCCGATTGACCAAAAATTAACTAGTGGGCCCCCAACCAATACTGTAGTAGTTACAGAAAACCTGGGCCCAAAATTAATATCCCAAAACCCACAAAATAAGCCCAAAAGCCTACTGTAAAATTTTGACAAGTTGAGCACAGGAGACCGCGGCGGAAGCGCGGCCCGAAGGTGGGTTTGGCCGCCCTTCCGCGCTCCACTGTACGACTGACACTGTCGAAATTTTACAGTGGTCTTATAATGTCTTGTACAGTAGTTTTCGACAATCTGAAAAATTTTCTGACACCAAAAAAATTCCAACAGAAAACAGATGCGAAGGAAAATGTGGTTTTTGGGATTTCGGTCGATCGGAAATGCAAAACACATTAGAACAAGCTAGGTAAGGTTAATGGCGTGGCTCTGATACCATGTTGCGCCACGGCAGCGCCCTGGCCGTCTATCTGAGGCCAAAATGCGGAATAAAAATTTTCTGCTCTTTTAAACTGGCGCTACCGCGGACAATAAACCCGGATCGTAACCATTAACTAAGTCCTAGCTAACTAGAGAAAGGGTTAGAGATATACCGAGCGATCCGTTCCTCCGGTCTTCTCGTCATCGTCCCGATCACCTGCGGAATGTCCGGTCTCCATCTCGTCGCCGGAAGGGCACCACGTCGCCGGGTACTTTTACGGGCTCCCACCTCAATACCGAGGCAACTCGGGCGCGAAGTTGGCTAGCCGACGCGCCCAAGATTTGCTGTAGGCTAAAGTGTAGAATGTCTATTTGGGGTTTATGAGGTTGCCATTTATGGAGGAATTTAGCATAAGAATTTCATGGATGCTAGATGGAGAGAATGGAGCTTGCAATCTCTCTGTGGCTGTCAAAAATGAGCTTGGCCAAAGGTCATTTTTCTCACTGGAAAATGAAGTGTGTATATTGCACACATAAAAAACTTTGCAAAGGAAATTAATCCTTTACAAACCAACAGCACACACACACACACAAAGGAGGGGGGGCCCACGAAATTAGCAAGCAAGGAATTTGCAACACAAAAATAAAACACCCTCCCACTCACAGCAAGTGGCCGGCCCCCCCAAATCCAAGTGGGAAAAGAATAACCAAGTGGAGAAAAGGAAAATAAAAGTCACACCAATTTCTTTTCTTAACAAATCAAAGCACCATCATAATAAATGCAAGGAAAAGACCAAAAGGGAATCTCATGATTATGAAGCCACATATATGCAAGAAACCCCTCAACAAATAAGTTAATTGCAAACTTGCAATTAACCCCCTCCAATGAAAAGCCCGGCCGTAAAGGAAAAAGAGAAAACCGGCCGGAACGGAATGCAAACTGGCAACTCCAGAAAACTGGTCCCGTAATAAATTACAGGAAAACCCCGCTACTGTGCATACACACCCGCATTTGTATTCCGACCGAAATACAAATGCAAAGAGACAAAACTACACTGTCTAATACTAGGATCCGGCTTAAGCCAAAGCCGGCTAGTAAAATCCGTCCGATCCTGATCCGTGCAATACCGCACGTATCTGATCGAACCCTGCCATATCTCCATACGGCCTCTACAGCGTTTCGCCCGAAACTTGAGTAACTGAGTGTGGTGGACTCTAAAGACTCGTCAATACCTTGGCTGTGGATTTAACCACTAGCACGTCAGAGGTATAAGCCAATACGTGACGGGCCACCAGGTATTGACCAAATGGGACGTCGATGAGGAAGCTCACCCCGACACCCAACTGAGCCTGTCAGTGACAATATCCGTACAGTCCGGTCCGTTCGTCTATGAGTATCGCATGGCGGGCCTAGGGGGTTGGTAAAAGTCAGACCCCCAAAAGCGGTACAAGTCGTGTCGGAGCGTAGCCCAGAACACCCTGAGATACTACTGGAATACCTACCAGTAAATCTCCTGCCTCGGCCGAGGGCTTTGTGTAATGGCTCTCCTAGATACAGCGCGACCTCACCCCTAATACCGGGAGAGACGAACCCCTGCAGATCCGCTCACTGCCTCCATGTGGCTCGGGACTGTACCCAACTAAAACCTGTTTGCACGACTCCTTTGAGCCGTGGTAGGGTAGTAATCAAAGCACAGTGGGAACTCACATGAGACAAATGACGATCTCAGGTCGATGAACTAACCTGTACACATGTCACCAGGGAACTGCTATCTGACATCTGGTATATGACCAACTAGCAGGTTCCCGGCGAGTCCTGTCCGGTGTACTCATAACCCAATGAGCACCTGTATACACCTTAGGTGAACCAACTGACACCAGTGGCTTGTGAGACCGGCCACCGCCCCTCGTCGGGGTCTCGACTGTATACACTAGTCTACTAATGGAGTATCGATGCCCTGTCTCGAAACTCCTACGACTAGGGACCTTTTAAGGATGTGCTTATAGACAACCAGCTCCCACGTATATGATCGCCATCATACTGCTGGTAGTCAAGCAAGAATCCTAGGGGCTCTATCAACGTGTAATAGCGACCTGTCATGTCACCTAAAGCAGTACACGATGATAAAGATAAACCAGATAGCATACTATCATCTCGAGTAAGACTGTCCTACCAGGATAGGTCCTCCCTCAATCATTGCAATCACGTGCCTGTGATCCAATAATTGACTCTGAGGGCACTATCTCCAACAATTTTGGAGGTGGGTCCCCGTGCTCTGTGTGTGTGTTTCTGATGAGGTCACCATGCTGCAGTCCTTGCAATTTTATGATTTAAGGTTCGGGTCAACAGCAGATTTCACAGAGGCTTAAAAGTCCCTAAAATCGCTAATTTACGCCAAGTCGGGCAAATTGGTTATTCTGGTGAAAACTTGGATAAATCTTGGTTCCACTAGCCTTAACAGCACTTACTAAGGTTATACTAACCATTAAAACCATTACTTAACTAAATTCCACCCCAAATCCCTACAACTAGCACTATACTATATAATATAAACACTAAACTATACTATCGACAATAACTTAGCAATAAGGAGTTGAGTTGAGGGGTTATACCTTTAGAGATCCTTGGTGAAGAAGAAGAGAACAAGGAGGAGGGGGAAAGAGGCTGTTGCTACAGCTGAACTGTTGCCTAGTTGATGTTGCTGCTGTTGCCTTGCTGCAGCTGAAGTCTACTGTTGTATTGTTGCAGCTGAAGTTAGATTTTGTGTTGTGTTGCTTTGCTGTAGCAGCTGGGGAAAAGGTTGTGTGTGTTTTTGTGGTGTAGGGTTATGTATAAGGTGGTGTGGGGGTGTGTGTATGATCATGACATGGCTGTTGATGCAGCTGATGTTGCTGAGTTCTGAAAAAGCTGAAGCTGATCTTGCAGTGATGGGTTGGGGGGGCTGATGGTGTGCTGGAATGGATTGAGGTTGGGCTGATGGGGTGGTTTTGGGGGCTGATCTGATGTTGTTAGGGGCTGAAATTGAGTATGAGTGAGAGGGATTTGAGTGAGAAGATATATTCAAAAAGTTTGGTGTGACACAACCTTAAACCATCATGGCAACCATCACATCTCTCTCTCTCTCTCCTTCTCTCTCTCTCTTTCTAGCAAGTCAACTTGAAACATCCTAAGCACCCTTGGTCAAAGCCAACCACCCTAGTTAAACTCATTCGCTCCAAAATCCACTCAATTATCTTAAGCAAGGCCCTAATCCTACCATGGTGGCTAAACATGGCTAACCAACCATGCACACCCAAGCTAGGTCACTCTAAGCCTAACCCTACCTATCGTGCACAAGTGTGTACGGTCGAGATAAATTCCTACAAAAATAACTATAAAGCCAGATAAATAACTAGAAACCCGTTTTGGTAAACTTTTTACCAAAAACCCCACATTAACACACAATTATTGTTAACCCTAAACTCAGGTGTTACAAGTATCCATCACAACATATCAAATGATCACATCACAGATATCGCAGCAGAAGAAACATATGAAACATTGGATATACTAGGACGTCCGTGTTTTCAATACGAGCCTGTATAAAACACGGATTCCACGGTCGCGATGAATAGCCAAACCCACACCCCTAGACCCCTACGAGAGCGGCAAGCAACCCTACCAATTCTAGAGTTAGGAGACCCGGACTCGACTCCTCGAATTGGTCTCCCACTGGACTCTAGAACCCGGTTACTTGTGCTCTCCTCATTGGGTCTATCCTTGTGTGGAAAAGTAAATAATATACAAATGGTGACAGTAACCTCAACCCGGAAGTGCCCCAATAAAAGAATATTAGATACAATTAAATTTACATGAATGAAAATAAAAACTCTCATCTCACATAAAACCCCCCAGCTATTCATAACGCGACGATCCAATATAACATATCCAACAACACAGAACATCACATGTCATCAACGTAAGTAAATATGCGCATCCCAATTGTCGTTGACATATAGCAACGAAACCGGCGATATCACATATTACACTTACGGTCGCAGAAAAGAAAGTGTAAAACTACAACAGTTGGAATCTGCAACCTCTTTAGACATCGCATGCCTAACAATTATAAACCCCGCATTTTAGTCTCTATATCGAAAACACTTTTCAATATCAAGTCGGGCAATTCAACAAGATTCCCGATATGTGATCGAATGCTCGTCGAAACTTTAATAGACGGCCGCACCCCCGGATGCCGTCGACGAAGTGCATTAAGGCGGAACACCGCTGCCGCGAGCACCCGAACGAATGCTTTTGGCGACGGGGTTCTCCTACAGTCACTTGGTCGGGGCTATGGGGCATGGCTGTCTATTAAGTTTACCCGGCGAGTATCCGCGTACGCTACGTGATTGCGACGGACTTTTGATCACATCAAAATCCCGTGGCAACCGATCAAGTGAGACTAAACTGCTAGATTCATAACATTCATTCAGTTATCTCATAACTTCTTGTGGATTCCAAATATTGTATCACATTCCAGATAAATAGAAAATGTTAAACTTTCCGATCGAACAATCAAACACCCAAGTTTTCCCAAAACAGCTCAACACTTGAAATAAGTTTAAAAACATTCATTTAATGCCACAGTACCAACGGTCCAGCCGTAGAAGGGTCAAGCTAACGCCTTAAATATGGCACGCTGTACTGCCCCAAACCCGAAGGTTCAAAGGGCAGTTCAAGACGGTCACATAATCGAGTTAAGGTTTGTTGTCTTCTAGAGGGTCCATCGCGTTACTTGCACTACTTAGAACGTTATTAAACTACGGAAAAATCCAACAATTGGAAATTTCCGGGCAGGGGAAAAAGTGGGTATTTATATCCGGTCGAACTTTTTAACATGTTCAAAATTACCCGGAAAAACACATAGACGCAATTAAAGTTTTCGATCGAATCATCGAATCCCCAATACACCCCAGATAACTCAACTCTTGAGTGTAATTTAAAAATTCCCAGATAACACAAGAAATTCAGCTGGACATTACTGTGCAGAGCACGTGACAAGAGTCACCTTTATGGCCGTGGAACCGCCGCATAAGCCAGGGTGGGGCCGCGGTTCCGTGGCGCTTTGGTTGACTTAGGGTCACGTGCTCCACAATAATTCCTATAAAACCCTGCTGAATTTTTTGGATATTTTTAATTCACAAAAATCCACGATTTCAAAAAATGTACAGAGAGGGGTATTCGATTAGGGTTTCGGGTTCGATCGGACTTCTAACTTCGTCTATACTTCGCCTAAAGCTCTAGCTAGGCTCTGATACCACTGTAGGGTTCCTAGGCACACTCATGGGGTTCCACAAGACATCAACCATGCCAAATTCAAAAATTTATGTACCGAGAAACCCTAATGAAGATCGTTAACTAGAGGATAGGCGAAAATAATAGCTAGCAAACAACTTTGCTACTAAGTGAATGGGAATACAACCTTTGTAGATCCGGTCCTCCACTTCTTTAGCTCCGTGTTGACGTCCCTCCGCTGCGATCATCGGGATCCCGGACTCTAGCGATGGTTTCATCGGAGAAATGAGCGGGCTAGGTCGTTGACTTCGAGGCCGAAGATGATCTACGTAGGGGAGACTCAAGCTCAAGCTATTCCTTCACTTGGTTAAAAACTTTTTGAAGAGAACACCCTATACTACTTGGCAAGTGGTAGAGGATGAAGAAATAGGAAGTGGGTTCACTTTGGATTTGGATTTCTCACTCTAAATCTCATGGCACCATTAGAGGTAGCAAGCTTTCTTGAAACTTGATAAAGATGAAGAAGAAGAAAAGAATCAATAGAATAAATATCCAAATGAAACTTATCCTTTTAATTATGGTACCATGGTTGAGTTAAGCCTTCATGCTTAACTCATGTAGAGAATTAACCAAAGTATTAGGTTAAAGGTTGGGTTAACTAATATCCTAAACAAATGACAAAAGAGTTGACTTTGTCAATGTTTATCAAGCTTCATGAAGCTTGATAACTTTGACCAAAGTCTCATTTCTTTTGTTATTTGCTAGGAAAATAGTAAACCCTAATTTAACCTTGATTTGGTTTAGTTCTCATGCATACAACTTGTATGTATCATCAAGCATAATACAAACTTGTACACTTGCATATATCACATATAAATAATGTGCACATTCAAGTGAGAAAATCAATCTTAAGTGAACCAATACTAGTTAATGTAAAGTAATATATAATATATATAATTATACATTAAATCATTAAATCAACACTTGATTTAACGATCCGGTCATATTGCATATAACCGACTAATATCAATAGTAACAACTTATCGAATCAACACTTGATCCGATAACCCGGCTATATCGCATACAACCGATTAATGTCACAAATCGCGAGAATAGAATACAGTATCACGTACTGGTATTATTCTCGGTCCCGCACATATCTCATATGAGCTCCTATTTCGTTTCGCTTGAGCCAGGAAACCCCTGTGTAGGACTCTAAAGACTCGTCAATACGCCGGCAGTAGGTGATGATCATATCAAACACCGACAAGCCGCAAGCGGTCTGCTAAACGTAACGGCCACCCGGGTATTGAGTGATCAGAAGATCAACAAGCAAGCCTGCTCACACTCCTGTGAATCCAATCTGTAACACTACCGTACAGTCCGGTCTATTCGTCTGATATGTCGCATATCTTGCCTAGGGGTGGTAAACGTCAGACCCCAATAACTCGATAAGTCGTGTCGATATGAGGCTCATAGCGAGTCGAGAAACTACTGGTAACACTTACCAGTAAATCCCTAAAGCAGCCTTGGCCAAGGACTTCCTGTTATAGCCAATCAAGCACAGCGCAACATCAACTCCCTATACCGGGAGAGACGAAACCCCTCCTATCGCTCATTACCTCCATGTGACTCGGACTGTACCCAAAAACCACCGTTTTGCACGCCCTCTTGGACGTGGTAAGGTGGAAATCAAAGCACAGTGGGAATCACACAAGACTCTATGACGATCTCGGGTATACAGACTAACCTGTACCAGTGTCACCAGAGAACTGCCATCTGACGTAAGGTATAATACCATCTGAGAGTTCTCGGCGAGTCCGTCCAGTGTACCCAGTCTCCACTGAGCACCCGTATATCATCTCTGATGTCAAACACCAATGGATATGGGATCATCCATCGCCCATCTGTATGGGTCGAGAAGGTATACGCTAGTCTACTCTGGTATATCGATGCCCCGTCTCGATACACCCACGACTAGGGACCTTGAAGGATGTACTTATGGACTATCATGTCCCTACTAGTATGATCCGCATCATAGTCCAGGTAGTCAAGTACACATCCTAAGGGCTTTACCAACATGTAACAGAGAGACAATCAGTGTACACGTTAAGGTAAAGAGTAACCAGATAGCATACTATCATATCGAGCAAGAAAGTCATCCCTATATATGTCCAAGCATCCACTACAATATACATCCTATGTATAATATGTTGGAGATAGTGCCCTCAGAGTCAATTATTGGATCACAGGCACGTGATTGCAATGATTGAGGGAGGACCTATCCCGGTAGGACAATCTTACTCGAGATGATAGTATGCTATCTGGTTTACCTTTATCATCGTGTACTGCTTTAGGTGACCTGACATGTCGCTATTACACGTTGATAGAGCCCCTAGGATTCTTGCTTTACTGCCAGCAGTATGATGGCGATCATATACGTGGGAGCTGGTAGTCTATAAGCACATCCTTAAAAGGTCCCTAGTCGTAGGAGTTTCGAGACAGGGCATCGATACTCCATTAGTAGACTAGTGTATACAGTCGAGACCCCGACGAGGGGCGGTGGCCGGTCTCACAAGCCACTGGTGTCAGTTGGTTCACCTAAGATGTATACAGGTGCTCATTGGGTTATGAGTACACCGGACAGGACTCGCCGGGAACCTGCTAGTTGGGCTTATACCTGACGTCAGATAGCAGTTCCCTGGTGACATGTGTACAGGTTAGTTCATCGACCTGAGGATCGTCATTTGTCTCGTGTGAGTTCCCACTGTGCTTTGATTACTACCCTACCACGGCTCAAAGGAGTCGTGCAAACAGGTTTTAGTTGGGTACAGTCCCGAGCCACATGGAGGCAGTGAGCGGATCTGCAGGGGTTCGTCTCTCCCGGTATTGGGGGTGAGGTCGCGCTGTGTCTAGGAGAGCCATTACGCAAAGCCCTCGGCCGAGGCAGGAGATTTACTGGTAGGTATTCCAGTAGTATCTCAGGGCGTTCTGGGCTACACTCCGACACGACTTGTACCGCTTTTGGGGGTCTGACTTTTACCAACCCCCTAGGCCCGCCATGCGATACTCATAGACGAACGGACCGGACTGTACGGATATTGTCACTGACAGGCTCAGTAGGGTGTCAGGATGAGTTCGCTCATCGACGTCCCTTTTGGTCAATAGCTGGTGGCCCGTCACGTATTGGCTTATACCTCTGACGTGCCAGTGGTTAAATCCACAGCCATAGTATTGACGAGTCTTTAGAGTCCACCACACTTACAGTTACTCAAGCTTTCGGGCGAAACGCTGTAGAGGCCGTATGGAGATATGGCAGGGTCCGATCAGATACGTGCGGTATTGCACGGATCAGGATCGGACGGTTTTGTACTTGTGGCCGTATAGTTATATGGCACGGTTCGATCAGACACGTGCGGTATTGCACGGATCAGGGTCGAACGGTTTTTACTAGCCGGCTTTGGTTTAAGCCGGTCCTAGTTTAGTACAGTGTAGATTTTGTCTCATTGCATTTGTATCCGGTAGGAATACAAATGCGGGTGTGTATGCACAGTATAGGGGTTTTTCTGTAATTTATTACGGGACCAGTTTTCTGGAGTTTCCAGTTTGCATTCCGTTCCGGCCGGTTTTTCTTTGTTCTTTCCCGGCCGGACTTTTCTGATGGAGGGGGTAATTTGCAGTTTTGCAAATTACATTTGAGGAAGGGGTTTCTTGTAAGTTGATTTATTATGATAACTTATTTAGATACCATTCCTTTCATTCTTCTTTTCATGCTTTATGGAGATTAGAAGTGATGAGATAGGATTTGATCTTTGATTAGAATTGTGATGATGAGGTTTGGATATGGTCACCTTTCTTTTGCTCCTACACTCACCTCCCTTTGCATTATGTTTCCTTGCTCCACCATTCTCATTCTCACTTTGAGGAAATGGATGATAAGTTCTTCAAGAGAGAAGAAGAAAAAGAAAAGAGAGAAAGAAAAAGAATGAGAGAGTTCATCTTAGTTTTGGGAGTAATTCTTCATCTCCTTCTTCTTCTTGTTTTGGAAAAATGAAAGCACCATTTTTCCTAATCCCATTCCTCCATCATGGCAACTACAAACCCTAAAAAGAGACAAGCATCTTCTACACTACATTCTACAGCACATCTTGGGCATGTCGAGTTGCCGGCTTCATGCCCGAGTTGCCTCGGTATTGAGGCGGGAGCCCGTAAAAGAAGAAGGCGATGTGGTGCCCTTTCCGGCGAGGAGGCGACGATGTGGAGGCAACACTTTCCGCGGGAGATCGGGACGATGACGAGAAGACCGGAGGACTCGGATCACTCGGTATACTTCTCACCCTATCTCTTGTTTGCTAGCATTAGGTTAATGGTTACGATCCGGGTTCTCATTGTCCGCGGTAGCGCCGGTTTCCGAGTAAGGAAAATTTTTATTCCCCATTTTGGCCTCGAGCAAGAGGCCGGGGCGCTGCCGTGTCGCAACATGGTATCAGAGCCACGCCATTAACCTTACCTAGCTTCGTTTGATGTGTTTGCGTTTCCGATCGACCAAAATTTCCAAAAACCGTATTTTTCCTTCACATCAGTTTCTGTTGAAATTTTTTGAAGTCTAAAAATTTTTCAGGTGATCTCAGAAAGATGAGCAGGGTGTTCTAAGAACACTGGAAAAAAACGATACAGTGAACCCTTACCTTGAGCGTGGAAGCGCGGCACGAACCCACTTTATGCCGCCCTTCCGCCGCAATATGGTGGGCCCACTTTGTCGTTTTTCTTCAGTTGTTTTATGGGCTGAAATTAGGGGTTTTGGAATATTAAAATTGGGCCCAGGTTTTCTGTGAGTGCTACAGTTTTGTTTGGGGGCCCACTTATTAATTTTTGGTCAATCGGAAAATTTTAAACACATTATTTCACAGTATTTACATTATATCTGCGACCGTGAATGTCACTCGATCGGTAAATCCGGTCTAACTGCTATAGCCCGGTTAGACGGATTTGCGAACGTGACTTTCACGTTGATGTTCTATGTTTATGCTGTGATGTTGCGGATCGGTCGTGGGGGATAGCCTGGATGCAATGCTAGTACAGCTTTGTTGTTTTATGTACATTTGTTATTGCGGGGCGAGCGTCCGACATGTGGACTGCCGTCACTGCCTGTTTGTATTATTCTTTTGGGGCACGACCTGGTTGCGGTCGATGTACCCGGTGTATGTATATTTTATTTTCTGTACTAGGTTTGCCCCGCGGTGGGGTGCACGGATAGCCGGGTTCTGGAGGGCAACGGGCCCGCATCTCAGGGCATTGAGACGGAGGGGGCTTCAGTCCAGGATTGGCGGGCTATCCGCCGCACTCGTAGGGGGTACAGGTTGACCCAGGAGGGGTGCCCAAGTTACCGGATTCCGTGAAGTGCTGGGTGGTCCATTCACGGTACTGAAGGGGGCTGCCTCGCTTCAGGTTTTGGCGGGTGACTTGCCGCGCCCGTAGGGGTCTAGGATTTCATTGCACAGGCTATCCACACGATCAGGGGAACGTCGGGTTTCAGCAGCGGCTCTGTGAAACCCGGGGCTTCCAGATATCTGTATTGTTCTGTGATGCTGTACATTTCTGTGATGTTGCTTTTTATTCACGCCTTGAGCGAAATACTATATATTGGTATATATATTAGTAGATGTTGTATATGTTTTACATCCGCGTTAGTCCAGTCCCCGCTCTGCCGTTAGTTAGCTAACCTAACGGGTGATGACGGGACCCAGTGGCGAATGCGGATGGCATATACGTACGTCAGTATATTTTCGTTCTTTATGGTGTGATCAATTGATGGGACTGCATTGATTCGGATCAATGCAAGATAAACAAACCTAATCTGATGTTGTTGGAACATTTTTCAAAAAGCTGTTATTGCAAGGACGTTCACTTTTGTTTTGCATCGTGGTATTCATTTGGAATATCCTGCTCCTCAGTCGACGAGGCAAGGGCCGAGATCCCTTCACCGGGAGTGACCCCTTGGACAGAAGTTTGCGTCAGGGCATTAACTTCACTATAGCCGATTACTTTTGCTTTGCATCGTGGTATTCAGTTGGAATATCCTGCACCTCATTCTACGGGGAAAGAGCCGAGATCCCTTCACCGGGAGTGACCTCTTTAGTAAAGGTTTTCGTCACTATATTTTCTAAAAGGTTATGCAGTTCCTTCAACGATATCAAGTTCATTACGTTAAAGGTTTTTCGCCAAAAACCAGTCGTAGCCCTCCGTCATTTCAGATTAGTATTACTTAGTATTCGTGCTGCGTATGTCGTGCTCAGCCGAGGCGTAGTGTTCGGTAGCTATGTAGTGCTTTTCTGTTGCATGGATATGTGATTGGTTAGGACAGTCGTACGGTCATTTTGGCTCAGTCAAGGACTCGTGCGGGTGGGTCTAATGCAATCAAGATAATGACGGGTTGAACTTGACTAGGATCTTTTGATATGTTGGCTCAGTCAAGGTCACTTGGGTCCTAGGGGTAAAAATCACATCGGGAGTTTCAAAAGAACTGAAACTTGCCAGGCATGCGCATACCTTCTGGAGTGTGGTGACGTGAGTGGATTCCATCACGTTATCATGCGATGATAGTTGGATCCCGATTCCCACTGATGAGTTGGTTTACTCCTCGGGTGATCCCGACTAATTCTTCTTTCAGGTTTGGAGGAGAATTTGAGGTACAGTGGGAGGTTTCCAGATTAGATAAAGTGATAACCATTCTGATCTAGGTTAGAGTGCACGCTGAGTGTTTCTTTTCTCTCTCTCTGGCAGCGACCATTGACCCGACCCTAAGACTATGACTCAGTGACCAAGTTGACCGAACCTTCTTAACACTGGCTTTTGGATTGTCAGAGTTGCAGACCTCATTGCCACTCCTACTTTTACCCTTTTCTCCAGGACACCCCGTATTACTACGAACGTCCACTTCCATTGGACAAAACTATCGTATGGTTAGATACGAACTCGAAGGACTTCGAGGATGGTTTCTGGTTCTGGAGAAAACGAATAGGACTATTCAGTTGTCTTTTCTTTTCACCTTCTCTCAGGTTGTGAGTACTCCTTGGTTTAGGAGTAGTACACCTATTACGCAAATTGGATAGTCTTCTTCCAAACCTTAGGCTGGTGCCGAACGGTGGGGAATGAAGAAAACCAATTAGCATAACGATGGTGTGCAGAAGGTATTAAGTTAAGACAAAGCAAGGGATTAGTAGGAGGGCAAAGTAAATTGCGACTGTTATTCACGACCAAACCAAGTATTTCTTCGCCAATCCTAAATCACCTTTGTATTTCTCCAGGACACTCCGTATCACTACGAAGATCCACAGTTTATTGGATACTCCATCGTATGGTTATATACGAACTCGAAAGGAACTTGTTCCAGTTCGGGGATGGATTCTGGTTCAGGAGAAATAGGAATAAAGTACATTCAGGTGTCTTTTATCTTCACCTTCTCTCGCATTGCGAGTGTTCCTAGGATTAGGACAGTACACCCTTTATGCCTTTTGGATAGTCTTCTTCCAAACCATAGGCTGGTGCCGAACGGTAGGGAAGGAAGAAAACCATTTGGCCTAAAGGGGTGTACAGAAGGTAATGACTAAAGACATATGAAGGGATTGAGAAAGATGGCAAAGAGATATACGGTTACAGTTGTGAATCTGGATAATGGAAGAGGCATTACTAAGAATACCAGGATACCCCGACGAAACATTTCAATGTTTCAGTTTCACCGTGTACTGTTAATGGAAAACTGATTTCCCAGTTAGACACTTACTCCAGGGTATGTATTTACCAGGTATGATTCTCACATCTGTATGGTTTTGCAGATGCTGAGTGGGAGTAAGTTATTGGGAATAGGGTGATCATCCTCATTATATCGGGATTCGTTGTAATCGGTGATATTTGAGGAGATCATCTGGGTTGTTTGCCGGTCGGCAAATATTTGGTTTTGAATATCCGCTGTTGTGCACCAATTTCAAATTGATATATCTGTACGTCTATTTTCATAGAGTGAGATATACCTTTTGATATTATGTCTACGACATTTACCTATATCAGTGGATGGTTAGGTAAGGAGCATTAAACAGCCGTGTAATTCTTCTTGACCATAAGTACAGTTTTCAACCTACGGCACACAGTGAATGAGTTATCAGACTCAAGAGACTTATACAGAGTATTGTATGTTGTCCAGCGTCCATCAGGACAGAGGGGTTGGTCCTCGTACTATATTCGGTTTACTTATGACTTCTCTAGTTCTTAGACATGTGTTTCGTAGAAACACAGGGTCTAAGTTTTGAGGAGTTATAGGTATTAGAATAGAGTAGAGAACCAGGTATAGCAAGTATCGGGATTCTTCAAAGTGATCGAAGATGTAGATACTTGTGTATGGTATTCAGTTGATAGTAATGATAAAGAGAAATTGCTTCTCTTTCAGGTTACTCATAATTGGAAGCATTCCTAAGTTGAGTAACGCTGATCGGCCTCCTTCCATTTAGTTGACATGCACTGGTGACAGCTGCATGATTTGAATCTGGTTAAATTGAATCAGTGCCTCTGGTTCTATATTGGATATAGAAGAGTTCATATCTTAACGATGTTAAGGTACGGGGAGTTGTCCGGCTTATGCTTAAAACCAGACACTGGACAACTCAAGGCACGTTTCTGTAATGGCTGTTTGTGGGTTGACCCAGGCTATGACGAGGGTTGACTTTCTACCATCTGGCAGATCAATAGAAATATTGTTCTAGACTCGCCACAGTTTTATTAAAAATGGATTTTTCAAAAACAGCAGTGGGAGTATGGTAGAACTGGAAGTGATTCCAGAACCGCAAACGATTACTGAAGATTTAATAAGGAACCTAAAGATTCAATCTGATTTGACATTCCATTGGCCACTCCGCAGATAAGGTGGGTAACTTCAGGCACCCGAGAGGTACTACGGTAGCCTCAAGGACGGTGACAGGGAAGTTCTCGTTTACCCACACTTGCCATTGTTGTTGTTCCAGGCTGCGAGACCCGGTGGGAGGATGAGTATAACGTCGTTCTAAACTAGCTTTAGAAGTGCACGTCTATATGACTCTGCCAGAGGGTTGTCGTAGTCAGTGGGAGCAGCAGAAGCATTGGTGGACATCAGGCTTATGTCTATTTATAGACTAAAGCAGATGTAGCGGAGATAGATCATCTATTTCTGATGTGACAGTTATAGGTTTGACGTCATCAGAATAGGGGATGGATCTGTTGAGAAGGTAGTAGGAAGTGATATTCCTATACTACGATCGGTTATACTTTGGTCGTCACACAGTGGTTTCTCCACAAGGGACTTGGATATTATATCAGACATACTGGTTACTAGATCTATGGTTTTAGATCTAGATTTGGGTGGTTTCCCAATCTGGGTGCCTTGACAGCATTCTATGAGTATTTAGAATGGACGACTCCTGACACGGTAGTGCACCTGCAGTTGATGGAGTCACCCTCTCTGAAGGTGTCTTATAGACTAAAGGGGAGAGGGATACTCATGATTGGCAGATCACTTGCTTAGGCAATTGAGTCAATCATGAGATGTCAAGTACCACACCAGATGTTGTTCTTGCACTAGATGCAATAAGTTAATATTGATCCAATCCTGGAGGAACAGTCGGAAGCAGTTTTAGAACATAAGTGAATGTTCTAGGGATATGATAACGGCAGCCTCCTTTAGGAGACGGTTATCATTCCAGGCTTCCAAGGTGACATGGACGACAAGGAGGTTGTCAGAGTTATAGTTTTCCTTCCAACGAGGGGCAGTATTTTGGACAGGTGGTCCAAGGCAATACTGAGGGAGGCTTGGCGCAGGATACTGATTAAGTTCGGTTGACGATACAGTCTAAGAAGTTTGGATTTGGAGTTCATTTATGAGCTAGGTCCCATCAGATATCCAGACATTCTAAGACAGGTATTGCTCATTTCGGGAGATGGCTTTCTCCGCGAACTTGAGATATAGAGAGACATAGAAAGAAACATCACAGCGGATCCACTCACTGAGGCTATTCCTCGAACGCAATAGTTTCGCAAACGTGCTTTGTGAGACTGACTAGTAGAGGAGTTGGGTGTTCGGTATCACACGGGCTGTGAGTATGCGGCATCGCAATAATTAGCCTTGAGTGCAAGTGGGAGATTGTTGGAGATAGTGCCCTCAGAGTCAATTATTGGATCACAGGCACGTGATTGCAATGATTGAGGGAGGACCTATCCCGGTAGGACAATCTTACTCGAGATGATAGTATGCTATCTGGTTTACCTTTATCATCGTGTACTGCTTTAGGTGACCTGACATGTCGCTATTACAAGTTGATAGAGCCCCTAGGATTCTTGCTTTACTGCCAGCAGTATGATGGCGATCATATACGTGGGAGCTGGTAGTCTATAAGCACATCCTTAAAAGGTCCCTAGTCGTAGGAGTTTCGAGACAGGGCATCGATACTCCATTAGTAGACTAGTGTATACAGTCGAGACCCCGACGAGGGGCGGTGGCCGGTCTCACAAGCCACTGGTGTCAGTTGGTTCACCTAAGATGTATACAGGTGCTCATTGGGTTATGAGTACACCGGACAGGACTCGCCGGGAACCTGCTAGTTGGGCTTATACCTGACGTCAGATAGCAGTTCCCTGGTGACATGTGTACAGGTTAGTTCATCGACCTGAGGATCGTCATTTGTCTCGTGTGAGTTCCCACTGTGCTTTGATTACTACCCTACCACGGCTCAAAGGAGTCGTGCAAACAGGTTTTAGTTGGGTACAGTCCCGAGCCACATGGAGGCAGTGAGCGGATCTGCAGGGGTTCGTCTCTCCCGGTATTGGGGGTGAGGTCGCGCTGTGTCTAGGAGAGCCATTACGCAAAGCCCTCGGCCGAGGCAGGAGATTTACTGGTAGGTATTCCAGTAGTATCTCAGGGCGTTCTGGGCTACACTCCGACACGACTTGTACCGCTTTTGGGGGTCTGACTTTTACCAACCCCCTAGGCCCGCCATGCGATACTCATAGACGAACGGACCGGACTGTACGGATATTGTCACTGACAGGCTCAGTAGGGTGTCAGGATGAGTTCGCTCATCGACGTCCCTTTTGGTCAATAGCTGGTGGCCCGTCACGTATTGGCTTATACCTCTGACGTGCCAGTGGTTAAATCCACAGCCATAGTATTGACGAGTCTTTAGAGTCCACCACACTTACAGTTACTCAAGCTTTCGGGCGAAACGCTGTAGAGGCCGTATGGAGATATGGCAGGGTCCGATCAGATACGTGCGGTATTGCACGGATCAGGATCGGACAGTTTTGTACTTGTGGCCGTATAGTTATATGGCACGGTTCGATCAGACACGTGCGGTATTGCACGGATCAGGGTCGAACGGTTTTTACTAGCCGGCTTTGGTTTAAGCCGGTCCTAGTTTAGTACAGTGTAGATTTTGTCTCATTGCATTTGTATCTGGTAGGAATACAAATGCGGGTGTGTATGCACAGTATAGGGGTTTTTCTGTAATTTATTACGGGACCAGTTTTCTGGAGTTGCCAGTTTGCATTCCGTTCCGGTCGGTTTTTCTTTGTTCTTTCCCGGCCGGACTTTTCTGATGGAGGGGGTAATTTGCAGTTTTGCAAATTACATTTGAGGAAGGGGTTTCTTGTAAGTTGATTTATTATGATAACTTATTTAGATACCATTCCTTTCATTCTTCTTTTCATGCTTTATGGAGATTAGAAGTGATGAGATAGGATTTGATCTTTGATTAGAATTGTGATGATGAGGTTTGGATATGGTCACCTTTCTTTTGCTCCTACACTCACCTCCCTTTGCATTATGTTTCCTTGCTCCACCATTCTCATTCTCACTTTGAGGAAATGGATGATAAGTTCTTCAAGAGAGAAGAAGAAAAAGAAAAGAGAGAAAGAAAAAGAATGAGAGAGTTCATCTTAGTTTTGGGAGTAATTCTTCATCTCCTTCTTCTTCTTGTTTTGGAAAAATGAAAGCACCATTTTTCCTAATCCCATTCCTCCATCATGGCAACTACAAACCCTAAAAAGAGACAAGCATCTTCTACACTACATTTTACAGCACATCTTGGGCATGTCGAGTTGCCGGCTTCATGCCCGAGTTGCCTCGGTATTGAGGCGGGAGCCCGTAAAAGAAGAAGGCGATGTGGTGCCCTTTCCGGCGAGGAGGCGACGATGTGGAGGCAACACTTTCCGCGGGAGATCGGGACGATGACGAGAAGACCGGAGGACTCGGATCACTCGGTATACTTCTCACCCTATCTCTTGTTTGCTAGCATTAGGTTAATGGTTACGATCCGGGTTTTCATTGTCCGCGGTAGCGCCGGTTTCCGAGTAAGGAAAATTTTTATTCCGCATTTTGGCCTCGAGCAAGAGGCCGGGGCGCTGCCGTGTCGCAACATAATAATGGCCTCTAGGGCATACATATAACTAACAACAAGTTGTACTTAGAGATACGATAGAAGATCGCTAGTCACCCAAGGAGGGATGACTAGGACATGTTATTCGTTGCCTTCCCCGATGCGAGGTCATAAGATGGATTGATTCCAGCCTGAGAAGACTTCAGGCAGGTACGTTGTGAGTTGATAGAAGACGATCGAATGTCAGAAACCCATTTTTCTAAGTTTAAAGTATTCATAAAAACATGCAAGTAATTCCGTGGACCCTCTAGAAGAATGAAACCCTAACTCGATATAATGACCATGAGAACGCTTTGAAACCTTAAGGTTTGCAGCAGTTCAGCGGTGCTATTAATGAGGCTTGGGTTTGCCCTTTTACGGCTGGTCCATAGGTACTGTGGTATGTACTGGAATACTAGTAAACTGTACTCAAGATGTTGAGATCTTAGGGGATTATGGAACCTTGACGAATCGATCGAAAAGTTCGACGTCGTTCGGATATCATATGATGGGATACATTGCTTGGGAGACTCGAGATACGAGTATAGCTGTTGGAGCGCATCCCATGCAGCTACGAAGAGATGAGTCCGAGTCAGTCAACATTAGAGAAAAGTGGAGTAAGAGGTTCGTACGAGATCTTGATGAGATGACGTTCCACTCCGCTGACATCAGAGATGTGATACACATGCAAAGGCGTTGTATATGGATATATCTTCCAGAAGGAGTCGTGATGAGTATGTAGCCGTTCCGAAACAAGAATATAGATTTAGTAAAGGGTGATAACTTCCGGGCAGTTCGGCAGAAACGAGATTTGGGGAAGACTTCGACAGAACCTTTCTGAAATACAATACGAGAAGACTTGGACCCAGGATCGGTCATATTACACACACCCAGTAGGCCAGAGTTCGGCATCGTCTACGAGACATGTTATGAGTGACCATGACAGTTAGCCAGAGATCTTTAGAGGATGTGCCAGAGTGGGACCATTTCCGCCACCTTTGGTTTCGGTATTTTGGACGATTTATTTGCATGATTGAGATTTTGTGCACCACAGTTGCACTTGACTTCGATTTGATGTCATTCGGGATGCTGATTTTGATTTCATACCTATTGTATGCATGTGATTTGACTTATGCTTTCAGCATAGTTTTCATGCACTTTTAGTATTTTGATTCGATTTGTGCACGCTGATGCACATAGTTGTGAGATTATATGCCACGGTATACCTGATTTGGATTTGAATTGAAATGTATTGAATACCGTCGATTTCGATTATGATACTCAATATTTGTTTTCGTGCACCTTGTGCACTTGATTTGGATTCTTGTGCATACTTGACGCGCTTGATGCGATTTTGGTGCACGCCAGATGCACTAAATCGGGATTTTTCGTGCATATCAGATGCACCTGATATTGCTGTCAGGCACACCCGTTGCCTTGACAGGTGTTTCATGCACACCCGTCGCACTTAGATTTTGTTCTGTTCACATGTATGGCACATTCATGGATTTCGATTTCCGTGCGCACCAGACGCACGTGGCATTCTTATATACATTTTGGGATTGATTTCCATTGAGCTGCATGTTTTATGATATTTACTATTTGA
Source organism: Agapanthus africanus (assembly GCA_030015575.1). Classification (NCBI taxonomy): domain Eukaryota; kingdom Viridiplantae; phylum Streptophyta; class Magnoliopsida; order Asparagales; family Amaryllidaceae; genus Agapanthus; species Agapanthus africanus. The sequence continues at coordinate 58,623,129 of JASDDO010000029.1, forward strand.
TATAGTGACTGAGCAGGACTAGTCCGAGGACAGTACCTGAATATATTTTTGCATGCATTGATAGTTATCGAAGGGATTTCCAAAAAGGAGCTATAGTCTCAGTATTTACCTACGTGGCTGAGATGACACGAGACATTTAACAAGGAAACCCTTCTAAATTTTTTTCAAAACGGAGGGACGTGCATATTAAACGAAGGATATATATATATATATATATATATATAGTTATTTTCTTACAATAAGCGTCCGCCGCTGTGCAGTGATACGCGCATCGCACAGCGACTTGAAAAGGTTGGATATGCATTTCCTTCAGATGTTTTAATTATGTTTACATGTATAGTTTGATGTATATCATCTTGGTTTTCGTATTGGACTTTGACATTGATGACTTCTCCATAACTCCGATGATTGCAGGATGCTTGACGGAGTTTTGATTTTGAGTTATATGCTCATTTTTCATGCGCATGCATTGTGCCATGATATGTTTTATGTATTTATGATTTCCGAGCCCCGACGACTTGATCATTTTACTGAAATGTTTTAGTATTTGAGGGGTTTAAATTTAAATTTGGGGACCAAATTACTTAAAGGGGAGAAGATTGTAACATTTCAGAAAAATAAAATATTATTTTTGGGAATTTTAATAATTTAATAATAAATATTATGAATATTTTAATAATGCGGTATAATTAAATACTGATAAATTTGAAAATATTGGGAAATTAAATTAAAAGGTGATTTTGGAGGGATTAATGTGATTTAGGCAAATTATAAATTTTTATAATTAATTATATTCCATTTTAATGCTAATCGCGATTAAATATCACTAATCGTGCATTAAGCTTGATTTGTGCACATGACATGCCCCATGTCATATTTCACATTTTTACGTTTTCCTCCATGGCTCTTTTCTTGTTATCATGCATGGTTTGTTTTAATATGAGAAGAGTAGAGAAAAGAAAAAGGAAAAGAAAAAGAAAAGGAAAATGAATATAGAATGAGGTATGGGCATGAGAGAGAGAGGGTGAGGGGTCAACTTAGACCATGGCTCATTGTTCCCTCATCATCTCTTCATCATTTCTTTCCCTCTCAACTCCCATGGCTGCCTTCCACCTCCTCCCTCCTCAAACACCTCACCACAACACCAAAAATCCATTAAAACATCATCTCCACTTCATTAAAGATGTGCACAAGCTCCCTACAAACACTTTGGACCAAGAAAAATCGGATTTTGAGCACAAGGGGTAACTCAAGAAAATTCTTGAGTTGCCAAATGAGGTACTTTCATCACCATTAGCATTGTATTTGTTTCACTTTAGCATACATGTTAGTTTAGAATCGATATTGGGTGGTTTTGTGAACTTAGAAAAGTCCTAGATGAGGTTGTGAGGAATTCTTAAATTGTGAAGTGTAATTGAGGTTAGTACAGACCATACAACCCCTTTAGTGTGTGATTAGAGACTTAAACCAGAGAATTAAACCCCGCAACATGAACTTAGAAAACCCGATATCGTATTTTTTAAACTTTGGTGATGGTATATTGACATCTGCTATAACCGGGTTGACATGAAAATTATTTAGCGATCACAGTGAGTCATGCAGGCAACCTGGAAGCTAACCCCAAGACCTAGGACCCCAATTCCACCATTTGGCCATAGATTTATCCTATCTGGCCGCAAATTGTGGCAGGGTAGAGGGGATTAGGTCCGTGCTGTAAGTCCATGTCACGCACCCCACATATTCACGGGGAGGCGGAATATATGAAAAACAATTATCAAAGCTTCGTAACACGGACTTGAGCACACGGATCGTGTCTAAACCATTACTAGGAAACTACGGGAGGTTTAACTACTCTGATTCGAAGTTATACCTCACGTTACTTATCCTTCGGGTCTTCATCGCTGTCCTCCACACCTCATCGGCTTTATGGAACATGGGTACCTCAACGGCCTCCTCGAGTCAAAGACGATCCACCCAAGAGTCCATAGTCCGAGCTCCTATCTCAAATCTGAGATAACTATGGCTTCTAGTTTGCTAATCTAGAAGTCCTAGAGGGTGTAGAGTATTTAGATGGATTACTTAGTCACTTAAACCTTAGGATTCTCAACTCATGAGAGCTATTAGGGTTTGAGGAAGAAGATGAAAACTTGAGGAGAGAGAAGTGTTTTGTGATAATGAAATGAATAATACTCATGCTAGAATAATATGAAGCATAATAATATCTCTCTTGATAATATCTAGCTTGCTTCATTTAATTCTAAGGGTGAATCAGCTCATGAGTCATTAAGCATTTAATATAAATATACACCTCATCCTCTACCTCATTTAGTTTAAATCCTAAAAGGAAATAAACACAAATGAGTCACCTTCTTCCAGAAGCTTCCCGAGAAATTACGAGACTGCCCCTCCCATCCGTATTTCCGAAAAACACAGATAATCTTTGACTGAATAAAACCATCTGTATAATACTAGAATATGGCTTAAACCAAATCCCGCTAGTATTATCTTCCCGATCATAGTACAAGCACAAATATACATAAGTGATCGCGGCCCTGCCGTAAAACCATACGGCCTCTAAACTTTTGCCCGGTACAGGGAAACTCTCTGTGTGGGACTCTAAAGACTCGACACTACGCTGGCAGTAGGTTTAACCACACGCCGCAAGCGGTACTAGCTGTACGTAACGGTCCCCAAGTAGATGTCGATAAGAAGGTCGATGAGTAAACCCATCCGAACTCTTACTGAGCCTGTATGTGACAATCTTCGTACAGTCCGGTCTGTTCGTTTAGGACTATCGCATATCGGGCCTAGGGGCGGCAAGCATCAGTCCCCTAATAGCGGTATAAGTCATGTCGGAGTGAAGCCCATTACACCTTGAGAAACTACTGGGGCACCTACCAGTAAATCTCTCTTGCTCGGGCTAGGGACCTTGCGTAATGGCTCTCCATACATCGCGCGATATCAACCCCCAATACCGGGAGAGATGAATCTTGTCTAACCGCCACTGCCTCCAAGTGCTTCGGGACTGCACCCAATTACTACCTGTTTGCATGACTCCTTTAAGCCATGGTACGGTAGTAATCTAAGTACAGTGGGAACACACTCGAGACGAATTAGTAATGTCAACTCGACAGACTAAGCTGTACTCATGTCACCTGGGAACTGTAATCTGACGATAGGTATAGTACCAACCTGCAGTTCCCGACGAGTCATGTCTGGTGTACTCGTAACCTAATGAGCACCTGCATACTATCTCCAGTACGACGTACTGATGACTATGGGACAGACCATCTCCCCATGCTGAGATGAGAAGTGTATACATCAGTCCACTCCAGAGTATCGATGCCCTGTCTCGATAATCCTATGACCAGGGACCTGTATAGGATGTTGCTTATAGACTACCCAGCCCCCACTAGTGTGACTGCCATCACAACACTGGTAATCAAGCAAAGATCCTAAGGGCTCTACTAATATGTATAAGCGATATGTTAAAAGAAACATATGCACATATTAAAGTAGAAACAAACCAAGTAGCATACTACCATTTTTAGCAAGACTGTCAATACAACTGTGAATATCCCAAGCTTCCATTAAGTAATATACAAACCAGTATGATACAATAATGGCCTCTAGGGCATATACACTAAAAATCTCCCACTTGCACTAGGGCCATGTACTGGCATATCGCAGACCTATCATCTCGAATATCCTCTTGAACTGCGTCTGAGGAATGGCCTTTCTGAATGAATCAGCAGTGTTATTCTCCGTATCTACTCTCTTCACCATGATCTCCCGGCGATCAACGATCTCCCTGATCAGGTGATACCGCCTTAAGATGTGTCTGGACTTCTGATGGGACCTGGATTCCTTCGCTAAAGCTATAATGTCGTTGTTGTCGCAATACAGAGGTATTGAATCAACACTGGTAGGAACTACCTGAAGTTTTGTGAGGAACTTCTTCATCCAGATAGCTTCTTTTGCGGCATCGCAAGAAGCTATGTACTCCGCTTCCATCGTCGAGTCAGCAACTGTGTCCTTCTTGGAACTCTTCCAACAGACCGCCCCTCCATTGAGGGTAAAGACATAATCCGATATGGACTTGGAGTCATCCTTGTCACTCTGGAAGCTGGAGTCAGCAAAGGCCTCGATCTGGAGGTCCTTTCCTCCATACACCAAGAACATCTCCTTAATCCTCCTCAGGTACTTGAGAATGTTCTTTACTGCTATCCAGTACTTCTCCCCTGGGTTTGCCTGATACCGGCTTACAACGCTTAATGCATATGCTACATCTGGTCTGGTACATAACATCGCATACATTATAGAGCCTACCGCAGAAGCGTAGGGTATAATTGACATGCGAGCCCTTTCTAAATCAGTCTTGGGAGACTTCTCTTTGGAGAGGGTGATTCCGTGATAAGCTGGTAGGTTACCGCGCTTAGAATCTTCCATACTGAATCTTTTCAATATGGTGTCTATGTACCTGGACGGCGAAAGTCCGAACATCCTCTTTAATCTATCACGATAGATCTGGATCCCCAGAATGTAGGAAGCATCACCCAGGTCCTTCATGGAGAACTTCTGTGACAAGAATCCTTTGACTGACTGTAGCATAGGAATATCATTTCCTATTAAGAGAATGGCATCCACGTACAAGACGAGGAATACTACAGTTCTCTCTATAATCTTACTATATATGCATGGTTCATCTAGATTTTCGATATAGTTGAATTCTTTAACAGTATCATCAAAATAGATGTTCCAACTCCGCGATGCCTGCTTTAGTCCATAAATGGACTTAAGCAACTTGCACACTTTACCGCTGCTCCCACTCTGAATGAATCTATCTGGCTGATCCATATAGACGCACTCTTCCAAATTACCATTTAGAAAGGCCGTCTTTACGTCCATCTGCCAGATCTCATAATCGTGGAAGGCAGCAATGGCAAGAAGGACCCGAATGGATTTGAGCATAGCTACAGGAGAAAAGGTTTCATCATAGTCCAAACCAGGTCTTTGATGAAAGCCATTTGCAACAAGTCTAGCCTTATAGGTTTCAACCTGTCCATCTACACCAATTTTCTATCTGAAGATCCATTTGCATCCTACAGGTTTTACCCCATCTGGAGCAATGTCCAAAATCCATACTTTGTTAGTGTACATGGACTCCATTTCGGTGCGCATTGCATCCAGCCATCTTACTGAGTCGCCGCTCTGAATGGCTTGTTGGAAGCTAGTAGGGTCATCGTTGTCAATGATGCAATCTTCTCTATCCCCGTCTATGAGAAAACCGTAGTATCTCTCGGGCGGATGAGACTGCCTACTACTTCTGCAGATAGGCGCTGGGATGTCCCTTTCTTCTGAGACTTCTGGTTCTACCATACTTTCAGTAACAGCTTATGGTTCTGGAATTTCTTCCAGTTCTATTATGCCCCCACTCTTCTGATTTTCTAAAAATTCAGCTTCCAAGAAGTGGCATGACGAGAAACAAAATCCTTTTGTTCCTCTACGTAATAGAAATAATACCCCTTGGAGTTCTTTGGATATCCCACCAACTTACACTGTACTAAGCATGCTTCGAGCTTGTCCGCATGCTGCTTTTTAACAAAAGCTGGACATCCCCATGTCTTCAAGTACTGAAGATAGGGTTTCTTCCCACTCCACATCTGATATGGTGTGGTAAGCACAGTCTTGGTTGGAACCTTGTTCAATAGATATGCAGTTGATTCTAGTGCATAACCCCAGAAAGATCGCGATAACTCAGCCTTACTCATCATGGAACGAACCATATCCAATAGGGTTCAATTCCGCCTTTCCGATACACCATTGTGTTATGGTGTGTATAGGGAGTAAGCTGAGAGAGAATTCCATTCTCTTTTAAGTATCCCAAGAACTCGGCACTTAAGTATTCACCACCTCGATCAGATCTCAGTGTCTTAATACTTTTGTCTGTTTGGCTTTCCACTTCATTCTTGTATTCCCGGAATTTCTCAAAAGCCTCGGATTTATGCTTCATCAAGAAGATATGTCCATACATAGAGAAATCATCCATAAAAGTAATGAAATAAGAATGACCACTTCTTGCATGTATAGATATTGGACCGCACACGTCACTGTGTACGAGTCCTAAGAGCTCGCTCGCTCTTACTCCATGTCCAGTAAACGGAGTCTTTGTCATCTTTCCCATGAGACAAGATTCGCAAGTAGTATAAGATTGATATTCGAACGGATTCAAATATCCTTCTCTATGTAACTTAGTCAACCGTGTTTCATTGATGTGACCTAGTCTACAATGCCATAAGAAAGCCTGATTTACTTCCGGAGACTTTCTTTTATGTGTGTTCTGGACATTGAAAATCTGAGCGTGATTTAATACGTATATACCGTTATCTAATGTACCGGACCCAATCAGAACTTGATTTAGGTGGATGTTTACCACATCGCTTACGAATGTAAAATCATATCCCTCTCTAGAAAGTGAGGATACTGATATGATATTACAAGTCAAATTAGGTACATACAAACAGTTACGTAGAATCAATATCTGCCCACTTGTCAGTACTAGGCGATATTCCCCCACGGATTCAGCGTCCATGCTCATTCCGTTCGCAACTCTGAGAGACATATCACCTACCCTGATAACTCTAAGGTTTCTCAAAGCATGTAACGAATTACAGATATGATATCCTGATCCGGTATCTAGTACCCAGGAAGTAGAGTTAATTGACAAACAGTTTTCAATTACAAAGACACTCGAGGCCGAAGCCACAACATGCTTCGAATCCTGGTTACTGGCTTCCAAAGCCCTGTAATCTTTTTGCCAATACCCCTTTCCATAACAATAGGAACATCCCTCCTTCCCTACACCAAGTCCCGAAACTTTTGCTCTTCCCTTTCCTTCTACTTCATTGACACCATATATCGGCTTTGTGGAGGTTTTCTTCTTTTCACCTTTTTCTTTCGCCCTGGATGCAAAAGAAGAAGGTCCCCTATTAAGCAGAGCGGGTGACTCCCTGGTTTCTTTCAGGGTGTAAGTAAAGGGTAGGGACTGTGGAAATAAGTCAGCATATGACATGTTTCCCAACGTGGTCTCCAGGTCCGTGAGCTCATCAATATAACTAGTCATCGTAAGGACGTCGTGCCTTACAGATGAACCGACAGCCAACCTCGCTTGAAGCAATTCGTTCGAGGTCTCATATCTTGCGATACGAGATTGCTCTCCATATAAATCTTTGTTATGGAGGAAGATGGAAACTAAGTCCATCTTCTCGTGCTGCTTCTGGTATACACCATCAACTGAAGCCAACACGAGCCACTTAGCATTCGCACTGTCCTTTTCCCTTGTCTGACGGATATCCATATCCGTGACGGTGGAAACTAGACCTGGGACAGCGGGGGCTTGAGTAGTAATAGGGTGGTCCAGCTTGTCATAGGCAATGGACATCTGGACAGACCGTTGCCAGTCATAAAAGTCAGATTCAGTCAACTTGTTATCTATATGTAACCTAGTCATGGTCACAGGGTCGCTGCAGTTGAGAGAAGGAAGAAAACACTTTAGCACGATGCTCTTGCGAGTTTAGATTGGTTTTTAGTTTATCTAAACAGGATGGCTCCTACCATTTCTCGAATCCTTCCTCAAACTATAAAAGAAGAATTAATCAGGACTGATCTCACCGTACAATACTTTCTTAACCGTTCAGCCAAGCTAGTGATGGTACTTAGAGGGAGGTTTTACGATGCTTTCACGAAATTCCTTAATTAAATAATCTCTTTTCCCTGGAGGTGTAGCCCTGCTGACACCGTTCTAGACACCTACTTGGTTTATAGCATTGATCGTTAAGTGATGAATCTCCTGATGAGTAGCATATGCTCACAGTAGGATCGGGATCCAGATATCATCGTGTGATAATGCTGAAGGAATCCTACTAACATTATCAAACTCCAAATGGTATGCAACACTAGCAAGTTTCAGTTTCTTTAGAAACCCCCAATGTGGATTTTTGCCCCATTCTCTTATGACCTTGACGAAGGCCAAAAAATCATAAGTCACATGTCAAGTTCTTCCCATCATTATCCTTGTTAATTTAAACCCACCCATACATACCCTTGACGAAGGCCAACAAAGTAATACGACTATCCCAAACCAACGCATCTATCTATGCTACATATGAATACCCCACCAGCTACCAAACACTATGCCTTGACGAAGGCCAACAAACATAGCTTGAATACTGTTGGAGATAGTGCCCTCAGAGTCAATTATTAGATCACAGGCACGTGATTGCAATGATTGATGGAGGACCTATGCCGGTAGGACAGTCTTACTCAAGATGATAGTATGCTATCTGGTTTACTTTTATCATCGTGCACTGCTTCAGGTGACCTTACAGGTCACTATTGCGCGTTGATAGAGCCCTTAGGATTCTTGCTTGACAGCCAGCAGTATGATGGCGATCATATACATGGGAGCTGGTAGTCTATAAGCACATCCTTAAGAGGTCCCTAATCATGGGAGTTTCGAGACAAGGCATCGATACACCAGAGTAGACTAGTGTATACAGTCGAGATCCCGACAAGGGGCGGTGGCCGGTCTCACAAGCCATTTGTGTCAGTTGGTTCACCTAAGATGTATACAGGTGCTCATTGGGTTATGAGTACACCGGACAGGACTCGCCGGGAACATGCTAGTTGGTCTTATACCTGACGTCAGATAGCAGTTCCCTGGTGACATGTGTACAGGTTAGTTCATCGACCTGAGATCGTCATTTGTCTCGTGTGAGTTCCCACTGTACTTTGATTACTACCCTACCACGCTTAAAGGAGACGTGCAAACATGTTTTAGTTGGGTACAGTCCCGAACCACATGGAGGCAGTGAACGGATCTGCAGGGGTTCATCTCTCCCGGTATTGTGGGGGAGGTCACGCTGTGTCTAGGAGAGCCATTACACGAAGTCCTTGGCCAAGGCAGGAGATTTACTGGTAAGTATTCCAGTAGTATCTCAGGGTGTTCTGGGCTACACTCTGACACGATTGTACCGATTTTGGGGGTCTGACTTTTACCTGTAGGGTTCCTAGGCACACTCATGAGGTTCTACAAGGCATCAACCATGCCAAATTCAAAATTTATGTGCCGAGAAACCCTAATGAAGATCGTTAACTAGAGGATAGGCGAAACTAAAAACTAGCAAACAACTTTACTAATAAGTGAAGAGGACTACAACCTTTGTAGATCCGGTCCTCCACTTCTTTAGCTCCGTGATGACGTCCCTCCGCTGCGATCATCGGGATCCCGGACTCTAGCGTTTCTTTCATCGGAGAAATGATCGGGCTAGGTCGTTGACTTCGATGCCGAAGATGATCTACGTCGAGGCGACTCAAACTCAAGCTCTATCTTCACTAGGTCATGAAACTTGTGAAGATAACACCCTATACAACATGGCAAGTGGTAGAGGATGAAGAAATAGGAAGTGAGTTCACTTTGGATTTGGATTTCTCACTTGATTTCATCACTTGAAATTTTTTCAAGAAAGGTTTTCTTCACTTGAAGAAGATGAAGAAGAAGAAGAAGGAAAATGAATTATCTTCTTGAAAATAATAAATCAAGTGAATACTTATCATAATGCAACCATGGGTGAAGTTAACACATGTAGAGAATAAACTAGGGTTTAGGTGTAATGGTTAGGTTAAAGGAAAAAACAAAATGGTCAAAGATGCTAAGAAGCTTCATGAAGCTTAAAGCAAAGAAAGAAAACCACCATTTTATTTTTTGCCAAAAATGAATAAATAAAATAAATAAATAAGTTAAAACCCTAACCATTAACCTAAACATGGTTTAAAGCATACACACCCAAGTTTGCGTGTATCATCCAACATGATACAAAGTAGTGCACAAACATATATCATATATACAATGTGCACAATCTAGTGAGAAAAATAATCTTAATTGAACCAATACTAGTTAATGTAAAGTAATATATCAAATATATAATTATACATTAAATCATTAAATCAACACTTGATTTAATGATCCGGTCATACTGCATATAACCGACTAATATCAAGTGTATCAATATATCGAATCAACATTTGATTCGGTAACCCGGCTATATCTTATATAACCGTCCGATGATACAAATCGCGAGAATAGAATTCAGTATCACATACTGGTATTGTTCTCGGTCCCGCACATATCTCATATGCGCTCCTATTTCGTTTCGCTTGAGCCAGGAAACCTCTGTGTAGGACTCTAAAGACTCGTCAATACGCCGGCAGTAGGTGATGATCATATCAAACACCCACAAGCCGGAAGCGGTCTGCTAAACGTAACGGCCACCCGGGTATTGAGCGATCAGAAGATCAACGAGCAAGCCTGCTCACACTCCTGTGAATCCAACCAGTAACACTTACCGCACAGTCCGGTCTGTTCGTCTGATATGTCGCATATCTTGCCTAGGGATGGTAAACGTCAGACCCCGGTAGCTTGATAAGTCATGCCGATGTAAGGTCTATAACAAGCATGAAACTACTGATAACACTTACCAGTAAATCACAGCAATCCTGGCCAGGGATTTCCAGTTATGGCCAGTCGAGCATAGCCCAACATCAACCCCCAAATACCGGGAGAGACGAATCCCCTCCTATCGCTCATTGCCTCCATGTGAATCGGGACTGTACCCAAAAACCACCTGTTTGCACGACTCAGTAGAGCCGTGGTAGGGTGGAAATCAAAGCACAGTGGGAGACACACAAGACTCTATGACGATCTTGGGTCAACAGACTAAGCTGTACCAGTGTCACCAGAGAACTGCCATCTGACGTGAGGTATAATACCATCTGGGAGTTCTCGGCGAGCCCGTTCAGTGTACCCAGTCGCCACTGAGCACCCGCATACCATCTCTGATGTCAAACACCAATGGATATGGGATCATCCATCGCCCATCACATGGGTCGAGAAGATATACGCTAGTCTACTCTGGAATATCGATGCCCCGTCTCGATATTCCCACGACTAGGAACATTGAAGGATGTACTCATTGACTACCCAGGCCCCACTAGTATGATCTACATCATAGTCCTGGAAGTCGAGCACACATCCTAAGGGCTTTATCAACATGTAATAAAGAGACTGCAAGTATACATGTTAAGATAAAGAGCAACCAGATAGCGTACTATCATGTCGAGCAAGAAAGTCCTACCTATATATGTCCCAGCATCCACTACAATATACATCTCATGTACAGTAATGGCATCTAGGGCATACATATAACTAACAATCTCCCACTTGCACTAGGGCCATCTGTAGCAGTGGTTGCAGTATCACATACTCAACCATCCCTTATAAGTCTCTCTCTGGGAAAAGGCCTTTGTGAGTGGATCCGCCGTGTTGTCCTCTGAGTCTACTCTCCAAACCTCGATCACCCTGGAGATCAACTATCTCCATGATCAGGTGATGCTGCCTCAGAATATGTCTGGGTCACTGATGGGACCGGGGTTCCAGGGCCAAAGCCACACTTCCATTATCACACAATGGTAGGAACCTAGTTCATCTTATGAACTAATATACTCCCGAACTTCCTCTTTGGTAGTATCTTTGATAGCGATGTCACCAGCCTTTATCGTCTAGTCTGCCACGGTATCTAACTTGGAACTCTTCCAACATACCGTCCCTTCACTAAGGTTAAAGACAATGCCTGGGACTGACATTCAGTCGTCCTTATCACCCTGGAACCTTTCCAGTGATTCTCCCCAGGATCAACTGATACCATCTCACTACAACTAGTGAGAATCCTAACATCCATTTAGATCTATCTCATAGATCCAAAACCCAGGATTTAGGAGGTATCATTTTGATCCTATATGGAGAATTCATGTGATAAGAGGAGATTGACCGATCGTAGCATAGGAAACTCTTTTCCTATCAAGAGTATGTTGTCCACGTACAATACGAGGACGACCACCTTACTCTCTACTACCCTTTTGTATATACAAGGTTCATCTACCATTTTGATGAGGTCAAACTCTTTGACTACCACATCAAAACAGACGTTCCAACTCCGCGATGCCTGCTTTAATCTGTAAAGCAACTTGCACATGTTTCCGCTGCCCCCACTGTTTACGAAGCCCTCTGGCTGTGTACTTATAGACGTTCTCTTCTAAATCAGTATCTAGAAAAATAGTCATGACACCCAACTGCCAGATATCGTAGTCATGGTATGTAGCCGTGGCAAGTAGGATCCGGATGGACTTAAGCATAGCCACTGGAAAAGGTTTCATCATTATCCATGCCTGGTTGATGATGAAAACTTTTAACAAGTCTAGCTTTGAAAGTCTCAACTTTTCCATCTACACCAAGTAATCTTCTCAAGATATACTTGCTTCTGATGGGGATTTAACCCTTCAGATATAGCATCAAAAGTCTATACTTTGTTGGTGTACATGGATTCCATCTCAGATCGCTAAACATCCAGCCATTCTTATAGAGCCCTTACTCTTGATGGCCTGCTCGAAACTAGTTGGGTCATCATCTCATGATGCAATCCTCGCTCCCACTATCATCAAGAAATCAAAGTATCTCTCAGGTGGATGAGGAACCCTGCTAGATCGGCGGAGAGGCTGAGGTTCGTTGGGGACTATTGAATCATTTGGTTCTATCAAATCATCAGTTATAGTTTGTATAGCTGGAACTCCTTCCAGTTCTACAGAACTGACCTTGCCTCGATCTTGTCCGGATTTTGCTTTTGACTTAGGCCGGACAACCCCAAATCTTAACTTACTTAAGAGATGGGCTCTTCCCATACCATATCTCATACGGAGTGGTAGGCATTGATTTGATTGGAATCTAATTCAATAGGTATGCAGCTTCTTAAGTGCACAACCCTCAAAAATAGGTAACTCAGTAGTACTCATCATAGAGCGCACCATATCATATAGAGTGTGATTGCTCCGCCCCGATACACCGTTGTGCTGTGGTGTATACAGAGGAGTAATCATTGAGAGAATCTCATTCTTCTTTAGAATAGTCCAGGAATTCCGTGCTCAAGTATTCTCCTCCTTGATCTCATCATAGGACATAATACTTATACATGTTTTTGGTTCTCTACTTCTAACTTATATTCTTTGAATTTCTCAAAAACTTCAGACATGTGTTTCAACAAGAACATGTGTCCGAATCATGAGAGATCATCAGTGAATATAAGGAAGTACAAAGAACCAGTCTTGGCATATGTAGACTGGGGACCTTTATACATCACTATGTATCAGTCCCAAGAGTTCACTGACACTTTCTCTGTTTCCAGTAAACGGAGCTATGGTCATCTTATCTTTGTGACATGACTGGCAAGTTTCATAAGATGTAAATTTAAACTGATTTAAATATGCATCTAAATGTAACTTAGCTAGTCGGGTCGCATTGATATGACCTGGTCTACAATGCCTTAAGAAGAATTCGTTCATTTCTGAACTCATCCTCTTGTGTGTGTTTTATACATTAAGAACCGTGGTCTGATTTAGAATGTATATGTTTTTAGATAACGTGCCTGAACCGATCAACTATTGATATAGGAAATGTTCAAAACATTATCCAACAATACAAAATTATATCTCTTCTTCACTAATAAAGAGACTGATATGAATTTGTATATCAGGTTCGGTATCTAATAACATTCGTTCAGAATCACTGTATTTTGTTAATACAGGGTGATAGTGACCAACAGACTTGGTTGCAACACTTGCACCGTTTTCTGTCTCATGAAACTTATCACCCGTTCTCAGTTTTCTACCTTTCTGTAGCCCTATGTAACAGATTACATATCTGGGATCCTGATCCGGTATCTAATACTCAGGACGTAGAGGATACTGAGAAACAGTTCTTTGTAATGAACACACCCGAAGGAGATGCATCTCATGCACTTTCTTCGTTTGGGCGGCATGGGAATCCTGGTATTCCTCTATTTCCTGCTCTGTCTGATAACAATTATAAGTTGGAGCGGGACCAACGTTCCCCAGCTCAGTATAACAAGCGGGTTCGGTCAATACATCCATATTATTATCTTGATTAAGGCATGATATGGTCGCTACCTGGAGAGAGAGAGAAGAAAACACTCTACGTGAGCTCTTGTAAGATTAGATTGGTTATTTATTTTATCTAATCAGGATGGCTCCCACTGTTTTTATCAAATCTTCCTTCAAACCCTAAAAGGAAAGACTAGCCAGGATTGATTACACTCTACAAGTTCACCAATCTTTCAGCCAGGCCAGTGCCGGTATTTTGAGGGAGGTTCCCCGTGCTTTCGCACGGACCTAATTAAAGTAAACCTCGTTTTCCCAGTAGCGTAACCCTGTTGACACCTTTCTAGACACCTACTTGATCGGCTAATTGTAAAGCGCAAAACTCTCCCAGGAGTAACAATTACTCGCGGTGGGTATCGGGATCCAACTATCATATAGAAGGTATGCAATCTCATTGCAAATTTCAACACTTGAAACTCCCGATAAATGTTTTTACCCCTAGCACTTATGACCTTAACTATAGTCAACAAATCATAAGCACTAGTCAAGTTCTACCCGTCATTTCGTGATTAATTAGACCCACCCACAAGATCCTTAACTAAGGTCAACAAAGTCACGCGACTGTCCTAACTAATCGCATCATATGCGGTGTAGGAAGACATCACTTAGCTACCGTACACTGTGCCTTGACTATGGTCAACAAACACAGCACGAATACTAAGTACTCTACTTCCTAAAATGACGGAGGGTTGCGGATGGTTTTTATGAAAACCTTTAACGCTTTGAACTTGATCTCGTTGCGGAATCAAATGGTTTTTAAATGGAGTGTTTTTGAGGCTTTTCTAGTTTTGCTAAAGGGGTCACTCCCGGTGAAGGGATCGTCGGCCCTTTCCTCATCGAATAAGGTGCAGGATATATCACATATACCGCTGTGCAAAGCAAAGACTATTAAAGCAATCCAAAGACAAACCGAGGGTTGTAGCATCTGCAAGTTATTGCTAAAGGGGTCACTCCCGGTGAAGAGATCTCGGCCCTTTCCTTATCGAATAAGGTGCAGGATGTTCTACAAGGAACACCGCGATGCAAAGCAAGAACTGTAGCTACCTGTTTTATTTTTGAAATTCGATACCACAACATCTTTTAGGTTTATTTTCTTTCACTAATCTCATTAATGAATGTCCCATCATTTAAGTCCACCTAAACATCACAGATAAATACAACGTACGCTTATGCCATCCGCATTCGCCTCGATGTCCCGTCTGCACCGTTAGGTTAGGTAACTAACGGCAGAGCGGGGCAGGGCTAGCGCGGGTTTAAAACATAAGCAACGTTTATATAATATATCATATATAGTATATACAGTATGCATCTGAACAAATCACATGATCACATCACAGATAACGCAGCAGAAAATATCATATGAAATATTGGATATACTAGGATGTCCGTGTTTTCAATACGAGCCAGTATAAAACACGGATTCCACGGTCATGATGAATAGCCAATCCCACACCCCTAGACCCCTACGAGAGCGGCAAGCAACCCTACCAATTCTAAAGTTAGGAGACCCGAACTCGACTCCTCGAGATGGTCTCCCACTGGACCCTAGAACCCGGTTACTTATGCTCCCCTCCTTGGGTCTATCCTAATGCGGAAAAGTAAATAATATACAATGGTGACATCATCCTCAACCCGGAAGTGCCCCAATAAAATAATATTACATACAAGTTATTTACCTGAATGAAAAAGAAAAACACCCATCTCACATAAAAAAAACCCGGCTATTCAAACATGACGATCCAATATAACATATCCAGCAACACATAACATCACATGTCATCAACGTGAGTAAATATGCCCATCCCAATTGTCGTTGACATATAGCAACGAAACCGGCGATATCACATATTACACTGACGGTCGCAGAAAAGAAAGTGTAAAATTACAACAGTTGGAATCCGCAACCTCCTTAGACATCGCATGCCTAACAAATGAATTCCTTAGACATCGCATGCCTAACAATTATAAACCCCGCATTTTAGTCTCATTATCGAAAACTCTTTTCAATATCAAGTCGGGCAATTCAACAAGATTCCCGACATCCTAAACGAATGCTCGTCGCAAACTTTAGTAGACGGCCGCACCCCCGATACCGTCGACGAAGTGCACTAAGGCGGAACACTGCTGCCGCGAGCATCCGAACGGATGCTTTTGGCGACGGGGTTCTCCTACAGTCACTTGGTCGGGGCTATAGGGTGTAGCTGTCTACTAAGTTTACCCGGCGAGTATCCACGTACGCAACGTGATTGCGACGGACTTTTTATCACATCAAAATTCCGTGGCAACCGATCAAGTGAGACTAAACTGCTAGATTTATAACATTCAAATCAGTTATCTCATAACTATTTGTGGATTCCAAATATTGTATCACATTCCAGATAAATAGACAATGTTAAACTTTCCGATCGAACAATCAAACACCCAAGTTTTCCCGAAAAGCTCAACACATGAAATAAGTTTAAAAACATCCACTTCATGCCACAGTACCAACGGTCGAGCCGTAGAAGGGTCAAGCCTGTTGGATATATGTATGCCCTAGAGGCCATTATATGATAGTGGATGTATCTGTATATATATATATATATATATATATATATTCAGTGTACATTCTTGCTCGACATGATAGTATGCTATCTGGTTCTACTTTATCTGACATGTTGATTTGATCATGCTTTTATTCATTCATACATGCTGATAAAGCCCTGAGGATATCGGCTTGACTACAGTGATTATGATAGAGATCATACTAGTGGGACATCTGTAGTTTATAAGCAAATCCTGAAATGTCCCTAGTCAGAGGTGTATCGAGACGGGGCATCGATATACCAGAGTAGACTAGCGTATATGATACTAGACCCATGTGATGGGCGATGGATGTTCCTACATTCATCGATGTTTGACATCAAGATCGTATACGGGTGCTCAGTGGTGACTGGGTACACTGGACGGACTCACCGAGAACTCCTATATGGAATTATATCTATCGTCGGATAGCAGTTCTCAGGTGACACTGGTACAGATTAGTCTGTAGACCCGAGATCGTCATAGAGTCTTGTGTGCTCTCCCACTGTACTTTGATTACCACCCTACCACGGCTCTACTGAGTCGTGCAAACAGGTGGCCATTGGGTACAGTCCCGAGACACACGAAGGCGATGAGCGATAGGAGGGGTTTCGTCTATCCCGGTATTGGGAGTTGATGTTGTGCTGTGCTCGACTGGTTATATCAGTAAGTCCCTGGCCAGGGCTGCTGAGATTTACTGATAAGTGTTATCAGTAGTTTCTCGATCTGTTATAGACCATTCATCGGCATGACTTATTGAGTTATTGGGGTCGACGTGACCATCCCTAGGCTCGATATGCAGCATATCTGACGAAGAGACCGGACTGTACAGTAGTATTGCCGGTTGGCTCGACGGGAGTTGTAGCAGGTTCGCTTGTTTTCTTCTGATCGCTCAATACCGGGTGGCCGTTACGTTTAGCTAACCGCTTGCGGCTTGGGGGTGTTTGATATGATCATCACCCACTGCCGGCGTATTGACGAGTCTTAGAGTCCCACAAAGGAGTTACCCAGTCCAGGCGAAACGTTGTGGTGCGCGTATGCGATATGCGCATGGACCCGGTTAAAATGCATGTATGAGATACTGTATATTAATTGGGTGGCTTGCTTTTGGTCGGGTCGTATGTGATATGACCGGGTTGATAAATCAAGTGTTGATTTATCATTTAACCATTAGCTTCTCACTAGAAATCCTATCTTGTTTCTTTTGGATGTATGCATATGTATGCATTCATTCTTGTTCATGCACATATGGATGTGCATGCACACATGCATACATACAACATTCTATCATGGTTGTTTATACATTGAGAATGGTGGCAATATAAGACTCACACCATGGGTTTTTATATGGATTATTATTGCATTTGTGTTAAAACAAAAGGAAAAAGAAAAAGGGTTAATTCATAGAATGTTTCTACACTCTTCTTCATCTTACCATGCTCACCTACTTATTAACCCTTGGTTATTTTTCCTTTGGTGTTTTAAACTCAAATACAATAATATCTTTATCATTAACCATGGTTTGAAATGAGAAGTGGAAAATATATATACTTATATTTTTCATTTTTCTCATTAGAGTTTATCTTCTCTTCTTCTTAAAAAAGTCATCATCTTCTTCAACCTTGATCTCTTGCTCTCTAGACTTTTCAAGTGAGCAAAATACTCAAAAAGATAGGATTTTGAAGTGAGAAAGAGAACCACAACACCATTCTACACAAGTCTAGCCCACTTGTTTAGAGTGTTAGCTTCATTTCATCCTCTTGTTAAAGTGAAGTTGCTAGCTTGGACAAAGGAGCTTCGAGTGGATCGTCGTGGACGTTAGAAGACCTCAAGCTAATCGTTTTCCAACTCTCAAGTAGCCAAGGAGTCTACAAAAGGGAGCTACAAAGGTTGTGCTCTTAAAACCCTAGCCTTTGTTACATATGATGTTGGTTAAAGTTTATGAAACCCTAATTTTTCTAGGATAGATCCTTTGTATGCTTACTTAGCACCATAAAAATTTGATCTTTGTGACATGTGATGCTTCCAAACCTCTCATAGGGTGCTGGATAAACCTAACATTGGTATCAGAGCTACCAGGCATTGGATGTCAACCTATGGGGGGTTCTCACTGTGTGACAGTGTGGTGAAGCATAGGCTCTTACCCCGAGGGTGTCCCGAGACCGGAAGGTGTTCCGGCGGGTTGTAGTCCTCGCGAGGGGGCATGCGTAAAAAGTAGCGGTTGAGGGACCTATTGGTGCCACGGCGACCCCGTTGGACGGGGTGGCTGCCTGACTAACATTGGTATCAGAGCCGACCTAGAACATTAGGCGATACTTTAGCGAAGTATAAACTCCGATCGAACCGAAATACGGAATTACGGGACACTCTCTGGACATTTTTTGAAAACTGATATTTTTCAGAATTAAAAATCTTTAAAAAATTCAGCAGGCAAATATAAGTATAACTGTAAAATACGAGCCCATGAACAGTTAAATACACCGCGGAACCGCGGCCAAAGCTTTCTTGGGCCGCGGCTCCGCGGCCGTACAGAGGCTATATTTTTTTATTTTTATACAGTAATGCTTATAATTGCTTGAATATATTTTTGGGTATTTTTAATCTGAATTTAGTACTGTTAGTTCTGGAGATTGTTTTGAGTTCATTGATTCGATCGGAATTTTAACTTCTTGTCTTTCCGGATAACTAGAAGTATTGAATTATTCGAACGAGTGTCGTTTACTCACTTTTCACGGGGTTTAAATCTTTCGGATATACGTGAAAGTCTTGTGGTGGACCCTCTAGAAGACAACAAACCTTAACTCGATTATATGACCGTCTTGAACTGCCCTTTGAACCTTAGGGTTTGGGGCAGTACGGCGTGCCACTTGTGAGGCGTTGGCTTGACCCTTCTACGGCTGGACCGCTACTATCGTGTCACACTCCGGATTTTTGAACTCCGCTCAAGTGTTGAGCTTTAGGGAATTTTGGGTATTTGTACATTCGGTCGAAAACTTTAATACTGTCTATTTATCTGGAATGTGATACAATATGTGGAATTCATATAGTTTAGGCATGAAATACGAAATATGTGATATTTCGCATTTATGATGTCTAAAGAGAATGTGGATTCCAAATATTGTAGTTTTACACTTTCTTTTCTGTGACCGTAAGTGTAGTATGTTCGATATCGCCGGTTTCGTTGCTATACATCAACGACAATCGGGGTACGCATACTTACTTACGTTGATGATATATGATATTATGTGTTGCTGAGATATGATGTGTAGGATTGTCGCGATCGAATAGCCGGGGGGATTTTATGTGAGATGAGAGTTTTATATTTTCATTCACGTAAATCCAAATGTAATGTAATATTTTTTTATTTGGGGCACTTCCGGGTTGAGGTTGATGTCACCAGTGTTGTATATTATTTACTTTTCCGCATTAGGATAGACCCAAGGAGGGGAGCACAAGTGACCGGGTTCTGGGGTTCAGTGGGAGGCCATCTCGAGGAGTCGAGACCGGGTCTCCTAAACTCCAGGATTGGTAGGGTCACTTGCCGCTCTCGTAGGGGTCTAGGGGTGTGGGCTTGGCTATTCATCGCGACTGTGGAATCCGTATTTTCTATTGTTGGCTAAATACTAAATACGGATGTCCTAGTATATCCTACATTATATATATGTTTCTGCTGCCTGTGTTCTGTGATATCTGAGACGAATGATATATTATATATGAGATATATAATAGACGTTGCTTATGTTTTGCACCCGCGCTAGTCCCGTCCCGGTATGCCGTTAGTTAAGTAACCTAACGGTGCATAACAGAACATTATGGGGAATGCGGATGGCATAAGCGTACGTGTTATTTTCGTTTCTTTTCTGTGATTGGCTTAAGGACTTAAATGATGGGATTACATTAATATGATTAATGTAAAGAAAATAAACCTAAAAAGATGTTATAGAATCGGATTTGAAAACCACTCGGCTCTTTATAAAAAAGTTGTATTTCAAAAACTGCGGAGCACAAGCCACTCCTTTTCAAAACCATTTGATTCTACAACGATATCAAGTTCAAAGCGTTAAAGATTTTCTTAAAAATCATCCGCAACCCTCCATCATTTTAGGAAGTAGAGTACTTAGTATTCGTGCTACGTTTGTTGACTTTAGTTAAGGCGTGGTGTACGGTAGCTAAGTGATGTCTTCCTACACTGCATATGATGCAGATTAATTAGGACATTCATGCGACTTTGTTGACCATAGTTAAGGGTCATATGGGTAGGTCTAATTGATCAAGAAATGACGGGTAGAACTTGACTGGTACTTATGATTTGTTGACCATAGTTAAGGTCATAAGTACTAGGGGTAAAAATCACATCGGGAATTTCAAGTGTTGAGATTTGCAATGAGATTGCATACCTTCCATATGATGGTTGGATCCCGATCCCACTATGGGCAATAGTTGCTCCTAGGAGAGTTTTGCAGTTTACAATTAGCTAACTCATTAGGTGTCTAGAAATGTGTTAACGGGGCTACGCCTCTGGGAAAACGAGGTTTACTTTAATTAGGTCCGTACGAAAGCACGGGGAACCTCCCTCAAGTAAAGACACTGGCCTGGCTGAACGGTTAGCGAAGTTGTAGACTGTAATTAATCCTGGCTAGTTTTCTTTTTAAGGTTTGAAAGAAAAACTTGATTAAAGCAGTGGGAGACATCGATTAGGCAAGATAATAACCAATCTGATCTATGCAAGAGCTTTCGCTGAGTGTATTTTTTTCTCTCTCTTAATGGCAGATACCAATGACTGGACTCAAGCTTTTACTAGATAAAAACAAACTGAATGGGACCAATTATAAAGACTGGCTGAGGAATCTGAAAATAGCCTTGACTTATGATAAAGTATCATATGTCCTCACGGCTTCAGCCCCGCCCACCCTAGGTCCAATATCCTCAGTTGCGGACATTGAAGTCCGCAAGACATGGGACGCTGACTGTGCCATGGCCAAATGCCTCGCGCTTGCATCGATGGACAATACACATCAAAAGCAGCACGAGAATATGGACATTCAAACCATATTCCTCCATACAAAGGAGTTGTATGGAGAGCAATCCCGCGTATTACGATAAGAAGCATCAAAGAAATTGTTTCTGATGCGAATGGCCCCTGGCACACCGGTAGGAAACCATGTTCTGAAGATGATAGCTCTTATAGAAGAGCTTGAGGACCTAGGATGGACAATGGACAATGAACAATATACGGATATTATTCTGCAGTCCCTCCCCTCCACCTTTGCTCAGTTCATAGTTAGCTTCAACATGCACGGCATAGAGAAGGAGCTACCTGAACTCCTTAATATGTTAAGGAGTGCAGAGAGCACTATGAAATCAATGAAAACTCCCGTTATGACTATTGGGCAATCTTCTTCTTCTCGCCCAAAAGCTAAGGCCAAAGGAAAGAAAAAGAAGAAGCCCACCAATCCTAAGGGTGGAATTAAAAAGGTGAAGGGAAAGGAAAAGTCCAAAGCTGGAGACTCGGGGAAAGGTGAATGTTTTCATTGCCACAAGACAGGACATTGGAAGCGCAACTGTACGGAGTACTTGAACCTCAAGAAGAAGCATGGGGATGCTTCCGCTTCAGGTGTGTTTGTGACAGAAAACTGTTTTTCAATAAACTCTGCTTCCTTGGTATTAGATACCAATTCAGGTTCTCACATTTGCAATTCTATGCAGGGATTGAGAAATAGCAAAGTTTTGAAGACAGGTGACTATACTCTCCGCGTTGGAAATGGTGCCAATGTACATACAGTCGCAGTGGGAGAGTATCACTTGGGGTTGCCATCTGGGTGTATATTGGTTTTGAACCCATGTTATTTTGTACCAAGTATGCTATGTAATATAATGTCAGTTTCTTTGTTAGACAATGAAGGATATAACTTTATATTGCAGAACAATGTTATGAACATTCACCTGAATCAAATGTTGGTTGGATATGGTACACTTAATAATGGGATATACGTCCAAAATCAACACACAGTTTTCAGTATACAACACACTAATAAAAGAAAACTTTCAGAATTAAATGAAGCTTTTCTTTGGCACTGTAGACTTGGTCATATTAACGAAACAAGACCAAACAAATTACACAAAGATGGATATTTAAACTCTTTTGAATATAAATCTTATGCGACTTGCCAGTCTTGTATCAAGGGTAAAATGACCGAAACTCCGTTTACCGGACACAGAGAAAGAGCTACAGAGCTCCTAGGCCTCATACATAGTGATGTATGCGGGCCAATGTCTACACAGGCTAGAGGCGGTTTTTCATACTTCATTACTTTCACTGACGATTTCTCAAGATTCGGTCATGTATTTTTATTAAAGCACAAGTCCGAAGCTTTCGAGAAATTCATTGAATATAAACAAGAATTAGAAAAACAAACCGGCTTGAGTATCAAGATGCTTCGATCAGATCGAGATGGAGAGTATCTCAGTATGGAATTTGCAAACTTCCTAAAAGAGAATGGGATTCTCTCTCAGCTCACTCCTCCTTACACACCACAGCACAACGGTGTGTCTGAACGACGGAATATGACCTTATTAGATATGGTCCCATCCATGATGAGTGAAGCTGAGTTACCCGTCTCATTTTGGGGGCATGCATTGGAGACTGCAGCGTTTCTACTGAACAGGGTTCCAACCAAAACCGTGTCTACCACGCCATATGAGATATGGCATGGGAAAAGACCATCTCTTAAGAGAATTAAGATTTGGGGTTGCCCGGCCTATGTTAAAAGGCAGAATCCGGACAAACTTGAGACACGGTCGGTCATGTGTAACTTTGTGGGATATCCAAAGAACTCATATGGATATCTATTCTACCACAAAGAGGAACAAAAGGTGTTTGTTTCTCAGTATGTCATATTCTTGGAAAAAGAGTTTTTCACAGATAAAGATGATGGCAAGGTGGTGGATCTAGAAGAGGTTCTAGAGACACAAACTACAAATGACGATTTGGTTGAACCGGCTGTTGCAATAGAAACTGAGGAACCTCAGCCACTCCAAAGGTCTGGTAAGACTTCTCGCCCACCAGAGAGGTACTACGGTTTCCTCATTGATGGTGACGGAGAAGACTGCTTCATGGATGATGATGATCCTACCAGTTTTCAGCAAGCTATCACGAGTGGAGACTCTGTGAAGTGGCTGGATGACATGAGATCCGAAATGGAGTCTATGTACACCAACAAAGTATGGACTTTGGACGTTGTACCCCTGGGGTAAAACCTGTGGGATGCAAATGGATCTTTAAAAGAAAGATTGGTGTAGATGGGCAGGTAGAGACCTATAAGGTAAGACTTGTGGCGAAGGGTTTTCGTCAAAGACCAGGTTTGGACTATGACGAAACTTTTTCGCCCGTAGCCATGCTTAAATCCATTCGGATCCTACTTGCTATTGCTGCTCACTACGACTATGAAATCTGGCAGATAGACGTTAAAACAGCATTTCTAAATGGAGATTTAGAAGAATGCGTTTATATGGATCAGCTAGAGGGCTTCATTGAAGTGGGAGCAGCGGGAAAGCATGTAGATTGCTTAAATCCATATATGGGTTAAAGCAGGCATCTCGGAGTTGGAACATCTGTTTCGATGATGTTATCAAAGAGTTTGATTTCATCAAAAATCCATATGAACCTTGTGTTTATAAGAAGGCTGTAGGAAGAGCTGTCACATTCCTCGTATTGTACTTGGATGACATTCTTCTGATAGGAAATGATATTCCTATTCTACAGTCGGTCAAATCTTTCTTATCACTAAGGTTCTCCATGAAGGACCTGGGTGATGCCACATACATCCTGGGCATAAGGATCTATAGGGATAGATCCAAAAAGTTATTGGGATTGTTCCAAACCAGGTACATAAACACCATCCTAAAAAGGTTTAGTATGGAAGACTCCAAGCGGGGTACCTTACCCGCTTGCCATGGAGTCACTCTCTCCAAGGATTCTTGTCCAAAGACCGATGAAGAGAGAGCTCGCATGAGCATTATACCCTATGCTTCGGCAGTAGGATCTATAATGTATGCGATGTTATGTACACGCCCAGATGTAGCTTATGCACTTAGTGTTGTAAGTAGGTATCAATCCAACACAGGGGAGAACCACTGGACAGCTGTGAAGAAAATATTTAAGTACTTACAAAGGACTAAAGAATTGTTCTTGGTGTATGGTAATGGAGATCTCCAAATGGAGGCCTTTACCGATTCGAGCTTCCAGAGCGATAAGGACGACAGCAAATCTATCTCTGGGTTTGTATTTACCCTCAACGGAAGGGCGGTAAGTTGGAAGAGTTCCAAATAGGATACCGTTGTAGACTCTACGATGGAATCTGAGTACATTGCTGCGAATGATGCCGCCAAGGAAGCCGTCTGGATGAGGAAGTTCGTCTCGGAGCTAGGAGTAGTTCCAACCATTATTGATCCAATACCGTTGTATTGTGATAATAATGGGGCTATGGCGTTAGCCAAGGAGCCCAGGTCCCATCAGCGGTCCAGACACATCCTGAGGCGCTTTCATTTGATCCGGGAGATTGTAGATCGCCGCGAGATCGAGATTAAGAGAGTAGACACAAAGAATAACGCCGCGGATCCACTCACCAAGGCCCTCCCTCAGCCGCAGCATGAGAGACTTTTTGAGATGTTGGGTATGAGATACGCCAATAACTGGCCATAGTGCAAGTGGGAGATTGTTGGATATATGTATGCCCTAGAGGCCATTATATGATAGTGGATGTATCTGTACATATATATATATATATATATATATATATATTCAGTGTACATTCTTGCTCGACATGATAGTATGCTATCTAGTTCTACTTTATCTGACATGTTGATTTGATCATGCTTTTATTCATTCATACATGCTGATAAAGCCCGGAGGATATCGGCTTGACTACAGTGATTATGATAGAGATCATACTAGTGGGACATCTGTAGTTTATAAGCATATCCTAAAATGTCCCTAGTCGGAGGTGTATCGAGATGGGGCATCGATATACCAGAGTAGACTAGCATATATGATACTAGACCCATGTGATGGGCGATGGATGTTCCCACATTCATCGATGGTTGACATCAAGATCGTATACGGGTGCTCAGTGGTGACTGGGTACACTGGACGGACTCACCGAGAACTCCTATATGGAATTATATCTATCGTCGGATAGCAGTTCTCAGGTGACACTGGTACAGGTTAGTCTGTAGACCCGAGATCGTCATAGAGTCTTGTGTGCTCTCCTACTGTACTTTGATTTCCACCCTACCATGGCTCTACTGAGTCGTGCAAACAGGTGGCCATTTGGTACGGTCCCGAGACACATGAAGTCGATGAGCGATAGGAGGGGTTTCGTCTCTCCCGGTATTGGGAGTTGATGCTGTGCTGTGCTCGACTGGTTATATCAGTAAGTCCCTGGCCAGGGCTGCTGAGATTTACTGATAAGTGTTATCAGTAGTTTCTCGATCTGTTATAGACCATTCACCGGCATGACTTATTGAGTTATTGGGTCGACGTGACCATCCCTAGGCTCGATATGCAGCATATCTGACGAAGAGACCGGACTGTACGGTAGTGTTGCCGGTTGGCTCGACGGGAGTTGTAGCAGGTTCGCTTGTTTTCTTCTGATCGCTCAATACCTGGGTGGCCGTTACGTTTAGCTGACCGCTTGCGGCTTGGGGGTGTTTGATATGATCATCACCCACTGCCGGCGTATTGACGAGTCTTAGAGTCCCACAAAGGAGTTACCCAGTCCAGGCGAAACGTTGTGGTGCGCGTATGCGATATGCGCATGGACCCGGTTAAAATGCGCGTATGAGATACTGTATATTAATTGGGCGGCTTGCTTTTGGTCAGGTCGTATGTGATATGACCGGGTTGATAAATCAAGTGTTTATTTATCATTTAACCATTAGCTTCTCACTAGAAATCCTATCTTGTTTCTTTTGGATGTATGCATGCATGTATGCATTCATTCTTGTTCATGCACATATGGATGTGCATGCACACATGCATACATACAGCATTCTATCATGGTTGTTTATACATTGAGAATGGTGGAAATATAAGACTCACACCATGGGTTTTTATATGGATTATTATTGCATTTGTGTTAAAACAAAAGGAAAAAGAAAAAGGGTTAATTCATAGAATGTTTCTACATTCTTCTTCATCTTACCATGCTCACCTACTTATTAACCCTTGGTTATTTTTCCTTTGGTGTTTTAAACTCAAATACAATAATATCTTTATCATTAACCATGGTTTTAAATGAGAAGTGGGAAATATATATACTTATATTTTTCATTTTTCTCATTAGAGTTTATCTTCTCTTCTTCTTAAAAAAGCCATCATCTTCTTCAACCTTGATCTCTTGCTCTCTAGACTTTTCAAGTGAGCAAAATACTCAAAAAGATAGGATTTTGAAGTGAGAAAGAGAACCACAACACCATTCTACACAAGTCTAGCCCACTTGTTTAGAGTTTTAGCTTCATTTCGTCCTCTTGTTAAAGTGAAGTTGCTAGCTTGGACAAAGGAGTTTCGGGTGGATCATCGTGGACGTTAGAAGACCTCAAGCTAATCATTTGCCAACTCTCAAGTGGCCAAGGAGTCTACAAAAGGGAGCTACAAAGGTTGTGCTCTTAAAACCCTAGCCTTTGTTACATATGATGTTGGTTAAAGTTGATGAAACCCTAATTTTTCTAGGATAGATCCTTTGTATGCTTACTTAGCACCATAAAAATTTGATCTTTGTGACATGTGATGCTTCCAAACCTCTTATAGGGTGCTAGGTAAACCTAACAAAGCCAACGCCTCACATGTAGCACGCCGTTAAGGTTTGTTGTCTTCTAGAGGTAACCTCCCAAACCCTAAGGTTCAAAGGGCAGTTCAAGACGGTCACATAATCGAGTTAAGGTTTGTTGTCTTCTAGAGGGTCCATCGCGTTACTTGCACTACTTAGAACGTTCTTAAACTACGGAAAAATTCAACACTTGGAAATTTTCCGTCAGGGGAAAAAGTGGGTTATTTATATCCGGTCGAACTTTTTAACATGTTCTAAAATACCCAGAAAAAACACACAAACGAAGTTGGAATTTCCGATCAAATCAACGAGTCCCCAATATAACCCAGAAAACTCAACTCTTGAGTGCAAATTAAAAATTCCCAGAAAACACAGGAACAATATTAAAACACTACTGTGCAAACAGTGAACAAAGAGGCCACTTTATGGCCGCGGAACCGCCGCGTGACCTAGGGTACGACCGCAGTTCCGCGGCGCCTTTATTGAATTGGGGTCACATGCTTCACAGTAATGCTTAGAAATCCCTGCTGATTTTTTTGAGTATTTTTAATTAGGAAAAAACCACATTTTCAGAAAATGTACAGAGAGGGTTAAAGGTTAGGGTTTCGGGGTTCGATCAGATTTCTAACATCGTCTACACTTCGCCTAAAGCTCTAGCTAGGCTCTGATACCACTGTAAGGTTCCTAGGCACACTCATGAGGTTCTACAAGGCATCAACCATGCCAAATTCAAAAATTTATGTGCCGAGAAACCCTAATGAAGATCGTTAACTAGAGGATAGGCGAAACTAAAAACTAGCAAACAACTTTACTAATAAGTGAAAGGGACTACAACCTTTGTAGATCTGGTCCTCCACTTCTTTAGCTCCGTGATGACGTCCCTCCGCTGCGATCATCGGGATCCCGGACTCTAGCGTTGGTTTCATCGGAGAAATGATCGGGCTAGGTCGTTGACTTCGATGCCGAAGATGATCTACGTCGAGGCGACTCAAACTCAAGCTCTATCTTCACTAGGTCATGAAACTTGTGAAGATAACACCCTATACAACATAGCAAGTGGTAGAGGATGAAGAAATAGGAAGTGGGTTCACTTTGGATTTGGATTTCTCACTTGATTTCATCACTTGAAATTTTTCAAGAAAGGTTTTCTTCACTTGAAGAAGATGAAGAAGAAGAAGAAGAAGAAGGAAAATGAATTATCTTCTTGAAAATAATAAATCAAGTGAATACTTATCATAATGCAACCATGGGTGAAGTTAACACATGTAGAGAATAAACTAGGGTTTAGGTGTAATGGTTAGGTTAAAGGAAAAAACAAAATGGTCAAAAATGCTAAGAAGCTTCATGAAGCTTAAAGCAAAGAAAGAAAACCACCATTTTATTTTTTGCCAAAAATGAATAAATAAAATAAATAAATAAGTTAAAACCCTAACCATTAACCTAAACATGGTTTAAAGCATATGCACCCAAGTTTGCATGTATCATCAAACATGATAAAAACTAGTGCACAAACATATATCATATATACAATGTGCACAATCTAGTGAGAAAAATAATCTTAAGTGAACCAATACTAGTTAATGTAAAGTAATATATCAAATATATAATTATACATTAAATCATTAAATCAACACTTGATTTAATGATCCGGTCATACTGCATATAACCGACTAATATCAAGTGTATCAATATATCGAATCAACATTTGATTCGGTAACCCGGCTATATCTTATATAACCGTCCGATGATACAAATCGCGAGAATAGAATTCAGTATCACACACTCGTATTGTTCTCGGTCCCGCACATATCTCATATGCGCTCCTATTTTGTTTTGCTTGAGCCAGGAAACCTCTGTGTAGGACTCTAAAGACTCGTCAATACGCCAGCAGTAGGTGATGATCATATCAAACACCCACAAGCCGCAAGCGGTCTGCTAAACATAACGGCCACCCGGGTATTGAGCGATCAGAAGATCAACGAGCAAGCCCGCTCACACTCCTGTGAATCTAACCAGTAACACTTACCGCACAGTCCGGTCTGTTCGTCTGATATGTCGCATATCTTGCCTAGGGGTGGTAAACGTCAGACCCCAGTAGCTTGATAAGTCATGCCGTTGTAAGGTTCATAACAAGCAAACTACTGATAACACTTACCAGTAAATCAAAGTAACCCTGGCCAGGGATTTCCAGTTATGGCCAGTCGAGCATAGCGCAACATCAACCCCCAATACCGGGAGAGACGAATCCCCTCCTATCGCTCATTGCCTCCATGTGAATCGGGACTGTACCCAAAAACTACCTGTTCGCACGCCTCAGTAGAGCCGTGGTAGGGTGGAAATCAAAGCACAGTGGGAGACACACAAGACTCTATGACGATCTCGGGTCAACAGACTAAATTGTACCAGTGTCACCAGAGAACTGCCATCTGACGTGAGGTATAATACCATCTGGTAGTTCTCGACGAGTCCGTTCAGTGTACCCAATCGCCACTGAGCACCCGCATACCATCTCTGATGTCAAACACCAATGGATATGGGATCATCCATCGCCCATCACATGGGTCGAGAAGATATACGCTAGTCTACTCTGGAATATCGATTCCCCGTCTCGATATTTCCACGACTAGGAACATTAAAGGATGTACTCATTGACTACCCAGGCCCCACTAGTATGATCTACATCATAGTCCTGGAAGTCGAGCACACATCCTAAGGGCTTTATCAACATGTAATAGAGAGACTGCAAGTATACATGTTAAGATAAAGAGCAACCAGATAGCGTACTATCATGTCGAGCAAGAAAGTCCTACCGATATATGTCCCAGCATCCACTACAATATACATCTCATGTACAGTAATGGCCTCTAGGGCATACATATAACTAACATTACCAACCCCCTAGGCCCGCCATGCGATGCTCATAGACGAACGGACCGGACTATACGGATATTGTCACTGACAGGCTCAGTAGGGTGTCAGGATGAGTTCGCTCATCGATGTCCCTTTTGGTCAATACCTAGTAGCCCGTTACATATGGCTAATACCTCTGACGTGCTAGTGGTTAAATTCACAACCAATGTATTGACGAGTCTTTATAGTCCCCCACAGACCGTTTCTCAAGTTTCGGGCGAAACGTTGTAGAGGCCGTATGGAGATATGGCAGGGTTCGATCATGTACGTGCGGTATTGCACAGATCATGATCGGACGGATAATACTAGCGAGCTTTGGTTTGAGCCAGATCCTAGTATTGTACAGTGTAGATTTTGTCTCATTGCATTTGTATTCGGTCGGAATACAAATGCGGGTATTTATATACAGTCGCGGGGTTTTCCTGTAATTTATTACGGGATCAGTTTTTTGAAGTTGCCAGTTTGCTTTCCGTTTCGGCCATTTTTCCTTTGTTCTTTCTTTGGCTGAAATTTGGTGGAGGGGGTTATTTGCAATTGTGCAATTAACAAAGGAGAAGACTTCTTGGTTCATGATTGTTCTTGATGGCTTGACTTTTGTGATGAGAGTGATGGGTTTATGAGTGTGGATTTTGTTGTGATGATAATTCTTAATCATCACCTTTCTCTCTCTTTCTTGTATGATTGCTTACCCCCCTTGAGATCACTCCCCATTCTCATTCTAGAAAGAGGGCCGGCCATATTAGAGGTGGGGCTGTCCAAAATTTGGAGAGAGCATTTTGCTCTCATTTGGTTTGGAAAAATTCTCTAGTTCATCACAAAATTCCACATCTCATTCCTCCATCAATACAAGGCAACTTCTAGTAACCCCATCGAGACAAAAGAGTTATACACTTCATCTACAGTATTCTTGGACACGTCGACTCGCCAACTTCATGCCCGAGTTGCCTCGGTTCTGAGGTGGGAGCCCGTAAAAGAACCCGGCGATGTGGTACCCTTCCGACGAGGAGATGAAGACCGGAGATTCCGCGGGGAGATCGGGACGACGACGAGAAGACCGAAGGACACGGATCGCTCGGTATATCTCTCTACCCCTTCTCTAGTTAGCTAGGAGTAGGTTAATGTCCCGATCCGGGTTTATAGTGCACGGTGGTGCCGGTTTACAAGTTAAAGAAAAGTATCGTTTCCGCATTTTGGCCTCATTCTGACGGCCGGGGCGCTGCCGTGCACTTACAATGGTATCATAGCTACGCCATTAACCTAGTCTAGCTTGCTCTAATATGTTTACAAGTTTGATCGATCGGATTTTCCAACAACCGTATTTTCTAGCATCAGTTTCTGTCGAATTTTTGCAGTGGTCAAAAAATTATTTGGTACATTGTAAAAATACATGCAGGGTTTTTTATGCATTCTGTGAAAATTTGGTAGGCTGAAGTTACTGTAGCGCGGCAGATCAGCGGCCAAAACCACGTTTTGGCCGCGGTCCGCCGCCGAATTTTGGCTTCACTGCAACAAATTTTTACAGTAGCTCTCTGACATGGAAATAGGGTTTCTGGTATATTCTTTTTGGGCCCAGATGTTTTTTGAGTGCTACAGTTGTGCTTGGGGCCTACTTCGGAAAATTCAGTCGATCGAAAATTTTAAACATGTTAGTTCACAGTATTTACATTATATCTGCGACCGTGAATGTCATTTGATCGGTAAATCCTGTCTAACTGCTATAGCCCTTTTAGACGGATTTACGAACGTGACATTCACGTTGATGTTCTGTGTTGTGCTGTGATGTTGCGGATTGTCGTGGTGGATAGCCTGGATGCAATGGTAGTATAGTTTGGTTTATTATGTACATTTGATATTACGGGGCGAGCGTCCGACATGTGGACTGACGTCACTGCCTGTTTGTATATTATTCTTGTAGGGTTCCTAGGCATACTAATGAGGTCTCACATGGCATCAACCATGCCAATTTCAAATTTTACAAGTGCCGAGAAACCCTAATACGGATCGTTAACTAGAGTTTAGGCCAAACAAGCAACTAGTTAACAACTTAACTAAGTGAATGGGGCTACAACCTTTGTAGATCCGGTCCTCCACCTCCATAGCTCCGTGATGAAGTCCCTCCGCTGTACCCATCGGATCCCGGACTCTCGCAATGGTTTCGTCGAAGAAATGATCGGGCTAGGTCGTCGACTTTGATGCCGAAGATGATCTACGTCGAGGCAACACAAGATCAAGCTCCAACTTCACCAAGCCAAGAAACTTGAGAAGAAAACACCCTATACTACTTGGCAAGTGGTAGAGGATGAAGAAATAGGAAGTGGGTTCACTTTAGAATTGGATTTCTCACTCTTTTCATGAAATCACCATTGAAGGTTGCAAGCTCTCTTCTTCTTGAAGAAGAAGAAAAGAATATGATAAGTCTTTCCAAAATAGAAAATAATATGATAAGTATCATATTGCAACCATGGTTATGTGTAGAGATTAAACTAAGGTTAGGTGAATGGTTAGGTTAGGCATGAAACAAAAATGGTAGACTTTTTCAAAGCTTCATGAAGCTTCAATGTAAAACAAAGCAAGCCACCATTTCTCTTTTTGCCAAAATGAAATAAATAAATCAATGAATAAATAAATTAAACAAAACCCTAACCATTTACTTAACCAAGGTTTAAACTAAACATACACACAAACATGCATGTATCATCAAACATGATACAATCAAGTGCACAAAAATATATCACATATACAATGTGCACATCAAGTGAGAAAATCCATCTTAAGTGAACCAATAGTAGTTAATGCAAAGTAATATATCAAATATATAATTATACATTAAATCATTAAATCAACACTTGATTTAACGATCCGGTCATATCGCATATAACCGACTAATATCCAATGTATCGGCTCATCGAATCAATCCTCGATTCGATAACTAGGTTATATCGCATACAACCAATCGATACATTTATCACGAGAATAGAATACGGTATCACATACATGCATTATTCTCGGTCCCGCACATATCTCATATGCGCTCCTATTTCGTTTCGCTTGAGCCAGGAAACCTCTGTGTAGGACTCTAAAGACTCGTCAATACGCCGACAGCAGGTGATGATCATATCAATCACCCACAAGCCACAAGCGGTCTGCTAAACGTAACGGCCACCCGGGTATTGAGCGATCAGAAGATCGACGAGCAAGACCGCTCACACTCCTGTGAATCCAACCAGTAACACTTACCGTATAGTCCGGTCTGTTCGTCTGATATGTCGCATATCTCGCCCATGGGTGTTAAACGTCAGACCCCAATAGCTTGATAAGTTGTGTCGATATGAGGTCTATAACAGTTCGAGAAACTATTGGTAACACTTACCAGTAAATCTCAGCAACCCTGGCCAGGGATTTCCAGTTATAGCCAATCGAACACAGCGCAACATCAACTCCCTATACCGGGAGAGACGAATCCCCTCCTATCGCTCATTGCCTCCATGTGATTCGGGACTGTACCCAAAAACCACCGTTTTGCATGCCCTCTTGGACGTGGTAAGGTGGAAATCAAAGCACAGTGGGAATCACACAAGACTCTATGACGATCTCGGGTCTACAGACTAACCTGTACCAGTGTCACCAGAGAACTGCCATCTGACGTAAGGTATAATACTATCTGGGAGTTCTCGGCGAGTCCGTCCAGTGTACCCAGTCTCCACTGAGCACCCGTATATGATCTCTGATGTCAAACACCAATGGATATGGGATCATCCATCGTCCATCTGTATGGGTCGAGAAGGTATACGCTAGTCTACTCTGGTATATCGATGCCCCGTCTCGATACACCCACGACTAGGGACCTTGAAGGATGTACTTATGGACTACCATGTCCCCACTAGTATGATCCGCATCATAGTTCAGGTAGTCAAGTACACATCCTAAGGGCTTTACCAACATGTAACAGAAAGACAAACAGTGTACACGTTAAAGTAAAGAGTAACCAGATAGCATACTATCATGTCAAGCAAGAAAGTCCTCCCTATATATGTCCCAGCATCCACTACAATATACATCCTATGTACAGTAATGGCCTCTAGGGCATACATATAACTAACAATCTCCCACTTGCACTAGGGCCATCTGTAGCAGTGGTTGTAGTATCTCATACTCAACCATCCCATAAAAGTCTCTCTCTGGGAATAGGCCTTCGTGAGTGGATCCGCCGTGTTATCCTCTGAGTCTGCTCTCCTAACCTCGATCACCCTGGAGATCAACTATCTCAATGATCAGGTGATACTGCCTTAGAATTATATCTGGATCACTGATGGGACGGGCGTTCCTTGGCATAAGCCACAACTCCATTGTCACACAATAGCAGGAACGAAGTTCATCTCATGAACTAATATACATCCAGACTTCCTCTTTGGTAGTATCATAAGTAGTGATATATCCAGCCTTTATCGTCTAGTATGCCACGGTATCTAGCTTGGAACTCTTCCAACATACCGTCCCTTTACTGAGGGTAAAGACAATGCCTGTGACTGACATTCAGTCGTCTTTATCACCCTGGAACTTTTCCAGTGATTCTCCCCAGGATCGATTGATACCATCTCACTACAACTAGTGAGTATCCTAACATCCAATTAGATCTATCTCATAGATCCAAAGCTTAGGATTTAGTAGGTATCACTTTGATCCTATATGGAGAATCCTTGTGATAAGCGGAGATTGACCGAGCGTAGCATAGGAAACTCCTTCCCTATCAAGAGTATGTCATCCACGTACTCTACGAGGATCGTCACCATACTCCCTACTACCTTTTTGTTTATACAAGGTTCATCTACCATTTTGATGATGTCAAACACTTTGACTAACACATCAAAACAGACGTTCCAACTCCGCGATGCCTGCTTTATCACATAAAACATCTTGCTCGCGTTTCCGCTGCTCCCACTGTCTACGAAGCCCTCTGGCTGTGTACTTATAGACGCTTTCTTCCAAATCATCATTTAGAAAAGCAGTCAAGACACACAACCGCCAGATATCGTAGTTATGGTATGTAGCCGTAGCAAGTAGGATCTGGATGGACTTAAGCATAGCCACTGGAAAAAGGTTTCATCATTACCCACGCCTGGTCAATGACGAAAACCTTTAACAAGTTTAGCTTTGAAAGTCTCAACCTTTCCATCTACACCAAGTAATCTTCTCAAGATATACTTGCTCCTGATGAGGATTTAACCCTTCAGATATAGCAACCAAAGTCCATACTTTGTTGGTGTATAAGGATTCCATCTCAGATCGATAAACATCCAGCCATTCTTACAGAGTCTCACCCCTGATGGCCAGCTCGAAACTAGTTGGGTCATCATCTCATGATGCAATCCTCGCTCCCACTATCATAGAGAAACCGAAGTAACTCTCAGGTGGGTGAGGAACCCTACTAGATCGGCGGAGAGGCTGAGGTTCGTTGGTTACTATTGAATCCTTTGGTTCTACCAAATCTTCAGCTGCCGTTTGTATAGCTGGAACATTTCCAGTCCTACATAACAGACCTTGCCTCGAGCTTGTCCGGATTTTGCTTTTAGACATAGGCCGGACAACCCTAAATCTTAACAAACTTAAGATATGGGCTCTTCCCTTTCCATATCTCATATGAAGTGGTAGGCAACTGATTTGATTGGAACCCAATTCAATAGGTATGCAACTTCTCAAGTGCATAACACCCAAAAGGAAACAGGTAACTCAATAGTAATCATCATAGAGCGCACCATATCGTATAGGGTGCAATTGCTCCGCCCCGATAAACCATCGTGCTATGGTGTATACGGAGGAGTAATGCTGAGAGAGAATCTCATTCTCCTTTAGAACAGTTCAGGAATTCCGTGCTCAAGTATTCTCCTCCCTGATCGCATCAAAGAACATAATACTTATACCCTTATTGGTTCTCTACTTCTTACTTATATTCTGTGAATATCTCAAAAGGTTCGGACTTGTGTTTCAACAGGAACATATGACTGAATCTTGAGAGATTATCAGAGAATGTAACGAAGTACAAAGAACCGGTCCTGGCATGTGTAGACGGGGGACCTTACGTACATCAACGTGTATCAATCCCAAGAGTTTACTAACTCTTTCTCTGTTACAAATAAACAGAGCTGTGGTCATCTTATCTTTGTGACATGACTGGCAAGTTTCACAAGATGTAAATTCAAACTAATTTAAATATGCATCTATATGTAATTTCAGCTAGTCAGGTCGCATTGATATGACCTAGTCTACAATACCTCAAGAAGGATTTGTTCATTTCTGAACTCTTCCTCTTGTGTGTGTTCCGTAAACTAAGAACTGTAGTTTGATTTAGAACGTCAATACTTTTAGATAACGTGCCTGAACCGATCAACTTTTGATATAGGAAATGTTCAAAACATTATCCAACAATACAAAATTTTATCATTTCATTACTAATAAAGAGACTGATATGATTTTGTATATTAGGTTCGGTATCTAACAACATTCGTTCAGAATCAATGTATTTGGAATACAGGGTGACAGTGACCAACAGACTTGGCTGCAACACTTGCACCGTTTTCTGTCTCATGAAACTTATCATTCGTTCTCAGTTCTCTACCTTTCTGTAGCCCTATGTAACAGATGACATATGCGGGATTCTGATCCGGTATCACATACCCAGGACGTAAAAGATACTGAGAAACAGTTCTCTATAATGAACACACCCGAAGATGATGCATCAGTATGCACTTTCTTCGTTTGGGCGGCACGGGAATTCTGGTAATCCCCAATTTCCTGCTCTGTCTTATAACAATTATAAGTTGGAGCGGAACCAACGTTCCCCAGCTCAGTATAACAAGTGGGTTCGGTCAATATTCCGTATTATTATCCTGATTAAGGCGTGATATGGTCGCTACCTGGAGAGAGAGAGAAGAAAACACTCAGCATGCGCTCTTGCAAGAATAGATTGGTTATTATTTTATCTAATCAGGATGGCTCCCACTGTTTTTATCAAATCTTCCTTCAAACCCTAAAAGGAAAGACTAGCCGGGATTAATTACACACTACAAGTTCACCAATCTTTCAGCCAGGCCAGTGTCGGTACTTTGAGGGAGGTCCCCCGTGCTTTCGCACGAACCTAATTAATGTAAACCTCATTTTTCCAGAGACGTAACCTCGTTAACACCTTTCTAGACACCTACTTGATCGGCTAATTGTAATGTGTAAAACTCTCCCAGGAGTAACTCTTACTCGCAGCGGGTATCGGGATCCAACTATCTCATAGAAGGTATGCAATCTCATTGCAAATTTCAACACTTGAAATTCCCGATAATATTTTGCCCCTAGCGTCCTATGACCTTGACGGAGGCCAAACTACCCATAGTCCGCTAGTCAAGTTCAACACGTCATTTCCTGGTTGAATTAAACCCACCCGCACGACCCTTGACGGAGGCCAAACAACATCGTACGAATACCCTAATCCAATCGCATCATATGCTAGCAGATAAGCACTAGTTAGCTACCGTACACTACACCTTGACGGAGGCCAAATACCGCAGCACGAATACTAACTAGTACTTATCTGAAATGACGGAGGGCTACGACATGTTTTTGTGAAAACCTATTGCGTAATGAACTTGATATCGTTGTAGGATCGAATGAATTTTGAAATGGAGTGTCTTTGAGGCTTTTCTAGTTTTGCTAAAGGAGTCGCTCCCGGTGAAGGGATCGTCCGTCTTTCCTCGTCGAATGAGGTGCGGGATATATCATATATATCACTGTGCAAAGCAGAACTCTTAAAAGCAATCAAAAGACAAACCGAGTGTGTAGCATCTGCCAGTTATTGCTAAAGGAGTCACTCCCGGTGAAGGGATCTCGGTCCTTTCCTTATCGAATAAGGTGTAGGATATATCATATATACCGCTGTGCAAAGCAAGAACTGTAGCTACCTATTTTATTTTGAAATTCGATTCCACAACATCTTAGGTTTCTTTTTTCTTTCATTAATCATATTAATGAAGTCCCATCATTTAAGTACCTAAACATCACAGATAAATACGACGTACACTTATGCCATCCGCATTCGCCTCGATGTCCCCTCGTGCACCGTTAGGTTAGGTAACTAACGGCAGAGCGGGGCAGGGCTAGCGCGGGTGTAAAACATAAGTAACGCCTATATAATATATCATATATACTATATACTGTATCTATCACAGACATCACATGATCACATCACAGATATCGCAGCAGAAGAAACATATGAAATATTGGATATACTAGGACGTCCGTGTTTTCAATACGAGCCAGTAAAAAACACGGATTCCACGGTCGCGATGAATAGCCAAACCCACACCCCTAGACCCTTACGAGAGCGGCAAGCAACCCTACCAATTCTAGAGTTAGGAGACCCGGACTCGACTCCTCGAGTTGGTCTCCCATTGGACTCCAGAACTCGGTTACTTGTGCTCCTTTCCTTAGGTCTATCCTAGTGCGGAAAAGTAAATAATATACAAAAGGTGACATCTTCCGCAACCTGGAAGTGCCCCAATAAAAGAATATTACATACAAGTTTTTACATGAATGAAAATGAAAAACACTCATCTCACATAAACCCCCCCCGGCTATTCAAACACGACGATCCAATATAACATATCCAGCAACTCATAACATCATATGTCATCAACGTAAGTAAACATGCGTATCCCAATTGTCGTTGACATATAGCAACGAAACCGGCGATATCACATATTACACTTACGGTCACAGAAAAGAAAGTGTAAAACTACAACAGTTGGAATCCGCAACTTCTTTAGACATCGCATGCCTAATCAAATAAATTCCTTAGACATCGCATGCCTAACAATTATAAACCCCGCATTTTAGTCTCATTATCAAAAACACTTTTCAATATCAAGTCGGGTAATTCAACAAGATTCCCGACATCCTGATCGAATGCATGTCGCAAACTTTAGTAGGCGGCCGCACCCCCGATACCGTCAACGAAGTGCACTAAGGAAGAACACCGCTGCCACCAGCACCCAAACGGATGCTTTCGGCGACGGGGTTCTCCTACAGTCGCTTGGTCGGGGCTATGGGGTGAGGCTGTCTATTAAGTTTACCGGCGAGTATCCGCGTACGCTATGAGATTGCGACGGACTTTTGATCACATCAAAATTCCGTGGAAACCGATCAAGTGAGACTAAAGTGCTATGTTTATAACATTCAAATCAGTTATCTCATAACTGCTTGTGGATTCCAAATATTGTATCCCATTCCAGATAAATAGAAAATGTTAAACTTTCCGATCGAACATTCAAACACCCAAGTTTTCCCGAAACAAATCAACACATGATATAGGTTTAAAAAACATCCAGTTCATGCCTCAGTACCAACGGTCCAGCCGTAGAAGGGTCAAGCCAACGCCTCACATGTGGCACGCCGTACTGCCCCAAACCCGAAGATTCAAAGGGCAGTTCAAGACGGTCACATAATCGAGTTAAGGTTTGTTGTCTTCTAGAGGGTCCATCGTGTTACTTGCACTACTTAGAACGTTATTAAACCACGAAAAGATCCAACACTTGGAAATTTCCCGACAGGGGAAAAAGTGGGTATTTATCCGGTCGAACTTTTTAACATATTCAAAAATTACCCGGAAAGACACATAGATAAAGTCTGATAATCCGATCGAATCTTCGAACTCCCAATACAACCCAGAAAACTCAACTCTTGAGTAAACATTAAAAATTCCCAGAAAACTCAGCATCTGAAGAGACAAATTACTGTGCAAAAATGGAAGCGTAATCACATAATTTGGCCGCGGAACCGCCGCAGAAGCCATGCTTCCGCCGCGGTTCCGCCGCGCTTTAGGCTTATCGTTTGCTCGTTTTTGCATCGTAATTCTTAGAATTTCCTGCTGAATTTTTTAAGAATTTTTATTCTGGAAAAAACCCAGTTTTGTAAAAATGTATAGAGAGGGGTCGTTTTTAGGGTTTCGGGGTTCGATCGGAATTCTAACATCGTCTACACTTCGCCCAAGGCTCTAGGTAGTCTCTGATACCACTGTAGGTCAGGTAGCCACCCCATCCAATGGGGTCACCGTGGCACCAACGGGTCCCTCAGCAGCTACTTTTTACGCATGCCCCCTCGCGAGGACTACAACCCGCCGGAACACCTTCCGGTCTCGGGACACCCAGGGGGTTAGAGCCTATGCTTCGCTACACTGTCACATAGTGAGAACCCCCCATAGGTCGACATCCAATGCTTAGTAGCTCTGATACCAATGTAGGGTTCCTAGGCACACTAATGAGGTCTCACATAGCATCAACCATGCCAATTTCAAATTTTACAAGTCCCGAGAAACCCTAATATGGATCGTTAACTAGAGTTTAGGCGAAACAAGCAACTAGTTAACAACTTAACTAAGTGAACGGGGCTACAACCTTTGTAGATCCGGTCCTCCACCTCCATAGCTCCGTGATGAAGTCCCTCCGCTGTACCCATCGGATCCCGGACTCTCGCAATGGTTTCGTCGAAGAAATGATCGGGCTAAGTCGTCGACTTTGATGCCGAAGATAATCTACGTCGAGGCAACACAAGATCAAGCTCCAACTTCACCAAGCCATGAAACTTGTGAAGAAAACACCCTATACTACTTGGCAAGTTGTAGAGGATGAAGAAATAGGAAGTGGGTTCACTTTAGAATTGGATTTCTCACTCTTTTCATGAAATCACCATTGAAGGTTGCAAGCTCTCTTCTTCTTGAAGAAGAAGAAGAAGAAGAAAAGAATATGATAAGTCTTTCCAAAATAGAAAATAATATGATAAGTATCATATTGCAACCATGGTTATGTGTAGAGAGTAAACTAAGGTTAGGTGAATGGTTAGGTTAGGCATGAAACAAAAATGGTAGACTTTTTCAAAGCTTCATGAAACTTCAATGTAAAACAAAGCAAGCCACCATTTCTCTTTTTGCCAAAATGAAATAAATAAATAAATGAATAAATAAATTAAACAAAACCCTAACCATTTACTTAACCAAGGTTTAAACTAAACATACACACAAACATGCATGTATCATCAAACATGATACAATCAAATGCACAAAAATATATCACATATACAATGTGCACATCAAGTGAGAAAATTCATCTTAAGTGAACCAATACTAGTTAATGCAAAGTAATATATCAAATATATAATTATACATTAAATCATTAAATCAACACTTGATTTAACGATCCGGTCATATCGCATATAACCGACTAATATCCAATGTATCGGCTTATCGAATCAATCCTCGATTCGATAACTAGGTTATATCGCATACAACCAATCGATACATTCATCGCGAGAATAGAATACGGTATCACATACACGCATTATTCTCGGTCCCGCACATATCTCATATGCGCTCCTATTTCGTTTCGCTTGAGCCAAGAAACCTCTGTGTAGGACTCTAAAGACTCGTCAATACGCCGGCAGCAGGTGATGATCATATCAATCACCCACAAGCCGCAAGCGGTCTGCTAAACGTAACGGCCACCCGGCTTTTGAGCGATCAGAAAATCGACGAGCAAGCCCGCTGACACTCCTGTGAATCCAACCAGTAACACTTACCGTACAGTCCGGTCTGTTCGTCTGATATGTCGCATATCTCGCATAGGGGTGGTAAACGTCAGACCCCAATAGCTTGATAAGTCGTGTCGATATGAGGTCTATAAAAGTTTGAGAAACTACTGGTAACACTTACCAGTAAATCTCAGCAACCCTGGCCAGGGATTTCCGGTTATAGCCAATCGAACACAGCGCAACATCAACTCCCTATACCGGGAGAGACGAATCTCCTCCTATCGCTCATTGCCTCCATGTGATTCGGGACTGTACCCAAAAACCACCATTTTGCACGCCCTCTTGGATGTGGTAAGATGGAAATCAAAGCACAGTGGGAATCACACAAGACTCTATGACGATCTCGGGTCTACAGACTAACCTGTACCAGTGTCACCAGAGAACTGCCATCTGATGTAAGGTATAATACCATCTGGGAGTTCTCGGCGAGTCCGTCCAGTGTACCCAGTCTCCACTGAGCACCCGTATATGATCTCTGATGTCAAACACCAATGGATATGGGATCATCCATCGCCCATCTGTATGGGTCGAGAAGGTATACGCTAGTCTACTCTGGTATATCGATGCCCCGTCTCGATACACCCACGACTAGGGACCTTGAAGGATGTACTTATGGACTACCATGTCCCCACTAGTATGATCCGCATCATAGTTCAGGTAGTCAAGTACACATCCTAAGGGCTTTACCAACATGTAACAGAGAGACAAACAGTGTACACGTTAAAGTAAAGAGTAACCAGATAGCATACTATCATGTCGAGCAAGAAAGTCCTCCCTATATATGTCCCAGCATCCACTACAATATACATCCTATGTACAGTAATGGACTCTAGGGCATACATATAACTAACAATTCTTTTGGGGTACGACCGGGCTGAGGTCGATGTACCCGTTGTATGTATATTTTACTTTCTGTACTAGGATTACCCCAAGGAGGGGTGCACGGATAACCGTGTTAGTGGATATGCCCTAGAGGCCATTTCTGTATCATACTAGATTGTATATTACTTAATGGAAGCTTGGGATATTCACAGTTGTATAAACAATCTTGCTCAAAATGGTAGTATGCTACTTGGTTTGTTTCTACTTCAATATGTGCATGTGTTTCTTTTAGCATATCGCTTATACATATTAGTAGAGCCCTTAGAATCATTGCTTGATTACCAGCGTTGTGATGGCAGTCATACTTGTGGGGGCTGGGTAATCTATAAGCACATCCTTATACAGGTCCCTAGTCGTAGGACTATCGAGACAGGGCATCGATACTCCGGAGTAGACTAGCGTATACGCTTCTCATCCCAGCACGGGAGGTGGTCTGTCCCACAGCCATCAGTACGTCGTACTGGAGATAGTATGCTGGTGCTCGTTAGGTTACGAGT
This sequence comes from Agapanthus africanus, assembly GCA_030015575.1. Classification (NCBI taxonomy): domain Eukaryota; kingdom Viridiplantae; phylum Streptophyta; class Magnoliopsida; order Asparagales; family Amaryllidaceae; genus Agapanthus; species Agapanthus africanus. The sequence continues at coordinate 58,666,492 of JASDDO010000029.1, forward strand.
ACACTGGACAGGACTCGTCGGGAACTGATGGATGGTATTATACCTATCGTCAATTATCAGTTCCCAAGTGACATGAGTACAGCTTAGTCCGCTGACTTGACACTGTCACTTCGCCTCGAGTGTGTTCCCACTGTACTTAGATTACTATCCTACCACGGCTCAAAGGAGTCGTGCAAACAGGTAGTAGTTTGGTGCAGTCCCGAAGCACTTGGATGCAGTGACGATTAGACAGGATTCGTCTCTCCCGGTATTGGGGGTTGACATCGCGCTGTGTCTAGGAGAGGCATTACACGAGTAGTCCCTGGCCAGGGCAAGCGAGATATACTGGTAGGTTTCCAGTGTTATCTCAGGGTGTTTTGGGCTACACTCCGACACGACTTGTACCGCTATTAGGGGACTGACGTTCGCCACCCCCTAGGCCCGCCATGCGATGTATCAGACGAACAGACCGGACTGTACGGAGATTGTCACATACAGGCTCAGTAGGAGTTCGGATGGGTTTACCTCATCGGCCTTCTTATCGACATCTACCTGGGGACCGTTACGTACAGCTAGTGCCGCTTGCGGTCTTTGGTTAAACCCACTGCCAGCGTAGTGTCGAGTCTTTAGAGTCCCACACAGAGAGTTTCCCTGCACAGGGCGAAACGTGTAGAGGCCGTATGGTTTTACGGCAGGGCTGCGATCACTTGCGTACACTTGTGTGCGTATGCTGTTCGGGCAGGCAATACTAGTGGGCTTTGGTTTAAGCCGGATTCTAGTATTGCACAGATGGATTTGTTTTGTCTTATGTGCATTCGCATTCTACGGAATGCGGATGCGGGTGTGTATGCACAGATTTGCGGAGTGGAGAAGGAGGAGGTGCCTCATTAGGGTTTTGACAGTTGGTTCGGTCAAAACCATTATGAGCCGGGGACATTATTTACTAATCCTTTTATTGATCATTATGTTATGGCTAATTACATTGACCATTTGACCATCTTGACTTTGTTGACCGTTTGACCAAAGTTGACTAGGATCTTCTTGAAAGGTCTAAAGTATTCTTTGGTTTTCTTTTTCATTTTGTTATGATAATGGTCATGTCATTTGTAGCCATCAACTTTATCTTGATGGGATTAGTAATGATAATGTTTTTGCATTATTGCAACCATGGTTGGGTTTTCTCTTGGTTAAGCTTTTCATTTGTTCATTCTCATTCTCTCTCATAGAAAAGAAATGAGAAAGAGTTCCATGGTTGCTCCTCCTTCTTCCTCCCCTTGATTCTTCCTTTGATCTCATGTGTTGAGAGAAAAAGGATTCCATTTGACAAACACATCCATACATCTCTTCTACACAACTTAGGGCTTCTATATTAGCGATCTCGTCGCCCTAGTTGCCTCGGCTCGAGGTGGAGCTCGGTGTACAGCTCTCGGGTGGATCGTCTTCGACTCAAGAAGGCCGCGGAGGTGCCTAAGGTCCGGATCGACGCTTGGAGCTTGGATGGACGAGCGGGACAGCGGAATGAAGACCCGAAGGACAGGTTTCGTGAGGTATACTTTCTACAGCATAGTAGTTAAAGCCTCTAGATGTTTACTAGTTTCTAGTTTAGCAAAGATCCGTGCTTTAAGTCCATGTTGCCTTGCGCCAAATTATTGTTTTTCATCGTTTCCGCCTCCCCGTAAGAACCGGGAAGAGAAACGTGGACTTACAGTGGTATCAGCGCCAGGCTAAACATAAACTAGTAAGTTAGCAAAGTGTTTAGAACATCGATCGGGAAAAAGTCGCAAAACACATCCGCAAAAACCTCTAGTTTCTTTCGATTTTCATACTGCTCAAAAAGTGATTTAAAATATATGAAAAATCGTCTCAGGGTTTTGTGAAAATACTGCAGAAAAACGAACCAGTGATTCGATCAAACGACCACGGTTCCGCGGCAATGACATGCTCAATGCCGCGATTCCGCCGCCGTTTTGACTCGGCACTGGATCGGATTTTCTGTAGTATTTTTTTGGCTGTTTTGGGATTTTTAATACATGTTTTTTCCACCCAGATTTTCCAGAGAGCAAATTGACTTTTGGGGTGGTTAAAAATCCGTATTTTGATCGATATTCCGTAGACTTTGGCTAATGCATATTATCTGTGATGTGATATATGTATTAAACGTCTACTAATCGCTATAAGTCGATTAGTGGGGGTTATACATATCTGTGATCTGTAATGTTGATGGTTTGTGTATATGAACTCGGTGGATTGTCGCGAATGAATAGCTGGGAATGGATGTGAGATGAGAGTTATTTTTTCTTTCATTCATTGTAAAATTTGTAAATTGATGTAATATTATTTGTATGGCCGCACAACCGGGTCGGGGTTGTAGCCGTCATTGTATAATTCTTTTTACTGTTTTTGCTCCTAGGATAGACCCAAGATGGGGTGCACAAACTACCGGGTATCTCGAAGTGCCGAGTGGCCTACTCATGGGTTGAGGGAGGTTGCTTCGCTTCAGGTACTTAGCGGATAGTTTGCCGCACCCGTAGGGGTCTAGGGTGGGGTTTGGCTATTCATCGCAACCGTGTAATCCGCTTTTCATTACAGGCTCGTACGGAATGCGGATTCCTAGTATATCCAAAGTGTTCATCTGTGATCTGTAATGGCTATCATTGCTATATATCTATATATGATAACTATTTAGGCGTTGCTTATGTTTTTCAGCCGCGCTAGCCCAGCCCCCGCTCTGTCGTTAGTTAAGTAACCTAACGGGTGATGACGGGGCCCCGTGGCGAATGCGAATGGCATAAGCGTACATCATATTTTGGTTGTTTTTTGCAATGGTAGGATTAAATGATGGGACGCATTAAAAGAACTAATGCAAGAAAATAAACCAAGTAAAAGTCGTTGGAACATTTTCAAAACCACTCGGTTCTTTTCAAAAACCAGCTTTTTAAACGCGGAGCTTGAACCACTCCTTTTAAAAAGCTATCTCGTTCCATCGATTATATCAAGTTCACTACGTTCACGGTTTCGCCAAAACCATCCGTAGCCCTCCGTCGTTTCATATGAATATTCAACAGTATTCAAGCTGTGTTTGTTGGCCTTAGTCAAGGCACAGTGTTTGGTAGCTGGTGGGTATTCATATGTTGCATAGATAGAATGCGTTGGTTTGGGACAGTCGTATTACTTTGTTGGCCATAGTCAAGGGTATATACGGGTGGGTTCAAATCAACCTGGACAACGACGGGTAGAACTTGACATGTGACTTATGATTTGTTGGCCTTAGTCAAGGTCATAAGAGCATGGGGCAAAAATCCACATCGGGAGTTTCAAAAGTACTGAAACTTGCTAGTGTTGCATACCATTTGGAGTGTGATGATTCTGGTAGGATTCCTTCAGTTTTTGTCACGCGATGATATTTGGATCCCGATCCTACTGTGAGTATATGCTACTCCTCGGGAACTTTTTCACTTAACGATCAATGCTATAAACCAAGTAGGTGTCTAGAAAGGTGTTAGCGGGGCTACGCCCACAGGGAAAAGAGGTTACTTAATTAAGGAACTTCGCGAAAACGTTGGAAAACCTCCCTCGAAGTCCCGACACTGGCCTGGCTGAAGGTTAAGCAAGTATTGTACAGTGAGATTGATCCTGACTAATTCTTCCTTTATGGTTTGAGGAGGGATTCGAGAGACAGTAGGAGCCATCCTGTTTAGATAAATTAAAAACCAATCTAAACTTGCAAGAGCATCATGCTGAGTGTTTTCTTCTCTCTCTCTTAATTGCAGCGACCCAGTGACCATACCTAGGTTACATCTAGATAATAAAATGTCTGAATCTGACTGTTATGACTGGCAAAGGTCTGTCCAGATGTCCATTGCCCATGACAAGCTGGGACACCTCTTGACTAATCCAACCCCTGCCGTCTCAGGTCTAGTTTCCCCTGTCACGGATATTCATATCCGCGACTCATCGGAAAAAGACTGTGCGAAAGCCAAGTGCCTCGTGTTAGCCTCAGTTGATGGTGCATACCAGAGGCAGCACAAGAAGATGGACTTAGTTTCTATCTTCCTCCATAATAAAGATTTATATGGAGAGCAATCTCGTATCGCAAGATATGAGACCTCGAACGAATTGCTTCTAGCGAGGTTGGCTATCGGGTCATCTGTAGGGGGCAACGTCCTTACAGAGACCAGCTCTTTTGAGCTCGCGGACCTGAAGACCACGTTGAAGAACGGATCAGATGCTGACTTAGTTCAACAGTCCCTACCTACTACCTTGAAGGAAACCAAGGAAGTAGAAAGAAAGGGAAGGGCAGAAGTTTCGGGACTGGATGTAGTAAAAGAGGGACGTTCCTATTGTTACAGGAATGAACATTGGCAGAAGGATTGCAGGGCTAGTATAACCAGTAGCCAGAATTCGAAGCATGTTGTGGCTTCGGCTTCGGGTGTGTTTGTAATAGAGAACTGTATGTCAGTTAACCCTACTTCCTGGGTATTGGATACCGGATCAGGATCTCATATATGTAATTCATTACAGGCTCTGAGAAACCGTAGGGTTATCAAGAAAGGTGATATGACTCTCAGGGTTGCTAACGGAATAAGCATGTATGCTGAATCCGCAGGGGAATATCATCTAGGACTGACAACTGGGCAGATATTGATTCTGCGTGGCTGTTTTTATGTACCAGGTGCGACTTGTAATATCATATCTGTATCCTTACTTTCTAAGGAAGGGTATGACTTTACTTTTGTAAGCGATGTAGTAAACATCCACCTAAATCAAGTTCTTATTGGGTCAGGTATATTGAAAAACGGTATACACGTTTTGAATCAAGCTCAGGTATTCAGTGTCCAGAACACACTTAAAAGAAAGTCTCTGGAATTAAATCAGGCTTTCTTATGGCATTGTAGACTGGGTCACATTAATGAGACACGGTTGACAAAGTTACATAAAGAAGGATACTTGGATCCGTTCGAGTATCAGTCTTATGCCACTTGTGAATCTTGTCTCATGGGAAAGATGACAAAGACTCCGTTCACTGGACACGGAGAAAGAGCAAGTGAGCTCTTGGGACTCATACACAGTGATGTGTGTGGTCCAATGTCTACACATGCGCGAAGTGGTTATTCATACTTCATTACTTTCACAGATGATTTCTCTAGGTATGGGCATGTCTTCTTGGTGAAGCACAAATTCGAGGCCTTTGAGAAATTTCTGGAATATAAGAATGAAGTTGAAAAACAAACAGGCAAAAATATTAAGACACTGAGATCTGATCGAGGTGGTGAATACTTGAGTGCCGACTTTCTGGGCTACTTAAAAGAGATTGGCATTCTTTCTCAGCTTACTCCTCCATACACACCACAACACAATGGTGTATTGGAAAAGCGGAATCGAACCCTATTGGATATGGTTCGTTCCATGATGAGTAAGGCTGAGTTACCGTGATCCTTCTGGAGTTATGCACTAGAAACAGCTGCATATCTTTTGAACCAAGTTCCCACTAAGTCAGTACCTACCACACCATATGAGATGTGGAGTGGGAAGAAACCCAGTCTTAAACACTTTAAGACATGGGGATGTCCAGCTTTTGTAAAAAAGTAGTATGCGGACAAGCTCGAGGCACGTTCAGTACAGTGTAAGTTTGTGGGATACCCAAAGAACTCCAAGGGGTATCTTTTCTATTACGCAGAGGAACAAAAGGTTTTTGTTTCTCGTCATGCCCGCTTCTTGGAAACTGAGTTTTTGGAAAATCAGATAAGTGAGAGCGCAATAGAACTGGAAGAAATTCCAGAACCACGAGCTATTACTGAAAGCTTAGTAGAACCAGAGGGTTCGAAAGAATAGGACATTCCTACGCCACTCCGCAGGAGTAGTAGGCAGTCTCATCCGTCCGAGAGATACTACGGTTTTCTCATAGACGGGGATAGAGAGGATTGCACTATGGATTATGGTGAGCCTACTAGCTTCCAGCAAGCCATTCAGAGCGGTGACTCGGTAAAATGGCTGGATGCAATGCGGGCCGAGATGGAGTCTATGTACACCAACAAAGTTTAGACTTTGGACTTTGCTCCAGAAGGGGTAAAACCCGTAGGATGCAAATGGATCTTCAAAAAGAAGATTGGTGTAGAAGGGCAGGTTGAGACCTATAAAGCTAGACTTGTTGCAAAGGGTTTTCGTCAAAGGCCTAGTTTGGACTATGACGAGACCTTTTCTCCAGTGGCTATGCTGAAATCCATTCGGATCCTTCTTGCCATTGCTGCCTTCCACGATTATGAAATCTGGCAGATGGACGTAAAGACGGCTTTTATAAATGGAAATTTGGAAGAGTGCGTCTATATGGATCAGCCGGAGGGATTCATTCAGAGTGGGAGCAGCGGTAAAGTGTGCAAGTTGCTCAAGTCCATCTATGGACTAAAGCAGACATCGCGGAGTTGGAACATCTGCTTTGATGATACTGTCAAGGAATTCGACTTTATCAAAAACCCAGATGAACCATGTATTTATAGTAAGATTGTAGGGAGAACTGTGGTATTCCTCGTCTTGTACGTGGATGACATTCTCCTAATAGGAAATGATATTCCTATGCTACAGTCAGTCAAAGGATTCTTGTCGCAGAGGTTCTCCATGAAGGACCTGGGCGATGCCAACTACATTCTGGGATCCAGATCTATCGTGATAGATCTAAGAGGATGTTGGGACTTTCACAGTCAAGGTACATCGACACCATACTGAAAAGATTCAGTATGGAAGATTCCAAGCGCGGTAATTTACCGGCTTGTCACGGGATCACCCTCTCCAAAGAGATGTCTCCCAAGACTGATTTGGAAAGGGATCGCATGTCGATTATACCCTACGCTTCTGCGGTAGGCTCTATTATGTATACGATGTTATGTACCAGACCAGATGTAGCATACGCATTGAGCGTTGTAAGCCGGTATCAGTCGGACCCAGGTGAGAAACACTGGATAGCGGTAAAGAACATTCTCAAGTACCTGAGAAGGACTAAGGAGATGTTCTTGGTGTATGGCGGAAAAGACCTCCAGATCGAGGCCTTTGCTGACTCCAGCTTCCAGAGTGACAAGGATGACTCCAAGTCCATGTCGGGTTATGTCTTTACCCTCAATGGAGGGGCGGTTTGCCGGAAGAGTTCCAAGCAGGAGACCGTTGCTGACTCAACTATGGAAGCGGAGTGCATAGCTGCTTGCGATGCCGCAAAGGAAGCTGTCTGGATGAAGAAGTTCCTCACGGAGCATCAGGTGGTTCCTACCATTGTTGATCCAATACCGCTGTATTGCGACAACAACGGAGCTATAGCTTTAGCGAAGGAACCCAGGTCCCATCAGAAGTCCAGGCACATTTTGAGGCGGTACCACCTGATCAGGGAGATCGTAGATCGCCGAGAGATCGAGGTGAAGAGAGTAAATACGGAGAACAACACTGCAGATCCACTCACGAAGGCCCTACCCCAGACTCAGTTCGAGTGGATGATCAAGATGATAGGTCTTCGATACGCCAGTACATGGCCTTAGTGCAAGTGGGAGATTGTTAGTGGATATGCCCTAGAGGCCATTACTGTATCATACTAGATTGTATATTACTTAATGGAAGCTTGGGATATTCACAGTTGTATAAACAATCTTGCTCAAAATAGTAGTATGCTACTTGGTTTGTTTCTACTTCAATATGTGCATGTGTTTCTTTTAGCATATCGCTTATACATATTAGTAGAGCCCTTAGGATCATTGCTTGATTACCAGCGTTGTGATGGCAGTCATACTTATAGGGGCTGGGTAATCTATAATCACATCCTTATACAGGTCACTAGTCGTAGGACTATCGAGACAGGGCATCGATACTCCGGAGTAGACTAGCGTATACGCTTCTCATCCCAGCACGGCAGGTTGTCTGTCCCACAGCCATCAGTACGTCGTACTGGAGATAGTATGCGGGTGCTCGTTAGGTTACGAGTACACTGGACAGGACTCGTCGGGAACTGATGGATGGTATTATACCTATCGTAAGTTATCAGTTCCCAGGTGACATGAGTACAGTTTAGTCCGCTGACTTGACACTGTCACTTCGCCTCGAGTGTGTTCCCACTGTACTTAGATTACTACCCTACCACGGCTCAAAGGAGTCGTGCAAACAGGTAGTAGTTGGGTGCAGTCCCGAAGCACTTGGATGCAGTGACGGTTAGACAGGATTCGTCTCTCCCGGTATTGGGGGTTGACATCGCGTTGTGTCTAGGAGAGCCATTACACGAGTAGTCCCTGGCCAGGGCAAGCGAGATATACTGGTAGGTTTCCAGTGTTATCTTAGGGTGTTTTGGGCTACACTCTGACACGACTTGTACCGCTATTAGGGGACTGACGTTCGCCACCCCCTAGGCCTGCCATACGATGTATCAGACGAACAGACCGGACTGTACGGAGATTGTCACATACAGGCTCAGTAGGAGTTCGGATGGGTTTACCTCATCAGCCTTCTTATCGACATCTACCTGGGGACCGTTACGTACAGCTAGTGCCGCTTGCGGTCTGTGGTTAAACCTACTGCCAGCGTAGTGTCGAGTCTTTAGAGTCCCACACAAAGAGTTTCCCTGCACTGGGCGAAATGTGTAGAGGCCGTATGGTTTTACGGCAGGGCTGCGATCACTTGCGTACACTTGTGTGCGTATGCTGTTCGGGCAGGCAATACTAGTGGGCTTTGGTTTAAGCCGGATTCTAGTATTGCACAGATGGATTTGTTTTGTCTTATGTGCATTCGCATTCTACGGAATGCGGATGCGGGTGTGTATGCACAGATTTGCGGAGTGGAGAAGGAGGAGGTGCCTCATTAGGGTTTTGACAGTTGGTTCGGTCAAAACCATTATGAGCCGGGGACATTATTTACTAATCCTTTTATTGATCATTATGTTATGGCTAATTACATTGACCATTTGACCATCTTGACTTTGTTGACCGTTTGACCAAAGTTGACTAGGATCTTCTTGAAAGGTCTAAAGTATTCTTTGGTTTTCTTTTTCATTTTGTTATGATAATGGTCATGTCATTTGTAGCCTTCAACTTTATCTTGATGGGATTAGTAATGATAATGTTTTTGCATTATTGCAACCATGGTTGGGTTTTCTCTTGGTTAAGCTTTTCATTTGTTCATTCTCATTCTCTCTCATAGAAAAGAAATGAGAAAGAGTTCCATGGTTGCTCCTCCTTCTTCCTCCTCTTGATTCTTCCTTTGATCTCATGTGTTGAGAGAAAAAGGATTCCATTTGACAAACACATCCATACATCTCTTCTACACAACCTAGGGCTTCTAGATTAGCGACCTCGTCGCCCTAGTTGCCTCGGCTCGAGGTGGAGCTCGGTGTACAGCTCTCGGGTGGATCGTCTTCGACTCAAGAAGGCCGCGGAGGTGCCCAAGGTCCGGATCGACGCTTGGAGCTTGGATGGACGAGCGGGACAGCGGAATGAAGACTCGAAGGACAGGTTTCGTGAGGTATACTTTCTACAGCATAGTAGTTAAAGCCTCTAGATGTTTACTAGTTTCTAGTTTAGTAAAGATCCGTGCTTTAAGTCCATGTTGCCTTGCGCCAAATTATTGTTTTTCATCATTTCCGCCTCCCCGTAAGAACCGGAAAGAGCGTGGACTTACAAACCGGGTTCTAGAGGGCAACGAGCCTGCATCTCATAGCGTTGAGACGGGGTGGGCTTTACTCTAGAATTGGCGGGCTATTCGCCGCACTCGTAGGGGGTACAGGTCGACCCAAGGAGGGGTGCCCAAGTTACCGGATTCTGTGAAGTGCTGGGTGGTCCATTCACGTTGCTGAAGGGGGCTGCCTCGCTTCAGGTTTTGGCGGGTAACTTGCCGCGCCCATAGGGGTCTACGATTTCATTGCACAGGCTATCCACACGACCACGGGAACGTCGGGTTTCAGTAGCGGCTCTATGAAACCCGAGGATCCCAGATATTTGTATTGTTCTGTGATGCTTATTACATTTCTGTGATGTTGCATTTTATCACGCCTTGAGCGAATATTATATATTGATATATATACTAGTAGATGTTGTATATGTTTTGCATCCGCGCTAGTCCAGTCCTCGCTCTGTCGTTAGTTAAGTAACCTAACGGGTAATGACGGGACCCAGTGGCGAATGCAGATGGCATATACGTACATCATTATTTTCGTTCTTTATTGGTGTGATCAATTGATGGGACTGCATTGATTCGGATCAATGCAAGCTAAACAAACCTATTCTGATGTTGTTGGAACATTTTTCAAAAAGCTGTTATTGCATGGGCGTTCTCTTTTGTTTTGCACAGTGGTATTCGGTTATGAATATCCATCACCTCAGTCGACGAGGCAAGGGCCGAGATCCCTTCACCGGGGTGACCCCTTGGACAGAAGTTTGCGTCAGGGCAATAACTTCACTATAGCCGATTACTTTTGCTTTGCATCATGGTATTCAGTTGGAATATCCTGCACCTCATTCTACGGGGAAAGAGCCAAGATCCCTTCACCGGGAGTGACCTCTTTAGCAAAGGTTTTCGTTACTATATTTTTCTGAAAAGCTATCTAGTTCCTTCAACGATATCAAGTTCATTACGTTAAAGGTTTTTCGCCAGAAACCATTCGTAGCCCACCGTCATTTCAGATGGGTAGCACATAGTATTCATGCTATGTTTGTTGACCTTCGTCAAGGCATAGTGAATGGTAGCTGCTTGTTACCTTTCTGCTGCATAGATAGATGTGTTGGTTTGGGACAGTCGTATAGCCTTATTGACCTTCGTCAAGGGCTTGTACGGGTGGGTTAAAATTAACCTGGACAATGACGGGTAGAACTTGACATGTGACTTAAGATTTGTTGACCTTCGTCAAGGTCATAAGAGCATGGGGTAAAAATCACATCGGGAGTTTCTAAAGAAACTGAAACTTGCCAGATATGCGCATACCTTCTGGAGTGTGATAACGTGAGTGGATTCCGTCACATTATCATGCAATAATAGTTGGATCCCGATTCCTACTGATGAGTTGGTTTACTCCTCGGGTGATCCCGACTAATTCTTCTTTCAGGTTTGGAGGAGAATTTGACGGTACAGTGGGAGGTTTCCTGATTAGATAAAGCGACAACCATTCTGATCTAGGTTAGAGTGCACGCTGAGTGTTTCTTTTCTCTCTCTCTTTGGCAGCGACCATGACCCGACCCTAAGACTATGACTCAGTGACCAAAATTAACCGAACCTTCTTAAACACTGGCTTTTGGATTGTCAGAGTTGCAAACCTCATTGCCACTCCTACTTTTACCCTTTTTTCCAGGACACCCCATATTACTACGAACGTCCACTTCCATTGGATAAAACCATCGTATGGTTATATACGAACTCGAAGGAATTTATTCGAGAATGGTTTCTGGTTCTGGAAAAAACGAATAGGACTATTCAGTTGTCTTTTCCTTTTACCTTCTCTCAGGTTGCGAGTGCCCCTTAGATTAGGGGATAGTACACCTATTACGCAAATTGGATAGTCTTCTTCCAAACCATAGGCAGGTGCCGACCGGTAGGGAATGAAGAAAACCAATTAGCCTAACGATGGTGTACAGAAGGTATTATGTAAAGACAAATAAAGGGATTAGAAGGAGGGCAAAGTAAATTGCGACTGATATTCACGACCAAAACCAAGTATTTCATCGCCACTCCCACATCACCTTTGTATTTCTCCAGAACACTCCGTATCACTACGAAGATCCACAGTTTATTGGATACTCCATCGTATAGTTATATACGAACTCGAAAGGAACTTGTTCCAGTTCGGGGATGGATTCTGGTTCAGGAGAAATAGGAAAAGGTTTATTCAGTTGTCTTTTATCTTCACCTTCTCTCGCATTGCGAGTGCTCCTAGGATTAGGATAGTATACCCATTATGCTTATTGGATAGTCTTCTTCCAAACCATAGGCTGGTGCCGAACGGTAGGGAAAGAAGAAAAACATTTGGCCTAAAGGGGTGTACAGAAGGTAATGACTAAAGACATATGAAGGGATTTGGAGAGATGGCAAAGAAATATACGGTTACAGTTGTGAATCTGATAATGGAAGAGGCATTACTAGGAATACCAGGATACCCCTACCAAACATTTCAATGTTTCATTTTCACTGTGTACTGTTAAAGGAAAACTGATTTCCCAATTTGACACTTGCTCCAGGGTATGTATTTACCAGGTTTGATTCTCACATCTGTATGGTTTTACAGATGATGAGTGGGAGTAAGCTATTGGGAAATAGGTGATTATCCCCATTATATCGGAATTCATTGTAATTGGTGATATTTGAGGAAGTCACCTGGGTTGTTTGCCAGACGGCGAATATTTGGTTTTGAATATCCGTTGTTATGCACCAATTTCAAATTGATATATCGGTACGTTCATTTTTATGAAGTGAGATATAACTTTTTGAAATTATGTCGATGACATTTACCTATATCAGTGGATGGTTAGGTAAGGAGCATTAAACAGCGGTGTAATTCTTATTAACCATAAGTACAGTTTTCAACCTGCGACGCACAGGGTTTGAGTTATTAGACTCAGAGGACTTATACAGAGTATTGTATATTGTCCAGTGTCCATTAGGACAGAGGGGTTGGTCCTCGTACTATATTCGGTTTACTTATGACTTCTCTAGTTCTTAGACAAGTGTTTCGTAAAAACACAAGGTCTGAGTTTTGAGAAGTTATAGGTATATGAATAAAGTAGAGAACCAGGTGTTGCAAGTATCAGGATTCTTCAAGGTGATCGAAGATGTAGATATTTGTGTATGGTATTCAGTTGATGGTAATGATTAAGAGAACTTGCTTCTCTTTCAGGTTATTCATATCTGGATGCATTCCTAAGTTGAGTAACGCTGATCGGCCTCCTTCCATTTGGTTGACATGCACTGGAGACAGTTGCATGAATTTTAATCTGGTTCCAATTAAATCAGTGCCTCTGTTTCTGTATTGGATACAGAACAGTTCATATCTTAACATTAATAAGGTACGGGGAGTTGTCCGGCTTATGCTTAAAACCAGACTCTGGATAACTCAAGGTATGTTTCTGTAATGGCTGTTTGTGGGTTGACCCAGGCTATGACGAGGGTTGACTTTCTACCATCTGGAAGATCAATAGTGATATTGTTCTAGACTCGCCACAGTTTTAAGTAAAATGGATATTTTCAAAAAACAGAAATGGGAGTATGGTAGAACTGGAAGTGGTTCCAGAACCACAAACGATTACTGAAAATTTGATAAGAACCTAAAGATTCAATCTGATTGACATTCCATTGGTCACTCCGTAGATTTGGTGGGTAACCTCAGGCACCCGAGAGGTACTCCGGTAGCCTCAAGGACGGTGGCAGAGACGTTCTTGTTTATCCAGACTTTCTATTGCTGTTGTTCCAGACTGTGAGACCCGGCAGGAGGATGAGTATAGTATCGTTCTAAACTAGCTTTAGAAGTGTACGTTTATATGACTCTGCCAGAGGGTTGTCGTAGTCAGTGGGAGCAGCGGAAACATAGTGGACAAGTGGCTTATGTCTATTTATATACTAAAGCAGATGTAGCGGAGATAGATCATCTATTTCTGATATGACAGTCATAGGTTTGACTTCATCAGAATAGGGGATGGATCTATTAAGAAGGTAGTAGGGTGTGATGTCCTGGTATTTGGATGACATACACAGAGTAGGAAGTGATGTTCCTATACTACGATCGGTTATACTTTGGTTGTCACCCAGTGGTTTCTCCACATGGGACTTGGATATAATATCAAGACATTCTGGTTACTGGATATATGGTTTTAGATATGGATTTGGGTAGTTTCCTAATCAGGGTACTTAGACAACATTCTAGAGGTGCTTTAGAATGGACGACTCCTGGCATGGTGGTGTACCTGCAGGTGATGGAGTCACCCTCTCTAAAGGTGTCTTACAGACTAAAGGGGAGAGGGATGTGCATGATTGGCAGATCACTTGCTTAGGCAATTGAGTCAATCATGACATGTCAAGTACCACACCAGATGTTGTTTTTGTAGTAGATGCAATAAGTTGATATTGATCCAATCCTGGAGAGACGTTCGGAAGCAGTTTTAGAACATAAGTACATGTTCTAGGGATATGATAACAACAGCCTCTTTTAGGAGACAGTTATCATTCCAGGCTTCCAAGGTGACATGGATGACAGAGAGTTTGTCAGAGTTATAGTTTTCCTTCTGACGAGGGGCAGTATTTTGGACAGGTGGTCCAAGGGGATACTGAGGGAGGCATGACGCAGGATACAGATTAAGTTCAGTTGACGATACAGTCTAAAAAGTTTGGATTTGGAGTTCATTTATGAGCTAGGTCCCATCAGATATCCAGACATATTCTAAGACAGGTATTGCTCATTTCGGGAGATGGCTTTCTCCGCGAACTAGAGATAAAGGGAGACATAGAAAGAAACATCAAGGCGGATCCACTCACTGAGGCTATTCCTCGAACACATTAGTTTCGCAAACTGGTTTTGTAAGACTGATTAGTAGAGGAGTTGGGTGTTCGGTATCACACGGGCTGTGAGTATGCGACATCGCAATAATTAGCCTTGAGTGCAAGTGGGAGATTGTTGGAGATAGTGCCCTCAGAGTCAATTATTGGATCACAGGCACGTGATTGCAATGATTGATGGAGGACCTATGCCGGTAGGACAGTCTTACTCAAGATGATAGTATACTATCTGGTCTACCTTTATCATCGTGTACTGCTTCAGGTGACCTTACAGGTCACTATTGCGCGTTGATAAAGCCCTTAGGATTCTTGCTTGATAGCCAGCAGTATGATGGCGATCATATACGTGGGAGCTGGTACTCTATAAGCACATCCTTAAAAGGTCCCTAGTCGTGGGAGTTTCGAGATAGGGCATCGATACTCCAGAGTAGACTAGTGTATACAGTCGAGACCCCGACGAGGGGCGGTGGACGGTCTCATAAGCCATTGGTGTCAGTTGGTTCACCTAAGATGTATACAGGTGCTCATTGGGTTATGAGTACACCGGACAGGACTCGCCGGGAACATGCTGGTTGGTCTTATACCTGACGTCAGATAACAGTTCCTTGGTGACATGTGTACAGGTTAGTTCATCGACCTGAGATCGTCATTTGTCTCGTGTGAGTTCCCACTGTACTTTGATTACTACCCTACCACGCTCAAAGGAGACGTGAAAACATGTTTTAGTTGGGTACAGTCCCGAGCCACGTGGAGGCAGTGAGCGGATCTGCAGGGGTTCGTCTTTCTCGGTATTGGGGATGAGGTCGCGCTGTGTCTAGGAGAGCCATTACACGAAGTCCTTAGCCAAGGCAGGAGATTTACTAGTAAGTATTCCAGTAGTATCTCAGGGTGTTCTGGGCTACACTCCGACACGACTTGTACCGCTTTTGGGGGTCTGACTTTTACCAACCCCCTAGGCCCGCCATGCGATGCTCATAGACAAACGGACCGGACTGTACGGATATTGTCACTGACAGGCTCAGTAGGGTGTCAGGATGAGTTCGCTCATCGACGTCCCTTTTGGTCAATACCTGGTAGCCCGTTACGTATGGCTAATACCACTGACGTGCTAGTGGTTAAATCCACAACCAATGTATTGACGAGTCTTTAGAGTTCCCCCCCCAGACCGTTTCTCAAGTTTCGGGCGGAAAGCTGTAGATGCCATATGGAGATATAGCAGGGTTCGATGATGTACATGAGGTATTGCACGGATCATGATCGGACGGATAATACTGGCGGGCTTTAGTTTAAGCCGGATCCTAGTATTGTACAGTGTAGATTTTGTCTCATTGCATTTGTATTCGGTCGGGATACAAATGCGGGTATGTATACAAATGCGGGTATGTATATACAGTCGCGGGGTTTTCCTGTAATTTATTACGGGATCAGTTTTTTGAAGTTGCCAGTTTGCTTTCCTTTTCGGCCATTTTTCCTTTGTTCTTTCTTTGGCTGAAATTTGGTGGAGGGGATTATTTGCAATTATGCAATTAACAAAGGAGAAGACTTCTTGGTTCATGATTGTTCATGATGGCTTGACTTTTGTGATGAGAGTGATGGGTTTATGAGTGTGGATTTTGTTGTGATGATAATTCTTAATCATCACCTTTCTCTCTTTTTCTTGTATGATTGCTTCCCCCCCCCCTTTTGAGATCACTCCCCATTCTCATTCTAGAGAGAGGGCCGGCCATATTAGAGGTGGGGCTGTCCAAAATTTGGAGAGAGCATTTTGCTCTCATTTGGTTTGGAAAAATTCTCTAATTCATCACAAAATTCCACATCTCATTCCTCCACCAATACAAGGAAACTTCTAGTAACCCCATCGAGACAAAAGAGTTCTACACTTCATCTACAGTATTCTTGGACACGTCGACTCGCCAACTTCGTACCCGAGTTGCCTCGGTTCAGAGGTGGGAGCCCGTAAAAGAACCCAGCGATGTGGTACCCTTCCGACGAGGAGATGAAGACCGGAGATTCCGCGGGGAGATCGGGACGACGACGAGAAGACCGAAGGACACGGATCGCTCGGTATATCTCTCTACCCCTTCTCTAGTTAGCTAGGAGTAGGTTAATGGCCCGATCCGGGTTTATAGTGCGCGGTGGTGCCGGTTTACAAGTTAAAGAAAAGTATCGTTTCCGCATTTTGGCCTCGTTCTGACGGCCGGGACGCCGCCGTGCACTTACAAATACTACTGACCATCCTGTTAGTTGTATGTATGCCCTAGAGGCCAGTATTGTACAGATTATGTATATTATATTGGATGCTTGGACATATATAGAGATGACTTTCTTGCTCGACATGATAGTATGCTATCTGGTTGCCATTTATCTTAACATGTACACTAGTCTCTTTATACTGTCTTATAGTTACATGTTGGTAAAGCCCTTAGGATTTGTACTTGACTACCTAGACTATGATGCAGATCATACTAGTGGGGACATGGTAGTCCATAAGTACATCCTTCAAGGTCCCTAGTCGTAGGTGTATCGAGACGGGGCATCGATATACCAGAGTAGACTAGCGTATACGCTTCTCGACCCATGTGATGGGCGATGGATGATCCCATATCCATTGGTGTTTGACATCAGAGATGGTGTACGGGTGCTCAGTGGAGACTGGGTACACTGGACGGACTCGCCGAGAACTCCCAGATGGTATTATACCTCACGTCAGATGGCAGTTCTCAGGTGACACTTGTACAGATTAGTCTGTAGACCCGAGATCGTCATAGAGTCTTGTGTGATTCCCACTGTGCTTTGATCTCCACCTTACCACGTCCATGAGGGCGTGCAAAACGGTGGTCTTTGGGTACAGTCCCGAATCACATGGAGGCAATGAGCGATAGGAGGGGTTTCGTCTCTCCCGGTATTGGGAGTTGATGTTGCGCAGTGCTCGATTGGCCGTAACAGGGAAGTCCCTGGCCAGGGCTGATCAGAGATTTGCTGGTAAGTGTTACCAGTAGTTTCTCGACCCGTTACGAGCCTCACATCAGCATGACTTATCGGGTTATTGGGGTCTGACGTATACCACCCCTAGACTTGATATGCGACGTATCAGACGAAGAGACCGGACTGTATGGTAAGTGTTACTGGTCGGATTCGCAGGAGTGTGAGCGGGCTAGCTCGTCGATCTTCTGATCGCTCAATACCCGGGTGGCCGTTACGTTTAGCAGACCGCTTGCGGCTTGTGGGTGCTTGATATGATCATCATCTGCTACCGGCGTATTGACGAGTCTTTAGAGTCCTACACAGAGGTTTCCTGGCTCAAGCGAAACGAAATAGGAGCGCATATGAGATATGTGCAGGACCGAGAATAATGCGTGTATGTGATACCGCATTTCATTCTCGCGATATATGTTTCGAATGGTTATATTCGATATGACCTAGTTATCGAATCATTGATTCGATAAATCGATACATTGGATTCTAGTCGGTTATGTGCGACATGACCGGATCATTGAATCAAATGTTGATTTAATGATTTAATGCATAATTATATATTTGATATATTGCATTGCATTAACTAGTATTGGTTCACTTTAAACGGATTTTTCTCACTTGATTTGCACATTGTATATGTGATATACTATTGTGCACTTTTATGTATCATGTTTGATGATACTTGACCATATTGTTAAGTGTATGGAATTAAACCATAGTTAACTTGAGATTAGGGTTTTATTTATGCCTTTATTCATTTAATTGTTTATTCATTTATTTGGATAAAGATTTAGAGGAGAATGGTGGCATTTCTTGTTTTATGTTGAAGCTTCAAGAAGCTTTGACTTTGCTAACCATCCTTATCTTCATGCTTAACCCTAACCCTCTAAAGTGACCATGGTTTATTCTCTACACTTAACCCTAGTTTAGTTATGATAAGTATTTGATTTTCTATTTTCTTTTTATCATAACTTATCATAACTAGCTCATCTTCTTCTTCTTCTTCAAGCTTGCTACAAAAATGGCAACTTGAGTTAAAGTGAGATAAATCCAATTCTAAAGTGAACCCACCTCCTATTTCTTCACCCTCTACCTCTTGCCAAGTTGTTTTGGGTGTTTACTTCACAAGTTTCACAAGTTCGTGAAGTCGGAGCTTGAGTTTTTGCAACCTCGACGTAGATCGTCTTTGACACAAAGCCGACGACCTATTCCGCTTGCTTTCCCGATGAAGACGATGATCGAGTCGAGGATTCATGATGGACAGCGAGGGCATGACCACGTGGAGCTAAGGAGGCGGAAATCCGGATCTACAAAGGTTGTAGCATCTCAACTTTAGTTAAATAGTTAACTAGTTTTCCGTTTCGCCTAAACATCTAGTTTAAGATCCGTAGTTTAGGGTTTCTCGGCACCAAAAAATTTTAAATTGGCATGTTCGATGCTTTGTGAGACCACTATAGGGTGCCTAGGAACTGAATGTTGTTAGACTTATTTCATGTGTTGATCTGTATTGGGAAAACTTGGGTGTTCGATTGTTCGATCGGAAAGTTTAACATTTTCTGCTTATCTGGAATGTGATACAATAATTGGAATTCACAAACAGTTATGTGATAACTGAATGAATGTTATAAATCTAGCAGTTTAGTTTCACTTTATATTGAAAAGTGTTTTCGATAATGAGACTAAAATGCGGGGTTTATAACTGTTAGGCATGTGATGTCTAAAGTAGTTGCAGATTCCAATTGTTGTAGTTTTACACTTTCTTTTCTGTGACCGTAAGTGTAGTATGTTCATATCGCCGGTTTCGTTGCTATACGTCAACGACAATTGGGGTATGCATACTTACTTACGTTGATGACATGTGATGTTATGTGTTGCTGGATATGTTATATTGGATCGTCGTGTTCGAATAGCCGGGGGTTTTTATGTGAGATGAGTGTTTTTCATTTTCATTCATGTAAAAACTTGTATGTAATATTCTTTTATTTGGGGCACTTCTAGGTAGCGGAAGTAGTCACCGTTTGTATATTATTTATTTTTCTGCACTAGGATAGACCCAAGGAGGGGAGCACAAGTAACCGGGTTCTGGGGTCCAGTGGGAGACCAACTCGAGGAGTCGAGTCCGGGTCTCCTAACCCTAGAATTGGCAGGGTTGCTTGCCGCTCTCGTAGGGGTCTAGGGGTGTGGGATTGGCTATTCATCACGACCGTGGAATCCGTGTTTTATACTGGCTCGTATTGAAAACACGGACGTCCTAGTATATCCAATATTTCATATGTTTATTCTGCTGCGATATCTGTGATGAGATCATGTGATGTTTCTGTGATGGATATAGTATATAGTATATATGATATATTATATAGACGTTACTTATGTTTTACACCCGCGCTAGCCCTGCCCTGCTCTGTCGTTAGTTACCTAACCTAACGGTGCACGAGGGGACATCGAGGCGAATGCGGATGGCATAAGTGTACGTTATATCTATCTGTGATGTTTAGGTATTTAAATGATGGGACTTCATTAATGTGATTAATGAAAGATAAGAAACCTAAGATGTTGTAGAATCGAATTTTAAAATAAAACAGGTAGCTACAGTTCTTGCTTTGCATAGCGGTATATATGATATACCCTGCACCTTATTCGATGAGGAAAGGACCGAGATCCCTTCACCGGGAGTGACTCCTTTAGCAATAACTGGCATATGCTACACACTCGGTTTGGCTTTGATTGCTTTTAAGAGTTTTTTGCTTTGCACAGCGATATATATGATATATCCCGCACCTCATTCGACGAGGAAAGGACCGAGATCCCTTCACCGGGAGTGACTCCTTTAGCAAAACTGGAAAAGCCTCAAAATCACTCCATTTTAAAACTTCATTTGATTCTACAACGATATCAAGTTCATTACGCTCATGGTTTTATGAAAACCTGCGTAGCCCTCCGTCATTTCAGATAAATCCTACTTAGTATTCGTGCTACGTTTGTTGACCTCCGTCAAGGCGTAGTGTGCGGTAGCTAACTAGTATTTGTCTGCTTATGCATATGATGCAGATTGGATTAGGGTAGTCGTACGACCTTGTTGACCTCCGTCAAGGGTCGTGCGGGTGGGTTTGATTCAATCAAGAAATGACGGGTTGAACTTGACTTGCACCCTGTGGTTTGTTGACCTCCGTCAAGGTCATAGGATGCTTGGGGCAAAATATTATCGGGAATTTCAAGTGTTGAAATTTGCAATGAGATTGCATACCTTCTATGAGATAGTTGGATCCCGATACCCACTGCGAGTAAGAGTTACTCCTGGGAGAGTTTTACACAGTGCAATTAGCCGATCAAGTAGGTGTCTAGAAAGGTGTTAACGAGGTTACGCCTCTGGGAAAATGAGGTTTACATTAATTAGGTTCGTGCGAAAGCACGGGGGACCTCCCTCAAAGTACCGACACTGGCCTGGCTGAAAGATTGGCGAACTTGTAGTGTGTAATTAATCCCGGCTAGTCTTTCCTTTTAAGGTTTGAAGGAAGATTTGATAAAAAGCAGTGGGAGCCATCCTGATTAGATAAGATAAAAACCAATCTGATCTTGCACGAGCATACGCTAAAGTGTTTTCTTCTCTCTCTCTCCAGGTAGCGACCATTTCATGCCCTAATAAAGATAATAATATGGATGTATTGACCGAACCCGCATGTTATACTGTGCTGGGGAACGTTGGTTCCGTTCTTTCTTATAAGAGTTATAGGAATGAACAGGATATAGGGGAATGCCAGGATTCCCATGCCACCCGAATGAAGAAAGTACATGATGATGCATTTTCTTCGGGTGTGTTCGTTACTGAGAACTGTTTCTCCATTTGCTCTACGTCCTGGGTATTGGATACCGGGTCGGGATCCCATATATGTAATCAGTTACATGGGCTAAGGAAAGGTAGAGAACTTGGAGAAGGTGATAAAGACATTAGAGTTGGAAATGGTGCAATTGTTGCAGCTAAGACTGTCGGGGAATATCACCTTGTATTACCAACGGGTAATACATTGGTTCTGAACGAATGCTATTACATGCCGAACCTGATATGCAACATTATATCGGTTTCTTTGCTAAGTAAAGAAGGATATAATTTTGTATTGCAAGACAATGTTATGAACATTTTCCATAACCAAAAGTTGGTTGGATCAGGCACGTTGTGCAATGGCATTTATGTTCTAAATCAATCAACAGTTCTGAGCATAACAAACACACACAAGAGGAAGAGTTCTGAACTCAACGAATCCTTCTTGTGGCATTGTAGACTGGGTCACATCAATGCGACACGACTAGCTAAGTTGCATAAGGATGGATATTTAAATCCGTTTGAATTTTCATCCTATGACACTTGCCAGTCATGTCTCAAAGGCAAGATGACCAAGACTCCGTTTACGGGACACGGAGAAAGAGTTACCGAACTCTTAGGACTAATACATAGTGATGTATGCGGTCCCATGTCTACACATGCCAGGGATGGTTCTTTATACTTCATTACATTCACTGACGATCTCTCTAGGTTCGGGTATGTGTTCCTGATGAAACACAAATCAGAAGCTTTTGAGAAATTTAGGGAATATAAACAAGAAGTTGAGAACCAAACCGGAAAAAGTATTAAAATCCTACGATCTGATCGAGGAGGAGAATACTTGAGCATTGAATTTCTGGACTTCCTAAAAGAGAATGGGATTCTCTCTCAGCTAACTCCTCCATATACACCACAGCACAACGGTGTATCGGAGCGGAGAAACCGCACCCTATTAGATATGGTGCGCTCTATGATGAGTGTAGCTGAGTTGCCTATTTCCTTCTGGGGATATGCACTGGAAACAGCAGCATACCTACTGAACAGGGTTCCCACCAAATCTGTGCCTACCACACCATATGAGATATGGGAAGGGAAGAGACCATATCTTAATTTTATAAAGATATGGGGTTGCCCGGCCTATGTCAAAAGACAAAAACCGGACAAACTCGAGGCAAGATCTGTTTTGTGTAAGTTTGTTGGATATCCCAAACATTCGCGAGGGTATATCTTCTACCACAGTGAGGAACAAAGAGTATTTGTTGCTCAACATGCCACCTTTTTAGAAAAGGAATTTCTTGCAAAAGAAATTAGTGGCTCTGAGGTAGAACTGGAAGAGGTTCCAGCTGAACAAAACACAACAGAAGATTTAGTGGAACCAGAGCATTCAGTAGCTTCCGACGAACCTCAGCCTTTCCGCCGATCTGGTAGGGTTTCTCGTCCACCTGAGAGATACTACGGTTTTCTCATTGATGGTGGAAGCGAGGATTGCATCATGGAGGATGATGACCCAACTAGCTTCGAGCAGGCCATCACGAGTGGGGACTCAGTGAAATGGCTGGATGCTATGCGGTCCGAGATGGATTCCATGTACACCAACAAAGTATGGACTTTGGAAGTTGCTCCTGAAGGGGTAAAACCCATTGGGAGCAAGTGGATCTTCAAGAAGAAACTTGGTGTAGATGGGAAAGTGGAGACTTTCAAAGCTAGACTTGTAGCAAAGGGTTTTCGTCAAAGACCAGGTGTGGACTATGACGAGACCTTTTCTCCAGTGGCTATGCTTAAATCCATCCGAATCATGCTTGCCATTGCTGCCTTTCATGACTACGAAATCTGGCAAATGGATGTTAAGACCGCCTTTCTAAATGGTGATTTAGAAGAGTGCGTGTACATGACTCAGCCAGAGGGCTTCGTAGACAGTGGGAGCAGCGGGAAGGTGTGCAAGCTGCTTAAATCCATTTATGGATTAAAGCAAGCATCGCGGAGTTGGAACATCTGCTTTGACGTCGTTATCAAAGAGTTTGATTTCGTCAAAAATCCAGATGAACCTTGTATCTACAAGAAGGTGGCAGAGAGTAAAGTTGTCTTCCTCGTATTGTACGTGGACGACATACTCTTGATAGGAAATGATATTTCTATGCTGCAATCGGTCAAGCTCTTCTTATCACAAAGATTCTCAATGAAAGATCTTGGTGATGCCTTCTGTATATTGGGAATCAGGATCTATAGAGATAGATCCAAACGGATTTTGGGATTGTCCCAATCCAGGTACATTGACACCATACTAAAGAGGTTTAGTATGGAAGAGTCCAAGCGTGGGAATATGCCCACGATCTCTGGAGTCACTCTCTCCAAAGAGATGTCTCCCAAGACTGATTTGGAGAGAGCTCGCATGCAAGGGATACCCTACGCTTCGGCGGTAGGCTCTATCATGTATGCGATGCTATGTACCAGACCCGATGTAGCATACTCACTAAGTGTAGTGAGCAGGTATCAAGCTGATCCTGGAGAGAGTCACTGGACAGCTGTGAAGAGCATTCTCAAGTACTTGCGAAGGACTAGAGATATGTTCTTGGTGTATGGTAACGGAGAACTCCAAGTGGAGTCCTTTACCGATTCCAGCTTCCAGAGTGATAAGGACGACTCTAAGTCGCAGTCGGGTTTTGTCTTTACCCTTTACGGAGGGGCGGTTAGCTGGAAGAGTTCCAAGCAGGAAACCGTGGCAGACTCGACGATGGAGGCTGAATACATCGCTGCCAACGATGCTGCTAAAGAAGCTGTCTGGGTCAAGAAGTTCATTACTGAACTTGGAGTGGTTCCATCCATTGAGCATCCAATACCTTTGTATTGCGATAACAATGGAGCGGTGGCTTTGGCCAAGGAACCCAGGTCCCATCAGCGATCCAGGCATATTCTGAGGCGGTATCACCTGATCCGGGAGATAGTTGATCGCCGGGAGATCGAGGTCAGGAGAGTTGACACGAAGAACAACACGGCGGATCCACTCACGAAGGCCATTCCCCAGATACAGTTTGAGAGACTCTTCGAGATGCTCGGTATGAGATACTACAGCAGCTGGCCCTAGTGCAAGTGGGAGATTGTTAGTTGTATGTATGCCCTAGAGGCCAGTATTGTACAGATTATGTATATTATATTGGATGCTTGGACATATATAGAGATGACTTTCTTGCTCGACATGATAGTATGCTATCTGGTTGCCATTTATCTTAACATGTACACTAGTCTCTTTATACTGTCTTATAGTTACATGTTGGTAAAGCCCTTAGGATTTGTACTTGACTACCTAGACTATGATGCAGATCATACTAGTGGGGACATGGTAGTCCATAAGTACATCCTTCAAGGTCCCTAGTCGTAGGTGTATCGAGACGGGGCATCGATATACCAGAGTAGACTAGCGTATACGCTTCTCGACCCATGTGATGGGCGATGGATGATCCCATATCCATTGGTGTTTGACATCAGAGATGGTGTACGGGTGCTCAGTGGAGACTGGGTACACTGGACGGACTCGCCGAGAACTCCCAGATGGTATTATACCTCACGTCAGATGGCAGTTCTCAGGTGACACTTGTACAGATTAGTCTGTAGACCCGAGATCGTCATAGAGTCTTGTGTGATTCCCACTGTGCTTTGATCTCCACCTTACCACGTCCATGAGGGCGTGCAAAACGGTGGTCTTTGGGTACAGTCCCGAATCACATGGAGGCAATGAGCGATAGGAGGGGTTTCGTCTCTCCCGGTATTGGGAGTTGATGTTGCGCAGTGCTCGATTGGCCGTAACAGGGAAGTCCCTGGCCAGGGCTGATCAGAGATTTGTTGGTAAGTGTTACCAGTAGTTTCTCGACCCGTTACGAGCCTCACATCAGCATGACTTATCGGGTTATTGGGGTCTGACGTATACCACCCCTAGACTTGATATGCGACGTATCAGACGAAGAGACCGGACTGTATGGTAAGTGTTACTGGTCGGATTCGCAGGAGTGTGAGCGGGCTAGCTCGTCGATCTTCTGATCGCTCAATACCCGGGTGGCCGTTACGTTTAGCAGACCGCTTGCGGCTTGTGGGTGCTTGATATGATCATCATCTGCTACCGGCGTATTGACGAGTCTTTAGAGTCCTACACAGAGGTTTCCTGGCTCAAGCGAAACGAAATAGGAGCGCATATGAGATATGTGCAGGACCGAGAATAATGCGTGTATGTGATACCGCATTTCATTCTCGCGATATATGTTTCGAATGGTTATATTCGATATGACCTAGTTATCGAATCATTGATTCGATAAATCGATACATTGGATTCTAGTCGGTTATGTGCGACATGACCGGATCATTGAATCAAATGTTGATTTAATGATTTAATGCATAATTATATATTTGATATATTGCATTGCATTAACTAGTATTGGTTCACTTTAAACGGATTTTTCTCACTTGATTTGCACATTGTATATGTGATATACTATTGTGCACTTTTATGTATCATGTTTGATGATACTTGACCATATTGTTAAGTGTATGGAATTAAACCATAGTTAACTTGAGATTAGGGTTTTATTTATGCCTTTATTCATTTAATTGTTTATTCATTTATTTGGATAAAGATTTAGAGGAGAATGGTGGCATTTCTTGTTTTATGTTGAAGCTTCAAGAAGCTTTGACTTTGCTAACCATCCTTATCTTCATGCTTAACCCTAACCCTCTAAAGTGACCATGGTTTATTCTCTACACTTAACCCTAGTTTAGTTATGATAAGTATTTGATTTTCTATTTTCTTTTTATCATAACTTATCATAACTAGCTCATCTTCTTCTTCTTCTTCAAGCTTGCTACAAAAATGGCAACTTGAGTTAAAGTGAGATAAATCCAATTCTAAAGTGAACCCACCTCCTATTTCTTCACCCTCTACCTCTTGCCAAGTTGTTTTGGGTGTTTACTTCACAAGTTTCACAATTTCGTGAAGTCGGAGCTTGAGTTTGTGCAACCTCGACGTAGATCGTCTTTGACACAAAGCCGACGACCTATTCCGCTTGCTTTCCCGATGAAGCCGATGATCGAGTCGAGGATTCATGATGGACAGCGAGGGCATGACCACGTGGAGCTAAGGAGGCGGAAATCCGGATCTACAAAGGTTGTAGCATCTCAACTTTAGTTAAATAGTTAACTAGTTTTCCGTTTCGCCTAAACATCTAGTTTAAGATCCGTAGTTTAGGGTTTCTCGGCACCAAAAAATTTTAAATTGGCATGTTCGATGCTTTGTGAGACCACTATAGGGTGCCTAGGAACCTTTCACATCCATATGAAGTGACGGAGGGCTACGACTGGTTTTGGCGAAACCGTGAACGTAGTGAACTTGAAATAATCGAAGGAACCTGATAGCTTTTTAAAAGGAGTGGTCAAAGCTCCGCAATTAAAAATTCTGCTCTTTTAAAATAACCGAGTAGTTTCTTTTAAATTTGTTCCAACGATTCATCTTTGGTTTGTTTTCTTTGCATTAAAATAATGCGTCTCATCATTTATCCTATCATTGCATAAAACAACAAAAATACAACGTCCACTTATGCCATCCGCATTCGCCACTAGGCCCCGTCATTCACCCGTTATGTTACTTAACTAACGACAGAGCGGGGGTTGGGCTAGCGCGGATGCAAAACATAAGCAACGCCTACTAAATATCATATATAGATATTGTACGTTCGTCAGACACAATAATAGGCATTCCAGATCACAGATGAACACATTGGATATACTAGGAATCCGCGTTTCGTTCGAGCCTGCAACAAAAGACGGATTACACGGTCGTGATGAATAGCCAAACCCCACCGTAGACCCCTACGGGTGCGGCAAACTACCCGCCTAGTACCAGAAGTGAAACAGTCTCTCTCAACGACGTGAGTAGTCCATTAAACACTTCAAAGTACCCGGTAGTTTATGCACCCCATCTTGGGTCTATCCTAGAAGCATAAAACAGTAAATGAAATAATACAACGGTGGCTACAATCTCAACCTGGATGTGCCCCGCAAAAGAATATTACAACATATTACAATTTACATCGAATGAAAGATAAAAACTCTCATCTTACATCCCCGGCTATTCATCCACGACATTCCAATGAAGTTCATATCCACAAACCAATATCCATTACAGAAATGTGCAACCCCCAACTAACCGACATACTAGCAATTAGCGAAGGTTTACGAACACATCAAATAACCCGATTAGCAAATAACTTAGAATTTCGATCGACAACCTTTTTCCGTGTCTACCCTAAATGCAAGCCAGCACTGAAATGACCTGGGCAGAAACAAAATATACAGGAAAACAGAACACCGAAAAATAAGACAAACTGTGTAAATAAGAGTCAACTCGGAGTCGACTCGGCCGTGGATCTGCGACGTATTACACCAATCCGCCGAGCTTTCGCGGTCGTCTCACCGAGTTAGCAACTTGTATTTCTCCAGTATTCTTAGAATTCCTTGCTGTGAACTTTCATGCCTCTGAAATAATTTTTTCGACAGGTTTAAAATCGATAGAAACTTGAGAGTTCCGGGGTTAAGTATTCGTGTTTTTCCGACGATCGAAGTTCTAATTAGTTGCTAACAAGCTAGTAAAGGTTTAGTAGGCTCTGATACCACTGTAAGTCCATGTCACGCACCCCACGTGTTTGCGGGGAGGCGTAATGTATGAAAAACAATTATCAAAGCTTCGTAATACGGACTTGAGCACACGGATCGTGTCTAAACCGTTACTAGCAAACTAGGAGAGGTTTAAGTACTCTGATTCAAAGTTATACCTCACGTTACTTGTCCTTCGGGTCTTCATCGCTGTCCTCCACACCTCGTCGGCTCTATGGAACATGGGTACCTCAACGGCCTGCTCGAGTCAAATACGATCCACCTGAGAGTCTATAGTCCGAGCTCCTATCTCGAATCTGAGATAACTGCGGCTTCTAGTTTGCTAATCTGGAAGTCCTAAAGGGTGCAGAGTATTTAGATGGATTACTTAGTCACTTAAACCCTAGGATTCTCAAATCATGAGAACTATTAGGGTTTGAGGAAGAAGATGAAAACTTGAGGAGAGAGAAGTGTTTTGTGATAATGAAATGAATAATACTCAGGCTAGAATAATATGAAGCATAATAATATCTCTCTTGATAATATCAAGATAATATCTAGCATGCTTCATTTAATTCTAAGGGTGAATCACCTCATGAGTCATTAAGCATTTAATGTAAACATACACCTCATCCTCCACCTCATTTAGTTTAAATCCTAAAAGGAAATAAACACAAACGAGTCACCTTCTTCTAGAAGCTTCCCGAGAAATTACGAGACTGCCCCTCCTATCCGTATTTCTGAAAACACGGATAATCTTTGACTGAATAAATCCATCTGTATAATACTAGAATCTGGCTTAAACCAAAGCCCGCTAGTATTATCTACCCGACCATAGTACGTGCACAAATGTACGTAAGTGATCGCGGCCCTGCCGTAAAACCATACGGCCTCTACACCTTTTGTCCGGTGCAGGGAACTCTCCGTGTGGGACTCTAAAGACTCGATACTATACTGGCAGTAGGTTTAACCACAGGCCGCAAGCGGTACTAGTTATACTAATGGTCTCCAGGTAGATGTCGATAAGAAGGCCGATGAGTAAACACATCCGAACTCCTACTGAGCCTGTATGTGACAATCTCCGTACAGTCCGGTCTGTTCATCTAGGACTATCGCATATCGGGCCTAGGTAGGCGGCAAGCGTCAGTCCCCTAACAGCGGTATAAGTCTTGTCGCGGTGAAGCCCATTACACCTTGAGAAACTACTAGAGCACCTACCTGTAAATCTCGCTTGCCCTGGCCAGGGACCTTGCGTAATGGCTCTCCATACACAGCGCGATATCAACCCCCAATACCGGGAGAGACGAATCCTGTCTAACCGCCACTGCCTCCAAGTGCTTCGGGACTGCACCCAACTATTACCTGTTTGCATGACTCCTTTGAGCTGTTGTAGGGTAGTAATCTAAGTACAGTGGGAACACACTCGAAGCGAAGTAGCAATGTCAAGTAGACAGACTAAGCTGTACTCATGTCACCTGGGAACTGCAATCTGACGATAGGTATAGTACCAACCTGCAGTTCCCGGCGAGTACTGTCCGGTATACTCGTAACCTAACGAGCACCTGCATACTATCTCCAGTATGACGTACTGATGGCTGTGGGACAGACCATCTCCCCATGCTGGGATGAGAAGCGTATACACCAGTCTACTTTGGAGTATCGATGCCCTGTCTCGATAATCCTACGACCAGGGACCTGTATAGGATATTGCTTATAGACTACCCAGTCCCCACTAGTGTGACTGCCATCACAACGCTGGTAATCAGGCAAAGATCCTAAGGGCTCTACTAATATGTATAAGCGATATGTTAAAAGAAACATATGCACATATTAAAGTAGAAACAAACCAAGTGGCATAATACCATTTTTAGCAAGACTGTCAATACAACTATGAATATCCCAAGCTTCCATTAAGTAATATACAAACCAGTATGATACAATAATGGCCTCTAGGGCATATACACTAACACATGCTTGGTCCAGGGCTTTATCTCCAGTAAAATAGACCCTCCATGTATGCAAAATTGGCTAATTTCACCTATGGTAAAATCTGGAGCAAGTTTCAAAGTTTCTGATTTCGTTTTGCGGCTTTTAATGAATTGGAATTTTGTATTTGTATTTCCCCTCGGTCACTTGACGTTTGCACGTCAATTTCGAGGGTTGTTTGGTCATTCTTGCATGTGTAGACCATAGGTTTAAACCTATGTATGATACGCGTGCCGTTTTGGTTTTCGTGTGCGATTTTGGTTTACGATACTATGTATGATATGTTGATACCCCCACGTGGACTTCGGATGATAAAAATGAGGATGACGACATCGACTTCGGCGAGCGATGATCATGTGAGTAGATATATATCTACGGGGGAAGTCGGGTGGATGACGTATAGCACCCCTGCAGTTCGTAGTGTAACCTATGATACTTTGTGTGTGTGTGTGTGTGTGTGTGTGAATCATGGATAGTTATCAAGTAAGGTCCTAGGAAGTCATGGATTGATTCTAGTATAATTGATTGATAGTGTCGTTAGTTAGTTGTAGTCGCGAACCCTAGAATAAGATTTACACTCACACACACACACACACTCGCATGCATTTTACTTTCTTATGCGTATATGGGGATATGTATATATGTATGTATGTGTGTGTGTGTGTGTGTGTGTATATATATACATAAACACACACATAGTTATAGGACTATATATATATACACACACACACACACACATGGATGATGAGGATAGTATACGATATTTGGAGATGAGTCGATGAGATTGGGTATGGTGCCACGAGATCGGTGATATGATTTGGTTCGTATTATGAGATACGACATGATATTATAGTGGATCCTTAGGCGATGTGTTTTCATAGATACGCATATATATATGTAGATGGTATCAGTATGTACTAGACTTTAGATCAATACCCCTATCATGTTATGATGATAAGGATACCAGATAAATGATGAGACAAATGTGATATTCGACCTGTACCCAGATTGGGATGTCGTACAATGGATTTACCGTACGAGCTATTTATTGATGATAGATCCACACTCTTGACTCGAGAATGTCATATTATATATTGTATCATATGTGATACTAGTGAGGCAGGATCACCGACTATTATATTTATATATATCGACTCAGATTTAGGTGGTTTCCTTACCTTTTCGATTAGTCTGTTAGTTTAGTCCTGTAGTTTATTTGTAGATGTTAGACTAGACTCGAGTTATACCTATTTCAAAACTAACAAATCGTGAGTATTTTAAAAGACAGGCCAAGGGATTCTACGGATATTTCAAAGGACGTATCTTTTCTTAAAAACACCATAGCCCTTATTTTCTAAACACCACGATTCGTGTTATTTCAAATGGCAAAACTGTATGACTCATATATATTAACGTAGATTCTTCATTGTTGCGTTTATTATTCATTTTTCGTATATTCTTGCTATTCGCATCGCATTGCATGTTTAAATGTGTTTTATCGTTATATTGAAACCCATGCTGTCAGGACACCAGCACCATTACCGATGATGCGTATGCTCCACGTACACCTGCTTGCCGGCTCACACACATCATCATCGGTAATTGCCATGTCACGTACACATTAGAAAATACAACTTCATTAGTATAAAATGTTAGCTGATAGTTTCGACATGGTACTAGTGAGCTTGCTTTTATATGATAGCTTAGACATTGCATTTATTACTGTGATTTTTATGCATATTTATATATTCATTTGCTATGACATTATAGGCCAGTCCGGATTGCCGGAGCCCAATAGTATGAAATTCATTGTTTATTTACCCTTGAGATTTGGATTTCGGATTTCCATGTGATTTCTGGATTTGGAGAAACCGCAAGGATTTTATAAACTGATTATCATTTTCAAATGAAAGTTGTGGTTTTCTCATGATATGATATGAGATATGTCCACCATCAGTTTTCTCGGCTCTTGAACGATATCATACACCCGATTCGAGGAGGAGGAGGAACCGTCTGTGGGTGCATGGTGGATCCGGTGCGGTACCCCGGGGCAAGATGGTCACAGATGATGGCGTTGAGCCTGGAAGGGGAGCACTACCGGCCGGTGATTTTATTGTGACTCGACGGATATCCGGAGGATACCGATCGGAGTCCATGCTATTCCGGATAACCAGAGCCTGAGGTTTTGAGATTTGATGATATGGGCCAGTCCGGATAGCCGGAGCCCTAGATATTGAGATTCGAGGTTGCAGGTCAGTCTGGATTGCCGGAGCCTAAGATATTGAGATATTGAGATATTGGGATTGATGTTTTGTGTCGATACTTGACACTGATTCCATGTTGATTTCATTGATGATACCTCTATTTATGAATATACAGAAATCTCACTAAACTAAGAAAACAGTTTTCGCATTCATGATGCATTTGTTTTCATTATATTGCATTCATACCTCATATTTATGATACGTTACTACCTAAGGCACTGACACGAGAACTTGGTACTACACTTATGTATAGATGTTTACCCTTGCCACCTTATCTTGCTTCAAGATTTATCATTTTGAGGATATATATTATGATCGTATTGACCTAGGATTGAGTCATACATACGATTTATGCTCGGTGATGTTTTTTACTCACGAGTTGGCAACTCACCCCCATTGTGCCACAGTTTCTTGTAGGTCTTGTCGTACAGGTTTTTCCTGGCGGCTTTGCTGGCACATTACTTCATTCCTGGTGATTGCTTTGGTAGGTGGGTCCACTCATATCGTGGCCACCATTGTGCCTTTTATTTATATTCAGTTGTATCTAGTAACTCCATCAACCAGACTTGATATTTATTAGACCTAGAAGAACAGTTGTATATTTTTTCGACATTAGAGTCGCGTATTGTATTATTATGGGTTTTCCTGATGTTATTGAGTTTCCTTTTGAGTTTTAATCCTCGCCCTTGGCGTTGTATATTATATTCCTTGCGTGGTTGTAACCGTCAATTGTCGAAGAGCTAGCTCCCGCTTGGGGATGCCTTTATTCATATTATTCATGTTGTACCCCTTTTGGGGCCAGTATTTACAAAGGACACTCTGCCGAAATTTTCGGAAAAGATATGATGTTTTAAAAATGTTTACAACGACTTTTCAAAGTGATTATAAGCAACTTTAAAACAAGTTTTCATTCACCTTCTTTTTTTAAATGGTTTAGATTTCTGGGTTTTGGCTTACTTGAATTAGATGGTGTACTATAGACTTCATATGATTCAAGTGCTAGTTACGTGCCATTTCGGGTCGTGACACTTATGCCATCCGAATTCGCCACAGTGTCCCGTTATGCACCGTTAGGTTACTTAACTAACGGCATAGCGGGACGTGACTAGCGCGGGTTTAAAACATAAGTAAATTTATTATATATCACATATATAATATATCCATTCGTCTAAGAATTCTAAGTGATCACATCACAGAAAATAAGCAGTGGAAAACATCATATGAAATATTGGATATACTAGGATTTCCGTGTTTTAAATTAAGCCAATAAAAAAAACACGGATTCCATGTTCGTGATGAATAGCCAAATCCACATCCCTAGACCCCTACGAGAGCGGCAAGAAACCCTGCCAATTCTAGAGTTAGGAGACCCGGTCACGACTCCTCGAGATGGTCTCCCACTGGACCCTAGAACCCGGTTACTTGTGCTCTCCTTCTTGGGTCTATCCTAATGCGGAAAAGTAAATAATATACATCAATGGTGACATCATCCTCAACCCGGAA
Organism: Agapanthus africanus; assembly: GCA_030015575.1. Classification (NCBI taxonomy): domain Eukaryota; kingdom Viridiplantae; phylum Streptophyta; class Magnoliopsida; order Asparagales; family Amaryllidaceae; genus Agapanthus; species Agapanthus africanus. The sequence continues at coordinate 58,700,143 of JASDDO010000029.1, forward strand.
GTGCCCCAATAAAAGAATATTACACACAAGTTTTTACATGAATGAAAATGAAAAACTCTCATCTCACATAAAAAAAAACCCGGCTATTCAAAATACGACAATCCAATATAACATATCACAGCAACACATAACATCACATGTCATCAATGTAAGTAAATATGCGTATCCCAATTGTCATTGACATATAGCAACGAAACCAGCAATACACCACATATTACACTTACGGTCGCAGAAAACAAAATGAAAAACTACAACAGTTGGAACCCGCAACCACCATAGACATCATGAACCTAATGTATCACATACTTTGGATTTCATGCCCAACAAATGAATTCCTTAGACATCACATTTCTAACAATTATATGTAGGGTTATTTGGCACGACCACAAGGTTTCACAAGGCATCAAACATGCCGTATTTAAAATTTCTAGTGTGCCAAACAACCTAACCTAGGATCTAACTAGAGTTTTAGGAGATAAACTAAAATGTAAACAACTTTACATAGAAAGTGAATGAGGGATACAACCTTTGTAGACCGGTCCTTCACTTCTAAAGCTCCGTGTAGTAGTCCCTTCACTGCGAGTATCGATCTCCCGAAGTCTAGTATAGATTCTCCCGGAGAAATGAACAAGCTTTTTCGAAGTCTTCAAGGCCGAAGATGATCTACGTCGAGGAGACTCAAAATCATGCTACCCCTTCACTAATTGTGAAATTAGTGAAGCAAACACCCTAAACTAAATGGCAAGTAGTAGAGGATGATGAAGTAGGAAGTGGGCTCTCTTTAGATTTATTTTTCTCACAATATTTTCTCACCTTGAGAATAGCTAGTAAGCTTTTCTCATGAGGAAGAAGAAGCTCAAGTGAAGAAGATGAGAGAATGAACTCATGAGGTGAGAATGTGAACCATGGGTGAGTTAGTGTAATACACTTACTCTTGTAGAGAATAAACCATGGCTAGTTAATAATGGTTAGGTTAATAAATATCTACAAGTAAAACAAACTTAGTGGACTTGGTCGATGGTTCCACAAGCTTCAACCATGTGACTTAATCCCACTAATTTTGATTAACTTGGATAAATATAAACCCATCACATTATTAAGCATGGTGCATGTCTCATACACCCATGTCACATGTGGCATCTAGCATGACACAAAAGTTGTACATTAATATATATCACATATACACTAATGCACACAAGTGAGAAAAGAAATCATAAGTGAGATAATATTAGTTAATGTAATCTAGTATATCTAATATACAATTATACATTAAATTACTAAATCAACATTTGATTTAATAATCCGGCTATATCACATATAACCGACTAATATCAAATGCAACAACTTATCGAATCAACACTTGATCCGATAATCCAGCTATATCTCATATAACCGACCGATGTCACAAATCGCGAGAATAGAATGCGGTATCCAATACGCGCATTAATCTCGGTCCCGCGCATATCTCATATGTGCTCCTACTCCATTTCGCATGAACCAGGAAACCTCTGTGTAGGACTCTAAAGACTCGTCAATACGCCGGCAGTAGGTGATGATCATATTAAACACCCACAAGCCGCAAGCGGTCTGCTAAACATAACGGCCACCCAGGTATTGAGCGATCAAAAGATCAACAAGCAAGCCTGCTCATACTCCTGCCAATCCAATCAGTAACACTACCGTACAGTCCGGTCTCTTCGTCTGATATGTCGCATATCTCGTCTAGGGGTAGTAAAAGTCAAACCCCAGTAACTCGATAAGTCATGCCGATATGAGGCTCATAATAGGTCGAGAAACTACGGGTAACACTTACCAGTAAATCTCTGAAACAGCCCTAGCCAGGGACTTCCTGTTATACCCAATCGAGCACAGCACAACATCAACCCCCAATACCGGGAGAGACAAATCCCCTCCTATCGCTCATTGCCTCTAGAGAAATCCGGCCAGGCCGGCCCCACCACCTCCTGTGGGCCTCATTCTTCTACTGGCCCCTCTTTGCTGCCTTGTCATCATTTTGTTATTGTTTATTTATTAAGTTTTTGAGCCTATAAATACATAACAAAGGGCAAAGGAGTGCATACCTTTTGTTCTAGTTTTGTATCAAAACTCTTGTAATTTGTAAGCTTGCTTTCCTTTGTAATTCTTGAGCTGTTGCCCCTTTACCTTGACCTTGCAACTTCTTCATTGAACTTGCAAGCTTAAGGTTTAGGTTCTTGACTTCAAAATTAGTGTAACTTGTTTGTGATTCAATAAAAGTTCTCATTTTTTATTTACCATGTCTTGTTCTATGTTTACATATTTGAACTTGTGAAATTCTCGCTTTACTTTGATCTTGCAACCTCTTAAGTGAGCTTGCAACCTTAAAGTTTTGTATTTGGATTTCACACTTCACCGGGCTTACGAACACTTGGAAATATTCGCACTTGGATTCATCGGTTCTCTCTTTTTCTTTCTTTTATCATATTTTTCATTATGTTCGTTACTCTTTTCCCTTTTTCTTATTTTTACTTTGTAAATATGTGTGAGTAGTCGCTATACTTGTTAAGGGTAGAATATGGTTAGAATGTATTTGAAGATGTTATTTGTTAAAAACCTTAAAACCCCTAAACTTTGCAATTGAAACTCCGTGCAAATCACTCGCAATTCCGCTCCGCTAGGCATCCTATTCTACCCCGATAGCGATGATTCCTAATCGTGACCGGATTGCTAATGATTTGCCGGAGGCTAGAATCAAGAGATAACAACGGAAGGACAAGGGACAAGGAAGACGGATTTAGCGAAATGCCGCAAATATCGTATTTCAAGTTCCCTAATCCGCGTTGTTATCTATTGCTTTAGTGTCAATCCCAAAGTTGGTTCTATAAGGATTCGGCAAACTTCACCTTCATACAAGCTAACCTATTACTACCCTTAACAAGTCATTTCATTATACATATCCTTGTTGCAACATTTAGTTTAATCAACAAATCAAAATACGTTGTTAACTCGTTAATATAAGCCTAAAAACTTACCATCTCCCTGCGGACGACCCGTACTCATCGTGGCTCGCTACACGCGACACCGTTTTGATTGCGATAATTTCTAAACTCTTTCTAAAATACGATACGGCAAAAACATAACAATCAAATGGCGCCGTTGCCGGGGAGACGGTAACACTTTTATACTTGTAGTCTCGGGTTAATTTGTGCATATTTTGTATAAAAATTAACTTTCTAACACATTCAAACGGATAAAACCATTCTTTTTTCAAAACCAACACAAATACAAAAATTCTTTTTTTTTCTTCTCTGGATTTGTAATCTGCTAACGCTCTGAGGTTTAAAGAAAAAATAAAGTTATAAAAATGGAATGACATTACTTCACTAAGGAAACACACAAAATTTTAGCCCATTCCCACACAAAAAAACGGCGACACACCCTGAAAAACCGAGGTCGCCGGCCTGCTTGGGACATTTCCACTTTTGGTTTTTTGTGTTGCTTTCAGTGTTCTAATTGCATCCTATTTTTATTGTTTGATTTTCTTAATTATTTGTGTTCAGAATTTTGGCTATCCATATTGCTTTTTGGCTCTAATATTCATATTTTTCCGACATTTGCAGATTTGACGGATTGTGAGCAGCGATCGTGCGGAACAAGGGGGCATTTTCAAGAACAAGAGGAGTGAACACTTAGTGCCAAAGATCCGAGTAGTTGGACCCGCGCAAGCGAACCATTCGACCACTCGGAGGGAATATCGACACGAGTTTTCTTAAACTCGACACATTTTGTACGTATTTCTCTAAACGCTTCCTCTTCTCAAACCCGACGCTCCAATATTCTTGTCTTTGCAGGATTCTTAGCAACATCGCCGCAAAAAGCCAAAGAAAAGACCAACTGTATTTGTTGTAGCGCCACATTTAAAAGTAAAAAACGATAATTGATTGTTTGAAAACAAAATTTTGTTGATTTGAGCATTGCATCATTTAATACGGACTTAATAGGCTCTAACACCAATCCAGATTGGATGGGGATTTCATCACCCTTCCTAAGACCCCGGAAATCACTAATTGCATAAGTGTCACCTCAAGCTTAATAAAAAAATATCTAGACTCAGCCAACTAAGGACTCGTCACGCTCAATAAGACAAAGGAAGATTGTGGGCATTCAGTCGTTTATCTAAACATGACTCTTGTGGTGCCTAGGCTAGACAAGTGAGGAGGTAATTTTAAAAAGCCCGTCTCTCGGTGATTCGTGAGCGGAACCCTCCTTACCTCACTTGTGCTTACCTGGCCACAACTGGCTGTGAAGAAGCGATTTGAGGGTTATCTCACAGTTTGTCGCTTTGGAACAGTTAGGAGCAGGTCTAGTAGACTTAGAGCACCCTAGTCTAGGTGTTGATTGTGCATTTGTGACTGTGCATTTGTGATTGTGTTTGTTGAACTGTCTTGTCATTTTCCCATTCTTTTGAAACAAACACAAATCTGCCATTTTTACCACCATCACCCAGTTTTCTCCACTTTCGTTTTCTTACCCTCACATTCTACGCTTTGACTACACTAAACTCGTTTAGTATATATCCTCTTGGACTAGGGACCCTAGTTCCCGCTAGTCCGCGTTTCGTTAGTCCCTACGGACTACGCGATCAACTCCAATGTCGAAACTCCTTCCACGCCTCTTTCACCCCTACCTTTCCCGGCCAACTCTGACGTTGACCGGGATTCTGTTCATACATCTTCACCTTCACCATCACCAAATTCTTCTTCTGAGATGTCAGGATTTCCTCCTACCATCCCTTTACCTCCCCGGGACTGATTCCATCTCATCTGGGTGCGAATAACCCGCAACCACCTCCTGTTGCAGCGCCACAGCGAATCGCGCTCAAGGATCGTTTCTATCCCACCCGCTCTGCACTTCCTACCTGTCTTTCACTTCCACTGGCCAATGGAGATAATTTCGAAATTAAGCCCCACTTCATCAACATGTTACCCAAATTTCATGGCCTGGAATCCGAAGATGCCTATATCTTCATCAACAAATTCCAGAATGTCTGTGCAATGATAAAGACAACCCAACTCTCCGACGATGCTATACGGCTACGAATCATTCCTTTCACTCTGTGTGACCTTGCTGAGAAGTGGCTGTATAGCACCGTGTCGCATTCCATAACCAGTTGGGATGAGTTTGTTAAAGCATTTCTTAAAAAGTTCTACCTGAACCACAAGACTGCGAGAATCTGAAACGAAATTAACCGATTTTCCTAGCTTCCTACAGAACCCTTTTGGAAATGCTTGACCGATACAAAGACCTTCTTGTTCAGTGCCCTCATCATGGTATTGAGAGATGGAAACTTTTCCAAACCTTATACGAAGGCCTGAACCCAGCAACGAAGCAGTTGTTAGAAACTATTTGTCATGGCCACTTCCTATCCAAATCTGACAAGGAAGCTTAGCATTTCTTCGACGATCTTATGGAGCAGACGCTTCAGTGGGAGAGCACCAGACCGAGTACTTCTTCTTCTTCTTCTTCCACTTCTTCCGGTCAGTCTAGGGCAGGCATTCATCAACTCGATATCTCAATTGCAATGAAGGCTGAGATGGAAGCTATCACACGAAAACTGGAAGCAATTGAGAGCAAATTCTCGTCTCCTTCTCCTGCCCCCGCTCTTCCCCTCGTACCATCTGCGCTTGTTGTTCAGATGCATCCCATTTGACCGAAGAGTGTCCTTACAACCCACCTTCTCAAGGACAGGATCAGGTAAATGCCGCCTTTCAGCAAAGACCAAGAAATGATCCATACTCTTCCACTTACAATCCCGGCTGGAGGAACCACCCTAATTTCGCCTGGAATCAGAACCAGCATCAATTCCAAGGTAAAAATTTCCAGAGGCCCCCTCCTCCGAAACAACAAGCTCAGTAACAAACTCAACATCAATTTCAGTGGCCCTACCAACCCCGAGCTTTTCAAAATCCGACGAACAACTTTGCACCCAACAATTCTTTTCCTCAAAACAACTTTGTTCCGTCAAACAACGATAAGGTTTCCTCGCTAGAACGGAGTCTGGAGGCATTTGTAAAGCAATCGACACAATCCACCGCCAACATCCAGTCTTCCATTCAGTCTTTGGTGCAACACACTGCCGCCCATGGGTAAAGCATCAAAACCATCGAAGCCCAGATAGCACAGCTAAATGCGGCCTTAAGCGAGCGAGAGAAGGGAAAGCTTCCATCTCAACCACTCCCAAATCCTGGTCACCCACATAATGTACATGTTGCTCTTGAACAACAGAACCATAATGTGAGTGCCATGACTAAATTGAGATCTGGAAGGATGCTGCACAACAACATTGGGACACGGACAGATGATGACACCCCGGCCGCTTCTTCTTCTTCTTCTTCTTCTGCTCTGAACGGACCCACTTCTCACTCCACGAAAACTCCAGCTCGGGGATCTGTTCCAACTCCACAATCTCCTCCACAAGTATTGGACTCAACCAATTTTAAAAACGTTCCATTTCCAAACCGATTGAGGTCCAATAAACAAAATCCACAAATGGAGAAGATTCTGGAGTTGTTTAAGCAGGTTAACATCAACATTCCCCTTTTAGATGTTGTCCAACAAGTCCCCTCCAACGCAAAAATCTTGAAGGACTTGTGCACGAAAAAGAGGAAATCTCAGGTACCCAAGAAAGTTTTCTTAGCTAGTGTTGTGAGTGATACTCTTACCCAAGCTTTACCTCAAAAATGGAAGGACCCTAGCTGTCCTACGATTTCAGTCACCATTGGGGATAAGAACATCAACCGCGTACTTTTGGATCTTGGTGCCAGTGTTAATGTAACGTTTTGAAAATCATTTCGGTGAAATTTCGGAAAATTGGTAAAATAAGGGGTTTTCTGTAAAAAGTCAAAATACAAATATCTTTATTATAAAATTAAATATACATATTCTAGCTATATAATTACAAGTATTTGGTGTTTATTGAGCCACTGGTGAAATTTCAAATTTTCTGAAAAAAAATTCCAAAATTAATTATTTTAATATTATTTTAAGCCGTCACTAATACATTTAATTAGGGAAAATTATAAATTGGAATGAGTTGAAACAAATTTTGTGCATCATGGCACATTAAACAAAATTTTAACATGTTGTTTTTGAAAAAAATGAATCTTCCAAACAGTGTTAGAAATTATTGAAGAAAAAAAGGCTTTTTTGGTGAAATTAGCGAAAACTTGCAATTTGGTAACTTGAGGGGGTCTTTTTGCATGGAACTTTTTTTGTCAATCACTCACTCACATGCTCACCCCTCATTGGCTGGCCCCACCACAGCAGCAACCCCCCTCCAAGATCTCACTTCAACTCTTTTGTTAAGTGTGGAAATAGGATAAAAGTATAGGTTTTAATATAGTAAATTGAGGTGGGTATTATTGTACTTTGGGAGAGAGTTGACTTGGACTTTTACCCACAAAACCCACACACATCTCCCTCTCCCTCCTACAGCCGAAATTCTGCAGCCCCCTCTCTCATTTCCCCATCTCTTTTCTTCTCCAAAAGTCCACAAAAATCCCAAGAAAAATCAAGTAAAACCTCACAAATTTCCAAATACAAACCTTACCCATTTTTCCTTAGCTATTCTTGTATGGATCTTGGTGAAGGGAAGTATGTTTGGGAGGCTAGATTTGTGCTAGATCTCAAGATGATTGTGGGGTAAATTCTTAACCTTAGGGCTAATTGTTGTTTAATTATGATAATCTATTTTATTCAAGTGTTAATTTGGGTGTAATTGCTAGTTTAGGATATTCTAGAAAAGGGTTTGATTTTGGGATTAGGGTTTGTAAAATTCAAGTGAGGGTTTCTAGCATTAGATTATGGTTATAATGAGTGATTAGCATGTTAATTCTATGCAAAACTAAACCTTGTTGCTTATTGCTAAATTGTTATATGTAAATTGTCCTAATTATGTTTGTTTTGCAAACTAGATTTTTGTAATTAATATAAAGAGTGAGATTAAAAATCTAGTTAATGGTTGTGTGGCTTAGTTAATATGTTTTAATGAGAATTATGGCCACTAGAATTGTTAAAATATTTAAAGTTGATTAAAACCCAAGTTTTGAGCTAAAATGGAAAATTGTGCTAATTTTGTTAACTAGGTTTTGTAAATATATATATTTTGAGGAGAATAAATTATTGGAATGGTTTATATGACTTGGTTATGATATTGAGTGGATATTGCGGCCGCTAGATTTGTTTAAACGTCGAGTTTTGTACTAAAACGGGTAATTTTGCTTGCTAGATTTTCGGAAAAATAGCTTTTAAAGTGAGTTTGAGCTTTCTGTGAATTTTAAGCTATTTTATATTATAATTAGTGCTTGTGATTGTGAAAATGAGTGTGTTTGGGTTTTTCTCGATGGTTTGGCGTTTGTACGCCGACGTCGAGGGTTTTTGGGTTGATTTGTGAAAGCAACCATAGGTTTTGACCTATGTGGGATTCGTGTGTCGTTTTGGTCATGAGTCGGATTTTAATGCGATACGGTGCGTTATGATATGTAGGTAACCTATGTGGACTTCGAGACGACAAGCAAGCGCGTGGCGATATCGGCACCGGCGAGCGAGGACCAGGTGAGTAGATTTATATTTACGGGGAGAAGTCGGGTGGATGGCGTATAGCACCCCCGCAGTTCGTGGTGATGTATACGAATACGTATACACACATATATATTGATTATATTATTGAGATTATTGATGATAAAGATGGACTTTTGGGTGTTCTATGATTGGTTTAGTATAGTTGTGAAACCCTAGAGTAGGGGTTGCACCTATACACACACACACACGCACATACTTGCATACATCCTTTCTTTTACATGTGCATATATGGGATTATATATTTACGTGTTCACATGGGTATGGGACTATGTGTTCATATACAGGATTTGAGGATAGTACTTGGGATTTGAGATGAGTCGATGAGATTCGATTTGAGGCCGTGAGATCGGTGATATGACAGGGTTCGTATTTGATATACGACCTGATGTTTTAGCGGGTCCTTTGACGTAGTTTTCACACACGTGCATGCATACTTAGGTGATATTAGTATCGTACTATAAGTAGATCAGTACCCAGATTATGATCTTGGATAAAGAGGATACCAGATGAATAATGTGATATTGACCCGTACCCAGATTTGGAGATGCCGTACGACGAATTTACGTACGAGCTATATATTGATGATTGATCCGCACTCTTGACTTGGGATGTCTGATTATAGATATGGTATCGGATATGATATTATTGAGGCGGGATCACCGACTATATATATACAGGTATGTATATGTATCGACTCAGATGTTAGACGGTTTCCTTACCTGTAGTTCAGCTTGTTAGTTCAGCCGTATAGTTTAGTGTAGTTGTTAGACTAGATTAGACTCCTACATATTTCAAAACTAACGGATCGTGGGTATTTTAAAAGACAGGTCAAGGGATTCTACGGAGATTTCAAAAGGCGTATCTTTTCTTAAAAACACCGTAACCCTTATTTCCAAAACCCCATGATTTGTGTTATTTCAAATAGCACCATAGCATGACGTATATATATATTAAATGATGATCAGTTACCGTTGTGTCTAGTATTTAGCTCCCGCTCATTATTGTTGTTCGCCCCGCATCGCATACTTGCATTGCTATTTCATATTGCATTGTTGATATTATGTTGTTAGGATACCAGCACCATTACCAATGATGCATATGTACTACGTACACTTACTTGCCGGCACACATACATCTTCATCGGTATTTCCATGTCACGTACACCTTAGAAAATATTATTGCTTGAATTATCTTTTTAGTTAGCAGTTTGACATGATATTAGTGTACCTGCCTTATATGCCAGTTTAGACATTGTAGTTATTACTTGTCACTTCATGCATACTGTTATTCATTGTTATGCCGCATTCATAGATTTTCATGCCTATATTCATGGTTTTACGTGCTATTGATGATTTGGATTCGGATTTCATGTGATTTCTTGGATTTGTAGGAAAACCGCAAAAACATAAATAAACTTCTTCTCCATCTTTTAAATAAAAAGTGTGGTTTTCCCATGATGTATGAGTCGTCCACCATGAGTTTGCTGATGGATTTCGAGACCCGAATTCGAGGAGTGGAGGAACCGTTTCGGGTACATGGTGGACCCGGTGCGGTACCCCGGGGCAAGAGGATCGCAGATGATGGCGTTGAGCCTTGCAGGGGAGCACTACCGACCGGTGATTTTACCCGACACGTCGGATATCCGGAGGATACCTTCGTAGTCTTGAGATGGATGGTAGGGGCCAGTCTGGACTGACGGCGCCCTAGATATTGGGATTTGAGACATTGAGATTTTGAGATATTGAGGTACTGAGATTTGATGATCCAGGTCAGTCCGGGTAGCTGGAGCCTGAGATATTCAGATATGTGGATTTATGTTTTTGTGTCGATGCTAGACATGGTATATACTGATTTCCTTATGATACCTCATTTTTAAAAATACAGAAATCTCACTGAGTTATGAAAGCAGTTTCTTCAGTACATGTACTCTGTTTTCATGCATTCATACATCATCCATATGATATATTGTTATCTGAGGCACTGACACGAGCACTTGGTATTACTGTTGTTTAGAGGTATACCCTAGCCATTGTTATAGGCTGCTGGTTATATATTTGAGGATATATATTGATCGTATGACCTAGGATTGCGTCATACATGCGATTCCTGTTCATAGATGTATTCTATTCACGAGTTGGCAACTCACCCCCGTTGTGCCCCAGTTTCTTGCAGGTTTTGCCGTACAGGTTTCATTACGGCTTTGCTGGCACTGCTTCTTTCGGGTGACTTGCTAGTAGGTGGGTTTATTTGTATCGTACCCATCATTATACATTGTATATTATTATTCAGTTGTGTCTAGAAGTTCCATCAACCAAACATGTATTTATTTTTGAGATAGAGACCGGTGATGTTATTCTTTTGACCTTAGAGTCGCGCGTTATATTTCTGTGGATTTCTTGTTGTTTTGAGTTTCCTTTTGAGTTTTGATCCTCGCCCTTGGCGTTATATATTATATTGCTTGTGTGGTTGTGACCGTCGATTGACGAAGAGCTAGCTCCCGCTTGGGGATGCCTTTTATTGATTTCGTATACTATTCAAGTTGTATCCCGTTTGGGGGCCAGTATTTACAAAGGAGACTCTGCCGAAATTTTCAGGAAATATTTGATATTTTTAAAAACGCATAATTCGGCTTATGCTATTAAAACTATTTGATTTAAATTGGTTTTCCTTCACTCTACTACTTTTCTTGTTTTGGTTTTCTGGGTTTTCGGCTTACTTCGATTACGTACGCCTTGAGACGTTCAATAGTCTAAGTGCCGGTCATGTTCCATACTTTCGGGTCGTGACAGTTAACCTGCTTCCGTACTCAGTATATGAACAATTAGGTGTAGGAGAGCTGAAACCCACACATTGTACTCTCCAAATGTCCGACCGATCTATCACCCATCCTAGGGGTGAGCTAGAGAATGTGTTAATCAAGGTTGGGGACTTCATGTTCCCCGTTGAATTCATTATTTTAGACACATAGCCTGTAACTAACCCCCGGAATCAAATTCCGGTGATACTCGGACGTCCATTCCTTGCAACCTCTAATGCTGTGATCAATTGTCGAAATGGTTCGATGAACCTATCTTTTGGAAACATGACAATTGAAATCAACATTTTTAGGTTGGGGATTCAGCCCTCCGAACCTAATGTTCATATACTAGACGTTTGTTCGATCCAGGAGATCACCCCAGAGGACTGTGAATTCGAGGAGTTTTTGTTCGATCACAGCAATCTTGACGCCACAAGTGCGTTTCTCTTCGCACCTGCTGCTGCTTCTGCTCCCGACTGCGATTACGAGTGTTTCACTTTCTCGAACGATCTTGGCCAGTCACCACCTGAGTTTGAATCCTTTGAATTTCCGGATGAGTTAGCTGAACCATCCAACTCGGTCGCTTACACTCATTTTGAACCTCTGCTGGAATCTTTTGAGTTCGAGACCTTTTCACCAATCTTGCCTTCAATCATTTCACCGCCAACGCTCGAACTCAAGCCATTGTCGTTTCACCTTAAGTACGCTTACTTGGGTAAGAACGAGACCCTCCCTGTTATCACCTCAGCTTCTCTAGCTCTAGAGCAAGAGAAAACCCTTCTTACGGTCTTGCATAGCAATAGACAAGTTTTTGGCTGGTCAATGGCGGACATTAAGGGGATTAGTCCCCTGATCGTTGAACATCACATTCATCTGATTGATGATGCCAAACCAGCCAGGGATCCATAAAAACGACTCAACCCAGTCATGAAGGAGGCTGTAAAAAAGGAGATCGTAAAGTGTCTGGATAGTGGTATCGTTTACCCTATCTCTGATAGCCAGTGGGTTAGCCCCATTCACGTTGTCCCCAAGAAGTCGGGCATAACGGTCATAACCAATGAGGCGAACGAGTTAATCCCTACTCGCACCCAGACTGGGTGGCGAGTATGCATTGATTATAGAAAACTTAACGCCGTAACGCGGAAAGACCACTTTTCGATACCTTTCAATGACCAAATGCTTGAACGATTGGTTGGACACGAGTACTTGTCACGACCCAAAATTAGGCACATGACCGGCCCTTAAACCACGTAACGTCTACAGGCGTACGTAATCTAAGTAAGCCGAAACCCAGAAATCTAAACCACCTAAAAATGGATAAGCGGAGAAAAACATAGTTTAAAACATTCGGAAAATCTTAAGAAAAATCTTTAACTTTAGTTTTCCTTCTTAAAAATTTCGGCAGCACCTCCTTTGTAACAACTAGCCCCGAAAACGGGTACAATATAGATAATATATAAAGCATTCCAAACGGGAGCAAATCACGCCCAACGGCGGAGACAACCACCACAAACATATATACGACGCCGAAGCGAAGAAATATAAAAGAAAACTGCATAAAGAAGTAAAACTTTTCAACAAAACCGGCTTCCACGAGCACGGCACCCAAAGTCAACAAAATAATAATACAACATCGAATCCTCACAACTCGTCTTTAAGTCAAATACAAGAAGTGGTAGATGGAGAATACTAGATCCAACAAAAATATATACAATGTACAAACAGATAACCGCAACCCACCCAAAAGCAAAGGCCTCACAGCCAACCGTAGTGGTATCCGCAAAAGTAGAGATGATAAGGCGCCCTGCCGCGACTACACAGAGGGTAAGTCCTGCAAAACACTGTGGCACAACGGGGGTGAGTTTCCAACTCATGAATAGTAATTAACATCATACTGTAATCGAAAGTATGCACGAACAGCGATTAATCTATCACATGTAATCCGATAGCATAAGTATGAAAATTTGATATGCAACAATCATGTAAAGGTACATCATCAGGGTACTACAACTACATGAAGCAATGCATATCAAAAATAATCCTGAGTGTGGGATGATATAATAAAACCTCATGAAAAATCATCAGCATGGAAAAACACCAGTGTCCCTCACTGACACATCAAATCCCAAATCCTCAGGCACCGCATCCTCAGATCGGCCCTCACATCCTATAAGTCTCATGGAACCTGAGGGTCAAACATCAACACCTGAAATATCATGAAAACATATACATGTGTGTGTATATATATAAGTATGAGAATATCAACCCCGTATGTCCACCGACGATACGTAGAAATCATGGAAAACCTGAGTGTCAAACACCGACGCTCGAAACATCATGAAACCCGTGTCTAGCATCGACACGTAAATCCTCATAATTTAGGCGCTGTCACCACGACTGGCCCTGATGATATGTCGTACATCACTCCGGTCTGTATCCCTACGATAACCGCCGAGTCCAAATAAAATCACCGGTAGATACTGGTCCCTCTATCAGGCTTATCGTCTACATCACGAAATCACCACTCGCCCGGGGGTACCATACCGGGTCCACCATGTACCCGCAGATGGTGCCTCTCGCTCCTCGAATCGGTTATCACAAACCAAATCTCAGAACCGAGAAATCACATGGTGGACGCACTGAAATATTATATCAAGAGAAACCGGGTTTTCAAACAATACATAGTTTTCTTGAAATACCCCCACGGTTCTCAAATCCATAAATCATATGAATTCCATATCTCAATGCGTAAATCCATGAAAACTGATATATGCAACATAAAACAACAATATGAGCATATCAAGGGAAAGCCGCTCTTTTAAATGAATCCAGCTTTAAAATATATCATGCGGTTCCCAAATCCTCCGAAAACAAGTGCAGCATCATATGAGGTGTGCATGTAATTGTAGTAAGGTTTAAGTATCTAGATGTAAGCAAATATGTATGATGTATTTCATAAGCACAATAGTCAACGTCTCAATATCATATGTCAAAATAATACCACTTAGGGTATATGCAACTATAGCAAAATATGTGGGTGTATATGTCAGTATGTATGCATGAAGTACATGTAGTTGTAATCGAGTATGTGGGTGTACATGTCAACATATATGCATGATGTACAAGTAGCTATAGCAAGGTATACGTGAAATGGAATAAGGGCCACTACCTCAACTATCCCTGCCCAATGCAATATCACGTACGTATGTGTCCACGGTATTTCATATGCACAATGGAATAAGAGTTACTACTTCAACTATCCCTATCCACTACCATATCACATAAGTAGGTGGTTTGTGCGTGTCATGGCAATTACTGACGGTATAGGTGTAGCATACAATTTAGTGCTCGTGCAACATGAACCGTCAGTAATGTGTTATATCTAAGGGTACAAGTCAAGTACAACAGATAATACTATGCAATGACGTTCATATGAAATCAACTAATATGTAATAACATGCAGCTATCATATAATATTAGCCCCGACGCATAACGCCATACGGGCGATTTCCCCATAGATATTAAATCTACTCACCTATGGTCTCGAGCTATGAAAATCCGACCATCTGCTTCCCTTTGTTCGCAGTGTCCGAAGTCCCCGCTTGTGATGCTATAATTTCACAAACACATAGACAGAGCAAAAATCTCAGAAATTGACCAATATAACGTAAAACTACATTTTAAACGATGCACCAACTCCAAACTAACACACAAGTGTCCGTCTAGTGGATAACGTGCGTGGCGACACTACGAAACCAACCCAAGTGCAGCAGCTGCACAAGATCACGATCTGTGTCGGATAACATAACACGCGGACTCAAAACACTAGATTATAGGAAAACGATCCCAGATTTTGCATACTGTAATTACTAAAAATTTAAACAGTACCAAACACCCCTAAACCACAGCAGACAACTACCCAACAAAACCTAACCCCAACACCCCCCTCCAAATCCGAGGTCGCCGGATTTTCTCGTCGGGTCGCCAGCCAAAACTGGTGGGGTAGGTCTCGTGTCTCAGGTGGAATCCTAGGGTCACTAGTACAACACTACTATCTTGTTTGGTCAATCAGCAAAAATCCCAGATCACAGCAGATCACAAAGACTCTAAAAAGACACTAAAAATACGATATTGCACGAAACGATACTTAAAGTGTTCTACACAATAACCAACGAGCTATACATCATAAAAACTCCTTTTTAACAGTTTAGGGATTATACCTATCAATACTTGCTCACAAGATCCTAGCTTTCCAAGCTCCAAGTGATCAAAGAGGCAAAAGCAAGACTTGAAGTGTTTTGGTGAGATTATCTAGAGAATTTTGGAGATTTATTGAGCTTGGAATTGTTGCAAATGGTAAAAGAAAAACCAAGGGCAGAAGAAGGAGGAAGATGCTCGGCCAAGTGGGGAAGGTGAAGAATTGTGTAGAGTTTTCTGGCTAGAATTTGTAATAAATGCACATAAATGCATGAATGCCACCTCTTCATTCTTTTTCTTTTTTTTCTTTAAAGCATTAATCCATTGCACAAGAATATCTAGATATTATATGGAAGGTTTGTTTAACTTATGCTTGATTAATTTGAAATGATACAAATTTAGGAGTAATTTCCCAAACCCAATATGTAAATAACACATTAAAATAATATTAAAATAGGGAAAAATTCTATTTGAATCAAAACTTCCCATATACCCCCAAAGCTCGCGCACTAGATTTATTTTAGCTAAACTAGATGCCGGCAAGTTTATACGGACGTTTGATCACAGTCGGGTTAAAACGGAAAAATTCTCATAACGATTTTCTAAAACGTTACAATCTCCCCCCTTATAGAAATTCGGTCCACGAATTAAAATGTCATACTAAGCGTACCTTCAAAAAAATAAGGGAATTTCTTCCGCATCTCGCTCTCGGCCTCCCAAGTGATCTCTTCACTAGTAGGGCTATGCCAAAGAACCTTCACAGATGGCAAGACCTTTGACCAAAGTTTCTTCACCTGCTGATCCAAAATAACTACCGGCTGCTCGGTGAATGAAAGATCGCGCTCAAGCTGAACGGTCTCGTGCTGAATCATGTGAGAAGGATCATGAAGGTATCTACGAAGCGTCGACACATGAAAAACATGGTGAACATCCGGAAAACTAGGCGGGAGTGCCAAACGATAAGCAACAGAACCCACTCGCTCAAGGATCTTGAAAGGACCTACAAATCTGGGACTGAGCTTCCCCTTCTTCCCAAATTGCATAACGCCCTTCATCGGAGAAATCCTCAGGAATACATGATCCCCCACTGCGAACTCATGTCTGCGACGACGACGGTCGGCATAAGACTTCTGTCTGCACTGGGCTGCTCTCATCCTGTCCTGAATCAGCTGGATCTTCTCCATAGTCTCTTGAACTAGCTGGGGTCCCAAAACTCTACTCTCGCTGAGTTCGGTCCAACAGACTGGCTGTAGCGTTTTGAAAATCATTTCGGTGAAATTTCGGAAAATCGGTAAAATAAGGGGGTTTTCTGTAAAAAGTCAAAATACAAATATTTTATTATAAAAATTAAATATACATATTCTAGCTATGTAATTGCTAGTATTTGGTGTTTATTGAGCCACTGGTGAAATTTCAAAATTTCTGAAAAAATTTCCGAAATTAATTATTTTAATATTATTTTAAGCCGTCACTAATATATTTAATTAGGGAAAATTACAAATTGGAATGAGTTGAAACAAATTTTGTGCATCATAAAACATTAAATACAATTTTATCATGTGGTTTTTGAAACGAAATCGTTTGCCAAAACGGTTTAGAAAATATCGAAGAAAAAGGCTTTTTTCGGTGAAATTAGTGTTAATGGGAATTGGGGTAATACATTTATCTTTTTCCCTAACCAACACACCCACACCTCACCCTCTCTCCCTCTCCCCATGTGGCCGGCCCCACCATGACAGCCCTCCCCCTCTCCCTCTCTCCAATCACCTCTTTTTTCAAAAGAAAAGAAAAGGAAAGAATAGAAAATGTAGAAACCAAGGTGGACTTTGACTACATATCATTTTCTCCACCTCCCTCTCTCTCCTCTTTTTCGTCCACAAGCAGCCGACCTCCCCTCTTCTGCTGTCCAGAAATTTCCCACAAAACCCCACCTCTTTTCTCCTCAAAAAAATCATCCAAAATGCATCAAAAATTCCACAAAATCAAAATCTAATCCCTACCCATTTTTACTTGACCATTCTAGTATGGATCTAGGGAACAAGATGGCAATTTGAGGGGCTAGATTTCAAGTTGGATCAATGAGTTGTGAGGTATAAAAATCTTGACCTTTTTGTTGAATTGTTGATTAATGCTTGTGTTAGCTTAATTAAGTGTTAATTAGGTTTTATATGGGTTCAAATTGCATGATTGGAAAATTCAAGAATATGGTTTGAAGCTAATTTGGGTTTAACCATCACTATTAGGATAATCAAGTGTAGATTATCATCTTGTGGAATTGTAAAACCCAACCTAATTGTTAGTTTGCAAATGGTTAGGTTGATATTGTTATAATTAAGCTATATTGCTAACTAGGTTTTAGAAATTTAATTAAAATATGGGATTAAAGATCTAATTAGGTTTTTCATGACTTCATTAACATTATTAAGTGTAGTTTAACACTTTAGTTCATGGAAATCCAACCTAAATTGTGGTTTGTGCATTTTGCTATAAAATTGTTAAAATTTAGGTATTTTGTAAACTAGAATTTTAGGGTTTTTGGAATTTAATGAGATTAAATTATGAGAGTTGTTTTTATGACTTATTTAAGACATTTAGTGAATATTGTGGCCGCTAGATTCGTTTATACATCGAGTTTTGTACTAAAACGGTGATTTGTGCTTGCTAGATTTTCGGAAAAATGACCTTTTAAGTGAAATTGGGGTTTTTGTTAATTTTAAGCTATTTTATATGATAATTAGTGCTTGTAATTGCACAAATGAGTGTGTTGGGAGTTTTCTCGATGGTTTGGCGTTTGTACGCCGACATCGAGGGTTTTTGGGTCGATTTGTGAAAGCAACCATAGGTTTTGACCTATGTGGGATTCGTGAGTCGTTTTGGTCATGAGTCGGATTTTAATGCGATGCGGTGTGTTATGATATGTAGGTACCCCCATGTGGAATTCGAGACGGCAAGCAAGCGCATGGCGACGTTGGCACCGGCGAGCGAGGACCAGGTGAGTAGATTCATATCAACGGGGAGAAGTCGGGTGGATGGCGTATAGCACCCCCGCAGTCCGTGGTGGTGTATACGGATGCGTATACACACCAACAATTATTATATGTTATTTGGGATTAATAACGGTGTTTAGGATGGATATTGATGTGTTGGATTATTTTAGTGTTGCGAACCCTAAGGTAGTGTTGCACTACACATACACACATACATACTTGCATACATTCTTATTTATATGTGCTCATGGGATTCTTTATAGTTATGTGTTCACATGGGTATGGGACTATGTGTTCACATACGGATATGAGGACGATACTAGGGATTGAGCTGAGTCGATGAGATTTGTTTTGTGGTTGTGATATCGGTTTGTACGAGACTGTCGATCAGTAGTCAGATCATGACTATATTGATGATATTAGTATTGTACTAGACATAGGTCAGTACCCTGGACTATGATCTTGGATAAAGAGGATACCAGATGAATAGTGTGATGAATATGATATTAACCCGTACCCAGATTTGGGGATGCGGTACGACGGATTTACGTACGAGCTATATTTTGATGATTGATCCGCACTCTTGACTTTGGATGTCTGATTATAGATATGGTATCGGATATGATATTATTGAGGCGGGATCACCGACTAATATATATACAGGTATGTATATGTATCGACTCAGATGTTAGGCGGTTTCCTTACCTGTAGCCCAGCTGGTCAGCTTAGCCCTTTAGTTTAGTTTAGTTGTTAGATTAGATTCGATTCTTACCTATTTCAAAACTAACGAATCGTGGGTATTTTAAAAGACAGCCCAAAGGATCCTACGGATATTTCAAAAGACGTATCTTTTCATAAAAACACCGTAGCCCCTATTTTCAAAACCCCATGATTCGTGTTATTTCAAAAGGCACCATTTGTAGGACTTATATTAGGTTAATGCAGATTAGTTATAGTTGCGTCTAGTATTCAGCTCCCGCTCTTTATTGTGGTTCGCTTCGCATCGCATGCTTATATTATGTTTCATACTCCATTATTGATATCATGTTGTTAGGACACCAGCACCATTACCGATAATGCGTATGTACCATGTACACTTACTTGCCGGCTCACACACATCTTCATCGGTAATTGCCATGTCACGTACACCTTAGAAAATATTATTGCTTGACTTAGCTTGTTAGTTAGTAATTTGACATGATATTAGTATACCTGCCTTATATGCCAGCTTAACATTGTAGTTATTACTTGTCACTTCATGCTTACTGTTATTCATTGTTATGCCTACATTCATGGTTTTACATGCTATTGATGATTTGGATTCGGATTTCCATGAGATTTTCTGGATTTGGGGGGGGAAACCGCAAAAACTTATATAAACCGATTTCTTTCTTTTTAAATAAAAAAGTGCAGTTTTTCCCATGATGTATGAGTCTTCCACCATGAGTTTGCTGATGGATTTCGAGACCCGATTCGAGAAGACGGATGAACCGTTTCGGGTACATGGTGGACCCGGTAAGGTACCCCGGGGCAAGAAGCGCGTGATGATGACGATGTGAGCCTGGAAGGGGAGCACTACCTACCGGTGATTTTACCCGACGCGTCGGATATCCGGAGGATACCGTCGTGGTCTTGAGATGGATGGTAGGGGCCGGTCTGGACTGACGGCGCCCTAGATATTGAGACTGTGATATTGAGATTTCGAGATATTGAGGTACAGAGACTGTGATACAGAGATATCGAGATATTGGGATTACGTTTTGTGCTGATGCTAGGCACTGTTTTATGCTGATTTCATTATGATACCTCATTTTAAAAATACAAAGGAAGTCTCACTAAATTATGAAAACAGTTCTTCATTTACATGTATTCTGTTTTCATGCATTCATACCTCATTCATATGATATATTGCTACCTGAGGCACTGACACGGGCACATGAGATTACACTCGGGTTAGATATCTATCCTAGCCTTGTTATAGGTTGCAGGTTATTCTTATATTTGAGGATATATTATGATCATTGACCTAGGATTGCGTTATTTATGCGATTTCTTTTCGTAGATGTTTTTCTATTCACGAATTGGTAACTCACCCCCGTTGTGCCCCAGTTTCTTGCAGGTTTCGCCGTACAGGTTTCATTACGGCTTGCTGGCACTCTTTCCATTTCCGGGTGACTTGCTAGTAGGTAGGTTTATTTGTATCGCACCCATCATTATATCTTGTATATCATTATTCTGTTGTATCTAGAAGTTCCATCAACCAAACATGTATTTATTTGAGATAGAGACCAGTGATGTTATTCCTTCGACCTTAGAGTCACGCGTTATATTTCTGTGGTTTTCTTGTGGTTTTGAGTTTCCTTTTGAATTTTGATCCTCGCCGTTGGCGTTGTATATTATATTGCTTGTGTGGTTGTGACCGTCGATTGACGAGGAGCTAGCTCCCGCTTGGGGATGCCTTTTTATTGATTTCGTATACTATTCATGTTGTATCCCGTTTGGGTGCCAGTATTTACAAAGGAGACTCTGCCGAAATTTTCAGGAAATATTTGATGTTTTAAAAAAAAAGCATAATTCGGCTTATGCTATTAAAACTACTTGATTTAAATTGGTTTTCCTTCACTCTACTACTTTTCTTGGTTTGGATTTCTGGGTTTTCGGCTTACTTAGATTACGAACGCCTCGAGATGTTTCGTAGTTTAAGTGCCGGTCATGTTCCGTACTTTCGGGTCGTGACAAAGTTGGTATCAGAGCGTTAGGTTTTACCTTCGGAGCGTAGGATGACCCTTGGTTGATGGAATAGGTGACTAAAGTAGAGTGACGTACCGTGGGTATGTTCCGCGGCATACTTACGACACGCCACTCCACTTAAGGAGCCTTAGGATGTACATTTCTTTGTTCAGTATTATATTCATTCCGATCTAGCCTCATCAGTACCAGTTATGGTTTTGCTGCCACGATTACGGGCAGGGAGAGCTACAGCAAGAGTTGCGGTCAGCACGAGCTCGTCACGAACGAGGACTGACCAGGGCAAAATTCCGGCAACACACGATTGCAGAGATGTGTCTTTTTACTGTGTTTCCACGCTACGAGCGTTTGGCGGATCGCCTTTATGAGGTTACTCGGATGTGCTGATCGACACTAGAGGATTGAGCCAATGATAGAGGCCAGCCAGATTTTGATAACCGTTGATGTGTTGCTTATTCATGATGATCGAGGCACTGTTCAGCGTGCAGACGAGCGAGCCAGTTATTGCTGCGAACGACGAGATATTGCCCCAGATGCTGGAGTTAGTGCAGAATGAGTTGTACTAAGAGATGATAGAAGGTCGCTAGTCATCGAGGATGAATGACTAGGACATGTGGATCGTTCGCCTACCCCGATGCGAGGTCATCAGATAGATTGATTCCAGCTAGAGACGACTTCACGCGGAGACGTTGGGAGTCGACAGAGACGATCGAATGTCAGAAACCTATTATTCCAAGTTTAAAGTAGTCGGAAAGACATGCAGGCAATTTTATGGTCTCTCTAGAAGAATGAAACCCTAACTCAACTTAATGACCGTGTGAAAGCCTTTGAACCTTTGGGTTTGCGGCAGTTCTACGACGCCATTAGTGAGGCTTGGGTTTGCCCTTCTACGGCTGGACCACCGATGCTGTGGTATGTACTCGATACTATTAAACTGTGCCCAAGAGGTTGAGCTCTTGGGGGATTATGAGGTTTTGACGACTCGATCGGATGGCTCGACTTAATTCGGATGCTAGGTGGTGAGATGCATTTCTTGGGAGACTCCCGATACGAGGATAGCCATTGGAGCTCAGTCCATGTAGCCACGATGAGACAAGTCCGAAGCAGTCGACATTAGAGAAAGTGGAGTAAAGAGGTCCGTACAAGATCTGGATAAGACAACGTTCCACTCCGCCGACATCAGAGATGCGATACGCATGCCGAGGCAGAGTACTGGATATACCTTCCAGAAGGAGTCGCGATGGGTATGCAGTCGTTCCGGAGCAAGATGCAGATATAGGAAAGGACGATGACTTTCGGACAGTTGGCAGAGACGAGACATGGAAGAGACCGTGAGCAGGATTCCTTCCAGGACACTGCTGCAATGATACTTGCACCCAGGATCAGATGTGTCACGTACATTCAGAGAGCCAGAAGCCGACGCCAGTGATATGCTGTCTTACGAGTGGTCACGATGATTGACCGGGAGATGACAAGAGACGTGCCAGCACGGGATCATCCCCGTTAGCACACCTAACAAGGCCGATGAGCCGATGGACCGAGAGATTGGTAATTCCCAGTGAAGACCTTGACCCAGGAGTGGTCATTGTTACGCACACCAGCAGGCCAGAGTTCATGATCATCGACGAGACGTCCCACTAGTGACCGCGACAGTTGGCCCGAGATTCTTAGAGGATGCGCTTGAGCGGTACTATGCCGCCATTATTGATTTCGATGTTTTGGGTGATTTATTCGAATGATTTGATTTTGATGATTGAGGATTTACGATCTTTGCACAGTGTTGCACTTGATATTGTTTTCGTTCTTGGGTTTCACATATTTGTGATTTTACGGTTTTAGACATTTGAGTTGATTTTGTGCGTATGCACGCACACGATTTGGTTCCTGCACTCTGTATAGTTTATATATGCTTGCAGTGCAGTGATACTCCTTTTGTGCACTTAGATGCACTGGACTTCGATTTCGATTGTGATACTCGATATTTGTTTTGTGCACCTTGTGCACCTGATTTGATTTTGTGCATGTTCGGCGCTTGATATTGGATTTCAAGATTTCGTGCATGATGGATGCACCTTCCTTGGATTTTCGCACATGTTGGGCGCATGTTTTGAGATGTGATTTTGGTGCACACCAGGTGCACTAAATCGAGATTTTTTGTGCATATCAGATGCACCTGATTTTGCTGTCAGGAACATATGTTGCCTACGACAGATGTTTCATGCACACCCGATGCACTTGGATGTTGTTTCTGTGCATATGTATGGCACATATTTGGATTTTGATTTCTGTGCGCACCAGACGCACGTAGTACTCATACGCGTATTTTGGGATTAATTTTTCCTATAGAGCAGTACGTTTTTATGATATTTACTATGTGTTTTCGTACTGGGCAGGACTAGTCAGAGGACAGTACCTGAATATATTTGGCATTCATTTCCTTCAGATATTTACATATATAGATTTGATATTTACATGTGTAGTTCCGAATTATAGCATATTGGTTTTGTATTGGATTTGACATTTGTGTCTTTACCATGACTCCAATGATAGCGGGATGCTTGACGGAGTTTTGATTTTGAGTTATATGCTTGTTGCTCATGCGCATGCATTGCGCTATGATGCGTATTATGTACTTATGGTTTCGGAGCCCCGACGACTTGATGATTTTGCTTAGATGTTTTTGTATTTGGGGGGAGTTTGAATTTAAATTCGGGGACCGAATTTCTTTAAGGGGGGAAGATTGTAGCGTTTTGAAAATCATTTCGGTGAAATTTCGGAAAATCGGTAAAATAAGGGGGTTTTCTGTAAAAAGTCAAAATACAAATATTTTATTATAAAAATTAAATATACATATTCTAGCTATGTAATTGCTAGTATTTGGTGTTTATTGAGCCACTGGTGAAATTTCAAAATTTCTGAAAAAATTTCCGAAATTAATTATTTTAATATTATTTTAAGCCGTCACTAATATATTTAATTAGGGAAAATTACAAATTGGAATGAGTTGAAACAAATTTTGTGCATCATAAAACATTAAATAAAATTTTATCATGTGATTTTTGAAACGAAATCGTTTGCCAAAACGGTTTAGAAAATATCGAAGAAAACGGCTTTTTTTCGGTGAAATTAGTGTTAATGGGAATTGGGGTAATACATTTATCTTTTTCCCTAATCCACACACCCACACATCACTCTCTCTCCCTCTTCCCATGTGGCCGGCCCCACCATGACAGCCCTCCCCCTCTCCCTCTCTCCAATCACCTCTTTTTTCAAAAGAAAAGAAAAGGAAAGAATAGAAAATGTAGAAACCAAGGTGGACTTTGACTACATATCATTTTCTCCACCTCCCTCTCTCTCCTCTTTTTCGTCCACAAGCAGCCGACCTCCCCTCTTCTGCTGTCCAGAAATTTCCCACAAAACCCCATCTCTTTTCTCCTCAAAAAAATCATCCAAAATGCATCAAAAATTCCACAAAATCAAAATCTAATCCCTACCCATTTTTACTTGACCATTCTAGTATGGATCTAGGGAACAAGATGGCAATTTGAGGGGCTAGATTTCAAGTTGGATCAATGAGTTGTGAGGTATAAAAATCTTGACCTTTTTGTTGAATTGTTGATTAATGCTTGTGTTAGCTTAATTAAGTGTTAATTAGGTTTTATATAGGTTCAAATTGCATGATTGGAAAATTCAAGAATATGGTTTGAAGCTAATTTGGGTTTAACCATCACTATTAGGATAATCAAGTGTAGATTATCATCTTGTGGAATTGTAAAACC
Source organism: Agapanthus africanus (assembly GCA_030015575.1). Taxonomy (NCBI): domain Eukaryota; kingdom Viridiplantae; phylum Streptophyta; class Magnoliopsida; order Asparagales; family Amaryllidaceae; genus Agapanthus; species Agapanthus africanus. The sequence goes on from JASDDO010000029.1 coordinate 58,725,270, forward strand.
CAACCTAATTGTTAGTTTGCAAATGGTTAGGTTGATATTGTTATAATTAAGCTATATTGCTAACTAGGTTTTAGAAATTTAATTAAAATATGGGATTAAAGATCTAATTAGGTTTTTCATGACTTCATTAACATTATTAAGTGTAGTTTAACACTTTAGTTCATGGAAATCCAACCTAAATTGTGGTTTGTGCATTTTGCTATAAAATTGTTAAAATTTAGGTATTTTGTAAACTAGAATTTTAGGGTTTTTGGAATTTAACGAGATTAAATTATGAGAGTTGTTTTTATGACTTATTTAAGACATTTAGTGAATATTGTGGCCGCTAGATTCGTTTATACATCGAGTTTTGTACTAAAACGGTGATTTGTGCTTGCTAGATTTTCGGAAAAATGACCTTTTAAGTGAAATTGGGGTTTTTGTGAATTTTAAGCTGTTTTATATGATAATTAGTGCTTGTAATTGCACAAATGAGTGTGTTGGGAGTTTTCTCGATGGTTTGGCGTTTGTACGCCGACGTCGAGGGTTTTTGGGTCGATTTGTGAAAGCAACCATAGGTTTTGACCTATGTGGGATTCGTGAGTCGTTTTGGTCATGAGTCGGATTTTAATGCGATGCGGTGTGTTATGATATGTAGGTACTCCCATGTGGACTTTGAGACGGCAAGCAAGCGCATGGCGACGTTGGCACCGGCGAGCGAGGACCAGGTGAGTAGATTCATATCAACGGGGAGAAGTCGGGTGGATGGCGTATAGCACCCCCGCAGTCCGTGGTGGTGTATACGGATGCGTATACACACCAACAATTATTATATGTTATTTGGGATTAATAACGGTGTTTAGGATGGATATTGTTGTGTTGGATTATTTTAGTGTTGCGAACCCTAGGGTAGTGTTGCACTACACATACACACATACATACTTGCATACATTCTTATTTATATGTGCTCATGGGATTCTTTATAGTTTCACATGGGTATGGGACTATGTGTTCACATACGGATATGAGGACGATACTAGGGATTGAGCTGAGTCGATGAGATTTGTTTTGTGGTTGTGATATCGGTTTGTATGAGACTGTCGATCAGTTGTCAGATCATGACTATATTGATGATATTAGTATTGTACTAGACATAGGTCAGTACCCTGGACTATGATCTTGGATAAAGAGGATACCAGATGAATAGTGTGATGAATATGATATTAACCCGTACCCAGATTTGGGGATACCGTACGACGGATTTACGTACGAGCTATATTTTGATGATTGATCCGCACTCTTGACTTGGGATGTCTGATTATAGATATGGTATCGGATATGATATTATTGAGGCGGGATCACCGACTAATATATATACAGGTATGTATATGTATCGACTCAGATGTTAGGCGGTTTCCTTACCTGTAGCCCAGCTGGTCAGCTTAGCCCTTTAGTTTAGTTTAGTTGTTAGATTAGATTCGATTCTTACCTATTTCAAAACTAACGAATCGTGGGTATTTTAAAAGACAGCCCAAGGGATCCTACGGATATTTCAAAAGACGTATCTTTTCATAAAAACACCGTAGCCCCTATTTTCAAAACCCCATGATTCGTGTTATTTCAAAAGGCACCATTTGTAGGACTTATATTAGGTTAATGCAGATTAGTTATAGTTGCGTCTAGTATTCAGCTCCCGCTCTTTATTATGGTTCGCTTCGTATCGCATGCTTATATTATGTTTCATACTCCATTATTGATATCATGCTGTTAGGACACCAGCACCATTACCGATGATGCGTATGTACCACGTACACTTACTTACCGGCTCACACACATCTTTATCGGTAATTGCCATGTCACGTACACCTTAGAAAATATTATTGCTTGACTTAGCTTGTTAGTTAGTAATTTGACATGATATTAGTATACCTGCCTTATATGCCAGCTTAACATTGTAGTTATTAGTTGTCACTTCATGCATACTGTTATTCATTGTTATGCCTACATTCATGGTTTTACATGCAATTGATGATTTGGATTCGGATTTCCATGAGATTTTCTGGATTTGGGGGGGGAAACCACAAAAACTTATATAAACCGATTTCTCTCTTTTTAAATAAAAAAGTGCGGTTTTTCCCATGATGTATGAGTCGTCCACCATGAGTTTGCTGATGGATTTCGAGACCCGGTTCGAGGAGACGGATGAACCGTTTCGGGTACATGGTGGACCCGGTAAGGTACCCCAGGGCAAGAAGCGCGTGATGATGACGATGTGACCCTGGCAGGGGAGCACTACCTACTGGTGATTTTACCCGACGCGTCGGATATCCGGAGGATACCGTCGTGGTCTTGAGATGGATGGTAGGGGCCGGTATGGACTGACGGCGCCCTAGATATTGAGACTGTGATATTGAGATTTCGAGATATTGAGGTACAGAGACTGTGATACAGAGATATCGAGATATTGGGATTACGTTTTGTGCCGATGCTAGGTACTGTTTTATGCTGATTTCATTATGATACCTCATTTTAAAAATACAAAGGAAATCTTACTAAATTATGAAAACAGTTCTTCATTTACATGTATTCTGTTTTCATGCATTCATACCTCATTCATATGATATATTGCTACCTGAGGCACTGACACGGGCACATGAGATTACACTCGGCTTAGATATCTATCCTAGCCTTGTTATAGGTTGCAGGTTATTCTTATATTTGAGGATATATTATGATCATTGACCTAGGATTGCGTTATTTATGCGATTTCTTTTCGTAGATGTTTTTCTATTCGCGAGTTGGCAACTCACCCCCGTTGTGCCCCAGTTTCTTGCAGGTTTCGCCGTACAGGTTTCATTACGGCTTGCTGGCACTCTTTCCATTTCCGGGTGACTTGCTAGTAGGTGGGTTTATTTGTATCGCACCCATCATTATATCTTGTATATCATTATTCTGTTGTATCTAGAAGTTCCATCAACCAAACATGTATTTATTTGAGATAGAGACCAGTGATGTTATTCCTTCGACCTTAGAGTCACGCGTTATATTTCTGTGGTTTTCTTGTGGTTTTGAGTTTTCTTTTGAATTTTGATCCTCGCCGTTGGCGTTGTATATTATATTGCTTGTGTGGTTGTGACAGTCGATTGACGAAGAGCTAGCTCCCGCTTGGGGATGCCTTTTTATTGATTTCGTATACTATTCATGTTGTATCCCGTTTGGGAGCCAGTATTTACAAAGGAGACTCTACCGAAATTTTCAGGAAATATTTGATGTTTTTAAAAAAATGCATAATTCGGCTTATGCTATTAAAACTACTTGATTTAAATTGGTTTTCCTTCACTCTACTACTTTTCTTGGTTTGGATTTCTGGGTTTTCGGCTTACTTAGATTACGAACGCCTCGAGACGTTTCGTAGTTTAAGTGCCGGTCATGTTCCGTACTTTCTGGTCGTGACACTGGCGATCGACACTTCCTACCATACAAAGCCTCAAAATGTGTCATCTGAATAGTCTCCTGAAAGCTTTTGTTGTAGGAGAACTCAATCAATGGCAAGTGACGATCCCAACTGCCACCAAAATCAAGCACACATGCACGGAGCATATCCTCCAGAGTCTGTATAGTCCGCTCCGACTGACCATCGGTCTGTGGATGAAAAGCGGTGCTAAAACTCAACCGGGTACCAAAAGCATCCTAAAGCTTCTGCCAAAGACGGCTAGTAAACTGGGTGCCTCTGTCAGATATGATGCATGTGGGAACACCGTGCAAACGCACAATCTCATCTATGTACAACTGAGCATACTGAGCATAACCGAAAGTGGTCTTCACTGGAAGGAAGTGAGCCGCTTTCGTCAACCGGTCAACAATCACCCAAATGGAGTCATACCCTCTACTAGTCCTGGGTAGACCCACAATGAAGTCCATGGAAATCTGCTCCTATTTCCACTCCAGAACGGGCAAAGGCTGCAACTCTCCAGCCGGTCTCTGATGCTCAGCCTTGACTCCTCGAAACGAAGTCCGAAATATCGAGCTTCATCCATTTCCACCAGTAAAAGTCTCTCAAGTCACGGTACATCTTGGTGCAACCTGGATGAACGCTAAAGGCCGACTGATGTGCCTGCTCTAGGATCTCGCGTCTCAACCCATCAGCATCTGGTACATACAAGCGAGTCCCGCATCGTAGCAAACCCTGGTCATCAATCATGAACTCTGAAACTGTACCCTGTTGAACAAGCTCGAGAATCTCGGACAAACGGGCATCACTGGGCTGCGCCTCACGGATACGATCAAGTAGTAGTGGACGGGCGAGGACATGAGCAAGATTTCCCCCAGCGGAAGTGAACTTGAACTGCACTCTACCACCATACAAGAGCTGCCAATCTGCAAAAGACTGACGCTGAACTGCGACAACTGGGACAAGCTACCACCGGGCCTACGACTCAAAGCATCAGCTACCGCATTCGCCTTGCCCGGGTGATAAAGGATCTCACAATCATAATCCTTCACAAGCTCCATCCAACGGCGCTGTCGCAGATTCAGATCTTGCTGCTGGAAGATGTACTTCAAGCTCTTGTGATCCGTGAAGATCTGACATGACTCCCCATAAAAGTAGTGTCTCCAAATCTTCAACGCAAAGTCCACCGCGGCCATCTCAAGATCGTGAGTAGGGTAATTCTGCTCGTGCTTCTTCAGCTACCTATAAGCATAAGCAATCACTCTATCATGTTGCATCAAAACACAACCGAGCCCCACTTGAGAAGCATCACAGTAAATAACATAGCCGCCCGATCCAGAAGGCAAAGATAGAACTGGTGATGTCGTCAACCCAGTCTTCAACTGCAGAAAACTCTGCTCGCATGCATCAGTCCACAGAAAAGGAACTCCCTTCCGGGTCAGTCCAGTCAGTGGTGTAGCGATACTCGAGAAATCCTGCACAAAACGGCGATAATAACGAGCTAAGCCCAAAAAGCTGCGGACCTCGGTCACCGATACAGGTCTGGGCCAAAGCTGTACAGCCTCGATCTTCCTCAGGACCTCCAGAATACCATCACCAGTCACCACATGACCCAGGAAGTCAACTCTATCAAGCCAAAATGCGCACTTTGAGAATTTAGCATACAGCTGGTGCTATCTCAAAATCTGCAAAGCAATCCTCAAGTGCTGCTCATGCTCCTCACGACTCCTAAAGTAGACTAGTATGTCATCAATAAACACAATAATAAACTGGTCGAGGAACGGCCTGAAAATCCGGTTCATCAGATCCATGAACACTGCTGGCGCATTGGTGAGTCCGAACGACATCACCAAAAACTCATAAAGCCCATAGCGCGTACAAAAAGCAGTCTTCAGAATGTCATCATTCCGAACCCGCAACTGATGATAACCCGAACGCAAATCAATCTTAGAAAAATGTTTCGCACCCTGGAGCTGATCAAATAAATCATCAATGCGAGGTAAAGGATACCTATTCCACACCATAACTCAGTTCAATTGACGATAATCCACACACAGCCTCAAACTGCCGTCCTTCTTCTTGACGAACAGAACAGGAGCTCCCCACAGCGAAACACCCGGACGCACAAGTCCCATATTAAGCAACTCTTGCAATTTATCTTTAAGCTCTCTAAGCTCTGCCGGAGCCATCCGATAAGGCAGTATAGAAATAGGCTCCGTGCCAGGAATCAGATCAATGCAGAACTCAATATCGCGCTCTGGCGGCATCCTAGGTAACTCATCAGGAAAGACGTCGGGAAATTCTCGCACGGTAGGAACCCCGTCCAACGACTCTACTGTGGCTCCAGTATCATGAATGAAAGCCAAGAATCCCCGACATCCCCTCCTCAAAAGCCGACTAGCGTAAAGGACAGAAATCAAACTGTGAGGGGTGGCACCACGGTCCCCCTGCACAACAAACACTGACTCGCCGGGAAAATAAAACCTAACTGTCTTCTCACGGCAGTCTACGGACGCGTAGCAAGTAGCTAACCAGTCCATGCCCAGCAGAATGTCGAAGTCCAACATCTCAAGAAGGATCAAGTCGACGGACAAATCTTTGTCTCCTATACGGACAGCTTACGCCCGGAACACATGTCGTGCAACAAACAACTCTCTAACAGGAGTAGTCACGACAAGCGGCTGATCTAGCAAATACGACTCTCGGCCTAACCCCGGCACGAAGTGCGTAGAAACATATGAATGCGTAAATCCCGGATCGAATAGAACATGTGCATCATAAGAACATTCAAAAAGGGTACCTGAAACCACAGCATTGGACGCCTGCGCGTCCTGGTGAGTCAAAGCAAAAACCCGAGCCTGCCCTCTACCGGCTACTGGCTGTCCTCTGCCTCCGCCACCTCTTCCTCTCGGCACAAAACCACCGCGACCACGACCTCTCTGAGCAGGAGTCTGACGCTGCGCAACCACAGGAATAAGAGGCAACGCTCTCTGAGGCGGAGAAAGTGGTAAGGTAACCTGGGGTACGGTTGGCCCTCTCTGACGTACCACGGTACAATCCCGAACAAGATGATGTAGACTGCCACACCCAAAGCACCCATAAGACGGCCGCTGACTCTCCTGGGAGTAGGAGCTGAATAACTGTCCCCGTCCCACGTCTCTGCTACCCCCCGAGTCTGAAGGAACACTGCCTCGGCGTGCAAATCTCCGTCTCTGTGCTGATACATCCGTACTAGTCCTCTTCGGTTTTGGAACAACCGATGACTTAGAAAGACGCTCCTCCACCAATAAGGCTGCGTCTACAGTTTCCACATACGTGTCGCAATGCTGAATGCTGATGGCTAGGAACAACTGGGTAAGCAGGCCTCGAACAAACCTCTTCACCCTCATCTCCTCAGTCGCCACCAAGTACGGAGCATACACAGACATCTCGGTAAACAGTATATCATACTCAGACACCGTCATCCCCGGAGTCTGACGTAATGACTCAAATCTACGCGCTCACGCATCCCTGACGCTCGATGGAAGAAAACGGGCGAGAAATGCCGTCACAAACTCAGCCCAGGTCATAGGAGTAAGACCTATGGCTCTGCCCCTCACTATGGACTCACACCACTTCTGGGCCAGACCCTCCAGACGGAAATTCGTGAACTCCACCCATCTCTCGTCGGAGCATCGGAGCGAACGAAAAATCCTGGCCATCTGTTCATATCATAATATTGCAATTCATACGCCCCACTTTTATGCATTTTATAAGTAAACAGGTACTTTTGACGCTCGTTTGTTGCATGTTACAGGATATAGGCTCTTGGAGCAAATACAGTGAAAAAGACGAAAGATGATACAGAAAAGGGACTTTTGACCAACAAGCTGACGGGTCTTACTCAAGCCGAGACGAAGAACAGTGCAAGGTCCAAAAGACGAAAGTGAAACGGTCAAAAGATCCTTACAAGTTTTCACTGAGGATCTGGAGAAGAGTAAGAAGTCCCACAGAGAAAAGAAATATAAAAAGAGGAAGCCCAAAGAAAGTCAACCCAAGTCCAGAAAGATGATGAGCCAAGCCCACCAAATGGCCGCGGATCCACGGCCCAAGCTCCCCATTGCCGCGGTTTCGCGGCCATATAAGGCCCGTGTCGGTGGAAAATTTCCCTGTCGGTGTGTCGGTGCATATGTTGGGATTTTTAGAGGGCAAATCTGTAATTTCATGTATACGAGAGTCTGTAACCCTAGTTTCACTGGTTGCTTATAAATTGTACTCAAAATCTGTAAAATACTATGCCTCTTATCAATCAATAAAATTTCAGATCTGTTGAGAGATCAAGAGCATCATCTTGTAAGTTTTCTTTATTTTATGCTTTAGTGTTAAGCTCTTTTCTTGCCCTAGCTAATATATTTATTGCAGTAGAGTAATCTTAATACCTGCCGTAGTTAACTAGTCTAGCTTCTTTTAACTTGCAGTAAATAATAATTCAAGATCAGAACAAACACTTTAAAACATAACAACAAAATGTCGTTTTTAGATAATTCCCTAATGAGCGAGTAAAATCCTCGCTCGTTAGGGTTAGGAATAAGGGAGGGAGTGAGAGATGGATATCTCTCACCTCCTTCAATGCAAAAATATTTTCAAAACAAGAACTTCATGCACGCATGCATGATCCGCCCCCTATGGCACCCTACCTATGAGGTAACGGTGAACCGTAGTCTAAAAGGCCGGACATACATGACGTCCATGAAGATTGCAGCAATTAATAGGAAAGGACGGACAAGGATCTAGAGGAAGAAACTTCGTTTCTTCCCGATCATCCTAATCCCCTTTGCTAATAATTGTTGTGATTTTCTAAATAGCTTTAATTAAAAGGCATTGAAAGAGGTGTGTGACAATATTGATCGCATCAACCCTACCTTAGACCTAACCCTAACGAGTTCTTTCATATCATATAAATTAGTTCTTTAAGTCACTCGACAAAAACCAAACAACCAACGGAATCAACTCGTAAAAACACAAAAACAGAAATTTACATATCTCTGCGGATCGACCCGTACTCACCGGCTAGCTGCAAAGCGACGCCGTTTTTGATTACGGTAAAACACAATTTTTTGGATTAATCAAATGGCGCCGTTGCCGGGGATGGCGTAATTTTTATGTTTTGTATGATTTCGGGTTGATATAAATTCTAAAAATTATAAAAATCTGAAAATAAAAAAAATACAAAAATTTTCTTTTCATTATTTTTCTCTGTTTGAAGGGTTTCTCGTTTGAATCTTGCAGGAACAGCAAAGCATCGCGGATCTGGAGTTTTATAGAAGGTCAAAACAGAAAAAGGAGCATAAGAACAGAGAGGAATTGTAAGCACAGAACAGTACAAAAATTTTCAGAGCTTGATTCCCTTAAAGAACAGCGATTCCGCCGCATATTGGTGCCCCAGACCGCGATTCCGCCGCATGTTGGCCCCATCAGCTCTTCAAAATTGCATGGTTTGCTCCCTCATTCTCCCCTCTGCAACCTCCATATCTCCACTGTAAAAAGTTTCTGCAGGAATTCTTTGCGCTAAAGAATTCTCTCCCCCTTCTAAATAACAGATTTTCTACAGGTTTCTTTGCGCCACGCTAAAAATTGATTCCAAGTGAATTTTACTGTTTTCCATAATTTAATCGGACTTTAAGGGGCTAATTGACCAAACTCAGATTGGGTGGGGATTTCATCACCCTTCCCAGGACCCCAGAAAACACCTAAAGCATGTGCATTGACCACAGTTAATTAAAAAAGATTAGACTCGGACCTAAGGACATCGAGCTCAATAGGAAAACGACTAGTATAGGCATCGGCCGTTCATCCTAACCGACATTGCGGTGTCTAGGCTAGTGGTTATTAATTAGGCCCACTGTAGTGGTGGTTCCTTCCCACTTACCTGGCCGTATTTGTCCGTGAAGAGGGGGTTTGAGGTCCTATTTCTAGCCCTAGTTAGGAGCTGTCTAGCAGACCTAGGCGACCCTAGATCTAGGCCTGATTGTGCATATGTGGTTGATACATTGGTGTCACGAGTCCCTTTCCAAAAACCTTTTTGCAAAACTCTCACACAAAAAAAAAAAAGAAAAATCTTTTCAAAACTTGCAACTTGCCGCTAAAAAAACTTGCAACTCACTTCCACCACTTTCTCTCACTGACGTTATCTTACCCCCACATTCTGTCTTTTTTCTTTTTTTTCTGACTGCACTACCCTTTAGTGTATGTCACTTTGGACTAGGGATACTGACGCCTGATTAGTCCGTGTTTCGTTGGTACCGACCGACGAACCTTTCGACACTAAAGTCGACACTCCGTCCACTTCCTTACCCTCAACTTCAATTTCTTTCACTTAAGGCATGTCGGGATTCGACCCCAACAATACCTTACCGAAGGGAAGGATTCCACCTCCGTTAGGTGCGAATAACCCGAACCAGCCACCTGTTGAAGCGCCCGCACGAGTTGCGCTCCAGGACCTCTTTTATCCCATTCGCACTTCTTTACCCACCTGTCTTTCACCCCCACCGGCAAATGGGGACAATTTTGAGATAAAACCATATTTCATCAATATTCTGCCAAAATTTCATGGTTTGGAATCTGAAGACGCATATATCTTTATTAATAAATTCCAAAATGTGTGCGCTATGATGATAACAACCCAATTGAGTGATGACGCTATAAGGCTAAGGGTCATTCCTTTCACCTTATGTGACCTAGCCGAGAAGTGGCTATATAGCACCGCATCACATTCCATAAGAAATTGGGACGAGTTTGTGAAGGCTTTTCTGAAAAAGTTCTATCCTCATCACAAAACTGCCAGAATCCGTAATGAAATAATTCAATTCTCACAACTTCCGTCCGAACCATTTTGGAAGTGTTTCGAGAGATTTAAGGACCTACTAGTTCAATGCCCTCATCATGGGATCGAAAGTTGGCAACTTTGCCAAACATTATACGAGGGATTGAACTCGGCAACGAAGCAGTTGCTAGAAACCATCTGTCAAGGTCATTTTCTCTCTAAGTCTAGTGATGAAGCGTGGCAGTTTCTTGAGGATCTTAGTGAGAAAACAATACAGTGGGAGAGTACCAAGACCACATCATCTTCTAGTGGTCAATCTAGGACAGGCATACATCAAGTCGAGATGTCGATTGCCATGAAGGCCGAGATGGCCGCTCTTACTGTAACCCTTCGAAAATCGTTTAGGCAGTTTTTCGGTAATCGGCTAATTTTTCGGCTTTTTCCGTAAAAAGTCGAAATAGGTATTTTTTATTGTAGATCTAATTATACAAAATTTAGATAAGATATTACTATAATTTTGTCACTAAAATGTCATTTATAATTTTCTAGTTAAATAAAAAAAAATTCGTAATTAATTAATTTTTTTATTATTTTAAGCTTTTTAAAATACATTTAATTAGGGATAAATATAAATTTAATTAGGTAAATTTCTTAATTAATAGTCTTTATAAGCTAAAATATGGTGTTAATAAAATTGTATCATGTCTTGCAAACTTTTGGTTTAAAGGTGGGAAATTTAATGAAAAATGAGGTAAAAAATGGGTTTTTTTGTAAAAAGGTTGACATGAAAGCATTAAATGATGATATGGGGTGTTATTTGACCTAGAAACTTCTTCAAAATTTCCCCACCTCCTCCTCTTGCTGCAGCCGACCCCAATTCTGCAGAATTTCCCCACTTCCCACTTCATTCTTGCTTCTTTTTCTTGCTAAAAATCAATAAAAATTCACATTTTTCCATCTCCATTCAAGGCCAAACCCTAAACCACTCTCTCTTCTACCCAAATTGGTTCAAAAACTAGATGAAAGGAGGCTTCTTGGTGACTTGATCAAGCTAGGGTTCAAGCTTGAGAGGTGAAAATTCTAATCTTTTTGTTAACTTGTGGTTTAATTATGCTAGAATTGAAATTCTAAATATTAGTTTAGTGGTAAATGTTGTTTAGGAAAAATCAAGAGAAGGATTGATTTTAAAACTAGGGTTTGAAGCATAGTTGTTAGGATTAAATTAGGGCTTTGGGTTTCTAATTGGTTGTAGTGGTTAATGGTGTATTTATATGCTCGCCAAATCGTTAAAATTCGATGTTTGCATTGAATCGGCGTTGAATTTGCTTGCTAGATTTTTACGAAAAATAGAATGCGTTCAATTTGCGTTAGGTTAGCAATATTATTAGCTTCGTATAGGATTATTAGAATGCGCGAACGCGGGGTTTCGTCTAGTCGGATTGTAGTTTAGTCGATTTTCCCGAAATGACAATTCTAGTTAAAGGTTAGCGATTTTCGTGCGTTTTTCCGCGCACCGAGTGCATGCTATGTTTAATGCGAGAGCGTGGATAATTGTATGTTGTGACTAGCATTGTGTTAGGTTTTGTAATCTTATGCTTGGTGTTGTGCAATATAGGATCGGTCGGAGAAACATCGGACACGGCGCGTAAAGGCAAAGCGGTGGCCGGATCAGATTAGCGGGGATTTCTGGTGAGTAGATGTATTCATCTATGGGGAAATCGTCTGGATGGCGCGATGCGCCCCCTAGTTAGGATTTCCTTATCTCTTGTAAGATTCATGTTGTTAGTTAGCTTACCCCTTCATTGACATTGCATACCCTTATAGTTAATAATATGCTAGATTGCATGGATATTCATATGCACATATGCGATAACACTTCATAGGGCACGAACACCATTACCATTGGCATCTGTTGCATGCGCACTATTCATGTGACACACACGCCTTTGGTAATTGCCATGCCACGTGCACTAGAAAACCTGTTTAACTTAATATCGCCATTTGCATTCATACATGATATATGAAATTGCATAGCATGCATATACCTCGCATTATCATTATATTTACATAGATTCTAGCTAAAATTCACATTATATACATTGATATCATAGACATTTATTATATATATAACATGTGAACATTATGATTTTCTTGAGGATTTCAGTATTTCTGCGATTTCTGGATTTTTGGGGAAAACCGCAAGAATTTAACAAAAGCTTATATTCATAATTTTTAAAACAAAGTTGCGGTTTTCTCGTGATGTATGTGTCGTCCACCATGAGTTTTCATGTTTTCTGTTGGTTCGAGACCCGATTCGAGGAATGGATGAACCGTCTCGGGTACATGGTGGGCCCGGTATGATACCCCGGGGCAAGAAGATCGAGTTGTAGACGATGAGCCTGGCAGGGGAAGACTACCTACCGGTGATGTCTGGCGCGGCGGATATCCGGAGGATACCGACCGTTGTCGTGAGATTTATGATATGGGCCGATCCGGACTGACGGAGCCCGATATTGAGACAGATATGATTCCTATTTGGTGTCGATGCTTGACACGGGTTTTCAGATGATTTCTTGATGGTATTTAGCTATTATACAGATATTCATGTTCTAAAGTTAAGAATTCAATACCCTTAGCATTTAAAACACTTAAAGACTTAATAATGACATTGCATACCTGTGCATGCATACTAGAGACATTATATCACATATGGACATGCATGTTGTGGTGCATTGCGTGCATTCTTACGATTGCCTTATTAGATGTTATATTTACTCACGAGCTGGCAACTCACCCCCGTTGTGCAACAGTGTCTTGCAGGTCGGACCCGTCACTCTTGTAGCGGCGGCTATCTTATCATCAGCTCCTTTTGTGCAGACTCGCGACATCGCCCGTAGGTGGGTTGCGAGCATATTTTATATCTTTTGCTTTATCATTGTATCTAGTATTCTCCATCTACCACTTTATATATTGTATATGCGACATAGTGATGAGACTGAGAGATTTGTATATTGGTGGTTTCTTTTGGGTCGAGCTCACTTGAGCCGGCGTTGCGTTTTCTGATATTTTGGGTTTCTTCTATGCTCTTTTCTTGGTATTGCTTATATATTGCATGTGGTTGTGATCCGCCTTGGGCGAAGAGCTAGCTCCCGCTTGGGGATGCCATTTTTATGATTTCATATGTATTATCTTGTTGTACCCATTTTGGGGGATAGAAAATACATGGGAGACTCTGCCGAAATTTTCGGAAATTTTTGATGTTTTAAAAAGGGATTCTATGCAACTTAAATGATTTTAAAACCGTTTTCATTAAAGGTTTTCCTTCACTCTCTTTTGATTCTGGTTTAGATTTTCTGGGCTTTGGCTGACTTAGGTTACGGTACGCCTTTAGACGTCTCGTAATCTAAGTGCCAGTTACGTTCCGTACTTTCGGGTCGTGACACTTACGAAAAAGCTAGAAGCGATTGAGACCAAAATCTCATCGCCTTCTCCTGCCCCTGCTATGCCCCCACGAACTGTCTGTGCTTGTTGTGCGGATCCATCGCACCTAACTGAAGAGTGTCCTTATAATGCATCCACTCAAGTACAGGATCAAGTCAATGCTGCATTTCAGCAACGACAAAAGAACGATCCGTACTCTTCGACATATAATCCGGGGTGGAGGAGTCACCCAAATTTCGCTTGGAACCAAAATCAACAATTCCAAGGAAATAACAATTTTCAAAGACCTCCTCCTCCTCCACAACAACAACAAGCACCCTCACAAACTCAATTTCAACCGCAACAATTTCAACAACAACCTTACCCTAATCAGGTGAACAATTTTGTGCCTAACAATGCTTACCAGCCAAATAATTATGTTCAACCTAATAATGATAAGGTTAGCTCGCTTGAAAGAAGTCTAGATGCGTTCCTTAAGCAATCTACACAGTCTACAGCAAGACTTGAGACTTCTATTCAAACTTTAGTGCAAAATAGTACCTCACACGATCAAAGCATCAAATCTATTGAGGCACAAATTGCACAACTCAATGCAGCTTTGAGCGAGCGCGAAAAAGGAAAACTCCCGTCTCGACCACTGCCCAACCCCGGTCACGCACACGCTGCATATCAACAGCAGAATCATAACGTAAATGCCGTGACCACGTTGAGATCGGGAAAAGGGTTGCAGAAAAATGTGTGCATGAACAATGACACCCCTGCCGGTGGGATTTCTTCATCTTCATCTTCTTCTTCTTCTTCTTCAGAGCCTATTCTCCACCTTTCACATGACTCTACCTCTTCTAGCTCGAACGGACCCATTTCTAACAACACGAACACATCTACACGGGGTGCCGTTCCAACTCGACAATCTGATCCACAAAAGTTGGACTCAACCACCTTTCAAAATGTTCCTTTTCCTAATAGGTTGAGATCCAATAAACCAACTCCACAGATGGAGAAGATTGTTGAGTTGTTCAAACAGGTTAGCATAAATATCCCTCTTTTGGATGCAATCCAACAAGTTCCTTCATATGCAAAAATTTTAAAGGACTTATGCACCAAAAAAAGGAAGTCGCAAGTGCCAAAGAAAGTTTTTGTGGCTAGTGCTATTAGTGATGCTCTTGTAAATTCCCTTCCCCCAAAGCAAAAGGACCCCGGGTGTCCTACCATTTCGATAACAATTGGGGACAAGAACATCAATAGAGCACTATTAGATCTTGGCGCGAGTGTCAATTTGCTACCCTATTCAGTGTACGAGCAATTGGGCGTTGGAGAGCTTAAGCCCACTCACTGTACTCTCCAAATGGCTGACCGGTCAATAACCCATCCTAGGGGAGAGCTGGAGGATGTGTTAATTAGAGTAGGGGATTTCATTTTCCCCGTTGACTTTATAGTGATGGATACACAACCTGTTGCTAACCCCCGGAACCAAATTCCGGTAATACTTGGTCGACCATTTCTGGCTACTTCCAACGCAGTGATCAATTGTCGTAACGGTTCAATGAACCTATCTTTCGGCAATATGACAATTGAGCTCAATATTTTCAAGTTGGGAAGTCAGCCTGCTGAGCCTAATGCTAGCGTACTCGATGTTTGCTCGATCAATGAGATCGCGGAGGAGGACTGTGAATTCGAGAATTTTTTGTTCGATCACAGCAATGTTAACGCCACCAGTACGTTCCTCCTAAAATCTGACGCAGTTTTCACAACAGATAATGATTTTGAGTGCTTTACCTTTGTTGACGACTTTGAAGACTCATCATCTGAATTGGAGTCTTTTGCTTTTTCGGATGAGTTAGTTGAACCATCCGACACTGTTGCGTACACTCGGTTCGAACCTTGATGGAATCATTCGAGTTTGAAACAACTACCCCATTGTTACCATCTATTGTTTCACCTCCTAAACTCGAATTAAAGCTTTTGCCGACACACCTAAAATATGCTTATCTAGGTGATAATGAGACCTTACCTGTCATTATATCAGCTTCTCTAGCTCTTGAGCAAGAGAAGGCACTTTTGATGGTCTTACATAATAATCGGCAAGCTTTCGGCTGGTCTATGGCGGACATTAAAGGGATTAGTCCCCTCATAGTCGAACATCATATACACTTAATGGATGATGCCAAGCCAGCACGAGATCCACAAAGGCGCCTCAACCCCATCATGAAAGAGGCTGTTAAGAAGGAAATTGTCAAGTGTCTGGATAGCGGTATCATTTACCCTATCTCGGATAGCCAATGGGTTATCACAATCCACGTCGTGCCAAAGAAATCAGGCATTACGGTCATTACAAATGAGGCAAATGAGTTGATTCCCACTCGCACCCAAACTGGGTGGCGAGTCTGCATAGACTATAGAAAACTCAATGCCGCAACAAGGAAAGACCACTTTCCTTTACCTTTCATTGACCAAATGCTCGAGCGATTGGCAGGGCACGAGTTCTATTGCTTTCTCGATGGCTATTCAGGTTGCAATCAAGTCCCCATCGCCAAAGAGGACCAAGACAAGACAACATTCACTTGTCCCTTTGGCACGTTTGCTTATCGTCGCATGCCTTTTGGGTTATGCAATGCACCCGCGACATTTCAGCGGTGTATGATGGGGATCTTTTCAGACATGGTTGAAAAGTTCTTGGAGATCTTTATGGATGATTTCTCCATCTTTGGCGACTCCTTCGACGAGTGTTTACGCCATCTTGACGCTGTTCTTACCCGCTGCAGGGATAAGAACCTAACATTGAATTGGGAGAAGTGCCATTTCATGGTGCGAGAGGGCATTGTCTTAGGACATGTCATCTCGCAAAACGGCATCGAGGTAGATAGAGCAAAAATCGAAGTGATCTCCAACCTCCCTCCCCCAAAATGCGTCAAAGATATTAGAGCCTTCCTTGGCCACGCCGGTTTCTATAGACGGTTCATCAAAGACTTTAGCAAGATCGCTAGACCCTTGACTCTCTTACTGGCCAAGGACACAACTTTTGCATTCGACTCCACTTGCATTGAAGCATTCGAGTCTTTGAAATATTCACTCATCACTGCGCCCATCCTCTCATCTCCCGACTGGACGCACCCTTTTGAAATCATGTGCGACGCATCAGACTTTGCTATTGGCGCTGTTCTTGGACAGCACATTAATAAGATGCCGCACGTGATTTATTATGCTAGTCGAACACTAAATGAGGCCCAACTCAACTACACAACAACAGAGAAAGAGTTTTTAGCTGTTGTGTTTGCACTCGAAAAATTTCGGCCTTATTTAATCGGCTCTCCAGTCGTTGTATATACTGATCATTCAGCTCTTCGCCACCTTTTTGCGAAGAAAGATGCTAAGTCAAGGCTAATACGTTGGATCCTTTTATTACAAGAGTTTGACCTTGTCATTAAGGACAAAAAGGGATGTGAAAACGTAGTAGCTGATCACCTATCACGACTTCCTTCTTCCCCCACGCTCGATCTTCCAATCACCGATGTTTTTCCCGACGAGCAACTTTTGACCGTTTCTTGCGAACCATGGTTCTCCGATATTGTGAATTACTTAGCCACCGGCCTGATACCCAATGATTGGTCGAAACAGGATAAACATCGATTTCTATCCCAAGTAAAGCATTTTTACTGGGATGAGCCCTATCTTTTTAAATACTGTTCCGACCAAATCATTCGTCGGTGTGTAACCGAAAGTGAGGTCAAGATTGTGCTGTCTTTTTGCCAAGATCAAGCATGTGGTGGGCATTTTGGCCCAAAGAAGACAGCCGAAAAAATTTTGCAGTGTGGTTTCTATTGGCCACGACTCTTCAAGGATGCATTTGAATACTGCAAAACTTGCTCCTGGTGCCAAAACTTGGACCGGATTTCGCGGAGAAACGAAATGCCGCTCCAACCTATTTTGGTTGTGGACATTTTTGATGTTTGGGGTATAGATTTCATGGGACCATTTCCTCTCTCTTTTGGAAATGTGTATATTCTGTTGGCAGTTGACTATGTTTCTAAGTGGGTCGAGGCTGTGCCCAGCCGAACGAACGATAATAAAGTTGTCGTTCGGTTTCTTAAAGAACACATATTTTCTCGATTTGGGCACCCTCGGGCGATAATAAGTGATAATGGTTCTCACTTCTGCAATAGGACTTTCGAGTCCTTAATGCGCAAATACTCTATCGCCCACAAATTGTCAACGCCATATCACCCTCAAACATGCGGGCAAGCCGAGGTTTCAAATCGGCAAATAAAGCAAATCTTGGAGAAAACGGTTTCCAAAAACCGTAAGGATTGGTCACTTAAACTGATAGATGCACTATGGGCTTTCCGTACTGCATATAAGACCGATCTTGGTATGTCTCCATACCGGCTTGTGTACGGGAAGGCTTGCCACCTTCCAGTGGAGATCGAGCATAAAGCTTTTTGGGCTATCAAAGAGCTAAATTTGTTTTTAGGAGATGCGGGCAGCAATCGAAAGCTGCAATTGAATGAGTTGGAGGAGCTGAGGGATGAGGCATATGATAATGCCATAACTGCTAAAAACCGAGCCAAGGTGTTCCACGATAAACACCTTTTGCGAAAAACTTTCGAACCTGGTCAACAGGTTCTACTTTATGACACTCGGTTACATTTTCATCCCGGCAAGCTCCGGTCCAGATGGAGAGGACCCTTTGTAGTCCGCACCGTTTATCCGCACGGTGCGGTTGACCTTGAGAACCCTGAAGACGGTACCTTATTCAAGGTGAATGGGCATCGACTGAAACCGTTCTTCACAGCGGACCCTACGGAGGAGCTCCTGTTTTTGCAGGAGCTGATTTACACTGACTGATCTTCCTCCACTTTCACCCCCAAATTTCTTTTGCCAAAACATTATCTCAAATAAGTTTGGGGGTGTGTACATTGTTTGTATATATATATAAAAAAATAATAATAATAAAAAAATAAAAATTTTTTTGGACCTAATTGCAAATTTGCAGATTAAGAGCTGATTTTATAAATAAAACCCTCGTTTTAGAGGGTGTTTTATGCAAATAACCTTCTCTCCCCTCTATTTAAAGGAACCGAGCCCCCTGTTCCTTTACCCTAATTTTTTTCCCCTCATAAAACCCTAGCCGCCGCCACCAACCTACTGCAGAAGAATCTCGCCGCAACTCCATCAGATCGCCGCGGATCCGCCGCCGTTGCCACCCCCTGCCGCGCAACCGCCGCCTTCTTGAGTCTTCACCCCCTGAAATTTTCAGGGGAGGTAAACCTGAATGTTTCCTCTCTGTTACTGCATAATTTCTTTACTGTAAAATCGTAATGGCACATAAAATGCAGTTTGAAAGGGATTTTTCCCCTGTTTTCGCACACGAGATATACGGTAGATATTTCCCACATGAAATCTCACAAAGGGGCTGGAATTTCCTCCTCTATAATCACGCATCTGCGTTTGCTCTACCTAACCTAGTTGCCTTATTTTACGAATCCATGGAAGATAATAGCCTTAACAACTTAGGTTACATTAAACTGAATTGGGGAAATCGTGAAATTCACATCGATAGGGACATGATACACGAGGTTACACTCATACCACGTGTACCTGCACATGAACACCCACTGTGCTTTGAAGATTATATGCCATTGATGGGTAATGACTGTGCACGAGAACCGCGTAAGGGCATCCAAGCACGGACCCTTTTCGCAAACGTTTTAACTGTGTGCCGGTGGGCACAAAACAATATTTTTGGAAGTTCCCACAACACGACCTTTTTCACCCCTTCGTTACATGTCGTACACACGCTGATGATGAAAAATCCTAGGTTCAACATGTGCACGGTTTTGCTCCAATCTATAGGTACGGGGAAACGAGGTTCCGTATACCTATGTCCCATGCTTGTTACACAAATCTGCCGTTATTTCCTCCCACCCGAGGAATTTGACTCATATATGATAGACGGTGTCCTGGTTCGACCACTTTTAGAGGGCGTCTCGTCGTCCTACTCTAGACTCACGGATATTTGGACACGAACGGAACCGGCAGAAAATGTACCTGCACACACCCCTAGCTCGAGCTCGACTTCGAGCGGGGAAGAACTAACTCCCTAGGAGCATGCGCGATTAGTGAGGAGAACAGTGAGGAGAATCGACTCTTTGAGAGATGAGTTTCGGGCAACTGCACGAGATCATGACCGTCGGTTGACGGAAATTGAGAGAGGAATCCAAACGCTTTTGGCTAGAGGGGAACGATCACGTTCACGCTCACGAGCGCGACGTGGGGCCGGGCAGTGAGGGCACTGCTTTGCTCAAGTTTGGGGGAGAGGGTAATGTTATCTTTTGCATTGCATATTGTGTATATTTTCTTTTCCTTTTGCATATTTAATTTCTGCATTGCATCTTTATATAAAAAATTCATAAAAATTTGAAAATTTGAAAAATAAAAAAATTAGAAAACTGAAAAACCCATAAAAATTGAGAAAATTTCAAAAATTATAAAAATTATTGTATTCAATTTTGGTTAATTGACTTGAGTTGATAAAAAGGTTAACTAGCTAGGAAAAACTAGATCTTAGACTTAGTAAATTAAAAACCCTAAAAATAACCTTGCTTAAAGTTTAACGGTAGAAAGTGTATGTCTTTGTAGGTTATTTAGGAATAGGCAAATTTTGGGTTCACTTCGTGGGTTAAGCCAAAACGAGGGAAGAGTATTAATGTTCTTATTAAAGTATAAGTTCGAAAGATAGTTCCTAGCTTGAGTTTAGATTCTGAAAACATGTACCCTACAAAATGCACAATCACGCACCTTGAAACTTGGATTAGTAGAAGAGACCTTGAATTACTCTTGTCTAAAGTCCTTAGCACAATGAAAATAAAAAGAAAAAAAAAGTGAATAAAAAAATTGGACACTGGTTTTTGTGATTACTTAGGGCTAGAAAATTAATTAGCGAGGGTGCTTCATCACCTAGTGCCTTAGACCAACTGGTTTGGGAGTCACTGCTAAAAGCCTTGGGTGTTGCAAAACTAGGAAATACGCTTTAAAGGGCTAACGCATCTTGTAATCGGCTGTTGGTACCTCAAGAAGTATTAACGGTCGCATGAAGGATGTGTAAGCGAAAGTTAAGTGCTTTGGACAATGGACGAGAGTACGATTGCTTGATTTGAATTTCCAAGTGTAGGGGTGAAAATTACACACACGTGGGGATATGTGATAAGAGTTTAGATAAGAGAAAGGAATGAAAAATAAAACTTGTATCTTTAATAGAGTTGATAGAAATTCCTAAGTGGAGATGGAACTCTAGAAGGAAAACTTAAGAAATGCTGAAAGCTAAGTAGGTCTACATAACATATATAATCTTAAGTTAGATGATGAGGAAGTGTGAAGAATATGGGTGGATAATTTGCGGGGCGACGATAATAGAATTCCTTGTTAGAAAACCTAATTGGAAAACAAAAGTCGAAAAACCAAGTTGATAGGATTTTGTGGGTGTAATCCGCTGAAAACCCTCAGGAGACAACACTCCTCCTACTAGGGACACCTAGAGGTTTAACGGCTTGTTGCACGTGCTCAGTGCAATCGCGTTTCCCTGCGAAAGTGCGGCTAGGTTAGAATAAATTAATAAGATTGCTCGAGGACGAGCAAAAGATAAGTTTGGGGGTATTTGTTCATATCATAATATTGCAATTCATACGCCCCACTTTTATGCATTTTATAAGTAAACAGGTACTTTTGACGCTCATTTGTTGCATGTTACAGGATACAGGCTCTTGGAGCAAATACAGTGAAAAAGACGAAAGATGATACAGAAAAGGGACTTTTGACCAACAAGCTGACGGGTCTTACTCAAGCCGAGACGAAGAACAGTGCAAGGTCCAAAAGACGAAAGTGAAACGGTCAAAAGATCCTTACAAGTTTTCACTGAGGATATGGAGAAGACTAAGAAGTCCCACAGAGAAAAGAAATATAAAAATAGGAAGCCCAAGGAAAGTCAACCCAAGTCCAGAAAGATGATGAGCCAAGCCCACCAAATGGCCGCGGATCCGCGGCCCATGCTCCCCATTGCCGCGGTTCCGCGGCCATATAAGGCCCGTGTCGGTGGAAAATTTCCCTGTCGGTGTGTCGGTGCATATGTTGGGATTTTTAGGGGGCAAATCTGTAATTTCATATATACGAGAGTCTGTAACCCTAGTTTCACTGGTTGCTTATAAATTGTACCCAAAATCTGTAAAATGCTACGCCTCTTATCAATCAATAAAATTTCAGATCTGTTGAGAGATCAAGAGCATCATCTTGTAAGTTTTCTTTATTTTATGCTTTAGTGTTAAGCTCTTTTCTTGCCCTAGCTAATATATTTATTGCAGTAGAGTAATCTTAATACCTGCCGTAGTTAACTAGTCTAGCTTCTTTTAACTTGCAGTAAATAATAATTCAAGATCAGAACAAACACTTTAAAACATAACAACAAAATATCGTTTTTAGATAATTCCCTAATGAGCGAGTAAAATCCTCGCTCGTTAGGGTTAGGAATAAGGGAGGGAGTGAGAGATGGATATCTCTCACCTCCTTCAATGCCAAAATATTTTCAAAACAAGAACTTCATGCACGCATGCATGATCCGCCCCCTACGGCACCCTACCTACGAGGTAACGGTGAACCGTAGTCTAAAAGGCCGGACATACATGACGTCCATGAAGAAATAGGAAAGGACGGACAAGGATCTAGAGGAAGAAACTTCGTTTCTTCCCGATCATCCTAATCCCCTTTGCTAATAATTGCTGTGATTTTCTAAATAGCTTTAATCAAAAGGCATTGAAAGAGGTGTGTGACAATATTGATCGCATCAACCCTACCTTAGACCTAACCCTAACGAGTTCTTTCATATCATATAAATTAGTTCTTTAAGTCACTCGACAAAAACCAAACAACCAACGGAATCAACTCGTAAAAACACAAAAACAGAAATTTACACATCTCTGCGGATCGACCCGTACTCACCGGCTAGCTGCAAAGCGACGCCGTTTCTGATTACGGTAAAACACAATTTTTTGGATTAATCAAATGGCGCCGTTGCCGGGGATGGCGTAATTTTTATGTTTTGTATGATTTCGGGTTGATATAAATTCTAAAAATTATAAAAATCTGAAAATAAAAAAAAATACAAAAATTTTCTTTTCATTATTTTTATCTGTTTGAAGGGTTTCTCGTTTGAATCTTGCAGGAACAGCAAAGCATCGCGGATCTGGAGTTTTATAGAAGGTCAAAACAGAAAAAGGAGCATAAGAACAGAGAGGAATTGTAAGCACAGAACAGTACAAAAATTTTCAGAGCTTGATTCCCTTAAAGAACCGCGATTCCGCCGCATATTGGTGCCCCAGACCGCGATTCCGCCGCATGTTGGCCCCATCAGCTCTTCAAAATTGCATGGTTTGCTCCCTCATTCTCCCCTCTGCAACCTCCATATCTCCACTGTAAAAAGTTTCTGCAGGAATTCTTTGCGCTAAAGAATTCTCTCCCCCTTCTAAATAACAGATTTTCTGCAGGTTTCTTTGCGCCGCGCTAAAAATTGATTGCAAGTGAATTTTACTGTTTTGCATAATTTAATTGGAACTTTAAGGGGCTAATTGACCAAACTCAGATTGGGTGGGGATTTCATCACCCTTCCCAGGACCCCAGAAAACACCTAAAGCATGTGCATTGACCACAGTTAATTAAAAAGATTAGACTCAGACCTAAGGACATCGAGCTCAATAGGAAAAGGACTAGTATAGGCATCGGCCGTTCATCCTAACCAACATTGCGGTGTCTAGGCTAGTGGTTATTAATTAGGCCCACTGTAGTGGTGGTTCCTTCCCACTTACCTGGCCGTATTTGTCCGTGAAGAGGCGGTTTGAGGTCCTATTTCTAGCCCTAGTTAGGAGCTGTCTAGCAGACCTAGGCGACCCTAGATCTAGGCCTGATTGTGCATGTGTGGTTGATACATTGGTGTCACGAGTCCCTTTCCAAAAACCTTTTTGCAAAACTCTCACACAAAAAAAAAAGAAAAATCTTTTCAAAACTTACAACTTGCCGCTAAAAAAACTTGCAACTCACTTCCACCACTTTCTCTCACTGACGTTATCTTACCCCCACATTCTGTCTTTTTTCTTTTTTTTCTGACTGCACTACCCTTTAGTGTATGTCACTTTGGACTAGGGATACTGACGCCCGATTAGTCCGTGTTTCGTTGGTACCGACCGACGAACCTTTCGACACTAAAGTCGACACTCCGTCCACTTCCTTACCCTCAACTTCAATTTCTTTCACTGAAGGCATGTCGGGATTCGACCCCAACAATACCTTACCGACGGGAAGGATTCCACCTCCGTTAGGTGCGAATAACCCGAATTAGCCACCTGTTGAAGCGCCCGCACAAGTTGCGCTCCAGGACCTCTTTTACCCCATCCGCACTTCTTTATCCACCTGTCTTTCACCCCCACCGGCAAATGGGGACAATTTTGAGATAAAACCACATTTCATCAATATGCTGCCAAAATTTCATGGTTTGGAATCTGAAAACGCATATATCTTTATTAATAAATTCCAAAATGTGTGCGCTATGATGAAAACAACCCAATTGAGTGATGACGCTATAAGGCTAAGGGTCATTCCTTTCACCTTATGTGACCTAGCCGAGAAGTGGCTATATAGCACCGCATCACATTCCATAAGAAATTGGGACGAGTTTGTGAAGGCTTTTCTGAAAAAGTTCTATCCTCATCACAAAACTGCCAGAATCCGCAATGAAATAATTCAATTCTCACAACTTCCTTCCGAACCATTTTGGAAGTGTTTCGAGAGATTTAAGGACCTACTAGTTCAATGCCCTCATCATGGGATCGAAAGTTGGCAACTTTGCCAAACATTATACGAGGGTTTGAACTCGGCAACGAAGCAGTTGCTAGAAACCATCTGTCAAGGTCATTTTCTCTCTAAGTCTAGTGATGAAGCGTGGCAGTTTCTTGAGGATCTTAGTGAGCAAACAATACAGTGGGAGAGTACCAAGACCACGTCATCTTCTAGTGGTCAATCTAGGGCAGGCATACATCAAGTCGAGATGTCGATTGCCATGAAGGCCGAGATGGCCGCTCTTACGAAAAAGCTAGAAGCGATTGAGACCAAAATCTCATCGCCTTCTCCTGCCCCTGCTATGCCCCCACGAACTGTCTGTGCTTGTTGTGCGGATCCATCGCACCTAACTGAAGAGTGTCCTTATAATGCATCCACTCAAGGACAGGATCAAGTCAATGCTGCATTTCAGCAACGACAAAGGAACGATCCGTACTCTTCGACATATAATCCGGGGTGGAGGAGTCACCCAAATTTCGCTTGGAACCAAAATCAACAATTCCAAGGAAATAACAATTTTCAAAGACCTCCTCCTCCAGAACAACAACAACAAGCACCCTCACAAACTCAATTTCAACCACAACAATATCAACAACAACCTTACCCTAATAAGGTGAACAATTTTGTGCTTAACAATGCTTACCAGCCAAATAATTATGTTCAACCTAATAATGATAAGGTTAGCTCGCTTGAAAGAAGTCTAGATGCGTTCCTTAAGCAATCTACACAGTCTACAGCAAGACTTGAGACTTCTATTCAAACTTTAGTGCAAA
The DNA here is from genome assembly GCA_030015575.1 of Agapanthus africanus. Taxonomy (NCBI): domain Eukaryota; kingdom Viridiplantae; phylum Streptophyta; class Magnoliopsida; order Asparagales; family Amaryllidaceae; genus Agapanthus; species Agapanthus africanus. The sequence goes on from JASDDO010000029.1 coordinate 58,750,591, forward strand.
ATAGTACCTCACACGATCAAAGCATCAAATCTATTGAGGCACAAATTGCACAACTCAATGCAGCTTTGAGCGAGCGCGAAAAAGGAAAACTCCCGTCTCAACCACTGCCCAACCCCGGTCACGCACACGCTGCATATCAACAGCAGAATCATAACGTAAATGCCGTGACCACGTTGAGATCGGGAAAAGTGTTGCAGAAAAATGTGGGCATGAACAATGACACCCCTGCCGGTGGGATTTCTTCATCTTCATCTTCTTCTTCTTCTTCTTCAGAGCCTATTCTCCACCCTTCACATGGCTCTACCTCTTCTAGCTCGAACGGACCCATTTCTAATAACACGAACACATCTACACGGGGGGCCGTTCCAACTCGACAATCTGATCCACAAAAGTTGGACTCAACCACCTTTCAAAATGTTCATTTTCCTAATTGGTTGAGATCCAATAAACCAACTCCACAGATGGAGAAGATTGTTGAGTTGTTCAAACAGGTTAGCATAAATATCCCTCTTTTGGATGCAATCCAACAAGTTCCTTCATATGCAAAAATTTTAAAGGACTTATGCACCAAAAAAAGGAAGTCGCAAGTGCCAAAGAAAGTTTTTGTGGCTAGTGCTATTAGTGATGCTCTTGTAAATTCCCTTCCCCCAAAGCAAAAGGACCCCGGGTGTCTTACCATTTCGATAACAATTGGGGACAAGAACATCAATAGAGCACTATTAGATCTTGGCGCGAGTGTCAATTTGCTACCCTATTCTGTGTACGATCAATTGGGCGTTGGAGAGCTTAAGCCCACTCACTGTACTCTCCAAATGGCCGACCGGTCAATAACCCATCCTAGGGGAGAGCTGGAGGATGTGTTAATTAGAGTAGGGGATTTCATTTTCCCCGTTGACTTTATAGTGATGGATACACAACCTGTTGCTAACCCCCGGAACCAAATTCAGGTAATACTTGGTCGACCATTTCTGGCTACTTCCAACGCAGTGATCAATTGTCGTAACGGTTCAATGAACCTATCTTTCGGCAATATGACAATTGAGCTCAATATTTTCAAGTTGGGAAGTCAGCCTGCTGAGCCTAATGCTAGCGTACTCGATGTTTGCTCGATCAATGAGATCGCGGAGGAGGACTGTGAATTCGAGAATTTTTTGTTCGATCACAGCAATGTTAACGCCACTAGTGCGTTCCTGCTAAAATCTAACGCAGCTTTCACAACGGATAATGATTTTGAGTGCTTTACCTTTGTTGACGACTTTGAAGACTCATCACCTGAATTGGAGTCTTTTGCTTTTTCGGATGAGTTAGTTGAACCATCCGACACTGTTGCGTACACTCGGTTCGAACCTTTGATGGAATCATTCGAGTTTGAAACAACTACCCCATTGTTACCATCTATTGTTTCACCTCCTAAACTCGAATTAAAGCTTTTGTCGACACACCTAAAATATGCTTATCTAAGTGATAATGAGACCTTACCTGTCATTATATCAGCTTCTCTAGCTCTTGAGCAAGAGAAGGCACTTTTGATGGTCTTACATAATAATCGGCAAGCTTTCGGCTGGTCTATGGCGGACATTAAAGGGATTAGTCCCCTCATAGTCGAACATCATATACACTTAATGGATGATGCCAAGCCAGCACGAGATCCACAAAGGCGCCTCAACCCCATCATGAAAGAGGCTGTTAAGAAGGAAATTGTCAAGTGTCTGGATAGCGGTATCATTTACCCTATCTCGGATAGCCAATGGGTTAGCCCAATCCACGTAGTGCCAAAGAAATCAGGCATTACGGTCATTACAAATGAGGAAAATGAGTTGATTCCCACTCGCACCCAAACTGGGTGGCGAGTCTGCATAGACTATAGAAAACTCAATGCCGCAACAAGGAAAGACCACTTTCCTTTACCTTTCATTGACCAAATGCTCGAGCGATTGGCAGGGCACGAGTTCTATTGCTTTCTCGATGGCTATTCCGGTTGCAATCAAGTCCCCATCGCCAAAGAGGACCAAGACAAGACAACATTCACTTGTCCCTTTGGCACGTTTGCTTATCGTCGCATGCCCTTTGGGTTATGCAATGCACCCGCGACATTTCAGCGGTGTATGATGGGGATCTTTTCAGACATGGTTGAAAAGTTCTTGGAGATCTTTATGGATGATTTCTCCATCTTTGGCGACTCCTTCGACGAGTGTTTACGCCATCTTGACGCTGTTCTTACCCGCTGCAGGGATAAGAACCTAACATTGAATTGGGAGAAGTGCCATTTCATGGTGCGAGAGGGCATTGTCTTAGGACATGTCATCTCGCAAAACGGCATCGAGGTAGATAGAGCAAAAATCGAAGTGATCTCCAACCTCCCTCCCCCAAAATGCGTCAAAGATATTAGAGCCTTCCTTGGCCACGCCGGTTTCTATAGAAGGTTCATCAAGGACTTTAGCAAGATCGCTAGACCCTTGACTCTCTTACTGGCCAAGGACACAACTTTTGCATTCGACTCCACTTTCATTGAAGCATTCGAGTCTTTGAAATATTCACTCATCACTGCGCCCATCCTCTCATCTCCCGACTGGACGCACCCTTTTGAAATCATGTGCGACGCATCAGACTTTGCTATTGGCGCTGTTCTTGGACAGCACATTAATAAGATGCCGCACGTGATTTATTATGCTAGCCGAACACTAAATGAGGCCCAACTCAACTACACAACAACAGAGAAAGAGTTTTTAGCTGTTGTGTTTGCACTCGAAAAATTTCGGCCTTATTTAATCGGCTCTCCAGTCGTTGTATATACTGATCATTCATCTCTTCGCCACCTTTTTGCGAAGAAAGATGCTAAGTCAAGGCTAATACGTTGGATCCTTTTATTACAAGAGTTTGACCTTGTCATTAAGGACAAAAAGGGATGTGAAAACGTAGTAGCTGATCACCTATTACGACTTCCTTCTTCCCCCACGCTCGATCTTCCAATCACCGATGTTTTTCCCGACGAGCAACTCTTGACCGTTTCTTGCGAACCATGGTTCGCCGATATTTTGAATTACTTAGCCACCGGCCTGATACCCAATGATTGGTCGAAACAGGATAAACTTCGATTTCTATCCCAAGTAAAGCATTTTTACTGGGATGAGCCCTATCTTTTTAAATACTGTTCCGACCAAATCATTCGTCGGTGTGTACCCGAAAGTGAGGTCAAGAGTGTGCTGTCTTTTTGCCACGATCAAGCATGTGGCGGGCATTTTGGCCCAAAGAAGACAGCCGAAAAAATTTTGCAGTGTGGTTTCTATTGGCCACGACTCTTCAAGGATGCATTTGAATACTGCAAAACTTGCTCCCGGTGCCAAAACTTGGGCCGGATTTCGCGGAGAAACGAAATGCCGCTCCAACCTATTTTGGTTGTGGACATTTTTGATGTTTGGGGTATAGATTTCATGGGACCATTTCCTCTCTCTTTTGGAAATGTGTATATTCTGTTGGCAGTTGACTATGTTTCTAAGTGGGTCGAGGCTGTGCCCAGCCGAACGAACGATAATAAAGTTGTCGTTCGGTTTCTTAAAGAACACATATTTTCTCGATTTGGGCACCCTCGGGCGATAATAAGTGATAATGGTTCTCACTTCTGCAATAGGACTTTCGAGTCCTTAATGCGCAAATACTCTATCGCCCACAAATTGTCAACGCCATATCACCCTCAAACATGCGGGCAAGCCGAGGTTTCAATTCGGCAAATAAAGCAAATCTTGGAGAAAACGGTTTCCAAAAACCGTAAGGATTGGTCACTTAAACTGATAGATGCACTATGGGCTTTCCGTACTGCATATAAGACCGATCTTGGTATGTCTCCATACCGGCTTGTGTACGGGAAGGCTTGCCACCTTCCAGTGGAGATCGAGCATAAAGCTTTTTGGGCTATCAAAGAACTAAATTTGTTTTTAGGAGATGCGGGCAGCAATCGAAAGCTGCAATTGAATGAGTTGGAGGAGCTGAGGGATGAGGCATATGATAATGCTATAACTGCTAAAAACCGAGCCAAGGTGTTCCACGATAAACACCTTTTGCGAAAAACTTTCGAACCTGGTCAACAGGTTCTACTTTATGACACTCGGTTACATTTTCATCCCGGCAAGCTCCGGTCCAGATGGAGAGGACCCTTTGTAGTCCGCACCGTTTATCCGCACGGTGCGGTTGACCTTGAGAACCCTGAAGACGGTACCTTATTCAAGGTGAATGGGCATCGACTGAAACCGTTCTTCACAGTGGACCCTACGGAGGAGCTCCTGTTTTTGCAGGAGCCGATTTACACTGACTGATCTTCCTCCACTTTCACCCCCAAATTTCTTTTCCCAAAACATTATCTTAAATAAGTTTGGGGGTGTGTACATTGTTTGTATATATATATATATATATAAAATAATAATAATAATAAAAAAAATTAAAAAAAAATTGGACCTAATTGCAAATTTGCAGATTAAGAGCTGATTTTACAAATAAAACCCTCGTTTTAGAGGGTGTTTTATGCAAATCACCTTCTCTCCCCTCTATTTAAAGGAACCGAGCCCCCTGTTCCTTTACCCTAATTTTTTTTCCCCTCATAAAACCCTAGCCGCCGCCACCAACCTACTGCAGAAGAATCTCGCCGCAACTCCATCAGATCACCACGGATCTGCCGCCGTTGCCACCCCCTGCCGCGCAACCGCCGCCTTCTTGAGTCTTCACCCCCTGAAATTTTCAGGGGAGGTAAACCTGACTGTTTCCTCTCTGTTACTGCATAATTTCTTTACTGTAAAATCGTAATGGCACATAAAATGCAGTTTGAAAGGGATTTTTCCCCTGTTTTCGCACACGAGATATACGGTAGATATTTCCCACATGAAATCTCACAAAGGAGCTGGAATTTCCTCCTCTATAATCACGCATCTACGTTTGCTCTACCTAACCTAGTTGCCCTATTTTACGAATCCATGGAAGATAATAGCCTTGACAACTTAGGTTACATTAAACTGAATTGGGGAAATCGTGAAATTCACATCGATAGGGACATGATACACGAGGTTACACTCATACCACGTGTACCTGCACATGAACACCCACTGTGCTTTGAAGATTATATGCCATTGATGGGTAATGACTGTGCACGAGAACCGCGTAAGGGCATCCAAGCACGGACCCTTTTCGCGAACGTTTTAACTGTGTGCCGGTGGGCACAAAACAATATTTTTGGAAGTTCCCACAACACGACATTTTTCACCCCTTCGTTACATGTCGTACACACGCTGATGATGAAAAATCCTAGGTTTGACATGTGCACGGTTTTTCTCCAATCTATAGGTATGGGGAAACGAGGTTCCGTATACCTATGTCCCATGCTTGTTACACAAATCTGCCGTTATTTCCTCCCACCCGAGGAATTTGACTCATATATGATAGACGGTGTCCTGGTTCGACCACTTTTAGAGGGCGTCTCGTCGTCCTACTCTAGACTCACGGATATTTGGACACGAACGGAACCGGCAGAAAATGTACCTGCACACACCCCTAGCTCGAGCTCGACTTCGAGCGGGGAAGAACTAACTCCCCAGGAGCATGCGCGATTAGTGAGGAGAACAGTGAGGAGAATCGACTCTTTGAGAGATGAGTTTCGGGCAACTGCACGAGATCATGACCATCGGTTGACGGAAATTGAGAGAGGAATCCAAACGCTTTTGGCTAGAGGGGAACGATCACGTTCACGCTCACGAGCGCGACGTGGGGCCGGGCAGTGAGGGCACTGCTTTGCTCAAGTTTGGGAGAGAGGGTAATGTTATCTTTTGCATTGCATATTGTGTATATTTTCTTTTCCTTTTGCATATTTAATTTCTGCATTGCATCTTTATATAAAAAATTCATAAAAATTTGAAAATTTGAAAAATAAAAAAATTAGAAAACTGAAAAACCCATAAAAATTGAGAAAATTATAAAAATTACTGTATTCAATTTTGGTTAATTGACTTGAGTTGATAAAAAGGTTAACTAGCTAGGAAAAACTAGATCTTAGACTTAGTAAATTAAAACCCTAAAAATAACCTTGCTTAAAGTTTAACGGTAGAAAGTGTATGTCTTTGTAGGTTATTTAGGAATAGGCAAATTTTGGGTTCACTTCGTGGGTTAAGCCAAAACGAGGGAAGAGTATTAATGTTCTTATTAAAGTATAAGTTCGAAAGATAGTTCCTAGCTTGAGTTTAGATTCTGAAAACATGTACCCTACAAAATGCACAATCACGCACCTTGAAACTTGGATTAGTAGAAGAGACCTTGAATTACTCTTGTCTAAAGTCCTTAGCACAATGAAAATAAAAAGAAAAAAAAAGTGAATAAAAAAAATGGACACTGGTTTTTGTGATTACTTAGGGCTAGAAAATTAATTAGCGAGGGTGCTTCATCACCTAGTGCCTTAGACCAACTAGTTTGGGAGTCACTGCTAAAAGCCTTGGGTGTTGCAAAACTAGGAAATACGCTTTAAAGGGCTAACGCATCTTGTAATCGGCTGTTGGTACCTCAAGAAGTATTAACGGTCGCATGAAGGATGTGTAAGCGAAAGTTAAGTGCTTTGGACAATGGACGAGAGTACGATTGCTTGATTTGAATTTCCAAGTATAGGGGTGAAAATTACACACACGTGGGGATATGTGATTAGAGTTTAGATAAGAGAAAGGAATGAAAAATAAAACTTGTATCTTTAATAGAGTTGATAGAAATTCCTAAGTGGAGATGGAACTCTAGAAGGAAAACTTAAGAAATGCTGAAAGCTAAGTAGGTCTATATAACATATATAATCTTAAGTTAGATGATGAGGAAGTGTGAAGAATATGGGTGGATAATTTGCTGGGCGACGATAATAGAATTCCTTGTTAGAAAACCTAATTGGAAAACAAAAGTCGAAAAACCAAGTTGATAGGATTTTGTGGGTGTAATCCGCTGAAAACCCTCAGGAGACAACACTCCTCCTACTAGGGACACCTAGAGGTTTAACGGCTTGTTGCACGTGCTCAGTGCAATCGCGTTTCCCTGCGAAAGTGCGGCTAGGTTAGAATAAATTAATAAGATTGCTCGAGGACGAGCAAAAGATAAGTTTGGGGGTATTTGTTCATATCATAATATTGCAATTCATACGCCCCACTTTTATGCATTTTATAAGTAAACAGGTACTTTTGACACTCGTTTGTTGCATGTTACAGGATACAGGCTCTTGGAGCAAATACAGTGAAAAAGACGAAAGATGATACAGAAAAGGGACTTTTGACCAACAAGCTGACGGGTCTTACTCAAGCCGAGACGAAGAACAGTGCAAGGTCCAAAAGACGAAAGTGAAACGGTCAAAAGATCCTTACAAGTTTTCACTGAGGATCTGGAGAAGACTAAGAAGTCCCACAGAGAAAAGAAATATAAAAATAGGAAGCCCAAGGAAAGTCAACCCAAGTCAAGAAAGATGATGAGCCAAGCCTACCAAATGGCCGCGGATCCGCGGCCCAAGCTCCCCATTGCCGCGGTTCCGCAGCCATATAAGGCCCGTGTCGGTGGAAAATTTCCCTGTCGGTGTGTCGGTGCATATGTTGGGATTTTTAGGGGGCAAATCTGTAATTTCATGTATACGAGAGTCTGTAACCCTAGTTTCACTGGTTGCTTATAAATTGTACTCAAAATATGTAAAATGCCATGCCTCTTATCAATCAATAAAATTTCAGATCTGTTGAGAGATCAAGAGCATCATCTTGTAAGTTTTCTTTATTTTATGCTTTAGTGTTAAGCTCTTTTCTTGCCCTAGCTAATATATTTATTGCAGTAGAGTAATCTTAATACCTGCCGTAGTTAACTAGTCTAGCTTCTTTTAACTTGCAGTAAATAATAATTCAAGATCAGAACAAACACTTTAAAACATAACAACAAAATGTCGTTTTTAGATAATTCCCTAATAAGCGAGTAAAATCCTCGCTCGTTAGGGTTAGGAATAAGGGAGGGAGTGAGAGATGGATATCTCTCACCTCCTTCAATGCCAAAATATTTTCAAAACAAGAACTTCATGCACGCATGCATGATCCGCCCCCTACGGCACCCTACCTACGAGGTAACGGTGAACCGTAGTCTAAAAGGCCGGACATACATGACGTCCATGAAGAAATAGGAAAGGACGGACAAGGATCTAGAGGAAGAAACTTCGTTTCTTCCCGATCATCCTAATCCCCTTTGCTAATATTTGCTGTGATTTTCTAAATAGCTTTAATCAAAAGACATTAAAAGAGGTGTGTGACAATATTGATCGCATCAACCCTACCTTAGACCTAACCCTAACGAGTTCTTTCATATCATATAAATTAGTTCTTTAAGTCACTCGACAAAAACCAAACAACCAACGGAATCAACTCGTAAAAACACAAAAATAGAAATTTACACATCTCTGCGGATCGACCCGTACTCACCGGCTAGCTGCAAAGCGACGCCGTTTCTGATTACGGTAAAACACAATTTTTTGGATTAATCACCATCCGGTCGATAAACGACTGTGGATCCTCAGTAGCATCTGTGCCAGTGAACACCGGAGGCCTCAGCCTCATGAACTCTGTCAGTGACACGGTAATAACCTTCGGAGCTGTAACTGCGACTGCCGGAACTGTAGGTACCATCGTGGTCCCTGCAACGGGTGGAATAACTGCTTACCCCTGCGCTCGAATGGCCTCTACTAAAGTCCCCATCATCTGGCGCAGGTCCTGCATACCAGCCCAAAACATAGCAATGTGCTCCGGTACAACAGGCGTACCGCCCTGGTCAGTCCTCACCTCAGATGAGTCAACTCTGATCTCGGCCCTCGCGGCCGCTCTCTGTTCCCTCATAGTCTTCGACGGCATATAGGCTGGAAATTGAAACAAGATTTGATAAGGAAACAGGAATCGAATAACAAGGATGTATATAAATCACGGAAGAAATTTCAATCAATAAGTCCTAAGGTCACTTAGGCGGAGTACCGTGTCGTAAGTATGACGCAGAACATACACACGCTGCGTTACTCTGCTTAAGCTACCTACTCCATCATACCAAGGTCATCCTGCACTCCGAAAGGTAAAACCTAGCGCTCTGATACCTGTTGGAGATAGTGCCCTCAGAGTCAATTATTGGATCACAGGCACGTGATTGCAATGATTGAGGGAGGACCTGTCCCAGTAGGAAAGTCTTACTCGAGATGATAGTATGCTATCTGGTTTATCTTTATCATCGTGTACTGCTTTAGGTGACCTTACGAGTCGCCATTACACGTTGATAGAGCCCCTAGGATTCTTGCTTGACTACCAGCAGTATGAGGGCGATCATATACGTGAGAGCTGGAGTCTATAAGCACATCCTTAAAAGGTCCCTAGTCGTGGGAGTTTCGAGACAGGGCATCGATTCTCCAGAGTAGACTAGTGTATACAGTCGAGACCCCGACGAGGGGCGGTGGCCGGTCTCACAAGCCACTGGTGTCAGTTGGTTCACCTAAGATGTATACAGGTGCTCATTGGGTTATGAGTACATCGGACAGGACTCACCGGGAACCTGCTAGTTGGGATTATACCTGATGTCAGATAGCAGTTCCCTGGTGACATGTGTACAGGTTAGTTCATCGACCTGAGATCGTCATTTGTCTCGTGTGAGTTCCTACTATGCTTTGATTACTACCCTACCACGCTCAAAGGAGACGTGCAAACAGGTTTTAGTTGGGTACAGTCCCGAGCCATATGGAGGCAGTGAGCGGATCTGCAGGGGTTCGTCTCTCCCGGTATTGGGGGTGAGGTCGCGCTGTGTCTAGGAGAGCCAGAACATGAAAAGTACTTGGCCAAGGTAGGAGATTTGCTGGTAGGTATTTCAGTAGTATCTTAGTGTGTTCTGGGTTGCACTCCGACACGACTTGTACCGCTATTGGGGGTCTGACTTTACCAACCCCCTAGGCCCGCCATGCGATGCTCATAGACGAACGGACCAGACAGTATGGATATTGTCACTGACAGGCTCAGTAGGGTGTCAGGATGAGTTCGCTCATCGACGTCCCTTTTGGTCAATTGCTGGTGGCCCGTCACGTATGGCTAATATCTCTGACGTGCTAGTGGTTAAATCCACAGCCATAGTATTGACAAGTCTTTAGAGTCCACCACACAGACAGTTACTCAGGTTTCGGGCGAAACGCTGTAGAGGCCGTATGGAGATATGGCAGGGTTCGATCAGATACGTGCGGTATTGCACGGATCGTGATCGAACGGTTTTTACTAGCCGGCTTTGGCTTAAGCCGGATCCTAGTATTAGATAGTGTAGATTTTGTCTCTTTGCATTTGTATTCAGTGGGAATACGAATGCGGGCATGTATATGCAGTAGTGGGGTTTTCCTGTAATTTATTACGGGATCAGTTTTCTGAGGTTGCCAGTTTGTATTCCGTTCCGACCAGTTTTCCTTTGTTCTTTCCCGACCGGACTTTTCCGATGGAGGGGGTTATTTGCAAGTTTGCAAATAACTCTTTGTGGAGGTGTTATTTATGAAATGGGAGATTATGAGAGCATCTTTTTATTCCATTCTTTTCTATCATCATTTCATGCATTAATGAGATTAAGATTGATTTAGTGTATGATGTGAAGCTTGCTTTTGATATGGTCACCACCCTTGATCTCCTACACTCACCTCCCTTGATGTTTGATGCTTATTCCCTCCACCATTTGGTTAAAAAAGGGGGCCGGCCACTTCATTGAGGGTGAGAGAGAGGTTTCATTTTGTATGAAGGAAATTTGATTATCTCATTTGGCTAGCTCACAAAATCTTTCTCACCTCTCCAAAGTTCTTGATTCCTACTTCCATCCAAAGGCAACTTCAAACCCTCAAAGAGACAATGGCTACTACACTATTTTACAGCAAATCTTGGACGCGTCGGCTAGCCAACATCGCGCCCGAGTTGCCTCGGTCCAGAGGTAGGAGCCCGTAAAAGAATTCGGCTACGTGGTGCCCTTTCTGACGAGGACGTGACGGACGAAGTATCCGCGGGAGATCAAAGTGGTGACGAAGACCGAAGGACACGGATCGCTTGTTATATCTCTTCATCCATCTTTATGTTTTCTAGTAGCTAGGTTAATGGCCCGATCCGGGTTAAAAGTGCGCGGTGGTGCCGGTTTGCTTGTTTGCAAAGTTTTTGTTTCCGTGTTTTCGGCGTCGGATCGACGGCCGGGGCGCCGCCGCGGACTTACATTGGTATCAGAGCCACGCCATTAACGATGCCTAGCTTGCTCTAGTATGTTTAAAACCCGATCGAACAAAAAATCGCAAAAACCGTATTTTCAGTGCACTGTTCTCTGTCGAAATTTTTTCAGCCCCAAAAAATTTTCAGGTTGTTTCAGAATACTGTGCATGGAAATCTAAGAAATCTGAGAAAATTTGGTCGCGGGATCTCTCCATACCGCCGCGGAACCGCGGCCAAACCCATGCTTGGGCCGCGGTTCCGCCGCGCTTTTAACTGATCAGCATGCCAAATTTTTCCAGAGAGCTTTAGACTTGGAAATAGGGGTTTTGGGATATTCTTTTTGGGCCTAGATTTTCTGTAAGTGCTACAGTACTGCTTGGGGCCCACTTGATAAAATTTGGGCGATCGATATTTTAAACATGCTAGTTCATAGTATTTACATTATATCTGCGACCGTGAATGTCACTCGATCGGTAAATCCCGTCTAACTGCTATAGCCCGGTTAGACGGATTTGCGAATGTGACATTCACGTTGATGTTCTGTGTTGTGTTGTGATGTTGTGGATCGGTCGTGGGGGATAGCCTGGATGCAATGGTAGTACAGTTTTGTTTTATATGTACATTTGATATTGCGGGACGAGCGTCCGACATGTGGACTGTCGTCACTGCCTGTTTGTATTATTATTTTGGGGCACGACCAGGTTGCGGTCGATGTACCCGTTGTATGTATATTTTACTTTCTGTACTAGGATTACCCCGCGAAGGGGTGCACAGATAGCCGGATTCTAGAGGGCAACAAGCCCGCATCTCATGGCGTTGAGACAGAGGGGGCTTTACTCTAGAATTGGCGGGCTATTCGCCGCACTCGTAGGGGGTACAGGTTGACCCAGAAGGGGTACCCAAGTTACCGGATTTCGTGAAGTGCTGGGTGGTCCATTCACGTCGCTGAAGGGGGCTGCCTCGCTTCAGGTTTTGGCGGGTAACTTGCCGCACCCGTAGGGGTCTAGGATTTCATTGCACAGGCTATCCACAAGACCAGGGGAACGTCGGGTTTCAGTAGCGGTTCTATGAAACCCGGGGATCCCAGATATCTGTATTGTTCTGTGATGCTGTACATTTCTGTGATGTTGCATTTTATCACGCCTTGAGCGAAAATTATATATTGATATATACTAGTAGATGTTGTATATGTTTTGCATCCGCGCTAGTCCAGTCCGCGCTCTGTCGTTAGTTAAGTAACCTAACGGGTGATGACGGGACCCAGTGGCGAATGCGGATGGCATATACGTACATCATTATTTTCGTTCTTTTGTGGTGTGATCAATTGATGGGACTGCGTTGATTCGGATCAATGCAAGATAAACAAACATATTCTGATGTTGTTGGAACACTTTTCAAAAAGCTGTTATTGCAAGGACGTTCTCTTTTGTTTTGCATCGTGGTATTCAGTTGGAATATCCTGCTCCTCAGTCGACGAGGCAAGGGCCGAGATCCCATCACCGGGAGTGACCCCTTGGACAGAAGTTTGCGTCAGGGCAATAACTTCACTATAGCCGATTACTTTTGCTTTGCATCGTGGTATTCAGTTGGAATATCCTGCACCTCATTCTACGGGGAAAGAGCCGAGATCCCTTCACCGGGAGTGACCTCTTTAGCAAAGGTTTCTGTCACTATATTTTTCTAAAAAGCTATCAGTTCCTTCAACGATATCAAGTTCATTACGTTAAAGGTTTTCGCCAGAAACCATTCGTAGCCCTCCGTCGTTTCATATGGATAGTCAATAGTATTCAAGCTATGTTTGTTGGCCAAAGTCAAGGCACAGTGTTTGGTAGCTATTGGGTATTCATATGCTGCATAGATAGATGCGTTGGTTTGGGACAGTCGTATAGCCTTGTTGGCCAAAGTCAAGGGCTTATACGGGTGGGTTCAAATCAACCTGGAAAATGACGGGTAGAACTTGACATGTGACTTATGATTTGTTGGCCAAAGTCAAGGTCATAAGAGCATGGGGCAAAAATCACATCGGGAGTTTCAAAAGAACTGAAACTTGCCAGATATGCGTATACCTTCTGGAGTGTGGTGACGTGAGCGGATTCCGTCACGTTATCATGCGATGATAGTTGGATCCCGATTCCCACTGATGAGTTGGTTTACTCCTTAGGTGATCCCGGCTAATTCTTCTTTCAGGTTTGGGGAAGAATTTGACGTTACAGTGGGAGGTTTCCAGATTAGATAAAGTGATAACCATTCTGATCTAGGTTTAGAGTGCACGCTGAGTGTTTCTTTTCTCTCTCTCTTTGGCAGCGACCATTGACCCGACCCTTGACTATGACTCAGTGACCAAAATTGACCGAACCTTCTTAACACTGGCTTTTGGATTGTCAGAGTTGCAAACCTCATTGCCACTCCTACTTTTACCCTTTTCTCCAGGACAGCCCATATTACTACGAACGTCCACTTCCATTTGACAAAACTGTAAGTCCACGTTGCCCACCCCGGTGCTTGCGGGGAGGCGGAAAACGGAATAAAAATCGGATGTTTACTACTCTAGGCAACATGGACTAGACAAAGTCGGGATCTTTACTAAACAAAACTAACTAAAAGCTAACTAGAAATTAGCTATAAGGAAGAATGGTTATACCTAGGGCTTTATGTCTTTCTCTCCTTGCTCCTTGGAGTGTAAGAAAGAGATCGCCTTGTCGCCTTCTCGAGTCGAAGAAGGATCCACCCGAAAGCCTCAACCTTTGGCTTCAACTTCAAGCTAGAAGTAACTAAGGTGCTAGAAGTGCTAATCCTAGAACCCTAGATGAGAGTAGAGATTATCTAGAAGAGATTTTCTCTCAAGCTCAAGTGTTTCTCAACACATGAGAGGGGAGAGCTTGAGGATGAGGAAGAGGAAGAGCAAGAGAGAGAAAGTATATGATAGAATGAGAGAATAATAAGCCATTCTCACATATATGTGTGAATTATAAAAAATAGATAATTAGCTAGATAATTGTCATGGTTAATCAAGACTTGACCATTATCATTTCACATTAAATGAAAATTGCAAAGATCAAAGAGCATCTTTTGTATGGAATGATGATGGTCAACATGTCAACTAAGGTCAACAAGTCAAGTATGGTCAAAATGTCAACAACCCTAACCATGCACAATTATATATAGCTAATATCAATTAATTATAATACACACATAAGCATTAGGGTTAATAAAATGACAATGGTCATTAACCCTAATCAAAGTCCTCTTCCTCTGTCTCAATCAACTGTGCATACGCACCCGCATTCATGATCCGAGGAACACGAATACAAAGAGATAAAACCAATCCTAAATCATATACTAAGATCTGGCTTAAACCAAAGCCCGCTAGTATAAGCTGTCCGGACAGTAAACGTGCACAAGTGCGCGGATGTGAACGAACCCTGTCGCAAAACCATGCGACCTCTACTCATTTTGCCTAAAGGCGAATAGCTCTCTGTATGGGACTCTAAAGACTCGACACTACGCTGGCAGTGGGTTTAACCACAGACCGCAAGAGGCACTAACTGTATGTAACGGTCCCCAGGTAGATGCCGATAAGAAGACTGACGAGGTGACCCCATCTAAACTCCTACTGAGCTTGTATGTGACAGTCTCCGTACAGTCCGGTCTGTTCGTCTGATACATCTCATGGCGGGCCTAGAGGGCGGTGAACGTCAGTCCCCTAATAGCGGTATAAGTCGTGTCGGAGTGTAGCCCAGAACACCCTGAGATAACACTGGAAACCTACCAGTATATCTTGCTTGCCCTGGCCAGGGACTACTTGTGTAATGTCTCTCCTGGACACAGCGCGATGTCAACCCCCAATACCGGGAGAGACGAATCCTGTCTAACCGTCACTGCCTCCAAGTGCTTCGGGACTGCACCCAAAAACTACCTGTTTGCACGACTCCTTTGAGCCGTGGTAGGGTAGTAATCAAAGTGCAGTGGGAACACACTCGAGGCGAAGTGACAGTGTCAAGTTAGCGGACTAAGCTGTACTCATGTCACCTGGGAACTGATAACTGACGATAGGTATAATACCAACTAAAAGTTCCCGACGAGTCCTATCCAGTGTACTCGTAACCTAACGAGCACCCGCATACTATCTCAAGTACGACGTACTGACGGCTGTGGGACAGACCGTCTCCCACGCTGGGATGAGAAGCGCATACGCTAGTCTACTCTAGAGTATCGATGCCCTGTCTCGATAGTCCAACAACTAGGGACCTGTATAAGGATGTGCTTATGGATTACCCAGCCCCCACGAGTGTGAGCGCCATCACAACGCTGGTAATCAAGCAAAGATCCTAAGGGCTCTACTAATATGTATATAAGCGATATGCTAAAAGAAACACATGCACATATTGAAGTAGAGACAAACCAAGTAGCATACTACCATTTCGAGCAAGATTGTATATACAACTGTGAATATCTTAAGCTTCCATCAAGTAATATACATACTAGTATGATACAGTAATGGTCTCTAGGGCATATACACTAACAATCTCCCACTTGCACTAAGGCCATGTACTGGCGTATCGAAGACCTATCATCTCGATCAGCCGCTCGAACTGAGTCTAGTGTAGGGCCTTCGTGAGTGGATCTGCAGTGTTATTCTCCGTATTCACTCTCTTCACCTCGATCTCCTGGCGATCTATGATCTCCCTGATCAGGTGGTACCGCCTCAAAATGTGCCTGGACTTCTGATGGGACCTGGGTTCCTTTGCTAAAGCTATAGCTCCGTTGTTGTCGCAATACAGCGGTATTGGATCAACAATGGTAGGAACCACCTGAAGCTCCGTGAGGAACTTCTTCATCCAGACAGCTTCCTTTGCAGCATCGCAAGCAGCTATGTACTCCGCTTCCATAGTTGAGTCAGCAACGGTCTCCTGCTTGGAACTCTTCCAGCAAACCGCCCCTCCATTGAGGGTAAAGACATAACCCGACATGGACTTGGAGTCATCCTTGTCACTCTGGAAGCTGGAGTCAGCAAAGGCCTCAAGCTGGAGGTCTTTTCCGCCATACACCAAGAACATCTCCTTAGTCCTTCTAAGGTACTTGAGAATGTTCTTTACCGCTATCCAGTGTTTCTCCCCTGGGTTCGACTGATACCGGCTTACAACGCTCAATGCGTATGTTACATCTGTTCTGGTACACAACATCGCATACATTATAGAGCCTACCGCAGAAGCGTAGGGTATAATAGACATGCGATCCCTTTCCAAATCAGTCTTGGGAGACATCTCTTTGGAGAGGGTGATCCCGTGACAAGCCGGTAAATTACCGCGCTTGGAATCTTCCATACTGAATCTTTTCAGTATGGTGTCGATGTACCTTGACTGTGAAAGTCCCAACATCCTCTTAGATCTATCACGATAGATCTGGATCCCCAGAATGTAGTTGGCATCGCCCAGGTCCTTCATGGAGAACCTCTGCGAAAAGAATCCTTTGACTGACTGTAGTATAGGATTATCATTTCCTATTAGGAGAATGTCATCCACGTACAAGACGAGGAAAACTACAGTTCTCCCTACAATCTTACTGTAAATGCATGGTTCATCTGGGTTTTTGATAAAGTCGAATTCTTTGACAGTATCATCAAAGCAGATGTTCCAACTCCGCGATGCC
This sequence comes from Agapanthus africanus, assembly GCA_030015575.1. Taxonomy (NCBI): domain Eukaryota; kingdom Viridiplantae; phylum Streptophyta; class Magnoliopsida; order Asparagales; family Amaryllidaceae; genus Agapanthus; species Agapanthus africanus. The sequence continues at coordinate 58,767,465 of JASDDO010000029.1, forward strand.
TGCTTAAGTCCATAGATGGACTTTAGCAACTTGCACACTCTACCGCTGCTCCCACTCTGAATGAATCCCTCCGGCTGATCCATATAGACGCACTCTTCCAAATTTCCATTTTGGAAAGCCGTCTTTACGTCCATCTGCCAGATTTCATAATCATGGAAGGCAGCAATGGCAAGAAGGATCCGAATGGATTTCAGCATAGCCACTGGAGAAAAGGTCTCGTCATAGTCCAAGCCTGGTCTTTGACGAAAACCCTTTGCAACAAGTCTAGCTTTATAGGTCTCAACCTGCCCATCTACACCAATCTTCTTTCTAAAGATCCATTTGCAGCCTACGGGTTTTACCCCTTCTGGAGCAAAGTCCAAAGTCCAAACTTTGTTGGTGTACATGGACTCTATCTCAGCCCGCATTGCATCCAGCCATTTTACCGATTCGCCGCTCTGGATGGCTTGCTGGAAGCTAGTAGGCTCACCATAATCCATGGTGCAATCCTCTCTATCCCCGTCTATGAGAAAACCGTAGTATCTCTCGGGCGGATGAGACTGCCTACTACTCCTGCGGAGTGGCGTTGGGATGTCCGGTTCTCTTGAGACTTCTGGTTCTTCCAAGCTTTCAGTAATAGCTTGTGGTTCTGGAATTTCTTCTAGTTCTATTGCGCTCCCACTTATCTGATTTTCTAAAAATTCAGTTTCCAAGAAGTGGGCATGCTGAGAAACAAAAACCTTTTGTTCCTCTGCGGAATAGAAAAGATACCCCCTGGAGTTCTTTGGGTATCCCACAAACTTACACAGTACTGAACGTGCCTCGAGCTTGTCCGCATGCTGCTTTTTTTACAAAAGCTGGACATCCCCATGTCTTAAGGTACTTGAGACAGGGTTTCTTCCCACTCCACATCTGATATGGGGTGGTGGGCACAGTCTTGGTTGGAGCCTTGTTCAAGAGATATGCAGCTGTTTCTAGCGCATAACCCCAGAAGGATCGCGGCAACTCAGCCTTACTCATCATGGAACGAACCATATCCAATAGGATTCGATTCCGCCTTTCCGATACACCGTTGTGTTGTAGTGTGTATGGAGGAGTAAGCTGAGAGAGAATTCCATTCTCTTTTAAGTAGCCCAGAAACTCGGCACTCAAGTATTCACCACCTCGATCAGATCTCAGTGTCTTGATACTTTTGCCTGTTTGTTTTTCAACTTCATTCTTGTATTCTTGAAATTTCTCAAAGGCCTCGGATTTGTGCTTCATCAAGAAGACATGCCCATACCTAGAGAAATCATCTGTGAAAGTAATGAAATATGAATAACCACTTCGCGTATGTGTAGACATTGGACCACACACGTCATTGTGTATGAGTCTCAAGAGCTCGCTTGCTCTTTCTCCGTGTCCAGTGAATGGAGTCTTTGTCATCTTTCCCATGAGACAAGATTCACAAGTGGCATAAGACTGACACTCAAACGGATTCAAGTATCGCTCTCTATGTAACTTTGTTAACCGTGTCTCATTAATGTGACCAAGTCTACAATGCCATAAGAAAGCCTGATTTGTTTCCGGAGACTTTCTTTTAAGTGTGTTCTGGACACTGAAGATCTGAGCTTGATTCAATACGTATATTCCATGTTGTAATGTACCTGACCCAATCAGAACTTGATTTAGGTGGATGTTAACTACATCGCTTACAAAAGTAAAATCATATCCTTCCTTAGAAATCAAGGATACAGATACAATATTACAAGTCGCACCTGGTACATAAAAACAGTTACGCAGAATCGATATCTGCCCAGTTGTCAGTCCTAGATGATATTCCCCTATGGATTCAGCATACATGCTCATTCCGTTAGCAACCCTGAGAGTCATATCACCTTTCCTGATAACCCTACGGTTTCTCAGAGCCTGTAACGAATTACAGATATGAGATCCTGATCCGGTATCCAATACCCAGGAAGTAGGGTTAACTGACATACAGTTCTCTATTACAAACACACCCGAAGCTGAAGCCACAACATGCTTCGAATTCTGGCTACTGGCTTTGCAAGCCCTGCAATCCTTCTGCCCATGTTCATTCCCGTAACAATAGGAACATCCCTCTTTTACTGCATCCATTCCCGAAACTTCTGCCTTTCCTTTTCTTTCTACTTTCCTGGTTTCCTTCAGGGTAGTAGGTAGAGACTGTTGAACTAAGTCAGCATCTGACCCGTTCTTCAACGTGGTCTTCAGGTCCGAGAGCTCAAAAGAGCTGGTCTCTGTAAGGACGTTGCCCCCTACAGATGACCCGATAGCCAACCTCGCTGGAAGCAATTCGTTCGAGGTCTCATATCTTGCGATACGAGATTGATCTCCATATAAAACTTTGTTATGGAGGAAGATAGAAGCTGAGTCCATCTTCTCGTGCTGCCTCTGGTATATACCATCAACTGAGGCTAACACGAGGCACTTGGCTTTCGCACAGTCTTCTTCCGATGTCCTACGGATATCAATATCCGTGACAGGGAAAACTGGACCTAAGACGGCAGGGGTTGGATCAGTCAAGAGGTGTCCCAGCTTGTCCTGGGCAATGGACATCTGGACAGACCTTTGCCAGTCATAACAGTCAGATTCAGTCATTTTATTATCTAGATGTAACCTAGGTGCGGTCATTGGGTCGCTGCAATTAAGAGAGAGAGAAGAAAACACTTAGCATGATGCTCTTGCAAGTTTAGATTGGTTTTAATTTATCTAAACAGGATGGCTCCCACTGTCTCTTGAATCCCTCCCCAAACCATAAAGGAAGGATTAGTCAGGATCAATCTCACCGTACAATACTTGCTTAACCGTTCAGCCAGGCCAGTGTCGGTACTTCGAGGGAGGTTTTCCAACGCTTTCGCGAAGTTCCTTAATTAAGTAACCTCTTTTCCCTGTGGGCGTAGCCCCGCTAACACCTTTCTAGACACCTACTAGGTTTATAGCATTGATCGTTAAGTGAGAGTTTTCCCGAGGAGTAGCATATACTCACAGTAGGATCGGGATCCAAATATCATCGCGTGATAAAACCGAAGGAATCCTACCAGAATCATCACACTCCAAATGGTATGCAGCGCTAGCAAGTTTCAGTACTTATGAAACTCCCGATGTGGATTTTTGCCCCATGCTCTTATGACCTTGACGAAGGTCAACAAATCATAAGTCACATGTCAAGTTCTACCCGTCATTATCCAGGTTAATTTGAACCCACCCGTACATACCCTTGACGAAGGTCAACAAGGTAGTACGACTGTCCCAAACCAACGCATCTATCTATGCTACATATGAACACCCAACAGCTACCAATCACTTTGCCTTGACGAAGGTCAACAAACATAGCTTGAATACTATTGAATATCCATACGAAATGACGAAGGCCTACAAATGGTTTTGGCGAAACCGTGAACGTAGTGAACTTGAAATAATCGATGGAACGAGATAGCTTTTAAAAGGAGTGGTTCAAGCTCCGCATTTAAAAGTTTAGTTTTGAAAAGAACCGAGTGGTTTTCAAAGTGTTCCAATCGACTTTTACTTGGTTTATTTTCTTGCATTAGTTCTTTTAATGTGTCCCATCAATTAATCCTACCATTGCAGAAAACAACCAAAATATGACGTACGCTTATGCCATTTGCATTCGCCACGGGGCCCCGTCATCACCCGTTAGGTTACTTAACTAACGACAGAGCGGGGGCTGGGCTAGCGCGGCTGTAAAACATAAGCAACGCCTAAATAGTTATAGTATATAAATATATAGCAATGATAGACATTACAGATCACAAATGAATACATTGGATATACTAGGAATCCGCAATCCGTTCGAGCCTGCAACGAAAAGCGGATTACACGGTCGCGGTGAATAGTCAAATACCCCACCCAAGACCCCTACGGGTGCGGCAAACTACCCGCCAAGTGCCCGAAGCGAAGCAACCTCCCTCAACACCGTGAGTAGGCCACTCGGCACTTCGAGATACCCGGTAGTTTGTGCACCCCCTCCATGGGTCTATCCTAGGAGCAAAAACAGTAAAAAGAATTATACAATGACGGCTACAACCCCGACCCGGTTGTGCGGCCAAACAAATAATATTACATCAATTTACATATTACATGAATGAAAGAAAAAACACTCATCTCACATCCACCCCGGCTATCCACCTGCGACAATCCAACGCATTCATATACACATACCATCAACAAACACAGATCACAGATATGTATAACCCCCACTAATCGACGTATAGCGATTAGCCGACGTTCAATACATATATACATCATAGATATAACCCATTAGTCAAAGTGTAGTGAAGTTCGATCAAAAATACGGATTTATAGGCCCCCAAAAGCAAATTTCTTTTCTGGAAAACCTGGGCACAAATAAACCATCTTAAAAATCCCAAAACCAAGCCAGAAGAACACTGCACCAAACTCGACCCAGAACCGAGTCAAAACGGCCGCGGTTCCACGGCAATAGGTATGCTTTTACCGCGGAACCGCCGCGCTTTGAGCGATTCACTGGATCGTTTTTGGTGGCTTTCTTCACAAAACCCTGAGATGATTTTTGACGTAAGATTTATTTTATTTTGAGCAGAAAAAATTTCAACAGAAAGTTAGGGTTTTGCGTTTTTAGTTTTGTGATTTTTTCCAATTAAACTTCCATACACTTTACTACCTAGCTAGTTTATGTTTAGTTAGGCTCTGATACCACTGTAAGTCCACGTTGCCCATCCCGGTGCTTGCGGGGAGGTGGAAAACGGAATAAAAATCGGATTTTTACTACTCTAGGCAACATGGACTAGACAAAGTCGGGATCTTTACTAAACAAAACTAACTAAAAGCTAACTAGAAATGAGCTACAAGGAAGAATGGTTATACCTAGGGCTTTATGTCCTCTCCTTGCTCCTTGGAGTGTAAGAAAGAGATCGCATTGTCGCCTTCTCGAGTCGAAGAAGGATCCACCCGAAAGCCTCAACCTTTGGCTTCAACTTCAAGCTAGAAGTAACTAAGGTGCTATAAGTGCTAATCCTAGAACCCTAGATGAGAGTAAAGATTATCTAGAAGAGGTTTTCTCTCAAGCTCAAGTGTTTCTCAACACATTAGAGGGGAGAGCTTGAGGAAGAGGAAGAGCAAGAGAGAGAAAGTATATGATAGAATGAGAGAATAATAAGCCATTCTCACATATATGTGTGAATTATAAAAAATAGATAATTAGCTAGATAATTGTCATGGTTAATCAAGACTTGACCATTATCATTTCATATTAAATGAAAATTGCAAAGATCAAAGAGCATCTTTTATATGGAATGATGATGGTCAACATGTCAACTAAGGTCAACAAGTCAAGTATGGTCAAAATGTCAACAACCCTAACCATGCACAATTATATATAGCTAATATCAATTAATTATAATACACACATAAGCATTAGGGTTAATAAAATGACAATGGTCAAAACCCTAATCAAAGTCCTCTTCCTCTGTCTCAATCAACTGTGCATACGCACCCGCATTCGTGATCCGAGGAACACGAATACAAAGAGATAAAACCAATCCCAAATCGTATACTAGGATCTGGCTTAAACCAAAGCCCGCTAGTATAAGCTGTCCAGACAGCAAACGTGCACAAGTGCGCGGATGTGAACGAACCCTGTCGCAAAACTATGAGACCTCTATTCATTTTGCCTAAAGGCGAATAGCTCTCTGTGTGGGACTCTAAAGACTCGACACTACGCTGGCAGTGGGTTTAACCACAGACCGCAAGCGGCACTAGCTGTACGTAACGGTCCCCAGGTAGATGCCGATAAGAAGACTGACGAGGTGACCCCATCTGAACTCCTACTGAGCCTGTATGTGACAATCTCTGTACAGTCCGGTCTGTTCGTCTGATACATCGCATGGCGGGCCTGGGGGGGCGGTGAACGTCAGTCCCCTAATAGCGGTACAAGTCGTGTCGGAGTGTAGCCCAGAACACCCTGAGATAACACTGGAAACCTACCAGTATATCTCGCTTGCCCTGGCCAGGGACTACTTGTGTAATGGCTCTCCTAGACACAGCGCGATGTCAACCCCCAATACCGGGAGAGACGAATCCTGTCTAACCGTCACTGCCTCCAAGTGCTTCGGGACTGCACCCAAAAACTACCTATTTGCACGACTCCTTTGAGCCGTGGTAGGGTAGTAATCAAAGTGCAGTGGGAACACACTCGAGGCGAAGTGACAGTGTCAAGTCAGTGGACTAAGCTGTACTCATGTCACCTGGAAACTGATAACTGACGATAGGTATAATACCAACCAACAGTTCCCGACGAGTCCTGTCCAGTGTACTCGTAACCTAACGAGCACCCGCATACTATCTCAAGTACGACGTACTGACGGCTGTGGGACAGACCGTCTCCCACGCTGGGATGAGAAGCGCATACGCTAGTCTACTCCAGAGTATCGATGCCCTGTCTCGATAGTCCAACGACTAGGGACCTGTATAAGGATGTGCTTATGGATTACCCAGCCCCCACGAGTGTGAGCGCCATCACAACGCTGGTAATCAAGCAAAGATCCTAAGGGCTCTACTAATATGTATATAAGTGATATGCTAAAAGAAACACATGCACATATTGAAGTAGAGACAAACCAAGTAGCATACTACCATTTCGAGCAAGATTGTATATACAACTGTGAATATCCCAAGCTTCCATCAAGTAATATACATACTAGTATGATACAGTAATGGCCTCTAGGGCATATACACTAACAAAAACCATCGTATGGTTATATACGAACTCGAAGGAATTCGAGGATGGTTTCCGGTTCTGGAGAAAACGGATAGGACTATTCAGTTGTCTTTTCCTTTTACCTTCTCTCAGGTTGCGAGTACTCCTTGGTTTAGGAGATAGTACACCTATTACGCAAATTGGATAGTCTTCTTCCAAACCTTAGGCTGGTGCTGACCGGTAGGGAATGAAGAAAACCAGTTAGCCTAAACGGTGTACAAAAGGTATTAAGTTAAGACAAAGAAAGGGATTAGTAAGAGGGCAAAGTAAATTGCGACTGCTATTCACGACCAAACCAAATATTTCTTCGCCAATCCTAAATCACCTTTGTATTTCTCCAGGACACTCCGTATCATTACGAAGATCCCAAGCTTATTGGATAATCCATCGTATAGTTATATACGAACTCGAAAGGAACTTGTTCCAGTTCGGGGATGGATCCTGGTTCAGGAGAAATAGGAATAAGGTTTATTCGGTTGTCTTTTATCTTCACCTTCTCTCGCATTGCGAGTGCTCCTAGGATTAGGACAGTACACCCATTATGCTTATTGGATAGTCTTTTTCCAAACCATAGGCTGGTGCCGAACGGTAGGGAAGGAAGAAAACCATTTGGCCTAAAGAGGTGTGCAGAAGGTAATGACTAAAGACATAAAAAGGGATTTGGAGAAGTGGCAAAGAATTATACGGTTACAGTTGTGAATCTGGATAATGGAAGAGGCATTACTGGGAATACCCGGATACCCCATCGAAACATTTCAATGTTTCAGTTTTACTGTGTACTGTTAAAAGAAAAATGATTTCCCAATTAGACACTTGCTCCAGGGTATGTATTTACCAGGTATGATTCTCACATCTGTATGGTTTTACAGATGATGAGTGGGAGTAAGTTATTGGGAATTAGGTGATCATCCTCATTATATCGGAATTCGTTGTAATTGGTGATATTTGAGCAAGTCACCTGGGTTGTTTGCCGGACGGCAAATATCTGGTTTTGAATATCCGTTGTTATGCACCAATTTCAAATTAATATATCTGTACGTCTATTTTTATAGAGTGAGATATACCTTTTGAAATTATGTCTATGACATTTACCTATATCAGTGGATGGTTAGGTAAGGAGCATTGAACAGCGGTGTAATTCTTCATAACCATAGTACAGTTTTCAACCTACGACACACAGGGAATGAGTCACTAGACTCAGGGGACTTATACAGAGTATTGTATATTGTCCAGTGTCCATTAGTACAGAGGGGTTGGTACTCGTACTATATTCTGTTTACTTGTGACTTCTCTAGTTCTTAGACAGGTGTTTCGTAGAAACATAGGGTCCAAGTTTTGAGAAGTTATAGGTATAAGAATAAAGTAGAGAACCAGGTGTTGCAAGTATCGGGATTCTTCAAGGTGATCGAAGATGTAGATACTTGTATATGGTATTCAGTTGATAGTAGTGGTTAAGAGAACTTGCTTCTCTTTCAGGTTACTCATAATTGGAAGCATTCCTAAGTTGAGTAACGCTGATCGGCCTCTCTTCCATTTAGTTGACATGCACTGAAGACAGCTGCATGATTTGAATCTGGTTCAATTAAATCAGTGCCTCTGTTTCTATATTGGATATAGAACAGTTCATGTCTTGACATTGTTAAGATACAGGGAGTTGTCCGGCTTATGCTTAAAACCAGACACTGGACAACTCGAGGCACGTTTCTGTAATAGTTGTTTGTGGGTTGACCCGGGCTATGACGAGGGTTAACTTTCTACCATCTGGAAGATCAATAGTGATATTGTTCTTGACTCGCCACAGTTTTAATAAAAATGGATTTTTTCAGAAAACAGTAGTGGGAGTATGGTAGAACTGGAAGTGATTCCAGAACCGCAAACGATTACTGAAGATTTGATAAGAATCTAAAGATTCAACCTGGTTTGACATTCCATTGGCCACTCCGCAGATATGGTGGGTAACCTCAGGCACTCGAGAAGTACTTCGGTATACTCAAGGACGGTGGCAGGGAGGTTCTTGTTTACCCATACTTACCATTGCTGTTGTTCCATACTGTGAGACCCGGCAGGAGGATGAGTATAGCGTCGTTCTAAACTAGCTTTAGAAGTGTACGTCTATATGACTCAGCCAGAGGGTTGTCGTAGTCAGTGGGAGCAGCGGAAGCATTGGTGGACAGTAGGCTTATGTCTATTTATAAACTTAAGCAGATATAGCGGAGATAGATCATCTATTTCTGATGTGACAGTCATAGGTTTGAATTCATCAGAATAGGGGATGGATCTGTTAAGAAGGTAGTAGGGTGTGATGTCCTGGTATCTGGATGACATACACAGAATAGGAAGTGATATTCCTACACTACGATCGGTTATACTTTGGTCGTCACACAGTGGTTTCTCCACACAGGACTTGGATCTTATATCGTACATTCTGGTTACTAGATCTATGGTTTTAGATCTAGATTTGGGTGGTTTCCCAATCAGGGTACTTAGACAGCATTCTAAAAGTATTTAGAATGGACGACACCTGGCATGGTGGTGTACCTGCAGGTAATGGAGTCACCCTCTCTAAAGGTGTCTTATAGACTAAAGGGGAGAGGGATGCGCATGATTGGCAGATCACTTGCTTAGGCAATTGAGTCAATTATGAGATGTCAAGCACCACACCAGATGTTGTTCTTGCAGTAGATGCAATAAGTTGATATTAATCCAATCCTGGAGAAACAGTCGGAAGCAGTTTTAGAACATAAGTGGATGTTCTAGGGATTTGATAACGGCAGCCTCTTTTAGGAGACGGTTATCATTCCAGGCTTCCAAGGTGACCTGGATGGCAGAGTGACTGTCAGAGTTATAGTTTTCCCTCTGATGAGGGGCAGTATTTTGGACAACTGGTCTAGGTGGATACTGAGGGAAGGATGGCGCAGGATACTGATTAAGTTCAGTTGACGATACAGTCTAAGAAGTTTGGATTTGGAGTTCATTTATGAGCTAGGTCCCATCAGACATCCAGACATTCTAAGACAGGTATTGCTCATTTCGGGAGATGGCTTTCTCCGCGAACTTGAGATAAAAAGAGACATAGAAAGAAACACCATAGCGGATCCACTCACTAAGGCTATTCCTCGAACGCAATAGTTTCGCAAACGAGCTTTGTAAGACTGACTAGTAGGGGAGTTGGGTGTTCGGTATCACACGGGCTGTGAGTATGCGACATCGCAATAATTAGCCTTGAGTGCAAGTGGGAGATTGTTGGAGATAGTGCCCTCAGAGTCAATTATTGGATCACAGGCACGTGATTGCAATGATTGAGGGAGGACCTGTCCCAGTAGGACAGTATTACTCGAGATGATAGTATGCTATCTGGTTTATCTTTATCATCGTGTACTGCTTTAGGTGACCTTACGAGTCGCCATTACACGTTGATAGAGCCCCTAGGATTCTTGCTTTACTACCAACAGTATGAGGGCGATCATATACGTGAGAGCTGGAGTCTATAAGCACATCCTTAAAAGGTCCCTAGTCGTGGGAGTTTCGAGACAGGGCATCGATTCTCCAGAGTAGACTAGTGTATACAGTCGAGACCCCGACGAGGGACGGTGGCCGGTCTCACAAGCCACTGGTGTCAGTTGGTTCGCCTAAGATGTATACAGGTGCTCATTGGGTTATGAGTACACCGGACAGGACTCGCCGGGAACCTGCTAGTTGGGATTATACCTGATGTCAGATAGCAGTTCCCTGGTGACATGTGTACAGGTTAGTTCATCGACCTGAGATCGTCATTTGTCTCGTGTGAGTTCCCACTGTGCTTTGATTACTACCCTACAACGCTCAAAGGAGACGTGCAAACAGGTTTTAGTTGGGTACAGTCCCAAGCCACATGGAGGCAGTGAGCGGATCTGCAGGGGTTCGTCTCTCCCGGTATTGGGGGTGAGGTCGTGCTGTGTCTAGGAGAGCCAGAACATGAAAAGTCCTTGGCCAAGGTAGGAGATTTGCTGGTAGGTATTCCAGTAGTATCTCAGGGTGTTCTGGGCTGCACTCCGACACGACTTATACCGCTATTGGGGGTCTGACTTTACCAACCCCCTAGGCCCGCCATGCGATGCTCATAGACGAACGGACCGGACTGTACGAATATTGTCACTGACAGGCTCAGTAGGGTGTCAGGATGAGTTCGCTCATCGACATCCCTTTTGGTCAATTGCTGGTGGCCCGTCACGTATGGCTAATACCTCTGACGTGCTAGTGGTTAAATCCACAGCCATAGTATTGACGAGTCTTTAGAGTCCACCACACACAAAGTTACTCAGGTTTCGGGCGAAACGCTGTAGAGGCCATATGGAGATATGGCAGGGTTCGATCAGATACGTGCAGTATTACACGGATCGTGATCGAACGGTTTTTACTAGCCGGCTTTAGCTTAAGCCGGATCCTAGTATTAGATAGTGTAGATTTTGTCTCTTTGCATTTGTATTCAGTGGGAATACGAATGCGGGCATGTATATGCAGTAGTGGGGTTTTCCTGTAATTTATTACGGGATCAGTTTTCTGAGGTTTCCAGTTTGTATTCCATTCCGGCCAGTTTTCCTTTGTTCTTTCCCGGCCGGACTTTTCCGATGGAGGGGGTTATTTGCAAGTTTGCAAATAACTCTTTGTGGAGGTGTTATTTGTGAAATGGGAGATTATGAGAGCATCTTTTTATTCCATTCTTTTCTATCATCATTTCATGCATTAATGAGATTAAGATTGATTTAGTGTATGATGTGAAGCTTGCTTTTGATATGGTCACCACCCTTGATCTCCTACACTCACCTCCCTTCATGTTTGATGCTTATTCCCTCCACCATTTGGTTAAAAAAAAGGGGCCGGCCACTTCATTGAGGGTGAGAGAGAGGTTTCATTTTGTATGAGGGAAATTTGATTATCTCATTTGGCTAGCTCACAAAATCCTTCTCACCTCTCCAAAGTTCTTGATTCCTACTTCCATCCAAAGGCAACTTCAAACCCTCAAAGAGACAATGGCTACTACACTATTCTACAGCAAATCTTGGACGCGTCGGCTAGCCAACATCGCGCCCGAGTTGCCTCGGTCCAGAGGTAGGAGCCCGTAAAAGAATTCGGCTACGTGGTGCCCTTTCCGACGAGGACGTGATGGACGAAGTATCCGTGGGAGATCGGAGTGGAGACGAAGACCGAAGGACATGGATCGCTTGGTATATCTCTTCACCCATCTTTATGTTTGCTAGTAGCTAGGTTAATGGCCCGATCCGGGTTAAAAGTGCGCGGTGGTGCTGGTTTGCTAGTTTGCAAAGTTTTTGTTTCCGCGTTTCCGGCGTCGGATCGACGGCCGGGGCGCCGCCGCGGACTTACAATACCAACTTTGTCACAATCCAAAATTAGGCACATGACCGGCCCGTAAACCACGTAACGTCTACAGGCGTACGTAATCTAAGGAAGCTGAAACCCAGAAATCTAAACCACCCAAAACTGGATAAGCGGAGAAAAACATAGTGTAAAACATTCGGAAAATCTTAAGAAAAATCTTTAATTTTAGTTTTCCTTCTTAAAAATTTCGGCAGCACCTCCTTTGTAAAAACTAGTCCCGAAAATAGGTATAACATAGATAATATATAAAGCATCCCAAACGGGAGAAAATCACGCCCAACGGCGGAGACAACCACCATAAACATATATACGACGCCGAAGCGAAGAAATATAAAAGAAAACTGCATAAAGAAGTAAAATTTTTCAACAAAACCGGCTTCCACGAGCACGGCACCCAAAGTCAACAAAATAATAATACAACACCGAATCCTCATAACTCGTCTCTAAGTCAAATACAAGATGTGGTAGATGGAGAATACTGGATCCAACAAAAAGATATACAATGTACAAACAGATAACCGCAACCCACTGAAAAGCAAAGGCCTCACAGCCAACCGTAGCGGTATCCGCAAAAGTAGAGATGATAAGATGCCCTGTCGCGACTACTCAGAGGGTAAGTCCTGCAAAACACTGTGGCACAATGGGTGTGAGTTGCCAACTTGTGAATAGTAATTAACATCATACTGTAATCGCAAGTATGCACGAACAGCGATTAATCTATCACATGTAATCCGATAGCATAAGTATGACAATGTGAATATGCAACAATCATGTAAAGGTACATCATCAGGGTACTACAACTGCATGAAGCAATGCATATCAAAAATAATCCTCAGTGTGGGATGATATAATAAAACCTCATGCAAAATCATCAGCATGGAAAAATACCAGTGTCCCTCACTAACACATCAAATCCCAAATCCTCAGGCACCGCATCCTCAGATTGGCCCTCACATCCTCTAAGTCTCATGGAACCTGAGTGTCAAACATCGACACCCGAAACATCATGAAAACATATACATGTGTGTGTATATATATATATAAGTATGAGGATATCAACCCCATATGTCCACCGACGATACGGAGAAATCATAGAAAACCTGAGTGTCGAACACCGACACTCGAAAAATCATGAAACCCGTGTCTTGCATCAACACGTAAATCCTCATAACTCAGGCGCTGTCACCACGACTGGCCCTAACGATATGCCGTACATCACTCTGATCGGTATCCCCACGATAACCGCCGAGTCCAAATAAAATCACCGGTAGGTAGTGGTCCCTCTGTCAGGCTTATCGTCTACACCATGAAATCACCACTCGTCCCGGGGAACCATACCGGGTCCACCATGTACCCGCAGACGGTGCCTCCCACTCCTTGAATCGGGTATCACAAACCAAATCTCAAAACCGAGAAATCATATAGTGGACGCACTGAAATATCATATCAAGAGAAACCGGGTTTTTCAAACAATACATAGTTTTCTTGAAATACCCCTACGGTTCTCAAATCCATAAATCATATGAAATCCATATCTCAATGCGTAAATCCATGAAAACTGATATATGCAACATAAAACAACAATATGAGTATATCAAGGGAAAGCCGCTCTTTTAAATGAATCCAGCTTTAAAATATATCATGCGGTTCCCAAATCCTCCGAAAACAAGTGCAGCATCATATGAGGTGTACATGTAATTATAGTAAGGTTTAAGTATCTACATGTAAGCAAATATGTATGATGTATTTCATAAGCACAATAGTCAACGTCTCAATATCACATGTCAAAACAATACCACTTAGGGTATATGCAACTATAGCAAAATATGTGGGTGTATATGTCAGTATGTATGCATGAAGTACATGCAGCTGTAATCGAGTATGTGGGTGTACATGTCAACATATATGCATGATGTACAAGTAGCTATAGCAAGGTATACGTGAAATGGAATAAGGGTCACTACCTCAACTATCTCTACCCAATGCAATATCACGTATGTATGTGTCCACAGTATTTCATATGCACAATGGAATAAAAGTTACTACTTCAACTATCCCTATCCACTACCATATCACATAAATAGGTGGTTTGTGCGTGTCATGGCAATTACTGACGGTGCGGGTGTAGCATACAATTTAGTGCTCGTGCAACATGAACCGTCAATAATGTGTTATATCTAAGGGTACAAGTCAAGGTACAACAGATAATACTATGCAATGACGTTCATATAAAATCAACTAATATGCAATAACATGCAGCTATCATATAATATCATCCCCGACGCATAACGCCATACGGGCGATTTCCCCGTAGATGTTAAATCTACTCGCCTATGGTCTCGAGCTATGAAAATCCAACCACCTGCTTCCCTTTGTTCGCAGTGTCTGAAGTCCCCGCTTGTGATGCTATAATTTCACAAACACATAGACAGAGCAAAAATCTCAGAAATCGACCAATATAATGTAAAACTACGTTTTAAATGACGCACCAACTCCAAACTAACTCACAAGTGTCCGTCTTGTGGCTAACGTGCGTGGCGATACTATGAAACCAACCCAAGTTCAGCAGCTGCACAAGATCACGATCCGTGTCGGATAACGTAACACGCGGACTCAAAACACTAGATTATAGGAAAACGATCCTAGATTTTGCATACTGTAATTACTAAAAATTTAAACAGTACCAAACACCCCTAACCACAGCAGACAACTAGCCAACAAAACCTAACCCCAACACCCCCTCCAAATCCGAGGTCGCCGGATTTTCTCGTCGGGTCGCCGGCCAAAACCGGTGGGGTGGGTCTCGTGTCTTAGGTGGAATCCTAGGGTCACTATTACAACACTACTATCTTGTTTGGTCAATCAGCAAAAATCCCAGATCACAGCAGATCACAAAGACTCTAAAAAGACACTAAAAATACGATATTGCACGAAACGATACTTAAAGTGTTCTACACAATAACCAACGAGATATACATCATAAAAACTCGTTTTAACAGTTTAGGGATTATACCTATCAATACTTGCTCACAAGATCCTAGCTTTGCAAGCTCCAAGTGATCAAAGAGGCAAAAGCAAGACTTGAAGTGTTTTGGTGAGATTATCTAGAGAATTTTGGAGATTTATTGAGCTTGGAATTGTTGCAAATGGTAAAAGAAAAACCAAGGGCAGAAGATGGAGGAAGATGCTCGGCCAAGTGGGGAAGGTGAAGAATTGTGTAGAGTTTTCTAGCTAGAATTTGTAATAAATGCACATAAATGCATGAATGTCACCACTTCATTCTTTTTCTTCTTTTCTTTAAAGCATTAATCCCTTGCACAAGAATATCTAGATATTATATGGAAGGTTTGTTTAACTTATGCTTGATTAATTTGAAATGATACAAATTTAGGAGTAATTTCCCAAACCCAATATGTAAATACCACATTAAAACAATATTAAAATAGGGAAAAATTCTATTTGAACCAAAACTTCCCATATACTCCCAAAGCTCGCGCACTAGCTTTATTTTAGCTAAACTAGGTGCCGGCAAATTTATACGGACGTTTGATCACAGTCGGGTTAAAACGGAAAAATTCTCATAACGATTTTCTAAAACGTTACAGTACTACTGCTTTTTGGATGGCTACTCCAGCTATAATCAGATTCCCATCACCGAAAAAGACCAGGACAAGGCCACATTCACCTGTCCTTTCGGCACGTTTGCATATCGTCGCATGCCCTTTGGGTTATGCAATGCGCCCTCTACCTTCCAGCGGTGTATGATAGGAATCTTCTCAGACATGGTGGAAAAATTCTTGGAGATCTTCATGGATGATTTCTCTATTTTCGGAGATTCCTTTGATGAGTGTTTGCTGCATCTCGACGCTGTCCTTGCCTGGTGTAAGGATAAGAACCTCACTTTAAACTGGGAGAAGTGCCACTTCATGGTACGCGAAGGTATTGTCCTAGGACATATCATTTCGCAAAATGGAATTGAGGTAGATAAAGCAAAGATTGAAGTCATTTCCAATCTCCCTCCTCCCAAAAGCGTCAGAGATATCCGAGCCTTCCTTAGCCATGCCGGTTTATATAGACAGTTCATCAAGGAGTTTAGCAAGATTGCTAGGCCCTTGACTCTTTTGCTGGCCAAGGACACGACATTTAACTTCAACTCGAGCTATGTGACTGCGTTCGAGTCATTAAAAATATCACTCACTTCTGCTCCCGTTCTTTCTTCTCCTGACTGGAGGAATCCATTTGAGATTATGTGCGATGCATCTGACTTTGCTATCGGTGCGGTCATTGGACAGCACATCGATAAGATGCCGCACGTATTATGCTAGCCGAACCCTGAATGATTCCCAACAGAACTACACAACGACCGAGAAGGAATTCTTGGTTGTTGTGTTCGCTTTAGAATAGTTCAGGCCTTACTTGATCGGCTCTCCAGTCATCATCTACACTAACCATTCAGCTCTTCACTATCTTTTTTCAAAGAAGGATGCAAAATCTCGGTTGATAAATTGGATCCTCTTACTTCAAGAGTTTGACATTTTCATCAAGGACAAAAGAGCATGTGAAAATGTGGTCGCCGGCCATCTTTCACGACTCCTTTCTTCACCGACGCTTCAAATTCTGATCAACGACGTTTTTCCGGATGAACAGCTCTTGACAGTATCATGCGAACCCTCGTTAGCAGATATTGTGAACTATCTGGCCACAGGATTACTACCGACTGAATGGTCAAGTCCGGACAGACTTCGATTCTTATCTCAAGTAAAATACTTTTACTGGGACGAACCCTATCTGTTCAAGTACTGCCCCGACCAGATTATTCGTCGGTGTGTCCCTGATAATGAATTCAAGAGTGTGCTGTCATTTTTCCACGATCAAGCATGTGGCTGGCACTTTGGCCCCAGAAAGACAGCCGAGAAGATCTTGCGGTGTGGTTTCTACTGGCCACAACTCTTCAAAGACACTCATGACTACTGTAAGACTTGCTCCTGGTGCCAACACTTGGGCCGGATATCCAGGAGAAACGAGATGCCACTCCAACCAATCTTGGTTGTGGAGATTTTCGATGTTTGGGGGATTAATTTTATGGGGCCATTTCCCAGCTCTTTTGGGAACTTGTACATTCTTCTCGCTATTGATTATGTCTCTAAGTGGGTCGAGGCTGTGCCCAGCCGGACTAACGACAACAAGGTTGTCGTTAGATTTCTTAAGGAAAACATCTTTTCCCGGTTTGGGCACCCCTGCACGATCATTAGTGACAATGGAACTCATTTCTGTAATAGGACTTTCGTAACCTTGATGCGGAAGTATTCCATTAATCATAAGCTATCAACGCCCTACCACCCCCAAACATGTGGGCAAGCCGAGATTTCAAATCGACAAATCAAGCAGATATTGGAGAAGACGGTTTCCAAGAACCGTAAGGATTGATCTTTAAAACTCACTGATGCCCTTTGGGCATTTCGAACTGCTTATAAGACCGATCTTGGCATGTCTCCCTATCGGCTTATTTACGGAAAGGCTTGCCACCTTCCAGTGGAAATAGAGCATCACGCATTTTGGGCGATAAAGGAGCTGAATCTATCTCTCGAAGATGCGGGCAGCCATCGGAAGCTGCAGTTAAACGAATTGAGCGAGCTTCGGGATGAAGCTTACGAAAACGCGGTTGTCGTTAAGAACCGAACGAAGGTGTTTCATGATAAACACCTTTTGCGCAAAACTTTCGCACCTGGTCAACAGGTACTGCTTTATGACACCTGGCTACATTTCCATCCAGGTAAGCTCAGATCTCGCTAGAAAGGGCCATTTTTTGTGCAGAATGTGTACCCGCAAGGCGCTGTGGATTTGGAAAATCCAAAGGACGGTTCGTTTTTCAAAGTAAACGGACACAGACTGAAACCGTATCTTAGCGCTGAACCAACAGAGGAGCTCCTGTTCTTGCAGGAGCCGGTTTACCCTGCATAATCTTTCTCTGCCTACCACCAAACTTCGGTTATCCAGCCAAAAACAGTGGACACTGTTTCAAATAAGTTTGGGAGTATGTATATACTGCTTTTTGTATATATATGTGGATATTCTTATCCGGTGCATATCCATTTTTGACGAGCAATCTTGTCTGGTAATGCTCAATTTTTTTTTAAAAAAAAAAATTTAACCGACAATTTTGACCCTTCAATAAATTTGCCTTCTTGATGTACACTGACAGTGAGGGCACTGTCCAGTTTAAGTTTGGGAGTACGCTCGGTACGCATTTCTAACTTTCGCATTCATGTGTATATTTTGCATCCGCATACTTATTAAAACCCATAAAAATCAGAAAATTTTCTAAAAACATAAAAACTTTGTTGTCAAGATAGCTAGTGAGAGAACTTAGATTCAATATTTCGACGGTTTTATTTGATAAGATAGGAACAACTAAATCCTATTTTTAGATTTTGAAAACCTGAAAGATAACCCTCATTTGATGTTAACTATAGCTAATATACGTCTTTACATCACACTACACGTGTCATGAGTTTTGAAAATTAGATGGCAAGTCTATTATGTCTGAAAACTTTTTAATTGATAAACTATTTTCTGATGATCAAATAGGTTTGTTTTGAAATAAGTAATATCAAGAATAGTTTATGAAGTGAAGCGGATATGAAAGGATGTTATTGATGCCTTAATTGGAACTAATTCTGAAGAATAACCCATCTGGAACTTGATTGGAGTGATTACACACCTAACCCACTAAACACGTCTTTTATCCAAAAATAATAATTGAACTACCGGTTATATCTCCATTCGCATTAAATCATCATGATTTTCACGCTAAAACTGGTCTTTTGTTTTAGGGCCTAGGTAACTTGAGTAATTAAGTCCGCTGGGGTGTCTTTACACCTAATGCCCTAAAACCAACTGGTTTGGGTGCATTGGCCCAAAGCTCGCTAAGAAGCCTAAAAAGTCCAAATTAAAACAAAGTCAAGCAAGTGTTCTCTCCGAGTTAAAATTCCTAACGGTTCTTTGTGTGAGAATAATCTTGACAAAAGACGGGTTTTTATAAAAATATTTCTAGCTGAGGTATAAAGGTTTTATTCTTTGATAAAGACTATTGCACGTTCACAGAGGTGTGTATGAAACGGAAATAAAAAAAAAGGTGGAGTGAAAAATAAAACCTAGTTTCTTGTTAAGGAAGATAGAAATTCTGAATTTGAAACCTAACTGGAAAACGAAACTTGAGAAGTACTTAACTCTTTATAAAACTTGTGTGATCCTTTTTAAATCTTTATCTGGGCTTTATTTTGTGACATATCGACTATAATCGATCCTTTTGAAACTTAACGACACTATCTGCGCTGCACGTAAAGACATATAGAATCTTGAGTTAAATAAGAAGCAAGGTGTGAAAACTAAAGGTTCGATAGTTCTAAATTAGGATAATAGAATTGCTAGCTTTAAAACAAAACCTTGGGATTAGAATCATAGTTATTCCGCAAAACCAGTTTGACGGGATTTTGTGGGTGAAATCCGCTGAAATCCCTCAGGAGACAACACTTCTCCTACTAGGGACACCTAGAGGTTTAACGGCTTGTTGCACGAGCTCAGTGCATTCGCGTTCCCTGCGAAAGTGAGGTCAGGATTCTTTTTTTATGTTTTGCTCGGGAAGAGCAAAAGATAAGTTTGGGGGTATTTGTTCATACCAGAATTTTGCATTTTAATACCGCTCATTCATTATCTATTTTTTATATATATCAGTACTATTAACCAATGTTTGCTCAGTAATACAGAATACAGGTATCCGTGACAAAATACTGGAAATACATTCAAAATCATGGATATATCATTTGCGAGCCAACACTGCAACCAGAACCGCAAACCGACCGATATTTCAAGAGTTTCTTTTAGCAACATGCTAGTGTACACAATTTTTATCTAAATGGACCAACACAATACAAGTTGTACACAAGTGTGCACTAGGACCTAGGGGGCTGCACCAACACATAAGGGGTCAAGAGTGTGATGTGCATTTAATGCAAAAGGAGTTGATGTGATTTGAAGCTACAAGTTCCCTCCAAAACCCTGAGTGCATCAAAAGCCAAAACAGAGAAAATAAACAACACCAGAGTGATACTGGAGACAACAGAAGACCACACCCCAAATACGAGCCTAGGGGCTCGGATTTGGGCCGAGCCCTACCTAGAGAAATCCGGCCAGGCCGGCCCCACTACCTCCTGTGGGCCCCATCCTTCTATTGGCCCCTCTTTGCTGCCTTGTCATCATTTTGTTATTGTTTATTTATTTAGCTTTTGAGCCTATAAATACATAACAGAGGGCAAAGGAGTGCATGCCTTTTGTTTTTAGTTTTGTATCAAAACTCTTTTAATTTGTAAGCTTGCTTTCCTTTGTAATTCTTGAGCTCTTGCCCCTTTGCCTTGACCTTGCAACTTCTTCATTGAACTTGCAAGCTTAAGGTTTACGTTCTTGACTTCAAGATTACTGTAACTTGTTTGTGATTCAATAAAAGTTCTCATTTTTTATTTACCATGTCTTGTTCTATGTTTACATATTTGAAATTGTGAAATTCTCGCTTTACTTTGATCTTGCAACCTCTTAAGTGAGCTTGCAACCTTAAAGTTTTGTGTTTGGATTTCACACTTCACCGGGCTTACGAACACTTGGAGATATTCGCACTTGGATTCATCGGTTCTCTCTTTTTCTTTCTTTTATCGTATTTTTCATTATGTTCGTTACTCTTTTCCCTTTTTCTTATTTTTACTTTGTAAATATATGTGAGTAGTCGCTATACTTGTTAAGGGTGGAATATGGTTAGATTGTATTTGAAGATGTTATTTGCTAAAAACCTTAAAACCCCTAAACTTTGCAATTGAAACTCCGTGCAAATCACTCGCAATTCCGCTCCGCTAGGCATCCTATCCTACCCCGATAGCGATGATTCCTAATCGTGACCGGATTGCTAGTGATTTGCCGGAGGTTAGAATCAAGAGATAACAACGGAAGGAGAAGGGACAAGGAAGACGGATTTAGCGAAATGCCGCAAATACCGTACTTCAAGCTTCCTAATCCGCGTTGTTACCTATTGCTTTAGTGTCAATCCCAAAGTTGGGTCTATAAGGATTCGGCAAACTTCACCTTCATACAAGCTAACCTATTACTACCCTTAACAAGTCCTTTCATTATACATATCCTTGTTGCGACATTTAGTCTAATCAACAAATCAAAATACGTTGTTAACTCGTTAATATAAACCTAAAAACTTACCATCTCCCTGCGGACGACCCGTACTCATCGCGGCTCGCTACACGCGACACCGTTTTGATTGCGGTAATTTCTAAACTCTTTCTAAAATACGACATGGCAAAAACGTAACAATCACGAGAGGTTGGCTTTACTTAGCCAGGATTGTAGTGAGTAGATTTAACATCTACAGAGAAATTGCCCGCATGGCGTTATGCGTCTGGGCTAGATTAAATGATATGACTATTAGTTAGATGTATACGGATATTGATTGTGCATGTGTACCTTTGTTGCATATCTCATTTCTTATTGTGCATGGACTTAGTATTAATGAGACACAACACCATTATTGACGGTTCATGTTTCATGAGCACTAATTGTATGCTACACACACCGTCGATAATTTCCATGACACGCACAACACCTATACATATGTGATACTGTATTTCTTAAGGACATTGAGACATGATCCTTATTTTCCTTGTGCATATGACATATAGCATACCTGTATACCTACATGCTTATAAATATGCCTTGACATACTTACATGCTAGTTACCCATATACCTATATGGTATTGTACCATTAGGGATAGGTATATACACATATGAGACATACCTACATGTACATCTTGCATACATACTTATATATATACCTGGAGGGTATTACATCATCACTGATAGGTAGATACATATACCTTGCTATACCTACATGTTTACACATATATCTGGCTATAGCTACATGTTCACCTTTATTTGATATTATATGGACTTGGAGAAGTTAGGAACCGCATGATATATATATATATATATATATATATATATTAACTTGTTGTAGTTAAATATCGGCTTTTCTTTTATATATGCTCACATTACAGTTTTATGTTGCATATATTATATTCATGGATTTTCGCATTGAGATATGGATTTTTTATGATATTTTCTGGATTTGAGGACTGTGGTAGTTTCATGAAATTATGCATTATTTGAAAAACCCGGTTTCTCTTGATATGATATTTCAGCATCCACAATGAGATTTATCGGTTCTGATATATATATACCCCACGCGAGGAACGGAGAGAGCTGTGTGCGGGTACATGGTGGGGCCCGGAGGTACCCGGGGCAAGAATTTCATAGAGTAGACGATGAGTTAATGGGGAAACCATACCTACCGGTGACAGTACCTATGACTCGGCGGTTATCGTGGGGATACCGACCGGAGTCATGTACGTATGGATACGTCGAATTTCAAGTGTCAAAGCTAGGCACTCGAGTTTTCGGGATAGCGTATGATACGTACCTATCAGGAGGGCCAGTCGTGGTGACAACGCCTGATAGATCAGTATTTATGTATCGATGTTAGACACTTGTTTTCATGATATTTTTACTCCTAAGTATATATAACAGTGGAATGGGACGCTGTTATATATATATTAGTGGAATGGGACGCTAATATATATGTATACATATCTAATTTATTTACATCATCATAAAAATCTTGCAAATATACTCACTCAGGATATATGAGATTCACTTGATATTGGATACATGATATATGAGATTCACTTGATATTGGATACAGGATATATGAGATTTACTTGATATTGGATATTGGATATATGAGGTTTACTTGATATTGGACACTCGGGATCTATGAGACTTACAGGATATGAGGGCCAATTTGGGGGCTGATTTGTGGAAATTTGGGATTTAGATTGTCTTGATGGACTTTGGTCCTACCACGAGGTCAGGATTCCGTGAGGATGACATGTTTTATCCCATACTCTGCATTTATTGTTCATGTATTAGTAGTACCTGATAGAGTACCTTACATGACTGTTGCATACATATTGCCATTTATTGTTCATGTATTAGTAGTACCTGATAGAGTACCTTACATGACTGTTGCATACATATTGCCTTTTATTGCTATCAGCTTACATGCATTAGATTCGCGATGTACGTGCATACTTGCGATTACCTGCATATGTTATTTACTATTCATGAGTTGGCAACTCACCCCCGTTGTGCCACAGTGTTTTGAAGGTAGTCCCTTAGGGCAGTCGCGGCAGGCTTTTCATCTTTCGTATCAACTTTTGCAGCGGATACCGTTTCGGCTGACTGTGCGCAGTTTTGCTATAGGTGGGTTTTGCGGCTATCCGATGTTGTTTATTGTTATCTTTGTACCATGTACTATCCATCTACCACTTTCATGTATGACTTAGAGACTTGATGTGAGGACGATATTGTATGTTATTTTGTGACTTGGAGGTCCTTTATGCGGTTTTTATTTATATCGTCTTTTAATTTTTTCGCTACGGCGTCGTATATCTGTTGTGGTGGTTGTTTCCGCCTTTGGGCGTAGATTTTGCTCCCGTTGGGAATGCTTTACTTATATTTATGTTGTACCCATTTTTGGGGTTAGTTTTTACAAAGGAGGTGCTGCCAAAATTTTTAAGAAACTAAATTGGACTTTAAAGAATTTGTACTCGAGATTTTCAAAAGTTTTAACAATGTTCTTAGCACTTACGACTTTTGATAGTTTAGATTGCTAGTTTTTGGCTTACTTAAATTGCGTTACGCCTGTAGACGTTGCGTAGTTTAAGGGCCGTCACGTGCCAATTTCGGGTCGTGACAGTGCGGGACCGAGATTAATACGTGTATGAGATACCGAATTCTATTCTCGCGATTTATTCGTATCGATCGGTTGTATGTGATATAGCCGGGTTATCGAATCAAGTGTTGATTCGATAAATTGATACACATGATATTAGTCGGTTATATGTGATATAGCCGGATTATTAAATCAAGTGTTGATTTTATAATCTAATGTATAATTATATATTTGATATATTAATTTACATTAACTAGTATTAGCTCACTTAAGATTTCTTTTCTCACTTGTTTTGTGCATTGAGTGTATATGTGATATATACTTATGTCCATAGTTTGGATCATGCTTGATGATACATGCAAGCATGGGTGTGTGTGTATGACTTACACCATGATAATTAAAATGTGAAGGTTTTTATTTATCTTAATAATTCAAAATTAGTGAGAATTTTGTCATGCTTGGAAGCTTGGAGAAGCATGAAGCATCTTTGACAAAGTCCACTTGTTTTGTCTCACTTAAGATATTTATTAACCTAACCATTTTAATTAGCCATGGTTTAGTCTCTAAAATGGTTAGTATATGACACTAACTCACCCATGGTTGCTATTCTCACCTCATTAGTTTTTCTTCTTCATTTTTTCATGGTTGCTTTCTTCATCTTCTTCCTCTTGCTTACTAGCTCCATGAAACATGAAGAAATATTGTGAGAAAATAAAATCTAAAGTGAGCCCACTTCCTATTTCATCATCCTATACACTTGCTTGGGTTGTAAAGGGTGTTCTCTTCACAAAGTTCTTGACCTAATGAAGAGGTAGCTTCGGTTTGAGTCTCCTCGACGTAGATCATCTTCGGCCTCGAAGACTTCGAGCAAGCTTGTTCATTTCTCCAAGAGAACCCATACAAGAGTTCGGGAGATCTTCGATCGCAGCGAAAGGACTACTACACGGAGCTTTAGAAGTGAAGAACCGGTCTACAAAGGTTGTATTCCTCATTCACTTAGTGTAATGGTTGATTACATGTTATATTGTCTAGTTACTCTATCTTGATCCTAGCTTAGGATTGATTAGCACCTTAGAATTTTTTAATTTGGTATGGTAGTTGCTTTGAAAAATCAGAAGTGTGCTAAGGAATCCCAACAGTGGTATCAGAGCCGGGCTAGAGTATTAGACGGATTGTTAGATTACGAAACTGAAACGAACTCCGAAACTTGAAACCCTAAAATCCAGGTTCTGTCGATTTTTATATGACCCCTAGAAATTATTTAAACAAGTGCAGAATGTTGTATGTGATGCAACATGAACACACAGGAAAATTTAGCCCAAGAGCTCGGACATTGGCCGGCGACATGCACACCAGGTCGGATGACCTGGGCCACTTGGTTTTTTTTGGCTAAATTTTTCAGGGTGTTCCAGAGACTGGGGTTTGGTGTTTCAGGTGTTGTTTGTTTTTGCTAATTTTGCATGTGATGTAATTTTACACTATAAGCAATTCGGAGTGTTTCGTATTCGTAGTTTAACATTGGTTTTGGGTTTTCACATATTGTCTAGGCGAAGTTAAAAAGTTCGATCGAATGTCAAAAACCCATTTTTCCTAGTTTAACGTATTCGGAAAAACATGCAAGTAATTCTGTGGACCCTCTAGAAGAATGAAACCCTAACTCGACTTTTTTGGATTGCGGAACCACGGTCATACCCTAGGGTTTGCCGCAGTTCCGTGGAGACATGAGTGAGGCTTCGGTTTTCCCTTCTACGGTTGGTCCATAGGTACTGTGGCATGTTCCGGGTATTATTAAAACTGTGCTCAAGTGTTGAGCTGTCGGGAAATTATGGGACTTTGATGAATCGATCGAAAAGTTTAACGTCGTCTGGATATCATATGATGGGATACAATAATTGGAATGTTAGTTATATGTATGCCCTAGAGGCCATTACTGTACATTGGATGTATATTGTAGTGGATGCTGGGACATATATAGGAAGGACTTTCTTGCTCGACATGATAGTATGCTATCTGGTTGCTCTTTACCTTAACGTATATACTAATTGTCTCTCTGTTACATGTTGGTAAAGCCCTTAGGATGAGTACTTGACTATCCGTACTATGATGTGGATCATACTAGTGGGGACATGGTAGTCCATAAGTACATCCTTCAAAGTCCCTAGTCGTGGGTGTATCGAGACGGGGCATCGATATACCAGTGTAGACTAGCGTATACCTTCTCGACCCATACAGATGGGCGATGGATGATCCCATATCCATTGGTGTTTGACATCAGAGATGATATACGGGTGCTCAGTAGAGACTGGGTACACTGGACGGACTCGCCGAGAACTCCCAGATGGTATTATACCTTACATCAGATGGCAGTTCTCTGGTGACACTGGTACAGAGTAGTCTGTTGACCCGAGATCGTCATAGAGTCTTGTGTGGTTCCCACTGTGCTTTGATTTCCACCTTACCACGTCCAAGAGGGCGTGCAAAACGGTGGTTTTTGGGTACAGTCCCGAATCACATGGAGGCAATGAGCGATAGGAGGGGATTCGTCTCTCCCGGTATAGGGAGTTGATGTTGCGCTGTGTTCGATTAGCTATAACCGGAAATCCCTGGCCAGGGTTACTGAGAATTACTGGTAAGTGTTACCTGTAGTTTCTCGAACTGTTATAGACCTCATATTGACACGACTTATCGAGCTATTGGGGTCTGACGTTTACCACCCCTAAGCGAGATATGCGACATATCAGACGATCAGACCGGACTGTACGGTAAGTGTTACTGGTTGGATTCACAGGAGTATGAGCGGGCTTGCTCGTTGATCTTCTGATCGCTCAATACCCGGGTGGCCGTTACGTTTAGCAGACCGCTTGCGGCTTGTGGGTGTTTGATATGATCATCACCTGCTGCCGGCGTATTGACGAGTCTTTAGAGTCCTACACAGAGGTTTCCTGGCTCAAGCGAAACGAAATAGGAGCGCATATGAGATATGTGCAGGACCGAGAATAATGCGTGTATGTGATACCGTATTCCATTCTCGCGATGTATGTATCGAAAGGTTGTATGCGATATAACCTAGTTATCGAATCAAGGATTGATTCGGTAAGCCGATACATAGGATACTAGTCGGTTATATGCGATATGACCGGATCGTTAAATCAAGTGTTGATTTAATGATTTAATGTATAATTATATATTTGATATATTACTTTGCATTAACTAGTATTGGTTCACTTTAAATGGATTTTCTCACTTGATTTGTGCAAGTTGTATATGTGATATACTTTTGTGCACTTCTTTGTATCATGTTTGATGATGCATGTTTATTTGGTTAAGTGTAAAGAACTAAACCATGGTTAAATTGATGATTAGGGTTTTTCTTATTTATTCATTTATTTATTTGTTTATTCATTTTGGAAAAGATTAGAAAAGAATGGTGGCTTTATTTGTAGTTTTGTTGAAGCTTCATGAAGCTTTGACCTAGTCCACCATTCTTGTCTCTTGCTTAACCCTAACCATCATTACTAACCATGGTCTATTCTCTACACTTAACTAAGGTTAAAATATGATAAGAATCAATTCTTTTTCAATTATTCTTTTAACACTTATCATATTTTTTTTTTCATCTTCTTCTTCATGAAAAAGAAAGAAAAGCTTGCCTCATCAATGGCAAGTGATGAAATCATGTAAGAAATCCAATTCTAAAGTGAACCCACCTCCTATTTCTTCATCCTCTACCTCTTGCAAAGTAGCAAAGGGTGTTTTCTTCACAAGTTTCATGACTTGGTGAAGTGGGAGCTTGATCTTGTGATGCCTCGACGTAGATCATCTTCGGCATCGTAGTCGATGACCTAGCCCGCCCATTTCTCCGATGAAGCCGACGCTAGAGCCCGGGATTCGATTTGGACAGCAAGGAGACTTCATCATGGAGCTATGGAGGTGGAGAACCGGATCTACAAAGGTTGTATTTCCGTTCACTTAGTTAAGTTGTTAACTAGTTGCTTGATTCGCCTAAAATTCTAGTTAACGATCTGTATTAGGGTTTCTCGGCACTCGTAAAATTTGAAATTGGCATGGTTGATGCCTTGTGAGACCTCTTGAGAGTGTCTAGGAACCTTACAGTGGTATCAGAGCCTAGCTAGAGCCTTAGGCGATGCGTAGACGGAATTAGAAGTCCGATCGAACCAAAACCCAAACCCAAAAAATGCTCTCTGTACATTTTTGAAAATCATGGTTTTTTCCAGATTAAAAATATGCAGAAAAACCAGCAGGAATATCTAAGGGTTACTGTGAAATTCGACAGCCCAATTCCACTAAGTCGCCGCGGTTCCGCGGCACGAGCATGGCTCGTGCGGCGATTCCGCGGCCGTACGGCCTCATTATATAAAGAATTTTGCACAGTAATTCTTAGTTTCCAATGCTGGTTTTCCTTGGAATTTTTAATATTTATTCAAGAGTTGAATTTTCTGGGTTGTATTGGGGACTCGGTGTATCGATCGGATTGTCTAATTCTGTCTGTGTGCTTTTCCGGATAATTTTTGAATATGTTAAAAAGTTCGACCGGATATAAATACCCAACTTTTCCCCTGCCGGAAAATTTCCAAGTGTTGGATTTTTCCGTGGTTTAAAGACGTTCTAAGTAGTGCAAGTAACGCGATGGTCCCTCTAGAAGACAACAAACCTTAACTCGATTATGTGACCGTCTTGAACTGCCCTTTGAACCTTAGGGTTTGGGGCAGTACGGCGTGCCACATGTGAGGCGTTGGCTTGACCCTTCTACGGCCGGACCGTTGGTACTGAGACACGAAGTGAATGTTTTTGAACTTATTTCATGTGATGAGCTGTTTCGGGAAAACTTGGATGTTCGATTGTTCGATCGGAAAGTTTAACATTTTCTTTCTTATTCGGAATGGGATACAATAATTGGAATTCACAAGTAGTTATGAGATAACTAAATGAATGTTATAAATCTAGTAGTTTAGTCTCACTTGATCGGTTGCCACGGAATTTTGATGTGATCAAAAGTCCGTCGCAATCACGTAGCGTACGCGGATACTCGCCGGGTAAACTTAATAGACAGCCTCACTCCATAGCCCCGACCAAGTGACTGTAGGAGAACCCCGTCGCCGAAAGCATCCGTTCGGGTGCTCGCGACAGCGGTGTTCCGCCTTGGTGCACTTCGTCGACGGTATCGGGGGTGCGGCCGCCTACTGAAGTTTGCGACGAGTATTCGATCAGGATGTCGGGAATCTTGTTGAATTGCCCGACTTGATATTGAAAAGAGTTTTCGATAATGAGACTAAAATGCGGAGTTTATAATTGTTAGGCATGCGATGTATAAGGAATTCATTTGATTAGGCATGCGATGTCTATGCAGATTGCGGATTCCAACTGTTGTAGTTTTACACTTTCTTTTCTGTGACCGTAAGTGTAATATGTGATATCGCCGGTTTCGTTGCTATATGTCAATGACAATTGGGATGCGCACATTTACTTACGTTGATGACATGTGATGTTATGTGTTATTGGATATGTTATATTGGATCGTCGTGTTTGAATAGCCGGGGGTTTTTATGTGAGATGAGTGTTTTTCATTTTCATTCATGTAAAAACTTGTATGTAATATTCTTTTATTGGGGCACTTCCAGGTTGCGGATGATGTCACCCTTTGTATATTATTTACTTTTCCGCACTAGGATAGACCCAAGGAGGGGAGCACAAGTAACCGGGTTCTAGGGTCCAGTGGGAGACCAACTCAAGGAGTCGAGTCCGGGTATCCTAACTCTAGAATTGGTAGGGTTGCTTGCCGCTCTCGTAGGGGTCTAGGGGTATGGGTTTGGCTATTCATCGCGACCGTGGAATCCGTGGTTTATACTGGCTCGTATTAAAAACACGGATGTCCTAGTATATCCAATATTTCATATGATTCTTCTGCTGCGATATCTGTGATGTGATCATGTGATATGTTCTGTGATAGATACAGTATATAGTATATATGATATATCATATAGGCGTTACTTATGTTTTACACCAGCGCTAGCCCTGCCCCGCTCTGCCGTTAGTTACCTAACCTAACGGTGCACGAGGGGACATCGAGACGAATGCGGATGGCATAAGTGTACGTCATATTTATCTGTGATGTTTAGGTACTTAAATGATGGGACTTCATTAATGTGATTAATGAAAGAAAAGAAAAGAAACCTAAAGATGTTGTGGAATCGAATTTCAAAATTAAAACAGGTAGCTACAGTTCTTGCTTTGCACAGTGATGTGTATGATATATCCCGCACCTCATTCGATGAGGAAAGGACCGAGATCCCTTCACCGGGAGTGACTCCTTTAGCAATAACTGGCAGATGCTACACACTCGGTTTTGTCTTTTGATTACTTTTAAGAGTTTTTGCTTTGCACAGTGATATATATGATATATCCCGCACCTCATTCGACGAGGAAAGGACCGACGATCCCTTCACCGGGAGTGACTCCTTTAGCAAAACTAGAAAAGCCTCAAAAGCACTCCATTTTAAAATCATTTGATTCTACAACGATATCAAGTTCATTACGCAATAGGTTTTCAGAAAAACCTGTCGTAGCCCTCCGTCATTTCAGATAAGTACTAGTTAGTATTCGTGCTGCGGTTGTTTGGCATGCGTCAAGGCGTAGTGTACGGTAGCTAACTAGTGCTTATCTGCTAGCATACGATGCGATTGGATTAGGGTATTCGTACGGCGTTGTTTGGCATGCGTCAAGGGTCGTGCGGGTGGGTTTAATTCAATCAAGAAATGCACGGGTTGAACTTGACTAGCGGACTATGGGTTGTTTGGCATGAGTCAAGGTCATAGCACGCTAGGGGCAAAATATTATCGGGAATTTCAAGTGTTGAAATTTGCAATGAGATTGCATACCTTCTATGAGATAGTTGGATCCCGATACCCACTGCGAGTAAGAGTTACTCCTGGGAGAGTTTTACACATTACAATTAGCCGATCAAGTAGGTGTCTAGAAAGGTGTCAACGGGGTTACGCCTCTGGGAAAACGAGGTTTACATTAATTAGGTTCGTGCGAAAGCACGGGGGACCTCCCTCAAAGTACCGACACTGGCCTAGCTGAAAGATTGGCGAACTTGTAGTGTGTAATTAATCCCGGCTAGTCTTTCCTTTTAGGGTTTGAAGGAAGATTTGATTAAAACAGTAGGAGCCATCCTGATTAGATAAAATAATAACCAATCTTATCTTGCAAGAGCGCACGCTGAGTGTTTTCTTCTCTCTCTCTCTCCAGGTAGCGACCATATCACGCCTTAATCAAGATAATAATACGGATGTATTGACCGAACCCGCTTGTTATACTGAGCTGGGGAACGTTGGTCCCGCTCCAACTTATAATTGTTATAAGACAGAGCAGGAAATTGGGGATTACCAGAATTCCCGTGCCGCCCAAATGAAGAGAGTGCATGCTGATGCATCATCTTCGGGTGTGTTCATTACAGAGAACTGTTTCTCAGTATCCTTTATGTCCTGGGTATGTGATACCAGATCAGGATCCCAGATATGTAATATGTTACATAGGGCTGAGAACGGGTGATAAGTTTCATGAGACAGAAAACGGGGCAAGAGTTGCAACCAAGTCTGTTGGTCACTGTCACCCTGTATTACTAATACATTGATTCTGAACGAATGTTATTAGATACCGAACCTGATATACAAAATCATATCAGTCTCTTTATCAGTAAAGAAATGATAAAATTTTGTATTGTTGGATAATATTTTGAACATTTCCTATATCAAAAGTTGATCGGTTCAGGCACGTTATCTAAAAGCATTGATGTTCTAAATCAAACTACAGTTCTTAGTATACTGAACACACAAAAGAGGAAGAGTTCAGAAATGAACGAATTGTGGCATTGTAGACTAGGTCATATCAATGCGACCCGACTAGCTGAAGTTACATGAAGATGCATATTTAAATCAGTTTGAATTTACATCTTGTGAAACTTGCCAGTCATGTCACAAAGATAAGATGACCATAGCTCCGTTTATTGGAAACAGAGAAAGAGTTAGTGAACTCTTGGGATGATACATGTTGATGTATGTAGGTCCCCTGTCTACACATGCCAAGACTGGTTCTTTATACTTTATTACGTTCTCTGATGATCTCTCAAGATTCAGACAGATGTTCCTGTTGAAACAGAAGTCCGAACCTTTTGAGATATTCACAGAATATAAGTTAGAAGTAGAGAACTAAAATACGGGTATAAGTATTATGTCCTTTGATGTGATCGAAGAGGAGAATACTTGAGCATGAAAATCCTGGATTATTCTAAAGGAGAATGAGATTCTCTCTCAGCATTACTCCTCCGTATACACCATAGCAAGATGGTATATCGGGGTGGAGCAATCACACCCTATATGATAAGGTGTGCTCTATGATGAATACTACTGAGTTACCTATTTCCTTTTTAGGAGTTATGCACTTGAGAAGCTGCATACCTATTGAATAGGGTTCAAATCAAATCAGTTGCCTACCATTTCATATGTGATATGATAAGGGAAGAGCCCATATCTTAAGTTGGTTAAGATTTGGGGTTGTCCGGGCTATGTCTAAAAGCATAATCCGGACAAGCTTGAGGCAAGATCAATTATGTAGAACTGGAATGGTTTCAGCTATACAAACTGCAGCTGATGATTTGGTAGAACCAAAGGATTCAATAGTTTCCAACGAACCTCAACCTCTCCGCCGATCTAGTAAGGTTCCTCACCCGCCTGAGAGATACTTCGGTTTCTCTATGACAGTGGGAGCGAGGATTGCATCATGAGATGATGACCCAACTATTTTCGAGCTGGCCATCAGGAGTGGGACTCTGTAAGAATGGCTGGATGCTTAGTGATCTGAGATGGAATCCTTATACACCAACAAAGTATGGACTTTAGTTGCTATATCTGAAGGGTTAAATCCCCATCAGGAGCAAGTATATCTTGAGAAGATTACTTGGTGTAGGTGGAAAAGTTGAGACTTTCAAAGCAAGACTTGTTAAAGGCTTTCGTCATCAACCAGGCATGGATAATGATGAAACCTTTTCCAGTGCCTATGCTTAAGTCCATCCAGATCCTACATGCCACGGCTACATACCATGACTATGATATCTGGCGGTTGGGTGCCATGACTACTTTTCTAAATGATGTTTTAGAAGAGGACGTCTATAAGTACACAGCCAGAGGGCTTCGTAGACAGTGGGAGCAGCGGAAACGTGTACAAGATACTTTATAGGATAAAGCAGGCATCGCGGAGTTGGAACATCTGTTTTGATGTAGTGGTCAAACAGTTTGACATCATCAAAATGGCAGATGAACCTTGTATATACAAAAAAGGTAGTAGGGAGTATGGTGATGATCCTCGTAGAGTACATGGATGACATACTCTTGATAGGGAAGGAGTTTCCTATGCTACGCTCGGTCAATCTCCGTTTATCACAAGGATTCTCCATATAGGATCAAAGTGATACCTCCTAAATCCTGAGTTATCATCTATGAGATAGATGTAATTGGATGCTAGGATTCTCACTAGTAGTAGTAAGATGGTATCAATCGATCCTGAGGAGAATCACTGGAAGGGTTCCAGAATGATAAGGACGACTGAATGTCAGTCGCAGGCATTGTCTTTACCCTCAGTAAAGGGACGGTATGTTGGAAGAGTTCCAAGCTAGATACCGTGGCATACTAGACGATTAAGGCTGGATACATCGCTACTTAAGATGCTACCAAGGAGGATGTCTGGATAAATATTTGTTCATGAGATGAACTTAGTTCCTCCCATTGTGTGACAATGGAGTTGTGGCTTATGCCAAGGAACGCCGGTCCCATCAGTGATCCAGACATATTCTAAGGTAGTATCACCTGATCATGGAGATGGTTGATCTCCAGGGTGATCAAGGTTAGGAGAGTAGACTCAGAGGACAACACGACGGATCCACTCACAAAGGCCTTTTCCCAGAGAGAGACTTTTATGGGATGGTTGAGTATGAGATACTACAACCACTGCTATCAGATGGCCCTAGTGCAAGTGGGAGATTGTTAGTTATATGTATGCCCTAGAGGCCATTACTGTACATTGGATGTATATTGTAGTGGATGCTGGGACATATATAGGGAGGACTTTCTTGCTCGACATGATAGTATGCTATCTGGTTGCTCTTTACCTTAACGTATATACTAATTGTCTCTCTGTTACATGTTGGTAAAGCCCTTAGGATGAGTACTTGACTACCTGGACTATGATGCAGATCATACTAGTGGGGATATGGTAGTCCATAAGTACATCCTTCAAAGTCCCTAGTCATGGGTGTATCGAGACGGGGCATCGATATACCAGTGTAGACTAGCGTATACCTTCTCGACCCATACAGATGGGTGATGGATGATCCCATATCCATTGGTGTTTGACATCAAAGATGATATACGGGTGCTCAGTGGAGACTGGGTACACTGGACGGACTTGCCGAGAACTCCCAGATGGTATTATACCTTACGTCAGATGGCAGTTCTCTGGTGACACTGGTACAGAGTAGTCTGTTGACCCGAGATCGTCATAGAGTCTTGTGTGGTTCCCACTGTGCTTTGATTTCCACCTTACCACGTCCAAGAGGGCATGCAAAATGGTGGTTTTTGGGTACAGTCCCGAATCACATGGAGGCAATGAGCGATAGGAGGGGATTCGTCTCTCCCGGTATAGGGAGTTGATGTTGCGCTGTGTTCGATTCGCTATAACCGGAAATCCCTGGCCAGGGTTGCTGAGAATTACTGGTAAGTGTTACCTGTAGTTTCTCGAACTGTTATAGACCTCATATCGACACGACTTATCGAGCTATTGGGGTCTGACGTTTACCACCCCTAAGCGAGATATGCGACATATCAGACGATCAGACCGGACTGTACGGTAAGTGTTACTGGTTGGATTCACAGGAGTATGAGCGGGCTTGCTCGTCGATCTTCTGATCGCTCAATACCCGGGTGGCCGTTACGTTTAGCAGACCGCTTGCGGCTTGTGGGTGTTTGATATGATCATCACCTGCTGCCGGCGTATTGACGAGTCTTTAGAGTCCTACACAGAGGTTTCCTGGCTCAAGCGAAACGAAATAGGAGCGCATATGAGATATGTGCAGGACCGAGAATAATGCGTGTATGTGATACCGTATTCCATTCTCGCGATGTATGTATCGAAAGGTTGTATGCGATATAACCTAGTTATCGAATCAAGGATTGATTCGGTAAGCCGATACATAGGATACTAGTCGGTTATATGCGATATGACCGGATCGTTAAATCAAGTGTTGATTTAATGATTTAATGTATAATTATATATTTGATATATTACTTTGCATTAACTAGTATTGGTTCACTTTAAATGGATTTTCTCACTTGATTTGTGCAAGTTGTATATGTGATATACTTTTGTGCACTTCTTTGTATCATGTTTGATGATGCATGTTTATTTGGTTAAGTGTAAAGAACTAAACCATGGTTAAATTGATGATTAGGGTTTTGCTTATTTATTCATTTATTTATTTGTTTATTCATTTTGGAAAAGATTAGAAAAGAATGGTGGCTTTATTTGTAGTTTTGTTGAAGCTTCATGAAGCTTTGACCTAGTCCACCATTCTTGTCTCTTGCTTAACCCTAACCATCATTACTAACCATGGTCTATTCTCTACACTTAACTAAGGTTAGAATATGATAATAATCAATTCTTTTTCAATTATTCTTTTAACACTTATCATATTTTTTTCTTCATCTTCTTCTTCATGAAAAAGAAAGAAAAGCTTGCATCATCAATGGCAAGTGATGAAATCATGTGAGAAATCCAATTCTAAAGTGAACCCACCTCCTATTTCTTCATCCTCTACCTCTTGCCAAGTAGCAAAGGGTGTTTTCTTCACAAGTTTCATGACTTGGTGAAGTGGGAGCTTGATCTTGTGATGCCTCGACGTAGATCATCTTCGGCATCGTAGTCGATGACCTAGCCCGCCCATTTCTCCGATGAAGCCGACGCTAGAGCCCGGGATTCGATTTGGACAGCAAGGAGACTTCATCATGGAGCTATGGAGGTGGAGAACCGGATCTACAAAGGTTGTATTTCCGTTCACTTAGTTAAGTTGTTAACTAGTTGCTTGATTCGCCTAAAATTCTAGTTAACGATCCGTATTAGGGTTTCTCGGCACTCGTAAAATTTGAAATTGGCATGGTTGATGCCTTGTGAGACCTCTTGAGAGTGCCTAGGAACCCTACATGGAATCTATCTAGTTGCATGCAAGTTTAACATTTCGGCCTCAGACGGAATCGGGAATGTTGTTGAATTACCCTACTTCCTTTGAAAAGTGTTTTCATGGTTGAGACCTAAATGTAAAATTTGCATTGTTAGGCATGAAATCCAGAATATGTGATATTCCGGGTTTATAATGTCTAAGGGCAGTGCGGATTCCAATTGTTGTAGTTTTTCACTTTCTTTTCTGCGACCGTAAGTGTAATATGTGGTGTATCGCCAGTTTCGTTGCTATATGTCAACGACAATTGGGATACGCATATTTACTTGCGTTGATGACATGTGATGTTATGTGTTGCTGTGATATGTTATATTGGATCGTCGTGTTTGAATAGCCGAGGTTTTTTTTATGTGAGATGAGAGTTTTTCATTTTCATTCATGTAAAATTCAATGTATGTAATATTCTTTTATCGGGGCACTTCCAGGTTAAGGAAGATGTCACCGTTGATGTATATTATTTACTTTTCCGCATTAGGATAGACCCAAGGAGGGGAGCACAAGTAACCGGGTTCTAGAGTCCAGTGGGAGACCATCTCGAGGTGTCGAGTCCGGGTCTCCTAACTCTAGAACTGATAGGGTTGCTTGCCGCTCTCATAGGGGTCTAGGGATGTGGGTTTGGCTATTCATCACGACCGTGGAATCCGTGTTTTATACAGGCTTAATATAAAACCCGGAAATCCTAGTATATCCAATATTTCATATGTTGTTTTCTGCTATGTTATCTGTGATGTGATCATTTGATATGTTGAGATGGATACTGTATATAGTATATATGATATATTATATAGATGTTGCTTATGTTTTACACCCGTGCTAGCCCTGCCCCGCTTTGTCGTTAGTTACCTAACCTAACGGTGCATGACGGGACATCGAGACGAATGCGGATGGTATAAGCGTACGTTGTATTGATCTGTGATGCTTAGGTAACTTAAATGATGGGAGTTCATTAATGAGATTAATAAAATAAAATAAACCTAAAGATGTTGTAGAAACTTGTTTTAAAAACTGGTAGCTCTAGTTTTTGCTTTGCATAGCGGTATTCCTTGTAGAATATCCAGCACCTTATTCGATAAGGAAAGAGCCAGGATCCCTTCACCGGGAGTGACCTCTTTAGCGAAACTAGCAGATGCTACAAACTTGGTTTGTCTTTTGATTGCTTTTTTAGTTTTTGCTTTGCATGGTGGTATTTGTGAAATATCCTGCACCTTATTCGATAAGGAAAGAGCCGAGATCCCTTCACCGGGAGTGACCTCTTTAGCAAAACTAGTAAAAACCTCAAAAACACTCATTTTCAAAATTCACTTGATTCTACAACGATATCAAGTTCATTACGCAAAAGGTTTTCTTAAAAACCTGTCGTAGCCCTCCGTCATTTCAGATAAGTAATAGTTAGTATTCGTGCTGCATTTTTTGACCTCTGTCAAGGCGTAGTGTGCAATAACTGATTAGTGCTTATCCGCAAAAGCATATGATGCGATTGAGTTAGGGTAGTCGTGCGACCTTGTTGACCTCTGTCAAAGGTCGTGCGGGTGGGTTTAATTCAATCATGAAATGTACGGGTTGAACTTGACAAGTAGCCTATGGTTTGTTGACCTCCGTCAAGGTCATAGGATGCTAGGGGCAAAATATTATCGGGAATTTTAAGTGTAGAAATTTACAATGAGATTGCATACCTTCTATGAGATAGTTGGATCCTGATACCCACTGCGAGTAAGAGTTACTCCTAGGAGAGTTTTGCACATTACAATTAGCCGATCAAGTGGGTGTCTAGAAAGGTGTCAACGGGGTTACGCCCCTGGGAAAATGAGGTTTATTTTAATTAGGTCCGTGCGAAAGCACGGGGAACCTCCCCCAAAGTACCGGCACTGGCCTGGCTGAAAGATTGGCGAACTTGTAGGGTGTAATTAATCCCGGCTAGTCTTTCCTTTTAGGGTTTGAAGGAAGATTTGATAAAAACAGTGGGAGCCATCCTGATTAGATAAAATAATAACCAATCTAATCTTGCAAGAGCATACGCTGAGTGTTTTCTTCTCTCTCTCTCTCCAGGTAGCGACCATGTCACGCCTTAATCAAGATAACAATACGGATGTATTAACCAAACCCGCTTGTTATACTGAGCTGGGGAACGTTGGTCCCGCTCCAACTTATAATTGTTATAAGACCGAGCAGGAAATAGGGGATTACCAGGATTCCCGTGCCGCCCAAACGAAGAAAGTGCATGTTGATGCATCTTCTTCAGGTGTGTTCATTACAGAGAACTGTTTATCAGTATCCTTTACGTCCTGGGTATGTGATACCAGATCAGGATCCCATATATGTAATCTGTTACATGGTCTACAGATAGGTAGAGAACTGAGAACCGGTGATAAAGTTTCAAGAATTGGAAACGGTGCAATTGTTGCAGCCAAGTTGTTGGCAGTTATCACCCTGTATTATCAAGTACATTGATTCTGAACGAATGTTATTAGATACCGAACCTGATATACAATATCATATCAGTCTCTTTATTTAATAAAGAAGGATATAATTTTGTATTGTTGGATAATGTTTTGAACATTTCCTATGTTGGAGATAGTGCCCTCAGAGTCAATTATTGGATCACAGGCATGTGATTATAATGATTGAGGGAGGACCTATCCCGGTAGGACAGTCTTACTCGAGATGATAGTTTGCTATCTGGTTTACCTTTATCATCGTGTACTGCTTCAGGTGACCTTACAGGTCGCTATTACACGTTGATAGAGCCCTTAGGATTCTTGATTGACTGCCAGCAGTATGAGGGCGATCATATACGTGGGAGCTGGTAGTCTATAAGCACATCCTTAAAAGGTCCCTAGTCGTGGGAGTTTCGAGACAGGGCATCGATTCTCCAGAGTAGACTAGTGTATACAGTCGAGACCCCGACGAGGGGCGGTGGCCGGTCTCACAAGCCACTGGTGTCAGTTGGTTCACCTAAGATGTATACAGGTGCTCATTGGGTTATGAGTACACCGGACAGGACTCGCCGGGAACCTGCTGGTTGGTCTTATACCTGACGTCAGATAGCAGTTCCCTGGTGACATGTGTATAGGTTAGTTCATCGACCTGGGGATCGTCATTTGTCTCGTGTGAGTTCCCACTGTACTTTGATTACTACCCTACCACGGCTCAAAGGAGTCGTGCAAACAGGTTTTAGTTGGGTACAGTCCCGAGCCACATGGAGGCAGTGAGCGGATCTTCGGGGGTACGTCTCTCCCGGTATTGGGGGTGAGGTCGCGCTGTGTCTAGGAGAGCCATTAGACGAAGTCCTTGGCCAAGGCAGGAGATTTACTGGTAGGTATTCCAGTAGTATCTCAGGGTGTTCTGGGCTACACTCCGACACGACTTGTACCGCTTTTGGGAGTCTGACTTTTACCAACCCCCTAGGCCCGACATGCGATGCTCATAGACGAACGGACCGGACTGTACGGATATTATCACTGACAGGCTCAGTAGGGTGTCAGGATGAGTTCGCTCATCGACGTCCCTTTTGGTCAATAGCTGGTGGCCCGTCACGTATGGCTAATACCTCTGACGTGCTAGTGGTTAAATCCACAGCCATAGTATTGACGAGTCTTTAGAGTCCACCACACACATTCAGTTACTCAGGCTTTCGGGCGAAAAGCTGTAGAGGCCGTATGGAGATATGGCAGGGTCCGATCAGATACGTGCGGTATTGCACGGATCAGGATCGGACGGTTTGTACTAGAGGCCGTATAGATATATGGCAGGGTTCGATCAGATGCATGCGGTATTGCACGGATCAGGATCGGACGGATATTACTAGCCGGTTTTGGTTTAAGCCGGATCCTAGTATAGTACAGTGTAGACTTTGTCTCATTGCATTTGTATCCGGTTGGAATACAGATGCGGGTGTGTATGCACAGTATCGGGGTTTTTCCTGTAATTTATTACGGGACCAGTTTTCTGGGGTTGCCAGTTTACATTCCGTTCCGGACGGTTTTCATTTGTTCCTTCCCGGCCGGACTTTTCCGATGGAGGGTGTTGATTGCAAGTTTGCAGATAACACATTGTGGAGGGGTTTCTTGCACTTGTATTCATTATGATAGGATAAGTATCTTTGCTTTTTCATGATGGGTTTTTGCATTAATGAGATTTGAAAGGATATGGGTTTGATGTGAATTTGTAATGATGATGTTTGGATATGGTCACCCTTTCTCCTTTCCTACACTCACCTCCCTCTTGCTTTATGTATCCCTTCCCTCCACCATTCTCTAAATATAAGGCCGGCCACAATTTTGAGGGAGTGATGAGAGAGTTTCATTTTGGTATGGTGGCATTATTCTTGATCTCATATTCTTCTTGCCGGAAAATTGAAAGCACCAATTTTCCCTAACCTCCTTCTCCATCCTCCATGGCAACTAAAACCCTAAATGAGACATAGCCTCTACACTACATTCTACAGCAAATCTTGGGCATGTCGACTTGCCAGCTTCATGCCCGAGTTGCCTCGGTATAGAGGCGGGAGCCCGTAAAAGATGCAGGCGATGTGGTGCCCTTCCGGCGAGGAGGCGACGACCGGAGTTTCCGCGAGAGAAAGGGATGACGACGAGAAGACCGGAGGACTCGGATCACTCGGTATATCTCTAACCCGTCTTGTAGTTAGCTAGATCTAGTTTAATGGCCCGATCCGGGGTTTAGTGCGCGGTGGTGCCGGTTTGCTAAGTTCGCAAAATTAAAGTTTATCACCGCTTCCGCATTTGGCCGTCGGATTGACGGCCGGGGCACCGCCGTGCACTTACAGTGGTATCAGAGCCTCGCCATTAACTTCGTCTAGCTTTGTTTGATGTGTTTGCATTTCCGATCGCCTAAAATTCCAAAAACCCGCGTTTTTCTTTACATCAGTTTTCTGTCGAATTTTTCCTGTCACTAAAAATTTTTCAGGTTGTAGAAAATTGATGTACTAGAAGTTCTAAGAGTTCTGGGAAAATTCGAGACATTGATCTCTCAGGTAGAGCGCGGAACCGCGGCAAAACCCTCCTTGTTGCCGCGGTTCCGCCGCAGGTTTGAAGGATCAATGGGTCGAAATTTTCCAATGGGCTTGTGGGCTGATATTGGGGGTTTTGGAATATTAAACTTGGGCCCAGAATTTCTGTGAGTGCTACAGTATTGCTTGGGGGCCCACTTGTTAATTTTTTATCGATCGGATATTTTAAACACATTGTTTCACAGTATCTACATTATATCTGCGACCGTGAATGTCACTCGATCGGTAAATCCGGTCTAACTGCTATAGCCCGGTTAGACGGATTTGCGAACGTGACTTTCACGTTGATGTTCTGTGTTTTTGCTGTGTTGTTGCGGATCGGTCGTGGGGGATAGCCTGGATGCAGTGCTAGTACAGTTTTTGTTGTATTATGTACATTTGATATTGCGGGGCGAGCGTCCGACATGTGGACTGCCGTCACTGCCTGTTTGTATTATTCTTTTGGGGCACGACCTGGTTGCGGTCGATGTACCCGTTGTATGTATATTTTACTTTCTGTACTAGGATTACCCCGCGGAGGGGTGCACGGATAGCCGGGTTCTAGAGGGCAACGGGCCCGCATCTCATGGCATTGAGACGGAGGGGGCTTCACTCTGGAATTGGCAGGCTATTCGCCGCACTCGTAGGGGGTACAGGTTGACCCAGGAAGGGTGCCCAAGTTACCGGATTCCGTGAAGTGCGGGGTGGTCCATTCACGGTGCTGAAGGGGGCTGCCTCGCTTCAGGTTTTGGCGGGTAACTTGCCGTGCCCGTAGGGGTCTAGGATTTCATTGCACAGGCTATCCACACGACCAGGGGAACGTCGGGTTTCAGTAGTGGCTCTGTGAAACCCGGGGATCCCAGATATCTGTATTGTTCTGTGATGCTGTACATTTCTGTGATGTTGCATTTTATCACGCCTTGAGCGAAATACTATATATTGGTATATATATTAGTAGATGTTGTATATGTTTTTCATCCGCGCTAGTCCAGTCCCCGCTCTGCCGTTAGTTATCTAACCTAACGGGTGATGACGGGACCCAGTGGCGAATGCGGATGGCATATACGTACGTCAGTATATTTTCGTTCTTTGTGGTGTGATCAATTGATGGGACTGCATTAATTCAGATCAATGCAAGATAAACAAACCTAATCTGATGTTGTTGGAACACTTTTTCAAAAAGCTGTTATTGCAAGGACGTTCACTTTTGTTTTGCACAGTGATATTCGGTTATGAATATCCAGCTCCTCAGTCGACGAGGCAAGGGCCGAGATCCCTTCACCGGGAGTGACCCCTTGGACAGGAGTTTGCGTCAGGGCATTAACTTCACTATAGCCGATTACTTTTGCTTTGCATCGTGGTATTCATTTGGAATATCATGCACCCCATTCTACGGGGAAAGAGCCGAGATCCCTTCACCGGGAGTGACCTCTTTAGTAAAGGTTTTCGTCACTATATTTTCTAAAAAGCTATCTGTTCCTTCAACGATATCAAGTTCATTACGTTAAAGGTTTTCGCCAGAAACCATTCGTAGCCCTCCGTCGTTTCATATGGGTAGTCGATAGTATTCAAGCTGTGTTTGTTGGCCAAAGTCAAGGCACAGTGTTTGGTAGCTGTTGGTTATTCATGTGCAGCATAGATAGATGTGTTGGTTTGGGGCAGTCGTACTACCATTTTGGCCAAAGTCAAGGGTATGTACGGATGGGCTCAAATTAACCTGGAGAATGACGGGTTGAACTTGACATGTGACTTATGATATGTTGGCCAAAGTCAAGGTCATAAGAGCATGGGGTAGAAATCCACATCGGGAATTTCAAAAGAACTGAAACTTGCCAGATATGCGCATACCTTCTGGAGTGTGATAGCGTGAGCGGATTCCGTCACATTATCATGCGATGAGAGTTGGATCCCGATTCCCACTGATGAGTTGGTTTACTCCTCGGGTGATCCCGACTAGTTCTTCTTTCAAGTTTGGAGGAGAATTTGAGGTGACAGTGGGAGGTTTCCAGATTAGATAAATTGGTAACCATTCTGATCTAGGTTAGAGTGCACGCTGAGTGTTTCTTTTCTCTCTCTTGGCAGCGAGCATTGACCCGACCCTAAGACTATGACTCAGAGACCAAAATTGACCGAACCTTCTTACACACTGGCTTTTGGATTGTCAGAGTTGCAAACCTCATTGCCGCTCCTACTTTTACCCTTTTCTCCAGGACACCCCGTATTACTACGAACGTCCATTTCCATTGGACAAAACCATCGTATGGTTATATACGAACTCGAAGGAATTCGAGGATGGTTTCCGGTTCTGGAGAAAACGAATAGGATTATTCAGTTGTCTTTTCCTTTTTCCTTCTCTCAGGTTGCGAGTACTCCTTGGTTTAGGAGTAGTACACCTATTACGCAAATTGGATAGTCTTCTTCCAAACCATAGGCAGATGCCGACTGGTAGGGAATGAAGAAAGCCAATTAGCCTAAACGGTGTACAGAAGGTATTAAGTTTAGACAAAGCAAGGGATTAGTAAGAGGGCAAACTAAATTACGACTGATATTCACGACCAAACCAAGTATTTCATTACCACTCCCACTTCACCTTTGTATTTCTCCAGGACACTCCGTATCACTACGAAGATCCTCAGTTTATTGGATACTCCATCGTATGGTTATATACGAACTCGAAAGGAACTTGTTCCAGTTCGGGGATGGATTATGGTTCAGGAGAAATAGGAATAAGGTTTATTCGGTTGTCTTTTATCTTCACCTTCTCTCGCATTGCGAGTGCTCCTAGGATTAGGACAGTACACCCATTATGTTGATTGGATAGTCTTCTTCCAAACCATAGGCTGGTGCCGAACGGTAGGGAAGGAAGAAAACCATTTGGCCTAAAGGGGTGTGCAGAAGGTAATGACTAAAGACATATGAAGGGATGTGGAGAGGTGGCAAAGAAATACACGGTTACAGTTGTGAATCTGGATAATGGAAGAGGCATTACTAGGAATACCCAGATACCCCATCGAAACATTTCAATGTTTCAAGATTTCACTGTGTACTGTTAAAGGAAAACTGATTTCCCGATTAGACACTTGCTCCAGGGTATGTATTTACCAGGTATGATTCTCACATCTGTATGGTTTTACAGATGATGAGTGGGAGTAAGCTATTGGAAATTGGGTGATCATCCTCATTATATCGGGATTCGTTGTAATCGATGATATTTGAGGAAATCACCTGGGCTGTTTGCCGGTCGGCAAATATTTGGTTTTGAATATCCGCTGTTGTGCACCAATTTCAAATTGATATATCTGTACGTCTATTTTCATAGAGTGAGATATACCTTTTGATATTATGTCGATGACATTTACCTATATCAGTGGATGGTTAGGTAAGGAGCATTAAACAGCGGTGTAATTCTTCTTAACCATAAGTACAGTTTTCAACCTACGACACACAGTGAAAGAGTTGTTAGACTC
This sequence comes from Agapanthus africanus, assembly GCA_030015575.1. Taxonomy (NCBI): domain Eukaryota; kingdom Viridiplantae; phylum Streptophyta; class Magnoliopsida; order Asparagales; family Amaryllidaceae; genus Agapanthus; species Agapanthus africanus. Next base: position 58,812,217 of record JASDDO010000029.1, read on the forward strand.
ACCGGACTTATACAGAGTATTCTATGTTGTACAGTGTCCATTAGGACAGAGGGGTTGGTCCTCATACTATATTCTGTTTACTTTTAACTTCTTTAGTTCTTAGACATGTGTTTCGTAGAAACACAGGGTCTAAGTTTTGAGGAGTTATAGGTATTTGAATAGAGTAGAGAACCAGGTGTAGCAAGTATCGGGATTCTTCAAAGTGATCGAAGATGTAGATACTTGTGTATAGTATTCAGTTGATAGTAATGATAAAGAGAAATTGCTTCTCTTTCAGGTTACTCATAATTGGAAGCATTCCTAAGTTGAGTAACGCTGATCGGCCTCCTTCCATTTAGTTGACATGCACTGGAGATAGCTGCATGATTTGAATCTGGTTCAATTAAATCAGTGCCTCTGGTTCTATATTGGATATAGAACAGTTCATATCTTAACGATGTTAAGGTACGGGGAGTTGTCCGGCTTATGATTAAAACCAGACACTGGACAACTCAAGGCACGTTTCTGTAATGGCTGTTTGTGGGTTGACCCAGGCTATGACGAGGGTTGACTTTCTACCATCTGGAAGATCAATAGAAATATTGTTCTAGACTCGCCACAGTTTTATTAAAAATGGATTTTTTCAGAAAACAGTAGTGGGAGTATGGTAGAACTGGAAGTGATTCCAGAACCACAAACGATTACTGAAGATTTCATAGGAACCTAAAGATTCAATCTGGTTTGACATTCCATTGGCCACTCCGCAGATAAGGTGGGTAACCTCAGGCACCCGAGAAGTACTCCGGTAGCCTCAAGGACGGTGGCAGGGAGGTTCTTGTTTACCCACACTTGCCATTGCTGTTGTTCCAGACTGTGAGACCCGGCGGGAGGATGAGTATAGCGTCGTTCTAAACTTGCTTTAGAAATGTACGTGTATATGACTCTGCCAGAGGGTTGTCGTAGTCAGTGGGAGCAACGGAAGCATTGGTGGACAGGTAGCTTATGTCTATTTATAGACTAAAGCAGATATAGCGGAGATAGATCATCAATTTCTGATGTGACAGTCATAGGTTTGACTTCATCAGAATAGGGGATGGATCTGTTGAGAAGGTAGTAGGGTGTGATGTCATGGTATTTGGATGACATACACAAAGTAGGAAAGGAAACTCCTATACTACGGTCGGTTTTACTTTGGTCGTCACACAGTGTTTTCTCCACACAGGACTTGGATATTATATCAGACATACTGGTTACTAGATCTATGGTTTTAGATCCAGATTTGGGTGGTTTCCCAATCAGGGTACTTTGACAGCATTCTATGAGTATTTAGAATGGTTGACTCCTGGCACGGTAGTATACCTGCAGGTGATGGAGTCACCCTCTCTAAAGGTGTCTTATAGACTAAAGTAGAGAGGGATGTGCATGATTGGCAGATCACTTGCTTAGGCAATTGAGTCAATCATGAGATGTCAAGTACCACACCAGATGTTGTTCTTGCAGTAGATGCAATAAGTCGATATTGATCCAATCCTGGAGAAACAATCGGAAGCAGTTTTAGAACATAAGTTGATGTTCTAGGGAATTGATAACGGCAGCCTCCTTTAGGAGACGGTTATCATTCCAGGCTTCCAAGATGACCTGGACGACAAGGAGGTTGTCAGAGTTATAGTTTTCCCTTTGACGAGGGGCAGTATTTTGGACAGGTGATCCAAGGCAATACTGAGGGAGGCATGGCGCAGGATACTGATTAAGTTCAGTTGTTGATACAGTCTAAGAAGTTTGGATTTGGAGTTCATTTATGAGCTAAGTCCCATCAGACATCCAGACACATTCTAAGACAGGTATTGCTCATTTCGGGAGATGGCATTCTCCGCGAACTTGAGATTTAGAGAGACATAGATAGAAACTTCAAGGCGGATCCACTCACTGAGGCTATTCCTCGAACGCAAGAGTTTCGCAAACAGGCTTTGTGAGACTGACTAGTAGAGGAGTTGGGTGTTCGGTATCATACGGGCTGTGAGTATGCGACATCGCAATAATTAGCCTCGAGTGCAAGTGGGAGATTGTTGGAGATAGTGCCCTCAGAGTCAACTATTGGATCACAGGCATGTGATTACAATGATTGAGGGAGGACCTATCCCGGTAGGACAGTCTTACTCGAGATGATAGTTTGCTATCTGGTTTACCTTTATCATCGTGTACTGCTTCAGGTGACCTTACAGGTCGCTATTACACGTTGATAGAGCCCTTAGGATTCTTGCTTGACTGCCAGCAGTATGAGGGCGATCATATACGTGGGAGCTGGTAGTCTATAAGCACATCCTTAAAAGGTCCCTAGTCGTGGGAGTTTCGAGACAGGGCATCGATTCTCCAGAGTAGACTAGTGTATACAGTCGAGACCCCGACGAGGGGCGGTGGCCGGTCTCAAAAGCCACTGGTGTCAGTTGGTTCACCTAAGATGTATACAGGTGCTCATTGGGTTATGAGTACACCGGACAGGACTCGCCGGGAACCTGCTGGTTGGTCTAATACCTGACGTCAGATAGCAGTTCCCTGGTGACATGTGTACAGGTTAGTTCATCGACCTGGGGATCGTCATTTGTCTCGTGTGAGTTCCCACTGTACTTTGATTACTACCCTACCACGGCTCAAAGGAGTCGTGCAAACAGGTTTTAGTTGGGTACAGTCCCGAGCCACATGGAGGCAGTGAGCGGATCTTCGGGGGTACGTCTCTCCCGGTATTGGGGGTGAGGTCGCGCTGTGTCTAGGAGAGCCATTACACGAAGTCCTTGGCCAAGGCAGGAGATTTACTGGTAGGTATTCCAGTAGTATCTCAGGGTGTTCTGGGCTACACTCCGACACGACTTGTACCACTTTTGGGAGTCTGACTTTTACCAACCCCCTAGGCCCGACATGCGATGCTCATAGACGAACGGACCGGACTGTACGGATATTATCACTGACAGGCTCAGTAGGGTGTCAGGATGAGTTCGCTCATCGACGTCCCTTTTGGTCAATAGCTGGTGGCCCGTCACGTATGGCTAATACCTCTGACGTGCTAGTGGTTAAATCCACAGCCATAGTATTGACGAGTCTTTAGAGTCCACCACACACATTCAGTTACTCAGGCTTTCGGGCGAAAAGCTGTAGAGGCCGTATGGAGATATGGCAGGGTCCGATCAGATACGTGCGGTATTGCACGGATCGGGATCGGACGGTTTGTACTAGAGGCCGTATAGATATATGGCAGGGTTCGATCAGATGCATGCGGTATTGCACGGATCAGGATCGGACGGATATTACTAGCCGGTTTTGGTTTAAGCCGGATCCTAGTATAGTACAGTGTAGACTTTGTCTCATTGCATTTGTATCCGGTTGGAATATAGATGCGGGTGTGTATGCACAGTATCGGGGCTTTTCCTGTAATTTATTACGGGACCAGTTTTCTGGGGTTGCCAGTTTACATTCCGTTCCGGACGGTTTTCATTTGTTCCTTCCCGGCCGGACTTTTCCGATGGAGGGTGTTGATTGCAAGTTTGCAGATAACACATTGTGGAGGGGTTTCTTGCACTTGTATTCATTATGATAGGATAAACATCTTTGCTTTTTCATGATGGGTTTTTGCATTAATGAGATTTGAAAGGATATGGGTTTGATGTGAATTTGTAATGATGATGTTTGGATATGGTCACCCTTTCTCCTTTCCTACACTCACCTCCCTCTTGCTTTATGTATCCCTTCCCTCCACCATTCTCTAAATATAAGGCCGGCCACAATTTTGAGGGAGTGATGAGAGAGTTTCATTTTGGTATGGTGGCATTATTCTTGATCTCATATTCTTCTTGCCGGAAAATTGAAAGCACCAATTTTCCCTAACCTCCTTCTCCATCCTCCATGGCAACTAAAACCCCAAATGAGACATAGCCTCTACACTACATTCTACAGCAAATCTTGGGCATGTCGACTTGCCAGCTTCATGCCCGAGTTGCCTCGGTATAGAGGCGGGAGCCCGTAAAAGATGCAGGCGATGTGGTGCCCTTCCGGCGAGGAGGCAACGACCGGAGTTTCCGCGAGAGATCGGGATGACGACGAGAAGACCGGAGGACTCGGATCACTCGGTATATCTCTAACCCGTCTTGTAGTTAGCTAGATCTAGTTTAATGGCCCGATCCGGGGTTTAGTGCGCGGTGGTGCCGGTTTGCTAAGTTCGCAAAATTAAAGTTTATCACCGCTTCCGCATTTGGCCGTCGGATTGACGGCCGGGGCGCCGCCGTGCACTTACATCCTATATCAAGAGTTGATCGATTTAGGCACGTTATCTAAAAGCATATACGTTCTAAATCAAATTACAGTTCTCAACGTACAGAATACACACAAGAGGAAGAGTTCAGAAATGAATGAATCCTTCTTGAAGCATTGTAGACTAGGTCATATCAATGCGACCCGACTAGCTAAGTTACTTTAAGATGCATATTTAAATCAGTTTGAATTTACATCTTGTGAAACTTGCCAGTTATGTCACAAAGATAAGATGACCATAGCTCCATTTACTGGAAACAGAGAAAGAGTTAATGAACTCTTGGGATTGATACATGATGATGTATGTAGGTCCCCTGTCTATACATGCCAGGACTGGTTCTTTGTACTTCATTACATTCACTGATGATCTCTCAAGATTCGGACCTATGTTCCTGTTGAAACACAAGTCTAAAACTTTTGAGAAATTCAAAGAATATAAGTTAGAAGTAGAGAACCAAAATGGGTATAAGTATTATGTCCTATGATGAGATCAGGGAGGAGAATACTTGAGCACGGAATTCCTGGACTATTCAAACGGAGAATAAGATTCTCTCTCAGCATTACTCCTCCGAATACACCACAGCACAACGGTGTATCGGGACGGAGAAATCGCACCCTATTAGATATGGTGCGCTCTATGATGAGTACTACTGAGTTTCCTATTTCCTTTTGGGGTTATGCACTTGTGAAGTTGCATACCTATTGAATTGCGTTCTAACCAAATCAGGTGCCTACCGCTCCATATATGATATGGTATGGGAAGAGCCCATCTCTTAAGTAAGTTAAGATTTGGGGTTGTCCGGCCTATGTCTAAAAGCAAAATCCGGACAAGCTCGAGGCAAGGTCAGTTCTGTGGAAGTTTGTTGGATATCCCAAGCATTCGCAAGGGAATATTTTCTACCACACCGAGGAACAAAAGGTGTTTTGTTTCTCAGCATGCCACCTTTTAGAAAGAGAATTTCTTATGAAGAAATTAATGGTCATGAGGTAGAACTGGAAGGAGTTCCAGCTATACAAACTACAGCTAACGATTTGGTAGAACCGGAGAATTCAATAGCTCCCGACAAACCTCAGCCTCTCCGCCGATCTGGAAGGGTTCCTCATCCGCCTGAGAGATATTTCGGTTTCTCGATGACAGTGAGAGCGAGGATGGCATCATGAGATGATGACCCAACTACTTTCGAGCAGGCCATCAAGAGTGGGGACTCTGTAAGAATGGCTAGATGCTAAGCGATCTGAAATGGAATCCATATACACCAACAAAGTATGGACTTTGATTACTATATCTGAAGGGTTAAATCCCCATCAGGAGCAAGTATATCTTGAGAAGATTACTTGGTGTACATGGAAAAGTTGAGACTTTCAAAGCTAGACTAGTTGTAAAAGGTTTTCGTCATTGACCAGGTGTGGATTATGATAAAACATTTTCTCCTGAAGCTATGTTAAGTCCATCCGGATCCTACTTGCTATTGCTACATACCATGACTACGATATCTGGTGGTTGGGTATCATGACTGCTTTTCTAAATATTGATTTAGAAGAGAGAGTCTATAAGTACACAGCCAGAGGGCTTCGTAGATAGAGGGAGCAGTGGAAACGTGTGCAAGTTGCTTTATGGGTTAAAGCAGGCATCGCGTAGTTGGAACATCTTCTTTGATATGGTAGTCAAAACGTTTGACTTCATCAAAATGGTAGATGAACCTTGTATATACAAAATGGTAGTAGAGAGTAAGGTGGTCTTCCTCGTATTGTACGTGGATGACATACTCTTGATAGGAAAGGTGTTTCCTATGCTACGCTCGGTCAATCTCTTCTTATCACAAGGATTCTCCATATAGGATCAAGGTGATACCTCCTAAATCCTGGGTTTTCGATCTATGAGATAGATCTAAGTGGATGTTAGGATTCTCACTAGGTGTAGTGAGATGGTATCAATCGATTCTGGGGAGAATCACTGGATAGCTTCCAGGATGGTAAGGTCGACTGAATGTCAGTCACAGGCATTGTCTTTACCCTCAGTGGAGGTACGGTATGTTGGAAGAGTTCCAAGCTAGATATCGTGGCAAACTAGACGATAAAGGCTGGATACATTGCTACCTAAGATGCTACCAAAGAGGAAGTCTTGGTGTATATTAGTTCATGAGATGAACTTCGTTCCTACCATTGTGTGACAATGGAGTTGTGACTTAGCCCTAGGAACCCCGTCCCATCAGTGACCCAAACATATTCTAAGGCAGTATCACCTGATCATGGAGATGTTTGATCTCTAGGGGATCAAGGTTAGGAGAGTAGACTCAGAGGACAATACGGCGGATCCACTCACAAAGGCCTTTTCCCAAAGAGAGACTTTTATGGGATGGTTGAGTATGAAATACTACAACCACTACTATATGATGGCCCTAGAACAAATGGGAGATTGTTAGTTATATGTATGCCCTAGAGGCCATTACTATACATGAGATGTATATTATAGTGGATGCTTGGACATATATAAGGAGGACTTTCTTGCTCGACATGATAGTATGCTATCTGGTTACTCTTTATCTTAACATGTACACTGATTGTCTCTCTGTTACGTGTTGACAAAGCCCTTAGGCTGTGTACTTGACTGCCTAGATTATGATGCAGATCATACTAGTGGGACAAAGTACATCCTTTAAAGTCCCTAGTCATGGGTGTATCGAGACAGGGCATAGATATACCAGAGTAGACTAGCGTATAGCTTCTCGACCCATGTAGATGGGCGATGGATGATCCCATATCCATTGGTGTTTGACATCAGAGATAATATACGGGTGCTCAGTGGAGACTAGGTACACTGGACGGACTCGCCGAGAACTCCCAGATGGTATTATACCTCACGTCAGATGGCAGTTCTCTAGTGACACTGGTACAGATTAGTCTGTCGACCCGAGATCGTCATAGAGTCTTGTGTGATTCCCATTGTTCTTTGATTTCCACCTTACCCCGTTCAAGAGAATGTGCAAAATGGTGGTTTTGGGGTACAGTCCTGAGTCACATGGAGGCAATGAGCGATAGGAGGGGATTCGTCTCTCTCGATATTGGGAGTTGATGTTGCGCTGTGCTCGATTAGCTATAATATGAAGTCCTTGGCCATGGCTGATTCTGAGATTTACTGGTAAGTGTTACCAGTAGTTTCTCGACCTGTTATGAACCTCACATCGGCACGACTTATTGAGTTACTGGGGTCAGACGTTTACCACCCCTAGACGAGATATGCGACATATCAGACGAAGAGACCGGACTGTACGGTAGTGTTACTGATTGGATTCACAGGAGTATGAGCAGGCTTGCTTGTTGATCTTCTGATCGCTCAATACCCGGGTGGCCGTTATGTTTAGCATGCCTCTTACGGCTTGTGGGTGTTTAATATGACCATCACCTACTGTCGGCGTATTGACGAGTCTTTAGAGTCCTACACAGTGGTTTCCTGGCTCAGGAGAAACGGAGTAGGAGCATATATGAGATATGTGCGGGACTGAGATTAATACGTGTATGAGATACCGTATTCTATTCTCGCGATTTATTCGTATCGATCAGTTGTATGTAATATAGCCGGATTATCGAATCAAGTGTTGATTCGATAAATTGATACACATGATATTAGTCGGTTATATGTGATATAGCCGGATTATTAAATCAAGTGTTGATTTGATAATCTAATGTATAATTATATATTTGATATATTAATTTACATTAACTAGTATTAGCTCACTTCAGATTTCTTTTCTCACTTGTTTTGTGCATTGAGTGTATATGTGATATATACTTATGTACATAGTTTGTATCATGCTTGATGATACATGCAACCTGGGTGTGTGTGTGACTTACACCATGATAATTAAAATGTGAAGGTTTTTATTTATCTTAATAATTCAAAATTAGTGAGAATTTTTTCATGCTTGGAAGCTTGGAGAAACATGAAGCATCTTTGACAAAGTCCACTTATTTTGTCTCACTTAAGATATTTATTAACCTAACCATTTTAATTAGCCATGGTTTAGTTTCTACAATGATTAATATATGACACTAACTCACCCATGGTTGCTATTCTCACCTCATTAGTTTTTCTTCTTCATTTTTTCATGGTTGCTTTCTTCATCTTCTTCTTCTTGCTTACTAACTCCATGAAACATGAAGAAATATTGTGAGAAAATAAAATCTAAAGTGAGCCCACTTCCTACTTCATCATCCTATACACTTGCTTGGGTTGTAAAGGGTGTTCTCTTCACAAAGTTCTTGACCTAGTGAAGAGGTAGCTTCGGTTTGAGTCTCCTCGACGTAGATCATCTTCGGCCTCAAAGACTTCGAGCAAGCTTGTTCATTTCTTCAAGGGAACCCATACTAGAGTTCAGGAGATCTTCGATCGCAGCGAAGGGACTACTACACGGAGCTTTAGAAGTGAAGGACCAGTCTACAAAGGTTGTATTCCTCATTCACTTAGTGTAATGGTTGATTACATGTTATATTGTCTAGTTACTCTAGCTTGATCCTAGATTAGGATTGATTAGCACCTTAGAATTTTTAATTTGGCATGGTAGTTGCTGTGAAAACCCAGTAGGGTGATAAGGAATCCCAACAACAATGGTATTGGATCAACAATGGATGGAACTACCCCTAGTTCCGCGATGAACTTCCTCATCCAGACGGCTTCCTTGGCAGCTTCATTTGCGGCAATATACTCAGCTTCCATTGTGGAGTCTGCAACAGTATCCTGTTTGGAACTCTTCCAACTAACCACCCCTCCATTGAGGGTAAATACAAACCCTGAGATAGATTTGATGTCATCCTTATCACTTTGGAAGCTAAAATCGGTAAAGGCCTCCATTTGGAGATCCCAATTACCATACACCAAGAACAATTCTTTAGTCCTTCGCAAGTACTTAAGAATGTTCTTCACTGCTATCCAATGTTTCTCCCCTGGGTTGGATTGATACATGCTTACTACAGCTAGTGCATAAGCTACATCAAGGCGAGTACATAACATCTCATACATTATAGATCCTACAGCTGAAGCGTAGGGTATAATGCTCATGCGAGATCTCTCTTCATCGGTCTTCGGACAGAAGTCTTTGGAGAGAGTGATTCCATGACAAGCGGGCAAGGCACCATGCTTGGAATCTTCCATACTAAACCTTTTTAGGATGGTGTCAATGTACTTTGATTAGGACAATCCCAATAACCTCTTGGATCTATCTCTATTTGTCACGACCCGAAGGTACGGAACGTGATTGGCACTTAAATTACGAAACGTCTAAAGGCGTAACGTAATCTAAGTAAGCCGAAGCCCAGAAATCTAAACCATTTAAAAGAAGAAGTAAAGGAAAACATGTTTTAAAAACAACATCAAATTTCTCAAAAATTTCGGTAGAGTCTCCTTTGTAAAAACTGGCCCCAAACGGGTACAAATAAGAATGTATATACATAAGCAATAATAAAAAGGAATCCCCAAGCGAGAGCTAGCTCTTCGGCAATTGGCGGTCACAACCACGCAAGCAATATAATATATAATGCCGAAGGGCGAGGAACAAAACTCAAAGAAAACCATCAAAACCACCATAAAAACATCATAATACAAACGCGACTCTAAGGTCAAAAGAATAAGCAACCGGTTTTCTAAATTTATCAAGTAATACAAGTCTGGTTGATGGAGCTTACTAGATACAACTGAAATAATAAAAGTACAATGGCGGTCCCGATACAATGAACCAACCTACCAAGCAAATCATCCTGAATGAAATGATGTGCCAGCAAGCTGCCAAGAAAACCTGTACATCGAAACCTGTAAGAAAAATTGGCACAACAGGGGTGAGTTGCCAACTCGTGAGTAGAAGATATCTGTGAGTAGAAATCGCATACACGACGCTCTCCTAGGTCATATAATATACTTAACCGAACGCTAGACAACTAGTAGTGATAGGGTAATAATCTATACGTAAGTGCAATACTCAGTGCTCGTGTCAGTGCCTCAAGTAGTAACATGTCCTATGTATGCTATGTATGAATGCATCATGAATGAAACAATCAACCATGAAATTTGGACATATCTGTATAAGAAAATCTTTAACTTTTATCATAGTAAAATTTGTATGATAATCTGAAACATCATCAATGAAATCCATGGAAATCCGTGTCAAGTATCGACACAAAACACGTAAATCTCAAAGTCTCAATACCTCATAGTCTCAATATCTCATAATCTCAATATCTCGGGCTCCGTCAGTCCGGATCGGCCCATATCATCAAATCTCACGACAACGGTCGGTATCCTCCGGATATCCACCGCGCCAGACATCACCGGTGGGTAGTCTTCCCCTGCCAGGCTCATCGTCTACAACTCGAGCTTCTTGCCCTAGGGTACCATACCGGGCCCACCATGTACCCGAGACGGTTCATCCACTCCTCGAATCGGGTCTCGAAATCCAACAGAAAACATGAAATCTCATGGTGGACGACACATACATCACGAGAAAACCGCAACTTTCATTTTTAAAAATGATGATACTAAGCTTTTATTAAATTCTTGTGGTTTTCCCCCAAAATCCAGAAATCTCATAGAAATCCAAAATCCCAAAATCATAAGTAAGTAAATAATGAGTATCGGCATAAACCCCACAATACTGCATGATAATATGAATATGTGAATGCATGAAGTGTCTAAGTAATAAATGCAATGTCTAAACTAGCACATGAGAGTAATCACATAATATTATATTAGACTAGCATTTAGCTGATTATATCAATAAAAGATAATATGTTCTAATGTGTACGTAACATGGCAATTATCGATGATGATGTGTGTGAGCCGGCAAATAAATATACGTGGAATATGCGCATCATCGGTAATGGTGTTGGTGTCCTAACAGACAGAGTTTCATATTAGCTAAAGAAACATATTTATGAACATGCAATGCGATGAATACAACATGAATATAACGATGAATGTGTAGTAAACACACAAGTAGAGAATATATACTAATTACGAGTCATACAGTTTGTTGTTTGAAAAGCACGAATCATGGTTTTTAGAAAATTAGGGGCTACGGGGTTTTTAAGAAAGATATGTCCTTTGAAAAATCCGTATTATCCCTCAGGCTGTCTTAAAAATGCGCACGATTCGTTAGTTTTGAAAATAAGTATGACTCGAACTTAAGCTAAGATTTACCTAACCAACTAAGGAACTAACTAAAGACACTAGTCGAAAGGTAAGAAGAATCCTCCTAAAATCTGAGTCGATATCTCTAGTAGTCGGCGATCCAGCCTCAATAGCGTCACGTACATAGTATGACTTCCTCGAGTCAAGAGTGCGGATCAATCATCATATCTATGCCTCGTACGGTAAAATCCATCGTACGGCATCCCAAAATCGGGGTACGAGTCAACTATCACATGTATACATCATCGTTCGTATAATATCATCATCAAACAATATCATGATCAAGGGTACCGTACTATAATCGCATGCATCCCAATATCATCAAATATATATCATCGTCTATGTAAATATACATCGTCAAATGATCCACTAAAATATCATGCCATATATCATATCGTGATTAAGTCACATATTACAATCCGGGTTCTATTCTAGAGTCTCGTAAATTTCAATGTCATCTACACATATCATCGTTTATATATTTTCTCATTACCCAACGATCCGCTAATATCGTAACACATTTCATATCATATCTCGGTCATATATCCAATATCTTACGGCGTCATGCCCGATCATATCGACTCATCCCCAAGTATCATATAATACCTTCATATCACGTGTATATGCTATATGTATATATATATATACACCTACACACATTCCTAGACACACACACACACATATATACACCAAGTCAGGTTTATGTGTGTGCGTGTGTGTGTCTACATGAAACCTACGAATTCCCTCTAAGGCAATCATCCTCTGGTTAAGTCTTTCTAAATCAGTCTAATCCAACTTAAAGTCTTCAATAGTACCCTACTCGCCAAGAATCTAAGGTCACGTCCGACTTCCTAATAATAGTACATAATATCCTTATTCTACGATTGCGGGGTGCTATACGTCATCCACCCGACTTCCCCCGTAGATATACATCTACTCACCTGGTCCTTGTCTGCCGAAATCGATGCTGCCATCCTCTTCTTCATCGTCCGAACTCCACATGAGGGGTACCTATACGAAAACATATATAATATCGTAAACCGAAATCGCGGACAAAACCAATACGACGCACAAAACGCGCATAGGTTAAAACTTATGACCCGCTCATGCAAAATAACCAAATAACCCTTGACATCGGCGTACAAACGCCGATTGATCGAGAAAAACCCAAACACACCAATCGTGGTTTCACAAATCACTAATTATAATATGAAATAGATTGCAACTCATTAAAACCTCAAAATAAATCAAATCGATTTATTTTCGAAAACCTAGAAAGCACTTAATTTTCGTTTTAATTCGAAACTTGATATTTTAACAAAACTAATGGCCATAATATTCACTAAATATTATAATTAAGTCATACAAACCAACGCCATAATTTAATCTCATCAATTTGTATTAAATCCAAAATTCTAGTTTGCAAAAATATCAAATTCTAACACTTTTTAAAGCAAAATTCACAATTCAACAACTAAAACTTGGTTTTGCATGAACTAAATTATTAAACTACAATTTATAATGTTAATGATGTCATGAAACCCTAATTAGATTTTTATCCCAATTATTTAATCAATTTCTAAAAACCTAGTTAGCAAAATTAGCATAATTATCAAAATTTTAAAGTAAAAATTAGCAAACTAGTAACTAGATTAGTTTTAGCATTACCTAACATGTTAAACTACACATTGCATACTTAATGATGAAGTAAAAACACTAACTTGATTTAAAAACCCTTTCTTTAATTTTCAATTTAGCAACTAAAACCATAATTAAACACCGAAATACATAAAATTTACGTAATTAACTTACAATTAACACTAAGGTTAGAATTATACCTCACTAAACATAAGATCCAACATGAAAATCATAGCCTCCAAACTGCTAACTTTTCTCCAAGATCCATGCTAGATAGGCCAACGAATAATGGGTAGGAATTGGATTGGAATTTAAGGTTTTATTTTGGATTTTTCATGAATTTTTGAAGATTTTTGTGATGGAAATGAAGTGGGAATTTGGAGAAATGGGGGAGGCAATATTTCGGCCAGAAAATGATGGGGGAAGAGAGAGAGAGAGAGAAGAGTGTGGAGATGTGTAGAAGAGTCTTCAATTAATGCTTCTTTTTTGTCTTTTCTTTAATTATTTGATTTTATTTCATTTTCTTATTTAATTTCACCCTAGATTCCTCTAGAATTTTGAAGACAATTCAAGAAGAGAAGAGCATGCTACAATCTAAATTCTAATATGTCATGGTTCAAACTTGTCAAATTAATCCATTGCAATTTGAAATTTGCACCAATTTAATATATAATTAAAAGCTTATAATAATATTTGAAATAATTAATTAAGGAAAAATATTTAGGTAAACTAATAATTTATAAGTGACTAAATAAATACCAAATACTAGAAATTACAAAGTTAAAATAGGTATATTTAAATCTATATTGAAAAATAATTGTAGTTGAGTTTTACAGAAAATACGGTTTATTTTACCGATTATCAGAAAATTCACCTAAAGGATTTTATTTATTTAATTATTTATTTATTTATTTATTTTTAAAACATTACACTATAGATCCTAATGCCCAAAATGCAAGAGGCATCACCCAGGTCCTTCATGGAGAACCTTTGTGATAAGAATAGTTTGACCGATTGTAGCATAGGAATATCATTTCCTATCAAGAGAATGCCATCCACGTACAATACGAGGAATGAGACAGTACTCCCTACAATCTTCTTATAAATGCATGGTTCATCTATATTTTTGATAAAATCAAACTCTTTGATTGTATCATCAAAACAGATGTTCCATCTCCGTGATGCCTGCTTTAATCCATAAATGGATTTAAGTAACCTGCATGCTTTCCCGCTACTCCCACTGTCAATGAAGCCCTCTGGCTGATCCATATAAACGAATTCTTCTAAATCACCATTTAGAAATGCAGTTTTAACGTCCATCTGCAAGATTTCATAGTCGTAGTGAGCAGCTATAGCAAGTAGGATCCGAATGGATTTAAGCATTGCTACTGAAGAGAAAGTTTCATCATAGTCCAATTCTGGCCTTTGACGAAACCTTTCGCTACAAGCCTTTCTTTAAAGGTCTCTACCTGTCCATCTACACCAATCTTTCTCTTAAAGATCCATTTGCACCCTACGGGTTTTATCCCAGGAGGTGCAACGTCCAAAGTCCATACTTTGTTGGTGCACATGGACTCCATTTCGGATCTCATGGCTTCCAGCCACTTCACTGAGTCACCACTCGTGATAGCTTGCTGAAAACTAGTAGAGTCATCATCATTCATGATGTAATCTTCTCTATCACCATCAATGAGAAACCTATAGTATCTCTCCGTTGGGCGAGAAGTTCTACTAGATCTTCAGAGCGGGTGAGGTTCTTGAAGTTCTACTGCAACATCAGTTTCAACCAATTCGTCCTGAGTAATTTGTGTCTCTAGAAGCTCTTCTAGTTCTACCGCATTGCCATCATCACCTTTTATAAAAATCTCATTTTCTAAAAATGTGGCATATTGAGAAACAAACACCTTTTGTTCCTCCTTGTGGTAGAATAGATATACATACGAATGTTTTGGATATCCCATAAATTTACACATGACCGATCGTGTCTCGAGTTTATCCGGATTCTGCTTTTTGACAAAAGCCGGACAACCCCATATGTCACGTCCCGAAAGTACGGAATATGACCGGCACTTAAACTACGAACGTCTCGAGGCGTACGTAATCTAAGTAAGCCGAAAACCCAGAAATCCAAACCAAGAAAAGTAATAGAGTGAAGGAAAACCAATTTAAAACAAGTAGTTTTAATAGCATAAGCCGAATTATGCGGTTTTTAAAAAAAACATCAATATTTCCCGAAAATTTCGGCAGAGTCTCCTTTGAAAATACTGGCCCCCAAACGGGATACAACATGAATAGTATACGAAATCAATAAAAAGGCATCCCCAAGCGGGAGCTAGCTCTTCGTCAATCGACGGTCACAACCACACAAGCAATATAATATACAACGCCAACGGCGATGATCAAAATCTCAAAAGGGAACTCAAAACCATAAGAAAAAGAGACGCGCGACTCTAAGGTCGAATGAATAACATCACTGATCTCTATATCAAAAATAAATACATGTTTGGTTGATGGAACTTCTAGATACAACAGAATAATGATATACAAGATATATAATGGGGGTACGATACAAGTAAACCCACCTACTAGCAAATCACCCGAAGGAAACGATGCCCGCAAGCCGTAAAAAACCTGTACGGTAAACCTGCAAGAAACTGGGGCACAACAGGGGTGAGTTGCCAACTCGTGAATAGAAAAACATCTACGGAAAGAAATCGCATAAATAACGCAACCTAGGTCAATGATCAGAATATATCCTCAAATATATGAATAGCATGCAGCCTATAACAATGGCTAGGGTAATATCTAACCCGAGTGTGATCTCATGTGCCTGTGTCAGTACCTCAGGTAGCAATATATCATATGAATGAGGTATGAATGCATGGAATAGAATGCATGTACTGACGAAAAATGCTTTCATAAATCAGTGAGATTTCTGTATTTTAAAAGTGAGGTACCATAAATGAAATCAGCATAAAACAGTGCCCAGCATCGACACAAAACAAGTGTCCAAATATCTCGATATCTCTGTATCACAATCGCTGTACCTCAATATCTCAAATCACAATATCTAGGGCGCCGTCAATCCAGACCGGGCCCTGCCATCCATCTCAAGACCACGACGGTATCCTCCGGATATCCGACGCGTCGGGTAATATCACCGGTCGGTAGTGCTCCCCTGCCGGGCTCAACGTCAACAACACATTCCTCTTGCCCCGGGGTACCGCACCGGGCCCACCATGTACCCGAAACGGTTCCTCCACTCCTCGAATCGGGTCTCGAAATCCATCGGCAAACTCATGGTGGACGACTCATACATCATGGGAAAACCGCACTTTTTATTTTAAAAGAGAGAAAAGATTTATTTATATTTTTGCGGTTTTCCTCCAAATCCAAGAAATCTCATGAAATCCGAATCTAAGTCATCAATAGCATGTAAACAGTGAATATAGGCATGAGAATCCATGAATGCGACACAACAGTGAATAATAACATGCATGAAGTAGTAGGCAATAACTACAATGTCTAACTAGCATATAAGGCAAGTACACTAATATCATGTCTAAACTATTAGCTAACAACCTATGTCAAATGAAATAGTATTTTCTAAAGTGTTCATGACATGGCAATTACCGATGAAGATGTGTGTGAGCCGGAAAGTAAGTGTACGTGGTACATACGCGTCATCGGTAATGGTGCTGGTGTCCTAACAGCATGATATTAATAATGCAATAAGAAATTATAATATAAGTATGCGATGCGGAGCGAACAGTAAAAATGAGCGGGAGCTGAATACTAGACGCAACTATAACTAATCTGCACTAATCTAATATAAGTCCTACAAATGGTTCCTTTTGAAATAACACGAATCATGGGGTTTTGAAAATAGGGGCTACGGTGTTTTTAAGAAAAGATACGTTTTTGAAATATCCGTAGAATCCCTTGACCTGTCTTTTAAAATACGCATGATTCGTAAGCTTTGAAATAGGTAAGAATCGAATCTAATCTAACAACTAAACTAAACTAAAGGGCTAAGCTAACAAGCTGGACTACAGGTAAGGAAACCGCCTAACATCTGAGTCGATACATATACATACCTGTATATATATTAGTCGGTGATCCCGCCTCAATAATATCATATCCGATACCATATCTAAAATCAGACATCCCAAGTCAAGAGTGCGGATCAATCATCAAGATATAGCTCGTACGTAAATCCGTCGTACGGCATCCCCAATTCTGGGTACGGGTCAATATCACATTCATCATACTATTCACCTGGTATCCTCTTTATCAAATATCATGATCGGGTACTGATCTACGTCTAGTACAATACTGATATCGCCTAAGTATACATGCACGTGTGTAAAACACTACGTCAAGGACCCGCTACAACGTCATGTCGTATCTCCAATACGAACCCTGCTATATCACCGATCTCACGGCCTCAAATCAAATCTCATCGACTCATCATAAATCCCAAGTACTATCCTCAAATCCGTATGTGAACACACAGTCCTATACCTATGTGAACACATAACTATATAGAATCCCATGAGCACAAAAGAAAGAAAAAGTATGCACGTATGGGTGGGTGGGTGCAAGTGTGATGCGACCGCTACTCTAGGGTTTCGCGACACTCAATCATCCAAGAACACCAAATATCCATATTTATCATCAATAACTCAAACAATATAAAAACAATATATATATGTGTGTATACGTGTCCGTATACATCACCACGAACTGCGGGGGTGCTATACGCCATCCACCCGACTTCTCCCCGTAGATATAAATCTACTCACCTGGTCCTCGCTAGCTGGTGCCGACGTCGCCACGTGCTTGCTTGTCGTCTCGAAGCCCACATGGGGTACCTACATATCATAACACACCATATCGCATTAAAATCCGACTCATGACCAAAACGACGCACGAATCCCACATAGGTCAAAACCTATGGTTTGCTTCCACAAATCAACTTAAAAAAACCCTCGACGTCGGCGTACAAATGCCAAACCATCGAGAAAAACCCAAACACACTCATTTGCACGATCACAAGCACTAATTATACTATAAAATAGGTTAAAATTTTCAAAAACCCCAAATTCACCTTAAAAGCCATTTTTCCGAAAATCTAGCAAGCACAAATCACCGTTTTAGCACAAAACTCGATGTATAAACGAATCTAGCAGCCACAATATTCACTAAATATCTTAAATAAGTCATAAAAACAATTCCCATAATTTAATCTCATTAAATTCCAAAAACCCTAAAATTCTAGTTTACAAAATACCTAAATTTTAACAATTTTATAGCAAAAATGCACAAACTACAATCTAGCTTGGATTTTCATGAACTAAAAGCATTAAACCACTCAATATAATATTTATAATGACATGAAACCTTAATTCGAATTTTATCTCACAAGAATATAATTATTTTAAAAACCTAGTTTACAATTTAGCATAATTAACACAATTTTTAAACTAACCAATAACAACTAGCTACTAATCTTGTTTTAACATGTCATAAGAGCCTAAAAACATCACACAACCATACACCAATCTCACAAAACCCTAACTTGATTTTAAAACCCAATTCTAGAATTTCCAAACCCTAACTTGAAGATTTATAACTAGCAATTCAACCACTTTAACACTTGAATACAATAGCTTATCATAATTAAACAACAATCTAGCTATAAGGTTAAGAATTTAACCCACAATTATCTTGAGATCTAACAAGAATCTAGACCTCCAAATTGAAATCCTTGCACCAAGATCCATGCTATAGGGGCTAAGGAAAAATGGGTAGGAGTTTGATTTGGATTTTGGTTTGATTTTGGATGGAATTTTGGAGATTTTTGGAAGGGTTTTGAGTGGAATTAGATGAGGGAAAAGAGGAGGGCAGCATGAGGAGGCTCGGCTGCAGCAAAAGGAATGAGAGGAGGGAGAGTGAGGTGGGGAAAATAATTGGCCAAGTCAAGAAAAGTCCAAGTCAACCCAAATCCATACCTCATTTCTTATTCTTTCTTTTCCTTTTCTTTTCTTTGCTTTAAAGTGTGAAATGGGAGGCCCAAGATTGTTGGGCTGATCAAGGGGGCCGGCCAAAGCATGTTGGGGGAATGGGTGTGGGTTTTGTTTGGGTGAGAAAAAGAGATAAGTGCAGTAATCCACTTCCATCACACTAATTTCACCGAAAAAAGCCTTTTTCTTCGATATTTTCTAAACCGTTTTGGCAAACGATTTCATTTCAAAAACCACATGATAAAATTTTATTTAATGTTTTATGATGCACAAAATTTGTTTCAACTCATTCCAATTTGTAATTTTTCCTAATTAAATGTATTAGTGACGGCTTAAAATAATAATAAAATAATTTTTTTCAGAAAATTTGAAATTTCACCAGTGGCTCAATAAACACCAAATACTAGCAATTACATAGCTAGAATATGTATATTTAATTTTTATAATAAGATATTTGTATTTTGACTTTTTACAGAAAACCCCCTTATTTTACCGTTTTTTCGAAATTTCACCGAAACGATTTTCAAAACGTTACACCATATCCTAACTTTTTTAAGAGATTGTCTCTTTCCATACCATATCTCATATGGAGTGGCAGACACGGTCTTGGTTGGAACCCTGTTTAACAGATACATTGTTGTCTCTAATGCATGTCCCCAAAAGGAAAGCGATAACTCAAGATCACATATCATGGACCGTACCATATCTAATAGGGTACTATTCCTCCGTTCTGACACACCGTTGTGCTGTGGTGTGTAAGAGGGAGTGAGCTGAGAGAGAATCCTATTCTCTTTTGAGAAGTCTGAAAACTTTGTATTCAAATACTCTCCGCCTCGATCTGATCGAAGTTTCTGATACTTAAGCTTGTTTGTTTTTCCACTTCAAGTTTATACTCCTTGAATTTCTCGAAAGCTTCGGATTTATGCTTTAACAAAAACACGTGTCCGAATCTTGAGAAATCATCGGTAAAAGTAATGAAGTATGAAAAACCGCCTCTTGCATGTGTAGATATTGGTCCGCATACATCACTATGTATGAGGCTTAAGAGTTCCACAGCTCTATCTCCGTGTCCAGTAAACGGAGTTTTGGTCATTTTACCTTTGATACGGGACTTGCAAATTGTAAGTGCACGGCGGCGCCCCGGCCGTCAATCCGAGGCCAGAATGCGGAAACGATAATTTACTTTAAACTTTTGAACCGGCATCACCGCGCACTAAAATCCCGGATCGGGCCATTAATCTAATCCTAGCTAACTAGAGAATGGGTAAAGAGATATACCGAGCGATCCATGTCCTTCGGTCTTCTCGTCGTCGTCCCGATCTCCCCGCGGAATCTTCGGTCTTCAACTCCTCGTCGGAAGGGCACCACGCCGCCGGCTTCTTTTACGGGCTCCCACCTCTGGACCGAGGCAACTCGGGCATGAAGTTGGCGAGTCGACGTGCCCAAGATTCACTGTAGAACAAGTGTAGTGCTATATCTCATTTGGGGTTACTAGAAGTTGCCCATTTAGTGGAGGAGAAGGAATGAACTTTTGGAGGAGGAGCTATATCATTTTTTTGCAAAGCCAAAAGAACAATTTTGCACCTCAAAAATTTGGGACAGCCCCTCCCTTTGAATGGCCGGCCATGCATGGAGAGAAATGAGAGGAGAGTGTGAAAAATGAGGGAGCTATCCAATAATACAAGGGACAGCAAGAGAAAAGGCTATTATGCATGAGAGAGAAAAAGGGATGATGATGAAATATAATGATCACTAACCAAAACCAATACTCCATCAACCATCATCACACCCAAAGTCAAGCCATGATGAGGAAAAGAAGTCAAATGAAAGTGCACCATCATGAAACCATCATGATGCAACTATTTGCAAAAACCACCCTCCACAATGCTTATTTGCACATTTGCAAATAAGCCCTCCTCCACCATTTTTCGGCCAAGGAAAGATACAAAAGAAAATGGCCGAAACGGAAAACAAACTGGCAACTTCGGAAAACTGATCCCGTAATAAATTACAGGAAAACCCCGCTACTGTATATACATACCCGCTTTTGTATTCCGACCGAATACAAATGCAATGAGACAAAATCTACACTGTACAATACTAGGATCCGGCTTAAACCAAAGCCCGCTATGATCCGTGCAATACCGCACGTATCTGATCGAACCCTGCGATATCTCTATACGGCCTCTACAGCGTTTCGCCCGAAACTTGAGAAAACGGTCTGTGGGGGACTCTAAAGACTCGTCAATACTTTGGTTGTGGATTTAACCACTAGCACGTCAGAGGTATTAGCCATACGTAACGGGCAACCAGGTATTGACCAAAAGGGACGTCGATGAGCGAACTCATCCTGACACCCTACTGAGCCTGTCAGTGACAATATCCGTACAGTCCGGTCCGTTCGTCTATGAGCATTGCATGGCGGGCCTAGGGGGTTGGTAAAAGTCAGACCCCCAAAAGCGGTACAAGTCATGTCGGAGTGTAGCCCAGAACACCATGAGATACTACTGGAATACCTACTAGTAAATCTCCTGCCTTGGCCAAGGACTTCGTGTAATGGCTCTCCTAGACACAGCGCGACCTCACCCCCAATACCGGGAGAGACGAACCCCTGCAGATCCGCTCACTGCCTCCATGTGGCTCGGGACTGTACCCAACAAAAACCTGTTTGCACGTCTCCTTTGAGCGTGGTAGGGTAGTAATCAAAGTACAGTGGGAACTCACACGAGACAAATGACGATACCCAGGTCGATGAACTAACCTGTACACATGTCACTAGGGAACTGCTATCTGACGTCAGGTATAAGACCAACTAGCATGTTCCCGGCGAGACCTGTCCGGTGTACTCATAACCCAATGAGCACCTGTATACATCTTAGGAGAACCAACTGACACCAGTGGCTTGTGAGACCGGCCACCGCCCCTCGTCGGGGTCTCGACTGTATGCACTAGTCTACTCTGGAGTATCGATGCCCTGTCTCGAAACTCCCACGACTAGGGACCTTTTAAGGTTTTGCTTATAGACCCCAGCTCCCACATATATGATCGCCCTCATACTGCTGGTAATCAAGCAAGAATCCTAGGGGCTCTATCAACGTGTAATAGCGACCTGTAAGGTCGCCTAAAGCAGTACACGATGATAAAGATAAACCAGACAGCATACTATCATCTCGAGTAAGACTGTCCTATCGGGATAGGTCCTCCGTCAATCATTGCAATCATGTGCCTGTGATCCAATAATTGACTCTGAGGGCACTATCTCCAACAATCTCCCACTTGCACTCAAAGCTAATTATTGCGATGGCGTATAATCACAGCCCGTGTGATACCGAGCACCCTACTCCTCTACTAATCAGTCTCACAAAACCCGTTTGCGAAATTATTGCGTTCGAGGAATAGCCTCAGTGAGTGGATCCGCCTTGATGTTTCTTTCTATGTCTCTCCATATCTCAAGTTCGCAGAGAAAGCCATCTCCCGAAATGAGCAATACTTGTCTTAGAATGTGTCTGGATGTCTGATGGGACCTAGCTCATAAGTGAACTCCAAATCCAAACTTCTTAGACTATATCGTCAACTGAACTTAATCAGTATCCTGCGCCATACCTCCCTCAGTATCTTCCTGGACCACCTGTCCAAAATACCGCCCCTCGTCAGAGGGAAAACTATAACTCTGACAACCTCTCTGTCATCCCGGTCACCTTGGAAGCCTGGAATGATAATTGTCTCCTTAAGAAGCTGTTGTTATCATATCCCTAGAACATCTACTTATGTTCTAAAACTGCTTCCGACTGTTTCTCCAGGATTGGATCAATGTCAACTTATTGCATCTAGTGCAAAAACATCATCTGGTGTGGTACTTGACATCTCATGATAGACTCAATTGCCTAAGCAAGTGATCTGCCAATCATGCACATCCCTCTCCCCTTTAGTCTGTAAGACACCTTTAGAGAGGGTGACTCCATCACCTGCAGGTACACCACCATGCCAGGAGTCGTCCATTCTAAAGCACCTCTAGAATGCCGTCTAAGTACCCTGATTGGGAAACTACCCAAATCTAGATCTAAAACCATAGGTCCAGTAACCAGAATGTCTTGATATTATATCCAAGTCCCATGTGGAGAAACCACTGTGTGACAACCAAAATATAACCGATCGTAGTATAGGAACATCACTTCCTACTCTGTGTATGTCATCCAAATACCAGGACATCACACCCTACTACCTTCTTAACAGATCCATCCCCTATTCTGATGAAGTCAAACATATGACTGTCACATCAGAAATAGATGATCTATCTCCGCTATATCTGCTTTAGTCTATAAATAGACATAAGCCACTTGTCCACCAATGCTTCCGCTGCTCCCACTGACTACGACAACCCTCTGGCAGAGTCATATACACGTACACTTCTAAAGCTAGTTTAGAACGACGCTATCTCATCCCCTTGCCGAGTCTCGCAGCCTGGAACAACAACAATGGAAAGTCTGGGTAAACAAGAACCTCCCTATCACCGACCTTGAGGCAACCGGAGTACCCCTCGGGTGCCTGAGGTTACCAACCGTATCTGCGGAGTGGCCAATAGAATGTCAAACTAGATTGAATGTTTAGGTTCTTATCAAATCTTCAGTAATTGTTTGCGGTTCTGGAATCACTTCCAGTTCTACCATACTCCCACTACTGTTTTCTGAAAAAATACATTTTTATTAAAACTGTGGCGAGTCTAGAACAATATCACTATTGATCTTCCAGATGGTAGAAAGTCAACCCTCGTCATAGCCTGGGTCAACCCACAAACAGCCATTACAGAAACGTGCCTTGAGTTATCCAGAGTCTCGTTTTAAGCATAAGCCGGATAACTCCCCGTACCTTAACAATGTCAAGATATGAACTGTTCTATATCCAATATAGAAACAGAGGCACTGATTTAATTGAACCAGATTCAAATCATGCAGCTTTCTCCAGTGCATGTCAACTAAATGGAAGGAGGCCTATCAGCGTTACTCAACTTAGGAATGCTTCCAATTACGAGTAATCTGAAACAGAAGCAAGTTCTCTTAATTATTACTATCAACTGAATACCATACACAAGTATCTACATCTTCAATCACTTTGAAGAATCCCGATACTTGCAATACCTGGTTCTCTACTTTATTCATATACCTATAACTTCTCAAAATTCGGACCCTGTGTTTCCACGAAACACCTGTCTAAAAACTAGAGAAGTCATAAGTAAACCGAATATAGTACGAGGACCAACCCCTCTGTCCTAATGGACGCTGGACAACATACAATACTCTGTACAAGTCCTTTGAGTCTAATAACTCATTCCATGTGTGTCGTAGGTTGAAAACTGTACTTATGGTTAAGAAGAATTACACCACTGTTTAATGCTCCTTACCTAACCATCCACTGATATAGGTAAATGTCATAGACATAATTTCAAAAAGGTATATCTCACTCTATAAAAATAGACGTACAGATGTATCAATTTGAAATTGGTGCATAACAGCGGATATTCAAAACCAAATATTTGCCGTCCGGCAAACAACTCAGGCGATTTCCTCAAATATCACCAATTACAACGAATTCTGATATAATGAGGACAATCACCTAATTCCCAATAACTTACTCTCACTCATCATCTGTAAAACCATACAGATGTGAGAATTATACCTGGTAAATACATACCCTGAAGCAAGTGTCTAATTGGAAAATCAGTTTTCTTTTAACAGTACACGGTAAAACTGAAACATTGAAATGTTTCGTAGGGGTATCTGGGTATTCCTAGTAATGCCTCTTCCATTATCCAGATTCACAACTATAACCGTATATTTCTTTGCCATCTCTCCAAATCCCTTTATATGTCTTTAGTCATTACCTTCTGTACACCCTCTTAGGCTAAATGGTTTTCTTCCTTCCCTACCGTTCGGCACCAGCCTATGGTTTGGAAGAAGACTATCCAATAAGCATAATAGGAGTACTGTCCTAATCCTAGGAGCACTCGCAATGCGAGAGAAGGTGAAGATAAAAGACAACCGAATAAACCTTATTCCTATTTTTCCTGAACCAGAATCCATCCCCGAACTAGAACAAGTTCCTTTCGAGTTCATATATAACCATACGATGGAGTATCCAATAAACTGTGGATCTTCGTAGTGATACGAAGTGTCCTGGAGAAATACAAAGGTGAAGTGGGAGTGGTAATGAAATACTTAGTTTAGTCGTGAATATCAGTCGCAATTTACTTTGCCCTTCTTCTAATCCCTTTATTTGTCTTTACATAATACCTTCTGTACACCATCGTTAGGCTAATTGGTTTTCTTCATTCCCTACCGGTCGGCACCTGCCTATGGTTTGGAAGAAGACTATCCAATTTGCGTAATAGGTGTACTATCCCCTAATCTAAGGGGCACTCGCAACCTGAGAGAAGGTAAAAGGAAAAGACAGCTGAATAGTCCTATCCGTTTTCTCCAGAACTGGAAACCATCCTCGAATAAATTCCTTCGAGTTCGTATATAACCATACGATGGTTTTGTCCAATGGAAGTGGACGTTCGTAGTACTACGGGGTGTCCTGGAGAAAAGGGTAAAAGTAGGAGTGGCAATGAGGTATGCAACTCTGACAATCCA
Source organism: Agapanthus africanus (assembly GCA_030015575.1). Lineage (NCBI taxonomy): Eukaryota > Viridiplantae > Streptophyta > Magnoliopsida > Asparagales > Amaryllidaceae > Agapanthus > Agapanthus africanus. Next base: position 58,837,965 of record JASDDO010000029.1, read on the forward strand.
AAAAGCCAGTGTTTAAGAAGGTTCGGTTAATTTTGGTCACTGAGTCATAGTCTTAGGGTCGGGTCATAGTCGCTGCGAAAGAGAGAGAGAAAAGAAACAATCAGCGTGCACTCTAACCTAGATCAGAATGGTTACCAATTTATCTGATCAGGAAACCTCCCACTGTACCGTCAAATTCTCCTCCAAACCTGAATGAAGAATTAGTCGGGATCACCCGAGGAGTAAACCAACTCATCAGTGGGAATCGGAATCCAACTATCATCGCATGATAACGTGACGGAATCCGCTCACGTTATCACACTCCAGAAGGTATGCGCATATCTGGCAAGTTTCAGTTTCTTTAGAAACTCCCGATATGATTTTTCCCCATGCTCTTATGACCTTGACGAAGGTCAACAAATCATAAGTCACATGTCAAGTTCTACCCGTCATTGTCCAGGTTAATTTGAACCCACCCGTACCAGCCCTTGACGAAGGTCAACAAGGCTATACGACTGTCCCAAACCAACGCATCTATCTATGCAGCAGAAAGGCAACAAGCAGCTACCATTCACTATGCCTTGACGAAGGTCAACAAACATAGCATGAATACTACGTGCTACCCGTCTGAAATGATGGAGGGCTACGAATGGTTTTTGGCGAAAAACCTTTAACGTAATGAACTTGATATCGTTGAAAGAACCAGATAGCTTTTTATAAAAATATAGTGACGAAAACCTTTGCTAAAGAGGTCACTCCCAGTGAAGGGATCTCGGCTCTTTCCCCGTAGAATGAGGTGCAGGATATTCCAACTGAATACCACGATGCAAAGCAAAAGGCAATCGGCTATAGTGAAGTTATTACCCTGACGCAAACTTCTGTCCAAGGGGTCACTCCCGGTGAAGGGATCTCGGCCCTTGCCTCGTCGACTGAGGTGCAGGATATTCCAACTGAATACCACTGTGCAAAACAAAAGTGAACGTCCTTGCAATAATAGCTTTTTGAAAAATGTTCCAACAACATCAGAATAGGTTTGTTTAACTTGCATTGATCCGAATCAATGCAGTCCCATCATTGATCACACCAATAAAGAACGAAAATAATGATGTACGTATATGCCATCCGCATTCGCCACTGGGTCCCGTCATTACCCGTTAGGTTACTTAACTAACGACAGAGCGGGGACTGGACTAGCGCGTATGCAAAACATATACAACATCTACTAGTATATATATCAATATATAATATTCACTCAAGGCGTGATAAAATGCAACATCACAGAAATGTAATAAGCATCACAGAACAATACAGATATCTGGGATCCCCGGGTTTCACAGAGCCGCTACTGAAACCCGACGTTCCCCTGGTCATGTGGATAGCCTGTGCAATGAAATCCTAGACCCCTACGGGCGCGGCAAGATACCCGCCAAAACCTGAAGCGAGGCAGCCCCCTTCAGCAACGTGAATGGACCACCCTGCACTTCACGGAATCCGGTAACTTGGACACCCCTCCTGGGTCAACCTGTACCCCCTACGAGTGCGGCGAATAGCCCGCCAATTCTAGAGTAAAGCCCCCTCCGTCTCAATGCCATGAGATTCGGGCCCGTTGCCCTCTAGAACCTAGCTATCCGTGCACCCCACCTTCGGGTATTCCTAATACAGAAAGTAAAATATACATACAACGGGTACATCGACCTCACCCGGTCGTGCCCCAAAATAATAATATACAAACTGGCAGTGACGGCAGTCCACATGTCAGACGCTCGCCCCGCAATATCAAATGTACATAATACAACCAAAACTGTACTAACATTGCATCCAGGCTATCCCCCACGACCAATCCGCAACATCACAGCACAACACAGAACATCAACGTGAATGTCACGTTCGCAAATCCGTCTAACCGGGCTATAGCAGTTAGACAGGATTTACCGATCAAATCACATTCACGGTCGCAAATATAATGTAAATACTTTGAACTAACATGTTTAAACATTTCGATCGATCAAATTTACCCAAGTGGGCCCCCAAGCACTACTGTAGCACTTAAAGAAAATCTGGGCCCAAAAAGAACATTCCAAAAACCCTAATTCCAAATTTAAAGAGCTCTGTACAAAATTGGTACAGTGAAACCACTGTGTCGCGGCGGAACCGCGGCCGAAACAGGTCTTTGTCTGCGGTTCCGCGGTCGGGCTACAGTATCATCTTACCAATTTTTTACAGAAGCCTTAAAATTGCCTGCTTGTACTTCTGCAACATACTGAAAAAAATTTCGAGCCAGAAAAAAATCGACAGAAAACTGAAGCTTTGAAAACGCGGGTTTTGGAATTTTGTTCGATCGAAAATGTAAACACATTAGACCAAGCTAGACTAGGTTAATGGCGTGGCTCGGATACCACTGTAAGTGCACGGCGGCGCCCCGGCCGTCAATCCGAGGCCAGAATGCGGAAACGATAATTTACTTTAAACTTTTGAACCGGCATCACCGTGCACTAAAATCCTGATTCGGGCCATTAATCTAATCCTAGCTAACTAGAGAATGGGTAGAGAGACATACCGAGCGATCCATGTCCTTCGGTCTTCTTGTCGTCGTCCCGATCTCCCCGCGGAATCTCCGGTCTTCAACTCCTCGTCGGAAGGGCACCACGCCGCCGGCTTCTTTTACGGGCTCCCACCTCTAGACCGAGGCAACTCGGGCATGAAGTTGGCGAGTCGACGTGCCCAAGATTTGCTGTAGAATAAGTGTAGTGCTATATCTCATTTGGGGTTACTAGAAGTTTCCCATTTAGTGGAGGAGAAGGAATGAACTTTTGGAGGAGGAGCTATATCATTTTTTTGCAAAGCCAAAAGAACAATTTTGCACCTCAAAAATTTGGGACAGCCCCTCCCTTTGAATGGCCGGCCATGCATGGAGAGAAATGAGAGGAGAGTGTGAAAAATGAGGGAGCTATCCAATAATACAAGGTGTAAGCGCACGGCGGCGCGCCGGCCGTCAATCCGACGCCGGAATACGGAAACGAAAACTTTTCTATAAACTAGAAACCAGCACCACCACGGACTAAAATCCCGGATCGGGCCATTAACCTAACTCTAGCAAACAAGAAAAGGAGTAGAGAAGCTATACCAAGCGATCCGTGTCCTTCGGTCTTCGCCTCCACTCCGATCTCCTCGCGGAATCTCCGGTCGTCGCCTCCTCGTCGAAACGGGCACCACATCGCCGGGTTCTTTTACGGGCTCCCACCTCTGGACCGAGGCAACTCGGGCGCGAAGTTGGCTAGCCGACCGCCCAAGAATTGCTGTACGCTAGTGTAGAAAACATTATCTCAATTGAGGTTGTGAAGTTGCCATGATGGAGGAATGAAAGAACTTCGGAGAGAGGTTGAGAATTTTGCAAGCAAGCAAAATGAGATATGAATTATTCCCCTCATCAAAAATGAACCTCTCTCCTCTCCCACAAGTGGCCGGCCCCCATATCAACAAATGGTGGAGGGAATAAATCAAAACCATGAAGGGAGGTGAGAGTAGTAAAAGCAAAGGGTGACCATAAGCCAAGAGTGATGATAACAAGGTCATATCAATTTCTAATCAACTCTAATCTCATTGATGCTAAACCAACATGAAAAAGAAAAGATGCTTAACCTATCATAATGCCACAAATGCAAAGAACCCCTCCACAAATGCTAATTTGCGAACTTGCAAATTAGCCCCTCCATCAGAAAAATCCGGCCGTGAAGGAACAAAGGAATACTGGCCGGAACGGAATGCAAACTGGCAACTTCAGAAAACTGATCCCGTAATAAATTACAGGAAAACCCCGCGACTGGATATACATGCCCGCATTTGTATTGCGACCGAATACAAATGCAATGAGACAAAATCTACACTGCACAATACTAGGATCCGGCTTAAACCAAAGCCCGCTAGTATTATCCGTCCGATCATGATCCGTGCAATACCGCACGTATCTGATCGAACCCTGCCATATCTCCATACGGCCTCTACAGCGTTTCGCCCGAAACTTGAGAAACTGGTATGTGGGGGACTCTAAAGACTCGTCAATACTTTGCTTGTGGATTTAACCACTAGCACGTCAGAGGTATTAGCCATATGTAACGGGCTACCAGGTATTGACCAAAAGGGACGCCGACGAGCGAACTCATCCTGACACCCTACTGAGCCTTTCAGTGACAATATCCGTACAGTCCGGTCCGTTCGTCTATGAGCATCGCATGGCGGGCCTAGGGGTTGGTAAAAGTCAGACCCCCAAAAGCGGTACAAGTCGTGTCGGAGAGTAGCCCAGAACACCCTGAGATACTACTGGAATACCTACCAGTAAATCTCCTGCCTTGGCCAAGGACTTCGTGTAATGGCTCTCCTAGACACAGCGCGACCTCACCCCCAATACCGGAAGAGATGAACCCCTGCAGATCCGCTCACTGCCTCCATATGGCTCGGGACTGTACCCAACAAAAACCTGTTTGCACGTCTCCTTTGAGCGTGGTAGGGTAGTAATCAAAGCACAGTGGGAACTCACACGAGACAAATGACGATCTCAGGTCGATGAACTAACCTGTACACATGTCACCAGGAAACTGCTATCTGACGTCAGGTATAATACCAACTAGCATGTTCGCGGCGAGTCCTGTCCGGTGTACTCATAACCCAATGAGCACCTGTATACATCTTAGGTGAACCAACTGACACCAGTGGCTTGTGAGACCGGCCACTGCCCCTCGTCGGGGTCTCGACTGTATACACTGGTCTACTCTGGAGTATCGATGCCCTTTCTCGAAACTCCCACGACTAGGGACCTTTTAAGGATGTGCTTATAGACCCCAGCTCCCACGTATATGATCGCCCTCATACTGCTGGTAGTCAAGCAAGAATCCTAGGGGCTCTATCAATGTGCAATAGTGACCTGTAGGGTCACCTAAAGCAGTACACGTGATAAAGATAAACCAGATAGTATACTATAATCTTGAGTAAGACTGTCCTACCGGGATAGGTCCTCTCTCAATTATTGCAATCACATGCCTGTGATCCAATAATTGACTCTGAGGGCACTATCTCCAATAATCTCCCACTTGCACTCAAGGCTAATTATTGCGATGTCGCATACTCACAGCCCGTGTGATACCGAACACCCAACTCCTCTACTAGTCAGTCTCACAAAGCTCGTTTCCGAAACTTTTGCGTTCGAGGAATAGCCTCAGTGAGTGGATCGGCTGTGATGTTTCTTTCTATGTCTCTCTTTATCTCAAGTTCGCGGAGAAACCCATCTCCCGAATGAGCAATACCTGTCTTAGAATATGTTTGGATGTCTGATGGGACCTAGTTCATAAGTGAACTCCAAATCCAAACTTGTTAGACTGTATCGTCAACTGAACTTAATCAGTATCCTGCGCCATCCTTCCCTCAGTATCTACCTGGACCACCTGTCCAAAATACTGCCCCTCGTCAAAGGGAAAACTATAACTCTGACAGCCACTCTGTCATCCAGGTCATCTTGGAAGCCTGGAATGATAACTGTCTCCCAAAAGAGGCTGCCGTTATCATTTCCCTAGAACATCAACATATGTTCTAAAACTGCTTCCGATCGTTTCTCCAGGATTGGATTAATATCAACTTACTGCATCTCGTGCAAAAACAACATCTGGTGTGGTACTTGACATCTCATGATTAACTCAATTGCCTAAGCAAGTGATCTGCCAATCATGCACATCCCTCTCCCCTTTAGTCTATAAGACAGCTTTAGAGAGGGTGACTCCATTACCTGCAGGTACACCACCGTGCCAGGAGTCGTCCATTCTAAATACTCTTAGAATGCTGTCAAGTACCCTGATTGGGACACTTCCGAAATCTAGATCTAAAACCATAGATCCAGTAACCAGAATGTGTAATATTATATCCAAAGTCTATGTGGAGAAACCACTGTGTGACAACCAAAATATAACCGATCGTAGTATAGGAATTTCACTTCCTACTCTGTGTATGTCATCCAAATGCCAGGACATCACACCCTACTACCTTCTTAACTGATCTATCCCCTATTCTGATGAAGTCAAACCTATGACTGTCACATCAGAAACAGATGATCTATCTCCGCTATATCTGCTTTAGTCTATAAATAGACATAAGCCACTTGTCCACCATGCTTCCGCTGCTCCCACTGATTATGACAACCCTCTGGCAGAGTCATATACACGTACACTTCTGAAGCTAGTTCAGAACGACGCTATACTCATCCTCCTGCCGGGTCTCACAGCCTGGAACAACAGCGATGGCAAGTCTGGATAAACAAGAACCTCCCTGTCACCGTCCTTGAGGCTACCGGAGTACCTCTCGGGTGCCTGAGGTTACCCACCAAATCTGCGGAGTGACCAATGGAATGTCAAGCCAGATTGAATCTTTAGGTTCCTATTAAACTTTCAGTAATCGTTTGCGGTTCTAGAATCACTTCCAGTTCTACCATACTCCCACTACTGTTTTCTAAAAAAATCCATTTTTGTTAAAACTGTGGCGAGTCAAGAACAATATCACTATTGATCTTCCAGATGGTAGAAATTCAACCCTCGTCATAGCCTGGGTCAACCCACAAACAGCCATTACAGAAACGTGCCTTGAGTTATCCAGAGTCTGGTTTTAAGCATAAGCTGGACAACTCCCCGTACCTTAACAATGTCAAGATATGAACTGTTCTATATCCAATATAAAAACAGAGGCACTGATTTAATTGAACCAGATTCAAATCATGCAGCTGTCTCCAGTGCATGTTAACTAAATGGAAGGAGGTCGATCAGCGTTACGCAACTTAGGAGTACTTCCAATTATGAGTAACCTGAAAGAGAAGCAAGTTCTCTTAATCATTACTATTAACTGAATACCATTCACAAGTATCTACATCTTTGATCACCTTGAAGAATCCCGATTCTTGCAATACCTGGTTCTCTACTTTACTCGTATACCTATAACTTCTCAAAACTTGGACCATGTGTTTCTACGAAACACTTGTCTAAGAACTAGAGAAGCCATAAGTAAACCGAATATAGTACGAGGACCAACCCTTCTGTCCTAATGGACACTGGAAAATATGCAATACTCTGTATAAGTCCCTTGAGTCTGATAACTCACTCACTGTGTGTCGTAGGTTGAAAACTGTACTTATGGTTAAGAAGAATTACACCGTTGTTTAATGCTCCTTACCTAACCATCCACTGATATAGGTAAATGTCATAGACATAATTTCAAAAAGGTACATCTCACTCTATAAAAATAGACGTACAGATATATCAATTTGAAATTGGTGCATAACAACGGATATTCAAAACTAAATATTTGTCGTCCGGCAAACAACCCAGGTGACTTCCTCAAATATCACCAATTACAACGAATCCCGATATAATGAGGATGATCACCTAATTCCCAATAACTTACTCCCACTCATCATCTGTAAAACCATACAGATGTGAGAATCAAACCTGGTAAATACATATCCTGGAGTAAGTGTCTAATTGGGAAATCAGTTTTCTTTTAACAATACACAGTGAAACTGAAACATTGAAATGTTTCGATGGGGTATCCCGGTATTCCTAGTAATGCCTCTTCCATTATCCAGATTCACAACTGGAACCGTATAATTCATTGCCATCTCTCCAAATCCCTTTATATGTCTTTAGTCATTACCTTCTGTACACCCTCTTAGGCTAAATGGTTTTCTTCCTTCCCTACCATTCGGTACCAGCCTATGGTTTGGAAGAAGACTATCCAATAAGCATAATGGGTGTATTATCCTAATCCTAGGAGCACTCGCAACACAAGAGAAGGTGAAGATAAAAAAACAACCAAATAAACCTTATTCCTATTTCTCCTGAACCAGAATCTATCCCCGAACTGGAACAAGTTCCTTTCGAGTTCGTATATAACCATACGATGGAGTATCCAATAAACTGTGGATCTTCGTAGTGATACGGAGTGTCATGGAGAAATACAAAGGTGATTTAGGATCGACGAAGAAATACTTGGTTTGGTCGTAAATAGTAGTCGCAATTTACTTTGCCCTCTTACTAATCCCTTGATATGTCTTTACTTAATACCTTCTGCACACCATCGTTATGCTAATTGGTTTTCTTCATTCCCCACTGTTTGGCACCAGCCTAAGGTTTGGAAGAAGACTATCCAATTTGCGTAATAGGTGTACTATCTCCTAAACCAAGGAGTACTCGCAACCTGAGCGAAGGTAAAAGGAAAAGACAACTGAATAGACCTATTCGTTTTCTCCAGAACCAGAAACCATCCTCGAATAAATTCCTTCGAGTTCGTATATAACCATACGATGGTTTTATCCAATGGAAGTGGATGTTCGTAGTAATACGGGGTGTTCTGGAGAAAAGGGTAAAAGTAGGAGTGGCAAAGAGGTTTGCAACTCTGACAATCAAAAAGCCAGTGTTTACGAAGGTTCGGTTAATTTTGGTCACTGAGTCATAGTCAAGGGTCGGGTCATGGTCGCTGCCAAAGAGAGAGAGAAAAGAAACACTCAGCGTGCACTCTAACCTAGATCAGAATGGTTATCACTTTATCTAATCAGGAAACCTCCCACTGTACCGTCAAATTCTCCTCCAAACCTAAAAGAAGAATTAGTCGGGATCACCCGAGGAGTAAACTAACTTATCAGTGGGAATCGGGATCCAACTATCATCGCATGATAACGTGACGGAATCCGCTCACGTTATCACACTCCAGAAGGTATGCGGATATCTGGCAAGTTTCAGTTTCTTTAGAAACTCCCGATGTGATTTTTGCCCCATGCTCTTATGACCTTGACGAAGGTCAACAAATCATAAGTCTCATGTCAAGTTCTACCCGTCATTGTCCAGATTAATTTGAACCCACCCGTACAAGCCCTTGACGAAGGTCAACAAGGCTATATGACTGTCCCAAACCAACGCATCTATCTATGCAGCAGAAAGGTAACAAGCAGCTACCATACACTATGCCTTGACGAAGGTCAACAAACATAGCATGAATACTACGTGCTACCCGTCTGAAATGACGGAGGGCTACGAATGGTTTCTGGCGAAAACCTTTAACGTAATGAACTTGATATCGTTGAAGGAACCAGATAGCTTTTTAAAAATATAGTGACGAAAACCTTTGCTAAAGAGGTCACTCCCGGTGAAGGGATCTCGGCTCTTTCCCCGTTGAATGAGGTGCAGGATATTCCAACTGAATACCACGATGCAAAGCAAAAGTAAACGACTATAGTGAAGTTATTGCCCTGACGCCAACTTCTGTCCAAGGGGTCACTCCCGGTGAAGGGATCTCGGCCCTTGCCTCGTCGACTGAGGTGCAGGATATTCCAACTGAATACCACTGTGCAAAACAAAAGTGAACGTCCTTGCAATAACAGCTTTTTGGAAAAATGTTCCAACAACATCAGAATATGTTTGTTTAGCTTGCATTGATCCGAATCAATGCAGTCCCATCAATTGATCACACCAAAAAGAACGAAAATAATGATGTACGTATATGCCATCCGCATTCGCCACTGGGTCCCGTCATCACCCGTTAGATTACTTAACTAACGACAGAGCGGGGACTGGACTAGCGTGGGTGCAAAACATATACAACATCTACTAGTATATATATCAATATATAATATTCGCTCAAGGCGTGATAAAATGCAACATCACAGAAATGTAATAAGCATCACAGAACAATACAGATATCTGGGATCCCCGGGTTTCATAGAGCCACTACTGAAACCCGACGTTCCCCTGGTCGTGTGGATAGCCTGTGCAATGAAATCCTAGACCCCTACGGGCGCGGCAAGTTACCCGCCAAAACCTGAAGCGAGGCAACCCCCTTCAGCAACGTGAATGGACCACCCAGCACTTCACGGAATCCGGTAACTTGGGCACCCCTCTTGGGTCAACCTGTACCCTCTACGAGTGCGACGAATAGCCCGCCAATTCTAGAGTGAAGCCCCCTCCGTCTCAATGCCATGAGATGCGGGCCCGTTGCCCTCTAGAACCCGGCTATCCGTGCACCCCTCCGCGGGGTAATCCTAGTACAGAAAGTAAAATATACAACAGGTACATCGACCTCACCCCGGTCGTGCCCCAAAAGAATAATATACAAACTGGCAGTGACGGCAATCCACATGTCGGACGCTCGCCCCGCAATATCAAATGTACATATAAAACAAAACTGTACTACCATTGCATCCAGGCTATCCCCCACGACCAATCCGCAACATCATAGCACAACACAGAACTTCAACGTGAATGTCACGTTCGCAAATCCGTCTAAACGGGCTATAGCAGTTAGACAGGATTTACCGATCAAATGACATTCACGGTCGCAGATATAAAGTAAATACTGTGAACTAACATGTCAAAAATATTCGATCGAACAAATATACCGAAGTGGGCCCCAAGCACTACTGTAGCACTCAAAGAAATTCTGGGCCCAAAAAGAATATTCCAAAAACCCCAATTTCAACCCAGAAGCCCACCGTGAAAATTTGGTAAAGTAAACAGTCAACATGGCGGCGGAACCGCGGCCAATGCGTGGGTTTGGCCGCGGTTCCGCTGTGGTACAGTGACGTCACGCGACAAATTTTCACTGAATGCTTATATTTGCCTGCATGTGTTTCTGCAACAACCTGAAAAATTTTTAGAGCCCAAAAAAATTTCGACAGAAACTAATGCAATGAAAACGCGGTTTTTTGAAAATTCGTCCGATAGAAGTTCTAAACACGTTAGAGCAAGCTAGACTAGGTTAATGGCGAGGCTCTGATACCACTGTAAGTGCACGGCGGCGCCCCGGCCGTCAATCCGACGCCGGAATGCGGAAACGAAAACTTTTCTATAAACTATAAACCGGCACCATCGCGCACTAAAATCCCGGATCGGGCCATTAACCTAACTCTAGCAAACAAGAAAAGGAGTAGAGAAGCTATACTAAGCGATTCGTGTCCTTCGGTCTTCGCCTCCACTCCGATCTCCTCGCGGAATCTCCAGTCGTCGTCTCCTCGTCGAAACGGGCACCACATCGCCTGGTTCTTTTACGGGCTCCCACCTCTGGACCGAGGCAACTCGGGCGCGAAGTTGGCTAGCCGACGCGCCCAAGAATTGCTGTAGGCTAGTGTAGAAAACATTATCTCAATTGGGGATGTGAAGTTGCCATGATGGAGGAATGAAAGAACTTTGGAGAGAGGTTGAGAATTTTGCAAGCAAGCAAAATGAGATATGAATTATTCCCCTCATCAAAAATGAACCTCTCTCCTCTCCCACAAGTGGCCGGCCCCCATATCAACAAATGGTGGAGGGAATAAATCAAAACCATGAAAGGAGGTGAGAGTAGTAAAAGCAAAGGGTGACCATAAGCCAAGAGTGATGATAACAAGGTCATATCAATTTCTAATCAACTCTAATCTCATTAATGCTAAACCATCATGAAAAAGCAAAGATGCTTAACCTATCATAATGCCACAAATACAAAGAACCCCTCCACAAATGCTAATTTGCGAACTTGCAAATTAGCCCCTCCATCAGAAAAATCCGGCCGTGAAGGAACAAAGGAATACTGGCCAGAACGGAATGCAAACTGGCAACTTCAGAAAACTGATCCCGTAATAAATTACAGGAAAACCCCGCGACTGCATATACATGCCCGCATTTGTATTGCGACCGAATACAAATGCAATGAGACAAAATCTATACTGCACAATACTAGGATCCTGCTTAAACCAAAGCCCGCTAGTATTATCCGTCCGATCATGATCCGTGCAATACCGCACGTATCTGATCGAACCCTGCCATATCTCCATACGGCCTCTACAGCGTTTCGCCCAAAACTTCAGAAAACGGTCTGTGGGGGACTCTAAAGACTCGTCAATACTTTGGTTGTGGATTTAACCACTAGCACGTCAGAGGTATTAGCCATACGTAACGGCCTACCAGGTATTGACCAAAAGGGACGTCGATGAGCGAACTCATCCTGACACCCTACTGAGCCTGTCAGTGACAATATCCGTACAGTCCGGTCCGTTCGTCTATGAGCATCGCATGGCGGGCCTAGGGGTTGGTAAAAGTCAGACCCCCAAAAGCGGTACAAGTCGTGTCGGAGAGTAGACCAGAACACCCTGAGATACTACTGGAATACCTACCAGTAAATCTCCTGCCTTGGCCAAGGACTTCGTGTAATGGCTCTCCTAGACACAGCGCGACCTCACCCCCAATACCGGGAGAGACGAACCCCTGCAGATCCGCTCACTGCCTCCATATGGCTCGGGACTGTACCCAACTAAAACCCGTTTGCACGTCTCCTTTTAGCGTGGTAGGGTAGTAATCAAAGCACAGTGGGAACTCACACGAGACAAATGACGATCTCAGGTCGATGAACTAACCTGTACACATGTCACCAGGGAACTGCTATCTGACGTCAGGTATAATACCAACTAGCATGTTCGCGGCGAGTCCTGTCCGGTGTACTCATAACCCAATGAGCACCTGTATACATCTTAGGTGAACCAACTGACACCAGTGGCTTGTGAGACCGGCCACCGCCCCTCGTCGGGGTCTCGACTGTATACACTAGCCTACTCTGGAGTATCGATGCCATGTCTCGAAACTCCCACGACTTGGGACCTTTTAAGGAAGTGCTTATAGACCCCAGCTCCCACGTATATGATCGCCCTCATACTGCTGGTAGTCAAGCAAGAATCCTAGGGGCTCTATCAACGTGCAATAGTGACCTGTAGGGTCACCTAAAGCAGTACACGATGATAAAGATAAACCAGATAGCATACTATCATCTTGAGTAAGACTGTCCTACCGGGATAGGTCCTCTCTCAATCATTGCAATCACGTGCCTGTGATCCAATAATTGACTCTGAGGGCACTATCTCCAACACAAGGGAGAGCAAGAGAAAAGGCTATCATGCATGAGAGAGAGAAAGGGATGATGATGAAATATAATGATCACTAACCGAAACCAATACTCCATCAACCATCATCACACCCAAAGTCAAGCCATGTTGAGGAAAAGAAGTCAAATGAAAGTGCACCATCATGAAACCATCATGATGCAACTATTTGCAAAAACCACCCTCCACAATGCTTATTTGCACATTTCCAAATAAGCCATCCTCCACCATTTTTCGGCCAAGGAAAGATACAAAGGAAAATGGACGAAACGGAAAACAAACTGGCAACTTCGGAAAACTGATCCCGTAATAAATTACAGGAAAACCCCACTACTGTATATACATACCCGCATTTGTATTCCGACCGAATACAAATGCAATGAGACAAAATCTACACTGTACAATACTAGGATCCGGCTTAAACCAAAGCCCGCTAGTATTAACCGTCCAATCATGATCCGTACAATACCACACGTATCTGATCGAACCCTGCCATATCTCCATACGGCCTCTACAGCGTTTCGCCCAAAACTTCAGAAAACGGTCTGTAGGGGACTCTAAAGACTCGTCAATACTTTGGTTGTGGATTTAACCACTAGCACGTCAGAGGTATTAGCCATACGTAACGGCCTACCAGGTATTGACCAAAAGGGACGTCGATGAGCGAACTCATCCTGACACCCTACTGAGCCTGTCAGTGACAATATCCGTACAGTCCGGTCCGTTCGTCTATGAGCATCGCATGGCGGGCCTAGGGGTTGGTAAAAGTCAGACCCCCAAAAGCGGTACAAGTCGTGTCGGAGTATAGCCCAGAACATCCTGAGATACTACTGGAATACCTACCAGTAAATCTCCTGCCTTGGCCAAGGACTTCATGTAATGGCTCTCCTAGACACAGCGCGACCTCACCCCCAATACCGGGAGAGACGAACCCCTGCAGATCCGCTCACTGCCTCCATGTGGCTCGGGACTGTACCCAATTAAAACATGTTTGCACGTCTCCTTTGAGCGTGGTGGGTAGTAATCAAAGTACAGTGGGAACTCACACGAGACAAATGACGATCCTTAGGTCGATGAACTAACCTGTAACATGTCACCAGGGAACTGCTATCTGACGTCAGGTATAAGACCAACTAGCATGTTCCCGGCGAGTCCTGTCCGGTGTACTCATAACCCAATGAGCACCTGTATACATCTTAGGTGAACCAACTAACACCAGTGGCTTGTGAGACCGGCCACCGCCCCTCGTCGGGGTCTCGACTGTATGCACTTGTCTACTCTGGAGTATCGATGCCCTGTCTCAAAACTCCCATGACTAGGGATCTTTTAAGGATTTGCTTATAGACCCCAGCTCCCACGTATATGATCGCCCTCCTACTGCTGGTAGTCAAGCAAGAATCCTAGGGGCTCTATCAACGTGTAATAGCGACCTGTAAGGTCACCTAAAGCAGTACACGATGATAAAGATAAACCAGATAGTATACTATCATCTCGAGTAAGACTGTCCTATCGGGATAGGTCCTTCGTCAATTATTTCAATCACATGCCTGTGATCCAATAATTGACTCTGAGGGCACTATCTCCAACACAAATCGCATAAGATTTATATTCAAAAGGATTCAAATATCCATCTTTATGTAGCTTGTTTAGTCTTGTTTCATTAATATGACCAAGTCTACAATGCCAAAGAAAAGCTTCATTTATATCTGAAAACTTTCTTTTATTAGTATGTTGTATATTGAAAACTGTGTGTTAGTTCAAGACGTAAATACCGTTATTCAGTGTACCATACCCAATCAACTGTTGATTCAAGTTAATGTTCATAACATTATTCTGCAACACAAAATAATATCCTTCATTGTCCAACAAAGAAATGGATATTATATTAAATAGCATATTAGGTATATAATAACACGAGTTCAAAACCAAAATACAACCCGAAGGCAACCCCAGATGATACTCTCTTACGGATACAACATGTATATTAGAACCATTTCCAACCCGCAGTATATGGTCATCAGTCTTCAAAACTCAACTGTTTCTCAATCCCTGAAGCGGAAGCATCAGCATGCTTTTCTTCTTGAGATCAGCAAGATACAGAGCACAGTTGCGTTTCTAATGTCCCGACTTGTGGCGGTAAAAATATTCTCCTTTTCCACTTCCCGTGGCCCCGGATTTGTCTTTCCCCTTCGCCTTTTGAACTCCACCTTTCGGTTTGGTGGGTTTCTTCTTCTTCTTTCCCTTGGCCTTGGCTTTTGGGACGGAAGAGGAAGATGGCCCATATAACAGAGCGGGAGTTTTCATTATCTTAAGCATGCTTTCTGCACTTCTCAATATATTGAGAAGTTCAGGCAATGATTTCTCCAAATCGTTCATATTGAAATTCACTATGAACGGAGCAAAGGCGGGGGGGAGAGACTGTAAAACAATATCCGTATATTGCTCATTATCCATGGTCCATCTCAGTTCCTCAAGTTCTTCTATAAGACCAATCATCTTCAGAACATGTTCTCCTACTGATGTGCCAGGGGCCATACACATCTGAAACAACTTTTTAGATGCCTCGTATCGTAAAGTCCGAGATTGCTCTGCATACAACTCTTTTGTATGAAGAAAGATGGATTGTATATCTATATTCTCATGTTGCTTCTGATGAATACTGTCCATAGAAGCAAGCGCGAGGCACTTGGCCGTGTCACAGTCAATATCCCATGTTTTTCGGATCTCCCTATCCGAAACAGATGATTTAGGTCCTGGGACAGGTGGGGCTTTGGTGGTGAGGACATATGATACTTTATCATATGTGAGTGCAATGTTCAAGTTCCTCAACCATTCTTTATAATTAAGTCATGTCAGTTTATTTTTCTCTAAAAGAAGCTTAAGTCCCATCATCGGTATCTTCCATTAGGAGAGAGAAAAGAATACACTCAGCGAAATGCTCTTGCAAAGAATTAGAT
The DNA here is from genome assembly GCA_030015575.1 of Agapanthus africanus. NCBI lineage: Eukaryota > Viridiplantae > Streptophyta > Magnoliopsida > Asparagales > Amaryllidaceae > Agapanthus > Agapanthus africanus. The sequence continues at coordinate 58,853,829 of JASDDO010000029.1, forward strand.
TGGTTATTATCTTATCTAATCGATGTCTCCCACTGCTTTTATCAAATTTTCTTTCAAAACCTGAAAAGAAAACTAGCCAGGATTAATTACATTCTACAGTTTCGCTAACCGGTCAACCAGGCCAGTATCGGTACTTTGAGGGAGGTTCCTCATGCTTTCGTACGGACCTAATTAAAATAAATCTCGTTTTCCCAGAGGTCATACCCTGTTGACACATTTCTAGACACTTACTAGATTAGCTAATTGTAAAGTGCAAAACTCTCCTGGGAGTAACTCTTACTCACAATGGGATTGGGATCCAAATATCATATATATAGTATGCAATCTCATTGCAAATTTCAACTCTTGAAACTCCCGATATGGTTTTTACCCCTAGATGCTTATGACCTTAGCTATGGTCAACATATCATAAGCACTAATCAAGTTCTACCCGTCATTTTGAATTTAACTAGACCCACCCATATGACCCTTGACTATGATCAACATAATCACATGAATGTCCTAACTGATCGCATCATATGCTTTGTAGGAAGACATCACTTAGCTACCGTACACTACGCCTTGACTATAACCAACATACGTAGCGCGAATACTAAATACTCTGCTTTCTAAAATGACGGAGGGTTGCGGATGGATTTTATGAAAACCATTAACGCTTTGAACTTGATCTCGTTGTAGAATCAAAATAGTTTAGAAAAGAAGTGGCTTAAGCTCTGCATCTTTTGAAACATGCATTTTTCATAAAAAGGCCGAGTGTGTTTCAAATCCAATTCTACAACATCTTTAGATTTCTTTTTCTTTACATTAATTTTATTAATGTAGTCCCATCATTTAAGTTCCTAAGCCATCACAGAAAAGAAACGAAAATAGAACGTACACTTATACCATCCGCATTCGCCACAGTGTCCCGTTATGCACCGTTAGGTTACTTAACTAACGGCATAGCGGGGCGGGACTAGCACGGGTGTAAAATATAAGCAACGTTTATTATATATCATATATATAATAATAATAATCCATTCGTCTCAGATACTAAGTAATCACATTACAGAATATCAACAGCAAAAGCATATATGAAAATAAAAAGGATATCTAGGAAGTCTGTATTTTGTATTCAGCCAACAATAGAAAATACGGATTCCATGGTCGCGATGAATAGCCAAGCCCATACCCCTAGACCCCTACGAGAGCGGCAAGTGACCCTGCCAATTATAGAGTTTAGGAGACCCAGTCTCGACTCCTCGAGATGGCCTCCCACTGAACCCTAGAACCCGGTCACTTGTGCTCTCCTCCTTGGGTCTATCCTAATGAGGAAAAGTAAATAATATACAATAATGGTGACATCATCCTCAACCCGGAAGTGCTCCAAATAAAAGAATAGTACATACAATTGATATTTATATGAATGAAAATAATGACTCTCATCTCACATAAAACCCCCGGCTATTCCATCACGACAATCCTGCACATCATATCTCAGCAACACATAATATCTAATATCATCAACGTAAGCAAGTATGCGTATCCCGAATGTCGTTGATGTATAGCAACGAAACTGGCGATACACCACATACTACACTTACGGTCACAGAAAAGAAAGTGAAAAACAACAATTGCAATTATCACATTCATCAAGACGATGTTTAACGTTTCGATCGAATCAACATACATCCACAAATTACCCCGAGTGATCAACACTTAAGCAAAGTTAAAAATACTCAAAAATGTGCCACAGTGTCTATGGACCAGCTGTAGAAGGGGTTAACCAATGCCTCACCTATGGCACCACGGAACTACGGCAAACCCTAGGGTTCAATCGCGGTTCCGTGGGCATAGAATCGAGTTAAGGTTATTATATTCTTCTAGAGAGGCCATAGGGATACTTGCACGACTATTGAATATAATCAACTTAGGAAAATTACAACACTTGAAAATTTTAGCGGGGTACTAGATGTGGTGTTTGAAGTTCGTTCGAACTGCTAAACATTGTCAAGGTTACCTTTACAGTGTTAAAATATACGACTACGAAACACTACGAATTAGCCCCTAATCAAAATAATCATCACATGAATATTTGGGCTAAACAAACAATACCTGAAACCCCAAAATATACAGATAAGAGCATAGTGTGGAAACGAAGTGGGAAGGAGCATAAGGGGTCGGCGTCGCCGGATTTGGGAAGGAGGGGCTCGGCCAAAATCCGAGCAAGGGGTCCGTGTTCACACTGTGTTCTAGTTACATCACATGCAAGCTTCTGCAGCTGTTTAAATAATTTTTAAACGACTTTTTAAAAAAAATTACAGAGAGAAAATTAGGGTTTCATAATATCGTATTTTCAGAGTCGATTTCGTTTTCGTAATTGTTTTAACACCGTGTCTAAAATTCTAGCTTGGCTCTAATACAACTGTTGGGTTTACCTAGCACCTACTATAGGGTATGGAAGTATCACACATGCCACAACAAAATTTTTAAAGGTGCTAAGTAAACTAACCATGAATTTTTAACTAGAATATTTAGGGTAACAAGCAAAGTATCATATACAAATAAGATTCTACCACTAAGTGTAGAGATTACAACCTTTGTAGACCCCCCTTGGTGACTCCTTGGACTTTTGAGAGTTTGGAACGGATCGCTAGAGTCCTTCCTCGTCCACGATGATCCACCCGAAGTCCCTTTACCCAAAGATCCTTGCTTTACTTGATCTTTTAAAGAAGTGTAGCAAACACCCTACACGAATGGGCTAGATGTGTGTAGAATGATGAGGTGGCTTGTATTCTCTAATCAAAACCCTTTCTTTTTTTACTACCCCACTCAAAGAAAATCTCAAGAGAGAGAGGAAGAAGAAGATAATGGCAAAGCTTGAGCTCAAAGTGTTTTGTGATGAATAATGAGATGAGAATGAATAACCAATATTAAATCATTCTCTCCTCAAACCATGGTTAGTAAATATCTAGATATTTATCATTGAGTTTAAAAGCCAAAAGAAAATTAACTCATGGTTAAAAGTTAGGTCAAGAAAGGTCAAAGATGATAAACATTAACCGTGAGTGAATTATCTTTTCCTTTTATCAAAATAAATAAATATATACATATTTACAACCATTTGAGTCTTGCATTGCCACCATCCATTGTATCAACAACCATGATACAATGTATGTATGTATGTATGTATTTATGTATGTGTCCATGCACATCATCATGTGCATACATACATCAACAAAGAAAAGGGTTTAATAAAGAATTAATCTAAAAGTCAAATGTTAAATCAATAATCGGTCATATCACATACGACCCGACCAATAGAAAAACGCCCGATTAAATATACGGTATCACATACACGCATTTAATCGGGTCCCTGCGCATATCTCATATGCACACCACATCTTTTCGCCTGAGCCATGAAACTTCATTGTGGGACTCTAAGACTCGTCAATACGCCGGCAGCAAGTGATGATCATATCAAACACCTACAAGCCGCAAGCGGTCAGCAAAACGTAACGGCCACCCGGGTATTAAGCGATCAAAAGAAAACTAGCGAAGCAGTCAAAACTCCCGTCGAGCCAACTGGCAACACTTACCGTACAGTCCGGTCTCTTCTTCAGATATGTTGCATATCAAGTTTAGGGATGGCATCGTCGACCCCAATAACTCAATAAGTCATGCCGATATATGGCTCATAACAAATCGAGAAACTACTGATAACATTTATCAGTAAATCTCAGCAGCCCTGGACAGGGACTTCCTGTTATAGCCAATCGGCATAGCACAATATCAACCCCCAATACCGGGAGAGAAGAAACCCCTCCTATCGCTAATTGCATCCATATGCCTTGGGACTGTACCTGATGATGCTCAATATTGGCGATCTCCAAGATCAGGACACGTGGCAGATGACGTGTCCCGGAAATCAGATGAAAAGGGCCCACAGGGGCCGACCAGGCCACCCCTGTACCCGACCTGCAAGCACAACCTGGCTCTCCTTAGAGCCCCTGCAAATTGGCCTCCTCGGCCTCTCAGCTCGCCCCGAGCTGCCACAGGACCAAGATGCCTCGGCCCTCCCGCTCGTCCCCGAGCTCTCCCCTGCCGAGGCCATCTTCCTCGGTCCCTCCGACCGACCAACTCCACCACTCACAAGTGTAACCGACGCTCCACAAAGCTCGCCATGCGCAGATTCTCCACCGGCAACATCCCACGTTCAACGCCATCACGATCCCCATTAACGTGTGATCCGATCATTACGCGGACGTGACATCGAGAGCGTAACTGCCGGCGAGATTCTCGCGCCTGCTGCTGCGTGCTGCCGCCATTATATAAACCCCCATCACAGAGGGGTCAAGTAAGCTTTTTTCACCCCACTTAGCCGTTACTCTGCTCGGATCTTATGCTAACTTGATCGTCGAAAGGTCCTCGGTGGTACCAAACCACCCCGGGACTTCCTTGTAGGTACTCGGTGCAAACCCCTCAAACCACCAATCTCCTCAAAACCCATTGAGACCCACACGCAACAGGAGATCACCTCCAAAATCCACCGGGAGATCGATAGAAGACAACATCTGACGGAGACCCGAAGAGGACCTCCATCAGTTGGCACCGTCTGTGGGAAACTAAATTCCACAAAAAACAAAGTTGGCCTTTCGATCTCTATCCACATGGAAAGCGATCACCCTGAAGATCCAGGTACCAGCCGCTGCCTCCCCCTCACCAGAGGCGTGAATGAACCTCCTCCGAGCGAGCCAGCCGACTCGCAGAGATCAGGCCGAAGCGCCTCAGAGACCACAGCTTGCCCATGGGCTCGTCGTAGAGCTGCTCGGACAAGGGGTTGTAAAGCCCCGGCGATGCCCTCCAGATGGAGTACATCAGCAGCTGCATAGGGGGAGCGCCGGGGGAGCAGCCGGCCGAAGTGGTCTTCGATGTTCCCGTAAACCAACTGCACCGTGTCCTCGGTGCAGTTCCGATCATAGAGGTATACGTCTTCGAAGTGGATGATATCGGGGATGGTAAAGGCGAAGTCTTCCATTCTCGACGATCTGTTTATGAAGAAAAGAAGGACCAGTGCTCCCTCATCTTTATATAGCCAACTGCGCCCCAATGGGACTCAACAGTCGCCCGTTTTCGCCCAAAAAGTCGCTGCCACGCGGCAATCATTGAGCCTTCTCTGGCGGAATCGAAACGACGCGACTCTGACGCTTCGCCTCCCCACACATTCAATGCGCATGCTATGCGCATGTCACCGCGACCGTCCATGTTCCCCATACCTGCAACTGGATGGTCGGGCGAAACCTCATGAAGAATCGGCCAAGCAGCTACCCTGCTCGGCTATCCCCGGCCAGTGGCTTCCCCACTCACAACGCCAGGGATCAAAGCCCTCGCCAAGTGGCAACCGCGCATCTCCACTACCTGGTTATCCTTAGCAGGCCTCCTACGGCCTCTCCAACGCTAAGGATTAAAGTCCTCCTTAGAGGCAGCCGAGCATCTACCCTGCTCGGCTATCCCCGGCCAGTGGCTTCCCAACTCGCAACGCCAGGGATCAAAGCCCTTGCCAAGAGGCAACCGCACAGCTTCACTGCCCGGTTATCCTTAGCAGGCCTCGTACGGCCTCTCCAATGCTAAGGATCAAAGTCCTCCTTAGAGGCAGCCCAGCGGCTACCCTGCTCGGCTATTCCCGGCTGGTAGCTTCCTACTACGACCGACAGGGAACAAAAGCCCTCCCAAAGGAAATCGAGCCCGACCCTCGCTCGACTATCCTTCAGGAAAAAAGCCCTCGCCAAGAGGCACCGGGCAGTAACCCTGCTAGGCCAAGGGTCCTTGGTAGGCTTCTTACAGCCCCTCCGGCGCTAAGGACCAAAGTCCTCCTTTGAGGCGGTCGAGCCCGACCCTTGCTCAGCTATCCCCAGTGTTCACACCATAATATTGCATTATTATATTCCCCATTCTTATTCTTTTTATAAATAAACAGGTGCTTTTGACGCATGTCTGCTACATGTTACAGGTTACAAGTTCTTGGACAGAAAACAGTGAAAACGATGTAAAGACGATGAAAAAGTGGACTTTGACCAACAAACAGAAGACTCTTGATCAAGCCGACATAAGGAACAATTCACAAAGCAAGATTCAAGACATCGACTCAAAGCGAACGGGTAGAAGTCCACTACAAATTGTTCACTGAAGATCTGGAACCAACCTAGAAGCCCAAATGGAAAAAGATATATAGAAATAAGAAGCCCAAGCAAGGCCAGGAAAACTCATGGCCCAAATCCATCTTTTGGCCGCGGAACCGCGGCCAAACCAGGCCTCGGGCCATGGTTCCGCGGCGGTCCTGGGTGATCAGATGAAATAATTTTTACCAAAATGTGGCGGCGGTTTTGACTAGTCAACTTAGGGCTATTTTTGTAATTGTAGACATGCGGATCAAAATATAACCTAGGGTTTCTATTTCCTATAAATATAACTCTAAATCATTGTAAACTTTATGCCTCCTTTTAATAATAAATTCAGATCTGTTTATGGAGAGCATCGGTGTTTCTTTTCAATTCATGAATTCAGATCTGACAAACTGCGTTGATGATTGGTGAGATGCATCTGTAAGTAGTTTTAATTCCTTGCTCTAGTTTAGATTTCAATTCTTTGCCCTAGGTAGATTTAATTTCTTACCGTAGATAAATTGCTTAGAGTTAGCTTTGGGGAAGGATTTTGAGATGAGATCTCTCATCCCTTTCTTCCCATAATATATTTTCAATAGGACTCCATGCATACACGCACACACCGTACCCTACGGCACCCTATCCCTCGAGGTAGCGGTGATACCGTAGTGTAAAAGCCCGGTTGCGCGCGTTTTCCATGGAGGTTAGGGTAAGGATCTCTAAAGGAAGGATAAGAACTTAGAGGAAGGAACACCTTCCCGAATGGATCTAATCCCCTTTATTGATAATTACCATAACTCCTCATAGATCTTCATTCGGGTATAGAAAGCGTTGAGATTTACTTGCATTTCCAAACCATCCCTAAACCTAACCCTAGCAAGAATAGATCTAGATAATCGTAGATAGAATAATTTAGGTTTTTAAATTTAATAACCAATCCGAACACCCTTCGGAATTAACTCGTTAGCGCGACTAGGAAATTCACAAAAATCCCTGTGGACCGACCCGTACTCACCGGCTAGCTTCATGCGACGCCGTTCTTGATTGCGGTAATAGATAGTTTTTGAGATCAATCAAATGGCGCTGTTGCCGGGGATGGCGTGTTATTTCCTTTTTGCAATTTCGGGTTAATCAAAATTAAAAAAATAAAAAAAATCCAAAAATTATAAAAATATATCAATTGTTATTCTTTTGGAAAGGGTAATTTGTTGTTTGAATCTTGCAGGATCTACACAAATTCGGATCTGGAAATTTCCAGAAAGCAAAACAAAAATCAGAAGATCAGAACAGAGGAGGCTTTTATTAAAAGAACCACAGAAGAAATTTGAAGCAGTGTTCAGCTAAATAGACCGCGGTTCCGCCGCATTTGTCTGCTCCCACCGCGGAAGGGCGGCTCTTTGATGACGTCAGGAAAATTTGAAGGCGTGATTTGCACGTGTGACCGCGGTTCCGCCGCCCGAGACCTCTTTTGCCGCGGAAACGCTGCGTATAGGTGACGTCATCCTCTGGAATTTGCACTGTAAGCTTCCTGTTATTTCTCCTCTACAAATTTGAAATATCTTTTCTGGAAATTCCTACAGGATTCCGTGAGCTATAAAATATATTCCCTTCCATATAACAAATCTTGTGCAGGATTTTTGCGCCTAGTTTAAAATAGAAATTGATTGCAAGTAATCTTTTTGTTGCATATCTTTTCTCGAATATCTTTTTGCAACAATTTTTTCCAAATAAAGATTCTTGTGATATGCTTAAAATAATAACTGATTGCAAGTAATATTTTTTTGGTTACATATCTTTAACTAAAAATCTTTTTGCAACAATTTTCCAATAAAGAAAAAGAAAAAGGAAAATTAGTATTAGAAAACTTGCAAACTTTTGCCGCAAATAAATCCTTACACCAACCAACTTTCTTTCTTTCACCCTTTCTTCTAACATGGGTACTTCACATAATAAATCACTTGCCGAACTTTGGTATCCCGAACCTAATTTTGCGTCATACGTCAATTTGTTCGGTTAATTTAAAGACAATCCTTCCTTACCTAAAATATCTTTGAAAGATCAAATAGAGGCGTCTAGGAGAAACAGTTTGACTTTTCAACCCACTTTGTGTCAACCAAGTCAACCTTTACCACATCCATATGTTGATACCTCTTTTTCAAGTCCTGCTGTAACTCCTAAACCGATGTCCATTGCTGAGCATATTGCTCAATCTCGCAGTCGATCTTTCACCCCTCTCTACACATCTAATTCTAGGGATCAACAAGACTATTCATCTTTTTATCCACATGTTGACCCTACCCCTGCCCACCCACCCACTTCCTACCAGTCCTACCCGACCTTTCCACCTTCACTAGACACTGCTTCTACACAGCCTGTTGGGAGTTTTGCATATCCACACGATTTCGAATCTTTTGCCGAAACCCCCTTACCATCCAAGTCTAGTTTGGAAGAGTCATTGGAGGCTTATATCTTAGCAACAAACAAAATGGTTAGGAATGTGGAAGCGTCCGTGGCCGCCCTTATGCAACCTGCTGAACCGGTAGCTAGTTTTCCGCTAGCTCCAAATTTTTCAATGCATGAGGAGGCGGTTGGACAGATTGAGAATGTGAGAGGATTTCCAAATCAAACCTACCCTTACCCAATTGAAGCCCACAACTCCAGAGTTCCATCGATTGCCCTAAATAGTTCACCTGTTGAAAATAAAAATGAGTTGTGTGATTTTGTATTGTTTGATTTGCCAAATTGTGAAGAACCCCTTTCGAGTGAAACCACACCTAATCCTTTTGATCTTTACACCTCCCATCTAGAACCTAAATCGATAGATATCCATGCTTTTGATGAGGTGTCTAAGAAAATTGATTTTCACTTGATTGAGGATATAGCCGCCGGGAATATTTCGGATGATGAACCTGTCGATTTAATTGAGATTTTATGTTCAAATCATCATCCCGAGTTATTAAATGTTTCTCCCGAATCTCATATGCGTCTTGACTTTGATGATAATGGCATGGATGAGTTGAATCTTGAGGAGAATTATAAGGATAGTATTGAGGAGAGTTTTGAGGATCATATTGAGGTTGAACTATTTTTGTTTGATATGTCTGATTTTCCAATTCATCCTCTTGAACCTTTACCTATATCACCCTCCCTCCTTTCCATCGTTCCGACCACGCCGAATATCACGCTTGAAGACTGTGAGCTTGAAAAATTTTCCTTTGAATCTGATACTGTTCTCACAGATGATAACACTTACGAGTGTTTCACTTTTTCGGACGATATTGAAAACTCACCTCCCGAGTTTGAGTCCTTTACATTTTCAGATGAGTTAGTTGAACCATCAGACTCGGGTGCTTACAGTAGTTTCGAACCATTAATGGAATCTTTCAAGTTCGAGACAGTTTACTACGGTGAGAATGATACTATCCCTAGTTCACTTCCTTTCGTCTTTCCCATTGTTCCGACCGTACAAGAGACCGTTACGCTTTCATCTCCAATACCAAGTTCGGCGTACCCATGTTTTCTTGCGAATCTTGAGGGATTTGATCCCATTTCTCGACGGGTTGATAGGTTAGCGCAATCGCTTTTAACACATCGGTCATCACAAATTGCGCTAATTTATTCACTCGATTTACACCCTCAAGATCGCGCGACCCTTCTTTCTCCTTTCCGCCATTCTTCTCCTTCACCGAGACCATATTCTACCATTCTTCTTTCCACACGGTCTCGCGTGTTTCTCATTTCTTTCTTCTACACCCCATTATTTCACCAACTTAGCCATTACCATGATAAGATTTTTGAATGGTTGGTGCTAATCTTTGGCTTGTGTAAGGCCAAGCTTAAGTTTGGGGGGAACCTTGTTGTATATATGTATATATTTTTGGTTTTCTTTTTCTATAAAATAAAAAAAAAAAATCAAAACATTAAAAATATATTTAAAAAAATTTATAAATAAATAAACAGAGGATTACTGGTATTTTGACCCTCTTGGTTTAGCATGACAGTGAGGACACTGTCAAGTTCAAGTTTGGGGGTATGCTCGGTACGTCTTTTTCCTTCACATTCATTTATACATATTTTTGTATTTGCATACTTATTTGAAAACCCATAAAAAATTGAAAATTTTCAAAAATCATAAAAATTAATGTATTCAATTTTGGCTAATTGACTTGAGTTTGACAAATAGGTTAACTGGCTAGGAACAACTAGATCTTAGACTTAGTGAATAAAAAACCCTAAAAATAACATTCCTTAAAGTTTAACGGTAGAAAGTATATGCCTTGTAGTTTATTTAGAAATAGGCAAATTTTGGGTTCACTTCTTGGGCTAAGTCAAAACAAGGAAAGAGTATTGATGTTCTTATTAGAGTATAAGTTTGAAAAATAGTTCCTAGCTTAATTCTAGATTCTGAAAACGTATACCCTACAATTTGCACAATCACGCACCTTGAAACTTGGAATAGTAGAAGAGACCTTGAAATGCTCTTGTTTAAAGTCCTTAGTACGAAAAAAAATATACAAGTGTGAATAAAGAATAAAAAAAATGGACACTGGTTTTTGTGATTACTTAAGGCTGCAAAAATAGAAAAATATTTAGCGAGGGTGCTTCTTCACCTAGTGCCTTAGACCAACTGGTTTGGGAGTCACTGCTAAAGCCTTGGGTATTGCAAGACTAGGAATTACGCTTTAATGTGCAAACACATCTTGTAATCGGTCGTTGGTACCTCAAGAAGTATTAACGGTCGCATGAAGGATGTGTAAGCAAATTTCATTTAAAAATTCACTAATTAATAAGTGCTTTGGACAATGGACGAGAGCATGATTGCTTGATTTGAATTTCCAAGTGTAGGGGTGATTTATACACACACGTAGGGATATGTGATTGGGATTTAGATGAGAGAAAGGAATGAAGAATAGAACTTGTATCTTTAGTAGAGTTGATAGAAATTCCTAAGTGGAGATGGAACCCTAGAAGGAAAACTTAAGAAATGCCGAAAGCTAAGTAAATCTATAGAACATATATGATCTTAAGTTAAATGATGAGGAAGTGTGAAGAATATGGGTGGATAATTTACGGGTCGAAGATAATAGAATTTCTTGTTAGAAACCCTAATTGGAGAATAAAAGTCGAAAAGCCGAATTGATAGGATTTTGTGGGTAGTATCCGCTGAAAACCCTCAGGAGACAACACTCCTCCTACTAGGGACACCTAGAGGTATAACGGCTTGTTGCACGTGCTCAGCGCAATCGCGTTTCCCTGCGAAAGTGCGGTTAGGAATTTAGTGAATAAAAATAAGTTTGCTCGAGGACGAGCAAAAGATAAGTTTTGGGGTATTTGTTCACACCATAATATTGCATTATTATATTCCCCATTCTTATTCTTTTTATAAATAAACAGGTGCTTTTGACGCATGTCTGCTACATGTTACAGGTTACAGGTTCTTGGACAGAAAACAGTGAAAACGATGTAAAGACGATGAAAAAGTGGACTATGACCAACAAACAGAAGACTCTTGATCAAGCCAACATAAGAAACAATTCACAAAGCAAGATTCAAGAAATCGACTCAAAGCGAACGGGTAGAAGTCTACTACAAATTGTTCACTGAAGATCTGGAACCAACTTAGAAGCCCAAATGGAAAAAGATATATAGAAATAAGAAGCCCAAGCAAGCCCGGAAAAACTCATGGCCCAAATCCATCTTTTGGCCGTGGAACCGCGGCCAAACCAGGCCTCGGGCCGCGGTTCCGCGGCGGTCCTGGGTGATCAGATGAAATAATTTTTACCAAAATGTGGCGGCGGCTTTGACTAGTCAACTTAGGGCTATTTTTGTAATTGTAGACATGCGGATCAAAATATAACCTAGGGTTTCTATTTCCTATAAATAGAACTCTAAATCATTGTAAACTTTATGCCTCCTTTTAATAATAAATTCAGATCTGTTTATGGAGAGCATCGGTGTTTCTTTTCAATTCATGAATTCAGATCTGACAAACTGCGTTGATGATTGGAGAGATGCATCTGTAAGTAGTTTTAATTCCTTGCTCTAGTTTAGATTTCAATTCTTTGCCCTAGGTAGATTTAATTTCTTACCGTAGATAAATTGCTTAGAGTTAGCTTTGGGGAAGGATTTTGAGATGAGATCTCTCATCCCTTTCTTCCCATAATATATTTTCAATAGGACTCCATGCATACACGCACACACCGCGCCCTACGGCACCCTATCCCTCGAGGTAGCGGTGATACCGTGGTGTAAAAGCCCGGTTGCGCGCGTTTTCCATGGAGGTTAAGCTAAGGATCTCTAAAGGAAGGACAAGAACTTAGAGGAAGGAACACCTTCCCGAATGGATCTAATCCCCTTTATTGATAATTACCATAACTCCTCATAGATTTTCATTCGGGTATAGAAAGCGTTGAGATTTACTTGCATTTCCAAACCATCCCTAAACCTAACCCTAGCAAGAATAGATCTAGATAATCGTAGATAGAATAATTTAGGTTTTTAGATTTAATAACCAATCCGAACACCCTTCGGAATTAACTCGTTAGCGCGACTAGGAAATTCACAAAAATCACTGTGGACCGACCCGTACTCACCGGCTAGCTTCATGCGACGCCGTTCTTGATTGCGGTAATAGATAGTTTTTGAGACGAATCACCCAGCTGGTAGCTTCCTACCATAACCAACAGGGATCAAAGTCCTCGCCAAGAGGCACTGGGCAGTAACCCTGCTCAGTCCCCGTCCTGAAGGATCAAAAGCCCTCGCAAGAGGCAACCGAGCCCGACCATTGCTCGGTCATTTCCGGCTGGTGGCTCCCTACCCATGACGCCAGGGATCAAAGCCCTCGCAAGAGGCCTCTGGACGGCTACCCTACTCGGTCATCCCAGGCTGGTAGTTTCCAACCCACGATGCCAGAGATCAAAACTCTCGCCAAGAGGCAACCGCGCAGTTTCACTGCCCGGTCATCCTTAGTGGGCTTCTTACAGCCCTTCCAATGCTAAGGATCGAAGTCCTCCTTAAAGGCAGCCGAGCGGCTACCCTGCTCGGCTATCCCCGGCCGGTAGCTTCCCTACTCGCAACGCCATGGATCGAAGCCCTCGCTAAGAGATAACCGCGCAGCTTCACTACCCGGTTATCCTTAGCAGGTCTCCAACAGCCCCTCCAATGCTAAGGATAAAAGTCCTCCTTAGAGGCAACCGAGCAGCTACCCTGCTCAGCTATCCCCGGCTAGTGGCTTTCCCACTCGCAACGCCAGGGATCAAAGCCCTCGCCAAGAGGCAATCGCACAGCTTCACTGCCCGATTATCCTTAGCAGGCCTCCTACGGCCTCTCCAACGCTAAGGATCAAAGTCCTCCTTAGAGGCAACCCAGCGGCTACCCTGCTCGGCTATCTCCGGCTGGTAGCTTCCTACCACGACCGACAGGGATCAAAAGCCCTCCCAGAGGCAGTCGAACCCGACCCTCACTCGGCTATCCTTCAAGACAAAAGCCCTCGCCAAGAGGCACCGGGCAGTAACCCTGCTCGGCCAAGGGTCCTTGGTAGGCTTCTTACAGCCCCTCCCGCTCTACGGACCAAAGTCCTCCTTTGAGGCGGTCGAGCCCGACCCTTGCTCAGCTATCCCCGGCTGGTAGCTTCCTACCACAACCGACAGGATTCAAAGTCCTCACCAAGAGGCACTGGGCAGTAACCCTACTCGGTCCCCGTCCTGAAGGATCAAAAGCCCCTCGCAAGAGGAAACCGAGCCTGACCATTGCTCGGCCATTTCCGGCTAGTAGCTCCCTACCTATGCACCAGGGATCAAAGCTTTCGCAAGAGGCCTCCGGACGGCTACCCCGCTCGGTCATCCCAGGATGGTAATTGCATGCCCATGATGCCAGAGATCAAAGCCCTTGCCAAGAGGCAAGCGCGCAGCTTCACTGCCCGGTCATCCTTAGTGGGCTTCTTACATCCCTTCCAACGCTAAGGATCGAAGTCCTCCTTAAAGGCAGCCGAGCGGCTACCCGGCCGGTAGCTTCTCTACTCGCAACGCCATGGATCGAAGCCCTCGCCAAGAGGCAACCACGCAGCTTCACTGCCCGGTTATCCTTAGCAGGTCTCCAACGGCCCCTCCAACGCTATGGATAAAAGTTCTCCTTAGAGGCAGTCGAGTAACTACCCTGCTCGGCTATCCCCGGTCAGTGGCTTCCCCACTCGCAACGCCAGAAATCAAAGCCCTCGCCAAGAGGCAACCGAGCAGCTTTCCTGCTCGGTCATACCCAGCAGGCGTCCTCCTGCCCAACGGACGCTGCGGGCATGTAGCCCTCGTAACAAGGCCTCTGAGCCCATTCATGCTCGGCACAACTACGGCGAACATCCCTCTGCCCATCATATGCAGCGGATCCGAGGCCCCAACAAGGGACATCAGGTCTATCCAAGTCTGAGCGATCCCCCCTCGACTTCGAGGCTATAGAGATGCCTCCTTCTCAGCAGCGCTTGACACACTTGGCAAATGATCGATCAACTCGACGAATGATCGCTAGACAGATAGCCGGTCTGACATGGAAGCCCAACAGTACAAGCAAAGATATTTCACAAGCATTCTTCACAAACAAAAGATAAAGTGCAAACTGATGAAACAAAAAAGGTTTTACTACCAAAAACCGAAGTCTTTACAAAGGGTATTTTGGGCTCCCCGGCCTTACAGACTACCCGGAGGCTTACAAAAATTCCAGAAGCGGAAAAATAAAAGGAGGAGGAAGATGGGGACTTTAGGCTTCGGGGCCAGACACGACCTCGGGGTCCTCGATATCTACCACGAGTCAAGCAGGGTCCTCGTCCAACTCCTCATCAGGAATCTCTTCCCCCTGCTCATCGGCGTCCGCGAGGGGGTATTCGGCCCAGAGCTCTTCATCAGCGAACTCCGGCATCCGGGCCTTAACGGCGTCGAGGGTCTCGTGCCAGATGCGGGTGGTGGACACGGCCAAGTCATTGTAGAAGTCCTTCGACTTCATGTAGCCCTCTACCGCCTTCGCCGCCGAGAGGTCAGCCTGCTCCTCCGCCTTGACCGCCGCCCCCAGCTCTTTCCGGAAGGTCTTTACCATCTTCTTCAGGTTGCCGGCAAGCGCCTGAGCGTCCTCAAGCTTAATGTAACAACCCTAATTTTCCTATACAAATATTTTTTTCAAATATTTTTTTCAAAATCCATAAAAGGGTATTTTATCCTGAGCACAAGATATAAGTAATTATTTTGCTTTTTAATTACAAGTTAAAAGAATGTAACAACTCCATTTTTAGTGTACAAAAATTTGCTTAAAAATTAATGTATACTTAGGGTATTTACATTTATTGTTATTACTTTAAGTAATTAATTAGCTCCATAATTACAAGAAGGAGCTTGTAGCTCATTGGTAATACCTTGTACTGCTGAACCAAGCCACCAGAGTTCAAATCCCATACCCCGCATTGTTTTTAATATTATTTTTATTTTGAACCTTTAGAATACCAAGGGTTTACACGTGCATATCTCACAAAAACCCCACTACACCCAAAAATGTAACATTGCCAGAGGATAGATTAACCATCGGGGGGATTCAGGCCGCCTGACTCGGCCGGAAATCGGCCGACTCAGCCTCGACTCAGCCGACTCAGTCCTCCGACCGAGTCACGACCGAGTCACGGCCGAGTCGCGACCGATTCGGCCGATTCCGGCGACAACCCCAACATGAAAAATGTGTCTTTTCATCCCCCCTATACACCTGCAAAATTTTATCCTCAGACCATTTCCAGAGCTCTATTAAAACCCCAATTACTCCATTTTTATTACATTTTAATACAATTTATCACATTTTTCATTTTAACCTTTCACCTACCTTAAACCCTAGCCTAACCCTATAAATACCACCCCTAAACACTACCCCCTCACCCCAAAACTCTGAGCCAACTCTTAAGAATTCACTAGAAACCTTGTGTGCAATCGAAGTGAGCGAAAGGCGAAGCTCCGGCGAATTCTCCGGCGGATTTTCCGGCAACGACCCTAGGAACTCCCGGCGACGAAACGACGCACTGGCGATTCCTCCCGATCCACTTTCCTCTTGTCATTGATTGAAACCCGTAAGTCCCCAAATTCTAGCTCTCTTTTCTTTTCTAAAATACGGAATTACAAAACCCGACGGAATCGGAACCAATCCGATTTCCGATTCGGTCTCTTTATAAAACTTCACTTCTCGTTAATACAATTATGCTTAAACTCTCTCATGTTGACTATTAAACACTAATCAACCAAATTGATCAAGTTTCATATCACAAAATAATTACTATTTCATTTTACCGCATTTTTCATGTAAATACCATATAGTTTCAATTCCACCTTTAACATCACAATACTTGCTATACCATTATGACCAGTCACGAGGTAACGACCCACCTCCTCACACACTCATATGCAACATAGCACGATACCCTCAGGAACATAGAATACGGGAAATCGATATCTTTACAAATAAATAACCTTTGAGCTAATAAAAAAGAAGAAAATATCTAGACTCAGCCAATTAAGGACTGTCGAACTCATTAGGACAGAGGAAGGTTGTGGGCATTCAATCGTTTATCTAAACCTGACTTTGTGGTTCCTAGGCTAAACAAGTGAGAAAGGTAACTTTAAAAAGCCCGTCTCGTGGTGATTCGTGAGCGGAACCCTCCTTTCTTCCTTTGTACTTACCTGGCCACAATTGGCAGTGAAGAGGCAATTTGAGGGATATCTCACAACTTGTCACTTGTCACTTTGGACCAGTTAGGAGTAGTCTAGTTGACTTAGGAAACCCTAGAACATATAATACGGGAAATCGACATCTTTATAAATAAATACCATAATTAATAAAACCGTTTTTTCCCTTAATGATTATTATTTATGCAAATCTTTGCAAAGCGCCGCTCAACCCATTTGGGGAACCCGTTCGAGATGGTGCGGATTATCGCACATCCTCAGGCTTAGTAGTGTGAGATGCAGACCTCTGCAAGGAGCATTCAGTCTCGAAAGATTCAAAATACAACATCTTAAGAAAACGAGATTTCTAGAATATTATATATATACTAAAATTATTTTCATATAAATATATGTATATGTAACATAAAAATATCTATTTTGAATCAGTACAAATATTCCACGTTTTCTAAAAAAATATCACAAGAATCATTTTATACTAAAATACCATGAATTCCATACAAAACCAATATTACCAATAAATACCATTTATTATGAAATTAGGATATTTCCACTAGAAATATCACAATATAAAATCTACATTCATTACAACTCTAAAGACGATTAATAAATACTTGGGGTGTATTTTGAAAAGTATATAAAAGTATTTTTACATAAAACCCCCTCAAGTTCTATAATTTATCCTAAGGACCCTAGTAAATATGGGTTTAAGCGGGACCAATCTCTTGAGCCTCAGGGAGCCGGAGAAGTGGGTGCTTGCCTATTTAAGGTAGATAACTTAATAATGGTGTTATCAATACGGTAATCGTCTTTGAAAAAGACACAAATCCTGCCGTCTATGTGCAGCGGTTACCGATAACATCAAAACAATCAGGACTTCAATTTACTTTTCTAATTGTCCGACTCGGTTTGAGTCTCATTATAATCTGACTTGAATATGATTCAAGTACAATCTACAATCTACAATTTACAATATTACAATTCAATATGAATCCATGAATCCATTATTCCATATATTCATTCTATACAACTTGACTGAACCGAACCATGGATATACATTCCATTTACATGATCATCCAGTTTACATGATTCTCCAGTTACATCCGTTTACTGATATCATGGTTTCGGTTAGTCATCCAAACATACAATCTATATTACATGACAATTCAAGTTGCAATACAATACAACAATACAATCAAGAATAACACGGGGTTTAAGGGGTAGATTGGTACGGAAGGTGTTAAAAGTGGCACGAGACAGTAAGACTTAATACACCTAACATGAATCCAGTTGCTGTTGTACCGTGGCATAAACGGTTCCTTGTACTTCCAATTGCCTTTAGTCTCTGGCATATAGAGACTCCTCTCGTATACACTGGCATCCTTTTGTACCAAGCTACAAACAACAGCGTTAATACTAAATACAACATTATAACAATCAAATATAACTTTAAAAGTTACACACTCTCTCTGTATATTCTATTTCTCCCTTATCTTTAGGACTTACCGAGCGATCTGTTCGCGGACGACATTCTCTTTCTTTCTTCTTTGAATGTCGTCAGGTGATCTGGACACGTCAGAGATCGAGCCCAGCGCTGAAAACTTGGACCAGTTCAGTGAAGACCCCGAGCTCTAGTTCATTGTACACTTTTCTATTTCAGTACTTTTCTTTTCTGTTATGCCATTGTTTAGGCATTGCTTTTTATTTCAGTTGTATTTACTTTCCATATATTGTACAGAAAGAATGTGAATAAATAAAGTTGTTGTTTTATTATAACTTGTCTCTTGTGCATTTACTTTTATATTGCTTAGATACGCTTAGCGTATTTACTTCAGAGTAAATACGTAGCGGACCAGTCGCGTCCCCTTCGCCGTATACCGAGAAACAGGGTGTGACACTTAACCTCGGCGGCCATGGCGGCCTCGCGGTGCCGGGCAGCCTCTCGTTTCCCGACCTCCACCTCGCCCTCCAGGGAGGCAACCCTCGCCATCGCCACCTCCAGCTCCCGCTTGGAGCTCTCTTCTAGCAAGGCAAGCCGGTTCGCGGCCTCCATCGTCGGGGCTATCACCTCGGCCTCCATGCGTAAGGCAAGGGCGACGTGCTGGAGGACCTGAAAAAATAAGAAAGAGGTCAGGAAGACGTAGGAAGCACCAAATCTCACGAGCAACCGAGCACTCACCTGCACGGACTCCTGGGCGATGGACGCCATCTGGGCCCTGAAGGTCCCCCCGGGGACCCTGCCCTCTACCGACCTCTCTATTTCGTGCAGCATGCTATCCGCGACGGATAGCCCCGAGGGAATCGCGAACCGGAGGCCCCCCTCCTCCACCATGATCGGCGAGGACGGGCCTCGAGGAGGCCTCCGAGAACCCCTCTTGAGTGGCTCCGATGGAGAGCCGGTCTCCTCCTCCGAGACCAGGTCCTCCAGAATTCGAGCCCGCTTTCGGCCCAACGCTCTGCTAGGCCCCGGGGCGGGATCTGCCACCGAACACTCAAGGGACGCGGCCACCGAAGGCGCTGGGACGGAGGCTGAAGGAGCCGGGCAGGCTTCGAACGGGAAGAGTTGGCGCCTCCAGCCTTCATGACCTTCCTCGGCTGGCGCATGGAGGCTCGGTGCTCGTCCATATCCATGGGTCCTGCACAAAACTAAAGGCAAAGAAGTCAGCGACACATGCAATATACAAGACAGAAAGCAAGCCTAACTTATCGACGAATCCGACGGGGCTGAGTCCGGCCCAACTCAGGACCCTTTCAGATGGCGACACGTCAAATCAGGGGACGGGCTCCCATGACGCCACTCTCACCGCGGCGCCCGGCAAGCATTTTTCCCTCGACCACTTAGTGGGCACGGGCCAGTCTTCGCCCTCGGGCAGCTCGACGAAGAAAAACTTCTTCTTCCAGTCGTGAATGGAAGAAGACAGGGCAACAACCCCTATCCCGGCGGCGCCCCCTGTCGCTTTCTAAAAGAGAGGTAGACCCACCTCGGGTCACCCGCTCGATCCCCAGGATGATTTTTGAAGACGAAGGAAGAATCAAGGATGGAGAGGCTGAAGGGAACCGCCTGTAACTTCAGGCGGATCAGGAACCCGAGGAGAATCCTCCACGAGTTCGGCACTAACTGGCCAGGGGCTAGCCCGAAGAAGTTCAGCGTTCGACGACCTTGGGAGAGAAGGGCAGGCGCATTCCACCCCAAAAAGCTTCCAAATACAGGGCGATCTCCCTACCCTGTACTTGGTCCGCCCTCTTTCCCTCCTTGGCCAGGCAAAGCGTATAACTTGAGGGGATGTGGAAGCGAGCCCAAGCGTTGGCAAGCTCGTCTGCATGCCTCACCCAACACGATGCGCCGGGGGTAGCGTCTGCCGCCTCCTCCCTAGAGGCAGCCCTCGCAGCATGATCCCGGGAAGAGGATCTGACCCCTGCTCTTCAGGAAGACTCAGGCTCAACTAGAAGGTCCCTAGAACCTACTCATATGGCATCTACAGATTCTACGAAAGAAGACATCTAACCTGAAGAAGAGAGATCCTCGGGAAACGAAAGCAGAAGAAAGAACACGAGCGCCGAGCAACCAGGACTTAGAGCGAGGAAATATAAAGGAGTAGGGGCCCTGGAGTGGGCCCTACCCCTATTTATCACTGCAATCGCCCTCATCCAATGGCGCCCTTCATCTCCCGCCAAAACGCCTCCTCGCGCCCAACGGCCCCGATCGCTCCACTTGTCGTTCCCACACTGGGCCGCAGCCCATCAGACGCCGCTGGTCTGCACACGTCGCGTCGGCCAACCGACGCATGACACGTGGACCGTCGTTTTAGTGACAGGATGTATGAACCGGCGCACCTTCCTTAAATGCAGAGATCTCGCCCTGATTCGCTGGCAGAAAAGACAGCCGACAGCCCGGGGACGCGTCCCGACGAAATCTTAAGAGGGAGCTCACCCCGGGCGGCCCGGCAGTCCACTCTTGACCCGACCCGCCAGCTGGTCGGGACAAGAGTGGGGGCTAATGATGATGCTCAATATTAGCGATCTCCAAGATCAGGATACGTGGCAGATGACGTGTCCCAGAACTCAGAAGAAAGGGCCTACAGGGGCCGACCAGGCCACCCTTGTACCCGACCTGCAAGCACAAGCTGGCTCTCCTTAGAGCCCCCTGCAAATTGGCCTCCTCGGCCTTTCAGCTCGCCCCGAGCTGCCACAGGACCAAGATGCCTCGGCCCTCCCGCTCGTCCCCGAGCTCTCCCCTGCCGAGGCCATCTTCCTCGGTCCCTCCGACCGACCAACTCCACCACTCACAAGCGTAACCGATGCTCCGCAAATCTCGCCATGCACAGATTCTCCGCCGGCAACATCCCACATTCCACGCCATTATGATCCCCATTAACGGGTGATCCGCTCATTACGTGGGCGTGACGTCGGGAGTGTAACTGCCGGCGAGATTCTCGCGCCTGCTGCTGCGTGCTGGCGCCACTATATAAACCCTATCACAGAGGGGTCTAGTAAGCTTTTTTCACCCCACTTAGCCGTTACTCTGCTCGGATCTTATGCTAACTTGATCGTCGGAGGGTCCTCGGTGGTACCAAACCACCCCGGGACTTCCTTGCAGGTACTCGGCGCAAACTCCTCAAACCACCAATCTCCTCAAAACCCATTGAGACCCACACACAACAGGAGATCACCTCCAAAATCCACCGGGAGATCGACAGAAGACAACATCTGACGGAGACCCGAAGAGGACCTCTATCAGTACCCAAAGTCCACATATTTGCATGACTCAGTAGAGCCGTGGTAAGGTGGAGATCAAAGTACAGTGAGAGGACACACAAGACTCTATGACGATCTTGGGTCTACAGACTAACCTGTACCGGTGTCACCTGAGAACTGCTATCCGACGATAGATATAATACCACATAGGAGTTCTCGGCGAGTCCGTTAAGTATACCCAGTCTCCACTGAGCACCCACATACAATCTTTGGTGTCACCACACCAGATGGATATGGGATCATCCATCACCCATCATATAGGACAAGAATGGTATACGCTAGTCTACTTTAGAATATCGATGCCCCGTCTCGATACACCCACGACTAGGAACAGTTAAAGGATATGCTTATAAACTACAGGTGTACCGCTAGTATGATCTACATCATAGTCGCAGTAGTCAAGCAAATATCTTATGGGCTTTATCAACATGTACCAAATGAATAATATGCATGATCAAGTGAACATGTCAAGATAAAGTAAACCAGATAGCACACTATCATATCGAGCAAGAAAGTCATCTATATACATATATACATGTCCAACCATCCACTATACATATAATGGCCTTTAGGGCATACATATATCTAACAGTAATTTCTTCTCTTAGTGTTAAATAACTTCTTGCCTGTGATGCTTATTTATTGTTAACCTAAATATTCTAGTTAAGATTCATGGTGAGTTTGCTTAGCACTTCCCTAAAATTTTAAAGTAGCATGTGTGATGCTTCCAAACCCTAGATTAGGTGCTAAGGAAACCCAACACAAGAGGCACCGGGTAGCAACCCTGCTCGTCCCGTCCTTAGCAGGCCCTTTACGGCCCCTCCCGCGCTAAGGATCAAAGCCTTCATCAAGAGGGCAACCGGGCTCGCCCTTGCTCGGTTATCCCTGGCTGGTAGCTGATTGATCATTCTTCGTGTGTATATAAAATGTTTCACAACCAAAGAAATTTATACCGCAATCAATTAACGGTGTCAGTGTAGCACGTTAATGAATACAGATCATCCACTGAGATGTGTGTTTTGATCGATCTTGTTTTAGATGAGTCGAAATGAAAAGATAAAAGAAATTTGCAAGAAAATTGATTCAAGATTTGTGAGTTTTCATTTCAAGAAACATAAAGAAAATAGATCTAGAATCAAGAATCAAGAAATATCCCAATCGATTTAGTTATCAAGATTTGTAGAATAGTGTTAGTGTATATGCCCTAGGGGCCATTATTGTATCATACTAGGTTGTATATTACTTAATGGAAGCTTGGGATATTCACAGTTGTATATATAACAGTATTGCTAAAAATGGTAGTATGCTACTTGGTTTGTGTCTACTTTAATATGTGTATATGTTTCTTGTAACGTATCACTTATACATATTAGTAGAGCCCATAGGATCTTTGCTTGATTACCAGCGTTGTGATGGCAGTCATACTAGTGGAGGCTGGGTAGTCTGTAAGCAACATCCTATACAGGTCCCTGGTCGTTGGATTATCGAGATAGAGCATCGATATTCCGGAGTAGACTAAGTGTATACGCTTTTCATCCCAGTTGGGGAGATGGTCTGTCCCACAGCCATCAGTACGTCGTACTAGAGATAGTATACAGGTGCTCGTTAGGTTACGTATACACCGGACAGGACTCGTCGAGGAACTGATTAGTTGGTATTATACCCATCGTCAGTTATCAGTTCCCAGATGACATGAGTACAGCATAGTCCGCAGACTTGACACTGCTGCTTCGCCTCGAGTGTGTCCCACTGTTCTTAGATTGCTACCCTACCACGGCTCAAAAGAGTCATGCAAACAGGTAGCAGTTGGGTGCAGTCCCGAGCACTTGGAGGCAGTGGCGGTTAGATAGGATTCGTCTCTCCCGGTATTGGGAGTTGATATCACACTGTATCAGAGAGCCATTACGCAAAGTCCCTGGCCAGGGCAAGCGAGATATACGGGTAGGTTCCAGTAGCTTCTCAGGGTGTAATGGGCTTCGCTCCGACACGACTTATACAGCTATTAGGGGACTGATGCTTGCCACCCCCTAGGCTTGATATGCGATAGTCTTAGACGAACAGACCGGACTGTACGAAGATTGTCATATCAGGCTCAGTGGGAGTTCGGATGATTTTCCTCATCGGCCTTCTTATCGACATCTACCTGGGGACCGTTACGTACAGCTAGTGCCGCTTGCGGTCTGTGGTTAAACCCACTGCCAGCGTAGTGTCGAGTCTTTAGAGTCCCACACAGAGAGTTTCCCTGCTCCAGGCGAAACGATATAGAGGTCGTATGGTTTTACAACAAGGGTTCGAATGCGTACGTGTGTTTACGCACGTACGACTTTTCGGACAGTTTTTACTAGCCGGCTTTGGTTTAAGCCAGATTCTAGTATCGGGTTATTGGATTTATACAGTCTAAAGTTTTTCCGTGTTTTCACGAATTGGAGGGGCGTTCTCGTAATTTGTCGGGAAGGTTCTAGAAGAGTGGTGACTAAGGGGTTAAGGTGGCATGAGCATTAATTGCTTAATGACTCATTTGTATGATTCATGCTTTGTATTAAATGATTCATTAATGAGTTAGTAAGTCATATGATGAATCACACTAGATGAATGAATCTAACCATGAAGATAAATCATTTATATTATTTATTTGATTTATTGTTATGGTTGATATATCCATATGAGTTCATTATTCTTTTCATTATCATTCTCACCTTCTCTCTCCTCAAGCCCACTCTCTCTTCAAACCCTAACCCTAACCTCTCATGTGTTCAGATCAAGGGTTAGCTAGACTAATACATCCATAACCTCACTCTATATCCCCTAGGTAGCTTAGATTAGTGTAAGTCGATGTACAACACCCCAATACTTGTGGGGAGGCGGAATTTTCAAAAACGAACTTGTTTAGTGAACAAACATCGACTAACCGCTTGAATCGAAGCTAAACGATAACTAACTACAAACATAGAGTTTCTATGCTACTACGTTTAGGGATTATACCTAATGAATCGTGTCCTTCGTCTTTGCGAACTCCACCTCCTCCTCGGCCTTCTCGAAGTAGTAGACGATCCACCCGAGAGCTTTACTCCAAGCTTAGCCTCTAAACTTGAGGCAACTAAACTTCTCTAAGTGCTAATCAAAGAAGCTAGGTGAAATATAGATAGGGTTATGGATTAAGTAGTCTAACTAATCCTTGTACTCAACACATGAGAGGGGAGGATTAGGGTTTGAAGAGGGAGAGCTTGAGGAGAGAGAAGGTGAGGATAATAATGAAGTGAGAATAATGAGTTATCATAATATATATCAAGCATTTCTTTTATCAAGAAAAGAAAAGAAAAGAATTTAACAACCATGCTTGATAATATCTAGTGATGATTCACATCCATGAGTCATTAAGCATTTATGATGCATTAATGACATGGATGAATCATCCATATGACTCACTAATCACATTCATTGTATATGCCACCTAAACCTCCTTAGTCATCATCTTCTAGAAGCTTCTCGCGCAATTACGAGAACGCCCCTCATTTCCGCAAAAATACGGAAAAACTTTAGACTGTATAAATCCAATAACCGGATACCAGTAACTGGCTTAAACCAAAGCCGACTGGTAAAAACTGTCCGAAAGTCGTACGTGCGTAAAAACACGTATGCGTCCGAACCCTTGTCGTAAAACCATACGACCTCTATATCGTTTCGCCTGGAGCAGGGAAACTCTCTGTGTGGGACTCTAGAGACTCGACTACTACGCTGGCAGTGGGTTTAACCACAGACCGCAAGCGGTACTAGCTGTACGTAACGGTCCCCAGGTAGATGTCGA
The DNA here is from genome assembly GCA_030015575.1 of Agapanthus africanus. Lineage (NCBI taxonomy): Eukaryota > Viridiplantae > Streptophyta > Magnoliopsida > Asparagales > Amaryllidaceae > Agapanthus > Agapanthus africanus. Next base: position 58,879,226 of record JASDDO010000029.1, read on the forward strand.
TAAGAAGGCCGATGAGGAAACCCATCCGAACTCCTACTGAGCCTGCTGTGACAATCTCCATACAGTCCGGTCCGTTCGTCCAAGACTATCGCATATCGGGCCTAGGGGGCGGCAAGCGTCAGTCCCCTAATAGCGGTATAAGTCGTGTCGGAGGGAAGCCCATTACACCCTGAGAAACTACTGGAACCGACCAGCAAATCTCGCTTGCCCTGGCCAGGGACTTTGCGTAATGGCTCTCTGACACAGCGCGATATCAACCCTCAATACCGGGAGAGACGAATCCTGTCTAACCGCCACTGCCTCCAAGTGCTCGGGACTGCACCCAACTGCTACCTGTTTGCACGACTCCTTTGAGCCGTGGTAGGGTAGCAATCTAAGAACAGTGGGACACACTCGAGGCGAAGTAGCAGTGTCAAGTCTGCGGACTATGCTGTACTCATGTCACCTGGGAACTGTTCACTGACGACTGGTATAAAACCAACCAACAGTTCCCTGTGAGTCCTGTCCGGTGTACCCGTAACCTAACGAGCACCTGCATACTATCTCCAGTACGACGTACTGACGGCTGTGGGACAGACCATCTCCCCAACTGGGATGAGAAGCGTACACACTAGTCTACTCCGGAGTATCGATGCCCTGTCTTGATAATCCAACGACTAGGGACCTGAATAAGGATGTGCTTGAAGACTATCCAGCCCCCACTAGTGTGACTGCCATCACAACGCTGGTAGTCAAGCAAGATCCTAAGAGCTCTATCAATACGTATACTCACATATTAAGATAGAAAAACCAAGTAGCATACTACCATGTTTAGCAAGACTGTTATATATATGTGAATATCCCAAGCTTCCATTAAGTAATATACAAACTAGTATGATACAGTAATGGCCGTCTAGGGCATAAACACTAACAATCTCCCACTTGCACTAGGGCCATGTACTGGCATATCGAAGACCAATGATCTCGAGTAGCCTCTCGAACTGAATCTGAGGTAGGGCCTTCGTGAATGGATCAGCAATGTTCTCTTCAGAAGCAACTCTCCGAACCTCGATCTCCTGACGATCAATGATCTCCCTGATCAGGTGATACCGCCTCAAGATGTGTCTGGACTTTGGATGGGACCTTGGTTCCTTCGCTAAAGCTATAGCTCCGTTGTTGTCGCAATACAGAGGTATTGGATCAACTATGGTAGGAACCACCTGAAGTTCTGTTAGGAACTTCTTCACCCAGACTGCTTCTTTTGCGGCATCGCAAGCAGCTATATACTCCGCTTCCATCGTCGAGTCAGCAACGGTGTCCTGCTTGGAGCTCTTCCAGCACACCGCCCCTCCATTGAGGGTAAAGACATAACCTGACATGGACTTGGAATCATCCTTATCACTTTGGAAGCCGGAATCAGCAAAGGCCTCCAACCTGAAGTCTTTTCCGCCGTAAACCAAGAACATCTCCTTAGTCCTTCTCAGGTACTTGAGAATGTTCTTTACTGCTATCCAGTGCTTCTCCCCTGGGTCTGACTGATACCGGCTTACCACGCTCAGTGCGTAAGCTACATCTGGTCTGGTGCACAACATCGCATACATTATAGAGCCTACCGCAGAAGCGTAGGGTATAATAGACATGCGTTCCCTTTCCAAATCAGTCTTGGGAGACATCTCTTTGGAGAGGGTGATTCCGTGACAAGCCGGTAGATTACCGCGCTTAGAATCTTCCATACTGAATCTTTTCAGTACAGTGTCGATATACCTGGACTGCGAAAGTCCCAACATCCTCTTGGATCTATCACGATAGATCCGGATCCCCAGAATGTAAGAGGCATCACCCAGGTCTTTCATGGAGAACCTGTGTGACAAGAATCCTTTGACAGATTGTAGCATAGGAATGTCATTTCCTATCAATAGAATGTCATCCACGTACAAGACGAGGAATACGACACTTCTGGCTACAACTTTACTATATATGCACGGTTCATCTGGATTTTTGATAAAGTCATATTCTTTGACTATCTCATCAAAACAGATGTTCCAACTCCGCGATACTTGCTTTAGTCCATAAATGGACTTAAGCAGCTTGCATACTTTCCCGCTGCTCCCACTCTGATTGAAACCCTCTGGCTGATCCATATAGACGCTCTCTTCTAAATTTCCATTCAGAAAAGCCGTATTTACGTCCATCTGCCAGATTTCATAATCATGGAAGGCAGCAATAGCAAGAAAGACCCGAATGGATTTGAGCATAGCCACTGGAGAAAAAGTTTCGTCATAGTCCAAACCAGGTCTTTGACGAAAACCCTTTGCAACAAGTCTAGCCTTATAGGTTTCCACCTGTCCATCTACACCAATCTTTTTCTTGAAGATCCATTTGCATCCTATGGGTTTTACCCCATCTGGAGCAAAGTCCAAAGTCCATACTTTGTTGGTGTACATGGACTCCATTTCGGTCCGCATTGCATCTAGCCATCGTACCAAGTCGCCGCTCTGGATGGCCTGCTGGAAGTCAGTAGGTTCATCATCATCTATGATGCAATCCTCTCTATCCCCACCTATGAGAAAACCGTAGTATCTCTCAGGCGGATGAGACGGCCTACTACTCCTGCGGAGGGGTGCGGGAATGTCCTGTTCTTCTTGAACTTCTGGTTCTACCAAACTTTCAGTAGCAGCTTGTGGTTCTGGAATTTCTTCCAGTTCTACTGCGCTCCCACTCTTCTGATTTTCTAAAAATTCAGTTTCTAAGAAGTGGGCATGACGAGAAACAAAAACCTTTTGTTCCTCTACGTAATAGAAATAATATCCCTTGGAGTTCTTTGGATATCCCACAAGCTTACACTGTACTGAGCGTGCCTCGAGCTTGTCCGAATGCTGCTTTTTTACAAAAGCTGGACACCCCCATGTCCTAAAATGTTTTAGACAGGGTTTCTTCCCACTCCACATCTGATATGGTGTGGTAGGCACAGTCTTGGTTGGAACCTGGTTTAAAAGATATGCCGCTGATTCTAGCGCATAACCCCAGAAAGATCGCGGTAACTCAGCATTACTCATCATGGATCGTACCATATCCAATAGGGTTCGATTCCGTCTCTCCGATACACCGTTGTGCTGTGGAGTGTATGGAGGAGTAAGCTGAGAGAGAATTCCTTTCTCCTTTAGGTAACCTAGGAACTCGGCACTTAAGTATTCTCCACCTCGATCAGATCTCAGTGTCTTAATACTTTTGCCTGTTTGGTTTTCCGCTTCACTCTTGTATTCCTGGAATTTCTCAAAGGCCTCGGATTTATGTTTCATTAAGAAAACATGTCCATACCTAGAGAAATCATCTGTAAAAGTAATGAAGTAGGAATAACCACCTCTCGTATGTGTAGACATTGGACCACATACATCGCTGTGTATGAGTCCTAAGAGCTCGCTCGCTCTTACTCCTTGTCCAGTAAATGGAGTCTTTGTCATCTTTCCTTTGAGACAAGATTGACAAGTGTCATAGGTTTGATATTCGAACGAGTCCAAATATCCTTCTCTATGCAACTTAGTCAACCTTCTCTCATTGATGTGACCCAGTCTACAATGCCATAAGAAAGCTTTATTTAAATCTGGAGACTTTCTTTTTAGTGTGTTCTGGACATTGAAAATTTGGAGTTGGTTTAAAACATATATACCGTTATTTAGTGTACCGGACCCAATCAAACCATGATTAAGGTGGATGTTGACAACATCTCTTATAAACGTGAAATCATAACCTTTATTTGATAACAAGGAAACTGATATGATATTACACGTTAAGCTTGGTACAAAATAACAGTTATGTAAAACCAAAATGTGTCCACTCGTCAATCCTAGGTGATAATCCCCGACGGACGCAGCTCCCACGCTAGCTCCGTTAGCAACCTTTAGGGTCATATCACCTTCCTTCAGCACTCTACGGTTTCTCAGTGCCTGCAATGAATTGCAAATATGAGATCCTGATCCGGTATCCAATACCCAGGAAGTAGAGTTGATCGACAGACAATTCTCAATTACAAACACACCTGAAGTCGAAGCCACAGCTTGCTTCGGTTCCTGGTTCTTGGCGTTCCACGCCTTGCAATCCTTCTTCCAGTACCCTTTCCTGTGACAATGGAAGCACTCATCCTGGCCTACTACCGGTACCGCAAACTTTTTCTTTCCCTTCCCTCCCACCTTACTAACACCTCCTCTAGGTCTGGGGACGGCCTTCTTCTTCCTTCCTTTGGCCCTAGCCTTGGACCCGGAAGAAGATGCACCGCCAACAAACATAGTGGGTGTTTCCCTTGCCTTCTGCAAGGTGCCCTCTGCACTCCTTAACATGTTCAGGAGTTCCGGAAGTTCAACTTCTTTTCTTTGAAGGTTGAAGTTCAGGATAAACTGGGCGTAGGTGGGAGAAAGGGACTGGAGAATAAGGTCTGTATAGAGCTCATTATCCAAAGTCGTCCCAAGGTCTGCGAGCTCTTCAATATAGCCGATCATCTTTAGGACATGTTCTCCTACTGATGACCCGACAGCCAACCTCGCTCGAAACAAGTTCTTAAAGGTCTCGTATCTTGTTATACGAGATTGCTCTCCATAAAGTTCCTTTGTATGGAGAAATATGCCATCAAGGCCCATATCCTCGCGCCTCCTCTGATGTTCATTGTTCATTGAGGCAAGCACGATGCACTTGGCTTTCGCGCAATCTAAATCCCAGGTTTTGCGGATTTCCTTATCCGCATTGCTGGATTTGGGACCAGGGACAGCAGGTGCCGTAGCGGTGAGGACGTACCCCAATTTTTCATAGGTCAAAGCCATTTTGACATTCCGCAGCCAATCTTTATAGTTTGGCCCTGTCAGTATATTTTTCTCTAAAAGTAACTTAAGTCCAGTCATTTTCAGGGTCGCTGCAATTAGGAGAGAGAGAAGAAAACTCTTTAGCATGATGCTCTTGCAAGTTTAGAGTGGTTTTTAGTTTATCTAAACTGGATGGCTCCCACTGTTTCTCGAATCCTTCCTCAAACCATAAAAGAAGAATTAGCCAGGACTATTCTCACTGTACAATACTTGCTTAACCGTTCAGCCAGGCTGGTGTCGGTACTTCGAGGGAGGTTTTCCAACGCTTTTGCGAAGTTCCTTAATTAAATAACCTCTTTTCTCTGGGGGCGTAACCCCGCTGACACTTTTCTGGACACCTACTAGGTTTATAGCATTGATCGTTAAGTGACGAATATCCTGATAAGTAGCATATACTCACAGTAGGATCAGGATCCAAATATCATCGTATGATAATGTTGAAGGAATCCTACCAACATTCATCAAACTCCAAATGGTATGCATTTCTTTGCAAATTTCAGTTTCTTTAGAAATTCCCGATATTGATTTTTGCCCCATGTTCTTATGATCTTGACTAAGGGCCAACAAATCATAAGTCACATGTCAAGTTCTGCCCATCATTATCCTGTTGATTTGAACCCATCCGTATATACTCTTGACTAAGGGCCAAACAAAGTAATACGAGTGTCCCAAACCAACTCATCTATCTATGCAACAAATGAATACCCCAGCAGCTACCAATCACTATGTCTTGACTAAGGGCCAAACAAACATAGCTTGAATACTACTGACCATTCATAAGAAATGACGGAGGGCTACGACTGGTTTTGGCGAAACCGTGAACATAGTGAACTTGATATAACCGAAGGAACCTGATAGCTTTTAAAAGGAGTGGTTAAAGCTCCGCATTTAAAAATATCTGTTTTTAAAATTAACCGAGTGGTTTCTTTTAAATTGTTCCAACGATTTAAATTTTGGTTTGTTTTTCTTTGCATTATAGATAATGCGTCCCATCATTAACCTATCATTGCAGAAAACAACGAAAATACAACGTCCTCTTATGCCATCCGCATTCGCCACGGGGTCCCGTCATCACCCGTTAGGTTACTTAACTAACGACAGAGCGGGGGCTGGGCTAGCGCGGGTGTAAAACATAAGTGACGTCTAAATAGCTATCATATATAGATATTGTACATTCGTCAGACGCAATAATAGGCATTCCAGATCACAGATGAACTTTATTGGATTTGCAAGCAATCCGTGTTTGTTTTGAGCCTGCAACAAAAGACGGATTACACAGTTGTGATGAATAGCCATTACCCTACCCAAGACCCCAACGGGTACGGCAAACTACCCGCCCGGCAGTTTGTGCACCCCACCTTGGGTCTGTCCTAGGAGCAAAAACAGTAAAATGAAATAATACAACGGTGGCTACAACCGCAACCTGGATGTGCCCCGCAAAATAATATTACAACAAATTACATTTACATCAAATGAATTAAATAATAACCAATCACATAACCCCGGCTAATCATCACAACAGTCCAACACAGTTCATATCCACAAACAGTAAAAACCATTACAGAAATGTGCAACCCCCTGCCAACCGACATACTAGCAGTTAGGGAGGTTTACGAACACATTATACAAACACAGATATAATCCAACAAGCAAATACTCTATAATTTCGATCGATTAAACACTTTTAATTTTGCTCCAATACTTCTCTGTAAATCTGAAACCTGAGCAAAAATAAAATATTCCAGAAAATACCAAATATCACAGAGAAGCAACACAGGAAATTTGGGTTCCTGAATCGCCAACTCGGCGGCGGAAGCGCGGCGGATCGGTGCTATCCGCCGCGGTTCCGCGGCGCTTTAGGCGATTCAGGGGCCCAAATTTCTTGGGTGTTCTTCTACTGTCTTTTTAAGCTTTCTGAACCTCCCTGAAAAATTTTTGGACTTCATTTAAAAAACGACAAAAACTTGTGATTTCGGGTTTTTCCGGTTTCGTTTTTTCCGTTCGAAATTCATACAAATTTGCAAGTAAGCTATTTATTGTTTAGCGAGGCTCTGATACCACTGTAAGTCGATGTACAACACCCCAATACTTGTGGGGAGGCGGAATTTTCAAAAACGAACTTGTTTAGTGAACAAACATCGACTAACCGCTTGAATCGAAGCTAAACGATAACTAACTACAAACATAGAGTTTCTATGCTACTATGTTTAGGGATTATACCTAATGAATCGTGTCCTTCATCTTTGCGAACTCCACCTCCTCCTCGGCCTTCTCGAAGTAGTAGACGATCCACCCGAGAGCTTTACTCCAAGCTTAGCCTCTAAACTTGAGGCAACTAAACTTCTCTAAGTGCTAATCAAAGAAGCTAGGTGAAATATAGAGAGGGTTATGGATTAAGTAGTCTAACTAATCCTTGTACTCAACACATGAGAGGGGAGGATTAGGGTTTGAAGAGGGAGAGCTTGAGGAGAGAGAAGGTGAGGATAATAATGAAGTGAGAATAATGAGTTATCATAATATATATCAAGCATTTCTTTTATCAAGAAAAGAAAAGAAAAGAATTTAACAACCATGCTTGATAATATCTAGTGATGATTCACATCCATGAGTCATTAAGCATTTATGATGCATTAATGACATGGATGAATCATCCATATGACTCACTAATCACATTCATTGTATATGCCACCTAAACCTCCTTAGTCACCATCTTCTAGAAGCTTCTCGCGCAATTACGAGAACGCCCCTCCTTTCCGCAAAAATACGGAAAAACTTTAGACTGTATAAATCCAATAACCGGATACCAGTAACTGGCTTAAACCAAAGCCGACTGGTAAAAACTGTCCGAAAGTCGTACGTGCGTAAACACACGTATCCGTCCGAACCCTTGTCGTAAAACCATACGACCTCTATATCGTTTCGCCTGGAGCAGGGAAACTCTCTGTGTGGGACTCTAGAGACTCGACTACTACGCTGGCAGTGGGTTTAACCACAGACCGCAAGCGGTACTAGCTGTACGTAACGGTCCCTAGGTAGATGTCGATAAGAAGGCCGATGAGGAAACCCATCCGAACTCCTACTGAGCCTGCTGTGACAATCTCCATACAGTCCGGTCCGTTCGTCCAAGACTATCGCATATCGGGCCTAGGGGGCGGCAAGCGTCAGTCCCCTAATAGCGGTATAAGTCGTGTCGGAGGGAAGCCCATTACACCTTGAGAAACTACTGGAACCTACCAGCAAATCTCGCTTGCCCTGGCCAGGGACTTTGCGTAATGGCTCTCTGACACAGCGCGATATCAACCCCCAATACCGGGAGAGACGAATCCTGTCTAACCGCCACTGCCTCCAAGTGCTCAGGACTGCACCCAACTGCTACCTGTTTGCACGACTCCTTTGAGCCGTGGTAGGGTAGCAATCTAAGAACAGTGGGACACACTCGAGGCGAAGTAGCAGTGTCAAGTCTGCGGACTATGCTGTACTCATGTCACCTGGGAACTGTTCACTGACGACTGGTATAAAACCAACCAACAATTCCCTGTGAGTCCTGTCCGGTGTACCCGTAACCTAACGAGCACCTGCATACTATCTCCAGTACGACGTACTGACGGCTGTGGGACAGACCATCTCCCCAACTGGGATGAGAAGCGTACACACTAGTCTACTCCGGAGTATCGATGCCCTGTCTCGATAATCCAACGACTAGGGATCTGAATAAGGATGTGCTTGAAGACTATCCAGCCCCCACTAGTGTGACTGCCATCACAACGCTGGTAGTCAAGCAAGATCCTAAGAGCTCTATCAATACATATACTCACATATTAAGATAGAAAAACCAAGTAGCATACTACCATGTTTAGCAAGACTGTTATATATATGTGAATATCCCAAGCTTCCATTAAGTAATATACAAACTAGTATGATACAGTAATGGCCTTCTAGGGCATAAACACTAACAATTAGCACTTTAAGCCACCTAGTTATCTCAAGTTTGAGATTAAGCTTGGCGTAGGAGCTTTCGGGTGGATCGTCTTTGATTCGAGGAGGCCGTGAAGTTGCCGATGTTCCAAGGAGCCTACGAGGAGTGGAGGATAGCGATGAAGACCCGAAGGACACGGTTCTTGAGGTATAATCACTTCACATAGTAGTTTAGAACTTCTATGATAGTTGTTAGTTATCGTTTAGCTTCGATTCATGCGGTTAGTCGATATTTAAGCAAAAAACAAGATCGTTTTTCATATTTCCGCCTCCCCGCAAGTCGTGGGGTGTTGCATATCGACTTATAGTAGTATCAAAGCCTCGCTAAACAATAATTAACTCATTAGCAAAGTTGTAAGAATTTCGAACGCAAAAAAGAACCGGAAACATCGTCGATTATCACACTTGCTGTCGAATTTTAAACTGGCTCTAAAAATTTTTCAGGGTGCTTCAGAATAACAAGCAGGAAAAACTAGGGCTACTGGAGAAATTTAGGCCTGTGACTCGGCTAACTCACCGCGGAACCGCGGCGGATCCATGTGATCCACCGCGGATCCGCGGCCGAGTTAGGGCCGAGTCAGCCCCAATTTCTTCAGTAACTCATAGGTGTTAACAGTGATGTTTCTGGGATGTTTTATTTTCTGCTAAGATCTCAGGTGCACAGAGAAGTATTGGAGTAGAATCTAAAAGCGTTTGTTCGATCAAAATTTTGCGATGTTTGCTAATTTGATTATATCTGTGTTTGTATAATGTGTTCGTAAATCTCCCCTAACTGCTAGTATATCGGTTGGCAGGGGGTTGCACATTTCTGTAATGGATTTTGACTGTTTGTGTATATGAACTGTGTTGGACTGTTGTGATGATTAGCCGGGTTCAATGATGGGTTATTGTATTAATTCATTCGATGTAAATGTAATAATTTGTAATATTATTTTGCGGGGCACATCCAGGTTGCGGTTGTAGCCACCGTTGTATTATTTCTTTTTACTGTTTTTGCTCCTAGGATAGACCCAAGGTGGGGTACACAAACTACCGGGTATTTTGAAGTGTTGAGGCAGACCGCTTCACTTCTGGTACTTGGCGGGTAGTTTGCCATACCCGTAAGGGTCTGGGGTGGGGTAATGGCTATTCATCACAACTGTGTAATCCGTCTTTCCTTGCAGGCTCAAAAGAAACGCGGATTACTTGCATATCCAATAAAGTTTATCTGTGATCTGGAATGATTATTATTGCGTCTGACGAATGTACAATATCTATATATAAATAGCTATTAGACGTCACTTATGTTTTACACCCGCGCTAGCCCAGCCCCCGCTCTGTCGTTAGTTAAGTAACCTAACGAGTGATGACGGGACCCCATGGCGAATGCGGATGGCATAAGAGGACGTGGTATTGTCGTTGTTTTCTGCAATGATAAGATTAAAGATGGGACGCATTATTATAATGCAAAGAAAATAAACCAAAGTTTAAATCGTTGGAACAAATTTAAAAGAAACCACTCGGTTATTTTAAAAGAGCAGAATTTTTAATTGCGGAGCTTTAGCCACTCCTTTTAAAAAGTATCAGGTTCCTTCGATTATATCAAGTTCACTACGTTCACGGTTTTGCCAAAACCATTCATAGCCCTCCGTCATTTCTTATGGATGGTCAGTAGTATTCAAGCTATGTTTGTTGGCCCTTGGTCAAGACATAGTGTTTGGTAGCTGCTGGGGTATTCATTTATTGTATAGATAGATGCGTTGGTTTGGGACAATCGTATTACTTTGTTGGCCCTTAGTCAAGAGTATGTACGGGTGGGTTCAAATTAACCTGAACAATGACAGGTAGAACTTAACATATGACTTATGATTTGTTGGCCCTTAGTCAAGGTCATAAGAGCATGGGGCAAAAATCCACATCGGGAATTTCTAAAGAAACTGAAATTTGCAGAGAGAAGCATACCATTTTGGAGTTTGATGAATGTTGGTAGGATTCCTTCAACATTATCATACGATGATATTTTGAATCCCGATCCTACTGTGAGTATATACTACTTATCAGGAGATTCGTCACTTAACGATCAATGCTATAAACCAAGTAGGTGCCTAGAAAGGTGTCGGCGGGGTTACGCCCCCAGAGAAAAGAGGTTATTTAATTAAGGAACTTCACGAAAGCGTTGGAAAACCTCCCTCGAAGTATCGACACTGACCTGGCTGAACGGTTAAGCAAGAATTGTACGGTGAGAATAGTCCTGGCTAATTCTTCTTTTATGGTTTGAGGAGGGATTCGAGAAACAGTGGGAGCCATCCTGTTTAGATAAATTAAACCACTCTAAACTTGCAACAGCATCATGCTAATAGTATTTTCTTCTCTCTCTTAAATTGCAGCGACCTTGTAACTACACATAGGTTACATCTAGATAATAATTTGACTGAATCTGACTTATATGACTGGCAAAAGTCTGTCCAGATGTCCATTGCCTATGACAAGCTGGACCACCCTATTGAGGGACATTCCTATTGTTATAGGATTGGGCATTGGCAGAGTGATTGCAGGGCTTTAGAAGCCAGTAGCCAGGATACGAAGCATGTTGTGGCTTCAACTTCGGGTGTGTTTATGATAGAGAACTGTATGCCAGTTAACCCTACTTCCTGGGTATTGGATACTGGATCAGGAACTATATCTGTAATTCATTACAGGCATTGAGAAACCGTAGGGTTATCGGGATAGGTGATATGACCCTCACTGTTGCTAACAGAATGAGCATGAACGCTGAATCCGTAGGGGAATATCATCTTGGACTGACAACTGGACAGATATTGATTCTGCGTAACTGTTTTTATGTACCAGGTACGACTTGTAATATCATATCTGTACCCTTACTTTCTAAGGAAGGATAAGATTTTGCTTTTACAAGAGATGTGGTTAACATCCACCTAAATCAAGATCTGATTGGGTCAGGTACATTAGAAAACGGAATATACGTATTAAATCAAGCCCAGATTTTCAGTGTCCAGAACACACTTAAAAGAAAGTCTCCGGAAATAAATCGGGCTTTCTTATGGCACTGTAGACTAGGTTACATCAATGAGAGAAGGTTGACTAAGTTACATAGAGAAGGATATTTGAATCCATTCGAATATCAATCTTATGCTACTTGTGAATCTTGTCTCATAAGAAAGATGACAAAGACTCCGTTTACTGGACACGGAGTAAGAGCGAGCGAGCTTTTGGGACTCGTACACAGTGACGTGTGCGGTCCAATGTCTACACATGCGCGAGGTGGTTATTCCTACTTCATTACTTTTACGGATGATTTCTCTAGATATGGATATATCTTCTTGATGAAACATAAATCCGAGGCCTTTGAGAAATTCCAAGAATACAAGAATGAAGTAGAAAAGCAAACCGGCAAAAGTATCAAGACACTGAGATCTGATCGAGGTGGTGAATACTTAAGTGCCGAGTTCCTAGGTTACTTAAAAGAGAATGGAATTCTCTCTCAGCTTACTCCTCCATACACCCCACAACATAACGGTGTATCAGAGAGACGGAACCGAACTCTATTAGATATGGTTCGTTCCATGATGAGTAACGCTGAGTTACCGCGATCATTCTGGGGATATGCACTAGAATCAGCTGCATATCTTTTAAACCAGGTTCCTACCAAGACTGTGCCTACCACACCATATCAGATGTGGAGTAGGAAGAAACCCTGTCTAAAACATTTTAAGACATGGGGATGTCCAGCTTTTGTAAAAAGGCAGCATGCGGACAAGCTCGAGGCACGCTCAGTAAAGTGCAAGTTTGTGGGATATCCAAAGAACTCCAAGGGATATTATTTCTATTACGCAGAGGAACAAAAGGTTTTTGTTTCTCGTCATGCCTGTTTCTAAGAAACTGAATTTTTAGAAAATCAGAAGAGTGGGAACGCAATAGAACTGGAAGAAATTCCAGAACCACAAGCTGTTACTGAAAGTATGGTAGAACCAGAGGTTTCAGAAGAAAGGGACATCCCGACGCCACTCCACAGGAGTAGTAGGCAATCTCATCCGCCCGAGAGATACTACGGTTTTCTCATAGACGGGGATAGAGAGGATTGCACTATTGACTATGATGAGCCTACTAGCTTCCAGCAAGCCATTCAGAGCGGTGACTCAGTAAAATGGCTGGATGCAATGCGGACCGAAATGGAGTCCATGTACACTAACAAAGTATGGATTTTAGACGTTGCTCCAGATGGGGTAAAACCCGTAGGATGCAAATGGATCTTCAAAAAGAAGATTGGTGTAGATAGACAGGTTGAAACCTATAAGGCTAGACTTGTTGCAAAGGGTTTCCGTCAAAGGCCTGGTTTGGACTATGATGAAACCTTTTCTCCAGTGGCTATGCTTAAATCTATTCGGGTCCTTCTTGCTATTGCTGCCTTCCACGATTATGAAATCTGGCAGATGGACGTAAAGACGGCCTTTCTAAATGGACATTTGAAAGAGAGCGTCTATATGGATCAGCCAGAGGGATTCATTCAGAGTGGGAGCAGCGGTAAAGTATGCAAGCTGCTTAAGTCCATTTATGGACTAAAGCAGGCATCGCGGAGTTGGAACATCTGTTTTGATGATGCTGTCAAAGAATTTGACTTTATCAAAAATCCAGATGAACCTTGCATATACAGTAAGATTGTAGGGAGAGCTGTAGTATTTCTCGTCTTGTACGTGGATGACATTCTCCTAATAGGAAATGATATTCCTATGTTACAGTCAGTCAAAAGATTTTTGTCACATAAATTCTCCATGAAAGACCTGGGTGATACCACCTATATTCTAGGGATCCGGATCTATCGTGATAGATCAAAAAGGATGTTGGGACTTTCACAATCCAGGTACATAGACACCATAGTGAAAAGATTCAGTATGGATGATTCTAAGCGCGGTAACCTACCGGCTTGTTACGGAATCACCCTCTCCAAAGATATGTCTCCCAAGACTGATTTGGAAAGGGATCGCGTGTCGATTATACCCTACACTTCAGCGGTAGGCTCTATAATGTATGCGATGTTATGTACTAGAACGGATGTAGCATGCGCATTGAGCGTAGTAAGCCGGTATCAAGCAAACCCAGGGGAGAAGCACTGGATAGCAGTAAAGAACATTCTCAAGTACCTGAGGAGGACTAAGAAAATGTTCTTGGTGTACGGCGGAAAAGACCTCCAGTTAGAGGCCTTTGCCGACTCCGGCTTCCAGAGTGACAAAGATGACTTCAAGTCCATGTCGGGTTATGTCTTTACCCTCAATGGAGGGGCGGTCTGTTGGAAGAGTTCCAAACAAGAGACCGTTGCTGACTCAACAATGGATGCAGAGTACATAGCTGCTTGCGATGCCGCAAAAGAAGCAGTCTGGATGAAGAAGTTCCTCACAGAACTTCAGGTGGTTCCTACCAGTGTTGGTCCAATACCTCTGTATTGTGACAACAACGGCGCTATAGCTTTAGCGAAGGAACCTAGGTCCCATCAGAAGTCCAGACACATCTTAAGACGGTATCACCTGATCAGGGAGATCGTAGATCGCCGGGAAATCGAGGAGAAGAGAGTAGAGACAGAGAATAACATTGCTGATCCATTCACAAAGGCCCTTCCTCAGACACAGTTCGAAAGGCTATTCGAGATGATAGCTCTACGATATGCCAGCTCATGGCCCTAGTGCAAGTGGGAGATTGTTAGTGTATATGCCCTAGGGGCCATTATTGTATCATACTAGGTTGTATATTACTTAATGAAAGCTTGGGATATTCACAGTTGTATATATAACAGTCTTGCTAAAAATGGTAGTATGCTACTTGGTTTGTATCTACTTTAATATGTGCATATGTTTCTTGTAACGTATCACTTATACATATTAGTAGAGCCCATAGGATCTTTGCTTGATTACCAGCGTTGTGATGGCAGTCACACTAGTGGGGGCTGGGTAGTCTGTAAGCAACATCCTATACAGGTCCCTGGTCGTTGGATTATCGAGATAGGGCATCGATATTCCGGAGTAGACTAAGTGTATACGCTTCTCATCCCAGTTGGGGAGATGGTCTGTCCCACAGCTATCAGTACGTCGTATTAGAGATAGTATACAGGTGCTCGTTAGGTTACGGGTACACCGGACAGGACTCGCCGAGGAACTGATTGGTTGGTATTATACCCATCGTCAATTATCAGTTCCCAGATGACATGAGTACAGCATAGTCCGCAGACTTGACACTGCTGCTTCGCCTCGAGTGTGTCCCACTGTTCTTAGATTGCTACCCTACCACGGCTCAAAGGAGTCGTGCAAACAGGTAGCAGTTGGGTGCAGTCCCGAGCACTTGGAGGCAGTGGCGGTTAGATAGGATTCGTCTCTCCCGGTATTGGGAGTTGATATCGCACTGTGTTAGAGAGCCATTACGCAAAGTCCCTGGCCAGGGCAAGCGAGATATACTGGTAGGTTCCAATAGCTTCTCAGGGTGTAATGGGCTTCGCTCCGACACGACTTATACAGCTATTAGGGGACTGACGCTTGCCGCCCCTAGGCTTGATATGCGATAGTCTTAGACGAACAGACCGGACTGTACGAAGATTGTCACATCAGGCTCAGTGGGAGTTCGGATGATTTTCCTCATCGGCCTTCTTATCGACATCTACCTGGGGACCGTTACGTACAGCTAGTGCCGCTTGCGGTCTGTGATTAAACCCACTGCCAGCGTAGTGTCGAGTCTTTAGAGTCCCACACAGAGAGTTTCCCTGCTCCAGGTGAAACGATATAGAGGTCGTATGGTTTTACGACAAGGGTTCGGATGCGTACGTGTGTTTACGCACGTACGACTTTTCGGACAGTTTTTACTAGCTGGCTTTGGTTTAAGCCAGATTCTAGTATCGGGTTATTGGATTTATACAGTCTAAAGTTTTTCCGTGTTTTCACGGATTGGAGGGGCGTTCTCGTAATTTGTCAGGAAGGTTCTAGAAGAGTGGTAACTAAAGGGTTAAGGTGGCATGAGCATTAATTGCTTAATGACTCATTTGTATGATTCATGCTTTGTATTAAATGATTCATTAATGAGTTAGTGATTCATATGATGAATCACACTAGATGATGAATCTAACCATGATGATAAATCATTTATATTATTTATTTGATTTATTGTTATGGTTGATATATTCATATGAGTTCATTATTCTTTTCATTATCATTCTCACCTTCTCTCTCCTCAAGCTCACTCTCTCTTCAAACCCTAACCCTAACCTCTCATGTGTTGAGATCAAGGGTTAGCTAGACTAATACATCCATAACCTCACTCTAAATCACCTAGGTAGCTTAGATTAGCACTTTAAGCCACCTAGTTATCTCAAGTTTGAGATTAAGCTTGGCGTAGGAGCTTTCGGGTGGATCGTCTTTGATTCGAGGAGACCGTGAAGTTGCCGATGTTCCAAGGAGCCTACGAGGAGTGGAGGACAGCGATGAAGACCCGAAGGACACGGTTCTTGAGGTATAATCACTTCACATAGTAGTTTAGAAATTCTATGATAGTTGTTAGTTATCGTTTAGCTTCGATTCATGCGGTTAGTCGATGTTTAAGCAAAGAACAAGATCGTTTTTCATATTTCCGCCTCCCCGCAAGTCGTGGGGTGTTGCACATCGACTTACAAATAGCTTGTAGGATTCGATTGAGTTAATAGTTAATGATGAATCTAATAATTCCTAATCTTATCTATTAATAATTTGTAGCTAGATTGATGATTATGATGAAGATTAGGGATCTATTGAAGAAACTAGGGTTTCTCCTTCTATCCCTTGTCTTTTCAATCATGATCATTCGGATCTAACCTCTAACAAAGAAAATCATCAATCATTTGATCCTTAATTTGCAATGAAATAATTAAGAAGTCATTTCGCTCCAAATTAGGTCATCAACAATTCTTTTTGCTAAGGTTCACAAATCTCATAAGAATTAAGACCAGTATTAAGATTTGATCATCATTAGATCTATCAATTCTCTCGAATCCTCCACAAGCGGAGAATTTACTCAAGCATCATGAAAATAAATGAATCAAAGATCAAGAAATTTCACAATGCAAGAATGTAAAGAAAACAAGGATTTCAATTATCACCTTTATTAAATCGATAACTAATTACACATTCCCTCAATTCGAGGTTACAAGATGTTGCTCTCGATCGCTCCTTTTGAAGAGGTAACTAGATCCGTCGAATTTCGCTCCGCTCGATCTTCGTGAGTCACGGATCGTCATGGATCTCTTGCTCGGATGAAGATTGGTTTCGCGGATAAAGGATCGATGGTTGCTTGCTTGATTTGCTTTTCAAAATGATCTTGATTTGGCTTTGGAATTGGATTTGGGCTAGGGTTTTTGGTATCAAGTTGTGTCACTCAACTTGAATTTGAATTTTGGCTCCAAATGTGTAACTAAGTCACCACTAATTGTGTAACCCCAAAACCGTAGATCTAGATCTCTTTTTATAACCACCTCATTAGAATCTTCCCTCCAAAGCTAGGTTGTTGGAGAGAACCTTCTAGAATAAGGTTGTTGGAGAGAGTCTTCTAGAATAAGGTTGTTGGAGGGACCCTTCTAGAATAAGGTTGTTGCAAGAAATATTCTAGAGTGAGTTTGTTATGCAGAGCCTTCTGGAAGAAGCCACGTGGTCTTTGAGAGCCTTCTAGAAGCAAGGGTTGTTGGATGAAGCTTCTGGATAAAATCTGATTTGATGACGTGTCAAGTAGACCGCGGATCCGCGGCGGATCGGCCAACTCGACCGCGGATCCGCGGCCAAGTGGTGGAGTTGCTGCATGAAAATCTCTGTGCTGATTTGTGATGTCTTAATGGCACTTTCTTGATGTCTGGAATATTTTTATACTTTCTTGTTTACTGCCAGATCATAAGTCTTGGACTTGGTGTATTTTATCAGCACTTTTAGCAGTTCCGGCTCTTTTATCTGGAGAATTTCCTGCGCACAATCTCGAGACAAGTGTTGATACACAAAAGATCATGCGTGTAATAATAAACACTCAATTTCCCTCAAAATGTCGGTTATAATGTATAACACATGTTATTTGATATTTTGCAGACGAATTGCTAATATGTGCTATAATTATACCAAACACCTTTAGATGATTACAATTAGTAAGGACATGAGCACATCTTGAAACTCTACAACTTCGCCAATCTTTCAGCCAGGCCAGTGTCGGTACTTTGAGGGAGGTTCCCCGTGCTTTCGTACGGACCTAATTAAAGTAAACCTCGTTTTCCCAGAGGCGTAACCTCATTGACACCTTTCTAGACACCTACTTGATCGGCTAATTGTAATGTGTAAAACTCTCCCAGGAGTAACTCTTACTCGCAGTGGGTATCGGGATCCAACTATCTCATAGAAGGTATGCAATCTCATTGCAAATTTCAACACTTGAAATTCCCGATAATGCTTTTGCCCCTAGCGTGCTATGACCTTGACGAAAGCCAACAAACCACAGCTCGCTAGTCAAGTTCAACACGTACATTTCTTGACTGAATTAAACCCACCCGCACGACCCTTGACGAAAGCCAACAAATCCGTACGACTACCCTAATCTAGTCGCATCATATGCAGCAGATAAGCAGCACATAGCTACCGCACACTACACCTTAACGAAAGCCAACAAATGTAGCACGAATACTATATGCAACTTATCTGAAATGACGGAGGTCTACGACAGGTTTGTCTGAAAACCTATTGCGTAATGAACTTGATATCATTGTAGAATCAAGTGAAGTTTTGAAATGGAGTGATTTTGAGGCTTTTCTAGTTTTGCTAAAAGGGTCACTCCCGGTGAAGGGATCGCCGGCCCTTTCCTCGTCGAATGAGGTGCGGGATATATCATATATATCACTGTGCAAAGCAGAAACTATAAAAGCAATCAAAAACCAAACCGAGTGTGTAGCATCTGCCAGTTATTGCTAAAGGGGTCACTCCCGGTGAAGGGATCTCGGCCCTTTCCTCATCGAATAAGGTGCAGGGTATATCACATATACCGCTATGCAAAGCAAAACTGTAGCTACCCTTTTTATTAAAAATTTGATTCTACAACATCTTTTGGGTTTCTTTTCTTTCATTAATCACATTAATGAAATCCCATCATTTAAGTCACCTAAACATCACAGATAAATACAACGTACACTTATGCCATCCGCATTCGCCTCGATGTCCTCTCGTGCACCGTTAGGTTAGGTAACTAACGGTAGAGCAGGGCAGTGCTAGCGCGGGTGTAAAACATAAGTAGCGCCTATATAATATATCATATATACTATATACTGTATCCATCACAGAACATATCTAATGATCACATCACAGATATCGCAGCAGAAATATAGATATAATGTGGGATATTCAAGGACGTCCGTATTTAGTATTTAGCCAAAATAGAAAATACGGATTCCACAATCGCGATGAATAGCCAAGCCCACACCCTGGACCCCTACGAGAGCGGCAAGTAACCCTACCAATTCTGGAGTTTAGGAGACCCGGTCTCGACTCCTCGAGATGGCCTCCCAGTGAACCCCAGAACCCGGTCACCTGTGCTCCCCTCCTTGGGTCCATCCTAATGCGGAAAAGTAAATAATATACAACACTGGTGACACAACCTCAACCCGGAAGTGCCCCAAATAAAAGAATATTACATTACATTTGAATTTACATGAATGAAAATATAAAACTCTCATCTCACATAAAATCCCCCGGCTATTCAATCGCGACAATCCTGCACATCATATCTCAGCAACACATAATATCTCATATCATCAACGTAAGTAAGTATGCATACACTGATTGTCGTCGACGTATAGCAACGACAATCGGTAAATACATACTACACTTACGGTCGCAGAAAAGAAAATGTAAAACTGCAATATCTGGAATCCACATTCTCTTTAGACATCGTAAATGCGAAGTATCACATACCTCGTATTTCATGTCTTATAATATGAATTCCACACATTGCATCTCATTCCAGATAATTAGACGGCATTAAAGTTTTCGAACGAATGATCAAATACCCAAAATTCCCTAAACCTCAACACTTGAGCGGAGTTCAAAAACCCGGAATGTGACACAGTGGTAGCGGTCCAGCCGTAGAAGGGTCAAGCCAACGCCTCACATGTGGCACGCCGTACTGCCCCAAACCCTAAGGTTCAAAGGGCAGTTCAAGACGGTAACATAATCGAGTTAAGCTTTGTTGTCTTCTAGAGGGTCCACCACAAACAAACTTGCACGTATTTCCGAAAGATTTTAAACCCCGTGAAAAGTGAGCAAATGATACTCGTTCAAATACTTCAATACATTCTAATTTATCCGGAAAAGAAACGAAATGAAAATTCCGATCGAATCGTCGAGTCCAAAACCATCTCCAGAATTTTCAACAGTATATTCAGATTAAACATACTCAAAACAATGTACAAGCAGTTTAAGGAGTTACTGTGCAAAAACGAAGCCATGAAGCCACTATATGGCCGCGGAGCCGCGACTTAAGCCAAGCTTTGCCGCGGTTCCGCGGCGGTTTGTTCAGATCATGGGTTTGTATTTCAGAGTAATTCTTATCTTTTCTTGCTGTATTTTTTAAGTATTTTTAATTCTGAAAATAACCAGAATTTAAAAAATGTCCAGAGAGCATTCCAAAAGGCCGTATTTCGGTTCGATCGGAGTTTTAACTTCGTAAAAAGGTCGCCTAATGTTCTAGGTCGGCTCTGATACCAATGAAAGGTCGGGCAGCCACCCCATCCAATGGGGTCACCGTGGCACCCACGGGTCCCTCAGCAGCTACTTTTTACGCATGCCCCCTCGCGAGGACTACAACCCGCCGGAACACCTTCCGGTCTCGGGACACCCTGGGGGTAAGAGCCTATGCTTCGCCACACTGTCACACAGTGAGAACCCCCCATAGGTCGACATCCAATGCCTAGTAGCTTTGATACCAATGAAAGGTTAGGTTAGCACCTCATGAAGGGTTTGGAAGTATCACATGAACCAAAGAATGCATTTTTAGGGTGCTAAGCTAACAAGCATCGGATCGTTCCTAGAAAAATTAGGGTTTCAAAAATTTTCACATCAACATATGAAAAGAAAAGCTAGGGTTTAGAGAGTACAACCTTTGTAGCTCCCTACGCTAGACTCCTCGGCTAATTAGGGTTTGAAAAAGCTCCGCTTGAACTCCTCGAGGTCACCGATGATCCACCCGGAGTCCGCTTTGTCCAAGCTTGCAACTTTATCCGATCAAGTGAACGAAATGAAGCTAACACTCTAAACAAGTTGGCTAAACTTGTGTAGAATGATGTTGTGGTTCTTATTCTCACTTCAAAATCCAATCTTGTTATGTAATTTGCTCACTACAAAAGTCTAGAGAGCAAGTGAAGAAGGAGGAAGAAGATGATGGCTATTTTTGGAAGAAGATAAGAATAAATCTTAAAAGAAAAATAGAAATATATCAATATATATTTCTTATCTCTCATCTCAAACCATGGTTGAATCATTATTGAACTTGAGTTAAAACCCAAAAGGAAAAGTAATCCATGGTTAAATGGTGGGTGAGCATGGTTAGGTCAAGAAGAGTGTAGAAAGCTTCCATGAATTATCCTTTCCTTTATCCATTTTGTTTTAACTAAAAATCAAATAATAATCCAAATAAAAACCCATGGTGTGAGTCTTATATTGCCACCATTTCCTTGTATAATCAACCATGATAGAATGATGTATGTATGCATGTGTGCATGCACATCCATATGTGCATGAAACTAGAAAGGAAGAAAAACATACATGCATACATCCATCCATCACAAGAAAGGATTTCTAGTGAGAAACTAATGGTTAAATGATAAATCAACACTTGATTTATCAATCCGGTCATATCACATATGACCCAAACCAAAAGCAAGCCGCCCGATCAATATACGGTATCCTATACGCGTATTTTAATCGGGTCCATGCGCCTATCGCATACGCGCACCACAACGTTTCGCCTGGACTAGGAAACTCCATTGTGGGACTCTGAGACTCGTCAATACGCCGGCAGTAGGTGATGATCATATCAAGCACCCCCAAGCCGCAAGCGGTCAGCTAAACGTAACGGCCACCCGGGTATTGAGCGATCAGAAGAGAACAAGCGAACCTGCTACAACTCCCGTCGAGCCAACCAGCAACACTTCCCGTACAGTCCGGTCTCCTCGTCTGATATGTCGCATATCAGGTCTAGGGGTGGTAAACGTCAGACCCCAATAACCGATAAGTCGTGCCGATGTGAGGCTCATAATGGGTCGAGAAACCACTGGTAACACTTACCAGCAAATCTCTGATCAGCCCTGGCCAGGGACTTACCTGTTACGGCCAATCGAGCACAGCGCAACATCAACCCCCAATACCGGGAGAGACGAAACCCCTCCTATCGCTCATTGCCTCCATGTGACTCGGGACTGTACCCAAAAACCACCGTTTTGCACGCCCTCATGGACGTGATAAGGTGGAGATCAAAGCATAGTAGGAATCACACAAGACTCTATGACGATCTCGGGTCTACAGACTAACCTGCACAAGTGTCACCTGAGAACTGCAATCTGACATGAGGTATAATACCATCTGGGAGTTCTCGGCGAGTCCGTCCAGTGTACCCAGTCTCCACTGAGCACCCGTATACCATCTCTGATGTCAAACACCAATAGATATGGGATCATCCATTGCCCATCTCATGGGTCGAGAAGCGTATACGCTAGTCTACACTGGTATATCGATGCCCCGTCTCGATACACCTACGACTAGGGACCTTGAAAGATGTACTTATGGACTACCATATCCCCACTAGTATGATCTGCATCATAGTCCAGGTAGTCAAGTACACATCCTAAGGGCTTTACCAACATGTAACTATGAGACAGTTTAAAGAGACTGGTATACATGTTAAGATAAAGAGCAACCAGATAGCATACTATCATATGGAGCAAGAAAGTCATCTCTATATATGTCCAAGCATCCAATATAATATACATCATCTGTACAATACTGGCCTCTAGGGCATACATACAACTAACAGAGACAAATGACGATCCCCAGGTCGATGAACTAACCTGTACACATGTCACCAGGGAACTGCTATCTGACGTCAGGTATAAGACCAACTAGTATGTTCCCGGCGAGTCCTGTCCGGTGTACTCATAACCCAATGAGCACCTGCATACATCTTAGGTGAACCAACTGACACCAGTGGCTTGTGAGACCGGCCACCGCCCCTCGTCGGGGTCTCGACTGTATGCACTAGTCTACTCTGGAGTATCGATACCCTGTCTCGAAACTCCCACGACTAGGGACCTTTTAAGGATGTGCTTATAGACCCCAGCTCCCACTTATATGATCGCCCTCATACTGCTGGTGGTCAAGCAAGAATCCTAGGGGCTCTATCAACGTGTAATAGCGACATGTCAGGTCACCTAAAGCAGTACACGATGATAAAGGTAAACCAGATAGCATACTATCATCTCGAGTGAGACTGTCCTACTGGGACAGGTCCTCCCTCAAATATTGCAATCACGTGCCTGTGATCCAATAATTGACTCTGAGGGCACTATCTCCAACAATCTCCCACTTGGACTCAAGGCTAATTATTGCGATGTCGCATACTCACAGCCCGTGTGATACCGAACACCCAACTCCTCTACTGGTCAGTTTCACAAAGCTCGTTTGCGAAACTATTGCGTTCGAGGAATAGCCTCAGTGAGTGGATCCGCTTTGATGTTTCTTTCTATGTCTCTCTATATCTCAAGTTCGCGGAGAAACCCATCTCCCGAAATGAGCAATACCTGTCTTAGAATGTGTCTGGATGTCTGATGGGACCAAGCTCATAAATGAACTCCAAATCCAAACTTCTTAGACTGTATCGTCAACTGAACTTAATCAGTATCCTGCGCCATGCCTCCCTCAGTATTGCCTTGGATCACCTGTCCAAAATACTGCCCCTCGTCAGAAGGAAAACTATAACTCTGACAACCTCCTTGTCGTCTAGGTCACCTTGGAAGCCTGAAATGATAACTGTCTCCCGAATGAGGCTGTTGTTATCATATCCCTAGAACATCCACTTATGTTCTAAAACTGCTTCCGACTGTTTTTCCAGGATTGGATCAATGTCAACTTATTGCATCTAGTATAAGAACAACATCTGGTGTGGTACTTGACATCTCATGATTGACTCAATTGCCTGAGCAAGTGATCTGCCAATCATGCACATCCTCTCCCCTTTAGTTTGTAAGACACCTTTAGAGAGGGTGACTCTATTACCTGCAGGTACACTACCGTGCCAGGAGTCGTCCATTCTAAATACTCTTAGAATGTTGTCTAAGTACCCTGATTGGGAAAACACCCAAATCTAGATCTAAAACCATAGATCTAGTAACCAGTGTGTCTGATATAATGTCCAAGTCCGATGTGGAGAAACCACTGTGTGACGACCAAAGTATAACCGATCGTAGTATATGAATATCACTTCATACTCTGTGCATGTCATCCAAATACCAGGACATCACACCCTACTACCTTCTTAACAGATCCATCCCCTATTCTGATGAAGTCAAGCCTATGACTGTCATGTCAGAA
Organism: Agapanthus africanus; assembly: GCA_030015575.1. Lineage (NCBI taxonomy): Eukaryota > Viridiplantae > Streptophyta > Magnoliopsida > Asparagales > Amaryllidaceae > Agapanthus > Agapanthus africanus. The sequence continues at coordinate 58,903,641 of JASDDO010000029.1, forward strand.
ATAGATGATCTATCTCCGCTATATCTGCTTTAGTCTATAAATAGACATAAGCCACCTGTCCACCAATGCTTCCGCTGCTCCCACTGACTACGACAACCCTCTGGCAGAGTCATATAGACGTACACTTCTAAAACTAGTTTAGAACGACGCTATACCCATCCTCCTGCCGGGTCTCACAGTCTGGAACAACAGCAATGGCAAGTGTGGGTAAACAAGAACCTCCCTGCCACTGTCCTTGAGGCTACCGGAGTACCTCTCGGGTGCCTGAGGTTACCCACCTTATCTGCGGAGTGGCCAATGGAATGTCGATCCAGATTGAATCTTTAGGTTCCTTATCAAATCTTCAGTAATCGTTTGCGGTTCTGGAATCACTTCCAGTTCTACCATACTCCCACTACTGTTTTCTGAAAAAAAAATCCATTTTTATTAAAACTGTGGCGAGTCTAGAACAGTATTTCTATTGATCTGCCAGATGGTAGAAAGTCAACCCTCGTCATAGCCTGGGTCAACCCACAAACAGTCATTACAGAAACGTGTCTTGAGTTGTCCAGTGTCTGGTTTTAATCATAAGCCAGACAACTCCCCGTATCTTAACATCGTTAAGATATGAACTGTTCTATATCCAATATAGAACCAGAGGCACTGATTTAATTGAACCAAATTCAAATCATGCAGCTGTCTCCAGTGCATGTCAACTAAATGGAAGGAGGCCGATCAGCGTTACTCAACTTAGGAATACTTCCAATTATGAGTAACCTGAAAGAGAAGCAAGTTCTCTTAATCATTACTATCAACTGAATACCATACACAAGTATCTACATCTTCGATCAACTTGAAGAATCCCGATACTTGCAACACATGGTTCTCTACTTTATTCAAATACCTATAACTTCCCAAAATTCGGACCCTGTGTTTCCACGAAACACCTGTCTAAAAACTAGAGAAGTCATAAGTAAACCGAATATAGTACGAGGACCAACCCCTCTGTCCTGATGGACCCTGGACAACATACAATACTCTGTATAAGTCCCTTGAGTCTGATAACTCATTCACTGTGTGTCGTAGGTTGAAAACTGTATATATGGTTAAGAAGAATTACACCGCTGTTTAATACTCCTTACCTAACCATCCATTGATATAGGTAAATGTCACAGACATAATTTCAAAAAGGTATATCTCACTCTATGAAAATAGACGTACAAATATATCAATTTGAAATTGGTGCATAACAGCGGATATTCAAAACCAAATATTTGTCGTCTGGCAAACAACCCAGGTGACTTCCTCAAATATCATCGATTACAACGAATCCCGATATAATGAGGATGATCACCCAATTCCCAATAACATACTCCCACTCATCATCTGTAAAACCATACAGATGTGAGAATCAAACCTGGTAAATACATACCCTCGAGCAAGGACTAATTGGGAAATCGGTTTTCTTTTAACAGTACACAGTGAAACTGAAACATTGAAATGTTTCGTAGGGGTATCTGGGTATTCCTAGTAATGCCTCTTCCATTATCCAGATTCACAACTGTAGCCGTATATTTCTTTGCCATCTCTCCACATCCCTTCATATGTCTTTAGTCATTACCTTCTGTACATCCTCTTAGGCTAAATGGTTTTCTTCCTTCCCTACCGTTCGGCACCAGCCTATGGTTTGGAAGAAGACTATCCAATAAGCATAATGGGTGTACTGTCCTAATCCTAGGAACACTCGCAATGCGAGAGGAGGTGAGGATAAAAGACAACTGAATAAACCTTATTCTTATTTCTCCTGAACCAGAATCCATCCCCGAACTGGAACAAGTTCCTTTCGAGTTCGTATATAACTATACGATGGAGTATCCAATAAACTGTGGATCTTCGTAGTGATACGGAGTGTCCTGGAGAAATACAAAGGTGAAGTGGGAGTGGTAATGAAATACCTGGTTTGGTCGTGAATATCAGTTGCAATTTACTTTGCCCTCTTACTAATCTCTTGCTTTGTCTTAACTTAATACCTTCTGCACACCATCGTTATGCTAATTGGTTTTCTTCATTCCCCACCGTTCGGCACCAGCCTAAGGTTTGGAAGAAGACTATCCAATTTGCGTAATAGGTGTACTGCTCCTAAACCAAGGAGTACTCGCAACCTGAGAGAAGGTAAAAGGAAAAGACAACTGAATAATCCTATCCGTTTTCTCCAGAACCTGAAACCATCCTCGAATAAATTCTTTCGAGTTCGTATCTAACCATAAAATGGTTTTGTCCAATGGAAGTGGACGTTCGTAGTAATACGGGGTGTCCTGGAGAAAAGGGTAAAAGTAGGAGTGGCAATGAGGTTTGCAACTCTGACAATCCAAAAGCCAGTGTTTAAGAAGGTTCGGTCAACTTGGTCACTGAGTCTTGGTCTTAGGGTCGGGTCAATGGTCGCTGCCAAAGAGAGAGAGAAAAGAAACACTCAGCGTGCACTCTAACCTAGATCAGAATAGTTACCAATTTATCTAATCTGGAAACCTCCCACTGTACCGTCAAATTCTCCTCCAAACCTGAAAGAAGAATTAGTCGGGATCACCCGAAGAGTAACCAACTCATCAGTGGGAATCGGGATCCAACTATCATCGCATGATAACGTGACGAAATCCGCTCACGTCATCACACTCCAGAAGGTATGCGCATATCTGGCAAGTTTCAGTTTCTTTAGAAACTCCCGATGTGGATTTTTGCCCCATGCTCTTATGACCTTGACGAAGGCCAACAAATCATAAGTCACATGTCAAGTTCTACCCGTCATTGTCCAGGTTAATTTGAGCCCACCCGCACAAACCCTTGACTTTGGCCAACAAGGCTATACGACTGCCCCAAACCAACGCATCTATCTATGTAGCAGAAAGGCAACAAGCAGCTACCATACACTATGCCTTGACGAAGGCCAACAAACATAGCATGAATACTACGTGCTACCCGTCTGAAATGACGGAGGGCTACGAATGGTTTCTGGCGAAAACCTTTAACGTAAAGAACTTGATATCGTTGAAGGAACGGATAGCTTTTATGAAAATATAGTGACGAAAACCTTTGCTAAAGAGGTCACTCCCGGTGAAGGGATCTCGGCTCTTTCCTTGTAGAATGAGGTGCAGGATATTCCAACTGAATACCACAGTGCAAAGCAAAAGTAATCGGCTATAGTGAAGTTATTGCCCTGACGCAAACTTTTGTCCTAGGGGTCACTCCCGGTGAAGGGATCTCGGCCCTTGCCTCGTCGACTGAGGAGCAGGATATTCCAACTGAATACCACGATGCAAAACAAAAGTGAACGTCCTTGCAATAACAGCTTTTTGAAAGGTGTTCCAACAACATCAGATTAGGTTTGTTTAACTTGCATTGATCCGAATCAACGCAGTCCCATCAATTGATCACACCACAAAGAACGAAAATATACTGATGTACGTATATGCCATCCGCATTCGCCACTGGGTCCCGTCATTACCCGTTAGGTTAGCTAACTAACGACAGAGCGGGGACTGGACTAGCGCGGATGCAAAACATATACAACATCTACTAATATATATATACCAATATATAATATTTCGCTCAAGGCGTGATAAAATGCAACATCACAGAAATGTACAGCATCACAGAACAATACAGATATCTGGGATCCCCGGGTTTCATGGAGCCACTACTGAAACCCGACGTTCCCCTGGTCGTGTGGATAGCCTGTGCAATGAAATCCTAGACCCCTACGAGCGCGGCAAGTTACCCGCCAAAACCTGAAGCGAGGCAGCCCCCTTCAACAACGTGAATGGACCACCCAGCACTTCACAGAATCCGGTAACTTGGGCACCCCTCCTGGGTCAACCTGTACCCCCTACGAGTGCGGCGAATAGCCCGCCAATTCTAGAGTGAAGCCCCCTCCGTCCCAATGCCATGAGATGCGGGATTGTTTCCTTCTAGAATCCGGCTATCCGTGCACCCCACCTTGGGGTAATTCTAGTACAGAAAGTAAAATATACATACAACGGGTACATCGACCGCAACCTGGTCGTGCCCCTAAAGAATAATACAAACAGGCAGTAACGGCAGTCCACATGTCGGACGCTCGCCCCGCAATATCAAATGTACATAATACAACAAAAACTGTACTACCACTGCAACCAGGCTATCCCCCACGACCAATCCGCAACATCACAGCAAAACACAGAACATCAACGTGAAAGTCACGTTCGCAAATCCGTCTAACCGGGCTATAGCAGTTAGACAGGATTTACCGATCAAGTGACATTCACGGTCGCGGATATAATGTAAATACTGTGAAATAATGTGTTTAAAATATCCGATCGATTAAATTTTACCAAGTGGGCCCCCAAGTACTACTGTAGCACATCAAGAAATTCTGGGCCCAAAATTAATATTCCAAAACCCCTATTTTCATCACAGGAGCTCTCTGGAAAAATTTGAAACACTGATCTGCAAATACTGCGGCGGAACCGCGGCCCAAGCATGGGTTTGGCCGCGGTTCCGCGGTCGTATAGAGCGATCACGTGATCAAATTTCTACAGAATTCTTATAATTCCCTGCACATCATTCTGCAACACCCTGAAAAAAATTTCGAGACAAAAAAATTTCGACAGAAACTGATATGCATGAAAACGCGGGTTTTGGGATTTTGTTCGATCGGAAATGTAAAACACATTAGACAAAGCTAGACTATGTTAATGGCGAGGCTCTGATACCACTGTAAGTGCACGGCGGCGCCCCGGCCTCCATCCCGAGACCAAATGCGGAAGCGATGGTTAACTTTAATTTTCTTGAACCAGCACCACCGCGCATTAAAACCCGGATCGGGCCATTAACTAGTCCTAGCTAACTACAAGATGCGGAAGAGAGATATACCGAGTGATCCGTGTCCTCCGGTCTTCTCGTCGTCGTCCTGATCTCCCGCGGAAGCTCCGGTCTCCACGTCGTCGCCAGAAGGGCACCACGTTGCCTGCTTCTTTTACGGGCTCCCGCCTCTATACCGAGGCAACTCGGGCATGAAGCTGGCGAGTCGACGTGCCCAAGATTTGCTGTAGAATGTAGCCTGGAACTTGTGTCTCATTTTGGGGTTTATGGAATTGCCATATGGTGGAGGTATAAGATGAAGTGAACATTTGTGATGGCTATATCATTTTTCCTAGCAAATGAGATACCAAATCCTCTCTCCCAAAAATGGGACAGCCCCCCTTTCCCAACTTGGCCGGCCACAATGGTGAGGGAAGAGTGAGAATTCGGAGTGGAAAAGTCAAGTGAGGCAATCATCCAAGAGGGAAAAAAATGTGATCATAAAAAGAAATTATTATCAACAAAATCCAACACTCAACAACCATATCATAACCCATCATCATTACTCCAAAAGTCAAGCCATGATGAGGTTATGAAGTCAAATGAAGGCTACACTCATCATGAAGCAACAATGCAAAGAACACCCTCCACAAATACTTATTTGCATAAATGCAAATAAGCCCTCCTCCACCAATCTTCGGCCAATGAACGATACAAAGGAAATTGGCCGAAACGGAAACCAAACTGGCAACTCCAGAAAACTGGTCCCGTAATAAATTATAGGAAAACCCCGATACTGTGTATACACACCCGCATCTGTATTCCGACCGAAATACAAATGCAATGAGACAAAATCTACACTGTAGTATACTAGGATCCGGCTTAAACCAAAGCCGGCTAGTATTATCCGTCCGATCCTGATCCGTGCAATACCGCACGTATCTGATCGAACCCTGCCATATCTCCATACGGCCTCTACAGCGTTTCGCCCGAAACTTGAGTAACTGTATGTGTGGTGGACTCTAAAGACTCGTCAACACTATGGCTGTGGATTTAACCACTAGCACGTCAGAGGTATTAGCCATACGTGACGGGCCACCAGCTATTGACCAAAAAGGGACGTCGATGAGCGAACTCATCCTGACACCCTACTGAGCCTGTCAGTGACAATATTCGTACAGTCCGGTCCGTTCGTCTATGAGCATCGCATGGCGGGACTAGGGGGTTGGTAAAAGTCAGACCCCCAAAAGCGATACAAGTCGTGTCGGAGTGAAGCCCAGAACACCCTGAGATACTACTGGAATACCTACCAGTAAATCTCCTGCCTCGGCCGAGGGCTTCGTGTAATGGCTCTCCTAGACACAGCGCGACCTCACCCCCAATACCGGGAGAGACGAACCCCTGAAGATCCGCTCACTGCCTCCATGTGGCTCGGGACTGTACCCAACTAAAACCTGTTTGCACGTCTCCTTTGAGCGTGGTAGGGTAGTAATCAAAGTACGGTGGGAACTCACACGAGACAAATGACGATCCCCAGGTCGATGAACTAACCTGTACACATGTCACCAGGGAACTGCTATCTGACGTCAGGTATAAGACCAACTAGCATGTTCCCGGCGAGTCCTGTCCGGTGTACTCATAACCCAATGAGCACCTGTATACATCTTAGGTGAACCAACTGACACCAGTGGCTTGTGAGACCGGCCACCGCCCCTCGTCGGGGTCTCGACTGTATACACTAGTCTACTCTGGAGTATCGATGCCCTGTCTCGAAACTCCCACGACTAGGGACCTTTTAAGGATGTGCTTATAGACCCCAGCTCCCACTTATATGATCGCCCTCATACTGCTGGTGGTCAAGCAAGAATCCTAGGGGCTCTATCAACGTGTAATAGCGACATGTCAGGTCACCTAAAGCAGTACACGATGATAAAGGTAAACCAGATAGCATACTATCATCTCGAGTGAGACAGTCCTATTGGGACAGGTCCTCCCTCAATCATTGCAATCACGTGCCTGTGATCCAATAATTGACTCTAAGGGCACTATCTCCAACACACACGACCAGGGGAACGTCGGGTTTCAGTAGTGGCTCTATGAAACCCGGGGATCCCAGATATCTGTATTGTTCTGTGATACTTATTACATTTCTGTGATGTTACATTTTATCACGCCTTGAGCGAATATTATATATTGATATATATACTAGTAGATGTTGTATATGTTTTGCATCCACGCTAGTCCAGTCCCCACTCTGTCGTTAGTTAAGTAACCTAACGGGTGATGACGGGACCCAGTGGCGAATGCGGATGGCATATACATACATCGTATTTTCGTTCTTTATTGGTGTGATCAATTGATGGGACTGCATTGATTCGGATCAATGCAAGCTAAACAAACCTATTCGATGTTGTTGGAACAATTTTTCAAAAAGCTGTTATTGCAAGGGCATTCTCTTTTGTTTTGCACGGTGGTATTCGGTTATGAATATCCAGCACCTCAGTCGACGAGGCAAGGGCCGAGATCCCTTCACCGGGAGTGGCCCCTTGGACAGAAGTTTGCGTCAGGGCAATAACTTCACTATAGCCGATTACTTTTGCTTTGCATCGTGGTATTCAGTAGGAATATCCTGCACCTCATTCTACGGGGAAAGAGCCGAGATCCCTTCACCGGGAGTGACCTCTCTAGCTAAAGTTTTCGCCACTATATTTTTATAAAAAGCTATCCAGTTCCTTCAACGATATCAAGTTCATTACGTTAAAGGTTTTTCGCCAAAAACCATTCGTAGCCCTCCGTCATTTCAGACGGGTAGCACGTAGTATTCATGCTATGTTTGTTGACCTTCGTCAAAGCATAGTGAATGGTAGCTGCTTGTTACCTTTCTGCAACATAGATAGATGCGTTGGTTTGGGACAGTCGTACTGTCTTGTTGGCCAAAATCAAGGGTAGGTACGGGTGGGTTCAAATCAACCTGGATAGTGACGGGTAGAACTTGACATGTGACTTATGATTTGTTGGCCTTCGTCAAGGTCATAAGAGCATGGGGTAAAAATCACATCGGGAGTTTCTAAAGAAACTGAAACTTGCCAGATATGCGCATACCTTCTGGAGTGTGACAACGTGAGTGGATTCCATCACGTTATCATGCGATGATAGTTGGATCCCGATTCCCACTGATGAGTTGGTTTACTCCTCGGGTGTTCCCGACTAATTCTTCTTTCAGGTTTGGAGGAGAATTTGAGGTTACAGTGGGAGGTTTCCTGATTAGATAAAGTGATAACCATTCTGATCTAAGTTAGAGTGCACGCTGAGTGTTTCTTTTCTCTCTCTCTTTGGCAGCGACCATGGCTTGACCCTTGACTATGACCCAGTGACCAAAATTAACCGAACCTTCTTAAACACTGGCTTTTGGATTGTCAGAGTTGCATACCTCATTGCCACTCCTACTTTTACCTTTTCTCCAGGACACCCCGTATTATTACGAACATCCACTTCCATTGGATAAAAACCATCGTATGGTTATATACGAACTCGAAGGAATTTATTCGAGGATGGTTTCCGATTCTGGAGAAAATGAGTAGGACTATTCAATTGTCTTTTCCTTTTACCTTCTCTCAGGTTGCGAGTGCTCCTTGGATTAGGACGGTACACCTATTATGCTAATTGGATAGTCTTTTTCCAAACCATAGGCAGGTGCCGAACGGTAGGGAATGAAGAAAACCATTTAGCCTGAAAGGTGTACAGAAGGTATTAAGTAAAGACAAATAAAGGGATTAGTAAGAGAGCAAAGTAAATTACGACTGCTATTCACGACCAAACCAAGTATTTCATTACCACTCCCACTTCACCTTTGTATTTCTCCAGGACACTCCGTATCACTACGAAGATCCACAGTTTATTGGATACTCCATCGTATGGTTATATACGAACTCGAAAGCAACTTGTTCCAGTTCGGGGATGGATTCTGGTTCAGGAGAAATAGGAATAAGGTTTATTTAGGTGTCTTTTATCTTTACCTTCTCTCGGGTTGCGAGTGCTCCTAGGATTAGGACAGTACACCCATTATGCTTATTGGATAGTCTTCTTCCAAACCATAGGCTGGTGCCGAAAGGTAGGGAAGGAAGAAAACCATTTAGCCTAAGAGGATGTACAGAAGGTAATGACTAAAGACATATGAAGGGATGTGGAGAGATGGCAAAGAAATATACGGTTACAGTTGTGAATCTGGATAATGGAAGAGGCATTACTAGGAATACCCAGATACCCTTACGAAACATTTCAATGTTTCAGTTTCACTGTGTACTGTTAAAAGAAAACTGATTTCCCAATTAGTCCTTGCTCGAGGGTATGTATTTACCAGGTTTGATTCTCACATCTGTATGTTTTTACAGATGATGAGTGGGAGTAAGTTATTGGGAATTGGGTGATTGTCCTCATTATATTGGAATTCGTTGTAATTGGTGATATTTGAGGAAACTACCCGGGTTGTTTGCCAGACGGCAAATATTTGGTTTTGAATATCCGTTGTTATGCACCAATTTCAAATTGATATATCTGTAAGTCTATTTTTATAGAGTGAGATATAACTTTTTGAAATTATGTCTATGACATTTACCTATATAAGTGGATGGTTAGGTAAGGAGCATTAAACAGCGGTGTAATTCTTCTTAACCATAAGTACAGTTTTCAACCTACGACACACAGCGAATGAGTTATTAGACTCAGGGGAATTATACAGAGTGTTGTATGTTGTCCAGTGTCCATTAGGACAGAGGGGTTGGTCCTCGTACTATATTCGGTTTACTTATGACTTCTCTAGTTTTTAGACAAGTGTTTCGTAGAAACATAAGGTCCAAGTTTTGAGAATTTATAGGTATATGAATAAAGTAGAGAACCAGGTATTGCAAGTATCAGGATTCTTCAAGGTGGTCGAAGATGTAGATACTTGTGTATGGTATTCAGTTGATAGTAATGATTTTAAGAGAATTTGCTTCTCTTTCAGGTTACTCATAATTGGAAGCACTCCTAAGTTGAGTAATGCTGATCGGCCTCTCTCCATTTAGTTGACATGCACTGGAGACAGCTGCATGATTTGAATCTGGTTCAATTAAATTAGTGCCTCTGTTTCTATATTGGATATAGAACAGTTCATATCTTAACGATGTTAAGGTACGGGGAGTTGTCCGGCATATGCTTAAAACCAGACTCTGGATAACTCAAGGCACGTTTCTGTAATGGCTGTTTGTGGGTTGACCCGGGCTATGACGAGGGTTGACTTTCTACCATCTGGAAGATCAATGGTGATATTGTTCTTGACTCGCCACAGTTTTAACAAAAATAGATTTTTTTAGAAAACAGTAGTGGGAGTATGGTAGAACTGGAAGTGATTCCAGAACAGCAAACGATTACTGAAAATTTGATAAGAACCTAAAGATTCAATCTGGTTTGACATTCCATTGGCCACTCCGCAGATATGGTGGGTAACCTCAGGCACTCGAGAGGTACTTCGGTATGCTCAAAGACGGTGACAGGGAGGTTCTTGTTTACCCAGACTTGACACTACTGTTGTTCCAGGCTATGAGACCCGGCAGGAGGATGAGTATAGCGTCGTTCTGAAATGGCTCTAGAAATGCACGTGTATATGACTCTGCCATAGGGTTGTCGTAGTCAGTGGGAGCAGTGGAAGCATGGTGGACAAGTGGCTTATGTCTATTTATAGACTAAAGCAGATATAGCGGAGATAGATCATCTATTTCTGATGTGACAGTCATAGGTTTGATTTCATCAGAATAGGGGATGGATCTGTTAAGAAGGTAGTAGGGTGTGATGTCCTGGTATTTGGATGACATACACAGAGTAGGAAGTGATATTCCTATACTACGATCGGTTATACTTTGGTTGTCAAACAGTGGTTTCTCCACATAAGATAAGGATATTATATCAGACATTCTGGCTACTAGATCTATGGTTTTAGATCTAGATTTGGGTAGTTTCCTAATCAGGGTACTTAGACAGCATTCTAAATGTATCTAGAATGGACGACTCCTGGCACGGTAGTGTACCTGCAGGTGATGGAGTCACCTTCTCTAAAGGTGTCTTACAGACTAAAGGGGAGAGGGATGTGCATGATTGGCAGATCACTTGCTTAGGCAATTGAGTCAATCATGAGATGTCAAGTACCACACCAGATGTTGTTTTTATAGTAGATGCAATAAGTTGATATTGATCCAATCCTGGAGAAAAGATCGGAAGCAGTTTTAGAACATAAGTGGATATTCTAGGGATATGATAACGACAGCCTCATTCGGGAGACAGTTATCATTCCAGGCTTCCAAGGTGACCTGGATGACAGAGTGGCTATCAGAGTTATAGTTTTCCCTCCGACGAGGAGCAGTAGTTTGGACAGGTGATCCAAGCGGACACTGAGGGAGACATTACGCAAGATACTGATTAAGTCAGTTGACGATACAGTCTAAGAAGTTTGGATTTGGAGTTTATTTATGAGCTAGATCCCATCAGATATCCAAACATATTCTAAGACAGGTATGAGATAGCTTTCTCCGCGAACTTAAGATAAAGAGAGACATAGAAAGAAACATCAGAGCGGATCCACTCACTGAGGCTATTCCTCGAATGCATTAGTTTCGCAAACGGGTTTTGTGAGACTGATTAGTAGAGGAGTTGGGTGTTCGGTATCACACGGGCTGTGAGTATGCGACATCGCAATAATTAGCCTTGAGTGCAAGTGGGAGATTGTTAGAGATAGTGCCCTCAGAGTCAATTATTGGATCATAGGCACGTGATTGCAATGATTGAGGGAGGACCTGTGCCGGTAGAACAGTCTTACTCAAGATGATAGCATGCTATCTGGTTTATCTTTATCATCGTGTACTGCTTTAGGTGACCTTACAGGTCACTATTGCACGTTGATAGAGCCCTTAGGATTCTTGCTTGATGGCCAGCAGTATGATGGCGATCATATACGTGGGAGCTGGGGTCTATAAGCACATCCTTAAAAGGTCCCTAGTCATGGGAGTTTTCGAGACAGGGCATCGATACTCCAGAGTAGACTAGTGTATACAATCGAGACCCCGACGAGAGGCGGTGGCCGGTCTCACAAGCCACTGGTGTCAGTTGGTTCACCTAAGATTTATACAGGTGCTCATTGGGTTATGAGTACACCGGATAGGACTCGCCGGGAACATGCTAGTTGGGATTATACCAGACGTCAGATAGCAGTTCCCTGGTGACATGTGTACAGGTTCATCGACCTGAGATCATCATTTGTCTCAAGTGAGTTCCCACTGTACTTTGATTACTACCCTACCACGGCTCAAAGGAGTCGTGCAAACAGGTTTTAGTTGGGTACAGTCCCGAGCCACATGGAGGCAGTGACCGGATCTGCAGGGGTTCGTCTCTTACGGTATTGGGGGTGAGGTCGCGCTGTGTCTAGGAGAGCCATTACACGAAGTCCTTGGCCATGGCAGGAGATTTACTGGTAGGTATTCCAGTAGTATCGCAGGGTGTTCTGGGCTACACTCCGACACGACTTGTACCGCTTTTGGGGGTCTGACTTTTACAAACCCCCTAGGCCCGCCATACGATGCTCATAGACGAACGGACCGGACTGTACGGATATTTGTAAGTGCACGGCGGCGCCCCGGCCGTCAATCTGACGTCAAAATGCGGAAGCGAAAAACTTTAATTTTGCAAACTAGCAAACCGGCACCACCGCGCACTAAACACCCGGATCGAACCATTAACTAGTCCTAGCTAACTACAAGATGGGGAATAGAGATATACCGACTGATCCGAGTCCTCCGGTCTTCTCGTCGTCGTCCCGATCTCCCGCGGAAACTCCGGTCGTCGCCTCCTTGCCGGAAGGGCACCACATCGTCTGCATCTTTTACGGGCTCCCACCTCAATACCGAGGCAACTGGGCACGAAGCTGGCTAGTCGACGTGCCCAAGGTTTGCTGTAGAATGTGTAGTGCTCAAGTCTCATTTGGGGTTGTAGGAATTGCCTTATTGGTGGAGGGATGATACAAGCTAATGGAGATTGATCTTGTGGGATTTTTATCAAAGCAAAAGCACAAAAATCCCACCTCTAGAATTTTGGACAGCCCCAAGGAGCTTGGCCGGCCATGGCAATAGCAAGAGAGTGAGAGAGTGGAGTGTGTATGAAAAGAATGAGAGAGCCATCCAATAATCCAAAAGGAGAGAGAGAGAAGGCTATCATGCAAAGGAATGATCACAAGGAAAGTCCAACACTCAAACAACAATCATCACACTTCATCATCAACAAGCATGATGACAATCAAGGCCAACACTCCACCACAACCATCATCTCAACCATGATGACTCTAAATGGTCAAGCCATCATGACACAAAGAAAGTCAAGTGATGGTGAGCCATCATGATCCAACAAAATGCAAAGAACACCCTCCACAAATACTTATTTGCAACAATGCAAATAAGCCCTCCTTCACCAATCTTCGGCCAATGAACGATACAAAGGAAATTGGCCGAAACGGAAAACAAACTGGCAACTCCAGAAAACTGGTCCCGTAATAAATTACAGGAAAACCCCGATACTGTGCATACACACCCGCATTTGTATTCCGGCCGAAATACAAATGCAATGAGACAAATCTACACTGTACTATACTAGGATCCGGCTTAAACCAAAGCCGGCTAGTATTATCCGTTCGATCCTGATCCGTGCAATACCGCACGTATCTGATCGAACCCTGCCATATAACCATACGGCCTGTAGTACAAACTGTCCGATCCTGATCCGTGCAATACCGCACGTATCTGATCGGACCTTACCATATCTCCATACGGCCTCTACAGCTTTTCGCCCGAAAGCTTGAGTAACTGAATGTGGGGGACTCTAAAGACTCGTCAACACCTTGGCTGTGGATTTAACCACTAGCACGTCAGAGGTATAAGCCAATACGTAACGGGCTACCAGGTATTGACCAAAAGGGACGTCTGTGAGCGAACTCAGCCTGACACCTTACTGAGCCTGTCAGTGACAATATCCGTACAGTCCGGTCCGTTCGTCTATGAGCATCGCATGGCGGGCCTAGAGGGTTGGTAAAAGTCAGACCCCCAAAAGCGGTACAAGTCGTGTCGGAGTGTAGCCCAGAACACCCTGAGATACTACTGGAATACCTACCAGTAAATCTCCTGCCTCGGCCGAGGGCTTTGTGTAGTGGCTCTCCTAGACACAGCGCGACCTCACCCCCAATACCGGGAGAGACGAACCCCTGAAGATACGCTCACTGCCTCCATGTGGCTCGGGACTGTACCCAACTAAAACCTGTTTGCACGTCTCCTTTGAGCGTGGTAGGGTAGTAATCAAAGTACAGTGGGAACTCACACGAGACAAATGACGATCATCAGGTCGATGAACTAACCTGTACACATGTCACCTGGGAACTGCTATCTGACGTCTGGTATAAGACCAACTAGCATGTTCCCGGCGAGTCCTGTCCGGTGTACTCATAACCCAATGAGCACCTGTATACATCTTAGGTGATCCAACTGACACCAATGGCTTGTGAGACCGGCCACCGCCCCTCGTCGGGGTCTCGACTGTATACACTAGTCTACTCTGGAGTATCGATGCCCTGTCTCGAAACTCGCACGGCTAGGGACCTTTTAAGGATGTGCTTATAGACCCCAGCTCCCACTTATATGATCGCCCTCATACTGCTGGTGGTCAAGCAAGAATCCTAGGGGCTCTATCAACGTGTAATAGCGACCTGTCAGGTCACCTAAGCAGTACACGATGATAAAGATAAACCAGATAGCATACTATCATCTCGAGTAAGACTGTCCTAACGGGACAGGTCCTCCCTCAATCATTGCAATCACGTGCCTGTGATCCAATAATTGACTCTGAGGGCACTATCTCCAACAATCTCCCACTTGCACTCAAGGCTAATTATTGCGATGTCGCATACTCACAGCCTGTGTGATACCGAACACCCAACTCCTCTACTTGTCAGTCTCACAAAGCTCGTTTGCGAAACTATTGCGTTCGAGGAATAGCCTCAGTGAGTGGATCCGCTTTGATGTTTCTTTCTATGTCTCTCTATATCTCAAGTTCGCGGAGAAAACCATCTCCCGAAATGAGCAATACCTGTCTTAGAATATGTTTGGATGTCTGATGGGACCTAGCTCATAAATGAACTCCAAATCCAAACTTCTTAGACTGTATCGTCAACTGAACTTAATCAGTATCCTGCGCCATGCCTCCCTCAGTATTGCCTTGGACCACCTGTCCAAAATACTGCCCCTCGTCAGAAGGAAAACTATAACTCTGACAACCTCCTTGTCATCCAAGTCACCTTGGAAGCCTGGAATGATAACTGTCTCCTGAATGAGGCTGTCGTTATCATATCCCTAGAACATTCACTTATGTTCCAAAGCTGCTTCCGATTGTTTCTCCAGGATTGGATTAATGTCAACTTATTGCATCTAGTGCAAGAGCAACATCTGGTGTGGTACTTGACATCTCATGATTGACTCAATTGCCTAAGCAAATGATCTGCCAATCATGCACATCCCTCTCTACTTTAGTCTGTAAGACACCTTTAGAGAGGGTGACTCCATCACCTGCAGGTACACTACCGTGCATGGAGTCGTCCATTCTAAATACTCATAGAATGCTGTCTAAGTACCCAGATTGGGAGACTACCCAAATCTAGATCTAAAACCATAGATCCAGTAACTAGTATGTCTGATATAATGTCCAAGTCCCATGTGTAGAAACTACTGTGTGACGACCAAAGTATAACCGATCGTAGTATAGGAATATCACTTCCTACTCTGTGTATGTCATCCAAATACCATGACATCACACCCTACTACGTTCTCAACAGATCCATCCCCTATTCTGATGAAGTCAAACCTATGACTGTTACATCAGAAATTGATGATCTATCTCCGCTATATCTGCTCTAGTCTATAAATAGACATAAGCCACCTGTCCACCAATGCTTCCGCTGCTCCCACTGATCATGACAACCCTCTGGCAGAGTCATGTAGACGTACACTTCTAAAGCCAGTTTAGAACGACGCTATACTCATCCTCCTGCCGGGTCTCACAGTCTGGAACAACAGCAATGGTAAGTGTGGGTAAACAAGAACTTCCCTGTCACCGTCCTTGAGGCTACCGAAGTGCCTCTCGGGTGCCTGAGGTTACCCACCGTATCTGCGGAGTGGCCAATGGAATGTCAAACCAGATTGAATGTTTAGGTTCCTTATCAAATCTTCAGTAATCGTTTGCGGTTCTGGAATCACTTCCAGTTCTACCATACTCCCACTACCGTTTTCTGAAAAAATCCATTTTTAATAAAACTGTGGCGAGTCTAGAACAATATCGCTATTGTTCATCCAGATGGTAGAAAGTCAACCCTCGTCATAGCCTGGGTCAACCCACAAACAGCCATTACAGAAACGTGCCTTGAGTTATCTAGAGTCTGGTTTTAATCATAAGCCAGACAACTCCCCGTACCTTAACAACGTTAAGATATGAACTGTTCTATATCCAATATAGAACCAGAGGCACTGATTTAATTGAACCAGATTCAAATCATGCAGCTGTCCCCAGTGCATATCAACTAAATGGAAGAAGGACGATCAGCGTTACTCAACTTAGGAATACTTCCAATTATGAGTAACCTGAAAGAGAAGCAAGTTCTCTTAACCATTACTATCAACTGAATACCATATACAAGTATCTACATCTTCGATCACTTTGAAGAATCCCGATACTTGCTACACATGGTTCTCTACTGTATTCAAATACCTAAAACTTCTCAAAATTCGGACCCTGTGTTTCCATGAAACACCTGTCTAAAAAACTAGAGAAGTTATAAGTAAACCGAATATAGTACGAGGACCAACCCCTCTGTCCTGATAGACCCTGGACAACATACAATACCCTGTATAAGTCCTTTGAGTCTGATAACTCATTCACTGTGTGTCGTAGGTTGAAAACTGTACTTATGGTTAAGAAGAATTACACCGCTGTTTAATACTCCTTACCTAACCATCCACTGATATAGGTAAATGTCATAGACATAATTTCAAAAGGTATATCTCACTCTATGAAAATAGACGTACAGATATATCAATTTGGAATTGGTGCACAACAGCGGATATTCAAAACCAAATATTTGCCGTCCGGCAAACAACCCAGGTGACTTCCTCAAATATCACCGATTACAACGAATCCCGATATAATGAGGATGATCACCTAATTCGCACTAACCTACTCCCACTCATCATCTGTAAAACCATACAGATGTGAGAATCATACCTGGTAAATACATACCCTGGAGTAAGTATCTAATCGGGAAATCAGTTTTCTTTTAACAGTACACAGCGAAACTGAAACATTGAAATGTTTCGATGGGGTATCCCGGTATTCTTAGTAATGCCTCTTCCAGATTCACGACTGTAACCGTATAATTCTTTGCCACCTCTCCAAATCCCTTTATATGTCTTTAGTCATTACCTTCTGCACACCCTTTAGGCTAAATGGTTTTCTTCCTGCCCTACCGTTCGGCACCAGCCTATGGTTTGGAAGAAGACTATCCAATAAGCATAATGGGTGTACTGTACTAATCCTAGGAGCACTCGCAATGCGAGAGAAGGTGAGGATAAAAGACAACCGAATAAACCTTATTCCTATTTCTCCTGAACCAGGATCCATCCCCGAACTGGAACAAGTTCCTTTCGAGTTCGTATATAACCATACGATGGATTATCCAATAAACTTGGGATCTTCGTAGTGATACGGAGTGTCCTGGAGAAATACAAAGGTGATTTAGGATTGGCGAAGAAATACTTGGTTTGGTCGTGAATATCAGTCACAATTTACTTTGCCCTCTTACTAATCCCTTAATATGTCTTTACTTAATACCTTCTGTACACCACTGTTAGGCTAATTGGTTTTCTTCATTCCCTACCGGTCGGCACCTGCCTATGGTTTGGAAGAAGACTATCCAATTTGCGTAATAGGTGTACTATCTCCTAAACCAAGGAGTACTCGTAACCTGAGAGAAGGTAAAAGGAAAAGACAACTGAATAGTCCTATCCGTTTTCTCCAGAACCGGAAACCATCCTCGAATAAATTCCTTCGAGTTCGTATCTAACCATATGATGGTTTTGTCCAATGGAAGTGGACGTTCGTAGTAATACGGGGTGTCCTGGAGAAAAGGGTAAAAGTAGGAGTGGCAATGAGGTCTGCAACTCTGACAATCCAAAAGCCGGTGTATAAGAAGGTTCGGTCAACTTGGTCACTGAGTCATAGTCTTAGGGTCGGGTCAATGGTCGCTGCCAGAGAGAGAGAAAAGAAACACTCAGCGTGCACTCTAACCTAGATCAGAATGGTTACCAATTTATCTAATCTGGAAACCTCCCACTGTACCGTCAAATTCTTCTCCAAACCCAAAAGAAGAATTAGTCGGGATCACCCGAGGAGTAAACCAACTCATCAGTGGGAATCGGGATCCAACTATCATCGCATGATAACGCGACGGAATCCACTCACGCTATCACACTCCAGAAGGTATGCGCATATCTGGCAAGTTTCAGTTCTTTTGAAACCCCCGATGTGATTTCTGCCCCATGCTCTTATGACCTTGACTTTGGCCAACATATCATAAGTCACATGTCAAGTTCTACCCGTCATTCTCCAGGTTAATTTGAATCCACCCGTACCTACCCTTGACTTTGGCCAAAATGGCAGTACGACTGTCCCAAACCAACGCATCTATCTATGCTGCATATGAATACCCCAATAGCTACCAATCACTGTGCCTTGACTTTGGCCAACATACACAGCTTGAATACTATTGACCATCTATATGAAACGACGGAGGGCTACGAATGGTTTCTGGCGAAAACCTTTAATGTAATGAACTTGATATCGTTGAAGGAACGGATAGCTTTTTAGAAAAATATAGTGACGAAAACCTTTGCTAAAGAGGTCACTCCCGGTGAAGGGATCTCGGCTCTTTCCCCGTAGAATGAGGTGCAGGATATTCCAACTGAATACCATGATGCAAAGCAAAAGTAATCGGCTATAGTGAAGTTATTGCCCTGACGCAAACTTTTTG
The DNA here is from genome assembly GCA_030015575.1 of Agapanthus africanus. NCBI lineage: Eukaryota > Viridiplantae > Streptophyta > Magnoliopsida > Asparagales > Amaryllidaceae > Agapanthus > Agapanthus africanus. The sequence continues at coordinate 58,922,593 of JASDDO010000029.1, forward strand.
TTCAAGGGGTCAGTCCCGATGAAGGGATCTCGGCCCTTGCCTCGTCGACTGAGGAGCAGGATATTCCAACTGAATACCACGATGCAAAACAAAAGTGAACGTCCTTGCAATAACAGCTTTTTGAAAAGTGTTCCAACAACATCAGATTAGGTTTGTTTTTAACTTGCATTGATCCGAATCAACGCAGTCCCATCAATTGATCACACCACAAAGAACGAAAATATACTGATGTACGTATATGCCATCCGCATTCGCCACTGGGTCCCATCATTACCCGTTAAGTTAGCTAACTAACGACAGAGCGGGGACTGGACTAGCGCGGATGCAAAACATATACAACATCTACTAATATATATACCAATATATTATATTCGCTCAAGGCGTGATAAAAGGCAACATCAAAGAAATGTACAGCATCACAGAACAATACAGATATCTGGGATCCCGGGTTTCACAGAGCCGCTGAAACCGACGTTCCCCTGGTCGTGTGGTAGCCTGACAATGAAAATCCTAGACCCCTACGGGCGCGGCAAGTCACCCGCCAAAACCTGAAGCGAGGCAGCCCCTTTCAGCAACGTGAATGGACTACCCAGCACTTCACGGAATCCGGTAACTTGGGCACCCCTCCTGGGTCAACCTGTACCCCCTACGAGTGCGGCGAATAGCCCACAATCCTAGAGTGAAGCCCCCTCCGTCTCAATGCCCATGAGATGCAGGCTTGTTGCCCTCTAGAACCCGGCTATCCGTTGCACTCCTCCGCGGGGTAATCCTAGTACAGAAAGTAAAATATACATACAACGGGTACATCGACCGCAACCTGGCCGTGCCCCAAAATAATAATACAAACAGGCAGTGACGGCAGTCCACATGTCGGACGCTCGTCCCGCAATATCAAATGTACATAATACAACCACAACTGTACTAGCATTGCATCCAGGCTATCCCCCACGACCGATCCGCAACATCACAGCAATACACAGAACATCAACGTGTAGGTCACGTTCGCAAATCCGTCTAACCGGGCTATAGCAGTTAGACCGGATTTACCGATCAGGTGACATTCACGGTCGCAGATATAATGTAAAAACTATGAACTAATGTGTTTTAAATATCCGATCGATCAAATTTTAACAAGTGGGCCCCAAGTACTACTGTAGCACATCAAGAAATTCTGGGCCCAAAATTAATATTCCAAAAACCCTACAATCATCCCAGAGAGCAACTGCAGAAATTTGATGCAGTGATTGTTAGTTATATGTATGCCCTAGAGGCCATATACTATACATAGGATGTATATTGTAGTGGATGCTGGGACGTATATAGGAAGGACTTTCTTGCTCGACATGATAGTATGCTATCTGGTTGAACTTTACCTTAACGTGTACACTGATAGTCTCCCTGTTACATGTTGGTAAAGCCCTTAGGATCTGTACTTGACTACCTGGACTATGATGCGGATCATACTAGTGGGGACATGGTAGTCCATAAGTACATCTTTCAAAGTCCCTAGTCGTGGGTGTATCGAGATGGGGCATCGATATACCAGAGTAGACTAGCGTATACCTTCTCGACCCATACAGATGGGCGATGGATGATCCCATATCCATTGGTGTTTGACATCAGAGATGATATACGGGTGCTCAGTAGAGACTGGGTACACTGGACGGACTCGCCGAGAACTCCCAGATGGTATTATACCTCACGTCAGATGGCAGTTCTCTGGTGACACTGGTACAGAGTAGTCTATTGACCCGAGATCGTCATAGAGTCTTGTGTGGTTCCCACTGTGCTTTGATTTCCATCTTACCACGTCCAAGAGGGCGTGCAAAACGGTGGTTTTTGGGTACAGTCCCGAGTCACATGGAGGCAATGAGCGATAGGAGGGGATTCGTCTCTCCCGGTATAGGGGGTTGATATTGCGCTGTGTTCGATTGGCTATAACAGGAAGTCCCTGGCCAGGGCTGATCAGAGAATTGCTGGTAAGTGTTACCAGTAGTTTCTCGAACAGTTATAGACCTCATATCGACACGACTTATCGAGCTATTGGGGTCTGACGTTTACCACCCCTAGGCGAGATATGCGACATATCAGACGATCAGACCGGACTGTACGGTAGTGTTACTGGTTGGATTCACTGGAGTGTGAGCGGGCTTGCTCGTCGATCTTCAGATCGCTCAATACCCGGGTGGCCGTTACGTTTAGCAGACCGCTTGCGGCTTGTGGGTGTTTGATATGATCATCACCTGCTGCCGGCGTATTGACGAGTCTTTAGAGTCCTACACAGAGGTTTCCTGGCTCAAGCGAAACGAAATAGGAGCGCATATGAGATATGTGCGGGACCGAGAATAATACGTGTATGTGATACCGTATTCCATTCTCGCGATGAATGTGTCGTATGGTTATATGCGATATAACCTAGTTATCGAATCGAGGGTTGATTCGATAAGCCGATACATTGGATACTAGTCGGTTATATGCGATATGACCGGATCGTTAAATCAAGTGTTGATTTAATGATTTAATGCATAATTATATATTTGATATATTACTTTGCGTTAACTAGTATTGGTTCACTTTAAATAGATTTTCTCACTCGGATTGTACACATTGTATATGTGATATACTTTTGTGCACTTCATTGTATCATGTTTGATGATACATGTTATGCTAGGGTTTTTGTGTAAAGATCAAACCATGGTTACATGATTATGGTTAGGGTTTTGTTTTATTCACTTATTTATTTATCCATTTCTTTTGGAAAATAAATGGAAAGGAGAAAAGAATAGTGGCTTAATTTGGAGTTTAGTTGAAGTTTATGGCTCGTGCGGCGGAACCGCGGCCTGTTTGTCATTTTGTGAGGTGATGTTTGCACAGTAACTCCTATTTAACAGTGCTGGTTTTCCTGGGTATTTTTAATATTTATTCAAGAGTTGTTTTTTCTGGAGTTGTTTTGGGGATTTGGTGTTTCGATCGGGGTATCAAATTTTGTCTATTTGGCTTTCCGGATAAATTTTAGAATATGTTAAAAAGTTCGACCGGATATAAATACCCAATTTTTCCCCTGTCGGGAAATTTCCAAGTGTTGGATTTTTCCGAAGTTTAACGACGTTCTAAGTAGTGCAAGTAACGCGATGGACCCTCTAGAAGACAACAAATCTTAACTCGATTATGTGACCGTCTTGAACTGCCCATTGAACCTTCGGGTTTGGGGCAGTACGGCGTGCCACATATGAGGCGTTGGCTTGACCCTTCTACGGCTGGACCGTCGGTACTGAGGCACGAACTGAATGTTGTTAGACTTATTTCATGTGTTGATCTGTATCGGGAAAACTTGGGTGTTCGAATGTTCAATCGGAAAGTTTAACATTTTCTAATTATCTGGAATGGGATACAATAATTGGAATTCACAAAAGTTATGAGATAACTAAATGAATGTTATAAATCTAGCAATTTAGTCTCACTTGATCGGTTGCCACGGAATTTTGATGTGATCAAAAGTCCGTCGCAATCACGTAGCGTACGCGGATACTCGCCGGTTAAACTTAATAGACAGCCTCACTCCATAGCCCCGACCAAGTGACTGTAGGAGAACCCCGTCGCCGAAAGCATCCGTTCGGGTGCTCGCGGTAGCGGTGTTCCGCCTTGGTGCACTTCGTCGACGGCGTCGGGGGTGCGGCCGTCTACTGAAGTTTGCGACGAGCATTCGATCGGGATGTCGGGAATCTTGTTGAATTACCCGACTTGATATTGAAAAGAGTTTTCGATAATGAGACTGAAATGCGGGGTTTATAATTGTTAGGCATGCGATGTCTAAGGAATTCATTTGATCAGGCATACGATGTCTGAGGTGGTTGCGGATTCCAACTGTTGTAGTTTTACACTTTCTTTTCTGTGACCGTAAGTGTAATATGTGATATCGCCGGTTTCGTTGCTATATATCAACGACAATTGGGATGGACATATTTACTTACGTTGATGACATGTGATGTTATGTGTTGCTGGATATGTTATATTGGATCGTCGTGTTTGAATAGCCGGGGGGTTTTTTATGTGAGATGAGTGTTATTCATTTTCATTCATGTAAAAACTTGTATGTAATATTCTTTTATTGGGGCGCTTCCAGGTTGCGGAAGTTGTCACCGTTTGTATATTATTTACTTTTCCGCACTAGGATAGACCCAAGGAGGGGAGCACAAGTAACCGGGTTCTGGAGTCCAGTGGGAGACCAACTCGAGGAGTCGAGTCCGGGTCTCCTAACTCCAGAATTGGTAGGGTTGCTTGCCGCTCTCGTAGGGGTCTAGGGGTGTGGGTTTGGCTATTCATCACGACCGTGGAATCCGTGTTTTATACTGGCTCGTATTGAAAACACGGACGTCCTAGTATAACCAATATTTCATATGTTTCTTCTGCTGCGATATCTGTGATGTGATCATGTGATGTTCTGTGATAGATACAGTATATAGTATATATAATATATTATATAGACGTTACTTATGTTTTACACCCGCGCTAGCCCTGCCCCGCTCTGTCGTTAGTTACCTAACCTAACGGTGCACGAGGGGACATCGAGGCGAATGCGGATGGCATAAGTGTACGTCGTATTTATCTGTGATGTTTAGGTACTTAAATGATGGGACTTCATTAATGTGATTAATGAAAATATAAAAGAAACCTAAGATGTTGTAGAATCGAATTTCAAAATTAAAACAGGTAGCTACAGTTCTTGCTTTGCACAGAGGTATATGTGATATATCCTGCACCTTATTCGATGAGGAAAGGACCGAGATCCCTTCACCGGGAGTGACTCCTTTAGCAATAACTGGCAGATGCTACACACTCGGTTTGTCTTTTGATTGCTTTTAAGTGTTCTTGCTTTGCACAGTGATATATATGATATATCCCGCACCTCATTCGACGAGGAAAGGACCGACGATCCCTTCACCGGGAGTGACTCCTTTAGCAAAACTAGAAAAGCCTCAAAAGCACTCCATTTTTAAAATCATTTGATTCTACAGCGATATCAAGTTCATTACGCAATAGGTTTTCAGAAAAACCTGTCGTAGCCCTCCGTCATTTCAGATACGTACTAGTTAGTATTCGTGCTGCGGTTGTTTGGCCTCCGTCAAGGCGTAGTGTACGGTAGCTAACTAGTGCTTATCTGCTAGCATATGATGCGATTGGATTAGGGTATTCGTACGGCGTTGTTTGGCCTCCGTCAAGGGTCGTGCGGGTGGGTTTAATTCAATCAGGAAATGACGGGTTGAACTTGACTAGCGGACTATGGGTTGTTTGGCCTCCGTCAAGGTCATAGCGAGCTAGGGGCAAAATATTATCGGGAATTTCAAGTGTTGAAATTTGCAATGAGATTGCATACCTTCTATGAGATAGTTGGATCCCGATACCCGCTGTGAGTAAGAGTTACTCCTGGGAGAGTTTTATACATTACAATTAGCCGATCAAGTAGGTGTCTAGAAAGGTGTCAACGGGGTTACGCCTCTGGGAAAACGAGGTTTACATTAATTAGGTTCGTGCGAAAGCACGGGGGACCTCCCTCAAAGTACCGACACTGGCCTGGCTGAAAGATTGGCGAACTTGTAGTGTGTAATTAATCCCGGCTAGTCTTTCCTTTTAGGGTTTGAAGGAAGATTTGATAAAAAGCAGTGGGAGCCATCCTGATTAGATAAAATAATAACCAATCTATTCTTGCAAGAGCGCACGCTGAGTGTTTTCTTCTCTCTCTCTCCAGGTAGCGACCATATCACGCCTTAATCAAGATTAGAATACGGAATATTGACCGAACCCGCTTGTTATACTGAGCTGGGGAACGTTGGTCCCGCTTCAACTTATAATTGTTATAAGGCAGAGCAGGAAATTGGGGAATACCAGATTTCCCGTGCCGCCCAAACGAAGAGAGTGCATGCTGATGCATCATCTTCGGATGTGTTCATTATATAGAACTGTTTCTCAGTGTCCTTTAAGTCCTGGGTATGTGATACCAGATCAGGATCCTAGATATGTAATGTGTTACATAGGGCTACAAAAGGGTAGAAAAACTGAGAACGGGTGATAAGTTTCATGAGGCAGAAAACGGGGCAAGTGTTGCAGCCAAGTCTGTTGGTCACTGTCACCCTGTATTGTAATACATTGATTCTGAATGAATGTTATTAGATACCGAACCTGATATACAAAATCATATCTGTCTCTTTATTAGTAAAGAAACGATAAAATTTTGTATTGTTGGATAATGTTTTGAACATTTCCTATATCAAAAGTTGATCGGTTCAGGCACGTTATCTAAAAGCATTAATGTTCTAAATCAAATTACAGTTCTTTGTATACGGAACACACATAAGAGGAAGAGTTCAGAAATGAACGGATCCTTCTTAAGGTATTGTAGACTAGGTCAGATCAATGTGACCCGACTAGCTGAAGTTACATATAGATGCATATTTAAATCAGTTTGAATTTACATCTTATGAAACTTGCGAGTCATGTCACAAAGATATAATGACACCAGCTCTGTTTATTGGAAACAGAGAAAGAGTTAGTGAACTCTTGGGATGATACATGATGATGTATGTAGGTCCCCAGTCTACACATGCCAGGACCGGTTCTTTATACTTCATTACGTTCTCTGATAATCTCTCAAGATTCAGATATATGTTCCTGTTGAAACACAAGTCTGAACCTTTTGAGATATTCACAGAATATAAGTGAGAAGTAGAGAACCAAAATATGGGTAAAAGTATTATGTCCTTTGATGAGATCAAGGAGGAGAATACTTGAGCACGGAAATCCTGGACTATTCTAAAGGAGAATGAGATTCTCTCTCAGCATTACTCCTCCGTATACACCATAGCACGATGGTAAATCGGGGTGGAGCAATCACACCCTATATGATAAGGTGTGCTCTATGATGAGTAATACTGAGTTACCTGTTTCCTTATTGGGAGTTATGCACTTGAGAAGCTGCATACCTATTGAATAGGGTTCAAATCAAATCAGTTGCCTACCACTTCATATTTGATATGATAAGGGAAGAGGCCATCTCTCAAGTTAGTTGAGATTTGGGGTTGTCCAGCCTATGTCTGAAAAGCAAAATCCGGACAAGCTCGAGGCAAGGTCTGTTATGTAGAACTGGAAGTGTTCCAGCTATACAAACTACAGCATGATTTGGTACAACCAGAGGATTCAGTGGAAACCAACGAACCTCAGCCTCTCCGCCGATCTAGTAGGGTTCCTCACCCACCTGAGAGATACTTCGGTTTCTCTATGACAGTGGGAGCTAGGATTGCATCATGAGATGATGACCCAACTTGTTTCGAGCTGGCCATCAGGAGTAGGACTCTGTAAGAATGGCTGGATGCTTAGCGATCTGAGATGGAATCCTTATACACCAACAAAGTATGGACTTTGGTTGCGATTTCTGAAGGGTTAAATCCCCATCAGGAGCAAGTATATCTTGAGAAGATTACTTGGTGTACATGGAAAAGTTGAGACTTTCAAAGCTAGAATTGTTAAAGGTTTTCGTCATCGACCAGGCGTGGATAATGATGAAACCTTTTCCAGTAGCTATGCTTAAGTCCATCCAGATCCTACTTGTCACGGCTACATACCATGACTGCGATATCTGGTGGTTGGGTGTCATGACTGCTTTTCTAAATGATGTTTTAGAAGAGTGCGTCTATAAGTACACAGCCAGAGGGCTTCGTAGACAGTGGGAGCAGCGAAAACGTATGCAAGATGCTTTATAAGATTAAAGCAGGCATCGCGGAGTTGGAACATCTGTTTTGATGGATTAGTCAAAGAGTTTGACATCATCAAAATGGTAGATGAACCTTGTATAAACAAAAAGGTAGTAGGGAGTATGGTGGTGATCCTCGGTGAGTACGTCGATGACATACTCTTGATAAGAAAGGAGTTTCTTATGCTACGCTCGATCGATCTCCGTTTATCACAAAGATTCTCCGTGTAGGATCAAAATGATACCTACTAAATCCTGGATTTTGGATCTATGAGATAGATCTAATTGGATGTTAGGACTCTCACTAGTTGTAGTGAGACGGTATCAACCGATCCTGGGGAGAATCACTGGAAGGGTTCCAGGGTGATAATGACGACTGAGTGTCAGTCGCAGGCATTGTCTTTACCCTCAGAAAAGGGATGATATGTTGGAAGAGTTCCAAGCTAGATACCGTGACATACTAGACGATAAAGGCACGATACATCGCTACTTAAGATGCTACCAAAGAGGCTGTTTGGGTGTATATTGGTTCATAAGATGAACTACGTTCCTACCATTGTGTGACAATGGAGTTGTGGCTTATGCCAAGGAACGCCCGTCCCATCAGTGATCCAGACATATTCTAAGGCAGTATCACCTGATCATGGAGATGGTTGATCTCCAAGGAGATCGAGGCAAGGAGAGTAGACTCAGAGGACAACACGGCGGATCCACTCACGAAGGCCTATTCCCAGATAGAGACTTTTATGGGATGGTTGAGTATGAGATACTACAACCACTGCTATAGATGGCCCTAGTGCAAGTGGGAGATTGTTAGTTATATGTATGCCCTAGAGGCCATTACTATACATAGGATGTATATTGTAGTGGATGCTGGGACGTATATAGGAAGGACTTTCTTGCTCGACATGATAGTATGCTATCTGGTTGAACTTTACCTTAACGTGTACACTGATAGTCTCCCTGTTACATGTTGGTAAAACCCTTAGGATCTGTACTTGACTACCTGGACTATGATGCGGATCATACTAGTGGGGACATGGTAGTCCATAAGTACATCCTTCAAAGTCCCTAGTCGTGGGTGTATCGAGATGGGGCATCGATATACCAGAGTAGACTAGCGTATACCTTCTCGACCCATACAGATGGGCGATGGATGATCCCATATCCATTGGTGTTTGACATCAGAGATGATATACGGGTGCTCAGTAGAGACTGGGTACACTGGACGGACTCGCCGAGAACTCCCAGATGGTATTATACCTCACGTCAGATGGCAGTTCTCTGGTGACACTGGTACAGAGTAGTCTATTGACCCGAGATCGTCATAGAGTCTTGTGTGGTTCCCACTGTGCTTTGATTTCCATCTTACCACGTCCAAGAGGGCGTGCAAAACGGTGGTTTTTGGGTACAGTCCCGAGTCACATGGAGGCAATGAGCGATAGGAGGGGATTCGTCTCTCCCGGTATAGGGGGTTGATGTTGCGCTGTGTTTGTTCCCCTCCGAACGGCGGCCGGGACGTCGGGACGTCCGAATGCCTGGGGTTCGGGGCAGATGCTAATTGGTGCTATCCGTCTACCCCTCCGAAGATGCCAAGTTGATTTATGGCACCGTGTATCGAAGGTTTAGACGGATGCGTCCGATGTAGCAGACTTCGTCAGATTCCCCCTCATTTGAGGGGTTTTTTGATTGTGGGGACGCTCTTCCCTGCAGGCGCAAGCCCCTGCAGTTAATTACGCTACCGCGTTGCGGTAACAACTTTCTCCTTCTCCAGATGGTCACTTCGTGTCGTGGGTGTTTGTTTTGTTGCCCGTGGATTGTTTACGGAGACTGAGTTATGTCGTCGCCCGTAGGGCGTGGACTAGTCCAAATCCGCATTATCTTAGATTTGGGTTTGGGGGTTTGGTTTGAGGATACGTCAGCCATACTTGAGGCTAAGATCAACTCAAACGTTTGTTAAGGATACGTTAGTCTAACTTTGTGACTAAGATCAACTTAACGGGATCGTTTAGATCCGACAGAAGAGTGTTTGGACTCTAATGTTCCAGTTTAGGGACGTAGTGGTCCATCGTATGTATGGCCATCGGGACTCATCACCTCTCTGACGACGTTGAAAGATTACAACGACGGATGTCAGAGGAGTTCAGAGATGTACCCTCGAGCCGGAGTTAACTTAGGGGATTCGTAGTCCAATCTGTTTGAAGGTTTAAGGACGCGTTAGCCATTTTTGGAGGCTAAGATCAACTTAAACGGGACCGTTTAGATCCGACAAAAGAGCATATGGAGGGCCCTATTGTTCTAGTTTAGGGACGTTGCGGTCCATGGGTAGTTTAAGGACGTTGCGGTCCGTGGGTAGTTTAAGGACATTGCGGTCCGTGGGTAGTTTAAGGACATTGCGGTCCGTTGTTAGTTTTAAGACATCTCGGTCAATGGGTAGTTTTAAGGACATTGCGGTCCATTGTTAGTTTTAAGACATCTCGGTCAATGGGTAGTTTAAGGACATTGCGGTCCATTGTTAGTTTTAAGACATCTCGGTCAAGGTTAAGGACGTCGTAGTCCATGGGTTTAAGGACCCCACAGTCCGGTATTTGCTCTGGATGCTTCACACGGGTTCACTGCCGTGCTTGGCGAGGACCAGGCTCCGCTCTGGATGCTTCACACGGGTTCACTGCCGTGCTCTGCGAGGACCAGGATCCGCTCTGGACGTTTCCTACGGGGTCAAAGAGTGACATTATCCGTGTTCCACGTAACCAGGAATTTTGCATTAGGCATGGGTTTAAGGACCCCACAGTCCATATCATGAGTGGCCGTCGGGACCCGTCACCTCTTTGAAGACATTGAGGGATTACAATGCCAAGTTTCAAAGGAGTGGAGAGATGTACCCTAGAACCGGAATGGATTTAATAGTCCCTGACCCAATTTGGGGTCGAGACTGATTAATTATGTTATGAGCCCATTAGCCCAGTTAATCACAAATTGAAGACTTATGGCCAGCTTGGGCTAAGTCCAGTCGGGTCTGAAACATTGACTTTTTTGCTGATCCATTGAAGGAGAGGCTTTGCCTCTATCCATTTAGCCAATTGGGCCAAAGCCTAGTGTTAAACACTATAGAGCAATCAGTGTTGAACACTGGGAATGCGGTTAACAAGTTAGTGTTTAACACTAAGAAATAATTGGTGTTAAACACCAGCAATAAGGCTTCTCAAATTAGTGTTAAACACTAAAACAGATCAGTGTTGAACACTGCAAATGAAGATCTCAGATTAGCATTTAAACACTAAGGTAATCAGTGTTGAACACTGCAGATAAAGCTTTTTAATTAGTGTTGAACACTAAGGCCCAACAATATTTTAACACTGAGTGCGAGAGTTTCAATTTAGTGTTAAACACTGAGACAAGAGGGGTCACGTGGCAGCACGTGAGAGCGCCCTTCCTCCATTTGTTCTGCTGAAATTACTGCATCTTTTGATAGCATCACGTGTCAGCACGTGATGGGCATTCAAATGCCTATGCGTTAAGGCTTCTGCTGAAAGTCACGTGGGTCACGTGGGGTGCTGCCTCAAAGGGGTTTTCTGTAGGGCTTTTGAGGGGGGGGGTCACGTGGTGACACGTGACCCTGCCTTAATGTGGTTTTTTTTTTCAGAGGATTTGTTACTCCTTTTTTTCAGGAATTAAATTCCGGAGACTTTTTAATTTCAGAGGAATTAAATCCTTCTTTCTTTTGAAGACTTGTATTCTGGAATAGAGTTTAACTCTGAATTTTCTGCGGGAGTTAAATTCCCCGTTTATGTGAAGGGCTGAATAGGGTTGAACCCTAATAAAATTTCTGAGGAAATGATGATCGTTATTTCAACAGAACTAAGTTCTTTAATTAGGGTTAAACCCTGTTTCTCTTTTTTTTTTGTTTTGAAGGAATTAAATTCCCATGACATAGGGTCTAGCCCCACTTTTATTTTGGAGGAATTAAATTCCTATAGTTCTGTGAGAATTAAATTCTCAAGTTTGCACTCCTTCTCTACGTTTTGGATCTGCATGGCAGGATCTCAACCCATTGAGAATTAAATTCTCAACCTTAAGGGGAGATGTGCGCTTTGCAGATCCTCTATCAAAGAGAGAAGAAATAAGTTCTTCTGCTTTTATATTATCAGAGTTAAACTCTGTTGAGAATTAAATTCTGCTTCTTTCAAAATGCCTTCCCTTTCTTACCTAGGGTTTTTTGCAGAAGATCTGAGTCTTTTCGAAGTATCAAAGCTCTTCTCCTTTTCTCCTTTCTTCTCTGCGCATGTATCTCTCTTTTTTTTGTCTCTTGGCTCCTATTTATAGGAGAGGCAGCCGCATCAATCAGTTTTTTGACGAATCTTCATTGGGAGATTTGATTTGCATCCATAATTCATTTTGGGCCTTTGGATTATTAGGTGAATTTTATTCACCATTGGATCTTGAATTCAGAGATTCTCCTTTGATATTTTGGTTAGATTTAAGGGGGAAATCTTTCCCAAAGCCGGGATTTTCCATAGATAGATGATCTTTAATCATCTCTGAATCTTTAATTTGATTAGTCCCAAATAATTACTTTCCTTTGGCAAGATTCGAATTTCCTTCAGAATTTAAATTCTGTCGTCAACATGGGCTTTGGAAGCCAGTCACGTGTGACCACGTGATTCATGGTCACGTGTGAGCACGTGACCCCCTTTGGAACGAGCTTTCTGCGCTGTGTCTTCTGATTGCTGCTTAAACATCACGTGCTACCACGTGACCCCTGGTCACGTGTGAGCACGTGACCCTTTGTTTGAGCTCTCTTTCCTTGGTTGTTCGGAAGAACGGGTCTGTTGTCTTGAACGTTACGTGTCAACACATGACTCTGGTCACGTGAGAGCACGTGGCCTTTTCTGAAGCTCTTTTTCTTGACTTGATCAGGGAACCAATGTGCGCCTTTGCTGCTTGAATTTAAATGTCACGTGCCGACACGTGACCTTGATCACGTGGGAGCACGTGACCCTTCCTGAACCCCCCTTTTCTTCGACTTAGTCAGGAGACTGAACTTGCTTGAATGATGCGTTCAGGTGTCACGTGCGAACACGTGACCGCTAGTCACGTGTAAGCACGTGACCCTCTTCTGAAGCTTTTCACGGAAGCTTCCTGATTTTAAATCAGGAAACAAATGCCCCCACAGCGTTGTTCTCACGTGTCTGCACGTGAGTGCAACGCTGTCACCTCTTGTGACCGTTGGATTCCTCTAGGGATCTGGGGAGACGAAGCGTTTTCATTGTCTTCTATAAATACCGCTGTCTCTTCATAGGAGCCTTCACTTTGTTCATCTTCTTCTTCTGAGAACTTTTTCGTTGAGAATTTAATTCTCGCTTTCAGAGCTTAGTTCTCTGTCTCAGACATTTCCCAGAGTTTAACTCTGTTGACGGATCCCTTTTCCTCAGGTAATAATGTTGAACGGCCAAAGCGCCTTCGTCTTTAAAAGAACTCTTTGGATTTTAAATCCGTATTAAGAGTTTCGCAAAGAACCCATTTTTCTTCAAGTTTTTTCTTAAGAACAGGGAACCTTCGAACCGTAGATCTCTTAGAGTTTAGGCGATCTTCGGGGAGATGATGACAGCGTTTCAACTCCCTGGACTTTAAGTCCATCAAAATTATTCCTGGGAATTTAATTCCCTTTTTTCTGATAAGGAATTTAATTCTTATGAAGAACTCAGTTTCTTCACCCAGGGGCTCCTTGGGGTCTCTTGGCCCGAGGCTGTTCTTCTGTAATTAATGCGAGGGGGATCTTGTAATAATTCTCGTGACTTTTATTTCAGGTATTATGGATGCCCATCTGTATCGTCTTGACGAGATCATCTCGTACGGGGATATTCGTGCGCTGGGCCGCAGTCAGAACCAGGAGTTCACTAATGCTCAGTGTGCCGAGATCATGGGCCGCTTCGACGAGTACAATCATCGGCTACTTCCCCGTCGCTCTTCTCTTCTGAGGCTGATCGTGCTGGCGATCCGGGAGGCACTTCCTCTCTTTTGTGCCGGCATACCGCTCGGGGACTTGGACATTGCTGAGGATAAGGTGCATTCGGTGTACCTTATGGGCTTGATTTCCAAGAGAAGGCGGGATGATCTCATTGATCTCCTTCATCAAATTTTTCAGCAATCAGCTATACTGGGCGCCTACCGGAGGGAAGAGGACATCCGCGGAGACCCCGATGCCTGTGACCGTGAGAGAAAGCATACTCGGGAGGTTCGAAATGCTTGGAAGATCTTGAATAAAGTCAATTCCGAGTTTCTCAACCCGTGCCCCGTGTCTGAAGCCTTACCATTGTAAAAGTTTTTCTTTTATTTTGTATCGCCTTCTTGCAGTCTGGATGATAAGCTTTGTTATGTCTCTGTGTGTTCGCATACTTTTTCTCTGAAATCTTATTATTCTGTTACTATTGTCGTTTGTACTTTAATATGCAGGGTATCACTCCATATTCTTTCCTTTAAATGCACATTAGGTTTGGGTCTCACGTGTTCTACACGTGAGATCTTCTGATGGGACTGTTCACAAAACTTTCCATGCCGCATTTTTAGCGCGCATTATCAGATGCATAAAAGGAGCCTTGGAAATAGTTATTTCTCCTTGATTTTCGATGCCTTTCCCTTTTTGGGCCTTGGAAACATCTTTCGCATGCAAGATTTTCCGCGCATAGCACTTAATGCACTTCTTTATATTCTTGAGGTCATAGCCCATTTTCTCTTCACAGAGAAACTCATTCCCATATCGACGTGATTTAATTTGAGGAGTATCTGAACGCTATGGCCTGTAACCGCCCACACGCTCGTCGACAGCCATGGGAAGTGCCTGTTGAGGAGATGATCCCTCGCTTTGCCGCTCGGTTGGTGGATCCCCTCCTTACCGACAACGAATGCGACTCAGCCATACATGAACTCTCGATCCGCAGGGGGTCTCCTCTCCCGATGGGTTCTCTCTGGCTCCGGATGATCCTCACGGCCGTGCTTGCCGACATCCCCCCTCACCCAGCAGAGATGACCCTGGCGATGCTTGACGCGGCGGAAGAGAAGCTCGAGGGTTTTCATGAAGCGTGCCTGATCACTCAGGCTTTGAAGGATTGCTCAATCCATCTGCTGGGTCAGATCAAGGCCCGGCGAGCTATTATGTCCGCTTTCGCGGACGAACACGGCGCCAATCGATGGGGAGCGACTCCTCGTGAGAACCGTCGCTTCGATGTGCTGGAGGAAGCGGAGAGAGAGATGGAGAATTTTGTCCTTTGCTTCTCTAACCCTTGTGCCATTGATCCTGTGTTTGGCGATCTTTTCCGTTAGAGTAGGACATTCCCCCCCCTTTTTTTTTATAACTTGGTCTCCCCTTTTTGCATGCTTTATTTTGAACTTCTATGTAGGCTTGGTACTCGTGTGTATGTTTCCGCTTGCATGAATAAACTTTGTGTTCCTTTTTGTGAAAACTTTCTTCAATTACCAATACTGTTGTCATATTGTGTGCGAATCAACGCCTTGAATTTTATCTCTCAGGTGATATGAACTTGTTTCAGACCGATTAGTGCTGGCAACGGAAAGCTCATTCGTATGATGAGCCAATCTCACAGCCAGGGCCAATATGAGTTGTGGCGGGTGCTTCAGGAGTCCATCAAAGAGGTGGTGGCTTTTGATAAAGCCGCCACGTTTACTCGCGAGAGAGTTGAGGCTCACAAGGCCACTGAAAAGGAGCTTGAAGCCCGGCTCGCTTCATATCAGGCCCAGCAAGCTCAGGCGGAGTCGCGTCTTATGGAGATCTTGCGTCACGAAGCCATAGCTCAACAACAGAATGACGAGCTGGTGAAATTATTGCACCACCCGCCGGCTTAAAGGCTTGTATCTTTTCTCCTTCTTGTACATACTCGTGGATGAGAGTATTTTTTTTGTTTTGAAATGTACTTTGTATCCATTTTGGTTTATGAATAAAAGATACAATTTTCCTCTTGATGATGTGTCCCTTTTTTCATTGAATGCATTCTGCGGATAATCTATCTTAGTCTTCTTGCAAGACGGCCGTGGCCTAGGATTCAGGGTTAGGATCTGTTTCCTACGGCTTTTGCTTTTTACGAGCCATGAGGGTTTCGTAAAGAGTTTTTCTCCCTACCGGTCGAGAGGATCCCATAGGTGTGAGTTCTTCTTAAAGATCGTGAGGATCCTTAAGCGGGTTTTCCCTTGAGGGTCGTAAGGATCTCACAAGAGAGTTTTTCTTCCTTACAGGTCGTGAGGGCCTGCAAGTGTCGGGTGTGATCACCTTTTTCCGTATTTCACGGGGTTAGGGATCTCTCCAGGTATCGTAGTTTAAAGACGTCACGGTCAAGGTTAAGGACCTCATAGTCCGTGGGTTTAAGGACTCCACAGTCCGATGTTAGTTTTAAGACATCACGGTCAAGGTTAAGGACCTCATAGTCCGTGGATTTAAGGACTCCACAGTCCGATGTTAGTTTTAAGACATCACGGTCAAGGTTAAGGACCTCATAGTCCGTGGATTTAGGGACTCCACTGTCCGGTGTTTGGTTGCAGGGACCCGTCACCTCTTTGAAGACGTTGAGGAATTACAACGCCGGGCATCAAAGGAGTGAAGAGATGTACCCTTAAACCAAGGCAAAATCTGTAGGGAATCGTGGTGGTTGATCGTTAGTTTTAAGACATCACGGTCGAGGTTAAGGACGTCATAGTCCGTGGATTTTAAGGACTCCACAGTCCGGTGTTTGCTCTGGATGCTTCACACGGGTTCACTGCCGTGCTTGGCGAGGACCAGGCTCCGCTCTGGACGTTTTCCACGGGGTCAAAGAATGACGTTATCCGCGTTCCACGTGACCAGGAAGTTTGCACTAGATGCTTCACACGGGTTCACTGCCGCGTTAGGCGAGGACTAGGCTCCGCTCTGGATGCTTCGCATGGGTTCACTGCCATGCTCTGCGAGGACCAGGATCCGCTCTGGACGTTTTCCACGGGGTCAAAGAGTGACGTTATCCGCTTTTCACGTAACCAGGAAGTTTGCACTAGATGCTTCACACGGGTTCACTGCCGCGTTAGGCGAGGACTAGGCTCCGCTCTGGATGCTTCGCATGGGTTCACTGCCATGCTCTGCGAGGACCAGGATCCGCTCTGGACGTTTTCCACGGGGTCAAAGAGTGACGTTATCCGCTTTCCACGTAACCAGGAAGTTTGCACTAGATGCTTCACACGGGTTCACTGCCGCGTTAGGCGAGGACTAGGCTCCGCTCTGGATGCTTCGCATGGGTTCACTGCCATGCTCTGCGAGGACCAGGATCCGCTCTGGACGTTTTCCACGGGGTCAAAGAGTGACGTTATCCGCGTTCCACGTAACCAGGAAGTTTGCACTAGATGCTTCACACGGGTTCACTGCCGCGTTAGGCGAGGACTAGGCTCCGCTCTGGATGCTTCGCATGGGTTCACTGCCATGCTCTGCGAGGACCAGGATCCGCTCTGGACGTTTTCCACGGGGTCAAAGAGTGACATTATCCGCGTTCCACGTAACCAGGAATTTTGCACTAGATGCTTCACACGGGTTCACTGCCGCGTTAGGCGAGGACTAGGCTCCGCTCTGGATGCTTTGCACGGGTTCACTGCCATGCTCTGCGAGGACCAGGATCCGCTCTGGACGTTTTCCACGGGGTCAAAGAGTGACATTATCCGCGTTCCACGTAACCAGGAATTTTATCGATTGTATCCGCATTTCACGGAATGGAGGTTTGACTGTTGGCGATATGTGTACCACCGAGCCATGGAACTGGGAGTTGCCGCTGTTCCGCTTAGCTTGAAGTTGTGTCTGCTGCGTCGAGATGATCTCCAGGTTATTTGTGAACCGTCGAGATTTGGCTTCCTCTCATGATGAAACCTGGGGGAGGAGTATGACTCCTTCTTTGTTTGCGCCCCTAGATTGTATACAGGGATAAATGTAACATTACCTGTAGGGCGAAGATTTCATTCTTTTGTCATTTTTTTTATTCTTTCCGCGATGCTCTATCATTTCAGCTTTTTATATCGCGAAGGTCGCGATTGCCCAATCATTTCGGCTATTTTTCGCGGTGCCCAATCATTTCGGCTATTTGTTTTATTTTTACTCGCTGCTTTTTATTGCGAGTTGCCCAATCATTTCGGCTATTTTGCATGCATATATTTTTTTACTTGCTGATTTTGTTGCAAGTTGCCCCATCATTTCGGCTATGTCATATGCATTCGTGGCCCGCTGATTTTTCTTATCGCGAGTGTGAAACTTAGAATATGATGCCAATCTCGGCATCAGCATCGCTACGACTGGAATATTGCCAGGAGCGAATCATCATTTGCCATGAAAGGACTTGGAATTTGATACCAGTTTAGGCATCAGCATCGCTACAACTGGGATATTGCCAGGAGCGAATCATCATTTGCCTCTGTCGATGTTGAACAAAGGTGGCTTAGTAAACAAGGTTAGGATCCTGTCGACTAAGGCTTTTGACTTCGTGAGCCGTAAGGGTCTCACAAAGGTATTTCTCCCTACAAGTCGTGAGGATCTCGTAGGTGTGTTTTCTCCTTAGAAATCGTGAGGATTCCTAAGTGTGTTTTCCCTTGTAAGTCGTAAGGATCTTACAAAAGGGTTTTCTCCTTACAAGTCGAGAGGACTTATAAGGGTTGTTCACCGTATGGACATATCCCCAGTCACGGATGGGACTTGGTTAGGGAAATGTTTATTTGTGCCCGTGGATTGTATACAAGGGTAAGTATTGAGCCGCTTGTAGGGCAAAAAGGTTGTGGGGGTTGCTTAAGAACAGGTTCAGGTCTCTGTAACTTAAGACTTTCAAATCTCATGAGCCGTGAGGGTCCCATAAGAGAATTCTCCTTACGAGTCGTGAGGATCTCGTAAGTGTATTTTCTCCTCAGGAATCGTGAGGATCCCTAGGTGTGCTGCTCCTTTGTGAGTCGTAAGGATCTCACGCAGGTGGTTTCTCCTTACAGGGTCGAGAGGACTCTGTAAGTGTCCTTTAACGAGGTTGCGCCCTTTCGGGTTTTCACAAACACTCGCCGGTAGTCCTGCTGTTTTTACTCACGGAGCCCTTTTCGGGTTTTCATCCGTGCCCATTTTGCTTATGGACATACCGTTTTTTTTTTTTTTTTTTTTTTTTTTTTTTTTTTTTTTATCCATCTCGTCAACCTAAGGACGTTGCGGTGGTAGTTTAGGGACGTTTCGGTCCGTCGATAGTTTAAGGACGTTTCGGTCCGCTGTTAGTTTAAGGACGTTTCGGTCCGTTGTTAGTTTAAGGACGTTTCGGTCCGGCATTAGTTTAGGGACGTTTCGGTCCGCTGTTAGTTTAAGGACGTTTCGGTCCGACGATAGTTTAAGGACGTTTCGGTCCGACGATATAGGAAGGCCGGCTGCTGCTTGTAAAGTCTGAGCTTAGGAAGATAGCGAGCGGACATAGTCGTCGTCATCCATCATTGACCTAGGCTGCAGCTTATTAAGCATGGTATTTCTTCAAGAAGCGGCCGTTTACTGGCCTGAAAGGCCTTTCACCGTGCATGTCCATGAGTAGGTAGGCTCCACCCTGGTAGACCTTGTCTATGATGTACGGGCCTTCATAGTTTGGCTCAAATTTTCCCCGCTTGGCACGATTGGGGATCATCGGTCTTTTGACCACTAGCACGAGTTCGCCTTGGCGGAATGTCCTCGGCCTGGTCAATCTTTCGTACGAGCGCGTCATCTTTGCTTTGTAGGCTTCTAGATGTTGTTGCGCTATGAGCCGGGTTTCATCGAGGGCGTCAAGCTCCTCAAGCCGAAGGTGAGCATTTTCTTCGTTCGTCAGCTCGTGGTGGACTGCTACTCGTAGAGAGGGTAACTCTATCTCGAGGGGGAGAACTGCTTCCGTCCCAAATACCAACGCGTACGGCGTTGTGTTCGTGGCCGTCTTGAATGTAGTTCGATAAGCCCAGAGGGCTTCTTGCAGCCTTTCGTGCCAGTCTCTCTTATTCCTGGAGACGGTCTTTTTCATGATCTTCGTCAAGGTCTTATTGAAAGCCTCGGCCAGACCGTTAGCTCGTGGGTTGTAAACTGAAGAATATCTCCAGTCTATATTGTGCTGCTGTGCGAAGCGGCTAATCTTATGGCTTCGGTAGGCCGGCCCATTATCGGAGATAATCCGTCGCGGGGTTCCGAACCGATAGATGACGTGTGTTCTGAAGAAATGGAGAATGTTCTCCGTCTTCACTTCCCTCAGTGGTACCGCTTCTGCCCATTTGGAGAAGTAATCAGTTGTCGCCAGGATAAAACGATGTCCCCGGGCTGATGCCGGCTCTATGGGGCCGACTATGTCAGTCCCCCACATTTCGAATGGCCAGCTGGCCACCGTTGGGTGTAGTGGATTCGGATGTTGGTGGATGAAGTCTCCATGGATCTGGCATGAGTGGCATTGCTTTGCATACTCGAGGCAGTCCTGGATCATCGTGGGCCAGTAGTAACCCATCCGTTTAATTTTTAACTTCATCTTTGGGCCTGCTTGGTGAGAACCGCAAAGTCCGTCGTGAACTTCTCGAACGACTCGTTCCGCTTCGTCAGGTCCCAAGCATCTCAGCCATAGAAAATCAAACGATCTCTTGTACAGGGTATCGTTGACGAAAGCGAAGGATAGAGCTCGTTTCATAAGCTGATGCCTTGAGGACGCCTCTTCGGGCATTCGGTGGGACTTAAAGTAGTCTATGAAGACTTCCCTCCAGTCCTCAGCCTTCTCACGGTCTTTTATTTGTAGGGTCGCTTGCTGAATCGCTCCCTTTTCTTTATATAATTCCGGAGGTATTTCTGCCGGGGCGAGCACTCGACGGCTTTGTACCACGATTCTGACGTCATCGAGGTTCTCGTCAGCCAGTTCTTTAGCGAGTTTGGCCAACGCGTCTGCTTTGCTGTTTTCCGCGCGCGGTATGTTCTCTAGAATATAGGAGGGGATTTGGGCCAACAGTTGTCGCACCTTTACGCCGTATTTCACCAATTCTGGTTTGCATGTTTGGTAGTCACCATTTATTTGGCTAACGACCAGCTGAGAATCCCCGTATATGTGGAGGTCTTCAATTCCCATGTTGATGGCGATTTCGAGGCCTGCTATCAGAGCTTCGTATTCGGCTTCATTGTTTGTCCTTGACTCTGTTAAGGAGAAGGCGAAGCGCATTATCCCTCCTTGTGGAGTTATAAAGTTAAGGCCTATCCCCGATTTGACGATCGGGTTACCCTGTTTCTGTTTCTTTGTGGAGGACGCTCCATCGAAATAGAGTTCCCATCGTGTGCTTCCACCGCCAATTGCATCAAATGCATGCTCGTCCGGCAAATCACAGTTTAGAGGAGAGTCGGCCGGTATCGGGTGCTCAGCGAGGAAGTCGGCAATGGCCTGGCCCTTTACTGCCTTGAGGGGTTGATATGTTATCGAAAACTCCATCAAGAGTAGGGCCCATTTAGCGAGTCGTCCCGTCAATATAGCCTTTGACATCAGGTATTTAAGGGGATCCACCTTTGAAATGAGACGGACTTCATGCGCCAACGCATAGTGCCTGAGCTTCGTTACTGCAAAGATTAATGCCAAGCAATGCTTTTCAATGGGCGAGTAATTGCTTTCTGCCCCCAGCAGCACTCGACTTAAGTAGTAAAGTGCTCTTTCTTTCCCCTGGTCATTCTCTTGTGCCCATAATGCGCCCAAGGAACCTTCGAGGGCGGTTGTATAAAGAATGAGGGGTTTTCCCTTGACCGGCGCAGCTAATACCGGCGGGTTCTGCAGGTACTGCTTGATCTCGTCTAGTGCGCCTTGGCATTTTTGATCCCAGACGAATGGGGTTCCCTTCTTCATCAGGTGACTGTAGGGGCAGCATTTGCCTGAAAGATTTGCGATAAATCGCCGGATGTATGCGAGCTTCCCTTGGAGAGACCGCAACTGTTTGAGGGTTCTTGGCGGGGGCATTTCCATAATCGCTTTAATCTTTGA
Source organism: Agapanthus africanus (assembly GCA_030015575.1). Classification (NCBI taxonomy): domain Eukaryota; kingdom Viridiplantae; phylum Streptophyta; class Magnoliopsida; order Asparagales; family Amaryllidaceae; genus Agapanthus; species Agapanthus africanus. The sequence continues at coordinate 58,944,331 of JASDDO010000029.1, forward strand.
CGGATCTATTTCAATACCTCGGTGTCGAACGATGAATCCCAGGAATTTACCCGAGGAGACTCCAAACGCGCATTTGAGGGGATTCATTTTCAAATTGTATTGCCGAAGGCGTTGAAATACGGTTTCGAGATGCTTTAAATGCTCTTCGTATGACATGCTCTTCACTACGAGGTCATCGATATAGCATTCGACGATGTCGTGTATGAGATCGTCGAAGATTTTTGTCATGGCCCTTTGGTAGGTGGCGCCAGCGTTCTTTAGGCCAAAGGGCATAACCCTGTAGCAGAATACACCCAAAGGGGTCCGGAAAGCGGTGTGCTTCTGGTCTTCGGGATGCATTTTTATCTGATTGTATCCTGAAGAACCATCCATAAAGGAGAAGATCTCGTGAGTAGACGTGTTATCTATCATTAGCTCGGTTACCGGCACCGGGAAATCGTCCTTTGGGCATGCTTTATTGAGATCCCTGAAATCCACGCATATGCGCACCGTTCCATTCTTCTTCATTACCGGGACGATATTGGCGATCCAATCGGGGTATTGGACTTCGTGGATAAATCCGGAATCGATCAACTTCTTGACTTCGGCGTTGATGCTCATCTCCAGCTCAAGTCGCATCCTCCTTGGCGCCTGCTTGACTGGCTTGATATCCGGGGATATTGCTAATCTATGCACTGCAATCTCCGGATCCAATCCTGGCATCTCGGAGTAGTTCCACGCGAAGCAGTCTTTATGCCGTAGGAGCACGTTCTTTAACGCGGCCACCTTTTCCTCGGATAACAGCTCGCTGACAAATGTCGGCCGCGGGTCGTCTGCCGATCCCAGCTCGATCTTCTTGAGGTTATCTGCGGTAGTATGTATACCGTCTTCCAGTTCTTTCGGAGCGGGCGGAAATTCCGAGATCAACTCGTCATCGCTGTTCTCGAAGCACCGGGGAAGGTCATCTTCGTTCTCGGGCTCTTCTTTTAATATCGTAATCATATAACAGGTGCGAACTCGCTCCCAAGACTGAGGCGGATTCGGTTCTGCTCTTGTGGCTTTAGGCTCGTGCCTTTGCGGCGGCGTTACTTTCCAACCGTCGGATAAAGCGAATCTGCCCCGTCGGTACTGGTCCTCGACCCAGTTCTTGAAGGTGAAGCAATCTTCGGTCGGATGTCCTATGGCTCGGTGATAAGAGCAATAACCCGGATGAGAGACCTTGCTGGCCTGCTCAGGATGCCTAGACTCTGGAAGCGTGATCATCTGATGTTTTAGGGCGAGCTTGAGTAACCGTTCCGTCTTGTCTCGAGGGAAGGAGTATGCTCGACTCATCTTTTCCATGAGGGACGAGTCCGAGCCGCGCAATTCCCGTAACCCTCTAATCCTGCGTCGTTGTTGTCGGCTTCTTTTTTCGCTTCTTAATTTATTCCCGTCCCTGCGTCGAGCCTTTCGTATGACGGGTTGACGATGGTGAACACCTTTATCTTTTGCAGCCTGTGCAGTTTGTTGGAATAGACGTTGCGTCCTGGCTTTCTCATAGATGGCCACTTCGTGGTTGTGATCTTCCCGAATTTTCTGATCCGCTTTCGTGGTAGGCTTGCCCATTCGTCTTTTAAACAACGGGTTTGGCTCTTCGATCGCGGGGTTTAGTTTTGATGAGGGATTGGTCTCTCCTGACGTGGCGCCTTCTTCTTCATCAAAGGTATATATGGCGTAGCTGCCGTGGGCTCGCTCCTGTTTTCCCGTTCTCGCGTACCCAAGCCCAAGTGTTTCTATTTTTCCGTTGGGCAATTTGCGTTGGGTCCCAGGGACATCCCAAATCCTGTTGTAGAACCGAGCCTGCCGCACAGTCTGTTTTAAGGGTACTCCTTGGCGCTTCAATAACTTCTTCAATCCATTTGTATAGTATCTAGGCAGACGAATGGGTTGGAGCCTGTCAAGTGTAACATCCACGCCGTGCCAGATCTCTTTCTCCACCTTCGACTCTGAGGATTGATAGAATAGGATCACCTTTTCACCCCTTCGCTTGGGAGGGACGTAAAATGTTTGCAGGTCCTGCACGCTGTGGGTTTGAAGCGCGTCGAGATCCTTATAGTGTTCTTGCGGTACCATGGTGATTTGCAGACTATGGTCATCGCAAAGGGGTGCCTGTATTGACAGCCGATTGGAGAACACGACGTTAACCTCGTCCTCCGAATCACTCCCGAAGACCGGTACGGGGGTGGGTGCCCCCAGGTTGTTGCGTTGGGATGGCCCCGTATACACTATTTCCTCCTCTTCTTCGGTATCGCTCCCAAAAACGGGAATGGTGGCGGCGGTTTTGTTCTTCGGGTCGCGACACCTTTCTGTATCCTCGAAATCTGGCAAAAAGTATTTCGCATCTTCGTATTTGCGGACTTCGTTCACAGAAAACGGGTTTAACTCGCCTGTTACAGTGTACTCGAAACCATCCTTGAAGTATTTCATACACTGATGTTGTGTAGAAGGGATGATGTTGTACTCGTGTAGCCAGGGACGGCCGAGCAAGGCGTTGTAGCAGGTCTTGGCGTCAATGACATGGAATTTGATGTCTGTGACGAGAAGTCCGAAGCGTAACGTCAGTATTACAGATCCGAGAGTCCGTGACGATTGAGAGTCGAAACCGGAGATAGTAATTTTGTCACGAGCGAGGTGTTGCACACTCATGCAGATTTCCTTCAACACCCGAACATTAAGGAGGTTGACGGAGGATCCATTATCCACTAAGATCTTACCTATCTTGATGTCATGGCAGTATCCAGAGACATATAGGGGACGGTTGTGGTCGCACGTCCCGAGGAGAAGGTCTTCATCACCGAAAGTGACATCGGCTGTATGCACTTCCTCCAGTTCATCCTTCATCCTTTCAGTGGCGAGAACGGCCTGGAATTGTTCAGGTTCTTGCAACGCTTTAATGAGTGAGTCTCGCGCTTCTTTTGATAATAGAAGGGCATCAAGAATGCTAAGCTGAGAGGGTAGTTTCCTTAAGTGCGCGAGGATGTTATAGTCCACCTTACCCTTTTTGGGAGGGTCTTTGTTAGTTAGCTCTTTTATGACCCGGTCATCTAAAGTGATATCTTCAATGACCTTTTCCTTTCCCTTATCTTTTCGGCCGACGGGACCGAGATTCTTCTCCGGGAGCGTGCGGTTGCGCAGCTGGATGTTCTCGCAGGCCTCTGATTCCTCCTTTTTTCCTAGAACGGATTCTGTAAAGAGAGGGCCCAGAGCCATTTCTTCATCAGAGTCGCTCCCGAAGGTGAGAACTTGTGACCCTCTGGCGTCAACCATGTAACAGTTGCCAGTAGTCTTGTTATGTCCTCCGACAGTACCTCTTCGCTCCTGACGGCTCTTGCGTTTCATGCGCTTAAAATGTTGCTGACGAATAACATATCCTCGCCACCATATTTTGAAGGCATCGCACTCCCCCGTGGGGTGTGAGATCTTCCGGTGATATGCGCAATAGTCAGGGTGCCTCTCCGCCCCGTCGTGCGTATTTGCTTCCGAGGGTGGTAGCTTCATCCCCATTGACACGGCTTTGGCAAACCTTTTTCTCGTCTTGAATATCTTCTTGTCTACTTCGGATACGTTTCGCTCTGGAGGAGGTAGTTCAACTCTTCCGTTCAGTCGTCCGTATTGGCTCTTTCCGGCGTGGTCATTTCACGCTCCTGGTCCGTTTTACATTTTAGACGAATCTTGTCTAGAAAAGCGTCGATCATTTCGTCCGTTGGCCATGGACACTCTGGTACAGGCTCTGCCTTCATCTTCTTAGTGTCGGGAGTTTTCCCATCATCGGTAAAACGAGTGGGAGATTACGTTACAACTCGCCACATATCCTTCGGATTCATCCGACGAGCTCTCCCCCTCATCTTCCTCTTGAAAGATATGGTTGAGGAACTCTTGCAGTGTGATAGGAGTTCGCGCCTTTTGATTGTATTCTTCCAGCGCGTCTATTTGCTTCTGTAAGTTCGTGTGCTCGTTTCCAAGCTTCACGGACTTCTTGGATTTCTTCTTCTTTTTCTTCGAAGATTTTGACGGTTGGACGTGAGTATTTCGGCTCTTATCGTTAGTCTTTATAATTGGGCGGGGCTTCAACATCCCTTCGATAATTTGAGGTTCAAGAGGGTCCTTCCATTCGATCGCAGGGCATGCATGGAGGTCTCTCAGCATTCTTTTGGTCTTCGTTGATAGCACGACCTCCCATGGAGCTTCTTCGATAAAGGAGCAGGTTGCCCCCGGTGTATCGGCCTTCTTAGGAGTATGTGGTTGTGGTGGGTTCACCTTCCACTTTTCGGACAGTACAAATTTCCCCTGGAGGTATTGATCTTCGATCCATCCTTTGAAGACAAAGCAATCTTCAATCGGATGACTTACCGTCTGATGATAAGGGCAGTAGTTGGAGTTATTCACCTCGGTGGGGTGTGGTGGTCGCCTTGGATTTGGTAGGTTTATAAGTCTGTTGCGTATTGCCAACTCGAATAACCGCTTCGTCTTGTCTTGTGGGAACGAGTAGGGACGCTTCATTTTCTCATTATAGTACCGGCGTCTTTCCTCCAGTTGATCCGTCGATTTCGGGGCGTTAGGTTGCTGTTGGGCATTCGCGACAAAGGTTGCCCTTCCTTTACCCTTGTCATTCCGAGGTTCCGACTTCGGTGTAGGTGGTCTATGACCCATCTGGTCCATCTGAGCTAACTTGTCGATCAGAGCCTGGAATGTGGTTGGCTTAAAGAACATCATAAACTGGGAGATAGTTGCGTGAGGGTCTAGAGTTCCCACGAACATGCCCACCGCAGGTGCTTCCTCGATGCGCTGCTCACATCTCGACCACAAGTTCCGCCAGCGTATAGCGTACTGGACCCAGGTTTCACCCGGTTTTACCCTGGCGTTAATAAGTGCAGTTATTGGAGTGCGTTCGCTGGCACTTGCAAATCGCTGAGTGAACAACAACTCCATTTCAGCGAACGTTTGATGGAATCGTTCGGGAGTTCTGAATACCATTCGAACGCTGTTTCTGACAAGCTGCCCACGAATTGGCGAAGCAACAATTTATCGTCACCGCCGGTGTTACCGCATAGGGCCCGAAACTGGGCGACATGTTGATGGGGATTGCCGGTCCCCTTATACACATGGAATTTCGGTATCGTATAGCCTTGCGGGTATTTGATTTGATCGTACCAGCTCGGATACGGCCGCCCGGTTTTCACGGTCTGACCAGCTGCCTCAGTTGCGCGATGAACTCGATTTGCTGGGCTATGTAGTCAGCCAAGTCAGCCTTAGAGATCGTCTCTTCCTTGGCCGTCGAGAGGGCTGGAGGTGGATTTGACGTCTCTCCTCGGTCGTCCTCCAGAATAATCGGAGGATCTTCAGCTGGTAAGTCTTGCTGGATCATCATTCCTATCACATCTTGAAAGAGAAGGCCCATCCGTTGTATGTTGGCCGCTTGTTCAGCCGCCTCTTTGTCCCTTTTCTCCAGTGTTCGGCGAAGGAATTCAGCGTCGGTTTCTTCCTCCCGGCGTGCGTCTGAGGACGCTTCTGGGCTTTCCTTTGGCCCGGTGAGCGCGGCCATAGCATTCATCATTTCTTGGAGCTTTTGTTGCTGCTCCTGGGATTTTGTTACGGATCGGGTTAGTGGTCGATGGCCTGTAGAAGTGCGGCTCTCCTCCTTTCCAGAGGCCATGTATACAGTGTGGACCATCATGCCCCCAGACTTAGGGCGTCTAGGCCTAGTGTTTTTAGCCGTCGTTGCATGCTGTGGGTCCTCTCTGGCCTCCTCCTTTTATGAGTCAGTTGATCAACAGCCTTTTGGGGTTTAGCCTGGTGACCAGCTTCAGGTTGGATTTTCAGTTTCTTGTGCTGGCGGGAGAAGTTTGGATCGATGATCGAATCTCGGGCTTGTCGCCAAACCTTATAAATTTTGGAAGACAGCCGTTGAGGAGATCGAGGCTGTTCGGGTTTTGTTCCACCACCTTTTTTAGTAAGGGAGGAGATTTCTTCAGTACTGCCGTAGGGGAATTCCTTCGCACCTTATTTAGCATTTCAAAACTGTTCCCAGTCGGAACAGCGGCATTAACTTCGGCCACCGGGGCTGGTGGGGTCAATCCGGAGGGAGAGTTGCCCCCAGCCTTCCTCACTCGGCGCCAATGGCGACGTCGAGAGTGTCGAGCGGACGGTGCAGGGTCAGCGGTAAGAATGGTTTCTTCATGCCCCCTGTGTGGATGGGGGGTTGTTGTTGGCGTTAACCTATCGAAGACCGATGTCCTCTGAAAAGCGGGAGCAAAGGCCGGAGCCGTCAATCTTGTAAAGACCGACTTTTTGGCTGGAGAGGTTGCCTTGGCGATTTCGGGTATGGGAGCGTTCACTTTCTTAGAAGCAGTCTTCTTTGAGATTGTAGGCCCCGTAATGAGCTCGCATGATTTCTGGCCCAGTCTAGAGAAGACCGAGGCGTTGACGTTGGGCGACTCGTTGAGAGGAGCCGCGGTAGGGATAAGACGATCAAAGACCGACTTCTTGAGAGTTTCCTTCGCCAGCACTGGAACGGTAAAGTTTGTCGGCGGGATCATGGTCCCAAAAAACAATCCTGTGGTGGCGCGGGTGACCTGTTCCATCGGCATTGTGAACAGCGAAGCAGCTTGGGGTCCATAGGCTATACCTCCTGGCGAGGCAGAGCGTCGGCTGCAGTTGCCGTCTGAGCAGTTGGAGGATTTCGCAGGGATGAAAGCCATCGATCCTTTGCTTTCTGCAATAAGCAAGATGCCAATTCTCAGTACCTTGAGACCCAAGGGCAACTATTAGCGAACCGCGATTGGTTCGCGAATCACGACATACGAAGTGTGGAGTGGAAAGAGGAAAAGGTCCCACCGGGCGTGCCAGAATCTGTTCCCCTCCGAACGGCGGCCGGGACGTCGGGACGTCCGAATGCCTGGGGTTCGGGGCAGATGCTAATTGGTGCTATCCGTCTACCCCTCCGAAGATGCCAAGTTGATTTATGGCACCGTGTATCGAAGGTTTAGACGGATGCGTCCGATGTAGCAGACTTCGTCAGATTCCCCCTCATTTGAGGGGTTTTTTGATTGTGGGGACGCTCTTCCCTGCAGGCGCAAGCCCCTGCAGTTAATTACGCTACCGCGTTGCGGTAACAACTTTCTCCTTCTCCAGATGGTCACTTCGTGTCGTGGGTGTTTGTTTTGTTGCCCGTGGATTGTTTACGGAGACTGAGTTATGTCGTCGCCCGTAGGGCGTGGACTAGTCCAAATCCGCATTATCTTAGATTTGGGTTTGGGGGTTTGGTTTGAGGATACGTCAGCCATACTTGAGGGCTAAGATCAACTCAAACGTTTGTTAAGGATACGTTAGTCTAACTTTGTGACTAAGATCAACTTAACGGGATCGTTTAGATCCGACAGAAGAGTGTTTGGACTCTAATGTTCCAGTTTAGGGACGTAGTGGTCCATCGTATGTATGGCCATCGGGACTCATCACCTCTCTGACGACGTTGAAAGATTACAACGACGGATGTCAGAGGAGTTCAGAGATGTACCCTCGAGCCGGAGTTAACTTAGGGGATTCGTAGTCCAATCTGTTTGAAGGTTTAAGGACGCGTTAGCCATTTTTGGAGGCTAAGATCAACTTAAACGGGACCGTTTAGATCCGACAAAAGAGCATATGGAGGGCCCTATTGTTCTAGTTTAGGGACGTTGCGGTCCATGGGTAGTTTAAGGACGTTGCGGTCCGTGGGTAGTTTAAGGACATTGCGGTCCGTGGGTAGTTTAAGGACATTGCGGTCCGTTGTTAGTTTTAAGACATCTCGGTCAATGGGTAGTTTTAAGGACATTGCGGTCCATTGTTAGTTTTAAGACATCTCGGTCAATGGGTAGTTTAAGGACATTGCGGTCCATTGTTAGTTTTAAGACATCTCGGTCAAGGTTAAGGACGTCGTAGTCCATGGGTTTAAGGACCCCACAGTCCGGTATTTGCTCTGGATGCTTCACACGGGTTCACTGCCGTGCTTGGCGAGGACCAGGCTCCGCTCTGGATGCTTCACACGGGTTCACTGCCGTGCTCTGCGAGGACCAGGATCCGCTCTGGACGTTTCCTACGGGGTCAAAGAGTGACATTATCCGTGTTCCACGTAACCAGGAATTTTGCATTAGGCATGGGTTTAAGGACCCCACAGTCCATATCATGAGTGGCCGTCGGGACCCGTCACCTCTTTGAAGACATTGAGGGATTACAATGCCAAGTTTCAAAGGAGTGGAGAGATGTACCCTAGAACCGGAATGGATTTAATAGTCCCTGACCCAATTTGGGGTCGAGACTGATTAATTATGTTATGAGCCCATTAGCCCAGTTAATCACAAATTGAAGACTTATGGCCAGCTTGGGCTAAGTCCAGTCGGGTCTGAAACATTGACTTTTTTGCTGATCCATTGAAGGAGAGGCTTTGCCTCTATCCATTTAGCCAATTGGGCCAAAGCCTAGTGTTAAACACTATAGAGCAATCAGTGTTGAACACTGGGAATGCGGTTAACAAGTTAGTGTTTAACACTAAGAAATAATTGGTGTTAAACACCAGCAATAAGGCTTCTCAAATTAGTGTTAAACACTAAAACAGATCAGTGTTGAACACTGCAAATGAAGATCTCAGATTAGCATTTAAACACTAAGGTAATCAGTGTTGAACACTGCAGATAAAGCTTTTTAATTAGTGTTGAACACTAAGGCCCAACAATATTTTAACACTGAGTGCGAGAGTTTCAATTTAGTGTTAACACTGAGACAAGAGGGGTCACGTGGCAGCACGTGAGAGCGCCCTTCCTCCATTTGTTCTGCTGAAATTACTGCATCTTTTGATAGCATCACGTGTCAGCACGTGATGGGCATTCAAATGCCTATGCGTTAAGGCTTCTGCTGAAAGTCACGTGGGTCACGTGGGGTGCTGCCTCAAAGGGGTTTTCTGTAGGGCTTTTGAGGGGGGGGGTCACGTGGTGACACGTGACCCTGCCTTAATGTGGTTTTTTTTTTCAGAGGATTTGTTACTCCTTTTTTTCAGGAATTAAATTCCGGAGACTTTTTAATTTCAGAGGAATTAAATCCTTCTTTCTTTTGAAGACTTGTATTCTGGAATAGAGTTTAACTCTGAATTTTCTGCGGGAGTTAAATTCCCCGTTTATGTGAAGGGCTGAATAGGGTTGAACCCTAATAAAATTTCTGAGGAAATGATGATCGTTATTTCAACAGAACTAAGTTCTTTAATTAGGGTTAAACCCTGTTTCTCTTTTTTTTTTGTTTTGAAGGAATTAAATTCCCATGACATAGGGTCTAGCCCCACTTTTATTTTGGAGGAATTAAATTCCTATAGTTCTGTGAGAATTAAATTCTCAAGTTTGCACTCCTTCTCTACGTTTTGGATCTGCATGGCAGGATCTCAACCCATTGAGAATTAAATTCTCAACCTTAAGGGGAGATGTGCGCTTTGCAGATCCTCTATCAAAGAGAGAAGAAATAAGTTCTTCTGCTTTTATATTATCAGAGTTAAACTCTGTTGAGAATTAAATTCTGCTTCTTTCAAAATGCCTTCCCTTTCTTACCTAGGGTTTTTTGCAGAAGATCTGAGTCTTTTCGAAGTATCAAAGCTCTTCTCCTTTTCTCCTTTCTTCTCTGCGCATGTATCTCTCTTTTTTTTGTCTCTTGGCTCCTATTTATAGGAGAGGCAGCCGCATCAATCAGTTTTTTGACGAATCTTCATTGGGAGATTTGATTTGCATCCATAATTCATTTTGGGCCTTTGGATTATTAGGTGAATTTTATTCACCATTGGATCTTGAATTCAGAGATTCTCCTTTGATATTTTGGTTAGATTTAAGGGGGAAATCTTTCCCAAAGCCGGGATTTTCCATAGATAGATGATCTTTAATCATCTCTGAATCTTTAATTTGATTAGTCCCAAATAATTACTTTCCTTTGGCAAGATTCGAATTTCCTTCAGAATTTAAATTCTGTCGTCAACATGGGCTTTGGAAGCCAGTCACGTGTGACCACGTGATTCATGGTCACGTGTGAGCACGTGACCCCCTTTGGAACGAGCTTTCTGCGCTGTGTCTTCTGATTGCTGCTTAAACATCACGTGCTACCACGTGACCCCTGGTCACGTGTGAGCACGTGACCCTTTGTTTGAGCTCTCTTTCCTTGGTTGTTCGGAAGAACGGGTCTGTTGTCTTGAACGTTACGTGTCAACACATGACTCTGGTCACGTGAGAGCACGTGGCCTTTTCTGAAGCTCTTTTTCTTGACTTGATCAGGGAACCAATGTGCGCCTTTGCTGCTTGAATTTAAATGTCACGTGCCACACGTGACCTTGATCACGTGGGAGCACGTGACCCTTCCTGAACCCCCCTTTTCTTCGACTTAGTCAGGAGACTGAACTTGCTTGAATGATGCGTTCAGGTGTCACGTGCGAACACGTGACCGCTAGTCACGTGTAAGCACGTGACCCTCTTCTGAAGCTTTTCACGGAAGCTTCCTGATTTTAAATCAGGAAACAGTGTTCGATTGGCTATAACAGGAAGTCCCTGGCCAGGGCTGATCAGAGAATTGCTGGTAAGTGTTACCAGTAGTTTCTCGAACAGTTATAGACCTCATATCGACACGACTTATCGAGCTATTGGGGTCTGACGTTTACCACCCCTAGGCGAGATATGCGACATATCAGACGATCAGACCGGACTGTACGGTAGTGTTACTGGTTGGATTCACTGGAGTGTGAGCGGGCTTGCTCGTCGATCTTCAGATCGCTCAATACCCGGGTGGCCGTTACGTTTAGCAGACCGCTTGCGGCTTGTGGGTGTTTGATATGATCATCACCTGCTGCCGGCGTATTGACGAGTCTTTAGAGTCCTACACAGAGGTTTCCTGGCTCAAGCGAAACGAAATAGGAGCGCATATGAGATATGTGCGGGACCGAGAATAATACGTGTATGTGATACCGTATTCCATTCTCGCGATGAATGTGTCGTATGGTTATATGCGATATAACCTAGTTATCGAATCGAGGGTTGATTCGATAAGCCGATACATTGGATACTAGTCGGTTATATGCGATATGACCGGATCGTTAAATCAAGTGTTGATTTAATGATTTAATGCATAATTATATATTTGATATATTACTTTGCGTTAACTAGTATTGGTTCACTTTACATGGATTTTCTCACTCGGATTGTACACATTGTATATGTGATATACTTTTGTGCACTTCATTGTATCATGTTTGATGATACATGTTATGCTAGGGTTTTTGTGTAAAGATCAAACCATGGTTACATGATTATGGTTAGGGTTTTGTTTTATTCACTTATTTATTTATCCATTTCTTTTGGAAAATAAATGGAAAGGAGAAAAGAATGGTGGCTTAATTTGGAGTTTAGTTGAAGCTTCATGAAACTTTGATCAAGTCAACCATTCTTATCTCATCCTTAACCCTAACCATTCCCACTAACCATGATTCATTCTCTACACTTGACTAGAGTTAATATTATGATAAGTATTGTTATTCTTTTCTTTTTTGAATGAACTTATCATATTTTTTTCTTCTTCTTCTTCATCTTCTTCACATGAAGAAAGTTCACTTCATCAATGGTGATTGATGAAAACAAGTGAGAAATCCAATTCTAAAGTCTACCCACTTCCTATTTCTTCATCCTCTACCTCTTGCTAAGTAGTAGAGTGTGTTCTCTTCATAAGTTTTTGGACTTGGTGAAGTCGGAGCTTGATTTAGCGATGCCTCGACGTAGATCATCTTCGGCACGTCGTCGATGACCTAGCCCGCTTCTTCTCCGATGAAGCCGACGCAGGAGCCCGGATTTCGGATTTGTACAGCGGAGATGACTTCTTCATGGAGCTATGGAGGTGGACAAACGGATCTACAAAGGTTGTATGTCCGTATCCCTTAGTTAAGTGTTAACTAGATTATATTTTCGCCTAGATTTCTAGCAAACGATCCGTAGTCGGGTCTCTCGGCATCTAGAATTTTTGAAAATGGCATGTTCGATGCCTTCTGAGACCTCATTAGGGTGCCTAGGAACCCTACAGTGATCTCAACATAGTGCGGCGGAACCGCGGCCCAAAGGGGTGTTTGGCCGCGGTTCCGCGCTCCCACTGTGGAGTCACTGTATCGAATTTCTACAGTGTTCTTAGAATTTCCAGTACATCACTTTTCTACAACCTGAAAAAATTTTCGAGCAAGAAAAAATTCAACAGAAAACTGATGTATGTGAAAACGCGGATTTTGGAATTTTGATCGATCGGAAATGTAAACACATTAAACAAAGCTAGACTAAGTTAATGGCGAGGTTCTGATACCACTGTAAGTGCACAGCGGCGCCCCGGCCGTCAATCTGACGTCAAAATGCGGAAGCGAAAAACTTTAATTTTGCAAACTAGCAAACCGGCACCACCGCGCACTAAACACCCGGATCGAACCATTAACTAGTCCTAGCTAACTACAAGATGGGGAATAGAGATATACCGACTGATCCAAGTCCTCCAGTCTTCTCGTCGTCGTCCCGATCTCCCGCGGAAACTCCGGTCGTCGCCTCCTTGCCGGAAGGGCACCACATCGTCTGCATCTTTTACGGGCTCCCACCTCAATACCGAGGCAACTCGGGCATGAAGCTGGCTAGTCGACATGCCCAAGGTTTGCTGTAGAATGTGTAGTGCTCAAGTCTCATTTGGGGTTGTAGGAATTGCCTTATTGGTGGAGGGATGATACAAGCTAATGGAGATTGATCTTGTGCGATTTTTATCAAAGCAAAAGCACAAAAATCCCACCTCTAGAATTTTGGACAGCCCCAAGGAGCTTGGCCGGCCATGGCAATAGCAAGAGAGTGAGAGAGTGGAGTGTGTATGAAAAGAATGAGAGAGCCATCCAATAATCCAAAAGGAGAGAGAGAGAAGGCTATCATGCAAAGGAATGATCACAAGGAAAGTCCAACACTTAAACAACAATCATCACACTTCATCATCAACTAGCATGATGACAATCAAGGCCAACACTCCACCACAACCATCATCTCAAGCATGATGACTCTAAATGGTCAAGCCATCATGACACAAAGAAAGTCAAGTGATGGTGAGCCATCATGATCCAACAAAATGCAAAAAACACCCTCCACAAATACTTATTTGCAACAATGCAAATAAGCCCTCCTTCACCAATCTTCGGCCAATGAACGATACAAAGGAAATTGGCCGAAACGGAAAACAAACTGGCAACTCCAGAAAACTGGTCCCGTAATAAATTACAGGAAAACCCCGATACTGTGCATACACACCCGCATTTGTATTCCGACCGAAATACAAATGCAATGAGACAAATCTACACTGTACTATACTACGATCCGGCTTAAACCAAAGCCGGCTAGTATTATCCGTTCGATCCTGATCCGTGCAATACCGCACGTATCTGATCGAACCCTGCCATATAACCATACGGCCTGTAGTACAAACTGTCCGATCCTGATCCGTGCAATACCGCACGTATCTGATCGGACCTTACCATATCTCCATACGGCCTCTACAGCTTTTCGCCCGAAAGCTTGAGTAACTGAATGTGGGGGACTCTAAAGACTCGTCAACACCTTGGTTGTGGATTTAACCACTAGCACGTCAGAGGTATAAGCCAATACGTAACGGGCTACCAGGTATTGACCAAAAGGGACGTCTGTGAGCGAACTCAGCCTGACACCTTACTGAGCCTGTCAGTGACAATATCCGTACAGTCCGGTCCGTTCGTCTATGAGCATCGCATGGCGGGCCTAGGGGGTTGGTAAAAGTCAGACCCCCAAAAGCGGTACAAGTCGTGTCGGAGTGTAGCCCAGAACACCCTGAGATACTACTGGAATACCTACCAGTAAATCTCCTGCCTCGGCCGAGGGCTTTGTGTAGTGGCTCTCCTAGACACAGCGCGACCTCACCCCCAATACCGGGAGAGACGAACCCCTGAAGATACGCTCACTGCCTCCATGTGGCTCGGGACTGTACCCAACTAAAACCTGTTTGCACGTCTCCTTTGAGCGTGGTAGGGTAGTAATCAAAGTACAGTGGGAACTCACACGAGACAAATGACGATCATCAGGTCGATGAACTAACCTGTACACATGTCACCTGGGAACTGCTATCTGACGTCTGGTATAAGACCAACTAGCATGTTCCCGGCGAGTCCTGTCCGGTGTACTCATAACCCAATGAGCACCTGTATACATCTTAGGTGATCCAACTGACACCAATGGCTTGTGAGACCGGCCACCGCCCCTCGTCGGGGTCTCGACTGTATACACTAGTCTACTCTGGAGTATCGATGCCCTGTCTCGAAACTCGCACGGCTAGGGACCTTTTAAGGATGTGCTTATAGACCCCAGCTCCCACTTATATGATCGCCCTCATACTGCTGGTGGTCAAGCAAGAATCCTAGGGGCTCTATCAACGTGTAATAGCGACCTGTCAGGTCACCTAAGCAGTACACGATGATAAAGATAAACCAGACAGCATACTATCATCTCGAGTAAGACTGTCCTAACGGGACAGGTCCTCCCTCAATCATTGCAATCACGTGCCTGTGATCCAATAATTGACTCTGAGGGCACTATCTCCAACAATATTGTCACTGACAGGCTCAGTAGGGTGTCAGGATGAGTTCGCTCAACGACGTCCCTTTTGGTCAATACCTGGTAGCCCGTTACGTATGGCTAATACCTCTGACGTGCTAGTGGTTAAATCCATAGCCAAAGTATTGACGAGTCTTTAGAGTCCCCCACAGACAGTTTCTCAAGTTTCGGGCGAAACGCTGTAAAGGTCGTATGGAGATATGGCAGAGTTTGATCATATACGTGCGGTATTGCACGGATCATGATCGGAAGGATAATACTAGCGGGTTTTGGTTTAAGTCGGATCCTAGTATTGTACAGTGTAGATTTTATCTCATTGCATTTGTATTCGGTCGGAATACAAATGCGGGTATGTATATACAGTCGCGGGGTTTTCCTGTAATTTATTACGGGATCGGTTTTTTGAAGTTGTCAGATTGCTTTCCGTTTCGGCCATTTTCCTTTGTTTCCTTTCCTTGGCTGAAAATTTGTGGAGGGGGTTATTTGCAATTGTGCAATAAACAATGGAGAAGACTTTTTATGGCACATGATAGCTTCATGATGGTTCCACTATCTTTTGACTTCATTTATTCATCATGGTTTGACTTTTGGAGATATGATAGTTGATGGATATGGGTATGATTATTGAAGTGACAAATTTTCATCATGATCTTTCACCCTTTTCTCTTGCTTGCATTATGGCTTCCCCCACCCTTGACTTTTCTCCTCCTCTTCTCATGAAGGGGCCGACCACACTTGAAGGGGGAAGGGGGCTGTCCCAATTTTGGAGAAGAGAAATGAGTCCCATTTCCTTGCAAAATTTCCCAAGTTCATCCAAAAAAAAGGGTTCACAACTCCATCTCCATATTCATATGGCAACTTCTTTAAACCCCTTGAGACAAAGAGTACTACACTAGCCTACAGCATTCTTGGACACGTCGGCTCGCCAACTTCATGCCCGAGTTGCCTCGGTCCAGAGGTGGGAGCCCGTAAAAGAACCCGGCGATGTGGTGCCCTTTCCGACGAGGAGATGAAGACCGGAGATTCTGCGAGAAGATCGGGATGGAGGCTGAAGACCGAAGGACACAGATCGCTCGGTATAGCTTTCTACCCTTTCTTCTAGTTAGCTAGTAGTAGGTTAATGGCCCGATCCGGGTTTTTACTACGCGGTAGCGCCAGTTTTAAAAGTTAAAGAAAAGTATCGTTTCCGCATTTTGGCCTCGTTCAGACGGCCGGGGCGCTGCCGTGCACTTACATTAAGGACATGGGAGAGTCAGACAGTATACCGAAGGGATTACGAAAACAAGAAATATCTGGTTGTGGACAGCAAAGCTTGGCAAGGGTTCTTCTGTTTGGGTCACCCATTATAAGAAGAGAAGAGGGGGAAAAGGGTAAAAAGGGGGGAAAATAATTGGTTTGTTTTGAAAAAGGACGGATTTATGAAAATTCACACAAACATGCACAAGCAACCCTATATCTAATGGTCACCTAGGTTAAGTCTCTAGACCGCTCCTAAACTTCCAGAAGACAAATCGCAGGATAAATCCTCTACTGCTTCTTTATCCCTCCTGTGGCCAGGTAAGTGCCAGGTAAGTGGGAGGTTCTCCACTACGTAAGTAGTGGGCCTAATTAAGTAACCACTTGCCTTAGACACACTTGCCTTAGGCACCATAAAAGAAACGCGGATAAGCAATAGATTACCCACGACCTCCTTCTGTCCTAATTGAGCGCGACGGTCCTGAGAGTCTTGTCTAGATATTTTTTAGTTAATGAGGGTGATGCGGATGCAAGTTTTGTGATTTTTGGGGCTTACGAACGGTAATGAAATCCCCACCTAATCTGAATTTGGTCTTTGCCCCTTAATTTCCGTATTAAAATATGCAAACTACCAATTTCAAGAATCGCAACAAATTTATTTTTTAGCGGCACTGAATTTTGCAAAGAATCCTGTAGGAAATTGATATTGGAAAAGATCAGAGAGAAGACGAGAAAACAGAGAGCAGACTTGAGAAATTTGGCACAGTACAAACCCTAAACGGCGGCGGAACCGCTGCAAAAATGCCTCATTGGCCGCGGAATCGCGGCTTGATGGGGGAATTAGGGTTTAGAAATTTTTGTGCAAGTCACTGTGCTTCTCTGGATTCTTCAGATGTTCTCTGAATCTTGATCGAACTGCTGAAATGATTCCAGATTCCCTCGCAAAAATTCAAACACTAATCGTTAAGCACTTGAAGCGAATCTTGGATGAAAATTTGATAGAATAATAATTTTTCAACTCAAATAACAAAAACGAACAAAATAGCACACATCCCCGGCAACGGCGCCATTTGATTGATCATTCTTTGTGTGTATATAAAATGTTTCACAACCAAAGAAATTTATACCGCAATCAATTAACGGTGTCGGTGTAGCGCATTAATGAATACAGATCGTCCACTGAGATGTGTGTTTTGATCGATCTTGTTTTAGATGAGTCGAAATGAAAAGATAAAAGAAATTTGCAAGAAAATTGATTCAAGATTTGTGAGTTTTCATTTCAAGAAACATAAAGAAAATATATCTAGAATCAAGAATCAAGAAATGTCCCAATCGATTTAGTTATCAAGATTTGAAGAATAGCTTGTAGGATTCGATTGAGTTAATAGTTAATGATGAATCTAATAATTCCTAATCTTATTTATTGATAATTTGTAGCTAGATTGATGATTATGATGAAGATTAGGGATCTATTGAAGAAACTAGGGTTTCTCCTTCTATCCCTTGTCTTTTCAATCATGATCATTCGGATCTAATCTCTAACAAAGAAAATCATCAATCATTTGATCCCTAATTTGCAATGAAATAATCAAGAAGTCATTTCGCTCCAAATTAGGTCATCAACGATTCTTTTTGCTAAGGTTCACAAATCTCATAAGAATTAAGACCGGTATTAAGATTTGATCATCATTAGATCTATCAATTCTCTCGAATCCTCCACAAGCGGAGAATTTACTCAAGCATCATGAAAATAAATGAATCAAAGATCAAGAAATTTCACAATGCAAGAATGTAAAGAAAACAAGAATTTCAATTATCTCCTCTATTAAATCGACGACTAATTACACATTCCCTCAATTCGAGGTTACAAGATATTGCTCTCGATCACTCCTTTTGAAGAGGTAACTAGATCCGTCGAATTTCGCTCCGCTTGATCTCCGTGAGTCGCGGATCGTCGTGGATCTCTTGCTCGGATGAAGATTGGCTTCGCGGATAAAGGATCGATGGTTGCTTGCTTGATTTGCTTCTCAAAATGATCTTGATTTGGCTTTGGAATTGGATTTGGGCTAGGGTTTTTGCTATCAAGTTGTGTCACTCAACTTGAATTTGAATTTTGGCTCCAAATGTGTAACTAACTCACTACTAATTGTGTAACCCCAAAACCCTAGATCTAGATCTCTTTTTATAACCACCTCATTTGAATCTTCCCTCCAAAGCTAGGTTGTTAGAGAGAACCTTCTAGAATAAGGTTATTGGAGAGAGCCTTCTAGAATAAGCTTGTTGGAGGGAGCCTTCTAGAATAAGGTTGTTGCAAGGAATATTCTAGAGTGAGTTTGTTATGCAGAGCCTTCTGGAAGAAGCCATGTGGTCTTTGAGAGTCTTCTAGAAGCAAGGGTTGTTAGATGAAGCTTCTGGATAAAATCTGATTTGATGACGTGTCAAGTAGACCGCGGATCTGCGGCGGATCGGCCAACTCGGCCGCGGATCCGCGGCCAAGTGGTGGAGTTGCTGCATGAAAATCTCTGTGCTGATTTGTGATGGCTTAATGGCACTTTCTTGATGTCTGGAATATTTTTATACTTTTTTGTTACTGCCAGATCATAAGTCTTAGACTTGGTGTATTTTATTAGCACTTTTAGCAGTTCCGGCTCTTTTATCTGGATAATTTCCTGCACACAATTTAGAGACAAGTGTTGATACACAAAAGATCATGCGTGTAATAATAAACACTCAATTTCCCTCAAAATGCCGGTTATAATGTATAACACATGTTATTTGATATTTTGCAGACGAATTGCTAATATGTGCTATAATTATACCAAACACCTTTAGATGATTACAATTAGTAAGGAAATTGATGTGTTAAAAATGCAATATTTTCGACTGATCAGTAGCTCCCTACCCCACAACGCCAGAGATCAAAGCCCTCGTCAAGAGGCACCGGACAGTAACCCTGCTCGGCCCATCCTTAAGGATCAAAGTCCTCGCCAAGAGGCATCGGGAAGCAACCCTGCTCGGCCCGTCTTTAGCAGGCCCTTTACGGCCCCTCCCGCGCTAAGGATCAAAACCCTCATCAAGAGGCAACCGGGCTTGCCCTTGCTCGGTTATCCTGGCTGGTAGCTCCCTACCCTACAACGCCAGAGATTAAAGCCCTCGCTAAGAGGCACCGGGCAGTAACCCTGCTCGGCCCGTCCTTAAGGATCAAAGCCTTCGCCAAGAGGTTCCGGGCAGCAACCCTGCTCGGCCCGTCCTTAGCAGGCCTCTTACGGTCCCTCCCGCACTAAGGATCAAAGCCCTCACCAAGAGGCAACAGAGTGGCTACCCTGCTCGGTTATCTATGGCAGGTAGTTCACTACCCCATGACGCCAGGGATCGAAGCCCTCGCCAAGAGGTAACTGAGCAGCTTCACTGCTCGGTCCATCCTTAGCAGACCTCTTACGGTCCTTCCCGCACTAAAGATCGAAGGCCTCACCAAGAGGAAACCGAGCAGCTACCATGCTCAGTTATGCTGACTGGTCGTTCACCTCCCTATAAAGCCAGATACCTAAGCCCTCGCCAAGACGCAACCGAGCAGCTTCACTGCTCGGTCCATTCTTAGAGGATAACACTGAAGCATCTTCACTGCGCGACCCCCACGTCGACTTCGGGGCCACGAACATACCGACCTCACACCGGTCTTTGCACACTTAGGCAATTGGCAAAATGGTTAAATTCAACTCGACGTGCGGTCCCCAAGTGAAGTTCTCTAAGCTCAGCACCGTGCAAACAGAGATTTAACAACAAGAAAAAATAAAAACTACGCCAAACACCGCAAAAAATGCTTCATTCAAAAGTCTTTACACGGTATTATCGGCCCCCCGGCCTTACAAAAATGCCCGGAGGCTTACAAAATTCCCGAAGCAACAAAAAAGATATAATAAGACGAGGGGTTTCAGGCCTCGGGGCCAGGCGCAACCCCGAGGAGCTCCGTGTCCACCGCGACCGGGGCTTCATCTTGAAGATCTACGCCCATCGCAGGAGCCTCGGCGCTGCCCTCGTCGAGGGCATCTTCCACGACCGCGCTTCCAGGGGCAGCCCCCTGCGCGTCATCCCCACGAGGATATTCGTCCCGGAGCTCTTCATCAGGGAACTCCGGCATCCGAGTCTTGACGGCGTCGAGGGCATCGTGCTAGACGAGGGTAGAGGCTGCAACTAGGTCAGTGTAAAAATGGTCCGACTTCTTATAGTTCTCCACCGCCTTCGACGCTCTGAGCTCAGCTCGCTTCATCCCCTCCATCACAGCCTCACACTCCTTCCGGAGGGAGCTCGATGGCTTCTTCAGGGTGCCGACGAGCACCTTGGAGTTCTGATGCTTGGCCTCAGCGGCCCGGATGGCCTCACGGCACCTGGAAACCTCCTGCTTCCCGGCCGCCACCTCGTCCTCGAGGGCGGCGACCCTCGCCATCACCGTCTCCAGCTCCAACTTTGAGCTCTCCTCCAGCGAGGAGAACTCGCCCGCGGCCCGCATCGCCAGGGCAATTTTCTCGTCCTCCATTCGGACGATGAGGGTGACGTGCTGGAGGACCGGAAGAAATCAAAAGGGGTCAAAAAGGAAAGCGAGGCACCCAATCTTGTGAATAAATAAGACGCTGAATGAAAACCAAAGTGGGGTGCGAGCACTAACCTGCACGGCCTCTTAGGTAATGGCCGCCATTTGCGCCCTGAGAGTCCCCCGAGGGATTTTGCCCCCGGCCGACCTCTCCATCTCTGTCAGCAGGCTGTCAGCAACGGAGAGCCCCGAGGGCACCTCATAGCGGAGGTCCCCCTCATCCACCAAGATCGGGGAGGCCAGGGTGCGTGGAACCGTCCGGTGGAACCTCTTGAGGGACGGGATTGGGGAGCCAGCCTCTATCTCTGAAGCCTGGGCCTCTTGTTCCTAAACCCGCTTTCGGCTCGGCTCCTGGCTAGACTCCGGGGCACGGGCCGCACTCGAACGCCTAGGTGGAGCAGCGCCAGGGGAACCGGGGCCGACGTCGGACGGGAGGAGCTGGCACCTCCAGCTCTCGACCTCTTCTTCTGCTCTTGCATGGCTGCTCGGAATTTGCTCACGTCCTTGGGTTCTGCACAAGACAAGGTACAATGGCATCAGCAACGCAAGTAAAAATAAAAATAAACGCAAGTCTAAACAGATCGCCTGTAAACTCCCAACTTACCCGCGAACTGGACGTGGCTGAGCCTAGCCCAACTAAAGGCCTGCTCAGAAAGTAGCACATCAGCCCGGGGAATGGGCTCCCACTCCGCCACTTTCACCGCGTCGGGATCGTTCGATTGACTCTCCCGCCGGCAACTATCCTTAGACCACTGGGTGGGCATGAGCTAGTCCTCACCCTCGGGCGGCCCAACAAAGAAAAACTTGTTCTTCCAATCATGGATGGAAGAAGTAGCATGACGAACGATGACCCGGTAGCACTTCCTCGTTGTTTCCTAAAGGAGATGTATACCCATCTCGGTTCGCCCGCGTGAGTACCAGGGTGACTTTTATAACATAGAGAAGAGGCAAGGGTGCTCAGCCTGAAAGGGATCATGTACAACTTCAAATGGACCAGGAACCCAAGGAGAATCCTCCAAGAGTTCGACACTAGCTGACCCGGGGCTAACCCAAAATGATTCAGCGCTCTGACAATCTCGGGAGAGAAGGGCAGGCGCATTCCGGCCCAAAAGGCTTCCAGGTACAGGGCAATCTCCTTACTCCATACCTGATCTGCCTTCTCCCCTTCCTCGGCCAAACGTAGCGTATAGCCGGGAGAAATGTAGAAACAAGCCCGAATGGTGGCGATCTCATCCTCGTACCTCACCGTGGATGACACGCAGGGGCACCCGTGACCTCCGCTCGGGGAATCGCTCCCGTCGTGCGACCCCGGGAAGAGGATCTGATCCTGACTTCCCGGGAGGACTCCGACTCAGTGGAAGAAGAAGAAGAAGAAGAAGAAGAAGAAGAAGAATCTGCGGGGGGCTCCCTAAACTCTTCCCGATCTATTTCTACAGACTCTTCACAAAAAGACATCTAATCTGGTGGAGAGGATGAGTCCTCGGAAGAGAAAACGCAGAGATCCGACCTAAAAAGGAGAGCACCGAGCTAACGAGACTCTGGATGAGAAAATTATGAAGATGTATGGGCCCGGATGGGGACCCCACCTCTATTTATAGCTGCCGGCATACACATCCAACGGCGACAGTCATCTCCCGCCGAAACGACTCATTGCATTCGACGACCACCATCGCTCCACCTGTCACACACGCATTGATCGCGTCCCATCGGACACCGGAAATCTGCGGCCCGTCGCGTCAGCCAACCAGCACCGGACACGTGGGCTGTCGCTTCGGTGAGCGTACGCACGATCCGGCACATCCTCTTTAATGCAAGATCTGGCCCCTAATCCGCTGACGTCATCAAGAAAATACTGCTAATTGCCCGGGAATGCACGCTTACGATATCTACGAAAAGGAGCTCACGTCGGGTGACCCGACAGACCACTTTCGACCCGACCCGTGAACAGGTTGGGACGAGAGTGGGGCGCTAATGATGATGCTCGATATCGTTGATTTCCCAGATCGTGACACATGGTAGATGACGTGTCCCGAAGCTAGCAAGAAAGGACTAGGAACGGTACGTTGGTAGAATACCCCGGGTCTGCGGCCCATGGACGTGGCCGACCTTCTGCGACCGACCACACCACTCCTATGCCCGCCTTACAAACAACCGTTGGCTCACCTCCGAGCCCCCTGCACAACTGGCCTCCTCGGCCCTTTCAGCTCGTCTCCGGGCTACCGCAGGACCAAGATGTCTCGGCCTTTCGCTCATTCCCGAGCATCCCGCCGAGCTCATCTTCCTCGATCTTATCGACCGACTAACGACACCAATCGCAGACGCAACCGCCTCACCTCCACGAATCTTGCCATGCGCGAGATATCCGTCGGGCACGTCCCGCGTTCCACGCCATCACGATCCCCTATTAACGAGCCTGTCTCGTCATTAATGCGGGATCCCGCCTATCACGCGGGCATGACGCTGGGAGTGTAACGGCCGGCGTGATTCTCGCGTCTGCCTGCCCATTGCTGTCGCTATATAAACCCCTCTTTCAGACGGTTCAAGTAAGTCGTTTTCTCTTCACTAGGCCGTTACTCTGCTCAAATATCCGGTCTAACTTGATCGTCGGAGGGTCCTCGGTGGTACAACCACCCCGGGACTTCCTTGCAGGTAGCTCAGCCTCAACCACCTCAAACCCATTGAGATCCACATGCTTAAGGAGGCAACCCCCAACTCAATCTCATCCGTCCATCGTCGCTCGCAGCAGATCTACGGAAGGTAACATCTTGACGAAATCCGACATCCGTCACCATCTAAAACGATTAGAACATATAGGGTAAGGATAAAGAGCTTGATCTGGTGTTCTGGAATTGAAAGATAAACATAATTTTTTAGCTACTTTTCAAAAGAAGAATCCCAGCTCACAACATCATATCCAAACAAACCCAACAAGCATGTTTTGTAACCTATCTGAGCCTAAGCCATATATAAGCTTAACTAATAGAATGATGTTTGTGGTCAGCAAAATGGGTTAGATCAACACTGACCCGAAACCCGAACCTCACCCGACCCAATCGACTCCCTAACCTTCATGAACGGGCTTAACAGTTGAGCGCTACCATTTCGCCAAAAAACACACTTGTGTGTCATCGATTCAAAAAAAATCGCCCATTTTCTCCTCGTCCGCCCTAAATCTAATCACGCTCATCGATCGCTGTAAATTCTCTAACTCTCCTGCTCGATTATCTATCTTTTTGTTCTTTTTTTTTCTCTTCAATTGTTTGATTCTTTTGTGAACTCATCGCGAGGGATTTGGAAATCTCATTGTTTGGAATTTGTAGGGGTTCTTTATTTGCGATGAATTTTGTTATTGATGTCACAATATTGTGGATTTTATTTATACTTGGCTTTTGAATACACTCGTTGGAAAGAATATGAAAAGACTGATTTTTTCCCCTTGCTAAATTATAATTGTTTCTTCTAATTTTTTCTAGGGCTGCTTAACTTGTTTTTCAGATTGCTGCATTAGGGTTCAAAATATAGATATTTTTGGGGTTTAATTGCATATGACCACTTCATCCTACTGGTAATGGTTAGGAGGTTAATAATTCAATTTATGTGTGATAAGTGCTAAACTGGATATAGATGAAGGTTGGTAAATTGATTGCAGTTAGATTGAAAGATTATGGTTTGTTTAGATCTTTACAGCTTGATGAATGATAGACTTAGTGAACCAAAAATTAACAGGATGAGGGCGGGGAAGAAAACAGAGACGATCCAAGTGTCAGAATGGCAGCCTAGGTCTTTGGGGTGGAGTGGCAACACACCTATGAAAAACTTGAGCAAGAGCGACCTCGGCGGAGCAATCTTTGGCTGCACGCATAACACTATGGAAGAATGTCTTACAAAACAATTATTCGGTTTGTTTAATGCCTGTTTTCCTTCTTAATTACACGGTATGAAATATTTTTGATGGTATATATCTTAGTTATTTTTCCTAGTCCTGTTCCTTTACAAACAGTTAGGTCCAGACCGTTATTACACTTATTGGGCGTGCACCCGCTACCTGCATCCTCTTCTTAACTAATAACGCCTATGCCTACGTGGTGATTTCATATTGGCTCCGCCTTTAACCGCTTGGCAATTTTGCACCTAGCCCCTTGCTGGCATTCATAATTGCAGCTTCCTGATACTGGACAGATACAGAACATGAACCAATCCCTGAATTGTTCACAGTATTCATCACTGAGCTAAGTTGGGTCCTGACAAAAAGAAATTAAGAAATGCACATACCAATTTGCTGATGCAGATGTGTAAAATGCAGGCACGATCTCGGATGAGGTGGTCTGAAAATGAATATCATAAAACATATTCAGAAACTATCAATGTTTGTAAAACACATATTTGTTCTCTATTTGGTTAGTTAGTGCATAAGGCTTAAACAGATCATATGTCACATATAATCAGATTATTTGGAATTATATAGAAATAAAATTTAAACACACACTTGCGGACATATAAAAATTCAGAAAAGATAGAAGAAAGATACGTTGATAGACTAATAAAGAGCTGACCCTTTCTAAAGTAAATATCGAACTGTTGAGTTTGGTTATCGGGTGTGGATATTGGGTACGTAATGCACATCGTATATAGTCCCGATTAAATGTCCACATACCTGCATGTTTCACATGGAACTAATTATTTGGCCACCACCCAACCTTTTAATTCTATACAACGCGGTTGCTCTCCAAAAACATTTATACGTCGATTAATCAATCTTTTAAATCTTGTTTTACATCACTGGAAATACATAAGGGTAAGGTTAGGCTTTTGAAGATCCTCTATGGAGGAACCCTCGTTCTCTGAAGATCCTCTATGGAGGAACCCTCGTTCTCTATTCCTCTTATTTGAAGCCAATTTAATTCATAACCTTCCTCTCTGTTTATCTCTATGGATATTGTCATGTATCATTTTAGGTAGAATTAACCCCTCCTAAAAACGCTCACATGTGTGCATGTGTGCATGCACACACCCTCGCCCCCCTCTCTCTATATACACACACACGTATATATTCCTCGTAGAGTGACCTATGAAGCATGGATACTTGTAAATGACTCACGAATCGTACCCGATTGTGTATCGAAATTCGAAACTCTTGAAAACTTTCGGATTCGCTCGGACTTGTAAATGCCTCACCAACTTCTCTTAAATTGACGCATTTTCTCTTTCTCTCAAAATTAAGGCTCTCGAAAATTTCGAAGTGCATCGAATATCTAACATGTCATTATTTATTTATATTATTATATATTTATATTTATATCTATATATTAATATATATTTATGTTTAAATCGATATAAAAACGTATTCCGTATCCTAGGTTTTTGGGAAATTGCGAATCCGTGAATTCGTATTGTATCCCGTATCCGTATCCGAACCCGTGCTACATAGATGATCTTCAAAGTATAAAGTGAGAACATTATAAATTTGGTGGACAGAAGAACAACTTGTTCAGTGATTAAACTCTAAAGCAAAATTTCTTATCAACTAGGTTAGAGTTTTCTGGATGATAACTTGATTTACAATGTGATTGTGACCTCTCTGAGTTGAGATTTACGAGGAACTGAGGAAGTATTAATGTAAGAAAATTTTACTAAATTCAAATTGGGAAATCATATTAGTTTCATCCATATTCCCTCAATTTTGAATACTATGCCTTATGCAAGTCAATAACTGCAGCTAGAGGTAGCTGCTACTCCCATTTTTCTTGTCGACCCACTTCACTTGGTACCGTAGTATGATTTTCTTGCTAAGTCGACTAGATGCAATCTTTATTAGCATTGTCCTGTCCAGATTCTCTTAGGGTTCACTCGGTACATGGAATGAAAGATTACTAGAAATTCACACATTCTGGTAATATGCTGCCCAGACATTTTATTTTAGGGTATTTTGCATTAACATGCTTGATATATTTTAATCGACATTGGTTGCGGTGAAAAGAGGTGGTGGTTATGATTGTATAGGAGGAGATAAAAAGGCGACAAATGAAACTGGAGATGGACGATGGCGACTAGCAATGGACTGGCGGTGGCTGTAGTCGGCAACGAAGAGCAACAAGAGGTGACAACAGGCAATGGAGGGTGACAGTCGGCGGGGGGGGCACCGGCGATCGAGGATAGTGTTGGTGATTAGTGATGGAGGCAACCGATGACTGCAGACGACAGAGTCGACTGTTGGGCGGCATCGGCCAGCGATGAAAGGGCGGTGGCTGACAGTCTGTTAAGGGGTGGTGGTGGGGTGTCAGTGGCGAAGACGACTGTCAAGTGACGAAGTGTGATGATAATGGCCAACTATGAGAGATAATAGTTGTCGACGGCGTACACGGTCCTCTGTTGTCAGCGACAGTGGGTGGCGACCGTCGGTGGCAAAGGCGAGCATCGGTTGGCGGACACCGAGAGTAGTGGCACTAGTTGTGCTGGGCAGTAATATGTTGTAGGAATATTCAGATAGACACCGGTTTGGGAGGGAATAATATTCCTATGATTTGCAGGCATCTTAATACTTAGGGAACCCTAAATTCCCGTGAATATTATTTGCGTCAAAATAAGTATGGGGATTTTTTGTGAGAACCTAGGTTTTTGTCTATGATTACCATGTACCAAGCGCCCCTTAAGAAAACCATTGATCCTTTTTGATCATTAAATGACTGATTTTCCTTTGTCTCGTTGTCATCTAACATAGACAAACATTGCACATGCACTATGTTATAGCTACCGAAAACAACTAATACAACCATCAAATGTGCACCACACTTCATCATGTATAATCAATGCCACTATCAACCTCTAATCAATTCGATTACTGTCAAACTCATGCAGACTGCTTGATACATGCTGCAAATAGTGAAATTTTCTCGATTTTGCTTCAGCACAATAGTATGGTAGTTGGATTGCTCATCACCATTTGCCGATCCGCTCTTCGATGATCTCAGCAGTTATTTCCTAGTCAACCCATCACATGTCCAATTGGATTTCACTGCTGATAGATATTGGGGGCTTGGAGCCGATTCACCAATTTTGAAAAGGCTTCATGATTTCTTTTCCCCTTTCTATGTTTCTCTTCTTATTTTGAACGTCTATCAAGATGTACCTACTTTCTCAGCTATAGTAGATAGAAACAAGAAAGTAACTCATGATTTCGGGATACTCTTGGTATCTTAAATACCATATTGACAAGAACAATATCTTATTAACATAAAACATCTTATAGTGGTTCTATTTAGCCAGACAGAATCAGTAAAATAAATATCGTCCGATATACCGATATTCGACACACACATTAATTTTATATCGTTAAGGTGGTTTATTGTTCTAACATAATATCGGCCGATACTACATGGATTGGCTGATCGATATATCGTATCGGTGTAAATATCCTCGATATTGTGTTTATTGGAGAAAATGATGATTTAATAAGTTGCAAGTTAAATATCATTAATAAGTTTAAAATCATGTCATGTAGTTTTTCTATATCTTTATTTAAATACTTTTCTGACATGAAGCGTGATTTATTTTATTGCGGTTCATTGCATGTACGTATGCATATTATATATTTAAGTATGTACG
The DNA here is from genome assembly GCA_030015575.1 of Agapanthus africanus. Lineage (NCBI taxonomy): Eukaryota > Viridiplantae > Streptophyta > Magnoliopsida > Asparagales > Amaryllidaceae > Agapanthus > Agapanthus africanus. The sequence continues at coordinate 58,972,411 of JASDDO010000029.1, forward strand.
ATAGATGATATATTGAGATGTTCTCATAAATTAATATAAAATTTATTAAAATAAATATGTATCATGTTCGTTATAGACTAGACTAATATAACCAATATGTATGGAGAAATTTTCGATATTAATATTCGATATGCCTGATACCAATACTGATATGCTCGATACCTATACCTGATATGAACGTCCGATATGTAACTCGTATCGACAATATATTTGTCTGATACCACTATCCGATATTGAAAATACCCATCCATTACGATTCCAATATTTGATATTTAAAACATTATATAAAATAAAAGGAAAAAGATGCAAAATTCTAATGTTATTAGTGGTCTAGTATTAGAGAATAGAGGAAAGACTCAATCAGTCATGTGCTGTAGTATTTTATGTTAACATTGCTTCAGTATACCTTGAAAGCTTTGCTAGCCCTGGGAGTGGATATTGAGGGTTGGGAAATTGATGCATGTGAATGAGGGAATAAAGAAGAGGAAACGAGGACTGTAGTGACACTGCAGGCCCTAAACTGCAGTGGCCATGGACTGGTGGGGTCCAGAAGGCTAACTACAAAAAATCGAGCGGGCCCATCCGTCCATGTGAGAGGCCACTGCAGTTGTCAGCCTGCAGCGTCACTGCAGACCCCGTTTCTCAATAAAGAAACCCGAGAAGGATTTATTAGTTTGGAATTAAATGATTGAAGTGTATCTGAAGAGGGGATGCCTTATAACCATATGAATGAGTTAGTGCCAATTAGTGAAAAAGTGATTATGGCAAGAGAGTTAGTATCATGTTCTGTCTTTCGTTATGTATTTTGAGATGCAACTAAGTAGCAACCCTGTACAGTGTTCTTAGATTCGGCGAAAGTCTACTTGGATAGTGAAGAAGCAGATAAGATTGCTAGATTGCTGTAGGGGACCTCATCTGCTTCTATGACAGAATATAAGTAATATGATCAATTGAAAATTTCCCCCCAAATTGAAATGTGCTGAATGAATTTATTTTAGCTGCATTATCTTCCTACTTATGTATTACCAATCACATTCTGCCATTATATTGTTACAAATTACTACAATGTCATGATAATTGTATTCACCTATCAGGTCTACCATCATCACACTTCAACTTTGTGAAGAATATCGATCCTGGCCTGACCTTGTTCCTATTCAATTATAGCAACCGAACAATGCATGGAATCTATGAGGCTGCAAGCACTGGTGAGATGAATATTGACCCTTATGCATGGACTGATAACAGCAAAGAGAAAACTGGCTTTCCTGCACAGGTATTTCTTTCTTGTTTAGTTTAGATCAAGTAATTATTGGCTTTTAACACCTTGTCGGTATAATTTTCTCAAGGTTCGTATCCGCCTTCGGATGCAATGCCAATCAATTACAGAGAACCAGTTTAAGAGAGTAATCACAGACAATTATTATAAACTTCAGCACTTCAGTTTTGAGTTGAACCATGCACAAACAGAAGGTTTAATTGCATCGTTCTTAGCTTCAAATCCATCTATTAGTGCTAGGGTGCTTCCTGCTGCATCTCCTGATGACACTATTGATAAGCGTATAAAACGCCGTAGTGTAGCGACAACTTCATTTACTACTAACCTTAAAAAGGAGTTTAGAGAACCCTACTCATATCGAGATAATTCCATTGAAGAAAATGTGGGGGCCAGTCATGGAGAATATCATATCGTCAGTAGGGCAGCAGAAGCATCGAAAGCATATGCGCCTGGGGATATCAATGAAGGAAGCATGATTCTTGGAAACTCCTCTGATTTAGTTATAAAGGAAGGGACATCCGCATCAGACCTCTGTATAAAGAATACGGCGGTAATTAATTTTTTTCTTTTGTTGTGAGTCATTAGAAGCATCTTCTTTATATCATCCCGTACTTCCCTAATTTTTAAGGTGTTGCATTTTGCGTTTTGAACCTTTGAATCCCCCCCTCCTCCAAATTTTTTTTGTGTTAACAGTTGATGCAAACTGTCAAAGAACTGAAAGAAAGGGCTGCAGCATTAGTGAAGAAGCAGGTAATTTTTTTGGTTAGTTTCAAATTTTTCTCTGTAATTTTATTTTTTCGTTAGAGTTACTGGATGAAGTGTAGAAGTTAATTTGCAATGGTGTTCTATGTTGCTGGAAGTTTCATTTTATTGCTAAGAACTTTTTATCTGGCTTTATACCTCATGTGTTACTTGAAGAGAAGGAAGAGCAATCTTACCTTGACTCCCAATTGCTGCCGGCAAATCTGGCCGACCTTGCCTTTCAAACGTTGCTAAGTACAAGGCACATTAGTTTCTTTTGCTTTATACTTCTCGTTGTTTGTTTCTATTCTTTTCTGCCCTCTCTCTATTTATGATTTCCTTAATATGGTTCGACTTATCTAATAAAAGAATTGGTCATGATTTTTTTTGGGGGGCGAGGCTAGGGCTTCTATAATTAATTCTTTTTTTCTTTATCACAAAGGGGAGAGAGACGAAGTTAGATATGCCATTATTCCATTGAAAAGAAGTTGACTTGTACTTGAACAATCTGTGGTGATCAAAGGTTTTCATCTTTCAACAGCAATTTTTTTAATATATATATATATATAGACCTGGTTTTGAAACTCGGCCGATCCCGATCCGAGATGGCTGATTCTGATTCCTAAAATGACTGTTCGATTTCTGAGACCAATATCGTCCAATACCGAGTAATATTGGGTTTACTATTTGACTAGTGGGTGTTGAATATGCAAAATTTAAAAGAAAAAATGTATTTGAAATAAAAGAAGCTCCGGCTGCCTCATCGCTGGCTGCCCCTTGTTTGACTCACTCGACTTTTGCTTGGAAACAGTTCGGGATGCCCTATTTAGAGCACCTGAACCAGTAGGGGGTCATTTACCCCCAACTCACCCTAAAAATTAGGGAGTGGTTAACAAACCACTCCACATGACTAAGATGGGTATAAATAATTAAATACCCCCTCTTAGACACATACGAGGAATGAAGACTAAAAAAAAGACTGCAGAAGAGAGAAATTTTACAAGAGCAAGACAAGAAGAAGAAAATATAGGAATGGAAGACCGATCTTTTACTTCTTGAAACCTTTTCTTTCATTCTTCCTCTTCATGAACATTATTTGGAGCCGAGAAAGAAAGATGGATGTGAGTTCCTTCATCGACGGTATCAAACTTCAAATGAACCATGAGAATGTGGCTAAACCCAGGATTCTTCCCTTCATTTGATATACATGGATGAACATGAAATTTTAAAAACGTGGTTAATCCCATGATTCTTTAAAACTCTCGGAATGTGAATGATAAATTCATGATTCCATTAAATTTAGGAAGTGAAGGAAACTTCATTCTCCTCACAAACTGAATATGGGATAAACACCCTATATTCCATTAATTTAATAGACTTAAAACACATTTTTTTACAAACATAAAACATAGAAAATGGTACAAAAGTTTTTTTCTGTTTTCTCTTGAACAATTTATCACAAAGAACAAATCAAATACATAATGCACATATGGACAAGACCCAGAATAAAGAACAATGCATTTTTCAAACTAAAACTCATATGTATGTCCCGAGCCCTTTCTTATCGGGGCCTTATCCGATACTCGGGTCCCCTAACGACTATCGGCTCCCCACCCGAATGGTCGGTTCCTCTGTTCATCCACCTGTCTCTATTGATGATCAATATACTTTAAAAGAGCCTTGTAAATTCATGTATGAAAGCACTTGCAATCCTTTCATGTAATCATTGGGATGAAGTGTACCTGTAAATGAGAATATGAAAGAAATCTCGTAATCTCTTCTTTTTTATTGTCTTTTTATTACCAATATATATATTTATGTTGTGATCTTTATTCAATTTGATGTGATTTAAAACAACCTAACGAGATATCCCGTTTTAGCATTCTCTAAGACAATAGGGTATAATTAACGGTAAGTGTTTGCGCTTATCTGAAGTCTCGAACCCCAAGATCTTCTGGTCAAATTATAAAATCCTTTTAAACTTGTTTTGTTTAAACTTTACCTTTTTTAACGATGTGATCGTTAGAGTCCGTAAAGAGGGTAAACATGTTGATATAATGCCTTCAAGACAATTATTGTAATCGCAGACAGGCGATTATGATGATTGAGGGAGGACCTATATGGATAGAACAGTTTTACTTGAGATGATAGTATGCTATCTGGTTTGACTCTATCTTCATATACATGTATTATGTGGTATTACAGATCACTATTACATGTTGACAGAGCCTATATGATTCTTGCTTGACTACTAGTATTATGATGACGATCATATACGTGGGAGCTGAGTGGTCCATAAGCACATTCTTAAATGTTTCTAGTTGAGAGAGTATCGAGACTAGGCATCGATATTCCAGAGTAGATTAGTGTATACTTTTCAAGACCCCGATGAGGGGCGGTGCCGGTCACAAGCCATTGGTGTCAGTCATCTAAAATAGTATACAGGTGCTAATTGGGTTATGAGTTACACTGGACGGACTCGCCGGGAACATGTTGGATGGTATTATACCTATTGTCAGATTGCAGTTCTCAAGTAACATGAGTACATGTTAGTCTGTTGACTTGAGATCATTATTTGTTTCGTGTGAGTTCCCATTGTGCTTTGATTACTACCCTACCACGGCTTAAAAGAGTCGTGCATATAGGTTTTACTTGGGTACAGTCCCGAGCTACATGGAGGCAGTGAGCAGTTCGTCAGGGATTCGTTTCTTCCGGTATTGGGGGGTAGATGTCGCGTTGTGCACGAGTGACCATCACCAGAAATACTTGGCCAAGATGGACGAGAATTACTGATTTGGATCAGTAGTTTCTCGGTAGGTGATGGGCTTCATACTGACACGAAATATTGCGTTATTAAGGGTCTGACTTTATCAACCCTCTAGACCCGATATGCGATATTCTTAGACGAACAGACAGGACTATACGGAGATTGTCACAGACAGGTTCAGTAGTGGTATAGATAAGTTTGCTCGTCGGCTTTCCTTTCGCTCAATACCTGGGTAACCGTTACGTACAGCTAATGCCGCTGACGTACTTGTGGTTAAATCCATTGCCAGCATATTGACGAGTCTTTTGCGTTCCACACAGAAGTTTTCCCGGTTCAAGCGACATGATGTAGATACCGTATGTTGGTACATACATGTGTCCGATTAAATATGTGTACAGGCTACACGGACTTTAATCGGACGGTTGATAATACTAGCAGCTTAGGATTAAGCCGGATTATTAAATCAAGTTTTAATTTAATAATTTATTTATATATTTTTAATATATGTATTCTAGAATTGTTGTTCACCATTCTTTTTCTCCCTTGGCTATTCGTATTTTTATACGAATACGTGTATATGTATTCGATACATATACCGGGTTGTATTCCGTATTTATACGGAATTTGTTCTAGAAGATGGACATCTCATTTGTGAATATTTATTTTTGAATATTCATAAAATGAGGTGGAGGGTGAGTTGGCACTGAACATGGTTGAAGACATGTAGAGAGGAATGAGCTTCATTTGTTTATTCACAAATTGGTTATGATATTTTATTTGCATGGTTGTAAAAATAATGAAGCCATTCCATTCTTCTCTCTTCATCATTCATTCTCCCATTTTTCTTGATTTGCTCATGGCTATGTTTTCTCACCTCCTTCTTTAGATGCTCTCTTAAGCTTAGATTTGAGAGAAAATTATAGCGGAAAATTCATACATCCTCACTCTCCATTTCTAGCGAGCTTGGAGCGTCGGTTGCTTCGCTAGGCGAACCTAGAGCTTGAATCGTTTCCATCAGGTGGATCATCTTCCACGAAAAAGGACCGGTTTGCAAACGCGACCCGGAGCTCTTGAGAGCATGCTAGAGTCCAACCCAATTGGAGTAAATGAATACGCTACAAAGATTGTGATTTCTATCTTGTGTTGTTTCTAGTTTAGGTGTTTGGTTCGATTTTTGAGTTTTTGTTTCTAGTGTCGTGGAAATTTTTGTTTTTGAATTCCGCATTGGCCGCGGGTTAGCGGTGAGGGCACTAGGAACCAACAAAACAATGGGGTTTTAGTATCAAGGTTATTGATGGTTAGTGGGTTATTGATGGAGTAACGGGGTCATTACTGGTTTAATGAATTTATTATAGGTTATTGGGTTATTATGGTTAATTGACACCATTAATTTGATTTCACACATTATTTATTACTAACGAATTGACCTATTTGTTATAGTTTAGCTGCTTATTTTAGAAACATTCTCATCCGTTTGAATTCTTTTTCTCAAATGATATAAAATCCGACATTCCCGATCTGATACGGCCGAGATTGCCGATTCCGGTCTCAAAAGTGACTGACCGATACCGGTCTCGATACCGAGATTTTAAACCTTGATATTAGACTCTTCTTGTTGATTAATTTCTTTGCTTCTATCTTGAAGGGGGAAACAAATTTAGTTAGGCTATTTTTCCTTGAAAGGAAGTTGTCTTGTTCTTGAACAATCTGCCATGGTCAAAAGGTTTTTGGCCTTCTACCACATTTTTCTGCAAAAAAATAAAAACAAAAATTTATTGTGTTATATAGTCTCTTTTTAGTGATTGATAACATGTGGTTTAGTTCATTCTCGAATCAGATTATTTCTATTTATTAAAGAAAACATATCATTTATATTAGCCTTTCTTGTGGTCCTTAGTTCTTAGGGGGTATATATACTCAAAATCTTTAAATTAGATTTGATTAGCCAATAGATAATCATAACAGCCTAAATATTCAGCCTTGTTTTAGGTCCGTCCATGCTTATCATGTTGTTGACTCTAAGTTTTTCTTGTTTGTAATTTTAACTATGTTCTTGAAAATGAGATCCCATTCAGCAATTTTGGCCTAGTGAGGACTGCAATCCATATGCTAAACATGACATCGAGTGAATACTCAACATTTTGAATTGAGAAGGTTGTGTGGGTTTCTTGGTGAAGTAATTCGATAGGTCGGATTGTAATCTATTATTTATCAGTCTTTTCTACTGTAGAAGAAATAGTATCGTAGAAGTTTGAATTAAACTCCTTGCTACCTAAAAATATAGATGATAGTTAGGAATACTCAATTTCAACGACAAAAAAAAACAAAAAAAAACAAAAAATGGAAAAACAAAAACAAAAAACCATTGAGCTTAATTAGCCAACGGTTACCAGACCTTGTCTAGTTTAAGGTACTCTTATTATCGTGGGTTTAGTTTTTTTTTATATTATATGATAAATTCCATGTTTGGGGCACTGGAGAGTGCAAATTTGAAGGAAAAGGAAGCAGACGAGAGATTAGAGTTTAAAAAACAAAAAAACATTGAGCTTAATTAGTCAACAGTTACCAAACCTTGTCTAGTTTAGGGTAATCTTATTATCATGGGTTTAGTTTTATTTATTTATTTATATTATATGATAAATTCCATGTTTGGGGCACTGAAAAGTGCAAATTTGTAGGGAAAGGAAGCAATGAAGCATATGAGAGATTAGAATTTAATTAAAGGAAAGATTCATAGAAAGACCACATCGATACTAGCAACAATCCACCCTCTTACAAATAAAAAAAGTTAATTCCTATATCACTGTTGAACTTTTGCAGATTTTGGAAAACCACCATTGAACTTCAAAACTAAAATGCCCCCTAGAACTACCACCTTGGTCTGTAAATGTTAGTGATGCTAAAGTGTTCACCTCACGTGACTTTAAAAAAACCCTTTGGATCGTCTTTGAAAAACCCTAGAACCCCTGAATGGTCTCCTTTTCCACCTCCAAATTCCTTATTAGTAGCAAATCATAACAACCTTTCTCTACAAACTTCCTTCGAGACCAAAATCCGTCTCATAAATCTCCTAATTCCCTCTCATCAAATCCCTACCAAACCCCTCCTTAAAACCTGTACCCCCCTTCATATCCCACCATAATCTCATGAATTCTTAAAACCTTAATGAAATTTTTTCATGATTAACGGATGGAGATAATTCTAGTAGTTTAGTGGGGTTTCCTGTAAGTTTTGATGTTTTGTGGCGGTTTCTTAAAATCTGTGAAGTTTGATGGTGCTTTGTGTATTTTTAGTGTAAAAAAATTATTTAGCTTTCAAATCCTCCAACCCGCAACAATGGCGAGTCTTCACAGCTTATTTATAATTATAAATTAAATTGATTGGTGAAGAATAAAACGTATAAATGGACAGATGATGAAGGCTGGCTGATATTGCAATGCCATAACATTTCTTTTAAGATATGGAAAATTAATAAACTTTATCACTGTCCTCTCATCATCTCATGTTCATTGAGATTGAAGTCTGTTGTCTGATAAGGCAAGGCCCAACTGTTTTCTAGGGACTTTTCACAATTCTTTTGGCCTATTATTCCTTAGGAGGCTAATCCTATTGAAGCAGTTCTTAATTTTCTTTGGAATGGGGTTTACAAAATCACCATGGAAAATAATTTATTATTCTAGTCTAACGAAACCTAATCCCATGAGTGTCTGGTGAGAGAACTAGCTTTCCATATTTCAAATCTATTGATGATTTCGCAATATGTATTATCCGGTTTGCATGGTATAGAGTTTTTGACTTTTTGTTTCTGTCTTTTCTTCCATTGAAGGGGTTCTTAATTACTTTGTATCTAGTGCACAAATTCGCAATGGAAAAAAATATCTATGACTCCAAACCATAATGTATGTTGTTTCTCAGATCATTAGTTTACAGTTATGCTGCACATTCTATAAAACGGGGTGCATGGGTCCTGGTGAAATTGCTAAAACTCTTGAGTATTTTGATTGAGGAATATTTGCGATATTATAGGTTTACGTCTTTTCTGTGACTTGAATTCAGTCATCTGCTGGCTTGTTATTTTTGGACAAGTCTATAAATCAATCTGCTATAAATAACTTTATTATGATTTAAGGCATAGATGGCTATATTATAAGCATGCATATGACATTAAACTTTCTATGTCTTCCTAATTTGGTCTGTTCTGTTTTTAAGTTTGAATCAGAGTTAGAGATGGAACAACTGAGAAATGTTGTTAAGGACTCGGGTGCAGAAATCCAGCAACTGAACCATTATATAAAGGGGTTAGAATCCAAGCTTATGCGATCACTGAGTTCAGAAAATGTCATTTTCTTGATAGGAGGCTTTAATGGCAAGTCATGGTTATCAGCATTAGATTCTTTCTCACCATCGATGGATAAGTTAATGCCTCTTAAATCAATGGGTTCGACTTGCTCTTATGCGTCATCTGCTGCATTAAATGGTAATCTTTATGTGTTTGGTGGGGGAGATGGCAGTTCTTGGTTTAGTACAGGTGCTAAAGATCTCTTTTTTTGTGCTTGCTAAATTTTCATTGGTTTTCCTTAAAACTCTTCTAATCTTTAAGAGGAAATTCTTTATGTAGCGGATTGTTACAACCCATTGAGTGATAACTGGACCTCCTGTTCACCACTGACTCGTGAGAAAGGAAGTCTTGCTGGAGCTACTTTAAATGGCAAAATATTTGCTGTAGGTGGAGGAAATGGATCTGACTGTTTTTCAGATGTTGAGATGTTTGATCCAACTCTTGGGAAGTGGATTTGCAACCAATCAATGCTTCAAAAGGTGCATCTTGTTTACTTGTTCTTCGTTCTTCAAGTGGAATTTTGAGCACATCCGATTTATGCTTCTCCTATGATCATGATGATTACTTGTTTGTTCCCATGCATAGTAGCGTGACAGTATTATCTGTGATATTATAGGCCTCTCCCAATTCACAATCAACTGTCTGCATATTGGCATCTTGTTTATGTGATATAATATATTTTGTGGCAATTTAAGTTAAATGTGAGCATCTGTTTTGACCTCTCAGGGTCTAGCCTGTTCTGTTGGCTTAAAATGATGCCTAGACATTAGCACATCACAGTACAATGCTGCGCACACAAAGATGAATGCTAAAAGTGAGGCTAGATTTCTTAGAAATTGTAGATATTCTAGGCAAGTCTGAGATAAAACTACTGACTGTTACACAGGTTTGTTCCCTCCGCAAGTGATCAGACCACCTACAAAAATATAGCAGTTACCTTGAAACTATTGTGCTGGTTGGTATGTGGAACTAAGGAGTATGAATTGACAGAAAAGCAGCAGTATTATGTATTAGAAGCTGTGAAGGGCTTGAAATATGCATGGACAATCATTCTTTCAACCAGCTTTCCGTTTTATTTAAGTTCATTGCATCTTTAACAATGAAGTCGGTTGTGCCTAACTTACTACCATGTCAAATATATTGTTCTTTTCCAGCGTTTCGCGCCTGGTGCAGCAGAGCTTCATGGTGTGCTCTATGCTACTGGTGGTTTTGATGGAAAAGATTACTTAAGGTAAGATTTTAATTGCTTTAAATATTTATTTGGTTAATCAACTTTAATTAAGCATCATGATGTGCTCTTTAACATTAAATATTTTACATAATAATCTTGTTACATCACATATTTGCAGGCATGTAATTTGTTAATATCTATGTGGTGTGTCTTGCAGATAAAGTTCTGGCCATTTATTTTCTTAATGGTTTCCACTTTCCATATATTTTTTTATCCAAGGGAGATTTTTGTGAATCTATCATGTTAACAAACATTATCAGAAACTAAGTTAATTCTTGAATCAATTGCTAAGCTATCAACAGGTGAAAAATTTAATAATCCATAGTTTTGCAAATGATACCCCAAATACCAGAACAGTGAAGTAGGCAAGAGAAACCATACATTCTTGAAAGGTGCCACTGCTGGTAACAAATATATCTTATTCTCCTTAGTGCTTGTCCTCCATCTAGACAAATGATGGTGCTCTCTGACAAGGGGATGTGAGCTGCCAGTAGGTTGTTAATGCCTAAACAACTGTTCTCTCTGAATCCTGTTTTGTAGTCATGCTTTGTCTCGTATTAGAATATAGCCTTAGACCTGTTTGCTAAAGATTTTTCTGAAACCATGATGATAACTAAAGAGACAATTTTGTTAAAGATAGATTATGATCCGGATCATTCAGACCGGATCGGGTTTTGAGGGGAATGTGAAATAACTACGATCCGGATCGTTCAGATCGGATCGGGTTTTGAGGGGAATGCGAAATAACCAAAGAATTTCAGGAAGGGCGGTTTTCTAACTTGAGTCGGTGATGAGATCAGCCTATATCTGTCCGATGAAGGCTGTTCTAGACTGGTCTGGGTTATCACAATGGCGTCTCATGGAATCTCATTAGGGGGGCTTCGACGGCGTTTCCTGAAGGATTCATCGTCAGCGTTATCTCATGAATGAGTCCTTAGTGGACGCTCATGGAGTTGTGGAATCTCATGGAGGAGTCGTGCATCTCTGAAATTAAAAAAAAGTCAAGGCATTTTTGTTTTTGTATGTGAAAATATAGGTGGTGTGGGTTGGGTTTATGTATTGGTTCTCGCTATGGGGTTTGTATGTTGGCTTCGGGATTGGGTATATGTGTTGAGTTTGGTTTGGGCATGTGTTGGGTTAAATGGGTTTTGGTTCATGTGTTTAATGTATTTGGGTTTAAATATGCTTTTGATTTAATGGATATAGTGGTTACTAGGTGTTTGAATAGGTGGGTCAAATTAATTTAATATTTTAGTTTATTTGTTTTATAAAGTGTCTTGTGTAAGTTAGGTCAAAAATATGCATTCTATAAAAAAAACTAGATAGCAATAACTTGAAAAAAATTGTTAAGATAATTTTAAATATATTTACCCTGTTTACAATTTTTGTAATAATTTTTACAATTTAAAACCGCGATAGCAAACAATCCAATATTTCGAGACGAGTCAGCCAATATGCCTTTGACTAATGGTACCAATCCAAAAAATTCCACTTCGATTCCGATTCCGAGTTCTTGAACCTTGGTTGCTGTGATGTCTCTCTTGATGTTAAAAATCAAGATCAATATCGTGCATGAGGAGGTATTTTTGCAACAATTTCAGTTGACTCAAAGGTCAGTTGAGGTTGATTGTTATAGCTAAATACCCCCAATAGCCATGCAATGAGAACTTTAGTACATGCCAATTATGCCAGAAATGCAACTTCAATAACCAGAGAAGTCGAGAGCACAGTGGTTTAACACTGGATGTGCAAGAGAGATCATCGAGCGATCAATTTAGATATCTAGATTCCATCATCCAAAAGGATGGGAAGATCGATAGCGATGCCAATCAGATAATTCAGGTTGGTTGGTTAAAATGGAGGAGTGCAACGGGAATTTTGTGCGATCGTAACTTTCTGTTAAGATTGAAAGGAAAGTTTTATCGAAGCGCTATTCAGCCTGCCTTTTTATATGGTACAGAATACTGGCTTCAAAGAAATATCATGCATAGAAGATGCATGTAGCGGATATGCGCATGCATCGTTGGATGTTTGGTAACATTAGAAAAAATAAAGTGCGAAATGAGGATATTCGTGCAAAGGTTGGTGTAGCACCTGTGGAGGAAAGGATGCGGGAAAACCGTTTAAGATCGGTTGGTCATGTGCGACGCAGACCTATAGAAGTATCGGTTTTTGACGAATGGATATTATCGATTTAGGTCAAGTCCAAAAAGCGAAAGGGAGACCGAGAAAAACGTGGATGGAGGCGATACGAAAAGATATGGATGCCAAAGGCCTTAATGAAAGTATATTGTTTGATAGGAGTGGGTGGAGGCGGAGGCAGAGGATTCATGTGCTCGACCCGGCGTGATTCTCATGTTGGTTCATGTAGCCTACTATTGGGGTTAAAATTTGCACATCATTGACCAAAGGTCAAAGTCAAACCGCGGACAAGTAGGTCCAAACCAAAGCAAACGGTCCTACTGTCGAACCCAAGCCGGGTCCACGCCTGAACCCAAGCCTAAACCCAAGTCTAAGCAGGTGAGCCCAAGCCTAGACCGGCCTCATGCCAAGAAAGTACACCAAATAAATGTAATATTTAACTAAGTGGGCAAAAAACCAAATTTTTGTAAAGCCTATGACTCATGTGCAAAAAGGAATAAGCACATGGGGCAAGGGATAGGTATTTTGTAAAACCCAAAAGGTTATGTGTAAATTTGTAAACTTATATAAGACAACATTATGATGAAATGAAACAATAATTTACTTTCCTAAAAAATATTAGGGTTTGTGCCTACATCTTCTCCCTCAAGTTTTTCCTCTTCATTTTCAATTAAATCTAGAGTATAGCTCTTTTTTTCTCAAAACTAAATAAAGTTACACCATAAACCCATTGAAGGAGAGTTCTGTTGACTATAGTGCCCTCAAGGAAATTATTGTAATCGCAGGCAGGTGATTATGATGATTAAGGGAGGACCTATACGGATAGAACAGTCTTACTCGAGATGATAGTATGCTATATGGTTTTTCTTTATCATGTACATGCTTTAGGTGGTATTACAGATCACTATTATATGTTGATAGAGCCCTTAGAATTCTTGCTTGACTATTAGCATTATGATGACGATCATATACGTGAGAGCTGGATGGTCTATAAGCACATTCTGAAATGTCCCTAGTCGTCAGAGTATCGAGACTGCATTGATACTCCAGAGTAGACTAGTGTATACTTATCGAGATCCCGATGAGGGGCGGTGGTTAGGTCTCACAAGCTATTGGTGTTAGTTTGTTCATCTAAGATAGTATACAGGTGCTCATTGGGTTATGAGTATACTGGACGGACTCGTCGGGAACCTGCTAGATGGTATTATACCTATTGCCAGATTGCAGTTCCTAGGTGACATGTGTACAGGTTAGTCTGTCGACCTGAGATCGTCATTTGTCTCGTGTGAGTTCCTACTTTGCTTTGATTACTACCCTACCACGGCTCAAAGGAGTCATGCAAACGGGTTTTAGTTGGGTACAGTCCCGAGCCGCATGGAGACAGTGAGCTGATCGTCAGGGATTCGTCTCTCCTGGGGTTGATGCCGCGTTGTGCACCAGATATCCTTGGTCAAGATAGTCGAGAATTACTGATTTAGAATCAGTAGTTTCTCAGGTGGCGATGAGCTTCATACCGACACGAAATGTCGCGTTATCAGGGGTCTGATTTTATCCACCCCCGGACACGATGTGCGACACTCATAGATGAACGGATCAGAATACGGATAGTCACTGACATGCTCAGTAGGGGTTCAGGATGAGTTTGCTCGTCAGCCTCCCTTTCGCTCAATATCTGGGTAGCCGTTACGTATAGCTGGTGCCGCTGACGTGCTTATAGTTAAACCCACTTTCAGCATATTGATGGGTCTTTAGAGTCCCACACAGAGGGTTTCCCTCCTTCGGGCGAAACGATGTAGAGGTCGTATGGTTTTACGGCAGTGTTCGTTCATATACGTGCACTTGTGCACGTATCATGATTCGGACGGATTAATACTAGTGGGCTTTGGTTTAAGCCGGATCCTAGTATTATATTGTTGGATTATTTTCGTCTCTTTGTATTCATATTTTTCGGAATACGGATGCGGGTATGTATATACAGATGAGCGATATTTTTGTAATTTTATTACAAGGTGCTTCTAGAAGATTAACACCTCATATTGTTTTAAACCTTTTTGAATTAAAAGGTTATTGAGATGGAGGATGAGATGTGCTTGGCATTAATTCAAGCATGACTCATTGTGGTGACTCATGGATATGAGGCATGCTTGATATTTTAAGTGTCGTGAGATATTATGTGAGACTTGAGATATTTTCTTCACTTGTTTTTTCCATGCTTGAAATAGCTCACAACACTTAGCCATTTTCTTGACATGCTATGTTTTTCACATACTCTCATCCTTAAGGCTTCTTCTACCTCTACTCGAAATGTCTCATGTGTTGAGAAACCTAGGGTGTCTTGAGATAAATTAATCCTTCACCACTCTCTACTTCTTTTACGCTATCTAGTTTAGCGAACTAGGTACCCTAGTTACCTCGGTTATGATGTTAGAGCTCGATTCATAGACTCTCAGGTGGATCATCTTCGATGGAGGGAGAACGCGACCAAGCTTGATCAAGGTGGCCTCTAGGAGCTTGGGATGATGGTTCAAGACCGAAGGACACGGATCATTTGGTATAACCATTTTTAACTCTTTTTACATATTGCTAGTTTAGGGTTAATGGTAGATCCGGATAGCGGGTTGTGTTAGCGCCAGTTTAGAAAAGCTTTGTTCTACAATCAGCCATGGTTTGATGGCCAGGACGCTGGCATAACCCAACATGGTATCAGAGCCTGAAAGGTTACGCTAGTGCCCCGGCCAACTACCGTGACCAAATGCGGAACAAATTTTTTTCCAACGATTAAAGCATGGCACTAGAATAACTTTTAGCCCTGATCTTACCATAAACCTAACTAGCTAAATAAAGAGAGCTATCTACTATAATGAAGAAATCTCACCAAACGAACTAAGTCTTTCGGTCTTCTTTCCTTATCTTTAGCTTCAAGTGGCCACCTTGAACTTGTTTGATCTCCATTTCCGGCTCCATCGGTCCTCCGGGATCGAGCTTGTTCTCCGACTCTCCTTTGTCGTAGATGATCCACCCGAGGGATGTGATCCATGGCTCTAGCTCCTAACTAGGTGTCAAATATGAGCAACTAAAGAACTTGGGTTGCTAATCCAAGTTGTCTAGGATGTAATGAGGAGATCTAAGTGTTTTGCTATCTCTTTCTTGCCTCTTCATTTGTTTCTTAACTCATGAGAAGAGTAGTGAAAGATGAAGATGATGAAGGTGGAGGAAACTTAAGAGAAGATGGAGGAGGTGAAGAAAAATGGGAGCTCAAGAAAACGAAGCATGCATGAGAGAGAAAATCAACACAAAGGTTTTGTGTATGAATTCTTAAGAATAAACAAGTGTAGCCATGCTTCAATAGTAACCACAAATGAATAAAGAATTCATTTGTGAACTATTGAAGCCATGCCACTCACCATGCTTCTCTCTCCTTAATTTCCACCACATTTCCATTTATCAATAAATGGAAAATTCCATAATGAGGTGTCCACCTTCTAGAAGGTAATCTGTAATAAAATACGGATTACAGTCTGC
This sequence comes from Agapanthus africanus, assembly GCA_030015575.1. Taxonomy (NCBI): domain Eukaryota; kingdom Viridiplantae; phylum Streptophyta; class Magnoliopsida; order Asparagales; family Amaryllidaceae; genus Agapanthus; species Agapanthus africanus. The sequence goes on from JASDDO010000029.1 coordinate 58,988,432, forward strand.
TGTATATACATACCTGCATTCGGATAAAAACATGAATGGCCAAAAAGATAGAATAACACGAAGAACGTAATACTAGAATATACATATCGAAATACATATATTTAAACTATTAAATCAATACCTGATTTAATAATCCGGCTCAAACCCGAGTCGGCTAGTATTACCAACTGTCCGATCGAAAGTCCGAGTACAAAGTACATCAATCGATCGAGACCCTGAACGTATCCAATACGGATACTGCATCATTTCGCCTGAACCAGAGAAACCCTATGTGTGGGACTCTAAACACTCGATAGCACTCCGACAGTGAGTTATTGGATAAATTCATAACCACAAGCACGTCAGCGGCACTAGCTGTACGCAACGGCTACCCGGGTACTTGTCGAAAAGGAAGGCCGACGAGCAAACACATCCGGATCCCTACTGAGCCTATCTGACAATCTTCGTACAGTTCGGTCTCTTCGTCTGAGAGTATCACATACCGGGTCTAGCGGATGGTAAACGTCAGACCCCAATAACCCGATAAGTCGTGCTGATGTGGCTCAAGACCAATCCGGGAAACTACTGATCAGGCTATCAGCAAATCCCAACTGTCTTGACCAAGGTCTTATGGTCCTGACCAATCGAACACAGTGCGATATCGACTCCCTATACCGGGAGAGACGAATCCCCGACAATCGCTCACTGCCTCCATGTGGCTCAAGACTGTATCCAACCAAAACCTGCTTGCACGACTCAGTTGAGCCGTGGTAGGGTAGTGATCAAAGCACAGTGGGAACTCACACGAGACAAATGCCGATCTCAGGTTTAAAGACTAACATATACTCATGTCACCTGAGAACTTCCACTTGACGATAGGTATAGTACCATCTGGAAGTTCTCGGCGAGTTCGTTCGGTGTACTCACCCCCAGTGAGCACCTGTAATCTTAGGTGCGAAAGACCAATGGTTGCGGGACCATACCATCGCCTCTCATCGGGGTCTAGAAACGTATATACTACTCTATTCCGGAATATCGATGTCCAGTCTCGATACTCATACGACTAGGGACCATTTAAGGATGTGCGTATCGACTACCCAGCTTCCACAAATATGATCGCCATCACAATGCAGGTAGTCTAGCAAAGATCCTACGGGCTTTATCAACATGTATAAAAGATATGTAATAGCAATTAAAACATGCACATGTTAAGATAAAGACAAACCAGATAGCATACTATCATATCGAGCAAGACTGTCCTGTACATATATATTTCCAAGCATCCATATGTATACATATACAATAATGGCCTCTAGGCCATACATATCCAACAATCTCCCACTTGCACTAAGGCCATATATATTGGCGTACCGAGTATGCAACGTCTGCTCTAGGGCCAGCTGTTGGCGTACCGCATACCCAACATCTTAAAAAGTCTTTCGAACTGTGCTTGAGGAAGGGCCTTGGTGAATGGATCCGTATTGTTTTTTGTATCCACTGTCCGGACCTCGATCTCCTGACGATCTACGATCTTCCTAATCAGGTGATACCGTCTTAATATGTGCCTGGATTTCTGATGGGACCGTGGTTCCTTCGCTAAAGCTATAGCCCCATTGTTATCACAACACAAAATCCGAGACAGACTTGTTGTCATCCTTGTCACTCTGGAAGCTTGAATCGGTAAAGGACTCGACCTTTAGGTCTCCATTACCGTAAACCAAGAGCATCTCTTTAGTCATTCTCAGGTATTTGAGAATGTTCTTCACTGCTGTCCAGTGGTCCTCACCTGGGTTCGACTGATACCGGCTCACCACGCTTAGCGCATAAGCTACATCTGGCCTTGTACATAGCATCGCATATATTATAGATCCTATCGCCGAAGTGTAGGGTATAATGCTCATGCGAACCCTCTCCTCGTCAGTCTTGGGAGACATCTCCTTCGAGAGAGTGATTCCGTGCATTGCGGGTATGTTACCGCGCTTTGAATCTTCCATACTAAATCTCTTTAGTGTGATCTCTATGTACCTGGACTGTGAAAGTCCCAGTAATCTCTTGGATCTATCTCTCTACATCTTAATCCCCAGAATGTACGAGGCATCTCCCAGGTCCTTCATGGAGAACCTTTGTGATAAGAATAGCTTGACCGATTGTAGCATAGAAATGTCATTTCCTATCAAAAGAATGTCGTCCACGTACAAGACTAGGAATACGACAGTTCGTCCTACAATCTTCTTATAAATATAAGGCTCATCCTCGTTCTTGATGAAGTCAAATTCCTTGACTGTTTCATCAAAACAGATGTTCCAGCTCCGCGATGCCTGTTTTAATCCACAAATGGATTTAAGCAACTTGCACACCTTCCCGTTGCTCCCACTGTCTACGAAACCTTCCGGCTGATCCATATAAACGCACTCTAAACTTCCGTTAAGAAAAGCCGTTTTTACGTCCATCTGCCAGATCTCATAGTTATGGAAGGCAGCAATGGCAAGTAGGATCCGAATGGATTTGAGCATAGCCACTGAAGAAAAGGTTTCGTCATAGTCCACATCTGGTTTTTGATGAAAACCTTTTGCAACGAGTCTAGCCTTATAGGTTTCCACCTATCCATCTACACCAAATTTCTTTTTGTAGATCCATTTACATCCAACGGGTTTTACCCCAGGTGGAGCAATATCCAAGGTCCACACTTTATTGGTGTACATGGACTCCATTTCGGATCACATAGCATTCAGCCATTTATCAGAGTCCCTACTGATAATGGCATGCCTGAAACTAATAAGATCATCTTCTTCCAAGATGCAATCTTCTTGATCCCCGTCTATGAGAAAACCGTAGTATCTCTCGGGCGGATGAGAAATCCTACCAGATCTGTGGAGTGGCTGAGGTTCGTCTGGGACTATTGATTCTTCTGGTTCCACCAAACCTTCGGTTATATTTTTTCCTTCTGGAATTTCTTCCAGTTCTACCGTGCTCCTACTAATTTCTTTTGCAAGAAATTCCTTCTCTAAAAAGACGGCGTGGCGAGCAACAAACACCTCTTGTTCCTCAGTGTGGTAGAACAGGTATCCATGCGAGTGCATTGGATATCTAACAAACTTACATAAACCGACCGTGCCTCTAGTTTGTCCGGTTTCTGTGTTTTCACATAGGCCGGACAACCCCATATCTTAACACCCTTAAGACATGGTACTTTTCCTTTCCATATTTCATACGGAGTTTTTGACATAGATTTGGAAGGAACCTGATTCAAAAGATATGTCGCTATTTGCAGCGCATGTCCCCAGAATGAAAGAGGCAACTCAGCACTACTCATCATGGAGCGAACCATGTCCAACAGGATACGGTTTCTCCGCTCCGATACACCGTTGTGCTGTGGTATATACGGAGTAAGCTGAGAGAGAATACCATTCTCTTTTAGAACGTCCCGGAATTCCGTGCTTAAGTACTCCCCTCCTCTATCAGATCGGAGGATCTTGATACTTTTACCAGTCTGGTTCTCTACTTCGTTTTTGAATTCTTTGAATTTCTCAAAAGCTTCAGATTTGTGTTTCATAAGATACACATATCCGAATCTAGAGAGATCGTCAGTGAATGTGATGAAGTACGAGAATCCATCCTTTGCATGTGTAGACATTGGACCACATACATCACTGTGTACGAGCCCTAAGAGCTCTGCTGCTTTTTCTCCGTGTCCGGTGAACGGAGATTTGGTCATCTTTCCTTTGAGACAAGATTGACAAGTTTCATAAGATGACAATTCGAGCGTATCCAAAAGTCCATCTTTATGCAACTTACTCAGTCTTTTTTCTCTGATATGACCAAGTCTACAATGCCACAAGTAGGATTCGTTCATATCTAAACTCTTCCTCTTGCGTGTGTTTTGTATACTGAGAACTGTGTTTTGATTAAGAATATAGATACCATTACACAGTGTACCTTCTGCAACCAATACCTGATTAAGGTAAATGTTCATGATATTTCTATCAAGAACAAACTTATATCCATCTTTATCAAGTAAAGAAACTGATATGATGTTGCAAACCATGGAAGGTACATAGTAGCAGTTCAAAATCATAGTATTGCCATTTGGCAATGCTAGGTGATATTCACCGACGGCAGAAGTATCAACCTGTGCTCCGTTCCCTACTTTGAGGGACATATCACCAGGTCCAACCATCGTACTTTTTCTCAGTCTCCGTAATAAATTATAGATATGAGATTCCGATCCGGTATCGAGTATCCAGGAGGTAGGACTGACCGAAAAACAGTTCTCAATAACAAGAACACGAAGACACAATAGTATGTTTCTTCTTCGATGGGGTCGTTAAGGAATTCAAACAATTCTCTTTCCCATGCTCACACTTGTGACTGTTGTCATAAGTTAGAGCTGAACCGACGTTCTCCAGCCTCGAATAAGAATTCGGATCGGTCAAGCGATACATTTTATTATCTTGATTAGGGCGTGAAATGGTTGCTACCTGGAGAGAGAAAAGAAACACTCAGCGTGCGCTCTTGCAAGATTAGATTGGTTATTAGTTTATCTAGTCAGGATGGCTTCCACTGTTTCGTCGTATTCTTCTTCAAACCTTAAAAGAAGAATCAGTTGGGATTAATCACACGTCACAATATTTGCTCAACCTTTCGGCCAGGCTAGTGTTGGTATTTCGAGGGAGGTTTTCCAACGCTTTCGTGAAGTTTCTTAATTACATAAACTCTTTTCCCTAGAGGCGTAGCCCCGCTAATACCGTTCTAGACACCTACTTGGTTTATAGCATTGATTGTTAAGTGAGAAAATTTCTCAAGAGTAATCCTACTCATCAGTGGGATCGGGATCCAACTATCATTGCGTGATAAACTAGATGGAAGCCACTCTAGTCACCACACTCCAGAAGGTATGCAACACCAGCAAGTTTCCTGTATATTTGAAACTCCCGATATGGTTTTTACCCGTAGCGGTTTATGACCTTGACAAAGGCCAACAAATTAAAATCCACTAGTCAAGTTCAACCCGTCATTATTCAGGATTAATCTAGACCTATCCGTACATACCATTGACAAAGACCAACAAGGCTGTACGACTGTCCTAGATAATCGCATCTCAATATGCAACAGGCAAGCAATATCTAGCTACCGTGCACTACGTCTTAACAAAGGCCAACAAACGCAGCACGAATACTAGGTACAACTCATCCGAAATGACGGAGGGCTACGGTTAGATTTTTGGCGAAAAACCCGTTAACGTAATGAACTTGATATCGTTGAAGGAACCTGAGCAGTTTTGAAAAAGAGTGGTTTAGGCTCCGCTTTTTGGAAAAACTTATGTTTTTGAAAAAACCGAGTAATCTACAGTATAGATTTTCGCTCAAGAGGTCACTCCCCGTGAAGGGATCTCGGTTCTTGCCTTCTGGAATGAGGTGCTGGATATTCATGACCAAATACCACTGTGCAAAGCGAAAGAATATAACTACAGTTTTTCGAAATTTGTTCCAACATCTTTTAGGTTTATTTTCTTGCATTAATAAAAATTAATGCGGTCCCATCAGTTTAATCCTATCACACTAGAAAAGAACGAAAATACGATGTATATATATGCCATACGCATTCGCCACGGGGCCCCGTCATCATCCGTTAGGTTACTTAACTAACGACAGAGCGGGGGCTGGACTAGCGCGGATGCAAAATATATACAACATCTACTAGTATATATATAAGCATATATAACATTCGTCCCAGGTATGATAATAAGCAACATCACAGAATCTCAGCCAACAAAACAGAAAGGTGGATAATCTTGAAGCCTCAGGTTTTATTTGAGCCGCAAATAAAACCCGACGTTTCCGGTCGTGTGGATAGCCTGTGCAATGAAAACCTGGACACCTACGACGCAGCAAGTTACCCACCAATCCTAGAAGTGAGGCAACCCCTTTCAACAAAATGAATGGGCCACCCAGCACTTCACGAAATCCGGTAATTTGGGCGCCCCTCCGTGGGTCATCCTATACCCCTACGAGTGCGGCGAATAGCCCGCCAATTCTAGAATGAAGCCCCCTCCGTCTCAACACCATGAGATGCAGGCTTATTGCCTTCTAAAACCCGGTTATTCGTGCACTCCACCATGGGGTAATCCTAGTACAGAAAATGAAAATAATATGTACAAATGGTGATATCGACCTTAACCCGGTCGTGCCCCAAAAAAATATACAACCCGGCAAAGACGGCAGTCCACATGTCGGACGCTCGTCCCGCAACAACAAATGTACAAATGAATACAAACTGTTCTAAATCATTCCACCACCGGCTATCCACCACGACAATCCAATCACAATATCAGCACAATCACAAAACATCAACGTGAATGCCATATTCACAAACTCGTCTAAAAGGACATATAGCAGATAGACGGGTTTACCGATCAAATGACATTCACGGTCGCATATGCTAATCTAAGTACTGATAACAATTAAACAGTTAAAATATAACGACTTCGAAACACTCCGAATTGCCCCAAGCTGAAAAACAACAGAAAATCAAACTTGAGCAAAAAACTAACACCTGAAACCCAAACTCCATGAGATAAGAACACAGACCAAAACACGAGGCAATCCACCACAATAAAACCGGTGAGGCCGGATTTTTGAGGGGTGTGGCCGGCCATAACATGGTGGAATTGACTTGTTTTTGTTCAGGGTTCATCTCTCTATCAGAAGATCACTCTGCACTTGCTTAAACTTTTTTTTGAAGCCTTGGAAAAATCGACAGAAACTGGAAGTTTGGTTTCAATGTTACGGGGTTGTTTCGGTTTCGTTGTTTTAATATTGTTTAAACTTGCTAGTGTAGGGTTTATGGGCTGGCTTTGATACCATGAAAGGTTACGCTAGTGTCTCGGCCAACTACTGTGACCAAATGCGGAACAAATTTTTTTCTAACGATTAGAACATGACACTAGAATAACTTTTAACCCGGATCTTACCATAAACCTAACTAGCTAAATAAAGAGAGCTATCTACTATGATGAAGAAATCTCACCAAACGAACCAAGTCTTTTGGTTTTCTTTCCTCATCTTTAGCTCTAAGTGGCCACCTTGAACTTGTTTGATCTCTATTTCCGGCTCCATCGGTCTTCCGGCTTGTTCTCCGGCCCTCCTTTGTCGTAAATGATTCACTCGAGGGATGCGATCCATGGCTCTAGCTCCTAACTAGGTGTCAAATATGAGCAACTAGAGAACTTGGGTTTCTAATCCAAGTTGTCTAGGATGTAGTGTGGAGATCTAAGTGTTTTGCTATCTCTTTCTTGCCTCTTCACTTGTTTCTCAACTCATGAGAAGGGTAGTGAAGAAGAAGATGATGAAGGTGGAGGAAACTCAAGAGAAAAGAGAGGAGGTGAAGAAAAATGGGAGCTCAAGAAAATGAAGCACGCTTGAGAGAGAAAATCAACACAAAGGTTGTGTATGAATTCTCAAGAATAAACAAGGGTAGCCATGCTTCAATAGTAATCACAAATGAATAAAGAATTCATTTGTAAACTATTGAAGTCATGCCGCTCACCATGCCTCCCTCTCCTTAATTTCCACCTTATTTCCATTTATCAATAAATGGAAAAGTCCATGATGAGGTGTCCACCTTCTAGAAGGTAATTTGTAATAAAATACGGATTATAGTTTGTTGTATATAATACCTGCATTCGGATAAAAACATGAATGCCCAAAGAGATAGAATAACACGAAGAACGTAATACTAGAATATACATATCAAAATACATATATGTAAACTATTAAATCAATACCTGATTTAATAATCCGGCTCAAACCCGAACCGGCTAGTATTACCAACTGTCCGATCGAAAGTCCGAGTACAAAGTACATCAATCGATCGAGACCTTGCACGTATCCAATACGGCTACTACATCATTTCGCCTGAATCAGGAAAACCCTCTGTGTGGAACTCTAAAAACTCGACAGCACGCCGACAGTGAGTTACTGGATAAATCCATAACCACAAGCACGTCAGCGGCACTAGCTGTACACAACGGTTACCTGGGTACTTGTCGAAAATGAAGACCGACGAGCATACTCATCCGAATCCCTACTGAGCCTATCTGTGACGATCTCCGTACAGTTCGGTCTCTTCGTTTGAGAGTATCACATACCGGGTCTAGGGGATGGTAAACGTCAGACCCTAATAACCCGATAAGTCGTGCTGATATGGCTCGGGACCAATCCGGGAAACTACTGATCAGCCTATCAGTAAATCCCAATTGCCTTGGCCAAGGTCTTATGGTCCTGATCAATCGAACACAGTGCGATATCGACTCCCTATACCGGGAGAGACGAATCCCCAACAATCGCTCACTGCCTCCATGTGGCTTGGGACTGTACCTAACCAAAACCTGTTTGCACGACTCAGTTGAGCCGTGGTAGGGTAGTGATTAAAGCACAGTGGGAACTCACACGAGACAAATGCCGATCTCAGGTCTAAAGACTAACCTGTACTCATGTCACCTGAGAACTTCCACCTGATGATAGGTATAGTACCATCTGGAAGTTCTCGGCGAGTCCGTCCGGTGTACTCACCCCCAGTGAGCACCTGTATACGATCTTAGGTGCGAAAGACCAATGGCTGCGGGACTATACCATCGCCACTCGTCGGGGGTCTAGAAATGTATACACTAGTCTACTCCGGAATATCGATGTCCAGTCTCGATACTCCCACGACTAGGGACCATTTAAGGATGTGCGTACCGACTATCCAGCTCCCACAAGTATGATCGCCATCACAACGCAGGTAGTCTAGCAAAGATCCTACGGGCTTTATCAACATGTATAAAAGATATGTAATAGCAATTAAAACATGCACATGTTAAGATAAAGACAAACCAGATAGCATACTTTCATATCGAGCAAGACTGTCCTGTACATATATATGTCTAAGCATCCATATGTATACATATACAATAATGGCCTCTAGGACATACATATCCAACAGAGCCAACCCATTAATCCCTTACTAGCAGTTTTTGACGATGTTAGAGTATTGAAACCGAAAAAACTCTGAAACAATACCCTGATTATTCAAGTTTCTGTCAATTTCCAAATAGTCTTCAAAAATTATTTAAACAATTGCAGAAGACTACCTTGGTGACAACTAGAACACACTCAAAACACGAGCCCTAAATTCCACCATTGGCCCGGCGAGAATGGAGGAAAATTCGGCCTGGCCAGTTTTATATTGGACTTGGGACTCGAGATTTTTTGGGTGTACTAGTCTCTGGTATATTGGTTAATTGGTATTGTTCGATTTTTCCCAGGTTGGATATTATGTTATCTTTAGTTTGGGGGCAATCCGGGGTATTTCGAAGTCGCTATTTTTAACACTGTTAAAAAGTTTTCAGTACATGCATTACTATCTGCGATCATGAATGTCATTAGAGCGGTACAACTTATCTAATTGCTATATATCTTTTAGACAGGTTTGCGAACATGACATTCACGTTGATGTTCAGTGTTGTGGTTGTGGTTCGATCGTCATGGTGGATAGCCAGTGGTTCAAGGATAATACAATTTAGATTTGTTTGTACATTTGATATTGCGGGGCGAGCGTCCAACTTGTAGATTGCCGTCTCTGCCAGCTTGTATATTATTTATTTGGGGCACAACCGGATTGAGGTCGATGTCACCCTTGTACATATTATTTTCTTTTTTGTACTAGGATTACCCCGTAGTGGAGTGCATAAATAGCCGGGTTCTAGAGGGCAACGGGTCCGCATCTCATGGCGTTGAGACAGAGGGGACCTTACTCTAGAATTGGTGGGCTATTCGCTGCACTCGTAGGGGGTATAGTTTGACCCAATGTGGGGTGCTCAAGTTACCGGATTCTGTGATGTGCTGGGTGGCCCATTCACTTTGTTGATTGGCGTTGCCTTACTTCTGGGATTGGCGGGTAACTTCCCGCACTCGTAGGGATCTAGGTTTTCATTGCACATGCTATCCACACGACAGTGAACGTCGGGTCTTATTTGCGGCTCAAGTGAAACCCGAGACTCTAAGATTATCCACCACTCTGTGTTGCTTGGCTGAGCTTCTGTGATGCTTCTGTGATGTTGCTTATATCATGCCTGGGACGAATGTTATATACACACACACACCAGTAGATGTTGTATATGTTTTGCACCCGTGCTAGTCTAGCCCCCGCTCTGTCGTTAGTTAAGTAATCTAACGGGTGATGACGGGACCCAGTGGTGAATGCGGTTGGCATATACGTACATTTTTTTCTTTATCTGGTGTAATATGTTTAATTGATGGGACTGTGTTGATTCTGATCAATGCAAGGATAAAACAAACATATATGATGTTGGAACCAAGTTTTAAAAACAGACATTACAGACGTTTTCTTTTGCTTTGCACAGTGGTATTCGGTTATGAATATCCAGCACCTCATTCGACGAGGAAAGAGCCGAGATCTCTTCACCGGGAGTGACCTCTTTAGCAAAAGTTTGCGTCAGGGTAATAACTTCAGTATAGTCGATTCATTTTCTTTGCATCGTTGTATTCGGTTTGGAATATCCTGCATCTCATTCGATGAGGAAAAAGTCGAGATCCTTTCACCGGAAGTGACCTCTTTAGCGAAAGTTTGCGCCACTATATATTTGTAAAACCACTTGGATTCCTTCAACGATATCAAGTTCATTACGTTAAAGGTTTTTCGCCAAAAACCAGCTGTAGCCCTCCGTCATTTCGGATAAATAGCACATAGTATTCGTGCGGTGTTTGTTGGCCAAAATCAAGGCATCATGAATGGTAGCTGTGTGTTGTTTGTCCATAGCATGAATATGCATTGGTTTAGGACAGTCGTACCACTTTGTTGACCAAAGTCAAGGGTGTGTGCGGGTGTGTCTAAATCAATCAGGATAATGACGGGTAGAACTTGACTTGCGTGTTATGATTTGTTGGCCAAAGTCAAGGTCTAAGCGCTTGGGGTAAAAACAGACATCGGGAGTTTCAAACATACAAGAAACTTGTTAGGTATGCGCATACCTTCTGGAATGTGGTGAGTGAATTCTATCAAGTTATCATGCGATGATAGTTGGTTCCCGATTCTCACCGATGAGTAGGTTTACTCCTCGGGTGATTTTAAATGATCCCGACTAATTCTCTTTTGGGTTTGGAGGAGAATTTGAGGAAACAGTGGGAGACATCCTGATTAGATAAATTGATTAACCATTCTGATCTAAGTTAGAGTGCACGCTGAGTGTTTCTTTTCTCTCTCTTTTGCAGCGACCATGGCCCGACTCTAGACTAAAACTCATGAACCAAATTAACTGAACCTTCTTAAAACACTTTGGTTTTTGGATTGTCATAGTCGCATATATCATTGCCGCTCCTACATCACCTTTACATTTCTCCGGAACATTCCGTATCATTACGAAATCCACATCATGTATTTTCCATTTTATTTGTAAAATGGAAATGGGGTGTAAAAGAGAAAATGAGGTGTAAAAGAGAGTGATGTGTACCATACTTGAATAGTATTGACAAATGAATTGTAAATTCATTTATGCAAACTATTCGAGCATGGTTGTGTTATTATATTGGAAAAATGGTTTTACAAAACCATGATTGATGTTTTTCTCTCTTGAGATTTTTTTCCATTCTCATCTTTTGGTTCTCTCCTCACAAGCTCTTTTCTTGAGCTCCTTCTCTTCCTCCTTACCCTCTCATGAGTTGAGAAACAAGGGAGGAAGAGACATAGAAAAATACTAGAACCACAAACTACATCACTAGATACTCTAGATTAGCAACGTAGAGCCTTTAGTTGCTCCACTAGGTTTTTGAGTGGAGCTAGAACCATGAACCACATCTCTCGGGTGGATCATCTTCGACGGAAGAGGACAGGAGATCAAGCTCGATCACGGAGTCCTCATGGAGCTGAGAAAGAGGGTAGAAGACCGAAGGACATGGATCTTTCGGTATAACTCTCTGCCACAGTAGCTAAACCTCTTTAGTTTACCAGATTCAATGTTTGGTTAGATTTTTAGGTAGTGGTTTCTAGCGCCAAGTTTTACAAAAGTTAAAGGTTTTTCGTTTCGCAACGGCCGCTGTTGGCGGCCATAGCGCTAGGAACCCTAACAGATATTGGCTAATTGACTCTCGGCAGATACGTATTCTAATATGATACCTCCTTTGTGAAAATGGTCATGTAAGAAATGGTATCGTATATCGATATGAGTCGTCGTCGTTATTTACAACTAAGCATTTTAAATCTTTATTGTTAAAGTCACGCGTGTACATTATATATATATATATATTATTGTAACGTTTTCCCATTAAAATAGTTATATTATTATAAATTATTTTACATAAGTCTTTTCAAATACTACGTTATAATCCTTATTGCAGAATTAACTAACACCAAATAGATTATGTTTTAAATTATCTACTAACAAAACATCATGTATTATAGTAATATTAGAATTATACATAAATGAATTAGTACTTTTACCGATGATGTTGGCCTTATTATTTTCGCTAAATGTCACGGTACCACCATTTTCTCTTGATGGCATTTAAAAAATAACTGTAGATTATGTTGATGGCCTTTTTATTTTCGCTAAATGTCACGGTACCACCATTCCAACTAAGGAAACACCAAATATTTCTTGTCATGTGTCTCGAGCAACCATTATCAAGAATCCACTTTTCTTTACGTGATCTAAGATTCTGGAAAACAAGAAAACATAGGTGTGACCTTAGGGATCCATTTCATTCTCGGTCTACTGGGGTTAGAAGTGAAATGATATTTATATAAAAAAATTTAACTTTATTTGACAATATCTACTAATATAACCTAATTTACCACAATAATTACAAGTTATATATGCAAATCTATTTCTATCTTTATATGTTTTAGATTTTTTAATAAACTTAGTATGTTTCTCATAGTTGGAATCATCATGAAAACCGACACCTTGACGTTTATAATGATTTATACGTGTTCCTAGCATAACGTCAAGATTATCTTTAATTTTAGTAAACTTTAGGATAATATTTTCTTTAATTTCTAATTTTCTTTTTAATTCAAACATTTCATTTTTCAAAGAAAATATAGTATTATCAACTTTAGAAATTTCTTTTAAAATTAGGTTTTCGTTTAATGTCTTAATTTCATGAACTAATATTTCTTTTTCATTTTCTTTTAAATTATTATTTACACTACAGTTATTTTTTAGTTTATATTTAGTATAAATTTTCTGACAACTATCTTTTAAATAAAAACACAAATTAATTAAATTATGTTTATCTAAGTTTTTTTTATATCAAGAATATCATCACTTACATCGTTGTCGTCAATCGCCATGAAGCGCATGTTGCCGACTTCCTCGTTTTCTGATTCACTCGAATCGAAATCATCCCAAATGGCTTGGAATGCACGTTTCTCTAAACCTTTTTTCATTTTGGTTTGTCCTTGAACTTAAGGTTCGGATAATCTGCAATGAGATATCCTTCTTTATTGCATTCAAAACATCACATGGTTTTGGAAGTGTTGCCTGTTTCTTAAAAGAGTTGCTTCTTACCTTAAGAAACCTTTTGAAATGTCTTGCAATGTTTGCCATTTCTTCGTTGTCGCTCTCATCATCGCTTTATGGGATTGGCTCTTTAAATTTGTTGATCGACGCTTTGATTGTGATATTCTTTTTTTGATTGGCTTCCTTTGTTTTGATGTCACCGAGTTGTATCTTATAAGTTTTCAACTTACCAACGAGAGTGTCAATACTCATGTTGCTCATGTCGTTTGCCTCTTCAATAGCGGTAATCTTAGACTGCCAAGACAGGATTAGTGATTGAAGAATCTTATAGTTCTTTTATTTATCTACAAACTTTTTACCTAAATTAAATAACTCTGTTACTATATTGTTAACCTAGAGTACATTGAATCAATTGATTTGTCTTCTCTCATAGAAAACATTTCGTAATTGTGCATTAACCTATTAATTTTACTTTCTTTTACTTGGCTCGTACCCGTATATGCAGTCTCGAGAGTTCTCCAGATATCATATGCCGTTTGACGCATGGAAATTCTATTGAATTCTTCTGGAACCAACAAGAAGTGAAGGGCATTCATAATCTTAATATTTAATCTTATAAATTGTTGTTCTGCATCAGAATATTGTTGTGGTAGGAATAACGAAGGCTTCATCTACAATATCTAAAATATCCAAGTCTATACATTGTAGAAATATTCTTATTTAAGTTTTCCAAAATTGAAAATTAGTGCTATTAAAAAGTGGGGGTCGTGTGGTGGATTGACCCTCTAGTTGGTTTGCCATTAGGAGCTAATGAACTCTAGATGTTATTCAAAAAATTGAGCAACCTAGCTCTGATACCAATTGAAAATACTTTAAAGGGGGAGGGTGAATAAGGTGTTTATAATGCATATGACAAATTTTAAAAATTACTATTTTACTTTTAAAAGGATTATTATGTTTCTGCGGAATATATTTAAAACAAGTTTTTAAACAAAGAAACTTAAGAATGATAATCATAAAAATTGCTAAAAAAATAAAAGGAAGAAATCAATTACAAACACAAGGATATGTTGACTAAGGTTCACTATCTCCTGTGGCTAGTCCCCATCTGAGTCTCCTACTCAGGATTTTTCCACTATGTGTGTGAAGTACATAAATTCCTCTTCACAGGGATGTGAAGAAACAAAATATCCCTCTTTATAAGAATCAATCACTCAAACTTGTGATTCCCTAGGAAACAAGCTTTCTCTCTAAACCGTGATTCTCTAAGAAAGCCGTACTTTTCTCTCTAATTCACATCTCTCCAGGATGATATCTTTTCCACTCCGAATGTACAATTCAAGTGTAAGGTGAATCATCCTTTCTCTTGGGTTACAAATCGATTTTATTACAAACGATTTCGCTCACTCACAATCCTATCGATTTTAAAGATTATTACCGGTTTGGCACAAGGATTGTTTTGAGAGATTTGAATAGGTTTATGGCACTTGAGGAAATGAGGATTTTGACAAGTTAAAGCGCGAAGAACGATCAGTTTTTTCCAGAAAGATTTGCAATGAACGTGTCTTAGAAAGTGTGAGATCTCATGGCATTATATATGGATCGAATGAGAAGTTATTCTAACTCCAAATAACTGCTAATAACTGCCATAAACAGTTAATGACCGTTGGGAACAGTTAGAAATAAAAAGGAGTAAATATCCTTTCGATTCAAAATTTGAATTTGAATTAACTGCCAAAAATGCCCGTGGAGACGTCAGCTCCAGAAATAAAATCCTCTTAGAGATGTCTGTATATCTGCCTTTGAGAAGTATACAAAATGAAAATTTTTGGAGTTTGTTCTTATAGACGTCTTGTGGAGACGTCTGCTGTTTTAAAATATCTTATACATACGTTTGTAGGAGACGTCTGTTTTTTGACATTATGAAAACTGTTTTGAAATATTAGCAGTTTGAATTCCAACGGATAAGTTAGACGTCTCTGAAAGAGAGCGAGACGTCTTGAGCATTAAGAATGTGTTGGAATGAGATTTCTAACCTTATAAGATCATCACTAATTACAAGTATAACTCTCACAACTAATATCTTCATTTTGGTTTTTCGATTAGCTTCATTTCTTTGAATAGTTACTCTGCGACGTCATTGATTAGCATCACGTTATTGCTTGCTTCGAGTTGTCATGCCATATCACCGTTTTGAGTGCGTATCATATTGTAGGCAATCTTACTTGATGTTTGATATATCGCGCATGATATACTCAAGACAAAAACTTGGAAATATCATTAGTAACTTATGAATTCGTTTAAATACGGGTTTGAACTAAATAATCGAAATTGAGGATCGTGTGACACGGATGTCAATATTAATTAGATATAATTATAGTCATTATGGTTGTTTTACTTGTGAATTAACATCCAATTAATATCAAACTTATGGACGGGGAGAGGCATAGGGAGAGGAAGGAGGCGGCGGTGGAGAAGAGGAGAATAGAAGGATGAGGATTAGGGCATGGTGGAGGAGAAGTGGAGGAGGAAGAGGATAGGGTTTTGGTGGAGGTGATTCCGACAAAGGCGGTGGGGGAGGAGGCAGAGCTATAGTCACAAATTCGTCGTTCGGGTATAATTCGGCGAGATCGAAAATTCGGATTTGGAGAACTATTCAGAAAAAATCAGCAGGTATTCGGGAAAGATTCGGTAAGTGTTTGGGAAATGTTCGGGAAGGATTTCAAGCAAGAAATTAATATATGAGATGCTAGGTTTTGATTTTGTGAATTATTTGCTGTTTTTTGAATTATTCGCTGTTTTTTCACATAATTCGTGAATAATTCGCGAATTATTCGGCCCGCCGATTAATTCGGCGATTAAGTCGGCTGATAAAATTTCGCGAATGCGGCGAATAATTTGCGAATTATGTGACTATAGGCAGAGCAGGTGCATCGTGGCTGGAGGAGGAGGCAGTGAGGATGTGATTAGGGGTTAAGGTGAGGAGAGAATAAGAAGAAAAGGGCGAGGGAAGAAGAGAATGAAGAGGAGAGATTTAATAGGGAGAGAAAGAAAAGGAGGATACCATGGAGGATTTAGTGGGGGAGAAAGAGGGGAGATAAATGATGGGAGGAAGAAAATGGGATAAATGAAATTAAATATTTAATTTAACCCTAGTGAACTTAATTAACCCCTAAACTAGCACTACACCAACGGAAGTGGTCTTTTTAGTTAACGGAGAAGGTTTGGGATGCCCTTTTTGAAAACACTAAGTTTGGGGTGTTTTTTTTTGAAAATATGAAAGATCGGGGGTTTAAAATTAAAAAACCCTGATACAATTAAACTAAAATAAGATGTTGCTGAATTCTGAGTGGCTGAAGTGGCCTTTTTAGCGCATAGCGGTTAGGCATACTAGTTGTTTCGCTAGTTCTACTGGCTTTTAAAACACTGGTTTTAGCATCAATTTTCGTTACAACCTTTTTTTTTATCGGAGGGTTTACCAAACTTGCACTAGCTGTAAGAATTTGACTAGCACATGTGTCCATTCTATTTTATGCCGTCATTGATATAAACTAGAGACATCTATGCAAAAAAATGAAAATTACATTACCATGTTCTTAGCAAAAATATAAACAAACTTTTAGCATAACAATTTTATTTAGGAGTTATATTGTCCTGAGAAACGTTCTTGGGAAAGAAAATTCCCAAGAATAGCTTAATAAATCAACATCAACCATTTTTCTAAATGGGCACTGTTTATCTTGATCTCCATACCTAATGCATGGACATACCAACTTTCATGCGGTTTGAATGGTCAATGCCCGCTGATCTAAAAGTGTAACATTCCATATAGTTAAAAAATCGTTAATTTTGTAACCATCCAATTCAAAAGCAATATGCATTGAAACTTCAAGATGCGCAAAAAGAAGATGACATTGACATTCTCGAAACGTTTTTTTCTTTTTATTTAAACTTCCAGGGAGAATTTTTTTGAAGATAATCAACTTGGATTATGAATGATAGAAATGATGTTTTTGTTTTGTCAAAGAACAACAACAATCCAGAAGGGTTATTTTTGTATCACCTGCACAATACTACGAAGAGCCTTCAATCTTTATTAAATATTTGTAATTTCCCCAAGTAGATTTATGGTTGTTTTTGTATTTGATCTTCCAAAAATTATAACTATATATACAAAGAAAAATTTGTAATTTGTTGAGAAATTAGGAAACAAAAGGAAAATCAAATGTTGGTTTAATGTTCAATGTTTACAAACTTAGTAAAAAAACATTATTACATACACAGACCGAGAAATTTCTATAAATATTTAGAATACAAGGAATTTTTGCAAATGTTTAAAATCAAAGATTTTGTACAATCACATAAAAGATTGCATATAAACAAGAATGAAGAAGAAAAAACTTCGTGGAAAAAATAAATGATGAAAAATTAAGGAGGAGAAAAAACATAGTAGATAAAAACATTATGAAAAGTCAAGAAAAAAAGTAAAATTAACCTCAAGTTTTAGAGTTTTTTTCTAATAAACAATTAAAAAGGTATATCGTTTTTTTTTGAGAAAAATGCTAAAGTTCCATAATTTGTCCTGAAATACTTCGTGCCAAAGTTTTCGCCTAAGAAATAAGGAGTAAAACCCTAGAGAAAATCAAAGGAAAACAATCAAAGAATATAAAAATAAAAGGGTGGTTAAATACTCCTGTTTTATGTAATTTGGATTGGATATGAATATCCCGACTTACATAAAAAAAACTCAAGCCAATATTTTAAAATCATGTTTGAACGAAATCCATACGGTTTATATGGTAATATATTGCAGCATGTGGCTTTCTAGCATCCAAACATTTTCTTCCATGCATCTATTCTCGTATTTTGATCACATATTGCATAAAATTAACTTTATCTTATGTAGTGATACCTCACATTCGGTCCACATATACGATTGCATAACTCGCTTTTTGAATAGTAAATTATAATCTATTATTGTTGCCGAGATATATCTCTATTTTGATAAATTCCGAATATTGACTTCCGAAGGAGCATAACTAGTTTCTACATTTATCGAAATATTGTAAATTAATCATTTTCTTGGTGATATCTATATTTCTTCAAGAATTAGATGATTTGGAAAAAATACTTGGGTATAGAATTAAGAGCTTTTTAATGTTTTTTTTACATTTAACCACCTCTCTAAAACTTAGTTCATTACTAAAACACTCTCCTAAACTTGTTAATTACTAAAACACCCCTAAAACTTTAAAGATTCATTGATAGCAGTCCTATAATGATTTTTACGTATCAAATTTAATTTTCTTACTTTTTAACCTCAACGGAAAAGTTAATAATTCAAATCCTAATTAACTAACCTCTAATCCTAGACCTACTCTATATCTCCTCTCTTATCATTTCGTTGTTGGCGATGCCACCCTCCTCTTCAGCCACTGTAGCCGTCCTCTCCCGTTTTTCCTAATAAACCAAACACTAAAACCTTAACCCTAACCAAAACCTCCATCTTTTCCTTTTCCATCAGTTTCGTTCTCTTCACTCTATTCCAATCTCCTTCCTCCACCCTTCTCAATCCCATCCAAGCTCTCATCTGAAAGTATACGTTACCCATCCCGGTACTTACGGGAAGGCGGAATAGGTAAAAAACAAATTTCTACCTCAAGGTAACATAGACTAACCATGAAGGATCTTTGCTAAACAAAAACTAACAAACTAATTACAAGTTCTAGCTACTAGGTTAGATGGTTATACCTAGTTCTTGAACTCCTCTTCTTGTTGTGGTCCTCCTTGTTGCTAGCTCTTTGGAGTGGTGTAGACGGCTCCTCCTCTTCATCTTCTCTTTACCGAAAAAAGATCCACCCGAATGCCTCTACCTTGAGCTCCTACCTCAACCAAGAGGTAACTAGAGTGCTTGGCTTGCTAGACTAAGAACCCTAGAATGAGTAGAGAGTTGTCTTGATGGTTTTATCTTACAAAGCTCATGCTTTTCAACGCATGAAACGAGAGGTTTGAGAGAGGAAGAGGGAAAGCTTTTTCAAGAGAGAGAATGAGCATGAGAGAATAAGAAGAATAACAACCATGCTCTCATATGAGAGAATATGAGAATAATAATAATAATTAAAGAAAATTGTGATGGTTAGTTGAAGTGACCATTATCATTTCACATTTAATGCTAATTGCAAGCTTCAAGAAGCATCTTGCAAAAGAAATCATCATGGTCAAATGGTCAACAAAAGTCAAATGGTCAACCCAACCCTAACCATGGCACAATTATCCTTAATTAATATTATTAATCATATTTCTCATTCTCATTAGGGTTTAGAAAAAGTCAACTGTCAAAAACCCTAATGAGATTCCTCCGCCTCTGTCAACTGTGCATACACACCCGCATCTGTGTTTCGAGGAACACGAATACAATGAGACAAAACCAATCCCAAAACAAATATTAGGATCTGGCGTAAACCAAAGCACACTAGTAATAACTGTCCGGACACCAAACGTGCACAAGTGCGTGGATGTGAACGAACCCCGTCGCAAAACCATGCGACCTCTACTCTGTTTTGCCCAAAGGCGAACAACCCTCTGTGTGGGACTCTAAAGACTCGACACTACGCTGGCAGTGGGTTTAACCACAGGCCGCAAGCGGTACTAGCTGTACGTAACGGTCCCTAGGTAGATGCCGATAAGAAGACCGATGAGGTGAACCCATCCGAACTCCTACTGAGCCTGAATGTGACAATCTCCGTACAGTCCGGTCTGTTCGTCTAAGAGTATCGCATGTCGGGCCTAGAGGGGTGGTAAACGTCAGACCCTTAATAGCGGTACAAGTCGTGTCGGAGTGTAGCCCAGAACACCCTGAGAAACTACTGGAAACACTACCAGTAAATCACGCTTGCCCTGGCCAGGGACGACTATTTGTAATAGCTCTCCTAGATACAGCGCGATATCAACTCCCAATACCGGGTGAGACGAATCCTGTCTAACCGTCACTGCCTCCAAGTGTTTCGGGACTGCACCCAACTACTACCTGTTTGCACGACTCAATAGAGCCGTGGTAGGGTAGTAATCTAAGAATAGTGGGAACACACTCGAGGCGAAGTGACAGTGTCAAATCAACGGACTAAGCTGTACTCATGTCACCTGGGAACTGTTAACTGACGATAGGTATAATATCAACCAACAGTTCCCGACGAGTCATGTCCAGTGTACTCGTAACCTAACGGGCACCTGCATACTATCTCCAGTACGACGTACTGATGGCTGTGGGACATACCATCTCCCCTGCTGGGATAAGAAGCGTATGCACCAGTTTACTCTGGAGTATCGATGCCCTGTCTCGATAATCCTACGACTAGGGACCAAAATAAGGATGTGCTTATAGACTACACAGCCCCTACTAATGTGATCGCTATCACAACGCCGGTACTCAAGCACGGATCCTAAGGGCTCCATCAATATGTATTAGCGATATGTTAAAAGAAACATGTACACATATTAAGATAGAAACAAACCAAGTAGCATACTACTATATCGAGCAAGACAGTCGTAAATCCGTGTATATATCCCAAGCTTCCAAAATGTATTATACAAACTAGTACCATACAATAATGGCCTCTAGGGCATACATATCCAATAATCTCCCACTTGCACTAAAGGCCAGTAATTGGTGTACCGCATACCCAATGTCTGCACGAAGCTGCTGGCGTACCGCATACCCAATAGCTCAAAAAGTCGCTCGAACTGTGTTTGAGGGAGGGCCTTTGCGAATGGATCCGTCGTGTTGTCTTTAGTGTTCACTCTCCGTATCTCGATCTCCTGGCGATCAATGATCTCCCTGATCAGGTGATACCGCCTTAAGATGTGTCTGGACTTCTGATAGGACCTTGGTTCATTCGCTAAAGCTATAGCCCCATTGTTATCGCAATACAAAGGTATTGGATCAACAATGGACCGAACCACATGAAGTTCACTAATGAACTTCTTCATCCAGACCGTCTCTTTTGCGGCATCGCTTGCAGCAATGTATTCAGCCTCCATCGTCGAGTCTGCGACGGTATCCTGTTTGGAACTCCTCCAACATACCGCCCCTCCGTTGAGGGTAAATACAAAACCCGAGACAGACTTGCTGTCGTCCTTGTCACTCTGGAAGCTTGAATCGGTATAGGACTCGATCCTGAGGTCTCCATTACCGTAAACCAGGAACATCTCTTTAGTCCTTCTCAGGTACTTGAGAATGTTCTTCACTGCCGTCCAATGGTTCTCACCTGGGTCTGACTGATACCGGCTCACCACGCTCAGCGCGTAAGCTACATCTGGTCTTGTACATAGCATCGCATACATTATAGATCCTACCGCCGAAGCATAGGGTATAGTGCTCATGCGAACCCTCTCCTCGTCAGTCTTGGGAGATATCTTCTTGGAGAGGGTGATTCCGTGCAATGCTGGTATATTACCACGTTTGGAATCTTCCATATTAAATCTCTTTAGTATGGTCTCTATGTACCTGGACTGCGAAAGTCCCAGTAATTTCTTGGATCTATCTCTGTAGATCCTGATCCCCAGTATGCATGTGGCATCACTCAGGTCCTTCATAGAGAACCGTTGTGAAAAGAATAACTTGACCAATTGTAGCATAGAAATGTCATTTCCTATCAAAAGAATGTCGTCCACGTACAAGATTAGGAATACGACAGTTCGCCCTACAATCTTCTTATAAATACAAGGCTCATCTTCGTTCTTGATAAAATCAAATTCCTTGATTGCTTCATCAAAATAGATGTTCCAGCTCCGCGATGCCTGCTTTAGTCCATAAATGGATTTAAGCAACTTGCACACTTTACCGCTGTTCCCACTGTCTACAAAACCATCTGGCTGATCCATATAAACGCACTCTTCTAAACTGCCGTTTAGAAAAGCCGTTTTTACGTCCATCTGCCAGATCTCATAGTCATGGAAGGCAGCAATGGCAAGTAGGATTCGAATGGATTTAAGCATAGCCACTGGAGAAAAAGTTTCGTCATAGTCCATACCAGGTCTTTGACGAAAACCTTCTGCAACAAGTCTCGTCTTATAGGTTTCCACCTGCCCATCTACACCAAGTTTCCTTTTGTAGATCCATTTACATCCAATGGGTTTTACCCCAGGTGGAGCAATATCCAAGGTCCACACTTTATTGGTGTACATGGACTCTATTTCGGATCGCATAGCATCCGGCCACTTATCAGAGTCCTTACTGATAATGGTCTGCTTGAAACTGGTTGGGTCATCTTCTTCCAAGATGCAATCCTTTCGCTCCCCGTCTATGAGAAAACCGTAATATCTCTCGGGCAGATGAGAAATCCTACCAGATCTGCGGAGTGGTTGAGGTTCGTCTGGGGTTATTGAATTCTGAGGTTCTGTCAAATCTTCAGTTTTATTTTGTGGTCGCTGAATTTCTTCCAGTTCTACCGAACTCCCACTAGTTTCTTTTGCAAGAAATTGCCACTCTAAAAAAATGGCGTGGCGAGATACAAACACCTTCTGTTGCTCGGTGTTGTAGAACAGATATCCTATAGAGTTTTAAGGATATCCCACAAATTTACATAGAACTGAACGTGCCTGAAGTTTGTCTGGATTTTGTACTTTTACATAGGCCGGACAACCCCATATCTTAATGCGCTTAAGATACGGCCTTTTACCATTCCATATCTCGAATGGTGTCTTAGACATTGATTTAAGACGGAACATCATTCAAGAGATATGCCGCTGTCAAAAGCGCATGTCCCTAAAATGAAAAAGGCAACTCGGCACTACTCATCATGGAGCGAACCATATCCAATAGGGTACGATTCCTCCGCTCCGATACACCGTTGTGCTGTGGTGTATAAGGAGGAGTAAGCTAAGAGAGAATTCCATTCTCTTTTAAGTAATCTAGGAATTCCGTGCTTAAGTACCCACCTCCCCTATCCGATCGGAGGATCTTGATACTTTTGCCAGTCTGGTTCTCTACTTCGTTTCTGAATTCCTTGAATTTCTCAAAAGCTTCAGATTTGTGTTATATAAGATACACAAATCCGAATCTAGAGTGAATGTGATGAAGTACGAGAACCCACCCCTTGCATGTATAGACATCGGACCACATACATCACTGTATATAAGTCCCAAGAGCTCAATTTGCTCTTTCTCCATGTCCGGTGAACGGAGATTTGGTCATCTTTCCTTTGAGACAAGACTGACAAGTTTCATAAGATGAAAACTCGAACGTATCCAAGAGTCCATCTTTATGCAACTTAGTCTTTTCTCTCCGATATGATCAAGTCTACAATGCCATAAGTAGGATTCGTTCGTATCTGAACTCTTCCTCTTGCGTGTGTTTTGTACATTGAGAACTGTATTCTGATTTAGAACATAAATACCATTACACAGTGTACCTTCTGCAACCAGTACCTTATCAAGGTAAATGTTCATGATATTTCTATCAAGAACAAAGTTATATTCATCTTTATCGAGTAAAGAAACTGATATGATGTTGCAAACCATGGAAGGTACATAGTAGCAATTGTTCAAAATCATAGTGTTGCCATTTGGCAACACTATGTGATATTCACCGACGGCTGCAACATTAACTAGTGTTTCGTTCCCTACCCTGAGGGACATATCACCAGGTGCAACTTTCCTACTATTTCTCAGTCCCTGCAATAAATTACAGATATGATATCCTGATCCGGTATCAAGTATCCAGGAGGTAGGGCTGACCGAAAAGCAATTTTCAATTACAAGAACACCTGAAGTAGATGCAAAACTATGCTTCTTCTTCAACTGGGTCTCCTTGGAATCTATACAATCCTCTTTCCCTTGCTCATACTTACGATTGCCATCATAAGTTAGAACCAAACCGACGTTCCTCAGCTCCGAATAAGAATTCGGATCGGTCAAGCGAAACATTTTATTATCTTGATTAGGGCGTGAAATGGTTGCTACCTGGAGAGAGAGAAAAGAAACACTCAGCGTGCGCTCTTGTAAGATTAGATTGGTTTATTAATTTATCTAATCAGGATGGCTCCCACTGTTTCCTCAAATTCTTCTTCAAACTTTTAAAAGAAGAACTAGTCAGGATTAATCGCACGTCACAATACTTGCTTAACCTTTCAGCCAGGCTAGTGTTGGTACTTCGAGGGAGGTTTTCCAACGCTTTCGTGAAGTTCCTTAATTATATAACCTCTTTTTCCTGGAGGCGTAGCCCCGCTAACACCGTTCTAGACACCTACTTGGTTTATAGTATTGATTGTTAAGTGAAATAATCTCCCGAGAGTAATCCAACTCATCAGTAGGATTGGGATCCAACTATCATTGTGTGATGACCTAGATGGAATCCACTCTAGTCACCACACTCCAGAAGGTATGCTGAATCTGTAAGTTTCCTGTATGTTTGAAACTCCCAATGTGGTTTTTGCCCTTAGGACCCAAGTGACCTTGACTGAGCCAACATATCAAAGGATCCTAGTCAAGTTCAACCCGTCATTATCTTGATTGCATTAGACCCACCCGTACGAGTCCTTGACTGAGCCAAAATGACCGCACGACTGTCCGAACCAATCGCATTATATGCTACAGAAAAATATTACATAGCTACCGTACACTACGTCTCGGCTGAGCACGAAACACGTAGCACGAATACTAAGCAATACCAATCCAAAATGATGGAGGGCTACGACTCGGTTATGGCGAAAACCCGTTAACGTAATGAACTTGATATCGTTGAAGGAACCTGATAACCCTTTTAAAATATATAGTGGCGAAAACTTTTGTTAAAGAGGTCACTCCTTGTGAAGGGATCTCGGCTCTTTCCTCGTCGAATGAGGTGCAGGATATTCCAAACTGAATACCTCGATGCAAAGCAAGAATAATCGACTATAGTGAAGTTATTACCCTGACGCAAACTTCTGTCCAAGAGGTCACTTCCGATGAAGGGATCTCGGCCCTTGCCTCGTCGAATGAGGTGCTGGGTATTCATAACCGAATATCTATGTGCAAAACAATAGAGAACGTCCTTGCAATAACAGCTTTTTGAAAATTGTTCCAACATCTTTTAGGTTTATTTTCTTTGCATTAATATAATGCGTCCCATCAATTAATCCTACCATTGCAGAAAACAACGAAAATATGATGTACGCTTATGCCATCCGCATTCGCCACGGGGCCCCGTCATCACTCGTTAGGTTACTTAACTAACGACAGTGCGGGGGCTGGACTAGCGCGAATGCAAAACATAAGCAACGCCTACTAGATATCATATATAGATATATACATTCGTCAGATGCAATAATAGCCATTCCAGATCACAGATGAACACATTGGATATGCTAGGAATCCGCGTTTCGTTCGAGCCTGCAACGAAAGACGGATTACACGGTCGCGATGAATAGCCACACCCCACCCTAGACCCCTACAGGTGCGGAAAAATACCCACCAAGTACCCGAAGTGAAGCAACCTCTTTCAACAACGTGAGTAGGCCACTCGGCACTTCAAAGTACCTGGTAGTTTGTGCATCCCTCCTTGGGTCTATCTTAGGAGCAAAAACAGTAAAAGAAATAATATACAATGGCGGCTACAACCTCAACCCGGATGTGCGGCCATAAAAAATAATATTACATCAATTTACAATTTACATCAAATGAAAGATAAACAAACTCTCATCTCACAAACCCCGGCTATTCATCCGCGACAATCCAACAAGTTCATATACACAATCCAACATCACAGATCACAGATATGTACATCCCCCACTAATCGACGCATAGCGATTAGTCGACGTTCAGTACATATATCATATTACAGATATAATAAATTAGCTAAAATTTATAGAATTTCGATCAATATTCCAATTTGAAACTACCCTAAACACAACACTGTTCTCCGCAGAAACTGGGCAGAAACAAAGCATCTTAAAAATCATAAAACATCAGTCTGAACATACTGCAGGAAAAACGAGTCGCGACCGAGTCGACTCGGCCGCGGATCCACGGCGAAACGCTTGGTTTCGCCGCGCTTCTGCGGCAGTCTGATCGAGTCATGGGCTCGTTTTTCTTGGCTGTTCCTAAAAAACCCTGTGCGTATTTTCCAGGTCCGTGGAAATATTTTTAGACCTGTTTTTAAAATCGGCAGAAATCACAAGATTTTGTTGTATTTTGCGATTTTTTTCCGGATCGAAGTTCTAAACACTTTGCTAACATGTTAGTTGTTGTTTAGCTAGGCTCTGATACCATTGAAAGTATACGTTATCCATCCCGGTACTTACGGGGAGGCGGAATAGGTAAAAAACAAATTTTTACCTCAAGGTAACATAGACTAACCATGAAAGATTTTTACTAAACAAAAACTAACAAACTAATTACAAGTTCTAGCTACTAGGTTAGATGGTTATACCTAGTTCTTAAACTCCTCTTCTTGTTGTGGTCCTCCTTGTTGCTAGCTCTTTGAAGTGGTGTAGACGGCTCCTCCTCTTCGTCTTCTCTTTGCCGAAGAAAGATCCACCCGAAGGCTTCTACTTTGAGCTCCTACCTCAACCAAGAGGTAACTAGAGTGCTTGGCTTGCTAGACTAAGAACCCTAGAATGAGTAGAGAGTTGTCTTGATGGTTTTATCTTACAAAAATCATGCTTTTCAACACATGAAACAAGAGAGTTTTGAGAGAGCAAGAGGGAAAGCTTTTTCAAGAGAGAGAATGAGCATGAGAGAATAAAAAGAATAACAACCATGCTCTCATATGAGAATAATAATAATAATTAAAGAAAATTGTGATGGTTAGTTGAAGTGATCATTATCATTTCATATTTAATGCTAATTGCAAGCTTCAAGAAGCATCTTGCAAAAGAAATCATCATGGTCAAATGGTCAGCAAAAGTCAAATGGTCAACCCAACCCTAACCATGGCACAATTATTCTTAATTAATATTATTAATCATATTTCTCATTCTCATTAGGGTTTAGAAAAAGTCAACTGTCAAAAACCCTAATGAGATTCCTCCGCCTCTGTCAACTGTGCATACACACCCGCATCTGTGTTCCGAGGAACACGAATACAATGAGACAAAACCAATCCCAAAACAAATACTAGGATCTGGCTTAAACCAAAGCCGACTAGTAATAACTGCCCGGACACCAAACGTGTACAAGTGCGCGGATGTGAACGAACCCCGTCGCAAAACCATGCGACCTCAACTCTGTTTTGCCCAAAGGCGAACAACCCTCTGTGTGGGACTCTAAAGACTCGACACTACGCTGGCAGTGGGTTTAACCACAGGCCGCAAGCGGTACTAGCTGTACGTAACGGTCCCTAGGTAGATGCCGATAAGAAGATCGATGAGGCGAACCCATCCGAACTCCTACTGAGCCTGAATGTGACAATTTCCGTACAGTCCGGTCTGTTCGTCTAAGAGTATCGCATGTCGGGCCTAGAGGGGTGGTAAACGTCAGACCCCTAATAGCGGTACAAGTCGTGTCGGAGTATAGCCCAGAACACCCTGAGAAACTACTGGAAACACTACCAGTAAATCTCGCTTGCCCTGGTCAGGGACGACTGTGTAATGGCTCTCCTAGACACAGCGTGATATCAACTCCCAATACCGGGAGAGACGAATCCTGTCTAACCGTCATTGCCTCCAAGTGCTTCCGGACTGCACCTAACTACTACCTGTTTGCACGACTCAATAGAGCCGTGGTAGGGTAGTAATCTAAGAACAGTGGGAACACACTCGAGGCGAAGTGACAGTGTCAAGTTAACGGACTAAGCTGTACTCATGTCACCTGGGAACTGTTAACTGACGATAGGTATGATACCAACCAACAGTTCCCGACGAGTCCTGTCCAGTGTACTCGTAACCTAACGAGCACCTGCATACTATCTCCAGTACGACGTACTGATGGCTGTGGGACAGACCATCTCCACTGCTGGGATAAGAAGCGTATGCACCAGTCTACTCTGGTGTATCGATGCCCTGTCTCGATAATTCTACGACTAGGGACCAAAATAAGGATGCGCTTATGAACTACCCAGCCCCCACTAGTGTGATTGCCATCACAGTGCCGGTAGTCAAGCAAGGATTCTAAGGGCTCCATCAATATGTATTAGCGATATGTTAAAAGAAACATATACACATATTAAGATAGAAATAAACCAAGTAGCATACTACTATATCGAGCAAGACTGTCGTATATCCGTGTATATATTCAAAACTTCCAAAATGTATTATACAAACTAGTACTATACAATAATGGCCTCTCGGGCATACATATCCAACATCATCTTCTTCTTTAGCCCTCCCCCACCCCCAATCAAGACATCTTTCATCCTCAATTAAGTCTCTTGTCTCTTCTTCGTCCAAATCAAGTCTCAAAATTCACCCATTCGTCCAAATTGTCATCTTCATTATATCATTATCATCATCATTTTCAATTTTTAATGAAATATAAAAAAAGAGAAGAGGAAGAGGAAGAATAGGTGGAAGAAGAGCAGAAGGAGAAGAGGGAGGAGGCGGGGGGAGGGCGGAAGAAGGAATTTTTTAATTTTAATTTTAATTTAACTTAATTTTGAATTAAACTAAGTTTAAAGAAAAACCAATTAAAATTAATTGTAAACCATTCATTATTGTTAAATATTAACGGTGTTGGATGAATATTCTAAAAAGATGATTTTTCTTGGCAGCCAGAGGTTCATTTAATGATTTTTTTAAGTGTTGGGGTGTTTTAGTAATACTAATTTTAGTGGGTGTTTTCGTAATTAGCTAAGTTCTCGGGGTTAATAAAGTAAAAAATCCTTTTTAATAATCGTTGTAGAAAGGCTGAAAAGAATAGTAGATAGAAAGTAACACTAGTATCTATTTAAATTGATTTTGAAATATTCTGTAATGTTTGGTATTTATTTCTTAGAAATTCAAAGATGGTATAAGGATATAGTATTTTGTAACATTAAAATAAGACGCAAAATTATTGGATAGAATGTGATGTATACACGTTTGCCTTTTTGATGCGCAATAGAGAGAGATGCTACTAGTTCATTAAAATCTAAAGATATATTATTAACTGGATGATTACCTAAATCCTTCCATGTGCAGGTTTGCGATATAAAAAAGAGACCGGTAGTGATGAAGAGGTCTAGGTTTGGCTAACATTAAAGTTAAACACTTATTGAACTCGTTGAAATTCATCGATATCTAATATAACGTAGAGTGAAGAAAATCTTTTTAGCTTGTAAAATACTTTTAAAGAGTTGTGATGTATCACTTATATCAGTTTTTGTACAAATATTAAAAATAATACATAGTCGCTGTAAGTCTACGCTAGCGCCCCGGCCGTCTACAGACGCCAAATGCGGAACAAAAACTTTTAAACTGGCGCTATCGTATACTTTAATCCGGATCTGCTATTATTGCTAAGCTAACAAACTGTAAAGAGTGTAGAAAGGTTATACCGAACGATCCGAGTCCTTCGTTCTTTAACCATCATCCCACACTCCGTTGCGGCTGCTCCGATCTCGTCGAACTCCGATATCCTCGTCGAGGTGGCACCACATCACTGATTCTTTAAACGGGCTCCCGCCTCTGACTTGAGGCAACTCGGTCGTCAAGTTTGCTAGAAGAGACGACCAAGAATGATGTAGAGAATGAGTAGATGACTTTGTCTCGTTCCGTCCAAAGCTATGGACGGACGGTTAATGAAGTTGCCGAGGGAATTGGGTGATGGAATGAAATGAACTGTAAAATTCCATGCACCCCAAATACTATCATAATCTTTTCACAAATGAATCAAGTGTGTGTAGGAGAGAGAGGGCCGGCCATTCTTATAGAAAAGGAGGAGGTGACCGTAGGAGAAAGAGAGTAACCATAGGATAAATATCATGTGTGAACACAAAATAAATATCCTTAGCTAAACAAGAAATGGTTAAAATCAAAGCATGAGTCACAAGACACCTCACCAAATTCTAGAACCTTCTAGAACCTTCTAGAAGGATGACTCACCCTCATCCAAGAAAAGATAAATCCGTTTTTAACCGAATGTTAAAAGACGGCTGATAGAAAACTGTAAACTGGCAACTTCCAAAAGTGATCCTGAAACGACTTTCAGGATAACCCCGTATCTGTATAAATATACCCGCACTTGTATTACGACCGAATACAAATGCAACTGAGACAAAGATATTATACCTACTCAATATAATACTCGGATCCGGCTTAAACCAAAGCCGACCAGTATCAACTGCCCGAAAACTGACACGTGCGTAAACGCACGTGCATTTTCCGAACCCTGCCATAAAACCATACGGCCTCTACAACGTTTCGCCCGAACTTGGGAAACTGTCTGTGGGGAACTCTAATGACTCTTCAGAACCCTGGCAGTGGGTTTAACCACAAACCGTCAGCGGCACTAGCTATGCATAACGGCTGCCCATGGACTGACCTCAAGGGAGACTGATGAGCGAACTCAAGGGTGGCCGATGAGCTAACACATCCGGAAACCCTACTGAACCTAACAGTGACAATGTATATACAGTCCGGTCCGTTCGTCAATGAGTATCGCATATCCGCCTAGGGGGCTAGTAACGTCAGACCCCCAGAAGCAGTATAAGTCGTGTCGGAGTGTAGCCCAATAACACCCTGAGATACTACTGGAGTACCTACCAGTAAATCTCCTGCCACGGCCGTGGGCTATGTGTAATGGCTCTCCTAGACACAGCACGATCTCGCCCCCAATACCGGGAGAGACGAATCCCCTGCCGATCCGCTCACGTGCCTCCATATGGCTCGGGACTGTACCCAAAAGCTACCTGTTTGCACGACTCCTTTGAGCCGTGGTAGGGTAGAAATCAAAGCACAGTGGGAACTCACACGAGACAAATGACGACCTCAGGTCGATGAACTAACCTGTACACATGTCATCTGGGAACTGCTATCTGACGATAGGTATAGTACTAACTAGCAGATTCCCGGCGAGTCCTGTCCGGTGTACTCATAACCCAATGAGCACCTGTATACATCTTAGGTGATCCAACTGACACCAGTGGCTTGTGAGACCGGCCACCGCCCCTCGTCGGGGTCTCGACTGTATACACTAGTCTACACCGGAGTATCGACACCCTGTCTCGAAACTCCCACGACTAGGGACCACAATTAAGGATATGCATATAAACTACCCAACTCTCACGTATATGATCGCCATCATACTGTTGGTAGTAAAGCAAGATCCTAAGGGCTCTATCAAAGTGTAACATGCAATCAGTCACCTGAACATGTACACGACTGATAAAGGCAAACCAGATAGCATACTATCATCTCGAGTAAGACTGTGCTATCGGGATAGGTCCTCCGCAATCATTGCAATCACGTACCTGCGATCCAATAATTGACTATGAGGGCACTATCTCCAACAATCTCCCACTTGCACTCAAGGCTAATTATTGCAACGTCGACTACTCATAGCCCGTGTGAAACCGAACATTCAACTCCTCTACTAATCAGTTTCACAAAGCCCGTTTGTAAAACTATTGTGTTCGAGAAATAGCCTCAGTGAGTGGATCCGTCTAGAAGTATCTTTCTATATCTCTCTTAATCTCAAGTTCGCGGAGAAAGCCATCTCCCGAATTGAGTAGTACCTGTCTTAGAATATGTCTGGATATCTGATGGGACCTTAGTTCATAAATGAACTCCATATCCAAACTTCTTAGACTGTATGGATCACTGAACCTAATCAGTATCCGGCACCATGCCACCCACAGTATCCTCTGGAACCACCTGTCCATAATACTGTCCCTCGTCAGAGGGAAAACTAAAACTCTGACAATCACTCTGTCATCCATGTCACCTTTGAAGCCTGGAATGATAACCGTCTCCCGAAAGAGGCTGCCGTTATCAAATCCGTAGAACATGTACTAATGTTCTAAAACTGCTTCCTTATGTTTCTCCAGGATTGGATTAATACAAACTTATTGCATCTAGTGCAAAAACAACATTTGGTGCGGTACTTGACATCTCATGATTGACTCAATTGCCTAAGCAAGTGATCTGCCAATCATGCACATCCCTCTCCCCTTTAGTCTATACGACACCTTTAGAGAGGGTGACTCCATCACCTGCAGGTACACTACCATGCTAGGAGTCAACTATTCTAAAAACCATTAGAATATCTGTCAAAGTACCCACATTGGGAAACTACCCAAATCCAGATCTAAAACTATAGATCTAGAAACCAGAATGTCAAATATTATATCCATATCCTGTCTGGAGAAACAACTGTGTGACGATCAGAGTACAACCGATCGTAGTATAGGAATTTTACTTCCTACTCTGTGTATGTCATCCAAATACCATGACATCACACCCTACTACCTTCTTAACAGATCCATCCCCTATTCTGATGAAGTCAAACCTATGACTTTCACATCAAAATTAGATGATCTATCTCCGCTATAACTGCTCTAGTCTATAAATAGACATAAGCTACTTGCCCACTATGCTTCCGCTGCTCCCACTGAATATGACAACCCTCTGGCAGAATAATATACACGTACACTTCTAAAGCCAGTTTAGAACGACGCTATACTTATCCTCCTGCCTGGTCTTATAGTCTGGAACAACAGTAGTGTCAAGTCTGGGTAGATAAGAACCTCCCTGTCACCGTCCTTGAGGATACCGAAGTACCTCTCGGGTGTCTGAGGTTACCCACCAAATCTGCGGAGTGGCTATTGGAATGTCAAACCTGATTGAATATATAGGTCCTATTAAATTTTCCGTAATCGTTCGCGGTTCTGGAATCACTTCCAGTTCTACCATACTCCCACTACTGTTTTCTGAAAAAGATCCATTTTACTAAAACTGTGGCGAGTCAAGAACAATATCACTATTGATCTTCCAAATGGTAGAATATCAACCCTCGACATAGCCAGGGTCAACCCACAAACAGCCACTACAGAAACGTGTCCTGAGTTATCCAGAGTCTGGTTTTAAGCATAAGCTGGACAACTCCCCGTACCTTAATTTCTTTTAAGGTACGAGCCATTCTATATCCAATATAGAAACTTTGGCACTTATTTAATTGGAACCATATTCAAATCATGCAGCTGTCTTCAGTGCATATCAACTTAATGGAAAGAGGCTAATCAGCATTACTCAACTTAGGAATCCATCCAATTATGAGTAATCTGAAAGAGAAACACGTTTCTCAAAACCATCACTATCATCTGAATACCAATCACAAGAATCTACATCTTCGATCTCTTTGAAGAATCCCGATACTTGTGATACCTGGTTCTCTACTTTATTCTTATACCCACAACTTCTCAAAACTTAGACCTTGTATTTCTACGAAACACTTGTCTAAATACTAGAGAAGTTATAAGTAAACAGAACATAGTACGAGGACCTACCCCTTTGTCCTGATGGACACTTGGACAACATACAATACTCTGTATAAGTTCGCTGAGTTAAACAACTCAAAACCTGTGCGTCGTAGGTTAAAAACTGTACCCTGGCGATTTCCTCAAATATCACCAATTACAACGAATTCCGATATAATGAGGATGATCACCTAATTCCCAATATCTTACTCCCACTCATCATCTGTAAAACCATACAGATATGAGAATGAAACCTGGTAAATACATACCCTTGGAGTAAGTGTCTAATCGGGAAAACAGTTTTTCTTTAACAATGCACTGAAACATAAAAATGTTTCGTAGGGGTATCCTGGTATTCATAGCAATGCCTCTTCCATAATCCAATTCATGACTTTAACCGTATATTTTATTGCCATCTTTTCAAATCCCTTTATTTGTCTTTAGTCGTTACCTTCTGTACACCGTCGTTAGGCTAAATGGTTTTCTTTCTTCCCTACCGTTCGGCACCAGCCTATGGTTTGGAAGAAGACTATCCAGTAAGCATAATAGGTGTACCCTCCTAAACCAAGGAGTACTCGCATCTCGAGAGAAGGTGATGATAAAAGACAACTGAATAATACCTTATTCCTTTAAAGGTGAAATAGGAGTGGCGATGAAGTACGCGGTTTTGGTCGTGAATGATATCAGTCGCAATTTACTTTGCCCTCTTTCTAATCCCTTTATTTTGTCTTTACATATTACCTTCTGCACACCCTACTTAGGCTAATTGGTTTTCTTCATTCCCTACCTTTCGGCACCTGCCTATGGTTTGGAATAAGACTATCCAATAAGCGTAATAGGTGTACTCTCCTAAACCAAGGAGCCCTCGCAACCTGAGAGAAGGTGATAATAAAAGACAACTGAATAAACCAATTCTATTTCTCCTGAACCTGGATCCATCCTCGAAGAAGTCCCTTCGAGTTCGTATATAACCATACGATGGATCTATCCAATGGAAGTGGATATCCGTAGTAAAACGGGTGTTCTGAGAAATGCAAAGGGTAAAAGAAGGAGTGGCAATGACTTATGCAACATAGACAATCCAAAAGCCAGTATTTTAAGAAGGTTCGGTCAACCTGGTCACTGAGTCAAAGTCTAGGGTCGGTCAAAGGTCGCTGCCAAAGAGAGAGAGAAAAGAAACACTCTGCGTGCACTCTAACCTAGATCAGAATGGTCATAACTTTATCTAATCCGGAAACCTCCCACTGTCCTGTCAAATTCTCCTCCAAACCTAAAGAAGAATCAATCGGGATCACCCGAAGAGTAAACCAACTCATCAGTGGGAATCGGGATCCAACTCTCATCGTATGATAACGTGATGGAATGCATCCACGTTACTCATACTCCAGAAGGTATGCGCACACTTGGCAAGTTTCAGTTTCTTTAGAAACTCCCGATACGATTTTTGCCCCATGCTCTTATAACCTTGGCGTTGGTCAAAATGTCATAAGTCACATGCCAAGTTCTACCCGTCACTATCTTGTCAATTTGAACCCACCCGCACATGCCCTTGACGTTGGCCAAAATGGCAGAACGACTGTCCCAAACTAACTCATCTATCTATGCAACAATTGAATACCCAGCAGCTACCAAACACTATGCCTTGGCGTTGGTCAAAATACATAGCTTGAATACTACTGAATACCCAAAAGAAGTGACGGAGGGCTACGGCTGGTTTTTGGCGAAAAACCTTTAGCGTAGTGAACTTGATATCGCTGAAGGAACCTGATAGCTTTTTAAAATATAGTGGCGAAAACCTTTTGCTAAAGAGGTCACTCCCGGTGAAGGGATCTCGGCTCTTTCCTCGTGGAATGAGGTGCAGGATATTCCACTGAATACCGCTATGCAAAGCAACATGTAATCGACTATAGTGAAGTTATTACCCTGACGCAAACTTCTGCCCAAGGGGTCAGTCCCGGTGAAGGGATATCGGCCCTTGCCCCGTCGAATGAGGTGCAGGATATTCCACTGAATACCGCTATGCAAAACAAAAGGAAACGTCTTTGCAATAACACTTTTTTTTTTAAATTTGTTCCAACAACTAAAACAGGTTTGTTTTACTTTGCATTGATCAGAATCAACGCAGTCCCATCAATCAATCACACCAGAAAAGAACGAAAAATAAAATGTACGTATATGCCATCCGCATTTGTCACTGGTCCCGTCATCACCCGTTAGGTTACTTAACTAACGACAGAGCGGGGACTGGACTAGCGCGGGTGTAAAACATATACAACATCTAATAGTATATAAACCAATATACATAATCGCTCCAGGCGTGATAATATGCAACATTACAGAAAAGTAATAAGCATCACAGAACAATACAGATATCTGGGATCCCCAGGTTTCACAGAGCCGCTGCTGAAACCCGACGTTCCCCTGTCGTGTGGATAGCCTGTGCAATGAAACCTAGACCCCTATGGGTGCGGCAAGTTACCCGCCAAAACCTGAAGCGAGGTAGTCCCCACCAGCATAGTGAATGGAACACCCGGCACTTCACGGAATCCGGTAAATTGAGCACCCCACCTTGG
Source organism: Agapanthus africanus (assembly GCA_030015575.1). Lineage (NCBI taxonomy): Eukaryota > Viridiplantae > Streptophyta > Magnoliopsida > Asparagales > Amaryllidaceae > Agapanthus > Agapanthus africanus. Next base: position 59,024,868 of record JASDDO010000029.1, read on the forward strand.
GTCAACCTGTACCCCCTACGAGTGCGGCAATAGTCTGCCAATTTTAGAGTGTGGCCCCTCTGCCTCTCAAAGCCATGAGATGCGGACCCGTTGCCCTCCAGAACCCGGCTATCCGTGCACTCCGTCGCGGGGCAAAACCTAGTACAGTAATGAAAAATAGTACAACAGGTACATCGACCGCAACCTGGTCGTGCCCCAAAAGAATATTATACAACAGGCAGTGACGGCTGTCCACAAGTTGGACGCTCGTCCCGCAATATCAAATGTACAAATAAACTCAAACTGTACTATCATTGCACACTGCTATCCACCACGACAAATCCACAACATCACAGCACAAAACAGAACATCAACGCGAATGTCACGTTCGCAAACCCGTCTAAAAGAACTATAGCAATCAGACGCAGTTTACCGATCAAATGACATTCCCGGTCGGAGATATAATGTAAGCACTGTAAACTAACGTGTTTAAATTTCGATCGACCAAATATCAAAAAGTGGGCCCCACTGCTTACTGGTGAACAGTAACAAAACCTGGGCCAAAACGATATTTACCAAAAACCCCAAAATCCAACAGAGAACACACAGGAAAAATTTGGTGCAGTGATCCCCTAGAACGGCCGCGGATGCGCGGCCAAACCATGGGTTTGGCCGCTAATCCGCGGCGCTCTGGTGAGATCAATTGCTCAAATTTTGTCCGTACGCTTAAAAAACCCTGCACAGATTTTTAAGACATGTAGAATTAATTTTTGAGACCATTTAAAATCAACAGAAACTGTCAAGGTAGGATTTTGCAATTTTCGATTTCCGGTTCGATCGATGTTTTAAACGCGTTAGCACAAGTTAGCATAGCAAAATGGTGAGGCTCTGATACCACTGTAAGTCTACGCTAGCGCCTCGGCCGTCTACAGACGCCAAATGCGGAACAAAAACTTTTAAACTGGCGCTATCGTATACTTTAACCCGGATCTGCCATTATTGCTAAGCTAACAAACTGTAAAGAGTGTAGAAAGGTTATACCGAACGATCCGAGTCTTTCGTTCTTTAACCATCATCCCACGCTCCGTTGCGGCTGCTCCGATCTCGTCGAACTCCGATATCCTCGTCGAGGTGGCACCACATCACTGATTCTTTAAACGGGCTCCCGCCTCTGACTTGAGGCAACTCGGTCGTCAAGTTTGCTAGAAGAGACGACCAAGAATGATGTAGAGAATGAGTAGATGACTTTGTCTCGTTCCGTCCAAAGCTATGGACGGACGGTTAATGAAGTTGCCGAGGGAATTGGGTGATGGAATGAAATGAACTGTAAAATTCCATGCACCCCAAATACTATCATAATCTTTTCACAAATGAATCAAGTGTGTGTAGGAGAGAGAGGGCCGGCCATTCTTATAGAAGAGGAGGAGGTGACCGTAGGAGAAAGAGAGTAACCATAGGATAAATATCATGTGAACATAAAATAAATATCCTTAGCTAAACAAGAAATGGTTAAAATCAAAGCATGAGTCACAAGACACCTCACCAAATTCTAGAACCTTCTAGAACCTTCTAGAAGGATGACTCACCCTCATCCAAGAAAAGATAAATCCGTCTTTAACCGAATGTTAAAAGACGGCTGATAGAAAACTGTAAACTGGCAACTTCCAAAAGTGATCCTGAAACGACTTTCAGGATAACCCCGTATCTGTATAAATATACCCGCACTTGTATTACGACCGAATACAAATGCAACTGAGACAAAGATATTATACCTACTCAATATAATACTCGGATCCGGCTTAAACCAAAGCCGACCAGTATCAACTGCCTGAAAACTGACACGTGCGTAAACGCACGTGCATTTTCCGAACCCTGCCATAAAACCATACGGCCTCTACAACGTTTCGCCCGAACTTGGGAAACTGTCTGTGGGGAACTCTAATGACTCTTCAGAACCCTGGCAGTGGGTTTAACCACAAACCGTCAGCGGCACTAGCTATGCATAACGGCTGCCCATGGACTGACCTCAAGGGAGACTGATGAGCGAACTCAAGGGTGGCCGATGAGCTAACACATCCGGAAACCCTACTGAGCCTAACAGTGACAATGTATATACAGTCCGGTCCGTTCGTCAATGAGTATCGCATATCCGCCTAGGGGGCTAGTAACGTCAGACCCCCAGAAGCAGTATAAGTCGTGTCGGAGTGTAGCCCAATAACACCCTGAGATACTACTGGAGTACCTACCAGTAAATCTCCTGCCACGGCCGTGGGCTATGTGTAATGGCTCTCCTAGACACAGCACGATCTCGCCCCCAATACCGGGAGAGACGAATCCCCTGCCGATCCGCTCACGTGCCTCCATATGGCTCGGGACTGTACCCAAAAGCTACCTGTTTGCACGACTCCTTTGAGCCGTGGTAGGGTAGAAATCAAAGCACAGTGGGAACCCACACGAGACAAATGACGACCTCAGGTCGATGAACTAACCTGTACACATGTCACCTGGGAACTGCTATCTGACGATAGGTATAGTACTAACTAGCAGATTCCCGGCGAGTCCTGTCCGGTGTACTCATAACCCAATGAGCACCTGTATACATCTTAGGTGATCCAACTGACACCAGTGGCTTGTGAGACCGGCCACCGTCCCTCGTCGGGGTCTCGACTGTATACACTAGTCTACTCCGGAGTATCGATGCCCTGTCTTGAAACTCCCACGACTAGGGACCACAATTAAGGATATGCATATAAACTACCCAACTCTCACGTATATGATCGCCATCATACTGTTGGTAGTAAAGCAAGATCCTAAGGGCTCTATCAAAGTGTAACATGCAATCAGTCACCTGAACATGTACACGACTGATAAAGGCAAACCAGATAGCATACTATCATCTCGAGTAAGACTGTGCTACCGGGATAGGTCCTCCGCAATCATTGCAATCACGTACCTGCGATCCAATAATTGACTATGAGGGCACTATCTCCAACAGTCGCATGAGAACATCAATTTGTTAGCTATTGGAGCATAGTAATGAACAAACATGCACCGGTTACAATATCCAATTTTTTTGGAGATGGAAAAAACAGGGTTAGTAGATTAAAAACAAAAATATGAGAGGTTTACATTCCTGAATAGACATTGACATGCAGTATGATCATCCAGACGTCCTTTATAAGTTCATTCAGGCTCGAGCAATTTCTAATGTATATTTATGTTTTTTCAACGATGTTATTATGTTATGGAGTATAATCACAAGTTGATTGATAAAATTGTGTTAATATAATAATTGAAAGAATGGGAAAATTGTTCTTTTGTATTACTATTTTAAAGAATTTAAATAGACAAATTGAATCGCATTTGCATTTAGACATAAAACACAAACAAATAAAAATTACTTTGAAATTGATTTCAATAAATAAAGTTATGACTTCTTCAAAAGTCATCCGAGTAGTGTTGTAAATAAAACCTAACTTTTAAGTGGCATAACAAAGACTCCAAACATCTAAACAAACTAAAATTAAAGATTGTGGAAAGTAATTATTGAATCTAGTGAAGAATGAAAATTTATGATGTTTTGCAGCATAGTTTCAAATATAATATATTGAAATTGTATTGGATGGTTGTTTTCTATACTAGATAATGGATATCGAATGATAAATCCTAGTTATGGGTCAATATTTGATGTTCATATCATGGATTTCGATATACATATCCAACACATCGGATTTATGTAGGCATCGCATATGTAGACATATTACTGTGTAGTAAAAACAATTTGGGCGGCCGCCTAGATAGAAACAACACAAGACTGCTTAATTTTTACTCAAGCGTACAAATTTACTAGTTTTTGCACTTAAGTGGCTTAAACCCCTTTGACCTACCAGTGCGGTTTAATCCTTATAGGAGCGCATTCGGCAGACGCTTAGGTGGCCGAAACCGCTTGGTCATATTTTCTTTATTGTAAATGGTTAGAATTGGTTTGTTTTTGTTCTCTTTTAACCAAAAAAAAAACATCACAAACCCAATTAAATCAACTTTCTCATTTTCCTCCGTAGAAAACTATCTCCCTTCATCCTTATACATTTTTTAAACTAAAAATAACCAGTTAAGTAGGTGCCTATGCAGCTAAATGGTACCCCCAACTGTCTATCTCCGTCTAACGCTTTTTACAACCTTTTGTATGATACATGATAAAAACCTAAAATGTCATTTTATTATAGAGATTTCATGTTATCTAAATGCAAGAACATGGAGTATATAAATCATATGCTCAAAGAGAAATCTTAATAAAGATCTAAAGGAAACTAAGGGCTAAGCTAAATCGATGTATTCCATTTGCTGATAACTATATTAAAACTTACCGGATGGACTTCTTTTTTTAATTGTTTTTTCTTTTTTTAAATTTTGGGTTACAAGTTTTTAAACCTATAGAAACTAATCTCGCTACCCAAAATCTCATTGAAACGATATCTTGAATTATCAAAGTGATATGTGGACCAATATGAAGCAGTCAATATATCAGAAAATATTTAGGAAAAACAATATCCACCTATTATTGCTCATATTGTATCGCTAAGGGTTCATGAAAACCTGTATATTGGCTGATACAGCTGATATTTTGAACTATGGACACCACATCATTGAATGTAAGAAAAAAAATAATTAGTTTTACTATTATAATGCAAATCCAAAGGAGTGGTCAGAATCCGTTAGCGTTGATTGGCATATGCTAGGAAAAAATGCGTTTGAAGTTGTGAAGTAAGAATTTTGACGATGTGGTCTAGTTCTTAAAGACCTTTTTATTCACTATTGAAAAATACAGATTGGGGCTTTTAGTTTTTACCATATAAAGCCTTTTTTCATATAGAATAAAAAGTTTAACCTGGCTGAAACTTTTTTGAACCTCGAACCTTGAATCGTTGTTATAAAATTGTGTGCATTTTGTATTTGATTTATTTAGTGCCTAAATTACAAATGCGTTCATTTTTTACACTGATAATTTATGTACATGCGCATCAGACGTGCAAAAATCTAGTTTTGTTTTATTTTCATGCCTAGAAGGTCAATGATCTTTCTAGTAAAATGTGACTATTATTGAGGATCATTTTTCCCCTCTTGCCTAGAACTGCCGAAAGATTAGATCCCAGGGTAGGTTACTGGACCAAGGTACCAAAAATGAAATCAAGAAGGGGATGCCACTCAATGGCAGTCTTCAATGAGAAGCTGTAAGATCTTTCGTCCCTCTTCAATTCCCATACTTTGGGCCTGTTTGTTTCACTGCAAGTACATGAAGTGGTGTCTATTTCAACATGGTTTTGGAAATAGATGAAGTAAATAATCTGACAAATAAAATTAATAAACGATGTTAATATAGGTACTTCGTGTTTGTTTGGTATTAAAATAGATAACTTTTTTCTGCAGGCAATTATAACATTATATTTTATTGATTTTGTTGCTCTTAAGAGAAAAAACCGGGAGTAGATTAGAAGTATGAGTCCATTGAAAATTGACAATAACTTTTGGAACTAATGTTTCGGTTCTTCCATGGTTACTTTCCAAAATATTCAAACTCAACTGGAAGCTTAGGTATCTATATGCTACTACCAGTGAAACAAACAGGCCCTATAAAGTGAGAAGCAAGAAAGTTTGCTCCCACTTTTTATCTTTGAGTATGTGATCTTCTCTCTTTTTGTTTAGATACGTGATGGGAGGATTTGATGGTAAGAAAATGGTTTCAACTGTTGAAACTTTCGATCCTCGCAATAATTCATGGACTGAGTGTGTCCCATTGAACTTTGTTAGAGGATACGGGGCTTCAGCAGTACTTGGTGGCTCCTTGTTCATCATGGGCGGGGTTGATGATGACAACGATATTGTAGAAACGGTATGTGATTACTACGTGAAGTGCACGTCTTTGATTTTAGTTTTTTGTATAGCAAGGTGGCGGGGCCTTATTTCAAGTGATGGTGGGCCCCACTCCTCAGTTACTGGCTGAGAGCTACCATGGGGCTGCACCCCCCCCCCCCCCCCGCCCCCGGCCGCCGCATTAAATTCATTCGTATAAATCACCTCCAATATTTAGCCCTTTTCATATAATATCCAATTAACTTCATATCGTCATATATCCCCTCTATCACATCTTAGTATTTCAATATATCCTCCGGTTTTGCAAACCAAGTAAAGTTTGAGTATATTCTGTAATAGTAGCGTTGTAGCTGTACGAAATTGGATTGAACAGTGGTAATGAGTTAATTTTTCCTTTCTATAGTCAATATTTAGCAATTTATATTTTTCATTTATTACCTATATGGGGTCTTGTTTTATAAAAGAATAATATATTTATGTGATTAAACTAATCATGAATAGTTAAGATATAACAATAAATTGTAACATGTGACTGGAAAAGTTGGGTGATTTAAGTAATAACAAGTTTTTGAAGGTAATATATGAAAATAACGAGTTTTGGGTTGGTGATATGTCGAAGTACATTTCTCTTATTTTTTCGTTTTGAAGAAAAGTGGAAATTGCTGACTTTCGGGAGTGTCCGAGTGATATGCGAGAAACCCTCATTATTTTGTGGCCAAAGTTGAGACCAAATGATCATATATTTTTTTCTCTTGGTAGGTTGAATGTTTCAGTGAGGCCACAGGTTGGGTCACCTGTACTCACAAGGCCATTGGAAAGAGGTCTTTCTTCTCAGCAGCCGTCGTCCCGTGAGATGGCCGAATCTTTTGAATTTTTTGTTATTATCAGGATTGGTTCAGGTCATTTGTTATTGTTATTTCTCCTTGTTCGTGTTTTGTTAATAGCTATGTACAATAACCCTTTTTACCAGTCAGTGGTGTGCATAGCTGAGACAAGGAAGTAGATGAATGAACTGATTACCTTGGGAGCCTGAGCATGGCTGCATGAGAATATTCGACTCTGGGGTTTCACGGCACAAATATTCCTAACTCTGTGGATTGGCATGCATTTTGTTGTTCTACATTTATGTACTATTTTTTACCCGGAGTTTATTTTTGTACCCAGCTGGCTCTCGATTTTGTTATATTGTCTTAGACGCACTGAGACATGCATAGCTGAAATGTGAAGAAACCTTTGTTTATAGAAACTGGGGTATCATTTTTCTCATGTTATGAGAAACAAAGGTCAAGTATTGATATCTTTTGATTAGGTTCACTTGAAATTGACAGAAACAATAGAATACCTTAACGTTCACGCGGACACTGTTGCAGCTGCTGTGTTTGGGGATTAGTTGGTTTTCTATATGCTATTTACTCATAGTTGAGCTTAAAAGAATCTCTTTTGAATAGCTGTTTGGTATTATGATGCATTGTTTTCTTTATCGCGCAAAATGTTATATATCAGCTGGCCATTGTCAAAGTTGAGCCTTAGCTTATCTCAATAATATATTAATAGCTTATCTCAATAATATATTAATATCAGGGGAGAGTTTAATTACATGAGAAACATATATTGATCGAGATAAACAAAAATAACAACGAAGAGCACTTCAAAAGTTCCAGGTTCCAAAACTCATTCGGAAGAACGGAGTAGTTTCATGTTTTCTTCGGTTTCTTTTTGATCTTTTTAGTTGCTTCTGCTGTCTAGAACTTGAAGAGACAGCAGAACTTGAGAAACTTGAGAAATTAATCGTATAAGGATACTAATCTATGATTGAAAATTTTTGAGTTAAGCAAAAGTATATGATTATCTTGAAGTTGTTCCAACAAAAAAATTCCTCCACTTTCGGTGGGTTCCAGTTAAAAACCATTCCTCAATCTCATTGGGTAGCCTTGCATTTCTCAACACTCGTGCCATGATCGTCAAAATCTCGACACTCAAAAGACAGTATAGAAATAAATGATTATTTATTTCTTCATATGAATTACAAAACTAACAATAGTCTTCTGTCCATCCTTTCTGTCTCATATATGTTCTTGTTAAAAATTGTCTCTTGAGAAGAATCCAACAAAAAATCTTCACTTTTAGTTTAGTTGAGCCATTGACTTCCAAATAAAGTCATACCATGGAGCTTGAAAGCTTGAAGGATTCCAAAGTTTAAGAATTTATAACCACCTCCAACTAATATTCATAGTTGGGCTTTTAGATTTTGACCAGCTTTGTACAAATACATAAGAAGACCATTTTGTTTGGTTGCTAGTGTTAGTTATATGTATGCCCTAGAGGCCATTACTGTACATGAGATGCATATTGTAGTGGATGCTTGGACATATATAGGGAGGACTTTCTTGTTCGTCATGATAGTATGCTATCTGGTTACTCTTTATCTTAACATGTACACTGATTATCTCTCTGTTACATGTTGGTAAAACCCTTAAGATGCGTACTTGACTACCTAGATTATGATGGAGATCATACTAGTGGGACAAAGGTAGTCTGTGAGTACATCCTTTAATGTCCCTAGTCGTGGGTGTATCGAGACGGGGCATCGATATACCAGAGTAGACTAGCGTATAGCTTCTCGACCCATGTAGATGGGCGATGAATGATCCCATATCCATTGGTGTTTGACATCAGAGATGATATACGGGTGCTCAGTGGAGACTGGATAAACTGGACGGACTCGCCGAGAACTCCCAGATGGTATTATACCTCACGTCAGATGGCAGTTCTCTGGTGACACTGGTACAGAGTAGTCTATTGACCCGAGATCGTCATAGAGTCTTGTGTGGTTCCCACTGTGCTTTGATTTCCATCTTACCACGTCCAAGAGGGCGTGCAAAACGGTGGTTTTTGGGTACAGTCCCGAGTCACATGGAGGCAATGAGCGATAGGAGGGGATTCGTCTCTCCCGGTATAGGGGGTTGATGTTGCGCTGTGTTCGATTGGCTATAACAGGAAGTCCCTGGCCAGGGCTGATCAGAGAATTGCTGGTAAGTGTTACCAGTAGTTTCTCGAACAGTTATAGACCTCATATCGACACGACTTATCGAGCTATTGGGGTCTGACGTTTACCACCCCTAGGCGAGATATGCGACATATCAGACGATCAGACCGGACTGTACGGTAGTGTTACTGGTTGGATTCACTGGAGTGTGAGCGGGCTTGCTCGTCGATCTTCAGATCGCTCAATACCCGGGTGGCCGTTACGTTTAGCAGACCGCTTGCGGCTTGTGGGTGTTTGATATGATCATCACCTGCTGCCGGCGTATTGACGAGTCTTTAGAGTCCTACACAGAGGTTTCCTGGCTCAAGCGAAACGAAATAGGAGCGCATATGAGATATGTGCGGGACCGAGAATAATACGTGTATGTGATACCGTATTCCATTCTCGCGATGAATGTGTCGTATGGTTATATGCGATATAACCTAGTTATCGAATCGAGGGTTGATTCGATAAGCCGATACATTGGATACTAGTCGGTTATATGCGATATGACCGGATCGTTAAATCAAGTGTTGATTTAATGATTTAATGCATAATTATATATTTGATATATTACTTTGCGTTAACTAGTATTGGTTCACTTTACATGGATTTTCTCACTCGGATTGTACACATTGTATATGTGATATACTTTTGTGCACTTCATTGTATCATGTTTGATGATACATGTTATGCTAGGGTTTTTGTGTAAAGATCAAACCATGGTTACATGATTATGGTTAGGGTTTTGTTTTATTCACTTATTTATTTATCCATTTCTTTTGGAAAATAAATGGAAAGGAGAAAAGAATGGTGGCTTAATTTGGAGTTTAGTTGAAGCTTCATGAAACTTTGATCAAGTCAACCATTCTTATCTCATCCTTAACCCTAACCATTCCCACTAACCATGATTCATTCTCTACACTTGACTAGAGTTAATATTATGATAAGTATTGTTATTCTTTTCTTTTTTGAATGAACTTATCATATTTTTTTCTTCTTCTTCTTCATCTTCTTCACATGAAGAAAGTTCACTTCATCAATGGTGATTGATGAAAACAAGTGAGAAATCCAATTCTAAAGTCTACCCACTTCCTATTTCTTCATCCTCTACCTCTTGCCAAGTAGTAGAGTGTGTTCTCTTCATAAGTTTTTGGACTTGGTGAAGTCGGAGCTTGATTTAGCGATGCCTCGACGTAGATCATCTTCGGCACGTCGTCGATGACCTAGCCCGCTTCTTCTCCGATGAAGCCGACGCAGGAGCCCGGATTTCGGATTTGTACAGCGGAGATGACTTCTTCATGGAGCTATGGAGGTGGACAAACGGATCTACAAAGGTTGTATGTCCGTATCCCTTAGTTAAGTGTTAACTAGATTATATTTTCGCCTAGATTTCTAGCAAACGATCCGTAGTCGGGTCTCTCGGCATCTAGAATTTTTGAAAATGGCATGTTCGATGCCTTCTGAGACCTCATTAGGGTGCCTAGGAACCCTACAGTGATCTCAACATAGTGCGGCGGAACCGCGGCCCAAAGGGGTGTTTGGCCGCGGTTCCGCGCTCCCACTGTGGAGTCACTGTATCGAATTTCTACAGTGTTCTTAGAATTTCCAGTACATCACTTTTCTACAACCTGAAAAAATTTTCGAGCAAGAAAAAATTCAACAGAAAACTGATGTATGTGAAAACGCGGATTTTGGAATTTTGATCGATCGGAAATGTAAACACATTAAACAAAGCTAGACTAAGTTAATGGCGAGGTTCTGATACCACTGTAAGTGCACAGCGGCGCCCCGGCCGTCAATCTGACGTCAAAATGCGGAAGCGAAAAACTTTAATTTTGCAAACTAGCAAACCGGCACCACCGCGCACTAAACACCCGGATCGAACCATTAACTAGTCCTAGCTAACTACAAGATGGGGAATAGAGATATACCGACTGATCCAAGTCCTCCAGTCTTCTCGTCGTCGTCCCGATCTCCCGCGGAAACTCCGGTCGTCGCCTCCTTGCCGGAAGGGCACCACATCGTCTGCATCTTTTACGGGCTCCCACCTCAATACCGAGGCAACTCGGGCATGAAGCTGGCTAGTCGACATGCCCAAGGTTTGCTGTAGAATGTGTAGTGCTCAAGTCTCATTTGGGGTTGTAGGAATTGCCTTATTGGTGGAGGGATGATACAAGCTAATGGAGATTGATCTTGTGCGATTTTTATCAAAGCAAAAGCACAAAAATCCCACCTCTAGAATTTTGGACAGCCCCAAGGAGCTTGGCCGGCCATGGCAATAGCAAGAGAGTGAGAGAGTGGAGTGTGTATGAAAAGAATGAGAGAGCCATCCAATAATCCAAAAGGAGAGAGAGAGAAGGCTATCATGCAAAGGAATGATCACAAGGAAAGTCCAACACTTAAACAACAATCATCACACTTCATCATCAACTAGCATGATGACAATCAAGGCCAACACTCCACCACAACCATCATCTCAAGCATGATGACTCTAAATGGTCAAGCCATCATGACACAAAGAAAGTCAAGTGATGGTGAGCCATCATGATCCAACAAAATGCAAAAAACACCCTCCACAAATACTTATTTGCAACAATGCAAATAAGCCCTCCTTCACCAATCTTCGGCCAATGAACGATACAAAGGAAATTGGCCGAAACGGAAAACAAACTGGCAACTCCAGAAAACTGGTCCCGTAATAAATTACAGGAAAACCCCGATACTGTGCATACACACCCGCATTTGTATTCCGACCGAAATACAAATGCAATGAGACAAATCTACACTGTACTATACTACGATCCGGCTTAAACCAAAGCCGGCTAGTATTATCCGTTCGATCCTGATCCGTGCAATACCGCACGTATCTGATCGAACCCTGCCATATAACCATACGGCCTGTAGTACAAACTGTCCGATCCTGATCCGTGCAATACCGCACGTATCTGATCGGACCTTACCATATCTCCATACGGCCTCTACAGCTTTTCGCCCGAAAGCTTGAGTAACTGAATGTGGGGGACTCTAAAGACTCGTCAACACCTTGGTTGTGGATTTAACCACTAGCACGTCAGAGGTATAAGCCAATACGTAACGGGCTACCAGGTATTGACCAAAAGGGACGTCTGTGAGCGAACTCAGCCTGACACCTTACTGAGCCTGTCAGTGACAATATCCGTACAGTCCGGTCCGTTCGTCTATGAGCATCGCATGGCGGGCCTAGGGGGTTGGTAAAAGTCAGACCCCCAAAAGCGGTACAAGTCGTGTCGGAGTGTAGCCCAGAACACCCTGAGATACTACTGGAATACCTACCAGTAAATCTCCTGCCTCGGCCGAGGGCTTTGTGTAGTGGCTCTCCTAGACACAGCGCGACCTCACCCCCAATACCGGGAGAGACGAACCCCTGAAGATACGCTCACTGCCTCCATGTGGCTCGGGACTGTACCCAACTAAAACCTGTTTGCACGTCTCCTTTGAGCGTGGTAGGGTAGTAATCAAAGTACAGTGGGAACTCACACGAGACAAATGACGATCATCAGGTCGATGAACTAACCTGTACACATGTCACCTGGGAACTGCTATCTGACGTCTGGTATAAGACCAACTAGCATGTTCCCGGCGAGTCCTGTCCGGTGTACTCATAACCCAATGAGCACCTGTATACATCTTAGGTGATCCAACTGACACCAATGGCTTGTGAGACCGGCCACCGCCCCTCGTCGGGGTCTCGACTGTATACACTAGTCTACTCTGGAGTATCGATGCCCTGTCTCGAAACTCGCACGGCTAGGGACCTTTTAAGGATGTGCTTATAGACCCCAGCTCCCACTTATATGATCGCCCTCATACTGCTGGTGGTCAAGCAAGAATCCTAGGGGCTCTATCAACGTGTAATAGCGACCTGTCAGGTCACCTAAGCAGTACACGATGATAAAGATAAACCAGATAGCATACTATCATCTCGAGTAAGACTGTCCTAACGGGACAGGTCCTCCCTCAATCATTGCAATCACGTGCCTGTGATCCAATAATTGACTCTGAGGGCACTATCTCCAACAATATTGTCACTGACAGGCTCAGTAGGGTGTCAGGATGAGTTCGCTCAACGACGTCCCTTTTGGTCAATACCTGGTAGCCCGTTACGTATGGCTAATACCTCTGACGTGCTAGTGGTTAAATCCATAGCCAAAGTATTGACGAGTCTTTAGAGTCCCCCACAGACAGTTTCTCAAGTTTCGGGCGAAACGCTGTAAAGGTCGTATGGAGATATGGCAGAGTTTGATCATATACGTGCGGTATTGCACGGATCATGATCGGAAGGATAATACTAGCGGGTTTTGGTTTAAGTCGGATCCTAGTATTGTACAGTGTAGATTTTATCTCATTGCATTTGTATTCGGTCGGAATACAAATGCGGGTATGTATATACAGTCGCGGGGTTTTCCTGTAATTTATTACGGGATCGGTTTTTTGAAGTTGTCAGATTGCTTTCCGTTTCGGCCATTTTCCTTTGTTTCCTTTCCTTGGCTGAAAATTTGTGGAGGGGGTTATTTGCAATTGTGCAATAAACAATGGAGAAGACTTTTTATGGCACATGATAGCTTCATGATGGTTCCACTATCTTTTGACTTCATTTATTCATCATGGTTTGACTTTTGGAGATATGATAGTTGATGGATATGGGTATGATTATTGAAGTGACAAATTTTCATCATGATCTTTCACCCTTTTCTCTTGCTTGCATTATGGCTTCCCCCACCCTTGACTTTTCTCCTCCTCTTCTCATGAAGGGGCCGACCACACTTGAAGGGGGAAGGGGGCTGTCCCAATTTTGGAGAAGAGAAATGAGTCCCATTTCCTTGCAAAATTTCCCAAGTTCATCCAAAAAAAAGGGTTCACAACTCCATCTCCATATTCATATGGCAACTTCTTTAAACCCCTTGAGACAAAGAGTACTACACTAGCCTACAGCATTCTTGGACACGTCGGCTCGCCAACTTCATGCCCGAGTTGCCTCGGTCCAGAGGTGGGAGCCCGTAAAAGAACCCGGCGATGTGGTGCCCTTTCCGACGAGGAGATGAAGACCGGAGATTCTGCGAGAAGATCGGGATGGAGGCTGAAGACCGAAGGACACAGATCGCTCGGTATAGCTTTCTACCCTTTCTTCTAGTTAGCTAGTAGTAGGTTAATGGCCCGATCCGGGTTTTTACTACGCGGTAGCGCCAGTTTTAAAAGTTAAAGAAAAGTATCGTTTCCGCATTTTGGCCTCGTTCAGACGGCCGGGGCGCTGCCGTGCACTTACATTAAGGACATGGGAGAGTCAGACAGTATACCGAAGGGATTACGAAAACAAGAAATATCTGGTTGTGGACAGCAAAGCTTGGCAAGGGTTCTTCTGTTTGGGTCACCCATTATAAGAAGAGAAGAGGGGGAAAAGGGTAAAAAGGGGGGAAAATAATTGGTTTGTTTTGAAAAAGGACGGATTTATGAAAATTCACACAAACATGCACAAGCAACCCTATATCTAATGGTCACCTAGGTTAAGTCTCTAGACCGCTCCTAAACTTCCAGAAGACAAATCGCAGGATAAATCCTCTACTGCTTCTTTATCCCTCCTGTGGCCAGGTAAGTGCCAGGTAAGTGGGAGGTTCTCCACTACGTAAGTAGTGGGCCTAATTAAGTAACCACTTGCCTTAGACACACTTGCCTTAGGCACCATAAAAGAAACGCGGATAAGCAATAGATTACCCACGACCTCCTTCTGTCCTAATTGAGCGCGACGGTCCTGAGAGTCTTGTCTAGATATTTTTTAGTTAATGAGGGTGATGCGGATGCAAGTTTTGTGATTTTTGGGGCTTACGAACGGTAATGAAATCCCCACCTAATCTGAATTTGGTCTTTGCCCCTTAATTTCCGTATTAAAATATGCAAACTACCAATTTCAAGAATCGCAACAAATTTATTTTTTAGCGGCACTGAATTTTGCAAAGAATCCTGTAGGAAATTGATATTGGAAAAGATCAGAGAGAAGACGAGAAAACAGAGAGCAGACTTGAGAAATTTGGCACAGTACAAACCCTAAACGGCGGCGGAACCGCTGCAAAAATGCCTCATTGGCCGCGGAATCGCGGCTTGATGGGGGAATTAGGGTTTAGAAATTTTTGTGCAAGTCACTGTGCTTCTCTGGATTCTTCAGATGTTCTCTGAATCTTGATCGAACTGCTGAAATGATTCCAGATTCCCTCGCAAAAATTCAAACACTAATCGTTAAGCACTTGAAGCGAATCTTGGATGAAAATTTGATAGAATAATAATTTTTCAACTCAAATAACAAAAACGAACAAAATAGCACACATCCCCGGCAACGGCGCCATTTGATTGATCATTCTTTGTGTGTATATAAAATGTTTCACAACCAAAGAAATTTATACCGCAATCAATTAACGGTGTCGGTGTAGCGCATTAATGAATACAGATCGTCCACTGAGATGTGTGTTTTGATCGATCTTGTTTTAGATGAGTCGAAATGAAAAGATAAAAGAAATTTGCAAGAAAATTGATTCAAGATTTGTGAGTTTTCATTTCAAGAAACATAAAGAAAATATATCTAGAATCAAGAATCAAGAAATGTCCCAATCGATTTAGTTATCAAGATTTGAAGAATAGCTTGTAGGATTCGATTGAGTTAATAGTTAATGATGAATCTAATAATTCCTAATCTTATTTATTGATAATTTGTAGCTAGATTGATGATTATGATGAAGATTAGGGATCTATTGAAGAAACTAGGGTTTCTCCTTCTATCCCTTGTCTTTTCAATCATGATCATTCGGATCTAATCTCTAACAAAGAAAATCATCAATCATTTGATCCCTAATTTGCAATGAAATAATCAAGAAGTCATTTCGCTCCAAATTAGGTCATCAACGATTCTTTTTGCTAAGGTTCACAAATCTCATAAGAATTAAGACCAGTATTAAGATTTGATCATCATTAGATCTATCAATTCTCTCGAATCCTCCACAAGCGGAGAATTTACTCAAGCATCATGAAAATAAATGAATCAAAGATCAAGAAATTTCACAATGCAAGAATGTAAAGAAAACAAGAATTTCAATTATCTCCTCTATTAAATCGACGACTAATTACACATTCCCTCAATTCGAGGTTACAAGATATTGCTCTCGATCACTCCTTTTGAAGAGGTAACTAGATCCGTCGAATTTCGCTCCGCTTGATCTCCGTGAGTCGCGGATCGTCGTGGATCTCTTGCTCGGATGAAGATTGGCTTCGCGGATAAAGGATCGATGGTTGCTTGCTTGATTTGCTTCTCAAAATGATCTTGATTTGGCTTTGGAATTGGATTTGGGCTAGGGTTTTTGCTATCAAGTTGTGTCACTCAACTTGAATTTGAATTTTGGCTCCAAATGTGTAACTAACTCACTACTAATTGTGTAACCCCAAAACCCTAGATCTAGATCTCTTTTTATAACCACCTCATTTGAATCTTCCCTCCAAAGCTAGGTTGTTAGAGAGAACCTTCTAGAATAAGGTTATTGGAGAGAGCCTTCTAGAATAAGCTTGTTGGAGGGAGCCTTCTAGAATAAGGTTGTTGCAAGGAATATTCTAGAGTGAGTTTGTTATGCAGAGCCTTCTGGAAGAAGCCATGTGGTCTTTGAGAGTCTTCTAGAAGCAAGGGTTGTTAGATGAAGCTTCTGGATAAAATCTGATTTGATGACGTGTCAAGTAGACCGCGGATCTGCGGCGGATCGGCCAACTCGGCCGCGGATCCGCGGCCAAGTGGTGGAGTTGCTGCATGAAAATCTCTGTGCTGATTTGTGATGGCTTAATGGCACTTTCTTGATGTCTGGAATATTTTTATACTTTTTTGTTACTGCCAGATCATAAGTCTTAGACTTGGTGTATTTTATTAGCACTTTTAGCAGTTCCGGCTCTTTTATCTGGATAATTTCCTGCACACAATTTAGAGACAAGTGTTGATACACAAAAGATCATGCGTGTAATAATAAACACTCAATTTCCCTCAAAATGCCGGTTATAATGTATAACACATGTTATTTGATATTTTGCAGACGAATTGCTAATATGTGCTATAATTATACCAAACACCTTTAGATGATTACAATTAGTAAGGAAATTGATGTGTTAAAAATGCAATATTTTCGACTGATCAGTAGCTCCCTACCCCACAACGCCAGAGATCAAAGCCCTCGTCAAGAGGCACCGGACAGTAACCCTGCTCGGCCCATCCTTAAGGATCAAAGTCCTCGCCAAGAGGCATCGGGAAGCAACCCTGCTCGGCCCGTCTTTAGCAGGCCCTTTACGGCCCCTCCCGCGCTAAGGATCAAAACCCTCATCAAGAGGCAACCGGGCTTGCCCTTGCTCGGTTATCCTGGCTGGTAGCTCCCTACCCTACAACGCCAGAGATTAAAGCCCTCGCTAAGAGGCACCGGGCAGTAACCCTGCTCGGCCCGTCCTTAAGGATCAAAGCCTTCGCCAAGAGGTTCCGGGCAGCAACCCTGCTCGGCCCGTCCTTAGCAGGCCTCTTACGGTCCCTCCCGCACTAAGGATCAAAGCCCTCACCAAGAGGCAACAGAGTGGCTACCCTGCTCGGTTATCTATGGCAGGTAGTTCACTACCCCATGACGCCAGGGATCGAAGCCCTCGCCAAGAGGCAACTGAGCAGCTTCACTGCTCGGTCCATCCTTAGCAGACCTCTTACGGTCCTTCCCGCACTAAAGATCGAAGGCCTCACCAAGAGGAAACCGAGCAGCTACCATGCTCAGTTATGCTGACTGGTCGTTCACCTCCCTATAAAGCCAGATACCTAAGCCCTCGCCAAGACGCAACCGAGCAGCTTCACTGCTCGGTCCATTCTTAGAGGATAACACTGAAGCATCTTCACTGCGCGACCCCCACGTCGACTTCGGGGCCACGAACATACCGACCTCACACCGGTCTTTGCACACTTAGGCAATTGGCAAAATGGTTAAATTCAACTCGACGTGCGGTCCCCAAGTGAAGTTCTCTAAGCTCAGCACCGTGCAAACAGAGATTTAACAACAAGAAAAAATAAAAACTACGCCAAACACCGCAAAAAATGCTTCATTCAAAAGTCTTTACACGGTATTATCGGCCCCCCGGCCTTACAAAAATGCCCGGAGGCTTACAAAATTCCCGAAGCAACAAAAAAGATATAATAAGACGAGGGGTTTCAGGCCTCGGGGCCAGGCGCAACCCCGAGGAGCTCCGTGTCCACCGCGACCGGGGCTTCATCTTGAAGATCTACGCCCATCGCAGGAGCCTCGGCGCTGCCCTCGTCGAGGGCATCTTCCACGACCGCGCTTCCAGGGGCAGCCCCCTGCGCGTCATCCCCACGAGGATATTCGTCCCGGAGCTCTTCATCAGGGAACTCCGGCATCCGAGTCTTGACGGCGTCGAGGGCATCGTGCTAGACGAGGGTAGAGGCTGCAACTAGGTCAGTGTAAAAATGGTCCGACTTCTTATAGTTCTCCACCGCCTTCGACGCTCTGAGCTCAGCTCGCTTCATCCCCTCCATCACAGCCTCACACTCCTTCCGGAGGGAGCTCGATGGCTTCTTCAGGGTGCCGACGAGCACCTTGGAGTTCTGATGCTTGGCCTCAGCGGCCCGGATGGCCTCACGGCACCTGGAAACCTCCTGCTTCCCGGCCGCCACCTCGTCCTCGAGGGCGGCGACCCTCGCCATCACCGTCTCCAGCTCCAACTTTGAGCTCTCCTCCAGCGAGGAGAACTCGCCCGCGGCCCGCATCGCCAGGGCAATTTTCTCGTCCTCCATTCGGACGATGAGGGTGACGTGCTGGAGGACCGGAAGAAATCAAAAGGGGTCAAAAAGGAAAGCGAGGCACCCAATCTTGTGAATAAATAAGACGCTGAATGAAAACCAAAGTGGGGTGCGAGCACTAACCTGCACGGCCTCTTAGGTAATGGCCGCCATTTGCGCCCTGAGAGTCCCCCGAGGGATTTTGCCCCCGGCCGACCTCTCCATCTCTGTCAGCAGGCTGTCAGCAACGGAGAGCCCCGAGGGCACCTCATAGCGGAGGTCCCCCTCATCCACCAAGATCAGGGAGGCCAGGGTGCGTGGAACCGTCCGGTGGAACCTCTTGAGGGACGGGATTGGGGAGCCAGCCTCTATCTCTGAAGCCTGGGCCTCTTGTTCCTAAACCCGCTTTCGGCTCGGCTCCTGGCTAGACTCCGGGGCACGGGCCGCACTCGAACGCCTAGGTGGAGCAGCGCCAGGGGAACCGGGGCCGACGTCGGACGGGAGGAGCTGGCACCTCCAGCTCTCGACCTCTTCTTCTGCTCTTGCATGGCTGCTCGGAATTTGCTCACGTCCTTGGGTTCTGCACAAGACAAGGTACAATGGCATCAGCAACGCAAGTAAAAATAAAAATAAACGCAAGTCTAAACAGATCGCCTGTAAACTCCCAACTTACCCGCGAACTGGACGTGGCTGAGCCTAGCCCAACTAAAGGCCTGCTCAGAAAGTAGCACATCAGCCCGGGGAATGGGCTCCCACTCCGCCACTTTCACCGCGTCGGGATCGTTCGATTGACTCTCCCGCCGGCAACTATCCTTAGACCACTGGGTGGGCATGAGCTAGTCCTCACCCTCGGGCGGCCCAACAAAGAAAAACTTGTTC
The DNA here is from genome assembly GCA_030015575.1 of Agapanthus africanus. NCBI lineage: Eukaryota > Viridiplantae > Streptophyta > Magnoliopsida > Asparagales > Amaryllidaceae > Agapanthus > Agapanthus africanus. Next base: position 59,044,448 of record JASDDO010000029.1, read on the forward strand.
TTCCAATCATGGATGGAAGAAGTAGCATGACGAACGATGACCCGGTAGCACTTCCTCGTTGTTTCCTAAAGGAGATGTATACCCATCTCGGTTCGCCCGCGTGAGTACCAGGGTGACTTTTATAACATAGAGAAGAGGCAAGGGTGCTCAGCCTGAAAGGGATCATGTACAACTTCAAATGGACCAGGAACCCAAGGAGAATCCTCCAAGAGTTCGACACTAGCTGACCCGGGGCTAACCCAAAATGATTCAGCGCTCTGACAATCTCGGGAGAGAAGGGCAGGCGCATTCCGGCCCAAAAGGCTTCCAGGTACAGGGCAATCTCCTTACTCCATACCTGATCTGCCTTCTCCCCTTCCTCGGCCAAACGTAGCGTATAGCCGGGAGAAATGTAGAAACAAGCCCGAATGGTGGCGATCTCATCCTCGTACCTCACCGTGGATGACACGCAGGGGCACCCGTGACCTCCGCTCGGGGAATCGCTCCCGTCGTGCGACCCCGGGAAGAGGATCTGATCCTGACTTCCCGGGAGGACTCCGACTCAGTGGAAGAAGAAGAAGAAGAAGAAGAAGAAGAAGAAGAATCTGCGGGGGGCTCCCTAAACTCTTCCCGATCTATTTCTACAGACTCTTCACAAAAAGACATCTAATCTGGTGGAGAGGATGAGTCCTCGGAAGAGAAAACGCAGAGATCCGACCTAAAAAGGAGAGCACCGAGCTAACGAGACTCTGGATGAGAAAATTATGAAGATGTATGGGCCCGGATGGGGACCCCACCTCTATTTATAGCTGCCGGCATACACATCCAACGGCGACAGTCATCTCCCGCCGAAACGACTCATTGCATTCGACGACCACCATCGCTCCACCTGTCACACACGCATTGATCGCGTCCCATCGGACACCGGAAATCTGCGGCCCGTCGCGTCAGCCAACCAGCACCGGACACGTGGGCTGTCGCTTCGGTGAGCGTACGCACGATCCGGCACATCCTCTTTAATGCAAGATCTGGCCCCTAATCCGCTGACGTCATCAAGAAAATACTGCTAATTGCCCGGGAATGCACGCTTACGATATCTACGAAAAGGAGCTCACGTCGGGTGACCCGACAGACCACTTTCGACCCGACCCGTGAACAGGTTGGGACGAGAGTGGGGCGCTAATGATGATGCTCGATATCGTTGATTTCCCAGATCGTGACACATGGTAGATGACGTGTCCCGAAGCTAGCAAGAAAGGACTAGGAACGGTACGTTGGTAGAATACCCCGGGTCTGCGGCCCATGGACGTGGCCGACCTTCTGCGACCGACCACACCACTCCTATGCCCGCCTTACAAACAACCGTTGGCTCACCTCCGAGCCCCCTGCACAACTGGCCTCCTCGGCCCTTTCAGCTCGTCTCCGGGCTACCGCAGGACCAAGATGTCTCGGCCTTTCGCTCATTCCCGAGCATCCCGCCGAGCTCATCTTCCTCGATCTTATCGACCGACTAACGACACCAATCGCAGACGCAACCGCCTCACCTCCACGAATCTTGCCATGCGCGAGATATCCGTCGGGCACGTCCCGCGTTCCACGCCATCACGATCCCCTATTAACGAGCCTGTCTCGTCATTAATGCGGGATCCCGCCTATCACGCGGGCATGACGCTGGGAGTGTAACGGCCGGCGTGATTCTCGCGTCTGCCTGCCCATTGCTGTCGCTATATAAACCCCTCTTTCAGACGGTTCAAGTAAGTCGTTTTCTCTTCACTAGGCCGTTACTCTGCTCAAATATCCGGTCTAACTTGATCGTCGGAGGGTCCTCGGTGGTACAACCACCCCGGGACTTCCTTGCAGGTAGCTCAGCCTCAACCACCTCAAACCCATTGAGATCCACATGCTTAAGGAGGCAACCCCCAACTCAATCTCATCCGTCCATCGTCGCTCGCAGCAGATCTACGGAAGGTAACATCTTGACGAAATCCGACATCCGTCACCATCTAAAACGATTAGAACATATAGGGTAAGGATAAAGAGCTTGATCTGGTGTTCTGGAATTGAAAGATAAACATAATTTTTTAGCTACTTTTCAAAAGAAGAATCCCAGCTCACAACATCATATCCAAACAAACCCAACAAGCATGTTTTGTAACCTATCTGAGCCTAAGCCATATATAAGCTTAACTAATAGAATGATGTTTGTGGTCAGCAAAATGGGTTAGATCAACACTGACCCGAAACCCGAACCTCACCCGACCCAATCGACTCCCTAACCTTCATGAACGGGCTTAACAGTTGAGCGCTACCATTTCGCCAAAAAACACACTTGTGTGTCATCGATTCAAAAAAAATCGCCCATTTTCTCCTCGTCCGCCCTAAATCTAATCACGCTCATCGATCGCTGTAAATTCTCTAACTCTCCTGCTCGATTATCTATCTTTTTGTTCTTTTTTTTTCTCTTCAATTGTTTGATTCTTTTGTGAACTCATCGCGAGGGATTTGGAAATCTCATTGTTTGGAATTTGTAGGGGTTCTTTATTTGCGATGAATTTTGTTATTGATGTCACAATATTGTGGATTTTATTTATACTTGGCTTTTGAATACACTCGTTGGAAAGAATATGAAAAGACTGATTTTTTCCCCTTGCTAAATTATAATTGTTTCTTCTAATTTTTTCTAGGGCTGCTTAACTTGTTTTTCAGATTGCTGCATTAGGGTTCAAAATATAGATATTTTTGGGGTTTAATTGCATATGACCACTTCATCCTACTGGTAATGGTTAGGAGGTTAATAATTCAATTTATGTGTGATAAGTGCTAAACTGGATATAGATGAAGGTTGGTAAATTGATTGCAGTTAGATTGAAAGATTATGGTTTGTTTAGATCTTTACAGCTTGATGAATGATAGACTTAGTGAACCAAAAATTAACAGGATGAGGGCGGGGAAGAAAACAGAGACGATCCAAGTGTCAGAATGGCAGCCTAGGTCTTTGGGGTGGAGTGGCAACACACCTATGAAAAACTTGAGCAAGAGCGACCTCGGCGGAGCAATCTTTGGCTGCACGCATAACACTATGGAAGAATGTCTTACAAAACAATTATTCGGTTTGTTTAATGCCTGTTTTCCTTCTTAATTACACGGTATGAAATATTTTTGATGGTATATATCTTAGTTATTTTTCCTAGTCCTGTTCCTTTACAAACAGTTAGGTCCAGACCGTTATTACACTTATTGGGCGTGCACCCGCTACCTGCATCCTCTTCTTAACTAATAACGCCTATGCCTACGTGGTGATTTCATATTGGCTCCGCCTTTAACCGCTTGGCAATTTTGCACCTAGCCCCTTGCTGGCATTCATAATTGCAGCTTCCTGATACTGGACAGATACAGAACATGAACCAATCCCTGAATTGTTCACAGTATTCATCACTGAGCTAAGTTGGGTCCTGACAAAAAGAAATTAAGAAATGCACATACCAATTTGCTGATGCAGATGTGTAAAATGCAGGCACGATCTCGGATGAGGTGGTCTGAAAATGAATATCATAAAACATATTCAGAAACTATCAATGTTTGTAAAACACATATTTGTTCTCTATTTGGTTAGTTAGTGCATAAGGCTTAAACAGATCATATGTCACATATAATCAGATTATTTGGAATTATATAGAAATAAAATTTAAACACACACTTGCGGACATATAAAAATTCAGAAAAGATAGAAGAAAGATACGTTGATAGACTAATAAAGAGCTGACCCTTTCTAAAGTAAATATCGAACTGTTGAGTTTGGTTATCGGGTGTGGATATTGGGTACGTAATGCACATCGTATATAGTCCCGATTAAATGTCCACATACCTGCATGTTTCACATGGAACTAATTATTTGGCCACCACCCAACCTTTTAATTCTATACAACGCGGTTGCTCTCCAAAAACATTTATACGTCGATTAATCAATCTTTTAAATCTTGTTTTACATCACTGGAAATACATAAGGGTAAGGTTAGGCTTTTGAAGATCCTCTATGGAGGAACCCTCGTTCTCTGAAGATCCTCTATGGAGGAACCCTCGTTCTCTATTCCTCTTATTTGAAGCCAATTTAATTCATAACCTTCCTCTCTGTTTATCTCTATGGATATTGTCATGTATCATTTTAGGTAGAATTAACCCCTCCTAAAAACGCTCACATGTGTGCATGTGTGCATGCACACACCCTCGCCCCCCTCTCTCTATATACACACACACGTATATATTCCTCGTAGAGTGACCTATGAAGCATGGATACTTGTAAATGACTCACGAATCGTACCCGATTGTGTATCGAAATTCGAAACTCTTGAAAACTTTCGGATTCGCTCGGACTTGTAAATGCCTCACCAACTTCTCTTAAATTGACGCATTTTCTCTTTCTCTCAAAATTAAGGCTCTCGAAAATTTCGAAGTGCATCGAATATCTAACATGTCATTATTTATTTATATTATTATATATTTATATTTATATCTATATATTAATATATATTTATGTTTAAATCGATATAAAAACGTATTCCGTATCCTAGGTTTTTGGGAAATTGCGAATCCGTGAATTCGTATTGTATCCCGTATCCGTATCCGAACCCGTGCTACATAGATGATCTTCAAAGTATAAAGTGAGAACATTATAAATTTGGTGGACAGAAGAACAACTTGTTCAGTGATTAAACTCTAAAGCAAAATTTCTTATCAACTAGGTTAGAGTTTTCTGGATGATAACTTGATTTACAATGTGATTGTGACCTCTCTGAGTTGAGATTTACGAGGAACTGAGGAAGTATTAATGTAAGAAAATTTTACTAAATTCAAATTGGGAAATCATATTAGTTTCATCCATATTCCCTCAATTTTGAATACTATGCCTTATGCAAGTCAATAACTGCAGCTAGAGGTAGCTGCTACTCCCATTTTTCTTGTCGACCCACTTCACTTGGTACCGTAGTATGATTTTCTTGCTAAGTCGACTAGATGCAATCTTTATTAGCATTGTCCTGTCCAGATTCTCTTAGGGTTCACTCGGTACATGGAATGAAAGATTACTAGAAATTCACACATTCTGGTAATATGCTGCCCAGACATTTTATTTTAGGGTATTTTGCATTAACATGCTTGATATATTTTAATCGACATTGGTTGCGGTGAAAAGAGGTGGTGGTTATGATTGTATAGGAGGAGATAAAAAGGCGACAAATGAAACTGGAGATGGACGATGGCGACTAGCAATGGACTGGCGGTGGCTGTAGTCGGCAACGAAGAGCAACAAGAGGTGACAACAGGCAATGGAGGGTGACAGTCGGCGGGGGGGGCACCGGCGATCGAGGATAGTGTTGGTGATTAGTGATGGAGGCAACCGATGACTGCAGACGACAGAGTCGACTGTTGGGCGGCATCGGCCAGCGATGAAAGGGCGGTGGCTGACAGTCTGTTAAGGGGTGGTGGTGGGGTGTCAGTGGCGAAGACGACTGTCAAGTGACGAAGTGTGATGATAATGGCCAACTATGAGAGATAATAGTTGTCGACGGCGTACACGGTCCTCTGTTGTCAGCGACAGTGGGTGGCGACCGTCGGTGGCAAAGGCGAGCATCGGTTGGCGGACACCGAGAGTAGTGGCACTAGTTGTGCTGGGCAGTAATATGTTGTAGGAATATTCAGATAGACACCGGTTTGGGAGGGAATAATATTCCTATGATTTGCAGGCATCTTAATACTTAGGGAACCCTAAATTCCCGTGAATATTATTTGCGTCAAAATAAGTATGGGGATTTTTTGTGAGAACCTAGGTTTTTGTCTATGATTACCATGTACCAAGCGCCCCTTAAGAAAACCATTGATCCTTTTTGATCATTAAATGACTGATTTTCCTTTGTCTCGTTGTCATCTAACATAGACAAACATTGCACATGCACTATGTTATAGCTACCGAAAACAACTAATACAACCATCAAATGTGCACCACACTTCATCATGTATAATCAATGCCACTATCAACCTCTAATCAATTCGATTACTGTCAAACTCATGCAGACTGCTTGATACATGCTGCAAATAGTGAAATTTTCTCGATTTTGCTTCAGCACAATAGTATGGTAGTTGGATTGCTCATCACCATTTGCCGATCCGCTCTTCGATGATCTCAGCAGTTATTTCCTAGTCAACCCATCACATGTCCAATTGGATTTCACTGCTGATAGATATTGGGGGCTTGGAGCCGATTCACCAATTTTGAAAAGGCTTCATGATTTCTTTTCCCCTTTCTATGTTTCTCTTCTTATTTTGAACGTCTATCAAGATGTACCTACTTTCTCAGCTATAGTAGATAGAAACAAGAAAGTAACTCATGATTTCGGGATACTCTTGGTATCTTAAATACCATATTGACAAGAACAATATCTTATTAACATAAAACATCTTATAGTGGTTCTATTTAGCCAGACAGAATCAGTAAAATAAATATCGTCCGATATACCGATATTCGACACACACATTAATTTTATATCGTTAAGGTGGTTTATTGTTCTAACATAATATCGGCCGATACTACATGGATTGGCTGATCGATATATCGTATCGGTGTAAATATCCTCGATATTGTGTTTATTGGAGAAAATGATGATTTAATAAGTTGCAAGTTAAATATCATTAATAAGTTTAAAATCATGTCATGTAGTTTTTCTATATCTTTATTTAAATACTTTTCTGACATGAAGCGTGATTTATTTTATTGCGGTTCATTGCATGTACGTATGCATATTATATATTTAAGTATGTACGATAGATGATATATTGAGATGTTCTCATAAATTAATATAAAATTTATTAAAATAAATATGTATCATGTTCGTTATAGACTAGACTAATATAACCAATATGTATGGAGAAATTTTCGATATTAATATTCGATATGCCTGATACCAATACTGATATGCTCGATACCTATACCTGATATGAACGTCCGATATGTAACTCGTATCGACAATATATTTGTCTGATACCACTATCCGATATTGAAAATACCCATCCATTACGATTCCAATATTTGATATTTAAAACATTATATAAAATAAAAGGAAAAAGATGCAAAATTCTAATGTTATTAGTGGTCTAGTATTAGAGAATAGAGGAAAGACTCAATCAGTCATGTGCTGTAGTATTTTATGTTAACATTGCTTCAGTATACCTTGAAAGCTTTGCTAGCCCTGGGAGTGGATATTGAGGGTTGGGAAATTGATGCATGTGAATGAGGGAATAAAGAAGAGGAAACGAGGACTGTAGTGACACTGCAGGCCCTAAACTGCAGTGGCCATGGACTGGTGGGGTCCAGAAGGCTAACTACAAAAAATCGAGCGGGCCCATCCGTCCATGTGAGAGGCCACTGCAGTTGTCAGCCTGCAGCGTCACTGCAGACCCCGTTTCTCAATAAAGAAACCCGAGAAGGATTTATTAGTTTGGAATTAAATGATTGAAGTGTATCTGAAGAGGGGATGCCTTATAACCATATGAATGAGTTAGTGCCAATTAGTGAAAAAGTGATTATGGCAAGAGAGTTAGTATCATGTTCTGTCTTTCGTTATGTATTTTGAGATGCAACTAAGTAGCAACCCTGTACAGTGTTCTTAGATTCGGCGAAAGTCTACTTGGATAGTGAAGAAGCAGATAAGATTGCTAGATTGCTGTAGGGGACCTCATCTGCTTCTATGACAGAATATAAGTAATATGATCAATTGAAAATTTCCCCCCAAATTGAAATGTGCTGAATGAATTTATTTTAGCTGCATTATCTTCCTACTTATGTATTACCAATCACATTCTGCCATTATATTGTTACAAATTACTACAATGTCATGATAATTGTATTCACCTATCAGGTCTACCATCATCACACTTCAACTTTGTGAAGAATATCGATCCTGGCCTGACCTTGTTCCTATTCAATTATAGCAACCGAACAATGCATGGAATCTATGAGGCTGCAAGCACTGGTGAGATGAATATTGACCCTTATGCATGGACTGATAACAGCAAAGAGAAAACTGGCTTTCCTGCACAGGTATTTCTTTCTTGTTTAGTTTAGATCAAGTAATTATTGGCTTTTAACACCTTGTCGGTATAATTTTCTCAAGGTTCGTATCCGCCTTCGGATGCAATGCCAATCAATTACAGAGAACCAGTTTAAGAGAGTAATCACAGACAATTATTATAAACTTCAGCACTTCAGTTTTGAGTTGAACCATGCACAAACAGAAGGTTTAATTGCATCGTTCTTAGCTTCAAATCCATCTATTAGTGCTAGGGTGCTTCCTGCTGCATCTCCTGATGACACTATTGATAAGCGTATAAAACGCCGTAGTGTAGCGACAACTTCATTTACTACTAACCTTAAAAAGGAGTTTAGAGAACCCTACTCATATCGAGATAATTCCATTGAAGAAAATGTGGGGGCCAGTCATGGAGAATATCATATCGTCAGTAGGGCAGCAGAAGCATCGAAAGCATATGCGCCTGGGGATATCAATGAAGGAAGCATGATTCTTGGAAACTCCTCTGATTTAGTTATAAAGGAAGGGACATCCGCATCAGACCTCTGTATAAAGAATACGGCGGTAATTAATTTTTTTCTTTTGTTGTGAGTCATTAGAAGCATCTTCTTTATATCATCCCGTACTTCCCTAATTTTTAAGGTGTTGCATTTTGCGTTTTGAACCTTTGAATCCCCCCCTCCTCCAAATTTTTTTTGTGTTAACAGTTGATGCAAACTGTCAAAGAACTGAAAGAAAGGGCTGCAGCATTAGTGAAGAAGCAGGTAATTTTTTTGGTTAGTTTCAAATTTTTCTCTGTAATTTTATTTTTTCGTTAGAGTTACTGGATGAAGTGTAGAAGTTAATTTGCAATGGTGTTCTATGTTGCTGGAAGTTTCATTTTATTGCTAAGAACTTTTTATCTGGCTTTATACCTCATGTGTTACTTGAAGAGAAGGAAGAGCAATCTTACCTTGACTCCCAATTGCTGCCGGCAAATCTGGCCGACCTTGCCTTTCAAACGTTGCTAAGTACAAGGCACATTAGTTTCTTTTGCTTTATACTTCTCGTTGTTTGTTTCTATTCTTTTCTGCCCTCTCTCTATTTATGATTTCCTTAATATGGTTCGACTTATCTAATAAAAGAATTGGTCATGATTTTTTTTGGGGGGCGAGGCTAGGGCTTCTATAATTAATTCTTTTTTTCTTTATCACAAAGGGGAGAGAGACGAAGTTAGATATGCCATTATTCCATTGAAAAGAAGTTGACTTGTACTTGAACAATCTGTGGTGATCAAAGGTTTTCATCTTTCAACAGCAATTTTTTTAATATATATATATATATAGACCTGGTTTTGAAACTCGGCCGATCCCGATCCGAGATGGCTGATTCTGATTCCTAAAATGACTGTTCGATTTCTGAGACCAATATCGTCCAATACCGAGTAATATTGGGTTTACTATTTGACTAGTGGGTGTTGAATATGCAAAATTTAAAAGAAAAAATGTATTTGAAATAAAAGAAGCTCCGGCTGCCTCATCGCTGGCTGCCCCTTGTTTGACTCACTCGACTTTTGCTTGGAAACAGTTCGGGATGCCCTATTTAGAGCACCTGAACCAGTAGGGGGTCATTTACCCCCAACTCACCCTAAAAATTAGGGAGTGGTTAACAAACCACTCCACATGACTAAGATGGGTATAAATAATTAAATACCCCCTCTTAGACACATACGAGGAATGAAGACTAAAAAAAAGACTGCAGAAGAGAGAAATTTTACAAGAGCAAGACAAGAAGAAGAAAATATAGGAATGGAAGACCGATCTTTTACTTCTTGAAACCTTTTCTTTCATTCTTCCTCTTCATGAACATTATTTGGAGCCGAGAAAGAAAGATGGATGTGAGTTCCTTCATCGACGGTATCAAACTTCAAATGAACCATGAGAATGTGGCTAAACCCAGGATTCTTCCCTTCATTTGATATACATGGATGAACATGAAATTTTAAAAACGTGGTTAATCCCATGATTCTTTAAAACTCTCGGAATGTGAATGATAAATTCATGATTCCATTAAATTTAGGAAGTGAAGGAAACTTCATTCTCCTCACAAACTGAATATGGGATAAACACCCTATATTCCATTAATTTAATAGACTTAAAACACATTTTTTTACAAACATAAAACATAGAAAATGGTACAAAAGTTTTTTTCTGTTTTCTCTTGAACAATTTATCACAAAGAACAAATCAAATACATAATGCACATATGGACAAGACCCAGAATAAAGAACAATGCATTTTTCAAACTAAAACTCATATGTATGTCCCGAGCCCTTTCTTATCGGGGCCTTATCCGATACTCGGGTCCCCTAACGACTATCGGCTCCCCACCCGAATGGTCGGTTCCTCTGTTCATCCACCTGTCTCTATTGATGATCAATATACTTTAAAAGAGCCTTGTAAATTCATGTATGAAAGCACTTGCAATCCTTTCATGTAATCATTGGGATGAAGTGTACCTGTAAATGAGAATATGAAAGAAATCTCGTAATCTCTTCTTTTTTATTGTCTTTTTATTACCAATATATATATTTATGTTGTGATCTTTATTCAATTTGATGTGATTTAAAACAACCTAACGAGATATCCCGTTTTAGCATTCTCTAAGACAATAGGGTATAATTAACGGTAAGTGTTTGCGCTTATCTGAAGTCTCGAACCCCAAGATCTTCTGGTCAAATTATAAAATCCTTTTAAACTTGTTTTGTTTAAACTTTACCTTTTTTAACGATGTGATCGTTAGAGTCCGTAAAGAGGGTAAACATGTTGATATAATGCCTTCAAGACAATTATTGTAATCGCAGACAGGCGATTATGATGATTGAGGGAGGACCTATATGGATAGAACAGTTTTACTTGAGATGATAGTATGCTATCTGGTTTGACTCTATCTTCATATACATGTATTATGTGGTATTACAGATCACTATTACATGTTGACAGAGCCTATATGATTCTTGCTTGACTACTAGTATTATGATGACGATCATATACGTGGGAGCTGAGTGGTCCATAAGCACATTCTTAAATGTTTCTAGTTGAGAGAGTATCGAGACTAGGCATCGATATTCCAGAGTAGATTAGTGTATACTTTTCAAGACCCCGATGAGGGGCGGTGCCGGTCACAAGCCATTGGTGTCAGTCATCTAAAATAGTATACAGGTGCTAATTGGGTTATGAGTTACACTGGACGGACTCGCCGGGAACATGTTGGATGGTATTATACCTATTGTCAGATTGCAGTTCTCAAGTAACATGAGTACATGTTAGTCTGTTGACTTGAGATCATTATTTGTTTCGTGTGAGTTCCCATTGTGCTTTGATTACTACCCTACCACGGCTTAAAAGAGTCGTGCATATAGGTTTTACTTGGGTACAGTCCCGAGCTACATGGAGGCAGTGAGCAGTTCGTCAGGGATTCGTTTCTTCCGGTATTGGGGGGTAGATGTCGCGTTGTGCACGAGTGACCATCACCAGAAATACTTGGCCAAGATGGACGAGAATTACTGATTTGGATCAGTAGTTTCTCGGTAGGTGATGGGCTTCATACTGACACGAAATATTGCGTTATTAAGGGTCTGACTTTATCAACCCTCTAGACCCGATATGCGATATTCTTAGACGAACAGACAGGACTATACGGAGATTGTCACAGACAGGTTCAGTAGTGGTATAGATAAGTTTGCTCGTCGGCTTTCCTTTCGCTCAATACCTGGGTAACCGTTACGTACAGCTAATGCCGCTGACGTACTTGTGGTTAAATCCATTGCCAGCATATTGACGAGTCTTTTGCGTTCCACACAGAAGTTTTCCCGGTTCAAGCGACATGATGTAGATACCGTATGTTGGTACATACATGTGTCCGATTAAATATGTGTACAGGCTACACGGACTTTAATCGGACGGTTGATAATACTAGCAGCTTAGGATTAAGCCGGATTATTAAATCAAGTTTTAATTTAATAATTTATTTATATATTTTTAATATATGTATTCTAGAATTGTTGTTCACCATTCTTTTTCTCCCTTGGCTATTCGTATTTTTATACGAATACGTGTATATGTATTCGATACATATACCGGGTTGTATTCCGTATTTATACGGAATTTGTTCTAGAAGATGGACATCTCATTTGTGAATATTTATTTTTGAATATTCATAAAATGAGGTGGAGGGTGAGTTGGCACTGAACATGGTTGAAGACATGTAGAGAGGAATGAGCTTCATTTGTTTATTCACAAATTGGTTATGATATTTTATTTGCATGGTTGTAAAAATAATGAAGCCATTCCATTCTTCTCTCTTCATCATTCATTCTCCCATTTTTCTTGATTTGCTCATGGCTATGTTTTCTCACCTCCTTCTTTAGATGCTCTCTTAAGCTTAGATTTGAGAGAAAATTATAGCGGAAAATTCATACATCCTCACTCTCCATTTCTAGCGAGCTTGGAGCGTCGGTTGCTTCGCTAGGCGAACCTAGAGCTTGAATCGTTTCCATCAGGTGGATCATCTTCCACGAAAAAGGACCGGTTTGCAAACGCGACCCGGAGCTCTTGAGAGCATGCTAGAGTCCAACCCAATTGGAGTAAATGAATACGCTACAAAGATTGTGATTTCTATCTTGTGTTGTTTCTAGTTTAGGTGTTTGGTTCGATTTTTGAGTTTTTGTTTCTAGTGTCGTGGAAATTTTTGTTTTTGAATTCCGCATTGGCCGCGGGTTAGCGGTGAGGGCACTAGGAACCAACAAAACAATGGGGTTTTAGTATCAAGGTTATTGATGGTTAGTGGGTTATTGATGGAGTAACGGGGTCATTACTGGTTTAATGAATTTATTATAGGTTATTGGGTTATTATGGTTAATTGACACCATTAATTTGATTTCACACATTATTTATTACTAACGAATTGACCTATTTGTTATAGTTTAGCTGCTTATTTTAGAAACATTCTCATCCGTTTGAATTCTTTTTCTCAAATGATATAAAATCCGACATTCCCGATCTGATACGGCCGAGATTGCCGATTCCGGTCTCAAAAGTGACTGACCGATACCGGTCTCGATACCGAGATTTTAAACCTTGATATTAGACTCTTCTTGTTGATTAATTTCTTTGCTTCTATCTTGAAGGGGGAAACAAATTTAGTTAGGCTATTTTTCCTTGAAAGGAAGTTGTCTTGTTCTTGAACAATCTGCCATGGTCAAAAGGTTTTTGGCCTTCTACCACATTTTTCTGCAAAAAAATAAAAACAAAAATTTATTGTGTTATATAGTCTCTTTTTAGTGATTGATAACATGTGGTTTAGTTCATTCTCGAATCAGATTATTTCTATTTATTAAAGAAAACATATCATTTATATTAGCCTTTCTTGTGGTCCTTAGTTCTTAGGGGGTATATATACTCAAAATCTTTAAATTAGATTTGATTAGCCAATAGATAATCATAACAGCCTAAATATTCAGCCTTGTTTTAGGTCCGTCCATGCTTATCATGTTGTTGACTCTAAGTTTTTCTTGTTTGTAATTTTAACTATGTTCTTGAAAATGAGATCCCATTCAGCAATTTTGGCCTAGTGAGGACTGCAATCCATATGCTAAACATGACATCGAGTGAATACTCAACATTTTGAATTGAGAAGGTTGTGTGGGTTTCTTGGTGAAGTAATTCGATAGGTCGGATTGTAATCTATTATTTATCAGTCTTTTCTACTGTAGAAGAAATAGTATCGTAGAAGTTTGAATTAAACTCCTTGCTACCTAAAAATATAGATGATAGTTAGGAATACTCAATTTCAACGACAAAAAAAAACAAAAAAAAACAAAAAATGGAAAAACAAAAACAAAAAACCATTGAGCTTAATTAGCCAACGGTTACCAGACCTTGTCTAGTTTAAGGTACTCTTATTATCGTGGGTTTAGTTTTTTTTTATATTATATGATAAATTCCATGTTTGGGGCACTGGAGAGTGCAAATTTGAAGGAAAAGGAAGCAGACGAGAGATTAGAGTTTAAAAAACAAAAAAACATTGAGCTTAATTAGTCAACAGTTACCAAACCTTGTCTAGTTTAGGGTAATCTTATTATCATGGGTTTAGTTTTATTTATTTATTTATATTATATGATAAATTCCATGTTTGGGGCACTGAAAAGTGCAAATTTGTAGGGAAAGGAAGCAATGAAGCATATGAGAGATTAGAATTTAATTAAAGGAAAGATTCATAGAAAGACCACATCGATACTAGCAACAATCCACCCTCTTACAAATAAAAAAAGTTAATTCCTATATCACTGTTGAACTTTTGCAGATTTTGGAAAACCACCATTGAACTTCAAAACTAAAATGCCCCCTAGAACTACCACCTTGGTCTGTAAATGTTAGTGATGCTAAAGTGTTCACCTCACGTGACTTTAAAAAAACCCTTTGGATCGTCTTTGAAAAACCCTAGAACCCCTGAATGGTCTCCTTTTCCACCTCCAAATTCCTTATTAGTAGCAAATCATAACAACCTTTCTCTACAAACTTCCTTCGAGACCAAAATCCGTCTCATAAATCTCCTAATTCCCTCTCATCAAATCCCTACCAAACCCCTCCTTAAAACCTGTACCCCCCTTCATATCCCACCATAATCTCATGAATTCTTAAAACCTTAATGAAATTTTTTCATGATTAACGGATGGAGATAATTCTAGTAGTTTAGTGGGGTTTCCTGTAAGTTTTGATGTTTTGTGGCGGTTTCTTAAAATCTGTGAAGTTTGATGGTGCTTTGTGTATTTTTAGTGTAAAAAAATTATTTAGCTTTCAAATCCTCCAACCCGCAACAATGGCGAGTCTTCACAGCTTATTTATAATTATAAATTAAATTGATTGGTGAAGAATAAAACGTATAAATGGACAGATGATGAAGGCTGGCTGATATTGCAATGCCATAACATTTCTTTTAAGATATGGAAAATTAATAAACTTTATCACTGTCCTCTCATCATCTCATGTTCATTGAGATTGAAGTCTGTTGTCTGATAAGGCAAGGCCCAACTGTTTTCTAGGGACTTTTCACAATTCTTTTGGCCTATTATTCCTTAGGAGGCTAATCCTATTGAAGCAGTTCTTAATTTTCTTTGGAATGGGGTTTACAAAATCACCATGGAAAATAATTTATTATTCTAGTCTAACGAAACCTAATCCCATGAGTGTCTGGTGAGAGAACTAGCTTTCCATATTTCAAATCTATTGATGATTTCGCAATATGTATTATCCGGTTTGCATGGTATAGAGTTTTTGACTTTTTGTTTCTGTCTTTTCTTCCATTGAAGGGGTTCTTAATTACTTTGTATCTAGTGCACAAATTCGCAATGGAAAAAAATATCTATGACTCCAAACCATAATGTATGTTGTTTCTCAGATCATTAGTTTACAGTTATGCTGCACATTCTATAAAACGGGGTGCATGGGTCCTGGTGAAATTGCTAAAACTCTTGAGTATTTTGATTGAGGAATATTTGCGATATTATAGGTTTACGTCTTTTCTGTGACTTGAATTCAGTCATCTGCTGGCTTGTTATTTTTGGACAAGTCTATAAATCAATCTGCTATAAATAACTTTATTATGATTTAAGGCATAGATGGCTATATTATAAGCATGCATATGACATTAAACTTTCTATGTCTTCCTAATTTGGTCTGTTCTGTTTTTAAGTTTGAATCAGAGTTAGAGATGGAACAACTGAGAAATGTTGTTAAGGACTCGGGTGCAGAAATCCAGCAACTGAACCATTATATAAAGGGGTTAGAATCCAAGCTTATGCGATCACTGAGTTCAGAAAATGTCATTTTCTTGATAGGAGGCTTTAATGGCAAGTCATGGTTATCAGCATTAGATTCTTTCTCACCATCGATGGATAAGTTAATGCCTCTTAAATCAATGGGTTCGACTTGCTCTTATGCGTCATCTGCTGCATTAAATGGTAATCTTTATGTGTTTGGTGGGGGAGATGGCAGTTCTTGGTTTAGTACAGGTGCTAAAGATCTCTTTTTTTGTGCTTGCTAAATTTTCATTGGTTTTCCTTAAAACTCTTCTAATCTTTAAGAGGAAATTCTTTATGTAGCGGATTGTTACAACCCATTGAGTGATAACTGGACCTCCTGTTCACCACTGACTCGTGAGAAAGGAAGTCTTGCTGGAGCTACTTTAAATGGCAAAATATTTGCTGTAGGTGGAGGAAATGGATCTGACTGTTTTTCAGATGTTGAGATGTTTGATCCAACTCTTGGGAAGTGGATTTGCAACCAATCAATGCTTCAAAAGGTGCATCTTGTTTACTTGTTCTTCGTTCTTCAAGTGGAATTTTGAGCACATCCGATTTATGCTTCTCCTATGATCATGATGATTACTTGTTTGTTCCCATGCATAGTAGCGTGACAGTATTATCTGTGATATTATAGGCCTCTCCCAATTCACAATCAACTGTCTGCATATTGGCATCTTGTTTATGTGATATAATATATTTTGTGGCAATTTAAGTTAAATGTGAGCATCTGTTTTGACCTCTCAGGGTCTAGCCTGTTCTGTTGGCTTAAAATGATGCCTAGACATTAGCACATCACAGTACAATGCTGCGCACACAAAGATGAATGCTAAAAGTGAGGCTAGATTTCTTAGAAATTGTAGATATTCTAGGCAAGTCTGAGATAAAACTACTGACTGTTACACAGGTTTGTTCCCTCCGCAAGTGATCAGACCACCTACAAAAATATAGCAGTTACCTTGAAACTATTGTGCTGGTTGGTATGTGGAACTAAGGAGTATGAATTGACAGAAAAGCAGCAGTATTATGTATTAGAAGCTGTGAAGGGCTTGAAATATGCATGGACAATCATTCTTTCAACCAGCTTTCCGTTTTATTTAAGTTCATTGCATCTTTAACAATGAAGTCGGTTGTGCCTAACTTACTACCATGTCAAATATATTGTTCTTTTCCAGCGTTTCGCGCCTGGTGCAGCAGAGCTTCATGGTGTGCTCTATGCTACTGGTGGTTTTGATGGAAAAGATTACTTAAGGTAAGATTTTAATTGCTTTAAATATTTATTTGGTTAATCAACTTTAATTAAGCATCATGATGTGCTCTTTAACATTAAATATTTTACATAATAATCTTGTTACATCACATATTTGCAGGCATGTAATTTGTTAATATCTATGTGGTGTGTCTTGCAGATAAAGTTCTGGCCATTTATTTTCTTAATGGTTTCCACTTTCCATATATTTTTTTATCCAAGGGAGATTTTTGTGAATCTATCATGTTAACAAACATTATCAGAAACTAAGTTAATTCTTGAATCAATTGCTAAGCTATCAACAGGTGAAAAATTTAATAATCCATAGTTTTGCAAATGATACCCCAAATACCAGAACAGTGAAGTAGGCAAGAGAAACCATACATTCTTGAAAGGTGCCACTGCTGGTAACAAATATATCTTATTCTCCTTAGTGCTTGTCCTCCATCTAGACAAATGATGGTGCTCTCTGACAAGGGGATGTGAGCTGCCAGTAGGTTGTTAATGCCTAAACAACTGTTCTCTCTGAATCCTGTTTTGTAGTCATGCTTTGTCTCGTATTAGAATATAGCCTTAGACCTGTTTGCTAAAGATTTTTCTGAAACCATGATGATAACTAAAGAGACAATTTTGTTAAAGATAGATTATGATCCGGATCATTCAGACCGGATCGGGTTTTGAGGGGAATGTGAAATAACTACGATCCGGATCGTTCAGATCGGATCGGGTTTTGAGGGGAATGCGAAATAACCAAAGAATTTCAGGAAGGGCGGTTTTCTAACTTGAGTCGGTGATGAGATCAGCCTATATCTGTCCGATGAAGGCTGTTCTAGACTGGTCTGGGTTATCACAATGGCGTCTCATGGAATCTCATTAGGGGGGCTTCGACGGCGTTTCCTGAAGGATTCATCGTCAGCGTTATCTCATGAATGAGTCCTTAGTGGACGCTCATGGAGTTGTGGAATCTCATGGAGGAGTCGTGCATCTCTGAAATTAAAAAAAAGTCAAGGCATTTTTGTTTTTGTATGTGAAAATATAGGTGGTGTGGGTTGGGTTTATGTATTGGTTCTCGCTATGGGGTTTGTATGTTGGCTTCGGGATTGGGTATATGTGTTGAGTTTGGTTTGGGCATGTGTTGGGTTAAATGGGTTTTGGTTCATGTGTTTAATGTATTTGGGTTTAAATATGCTTTTGATTTAATGGATATAGTGGTTACTAGGTGTTTGAATAGGTGGGTCAAATTAATTTAATATTTTAGTTTATTTGTTTTATAAAGTGTCTTGTGTAAGTTAGGTCAAAAATATGCATTCTATAAAAAAAACTAGATAGCAATAACTTGAAAAAAATTGTTAAGATAATTTTAAATATATTTACCCTGTTTACAATTTTTGTAATAATTTTTACAATTTAAAACCGCGATAGCAAACAATCCAATATTTCGAGACGAGTCAGCCAATATGCCTTTGACTAATGGTACCAATCCAAAAAATTCCACTTCGATTCCGATTCCGAGTTCTTGAACCTTGGTTGCTGTGATGTCTCTCTTGATGTTAAAAATCAAGATCAATATCGTGCATGAGGAGGTATTTTTGCAACAATTTCAGTTGACTCAAAGGTCAGTTGAGGTTGATTGTTATAGCTAAATACCCCCAATAGCCATGCAATGAGAACTTTAGTACATGCCAATTATGCCAGAAATGCAACTTCAATAACCAGAGAAGTCGAGAGCACAGTGGTTTAACACTGGATGTGCAAGAGAGATCATCGAGCGATCAATTTAGATATCTAGATTCCATCATCCAAAAGGATGGGAAGATCGATAGCGATGCCAATCAGATAATTCAGGTTGGTTGGTTAAAATGGAGGAGTGCAACGGGAATTTTGTGCGATCGTAACTTTCTGTTAAGATTGAAAGGAAAGTTTTATCGAAGCGCTATTCAGCCTGCCTTTTTATATGGTACAGAATACTGGCTTCAAAGAAATATCATGCATAGAAGATGCATGTAGCGGATATGCGCATGCATCGTTGGATGTTTGGTAACATTAGAAAAAATAAAGTGCGAAATGAGGATATTCGTGCAAAGGTTGGTGTAGCACCTGTGGAGGAAAGGATGCGGGAAAACCGTTTAAGATCGGTTGGTCATGTGCGACGCAGACCTATAGAAGTATCGGTTTTTGACGAATGGATATTATCGATTTAGGTCAAGTCCAAAAAGCGAAAGGGAGACCGAGAAAAACGTGGATGGAGGCGATACGAAAAGATATGGATGCCAAAGGCCTTAATGAAAGTATATTGTTTGATAGGAGTGGGTGGAGGCGGAGGCAGAGGATTCATGTGCTCGACCCGGCGTGATTCTCATGTTGGTTCATGTAGCCTACTATTGGGGTTAAAATTTGCACATCATTGACCAAAGGTCAAAGTCAAACCGCGGACAAGTAGGTCCAAACCAAAGCAAACGGTCCTACTGTCGAACCCAAGCCGGGTCCACGCCTGAACCCAAGCCTAAACCCAAGTCTAAGCAGGTGAGCCCAAGCCTAGACCGGCCTCATGCCAAGAAAGTACACCAAATAAATGTAATATTTAACTAAGTGGGCAAAAAACCAAATTTTTGTAAAGCCTATGACTCATGTGCAAAAAGGAATAAGCACATGGGGCAAGGGATAGGTATTTTGTAAAACCCAAAAGGTTATGTGTAAATTTGTAAACTTATATAAGACAACATTATGATGAAATGAAACAATAATTTACTTTCCTAAAAAATATTAGGGTTTGTGCCTACATCTTCTCCCTCAAGTTTTTCCTCTTCATTTTCAATTAAATCTAGAGTATAGCTCTTTTTTTCTCAAAACTAAATAAAGTTACACCATAAACCCATTGAAGGAGAGTTCTGTTGACTATAGTGCCCTCAAGGAAATTATTGTAATCGCAGGCAGGTGATTATGATGATTAAGGGAGGACCTATACGGATAGAACAGTCTTACTCGAGATGATAGTATGCTATATGGTTTTTCTTTATCATGTACATGCTTTAGGTGGTATTACAGATCACTATTATATGTTGATAGAGCCCTTAGAATTCTTGCTTGACTATTAGCATTATGATGACGATCATATACGTGAGAGCTGGATGGTCTATAAGCACATTCTGAAATGTCCCTAGTCGTCAGAGTATCGAGACTGCATTGATACTCCAGAGTAGACTAGTGTATACTTATCGAGATCCCGATGAGGGGCGGTGGTTAGGTCTCACAAGCTATTGGTGTTAGTTTGTTCATCTAAGATAGTATACAGGTGCTCATTGGGTTATGAGTATACTGGACGGACTCGTCGGGAACCTGCTAGATGGTATTATACCTATTGCCAGATTGCAGTTCCTAGGTGACATGTGTACAGGTTAGTCTGTCGACCTGAGATCGTCATTTGTCTCGTGTGAGTTCCTACTTTGCTTTGATTACTACCCTACCACGGCTCAAAGGAGTCATGCAAACGGGTTTTAGTTGGGTACAGTCCCGAGCCGCATGGAGACAGTGAGCTGATCGTCAGGGATTCGTCTCTCCTGGGGTTGATGCCGCGTTGTGCACCAGATATCCTTGGTCAAGATAGTCGAGAATTACTGATTTAGAATCAGTAGTTTCTCAGGTGGCGATGAGCTTCATACCGACACGAAATGTCGCGTTATCAGGGGTCTGATTTTATCCACCCCCGGACACGATGTGCGACACTCATAGATGAACGGATCAGAATACGGATAGTCACTGACATGCTCAGTAGGGGTTCAGGATGAGTTTGCTCGTCAGCCTCCCTTTCGCTCAATATCTGGGTAGCCGTTACGTATAGCTGGTGCCGCTGACGTGCTTATAGTTAAACCCACTTTCAGCATATTGATGGGTCTTTAGAGTCCCACACAGAGGGTTTCCCTCCTTCGGGCGAAACGATGTAGAGGTCGTATGGTTTTACGGCAGTGTTCGTTCATATACGTGCACTTGTGCACGTATCATGATTCGGACGGATTAATACTAGTGGGCTTTGGTTTAAGCCGGATCCTAGTATTATATTGTTGGATTATTTTCGTCTCTTTGTATTCATATTTTTCGGAATACGGATGCGGGTATGTATATACAGATGAGCGATATTTTTGTAATTTTATTACAAGGTGCTTCTAGAAGATTAACACCTCATATTGTTTTAAACCTTTTTGAATTAAAAGGTTATTGAGATGGAGGATGAGATGTGCTTGGCATTAATTCAAGCATGACTCATTGTGGTGACTCATGGATATGAGGCATGCTTGATATTTTAAGTGTCGTGAGATATTATGTGAGACTTGAGATATTTTCTTCACTTGTTTTTTCCATGCTTGAAATAGCTCACAACACTTAGCCATTTTCTTGACATGCTATGTTTTTCACATACTCTCATCCTTAAGGCTTCTTCTACCTCTACTCGAAATGTCTCATGTGTTGAGAAACCTAGGGTGTCTTGAGATAAATTAATCCTTCACCACTCTCTACTTCTTTTACGCTATCTAGTTTAGCGAACTAGGTACCCTAGTTACCTCGGTTATGATGTTAGAGCTCGATTCATAGACTCTCAGGTGGATCATCTTCGATGGAGGGAGAACGCGACCAAGCTTGATCAAGGTGGCCTCTAGGAGCTTGGGATGATGGTTCAAGACCGAAGGACACGGATCATTTGGTATAACCATTTTTAACTCTTTTTACATATTGCTAGTTTAGGGTTAATGGTAGATCCGGATAGCGGGTTGTGTTAGCGCCAGTTTAGAAAAGCTTTGTTCTACAATCAGCCATGGTTTGATGGCCAGGACGCTGGCATAACCCAACATGGTATCAGAGCCTGAAAGGTTACGCTAGTGCCCCGGCCAACTACCGTGACCAAATGCGGAACAAATTTTTTTCCAACGATTAAAGCATGGCACTAGAATAACTTTTAGCCCTGATCTTACCATAAACCTAACTAGCTAAATAAAGAGAGCTATCTACTATAATGAAGAAATCTCACCAAACGAACTAAGTCTTTCGGTCTTCTTTCCTTATCTTTAGCTTCAAGTGGCCACCTTGAACTTGTTTGATCTCCATTTCCGGCTCCATCGGTCCTCCGGGATCGAGCTTGTTCTCCGACTCTCCTTTGTCGTAGATGATCCACCCGAGGGATGTGATCCATTTCCGGCTCCATGGCTCTAGCTCCTAACTAGGTGTCAAATATGAGCAACTAAAGAACTTGGGTTGCTAATCCAAGTTGTCTAGGATGTAATGAGGAGATCTAAGTGTTTTGCTATCTCTTTCTTGCCTCTTCATTTGTTTCTTAACTCATGAGAAGAGTAGTGAAAGATGAAGATGATGAAGGTGGAGGAAACTTAAGAGAAGATGGAGGAGGTGAAGAAAAATGGGAGCTCAAGAAAACGAAGCATGCATGAGAGAGAAAATCAACACAAAGGTTTTGTGTATGAATTCTTAAGAATAAACAAGTGTAGCCATGCTTCAATAGTAACCACAAATGAATAAAGAATTCATTTGTGAACTATTGAAGCCATGCCACTCACCATGCTTCTCTCTCCTTAATTTCCACCACATTTCCATTTATCAATAAATGGAAAATTCCATAATGAGGTGTCCACCTTCTAGAAGGTAATCTGTAATAAAATACGGATTACAGTCTGCTGTATATACATACCTGCATTCGGATAAAAACATGAATGGCCAAAAAGATAGAATAACACGAAGAACGTAATACTAGAATATACATATCGAAATACATATATTTAAACTATTAAATCAATACCTGATTTAATAATCCGGCTCAAACCCGAGTCGGCTAGTATTACCAACTGTCCGATCGAAAGTCCGAGTACAAAGTACATCAATCGATCGAGACCCTGAACGTATCCAATACGGATACTGCATCATTTCGCCTGAACCAGAGAAACCCTATGTGTGGGACTCTAAACACTCGATAGCACTCCGACAGTGAGTTATTGGATAAATTCATAACCACAAGCACGTCAGCGGCACTAGCTGTACGCAACGGCTACCCGGGTACTTGTCGAAAAGGAAGGCCGACGAGCAAACACATCCGGATCCCTACTGAGCCTATCTGACAATCTTCGTACAGTTCGGTCTCTTCGTCTGAGAGTATCACATACCGGGTCTAGCGGATGGTAAACGTCAGACCCCAATAACCCGATAAGTCGTGCTGATGTGGCTCAAGACCAATCCGGGAAACTACTGATCAGGCTATCAGCAAATCCCAACTGTCTTGGCCAAGGTCTTATGGTCCTGACCAATCGAACACAGTGCGATATCGACTCCCTATACCGGGAGAGACGAATCCCCGACAATCGCTCACTGCCTCCATGTGGCTCAAGACTGTATCCAACCAAAACCTGCTTGCACGACTCAGTTGAGCCGTGGTAGGGTAGTGATCAAAGCACAGTGGGAACTCACACGAGACAAATGCCGATCTCAGGTTTAAAGACTAACATATACTCATGTCACCTGAGAACTTCCACTTGACGATAGGTATAGTACCATCTGGAAGTTCTCGGCGAGTTCGTTCGGTGTACTCACCCCCAGTGAGCACCTGTAATCTTAGGTGCGAAAGACCAATGGTTGCGGGACCATACCATCGCCTCTCATCGGGGTCTAGAAACGTATATACTACTCTATTCCGGAATATCGATGTCCAGTCTCGATACTCATACGACTAGGGACCATTTAAGGATGTGCGTATCGACTACCCAGCTTCCACAAATATGATCGCCATCACAATGCAGGTAGTCTAGCAAAGATCCTACGGGCTTTATCAACATGTATAAAAGATATGTAATAGCAATTAAAACATGCACATGTTAAGATAAAGACAAACCAGATAGCATACTATCATATCGAGCAAGACTGTCCTGTACATATATATTTCCAAGCATCCATATGTATACATATACAATAATGGCCTCTAGGCCATACATATCCAACAATCTCCCACTTGCACTAAGGCCATATATATTGGCGTACCGAGTATGCAACGTCTGCTCTAGGGCCAGCTGTTGGCGTACCGCATACCCAACATCTTAAAAAGTCTTTCGAACTGTGCTTGAGGAAGGGCCTTGGTGAATGGATCCGTATTGTTTTTTGTATCCACTGTCCGGACCTCGATCTCCTGACGATCTACGATCTTCCTAATCAGGTGATACCGTCTTAATATGTGCCTGGATTTCTGATGGGACCGTGGTTCCTTCGCTAAAGCTATAGCCCCATTGTTATCACAACACAAAATCCGAGACAGACTTGTTGTCATCCTTGTCACTCTGGAAGCTTGAATCGGTAAAGGACTCGACCTTTAGGTCTCCATTACCGTAAACCAAGAGCATCTCTTTAGTCATTCTCAGGTATTTGAGAATGTTCTTCACTGCTGTCCAGTGGTCCTCACCTGGGTTCGACTGATACCGGCTCACCACGCTTAGCGCATAAGCTACATCTGGCCTTGTACATAGCATCGCATATATTATAGATCCTATCGCCGAAGTGTAGGGTATAATGCTCATGCGAACCCTCTCCTCGTCAGTCTTGGGAGACATCTCCTTCGAGAGAGTGATTCCGTGCATTGCGGGTATGTTACCGCGCTTTGAATCTTCCATACTAAATCTCTTTAGTGTGATCTCTATGTACCTGGACTGTGAAAGTCCCAGTAATCTCTTGGATCTATCTCTCTACATCTTAATCCCCAGAATGTACGAGGCATCTCCCAGGTCCTTCATGGAGAACCTTTGTGATAAGAATAGCTTGACCGATTGTAGCATAGAAATGTCATTTCCTATCAAAAGAATGTCGTCCACGTACAAGACTAGGAATACGACAGTTCGTCCTACAATCTTCTTATAAATATAAGGCTCATCCTCGTTCTTGATGAAGTCAAATTCCTTGACTGTTTCATCAAAACAGATGTTCCAGCTCCGTGATGCCTGTTTTAATCCACAAATGGATTTAAGCAACTTGCACACCTTCCCGTTGCTCCCACTGTCTACGAAACCTTCCGGCTGATCCATATAAACGCACTCTAAACTTCCGTTAAGAAAAGCCGTTTTTACGTCCATCTGCCAGATCTCATAGTTATGGAAGGCAGCAATGGCAAGTAGGATCCGAATGGATTTGAGCATAGCCACTGAAGAAAAGGTTTCGTCATAGTCCACATCTGGTTTTTGATGAAAACCTTTTGCAACGAGTCTAGCCTTATAGGTTTCCACCTATCCATCTACACCAAATTTCTTTTTGTAGATCCATTTACATCCAACGGGTTTTACCCCAGGTGGAGCAATATCCAAGGTCCACACTTTATTGGTGTACATGGACTCCATTTCGGATCACATAGCATTCAGCCATTTATCAGAGTCCCTACTGATAATGGCATGCCTGAAACTAATAAGATCATCTTCTTCCAAGATGCAATCTTCTTGATCCCCGTCTATGAGAAAACCGTAGTATCTCTCGGGCGGATGAGAAATCCTACCAGATCTGTGGAGTGGCTGAGGTTCGTCTGGGACTATTGATTCTTCTGGTTCCACCAAACCTTCGGTTATATTTTTTCCTTCTGGAATTTCTTCCAGTTCTACCGTGCTCCTACTAATTTCTTTTGCAAGAAATTCCTTCTCTAAAAAGACGGCGTGGCGAGCAACAAACACCTCTTGTTCCTCAGTGTGGTAGAACAGGTATCCATGCGAGTGCATTGGATATCTAACAAACTTACATAAACCGACCGTGCCTCTAGTTTGTCCGGTTTCTGTGTTTTCACATAGGCCGGACAACCCCATATCTTAACACCCTTAAGACATGGTACTTTTCCTTTCCATATTTCATACGGAGTTTTTGACATAGATTTGGAAGGAACCTGATTCAAAAGATATGTCGCTATTTGCAGCGCATGTCCCCAGAATGAAAGAGGCAACTCAGCACTACTCATCATGGAGCGAACCATGTCCAACAGGATACGGTTTCTCCGCTCCGATACACCGTTGTGCTGTGGTATATACGGAGTAAGCTGAGAGAGAATACCATTCTCTTTTAGAACGTCCCGGAATTCCGTGCTTAAGTACTCCCCTCCTCTATCAGATCGGAGGATCTTGATACTTTTACCAGTCTGGTTCTCTACTTCGTTTTTGAATTCTTTGAATTTCTCAAAAGCTTCAGATTTGTGTTTCATAAGATACACATATCCGAATCTAGAGAGATCGTCAGTGAATGTGATGAAGTACGAGAATCCATCCTTTGCATGTGTAGACATTGGACCACATACATCACTGTGTACGAGCCCTAAGAGCTCTGCTGCTTTTTCTCCGTGTCCGGTGAACGGAGATTTGGTCATCTTTCCTTTGAGACAAGATTGACAAGTTTCATAAGATGACAATTCGAGCGTATCCAAAAGTCCATCTTTATGCAACTTACTCAGTCTTTTTTCTCTGATATGACCAAGTCTACAATGCCACAAGTAGGATTCGTTCATATCTAAACTCTTCCTCTTGCGTGTGTTTTGTATACTGAGAACTGTGTTTTGATTAAGAATATAGATACCATTACACAGTGTACCTTCTGCAACCAATACCTGATTAAGGTAAATGTTCATGATATTTCTATCAAGAACAAACTTATATCCATCTTTATCAAGTAAAGAAACTGATATGATGTTGCAAACCATGGAAGGTACATAGTAGCAGTTCAAAATCATAGTATTGCCATTTGGCAATGCTAGGTGATATTCACCGACGGCAGAAGTATCAACCTGTGCTCCGTTCCCTACTTTGAGGGACATATCACCAGGTCCAACCATCGTACTTTTTCTCAGTCTCCGTAATAAATTATAGATATGAGATTCCGATCCGGTATCGAGTATCCAGGAGGTAGGACTGACCGAAAAACAGTTCTCAATAACAAGAACACGAAGACACAATAGTATGTTTCTTCTTCGATGGGGTCGTTAAGGAATTCAAACAATTCTCTTTCCCATGCTCACACTTGTGACTGTTGTCATAAGTTAGAGCTGAACCGACGTTCTCCAGCCTCGAATAAGAATTCGGATCGGTCAAGCGATACATTTTATTATCTTGATTAGGGCGTGAAATGGTTGCTACCTGGAGAGAGAAAAGAAACACTCAGCGTGCGCTCTTGCAAGATTAGATTGGTTATTAGTTTATCTAGTCAGGATGGCTTCCACTGTTTCGTCGTATTCTTCTTCAAACCTTAAAAGAAGAATCAGTTGGGATTAATCACACGTCACAATATTTGCTCAACCTTTCGGCCAGGCTAGTGTTGGTATTTCGAGGGAGGTTTTCCAACGCTTTCGTGAAGTTTCTTAATTACATAAACTCTTTTCCCTAGAGGCGTAGCCCCGCTAATACCGTTCTAGACACCTACTTGGTTTATAGCATTGATTGTTAAGTGAGAAAATTTCTCAAGAGTAATCCTACTCATCAGTGGGATCGGGATCCAACTATCATTGCGTGATAAACTAGATGGAAGCCACTCTAGTCACCACACTCCAGAAGGTATGCAACACCAGCAAGTTTCCTGTATATTTGAAACTCCCGATATGGTTTTTACCCGTAGCGGTTTATGACCTTGACAAAGGCCAACAAATTAAAATCCACTAGTCAAGTTCAACCCGTCATTATTCAGGATTAATCTAGACCTATCCGTACATACCATTGACAAAGACCAACAAGGCTGTACGACTGTCCTAGATAATCGCATCTCAATATGCAACAGGCAAGCAATATCTAGCTACCGTGCACTACGTCTTAACAAAGGCCAACAAACGCAGCACGAATACTAGGTACAACTCATCCGAAATGACGGAGGGCTACGGTTAGATTTTTGGCGAAAAACCCGTTAACGTAATGAACTTGATATCGTTGAAGGAACCTGAGCAGTTTTGAAAAAGAGTGGTTTAGGCTCCGCTTTTTGGAAAAACTTATGTTTTTGAAAAAACCGAGTAATCTACAGTATAGATTTTCGCTCAAGAGGTCACTCCCCGTGAAGGGATCTCGGTTCTTGCCTTCTGGAATGAGGTGCTGGATATTCATGACCAAATACCACTGTGCAAAGCGAAAGAATATAACTACAGTTTTTCGAAATTTGTTCCAACATCTTTTAGGTTTATTTTCTTGCATTAATAAAAATTAATGCGGTCCCATCAGTTTAATCCTATCACACTAGAAAAGAACGAAAATACGATGTATATATATGCCATACGCATTCGCCACGGGGCCCCGTCATCATCCGTTAGGTTACTTAACTAACGACAGAGCGGGGGCTGGACTAGCGCGGATGCAAAATATATACAACATCTACTAGTATATATATAAGCATATATAACATTCGTCCCAGGTATGATAATAAGCAACATCACAGAATCTCAGCCAACAAAACAGAAAGGTGGATAATCTTGAAGCCTCAGGTTTTATTTGAGCCGCAAATAAAACCCGACGTTTCCGGTCGTGTGGATAGCCTGTGCAATGAAAACCTGGACACCTACGACGCAGCAAGTTACCCACCAATCCTAGAAGTGAGGCAACCCCTTTCAACAAAATGAATGGGCCACCCAGCACTTCACGAAATCCGGTAATTTGGGCGCCCCTCCGTGGGTCATCCTATACCCCTACGAGTGCGGCGAATAGCCCGCCAATTCTAGAATGAAGCCCCCTCCGTCTCAACACCATGAGATGCAGGCTTATTGCCTTCTAAAACCCGGTTATTCGTGCACTCCACCATGGGGTAATCCTAGTACAGAAAATGAAAATAATATGTACAAATGGTGATATCGACCTTAACCCGGTCGTGCCCCAAAAAAATATACAACCCGGCAAAGACGGCAGTCCACATGTCGGACGCTCGTCCCGCAACAACAAATGTACAAATGAATACAAACTGTTCTAAATCATTCCACCACCGGCTATCCACCACGACAATCCAATCACAATATCAGCACAATCACAAAACATCAACGTGAATGCCATATTCACAAACTCGTCTAAAAGGACATATAGCAGATAGACGGGTTTACCGATCAAATGACATTCACGGTCGCATATGCTAATCTAAGTACTGATAACAATTAAACAGTTAAAATATAACGACTTCGAAACACTCCGAATTGCCCCAAGCTGAAAAACAACAGAAAATCAAACTTGAGCAAAAAACTAACACCTGAAACCCAAACTCCATGAGATAAGAACACAGACCAAAACACGAGGCAATCCACCACAATAAAACCGGTGAGGCCGGATTTTTGAGGGGTGTGGCCGGCCATAACATGGTGGAATTGACTTGTTTTTGTTCAGGGTTCATCTCTCTATCAGAAGATCACTCTGCACTTGCTTAAACTTTTTTTTGAAGCCTTGGAAAAATCGACAGAAACTGGAAGTTTGGTTTCAATGTTACGGGGTTGTTTCGGTTTCGTTGTTTTAATATTGTTTAAACTTGCTAGTGTAGGGTTTATGGGCTGGCTTTGATACCATGAAAGGTTACGCTAGTGTCTCGGCCAACTACTGTGACCAAATGCGGAACAAATTTTTTTCTAACGATTAGAACATGACACTAGAATAACTTTTAACCCGGATCTTACCATAAACCTAACTAGCTAAATAAAGAGAGCTATCTACTATGATGAAGAAATCTCACCAAACGAACCAAGTCTTTTGGTTTTCTTTCCTCATCTTTAGCTCTAAGTGGCCACCTTGAACTTGTTTGATCTCTATTTCCGGCTCCATCGGTCTTCCGGCTTGTTCTCCGGCCCTCCTTTGTCGTAAATGATTCACTCGAGGGATGCGATCCATGGCTCTAGCTCCTAACTAGGTGTCAAATATGAGCAACTAGAGAACTTGGGTTTCTAATCCAAGTTGTCTAGGATGTAGTGTGGAGATCTAAGTGTTTTGCTATCTCTTTCTTGCCTCTTCACTTGTTTCTCAACTCATGAGAAGGGTAGTGAAGAAGAAGATGATGAAGGTGGAGGAAACTCAAGAGAAAAGAGAGGAGGTGAAGAAAAATGGGAGCTCAAGAAAATGAAGCACGCTTGAGAGAGAAAATCAACACAAAGGTTGTGTATGAATTCTCAAGAATAAACAAGGGTAGCCATGCTTCAATAGTAATCACAAATGAATAAAGAATTCATTTGTAAACTATTGAAGTCATGCCGCTCACCATGCCTCCCTCTCCTTAATTTCCACCTTATTTCCATTTATCAATAAATGGAAAAGTCCATGATGAGGTGTCCACCTTCTAGAAGGTAATTTGTAATAAAATACGGATTATAGTTTGTTGTATATAATACCTGCATTCGGATAAAAACATGAATGCCCAAAGAGATAGAATAACACGAAGAACGTAATACTAGAATATACATATCAAAATACATATATGTAAACTATTAAATCAATACCTGATTTAATAATCCGGCTCAAACCCGAACCGGCTAGTATTACCAACTGTCCGATCGAAAGTCCGAGTACAAAGTACATCAATCGATCGAGACCTTGCACGTATCCAATACGGCTACTACATCATTTCGCCTGAATCAGGAAAACCCTCTGTGTGGAACTCTAAAAACTCGACAGCACGCCGACAGTGAGTTACTGGATAAATCCATAACCACAAGCACGTCAGCGGCACTAGCTGTACACAACGGTTACCTGGGTACTTGTCGAAAATGAAGACCGACGAGCATACTCATCCGAATCCCTACTGAGCCTATCTGTGACGATCTCCGTACAGTTCGGTCTCTTCGTTTGAGAGTATCACATACCGGGTCTAGGGGATGGTAAACGTCAGACCCTAATAACCCGATAAGTCGTGCTGATATGGCTCGGGACCAATCCGGGAAACTACTGATCAGCCTATCAGTAAATCCCAATTGCCTTGGCCAAGGTCTTATGGTCCTGATCAATCGAACACAGTGCGATATCGACTCCCTATACCGGGAGAGACGAATCCCCAACAATCGCTCACTGCCTCCATGTGGCTTGGGACTGTACCTAACCAAAACCTGTTTGCACGACTCAGTTGAGCCGTGGTAGGGTAGTGATTAAAGCACAGTGGGAACTCACACGAGACAAATGCCGATCTCAGGTCTAAAGACTAACCTGTACTCATGTCACCTGAGAACTTCCACCTGATGATAGGTATAGTACCATCTGGAAGTTCTCGGCGAGTCCGTCCGGTGTACTCACCCCCAGTGAGCACCTGTATACGATCTTAGGTGCGAAAGACCAATGGCTGCGGGACTATACCATCGCCACTCGTCGGGGGTCTAGAAATGTATACACTAGTCTACTCCGGAATATCGATGTCCAGTCTCGATACTCCCACGACTAGGGACCATTTAAGGATGTGCGTACCGACTATCCAGCTCCCACAAGTATGATCGCCATCACAACGCAGGTAGTCTAGCAAAGATCCTACGGGCTTTATCAACATGTATAAAAGATATGTAATAGCAATTAAAACATGCACATGTTAAGATAAAGACAAACCAGATAGCATACTTTCATATCGAGCAAGACTGTCCTGTACATATATATGTCTAAGCATCCATATGTATACATATACAATAATGGCCTCTAGGACATACATATCCAACAGAGCCAACCCATTAATCCCTTACTAGCAGTTTTTGACGATGTTAGAGTATCGAAACCGAAAAAACTCTGAAACAATACCCTGATTATTCAAGTTTCTGTCAATTTCCAAATAGTCTTCAAAAATTATTTAAACAATTGCAGAAGACTACCTTGGTGACAACTAGAACACACTCAAAACACGAGCCCTAAATTCCACCATTGGCCCGGCGAGAATGGAGGAAAATTCGGCCTGGCCAGTTTTATATTGGACTTGGGACTCGAGATTTTTTGGGTGTACTAGTCTCTGGTATATTGGTTAATTGGTATTGTTCGATTTTTCCCAGGTTGGATATTATGTTATCTTTAGTTTGGGGGCAATCCGGGGTATTTCGAAGTCGCTATTTTTAACACTGTTAAAAAGTTTTCAGTACATGCATTACTATCTGCGATCATGAATGTCATTAGAGCGGTACAACTTATCTAATTGCTATATATCTTTTAGACAGGTTTGCGAACATGACATTCACGTTGATGTTCAGTGTTGTGGTTGTGGTTCGATCGTCATGGTGGATAGCCAGTGGTTCAAGGATAGTACAATTTAGATTTGTTTGTACATTTGATATTGCGGGGCGAGCGTCCAACTTGTAGATTGCCGTCTCTGCCAGCTTGTATATTATTTATTTGGGGCACAACCGGATTGAGGTCGATGTCACCCTTGTACATATTATTTTCTTTTTTGTACTAGGATTACCCCGTAGTGGAGTGCATAAATAGCCGGGTTCTAGAGGGCAACGGGTCCGCATCTCATGGCGTTGAGACAGAGGGGACCTTACTCTAGAATTGGTGGGCTATTCGCTGCACTCGTAGGGGGTATAGTTTGACCCAATGTGGGGTGCTCAAGTTACCGGATTCTGTGATGTGCTGGGTGGCCCATTCACTTTGTTGATTGGCGTTGCCTTACTTCTGGGATTGGCGGGTAACTTCCCGCACTCGTAGGGATCTAGGTTTTCATTGCACATGCTATCCACACGACAGTGAACGTCGGGTCTTATTTGCGGCTCAAGTGAAACCCGAGACTCTAAGATTATCCACCACTCTGTGTTGCTTGGCTGAGCTTCTGTGATGCTTCTGTGATGTTGCTTATATCATGCCTGGGACGAATGTTATATACACACACACACCAGTAGATGTTGTATATGTTTTGCACCCGTGCTAGTCTAGCCCCCGCTCTGTCGTTAGTTAAGTAATCTAACGGGTGATGACGGGACCCAGTGGTGAATGCGGTTGGCATATACGTACATTTTTTTCTTTATCTGGTGTAATATGTTTAATTGATGGGACTGTGTTGATTCTGATCAATGCAAGGATAAAACAAACATATATGATGTTGGAACCAAGTTTTAAAAACAGACATTACAGACGTTTTCTTTTGCTTTGCACAGTGGTATTCGGTTATGAATATCCAGCACCTCATTCGACGAGGAAAGAGCCGAGATCTCTTCACCGGGAGTGACCTCTTTAGCAAAAGTTTGCGTCAGGGTAATAACTTCAGTATAGTCGATTCATTTTCTTTGCATCGTTGTATTCGGTTTGGAATATCCTGCATCTCATTCGATGAGGAAAAAGTCGAGATCCTTTCACCGGAAGTGACCTTTTTAGCGAAAGTTTGCGCCACTATATATTTGTAAAACCACTTGGATTCCTTCAACGATATCAAGTTCATTACGTTAAAGGTTTTTCGCCAAAAACCAGCTGTAGCCCTCCGTCATTTCGGATAAATAGCACATAGTATTCGTGCGGTGTTTGTTGGCCAAAATCAAGGCATCATGAATGGTAGCTGTGTGTTGTTTGTCCATAGCATGAATATGCATTGGTTTAGGACAGTCGTACCACTTTGTTGACCAAAGTCAAGGGTGTGTGCGGGTGTGTCTAAATCAATCAGGATAATGACGGGTAGAACTTGACTTGCGTGTTATGATTTGTTGGCCAAAGTCAAGGTCTAAGCGCTTGGGGTAAAAACAGACATCGGGAGTTTCAAACATACAAGAAACTTGTTAGGTATGCGCATACCTTCTGGAATGTGGTGAGTGAATTCTATCAAGTTATCATGCGATGATAGTTGGTTCCCGATTCTCACCGATGAGTAGGTTTACTCCTCGGGTGATTTTAAATGATCCCGACTAATTCTCTTTTGGGTTTGGAGGAGAATTTGAGGAAACAGTGGGAGACATCCTGATTAGATAAATTGATTAACCATTCTGATCTAAGTTAGAGTGCACGCTGAGTGTTTCTTTTCTCTCTCTTTTGCAGCGACCATGGCCCGACTCTAGACTAAAACTCATGAACCAAATTAACTGAACCTTCTTAAAACACTTTGGTTTTTGGATTGTCATAGTCGCATATATCATTGCCGCTCCTACATCACCTTTACATTTCTCCGGAACATTCCGTATCATTACGAAATCCACATCATGTATTTTCCATTTTATTTGTAAAATGGAAATGGGGTGTAAAAGAGAAAATGAGGTGTAAAAGAGAGTGATGTGTACCATACTTGAATAGTATTGACAAATGAATTGTAAATTCATTTATGCAAACTATTCGAGCATGGTTGTGTTATTATATTGGAAAAATGGTTTTACAAAACCATGATTGATGTTTTTCTCTCTTGAGATTTTTTTCCATTCTCATCTTTTGGTTCTCTCCTCACAAGCTCTTTTCTTGAGCTCCTTCTCTTCCTCCTTACCCTCTCATGAGTTGAGAAACAAGGGAGGAAGAGACATAGAAAAATACTAGAACCACAAACTACATCACTAGATACTCTAGATTAGCAACCTAGAGCCTTTAGTTGCTCCACTAGGTTTTTGAGTGGAGCTAGAACCATGAACCACATCTCTCGGGTGGATCATCTTCGACGGAAGAGGACAGGAGATCAAGCTCGATCACGGAGTCCTCATGGAGCTGAGAAAGAGGGTAGAAGACCGAAGGACATGGATCTTTCGGTATAACTCTCTGCCACAGTAGCTAAACCTCTTTAGTTTACCAGATTCAATGTTTGGTTAGATTTTTAGGTAGTGGTTTCTAGCGCCAAGTTTTACAAAAGTTAAAGGTTTTTCGTTTCGCAACGGCCGCTGTTGGCGGCCATAGCGCTAGGAACCCTAACAGATATTGGCTAATTGACTCTCGGCAGATACGTATTCTAATATGATACCTCCTTTGTGAAAATGGTCATGTAAGAAATGGTATCGTATATCGATATGAGTCGTCGTCGTTATTTACAACTAAGCATTTTAAATCTTTATTGTTAAAGTCACGCGTGTACATTATATATATATATATATATTATTGTAACGTTTTCCCATTAAAATAGTTATATTATTATAAATTATTTTACATAAGTCTTTTCAAATACTACGTTATAATCCTTATTGCAGAATTAACTAACACCAAATAGATTATGTTTTAAATTATCTACTAACAAAACATCATGTATTATAGTAATATTAGAATTATACATAAATGAATTAGTACTTTTACCGATGATGTTGGCCTTTTTATTTTCGCTAAATGTCACGGTACCACCATTTTCTCTTGATGGCATTTAAAAAATAACTGTAGATTATGTTGATGGCCTTTTTATTTTCGCTAAATGTCACGGTACCACCATTCCAACTAAGGAAACACCAAATATTTCTTGTCATGTGTCTCGAGCAACCATTATCAAGAATCCACTTTTCTTTACGTGATCTAAGATTCTGGAAAACAAGAAAACATAGGTGTGACCTTAGGGATCCATTTCATTCTCGGTCTACTGGGGTTAGAAGTGAAATGATATTTATATAAAAAAATTTAACTTTATTTGACAATATCTACTAATATAACCTAATTTACCACAATAATTACAAGTTATATATGCAAATCTATTTCTATCTTTATATGTTTTAGATTTTTTAATAAACTTAGTATGTTTCTCATAGTTGGAATCATCATGAAAACCGACACCTTGACGTTTATAATGATTTATACGTGTTCCTAGCATAACGTCAAGATTATCTTTAATTTTAGTAAACTTTAGGATAATATTTTCTTTAATTTCTAATTTTCTTTTTAATTCAAACATTTCATTTTTCAAAGAAAATATAGTATTATCAACTTTAGAAATTTCTTTTAAAATTAGGTTTTCGTTTAATGTCTTAATTTCATGAACTAATATTTCTTTTTCATTTTCTTTTAAATTATTATTTACACTACAGTTATTTTTTAGTTTATATTTAGTATAAATTTTCTGACAACTATCTTTTAAATAAAAACACAAATTAATTAAATTATGTTTATCTAAGTTTTTTTTATATCAAGAATATCATCACTTACATCGTTGTCGTCAATCGCCATGAAGCGCATGTTGCCGACTTCCTCGTTTTCTGATTCACTCGAATCGAAATCATCCCAAATGGCTTGGAATGCACGTTTCTCTAAACCTTTTTTCATTTTGGTTTGTCCTTGAACTTAAGGTTCGGATAATCTGCAATGAGATATCCTTCTTTATTGCATTCAAAACATCACATGGTTTTGGAAGTGTTGCCTGTTTCTTAAAAGAGTTGCTTCTTACCTTAAGAAACCTTTTGAAATGTCTTGCAATGTTTGCCATTTCTTCGTTGTCGCTCTCATCATCGCTTTATGGGATTGGCTCTTTAAATTTGTTGATCGACGCTTTGATTGTGATATTCTTTTTTTGATTGGCTTCCTTTGTTTTGATGTCACCGAGTTGTATCTTATAAGTTTTCAACTTACCAACGAGAGTGTCAATACTCATGTTGCTCATGTCGTTTGCCTCTTCAATAGCGGTAATCTTAGACTGCCAAGACAGGATTAGTGATTGAAGAATCTTATAGTTCTTTTATTTATCTACAAACTTTTTACCTAAATTAAATAACTCTGTTACTATATTGTTAACCTAGAGTACATTGAATCAATTGATTTGTCTTCTCTCATAGAAAACATTTCGTAATTGTGCATTAACCTATTAATTTTACTTTCTTTTACTTGGCTCGTACCCGTATATGCAGTCTCGAGAGTTCTCCAGATATCATATGCCGTTTGACGCATGGAAATTCTATTGAATTCTTCTGGAACCAACAAGAAGTGAAGGGCATTCATAATCTTAATATTTAATCTTATAAATTGTTGTTCTGCATCAGAATATTGTTGTGGTAGGAATAACGAAGGCTTCATCTACAATATCTAAAATATCCAAGTCTATACATTGTAGAAATATTCTTATTTAAGTTTTCCAAAATTGAAAATTAGTGCTATTAAAAAGTGGGGGTCGTGTGGTGGATTGACCCTCTAGTTGGTTTGCCATTAGGAGCTAATGAACTCTAGATGTTATTCAAAAAATTGAGCAACCTAGCTCTGATACCAATTGAAAATACTTTAAAGGGGGAGGGTGAATAAGGTGTTTATAATGCATATGACAAATTTTAAAAATTACTATTTTACTTTTAAAAGGATTATTATGTTTCTGCGGAATATATTTAAAACAAGTTTTTAAACAAAGAAACTTAAGAATGATAATCATAAAAATTGCTAAAAAAATAAAAGGAAGAAATCAATTACAAACACAAGGATATGTTGACTAAGGTTCACTATCTCCTGTGGCTAGTCCCCATCTGAGTCTCCTACTCAGGATTTTTCCACTATGTGTGTGAAGTACATAAATTCCTCTTCACAGGGATGTGAAGAAACAAAATATCCCTCTTTATAAGAATCAATCACTCAAACTTGTGATTCCCTAGGAAACAAGCTTTCTCTCTAAACCGTGATTCTCTAAGAAAGCCGTACTTTTCTCTCTAATTCACATCTCTCCAGGATGATATCTTTTCCACTCCGAATGTACAATTCAAGTGTAAGGTGAATCATCCTTTCTCTTGGGTTACAAATCGATTTTATTACAAACGATTTCGCTCACTCACAATCCTATCGATTTTAAAGATTATTACCGGTTTGGCACAAGGATTGTTTTGAGAGATTTGAATAGGTTTATGGCACTTGAGGAAATGAGGATTTTGACAAGTTAAAGCGCGAAGAACGATCAGTTTTTTCCAGAAAGATTTGCAATGAACGTGTCTTAGAAAGTGTGAGATCTCATGGCATTATATATGGATCGAATGAGAAGTTATTCTAACTCCAAATAACTGCTAATAACTGCCATAAACAGTTAATGACCGTTGGGAACAGTTAGAAATAAAAAGGAGTAAATATCCTTTCGATTCAAAATTTGAATTTGAATTAACTGCCAAAAATGCCCGTGGAGACGTCAGCTCCAGAAATAAAATCCTCTTAGAGATGTCTGTATATCTGCCTTTGAGAAGTATACAAAATGAAAATTTTTGGAGTTTGTTCTTATAGACGTCTTGTGGAGACGTCTGCTGTTTTAAAATATCTTATACATACGTTTGTAGGAGACGTCTGTTTTTTGACATTATGAAAACTGTTTTGAAATATTAGCAGTTTGAATTCCAACGGATAAGTTAGACGTCTCTGAAAGAGAGCGAGACGTCTTGAGCATTAAGAATGTGTTGGAATGAGATTTCTAACCTTATAAGATCATCACTAATTACAAGTATAACTCTCACAACTAATATCTTCATTTTGGTTTTTCGATTAGCTTCATTTCTTTGAATAGTTACTCTGCGACGTCATTGATTAGCATCACGTTATTGCTTGCTTCGAGTTGTCATGCCATATCACCGTTTTGAGTGCGTATCATATTGTAGGCAATCTTACTTGATGTTTGATATATCGCGCATGATATACTCAAGACAAAAACTTGGAAATATCATTAGTAACTTATGAATTCGTTTAAATACGGGTTTGAACTAAATAATCGAAATTGAGGATCGTGTGACACGGATGTCAATATTAATTAGATATAATTATAGTCATTATGGTTGTTTTACTTGTGAATTAACATCCAATTAATATCAAACTTATGGACGGGGAGAGGCATAGGGAGAGGAAGGAGGCGGCGGTGGAGAAGAGGAGAATAGAAGGATGAGGATTAGGGCATGGTGGAGGAGAAGTGGAGGAGGAAGAGGATAGGGTTTTGGTGGAGGTGATTCCGACAAAGGCGGTGGGGGAGGAGGCAGAGCTATAGTCACAAATTCGTCGTTCGGGTATAATTCGGCGAGATCGAAAATTCGGATTTGGAGAACTATTCAGAAAAAATCAGCAGGTATTCGGGAAAGATTCGGTAAGTGTTTGGGAAATGTTCGGGAAGGATTTCAAGCAAGAAATTAATATATGAGATGCTAGGTTTTGATTTTGTGAATTATTTGCTGTTTTTTGAATTATTCGCTGTTTTTTCACATAATTCGTGAATAATTCGCGAATTATTCGGCCCGCCGATTAATTCGGCGATTAAGTCGGCTGATAAAATTTCGCGAATGCGGCGAATAATTTGCGAATTATGTGACTATAGGCAGAGCAGGTGCATCGTGGCTGGAGGAGGAGGCAGTGAGGATGTGATTAGGGGTTAAGGTGAGGAGAGAATAAGAAGAAAAGGGCGAGGGAAGAAGAGAATGAAGAGGAGAGATTTAATAGGGAGAGAAAGAAAAGGAGGATACCATGGAGGATTTAGTGGGGGAGAAAGAGGGGAGATAAATGATGGGAGGAAGAAAATGGGATAAATGAAATTAAATATTTAATTTAACCCTAGTGAACTTAATTAACCCCTAAACTAGCACTACACCAACGGAAGTGGTCTTTTTAGTTAACGGAGAAGGTTTGGGATGCCCTTTTTGAAAACACTAAGTTTGGGGTGTTTTTTTTTGAAAATATGAAAGATCGGGGGTTTAAAATTAAAAAACCCTGATACAATTAAACTAAAATAAGATGTTGCTGAATTCTGAGTGGCTGAAGTGGCCTTTTTAGCGCATAGCGGTTAGGCATACTAGTTGTTTCGCTAGTTCTACTGGCTTTTAAAACACTGGTTTTAGCATCAATTTTCGTTACAACCTTTTTTTTTATCGGAGGGTTTACCAAACTTGCACTAGCTGTAAGAATTTGACTAGCACATGTGTCCATTCTATTTTATGCCGTCATTGATATAAACTAGAGACATCTATGCAAAAAAATGAAAATTACATTACCATGTTCTTAGCAAAAATATAAACAAACTTTTAGCATAACAATTTTATTTAGGAGTTATATTGTCCTGAGAAACGTTCTTGGGAAAGAAAATTCCCAAGAATAGCTTAATAAATCAACATCAACCATTTTTCTAAATGGGCACTGTTTATCTTGATCTCCATACCTAATGCATGGACATACCAACTTTCATGCGGTTTGAATGGTCAATGCCCGCTGATCTAAAAGTGTAACATTCCATATAGTTAAAAAATCGTTAATTTTGTAACCATCCAATTCAAAAGCAATATGCATTGAAACTTCAAGATGCGCAAAAAGAAGATGACATTGACATTCTCGAAACGTTTTTTTCTTTTTATTTAAACTTCCAGGGAGAATTTTTTTGAAGATAATCAACTTGGATTATGAATGATAGAAATGATGTTTTTGTTTTGTCAAAGAACAACAACAATCCAGAAGGGTTATTTTTGTATCACCTGCACAATACTACGAAGAGCCTTCAATCTTTATTAAATATTTGTAATTTCCCCAAGTAGATTTATGGTTGTTTTTGTATTTGATCTTCCAAAAATTATAACTATATATACAAAGAAAAATTTGTAATTTGTTGAGAAATTAGGAAACAAAAGGAAAATCAAATGTTGGTTTAATGTTCAATGTTTACAAACTTAGTAAAAAAACATTATTACATACACAGACCGAGAAATTTCTATAAATATTTAGAATACAAGGAATTTTTGCAAATGTTTAAAATCAAAGATTTTGTACAATCACATAAAAGATTGCATATAAACAAGAATGAAGAAGAAAAAACTTCGTGGAAAAAATAAATGATGAAAAATTAAGGAGGAGAAAAAACATAGTAGATAAAAACATTATGAAAAGTCAAGAAAAAAAGTAAAATTAACCTCAAGTTTTAGAGTTTTTTTCTAATAAACAATTAAAAAGGTATATCGTTTTTTTTTGAGAAAAATGCTAAAGTTCCATAATTTGTCCTGAAATACTTCGTGCCAAAGTTTTCGCCTAAGAAATAAGGAGTAAAACCCTAGAGAAAATCAAAGGAAAACAATCAAAGAATATAAAAATAAAAGGGTGGTTAAATACTCCTGTTTTATGTAATTTGGATTGGATATGAATATCCCGACTTACATAAAAAAAACTCAAGCCAATATTTTAAAATCATGTTTGAACGAAATCCATACGGTTTATATGGTAATATATTGCAGCATGTGGCTTTCTAGCATCCAAACATTTTCTTCCATGCATCTATTCTCGTATTTTGATCACATATTGCATAAAATTAACTTTATCTTATGTAGTGATACCTCACATTCGGTCCACATATACGATTGCATAACTCGCTTTTTGAATAGTAAATTATAATCTATTATTGTTGCCGAGATATATCTCTATTTTGATAAATTCCGAATATTGACTTCCGAAGGAGCATAACTAGTTTCTACATTTATCGAAATATTGTAAATTAATCATTTTCTTGGTGATATCTATATTTCTTCAAGAATTAGATGATTTGGAAAAAATACTTGGGTATAGAATTAAGAGCTTTTTAATGTTTTTTTTACATTTAACCACCTCTCTAAAACTTAGTTCATTACTAAAACACTCTCCTAAACTTGTTAATTACTAAAACACCCCTAAAACTTTAAAGATTCATTGATAGCAGTCCTATAATGATTTTTACGTATCAAATTTAATTTTCTTACTTTTTAACCTCAACGGAAAAGTTAATAATTCAAATCCTAATTAACTAACCTCTAATCCTAGACCTACTCTATATCTCCTCTCTTATCATTTCGTTGTTGGCGATGCCACCCTCCTCTTCAGCCACTGTAGCCGTCCTCTCCCGTTTTTCCTAATAAACCAAACACTAAAACCTTAACCCTAACCAAAACCTCCATCTTTTCCTTTTCCATCAGTTTCGTTCTCTTCACTCTATTCCAATCTCCTTCCTCCACCCTTCTCAATCCCATCCAAGCTCTCATCTGAAAGTATACGTTACCCATCCCGGTACTTACGGGAAGGCGGAATAGGTAAAAAACAAATTTCTACCTCAAGGTAACATAGACTAACCATGAAGGATCTTTGCTAAACAAAAACTAACAAACTAATTACAAGTTCTAGCTACTAGGTTAGATGGTTATACCTAGTTCTTGAACTCCTCTTCTTGTTGTGGTCCTCCTTGTTGCTAGCTCTTTGGAGTGGTGTAGACGGCTCCTCCTCTTCATCTTCTCTTTACCGAAAAAAGATCCACCCGAATGCCTCTACCTTGAGCTCCTACCTCAACCAAGAGGTAACTAGAGTGCTTGGCTTGCTAGACTAAGAACCCTAGAATGAGTAGAGAGTTGTCTTGATGGTTTTATCTTACAAAGCTCATGCTTTTCAACGCATGAAACGAGAGGTTTGAGAGAGGAAGAGGGAAAGCTTTTTCAAGAGAGAGAATGAGCATGAGAGAATAAGAAGAATAACAACCATGCTCTCATATGAGAGAATATGAGAATAATAATAATAATTAAAGAAAATTGTGATGGTTAGTTGAAGTGACCATTATCATTTCACATTTAATGCTAATTGCAAGCTTCAAGAAGCATCTTGCAAAAGAAATCATCATGGTCAAATGGTCAACAAAAGTCAAATGGTCAACCCAACCCTAACCATGGCACAATTATCCTTAATTAATATTATTAATCATATTTCTCATTCTCATTAGGGTTTAGAAAAAGTCAACTGTCAAAAACCCTAATGAGATTCCTCCGCCTCTGTCAACTGTGCATACACACCCGCATCTGTGTTTCGAGGAACACGAATACAATGAGACAAAACCAATCCCAAAACAAATATTAGGATCTGGCGTAAACCAAAGCACACTAGTAATAACTGTCCGGACACCAAACGTGCACAAGTGCGTGGATGTGAACGAACCCCGTCGCAAAACCATGCGACCTCTACTCTGTTTTGCCCAAAGGCGAACAACCCTCTGTGTGGGACTCTAAAGACTCGACACTACGCTGGCAGTGGGTTTAACCACAGGCCGCAAGCGGTACTAGCTGTACGTAACGGTCCCTAGGTAGATGCCGATAAGAAGACCGATGAGGTGAACCCATCCGAACTCCTACTGAGCCTGAATGTGACAATCTCCGTACAGTCCGGTCTGTTCGTCTAAGAGTATCGCATGTCGGGCCTAGAGGGGTGGTAAACGTCAGACCCTTAATAGCGGTACAAGTCGTGTCGGAGTGTAGCCCAGAACACCCTGAGAAACTACTGGAAACACTACCAGTAAATCACGCTTGCCCTGGCCAGGGACGACTATTTGTAATAGCTCTCCTAGATACAGCGCGATATCAACTCCCAATACCGGGTGAGACGAATCCTGTCTAACCGTCACTGCCTCCAAGTGTTTCGGGACTGCACCCAACTACTACCTGTTTGCACGACTCAATAGAGCCGTGGTAGGGTAGTAATCTAAGAATAGTGGGAACACACTCGAGGCGAAGTGACAGTGTCAAATCAACGGACTAAGCTGTACTCATGTCACCTGGGAACTGTTAACTGACGATAGGTATAATATCAACCAACAGTTCCCGACGAGTCATGTCCAGTGTACTCGTAACCTAACGGGCACCTGCATACTATCTCCAGTACGACGTACTGATGGCTGTGGGACATACCATCTCCCCTGCTGGGATA
The DNA here is from genome assembly GCA_030015575.1 of Agapanthus africanus. Lineage (NCBI taxonomy): Eukaryota > Viridiplantae > Streptophyta > Magnoliopsida > Asparagales > Amaryllidaceae > Agapanthus > Agapanthus africanus. Next base: position 59,088,065 of record JASDDO010000029.1, read on the forward strand.
AGAAGCGTATGCACCAGTTTACTCTGGAGTATCGATGCCCTGTCTCGATAATCCTACGACTAGGGACCAAAATAAGGATGTGCTTATAGACTACACAGCCCCTACTAATGTGATCGCTATCACAACGCCGGTACTCAAGCACGGATCCTAAGGGCTCCATCAATATGTATTAGCGATATGTTAAAAGAAACATGTACACATATTAAGATAGAAACAAACCAAGTAGCATACTACTATATCGAGCAAGACAGTCGTAAATCCGTGTATATATCCCAAGCTTCCAAAATGTATTATACAAACTAGTACCATACAATAATGGCCTCTAGGGCATACATATCCAATAATCTCCCACTTGCACTAAAGGCCAGTAATTGGTGTACCGCATACCCAATGTCTGCACGAAGCTGCTGGCGTACCGCATACCCAATAGCTCAAAAAGTCGCTCGAACTGTGTTTGAGGGAGGGCCTTTGCGAATGGATCCGTCGTGTTGTCTTTAGTGTTCACTCTCCGTATCTCGATCTCCTGGCGATCAATGATCTCCCTGATCAGGTGATACCGCCTTAAGATGTGTCTGGACTTCTGATAGGACCTTGGTTCATTCGCTAAAGCTATAGCCCCATTGTTATCGCAATACAAAGGTATTGGATCAACAATGGACCGAACCACATGAAGTTCACTAATGAACTTCTTCATCCAGACCGTCTCTTTTGCGGCATCGCTTGCAGCAATGTATTCAGCCTCCATCGTCGAGTCTGCGACGGTATCCTGTTTGGAACTCCTCCAACATACCGCCCCTCCGTTGAGGGTAAATACAAAACCCGAGACAGACTTGCTGTCGTCCTTGTCACTCTGGAAGCTTGAATCGGTATAGGACTCGACCCTGAGGTCTCCATTACCGTAAACCAGGAACATCTCTTTAGTCCTTCTCAGGTACTTGAGAATGTTCTTCACTGCCGTCCAATGGTTCTCACCTGGGTCTGACTGATACCGGCTCACCACGCTCAGCGCGTAAGCTACATCTGGTCTTGTACATAGCATCGCATACATTATAGATCCTACCGCCGAAGCATAGGGTATAGTGCTCATGCGAACCCTCTCCTCGTCAGTCTTGGGAGATATCTTCTTGGAGAGGGTGATTCCGTGCAATGCTGGTATATTACCACGTTTGGAATCTTCCATATTAAATCTCTTTAGTATGGTCTCTATGTACCTGGACTGCGAAAGTCCCAGTAATTTCTTGGATCTATCTCTGTAGATCCTGATCCCCAGTATGCATGTGGCATCACTCAGGTCCTTCATAGAGAACCGTTGTGAAAAGAATAACTTGACCAATTGTAGCATAGAAATGTCATTTCCTATCAAAAGAATGTCGTCCACGTACAAGATTAGGAATACGACAGTTCGCCCTACAATCTTCTTATAAATACAAGGCTCATCTTCGTTCTTGATAAAATCAAATTCCTTGATTGCTTCATCAAAATAGATGTTCCAGCTCCGCGATGCCTGCTTTAGTCCATAAATGGATTTAAGCAACTTGCACACTTTACCGCTGTTCCCACTGTCTACAAAACCATCTGGCTGATCCATATAAACGCACTCTTCTAAACTGCCGTTTAGAAAAGCCGTTTTTACGTCCATCTGCCAGATCTCATAGTCATGGAAGGCAGCAATGGCAAGTAGGATTCGAATGGATTTAAGCATAGCCACTGGAGAAAAAGTTTCGTCATAGTCCATACCAGGTCTTTGACGAAAACCTTCTGCAACAAGTCTCGTCTTATAGGTTTCCACCTGCCCATCTACACCAAGTTTCCTTTTGTAGATCCATTTACATCCAATGGGTTTTACCCCAGGTGGAGCAATATCCAAGGTCCACACTTTATTGGTGTACATGGACTCTATTTCGGATCGCATAGCATCCGGCCACTTATCAGAGTCCTTACTGATAATGGTCTGCTTGAAACTGGTTGGGTCATCTTCTTCCAAGATGCAATCCTTTCGCTCCCCGTCTATGAGAAAACCGTAATATCTCTCGGGCAGATGAGAAATCCTACCAGATCTGCGGAGTGGTTGAGGTTCGTCTGGGGTTATTGAATTCTGAGGTTCTGTCAAATCTTCAGTTTTATTTTGTGGTCGCTGAATTTCTTCCAGTTCTACCGAACTCCCACTAGTTTCTTTTGCAAGAAATTGCCACTCTAAAAAAATGGCGTGGCGAGATACAAACACCTTCTGTTGCTCGGTGTTGTAGAACAGATATCCTATAGAGTTTTAAGGATATCCCACAAATTTACATAGAACTGAACGTGCCTGAAGTTTGTCTGGATTTTGTACTTTTACATAGGCCGGACAACCCCATATCTTAATGCGCTTAAGATACGGCCTTTTACCATTCCATATCTCGAATGGTGTCTTAGACATTGATTTAAGACGGAACATCATTCAAGAGATATGCCGCTGTCAAAAGCGCATGTCCCTAAAATGAAAAAGGCAACTCGGCACTACTCATCATGGAGCGAACCATATCCAATAGGGTACGATTCCTCCGCTCCGATACACCGTTGTGCTGTGGTGTATAAGGAGGAGTAAGCTAAGAGAGAATTCCATTCTCTTTTAAGTAATCTAGGAATTCCGTGCTTAAGTACCCACCTCCCCTATCCGATCGGAGGATCTTGATACTTTTGCCAGTCTGGTTCTCTACTTCGTTTCTGAATTCCTTGAATTTCTCAAAAGCTTCAGATTTGTGTTATATAAGATACACAAATCCGAATCTAGAGTGAATGTGATGAAGTACGAGAACCCACCCCTTGCATGTATAGACATCGGACCACATACATCACTGTATATAAGTCCCAAGAGCTCAATTTGCTCTTTCTCCATGTCCGGTGAACGGAGATTTGGTCATCTTTCCTTTGAGACAAGACTGACAAGTTTCATAAGATGAAAACTCGAACGTATCCAAGAGTCCATCTTTATGCAACTTAGTCTTTTCTCTCCGATATGATCAAGTCTACAATGCCATAAGTAGGATTCGTTCGTATCTGAACTCTTCCTCTTGCGTGTGTTTTGTACATTGAGAACTGTATTCTGATTTAGAACATAAATACCATTACACAGTGTACCTTCTGCAACCAGTACCTTATCAAGGTAAATGTTCATGATATTTCTATCAAGAACAAAGTTATATTCATCTTTATCGAGTAAAGAAACTGATATGATGTTGCAAACCATGGAAGGTACATAGTAGCAATTGTTCAAAATCATAGTGTTGCCATTTGGCAACACTATGTGATATTCACCGACGGCTGCAACATTAACTAGTGTTTCGTTCCCTACCCTGAGGGACATATCACCAGGTGCAACTTTCCTACTATTTCTCAGTCCCTGCAATAAATTACAGATATGATATCCTGATCCGGTATCAAGTATCCAGGAGGTAGGGCTGACCGAAAAGCAATTTTCAATTACAAGAACACCTGAAGTAGATGCAAAACTATGCTTCTTCTTCAACTGGGTCTCCTTGGAATCTATACAATCCTCTTTCCCTTGCTCATACTTACGATTGCCATCATAAGTTAGAACCAAACCGACGTTCCTCAGCTCCGAATAAGAATTCGGATCGGTCAAGCGAAACATTTTATTATCTTGATTAGGGCGTGAAATGGTTGCTACCTGGAGAGAGAGAAAAGAAACACTCAGCGTGCGCTCTTGTAAGATTAGATTGGTTTATTAATTTATCTAATCAGGATGGCTCCCACTGTTTCCTCAAATTCTTCTTCAAACTTTTAAAAGAAGAACTAGTCAGGATTAATCGCACGTCACAATACTTGCTTAACCTTTCAGCCAGGCTAGTGTTGGTACTTCGAGGGAGGTTTTCCAACGCTTTCGTGAAGTTCCTTAATTATATAACCTCTTTTTCCTGGAGGCGTAGCCCCGCTAACACCGTTCTAGACACCTACTTGGTTTATAGTATTGATTGTTAAGTGAAATAATCTCCCGAGAGTAATCCAACTCATCAGTAGGATTGGGATCCAACTATCATTGTGTGATGACCTAGATGGAATCCACTCTAGTCACCACACTCCAGAAGGTATGCTGAATCTGTAAGTTTCCTGTATGTTTGAAACTCCCAATGTGGTTTTTGCCCTTAGGACCCAAGTGACCTTGACTGAGCCAACATATCAAAGGATCCTAGTCAAGTTCAACCCGTCATTATCTTGATTGCATTAGACCCACCCGTACGAGTCCTTGACTGAGCCAAAATGACCGCACGACTGTCCGAACCAATCGCATTATATGCTACAGAAAAATATTACATAGCTACCGTACACTACGTCTCGGCTGAGCACGAAACACGTAGCACGAATACTAAGCAATACCAATCCAAAATGATGGAGGGCTACGACTCGGTTATGGCGAAAACCCGTTAACGTAATGAACTTGATATCGTTGAAGGAACCTGATAACCCTTTTAAAATATATAGTGGCGAAAACTTTTGTTAAAGAGGTCACTCCTTGTGAAGGGATCTCGGCTCTTTCCTCGTCGAATGAGGTGCAGGATATTCCAAACTGAATACCTCGATGCAAAGCAAGAATAATCGACTATAGTGAAGTTATTACCCTGACGCAAACTTCTGTCCAAGAGGTCACTTCCGATGAAGGGATCTCGGCCCTTGCCTCGTCGAATGAGGTGCTGGGTATTCATAACCGAATATCTATGTGCAAAACAATAGAGAACGTCCTTGCAATAACAGCTTTTTGAAAATTGTTCCAACATCTTTTAGGTTTATTTTCTTTGCATTAATATAATGCGTCCCATCAATTAATCCTACCATTGCAGAAAACAACGAAAATATGATGTACGCTTATGCCATCCGCATTCGCCACGGGGCCCCGTCATCACTCGTTAGGTTACTTAACTAACGACAGTGCGGGGGCTGGACTAGCGCGAATGCAAAACATAAGCAACGCCTACTAGATATCATATATAGATATATACATTCGTCAGATGCAATAATAGCCATTCCAGATCACAGATGAACACATTGGATATGCTAGGAATCCGCGTTTCGTTCGAGCCTGCAACGAAAGACGGATTACACGGTCGCGATGAATAGCCACACCCCACCCTAGACCCCTACAGGTGCGGAAAAATACCCACCAAGTACCCGAAGTGAAGCAACCTCTTTCAACAACGTGAGTAGGCCACTCGGCACTTCAAAGTACCTGGTAGTTTGTGCATCCCTCCTTGGGTCTATCTTAGGAGCAAAAACAGTAAAAGAAATAATATACAATGGCGGCTACAACCTCAACCCGGATGTGCGGCCATAAAAAATAATATTACATCAATTTACAATTTACATCAAATGAAAGATAAACAAACTCTCATCTCACAAACCCCGGCTATTCATTCGCGACAATCCAACAAGTTCATATACACAATCCAACATCACAGATCACAGATATGTACATCCCCCACTAATCGACGCATAGCGATTAGTCGACGTTCAGTACATATATCATATTACAGATATAATAAATTAGCTAAAATTTATAGAATTTCGATCAATATTCCAATTTGAAACTACCCTAAACACAACACTGTTCTCCGCAGAAACTGGGCAGAAACAAAGCATCTTAAAAATCATAAAACATCAGTCTGAACATACTGCAGGAAAAACGAGTCGCGACCGAGTCGACTCGGCCGCGGATCCACGGCGAAACGCTTGGTTTCGCCGCGCTTCTGCGGCAGTCTGATCGAGTCATGGGCTCGTTTTTCTTGGCTGTTCCTAAAAAACCCTGTGCGTATTTTCCAGGTCCGTGGAAATATTTTTAGACCTGTTTTTAAAATCGGCAGAAATCACAAGATTTTGTTGTATTTTGCGATTTTTTTCCGGATCGAAGTTCTAAACACTTTGCTAACATGTTAGTTGTTGTTTAGCTAGGCTCTGATACCATTGAAAGTATACGTTATCCATCCCGGTACTTACGGGGAGGCGGAATAGGTAAAAAACAAATTTTTACCTCAAGGTAACATAGACTAACCATGAAAGATTTTTACTAAACAAAAACTAACAAACTAATTACAAGTTCTAGCTACTAGGTTAGATGGTTATACCTAGTTCTTAAACTCCTCTTCTTGTTGTGGTCCTCCTTGTTGCTAGCTCTTTGAAGTGGTGTAGACGGCTCCTCCTCTTCGTCTTCTCTTTGCCGAAGAAAGATCCACCCGAAGGCTTCTACTTTGAGCTCCTACCTCAACCAAGAGGTAACTAGAGTGCTTGGCTTGCTAGACTAAGAACCCTAGAATGAGTAGAGAGTTGTCTTGATGGTTTTATCTTACAAAAATCATGCTTTTCAACACATGAAACAAGAGAGTTTTGAGAGAGCAAGAGGGAAAGCTTTTTCAAGAGAGAGAATGAGCATGAGAGAATAAAAAGAATAACAACCATGCTCTCATATGAGAATAATAATAATAATTAAAGAAAATTGTGATGGTTAGTTGAAGTGATCATTATCATTTCATATTTAATGCTAATTGCAAGCTTCAAGAAGCATCTTGCAAAAGAAATCATCATGGTCAAATGGTCAGCAAAAGTCAAATGGTCAACCCAACCCTAACCATGGCACAATTATTCTTAATTAATATTATTAATCATATTTCTCATTCTCATTAGGGTTTAGAAAAAGTCAACTGTCAAAAACCCTAATGAGATTCCTCCGCCTCTGTCAACTGTGCATACACACCCGCATCTGTGTTCCGAGGAACACGAATACAATGAGACAAAACCAATCCTAAAACAAATACTAGGATCTGGCTTAAACCAAAGCCGACTAGTAATAACTGCCCGGACACCAAACGTGTACAAGTGCGCGGATGTGAACGAACCCCGTCGCAAAACCATGCGACCTCAACTCTGTTTTGCCCAAAGGCGAACAACCCTCTGTGTGGGACTCTAAAGACTCGACACTACGCTGGCAGTGGGTTTAACCACAGGCCGCAAGCGGTACTAGCTGTACGTAACGGTCCCTAGGTAGATGCCGATAAGAAGATCGATGAGGCGAACCCATCCGAACTCCTACTGAGCCTGAATGTGACAATTTCCGTACAGTCCGGTCTGTTCGTCTAAGAGTATCGCATGTCGGGCCTAGAGGGGTGGTAAACGTCAGACCCCTAATAGCGGTACAAGTCGTGTCGGAGTATAGCCCAGAACACCCTGAGAAACTACTGGAAACACTACCAGTAAATCTCGCTTGCCCTGGTCAGGGACGACTGTGTAATGGCTCTCCTAGACACAGCGTGATATCAACTCCCAATACCGGGAGAGACGAATCCTGTCTAACCGTCATTGCCTCCAAGTGCTTCCGGACTGCACCTAACTACTACCTGTTTGCACGACTCAATAGAGCCGTGGTAGGGTAGTAATCTAAGAACAGTGGGAACACACTCGAGGCGAAGTGACAGTGTCAAGTTAACGGACTAAGCTGTACTCATGTCACCTGGGAACTGTTAACTGACGATAGGTATGATACCAACCAACAGTTCCCGACGAGTCCTGTCCAGTGTACTCGTAACCTAACGAGCACCTGCATACTATCTCCAGTACGACGTACTGATGGCTGTGGGACAGACCATCTCCACTGCTGGGATAAGAAGCGTATGCACCAGTCTACTCTGGTGTATCGATGCCCTGTCTCGATAATTCTACGACTAGGGACCAAAATAAGGATGCGCTTATGAACTACCCAGCCCCCACTAGTGTGATTGCCATCACAGTGCCGGTAGTCAAGCAAGGATTCTAAGGGCTCCATCAATATGTATTAGCGATATGTTAAAAGAAACATATACACATATTAAGATAGAAATAAACCAAGTAGCATACTACTATATCGAGCAAGACTGTCGTATATCCGTGTATATATTCAAAACTTCCAAAATGTATTATACAAACTAGTACTATACAATAATGGCCTCTCGGGCATACATATCCAACATCATCTTCTTCTTTAGCCCTCCCCCACCCCCAATCAAGACATCTTTCATCCTCAATTAAGTCTCTTGTCTCTTCTTCGTCCAAATCAAGTCTCAAAATTCACCCATTCGTCCAAATTGTCATCTTCATTATATCATTATCATCATCATTTTCAATTTTTAATGAAATATAAAAAAAGAGAAGAGGAAGAGGAAGAATAGGTGGAAGAAGAGCAGAAGGAGAAGAGGGAGGAGGCGGGGGGAGGGCGGAAGAAGGAATTTTTTAATTTTAATTTTAATTTAACTTAATTTTGAATTAAACTAAGTTTAAAGAAAAACCAATTAAAATTAATTGTAAACCATTCATTATTGTTAAATATTAACGGTGTTGGATGAATATTCTAAAAAGATGATTTTTCTTGGCAGCCAGAGGTTCATTTAATGATTTTTTTAAGTGTTGGGGTGTTTTAGTAATACTAATTTTAGTGGGTGTTTTCGTAATTAGCTAAGTTCTCGGGGTTAATAAAGTAAAAAATCCTTTTTAATAATCGTTGTAGAAAGGCTGAAAAGAATAGTAGATAGAAAGTAACACTAGTATCTATTTAAATTGATTTTGAAATATTCTGTAATGTTTGGTATTTATTTCTTAGAAATTCAAAGATGGTATAAGGATATAGTATTTTGTAACATTAAAATAAGACGCAAAATTATTGGATAGAATGTGATGTATACACGTTTGCCTTTTTGATGCGCAATAGAGAGAGATGCTACTAGTTCATTAAAATCTAAAGATATATTATTAACTGGATGATTACCTAAATCCTTCCATGTGCAGGTTTGCGATATAAAAAAGAGACCGGTAGTGATGAAGAGGTCTAGGTTTGGCTAACATTAAAGTTAAACACTTATTGAACTCGTTGAAATTCATCGATATCTAATATAACGTAGAGTGAAGAAAATCTTTTTAGCTTGTAAAATACTTTTAAAGAGTTGTGATGTATCACTTATATCAGTTTTTGTACAAATATTAAAAATAATACATAGTCGCTGTAAGTCTACGCTAGCGCCCCGGCCGTCTACAGACGCCAAATGCGGAACAAAAACTTTTAAACTGGCGCTATCGTATACTTTAATCCGGATCTGCTATTATTGCTAAGCTAACAAACTGTAAAGAGTGTAGAAAGGTTATACCGAACGATCCGAGTCCTTCGTTCTTTAACCATCATCCCACACTCCGTTGCGGCTGCTCCGATCTCGTCGAACTCCGATATCCTCGTCGAGGTGGCACCACATCACTGATTCTTTAAACGGGCTCCCGCCTCTGACTTGAGGCAACTCGGTCGTCAAGTTTGCTAGAAGAGACGACCAAGAATGATGTAGAGAATGAGTAGATGACTTTGTCTCGTTCCGTCCAAAGCTATGGACGGACGGTTAATGAAGTTGCCGAGGGAATTGGGTGATGGAATGAAATGAACTGTAAAATTCCATGCACCCCAAATACTATCATAATCTTTTCACAAATGAATCAAGTGTGTGTAGGAGAGAGAGGGCCGGCCATTCTTATAGAAAAGGAGGAGGTGACCGTAGGAGAAAGAGAGTAACCATAGGATAAATATCATGTGTGAACACAAAATAAATATCCTTAGCTAAACAAGAAATGGTTAAAATCAAAGCATGAGTCACAAGACACCTCACCAAATTCTAGAACCTTCTAGAACCTTCTAGAAGGATGACTCACCCTCATCCAAGAAAAGATAAATCCGTTTTTAACCGAATGTTAAAAGACGGCTGATAGAAAACTGTAAACTGGCAACTTCCAAAAGTGATCCTGAAACGACTTTCAGGATAACCCCGTATCTGTATAAATATACCCGCACTTGTATTACGACCGAATACAAATGCAACTGAGACAAAGATATTATACCTACTCAATATAATACTCGGATCCGGCTTAAACCAAAGCCGACCAGTATCAACTGCCCGAAAACTGACACGTGCGTAAACGCACGTGCATTTTCCGAACCCTGCCATAAAACCATACGGCCTCTACAACGTTTCGCCCGAACTTGGGAAACTGTCTGTGGGGAACTCTAATGACTCTTCAGAACCCTGGCAGTGGGTTTAACCACAAACCGTCAGCGGCACTAGCTATGCATAACGGCTGCCCATGGACTGACCTCAAGGGAGACTGATGAGCGAACTCAAGGGTGGCCGATGAGCTAACACATCCGGAAACCCTACTGAACCTAACAGTGACAATGTATATACAGTCCGGTCCGTTCGTCAATGAGTATCGCATATCCGCCTAGGGGGCTAGTAACGTCAGACCCCCAGAAGCAGTATAAGTCGTGTCGGAGTGTAGCCCAATAACACCCTGAGATACTACTGGAGTACCTACCAGTAAATCTCCTGCCACGGCCGTGGGCTATGTGTAATGGCTCTCCTAGACACAGCACGATCTCGCCCCCAATACCGGGAGAGACGAATCCCCTGCCGATCCGCTCACGTGCCTCCATATGGCTCGGGACTGTACCCAAAAGCTACCTGTTTGCACGACTCCTTTGAGCCGTGGTAGGGTAGAAATCAAAGCACAGTGGGAACTCACACGAGACAAATGACGACCTCAGGTCGATGAACTAACCTGTACACATGTCATCTGGGAACTGCTATCTGACGATAGGTATAGTACTAACTAGCAGATTCCCGGCGAGTCCTGTCCGGTGTACTCATAACCCAATGAGCACCTGTATACATCTTAGGTGATCCAACTGACACCAGTGGTGTCACGACCCGAAAGAGCACGTGACTGGCCCTTGAACCATATGAAGTCTATAGGACTCCATCTGATCCAAGTAAGCCAAAAGCCCAGAAATCTAAAACCATTTTTGAGAATAAGTAAAGAAAACTGGTTTAAAGAAGTGAAGAAAAACATGTTTGAAATCAAGGTTTTTAAATAACTAAGCCGAATGTGCATTTGAAAACCGTACAGTCTTTTCTAAAATTTTCGGCAGAGTTTCTCTTGTAAAACTGGCCCCGAATGGGGTACAACATGAATAACAATATATAAAATGATAAAGGCATCCCCAAGCGGGAGCTAGCTCTTCGTCAATCGACGGTCACAACCACACGATGATATGATAATATACAACGCCAAGTGGCGAGGATCAAAATCAAGGAAAGCTCAAAAAGCAGCAAGAAAACCGCAATACTACTAAGCGCGACTCTAAGGTCGAATAATACCACACTGTCTCTAAGTCTGAAAGAATATACAAGTTTTTGGTTGATGGACAAATTCTAGATACAATGAAATACATGAATAAAATGGTGATTCTTGATGCGAAAGAATCCACCTACCAAAGCAAATCACCCGCAAGAAGGTAGTGTGCCAGAAATGCCGCAATGAAACCTGTACGGCAGAACCTGCAAGGACTGTGGCACAACGGGGGTGAGTTGCCAACTCGTGAATAGAAATATCTACAAGCAGAAACCGAATGCAAGACATAAACCTAAGTCAACGATCAGTAATACAATCCACAAGAGTGCATCTGAGTGTAATAAGGTGGCAAGGTAACATCTAATCATGTATGTAGTGCCAGGTACTCAGGTAATAACATGTCATCAGTGTAAGGTATGCCTGCATGAGGTAAGTATGATGAAATATCAATGATATCAATACACATATATTAGCGTCCCATACCACTAATATTGGTGTAAGGGTATATATAACAGCGCCCTCATACCCTGTTATATATACAAATGAAGTATGACAAGTGTAAATCCAGTCTGTATATGATCCATGTCTGTATATATGTGGAACCCGTCCACCTGTCACCCACTGACAGTAAGCATCATGTATGCAAGTATGAGGATATAAACAATATCATGGAAAACATCATGAAACCCGTGCCAAGCATCGACACGTAAATCCTCATCCATATGGGGCTCCGTCTGCGGTATCGGCCCTCGGCCCCGGCAGCACGAGTCAACCCATGTCCATCTCTGGGCTCCGTCTGCGGTAGCGGCCCGTCGGCCCCCGGCAGTACGCCCATCTCTCGGCTCCAGGCGGTATCCCCCGGATATCCGCCGAGCTCAAATACAATCACCGGTAGGTACTCGCCCGCCTCCAGGCTCAATCGGCATAACCCATCGATCATCTCGCCGAGGGGAACCATACCGGGCCCACCACGAACCCGCAAACGGATCATCACTCCTCGAATCGGGTTTCAAGCACACGTCTCAGCACCGAGAAAACGCGTGGTGGACGCACCCAAATATCATATCACGAGGTACCGGGTTTTCATAAAAGAACATCTTTTCTTAAATAATCCCACGGTCCTCAAAATCAGAAATCACATGAAAATCCACATCAAGAAGTAAATCCAATGCAATGTGCTATGCAATCAATCCATGATGTATGCGACATGTAAAGAGAGATAATCATATCGGAAATCATGCAACATGGAATAGTAATGTACATATGTCGGGAGGAACCGCTTCTTTAGAATGAATCAGTTTAAAGAATATCTTGCGGTCCTCAATCTCAATCAAGTCAGAATCATCTATGTTTGTGTACAGGTACATGTGTACAATATGCCAAGCAGTAATCATATCATGAATGCAACAGTACTACAGTGTAGTGGCATGGCAATTATCGATGATGAAGTGTGTGAGCCGGCAAATAGTGTACGTGAAACATACGCATCATCGATAATGGTGCTGGTGTCCTAACAGCATGATAATAATATAACAATGAACATATGCCAGCAATGCGAATAGCAGGAAAATGCAGATATCTAGTAGTCAACACCACAGTGAAGTATCTACTATGCAAACTACATCTAAGTATCCGGTCAATCAGGAGGGGTAGGTGTGGAAACCACCTAAATCTGAGTCGATACATGTATAAAAGTATATAGTCGGTGATCTCGCCTCAATGTCATATCATAAGATATCCTCGAGTTATGAGTGCGGATCTATCATCAATATCGGCTCGTACGGTAAATCATCGTACGGCATCCCCATAGCTGGGTAGGGGTCAGTATCTCACTGTCTCATCACATAACAGATATCACCATCGTCAGATCATATAGTCTGGAGTACTACTCTATGTCTAGTACAAAACGGTAACCTCAGTAAGTATGCATGCGGGGGTAAACACATATCCCAAGCCCGCAAGAATCACAAGTCATATCCCACATATGAATCGTATAAAATCACCGATCCCAGGGCACCCAGCCCACATCATCGACTCATCTCCAAAGTCATCACATATCATCAATCACAGTGCAAGTACAAGTGATAAGCAAGGGTGTGTGTAGGTGTAATTCTACCCTAGGGTTCGCGACTATGAACTACACTAGTCACTTCTAACCCTACATTATCCACAATACACCTAATATCACAATAAACTACATAGTAATCTATCTACGGACTGCGGGGGTGCTATACGCCATCCACCCGACTTCCCCCTGTAGATATAATCTACTCACCTTGCATCACCAATTGCGGACGTCACCACGTATTTGCTTGTCGTCCCGAAGTCTTCATGGGTACCTACACATCAAAATATTGTATATGCGCATTAAAACCAAATCCAATCTAAAACGGCGCACGAAATCCAAAACGATACGATAAGGGGGCCTATAGGTGAGAACCTATGGCACGCCTTCAAAACCATCAATAAATCCTCTACATCGTCGTATAAACGACAATTAGTCGAGGCAAAACACATTCCACCATTTCAGAATCAAAAATACGGAATACGGAAACACGAATCCAAAATAGCAACTTAGGATATATGTCCCAGATTTCACCCTAGATAGAATCTGTCAAAACTAGAAGTACCCTGGGTCAACACTAGAGGAACAGGGGCTGTGCACAGAAAACGAGGAGAATGGCTAAGTATGCTAAGTCAAAGTCCACCTCTCTCTTTCACCTACCCTCATCATTATATTTTCCTTTCTTTTCCTTTTCTTTTAAAATCCAAACCTTCTCACATCAATAGTAATCCCAAAAGAAAACCATGGCTAGAAAAATGCACAAGTGTAGAAAAAGTGATATGTGCAAGTTTTGCACAAAATTGCCAAAAAACCCGATTAGCGATTTTAATCGCGATTAGCACTAAATTATTGTCAAACTAATCACAAAAACTTAAAAATGCCATAATCCACTAATTTACCCTATTTTAGAATTTTCCATAATTTTTCATAATTTTTTCTAACATTTTTCCTATTTATTTGCATTTAATATTAAAATAATCAATAAAATAATATTAAATTATAAAAATTCCCAAAATTAATATTTTATATTTTTGAAAATGTTACAATCTACCCCCCTTAAAGAAATTCGGTCCCCGAATTTTAAATTTAAACCCCCAGATACAAAAACATCTCAGTAATAAACCAAAGTCGTCGGGGCTCCGAAATCATCAACACATAGAACGTCACAGCGCAATGCATGCGCAAGGGTACTGAGCAGATAACTCGAAAACAAAACTCCGTCAAGCATCCCGCAATCATCGGAGTCAATGTAAAAAAAAACACAATGTCAAATCCAATACAAAACCGATATGATATGGATCGGAACTACACATGTAGACATCCAATCTAAACATAACACCATCCTGTGCGTCTGGTGCGCACTGAAATCAAAAAAAAAATCCATATATGTGCTAAACAGGTGCACAAAACAACATCCAAGTGCAACGGGTGTGCACGAAGCATCTGTCATGGGCATCGTATGTGCCTGACAGCAAAATAAATCAGGTGCATGTGACATGCACGAAGAATCCCGATTTAGCGCATCTGGCGTGCACCAAAATCGTATCTAAAAACATGCGCCCAACATGCGCGAAAATCCAAACCGGTGCATCCATCGTGCACAAATGAAAATCTAAACCCTGCGCACTCAACATGCACGGAAATCACGAAATCCAATAGCAAACACCGAACAGGCGTAAAGCACATCGCCAGCACGGAGTGCAAAAATCAACCATCAAAATCCGGGTCAAAATCAACGATATAATGCGGCTCAAACCAAAATCAGGGTACCGCAAGGAAAATCTCACAACCGTGTGCATCAGCGTGCACGAATCAAAGCCTAACACTAAAATGCATGAAAACTCTGCGCAAAATATATAAATATCCAGTGGGTGCATGAAACCAATATCATGAAACTCAGTCACCAAAACTAGATCGTGCAAATAGAACGCCCAAAATACCGAAATCCAAAATGACGGATACGTGATAATCGAATCACAAAATCACAAATCATAAATACCGTCTTCGGTAGTTTCTCCTTCAAGGTCGAGAAGGAGTCAGTGTAATCCACTGCTAGCAGCGCAGGATATCTACCTACCTCTTGCTCACGGTCTGGCGTCTTCTGACTCTCTAGGTCCTTATCTTCTCTGCGGATTACCTATCACGCGGTCAATCGGCTCATCGGCCCTGTCAGGTGTGCTAACGGGGACGATTCCGTTCTGGCACTTTTCTGGTCACCTCTCGGTCAAACCTCACGACCACTCGTAAGGCAGCATATCACTGACGTCGGTCTCTGGCTATCTGAATGCACGTCACACATCTGATCCTGGGTGCAAACATCATTGCAGCAATGTCCTGGAAGGAATCCTGCTCAAGGTCTCTTCCAATCATACCTATGCCGATCTGTACAGAGGCTGGCTCTCTTGTACTATCTCTTCTCGCTGGAAAGACATCTGTGTCCTCAGCACAACATTTCTCGGAAATTGGTCACATCCCAACGTTTCTGTAAGCATATCAGGTCTCTAGTTTCGACGGGAAGCAATGACAGCTCGTCAGTATCTCACACGAACCTCTGGTTCCACTTGTCTCCATCGTCGTCCACTATGACGTCACGCCAAGCTACTATACACTGCACTGCTCTCGGCCACGGTCAATCTGAAGTCTCTCACACGGACTCGAAATCGCGTACTCTGTAGCTTCATCATTCTGTAGCAGATGTCAGGCCGAACTGGTCCTCGGAAACACGTCCCAACCATCGGAGGAATACTCATCACTCGTCCGTCCTTGATCCATTCGCAACGCATCTGGGTAAGTTCCTTTATCCGAACTTGGTCAACTACCTCGTCGACAATGCCGAACTCTGGCCTGCTGGGTGTGCGCAACACGACCACTCCTGGTCTAGGTCTTCTCGTATCGTACTCCAGAAAGGTCCTGCCGAGGTTCCTTTCTCAAATCTCAATCCTGCCGAAATGCCCGGAAGTCATCATCCAATGCTGAAGCTAAAGCTTATTCCGGAACGGCTGCATACCTATCGCGCTTCTTTCTGGAAGGTATATCCATATACCACGCCTCTGGGTGCGTATAACATCTCTGATGTCGGCGGAGTGGGACGTCATCTCGTCGAAATATCTTGCGAACTCTTTTCTTCACTCTGCATCAGTGTCGACTGATTCGGACTCGTCTCATCATGGCTGCACGAACTGCGCTCCGACGGCTATGCTCGCACCTGGAGTCTCCCAAGCAGTGTCCCATCACGATATCCGAAAGATGTCGAACCATCCGATCGACTCGTCAGATCCTCATAATCCCCCAAGAGCTCACATCTCGGGTACAGTTTAATAGTATCGAGTACATGCCACAGCGTCGGTGGTCCAGCCGTAGAAGGGCAAACCCAAGCCTCACTAATGGCGCCGCGGAACCGCCGTAAACCCTAAGGTTCCAAGGCTGTCACACAGTCATTAAGTCGAGTTAGGGTTTCATTCTTCTAGAGGGTCCATAGAATCACCTGCATGTCTTTCCGTATACTTTAAACTTGGAAAATAGGCTCCTGACATTCGATCGTCTCAATCGACTCTCAACGAATCTGCGTGAAGTCGTCTCTAGCTGGAATCAATCCACCTGATGACCTCGCATCGGGGTAAGCGAACTCACCACGCGTCCTAGTCATCCATCCTCGGTGACTAGCAACTCGCTATCATCTCTCTAAGAACATGCTCATGCTGCAGTAGCTCCAATCATCTGGGCGATATCTCATCATTTGCAGCAACAACTGGCTCATATGCCTGTACGCCGAACAACGCCTCAATCCTCCAGGAAAGGCAATACATAAGCGATCATCTCTGAATCAGCCTGCTCTAGATCTGAGTAAGACTCTCCACACTGGAAATCTTCAACTCAACTGGGCCCGCTCTGGCGCAAAATCGGACGAATCACCTTCGTCTCTCAAATCGGGTAGACTAGCTATCATCTGTCGCATAACTGCCTGAAAGCTCCGGCAATCTCAGCTCGTAAGCTCCGAAAGCAACACCCTGTCAATCTCAGCGACAGCTGGTCCATCTGTCTGCACGGTAGGCGACATCACCATCTCTGAGGTATGCTGTACATCAACAGTCCTCTCTCATCTGGCAGCTCTAACAAAGGCCCGATCATCCGGTGCAAGACCAAGCACTCGCCTCCACTAGAGGTCACAATCACCAACACTAACTCGAGACGTTCCCATGTCACCAGAAAACACAAAGGTCGGCCCTCGTACCAAACGAGCTCACACCGGCCGTAACCCTAGCAGCAGCCCAAACTGCGCTCAAACACGGTGACAGGAATCTCAATCGAGTATCAAAGAGAGCACATCAGTGGCAAGAAGGGAAACAACAGATCCAAAGTGGATACATGATCATAGGAAGGAACAGTATCAATGAAGGTATGATCATGAAACTAATAGAATCGGGGATCTCAAATGGATGAATAATCCTGGATATAAAGAGAATCACTGATCTCGAAAGTATGTACATCCTAAGGTTCCTTAAGCGGAGTGGCGTGTCGTAAGTATGCCGCGGAACATACCAACGGTACGTCACTCTACTTTAGTCACCAAATCCATCAACCAAGGGTCATCCTAAAACGACGAAAGTTCGGGTTTACACCCCCTCGACAAAGTCTAAGTTCCGTAAGGTCAAGCCTAAGTTCCGTATATAAACAACTCCCTAGGCTCCACATAGTCAAACTTAGACTCGAACCAAGGTCAACCTAGCGCTCTGATACCAACTTTGTCACGACCCGAAAGAGCACGTGACTGGCCCTTGAACCATATGAAGTCTATAGGACTCCATCTGATCCAAGTAAGCCAAAAGCCCAGAAATCTAAAACCATTTTTGAGAATAAGTAAAGAAAACTGGTTTAAAGAAGTGAAGAAAAACATGTTTGAAATCAAGGTTTTTAAATAACTAAGCCGAATGTGCATTTGAAAACCGTACAGTCTTTTCTAAAATTTTCGGCAGAGTTTCTCTTGTAAAACTGGCCCCGAATGGGGTACAACATGAATAACAATATATAAAATGATAAAGGCATCCCCAAGCGGGAGCTAGCTCTTCGTCAATCGACGGTCACAACCACACGATGATATGATAATATACAACGCCAAGTGGCGAGGATCAAAATCAAGGAAAGCTCAAAAAGCAGCAAGAAAACCGCAATACTACTAAGCGCGACTCTAAGGTCGAATAATACCACACTGTCTCTAAGTCTGAAAGAATATACAAGTTTTTGGTTGATGGACAAATTCTAGATACAATGAAATACATGAATAAAATGGTGATTCTTGATGCGAAAGAATCCACCTACCAAAGCAAATCACCCGCAAGAAGGTAGTGTGCCAGAAATGCCGCAATGAAACCTGTACGGCAGAACCTGCAAGGACTGTGGCACAACGGGGGTGAGTTGCCAACTCGTGAATAGAAATATCTACAAGCAGAAACCGAATGCAAGACATAAACCTAAGTCAACGATCAGTAATACAATCCACAAGAGTGCATCTGAGTGTAATAAGGTGGCAAGGTAACATCTAATCATGTATGTAGTGCCAGGTACTCAGGTAATAACATGTCATCAGTGTAAGGTATGCCTGCATGAGGTAAGTATGATGAAATATCAATGATATCAATACACATATATTAGCGTCCCATACCACTAATATTGGTGTAAGGGTATATATAACAGCGCCCTCATACCCTGTTATATATACAAATGAAGTATGACAAGTGTAAATCCAGTCTGTATATGATCCATGTCTGTATATATGTGGAACCCGTCCACCTGTCACCCACTGACAGTAAGCATCATGTATGCAAGTATGAGGATATAAACAATATCATGGAAAACATCATGAAACCCGTGCCAAGCATCGACACGTAAATCCTCATCCATATGGGGCTCCGTCTGCGGTATCGGCCCTCGGCCCCGGCAGCACGAGTCAACCCATGTCCATCTCTGGGCTCCGTCTGCGGTAGCGGCCCGTCGGCCCCCGGCAGTACGCCCATCTCTCGGCTCCAGGCGGTATCCCCCGGATATCCGCCGAGCTCAAATACAATCACCGGTAGGTACTCGCCCGCCTCCAGGCTCAATCGGCATAACCCATCGATCATCTCGCCGAGGGGAACCATACCGGGCCCACCACGAACCCGCAAACGGATCATCACTCCTCGAATCGGGTTTCAAGCACACGTCTCAGCACCGAGAAAACGCGTGGTGGACGCACCCAAATATCATATCACGAGGTACCGGGTTTTCATAAAAGAACATCTTTTCTTAAATAATCCCACGGTCCTCAAAATCAGAAATCACATGAAAATCCACATCAAGAAGTAAATCCAATGCAATGTGCTATGCAATCAATCCATGATGTATGCGACATGTAAAGAGAGATAATCATATCGGAAATCATGCAACATGGAATAGTAATGTACATATGTCGGGAGGAACCGCTTCTTTAGAATGAATCAGTTTAAAGAATATCTTGCGGTCCTCAATCTCAATCAAGTCAGAATCATCTATGTTTGTGTACAGGTACATGTGTACAATATGCCAAGCAGTAATCATATCATGAATGCAACAGTACTACAGTGTAGTGGCATGGCAATTATCGATGATGAAGTGTGTGAGCCGGCAAATAGTGTACGTGAAACATACGCATCATCGATAATGGTGCTGGTGTCCTAACAGCATGATAATAATATAACAATGAACATATGCCAGCAATGCGAATAGCAGGAAAATGCAGATATCTAGTAGTCAACACCACAGTGAAGTATCTACTATGCAAACTACATCTAAGTATCCGGTCAATCAGGAGGGGTAGGTGTGGAAACCACCTAAATCTGAGTCGATACATGTATAAAAGTATATAGTCGGTGATCTCGCCTCAATGTCATATCATAAGATATCCTCGAGTTATGAGTGCGGATCTATCATCAATATCGGCTCGTACGGTAAATCATCGTACGGCATCCCCATAGCTGGGTAGGGGTCAGTATCTCACTGTCTCATCACATAACAGATATCACCATCGTCAGATCATATAGTCTGGAGTACTACTCTATGTCTAGTACAAAACGGTAACCTCAGTAAGTATGCATGCGGGGGTAAACACATATCCCAAGCCCGCAAGAATCACAAGTCATATCCCACATATGAATCGTATAAAATCACCGATCCCAGGGCACCCAGCCCACATCATCGACTCATCTCCAAAGTCATCACATATCATCAATCACAGTGCAAGTACAAGTGATAAGCAAGGGTGTGTGTAGGTGTAATTCTACCCTAGGGTTCGCGACTATGAACTACACTAGTCACTTCTAACCCTACATTATCCACAATACACCTAATATCACAATAAACTACATAGTAATCTATCTACGGACTGCGGGGGTGCTATACGCCATCCACCCGACTTCCCCCTGTAGATATAATCTACTCACCTTGCATCACCAATTGCGGACGTCACCACGTATTTGCTTGTCGTCCCGAAGTCTTCATGGGTACCTACACATCAAAATATTGTATATGCGCATTAAAACCAAATCCAATCTAAAACGGCGCACGAAATCCAAAACGATACGATAAGGGGGCCTATAGGTGAGAACCTATGGCACGCCTTCAAAACCATCAATAAATCCTCTACATCGTCGTATAAACGACAATTAGTCGAGGCAAAACACATTCCACCATTTCAGAATCAAAAATACGGAATACGGAAACACGAATCCAAAATAGCAACTTAGGATATATGTCCCAGATTTCACCCTAGATAGAATCTGTCAAAACTAGAAGTACCCTGGGTCAACACTAGAGGAACAGGGGCTGTGCACAGAAAACGAGGAGAATGGCTAAGTATGCTAAGTCAAAGTCCACCTCTCTCTTTCACCTACCCTCATCATTATATTTTCCTTTCTTTTCCTTTTCTTTTAAAATCCAAACCTTCTCACATCAATAGTAATCCCAAAAGAAAACCATGGCTAGAAAAATGCACAAGTGTAGAAAAAGTGATATGTGCAAGTTTTGCACAAAATTGCCAAAAAACCCGATTAGCGATTTTAATCGCGATTAGCACTAAATTATTGTCAAACTAATCACAAAAACTTAAAAATGCCATAATCCACTAATTTACCCTATTTTAGAATTTTCCATAATTTTTCATAATTTTTTCTAACATTTTTCCTATTTATTTGCATTTAATATTAAAATAATCAATAAAATAATATTAAATTATAAAAATTCCCAAAATTAATATTTTATATTTTTGAAAATGTTACAAGTGGCTTGTGAGACCGGCCACCGCCCCTCGTCGGGGTCTCGACTGTATACACTAGTCTACACCGGAGTATCGACACCCTGTCTCGAAACTCCCACGACTAGGGACCACAATTAAGGATATGCATATAAACTACCCAACTCTCACGTATATGATCGCCATCATACTGTTGGTAGTAAAGCAAGATCCTAAGGGCTCTATCAAAGTGTAACATGCAATCAGTCACCTGAACATGTACACGACTGATAAAGGCAAACCAGATAGCATACTATCATCTCGAGTAAGACTGTGCTATCGGGATAGGTCCTCCGCAATCATTGCAATCACGTACCTGCGATCCAATAATTGACTATGAGGGCACTATCTCCAACAATCTCCCACTTGCACTCAAGGCTAATTATTGCAACGTCGACTACTCATAGCCCGTGTGAAACCGAACATTCAACTCCTCTACTAATCAGTTTCACAAAGCCCGTTTGTAAAACTATTGTGTTCGAGAAATAGCCTCAGTGAGTGGATCCGTCTAGAAGTATCTTTCTATATCTCTCTTAATCTCAAGTTCGCGGAGAAAGCCATCTCCCGAATTGAGTAGTACCTGTCTTAGAATATGTCTGGATATCTGATGGGACCTTAGTTCATAAATGAACTCCATATCCAAACTTCTTAGACTGTATGGATCACTGAACCTAATCAGTATCCGGCACCATGCCACCCACAGTATCCTCTGGAACCACCTGTCCATAATACTGTCCCTCGTCAGAGGGAAAACTAAAACTCTGACAATCACTCTGTCATCCATGTCACCTTTGAAGCCTGGAATGATAACCGTCTCCCGAAAGAGGCTGCCGTTATCAAATCCGTAGAACATGTACTAATGTTCTAAAACTGCTTCCTTATGTTTCTCCAGGATTGGATTAATACAAACTTATTGCATCTAGTGCAAAAACAACATTTGGTGCGGTACTTGACATCTCATGATTGACTCAATTGCCTAAGCAAGTGATCTGCCAATCATGCACATCCCTCTCCCCTTTAGTCTATACGACACCTTTAGAGAGGGTGACTCCATCACCTGCAGGTACACTACCATGCTAGGAGTCAACTATTCTAAAAACCATTAGAATATCTGTCAAAGTACCCACATTGGGAAACTACCCAAATCCAGATCTAAAACTATAGATCTAGAAACCAGAATGTCAAATATTATATCCATATCCTGTCTGGAGAAACAACTGTGTGACGATCAGAGTACAACCGATCGTAGTATAGGAATTTTACTTCCTACTCTGTGTATGTCATCCAAATACCATGACATCACACCCTACTACCTTCTTAACAGATCCATCCCCTATTCTGATGAAGTCAAACCTATGACTTTCACATCAAAATTAGATGATCTATCTCCGCTATAACTGCTCTAGTCTATAAATAGACATAAGCTACTTGCCCACTATGCTTCCGCTGCTCCCACTGAATATGACAACCCTCTGGCAGAATAATATACACGTACACTTCTAAAGCCAGTTTAGAACGACGCTATACTTATCCTCCTGCCTGGTCTTATAGTCTGGAACAACAGTAGTGTCAAGTCTGGGTAGATAAGAACCTCCCTGTCACCGTCCTTGAGGATACCGAAGTACCTCTCGGGTGTCTGAGGTTACCCACCAAATCTGCGGAGTGGCTATTGGAATGTCAAACCTGATTGAATATATAGGTCCTATTAAATTTTCCGTAATCGTTCGCGGTTCTGGAATCACTTCCAGTTCTACCATACTCCCACTACTGTTTTCTGAAAAAGATCCATTTTACTAAAACTGTGGCGAGTCAAGAACAATATCACTATTGATCTTCCAAATGGTAGAATATCAACCCTCGACATAGCCAGGGTCAACCCACAAACAGCCACTACAGAAACGTGTCCTGAGTTATCCAGAGTCTGGTTTTAAGCATAAGCTGGACAACTCCCCGTACCTTAATTTCTTTTAAGGTACGAGCCATTCTATATCCAATATAGAAACTTTGGCACTTATTTAATTGGAACCATATTCAAATCATGCAGCTGTCTTCAGTGCATATCAACTTAATGGAAAGAGGCTAATCAGCATTACTCAACTTAGGAATCCATCCAATTATGAGTAATCTGAAAGAGAAACACGTTTCTCAAAACCATCACTATCATCTGAATACCAATCACAAGAATCTACATCTTCGATCTCTTTGAAGAATCCCGATACTTGTGATACCTGGTTCTCTACTTTATTCTTATACCCACAACTTCTCAAAACTTAGACCTTGTATTTCTACGAAACACTTGTCTAAATACTAGAGAAGTTATAAGTAAACAGAACATAGTACGAGGACCTACCCCTTTGTCCTGATGGACACTTGGACAACATACAATACTCTGTATAAGTTCGCTGAGTTAAACAACTCAAAACCTGTGCGTCGTAGGTTAAAAACTGTACCCTGGCGATTTCCTCAAATATCACCAATTACAACGAATTCCGATATAATGAGGATGATCACCTAATTCCCAATATCTTACTCCCACTCATCATCTGTAAAACCATACAGATATGAGAATGAAACCTGGTAAATACATACCCTTGGAGTAAGTGTCTAATCGGGAAAACAGTTTTTCTTTAACAATGCACTGAAACATAAAAATGTTTCGTAGGGGTATCCTGGTATTCATAGCAATGCCTCTTCCATAATCCAATTCATGACTTTAACCGTATATTTTATTGCCATCTTTTCAAATCCCTTTATTTGTCTTTAGTCGTTACCTTCTGTACACCGTCGTTAGGCTAAATGGTTTTCTTTCTTCCCTACCGTTCGGCACCAGCCTATGGTTTGGAAGAAGACTATCCAGTAAGCATAATAGGTGTACCCTCCTAAACCAAGGAGTACTCGCATCTCGAGAGAAGGTGATGATAAAAGACAACTGAATAATACCTTATTCCTTTAAAGGTGAAATAGGAGTGGCGATGAAGTACGCGGTTTTGGTCGTGAATGATATCAGTCGCAATTTACTTTGCCCTCTTTCTAATCCCTTTATTTTGTCTTTACATATTACCTTCTGCACACCCTACTTAGGCTAATTGGTTTTCTTCATTCCCTACCTTTCGGCACCTGCCTATGGTTTGGAATAAGACTATCCAATAAGCGTAATAGGTGTACTCTCCTAAACCAAGGAGCCCTCGCAACCTGAGAGAAGGTGATAATAAAAGACAACTGAATAAACCAATTCTATTTCTCCTGAACCTGGATCCATCCTCGAAGAAGTCCCTTCGAGTTCGTATATAACCATACGATGGATCTATCCAATGGAAGTGGATATCCGTAGTAAAACGGGTGTTCTGAGAAATGCAAAGGGTAAAAGAAGGAGTGGCAATGACTTATGCAACATAGACAATCCAAAAGCCAGTATTTTAAGAAGGTTCGGTCAACCTGGTCACTGAGTCAAAGTCTAGGGTCGGTCAAAGGTCGCTGCCAAAGAGAGAGAGAAAAGAAACACTCTGCGTGCACTCTAACCTAGATCAGAATGGTCATAACTTTATCTAATCCGGAAACCTCCCACTGTCCTGTCAAATTCTCCTCCAAACCTAAAGAAGAATCAATCGGGATCACCCGAAGAGTAAACCAACTCATCAGTGGGAATCGGGATCCAACTCTCATCGTATGATAACGTGATGGAATGCATCCACGTTACTCATACTCCAGAAGGTATGCGCACACTTGGCAAGTTTCAGTTTCTTTAGAAACTCCCGATACGATTTTTGCCCCATGCTCTTATAACCTTGGCGTTGGTCAAAATGTCATAAGTCACATGCCAAGTTCTACCCGTCACTATCTTGTCAATTTGAACCCACCCGCACATGCCCTTGACGTTGGCCAAAATGGCAGAACGACTGTCCCAAACTAACTCATCTATCTATGCAACAATTGAATACCCAGCAGCTACCAAACACTATGCCTTGGCGTTGGTCAAAATACATAGCTTGAATACTACTGAATACCCAAAAGAAGTGACGGAGGGCTACGGCTGGTTTTTGGCGAAAAACCTTTAGCGTAGTGAACTTGATATCGCTGAAGGAACCTGATAGCTTTTTAAAATATAGTGGCGAAAACCTTTTGCTAAAGAGGTCACTCCCGGTGAAGGGATCTCGGCTCTTTCCTCGTGGAATGAGGTGCAGGATATTCCACTGAATACCGCTATGCAAAGCAACATGTAATCGACTATAGTGAAGTTATTACCCTGACGCAAACTTCTGCCCAAGGGGTCAGTCCCGGTGAAGGGATATCGGCCCTTGCCCCGTCGAATGAGGTGCAGGATATTCCACTGAATACCGCTATGCAAAACAAAAGGAAACGTCTTTGCAATAACACTTTTTTTTTTAAATTTGTTCCAACAATTAAAACAGGTTTGTTTTACTTTGCATTGATCAGAATCAACGCAGTCCCATCAATCAATCACACCAGAAAAGAACGAAAAATAAAATGTACGTATATGCCATCCGCATTTGTCACTGGTCCCGTCATCACCCGTTAGGTTACTTAACTAACGACAGAGCGGGGACTGGACTAGCGCGGGTGTAAAACATATACAACATCTAATAGTATATAAACCAATATACATAATCGCTCCAGGCGTGATAATATGCAACATTACAGAAAAGTAATAAGCATCACAGAACAATACAGATATCTGGGATCCCCAGGTTTCACAGAGCCGCTGCTGAAACCCGACGTTCCCCTGTCGTGTGGATAGCCTGTGCAATGAAACCTAGACCCCTATGGGTGCGGCAAGTTACCCGCCAAAACCTGAAGCGAGGTAGTCCCCACCAGCATAGTGAATGGAACACCCGGCACTTCACGGAATCCGGTAAATTGAGCACCCCACCTTGGGTCAACCTGTACCCCCTACGAGTGCGGCGAATAGTCTGCCAATTTTAGAGTGTGGCCCCTCTGCCTCTCAAAGCCATGAGATGCGGACCCGTTGCCCTCCAGAACCCGGCTATCCGTGCACTCCGTCGCGGGGCAAAACCTAGTACAGTAATGAAAAATAGTACAACAGGTACATCGACCGCAACCTGGTCGTGCCCCAAAAGAATATTATACAACAGGCAGTGACGGCTGTCCACAAGTTGGACGCTCGTCCCGCAATATCAAATGTACAAATAAACTCAAACTGTACTATCATTGCACACTGCTATCCACCACGACAAATCCACAACATCACAGCACAAAACAGAACATCAACGCGAATGTCACGTTCGCAAACCCGTCTAAAAGAACTATAGCAATCAGACGCAGTTTACCGATCAAATGACATTCCCGGTCGGAGATATAATGTAAGCACTGTAAACTAACGTGTTTAAATTTCGATCGACCAAATATCAAAAAGTGGGCCCCACTGCTTACTGGTGAACAGTAACAAAACCTGGGCCAAAACGATATTTACCAAAAACCCCAAAATCCAACAGAGAACACACAGGAAAAATTTGGTGCAGTGATCCCCTAGAACGGCCGCGGATGCGCGGCCAAACCATGGGTTTGGCCGCTAATCCGCGGCGCTCTGGTGAGATCAATTGCTCAAATTTTGTCCGTACGCTTAAAAAACCCTGCACAGATTTTTAAGACATGTAGAATTAATTTTTGAGACCATTTAAAATCAACAGAAACTGTCAAGGTAGGATTTTGCAATTTTCGATTTCCGGTTCGATCGATGTTTTAAACGCGTTAGCACAAGTTAGCATAGCAAAATGGTGAGGCTCTGATACCACTGTAAGTCTACGCTAGCGCCTCGGCCGTCTACAGACGCCAAATGCGGAACAAAAACTTTTAAACTGGCGCTATCGTATACTTTAACCCGGATCTGCCATTATTGCTAAGCTAACAAACTGTAAAGAGTGTAGAAAGGTTATACCGAACGATCCGAGTCTTTCGTTCTTTAACCATCATCCCACGCTCCGTTGCGGCTGCTCCGATCTCGTCGAACTCCGATATCCTCGTCGAGGTGGCACCACATCACTGATTCTTTAAACGGGCTCCCGCCTCTGACTTGAGGCAACTCGGTCGTCAAGTTTGCTAGAAGAGACGACCAAGAATGATGTAGAGAATGAGTAGATGACTTTGTCTCGTTCCGTCCAAAGCTATGGACGGACGGTTAATGAAGTTGCCGAGGGAATTGGGTGATGGAATGAAATGAACTGTAAAATTCCATGCACCCCAAATACTATCATAATCTTTTCACAAATGAATCAAGTGTGTGTAGGAGAGAGAGGGCCGGCCATTCTTATAGAAGAGGAGGAGGTGACCGTAGGAGAAAGAGAGTAACCATAGGATAAATATCATGTGAACATAAAATAAATATCCTTAGCTAAACAAGAAATGGTTAAAATCAAAGCATGAGTCACAAGACACCTCACCAAATTCTAGAACCTTCTAGAACCTTCTAGAAGGATGACTCACCCTCATCCAAGAAAAGATAAATCCGTCTTTAACCGAATGTTAAAAGACGGCTGATAGAAAACTGTAAACTGGCAACTTCCAAAAGTGATCCTGAAACGACTTTCAGGATAACCCCGTATCTGTATAAATATACCCGCACTTGTATTACGACCGAATACAAATGCAACTGAGACAAAGATATTATACCTACTCAATATAATACTCGGATCCGGCTTAAACCAAAGCCGACCAGTATCAACTGCCCGAAAACTGACACGTGCGTAAACGCACGTGCATTTTCCGAACCCTGCCATAAAACCATACGGCCTCTACAACGTTTCGCCCGAACTTGGGAAACTGTCTGTGGGGAACTCTAATGACTCTTCAGAACCCTGGCAGTGGGTTTAACCACAAACCGTCAGCGGCACTAGCTATGCATAACGGCTGCCCATGGACTGACCTCAAGGGAGACTGATGAGCGAACTCAAGGGTGGCCGATGAGCTAACACATCCGGAAACCCTACTGAGCCTAACAGTGACAATGTATATACAGTCCGGTCCGTTCGTCAATGAGTATCGCATATCCGCCTAGGGGGCTAGTAACGTCAGACCCCCAGAAGCAGTATAAGTCGTGTCGGAGTGTAGCCCAATAACACCCTGAGATACTACTGGAGTACCTACCAGTAAATCTCCTGCCACGGCCGTGGGCTATGTGTAATGGCTCTCCTAGACACAGCACGATCTCGCCCCCAATACCGGGAGAGACGAATCCCCTGCCGATCCGCTCACGTGCCTCCATATGGCTCGGGACTGTACCCAAAAGCTACCTGTTTGCACGACTCCTTTGAGCCGTGGTAGGGTAGAAATCAAAGCACAGTGGGAACCCACACGAGACAAATGACGACCTCAGGTCGATGAACTAACCTGTACACATGTCACCTGGGAACTGCTATCTGACGATAGGTATAGTACTAACTAGCAGATTCCCGGCGAGTCCTGTCCGGTGTACTCATAACCCAATGAGCACCTGTATACATCTTAGGTGATCCAACTGACACCAGTGGCTTGTGAGACCGGCCACCGTCCCTCGTCGGGGTCTCGACTGTATACACTAGTCTACTCCGGAGTATCGATGCCCTGTCTTGAAACTCCCACGACTAGGGACCACAATTAAGGATATGCATATAAACTACCCAACTCTCACGTATATGATCGCCATCATACTGTTGGTAGTAAAGCAAGATCCTAAGGGCTCTATCAAAGTGTAACATGCAATCAGTCACCTGAACATGTACACGACTGATAAAGGCAAACCAGATAGCATACTATCATCTCGAGTAAGACTGTGCTACCGGGATAGGTCCTCCGCAATCATTGCAATCACGTACCTGCGATCCAATAATTGACTATGAGGGCACTATCTCCAACAGTCGCATGAGAACATCAATTTGTTAGCTATTGGAGCATAGTAATGAACAAACATGCACCGGTTACAATATCCAATTTTTTTGGAGATGGAAAAAACAGGGTTAGTAGATTAAAAACAAAAATATGAGAGGTTTACATTCCTGAATAGACATTGACATGCAGTATGATCATCCAGACGTCCTTTATAAGTTCATTCAGGCTCGAGCAATTTCTAATGTATATTTATGTTTTTTCAACGATGTTATTATGTTATGGAGTATAATCACAAGTTGATTGATAAAATTGTGTTAATATAATAATTGAAAGAATGGGAAAATTGTTCTTTTGTATTACTATTTTAAAGAATTTAAATAGACAAATTGAATCGCATTTGCATTTAGACATAAAACACAAACAAATAAAAATTACTTTGAAATTGATTTCAATAAATAAAGTTATGACTTCTTCAAAAGTCATCCGAGTAGTGTTGTAAATAAAACCTAACTTTTAAGTGGCATAACAAAGACTCCAAACATCTAAACAAACTAAAATTAAAGATTGTGGAAAGTAATTATTGAATCTAGTGAAGAATGAAAATTTATGATGTTTTGCAGCATAGTTTCAAATATAATATATTGAAATTGTATTGGATGGTTGTTTTCTATACTAGATAATGGATATCGAATGATAAATCCTAGTTATGGGTCAATATTTGATGTTCATATCATGGATTTCGATATACATATCCAACACATCGGATTTATGTAGGCATCGCATATGTAGACATATTACTGTGTAGTAAAAACAATTTGGGCGGCCGCCTAGATAGAAACAACACAAGACTGCTTAATTTTTACTCAAGCGTACAAATTTACTAGTTTTTGCACTTAAGTGGCTTAAACCCCTTTGACCTACCAGTGCGGTTTAATCCTTATAGGAGCGCATTCGGCAGACGCTTAGGTGGCCGAAACCGCTTGGTCATATTTTCTTTATTGTAAATGGTTAGAATTGGTTTGTTTTTGTTCTCTTTTAACAAAAAAAAAAACATCACAAACCCAATTAAATCAACTTTCTCATTTTCCTCCGTAGAAAACTATCTCCCTTCATCCTTATACATTTTTTAAACTAAAAATAACCAGTTAAGTAGGTGCCTATGCAGCTAAATGGTACCCCCAACTGTCTATCTCCGTCTAACGCTTTTTACAACCTTTTGTATGATACATGATAAAAACCTAAAATGTCATTTTATTATAGAGATTTCATGTTATCTAAATGCAAGAACATGGAGTATATAAATCATATGCTCAAAGAGAAATCTTAATAAAGATCTAAAGGAAACTAAGGGCTAAGCTAAATCGATGTATTCCATTTGCTGATAACTATATTAAAACTTACCGGATGGACTTCTTTTTTTAATTGTTTTTTCTTTTTTTAAATTTTGGGTTACAAGTTTTTAAACCTATAGAAACTAATCTCGCTACCCAAAATCTCATTGAAACGATATCTTGAATTATCAAAGTGATATGTGGACCAATATGAAGCAGTCAATATATCAGAAAATATTTAGGAAAAACAATATCCACCTATTATTGCTCATATTGTATCGCTAAGGGTTCATGAAAACCTGTATATTGGCTGATACAGCTGATATTTTGAACTATGGACACCACATCATTGAATGTAAGAAAAAAAATAATTAGTTTTACTATTATAATGCAAATCCAAAGGAGTGGTCAGAATCCGTTAGCGTTGATTGGCATATGCTAGGAAAAAATGCGTTTGAAGTTGTGAAGTAAGAATTTTGACGATGTGGTCTAGTTCTTAAAGACCTTTTTATTCACTATTGAAAAATACAGATTGGGGCTTTTAGTTTTTACCATATAAAGCCTTTTTTCATATAGAATAAAAAGTTTAACCTGGCTGAAACTTTTTTGAACCTCGAACCTTGAATCGTTGTTATAAAATTGTGTGCATTTTGTATTTGATTTATTTAGTGCCTAAATTACAAATGCGTTCATTTTTTACACTGATAATTTATGTACATGCGCATCAGACGTGCAAAAATCTAGTTTTGTTTTATTTTCATGCCTAGAAGGTCAATGATCTTTCTAGTAAAATGTGACTATTATTGAGGATCATTTTTCCCCTCTTGCCTAGAACTGCCGAAAGATTAGATCCCAGGGTAGGTTACTGGACCAAGGTACCAAAAATGAAATCAAGAAGGGGATGCCACTCAATGGCAGTCTTCAATGAGAAGCTGTAAGATCTTTCGTCCCTCTTCAATTCCCATACTTTGGGCCTGTTTGTTTCACTGCAAGTACATGAAGTGGTGTCTATTTCAACATGGTTTTGGAAATAGATGAAGTAAATAATCTGACAAATAAAATTAATAAACGATGTTAATATAGGTACTTCGTGTTTGTTTGGTATTAAAATAGATAACTTTTTTCTGCAGGCAATTATAACATTATATTTTATTGATTTTGTTGCTCTTAAGAGAAAAAACCGGGAGTAGATTAGAAGTATGAGTCCATTGAAAATTGACAATAACTTTTGGAACTAATGTTTCGGTTCTTCCATGGTTACTTTCCAAAATATTCAAACTCAACTGGAAGCTTAGGTATCTATATGCTACTACCAGTGAAACAAACAGGCCCTATAAAGTGAGAAGCAAGAAAGTTTGCTCCCACTTTTTATCTTTGAGTATGTGATCTTCTCTCTTTTTGTTTAGATACGTGATGGGAGGATTTGATGGTAAGAAAATGGTTTCAACTGTTGAAACTTTCGATCCTCGCAATAATTCATGGACTGAGTGTGTCCCATTGAACTTTGTTAGAGGATACGGGGCTTCAGCAGTACTTGGTGGCTCCTTGTTCATCATGGGCGGGGTTGATGATGACAACGATATTGTAGAAACGGTATGTGATTACTACGTGAAGTGCACGTCTTTGATTTTAGTTTTTTGTATAGCAAGGTGGCGGGGCCTTATTTCAAGTGATGGTGGGCCCCACTCCTCAGTTACTGGCTGAGAGCTACCATGGGGCTGCACCCCCCCCCCCCCCCCCCCCCCGCCCCCGGCCGCCGCATTAAATTCATTCGTATAAATCACCTCCAATATTTAGCCCTTTTCATATAATATCCAATTAACTTCATATCGTCATATATCCCCTCTATCACATCTTAGTATTTCAATATATCCTCCGGTTTTGCAAACCAAGTAAAGTTTGAGTATATTCTGTAATAGTAGCGTTGTAGCTGTACGAAATTGGATTGAACAGTGGTAATGAGTTAATTTTTCCTTTCTATAGTCAATATTTAGCAATTTATATTTTTCATTTATTACCTATATGGGGTCTTGTTTTATAAAAGAATAATATATTTATGTGATTAAACTAATCATGAATAGTTAAGATATAACAATAAATTGTAACATGTGACTGGAAAAGTTGGGTGATTTAAGTAATAACAAGTTTTTGAAGGTAATATATGAAAATAACGAGTTTTGGGTTGGTGATATGTCGAAGTACATTTCTCTTATTTTTTCGTTTTGAAGAAAAGTGGAAATTGCTGACTTTCGGGAGTGTCCGAGTGATATGCGAGAAACCCTCATTATTTTGTGGCCAAAGTTGAGACCAAATGATCATATATTTTTTTCTCTTGGTAGGTTGAATGTTTCAGTGAGGCCACAGGTTGGGTCACCTGTACTCACAAGGCCATTGGAAAGAGGTCTTTCTTCTCAGCAGCCGTCGTCCCGTGAGATGGCCGAATCTTTTGAATTTTTTGTTATTATCAGGATTGGTTCAGGTCATTTGTTATTGTTATTTCTCCTTGTTCGTGTTTTGTTAATAGCTATGTACAATAACCCTTTTTACCAGTCAGTGGTGTGCATAGCTGAGACAAGGAAGTAGATGAATGAACTGATTACCTTGGGAGCCTGAGCATGGCTGCATGAGAATATTCGACTCTGGGGTTTCACGGCACAAATATTCCTAACTCTGTGGATTGGCATGCATTTTGTTGTTCTACATTTATGTACTATTTTTTACCCGGAGTTTATTTTTGTACCCAGCTGGCTCTCGATTTTGTTATATTGTCTTAGACGCACTGAGACATGCATAGCTGAAATGTGAAGAAACCTTTGTTTATAGAAACTGGGGTATCATTTTTCTCATGTTATGAGAAACAAAGGTCAAGTATTGATATCTTTTGATTAGGTTCACTTGAAATTGACAGAAACAATAGAATACCTTAACGTTCACGCGGACACTGTTGCAGCTGCTGTGTTTGGGGATTAGTTGGTTTTCTATATGCTATTTACTCATAGTTGAGCTTAAAAGAATCTCTTTTGAATAGCTGTTTGGTATTATGATGCATTGTTTTCTTTATCGCGCAAAATGTTATATATCAGCTGGCCATTGTCAAAGTTGAGCCTTAGCTTATCTCAATAATATATTAATAGCTTATCTCAATAATATATTAATATCAGGGGAGAGTTTAATTACATGAGAAACATATATTGATCGAGATAAACAAAAATAACAACGAAGAGCACTTCAAAAGTTCCAGGTTCCAAAACTCATTCGGAAGAACGGAGTAGTTTCATGTTTTCTTCGGTTTCTTTTTGATCTTTTTAGTTGCTTCTGCTGTCTAGAACTTGAAGAGACAGCAGAACTTGAGAAACTTGAGAAATTAATCGTATAAGGATACTAATCTATGATTGAAAATTTTTGAGTTAAGCAAAAGTATATGATTATCTTGAAGTTGTTCCAACAAAAAAATTCCTCCACTTTCGGTGGGTTCCAGTTAAAAACCATTCCTCAATCTCATTGGGTAGCCTTGCATTTCTCAACACTCGTGCCATGATCGTCAAAATCTCGACACTCAAAAGACAGTATAGAAATAAATGATTATTTATTTCTTCATATGAATTACAAAACTAACAATAGTCTTCTGTCCATCCTTTCTGTCTCATATATGTTCTTGTTAAAAATTGTCTCTTGAGAAGAATCCAACAAAAAATCTTCACTTTTAGTTTAGTTGAGCCATTGACTTCCAAATAAAGTCATACCATGGAGCTTGAAAGCTTGAAGGATTCCAAAGTTTAAGAATTTATAACCACCTCCAACTAATATTCATAGTTGGGCTTTTAGATTTTGACCAGCTTTGTACAAATACATAAGAAGACCATTTTGTTTGGTTGCTAGTGTTAGTTATATGTATGCCCTAGAGGCCATTACTGTACATGAGATGCATATTGTAGTGGATGCTTGGACATATATAGGGAGGACTTTCTTGTTCGTCATGATAGTATGCTATCTGGTTACTCTTTATCTTAACATGTACACTGATTATCTCTCTGTTACATGTTGGTAAAACCCTTAAGATGCGTACTTGACTACCTAGATTATGATGGAGATCATACTAGTGGGACAAAGGTAGTCTGTGAGTACATCCTTTAATGTCCCTAGTCGTGGGTGTATCGAGACGGGGCATCGATATACCAGAGTAGACTAGCGTATAGCTTCTCGACCCATGTAGATGGGCGATGAATGATCCCATATCCATTGGTGTTTGACATCAGAGATGATATACGGGTGCTCAGTGGAGACTGGATAAACTGGACGGACTTGCCGAGAACTCCCAGACGGTATTATACCTCACGTCAGATGGCAGTTCTCTGGTGACACTAGTACAGATTAGTCTGTCGACCCGAGATCGTCATAAAGTCTTGTGTGATTCCCACTGTGCTTTGATTTCCACCTTACCACGTTCATGAGAACGTGCAAAACGGTGGTTTTTGGGTACAGTTCCGAGTCACATGGAGATAATGAGCGATAGGAGGGGATTCGTCTCTCCCGGTATTGGGAGTTGATATTGCGCTGTGCTCGATTGGCTATAACATGAAGTCCCTGGCCAGGGCTGATTCTGAGATTTACTAGTAAGTTTTACCAGTAGTTTCTCGACCTGTTATGAGCTTCACATCGGCACGACTTATCGAGTTACTGGGGTCTGACGTTTACCACCCCTAAACGAGAAATGCGACATATTAGATGAAGAGACCGGACTGTACGGTAAGTGTTACTGATTGGATTCGCAGGAGTACGAGCAGGTTTGCTTGTTGATCTTCTGATCGCTCAATACCCAAGTGGCCGTTACGTTTAGCACGCCTCTTGCGGCTTGTGGGTGTTTGATATGATCATCACCTACTGCCGGCGTATTGACGAGTCTTTAGAGACCTACATAGAGCTTTCCTGGCTCAGGCGAAACGGAGTAGGAGCACATATGTGATATGTGCGGGACCGAGATTAATGCGCGTATGTGATACCGCATTCTATTCTCACGATTTGTGACATCGGTCGGTTATATGTGATATAGCCGGGTTATCGGTTCAAGTGTTGATTCGATAAGTTGTTACATTTGATATTAGTTGGTTATATATGATAATGCCGGATTATTAAATCAAGTGTTGATTTAATAATTTAATATATAATTATATGTTTGATATATTAACTTACATTAACTAATACATGCTCACTTATGATTTCTTTTCTCACTTTGTTTGTGCATTAGTATATATGTGATATATATTGATGTACATTATTTTGTGTCATGCTAGATGATACAAGAGGCATGAGTGTATGAGACTTACACTAAGCTTATGATAATCCTTGAGTTTTATTTATTTAAAGTTAATGAAATTAGGTGGAAAATGGTCAAATAGATGAAGCTTGTGGAAGCTTGTGGATTCATTTGACTTGTCCACTAATTTGTTTTTACTTAAGATATTTTCTTAACCCAACCATGATCCTAAGCTTTAGTTAAGTCTCTACAAGGGTTTATATATGATAAAAACTCACCCATGGTTACCTCTCTTATGAAATGAGTTCATTCTTCTTCTTCTTCATCTAAACTCCAAAAGCTTTCTAGGTTTTGAGTTAGTGATGAAATATTATGAGAAAATAAAATCTAAAGTGATCCCACTTCCTATATCATCATCCTATACACTTGTTTGGGTAGTAAAGGGTGTTCTCTTCACAAAGTTCTTGACCTAGTGAAGAGATATCTTGGGTTTGAGTCTTCTCGACGTAGATCATCTACGGCCTCGAAGACTTCGTGCAAACTTATTCATTTCTCCGAGAGAACTGATCAGTCGAAAATACTGCATTTTTAACACGTCAATTTCCCTATCATTTGCACACATCTAGAAGTGTTCGGTATTCATATTGCACATATTAGCAAAACAGTCGTAAAATACCAGATTGCATGTGTTATACTCTAAAACCGGTATTTTTAGGGAAATTGACTGTTTATCATGGTATCGCATCATCCTTATATTGCGCAACACTTGTTTCGAAGTCTGTGCAGGAAATTCCAGGAGAAAGGCCAAATTTGTGAAAACAGTGCTGTTAAAAAGACGCCAACTCAAGAATTTAAGATCTGGTAGTAATCTAGAACGAATTGTGAGATTCAATATATTATAAAAATACCAGGAAGCCATCAGGAAGCAACTGTACCAAATTGAAGCCCTAAGCCTCCTATTGGGCCGCGGATCCGCGGCCTAAGCAGGCTCGTGCCGCGGATCCGCGGCGTCCGTGCCACATCATCAAGATAAATTTGCTCCAGAACTCCTCTCTCGGTGTGTACACCTCATCAAGACATGTCAAATTCCAGATTACCCTCGAAGCTTCTGCCAGATCAGCGAGGATCATTAAATCAAGCTAATCATGATTAAGCTAATCAACCTCCTAACAACCTAGTTCTAGAAGCATCCCTCCAACTAACTCCCTCTAGAAGCCTCTCCCTATAACAAACTTTTGGAGGGAAATTCAAATTTTGAATTCTAGATCTAGGGTTGTGAAGTCTATAAAAAGGAACTTAGATCTAGGGTTAAGGGTTAATCATTAATCTCTCATCTCTTCCTCTTCCACCCACAAGTTGAGTGACACAACTTGTGCCTCAAAAATCCAAAATCCAAAGCCAAATTCAAGATCCCGAGTACCATTCAAGCAAGAAGCCTTCAACCTTTTAGGAGCGGAGCCGATCTTCAATCGAGCAAGTGATCCAAGCCGATCCGCGATTAAAGGAGACAAGCGATGCCAAATCGACGATCAAGTTCTTCCTCTTGTAGTTCTTGAGCGTTGTACCTAAATTGTTGATAAATAAAAGGTGAAATTCTTTAATCTTGCTTTCTTTAAATTCTTGCATCATGATTCGATCTCAATTTTTGATTGTGGTTCTTGTTGTGATATTTGAGTAAAACTCCGCTCGTAAAGGAGTCGAGACGATCAATAGAATGATGATGTAACAAATCTTAAAACGATTCTTAAGTCCTACGAGTTTGTAAACTCTTGTAAATTGAAGAATCGACGACCTAGTTTCGTTGCGATGCTTTCTTGATTGTGATCGCTCAAAATTAGGGATCCATGATCGATTCTTGAATTTACTAGAGGCTAGAATGTGAATGATATCGACGAAGGAACAAGGGATAGATGTTGAAACCTTAGTTTCACAAGAAATCCCTAATTCTCGTTGATCATCATCGATCTAGTATCAATTCATCGATGGATAAGAATACGTAACCGCTAGATTTCATCACATCTATAGATCCGATCGATTCCTACGAGCCTCACTTCGATTCTTGATATTTGATTTGGAAATCATCACAAATTCTCAATTCTTGATTTTAATGTTTTCTTAGATCTAGATTTTTCTAATTCTTGAAATTCAATTTACAAATCATGAATTGTTTGTTTTCTTTTCTTTAAAGTTTCAACTCATCTAAATCGAAACACGAGCGATTACACTTTCCCTGTGGACGATC
Organism: Agapanthus africanus; assembly: GCA_030015575.1. Taxonomy (NCBI): domain Eukaryota; kingdom Viridiplantae; phylum Streptophyta; class Magnoliopsida; order Asparagales; family Amaryllidaceae; genus Agapanthus; species Agapanthus africanus. The sequence goes on from JASDDO010000029.1 coordinate 59,126,273, forward strand.
CGCACTTACTAACGCGCTACATTCGACACCGTTATTGATTGCGGTCAAAATATTTTTGGTTGTGATTTCTATACAATTTTCATACTACACAATCCGAAATCGTATTCAATTAAATGGCGCCGTTGCCGGGGATAGTGCGCTAATTGTTCGTATTTTGAAATTTGAGTTGAAAAGTTTATTCCATCTATATTTTTAGATCAAAATTCGCGCAAAACACTAACCGATTCGTTGTGATTTGTTGCGAGGAAATCTGGAATTTGTGGAGCTGTGGAATTTTTTTTCAGATCATTCCAGAGGACTCAGGAAGTGAACAACAGCTTTCTGTGAAATTTCAGTGCAGTGAAGACTTTGATCCACCGCGTTTCCGCGGCATTAGGTACCTTACACTACGTTTCCGCGGCTATGTAGCTGAGTCACTGTACCAAAAATTCTCAGGTGATCTCTCACTTTCTTATCTTCTCCTAAATCTGCTCCAATTAACAATTTGCTGCAGGTTTCTTTGCAAATAAATCGCAGCGCCGCAAAAAGCAAAATAAATTGTGCGTGTTTTCGATTTTTGGTTGTTTACATATTAATACGGAATTTAAGGGGCACGACCAAATCCAGATTAGGTGGGGAGTTCATTACCCTTCCTAAGCCCCAAAAATCACAAACTTGCATCTGCATAACCCTCATTAACTAAAAAATATCTAGAGATGACTCTAAGGACCGTCGCGCTCACTTAGGACAAGAGAAGGCCGTGGGTAATTCATTGCTTATCCGCGTTTCTTTTGTGGTGTCTAAGGCAAGTGTGTCGAAGGCTAGTAGTTACTTAATTAGGCCCACTACTTACGTAGTGGAGAACTTCCCACTTACCTGGCACTTACCTGGACACAGGAGAGACAAAGAGGCAGTGGAGGATTTATCCTGCGACTTGTCTTTTGGCAGTTAGGAGCAGTCCAGAGCTTTGACCTAGGTGACCACTAGATTTTAGGGTTTTTCTTATGTCATTTGTTGTGATCGCATCATTTTTTTCAAAAATCCGTATATTTTCAAAACAAACACCAATCACATTCATTCATTCCCCTAATTATAAGTCACCCTGCCACTTGTACTAACCCTTTTTAGTGCAAGATAGGCTGGACACGGGATTCTAGTGCCCGTTTAGTCCGCGTTCCCCTGATCGACCCCAAAGTCGGTATTTCTACATTTACCTCTTCTTTACCCACCACCACACCCACATCGATGGATCCGTCTCCATCGACTTCTTTACCACTACTCTGCCGCCGTCCGTTGGTGCGCATAATCCACTCCGCATCTCTCTCCAAGAGAGGTGCTATCCTACACGAGGTCCCCTTTCCACTTGTCTTTCCATTCCACCAGCCAACGAGGAAAATTTTGTTAGTGTATATGCCCTAGAGGCCATTACTGTATCATACTAGTTTGTATATTACTTAATGGATGCTTGGGATATTCACCTTGTATGTACAATCTTGCTCAAAATAGTAGTATGCTACTTGGTTTGTTTCTACTTCAATGTGTACATGTGTTTATTTTTGTATATCGCCTATACACATTAGTAGAGCCCTTAGGATCTTTGCTTGATTACCAGCGATGTGATGGCCGTCACACTAGTGGGGCTGGGTAATCTATAAGCACATCCTTATGCAGGTCCCTGGTCGCAGGACTATCAAGACAGGGCATCGATACTCCGGAGTAGACCAGCGCATGCGCTTCTCATCCCAGTGTGGGAGACGGTCTGTCCCACAGCCGTCAGTACGTCGTACTTGAGATAGTATGCGGGTGCTCGTTAGGTTACGGGTACACTGGACAGGACTCGTCGGGAACTGACTAGTTGGTATTATACCTATCGTCAGTTATCAGTTCCCAGGTGACATGAGTACAGCTTAGTCCGCTGACTTGACACTGTCACTCCGCCTCGAGTGTGTTCCCACTGTACTTTGATCACTACCCTACCACGGCTCAAAGGAGTCGTGCAAACAGGTAGTGGTTGGATGCAGTCCCGAAGCACTTGGAGGCAGTGACGGTTAGACAGGATTCGTCTCTCCCGGTATTGGGGGTTGACATCGCGCTGTGTCTAGGAGAGCCATTACACGAGTAGTCCCTGGCCAGGGCAAACGAGATATACTGGTAGGTTTCCAGTGTTATCTCAGGGTGTTTTGGGCTTCGCTCCGGCACGACTTGTACCGCTATTGGGGGACTGACGTTTACCGCCCCCTAGGCCCGCCATGCGATGTATCAGACGAACAGACCGGACTGTACGGAGAATGTCACACTCAGGCTCAGTAGGAGTTCAGATGGGTTTCGCCTCGTCGGTCTTCTTGTCGGCATTACCTGGGGACCGTTACGCACAGCTAGTGCCGCTTGCGGTCTGTGGTTAAACCCACTGCCAGCGTAGTGTCGAGTCTTTAGAGTCCCACACAGAAAGCTTTTCGCTTTTAGGCAAAAGAGTAGAGGTCGCATGGTATTGCGACAGGTCGCATGGTTTTGCGACAGGGTTCGGTCACATCCGTGCACTTGTGCACGTACAGTGTCCGGACAGTTTACACTAGCGGGCTTTGGTTTAAGCCAGATCCTAGTGTATCTTATGGGATTGGATTTATCCAGTTTGCATTCGTGTTCCTCGGAACGCGGATGCGGGTGTGTATGCACAATTGACAGGGAGGCACAGACAGCGGATTCTCATTAGGGTTGTTGACAGTTGACCGTTGACTTTTTGACTTTTTGCTCAACCCTAATGAGAATATGATATGTGATTAACTATCATATTAATTAAGTATTATGGTGATATGGTTGTTGACTTGTTGACTTTTGTTGACTTGTTGACTTTGGTGACTTGTTGACTTTTGTTGACTTGTTGACCGGTTGACTAGGCTTGACTAGTTGACCATCATGATGACCATAGCCATCATTTCATGGCAAAGACTTTTGTTTACATGCTCATTTGTGTAAAATGAGTGCATGAAATGATATGGTTGTGGTTGCTTCTAACCATCACATAAGACTTTTGTTAATATGATGAGTTATCATTGCTTTGGATTATGAGAGGGTGAGAGACAAAATACTTGCTCATTCTTTCTTGCTCATTCTCTCTCTTGTTCTTGAGCTCTCCTCTTGCTCTCACCCTCAACCTCTTGCTCCCTCTCTTGATCTATGGTTCTCTTGTCTCATGAGTTGAGAATCAAGAACCATAGATAAAATCCCATTCTATTTCCTCTCTACTCATTCTAGTTCACTAGGTTTAGCAAACCAAGTGAACTAGTTTCTTCAAAGAACGAAGAAGGAGCTAAAGGTTGGAGCTTTCAAGTGGATCTATCTTCGGCGTACGGAGACAACGAGAAGGAGCCATCGAACCACCATCGGAGCTTGAAGAGAAGGAGTTCAAGTTTAGGTATAACCATCTTCATCCGAGTAGCTAAATATCTTTAGCTTAGTTTGCTAGTTTTAGTTTAGGTAAAGATCCCGACCTAGCTTAGTCCATGTTGCCTCTTGCGTTAAAATTTTGATTTTATACCGTTTCCGTCTCCCCGTAAGAACCGGGGGTCGCAACGTGGACTTACAGTGGTATCAGAGCCTAACTAAACTTAAACTAGCTTGGTAGTGAAGTGTAACGAAGTTCGGAACCGGAAAAATCCAAAAACCAAACTTTTACAAAAACTGAGTTTCTGTTGAAATTTTTTTGGCTCAAAATGAAAAACTTTACACTTGTAAATTCGGCTCAGGGTTTTGTGTGAACACCCAAGAAAAACGATACAGTAATTCGTCCAAACCGCCGCCCTTCCGCCGCGCGAGCTAGGCATCCGCCGCGGAACCGCCGCGCTTTGTCGTCTTCTGTGCATCGTTTTTCGTGCAGTGTGTGTCTGTGTTGGTTTTGGGATTTTTGGAATATATTATATGTGCCCAGATTTTCCAGAAAAGAAATTTCCTTTTGGGGTCCTATAATTCCGTATTTTTTCCGAACTTCACTGCACTTTGACTTTGATGGTTATATCTGTGATGTTTGCATGTATTGAACGTCGGCTAATCGCTATAAGTCGATTAGTCGGGGTTATACATGATCTGTAATGTGCTGGAATGTGTATATAAATATGTTGGATTGTCGCGGGTGAATAGCCGGGGGTTGTGAGACGAGAGTTTTCTTTTCTTGCAATTCATGTAAATTTGTAAATTGATGTAATAATTATTTGTATGGCCGCACAACCGGGTCGGGGTTGTAGCCGTCATTGTATAATTTCTTTTTACTGTTTTTGCTCCTAGGATAGACCCATGGAGGGGTGCACAAACTACCGGGTATGCCGAAGTGTCGAGTGGCCTACTCATGGAGATGAGGGAGGTTGCTACGCTTCGGGTACTTGGCGGGTAGTTTGCCGCACCCGTAGGGGTCTTGGATGGGGTTTTGGCTATTCACCGCGACCGTGTAATCTGTCTTTCGTTACAGGCTCGTACGAATTACAGATTCCTAGTATATCCAATGTATTTTCTGTGATCTGAAATGTTTATCATTGCAGTATATCTATATATGATATTATTTAGGCGTTGCTTATGTTTTACAGACGCGCTAGCCCAGCCCCCGCTCTGTCGTTAGTTAAGTAACCTAACGGGTAATGACGGGGCCCCGTGGCGAATGCGAATGGCATAAGCGTACGTCATATTTTGGTTGTTTTCTGCAATGGTAGGATTAAATGATGGGACGCATTAAAAGAACTAATGCAAGAATATCACGCATTAAAAGAACTAATGCAAGATAATAAACCAAGTTAAAGTCGTTGGAACACTTTCGAAAAACCACTCGGTTCTTTTCAAAACAAACTTTTAAAATACGGAGTTTGAGCCACTCCATTTAAAAGCTATCTCGTTCCATCGACCAAATCAAGTTCACTACGTTCACGGTTTTGCCAAAACCATCCGTAGCCCTCCATCATTTCAGTTAAATATTCGGTAGTATTCAAGCTATGTATTTTGACCTCACGCCAAGGCATAGTGATTGGTAGCTGCCGGATATTTATCTGTTGCATAGATAGAATGCGTTGGTTTGAGACAGTCGTACTGCCATTTTGGCCTACGTCAAGGGTATGTACGGGTGGGTTCAAATTAACCTGGATAATGATGGGACGAACTTGACATGTGACTTATGACATTTTGACCTCACGCCAAGGTCATAAGAGCATGGGGCAAAAATACACATCGGGAGTTTCATAAGTACTGAAACTTGCTAGATTTGCATACCATTTGGAGTGTGATGATTCTGGTAGGATTCCTTCAGTTTCGTCACGCGATGATATTTGGATCCCGATCCTACTGTGAGTATATGCTACTCCTCGGGAAATTTCTCACTTAACGATCAATGCTATAAACCTAGTAGGTGCCTAGAAAGGTGTTAGCGGGGCTACGCCCCCAGGGAAAAGAGGTTCTTTAATTAAGGAACTTCGCGAAAGCGTTGGAAAACCTCCCTCGAAGTACCGACACCGGCCTGGCTGAACGGTTAAGCAAGTATTGTACGGTGGGATTGATCCTGACTAATTCTTCCTTTATGGTTTGAGGAGGGATTCGAGAAACAGTGGGAGCCATCCTGTTTAGACAAACTAAAAACCACTCTAAACTTGCAAGAGCATCATGCTGAGTGTTTCTTCTTCTCTCTCCTAATTGCAGCGACCAATCAACATGACTGGACTTAAGTTACTCCTAGATAAAAACAAACTGACAGGGCCAAACTACAAAGATTGGCTCAGGAATGTCAAGATAGCAATCACTTATGACAAGCTGGGGTATCTTCTTACCACCAAAGCTCCCCCTGTCCCTGGTCCAACTTCCAGTGTCGCGGATAAGGAAATCCGCAAGACTTGGGAGATTGATAGCGCGAAGGCCAAGTGCCTCCTGCTTGCCTCGATGGACAACGAACATCAGAGGAGGCATGAGAATATGGACATGGAGTCCATATTGCTCCATACAAAAGAACTGTATGGAGAGCAATCACGTATCGCAAGATACGAAGCGTCGAAAAAGTTATTTTCGACAAGAATGGCCGTCGGATCATCAGTAGCCGAGCACGTGCTAAAGATGATCGGCTACATTGAGGAGCTCGCTGACCTAGGGATCACATTGGAGAGTGAGCTATATACGGATATAGTTCTCCAGTCCCTTCCTTCCACTTACGCCCAGTTTACACTGAACTTCAACCTACAAGAAAAAGAGGTTGAACTATCAGAGCTCCTCAATATGCTGAGGAGCGCAGAGGGCACCCTACAGAAAGGTAGGGAAACATCCACTTTGTTTGTAGGAGGATCGTCTTCTTCTAGGTCCAAGGCGAAAGCCAAGGGAAAGAAGAAGAAAGCCCCGGCCAAACCAAGGGGCGGTGTTAGTAAAGTGGATACGAAGGGAAAAGCAAAAGCAACAAAGATAGCGGGGAAGCTTGTGGATAAGGAAGAATGCTTCTATTGTCATAAGAAAGGACACTGGAAGAATGATTGCAGGGCCTGGAAGGCCAGAACACAGGAATTGAAGCAAGTTGCAGCTTCAGCTTCAGGTGTGTATGTTATTGAAAACTGTCTTTCAATAAACTCTACTTCCTGGGTATTGGATACCGGATCAGGATCTCATATCTGTAATTCTTTGCAGGCGTTGAGAAACCGTAGGGTTTTGAAGGCAGGTGACATGACCCTCAAAGTTGCGAACGGAGCTAGCATGGATGCTAAAGCCGTAGGGGACTATCACCTGGGAATGTCAGATGGACATGTTTTGGTTTTGCGTAATTGCTTTTTTGTACCCAACGCAACTTGTAATATCATTTCTGTATCTTTAGTTTCTAAAGAAGGTTATGAATTTGCGTTTGTAAGTAATGTTGTAAACATTCACCTTAATCAAGTTTTGATTGGGTCAGGTACATTGAGTAATGGTATATACGTGTTAAACCAACCACAGATTTTCAACGTCCAGAATACACACAAAAGAAAGTCTCCGGAAATAAATCAGACTTTCTTATGGCATTGTAGATTGGGTCACATCAATGAGAGAAGGTTGACTAAGTTACATACAGAAGGATATTTGAATGCGTTCGAATATCAATCGTATGCCACTTGTCAATCTTGTCTCAGAGGAAAGATGACAAAGACTCCGTTTACTGGACAAGGAGTAAGAGCGAGCGAGCTCTTGGGACTCGTACACAGTGACGTGTGCGGTCCAATGTCTACACATGCCCGAAGCGGACATTCTTACTTCATTACTTTTACGGATGACTTCTCAAGGTACGGTTATGTCTTCTTAATGAAACATAAGTCCGAAGCCTTTGGAAAATTCCAGGAGTATAAGAATGAAGTAGAGAAACAGACCGGCAAAAGTATTAAGATTCTAAGATCGGATCGAGGTGGAGAATACTTAAGTGCCGAGTTCCTGGACTATCTAAAAGAGAACGGAATTCTCTCTCAGCTTACTCCTCCATACACCCCGCAACATAACGGTGTATCGGAGAGACGGAACCGCACCCTATTGGATATGGTGCGGTCCATGATGAGTAACGCTGAGTTACCGCGATCGTTCTGAGGGTATGCGCTAGAATCAGCTGCATACCTTTTGAACCGAGTTCCGACTAAGACTGTGCCTACCACCCCATATGAAATGTGGAGTGGGAAGAAACCCTATTTTCAATATCTGAAGATCTGGGGATGTCCAGCTTTTGTCAAAAAGCAGCATGCGGACAAACTCGAGGCACGCTCAGTACTGTGCAAGTTTGTGGGATACCCAAAGAACACCAGGGGGTATCTTTTCTACTACGCAGAGGAACAAAAAGTCCTTGTTTCTCGTAATGCCCACTTTCTAGAACACCAGTTCTTGGAAAAGGAAATTAGTGGGAGCGCAGTAGAACTGGAAGAAATTCCAGAACCACAGACTATTACTGAAAGGTTAGTGGAACCAGAGGGTTCAACAGAACAGGACATTCCTACGCCGCTCCGCAGGAGTAGTAGGCAGTCTCATCCGCCCGAGAGATACTGCGGTTTTCTCATAGACGGGGATAGAGAGGATTGCATCATAGATTATGATGAGCCTACTAGCTTCCAGCAGGCCGTTCAGAGCGTTGACTCAGTGAAATGGCTGGATGCAATGCGGACCGAAATGGAGTCCATGTACACCAACAAGGTATGGACGTTGGACATTGCTCCAGACGGGGTAAAACCCGTAGGATGCAAGTGGATCTTCAAAAGGAAGATTGGTGTAGATGGACAGGTTGAGACCTATAAAGCTAGGCTGGTAGCAAAGGGTTTTCGTCAAAGACCTGGCTTGGACTACGACGAAACCTTTTCTCCAGTAGCCATGCTGAAATCCATTCGGATCCTTCTTGCCATTGCTGCCTTCCACGATTATGAGATCTGGCAAATGGACGTAAAGACAGCTTTTCTAAATGGAAATTTAGAGGAGTGTGTCTATATGGACCAACCAGAGGGTTTCATTCAGAGTGGGAGCAGCGGAAAGGTGTGCAAGTTGCTTAAGTCCATCTATGGGCTAAAGCAGGCATCGCGGAGTTGGAACATCTGCTTTGATGAGACGGTCAAAGAATTTGGCTTTATCAAAAATCCAGATGAACCATGCATCTATAGTAGATTTGTAGCGAGAACTGTAGTATTCCTCGTTTTGTACGTGGATGACATTCTCTTAATAGGAAATGACATTCCTATGCTACAATCTGTCAAGGGGTTCTTGTCACACAGGTTCTCCATGAAAGACCTGGGTGATGCCTCATACATTCTGGGTATCCGGATCTACCGTGACAGATCCAAGAGGATATTAGGACTTTCACAGTCCAGGTACATCGACACCATACTGAAGAGGTTCAGTATGGAAGATTCCAAGTGCGGTAACCTACCGGCTTGTCACGGGATCACCCTCTCTAAAGAGATGTCTCCCAAGACTGATTTGGAGAGGGATCGCATGTCTATTATACCCTACGCTTCTGCGGTAGGCTCTATAATGTATGCGATGTTGTGTACCAGACCGGATGTAGCTTATGCACTGAGTGTGGTAAGCCGGTATCAGTCTAACCCTGGGGAGAGACACTGGATAGCGGTAAAGAACATTCTCAAGTACCTGAGAAGGACTAAGGAGATGTTCTTGGTGTATGGCGGAAAAGACCTCCAGATCGAGGCCTTTGCTGACTCTAGCTTCCAGAGTGACAAGGATGATTCCAAGTCCATGTCGGGTTTTGTCTTTACCCTCAATGGAGGGGCGGTGTGTTGGAAGAGTTCCAAACAGGAAACCGTTGCAGACTCGACGATGGAAGCGGAATACATCGCTGCATCTGATGCCGCAAAAGAAGCTGTCTGGATGAGGAAGTTCTTGAAAGAACTTCAGGTGGTTCCGTCCATTGTTGATCCAATACCTCTGTATTGCGACAACAACGGGGCTATAGCTTTAGCGAAGGAACCAAGGTCCCATCAGAAATCCAGGCACATCTTGAGGCGGTATCACCTGATCAGGGAGATCGTGGATCGCCAGGAGATCGAGGTTCGGAGAGTCGCTTCAGAAGACAACACTGCAGATCCATTCACCAAGGCCTTGCCCCAGACTCAGTTCGAGCGGCTGATCGAGATGATAGGTCTTCGATACGCCAGTACATGGCCTTAGTGCATGTGGGAGATTGTTAGTGTATATGCCCTAGAGGCCATTACTGTATCATACTAGTTTGTATATTACTTAATGGATGCTTGGGATATTCACCTTGTATGTACAATCTTGCTCAAAATAGTAGTATGCTACTTGGTTTGTTTCTACTTCAATGTGTACATGTGTTTATTTTTGTATATCGCCTATACATATTAGTAGAGCCCTTAGGATCTTTGCTTGATTACCAGCGATGTGATGGCCGTCACACTAGTGGGGCTGGGTAATCTATAAGCACATCCTTATGCAGGTCCCTGGTCGCAGGACTATCAAGACAGGGCATCGATACTCCGGAGTAGACCAGCGCATGCGCTTCTCATCCCAGTGTGGGAGACGGTCTGTCCCACAGCCGTCAGTACGTCGTACTTGAGATAGTATGCGGGTGCTCGTTAGGTTACGGGTACACTGGACAGGACTCGTCGGGAACTGACTAGTTGGTATTATACCTATCGTCAGTTATCAGTTCCCAGGTGACATGAGTACAGCTTAGTCCGCTGACTTGACACTGTCACTCCGCCTCGAGTGTGTTCCCACTGTACTTTGATCACTACCCTACCACGGCTCAAAGGAGTCGTGCAAACAGGTAGTGGTTGGATGCAGTCCCGAAGCACTTGGAGGCAGTGACGGTTAGACAGGATTCGTCTCTCCCGGTATTGGGGGTTGACATCGCGCTGTGTCTAGGAGAGCCATTACACGAGTAGTCCCTGGCCAGGGCAAACGAGATATACTGGTAGGTTTTCAGTGTTATCTCAGGGTGTTTTGGGCTTCGCTCCGGCACGACTTGTATCGCTATTGGGGGACTGACGTTTACCGCCCCCTAGGCCCGCCATGCGATGTATCAGACGAACAGACCGGACTGTACGGAGAATGTCACACTCAGGCTCAGTAGGAGTTCAGATGGGTTTCGCCTCGTCGGTCTTCTTGTCGGCATTACCTGGGGACCGTTACGCACAGCTAGTGCCGCTTGCGGTCTGTGGTTAAACCCACTGCCAGCGTAGTGTCGAGTCTTTAGAGTCCCACACAGAAAGCTTTTCGCTTTTAGGCAAAAGAGTAGAGGTCGCATGGTATTGCGACAGGTCGCATGGTTTTGCGACAGGGTTCGGTCACATCCGTGCACTTGTGCACGTACAGTGTCCGGACAGTTTACACTAGCGGGCTTTGGTTTAAGCCAGATCCTAGTGTATCTTATGGGATTGGATTTATCCAGTTTGCATTCGTATTCCTCGGAACGCGGATGCGGGTGTGTATGCACAGTTGACAGGGAGGCACAGACAGCGGATTCTCATTAGGGTTGTTGACAGTTGACCGTTGACTTTTTGACTTTTTGCTCAACCCTAATGAGAATATGATATGTGATTAACTATCATATTAATTAAGTATTATGGTGATATGGTTGTTGACTTGTTGACTTTTGTTGACTTGTTGACTTTGGTGACTTGTTGACTTTTGTTGACTTGTTGACCGGTTGACTAGGCTTGACTAGTTGACCATCATGATGACCATAGCCATCATTTCATGGCAAAGACTTTTGTTTACTTGCTCATTTGTGTAAAATGAGTGCATGAAATGATATGGTTGTGGTTGCTTCTAACCATCACATAAGACTTTTGTTAATATGATGAGTTATCATTGCTTTGGATTATGAGAGGGTGAGAGACAAAATACTTGCTCATTCTTTCTTGCTCATTCTCTCTCTTGTTCTTGAGCTCTCCTCTTGCTCTCACCCTCAACCTCTTGCTCCCTCTCTTGATCTATGGTTCTCTTGTCTCATGAGTTGAGAATCAAGAACCATAGATAAAATCCCATTCTATTTCCTCTCTACTCATTCTAGTTCACTAGGTTTAGCAAACCAAGTGAACTAGTTTCTTCAAAGAACGAAGAAGGAGCTAAAGGTTGGAGCTTTCAAGTGGATCTATCTTCGGCGTACGGAGACAACGAGAAGGAGCCATCGAACCACCATCGGAGCTTGAAGAGAAGGAGTTCAAGTTTAGGTATAACCATCTTCATCCGAGTAGCTAAATATCTTTAGCTTAGTTTGCTAGTTTTAGTTTAGGTAAAGATCCCGACCTAGCTTAGTCCATGTTGCCTCTTGCGTTAAAATTTTGATTTTATACCGTTTCCGCCTCCCCGTAAGAACCGGGGGTCGCAACGTGGACTTACAAATTTTGAAATTAAACCCCAATACATCAACTTTCTACCAAAATTTCACGGTCTCGAGTCTGAAGCCGCATATGCCTTTATCACCAAATTTGAAATTGTATGCGCAATGATGGGTACCTCACAGCTTTCTATTGATGCTATGCGTCTACGTCTTCTACCATTCACCTTGTGCGATATAGCCGAGAAGTGGCTGTATAACACTACCGCACATTCCATTTCAAACTGGAGAGAATTCGTCAAAGCATTCCTTAAGAAATTCTACCCACATCATAAGACAGCTCGAGTCCGTAGCGAAATAAATCAATTCACCCAGCTTCCAAATGAACCATTTTCAAAATGTCTTGAACGCTTTAAGGATCTGTTAGTTCAATGTCCACATCACGGAATCCCCAGATAGGATCTATGCTGAATCATATATGAGGGCATTAATCCTAACACAAGACAGACCCATGAATCCATGTGTCAAGGCAACTTCATGACCAAAGATGACGGGGAAGCCTGGAAATTCCTAGAAGATTTCGCTGAAAAATCTTTACAGTAGGAGAGTGTGAGTCAATCGTCTAGGGATGGCAATGATATTTCCATAAGAGTTAGAGCTGAAATTTCAGCTTTACACAAGAAATTCGACGCTATGGAAAACAAATTTTTAGCCGCCGCCCTAAGTCAAATGTCACTCTCCAAAACTGTATGTGGATGCTGTTCTGATCCTTCTCACTTGACGGAAGAATGTCCATGAAATTCTCCGTTTCAAGGTCATGAGCATACCAATGCCGCATTTCAAAAACCCAGGAACGATCCATATTCTTCCACATATAATCAGGGTTGGAGGAATCACCCTAACTTTGCTTGGAACCAATCACAATCTCAAAACACGGTTCCAACCCAAAACAATTTCCAAAGGGTCCCTCCACCACAACAGCAACCACCACAATTGAGTCAGCACCCCTTCCAAGCACAAAACTTTCAAAATCCGGTCAACACACCTGCACCGTCTAGTCCTTTGCAGTTGACCGGGACTGATGAATCCTCTTCATTCATAAACTTGCTTCTGACAAATCTCATGCAAGTATTGGATGAAATAAAGATTTCCGTCGATGATATAAAGAAAAACTCTGCGTCCCAAAGCGAGAGTATTAAATCGATGGAAGCAGAAATTGCACGATTAAAAGCAGAAATGAGTGCAAGAGAGAAAGGGAAACTTCCAACTCAATCTTTACCCAATCCTGGCTATTCACATCATGTGAATGCAATCACGTTGAGATCTGGAAGAGTGCTTGACAATCATGTTGGGGAAGAGATTGATGACACTGAAAAATTTATCAATGATACCCCGGCTGAGACCTTTCCTTCCACTTCTACTTCTAATTCTAACCCCAGTTCTTCTACCCCACCACCTTCTTCCGAGCCTATTCTCCGTTTCCCACAAGGCTCGCCACCTCAGCCCACCTCTTCTAGTTCTCTACGGACGATCCCCACTTCTATTCTGGGATCGGGTCCACACACACTTCCTTCTCCTATGATGGACCCAGCGCTTATTGCTAAAGCACCTTATCCTAATCGGTTAAGGGCTAACAAATCAAGTCCACATATGGAGAAGATTATGGACATGTTTAAGCAAGTTAACATCAACATCCCTCTCCTAGATGCCATCCAACAAGTTCCATCCTATGCGAAACCCTTAAGAACTTGTGCACTAGGAAGAGGAAGACTCAAGTGCCCAAGAAGATATTCATGGCAAAGACAGCAGACACAGCTTTCCCCCAACAAGTACCGAGGAAACGTAAGGACCCTGGCTGTCCTACTATTTCTATTTCTATTGGGGAAAAACACATCAACCGTGCTCTACTAGACCTTGGCGCTAGTGTTAACTTGCTTCCATATTCGGTCTTTGAGCAGTTAGGGATCGGAGTGTTAAAGCCTTCGAGCATAACTCTCCAAATGGCTGACCGATCAATCACCAAACCTAGGGGTGAACTGGAGGATGTGTTAATAAAAATCGGGGAATTCGTATTCCCTGTGGACTTCATTGTAATTAATACACAGCCTGTAGCGAACCCACGGAACCAAATTCCGGTGATTTTATGTTGTCCCTTTTTGGCCACTTCCAACGCTATAATCAACTGTCGTAATGGTTCTATGACCCTATCCTTCGGGAATATGTCAATTGAGCTGAACATTTACAAGTTGGGAAGTGTACCCTCCGAACCTACTGCTAAGGTCTGTTCTGTTGACTTAATGGATGTCGACAGCAGCGAATTTGATGATCCTCATAATACCAATTTAGACTCTTTTCATACGTTGTTGTTTGACCCAACTATGTATCATACACATACGGACTCTTCCACCGAGATGTCCGGGTCAACAACTAAAACCGATTATGAACCGTTTCTGGAGTCTGAAGATCACCCCGCACTTTGTGATGACATTATTCATCGGGGTATTGATGGAACTTTTGAGAAGATCTTTGTTTATGAACTCACATTTTTGAATGACACGGGTGTTGAGATGAATCATGTCCCAATCAATGAAATTGAACCTCCACCCCTTCTTCTGAACTGTAAAAAGAATGCGAGCAATCAATCACATTCACAGCATCGTCTCTCCAAAATGAGATGCACACACATTCTATTCCACCACTTGACCTTTCCCCACTTCTTCTTCCACCAACCAGAGCACTGCATTGATAAAATTTTTGAATGGTTGGTGTTAACTTTCGGTCTTTGCAAAGCTTGGCATCGACCAATGATTTTTGACCCCCTCATGTGATTTTCAAAGATTAACATTGCATAACACAAGTTTGGGAGGGGGACATTTTTTTTTTCTGGCTCTTGAAAAGAAAATTTTTACAAAATGATGAGCCAAGAATAAGTTTGGGGGAAGTTCTTCACTTAAATATTTTGCCCCCACTAATAAATTCCTCCCAGACTTACAGGTTTTTCGAGATTTAGCAAATGGCAACGGTGATGACACTGTTGAAAACAAGTTTAGGGGAGGTTTGTGCTTATTTTCGCATCATTTGCATCATACTTTGCATAAGCACAAAACATTTTTTTTTTTGAAAACCTATAAAAAAAATTTTAAAAATTCAAAAGATAAAAATATTTTTGTACATAAATAAGATAATAAAAGATTAGATAGTGAAAAATTACATCCAAAAGATTAAAAAAATTCAAGAAAACCAAGAAAATTAGAAGTTTTCTTAAACGAACTAGTAATAAGTAGTTATGAGCCGTTGTCCCAAGGGTTAGTAAGATGAAGGAAGTCACTAATCTGAGGATAAAAATAAGTCTGAAAAATAGTTTCTATTCTGGAAACCAAACATTTTGAACATTGATACCCTACTATTCGCACTTACACACGTCTTGAAACTCGGGATAGTAGAGGATACCTTGAAATGCTCTTGTCTAAAAGCCGATGTATGAAGGAAATAAAAAAATATGAATAAAATATAAAATGGTGAGAAAAATGAACACTGGTTTTGTTATCGCCAAGGCAGCAATAAAAAAAATATAGCGAGGGTGCCTCTTCACCTAGTGCCCTAAGGCCAACTGGTCTGGGAGTCACTGCTAAGCCTTAGGTGGTGCAAGACGAGGAAAATATACCAAATAAGCAAGCACATGAGTAATCGGTCGGTTAGTACATCAAGAAGTATTAACGGTCGCATGAAAGTGTGTGAGCAAATTCATCTAAATATTCATTAATTAAAAAAGTACCGAGGCAGATGGACAAGAGTATGATAGCTTGAATTGAATTCTCCGGGTGTAGGGATGTCTTTTACACACACGTAGGGTTATATGATCGATGTTTGGAAGAAAGATAGGAATGAAGAATAAGACGATGTTTTATTAAGGGAGGACGCGATTTCTAACATCTTTTCATGACTATTAAGATAGGGCTCATGACAACCGAAAAGCTAGCATAGTTGGAAACCCTAATTTTCAAAGTCTTTCTTTTACAATTCTTTTCTTTAAATGTAATATTCATGATCTTCCTTTTATTATTGGATTTTGTGGGTGCAATCCGCTGAAAACCCTCAGGAGACAATACTCCTCCTACTAGGGACACCTAGAGGTTTAAAGGCTTATTACACGTGCTCAGTGCAATCGTGTTGCCTACGAAAGTGTGCTAGTTAGTTTTTCTCGTTCTTTATTTTCTCCTTCTCTTTTTAATAAAACAGTTCGCTCGAGACAACCGAAAATAAGTTTGGGGGAATTTGATCAGTGGAAAATATTGCATTTTTAACACGTCAATTTCCCTATCATTTGCACTCATCTAGAAGTGTTCGGTATTCATATTGCACATATTAGCAAAACAGTCGTAAAATACCAGATTACATGTGTTATACTCTAAAACCGGCATTTTTAGGGAAATTGACTGTTTATCATGGCATCGCATCATCCTTGTATTGCGCAACACTTGTTTCGAAGTCTGTGCAGGAAATTCCAGGAGAAAGGCCAAATTTGTGAAACAGTGCTGTTAAAAAGACGCCAACTCAAGGATTTGAGATCTGGTAGTAATCTAGAAGGAATTGTGAGATTCAATATATCATAAAAATACCAGGAAGCCATCAGGAAGCAACTGTACCAAATTGAAGCCCTAAGCCTCCTATTGGGCCGCGGATCCGCGGCCTAAGCAGGCTCGTGCCGCGGATCCGCGGCGTCCTTGCCACATCATCAAGATAAATTTGCTCCAGAACTCCTCTCTCGGTGTGTACACCTCATCAAGACATGTCAAATTCCAGATTACCCTCGAAGCTTCTGCCAGATCAGCGAGGATCATTAAATCAAGCTAATCATGATTAAGCTAATCAACCTCCTAACAACCTAGTTCTAGAAGCATCCCTCCAACTAACTCCCTCTAGAAGCCTCTCCCTATAACAAACTTTTGGAGGGAAATTCAAATTTTGAATTCTAGATCTAGGGTTATGAAGTCTATAAAAGGGAACTTAGATCTAGGGTTAAGGGTTAATCATTAATCTCTCATCTCTTCCTCTTCCACCCACAAGTTGAGTGACACAACTTGTGCCTCAAAAATCCAAAATCCAAAGCCAAATTCAAGATCCCGAGTACCATTCAAGTAAGAAGCCTTCAACCTTTTAGGAGCGGAGCCGATCTTCAATCGAGCAAGTGATCCAAGCCGATCCGTGACTCAAGGAGACCAGCGATGCCAAATCGACGATCAAATTCTTCCTCTTGTAGTTCTTGAGTGTTGTAACTAAATTGTTGATAAATAAAAGGTGAAATTCTTTAATCTTGCTTTCTTTAAATTCTTGCATCATGATTCGATCTCAATTTGTGATTGTGGTTCTTGTTGTGATGTTTGAGTAAAACTCCGCTCGTAAAGGAGTCGAGACGATCAATAGAATGATGATGTAACAAATCTTAAAACGATTCTTAAGTCCTACGAGTTTGTAAACTCTTGTAAATTGAAGAATCGACGACCTAGTTTCTTTGCGATACTTTCTTGATTGTGATCGCTCGAAATTAGGGATCCATGATCGATTCTTGAATTTACTAGAGGCTACAATGTGAATGATATCGACGAAGGAACAAGGGATAGATGTTGAAACCCTAGTTTCACAAGAAATCCTTAATTCTCGTTGATCATCATCGATCTAGTATCAATTCATCGATGGATAAGAATACGTAACCGCTAGATTTCATCACATCTATAGATCCGATCGATTCCTACGAGCCTCACTTCGATTCTTGATATTTGATTTGGAAATCATCACAAATTCTCAATTCTTGATTTTAATGTTTTCTTAGATCTAGATTTTTCTAATTCTTGAAATTCAATTTACAAATCATGAATTGTTTTTTTTTTTTTTTCCTTTAAAGTTTCAACTCATCTAAATCGAAACACGAATGATTACACTTTCTCTGTGGACGACCCGCACTTACTAACGCGCTACATTTGACACCGTTATTGATTGCGGTCAAAATATTTTTGATTGTGATTTCTATACAATTTTTATACTACACAATCCGAAATCGTATTCAATCAAAAACCATTCTAGAGTTCGGGAAATCTTCATTTGCCATGATCGCAGTGAAGGGACGTCAACACGGAGCTTTAGAAGTGAAAGACCGGTCTACAAAGATTGTATTCCTTGCTCACTACTTGTAATGGTTGATTACATGTTTATATTGTCTAGTTACTTTAGCTTGATCCTTGGGTTAGGGTTCATTAGCACCTTAGAATTTTTTAATTTGGCATGGTAGTTGCTGTGAAAACCCAGTAGGGTGCTAAGGAATCCCAACAGTGGTATCAGAGCCGGGCTAGAGTATTAGACGGATTGTTAGATTACAAAACCGAAACGAACTCCGAAACTTGAAACCCTAAAATCCAGGTTCTGTCAATTTTTACATGAGCTCTAAAATTTTTTAAACAAATACAGAATGCTGTATGTGATGCAACATGAACACACAGGAAAATTTAGTCCAAGAGCTCGGACATTGGCCGGCGACATGCACACCAGGTCCGGCGACCTCGGCCACTTGGTGGGTTTTTTGGCTAAATTTTTTAGGGTGTTCCAAAGACCGGGTTTTGGTGTTTCAGGTGTTGTTTGTTTTTGCTAATTTTACATGAGATGTAATCATACACTATAAACAATTCGGAGTGTTTCGTATTCGTAGTTTAATATTGTATTTGGGTTTTCACAAGTTATCTAGACGAAGTTAAAAAGTTCGATTGAATGTCAAAAACCCATTTTTCCAAGTTTAACGTATTCGGAAAAACATGCAAGTAATTCTGTGGACCATCTAGAAGAATGAAACCCTAACTCGACTTTTTTGAATCGCGGAACCATGGTCATACCCTAGGGTTTGCCGCAGTTCCGTGGCGACATGAGTGAGGCTTGGGTTTGCCCTTCTACGGTTGGTCCATAGGTACCGCGGCATGTTCCGGGTATTATTAAAACTGTGCTCAAGTGTTGAGCTGTCGGGAAATTATGGGACTTTGATGATTCGATCGAAAAGTTTAACGTCGTCCGGATATTTATGATGGGATACAATAATTGGAATCTATCTAGTTGCGTGCAAGTTTAACATTTCGGTCTCGGACGGAATCGGGAATCTTGTTGAATTACCCGACTTTCTTTGAAAAGTGTTTTCATGGTTGAGACCTAAATGTAAAATTTGCATTGTTAGGCATGAAATTCAGAATATGTGATATTCCGGGTTTATGATGTCTAAGGGCAGTGCGGATTCCAATTGTTGTAGTTTTTTACTTTCTTTTCTGCGACCGTAAGTGTAATATGTGGTGTATCGCCGGTTTCGTTGCTATATGTCAACGACAATTGGGATACACATATTTACTTACGTTGATGACATGTGATGTTATGTGTTGCTGAGATATGTTATATTGGATCGTCGTGTTTGAATAGCCAGGTTTTTTTTTATGTGAGATGAGAGTTTTTCATTTTCATTCATGTAAAAACTTGTATGTAATATTTTTTTATTGGGGCACTTCCGGGTTGAGGATGATGTCACCATTGTATATTATTTACTTTTCCGCTTTAGGATAGACCCAAGGAGGGGAGCACAAGTAACCGGGTTCTAGAGTCCAGTGGGAGACCATCTCGAGGAGTCGAGTCTGGGTCTCCTAACTCTAGAACTGGTAGGGTTGCTTGCCGCTCTCGTAGGGGTTTAGGGATGTGGGTTTGGCTATTCATCACGACCGTGGAATCCGTGTTTTATACAGGCTTAATACAAAACCCGGAGTATATCCAATATTTCATATGTTGTTTTCTGCTGCGATATCTGTGATGTGATCATTTGATATGTTGAGATAGGTACTGTATATAGTATATATGATATATTATATAGACGTTGCTTATGTTTTACACCCGCGCTAGTCCTGTCCCGCTCTGCCGTTAGTTACCTAACCTAACGGTGTATGACGGGACATCGAGGCGAATGCGGATGGCATGAACGTACGTTATATTTATCTGTGATGTTTAGGTAACTTATAATGATGGGACTTCATTAATGAAATTAATGAAAGAAAAGAAACCTAAAAGATGTTGTATAAACTTGTTTTAAAAACTGGTAGCTCTAGTTCTTGCTTTGCATAGCGGTATTCCTTATACAATATCCAACACCTTATTCGATAAGGAAAGAGCCGAGATATCTTCACCGGGAGTGACCTCTTTAGCGAAACTAGCATATGCTACAAACTCGGTTTGTCTTTTGATTGCTTTTATAGTTTTTGCTTTGCATAGCAGTATTTGTGAAATATCCTGCACCTTATTCGATAAGGAAAGAGCCGAAATCCATTCACCGGGAGTGACCTCTTTAGCAAAACTAGTAAAAGCCTCAAAAACACTCCTTTTCAAAATCACTTGATTCTACAACGATATCAAGTTCATTACGCAAAAGGTTTTCTTAAAAACCTGTCGTAGCCCTCCGTCATTTCAGATAAGTACTTCATAGTATTCATGCTACGTTTGTTGGCTTTCGTTAAGGCATAGTGTGCGGTAGCTATTTATGCTTATCTGCAAAAGCATATGATGCGATTGAGTAAGGGTAGTCGTGCAACTTTGTTGGTTTTCGTCAAGGGTCGTGCGGGTGTGTTTAATTCAATCAAGAAATGTACGGGTTAAACTTGACTAGCAGCCTATGGTTTGTTGGCTTTCGTCAAGGTCATAGGATGCTAGGGGCAAAATATTATCGGGAATTTCAAGTGTTGAAATTTGCAATGAGATTACATACCTTCTATGAGATAGTTGGATCCCGATACCCACTGCGAGTAATTGTTACTCCTGCGAGAGTTTTGCACATTACAATTAGCCGATCAAGTAGGTGTCTAAAAAGGTGTCAACGGGGTTACGCCCCTGGGAAAACGAGGTTTATTTTAATTAGGTCCGTGCGAAAGCACGGGGAACCTCCCTCAAAGTACCGGCACTGGCCTGGCTGAAAGATTGGCGAACTTGTAGGGTGTAATTAATCCCGGCTAGACTTTCTTTTTAGGGTTTGAAGGAAGATTTGATAAAAACAGTGGGAGCCATCCTGATTAGATAAAATAGCAACCAATCTGATCTTGCAAGAGCGCACGCAGAGTGTTTTCTTCTCTCTCTCTCTCTAGGTAGCGACCATGTCATGCCTTAATCAAGATAATAATATGGATGTATTGACCGAACCCGCTTATTATACTGAGCTGGGGAACGTTGGTCCCGCTCCAACTTATAATTGTTATAAGACCGAGCAGGAAATAGGGGATTACCAGAATTACCGTGCCGCCCAAATGAAGAAAGTGTATATTGATGCATCTTTTTCGGGTATGTTCATTACAGAGAACTGTTTCTCAGTGTCCTCTATATCCTATAAGTGCACGGCAGCGCCCCGGCCGTCAATCCATCGCCGGAATGCGGAAACGAAACATTTACGAAACTTGTAAACCGGCACTACCGCGCACTATAAACCCGGATCGGGCCATTAACCTAATCCTAGCAAACTAGAGAAAGGGTAGAATGCTATACCGAGCGATCCGTGTCCTTCGGTCTTCGGCCTCCACTCCGATCTCCTCACGGAATCTCCGGTCTTCATCTCCTCGTCGGAACGGGCACCACATCGCCGGGTTCTTTTACAGGCTCCCACCTCTGGACCGAGGCAACTCGGGCACGAAGTTGGCGAGTCGACGTGTCCAAGAATACTATAGATGAAGTGTAGAATCACTTTGCCTCATGAGGTTGTGAAGTTGCCATTTGATAGAGGAGAAGAATGATGAGCAAGAGGGAATGAGCTTTTGGATTTTTGATACAAGCATAGAATGAGATGAATGATTTTCTCCCCGCCAAAAATAATCCTCTCTCCTCACTAGAAGGGGCCGGCCCTTGCTCAATGGTGGAGGGAAAAAAGTATCAATAATGCAAGAGAAGAAATGTATGATAATGAGGTAAAAAAGTCACTCCAAAGCCATATCAAATTCTAATCCAATCCTTTCACAAATCTTATCTCATTAATGCAAACCATGTGAAGAAAAAGGAATCTCATGATGCTAGAACAATCATGAAGCCATAAATCACTAATAACCCCCTCCACATAACTAATTTGCAAACTTGCAAATAACCCCCTCCATCGGAAAAATCCGACCGTGAAGGAATAAAGGAAAACTGGCCGAAACGGAATGCAAACTGGCAACTTCAAAAAACCGATCCCGTAATAAATTACAGGAAAACCCCGTGACAGTATATACATACCCGCATTTGTATTCCCACTGAATACAAATGCAAAGAGACAAAATCTACACTGTACAATACTAGGATCCGGCTTAAACCAAAGCCCGCTAGTATTATCCGTCCGATCATGATCCGTGCAATACCATACGTATCTGATCGAACCCTGCCATATCTCCATACGGCCTACAGCGTTTCGCCCGAAACTTGAGAAAACGGTCTGTGGGGGACTCTAAACACTCGTCAATACTTTGGCTGTGGATTTAACCACTAGCACGTCAGAGGTATTAGCCATACGTGACGGGCTACCAGGTATTGACCAAAAGGGACGTCGATGAGCGAACTCATCCTGACACCCTACTGAGCCTGTTAGTGACAATATCTGTACAGTCCGGTCCGTTCGTCTATGAGCATCGCATGGCGAGCCTAGGGGGTTGGTAAAAGTCAGACCCCCAAAAGCGGTACAAGTCGTGTCGGAGTGTAGCCCAGAACACCCTGAGATACTACTGGAACACCTACCAGTAAATCTCCTGCCTTGGCCAAGGACTTCGTGTAATGGCTCTCCTAGACACAGCGCGACCTCACCCCCAATACCGGGAGAGACGAACCCCTGCAGATCCGCTCACTGCCTCCATGTGGCTCGGGACTGTACCCAACTAAAACCTGTTTGCACAACTCCTTTGAGCGTGGTAGGGTAGTAATCAAAGTACAGTGGGAACTCACACGAGACAAATGACGATCCTCAGGTCGATGAACTAACCTGTACACATGTCACCAGGGAACTGCTATCTGACGTCAGGTATAAGACCAACTAGCATGTTCCCGGCGAGTCCTGTCCGGTGTACTCATAACCCAATGAACACCTGTATACATCTTAGGTGAACCAACTGACACCAGTGGCTTGTGAGACCGGCCACCGCCCCTCGTCGGGGTCTCGACTGTATACATTAGTCTACTCTGGAGCATCGATGCCCTGTTTCGAAACTCCTACGACTAGGGACCTTTTAAGGATGTGCTTATAGACCCCAGCTCCTACGTATATGATCGCCCTCATACTGCTGGCAGTCAAGCAAGAATCGTAGGGGCTCTATCAATGTGCAATAGTGATCAATAATGTCACCTAAAGCAGTACACGATGATAAAAATAAACCAGATAACATACTATCATCTTGAGTAAGACTGTCCTACCGGTATAGGTCCTCCCTCAATCATTGCAATCACGTGCCTGTGATCCAATAGTTGACTCTGAGGGCACTATCTCCAACACGTCCTGGGTATGAGATACCGGATCAGGATCCCACAAATGTAATCTGTTACATGGGCTACAAATAGGTAGAGAACTGGGAACGAGTGATAAGTTTCAAGAGTTGGAAACGGTGCAAGTATTGCAGCCAAGTTGTTGGCAGTTATCACCTTGTATTATCAAGTACATTGATTCTGAACGAATGTTATTAGATGCAGAACCTGATATACAACATCATATTAGTCTCTTTATTTAGTAAAGAAGGATATAATTTTGTATTGTTGGATAATGTTTTGAACATTTCCTATATCAAGAGTTGATCGGTTCAGGCACGTTATCTAAAAGCATATACGTTCTAAATCAAACTACAGTTCTTAACGTACATAACACACATAGAATCCTTCTTGAGGCATTGTAGACTAGGTCATATTAATGTGACCCGACTAGCTAAGTTACATTAAGATGCATATTTAAATCAGTTTGAATTTACATCTTGTGAAACTTTCCAGTCATGTCACAAAGATAAAATGACCACAGCTCTATTTACTGGAAACAGAGAAAGAGTTAATGAACTCTTGAGATTGATACATGATGATGTATGTAGGTCCCCTGTCTACACATGCCAGGACCGGTTCTTTATACTTCATTACATTCACTAATGATCTCTCAAGATTCGGGCATATGTTCATGTTGAAACACAAGTCTGAAGCTTTTGAGAAATTTAATGAATATAAGTTAGAAGTAGAGAACCAAAACAGGTATAAGTATTATGTCCTGTGATGTAATCAGGGAGGAGAATACTTGAGCACGGAATTCCTGGACTATTCAAAATGAGAATGAGATTCTCTCTCAGCATTACTCCTCCGTGTACATGTCACGGCCCAAAATTCGGCACGCGATCGGCACTTAAACCACGTAACGTCTACAGGCATAATGCAATTTAAGTAAGCTGAAAACCCAGAAATCTAAACCATAAAGTAGTAATTGATGAAAACATTTGTTAAGAACATTGGAAATTTCAAGTGAAAATCTTTAAAGTTTAAATTATTTTCTTATAAATTTCGGCAGCACCTCCTTTATAGAAACTAGCCCCGAAATGGGTACAGCATAAGATATAGGTAAAACAATATATGATATAAATAAAGCATCCCCAAACGGGAGCAATCATGCCCAACGGCGGAAACAACCACCATAAGAGTAATATTCGACGCCGTAGCGAAGAAATAAACAATATAAGTGAAGAACAGCATAAAAGATAAAACTGCAAAATAAAGTCGGCTCACACGAGCTCTGTTAGTTGTATGTATGCCCTAGAGGCTAGTATTGTACAGATGATGTATATTATATTGGATGCTTGGACATATATAGAGATGACTTTCTTGCTCGATATGATAGTATGCTATCTGGTTACTCTTTATCTTAACATGTACACTAGTCTCTTTATACTGTCTTATAGTTACATGTTGGTAAAGCCCTTAGGATTTGTACTTGACTACCTAGACTATGATGCAGATCATACTAGTAGGGACATGGTAGTCCATAAGTACATCCTTCAAGGTCCCTAGTCGTGGGTGTATCGAGACGGGGTATCGATATACCAGAGTAGACTAGCGTATACGCTTCTCGACCCATGAGATGGGCGATGGATGATCCCATATCCATTGGTGTTTGACATCAGAGATGGTGTACGGGTGCTCAGTGGAGACTGGGTACACTGGACGGACTCGCCGAGAACTCCCAGATGGTATTATACCTCACGTCAGATGGCAGTTCTCAGGTGACACTTGTACAGATTAGTCTGTAGACCCGAGATCGTCATAGAGTCTTGTGTGATTCCCACTGTGCTTTGAACTCCACCTTACCACGTCCATGAGGGCGTGCAAAACGGTGGTCTTTGGGTACAGTCCCGAATCACATGGAGGCAATGAGCGATAGGAGGGGTTTCGTCTCTCCCGGTATTGGGAGTTGATGTTGCGCAGTGCTCGATTGGCCGTAACAGGGAAGTCCCTGGCCAGGGCTGATTAGAGATTTGCTGGTAAGTGTTACCAGTAGTTTCTCGACCCGTTATGAGCCTCACATCAGCACGACTTATCGGGTTATTGGGGTCTGACGTATACCACCCCTAGACTTGATATGCGACGTATCAGACGAAGAGACCGGACTGTATGGTAAATGTTACTGGTCGGATTCGCAGGAGTGTGAGCGGGCTAGCTCGTCGATCTTCTGATCGCTCAATACCCGGGTGGCCGTTATGTTTAGCAGACCGCTTGCGGCTTGTGGGTGCTTGATATGATCATCATCTGCTACCGGCGTATTGACGAGTCTTTAGAGTCCTACACAGAGGTTTCCTGGCTCAAGCGAAACGAAATAGGAGCGCATATGAGATATGTGCAGGACCGAGAATAATGCGTGTATGTGATACCGCATTTCATTCTCACGATATATGTTTCGATTGGTTATATTCGATATGACCTAGTTATCGAATCATTCATTCGATAAATCGATACATTAGATTCTAGTCGGTCATGTGCGACATGACCGGATCATTGAATCAAATGTTGATTTAATGATTTAATGCATAATTATATATTTGATATATTGCATTGCATTAACTAGTATTGGTTTACTTTAAACGGATTTTTCTCACTTGATGCACATTGTATATGTGATATGCTTTAGTGCACTACTTTGTATCATGTTTGATGATACTTGATCATTTAGTTAAGTTTATAGAATTAATCCATAGTTAATTTGATAATTAGGGTTTGGCATATTCATTTATTTATTTATTTGAAATGGATTAAGATAAGAATGGTGGCTTTATTTGTTTTATATTGAAGCTTCATGAAGCTTTGACTTTGCTAACCATCCTTATCTTCATGCTTAACCCTAACCCATCCAAGTGACCATGGTTAATTCTCTACACTTAACCCTAGTTCAAGTTATGATAAGTATTTTGATTTAAATTTATTTTATCATAAGACTTATGATATTCTTTTCTTGAGCTCATCTTCTTCTTCTTCTTCAAGCTTGCTACTCCAATGGCAACTTGAGTTTTAGTGAGAGAAATCCAAATCTAAAGTGAACCCACCTCCTATTTCTTCACCCTCTACCTCTTGCCAAGTTGTTTTGGGTGTTTACTTCACAAGTTTCACAAGTTTGTGAAGTCGGAGCTTGAGTTTGTGCAACCTCGACGTAGATCGTCTTTGACACAAAACCGACGACCTATTCCGCACGTTTCTCCGATGAAGCCGTCACGAGAGTCCAAGCTTCAAGATGGACAGCGAGAAGACTTCGTTGCGGAGCCGTGGAGGTGGATATCCGGATCTACAAAGGTTGTAATTTCCGTATCCTAGTAGTTAAGTGTTAACTAGCTTTTAGTTTCGCCTAGAATTCTAGCGACGATCCGTAGTCTAGGGTTTCTCGGCACCAAAAATTTTAAAATGGCATGTTCGATGCCTTGTGAGACCTTACTAGAGTGCCTAGGAACCCTACAAGCTCGACATCCAGAGTCACAAAATAATATACAACATCGTCCTCACAACTGGTCTCTAAGTCAATACACAAATGGTAGATGGAGAGTACTAGATACAATAAGGTGTACAATGTAAACGGATAACCGCAAAACCCACCTATAAGCAAAACGGCTCATAAGCCAACTGTAGCGGTATCCGTAGCAAAAAGATACAATAATGTAGCCCTGCAGCGACTACTCCGAGGGTCAACCTGCAAAACACTGTGGCACAACGAGGGTGATTTTCCAACCCGTGAATAGAAAATAACATATACAGGTAATCTCAAGTTTGCACGTACTGCGACACCCTAACATGTGCAACTGATAACATCAATATGATAATCTGGGTATGCAATAATCATGCGAGGTACTCTATCAGGTACTAAAAATACATGATGCAATGTATATAAATGAGTGCTGAGCATGGGAAAACATATCATCAACACGAATCATCATCGTGGAAAAACCCGGTGTCCATCAAATACACCCCAAAATCCCAATAACTCAGGCGCCATCATACAAATCGGCCCTCATATCCTGTAGATCTCATGAAACCTGAGTGCTCAACATCGGCACCCGAAAACATCATAAAATACTCGTGTCCAGCATCGACACGCAAATCCACATATATCGGGCTCCGTCAGTCCGGATCGGCCCATGGGCTCCGTCTGCGGAATTGACCTTCGGGCCTCGGCAGTATGGGTCGACCCATATCCATCTCTCGACTCTGGTCAGTATCCTCCGGATAACCGCCAGGTCCAACCAATCACCGGTAGGTAGTAGTCCCTCTGCCAGGCTCATCGTCTACTGCGCGACATCCCTTTCTTGCCCCGGGGTACCTTACCGGGTCCACCATGAACCCGCAAACGGATCATCCAACTCCTCGAATCGGGTTTCTAGCACACGTCTCAGAACCGAGAAAACGCATGGTGGACGCAGCGAAATATCATATCAAGAGAAACCGGGTTTTCAAAACAATGCATAATTTCTTGAAATAATACCATGGTTCTCAAATCCAGAATCACATGAAATCCAAAACTCAATGCGTAAATCCATGCAATGTGACGTATGCATCATAAAATCGTACTATGAGCAAATGGGAAAACCACTCTTTTAAATGAATCCAGTTTTAAAATACATCACGCGGTTCCCAAATCACCAAAATCAAGCCAGCATCATCTATGTATGTGCAAGTATGTAGGTATGCAAGTATGCATGTACAATATGTATGTCATATGCACAATAGAACAATAATCCATGTGTCAATGGTAATAACAACAAAATACTGTATATGTGTGCAGGCATATCATGGCAATTACCGACGGTGTGGGTGTAGCATACAGTTTAGTGCTCGTGCAACATGAACCGTCAGTAATAGTGCAGTGTCCACTAGATACTAATTTAAGGCACAACAAGAAATGGTATGTATGATGCTCATGCACACTCAATGTATATGGATATAAACATGTGGCTACACTAGTATATCATGCCCTGACGCATAACGCCATACGGCGATTTCCCCGTAGATGTTAAATCTACTCACCGGTGATCTCGAGCTAAGTATATTTGACCACCTGCTTTCCCTTCTTCGCGGCGTCCGAAGTCCCCGCCTGCGATCATAGAATTTACACAAAGCACACACATAAGGCTAAAATCCTGCAAAAATACGATATCAAGACCAAACGAGAAACTAGCGTCGCAAGCTAAACGCGTGTGCACTCGAACACCAAAACGTGTGTGCTGAACCCAGTAACTACCCCGATTGGCTATCGTATACAGCAACTACAAAACCCAGACTCGGAGCGTACGTATCGCGTAAGTCCCACTAAACAATAGGTAAACGCTTCCAGATTTTTCCTGAAGCAAAAACTAAGAAAACAAACAATGCCAAATACCATAAAATTCACACAGACACCTCTCTGCAAAGAACCAACACCCAACTCAACAGAGGGGCCGGCGAGCTCGGAGTACAGGGAGGTCTCGCCGGATCTGGCATGGTGAAACGGGTCCGTATCCCAACACAACACTCTAGTCACATAGTATAACATTCTGTATATGTTTGCTAACCCAGAAAATAATCACGGATATAGCTGATATCCCGTATCCTAAAGCTTGATTCCAAAACGTTTAAAAACGCTATTAAGCGACATTAGGGTATTTTTGTAAGTCCACGTTACCCACCCCGGTTCTTACGGGGAGGCGGAAACGGTAAAAAACGATTTTTGTGACAAGGTAATATGGACTAGAAAAGAGGATCTTTGCTAAACAAAAACCTAGCAAACTAACTACAAGTTTAACTACTCGGTTGGGAGGTTATACCTAGGTCTTGAACTCCTTCTCTTCTTGCTCCTTGGAGTGGTTTGAACGGCTTCTCCTCGTAGTCTTCTCTTTGTCGAAGAAGGATCCATCCGAAGGCCTCTACCTTGAGCTCCTACCTCAACCTAGAGGTAACTAAAGTGCTTGACTTGCTAAACCTAGAACTCTAGAGTGAGTAGAGTGAAGTTATGAAGGTTTTATCTCAATAGCTCATGGTTCTCAACACATGAGACATGAGAGCTTTGAGAGAGAGGAAGAGGATGAGCTTTTGGATGAGAGAGAGTGATCAAGTGAGAATGAGATAATAATTTACAACCATGCTCACAAAAGTAAGAATAATGATGATAATAATAATAATTAAGAATTGTGATGGTTAGTTTCAATGACCATTATCATTTCATGCATTTAATGCATTTTGCAAAGAACAAGAAGCATCATTGAAATGAAATGATGATGGTCAACAAGTCCATAATGGTCAACCGGTCAACAAAGTCAACAAAAGTCAAATGTTCAACTCAACCATGGAACAATAATCCTTAATTAATATTATTAATCATATTTCTTATTCTTATTAAGGTTTAGAAAAAGTCAACGGTCAACAACCCTAATGAGAATCCTCTGCCTCTGCCTCTGTCAACTGTGCATACACACCCGCATCCGTGTTCCTAGGAACACGGATGCAATGAGATAAAACCAATCCCAAAACATATACTAGGATCTGGTTTAAACCAAAGCCCGCTAGTAATAACTGCCTGGACACCAAACGTGCACAAGTGCGCGGATGTGAACGAACTCTGTCGCAAAACCATGCGACCTCTCCTCAGTTTTGCCCAAAGGCGAATAGCCCTCTATGCGGGACTCTAAAAACTCGACACTACGCTGGCAGTGGGTTTAACCACAGGCCGCAAGCGGTACTAGCTGTACGTAACGATCCCCAGGTAGATGCCGATAAGAAGACTGATGAGGTGAACCCATCCGAACTCCTACTGAGCCTGAATGTGACAATTTCCGTACAATCCGGTCTGATCGTCTGAGAGTATCGCATGATGGGCCTAGGGGGTGGTAAACGTCAGTCCCCTAATAGCGGTACAAGTCGTGTCGGAGTGTAGCCCAGAACACCCTGAGATAACACTGGAAACGCTACCAGTATATCTCGCTTGCCCTGGCCAGGGTCTTTGGGTAATGGCTCTCCTAGACACAGCGCGATATCAACCCCCAATACCGGGAGAGACGAATCCTGTCTAATCGTCACTGCCTCCAAGTGCTTCGGGACTGCACCCAACTACTACCTGTTTGCACGACTCATTTGAGCCGTGGTTGGGTAGTAATCTAAGAACAGTGGGAACAGACTCGAGGCGAAGTGACAGTGTCAAGTCAACGGACTATGCTGTACTCATGTCACCTGGGAACTGATAACTAACGATAGGTATAATACCGAACCAACAGTTCCCAGCGAGTCCTGTCCAGTGTACTCGTAACCTAACGAGCATGCATACTATCTCCAGTACGATGTACTGATGGCTGTGGGACATACCATCTCCCCTCCTGGGATGAGAAACGTATACACTAGTCTACTCTGGAGTATCGATGCCCTGTCTCGATAATCCTACGACTAGGGACCTGTATAAGGATGTGCTTGTAGATTACCCAGCCCCCACTAGTGTGACTGCCATCACAACGCTGGTAATCAAGCAAAGATCCTAAGGGCTCCACTAATGTGTATAGGCGATATGCTAAAAGAAATACATGCTCACATTAAAGTAGAAACGAACCAAGTAGCATACTACCATTTCGAGCAAGATTGTTTATACAACTGTGAATATCCCAAGCTTCCATTAAGTAATATACAAACTAGTATGATACAGTAATGGCCTCTAGGGAATATATACTAACAATCTCCCACTTGCACTAAGGCCATGTACTGGCGTATCGAAGACCTATCATCTCGATCAGCCGCTCGAACTGAGTCTGAGGTATGGCCTTCGTGAATGGATCTGCAGTGTTATCTTCTGTAGCAACCCTCCGAACCTCGATCTCCCGGCGATCCACGATCTCCCTGATCAGGTGATACCGCCTCAAGATGTGTCTGGACTTCTGATGGGACCTAGGTTCCTTCGCTAAAACTATAGCCCCGTTGTTGTCACAATACAGAGGTTGTTGGATATATGTATGCCCCAGAGGCTATTATATGATAGTGGATGTATTTATACATACATATATATATATATATATATTCAGTGTACATTCTTTCTCGACATGATAGTATGCTATCTAGTTCTTCTTTATCTGACATGTTGATTTGATCATGCTTTTATTCATTCACACATGTTGATAAAGCCCTGAGGATATAGGCTTAACTACTGTGATTATGATAGAGATCATACTAGTGGGACATCTGTAGTTTATAAGCATATCCTGAAATGTACCTAGTCATAGGTATATCGAGACGGGGCATCGATATACCAGAGTAGACTGGCGTATATGATACTAGACCCATATGATGAGCGATGGATGTTCCCACATTCATCGATATTTGACATCGAGATCGTATACTGGTGCTCAGTGGTGACTGGGTACACTGGACGGACTCACCGAGAACTCCTATATGGAATTATATCTATCGTCGGATAGCAGTTCTCAGGTGACACTGTTAGTTATATGTATGCCCTAGAGGCCATTACTATACATAGGATGTATATTGTAGTGGATGCTGGGACATATGTAGGGAGGACTTTCTTGCTCGACATGATAGTATGCTATCTGGTTGCTCTTTACCTTAACGTGTACACTGATTGTCTCTCTGTTACATGTTGGTAAAGCCCTTAGGATGTGTGCTTGACTACCTGGACTATGATGCGGATCATACTAGTGGGGACATGGTAATCCATAAGTACATCCTTCAAAGTCCCTAGTCATGGGTGTATCGAGACGGGGCATCGATATACCAGAGTAGACTAGCGTATACCTTCTCGACCCATACAGATGGGCGATGGATGATCCCATATCCATTGGTGTTTGACATCGGAGATGATATACGGGTGCTCAGTGGAGACTGGGTACACTGGACGGACTCGCCGAGAACTCCCAGATGGTATTATACCTTACGTCAGATGGCAGTTCTCTGGTGACACTGGTACAGAGTAGTCTGTTGACCCGAGATCGTCATAGAGTCTTGTGTGGTTCCCACTGTGCTTTGATTTCCATCTTACCATGTCTAAGAGGGCGTGCAAAACGGTGGTTTTTGGGTACAGTCGCGAGTCACATGGAGGCAATGAGCGATAGGAGGGGATTCGTCTCTCCCGGTATAGGGGGTTGATGTTGCGCTGTGTTCGATTGGCTATAACAGGAAATCCCTGGCCTGGGTTGCTGAGATTTACTGGTAAGTGTTACCAGTAGTTTCTCGAATTGTTATAGACCTCATATCGACACGACTTATCGAGCTATTGGGTTCTGACGTTTACCACCCCTAGGCGAGATATGCGACATATCAGACGATCAGACCGGACTGTACGGTAGTGTTATTGGTTGGATTCACTGGAGTGTGAGCGGGCTTGCTCGTCGATCTTCAGATCGCTCAATACCCGGGTGGCCGTTACGTTTAGCAGACCGCTTGCGGCTTGTGGATGTTTGATATGATCATCATCCGCTGCCGGCGTATTGACGAGTCTTTAGAGTCCTACACAGAGGTTTCCTGGCTCAAGCGAAACGAAATAGGAGCGCATATGAGATATGTGCGGGACTGAGAATAATGCGTGTATGTGATACCGTATTCCATTCTCACGATGAATGTATCGATTGGTTATATACGATATAACCTAGTTATCGAATCAAGGATTGGTTCGATAAGCCGATGCATAGGATACTAGTCGGTTATGTGCGACATGACCGGATCGTTAAATCAAGAGTTGATTTAATGATTTAATGCATAATTATATATATTTGATATATTACTTTGCGTTAACTAGTATTGGTTCACTTAAGATAGATTTTCTCACTCGGATGTGCGCATTATATATGTGATATGATTTTGTGCACTTGCTTGTATCATGTTTGATGATGCATGCTTTTTGGTTAAGTGTAAAGTATTAAACCTTGGTTAATGAAATGGTTAGGGTTTATTATTTGTTATTCATTTATCTTATTTAATTATCCATTTATTTATGATAAATGAATAAAAGAAAATGAAATGAAATGGTGGCTTTTATTTGTTGTTTTCATGAAGCTTCATGAACACTTTGAC
This sequence comes from Agapanthus africanus, assembly GCA_030015575.1. Taxonomy (NCBI): domain Eukaryota; kingdom Viridiplantae; phylum Streptophyta; class Magnoliopsida; order Asparagales; family Amaryllidaceae; genus Agapanthus; species Agapanthus africanus. The sequence goes on from JASDDO010000029.1 coordinate 59,159,571, forward strand.
TAAGTGACCATTTTGTCTCTAGCTTGACCCTAACCATTCCTTTAACCATGATTGATTCTCTACACATTACCATGGTTAATGATATGATAAGTACTCATTTTTTATTATTCCTTTTAATTAACTTATCATAAGAATTATCATCTTCCTCTTCTTCTTCTTCTTGAAGAAAACCTTTCTTCATCAATGGTGATTGATGAAGATGAGTGAGAAATCCAATTCTAAAGTCTACCCACTTCCTATTTCTTCATCCTCTACCTCTTGCCAAGTAGTAGAGTGTGTTTCCTTCACAAGTTTTCTTGACTTGGTGAAGTTGGAGCTTGATCTAGCGATGCTTCGACGTAGATCATCTTCGGCATGGACATCGACGACCTAGCTCGCCTATTCTCCGATGAAGCCGACGCTAGAGCCCGGAATTTGTTTTGGACAGCGAGAGGACTTCATTGCGGAGCTATGGAGGTGGAGCACCGGATCTACAAAGGTTGTATTTCCGTATTCTCTTAGTAAAGTAGTTTACTAGTTGCTTTTTCGCCTAGAAATCTAGCCAACGATCCGTTCTAGGGTTTCTCGGCACCGTTTAAAATTGAAATTGGCATGGTTGATGCCTTGTGAGACCTCTTGAGAGTGCCTAGGAACCCTACAGACACTGGTGCAGGTTAGTCTGTAGACCCGAGATCGTCATAGAGTCTTGTGTGTTCTCCCACTGTACTTTGATTACCACCCTACCACGGCTCTACTGAGTCGTGCAAACAGGTGGCCGTTGGGTAGAGTCCCGAGACACACGAAGGCGATGAGCGATAGGAGGGGTTTCGTCTCTCCCGGTATTGGGAGTTGATGCTGTGCTGTGCTCGACTGGCTATATCAGTAAGTCCCTGGCCAGGGCTGTTGAGATTTACTGATAAGTGTTATCAGTAGTTTCTCGATCTGTTATAGATCATTCATCGGCATGACTTATTGAGTTATTGGGGTCGACGTTACCATCCCTAGACTTGATATGCAGCATATCTGACGAAGAGACCAGACTGTACAGTAGTGTTGCCGGTTGGCTCGACGGGAGCTGTAACATGTTCGCTTGTTTTCTTCTGATCGCTCAATACCCGGGTGGCCGTTACGTTTAGCTGACCGCTTGCGATTTGGGGGTGCTTGATATGATCATCACCCACTGCCGGCGTATTGACGAGTCTTAGAGTCCCACAATGGAGTTGCCTAGTCCAGGCGAAACGATGTGGTGCGCATATGAGATATACGCGCGGACCCAGTTAAAATGCGTGTATGAGATACCGTATATTAATCGGGCGGTTTGCTTTTGGTCGGGTCGTAAGTGATATGATCGGGTTGCTAAATCAAGTGTTGATTTATCATTGACCATTAGTTTCTCACTTGAAATCCTTTCTTGTCTTTTTATTGTATGCATGCATGTATGCATTCATTCTTATTCATGCACATATGGATGTGCATGCGCACATACATGCATACATCAATCTATCATGGTTGTTGATATAGTGGATGGTGGCAATATAAGACTCACACCCTTTATAAAATATATGGATACTATTTTTGGAAAAGAAAAATGAAAATGGAAATTGTTTCATGGTTTAATATTTTATTCTTTTCATTAACCCTTTTGTTTAACCATGATTTAATTTCTATGGTCATTTTTGTTCCAAACAAAAATATCTAGATATTTTATAACCATGGTTGAAAATGAGAGAGTGAAAATATTTTTTTTTTCATTTTCTCATTTTATTCAATAAGCTTATCATTATCTTGAGTTTCATAAGCCATCATCTTCTTCCTCCTTTCTCTCTTGCTCTCTAGTTTTCTCAAGTGAGCCAAAGAGTGACCAAGTTAGGATTTTGAAGTGAGAAAACCAACCATAACACCATTCTACACTAGTCTTGCCCATTAGTGTAGAGTGTTAGCTTCCATTTCTTCTCTTGATCTTGTGAAGCTTCAAGCTTGGACAAAGAGGACTCCGGGTGGATCATCGTGGACCCAGAGGATCTCAAGCGGACCTTTTTCCAACCCTCAAGTAGCCAAGGAGTCTAGCGTAGGGAGCTACAAAGGTTGTACTCTCAAAACCCTAGCTTTTTCTACTTATGTTTGTGTTTAAGTTTAGTTGCCCTAATTTTTCTAGCATGATCCTTATGATTGTTTCTTTAGCACCATCTAAAATTAAAATATGGCATGCGTGTTGCCTCCAAACCCTAGTAGTGGTGCTGTAGGAAACTCTTCATGGTATCAGAGCCAAGCTAGAACCTTAGGCGACGCTTAGGCGAAGTTAAAACTCCGATCGAACCAAAAAAATACGCATTTTAACCCTTCTCTGTACATTTTTTCAAAACTGTGTTTTTTCAGAATTAAAAATACTTAAAAAATTCAGCAGGGAAATCTAAGCAAAACTGTAAAATACGAAGCCATAATCCGTATATACCGCCGCGGAACCGCGGCCATACCTTGCTTGGGCCACGGATCCGCGGCCGTACAGAGATATTATTGCCTCGTTTTTATACATTAATGTTCTTGTCTGCTTGTACATATTTTTGGGTATTTTTAATTTGACTCTAGTGTTGAGTGTTCTGGGGATTGTTTTGGATTCGTTGATTTGATCGGAATATTTAATTTCGTTCTGTTTTCAGGTAATTTAGAAAGTATTAAAAAGTTCGAACGGATATCATTAACTGACTTTTTCCCGTCACGAAAAATTTTCAAGTGTTGAATTTTTTCTCGAGTTTAAATCTTTCGGAAATACGTGCAAGTAACGTGGTGGACCCTCTAGAAGAACACAAACCTTAACTCGATTATGTGACCGTCTGAACTGCCTCTAAACCTTAGGGTTTGGGGCAGTACGGCGCGCCACATGTGAGGCGTTGGCTTGACCCTTCTACGGCTGGACCGCTGCTACTGTGACATGTTCCGGGATTTTTGAACTCCGCTCAATTATTGAGCTATTAAGGAAATCTTGGGTATTTGATTATTCAATCGGAAAGTTTAATACTGTCTATTTATCTGGAATGTGATACAATATATGGAATTCATATAGTTAGGCATGAAATGCGAAGTTTGTGATATTTCGGATTTACGATGTCTAAAGTGATTGTGGATTCCAAATGTTGTAGTTTTACACTTTCTTTTCTGTGACCGTAAGTGTAGTATGTCGCATATCGCCGGTTTTGTTGCTATACATCGAAGACAATCGAGGTACGCATACTTACTTACGTTGATGATATATGATATTATGTGTTGCTGAGATATGATGTGCAGGATTGTCGCGATTGAATAGCCGGGGTTTTTTTTATGTGAGATGAAAGTTTTCTTTTCATTCATGTAAAATTCAAATGTAATGTAATATTCTTTTATTTGGGGCACTTCCGGGTTGAGGTTGATGCCACCAGTGTTGTATATTATTTACTTTTCCATATTAGGATAGACCCAAGGAGGGGAGCACAAGTGACCGGGTTCTGGGGTTCAGTGGGAGGCCATCTCGAGGAGTCGAGACCGGGTCTCCTAAACTCCAGAATTGGTAGGGTCGCTTGCCGCTCTCGTAGGGGTCTAGGGGTGTGGGCTTGGCTATTCATCGAGACTGTGGAATCCATATTTTCTATTATTGGCTAAATACTAAATACAGACGTCCTTGTATATCCCACATTATATCTGTGTTTCTGCTGCCTGTATTCTGTGATGTGATATCTGAGACGAATGATATATTATATATGAGATATATAGTAGACGTTGCTTATGTTTTACACCCGCGCTGGTCCCGTCCCGGTATGCCGTTAGTTAAGTAACCTGACGGTGCATAACGGAACATTGCGGCGAATGCGGATGGCATAAGCGTACGTTGTATTTTCGTTTCTTTTCTGTGGTTGGCTTAAGGACTTAAATGATGGGGCCACATTAATATGATTAATGTAAAGAAAGTAAACCTAAAAAGATGTTGTAGAATCAGATTTGAAAACCACTCGGCTCTTTATGAAAAAGCTATATTTCAAAACTGCGGAGCTCAAGCCACTCCTTTTTGAAAACCTTTTGATTCTACGACGATATCAAGTTCAAAGCGTTAAAGATTTTCTTAAAAATCATCCGCAACCCTCCGTCATTTTAGGAAGTAGAGTACTTAGTATTCGTGCTACGTTTGTTGACCTTAGCCAAGGCGTAGTGTACGGTAGCTAAGTGATGTCTTCCTATAATGCATATGATGCAGATTAATTGGGACGGGCATGTGACTTTGTTGACCTTAGCCAAGGGTCATGTGAACGGGTCTAATTAATCAAGAAATGACGGGTTGAACTTGACTAGTGCTTGTGATTTGTTGACCATAGCCAAGGTCATAGGTACTAGGGGTAAAAACCACATCGGGAATTTCAATAGTTGAAATTTGCAATGAGATTGCATACCTTCCATATGATGGTTGGATCCTGATCCCATTGTGGGAAATAGTTGCTCCCAGGAGAGTTTTGCAGTTTACAATTAGCTAACCCATTAGGTGTCTAGAAAGGTGTTAACAGGGCTACGCCTCTGGGAAGACGAGGTTTACTTTAATTAGGTCCGTGCGAAAGCACGGGGAACCTCCCTCAAGTACCGACACTGGCCTGGCTGAACGGTTAGCGAAGTTGTAGACTGTAATTAATCCTGGCTTTTTTTAAGGTTTGAAAGAAAAACTTGATTAAAGCAGTGGGAGACATCGATTAGATAAGATAATAACCAATCTGATCTTTGCAAGATCTTTCGCTGAGTGTATTCTTTTCTCTCTCTTAATGGAAATACCAATGACAGGACTCAAGCTTCTACTAGATAAAATTAAGCTGAATGGGACCAATTATAAAGACTGGCTGAGGAATCTGAACATTGCCTTGACTTATGATAAAGTATCATATGTCCTCACGGCTTCAGCCCCGCCCGTCCCAGGTCCAAAATCCTCAGTTGCGGATATTGAAGTCCGCAAGACATGGGACGCTGACTGTGCCACGGCCAAATGCCTCGCGCTTGCATCGATGGATAACACACATCAAAAGCAGCACGAGAATATGGTCATTCACGCCATATTCCTCCATACAAAGGAGTTGTATGGAGAGCAATCCCGCGTATTACGATACGAAGCATCAAAGAAATTGTTTCAGATGCAAATGGCCCCTGGCACATTAGTAGAAGACCATGTTCTGAAGATGATAGCTCTCATAGAAGAGCTTGAGGACCTTGGATGGACGATGGACAATGAACAATATACGGATATTATTCTGCAGTCCCTCCCCTCCACCTTTGCTCAATTTATAGTTAACTTCAAAATGCACAACATGGAGAAGGAACTACCTGAACTCCTTAATATGTTAAGGAGTGCAGAGAGCACACTAAAATCAGTGAAAACTCCCGTTTTGTGTGTTGGGCAATCTTCTTCTTCTCGCCCAAAGGCTAAGGCCAAGGGAAAGATGAAGAAGAAGCCCACCAAGCCTAGGGGTGGAGTTAAAAAGGTTAAGGGGAAGGACAAGTCCAAAGCTGGAGAATCGGGGAAAGGGGAATGTTATCACTGCCACAAAACAGGACATTGGAAGCGCAACTGCACAGAGTACTTAAATCTCAAGAAGAAGCATGGGGATGCTTCCGCTTCAGGTGTGTTTGTGACAGAAAACTGTTTTTCAATAAACTCTGCTTTCTGGGTATTAGATACCGGTTCAGGTACTCACATTTGCAATTCTATGCAGGGGTTGAGAAATAGCAAGGTTTTGAAGACAGGTGACTATACTCTCCGCGTTGGAAATGGTTCCAATGTACATACAGTCGCAGTGGGAGAGTATCATTTGGGGTTGCCGTCTGGGTGTATATTGGTTTTGAACCCATGTTATTTTGTACCAAGTATGCTTTGTAATATAATATCTGTTTCTTTGTTAAACAATGAAGGATATAATTTTGTATTGCAGAACAATGTTATGAACATTCACCTGAATCAAATGTTGGTTGGGTATGGTACGCTTAATAACGGGATATACGTCCTAAATCAACACACAGTTTCAGCATACAACACACTAATAAAAGAAAACTTTCAGAAATAAATGAAGCTTTTCTTTGGCACTGTAGACTTGGTCATATTAACGAAACAAGACTAAACAAGTTACACAAAGATGGATATTTAAACTCTTTTGAATATAAATCTTATACGACTTGCCAGTCTTGTATCAAGGGTAAAATGACCAAAACTCCGTTTACCGGACACGGAGAAAGAGCTACTGAGCTTCTAGGCCTCATACATAGTGATGTATGCGGGCCAATGTCTACACAGGCTAGAGGCGGTTTTTCATACTTCATTACTTTCACTGACGATTTCTCAAGATTCGGTCATGTATTTTTATTAAAGCACAAATCCGAAGCTTTCGAGAAATTCATTGAATATAAACTCGAAGTAGAAAAATAAACCGGTTTGAGTATCAAAATGCTTCGATCAGATCGAGGTGGGGAGTACCTCAGTACAGAATTTGCAAACTTCCTAAAAGAGAATGGGATTATCTCTCAGCTCACTCCTCCTTACACACCACAGCACAACGGTGTGTCTGAATGACGGAATCGGACCCTATTAGATATGGTCCGATCCATGATGAGTGATACTGAGTTACCCGTCTCATTTTGGGGGCATACATTAGAGACTGCAGCGTTTCTGCTGAACAGGATTCTAACCAAAACCGTGTCTACCACACCATATGAGATATGGCATAGGAAGAGACCATCTCTTAAGAGATTTAAGATTTGGGGTTGCCCGGCCTATGTTAAAAAGCAGAATCCAGACAAACTCGAGACACCGTCAGTCATGTGAAATTTTGTGGGATATCCAAAGAACTCTTATGGATATCTTTTCTACCACAAGGAGGAACAAAAGGTGTTTGTTTCTCAGCATGCCACATTCTTGGAAAAAGAGTTTTTCACAAATGAAACTGATGGCAATGTGGTAGATCTAGAAGAGGTTTTAGAGACACAAACTACAAATGATGACTTGGTTGAACCGGCTGTTGCAATAGAAACTGAGGAACCTCGGCCACTCCGTAGGTCTGGTAGAACTTCTCGCCCACCAGAGAGGTACTACGGTTTCCTCATTGATGGTGACAGAGAAGACTGCATCATGGAGGATGATGATCCTACCAGTTTTCAGCAAGCTATCACGGGTGGAGACTCTGTGAAGTGGCTGGATGCCATGAGATCCAAAATGGAGTCTATGTACACCAACAAAGTATGGACTTTGGACGTTGTACCCCCTGGGGTAAAACCTGTGGGGTGCAAATGGATCTTTAAAAGAAAGATTGGTGTAGATGGGCAGGTAGAGACTTATAAGGCAAGACTTATGGCGAAGGGTTTTCGTCAAAGACCAGGTTTGGACTAAGACGAGACTTTTTCGCCTGTAGCCATGCTTAAATCCATTCGGATCCTACTTTCTATTGCTGCTCACTACGACCATGAAATCTGGCAGATGGACGTTAAAACGGCATTTCTAAATGGGGATTTAGAAGAATGCGTTTATATGGATCAGCCAGAGTGCTTCATTGACAGTGGGAGCAGCGGGAAAGCATGTAGATTGCTTAAATCCATATATGGGTTAAAGCAGGCATCACGGAGTTGGAACATCTGTTTCGATGATGTTATCAAAGAGTTTGATTTCATCAAAAATCCAGATGAACCTTGTGTTTATAAGAAGGCTGTAGGGAGAGCTGTCACATTCCTCAAATTGTACGTGGATGACATTCTTCTGATAGGAAATGATATTCCTATGCTACAGTCGGTCAAATCTTTCTTATCACTAAGGTTCTCCATGAAAGACCTGGGTGATGCCACATACATTCTGGGCATTAGGATCTGTAGGGATAGATCCAAGAGGTTATTGGGATTGTCCCAAACCAGGTACATCAACACCATCCTAAAAAGGTTTAGTATGGAAGACTCCAAGCGGGGTGCCTTACCCGCTTGCCATGGGGTCACTCTCTCCAAGGACTCTTGCCCAAAGACCGATGAAGAGAGAGCTCGCATGAGCATTATACCCTATGCTTCGGCAGTAGGATCTATAATGTATGCGATGTTATGTACACGCCCAGATGTAGCTTATGCACTTAGTGTTGTAAGCAGGTATCAATCCAACCCAGGGGAGAATCACTGGATAGCTGTGAAGAACATTCTTAAGTACTTGCGAAGGACTAAAGAATTGTTCTTTGTGTATGGTAATGGAGATCTCCAAATGGAGGCCTTCCAGAGCGATAAGGACGACATCAAATCTATCTCTGGGTTTGTATTTACCCTCAATGGAGGGGCGGTAAGTTGGAAGAGTTCCAAACAGGACGATGGAGGCTGAGTACATTGCTGTGAATGATGCCGCCAAGGAAGCCGTCTGGATGAAGAAGTTCATCTCGGAGCTAAAAGTAGTTCCAACCATTATTGATCCAATACCATTGTATTTGATAATAACAGGGCTATGGCGTTAGCTAAGGAGCCCAGGTCCCATCAGCGGTCCAGACACATCCTGAGGCGTTTTCATTTGATCCGGGAGATTGTAGATCGCCACGAGATCGAGATTAGGAGAGTAGACACAAAGAATAACACCGCGGATCCATTCACCAAGGCCCTCCCTCAGCCGCAGCATGAGCAACTTTTTGAGATGTTGGGTATGAGATACGCCAATAACTGGCCTTAGTGCAAGTGGGAGATTGTTGGATATATGTATGCCCTAGAGGCCATTATATGATAGTGGATGTATTTATACATGTGTGTGTGTGTGTGTGTGTATATATATATATTCAGTGTACATTCTTGCTCGACATGATAGTATGCTATCTGGTTCTTCTTTATCTGACATGTTGATTTGATCATGCTTTTATTCATTCACACATGTTGATAAAGCCCTGAGGATATAGGCTTGACTATTGTGATTATGATGGAGATCATACTAGTGGGACATCTGTAGTTTATAAGCATATTCTGAAATGTCCCTAGTCGTAGGTATATCGAGACGGGGCATCGATATACCAGAGTAGACTAGCGTATATGATACTAGACCCATATGATGGGCGATGGATGTTCTCACATTCATCGATGTTTGACATCGAGATCGTATACGGGTGCTCAGTGGTGACTGGGTACACTGGACGGACTCACCGAGAACTCCTATATGGAATTATATCTATCGTCGGATAGCAGTTATCAGATGACACTGGTGCAGGTTTGTCTGTAGACCCAAGATCGTTATAAAGTCTTGTGTGTTCTCCCACTGTATTTTGATTACCACTCTACCACGGCTCTATTGAGTCATGCAAACAGGTGGCCGTTGGGTATAGTCCCGAGACACACGAAGGCGATGCGCGATAGGAGAGGTTTCGTCTCTCCCGGTATTGGGAGTTGATGCTGTGCTGTGCTCGACTGGCTATATCAATAAGTCCCTGGCCAGGGCTGTTGAGATTTACTGATAAGTGTTATCAGTAGTTTCTCGATCTGTTATAGACCATTCATCGGCACGACTTATTGAGTTATTGGGGTCGACGTTACCATCCCTAGACTTGATATGCAGCATATCTGACGAAGAGACCGAACTGTACGGTGGTGTTGTCGGTTGGCTCGACGGGAGTTATAACAGGTTCGCTTGTTTTCTTCTGATCGCTCAATACCCGGGTGGCCGTTACGTTTAGCTGACCGCTTACGGCTTGGGGGTGCTTGATATGATCATCACCGACTGCCGGCGTATTGACGAGTCTTAGAGTCCCATAATGGAGTTGCCTAGTCCAGGCGAAACGATGTGGTGCGCATATGAGATATGCGCGTGGACCCGGTTAAAATGCGTGTATGAGATACCGTATATTAATCGGGCGGTTTGCTTTTGATCGGGTCGTATGTGATATGACCGGGTTGCTAAATCAAGTGTTGATTTATCATTGACCATTAGTTTCTCACTTGAAATCCTTTCTTGTCTTTTTGTTGTATGCATGCATGTATGCATTCATTCTTATTCATGCACATATGGATGTGCATGCACACATACATGCATACATCATTCTATCATGGTTGTTGATATTGTGGATGGTGGCAATATAAGACTCACACCCTTTATAAAATATATGGATATTATTTTTGGAAAAGAAAAATGAAAATGGAAATTGTTTCATGGTTTAATATTTTATTCTTTCATTAACCCTTTTGTTTAACCATGATTTAATTTCTATGGTCATTTTTGTTCCAAACAAAAATATCTAGATATTTTATAACCATGGTTGAAAATGAGAGAGTGAAAATATATATATTTTTTCATTTTCTCATTTTATTCACCAAGCTTATCATTTTCTTGAGTTTCATAATCCATCATCTTCTTCTTCCTTTCTCTCTTGCTCTCTAGTTTTCTCAAGTGAGCCAAAGAGTGACCAAGTTAGGATTTTGAAGTGAGAAAACCAACCACAACACCATTCTACACTATTCTTGCCCATTAGTGTAGAGTGTTAGCTTCCATTTCTTCTCTTGATCTTGTGAAGCTTTAAGCTTGGACAAAGAGGACTCCGGGTGGATCATCGTGGACCCAGAGGATCTCAAGCGAACCTTTTTCCAACCCTCAAGTAGCCAAGGAGTCTAGCGTAAGGAGCTACAAAGGTTGTACTCTCAATACCCTAGCTTTATCTACTTATGTTTGTGTTTAAGTTTAGTTGCCCTAATTTTTCTAGCATGATCCTTATGATTGTTTCTTTAGCACCATCTAAAATTAAAATATGGCATGTGTGTTGCCTCCAAACCCTAGTAGTGGTGCTGTAGGAAACCTTCAGAGGAACCCTTGTGACATCACCCAGGTCTTTTATGGAGAACTTGTGTGACAAGAACCCTTTGACAGATTGTAGCATAGGAATGTCATTTCCTATCAAGAGAATGTCGTCCACGTATAAAACGAGGAGTACGACAGTTCGTGCTAAAATTTTACTATAGATGCATTGTCACGCCCCGCTTCCCAAAATACGGAATACGAGGGGTTGACAAGGTCAGCCATGCTCCTACGACCAAGAAAACATCCTGCCGTAGTCACACTTCGGCTTCTAGCTTTACATGGTAATCAGTAAATAATACGCAGGTAATGAGAAATGCAGAAACTGGAACAAAACAGTATAAAGAACTGACCTGATGGGAAGAAAAGGTATAACCCTGGATAGCTAATCAAGATGTCCGTGATGTACGTCTAGTCCTGGTCCCGGCTAAATCTTCTCCTCACACTGAGCATGAATACTCAGGTCGTCAGAGCGACACAATAGCAATATAATATATAAATCCAAGTGATAACTCTAACAGTGATAATAAATATATATAACAGTAAATTAATGACGGTATAGGTATGAACATGCAGTAATCGATGCCGTGGAACAGTAAAAGCAGTAAAATGATATTCCAAGTATGTCAACACAGTAAGTATGTATATCGATGCTATCATCCCTATTAGTCTCTAAGTCTCACTGTACAGGTCACTAAGCCTATCGTCAGTCCAAGTGTGAGAGTCAACCACTCGCGAGTGTCCTCCACCCAAGGGTAGAACCCAAGGGCAAGGGACCACGGGCCCAACATGTAACTCACGGTAATAATCATGTACCCTGTAAATCTCCATATATCTCCATATATATAAGCCGGCAAGGGACTCCCGAGATTCTGTTGAACTCACACTCAAACTACCCCATACCCCGTGGTCTACATCAAACGCTAACCATAACCCTAAATACCAGTCGGTCTGTAACAAGTCTGCGCGAGAATTGGAGGCAGGACCTCCATCAAGCACGTCCCGACTAATACCTAAGATAAATGGCAGAGTCTGATGTCTTATCTATGACACCCATGCAAGAGTTTCCATAAGTGTCCCATACTACTTATAGTTACACGTACACGCGTCCCACAGACGTCGACAATGCAATAGAATCATAAGGTTCACTGATTGTGTACAAGTACGTGTCACTTTCACTTATTCACTGATACACGAATACTAACGTACTTGCCACAATCATCACTAATACCTAACACTGGGTAATGTACGTTATCATTAGGTTATCAATGCAATGACATGTGTATGATATGATGCGTAAACAGTATGTAAAGCATGAATAGGGTGTCATGAATCAATAATCTACCACTTGCATAATTTATCATAAATCATACGGTTACAGTTTAGTGAAACGATGAATGGGGAATAAATAGTATGTTCAGTTATCTATCCAGCGAATTTAGTTTCACGCCAATCGGGTTTCAAGATCACTAATTATAGCCATTTCATTTTAAGCGTTCACGGCTGGAAATCCGGTTTCAGAATTGGAAGTCCGTTTCGCAACGCATTTTAATCCCAGTTGGGATCAGAATTTAGCGACTCTACAGTTGAATGAAATCTAGGTTTTCCAATAAGGTTTTCAACTCAATAGACGGATCTTCAATCGCGTCTGTATGTCAGGAGATATACATTGTTCAATACTAGTATGTCAATTCTGATTCTGTTAGGACTGTTATACGTCCCTATCTTTTAAATTACAGATTAAATAACAAACGATAACGAAACAGGATGAAACTACTTGTGTTGTCTATCTAACAGATTCACCTATAATAAACAGTGGAGTTCCACAACCTACGAGTTAAGAAAACAGAGTGGTGCTCATTGCGGGACAGCACAAAGTAAATAGAGTCGCTCTGGACTGCAGTCCAGAGTCGCACTCCGATCCAAATATGGTCACAGTTTAAGTACAGAAATATTTAGAAACTTGCATAGGGTTATAGTTCGTCGAGTCAGCTTCGATTTGAGCCCTCGAACGCATCATTCCAGTATATATATAATTTATGGTGATTTTAACGGTTTTCAGGTACAAGAAATTTCCAGTTTTACGGGTAAACTTGGGGGTAGTCGTTTTAGTCGTTAATAGTCGTATTTTCCAGCGAAATTTGTTCAAGGTATTCATCACCACAAGGGAAAATATAAACAATCCAGTTCCGTCAAACTAGTTAAGTATTCTCATTGAGATAATGCATCGAACAGGTAAATAGTATAGGCTATACCGAACAGTAACATTGCAATATATACGATTTGGGTTTGTAACATAAATAGATTAGCATGAAGCAAGTAGAGAACTTTCCTGGAAACGTCTTGGGGATGCACGGCAGCGACGCGGTCTATTGTAATGGCCCGACGCGATCACGACGCAAATACGACAAAGATTTGCCTCGGCTCGAGCTTAGCTTGACGGCTCGGTGCGGTGGTTGTTTGCGTGTGCGACGGAGATGGGCTGTAGAGGAAGAGAGAGGGATTTTGAGAGAGAGAGAGAGAGAATTAGGGAGAGAGAGAGATCAGAGAGAGAGTAGAGGAAGAGAGAGAGAGAAGGTATCAGAGAGAGATCAGAGAGAGAGAGTAGGGGAAGAGAGAGAGAGAGAAGGTGACAGAGAGAGGGAGTGATAAAGAGAGAGAGTGATAGAGGGGAGGATGATGATGATGGGGATGAAAGGAGCCGACTGAGGCGGTTCAGGCTCGCCGGCGTCGGGATATGGGTGGCTGAGCTCGGGTGTGCAGGGGTTGGGGTTCTGGCGAGGTAGGCTCTGGTGAGGGGGTGCAGGTGAGGGTGAGATTGAAGGGAACAGAGACAAAGGGGGCTCGGTGGTGGTATCGCGGTGGTCGGAGTTGTAGAGGGTGTTGATGGTGGGTTCAGAGAGGTGCCGACGGCGATGGGTGCAAGGGTGGTCGGTTGCGGATGATGGAGTCGACGATGGAGAAAGCTAAGGATGCAGGTTCTCGGTGTAGGGAGGAGAGATGGTGGAGGTCGGAGCTCCGGTGAAGGGAGCGGGTGAGGGAATCGGAGTGCAAGGGACACGGTTAGTGGGTGCAGGGGAGAGGGGAAGTGAGAAAGAGAGAGAGGTATAGAGAGAGAGTGAGATAGAGAAACGAGGGGATCGCGAGGGTAACGGCGCACGTTTTGGGCGTGGGCGCGGGCGACGTGGCCGCTGGCGTTAGAGTCGTGGGCGGAGGCGCAGTAAATGAGCGGGAGATGCGCAATGGGAAGGAAGAAGGAGTGGTGGGCCGGGTCGGGTTGAGGTGAGCGGGCTGGAGGAAGCGGGCCGGAGAAAAATAAAGAGAAAATGGTGAAGGATGTGGGCCGGAGAAAAATAAAGAGGAAACGGTGAAGGATGTGGGCCGGGCTGGGGTTTGTAGAGGAAAATCAAGTAATAAATGAGGGAAAAGAATGGGGCCGGGCTTTTCAATTTAAATTCCTTTAAAAGTTTTCGTGGGCTGAGGAAATAATGGAAAGGATGAAAAGGAGGGATTTGGGTTTGGTGTTAATAAAAGAAATTAAGTTATTAAAAGGAATGGGCTTGGGATTTTGGTTTAGGATAAATATTTGGAACTAGGGTTTGGGTTCAGGGGCTGACTTTGACGAAAAATATACACAAGGTTTGTTTTGGGTTTAATTTCAAAAAAGAAAACGGCTTAGGCCGGAGGGAATGAAAGGTAAGGTCTGGGTTTAATGGGATTTTGAAAATAATTAAATAATTATAAATACATTTTATATGTTAAAGAGATATACGGATATAGGTGTATACAAAAGAACCGGGTATTACATGCATGGTTCATCTGGATTTTTGATAAAGCCAAATTCATTGACCGTCTCATCAAAACAGATGTTCCAACTCCGCGATGCCTGCTTTAGTCCATAAATGGACTTAAGCAACTTGCGCACCTTCCCGCTGCTCCCACTCTGAATGAAACCCTCTGGCTGGTCCATATAGACACACTCCTCTAAATTTCCATTTAGAAAAGCGGTCATTACGTCCATCTGCCAAATCTCATAATCGTGGAAGGCAGCAATGGCATGAAGGATCCGAATGGATTTGAGCATAGCCACTGGAGAAAAGGTTTCGTCATAGTCCAAAACAGGTCTTTGACGAAAACCCTTTGCAATAAGTCTAGCCTTATAGGTCTCAACCTGTCCATCTACACCAATCTTCCTTTTGAAGATCCATTTGCAGCCTACGGGTTTTACCCCTTCTGGAGCAACGTCCAAAGTCCATACTTTGTTGGTGTACATGGACTCCATTTCGGTCCGCATTGCATCCAGCCATTTTACCGAGTCAGTGCTCTGAATGGCCTGTTGGAAGCTAGTCGGATCATCATTATCAATGATGCAATCCTCTGTATCCCCGTCTATGAGAAAACCATAGTATCTCTCGGGCGGATGAGACTACCTACTACTCCTGCGGAGCGGCGTAGGAATGTCCTGTTCTTTCGAACCCTCTGGTTCTACTAAGATTTCAGCAATAGCTTGTGGTTCTGGAATTTCTTCCAGTTCTATTGCGCTCCCACTTATTTCTTTTTCTAAGAACTGATGTTCCAGAAAGTGGGCATGACGAGAGACAAAAACCTTTTGTTCTTCTGCGCAATAGAAAAGATAACCCCTAGAGTTCTTTGGGTATCCCACAAACTTGCACTGTACTGAGCGTGCCTCGAGCTTGTCCGCATGCTGCTTTTTGACAAAAGCTGGACATCCCCAAATCTTCAGATATTGAAGATAGGGTTTCTTCCCACTCCACATCTGATATGGTGTGGTAGGCACAGTCTTAGTTGGAACTCGGTTCAAAAGATATGCAGCTGATTCTAGTGCATATCCCCAGAAAGATCGCGGTAACTCAGCGTTACTTATCATGGAGCGTACCATATCCAATAGGATTCGGTTCCGTCTCTCCAATACACCGTTATGTTGTGGAGTGTATGGAGGAGTAAGCTGAGAGAGAATTCCATTCTCTTTTAGGTAATCCTGGAACTCGGCACTCAAGTATTCACCACCTCGATCAGATCTCAGTGTCTTGATACTTTTGCCTGTTTGTTTTTCTACTTCATTCTTGTATTCCTGGAATTTTTTGAAGGCTTCAGATTTATGTTTCATTAAGAAGACATGTCCGAACCTTGAAAAATCATCCGTAAAAGTAATGAAGTAAGAATAACCACTTCGCGCATGTATAGACATTGGACCGCATACATCGCTGTGTATGAGTCCCAAGAGCTCGCTTGCTCTTACTCCATGTCCAGTGAACGAAGTCTTTGTCATCTTTCCTTTGAGACATGATTGACAAGTTGCATATGATTGATATTCGAACGGATCCAAATATCCTCCTTTATGTAACTTAGTCAACCTTCTCTCATTGATGTTACCCAGTTTACAATACCATAAGAAAGCATGATTTATTTCTGGAGACTTTCTTTTGTGTGTATTCTGGACATTGAAAATTTGTGGTTGGTTTAATACGTATATACCGTTGCTTAATATACCCGACCCAATCAGAACATGATTAAGGTGAATGTTTACAACATTGCTTATAAATGCAAAATCATAACCTTCTTTAGACATTAAAGATACAGATATGATATTACAAGTCGCACTGGATACAAAATAACAATCACGCAAAACCAAAACATGTCCATCTGACAATCCCAAGTGATAGTCCCCCACGGACTCAGCATCTATGCCAGCTCCATTTGCAACTCTGAGGGTCATATCACCTGCCTTCAAAACCCTACGCTTTCTCAGTGCCTGCAAAGAATTACAGATATGAGATCCTAATCCGGTATCCAATACCCAGGAAGTAGAGTTTACTGATAGACAGTTTTCAATAACATACACACCTAAAGCCGAAACCACAACTTGCTTCGGGTCCTGGTTCTTGGCCTTCCAAGCCCTGGAATCTTTCTTCCAATGTCCTTTCTTATGACAATAAAAGCACTCTTCTTTCCCCACAAGCTGTCCCGCTGCCTTTGCCATTTTTGCTTTTCCCTTGGCTTCTACTTTACTAACACTGCCCCTTGGTTCGGTGGGGGCTTTCTTCTTCTTTCCTTTGGCTTTCGCCTTGGACCTAGAAGAAGAAGGTCCTCTAACAGACAAAGCGGGTGTTTCCCTTACTTTCTTCAGGGTGCCCTCTGCACTCCTCAACATGTTAAGGAGTTTCGGAAGTTCAACTTCCTTTCCTTGCATGTTGAAGTTCAGGATAAACTGGGCGTAAGTGGAAGGAAGGGACTGGAGAATCAAGTCAGTGTAGAGCTCGTTCTCTAACGTGGTCCCAAGGTCCGCGAGCTCTTCAATGTAGCCAATCATCTGAAGCACGTGTTCCGCTACAGATGACCCGACGACCAATCTCGCCGAAAATAACTTTTTCGAGACTTCGTATCTAGCGATACGGGATTGCTCTCCATACAGATCTTTTGTATGAAGAAATATGGATTCTAGGTCCATATCCTCGTGCCTCCTCTGATGTTCATTGTCCATAGAGGTAAGCACAATGCACTTGGCCCTTGCGCAATCAATCTTCCAGGTCTTACGAATTTCCTTATCCGCGACGCTGGATTGAGGTCCTGGGACAGGGGGAGCTTTGGTGGTAAGAAGATACTCCAACTTGTCATAAGTGATTGCCATTTTGACATTCCTGAGCTAATTTTTGTAGTTTGACCCTGTCAGTATGTTTTTATCTAGTAGTAACTTAAGTCCGGTCATGATGTTTGGTCGCTGCAATTAGGAGAGAGAGAAGAAACACTTTAGCATGATGCTCTTGCAAGTTTAGAGTGGTTTTTAGTTTGTCTAAACAGGATGGCTCCCACTGTTCCTTGAATCCTTCCTCAAACTAAAAAATAAGAATTAGTCGGGATCAATCTCACCGTACAATACTTGCTTAACCGTTCAGCCAATCCAGTGTTAGTACTTCGAGGGAGGTTTTCCAACGCTTTCGCGAAATTCCTTAATTAAATAACCTCTTTTCCCTGTGGGCGTAGCCCCGCTAACACCTTTCTAGACACCTACTTGGTTTATAGCATTGATCGTTAAGTGAGAAAGTTCCTCAGGAGTACCATATACTCACAGTAGGATCGGGATCCAAATATCATTGTGTGATAAAACTAAAGGAATCCTACCAGAATCATCACACTCCAAATGGTATGCAGCACTAGCAAGTTTCAGTTTCTTTAGAAACTCCCGATGTGGATTTTTGCCCCATGCTCTTATGACCTTGACGTAGGCCAAAATATCATAAGTCACATGTCAAGTTCTACCCATCATTTACCAGGTTAATTTGAACCCACCCGTACATACCCTTGATATAGGCCAAAATGGCAGTACGACTGTCTCAAACCAACGCATCTATCTATGCAACAGATAAATATCCGGCAGCTACCAATCACTATGCCTTGGCGTAGGTCAAAATACATAGCTTGAATACTACCGAATATTTTGGCGAAACCGTGAACATAGTGAACTTGATATAATCGAAGGAACCTGATAGCTTTTAAAAGGAGTGGTTTAAGCTCCGCGTTTTAAAAGTTTTCTGTTTTTGAAAACAAACCGAGTGGTTTTAAAAATTGTTCCAACGACTTTACTTTGGTTTATTTTCTTGCATTAATTTAATGTGTCCCATCATTTAATCCTACCATTGCAGAAAACAACGAAAATATAACGTACACTTATGCCATCCGCATTCGCCACGGGGCCCCGTCATTACCCGTTAGGTTACTTAACTAACGACAGAGCGGGGGCTGGACTAGCGCGGATGCAAAACATAAGCAACGCCTACTAGATATCATATATAGATATATACATTCGTCAGATGCAATGATAGCCATTCCAGATCACAGATGAACACATTGGATATACTAGAAATCAGCGTTTCGTTCGAGCCTGCAACGAAAGACGGATTACACGGTCGCGATGAATAGCCAAACCCCACCCTAGACCCCTACGGGTGCGGCAAACTACCTGCCAAGTACCCGAAGTGAAGCAACCTCCCTCAACAACGTGAGTAGGCCACTCGGCACTTCGAGATACCCGGTAGTTTGTGCACCCCACCTTGGGTCTATCCTATGAGCAAAAACAGTAAAAGAAATAATATACAATGGCGGCTACAACCTCATCCCGGATGTGCGGCCATAAAATAATATTACATAAATTTACATATTACATCAAATGAAAGATAAAGAAAACTCTCATCTCACAACCCCCGGCTATTCATCCGCGACAATCCAACGAGTTCATATACACGATCCATCAGCATTACAGATCACAGATATGCACAACCCCCACTAATTGACGTATAGCGATTAGTTGACGTTCAGTGCATATATCACATCACAGATATAACCCATTAGCTAAAGTCTACAGAACTTCGATCAAAAATACGGATTTGTAACTACCCCAAACACAACTTTGTTCTCTGGAAAATCTGGGCAGAAACAAAATACTTTAAAAATCCCAAAACAGAACACTGAACACACTGCAGCAAATCCGAGTCGCGGCCGAGTCAACTCGGCCGCGGATCCGCGGCGAAACGCATGGTTTCGCCGCGGTTCCGCGGTGAGTTGACTGAGTCATGGGCTCGTTTTTGCTGTGTGTTCTTAGAAAACCCTGAGCCGATTTTTAAGATATGTGGAATTATTTTTGGAGCAGTTTTAAAAATCGGCCGAAAGTTTAGTTTTCGGACGTGTTTTGCGATTTTTTCTCGGATCGAAATTCTAAATACTTTGCTAACATGCCAGTTGTTGTTTAGCTAGGCTTTGATACCACTGTAAGTCCACGTTGCCCACCCCGGTTCTTACGGGGAGGCGGAAACGGTAAAAAACGATTTTTGTGACAAGGCAACATGGACTAGAAAAGAGGATCTTTGCTAAACAAAAACCTAGCAAACTAACTACAAGTTTAACTACTCGGTTAAGAGGTTATACCTAGGTCTTGAACTCCTTCTCTTCTTGCTCCTTGGAATGGTTTTAACGGCTTCTCCTTGTAGTCATCTTTTTGTCGAAGAAGGATCCACCCGAAAGCCTCTACCTTGAGCTCCTACCTCAACCTAGAGGTAACTAAAGTTCTTGGCTTGCTAAACCTAGAACTCTAGAGTGATTAGAGTGAAGTTATGAAGGTTTTATCTCAATTGCTCATGGTTCTCAACACATGAGACATGAGAGCTTTGAGAGAGAGGAAGAGGATGAGCTTTTGGATGAGAGAGAGTGATCAAGTGAGAATGAGATAATAATTTACAACCATGCTCACAAAAGTAAGAATAATGATGATAATAATAATAATTAAGAATTGTGATGGTTAGTTTCAATGACCATTATCATTTCATGCATTTAATGCATTTTGCAAAGAACAAGAAGCATCATTGAAATGAAATGATGATGGTCAACAACTCCACAATGGTCAACCGGTCAACAAAGTCAACAAGTCAACAAAAGTCAAATGTTCAACTCAACCATGACACAATAATCCTAAATTAATATTATTAATCATATTTCTTATTCTCATTAGGGTTTAGAAAAAGTCAACGGTCAACAAACCTAATGAGAATCCTTTGCCTCTGCCTCTATCAACTGTGCATACATACCCGCATCCGTGTTCCGAGGAACACGAATACAATGAGATAAAACCAATCCTAAAACATATATTAGGATCTGGCTTAAACCAAAGCCCGCTAGTAATAACTTTCCGGACACTAAACGTGCACAAGTGCGCGGATGTGAATGAACTCTGTCGCAAAACCATGCGACCTCTACTCAGTTTTGCCCAAAGGCGAATAGCCCTCTGTGTGGGACTCTAATGACTCAACACTACGCTAGCAGTGGGTTTAACCACAGGCCGCAAGCGGTACTAGCTGTACGTAACGGTCCCCAGGTAGATGTCGATAAGAAGACTGATGAGGTGAACCCATCCGAACTCCTACTGAGCCTGAATGTGACAATCTCCGTACAGTCCGGTCTGTTCGTCTGAGAGTATCGCATGTCGGGCCTAGGGGGCGGTAAACGTCAGTCCCCTAATAGCGGTACAAGTCGTGTCGGAGTGTAGCCCAGAACACCCTGAGATAACACTGGAAACGCTACCAGTATATCTCGCTTGCCCTGGCTAGGGACTTTGTGTAATGGCTCTCCTAGACACAGCGCGATATCAACCCCCAATACCGGGAGAGACGAATCCTGTCTAACCGTCACTGCCTCCAAGTGCTTCGGGACTGCACCCAACTACTACCTGTTTGCACGACTCATTTGAGCCGTGGTAGGGTAGTAATCTAAGAACAGTGGGAACAGACTCGAGGCGAAGCGACAGTGTCAAGTCAACGGACTATGCTGTACTCATGTCACCTGGGAACTGATAACTAACGATAGGTATAATACCAAACCAACAGTTCCCAGCGAGTCCTGTCCAGTGTACTCGTAACCTAAAGAGCACCTGCATACTATCTCCAGTACGACGTACTGATGGCTGTGTGACATACCATCTCCCCTCCTGGGATGAGAAGCGTATACACTAGTCTACTCTGGAGTATCGATGCCCTATCTCGATAATCCTACGACTAGGGACCTGTATAAGGATGTGCTTGTAGATTACCCAGCCCCCACTAGTGTGACTGCCATCACAACGCTGGTAATCAAGCAAAGATCCTAAGGGCTCCACTAATGTGTATAGGCGATATGCTAAAAGAAACACATGCACACATTAAAGTAGAAACAAACCAAGTAGCATACTATCATTTCGAGCAAGATTGTCTATACAACTGTGAATATCCCAAGCTTCCATTAAGTAATATACAAACTAGTATGATACAGTAATGGTCTCTAGGGCATATACACTAACAATTTTTATGTAACCAGGTGAAAAAACTTGGATTAGGCGACACTAACAACACTTGATTAAGCTAAACAAACCATAAAAACCCTAACTTAACTTAATCTCCAGTTAAACCACAAAACTAATCACTAAAACTCACTAAACACTACTTTAAGCTAAATAAACTACAAGTTTAGCAAAAAGGTAATTAGGGTGAGCTATATACCTCAAATTGGTCCTAGGAGGGTTTAAACTCGATGATCTTGGCTCAAGAACCAACAAGGAAGTGTTTTGGGGTGATTAGCATGAGGTTTAGTGAAGAAAAGAAGGATTTTTGGATGGGGATTGAGCTTGGAAATACTTTAAAGGGGGAGGGTGAATAAGGTGTTTATAATGCATATGACAAATTTTAAAAATTACTATTTTACTTTTAAAAGGATTATTAAGTTTCTGCGGAATATATTTAAAACAAGTTTTTAAACAAAGAAACTTAAGAATGATAATCACAAAAATTGCTAAAAAAATAAAAGGAAGAAATCAATTACAAATACAAGGATATGTTGACTAAGGTTCACTGCCTCCTGTGGCTAGTCCCCATCTGAGTCTCCTACTCAGGATTTTTCCACTATATGTGTGAAGTACATAAATCCCTCTTCACAGGGATGTGAAGAAATAAAATATCCCTCTTTATAAGAATCAATCACTCAAACTTGTGATTCCTTAGGAAACAAGCTTCCTCTCTAAACCGTGATTCTCTAAGAAAGTCGTACTTTTCTCTCTAATTCACATCTCTCCAGGATGATATCTTTTTCCACTCTGAATGTACAATTCAAGTGTATGTGAATCATCCTTTCTCTTGGGTTACAAATCGATTTTATTACAAACGATTTCGCTCGCTCACAATCCTATCGATTTTAAAGATTATTACCGGTTTGGCACAAGGATTGTTTTGAGAGATTTGAATAGGTTTATGGCACTTGAGGAAATGAGGATTTTGACAAGTTAAAGCGCGAAGAACGATCAGTTTTTTCCAGAAAGATTTGCAATGAACGTGTCTTAGAAAGTGTGAGATCTCATGGCATTATATATGGATCGAATGGGAAGTTATTCTAACTCCAAATAACTGCTAATAACTGCCATAAACAGTTAATGACCATTGGGAACAGTTAGAAATAAAAATGGCGTAAATATCCTTTCGATTCAAAATTCAAATTTGAATTAACTACCAAAAATGCCCGTGGAGACGTCTGTCGAAGACGTCAGCTCCAGAAATAAAATCCTCTTAGAGATGTCTGTATATCTGCCTCTGAGAAGTATACAGAATGAAAATTTTTGGAGTTTGTTCTTATAGACGTCTTGTGGAGACGTCTGCTGTTTTAAAATATCTTATACAGACGTTTGTAGGAGTCGTCTGTTTTTTGACATTATGAAAACTGTTTTGAAATATTAGCAGTTTGAATTCCAACGGATAAGTTAGACGTCTCTGAAAGAGAGCGAGACGTCTTGAGCATTAAGAATGTGTTGGAATGAGATTTCTAACCTTATAAGATCATCACTAATTACACGTATAACTCTCACAACTAATATCTTCATTTTGGTTTTTCGATTAGCTTCATTTCCTTGAATAGTTACTCTGCGACGTCATTGATTAGCATCACCTTATTGCTTGCTTCGAGTTGTCATGCCATATCACCGTTTTGAGTGCGTATCATATTGTAGGCAATCTTGCTTGATGTTTGATATATCGCGCATTATATACTCAAGGCAAAAACTTGGAAATATCATTAGTAACTTATGAATTCGTTTAAATAAGGGTTTGAACTAAATAATCGAAATTGAGGATCGTGTGACACGGATGCCAATATTAATTAGATATAATTATAGTTATTATGGTTGTTTTACTTGTGAATTAACATCCAATTAATATCAAACTTATGGACAGGGAGAGGCGTAGGGAGAGGAAGGAGGCGGTGGTGGAGGAAAGGAGAATAGAAGAATGAGGGTTAGGGCATGGTGGAGGAGAAGTGGAGGAGGGAGAGGATAGGGTTTTGGTGGAGGTGATTCCGACAAAGGCAGTGGGGGAGGAGGCGGAGCTATAGTCACAAATTCGTCGTTCGGGTATAATTCGGCGTGATCGAAAATTCGGATTCGAAGAACTATTCGGAAAAAATCAGCAGGTATTCGGGAAAGATTCGGTAAGTGTTTGGGAAATGTTCGGGAAGGATTTCAAGCAAGAAATTAATATATGAGATGCTAGGTTTTGATTTTGTGAATTATTTGCTGTTTTTTGAATTATTCGCTGTTTTTTCACATAATTCGCGAATAATTCGCGAATTATTCGGCCCGCCGATTAATTCGGCAATTAAGTCGGCTGATAAAAAATTTGCCGCGAATAATTTGCGAATTATGTGACTATGGGCAGAGTAGGTGCATCGTGGCTGGAGGAGGAGGCAGTAAGGATGTGATTTGGGGTTAGGGTGAGGAGAGAATAAGAAGAAAAGGGCGAGGGAAGAAGAGAATGAAGAGGAGAGAGATTTAATAGGGAGAGAAAGAAGAGGAGGATACCATGGAGGTTTTAGTGGGGGAGAAAGAGGGGAGATAAATGATGGGACGAAGAAGATGGGATAATTGAAATTAAATATTTAATTTAACCCTAGTGAACTTAATTAACCTCTAAACTAGCACTACACCAACGGAAGTGGCCTTTTTAGTTAACGGAGAAGGTTTGGGATGCCCTTTTTGAAAACACTAAGTTTGGGGTGTTTTTTTTGAAAATATGAAAGATCGGGGGTTTAAAATTAAAAAACCCTGATACAATTAAACTAAAATAAGATTGTTAGTTATATGAATGCCCTAGAGGCCATTACTGTACATTGGATGTATATTGTAGTGGATGCTGGGACATATATAGGTAGGACTTTCTTGCTCGAAATGATAGTACGCTATCTGGTTGCTCTTTATCTTAAC
Source organism: Agapanthus africanus (assembly GCA_030015575.1). Taxonomy (NCBI): domain Eukaryota; kingdom Viridiplantae; phylum Streptophyta; class Magnoliopsida; order Asparagales; family Amaryllidaceae; genus Agapanthus; species Agapanthus africanus. The sequence continues at coordinate 59,184,110 of JASDDO010000029.1, forward strand.
ATGTATACTTTCTGTCTCTCTGTTACATGTTGATAAAGCCCTTAGGATATGTACTCGACTTCCAGGACTATGATGCAGATCATACTAGTGGGGCCTGGGTAGTCAATGAGTACATCCTTCAATGTTCCTAGTCGTGGGAATATCGAGACGGGGCATCGATATTCCAGAGTAGACTAGCGCATATCTTCTCGACCCATGTGATGGGCGATGGATGATCCCATATCCATTGGTGTTTGACATCAGAGATGGTATGCGGGTGCTCAGTGGCGACTGGGTACACTGAACGGACTCGCCGAGAACTCCCAGATGGTATTATATCTCACGTCAGATGGCAGTTCTCTGGTGACACTGATACAGCTTAGTCTGTTGACCCGAGATCGTCATAGAGTCTTGTGTGTCTCCCACTGTGCTTTGATTTCCACCCTACCACGGCTCTACTGAGTCGTGCAAACAGGTGGATTTTGGGTACAGTCCCGATTCACATGGAGGCAATGAGCGATAGGAGGGGATTCGTCTCTTCCGGTATTGGGGGTTGATGTTGCGCTATGCACGACTGGCCATAACAGGAAATCCCTGGCCAGGGTTGCAGTGATATACTGGTAAGAGTTATCAGTAGTTTCACGATTGTTATGGACCTCACGTCGGCATGACTTATCAAGCTATTGGGGTCTGATGTTTACCACCCCTAGGCGAGATATGCGATATATCAGACGAACAGACCGGACTGTACGGTAAGTGTTACTGGTTGGATTCACAGGAGTGTGAGCGGGCTTGCTCGTCGATCTTCTGATCGCTCAATACCCGGGTGGCCGTTACGTTTAGCAGACCGCTTGCGGCTTGTGGGTGCTTGATATGATCATCACCTGCTGCCGGCGTATTGACGAGTCTTTAGAGTCCTACACAGAGGTTTCCTAGCTCAAGCGAAACGAAATAGGAGCGCATATGAGATATGTGTGGGAAAGAGAATAATGCATGTATGTGATACCGTATTCTATTCTCGCGATGAATGTATCGATTGGTTGTATGCGATATAACCTAGTTATCGAATCGAAGATTGATTCGATAAGTCAATACATTGGATACTAGTCGGTTATATGCGATATGACCGGATCGTTAAATCAAGTGTTGATTTAATGATTTAATGTATAATTATATATTTGATATATTACTTTGCATTAACTAGTATTTATACACTTTATATGGATTTTCTCACTTGAAGTGCACATTGTATATATGATATAGTTTTGTGCACGAGTTTGTATCATGTTTGATGATACATGCAACCTTGGGGGTGTGTATGCTATACACTATGTTTAGTTAATGGTTAGGGTTTCCATTGCTTTATTTATTTATCTATTTATTTTAGTTAAAAGAAAAAGGAAAAACAAAATGGTTGCTTTTATACTAGAACTTTCTTGATGCTTCATGCATCTTTGACTAAGTGACCATTTTGTCTTCATCTCCTAAACCTAACCATTCAACTAACCCTAGTTCATTCTCTACACTTAACCAAGGTTGCATTATGATAAGAATGAATGGGATTTTCTTTTTAACTTAATCCTTTTTATTCTTTCATCTTCATCATCTTCATCAAGCTTCAAAAAGCTTGCTAGCTTCAATGGTGAAATGAGAAAAAGAGTGAGAAATCCAATTCTAAAGTGAACCCACTTTCTATTTCTTCATCCTCTACCACTTGCAAAGTAGTATAGGGTGTTTTCTTCACAAGTTTCATGACTTGGTGAAGGTGGAGCTTGATCTTGAGTTGCCTCGACGTAGATCATCTTCGGCATCGAAGTCGACGACCTAGCCCGATCATTTCTCAGACGAAACCATCGCCAGAGTCTGGATTCCGATAGGTACAGCGGAGGGACGTCATCACGGAGATAAAGAGGTGGAGGACCGGATCTACAAAGGTTGTAATCACTTTCCTTTAGCAATAAACTTGTTTACTTACTTGCATCGCCTTATCATCTAGTTATCGATCCGTATTAGGGTTTGTAGGCACATGAAAAAAATTAGAATTGGGCATGTTTGATCTGTTGTGAGACCTCATTAGTGTGCCTAGGAACCCTACAAAGATGTTGCTGAATTCTGAGTGGCTGAAGTGGCCGTTTTAGCGCATAGCGGTTAGGCATACTAGTTGTTTCGCTATTTCTACTGGCTTTTAAAACACTGGTTTTAGCATCAATTTTAATTACAACCTTTTTTTTATCGGAGGGTTTACCAAACTTGCACTAGCTGTAAGAATTTGACTAGCACATGTGTCCATTCTATTTTATGCCGTCATTGATCTAAACTAGAGACATCTATGCAAAAAAATGAAAATTACATTACCATGTTCTTAGCAAAAATATAAACAAACTTTTAGCATAACAATTTTATTTAGGAGTTATATTATCCTGAGAAACGTTCTTGGGAAAGAAAATTCCCAAAAATAGCTTAATAAATCAACATCAACCATTTTTCTAAATGGGCACTGTTTATCTTGATCTCCATACCCAATGCATGGACATACCAACTTTCATGCGGTTTGAATGGTCAACGCCCGTTGATCTAAAGGTGTAACATTCCATATAGTTAAAAAATCGTTAATTTTGTAACCAACCAATTCAAAAGCAATATGCATTGAAACTTCAAGATGTGCAAAAAGAAGATGACATTGACGTTCCTGGAACGTTTTTTTCTTTTTATTTAAACTTCCAGGGAGAATTTTTTTGAAGATAATCAACTTGGATTATGAATGATAGAAATGATGTTTTTGTTTTGTCAAAGAACAACAACAATCCAGAAGGGTTATTTTTGTATCACCTGCATAATACTACGAAGAGCCTTCAATCTTTATTAAATATTTGTAATTTCCACAAGTTAGATTTATGGTTGTTTTTGTATTTGATCTTCCAAAAATTATAACTATATATACAAAGAAAAATTTGTAATTTGATGAGAAATTAGGAAACAAAAGGAAAATCAAATGTTGGTTTAATGTTCAATGTTTACAAACTTAGTAAAAAAACATTATTACATACACAGACGTGAGAAATTTCTATAAATATTTAGAATACAAGGAATTTTTGCAAATGTTTAAAATCAAAGATTTTGTACAATCACATAAAAGATTGCATATAAACAAGAATGAAGGAGAAAAAACTTAGTGGAAAAAATAAATGATGAAAAATTAAGGAGGAGAAAAAACACAGTAGATAAAAACATTATGAAAAGTCAAGAAAAAAGTAAAAATAACCTCAAGTTTTGGAGTTTTTTCTAATAAACAATTAAAAAGGTATATCGTTTTTTTTGAGAAAAATGCTAAAGTTCCATAATTTGTCTTGAAATACTTCGTGCCAAAGTTTTCTCCTAAGAAATAAGGAGTAAAACCCTAGAGAAAATCGAAGGAAAACAATCAAAGAATATAAAAATAAAAGGGTGGTTAAATACTCCCGTTTTATGTAATTTGGATTGGATATGAATATCCCGACCTACCTCAAAAAAACTTAAGCCAATATTTTAAAATCATGTTTGAACGAAATCCATACGGTTTTTATGGTAATATATTGCAGCATGTGGCTTTCTAGCATCCAAACATTTTCTTCCATGCATTTATTCTCGTATTTTGATCACATATTGCATAAAATTAACTTTATCTTATGTTGTGATACTTCGCTTTCGGTCCACATATACGATTGCATAACTCGCTTTTTGAATAGTAAATTATAATCTATTATTGTTGCCGAGATATATCTCTATTTTGATAAATTCCGAACATTGACTTCCGAAGGAGCATAACTAGTTTCTATCGAAATATTGTAAATTAATCATTTTCTTGGTGATATCTATATTTCTTCAAGAATTAGATGATTTGGAAAAAATACTTGGGTATAGAATTAAGAGCTTTTTAATGGTTTTTTACATTTAACTACCTCTCTAAAACTTAGTTCATTACTTAAACACTCTCCTAAACTTGTTAATTACTAAAACACCCCTAAAACTTTAAAGATTCATTGATAGCAGTCCTATAATGATTTTTACGTATCAAATTTAATTTTCTTACTTTTTAACCTCAACAGAAAAGTTAATAATTCAAATCTTAATTAACAAACCTCTAATCCTAGACCTACCCTATATCTCCTCTCTTATCATTTCGTTGTTGGCGATGCCACCCTCTTCTTCAGCCATTGTAGCCGTCCTCTCCCTTTTTTCCTAATAAACCAAACACTAAAACCTTAACCCTAACCAAAACCTCCATCTTTCCCTCTTCCATCCGTTTCGTTCTCTTCACTCTATTACAATCTCCTTCCTCCACCCTTCTCAATCCCATCCAAGCTCTCATCTGAAAGTATACGTTACCCACCCCGGTACTTACGGGGAGGCGGAATAGGTAAAAAACAAATTTTTACCTCAAGGTAACATAGACTAACCATGAAGGATCTTTGCTAAACAAAAACTAATAAACTAATTACAAGTTCTAGCTACTAGGTTAGATGGTTATACCTAGTTCTTGAACTCCTTCTCTTCTTGTTGTGGTCCTCCTTGTTGCTAGCTCTTTAGAGTGGTGTAGACGGCTCCTCCTTTTCGACTTCTCTTTGCCGAAGAAAGATCCACCCGAAGGCCTCTACCTTGAGCTCCTACCTCAACCAAGAGGTAACTAGAGTGCTTGGCTTGCTAGACTAAGAACCCTAGAATGAGTAGAGAGTTGTCTTGATGGTTTTATCTTACAAAGCTCATACTTTTCAACACATGAAACAAGAGAGCTTTGAGAGAGGAAGAGGGAAAACTTTTTCAAGAGAGAGAATGAGCATGAGAGAATAAGAAGAATAATAACCATGCTCTCATATAAGAGAATATGAGAATAATAGTAATAATTAAAGAAAATTGTGATGGTTAGTTGAAGTGACCATTATCATTTCACATTTAATGCTAATTGCAAACTTCAAGAAAATCATCATGGTCAAATGGTCAACAAAAGTCAAATGGTCAACCCAACCCTAACCATGGCACAATTATCCTTAATTAATATTATTAATCATATTTCTCATTCTCATTAGGGTTTAGAAAAAGTCAACTGTCAAAAACCCTAATGAGATTCCTCCGCCTCTGTCGACTGTGCATACACACCCGCATCTGTGTTCCGAGGAACACGAATACAACGAGACAAAACCAATCCCAAAACAAATACTAGGATCTGGCTTAAACAAAAGACCACTAGTAATAACTGCCCGGACACTAAACGTGCACAAGTGCGCGGATGTGAACGAACCCCGTCGCAAAACCATGCGACCTCTACTCTGTTTTGCCCAAAGACGAACAACCCTCTGTGTGGGACTCTAAAGACTCGACACTACGCTGGTAGTGGGTTTAACCATAGGTCGCAAGCGGTACTAGCTGTACGTAACAGTCCCCAGGTAGATGCCGATAAGAAGACCGATGAGGTGAACCCATCCGAACTCCTACTGAGCCTGAATGTGACAATCTTCGTACAGTCCGGTCTGTTCGTCTAAGAGTATCGCATGTCGGGCCTAGGGGGTGGTAAACGTCAGACCCCTAATAATGGTACAAGTCGTGTCGGAGTGTAGCCCAGAATGCCCTAAGATAACACTGGAAACGCTGCCAGTAAATCTCGCTTGCCCTGGCCAGGGACGACTATGTGTAATGGCTCTCCTAGACACAACGCGATATCAACTCCCAATACCGGGAGAGACGAATCCTGTTTAACCGTCACTGCCTCCAAGTATTTCGGGACTGCACCCAACTACTACCTGTTTGCACGACTCAATTGAGCCCTGATAGGGTAGTAATCTAAGAACAGTGGGAACACACTCGAGGCGAAGTGACAGTGTCAAGTCAACGGACTAAGCTGTACTCATGTCACCTGGGAACTGTTAACTGACGATAGGTATAATACCAACCAACAGTTCCCGACGAGTCCTGTCCAGTGTACTCGTAACCTAATGAGCACCTGCATACTATCTCCAGTACGACGTACTGATGGCTGTGGGACAGACCATCTCCCATGCTGGGATAAGAAGCATATGCACCAGTCTACTCTGGAGTATCGATGCCCTGTCTCGATAATCCTACGACTAGGGACCAAAATAAGGATGTGCTTATAGACTACCCAGCCCCCACTAGTGTGATCGCCATCACAACGCCGGTAGTCAAGCAAGGATTCTTAGGGCTCCATCAATATGTATTAGTGATATGTTAAAAGAAACATATACACATATTAAGATAGAAACAAACCAAGTAGCATACTACTATATCGAGCAAGACTGTCGTAAATCCATGTATATATCTCAAGCTTCCAAAATGTATTATACAAACTAGTACTATACAATAATGGCCTCTAGGGCATACATATCCAACAATCTCCCACTTGCACTGAAGGCCGGTAATTGGTGTACGGCATACCCAACGTCTGCACTAAGGCCAGCTGCTGGCGTACCGCATACCCAATAGCTCAAAAAGTCGCTCGAACTGTGTTTGAAGGAGAGCCTTTGCGAATGGATCCGTCGTGTTGTCTTTAGTGTCCACTCTCCGTACCTCGATCTCCTGGCGATCAATGATCTCCCTGATCAGGTGATACCGCCTTAAGATGTGTCTGGACTTCTGATGGGACCTTGGTTCCTTCGCTAAAGCTATAGCCCCATTGTTATTGCAATACAAAAGTATTGGGTCAACAATGGACGGAACCACCTAAAGTTCACTAATGAACTTCTTCATCCAGACCGCCTCTTTTGCGGCATCGCTTGCAGCAATGTATTCAGCCTCCATCGTCGAGTCGGCGACGGTATCCTATTTGAAACTCCTCCAACATACCGTCCCTCCGTTGAGGGTAAACACAAAACCCGAGACAGACTTGCTGTCGTCCTTGTCACTCTGGAAGCTTGAATCGGTATAGGACTCGACCCTGAGGTCTCCATTACCGTAAACCAGGAACATCTCTTTAGTCCTTCTCAGGTACTTAAGAATGTTCTTTACTGCCGTCCAGTGGTTCTCACCTGGGTCTGACTGATACCGGCTCACCACGCTCATTGTGTAAGCTACATCTGGTCTTGTACATAGCATCACATACATTATAGATCCTACCGCCGAAGCGTAGGGTATAGTGCTCATGTGAACCCTCTCCTCGTCAGTCTTGGGAGACATCTTCTTGGAGAGGTTGATTCCGTGCAATGCTGGTATATTACCTCGTTTGGAATCTTCCATACTAAATCTCTTTAGTATGGTCTCTATGTACCTGGACTGCAAAAGTCCCAGTAATTTCTTGGATCTATCTCTGTAGATCCTGATCCCCAGTATGCATGTGGCATCACCCAGGTCCTTCATAGAGAACCGTTGTGATAAGAATAGCATGACCGATTGTAGCATAGAAATGTCATTTCCTATCAAAAGAATATCGTCTACGTACAAGACTAGGAATACGACAGTTCGTCCTACAATCTTCTTATAAATACAAGGCTCATCTTCGTTCTTGATGGAATCAAATTCCTTGATTGCTTCATCAAAACAGATGTTCTAGCTCCGCGATGCCTACTTTAGTCCATAAATGGATTTAAGCAACTTGCACACTTTACCGCTGCTCCCACTGTCTACAAAACCATCTGGCTAATCCATATAAACACACTCTTCTAAACTGCCGTTTAGAAAAGCCGTTTTTACGTCCATCTACCAGATCTCATAGTCATGGAAGGCAGCAATGGCAAGTAGGATTCGAATGGATTTAAGCATAGCCACTGGAGAAAAAGTTTCGTCATAGTCCACACCAGGTCTTTGACGAAAACCTTTTGCAACAAGTCTAGCCTATTTCTCCCAATCAGAGCAAAGCTCTGTTTAAATTTCAAAAATTCAAAATTTGAAGCAACGCTTCAAATTCTTTGTGCTGCGCGCAACGCGCCACGTGTCAAAAGCTGATACGTCAGCGCAGCGCCCAAGGCAGCGCGCCCAATCAGAGCAAGGCTCTATTTAAAACAAAAATTAAAGGAAGTAACGCTTCAGTTGCACAAGCGCTGCGCTGCGCGACGCGTGTCAGCGCAGGTGCGCAAGCGCAGTTGCGCTGCGCTGTGCGCTGCGCGACACATGTCAGCGCAGTTACGCAAGCGCAGTTGCGCTGCGCTCTGCGCTGCGTGACACGTGTCACGCGCTGGGGCGATTGCGCCAAACAGAATTAAAATTCTAGTAAGATCTTTCCGTTCTTGTTAAAACAAAAAGATTGCCTTCTGTAAAACTGAAGCCCTTGGATCAAAGATCCAACGGTGGGGAAAATTCCCCAAATCACTCAGAGAATGATCTCTTTAACAAACTTAACAAATCTATGGGCACTATATAAAGACCCCTAGACCCCAACTCAAAGCATCATCAACATCAAGAATCATCAAGAACTTCAACTCTGAAGAAACTTGAAAAGAGACTCAAGAAAAAGGTAAAAACCTTTAAAATAGAAGAATTTCTTCTGAATAGATCATTGATCTAAGAACAAGATCAATGATCTTCAATAAAAAACAAACAATAATAGTGCCTTGCACTTTTTATGAACCATTGGTTCTGGAATCTTAAACATTCTTTTCTTGAATCCAAAATTGGATCAAGATTTTGAAACAGTGCCTTGCACTTGCAAAATTGCACTGTTGCACTCTTGGGTTGGCGCAAGCCACCAGAGAGCGCCACATGTCAGCACCTGAACCACTTGCGCTATGCGCTTTTAAGATAGATCATTGTTCTCTGAAATTGGCGCAACTCACCAGAGGGCGCTACGTGTCGGCAGCGCAAGCGCAGCGCACTGACGCAACGCACTGCGCTTGCGTGACACGTGTCACCACCACAAGCGCTTGTGCTCAATGATTGGCGCAAAGCGCCTGACAAATGCACTGCATTGTTTACTGAAGGGCCAGGCCCAAATCAAAAAGGTCTAGCAGGCCAAACAAAATAAAAATGCAATGCATTAAAAGGGCAGAGCCTAAACAAAATAAAAATGCAATGCATTGAAAGGGCAGAGCCCAAACAAGATAAATGCTCTGCATCATTTATAAAAAGAGGGCAGAGCCCAAACAAAATAAAATGCAATGCATTAAAAGGGCAGAGCCCAAACAAGGCAGATGCTCTGCATCATTTATAAAAGGGCAGAGCCCAAACAAAATAAGAAATGCAGTGCATTATTTAAAAAGGGGCAAAGCCCTAGCACAGGCCTAATAGGCCAAAGATAAATAAAAACGTTGAATATTCCCAACTGGACTTAGCCCAATCATGGCCGTAAGTCCTCAAATTAAATTGACTGAGCACGGCTGCTCTCTTAAATCAATTTACATCCGGTTCGAGGGTACATCTCCGAACTCTTCTGACTCCTATCGTTGTAATCCTTCAACGACGTCAGAGAGGTGACGGTTCCCGACAACCACACATCAACACGGACTGTAGGGTCTTTAAACTCATGGACTTATGCGTCCTTAAACCAAAACACGGACTGTGGGGTCCTTAAACTCATGGACTTATGCGTCCTTAAACCAAAACACGGACTGTGGGGTCCTTAAACCCACGGACTTATGCATCCTTAAACCCAGATACGGACTGTGGGGTCCTTAAACCTACGGACTTATGCGTCCTTAAACTACCTATGGACCACCATGTCCCTAAACTGGAATATAGACCGAAATGTCGTTAAACTACCTATGGACCACTACGTCCCTAAACTGGAGAAATAGTGCCCCCAAATGCTCTTTTGTCGGATCCAAAAGATCCCGTTAAGTTGATCTTAGTCTCAAATCAGACTAGCGTATCCTTGACGAACGTTTAAGTTGATCTTAGCCTCAATATGGCTAACGTATCCTTAAACTAAAACACCAAACCCAAATCTAAGTAAATACGGATTTGGACTAATCCACGTCCTACGGGCGACGGCATAACTTAGTCTCCGTATACAATCCACGGGCATCCATAAACAAAACAAACACACACGACACGAAGTGAAATTCTGGAGAAGGAGAAAGTGGCTACCGCGATGCGGTAGCGTAATTAACTGCAGGGGCTTGCGCCTGCAGGAAAGAGTGTCCCCACAATCAAAAACCCCTCAAACGAGGGGGAATCTGACAAAGTCTGCTACATCGGCCGCATCCGTCTAAACCTCCGATACACGGTGCCATAAATCAACTTGGTATCTTCGGAGAGGTAGACGGATAAAACCATATAGCATCTGCCCCGAATCTCAGGCAAGACGCCCTTACGTCGTCGCCGCCATTCGGAGGGGAACATAGCCTTATAGGTTTCCACCTGCCCATCTACACCAAGTTTCCTTTTGTAGATCCATTTACATCCAACGGCTTTTACCCCAGGTGGAGCAATATCCAAGGTCCACACTTTATTGGTGTACATGGACTCCATTTCGGATCGCATAGCATCCAGCCACTTATCAGAGTCCCTACTGATAATGGCCTGCCTGAAACTGGTAGGGTCATCTTCTTCCAAGATGCAATCCTCTCGATCCCCGTCTATAAGAAAACTGTAGTATCTCTTGGGCGGATGAGAAATCCTACCAGATCTGCGGAGTGGCTGAGGTTCGTCTGGGGTTATTGAATCCTGAGGTTCTGTCAAATCTTCAGTTTCATTTTGTGGTCGCTGAATTTCTTCCAGTTCTACCGAACTCCCACTAGTCTCTTTTGCAAGAAATTGCCACTCTAAAAAAGTGGCGTGGCGAGATATAAACACCTTCTGTTCCTCGGTGTGGTAGAATAGATATCCTATAGAGTTTTTAGGATATCCCACAAATTTACATAGAACTGAACGTGCCTGAAGTTTGTCCGGATTTTATACTTTTACATAGGCCGGACAACCCCATATCTTAATGCGCTTAAGATATGGCCTTTTATCGAATGGTGTCTTGGGCACTGATTTAAGACGGAACATCATTCAAGAGATATGCCGCTCTTAAAAGCCCATGTCCCCAAAATGAAAAAGGCAACTCGGCACTACTCATCATGGAGCGAACCATATCCAATAGGGTACGATTCCTCCGCTCCGATACACCGTTGTGCTGTGGTGTATAAGGAGGAGTAAGCTGAGAGAGAATTCCATTCTCTTTTAAGTAATCTAGGAATTCCGTGCTTAAGTACTCCCCTCCCCTATCCGATCGGAGGATCTTGATACTTTTGCCAGTCTGGTTCTCTACTTCATTTCTGAATTCCTTGAATTTCTCAAAAGCTTCAGATTTTTGTTTCATAAGATACACATATCCGAATCCAGAGTGAATGTGATGAAGTACGAGAACCCACCCCTTGCATGTATAGACATCGGACCACATACATCACTGTATATGAGTCCCAAGAGCTCTGTTGCTCTTTCTCCATATCCGGTGAACGGAGATTTGGTCATCTTTCCTTTGAGACAAGACTGAAAAGTTTCATAAGATGAAAACTCGAACGTATCCAAGAGTCCATCTTTATGCAACTTAGTCTTTTCTCTCCTATATGACCAAGTCTACAATGCCATAAGTAGGATTCGTTCGTATCTGAACTCTTCCTCTTGCGTGTGTTTTGTACATTGAGAACTGTATTCTGATTTAGAACATAGATACCATTACACAGTGTACCTTCTGCAACCTGTACCTTATCAAGGTAAATGTTCATGATATTTCTATCAAGAACAAAGTTATATTCATCTTTATCGAGTAAAGAAACTGATATGATTTTGCAAACCATGGAAGGTACATAGTAGCAATTGTTCAAAATCATAATATTTCCATTTGGCAACACTAGATGATATTCACCGACGGCTGCAGCATTAACTAGTGCTTCGTTCCCTACCCTGAGGGACATATCGCCAGGTGCAACTTTCCTACTTTTTCTCAGTCCCTGCAATAAATTACAGATATGAGATCCTGATCCGGTATTAAGTACCCAGGAGGTAGGGCTGACCGAAATGCAATTCTCAATTACAAGAACACCTGAAGTAGATGCAAAACTATGCTTCTTCTTCAGCTGGGTCTCCTTGGAATCTATACAATCCTCTTTCCCTTGCTCATACTTATGATTGTCATCATAAGTTAGAGCCAAATCGACGTTCCTCAGCTCCGAATAAGAATTCGAATCGGTCAAGCGAAACATTTTGTTATCTTGATTAGGGCGTGAAATGGTTGCTACATGGAGAGATAGAAAAGAAACACTCAGCATGCTCTCTTGCAAGATAAGATTGGTTTATTAATTTATCTAATCAGGATGGCTCCCATTGTTTCCTCAAATTCTTTGTTTACCGTCGGAAACCGGGAAAGACTGACTGTCTTGCCTGAATCTGGAGGCAGATGCTATTTGGTTTTATCTGTCCACCTCTCCGAAGATGCCAAGTTGATTTATGGCACCGTGTATCGGAGGTTTAAACGGATGCGGCCGATGTAGCAGACTTCGTCAGATTCCCCCTCGCTTGAGGGGTTTTTGATTGTGGGGACGCTCTTCCCTGCAGGCGCTAGCCCCTACAGTTAATTACGTTACCGCATCACGGTAACAACTTTCTCCTTATCCAGAATTTCACTTCATGTCGTGGGTGTTTGTTTTGTTTGTGGTTGCCCGTGGATTGTATACGGAGACTAATTTATGTCGTCGCCCGCAGGATGTGGATTAGTCCAAATCCGTATTTTCTTAGATTTGGATTTGGGGTTTTGGTTTAAGGATACGTTAGCCATTTTTGAGGCTAAGATCAACTTAAACGTTTGTTAAGGACACGTTAGTCTGATTTGAGACTAAGATCGACTTAACGGGATCGTTTAGATCCGACAAAAGAGCATTTGAGGGCTCTATTGTTCCAGTTTAGGGACATGGTGGTCCATTGTATGCATGGCCAACGGGACCCATCACCTCTCTGACGTTGTTGAAAGATTACAACGATATGTGTCAGAGGAGTTCGGAGATATACCCTTGAACCAAAGTTGATTGGGGGTCTTATAGTCTAATTTGGGACTAAAGTCTGTTTGAATGTTTAAGGATACGTTAGCCATATTTGAGGCTAAGATCAACTTAAACGGGATCGTTTAGATCCGACAAAAGAGCATTTTGGAGCTCTATTGTTCCAGTTTAGGGACGTAGTGGTCCATTGACAGTTTAGGGACGTGGTGGTCCATTGCATGTATGGCCATCGGGACCCGTCACCTCTCTGACGTCGTTGAAGGATTACAACGATAGGTGTCAGAGGAGTTCAGAGATGTACCCTTGGACCAAGTGTAAATTGATTTAAAAGAGCAGCCGTGCTCAGTCAATTTAATTTAAGGACTTACGGCCAGAATTGGGCTAAGTCCAATTGAGAATGTTCAACATTTTTATTTATATTTAGCCTAGTAGGCCTTTATTAGGGCTCTGCCCCTGCACTGCATTTTATTCTGGCGTATTAGGCATTTTAAGTTGGGCTCTGTCCCCTTTTTTTATAATGAAGAGCATTTGTTTTGATCCATTGGGCCTTTTAATTGGGCTCTTCCCTTTTAACAATGCGCTGCATTAATTAGTCTGACAAAGGGCCACGTGGCTTGTCAGGCGCTTTGCGCCAATTAAGGAGCGCAAGGCGCAAGTCCATGGGGAGGTGACACGTGTCACGCTCAGGAGAGCGCTGCGCTGTTGCGCTGCTGACACGTGGCGCGCTCTGGCGAGTTACGCCAATTCATGAGAGTAGTGCTATGTTTTTAGAAGCACATAGTGTAGATCATTGTGGGGCTGACACGTGGCGCTCTCTGGTGGCTTGCGCCAACCCGAGAGCGCAACAGTGTAGATTTTGCAAGTGCAGGGCACTGTTTTATTATTTTGATCAATTTTAGATTAAAGAAAACAAATTTTCTTGTTTTCAAAGAACCAGTGGTTCATCAAAAGGCAATGCCTTTATTATTATTATATTTTTATTGAAGATCTTTGATCTTGTTCTTAGATCAATGATCTTTTTAGAAGAAATTCTTCTTTTATTCAAGGTTTTTACCTTTCCTTTCTTTGAGCTCTTCTCAAATTTTTCTTTAAAAGAGTTCTCTCTGTGTTGATCTCCCTGTTGAGTTGGGGTCTAGGGGTCTTTATATAGTGCCCAAAGATTTGTTAAGTTTGGTAAAGAGATCATTCTCTGAGTGATTTGGGGAATTTTCCCCATCGTTAGATCTTTGATCCAAGGGCTTCTGTTTTACAGAAGGCAATCTTCTTATTTTAACAAGAACAGAAGGATCTTACTGAATTTTAATTCTGTTTGGCGCAAACGCACCTGCGCTTGACACGTGTCGCGCAGCGGAGAGCGCAGCACAACTGCGCTGCCACGTGTCACGCAGCGGAGAGCGCTAGCGCGACTCGCGCAGCGCAGAGCGCAGCGCCACTGCGCTGCCACGTATCGCGCAACGCAGAGCGTAGATCATCTGAATCGTTGCTTCCTTTAATTTTGTTTTAAATAGAGCCTTGCTCTGATTGGGCACGCTGCCTTGGGCGCTGCGCCTGACGTATCAACTTCTGACACGTGGTACGTTGCGCGCAGCGCACGGGATTTGAAGCGTTGCTTCAATTTTTGAATTTTTGAAATTCAAATAGAGCCTTGCTCTGATTGGAGGAGACAAATGCCCCCCCACCGTTGCGCTTACGTGGCCTCCAAACGTGAGCGCACCGGTGGCAGAATTCCAACCTTCGCGGCAACTCTTGGAAGTTGAAAGGGCATTTGATGCCTATAAATTGGACCTTTGGTCCTCAACAGATGATCATCATCTTTTAAGATTTTTTACTTTCAAAACTTCAGAGCCTTGCTTTTGCCTTCAAGAACTCTAAGAGTTAGAATTTCATTAGAAAACACTTTTTAGGTAAAAATTTAAATTAAAATTAAATTAAATTAATTTTCATTGACAGAGTCTTGCTCTCAATAGATCCCTGATCTAAAGAAAACCCATTTAGGGTTTCACTTAGCAGAGCTTTTCTCTAAGGGGGTCTAAAGAGAACTAAGGAGAACCCTATTAGGGTTCCATTAATAGAGTTCTGCTCTCTGAAAGATTTTTTCTTGTATATTCCTGATTCACCAATTGAGCTTTGCTCCTTCCAAATCATATAGAAGAACTCTTAAGAGTTTTTCACAGATCCTGGTAGTTAGAGATGACGTTCTATTTTTTAATGAATTATACTGTCTTGCTTAATTAGGCCGTCTGCTAATTTTTTTAAGTTTCTTTTATAGAAGTAATGGATGCCCACATGTACGACCTTGAAGAGATCATTTCTTACGAGGACATCCGTTGACTCGGCCGTTCTCAGAACTGAGAATTTACCAACTCCGAGTGTGTCGAAATCATGAGCCGCTTCGACGCATATAACGGCCAACTGCTTCCTCGGCGCTCCCCTCTCCTGAAGCTTATTGTGGGAGCAATTTGGGAAGCGCTTCCTCTATTCTGTACTGGTGTGCCACTTGGGGCATTGGATGCTGCTGAGGATAAGGTGCACTCGGTGTATCTGATGAGCCTAATCTCAAAGAGGAGGCAAGATAACCTTATCGATCTTCTGTACCAAGCTTTTCAACAGTCTTCAATACTTGCTGCCTATCGGAGGGAGGAGGACATCAGTGGGGATCCCGACGCTCGTGCTCGCGAAAGGAAGCACACTAGGATGGTTCGCCAGGCTTGGAAAGTCTTGGACAAGGTTACTTTTGAGTTCCTCAATCCATGTCCTGGATTTGAGGTTTTGCCATTGTAATCATTTGGATAATATCTTTGTTTATTGCCTTTATTAATGTAAAAACTTTCCAAGTATGAATGACAAATCTTTTGCCTCCTTCCTTTTATTTTCTGCTTTGTTACTGTCATATTCTTTAAATAAGCACAGCCTGTAAGCGATATAGAACATTCTGTCTTGAACATCTTGGGGAGTAGTGATGGCTTAGGAAGCATGTTCAGGTCTGCTACCTAAGGCTTTTCAACTTCATGAGCCGTGAGGGTCTCATAAAGACTTTTCTCCCTACGAGTCGAGAGGATCTCGTAGGCGTGTTTTCTCCTTAGGAACCATGAGGGTTCCTAAGTGTGTTTTCTCTTGAGAGTCGTAAGGATCTCACAAGAGAATTTACCCTCTTACGAGTCGAGAGGACCCGTAAGCGGTTGTTTCCCTCCTTGTCGAGATTCGACTTTGGAGAGTGAGACCCGTGGATAGTATGCAAGAGATCGTTTAGGGCCGACTTGCAGGATCCCAGTGCTTAGTAAACAAGTTTTTTTTAATCCTTACTGCCTAAGGCTTTATCTCACGAGTCGAGACGAATCGAGCAGTTCTCGCAAAGACATCAATTTCCTCACGAGTCGAGACGAATCGAGCATTTCTCGCAAGAATATCCTAATGTTACAGTTAACCTCTGCTCTTTACGACAAAAGTCCGTTAGGGTCTGTGGTACTTAGGGTTTGTCCGTTGTACCGTCGCACCAGCTGATATATTCCTCGATAGGCAATCATGCTGTTCGAGTAGCCCTACGACTGCCGTGTCTCTGATCCTTTCGGGGGCTGGACAAGACGTCTTCAAGTAATCCTCCAGGTAGTATTACCATCGAAAGGGCAAGTGTAGGGATATTCCATGTCACTTTTTACTTGAGGTTAGGCTCATTTTGGAGAGCCCCGATGAGTCATAACCACTCCGCGCTGGTGTGGGATGATCTCCGATAGTCTTTCAGGTTTTATGTGAGTTGCCGTCAAGACCCTGAAGCTAGGAATTTGGCCTTCGCTTCGTTTGCTGGCATTGCGTCTGCTGTATCGAGACGAATGTCGCGGTTGTCTCTAGATTGTTGGTGAACCGTAGAGGTTTGGAACTAGAGTTTTGCCGTGGCTCCGTTTGTTTGATTGTCGCGTCTGAACCCTGCTGGAGGAAGAACGCTGGGGTGACATCTCGTCTGCTGCATCGAGACGAAAGTCGAGGTGGTGACCACTCCGCACTGATGTGAGATGATCTCCGATGGTCTTTCAGGTTTTGTATGAGTTGCCGTCAAGACCCTAAAGCTAGGAATTTGGCCTTTGCTTCGTTTGCTGGCATTGCGTCTTCTATATCGAGACGAATGTAGCGGTTGTCTCTAGGTTGCTGGTGAACCGTCGAGGTTTGGAACTAGGGACTGTGCCGTGGCTCCGTTGTTTGATGATGTCGCGTCTGCTGTGTCGAGACGAACGTCGAGATGGTAACCATTCCGCACTGGTGTGAAATGATCTCCGGTTGTCTTTCAGGCTTTATATGACTTGCCGCTAAGACCTTGAAGCTAGGAATTTGGCCTTCACTTCGTTTGCTTTGTCATGTTCGAATCATGTTGGAGGAAAAACACTGTTATTAACATTGCGTCTGCTGTAACGAGACGAATGCTGAGGTTGTAACCATTCCGCACTGGTGTGAAATGATCTCCGGTTGTTTTTCAGGCTTTATATGACTTGCCGTTAAGACCTTGAAGCTAGGAATTTGGCCTTCGCTTCGTTTGCTTTGTCATGTCCGAATCCTGTTGGAGGAAGGATACTGTTGTTAACATTGCGTCTGCTGTAACGAGACGAATGCTGAGGTGGTGACCACTCCGCGCTGGTGTAGGGTGATCTCTGGTGGTCTTTCGGGTTTTATATGAGTTACCGTCAAGACCTTAAAGCTAGGAATTTGGCCTTCGCTTCGTTTGCTTTGACGTGTCCGAATCCTGTTGGAGGAAGGACGCTCTAGTGACATTTCGTCTGCTGTATCGAGACGAACGTCAAGGTGGTGACCACTCCGCGCTGGTGTGGGATGATCTCCGGTTGTCTTTCAGGCTTTATATGAGTTGCCATCAAGACCCTGAAGCTAGGAATTTGGCCTTTGCTTCGTTTGTTGACATTGTGTCTGCATCCTGCTGGACTGTGGAGGAACACCGTCGTTGACATCTCGTCTGCTGTAACGAAACGAATGCAGAGATGGTCTCTAGGTTGTCTGTGAACCGTCGAGATTTGCAACTAAGGACTATGCCGTGGCACCGTTTGATGGTGTAGCATCTATGTCCTGCTGGAATGAGGAGGCACACCGTTGTTGGTCTCCAGGCTGTAGATGTGGCCATTGAGATTTGGAACTAGGGACTTTGCCATGGCTCCGTTTCATTACGACTCTGAGGTCGGTTGTTGACGTCACGTCTGCACTGGTTGGAGTGAGGAGAAACGCCGTTGTTGGTCTCTAAGTTGCCGATATGGACGTCGAGACCTTGAAGCTAGGGATCTTCCTTTGCTTCATTTGTTGACATTGTGTCTGCAATATTGCGACAAATGTCGAGGTTGGCTCTAGGTTGTCTATGAACTGTCGAGATTTGGCTTCGCTTTCTGATGGAGCCTAGGGAGGGAAGTTGTGCTTCCTTCTTTGTTTGCGCCCCTGGATTGTATACAGGGATTGGTGTGCTATCGCCTGTAAGGCAGAAGTTTCATTCATTTCATTTCATTTTTTTTTATTTTTCTTTCCGCGATGCTCTATCATTTCAGCTTTTATATTGCGAAGGTCGCGATTTCCCAATCATTTCGGCTATTTTTCTTTTTGCTCGCTGCTTTTTATTGCGAGTTGCCCAATTATTTTGGCTTTTTTTATTTTTACTCGCTGCTTTTTATTGCGAGTTGCCCAATCATTTCGGCTGTTTTTGTATGCATACATTTTTACTTGCTGATTTCGTTGCAAGTTGCCCCATCATTCCGGCTATTTCGTATGCATGTGTGGTTCGTTGGCTTTTCGCTACAAGCTAGGAATTAGACACCGATTTTGGCATCAGCATCGCTACAACTGGGGTATTGCCAGGAGCGAATCATTATTTGCCTTGAAAGGGCTTGGGATTTGATACCGGTTCAGGAATCAGCATCGCTACAACTGGGATATTGCCAGGAGCGAATCATCATTTGCCTCTGTCGATGTTGAACAACGGTGGCTTAGTAAACAGGGTTAGGATTCTGTCGATCAAGGCTTTTGACTTCATGAGCTGTAAGGGTCTCACAAAGGTATTTCTCTGTCACGAC
This sequence comes from Agapanthus africanus, assembly GCA_030015575.1. NCBI lineage: Eukaryota > Viridiplantae > Streptophyta > Magnoliopsida > Asparagales > Amaryllidaceae > Agapanthus > Agapanthus africanus. The sequence goes on from JASDDO010000029.1 coordinate 59,203,041, forward strand.
CCGAAAGTACGGAACGTGACCGGCACTTAGATTACGAAACGTCTAGAGGCGCAACATAACCTAAGTAAGCCGAAGCCCAGAAATCTAAACCATAAAAAAAAGAAGAAAAAAAAGAAAACATGAAGAAAAACAAGTTTAAAAGTATCAGCAAATTTCCCAAAAATTTCGACAGAGTCTCCTATGTAAAAACTGGTCCCCAAACGGGTACAACAAGTATAATATACATAAACAATAAAAAGCATCCCCAAACGGGAGCTAGCTCAACGCCAACAGGAGGAAACAGCCACAATAATACACAATAGTATACAACGCCAAAAGGCGAGGCTTAAAACTCAAAAGAAAATAAAACCACCAGATCAGAATAATACATGCGCGACTCTAAGGTCGAAATAAATAACTGGTCCAATAAACTTATCAAGTAATACAAGTATAGTTGATGGAGCTTACTAGATACAAATGAAAGAATAAAAGTACAATGGTGGTTCAGATACAAGTGAACCAACCTACCATGCAAGTCACCATGAATGAAATGATGTGCCAGCAAGCTGCCAGGGAAACCTGTACATCGAACCTGTAATAAAATTTGGCACAACGGGGGTGAGTTGCCAACTCGTGAGTAGAAGACATCTACGAAAAGAAATCAAATGCACGACGCTATCCTAGGTCATAATAATACACTATTATATCCAAATCATCTAGTAATAGCAGGGTAAAACTACGTGTAAATGCAGATACTCCGTGCTCGTGTCAGTGCCTCATATAGTACTATGTCATATGAATGGATATGCACGCACCATGAATATAAAATAATCAATCCTGAAATCCAGATATATCTGTATAAGAAATCTTTAGCTGTTATCATAGTAAAACGTGTATAGAAATCTGAAATATCAACAATGAAATCCATGGAAATCCGTGTCAAGCATCGACACAAACATGTAAATCTCAAGTCTCATAGTCTCAATACCTCGGGCTCCGAAAGTCCGGATCGGCCCATAGCATCAAATCTCGCGACAACGGTCGGTATCCTCCGGATATCCACCGCGCCAGACATCACCGGTAGGTAGCCTTCCCCTGCCAGGCTCATCGTCTACAACTCGATCTTCTTGCCCCGGGGTACCATACCGGGCCCACCATGTACCCGAGACGGTTCATCCACTCCTCGAATCGGGTCTCGAAATCCAACAGAAAACATGAAATCTCATGGTGGACGACACATACATCACGAGAAAACCGTATCTTATTTTAAAAAGAGAAGAGGAGAGAGAGAGAGAAGTTTCATATATTCTTGCGGTTTTTCCCAAAAATCCAGAAATCTCATAAAAATCCAAATCTTAAAATCATGAGTAAGTATATGATAAGTGTCGGCATATGCCCATGATACTGCATGATAACATGAAAATATGAATGCATGAATGTCTAAGTGATAAATATCATGTCTAAATTAACATCAGAAAGTAATCACAATATTATATCGGTCTAGATGTTAACTGATTCTATCAATTAAAGATAATATGATCTAAAGTGTACGTGATATAGCAATTACCGATGATGATGTGTGTGAGCCGGCAAATGAGCGTGCGTGGAATATGCGCATCATCGGTAATGGTGCTGGTGTCCTAACAGGTAAGGTTTATATTGATTATAGCAGCATATGTAAAAACATGCATCATTATGATTCCAATGTGAAAGTAAGACGGATGTATGTTATCCACTCATTTGATATACCATTACCACTACCACTATATGACTCGAACCTAATCTAGTGTCCATCTAACCTCCTAAGGAACAAAACCTAAGAAACTAGTCAATAAGAAACAAGAGTCTACCTAAGGTCTGAATCAATATCTCTAATAGTCGGCGATCCGGCCTCAATAGCGTCACGTACGTAGTACGGTTTCCTCGAATCAAGAGTGCGGATCAATCATCATATTTATGCCTCGTACGGTAAAATCTATCGTACGGCGTCCCAATATCAGGGTACGGGTCAAGTATCTCCTAGGTGTCTTATCATTAGTATAATGTCATCATCAACACATCTCATGATCAAGGTGCTAAACTGTGATCGCATACATCAATAATATATTATTTCCATCATAATAAGCATCATTAGTTTATCCTCAGAAATATCATGTCATATGTATCATATCGTCCTCAAGTCACACCTCTATGATATCGACATCAGGTCACACCTATATGATGTCGTAATCAAGTCATACATATCCCATATCGTGATCAATCACAAGTTACAGTCCGGTTACTATTTTAGAGTCCCATGTACCTCAATATCATCACCACCCATTATAATTTAAGTATACATGTTCATTATCTCATTCTGTAATGATCCGCTAACACTTAATACGACTGTATAGCCAAGAATCACGGCATCAAGCCCAGTTACACTGTTTCATCATACCTCGGATATCATATCACATCAATGTATCCCATATACGTGTTGTATATATATATATACCTATACCTCGTCCTATATATATATACACATGCACGTATACACCATGTCGTTTTTCAGTGTGTGCGTGTGTGTTTCTACCTGAAACCTACGAGCCTCTTCAAAGGTATTCATCTTCTGATATGTCTTCCTAAATCAGTCTAGTCCAGCCTAGGGTCATTACTAGGGCCCTACTCATTAAGAATCTAGGGTCACATATGGTTTTTTAATGTCAAAAAGTACTATTCCTATTCTACGTTGCGGGGGTGCTAAACGCCATCCACCCGACTTCCCCCCGTAGATATGCATCTACTCACCTGGTCCATGTCTGCCGAAGACGATGTCGCCATCCTCCTCTTCATCGCCCGCAGTCCACGTGAGGGGTACCTAAACGTAAACATATAAATAGCATCATAAACTGAATCATATACAAAAGTCAAAATGACGCAATGAACCGGCATAGGTTAAAACCTATGTCCCGTCCACGCAAAAGAACCAAATATCGCTCGATATCGACGTACAAACTCCGATGGATCGAGATAAACATCAAAAAATAACTCGTAGTTTTAAAACACATTACTTATATTATAAAACATGATTAAATCCATCGAAACCCTAAAATCCATCAAACCGTCCAATTTCGTAAAACCCGAAAATGCCAATTTACCGTTTTTCATCAAAACTTGACATTTAAATGAAACCAATGGTTATAAAACTCATTAGATAGCATAACTAGACTATACAAACCATTACTATATTTTTATTACACAAATTTGTATTAATTTAAAATTTCTAGTTTGCAACCTTTAACAATTTTCAACATTTTTGAAGCAAAATACCACAATTCCACCACAAAACATGATTTTGCATGAATTAATTTATTAAACCACAATTCATGATGATAATGATTTAATGAAACCATAAGTTATATTTTTAATCTCATTTATTTAGGAATTTCTAAAATCTAGTTTACAAAATAGCAATTTTTATCACAATTTATCAATTATCAATAGAAACTAGCAATCAATTTAAGTTTCCATTCCACCAACAAGTTAATACCCTTATTAAGACCACAATCTAGTGTTACAAATATTAATTGAAATTTTATTTCACCAAAAATTATGTTTTATAGAAACCTAGTTAGCAAAATTCCTAATTTAAACAATTTTAAATGAAAAATTTACAATTCAACAACCATGCAAGATTTTCCAATTCTTAAAGTGTCAAACTAACTATTATAACCCTAATTATTTAATAAAAATCATAACTTGAATTTACAAACCCTAACTTGAATTTAAAAAATTGAACATAGAATTAATTCATTAAATCTAAACATGCTTAAAAGAAACATCTAATAACAAATAAACAAAAGAAGGAAAATTATACCTCCAAAATATGAAATCCAAACAATAAAATGAGCCTCCAAAATGCATGCTTCCCATCTCCAAATTCCATATAAAAATGAGCAAGGAATAAAGGGTAGAAAATAAATAGGATTTTGTGGATTTTTAATTGAATTTTTAAAGGATTTTTGATGAATTTTGGAGCAAAATAAAATGAGGAAAATGGGGGGTACCATGGGGGGTGAGGCCGGCCATTTTTGGAGGTGAGGGAGAGAAGGAAGAGAGTGACAAAAGTTGTGTAGAAGTCTCCACCAAAATATCACTTCATTATGTCTTTTCATGCATTTCTTTATTTTATTTTATTTCTTTACTATAGCAACTCAAGAAAGCTTTAGAAAAATGGAAAAATTTGCAAATAAATTTTGCATGATACACACTAAATTCTAATATGCCATGGTTCATTTTTACAAATTAAAATATTTCAAATTTGTAATTTACACTAATTTAGTGTAAAAATAAAGCTTATGTTAATATTTAAAATAATTAATTTAGGAAAAATATTTAATTAAACTAAAAATTTATAAGTGGCTAAATAAACACCATTTACTAGTAATTACATAATTAAAATAGGTATTTTAGAAATTATAATGAAAAACAATCACGGTTTAATTTTACGAAAAATACATTTTACTTTACCGAAATTCATAAAATTCACTTAAACAATTTTATTCATTTAATTATTTATTTAATTATTTTTAAAACGTTACAATCCTCCCCCCTTTAAGAAATTCGGTCCCCGAATTTAAATTAAAACTCCCCCTCCAAATACTAAAACATTTAGCAAAACACTCAAATTGTCGGGGCTCCGAAATCATCAATACATAACAAAAATCAACTCCATCAAGCATAACGCAATTATCGGAGTTATGGTGAAGATAAAATATTAAAACCCAATATGAAAATCATCATAATATACATCAATCTATAACTTATATATAGTGCGCATCATAGTAAAATCGCCTAAACATCATAATGAAGAAGCATACAAAAACCCCTCTTGAAAATCGCCGTGCAATGCACGTGTCACGGCATAAGTAGCGGACATTTATTTTATTTTTTTATTTTTTATTTAAAAAAAATAGCTATATATATATATATATATCTTTTATTTAACATACACGTCTCGCCTGGTTACTAAATCAAATAATAATGATTATGAAACATACTGCTCAAACTGAAATCAATCCCAATCACATCAATAAAATATCATGTGCGTCCGGTGCGCACTGAAATCGAAACCAAATACAGATACCATGAATACACACACAAAAACAAAATAAGTGCAACAGGTGTGCACCAAAACATCTGTCAAGTGCAACGGGCGTGCACGACTTACTATCAGGTGCATCTAATCTGCACAAAACCCCGATTTAGTGCATCTGGTGTGCACAAAATCGCATCAAGTGCGCCAAGTATGCGCAAGAATCCTAATCAGGTGCACATGGTGCACGAAAATATACATCGAATACCAAAATTGAAATCACAGCACAAAAATGCATGAAAACTAGGTCGAAACATATGTCAAAATCATGTGTAACCCCTATGCACGAAATCAAATCAAAAATCTCAAAATATATAAAACCAAATCAAGTGTACTGGGTGTGTACTAAACAACATCAATACAACTGATATATGAAACACAAATAGAATGAAATGAAGGTACACACATGAAATACCAATCGTAGAACAAAGTCCTCAAAATACTAAAATCCAATCAACGAAAATATGAAATTCAAATCACTAAATCACAATCGTAAACACTATCGTCAATGTCCGCCTCTTTCCTCTGATGTCGATTGCTTCGAACTCGTCTCTTCGTAGCTGTGCTGACTGTGCTACCCACGGCAATACTCATATCTAGAGTCTCCCACGTAGTCGATCTCTTCACTTGATATCCGGACTACATTAAACTTTTCGATCGATCCATCAAAATCCCATAATTCCCCTAGAGCTCAACACTCAAGTACAGTTTAAAAATATCCTGTACATACCCCAGCATCGATGATCCAGCCGTAGAAGGGCAAACCCAAGCCTCACTAATGGCACCGCGGAACTGCCGTAAACCCTAAGGTTCAAGGGCGTTCTCGTGGTCATTATGTCGAGTTAGGGTTTCATTCTTCTAGAGGGTCCATCGAAATACCTGCATGTTCTTCCGAATACTTTAAACTTGGGAAAATGGTTTTCTGATAATCGTTCGAACCCTTTAACTCCATCCGGACGGCATGTGAATACCCTTCGTCCGCACGCTAAGCAATGCTTCAATCCTCAAGAATAACCAATACTCTAATGGTTATCGCATTCGAGCCGCAGCTCCCTCTGCCAGTGTGTCCGTGGTAATAGAAACCACCCTCCAACATTGACGAAGATAGATCAAAAGAACGAATGGAATACGGTGCAAACAATCGTACATCCTAAGGCTCCTTAAGCAGAGTAGCGTATCGTAAGTATGCCGCGGACCATACCCACGGTACGTTACTCTACCTAAATCGCCTACTCCATCAACCAAGAGTCACCTAGACTTATACAAAGGTTAAACCTAGCGCTCTGATACCAATTTTGTCACGACCCGAAAGTACGGAACGTGACCGGCACTTAGATTACGAAACGTCTAGAGGCGCAACATAACCTAAGTAAGCCGAAGCCCAGAAATCTAAACCATAAAAAAAAGAAGAAGAAGAAAAGAAAACATGAAGAAAAACAAGTTTAAAAGTATCAGCAAATTTCCCAAAAATTTCGGCAGAGTCTCCTCTGTAAAAACTGGCCCCCAAACGAGTACAACAAGTATAATATACATAAACAATAAAAAGCATCCCCAAACGGGAGCTAGCTCAACGCCAACAGGCGGAAACAACCACAACAATACACAATAGTAAACAACGCCAAAAGGCGAGGTTCAAAACTCAAAAGAAAACAAAACCACCAGATCAGAATAATACATGCGCGACTCTAAGGTCGAAATAAATAACTGGTCCAATAAACTTATCAAGTAATACAAGTATGGTTGATGGAGCTTACTAGATACAAATGAAAGAATAAAAGTACAATGGTGGTTCAGATACAAGTGAACCAACCTATCATGCAAGTCACCCTGAATGAAATGATGTGCCAGCAAGCTGCCAGGGAAACCTGTACATCGAACCTGTAATAAAATTTGGCACAACGGGGGTGAGTTGCCAACTCGTGAGTAGAAGACATCTACGAAAAGAAATCAAATGCACGACGCTATCCTAGGTCATAATAATACACTATTATATCCAAATCATCTAGTAATAGCAGGGTAAAACTACGTGTAAATACAGATACTCCGTGCTCGTGTCAGTGCCTCATATAGTACTATGTCATATGAATGGATATGCACACACCATGAATATAAAATAATCAATCCTGAAATCCAGATATATCTGTATAAGAAATCTTTAGCTGTTATCATAGTAAAACGTGTATAGAAATCTGAAATATCAACAATGAAATCCATGGAAATCCGTGTCAAGCATCGACACAAACATGTAAATCTCAAGTCTCATAGTCTCAATACCTCGGGCTCCGTCAGTCCGGATCGGCCCATAGCATCAAATCTCATGACAACGGTCGGTATCCTCCGGATATCCGCTGCGCCAGACATCACCGGTAGGTAGCCTTCCCCTGCCAGGCTCATCGTCTACAACTCGATCTTCTTGCCCCGGGGTACCATACCGGGCCCACCATGTACCCGAGACGGTTCATCCACTCCTCGAATCGGGTCTCGAAATCCAACAGAAAACATGAAATCTCATGGTGGACGACACATACATCACGAGAAAACCGCATCTTATTTTAAAAAGAGAAGAGGAGAGAGAGAGAAGTTTCATATATTCTTGCGGTTTTCCCCAAAAATCCAGAAATCTCATAGAAATCCAAATCTTAAAATCATGAGTAAGTATATGATAAGTGTCGGCATATGCCCATGATACTGCATGATAACATGAAAATATGAATGCATGAATGTCTAAGTGATAAATATCATGTCTAAATTAACATCAGAAAGTAATCACAATATTATATCGGTCTAGATGTTAACTGATTCTATCAATTAAAGATAATATGATCTAAAGTGTACGTGACATAGCAATTACCGATGATGATGTGTGTGAGCCGGCAAATGAGTGTGCGTGGAATATGCGCATCATCGGTAATGGTGCTGGTGTCCTAACAGGTAAGGTTTATATTGATTATAGCAGCATATGTAAGAACATGCATCATTATGATTCCAGTGTGAAAGTAAGACGGATGTATGTTATCCACTCATTTGATATACCATTACCACTACCACTATATGACTCGAACCTAATCTAGTGTCCATCTAACCTCCAAAGGAACAAAACCTAAGAAACTAGTCAATAAGAAACAAGAGTCTACCTAAGGTCTGAATCAATATCTCTAATAGTCGGCGATCCGGCCTCAATAGCGTCACGTACGTAGTACGGTTTCCTCAAATCAAGAGTGCGGATCAATCATCATATTTATGCCTCGTACGGTAAAATCTATCGTACGGCGTCCCAATATTAGGGTACGGGTCAAGTATCTCCTAGGTGTCTTATCATTAGTATAATGTCATCATCAACACATCTCATGATCAAGGTGCTAAACTGTGATCGCATACATCAATAATATATTATTGCCATCATAATAAGCATCATTAGTTTATCCTCAGAAATATCATGTCATATGTATCATATCGTCCTCAAGTCACACCTCTATGATATCGACATTAGGTCACACCTATATGATGTCGTAATCAAGTCATACATATCCCATATCGTGATCAATCACAAGTTACAGTCCGGGTACTATTTTAGAGTCCCATGTACCTCAATATCATCACCACCCATTATAATTTAAGTATACATGTTCATTATCTCATTCTGTAATGATCCGCTAACACTTAATACGACTGTATAGCCAAGAATCACGGCATCAAGCCCAGTTACACTGTTTCATCATACCTCGGATATCATATCACATCAATGTATCCCATATACGTGTTGTATATATATATATACCTATACCTCGTCCTATATATATATACACATGCACGTATACACCATGTCGTTTTTCAGTGTGTGCGTGTGTGTGTTTCTACCTGAAACCTACGAGCCTCTTCAAAGGTATTCATCTTCTGATATGTCTTCCTAAATCAGTCTAGTCCAGCCTAGGTCCATTACTAGGGCCCTACTCATTAAGAATCTAGGGTCACATCTGGTTTCCTAATGTCAAAAAGTACTATTCCTATTCTACGTTGCGGGGGTGCTAAACGCCATCCACCCGACTTCCCCCCGTAGATATGCATCTACTCACCTGGTCCATGTCTGCCGAAGACGGTGTCGCCATCCTCCTCTTCATCGCCTGCAGTCCACGTGAGGGGTACCTAAACGTAAACATATAAATAGCATCATAAACTGAATCACATACAAAAGTCAAAACGACGCAATGAACCGGCATAGGTTAAAACCTATGTCCCGTCCACGCAAAAGAACCAAATATCGCTCGATATCGGCGTACAAACTCCGATGGATCGAGATAAACATCAACAAATAACTCGTAGTTTTAAAACACATTACTTATATTATAAAACATGATTAAATCCATCGAAACCCTAAAATCCATCAAACCGTCCAATTTCGTAAAACCCGAAAATGCCAATTTACCGTTTTTCATCAAAACTTGACATTTAAATGAAACCAATGGTTATAAAACTCATTAAATAGCATAATTAGACTATACAAACCATTACTATATTTTTATTACACAAATTTTTATTAATTTGAAATTTCTAGTTTGCAACCTTTAACAATTTTCAACATTTTTGAAGCAAAATACCACAATTCCACCACAAAACATGATTTTGCATGAATTAATGTACTAAACCACAATTCATGATGATAATGATTTAATGAAACCATAAGTTATATTTTTAATCTCATTTATTTAAGAATTTCTAAAATCTAGTTTACAAAATAGCAATTTTTATCACAATTTATCAATTATCAATAGAAACTAGCAATCAATTTAAGTTTCCATTCCACCAACAAGTTAATACCCTTATTAAGACCACAATCTAGTGTTACAAATATTAATTGAAATTTTATTTCGCCAAAAATTATGTTTTATAGAAACCTAGTTAGCAAAATTCCTAATTTAAACAATTTTAAATGAAAAATTTACAATTCAACAACCATGCAAGATTTTCCAATTCTTAAAGTGTCAAACTAACTATTATAACCCTAATTATTTAATAAAAATCATAACTTGAATTTACAAACCCTAACTTGAATTTAAAAAATTGAACATAGAATTAATTCATTAAATCTAAACATGCTTAAAAGAAACATCTAATAACAAATAAACAAAAGAAGGAAAATTATACCTCCAAATTATGAAATCCAAACAAGAAAATGAGCCTCCAAAATGCATGCTTCCCATCTCCAAATTCCATATAAAAATGAGCAAGGAATAAAGGGTAGGAAATAAATAGGATTTTGTGGATTTTTAATTGAATTTTTAAAGGATTTTTGATGAATTTTGGAGCAAAATAAAATAAGGAAAATGGGGGGTACCATGGGGGGTGAGGCCTGCCATTTTTAGAGGTGAGGGAGAGAAGGAAGAGAGTGACAAAAGTTGTGTAGAAGTCTCCACCAAAATATCACTTCATTATGTCTTTTCATGCATTTCTTTATTTTATTTTATTTCTTTACTATAGCAACTCAAGAAAGCTCTAGAAAAATGGAAAAATTTGCAAATAAATTTTGCATGATACACACTAAATTCTAATATGCCATGGTTCATTTTTACAAATTAAAATCATTCAAATTTGTAATTTACACTAATTTAGTGTAAAAATAAAGCTTATGTTAATATTTAAAATAATTAATTTAGGAAAAATATTTAATTAAACTAAAAATTTATAAGTGGCTAAATAAACACCATTTACTAGTAATTACATAATTAAAATAGGTATTTTAGAAATTATAATGAAAAACAATCACGGTTTAATTTTACCAAAAATACATTTTACTTTACCGAATTCATAAAATTCACTTAAACAATTTTATTCATTTAATTATTTATTTAATTATTTTTAAAACGTTACATTCTCCCTACAAGTCGTGAGGATCTCGTAGGTGTGTTTTCTCCTTAGGAATCGTGTGGATCCCTAAGTGTATATTCTCCTGTAAGTCGTAAGGATCTTACAAAAGGGTTTTCTCCTTATAAGTCGAGATGACTTATAAGGGTTGTTCACCATATGGACCTATCCCTAGTCATGGGTGGGACTTTGCTGGGGAAATGTTTATTCGCGCCCGTAGATTGTATATAAGGGTCAGTATTGAGCCGCTTGTAGGGCCATAGTGGATGTTGCTTAAGAACAGGTTAAGGTTTCTGTAACTTAAGACTTTTAAATTTTATGAGCCGTGAAGGTCCCATAAGAGAGTTCTTCTTACGAGTCGTGAGGATCTCGCAAGTGTATTTTCTCCTTAGGAATTGTGGGGATCCCTAAGTGTGTTGCTCCCTTATGAGTCGTAAGGATCTCACGCGGGTGGTTTCTCCTTACAAGGTCGAAAGGACCCTGTAAGTGTCCTTTAACGAGATTGCGCCCTTTCGGGTTTTCATAAACACTCGCCGGTAGCCCTGCTGTTTTTACTCACGGAGCCCTTTCGGGTTTTCATCCGTGCCCATTTTGCTTATGGACGTACCGTTTTTTTAATTCTTTTTATTCTCTTTTTTTTACGAGGTCGCGCCCTTTCGGGTTTTCACGAACACTCGCCAGTAGCCCTGCTGTTTTTACTCACGGAGCCCTTTCGGGTTTTCATTCATGCCCATTTTGCTTATGGACATACCGTTTATTTTTATATATTTTTTATTGTTTTTTTTAATCTTTTTTTTAATCTTTTTTTATTTTTATTTTTTTTATATCGGCTTTGTGATGTTTCAATCCACCGTAGTTTATCGACATCTCGGTCAACAACTAGTTTTAGGACATAGTGGTCCGTCATTAGTTTAAGGACGTTTCGGTCCTCAGCCAGTTTTAGGACATAGTGGTCCAATGTTAGTTTAAGGACGTTTCGGTCTTTCGCCAGTTTTACGACATAGTGGTCCATTATTAGTTTAAGGACGTTTCGGTCCGCCATTGCCGTATTAGAGGCGGATTTTTAGTTTACTGACTTTTCGGTCTATAGGGCTTTCCCTATGAATGAGCATGATGCCCTCGGTGTATCCATCTTCCTCGGAGCATGCGGTTGTGGCGGGCTCACCTTCCAGTTTTCGGAGATGACGAACTTGCCCTGTTGGAATTGGTTTTCAACCCAGTTTTTGAAGACGTAGCAATCCTCGATCAGGTGACTTATCGTTTGGTGGTAAGGGCAATAATTAGGATCATTGACATCGCCTGGTTGCAACGGACGTTTTGGACTCGGCAGATTGATGAGTCCGTTGCGCACTGCCAGCTCGAACAGTCTTCTTGTTTTATCTTGAAGAAACGAGTAAGGACGTCCTACACTCTCCTCGAGGGATATGCGTGGACGCATATTGTTGTGACGAACAACCGGTCTAAGGCCACTCGATTGTTGTTGAGTGTTGGCGACGAAGGGCGTTTTTCCCTTTCCTTTATCCTTTTTGTTCGCTTCGTTGTTTCTGGGTCCGAGATTCTCTCTGGGTATCATGCAATTGTACGGCTGAATGCTCTCGCAATTCCTTAATTCTTCAGAGATAAGCTCCCTGAAGAGAGGGCCGAGGGCTACTTTTCGTCGGAATCGCTCCCGAAGGTGAGAACTCGTGATCCCCCAGGATCATCCCTATGACAATTGCCGACAACTCTTTTATGCTCATCTGTCGCCTTCTTCCGCTGTCTATGAGCTTCATGCTTTGTCTTACTGAAGTGTTGCCTGTGACCGACCTCCCCTTGCCACCAACACTTAAAGGAGTCGTAGTCTTCAGTAGGATGTGTGATCTTCTGATGATATAAGCAGAAGTTAGGATGCATCTCTACTCCACTGAGAGTGTTTTCTTCAGAGGGTGGTAGCTTCATTCCCATTGATATGGCTTTAGCAAACCATTCCCATCTCGACTCTTTCGTCTAGTCGGCGGTGTTTGGCTCCTTCCAGTATGGCCATCTCACGCTCTTGATTGGCTTTAACTTTCAGACGAATCTCATTCAGGAAGGCATTGATCATCTCGTCTGACGGCCGCAGAATTTCTGGTTCAGGGTCCGCCCTCGGTTTCTCGGCGCAAAGAGCCTCTTCATCATCTATCAATGAGTGATAGATCACATGACAACTCGCTACGTAGTCTTCGGATTCGTATGATGAGTCTTCTTTATCGTTTTCGTCCTCAATAAAAGAACAAGCTGCCCCCGGCGTGTCCGTCTTCTTTGAAGTGTGCGGCTATGGTGGGTTTACTTTCCACTTTTCAGACAGCGCGAACTTACCTTGTAGGTACTGATCCTCGATCCATCCCTTAAAGACGAAACAGTCCTCGATCGGGTGACTTACCGTGTGGTGGTAAGGGCAATAATCGGGATTATTGAGATCGCCTGGCTGCAACAGACGTTTTGGACTCGGCAGATTGATGAGTCCGTTGCGCGTGGCCAGCTCGAACAGTTTCCTTATTTTATTCTGAGGAAACGAGTAAGGACGTCCCAGTCTCTCCTCGAGGGATGGGCGTGGACGCACGTTGTTTTGGCGAGCAACCGGCTTTGATTTGCTCGGCTGTTGTTGAGTATTGGCGACGACGATCGCTTTTCCTTTCCCCTTCTCATTTCGAGAGCCCGGTTTTGGAGGAGACGGTCCATGGACCATCTGGTCCATTTGGGCTAATTTGTCGATCAAGGCTTGGAAAGTGGTCGGCCTGAAGAACATCATGAATTGGGATATAGTCGCCTGCGGATCGAGAGTGCCTACGAACATGCCCACCGCTGGCGCTTCTTCGATACGTTGTTCGCATTTCGACCATAGGTTCCGCCATCATGTTGCATATTAGACCCACGTTTCGCCTGGCCTTATCCTGGCATTGATCAGTGCTGTTATCGGGGTGCGTCCACTAGCACTCGCGAATCTTTGTGTAAACAGTAGCTCCATCTCCGCAAATGTTTTGACAGAGTCGTTAGGTAGCTCCGAATATCATTCAAAGGCTGTTTCTGCTAAGCTGCCGACGAATTGTCGAAGCAACAATTTGTCATCGCCTCCAGTATTGCCGCATAAGGCCCTAAATTGAGCGACATGCTGATGTGGATTCCCTGTCCCCTTGTACACATGGAATTTAGGGACCGTATATCCCGGCGGGTAACTGATTTGGTCATACCAGCCCGGGTAGGGTCGTCCAGTTCTAGAAATTTGCCCAGCCGCCTTATTTGCCTGATGAGCTCGTATTTGCTGAGCTATATAGTCATCCAGTGCGGCCTTGGAAATTGTTTCTTCCTTGGCTGCTGAAAGAGCCGGAGGAGGATTAGATGTCTCCCCTCCGTCGTCTCCAATAATGATTGGAGGGTCTTCAGCTGGAGGGTCAGGCTGTAACATCATCCCTACCATGTCTTGGAAGAGAAGTGCCATTTATTTTATGTTAGCCGCTTTCTCTGTGGCTTCTTTGTCCTTCTTTTCAAGGACTCTGCGTAGGTAGTCAGCGTCAGTTTCTTGTTCATGACGCTACACTGATGATGCCTCCGAGCTTTCTTTTGGCCCGGTAAGTGCGGCCATAGCAGTCATCATCTCTTGAAGCTTCTGCTGTTGTTGTTCTTGAGCCTATGTTATTGATCGGGTGAGCGGTCGGTGGCCCGTCGAAGCGCGGCTATCCTCTTTCCCGGATGCCATATGAACAGTATGCACCACTATGCCCCCAGACTTGGGGCGTTTGTGCTCAGCGTGTTTATGGTTCGCCATGTTCACGGGGGCTTTTTGCGGCCTCATGCTCTTTTGAGTGATTGACGTTGAGGGAGCCGTTGTAGTAGGCACCCATTCAGCTGTTGCTTTTTCTGGCTTGACAGAGTAGTCTTTCTCCTGCCGAACCTTCATCTTTTTCTGTCGGCGGAGATAGTCTTGATCAACAACCGAGTCTTGGACTTGATGCCAGACTTTGTAAATCTTAGAGGACAGCCGTTGAGGGGACTGCTCCAGCTTCACTTTTGGGGCATTATCCACAGGTGTAGAAGATCTTTTCAATACGGCAGTTGGCGAGTTTTTGCGCACCCTTCTTAGCGGTTCAAAGCTATTCCCGGTCAGAATAACAGCATTGATTTCCACCATTGGAGCTGGCGAAGTTAGCCCAGAGGGGGAGTTGCCCCCAGCTTTCCTTACCCGGCGCCAGTGACGACGGCGAGCATGTCGCGTGATTGGAGTTGGTTTAGCCGTAGGGGTGACCTCCTTATGCCCCCTGTGTTGGTCAGAATTTGCTGGTATCAGCCTTTTAAAGACTGACGTCCGTTGAATGGGGACGACCAATCTATCAAAAGCAGACTTCCGAGTAAGGGAAGCAATCTTGGTCATTTCGCCTGGAACGGGAGTAGAAATAGTCAGTCTTGTGAAGACCGACCCTTTGGCAGGAGAAACCGCCTTGACGATTTTGGGAGTAGTGATGGCTATCCGCTTCGGGATAACGCCTTCTGGTATTGCAGGCTTCTTCATGGGCCCGTTGGAGCTCTGGCCTAATCTGTTAAAAACCGAGGCAGTGGAGTTGGGCGACTGTTCATATCAGAAAATTGCATTCTAATACCGTTCATTCATTATCTAATTGTTGTATTTATCGGTATTATTGACCAGTGTCTGCTCAGTATTACAGATTACAGGTATCCATGACAAAATACTGGAAATGCATCCAACAGCACGGATATATCACTTGAGGGAAGTGTTAGTTGTATGTATGCCCTAGAGGCCAGTATTGTACAGATTATGTATATTATATTGGATGCTTGGACATATATAGAGATGACTTTCTTGCTCGACATGATAGTATGCTATCTGGTTGCCATTTATCTTAACATGTACACTAGTCTCTTTATACTGTCTTATAGTTACATGTTGGTAAAGCCCTTAGGATTTGTACTTGACTACATGGACTATGATGCAGATCATACTAGTGGGGACATGGTAGTCCATAAGTACATCCTTCAAGGTCCCTAGTCGTGGGTGTATCGAGACGGGGCATCGATATACCAGAGTAGACTAGCGTATACGCTTCTCGACCCATGTGATGGGCGATGGATGATCCCATATCCATTGGTGTTTGACATCAGAGATGGTATACGGGTGCTCAGTGGAGACTGGGTACACTGGACGGACTCGCCGAGAACTCCCAGATGGTATTATACCTCACGTCAGATGGCAGTTCTCAGGTGACACTTGTACAGGTTAGTCTGTAGACCCGAGATCGTCATAGAGTCTTGTGTGATTCCCACTGTGCTTTGATCTCCACCTTACCACGGCCATGAGGGCGTGCAAAACGGTGGTCTTTGGGTACAGTCCCGAGTCACATGGAGGCAATGAGCGATAGGAGGGTTTTCGTCTCTCCCGGTATTGGGAGTTGATGTTGCGCTGTGCTCGATTGGCCGTAGCAGGGAAGTCCCTGGCCAGGGCTGATCAGAGATTTACTGGTAAGTGTTACCAGTAGTTTCTCGACCCGTTACGAGCCTCACATCGGCACGACTTATCGGGTTATTGGGGTCTGACGTATACCACCCCTAGACTTGATATGCGACGTATCAGACGAAGAGACTGGACTGTATGGTAAGTGTTACTGGTCGGATTCGCAGGAGTGTGAGCGGGCTGGCTCGTCGATCTTCTGATCGCTCAATACCCGGGTGGCCGTTACGTTTAGCAGACCGCTTGCGGCTTGTGGGTGCTTGATATGATCATCATCTGCTACCGGCGTATTGACGAGTCTTTAGAGTCCTACACAGAGGTTTCCTGGCTCAAGCGAAACGAAATAGGAGCGCATATGAGATATGTGCATGACCGAGAATGATGCGTGTATGTGATACCGCATTTCATTCTCGCGATATATGTTTCGATTGGTTATATTCTATATGACCTAGTTATCGAATCATTGATTCGATAAATCGATACATTAGATTCTAGTCGGTTATGTGCGACATGACCGGATCATTGAATCAAGTGTTGATTTAATGATTTAATGTATAATTATATATTTGATATATTACTTTGCATTAACTAGTATTGGTTCACTTTAAACGGATTTTTCTCACTTGATGCACATTGTATATGTGATATGCTTTCGTGCACATTTTTGTATCATGTTTGATGATACTTGATCATTTAGTTAAGTGTATAGAATTAATCCATGGTTAATTGATAATTAGGGTTTTGCATATTTGTTTATTTATTTATTTGTTTATTTATTTATTTGAAATAAATTATGATAAGAATGGTGGCTCTTTTTGTTTTAAGTTGAAGCTTCATGAAGCTATGACTTTGCTAACCATCCTTATCTTCATGCTTAACCCTAACCCATCCAAGTGACCATGGTTAATTCTCTACACTTAACCCTAGTTCAAGTTATGATAAGTATTTGTTTTAAATTTATTTTTAACACAAGACTTATCATATTCTTTTCTTGAGCTCATCTTCTTCTTCTTCTTCAAGCTTGCTACTCCAATGGCAACTTGAGTTTTAGTGAGAGAAATCCAAATCTAAAGTGAACCCACCTCCTATTTCTTCACCCTCTACCTCTTGCCAAGTTGTTTTGGGTGTTTACTTCACAAGTTTCACAAGTTTGTGAAGTCGGAGCTTGAGTTTGTGCAACCTCGACGTAGATCGTCTTTGACACAAAGCCGACGACCTATTCCGCTTGCTTTCCCGATGAAGCCGATGATCGAGTCGAGGATTCATGATGGATAGCGAGGGCATGACCACGTGGAGCTAAGGAGGCGGAAATCCGGATCTACAAAGGTTGTAACTTCCGACTTTTAGTTAATTTGTTAACTAGATTTATATTTCGCCTAGAATTCTAGCGACGATCCGTAGTCTAGGGTTTCTCGGCACCAATTTTTTTTTAAAATGGCATGTTCGATGCCTTGTGAGACCACTCTAGGGTGCCTAGGAACCTTTCACTGGTATCAGAGCCTAGCTAGAGCCTTAGGCGAAGTCTAGACGCGATTTGAAGTCCGAACGAACCCGAAACACCAAATCTATATTGCTCTCTGTACATTTTCTAAAAACCGGGATTTTTCCAGATTAAAAATGCCTAAAAAATTCAGCAGGAATATCTAAGAGTTATGGTGAAACACGATCTTTTAATTCATCTATACAGGCGCGGAAACGCGGCAGAAGCATGCCTTCTGCCGCGCTTCCGCGGTGTACTGTTCATATTACTGAATACAAATTGCACAGTAACTCATATTTTATTATGCTGAATATTCTGGGAATTTTTAATATTTATTCAAGAGTTGAATTTTCTGGAATAGTTTTGGTGATTCGGTGTTTCGATCGGGGTATCAAATTTTGTCTATTTGGCTTTCCGGATAAATTTTAGAATATGTTAAAAAGTTCGACCGGATATAAATACCCAATTTTTCCCCTGTCGGGAAATTTCCAAGTGTTGGATTTTTCCGTAGTTTAACGACGTTCTAAGTAGTGCAAGTAACTCGATGGTCCCTCTAGAAGACAACAAACCTTAACTCGATTATGTGACCGTCTTGAACTGCCCTTTGAACCTTCGGGTTTGGGGCAGTACGGCGTGCCACATGTGAGGCGTTGGCTTGACCCTTCTACGGCTGGACCGTTGGTACTGAGGTACGAACTGAATGTTGTTAGACTTATTTCATGTGTTGATCTGTATTGGGAAAACTTGGGTGTTCGAATGTTCGATCGGAAAGTTTAACATTTTCTGTTTATCTGGAACGTGATACAATAATTGGAATTCACAAGTAGTTATGAGATAACTGAATGAATGTTATAAATCTAGCAATTTAGTCCCATATGATATTGAAAAGAGTTTTCGATAATGAGACTAAAATGCGGGATTTATATCTGATTAGGCATGTGATGTCTAAAGCCGTTGCGGATTCCAATTGTTGTAGTTTTACACTTTCTTTTCTGTGACCGTAAGTGTAGTATGTTCATATCGCCGGTTTCGTTGCTATACGTTAACGACAATTGGGGTATGCATACTTACTTACGTTGATGACATGTGATGTTATGTGTTGCTGGATATGTTATATTGGATCGTCGTATTTGAATAGCCGGGGGTTTTTATGTGAGATGAGTGTTTTTCATTTTCATTCATGTAAAAACTTGTATGTAATATTCTTTTATTCGGGGCACTTCCAGGATGCGGGAGTTGTCACCTTTTGTATATTATTTACTTTTCTGCACTAGGATAGACCCAAGGAGGGGAGCACAAGTAACCGGATTCTGGGGTCCAGTGGGAGACCAACTCGAGGAGTCGAGTCCGGGTCTCCTAACCCTAGAATTGGCAGGGTTGCTTGCCGCTCTCGTAGGGGTCTAGGGGTGTGGGATTGGCTATTCATCACGACCGTGGAATCCGTGTTTTATACTGGCTCGTATTGAAAACACGGACGTCCTAGTATATCCAATATTTCATATGTTTATTCTGCTGCGATATCTGTAATGTGATTCTGTGATGGATATAGTATATAGTATATACGATATATTATATAGACGTTACTTATGTTTTTCACCCGCGCTAGCCCTGCCCTGCTCTGTCGTTAGTTACCTAACCTAACGGTGCACGAGGGGACATCGAGGCGAATGCGGATGGCATAAGTGTACGTTATATCTATCTGTGATGTTTAGGTATTTAAATGATGGGACTTCATTAATGTGATTAATGAAAGAAAAGAAACCTATGATGTTGTAGAATCAGATTTTAAAATAAAAACAGGTAGCTACAGTTCTTGCTTTGCATAGCGGTATATATGATATACCCTGCACCTTATTCGATGAGGAAAGGACCGAGATCCCTTCACCGGGAGTGACTCCTTTAGCAATAACTGGCAGATGCTACACACTCGGTTTGCTTTTGACTGCTTTTGCGTTTTTGCTTTGCACAGCGATATATATGATATATCCCGCACCTCATTCGACGAGGAAAGGACCGAGATCCCTTCACCGGGAGTGATTCCTTTAGCAAAACTAGAAAAGCCTCAAAATCACTCCATTTCAAAACTTCATTTGATTCTACAACGATATCAAGTTCATTACGCTCATGGTTTTCAGAAAAACCTGGCGTAGCCCTCCGTCATTTCAGATGAGTAGTAGTTAGTATTCGTGCTACGTTTGTTGGCCTGCGTCAAGGCGTAGTGTGCGGAAGCTAACTAGTATTTATCTGCTTATGCATATGATGCAGATTGGATTAGGGTAGTCGTGCGACTTTGTTGGCCTGCGTCAAGGGTCGTACGGGTGGGTTTAATTCAATCAGGAAATGACGGGTTGAACTTGACTAGCGCACTATGGTTTGTTGGCCTGCGTCAAGGTCATAGCACGCTAGGGGCAAAAGCATTATCGGGAATTTCAAGTGTTGAAATTTGCAATGAGATTGCATACCTTCTATGAGATAGTTGGATCCCGATACCCGCTGCGAGTAAGAGTTACTCCTGGGAGAGTTTTACACATTGCAATTAGCCGATCAAGTAGGTGTCTAGAAAGGTGTCAACGGGGTTACGCCTCTGGGAAAACGAGGTTTACAGTAATTAGGTTCGTGCGAAAGCACGGGGGACCTCCCTCAAAGTACCGACACTGGCTTGGCTGAAAGATTAGCGAACTTGTAGTGTGTAATTAATCCCGGCTAGTCTTTCCTTTTAAGGTTTGGAGGAAGATTTGATAAAAAGCAGTGGGAGCCATCCTGATTAGATAAGATAATAACCAATCTGATCTTGCACGAGCTTACGCTAAAGTGTTTTCTTCTCTCTCTCTCCAGGTAGCGACCATTTCATGCCCTAATCAAGATAATAAAATGGATGTATTGACCGAACCCACATGTTATACTGTGCTGGGGAACGTTGGTTCCGTTCTTTCCTATAAGAGTTATAGGACTGAACAGGATATAGGGGAATACCAGGATTCCCATGCCACCCGAATGAAGAAAGTACATGTTGATGCATTTTCTTCGGGTGTGTTCGTTACAGAGAACTATTTCTCCATTTGCTCTACGTCCTGGGTATTGGATACCGGGTCAGGATCCCATATATGTAATCAGTTACATGGGCTTAGGAAAGGTAGAGAACTTGGAGAAGGTGATAAAGACATAAGAGTAGGAAATGGTGCAATTGTTGCAGCCAAGACTGTCGGGGAATATCACCTTGTATTACCAACAGGTAATACATTGGTTCTGAACGAATGCTATTACATGCCGAACCTGATATGCAACATTATATCGGTTTCTTTATTAAGTAAAGAGGGATATAATTTTGTATTACAGGACAATGTTATGAACATTTTCCATAACCAAAAGTTGGTTGGATCAGGCACGTTGTGCAATGGCATTTATGTTCTAAATCAATCAACAGTTCTGAGCATAACAAACACACA
Organism: Agapanthus africanus; assembly: GCA_030015575.1. NCBI lineage: Eukaryota > Viridiplantae > Streptophyta > Magnoliopsida > Asparagales > Amaryllidaceae > Agapanthus > Agapanthus africanus. The sequence goes on from JASDDO010000029.1 coordinate 59,224,418, forward strand.
CAAGAGGAAGAGTTCTGAACTCAACGAATCCTTCTTGTGGCATTGTAGACTGGGTCACATCAATGCGACACGACTAGCTAAGTTGCATAAGGATGGATATTTAAATCCGTTTGAATTTTCATCCTATGACACTTGCCAGTCATGTCTCAAAGGCAAGATGACCAAGACTCCGTTTACGGGACACGGAGAAAGAGTTACCGAACTCTTAGGACTAATACATAGTGATGTATGCGGTCCCATGTCTACACATGCCAGGGATGGTTCTTCATACTTCATTACATTCACTGACGATCTCTCTAGGTTCGGGTATGTGTTCCTGATGAAACACAAATCGGAAGCTTTTGAGAAATTTAGGGAATATAAACAAGAAGTTGAGAACCAAACCGGAAAAAGTATTAAAATCCTACGATCTGATCGAGGAGGAGAATACTTAAGCAATGAATTCCTGGACTTCCTAAAAGAGAATGGGATTATCTCTCAGCTAACTCCTCCATATACACCACAGCACAACGGTGTATCTGAACGGAGGAACCGCACCCTATTAGATATGGTGCGCTCTATGATGAGCACAGCTGAGTTACCTATTTCCTTCTGGGGATATGCACTGGAAACAGCTGCAGACCTATTGAATATGGTTCCCACCAAAACCGTGCCGACCACTCCATATGAGATATGGAAAGGAAAGAGACCATATCTTAATTATGTTAAGATATGGGGTTGTCCGGCCTATGTAAAAACGCAAAATCCGGACAAACTCGCGGCAAGGTCCATTCTGTGTAAGTTTATTGGATATCCCAAACATTCGCGAGGGTATATCTTCTACCACCCTGAGCAACAAAGAGTGTTTGTTTCTCGGCATGCCACCTTTTTAGAAAAGGAATTTCTTGAAAAAGAGATTAGTGGTCATGAGGTAGAACTGGAAGAAGTTCCAGCTGCACAAGATACAACAGAAGATCTGGTGGAACCAGAGGATTCCATAGTTCCCGATGAACCCCAGCCACTCCGCCGATCTAGTAGGGTTCCTCGCCAACCTGAGAGATACTACGGTTTTCTCATGGACGGTGGGAGCGAGGATTGCATCATGGAGGATGATGACCCAACTAGCTTCGAGCAAGCCATCACGAGTGGGGACTCAGTGAAATGGCTGGATGCTATGCGGTCCGAGATGGATTCCATGTACACCAACAAAGTATGGACTTTGGAAGTTGCTCCTGAAGGGGTAAAACCCATTGGGAGCAAGTGGATCTTCAAGAAGAAATTTGGTGTAGATGGAAAAGTGGAGACTTTCAAAGCTAGACTTGTAGCAAAGGGTTTTCGTCAAAGACCAGGTGTGGACTATGACGAAACCTTTTCTCCAGTGGCTATGCTTAAATCCATCCGAATCATGCTTGCCATTGCTGCCTTTCATGACTACGAAATCTGGCAAATGGATGTTAAGACCGCCTTTCTAAATGGTGATTTAGAAGAGTGCGTGTACATGACTCAGCCAGAGGGCTTCGTAGACAGTGGGAGCAGCGGGAAGGTGTGCAAGCTGCTTAAATCCATTTATGGATTAAAGCAAGCATCGCGGAGTTGGAACATCTGCTTTGACGTCGTTATCAAAGAGTTTGATTTCGTCAAAAATCCAGATGAACCTTGTATTTACAAGAAGGTGGCAGAGAGTAAGGTTGTCTTCCTCGTATTGTACGTGGACGACATACTCTTGATAGGAAATGATATTCCTATGCTACAGTCGGTCAAGCTCTTCTTATCACAAAGATTCTCAATGAAAGATCTTGGTGATGCCTCCTGCATATTGGGAATAAGGATCTATAGAGATAGATCCAAACGGATTTTGGGATTGTCCCAGTCCAGGTACATTGACACCATACTAAAGAGGTTTAGTATGGAAGAGTCCAAGCGTGGGAACATGCCCACGATCTCTGGAGTCACTCTCTCCAAAGAGATGTCTCCCAAGACTGATTTGGAGAGAGCTCGCATGCAAGGGATACCCTATGCTTCGGCAGTAGGCTCTATCATGTATGCGATGCTATGTACCAGACCCGATGTAGCATACTCACTAAGTGTAGTGAGCAGGTATCAAGCTGATCCTGGAGAGAGTCACTGGACAGCTGTGAAGAGCATTCTCAAGTACTTGCGAAGGACTAGAGATATGTTCTTGGTGTATGGTAACGGAGAACTCCAAGTGGAGTCCTTTACCGATTCGAGCTTCCAGAGTGATAAGGACGACTCTAAGTCGCAATCGGGCTTTGTCTTTACCCTTTACGGAGGGGCGGTTAGCTGGAAGAGTTCCAAGCAGGAAACCGTGGCAGACTCGACGATGGAGGCTGAATACATCGCTGCCAACGATGCTGCTAAAGAAGCAGTCTCGATCAAGAAGTTCATTTCTGAACTTGGAGTGGTTCCATCCATTGAGCATCCAATACCTTTGTATTGTGATAACAATGGAGCGGTGGCTTTGGCCAAGGAACCCAGGTCCCATCAGCGATCCAGGCATATTCTGAGGCGGTATCACCTGATCCGGGAGATAGTTGATCGCCGGGAGATCGAGGTCAGGAGAGTTGACACGAAGAACAACACGGCGGATCCACTCACGAAGGCCATTCCCCAGATACAGTTTGAGAGACTCTTCGGGATGCTCGGTATGAGATACTACAGCAGCTGGCCCTAGTGCAAGTGGGAGATTGTTAGTTGTATGTATGCCCTAGAGGCCAGTATTGTACAGATTATGTATATTATATTGGATGCTTGGACATATATAGAGATGACTTTCTTGCTCGACATGATAGTATGCTATCTGGTTGCCATTTATCTTAACATGTACACTAGTCTCTTTATACTGTCTTATAGTTACATGTTGGTAAAGCCCTTAGGATTTGTACTTGACTACATGGACTATGATGCAGATCATACTAGTGGGGACATGGTAGTCCATAAGTACATCCTTCAAGGTCCCTAGTCGTGGGTGTATCGAGACGGGGCATCGATATACCAGAGTAGACTAGCGTATACGCTTCTCGACCCATGTGATGGGCGATGGATGATCCCATATCCATTGGTGTTTGACATCAGAGATGGTATACGGGTGCTCAGTGGAGACTGGGTACACTGGACGGACTCGCCGAGAACTCCCAGATGGTATTATACCTCACGTCAGATGGCAGTTCTCAGGTGACACTTGTACAGGTTAGTCTGTAGACCCGAGATCGTCATAGAGTCTTGTGTGATTCCCACTGTGCTTTGATCTCCACCTTACCACGGCCATGAGGGCGTGCAAAACGGTGGTCTTTGGGTACAGTCCCGAGTCACATGGAGGCAATGAGCGATAGGAGGGGTTTCGTCTCTCCCGGTATTGGGAGTTGATGTTGCGCTGTGCTCGATTGGCCGTAGCAGGGAAGTCCCTGGCCAGGGCTGATCAGAGATTTACTGGTAAGTGTTACCAGTAGTTTCTCGACCCGTTACGAGCCTCACATCGGCATGACTTATCGGGTTATTGGGGTCTGACGTATACCACCCCTAGACTTGATATGCGACGTATCAGACGAAGAGACTGGACTGTATGGTAAGTGTTACTGGTCGGATTCGCAGGAGTGTGAGCGGGCTAGCTCGTCGATCTTCTGATCGCTCAATACCCGGGTGGCCGTTACGTTTAGCAGACCGCTTGCGGCTTGTGGGTGCTTGATATGATCATCATCTGCTATCGGCGTATTGACGAGTCTTTAGAGTCCTACACAGAGGTTTCCTGGCTCAAGCGAAACGAAATAGGAGCGCATATAAGATATGTGCATGACCGAGAATGATGCGTGTATGTGATACCGCATTTCATTCTCGCGATATATGTTTCGATTGGTTATATTCGATATGACCTAGTTATCGAATCATTGATTCGATAAATCGATACATTAGATTCTAGTCGGTTATGTGCGACATGACCGGATCATTGAATCAAGTGTTGATTTAATGATTTAATGTATAATTATATATTTGATATATTAATTTGCATTAACTAGTATTGGTTCACTTTAAACGGATTTTTCTCACTTGATGCACATTGTATATGTGATATGCTTTCGTGCACATTTTTGTATCATGTTTGATGATACTTGATCATTTAGTTAAGTGTATAGAATTAATCCATGGTTAATTGATAATTAGGGTTTTGCATATTTGTTTATTTATTTATTTGTTTATTTATTTATTTGAAATAAATTATGATAAGAATGGTGGCTCTTTTTGTTTTAAGTTGAAGCTTCATGAAGCTTTGACTTTGCTAACCATCCTTATCTTCATGCTTAACCCTAACCCATCCAAGTGACCATGGTTAATTCTCTACACTTAACCCTAGTTCAAGTTATGATAAGTATTTGTTTTAAATTTATTTTTAACACAAGACTTATCATATTCTTTTCTTGAGCTCATCTTCTTCTTCTTCTTCAAGCTTGCTACTCCAATGGCAACTTGAGTTTTAGTGAGAGAAATCCAAATCTAAAGTGAACCCACCTCCTATTTCTTCACCCTCTACCTCTTGCCAAGTTGTTTTGGGTGTTTACTTCACAAGTTTCACAAGTTTGTGAAGTCGGAGCTTGAGTTTGTGCAACCTCGACGTAGGTCGTCTTTGACACAAAGCCGACGACCTATTCCGCTTGCTTTCCCGATGAAGCCGATGATCGAGTCGAGGATTCATGATGGACAGCGAGGGCATGACCACGTGGAGCTAAGGAGGCGGAAATCCGGATCTACAAAGGTTGTAGCTTCCGACTTTTAGTTAATTTGTTAACTAGATTTATATTTCGCCTAGAATTCTAGCGACGATCCGTAGTCTAGGGTTTCTCGGCACCAAATTTTTTTTAAAATGGCATGTTCGATGCCTTGTGAGACCACTCTAGGGTGCCTAGGAACCTTTCAGGAAGACACTGCGACCAGAAACGCTAACCGACCGATACTTCAGGAGTTCCTTTATGCAACAAGTTGTGTATACATTTTTTTCTAAATGGTCCAACACAACAAGTGTGTACACAAGACTTTTAAGCACATGTGAATATGATTTTATATGCAATCAAGGATATGATTTTATATGCAATCAAGGATATGATTCTATATGCAATCAAGGATATGATTTTATATGCAATCATCAAGGATATGATTCTATATGCAATCAAGGATATGATTCTATATGCATCAAGGATATGATTCTATATGAAATCAAGGATATGATTTTATATGCATATGATATTATATGCATTCAAGACTAAAAAGCATGTGTTCAAATCAAAGGCAATCAAACAAATCAGCATGAGCCATAATGGGGCAGATATGAATATTTCTTTCTGAGCCTATAAATAGAGACCAGAGGGAAGAGGAAAGGGTAGCTTTTTCTTTAGTTCTATCTTAGAATTCTTGTAATTTTTCTTTTCATTCTTGAGCTCTTGCCCCTTTGTCTTGACCTTGCAACTTCTCATTTAGAACTTGCAAGCTTAAGGCTTAGGTTCTTGACTTCAAGATCTCTTGTAACAAGTTTGTTCTTCAATAAAAGTTCGTATTTTTATTACATGTCTTGTTCCACTTTACATGATTTCAATTGTGAAATTCATGCCTTGCTTTGATCTTGCAACCTCTTAAGTGAGCTTGCAACCTTAAAGCTTGGTATTTGGATCTCACACGTTGCCGGGGATTGAACACTGGGAGATAAAACGCTTGAACTCATTGGTTCTCTTTTCCTCTTTATTTCATTGCATGTTTTTATGTATCTTCTCTTTTCTTTCTTGTTAATTTGTAAATATGTGTGAGTAATCTTTTCACTTGTTAAGGGTGTAATATGTTAGATCGTATTCGAAGATTTTCTTTGTCCAAACTTTAAAACCTAAAACTTGCCTATTGAAACTTCGTGCAAATCACCCGCAACTCCGCTCACTAGGCATCCTATCCTACCCCGATAGTGATGATTCCTAATCATGACCGGATTGCCCGTGGTTTGCCGAAGGCTAAAATCAAGAGATAACAACGGAAGGACAAGGGACAAGGAAAACGGATTTAGCGAAATACCACAAATACCGTATTTCAAGTTCCCTAATCCGCGTTGTTACCTATTGCTTTAGTATCAATACCAAGTCGGGGCTATAAGGAATTGGCAAACATCACCTTCATACAATCTAACTTATTACTACCCTTAACAAGCCCTTTTTTTATTCATATCTTTGTTACGACAATTAGTTAACCAACAAATCAAAACACGAAATTAACTCGTTAAAACAAGCAATAAGAAACTTACCATCTCCCTGCGGACGACCCGTACTCATCGCGGCTCGCTACAAGCGACACCGTTTTGATTGCGGTTAACTTAAATTCTTTCAATCAAATGGCGCCGTTGCCGGGGAGACGGTAGCGTATTTTCTTTCTTGTTATTCGGGTTAATATTCTTTTTGTATATATAAAATATATATATATATATATAAATCTTTTTGTTTTTTTTTTGATCATTTTTGTGGGCAAGAGTGCAGATTTTTGCGAATTTGTAAACTGCAATTGTGGAGAGCAAAGTGTACATTCACGGTTAAGGTGATTACGAAGTACAGTGCCAAAGATCCGGGTAGTTTGACCCGCGCAAGCGAACTTTTCAAGCTTACCGGATTTGATTCAACGGGGGTTTCCTAACCTAAAACTTAACGGTACGTATTTTACTAACACCTTCTTCTCAAATCCGACGCTTCCAATATACTATTCTTTGCAGGATTCTTTGCAAGTTCGCTAGCAAACGCTAAAAAATTGACTAACCCGTATTTGTTGCAGCGCCGCGCTTAAACTAAAAAAAACGATTGTTTGACTCTTTATAGAATTTTTGAATTGCGCATTGCATACATTAATACGGACTTAAGGGCAAGCGAACCCCACAACATACGGTAAAGGATTTCATCACCTTTTCCGTGGCCCACAAATTACGAACTTGAGCATAACGTTTACCCGCACAAATTTTAAAAGAAATTAGACTTTAAGCCTTAAGGACTTCGCGCTCACTAGGAGAAGTGAACTGTGTTTAGAACCTCGCTTAACGGTATATTGTTTACGGGGTGTCTAGGAAAGTGTGAACGGCGAAACCGCCAAAAGAGAAAGGGTTACTTAATTAAGGAACTTCGCGAAAGCGTTGGAAAACCTCCCCTTATCTCTGCACTTACCTGGCCTCGTGATCAGTGTACCTTGAGCCCGTTTCTCGACGCAGTTTTACTTCAACAATCAAGTTCTGGAGCAGGTCTAGTTGACCTAGGTGAACCCTAGAACGATTAGGTGTGTGGTATTTTTGTGTCGTGATTATTTTTGTCCAGATTCTTTTTTCTGTATACTTCATTCTTTTGTTAATATATAACTAAAAAAACTAAAAAAAAAGAAAATCACATTCTTTTTTCCCTCCTTTTCTCTTCTTTCTTTCACTCTTCATATCATGGGTACCCCACCTCGCAAAACTCTTGCCGAACTTTGGTACCCACAACCAGACATCACTTCTTACGGTTCTTGCTTTGGCCGAACATCGAACGACCCCTCCATGCCCAAAGTTTCACTGAAAGATCGCATAGCAGCGTCTAGGACAAACACTTGCACTCCTCATTCCACTTTGTATCAACCTTTTCAACCTCCCACACCCGCTTATGTTGATACCCCTTTTGCAAGTCGTCCTTTGTCCATCGCTGAACGCATTGAACAATCCCGTAGCCGATCTTTCACTCCTTTCACCACTTCAAATTCTTGGGATCAACAATTCCATTCACCTTCCTATCCAAATGTTGATCCTGCGTCTGTCCATCCATTCAATTCCTACCAATCCTACCCTACTGTTGCACCTTCCCTAGATATTGCTTCAGAACCGCCATTTGGGAGTTTTCAGTATCCAAACAACTTTGAATCTTTTACTGAACCCCCTTCACAACCCTTGTCTAGTCTGGAACAGTCGTTGGAAGACCTTAGGGTAGCATCAAGCCAACAGATGATGGATTTGAATGCGTCCATGGCCGCTCTCATACAACTTACTGATCCGGTAGCTAGTTTCCAGCTAGCTCCAAATCATCTAATGTATGATGAGGCGGTAGGACAGGCTGAGAATGTGAGTGGAGAAAGTGAGCTATATACCCTTCCCAATCAAACCTATCCGTCTCAAATTGACTCCCACAACTCCTGTGTTGAAAGTCTATCAAGTGTCCCACATGATTTATCAATTGAAGATAGAATGATGAATGAGTTGTGCGACTTCGTAGTATTTGATTTGCCCGATTTTGAAGGGTTTCTTCCAAGTGAAACCGATCCTAAACCTTTTGACCTCTACACCTCCACTCTAGAACCTGAATCGATTGATATCCATGCTTTTGTTGAGGTGTCTGAGAATATAGATTTTCACTTGATCGAGGATATTGACACTGGAAACATTTTGGATGATGAACCCGTAGATTTGGCTGAGTTTGTCTCTTCAAATCATCATCCCGAGTCTTTAACTGTTTTTCCCGAACTTCATATGCGTCTTGATATTGATGATAAAGGCATGGATGAGATAAATTTTGAGGAGAATATTGAGGATAGTGTTGAGGATGAACCAGTTTTAATTGATGAGTCGGATTTTCCAATTCATCCTGTTCCTTTCATTGACTGTGTACACCCTCCCGAAACCTTAACCGATACCCTTCCTCGACCACTTCCCTCCATCCTTTCCATCGTTCCGACCTTGCAAGAACCCGTATCACTTACATTTCATATGTCTGGTTTACCAAGTTCGGCGTACCCATGGTTTCTCATGAATCCTGAGAGATTTGACCCCATTTCTCGACGGGTAAATATATTAGCACAATCGCTTTTCACACATCGGTCATCACAAACTGTGCTAATCTATTTACTCCATTTGCACCCTCAAGTTCGTATTTCACTTCTTTCTCCCTTCCGCCATTCTTCTTCCTCTTATATACCTAGACCGTATACCACTTCTATCTCCATACGGTCTCGCGTATTTCCCACCTCTTTTCCCTACGCCTTCTTTCACCAGCCACTGCTTTACAGAGATAAGATCTTTGAATGGTTGGTGCTAACTTTTGGCCTGTGTAAGGCCTTGTATAGATTGATACTGTTCTTTCCCCCCTAATCCTGAACTTCAACGCTTAACAGTGGAAACACTGTTTTACTTAAGTTTGGGGGGGACTCCTTTTTTGTATATTTTTCTTTTCCTTTTTGTTTTGTTTATAATTTGTTTTTAGGAAGCGCCGGCAATTTTGACCCTCTTGGTGTAGCCTGACAGTGAGGGCACTGTCAAGTTTAAGTTTGGGGGTGTGCTCGGTAAGCTTTCTTCCTTCGCATTCATTTGTATATTTTGCATTTTGCATACATATTTAAAAATCCAGAAAAATCAGAAAATTTTCTAAAAACATAAAAAAATTTATGTCAAGTTAGCTAGTGGGAGGACTCTGATTCAACATTTTGACGGTTTTGTTTGATAAAATAAGAATAACTAAATCTTATGTTTAGATTTTGAAAACCTGAAAAATAACTCTCCTTTGAAGTTAACTATAGCTGATATACGTCTTTACATCACACTACACGTGTCGTGAGTTTTTGGGAATTAGATGATAAGTCTTTTATGTCGAAAAACTTTTAAATGGATCAATGATTTTCTGAGGATCAAAGAGGTTTGTTCTGAAATAAGTAGTGTCAAGAATAATTTATGAAGTAAAGCGAATATGAAGGAATGTTATTGATGCCGTAATTGGAACTAAGTCTGAAAAATAACCCATCTGAAACTTGATTGGAATGATTACACACCAAACCCACTAAACACGTCTTTTATCCAAAAAATAATTGAACTGCCGGTTATATCTCCGTTCGTATTAAATCATCTGATTTTCACGCCAAACTGTCTTTTGTTTTTGGACCTGGGTAACTTGAGTAATTAAGTCCGCCGGGGTGTTTCTACACCTAATGCCCTAAAACCAACTGGTGTGGGTGCATTGGCCCAAAGCTCGCTAAGAAGCCTAGAAAGTCCAGATTAAAACAAAGTCAAGCAAGTGTTCTCTCCGAGTTAAAATTCCTAACGGTTCTTTGTGTGAGAATAATCTTGATAAAAGACAGGCTTTTTTTAAAAAAAATTTAGCGGAGATATGAAGGTTTTATTCTATGATAAAGACTATTGCACGATTCACAGAGGTGTGTATGAAATGAAAACAAGGAAAGGGTGGAGTGAAAAATAAGACCTAGTTTCCTGTTAAGGAAGATAGAAATTCTGAAGTTGAAACTTTTTACTGGAAAACGAAGCTTGAAAAATTGCTTAACTCTTTATAAAACTTATGTGATCCTTTTAAAATTTTTATCCGGGCTTAATTGTGTGATATGATGACTTTATTCGACCTTTCGGGAACTTAACGACACTATTTGCACTGCACGTGAAGACATATAAAAGCTGTAGTTAAACAAGAAGCGAGGTGTGAAAAATAAAGGGTCGATAGTCTAGACCTAGGATAATAGAATTGTTATTTTCTGAAACAAAACTTTAGGGTTTGAATCTTAGTTATTTTACAAAACTAGCTTGACCGGATTTTGTGGGTAGTATCCGCTGAAAACCCTCAGGAGACAACACTCCTCCTACTAAGGACACCTAGAGGTTTAACGGCTTGTTGCACTTGCTCAGTGAAATCGCGTTCCCTGCGAAAGTGAGGTTAGGAATTTTTTTGTGAATAAATTGGTTTTGCTCGGGACGAGCAATAGATAAGTTTGGGGGTATTTGTTCATATCAGAAAATTGCATTCTAATACCGTTCATTCATTATCTAATTGTTGTATTTATCGGTATTATTGACCAGTGTCTGCTCAGTATTACAGATTACAGGTATCCATGACAAAATACTGAAAATGCATCCAACAGCACGGATATATCACTTGAGGGAAGACACTGCGACCAGAAACGCTAACCGACCGATACTTCAGGAGTTCCTTTATGCAACAAGTTGTGTACACATTTTTTTCTAAATGGTCCAACACAACAAGTGTGTACACAAGACTTTTAAGCACATGTGGATATGATTTTATATGCAATCAAGGATATGATTCTATATGCAATCAAGGATATGATTTTATATGCAATCAAGGATATGATTCTATATGCAATCAAGGATATGATTTTATATGCAATCATCAAGGATATGATTCTATATGCAATCAAGGATATGATTCTATATGCATCAAGGATATGATTCTATATGAAATCAAGGATATAATTTTATATGAAATCAAGGATATGATTTTATATGCATATGATATTATATGCATTCAAGACTAAAAAGCATGTGTTCAAATCAAAGGCAATTGGGAGGGGCCGCAGTAGTAGCAAGCCTATTGAAGACCGACTTCTTTGGAGCTTCTTGCGACGTCATTGGGGCATTGAAGCTCATCGGTGGGAGCATGGTCCCGAAGAATAGTCCAACGGTGGCTTGAGTTACCTGCTCCACTGGTATCTTGAAAAGGGAGGCCGCTTGGGGCCCATAAGTCACTCCTTCAGTAAGGACGGAGTAAGAGTTGTAGTTGCAGGTAGTGCAGTTTGAAGCCATTGATCTTCTGTTTTCTGCACGGAGCAAGACACCAAATCTAAGTACCTCGAATCCACAGGCAACCACAGCAAACCGCAATTCGTTCGCGGACACGACACACGAAGTATGGAGTGGAAAGAGGAAGAGGTCCCACCGGGCGTGCCAGAATCTGTTTACCGCCGGAAACCAGGAAAGACTGACTGTCTTGCCTGAATCTGGGGGCAGATGCTATTTGGTTTTATCCGTCCACCTCTCCGAAGATGCCAAGTTGATTTATGGCACCGTGTATCGGAGGTTTAGACGGATGCGGCCGATGTAGCAGACTTCGTCAGATTCCCCCTCGCTTGAGGGGTTTTTGATTGTGGGGACGCTCTTCCCTGCAGGCGCAAGCCCCTGCAGTTAATTACGTTACCGCATCGCGGTAACAACTTTCTCTTTCTCCAGAATTTCACTTCATGTCATGGGTGTTTGTTTTGTTTGTGGTTGCCCGTGGATTGTATACGGAGACTTATTTATGTCGTCGCCCGTAGGACGTGGATTAGTCCAAATCCGTATTTTCTTAGATTTGGGTTTGGGGTTTTGGTTTAAGGACACGTTAGCCATTTTTGAGTCTAAGATCAACTTAAACGTTTGTTAAGGACACGTTAGTCTGATTTGAGACTAAGATCGACTTAACGGGATCGTTTAGATCCGACAAAGGAGCATTTGAGGGCTCTATTGTTCCAGTTTAGGGATATGGTGGTCCATTGTATGCATGGCCATCGGGACCCGTCACCTCTCTGACGTTGTTGAAGGATTACAACGGTATGTGTCAGAGGAGTTCGGAGATGTACCCTTGAACCAAAGTTGATTGGGGGTCTTATAGTCCAATTTAGGACTAAAGTCTGTTTGAATGTTTAAGGATACGTTAGACATGTTTGAGGCTAAGATCAACTTAAACGGGATCGTTTAGATCCGACAAAAGAACATTTGGGAGCTCTATTGTTCCAGTTTAGGGACGTAGTGGTCCATTGCCAGTTTAGGGACGTGGTGGTCATTGGTAGTTTAAGGACGTTTCGGTCTATTGGTAGTTTAAGGACATTGCGGTCCGTCTCCAGTTTAGAGACATGGTGGTCCATTGGTAGTTTAAGGACGCATAAGTCCGTGGGTTTAAAAACCCCACAGTCCATATCTTGGTTTAAGGACGCATAAGTCCGTGGGTTTAAGGACACCACAGTCCGTATCTCGGTTTAAGGACGCATAAGTCCGTGGGTTTAAGGACTCCACAGTCCGTATCTTGGTTTAAGGACGCATAAGTCCATGAGTTTAAGGACCCCACAGTCCGTGTTGATGTGTGGTTGTCGGGACTCGTCACCACTCTGACGTCGTTGAAGGATAACAACGATAGGAGTCAGAGGAGTTCGGAGCTGTACCCTCGAACGGATGTAAATTGATTTAGGAGAGCATCCGTGCTCAGTCAATTTAATTTGAGGACTTACGGCCAGAATTTGGCTAAGTCCAATTGAGAATGTTCAACATTTTTATTTTTATTTAGCCTAGTAGGCGTTTAATAGGGCTCTGCCCCTTCACTGCATTTTATTCTGGTCTATTAGGCCTTTTAAGTTGGGCTCTGTCCCCTTTTTTATAATGCAGAGCATTTGTTTTGATCCATTGGGCCTTTTAATTGGGCTCTGCCTTTTTAACAATGCGCTGCATTAATTAGTCTGACAAAGTGCCACGTGGCTTGTTAGGCGCTTTGCGCCAATTGAGGAGCGCAAGGCGCAAGTCCATGGGGAGGTGACACGTGTCACGCTCAGGAGAGCGCAAGCGCAGTGCGCTGCTGACACGTGGCGCGCTCTGGCGAGTTGCGCCAATTCATGAGGGCAGTGCTATGTTTTTAGAAGCGCATAGCGCAGATCATTATGAGGCTGACACGTGGCGCTCTCTGGTGGCTTGCGCCAACCCGAGAGCGCAACAGTGTAGGTTTTGCAAGTGCAGGGCACTGTTTTATTATTTTGATCAATTTTAGATCAAAGAAAACAAATTTTCTTGTTTTCAAAGAACCAGTGGTTCATCAAAAGGCAATGCCTTTATTATTATTATATTTTTATTGAAGATCTTTGATCTTGTTCTTAGATCAATGATCTTTTTAGAAGAAATTCTTCTTTTATTCAAGGTTTTTACCTTTCCTTTCTTTGATCTCTTCTCAAAATTTTCTTTAAAGGAGTTCTCTCTGTGTTGATCCTCTTTTGAGTTGGGGTCTAGGGGTCTTTATATAGTGCCCATAGATTTGTTAAGTTTGTTAAAGAGATCATTCTCTGAGTGATTTGGGGAATTTTCCCCACCGTTGGATCTTTGATCCAAGTACTTCTGTTTTACAGAAGACAATCTTCTTGTTTTAACAAGAGCAGAAGGATCTTACTGAATTTTAATTCTGTTTGGCGCAAACGCACCTGCGCCTGACACGTGTCGCGCAGCGCAGAGCGTAGCGCAACTGCGCTGCCACGTGTCGCGCAGCGCAGAGTGCAGATCATCTGAAGCGTTGCTTCCTTTAATTTTGTTTTAAATAGATCCTTGCTCTGATTGGGCGCGCTGCCTTGGGCGCTGCGCCTGACGTATCAACTTCTGACACGTGGTACGTTGCGATCAGCGCACGGGATTTGAAGCGTTGCTTCAATTTTTGAATTTTTGAAATTCAAACAGTGCCTTGCTCTGATTGGGGGAAACATTCTTCTTCAAACCTTTAAAAGAAGAACTAGTCAGGATTAATCGCACATCACAATACTTGCTTAACCTTTCAAGCAGGCTAGTATTGGTACTTCGAGGGAGGTTTTCCAACGCTTTTGTGAAGTTCCTTAATTATATAACCTCTTTTCCCTGGAGGCGTAGCCCCGCTAACACCGTTCTAGACACCTACTTGGTTTATAGCATTGATTGTTAAGTGAAATAATCTCCCGAGAGTAATCCAACTCATCAGTGGGATCGGGATCCAACAATCATTGTGTGATGACCTGGATGGAATCCACTCTAGTCACCACACTCCAGAAGGTATGCTGAATCTGCAAGTTTCCTGTATGTTTGAAACTCCCGATGTGGTTTTTGCCCTTAGGACCCAAGTGACCTTGACTGAGCCAACATATCAAAGGATCCTAGTCAAGTTCAACCCGTCATTATCTTGATTGCATTAGACCCACCCGTACGAGTCCTTGACTGAGCCAAAATGACCGCACGACTGTCCCAACCAATCGCATTATATGCTACAGAAAAATATTACATAGCCACCGTACACTACGCCTCGGCTGAGCACGAAATACGTAGCATGAATACTAAGCAATACCAATCCGAAATGACGGAGTGCTATGGCTCGGTTTTGGCAAAAACCCGTTAACGTAATGAACTTGATATCGTTGAAGGAACCTGATAACCCTTTTAAAATATATAGTGGCGAAAACTTTTGCTAATGAGGTCACTCCCTGTGAAGGGATCTCGGTTCTTTCCTTGTCGAATGAGGTGCAGGATATTCCAAACTGAATACCTCGATGCAAAGAAAGAATAATCGATTATAGTGAAGTTATTATCCTGACGCAAACATCTGTCCAAGGGGTCACTCCCGATGAAGGGATCTCGGCTGTTGCCTCATCGAATGAGGTGCTAGGTATTCATAACCGAATACCTCTGTGCAAAACAAAAGAGAACGTCCTTGCAATAACAGCTTTTTGAAAATTGTTCCAACAACATCTTTTAGGTTTATTTTCTTTGCATTAATATAATGCGTCCCATCAATTAATCCTACCATTGTAGAAAACAACGAAAATATGACGTACGCTTATGCCATCCGCATTCGCTACGGGGCCCAGTCATCACCCGTTAGGTTACTTAACTAACGACAGTGCGGGGGCTGGACTAGCACGGATGCAAAACATAAGCAATGCCTACTAGATATCATATATAGATATATACATTCGTCAGATGCAATGATAGCAATTCCAGATCACAGATGAACACATTGGATATGCTAGGAATCCGCGTTTCGTTCAAGCCTGCAACGAAAGACAGATTACACAGTCGCGATGAATAGCCACACCCCACCCTAGACCCCTACGGGTGCGGCAAACTACCCGCCAAGTACCCGAAATGAAGCAACCTCCCTCAACAACGTGAGTAGGCCACTCGGCACTTCAAAGTACCCGGTAGTTTGTGCACCCCTCCTTGGGTCTATCCTAGGAGCAAAAACAGTAAAAGAAATAATATACAATGGCGGCTACAACCTCAACCCGGATGTGCGGCTATAAAAAATAATATTACATCAATTTACAATTTACATCAAATGAAAGATAAACAAACTCTCATCTCACAAACCCCGGCTATTCATCCGCGATAATCCAACAAGTTCATATACACAATCCAACATCATAGATCATAGATATGTACATCCCCACTAATCGACGTATAGCGATTAGTCGACATTCAGTACATATATCACATTACAGATATAATTAATTAGCTAAAGTTTATAGAATTTCGATCAATATTCCAATTTGAAACTACCCTAAACACAACACTGTTGTCTGAAGAATCTGGGCAGAAACAAAGCATCTTAAAAATCATAAAACATCAGTATGAACATACTGCAGGAAAAACGAGTCGCGACCGAGTCGACTCGGCCGTGGATCTACGGCGAAACGCTTGGTTTCGCCGCGATTCCGCGGCAGTCTGATCGAGTCATGGGCTCGTTTTTCTTGGGTGTTCCTAAAAAAACCCTGCACCTATTTTTCAGGTCTGTGGAAATATTTTAGACCTGTTTTTAAAATCGGCAGAAAGCACAAGATTTTGATGTATTTTGCGATTTTTTTCCAGATCGAAGTTCTAAACACTTTGCTAATATGTTAGTTGTTGTTTAGCTAGGCTCTGATACCATTGAAAGTATACGTTACCCACCCCGGTACTTACGGGGAGGAGGAATAGGTAAAAAACAAATTTTTACCTCAAGGTAATATAGACTAACCATGAAGGATCTTTGCTAAACAAAAACTAACAAACTAATTACAAGTTCTAGCTACTAGGTTAGATGGTTATACCTAGTTCTTGAACTCCTTCTCTTCTTGTTGTGGTCCTCCTTATTGCTAGCTCTTTGGAGTGGTGTAGACGGCTTCTCCTCTTCGTCTTCTCTTTGCCGAAGAAAGATCCACCCGAAGGCCTCTACCTTGAGCTCCTACCTCAACCAAGAGGTAACTAGAGTGCTTGGCTTGCTAGACTAAGAACCTTAGAATGAGTAGAGAGTTGTCTTGATGGTTTTATCTTACAAAGCTCATGCTTTTCAACACATGAAACAAGAGAGCTTTGAGAGAGGAAGAGGGAAAACTTTTTCATGAGAGAGAATGAGCATGAGAGAATAAGAAGAATAACAACCATGCTCTCATATGAGAGAATATGAGAATAATAATAATAATTAAAGAAAATTGTGATGGTTAGTTGAAGTGACCATTATCATTTCACATTTAATGCTAATTGCAAGTTTCAAGAAGCAGCTTGCAAAAGAAGTCATCATGGTCAAATGGTCAACAAAAGTCAAATGGTCAACCCAACCCTAACCATGGCACAATTATCCTTAATTAATATTATTAATCATATTTCTCATTCTCATTAGGGTTTAGAAAAAGTCAACTGTCAAAAACCCTAATGAGATTCCTCCGCCTCTGTCAACTGTGCATACACACTCGCATCTGTATTCTAAGGAACACAGATACAATGAGACAAAACCAATCCCAAAACAAATACTAGGATCTGGTTTAAACCAAAGCCCACTAGTAATAACTTCCCGGACACCAAACGTGTACAAGTGCGTGGATGTGAACGAACCCCGTCACAAAACCATGCGACCTCTACTCTGTTTCGCCCAAAGGCGAACAACCCTCTGTGTGGGACTCTAAAGAGTCGACACTACGCCGGCAGTGGGTTTAACCACAGGCCACAAGCGGTACTAGCTGTACGTAACGGTCCCTAGGTAGATGCCGATAAGTTTAGGGTTCCTAGGCACCCTAAAGAGTTCTCACAAGGCATCGAACATGCCAATATAAAATTTTACGGGTGCCGAGAGACCCGACTACGGATCGTTTGCTAGAAAAACTAGGCGAAACAAAAACTAGTTAACAGTTAACTATAAGATAACGGAAATACAACCTTTGTAGATCCGATGCTCCACCTCCATAGCTCCGCAACGAAGTCCTCTCCGCTTTCCAAAAAGAATCCGGTCTCTCGCGTCGGCTTCGTCGGAGAATGGGCAAGCTAGGTCGTCGATGTCCATGCCGAAGATGATCTACGTCGAGGCATCGCTAAATCAAGCTCCGACTTCACCAAGTCAAGAAACTTGTGAAGTAAACACACTCTACTACTTGGCAAGAGGTAGAGGATGAAGAAATAGGAAGTGGGTAGACTTTAGAATTGGATTTCACACTCATTTTCATCAATCACCATTGATGAAGTGAACTTTCTTCATGTGAAGAAGATGAAGAAGAAGAAGAAAGAATTATGATGAGTTATTAGAAAATAGAAAATAATAGAATACTTATCATAATTCTAACTATGGTAATGTGTAGAGAATTAACCAAGGTTAGTTGAATGGTTAGGGTTAAGAATGAGATAAGAATGGTGGACTTTGGTCAAAGCTTCATGAAGTTTCAACTAAACAACAAAAGAAGCCACCATTCTTTTCTCATTTTCTTTTATTCATTTATCAAAAATAAATGGATAACTAAATAAGATAAATGAATAACAAATAATAAACCCTAACCATTTCATTAACCAAGGTTTAATACTTTACACTTAACCAAAAGCATGTATCATCAAACATGATACAAGCAAGTGCACAAAATCATATCACATATATAATGTGCACATCCGAGTGAGAAAATCCATCTGAAGTAAACCGATACTAGTTGATGCAAAGTAATATATCAAATATATAATTATACATTAAATCATTAAATCAACACTTGATTTAATGATCCGGTCATATCGCATATAACCGACTAGTATCCAATGTATCGGCTTATCGAATCAACCCTCGATTCGATAACTAGGTTATATCGCATATAACCATTCGACACATTCATCGCGAGAATGAAATACGGTATCACATACACGCATTATTCTCGGTCCCGCACATATCTCATATGCGCTCCTATTTCGTTTCGCTTGAGCCAGGAAACCTCTGTGTAGGACTCTAAAGACTCGTCAATACGCCGGCAGCGGATGATGATCATATCAAATATCCACAAGCCGCAAGCGGTCTGCTAAACGTAACGGCCACCCGGGTATTGAGCGATCAGAAGATCGACGAGCAAGCCCGCTCACACTCCAGTGAATCCAACCAGTAACACTACCGTACAGTCCGGTCTGATCGTCTGATATGTCGCATATCTTGCCTAGGGGTGGTAAACGTCAGACCCCAATAGCTCGATAAGTCGTGTCGATAAGAGGCTCATAACGGGTCGAGAAACTACTGGTAACACTTACCAGCAATTCTCTGATCAGCCCTGGCCAGGGACTTCCTGTTATAGCCAATCGAACACAGTGCAACATCAACTCCCTATACCGGGAGAGACGAATCCCCTCCTATCGCTCATTGCCTCCATGTGACTCGGGACTGTACCCAAAAACCACCGTTTTGCACGCCCTCTTGGACGTGGTAAGATGGAAATCAAAGCACAGTGGGAACCACACAAGACTCTATGACGATCTCGGGTCAACAGACTACTCTGTACCAGTGTCACCAGAGAACTGCCATCTGACGTGAGGTATAATACCATCTAGGAGTTCTCGGCGAGTCCGTCCAGTGTACCCAGTCTCTACTGAGCACCCGTATATCATCTCTGATGTCAAACATCAATGGATATGGGATCATCCATCGCCCATCTGTATGGGTCGAGAAGGTACACGCTAGTCTACTCTGGTATATCGATGCCCCGTCTCGATACACCCACGACTAGGGACTTTGAAGGATGTACTTATGGACTACCATGTCCCCACTAGTATGATCCGCATCATAGTCTAGGTAGTCAAGTATAGATCCTAAGGGCTTTACCAACATGTAACAGGGAGACAATCAGTGTACACGTTAAGGTAAAGAGCAACCAGATAGCATACTATCATGTCGAGCAAGAAAGTCCTCCCTATATATGTCCCAGCATCCACTACAATATACATCCAATGTACAGCAATGGCCTCTAGGGCATACATATAACTAACAATCTCCCACTTGCACTAGGGCCATCTGTAGCAGTGGTTGTAGTATCTCATACTCAACCATCCCATAAAAGTCTCTCTCTGGGAACAGGCCTTTGTGAGTGGATCCGCTGTGTTGTCCTCTGAGTCTACTCTCCTAATCTTGATCTCCCTGGAGATCAACCATCTCCATGATCAAGTGATACTGCCTTAGAATATGTCTGGATCACTGATGGGACCGGCGTTCCTTGGCATAAGCCACAACTCCATTGTCACACAATGGGAGGAACATAGTTCATCTCATGAACCAATATACACCCAAACAGCCTCTTTGGTAGCATCTTAAGTAGCGATGTATCCTGCCTTTATCGTCTAGTATGCCACGGTATCTAGCTTGGAACTCTTCCAACATACCGTCCCTTTACTGAGGATAAAGACAATGCCTGCGACTGACATTCAGTCGTGTTTATCACCCTGGAACACTTCCAGTGATTCTCCCCAGGATCGATTGATACCATCTCACTACAACTAGTGAGTATCCTAACATCCATTTAGATCTATCTCATAGATCGAAAATCCAGGATTTAGTAGGTATCACTTTGTTCCTATGTGGAGAATCATTGTGATAATCGGAGATCGACCGAGCGTAGCATAGGAAACTTCTTCTCTATCAAGAGTATGTCATCCACGTACTCTACGAGGATCACCACCATACTCCCTACTACCTTTTTGTTTATACAAGGTTCATCTACCATTTTGATGATGTCAACTTCTTTGACTACTTCATCAAAATAGATGTTCCAACTCCGCGATGCCTGCTTTATCCTATAAAGCATCTTGCACACGTTTCCGCTGCTCCCACTGTCTACGAAGCCCTCTGGCTGTGTACTTATAGACGCACTCTTCTAAAACATCATTTAGAAAAGCAGTCATGACACCCAACCACCAGATATCGTAGTCATGGTATGTAGCCGTGACAAGTAGGATCTGGATGGACTTAAGCATAGGTATTGGAAAAGGTTTCATCATTATCCGCGCCTGGTCGATGACGAAAACCTTTAACAAGTCTAGCTTTGAAAGTCTCAACTTTTCCATCTACACCAAGTAATCTTCTCAAGATATACTTGCTCCTGATGGGGATTTAACCCTTCAGATATAGCATCCAAAGTCCATACTTTTTTGGTGTACATGGATTCCATCTCAGATCGATAAACATCCAGCCATTCTTACAGAGTCTCACTCCTGATGGCCAGCTCGAAACTAGTTGGGTCATCATCTCATGATGTAATCCTCGCTCCCACTGTTTTAGAGAAACCGAAGTATCTCTCAGGTGGGTGAGGAACCCTACTAGATCGGCGGAGAGGCTGAGGTTCGTTGGAATCTACTGAATCCTTTGGTTCTATCAAATCATGTGCTGTAGTTTGTATAGCTGGAACATTTCCAGTTCTACATAACTGACCTTGCCTCGAGCTTGTCCAGATTTTGCTTTTAGACATAGGCCGGACAACCCCAAATCTTAACTGACTTAAGACATGGGCTCTTCCCATACCATATCTCATATGGAGTGGTAGGCAACTGATTTGATTCGAGCCGTATTCAATAGGTATGCAACTTCTCAAGCGCATAACTCCCAGAAGGAAAAAAGGTAACTCAGTAGTACTCATCATAGAGCACACCCTATCATATAGGGTGTGATTGCTCCGCCCCGATACACCATCGTGCTATGGTGTATACAGAGGAGTAATACTGAGAGAGAATCTCATTCTGCTTTAGAATAGTCCAGTATTTCCGTGCTCAAGTATTCTCCTCCTTGATCACATCGAAGGACATAATACTTATACCCTTATTGGTTCTCTACTTCTAACTTATATTCTGTGAATATCTCAAAAGGTTCGGACTTATGTTTCAACAGGAACGTATGTCAGAATCTTGAGAGATTATCAGAGAATGTAATGAAGTAAAAGAACTGGTCTTGGCATGTGTAGACAGGGGACCTACATACATCAACATGTATCATCCCAAGAGTTCACTAACTCTTTCTCTGTTTCCAATAAACAGAGCTGGTGTCATTATATCTTTGTGACATGACTGGCAAATTTCACAAGATGTAAATTCAAACTGATTTAAATATACATCTAAATGTAACTTCAGCTAGTCGGGTCACATTGATCTGACCTAGTCTACAATACCTCAAGAAGAATTCGTTCATTTCTGAACTCTTCCTCTTGTGTGTGTTTCGTATACTAAGAACTGTAGTTTGATTTAGAACATCAATGCTTTTAGATAACGTGCCTGAACCGATCAACTTTTGATATAGGAAATGTTCAAAACATTATTCAACAATACAAAATTTTATCATTTCTTTACTAATAAAGAGACAGATATGATTTTGTATATCAGGTTCGGTATCTAATAACATTCGTTCAGAATCAATGTATTTGGAATACAGGGTGACAGTGACCAACAGACTTGGCTGCAACTCTTGCCCCGTTTTCTGCCTCATGAAACTTATCACCCGTTCTCAGTTCTCTACCTATCTGTAGCCCTATGTAACAGATTACATATCTGGGATCCTGATCCGGTATCACATACCCAGGACGTAGAGGATACTGAGAAACAGTTCTGTATAATGAACACACCCGAAGATGATGCATCAGCATGCACTCTCTTCGTTTGGGCGGCACGGGAATTCTGGTAATCCCCAATTTCCTGCTCTGTCTTATAACAATTATAAGGTGGAGCGGGACCAACGTTCCCCAGCTCAGTATAACAAGCGGGTTCGGTCAATAATCCGTATTATTATCTTGATTAAGGCGTGATATGGTCACTACCTGGAGAGAGAGAGAGAGAAGAAAACACTCAGCGTGCGCTCTTGCAAGAATAGATTGGTTATTATTTTATCTAATCAGGATGGCTCCCACTGCTTTTTATCAAATCTTCCTTCAAACCCTAAAAGGAAAGACTAGCCGGGATTAATTACACACTACAAGTTCGCCAATCTTTCAGCCAGGCCAGTGTCGGTACTTTGAGGGAGGTCCCCCGTGCTTTCGCACGAACCTAATTAATGTAAACCTCGTTTTCCCAGAGGCGTAACCCCGTTGACACCTTTCTAGACACCTACTTCATTAGCTAATTGTAATGTATAAAACTCTCCCAGGAGTAACACTTACTCGCAGCGGGTATCGGGATCCAACTATCTCATAGAAGGTATGCAATCTCATTGCAAATTTCAACACTTGAAATTCCCGATAATATTTTGCCCCTAACCTCCTATGACCTTGACAAAGGCCAACAAACCATAGGATGCTAGTCAAGTTCAACCCGTCATTTCCTGATTGAATTAAACCCACCCGCACGGCCCTTGACAAAGGCCAACAAGGTCGCACGACTACCCTAACTCAATCTGCATCATATGCATAAGCAGATAAGCACCAGTTAGCTACCGCACACTGCGCCTTGACAAAGGCCAACAAACGCAGCACGAATACTAACTACTACTTATCTGAAATGACGGAGGGCTACGACAGGTTTTTCTGAAAACCTATTGCGTAATGAACTTGATATCGTTGTAGAATCAAATGATTTTGAAATGGAGTGTTTTTGAAGCTTTTCTAGTTTTGCTAAAGGAGTCATTCCCGGTGAAGGGATCGTCGGTCCTTTCCTCGTCGAATGAGGTGCGGGATATATCACATATATCACTGTGCAAAGCAAAAACTCTTAAAAGCAATCAAAAGACAAACCGAGTGTGTAGCATCTGCCAGTTATTGCTAAAGGAGTCACTCCCGGTGAAGGGATCTCGGTCCTTTCCTCATCGAATAAGGTGCAGGATATATCATATATACCTCTGTGCAAAGCAAGAACTGTAGCTACCTGTTTTATTTTGAAATTCGATTCTACAACATCTTAGGTTTCTTTTATTTCATTAATCACATTAATGAAGTCCCATCATTAAAGTACCTAAACATCACAGATAAATACGACGTACACTTATGCCATCTGCATTCGCCTCGATGTCCCCTCATGCACCGTTAGGTTAGGTAACTAACGGCAGAGCGGGGCAGGGCTAGCGCGGGTGTAAAACATAAGTAACGTCTATATAATATATCATATATACTATACAATGTATCTATCACAGAACATCACATGATCACATCACAGATATCGCAGCAGAAGAAACATATGAAATATTGGATATACTAGGACGTCCGTGTTTTCAATACGAGCCAGTATAAAACACGGATTCCACGGTCGCGATGAATAGCCAAACCCACACCCCTAGACCCCTACGAGAGCGGCAAGTAACCCTACCAATTCTAGAGTTAGGAGACCCGGACCCGACTCCTCGAGTTGGTCTCCCACTGGACTCCAGAACCCGGTTACTTGTGCCCTCCTCCTTGGGTCTATCCTAGTGCAGAAAAGTAAATAATATACAAACGGTGACTACTTCCGCTACCTGGAAGTGCCCCAATAAAAGAATATTACATACAAGTTTTTACATGAATGAAAATGAAAAACACTCATCTCACATAAAAACCCCCAGCTATTCAAACACGACGATCCAATATAACATATCCAGCAACACATAACATCACATGTCATCATCGTAAGTAAATATGTCCATCCCAATTGTCGTTGACATATAGCAACGAAACCGGCGATATCACATATTACACTTACGGTCACAAAAAAGAAATTGTAAAACTACAACAGTTGGAATCCGCAACCACCTCAGACATCGCATGCCTGACCAAATGAATTCCTTAGACATCGCATGCCTAACAATTATAAACCCCGCATTTCAGTCTCATAATCGAAAACTCTTTTCAATAACAAGTCGGGCAATTCAACAGGATTCCCGACATCCTGATCGAATGCTCGTCGCAAACTTCCGTAGACGGCCGCACCCCCGATACCGTCGACGAAGTGCACCAAGGCGGAACACCGCCACCGTGAGCACCCGAACGGATGCTTTCGGCGACGGGGTTCTCCTACAGTCACTTGGTCGGGGCTATGGAGTGAAGCTGTCTATTAAGTTTACCCGGCGAGTATCCGCGTACGCTACGTGATTGCGACGGACTTTTGATCACATCAAAATTCCGTGGCAACCGATCAAGTGAGACTAAACTGCTACGTTTATAACATTCATTCAGTTATCTCATAACTATTGTGAATTCCAATTATTGTATCCCATTCCGGATAAATAGAAAATGTTAAACTTTCCGATCGAACAATCGAACACCCAAGTTTTCCCGAAACTGATCAACACATGAAACAAGTATAACAACATTCCGTTCGTGCCTCAGTACCAACGGTCCAGCCGTAGAAGGGTCAAGCCAACGCCTCACATGTGGCACGCCGTACTGCCCCAAACCCGAAGGTTCAAAGGGCAGTTCAAGACGGTCACATAATCGAGTTAAGGTTTGTTGTCTTCTTGAGGGTCCATCGCGTTACTTGCACTACTTAGAACGTCGTTAAACGACGGAAAAATCCAACATTTGGAAATTTCCCGACAAGGGAAAAATTGGGTATTTATATCCGGTCGAACTTTTTAACATATTCTAAAATTTATCCGGAAAGCCACACAGACAAAATTTGATAATCCGATCGAACTCATGAAAACCCAAAACAACCCCTGAAAACTCAACTGTATAATAAAAATTAAAATATCCCAGGAAAACCAGCATAGAAATCTGAGAATTACTGTGAAAACCAAAACACACAAAACGACAAAACCGCCGCTGAACCGCCGCGTCGTGCATAGCACGTGCCGCGGTTCCACGGCGGAAAAGTTGAATTAGGCCCACGAAATTTACAGTAATTCTTAGAAAACCCTGCTTGATTTTCTGCATATTTTTAATTTGAAAAAATCCCAGTTTTTGAAAAAAGGACAGAGAGCATGGGTGTGTTGGGATTTCGGGTTCGTTCGGAGTTCAAAATCCGTCTAGACTTCGCCTAAGGCTCTAGCTAGGCTCTGATACCACTGTAGGGTTCCTAGGCACCCTAAAGAGTTCTCACAAGGCATCGAAGATGCCAATATAAAATTTTACGGGTGCCGAGAGACCCGACTACGGATCGTTTGCTAGAAAAACTAGGCGAAACAAAAACTAGTTAACAGTTAACTATAAGATAACGGAAATACAACCTTTGTAGATCCGATGCTCCACCTCCATAGCTCCGCAACGAAGTCCTCTCCGCTTTCCAAAAAGAATCCGGGCTCTCGCGTCGGCTTCGTCGGAGAATGGGCAAGCTAGGTCGTCGATGTCCATGCCGAAGATGATCTACGTCGAGGCATCGCTAAATCAAGCTCCGACTTCACCAAGTCAAGAAACTTGTGAAGTAAACACACTCTACTACTTGGCAAGAGGTAGAGGATGAAGAAATAGGAAGTGGGTAGACTTTAGAATTGGATTTCACACTCATTTTCATCAATCACCATTGATGAAGTGAACTTTCTTCATGTGAAGAAGATGAAGAAGAAGAAGAAAGAATTATGATGAGTTATTAGAAAATAGAAAATAATAGAATACTTATCATAATTCTAACTATGGTAATGTGTAGAGAATTAACCAAGGTTAGTTGAATGGTTAGGGTTAAGAATGAGATAAGAATGGTGGACTTTGGTCAAAGCTTCATGAAGTTTCAACTAAACAACAAAAGAAGCCACCATTCTTTTCTCATTTTCTTTTATTCATTTATCAAAAATAAATGGATAACTAAATAAGATAAATGAATAACAAATAATAAACCCTAACCATTTCATTAACCAAGGTTTAATACTTTACACTTAACCAAAAGCATGTATCATCAAACATGGTACAAGCAAGTGCACAAAATCATATCACATATATAATGTGCACATCCGAGTGAGAAAATCCATCTGAAGTAAACCGATACTAGTTGATGCAAAGTAATATATCAAATATATAATTATACATTAAATCATTAAATCAACACTTGATTTAATGATCCGGTCATATCGCATATAACCGACTAGTATCCAATGTATCGGCTTATCGAATCAACCCTCGATTCGATAACTAGGTTATATCGCATATAACCATTCGACACATTCATCGCGAGAATGAAATACGGTATCACATACACGCATTATTCTCGGTCCCGCACATATCTCATATGCGCTCCTATTTCATTTCGCTTGAGCCAGGAAAGCTCTGTGTAGGACTCTAAAGACTCGTCAATACGCCGGCAGCGGATGATGATCATATCAAATATCCACAAGCCGCAAGCGGTCTGCTAAACGTAACGGCCACCCGGGTATTGAGCGATCAGAAGATCGACGAGCAAGCCCGCTCACACTCCAGTGAATCCAACCAGTAACACTACCGTACAGTCCGGTCTGATCGTCTGATATGTCGCATATCTTGCCTAGGGGTGGTAAACGTCAGACCCCAATAGCTCGATAAGTCGTGTCGATATGAGGCTCATAACGGGTCGAGAAACTACTGGTAACACTTACCAGCAATTCTCTGATCAGCCCTGGCCAGGGACTTCCTGTTATAGCCAATCGAACACAGTGCAACATCAACTCCCTATACCGGGAGAGACGAATCCCCTCCTATCGCTCATTGCCTCCATGTGACTCGGGACTGTACCCAAAAACCACCGTTTTGCACGCCCTCTTGGACGTGGTAAGATGGAAATCAAAGCACAGTGGGAACCACACAAGACTCTATGACGATCTCGGGTCAACAGACTACTCTGTACCAGTGTCACCAGAGAACTGCCATCTGACGTGAGTTATAATACCATCTGGGAGTTCTCAGCGAGTCCGTCCAGTGTACCCAGTCTCTACTGAGCACCTGATTGATATGATATGTGCGTGTTCCAGTTTAAGTTTAAATACCGCAATCAAGACGGTTTCGCACGTAGCTAGCCGGTTGAGTACGGGTCGTCCGCAGGGAGATGGGAATCTTTTTCTATGTGTTTTTCGACGAGTTAAGTCCGGTTGTTCAGATTTTGTTGGATTATCTAAGTGTTAAGTTGATATTTAAAGAGGGCTTGTTAGGGTTAGGATTAGGTTGGTTTGAGTTAGGAGTCTCCACATCTTTCGTTGCCCCTCTTAATATCGGTGTTACAGTAATCGGCAACAACGGGGATTAGCACGACTAGGAAGGACTTTGCGAGTATAAGCTAGGCTTTCCAACGCATAAGTCTTCCTTTTGGTGCTTGTCCGTCCGTTCTTGGCTCTTATCCATAACCTCCGGTTAATTCAACCACAACCGGTCTCACTACGGAATCACCGCTATCATGTAGGATAGGGTGCCGTAAGGAGCGAATTGTGGTTCAATTAACGGGAGTCGATTTAAGTTGTTGGGCAAGGAAAGAATGAGAGAGATTTCCTTCTCTCAAACTTCCCTTATCCTACCCTAACAAGTATAAAACTACTCACACTTCATGATAAGGAAAAACAAAACAAAACAAAAGAGGAAGATAGAAAGAAGGAGAGTAGAAGAATACGACTAACTATTTGCGACCTCACCTTGGCGAGGATCGAACGTAAGTATCATTGTCGTATGAAAGGATAAAGAAAAAAGAGAAGAAAAAAACAACAAGGAAATAACAACAACTACTTAACAAATTTAAAGTTACAACAATTATAACAAAAGTAAGACAAGCATGATAATAAATGGTTCTTCTTTATTCATCACTCTTCACTCAAAAGCTCACTACAAGTTTAATGGAGAAGAGGTGAGAAGAGGAAGAAGAAACACACTAAACTTTAGCAAAATGAAACTACAAAAATTGACCCCCTCCTTCACAGAATTCTGGGGTATTTATAGGCTGGAAAATGAGAATCTAGGGCAACAATACGGGCCCATATGAAATTACCAAACACCCCCTGAAAACCCTGAACATTTGGCGCCATAACGGCCGCGGATCCGCGGCCTGGACCCCACTTTGGCCGCGGATCCGCGGCCTTATTGTCGAGTTGGGCTTTGGGCTTTTTGGTGGTGGCCTGATCTGATGAGTACTTCATTCTGGTATATGTATTTTCTTATAATTGCTTCACGAATTTTCCAGAATTCTGTTGAGGGAAAGGTGGACTTTTTGTCAAGATTTTGTCATGATTTGCCTCGAGCTCCGCGTAGATCTCTTGGATTTTGTGCTACCATTGAGCCTTGTGCATGAGAATGACATTGATTTGACCTTTTGTCTTCCTATTGATATCTGGCAACATACGGATGAAGAGCAGAGACCGTGTTTTTATCTGTGGTTGGCAGGAACCCGGATTTTTTTCGTGTTTTCCATGAATTTCACCGTTTTAGAACCGAGAACCTGTATCCTGCAATTGACTAGCAAACACGGCTCAAGAGTATCTACCGATATGCAATGTGACAAAAATTGGGCGGTATGAAAATGCAAAAATCTGATATGAACAAATACCCCCAAACTTATCATTTGCTCGTCCCGAGCAAAGCCCATTTATTCACAAAAAATTTCCTAACCTCACTTTCGCAGGGAACGCGATTGCACTGAGCATGTGCAATAAGCCGTTAAACCTCTAGGTGTCCCTAGTAGGAGGAGTGTTGTCTCCTGAGGGTTTTCAGCGGATACTACCCACAAAATCCGGTCAAGTTGGTTTTGCAAAATGACTAAGCTTCAAACCCTAAAGTTTTGTTTTAGAAAATAACAATTCTATAATCCTAAGTCTAGACCATCGAACCTTTATTTTTCACACCTCGCTTCTTATTTAACTACAGATTTTATATGTCTTTACGTGCAGTGCAAATAGTGTTGTTAAGTTCCAGAAGGATCGATTAAAGTCATCATGTCGCACAATAAAGCCCAGGTAACAATTTTAAAAGGATCACATAAGTTTTATAAAGAGTTAAGCATTTTTCAAGTTTCGTTTTCCAGTAAGGTTTCAACTTCAGAATTTCTATCTTCCTTAACAGAAAACTAAGTCGTATTTTTCACTCCACCTTTTTCTTGTTTTCATTTCATACACACCTCTGTGAACGTGCAATAGTCTTTATCATAGAATAAAACCTTCATATCTCCGTTAAAAATTTTTTTTAAAAGCCTGTCTTTTATCAAGATTATTCTCACACAAAGAACCGTTAGGAATTTTAACTCGGAGAGAACACTTGCTTGACTTTGTTTTAAACTGGACTTTCTAGGCTTCTTAGCGAGCTTTGGGCCAATGCACCCAAACCAGTTGGTTTTAGGGCATTAGGTGTAGAAACACCCCAGCGGACTTAATTACTCAAGTTACCTAGGTCCAAAAACAAAAGACAGTTTGGCGTAAAAATCAGATGATTTGATACGAACGGAGATATAACCGGCAGTTCAAATATTTTTTTGGATAAAAGACGTGTTTAGTGAGTTTGGTGTGTAATCATTCCAATCAAGTTTCAGATGGGTTATTTTTCAGACTTAGCTCTAATTACGGCATCAATAACATTCCTTCATATTCGCTTTACTTCATAAACTATTCTTGACATTACTTATTTCAGAACAAACCTATTTGATCCTCAGAAAATCATTTATCTGTTTAAAAGTTTAAACATGAAAGACTTGTCATCTAATTCCCAAAATCTTACGACACGTGTAGTGTGATGTAAAGACGTATATCAGCTATAGTTAACGTCAAAGGAGAGTTATCTTTCAGGTTTTCAAAATCCAAACATAAGATCTAGTTATTCCTATTTTTTCAAACAAAAACCGTCGAATGTTGAATCAGAGTTCTTCCACAAGCTAACTTGACAAAAAAGTTTTAAATTTTTTTTTGAAAATTTTCAAATTTTTATGGATTTTATGGATATTAATATGCAGATGCAAAATATACATATGAATGCGAAGGTAAGAAATGCGTACCGAGCGTACCCCCAAACTTAAACTGGACAGTGTCCTCACTGTCGTTGCATGAAGAGATCATTTGAAGGGTCAAAATTGTCGGTTAGTGATACACAAATTTTTATTTGTTTTTGTTTTTAAAGAAAAGCAAAAGAATATACACAAATATATACAAAATGGTTTGTACATACCCCCAAACTTATTTGGAACAGTGTCCACTGTTCTTGGCTGGATAACCGAAGTTTGGAGGTAGGCAGAGGAAGATCATTCAGGGTAAACCGGCTCCTGTAAGAACAGGAGCTCCTCTGTTGGTTCGGCGCTAAGGTACGGTTTGCATCGGTGTCCGTTCACTTTGAAGAGTGAACCGTCCTTTGGATTTTCCAAATCCACGGCGCCCTGCGGATACACATTCCGCACAAAATACGGCCCTTTCCAGCGAGATCTGAGCTTTCCAGGATGGAAGTGAAGTCGGGTGTCGTAAAGCAGTACCTGCTGACCAGGTACGAAGGTTTTGCGCAAAAGGTGTTTATCATGAAACACCTTCGTTCGATTCTTAACGACAACCGCGTTGTCGTAAGCCTCATCCCTAAGCTCGCATAGTTCGTTCAGCTGCAGCTTCCGATTACTGCCCGCATCCTCAAGAGACAGATTCAGCTCCTTTATCGCCCAAAATGCGCGATGCTCTATTTCGACAGGAAGGTGGCAGGCTTTTCCGTACACAAGCCGATAGGGAGACATGCCAAGGTCGGTCTTATAAGCGGTTCTAAATGC
Organism: Agapanthus africanus; assembly: GCA_030015575.1. Lineage (NCBI taxonomy): Eukaryota > Viridiplantae > Streptophyta > Magnoliopsida > Asparagales > Amaryllidaceae > Agapanthus > Agapanthus africanus. Next base: position 59,255,751 of record JASDDO010000029.1, read on the forward strand.
CCAAAGGGCATCAGTGAGTTTCAGAGACCAATCCTTACGGTTCTTAGAAACCGTCTTCTCCAGTATCTGCTTGATTTGCCGATTTGAAACTTCGGCCTGCCCGCAGGTTTGGAGGTGGTAGGGCGTAGAAAGCTTATGATTAATGGAGTATTTCCGCATTAAGGCTTCGAAAGTTTTATTGCAGAAATGACTCCCATTGTCGCTAATGATCGCTCGGGGGTGCCCAAACCGGGAGAAAATGTTTTCTTTAAGGAACCTAATGACAACCTTGTTGTCGTTAGTCCGGCTGGGCACAGCCTCGACCCATTTAGAGACGTAATCAACAGCTAGAAGAATGTACAAGTTCCCAAAAGAGCTGGGAAACGGCCCCATGAAGTCTATCCCCCAAACATCGAAAATCTCCACAACCAAGATCGGTTGGAGCGGCATCTCGTTCCTCCGGGATATCCGGCCCATGTATTGGCACCGGGAGCAAGTCTTGCAATAGTCGTGAGCGTCTTTGAAAAGTTGTGGCCAATAAAAACCACATTGCAAGATCTTCTCAGCTGTCTTTCTGGGGCCAAAATGCCCGCCACACGCTTGATCGTGGCAAAACGACAGCACACTCTTGAATTCATCGTCAGGGACACACCGACGAATAATCTGGTCGGGACAGTACTTGAACAAGTAGGGTTCATCCCAGTAAAAGTGTTTTACTTGGGATAAGAAGCGAAGTCTGTCCTGACTCGACCATTCAGTCGGTAGTAATCCCGTGGCCAAATAGTTCACAATATCTGCGAACCAGGGTTCGCACGATACTGTCAAGAGTTGTTCATCCGGGAAAACGTCGTTGATCGGAATTGGAAGCGAAGGCGAAGAAGGAAGTCGAGAGAGATGGTCGGCAACTACGTTTTCACATCCTCGTTTGTCCTTAATGACAAGGTCAAACTCTTGAAGCAAGAGGATCCAACGTATTAACCGAGATTTGGCATCTTTCTTCGCAAAAAGATGGCGCAGAGCAGAATGGTCAGTGTAGACAATGACTGGAGAGCCGATGAGGTAGGGCCTGAACTTTTCTAAAGCAAATACAACAGCTAAGAATTCCTTCTCAGTTGTTGTATAGTTAAGTTGGGCGTCGTTCAGGGTTCGGCTTGCGTAATAGATTACGTGCGGCATCTTGTTGATGTGCTGTCCAAGGACAGCACCGATGGCAAAGTCGGATGCATCGCACATGATCTCGAATGGGTGCGTCCAGTCAGGAGAAGAAAGAACGGGAGCAGAAGTGAGAGAGCGTTTCAGTGACTCGAATGCAGTCACACAGCTCGAGTTGAAGTCGAAAGGTGTATCCTTGGCCAGCAAAAGCTTCAAGGGCCTAGCAATCTTGCTAAAGTCCTTGATAAACCGTCTATAGAAACCGGCATGGCCAAGGAAGGCTCGGATATCTCTGACGCATCGGGGAGGAGGCAGATTGGAAATGACCTCAATCTTTGCTTTGTCAACCTCTATGCCATTTTGCGAGATGATATGTCCTAAGACAATACCTTCGCGCACCATGAAGTGGCATTTCTCCCAGTTCAAAGTGAGATTCTTGTCCTTACATCGGGTAAGGACAGCGTCAAGATGCAGCAAACACTCGTCAAAGGAGTCGCCGAAGATGGAGAAGTCATCCATGAAAATCTCCAGAAATTTTTCCACCATGTCAGAGAAAATTCCCATCATACACCGCTGGAAGGTAGCGGGCGCATTGCATAACCCAAAGGGCATGCGTCGATATGCAAACGTGCCGAAAGGACAAGTGAAAGTGGTCTTGTCCTGGTCTTTTTCGGCGATGGGAATTTGATTATAGCCAGAGTAGCCATCAAGAAAACAATAGTACTCATGTCCGGCCAATCGTTCCAGCATCTGGTCAATGAAAGGTAGCGGAAAGTGGTCTTTCCGTGTTGCGGCGTTGAGTTTTCTGTAATCAATGCAAACTCGCCACCCAGTTTGGGTGCGAGTAGGGATTAACTCATTCGCCTCGTTGGTTATGACCGTGATGCCCGACTTCTTGGGGACAACATGAATGGGGCTAACCCACTGGCTATCAGAGATAGGGTAAATGATACCACTATCTAGACATTTGACGATCTCCTTCTTCACAGCCTCCTTCATGACTGGATTAAGACGTCTTTGTGGATCCCGGGCTGGTTTGGCATCATCCATCAGATGAATGTGATGCTCAACGATCAGGGGACTAATCCTCTTGATGTCCGCCATGGACCAGCCAAAAGCTTGCCTGTTGCTGTGCAAGACCGCGAGAAGGGCTTTCTCTTGCTCGGGAGCTAGAGAAGCCGAGATGATGACAGGAAGGGTCTCGTTCTCACCTAAGTAGGCGTTCTTAAGGTGAGACGGCAAAGGCTTGAGTTCGAGCGTTGGATGTGAAATGATGGAAGGCAAGACTGGTGCAAAGGTCTCGAACTCAAAGAACTCCAGCAAAGGTTCAAAGCGAGTGTAGGCAACCGAGTTGGATGGTTCAGGTAACTCATCCGGAAAGTCGAAAGATTCAAACTCGGGTTGTGCGCGGCTAAGATCGTTCAAGAACGTGAAACACTCGTATTCGTTGTCGGGCACAGCAGCAGCAGGTTCGAAGAGAAACGCACTAGTGGCGTCAAGATTATCGTGTTCAAACAGAAACTCCTCGAATTCACACTCTTCTGGTGTGATCTCCTGGATCGAGCAGACATCCAGTATATGAGCATTAGGTTCGGCGGGCTGATTCCCCAACCTAAAAATGTTGAGTTCAATTGTCATATTTCCAAAAGAGAGGTTCATCGAACCATTGCGACAATTGATCACAGCATTTGAGGTTGCGAGAAATGGGCGACCGAGTATCACCGGAATTTGATTCCGGGGGTTAGCTACAGGCTGTGTATCTAAGACAATGAAGTCGACGGGGAATATGAAGTCCCCGACTCTTATTAACACATCCTCTAGCTCACCCCTAGGATGGGTGATCGATCGGTCGGCCATCTGGAGAGTGCAGTGCGTGGTTTCAGCTCTCCGACGCCTAATTGCTCGTATACTGAATACGGAAGCAAGTTAACACTGGCACCAAGATCTAATAGTGCGCGGTTGATGTTCTTATCCCCAATAGTGATTGAAATCGTAGGACAGCCAGGGTCCTTCCGTTTTTGTGGTAAAGATTGGGTAAGAGCATCACTCACAGCACTGGCCAAGAAAACTTTCTTTGGTACCTGAGACTTCCTCTTTTTCGTGCACAAGTCCTTTAAGATTTTCGCGTAAGACGGGACTTGTTGGACAGCATCTAAAAGAGGAATGTTAATGTTAACTTGCTTAAATAACTCCAGAATCTTCTCCATTTGTGGATTTTGTTTGTTAGACCTCAACCGGTTTGGAAATGGAACATTTTGAAAATTGGTTGAGTCTAAAGCTGGAGGAGGAGATTGTGGAGTTGGAACGGATCCCAAAATAGGTGTCTTCGTGGAGTGAGAAGTGGGTCCGTTCAGAGAAGAAGAGGAAGGAGAGCCTTGCGAAGAACGGAGAATAGGCTCAGAAGACGAAGAAGAAGAAGAAGAAGAAGAAGAAGCAGCGGCCGGGGTGTCATCGTTGATCTGCTTGCCAATGTTGTTTTGCAGCATCCTTCCCGATCTCAGTGTAGTCACGACACTCACATTATGGTTTTGTTGTTCAAGAGCAACATGTGCATTATGTGGGTGACCGGGATTTGGAAGTGGCTGGGACGGGAGCTTCCCCTTCTCTCGCTCGCTCAAGGCCGCGTTCAGCTGTGCAATCTGGGCCTCAATGGTCTTGATGCTTTGCCCGTGTGCGGCAGTGTGTTGCACTAAAGATTGAATCGAAGACTGGATGTTGGCGGTGGATTGAGTCGACTGTTTAACGAACGCCTCCAGACTTCGCTCGAGCGAGGAAACCTTATCGTTGTTCGACGGAACAAAGTTGTTTGGTGGAAAAGAATTGTTTGGTGCAAAGTTGTTCGTCTGGTTTTGGAAAGGTTGGGGTTGGAAGGGCTGCTGATACTGAGTTTGTTGCTGCGCTTGTTGTTGCGGCGGAGGGGCCCTTTGGAAATTGTTGCCCTGGAATTGATTTTGATTCTGATTCCAGGCGAAATTGGGATGGTTCCTCCAACCGGGATTATAGGTGGAAGAGTATGGATCATTCCTCGGTCTTTGCTGGAAGGCAGCATTAACCTGATCCTGTCCTTGCGGGGGTGGATTGTAAGGACACTCTTCGGTCAAGTGGGAAGGATCGGAACAACAAGCGCAGATGGTACGAAGGGGGAGAACAGGTGTGGGGGCAGGAGCAGAAAATTTGCTCTCTATCGCTTCAAGCTTTCATGTTATTGCAGCCATTTCAGCTTTCATCGCAATAGAGACATCGAGTTGGTGGATTCCTACCCTAGACTGACCGGTAGAAGTGGAGGTAGAAGAAGAAGAAGTCGGTCTGGTGCTCTCCCACTGTAGCGTTTGCTCCGCAAGATCGTCAAAGAACTGCCACGCTTCCTCGTCAGATTTGGATAGGAAGTGGCCCTGACAGATGGTTTCCAGCAACTGCTTCGTTGCTGGGTTCAGTCCCTCGTATAAGGTTTAGCAGAGTTGCCATTTCTCTATACCGTGGTGAGGACACTGAACAAGAAGGTCTTTGTATCGGTTAAAGCACTTCCAGAAGGGTTCAGAAGGAAGCTGGGAGAATTGGTTGATTTCATTTCGAATTCTTGCGGTCTTATGATTTGGATAGAATTTTTTAAGAAACGCTTTAACAAACTCGTCCCAGCTGGTGATTGAGTGGAAAGCGGTGCTATACAGCCATTTTTCAGCGAGATCGCATAAAGTGAACGGAATGACCCGTAGACGTATAGCATTGTCCGACATCTGGGTTGTTTTCATCATGGCACAGACGTTTTGAAATTTGTTGATGAAGATATAGGCATCTTCAGATTCAAGCCCATGAAAACGTGGAAGCATGTTGATGAAATGGGGCTTAATTTCAAAGTTGTCCCCATTGGCCGGAGGAAGAGAAAGGCAGGTGGGAAGTGCAGAACGGGTAGGGTAGAAACGATCCTGGAGCGCAATTCGCTGCGGCGCTACAACAGGCGGAGGTGGTGGGATATTGGTCTCCGTAGGAGGTGGAGCCAATCCAGGGGTGGTCAAAGAGATGTTCGGATTAAATCCAAACATCGCGGAAGAAGAGGTTGGTGAAGGTGAAGGTGAAGGTGAAGATGTATGAACAGAATTCCGGTCAACGTCGGAGTTGGCCGGCAAAGGAAGGGGTGAAAGAGGAGTGGACGGAGTATCGACTTTGGAGTCGATCGCGTAGTCGGTCGCGACTAACGTAACGCGGACTAGACGGGCGCTAGTGTCCCGAGTCCAAGCGGACATACACTAAACGAGTTTAGTATAGTCAAAGCGGAGAAGGTGAGGGTAAGAAAACGTCAATGGAGAAAGGCGATGGGTGGTGGGTGAAAATGGATTTGGCGACAAAAGGGCAAGTTTTTATAAAAGTTTTTGATATTTTCTTTTTTTCTTTTTTTTTTTTTTTAGAAAGATTTTTACAGAAATATGTACGGAAATACGGCTTAAGCAATCACAAACAAGATATGCACAATCACACCTAGATCTAGGGTAACCTAGGTCTACTAGACCTGCTCCTGAACTTGATTGTCGAAGTTAAAAAATATCGAGAAACGGGCTTAAAAATACACTGATCACGAGGCCAGGTAAGTGCAGAGATAAGGGGAGGTTGTCCAACGCTTTCGCGAAGTTCCTTAATTAAATAACCCTTTCTCTTTCGGCGGTTGCGCCTTTAACACTTTCCTAGACACCCCGTAAACAATATACAGTTAAGCGAGGTTCTAAACAAGGTTTATCTTCTCCTAATGAGCGCGAAGTCCTTAGGGCTGAAGTCTAGTATTTTTTAAATTTACAATGGACAATGCATATGCTTTAGTGATTTCCGGGGTCCTGGGAAGGGTGATGAAATCCCCACCCAATCTGGATTGGTTTCAAGCCCCTTAAGTCCGTATTAAAGAATGCAAAACAGTAACAAATCAACTGCAAACAATTTTTATTTGCGGCACAAAGAATCCTGCACAAGAACAGTTTATTGGAAGGGGGAGAAGAGTTTGCGCAAAGAAGGCTGCAGAAAACACAGTTCAGTGGAGTTCAGTGGAGTTCAGAGAAGAGAGAGACTCACCAGAAAGAAATTGCACCCCTGAAGCCACCAAGTGGCCGCGGATCCGCGGCCTAAGCCTTCTGTTGCCGCGGATCCGCGGCAGGAAGGAGAGATTGGGCCTTCATTTTTTCTGTGGGTGCTGGTATGGGTCTCCTCTGCTTGTCTGGAACTTCTGAATTTTTATTTGCTCACTGTAACTGCTCCAGATCTTGACAGTAGACCGTATGCTTCGTTTTGTCCGTCGCGGTGTAGCCGCGAAATGTGGGTCTATTTTCCCACGTCTTTGGCACTGTACTTGAACTCCGTATTTTCAACGTCTTGGCCACGGAACTCGAACCTTGTATTTTCCTGCACACTTGCACAAAAGCTAATCAAAAATAACAAGATGATTTTTTTACAAAGTATATATATTTTTTTGTTGTTGTTTTTCGGTTGTTTTTATATTAAAAAATTAACCCGAAATTACACAAGGAAATAAACTACCGTCTCCCCGGCAACGGCGCCATTTGATTGATATGATATGTGCGTGTTCCAGTTTAAGTTTAAATACCGCAATCAAGACGGTTTCGCACGTGGCTAGCCGGTTGAGTACGGGTCGTCCGCAGGGAGATGGGAATCTTTTTCTATGTGTTTTTCGACGAGTTAAGTCCGGTTGTTCAGATTTTGTTGGATTATCTAAGTGTTAAGTTGATATTTAAAGAGAGCTTGTTAGGGTTAGGATTAGGTTAGTTTGAGTTAGGAGTCTCCACATCTTTCGTTCCCCTCTTAATATCGGTGTTACAGTAATCGGCAACAACGGGGATTAGCACGACTAGGAAGGACTTTGCGAGTATAAGCTAGGCTTTCCAACGCATAAGTCTTCCTTTTGGTGCTTGTCCGTCCGTTCTTGGCTCTTATCCATAACCTCCGGTTAATTCAACCACAACCGGTCTCACTACGGAATCACCGCTATCATGTAGGATAGGGTGCCGTAAGGAGCGAATTGTGGTTCAATTAACGGGAGTCGATTTAAGTTGTTGGGCAAGGAAAGAATGAGAGAGATTTCCTTCTCTCAAACTTCCCTTATCCTACCCTAACAAGTATAAAACTACTCACACTTCATGATAAGGAAAAACAAAACAAAACAAAAGAGGAAGATAGAAAGAAGGAGAGTAGAAGAATACGACTAACTATTTGCGACCTCACCTTGGCGAGGATCGAGCGTAAGTATCATTGTCGTATGAAAGGATAAAGAAAAAAGAGAAGAAAGAAACAACAAGGAAATAACAACAACTACTTAACAAATTTAAAGTTACAACAATTATAACAAAAGTAAGACAAGCATGATAATAAATGGTTCTTCTTTATTCATCACTCTTCACTCAAAAGCTCACTACAAGTTTAATGGAGAAGAGGTGAGAAGAGGAAGAAGAAACACACTAAACTTTAGCAAAATGAAACTACAAAAATTGACCCCCTCCTTCACAGAATTCTGGGGTATTTATAGGCTGGAAAATGAGAATCTAGGGCAACAATACGGGCCCATATGAAATTACCAAACACCCCCTGAAAACCCTGAACATTTGGCGCCATAACGGCCGCGGATCCGCGGCCTGGACCCCACTTTGGCCGCGGATCCGCGGCCTTATTGTCGAGTTGGGCTTTGGGCTTTTTGGTGGTGGCCTGATCTGATGAGTACTTCATTCTGGTATATGTATTTTCTTATAATTGCTTCACGAATTTTCCAGAATTCTGTTGAGGGAAAGGTGGACTTTTTGTCAAGATTTTGTCATGATTTGCCTCGAGCTCCGCGTAGATCTCTTGGATTTTGTGCTACCATTGAGCCTTGTGCATGAGAATGACATTGATTTGACCTTTTGTCTTCCTATTGATATCTGGCAACATACGGATGAAGAGCAGAGACCGTGTTTTTATCTGTGGTTGGCAGGAACCCGGATTTTTTTCGTGTTTTCCATGAATTTCACCGTTTTAGAACCGAGAACCTGTATCCTGCAATTGACTAGCAAACACGGCTCAAGAGTATCTACCGATATGCAATGTGACAAAAATTGGGCGGTATGAAAATGCAAAAATCTGATATGAACAGCACCCGTATATCATCTCTGATGTCAAACACCAATGGATATGGGATCATCCATCGCCCATCTGTATGGGTCGAGAAGGTACACGCTAGTCTACTCTGGTATATCGATGCCCCGTCTCGATACACCCACGACTAGGGACTTTGAAGGATGTACTTATGGACTACCATGTCCCCACTAGTATGATCCGCATCATAGTCCAGGTAGTCAAGTATAGATCCTAAGGGCTTTACCAACATGTAACAGGGAGACAATCAGTGTACACGTTAAGGTAAAGAGCAACCAGATAGCATACTATCATGTCGAGCAAGAAAGTCCTCCCTATATATGTCCCAGCATCCACTACAATATACATCCAATGTACAGCAATGGCCTCTAGGGCATACATATAACTAACAATAAGAAGACCGATGAGGTGAACCCATCCAAACACCTACTGAGCCTGAATGTGACAATCTCCGTACAATCATGTCTGTTCGTCTAAGAGTATCGCATGTCGGGCCTAGGGGGGTGGTAAATGTCAGACCCCTAATTGTAAGTCTACGTTAGCGCCCCGGCCGTCTACAGATGCCAAATGCGGAACAAAAACTTTTTAACTGGCGCTATCGTATACTTTAACCCGGATCTATCATTATTGCTAAACTAACAAACTGTAAAGAGTGTAGAAAGGTTATACCGAACGATCCGAGTCCTTCGTTCTTTAACCATCATCCCACGCTCCGTTGCGGCTGCTCCGATCTCTTCGATCTCCGATCTGCTCGTCCAGGTGGCACCACGTCACTGATTCTTTAAACGGGCTCCCGCCTCTGACTCGAGGCAACTCGGTCGTCAAGTTTGCTAAAAGAGACGACCAAGAATGATGTAGAGAATGAGTAGATGACTTTGTCTCACTTCGTCCAAATCTGTGGACGATCGGTTAATGAAGTTACCACTCGAAATGAAATGGAATGAGAAATGAACTATGAAATTTCCATGTATCCAAAACTTCAATCTTTTCTTTCAACAACCATAATCTTTTCTCTCAAGTGAGTGAGTGAGGAGGAGGAGAGGGGGCCGGCCATATATAGAGGTAGGGGGGTGAGTGTAGGAGAGGGGAGGTGACCACAAGAAAATATCATGTGTGAACACAAACAAATATCTCTAGTATGAACACAAAGTGTGAACACACCAAAAGCAACCAATGAAAACACAACACCATTTAACCTAGTCACCTCATCTAGATGCTTCTAGAAACTTCCACACTCATCTCAAGAAAAGATAAATCCGTCTTTAACCGAATGTTAAAAGACGGCTGATAGAAAACTGGAAACTGGCAACTTCCAAAAGTGATCCTGAAACGACTTTCAGGATAACCCCGTAACTGTATAAATATACCCGCATTTGTATTACGACCGAATACAAATGCAACTGAGACAAAGATATTATATCTACTCAATATAATACTCGGATCCGGCTTAAACCAAAGCCGACCAGTATCATCTGCCCGAAAACTGATACGTGCGTAAACGCACGTGCATTTTCCAAACCCTGCCATAAAACCATACGGCCTCTACAACGTTTCGCCCGAACTTGGGAAACTGTCTGTGGGGGACTCTAATGACTCGTCAGTACCCTGGCAGTGGGTTTAACCACAAACCGTCAGCGGCACTAGCTATGCGTAACGGCTGCCCATGGACTGACCTCAAGGGAGGCCGATGAGCGAACTCATCCGGAAACCCTACTGAGCTTAACAGTGACAATGTATATACAGTCCGGTCCGGTCGTCTATGAGTATCGCATATCTGCCTAGGAGGCTAGTAACGTCAGACCCCCAATAGCAGTATAAGTCGTGTCGGAGTGTAGCCCAATAACACCCTGAGATACTACTGGAGTACCTACCAGTAAATCTCCTGCCACGGCCGTGGGCTTTGTGTAATGGCTCTCCTAGACACAGCACGATCTCGCCCCCAATACCGGGAGAGACGAATCCCCTGCCGATCCGCTCACGTGCCTCCATATGGCTCGAGACTGTACTCAAAAGCTACCTGTTTGCACGACTCCTTTGAGCCGTGGTAGGGTAGAAATCAAAGCATAGTGGGAACTCACACGAGACAAATGACGACCTCAGGTCGATGAACTAACCTGTACACATGTCACCAGGGAACTGCTATCTGAAGATATGTATAATACCAACTAGCAGGTTCCCGGCGAGTCCTGTCCGGTGTACTCATAACCCAATAAGCACCTGTATACATCTTAGGTGATCCAACTGACACCAGTGGCTTGTGAGACTGGCCACCGCCCCTCGTCGGGGTCTCGACTGTATACACTAGTCTACTCCGGAGTATCGATGCCCTGTCTCGAAACTCCCACGACTAGGGACCACAATTAAGGATATGCGTATAAACTACCCAACTCTCACGTATATGATCGCCATCATACAGTTGGTAGTAAAGCAAGATCCTAAGGGCTCTATCAAAGTGTAACATGTAATCAGTCACCTGAACATGTACACGACTGATAAAGGCAAACCAGATAGCATACTATCATCTTGAGTAAGATTGTCCTACCGGTATAGCTCCTCTGCAATCATTGCAATCACGTACCTGCGATCCAATTCAAGTCTCAAAATTCACGCATTCGTCCAAATTGTCATTTTCATTATATTCATCATCATCATCATCATTTTCAATTTTTAATGAAATATAAAAAAAAGAGAAGAGGAAGAGAAAGAATAGGTGGAAGAAGAGCAGACGGAGAAGAGGGATGACTAGGAAGAAGGGAGGAGGCGGGGGGAGGGCGGAAGAAGGAATTTTTTAATTTTAATTTAAAATTATCTTAATTTTGAATTAAACTAAGTTTAAAGAAAAACCAATTAAAATTAATTGTAAACCATTCATTATTGTTAAATATTAACGGTGTTGGATGAATATTCTAAAAAGATGATTTTTCTTGGCAGCCAGAGGTTCATTTAATGATTTTTTTAAGTGTTGGGGTGTTTTAGTAATACTAATTTTAGTGGTTGTTTTCGTAATTAGCTAAGTTCTCGGGGTTAATAAAGTAAAAAATCATTTTTAATAATCGTTGTAGAAAGGCTGAAAAGAATAGTAGATGGAAAGTAACACTAGTATCTATTTAAATTGATTTTGAAATATTCTGTAATGTTTGGTATTTATTTCTTAGAAATTCAAAGATGGTATAAGGATATAGTATTTTGTAACATTAAAATAAGACGCAAAATTATTGGATAGAATGTGATGTATACATGTTTGCCTTTTTGATGCGCAATAGAGAGAGATCCTACTAGTTCATTAAAATCTAAAGATATATTATTAACTGGATGATTACTTAAATCCTTCCATATGCAGGTTTGCAATATAAAAAAGAGACCTGTAGTGATGAAGAGGTCTAGGTTTAGCTAACGTTAAAGTTAAACACTTATTGAACTCGTTGAAATTCATCGATATCTAATATAACGTAGAGTGAAGAAAACCTTTTTAGCTTGTAAAATACTTTTAAAGAGTTGTGATGTATCACTTATATCAGTTTTTGTACAAATATTAAAAATAATACATAGTCGCATGAGAACATCAATTTGTTAGCTATTGGAGCATAGTAATAAACTAACATGCACCGGTTACAATATCCAATTTTTTTGGAGATGGAAAAAACAGGGTTAGTAGATTAAAATCAAAAATATGAAATGTTTACATTCCTGAATAGACATTGACATGCAGCAAGATCATCCAGACGTCCTTTATAAGTTCATTCAGGCTCGAGCAATTTCTAATGTATATTTATGTTTTTTCAACGATGCTATTATGTTATGGAGTATAATCACAAGTTGATTGATACAATTGTGTTAATATAATAATTGAAAGAATGGGAAAATTGTTCTTTTGTATTACTATTTTAAAGAATTTAAATAGGCAAATTGAACAACATTTGCATTTGGACATAAAACACAAACAAATAAAAATAACTTTGAAATTGATTTCAATAAATAAAGTTATGTCTTCTTGAAAAGTCATCCAAGTAGTGTTGTAAATAAAACCTAAATTTTAAGTGGCATAACAAAGACTCCAAACATCTGAACAAACTAAAATTAAAGATTGTGGAAAGTAATTATTGAATCTAGAATGAAAATTTATGATGTTTTGCAGCAAGGTTTCAAATATAATATATTGAAATTGTATTGGATGGTTGTTTTCTATACTAGATAATGGATATCGAATGATAAATCCTAGATATGGGTCAATATCTGATGTTCATATCATGGATTTCGATATACATATCCAACACATCGGATTTATGTAGGCATCGCATATGTAGACATATATTACTGTGTAGTAAAAACAATTTGGGCGGCCGTCTAGATGGAAACAACACAAGACTGTTTAATTTTTACTCAAGCGTACAAATTTACTAGTTTTTGCACTTAAGTGGGTTAAGCCCCTTTCACCTACCGGGCGGTTTAATCCTTATAGGAGCGCATCCGGCAGACGCTTAGGTGGCCGAAACCGCTTGGTCATATTTTCTTTATTGTAAATGGTCAGAATTGGTTTGTTTTTGTTCTCTTTTAACCAAAAAAAAACATCACAAACCCAATTAAATCAACTTTCTCATTTTCCTCCGTAGAAAACTATCTCCCTTCATCCTTATACATTTTAAAACTAAAAATAACCAGTTAAATAGGCGCCTATGCAGCTAAATGGTATCCCCAACTGCCTAGATCCGTCTAACGCTTTTTACAACCTTTTGTATGATACATGATAAAAACCTAAAATGTCATTTTATTATAGAGATTTCATGTTATCTAAATGCAAGAACATGGAGTATATAAATCATATGCTCAAAGAGAAATCTTAATAAAGGTCTAAAGGAAACTAGGGCTAAGCTAAATCGATGTATTCCATTTGCTGATAACTATATTAAAACTTACTGGATGGACTTCTTTTTTTAATTGTTTTTTCTTTTGTAAATTTTGGGTTACACGTTTTTAAACCTATAGAAACTAATCTCGCTACCCAAAATCTCATTGAAATGATATCTTGAATTATCAAAGCGATATGTGGACCAATATGAAGCAGTCAATATATCAGAAAATATTTAGGAAAAACAATATCCACCTATTATTGCTCATATTGTATCGTTAAGGGTTCATGAAAACCTGTATATTGGCTGACACAGCTGATATTTTGAACTATGGACACCACATCATTGAATGTAAGAAAAAAAAAATTAGTTTTACTATTATAATGCAAATCCAAAGGAGTGGTCAGAATCCGTTAGCGTTGATTGGCATATGCTAGGAAAAAATGCGTTTGAAGTTGTGAAGTAAGAATTTTGACGATGTGGTCTAGTTCTTAAAGACCTTTTTATTCACTATTGAAAATTACAGATTGGGGCTTTTATTTTTACCATCTAAAGCCTTTTTTCATATAGAATAAAAGGTTTAACCTCGCTGAAACTTTTTTGAACCTCGAACCTTGAATCGTTATTATAAAATTGTGTGCATTTTGTATTTGATTTATTTAGTGCTTAAATTACAAACGCGTTCATTTTTTACACTGATAATTTATGTACATGCGTGCAAAATTCTAGTTTTGTTTTATTTTCATGCCCAGAAGGTCAATGATCTTTCTAGTAAAATGTGACTATTATTGAGCATCATTTTTCCTCTCTTGTCAAAGTTGAGCCGTAGCTTATCTCAATAATATATTAATATCAGGAGAGAGTTTAATTACATGAGAAACATATATTGATCGAGATAAACAAAAATAACAACGAAGAGCACTTCAAATGTTCCAGGTTCCAAAACTCATTCGGAAGAACGGAGTAGTTCCATGTTTTCTTCAGTTTCTCTTTGATCTTGTTAGTTGCTTCTGCTGTCCAAAACTTGAAGAGAAATTAATCGTATAAGGATACTTCTCTATGATTGAAAATTTTTGAGTTAAGCAAAAGCATATGATTATCTTTAAGTTATTCCAACAAAAAAATTCCTCCACATTCGGTGGGTTCCAGTTAAAAACCATTCCTCAATCTCATTGGGTAGCCTTGCATTTCTCAACACACTTGCCATTATCGTTAAAATCTCGACATTCAAAAGACAATATAGAAATAAATGATTATTTATTTCTTCATATGAATTACAAAACTAACAAGACTAGTCTTCTGTCCATCCTTTCCGTCTCATATATGTTGTTAAAAATTGTCTCTTGAGAAGAATCCAACAAAAATCTTCACTTTTAGTTTAGTTGAGCCATCGACTGCCAACTAAAGTCATACCTGGAGCTTGAAAGCTTGAAGGATTCCAAAGTTTAAGAATTTATAACAACCTCCAACTAATATTCATAGTTGGGCTTTTAGATTTTGACCAGCTTTACACTAATACAGAAGAAGACCACTTTGTTTGGTTCCTAGATGAAGACATCCTTTACTATCTCTGCTATTATAACTAGAATAATTGGGTTGCCATGTGTTGAAATCTCTCTCTCTCTCTACTCGTGCACCTTTGGAACTTGAAAAAAAAAGTTATCGATAACCGTTTTATTAATTCATACATGTTTACTAGGGTTTTTTACTTAAAACCACCCAAAACATAGATAATTACTAAAAAACCCCAAACTTAATAATAACTTGTTACTCCCCAAAAACTTTGAAGTTGCTCTTAGAATCCCCCACTAGACCTTTTCACTCACTCTGTTAGGGTTGTTAAAACCCCCAATCCACTCATCTGAACTCATCTTCATCTAATATCCAATTAGGGCTTCAATTCAAAATTAGGGTTTAGTAATTACTCTTCAAATCCTCCAATTGCAATGAAATATGGTTCTTTTTCAACCCTATCCTGTCATAAGGGCTTAATTGCAGGCTTCGTATAAGTGGAAGACTGAAAAAAAAAGAGGGAAAGTTCTTCGGTTGTCTTGTCCAGATAAAGAAGGGGGAAAGTTCTTCGGTTGTCTGGTCCAGATAAAGAAGAAGAGGAAAATAAAGAACAAGAGAGAAATACTGTTTTTATTGAATAAAGCCGTGGGGTTATAAGTGAAGAAAATGAGAATGTTATAAATTAGCTAACGGTTATGTATTCTTTGGACCGAAAATTTGCAGAGGATAAAATGAAGCAACTTGAAAGGTTTTTTTGGGGGAGGGGGGAGAGAGCGGGTAATAAGTAATTATCAAGTTTTGGGTTTTTTTAGCAATTAACTAAGTTTTGGGGGAGCTTAAGTAAAAAAACCCTATTTACTATCATTTTATCATAAGCCTTTCTATTTTTCAGTTGCATTGCAACGTGTATGAATTCTAGTTCAATTTTAATATGAAGCAAAGTAAATCTTCTCAAACGAAATCCAAAAAAAAGGGGGGAAAAGAGAATGGAAAATGGAAGGAAAACAAAAGAAACGGAAAATGAAGGCGGGAAAAAAGGCCAGTCTTAGATTAAAAAATGAGCTGGGTCTCATTTTGCTTTGATATTTGATATATTTGAAGTCAGTGACCTATTTCGGGCCTGTATTTCTGCGAAGTTATAAATTTGGGCCTTGAACGTTAGGCATTTCAAAGGGGCTGCTCTTAAGTATGGTATATTTATATTTATTTTTCTCTGACCCTTCTGAAATCTATAGCCAAGTAGTAAAATTTGGATTGTCACATGCAGGTATGTTTTTCTCGTGCCATTTTAAACGTTTATAATGCTGATCAGGTAGCCATTGTATTCTACCATATGAAAGCCATCCTTATTTTTGGCTTAAAAATTGTAAAATTGGAAGTCATGAATCTATGATGCACTACATTTTCCCGACTGAAAGAGCATAGCTAAAAGCCTGTCTCATGCATAATATCTTTCCAATGTAAAAAAAATTATATACAAAAGTAGGAACAAGAGACCAAAAAACACCACCGAGACACTGATAGAGCACCTATACAGTGAAAGCTATGGAGGAAGAGATCTACAATCCTATTAGTAGAATTTGGAAAACAAATCTTTTCCATGTTTTGACCATTGGATATGCATTGTGATGTGTGCATGCAACCATTTAATTAATTGGGAAAATGAAGACTCTTTTTTATAATTGTCAGCACACATCCCAAACTAGATCTAATGGCTAAAATATGGATAGGATTTGTTTTTAAATCGTACCGATAGGATCCTAACCCTCTCTCTCTCTCTCTCTCTCTCTCTCTCTATATATATATATATATATATATATATATGAGAATAATGGAGAAAAGAGGCCATAGGAGGGGATTTCCTCCTATGGCGTGGAAAAAATACAACCTCGGCCATTTTTTCTGACGATCGGCCCCCATCATCTTCATCGTTATCATCTAAGATGTGCGTACACCAAATTTCATGTGATTCCACAACCTTTTCACCGTTGATTTAGCAATGTAAAAAGTTCTATTGTCGGTAAACCGTTAATTTTGAACCCACTAAATCAACGGTGAAAAAGTTGTGGAATCACATGAAATTTGGTGTACGCACATCTTAGATGATAACGATGATGATGATGGGTGCCGATCGTCGGAAAAAATGGCGGAGGTTGTATTTTTTCCATGCCATAGGAGGAAATCCCCTCCTATGGCCTCTTACCTCCATTAATCTCTCTCTCTCTCTCTATATATATATATATAATGGAGGAAAGAGACCCTAGGAGACCTTTTGCGTTAGGCGGCTGGAAAAAATACGCCCTCCACCATTTTATTCGACGATCGGCATCTTTTAACTTGATATCCATCTTTTAATTTGTTGATACACCGAATTTCATATGATTACAACACCATTTTTCTGTTGATTTAACAATGTAAAAAGTTCTGTCACGTCTCGCTTCACAAAATACGTAAATACGGTGCATGACAAACCCAACCATGCCACCTATGACGAGAAAAAATTCTTCAATAGTCGCATTACGGCTGCCAATCAGATATCAAGAACAGTAAATAAAAATCTAACCAACACATGTTCAACTGCCACAATAAATAATAACACGAAAGTAACGAAAACGAATAAGGATCCAACAAGAAATGATATCTTAGCTACGTCCCTTATGGGTTCACAACATTAAACCATAAGTAGAAAATAAAATAAAACTAAATATCACTAACTAATCAGCAAAACTCCTCACTGCTCATCCTGCTTGTTAAAATATTCTCGATTTTCCTGCGACAAGGTTAAAGGGCCCTGGCCATGCAAAACCCAGACGTCAGTACGCCATAAATATCATCATAATAATAATTGAGCAATGTACTGTATAGGGTGCTATGTGCATCATAATGTATGGTTATAAACAAACAATCACATGTGATATAACAGTAAGTTATGGGTAGGCCACGTGTATCATAAAATCTGTGTTTTTAGGTTATCTATTCTAACGGTATTTGAAACCAATTAATATAATTCTCATCGTAACTCAATAGTATCCCGTGCATGTTCGGGACTAAGGTCATGATTCTCGGGGCTGAATTCGAGACGTGCCGCTAGGCAGTAAAACAATGTCATGTACAGATAAATGATGTCAGCATCATCATTCCGGGACCCAAAACCTGTATCGACTGATCAGTTTCTGGAAAGCAATGAACTGTTGAGTTACAAGCAGAGTTTCATTCTTAATTTCCTCTTTTCCCCCAGGTTTCATGTTCTAGTCAGGTATTAATAGAATGTCTATATATTACCAACACAGGAACAATCGTGAACAGGTCTTGTCTAGCAAGACAACAAGTTAGGTCAATCAGGATAACAAGTTAATATTGTTGGTATCGGTAACCAATACAGGTAACAGGTATAAGCAATATAGCAATAGCAGTAGGTGAAAGTCTACCCTAGCACCACCATGAGGTTTTAGTGGCATCAAGCATGCCGAATTTTAATTTTTTAGGTGCTAGGTTATACTTATCCAAGATCATGACTAGAATATTTAGGGTTTAAACCTATGATGATATGAACTAAAGAGAAGTGAAGATGGCTATACTCTCGTAGATCGAGTCCTTCACTTCTTAAGCTCCGTGTAGTAGCCTACGCGACTCCACTAGACTCTACTTGAAAGTTTGGACGAGTTTTCTCCGATGACCTTCATGCCGAAGATGATCTACGCGAAGCCCAATAGCTCAAGCTACTTCTTCACTAATCTCCTATTAGTGAAGTAAACACGCCACACCAAAGCGCTAGTTTGGTGTGGGATGGTAAAGTAGGGGATTTGTGGCTCACTTATTTGTGTTCAAGTTTCATGGTTCACATCACATGTGAGGGTTGAAGCTTAAACCATGGTGAAGAGGAAGAAGAAGATGAGAGCATGAGAGCAACACTTGCTAAAATGACTAAGTGTTGGAATGAGATGAGTGAATGGCAATCCCTTGACCCTCACTCATTCAAGTATGGAAAAATAACAATATAAAATTGCAACCATGCTTGAATGGTGAGTCAAGATGAATAAAGAAAAGAGAAAATCCATGCCTCACCATGCTCCCCTTTTCCACCGCAATTTCTATTTTTCACAGTAATAGAAAATCATGCCATGCTTAATATAAATATATATATATATATCATATATATATATTAATATATATTAAGTAAATAATTAGTGAGCTAATGATATTAGTTAAGATATAATTATATCAAATATAATATATATCATATTATTAAATCAACACTTAATTTAATAATTCTGTTATATCACATATGACTGACTAATATCATTTATCTATGTATCACATTATCAAATCAACACTTGATTCGATAATCTGGTTATATCATATATAACCTAACTCAAAACAGATAACTGCCAGATTACAATACAGTATCACATACACATATTTAATCAGACCCACACACATATCACATATGTGTACTACTTCTTTTCGCTTGAACTAGGGAACTTCTGTGTGAGACTCTAAAGACTAGTTAATACGCTAGCAGTAGGTGATGATCACATCAGTCACCTACAAGCCTGAAAGGTTACGATAACGCTTAAGCCATCTCCCATGGCCATTCGCGAAACAAAATTATTGATAACGAACAAAACTAGGCGTTATAATAACCCTAAACTGGATCTTAACCATAGAACTAACTAGCAACAAAGATTTCTATCTACTATGATAGAAAGTCATACCATGAGAATCAAGTCCTTCGGGTCTTCAATCCTCTCTTCTAGCTCCTTGGAAGAAGTACGGATTGTGCTTGAACTTCAGCCACCTCGCGTCAAAGATGATCTATCCGAGAGTTCCGACTTTGAGCTTCTACCATGAGAATCAAGGTAACTAAGTCACTTAGCTTGCTAATCTAAGTAGCCTAGAGTGTTAAGATGAATTAATTTATCTCTTAGAACCCTAGGTTTTTCATCTCATGAGAGATTTATAGTTATGAGGAAGAAGAAGGAGCTTGAGGAAGAGCGAGTGAAGAAAAGGTTTGTATGAAGAAAAGATATAGCTCAAGTAAGATAAAATAGAATATATGAGGCATACAAATAATTGATGAGATAAATATCTCTTCAAAAATCAACCATGCCTCACAAATATCTATTTTGTCAAGCTATGAGTCATGCTTCATGCAAAAATATCTCCACCTCATTTCCTTTATCTCCTTTATCTTTAATCTTTAATCAAAAGATTAAAAAAAGGAAACCCTAATAAGGTAACCCTAATGAGGTAGCTCATTCTAGAAGCTTTCTTAAGTAATTATGAGAACGCCCCTCATCCGTATATACATACCCGAATCCGCATTCTGAAGAACACGAATACTAAGAGACGAAAATAATCCATCAATATAATATTAGGATCCGGATTAAACTAAAGCCCACTAGTTTTATTCGCCCGAACATTACATGTGCATAAGTGCATGTATGTGATCGAAGCCCTGCCGTAAAACCATATGGCCTCTACATCGTTTCTCCCGAAGCAGGAAAACTCTCTGTGTGGGACTCTAAAGAATCGACAGTACACCGGCAGTGGGTTTCACCATAAGCACGTCAGCGACACTAGCTGTACGTAACGGCTACCCAGGTACCTATCAAAAAGGAAGGCCGATGAGCAAACTCGTCCGAACTCCTACCGAGCCTATCCGTGACAATATCCGTATAGTCCGGTCTTTTCGTCAAAGAATATCGCATATTGGGTCTAGGGGGTGGTAAACGTCAGACCCTAATAACCCGATAAGTCGTGCTGATGTGGCTCAGGACTAATCCAAGAAACTACTGATCAACCTACCAATAAATCCCAAATGCCTTGGCCAAGGTCTTATGGTCCTGACCAATCGAACACAGTGCGATATCGACTCCCAATACCGGGAGAGATGTATAGGGTTACTAGGCACTCTAACAAGGGTTAAGGAAGCATCAATCATGCCCGTTTAAAATTTTAGCCGTACCGAATAACCCTTAACAATATCGTTGCTAGAAAATTAGGGTTTCATATACAAGTAATTTACGTTTACAACTAAGTGAATACGAAATACAACCTTTGTAGATCGGTCCTTCACCTCTATAGCTCCTTGTTGAAGTCCCTTCGCTGCGATCGTGGTTCTCCCGGACCCTTGCATGGCTTCACGAGGCGAAAGATGCGTCCTTACTTGAAGTCTTCGAGGCCGAAGATGATCTACGTCGAGGGGATGTCAACTCAAGCTTGTACTTCACTAACTTGAGAATTAGTGAAGCAAACACCCTAAACTAAAGTGCTAGTCTAGTAGAGGATGGAGAAATAGGAAGTGGGTTCTCTTTGGAATTTTATTTCTCACAATCTATCTCACTTTGGATCAAACCCTAGCAACCTTTTTCTTTTTAGCAATGAAGAAGAAGATGAACAAAAGAAAGAGATGAGGATAATGATCAAGTGAGAAAGCTAACCATGGTGAGTGAGTATCATATACTAACTCTTGTAGAGACATAACCATGGCTAATGCTTATGGTTGGATTAAGAAATATCCATGGTAAAAACAAACTTAGTGGACTTAGTCAATGCATCCACAAGCTTCCACAAGCTTCATGCATTGTGCTAATCCTCCACTAATTTTGTAATTACTTAAAATATAAAAACCCAACATAATAGATAGCATGGTGTAAGTCTCATACACCCAAGTCATGTGTATCATCAACCATGATACAAAAAGAAAACACATTTTAATATATATCACATATATATTAAAGTTGTGTTCATGTGAGAAAAAAAAACTTAAAGTGAATAAGTGTTAGTAAATGTAAACTAGTATATCTAATATACAATTATACACTTAATTATTAAATCAACACTTGACTTAATAATCCGGTCATATCTCATATAACCGACTAACATCCATTGTATCGACTTATCGAATCAACACTTGATTCGATAACCCGGCTATATCATGTTAGTGTATATGCCCTAGAGGCCATTACTGTATCATACTAGTTTGTATATTACTTAATGGATGCTTGGGATATTCACCTTGCATATACAATCTTGCTCAAAATAGTAGTATGCTACTTGGTTTGTTTCTACTTCAATGTGTACTTGTGTTTATTTCAGTATATCACTTATACGCATTAGTGGAGCCCTTAGGATCTTTGCTTGATTACCAGCGTTGTGATGGCAGTCACACTAGTGGGGGCTGGGTAATCTATAAGCACATCCTTATACAGGTCCCTAGTCGCAGGACTATCGAGACAGGGCATCGATACTCCGGAGTAGACTAGCGTATGCGCTTCTCATCCCAGTGTGGGAGATGGTCTGTCCCACAGCCATCAGTACGTCGTACTGGAGATAGTATACGGGTGCTCGTTGGGTTACGAGTACACTGGACAGGACTCGTCGGGAACTGACAGGTTGGTATTATACCTATCGTCAGTTATCAGTTCCCAGGTGACATGAGTACAGCTTAGTCCGCTGACTTGACACTGGCACTTCGCCTCAAGTGTGTTCCCACTGCACTTTGATCACTACCCTACCACGGCTCAAAGGAGTCGTGCAAACGGGTGGTAGTTGGGTGCAGTCCCGAAGCACTTGGAGGCAGTGACGGTTAGACAGGATTCGTCTCTCCCGGTATTGGGGGTTGACATCGCGCTGTGTCTAGGAGAGCCATTACACGAGTAGTCCCTGGCCAGGGCAATCGAGATATACTGGTAGGTTTCCAGTGTTATCTCAGGGTGTTTTGGGCTTCGCTCCGGCACGACTTGTACCGCTATTGGGGGACTGACGTTTACCACCCCCTAGGCCCGCCATGCGATGTATCAGACGAACAGACCGGACTGTACGGAGACTGTCACATTCAGACTCAGTAGGAGTTCAGATGGGGTTTCACCTCGTCAGCCTTCTTGTCGGCATCTACCTGGGGACCGTTACGCACAGCTAGTGCCGCTTGCGGTCTGTGGTTAAACCCACTGCCAGCGTAGTGTCGAGTCTTTAGAGTCCCACACAGAGGGTATTCGCCTCTGGGCAAATCAGAGTAGAGGTCGCATGGTTTTGCGACAGGGTTCGTTCTCATCCGCGCACTTGTGCACGTTTGGAGTCCGGACGGATTATACTGGCAGGCTCTGGTTTGAGCCAGATACTAGTATATATATTTGGGGTTGCTTTTATATCTTGGTATTCTTGTTCCTCGGAACGAGAATGCAGGTGTGTATGCACAGTTGCTTGAGGCGGAGGATGAGGTATTTCATTAGGGTTTCGGAATGGGTGCGTATGCACAGTTGACAGTTATCTTTTTCCAAACCCTAATGGATTTATGGATTATCTATTTATAATAGTAATTAAATGAGAATTTTGTTATGGTTGATTTTGTTGACTTGTTGACCATGGTTGACTTGTTGACCATGGTTGAAAGTTGACCACCATCATGCTTCAAAAGTCTTCCTTGATTTATGCTTACATTTTTAAATGAAGCATGGTTGTGGTCATTCCAAATTGCCATCAACTATTCTCATTTTCAATTATTATTATTAGATAATTCTTTTCTTTTGCATTATGGTTGCAAGAAAGAAAAAATATAGCTCATTCTATCATTCTCACTCTCTCTCTTCACTTCATCTTCTTCTTCCTCTAGTCAAGAGAAACCTTCTCATGAGTTGAGAATCCTTCTCTTGAAAAACAAAAGCAACCCTTAGACACTCTCTACTCACTCTAGGATCAAGGGTCTAGCAAGCCGGCGATTCTAGTTCACTCCAAGTACGAGAAAGAGCCCAAAGGTCGAGCCTTCGAGGTGGATCCATCTTCGACGGGAGAAGGCGACGAAAAGAGAACCATCAACCTCTATAAGGTTTGAAGAAGAAGGAGTTCAAGTTTAGGTATAACCATCTTCCTTAGTAGCTAACTCTCTTTAGCTTAGTTTGCTAGTTTTAGTTTAGGTAACGATCCCGACCTAGTTTAGTCCATGTTGCCTCTTGCGATAAAAATTTGTTTTTTATACCGTTTCCGCCTCCCCGTAAGAACCGGGGGTCGCAATATGGACTTACAGTGGTATCAGAGCCTAACTAAACTTAAACTAGCTTGGTAGTGAAGTGTAACGAAGTTCGGAAACGAAAAATCACAAAACCGGATAAATTACAAAACCTGAGTTTCTGTTGAAATTTTTTTGGCTCAAAATGAAAAAATTTATACTCTAAAAATCGTCTCAGGGTTTTGTAAGAACACCCACCAAAAACGATAGCACGATTCCTCCAAAGCGCCGCCCTTCCGCGGCCTCACCTGTTCATCAGGCCGCGGAACCTCCGCAAGTTGGTGTCATCTTTGCATCGTTTTTCGTGCAGTGTTCTTCTGTGTTAGTTTTGGGATTTTTAAGATATATTATATGTACCCAGATTTTCCAGAACTGAAATTCACTTTTGGGGTCCTATAATTCCGTATTTTTTCCGAACTTCACTGCACTTTGGCTATGTTGGTTATATCTGTGATGTTTGCATATATTGAACGTCGGCTAATCGCTATAAGACGATTAGTCGGGGTTATACATGATCTGTAATGTGCTGGAATGTGTATATAAATATGTTGGATTGTCGCGGGTGAATAGCCGGGGGTTGTGAGACGAGAGTTTTCTTTTCTTGCAATTCATTGTAAATGTAAATTGATGTAATTATATTATTTGTTTGGCCGCACAACCGGGTCGGGGTTGTAGCCGTCATTGTATAATTCTTTTTACTGTTTTTGCTCCTAGGATAGACCCATGGAGGGGTGCACAAACTACCGAGGACTTGGAGGGTAGTTTGCCGTACCCGTAGGGGTCTTGGGTGGGGTATTTGCTATTCACCGCGACCGTGTTATCTGTTTTTGTTACAGGCTCGTACAAATTACAGATTGCTAGTATATCCAATGTATTTATCTGTAATCTGAAATGTCTGTCATTGCTTTCTATTTAGGCGTTGCTTATGTTTTACAGACGCGCTAGCCCAGCCCCCGCTCTGTCGTTAGTTAAGTAACCTAACGGGTAATGACGGGGCCCCGTGGCGAATGCGAATGGCATAAGCGTACGTCATATTTTGGTTGTTTTCTGCAATGGTAGGATTAAATGATGGGACGCATTAAAAGTACTAATGCAAGAATATCACGCATTAAAAGAACTAATGCAAGATAATAAACCAAGTTTAAGTCGATGGAACACTTTCGAAAAACCACTCGGTTCTTTTCAAAACTAACTTTTAAATGCGGAGATTGAGCCACTCCTTCTAAAAGCTATCTCGTTCCATCGATTAAATCAAGTTCACTACGTTCACGGTTTCGCCAAAACCATTCGTAGCCCTCCGTCGCTTCGCATGAATAGGCAATAGTATTCAAGCTATGTATTTTGGCCAAAGTCAAGGCATAGTGATTGGTAGCTATTGGGTGTTCATGTGTAGCATAGATAGATGCGTTGGTTTGGGACAGTCGTGCTGCCATTTTGGCCAAAGTCAAGGGTAGGTACGGATGGATCCAAATTAACCTGGATAGTGACGGGCAGAACTTGACATGTGACTTATGATATTTTGGCCAAAGTCAAGGTCATAAGAGCATGGGGCAAAAATCCACATCGGGAGTTTCATAAGTACTGAAACTTGCTAGATTTGCATACCATTTGGAGTGTGGCGATTCTGGTAGGATTCCTTCAGTTTCGTCACGCGATGATATTTGGATCCCGATCCTACTGTGAGTATATGCTACTCCTCGGGAAATTTCTCACTTAACGATCAATGCTATAAACCTAGTAGGTGCCTAGAAAGGTGTTAGCGGGGTTACGCCCCCAGGGAAAAGAGGTTCTTTAATTAAGGAACTTCGCGAAAGCGTTGGAAAACCTCCCTCGAAGTACCGACACCGGCCTGGCTGAACGGTTAAGCAAGTATTGTACGGTGGGATTGATCCTGACTAATTCTTCCTTTATGGTTTGAGGAGGGATTCGAGAAACAGTGGGAGCCATCCTGTTTAGACAAACTAAAAACCACTCTAAACTTGCAAGAGCATCATGCTGAGTGTTTCTTCTTCTCTCTCCTAGTTGCAGCGACCAATCAACATGACTGGACTTAAGTTACTCCTAGATAAAAACAAACTGACAGGGCCAAACTACAAAGATTGGCTCAGGAATGTCAAGATAGCAATCACTTATGACAAGCTGGGGTATCTTCTTACCACTAAAGCTCCCCCTGTCCCTGGTCCAACTTCCAGCGTCGCGGATAAGGAAATCCGCAAGACTTGGGAGATTGATAGCGCGAAGGCCAAGTGCCTCCTGCTTGCCTCGATGGACAACGAACATCAGAGGAGGCATGAGAATATGGACATGGAGTCCATATTGCTCCATACAAAAGAACTGTATGGAGAGCAATCACGTATCGCAAGATACGAAGCGTCGAAAAAGTTGTTTTCGACAAAGATGGCCGTCGGATCATCAGTAGCCGAGCACGTGCTAAAGATGATCGGCTACATTGAGGAGCTCGCTGACCTAGGGATCACATTGGAGAGTGAACTATATACGGATATAGTTCTCCAGTCCCTTCCTTCCACTTACGCCCAGTTTATACTGAACTTCAACCTACAAGAAAAAGAGGTTGAACTATCAGAGCTCCTCAACATGCTGAGGAGCGCAGAGGGCACCCTACAGAAAAGTAGGGATACATCCACTTTGTTTGTAGGAGGATCATCTTCTTCTAGGTCCAAGGCGAAAGCCAAGGGAAAGAAGAAGAAGGCCCCCGCCAAACCAAGGGGCGGTGTTAGTAAAGTGGATACGAAGGGAAAAGGTAAAGCAACAAAGATAGCGGGGAAACTTGTGGATAAGGAAGAATGCTTCTTTTGTCATAAGAAAGGACACTGGAAGAATGATTGCAGGGCCTGGAAGGCCAGAACACAGGAATTGAAGCAGGTTGCAGCTTCAGCTTCAGGTGTGTATGTTATTGAAAACTGTCTTTCAATAAACTCTACTTCCTGGGTATTGGATACCGGATCAGGATCTCATATCTGTAATTCTTTGCAGGCATTGAGAAACCGTAGGGATTTGAAGGCAGGTGACATGACCCTCAGAGTTGCGAACGGAGCTAGCATGGATGCTAAAGCCGTGGGGGACTATCACCTGGGAATGTCAGATGGACATGTTTTGGTTTTGCGTAATTGCTTTTTTGTACCCAACGCAACTTGTAATATCATTTCTGTATCTTTAGTTTCTAAAGAAGGTTATGAATTTGCGTTTGTAAGTAATGTTGTAAACATTCACCTTAATCAAGTATTGATTGGGTCAGGTACTCTGAGTAATGGTATATACGTGTTAAACCAACCACAGATTTTCAACGTCCAGAATACACACAAAAGAAAGTCTCCAGAAATAAATCAGACTTTCTTATGGCATTGTAGATTGGGTCACATCAATGAGAGAAGGTTGACGAAGTTACATACAGAAGGGTATTTGAATGCGTTCGAATATCAATCGTATGCCACTTGTCAATCCTGTCTCAAGGGAAAGATGACAAAGACTCCGTTTACTGGACATGGAGTAAGAGCGAGCGAGCTCTTGGGACTCGTACACAGTGACGTGTGCGGTCCAATGTCTACACATGCCCGAAGCGGACATTCTTACTTCATTACTTTTACGGATGACTTCTCAAGGTACGGTTATGTCTTCTTAATGAAACATAAGTCCGAGGCCTTTGGAAAATTCCAGGAGTATAAGAATGAAGTAGAGAAACAAACCGGCAAAAGTATTAAGATTCTAAGATCGGATCGAGGTGGAGAATACTTAAGTGCCGAATTCCTGGACTATTTAAAAGAGAACGGAATTCTCTCTCAGCTTACTCCTCCTTACACCCCGCAACATAACGGTGTATCGGAGAGACGGAACCGCACCCTATTGGATATGGTGCGGTCCATGATGAGTAACGCTGAGTTACCGCGATCATTCTGGGGATATGCGCTAGAATCAGCCGCATACCTTTTGAACCGAGTCCCCACTAAGACTGTGCCTACCACGCCATTTGAGATGTGGTGTGGGAAGAGACCCCATCTTAATCACATTAAGATATGGGGAAGTCCAGCTTTTGTCAAAAAGCAGCATGCGGACAAGCTCGAGGCACGCTCAGTACTGTGCAAGTTTGTGGGATATCCAAAGAATTCCAAGGGATATTTCTTCTACTGTGAAGAGGAACAAAAAGTTCTTGTTTCTCGTCATGCCCACTTTCTAGAACACCAGTTCATAGAAAAAGAAATAAGTGGGAGCGCAGTAGAGCTGGAAGAAATTCCAGAACCACAGACTGTTACTGAAAGCTTGGTGGAACCAGAAGGTTCAACAGAACAGGACATTCCTACGCCGCTCCGCAGGAGTAGTAGGCAGTCTCATCCGCCCGAGAGATACTACGGTTTTCTCATAGACGGGGATCGAGAGGATTGCATCATAGATTATGATGAGCCTACTAGCTTCCAGCAGGCCGTTCAAAGCGTTGACTCAGTGAAATGGCTGGATGCAATGCGGACCGAAATGGAGTCCATGTACACCAACAAGGTATGGACGTTGGACATTGCTCCAGACGGGGTAAAACCCGTAGGATGCAAGTGGATCTTCAAAAGGAAGATTGGTGTAGATGGACAGGTTGAGACCTATAAAGCTAGGCTGGTAGCAAAGGGTTTTCGTCAAAGACCTGGCTTGGACTACGACGAAACCTTTTCTCCAGTAGCCATGCTGAAATCCATTCGGATCCTTCTTGCCATTGCTGCCTTCCACGATTATGAGATCTGGCAAATGGACGTAAAGACAGCTTTTCTAAATGGAAATTTAGAGGAGTGTGTCTATATGGATCAGCCAGAGGGTTTCATTCAGAGTGGGAGCAGCGGAAAGGTGTGCAAGTTGCTTAAGTCCATCTATGGACTAAAGCAGGCATCGCGGAGTTGGAACATCTGTTTTGATGAGACAGTCAAAGAATTTGGCTTTATCAAAAATCCGGATGAACCATGCATCTATAGTAGATTTGTAGCGAGAACTGTAGTATTCCTCGTTTTATACGTGGATGACATTCTCTTGATAGGAAATGACATTCCTATGCTACAATCTGTCAAGGGGTTCTTGTCACAAAGGTTCTCCATGAAAGACCTGGGTGATGCCTCATACATCCTGGGGATCCGGATCCATCGTGATAGATCCAAGAGGATATTGGGACTTTCTCAGTCCAGGTACATCGACACCATAGTGAAAAGATTCAGTATGGAAGATTCCAAGCGCGGTAACCTACCGGCTTGTCACGGGATCACCCTCTCTAAAGAGATGTCTCCCAAGACTGATTTGGAGAGGGATCGCATGTCTATTATACCCTACGCTTCTGCGGTAGGCTCTATAATGTATGCGATGTTGTGTACCAGACCGGATGTAGCTTATGCACTGAGTGTGGTAAGCCGGTATCAGTCTAACCCTGGGGAGAAACACTGGATAGCAGTAAAGAACATTCTCAAGTACCTGAGGAGGACTAAGGAGATGTTCTTGGTGTATGGCGGAAAAGACCTCCAGATCGAGGCCTTTGCTGACTCCAGCTTCCAGAGTGACAAGGATGATTCCAAGTCCATGTCGGGTTTTGTCTTCACCCTCAATGGAGGGGCGGTGTGTTGGAAGAGTTCCAAACAGGAAACCGTTGCAGACTCGACGATGGAAGCGGAATACATCGCTGCATCTGATGCCGCAAAAGAAGCTGTCTGGATGAGGAAGTTCTTGAAAGAACTTCAGGTGGTTCCGTCCATTGTTGACCCAATACCTCTGTATTGCGACAACAACGGGGCTATAGCTTTAGCGAAGGAACCCAGGTCCCATCAGAGATCCAGGCACATCTTGAGGCGGTATCACCTGATCAGGGAGATCGTGGATCGCAAGGAGATCGAGGTTCGGAGGGTTGCTTCAGAAGAGAACACTGCAGATCCATTCACCAAGGCCTTGCCCCAGACTCAGTTCGAGCGGCTGATCGAGATGATAGGTCTTCGATACGCCAGTACATGGCCTTAGTGCAAGTGGGAGATTGTTAGTGTATATGCCCTAGAGGCCATTACTGTATCATACTAGTTTGTATATTACTTAATGGATGCTTGGGATATTCACCTTGCATATACAATCTTGCTCAAAATAGTAGTATGCTACTTGGTTTGTTTCTACTTCAATGTGTACTTGTGTTTATTTCAGTATATCACTTATACGCATTAGTGGAGCCCTTAGGATCTTTGCTTGATTACCAGCGTTGTGATGGCAGTCACACTAGTGGGGGCTGGGTAATCTATAAGCACATCCTTATACAGGTCCCTAGTCGCAGGACTATCGAGACAGGGCATCGATACTCCGGAGTAGACTAGCGTATGCGCTTCTCATCCCAGTGTGGGAGATGGTCTGTCCCACAGCCATCAGTACGTCGTACTGGAGATAGTATACGGGTGCTCGTTGGGTTACGAGTACACTGGACAGGACTCGTCGGGAACTGACAGGTTGGTATTATACCTATCGTCAGTTATCAGTTCCCAGGTGACATGAGTACAGCTTAGTCCGCTGACTTGACACTGGCACTTCGCCTCAAGTGTGTTCCCACTGCACTTTGATCACTACCCTACCACGGCTCAAAGGAGTCGTGCAAACGGGTGGTAGTTGGGTGCAGTCCCGAAGCACTTGGAGGCAGTGACGGTTAGACAGGATTCGTCTCTCCCGGTATTGGGGGTTGACATCGCGCTGTGTCTAGGAGAGCCATTACACGAGTAGTCCCTGGCCAGGGCAATCGAGATATACTGGTAGGTTTCCAGTGTTATCTCAGGGTGTTTTGGGCTTCGCTCCGGCACGACTTGTACCGCTATTGGGGGACTGACGTTTACCACCCCCTAGGCCCGCCATGCGATGTATCAGACGAACAGACCGGACTGTACGGAGACTGTCACATTCAGACTCAGTAGGAGTTCAGATGGGGTTTCACCTCGTCAGCCTTCTTGTCGGCATCTACCTGGGGACCGTTACGCACAGCTAGTGCCGCTTGCGGTCTGTGGTTAAACCCACTGCCAGCGTAGTGTCGAGTCTTTAGAGTCCCACACAGAGGGTATTCGCCTCTGGGCAAATCAGAGTAGAGGTCGCATGGTTTTGCGACAGGGTTCGTTCTCATCCGCGCACTTGTGCACGTTTGGAGTCCGGACGGATTATACTGGCAGGCTCTGGTTTGAGCCAGATACTAGTATATATATTTGGGGTTGCTTTTATATCTTGGTATTCTTGTTCCTCGGAACGAGAATGCAGGTGTGTATGCACAGTTGCTTGAGGCGGAGGATGAGGTATTTCATTAGGGTTTCGGAACGGGTGCGTATGCACAGTTGACAGTTATCTTTTTCCAAACCCTAATGGATTTATGGATTATCTATTTATAATAGTAATTAAATGAGAATTTTGTTATGGTTGATTTTGTTGACTTGTTGACCATGGTTGACTTGTTGACCATGGTTGAAAGTTGACCACCATCATGCTTCAAAAGTCTTCCTTGATTTATGCTTACATTTTTAAATGAAGCATGGTTGTGGTCATTCCAAATTGCCATCAACTATTCTCATTTTCAATTATTATTATTAGATAATTCTTTTCTTTTGCATTATGGTTGCAAGAAAGAAAAAATATAGCTCATTCTATCATTCTCACTCTCTCTCTTCACTTCATCTTCTTCTTCCTCTAGTCAAGAGAAACCTTCTCATGAGTTGAGAATTCTTCTCTTGAAAAACAAAAGCAACCCTTAGACACTCTCTACTCACTCTAGGATCAAGGGTCTAGCAAGCCGGCGATTCTAGTTCACTCCAAGTACGAGAAAGAGCCCAAAGGTCGAGCCTTCGAGGTGGATCCATCTTCGACGGGAGAAGGCGACGAAAAGAGAACCATCAACCTCTACAAGGTTTGAAGAAGAAGGAGTTCAAGTTTAGGTATAACCATCTTCCTTAGTAGCTAACTCTCTTTAGCTTAGTTTGCTAGTTTTAGTTTAGGTAACGATCCCGACCTAGTTTAGTCCATGTTGCCTCTTGCGATAAAAATTTGTTTTTTATACCGTTTCCGCCTCCCCGTAAGAACCGGGGGTCGCAATATGGACTTACATATCATATACAACCAACCGATACAAAAAGTCGCGAGAATAGAATACGGTATCACATACACGCATTATTCTCGGTCTCGCACATATCACATACGTTCTCCTATTTCGTTTTGCCTGAGCCAGTAAAACCTCTATGTAGGACTCTAAAGACTCGTCAATACGCCGGTAGTAGGTGATGATCACATCAAGCACCCACAAGCTGTCAGCGGTACTAGCTGGAAGTAATGGCTACCCGGATATTGAGCGATCAGAAGATCAGCAAGCAAGCACGCTCCAACTCCTGTAAAAGCCTGCTGGTAACACTTCCCGTACAGTCCGGTCTCCTCGTCTGATATGTCGCATATCAAGTCTAGGGGTGGTAAACGTCAGACCCCAATAACCGATAAGTCGTGCCGATATGAGGCCCATAACGGGTCGAGAAACTACTGGTAACACTTACCAGTAAATCTCTAAATCAGCCCTGGCCAGGGACTTCCCTGTTACGGCCAATCGAGCACAGCGCAACATCAACTCCCAATACCGGGAGAGACGAAACCCCTCCTATCGCTCATTGCCTCCATGTGACTCGGGATTGTACTCAAAAACTACCGTTTTGCACGCCCTTATGGACGTGGTAAGGTGGAAATCAAAGCACAGTGGGAATCACACAAGACTCTATGACGATCTCGGGTCTACAGACTAACCTGCACAAGTGTCACCAGAGAACTGCCATCTGACGTGAGGTATAATACCATCTGGGAGTTCTCGGCGAGTCCGTCCAGTGTTCCCAGTCTCCACTGAGCACCCGTATACCATCTCTGATGTCAAACACCAATGGATATGGGATCATCCATCGCCCATCTCATGGGTCGAGAAGCGTATACGCTAGTCTACTCTGGTATATCGATACCCCGTCTCGATACACCCACGACTAGGGACCTTGAAGGATGTACTTATGGACTACCATGTCCCCACTAGTATGATCCGCATCATAGTCCAGGTAGTCAAGTACACATCCTAAGGGCTTTACCAACATGTAACTATAAAACAGTATAAAGAGACAAGTATACATGTTAAAGCAAAGTGCAACCAGATAGCATACTATCATATCGAGCAAGAAAGTCCTCTCTATATATGTCCAAGCATCCAATATAATATACATCATCTGTACAATACTGGCCTCTAGGGCATACATACAACTAACAATCTCCCACTTGCACTAGGGCCAGCTGCTGTAGTATCGCATACCAAGCATCCCGAAGAGTCTCTCAAATTGTATCTGGGGAATGACCTTCATGAGTCGATCCGCTGTGTTGTTCTTCGTGTCAACCCTCCTGACCTCGATCTCCCGGCGATCAACTATCTCCCAGATCAGGTGATACCGCCTCAGAATATGCCTGGATCGCTGATGGGATCTGGGTTCCTTGGCCAAAGCCACCGCTCCATTGTTATCGCAATACAAAGATATTGGATGCTCAATGGATGGAACCACTCCAAGTTCAGTGATGAACTTCTTGATCCAGACAGCCCCTTTGGCAGCATCGTTGGCAGCGATGTATTCAGCCTCCATCGTCGAGTCTGCCACGGTTTCCTGCTTGGAACTCTTCCAGCTAACCGCCCCTCCGTAAAGGGTAAAGACAAATCCTGACTGCGACTTAGAGTCGTCCTTATCACTCTGGAAGCTCGAATCGGTAAAGGACTCCACTTGGAGTTCTCCGTTACCATACACCAAGAGCATCTCTTTAGTCTTTCGCAAGTACTTGAGAATACTCTTCACAGCTGTCCAGTGACTCACTCCAGGATCAGCTTGATACCTACTCACTATACTTAGTGAGTATGCAACATCGGGTCTGGTACATAGCATCGCGTACATGATAGAGCCTACAGCTGAAGCATAGGGTATCCCTTGCATGAGAGCTCTCTCCAAATCAGTCTTGGGAGACATCTCTTTGGAGAGAGTGAGCCCTGAGATCGTGGGTAAAAACCCACGTTTGGACTCTTCCATACTAAACCTCTTTAGTATGGTGTCAATGTACCTGGATTGGGACAATCCCAATATCCTTTTAGATCTATCTCTATAGATCATAATTCCCAATATGCAGGAGGCATCACCAAGATCTTTCATTGAGAATCTTTGTGATAAGAAGAGCTTGACCGATTGCAGCATAGGAATGTCATTTCCTATCAAGAGTATGTCGTCCACGTACAATACGAGGAAGACAACCTTACTCTCTGCCACCTTCTTGTAGATACAAGGTTCATCTACGTTTTTGACGAAATTAAACTCTTTGATAACGACGTCAAAGCAGATGTTCCAACTCCGCAATGCTTGCTTTAATCCATAAATGGATTTAAGCAGCTTGCACATCTTCCCGTTGCTCCTACTATCTACGAAGCCTTCTGGATGAGTCATGTACACGCACTCTTCTAAATCACTGTTTAGAAAGGCGGTCTTAACATCCATTTGCCAGATTTCGTAGTCATGATATGCAGCGATGGCAAGCATGATCCGGATGGATTTAAGCATAGTCACTGGAGAAAAGGTTTCGTCATAGTCCACACCTGGTCTTTGACGAAAACCCTTTGCAACAAGTCTAGCTTTGAAAGTCTCCACTTTCCCATCTACACCAAGTTTTTTCTTGAAGATCCACTTGCTCCCAATGGGTTTTACCCCTTCAGGAGCATCTTCCAAAGTCCATACTTTGTTGCTGTACATGGATTCCATCTCGGACCGCATTGCATCCAGCCATTTCACTGAGTCCCCACTCGTGATGGCCTGCTCGAAGCTAGTTGGGTCATCATCAACCATGATGCAATCCTTGCTCCCACCATCCATGAGAAAACCGTAGTATCTCTCAGGTGGGTGAGGAACCCTACTAGATCGGCGGAGTGGCTGGGGTTCATCGGAAACTATCAAATCTTCTGGTTCTACCAAATCTTCTGTTGTGGTTTGTACAGCTGGAACCTCTTCCAGTTCTACCTCAGAGCCACTAATCTCTTTTGCAAGAAATTCCTTTTCTAAAAAGGTGGCGTGTTGAGCAACAAACACCCTTTGTTCCATACTGTGGTAGAAGATATACCCTCGCGAATGCTTGGGATATCCAACAAACTTACACAAAACAGACCTTGCCTCGAGTTTGTCCGGTTTTTTTCTTTTGACATAGGCCGGGCAACCTCATATCTTAATGTCTCTTCCCCTCCCATATCTCATATAGGGTGGTAGGCACAGATTTGGTAGGAACCCTATTCAGTAGGTATGCTGCTGTCTCCAGTGCATATCCCTAGAAGGAAATAGGTAACTCAACTATGCTCATCATAGAGCGCACCATATCTAATAGGGTGCGGTTCCTACGTTCTGATACACCGTTGTGCTGTGGTGTATATGGAGGAGTTAGCTGAGAGAGAATCCCATTCTCTTTTAGGAAGTCCAGGAATTCATTACTCAAGTATTCACCTCCTCGATCAGATCGAAGGATTTTAATACTTTTCCCGGTTTGGTTCTCGACTTCTTGTTTATATTCTCTAAATTTCTCAAAAGCTTCTGATTTGTGTTTCATCAGGAACACATATCCGAATCTAGAGAGATCGTCAGTGAATGTAATGAAGTACGAAGAACCATCCCTGGCATGTGTAGACATGGGACCGCATACATCACTATGTATCAGTCCCAAGAGTTCGGTAACTCTTTCTCCGTGTCCCGTAAACGGAGTTTTGGTCATCTTGCCTTTGAGACATGACTGGCAAGTGTCATAAGATGAAAATTCGAACGGTTTCAAATATCCATCCTTATGCAACTTAGCTAGTCGTGTCGCATTGATGTGACCCAGTCTACAATGCCACAAGAAGGATTCGTTCAGTTCTGAACTCTTCCTCTTGTGTGTGTTTGTTATGTTCAGAACTGTTGATTGATTTAGAACATAAATGCCATTGCACAACGTGCTTGATCCAACCAACTTTTGTTTTAGGAAAATGTTCATAACATTATCCTGTAATACAAAATTATATCCCTCTTTACTCAACAAAGAAACCGATATAATGTTGCATATCAGGTTCGGCATGAAATAGCATTCGTTCAGAATCAATGTATTACCAGTTGGCAATACAAGGTGATATTCCCCGACGGTTTTAGCTGCAACAATTGCACTATTTCCAACCCTTATGTCTTTATCACTTTCTCTAAGTTCTCTACCTTTCCTAAGCCCATGTAACTGATTACGTATATGGGATCCTGACCCGGTATCTAATACCCAGGACGTAGAGCAAATGGAGAAACAGTTCTCTGTAACGAACACACCCGAAGAAAATGCATCAACATGTACTTTCTTCATTCGGGTGGCATGGGAATCCTGGTATTCCCCTATATCCTGTTCAGTCTTATAACTCTTATAAGAAAGAACGGAACCAACGTTCCCCAGCACAGTATAACATGCGGGTTCGGTCAATACATCCATATTATTATCTTAATTAAGGCATGATATGGTCGCTACCTGGAGAGAGAGAGAGAAGAAAACACTTTAGCGTATGCTCTTGCAAGATCAGATTGTTTATTATTTTATCTAATCAGGATGGGTCCCACTGTTTTTATCAAATCTTCCTTCAAACCCTAAAAGGAAAGACTAGCCGGGATTAATTACACCCTACAACTTCGCCAATCTTTCAGCCAGGCCAGTGTCGGTACTTTGAGGGAGGTTCCTCGTGCTTTCGCACGGACCTAATTAAAGTAAACCTCGTTTTCCCAGAGGCGTAACCCCGTTGACACCTTTCTAGACACCTATTTGATCGGCTAATTGTCCTGTGTAAAAACTCTCCCAGGAGTAACAATTACTCGCAGTGGGTATCGGGATCCAACTATCTCATAGAAGGTATGCAATCTCATTGCAAATCTCAACACTTGAAATTCCCGATAATATTTTGCCCCAAGCATCCCATGACCTTGACGGAGGTCAACAAACCATAGGGTGCAAGTCAAGTTCAACCCGTCATTTCTTGATTGAATCAAACCCACCCGCACGACCCTTGACGGAGGTCAACAAGGTCGTACGACTACCCTAATCCAATCTGCATCATATGCATAAGCAGATAAATACTAGTTAGCTACCGCACACTACGCCTTGACGGAGGTCAACAAACGTAGCACGAATACTAAGTATGACTTATCTGAAATGACGGAGGGCTACGACAGGTTTTTCAGAAAACCTATTGCGTAATGAACTTGATATCGTTGTAGAATCATGTGAATTTTGAAATGGAGTGATTTTGAGGCTTTTATTAGTTTTGCTAAAGAGGTCATTCCCGGTGAAGGGATCTCGGCTCTTTCCTTATGGAATAAGGTGCAGGATATATCATATACATCACTATGCAAAGCAAAACTCCAAAAGCAATCAAAAACAAACCGAGTGTTGTAGCAGCTGCCGGTTTTGCTAAAGAGGTCACTCCCGGTGAAGGGATCTCGGCTCTTTCCTCATCGAATAAGGTGCGGGATATATCATATATATCGCTATGCAAAGAAAAACTGTAGCTACCCTTTTTGAAAAATTTGATTCTACAACATCTTTTAGGTTTCTTTTCTTTCATTAATCACATTAATGAAGTCCCATCATTTAAGTCACCTAAACATCACAGATAAATACGACGTACACTTATGCCATCCGCATTCGCCTCGATGTCCCCTTGTGCACCGTTAGGTTAGGTAACTAACGGCAGAGCAGGGCAGGGCTAGCGCGGGTGTAAAACATAAGTAACGCCTATATAATATATCATATATACTATATACAGTATTTATCACATCACATCACATGATCACATCACAGATATCGCAGCAGAAGAAACATGTGAAACATTGGATATACTAGGACGTCCGTGTTTTATTTTGAGCCTCTATAAAACACGGATTCAACGGTCGTGATGAATAGCCAAATCCACACCCCTAGACCCCTACGAGAGCGGCAAGCAACCCTTCCAATTTTAGAGTTAGGAGACCCGGACTCGACTCCTCGAGTTGGTCTCCCACTGGACTCTAGAACCCGGTTACTTGTGCTCTCCTCCTTGGGTCTATCCTAGTGCGGAAAAGTAAATAATATACAAATGGTGACATCGACCTCATCCCGGAAGTGCCCCAATAAAAGAATATTACATACATTTAATTTTACATGAATGAAAATAAAAACTCTCATCTCACATAAAAAACCCCGGCTATTCAAAACGCGACGATCCAATATAACATATCCAGCAACTCATAACATCACACGTCATCAACGTAAGTAAATATGCACATCCCAATTGTCGTTGACATATAGCAACGAAACCGGCGATATCACATATTACACTTACGGTCACAGAAAAGAAAGTGTAAAACTACAACATTTGGAATCCACAATCTCTTTAGACATCGTAAATCCGAAATATCACATATTTCGCATTTCATGCCTAATAGTGTGAATTCCACATATTGTATCACATTCCAGATAAATAGACAGTATTAAACTTTCCGATCGAATAATCAAATACCCAAGATTTCCTAAATAGCTCAACACTTGAGCGGAGTTCAAAAATTCCAGAATACGTCATAGTAGCAACGGTCCAGCTGTAGAAGGGTCATGCCAACGCCTCACATGTGGCACGCCGTACTGCCCCAAACCCTAAGGTTCAAAAGGCAGTTCAAGACGGTCACATAATCGAGTTAAGGTTTGTTGTCTTCTAGAGGGTCCATCGCGTCACATGCACGTATTTCCGAAAGATTTAAACCCGAGAAAAATTCAACACTTGAATGTTTTTCGTGCCGGGAAAAATTGAGTTAATGATATCCGTTCAAACATTTTAATACTTTCTAAATTATCCGGAATAACAGAACAAAATTAAATTCTCCGATCGAATCGACGATTACAAAATAAACCCCAGAATACTCTACACTTGTGTCAGATTAAAAATACCCAGAAAATATCAATTACAGAAATAGAAATTACAGTATAAAAATGATGGCATATACCCTCTGTACGGCCGCGGAACCGCGGCCCAAGCAGGGTACGGCCGCGGTTCCGCGGTGGCTTGTACGTAATATGCTGTCGTTTTTCACCACAATTCTTAGAAAACCCTGCTGAATTTTTTAGGTATTTTTAATACTGAAAATACACAGTTTTGGAAAAATGTACAGAGAGGGGGTTAACTTTGACGTATTCGGGTTTGTTCGGAGTTTTAACTTCGTTAACACATCGCCTAATGCTCTAGCTAGGCTCTGATACCACTGTAGGGTTACTAGGCACTCTAACAAGGGTTAAGGAAGTATCAATCATGCCCGTTTAAAATTTTAGCCGTGCCGAATAACCCTAAACAAGATCGTTGCTAGAAAATTAGGGTTTCATATGCAAGTAAATTACGTTTACAACTAAGTGAATACGAAATACAACCTTTGTAGATCGGTCCTTCACTTCTATAGCTCCTTGTTGAAGTCCCTTCGCTGCGATCGTGGTTCTTCCGGAACCTTGCATGGCTTCACGAGGCGAAAGACGCGTCCTTGCTTGAAGTCTTCGAGGCCGAAGATGATCTACGTCGAGGGGATGCCAACTCAAGCTTGTACTTCACTAACTTGAGAATTAGTGAAGTAAACACCCTAAACTAAAGTGCTAGTCTAGTAGAGGATGGAGAAATAGAAAGTGGGTTCTCTTTAGAATTTTATTTCTCACAATCTATCTCACTTTGGATCAAACCCTAGCAACCTTTTTTCTTTTTAGCAATGAAGAAGAAGATGAACAAAAGAAAGAGATGAGGATAATGATCAAGTGAGAAAGCTAACCATGGTGAGTGAGTATCATATACTAACTCTTGTAGAGACATAACCATGGCTAATGCTTATGGTTGGGTTAAGAAATATACATGGTAAAAACAAACTTAGTGGACTTAGTCAATGCATCCACAAGCTTCCACAAGCTTCATGCATTGTGCTAATCCTCCACTAATTTTGTAATTACTTAAAATATAAAAATCCAACATAATAGATAGCATGGTGTAAGTCTCATACACCCAAGTCATGTGTATCATCAACCATGATACAAAAAGAAAACACATTTTAATATATATCACATATATATTAAAGTTGTGTTCATGTGAGGAAAAAAAACTTAAAGTGAACAAGTGTTAGTAAATGTAAACTAGTATATCTAATATACAATTATACACTTAATTATTAAATCAACACTTGACTTAATAATCCGGTCATATCTCATATAACCAACTAACATCCATTGTATCGACTTATCGAATCAACACTTGATTCGATAACCTTGCTATATCATATACAACCGACCGATACAAAAAGTCGCGAGAATAGAATACGGTATCACATACACGGATTATTCTCGGTCTCGCACATATCACATACGTGCTCCTATTTCGTTTTGCCTGAGCCAGTAAAACCTCTATGTAGGACTCTAAAACTCGTCAATACGCCGGTAGTAGGTGATGATCACATCAAGCACCCACAAGCCGTCAGCCGTACTAGCTGGACGTAATGGCTACCCGGGTATTGAGCGATCAGAAGATCAGCAAGCAAGCCCGCTCAAACTCCTGTAAAAGCCTGTCGGTAACACTTCCCGTACAGTCCGGTCTCCTCGTCTGATATGTCGCATATCAAGTCTAGGGGTGGTAAACGTCAGACCCCAATAACCGATAAGTCGTGCCGATATGAGGCTCATAACGGGTCGAGAAACTACTGGTAACACTTACCAGTAAATCTCTAAATCAGCCCTGGCCAGGGACTTCCCTATTACGGCCAATCGAGCACAGCGCAACATCAACCCCCAATACCGGGAGAGACGAAACCCCTCCTATCGCTCATTGCCTCCATGTGACTCGGGACTGTACCCAAAAACCACCGTTTTGCACGCCCTCGTGGACGTGGTAAGGTGAAAATCAAAGCAAAGTGGGAATCACACAAGACTCTATGACGATCTCGGGTCTACAGGCTAACCTGCACAAGTGTCACAAGAGAACTGCCATCTGACGTGAGGTATAATACCATCTGGGAGTTCCCGGCGAGTCCGTCCAGTGTACCCAGTCTCCACTGAGCACCCGTATACCATCTCTGATATCAAACACCAATGGATATGGGATCATCCATCGCCCATCTCATGGGTCGAGAAG
The DNA here is from genome assembly GCA_030015575.1 of Agapanthus africanus. NCBI lineage: Eukaryota > Viridiplantae > Streptophyta > Magnoliopsida > Asparagales > Amaryllidaceae > Agapanthus > Agapanthus africanus. Next base: position 59,296,570 of record JASDDO010000029.1, read on the forward strand.
CGTATACGCTAGTTTACTCTGGTATATCGATGCCCCGTCTCGATACACCCACGACTAGGGACCTTGAAGGATGTACTTATGGACTACCATGTCCCCACTAGTATGATCCGCATCATAGTCCAGGTAGTCAAGTACACATCCTAAGGGCTTTACCAACATGTAACTATAAAACAGTATAAAGAGACAAGTATACATGTTAAAATAAAGTGCAACCACATAGCATACTATCATATCGAGCAAGAAAGTCCTCTCTATATATGTCCAAGCATCCAATATAATATACATCATCTGTACAATACTGGCCTCTAGGGCATACATACAACTAACAAGATGAATCCCCAATAATCGCTCACTGCCTCCATGTGGCTCGGGACTGTACCCAACCAAAACCTATTTGCACTCAGTAGAGTCGTGGTAGGGTAGTGATCAAACTACAGTGGGAACTCATATGAGACAAATGATGATCTCTGGTCTGAAGACTAACCCTTACACATGTCACCTGAGAACTTCCATCTGACGATAGGTATAATACCATCTGGATGTTCTCCACGAGTCTGTCCAGTGTACTCACACCCAGTGAGCACCTGTATAAGATCATAGGTGCATCTGACCAATGGCTGCGGGATCAACCATTTCCCCTTGTTGGGGCTAGAAGCGTATACACTAGTCTACTCTGGAGTTTCAATACCCAGTCTCGATACTCACGCGACTAGGAACCATTTAAGGATGTGCTTATAGACTACCCTTCTCCTACAAGTATGATCGCCATCATGACATAGGTAGTCAAGCAAGATCCTACGGGCTTTGTCAACATGTAATGCAATATGTAATAATATGTATAACATATGCCATGTTAAGATAAAGTCAAACCATAATAGTATATTACTGTATCACGTCTTTATAAATATGTTCAAGCTGGATAAAGCATGAATAAAAAACAAATACACATATGTTCATATCAGAATTTTGCATTATTATATCGCCCATTCTTAATCACATTACATATAAATAGGTGCTTTTGATCCATGTCTGCTAAATAGTTGCAGGTAACAGGTTCTCAGATCGTTACAGTGAAATTCATGAAAAGTCGCTACAAATGTGAGACTATGACCGATAATAGATGAATCCGTATGATGCCGCCTACCAGTTCAAGGAACAAATGAAAATCATTAGACAGTTCAATGCACAAAGTACAAGGGTAGTACAAGATTCAAGACTTCAACACGAAACTCACGGCAAAAGTCCGCATCATTCTGCACTGTTGGAAATCTGGAAGAAAATAGAAGAGATTCTGAGAAACCAAGTAAAGAAAACAGAAGGTAAAAGCAACATGAAGCAACCCTGAAAGATTGAGACCAAGATCCCACCAAATGGCCGCGGAACCGCGGCCAAACAGGCCTTTCTGCCGCGGAACCGCGGCCGTATGGTGCACATGTCGGTGCATGTGTCGGTGGGTGTCGGTGCTTTGACCCGGCTTTCTTAGGGTAGTTTTGTAAATTCATGTGTGGATCAGGATGTAACCTAGGGTTTCTCCTATCTATAAATAGGAGAGTTGAAAGCCAAATGAAGGTATGCCTCTCTTTAGTTTTTAGGTCTCCTTTTAATTTCTAGATTTAAATTCCATTGTAATGCATTGTTGAGAGGACATCAATAAAGTAAGTTTTCATTTTATCTCGCATTCTTTTTTATCTGCAATTTATCACCTGCAAATTTTTTTATCTGTTCTTTTATTATCTGCAATTTAGTTCATCTTTTAAAATAAAAAAAATGAATTTCATTGTTATCTTCCTAATGAGTGAGTAATTCCTCACTTGTTAGGGATATAAGAGGGAAGGTTTGAGAGAAGGAAATATCTCTCACTCCTTTCTTTACCTAAATAATTTTATTAAAGGACTCTCTTTAAATCAACCATAATCCGCTCACTACGGCACTCTATCCTATATGATAGCGGTGATACCCTAGTTACACCGGTCGTGGTTGAATTAACTAGAGGTTATGGCTAAGAGACAAGAACGGACGGACAAGGACCAAAAGGAAGAAACTAAGTTTCTTCCTAGTCGTGCTAATCCCCGTTGTTGACCATTACCCTAACACCTATATTCTTAACTAGGGCATTGAAAGAAGTGAGAAGAATCCCTATTTCGAACTAACCTAATCCTAACCCTAGCAAGCGTTTAAATCAATTTATTCTCATTCTTATCTTAAAACAAAACCTACCAAAGTTAGGACTTAACTCGTTAAACTTAAAGAAAATGACACCATTTCCCTGTAGATCGACTCGTACTCAACCGGCTAGCTACCAAGCGACACCGTCTTGATTGCGGTATTTTTAAATTTAAAACGCATACAAAAACCTATAACAATCAAATGGCGCCATTGCCGGGGAGACGGTAGTTTATTTCTTTTTGTAATTTCGGGTTAATTAAATAAAAAAAATATAAAAACTAAAAAAAAACATAAAAAATCATCTTGTTATTTTTGATTGGTTTTTGTGCGAATTGTACAGGAAAGGAAGACGGACTGATTCAGATCTGGAGCAAGTTCAGTGAACAAATCCAGAAACAGAGGATCTGAATAGACAGAGGAGAACCAAATCAGCACAGAGAAAATTTTTGGAGATCTAAACGTACGGATCCGCCGCGGAACCGCGGTCAACCTGTGACGTCAACATCCCATTTTCTCTATGAGAGTCTTTCCTCTTCCCTCCAACCTCTAAACTCCACTGAAATAATTTTCCTGCAGGTATTCTTTGTACAACAACTTCTTCTCCCTCTCCATTAAATTGTTTTTGTGCAGGATTCTTTGCGCCGCAAATAAAATTTTTTTTGGCAAGTGTTTTAGATTTTGGTGTGTTACTGCTTTGCATATTTAAACGGAATCTAAGGGGCTATAACACCAATTAAGATTGGGTGGGGATTTCATTACCCTTCCTAAGACCCCAGAAATCACTAAAAGCATATGCATCACCCTTGAGTTAATTAAAAAATATCTAGACTCAGCCAATTAAGGACTGTCGCGCTCATTAGGACAGAGAAAGGTTATGGGCATTCAGTCGTTTATCTAAACCTGATTTTGTAGTGCCTAGGCTAGACAAGTGAGAAAGGTAACTTTAAAAGGCCCGTCTCACGGTGATTCGTGAGCGGATCCCTCCTTTCTTCATTTGTTCTTACCTGGCCACAATTGGCGGTGAAGAGGCGATTTGAGGGATATCTCACAACTTGTCGCTTTGGAACAGTTAGGAGAGGTCTAGTTGACTTAGGAGACCCTAGCTCTAGGTTTGACTGTGCATGTTTAAACTGTGGTTGTTTGAAATTGTGCCGTAATTCCGTACAAATTTTTGCAAAATTCTTTATAAATTTTTTTAAAAAAAAAACAACAAAACAAAATTTTTATAAAAACTTGCCCTTTGTCGCTAGAATTCCATTTCACCTACCTTTCATCACATTTCTCCATTGACATTTTCTTACCCTTACATTCTACGTTTTGACTACACTAAACTCGTTTAGTGTATGTCCAGTTGGACTCGGGACACTAGTGCCCGTTTAGTCCGTGTTTCGTTAGTCGCTACCGACTACGCGATCGACTCCGAAGTCGAAACTCCTTCCACACCTTTTTCATCCTTACCTTTGCCGGCCAACTCCGACGTTGACCGGAAGTCTGTCCATTCACCTTCATCTTCACATTCATCATCTTCTAAAGAGATGTCAGGATTCAATCCTAACAACCCTTTACCTACCTCGGGACTGATTCCACCTCAACTGGGTGCGAATAACCCGCAACAACCTCCTGTTGAAGCGCCACAATGAATCGCGCTCCAGGATCGTTTCTATCCTACCCGCTCGGCACTTCCTACTTGTCTTTCACTACCGCCGGCAAATGGGGATAATTTCTAAATTAAGCCCCACTTCATCAACATGTTGCCTAAATTTCACGGACTGGAATCCAAAGATACCTATATCTTCATCAACAAATTCCAGAACGTCTGTGCAATGATGAAGACAACCCAACTGTCCGATGATGCTATAAGGTTACGAGTCATTCCTTTCACATTGTGTGACCTAGCTGAAAAGTGGCTATATAGTACTGCATCGCATTCCATAAACAGTTGGGAAGAGTTTGTTAAAGCATTTCTTAAAAATTTTTACCCACATCACAAGACCGCGAGAATACGTAATGAAATTAACCAATTTTCCCAGCTTCCTTCCGAACCTTTTTGGAAGTGTTTCGAACGATACAAAGACCTTCTTGTTCAGTGCCCTCATCACGGTATTGAGAGATGGCAACTTTGCCAGACCTTATACGAAGGATTGAACCCAGCAACTAAGCAGTTGTTGGAGACATTTGTCAAGGCCACTTCTTATCCAAATCTGATGAGGAAGCTTGGCAATTTCTCGACGATCTTGCTGAACAAACGCTTCAGTGGGAAAGCACTAGACCGACTATTTCGTCCACTTCATCTACTTCCTCCGGTCCGTCTAGGGCAGGCGTTCATCAAAACTTGATATGTCAATTGCAATGAAAGCCGAAATGGCAGCAATTACACGAAAACTAGAAGCAATTGAGAGCAAATTCTCATCGCCTTCTCCTGCCCCTGCTTTACCCCCTCACACTATATGCGCTTGTTGTTCGAATCCATCCCATTTGACCGAAGAGTGTCCTTACAACCCACCTGCTCAAGGACATGATCAAGTCAATGCTGCCTTTCAGCAAAGACAAAGAAATGATCCATACTCTTTAACTTACAATCCTAGTTGGAGGAACCATCCCAATTTTGCTTGGAATCAAAATGAACAACAATTCCAAAGCAACAACAATTTTCAGAGGCCTCCTCCTCAACAGCAAGCTCCACAACAAACTCAATATCAGCAACCTTTCCAACCCCAACCTTACCAAAATCAAACGAACAATTTTGCACCCAACAATTCTTTTCCTCAAAACAATTTTGTTCCATCAAATAACGATAAGGTTTCCTCATTAGAACGATGTCTGGAGGCATTTTTCAAACAATCAACTCAATTCTCAGCCAACATCCAGTCTTCCATTCAGTCTTTGGTGCAACACACTGCTTCACACGGGCAAAGTATCAAAACCATCGAAGCCCAGATTGCACAACTGAATGCAGCTTTAAGCGAGCGAGAGAAGGGGAAGCTTCCATCTCAACCACTGCCAAATCCCGGTCACCCACAATATGCACATGTTGCTCTTGAACAACAAAACCATAATGTGAGTGCCGTGACTACATTGAGATCTGGAAGGATGTTGCACAATAATGTTGGCACAAATGATGACACCCCGGCCGCCGCATCTTCTTCTTCTTCGTCATCAGAGCCTGTTCTCCATTTGTTCCCCGCCGAAACACGGAGACATAACCGCGCAGGTCTGTCTGGCCTGAATTTCGGGGCAGATGCTAATTGGTGCTATCTGTCCACCTCTCCGAAGATGCCAAGTTGATTTATGGCACCGTATATCAAAGGTTTAAACAGATGCGGCCGATGTAGCAGACTTCGTCAGATTCCCCCTCATTTGAGGGGTTTTTGATTGTGGGGACGCTCTTCCCTGCAGGCGCAAGCCCCTGCAGTTAATTATGCTACCGCATCGCGGTAACCACTTTCTCCTTCTCCAGATGGTCACTTCGTGTTGTGCGTGTTTGTTTTCTTTTTTTTTTTTGTTGTCCGTGGATTGTATACGGAGACTAATTTATGTTATCACCCGTAGGGCGTGGATTAGTCCAAATCCATATTTTCTTAGATTTGGGTTTGGGGTTGGGTTTAAGGATACGTTAGTCTCATTTGAGACTAAGATCAACTTAAACGTAAGTTAAGGATACGTTAGTCTAATTCTTAGACTAAGATCGACTTAACAGGATCGTTTAGATCCGACAAAAGAGCATTTGAACTCTATTAGTTTAGTTTAGGGACACTGCGGTCGATTGTTAGTTTAAGGACATCTCGGTCCAAGGTTAAGGACATCATAGTCCATGAGTTTAAGGACCCCACAGTCCGAGGTTAAGGACATTATAGTCCGTGAGTTTAAAGACCTCACAGTCAAGGTTAAGGATATCATAGTCCGTGAGTTTAAAGACCTCATAGTCAAGGTTAAGGACATTATAGTCCGTGAGTTTAAAGACCTCACAGTCAAGGACCTCATAGTCAAGGTTAAGGACATCATAGTTCGTGAGTTTAAAGACCTCACACTCAAGGTTAAGGACATCATAGTCCATGAAATGTATGGTTGTCGGGACCCGTCACCTCTCTGAAGACGTTGAAGGATTACACCGACAAATATCAGAGGAGTTCAGAGATGTACCCTTAATCCGATGTTGATTGGGAGATCTATAGTCCAATTTTGGAACTAAGATCAATTAATTAGACTATGAGCACATTGGCTCAGTTAAATCTGAATTGAGGACTTATGGCCAACTTGGGCTAAGTCCAATTAAGTTTGAAATGTTGGCCCTTTGTTGGACCATTAAACATTTGTCTGGGCTCAGCCCCTTATTATTTAGCAATGCTAAACAAGAGTTTGAGGGCTCTGATAATATTTTTGTCTTTGGTTGAGCATTAAACATTATAGCTCAAGATTTTAAAGTCCATTTGAAGGGGAGATTTTGCCTCTGGAAAACTTAGCCAATTTGGGCTAAGCTAGCTTTAAAATAGTGTTAAACACTAGAGGACATCTGGTGGTCACGTGTCCTCACGTGATGTATTTAAAACAGTGTTAAACACTGGAGACAAAATGCTCAAAATAGTGTTAAACACTAGAAAGGAAGGGGTCACGTGGGGGCACGTGAGGGCACCCAAAGGTGGGGCCAGACCTCCTTCATTTTGTTCTCAGAATATTCAGATAAGTGTTAAACACTTTTGGTCTTCAGGCCATCACGTGTGGGCACGTGATGGGTACCCATGCATTGATTATTAAAGCGTTTATTAGGGGTCACATGAAGACACATGAGAGCACCCAAAGCATGTACTGCCTTTGCTTTTGCTCCCTTTGTTTTGGAAGTCACATGGGAGCATGTGAGGCATTGCCTCCAAGATTTTTCCCTTCTCATTTTGGGGGATCTTTTTAGGGGTCACGTGAGGGCACGTGACCTAGTTTTATTCTTTCTTTTCTGATCATTAAGGATAGGGGTCACGTGTCACCACGTGACCAAGTTCTGTTTTTTCTTTTCTACTCATTGAGAATGGGGGTCACGTGTTGACACGTGATCAAGTTCTTTACGTGCATGGAGAGCTTTCAAGTTTCTTTGTTTTAAGAATTAAATTCTCTGTAGGGTTAAACCCTAATTATGTTTTAGAGGAATTAAATTCCTATATATGTGGAAGAATTAAATTCTCATATAGGGTTAAACCGTAGTTCTGTCTTGGAGGAATTAAATTCCTATGAATTTGGGAGAATTAAATTCTCATATAGGGTTAAACCCTAGTTCCGTCTTGGAGGAATTAAATTCCTATGAATTTGGGAGAATTAAATTCTCATATTAAGTTAAACCCTAGTTTTATTTGGGAGGAATTAAATTCCTGTGAATTTGGGAGAATTAAATTTTCAAACTCAATTCTCCCTCTTACTTTTGGGTCTGCATGGCAGAATCTCCCCGATGAGAATTAAATTCTCAACTTGTGGGGAGATCTGCTTTTGCAGATCTTCAACCAAAGGAAGAACTAAGTTCTTTTATAGAAGGGTTAAACTCTTAGATTGAGAATTAAATTCTCTTTTTTGTTTTATTAAGCTTAGATCTCTTTCCCCTTTCTCACCTAGGGTTTCTTTTCTTGAGAATTAAATTCTTCTCTCTTTTCTCTCTGTTGTTGTTTTTTTCTCCAGAAAATCAAAATTCCAAGATCCAAAAATCCTCCCTCCTTTTTTCTCTTTTTCTTGGCTCCTATTTATAGGAGAAGGAAAAGAATCAATTTGTTTAGTGAATCTTTCATTGAAAGATTTTGGTTTTTTTTGTGACTAACATGATCTTTTAGATCACTCAGTGAATTTTATTCACCATTGGATTCTTAATCCAGAAGATATTCTGTTTGTTATTCTTGGTGAATTTCAGGGGAATCTTTCCTTGTATGAAATCTTTCCATAAATTGGTGATTTTTTAATCACCATTGGATTTTTATTCCAACGGTGCTCTATCTTACAGAGCACCATCTTTTTTGTTTGGAAAGATTTAAAGAAATACTTTCCCAGTTAGGGTCTTTGATTTCCCTTAATTAGAATTTAATTCTTTTTAGCTCAGAAGGCTTTTAAAGCCCATCACGTGTTGGCACGTGATCCCAATGTTTGATCATTGAAATAGAATTTAATTCTATCAATTAAAGAGTTAAGGGACCTGTCACGTGTTGGCACGTGACCCTCTTGATTATACATTTTATTCAGAATTTAATTCTGCCTTTTAGCAGAGTTAAGGAATCATCACATGTCAGCACGTGACCCTTGGTCACGTGTGAGCACGTGATACCCCATTGGGGTCTTTCCTTAGTGTCTTATTCTATTTTTTAATCCCTTTTGGTGGGTTTCAAAGGCCCATCACGTGGTGGCACGTGACTCCACTAATTGCCTGCTTGGTTATAATTCAATTATATTACAACAGAGTTCCAGGAACCCATCACGTGACCCTTGGTCACGTGTGAGCACGTGATACCCCATTGGGGAATTTCCTGATATTTTATCAGGGAACAAATGCCCCCACAGCGTTGTTCTCACGTGTTTGCACGTGAGTTCAATGTTGTCACCTTTGTGACCGTTGGATCTGTCTAGGAAACAAGGGAGATGAACCGTTCCCCATCACATCCTATAAATGCAGGAGTCCCTTCAGAAGTGCTTCCACCCTTTCCATCTTCTTCCTTTCTTGTTTTTCCTCTGAGAATTTAATTCTCTTTCCCAGAGCTTAGTTATCTGATTCAAAAATTATCCAGAGTTTAACTCTGTCAACAAAGATTTCCCCTTTTTCAGGTGAGAATCTTGAACGGCCGAAGAACTTTTGTAGAAATCTTCGTTGGATTTACCATACCAAGGGTTTTTCCCTTTAACAAGAACCCATTTTTTTAAAGTTCTTTAAAAAGAAGACTGCTCAATCTTTAAATAATAAAACTCTTAGGGCTTCTCTGATTTTCAGGGATCGACGGCGATGCTTGTCTTCTCTTTGGAATTTAATTCCATTCCAAAGAGCTTTGGTTCTGAAAAATATTTTCTGGGAATTTAATTCCTCTATTCAAAAGGAATTCAATTCCTCTAAAGAACTCAGTTCTTCCCAGAGAACTTCTTGGGGTTTTCTTTCCCTGAGTTGTTCGTTGCAAAAAAGAATTGCAGTAGAGTTTTCTGGGAATTTAATTCCCCTGTTCTGCTTGATTTTCGCAGAGTCCAAAATAGGTTTCTCTTTTGGGGGAATGCGTAGAGTCATTTGAATTCATTGAGAATCTTCCCTTTATTCTCATGATGATTGCTTGGCCTCATTATTAGGGAGCCGTCATCTTGATTTTATGGGGCTCATGTGTTTTGTAATCAGTGGTCCCATAAAATAAGTCCCCTGTCGTTTTCTTCCACCGTCTTTTATATATATACATTTATAAACATATATATATATATATACATTTATAAACATATATATATATATATACACACACACGTGTTGGCTTCGCTTAACAGTTTCCCCTTCTTTTATTTCAGGCACAATGACTTCTGTTCCATACTTCCCTTTCACTCGCTCGGAGGCTGCCTTTCCTCAGTCACCGTCTGACGAGGAGGTGATGGCGATGATCAGGGCTCATGACCCGAATCGCACCAATTTGCTTTTTTGGGGGACCTGGTATGGTCACATCATCCGCGGTCGCCGCAGTTTTCTTTGCGAGATACAGACGGAGCCTACCTGTCCGTTTCTGCCGATGGATCCTCCACGGACCGCCTTTGCTGTGGAGATGCTGAATTGGACCCCTATGGGACGGCTTGAGCCTTCGGTAACTGGTATTCAGAACCATCCGGTGCCGGCTATAGACATTTTAGGGCGCCGCATTTGCCAGGGCGAAGCCAATCCATAGGGACAGATTTACAAGATAGGGCTTACCCCTCGACATCCTACGGGCTACCTTCTCTGGGCCCTTATGTCCTGTCCGGCCTTTGTGCGCGACTGCAGAGGGTCAAACTCTATCAGGCGATATATGCGTCTCTTTTCCACTATCAGTCTCCCCATGTCTGGTGGGTTAAGGCCTTCTTAAACCAATGGAATCTTCCTACCAACACCTTCCTTCTAGGGGACCGCGAAGTTTCAATTTCTCTGGAAGAATTTCGCGAGATCTCAGGGTTGCTGGTCAGGGGGACACATTATGAAGAATTACTGCCTTCCGATGAGTATGTTTTCGAAACCGAGCCTGCCATGCTTGACGGCCTGTCGACCGAGAACGCCGTCCGCCATAAGCGCTCAAGTTTGATCAAGACCCTGAGTATTTTTGAGAAGCTATTCGCAGAGTCAGAGGAGCAAGGCGTCACTGTTACGACCCGCAAGGTACGGAACGCGACCGGCGCTTAAGTTACGAAACGTCTCAAGGCGTCCGTAAAATAAGTAAGCCGAAGCCCAGAAATCAAAACCCAATTAAGAATTAGAGTGAAGGAAAAACCATTTTTATTTAAGCACTTGTTTCATTAAAGTTTCATCAATTCTCTTTTTATGAAAAACAACTTCCTTTTCCCAAATTTCCGGCAAAATCTTCTTGTAAAAAAAAATGTCCCTCAACGGGTACAAAACATGAATATAAATGGATAACATGAATAGGCATCCCCAAGCGGGAGCTAGCTCTTCGCCTCAAGGCGGTCACAAATCCCACGCAATGTAAAATAACAATGTGCATAAATACGCATGAAAGCACAGGCAATATAATATGTCAGCTCAAGTGAGCTCGACCCCAAATATAACATATCATCCAAAAGTCTCACAACCTCACCTCTAGGTCAATATACAGTAATCCAAATAAAACTAGTACAGCTGGAATAATAGCAGATGGAGTACTCTAGATACAATGAACATAAATAAGGTGGTACAAAATGATAACAACCCACCTATGAGCAAAAGTCTCGAGTCCAGGCAAAAAGAGCAAAAGAGGCAAAAGTATCCGCCGCTACAGTGCTGACGGAACGGACCTGCAGAAAAGCTGTGGCACAACGGGGGTAAGTTGCCAGCTCGTGAGTAATAAATAACATCTACTAAGGATATCGCATGCATGTACACAAGTATCCTAGCATCCCTAAACAGGTATGGCTATATGTACTAGCAGGTATGTATGCAACATCAGTGTACTAGCAAGTCTGTATGGCACATGGATGTGATAACATGTATGTATGCCACATATACTATCATGTATGTATGCTATATGAGTCAACTCAAGATCTCATCAGGTAGGTATAAGAATTGTTCTTTATTCTATTTTTGAAACTCCTTTTTAAAATCAGCATAATATCCATGAAATCAATAAAATCCGTGTCCAGCAACGACACCTCAAAACTGTCTCAATCTCATATATCCATGTCAAGTATCTCTGGCCTCAGCCGTCCGGCCGATCCATGTCAAATATCCATATCTCAATCTAGCGGCCACGGTCGGTATCCTCTGGATATCCGCCGTTCCAAAGAAGTCACCGGTAGGTAATCCGTCCCCTGCCAGCCTCAACGCCATCTCCTGCGATCTTCTTGCCTCGGGCTACCGTACCGGGCCCACCATGTACCCGAGACGGTTTATCCACCTCCTCGAAACGGGTCTCGAAAACCACATCAAACTCATGGTGGAAGACACTTTACATCACTAGAAAACCGCAATTTTTATATTTTAAAAGATTATCAGTTTGAAATCTTGCGGCTTTCCCCCGAAATCCAGAAATATCATAAATCTCATGAAATCATCATGTATGCATATGTCAATGATAATGAGTGCCTATGGTATCAATTTGCAATGTATGATTTATACTAGGCATGAACAAATGATATAATAATACATATGCACGAGAATAACAATTCTTATGATTTCATTTTAAATATTTGTTGCAATAACACAGGTCTAAGCAATTAACATGTTTCAGATTTATAGTTATCTAGCGTCGTGACATGGCAATTACCAGGGTGTGTGTGTACACATGAATAGTGCTCGTGCTGCATATAAAAACCTGGTAATGGTGCATGCGTCCTACAAATGAGTTTGCGTCTATGGGTACAACATATAGATCCTAACTGCAGCAAATATCATGCAAGTATTATTATTCTAATGTCACAAGTAAATATCAAAGTTTACTATTTTCAAGTTTACTAAATCTATCGGGCGACTCGCGCCATCCAAACGATCGTCCCCCGTAGATGTTAAATCTACTCACCCGTGATCCCACGCTAGGTGTGTCCGACCACCTGCTTTCCTTTCTACGCTGCGCTTGAAGTCCCCGCCGGCGAACCTAGAATTTACAAAAGTCACCATATAAGGAAAAATCCTGCAAAACACGATATATCTATAGAAAGGGATACGCGTGCGTGAAACTAGACGCGCGTGCACACGACACGTCGCGATGCGCACAAACCCACCAGAACCTACACCGACGCGCTGTGTCGCGCAGCGCGCCACAGAACCACGCATATCACGCGCGTGTCGCACGAGACTTAAAACATCGAAAACACGATACAAGCTCCAGATTTTTCCTCAGGACCCAACTTAAAAAGTTGCAGGTACCAACACTCTAGACTACCCATCAGGACCCCATACCCAAAATCCCCACACCCTACCCCCTACTCTGGCCGCAATTTGCGGCCAGAATGATTAAACCGGTGGCCGAGAGGGGGAGGTGGGTCCCCGTGCTCTGTGTGTGTGTCTTTACTAGTCTCACTATGCTACAGTCTCCACAATTTTATTTTTAAGGTCTCAGGTCAACAGCAGAATCTACAGAGGCTAAAAGTCGCTAAAACTGCCAATTTACGCCAAGTCGGATAAGTCGGGTATCTTGTGAAATCTGGGACCAAACTTGGGTGTTCTAGTCTCCACAGCACCTAATAGGGCTACTCTAACCATCACAACCAATTCTTAGCCAAAATTCTCTTAATTCATCCAAAATTACTACTAAAGCATGCAATAAACACCAACTAAGCTAGATAACCATAATTTTCGCAATTTAATGTTATCTATCTAATTTTAACAACACTACTAGGCTAAAACAGACTAACTAACACCTAAAAGGGCTTATTAAGCTACAAGCACTCTAATGTAACTAGATCTAACATCACCACACAATCCTAATACTAAAATTCCGATAAAACACTAAACTAGCTAAACAAACTCATAACCTAAGCAATATGGAAAGAGTTTAGGAATTATACCCCCTAGGAACCTCTCAAACGAGGAGAAGGAGAAGAAGAAGAGAGTGGGTGCTGCAAAACTTGGCTGGAAATGAGCTGAGCTTCACTGTTGCTGAAGTTGATGCTGTTGTTTGGGCTGAAATGTTGCTGTTGCTGTTGATCCAGTTCTGGGCTGGGCTGTTGCTGTTGTTGGGGTTGTGTTGGTGTTGTGGTGCTGATGTTGTGTAGTTGGTGTGTGTGTTGGGGCTGATGTGGTGTGGGTTTGAGCTGAAGTGGTGTGGTGTTGGGCTGAATGTGTTGCTGTTTCAGCTGATGCTGCTACTGCTGAATTGAGTTGAAGCTGAAGCTGTTTTTGTGGTAGAGCAAGATTATTTGAAGATGGTTGTGTGTGTAACTTCATGAAGTGGGCTGTTGCAATGATGATAGGGGCTGAGGTGGTGATATATGGCTGATGTTTTGGGCTGATGGTGCTGTTTTGGTGGCTGAAACAGCTGCTGTTGCAGCAGTTGGTGTGCTGATGTGTGAAGAAAAGAGCATGAGATTGGGCTGATGTGAATCATCAGCTGCTGTAGCAGCAATAGGTGGTGGTTTGATAAAAATTTGGGCTGATGTTTGTGTGTATGAGTGAGAGAGGTGTGAGTGTGAGAAGACCTTCAAAAGGTTTGAGTTGAAAAAGGGGTGACTTAACCTTAAACCATCATGACACATCACATCCCTCTCTCTCTCTCTCTCAAGCAAGTCAACCTTAAAACTCCCTAAACACCCATGGTCAAAGCCAACCATCCTCAATTAAACTAATTAGCTCAAAACAACTCAATTATCTTAACCAAGGGCCTAACCCACCATGGTTAACTTAAACATGATTAACCCACAAGCTCCATTATATGGCAAAACCCTAGTCTTAACTCTAGCTAACGTGCACAAGTGTGTGTGGTCGAGATAAAATTCTACAAAAATCACCATAATTCCAGATAAATTACTAGAAACCCATTTTGGTAAACTTTTTACCAAAACCCCCACATTAACACACAATTACCACTAACCCTAATCTCAGGTGTTACAGTGTTCCCCCCTTAAGAAAATTCGTCCCCGAATTTTAAAATATGCAACTACGCGTACCTTCAAAAAGATGAGGGAAGTTCTTCCGCATCTCTCCCTCGGCCTCCTAAGTGATCTCCTCACCATTCAGGCTGCGCCAAAGAACCCTCACTGATGGCAGGACCTTTGATCGAAGTTTCTTCACCTTCCGATCTAATATCTCAACTGGCTGCACGGTGAACGAAAGGTCGGGCTCAAGCTGAACGGTTTGATGCTGAATCGTGTGAGAAGGGTCATGAAGATATCTGCGTAGCATCGACACGTGGAAGACGGGGTAGACATCTGAAAAGCTGGGTGGAAGAGCCAAACGATATGCAACAGCGCCAATGCGCTCGAGGATCTCGAAAGGACCTACGAATATAGGGCTAAGCTTTCCCTTTCGCCCAAATCGCATCACGCCCTTCATCGGAGAGACCCTCAGAAAAACATGATCGCCAACCGCGAACTCTAATCTGCGACGGCGCCTGTATGCATACGATTTCTGCCTGCTCTGAGCTGCTCTCATCCGGTCTCGAATCAGCTGTACTTTCTCGGTCGTCTCCTGCACGATCTGTGGCCCAAAAATACTGCTCTCGCTCAGTTCAGTCCAACAGACGGGTGATCTACATCTCCTCCCATACAACGCCTCGAAAGGTGCCATCTGAATAGTATCCTGGAAGCTGTTGTTATAAGAGAACTCTACTAGAGCTAAATGACGATCCCAGCTACCGCCGAAGTCCAAAACGCACGCTCTGAGCATGTCCTCGAGAGTCTGAATGGTCCGCTCTGACTGTCCGTCGGTCTGCGGATGAAATGCTGTGCTGAAGCTCAAACGAGTGCCCAAAGCTTCCTGGAGTCTCTGCCATAGTCGGCTGGTAAACTGGGTGCCTCGATCCGACACGATACAAGTCGGTACGCCATGTAACCGCACGATCTCGTCGATGTAAATCTGGGCATACTGAGCAAAACTGAAAGTGGTCTTCACTGGCAGGAAGTGAGCCGCTTTCGTCAATCGATCCACGATCACCCAAATGGAGTCGTACCCTCGACTGGTCTTGGGTAGACCCACAACGAAGTCCATCGAAATCTGCTCCCATTTCCACTCCGGAATGGGCAAAGGCTGCAACTCTCCTGCTGGCCTCTGGTGCTCGGCCTTGACTTGCTGACAAGTCAGGCATCTTGATACGAAGTTGGTGACATCCCTTTTCATCCCGTCCCACCAATAGACATCTCTCAAGTCACGGTACATCTTGGTCGAACCTGGATGAACGCTGTACGTAGATCTATGCGCCTCCTCGAGAATCTCACGTCGCAGTCCCTCCGAATCTGGTACGCACAATCGAGTCCCGAATCGTAGTACTCCCTGACCGTCGATCACGAACTCGGAATCTCTGCCCTGTCTAATCTGCTCCATGATCTCCAAAAAACGGTCATCACTGGGCTGCGCCTTTCGAATACGGTCAAGTAACTGCGGACGTGCACGAACATGCGCAAGCTACCCCCCTGTCGGAGTGAACTCGAACTCAACTCGGCTGTCGCATAAAATCTGCCAATCTGCTGACGACTGCCTCTGTACCGCGCGCAAACAGGATAGACTACCCCCGGGCCTCCTGCTCAAAGCATCCGCCACTACATTCTCCTTGCCCGGGTGGTACAAGATCTCACAGTCATAGTCTTTCACCAGCTCCATCCAACGACGCTGTCTGAGGTTCAGGTCTCGCTGCTGAAATATATATTTTAAGCTCTTGTGGCCAGTGAATATTTGGCACGACTCGCCGTAGAGGTAATGTCACCATATCTTCAGTGCAAAAACCACTGCAGCCATCTCCAAATCATGAGTGGGGTAGTTCTGTTCATGTTTCTTCAATTGCCGCGAAGCATACGCGATCATCCTGTCATGCTGCATCAATATGCATCCTAGCCCCACCCACGAAGCGTCACAATAAACCACGAATCCGCCTGATCCTGAAGGCAATGATAATACCGGCGCCGTAGTCAAACAAGTCCATAACTGCTGAAAACTGTGCTCGCACTCCTCCGTCCAAACGAAAGGAACTCCCTTCCGGGTCAAACTGGTCAAAAGTGCAGCAATACGGGAAAAATCCTGAACGAATCGCCTGTAGTAGCCCGCCAGGCCTAGAAAACTACGGATCTCCGTAACCGATGTCGGACTGGGCCACTGCTGAACAGCCTCAATCTTCTTCGGGTCCACACATATGCCATCTTTCGTAATCACGTGGCCCAAGAAACTAACGCTGTCCAACCAGAAAGCACACTTGGAAAATTTTGCGGAAAGCTGGTGCTCCCTCAAAGTTTGCAAAGTAATCCGCAAATGCTGCTCGTGCTCCTCTCGGCTCCGGGAATACACCAAAATATCGTCGATAAACACGATGATGAATAAGTCAAGGTACGGCCTGAATGTACGATTCATCAGATCCATGAATGCTGCGGGGGCGTTGGTGAGTCCGAACGACATCACCAGAAACTCATAGTGGCCATAGCGTGTACGGAAAGCTGTCTTCGGTATATCCTCCTGTCGGACTCGCACCTGGTGGTATCCTGATCGTAAGTCGATCCTCGAAAAATAACCCGCACCCTGGAGTTGATCGAACAAATCATCAATGCGTGGCAACGGGTATCTGTTCCGCATGGTAACCTTGTTCAGCTGGCGGTAGTCGATACATAAGCGCAAACTTCCGTCCTTCTTCTTGACAAACAGGACCGGAGCACCCCATGGAGAAACGTTGGGCCGAATAAGTCCCTTATCTAGCAAATCTTGCAGCTGAACCTTCAACTCTCTAAGTTCCGTCGGGGCCATCCGATAAGGCGGTATAGAAATAGGCCCCGAGCCGGGAATCAAATCAATACAGAACTCGACATCGCGCTCAGGCGGCAGTCCTGGCAGCTCATCAGGGAAAACATCGGGGAACTCGCAAGCAATCGGAACCTGGTCTCCAATGGAACATCTGTAGCTCTAGTATCGCAAACATAGGCTAGAAATCCCCGACATCCCTTTCTCAACAGCTGATCAGCGCGAAGAGAAGAAATCAATATGTGAAGGGCGACACCACGGTCCCCCTGCACAACAAAAGTCGACTCGCCGGGAAAACAAAATCTAACTTTCTTCTCGCGGCAGTCCACCGACGCATAGCACGTGGCTAACCAATCCATGCCCAAAAGAACGTCGAAGTCCAACATCTCAAGAAGGATCAAGTCGACAGGCAGCTCTCGCTCGCCAATACGAACGGTACAGGATAGGAACACGTGCCTAGCAATAAATGACTCTCCCACAGGAGTGGTCACAATAAGCGTCTGATCAAGCAAACCGGACTCTCCACCCAAACTCGGAACGAAGTGTGTGGAAACGTACGAATGCGTGGATCCGGGATCAAACAACACGTGTGCATCAACAGAACATACTGATAGGGTACCTGTTACGACGGCATTGGATGCCTGCTCATCCTGGGGTGTCAACGCAAAAACTCGGCCCTGACCTCCTCCAATAGCGGGCTGACCTCGGCCTCGGCCTCGGCCTCCTCGTCCTCTCTGGATCGGTGTGCTGCGCCCACGGCCTCTGGGTGCACCTAGCTGGCGTGGAGCATCGCCTGTGGCAGGAAGTAGAGCTCTCTGAGGAGGGGGCGGTGATGGTGGTAAGGTCACATGCGGAACTGTCGCCGCTCCCTGTCGTCTCACTGGACAATCCCTAATACGATGGTGCAGACTCCCGCACTTATAGCATCCTGGCGACGACTGCTGTCCTTGTGTGTACGATCCATACAGCTGACCTCGTCCAAACCCTCTGCCGGCCCTATCTCTCGGAAGGAATCTGGTATGCTGCCTTTGATCTGGCGTGCCGGTACGAATCGTCTTCGGCTCGGGAACGGCCGAAGTCGCTGAAATACGTGCCTCCATCTGCAACGCCGTATCTATAGCCGCTGAATAGGTATCGAAGTGCTGGGCACCAATGGCAAGAAATAGCTGGGCATCCAATCCCTGTATGAACCTCTTCACCCTCTTCGCTTTGGTATCCACCAGATACGGAGCATATCGAGACAACTGTGTAAACTGGACGTCATACTCAGATACCGTCATCCCTGGTGTCTTGATCAAGGCCTCAAAGCTATGAGCTCTGGCGTCACGAACACTCTCCGGAAGGAAACGGGCTAGAAAGACTGCTGTGAACTCGGTCCATGTCATGGACGGTAGACCTGCAGCTCGACCTCTCAAAACTGACTCCCACCATATCTGTGCGAGACCCTCTAGTCGAAAACTCATAAGCTCTACCCAGCGATCATCGGAACATCTCAGCGAGCGGCAGATCCTGGCCAAGCTGTCAAGGAACGTCTGCGGGTCCTCTGCTGCATCGGTACCCATAAAGACTGGAGGTCTCAGCCTCATGAACTCCTGTAGTGACACCGGGATGGTCACGGCGGTAGTAGTAGGAGTAGGTATCATAGTGGTCTGGGATGTAGTAGGTACGTCCTCCGGCCTCGGTGCACGACCGGCTGCAACTAAGGATCCTACCATCTGATGTAGCTCCTGCATACTCCACATCATCTGTCGCAGCTCCTCCATACCGGACTTAAGCCTATCCATACGGCCTGGGGAAGGTGGATCAGTCTGTCCCTGCGGCGTAGGCATACCACCCTGCTCAGTCCTAGTCTCGGACGAGCCAGCTCGAATCTCGTCTCGGGCGGCAGCCCTCTGCGCTCTGGTAGCCCTCTACGGCATAGTGACTGGTACAGGAAATAGGACAATAAGAACGGTGCAATAGAATCGAAGGATACACGGAATTGAAGAAGGAATTTCAAGCAAGTATATCCTAAAGTCACCTAGGCGGAGTACCGCATCGCAAGTATGCCGCGGACATACGTACGCTACGCTACCCTGCTTAAGTCACTTACTCCATCTACTAAGGGTCATCCTACACTCGGAAAGGTGAAACCTATCGCTCTGATACCAACTTTGTCACGACCCGCAAGGTACGGAACGCGACCGGCGCTTAAGTTACGAAACGTCTCAAGGCGTCCGTAAAATAAGTAAGCCGAAGCCCAGAAATCAAAATCCAATTAAGAATTAGAGTGAAGGAAAAACCATTTTTATTTAAGCACTTGTTTCATTAAGTTTCATCAATTCTCTTTTTATGAAAAACAACTTCCTTTTCCCAAATTTCCGGCAAAATCTTCTTGTAAAAAATATAGTCCCTCAACGGGTACAAAACAGGAATATAAATGGATAACATGAATATGGCATCCCCAAGCGGGAGCTAGCTCTTCGCCTCAAGGCGGTCACAAATCCCACGCAATGTAAAATAACAATGTGCATAAATACGCATGAAAGCACAGGCAATATAATATGTCAGCTCAAGTGAGCTCGACCCCAAATATAACATATCATCCAAAAGTCTCACAACCTCACCTCTAGGTCAATATACAGTAATCCAAATAAAACTAGTACAGCTGGAATAATAGCAGATGGAGTACTCTAGATACAATGAACATAAATAAGGTGGTACAAAATGATAACAACCCACCTATGAGCAAAAGTCTCGAGTCCAGGCAAAAAGAGCAAAAGAGGCAAAAGTATCCGCCGCTACAGTGCTGACGGAACGGACCTGCAGAAAAGCTGTGGCACAACGGGGGTGAGTTGCCAGCTCGTGAGTAATAAATAACATCTACTAAGGATATCGCATGCATGTACACAAGTATCCTAGCATCCCTAAACAGGTATGGCTATATGTACTAGCAGGTATGTATGCAACATCAGTGTACTAGCAAGTCTGTATGGCACATGGATGTAATAACAGGTATGCATGCCATATGAATATACTATCATGTATGTATGCTATATGAGTCAACTCAAGATCTCATCAGGTAGGTATAAGAATTGTTCTTTATTCTATTTTTGAAACTCCTTTTTAAAATCAGCATAATATCCATGAAATCAATAAAATCCGTGTCCAGCAACGACACCTCAAAACTGTCTCAATCTCATATATCCATGTCAAGTATCTCTGGCCTCAGCCGTCCGGCTGATCCATGTCAAATATCCATATCTCAATCTAGCGGCCACGGTCGGTATCCTCTTGATATCCGCCGTGCCGAAGAAGTCACCGGTAGGTAATCCGTCCCCTGCCAGGCTCAACGCCATCTCCTGCGATCTTCTTGCCTCGGGGTACCGTACCGGGCCCACCATGTACCCGAGACGGTTTATCCACCTCCTCGAAACGGGTCTCGAAAACCACATCAAACTCATGGTGGACGACACTTTACATCACTAGAAAACCGCAATTTTTATATTTTAAAAGATTATCAGTTTGAAATCTTGCGGCTTTCCCCCGAAATCCAGAAATATCATAAATCTCATGAATGTAAGTCGATGTTCAACACCCCAATACCAATGGGGAGGCGGAAATATGAATAACAATCTTGTTCTATGATTAAACATCGAATAACCGTATGAATCGTTTGCTAAACAAGTTTTAACAAAAACTATAGAGTTCTAAACTACTATGTTAAGAGATTATACCAAACGGTTCTAGTCCTTCGTCTTAATGTTATCTACGGCCTCTTTGGATCTCCACGTCCTCTTCGGCTTTCTTCCGTGATAGACGATCCACCCGAGAACCCTAATCCAAGCTATAACCTCTAAACTTGAGGTTACTTAGTTTCTCTAGTTGCTAAATAGAGTAGCTAAGGTGATGTAGAGATAGGTTATGGAGTAATTAGTCTTTCCTAATCCTTGTTCTCAACTCATGAGGGTCGGATTAGGTTTGGTGAAGGAGAGAGAACTTGAAGAGAGAGAGTGAGAAGATGATAATGATAATGATAATGAAAATGAAAAAGCTTCTCACTAGATATATGAAACATAATGAATTAAAAAGAAATGAATAATATGAGATTATTCATCATGTTTCATTAATGCAAGTGGGTGATTCATTATGTGAGTCATTAAGCATTTAATAATGCATTAATGACATGATGAATCACTCACAATGAGTCACTAATTCATTAAATGAAAATGCTACCTCTCCCTCCATGTCACATCCTTCTAGAAGCTTCTCGGAAAATTACGAGAACGCCCCTCTCATCCGTGAAAACACGGAAAAACTTTAGACTGTATAAATCCAATAACCTGATACTAGAATCTGGCTTAAACCAAAGCCTGCTAGTAAAAACTGTCCGAATGTCGTACGTACGTTCAAACATGTATGCGTCCGAACCTTTGTCGTAAAACCATACGACCTCTATATCTTTTCGCCTGGGTTTGGGAAATCTCTGTGTGGGACTCTAAAGACTCGACTACTACGCTGGCAGTGGGTTTAACCACAGACCGCAAGCGGCACTAGCTGTACGTAACGGTCCCCAGGTAGTTATCGATAAGAAAGCTGATGAGGTAACCCATCTGAAATCCCACCGAGCCTGTCTGTGACAATATCCGCGCAGTCCGGTCTGTTCGTCTAAGAGTATCGCATGTATGGTCTAGGGAGGTGGTGGACGTCAAACCCCTAATAACCGTACAAGTCGTGTCGGTATGGTTCAAGACCACCCGAGAATCTACTGATCATTCCATCAGTAATTCTCAATCAGCCCTGGCCAGGGACTTATGGTAATGACCAACCGACCATAGTGCGATATCAACTCCCTATACCGGGAGAGACGAATCCCTAACAGTCGTTCACTGCCTCCACGTGGCTCAGGACTGTGCCCAACTGAAACCTGTTTGCATGACTCCTTTGAGCCGTGGTAGGGTAATAATCAAAGCACAGTGGGAACTCACACGAGACAAATGATGACCTTAAGTCAACGGACTATCTGCACACATGTCACCTGAGAACTGCTATCTGACGTTAGGTATAATACCATCCAGTCAGTTCTCGGCGAGTCCTGTCCGGTGTACTCACACCCAGTGAGCATCTGTATACAATCTTAGGTGAACACCACTAATGGTTGCGGGACCAATCCATTGCCCCTCGTCAGGGTCTAGATATGTATACACTAGTCTACTCCGGAGTATCGATGCCCAATCTTGATACTCCTGCGACTAGGGACATCTAAGGGTGTGCCTATTGACTATCCAGCTCCCACTAGTATGACTGCCATCACAACGCTGGTAGTCAGACAAAACACCCTATGGGCTTTATCAACATATATATATATATATATATAAATACCAAGTAAAAAATATCATACGTTAAGACAAAGTCAAACCAAATAGCGTACTATCATATCAAGCAAGACTGTCATGTACATACATATCCCAAGCATCCTATACAATGTAGGCCTCTAGGGCATATATATCCAACAATCTCCCACTTGCACTAAGGCCTATAATTGACGCAATGAGTACCCACTGTCTCTACCAGATCCAGTTGCTTGCGTACCGCATGCCCAACATCTCAAAAAGCCTCTCGAACTGTACTTGAGGAATGGCCTTGGTGAATGGATCTGCCGTGTTGTCTTTTGTGTCCACTCTCCGTATCTCGATCTCCCGACGATCCACGATCTCCCTGATCAGGTGAAACCGCCTTAAGATATGCCTGGATTTCTGATGGGACCTTGGTTCCTTCGCTAAAGCTACAGCGCCATTGTTATCGCAATACAAAGGTATTGGATTGGCAATGGACGGAACCACCTGAAGTTCAGAAATGAACTTCCTCATCCAGACAACCTCTTTTGCGGCTTCACTAGCAGCTATATACTTAGCCTCCATAGTTGAGTCTGCGACGGTATCTTGTTTGGAATTCTTCCAATATACCGCTCCTCTATTGAGGGTAAAAACAAAACCTGAAATGGATTTAGAATCATCCTTGTCACTTTGGAAGCCAGAGTCGGTAAAATCCTCTACCTGGAGGTCTTCATTACCGTATATCAAGAACATCTCCTTAGTCCTTCTCAGGTACTTGAGAATGTTTTTCACCGCTCTCCAATGTTTCTCACCTGGGTCAGACTGATACCTGCTTACCACACTAAGTGCGTAAGCTACATCCGGTCTGGTACATAACATCGCATACATTATTGATCCTACCGCCGAAGCGTAGGGTATAATGCCCATGCGAGCCCTCTCTTCATCAGTCTTTGGAGACATCTCTTTGGAGAGGGTGATTCCGTGACAAGCGGGCATATTGCCGCGCTTGGAATCTTCCATACTAAATCTCTTTAGTATAGTGTCTATATACCTGGACTGTGAAAGTCCCAATATTCTATTAGATCTATCTCGATAGATCTTAATGCCCAGAATGTATGATGCATCTCCCAAGTCTTTCATGGAGAATTTCTGTGACAAGAAGAGCTTTACTGATTGTAGTATAGGGATATCATTCCCTATTAGTAGTATGTCGTCGACGTACAAAACGAGGAAGACTACTGCTTCTTCTACAATCTTCCTATAAATACATGGTTCATCTACATTTTTGATAAAGTCAAATTCCTTGACTGTTTCATCAAAGCAGATGTTCCAACTTCGCGATGCTTGCTTTAACCCATAAATGGATTTAAGCAATTTGCACACTCTTCCGCTGCTCCTACTGTCTAAGAAACCTTCTGGTTGATCCATGTAAACACTCTCTTCTAGATGTCCATTTAGAAGAGCTGTTTTTACATCCATTTGCCAGATTTCATAGTCATGGAAGGCAGCAATGGCAAGCATGATCCGAATGTATTTAAGCATAGCTACTGGTGAAAAAGTTTCATCATAGTCCAGTCCTGGTCTTTGACGAAAACCTTTTGCTACTAGTCTAGCTTTGTAGGTTTCTACTTGTCCAAATGTACCAATCTTCTTTTTGAAGATCCATTTGCACCCAACTGGTTTTACCCCAGGAGGAGCAACTTCTAAAGTCCATACTTTATTGGTGTACATGGATTCCATTTCGGATCTCATTGCATCCAGCCACTTCACTGAGTCACTACTCGTGATAGCCTGCTGAAAACTAGTAGGCTCATCATCATCGATGATGCAATCCTTTCGATCCCCATCAAGAAGAAAACCATAGTATCTTTCAGGAGGATGAGAAAGCCTACTAGATCTGCGGAGTGGCGTTGGTTCGTCATGTTCTATTGAAATCTGAGACTCTTCTAAGTCTTCGGTTGCAGTTTGAGGTTCTGGAATTTCTTCCAGTTCTACCGTGCTCCCACTAATTTCTTTTGCAAGAAATTCGCTTTCTAAGAAGATAATGTGACGAGCGACAAACACCTTTTGTTCTTCAGTGTGGTAGACCATGTACCCCCTTGAATGCTTGGGGTATCCTACAAACTTGCATAAAACCGATCGTGCTTCGAGCTTGTCCGGATTATGATTTTTAACATATACCGGACACCCCCATATCTTGATATACTTGAGATATGGTCTCTTCCCACACCACATTTCATATGGAGTGGTAAGTACAGACTTAGTTGGAACTTTATTCAATAGGTATGCGGTTGATTCTAGAGCAAATCCCCAGAAGGAAAGTGGCAACTCAGCACTACTCATCATTGAACGCACCATATCTAATAGCGTGCGATTCCTTCTTTCTGATACACCATTATGCTGAGGTGTATAAGGTGGAGTAAGCTGAGAGAGAATTCCATTTGCTTTTAAGTATTCAAGGAAACTGGTACTTAAGTATTCTCCACCTCGATCAGATCGAAGTGTCTTGATGCTTTTACCAGTTTGTTTCTCTACTTCATTTTTATACTCCTTAAACTTCTCAAAAGTCTCGGACTTATGCTTTATTAAGAACACATGTCCATACCTAGAGAAGTCATCAGTAAATGTGATGAAGTAGGAGTGACCACTTCGTACATGTATAGACATCGGACCACAAAATCACTGTGTACTAGTCCCAAGAGTTCAGTGGTTCTTTCTCCGTGTCCGGTGAACGGAGATTTGGTCATTTTTCCTTTGATACATGATTGACAAGTTGCATATGATGAATATTCAAACGGATCTAGATATCCATCTTTATGTAACTTAGTCAACCTTGTTTCATTTATATGACCAAGTCTACAATGCCATAGGAAGGCTTGATTCGAATCTAGAGCTTTTCTTTTACGCGTGTTTTGAATATTGAAAATTTGAGGTTGATTAAGTATGTATATGCCGTTTTCCAGTATGCCAAACCCAATCAGTTCTTGATTTAGGAGAATGTTCATGACATTTCTTTCAAGCACAAAATTATATCCTTTATTAGACAACAAAGATACTGATATAATATTACACAACATACTGGGAATACAAAAACAGCTATACAATACCAAAATGTGTCCACTATTCAACCCTAGGTGATATTCCCCTATTGCAACTGCATCTATATGCATTCCATTGCCCATCCGGAGAGTCATATCACCTGCCCCCAGTACTCTACTATTTCTCAGATCCTGCAAAGAATTACAGATGTGAGAACCAGAACCGGTATCAAGTACCCAAGAAGTAGAGTTTACTGAAAGACAATTTTCGATTACGAACACACCTGAAGCAGAAGCAACAGCTTGCTTCATGTCCTTGGCTTTAAAGGCCAAACAGTCCTTCTTCCAGTGCCCTTGCTTGTGACAATAGAAGCACTTGTTCTTTTCTGCCTTCACCCTTCCTGCCTTGTTCGTTCCCTGCATCTTCTTGACCCCACCCTTCGGTTTGGTGGCTTTCATCTTCTTCTTCCCTTTAGCTTTCGCTTTAGATTTAGAAGAAGATGATTGGCCAACATACAGAACGGGGGTCTTCTCCTTTTTCAAGGAGGTCTCTGCTACCCTCAACATATTGAGGAGCTTTGGAAGATCCGCTTCCATTTCGTGCATGTTGAAGTTCAGCACGAACTGAGAGAAGGTGTGGGGAAGGGACTGCAAAATCAAGTCGATATACAAATCATTTTCTAGCACGCATCCTAAGTTTGCGAGTTCCTCAATGAGGGTGATCATTTTGAGGACGTGCTCTCCAACAGGCGATCCTGGAGCTAACCTCATCTGGAAGAGTTTCCTTGAGGTTTCGTACCTCGCGATACGGGAGTGTTCACCATACAATTCCTTGCAATGGAGGAATATGGATACAATATCCATACTCTCGTGCTGTTTCTGGAGTTCATTATTCATGGACGCCAGCACGATACACTTAGCTCGCTTACAGTCTAGATCCCAGGTTTTACGAACTTCCTTGTCTGCAACTGAGGAATCTGGTCCTGGGATAAGGGGAGGAACAGCGGTGGTAACATATGCAACTTTGTCATAAGTCAGCGCAATATTGACGTTCCTTAGCCAATCTTTATAGTTCTGCCCGGTCAGTATATTCTTTTCAAGTAATAGTTTTAGTCCAGTCATGGTAGCTGCCAGAGAGAGAGAGAAAAGAAAACACTCAGCATATGCTCTTGCAAGTTTAGATTGGTTATTATTTTATCTAAACAGGATGGCTCCCACTGTTTCCTCAAATCCTTCTTCAAAACCTAAAAGAAGAACTAGTCAGGATTTAATCACACGTTACAATTCTTGCTTAACCTTTCAGCCAGGCTGGTGGTGGTACTTCGAGGGAGGTTTTCCAACGCTTTCGCGAAGTTCCTTAATTAAAGAACCTCTTTTCCCTGGAGGCGTAGCCCCTCTAACACCTTTCTAGGCACCTACTTGGTTTATAGCATTGATTTTTAAGTGAGAGAAATTCCCGAGAGTAATCCTACTCATCAGTGGGATCGGGATCCAACTATCATTGCATGATGCTCTAGATGGAAGCCACTTAGTCACTACACTCCAGAAGGTAAGCTAAATCTGCAAGTTTCCTTTATGTTTGAAACTCCCGATGTGATTTTTACCCCAAGCTCTTATAGACCTTGACGTAGGCCAACAAGTCATAAGACGCAAGTCAAGTTCTACCCGTCGTTGTCCCGATCAATTTAAATACATCGTACAAGCCCTTGACGTAGGCCAACAAGGTGTACGTCTGTATTAAACTAATGCATCTATCTATGCAACAAATAGGCACACACACTACTACCATTCACTATGCCTTGACGTAGGCCAACAAGCATAGCATGAATACGATGTGCTGTCTATCTGAAACGACGGAGGGTTACGGCTGGTTTTTGGCAAAAAACCGTTTAACGTAGTGAACTTGATTTGATCGAAGGAACTAAGATAGCTTTTATTAAAAGGAGTGGTTTAAGCTCCGCATTTAAAATTTACTTTTTCAAGAAAACCGAGTGGTTTTTAGAAATTGTTCCAACGATTCAGTTTAGGTTTTATTTTCTTTGCATTAATAATAATGCGTCCCATCTTTAACCTATCATTACAGATAACAACGAAAATACAACGTCCTCTTATGCCATCCGCATTCGCCACGGGGTCCCGTCATCACCTGTTAGGTTACTTAACTAACGACAGAGCGGGGGCTGGGCTAGCGCGGGTGTAAAACATAAGCGACGTCTAAATAGCTATCATATATAGATATTGTACATTCGTCAGACGCAATAATAGGCATTCCAGATCACAGATAAACAATATTGGATTTGCAAGCAATCCGCATTTCTTTTGAGCCTGCAATGAAAGACGGATTACACAGTTGTGATGAATAGCCATTTTCCCACCCCAGACCCCTACGGGTACGGCAAACTACCCGCCAAGTACCAGAAGTGAAGCGGTCTGCCCCAACACTTCAAAATACCCGGTAGTTTGTGCACCCCACCTTGGGTCTATCCTAGGAGCAAAAACAGTAAAAAGAAATAATACAACGGTGGCTACAACCGCAACCTGGATGTGCTCCGCAAAATAATATTATAACTTATTACATTTACATCAAATGAATTAATACAAAAACCCATCACAAAACCCGGCTAAACACCACAACAGTCCAATACAGTTTATATACACAAACAGTTATATATAACATCACAGATATGTGCAACCCCCTGCCAACCGTCATACTAGCAGTTAGGGGAGGTTTACGAACACATAAAACATTTCACAGATATAATCAAACAAGCAAATACTGTATAATTTCGATCGATTAAACACATTTAATTTTGCTCCAATACTTCTCTGTAAATCTGAAACCTGAGCAAAAATAAAAATTACCAGAAAACACCAAATATCACAGAGAATCGACTCAAGAAACTTGGGATGATGAATCGTCCAAAGCGCAGCGGAATCGCGGCGGATCGGTGGGATCGGCCGCGGTTCCGCGGCGCTATGGCCGATTCATAAGCCCAATTTTCTTGGGTGTTCTCATACATTCATTTAGGTCATTCTGAAGGTCCCTGAAAAATTTTTGGACCTCATTTAAAATTCGACAGAAAGTACATGATATCGGGGTTTTTCCGTTCGAAATTCATACAAATTTGCAAGTGTGTTAAATACTGTTTAGCTAGGCTCTGATACCACTGTAAGTCGATGTTCAACACCCCAATACCAATGGGAAGGCGGAAATATGAATAACAATCTTGTTCTATGATTAAACATCGAATAACCGTATGAATCGTTTGTTAAACAAGTTTTAACAAAAACTGTAGAGTTCTAAACTACTGTGTTAAGAGATTATACCAAACGGTTCTAGTCCTTCGTCTTAATGTTATCTACGGCCTCTTTGGATCTCCACGTCCTCTTCGGCTTTCTTCCGTGATAGACGATCCACCCGAGAACCCTAATCCAAGCTATAACCTCTAAACTTGAGGTTACTTAGTTTCTCTAGTTGCTAAATAGAGTAGCTAAGGTGATGTAGAGATAGGTTATGGAGTAATTAGTCTTTCCTAATCCTTGTTCTCAACTCATGAGGGTCGGATTAGGTTTGGTGAAGGAGAGAGAACTTGAAGAGAGAGAGTGAGAAGATGATAATGATAATGATAATGAAAATGAAAAAGCTTCTCACTAGATATATGAAACATAATGAATTAAAAAGAAATGAATAATATGAGATTATTCATCATGTTTCATTAATGCAAGTGGGTGATTCATTATGTGAGTCATTAAGCATTTAATAATGCATTAATGACATGATGAATCACTCACAATGAGTCACTAATTCATTAAATGAAAATGCCACCTCTCCCTCCATGTCACATCCTTCTAGAAGCTTCTCGGAAAATTACGAGAACGCCCCTCTCATCCGTGAAAACACAGAAAAACTTTAGACTGTATAAATCCAATAACCTGATACTAGAATCTGGCTTAAACCAAAGCCTGCTAGTAAAAACTATCCGAATGTCGTACGTGCGTTCAAACACGTATGCGTCCGAACCTTTGTCGTAAAACCATACGACCTCTATATCTTTTCGCCTGGGTTTGGGAAATCTTTGTGTGGGACTCTAAAGACTCGACTACTACGCTGGCAGTGGGTTTAACCACAGACCGCAAGCGGCACTAGCTGTACGTAACGGTCCCCAGGTAGTTGTCGATAAGAAAGCTGATGAGGTAACCCATCTGAAATCCTACTGAGCCTGTCTGTGACAATATCCGCGCAGTCCGGTCTGTTCGTCTAAGAGTATCGCATGTATGGTCTAGGGAGATGGTGGACGTCAGACCCCTAATAACCGTACAAGTCGTGTCGGTATGGTTCAAGACCACCCGAGAATCTACTGATCATTCCATCAGTAATTCTCAATCAGCCCTGGCCAGGGACTTATGGTAATGACCAACCGACCACAGTGCGATATCAACTCCTTATACCGGGAGAGACGAATCCCTAACAGTCGCTCACTGCCTCCACGTGGCTCGGGACTGTGCCCAACTGAAACCTGTTTGCACGACTCCTTTGAGCCGTGGTAGGGTAATAATCAAAGTACAGTGGGAACTCACACGAGACAAATGATGACCTTAAGTCAACGGACTATCTGCACACATCTCACCTGAGAACTGCTATCTGACGTTAGGTATAATACCATCCAGTCAGTTCTCGGCGAGTCCTGTCCGGTGTACTCACACCCAGTGAGCATCTGTATACAATCTTAGGTGAACACCACAAATGGTTGCGGGACCAATCCATTGCCCCTCGTCAGGGTCTAGATATGTATACACTAGTCTACTCCAGAGTATCGATGCCCAATCTTGATACTCCTACGACCAGGGACATCTAAGGGTGTGCCTATTGACTATCCAGCTCCCACTAGTATGACTGCCATCACAACGCCGGTAGTCAGACAAAACACCCTATGGGCTTTATCAACATATATATATATATATAAATACCAAGTAAAAAATATCATACGTTAAGACAAAGTCAAACCAAATAGCGTACTTGTTAGTGTATATGCCCTAGAGGCCATTACTGTATCATACTAGTTTGTATATTACTTAATGGAAGCTTGGGATATTCACAGTTGTATATACAATCTTGCTCGAAATGGTAGTATGCTACTTGGTTTGTCTCTGCTTTAATATGTGCATGTGTTTCTTTTAGCATATTGCTGATATACATATTAGTAGAGCCCTTAGGATCTTTGCTTGATTACCAGCGTTGTGATGCGCGCTCACACTCGTGGGAGCTGGATGATCTATAAGCACATCCTTATACCGGTCCCTAGTCGTTGGACTATCGAGACAGGGCATCGATACTCCGGAGTAGACTAGCGTATGCGCTTCTCATCCCAGCGTGGGAGACGGTCTGTCCCACAGCCGTCAGTACGTCGTACTTGAGATAGTATGCGGGTGCTCGTTAGGTTACGAGTACACTGGACAGGACTCGTCGGGGACTGTTGGTTGGTATTATACCTATCGTCAGTTATCAGTTCCCAGGTGACATGAGTACAGCTTAGTTCGTTGACTTGACACTGTCACTTCGCCTCGAGTGTGTTCCCACTGCACTTTGATTACTACCCTACCACGGCTCAAAGGAGTCGTACAAACAGGTAGTTTTTGGGTGCAGTCCCGAAGCACTTGGAGGCAGTGACGGTTAGACAGGATTCGTCTCTCCCGGTATTGGGGGTTGACATCGCGCTGTGTCCAGGAGAGCCATTACACGAGTAGTGTAACATTTCCAAAATAATAAAATATTATTTTCGGGAATTTTTATAATTTAATATTATTTTAATGAATATTTTAATATTCGGGTGGAATTAAATACAAATAAATAGGGAAAAATTTTGGAAAATTCTAAAATGAGGTATTTTATGGAATTATGCCATTTTAAAGTATTTAAGATTAGTTATATGCTAATTTAGTGCTAATCGCGATTAAAAATCGCTAATTGGATTTTTAGCTTTTTTGTGCAAAAATGTGCACATATCATTTTCTACACTTGTGTTGCTTGTGCATTTCTACCATGGCTTTCTTTTGGGTCTACTATTCAAGTGAGAAGAGTTTGGTGGAGAAAAGAAAAGAAAAGAAAAGAAAAGGATAGAGTAGGTGATGATGAGAGAGAGAGAGAACAAGTCAACCCCACCTTTTTGAACCATGTCTCCATCATTTCCCTTCTCATTTTTCTCTCCCCTCTTCTTCTAGAGCTGCTGCTGCTCCTACTCCCTCATATTTCCCTCCCCTTCACTTCATATATCCACAATGAAATCCAAGCCAAAACCTTATTCCCACTTCACAAAAAGTGTTTCCGAGCTCACTAGCTTCCCATTGAACCTAGCAAGATTGGATTTGGAGGACTTTGAGCAACTCAAGAATTTTCTTGAGTTGCCAAAGGAGGTAATTCCTGCACCTATTAGAGTAGCATTTCAATTACTTGTGCATCTAATCTAGTTTTGTATCGATATGGTGTTGTTTGGTGGATTTGTGAAACATCAAGTTAGGGTTTAGGGTAAAACTGAAACTTAAGATGAAATTGAGAATTGAGGTGACCTTAGAATCCCTTGTGTGATGCTAATTTGAACCCAAACCTGAACTTGAAAACAGAATACGGAATTTCGGAATCGATATCGGGGAAAACAGGAAATCTGGGACTGTTATATGGAATCTGCTATCACCCCGAGATCCCAAAAATGAAATTGAGTGGACAGTGAGATGTCCAGGCACCAATGAACCATCACCCCAAACCCTAGCCCCCAACTCCAAACTGCGGCTGCCAATTATTCCATTCTGGCCGCAATTTGCGGCCAGAGCAGGGCGGATTTGCCTCGTTTTCTGTACATGGCCCCATTCCCTCTATTCTTGACCCTGGGTATGTCTAGTTTTGACTGGTTCCATCTAGGGTGAAATCTGGGATGATTTTTCCTATGTTGGTGCATGATTTGAGACTTGTTTTAGCATGGATTTTGGTATTTGGTGTTTCGTTCCTGTCGGGTGGCGTTTGGACGTCAACGACGGGTGGATATTGATTGTGTTGACATGCGAAGCGATAGGTTTCTACCTATGCGAGTAGCGTGTACTGTTTTAGTTTCCGATGTGATTTTCATGTGCTTTAGCTGTAAGTCCGTGTTGCCCACCCCGGTGCTTACGGGGAGGCGGAAAACATAATAAAAATCGGATTTTTAATGACTTAGGCAACATGGACTAAGCTTGTGAGGATCTTTGCTAAACTAAAACTAGCTAAAGAAAACTAACAACTAACAAAGTTGTAGAAAGGTTATACCTTTGGTCTTTAGTCCTTCTCTCCTTGCTCCTAGGTATGGTAGAAAAAGATCACCTTGCTTGTCTTCTCCCGTCAAAGAAGGATCCACCCGAAAGCCACCACCTTTAGCTTCAACTCCAAGCTAGGAGTAACTAGAGTGCAAGAAATGCTAAGACTTGAACCCTAGAAGTGAGTAGAGAAGATCAAGAGAGGGTTTTTCTCAAGCCCTTTTGTTTCTCAACACATGAGAGGGAGAGAGCTTGAGGGAGAGGATGAGCAAGAGAGAGAAAAGAAATGAGAGAATGAGAATAATAGTGAGCCATTCTCACTAATATGTGAGGATAAGTTTAATTAGATAATTAGCTTGAAAATTGTCATGATAAATCATGAATTGACCATTATCATTTCATTTTTGCAAAGATCAAAGAGCATCTTCCAAATGAAATGATTATGGTCAAGTTGTCAACATGGTCAACAAGTCAATGAAGTCAAATTGTCAACAACAACCATGCACAATAATTAAGCTAATTATCAATTAACAATAATCCACACAAAATCAATAGGGTTAATAAAATGACAAAGGCCATTAACCCTAAACAAGGTCCTCTCCCCCAATCTCAAGCAACTGTGCATACGCACCCGCATTCGTGATCCGAGGAACACGAACACAATGAGAAAAACCAATCTCAAATCATATACTAGGATCCGGCTTAAACCAAAGCCCGCTAGTATAAACTGTCCGGACAGCAAACGTGCACAAGTGCGCGGATGCGAACGAACCCTGTCGCAAAACCATGCGACCTCTACTCGTTTTGCCTAAAGGCGAATAGCTCTCTGTGTGGGACTCTAAAGACTCGACACTACGCTGGCAGTGGGTTTAACCACAGACCGCAAGCGGCACTAGCTGTACGTAACGGTCCCCAGGTAGATGTCGATAAGAAGACTGACGAGGTGAACCCCATCTGCACTCCTACTGAGCCTGTATGTGACAGTCTCCGTACAGTCCGGTCTGTTCGTCTGATACATCGCATGGCGGGCCTAGGGGGGCGGTGAACGTCAGTCCCCTAATAGCGGTACAAGTCGTGTCGGAGTGAAGCCCAGAACACCCTGAGATAACACTGGAAACCTACCAGTATATCTCGCTTGCCCTGGCCAGGGACTACTCGTGTAATGGCTCTCCTAGACACAGCGCGATGTCAACCCCCAATACCGGGAGAGACGAATCCTGTCTAACCGTCACTGCCTCCAAGTGCTTCGGGACTGTACCCAAAAACTACCTGTTTGCACAGCTCCTTTGAGCCGTGGTAGGGTAGTAATCAAAGTGCAGTGGGAACACACTCGAGGCGAAGTGACAGTGTCAAGTCAGCGGACTAAGCTGTACTCATGTCACCTGGGAACTGATAACTGACGATAGGTATATTACCAACCAACAGTTCCCTCCGAGTCCTGTCCAGTGTACTCGTAACCTAACGAGCACCCGCATACTATCCCAAGTACTACGTACTAACGGCTGTGGGACAGACCGTCTCCCACACTGGGATGAGAAGCGCATACGCTAGTCTACTCCGGAGTATCGATGCCCTGTCTCGATAGTCCAACGACCAGGGACCTGTATAAGGATGTGCTTATAGATTACCCAGCTCCCACGTGTGCGAGCGCCATCACAACGCTGGTAATCAAGCAAAGATCCTAAGGGCTCTACTAATATGTATACCAGCAATATGCTAAAAGAAACACATGCACATATTAAAGCAGAGACAAACCAAGTAGCATACTACCATTTCGAGCAAGATTGTATATACAACTGTGAATATCCCAAGCTTCCATTAAGTAATATACAAGCTAGTATGATACAGTAATGGCCTCTAGGGCATATACACTAACAATCTCCCACTTGCACTAAGGCCATGTACTGGCGTATCGAAGACCTATCATCTCGATCAGCCGCTCGAACTGAGTCTGGGGCAAGGCCTTGGTGAATGGATCTGCTGTGTTATCCTCTGATGCAACTCTCCGGACCTCGATCTCCTGGCGATCCACGATCTCCCTGATCAGGTGATACCGCCTTAAGATGTGTCTGGATTTCTGATGGGACCTGGGTTCCTTCGCTAAAGCTATAGCCCCGTTGTTGTCGCAATACAGAGGTATTGGGTCAACAATGGACGGAACCACCTGAAGTTCTTTCAAGAACTTCCTCATCCAGACAGCTTCTTTTGCGGCATCAGATGCAGCGATGTATTCCGCTTCCATAGTCGAGTCAGCAACGGTTTCCTGTTTGGAGCTCTTCCAACACACCGCCCCTCCATTGAGGGTAAAGACAAAACCCGACATGGACTTGGAATCATCCTTGTCACTCTGGAAGCTGGAGTCAGCAAAGGCCTCAATCTGCAGGTCTTTTCCGCCATACACCAAGAACATCTCCTTAGTCCTTCTCAGGTACTTGAGAATGTTCTTTACTGCTATCCAATGTTTCTCCCCAGGGTTTGACTGATACCTGCTTACCACACTCAGTGCATAAGCCACATCCGGTCTGGTACACAACATCGCATACATTATAGAGCCTACCGCAGAAGCGTAGGGTATAATAGACATGCGATCCCTCTCCAAATCAGTCTCGGGAGACATCTCTTTGGAGAGGGTGATCCCGTGACAAGCCGGTAGATTACCGCGCTTGGAATCTTCCATACTGAATCTCTTCAGTATGGTGTCGATGTACCTGGACTGCGAGAGTCCTAATATCCTCTTGGATCTGTCACGGTAGATCCGGATACCCAGAATGTATGAGGCATCACCCAGGTCTTTCATGGAGAACCTGTGTGACAAGAACCCCTTGACAGATTGTAGCATAGGAATGTCATTTCCTATTAAGAGAATGTCATCCACGTATAAAACGAGGAATACTACAGTTTTCGCTACAAATCTACAATAGATGCATGGTTCATCTGGATTTTTGATAAAGCCAAATTCTTTGACCGTCTCATCAAAACAGATGTTCCAACTCCGCGATGCCTGCTTGAGTCCATAAATGGACTTGAGCAACTTGCACACCTTTCCGCTGCTCCCACCCTGAATGAAACCCTCTGGCTGGTCCATATAGACACACTCCTCTAAATGACCATTTAGAAAAGCTGTCTTTACGTCCATCTGCCAAATCTCATAATCGTGGAAAGCAGCGATGGCAAGAAGGATCCGAATGGATTTCAGCATAGCCACTGGAGAAAAGGTTTCGTCATAGTCCAAACCAGGTCGCTGACGAAAACCCTTTGCTACCAGTCTAGCTTTATAGGTCTCAACCTGTCCATCTACACCAATCTTCCTTTTGAAGATCCACTTGCATCCTACGGGTTTTACCCCGTCTGGAGCAATGTCCAACGTCCATACTTTGTTGGTGTACATGGACTCCATCTCGGTCCGCATTGCATCCAGCCATTTTACCGAGTCGACGCTCTGAATGGCTTGCTGGAAGCTAGTAGGCTCATCACAATCTAGGATGCAGTCCTCTCTATCCCCGTCAATGAGGAAACCGTAGTACCTCTCGGGCGGATGAGACTGCCTACTACTCTTGCGGAGTGGCATGGGAATGTCTTGTTCTTTCGA
This sequence comes from Agapanthus africanus, assembly GCA_030015575.1. Lineage (NCBI taxonomy): Eukaryota > Viridiplantae > Streptophyta > Magnoliopsida > Asparagales > Amaryllidaceae > Agapanthus > Agapanthus africanus. Next base: position 59,332,996 of record JASDDO010000029.1, read on the forward strand.
ACCTTCTGGTTCCTCTAAGCTTTCAGTGATGGTTTGTGGTTCTGGAATTTCTTCCAGTTCTATTGCGTTCCCGCTTATCTGATTTTCTAAAAACTCAGTTTCCAAGAAGCGGGCATGACGAGAAACAAGGACTTTTTGCTCCTCTGCGTAATAGAAGAGATACCCCTTGGAGTTCTTTGGGTATCCCACAAACTTGCACTGTACTGATCGTGCCTCGAGCTTGTCCGCATGCTGCTTTTTTACAAAAGCTGGACATCCCCATGTCTTAAAGGATTTAAGACAGGGTTTCTTCCCACTCCACATCTGATATGGTGTGGTAGGCACTGTTTTAGTAGGAACCTGGTTCAAGAGATGTGCAGCTGTTTCCAGTGCATAACCCCAGAAAGATCGCGGTAACTCAGCCTTACTCATCATGGACCGTACCATATCCAATAGGGTTCGGTTCCGTCTCTCCGATACACCGTTGTGTTGCGGAGTGTATGGAGGAGTAAGCTGAGAGAGAATTCCATTCTCTTTTAAGTAATTCAGGAATTCGGCACTTAAGTATTCTCCTCCTCGATCCGATCTTAGGATCTTGATACTTTTGCCGGTTTGTTTCTCTACTTCACTCTTATATTCCTGGAACTTTTCAAAGGCCTCGGACTTATGTTTCATTAAGAAGACATAACCGTACCTTGAAAAATCATCCGTAAAAGTAATGAAGTAAGAGTAACCGCTTCGTGCATGTGTAGACATTGGACCGCACACGTCACTGTGTACGAGTCCCAAGAGCTCGCTCGCTCTTTCTCCGTGTCCAGTGAACGGAGCCTTTGTCATCTTTCCCATGAGACAAGATTCACAAGTGGCATAAGACTGATACTCGAACGGATCCAAGTATCCTTCTTTATGTAACTTAGTCAACCGTGTCTCATTGATGTGACCTAGTCTACAATGCCACAAGAAAGCCTGATTAATATCTGGAGACTTTCTTTTATGTGTATTCTGGATATTGAAAACCTGTGGTTGGTTTAAAACGTAAATACCGTTGTTTAATGTACCTGACCCAATCAAAACTTGATTAAGGTGAATGTTCACTACATTACTTACAAATGCAAATTCATAACCTTCTTTAGATAATAAAGATACAGAAATGATATTACAGGTTGCATTTGGTACATAATAACAACTACGCAAAACCAAAAAGTGTCCATCTGATAATCCCAGGTGATAGTCCCCCACGGCCTCTGCATCCATGCTAGCACCGTTCGCAACTCTGAGGGTCATGTCACCTGCCTTCAAAACTCTACGCTTTCTCAACGCCTGCAAAGAATTACAGATATGAGATCCTGATCCGGTATCCAATACCCAGGAAGTAGAGTTTATAGATAGACAGTTTTCAATAACATACACACCTGAAGCTGAAGCTGCAACTCGCTTCAAATCCTGTGTTCTGGCTTTCCAAGCCTTGCAATCTTGTTTCCAGTGGCCACTTTTGTGACAATAGAAGCATTCTTCCTTCCCCACCAGTTTCCCCGCTACCTTTGTTGCTTTACCCTTTCCCTTCGTATCCACTTTACCGACACCGCCTCTTGGTTTGGCGGGGGCTTTCTTCTTCTTGCCCTTGGCTTTCGCCCTGGACCTAGAAGAGGAAGATCCTCCTACAAACAAAGTGGATGTCTCCCTACCCTTCTGTAGGGTGCCCTCAGCAGTCCTCAACATGTTCAGAAGTTCGGCAAGTTCAACCTCCTTTCCTTGCATGTTGAAGTTAAGAATGAACTGGGCGTAAGTGGAAGGAAGGGACTGGAGAATCAGATCAGTATAGAGTTCATTCTCCAACGTGGTCCCAAGGTCCGCGAGCTCCTCTATATAGCCGATCATCTTAAGCACGTGGTCCGCTACCGATGATCCGACGGCCAACCTTGCCGAAAAGAGCTTCTTCGACACTTCGTATCTTGCGATACGAGACTGCTCTCCATACAGTTCTTTTGTATGGAGAAATATGGACTCTAGGTCCATATTCTCGTGCCTCCTCTGATGGTCGTTGTCCATCGAGGCTAATACGAGGCATTTGGCCCTCGCGCAATCTATCTCCCATATCTTACGGATTTCTACATCCGCGACGCTGGAGGTGGGACCTGGGACGGGGGGAGCTTTGGTGGTAAGTATATACCCCAGCTTGTCATAAGTGATAGCCATCTTGACATTCCTGAGCCAATCTTTGTAGTTCGGCCCTGTCAATATGTTTTTATCTAATAGTAACTTAAGTCCGGTCATCTTGAATGGTCGCTGCAATTAGGAGAGAGAAAAGAAACACTTTAGCATGATGCTCTTGCAAGTTTAGAGTGGTTTTTAGTTTGTCTAAACTGGATGGCTCCCACTGTCTCTCGAATCCCTTCTCAAACCATAAAGAAAAGGATTAGCCGGGATCATTCTCACCGTACAATACTTGCTTAACCGTTCAGCCAGGCCAGTGTCGGTACTTCGAGGGAGGTTTTCCAACGCTTTCGCGAAGTTCCTTAATTAAGTAACCTCTTTTCCCTGTGGGCGTAGCCCCGCTAACACCTTTCTAGGCACCTACTAGGTTTATAGCATTGATCGTTAAGTGAGAGTTTTCCCGAGGAGTAGCATATACTCACAGTAGGATCGGGATCCAAATATCATCGCGTGATAAAACCGAAGGAATCCTACCAGAATCATCACACTCCAAATGGTATGCAACGCTAGCAAGTTTCAGTACTTATGAAACTCCCGATGTGGATTTTTGCCCCATGCTCTTATGACCTTGACTAAGGCCAACAAATCATAAGTCACATGTCAAGTTCTACCCGTCGTTATCCAGGTTAATTTGAACCCACCCGTATCCACCCTTGACTATGGCCAACAAGGCAATACGACTGTCTCAAACCAACGCATTCTATCTATGCAACATATGAATACCCACCAGCTACCAAACACTGTGCCTTGACTAAGGCCAACAAACACAGCTTGAATACCGTTGATTATTCATATGAAACGACGGAGGGCTACGGATGGTTTTGGCGAAACCGTGAACGTAGTGAACTTGATATAATCGATGGAACGAGATAGCTTTTAAAAGGAGTGGTTCAAGCTCCGCGTTTAAAAGTTTAGTTTTTGAAAAAGAACCGAGTGGTTTTCAAAGTGTTCCAATCGACTTTTACTTGGTTTATTTCTTGCATTAGTTCTTTTAATGCGTCCCATCATTTAATCCTACCATTGCAGAAAACAACCAAAATATGACGTACGCTTATGCCATTCGCATTCGCCACGGGGCCCCGTCATCACCCGTTAGGTTACTTAACTAACGACAGAGCGGGGGCTGGGCTAGCGCGGCTGTAAAACATAAGCAACGCCTAAATAGTTATTATATATAAATATATAGCAATGATAGACATTACAGATCACAGATGAATACATTGGATATACTAGGAATCCGCAATGCGTTCGAGCCTGCAACGCAAAGCGGATTACACGGTCGCGGTGAATAGCCAATACCCCACCCAAGACCCCTACGGGTGCGGCAAACTACCCGCCAAGCACCCGAAGCGAAGCAACCTCCCTCACCACCGTGAGTAGGCCACTCGGCGCTTCGAGATACCCGGTAGTTTGTGCACCCCCTCCATGGGTCTATCCTAGGAGCAAAAACAGTAAAAAGAATTATACAATGACGGCTACAACCCCGACCCGGTTGTGCGGCCATACAAAGAATATTATTACATCAATTTACATGTTACAAATGAATGAAAGAAAATAACACTCATCTCACATCCAACCCGGCTATTCACCCGCGACGATCCAATCCATTCATATCCACAAACCAACAATCACAAATCACAGAGATGTATAACCCCGACTAATCGTCTTATAGCGATTAGCCGACGTTCAATACATGCAAGCATTACAGATATAACCGATGTAGTTAAAGTGTAGTGAAGTTCCGAAAAATACGGATTTATAGGCCCCCAAAAGTAAATTTTAGTTCTGGAAAATCTGGGCATATATTATATATCCTAAAAATCCTAAAACCAACTCAGAAACAATCTGCACCAAAAACGATACAGAGAGTTGACAAGACGGCCGCGCTTCCGCGGCAAGAGCTTCCTTATGCCGCGGAAGCGCGGTCCTCTTGGCTCCTCTCTGGATCGTATTTGGTGGTGTTTCACAAAAAACCCTGAGATAATTTTACAAGTATACAGTTTTTCATTTTCAGCAGAAAAGATTTCAACAGAAACTAGGGTTTTTCAAAAGTTCGGTTTTTGGATTTTCGGTTTCGAAACTTCGTTACACTTCACTACCTAGCTAGTTTGAGTTTAGTTAGGCTCTGATACCACTGTAAGTCCGTGTTGCCCACCCCGGTGCTTACGGGGAGGCGGAAAACATAATAAAAATCGGATTTTTAATGACTTAGGCAACATGGACTAAGCTTGTGAGGATCTTTGCTAAACTAAAACTAGCTAAAGAAAACTAACAACTAACAAAGTTGTAGAAAGGTTATACCTTTGGTCTTTAGTCCTTCTCTCCTTGCTCCTAGGTATGGTAGAAAAAGATCACCTTGCTTGTCTTCTCCCGTCAAAGAAGGATCCACCCGAAAGCCACCACCTTTAGCTTCAACTCCAAGCTAGGAGTAACTAGAGTGCAAGAAATGCTAAGACTTGAACCCTAGAAGTGAGTAGAGAAGATCAAGAGAGGGTTTTTCTCAAGCCCTTTTGTTTCTCAACACATGAGAGGGAGAGAGCTTGAGGGAGAGGATGAGCAAGAGAGAGAAAAGAAATGAGAGAATGAGAATAATAGTGAGCCATTCTCACTAATATGTGAGGATAAGTTTAATTAGATAATTAGCTTGAAAATTGTCATGATAAATCATGAATTGACCATTATCATTTCATTTTTGCAAAGATCAAAGAGCATCTTCCAAATGAAATGATTATGGTCAAGTTGTCAACATGGTCAACAAGTCAATGAAGTCAAATTGTCAACAACAACCATGCACAATAATTAAGCTAATTATCAATTAACAATAATCCACACAAAATCAATAGGGTTAATAAAATGACAAAGGCCATTAACCCTAAACAAGGTCCTCTCCCCCAATCTCAAGCAACTGTGCATACGCACCCGCATTCGTGATCCGAGGAACACGAACACAATGAGAAAAACCAATCTCAAATCATATACTAGGATCCGGCTTAAACCAAAGCCCGCTAGTATAAACTGTCCGGACAGCAAACGTGCACAAGTGCGCGGATGCGAACGAACCCTGTCGCAAAACCATGCGACCTCTACTCGTTTTGCCTAAAGGCGAATAGCACTCTGTGTGGGACTCTAAAGAATCGACACTACGCTGGCAGTGGGTTTAACCACAGACCGCAAGCGGCACTAGCTGTACGTAACGGTCCCCAGGTAGATGTCGATAAGAAGACTGACGAGGTGAACCCCATCTGCACTCCTACTGAGCCTGTATGTGACAGTCTCCGTACAGTCCGGTCTGTTCGTCTGATACATCGCATGGCGGGCCTAGGGGGGCGGTGAACGTCAGTCCCCTAATAGCGGTACAAGTCGTGTCGGAGTGAAGCCCAGAAACCCTGAGATAACACTGGAAACCTACCAGTATATCTCGCTTGCCCTGGCCAGGGACTACTCGTGTAATGGCTCTCCTAGACACAGCGCGATGTCAACCCCCAATACCGGGAGAGACGAATCCTGTCTAACCGTCACTGCCTCCAAGTGCTTCGGGACTGTACCCAAAAACTACCTGTTTGCACAGCTCCTTTGAGCCGTGGTAGGGTAGTAATCAAAGTGCAGTGGGAACACACTCGAGGCGAAGTGACAGTGTCAAGTCAGCGGACTAAGCTGTACTCATGTCACCTGGGAACTGATAACTGACGATAGGTATATTACCAACCAACAGTTCCCTCCGAGTCCTGTCCAGTGTACTCGTAACCTAACGAGCACCCGCATACTATCCCAAGTACTACGTACTAACGGCTGTGGGACAGACCGTCTCCCACACTGGGATGAGAAGCGCATACGCTAGTCTACTCCGGAGTATCGATGCCCTGTCTCGATAGTCCAACGACCAGGGACCTGTATAAGGATGTGCTTATAGATTACCCAGCTCCCACGTGTGCGAGCGCCATCACAACGCTGGTAATCAAGCAAAGATCCTAAGGGCTCTACTAATATGTATACCAGCAATATGCTAAAAGAAACACATGCACATATTAAAGCAGAGACAAACCAAGTAGCATACTACCATTTCGAGCAAGATTGTATATACAACTGTGAATATCCCAAGCTTCCATTAAGTAATATACAAGCTAGTATGATACAGTAATGGCCTCTAGGGCATATACACTAACATTAGCGTGTTTGATATCCTTATAGGTACCCTACGAGAGGTTGAGGCAAAGAAGATGAAGATGGCGACATCGGCAACGACACATGAGAAGCAAGGTGAGTAGATTTATATCTACGGGGAGAAGTCGGGTGGATGGCGTATAGCACCCCCGCAGTCCGTGGTGATGTATACGAATACGTATACACACGTATATTTATTATGTGTTGTTTAGGATCATTGATAGTAATAATGGTATTTTGATGATAAGAAAATATTGGTTTAGTATAGTGCGAACCCTAGAGTAGCGGTTGCACTCACACATACACTTACACACATACTTGCATTCATTCTTTCATTTATTAGTGTGCATATGATGGTGCGTATATCTACACGTAGGTATGGGACTATGTGTTTGTATACGGGATTTGAGGATGATACGTGGGTTTGAGATGATACTTGATGTGAGGCCGTGAGATCGGCGATGTGACATAGTTGTCTTTGAGGTGCGATATGATAGTTTTAGCGGGCCTTTGGACATGTGCTTTACCCGCATTCATATTTTATAGATGGTATCGATTTGTACTAGACTTAGAGTAGTACCCCAGATTGTGCGATCTGATGATAAGCGATACCTGACATGTGATGAGATAGTGTGATATTGACCCCTACCCAGCTATTGGGATACCGTACGACGATCTACCGTACGAGCTGATATTGATGATAGATCCGCACTCATAACTCGAGGATATCTTACGATATGTTATTGAGGCGAGATCACCGACTATCATATCTATATACATTGACTCAGATTAGGTGGTTTCATACCCCTCCTGTCTAGAGTACTTGGTAGACATTAGACTAGACCGAGTCATACCTATTTCAAACTAACGAGTCGGGGATATTTTAAAGATAGGCAGAAGGGTTATACGGATATTTTCAAATGATGCATCTTTTCTTAAAACACCGTAGCCCTTACTTTACCAAAAACCCTGATTCGTTTTATTTCAAAAGGCAAGGTTGCATGACATATCTATTGGGGCAGGTTCTGTACTTTTGCGTTGATTATTCGTTTCCGCATATTCCTGCTATTTGCATTGCATCGCTTGTACTGTGGTTATATTTCAGTCATGCTGCTAGGACACCAGCACCATTATCGATGATGCATATGTTCCACGTACACTTATTGCCGGCTCACACACTCATCATTGATAATTGCCATGTCACTACACTGTAGTACTATTGCATTCAGTATATGATCCTTGCATGACATAATGATATGCTTACATTTCTTTTACATGTCGCATACATCATGCTTTCTGATTAGACGCATTGAGATATGTTGTTTCTATGATATTTCTGGATTTGGGAACCGAAGGTGTTTCAAAAGAGAATATGTCATTGCTTTAAAAACCCGGTTACCCTTGATATGATATTTCAGTGCGTCCACCATGTGTTTTCTCGGTGCTGAGAGCGACATGTGGAACCCGAATCGAGGAGTGGATGAGCCGATTGCGGGTACATGGTGGACCCGGTATGGTTCCCCTCGGCAAGATGATCGATGAGCTTTGCCGATTGAGCCTGGAGGCGGGCGAGTACCTACCGGTGATTGGTTGGACCTGGCGGTTATCCGGAGGATACTGACCAGAGTCGATAGATGGATTTGGGCGTACTGCCGGGGCCGAGGGCCGATACCGCAGACAGAGCCCGTGGGCCGATCCGGACTGACGGAGCCCGATATATGAGGATTTACGTGCCGATGCTGGGCACAGTTTTCATGATGTTTTCGAGTGCCGATGCTGGGCACTCCGGCTCTATGATTTGACGTGTCGCGAGGGACACGGGTGGATTATGTCCTCATATTATTTCCATGCACAGGTTTTATGATATTTACTTGCATGATGGTTATTGTCAGTGGGTGACGAGTGGACGGATCCACGTGTATACAGATTTGATTGCATTGATCATACCTCATATTTATGATATGCTATTACTTGAGGCACTGGCACGAGCACTTGGCACTACACTCATGTATAGAGGTTACATTGCCAGTTTAGCATGTTCAGCTTTATTTATATTGAGGTTTACTTTATTTTTGATCGTATTGACCTAGGATGGGTCATGCATTCGATTCCTGCTTGTAGATATTTTCTATTCACGAGTTGGCAACTCACCCCCGTTGTGCCCCAGTTCTTGCAGGTTTGCCGTACAGATTCCATAGCGGCATTTCTGGCACACTGCTTCCTTATGGGTGACTTGCTTGGATAGATGGGTTCTTTTGTATCAGAACCGCCATTGTTCATGTATTATTTATAGTATCTAGAATTTCCATCAACCAAAACTTGTATATTGTTTCAGACTTAGAAAACAGTGTTGTATTATTTCGACCTTAGAGTCGCGCTTGTAGTATTGCGTTTTTCTGGCTGTTTTTTAGTTTCTTTTCAAGTTTAGATCCTCGCCCTTTGGCGTTGTATATTATTATTGCTTGCGTAGTTGTGACCGTCGATTGACGAAGAGCTAGCTCCCGCTTGGGGATGCCTTTTATCATGTTATATATATTATTTTTGTTGTACCCCGTTCGGGGTCAGTTTTTACAAGGGAAACTCTGCCGAAATTTTCAGGAAAAATTACACAATTTAAAAATACTTTTTCGGCTTAGTTATTTAAAAAACTTGATTTTCAAAACATGATTTCTTTACCTCTTAAAACTAGTTTTTCCTTATTTACTCCTTAAATGGTTTTAGATTTCTGGGCTTTTGGCTTACTTGGATCAGATGGAGTCCTGTAGACTTCATAGGATTCAAGGGTCAGTCACGTGCTCTTCCGGGTCGTGACAAAGTTGGTATCAGAGCGCTAGGTTGACCTTGGTTCGAGTCTAAGTTTGACTATGTGGAGCTTAGGGCGTTTATATATACGGAATTTAGGCTTGACCTTACGGAACTTAGACTTAGTCGAGGGGGTATTAGACCCGAACTTTCTTCGCGTAGGATGACCCTTGGTTGATGGAATAGGTGACTAAAGTAGAGTGACGTACCGTTGGTATGTTCCGCGGCATACTTACGACACGCCACTCCGCTTAAGAAACCTTAGGTTGTACATTTCCTTGCACTGTATTATATTCCTTCCTATGATCTATCTTCATCGATACTGGTTATGGTTTTGCTGCCGCGATTGCACGGGCAGAGTGAGCTACGGCTCGAGTTGTGTCAACATGAGCTCGTCGGGGACGAGGACTGACCAGGGCGTGATTCCCGAGGCATACGATTGCATATTGAGGCGTCGTCTTATTGTGTTTCCGCACTTTGGGCGTTTGACAGATCGCTGTTGCGAGATTTTTCGGTTGTACCGGTTGGTACCGGGGGATTGAGCCACTGATAGAGGCCAGCCAGGTTATGATGACCGTTGATATTATCGCCCAGATGATTGGAGCTACTGCAGCATGGGCATGTTCTTGGAGATATGATAGTGAGTCGCTAGCCACCGAAGATGAATGACTAGGACATGTGGTTCATTCGCTTACCCCGATGCGAGGTCATCAGGTAGATTGATTCCAGCTAGAGGCGACTTCACGCAGGTTCGTTGAGAGTCGATTGAGACGATCGAATGTCAGGAGCCTATTTTCCAAGTTTAAAGTATACGGAAAGACATGCAGGTGATTCTATGGACCCTCTAGAAGAATGAAACCCTAACTCGACTTAATGACCGTGTGAAAGCCTTTGAACCTTAGGGTTTGCGGCGGTTCCGCGGCGCCATTAGTGAGGCTTGGGTTTGCCCTTCTACGGCTGGACCACCGACGCTGTGGCATGTACTCGATACTATTAAACTGTACCCGAGATGTTGATCTCTTGGGGGATTGTGAGGTTCTGACGAGCCGATCGGACGATTCGACATCTTTCGGATATCGTGTGATGGGACACTGCTTGGGAGACTCCAGATACGAGCTTAGCCGTTGGAGCGCAGTCTGTGTAGCCACGATGAGATGAGTCCGAATCAGTCGATATTGGAGCAAGGTGGAGTAAAGAGTTTGCACGAGATTTCGACGAGATGACGTTCCACTCCGCTGACATCAGTGATGTGACATGCACGCTGAGGACGTGTTCGGCTAGATATCTTCTACTGAGTCAGGAAGATACCGAGTTATGATTTCGAGTCCGCGTGAGGGACTTCGGATGGACCGTAGCCGAAGGCATTGCAGTGCGCAGATAGAGATGCGATGTCGAAATGGACGATGATACAGACAAGCGAGACAAGAGGTTCGTGCGAGACGCTGATGAGCTGTCATTACCTCCCGTCGAGACCAGAGGCCTGATATGCTTACAGAGGCATTGGGATGCGACCAATTCCCGAGGAAATGATGTGCCGAGGACACAGATGTCTATTGAACGAGAAAAGACTATGCAAGAGTACCAGCCTTCGTACAGATCGGCATAGGCAAGATCGACAGAGACTTTGAGCAGGATTCCTTTCAGGACACCGCTGCAAGGGTGTTGCACCCAGGATCAGACGTGGGATGTGCATTCAGAGAGCCGAAGGCCGACGCCAGTGACATATTGCTTTACGAGCAGTCGTGAGGATTGACCGAGAGATTACCAAGGAAGTGCCAGAACGGAATCGTTCCTGTCAGCACACCTGACCGGACCGATGAGCCGATGGATTGCGAGATTGGTAATCTACAGGAAAGATCAGGAACCAGAGGCAGAGGACGCCAGCCGCGAGCAAGAGGCAAGTAGATATCTTGCGCCGCCAGCATCGGATGTTCCGGCACCTTCTCGACTTCGAGAGAGGATATACCGATGACGGTATTTATGATTTATGATGTGTGGTTTTGTGATTGATTATTATGTATCCATCATCTTGGATTTCAGTATTTTGACGATCCATTTGCATGATTGGTTTTGATGACTGAGTTCCATGATTTCTGTTTTCGTGCACCATGGTTGCACTTGTTGGGCATTTATACCTGGCGCATCATTATTATTCTTGAGGTATTGATTGTGATTTCGTGCCTATCTTATGCCGGTGATTTGATTTACGCTTCCAGCATGGTTTCATGTACTTTTGGTATTTCGATTTTGCACTCGGTATAGCTTATATGTGCTTGTAGTGCATTGATATGTGTTTGGTGCACGCAGTTGCACACGTTTATGATTTTCTTCATATTTGGGTACACTTAGTGTTGCTGCTTACGTATTTGAGATTATTGCTTGGTATTTATGCATGGGATGCACCAGTTCTATACTTCGTGCGTTTGTCGCACCAGTTTTATGTTTCTTGCCTTTACCGCATCAGATTTATATTCGTGCCTTTGTTGCACCGGATTTATATTTTGTGCATTACGGTTGCACCTGACTTCGATTTGATGCCTTTCGGTATGTCGATTCTGATTGTGATATTGATGTGGATTCTTGCACTCCGTGTGTTTGACTGGACTTACGCATATTCGGCGTTGCTATTGGATTTTTGTGATTCCGTGCATATTGAGTGCGCGGGGTTTAGATTTTCATTCGTGCACGGTGGATGCACCGATTTGGATTTTCGCGCATGTTGGGCGCATGTTTTGAGATGCGATTTTGGTGCACACCTGATGCACTAAATTGAGATTCTTCGTGCATATCAGATGCACCGGATTTTTGGCTGTCAGGCACACACGTTGCCGATGACAGATGCTTCATGCACACCCGTTGCACCTGGATGTGGTTTTGTGCACCTGTTTAGCACATATATGGATTTTGATTTCCGTGCGCACCAGACACACAGGGTGGTGTTATGTGTATTTTTAGGATTTATTCTCTTTGGAGCAGTACTTTTTTTATGATATTGGATATTTATTTTCATACTGAGCAGGACTAGTCAGAGGACAGTACCTGGATATGTTTTGTGCATGCATTTGATAGTCGAAGGGATTTCCAAAGAGCGAGCTATAGTCTCAGTATATACCTACGTGTCCGATATGACACGAAATGTTTTAAAAACAAGGAAACCCTTTTGATTGTTTTCAAAAACGGCGGAACGTGCTTATTAAACAAGGATATATATATACATATATAGTTATTTTCTTATGAAAAACGTCCGCCACTGTGCAGTGTTAGGCGCATCGCACAGCGACTTAAAAAGATTTGGCATGCTTTTACATCAGCTATTTACATGTATAGATTGGATGTCTACATGTATAGTTCTGATCCATATCATATTGGTTTGTATTGGATTTGACATTTGTGTAATTACCTTGACTCCGATGATTGCGAGATGCTTGACGGAGTTCCGATTTTGAGTTATCTGCTCATTACTCCCGCGCATGCATTGCGCTGTGACGTTTTATGTATTGATGATTTTGGAGCCCCGACGACTTGAAATTTGTATCGAAATGTTTTAGTATTTGGGGGTTTTAAATTTAAATTCGGGGACCGAATTTCTTTAAGGGGGGTAGATTGTAACATTTCCAAAATAATAAAATATTATTTTCGGGAATTTTTATAATTTAATATTATTTTAATGAATATTTTAATATTCGGGTGGAATTAAATACAAATAAATAGGGAAAAATTTTGGAAAATTCTAAAATGAGGTATTTTATGGAATTATGCCATTTTAAAGTATTTAAGATTAGTTATATGCTAATTTAGTGCTAATCGCGATTAAAAATCGCTAATTGGATTTTTAGCTTTTTTGTGCAAAAATGTGCACATATCATTTTCTACACTTGTGTTGCTTGTGCATTTCTACCATGGCTTTCTTTTGGGTCTACTATTCAAGTGAGAAGAGTTTGGTGGAGAAAAGAAAAGAAAAGAATAGAAAAGAAAAGGATAGAGTAGGTGATGATGAGAGAGAGAGAGAGAACAAGTCAACCCCACCTTTTTGAACCATGCCTCCATCATTTCCCTTCTCATTTTTCTCTCCCCTCTTCTTCTAGAGCTGCTGCTGCTCCTACTCCCTCATATTTCCCTCCCCTTCACTTCATATATCCACAATGAAATCCAAGCCAAAACCTTATTCCCACTTCACAAAAAGTGTTCCCGAGCTCACTAGCTTCCCATTGAACCTAGCAAGATTGGATTTGGAGGACTTTGAGCAACTCAAGAATTTTCTTGAGTTGCCAAAGGAGGTAATTCCTGCACCTATTAGAGTAGCATTTCAATTACTTGTGCATCTAATCTAGTTTTGTATCGATATGGTGTTGTTTGGTGGATTTGTGAAACATCAAGTTAGGGTTTAGGGTAAAACTGAAACTTAAGATGAAATTGAGAATTGAGGTGACCTTAGAATCCCTTGTGTGATGCTAATTTGAACCCAAACCTGAACTTGAAAACAGAATACGGAATTTCGGAATCGATATCGGGGAAAACAGGAAATCTGGGACTGTTATATGGAATCTGCTATCACCCCGAGATCCCAAAAATGAAATTGAGTGGACAGTGAGATGTCCAGGCACCAATGAACCATCACCCCAAACCCTAGCCCCCAACTCCAAACTGCGGCCGCCAATTATTCCATTCTGGCCGCAATTTGCGGCCAGAGCAGGGCGGATTTGCCTCGTTTTCTGTGCATGGCCCCATTCCCTCTATTCTTGACCCTGGGTATGTCTAGTTTTGACTGGTTCCATCTAGGGTGAAATCTGTGATGATTTTTCCTATGTTGGTGCATGATTTGAGACTTGTTTTAGCATGGATTTTGGTATTTGGTGTTTTGTTCCTGTCGGGTGGCGTTTGGACGTCAACGACGGGTGGATATTGATTGTGTTGACATGCGAAGCGATAGGTTTCTACCTATGCGAGTAGCGTGTACTGTTTTAGTTTCCGATGTGATTTTCATGTGCTTTAGCGTGTTTGATATCCTTGTAGGTACCCTACGAGAGGTTGAGGCAAAGAAGATGAAGATGGCGACATCGACACCGACACATGAGAAGCAAGGTGAGTAGATTTATATCTACGGGGAGAAGTCGGGTGGATGGCGTATAGCACCCCCGCAGTCTGTGGTGATGTATACGAATACGTATACACACGTATATTTATTATGTGTTGTTTAGGATCATTGATAGTAATAATGGTATTTTGATGATAAGAAAATATTGGTTTAGTATAGTGCGAACCCTAGAGTAGCGGTTGCACTCACACATACACTTACACACATACTTGCATTCATTCTTTCATTTATTAGTGTGCATATGATGGTGCGTATATCTACACGTAGGTATGGGACTATATGTTTGTATACGGGATTTGAGGATGATACGTGGGTTTGAGATGATACTTGATGTGAGGCCGTGAGATCGGCGATGTGACATAGTTGTCTTTGAGGTGCGATATGATAGTTTTAGCGGGCCTTTGGACATGTGCTTTACCCGCATTCATATTTTATAGATGGTATCGATTTGTACTAGACTTAGAGTAGTACCCAAGGTTGTGCGATCTGATGATAAGCGATACCTGACATGTGATGAGATAGTGTGATATTGACCCCTACCCAGCTATTGGTGTTAGTTATATGTATGCCCTAGAGGCCATTGCTATACATAGGATGTATATTGCAGTGGATGCTGGGACATATATAGGGAGGACTTTCTTGCTCGACATGATAGTACGCTATCTGGTTACTCTTTACCTTAACTTGTATACTGTTTGTCTCCCTGTTACATGTTGGTAAAGCCCTTAGGATCTGTACTTGACTACCTGGACTATGATGCGGATCATACTAGTGGGGACATGGTAGTCCATAAGTACATCCTTCAAAGTCCCTAGTCGAGGGTGTATCGAGACGGGGCATCGATATACCAGAGTAGACTAGCGTGTACCTTCTCGACCCATACAGATGGGCGATGGATGATCCCATATCCATTGGTGTTTGACATCAGAGATGATATACGGGTGCTCAGTAGAGACTGGGTACACTGGACGGACTCGCCGAGAACTCCCAGATGGTATTATACCTCACGTCAGATGGCAGTTCTCTGGTGACACTGGTACAGAGTAGTCTGTTGACCCGAGATCGTCATAGAGTCTTGTGTGGTTCCCACTGTGCTTTGATTTCCATCTTACCACGTCCAAGAGGGCGTGCAAAACGGTGGTTTTTGGGTACAGTCCCGAGTCACATGGAGGCAATGAGCGATAGGAGGGGATTCGTCTCTCCCGGTATAGGGGGTTGATGTTGCGCTGTGTTCGATTGGCTATAACAGGAAATCCCTTGCCAGGGTTGCTGAGATTTACTGGTAAGTGTTACCAGTAGTTTCTCGAATTGTTATAGACCTCATATCGACACGACTTATCGAGCTATTGGGGTCTGACGTTTACCACCCCTAGGCGAGATATGCGACATATCAGACGATCAGACCGGACTGTACGGTAGTGTTACTGGTTGGATTCACTGGAGTGTGAGCGGGCTTGCTCGTCGATCTTCAGATCGCTCAATACCCGGGTGGCCGTTACGTTTAGCAGACCGCTTGCGGCTTGTGGGTGTTTGATATGATCATCACCTGCTGCCGGCGTATTGACGAGTCTTTAGAGTCCTACACAGAGGTTTCCTGGCTCAAGCGAAACGAAATAGGAGCGCATATGAGATATGTGCGGGACCGAGAATAATGCGTGTATGTGATACCGTATTCCATTCTCGCGATGAATGTATCGATTAGGTTATATGCGATATACCCTAGTTATCGAATCAAAGGTTGATTCGATAAGCCGATACATAGGATACTAGTCGGTTATATGCGATATGACCGGATCGTTAAATCAAGTGTTGATTTAATGATTTAATGTAGAATTATATATTTGATATATTACTTTTCATTAACTAGTATCGGTTCACTTTAAATGGATTTTCTCGCTCGGATGTGCACATTGTATATTCGATATAGTTTTGTGCACATGCTTGTATCATGTATGATGATATATGATAGCTAGGGTTTGTGTAAAGAGTTAATACCTTGGTTAAATAAATGGTTAAGGTTTTTATTCATTTATTCATGCAATTATCTTTTAATTTGGATTAAAAGAAAAAGTGAAAAGAAAATAAAAAGGTTGCTTTCTTACATGAAGCTTCTTGTAGCTTCATGCAACTTTGACTTATGTAACCTTTTTGTCTTCTTGTTTAAACCCTAACCATTCATCTAACTTGAGTTAACTCTCTACATCTAACCTTGGTTTAAGTTATGATAAGTATAATTCTTTTTCTATTATTAAATAACTTATCATAATTAGCTTCTTCTTCTTCTTCCTTTCTTCACATGAAGAAAGCAAGCTCCATCAATGGTGATTGATGGAAATGAGTGAGAAATCCAATTCTAAAGTCTACCCACTTCCTATTTCTTCATCCTCTACCTCTTGCCAAGTAGTAGAGTGTGTTTCCTTCACAAGTTTTCATGACTTGGTGAAGGTGGAGCTTGATTTAGCGATGCCTCGACGTAGATCATCTTCGGCATGGACATCGACGACCTAGCTCGCTCTTTCTCCGATGAAGCCGACGCTAGAGCCCGAACTTTGATTTGGACAGCGGAGAGGACTTCATCACGGAGCCGTGGAGGTGGAGGACCGGATCTACAAAGGTTGTATTTCCGTTCTTTTAGTTTAGATGTAAACTAGTTTCTTTTTCGCCTAGACATCTAGCCAACGATCCGTAGTTTAGGGTTTCTCGGCACCGTAAAATTTTGAAATTGGCATGGTTGATGCCTTGTGAGACCTCATTAGGGTGCCTAGGAACCCTACAGTGGTATCAGAGCCTAGCTAGAGCCTTAGGCGAAGTCTAGACGGAGTTTGAAGTCCGAACGATCCGAAAACCCAAACCCAAATTTGCTCTCTGGACAATTTTGAAAAACTGGGATTTTTCCAGATTAAAAATATTCAGAAAACTCAGTAAAATAATCTAAGAATTACTGTTTAAAACGGGGGCTCTGAATCGTTAATAGTGCGGCGGAACCGCCGCATATGCATGCCTAATGCGGCGGTTCCGCGGCAGGTTTGACTCTTCAGTCACTTTTATCTGCACAGTAATTCTTATATATTATTTCTGGTGTTTCTGGGAATTTTTAATATTTATTCAAGAGTTGAATTTTCTGGAGTTGTTTTGGGGATTCGGTGTTTCGATCGGAGTATCAAATTTTGTCTGTGTGGCTTTCCGGATAAATTTTTGAATATGTTAAAAAGTTCGACCGGATATAAATACCCAATTTTTCCCCTGTCGGGAAATTTCCATGTGTTGGATTTTTCCGTAGTTTAACGACGTTCTAAGTAGTGCAAGTAACGCGATGGACCCTCTAGAAGACAACAAACCTTAACTCGATTATGTGACCGTCTTGAACTGCCCTTTGAACCTTCGGGTTTGGGGCAGTACGGCGTGCCACATGTGAGGCGTTGGCTTGACCCTTCTACGGCTGGACCGTTGGTACTGAGGCACGAACTGAATGTTGTTAGACTTATTTCATGTGTTGGATTGTATCGGGAAAACTTGGGTGTTCGATTGTTCGATCGGAAAGTTTAACATTTTCTGTTTATCTGGAATGTGATACAATTATTGGAATTCACAAGAAGTTATGAGATAACTCAATGAATGTTATAAACATAGCAGTTTAGTCTCACTTGATCGGTTGCCACGAAATTTTGATGCGATCAAAAGTCCGTCGCAATCACGTAGCGTACGCGGATACTCGCCGGGTAAACTTAATAGACAGCCTCACTCCATAGCCCCGACCAAGTGACTGTAGGAGAACCCCATCGCCGAAAGCATCCGTTCGGGTGCTCGCGGTGGCGGTGTTCCGCCTTGGTGCACTTCGTCGACGGTATCGGGGGTGCGGCCGTCTACTTAAGTTTGCGACGAGCATTCGATCAAAATGTCGGGAATCCTGTTGAATTGCCCGACTTGGTATTGAAAAGTGTTTTCGATTATGAGACTAAAATGCGGGGTTTATAATTGTTAGGCATGCGATGTCTAAGGAATTCATTTGGTCAGGCATGTGATGTCTGAGGTGGTTGCGGATTCCAACTGTTGTAGTTTTACACTTTCTTTTCTGTGACCGTAAGTGTAATATGTGATATCGCCGGTTTCGTTGCTATATGTCAACGACAATTGGGATGAGCATATTTACTTACGTTGATGACATGTGATGTTATGTGTTGTTGGATATGTTATATTGGATCGTCGTGTTTGAATAGCCTGGGGTTTTTATGTGAGATGAGTGTTTTTCATTTTCATTCATGTAAAAACTTGTATGTAATATTCTTTTATTTGGGGCGCTTCCAGGTTGCGGAAGATGTCACCCGTTATTGTATATTATTTACTTTTCCGCACTAGGATAGACCCAAGGAGGAGGACACAAGTAACCGGGTTCTGGAGTCCAGTGGGAGACCAACTCGAGGAGTCGAGTCCGGGTCTCCTAACTCCAGAATTGGTAGGGTTGCTTGCCGCTCTCGTAGGGGTCTAGGGGTGTGGGTTTGGCTATTCATCGCGACCGTGGAATCCGTGTTTTATACTGGCTCGTATTGAAAACACGGACGTCCTAGAATATCCAATATTTCATATGATTCTTCTGCTGCGATATCTGTGATGTGATCATGTGATGTTCTGTGATAGATAAATATATAGTATATATGATATATTATATAGACGTTACTTATGTTTTACACCCGCGCTAGCCCTGCCCCGCTCTGTCGTTAGTTACCTAACCTAACGGTGCACGAGGGGACATCGAGGCGAATGCGGATGGCATAAGTGTACGTCGTATTTATCTGTGATGTTTAGGTATTTAAATGATGGGACTTCATTAATGTGATTAATGAATTAAAAGAAACCTAAGATGTTGTAGAATCGAATTTCAAAATAAAACAGGTAGCTACAGTTCTTGCTTTGCACAGCGGTATATGTGATATATCCTGCACCTTATTCGATAAGGAAAGGACCGAGATCCCTTCACCGGGAGTGACTCCTTTAGCAATAACTGGTCGATGCTACGCCCTCGGTTTGTCTTTTGATTGCTTTTAAGAGTTTTTGCTTTGCACAGTGATATATATGATATATCCCGCACCTCATTCGACGAGGAAAGGACCGACGATCCCTTCACCGGGAGTGACTCCTTTAGCAAAACTAGAAAAGCCTAAAAAACACTCCATTTCAAAATTCATTCGATCTTACAACGATATCAAGTTTATTACGCAATAGGTTTTCAGAAAAACCTGTCGTAGCCCTCCGTCATTTCAGATAAGTAGTAGTTAGTATTCGTGCTGCGTTTGTTGGCCTTTGTCAAGGCGCAGTGTGCGGTAGCTAACTGGTGATTATCTGCTTATGCATATGATGCAGATTGGATTAGGGTAGTCGTGCGACCTTGTTGGCCTTTGTCAAGGGCCGTGCGGGTGGGTTTATTTCGATCAAGAAATGACGGGTTGAACTTGACTAGCATCCTATGGTTTGTTGGCCTTTGTCAAGGTCATAGGAGGTTAGGGGCAAAATATTATCGGGAATTTCAAGTGTTGAAATTTGCAATGAGATTGCATACCTTCTATGAGATAGTTGGATCCCGATACCCGCTGCGAGTAATTGTTACTCCTGGGAGAGTTTTATACATTACAATTAGCCGATCAAGTAGGTGTCTAGAAAGGTGTTAACGAGGTTACGCCTCTGGGAAAACGAGGTTTACATTAATTAGGTTCGTGCGAAAGCACGGGGGACCTCCCTCAAAGTACCGACACTGGCCTGGCTGAAAGATTGGCGAACTTGTAGTGTGTAATTAATCCCGGCTAGTCTTTCCTTTTAGGGTTTGAAGGAAGATTTGATAAAAAGCAGTGGGAGCCATCCTGATTAGATAAAATAATAACCAATCTATTCTTGCAAGAGCGCACGCTGAGTGTTTTCTTCTATCTCTCTCCAGGTAGCGACCATATCACGCCTTAATCAAGATAATAATACGGAATATTGACCGAACCCGCTTGTTATACTGAGCTGGGGAACGTTGGTCCCGCTCCAACTTATAATTGTTATAAGACAGAGCAGGAAATTGGGGATTACCAGAATTCCCGTGCAGCCCAAACGAAGAGAGTGCAGGCTGATGCATCATCTTCGGGTGTGTTCATTACAGAGAACTGTTTCTCAGTATCCTTTACGTCCTGGGTATGTGATACCAGATCAGGATTCCAGATATGTAATATGTTACATAGGGCTACAGAAAGGTAGAGAACTGAGAACGGGTGATAAGTTTCATGAGGCAGAAAACGGGGCAAGTGTTGCAGCCAAGTCTGTCGGTCACTGTCACCCTGTATTACCAATACATTGATTATGAACGAATGTTATTAGATACCGAACCTGATATACAAAATCATGTCAGTCTCTTTATCATTAAAGAAATGATATAATTTTGTATTGCTGGATAATGTTTTGAACATTTCCTATATCAAAAGTTGATCGGTTCAGGCACGTTGTCTAAAAGCATTGACGTTCTAAATCAAACTACAGTTCTTAGTATACAGAACACACACAAGAGGAAGAGTTCAGAAATGAACGAATCCTTCTTGAGGTATTGTAGACTAGGTCAGGTCAATGCGACCCGACTGGCTAGAGTTACATAAAGATGCATATTTAAATTAGTTTGAACTTACATCTTGTGAAACTCGCCAGTCATGTCACAAAGATAAGATGACCATAGCTCCGTTTACTGGAAACAGAGAAAGAGTTAATGAACTCTTGGGATGATACATGTTGATGTATGTAGATCCCCTGTCTACACATGCCAGGACTGGTTCTTAATACTTCATTACATTCTCTGATGATCTTTCGAGTTTCAGATCTATGTTCCTGTTGAAACACAAGTCCGAACCTTTTGAGATATTCACAGAATATAAGTTAGAAGTAGAGAACCAAAATAAGGGTATAAGTATTATGTCCTTTGATGTGATCGAGGAGGAGAATACTTGAGCACGGAAATCCTGGACTATTCTAAAGGAGAATGAGATTCTCTCTCAGCATTACTCCTCCGAATACACCATAGCACGATGGTATATCGGGACGGAGCAATCACACCCTATATGATAAGGTGTGCTCTATGATGAGTACTACTGAGTTACCTTTTTCCTTCTAGGAGTTATGCGCTTGAGAAGTTGCATACCTATTGAATACGGTTCCAATCAAATCAGTTGCCTACCATTTCATATATGATATGGAAAGGGAAGAGCCCATGTCTTAAGCTAGTTGAGATTTGGGGTTGTCCGGGCTATGTCTAAAAGCAAAATCCGGACAAACTCGAGGCAAGGTCTGTAATGTAGAACTGGAAAGGTTCCAGCTATACAAACTGCAGCTGATGATTTAATAGAACCAAAGGATTCAGTAGATTCCAACGAACCTCAGCCTCTCCGCCGATCTAGTAGGGTTCCTCACCCACTTGAGAGATACTTAGGTTGCTCTATGACAGTGGGAGCGAGGATTGCATCATGAGATGATGACCCAACTAGCTTTGAGCTGGCCATCAGGAGTAAGACTCTGTAAGAATGGCTGGATGCTTAGCGATCTGAGATGGAATCCACGTACACCAACAAAGTATGGACTTTGGTTGCTATATCTGAAGGGTTAAATCCCCATCAGGAGCAAGTATATCTTGAGAAGATTACTTGGTGTACATGGAAAAGTTGAGACTTTCAAAGCTAGACTTGTCAAAGGTTTGCATCATTGACCAGGTTTGGATAATGATGAAACCTTTTCAAGCAACTATGCTTAAGTCCATCCAGATCCTACTTGTCACGGCTACATACCATGACTATGATATCTGGTGGTTGGGTGTCATGACTACTTTTCTAAATGATATTTTAGAAGAGTGCGTCTATAAGTACACAGCCAGAGGGCTTCGTAGAAAGTGGGAGCAGCGGAAACGTGTGCAAGATGCTTTATAGGATTACAGCAGGCATCGGGGAGTTGGAACATCTGTTTTGATGAGATAGTCAAAGAGTTTGACATCATCAAAATGGTAGATGAACCTAGTATAAACAAAAAGGTAGTAGGGAGTATGGTGGTGATCCTCTTAGAGTACGTGGATGACATACTCTTGATAGGGAAGGAGTTTCCTATGCTACGCTCGATCGATCTCCGATTATCACCATAATTCTCCATATAGGATCAAAGTGATACCTCCTAAATCCTGGATTTTGGATCTATGAGATAGATCTAAATGGATGTTAGGATACTCACTAGCTGTAGTGAGATGGTATCAATCGACCCTGGGGAGAATCACTGGAATGGTTCCAGGGTGATAAAGACGACTGAATGTCAGTCACAGGCATTGTCTTTACCCTCAGTAGAGGGACGGTATGTTGGAAGAGTTCCAAGCTAGATACCGTGGCATACTAGAAGATAAAGGCAGGATACATCGCTACTTAAGATGCAACCAAAGAGGCTGTTTGGGTGTATATTGGTTCATGAGATGAACTATGTTCCTCCCATTGTGTGACAATGGAGTTGTGGCTTATGCCAAGGAACGCCGGTCCCATCAGTGATCCAGACATATTCTAAGGCAGTATCACTTGATCATGGAGATGGTTGATCTCTATGGGATCGAGGTAAGGAGAGTAGACTCAGAGGACAACACAGCGGATCCACTCACAAAGGCCTGTTCCCAGAGAGAGACTTTTATGGGATGGTTGAGTATGAGATACTGCAACCACTACTACAGATGGCCCTAGTGCAAGTGGGAGATTGTTAGTTATATGTATGCCCTAGAGGCCATTGCTATACATAGGATGTATATTGCAGTGGATGCTGGGACATATATAGGGAGGACTTTCTTGCTCGACATGATAGTACGCTATCTGGTTACTCTTTACCTTAACGTGTATACTGTTTGTCTCCCTGTTACATATTGGTAAAGCCGTTAGGATCTGTACTTGACTACCTGGACTATGATGCGGATCATACTAGTGGGGACATGGTAGTCCATAAGTACATCCTTCAAAGTCCCTAGTCGAGGGTGTATCGAGACGGGGCATCGATATACCAGAGTAGACTAGCGTGTACCTTCTCGACCCATACAGATGGGCGATGGATGATCCCATATCCATTGGTGTTTGACATCAGAGATGATATACGGGTGCTCAGTAGAGACTGGGTACACTGGACGGACTCGCCGAGAACTCCCAGATGGTATTATACCTCACGTCAGATGGCAGTTCTCTGGTGACACTGGTACAGAGTAGTCTGTTGACCCGAGATCGTCATAGAGTCTTGTGTGGTTCCCACTGTGCTTTGATTTCCATCTTACCACGTCCAAGAGGGCGTGCAAAACGGTGGTTTTTGGGTACAGTCCCGAGTCACATGGAGGCAATGAGCGATAGGAGGGGATTCGTCTCTCCCGGTATAGGGGGTTGATGTTGCGCTGTGTTCGATTGGCTATAACAGGAAATCCCTGGCCAGGGTTGCTGAGATTTACTGGTAAGTGTTACCAGTAGTTTCTCGAATTGTTATAGACCTCATATCGACACGACTTATCGAGCTATTGGGGTCTGACGTTTACCACCCCTAGGCGAGATATGCGACATATCAGACGATCAGACCGGACTGTACGGTAGTGTTACTGGTTGGATTCACTGGAGTGTGAGCGGGCTTGCTCGTCGATCTTCAGATCGCTCAATACCCGGGTGGCCGTTATGTTTAGCAGACCGCTTGCGGCTTATAGGTGTTTGATATGATCATCACCTGCTGCCGGCGTATTGACGAGTCTTTAGAGTCCTACACAGAGGTTTCCTGGCTCAAGCGAAACGAAATAGGAGCGCATATGAGATATGTGCGGGACCGAGAATAATGCGTGTATGTGATACCGTATTCCATTCTCGTGATGAATGTATCGATTAGGTTATATGCGATATACCCTAATTATCGAATCAAAGGTTGATTCGATAAGCCGATACATAGGATACTAGTCGGTTATATGCGATATGACCGGATCGTTAAATCAAGTGTTGATTTAATGATTTAATGTATAATTATATATTTGATATATTACTTTGCATTAACTAGTATCGGTTCACTTTAAATGGATTTTCTCGCTCGGATGTGCACATTGTATATTCGATATAGTTTTGTGCACATGCTTCTATCATGTATGATGATATATGATAGCTAGGGTTTGTGTAAAGAGTTAATACCTTGGTTAAATAAATTGTTAAGGTTTTTATTCATTTATTCATGCAATTATCTTTTAATTTGGATTAAAAGAAAAAGTGAAAAGAAAATAAAAAGGTTGCTTTCTTACATGAAGCTTCTTGTAGCTTCATGCAACTTTGACTTATGTAACCTTTTTGTCTTCTTGTTTAAACCCTAACCATTCATCTAACTTGAGTTAATTTTCTACATCTAACCTTGGTTTAAGTTATGATAAGTATAATTCTTTTTCTATTATTAAATAACTTATCATAATTAGCTTCTTCTTCTTCTTCCTTTCTTCACTTGAAGAAAGCAAGCTCCATCAATGGTGATTGATGGAAATGAGTGAGAAATCCAATTCTAAAGTCTACCCACTTCCTATTTCTTCATCCTCTACCTCTTGCCAAGTAGTAGAGTGTGTTTCCTTCACAAGTTTTCATGACTTGGTGAAGGTGGAGCTTGATTTAGCGATGCCTCGACGTAGATCATCTTCGGCATGGACATCGACGACCCAGCTCGCTCTTTCTCCGATGAAGCCGACGCTAGAGCCCGAACTTTGATTTGGACAGCGGAGAGGACTTCATCACGGAGCCGTGGAGGTGGAGGACCGGATCTACAAAGGTTGTATTTCCGTTCTTTTAGTTTAGATGTAAACTAGTTTCTTTTTCGCCTAGACATCTAGCCAACGATCCGTAGTTTAGGGTTTCTCGGCACCATAAAATTTTGAAATTGGCATGGTTGATGCCTTGTGAGACCTCATTAGGGTGCCTAGGAACCCTACAATTGGGATACCGTACGACGATCTACCGTACGAGCTGATATTGATGATAGATCCGCACTCATAACTCGAGGATATCTTATGATATGTTATTGAGGCGAGATCACCGACTATCATATCTATATACATTGACTCAGATTAGGTGGTTTCATACCCCTCCTGTCTAGTGTACTTGGTAGACATTGGACTAGACCGAGTCATACCTATTTCAAACTAACGAGTCGGGGATTTTTTAAAGATAGGCAGAAGGGTTATACGGATATTTTCAAATGATGCATCTTTTCTTAAAACACCGTAGCCCTTACTTTACCAAAAACCTTGATTCGTTTTATTTCAAAAGGCAAGGTTGCATGACATATCTATTGGGGCAGGTTCTGTACTTTTGCGTTGATTATTCGTTTCCGCATATTCCTGCTATTTGCATTGCATCGCTTGTACTGTGGTTATATTTCAGTCATGCTGCTAGGACACCAGCACCATTATCGATGATGCATATGTTCCACGTACACTTGTTGCCGGCTCACACACTCATCATCGATAATTGCCATGTCACTACACTGTAGTACTATTGCATTCAGTATATGATCCTTGCATGACATAATGATATGCTTACATTTCTTTTACATGTCGCATACATCATGCTTTCTGATTAGACGCATTGAGATATGTTGTTTCTATGATATTTCTGGATTTGGGAACCGAGGGTGTTTCAAAAGAGAATATGTCATTGCTTTAAAAACCCGGTTACCCTTGATATGATATTTCAGTGCGTCCACCATGTGTTTTCTCGGTGCTGAGAGTGACATGTGGAACCCGAATCGAGGAGTGGATGAGCCGATTGCGGGTACATGGTGGACCCGGTATGGTTCCCCTCGGCAAGATGATCGATGAGCTTTGCCGATTGAGCCTGGAGGCGGGCGAGTACCTACCGGTGATTGGTTGGACCTGGCGGTTATCCGGAGGATACTGACTAGAGTCGATAGATGGATTTGGGCGTACTGCCGGGGCCGAGGGCCGATACCGCAGACAGAGCCCGTGGGCCGATCCGGACTGACGGAGCCCGGTATATGAGGATTTACGTGCCGATGCTGGGCACAGTTTTCATGATGTTTTCGAGTGCCGATGTTGGGCACTCCGGCTCCATGATTTGACGTGTCGCGAGGGACACGGGTGGATTATGTCCTCATATTATTTCCATGCACAGGTTTTATGATATTTACTTGCATGATGGTTATTGTCAGTGGGTGACGAGTGGACGGATCCACGTGCATACAGATTTGATTGCATTGATCATACCTCATATTTATGATATGCTATTACTTGAGGCACTGGCACGAGCACTTGGCACTACACTCATGTATAGAGGTTACATTGCCAGTTTAGCATGTTCAGCTTTATTTATATTGAGGTTTACTTTATTTTTGATCGTATTGACCTAGGATGGGTCATGCATTCGATTTCTGCTTGTAGATATTTTCTATTCACGAGTTGGCAACTCACCCCCGTTGTGCCCCAGTTCTTGCAGGTTTGCCGTACAGATTCCATAGCGGCATTTCTGGCACACTGCTTCCTTATGGGTGACTTGCTTGGATAGGTGGGTTCTTTTGTATCAGAACCGCCATTGTTCATGTATTATTTATTGTATCTAGAATTTCCATCAACCAAAACTTGTATATTGTTTCAGACTTAGAAAACAGTGTTGTATTATTTCGACCTTAGAGTCGCGCTTGTAGTATTGCGGTTTTCTGGCTGTTTTTGAGTTTCTTTTCAAGTTTAGATCCTCGCCCTTTGGCGTTGTATATTATTATTGCTTGCGTGGTTGTGACCGTCGATTGACGAAGAGCTAGCTTCCGCTTGGGGATGCCTTTTATCATGTTATATATATTATTCTTGTTGTACCCCGTTCGGGGTCAGTTTTTACAAGGGAAACTCTGCCGAAATTTTCAGGAAAAATTACACAATTTAAAAATACTTTTTCGGCTTAGTTATTTAAAAAACTTGATTTTCAAAACATGATTTCTTTACCTCTTAAAACTAGTTTTTCCTTATTTACTCCTTAAATGGTTTTAGATTTCTGGGCTTTTGGCTTACTTGGATCAGATGGAGTCCTGTAGACTTCATAGGATTCAAGGGTCAGTCACGTGCTCTTCCGGGTCGTGACAAGTAGTCCCTGGCCAGGGCAAGCGAGATATACTGGTAGGTTTCCAGTGTTATCTCAGGGTGTTCTGGGCTACACTCCGACACGACTTGTACCGCTATTAGGGGACTGACGTTCACCGCCCCCTAGGCCCGCCATGCGATGTATCAGACGAACAGACCGGACTGTACGGAGATTGTCACATACAGGCTTAGTAGGAGTTCAGATGGGGTTCACCTCGTCAGTCTTCTTATCGACATCTACCTGGGGACCGTTACGTACAGCTAGTGCCGCTTGCGGTCTGTGGTTAAACCCACTGCCAGCGTAGTGTCGAGTCTTTAGAGTCCCACACAGAGAGCTATTCGCCTTTAGGCAAAATGAGTAGAGGTCGCATGGTTTTGCGACAGGGTTCGTTCACATCCGCGTACTTGTGCACGTTTTGCTGTCCGGACAGCTTATACTAGCGGGTTTTGGTTTAAGCTGGATCCTAGTATATGATTTGGGATTGGCTTTTTCTCATTGTATTCATGTTCCTCGGATCACGAATACGGGTGCGTATGCACAGTTGCTTGAGACAGAGGGAGAGGACTTTGATTAGGGTTAATGACTATTGTCATTTTATTAACCCTAATGCTTATGTGTGTATTATTGTTAATTGATATTAGTTTAATAATTGTGCATGGTTATGGTTGTTGACCATTTGACCCATCTTGACTTGTTGACCTTGTTGATACTTTGACCATCATCATTTCATTTGGAAGATGCTCTTTGATCCTTGCAATTTGCATTAAAAATGAAATGATAATGGTCATGTCTTGATTAAGCCATGATAATTATCTCACTAATTTTATAATTACAATAATTCACATATATGAGAGAATGCTTCATATTATTCTCTCATTCTATTATTCACATTCTCTCTCTTGTTCTTCCTCTCCCTCAAGCTCTCCCCTCTCATGTGTTGAGAAACACTTGAGCTTGAGAAAAACCCTCTCTTGATAATCTCTACTCTCATCTAGGGTTCAAGGATTAGCACTTCTTGCACCCTAGTTACTTCTAGCTTGGAGTTGAAGCCAAAGGTTGAGGCTTTCGGGTGGATCTTTCTTTGACGGGAGAAGACGACAAAGGTGACCTCCTTCCACCACTCCAAGGAGCAAGGAGAGAAGGACTTAAAGTCCAAGGTATAACCTTTCTAGCACTTAGCTAGTTTCTAGTTAGCTTTAGCTTGTTTTTGTTTAGCAAAGATCCTTCATAGTCTAGTCCATGTTGCCTAAGCTCATAAAAAAATTCGATTTTTATTCCGTTTTCCGCCTCCCCGCAAGTACCGGGGTGGACAACGTGGACTTACAGTGGTATCAGAGCCTAACTAAACATAAACTAGCTAAGTAGTCGAGTGTATCGAAGTTCGAATCGGAAAAATCGAAAAACCGAGTTTTAAAAACCCTAAGTTTCTGTTAAAATTTTTTCTGTTCGAAATAAAATTTGTCATACTCCAAAAATCATCTCAGGGTTTTCTTAAGAAGCACAGCAAACCCGGTCCAGTGAGTCGTCTAAACCGCCGCGGTTCAGCGGCAATAGCAAGCTATTGCCGCGGAACCGCCGCCGTTTTGACTCCTCACTGAGTCGAGTTTGGTGCAGTTTTCTTATGGCTTGGTTTTAGGATTTTTAAGATGGTTTATATGTGCCCAGATTTTCCAGAATAGAAATTTGTTTTTGGGGGCCTATAAATCCGTATTTTTTCCGAACTTCAATACACTTTGACTAAAAGGTTATATCTGTGATGTTTACATGTATTGAACGTCGGCTAATCGCTATATGTCGATTAGTCGGGGTTATACATATCTGTGATCTGTGATTGATGATGGTATGTGTATATGAATGGGTTGGATTGTCGCGGATGAATAGCCGGGGTGGATGTGAGATGTGTGTTGCTTTTTCTTTCATTCATTGTAACATGTAAATTGATGTAATATTATTATTTGTTTGGCCGCACAACCGGGTCGGGGTTGTAGCCGTCATTGTATAATTCTTTTTACTGTTTTTGCTCCTAGGATAGACCCATGGAGGGGGTGCACTAACTACCGGGTATCTCGAAGTGCCGAGTGGCCTACTCACGGTGGTGAGGGAGGTTGCTTCGCTTCGGGTACTTGGCGGGTAGTTTTCCGCACCCGTAGGGGTCTTGGGTGGGGTATTTGACTATTCACCGCGACCGTGTAATCCGCTTTTCGTTGCAGGCTCGAACGGATTGTGGATTCCTAGTATATCCAATGTATTCATCTGTGATCTGTAATGTCTATCATTGCTATATATTTATATATGATAACTATTTAGGCGTTGCTTATGTTTTACAGCCGCGCTAGCCCAGCCCCCGCTCTGTCGTTAGTTAAGTAACCTAACGGGTGATGACGGGGCCCCGTGGCGAATGCGAATGGCATAAGCGTACGTCATATTTTGGTTGTTTTCTGCAATGGTAGGATTAAATGATGGGACGCATTAAAAGAACTAATGAAAGAAAATAAACCAAGTAAAAGTCGATTGGAACACTTTGAAAACCACTCGGTTCTTTTCAAAACCAAACTTTTAAACGCGGAGCTTGAACCACTCCTTTTAAAAGCTATCTCGTTCCATCGATTATATCAAGTTCACTACGTTCACGGTTTCGCCAAAACCATTCGTAGCCCTCCGTCGTTTCGTATGGATATTCAATAGTATTCAAGCTATGTTTGTTGACCTTCGTCAAGGCATAGTGATTGGTAGCTGTTGGGTGTTCATATGTAGCATAGATAGATGCGTTGGTATGGGACAGTCGTACTACCTTTGTCAGGTCCCGAAAGTACGGAACATGACCGGCACTTAAACTACGAAACGTCTCGAGGCGTACGTAATCTAAGTAAACCGAAAACCCAGAAATCCAAACCAAGAAAAGAAGTAGAGTGAAGGAAAACCAATTTAAAACAAGTAGTTTTAATAGCATAAGCCGAATTATGCGGTTTTTAAGAACATCAAAATTTACTGAAAATTTCGGCAGAGTCTCCTTTGTAAATACTGGCTCCCAAACGGGATACAACATGAATAGTATACGAAATCAATAAAAAGGCATCCCCAAGCGGGAGCTAGCTCTTCGTCAATCGACGGTCACAACCACACAAGCAATATAATATACAACGCCAACGGCGAGGATCAAAATTCAAAAGGAAACTCAAATCCACAAGAAAACCGCAGAAAAATAACGCGCGACTCTAAGGTCGAAGGAATAACATCACTGGTCTCTATCTCAAAATAAATACATGTTTGGTTGATGGAATTTACTAGATACAACGGAATAATATTATACAAGGTAATATGATAGGTACGATACAAGAAAAACCCACCTACTAGCAAGTCACCCGAATGAAACTGAGCCCGCAAAGCCGTAATTAAACCTGTACGGCAAAACCTGCAAGAAACTGGGGCACAACGGGGGTGAGTTGCCAACTCGTGAATAGAAAAACATCTACGAATAGAAATCGCATCTATGACGCAATCCTAGGTCATACGATCAATATACATCCTCAAATATATATAACCAGCAGCCTATAACAAGGCTAGGGTAAATATCTAACCCGAGTGTAATCTCATGTACCCGTGTCAGTGCCCAAGGGTAGCAATATATCATATGAATGAGGTATGAATGCATGAAAACAGAATACATGTAAATGAAGAACTGTTTCCATAATTTAGTGAGATTTCCTTTGTATTTTTAAAATGAGGTATCATAATGAAATCAGCATAAAACAGTGCCTAGCATCGGCACAAAACGTAATCCCAATATCTCGATATCTTTGTATCACAGTCTCTGTACCTCAATATCTAGGGCGCCGTCAGTCCAGACCGGCCCCTACCATCCATCTCAAGACCACGACGGTATCCTCCGGATATCAGACGCGTCGGGTAAAATCACCGGTAGGTAGTGCTCCCCTGCCAGGCTCACATCGTCATCATCACGCGCTTCTTGCCCCGGGGTACCTTACCGGGTCCACCATGTACCCAAAACGGTTCATCCGCCTCCTCGAATCGGGTCTCGAAATCCATCAGCAAACTCATGGTGGACGACTCATACAGCATGGGAAAACCGCACTTTTTATTTTAAAGAGAGAAAGAAGCTTATATAAGTTTTGCGGTTTTCCCCCAAAACCAGAAAATCTCATAGAAATCCGAATCCAATCCTCAATAGCATGTAAACAGTGCATATCGGCATAAAAATCCATGAATACGGCATAACAATGAATATTAACATGCATGAAGTAACAAGTAATATCTACAATGTCTAATCTAGCATATAAGGCGAGTACACTAATATCATGTCTAAATTATTAGCTAACAACCTATGTCAATGCAATAGTATTTCTAAAGTGTACGTGGCATGACAATTACCGATGAAGATGTGTGTGAGCCGGCAAGTAAGTGTACGTGGTACATACGCATCATCGGTAATGGTGCCGGTGTCCTAATAGCATGATATCAATAATGTAGTACGAAACATATTATAAGCATGCGATGCGAAGCGAACCACAATAATGAGCGGAAGCTGAAAACTAGACGCAACTATAACTAATCTGCATTAATCTAATATAAGTCCTACAAATGGTGCCTTTTGAAATAAAACGAATCATGGGGTTTTGAAAATAGGGGCTACGGTGTTTTTATGAAAAGATACGTCTTTTGAAATCTCCGTAGGATCCCTTGGGCTGTCTTTTAAAATACCCACGATTCGTTAGTTTTTGAAATAGGTAAGAATCGAATCTAATCTAACAACTAAACTAAACTAAAGGGCTAAGCTAACCAGCTGGACTACAGGCAAGGAAACCGCCTAACATCTGAGTCGATGTATATACATACCTGTATATATATTAGTCGGTGATCCCGCCTCAATAATTTCATGTCCGATACCATATCTATAATCAGACATCCCAAGTCAAGAGTGCGGATCAATCATCAATATATAGCTCGTACGTAAATCCGTCGTACGGCATCCCCAAATCTGGGTACGGGTCAAAGTCACATCAATCACACTATTCATTTGGTATCTTCTTTATCAAATATCATGATCCGGAATAATGTCCTACGTCTAGTACAATATTGATGCCATCTATGTATGCATGCGGGTGTAAGAATTACTACGTCAGAAGACCCGCTAAAACATCATGTCGTATCTCAATACGAACCAAATCACATCACCGATCTCCTGGCCTCAAGCCCAATCTCATCGACTCATCTCAAATTCCAAATACTATCCTCAAATCCAGTATATGAACACATAGTCCCATACCCATGTGAACACATAAATATATATTCCCATACACGCACATATGAAATAAGGAATGTATGCAAGTATGTATATGTGTGTATGTGTAAGTGTAGTGCACCCACTATCTAAGGTTTCGTAACCATGCACCAATCCAACACCAATATCCATCTAAAATCATCAATAATAAATCCTAACAACATATCATAAATTGTTGGTGTGTATACGCATCCGTATACATCACCACGGACTGCGGGGGTGCTATACGCCATCCACCCGACTTCTCCCCGTAGATATAAATCTACTCACCTGGTCCTCGCTAGCCGGTGCCGATGTCGCCACGCGCTTGCTTGTCGTCTCGAAGTCCACATGAGGATACCTACATATCATAACGCACCATATCGCATTAAAACTAAATTCGAAATCGAAACGGCATACGAAAATCAAATCGGCACGCGTATCACGCATAGGTCTAAACCCATCGCCTACGCATGCAAGAATAGTCAAACCAACCCTCGATGTCGATGTACAAACGTCAAACCACCGAGAAAAATCCAATCACACTCATTTGCACATTCACGAACACTAATTTTAATATGAACTAGGTTAAAACTCACAAAAACCCCAATTTCACTTAAAAAGTCATTTTTCCGAAAATCTAGCAAGCACAATTCGCCGTTTTTGTACAAAACATGATGTTTAAATGAATGTAGCGGCCAATATACTTATTAAATATCTTAAATAAGTCATAGAAACAATTTCCGGAATTTAATCTCATTAAATTCCAAAAACCCTAATATTCTAGTTTACAAAATACCCTTTTAAACAATTTCATAGCAAAAATGCACAAACTACAATTTAGGTTGGATTTCCATGAACTAAAGTGTTAAACTACACTTAATAAAGTTAATAATATGATAAAAACCCTAACCATATTTTTAATCTCATATTTCGAATTAAATCAAAAAAACTAGTTTGCAACAAAAAGCTTAATTTGGACATTTTTCAAGTAACAACTTGTAATTAACAACTAGATTAGTTTTCTACAAAACTAAATATGTTAATCCACCTCACTAAACCATACACAATCAAACACAACTCATTTCCACAACAAACCCTAACTTGAAATCTTTAATCATGCAATTAAACTCACATAAACCAAATTAACACTTAATTAAATTAGCTTTAAGAAATTAGTATCAAATTAAGAAAAAATGTTTTAGAATTATACCCAAAAACATTTGAAGATCCACAAGCATCCATGGCCTCCCAAAATGCTCACTTTTCACATAGATCCATGCTATACGGGCTAAGCTAAAATGGGTAGGAGTCGGATTTGGGTTTTGGGATTTTTTTGATGGATTTTGGGGCAATTTTTGATGAGGTTTTGAAGAGAAAAGAGAAGGGAAATGGGGGGGGGCTGTTGCTGCAGTAGGAGAGGGGGGTCGGCTGGAATGGAAGGGGGAGAGGAGAGAGAGGGAGGTAGAGAAAGTGGGGGGAGAAGTCAAAGTCAATTCAAGGTCAAAGGTCCACCTCATTTCTCCATTTTCTTTTCTTTTCTTTCATTTCTTTTCCTTTGAAATTCAAGTGGGGAAAAAGATGGGGGCTGCTGAATTCAGCCAAGGGGAGAAGTGAATGGTGGTGTGTGGGTGTGGGTACGGGTGTGGGGTGATGAAAAATGACAAATACAATACCCCAAACATCTATTTACGCTAAAAAAAGCCTTTTTTCTTCAATAATTTCTAAACCGTTTTGGCAAATGATTTCGTTCCAAAAACCACATGATAAAATTTTATTTAATGTTTTATGATGCACAAAATTTGTTTCAACTCATTCCAATTTGTAATTTTCCCTAATTAAATGTATTAGTGACGGCTTAAAATAATAATAAAATAATATTTTTTTCAGAAAATTTGAAATTTCACCAGCGGCTCAATAAACACCAAATAATAGCAATTACATAGCTAGAATATGTATATTTAATTTTTATAATAAGATATTTGTATTTTGACTTTTTACAGAAAACCCCCTTATTTTACCGATTTTTCGAAATTTCACCGAAACGATTTTCAAAACGTTACAATCTTCCCCCCTTAAAGAAATTCGGTCCCCGAATTTAAATTCAAACTCCCCCAAATACTAAAACATCTAAGAAAAACCATCAAGTCGTCGGGGCTCCGAAATTGTAACTACATAAAACAAATCGTAGCGCAGCGCATGCGCTTGAAAAATGAGCATATAACTCAAATCAAAACTCCGTCAAGCATCCCGCAATCATCGGAGTCATGGAGAAGACATCAATGCCAAATCCAAATCAAAACCAATATGACATAACTCGAAACTATACATGTAAATATCGAATCTATATCTGTAAGTATTTGAAGGAAATGCATGCCAAATCTCTTTAAGTCGCTGTGCAACGCGTATAACACTGCACAGTAGCGGACGTCTATCATAAGAAAATAACTATATACATATATACCTTTGTTTGAAATGTACGTTCCGCCGTTTTGGAAACAATTTAGAAGGGTCTCCTTGTTTTAAACATTTCGTGTCATATCAGAAACGTAGGTAAATACTGAGGCTATAGCTCGCTTTTTGGAAATCTCTTCAATAACTATCAATGCATGCAAAAATATATTCAGGTACTGTCCTCTGACTAGTCCTGCTCAGTACGAAAACATATAGCAATATCATAAAACGTACTGCTCTATACGAAATCAATCCCAAAATATGCACATGAATGCTACGTGCGTCTGGTGCGCACGGAAATCAAAATCCATTAATGTGCCATACATGCGCACAGAAACAACATCTAAGTGCATCGAGTGTGCGCGAAACATCTTGTTAGTTATATGTATGCCCTAGAGGCCATTACTGTACATTGGATGTATATTGTAGTGGATGCTGGGACATATATAGGGAGGACTTTCTTGCTCGATATGATAGTATGCTATCTGGTTGATCTTTACCTTAACGTGTACACTAATTGTCTCTCTGTTACATGTTGGTAAAGCCCTTAGGATGTGTACTTGACTACCTGGACTATGATGCGGATCATACTAGTGGGGACATGGTAGTCTATAAGTACATCCTTCAAAGTCCCTAGTCGTGGGTGTATCGAGACAGGGCATCGATATACCAGAGTAGACTAGCGTGTACCTTCTCGACCCATACAGATGGGCGATGGATGATCCCATATCCATTGGTGTTTGACATCAGAGGAGATATACGGGTGCTCAGTAGAGACTGGGTACACTGGACGGACTCGCCGAGAACTCCCAGATGGTATTATACCTTATGTCAGATGGCAGTTCTCTGGTGACACTGGTACAGAGTAGTCTGTTGACCCGAGATCGTCATAGAGTCTTGTGTGGTTCCCACTGTGCTTTGATTTCCATCTTACCACGTCCAAGAGGGCATGCAAAACGGTGGTTTTTGGGTACAGTCCCGAGTCACATGGAGGCAATGAGCGATAGGAGGGGATTCGTCTCTCCCGGTATAGGGGGTTGATGTTGCGCTGTGTTCGATTGGCTATAACAGGAAATCCCTGGCCAGGGTTGCTGAGATTTACTGGTAAGTGTTACCAGTAGTTTCTCGAATTGTTATAGACCTCATATCGACACGACTTATCGAGCTATTGGGGTCTGACGTTTACCACCCCTAGGCAAGATATGCGACATATCAGACGATCAGACCGGACTGTAAGGTAAGTGTTACTGGTTGGATTCACAGGAGTGTGAGCGGGCTTGCTCGTCGATCTTCTGATCGCTCAATACCCGGGTGGCCGTTACGTTTAGCAGACCACTTGCGGCTTGTGGGTGCTTGATATGATCATCATCCGCTACCGGCGTATTGACGAGTCTTTAGAGTCCTACACAGAGGTTTCCTGGCTCAAGCCAAACGAAATAGGAGCACATATGAGATATGTGCGGGACCGAGAATAATGCGTGTATGTGATACCGCATTTCATTCTCGCGATGAATGTGTCGAATGGTTGTATGCGATATAACCTAGTTATCGAATCAAGGATTGATTCGATAAGCCGATACATTGGATACTAGCCGGTTATATGCGATATGACCGGATCATAGAATCAAGTGTTGATTCAATGATTTAATGCATAATTATATATTTGATATATTACTTTACATTAACTAGTATTGGTTCACTTAAGATGGATTTTCTCACTTGAAGTGCACATTGTATATATGATATAGTTTTGTGCACTAGTTTGTATCATGTTTGATGATGCATGCAAACTTGGGTGTATGTTTGATTTGAACCATGTTTAGGTTAATGGTTATGGTTTTAAAGTATTCACTTATTCATTTCATTTATATTCTTTATTTCTTTTGGCTAAAATGAAATGGTTGCTAATTTTGTCTTTTGTGGAAACTTCATGATGCTTTGAATTTGTAACCATTTTGTTTTATGTTTAAAACCTAACCATTAGCTAAACTAGAGTTTGATCTCTACAAGAGTTAAGTCTAACCCAAGGTTGCATTATGATAAGATCAATTTGATTTTATTATTGTTTTGACCTTCATCATATCTTCTTCTTCTTCTTCTTCTTCATCTTCAACTTGAAGAAAGCTTCACTTCATCAATGGTGGATTGATAAAAAGTGTGAGAAATCCAATTCTAAAGTGAACCCACTTCCTATTTCTTCATCCTCTACCTCTTGCCAAGTAGTAGAGTGTGTTTCCTTCACAAGTTTTCTTGACTTGGTGAAGGTGGAGCTTGATCTAGCGATGCCTCGACGTAGATCATCTTCGGCATGGACATCGACGACCTAGCTCGCCATTTCTACGACGAAGCTGACACTAGAGCCCGGGAATTCATTTGGACAGCGAGGGGACTTCGTTGCGGAGCTATGGAGGTGGAGCACCGGATCTACCAAGGTTGTATTTCCGTTTACTTGTAGTTAAGTGTCAACTAGTTTATTGTTTCGCCTAGAAATCTAGCCAACGATCCGTATTAGGGTTTCTCGGCACTTGTAATTTTTGAAATTGGCATGGTTGATACCTTGCGTGACCTCATTAGGGTGCCTAGGAACCCTACAGTGGTATCAGAGCCTAGCTAGAGCCTTAGGCGAAGTCTAGACGCAATTTGAAGTCCGAACGAACCCGAAACCCAATTCCAAACATGCTCTCTGTCCTTTTTTGAAAATTGTGGATTTTTCCATATTAAAAATATGCAGAAAATTAAGCAAGATTTTTTATGAATTACTGTGAAAAACGGAGACCTAACTACGTCATAACGCCGCGGAAGCGCGGCCTAAGCCCATGTGGCGCTTCCGCGGCCATAATATTGACTCTTTGACTCCTCTTTGCACAGTAATGTTTATAATTAATTCCTGTGTTTTCTGGGTAATTTTAATATATATTATACAGTTGAGTTTTCTGGGGTTGTTTTGGGATTTCATGGATTCGATCGGATTATCAAATTTTGTCTGTGTTGCTTTCCGGATAAATTTTAGAATATGTTAAAAAGTTCGACCGGATATAAATACCCAATTTTTCCCCTGTCGGGAAATTTCCAAGTGTTGGATTTTTCCGTAGTTTAAAGACGTTCTAAGTAGTGCAAGTAACTCGATGGACCCTCTAGAAGACAACAAACCTTAACTCGATTATGTGACCGTCTTGAACTGCCCTTTGAACCTACGGGTTTGGGGCAGTACGGCGTGCCACATGTGAGGCGTTGGCTTGACCATTCTACGGCTGGACCGTTGGTACTGAGGCACGAACTGAATGTTTTTAGACTTGTTTCATGTGTTGACCTGTATCGGGAAAACTTGGGTGTTCGAATGTTCGATCGAAAAGTTTAACATTTTCTATTGTATCTGGAATGGGATACAATACTTGGAATTCACAATAAGTTATGAGATAACTGAATGAATATTATAAACATAGCAGTTTAGTCTCACTTGATCGGTTGCCACGGAATTTTGATGTGATCAAAAGTCCGTCGCAATCACGTAGCGTACGCGGATACTCGCCGGGTAAACTTAATAGACAGCCTCACTCCATAGCCCCGACAAAGTGACTGTAGGAGAACCCCGTCGCCGAAAGCATCCGTTCGGGTGCTCGCGGTAGCGATGTTCCGCCTTGGTGCACTTTGTCGACGGCATCGGGGGTGCGACCGCCTACTAAAGTTTGCGACGAGCATTCGATCAGTTTTTCGGGAATCTTGTTGAATTGCCCGACTTGATATTGAAAAGTGTTTTCGATAATGAGACTAAAATGCGGGGTTTATAATTGTTAGGCATGCGATGTCTAAGTAATTCATTTGGTCAGGCATGCGATGTCTGAGGTGGTTGCGGATTCCAACTGTTGTAGTTTTACACTTTCTTTTCTGTGACCGTAAGTGTAATATGTGATATCGCCAGTTTCGTTGCTATATGTCAACGACAATTGGGATGCGCATATTTACTTACGTTGATGACATGTGATGTTATGTGTTGCTGGATATGTTATATTGGATCGTCGTGTTTGAATAGCCGGGGTTTTTTATGTGAGATGAGTGTTTTTCATTTTCATTCATGTAAAAACTTGTATGTAATATTCTTTTATTGGGGCACTTCCAGGTTGCGGAAGATGTCACCGTTTGTATATTATTTACGTTTCCGCACTAGGATAGACCCAAGGAGGGGAGCACAAGTAACCGGGTTCTGGAGTCCAGTGGGAGACCAACTCGAGGAGTCGAGTCCGGGTCTCCTAACTCTAGAATTGGTAGGGTTGCTTGCCGCTCTCGTAGGGGTCTAGGGGTGTGGGTTTGGCTATTCATCGCGACCGTGGAATCCGTGTTTTATACTGGCTCGTATTGAAAACATGGACGTCCTAGTATATCCAATATTTCATATGTTTCTTCTGCTGCGATATCTGTGATGTGATCATGTGATGTTCTGTGATAGATACAGTATATAGTATATATGATATATTATATAGGGTTACTTATGTTTTACACCCGCGCTAGCCCTGCCCCGCTCTGCCGTTAGTTACCTAACCTAACGGTGCACGAGGGGACATCGAGGCGAATGCGGATGGCATAAGTGTACGTCGTATTTATCTGTGATGTTTAGGTACTTAAATGATGGGACTTCATTAATGTGATTAATGAAATAAAAGAAACCTAATATGTTGTAGAATCGAATTTCAAAATAAAACAGGTAGCTACAGTTCTTGCTTTGCACAGCGGTATATATGATATATCCTGCACCTTATTCGATGAGGAAAGGACCGAGATCCCTTCACCGGGAGTGACTCCTTTAGCAATAACTGGCAGATGCTACACACTCGGTTTGTCTTTTGATTGCTTTTAAGTGTTTTTGCTTTGCACAGTGATATATACGATATATCCCGCACCTCATTCGACGAGGAAAGGACCGACGATCCCTTCACCGGGAGTGACTCCTTTAGCAAAACTAGAAAAGCCTCAAAAGCACTCCATTTTTAAAATCATTTGATTCTACAACGATATCAAGTTCATTACGCAATAGGTTTTCAGAAAAACCTGTCGTAGCCCTCCGTCATTTCAGATAAATCCTGTTTAGTATTCGTGCTGCGTTTGTTGACCTTGTCAAGGCGCAGTGTGCGGTAGCTAACCAGTATTTATCTGCTTATGCATATGATGCAGATTGGGTTAGGGTAGTCGTGCGGCCTTGTTGACCTTGTCATGGGTCGTGCGGGTGGGTTTGATTCAATCAAGAAATGACGGGTTGAACTTGACTTGCGGTCTATGGTTTGTTGACCTTGTCAAGGTCATAGATCGTTCGGGGCAAAATATTATCGGGAATTTCAAGTGTTGAAATTTGCAATGAGATTGCATACCTTCTATGAGATAGTTGGATCCCGATACCCGCTGCGAGTAAGTGTTACTCCTGGGAGAGTTTTACACATTACAATTAGCCGATCAAGTAGGTGTCTAGAAAGGTGTTAACGAGGTTACGCCTCTGGGAAAACGAGGTTTACATTAATTAGGTTCGTGCGAAAGCACGGGGGACCTCCCTCAAAGTACCGACACTGGCCTGGCTGAAAGATTGGCGAACTTGTAGTGTGTAATTAATCCCGGCTAGTCTTTCCTTTTTGGGTTTGAAGGAAGATTTGATAAAAAGCAGTGGGAGCCATCCTGATTAGATAAAATAATAACCAATCTATTCTTGCAGAGCGCACGCTGAGTGTTTTCTTCTCTCTCTCTCCAGGTAGCGACCATATCACGCCTTAATCAAGATAATAAAACAGAATATTGACCGAACCCGCTTGTTATACTGAGCTGGGGAACGTTGGCCCCGCTCCAACTTATAATTGTTATAAGACAGAGCAGGAAATTGGGGATTACCAGAATTCCCATGCCGCCCAAACGAAGAGAGTGCATGCTGATGCATCATCTTCGGGTGTGTTCATTATACAGAACTGTTTCTTAGTATCCTTTACGTCCTGGGTATGTGATACCAGATCAGGATCCCAGATATGTAATATGTTACATAGGGCTACAGAAAGGTAGAGGACTGAGAACGGGTGATAAGTTTCATGAGGCAGAAAACGGGGCAAGAGTTGCAGCCAAGTCTGTTGGTCACTGTCACCCTATATTACAAATACATTGATTCTGAACGAATGTTATTAGATACCGAACCTGATATACAAAATCATATCAGTCTCTTTATTAGTAAAGAAATGATAAAATTTTGTATTGTTGGATAATGTTTTGAACATTTCCTATATCAAAAGTTGATCGGTTCAGGCACGTTATCTAAAAGCATTGATGTTCTAAATCAAACTGCAGTTCTAAGTATATGGAACACACACAAGAGGAAGAGTTCAGAATTGAACGATTCCTTCTTGAGGTATTGTAGACTAGGTCAGATCAATGTGACCCGACTAGCTAGAGTTACATAAAGATGCATATTTAAATTAGTTTGAATTTACATCTTGTGAAACTCGCCAGTCATGTCACAAAGATAAGATGACCATAGCCCTGTTTATTGGAAACAGAGAAAGAGTTAATGAACTCTTGGGACTGATACATGATGATGTATGTAATGTCCCCTGTCTATACATGCCAGGACTGGTTCTTTATACTTCATTACATTCTCTGATGATCTTTCGAGATTCAGACCTATGTTCCCGTTGAAACACAAGTCCGAACCTTTTGAGATATTCACAGAATATAAGTTAGAAGTAGAGAACCAAAATGAGGGTATAAGTATTATGTCCTTTGATGAGATCAAGGAGGAGAATACTTGAGCACGGAATTCCTGGACTATTCTAAAGGAGAATGAGATTCTCTCTCGGCATTACTCCTCCGGATACACCATAGCACGATGGTATATCGGGGCGGAGCAATCACACCCTATATGATATGGTGTGCTCTATGATGAGTACTACTGAGTTACCTTTTTCCTATTGGGTGTTATGCACTTGAGAAGTTGCATACCTATTGAATAGGGTTCGAATCAAATCAGATGCCTACCACTTCATATGTGATATGGAAAGGGAAGAGCCCATGTCTTAAGCTAGTTAAGATTTGGGGTTGTCCGGCCTTTGTCTAAAAGCAAAATCCGGACAAGCTCAAGGCAAGGTCTGTTATGTAGAACTGGAAATGTTCCAGCTATACAGACTGCAGCTGATGATTTGATAGAACCAAAGGATTCAGTAGATTCCAACGAACCTCAGCCTCTCCGCCGATCTAGTAGGGTTCCTCACCCACCTGAGAGATACTTCTGTTTCTCTATGACAGTGGGAGCGAGGATTGCATCATGAGATGATGACCCAACTAGTTTCGACCTGGCCATCAGGAGTAGGACTCTGTGAGAATGGCTGGATGTTTATCGATCTGAGATGGAATCCTTATACACCAACAAAGTATGGACTTTGGTTGCTATATCTGAAGGGTTAAATTCCCATCAGGAGCAAGTATATCTTGAGAAGATTACTTGGTGTGCATGGAAAAGTTGAGACTTTCAAAGCTAGACTTGTTAAAAGTTTGCATCATTGACCAGGTGTGGATAATGATGAAACCTTTTCAAGTAGCTATGTTTAAGTCCATCCAGATCCTACTTGTCACGGCTACATACCATGACTGCGATATCTGGTGGTTGGGTGTCTTGACTGCTTTTCTAAATGATGA
Organism: Agapanthus africanus; assembly: GCA_030015575.1. Classification (NCBI taxonomy): domain Eukaryota; kingdom Viridiplantae; phylum Streptophyta; class Magnoliopsida; order Asparagales; family Amaryllidaceae; genus Agapanthus; species Agapanthus africanus. The sequence goes on from JASDDO010000029.1 coordinate 59,375,750, forward strand.
TTTAGAAGAGAGCGTCTATAAGTACACAGCCAGAGGGCTTCGTAGACAGTGGGAGCAGCGGAAACGTGTGCAAGATGCTTTATTTGATAAAGCAGGCATCGCGGAGTTGGAACATCTGTTTTGATGAATTAGTCAAAGAGTTTGACATCATCAAAATGGTAGATGAACCTTGTATAAACAAAAGGGTAGTAGGGAGTATGGTAGTGATCCTCGTAGAGTACGTGGATGACATACTCTTGATAAGAAAAGAGTTTCTTATGCTACGCTTGGTCAATCTCCGCTTATCACTAGGATTCTCCATATAGGATCAAAGTGATACCTACTAAATCCTGGATTTTGGATCTATGAGATAGATTTAATTGGATGTTAGGATTCTCACTAGTTGTAGTGAGATGATATCAATTGATCCTGGGGAGAATCGCTAGAAGTGTTCCAGGGTGATAAAGACGACTGAATGTCAGTCACAGGCATTGTCTATACCCTCAGTAAAGGGACGGTATGTTGGAAGAGTTCCAAGCTAGATACCGTGACATACTAGACGATAAAGGCTGGATACATCGCTACTTAAGATGCTACCAAAGAGGCTGTTTGGGTGTATATTGGTTCATGAGATGAACTATGTTCCTCCCATTGTGTGACAATAGAGTTGTGGCTTATGCCAAGGAACGCCGGTCCCATCAGTGATCCAGACATATTCTAAGGCAGTATCACTTGATCATGGAGATGGTTGATCTCCAGGAAGATCGAGGTTAGGAGAGTAGACTCAGAGGACAACACAGCGGATCCACTCACAAAGGCCTGTTCCCAGAGAGAGACTTTTATGGGATGGTTGAGTATGAGATACTACAACCACTGCTACAGTTAGCCCTAGTGCAAGTGGGAGATTGTTAGTTATATGTATGCCCTAGAGGCCATTACTGTACATTGGATGTATATTGTAGTGGATGCTGGGACATATATAGGGAGGACTTTCTTGCTCGACATGATAGTATGCTATCTGGTTGATCTTTACCTTAACGTGTACACTAATTGTCTCTCTGTTACATGTTGGTAAAGCCCTTAGGATGTGTACTTGACTACCTGGACTATGATGCGGATCATACTAGTGGGGACATGGTAGTCTATAAGTACATCCTTCAAAGTCCCTAGTCGTAGGTGTATCGAGACAGGGCATCGATATACCAGAGTAGACTAGCGTGTACCTTCTCGACCCATACAGATGGGCGATGGATGATCCCATATCCATTGGTGTTTGACATCAGAGGAGATATACGGGTGCTCAGTAGAGACTGGGTACACTGGACGGACTCGCCGAGAACTCCCAGATGGTATTATACCTTACGTCAGATGGCAGTTCTCTGGTGACACTGGTACAGAGTAGTCTGTTGACCCGAGATCGTCATAGAGTCTTGTGTGGTTCCCACTGTGCTTTGATTTCCATCTTACCACGTCCAAGAGGGCGTGCAAAACGGTGGTTTTTGGGTACAGTCCCGAGTCACATGGAGGCAATGAGCGATAGGAGGGGATTCGTCTCTCCCGGTATAGGGGGTTGATGTTGCGCTGTGTTCGATTGGCTATAACAGGAAATCCCTGGCCAGGGTTGCTGAGATTTACTGGTAAGTGTTACCAGTAGTTTCTCGAATTGTTATAGACCTCATATCGACACGACTTATCGAGCTATTGGGGTCTGACGTTTACCACCCCTAGGCAAGATATGCGACATATCAGACGATCAGACCGGACTGTACGGTAAGTGTTACTGGTTGGATTCACAGGAGTGTGAGCGGGCTTGCTCGTCGATCTTCTGATTGCTCAATACCCGGGTGGCCGTTACGTTTAGCAGACCGCTTGCGGCTTGTGGGTGCTTGATATGATCATCATCCGCTACCGGCGTATTGACGAGTCTTTAGAGTCCTACACAGAGGTTTCCTGGCTCAAGCGAAACGAAATAGGAGCACATATGAGATATGTGCGGGACCGAGAATAATGCGTGTATGTGATACCGCATTTCATTCTCGCGATGAATGTGTCGAATGGTTGTATGCGATATAACCTAGTTATCGAATCAAGGATTGATTCGATAAGCCGATACATTGGATACTAGCCGGTTATATGCGATATGACCGGATCATAGAATCAAGTGTTGATTCAATGATTTAATGCATAATTATATATTTGATATATTACTTTACATTAACTAGTATTGGTTCACTTAAGATGGATTTTCTCACTTGAAGTGCACATTGTATATATGATATAGTTTTGTGCACTAGTTTGTATCATGTTTGATGATGCATGCAAACTTGGGTGTATGTTTGATTTGAACCATGTTTAGGTTAATGGTTATGGTTTTAAAGTATTCACTTATTCATTTCATTTATATTCTTTATTTCTTTTGGCTAAAATGAAATGGTTGCTAATTTTGTCTTTTGTGGAAACTTCATGATGCTTTGAATTTGTAACCATTTTGTTTTATGTTTAAAACCTAACCATTAGCTAAACTAGAGTTTGCTCTCTATAAGAGTTAAGTCTAACCCAAGGTTGCATTATGATAAGATCAATTTGATTTTATTATTGTTTTGACCTTCATCATATCTTCTTCTTCTTCTTCATCTTCAACTTGAAGAAAGCTTCACTTCATCAATGGTGGATTGATGAAAAGTGTGAGAAATCCAATTCTAAAGTGAACCCACTTCCTATTTCTTCATCCTCTACCTCTTGCCAAGTAGTAGAGTGTGTTTCCTTCACAAGTTTTCTTGACTTGGTGAAGGTGGAGCTTGATCTAGCGATGCCTCGACGTAGATCATCTTCGACATGGACATCGACGACCTAGCTCGCCATTTCTCCGACGAAGCCGACGCTAGAGCCCGGGAATTCATTTGGACAGCGAGGGGACTTCGTTGCGGAGCTATGGAGGTGGAGCACCGGATCTACAAAGGTTGTATTTCCGTTTACTTGTAGTTAAGTGTCAACTAGTTTATTGTTTCGCCTAGAAATCTAGTCAACGATCCGTATTAGGGTTTCTCGGCACTTGTAATTTTTGAAATTGGCATGGTTGATACCTTGCGTGACCTCATTAGGGTGCCTAGGAACCCTACACATCTGTCGTAGGCAACATGAGTGCCTGACAGCAAAATCAGGTGGACCTGACATGCACGATAAATTCTCAATTTAGTGCCTCTGGTGTGCACCAAAATCACTCTTCAAAACATGCGCCCAACATGCACGAAAATCCAAATCAGGTGCATCCATCGTGCACGAAATCATGAAATCCAATATCAAGCGCCGAACGTGCGCAAAATCAACCAGGTGCACAAGGTGCACAAAACAAATATCGAGTATCACAATCGAAATCGAAGTCCAGTGCACACTGCAAGCATATAATAACTATACAGAGTGCAGGAACCAATTCGTGTGCATGCATACGCACAAAACCAACTCAACTGTTTAAAACCGTAAAATCACAAACATGTGAAACTAAAGCACGAAAACGATATCAAGTGCAACACCGTGCAAAGATCGTAAATCCTCAATCATCAAAATCAAATCATACGAATAAATCACCCAAAACATCGAAATCAATAATGGCGGAACAGTACCGCTCAAGTGCATCCTCTGAGAATCTCGGGCCAACTGTCGCGGTCACTAGTGGGACGTCTCGTCGATGATCATGAACTCTGGCCTGCTGGTGTGCGTAACATGACCACTCCTGCGTCCAAGTCTTCTCCGTGGATTACCAATCTCACAATCCATCGGCTCATCGGCCCTGTCAAGGCAGCATATCACTGGCGTCGGCCTCTGGCTCTCTGAATGCACGTGACACATCTGATCCTGGGTGCAAATATCATTGCATCAGTGGCCTGGAAGGAATCCTGCTCACGGTCTATTCCATGCCTCGTCTCTGCCAACTGTCCGGAAGTCGTTGTCCTTTCCTATATCTGCATCTTGCTCTGGAACGACTGCATACTCATCGCGACTCCTAATGGAAGGTAAGTCCAAGTACCATGCCTCGGCATGCGCATCGCATCTCTGATGTCGGCGGAGTGGAACGTCATCTCTTCTAGATCTGGTACGAACCTCTTACTCCACTTTTCTCTAATGTCGTCTGCTTCGGACTCGTCTCGTTGTGGCTGCATGGACTGAGCTCCAACGGCTATCCTCGTATCTGGAGTCTCCCAAGAATGCATCTCACCACCTAGCATCCGAATTAAGTCGAGCCATCCAATCGATTCGTCAAAACCTCATAATCCCCCAAGAGCTCAACAACTTGGGTACAGTTTAATAGTATCGAGTACATACCACAGCATCGGTGGTCCAGCCGTAGAATGGCAAACCCAAGCCTCATTAATGGCCCCGCAGAACTGCCGCAAACCCTAAGGTTCAAAGGCTTTCACACGGTCATTAAGTCGAGTTAGGGTTTCATTCTTCTAGAGGGACCATAGAATTGCCTGCATGTCTTTCCGACTACCTTAAACTTGGAATAATAGGTTTCTGACATTCGATCGTCTCTGTCGACTCCCAACGTCTCCGCGTGAAGTCGTCTCTAGCTGGAATCAATCTATCTGATGACCTCGCATCAGGGTAGGCGAACGATCCACATGTCCTAGTCATTCATCCTCGATGACTAGCGACCTTCTATCATCTCTTAGTACAACTTATACTGCAATAGCTCCAACATCTGGGGCGATATCTCGTCGTTCGCAGCAATAACTGGCTCACTCGTCTGCATGCTGAACCGTGCCTCAATCATTAGGAGTAAGCAACACACCAACGGTCATCAAAATCTGGCTGGCCTCCATCATTGGCTCAATTCTCTAGTGTCGATCAGCACCTTCGAGTAACCTCATAAAGGCAATCCGCCAAACGCTTGTGGCGCGGAAACACAGTAAAAAGACACATCTCTGCAATTGGGTGTCACCGGAATCACGCCCTGGGCAGTCCTCGTTTGTGATGAGCTCCTGTTGACCGCAACTCTAGCCGTAGCTCTCCCTGCCCGAAATCGTGGCAGCAAAACCAAACTGGTAACGATGAGGCTAGATCAGGAAGGAATATAATACTGAACAAGGAAATGTACATCCTAAGGCTTCTTAAGTGGAGTGGCATGTCGTAAATATGCCGCGGAACATACCAACGGTACGTCACTCTACTTTAGTCACCTATTCCATCAACCAAGGGTCAACCTACGCTTCGAAGGTTAAAACCTAACGCTCTGATACCAACTTTGTCACGTCCCGAAAGTACGGAACATGACCGGCACTTAAACTACGAAACGTCTCGAGGCGTACGTAATCTAAGTAAACCGAAAACCCAGAAATTCAAACCAAGAAAAGAAGTAGAGTGAAGGAAAACCAATTTAAAACAAGTAGTTTTAATAGCATAAGCCGAATTATGCGGTTTTTAAGAACATCAAAATTTACTGAAAATTTCGGCAGAGTCTCCTTTGTAAATACTGGCTCCCAAACGGGATACAACATGAATAATATACGAAATCAATAAAAAGGCATCCTCAAGCGGGAGCTAGCTCTTCGTCAATCGACAGTCACAACCACACAAGAAATATAATATACAACGCCAACGGCGAGGATCAAAATTCAAAAGGAAACTCAAATCCACAAGAAAACCGCAGAAAAATAACGTGCGACTCTAAGGTCGAAGGAATAACATCACTGGTCTGTATCTCAAAATAAATACATGTTTGGTTGATGGAATTTACTAGATACAACGGAATAATATTATACAAGGTAATATGATGGGTACGATACAAGAAAAACCCACCTACTAGCAAGTCACTCGAATGAAACTGAGCCCGCAAAGCCGTAATTAAACCTGTACGGCAAAACCTGCAAGAAACTGGGGCACAACGGGGGTGAGTTGCCAACTCGTGAATAGAAAAACATCTACGAATAGAAATCGCATGTATGACGCAATCCTAGGTCATACGATCAATATACATCCTCAAATATATATAACCAGCACCCTATAACAAGGCTAGGGTAAATATCTAACCCGAGTGTAATCTCATGTACCCGTGTCAGTGCCCAAGGGTAGCAATATATCATATGAATGAGGTATGAATGCATGAAAACAGAATACATGTAAATGAAGAACTGTTTCCATAATTTAGTGAGATTTCCTTTGTATTTTTAAAATGAGGTATCATAATGAAATCAGCATAAAACAGTGCCTAGCATCGGCACAAAACGTAATCCCAATATCTCGATATCTCTGTATCACAGTCTCTGTACCTCAATATCTAGGGCGCCGTCAGTCCAGACCGGCCCCTACCATCCATCTCAAGACCACGACGGTATCCTCCGGATATCCGACGCGTCGGGTAAAATCACCGGTAGGTAGTGCTCCCCTGCCAGGCTCACATCGTCATCATCACGCGCTTCTTGTCCCGGGGTACCTTACCGGGTCCACCATGTACCCGAAACGGTTCATCCGCCTCCTCGAATCGGGTCTCGAAATCCATCAGCAAACTCATGGTGGACGACTCATACAGCATGGGAAAACCGCACTTTTTATTTTAAAGAGAGAAAGAAGCTTATATAAGTTTTGCGGTTTTCCCCCAAAACCAGAAAATCTCATAGAAATCCGAATCCAATCCTCAATAGCATGTAAACAGTGCATATCGGCATAAAAATCCATGAATGCGGCATAACAATGAATATTAACATGCATGAAGTAACAAGTAATATCTACAATGTCTAATCTAGCATATAAGGCGAGTACACTAATATCATGTCTAAATTATTAGCTAACAACCTATGTCAATGCAATAGTATTTCTAACGTGTACGTGGCATGACAATTACCGATGAAGATGTGTGTGAGCCGGCAAGTAAGTGTACGTGGTACATACGCATCATCGGTAATGGTGCTGGTGTCCTAACAGCATGATATCAATAATGTAGTACGAAACATAATATAAGCATGCGATGCGAAGCGAACCACAATAATGAGCGGAAGCTGAAAACTAGACGCAACTATAACTAATCTGCATTAATCTAATATAAGTTCTACAAATGGTGCCTTTTGAAATAACACGAATCATGGGGTTTTGAAAATAGGGGCTACGGTGTTTTTATGAAAAGATACGTCTTTTGAAATCTCCGTAGGATCCCTTGGGCTGTCTTTTAAAATACCCATGATTCGTTAGTTTTTGAAATAGGTAAGAATCGAATCTAATCTAACAACAAAACTAAACTAAAGGGCTAAGCTAACCAGCTGGACTACAGGTAAGGAAACCGCCTAATATCTGAGTCGATGTATATACATACCTGTATATATATTAGTCGGTGATCCCGCCTCAATAATATCATGTCCGATACCATATCTATAATCAGACATCCCAAGTCAAGAGTGCGGATCAATCATCAATATATAGCTCGTACGTAAATCCGTCGTACGGCATCCCCAAATCTGGGTACGGGTCAAAGTCACATCAATCACACTATTCATTTGGTATCTTCTTTATCAAATATCATGATCCGGAATAATGTCCTACGTCTAGTACAATATTGATGCCATCTATGTATGCATGCGGATGTAAGAATTACTACGTCAGAAGACCCGCTAAAACATCATGTCGTATCTCAATACGAACCAAATCACATCACCGATCTCCTGGCCTCAAGCCCAATCTCATCGACTCATCTCAAATTCCAAATACTATCCTCAAATCCAGTATATGAACACATAGTCCCATACCCATGTGAACACATAAATATATATTCCCATACACGCACATATGAAATAAGGAATGTATGCAAGTATGTATATGTGTGTATGTGTAAGTGTAGTGCACCCACTACCTAAGGTTTCGTAACCATGCACCAATCCAACACCAATATCCATCTAAAATCATCAATAATAAATCCTAACAACATATCATAAATTGTTGGTGTGTATACGTATCCGTATACATTCACTTAAAAAGTCATTTTTCCGAAAATCTAGCAAGCACAATTCGCCGTTTTTGTACAAAACATGATGTTTAAATGAATGTAGCGGCCAATATACTTATTAAATATCTTAAATAAGTCATAGAAACAATTTCCGGAATTTAATCTCATTAAATTCCAAAAACCCTAATATTCTAGTTTACAAAATACCCTTTTTAACAATTTCATAGCAAAAATGCACAAAGTACAATTTAGGTTGGATTTCCATGAACTAAAGTGTTAAACTACACTTAATAAAGTTAATAATATGATAAAAACCCTAACCATATTTTTAATCTCATATTTCGAATTAAATCAAAAAACATAGTTTGCAACAAAAAGCTTAATTTGGACATTTTTCAAGTAACAACTTGTAATTAACAACTAGATTAGTTTTCTACAAAACTAAATATGTTAATCCACCTCACTAAACCATACACAATTAAACACAACTCATTTCCACAACAAACCCTAACTTGAAATCTTTAATCATGCAATTAAACTCACATAAACCAAATTAACACTTAATTAAATTAGCTTTAAGAAATTAGTATCAAATTAAGCAAAAATGTTTTAGAATTATACCCAAAAACATTTGAAGATCCACAAGCATCCATGGCCTCCCAAAATTCTCTCTTTTCACAAAGATCCATGCTATACGGGCTAAGCTAAAATGGGTAGGAGTCGGATTTTGGTTTTGGGATTTTTTTGATGGATTTTGGGGCAATTTTTGATGAAGTTTTGAAGAGAAAAGAGAAGGGAAATGGGGGGGGGGCTGTTGCTGCAGTAGGAGAGGGGGGGGGGGTCGGCTGGAATGGGAGGGGGAGAGGAGAGAGAGGGAGGTAGAGAAAGTGGGGGGAGAAGTCAAAGTCAATTCAAGGTCAAAGGTCCACCTCATTTCTCCATTTTCTTTTCTTTTCTTTCATTTCTTTTCCTTTGAAATTCAAGTGGGGAAAAAGATGGGGGCTGCTGAATTCAGCCAAGGGGAGAAGTGAATGGGGGTGTGTGGGTGTGGGTACGGGTGTGGGGTGATGAAAAATGACAAATACAATACTCCAAACATCTATTTACGCTAAAAAAAGCCTTTTGCTTCAATAATTTCTAAACCGTTTTGGCAAATGATTTCGTTCCAAAAACCACATGATAAAATTTTATTTAATGTTTTATGATGCACAAATTTTTTTTCAACTCATTCCAATTTGTAATTTTCCCTAATTAAATGTATTAGTGACGGCTTAAAATAATAATAAAATAATATTTTTTTCAGAAAATTTGAAATTTCACCAGCGGCTCAATAAACACCAAATAATAGCAATTACATAGCTAGAATATGTATATTTAATTTTTATAATAAGATATTTGTATTTTGACTTTTTACAGAAAACCCCCTTATTTTACCGATTTTTCGAAATTTCACCGAAACGATTTTCAAAACGTTACAATCTTCCCCCCTTAAAGAAATTCGGTCCCCGAATTTAAATTCAAACTCCCCCAAATACTAAAACATCTAAGAAAAACCATCAAGTCGTCGGGGCTCCGAAATTGTAACTACATAAAACAAATCGTAGCGCAGCGCATGCGCTTGAAAAATGAGCATATAACTCAAATCAAAACTCCGTCAAGCATCCCGCAATCATCGGAGTCATGGAGAAGACATCAATGCCAAATCCAAATCAAAACCAATATGACATAACTCGAAACTATACATGTAAATATCGAATCTATATCTGTAAGTATTTGAAGGAAATGCATGCCAAATCTCTTTAAGTCGCTGTGCAACGCGTATAACACTGCACAGTAGCGGACGTCTATCATAAGAAAATAACTATATACATATATACCTTTGTTTGAAATGTACGTTCCGCCGTTTTGGAAACAATTTAGAAGGGTCTCCTTATTTTAAACATTTCGTGTCATATCAGAAACGTAGGTAAATACTGAGGCTATAGCTCGCTTTTTGGAAATCTCTTCAATAACTATCAATGCATGCAAAAATATATTCAGGTACTGTCCTCTGACTAGTCCTGCTCAGTACGAAAACACATAGCAATATCATAAAACGTACTAATCTATACGAAATCAATCCCAAAATATGCACATGAATGCTACGTGCGTCTGGTGCGCACGGAAATCAAAATCCTTGAATGTGCCATACATGCGCACAGAAACAACATCTAAGTGCATCGGGTGTGCGTGAAACATCTGTCGTAGGCAACATGTATGCCTGACAGCAAAATCAGGTGCACCTGACATGCACGAAAAATTCTCAATTTAGTGCCTCTGGTGTGCACCAAAATCACCCTTCAAAGCATGCGCCCAACATGCGCGAAAATCCAAATCAGGTGCATCCATCGTGCACGAAATCATGAAATCCAATATCAAGCGCCGAACGTGCGCAAAATCAATCAGGTGCACAAGGTGCACAAAACAAATATCGAGTATCACAATCGAAATCGAAGTCCAGTGCACACTGCAAGCATATAATAACTATACAGAGTGCAGGAACCAATTCATGTGCATGCATACGCACAAAACCAACTCAACTGTTTAAAACCGTAAAATCACAAACATGTGAAACTAAAGCACGAAAACGATATCAAGTGCAACACTGTGCAAAGATCGTAAATCCTCAATCATCAAAATCAAATCATACGAATAAATCACCCAAAACATCGAAATCAATAATGGCGGAACAGTACCGCTCAAGTGCATCCTCTAAGAATCTCGGGCCAACTGTCGCGGTCACTAGTGGGACGTCTCGTCGATGATCATGAACTCTGGCCTGCTGGTGTGCGTAACATGACCACTCCTGGGTCCAAGTCTTCTCCGTGGATTACCAATCTCACAATCCATCGGCTCATCGGCCCTGTCAAGGCAGCATATCACTGGCGTCGGCCTCTGGCTCTCTGAATGCACGTGACACATCTGATCCTGGGTGCAAATATCATTGCATCAGTGGCCTGGAAGGAATCCTGCTCACGGTCTATTCCATGCCTCGTCTCTGCCAACTGTCCGGAAGTCGTTGTCCTTTCCTATATCTGCAACTTGCTCTGGAACGACTGCATACTCATCGCGACTCCTTCTGGAAGGTAAGTCCAAGTACCATGCCTCGGCATGCGCATCGCATCTCTGATGTCGGCGGAGTGGAACGTCATCTCATCTAGATCTGGTACGAACCTCTTACTCCACTTTTCTCTAATGTCGTCTGCTTCGGACTCGTCTCGTCGTGGCTGCATGGACTGAGCTCTAACGGCTATCCTCGTATCTGGAGTCTCCCAAGAATGCATCTCACCACCTAGCATCCGAATTAAGTCGAGCCATCCAATCGATTCGTCAAAACCTCAGAATCCCCCAAGAGCTCAACAACTTGGGTACAGTTTAATAGTATCGAGTACATACTACAGCATCGGTGGTCCAGCCGGAGAAGGGCAAACCCAAGCCTCATTAATGGCGCCGCAGAACTGCCGCAAACCCTAAGGTTCAAAGGCTTTCACACGGTCATTAAGTCGAGTTAGGGTTTCATTCTTCTAGAGGGACCATAGAATTGCCTGCATGTCTTTCCGACTACCTTAAACTTGGAATAATAGGTTTCTGACATTCGATCGTCTCTGTCGACTCCCAACGTCTCCGCGTGAAGTCGTCTCTAGCTGGAATCAATCTATCTGATGACCTCGCATCAGGGTAGGCGAACGATCCACATGTCCTAGTCATTCATCCTCGATGACTAGCGACCTTCTATCATCTCTTAGTACAACTTATACTGCAATAGCTCCAACATCTGGGGCGATATCTTGTCGTTCGCAGCAATAACTGGCTCACTCGTCTGCATGCTGAACCGTGCCTCAATCATCAGGAGTAAGCAACACACCAACGGTCATCAAAATCTGGCTGGCCTCCATCATTGGCTCAATTCTCTAGTGTCGATCAGCACCTCCGAATAACCTCATAAAGGCGATCCGCCAAACGCTCGTGGCGCGGAAACACAGTAAAAAGACACATCTCTGCAATTGGGTGTCGCCGGAATCACGTCCTGGTCAGTCCTCGTTTGTGACGAGCTCCTGTTGACCGCAACTCTAGCCGTAGCTCTCCCTGCCCGAAATCGTGGCAGCAAAACCAAACTGGTAACGATGAGGCTAGATCAGGAAGGAATATAATACTGAACAAGGAAATGTACATCCTAAGGCTTCTTAAGTGGAGTGGCGTGTCGTAAATATGCCGCGGAACATACCAACGGTACGTCACTCTACTTTAGTCACCTATTCCATCAACCAAGGGTCATCCTACGCTCCGAAGGTTAAAACCTAACGCTCTGATACCAACTTTGTCACGTCCCGAAAGTACGGAACATGACCGGCACTTAAACTACGAAACGTCTCGAGGCGTACGTAATCTAAGTAAACCGAAAACCCAGAAATCCAAACCAAGAAAAGAGGTAGAGTGAAGGAAAACCAATTTAAAACAAGTAGTTTTAATAGCATAAGCCGAATTATGCGGTTTTTAAGAACATCAAAATTTACTGAAAATTTCGGTAGAGTCTCCTTTGTAAATACTGGCTCCCAAACGGGATACAACATGAATAGTATACGAAATCAATAAAAAGGCATCCCCAAGCGGGAGCTAGCTCTTCGTCAATCGACGGTCACAACTACACAAGCAATATAATATACAACGCCAACGGCGAGGATCAAAATTCAAAAGGAAACTCAAATCCACAAGAAAACCGCAGAAAAATAACGCGCGACTCTAAGGTCGAAGGAATAACATCACTGGTCTCTATCTCAAAATAAATACATGTTTGGTCGATGGAATTTACTAGATACAACGGAATAATATTATACAAGGTAATATGATGGGTACGATACAAGAAAAACCCACCTACTAGCAAGTCACTCGAATGAAACTGAGCCAGCAAAGCCGTAATTAAACCTGTACGGCAAAACCTGCAAGAAACTGGGGCACAACGGGGGTGAGTTGCCAACTCGTGAATAGAAAAACATCTACGAATAGAAATCGCATGTATGACGCAATCCTAGTTCATACGATCAATATACATCCTCAAATATATATAACCAGCAGCCTATAACAAGGCTAGGGTAAATATCTAACCCGAGTGTAATCTCATGTACCCGTGTCAGTGCCCAAGGGTAGCAATATATCATATGAATGAGGTATGAATGCATGAAAACAAAATACATGTAAATGAAGAACTGTTTCCATAATTTAGTGAGATTTCCTTTGTATTTTTAAAATGAGGTATCATAATGAAATCAGCATAAAACAGTGCCTAGCATCGGCACAAAACGTAATCCCAATATCTCGATATCTCTGTATCACAGTCTCTGTACCTCAATATCTAGGGCGCCGTCAGTCCAGACCGGCCCCTACCATCCATCTCAAGACCACGACGGTATCCTCCGGATATCCGACGCGTCGGGTAAAATCACCGGTAGGTAGTGCTCCCCTGCCAGGCTCACATCGTCATCATCACGCGCTTCTTGCCCCGGGGTACCTTACCGGGTCCACCATGTACCCGAAACGATTCATCCGCCTCCTCGAATCGGGTCTCGAAATCCATCAGCAAACTCATGGTGGACGACTCATACAGCATAGGAAAACCGCACTTTTTATTTTAAAGAGAGAAAGAAGCTTATATAAGTTTTGCGGTTTTCCCCCAAAACCAGAAAATCTCGTAGAAATCCGAATCCAATCCTCAATAGCATGTAAACAGTGCATATCGGCATAAAAATCCATGAATGCGGCATAACAATGAATATTAACATGCATGAAGTAACAAGTAATATCTACAATGTCTAATCTAGCATATAAGACGAGTACACTAATATCATGTCTAAATTATTAGCTAACAACCTATGTCAATGCAATAGTATTTCTAACGTGTACGTGGCATGACAATTACCGATGAAGATGTGTGTGAGCCGGCAAGTAAGTGTACGTGGTACATACGCATCATCGGTAATGGTGCTGGTGTCCTAACAGCATGATATCAATAATGTAGTACGAAACATAATATAAGCATGCGATGCGAAGCGAACCACAATAATGAGCGGAAGCTGAAAACTAGACGCAACTATAACTAATCTGCATTAATCTAATATAAGTTCTACAAATGGTGCCTTTTGAAATAACACGAATCATGGGGTTTTGAAAATAGGGGCTACGGTGTTTTTATGAAAAGATACGTCTTTTGAAATCTCCGTAGGATCCCTTGGGCTGTCTTTTAAAATACCCATGATTCGTTAGTTTTTGAAATAGGTAAGAATCAAATCTAATCTAACAACTAAACTAAACTAAAGGGCTAAGCTAACCAGCTGGACTACAGGTAAGGAAACCGCCTAATATCTGAGTCGATGTATATAAATACCTGTATATATATTAGTCGGTGATCCCGCCTCAATAATATCATGTCCGATACCATATCTATAATCAGACATCCCAAGTCAAGAGTGCGGATCAATCATCAATATATAGCTCGTACGTAAATCCGTCGTACGGCATCCCCAAATCTGGGTACGGGTCAAAGTCACATCAATCACACTATTCATTTGGTATCTTCTTTATCAAATATCATGATCCGGAATAATGTCCTACGTCTAGTACAATATTGATGCCATCTATGTATGCATGCGGGTGTAAGAATTACTACGTCAGAAGCGCTAAAACATCATGTCGTATCTCAATACGAACCAAATCACATCACCGATCTCCTGGCCTCAAGCCCAATCTCATCGACTCATCTCAAATTCCAAATACTATCCTCAAATCCAGTATATGAACACATAGTCCCATACCCATATGAACACATAAATATATATTCCCATACACGCACATATGAAATAAGGAATGTATGCAAGTATGTATATGTGTGTATGTGTAAGTGTAGTGCACCCACTACCTAAGGTTTCGTAACCATGCACCAATCCAACACCAATATCCATCTAAAATCATCAATAATAAATCCTAACAACATATCATAAATTGTTGGTGTGTATACGCATCCGTATACATCACCACGGACTGCGGGGGTGCTATACGCCATCCACCCGACTTCTCCCCGTAGATATAAATCTACTCACCTGGTCCTCGCTAGCCGGTGCCGATGTCGCCATGCGCTTGCTTGTCGTCTCGAAGTCCACATGGGGGTACCTACATATCATAACGCACCATATCGCATTAAAATTAAATTCGAAATCGAAACGGCATACGAAAATTAAATCGGCACGCGTATCACGCATAGGTCCAAACCCATCGCCTAAGCATGCAAGAATAGTCAAACCAACCCTCGATGTCGATGTACAAACATCAAAACACCGAGAAAAATCCAATCACACTCATTTGCACATTCACGAACACTAATTTTAATATGAACTAGGTTAAAACTCACAAAAACCCCCAATTTCATTTAAAAAGTCATTTTTCCGAAAATCTAGCAAGCACAATTCGCCGTTTTTGTACAAAACATGATGTTTAAATGAATGTAGCGGCCAATATACTTATTAAATATCTTAAATAAGTCATAGAAACAATTTCCGGAATTTAATCTCATTAAATTCCAAAAACCCTAATATTCTAGTTTACAAAATACCCTTTTTAACAATTTCATAGCAAAAATGCACAAACTACAATTTAGGTTGGATTTCCATGAACTAAAGTGTTAAACTACACTTAATAAAGTTAATAATATGATAAAATCCCTAACCATATTTTTAATCTCATATTTCGAATTAAATCAAAAAAACTAGTTTGCAACAAAAAGCTTAATTTGGACATTTTTCAAGTAACAACTTGTAATTAACAACTAGATTAGTTTTCTACAAAGCTAAATATGTTAATCCACCTCACTAAACCATACACAATCAAACACAACTCATTTCCACAACAAACCCTAACTTGAAATCTTTAATCATGCAATTAAACTCACATAAACCAAATTAACACTTAATTAAATTAGTTTTAAGAAATTAGTATCAAATTAAGCAAAAATGTTTTAGAATTATACCCAAAAACATTTGAAGATCCACAAGCATCCATGGCCTCCCAAAATGCTCTCTTTTCACAAAGATCCATGCTATACGGGCTAAGCTAAAATGGGTAGGAGTCGGATTTGGGTTTTGGGATTTTTTTGATGGATTTTGGGGCAATTTTTGATGAAGTTTTGAAGAGAAAAGAGAAGGGAAAATGGGGGGGGGGGCTGTTGCTGCAGTAGAAGAGGGGGGGGTCGGCTGGAATGGGAGGGGGAGAGGAGAGAGAGGGAGGTAGAGAAAGTGGGGGGAGAAGTCAAAGTCAATTCAAGGTCAAAGGTCCACCTCATTTCTCCATTTTCTTTTCTTTTCTTTCATTTCTTTTCCTTTGAAATTCAAGTGGGGAAAAAGATGGGGGCTGCTGAATTCAGCCAAGGGGAGAAGTGAATGGGGGTGTGTGGGTGTGGGTACGGGTGTGGGGTGATGAAAAATGACAAATACAATACCCCAAACATCCATTTATGCTAAAAAAAAGCCTTTTTTTTCAATAATTTCTAAACCGTTTTGGCAAATGATTTCGTTCCAAAAACCACATGATAAAATTTTATTTAATGTTTTATGATGCACAAAATTTGTTTCAACTCATTCCAATTTGTAATTTTCCCTAATTAAATGTATTAGTGACGGCTTAAAATAATAATAAAATAATATTTTTTTCAGAAAATTTGAAATTTCACCAGCGGCTCAATAAACACCAAATAATAGCAATTACATAGCTAGAATATGTATATTTAATTTTTATAATAAGATATTTGTATTTTGACTTTTTAAAGAAAACCCCCTTATTTTACCGATTTTTCGAAATTTCACCGAAACAATTTTCAAAACGTTACAACCTTGTTGACCTTCGTCAAGGGTATGTGCGGGTGGGTTCAAATTAACCTGGATAATGACGGGTAGAACTTGACATGTGACTTATGATTTGTTGACCTTCGTCAAGGTCATAAGAGCATGGGGCAAAAATCCACATCGGGAGTTTCATAAGTACTGAAACTTGCTAGCGCTGCATACCATTTGGAGTGTGATAATTCTGGTAGGATTCCTTCGGTTTTATCACGCGATGATATTTGGATCCCGATCCTACTGTGAGTATATGCTACTCCTCGGGAAAACTCTCACTTAACGATCAATGCTATAAACCTAGTAGGTGTTTAGAAAGGTGTTAGCGGGGCTACGCCCACAGGGAAAAGAGGTTACTTAATTAAGGAACTTCGCGAAAGCGTTAGAAAACCTCCCTCGAAGTACCGACACTGGCCTGGCTGAACGGTTAAGCAAGTATTGTACGGTGAGATTGATCCTGACTAATCCTTCCTTTATTGTTTGAGGAGGGATTCGAGAGACAGTGGGAGCCATCCTGTTTAGATAAATTAAAAACCAATCTAAACTTGCAAGAGCATCATGCTAAGTGTTTTCTTCTCTCTCTCTTAATTGCAGCGACCCAATGACCGCACCTAGGTTACATCTAGATAATATAATGACTGAATCTGACTGTTTTGACTGGCAAGGGTCTGTCCAGATGTCCATTGCCCAGGACAAGCTGGGACACCTCTTGACTGATCCAACCCCTGCCGTCTCAGGTCCAGTTTCCCCTGTCACGGATGTTGATATCCGTAGGACATCGGAAGAAGACTGTGCGAAAGCCAAGTGCCTCGTGTTTGCCTCAGTTGATGGTATATACCAGAGGCAGCACGAGAAGATGGACTCAGCTTCTATCTTCCTCCATAACAAAGTTTTATATGGAGAGCAATCTCGTATCGCAAGATATGAGACCTCGAACGAATTGCTTCCAGCGAGGTTGGCTATCGGGTCATCTGTAGGGGACAACGTCCTTACAGAGACCAGCTCTTTTGAGCTCTCGGACCTGAAGACCACGTTGAAGAACGGGTCAGATGCTGACTTAGTTCAACAGTCTCTACCTACTACCCTGAAGGAAACCAGGGAAGTAGAAAGAAAGAGAAGGGCAGAAGTTTCGGGAATGGATGCAGTAAAAGAGGGATGTTATTATTGTTGCGGGAATGAACCTGGACAGAAGGATTGCAAGGCTTGCAAAGCCAGTAGCCAGAATTCGAAGCATGTTGTGGCTTCGGCTTCGGGTGTATTTGTAATAGAGAACTGTATGTCAGTTAACCCTACTTCTTGGGTATTGGATACCGGATCAGGATCTCATATCTGTAATTCGTTACAGGCTCTGAGAAACCGTAGGGTTATCAGGAAAGGTGATATGACTCTCAGGGTTGCTAACGGAATGAGCATGTATGCTGAATCCGTAGGGGAATATCATCTAGGACTGACAACTGGGCAGATATTGATTCTGCGTAACTGTTTTTATGTACCAGGTGCGACTTGTAATATCATATATGTATCCTTAATTTCTAAGGAAGGATATGATTTTACTTTTGTAAGCGATGTAGTTAACATCCACCTAAATCAAGTTCTGATTGGGTCAGGTATATTACAAAACGGGATATACGTATTGAATCAAGCTCAGATCTTCAGTGTCCAGAACACACTTAAAAGAAAGTCTCCGGAAACAAATTAGGCTTTCTTATGGCATTGTAGACTGGGTCACATTAATGAGACACGGTTAACAAAGTTACATAAAGAGGGATACTTGAATCCGTTTGAGTATCAGTCTTATGCCACTTGTGAATCTTGTCTCATGGGAAAGATGACAAAGACTCCGTTCACTGGACACGGAGAAAGAGCGAGCGAGCTCTTGGGACTCATATGTAGGGTTCCTAGGCACGCTAATGAGGTTTCACAAGGCATCAACCATGCCAATTTCAAATTTTACGGGTGCCGAGAAACCCTAATACGGATCGTTAACTAGATATTTAGGCGAAAAGAGAAGCTAGTTAACAACTTAACTAAAAGAACGGAAATACAACCTTTGAAGATCCGGTGCTCCACCTCCATAGCTCCATGATGATGTATCCTCACTGCGATCATCGGATCCCGGGCTCTAGCGTCGGCTTCATCGGAGAAAAAGCGGGCTAGGTCATCGACGACGATGCCGAAGATGATCTACGTCGAGGCATCACAAGATCAAGCTCCACCTTCACCAAGCCATGAAAACTTGTGAAGGAAACACCCTATAATACTTGGCAAGAGGTAGAGGATGAAGAAATAGGAAGTGGGTTCACTTTAGAATTGGATTTCTCACTCTTTTCATCAAGTTGCCATTGATGGAGGCAAGCTTCTTCATGTGAAGAAGAAGAAGAAGAAGATAGAAATATTATGATAAGTTATTTTAAAATAGAAAAGAAAAGCAATACTTATCATAATACAACCATGGTTAGGTGTAGAGAATTAACTAGGGTTAGGTCAATGGTTAGGGTTAAGAAAGAAGACAAAAATGGTGACTTAGTCAAAACTTCATGAAACTTCAACATTCATCCAAAGAAAGCCACCATTTTTCTTTTCTTTAGCCAAAAAGAAATAAATAAATAAATGAATAAATAGATATGAAAAACAAAACCCTAACCATTTAAATAACCATGGTTTAATCTTTACACAAACTCAAGTTAACATGCATCATCAAACATGATACAAACTTGTGCACAAAAATATATCACATATACAATGTGCACAAACAAGTGAGAAAAACCATTTAAAGTGAACCAATACTAGTTAATGCAAAGTAATATATCAAATATATAATTATGCATTAAATCATTAAATCAACACTTGATTTAACGATCCGGTCATATCGCATATAACCGACTAATATGCAATGTATCGACTTATCGAATCAATCCTTGATTCGATAACTAGGTTATATCGCATACAACCATATCGATACATTCATCGCGAGAATAGAATACGGTATCACATTCACGCATTATTCTCGGTCCCGCACATATCTCATATGCGCTCCTATTTCGTTTCGCTTGAGCCAGGAAACCTCTGTGTAGGACTCTAAAGACTCGTCAATACGCCGGCAGCAGATGATGATCATATCAAACACCCACAAGCCGCAAGCGGTCTGCTAAACATAACGGCCACCCGGGTATTGAGCGATCGGAAGATCGACGAGCAAGCCCGCTCACACTCCTGTGAATCCAACCAGTAACACTTACCGTACAGTCCGGTCTCGTCGTCTGATATGTCGCATATCTCGCCTAGGGGTGGTAAACGTCAGACCCCAATAGCTTGATAAGTTGTGTCGATATGAGGTCTATAACAGTTCGAGAAACTACTGGTAACACTTATCAGTAAATCTCAGCAACCCTGGCCAGGGATTTCCGGTTATAGCCAATCGAACACAGCGCAACATCAACTCCCTATACCGGGAGAGACGAATCCCCTCTTATCGCTCATTGCCTCCATGTGATTCGGGACTGTACCCAAAAGCCACCATTTTGCACGCCCTCTTGGACGTGGTAAGGTGGAAATCAAAGCACAGTGGGAACCACACAAGACTCTATGACGATCTCGGGTCAACAGACTACTCTGTACCAGTGTCACCATAGAACTGCCATCTGACGTAAGGTATAATACCATCTGGGAGTACTCGGCGAGTCCGTCCAGTGTACCCAGTCTCCACTGAGCACCCATATATCATCTCTGATGTCAAACACCAATGGATATGGGATCATCCATCGCCCATCTGTATGGGTCGAGAAGGTACACGCTAGTCTACTCTGGTATATCGATGCCCTGTCTCGATACACCCACGACTAGGGACTTTGAAGGATGTACTTATGGACTACCATGTCCTACTAGTATGATCCACATCATAGTCCAGGTAGTCAAGTACACATCCTAAGGGCTTTACCAACATGTAACAGAGAGACAATCAGTGTACACGTTAAGGTAAAGGGTAACCAGATAGCATACTATCATGTCGAGCAAGAAAGTCCTCCCTATATATGTCCCAGCATCCACTACAATATACATCCTATGTACAGTAATGGCCTCTAGGGCATACATATAACTAACAATCTCCCACTTGCACTAGGGCCATCTGATCACAGTGGTTGTAGTATCTCATACTCAACCATCCCATAAAAGTCTCTCTCTGGGAAAAGGCCTTTGTGAGTGGATCCGCCATGTTTATCCTCTTAGTCTACTCTCCTGACCTCGATCACCCTGGAGATCAACTATCTCCATGATCAGGTGATACTGCCTTAGAATATGTCTGGATCACTGATGGGACCGGCGTTCCTTGGCATAAGCCACAACTCCATTGTCACACAATGGGAGGAACGAAGTTCATCTCATGAACTAATATACACCAAGTCTGCCTCTTTGGTAGCATCTTTAGTAGCGATGTATCGAGCCTTTATCGTCTAGTATGCCACGGTATCTAGCTTGGAACTCTTCCAACATACCGTCCCTCCACTGAGGGTAAAGACAATGCCTGCGACTGACATTCAGTCGTCATTATCACCCTGGAACCCTTCCAGTGATTCTCCCCAGGATCAATTGATACCGTCTAACTGCAACCAGTGAGAATCCTAACATCCATTTAGATCTATCTCATAGATCCAAAATCCAGGATTTAGAAGGTATCACTTTGATCCTATATGGAGAATCATTGTGATAAGCGAAGATTGACCGAGCGTAGCATAGGAAACTCCTTCCCTATCTAGAGTATGTCATCCACGTACTCTACGAGGATCGTTACTATACTCCCTACTATCTTTTTGTTTATACAAGGTTCATCTACCATTTTGATGATGTCAAACTCTTTAACTACTTCATCAAAACAGATGTTCCAACTCCGCGATGCCTGCTTTATCCTATAAAGCATCTTGCACACGTTTCCGCTGCTCCCACTGTCTACGAGGCCCTCTGGCTGTGTACTTATAGACGCTCTCTTCTAAAACTGTTAGTGTATATGCCCTAGAGGCCATTACTGTATCATACTAGTTTGTATATTACTTGATGGAAGCTTGGGATATTCACCTTGTATAAACAATCTTGCTCAATATAGTAGTATGCTACTTGGTTTGTTTCTACTTCAATGTGTACTTGTGTTTATTTCAGTATATCACTTATACGCATTAGTGGAGCCCTTAGGATCTTTGCTTGATTACCAGCGTTGTGATGGCAGTCACACTAGTGGGGGCTGGGTAATCTATAGGCACATCCTTATACAGGTCCCTAGTCGTAGGACTATCGAGACAGGGCATCGATACTCCGGAGTAGACTAGCGTATGCGCTTCTCATCCCAGTGTGGGAGATGGTCTGTCCCACAGCCATCAGTACGTCGTACTGGAGATAGTATACGGGTGCTCGTTGGGTTACGAGTACACTGGACAGGACTCATCGGGAACTGACAGGTTGGTATTATACCTATCGTCAGTTATCAGTTCCCAGGTGACATGAGTACAGCTTAGTCCGCTGACTTGACACTGACACTTCGCCTCGAGTGTGTTCCCACTGCACTTTGATCACTACCCTACCACGGCTCAAAGGAGTCGTGCAAACAGGTGGTGGTTGGGTGCAGTCCCGAAGCACTTGGAGGCAGTGACGGTTAGACAGGATTCGTCTCTCCCGGTATTGGGGGTTGACATCGCGCTGTGTCTAGGAGAGCCATTACACGAGTAGTCCCTGGCCAGGGCAAGCGAGATATACTGGTAGGTTTCCAGTGTTATCTCAGGGTGTTTTGGGCTTCACTCCGACACGACTTGTACCGCTATTGGGGGACTGACGTTTTACCGCCCCCTAGGCCCGCCATGCGATGTATCAGACGAACAGACCGGACTGTACGGAGAATGTCACATTCAGACTCAGTAGGAGTTCAGATGGGGTTTCACCTCGTCAGCCTTCTTGTCGGCATCTACCTGGGGACCGTTACGCACAGCTAGTGCCGCTTGCGGTCTGTGGTTAAACCCACTGCCAGCGTAGTGTCAAGTCTTTAGAGTCCCACACAGAGGGTATTCGCCTCTGGGCAAAACAGAGTAGAGGTCGCATGGTTTTGCGACAGGGTTCGTTCTCATCCGCGCACTGGTGCACGTTTGGAGTCCGGACGGATTATACTGGCAGGCTCTGGTTTGAGCCAGATACTGGTATATGTTTTGGGGGTTGCTTTTATATCTTGGTATTCTTGTTCCTCGGAACGAGAATGCAGGTGTGTATGCACAGTTGCTTGAGGCGGAGAATGAGGTTTTTCATTAGGGTTTCGGAACGGGTGCGTATGCACAGTTGACAGTCTTCATTTTCCAAACCCTAATGGATTTATATATTATCTATTAATAATAGTAATTAAATGAGAATTATGTTATGGTTGATTTTATGTTGACTTGTTGACCTTGGTTGACTTGTTGACCATTGACTACCATCATGCTTTAAAAAGTCTTCCTTGATTCATGCTTACTTTTTATTAAATGAAGCATGGTTGTGGTCATTCCAAATACTACCATCAACTATTCTCATTTTCAATTATTATCATTTAGATAATATTTTTCTTTTGCAATATGGTTGCAAGAAAGAAATAATTGAGCTCATTCTATCATAACCTCTCTCTCTCCTCATTTCATCTTCTTCTTCCTCTTGAAAAGAGAAACCTTCTCATGTGTTGAGAATCATTCTCTTTAGAAAGAAAAGCAAACCCTAATCTCTCTCTACTCATTCTAGGATGAAGGTTTAGCAAGCCGGAAACCCTAGTTCACTCAAAGATCGAGGAAGAGCCCAAAGTCGAACCTTCGAGGTGGATCCATCTTCGACGGGAGAAGGCGACGTAAAGAGAACCATCAACCTCTACAAGGTTTGAAGAAGAAGGAGTTCAAGTTTAGGTATAACCATCTTCCATAGTAACTAACTCTCTTTAGCTAGATTGCTAGTTTTAGTTTAGACAACGATCCCGACCAAGTTTAGTCCATGTTGCCTCTTGCGATAAAAATTCGTTTTTTATACCGTTTCCGCCTCCCCGTAAGCACCGGGGGTCGCAATATGGACTTACAGTGGTATCAGAGCCTAACTAAACTTAAACTAGCTTGGTAGTGAAGTGTAACGAAGTTCGGAACTGAAAAATCGCAAAACCGGAAAACTAAAAACCTGAGTTTCTGTTGATTTTTTTTTGGCTCAAAATGAAAAACGTTATACTTGTAAAATCGTCTCAGGGTTTTCTAAGAACACACAAGAAAAACGATATCATGTTTCCTCCAAACCGCCGCGCTTCCGCGGCCTCACCTACTCATCTGGCCGCGGAACCGCCGCAAGTTGGTGTCATCTTTGCATCGTTTTTCGTGCAGTGTTCTTCTGTGTTGGTTTTGGGATTTTTAAGATATATTATATGTACCCAGATTTTCCAGAACTGAAATTCACTTTTGGGGTCCTATAATTCCGTATTTTTTTCCGAACTTCACTGCACTTTGGCTATGTTGGTTATATCTGTGATGTTTGCATGTATTGAACGTCGGCTAATCGCTATAAGTCGATTAGTCGGGGTTATACATGATCTGTAATGTGCTGGAATGTGTATATGAATGTGTTGGACTGTCGCGGGTGAATAGCCGGGGTGGATGTGAGATGAGCTTTTGTTTTTCTTTCATTCATTGTAAATGTAAATTGATGTAATTATATTATTTGTTTGGCCGCACAACCGGGTCGGGGTTGTAGCCGTCATTGTATAATTCTTTTTACTGTTTTTGCTCCTAGGATAGACCCATGGTGGGGTGCACAAACTACCGGGAACTTGGCGGGTAGTTTGCCGCACCCGTAGGGGTCTTGGGTGGGGTATTTGCTATTCACCGCGACCGTGTTATCCGCTTTTCGTTTCAGGCTCGAAAGAAATGCGGATTGCTAGTATATCCAATGTATTCATCTGTGATCTGTAATGTCTATCATTGCTTTCTATTTAGGCGTTGCTTATGTTTTACAGCCGCGCTAGCCCAGCCCCCGCTCTGTCGTTAGTTAAGTAACCTAACGAGTGATGACGGGACCCCGTGGCGAATGCGAATGGCATAAGCGTACGTCATATTTTGGTTGTTTTCTGCAATGGTAGGAATTAAATGATGGGACGCATTAAAAGAACTAATGCAAGAATATCACGCATTAAAAGAACTAATGCAAGATAATAAACCAAGTTTAAGTCGATGGAACACTTTCGAAAAACCACTCGGTTCTTTTCAAAACTAACTTTTAAATGCGGAGCTTGAGCCACTCCTTCTAAAAGCTATCTCGTTCCATCGATTATATCAAGTTCACTACGTTCACGGTTTCGCCAAAACCATTCGTAGCCCTCCGTCGTTTCACATAAATAGTCAATAGTATTCAAGCTGTGTTTGTTGGCCAAAGTCAAGGCATAGTGATTGGTAGCTATTGGATATTCATGTGCAGCATAGATAGATGCGTTGATTTGGAACAGTCGTACTGCCTTGTTGGCCAAAGTCAAGGGTATGTACGGGTGGATTCAAATTAACCTAGATAACGACGGGAAGAACTTGACATGTGACTTATGATTTGTTGGCCAAAGTCAAGGTCATAAGAGCATGGGGCAAAAATCCACATCGGGAGTTTCATAAGTACTGAAACTTGCTAGATTTGCATACCATTTGGAGTGTGATGATTATGGTAGGATTCCTTCATTTTCGTCACGCGATGATATTTGGATCCCGATCCTACTGTGAGTATATGCTACTCCTCGGGAAATTTCTCACTAAACGATCAATGCTATAAACCTAGTAGGTGCCTAGAAAGGTGTTAGCGGGGCTACGCCCCCAGGGAAAAGAGGTTCTTAAATTAAGGAACTTCGCGAAAGCGTTGGAAAACCTCCCTCGAAGTACCGACACTGGCCTGGCTGAACGGTTAAGCAAGTATTGTACGGTGGGATTGATCCCGGCTAATTCTTCCTTTGTGGTTTGAGGAGGGATTCGAGAGACAGTGGGAGCCATCCTGTTTAGACAAATTAAAAACCATTCTAAACTTGCAAGAGCATCGTGCTAAGTGTTTCTTCTCTCCCCCTGCAGCGACCAAATCGAAATGACTGGACTTAAGTTACTTCTAGATAAAAACATACTGACAGGGCCAAACTACAAAGATTGGCTCAGGAATGTCAAATTGGCAATCTCTTACGACAAGCTGGGGTATCTTCTTACCACCAAAGCTCCCCCCGTCCCAGGTCCCACCTCCAGCGTCGCGGATAAGGAAATCCGTAAGACTTGGGAGATTGACAGCGCGAAGGCCAGATGCCTCGTACTTGCCTCGATGGACAATGACCATCAGAGGAGGCACGAGAATATGGATTTGGAATCCATATTTCTTCATACAAAAGAACTGTATGGAGAGCAGTCTCGTATCGCAAGATACGAAGTGTCGAAGAAGTTATTTTCGACTAAGTTGGCCGTCGGATCATCGGTAGCGGACCACGTGCTTAAGATGATTGGCTACACTGAGGAGCTCGCGGAACTTGGGACCACGTTGGATAGTGAACTCTACACAGATATAATTCTCCAGTCCCTTCCATCCACTTACGCCCAGTTCATACTGAATTTCAACTTGCAAGAAAAGGAAGTTGAACTTTCAGAACTCCTCAACCTGTTGAGGAGCGCAGAGGGCACCCTACAGAAGGGTAGGGATACATCCACTTTGTTTGTAGGAGGATTTTCTTCTTCTAGGTCCAAGGCGAAAGCCAAGGGAAAGAAGAGGAAAGCCCCCGCCAAACCAAGGGGCGGTGTTAGTAAAGTGGGTGCGAAGGGAAAGGAAAAGGCAACAAAGATAGCGGGGAAGCTTGTTGGTAAAGAGGAATGCTTCTATTGTCACAAGAGTGGACACTGGAAGAAAGATTGCAGGGCTTGGAAAGCCAGGACACAGGAACTGAAGCAGGTTGCAGCTTCAGCTTCAGGTGTGTATGTTATTGAAAACTGTCTTTCTATAAACTCTACTTCCTGGGTATTGGATACCGGATCAGGATCTCATATCTGTAATTCTTTGCAGGCGTTGAGAAACCGTAGGTTTTTGAAGGAAGGTGACATGACCCTCAGAGTTGCGAACGGAGCTAGCATGGATGCTAAAGCCGTGGGGGACTATCACCTAGGAATGTCAGATGGACATGTTTTGGTTTTGCGTAATTGCTTTTTTGTACCCAACGCAACTTGTAATATCATTTCTGTATCTTTGGTTTCTAAAGAAGGTTATGAATTTGCGTTTGTAAGTAATGTTGTTAACATTCACCTTAATCAAGTTTTGATTGGGTCAGGTACATTGAGCAATGGTATATACGTATTAAACCAACCACAGATTTTCAATGTCCAGAATACACACAAAAGAAAGTCACCAGATATTAATCAGACTTTCTTATGGCATTGTAGACTGGGTCACATCAATGAGAGAAGGTTGACTAAGTTACATACAGAAGGATATTTGGATCCGTTCGAATATCAATCATATGCCACTTGTCAATCCTGTCTCAAAGGAAAGATGACAAAGACTCCGTTCACTGGACACGGAGTAAGAGCGAGCGAGCTCTTGGGACTCGTACACAGCGACGTGTGCGGTCCAATGTCTACACATGCACGAAGCGGTTATTCTTACTTCATTACTTTTACGGATGATTTTTCAAGATACGGTTATGTCTTCTTAATGAAACATAAGTCAGAATCTTTTGAAAAGTTCCAGGAATTTAAGAATGAAGTAGAAAAACAGACCGGCAAAAGTATCAAGATTCTAAGATCGGATCGAGGTGGAGAATACTTAAGTGCCGAGTTCCTGAATTACTTAAAAGAGAATGGGATTCTCTCTCAGCTTACTCCTCCATACACTCCGCAACACAACGGTGTATCGGAGAGACGGAACCGAACCCTATTGGATATGGTACGGTCCATGATGAGTAACGCTGAGTTACCGCGATCATTCTGGGGGTATGCACTAGAATCAGCTGCGTACCTTTTGAACCGAGTTCCTACTAAGACTGTGCCTACTACACCATATGAGATGTGGTGTGGGAAGAGACCCCATCTCAGTCACATCAAGACTTGGGGATGTCCAGCTTTTGTTAAAAAGCAGCATGCGGACAAGCTCGAGGCACGCTCAGTACAGTGTAAGTTCGTGGGATATCCAAAGAACTCCAAGGGATATTTCTTCTACTGTGAAGAGGAACAAAAAGTCCTTGTTTCTCGTCATGCCTACTTCTTGGAAACTGAGTTTTTGGAAAACCAGATAAGTGGGAGCACAGTAGAACTGGAAGAAATTCCAGAACCACGGACTATTACTGAAAGCTTAGTGGAACCAGAGGGTTCAAATGAACAGGACATTCCTATGCCGCTCCGTAGAAGTAGTAGGCAGTCTCATCCGCCCGAGAGATACTACGGTTTTCTCATAGACGGGGATAGAGAGGATTGCATCATAGACTATGATGAGCCTACTAGCTTCCAGCAGGCCGTTCAGAGCATTGACTCGGTAAAATGGCTGGATGCAATGCGGACCGAAATGGAGTCCATGTACACCAACAAAGTATGGACGTTGGACATTGCTCCAGACGGGGTAAAACCCGTAGGATGCAAGTGGATCTTCAAAAGGAAGATTGGTGTAGATGGACAGGTTGAGACCTATAAAGCTAGACTTGTAGCAAAGGGTTTCCGTCAAAGACCTGGCTTGGACTACGACGAAACCTTTTCTCCAGTGGCTATGCTGAAATCCATTCGGATCCTTCTTGCCATTGCTGCCTTCCACGATTATGAGATTTGGCAGATGGACGTAAAAACCGCTTTTCTAAATGGAAATTTAGAGGAGTGTGTCTATATGGATCAGCCAGAGGGTTTCATTCAGAGTGGGAGCAGCGGAAAGGTGTGCAAGTTGCTTAAGTCCATCTATGGACTAAAGCAGGCATCGCGGAGTTGGAACATCTGTTTTGATGAGACGGTCAAGGAATTTGACTTTATCAAAAATCCAGATGAACCGTGCATCTATAGTAGATTTGTAGCGAGAACTGTGGTATTCCTTGTTTTATACGTGGATGACATTCTCTTAATAGGAAATGACATTCCTATGCTACAATCTGTCAAGGGTTTCTTGTCACACAGGTTCTCCATGAAAGACCTGGGTGATGCCTCTTACATCCTGGGGATCCGGATCCATCGTGATAGATCCAAGAGGATATTAGGACTTTCACAGTCCAGGTACATCGACACCGTACTGAAAAGATTCAGTATGGAAGATTCCAAGCGCGGTAACCTACCGGCTTGTCACGGGATCACCCTCTCTAAAGAGATGTCTCCCAAGACTGATTTGGAGAGGGATCGCATGTCTATTATACCCTACGCTTCTGCGGTAGGCTCTATAATGTATGCGATGTTGTGTACCAGACCGGATGTAGCTTATGCACTGAGTGTAGTAAGCCGGTATCAGTCAAACCCTGGGGAGAAACATTGGATAGCGGTAAAGAACATTCTCAAGTACCTGAGGAGGACTAAGGAGATGTTCTTGGTGTATGGCGGAAAAGACCTCCAGATTGAGGCCTTTGCTGACTCCAGCTTCCAGAGTGACAAGGATGATTCCAAGTCCATGTCGGGTTTTGTCTTTACCCTCAACGGAGGGGCGGTGTGTTGGAAGAGTTCCAAACAGGAAACCGTTGCAGACTCGACTATGGAAGCGGAATACATCGCTGCATCTGATGCCGCAAAAGAAGCTGTCTGGATAAGGAAGTTCTTAAAAGAACTTCAGGTGGTTCCGTCCATTGTTGACCCAGTACCTCTGTATTGCGACAACAACGGGGCTATAGCTTTAGCAAAGGAACCCAGGTCCCATCAGAGATCCAGGCACATCTTGAGGCGGTATCACCTGATCAGGGAGATCGTGGATCGCAAGGAGATCGAGGTTCGGAGGGTTGCTTCAGAAGAGAACACTGCAGATCCATTCACCAAGGCCCTACCCCAGACTCAGTTCGAGCGGCTGATCGAGATGATAGGTCTTCGATACGCCAGTACATGGCCTTAGTGCAAGTGGGAGATTGTTAGTGTATATGCCCTAGAGGCCATTACTGTATCATACTAGTTTGTATATTACTTGATGGAAGCTTGGGATATTCACCTTGTATAAACAATCTTGCTCAATATAGTAGTATGCTACTTGGTTTGTTTCTACTTCAATGTGTACTTGTGTTTATTTCAGTATATCACTTATACGCATTAGTGGAGCCCTTAGGATCTTTGCTTGATTACCAGCGTTGTGATGGCAGTCACACTAGTGGGGGCTGGGTAATCTATAGGCACATCCTTATACAGGTCCCTAGTCGTAGGACTATCGAGACAGGGCATCGATACTCCGGAGTAGACTAGCGTATGCGCTTCTCATCCCAGTGTGGGAGATGGTCTGTCCCACAGCCATCAGTACGTCGTACTGGAGATAGTATACGGGTGCTCGTTGGGTTACGAGTACACTGGACAGGACTCGTCGGGAACTGACAGGTTGGTATTATACCTATCGTCAGTTATCAGTTCCCAGGTGACATGAGTACAGCTTAGTCCGCTGACTTGACACTGACACTTCGCCTCGAGTGTGTTCCCACTGCACTTTGATCACTACCCTACCACGGCTCAAAGGAGTCGTGCAAACAGGTGGTGGTTGGGTGCAGTCCCGAAGCACTTGGAGGCAATGACGGTTAGACAGGATTCGTCTCTCCCGGTATTGGGGGTTGACATCGCGCTGTGTCTAGGAGAGCCATTACACGAGTAGTCCCTGGCCAGGGCAAGCGAGATATACTGGTAGGTTTCCACTGTTATCTCAGGGTGTTTTGGGCTTCACTCCGACACGACTTGTACCGCTATTGGGGGACTGACGTTTTACCGCCCCCTAGGCCCGCCATGCGATGTATCAGACGAACAGACCGGACTGTACGGAGAATGTCACATTCAGACTCAGTAGGAGTTCAGATGGGGTTTCACCTCGTCAGCCTTCTTGTCGGCATCTACCTGGGGACCGTTACGCACAGCTAGTGCCGCTTGCGGTCTGTGGTTAAACCCACTGCCAGCGTAGTGTCGAGTCTTTAGAGTCCCACACAGAGGGTATTCGCCTCTGGGCAAAACAGAGTAGAGGTCGCATGGTTTTGCGACAGGGTTCGTTCTCATCCGCGCACTGGTGCACGTTTGGAGTCCGGACGGATTATACTGGCAGGCTCTGGTTTGAGCCAGATACTGGTATATGTTTTGGGGGTTGCTTTTATATCTTGGTATTCTTGTTCCTTGGAACGAGAATGCAGGTGTGTATGCACAGTTGCTTGAGGCGGAGAATGAGGTTTTTCATTAGGGTTTCGGAACGGGTGCGTATGCACAGTTGACAGTCTTCATTTTCCAAACCCTAATGGATTTATATATTATCTATTAATAATAGTAATTAAATGAGAATTATGTTATGGTTGATTTTATGTTGACTTGTTGACCTTGGTTGACTTGTTGACCATTGACTACCATCATGCTTTAAAAAGTCTTCCTTGATTCATGCTTACTTTTTATTAAATGAAGCATGGTTGTGGTCATTCCAAATACTACCATCAACTATTCTCATTTTCAATTATTATCATTTAGATAATATTTTTCTTTTGCAATATGGTTGCAAGAAAGAAATAATTGAGCTCATTCTATCATAACCTCTCTCTCTCCTCATTTCATCTTCTTCTTCCTCTTGAAAAGAGAAACCTTCTCATGTGTTGAGAATCATTCTCTTTAGAAAGAAAAGCAAACCCTAATCTCTCTCTACTCATTCTAGGATGAAGGTTTAGCAAGCCGGAAACCCTAGTTCACTCAAAGATCGAGGAAGAGCCCAAAGTCGAACCTTCGAGGTGGATCCATCTTCGACGGGAGAAGGCGACGTAAAGAGAACCATCAACCTCTACAAGGTTTGAAGAAGAAGGAGTTCAAGTTTAGGTATAACCATCTTCCATAGTAGCTAACTCTCTTTAGCTAGATTGCTAGTTTTAGTTTAGACAACGATCCCGACCAAGTTTAGTCCATGTTGCCTCTTGCGATAAAAATTCGTTTTTTATACCGTTTCCGCCTCCCCGTAAGCACCGGGGGTCGCAATATGGACTTACAAAAACATCATTTAGAAAAGCAGTCATGACACCCAACCACCAGATATCGTAGTCATGGTATGTAGCCGTGGCAAGTAGGATCTGGATGGACTTAAGCATAGATCCTTAGAAAAGGTTTCAACATAATCCATACCTGGTCAATGATGCAAACCTTTTAACAAGTCTAGCTTTGAAAGTCTCAACCTTTCCATGTACACCAAGTAATCTTCTCAAGATATACTTGCTCCTGATGGGGATTTAACCCTTCAGATATAGCAACCAAAGTCCATACTTTGTTGGTGTATAAGGATTCCATCTCAGATCGCTAAGCATCCAGCCATTCTTACAGAGTCCTACTCCTGATGGCCAGCTCGAAACTAGTTGGGTCATCATCTCATGATGCAATCCTCGCTCCCACTGTCATAGAGTAACCGAAGTATCTCTCAGGCGGGTGAGGAACCTTACTAGATCGGCGGAGAGGCTGAGGTTCGTTGGTAACTATTGAATCCTTTGGTTCTTTCAAATCATCAGCTGCAGTTTGTATAGCTGGAACATTTCCAGTTCTACATATCAGACCTTGCCTCGAGCTTGTCCGGATTTTGCTTTTAGACATAGGCCGGACAACCCCAAATCTTAACTAACTTAAGATATGGGTTCTTCCCTTTCCATATCACATATGAAGTGGTAGGCAACTGATTTAATTCGAACCTAATTTCAATAGGTATGCAGCTTCTCAAGTGCATAACCCCTAAAAGGAAACAGGTAACTCAGTAGTACTCATCATTGAGCGCACCATATCGAATAGGATGCAATTGCTCCGCCCCGATATACCATCGTGCTATGGTGTATACGAGGGAGTAATGCTGAGAGAGAATCTCATTCTCCTTCAGAATAGTCCAGGATTTCCATGCTCAAGTATTCTTCTCCATGATCACATCAAAGGACATAATACTTATACCCGTATTTTGGTTCTCTACTTCTTACTTATATTCTGTGAATATCTCAAAAGGTTTGGACTTGGGTTTCAACAGGAACATATGTCTGAATTTTGAGAGATTATCAGAGAATGTAATGAAGTACAAAGAACCGGTCTTGGCATGTGTAGATAGGGGACCTTTATACATCAACATGTATCATCCCAAGAGTTCACTAACTCTTTCTCTGTTTCCAGTAAACAGAGCTATGGTCATCGTATCTTTGTGACATGACTGGCAAGTTTCATAAGATGTAAATTCAAACTGATTTAAATATGCATCCAAAATGTAACTTCAGCCAGTCGAATCGCATTGATATGACCTAGTCTACAATGCCTCAAGAAGGATTCTTTCATTTCTGAACTCTTCCTATTGTGTGTGTTCCGTATACTAAAGAACTGTAGTTTGATTTAGGACATCAACGCTTTTAGATAACGTGCCTGAACCGATCAACTTTTGATATAGGAAATGTTCAAAACATTATCCAACAATACAAAATTTTATCATTCTTTGCTGATAAAGAGACTGATATGATTTTGTATATCAGGTTCGGTATCTAATAACATTCGTTCAGAATCAATGTATTGGTAATACAGGGTGACAGTGACCAACAGACTTGGCTGCAACTCTTGCCCCGTTTTCTGCCTCATGAAACTTATCACCCGTTCTCAGTTCTTTACCTATCTGTAGCCCATGTAACATATTACATATGCGGGATCCTGATCCGGTATCATATACCCAGGACGTAAAGGACACTGAGAAACAGTTCTATATAATGAACACACCCGAAGATGATGCATCAGCATGCACTTACTTCGTTTGGGCGGCACGGGAATTCTGGTAATTCCCAATTTCCTGCTCTGTCTTATAACAATTATAAGTTGGAGAGGGACCAACGTTCCCCAGCTCAGTATAACAAGCGGGTTCGGTCAATATCCGTATTATTATCTTGATTAAGGCGTGATATGGTCGCTACCTGGAGAGAGAGAGAAGAAAACACTCAGCGTATGCTCTTGCAAGAATAGATTGGTTTTTATTTTATCTAATCAGGATGGCTCCCACTGCTTTTTATCAAATCTTCCTTCAAACCCTAAAAGGAAAGACTAGCCGGGATTAATTACACACTACAAGTTCGCCAATCTTTCAGCCAGGCCAGTGTCGGTACTTTGAGGGAGGTCCCCCGTGCTTTCGCACAAACCTAATTAATGTAAACCTCGTTTTCCCAGAGGCGTAACCTCGTTGACACCTTTCTAGACACCTACTTGATCGGCTAATTGTAATATGTAAAACTCTCCCAGGAGTAACTCTTACTCGCAGTGGGTATCGGGATCCAACTATCTCATAGAAGGTATGCAATCTCATTGCAAATTTCAACACTTGAAATTCCCGATAATATTTTGCCCCTAGCGTGCTATGACCTTGACGCATGCCAAACAACCCATAGTCCGCTAGTCAAGTTCAACCCGTACAATTCGTGATCGAATTAAACCCACCCGTACGACCCTTGACGCATGCCAAACAACGCCGTACGAATACCTTAATCCAATCGCATCTCATGCTTATGCAGATAAGCACTAATTAGCTACCGCACACTATGCCTTAACATAGTCAACGAACGTAGCACGAATACTAACTAGTACTTATCTGAAATGACGGAGGGCTACGACAGGTTTTTCTGAAAACCTATTGCGTAATTAACTTGATATCGTTGTAGAATCAAATGATTTTAAAATGGAGTGTTTCTGAGGCTTTTCTAGTTTTGCTAAAGGGGTCACACCCGGTGAAGGGATCGTCGGCCCTTTCCTCATCGAATGAGGTGCGGGATATATCATATATATCACTGTGCAAAGCAAAAACTCTTAAAAGCAATCAAAAGACAAACCGAGAGTTGTAGCATCTGCCAGTTGTTGCTAAAGGAGTCACTCCCGGTGAAGGGATCTCGATCCTTTCCTCATCGAATAAGGTGCAGGATATATCATATATATCGCTGTGCAAAGCAAGAACTGTAGCTACCTGTTTTATTTTGAAATTTGATTCTACAACATCTTTAGGTTTCTTTTATTTCATTAATCACATTAATGAAGTCCCATCATTTAAATACCTAAACATCACAGATAAATACGACGTACACTTATGCCATCCACATTCGCTTCGATGTCCCCTCGTACACCGTTAGGTTAGGTAACTAACGGCAGAGCGGGGCAGGGCTAGCGCGGGTGTAAAACATAAGTAACGCCTATATAATATATCATATATACTATATAAAGTATCCATCACAGAACATATCATGATCACATCACAGATATCACAGCAGAAGAATCATATGAAATATTGGATATACTAGGACGTCCGTGTTTTCAATACGAGCCAGTATAAAACACGGATTCCACGGTCGTGATGAATAGCCAAACCCACACCCCTAGACCCCTATGAGAGCGGCAAGTAACCCTACCAATTCTAGAGTTAGGAGACCCGGACTCGACTCCTCGAGTTGGTCTCCCACTGGACTCCAGAACCCGGTTACTTGTGCTCCCCTCCTTGGGTCTATCCTAGTGCGGAAAAGTAAATAATATACAAAAGGTGACATCTTCCGCAACCTGGAAGTGCCCCAATAAAAGAATATTACATACAAGTTTTTTACATGAATGAAAATGAAAAACACTCATCTCACATAAAATCCCCGGCTATTCAAACACGACGATCCAATATAACATATCCAGCAACACATAACATCACATGTCATCAACGTAAGTAAATATGCGCATCCCAATTGTCGTTGACATATAGCAACGAAACCGGCGATATCACATATTACACTTACGGTCACAGAAAAGAAAGTGTAAAACTACAACAGCTGGAATCCGCAACCTCCATAGACATCGCATGCCTAATCAAGTGAATTCCTTAGACATCGCATGCCTAACAATTATAAACCCCGCATTTTAGTCTCATTATCGAAAACTCTTTTCAATATCAAGTCGGGCAATTCAACAAGATTCCCGACATCCCGATCGAATGCTCGTCGCAAACTTCAGTAGACGGCCGCACCCCCGACGCCGTCGACGAAGTGCACCAAGGGGGAACACCGCTGCCGCGAGCACCCGAACGGATGCTTTCGGCGGCGGGGTTCTCCTACAGTCACTTGGTCGGGGCTATGGAGCGAGGCTGTCTATTAAGTTTACCCGGCGAGTATCTGCGTACGCTACGTGATTGCGACGGACTTTTGATCACATCAAAATTCCGTGGCAACCGATCAAGTGAGACTAAAGTGCTATGTTTATAACATTCATTCAGTTATCTCATAACTTCTTGTGAATTCCAATTATTGTATCACATTCCAGATAAACAGAAAATGTTAAACTTTCCGATCGAGCAATCGAATACCCAAGTTTTCCCGAAACAGATCATCACATGAAATAAGTTCAAAAACATTCACTTCGTACCTCAGTACCAACGGTCCAGCCGTAGAAGGGTCAAGCCAACGCCTCACATGTGGCACGCCGTACTGCCCCAAACCCTAAGGTTCAAAGGGCAGTTCAAGACGGTCATATAATCGAGTTAAGGTTTGTTGTCTTCTAGAAGGACCATCGCGTTACTTGCACTACTTAGAACGTCTTTAAACCTCGGAAAAATCCAACACTTGGAAATTTTCCGGCAGGGGAAAAGTTGGGTATTAATATCCGGTCGAACTTTTTAACATATTCTAAAATTATCCGGAAAAGCACACAGAAAAAATTAGACAATCCGATCGAAATACCGAGTCCCTAATACAACCCAGAAAACTCAACTCTTGAGTAAATTTTAAAAATTCCCATAAAAATCAGCATTTAAATTAAGAAGTTACTGTGCAAAAATGGTTGACTGAAGAGACTAAATGGGCGCGGAACCGCCGCAATAGGCGGCTAATGCCGCGGTTCCGCCGCGCTTTAGAAAGATCATTAGGTAATTTTTGCACCGTAATTCTTAGAATTTCCTGCTGAATTTTTTAAGCATTTTTAATTTGGAAAAAACCACTTTTTCAGAAAAAGTCTAGAGAGGGTTAAAAGTTAGGGTTTCGGGGTTCGATCGGGTTTCTAACATCGTCTACGCATCGTCTAAGGCTCTAGCTAGGCTCTGATACCACTGTAGGGTTCCTAGGCACGCTAATGAGGTCTCACAAGGCATCAACCATACCAATTTCAAATTTTACGGGTGCCGAGAAACCCTAATACGGATCGTTAACTAGATATTTAGGCAAAAAGAGAAGCTAGTTAACAACTTAACTAAAAGAACGGAAATACAACCTTTGTAGATCCGGTGCTCCACCTCCATAGCTCCGTGATGATGTATCCTCGCTGCGATCATCGGATCCCGGGCTCTAGCGTCGGCTTCATCGGAGAAAAAGCGGGTTAGGTCATCGACGACGATGCCGAAGATGATCTACGTCGAGGCATCACAAGATCAAGCTCCACCTTCACCAAGCCATGAAAACTTGTGAAGGAAACACCCTATACTACTTGGCAAGAGGTAGAGGATGAAGAAATAGGAAGTGGGTTCACTTTAGAATTGGATTTCTCACTCTTTTCATCA
Organism: Agapanthus africanus; assembly: GCA_030015575.1. Lineage (NCBI taxonomy): Eukaryota > Viridiplantae > Streptophyta > Magnoliopsida > Asparagales > Amaryllidaceae > Agapanthus > Agapanthus africanus. The sequence continues at coordinate 59,413,229 of JASDDO010000029.1, forward strand.
AGTTGCCATTGATGGAGGCAAGCTTCTTCATGTGAAGAAGAAGAAGAAGATAGAAATATTATGATAAGTTATTTTAAAATAGAAAAGAAAAGCAATACTTATCATAATACAACCATGGTTAGGTGTAGAGAATTAACTAGGGTTAGGTCAATGGTTAGGGTTAAGAAAGAAGACAAAAATGGTGGCTTAGTCAAAGCTTCATGAAGCTTCAACATTCATCCAAAGAAAGCCACCATTTTTCTTTTCTTTAGCCAAAAAGAAATAAATAAATAAATGAATAAATAGATATGAAAAACAAAACCCTAACCATTTAAATAACCATGGTTTAATCTTTACACAAACTCAAGTTAACATGCATCATCAAACATGATACAAACTTGTGCACAAAAATATATCACATATACAATGTGCACAAACAAGTGAGAAAAACCATTTAAAGTGAACCAATACTAGTTAATGCAAAGTAATATATCAAATATATAATTATGCATTAAATTATTAAATCAACACTTGATTTAACAATCCTGTCATATCGCATATAACCGACTAATATGCAATGTATCGACTTATCGAATCAATCCTTGATTCGATAACTAGTTTATATCGCATACAACCATATCGATACATTCATCGTGAGAATAGAATACGGTATCACATACACGAATTATTCTCGGTCCCGCACATATCTCATATGCGCTCCTATTTCGTTTCGCTTGAGCCAGGAAACCTCTGTGTAGGACTCTAAAGACTCGTCAATACGCCGGCAGCAGATGATGATCATATCAAACACCCATAAGCCGTAAATGGTCTGCTAAACATAACGGCCACCCGGGTATTGAGCGATCGGAAGATCGACGAGCAAGCCCGCTCACACTCCTGTGAATCCAACCAGTAACACTTACCGTACAGTCCGGTCTCGTCGTCTGATATGTCGCATATCTCGCCTAGGGGTGGTAAACGTCAGACCCCAATAGCTTGATAAGTCGTGTCGATATGAGGTCTATAACAGTTCGAGAAACTACTGGTAACACTTATCAGTAAATCTCAGCAACCCTGGCCAGGGATTTCCGGTTATAGCCAATCGAACACAGCGCAACATCAACTCCCTATACCAGGAGAGACGAATCCCCTCCTATCGCTCATTGCCTCCATGTGATTCAGGACTGTACCCAAAAGCCACCGTTTTGCACGCCCTCTTGGACGTGGTAAGGTGGAAATCAAAGCACAGTGGGAACCACACAAGACTCTATGACGATCTCGGGTCAACAGACTACTCTGTACCAGTGTCACCATAGAACTGCCATCTGACGTAAGGTATAATACCATCTGGGAGTTCTCGGCGAGTCTATCCAGTGTACCCAGTCTCCACTGAGCACCCGTATATCATCTCTGATGTCAAACACCAATGGATATGGGATCATCCATCGCCCATCTGTATGGGTCGAGAAGGTACACGCTAGTCTACTCTGGTATATCGATGCCCCGTATCGATACACCCACGACTAGGGACTTTGAAGGATGTACTTATGGACTACCATGTCCCCACTAGTATGATCCGCATCATAGTCCAGTTAGTCAAGTACACATCCTAAGGACTTTACCAACATGTAACAGAGAGACAATCAGTGTACACGTTAAGGTAAAGGGAAACCAGATAGCATACTATCATGTCGAGCAAGAAAGTCCTCCCTATATATGTCCCAGCATCCACTACAATATACATCCTATGTACAGTAATGGCCTCTAGGGCATACATATAACTAACATCATACACAGTGATGTGTGTGGTCCAATGTCTACACATGCGCGAAGTGGTTATTCATACTTCATTACTTTCGCAGATGATTTCTCTAGGTATGGGCATGTCTTCTTGATGAAGCACAAATCCGAGGCCTTTGAGAAATTTCAAGAATACAAGAATGAAGTTGAAAAACAAACAGGCAAAAGTATCAAGACACTGAGATCTGATCGAGGTGGTGAATACTTGAGTGCCGAGTTTCTGGGCTACTTAAAAGAGAATGGAATTCTCTCTCAGCTTACTCCTCCATACACACCACAACACAACGGTGTATCGGAAAGGCGGAATCGAACCCTATTGGATATGGTTCGTTCCATGATGAGTAAGGCTGAGTTGCCGCGATCCTTCTGGGGTTATGCGCTAGAAACAGCTGCATATCTCTTGAACAAGGCTCCAACCAAGACTGTGCCTACCACCCCATATCAGATATGGAGTGGGAAGAAACCCTGTCTCAAGTACCTTAAGACATGGGGATGTCCAGCTTTTGTAAAAAAGCAGCATGCGGACAAGCTCGAGGCACGCTCAGTACTGTGTAAGTTTGTGGGATACCCAAAGAACTCCAAGGGGTATCTTTTCTATTCCGCAGAGGAACAAAAGGTTTTTGTTTCTCAGCATGCCCACTTCTTGGAAACTGAATTTTTAGAAAATCAGATAAGTGGGAGCGCAATAGAACTGGAAGAAATTCCAGAACCACAAGCTATTACTGAAAGCTTGGAAGAACCAGAAGTTTCAAGAGAACCGGACATCCCAGCGCCACTCCGCAGGAGTAGTAGGCAGTCTCATCTGCCCGAGAGATACTACGGTTTTCTCATAGACGGGGATAGAGAGGATTGCACCATGGATTATGGTGAGCCTACTAGCTTCCAGCAAGCCATCCAGAGCGGCGACTCGGTAAAATGGCTGGATGCAATGTGGGCCGAGATGGAGTCCATGTACACCAACAAAGTTTGGACTTTGGACTTTGCTCCAGAAGGGGTAAAACCCGTAGGCTGCAAATGGATCTTCAGAAAGAAGATTGGTGTAGATGGACAGGTTGAGACCTATAAAGCTAGACTTGTTGCAAAGGGTTTTCGTCAAAGACCTGGCTTAGACTATGACGAGACCTTTTCTCCAGTGGCTATGCTGAAATCCATTCGGATCCTTCTTGCCATTGCTGCCTTCCACGATTATGAAATCTGGCAGATGGACGTAAAGACGGCTTTCCTAAATGGAAATTTGGAAGAGTGCGTCTATATGGATCAGCCGGAGGGATTCAATCAGAGTGGGAGCAGCGGTAGAGTGTGCAAGTTGCTAAAGTCCATCTATGGACTTAAGCAGGCATCGCGCAGCTGGAACATCTGCTTTGATGATACTGTCAAAGAATTCGACTTTATCAAAAACCCAGATGAACCATGCATTTACAGTAAGATTGTAGGGAGAACTGTAGTTTTCCTCGTCTTGTACGTGGATGACATTCTCCTAATAGGAAATGATATTCCTATGGTACAGTCAGTCAAAGGATTCTTGTCGCAGAGGTTCTCCATGAAGGACCTGGGCGATGCCAACTACATTCTGGGGATCCAGATCTATCGTGATAGATCTAAGAGGATTTTGGGACTTTCACAGTCAAGGTACATCGACACCATACTGAAAAGATTCAGTATGGAAGATTCCAAGCGCGGTAATCTACCGGCTTGTCACGGGATCACCCTCTCTAAAGAGATGTCTCCCAAGACTGATTTGGAAAGGGATCGCATGTCTATTATACCCTACGCTTCTGCGGTAGGCTCTATAATGTATGCGATGTTGTGTACCAGACCAGATGTAGCATACGCATGTAAGTGCACGGCGGCGCCCCGGCCGTCAATCCGACGGCCAGATGCGGAAGCGGTGAATAACTTAAATTTTTGAGGACTTAGCAAACCGGCACCACCGCGCACTATAACCGGGATCGAACCATTAACGAGTCTAAGCTAACTACAAGAAAGGGAATAGAGATATACCGACGATCCAAGTCCTCCGGTCTTCTCGTCGTCGTCCCAATCTCCTGCGGAATGTCCCGTCTCCTCCTCGTCGCCGGAAGTGCACCACATCGCCTACTTCTTTTACGGGCTCCCACCTCAATGCCGAGGCAACTCGGGCATGAAGCCGGCTACTCGACGTGCCCAAGGTTCGCTGTAGAATGTGTAGTGAAGAAGTCTCATTTGGGGTTCATGGAGATGCCATTTTGGTGGAGGGATGATACAAGAATCATGTGGAGGAACTAGGGGGTTTTGGAGCATGAAATGAACAAGATTTCCACCCTCAAAAACTTGGACAGCCTTTGCCTAATTTGGCCGGCCTCTCTTGGTGGGGAAGTGAGTGAGAATGAGAGAGAGGTGATAGAAAAAGGAGAGCCATCCCATGGAGAGAGAGAGAGAGAGAGGGCTATCATGCCAAAAAAGGAAATGATCACAACAATAAACCCACACTCAACCAACCTCACCCCTCATCATCATCAACCATCATGCCCACTAAAAGTCAAGCCATCATGAGAAGGAGAAGTCAATGATGGTGCACATCATGAAAACCATCATGATGCTACAATAAGCAAAGACCCCCTCCACAAAAAGCCTATTTGCAACAATGCAAATAAACCCTCCTCCACCAAACTTCGGCCAATGAACGGAACAAAGGAAATTGGCCGAAACGGAAAGCAAACTGGCAACTCCAGAAAACTGGTCCCGTAATAAATTACGAGAAAACCCCGATACTGTGCATACACACCCGCATCTGTATTTCGACCGAAATACAAATGCAATGAGACAAAATCTCCACTGTACTATACTAGGATCCGGCTTATACCAAAACCGGCTAGTAATATCTGTTCGATCCTGATCCGTGCAATACCGCACGTATCTGATCGAACCCTGCCATATAACCATACGGCCTATAGTACAAACTGTCTGATCCTGATCCGTGCAATACCGCACGTATCTGATCGGACCCTGCCATATCTCCATACGGCCTCTACAACCTTTCGCCCGAAAGCTGAGTAACTGAATGTGGGGGACTCTAAAGACTCGTCAACACCATGGTTGTGGATTTAACCACTAGCACGTCAGAGGTATAAGCCAATACGTAACGGGCCACCAGGTACTGACTAAAAGGGATGTCTGTGAGCGAACTCAGCCTGACAACCCTACTGAGCCTGTCAGTGACAATATCCGTACAGTCCGGTCCGTTCGTCTATGAGTATCGCATGGCGGGCCTAGGGGGTTGGTAAAAGTCAGACCCCCAAAAGCGGTACAAGTCGTGTCGGAGTGTAGCCCAGAACACCCTGAGATACTACTGGAATACCTACCAGTAAATCTCCTTGCCTTGGCCAAGGACTTTGTGTAATGGCTCTCCTAGACACAGCACGACCTCACCCCCAATACCGGGAGAGACGAACCCCTGAAGATACGCTCACTGCCTCCATGTGGCTCGGGACTGTACCCAACTAAAACCTGTTTGCACGACTCCTTTAAGCCGTGGTAGGGTAGTAATCAAAGTACAGTGGGAACTCACACGAGACAAATGATGATCCCCAGGTCGATGAACTAACCTGCACACATGTCACCAGGGAACTGCCATCTGACGTCTGGTATATGACCAACTAGCATGTTCCCGGCGAGTCCTGTCCGGTGTACTCATAACCCAATGAGCACCTGTATACATCTTAGGTGATCCAACTGACACCAGTGGCTTGTGAGACCGGCCACCGCCCCTCGTCGGGGTCTCGACTGTATACACTAGTCTACTAATGGAGTATCGATGCCCGGTCTCGAAACTCCCACGACTAGGGACCTTTTAAGGATAAGCTTATAGACCCCCAGCTCCCACTTATATGATCGCCCTCATACTGCTGGTGGTCAAGCAAGAATCCTAGGGGCTCTATCAACGTGTAATAGCGACGTGTCAGGTCACCTAAAACAGTACACGATGATAAAGGTAAACCAGATAGCATACTATCATCTCGAGTAAGACTGTCCTACCGGGATAGGTCCTCCATCAATCATTGCAATCACGTACCTGTGATCTAATAATTGACTCTGAGGGCACTATCTCCAACAACGCATTGAGCGTTGTAAGCCGGTATCAGTCAAACCCAGGGGAGAAACACTGGATAGCGGTAAAGAACATTCTCAAGTACCTGAGAAGGACTAAGGAGATGTTCTTGGTGTATGGCGGAAAAGACCTCCAACTCGAGGCCTTTGCTGACTCCAGCTTCCAGAGTGACAAGGATGACTCCAAGTCCATGTCGGGTTATGTCTTTACCCTCAATGGAGGGGCGGTTTGCTGGAAGAGATCCAAGCAGGAGACCGTTGCTGACTCAACTATGGAAGCGGAGTACATAGCTGCTTGCGATACCGCAAAGGAAGCTGTCTGGATGAAGAAGTTCCTCACGGAGCATCAGGTGGTTCTTACCATTGTTGATCCAATACCGCTGTATTGCGACAACAACGGAGCTATAGCTTTAGCGAAGGAACCCAGGTCCCATCAGAAGTCCAGACACATCTTGAGGCGGTATCACCTGATCAGGGAGATCGTGGATCGCCAGGAGATCGAGGTTTGGAGGGTTGCTTCAGAAGATAACACAACAGATCCATTCACCAAGGCCTTGCCCCAGACTCAGTTCGAGCGGCTGATCGAGATGATAGGTCTTCGATACGCCAGTACATGGCCTTAGTGCAAGTGGGAGATTGTTAGTGTATATGCCCTAGAGGCCATTACTGTATCATACTAGTTTGTATATTACTTAATGGAAGCTTGGGATATTCACAGTTGTATATACAATCTTGCTCGAAATGGTAGTATGCTACTTGGTTTGTCTCTGCTTTAATATGTGCATGTGTTTCTTTTAGCATATTGCTGATATACATATTAGTAGAGCCCTTAGGATCTTTGCTTGATTACCAGCGTTGTGATGGCGCTCACACTCGTGGGAGCTGGATGATCTATAAGCACATCCTTATACCGGTCCCTAGTCGTTGGACTATCGAGACAGGGCATCGATACTCCGGAGTAGACTAGCGTATGCGCTTCTCATCCCAGCGTGGGAGACGGTCTGTCCCACAGCCGTCAGTACGTCGTACTTGAGATAGTATGCGGGTGCTCGTTAGGTTACGAGTACACTGGACAGGACTCGTCGGGGACTGTTGGTTGGTATTATACCTATCGTCAGTTATCAGTTCCCAGGTGACATGAGTACAGGTTAGTCCGTTGACTTGACACTGTCACTTCGCCTCGAGTGTGTTCCCACTGCACTTTGATTACTACCCTACCACGGCTCAAAGGAGTCGTGCAAATAGGTAGTTTTTGGGTGCAGTCCCGAAGCACTTGGAGGCAGTGACGGTTAGACAGGATTCGTCTCTCCCGGTATTGGGGGTTGACATCGCGCTGTGTCCAGGAGAGCCATTACACGAGTAGTCCCTGGCCAGGGCAAGCGAGATATACTGGTAGGTTTCCAGTGTTATCTCAGGGTGTTCTGGGATACACTCCGACACGACTTGTACCGCTATTAGGGGACTGACGTTCACCGCCCCCCTAGTCCCGCCATGCGATGTATCAGACGAACAGACCGGACTGTACGGAGATTGTCACATACAGGCTCAGTAGGAGTTCAGATAGGGTTCACCTCGTCAGTCTTCTTATCGACATCTACCTGGGGACCGTTACGTACAGCTAGTGCCGCTTGCGGTCTGTGGTTAAACCCACTGCCAGCGTAGTGTCGAGTCTTTAGAGTCCCACACAGAGAGCTATTCGCCTTTAGGCAAAATGAGTAGAGGTCGCATGGTTTTGCGACAGGGTTCGTTCACATCCGCGCACTTGTGCACGTTTTGCTGTCCGGACAGCTTATACTAGCGGGCTTTCCTTTAAGCCGGATCCTAGTATATGATTTGGGATTGGCTTTTTCTCATTGTATTCGTGTTCCTCGGATCACGAATACGGGTGCGTATGCACAGTTGCTTGAGACAGAGGGAGAGGACTTTGATTAGGGTTAATGACTATTGTCATTTTATTAACCCTAATGCTTATGTGTGTATTATTGTTAATTGATATTAGTTTAATAATTGTGCATGGTTATGGTTGTTGACCATTTGACCCATCTTGACTTGTTGACCTTGTTGACACTTTGACCATCATCATTTCATTTGGAAGATACTCTTTGATCCTTGCAATTTGCATTAAAAATGAAATGTAATGGTCATGTCTTGATTAAGCCATGACAATTATCTCACTAATTTTATAATTACAATAATTCACATATATGAGAGAATGCTTCATATTATTCTCTCATTCTATTATTCACATTCTCTCTCTTGTTCTTCCTCTCCCTCAAGCTCTCCCCTCTCATGTGTTGAGAAACACTTGAGCTTGAGAAAAACCCTCTCTTGATAATCTCTACTCTCATCTAGGGTTCAAGGATTAGCACTTCTTGCACCCTAGTTACTTCTAGCTTGGAGTTGAAGCCAAAGGTTGAGGCTTTCGGGTGGATCTTTCTTTGACGGGAGAAGACGACAAAGGTGACCTCCTTCCACCACTCCAAGGAGCAAGGAGAGAAGGACTTAAAGCCCAAGGTATAACCTTTCTAGCACTTAGCTAGTTTCTAGTTAGCTTTAGCTTGTTTTTGTTTAGCAAAGATCCTTCATAGTCTAGTCCATGTTGTCTAAGCTCATAAAAATTCGATTTTTATTCCGTTTTCCGCCTCCCCGCAAGTACCGGGGTGGGCAACGTGGACTTACAGTACTATCATATCAAGCAAGACTGTCATGTACATACATATCCCAAGCATCCTATACAATGTAGGCCTCTAGGGCATATATATCCAACAATGAAATCATCATGTATGCATATGTCAATGATAATGAGTGCCTATTGTTGGAGATAGTGCCCTCATAGTCAATTATTGGATCGCAGGTACGTGATTGCAATGATTGCGGAGGACCTATCCCGGTAGGACAGTCTTACTCGAAATGATAGTATGCTATCTGGTTTGCCTTTATCAGTTGTGTACATGTTCAGGTGACTGATTGCATGTTACACTTTGATAGAGCCCTTAGGATCTTGCTTTACTACCAACTGTATGAGGGCGATCATATACGTGAGAGTTAGGTAGTTTATATGCATATCCTTAATTGTGGTCCCTAGTCGTGGGAGTTTCGAGACAGGGCATCGATACTCCGGAGTAGACTAGTGTATACAGTCGAGACCCCGGCGAGGGGCGGTGGCCGGTCTCACAAGCCACTGGTGTATGTTGGATCACCTAAGATGTATACAGGTGCTCATTGGGTTATGAGTACACCGGACAGGACTCGCCGGGAATCTGCTAGTTAGTATTATATCTACCGTCAGATAGCAGTTCCCTGGTGACATGTGTACAGGTTAGTTCATCGACCTGAGGTCGTCATTTGTCTCGTGTGAGTTCCCACTGTGCTTTGATTTCTACCCTACCACGGCTCAAAGGAGTCGTGCAAACAGGTAGCTTTTGGGTACAGTCCCGAGCCATATGGAGGCACGTGAGCGGATCGGCAGGGGATTCGTCTCTCCCGGTATTGGGGGCGAGGTCGTGCTGTGTCTAGGAGAGCCATTACACAAATCCATGGCCATGGTAGGAGATTTACTGGTAGGTACTCCAGTAGTATCTCAGGGTGTATTGAGGCTACACTCCGACACGACTTATACTGCTTCTGGGGGTCTGACGTTACTAGCCCCCTAGGCGGATATGCGATACTCATTGACGAACGGACCGGACTGTATATACATTGTCACTGTTAGGCTCAGTAGGGTTTCTGGATGTGTTAGCTCATCGGCCACCCTTGAGTGCGCTCATCAGCCTCCCTTAAGTTCAGTCCATGGGCAACCGTTACGCATAGCTAGTGCCGCTGACGGTTTGTGGTTAAACCCACTGCCAGGGTACTGAAGAGTCATTAGAGTCCCCCACAGACAGTTTCCCAAGTTTCGGGCGAAACGTTGTAGAGGCCGTATGGTTTTATGGCAGGGTTCGGAAAATGCACGTGCGTTTACGCACGTGTTATTTTTCGGGCAGATAATACTGGTCGGCTTTGGTTTAAGCCGGATCCGAGTATTATATTGAGTAGGTATAATATCTTTGTCTCAGTTGCATTTGTATTCGGTCGTAATACAAGTGCGGGTATTTTTATACAGTTTCGGGGTTATCCTGAAAGTCGTTTCAGGATCACTTTTGGAAGTTGCCAGTTTCCAGTTTTCTATCAGCCGTCTTTTAACATTCGGTTAAAGACGGATTTATCTTTTCTTCAGTTGGAGTGAGTCATGCTTCTAGAAGGTTCTAGAAGGTTCTAGATTTGGTGAGGTGGAGGGTGACTCATGCTTTGATTTCAAAGAGGTTTTGTTTTCATTAAGATATTTTTGCTTGATCTTTTGGTTATGATAAGGTTACATGCTATTCTCACCCTCCCTCTCCTTCACTCACCTCCCCCCCTCTCATATATAGGCCGGCCCTCTCTCTCCTCCCCCTTGATTGATTTTGAGAAAATTATGGTTGCAAAAGAAAAGAGTATAGTTTTGGATGCATGGAAATTTCATAGTTCATTTCTTGTTCCATTTCATTTCCATCGGCAACTTCATTAACCGATCGTCCACGGACTTGGACGAAACGAGACAAAGTCATCTACTCATTCTCTACATCAATTCTTGGTCGTCTCTTTTAGCAAACTTGACGATCGAGTTGCCTCGAGTCAGAGGCGGGAGCCCGTTTAAAGAACCGATCATGTGGTGCCACCTCGACGAAGGATTCGGAGATCGACGAGATCGGAGTAGCCGCAACGGAGCGTGGGATGATGGTTGAAGAACGAAGGACTCGGATCGTTCGGTATAACCATTCTACACTCTTTACAGTTTGTTAGTTTAGCAATAATGGCAGATCCGGGTTAAAGTATACGATAGCGCCAGTTTAAAAGTTTTGTTCCGCATTTTGGCGTCTGTAGACTGCCGGGGCGCTAGCGTAGACTTACAGTGGTATCAGAGCCTCACCATTTTGCTATACTAACTTGTGCTAACGCGTTTAAAACATCGATCCGACCGAAAATCGAAAACTGCCAAAATCGCATTTTCCTTACTTGACAGTTTCTGTTGATTTTAAACGGTGTCAAAATTGATTTCTGTACATCTTAAAAATCCGTGCAGAGTTTTTTAAGACCCACGACAAAATTTGGGGTCGTAACTCCTCCAAGTTGCCGCGGAAGCGCGGCCAAACCCATGGTTTGGCCGCCTTTCCGCGGCCATGTGAGGAGCACGTGCTCCCAATTTTTTTTCTGTGGGTTCTTCTTTGGATTTTGGGGTTTCTGGTTAATACAGTTTTGGCCCAGGTTTTGTTACTGTTCACCAGTAAGCTGTGGGGCCCACTTTTTAATTTTTCGTCTTTGGTCGATCGAAATTTAAACACGTTAGTTTACAGTGCTTACATTATATCTCCGACCGGGAATGTCATTTGATCGGTAAACCGCGTCTGATTGCTATAGTTCTTTTAGACGGGTTTGCGAACGTGACATTCGCGTTGATGTTCTGTGTTGTGCTGTGATGTTGCGGATTTGTCGTGGTGGATAGCAGTGTGCAATGGTAGTACAGTTTGTGTTTATTTGTACATTTGATATTGCGGGGCGAGCGTCCAACATGTGGACTGCCGTCACTGCCTGTTGTATAATATTCTTTTGGGGCACGACCAGGTTGCGGTCGATGTACCTATTGTACTATTTTTCATTACTGTACTAGGTTTTACCCCGCGACGGAGTGCACGGATAGCCGGGTTCGGGAAAGCAACGGGTCCGCATCTCATGGCTTTGAGAGGCAGAGGGGCCCCACTTCAGAATTGGCAGACTATTCGCCGCACTCGTAGGGGGTACAGGTTGACCCAAGGAGGGGTGCCCAAGATTACCGGATTCTGTGAAGTGCCGGGTGTTCCATTCACTATGCTGTGGGGACTGCCTCGCTTCAAGTTTTGGCGGGTAACTTGCCGCACCCGTAGGGGTCTAGGTTTCATTGCACTGGCTATCCACACGACAGGGGAACGTTGAGTTTCAGCAGCGGCTCTGTGAAACTCGGGGATCCCAGATATCTGTATTGTTCTGTGATGCTTATTACTTTTCTGTAATGTTGCATATTATCACGCCTGGAGCGATTATGTATATTGGCTTATATACTATTAGATGTTGTATATGTTTTACACCCGCGCTAGTCCAGTCCCCGCTCTGTCGTTAGTTAAGTAACCTAACGGGTGATGACGGGACCCAGTGACGAATGCGGATGGCATATACGTACATTTTATTTTCGTTCTTTTCTGGTGTGATTGATTGATGGGACTGCGTTGATTCTGATCGATGCAAAGGAAAACAAACCTGTTTGAGTTGTTGGAACAATTTTAAAAAGTGTTATTGGAAAGACATTTTCTTTTGTTATGCATAGCGGTATTCAGTGGAATATCCAGCACCTCATTCGACGAGGCAAGGGCTGATATCCCTTCACCGGGAAAGACCCCTTGGACAGAAGTTTGCGTCAGGGTAATAACTTTACTATAGTCGATTACAAGTTGCTTTGCATAGCGGTATTCAGTGGAATATCCTGCACCTCATTCCACGAGGAAAGAGCCGAGATCCCTTAACCGGGAGTGACCTCTTTAGCAAGAGGTTTTCGCCACTATATTTTAAAAAAAAGCTATCATGTTCCTTCAGCGATATCAAGTTCACTACGCTAAAGGTTTTTTCGCCAAAAACCAGCCGTAGCCCTCCGTCGTTTCTTATGGATGGTCAGTAGTATTCAAGCTATGTTTGTTGGCTTTCGTCAAGGCATAGTGTTTGGTAGCTGCTGGGTATTCATTTGTTGCATAGATAGATGAGTTGGTTTGGGACAGTCGTATTACCTTGTTGGCTTTCGTCAAGGGTATGTACGGGTGGATTCAAATTAACAAGATAATGACGGGCAGAACTTGACATGTGACTTATGATTTGTTGACTTTCGCCAAGGTCATAAGAGCATGGGGCAAGAAAATGATATCGGGAGTTTCTAAAGAAACTGAAACTTGCCAAGTATGCGCATACCTTCTGGAGTATGAATAACGTGGATGCATTCCATCACGTTAACATGCGATGAGAGTTGGATCCCGATTCCCACTGATGAGTTGGTTTACTCTTCGGGTGATCCCGATTGATTCTTCTTTAGGTTTGGAGGAGAATTTGACAGGACAGTGGGAGGTTTCCAGATTAGATAAAGTGATGACCATTCTGATCTAGGTTAGAGTGCACGCAGAGTGTTTCTTTTCTCTCTCTCTCTTAATGGCAGCGACCTTTGACCGACCCTAGACTATGACTCAGAGACCAGGTTGACCGAACCTTCTTAAAATACTGGCTTTTGGATTGTCTATGTTGCATAAGTCATTGCCACTCCTTCTTTTACCCTTTGAATTTCTCAGAACACCCGTATTACTACGGATATCCACTTCCATTGGATAGATCCATCGTATGGTTATATACGAACTCGAAGGGACTTCTTCGAGGATGGATCCAGGTTCAGGAGAAATAGAATTGGTTTATTCAGTTGTCTTTTATTATCACCTTCTCTCAGGTTGCGAGAGCTCCTTAGTTTAGGAGAGCACACCTATTACGCTTATTGGATAGTCTTATTCCAAACCATAGGCTGGTGCCGAAAGGTAGGGAATGAAGAAAACCAATTAGCCTAAGTAGGGTGTGCAGAAGGTAATATGTAAAGACAAAATAAAGGGATTAGAAAGAGGGCAAAGTAAATTGCGACTGATATCATTCACGACCAAAACCGCGTATTTCATCGCCACTCCTATTTCACCTTTAAAAGAATAAGGTATTATTCAGTTGTCTTTTATCATCACCTTCTCTCAGTTGCGAGTACTCCTTGGTTTAGGAGGGTGCACCTATTATGCTTACTGGATAGTCTTCTTCCAAACCATAGGCTGGTGCCGAACGGTAGGGAAGGAAGAAAACCATTTAGCCTAACGATGGTGTACAGAAGGTAACGACTAAAGACAAATAAATTGATTTGGTGAGATGGCAATAAAATATACGGTTGAAGTCATGAATTGGATTATGGAAGAGGCATTGCTATGAATACCAGGATACCCCTACGAAACATTTTCATGTTTCAGTGCATTGTTAAAGAAAAACTGTTTTCCCGATTAGACACTTACTCCAAGGGTATGTATTTACCAGGTTTCATTTTCATATCTGTATGGTTTTACAGATGATGAGTGGGAGTAAGATATTGGGAATTAGGTGATCATCCTCATTATATCGGAATTCGTTGTAATTGGTGATATTTGAGGAAATCGCCAGGGTACAGTTTTCTACCTACGACGCACAGGTTTTGAGTTGTTTAACTCAGCGGACTTATACAGAGTATTGTATGTTGTCCAAGTGTCCTTCAGGACAAAGGGGTAGGTCCTCGTACTTTGTTCTGTTTACTTATAACTTCTCTAGTATTTAGACGAGTGTTTCGTAGAAATACAAGGTCTAAGTTTTGAGAAGTTGTGGGTATAAGAATAAAGTGGAGAACCAGGTGTCACAAGTATCGGGATTCTTCAAAGAGATCGAAGATGTAGATTCTTGTGATTGGTATTCAGATGATAGTGATGGTTTTGAGAAACGTGTTTCTTTTTCAGGTTACTCATAATTGGATGGTTTCCTAAGTTGAGTAATGCTGAATAGCCTCTTTCCATTAAGTTGATATGCACTGGAGACAGCTGCATGGTTTGAATATGGTTCCAATTAAATAAGTGCCAAAGTTTCTGTATTGGATATAGAATGGATCGCACCTTAAAAGAAATTAAGGTATGGGGAGTTGTCCAGCTTATGCTTAAAACCAGACTCTGGATAACTCAGGGCACGTTTCTGTAATGGCTGTTTTGTGGGTTGACCCTGGCTATGACGAGGGTTGATATTCTACCATTTGGAAGATCAATAGTGATATTGTTCTTGACTCGCCACAGTTTTAGTAAAATGGATCTTTTTCAGAAAACAGTAGTGGGAGTATGGTAGAACTGGAAGTGATTCCAGAACCGCGAACGATTACGGAAAATTTAATAGGACCTATACATTCAATCAGGTTTGACATTCCAATAGCCACTCCGCAGATTTGGTAGGTAACCTCAGACACCCGAGAGGTACTTCGGTAGCCTCAAGGACGGTGACAGGGAGGTTCTTATCTACCCAGACTTGACACTACTGTTGTTCCAGGATATGAGACCCGGTAGGAGGGTTGTCGTAGTCAGTGGGAGCAGCGGAAGCATAGTGGGCAAGATGCTTATATCTATTTATAGACTTGAGCAGTTATAGCGGAGATAGATCATCTAATTTTGATGTGACAGTCATGGGTTTGACTTCAATCAGGATAGGGGATGGATCTGTTAAGAAGGCAGTAGGGTGTGATGTCATGGTATCAGGATGACATACACAGAGTGGGAAGCAAAATTCCTATACTACAATCGGTTGTACTGTGGTCATCACACAGTTGTTTCTCCAGACAAGACATGGATATAATATTAGACATTCTGGTTTCTGGATCTATGGTTTTAGATCTAGATTTGGGTGGTTTCCCAATGTGGGTACTTTGACAGATATTCTAATGGTTTTTAGAATAGTTGACTCCTAGCATGGTAGAGTACCTGCAGGTGATGGAGTCACCCTCTCTAAAGGTGTCGTATAGACTAAAGGGGAGAGGGATGTGCATGATTGGCAGATCACTTGCTTAGGCAATTGAGTCAATCATGAGATGTCAAGTACCGCACCAAATGTTGTTTTTGCACTAGATGCAATAAGTTTGTATTAATCCAATCCTGGAGAAACATAAGGAAGCAGTTTTAGAACACTAGTACATGTTCTACGGATTTGATAACGGCAGCCTCTTTCGGGAGACGGTTATCATTCCATGCTTCAAAGGTGACATGGATGACAGAGTGATTGTCAGAGTTTTAGTTTTCCCTCTGACGAGAGACAGTATTATGGACAGGTGGTCCAAAGGATACTGTGGGTGGCATAGTGCCCGATACTGATTAGGTTCAGTGATCGATACAGTCTAAGAAGTTTGGATATGGTGTTCATTTATGAACTAAGGTCCCATCAGATATCCAGACATATTCTAAGACAGGTACTACTCAATTCGGGAGATGGCTTTCTCCGCGAACTTGAGATTATGAGAGATACAGAAAGAAACTTCTAGGCGGATCCACTCACTGAGGCTATTTTCTCGAACACAATAGTTTTACAAACGGGCTTTGTGAAACTGATTAGTAGAGGAGTTGGATGTTCGGTTTCACACGGGCTGTGAGTAGTCGACATCGCAATATTAGCCTTGAGTGCAAGTGGGAGATTGTTGGAGATAGTGCCCTCATAGTCAATTATTGGATCGCAGGTACGTGATTGCAATGATTGCGGAGGACCTATCCCGGTAGGACAGTCTTACTCGAAATGATAGTATGCTATCTGGTTTGCCTTTATCAGTTGTGTACATGTTCAGGTGACTGATTGCATGTTACACTTTGATAGAGCCCTTAGGATCTTGCTTTACTACCAACTGTATGAGGGCGATCATATACGTGAGAGTTAGGTAGTTTATATGCATATCCTTAATTGTGGTCCCTAGTCGTGGGAGTTTCGAGACAGGGCATCGATACTCCGGAGTAGACTAGTGTATACAGTCGAGACCCCGGCGAGGGGCGGTGGCCGGTCTCACAAGCCACTGGTGTATGTTGGATCACCTAAGATGTATACAGGTGCTCATTGGGTTATGAGTACACCGGACAGGACTCGCCGGGAATCTGCTAGTTAGTATTATATCTACCGTCAGATAGCAGTTCCCTGGTGACATGTGTACAGGTTAGTTCATCACCTGAGGTCGTCATTTGTCTCGTGTGAGTTCCCACTGTGCTTTGATTTCTACCCTACCACGGCTCAAAGGAGTCATGCAAACAGGTAGCTTTTGGGTACAGTCCCGAGCCATATGGAGGCACGTGAGCGGATCGGCAGGGGATTCGTCTCTCCCGGTATTGGGGGCGAGGTCGTGCTGTGTCTAGGAGAGCCATTACACAAATCCATGGCCATGGTAGGAGATTTACTGGTAGGTACTCCAGTAGTATCTCAGGGTGTATTGAGGCTACACTCCGACACGACTTATACTGCTTCTGGGGGTCTGACGTTACTAGCCCCCTAGGCGGATATGCGATACTCATTGACGAACGGACCGGACTGTATATACATTGTCACTGTTAGGCTCAGTAGGGTTTCTGGATGTGTTAGCTCATCGGCCACCCTTGAGTGCGCTCATCAGCCTCCCTTAAGTTCAGTCCATGGGCAACCGTTACGCATAGCTAGTGCCGCTGACGGTTTGTGGTTAAACCCACTGCCAGGGTACTGAAGAGTCATTAGAGTCCCCCACAGACAGTTTCCCAAGTTTCGGGCGAAACGTTGTAGAGGCCGTATGGTTTTATGGCAGGGTTCGGAAAATGCACGTGCGTTTACGCACGTGTTATTTTTCGGGCAGATAATACTGGTCGGCTTTGGTTTAAGCCGGATCCGAGTATTATATTGAGTAGGTATAATATCTTTGTCTCAGTTGCATTTGTATTCGGTCGTAATACAAGTGCGGGTATTTTTATACAGTTTCGGGGTTATCCTGAAAGTCGTTTCAGGATCACTTTTGGAAGTTGCCAGTTTCCAGTTTTCTATCAGCCGTCTTTTAACATTCGGTTAAAGACGGATTTATCTTTTCTTCAGTTGGAGTGAGTCATGCTTCTAGAAGGTTCTAGAAGGTTCTAGATTTGGTGAGGTGGAGGGTGACTCATGCTTTGATTTCAAAGAGGTTTTGTTTTCATTAAGATATTTTTGCTTGATCTTTTGGTTATGATAAGGTTACATGCTATTCTCACCCTCCCTCTCCTTCACTCACCTCCCCCCCTCTCATATATAGGCCGGCCCTCTCTCTCCTCCCCCTTGATTGATTTTGAGAAAATTATGGTTGCAAAAGAAAAGAGTATAGTTTTGGATGCATAGAAATTTCATAGTTCATTTCTTGTTCCATTTCATTTCCATCGGCAACTTCATTAACCGATCGTCCACGGACTTGGACGAAACGAGACAAAGTCATCTACTCATTCTCTACATCAATTCTTGGTCGTCTCTTTTAGCAAACTTGACGATCGAGTTGCCTCGAGTCAGAGGCGGGAGCCCGTTTAAAGAACCGATCATGTGGTGCCACCTCGACGAAGGATTCGGAGATCGACGAGATCGGAGTAGCCGCAACGGAGCGTGGGATGATGGTTGAAGAACGAAGGACTCGGATCGTTCGGTATAACCATTCTACACTCTTTACAGTTTGTTAGTTTAGCAATAATGGCAGATCCGGGTTAAAGTATACGATAGCGCCAGTTTAAAAGTTTTGTTCCGCATTTTGGCGTCTGTAGACTGCCGGGGCGCTAGCGTAGACTTACACCTATGGTATCAATTTACAATGTATGATTTATACTAGGCATGAACAAATGTTATAATAATACATATGCACGAGAATAACAATTCTTATGATTTCATTTTA
Source organism: Agapanthus africanus (assembly GCA_030015575.1). Lineage (NCBI taxonomy): Eukaryota > Viridiplantae > Streptophyta > Magnoliopsida > Asparagales > Amaryllidaceae > Agapanthus > Agapanthus africanus. The sequence continues at coordinate 59,431,614 of JASDDO010000029.1, forward strand.
AATATTTGTTGCAATAACACAGGTCTAAGCAATTAACATGTTTCAGATTTATATTTATCAAGCGTCGTGACATGGCAATTACCAGGGTATGTGTGTACACATGAATAGTGCTCATGCTGCATATAAAAACCTGGTAATGGTGCATGCGTCCTACAAATGAGTTTGCGTCTATGGGTACAACATATAGATCCTAACTGCAGCAAATATCATGCAAGTATTATTATTCTAATGTCACAAGTAAATATCAAAGTTTACTATTTTCAAGTTTACTAAATCTATCGGGCGACTCGCGCCATCCAAACGATCGTCCCCCGTAGATGTTAAATCTACTCACCCGTGATCCCACGCTAGGTGTGTCTGACCACCTGCTTTCCTTTCTCCGCTGCGCTTGAAGTCCCCGCCAGCGAACCTAGAATTTACAAAAGTCACCATATAAGGAAAAATCCTGCAAAACACGATATATCTATAGAAAGGGATACGCGTGCGTGAAATTAGACGCGCGTGCACACGCCACGTCGCGATGCGCACAAACCCACCAGAACCTACACCGACGCGCTGTGTCGCGCAGCGCGCCACAGAACCACGCGTATCACGCGCGTGTCGCACGAGACTTAAAACATCAAAAACACGATACAGGCTCCAGATTTTGCCTCAGGACCCAACTTAAAAAGTTGCAGGTACCAACACTCTAGACTACCCATCAGGACCCCATACCCAAAATCCCCACACCCTACCCCCTACTCTGGCCGCAATTTGCGGCCAGAATGATTAAACCGGCGGCCGAGAGGGGGAGGTGGGTCCCCGTGCTCTGTGTGTGTGTCTCTACTAGTCTCACTATGCTACAGTCTCCACAATTTTATTTTTAAGGTCTCAGGTCAACAGCAGAATCTACAGAGGCTAAAAGTCACTAAAACTGCCAATTTACGCCAAGTCGGATAAGTCGGGTATCTTGTGAAATCTGGGACCAAACTTGGGTGTTCTAGTCTCCACAGCACCTAATAGGGCTACTCTAACCATCACAACCAATTCTTAGCCAAAATTCTCTTAATTCATCCAAAATCACCACTAAAGCATGCAATAAACACCAACTAAGCTAGATAACCATAATTTTCGCAATTTAATATTATCTATCTAATTTTAACGACACTACTAGGCTAAAACAGACTAACTAACACCTAAAAGGGCTTATTAAGCTACAAGCACTCTAATGTAACTAGATCTAACATCACCACACAATCCTAATACTAAAATTCCGATAAAACACTAAACTAGCTAAACAAACTCATAACCTAAGCAACATGGAAAGAGTTTAGGAATTATACCCCTTAGGAACCTCTCAAACGAGGAGAAGGAGAAGAAGAAGAGAGTGGGTGCTGCAAAACTTGGCTGGAAATGAGCTGAGCTTCACTGTTGCTGAAGCTGATGCTGTTGTTTGGGCTGAAATGTTGCTGTTGCTGTTGATCCAGTTCTGGGCTGGGCTGTTGCTGTTGTTGGGGTTGTGTTGGTGTTGTGGTGCTGATGTTGTGTAGTTGGTGTGTGTGTTGGGGCTGATGTGGTGTGGGTTTGAGCTGAAGTGGTATGGTGTCGGGCTGAAAGTGTTGCTGTTTCAGTTGATGCTGCTGCTGCTGAATTGAGTTGAAGCTGAAGCTGTTTTTGTGGTAGAGCAAGGTTATTTGAAGATGGTTGTGTGTGTGAGTTCATGAAGTGGGCTGTTGCAATGATGATAGGGGCTGAGGTGGTGATATATGGCTAATGTTTTGGGCTGATGGTGCTGTTTTGGTGGCTGAAACAGCTGCTGTTGCTGCAGTTGGTGTGCTGATGTGTGAAGAAAAGAGCATGAGATTGGGCTGATGTGAATCATCGGCTGCTGTAGCAGCAATAGGTGGTGGTATGGGTGGCTGATTTGATAAAAATTTGGGCTGATGTTTGTGTGTATGAGTGAGAGAGGTGTGAGTGTGAGAAGACCTTCAAAAGGTTTGAGTTGAAAAAGGGGTGACTTAACCTTAAACCATCATGACACATCACATCCCTCTCTCTCTCTCTCTCAAGCAAGTCAACCTTAAAACTCCCTAAACACCCATGGTCAAAGCCAACCATCCTCAATTAAACTAATTAGCTCAAAACAACTCAATTATCTTAACCAAGGGCCTAACCCACCATGGTTAACTTAAACATGATTAACCCACAAGCTCCATTATATGGCAAAACCCTAGTCTTAACTCTAGCTAACGTGCACAAGTGTGTGTGGTCGAGATAAAATTCTACAAAAATCACCATAATTCCAGATAAATTACTAGAAACCCATTTTGGTAAACTTTTTACCAAAAACCCCACATTAACACACAATTACCACTAACCCTAATCTCAGGTGTTACAGTCACTTTTAAAAGTTTTATCGCCTGCTTCCTTCATGAAGATGTCCTGTCAAAGACGGCTCCGAAGTTCGTGAATATCAACGACCCCTTTGGGTTCGGTTTAAATAAGTGGCCGAATAAAGAAGAGGACTTGCCGCAGTTCTACATTCCCATCATGCCAGCGGTATCTTTCGAGTCGATCGCAGCTCCTGATATGGATGAGGAGACTTTCTTCGTGGGCTTCATCAGTGTCTGGCTCAGTTGGTTCTCCATTCCTATGCATCGCCGTTTCATGAGAGCCTCAGTTATCTACCCTGCTCATCGCATTGTTGAGGGAACGCGACTAGCAGTGGGCATTACAGGGCTAGCGCATCTATATCATGGGTTGAGCGCCGTGGCCAATACCTCAACTCCAGGCGTAGATGTGGTAAATTTCTCTCTTCATTACTTTACGTCCTGGATTGGGATGCACATGCTGGGGGCATTTGCTGCGCACCAAAGACCCAGCTTTTATGACGCTTACACTTTTCCGCGGCTCATGCGGCCGGTGGACGCTTATGCTCCTGACCCGACTCAGTCTGGGGCTATTCGCGTGCTGGTTAATCCCTATGCCAATACAGGCGGGATGGTATTCAACGACCGAGTTCTCTCTGCTCCCTCAGGACTGGTTCAACAGCTCTGCGACTTGTCGAAAGAGGGGGTACCTTCTCTGAAGCCTAGGGAAGCCATGCACCTATATTCGATCAGAACAGGTTATCTGGTATTTCGTCAGAACGGTGTGGCCCTTTTTATGAGGTACAACCCACACCGCTTTGCTCGGCAACTTGGATATGACCAGGGCGTCCCCTTCGAGGCATTTACAGTGGCGCCTAGCCCATCGCCAGAAGTTGTTCGTGACGCCGCTCATCACTTCATGCGGCTGAACACTGGTTCCCGCTTCATGATTCCTGAAGCCGATCATATTCCTCGATGTGTGGGGTCATTCACGGGCTGGTATCTCCACCGAGTCAGTCCAATCATTGCCGAGGAGAGGAAGGTGCTCCTCGGATATAGGGCTCCTACTCCGATCCAAGCCACGGGAGTTCTGCCGCAACCGCGTGCAACGGTTCGCCCTCCATTGAGGGATACCAGTGTCGTGCTTATTCCGGAGGCGGCAGAAGTGGATTTAACTCCCACAGCTGGTATGTCACTGCGTACTAGGGCTCAATATGGGCTAATAGGGCGCCAGTAGCTGTGTCATCGGCCGCGGCGTCAACAATGGCCGTGTCGTCATCGGTAGCACCGCCGAGCGAGGACATTGAAGGCGAAGTAGGTCAACGCCATACCAAAGCTCCATGGGGAAGGAAACGATCGTCTTCGGCGGTTAGTTCTGGGCCCAAGAGGCAGAGGAAGATGGTCACCAATCTGCTCGACTCTTTAATAGAGTCCGAGCGTATTCTTCAAGATGAACCACTAGCCATGCAAAAATCGGATGGTGGTCTACTTTTTCCGGGTTCATCTGCTGAGAAAGACGTATAATTGGCTGAGGCTATAAGACGTTCACAAGATGAATATGAGAACGTAAGGATCCCGAAGAGGCATTATCCTGCCGTCATTTTTTTACAAAGACCCTCCATCGATATGGCGGCTATTCATAGGCCCTTTGGAAGAATAGGATGAGAGGGCCCTTAAGTAGGCTGTTTCAGCCGACGCCGAAGACGCACTTTCATTGTGGACCGGTGGCCACGAGTCTACTCTCGAACCTCTGCGAGCATATCTCCTCAGGAAGAAGCGTCGGCTTGAACAAGCCATATTAGAGGCTCCCTTACGCATTGGTATGTTCATGTATCTCTTTGTAATATTTTGTATTGCTCGTATACATATATATATATATATATATATCCTTATCCTCGTACAAACTTTGCAGGGACTTCGGCGGCGGCGGAGGATCTGAATTCGAATCGCGCTTTGACTGTAGACTCCGCTAATATCCCCAATGAAACACTAATCAGTGTGGTGGGGGTCGATGCAACCGTTGCTCCTGCGATGGAGCCTCCCTCGGTGATTCCCACTCCCCAAGCGCTTGCTCCCCCTGGAGAGGAATCTTTGTTGGTCGCCGACCCAATGGATCTTTTTAGGGGCGGCCCGGAGATTAGGGGACAGGTAGTCGAGGCTGCCGTCCTTCCGCTGGAGCTTGTAGTGGCAGCCACTGCTCCTCGCTCGGAAGTCATTACACTGGCCCACGTCCTCGATGATTTGCCTGGGGGCACGGAGGAGGCCGCCGAAGCTGCTATTTCTCCAGCCCAGAATGGGATAAGCATCGAAGGTAGCCTTCTATATTTTACATTAATAATCTCTCCATTATCTGAACCCTTCTGTCTATTCAGAATTGCGTGGCTTGGCGGCGTCTATTGCCGATCTATCTCCTTGGAAGTCCTTTCAGCGCCTGTTGGAGATGGCCGCTCCGCAGGCGATATCTCCTCAACGCATCGTCCTCTCTTCCGGGCAAGGTCAGTGTCTTTTGCCCTCTCCTCACGGTGTTATTATTATTTCATATAATGGCATTGATGTCTTCTACAGTTCTGGAAGCCGATGACGATGTTGAGACCCCTCTTGTATGACTGTGGGTAAGTAAAGTCTCAACGTTGTTCTATTTGTTCTTTGCTTACAAGTCTCGCTGATTGTTTATAAATCTGAACAGCTTTGCCAGTTCTTACCACGCTGGAGTCTCGCATCGTCATGCAACCCGGCCCCTATGCTCTACGTGCCTCGGAACGGATGGCAAAGCTAAGTCTCCACTCCCTGTCAGCCCTAATTGAGGATCTTCACGCTGGCAGTCTGATCACGGCCGAAGCATTTGCCGCTGAAGCCAATGGCTCTCTTCCCTTTCTTGCCACCTACCATAGTGAAACATTGGTGCAAGTCTGGGTTGAGTTTTTTCGGCAGGTGGAGGCTTGCTTGCATGTTCTTGAATGTACACGCCTTCCTTCGGAGGTTGTGGCCGTGAAGGCGAGCTTACAGGGGCTTATTGAGCGGTGCGCTGCGAATATGATATCATGTAAGAAGAGGCTCGGCCGCAAGTTTTCGGAGAGGGAGCTGGCTTCCAAAACGTTGAGGTAGCTTCAAGCCAATCTTACGGCCAAAACCACTAGGGCATATGAACTGTGGCGGGTGATTCAAGAGGCTATCAAGGAGGTGGAAGCCATTGATAAAGCCGCCGTTTTTACTCGTGAAATGGTCGAAGCCCATAAGGTTACTGAAAAAGAGCTTGAAGGCTGGCTTGCCTCATACCAGGCCCAACAGGCTCAAGCGGAGGCCCGTGTTTTGACGATAATAAATCATGAAGCCGAGGCCCAGCGGAAAAGGGGTGAACTGGCAAATCTACTGAATCGTCCGTCGGCTTGAAGAATTGTATATTTTTTATTCTTCTTTTGTACATACTCCTGAATGAGAGTATATTTTCTTTTATTCTTTCATAAATTGTACTTTGTATTCATTTTGATTCATAAATAAAAGACATATTTTGCTTCATGATGGTGTGTCCCTTTTAGTAAGTGTATTCTACGGATAGTCTGTTTTGATTTCTCTGTAGGACAGCGATGGCTTAGGATTCAGGGTTAAGATCTGCCTCCTAAGACTTTTCAACTTTATGAGCCGTGAGGGTCCCATAAAGAATTTTCTGCCTACAGGTCAAGAGGATCCCGTAGGTGTAATTTCTCCTTAAGAATCGTGAGGATTCCTAAGTGTGTTTCCTCTTGAGAGTCGTAAGGATATCACAAGAGAGTTTGCTCCCTTACGAGTCGTGAGGACCCGTAAGTGATAGGTGAGGTTACCATTATCCGCATTTCACGGAGTCAGGAGTTGCTCTGGATGCTTCCCATAGGGTCGGTTCGACATAGCCATGTTCTGCGAGGACCAGGCTCCGCTCTGGACGTTTCCTACGGGGTCAAGATTGACATAGGCTGTGTTCCACATGACCAGAATTTTGCTCTGGATGCTTCCCACGGGGTCATAGCTGTGTTCTGCGAGGACCAGGCTCCGCTCTGGATGCTTCCGACGGGGTCGGATTGACAAAGCCGTGTTTTGCGAGGACCAGGATCTGCTCTGGACGTTTCCTACGGGGTCAGGATTGACATAGGCCATGTTCCACGTGACCAGGAATTTGCTCTGGATGCTTCCCACGGGGTCATAGCCGTGTTCTGCGAGGACCAGGCTTCGCTCTGGACGTTTCCCATGGGGTCAGGATTGACATAAGACGCATTCCATGTGACCAGGAATTTTGCTCTGGATGCTTCCTACGGGGTCATAGCCGTGTTCTGCGAGGACCAGGCTCCGCTCTGGATGCTTCCCACGGGGACATAGCCGTGTTCTGCGAGGACCAGGATCCGCTCTGGATGCTTCCCACGGGGTCATAGCCGTGTTCTGCGAGGACCAGGATCCGCTCTGGACGTTTCCCACGGGGTCAGGATTGACATAAGCCGTGTTCCACGTGACCAGAAATTTGCTCTGGATGCTTCCCACGGGGTCATAGCCATGTTCTGCGAGGACCAGGCTCCGCTCTGGACGTTTCCCACGGGGTCAGGATTGACATAAACCACGTTCCACGTGACCAGGAATTTGCTCTGGATGCTTCCCACGGGGTCATGATTGACATAAGCCGCATTCCACGTAATCAGGAATTTTGCTCTGGATGCTTCTCACGGGGTCATAGCCGTGTTCTGCGAGGACCAGGCTCCGTTCTGGACATTTCTCATAGGGTCAGGATTGACATAGGCCGTGTTCCACGCGGCCAGGAATTTTGCTCTGGATGCTTCTCACGGGGTCATAGCTGTGTTCTGCGAGGACCAGGCTCCGCTCTGGACGTTTCCCTTGGGGTCAGGATTGACATAGGCCATGTTCCACATGACCAGGAAGGGTTGACTTTATCCGCATTTCATGGAGTCGGGGTTTGACTCTCGGTTATCTGCGCACCGCCGAGTCATAGAACTGGGAATTGCCGCGGTTCCGCTTTTCCTGATGTTGCGTCTGTTGTAATAAGACGAATGTTGAGATGATCTCCAGGCTGTCTGTGAATCATTGAGATTTGGCTTCTTCTTCTGATGGAGCCTGGGGAGGGAAAGTGTGATTCCTTCTTTGTTTGCGCCCCTGGATTGTATACAGGGATTGATGTGATCTCACCTGTAGGACAAAAAATTTCATTCATTTTTTTTATTTCTTTCCGCGATGCTCTATCATTTCAGCTTTTATATCGCGAAGGTCGCGATTGCCCAATCATTTCGGCTATTTTTCGTGGTGCCCAATCATTTCAGCTATTTGTTTTATTTTTACTCGCTACTTTTTTATTGCTTGTTGCCCAATCATTTCGTCTATTTTTGTATGCATACATTTTTACTTGCTGATTTTATTGCAAGTTGCCCAATCATTTCAGCTATTTTGTATGCATGTGTGGCTTGCTGGCTTTTCGCTGCAAGCTTGGAATTAGACACCGATTTCGGCATCAGCACCGCTACAACTGGGATATTGCCAGGAGTGAATCATCATTTGCCTTTGTCGATGTCGAACAAAGGTGGCTTAGTAAACAGGGTTAGGATCCTGTCGACTAAGGCTTTTAACTTTACGAGCCGTAAGGGTCTCATAAAGGTATTTCTTCCTACGAGTCGTGAGGATCTCGTAAGTGCGTTTTCTCCTTAGGGATCGTGAGGATCCCTAAGTGCATGGTCACTTATAATTCGTAAGGATCTTACAAGAGTGCTTTCTCCTTATAAGTCGAGAGGACTTACACGGGCTGTTTACCGTGTAGACATATCCCTAGTCACGGATGGGACTTTATTAGGGAAATGTTTATTCGCGCCCGTGGATTGTATATAAGGGTCAGCATTGAGCCGCTTGTAGGGCAGCATTGGAGGTTGTGGTGGCCGCTTAAGAACAGGTTCAGATCCCTGTAGCTTAAGACTTTCGAATCTTATGAGCCGTTAGGGTCTCATAAGAGGGTTCTCCTTACGAGTCGTGAGGATCTCGTAAGTGTAATTTCTCCTTAGGAATCGTGGGGATCCCTAAGTGTGTTGCTCCCTTGTGAGTCGTAAGGATATCACGCAGGTGGTTTCTTCTCACAAGGTCGAGAGGACCTTGCAAGTGTCTTTTAACGAGGTTGCGCCCTTTCAGGTTTTCACAAAAACTCGCTGGTAGCCCTGCTTTTTTTACTCACGGCGCCCTTTCGGGTTTTCATCCGTACCCATTTTGCTTATGGACATACCGTTTTTTTATTCTTTCCTTTTTTTTGTGTCCGCCTTGGGATGCTGCAGTCCATAGTAGTTTATCGACGTCTCGGTCAACAGCTAGTTTTAGGACATAGTGGTCCATCGTTAGTTTAAGGACGTTTCGGTCCGGACCGGCTACTACTTATAGAATTTGGGCTTAGGAAGATAGCGAGCGGACATAGTCGTCGTCATCTATCATTGACCTAAGCCGTGACCCGTCAGGCGTAGTATTTCTTTACGAAGCGAACGTTTATTGGCCGGAAAGGTCTTTCGCCATGCATGTCCATGAGTAGATATTCTCCACCCTGGTAAACTTTATCTATGATATACGGGCCTTCATAGTTCGGCTCGAATTTTCCCCGCTTGGCACGATTGGGGATCATAGGTCTTTTGACCACTAGCACGAGTTTGCCTTGGCGGAATGTTCTCGGCCCAGTCAATTTCTCATATGAGCACGTCATTTTCGCTTTATAAGCCTCCGGATTTTGCTACGCCATGAGCCTGGTTTCATCAAGGGCGTCGATCTCCTCAAGCCGAAGGTGCGCATTTTCTTCGTCTGTTAGCTCGTAGTGAACTGCCACTCGTAGAGAGGGTAACTCTATCTCAAGGGGAAGTACCGCTTCTGTGCCGAATACCAATGCATACGGCGTTGTGTTCATGGCCGTTTTGAAGGTAGTTCGATATGCCCAGAGAGCTTCATGCAGTCTCTCGTGCCAATCCCTCTTATTTCGAGACACCGTCTTTTTCACGATCTTTGTCAAGGTTTTGTTGAAAGCCTCAGCTAGACCGTTAGTTCAGGGGTTATAGACCGAAGAGTATCTCCAGTCTATGTTATGCTGTTGTGCGAAGCGGCTGTTCTTGTGGCTCCTATAGGCTGGTCCGTTATCGGAGATAATCCGTCGCGGAATGCCGAACCGGTAAATGACGTGTGTTATGAAGAAATGGAGAATATTCTCCGTCTTCACCTCCCTCAGCGGTACTGCTTCTGCCCACTTGGAGAAGTAATCATTTGTCGCCAAAATGAATCGATGTCCTCTGGACGATGTTGGCTCGATAGGGTCGATTATGTTAGTTCCCACATTTCGAATGGCCAGCTGGCCATCGTTGGATGTAGTGGATTTGGATGCTGATGGATAAAGTCTCCGTGAATCTGGCATGAGTGGCACTGCTTCGCATACTTGAGGCAGTCCTGAATCATCGTGGGCCAATAGTAGCCCATCCTTTTGATCTTCAGCTTCATCTTCGGCCTGGCTTGGTGAGAACCGCAGAGTCCGTCGTGAGTTTCTTGGATGACTCTCTTTGCCTCTTCAGGTCCTAGGTATCTTAGCCACAGAGAATCAAATGATCTCTTATACAGAGTATCATTGACAAAGGAAAAAGATAGAGCTCGCTTCATGAGCTGATGTTTTGAGGACGCATCTTCAGGCGTTCGACGGGATTTGAAGTCGTCTATAAAGACTTCTCTCCAATCCTCAGCCTTTTCCTGGTCTTTTATTTGCAGAGCCATTTGCTCGGTTGCTCCCTTTTCTTCGGACGACTCCGGAGATATTTCTGCCGGTGCAAGAATCCGACGGCTTTGCACAATGATCCTCACGTCATTGAGGCTCTCGTCAGCCAGTTCTTTAGCGAGCTTGGCTAACGCATCCGCCTTGCTATTCTCTGCGTACGGTATGCTTTCCAATGTATAGGAAGGAATTTGAGTCAGCAGTTGCTGTACTCTCTAGCCGTACTTCACCAACTCTGGCTTGCACGTTTGATAGTCACCGTTTACTTGACTAACGACCAGTTGGCAGTCTCCGTATATGATGAGGTTTTCAATTCCCATGTTGATAGCGATCTCGAGACCTGCTATCAAAGCTTCATATTCGGCTTCATTGTTCGTCCTCGGCTCTGTTAAGGAGAAGGCAAAGCGCATTATCCCTCCTCGTGGAGTCACGAAGACGAGGCCTACCCCTGATTTGATTATAGGGGTGCTTTGTTTGCGCTTCTTCATGGAAGATGCTCCGTAAAAATAGAGTTCCCACCGGGTATCGTTCTCTCTTCTTTCCTCGTCGATCGTGTCAAACGCGTGTTCATCCGGCAATTCACAGTTCAAGGGAGAGTCGGCAGGTATCGGATGCTCAGCGAGGAAGTCGGCGATGGCCTGGCCTTTCACTGCCTTGAGGGGTCGATAAGTTATCGAGAACTCCATCAAGAGCAGGGCCCATTTAGCGAGCCACCCCGTCAATATGGCCTTTGACATCAAATACTTGAGAGGATCCACTTTTGATATGAGATGGACCTCATATGCTAACGCATTGTGTCTGAGCTTCATTATTGCGAAGATCAACGCCAGGCAGTGTTTTTCGATGGGGGAGTAGTTACTTTCTGCCCCCAGTAGAACTCGACTCAGATAGTAGAGAGCTCTTTCTTTTCCTTGGTCGTTCTCTTATGCCCACAGCGCGCCTAAAGAGCCTTCGAGGGCTGGTGTATACAGAATGAGAGGCTTTCCCTTGACCGGAGCGGTCAGCACCGGCGGATTCTGCAGGTATTGCTTAATTTCGTCCAGTGCGCCTTGGCATTTGTGATCCCAGACGAAAGGGGTCCCCTTCTTCATTAGGTGACTGTAAGGACGGCACTTGCCGGAGAGATTGGCTATAAATCGCCGGATATATGCGAGCTTTCCTTAGAGAGATTGCAGCTGCTTGAGAGTCTTTGGCGGGGGCATTTCCATGATCGCCTTGATCTTCGACGGGTCTATCTCGATGTCTCGGTGTCGGACGATGAATCCCAGAAATTTGCCTGAGGACACTCCGAACGCGCATTTGAGAGGGTTCATCTTCAAGTTGTATTGCTGAAGGTGTTTAAATACGATCTTCAGATGCTCTAGATGTTCCTCATATGATTTACTTTTCACCACAAGATCGTCAATATAGCATTAGACGATTTCATGTATGAGGCGTCGAAAATCTTCGTCATGGCCCTCTGATAGGTGGCACCGGCATTCTTTAGACCAAAAGGCATCACCTTGTAGCAGAATATGCCCAAAGGGGTTCGGAAAGCTGTATGCTTCTGGTCTTGGGGATGCATCTTTATCAGATTGTATCCTGATGAGCCGTCCATGAAGGAGAAAACTTCTTGAGTGGACGTATTATCTATCATCAGCTTGTAGGGTTCCTAGGCACACTATAGAGGTCTCACAAGGCATCAACCATGCCAAATTCAAAATTTACGGTGCCGAGAAACCCTAGACTACAGATCGTTGGCTAGAATTCTAGGCGAAAAGATAATCTAGTTAACTACTTAACTAAAAGTTAGATGCTACAACCTTTGTAGATCCGGTTCTCCACTTCCTTAGCTCCACGTGGGTGTCCTCTCGCTGTCCATCATGAATCCCGAACTCAATCGTCGGCTTCATCGGAGAAACGGGCGAGCTAGGTCGTCGGCTTCGTGTCAAAGACGATCTACGTCGAGGCATCACAAGTTCAAGCTCCGACTTCACAAAGTTGTGAAACTTGTGAAGAAAACACCCAAAACAACTTGGCAAGAGGTAGAGGGTGAAGAAATAGGAGGTGGGTTCACTTTAGAATTGGATTTCTCTCACTAGAACTCAAGTTGCCATTGATGGCATCAAGGTTTCTATCTTGAAGAAGAAGGAGAAGATGAAGCTAGTATTATGATAAGTCTTTTAAAATGAAAAGAAAATTCATACTTATCATAATCTAACTAGGGTTAAGTGTAGAGAATAAATCATGGTCATTTGGAGAGTTAGGGTTAAGCATGAGGACAAGAATGGTTGCAAAAGTCAAGGCTTCATGAAGCTTCAACTGAAGACAAAAGAAAGCCACCATTCTCTTTAAATCATTTCCAAATAAATAAATGAACAAATAAATGAATATGTAAAACCCAAATTATCAAATTAACCATGGTTTAATTCTACACATTTAACCAAATGATCAAGTATCATCAAACATGATACAAAAATGTGCACAAAAGCATATCACATATACAATGTGCATCAAGTGAGAAAAATCCGTTTAAAGTGAACCAATACTAGTTAATGTAAAGTAATATATCAAATATATAATTATACATTAAATCATTAAATCAACACTTGATTCAATGATCCGGTCATGTCGCACATGACCGACTAGTATTCAATGTATCGGCTTATCGAATCGATGTTCGATTCGATAACTAGGTTATATCACATACAACCAATCGAAACATTAATCGTGAGAATCAAATACGGTATCACATACACGCATTATTCTCGGTCCCGCACATATCTCATATGCGCTCCTATTTCGTTTCGCTTGAGCCGGGAAACCTCTGTGTAGGACTCTAAAGACTCGTCAATACGCCGGTAGCAGATGATGATCATATCAAGCACCCACAAGCCGCAAGCGGTCTGCTAAACGTAACGGCCACCCGGGTATTGAGCGATCAGAAGATCGACGAGCTAGCCCGCTCACACTCCTGCGAATCCGACCAGTAACACTTACCGTACAGTCCGGTCTGTTCGTCTGATATGTCGCATATCAAGTCTAGGGGTGGTAAACGTCAGACCCCAATAACCGATAAGTCGTGCCGATGTGAGGCTCATAACGGGTCGAGAAACTACTGGTAACACTTACCAACAAATCTCTGATCAGCCCTGGCCAGGGACTTCCCTGTTACGGCCAATCGAGCACAGCGCAACATCAACCCCCAATACCGGGAGAGACGAAACCCCTCCTATCGCTCATTGCCTCCATGTGACTCGGGACTGTACCCAAAGACCACCGTTTTGCATGCCCTCATGGACGTGGTAAGGTGGAGATCAAAGCACAGTGGGAATCACACAAGACTCTATGACGATCTCGGGTATACAGACTAACCTGCACAAGTGTCACCTGAGAACTGCCATCTGACGTGAGGTATAATACCATCTGGGAGTTCTCGGCGAGTCCGTCCAGTGTACCCAGTCTCCACTGAGCACCCGTATACCATCTCTGATGTCAAACACCAATGGATATGGGATCATCCATCGCCCATCTCATGGGTCGAGAAGCGTATACGCTAGTCTACTCTGGTATATCGATGCCCCGTCTCGATACACCTACGACTAGGGACCTTGAAGGATGTACTTATGGACTACCACGTCCCCACTAGTATGATCTGCATCATAGTCCAGGCAGTCAAGTACACATCCTAAGGGCTTTACCAACATGTAACTATAAGACAGTATAAAGAGACTAGTGTACATGTTAAGATAAAGAGCAACCATATAGCATACTATCATGTCGAGCAAGAAAGTCATCTCTATATATGTCCAAGCATCCAATATAATATACATCATCTGTACAATACTGGCCTCTAGGGCATACATACAACTAACAATCTCCCACTTGCACTAGGGCCAGCTGCTGTAGTATCGCATACCGAGCATCCCGAAGAGTCTCTCAAACTGTATCTGGGGAATGGCCTTCGTGAGTGGATCCGCCGTGTTGTTCTTCGTGTCAACCCTCCTGACCTCGATCTCCCGGCGATCAACTATCTCCCGGATCAGGTGATACCACCTCAGAATATGTCTGGATCGCTGATGGGACCTGGGTTCCTTGGCCAAAGCCACTGCTCCATTGTTATCGCAATACAAAGGTATTGGATGCTCAATGGATGGAACCACACCAAGTTCAGTAATGAACTTCTTGATCCAAACAGCTTCTTTAGCGGCATCGTTGGCAGCGATGTATTCAGCCTCCATCGTCGAGTCTGCCACGGTTTCCTGCTTGGAACTCTTCCAGCTAACCGCCCCTCCGTAAAGGGTAAAGACAAAACCCGACTGCGACTTAGAGTCGTCCTTATCACTCTGGAAGCTCGAATCGGTAAAGGACTCCACTTGGAGCTCTCCGTTACCATACACCAAGAACATATCTCTAGTCCTTCGTAAGTACTTGAGAATGCTCTTCACAGCTGTCCAGTGACTCTCTCCAGGATCAGCTTGATACCTGCTCACTATACTTAGTGAGTATGCTACATCGGGTCTGGTACATAGCATCGCATACATGATAGAGCCTACTGCCGAAGCATAGGGTATCCCTTGCATGCGAGCTCTCTCCAAATCAGTCTTGGGAGACATCTCTTTGGAGAGAGTGACTCCAGAGATCGTGGGTAAGTTCCCACGCTTGGATTCTTCCATACTAAACCTCTTTAGTATGGTGTCAATGTACCTGGATTGGGATAATCCCAATATCCGTTTGGATCTATCTCTATAGATCCTGATTCCCAATATGCAGGAGGCATCACCAAGATCTTTCATTGAGAATCTCTATGATAAGAAGAGGTTGACCGATTGCAGCATAGGAATATCATTTCCTATCAAGAGTATGTCGTCCACGTACAATACGAGGAAGACAACCTTACTCCCTGCTACCTTCTTGTAGATACAAGGTTCATCTGGGTTTTTGACGAAATCAAACTCTTTGATAACGACATCAAAGCAGATGTTCCAACTCCGCGATGCTTGCTTTAATCCATAAATGGATTTAAGCAGCTTGCACACCTTTCCGCTGCTCCCACTGTCTACGAAGCCCTCTGGCTGAGTCATGTACACGCACTCTTCTAAATCACCGTTTAGAAAGGCGGTCTTAACATCCATTTGCCAGATTTCGTAATCATGATATGCAGCGATGGCAAGCATGATCCGGATGGATTTAAGCATAGCCACTGGAGAAAAGGTTTCGTCATAGTCCACACCTGGTCTTTGACGAAAACCCTTTGCTACAAGTCTAGCTTTGAAAGTCTCCACTTTCCCATCTACACCAAGTTTCTTCTTGAAGATCCACTTGCTCCAAATGGGTTTTACCCCTTCAGGAGCAATTTCCAAAGTCCATACTTTGTTGGTGTACATGGATTCCATCTCGGACCGCATAGCATCCAGCCATTTCACTGAGTCCCTACTCGTGATGGCCTGCTCGAAGCTAGTTGGGTCATCATCCTCCATGATGCAACTTCGCTTCCACCGTCAATGAGAAAACCGTAGTATCTCTCAGGTGGACGAGAAGCCCTGCTAGATCGGCGGAGAGGCTGGGGTTCGTCGGGTACTACTGAATCCTCTGGTTCTACTAAATCTTCTGTTATTGTTTGTGTTGCTGGAACTTCTTCCAGTTCTACCTCAATGCCACTAATCTGTTTCATAAGAAAACCTTTTTCTAAGAAAGTGGCATGTCGAGAAACAAACACCTTTTGTTCCTCGGGGTGGTAGAAGATATACCCTTGTGAATTTTTGGGATATCCTACAAACTTACATAAGACTGATCTCGCCTCGAGTTTGTCCGGATTTTGTCTTTTGACATAGGCTGGACAACCCCATATCTTAACATACTTAAGAGATGGTCTCTTCCCTTTCCATATCTCATATGGAGTGGTAGGCACTGATTTGGTAGGAACCATATTCAATAGGTGTATGGCTGTCTCAAGCGCATACCCCCAGAAGCAAATAGGTAACTCAGCTGCACTCATCATTGAACGCACCATATCTAATAGGGTGCGATTCCTTCGTTCCGATACACCGTTGTGCTGTGGTGTATAAGGTGGAGTAAGCTGAGAGAGAATCCCATTCTCTTTTAGATAATCTTGGAACTCATTGCTCAAGTATTCTCCCCCTCGATCAGATCGAAGGATCTTAATACTTTTGCCCGTTTGGTTCTCTACTTCTTGCTTATATTCTCTGAATTTCTCAAAAGCTTCAGACTTGTGTTTCAAAAGGAACACATGCCCGTATCTAGAGAAATCGTCAGTGAATGTAATGAAGTAGGAAGAACCGTTCCTGGCATGGGTAGACATGGGACCGCATACATCACTATGTACCAGTCCTAAGAGTTCAGTAACTCTTTCTCCGTGTTCACTAAACGGAGCTTTGGTCATTTTTCCTTTGAGACATGAATGGCAAGTATCATAAGATGATAATTCGAAAGGATTCAAATAACCATCCTTATGTAACTTATCCAGTCATGTCGCATTGATATGACCAAGTCTACAATGCCACAAGAAGAATTCGTTCATTTCTGAACTTTTCCTCTTGTGTGTGTTTTGTATATTGAGGACTGTATTTTGATTTAGAATGAATATGCCATTATGTAGCGAGCCTGATGCAATCAACTTTTGATCCAGGAATATGTTCATAACATTATCCTTTACTACAAAATTATATCCTTCTTTACTCAATAAAGAAACTGATATAATATTGCACATCATGTTTGGTATATAATAGCACTCATTCAGAATTATTGTATCACCACTTGGTAATACTAGGTGATATTCGCCAACTGCTTTGGCTGCAACATTTGCCCCATTCCCTACTTGAACGGAATGATCACCTTTTCCCAGTTCTCTACCTTTCCGTAGCCCATGTAACATCTTACATATGTGGGATCCTGATCCGGTATCCAATACCCAGGACGTAGGGTGAACTGAGAAACAGTTCTCAATGACAAACACACCTGAAGATGATGCATCAACATGCATGTTCTCCTTTTGGGCGGTGTGAGAATCCAGATATTCTCCTGTTTCCTGTTCATTCTTATAACTCTTATAAGATAGAACGGGTTCAACGTTCCCCTGCACAGTATAACATGCGGGTTCGGTCAATACATCCATATTATTATCTTTATTAGGGCATGAAATGGTCGCTACCTGGAGAGAGAGAGAAGAAAACACTTTAGCGTATGCTCGTGCAAGATCAGATTGGTTATTATCTTATCTAATCAGGATGGCTCCCATTGCTTTTTATCAAATCTTCCTTCAAACCCTAAAAGGAAAGACTAGCCGGGATTAATTACACACTACAAGTTCGCCAATCTTTCATCCAGGCCAGTGTCGGTACTTTGAGGGAGGTCCCCCGTGCTTTTGCACGAACCTAATTAATGTAAACCTCGTTTTCCCAGAGGCGTAACCTCGTTGACACCTTTCTAGACACCTACTTGATCAGCTAATTACAATGTGTAAAACTCTCCCAGGAGTAACTCTTACTCGCAGTGGGTATCGGGATCCAACTATCTCATAGAAGGTATGCAATCTCATTGCAAATTTCAACACTTGAAATTCCCGATAATATTTTACCCCTAGTGTTCTATGACCTTGACGAATGCCAAACAACCCATAGTCCACTAGTCAAGTTCAACCCGTACATTTCTTGATTGAATTAAACCCACCCGCAAGACCCTTGACGAATGCCAAACAACGCCGTACGAATACCCTAATCCAATCTGCATCATATGCATAAGCAGATAAATACTAGTTAGCTACCGTACACTACGCCTTGACGAATGCCAAACTACCGCAGCACGAATACTAATTAGTACTTATCTGAAATGACGGAGGGCTATGCAGGTTTTCAGAAAACCTATTGCGTAATGAACTTGATATCGTTGTAGGATCAAATATAGTTTTGAAATGGAGTGATTTTGAGGCTTTTCTAGTTTTGCTAAAGGGGTCACTCCCGGTGAAGGGATCGTCGGCCCTTTCTTTGTCGAATGAGGTGCGGGATATATCATATATATCACTGTGCAAAGCAGAAACTATAGAAGCAATCAAAAGTCAAACCGAGTGTGTAGCATCTGCCAGTTATCGCTAAAGGAGTCACTCCCGGTGAAGGGATCTCGGTCCTTTCCTCATCGAATAAGGTGCAGGGTATATCATAAATACCGCTATGCAAAGCAAGAACTGTAGCTACCTGTTTAATTTAAAATTTGATTCTACAACATCATTTGGTTTCTTTTCTTTCATTAATCACATTAATGAAGTCCCATCATTTAAATACCTAAACATCACAGATAAATACGACGTACACTTATGCCATCCGCATTCGCGTCGATGTCCCCTCGTGCACCGTTAGGTTAGGTAACTAACGACAGAGCAGGGCAGGGCTAGTGCGGGTGCAAAACATAAGTAACGTCTATATAATATATCATATATACTATATACTGTATCTATCATAGAACATCACATGATCACATCACAGATATCGCAGCAGAAGAAACATATGAAATATTGGATATACTAGGACGTCCGTGTTTTCAATACGAGCCAGTATAAAACACGGATTCCACGGTCGTGATGAATAGCCAATCCCACACCCCTAGACCCCTACGAGAGCGGCAAGCAACCCTATCAATTCTAGGGTTAGGAGACCCAGACTCGACTCCTCGATTTGGTCTCCCACTGGACCCCAGAACCCGGTTACTTGTGCTCCCCTCCTTGGGTCTATCCTAATGCGGAAAAGTAAATAATATACAAGAGGTGACAACTTCCGCTACCTGGAAGTGCCCCAAATAAAAAGAATATTACATACAAGTTTTTACATGAATGAAAATGAAAAACACTCATCTCACATAAAAACCCCGGCTATTCAAACACGACGATCCAATATAACATATCCAGCAACACATAACATCACATGTCATCAACGTAAGTAAGTATGCATACCCCAATTGTCGTTGACGTATAGCAACGAAACCGGCGATATGAACATACTACACTTACGGTCACAGAAAAGAAAGTGTAAAACTACAACAGTTGGAATCCGCAACCTCTTTAGACATCACATGCCTAATCAGATGAAATACTTAGACATCACATGCCTAACAGTTATAAACCCCGCATTTTAGTCTCATTATCGAAAACTCTTTTCAATGTCAAGTGAAACTAAACCGCTAGATTTATAACATTCATTCAGTTATCTCATAACTTTTTGTGAATTCCAATTATTGTATCACATTCCAGATAAACAGAAAATGTTAAACTTTCCGATCGAACAGTCGAATACCCAAGTTTTCCTGATACAGCTCAACACATGAAATAAGTCTAACAACATTCAGTTCGTGCCTCAGTACCAATGGTCCAGCCATAGAAGGGTCAAGCCAACGCCTCACATGTGGCACGCCGTACTGCCCCAAACCCGAAGGTTCAAAGGGCAGTTTAAGACGGTCACATAATCGAGTTAAGGTTTGTTGTCTTCTAGAGGGTCCATCGCGTTACTTGCACTACTTAGAACGTCGTTAAACTACGGAAAAATCCAACACTTGGAAATTTCCCGACAGGGGAAAAATTGGGTATTTATATCCGGTCGAACTTTTTAACATATTCTAAAATTTATCCGGAAAGCCACACAGACAAAATTTGATAATCCGATCGAACATTCGAATCCCCAAAACAACCCAGAAAATTCAACTCTTGAAAAAAAATTAAAAATTCCCAGGAAAACCAAAACTTGGGACTAAGAATTACTGTGCAAACGAAATTATATAATGAGGCCGTACGGCCGCGGAACCGCCGCATGAGCCATGCTCATGCCGCGGAACCGCGGCGAGTTTGTTGAATTGGGCGGTCGAATTTCACAGTAACTCTTAGATATTCCTGCTGGTGTTTCTGCATATTTTTAATCTGGAAAAATCCCAGTTTTTAGAAAATGTCCAGAGAGCAAGTTTGTGTTAGGGTTTCGGGTTCGTTCGGATTTCAAACTCCGTCTAGACTTCGCCTAAGGCTCTAGCTAGGCTCTGATACCACTGAAAGGTTCCTAGGCACACTATAGAGGTCTCACAAGGCATCAACCATGCCAAATTCAAAATTTACGGTGCCGAGAAACCCTAGACTACGGATCGTTGGCTAGAATTCTAGGCGAAAAGATAATCTAGTTAACTACTTAACTAAAAGTTAGATGCTACAACCTTTGTAGATCCGGTTCTCCACTTCCTTAGCTCCACGTGGGTGTCCTTTCGCTGTCCATCATGAATCCCGAACTCAATCGTCGGCTTCATCGGAGAAACGGGCGAGCTAGGTCGTCGGCTTCGTGTCAAAGACGATCTACGTCGAGGCATCACAAGTTCAAGCTCCGACTTCACAAAGTTGTGAAACTTGTGAAGAAAACACCCAAAACAACTTGGCAAGAGGTAGAGGGTGAAGAAATAGGAGGTGGGTTCACTTTAGAATTGGATTTCTCTTACTAGAACTCAAGTTGCCATTGATGGCATCAAGGTTTCTATCTTGAAGAAGAAGGAGAAGATGAAGCTAGTATTATGATAAGTCTTTTAAAATGAAAAGAAAATTCATACTTATCATAATCTAACTAGGGTTAAGTGTAGAGAATAAACCATGGTCATTTGGAGAGTTAGGGTTAAGCATGAGGACAAGAATGGTTGCAAAAGTCAAGGCTTCCTGAAGCTTCAACTAAAGACAAAAGAAAGCCACCATTCTCTTTAAATCATTTCCAAATAAATAAATGAACAAATAAATGAATATGTAAAACCCTAATTATCAAATTAACCATGGTTTAATTCTACACATTTAACCAAATGATCAAGTATCATCAAACATGATACAAAAATGTGCACAAAAGCATATCACATATACAATGTGCATCAAGTGAGAAAAATCCGTTTAAAGTGAACCAATACTAGTTAATGTAAAGTAATATATCAAATATATAATTATACATTAAATCATTAAATCAACACTTGATTCAATGATCCGGTCATGTCGCACATGACCGACTAGTATTCAATGTATCGGCTTATCGAATCGATGTTCGATTCGATAACTAGGTTATATCACATACAACCAATCGAAACATTAATCGTGAGAATCAAATACGGTATCACATACACGCATTATTCTCGGTCCCGCACATATCTCATATGCGCTCCTATTTCGTTTCGCTTGAGCCGGGAAACCTCTGTGTAGGACTCTAAAGACTCGTCAATACGCCGGTAGCAGATGATGATCATATCAAGCACCCACAAGCCGCAAGCGGTCTGCTAAACGTAACGGCCACCCGGGTATTGAGCGATCAGAAGATCGACGAGCTAGCCCGCTCACACTCCTGCGAATCCGACCAGTAACACTTACCGTACAGTCCGGTCTGTTCGTCTGATATGTCGCATATCAAGTCTAGGGGTGGTAAACGTCAGACCCCAATAACCGATAAGTCGTGCCGATGTGAGGCTCATAACGGGTCGAGAAACTACTGGTAACACTTACCAACAAATCTCTGATCAGCCCTGGCCAGGGACTTCCCTGTTACGGCCAATCGAGCACAGCGCAACATCAACCCCCAATACCGGGAGAGACGAAACCCCTCCTATCGCTCATTGCCTCCATGTGACTCGGGACTGTACCCAAAGACCACCGTTTTGCATGCCCTCATGGACGTGGTAAGGTGGAGATCAAAGCACAGTGGGAATCACACAAGACTCTATGACGATCTCGGGTATACAGACTAACCTGCACAAGTGTCACCTGAGAACTGCCATCTGACGTGAGGTATAATACCATCTGGGAGTTCTCGGCGAGTCCGTCCAGTGTACCCAGTCTCCACTGAGCACCCGTATACCATCTCTGATGTCAAACACCAATGGATATGGGATCATCCATCGCCCATCTCATGGGTCGAGAAGCGTATACGCTAGTCTACTCTGGTATATCGATGCCCCGTCTCGATACACCTACGACTAGGGACCTTGAAGGATGTACTTATGGACTACCACGTCCCTACTAGTATTATCTGCATCATAGTCCAGGCAGTCAAGTACACATCCTAAGGGCTTTACCAACATGTAACTATAAGACAGTATAAAGAGACTAGTGTACATGTTAAGATAAAGAGCAACCAGATAGCATACTATCATGTCGAGCAAGAAATTCATCTCTATATATGTCCAAGCATCCAATATAATATACATCATCTGTACAATACTGGCCTCTAGGGCATACATACAACTAACACAGCTCAGTGACTGGTATTGGGAAGTCGTCCTTTGGGCAAGCTTTGTTGAGATCCCGAAAGTCCATACAAATGCGCACTGTCCCATTCTTCATCATCACTGGGACGATGTTGGCGATCCAGTCAGGATATTGAAAGTCGATTAGCTTCTTGACCTCGGCATTAATGCTCATCTCAAGCTCGAGCCGCATTCTTCTCGGTGCTTGTTTGATCGGCTTGACGTCTGGGGATATTGCCAATTTGTGTACAGCAATCTCTGGATCTAGTCCTGGAATCTCTGAATAGTTCCATGCGAAGCATTCTCTATGCTGCATGAGCACGTCCTTTAGCGTAGCAACCCTTTCTTCAGACAACGGCTTACTGACGAACGTCGGCCGTGGGTCACTTGCCGTCCCCAAATCAATTTTCTTGAGGTTATCTGCAGTAGTATGTATTCTATCTTCCAGCTCTTTTGGCGCCGGTGGAAACTCTGAGATTACCTCGTCATCATCGTTTTCGAAGCACCATAGGAGGTCATCCATATTCTCAGGCTCTTCTTCTGACAGCGTTATCACGTGACAGGTATGAGATCGTTTCCAAGATCGATGTTGATCTGGTTTTACTCTCGTTATACACGTCGCTTTTGGTTCATGCTTCTATGGCGGGCTTACCTTCCAGCTGCTGGATAGAGTGAACCTACCTTGTTGATATTGGTCTTCGATCCAGTTCTTGAAGGTGAAGCAGTCTACGAGAGGATGTCCTATCGCTCGGTGATAGGAGCAATAGTCTGGGTGAGAGACCTTGTTTGCTTGCTCGGGGTGCTTAGACTCCGGGAGTGTCATCATCTGATGCTTTACGATGAGATCGAATATCTTCTTTGTCTTGTCTTGAGGAAAAGAATATTCCTGACCCATCTTCTTTATAAGGGACGGATCCCGGCCGCTCGACTCTTGCTCGCGTGGCTTCTTGGACCCGCATGGCTGCTGTCGAACGTTTTTTCCGTTCTTCGGTTTGTTTTTGCCTCTGCGCCGGGTCTTTTGTATGACGGGCTGGCAACGGGGAGCATTGTCATTCTCCACGGCCTGCTGAAGGAGGCGCTGCGTCCTGGCTTTCTCGTAAATGGCCATTTCACGGTTATGGTTATCCCGGACCTTTTGACCCGCTTCCCTTATTATCTTGTCCATCCGTTCTTCGAACGACGGACTCGGCATTTCGATGGTAGGATCTTGTTTTGGTTTAGGGTCAGTGTCTTCTAACAGGGTGTCTCCTTCTTCATCGAAGTCATGTATGACGTAGCTACCATGGACTCGTTCCCGTTTCTTGGATTGGACATATCCAAGCCCGACCGTTTCCATTTTCCCGTTGGGCAACTTTCGCTGAGTTCCGGGGACGTCCCAAATCCTGTTGTAGAATTGAGCTTGTCGAGTAGTCTGTCTGAAGGGTACCCCTTGGCGCTTCAATAGCCTTTTCAAGCCTTCCGTGTAATATTTAGGCAGACGGATGGGCTGGAGCCTGTCAAGTGTAGAATCCGCACCATGCCAAATTTCGTTCTCCACTTTAGTTTCCGTGGATCGGTAGAATAGGATCGCCTTTTCATATCTTCTCCTGGGAGGGACGTAGAATGTCTGCAATTCTTGCACACTATAGGTGTCAAGCGCGTCAAGCCCTTTGTAATGCTCTTGCGGAATCATAGTTGAAAACTCTGATTATTGCCAGCGAAGGCTTGTATTGATGGCCGAGCGGAAAATATAGCGTTGACCTCATCTTCCGAATCGCTGCTGAAGATTAACATAGGGATGGACGGTCCCGGCTTGTTGTATTGGGGCGGCCCTGAATAAACCATATCTTCTTCCTCCTCGGTATCACTCCCGAAGACCGAAATAGTAGTGATGGCTTTTTTCTTCGGTCTGTGACATCTTTTCGTGTCCTCAAAATCTGGTAAGAAGTATTTCGCATCTTCGTATTTTCGGACTTCGTTTACGGAGAACGGGTTCAGCTCTCCTGTTACGGTATACTCGAGACCATCTTTGAAATACTTCATACACTGATGTTGCGTAGAAGGGATAATGTTGTACTCGTGTAACCAAGGCTTGCCGAGCAAAGCATTGTAGCATGTCTTGGCGTCAATGACATGAAGCTTAATGACCATGACAAGCATCCCAAAGCGTAGTGTCAAAGTGTCAATATTACAGACCCATGCATTCGTGATGACTGGGAGTCAAATTCGGAGATGGTGATTTTATCGCGAGCGAGGTGCTGAACGCTCATGCAGATTTCCTTCAACACTCTCACGTTGAGGAAATTGACGGAAGACCCATTGTCAACCAGGATTTTGCCTATCTTGATATCATGACAGTATCCAGAGACATAAAGGGGATGGTTATGCTCGCATGTCCCAAGGAGGAGATCTTCATTGCCGAAAGTGATATCCGCTGTGTGCACTTCTTCCAGCTCGTCCTTCATCTTTTCTTCGACGAAGAAAGCTTGGAATTGCTCTGGATCTTGTAGTGCCTTGATTAAGGAATCTCTCACCTCTTTGGATAGCAGAAGGGCGTCGAGAATGCTTAGCTGCGAAGGTAGCTTTCTCAAGTGTGCCAGAACGTTGTAGTCCACATTATTTTTCTTTGGCGGGTCCTTGGCTGTCAGTTCTTCGATGGCTTGGTCATCAAGGATGATATCCTCAGGGACTTTTTCCTTTCCCTTATCTTTTCTATTCGCGGGCCCGAGATTCTTTTCGGGCAGCGTACGATTGCGCAGCTGAATATTTTCACAGGTCTTCGGTTCTTCCACTTTTCCCGAGGTGGATTCTTTAAAGAGAGGGCCAACAGTCATTTCTTCGTCAGAGTCTCTCCCGAAGGTAAGAACTTGCGATCCCCCAGCGTTGACAATGTGACAGTTGCAGGTAGATCTTTTACGCTCCTCGGTCGTATTTCTTTGCTCCCGATGAGTTTTGCGTTTCATCCGCTTGAAATATTGCTGGTGAGCAACATATCCCTGCCACCATCTTTTAAAAGCGTTGCACTCTTCGGTGGGGTGCGCAATCTTTCAATGATATAAGCCGTAGCTAGGATGTATTTCCGCTTCACCAAGAGCGTTCCCTTCGGAGGGTGGCAGCTTCATTCCCATCGATATGGCTTTGGCGAACCTCTTTCTCGTCTTGAACTTGCTTTTATTTGCAGCGGATGTACTTTGATCTGGCGGGGGTGTTTCAATGCTTTCGTCCAGTTGTCGGCGTTTGGCTTTTTCGAATATAGCCATCTCACGCTCTCGATCGGCTTTGCTTTTTAGAAGAGCTTCATCCAGGAATGAATCAATCATTTTTTCTGATGGCCCTAGAAGTTCCGGCTCAGGACCTGCCCCCAGTTTCTCTGGGTAAGGAGCTTCCTCATCGTTTATCGACGAGTGAGAGATCACATGGCAACTTGCTACGTAATCTTCAGATTCATCCGACTAGTCTTCTCCATCATCTCCGTCCTCAAGGACGTGACTGAGAAATTCTTGGAGTGTGACTGGAGTTCGCGCCTTCTGGTTATATTCTTCCAGCGCGTCAATCTGTTTTTGCAGGTCCGTGCACCTGTCACCTGGCTTCATGAGCCTTTTGGATTTCTTTTTCTTCTTCGAAGATTTTGACGGCTGGGTATGAGCACTTTGACTATCATCACCAATTTTTAGAGTTGGGCGCGGTTTCAACATTCCCTTGATAATCTCGGGTTCCAGCAGATTCTTCCACCTGATCGCCGGGCATGTTTGGAGGTCCTTCAGCATTCTTTTAGTTTTGGCTGAAAGAGCGACCTCCCATGGAGCTTCTTCTATGAAAGAGCATGATGCCCCCGGTGTGTCTGCCTTCTTGGGAACGTGTGGTTGTGGTGGGTTCACCTTCCAATTCTCGGACAGCGCAAACTTGCCCTGTTGGTATTGGTCTTCGATCCAGACTTTAAAGACGAAGCAATCTTCAATTGGATGGCTTACCGTTTGATGGTAGGGGCAATAATTGGGACTATTAGCCTCACCAGGTTGCAACGATCATTTTGGATTCGGCAAATTGATAAGTCTGTTGCGCAGCGCCAGCTCGAACAGTCTCTTCGTTTTGTCTCGGGGGAACGAATAAGGACGCTTCATTTTCTCATTATAGTATCGCCGTCTTTCCTCTAGGCGATCCGTTAGTTTTGGGCCACTGGGCTGCTATTGAGTATTCGCAACGAAGGTTGCCTTCCCTTTACCCTTTTCGTTTCGCGGCTCCGGCTTTGGAGGAGACGGTCTATGATCCATCTGGTCTATTTAGGCCATTTTGTCAATCAAGGCCTGGAACATGGTCGGCTTGAAAAACATCATGAATTGGGAAATAGTTGCCTGAGGGTCCAGAGTGCCCACGAACATGCCCACTGCCAGCGCTTCCTCGATGCGCTGCTCACATTTTGACCATAAATTTCGCCACCGTATTGCGTATTGTACCCAAGTTTCGCCTGGCTTCACCCTGGCGTTAATTAATGCGGTAATCGGGGTAAGCTCGCTAGCGCTCGTGAATCTCTGCGTAAACAGCAGTTCCATCTCCGTAAATGTCTTGACAGAGTCGTTTGGAAGTTCAGAATACCACTCGAATGCCATCTCCGACAAGCTACCAACAAACTGGCGGAGCAGAAGTTTATCATCACCCCCGGTGTTGCCGCACAAGGCTCTGAATTGAGCGACGTGCTAATGCGGATTCCCCGTCCCTTTATATACATGAAATTTTGGGATCGTATATCCTGGCGGATACTTTATTTGGTCATACCAGCCTGGATATGGTCGCCCAGTTTTAACAATTTGGCTGGCCGCTTCATTCGCCTGGTGAGCTCGTATTTGCTGAGCAATGTAGTCATCCAGAGCGGCCTTGGAGATGGTTTCCTCTTTGGCTACTGAAAGAGCCGGAGTAGGGTTCGATGTCTTCCCTCTGTCGTCTTCAATGATGATCGGGGGGTCTTCAGCTGTAACATCATCCCAGCCATGTCTTGGAACAAAAGAGCCATTCGTTTTATATTGGCTGCCTGCTCCGCAGCCTCTTTTTCTTTCCTCTCGAGCATTCTTCGAAGGAACTCGGTATCAGTTTCTTGTTCCCGACGCTGCTCCGAGGTCTCTGGGTTTTTTTTTGGCCCAGTGAGTGCGGCCATCGCAGTCGGCATCTCCTGAAGTTTCTGCTGCTGTTGTTCCTGAGCCTTCGTTATCGATCGGGTAAGCGTTCGATGACCCGTAGAAGCACGGCTTTCCTCTTTTCCGGAAGCCATATAAACAGTATGCACCATCATGCCCCCAGACTTGGGGCGTTTAGATTCGACATCCTTGCGGCTTGCTGCATTCATGGTGGCTTTCTCTGGCCTCCTTCTCTTGTGAGCAGTTGAAGTGGAGGGAGCCGTTCCAGCGGGCACCCAAACAGCTGTCGCCTTTTGTGGCTTGATAGGATGGTTTTCTCTTTGTCGAGCTTTAAGCTTCTTTGATCGGTGAGAGTAGTCCTAGTCAATCACTGATTCCTGGACCTGTCGCCAGACTTTATAAATTTTGGAGGACAGCCGCTGAGGGGGCTGCTCCGGCTTCTTTTCTGTGGTAATCTCAATCGGTGGAGGAGATCTCTTTAGCAAGGCAGTCGGAGAGTTCTTGCGAACCCTCCTAAGTGGTTCAAAGCTGTTCCCAGTTGGAACAACAACATTGATTTCCACCATGGGAGCTGGCGGAGTTAGCCCAGAGGGGGAGTTGCCCCCGGCTTTCCTTACTCGGCGCCAATGGCGACGTCGAGCATGTCGTGCGGATGGGATTGTCTCAGCTGTAGGGGTGACTTCGTCATGCCCCTATCTTGACGGAGGGTTGTCGCCGGTGCCAGCCACTTAAAGACCGATGTCCATTGAGACGCAACGTACAATCTGTCAAAGACAGACCTCTTGGCAGGGGAAGCAGCTTTGGGGACTTCGCCTGGAGTAGGATTCAAAATAGACAGTCTTGTGAAGATCGACCCTTTGGCAGGAAATGCCGCCTTGACGACTTCAGGAGCAGGGATGGCTATCCTTTTTGGGATAACCCTTTCTGGTATCACGGGCTTCTTCATGGGCCCAACTGAGCTTTGGCCTAGTCTGTCAAAATCTGAGGCGTTGGAGCTGGGCGACCCGTTGAGAGGGGCCGCAGTAGTTATATGCCGATCAAAGACCGACTTCTTCTAAGCTTCTTGTGTTTATACAGGAGCACTGAAGCTTGTTGGCGGGAGCATGGTCCCGAAGAACAATCCAGTGGTGGCCTGAGTAACCTGTTCTACCGGCATAGCGAAGATGGAGGCCGCTTGGGGGTCGTAATTCACTCATCCGGATGGTACGGGGCGAGAGTTGCAGTTGCAGTTACTGCAGGTTGAAGCCATTGATCTTCTGTTTTCTGCACGGAGCAAGACACCAAATCTTAGTACCTCGAACCCAAGGGCAACCATATCAAACCGCGATTCGTTCGCGAACACGACACACGAAGTGTGGAATGGAAAGAGGAAAAGGTCCCACCGGGCGTGCCAGAATCTGTTCCTCGCCGAAACACGGAGACACGACTGCGCAGGTCCGTCTGGCCTGAATTTCGGGGCATATGCTAATTGGTGCTATCCGTCCACCTCTCCGAAGATGCCAAGTTGATTTATGGCACCGTATATCGAAGGTTTAAACAGATGCGGCCGATGTAGCAGACTTCGTCAGATTCCCCCCTCATTTAAGGGGTTTTTTGATTGTGGGGACGCTCTTCCCTGCAGGCGCAAGCCCCTGCAGTTAATTACGCTACCGCATCGCGGTAACCACTTTCTCCTTCTCCAGATGGTCACTTCGTGTCGTGTGTGTTTGTTTTTTTTTTTGGTTGCCCTTGGATTGTATACGGAGACTAATTTATGTTGTCGCCCGTAGGGCATGGATCGGTCCAAATCCGTATTTTCTTAGATTTGGGTTTGGGGTTTGGTTTAAGGATACGTTAGTCTCATTTGAGACTAAGATCAACTTAAACGTATGTTAAGGATACGTTAGTCTAATTCTTAGACTAAGATCAACTTTACAGGATCGTTTAGATCCGACAAAAGAGCATTTGAACTTTATTAGTTTAGTTTAGGGACATTGCGGTCAATTGTTAGTTTAAGGACATCTCGGTCCAAGGTTAAGGACATCATAGTCCATGAGTTTAAGGACCCCATAGTCCGAGGTTAAGGACATCATAGTCCGTGAGTTTAAAGACCTCACAGCCAAGGTTAAGGACATCATAGTCCGTGAGTTTAAAGACCTCACAGTCAAGGTTAAGGACATCATAGTCCGTGAAATGTATGGTTGTCGGGACCCGTCACCTCTCTGAAGACGTTGAAGGATTACAGCGACAAATATCAGAGGAGTTCAGAGATGTACCCTTAAACCGTTGTTGATTGGGAGATCTATAGTCCAATTTTGGATCTAAGATCAATTAATTAGATTATGAGCACATTGGCTCAGTTAAATCTGAATTAAGGACTTATGGCCAACTTGGGATAAGTCCAATTAAGTTTGAAATGTTGGCCTTTTGTTGGACCATTAAACATTTGTCTTGGTTCAGCCCCTCATTATTTAGCAATGCTAAACAAGAGTTTGAGGGCTCTGATAACATTTTTGTCTTTGGTTGAGCATTAAACATTATAGCTCTGGATTTTAAAGTCCATATGAAGGGGAGATTTTGCCTCTGGAAAACTTAGCCAATTTGGGCTAAGCTGGCTTTAAAATAGTTTTAAACACTAGAGGACATCTGGTGGTCACGTGTCCTCACGTGATGTATTTAAAACAGTGTTAAACACTGGAGACAAAATGCTCAAAATAGTGTTAAACACTAGAATTGAAGGGGTCATGTGGGGGCACGTGAGGGCACCCAAAGATGGTGCCAGACCTCCTTTATTTTGTTCTCAGAATATTCAGATAAGTGTTAAACACTTTTGGTCTTCAGGAAACCACGTGTGGGCACGTGATGGGTACCCGTGCATTGATTATTAAAGCGTTTATTAGGGTCCACGTAAAGACACGTGAGAGCGCCCATAGCCAGTACTGCCTTTGCTTTTGCTCCTTTTGTTTTGGAAGTCACGTGGGAGCACGTGAGGCATTGCCTCCAAGATTTTTACCTTCTCATTTTGGGGGATCTGTTTAGGGGTCACGTGAGGGCACGTAACCTAGTTTTATTCTTTCTTTTCTGATTATTAAGGATAGGGGTCACGTGTCACCACGTGACCAAGTTCTGTTTTTTCTTTTCTGCTCATTGAGAATGGGGGTCATGTGTTGCCACGTGATCAAGTTCTTTACGTGCATGGAGAGCTTTCAAGTTTCTTTGTTTTAAAAATTAAATTCTCTGTAGGGTTAAACCCTAATTATGTTTTAGAGGAATTAAATTCCTATGTATGTGGAAGAATTAAATTCTCATATAGGGTTAAACCTTAGTTCTGTCTTGGAGGAATTAAATTCCTCTGAATTTGGGAGAATTAAATTCTCATATAGGGTTAGAATTAAATTCCTATAAATTTAAGAGAATTAAATTCTCATATAGGGTTAAACCCTAGTGTTATTTGGGAGGAATTAAATTCCTGTGAATTTAGGAGAATTAAATTCTCAAACTCAATTCTCCCTCTAAGTTTTGGATCTGCATGGCAGAATCTCCCCGATGAGAATTAAATTCTCAACTTGTGGGGTGATCTGCTTCTGCAGATCTTCAACCAAAGGAAGAACTAAGTTCTTTTGCAGAAGAGTTAAACTCTTAGATTGAGAATTAATTTTTTTTTTGTTTTATGGAGCTTAGATCTTTTTCCCCTTTCTCACCTAGGGTTTCTTTTCTTGAGAATTAAATTCTCCTCTCTTTTCTCTCTGCTGTTGTTTTTTCCTCCAGAAAATCAAAATTCCAAGATCCAAAAATCCTCCCTCCTTTTTTCTCCTTTTCTTGGCTCCTATTTATAGGAGAAGGAAAAGAATCAATTTGTTTAGTGAATCTTTCATTGAAAGATTTTGGTTGTTTTTGTAACTAACATGATCTTTTAGATCACTCAGTGAATTTTATTCACCATTGGATTTTTAATCTAGAAGATATTCTGTTTGTTATTCTTGGTGAATTTTAGGGGAATCTTTCCTTGTGTGAAATCTTTCCATAAATTGGTGATTTTTTAATCACCATTGGATTTTTAATCCAACGGTGCTCTATTTTACAGAGCACCATCCTTTTTGTCTGGAAAGATTTAAAGAAACACTTTTCCAGTTAGGGTCTTTGATTTCCCTTAATTAGAATTTAATTCTTTTTAGCTCAGAAGGCTTTTAAAGCCCATCACGTGTTGGCACGTGATCCCAATGTTTGATCATTGAAATAGAATTTAATTCTATCAATTAAAGAGTTAAGGGACCTGTCAAGTGTTGGCACGTGACCTTCTTGATTAAACATTTTATTTAGAATTTAATTCTGCCTTTTAGCAGAGCTAAGGAATCATCACGTGTCAGCACGTGACCCTTGGTCACGTGTGAGCACGTGATACCCCATTGGGATCTTTCCTTAGTGTCTTATTATATTTTTTAATCCCTTTTGGTGGGCTTCAAAGGCTCATCACGTGGTGGCACGTGACTCCACTAATTGCCTGCTTGGTTATAATTCAATTCTATTACAACAGAGTTCCAGGAACCCATCATGTGTCAGCACGTAACCCTTGGTCATGTGTGAGCACGTGATACCCCATTGGGGAATTTCCTGATATTTTATCAGGGAACACCATTCTTCGCAAGGCTCCACTTCTTCTGCTGCTCCGAACGGACCCACATCTCACTCCACGAAAACACCAGCACTGGGATCCGTTCCAACTCCGCAATCTCCTCCACAAGCATTGGACTCAACCAATTTTCAAAATGTTCCATTTCCAAACCGGTTGAGATCCAATAAACAAAATTGACAAATGGAGAAGATTGTGGAGTTATTTAAATTGGTTAGCATTAACATTCCCCTCTTGGATGCAATCCAACAAGTCCTTTCTTATGCAAAAATCTTGAAGGACTTGTGCACCAAGAAGAGGAAATCACAGGTACCTAAGAATGTTTTCTTAGCTAGTGCTGTGAGTGATGCTCTTACCCAACCTTTACCTCAAAAACGAAAGGACCCTGGCTGTCCTACGATTTCAATAACTATTGGGGATAAGAATATCAACCATGCACTTTTAGATCTTGGCTCCAGTGTTAACCTACTTCCTTATTCAGTATATGAGCAATTAGGTGTCGAAGAGCTGAAACCTACACATTGTACTTTCCAAATGGCCGACCGATCTATCACCCATCCTAGGGGTGAGCTAGAGGATGTGTTAATAAAGGTTGGGGACTTCATATTCCCCGTTGATTTCATTATTTTGGACACACAGCCTGTAGCTAACCCCCGGAATCAAATTCCGGTGATACTTGGTCGTCCATTCCTTGCAACTTCTAATGCGGTGATCAATTGTCGAAATGGTTCGATGAACCTATCTTTTAGAAACATGACAATTGAACTCAGCATTTTTAACTTGGGGAATTAGCCCTCCGAACCTAATGCTAATATACTTGATGTTTGCTCGATCCAAGAGATCACCCAGGAGGACTGTGAGCTCGAGAAATTTCTATTCGATCACAGCAATTTTGACGCCACTAGTGCGTTCCTCCTTGAATCTGATACTGTTTTCACGCCCGATAATGACAACAAGTGTTTCACTTTCTTAAACGATCTTGACCAATCACCACCCGAGTTTGAATCCTTTGAATTTTCGGATGAGTTAGCTGAACCATCCGACTCGGTTGCTTACACTCGTTTTGAACCTCTGCTGGAATCCTTTGAGTTTGAGACCATTTCACCGATTCTACCTTCAATTGTTTCACCTCCAACACTTAAACACAAGCTATTGCCGTCTCACCATAAATACACTTACTTGGGTGAGAATGAGACCCTTCCTGTTATCATCTCGGCTTCTCTAGCCCCAAAGCAAGAGAAAGCCCTTTTGACGGTCTTGCAAAGTAATCGGCAAGCTTTTGGCCGGACTATGGCGAACATCAAGGGGATTAGTGCCCTAATAGTTGAACATCATATTCATATGATGGATGATGCCAAGCCAGCAAGAGATCCACAGAGACGACTCAACCCAGTCATGAAGGAGGCTGTTAAAAGGGAGATCGTAAAATGTCTTGATAGTGGTATCATTTACCCTATCTCTAATAGCCAGTGGGTTAGCGCCATTCACGTTGTCCCAAAAAAATCGGGCATAACGGTCATAACTAATGAGGCGAATGAGTTAATACCTACTCACACCCAAACTGGGTGGCGAGTATGCATCGATTATAGAAAACTCAACGCCGCGACACGGAAAGACCACTTTCCATTACCTTTCATTGACCAAATGATAGAATGATTGGCTAGGCATGAATACTATTGGTTTTTGGATGGCTACTCCGGCTATAATCAAATTCCCATCGCCGAAAAAGACCAAGGCAAGACCACATTCACTTGTCCTTTCGGTACGTTTGCTTACCGTCGCATGCCCTTTAGGATATGCAATGCGCCCGCTACTTTCCGGCGGTGTATGATGGGAATTTTTTCAGACATGGTAGAAAAAGTCTTGGAGATCTTCATGGATGATTTCTCCATTTTCGAAGACTCCTTTGATGAGTGTTTGCTACATCTCGACGCAGTCCTTACCCGGTGTAAGGATAAAAACTTTACTTTAAATTGGGAGAAGTGCCACTTCATGGTACGAGAAGGTATTGTCCTAGGACATATCATCTCACAAAATGGCATTGAGGTAGATAAAGCGAAGATTGAAGTCATTTCCTATCTCCCTCCTCCCAAATGCGTCCGATACATTCGAGCCTTCCTTGGCCATGCCGGTTCATCAAGGATTTTAGAAAAATTTCTAGACCCTTGACTCTTTTGTTGGCTAAGGAAACCACTTTTGATTTCGACTCGAGCTGTATGAAGGCGTTCGAGTCATTGAAAAACTCACTTACTTCTGCTCCCATTCTTTCGTCTCCT
Organism: Agapanthus africanus; assembly: GCA_030015575.1. Taxonomy (NCBI): domain Eukaryota; kingdom Viridiplantae; phylum Streptophyta; class Magnoliopsida; order Asparagales; family Amaryllidaceae; genus Agapanthus; species Agapanthus africanus. The sequence continues at coordinate 59,465,933 of JASDDO010000029.1, forward strand.
GACTGGACGCATCCATTTGAAATTATGTGCAATGCATTTGATTTTGCCATTAGTGCTGTCCTTGGACAGCACATCGATAAGATGCCGCATGTAATCTATTACACTAGCCGAACCTTGAACGAGGCTCAATTAAATTACACAACAACCGAGAAGTAATTCTTAGCTGTTGTGTTTGCATTAGAAAAGTTCAAGCCCTACTTAATCGGCTCTCCAGTCAACGTATACACTAACCATTCAGCTCTTCACCATCTTTTTGCGAAGAAGGACGCTAAATCTCGGCTGATACGTTGGATCCTCTTACTACAAGAGTTTGACCTTGTCATCAAAAACAAAAGAGGATGCGAAAACGTAGTCGCCGACCATCTTTCACGCCTCCCTTCTTCGCCGACGCTTCAATTTCCTATTAAAGACGTTTTCCCAGATGAGCAGCTCTTGACTGTATCATGCGAACCTTGGTTAGCAGATATTGTGAATTATTTGGCCACCGGACTTATACCAAATGAATGGTCGAATCAGGACAGACTCCGATTCCTATCCCAAGTAAAATATTTTTACTGGGATGAACCTTATCTATTCAAATACTGTCCTGACCAAATTATTCGTCGGTGTGTCCCCGATAATGAATTTTAGAGCGTGCTGTCATTCTGCCACGATCAAGTGTGTGGCGGGCATTTTGGCCCTAAAAAGACAGCCGAAAAGATCTTGCAATATGGCTTCTACTGCAAGACATGCTCCCGGTGCCAACACTTAGGCCGGATATCTAGGAGAAACGAAATGCCGCTCCAACCAATATTGGTTGTGGAAATTTTTGATGTTTGGGGGATTGATTTTATAGGACCATTTCCCAATTCTTTTGGGAACTTGTATATTCTCCTCGCTGTTGATTATGTTTCTAAGTGGGTTGAGGCTGTGCCCAGCCAGACTAATGACAACAAAGTTGTCGTTAGATTCCTCAAAGAAAACATTTTCTCTCGGTTTGGGCACCCCCGAGCAATCATTAGCGACAATGGAACTCATTTCTGTAATAGGACTTTCGAGTCCTTAATGCGGAAATATTCCATTAATCACAAGCTATCAATTCCCTATCATCCCCAAACAAGTGGGCAAGCCGAGATTTCAAATCGGCAAATTAAACAGATATTGGAGAAAAGGGTTTCCAAAAACCGTAAGGATTGGTCTTCAAAACATATTGATGCCCTTTGGGCATTTCGAACTGCCTATAAGACCGACCTTGGCATGTCTCCTTAACGACTTGTTTACGGAAAGGCTTGCCACCTTCCAGTGGAAATAGAGCATCGTTCATTTTGGGCGATAAAAGAGCTGAATCTATCTCTAGGAGATGCGGGCAGCCATAGAAAGCTGCAGTTAAAGGAATTGAACGAGCTTCGGGATGAAGCTTACGAGAATGCGGTTGGCGTCAAAAACCGAACGAAGGTGTTTCACGATAAACACCTTATGCGCAAAACATTCAAATCTGGTCAACAAGTTTTACTTTACGACACCCGGTTACATTTCCATCCCGGCAAGCTTAGATCTCGATGGAAAGGGCCATTTTTTGTACGTACCATATATCCGCACGGTACGGTCGACTTAGAGAATCCGGAGGACGTTTCACTATTTAAAGTGAACGGACACAGGCTTAAACCGTTACTCACCGCGGACCCTTCGGAGGAGCTCCTGCTGTTGCAGGAGCCGATAACAGTAGGAGCCGGTTTACATCGACTGATCTTCCTCTGCCTACCCCCAATTTCGGTTATCCAGCTATAAACAGTGGAAACACTGTTGTTCCCCTCCGAAAGACGGCGCGACAAAGGGACGTCTTGCCTGAAATTCAGGGCAGATGCTAATTGGTGCTATCTGTCTACCTCCCCACAGATGCCAAGTTGATTTATGGCACCGTGTATCGAAGGTGTAAATGGATGCGGCCGATGTAGCAGACTTCGTCAGATTCCCCCTCGTTTGAGGGGTTTTTGATTGTGGGGACGCTCTTCCCTGCAGGCGCAAGCCCCTGCAGTTAATTACACTACCGCATTGCGGTAACAACTTTCTCCTTCTCCAGATGGTCACTTCGTGTCGTGTGTGTTTGATTTGTGTTTGGTTGCCCGTGGATTGTATACGAAGACTGAGTTATGTCGTCGCCCGTAGGGCGTGGACTAGTCCAAATCCGTATCTTTCTTAGATTTGGGTTTGGGGGTTGTGTTTAAGGATACGTTAGCCTCGTTTGAGACTAAGATCGACTTAAACGTTTATTAAGGATACGTTAGTCTAGTTTTAGACTAAGATCAACTTAACGGGATCGTTTAGATCCAACAAGAGAGCAATTTATGGGGAGCCCTGTTGTTTAGTTTAGTGACGTTACGGTCAATATGTAGTTTAAGGACATTGCGGTCCAGTGTTAGTTTTAAGACGTTGCGGTCAAGGTTAAGGACCTCATAGTCCGTGGGTTTAAGCACTCCACCGTCCGGCATTAGTTTTAAGACATCACGGTCAAGGTTAAGGACGTCATAGTCCGTTGTTAGTTTTAAGACATTCCGGTCAAGGTTAAGGACGTCATAGTCCATGGGTTGAGGACCCCACAGTCCGGCATTTAGTTTTAAGACATTACGGTCAAGGTTAAGGACGTCATAGTCCATTGTTAGTTTTAAGACATTCCGGTCAAGGTTAAGGACGTCATAGTCCATGGGTTGAGGACCCCACAGTCCGGCGTTTAGTTTTAAGACATTACGGTCAAGGTTAAGGACCTCATAGTCCATGAGTTTAAGGACCCCACAGTCCGTATTAATGTGTGGTCATCGGGACCCGCCACCTCTTTGAAGACGTTGAGGAATTACAACGCCAAACATCAAAGGAGTGAAGAGATGTACCTTTAAATCAAGGTAGATTAAGTGATCTGCAGTCCAATTTGGAAACTAAGATCAATTATTATATTATGAGCCCATTGGCCCAGTTGAGTTTGAATTGAGGACTTATGGCCAGCTTGGGCTAAGTCCAATCATATTTGGGATATTGGCCTTCTGTTGGTTCATTAAAAGAGAGGCTTTACCTCTGGAAACCTAGCCAATTGGGCTAAAACTAGTGTTAAACACTAGAGACCAACAGTGTTGAACACTGGGAATAGGATTGCTAAGTTAGTGTTAAACACTAATAGATAATCAGTGTTGAACACTAGGAACAAAGTTTTCAAATTAGTGTTAAACACTATGCAAATCTGTGTTAAACACTGGAAATAGAGCTAGCAAATTAGTGTTTAACACTATGGCAGATCAGTGTTAAACACTGGATACAGAAGTTTCAATTTAGTGTTAAACACTGAGGCAAGAGGGGTCACGTGGTAGCACGTGAGAGCGCCCTGCTTCTCTTTATTTTGTTCTGCAGGTAAGTGTTTAACATTTTTAACTCTGAAAGCCATCACGTGTGGACACGTGATGGGGGCTTGCGCTTTGATGTGTTAGAATGTTCATCAGGGGTCACGTGTCGACACGTGAGGGTGCCCTAGAGCTCTTTTCTGTTTCTTTTACTTTTGTGTGCTTTAAAGATCACGTGGGGCACGTTAGGCATTGCCTCACAGTTCTCTTTCATAGATCTTCGCAGGAGTCACGTGGTAACACGTGACGCGTTTACTTCAGAGTTCTTTTCTGTGTATCTTTGCAGGGGTCACGTGGTAGCACGTGATTCTGCATGTTTTAAAGATCTGTTCATCTTTTAAGAATTAATTTCTTCATAGGGTTAAACCCTAACAACAGACTTTAGAGGAATTAAATTCCTGTTTTCTTCTGAAGAATTATATTCTTAAATAGGGTTAAACCCTAACTTCTTTTCTTAAGGGAATTAAATTCCTGTGAGTTTGAGAGAATTATGTTCTCAATTAGGGTTAAACCCTAGTTCTGTTCATTTTGAAGGAATTAAATTCCCATAACATAAGGTTAAACCATAATTTTATCTCAAAGGAATTGAATTCCTATCATTTTATGAGAATTAAATTCTCAAAACTCAGCTCCTCCTCTGTGTTTTAGATCAGCATGGCAGGATCTCAACCCAATGAGAATTAAATTCTCAATTCTTGGGGAGATGTGCACTTTGCAGATCCTTCACCAGAGAAGAACTAAGTTCTTTTCTTTATATGAGAGTTAAATTCTTTTAAGAATTAAATTCTCTTTTGAAGCCTCCCTTTCCTTTTCTTACCTAAGGTTTTCCTTTTGCAGAGAATCAAAGGCTCTATATCTCTCTCTGTGTATCAAAAGAAAATGTCCAAAAGTCTCAAAAAAGTCCCCTCTCTTCTTTTCTTGGCTCCTATTTATAGGAGAAGGAAGAGAATCAATCTGCTTAGTAAATCTCTCATTGAGAGATTTGATTTATTCATTGAGAGATTTGATTTATCTTCATCATTAATCCGGGCCTTTAGATTTTTAGGTGAATTTTATTCACCATTGGATTTTAAATCCAAAGATATCCCCTTGTTATTTCGGTTAGATTTAGGGGGAAAATCTTTCGAAGTTCAAGATTTTTCCATAAATTGGTGATATTTAATCCCCTTTAGATTTTTAATCCAACGGTTTCAAATAATCCTTCTCTATTTTGGAAAGATTGGAATGACTTATCCTCAAAATTTAATTCTGTTAAAGAATAAGGCTCTTGAAGCCGGTCACGTATGGCCACGTGGCCCCTGGTCACGTGTGGCCACGTGACCCCTGGTCACGTGTAGGCACGTGGCCCCTGGAATGGGTTTCCCTTCTGCGCTCTGTTCTCTGGCCTCTGCTTAACCATCACGTGCCAACACGTGACCACTGGTCACGTGTGAGCACGTGATGCCTCTTCTGAAGCTTTCTTCTTGACTTTTAATCAGGGGATGAATGTGCTTTTTGCCGCTGCTTTAAACGTCACGTGCCAACACGTGACAACTGGTCACGTGTGAGCACGTGATGCTTTTTCTGAAGCTTCTCCTGATTTTTAATCAGGGAACAAATGCCCCCACAGCGTTGTTCTCACGTGTCTGCATGTGAGTGCAACGCTGTCACTTTTATGACCGTCGGATCTGCTTTGGGAGTAGGGTAGATGAAATGTTTTCCATCCCATCCTATAAATGCCCATGTCTTTTCAGAAGAGCCTCCACTTTGCTTATCTTCCTCCTTTGAGAACTTCCTTCTTTTGAGAATTTAATTCTCTTTTCGAGAGCTTAGTTCTCTGTTCCAAAATTTTTCCAGAGTTTAACTCTGTTGACTGATTCCTCTTCCTCAGGTAATCATCTCGAGCGAACGAAGAACTTTTATACATAAAATTCTTTGGATTTTAAATCCACCTCAAGGGTTTCACCCTTTCAATATGAACGCATTTTCTTCAAATTCGTCAACAAACAAAAAGAAATAGAAAACCACTTAATCTTCGAATCAGTAAGTCTCTCAGAGTTCAATTGATCTTTAGGGAAATGATGAGATCCGTTGCTCTTTCCAAGGAATTTAATTCCGTTTAAAGAAAATGTTTCTTGGAATTTAATTCCCTTCTCTTAATAAGGAATTTAATTCCCATGAAGAACTCAGTTCTTCCTATGGAGGCTTCTTAGGGTTTTCTTGCCCTTGGTTGTCTCTTTCACATCCGAGAGGAAAAAGTCTGAATTTTTTATGATCGTTATTTCAGGTGTCATGGATGCCTATTTGTATGATCTTGACGAAATCATTTCTTACGGAAACATTCGTGCACTGGGCCGCAGCCAGAGCCAGGAGTTCACCAACGCTCAGTGTGCTGAGATCATGAGCCGCTTCGATGAGTACAACGGCGGCTACTCCCTCGTCGCTCTTCTCTTCTAAGACTCATCGTGCTAGCGATCTGGGAGGCGCTCCCTCTCTTTTGCACCGGCGTGCCGCTTAGGGCATTGGATACCACCGAGGATAAGGTACATTCGGTATAACTGATGAGCCTAATCTCAAAGAGGAGGCGAGACAACCTCATTGATCTCCTGCATCAGGCTTTTCAGCAGTCGGCCATACTTGCTGCTTATCGGAGGGTAGAAGACATTCGTGAGGACCCCGACGATTGTGACCTCGAGAGAAAACATACTCGGATGGTTCGAAATGCTTGGAAGATCTTGGACAAAGCCAAGTTCGAGTTTCTCAATCCGTGCCCCACGTTAGAGGTCTTGCCGTTGTAATCGTTCTTCCCCTTTTTTTATATTTTGTATGAACTTTTTAAAGTATGAATGATAAGTTTTATCGCGCCCTTCTATGTTTGCATGCCCTTTTGTGGGATTTTGTCATTTTGCTATTGTTGCTGTTGATGTTTTTAACGTGCAGGGCACTATTCCATTTTTCAGTACACGTCAAGTTTGGTGCTCACGTGCTCCGCACGTGGGGTCCTTTTGATGGGGCTGTTTAATTTTTCATGCCATATTTTTTTGTGCACAGCATTAGATGCAGAAAAGGAGCCTTGGAAATAGTTCCATCTCCTTGATTTCCAATGCCTTCCTTTTTTTGGGCCTTAGAAATAGTTCCACCATGCAAGATTCTCCGTGCGCAGCATTTAATGCCCCTCTTTATAACCTGAGGCCATGGCCTTCTTTTCTCTTCATAGAGAAATTTATTCTCATTTTGGTGTGATTTGTCTTCAGAGACAACTGAGCGCCATGGCTTGTAACCGCCCTCATGCTCGTCGACAACCATGGGAAGTGCCTATCGAGGAGATGATCCCGCACTTTGCCGCACGATTGGTGGATCCCCTCCTTACCGGCGATGAATGCGACTCAGCGGTATATGAACTCTCGACTCGTAGGGGGTTCCCCCTCCCAATGGGCTCCCTTTGGCTCCGGATGATTCTTGCTACCGTGCTTGCCGACGTCCCTCCTCACCCGGCGGAGATGACCCTGGCGATGCTTGTCGTGGATGAAGAAAAGCTTGAGGGTTTTCACGAGGCGTGCCAGATTACTCAGGCTTTGAAAGATCGCTCAGTTCACCTCTTGAGTGAAATAAGAGCTCGGTGAGCGGTTATGTCTGCTTTTGCGGACAAACATGGCGCCAATCGGTGGGGAGCGACTCCTCGCGAAAACCGTCGCTTTGATGTGTTGGAGAAAGCAGAGAGAGAGATGGAGAATTTTGTTCTTTGTTTTGTTAACCCTTGTGCTACCGATCCTTTGTTTGGCCACCTTTTCCCGCTAGCGTAGTATATTCAAATTAGTTTTCGCATGCTTTATGTTGAACTTTCATGTATGCTGGGTACTCGTATGTATGTTTTTGCTTGCATAAATGGACTTTGTGTTTTTCCCATGAGAACTTTCTCTAATTGCGAGCACTATCACCATGTTGCATGCACATCAGAGCTTCGTGTATTATTTCTTTTAGGATACTCATATAGTTGCGAATGCATGCTTGATAGGATATACATCGAGAATTTTTTGTTGTTTCCCAAACCAGATGATGTGCGCGTGTTTTAGATTGACTATTGCTATCGACTGGAGGCTTGTTTATACGGTCTCGAGCGTATATGTCCTGTTTCAAAGGTTGGGGTCGCGAAAGCGGGCTTGCGTGATCTGATAGAGCGACGTGTGGCGAACATAGTGTTGTGCGAGAAGAGGCTTGGCCGTAAATTCTCGGAGAGGGAGCTGGCTTCTAAGGCGCTGAGCGAGCTTCAATCTAATCTTACCGCCAAGGCCAACAAAGCGTATGAACTCTGGCGGGTGCTTCAAGAGTCTATCAAAGAGATGGTGGCTCTTGATAAAACTGCCGTGTTCACTCGTGAAAGGGTCAAGGCTTACAAGGCCACTGAGAAAGAGCTTGAAGGCTGGCTCGCTTCGTATCAGGCTCAGCAGGCTCAGGCGGAGGCCCGTCTTCTGGCGATCCTGAATCATGAAGCCGTGGCCCAGCAAAAGCAGGATGAGCTAGCGAAATTGCTAAATCGCCCACCGGCTTGAAAAACTTGTATCTTTTCCTTTCTTTTTGTACATACTCCTGAACGAGAGTATTTTCTTTTTGTTCTTTCATGAATTGTACTTTGTACCCATTTTGGTTTATGAATAAAGACATATTTTTCTTCTCAGTGGTGTGTCTCCTTTTTATTGAATGTGTTCTGCGGACAATTTATCTTGGCCTACTTGCAGGGTAGCGATGGCTTAGGATTCAGAGTTAAGATCTGCCTCCTAAGACTTTTGAGCTTTATGAGCCGTGAGGGTCTCATAAAGAGTTTTTCTCCCTATAGGTCGAGAGGATCTCGTAGGTGTACGTTCTTCTTAAGAATCATGAGGATTCTTAAGCGGGTTTTCCCTTAGGAGTCGTAAGGATCTCACAAGAGAGTTTTCTTCCTTGCAGGTCATGAGGGCCCTCAAGTGCTGAGTGCGGCCACTCTTATCCGTATTTCATGGGATCAGGGGTTGCTTTGGGATCTTCTCCAGGGTATCGTAGTTTAAAGACATCGCGGTTAAGGTTAAGGACCTCATAGTCTGTGGATTTAAGGACTCCACAGTCCGATGTTAGTTTTAAGACATCACGGTCAAGGTTAAGGACCTCATAGTCCATGGATTTAAGGACTCCACAGTCCGATGTTAGTTTTAAGACATCACGGTCAAGGTTAAGGAACTCATAGTCCGTGGATTTAAGGACTACACAGTTCGATGTTAGTTTTAAGACATCACGGTCAAGGTTAAGGACCTCATAGTCCGTGGATTTAAGGACTCCACAGTCCGATGTTAGTTTTAAGACATCACGGTCAAGGTTAAGGACCTCATAGTCCGTGGATTTAAGGACTCCACAGTCCATGAAATGTATGGTTACTGGGACCCGTCACCTCTTTGAAGACATTGAGGAATTACAACGCCAAATATCAAAGGAGTGAAGAGATGTACCCTTTAACCAAGGTAAAATCAGTCTAGAATCATCATGGTTGATCGTTAGTTTTAAGACATTACGGTCGAGGTTAAGGACATCATAGTCCGTGGATTTTAAGCACTCCACAGTCCGATGCTTGCTCTGGATGCTTCACACGGGTTCACTGCCATGTTCGGCGAGGACCAGGCTCCGCTCTGGACATTTTCCGCGGGGTCGAAGAGTGACGTTATTCGCGTTCCACGTGACCAGGAATTTTGTACTAGATGCTTCCCACGGGTTCACTGCCGTGTTCGGCGAGGACTAGGCTCCACTCTGGATGCTTCACACGGGTTCACTGCCGTGCTCTGCGAGGACCAGGATCCGGTCTGGACGTTTTCCACGGGGTCAAAGAGTGACGTTATCCGCGTTCTACGTGACCCGAAATTTTGCTCTGGATGCTTCCCACGGGTTCACTGCCGTGTTCTGCGAGGACCAGGCTCTGCTCTGGGCGTTTTCCGCGGGGTCAAAGAGTGACGTTATCCGCGCTCCACGTGACCAGGAATTTTGCACTAGATGCTTCACACGGGTTCACTGCCGTGCTCGGCGAGGACTAGGCTCCGCTCTAGATGCTTCACACGGGTTCACTGCCGTGCTTTGCGAGGACCAGGATCCACTCTGGACGTTTTCCACGGCGTCAAAGAGTGACGTTATCCGCGTTCCACGTGACCATGAATTTTGCTCTGGATGCTTCCCACGGGTTCACTGCCGTGTTCTGCGAGGACCAGGCTCCACTCTAGATGCTTCACACGGGTTCACTGCCGTGCTCTGCGAGGACCAGGATCCGCTCTGGACGTTTTCTACGGGGTCAAAGAGTGACGTTATCCGTGTTCCACATGACCAGGAATTTTGTTCTGGATGCTTCCCATGGGTTCACTGTCGTGTTCTGCGAGGACCAGGCTCCACTCTGGATGCTTCACACGGGTTCACTGCCGTGCTCTGCGAGGACCAGGATCCGTTATGGACGTTTTCTACGGGGTCAAAGAGTGACGTTATCCGCGTTCCACGTGACCAGGAATTTTTTGATTGTATCCGCATTTCACGGGGTGGGGATTTGACTCTTGGTGATCTGTATATCGCCGAGCCATAGAACTGGGAGTTGCCGCTGCTCCGTTTCGCTTGAAGTTATGTCCGTCGTTACAAGACGAGTGTTGAGACAATCTCTAGGTCACTTGCGGCCCGTCGAGATTTGGCTTCTTTTTGTGATGAGACTTGGGGGAGGAATATGATCCCTTCTTTGTTTGCGCCCTTGGATTGTATACAGGGATTGATGTAATATCACCTGTAGGGCGTAAATTTCATTTTTATTTTATTTCTTTTTCCGCGATGCTCTACCATTTCATCTTTTATATCGCGAAGGTCGCGATTGCCCCATCATTTCGGCTATTTTCGCGGTGCCCAATCATTTCGGCTATTTATTTTATTTTTACTCGCTGCTTTTTATTGCGAGTTGCCCAATCATTTCGGCTATTTTTCATGCATACATTTTTACTTGCTGCTTTTTATTGCAAGTTGCCCCATCATTTCGGCTATTACGTATGCATGTGTGGCTCGCTAGCCTTTTCGCTGCAAGCTTGGATTTTAGACACCGATTTCGGCATCAGCACCACTACAACTGGGATGTTGCCAGGAGCGAATCATCATTTGTATTTGTCGATGTTGAACAAAGGTGGCTTAGTAAATAGGGTTAAGGGTCCTGTCGATTAAGGCTTCGACTTCATAAGCCGTAAGGGTCTCACAAAGGTATTTCTCCCTGCGAGTCGTGAGGATCTCGTAAGTGTAATTTCTCCTTAGGAATCGTAAGGATTCCTAAGTGCATGTTCCCCTGTAAGTCGTAAGGATCTTACCAAAGGGTTTTTCCTTATAAGTCGAGAGGACTCACAAGGGTTGTTCACCGTACGAACATGTCCCTAGTCACGGATGGGACTTGGTTAGGGGAATGTTTATTCACGCCCGTGGATTGTATACAAGGGTCAGTATTGAGCCACTTGTAGGGCATAAATTGAAGGTTGTGGGGGTTGCTTAAGCATAGGTTCAGGTCTCTGTGACTTAACACTTTCAAATCTTATGAGCCGTGAGGGTCCCATAAGAGAGTTCTCCTTACGAGTCGTGAGGATCTCGCAAGTGTAATTTCTCCTTAGGAATCGTGAGGACTCTTAAGTGTGTTGCTCCCTTGTGAGTCATAAGGATCTCACGCGGGTGGTTTCTCCTTACAAGGTCATGAGGACCCTGCAAGTTCCCTTTAACGAGGTTGCGCCCTTTCGGGTTTTCACAAACACTCGCCGGTAGCCCTGCTGTTTTTACTCACGGAGCCCTTTCGGGTTTTCATCCGTGCCCGTTTTGCTTATGGACATACCGTTTTTCTTTTTTTTATATCGGCTTTGCGATACTGCAATCCTCCGTAGTTTATCGACATCTCGGTCAACATCCAGTTTTAGGACATAGTGGTCCATTGTTAGTTTAAGGACATTTCGGTACGTTGTTAGTTTAAGGACGTTTCGGTCCGCCGTTAGTTTAAGGACGTTTCGGTCCGTTGTATAGGATGCTGGTTACTACTTAGAGTTCGGGCTTACGAAGATAGCGAGTGGACATAGTCGTCGTCATCTATCATTGACCTAGGCCTTGACCCTTTAAGCGTAGTATTTCTTCAGGAAGCGACCGTTCACTGACCTGAAAGGTCTTTCACCGCGCATTTCCATGAGTAGATACGCTCCACCCTGGTAGACCTTGTCTATGATGTATGGGCCTTCATAGTTTAGCTCGAATTTTCCCCGTTTGGCGCGATTGGGGATCATAGGTCTTTTGACCATTAGCACGAGTTCGCCCTGGCGAAACGTCCTCGGCCTGGTCAATCTTTCGTATGAGCCGTCATCTTTGCTTTGTAAGCCTCCAGATTTTTTGCGCTATGAGCCGGGTCTCATCAAGGGCATCAAGCTCCTCAAGCCGAAGGTGAGCATTTTCTTCGTCCGTCAGCCCGTAGTGGACCGCCACTCGTAGAGAGGGTAACTCTATCTCGAGGAGGAGTACTGCTTCTGTACCGAATACCAACGCATATTGCGTTGTGTTCGTGGCCGTTTTGAACGTAGTTCGATATGCCCAGAGAGCTTCTTGCAGTCTCTCGTGCCAGTCCTTTTTGTTTCGGGACACCGTCTTCCTCACGATCTTTGTCAAGGTTTTGTTGAAAGCCTCAGCTAGACCGTTAGCTCGCGGATTATAAACTGAGGAATATCTCCAGTCTATGTTGTGTTGCTGCGCGAAGCGACTAATCTTGTGGCTTCTGTAGGCTGGCTCGTTATCGGAAATGATCCGTCGCGGAGTTCCAAACCGATAGATGACGTGCGTCTTGAAGAAATGGAGAATATTTTCCGTCTTCACTTCCCTTAACGGTACTGCTTCTGCCCATTTGGAGAAGTAATCAGTCGTCGCCAGGATGAAACGATGTCCTCTGGATGATGCCGGTTCGATGGGGCCGATTATGTCAGTCCCCCACATTTCGAACGGCCAGCTAGCCACCGTTGGATGTAGTGGATTTGGATGCTGATGGATGAAGTCCCCATGGATCTGGCATGAGTGGCATTGCTTCGCATACTCAAGGCAGTCCTGGATCATTGTGGGCCAATAATAGCCCATTCGTTTGATCTTCAGCTTCATCTTTGGGCCTGCTTGGTGAGAACCGCAGAGTCCGTCGTGAACTTCCTGAACGACTCTTTTCGCTTCGTCAGGTCCCAGGCATCTCAACCACAGAGAGTCAAATGACCTCTTGTACAGAGTATTATTGACGAAGGCGAAAGACAGAGCTCGTTTCACAAGCTGATGTCTTGAGGACGCACCTTCAGGCATTCGACGGGATTTGAAGTAGTCTATAAAGACTTCTCTCCAATCCTTAACCTTTCTTGGTCTTTCATTTGCATGGCCGTCTGCTTGGTCGCTTCCTTTTCCTCGGATGATTCCGGAGATATTTCCGCCGGAGTAAGAACCCGACGGCTTTGTACCACGATTCTTACGTCATCGAGGTTCTCGTCGGCTAGTTCTTTAGCAAGCTTGGCTAATGCATCCGCTTTGCTATTTTCAGCACGCGGTATGCTTTCCAAGGTGTAGGAAGGGATTTGAGTCAGCAGTCGCTGTACTCTCTCGCCGTACTTTACCAGTTCTAGCTTACATGTCTGGTAGTCGCCGTTTACTTGACTAACGACCAGTTGGGAATCTCCGTATATGAGGAGGTTTTCAATTCCCATGTTGATGGCGATCTCGAGGCCTGCTATCAAAGCTTCATACTTGGCTTCATTGTTCGTCCTCGGCTCTGTTAAGGAAAAAGCGAAGCGCATTATCCCTCCTTGTGGAGTTACGAAGATGAGGCCTACCCCCGATTTGATTATAGGGGTGCTTTGCTTGCGCTTCTTCATGGAGGATGCTCCATCGAAATAAAGCTCCCAGCGGGTATCACTACCGTCAATCTCATTAAACGCGTGATCGTCTGGTAGCTCTCAATTCAGAGGAGAATCGGCAGGTATCGGATGCTCAGCAAGGAAGTCGGCGATGGCCTGGCCTTTAACCGCCTTAAGAGGCTGATAAGTTATCGAAAACTCCATTAAGAGCAGGGCCCATTTAGCGTGTCTCCCTGTCAATATGGCCTTCGACATTAAATATTTAAGGGGGTCCACCTTCGTAATGAGACAGACTTCATGCGCCAACGCATAGTGCCTGAGCTTTGTTATCGCGAAGATCAATTCCAGGCAGTGTTTTTCGATGGGGGAGTAATTGTTTTCTTCCCCTAGTAGAACTCGACTCAGATAGTAGAGCGCTCTCTCTTTCCCTTGGTCGTTCTCCTGTGCCCACAAAGCGCCTAAGGAACCTTCAAGGGCGGTTGTATAAAGAATGAGGGGCTTTCCCTTGACCGGGGCAGCCAGCACTGGCGGGTTCTGCAGGTATTGCTTGATCTCGTCTAGCGCGCTTTGGCATTTTTGGTCCCAGACGAACGGGGTTCCCTTCTTCATCAGGTGACTGTAAGGGCGGCGCTTGCCTGAAAGATTGGATATAAATCGCTGGATATACGTGAGCTTCCCTTGGAGAGACCGCAATTGTTTGAGAGTCCTTGGCGGTGGCATTTCCATGATCGCCTTGATCTTCGACGGATCTATCTCGATACCCCGGTGCCGGACGATGAACCCTAGGAACTTGCCTGAGGATACACCGAATGCGCATTTGAGAGGGTTCATCTTCAAGTTGTATTGCCGAAGGCGCTGAAATACGGTCTTCAGGTGCTCTAAATGCTCCTCGTACGATTTGCTTTTCACCACGAGGTGTTCGATATAGCATTCGACGATTTCATGTATAAGGTCATCGAAGATATTCGTCATGGCCCTTTGATAGGTGGCACCGACGTTCTTTAGACCGAAGGGCATCGCCTTGTAGCAGAATATTCCCAGAGGGGTCCGAAAAGCGGTATGCTTCTGGTCTTCGGGATGCATCTTTATCTGAGTGTACCCTAATGAGCCGTCCATGAAGGAGAAAACCTCGTGAGTGGACGTGTTATCTATCATCAGCTCTTTGACTGGCACTGGGAAATCATCCTTTGGGCAGGCTTTATTTAGATCTCGGAAGTCCACGCATATGCGCACTGTCCCATTTTTCTTCATTACCGGGACGATGTTGGCGATCCAATCCGGGTACTGAACTTCCTGGATAAACCCAGAGTCGATCAACTTCTTGACTTTGGCGTTGATGCTCATCTCAAGCTCCAGCCGCATTCTTCTCGGCGCCTGTTTGACTGGCTTGACGTCCGGGGGTATTGCCAGTTTATGCACAGCAATTTCTGGATCTAGTCCTGGCATTTTAGAATAGTTCCATGTAAAACAATCTCTATGCTGCATAAGCACGTCTTTTAACGCAGCCACCCTTTCTTCAGATAGCAGCTCACTGACGAATGTCGATCGTGGGTCGTTTGCCGTCCCCAACTCAATCTTCTTGAGGTTATCTGCAGTAATATGTATGCCATCTTCCAGCTCTTTCGGCGCTGGTGGAAATTCTGAGATTACCTCGTCGTCATTGTTTTCGAAGCACCAGGGAAAGTCAGCCATATCCTCGGGCTCTTCTTTTGATATCGTTATCACACGACAGGTACGAGCTCGCTTACAAGACCGATATGGATCTGGTTCTGCTCTTGTGGATTTGGGTTCGTGCTTTTGTGGTGGCGTTACCCTCCAGCTGTCGGATAGAGCAAATCTGCTTTGCTGGTATTGGTCTTCGACCCAGTTCTTAAAGGTGAAGCAGTCTTCGATAGGGTGTCCTATAACTCGGTGATAAGAGCAATAGCCCGGATGAGAGACCTCGTTAGCTTGCTCAGGGTGTTTAGACTCCGGGAGTGTAATCATTCGATGTTTTAAAGCGAGGTCAAGTATCTTCCGTGTTTTATTCTGAGGAAAAGAGTATGCCTGACTCATCTTTTTCATAAGGGACAAATCCGGACCGCGCAATACCCGATCACATGACTCTTTGATCCTGCGTTGTCGTTGTCGACCTCCTTTTCTGCTTTTTGACTTACTTCTACCTCTGCGTCGGGCCTTTTGCACAGCAGGTTGACAGGGATGAGTATTTTTTTCTTCTGCAGCCTGTTGAAGAAGACGTTGCGTCCTGGCTCTCTCGTAGATGGCCATCTCGCGATTATGGTCGTCTCGGGCTTTTTGACCCACTTTTCTGATAAGCTTGTCCATTCGTTCTTCAAACGACGGACTCGGCACTTTGATCGCAGGATCTAGTTCTGAGGAGGGGTTGGCATTTCCTGACGGGGTGTCCTCTTCTTCATCGAAGTTATACATGGCGTAGCTGCCGTGGACTCGTTCCCGTTTTCCGGCTCTCACGTTTCCAAGCCCAAGTGTTTCCATTCTTCTATTGGGCAATTTGCGCTGAGTCCCAGGGATATCCCAAATCCTATTATAGAATCGAGCTTGTCGAGTAGTCTGTTTTAAGGGTATCCCTTGGCGCTTCAATAGCCTTTTCAATCCGTTTGTGTAATATCTAGGTAAACGGATGGGTTGAAACTTGTTAAGTGTAGAATCCGCGCCATGCCAGATCTCTTTCTCCACTCTTGTTTCTGAGGACCGATAGAATAGGATCGCCTTTTCGCCTTTTCGCTTGGGAGGGATGTAAAACGTCTGCAGGTCTTGCACGTTGTGAGCTTCAAGCGCGTCAAGATCTTTGTAGTGCTCCGGCGGGATCATGGTTATTTGCAAACTCTGATCATCACTAAGGAATTCTTGTATTGGCGGCCGACTGGAGAACACAACATTAATCTCATATTCCGAGTCACTTCCGAAGATCAATATGGGGGCGGACGACCCCGGGTCGTTGCGTCGAGATGGCCCAGAGTAAACTATCTCTTCTTCTTCTTCGGTATCGCTCTCGAAAACAGGAATGGTGGCGGCGGCTTTGTCCTCCGGTTTTTGACACCTCTCTGTATCCTCGAAATCTGGCAAAAAGTACTTTGCATCTTCATATTTGCGGACTTCGTTTAGGGAGAACGGGTTTAGCTCACCTGTTATGGTATACTTGAGACAATCCTTGACATACTTCATACACTGATGTTGCGGAGAAGGGATGATGTTGTACTCGTGTAACCAAGGTCGGCCGAGCAGAGCATTGTAACATGTCTTGGCATCTATGACGTGAAACTTAATATCTGTGACGAGTAGTCCAAAGCGTAGCGTCAGTATCACAGACCCAAGTGTTCTTGATGATTGGGAGTCGAACCCGGAGATGGTGATCTTGTCCCGAGCAAGGTGTTGGACGCTCATGCAGATTTCCTTTAACACCCGCACGTTGAGGAGATTAACGGAAGACCCATTGTCAACCAAGATTTTGCCTATCTTTATATCGTGGCAATACCCAGAGACATATAGGGGACGGTTGTGGTCGCACGTCCTAAGGAGAAGGTCCTCATCACCGAACGTGACATCGGCTGTGTGTACTTCTTCTAGTTCATCCTTCATCCTTTCTTCGGCGAGGAAGGCTTGGAATTGTTCGGGCTCTTGTAGCGCCTTGATTAATGAATCTCTCGCTTCTTTTGATAACAGGAGGGCATCGAGAATGCTGAGCTGCGAGGGTAGCTTCTTCAGGTGCGCTAGGATGTTGTAGTCCACCCTACTCTTCTTAGACGGGTCCTCGGCAGTCAGCTCTTTCATAACTTGGTCATCTAAGGTGATAACCTCAGCGACCTTTTCCTTTCCCTTATCTTTTCTAGTTGTGGGTCCGAGATTCTTTTCCGGAAGCATGCGATTGCGTAGCTGAATGTTTTCGTAGGCTTCTGGTTCTTCCTCTTTTCCCGAGGTGACTCTTTAAAGAGGGGGCTAAGAGCCATTTCCTCGTCAGAATCGCTCCCGAATGTGAGCACTTGCGATCCCCGGCGTTGACCGTGTAACAGTTACCGGTAGTTCTTTTGTGTCCTTCGCTCGTACTTCTCTGCTCCCGACGAGTTCTACGTTTCATTCGCTTAAAATGTTACCGGCAAACCTTTTCCTCGTCTTGAATATGTTTTTATCCGCGTCGGGTGTATTTCGATCTGGCGGGAGTGCTTTGACTCTTTCGTTTAGTCGCCTACGCTTGGCTCCTTCTGATGCGGCCATCTCACGCTCCCGATCGGCTTTACTTTTCAAACGAATCTCGTCTAGAAAGGCGTCGATCATTTCGTCTGTCGGCCACACAAGTTCTGGCTCAGGCTGTGCCCCCAGCTTATCAGTGCCAGGAGTTTTTTCATTGTCCGTGAACGAGTGGGAGATCACATTACAACTCGCCATGTATCCCTCGGATTCATCTGACGAGCTCTCTCCGTTATCTTCCTCCTGAAAGAAGTGGTTGAGAAACTCTTGGAGTGTGATGGGAGTCCGCGCCTTTTGATTGTACTCCTCCAGCGCGTCTATCTGTTTCTGCTAGTCCGTGCGCTTGTCGCCAAGCTTTTCGGGCTTTTTGGATCTCTTCTTCTTCTTTTTTGAAGATTTCGACGGCTGGGTGTAAGTGCTTGGGCCATCACCACCGATCTTCGGAGTTGGGCGCGGCTTCAGCATCCCTTCAATGATCTGGAGTTCCAGCGGGTTCTTCCATCTGACTGCCGGGCATGTCTGGAGCTCATTCAGCATTCTTTTGGTTTTTGCTGAAAGCACGATTTCCCATGGAGCTTCTTCAATGAAAGAACAAGTTATCCCCGGTGTGTCCGCCTTCTTAGGAGTGTGAGGTTGTGGCGGGTTCAACTTCCACTTCTCGGACAGCGTAAACTTTCCCTGTAGGTTTTGATCTTCAATCCATCCTTTGAAGTCGAAGCAGTTCTCAATCGGATGGCTTACCGTTTGATGGTAAGGGCAGTAGTTGGGGTTATTCACCTCACTGGGTTGCGGCGGTCGCCTTGGATTTGGCAAGTTGATAAGCCTGTTGCGTATTGCCAGCTCGAATAGCCTCTTCGTCTTATCCCGCGGGAATGAGTAGGGGCGCTTCATTTTCTCATTATAATACCGCCGTCTTTCTTCCAGTTGATCCGCCAGCTTTGGGGCACTGGGTTGCTGCTGAGCGTTCGCAACGAAGGTTGCCTTCCCTTTACCCTTGTCATTCCGAGGTTCCGGCTTTGGGGGAGACGGTCTGTAACCCATCTGGTCCATCTGGGCCAGCTTGTCGATCAAAGCCTGGAACGTGGTTGGCTTAAAGAACATCATGAACTGCGAGATAGTTGCATGAGGATCTAGGGTACCCACGAACATGCCCACCGTGGGCGCTTCCTCAATGCGTTGTTCGCATTTCGACCACAAGTTTCGCCAGCGTATAGCGTATTGGACCCACGTCTCGCCTGGTTTCACCCTGGCATTAATCAATGCCGTTATCGGGGTACGTTCACTGGCGCTCGTGAATCGCTGAGTGAATAGCAACTCCATTTCAGCGAACGTCTTTATGGAATCGTTCGGGAGCTCAGAATACCATTCGAACGCTGTTTCTGACAAGCTGCCGACGAATTGGCGAAGCAGGAGCTTATCGTCGCCACCAGTGTTGCCACAAAGCGCCCTGAACTGGGCCACATATTGATGGGGATTTCCTGTCCCCTTATAGACATGGAATTTCGGTATTGTGTAGCCCGGCGGGTACTTGATCTGGTCATACCAGCTCGGATATGGTCGCCCCGTCCTGACAACTTGACCGGCTGCCTCAGTCGCCTGGTGAACTCGTATCTGTTGGGCTATGTATTCGTCCAGGTCAGCTTTGGAGATTGTTTCTT
Source organism: Agapanthus africanus (assembly GCA_030015575.1). Lineage (NCBI taxonomy): Eukaryota > Viridiplantae > Streptophyta > Magnoliopsida > Asparagales > Amaryllidaceae > Agapanthus > Agapanthus africanus. The sequence goes on from JASDDO010000029.1 coordinate 59,485,022, forward strand.
CTTTAGCTGTTGATAAAGCCGGAGGTAGATTTGACGTTTCCCCTCTGTCAACTTCAAGAACGATTGGAGGATTGTCAGCAGGAGAATCTTGTTGGATCATCATTCCCACCATGTCCTGGAACAGGAGGGCCATTCGTTGTATATTGGCTGCTTGTTCGGCAACCTCTTTATCCTTCTTCTCCAATATCCTACGAAGGAATTCAGCGTCAGTTTCTTGCTCCTGACGTTGATCAGATGACGCTTCGGGGCTTCTTTCGGCCCAGTGAGTGCGGCCATCGCGTTCATCATTTCCTGGAGCTTCTGCTGTTTCTCCTGAGCTTTGATCACTGACCGTGTAAGCGGTCTATGACCCGTGGATGCACGGCTGTCTTCTTTTCCTGACACCATGTAGACCGTACGCACCATCATGCCCCCAGACTTAGGGTGTTTAGGCTTATTGTCTTTGACCTTTGCTGCAGGATTGGGGCCTTTCTCCGGCCTTCTTCTCTTTTGAGTAGTCGACGTAGAGGGAGCCGTTGCAGCGGGCACCCAAGCGGTTGTCGTCCTTTGTTGTTTGACGTGACGGTTCTTTTCTTCCTGCACCTTCGCCCTTTTCTGTTGACGAGAGTGATCTTGGTCAATTACCGAGTCTTGGACCCGTCGCCAGACCTTATAAATTTTGGACGACAGCCGTTGAGGAGGCTGCTCCAGCTTTGTCTCTATAACATTCTTCGCAGGTGGAGGGGATCTTTTGAGAACCGCAGTTGGCGAATTTCTGCGTACCCTGTTTAATAGCTCGAAGTTGTTCCCGATTGGAACAACAGCCTCAATTTCCACCGTTGGAGCTGGTGGAGTTAGCTCGGAGGGGGAGTTGCCCCCAGTCTTCTTTATCCGGCGCCAGTGGCGACGTCTGGCATGACGGGTTGTTGGGATTGATTCAGTGACGGCTCCGTCTTGCTCCCTGTTCTGGGGAGGGGCTGCTGCCGGTGTCAGCCTCTTGAAGACTGACGTTCGTTGAGCAGCTACGTCCATCCGGTCAAAAACAGATTTCTGAGCGGGAGCGGGAACGGGGGTAGTCAGTCTCGCGAAGACCGACCCCCTGGGAGGAGAAGCCGCCTTGACGACCTCGGGATCAGTTGTCTTCTTCGGGATGGCCACCTCAGGTATCATGGGCTTTTTGGCGGGCGCTTTGGAGTTCAGGCTCAGTCTGGTGAAGACCGAGGAGTTGGACGACCCGCTGAGAGGGGCCGTGGGAGTAGCAAGTCGATCAAAGACCAACTTCTTTGACGCTTCCGGTACGGGCAGGGATGTTAACGTTCACCGGCGGGAGCATGGTCCAAAAGAATAGACCGTTGGTAGCTTGAGTCACTTGCTCCACAGGCATAGTGAATAGGGAAGCAGCCAGCGGTCCATATGCTACACTTCCAGGTGAGGCGGAGCATCGGTTGCATTTGCAGTTGGAGCAGTTCGAGCAGTTGCCAGCCATTGATCCTTTTGCTTTCAGCAGCAAACGAAACACCAAGTCTTAGTACTTCGAAACCCAAGGGAAACCAGTAGCAAACCGCGATTGGTTCACGAATCACGACACACGAAGTATGGAGTGGAAAGAGGAAAAGGTCCCACCAGGCGTGCCAGAATCTGTTCCCCTCCGAAAGACGGTGCGACGCAGGGACGTCTTGCCTGAAATTCGGGGCAAATGCTAATTGGTGCTATCCATCTACCTCTTCGAAGATACCAAGTTGATTTATGGCACCGTGTATCGAAGGTCTAAACGGATGCGGCCGATATAGCAGACTTCATCAGATTCCTTCTCGTTTGAGGGGTTTTTGATTATGGGGACGCTCTTCCCTGCAGGCGCAAGCCCTTGCAGTTAATTACGCTACCGCATTGCGGTAACAACTTTCTCCTTCTCCAGATGGTCACTTCGTGTCGTGTGTGTTTGATTTGTGTTTGGTTGCCCGTGGATTGTATACGGAGAATGAGTTATGTCGTCGCCCGTAGGGCGTGGACTAGTCCAAATCCGTATCTTTCTTAGATTTGGGTTTGGGGGTTGTGTTTAAAGATACGTTAGCCTCGTTTGAGACTAAGATCGACTTAAACGTTTGTTAAGGATACGTTAGTCTAGTTTTAGACTAAGATCAACTTAACGGGATCGTTTAGATCCAACAAGAGAGCAATTTAAGGGGAGCCCTGTTTTTTAGTTTAGTGACGTTACGGTCAATATGTAGTTTAAGGACATTGCAGTCCAGTGTTAGTTTTAAGACGTTGCGGTCAAGGTTAAGGACCTCATAGTCCGTGGGTTTAAGGACTCCACCGTCCAGCATTAGTTTTAAGACATCACGGTCAAGGTTAAGGACGTCATAGTCCGTTGTTAGTTTTAAGACATTCCGGTCAAGGTTAAGGACGTCATAGTCCATTGGTTGAGGACCCCACAGTCCGGCGTTTAGTTTTAAGACTTACGGTCAAGGTCAAGGACGTCATAGTCCATTGTTAGTTTTAAGACATTCCGGTCAAGGTTAAGGACGTCATAGTCCATGGGTTGAGGACCCCACAGTCCGGCGTTTAGTTTTAAGACAGTACGGTCAAGGTTAAGGACCTCATAGTCCATGAGTTTAAGGACCCTACAGTACGTATCAATGGGTGGTCATCGGGACCCGCCACCTCTTTAAAGACGTTGAGGAATTACAATGCCAAACATCAATGGAGTGAAGAGATGTACCCTTAAACCAAGGTAGATTAAGTGATCTGCAATCCAATTTGGAAACTAAGATCAATTATTATATTATGAGCTCATTGGCCCAGTTGAGTTTGAATTGAGGACTTATGGCCAGCTTGGGCTAAGTCCAATCATATTTGGGATATTGGCCCTCTGTTGGTTCATTAAAAGAGAGGCTTTGCCTCTGGAAACCTAGCCAATTGGGCTAAAGCTAGTGTTAAACACTAGAGACCAACAGTGTTGAACACTGGGAATAGGATTGCCAAGTTAGTGTTAAACACTAAAAGATAATCAGTGTTGAACACTAGGAACAGTGTTTTCAAATTAGTGTTAAACACTAAGCAAATCAGTGTTAAACATTGGAAACAGAGGTTCCAAATTAGTGTTTAACACTATGGCAGATCAGTGTTAAACAATGGATACAGAAGTTTCAATTTAGTGTTAAACACTGAGGCAAGAAGGGTCACGTGGTAGCACGTGAGAGCGCCCTGCTTCTCTTTATTTTGTTCTGTAGGTAAGTGTTTAACAATTTTAACTCTGAAAGCCATCACGTGTGGACACGTGATGGGGGCTTGCGCTTTGATGTGTTAGAATGTTCATCAGGGGTCACGTGTCGACACGTGAGGGTGCCCTAGAGCACTTTTCTATTTCTTTTTCTTTTGTGTGCTTTAGAGATCACGTGGGGCACGTGAGGCATTGCCTCACAGTTCTCTTTCATAGATCTTCGCAGGAGCCATGTGGTAATACGTGAGGCGTTTACTTCAGAGTTCTTTTCTGTGTATCTTTGCAGGGGTCATGTGGTAGCACGTGATTCTGCATGTTTTAAAGATATGTTCATCTTTTGAGAATTAATTTCTTCATAGGGTTAAACCCTAACAACAGACTTTAGAGGAATTAAATTCCTGTTTTCTTCTGAAGAATTATATTCTTAAATAGGGTTAAACCCTTAAGGGAATTAAATTCCTGTGAGTTTGAGAGAATTATGTTCTCAATTAGGGTTAAACCCTAGTTCTGTTCATTTTGAAGGAATTAAATTCCCATAACATAGGGTTAAACCCTAATTTTATCTCAAAGCAATTGAATTCCTATCATTTTATGAGAATTAAATTCTCAAAACTCAGCTCCTCCTCTGTGTTTTAGATCTGCATGGCAGGAGCTCAACCCAATGAGAATTAAATTCTCAATTCATGGGGAGATGTGCACTTTGCAGATCCTTCACCAGAGAAGAACTAAGTTCTTTTCTTTATATGGGAGTTAAACTCTTTTGAGAATTAAATTCTCTTTTGAAGCCTCCCTTTCCTTTTCTTACCTAAGGTTTTCCTTTTGCAGAGAATCAAAGGCTCTATATCTCTCTCTGTGTATCAAAAGAAAAGGTCCAAAAGTCTCAAAAAAGTCCCTTCTCTTCTTTTCTTGGCTCCTATTTATAGGAGAAGGAAGAGAATCAATCTGCTTAGTAAATCTCTCATTGAGAGATTTGATTTATTCATTGAGAGATTTGATTTATCTTCATCATTAATCTGGGCCTTTAGATTTTTAGGTGAATTTTATTCACCATTGGATTTTAAATCCAAAGATATCCCCTTGTTATTTCGGTTAGATTTAGGGGGAAAATCTTTCGAAGTTCAAGATTTTTCCATAAATTGGTGATATTTAATCACCTTTAGATTTTTAATCCAACGGTTTCAAATAATCCTTCTCTATTTTGGAAAGATTGGAATGATTTATCCTCAGAATTTAATTCTATGAATAAGGCTCTTGAAGCCGGTCACGTGTGGCTACGTGACCCCTGGTCACGTGTAGGCACGTGACCCCTGGTCACGTATAAGCACGTGACCCCTGGAATGGGTTTCCCTTCTGCGCTCTGTTCTCTGGCCGCTGCTTAACCATCATGTGCCAACACGTGACCACTGGTCACGTGTGAGCACGTGATGCCTCTTCTGAAGCTTTCTTCTTGACTTTTAATCAGGTAATGAATGTGCTTTTTGCCGCTGCTTTAAACAACTCGTGCCAACACGTGACAACTGGTCACGTGTGAGCACGTGATGCTTTTTCTGAAGCTTCTCCTGATTTTTAATCAGGGAACAACTGTTTCAAATAAGTTTGGGGGTATGTCACACTTGTAATTATATAAAAAATAAAAAAATATATAAAACATAAAATCAAAAAAATTTCAAATTTTGGGGGTTATTTTTGTGAATTTTCAGTTTTAATAAATAATAAATAAAAAAATGAATTTTTTTTACAAATAAATTCCTCTTTTTAAGAGGTCCTTTTTGCAAATAACCAAAACACCCCCTATAAATACAACCCGACTCCTCTTCTGATTTTACAGAACCCTAATTTCAACTCTTTGAAAACCCTAGCCACCGCAGCAGCAAGTTCAGGGAGATCTCTCAAGAGTGCCGCCGAACGTGCCTTCTTGCCACGCAACCGCCGCGCCTTTGCTACGTCACCCTCTGAAAACTTCAGAAGAGGTTTGCACTTCCTTTTCCCTTTCTTTAAAATCTATATTTGTTAAATTTGCTCTCTGTGATGGCACCGACTTTGCAATTTGAAAGGGATTTTTCCTAAATGTTTGCACACACGCTTTATGGTAGTTACTTCGGTGATGAGATCCGAAGGCGTGGATGGAACTTTTTACTTTTCAACCATCCGAATGCCTTCGCGCTTCCGGATCTTGTCACCCGATTTTACGAATGCATGGAGAATGGTTGCCTCTCACAACACGGTTACATTAGGTTAATATGGGGGGATAGGGAAATAATAATAGATAGGGACTTCATCCATGAAGTCACATTAATACCTAGACTCCCTATTCATGATCAACCTCTCCGTTTCGAGGACTACCTACCCTTGATGGGTAATGATTGTTCAAGGGAGCCACGAAAAGGCATCCAGGCTAGAACCCTTTTTGCGAACGTCTTAACTGTCTGCCGTTGGGCACAAAATAATATTTTTGGTAGTTCGTACAACACGACATTTTTCACACCATCCTTCCATATAGTGCCCACCTTGATGACACAAACGCCTGCTATGATATGTGCACCGTATTGCTTCACTCAATTGGCGTGGGCAAGAGGGCTGCCAACTATCCATGCTCTATATTGGTGACACAACTGTATCGCCATTTCCTCCATGTTGAGGAATTCGAGTTTTATATGCATGGTGGAATTCTAATTCGACCCCTTCTTGAGGGTGTCTCCACGTCTTATACACGATTACATGATTTATGGTCGCGCACCGAGCCGGCCGAAGACGTGCCCGCAAAGACACCCAGCTCCAGCTCGACCACGAGCGATGAAGAGCTTACCCCCACTGCACAAGCGCGCTTACTTAGAAGAACCAAAAGGGGGTAGAAAGATTGATAGGGATGATGACCAACCTTGGTCAGCGAGTGACGAGTTTGGAGCAGGGTATGACCACCCTGCTGGCAAGAGAGGAACGTTCCCGATCACGATCGAGGGGATAGAGGGGTGAGACTAGTGAAGCTACATCTGCTAGACGCCGCTGGGAGCAGTGAGGACACTGCTTTCGATAAGTTTGGGGGTTGGAGGTGGATTGTAAATAGTTATCTTTGCATTGCATTTGCATATTTTTATTTTTGTACATATTTGTTTTTTCTTTCTTTGCATATTTAATTCCACATTGCATCTTTATAAAAATATAAAAAATAAATAAAAAATAAAATATATATATATATATATATATATATATAAATAAAATCAATAAAAATTGAAAAATTTTAAAAAATTATAAAAATTGAAAAGTTCAATTTTGGCCATATTTGACTTAAGTTCAACACGACTGTTGACTAGTTAGGAAAAACTAGATCATAAACTTGGTAAATTAAAAACTCTAAAAATAACCTCTCTTAAAATTTAATTATAGAAAATATATGTCCTTATAGTTTATTGAGAAATAAGCAAATTTTGAGTTCAGTTCTTGGGCTAAGTCAAAATAAGGGAAGAGTACTGAAATTTTTATTTGAAGTGTAAGTCTGAAAAATAATTCTGAACCTTAAGTCTAAATTCTGAAAATATATACTCTGCAACTTGCACATACACGCACCTTGAAACTTGGGATATTAGAGCATACCTTAAAATGCTCTTGTCTAAAAACCTTAGTATGAAGGAAAATAAAATAAAAGTATAAATGGTGAAGAAAGAGACATAAAAAAAATGAACACTGGTTTTGTAATTGCTTAAGGCAGCATAAATAAAAAATATAGCGAGGGTGCTTTATCACCTAGTGCCTTATACCAACTGGTTTGGGAGTCACTGCTAAGCCTTAGGTATTACAAGACGAGAAATTACGCCTAAATGCGTAAGCACATTTTGTAATCGGTCGTTTAGTACCTCAAGAAATATTATCGGTCGCATAAAGAATGTATGAGCAATTTTTATCACCAACTAAAAAGTACTTTGGACGATGGACAAGAGTATGATGGCTTGAATTGAATTCCCAAGTGTAGGGGTGATAATTACACATACGTAGGGATATATAATTGGGGTTTGGATGAGAGATAGGATTGAAAGATAGGCCTTATATCTTCAGTAAAGATGATAAAAATTCCTGAGTTGAGATTGCACCTTGGAAGGAAAATTCAAAAGATGCTGAAAGCTTAATAAATTTGCAAAACATATACGATCTTAAGTTAAATGAAGAGAGAGTGTGAAAAATACGGGTTGATGATTTCTATGTTAACGATAATATAATTTCTTACTAGAATACTGAATTGAAGAATTAGAGTCAACATGCCAAATTGATCGGATTTTGTGGGTAGTATCCGCTGAAAACCCTCAGGAGACAACACTCCTCCTACTAGGGACAAGGACTAAAATGACCAAAAGGAAGAAACTAAGTTTCTTCCTAGTCGTGTTAATCCCCGTTGTTGACTATTACCTAAACACCTATATTCTTAACTAGGGCATTGAAAGAAGTGAGTAGAATCCCTATTTCAAACTAACCTAATCCTAACCCTAGCAAGCCTTTAAATCAATTTATTCTTATTTTTAGATCTTAAAACAAAACCTACCAAAGTTAGGACATAACTCGTTAGAACTTAAAGAAAAGGACACCATTTCTCTGTGGATCGACTCGTACTCAACCGGCTAGCTACCAAGCGACACCGTCTTGATTGCGGTATTTTTAAATTTAAAACGCATACAAAAACCTATAACAATCAACATATCCTAATAAAAGACAACTGAAACAATATACTATATAACTGAGCAAGAATGTCCTGTACATACATATCCCTAGCATCCACATGTATGCATATACAATAATGGCCTCTAGGGCATACATATCCAACAATCTCCCACTTGCAATAAAAGACAGTAATTGGTGTACCGAATACCCAACGTTTGCACTATGGCCAGCTGCTGGCGTACCGCATACCCAATAGCTCAAAAAGTCGCTCGAACTGCGCTTATAGGAGGGCCTTTGTAAATGGATTCGCCCTGTTTTCTTTAGTGTCCACTCTCCGCTCCTCGATCTCCTGGCGATCAATGATCTCCCTGATCAGGTGATAGCGCCTTAAGATTTGTCTGGATTTCTGATGGGACCGTGGTTCTTTCGATAAAGCAATAGCCCCATTGTTATCGCAATACAAATGTATTAGATCAACAATGGACGGAACCATCTAAAGTTCATCAATGAACTTCTTCATCCAGACTGCTTCTTTTGCGGTATCGCTAGCAGCAATGTATTCAGCCTCCATCGTCGAGTCTGCGACGGTATCCTGTTTGGAACTCCTCCAACACACCGCCCCTCCGTTGATGGTAAACAAAAAACCCAAGATAGACTTGCTGTCATCCTTGTCACTCTGGAAGCTTGAATCGGTAAAATGACTCGACCCAGAGGTCTCCATTACCGTAAACCAGGAATATCTTCTTAGTCCTTCTTAGGTACTTGAAAATGTTCTTCACAGCTGTCCAGTGGTTCTCACCTGGGTCTGACTATTACCGGTTCTCCAGGCTTAGCGTGTAAGTTACATCTGGTCTTGTACATAGTATCGCATACATTATAGATCCTACCGCTGAAGCATAGGGTATAGTGATCATACGAACCCTCTCCTCGTCATTCTTGGGAGACATCTCCTTGGAGAGGGTGATTCCGTGCAATGTGGGTATGTTACCGCGCTTGAAATCTTCCATACTAAATCTCTTTAGTACGGTCTCTATGTACCTGGACTGCAAAAGTCCTAATAATCTCTTGGATCTATCTCTGTAGATCTTGATTCCCATAATATACGAGACATCACCCAGGTCCTTCATGGAGAACCTTTGTGACAAGAACAGCTTAATCGATTATAGCATAGGAACATCATTTCCTATCAAAAGAATGTCTTCCATGTATAATACTAGGAATACGACAGTTCGGCCTACAATCTTCTTATAAATACATGGCTCATCTTCGTTTTTGATGAAGTCAAATTCCTTGACAGTTTCATCAAAACAGGCGTTCCAGCTCCGGGATGCCTACTTTAATCCATAAATGGATTTAAGCAACTTGCACACCTTCCTGCCGCTCTCACTGTCTACAAAACCTTCAGGCTGATCCATATAAACGCACTCTTCCAAACTTCCATTTAGAAAAACCGTTTTTACGTCCATCCGCCAGATTTCATAGTCATGGAAGGCAGCAATGGCAAGTAGGATCTGAATGGATTTGAGTATAGCCACTGGAGAAAAGGTTTCGTCATAGTCCACACCTGGTCTTTGACGAAAACCTTTTGCAACAAGTCTAGCCTTAAAGGTTTCCAACTGCCCATCCACACCAAGTTTCCTTTTGTGGATCCATTTGCATCCAACGGGTTTTACCCCAGGCGGAGCAATATCCAAGGTCCACACTTTATTGGTGTACATGGACTCTATCTCGGATCGCATAGAATCCGGCCACTTATCAGAGTCCCTACTGATAATGGCCTGCCTGAAACTAGTAGGATCATCTACTTCCAAGATGCAATCCTTTTGATCTCCGTTTATTAGAAAACTGTAGTATCTCTCAGGCGGATGAGAAATCCTACCAGATCTGCGGAGTGGCTGAGATTCGTCTGGGATTATTGAATTTTGTGGTTCTACTAAATCTTCAGTTATAGTTTGTCCCTCTGGAATTTCTTCTAGTTCTACTGTGCTCCCACTTATTTCTTTTACAAGAAATTGCCACTCTAAAATGGTAGCGTGCTGAGCAACAAACATCTTCTGTTGCTCAGTGTAGTAGAACAGATATCCATTTGAATGCCTGGGATATCTTACAAACTTACATAAAACTGACCGTGCTTGAAGTTTTTCCGGATTCTGGTTTTTCACATATACCGGACAACCCCATATCTTAACCCGTTTAAGACATGGTTTTCTACCACTCCATATTTCATATAGAGTCTTAGGCACCGATTTAGACGGAACCTAATTCAAAAAGTACGCTGTTGTTTTAAGCGCAAGTCCACAGAATGAAAGAGGTAACTCAGCACTACTCATCATGGAGCGAACCATGTCCAATAGGGTACGGTTCCTCCGCTCCGATACACCGTTGTGCTGTGGTGTATACGGAGGAGTAAGCTGAGAGAGAATACCATTCTCTTTTAGAAATTACCTGAACTCCGTGCTTAAGTACTCCCCTCCTCTATCAGATCGGAGGATCTTGATACTTTTTCCAGTCTGGTTCTCTACTTCGTTTTTGAATTCTTTGAATTTCTCAAAAGCTTCAAATTTATGTTTCATTAGATACACATATATGAACCTAGAGAGATCGTCAGTGAATGTGATGAAGTACAGGAACCCACCCCTTGCATGTATAGACATTGGACCACATACTGTTGGGTTACGGCAGCGCCCCGGCAATCAAACCGTGGCCAAATATGGAACAAAATTTACAAAAAACTGTTTCCCTATCATTTGCACTCATCTAGAAGTGTTCGGCATTCATATTTCACATATTAGCAAAACATTCGTTAAATATCAGATTTCATGTGTTAGACTTTTAAACCGGCACTTTAAAGGAAATTGACTGCATTTTATGGCATCGCATCATCTTTGTATTTGCGCAACACTTGTGTCGAGATTTATGCAGGAAATTGCAGGAGCAAAGTCAAAAGAACCTGATCAAAAATACACCAACTCCATGTTTTCAGATCTGGTAGCAATTCAAAAGGCAATATAAAATTCAACATATCAATAAAAGCCCCATACATCAGTCCAAGACCACTACAGAAAGCCCAAGCTTTGAAGCCCCCAAAGCGCCGCGGAACCGCGGCGGGAGACGGCTTAAGCCGCGGTTCCGCGGCGCTTCTGCCAGGTCAGCGCTTCATTTTTAGTGGAAAATTCTTCTCTCAGTGGCTACACCTCATTTTGACACGTCAAATTCCAGAATTCTCCAGAGGCTTCTACCAGATCAGCAAGAGATCATTAAGCATGCTAATCTTGATTAAGCTCCTAACTAACCTCTTCTAGAATCTCCCTCCTAACTAATCACATCTAGAAGCTTCTCCTCTAACTAACTTTTGGAGGGAAATTCAAATTTCCTCAACAAACTTTTGGAGGGAAACTTAAAATTCAAATCCTAGATCTAGGGTTTTGATGGCTATAAATAGGAACCTAGATCTAAGGGTTGAGGTTGTTCATCATTAGTTCCTTAATCTTTACCTCTTTCTTCATCTTCTTCCACAAGTCTAGTGACAAGACTTGTGCGAAACCCTAACCCTAATTCCACTCCAAATTCAAGATCTTGAGTACCAAACAAGCAAGAAGCCCTTCAACCTTTTAGGAGCCGAGCCGATCTTCAATCGGGCAAGTGATCCAAGCCGATCCGCGACTCAAGGAGACGAGCGAAGCCAAATCGACGATCGAGTTCATCCTCTTGTAGTTCTTGAGCGAATGTAATGAAATTGTTGATATAAATAAAATGTGAAATTCTTTAATCTTGCTTTCTTTAAATTCTTGCATCATGATTCGATCTCAATTTGTAATTGTAGTTCTTGTTGTGATGTTTGAGTAAAATTCCGCTCGTTAAGGAGTCGAGACGATCAATAGAATGATGATGTAACAAATCTTAATACGATTCTTGAGTCCTATGAGTTTTGTAAACCCTAGCAATTTCAAGAATCGATGACCTAGTTTCGTAGCGATGCTTTCTTGATTGTGATCGCTCGAAATTAGGAATCTACGATCGTTTCTTGAATTTACTAGAGGCTAGAATGTGAATGATATCGACGAAAGAACAAGGGATAAGATGAAACCCTAGTTTCATAAGAAATCCCTAATTCTTGATCGATCATCATCGATCTAGTATCAATTCATCGAAGGATAAGAATACGTAATTGTAAGATTACATCACATCTATAGATCCGATCGATTCCTACGAGCCTCATTTCGATTCTTGATATTTGGTTGGAAAAATCATCAAACTATCAATTCTTGACTCTAACTTTTACTTGTTATTAGATCTAGATTTTCTAATTCTTGAACTTCAAATACAAATCTTGAATTGTTTTGTTTTCTTTCCTTTAAAATTTCAATTCATCTAATTCAAAAGACGAACGATTACACTTTCCCTGTGGACGATCCGCACTTACTAACGCACTACAATCGACACCGTTATTGATTGCGGTCAAAATATTTTTGGTTGTGATTTCTTTATAATTTTCATACTACACAATCCGAAATCTTTCAATCAAATGGCGCCGTTGCCGGGGATAGTGCGCTAATTGTTCGTATTTTGAAATTTGAGTTGAAAAATTTATTCCATTATAATTTTTATATCTAAACTCGCACAAACCCTAATACGTGTTTTGTGATTTGATTGCGAGGAAATCTGGGATCATTGGAGCAGGAGAAATTTTTTTCTGAAAATTCCAGAGAGTTCAGGGGCTGAACAGTAGCAGCCTCAAGAATTTTGGTGCAGTGATCTCACTACCCAACCGCGATTCCGTGGCAATAGAGCCCATATGCGGCGGAACCGCGGCCTCCTTGAGGTATCTCTGCACCAATTTTCCTCTGTAAGTTTCTTACCTTCTCCTCTCTCCTCTTTTTAGCTCCAACTAACATTTTGTGCAGGTTTCTTTGCAAATAATCGCTGCGCCGCAAAAAGCAAAATAAAATTTGTGCGTGTTTTGATTCTTGGTTGTTTGCATAATTAATACGGAAAATTAAGGGGCACGACCAAATCCAGATTAGGTGGGGATTTCATTACCCTTCCTAAGCCCCAAAAATCACAAACTTGCATCCGCATTTACCCTCATTAATTAAAAGAAATCTAGAGATGACTCTAAGGACCGTCGCGCTCACTTAGGACAGAAGAAGGCCGTGGGTAATTCATTGCTTATCCACGTTTTCTTGTGGTGTCTAAGGAAAGTGTGTCGAAGGCTAGTGGTTATTAATTAGGCCCACTACTTACGTAGTGGAGTACCTTACCACTTACCTGGCACTTACCTGGCCACAGGGGGACAAAGATGCAGTGGAGGATTTATCCTGCGACTTGTCTTTTGGCAGTTAGGAGCGGTCTAGAGCCGGACCTAGGTGACCACTAGATTTTAGGGTTTTGTTGCTGCATTTGTTGTGTTGCATCATTTTTTCAAAAATCCGTCCCTTTTTCAAAGCAAACACCGCATTCATTCATCTCCCCTAATTATAAATTCACGTTGCCACTTGTACTAACCCTTTTTAGTAAAAGATAGGCTGGACAACGGGATTCTAGTGCCTGTTTAGTCCGCGTCCCCCGATCGACCCTAAAGTCGGTATTTCTACACTTACCTTTTGTTTACCCACCACCACACCCACATCGATGGATCCGTCTCCATCGAACTTCTTTTCCACTACCCTGCCGCCGTCCGTTGGTACGCAAAATCCACCTCGCATCTCTCTCCAAGAGAGATGCTATCCTACACGAGGCCCACTTTCTACCTGTCTTTCCACTCCACCAGCCAACGGGGAAAATTTTCAGATTAAACCCCAATTCATCAACCTTCTACCAAAATTCCACGGTCTCGAGTCTGAGGACGCATACGTGTTTATTACCAAATTTGAAAACGTATGCGCAATGATGGGTACTTCACAGCTTTCTGTGGATGCTTTCCGTCTACGTCTTCTCCCATTTACCTTGTGCAATTTAGCCAAGAAGTGGCTATATAACACTACCGCACATTCCATTTCAAATTGGGACGAATTCGTCAAAGCATTCCTTAAGAAATTCTACCCACATCAAAAGACAGCTCGAGTCCGTAGCGAAATCTATCAATTCACCCAGCTTCCAAATGAAACATTTTCAAAATATCTTGAACGCTTCAAGGATCTGTTAGTCCAATGTCCACATCACGGCATCCCGAGATGGGAACTGTGCCGAATCATTTATGAGGGCATTACTCCTTACACAAGACAGACCCTTGAATCCATGTGTCAAGGCAACTTTATGACCAAAGATGATGGGGAAGCATGGAACTTTCTAGAAAATTTCGCTGAAAAATCTTTACAGTGGGAGGGTGTGAGTCAATCGTCTAGGGATGGCAATGATATTCCCATAGGAGTTAGAGCTGACATTGCAGCTATACACAAGAAACTCGAGACTATGGAAAACAAATTTTTAGCCGCCGCCCTAAATCAAATGTCACTCTCCAAAACTGTATGTGGCTGCTGTTCTGATCCGTCTCACTTGACGGAAGAATGTCCGTTTCAAGGTCATGAGCTTATCAATTCTGCTTACCAACAAGGACCTAGGAACAATCCTTATTCTTCCACATATAATCAAGGTTGGAGGAATCACCCTAATTTTGCTTGGAACCAATCACAATCTCAAAACACGGTTCCACATCCGAATCAATTCCAAAGGGCTCCTCCACCACAACAGAAACCACAATTGAGTCAGCACCCCTTTCTAGCACAAAATTTTCAAAATCCGGTCAACACACCCGCACCATCTAGTCCTTTGCAGTTGACCGGGACTGATGAAACCTATTCATTTGCACAATGCATGAATTTGGTCTTAACAAATATCATGCAAGTTTCGGCTGAAATGAAGTCTTCTGTCGTTAAAATTAAGAAAAACTCAGCGTCCCAAGCTGAGAGTATCAAATCGATGGAAGCAGAAATTTCACGATTAAGAGCCGAAATGAGTGCAAGAGAGAAAGGGAAACTTCCAGCTCAACCTTTACCCAATCCTGGCTATTCACATCATGTGGATGCAATCACGTTGAGATCTGGAAGAGTGCTTGACAATCATGTTGGGGAAGAGTTTGATGATACTGATAAATCAATCAATAAAACCCCGGCTGAGACCTTTCCTCACACACACACTTCTAATTCTAACCCCAGTTCTTCTACCCCACTACCTTCTTGCGAGCCTATTATTCGTTTCTCACAAGGCTCGCCACCTCAGCCCATCTCTTCTAGTTCTCCACAGATGATCCCCACTCTTCCTTTGGGATCATGTCTACCCCCACTTCCTTCTCCTATGATGGACCCAGCGCTTATTGCTAAAGCACCTTATCCTAATCGGTTAAAGGCTAACACACCGAGTCCACATATGGAGAAGATTAGGGACATTTTTAAGCAAGTTAACATCAACATCCCTCTTCTAGATGCCATCCAACAAGTTCCGTCCTATGCAAAAACTCTTAAGAACTTGTGCACTAGGAAGAGGAAGACTCAAGTGCCCAAGAAGATTTTCATGGCAAAGACAATAGACACGGCTTTCCCCCAATAATTACCGAGGAAACGTAAGGATCCTGGATATCCTATGATTTCCATTTCTATCGGGGGAAAACACATCAACCGTGCTCTATTAGATCTGGGCGCTAGTGTTAACTTGCTTCCTTTCTCAGTCTATGAGCAGTTAGGGATCGGAGAGTTGAAGCCAACCCATTGCACTCTCCAGATGGCTGACCGATCAATCACCAAACCTAGGGAGTGAACTGGTGGATGTGTTAATAAAAATCGGGGAATTCATATTCCCTGTGGACTTTATTGTAATTGATACACAGCCTGTAGTGAACCCACGGAATCAAATTCCGGTGATTTTAGGTCGCCCCTTTTTGGCCACTTCTAATGCTATTATCAACTGTCGTAATGGTTCTATGACCCTATCCTTCGGGAATAGGTCAATAGAGCTGAACATTTACAAGTTGGGAAGTGTACCCTCCGAACCTACTGCTCAGGTCTGTTCTGTCGACTTAATGGATGTCGACAGCAGCGAATTTGATGATCCTCTTGATACCGATCTTGACTCTCTTCATATGTTATTGTTTGACCCAACTATGTATCATACACATACGGACTCTTCCACCGAGATGTCCGGGTCAACAATTAACACTGATTATGAACTGCTTTTAGAGTCTGAAGATCACCCCGCACTTTATGATGACATTATTCATCGGGGTATTGATGAAACTTTTGAGGAAATCTTCGCTGAAGAACTCGTATTTTTGAATAACACGGGTGTTGAGATGAATCATGTCCTACTCACTGAAATTGAACCTCCACCCCTTCTTCTGACTTGTAAGAAGAATGCGAGTAATCCATCACACTCACTGCATCGTCTCTCCAAAATGAGACGCACACACATTCTTTTCCACCACTTAACCTTTCCCCACTTCTTCTTCCACCAACCAGAGCACTGCATTGACAAAATTTTTGAATGGTTGGTGTTAACTTTTGGTCTTTGCAAAGCTTGGCATCGACCACTAATTTTTGACCCCCTCATGTGATTTTCAAAGATTAACATTGCTTAAGTTTGTGGGGGGGGGGTATGATCGGGCTCCTGAAATGAAAATTTTACAAAATTTTGAGCCAAAAATAAGTTTGGGGGAGGTTCTTCACTTAAATATTTTGCCCCCACTAATAAATTCCTCCCAAGCTTACAGGTTTTTCGAGATTTAGCTGAAGGCAACAGTGAGGACACTGTTGAAAACAAGTTTGGGGGAGGTTTGTGCTTATTTTCGCATCATTTGCATCATACTTTCCATAAGCACAAAACATTTTTGAAAACCATAAAAATTTAAAAAAATTTCAAAAATATAAAAACATTTTTTATACATAAATAAGATAATAAAAGTTTAGATAGTGAAAAATTACATCCATGAGATTAGAAAAATTTAAGAAAACCAAGAAAATTAGAAGTTTTCTTATACGAACTAGTAATAAGTAGTTATGAGCCGTTGTCCCAAGGGTTAGTAAGATGAAGGACGTCACTAATCTGAGGATAAAAATAAGTCTGAAAAATAGTTTCTATTCTGGAAGCCAAACATTTTGAACGTTGATACCCTGCTATTCGCACTTACACACGTCTTGAAGCCTGGGATAGTAGAGGATACCTTGAAATACTCTTGTCTTAAAGCCGATGTATGAAGGAAATAAAAAGAAAAAGTGAATAAAAAAAATAAAGTGGTGAGAAAAATGGACACTGGTTTTGTTATCACCGAGGGCAATAAAAAAATATATAGCGATGGTGCTTCTTCACCTAGTGCCCTAAGGCCAACTGGTCTGGGAGTCACTGCTATGCCTTAGGTGGTGCAGGACGAGGAAAATACACCAAATAAGCAAGCACATGAGTAATCGGTCGGTTAGTACCTCAAGAAGTATTAACGGTCGCATGAAAGTGTGTGAGCAATCTCATCTAAATATTCGTTAATTAAAAAGTACTGAGGCTGATGGGCAAGAGTATGATAGCTTGAATTGAATTCTCCGGGTGTGGGGATGTCCTTTACACACACGCAGGGTGATATGATCGATGTTTGGAAGAAAGATAGGAATGAAAAATAAGACGATGTTTTATTGAGGGAGGACGTGATTTCTAACATCTTTTCACGACCATTAAGATAGGGCTTATGATAACCGAAAAGCTAGCTTAGTTGGAAACCCTAATTTTCAAGGCTTTTCTTTTACAATTCTTTTCTTTAAATTTAATATTCATGATCTTCCTTTTATTATTGGATTTTGTGGGTGCAATCCGCTGAACACCCTCAGGAGACAACACTCCTCCTACTAGGGACACCTAGAGGTTTAAAGGCTTTTTGCACGTGCTCAGTGCAATCGTGTTGCCTACGAAAGTGTGCTAGTTAGTTTTTCTCTTTCTTTATTTTCTCCTTCTCTTTTTAATAAAACATTCGCTCGAGATGATCGAAATTAAGTTTGGGGGAATTTGATCAGTCGAAAATATTGCATCTTTTAACCGGCAATTTCCCTATCATTTGCACTCATCTAGAAGTGTTCGGCATTCATATTTCATATATTAGCAAAACAGTCGTTAAATATCAGATTTCATGTGTTAGACTTTTAAACCGGCACTTTAAAGGAAATTGACTGCATTTTATGGCATCGCATCATCTTTGTATTTGCGCAACACTTATGTCGAGATTTGTGCAGGAAATTGCAGGAGCAAAGTCAAAAGAAGCTGATCAAAAATACACCAACTCCATGTTTTCAGATCTGGTAGCAATTCAAAAGGCAATATAAAATTCAACATATCAATAAAAGCCCCATACATCAGTCCAAGACCACTACAGAAAGCCCAAGCTTTGAAGCCCCCAAAGCGCCGCGGAACCGCGGCGGGAGACGGCTTAAGCCGCGGTTCCGCGGCGCTTCTGCCACGTCAGCTCTTCATTTTTAGTGGAAAATTCTTCTCTCAGTGGCTACACCTCATTTTGACACGTCAAATTCCAGAATTCTCCAGAGGCTTCTACCAGATGAGCAAGAGATCATTAAGCATGCTAATCTTGATTAAGCTCCTAACTAACCTCTTCTAGAAGCTCCCTCCTAACTAATCACATCTAGAAGCTTCTCCTCTAACTAACTTTTGGAGGGAAATTCAAATTTCCTCAACAAACTTTTGGAGGGAAACTTAAAATTCAAATCCTAGATCTAGGGTTTTGATGGCTATAAATAGGAACCTAGATATAAGGGTTGAGGTTGTTCATTATTAGTTCCTTAATCTTTACCTCTTTCTTCATCTTCTTCCACAAGTCTAGTGACAAGACTTGTGCGAAACCCTAACCCTAATTCCACTCCAAATTCAAGATCTTGAGTACCAATCAAGCAAGAAGCCCTTCAACCTTTTAGGAGCCGAGCCGATCTTCAATCGGGCAAGTGATCCAAGCCGATCCGCGACTCAAGGAGACGAGCGAAGCCAAATCGACGATCGAGTTCATCCTCTTGTAGTTCTTGAGCGAATGTAATGAAATTGTTGATATAAATAAAATGTGAAATTCTTTAATCTTGCTTTCTTTAAATTCTTGTATCATGATTCGATCTCAATTTGTAATTGTAGTTCTTGTTGTGATGTTCGAGTAAAACTCCGCTCGTTAAGGAGTCGAGACGATCAATAGAATGATGATGTAACAAATCTTAATACGATTCTTGAGTCCTACGAGTTTTGTAAACCCTAGCAATTTCAAGAATCGATGACCTAGTTTCGTAGTGATGCTTTCTTGATTGTGATCGCTCGAAATTAGGGATCTACGATCGTTTCTTGAATTTACTAGAGGCTAGAATGTGAATGATATCGACGAAAGAACAAGGGATAAGATGAAACCCTAATTTCATAAGAAATCCCTAATTCTTGATCGATCATCATCGATCTAGTATCAATTCATCGAAGGATAAGAATACATAATTGTAAGATTACATCACATCTATAGATCCGATCGATTCCTACGAGCCTCATTTCGATTCTTGATATTTGGTTGGAAAAATCATCAAACTATCAATTCTTGACTCTAACTTTTACTTGTTATTAGATCTAGATTTTCTAATTCTTGAACTTCAAATACAAATCTTGAATTGTTTTGTTTTCTTTCTTTTAAAATTTCAATTCATCTAATTCAAAAGACGAACGATTACACTTTCCCTGTGGACGATCCACACTTACTAACGCGCTACAATCGACACCGTTATTGATTGCGGTCAAAATATTTTTGGTTGTGATTTCTTTATAATTTTCATACTACACAATCCGAAATCTTTCAATCACTGGCGCTACCATAACCCGATGCCCAGATCTTCCCTAAACCCTATACTAGCAATATGTAAAACTAGGAGTTAGATAGTTATACCGAATGAACCAAGTCCTTCGGGTCTTCAACCATTTCCAAGCTCCTTGAGGTGTTGCGGATCGAATTTGGTTGCCGGTCTTCCTCTATCTACGATGATCGACCCGAGAGAAACGGCGCAAGTTTCAGATTTGCCTAGCGGACTAACCGACCCTCCAAGGTTGCTAGCAATGGAGAGTGGAGGTGTAGAAATGCCTCACTATATTTTTCTTTCATACTAAATGCTCAAATGTGCAATGCAAGAAGATGAAGAAGGAGGTGAGGAAAGCAATGGCATGAGCAACCATGGAAAATGGCCAAGTGTTTTCTCCAAGTGAGAAAGAGAATAAAGCCTTGAAGCAAGTCAAAATCAAGTGAAGAAAAATATGAATCAAGTCAATAATAGATGACATGGCATGTAAAGAATAATGGCTACAATAATTCAACCATGGAAAAATATCTCCTCAATTTCCATTAAACAAATTCATGCCATGCCTCTCTACATGCTATGACCCATGCTCATGACAACTCATCCCTCCACCTCATTTTCAAAATGTTTTTCTAAAACGAAAATCAATAATGAGGTGGCCATATTCTAGAAGCTATTCCGTATAAATACGGAATACTTCCCGGTACACGTATCGAAATACATATACGCGTATTCGTACAAAAATATGAATAGCCAAGAGAGAAAATGAATAGTGAACAATAATACTAGAATACATATATATAAATACATATATAAATTATTAAATCAAAACCTGATTTAATAATCCGGCTTAATCATAAGCCGCTAGTATTATCAACTGTCTGATTAAAGTCTGTGCAGCCTGTACACATATTTAATCGGATACCTGTATGTACCAACATACGTCATCTACACCATATCGCCTGAACCATGAAAACCCTCTGTGTGGGACTCTAAAGACTCGTCAATACGCTGGCAGTGGGTTTAACCACAAGCACGTCAGCGACACTAGCTGTACGTAACGGCTACCCAGGTATTGAGCGAAAGGAAGGCCGACGAGCAAACTCATCCGTACCCCTACTGAGCCTAACAGTGACAATCTACTTACAGTCCGGTCTGTTCGTCTAAGAGTATCACATATCGAGTCTAGGGGGTGGATAAAGTCATACCCCAAATAACACAATAATTCGTGTTGGTATGTAACCCATCACCACATGAGAAACTACTGATCCTAGATCAGTAATTCTCGACTAACTTGGCCAAGGATTTCTGGTGATGGCCACCCGTGCACTGCACGATATCAACCCTCAATACCGGGAGAGGCGAATCCCCGACGATCCACTCACTGCCTCCACATGCCCACAAACCGTCAGTGGCACAAGCTGTACGTAACGGCTCCCATGTATTGAGCGATTAGAAAAAACACAAGCAAACCTGCTAAAACTCCCGTCGAGCCAACTGGTAACACTTACCGTACAGTCCGGTCTCTTCGTCAAATATGCTGCATATGTGAGTCTAGGGATGGTATTGTCAACCACAACAATCCATTAAGTCATGTCGGTATATGGCTCATAACAGATCGAGAAACTATTGATAACACTTATCAGTAAATCTCAGCAGCCCTGGCCAGGGACTTCCTGTTATAGCCAATCGTACATGGTGCAACAACAACCACCAATATCGGGAGAGATGAAACCCCTCCTATCGCTCATTGCCTCCATGTGCCTCGGGACTGTAACCAAAATACACCTGTTTGCACGGCTCAGTAGAGCCGTGGTAGGGTGGAGATCAAAGTACAGTGGGAGGACACACAAGACTCTATGACGATCTCGGGTCTACAGACTAACCTGTACCAGTATCACCTGAGAACTGCTATCTGACGATAGATATAATACCACATAGGAGTTCTCGGCGAGTCCGTTCAGTGTACCCAGTCTCCTTTGAGCACCCGTATACGATTTTTGGTGTCATCACACCAATGGATATGGGATCATCCATCGCCCATCATATGGGACAAGTAATGTATACGCTAGTCTACTATGGTGATATCGATGCCCCGCCTCGAAACACCTACGACTAGGAACATTTCAAGGATATGCTCATAGACTACACACGTCCCACTAGTATGATCCGCATCATAATCTCAGTAGTCCTGCATCATCCTAAGGGCTATATCAACATGTACCAAATGAATGAAAGCACGATCAAATGAACATGTCAAGATAAAAGGTGTAATCAGATAGCATACTATCATGTCGAGCAAGAATGTTCCCTGAATACACACACACACATACCGGTACATACACTATCATATAATGGACTCTAGGGCATACATATATCCAACAAGAGTCATATCACCCATTCTCAGTTGTAACGTTTTGAAAATCGTTTCGGTGAAATTTCGAAAAAAATCGGTAAAATAAGGGGGTTTTCTGTAAAAAGTCAAAATACAAATATCTTATTATAAAAATTAAATATACACATTCTAGCTATGTAATTGCTATTATTTGGTGTTTATTGAGCCGCTGGTGAAATTTCAAATTTTCTGAAAAAAATATTATTTTATTATTATTTTAAGCCGTCACTAATACATTTAATTAGGGAAAATTACAAATTGGAATGAGTTGAAACAAATTTTGTGCATCATAAAACATTAAATAAAATTTTATCATGTGGTTTTTGGAACGAAATCATTTGCCAAAACGGTTTAGAAATTATTGAAGAAAAAATGCTTTTTTTTAGCGTAAATGGATGTTTGGGGTATTGTATTTATCATTTTTCATCACCCCACACCCGTACCCACACCCACACACCCCCATTCACTTATCCCCTTGAAGAATTCAGCAGCCCCCTCTTTTGTCCCCACTTGGATTTTAAAGAAAAGAAATGAAAGAAAAGAAAAGAAAAAAGAGTAGAAAATGGTATAATTTGAGTTGACTTTGACTTGAACTAACTTCCCCCACCTCACTCTCTCTCCTCCCTCACCCAATCCCCCAAGATTTCTGGCCCAAACCTGAACCAAAACAGCCCCAAATACTTCATCTCATTTTTCCATCAAAATCCCCAAAATTTCTATCAAAAATCCACCCTTTTTCTCAAAAATTCAAAGCTAATTCTAAATCCAAGCCTTACCCATTATTCTTTAGCTATTCAAGCATGGATCTTGGAGCATGAAATCATTGTTGGAGGCTAAGATTTTTGCAAGTTTGATCTCAAGCTTGTGAGGTATAATCATAACCTTATGCTTAATTTGTTGTTAAATTACTTGAATCTAGCTATTAGGTGTTAAATTAGGGTTTTAAATTTCAAGTTTTGAAATTTAAAGAAAGGGTTTTGATTACTAAGTTAGGGTTTGTTGTGGAAATGAGTTGTGTTTGATTGTGTATGGTTTAGTGAGGTGGATTAACATATTTAGTTTTGTAGAAAACTAATCTAGTTGTTAATTACAAGTTGTTACTTGAAAAATGTCCAAATTAAGCTTTTTGTTGCAAACTAGTTTTTTTGATTTAATTCGAAATATGAGATTAAAAATATGGTTAGGGTTTTTATCATATTATTAACTTTATTAAGTGTAGTTTAACACTTTAGTTCATGGAAATCCAACCTAAATTGTAGTTTGTGCATTTTTGCTATGAAATTGTTAAAAAATGGTATTTTGTAAACTAGAATATTAGGGTTTTTGGAATTTAATGAGATTAAATTCCGGAAATTTTTTCTATGACTTATTTAAGATATTTAATAAGTATATTGGCCGCTACATTCATTTAAACATCATGTTTTGTACAAAAACGGCGAATTGTGCTTGCTAGATTTGCGGAAAAATGACTTTTTAAGTGAAATTGGGGTTTTTGTGAGTTTTAACCTAGTTTATATTAAAATTAGTGTTCGTGAATGTGCAAATGAGTGTGATTGGATTTTTCTCGATGGTTTGACGTTTGTACATCGACATCGAGGGTTGGTTTGACTATTCTTGGATGCGTAGGCGATAGGTTTGGACCTATGCGTGATACGCGTGCCGATTTGATTTTCGTATGCCGTTTCGATTTCGAATTTAGTTTTAATGCGATATGGTGCGTTATGATATGTAGGTACCCCCATGTGGACTTCGAGACGACAAGCAAGCGCGTGGCGACGTCGGCACCGGCTAGCGAGGACCAGGTGAGTAGATTTATATCTACGGGGAGAAGTCGGGTGGATGGCGTATAGCACCCCCGCAGTCCGTGGTGGTGTATACGGATGCGTATACACACCAACATTTATTATATGTTATTTGGGATTAATAACGATGCTTAGGATGGATATTGGTGTGTTGGATTACTTTAGTGTTGCGAACCCTAGGGTAGTGTTGCACTACACATACACACATACATACTTGCATACATTCCTTATTTCATATGTGCGTGTATGGGAATATATATTTATGTGTTCACATGGGTATGGGACTATGTGTTCATATACTGGATTTGAGGATAGTATTTGGAATTTGAGATGAGTCGATGAGATTGGGCTTGAGGCCAGGAGATCGGTGACGTGATTTGGTTCGTATTGAGATACGACATGATGTTTTAGCGGGTCTTCTGACGTAGTAATTCTTACACCCGCATGCATACATAGATGGCATCAATATTGTACTAGACGTAGGACATTATTCCGGATCATGATATTTGATAAAGAAGATACCAAATGAATAGTGTGATTGATATGACTTTGACCCGTACCCAGATTGGGATGCCGTACGACGGATTTACGTACGAGCTATATTGATGATTGATCCGCACTCTTGACTTGGGATGCCTGATTATAGATATGGTATCGGATATGATATTATTGAGGCGGGATCACCGACTAATATATATATACAGGTATGTATATGTATCGACTCAGATGTTAGGCGGTTTCCTTACCTGTAGTTCAGCTTGTTAGTTCAGCCGTATAGTTTAGTGTAGTTGTTAGATTAGATTAGACTTCTTACCTATTTCAAAAACTAACGAGTCGTGGGCATTTTTAAAGACAGCCCAAGGGATCCTACGGATATTTCAAAAGACGTATCTTTTCACAAAAACACCGTAGCCCCTATTTTCAAAACCCCATGATTCGTGTTATTTTAAAAGGCGCCATTTGTAGGACGGATATTAGATTAATGCAGATTAGTTATAGTTGCGTCTAGTTCTCAGCTCCCGCTCATTTTTGTGGTCCGCTTCGCATCGTATGCTTATTTTATGTTTCATACTCCATTATTGATATCATGCTGTTAGGACACCAGCACCATTACCGATGATGCGTATGTACCACGTACACTTAATTGCCGGCTCACACACATCTTCATCGGTAATTGCCATGTCACGTACACCTTAGAAAATATTATTGCTTGACGTAGCCTGTTAGCTGATAGTTAGACATGATATTAGTGTACTTGCCTTCTATGTTAGTTTAGACATTGTAGTTATTACCAGCTACTTCATGCATACTGTTATTCATTGTTATGCCGCATTCCTGGATTCTCATGCATATATTCACTATTTTACGTGTAATTGAGGTTTTGGATTCGGATTTCCATGAGATTTTCTGGATTTGGAGGAAAACCGCAAAAACTTATATGAACTGATTTCTCTCTTTTTAAAATAAAAAGTGCGGTTTTCCCATGATGTATGAGTCGTCCACCATGAGTTTGCTGATGGATTTCGAGACCCGATTCGAGGAGACGGATGAACCGTTTCGGGTACATGGTGGACCCGGTAAGGTACCCCGGGGCAAGAAGCGCGTGATGATGACGATGTGAGCCTGGCAGGGGAGCACTACCTACCGGTGATATTACCCGACGCGTCGGATATCCGGAGGATACCGTCGTGGTCTTGAGATGGATGGTAGGGGCCGGTCTGGACTGACGGCGCCCTGGATATTATGATTGAGACATTGAGATTGAGACTTGAGGTACATAAATTGTGACACAGAGATATCGAGGTATTTGGACACTTGTTTTGTGTCGATGCTGGGCACTGTTTTATGCTGATTTCATATATGGTACCTCATTTCTTTTAAAATACAGAAATCTCACTGATTTATGAAACCAGTTTTATTCAGTACATGCATTCTGTTTTATGCATTCATACATCATCCATATGATATATTGCTACCTGAGGCACTGACACGGGCACATGAGATTACACTCGGGTTAGATATTTACCCTAGCCTTGTTATAGGCTACGTGTTATTCATATATTTGAGGATATATTATGATCATTGACCTAGGATTGCGTTATTTATGCGATTTCTGTGCGTAGATGTTTTTCTATTCACGAGTTGGCAACTCACCCCCGTTGTGCCCCAGTTTCTTGCAAGTTTGCTGTACAGGTTTCATTACGGCTTTGCTGGCACTATTTCCATTCCGAGTGGCTTGCTAGTAGGTGGGTTATTTGTATCTTACCCATCCTTATATCTTGTATATTATTATTCAGTTGTATCTAGAAGTTCCATCAACCAAACATGTATTTATTTTTGAGATAGAGACCCGTGATGTTATTCTTTCGACCTTAGAGTCGCGCGTTTTATTTCTGTGGATTTCTGGTGGTTTTGAGTTTCCTTTTGAGTTTTGA
Source organism: Agapanthus africanus (assembly GCA_030015575.1). NCBI lineage: Eukaryota > Viridiplantae > Streptophyta > Magnoliopsida > Asparagales > Amaryllidaceae > Agapanthus > Agapanthus africanus. The sequence goes on from JASDDO010000029.1 coordinate 59,511,292, forward strand.
TCCTCGCCGTTGGCGTTGTATATTATATTGCTTGTGTGGTTGTGACTGTCGTTTGACGAAGAGCTAGCTCCCGCTTGGGGATGCCTTTTTCTTGATTTCGTATACTATTCATGTTGTATCCCGTTTGGGGGCCAGTATTTACAAAGGAGACACTGCCGAAATTTTTAGTAAAATTTTGATGTTTTTAAAAAAAACCCGCATAATTCGGCTTATGCTATTGAAACTACTTGCTTTAAGTTGGTTTTTCCTGCACTCTACTATTTTCTTGGTTTGGATTTCTGGGTTTTCGGTTTACTTAGATTACGTACGCCTCGAGACGTTCGTAGTTTAAGTGCCGGTCATGTTCCGTACTTTCGGGTCGTGACAAAGTTGGTATCAGAGCGTTAGGTTTTAACCTTCGGAGCGTAGGACGACCCATGGTTGATGGAATAGGTGACTAAAGTAGAGTGACGTACCGTTGGTATATTCCGCGGCATATTTACGACACGCCACTCCACTTAAGAAGCCTTAGGATGTACATTTCCTTGTTCAGTATTATATTCTTTCCTGATCTAGCCTCATCGGTACCAGTTTGGTTTTGCTGCTACGGTTACGGGCAGGGAGAGCTACGGCTAGAGTTGCGGTCAGCACAAGCTCGTCACGAACGAGGACTGACCAGGGCGAAATTCCGGCGACACACGATTGCAGAGATGTGTCTTTTTACTGTGTTTCCGCGCCACGAGCGTTTGGCGGATCGCCTTCATGAGGTTACTCGGAGGTGCTGATCGACACTAGAGAATTGAGCCAATGATGGAGGCCAGCCAGATTTTGATGACCGTTGGTGTGTTGCTTACTCCTGATGATTGAGGCACGGTTCAGCATGCAGACGAGTGAGCCAGTTATTGCTGCGAACGACGAGATATCGCCCCAGATGTTGGAGCTATTGCAGTATAAGTTGTACTAAGAGATGATAGAAGGTCGCTAGTCATCGAGGATGAATGACTAGGACATGTGGATCGTTCGTCTACCCCGTTGCGAGGTCATCAGATAGATTGATTCCAGCTAGAGACGACTTCACGCGGAGACGTTGGGAGTCGACAGAGACGATCGAATGTCAGAAACTTATTATTCCAAGTTTAAGATAGTCGGAAAGACATGCAGGCAATTCTATGGTCCCTCTAGAAGAATGAAACCCTAACTCGACTTAATGACCGTGTGAAAGCCTTTGAACCTTAGGGTTTGCGGCAGTTCTGCGGCGCCATTAGTGAGGCTTGGGTTTGCCCTTCTACGGCTGGACCACCGATGCTGTGGTATGTACTCGATACTATTAAACTGTACCCAAGATGTTGAGCTCTTGGGGGATTATGAGGTTTTGACGAATCGATTGGATGGCTCGACTTAATTCGGATGCTAGGTGGTGAGATGCATTCTTGGGAGACTCCAGATACGAGGATATTCGTTTGAGCTCAGTCCATGTGGCCGCGACGAGACGAGTCCAAAGCAGACGACATTAGAGAAAAGTGGAGTAAGAGGTTCGTACCAGATCTAGATGAGATGACGTTCCACTCCGCCGACATCAGAGATGCGATGCGCATGCCGAGGCATGGTACTTAGACTTACCTTCCAGAAGGAGTCGCGATGAGTATGCAGTCGTTCCAGAGCAAGATGCAGATATAGGAAAGGACAATGACTTCCGGACAGTTGGCAGAGACGAGACATGGAAGAGACCGTGAGCAGGATTCCTTCCAGGACACTGCTGCAATGATACTTGCACCCAGGATCAGATGTGTCACGTACATTCAGAGAGCCAGAGGCCGACGCCAGTAATATGCTGTCTTACGAGTGGTCGCGATGATTGACCAAGAGATGACCAGAGAAGTGCCAGAACGGAATCGTCCCCGTTAGCACACCTGACAGGGCCGATGAGCCGATGGACCGAAAGATTGGTAATTCACAGTGAAGACCTTGACCCAGGAGTGGTTATGGTTACGTACGCCAGCAGGACAGAGTTCATGATCATCGACGAGACGTCCCACTAGTGACCGCGACGGTTGGCCGAGATTCTTAGAGGATGCGCTTGAGCAGTACTATTCCGCCATTATTGATTACGATGTTTTGGGTGATTTATTCGTATGATTTGATTTTGATGATTGAGGATTTACGATCTTTGCACAGTGTTGCACTTGATATCGTTTTCGTGCTTCAGTTTCACATGTTTGTGATTTTACGATTTTAAACAGTTGAGTTGGTTTTGTGCGTATGCATGCACACGATTTCGTTCCTGCACTCGGTATAGTTTATATATGCTTGCAGTGCAGTGATACGCCTTTTGTGCACTTAGATGCACTGGATTTCGATTTCGATTGTGATACCCGATACTTGTTTTGTGCACCTTGTGCACCTGATTGATTTTGCGCACGTTCGGCGCTTGATATTGGATTTCATGATTTCGTGCACGATAGATGCACCTGATTTTGCTGTCAGGTACACATGTTGCCTACGACAGATGTTTCGTGCACACCCGATGCACTTAGATGTTTCTGTGCGCATGTATGGCACATTCATGGATTTTGATTTCCGTGCGCACCAGACGCACGTAGCATTCATATGCATATTTTGGGATTTATTTCGTATAGAGCAGTACGTTTTTATGATATTACTATGTGTTTTCGTACTGAGCAGGACTAGTCAGAGGACAGTACCTGAATATATTTTGCATGCATTGATAGTTATTGAAGGGATTTCCAAAAAGCGAGCTATAGCCTCAGTATTTACTTACGTGTCTGATATGACACGAAATGTTTAAAACAAGGAGGCCCTTCTAAATTGTTTCCAAAACGGCGGAACGTACATTTCAAACAAAGGTATATATGTATATAGTTATTTCCTTATGATAGATGTCCGCCACTGTGCAGTGTTATACGCGTGCACAGCGACTTAAAGAGATTTGGCATGCATTTCCTTCAGATACTTACATATATAGATTCGATATTTACATGTATAGTTTCGAGTTATGTCATATTGGTTTTGATTTGGATTTGGCATTGATGTCATCTCCATGACTCCGATGATTGCGGGATGCTTGACGGAGTTTTGATTTGAGTTATATGCTCATTTTTCAAGCGCATGCGCTGCGCTACAATTTGTTTTATGTAGTTACAATTTCGGAGCCCCGACGACTTGATTGTTTTTCTTAGATGTTTTAGTATTTGGGGGAGTTTGAATTTAAATTCGGGGACCGAATTTCTTTAAGGGGGGAAGATTGTAACGTTTTGAAAATCGTTTCGGTGAAATTTCGAAAAAAATCGGTAAAATAAGGGGGTTTTCTGTAAAAAGTCAAAATACAAATATCTTATTATAAAAATTAAATATACACATTCTAGCTATGTAATTGCTATTATTTGGTGTTTATTGAGCCGCTGGTGAAATTTCAAATTTTCTGAAAAAAATATTATTTTATTATTATTTTAAGCCGTCACTAATACATTTAATTAGGGAAAATTACAAATTGGAATGAGTTGAAACAAATTTTGTGCATCATAAAACATTAAATAAAATTTTATCATGTGGTTTTTGGAACGAAATCATTTGCCAAAACGGTTTAGAAATTATTGAAGAAAAAATGCTTTTTTTTAGCGTAAATGGATGTTTGGGGTATTGTATTTATCATTTTTCATCACCCCACACCCGTACCCACACCCACACACCCCCATTCACTTATCCCCTTGAAGAATTCAGCAGCCCCCTCTTTTGTCCCCACTTGGATTTTAAAGAAAAGAAATGAAAGAAAAGAAAAGAAAAAAGAGTAGAAAATGGTATAATTTGAGTTGACTTTGACTTGAACTAACTTTCCCCACCTCACTCTCTCTCCTCCCTCACCCAATCCCCCAAGATTTCTGGCCCAAACCTGAACCAAAACAGCCCCAAATACATCATCTCATTTTTCCATCAAAATCCCCAAAATTTCTATCAAAAATCCACCCTTTTTCTCAAAAATTCAAAGCTAATTCTAAATCCAAGCCTTACCCATTATTCTTTAGCTATTCAAGCATGGATCTTGGAGCATGAAATCATTGTTGGAGGCTAAGATTTTTGCAAGTTTGATCTCAAGCTTGTGAGGTATAATCATAACCTTATGCTTAATTTGTTGTTAAATTACTTGAATCTAGCTATTAGGTGTTAAATTAGGGTTTTAAATTTCAAGTTTTGAAATTTAAAGAAAGGGTTTTGATTACTAAGTTAGGGTTTGTTGTGGAATGAGTTGTGTTTGATTGTATATGGTTTAGTGAGGTGGATTAACATATTTAGTTTTGTAGAAAACTAATCTAGTTGTTAATTACAAGTTGTTACTTGAAAAATGTCCAAATTAAGCTTTTTGTTGCAAACTAGTTTTTTTGATTTAATTCGAAATATGAGATTAAAAATATGGTTAGGGTTTTTATCATATTATTAACTTTATTAAGTGTAGTTTAACACTTTAGTTCATGGAAATCCAACCTAAATTGTAGTTTGTGCATTTTTGCTATGAAATTGTTAAAAAATGGTATTTTGTAAACTAGAATATTAGGGTTTTTGGAATTTAATGAGATTAAATTCCGGAAATTTTTTCTATGACTTATTTAAGATATTTAATAAGTATATTGGCCGCTACATTCATTTAAACATCATGTTTTGTACAAAAACGGCGAATTGTGCTTGCTAGATTTGCGGAAAAATGACTTTTTAAGTGAAATTGGGGTTTTTGTGAGTTTTAACCTAGTTTATATTAAAATTAGTGTTCGTGAATGTGCAAATGAGTGTGATTGGATTTTTCTCGATGGTTTGACGTTTGTACATCGACATCGAGGGTTGGTTTGACTATTCTTGCATGCGTAGGCGATAGGTTTGGACCTATGCGTGATACGCGTGCCGATTTGATTTTCGTATGCCGTTTCGATTTCGAATTTAGTTTTAATGCGATATGGTGCGTTATGATATATAGGTACCCCCATGTGGACTTAGAGACGACAAGCAAGCGCGTGGCGACGTCGGCACCGGCTAGCGAGGACCAGGTGAGTAGATTTATATCTACGGGGAGAAGTCGGGTGGATGGCGTATAGCACCCCCGCAGTCCGTGGTGGTGTATACGGATGCGTATACACACCAACATTTATTATATGTTATTTGGGATTAATAACGATGCTTAGGATGGATATTGGTGTGTTGGATTACTTTAGTGTTGCGAACCCTAGGGTAGTGTTGCACTACACATACACACATACATACTTGCATACATTCCTTATTTCATATGTGCGTGTATGGGAATATATATTTATGTGTTCACATGGGTATGGGACTATGTGTTCATATACTGGATTTGAGGATAGTATTTGGAATTTGAGATGAGTCGATGAGATTGGGCTTGAGGCCAGGAGATCGGTGATGTGATTTGGTTCGTATTGAGATACGACATGATGTTTTAGCGGGTCTTCTGACGTAGTAATTCTTACACCCGCATGCATACATAGATGGCATCAATATTGTACTAGACGTAGGACATTATTCCGGATCATGATATTTGATAAAGAAGATACCAAATGAATAGTGTGATTGATGTGACTTTGACCCGTACCCAGATTGGGATGCCGTACGACGGATTTACGTACGAGCTATATTGATGATTGATCCGCACTCTTGACTTGGGATGCCTGATTATAGATATGGTATCGGATATGATATTATTGAGGCGGGATCACCGACTAATATATATATACAGGTATGTATATGTATCGACTCAGATGTTAGGCGGTTTCCTTACCTGTAGTTCAGCTTGTTAGTTCAGCCGTATAGTTTAGTGTAGTTGTTAGATTATATTAGACTTCTTACCTATTTCAAAAACTAACGAGTCGTGGGCATTTTTAAAGACAGCCCAAGGGATCCTACGGATATTTCAAAAGACGTATCTTTTCACAAAAACACCGTAGCCCCTATTTTCAAAACCCCATGATTCGTGTTATTTCAAAAGGCACCATTTGTAGGACTGATATTAGATTAATGCAGATTAGTTATAGTTGCGTCTAGTTCTCAGCTCCCGCTCATTTTTGTGGTCCGCTTCGCATCGTATGCTTATTTTATGTTTCATACTCCATTATTGATATCATGCTGTTAGGACACCAGCACCATTACCGATGATGCGTATGTACCACGTACACTTAATTGCCGGCTCACACACATCTTCATCGGTAATTGCCATGTCACGTACACCTTAGAAAATATTATTGCTTGACGTAGCCTGTTAGCTGATAGTTAGACATGATATTAGTGTACTTGCCTTCTATGTTAGTTTAGACATTGTAGTTATTACCAGCTACTTCATGCATACTGTTATTCATTGTTATGCCGCATTCCTGGATTCTCATGCATATATTCACTATTTTACGTGTTATTGAGGTTTTGGATTCGGATTTCCATGAGATTTTCTGGATTTGGAGGAAAACCGCAAAAACTTATATGAACTGATTTCTCTCTTTTTAAAATAAAAAGTGCGGTTTTCCCATGATGTATGAGTCGTCCACCATGAGTTTGCTGATGGATTTCGAGACCCGATTCGAGGAGACGGATGAACCGTTTCGGGTACATGGTGGACCCGGTAAGGTACCCCGGGGCAAGAAGCGCGTGATGATGACGATGTGAGCCTGGCAGGGGAGCAGTACCTACCGGTGATATTACCCGACGCGTCGGATATCCGGAGGATACCGTCGTGGTCTTGAGATGGATGGTAGGGGCCGGTCTGGACTGACGGCGCCCTAGATATTGTGATTGAGACATTGAGATTGAGACTTGAGGTACATAAATTGTGACACAGAGATATCGAGGTATTTGGACACTTGTTTTGTGTCGATGCTGGGCACTGTTTTATGCTGATTTCATATATGGTACCTCATTTCTTTTAAAATACAGAAATCTCACTGATTTATGAAACCAGTTTTATTCAGTACATGCATTCTGTTTTATGCATTCATACATCATCCATATGATATATTGCTACCTGAGGCACTGACACGGGCACATGAGATTACACTCGGGTTAGATATTTACCCTAGCCTTGTTATAGGCTACGTGTTATTCATATATTTGAGGATATATTATGATCATTGACCTAGGATTGCGTTATTATTCATATATTTGAGGATATATTATGATCATTGACCTAGGATTGCGTTATTTATGCGATTTCTGTGCGTAGATGTTTTTCTATTCACGAGTTGGCAACCCACCCCGTTGTGCCCCAGTTTCTTGCAAGTTTGCCGTACAGGTTTCATTACGGCTTTGCTGGCACTATTTCCATTCCGGGTGGCTTGCTAGTAGGTGGGTTATTTGTATCTTACCCATCCTTATATCTTGTATATTATTATTCAGTTGTATCTAGAAGTTCCATCAACCAAACATGTATTTATTTTTGAGATAGAGACCCGTGATGTTATTCTTTCGACCTTAGAGTCGCGCGTTTTATTTCTGTGGATTTCTGGTGGTTTTGAGTTTCCTTTTGAGTTTTGATCCTCGCCGTTGGCGTTGTATATTATATTGCTTGTGTGGTTGTGACCGTCGTTTGACGAAGAGCTAGCTCCCGCTTGGGGATGCCTTTTTCTTGATTTCGTATACTATTCATGTTGTATCCCGTTTGGGGGCCAGTATTTACAAAGGAGACTCTGCCGAAATTTTCAGTAAAATTTTGATGTTTTTAAAAAAAAACCGCATAATTCGGCTTATGCTATTGAAACTACTTGCTTTAAGTTGGTTTTTCCTGCACTCTACTATTTTCTTGGTTTGGATTTCTGGGTTTTCGGTTTACTTAGATTACGTACGCCTCGAGACGTTCGTAGTTTAAGTGCCGGTCATGTTCCGTACTTTCGGGTCGTGACATCAGTTCTCTACCTGTCTTTAGCCCATGTAACTCTTACATATGTGGGATCCTGATTCGGTATCTCATACCTAGGACGTAGAGGATACTGAGAAACAGTTCTCGGTAATGAACACACCCGAAGAAGATGCATCAACAAGTACTTTCTTCGATTGGGTGGCATGGGAATCCAGATATTCCCCTATTTCCTGCTCGGACTTATAATAGTTATAAGATAGAGCGGAACCAACGTTCCTAGCTCAGTATAATAAGCAGGTTCGGTCAATGCATCCATATTATTATCTTGATTAAGGCATGACATGGTCGCTACCAGGAGAGAGAAAGAAGAAAACACTCTGCGTGCGCCCTTGCAGGATTAGATTGGTTATTATTTTATCTAATCAGGATGGCTCCCACTGTTTTAGTCAAATCTACCTTCAGACCCTAAAAGGTAAGACTATCCGGGATTAATTACACCCTACAAGTTCGCCAATCTTTTGGCCGGACCAGTGTCATTACTTTGAGGGAGGTTCCCTGAGCTTTCGCACGGACCTAATTAAAATAAACCTCGTTTTCCCAGGGGTGTAACTCCGTTAACACCTTTCTAGAAACCTACTTGATCGGCTAATTGTAATGTGTAAAACTCTTCCAGGCGTAATTCTTACTCGCAGTGGGTATCGGGATCCAACTCTCATAGAAGGTATGCAATCTCATTGCAAATTTCAACACTTGAAATTCCCGATAATGTTTTGCCTCTAGCAACTTATGACCTTAACAAGGTCGACAAATCATAAGCGCTAGCCAAGTTCAACCCGTCATTTCCTGATTGAATTAAACCCACCTGCATGACCCTTAACAAGGTCAACAAAGTCGTACGACTACCCTAATTCAATCGCATCATATGCTTATGCAGATAAGCACTAATCAGCTACCGCACACTACGCCTTAACATAGTCAACAAACGCAACACGAATACTAAGTAGTACTTATCTGAAATGACGGAGGGCTACGACAGGTTTTTATGAAAACCTTTTGCGTAATGAACTTGATATCATCGTAGAATCGAGTGATTTTGAAAAGGAGTGTTTTTGAGGTTTTTACTAGTTTTGCTAAAGAGGTCACTTCCGGTGAAGGGATCTCGGCTCTTTCCTTATCGAATAAGGAGCAGGATATTTCACAAATACCACTATGCAAAGCAAAAACTATAAAAGCAATCAAAAGACAATCCGAGTTTGTAGCATCTGCTAGTTTCGCTAAAGAGGTCACTCCCGGTAAAGGGATCTCGGCTCTTTCCTTATCGACTAAGGTGCTGGATATTCTACAAGATTAAACCATTTAAACATTTACTATAATTTTAAATCTCACTAATTAGGATTAGTAAAAGTTTAGTTTGCTAATTAGTTTAATTATCCAATAAAGAAATATCATTTAACAAATTAGCAACTTGGTTTAATTTTCTTCAAGCTTAACATATTAATTAACAGTTTCACTAATCAAAACCCTAATTTGATTAATAAAACCCTTACTAGAATTTTCAAATATGAATTTAAAAGCTTAATTTAAAAATCTAATTAAGCTAATTAAAGTAATAATACCACAAAGGAGATTAGGGTTAGGGTTTATACCATCAAAGAGACAAGATTTGAAACAAGAACAATCCAAATTTTAGCCTCCAAAATCCTCACTAGAATGGAGATCCAAGCAAGTTTTGTGAAGAAGAATGATGGGAAATGATTATGTTTGAGTTTATATGAATTTATTTGGATTTTTCATGATTTATTTGAAGCAAAATGAGATGAAAATGGAGAAAAGAAAAAGTGGGCAGAAATGGGGAAGGGAGGCTCGGCCAAGTGTGATGGGGGGGTGTTTTGTGTAAAAAGAAGAAATATCTAGCAAAAGAAACAACATCAAATGCTAATTAATGCATTTTGCCACCTTTTCTTTTCTTTTCTTTTTAATTTTTCATTTTAATTCACAAAATATCTAGATATTTGGAATGAATGGTTTAACAAAATATCTAGTGATTAGATTAGCATAAACCATATTAGTAGTAATTAACCCACAAAAAAAGTAATTACCACTAATAAAGTACACAAATAAAGCATTAAAATAATATTTTATTAGGGAAAAATTCTATGTGAACCAAAACTTCCGATTGACCCCTAAATATTCACGCACTAGCTTTATTCTAGCTAAACTAGGTGCCGGCAAGTCTATATTGAAGTTTGATCACAATCGGGTTAAAACGGAAAATACCGACTATTTTACCCTAAAAATGGAAAATTCGCAAAACGATTTCTAAAACGTTACAATCTTCCCCCCTTAAAGAAATTCGGTCCCCGAATTTAAAATTCTCATTAAGCGTACCTTCAAAGAGAAGAGTACAAAACTCCCAAATCTCGCTCCCAGCCTCCGAAGTGATCACCTCACTAAACGGCTACGTTCAAGAAAACCTCCACAGATGGCAAGAACCTTGACCGAAGTTTCTCCACCTGCCGAGCCAATAACACACTTGGCTGCCGGTGAACGATAAAATCGAGTCCAAGCTAAATGGTCTGGTGCTGAATCATGTGAGAAAGGTCATGAAGGTATTTGCAAAGTATAGACACAAGGAAATACGGGGTGAATACTCAATAATCTGGGCGGAAGTGCCAATTTATAGGCAATGGAACTAACTCGCTTGAGGACCTCAAAAGGACCTACAATCCTGGGACTAAGCTTCCCAAAACTCAACACGCCATTTCATCGGAAAAATCCGTAGGAATACATGATCTCCCACTGCGAACTCAAGTCTGCGACCACCACGGTCGGCATAAGACTTCTGTCTGCACTGGGCTGCTCTCATCCTGACCTGAACCAACTGGATCATTTCCGAAGTTTCTAGACTAGCCGGGGTCCAAAAAATCCTACTCTCGCAGAGTCAGAAAAACAGACTAGCGATCGACACAACCTACGAAACAAAACCTAAAGGTTGCCAATTGGAATGTCTCCTGATAACAGCTATCGAGGGAGAACCCTATCAATGGCAAGTGACGATCCCAACTGCCAACAAACAACTAGTACGTACGCACAAACATATCCTCCAGAGTCTGTATAGTCCGCTCTACTGACCATCGTCCCACAGATGGAAAAGCGGAGCTAAAGTTCAACCTGTACCCAAGGCTTCCTGAAGCTTCTGCTAAAGACGGCTAGCGAACGGGGTGTCTCTATTGGATACAACGCATGAAGGAACTCCGTGCAAACGCACAAACTTAACAAAGAACAACTGAGCAAACTGCGCATAACCAGATAACAAACACCCAAATGGAGTCACACCCTGTCTAGACCGGGGTAGACACTATAAAGAAATTCATGGAGATCTGCTCCCATTGCCACTCCGGAACGGTTAAAGGTTGCAACTCTCCAGCTGGTCTCAGATGCTCAACCTTAGCTCACAACAAGACAGACACCTTAAAACGAAATCCGAAACTTCACTCTTCATCCCTGCCCATACGTAACTATCTCACAAGTCACGTCATATGTTGGTGGAACTTGAATGAAAACAGAAAGCTGACCGATGTGCCTGCTATAGGATTTCGCGTCTCTACCCATCAGCAATAGGTACACACAAACGCGTCCCTAAACGTAGCACATCTGGTCACAAATCAAGGACACCGAATCTTTACCCAGCCGAGTATGCTCAAGAATCTCTGACGAACGAGCATCGGCGGGATGTGCCTCGCGAAAGCGATTAAGGAAAAGTGGTCGGGCGCAGACATGAGCAAGCTATCCTCCCTTTTGAAGAGGCGAACACAGCTGTACTCCACGATCGCACAAGAACTGTAAATCTGCAGAAGACTGTCTCAACAATCAAAACCCGCTGCAGGAAGATGTACATTAAGCTCTGGTGGTCCGTAAAAATCTGACACGACTCTCTGATCAAGTAGTGTCCCTAGATCTTCAACGCACGACCACCGCGGCCATCTACAGATCATGAATGGGATATCCTGCTCGTACTTCCTCCAACTGTCAGGAAGCATACGTGATAACTCTATAGTGCCACATCAGCGCAAAATCGAGCCCCACTCGCGAAACATCACTGTTAAACAACAAAGTCGCCCGAACCAGAAAGCAAAGAAAGAACTGGTGCAGTTGTCAACCGAATCTCTAACTTCTGAAAACTCCGCACACATACCTCAGTCCAAAGAAAAGAACTTCTTTTCCGGTCAGTCCAGTCAACGGTGCAGCGATACACTAGCAATCTTGCACGAAACGACGGTAAAACCTGCTAAGCCCAAAAATCTGTGGACCTCCGTCCCGTACACAAGTCTGGGCCAAAGCTGTACAACAACGATCTTCCTCGGAACCATACGAAAACCGTCTCCCGTAACTACAAGACCTAAGAGTCAACACAATCAAGCCTGAAGTAACACTCCGAGAATTTACCAAACAGCTGGCGCTCTCCCAATACCTGCAAAACAAATCCTCAAGTGCTGCCCTAGTTCCTCTCTACTCTTGGAAAAGACCAGAATGTTATCAATGACACAACAATAAACTGGTTGAGGAACGGCCTGAAGAAATCTGGTTCATCATATCTACGAATGCTGCTAGGGCATTGGTGAGTCCAATGACACCACCAAAACACATAAAGTCCATAGGACACACCAAAAGCAGACTTCAGAATGACATCACTCCGAACCCGCAACCAATGATGGCCTTGTTAGTTATATGTATGCCCTAGAGGCCATTACTGTACATACAATGTATATTGTAGTGGATGCTAGGACATATATAGGGAGGACTTTCTTGCTCGACATGATAGTATGCTATCTGGTTGTACTTTATCTTAACATGTACTCTGATTGTCTCTATGTTACATGTTGATAAAGCCCTTAGGATATGTACTCGACTACTGGAACTATGATGAGATCATACTAGTGGGGCCACGGTAGTCGACGAGTACATCCTATAACTATTCCTAGTCGAGGGTGTATCGAGACAGGGCATCGATACACCAGAGTAGACTAGCGTATACGCATCTTGACCTATATGATGGGCGATGGATGATCCCATATCCATGGTGTTTGACATCAAGGATGGTGTATGGGTGCTCAGCAGAGACTGGGTACACTGGACGGACTCGCCGAGAACTCCCAGATGGTATTATACCTCACGTCAGATGGCAGTTCTCCGGTGATACTGGTACAGAGTAGTCTGTTGACCCGAGATCGTCATAGAGTCTTGTGTGATTCCCACTGTGCTTTGTTTCCATCATACCACGTCCAATAGGGTATGCAAAAAGGTGGCTTTTGGGTACAGTCCTGAATCACATGGAGGCAATGAGCGATAGTAGGGGATTCGTCTCTCCCGGTATAGGGAGTTGATGTTGTGCTGTGTTTGATTGGCTATAACCGGAAATCCCTGGCCAGGGTTGCTGAGATTTACTGGTAAGTGTTAACAGTAGTTTCTCGAACTGTTATAGACCTCATATCGACACGACTTATCGAGCTATTGGGATCTGATGTTTACCACCCCTAGGAGAGATATGCAACATATCAGACGACGAGACCGGACTGTACGGGAGTGTTACTGTTTGGATTCACAGGAGAATGTACAGGCTTACTTGTTGATCTTCTAAGCACTCAATACTCGGGTGGCTGTTACGTTTAGCTGACCGCTTGCAGCTTGTAGGTGTTTGATATGATCATCACCTAGTGCCGGCGTATTGACGATTCTTTAGAGTCCTACACAGAGGTTTCTTGACTCAGGCAAAACGGAGTAGGAGCACATATGTGATATGTGTTGGAGATAGTGCCCTCAGAGTCAATTATTGGATCACAGGCACGTGATTGCAATGATTGAGGGAGGACCTATCCCGGTAGGACAGTCTTACTCGAGATGATAGTATGCTATCTGGTTTATCTTTATCATCGTGTACCGCTTTAAGTGACCTGACATGTCGCTATTACACGTTGATAGAGCCCCTAGGATTCTTGCTTGACCACCAGCAGTATGAGGGCGATCATATAAGTGGGAGCTGGGGTCTATAAGCACATCCATAAAAGGTCCCTAGTCGTGGGAGTTTCGAGACAGGGCATCGATACTCCAGAGTAGACTAGTGTATACAGTCGAGACCCCGACGAGGGGCGGTGGCCGGTCTCACAAGCCACTGGTGTCAGTTGGTTCACCAAAGATGTATACAGGTGCTCATTGGGTTATGAGTACACCGGACAGGACTCGCCGGGAACATGCTCGTTGGTCTTATACCTGACGTCAGATAGCAGTTCCCTGGTGACATGTGTACAGGTTAGTTCATCGACCTGGGGATCGTCATTTGTCTCGTGTGAGTTCCCACTGTACTTTGATTACTACCCTACCACGCTCAAAGGAGACGTGCAAACAGGTTTTAGTTGGGTACAGTCCCGAGCGACATGGAGGCAGTGAGCGGATCTTCAGGGGTTCGTCTCTCCCGGTATTGGGGATGAGGTCGCGCTGTGTCTAGGAGAGCCATTACACAAAGCCCTCGGCCGAGGCAGGAGATTTACTGGTAGGTATTCCAGTAGTATCTCAGGGTGTTCTGGGCTACACTCCGACACGACTTGTACCGCTTTTGGGGGTCTGACTTTTACCAACCCCCTAGGCCCGCCATGCGATGCTCATAGACGAACGGACCAGACTGTACGGATATTGTCACTGACAGGCTCAGTAGGGTGTCAGGCTGAGTTCGCTCACAGACGTCCCTTTTGGTCAATACCTGGTAGCCCGTTACGTATTGGCTTATACCTCTGACGTGCTAGTGGTTAAATCCACAACCAAGGTGTTGATGAGTCTTTAGAGTCCCCCACATTCAGTTACTCAAGTTTCGGGCGAAAAGCTGTAGAGGCCGTATGGAGATATGGCAAGGTCCGATCAGATACGTGCGGTATTGCATGGATCAGGATCTGACAGTTAGTACTAGAGGCCGTATGGATATATGGCAGGGTTCAATCTGATACGTGCGGTATTGCATGGATCAGGATCGAACGGATATTACTAGCCGGCTTTGGTTTAAGCCGGATCCTAGTATAGTACAGTGTAGTTTTGTCTCATTGCATTTGTATTTCGGTCGGAATACAAATGCGGGTGTGTATGCACAGTATCGGGGTTTTCCTGTAATTTATTACGGGACCAGTTTTCTGGAGTTGCCAGTTTGCTTTCCGTTTCGGCCGATTTCCTTTGTATCGTTCATTGGCCGAAGATTGGTGGAGGAGGGCTTATTTGCATTTGTGCAAATAAGCATTTGTGGAGGGTGTTCTTTGCATTTTGTTGTATCATGATGGTGCACCATCCATTGACCTTGCTTGACTTCTATCTTCATGATGGCATGACTTTTGGAAGTGATGATTATCTTGTTGGAGTGTTGGTTTTGGTGCTATCATGGTTGTTGATGATTGATTGGTGGAGTATGGATTTGTTTGTGATGACTGTTTCTTTGGCCATTCTTTTTTCTCTCTTGGATTATGATAGTGGTTCTATCTTCCATACCTCTCTCACTCACTCCCTCATGGCTCTCACTTTCATTCTCTCCATTCGAATGTCATGGCCGGCCATATAGAGGGAGGGGGGCTGTCCCAATTTGTTGAGGTGGGATTTTTGTTCTTCGAGCTTTGTAAAATCCCACATGTTCCATCTCCACAACCTGATATCATTTCCTCCACCATTAAGGCAATTCCATAAACCCCCAAATGAGACTTGAGCACTACACATTCTACAGAAAATCTTGGGCACGTCGACTAGCCAGCTTCGTGCCCGAGTTGCCTCGGTATTGAGGTGGGAGCCCGTAAAAGATGCAGACGATGTGGTGCCCTTCCGGCAAGGAGGCGACGACCGGAGTTTCCGCAGGAGATCGGGATGACGACGAGAAGACCGGAGGACTCGGATCAGTCGGTATATCTCTATTCCCCATCTTGTAGTTTGCTAGGACTAGTTAATGGTTCGATCCGGGTGTTTAATGCGCGGTGGTGCCGGTTTGCTAGTTTGCAAAATTAAAGTTTTTTGCTTCCGCATTTGGCCTCGGGATGGAGGCCGGGGCGCCGCCGTGCACTTACAGTGGTATCAGAGCCTCGCCATTAACATAGTCTAGCTTTGTCTAATGTGTTTTACATTTCCGATCGAAGAATTTTCCGAAAACCGTATTTTTCTTCACATCAGTTTCTGTCGAAATTTTTTGAAGTCCAAAATTTTTTCAGGTTGTTTCAGAATGATGTTTAGGACTACAATCTAAGAGTTCTGGAAAAATTTGGTCTCGTGAATAGTCTAAACGACCGCGGAACCGCGGCCAAACCCATGCTTGGGCCGCGGTTCCGCCGCGACTTGAACTGATCAGTATACCAAAATTTTCCAGAAAGCTCCTGAGTTGAAAATATGGGTGTTGGAATATTAATTTTGGGCCCAGAATTTCTTGATGTGCTACAGCAGTACTTGGGGCCCACTTGTTATAATTTTGATCGATCGGATATTAAAAACACATTTGTTCACAGTATTTACATTATATCTGCGATCGTGAATGTCACTTGATCGGTAAATCCTGTCTAACTGCTATAGCTCGGTTAGACGGATTTGCGAACGTGACTTTCACGTTGATGTTCTGTGTATTGCTGTGATGTTGCGGATCGGTCGTGGGGGATAGCCTGGTTGCAGTGGTCGTACAGTTTTGTTGTATTATGTACATTTGATATTGCGGGGCGAGCGTCCGACATGTGGACTGCCGTCACTGCCTGTTTGTATTATTATTTTGGGGCATGGCCAGGTTGCGGTCGATGTACCCGTTGTATGTATATTTTACTTTCTGTACTAGGATTGCCCCGCGGAGGGGTGCACGGATAGCCGGGTTCTAGAGGGCAACAAGCCCGCATCTCATGGCATTGGGACGGAAGGGGCTTCACTCTAGGATTGGCGGGCTATTCGCTGCACTCGTAGGGGGTACAGGTTGACCCAGGAGGGGTGCCCAAGTTACCGGATTCCATGAAGTGCTGGGTGGTCCATTCACGGAGGCTTCAGGTTTTGGCGGGTAACTTGCCGCGCCCGTAGGGGTCTAGGATTTCATTGCACAGGCTATCCACACGACCAGGGGAACGTCGGGTTTCAGTAGTGGCTCTGTGAAACCCGGGGATCCCAGATATCTGTATTGTTCTGTGATGCTGTACATTTCTGTGATGTTGCATTTTATCACGCCTTGAGCGAAATATAATATATTGGTATATATATTAGTAGATGTTGTATATGTTTTGCATCCGCGCTAGTCCAGTCCCCGCTCTGTCGTTAGTTAGCTAACCTAACGGGTAATGACGGGACCCAGTGGCGAATGCGGATGGCATATACGTACATCAGTATATTTTCGTTCTTTTTGGTGTGATCATTTGATGGGACTGCGTTGATTCGGATCAATGCAAGTTAAAACAAACCTAATCTGATGTTGTTGGAACACTTTTCAAAAAGCTGTTATTGCAAGGACGTTCTCTTTTTTTTTGCATCGTGGTATTTAGTTGGAATATCCTGCTCCTCAGTCGACGAGGCAAGGGCCGAGATCCCTTCACCGGGAGTGACCCCTTGGACAAAAAGTTTGCGTCGGGGCAATAACTTCACTATAGCCGATTACTTTTGCTTTGCACCGTGGTATTCAGTTGGAATACCCTGCACCTCATTCTACGGGGAAAGAGCCGAGATCCCTTCACCGGGAGTGACCTCTTTAGCAACGATTTTCGTCACTATATTTTTATAAAGCTATCAGTTCCTTCAACGATATCAAGTTCATTACGTTAAAGGTTTTCGCCAGAAACCATTCGTAGCCCTCCGTCGTTTCATATGGGTAGTCAATAGTATTCAAGCTGTGTTTGTTGGCCAAAGTCAAGGCACAGTGTTTGGTAGCTGTTGGTTATTCATATGCAGCATAGATAGATGCGTTGGTTTGGAACAATCGTACTGCCTTGTTGGCCAAAGTCAAGGGTAGGTACGGGTGGATTCAAATTAACCTGGAGAATGACGGGTAGAACTTGACATGTGACTTATGATTTGTTGGCCAAAGTCAAGGTCATAAGAGCATGGGGTAAAAATCACATCGGGAGTTTCAAAAGAACTGAAACTTGCCAGATATGCGCATACCTTCTGGAGTGTGATAGCATGAGCGGATTCCGTCACGTTATTATGCGATGATAGTTGGATCCCGATTCCCACTGATGAGTTGGTTTACTCCTCGGGTGATCCCGACTAATTCTTCTTTCAGGTTTGGAGGAGAATTTGACGGAACAGTGGGAGGTTTCCAGATTAGATAAATTGGTAACCATTCAGATCTAGGTTAGAGTGCACGCTGAGTGTTTCTTTTCTCTCTCTCTTCGGCAGAGACCATTGACCCGACCCTAAGACTATGACTCAGAGACCAAGTTGACCGAACCTTCTTAAACACTGGCTTTTGGATTATCAGAGTTGCAAACCTCATTGCCACTCCTACTTTTACCCTTTTCTCTAGGACACCCCGTATTACTACAAACGTCCACTTCCATTGGACAAAACCATCGTATGGTTAGATACGAACTCAAAGGAATTTATTCGAGGATGGTTTCAGGTTCTGGAGAAAACGGATAGGACTATTCAGTTGTCTTTTCCTTTTACCTTCTCTCAGGTTGCGAGTACTCCTTGGTTTAGGAGATAGTACACCTATTATGCAAATTGGATAGTCTTCTTCCAAACCATAGGCAGGTGCCGACCGGTAGGGAATGAAGAATACCAATTAGCCTAACAGTGGTGTAGAGAAGGTATTAAGTAAAGACATATAAAGGGATTAGTAAGAGGGCAAAGTAAATTGTGACTGCTATTCACGACCAAACCAAGTATTTCTTCGCCAATCCTAAATCACCTTTGTATTTCTCCAGGACACTCTGTATCACTACGAAGATCCCAAGTTTATTGGATACTCCATCGTATGGTTATATACGAACTCGAAAGGAACTTGTTCCAGTTCGGGGATGGATTCTGGTTCAGGAGAAATAGGAATAAGGTTTATTCGGTTGTCTTTTATCTTCACCTTCTCTTGCATTGCGAGTGCTCCTAGGATTAGGACAGCACACCCATTATGCTTATTGGATAGTCTTCTTCCAAACCATAGGCTGGTGCCAAACGGTAGGGAAGGAAGAAAACCATTTGGCCTAAAGGGGTGTGCAGAAGGTAATGACTAAAGACATATAAAGGGATTTGGAGAGGTGGCAGAGAATTATACGGTTACAGTCGTGAATCTGGAAGAGGCATTACTAGGAATACCGGGATACCCCATCGAAACATTTCAATGTTTCAGTTTCACTGTGTACTGTTAAAGGAAAACTGATTTCCCAGTTAGACACTTGCTCCAGGGTATGTATTTACCAGGTATGATTCTCACATCTGTATGGTCTTACAGATGATGAGTGGGAGTAAGTTATTGGGAATTGGGTGATCATCCTCATTATATCGGGATTCGTTGTAATCGGTGATATTTAAGGAAATCACCTGGGCTGTTTGCCGGTCGGCGAATATTTGGTTTTGAATATCCGCTGTTATGCACCAATTTCAAATCGGTATATCTGTACGTCTATTTTCATAGAGTGAGATATACCTTTTTGAAATTATGTCTATGACATTTACCTATATCAGTGGATGGTTGGGTAAGGAGCATTAAACAGCGGTGTAATTCTTCTTAACCATAAGTACAGTTTTCAACCTACGACACACAGTGGATGAGTTATCAGACTCAAGGGACTTATACAGAGTATTGTATGTTGTCCAGGGTCCATCAGGACAGAGGGGTTGGTCCTCGTACTATATTCGGTTTACTTATGACTTCTCTACTTTTTAGACAGGTGTTTCATGGAAACACAGGGTCCGAATTTTGAGAAGTTATAGGTATTTGAATAAAGTAGAGAACCAGGTGTAGCAAGTATCGGGATTCTTCAAAGTGATCGAAGATGTAGATACTTGTGTACGGTATTCAGGTGATAGTAATGATTAAGAGAACTTGCTTCACTTTCAGGTTACTCATAATTGGAAGCATTCCTAAGTTGAGTAACGCTGATCGGCCTCCTTCCATTTAGTTGACATGCACTGGGGACAGCTGCATGATTTGAATCTGGTTCAATTAAATCAGTGCCTCTGTTTCTATATTGGATATAGAACAGTTCATATCTTAACGATGTTAAGGTACGGGGGGTTGTTCGGCCTATGCTTAAAACCAGACTCTGGATAACTCAAGGCACGTTTCTGTAATGGCTGTCTGTGGGTTGACCCAGGCTATGACGAGGGTTGACTTTCTACCATCTGGATGAACAATAGCGATATTGTTCTAGACTCGCCACAGTTTTATTAAAAATGGATTTTTTCAGAAAACAGTTGTGGGAGTATGGTAGAACTGGAAGTGATTCCAGAACCACAAACGATTACTGATGATTTCATAGGAACCTAAAGATTCAATCTGGTTTGACATTCCATTGGCCACTCCGCAGATTTGGTGGGTAACCTCAGGCACCCGAGAGGTACTACGGTAGCCTCAAGGACGGTGACAGGGAGGTTCTTGTTTACCCACACTTGCCATTGCTGTTGTTTCAGACTGTGAGACCCGGCAGGAGGATGAGTATAGCGTCGTTCTAAACTTGCTTTAGAAGTGTACGTTTGTATGACTCTACCAGAGGGTTGTCGTAGTCAGTGGGAGCAGCGGAAGCATTGGTGGACAGGTAGCTTATGTCTATTTATAGACTAAAGCAGATATAGCGGAGATAGATCATCAATTTCTGATGTGACAGTCATAGGTTTGACTTCATCAGAATAGGGGATGGATCTGTTGAGAAGGTAGTAGGGTGTGATGTCATGGTATTTGGATGACATACACAGAGTAGGAAGTGATATTCCTATACTACGATCGGTTATGCTTTGGTCGTCACACAGTGGTTTCTCCACATGGGACTTGGACATTATATCAGACATACTGGTTACTAGATCTATGGTTTTAGATCTAGATTTGGGTGGTTTCCCAATCAGGGTACATAGACAACATTCTAAGAGTATTTAGAATGGACGATTCCTGGCACGGTAGTGTACCTGCAGGTGATGGAGTCACCCTCTCTAAAGGTGTCTTACAGACTAAAGGGGAGAGGGATGTGCATGATTGGCAGATCACTTGCTCAGGCAATTGAGTCAATCATGAGATGTCAAGTAACACACCAGATGTTGTTCTTGCACTAGATGCAATAAGTTGACATTGATCCTATCCTAGAGAAACAGTCGGAAGCAGTTTTAGAACATAAGTACATGTTCTAGGGATATGATAACGACAGCCTCATGCGGGAGACAATTATCATTCCAGGCTTCCAAGGTGACCTGGACGACAAGGAGGTTGTCAGAGTTATAGTTTTCTTTCTGACGAGGGGCAGTATTTTGGACAGGTGGTCCAAGGCAATACTGAGGGAGGCATGGCGCAGGATAATGATTAAGTTCAGTTGACGATACAGTCTAAGAAGTTTGGATTTGGAGTTCATTTATGAGCTAGGTCCCATCAGACATCCAGACATATTCTAAGACAGGTATTGCTCTTTTCGGGAGATGGTTTTCTCCGGTAACTTCAGATATAGAGAGACATAGAAAGAAACATCAAAGCGGATCCACTCACTGAGGCTATTCCTCGAATACAATAGTTTCGCAAACGGGCTTTGTGAGACTGACTAGTAGAGGAGTTGGGTGTTCGGTATCACACGGGCTGTGAGTATGCGACATCGCAATAATTAGCCTTGAGTGCAAGTGGGAGATTGTTGGAGATAGTGCCCTCAGAGTCAATTATTGGATCACAGGCACGTGATTGCAATGATTGAGGGAGGACCTATCCCGGTAGGACAGTCTTACTTGAGATGATAGTATGCTATCTGGTTTATCTTTATCATCGTGTACTGCTTTAAGTGACCTGACATGTCGCTATTACACGTTGATAGAGCCCCTAGGATTCTTGCTTGACCACCAGCAGTATGAGGGCGATCATATAAGTGGGAGCTGGGGTCTATAAGCACATCCATAAAAGGTCCCTAGTCGTGGGAGTTTCGAGACAGGGCATCGATACTCCAGAGTAGACTAGTGTATACAGTCGAGACCCCGACGAGGGGCGGTGGCCGGTCTCACAAGCCACTGGTGTCAGTTGGTTCACCTAAGATGTATACAGGTGCTCATTGGGTTATGAGTACACCGGACAGGACTCGCCGGGAACATGCTAGTTGGTCTTATACCTGACGTCAGATAGCAGTTCCCTGGTGACATGTGTACAGGTTAGTTCATCGACCTGGGGATCGTCATTTGTCTCGTGTGAGTTCCCACTGTACTTTGATTACTACCTTACCACGCTCAAAGGAGACATGCAAACAGGTTTTAGTTGGGTACAGTCCCGAGCGACATGGAGGCAGTGAGCGGATCTTCAGGGGTTCGTCTCTCCCGGTATTGGGGGTGAGGTCGCGCTGTGTCTAGGAGAGCCATTACACAAAGCCCTCGGCCGAGGCGGGAGATTTACTGGTAGGTATTCCAGTAGTATCTCAGGGTGTTCTGGGCTACACTCCGACACGACTTGTACCGCTTTTGGGGGTCTGACTTTTACCAACCCCCTAGGCCCGCCATGCGATGCTCATAGACGAACGGACCGGACTGTACGGATATTGTCACTGACAGGCTCAGTAGGGTGTCAGGCTGAGTTCGCTCACAGACGTCCCTTTTGGTCAATACCTGATAGCCCGTTACGTATTGGCTTATACCTCTGACGTGCTACTGGTTAAATCCACAACCAAGGTGTTGATGAGTCTTTAGAGTCCCCCACATTCAGTTACTCAAGTTTCGGGCGAAAAGCTGTAGAGGCCGTATGGAGATATGGCAAGGTTCGATCAGATACGTGCGGTATTGCACGGATCAGGATCGGACAGTTAGTACTAGAGGCCGTATGGATATATGGCAGGGTTCAATCTGATACGTACGGTATTGCATGGATCAGGATCGAACGGATATTACTAGCCGGCTTTGGTTTAAGTCGGATCCTAGTATAGTACAGTGTAGTTTTGTCTCATTGCATTTGTATTTCGGTCGGAATACAAATGCGGGTGTGTATGCACAGTATCGGGGTTTTTCCTGTAATTTATTACGGGACCAGTTTTCTGGAGTTGCCAGTTTGCTTTCCGTTTCGGCCGATTTCCTTTGTATCGTTCATTGGCCGAAGATTGGTGGAGGAGGGCTTGTTTGCATTTGTGCAAATAAGCATTTGTGGAGGGTGTTCTTTGCATTTTGTTGTATCATGATGGTGCACCATCCATTGACCTTGCTTGACTTCTATCTTCATGATGGCATGACTTTTGGAAGTGATGATTAGCTTGTTGGAGTGTTGGTTTTGGTGCTATCATGGTTGTTGATGATTGATTGGTGGAGTATGGATTTGTTTGTGATGATTGTTTCTTTTGGCCATTCTTTTTTCTCTCTTGGATTATGATAGTGGTTCTATCTTCCATACCTCTCTCACTCACTCCCTCATGGCTCTCACTCTCATTCTCTCCATTCGAATGTCATGGCCGGCCATATAGAGGGAGGGGGGCTGTCCCAATTTGTTGAGGTGGGATTTTTGTTCTTCGAGCTTTGTAAAATCCCACATGTTCCATCTCCACAAGCTGATATCATTTCCTCCACCATTAAGACAATTCCATAAACCCCCAAATGAGACTTGAGCACTACACATTCTACAGCAAATCTTGGGCACGTCGACTAGCCAGCTTCGTGCCCGAGTTGCCTCGGTATTGAGGTGGGAGCCCGTAAAAGATGCAGACGATGTAGTGCCCTTCCGGCAAGGAGGCGACGACCGGAGTTTCCGCAGGAGATCGGGACGACGACGAGAAGATCGGAGAACTCGGATCAGTCGGTATATCTCTATTCCCCATCTTGTAGTTTGCTAGGACTAGTTAATGGTTCGATCCGGGTGTTTAGTGCGCGGTGGTGCCGGTTTGCTAGTTTGCAAAATTAAAGTTTTTCGCTTCCGCATTTGGCCTCGAGATGGAGGCCGGGGCGCCGCCGTGCACTTACAATATGTGCGGAACCGAGGATAATGCGGTATGTGATACCGTAATGGATTCTCGCGATATAAGATATCGGCCGGGTATATGTGATATAGCCGGGTCATCGTATTAGTTGGTTATATGCGATATAGCCGGATTGTCGGATCAAGTGTTGATTCGATAATTTAATGTATAATAATATATATGATATATTAAATTACATTAACTAATATTAGCTCACTAAAAGATTCTTTTTCTCACTCGGGTAATACATTGATATATATGCGATATATGTTAATTGTATTATTTTATATTGTTGCGATAAATATTATATATATGATATATAATATTGTAACATGATATGATAACTAATGCAACATGTTTAGTAGAGATTAAACAAGGTTAGGGTTTGTTTTGGGTTAGTTCCTTCTTGATGATTCTAGAACGTTTTCTTTTGTTTTTGCAAAGATATTTTCAAATGACTCATACTTTAACCCAACCCAAACCCTAGCCCTAGTTAATTCTCTACATGGGTTTAGTTGACCATGGTTGCATTATTCATCATGTTTATCTTTTCATTATTCATCACAAAAGGATAACAATGATATTCTTCTTCTTCTTCCTTCTTCTTTCTTTCACGGAAAAAGCTTTCTAGCTTTTTTCCAAGTGATGAAAATGAGTGAGAATAAGAAAATAAAAGAGAGCAAAAATCCTACTTCATCATTCTCATCTACCCTTACCATTTAGATGAGGGTGTTCACTTCATTTTGTGAGTGTTAGCTTGTGTTAATGAAACTTCAAGGTAGATCATCTATGTTATCAAAGATCGGAAGCTAGCTTGTATCTTTCTCTTCGTGAAGCTTCTCGAGAGTCCGGAACACGATGATTGCAGCGAAGGGACCTCAACACGGAGCTTAAGAAGTGAAGGACCAGATCTACAAAGGTTGTAATCCCTCTCACTTAGTGTTAAAGAGTTTAACATGCTTGTTTTCACTTAAACTCTAGTTTAAAGACTTTGGGTTGTTCGGCACGGCTAAATTTTAAATCGGGCATGGTTGATACCTCGTAGACCCTTGTGCGTGTGCCAAGCAACCCTACAGTGGTATCAGAGCCAGGTTAGAGCTTTAGGCAAAGTCTAGACGAAGTTTAAAGTCCGATCGAACCCCGAAACCCTAATTTGAACCCTTTTCTGGATATTTTTCAAAAATGTGATTTTTTATGAATTAAAATGCTCCGAAAATTAAGCAGGAAAAACTAAGAATTACTGTGATGTACGGACCTGTAATGCGCTGATTTTACAGCGGAACCGCGGCCAAACCAGGGGTTTGGCGGCGGTTCCGCGGCCAAAATTTTGAATTAGTCCTTGGAACTTCATATATTTATTCTTAGGTCCTTTCTTGTCATTTTTTTCTGGGAATTTTTTAATTCCACTCAAGTGTTGAGTTTTCTAGGGTTGTATTGGGGACTCGTTGATTCGATCGGATAATTTAACTTTGTTTAGTTTTTCCGGATATATTTTAGAACGTGTTAAAAAGTTCGAACGGATATCAATAACTCACTTTTTCCCCTGCCGGAAAATTTCCAAGCGTTGGATTTTTTCGTAGTTTAGGAACGTTCTAAGTCGTGCAAGTAACGTGGTGGACTTTCTAGAAGACAACAAACCTTAACTCGATTATGTGCCCGTCTTGAACTGCCTTTAAACTTTAGGGTTTATGGCAGTACGGCGTGCTACATGTGAGGCATTGGCTTGACCCTTCTACGGCTGGACCATTGGTACTGTAGCATGTGATGGATGTTATTAAACTAATTTCAAGTGTTGAGAACTATTTGGGAACACTTGGATGTTTGATTATTTGATCGGAAAGTTTAACATTGTCTATTTATCTGGAATGTGATACAATATTTGGAATCCACAAATAGTTATGAGATAACTGATTTGAATATTATAAACATAGCAGTTTAGTCTCAGATGATCAGTTGCCACGGGATTTTGATGCGATCAAAAGTCCGTCGCAATCACGTAGCGTACGCGGATACTCGCCGGGTAAACTTAATAGACAGCCATGCCCCATAGCCCCGACCAAGTGACTGTAGGAGAACCCCGTCGCCAAAAGCATCCGTTCGGGTGCTCGCGGCAGCGGTGTTCCGCCTTAGTGCACTTCATCGACGGCATAGGGGTGCGGCCGTCTACTGAAGTTTGCGACGAGCATTCGATCAGGATGTCGGGAATCTTGTTGAATTGCCTGACTAAATATTGAAACGAGTTTTCGATAATGAGACTAAAATGCGGAGTTTATAATTGTTAGGCATGCGATGTCTAAGGAATTCATTTGGTTAGGCATGCGATGTCTAAGGAGGTTGGGGATTCCAACTGTTGTAGTTTTACACTTTCTTTTCTATGACCGTAAGCGTAGTATGTGGTGTATCGCCGGCTTCGTTGCTATATATCAACGACAATCGGGATACGCATACTTGCTTACGTTGATGATATGAGTTATTATGTGTTGCTGTTGTTGGATATAGTGCCCTCAAAGTCAATTATTGGATCGCAGGCACGTGATTGCAATGATTGAGGAGGACCTATGCCGGTAGGACAGTTTTACTCGAGATGATAGTATGCTATCTGGTTTGCCTTTATCAGTCGTGTACATGTTCAGGTGACTGATTACATGTTACACGTTGATAGAGCCCTTAGGATCTTGCTTGACTACCAACAGTATGTGGGCGATCATATACGTGAGAGTTGGGTAGTCCATAAGCACATCCTTAATAATGGTCCCTAGTCGTGGGAGTTTCGAGACAGGGCATCGATACTCCGGAGTAGACTAGTGTATACAGTCGAGACCCCAACGAGGGGCGGTGGCCAGTCTCACAAGCCACTGGTGTCAGTTGAATCACCTAAGATGTATACAGGTGCTCATTGGGTTATGAGTACACCGGACAGGACTCGCCGGGAACCTGCTGGTTGGTATTATACATATCGTCAGATAGCAGTTCCCTGGTGACATGTGTACAGGTTAGTTCATCGACCTGAGGTCGTCATTTGTCTCGTGTGAGTTCCCACTGTGCTTTGATTTCTACCTTACCACGGCTCAAAGGAGTCGTGCAAACAGGTAGTTTTTTGGTACAGTCCCGAGCCACATGGAGGCATGTGAGCGGATCGACAGGGGATTCGTTGTAGGGTTCCTAGGCACACTAATGAGGTCTCACAAGGCATCAACCATACCAATTTCAAATTTTACAAGTGCCGAGAAACCCTAATACGGATCGTTAACTAGATTTTAGGCGAAACAAGCAACTAGTTAATAAGATAACTAAAAGAACGGAAATACAACCTTTGTAGATCCGGTTCTCCACCTCCATAGCTCCGCAATGAAGTCTCCTCGCTGTCCAAATGGAAATCCGAGCTCTAGCGTCGGCTTCATCGGAGAAATGGGCGGGCTAGGTCGTCGACTTCATGCCGAAGATGATCTACGTCGAGGCATCACAAGATCAAGCTCCCACTTCACCAAGTCATGAAACTTGTGAAGAGAACACCCTATCCTACTTCGCAAGAGGTAGAAGATGAAGAAATAGGAAGTGGGTTCACTTTAGAATTGGATTTCTCACTTGATTTCTTCACTTGCCATTGATGAGGCAAGCTTTCTTCATGTGAAGAAGAAGAAGAAGAAGATAGAAATATTATGATAAGTTATTTTCAAATAGAAAATAAATTGAATACTTATCATAATCCAACCATGGTCAAGTGTAGAGAATGAACTAGGGTTAAGTGAATGGTTAGGATTAAGCATGAAGACAAAAATGGTGACTTAGTCAAAGCTTCATGAAGCTTCAACATCCATCCAAAGAAAGCCACCATTTTTCTTTATGCTTATTATTTTCCATAAAGAATAAATAAATAAATAAATAAATAAGAAAACCAAAACCCTAACCATTTAAATAACCATGGTTCAATCTTTACACAAACTCAAGTAAACATGCATCATCAAACATGATACAATCATTTGCACAAAAAGTATATCACATATACAACTTGTACATCCAAGTGAGAAAATCCATTTAAAGTGAACCAATACTAGTTAATGCAAAGTAATATATCAAATATATAATTATGCATTAAATCATTAAATCAACACTTGATTCAATGATCCGGTCATGTCGCACACAACCGACTAGTATACAATGTATCGATTTATCGAATCAATCCTTGATTCGATAACTAGGTTATATCGCATACAACCATTCGACACATTCATCGCGAGAATGAAATACGGTATCACATACACGCATTATTCTCGGTCCCGCACATATCTCATATGCGCTCCTATTTCATTTCGCTTGAGCCAGGAAACCTCTGTGTAGGACTCTAAAGACTCGTCAATACGCCGGCAGCAGGTGATGATCATATCAAACACCCACAAGCCGCAAGCGGTCTGCTAAACGTAACGGCCACCCGGGTATTGAGCGATCAGAAGATCGACGAGCAAGCCCGCTCACACTCCTGTGAATCCAACCAGTAACACTTACCGTACAGTCCGGTCTGATCGTCTGATATGTCGCATATCTCGCCTAGGGGTGGTAAACGTCAGACCCCAATAGCTCGATAAGTCGTGTCGATATGAGGTCTATAACAGTTTGAGAAACTACTGCTAACACTTACCAGTAAATCTCAGCAACCCTGGCCAGGGATTTTCGGTTATAGCCAATCGAACACAGCGCAACATCAACCCCCTATACCGGAAGAGACAAATCCCCTCCTATCGCTCATTGCCTCCATGTGATTCGGGACTGTACCCAAAAACCACCATTTTGCACGCCCTCTTAGACGTGGTAAGGTGGGAATCAAAGCACAGTGGGAACCACACAAGACTCTATGACGATCTCGGGTCAACAGACTACTCTGTATCAGTGTCACCAGAGAACTGCCATCTGACGTAAGGTATAATACCATCTGGGAGTTCTCGGCGAGTCCGTCCAGTGTACCCAGTCTCCACTGAGCACCCGTATATCATCTCCGATGTCAAATACCAATGGATATAGGATCATCCATCGCCCATCTATATGGGTCAAGAAGGTATACGCTAGTCTACTCTAGTATATCGATGCCCCGTCTCGATACACCCACGACTAGGGACTTTGAAGGATGTACTTATGGACTACCATGTCCCCACTAGTATGATCCGCATCATAGTCCAGGTAGTCAAGTACACATCCTAAGGGCTTTACCAACATGTAACAGAGAGACAATCAGTATACACGTTAAGGTAAAGAGTAACCAGATAGCATACTATCATGTCGAGCAAGAAAGTCCTCCCTATATATGTCCCAGCATCCACTACAATATACATCCAATGTACAGTAATGGCCTCTAGGGCATACATATAACTAACATTCGTCTCTCCCGGTATTGGGGGTGGAGATCGCGCTGTGTCTAGGAAAGCCATTACACCAAGTCCTTAGCCAAGGCAGGTGAGAATTACTGGTAGGTACTCCGGTAGTTTCTCAAGGTGTTCAGGGCTTGTCTCCAACACGACTTATACCGCTATTCGGGGTCTGACGTTACTAGCCCCCTAGGCCGGATATGCGATACTCATAGACGAACGGACCGGACTGTATATACATTGTCACTGTTAGGCTCAGTAGGGTTTCAGGATGAGTTCGCTCATCGGCCTCCCTTGAGGTCAGTACATGGGCAGCCGTTACGCACAGCTAGTGCCGCTGACGGCTTGTGGTTAAACCCACTGCCAGGGTACTGACGAGTGATTAGAGTCCCCCACAGATAGTTTCCCAAGTTCGGGAGAAACGTTGTAGAGGCCGTATGGTTTTACGGCAGGGTTCGGAAAAGGCACGTGCGTTTATGCACGTATTATATTTCGGGCAGATAATACTGGTGGGCTTTGGTTTAAGCCGGAGCCGAGTATTATACTGTGTAGATATAATATCTCTGTCTCAGTTGCATTTGTATTCGGTTGTAATACAAATGCGGGTATGTTTATACTGTTACGGGGTTATCCTGAAATTCGTTTCGGGATCACTTTTGGAAGTTGCCAGATTCCCGTTTTCTATCACCCGTATTAAACATTCGGTTTAATGCGGATTTATCTTTTCATCTCTTGGGTGAGTCATGAGGTGAGTCGTGGTTCTAGAAGCTTCTAGATTGGTGACTATGTTCATGAATCTTTGCTTGCATTAATTGGGTGGTGACTAGGTTTAGATGAGTCATTCATTACATTAATGCATTTTGTTTGTGCTTAAATATTTTCTTCATGATAAGCTTTGCTTGTGGTCACCCCCCTTTCCTCCTACACTCACCCTCACCTCTTGATATTGTGGCCGGCCCCCTCTTGGTTGCCCACTTGATTAATTCACACTCACTTGGTTGAAAAGATTATGATAGATTTGCGTATGGAAATTTCATAGCTCCTTTTATTCCATCTCCCGATTCAAATGGAAACATCATTAACCGTTCGTCCATGGCTTTGGACGAAGTGAGACAAAGTGTTCTACTCATTCTCTACATCTATCTTGGTCATCTCTTTTAGCAAACTTGATGACCGAGTTGCCTCGGGTCAGAGGCGGGAGCCCGTTTAAAGATCCGTTGACGTGGTGCCACCTAGATGAGGAGATCGGAGATCGACGAGATCGGAGCAGCCGCAACAGGAGCGTGGGATGATGGTTAAAGAACGAAGGACTCGGATCGTTCGGTATAACCTTTCTACCCTCTTTACAGTTTGTTAGTTTAGCGTTAATGGCAGATCCGGGTTATAGTATGCGATAGCGCCAGTTAAAAAAGTTTTTGTTCCGCATTTGGCGTCAGATTGACGGCCGGGGCGCTACCGTAGACTTATAGCTGTGATATGTTATGTTGGATCGTCGCGTTCTGAATAGCCGGGGGTTTTATGTGAGATGAGATTTTTTCTTTTTCATTCTTGTAAAATTCATTTGTATGTAATATTCTTTTATTGGGGCACTTCCGGGCTGAGGATGATATCACCATTGTATATTATTTACTTTTCCGCATTAGGTAGACCCAAGGCGGGGAGCACAAGTAACCGGGTTCTAGGGTCCAGTGGGAGACCATCTCGAGGAGTCGAGACCGGGTCTCCTAACCCTAGAATTGGCAGTGTTGCTTGCCGCTCTCGTAGGGGTCTAGGGATGTGGGTTTGGCTATTCATCACGACCGTGGAATCCGTGTTTTATACAGGCTCGTATTAAAATACGGACGTCCTAGTATATCCAATATTTCATATATGTTTCGTCTGCTGCAATGTTCTGTGATGAGATCATATTACTGCCTGAGACGAATGTTTATATTATATATTTGAGATATATGTTATATTGCAGATTTCGTTTCAAATGTGATGCTTATGAAGCACAATAAAAATAGGACTTCATTAATGAGATTAATGAAATAAAAGAAACCTAAAAATGTTGTAGAAACTTGTTTAAAAACTGGTAGGTCTAGTTTTTACTTTGCATAGCGGTATTCCTTGTAGAACATCCAGCACTTTATTCGATAAGGAAAGAGCCGAGATCCCTTCACCGGGAGTAACCTCTTTAGCGAAACTGGCAGATGCTATAAACTCGGTTTGTCTTTTGATTGCTTCTATAGTTTTTGCTTTGCATAGCGGTATTTATGAAATATCCTGCACCTTATTCGATGAGGAAAGAGCCGACGATCCCTTCACCGGGAGTGACCTCTTTAGCAAAACTAGAAAAGCCTAAAAAACACTCCATTTAAAATCACTCGATTCTACAACGATATCAAGTTCATTACGTAAAGGGTTTTCTTAAAAAATTGTCGTAGCCCTCCGTCATTTCAGATAAGCACTGTTTAGTATTCGTGTTGCGTTTGTTGGCCTTTGTCAAGGCGTAGTGTGCGGTAGCTGAATAGTACTTATCTGCTTATGCATATGATGCAGATTGGATTAGGGTAGTCATGCGACCTTGTTAGCCTTTGTCAAGGGCCGTGCGGGTGGGTTTAATTCAATCAGGAAATGACGAGTTGAACTTGACTAGCAGCCTATGGTTTGTTGGCCTTTGTCAAGGTCATAGGAGGCTTGGGGCAAAATATTATTGGGAATTTCAAGTGTTGAAATTTGCAATGAGATTGCATACCTTCTATAAGAAAGTTGGATCGCGATACCCGCTGCGAGTAAGAGTTACTCCTGGGAGAGTTTTACACATTACAATTAGCCGATCAAGTAGGTGTCTAGAAAGGTGTCAACGGGGTTACGCCCCTAGGAAAATAAGGTTTACTTTAATTAGGTTCATGCGAAAGCACGGGGGACTGCCTCAAAGTACCGGCACTGGTCTGGTTGAAAGATTGGCGAACTTGTAGCGTGTAATTAATCCCGGCTAGTCTTTCCTTTTAGGGTTTGAAGGAAGATTTGACTAAAACAGTGGGAGACATCCTGATTAGATATATTAGATAACCAATCTAATCTTGCAAGAGCATACGCTGAGTGTTTTCTTCTCTCTCTCTCCAGGTAGCGACCATATCACGCCTTAATCAAGATAATAATATGGATATTTTGACCGAACCCGCTTGTTATACTGAGCTGGGGAACGTTGGTCCCGCTCCAACTTATAATTGTTATAAGACAGAGCAGGATATAGGGGATTACCAGAATTCCCGTGCCTCCCAAACGAAGAAAGTGCATGCTGATGCATCTGTAGGGTTCCTAGGCACTCTAATGGAGTCTTACAAGTGATCAAACTTGCAAATTTCTCAAAATTACGGTGCCGAGAAAACCTAGAACGGATCGTTAACTAGATATTTAGGCAAAGCAAGCAAGTAAACGGAAATATAGAAATAGGGAAGGGGCTACAACCTTTGTAGATCCGGTCCACCACCTCCTAGGCTCCGTGAAGAAGTCCTCTCCGCTGTACAAATCCGATCTTGGACCCTCACGTTAGCTTCATCGGAGAATGGGCGGGCTTGATCGTCGGTTCGATGCCGAGGATGATCTACGTCGAGGCATCGCAAGAACAAGCTCCAATTTCACCAAGCTTTGAAAACTTGTGAAGTAAACACCCTATACAACTTGGCAAGAGATAGAGGATGAAGAAATAGGAAGTGGGTAAACTTTAGATTTGGATTTCTCACACTTTTCCATCAATCACCATTGATGGTCAAGC
Source organism: Agapanthus africanus (assembly GCA_030015575.1). NCBI lineage: Eukaryota > Viridiplantae > Streptophyta > Magnoliopsida > Asparagales > Amaryllidaceae > Agapanthus > Agapanthus africanus. The sequence continues at coordinate 59,544,334 of JASDDO010000029.1, forward strand.
TTTCTCTTTCTTGCTCAAGATGAAGAAGAAGAAGAAAAGATATGATATGTTATTATGAAATAGAAAAGAAAATACAATACTTATCATATCTTCAACCATGGTTTAGTGTAGAGACTTAACTTAGGTTAGATGAGTGGTTAGGGTTAGGCATGAGACAAGAATGGTGACTAAGTCAATGCTTCATGAATCTTCAACTAAAAACAAATATAGCCACCATTCATTTCTCTTTTTCTTTTCAAATGAAATAAATAAAAAGATAAATGAATAAGCAAATGAAATGATACCCTAACCACTAACTAACCATGGTTCAATACTTTACACAAAACCAAGAAAGAATGTATCATCAAACATGATACAATCATGTGCACAAAAATATATCACATATACAATGTGCAATACAAGTGAGTAAATCCATTTAAAGTGAACCAATACTAGTTAATGCAAAGTAATATATCAAATATATAATTATACATTAAATCATTAAATCAACACTTGATTCAATGATCCGGTCATGTCGCATATAACCGGCCAGTATCCAACGTATCGGCTTATCGAATCAATCCTTGATTCGATAACTAGGTTATATCGCATATAACTAATCGATACATTCATCGCGAGAATAGAATACGGTATCACATACACGCATTATTCTCGGTCCCGCACATATCTCATATGCGCTCCTATTTCGTTTCGCTTGAGCCAGGAAACCTCTGTGTAGGACTCTAAAGACTCGTCAATACGCCGGCAGCAGATGTTGATCATATCAAACACCCACAAGCCACAAGCGGTCTGCTAAACGTAATGGCCACCCGGATATTGAGCGATCAGAAGATCGACGAGCAAGCCCGCTCACACTCCTGTGAATCCAACCAGTAACACTTACCGTACAGTCCGGTCTGATCGTCTGATATGTCGCATATCTCGCCTAGGGATGGTAAACGTCAGACCCCAATAGCTCGATAAGTCATGCCGACTTGAGGTCCATAATATTCGTGAAACTACTGATAACTCTTACCAGTATATCACTGCAACCCTGGCCAGGGATTTCCTGTTATGGCCAGTCGAGCATTGCGCAACATCAACCCCCAATACCGGGAGAGACGAATCCCCTCCTATCGCTCATTGCCTCCATGTGAATCGGGACTGTACCCAAAAACCACCTGTTTGCACGACTCAGTAGAGCCGTGGTAGGGTGGAAATCAAAGCACAGTGGGAGACACACAAGACTCTATGACGATCTCGGGTCAACAGACTAAGCTGTACCAGTGTCACCAGAGAACTGCCATCTGACGTGAGGTATAATACCATCTGGGAGTTCTCGGCGAGTCCGTTCAGTATACCCAGTCTCCACTGAGCACCCGCATATCATCTTCGATGTCAAACACCAATGGATATGGGATCATCCATCGCCCATCGCATGGGTTGAGAAGATATGCGCTAGTCTACTCTGGAATATCGATGCCCCGTCTCGATATTCCCTCGACTAGGAACATTTCAAGGATGTACTCATGGACTACCCAGGCCCCACTAGTATGATCTACATCATAGTCCTGGAAGTCGAGTACACATCCTAAGGGCTTTATCAACATGTAATCAGAGAGACAGAAAGTATACATGTTAAGATAAAGTGCAACCAGATAGCGTACTATCATGTCGAGCAAGAAAGTCCTACCTATATATGTCCCAGCATCCACTACAATATACATCCAATGTACAGTAATGGCCTCTAGGGCATACATATAACTAACAATCTCCCACTTGCACTAGGGCCATCTGTAGCAGTGGTTGCAGTATCACATACTCAACCATCCCATAAAAGTCTCTCTTTGGGAAAAGGCCTTCGTGAGTGGATCCGCCGTGTTGTCCTCTGAGTCTACTCTCCTAACCTCGATCATCCTGGAGATCAACTATCTCCATGATCAGGTGATACTGCCTCAGAATATGTCTGGGTCACTGATGGGACCAGGGTTCCAGGGTCGAAGCCTCACTTCCATTGTCACACAATGGTAGGAACCTAGTTCATCTTATGAACCAATATACACCCAAACTTCCTCTTTGGTAGTATCTTTAATAGCGATGTTACCAGCCTTTATCGTCTAGTTTGCCACGGTATCGAGCTTGGAACTCTTCCAACATACCGTCACTTTACTGAGGGTAAAGACAGTGCCTGTGATTGACATTCAGTCGTCTTTATCACCCTGGAACACTTCCAGTGATTCTCCCCAGGATCGATTTATACCATCTCACTACAACTAGTGAGTATCCTAACATTCAATTAGATCTATCTCATAGATCCAAAGCTTAGGATTTAGTAGGTATCACTTTGATCCTATGTGGAGAATCATTGTGATAAACGGAGATTGATCGAGCGTAGCATAAGAAACTCCTTTCTTATCAAGAGTATGTTATCCACGTACTCTACGAGGATCACCACCATACTCCCTACTACCTTCTTGTTTATACAAGGTTCATCTTCCATTTTGATGATGTCAACTTCTTTGACCGCTTCATCAAAACAGATGTTCCAACTCCGCGATGCCTGCTTTATCCTATAAAGCATCTTGCACATGTTTCCGCTGCTCCCACTGTTTACGAAGCCCTCTGGCTGTGTACTTATAGACACTCTCTTCTAAACATCATTTAGAAAAGCTGTCATGACACCCAACCACCAGATATCGTAGTCATGGTATGTAGCCGTGGCAAGTAGGATCTGGATGGACTTAAGCATAGCTACTTAGAAAAGGTTTCATCATCATCCACACCTGGTCAATGATGTAGACCTTTAACAAGTCTAGCTTTGAAAGTCTCAACTCTTCCATGTACACCAAGTAATCTTCTCAAGATATACTTGCTCCTGATGGGGATTTAACCCTTCAGATATAGCAACCAAAGTCCATACTTTGTTGGTGTATATGGATTCCATCTCAGATCACTAAGCATCCAGTCATTCTTACAGAGTCTTACTCCTGATGGCCAGCTCGAAACTAGTTGGGTCATCATCTCATGATGCAGTCCTTGCTCCCACTGTCATAGAGAAACCGAAGTATCTCTCAGGTGGGTGAGGAACCCTACTAGATCGGCGGAGAGGCTGAGGTTCATTGGAATCTACTGAATCCTTTAGCTCTATCAAATCATCTACTGTAGTTTGTATAGCTGGAACCTTTCCAGTTCTACATAACAGACTTTGCCTCGAGCTTGTCCATATTTTGCTTTTAGACATAGGCCGGACAACCTCAAATCTTAACTGGCTTAAGACATGGGCTCTTCCCATACCATATCACATATGAAGTGGTAGGCAACTGATTTGATTAGAACCTAATTCAATAGGTATGCAGCTTCTCAAGTGCATAACCCCAAAAGGAAATAGGTAACTCAGTAATACTCATCATAGAGCACACGATATCTAATATTGTGTGATTGCTCCACCCCGATACACCGTTGTGCTGTGGTGTATTCAGAGGAGTAATACTGAGAGAGAATCTCATTTTCCTTTAGAATGGTCTAGGAATGCCATGCACAAATATTCTCCTCCCTGGTCTTATCATAGGACATAATACTTATATCCGTATTTTGGTTCTCTACTTCCTACTTATATTCTGTGAATACCTCAAAAGGTTCGGACTTATATTTCAACAGGAATATATATGACTGAATCTTAAGAGATTATCAGAGAATATAATGAAGTATAAAGAACCAGTCCTGGCATGTGTAGACAGGAGACTTTACATATATCATCATGTATCAGTCCCAAGAGTTTACTAACTCTTTCTCTGTTTACAGTAAACGGACCTATGGTCATCTAATCTTTGTGACATGACTGGCAAGTTTCATAAGATGTAAATTCAAACTGATTTAAATATGCATCTAAAATGTAACTTCAGCCAGTCGGGTCGCATTGATATGACCTAGTCTGCAATGCCTCAAGAATGATTCGTTCATTTCTGAACTCTTCCTCTTGTGTGTGTTCAGTATACAAGGAACTGTAGTTTGATTTAGAACGTCAATACTTTTAGATAACGTGCCTGAACCGATCAACTTTTGATATAGGAAATGTTCAAAACATTATCCAACAATACAAAATTGTATCATTTCTTTACTAATGAAGAGACTGATATGATTTTGTATATCAGGTTCGGTATCTAATAGCATTTGTTCAGAATCAATGTATTGGTAATACAGGGTGACAGTGACCAACAGACTTGGCTGCAACACTTGCCCCGTTTTCTGCCTCATGAAACTTATCACCCGTTCTCAGTTCTCTACCTTTCTGTAGCCCTATGTAACAGATTACATATCTGGGATCCTGATCTGGTATCACATACCCAGGACGTAAAGGATACTGAGAAACAGTTCTCTGTAATGAACACACCCGAAGATGATGCATCAGCATGCACTCTCTTCGTTTGGGCGGCACGGGAATTCTGGTAATCCCCTATTTCCTGCTCTGTCTTATAACAATTATAAGTTCGAGCGGGACCAACGTTCCCCAGCTCAGTATAACAAGCGGGTTCGGTCAATACATCCATATTATTATCTTGATTAAGGCGTGATATGGTCGCTACCTGGAGAGAGAGAGAAGAAAACACTCAGCGTGCGCTCTTGCAAGAATAGATTGGTTATTATTTTATCTAATCAGGATGGCTCCCACTGCTTTTTATCAAATCTTCCTTCAAACCCTAAAAGGAAAGACTAGCCGGGATTAATTACACACTACAAGTTCGCCAATCTTTCAGCCAGGCCAGTGTCGGTACTTTGAGGGAGGTCCCCCGTGCTTTCGCACGAACCTAATTAATGTAAACCTCGTTTTCCCAGAGGCGTAACCTCGTTAACACCTTTCTAGACACCTACTTGATCGGCTAATTGTAATGAATAAAACTCTCCCAGGAGTAACACTTACTCGCAGCGGGTATCGGGATCCAACTATCATATAGAAGGTATGCAATCTCATTGCAAATTTCAACACTTGAAACTCCCGATAAAGGTTTTTACCCCTAGCACCTATGACCTTGGCTAAGGTCAACAAATCATAGATACTAGTCAAGTTCTACCCGTCATTTCGTGATTAATTAGACCCACCCACATGACCCTTGGCTAAGGTCAACAAAGCCACATGACTGTCCTAACTAATCGCATCATATGCTGTGTAGGAAGACATCACTTAGCTACCGTACACTGTGCCTTGACTATGGTCAACAAACACAGCACGAATACTAAGTACTCTGCTTCCTAAAATGACGGAGGGTTGCGGCTGGTTTATGTGAAAACCTTTAACGCTTTGAACTTGATCTCGTTGCAGAATCAAATGGTTTTTAAATGGAATGTTTTTGAGGCTTTTCTAGTTTTGCTAAAAGGGTCACTCCCGGTGAAGGGATCGTCGGCCCTTTCCTCATCGAATGAGGTGCGGGATATATCATATACATCACTGTGAAAAGCAGAAACTATAGAAGCTATCAAAAGACAAACCGAGTGTGTAGCATCTGCCAGTTATTGCTAAAGGAGTCACTCCCGGTGAAGGGATCTCGGTCCTTTCCTCAACGAATAAGGTGCAGGATGTTCTATAATGAACACCGTGATGCAAAGCAAGAACTGTAGCTACCTGTTTTTATTTTGAAATTCGATTCCACAACATCAATTAGGTTTATTTTCTTTCATTAATCTCATTAATGAATATCCCATCATTTAAGTCCACCTAATCATCACAGATAAATATAACGTACGCTTATGCCATCCGCATTCGCCTCGATGTCCCGTCTGCACCGTTAGGTTAGGTAACTAACGCCAGAGCGAGGCAGGGCTAGCGCGGGTGTAAAACATAAGCAACGTTTATATAATATATCATATATACTATATATAATTGTCACAGAGCACAGAACATCGCATGATCACATCACAGATAACGCAGCAGAAAATATCATATGAAATATTGGATATACTAGGACGTCCGTGTTTTCAATACGAGCCAGTATAAAACACGGATTCCACGGTCGTGATGAATAGCCAATCCCACACCCCTAGACCCCTACGAGAGCGGCAAGAAACCCTACCAATTCTAGGGTTAGGAGACCCGGACTCGACTCCTCGAGATGGTCTCCCACTGGACCCCAGAACCCGGTTACTTGTGCTCCCCTCCTTGGGTCTATCCTAGTGCAGAAAAGTAAATAATATACAAATGGTGACAACATCCGCAACCTGGAAGTGCCCCAATAAAAGAATATTACATACAAGTTTTTACATGAATGAAAATGAAAAACACTCATCTCACAAAAAAACCCCCCGGCTATTCAAACACGACGATCCAATATAACATATCCAGCAACACATAACATCACATGTCATCAACGTAAGTAAATATGTGCATCCCAATTGTCGTTGACATATAGCAACGAAATCGGCGACATCACATATTACACTTACGGTCACAGAAAAGAAAGTGTAAAACTACAACAGTTGGAATCCACAACCACCTCAGACATCGCATGCCTGACCAAATGAATTCTTTAGACATCGCATGCCTAACAATTATAAACCCCGCATTTTAGTCTCATTATCGAAAACTCTTTTCAACATCAAGTCGGGCAATTCAAAAAGATTCCCGACATTCTGATCGAATGCTCGTCGCAAACTTCAGTAGACGGCCGCACCCCCGACGCCGTCGACAAAGTGCACCAAGGCGGAACACCGCTGCCGCGAGCACCCGAACGGATGCTTTCGGCGACGGGGTTCTCCTACAGTCACTTGGTCGGGGCTATGGAGTGAGGCTGTCTATTAAGCTTACCCGGCGAGTATCCGCGTACGCTACGTGATTGCGACGGACTTTTGATCACATCAAAATTCCGTGGCAAACGATCAAGTGAGTCTAAACTGCTACGTTTATAATATTCATTCCGTTATCTCATAACAATTTGCGAATTCCAAGTATTGTATCCAATTCCGGATAAATAGAATATATTAAACTTTCCGATCGAACATTCGAACACCCAAGTTTTCCCGACACCGATCAACACATGAAATAGGTTCAAAGACATTCACTTCATGCCTCAGTACCAACGGTCCAGCCGTAGAATGGTCAAGCCAACGCCTCACATGTGGTACGCCGTACTGCCCCAAACCCGAAAGTTCAAAGGGCAGTTCAAGACGGTCACATAATCGAGTTAAGGTTTGTTGTCTTCTAGAGGGACCATCGCGTTACTTGCACTACTCAGAACGTGTTTAAACCACAGAAAAATCCAACACTTGGAATTTTTCCGGCAGGGGAAAAGTTGGGTATTTAAATCCGGTCGAACTTTTTAACATATTCTAAAGTTATCCGGAAAGCCACATAGACAAAATCTGATAACCCGAACGAATAATTGAATCCCCAAAGCAACCCCAAAATACTCTTCTGTAGAGTCACAATAAAAATACCCAGAAAATATAATATCTGAATTCATGAATTACTGTGAAAAAATAACCAGACAAGGGGACAGTACGGCCGCGGAACCGCCGCGCATGCATAGCTCATGCGGCGGTTCCGCGCTGGAAAAGTTGAATCAGGCCCTCGTATTTCACAGTATTTCATATAAGACCCTGCATAATTTTCTGCATATTTTTAATTGACAAAAATCCAAAATTTCAGAAAATTTCCAGAGAGCACCTTGGAATTGGGGTTTCGGGTTCGTTCGGACTTCAAACTCCGTCTAGACTTCGCCTAAGGCTCTAGCTAGGCTCTGATACCACTGTAGGGTTCCTAGGCACTCTAATGGAGTCTTACAAGTGATCAAACATGCAAATTTCTCAAAATTACGGTGCCGAGAAAACCTAGAACGGATCGTTAAGTAGATATTTAGGCAAAGCAAGCAAGTAAACGGAAATATAGAAATAGGGAAGGGGCTACAACCTTTGTAGATCCGGTCCACCACCTCCTAGGCTCCGTGAAGAAGTCCTCTCCGCTGTACAAATCCGATCTTGGACCCTCGCGTTAGCTTCATCGGAGAATGGGTGTCATGACAGCTTTTCTAAATGATGATTTGGAAGAGTGCGTCTATAAGTACACAGCCAGAGGGCTTCGTAGACAGTGGGACCAGCGGAAACGTGTGCAAGATGTTTTATATGATAAAGCAGGCATCGCAGAGTTGGAACGTCTGTTTTGATGTGGTAGTCAAAGAGTTTGACTTCATCAAAATGGTAGATGAACCTTGTATATACAAAAAAGGTAGTAGAGAGTATGGTGGTGATCCTCGTAGAGTACGTGGATAACATACTCTTGATAGGGCAGGAGTTTCCTATGCTACGCTCGGTCAATCTCCGCTTATCACAAGGATTCTCCGTATAGGATCAAAGTGATACCTCCTAAATCCTGGGTTTTTTGATCTATGAGATAGTTCTAATTGGATGTTAGGATACTCACTAGTTGTAGTGAGATGGTATCAATCGATCCTGGGGAGAATCACTGGAAAGGTTCCAAAGTGATAAGGACGACTGAATGTCAGTCGCAGGCTTGTCTATACCCTCAGTAGAGGGATGGTATGTTGGAAGAGTTTCAAGCTAGATACCGTGACTTACTAGACGATTAAAGGCAAGATACATCGTTACCAAAGATGCTACCAAAGAGGCAGTCGGGATACATATAAGTTCATGAGATGAACTTCGTTCCTACCATTGTGTGACAATGGAGATGTGGCTTTAGCCAAGGAACTACCGTCCCATCAGAAATCCGGATATAATTCTTAGGTAGTATTACTTGATCATGGAGATGGTTGATCTCCATGGAGATCGAGGTTAGGAGAATAGAAATAGAGGACAACAGCGCGGATCCACTCACAAAGGCCTTTTTTCCCAGTAGAGACTTTTATGGGATGGTTGAGTATGAGATACTTCAACCACAGCTAATTGTTGGGTATGTGATACCACAACAGATGGCCCTAGTGCAAGTGGGAGATTGTTAGTTATATGTATGCCCTAGAAGCCATTACTGTATATACGATGTATATTGTAGTGGATGCTAGGACATATATAGGGAGGACTTTCTTGCTCGACAAGATAGTATGCTATCTGATTGTACTTTATCTTAACATGTACTCTGATTGTCTCTATGTTACATGTTGATAAAGCCCTTAGGATATGTACTCGACTACTGGGACTATGATGAGATCATACTAGTAGGGCCACGGTAGTCGACGAGTACATCCTAAAACTGTTCCTAGTTGAGGGTGTATCGAGACAGGGCATCGATACACTAGAGTAGACTAGCGTATACGCATCTTGACCCATATGATGAACGATGGATGATCCCATATCCATCTGTGTTTGACATCAAGGATGGTGTACGGATGCTCAGTAGAGACTGGGTACACTGGACGGACTCGCCGAGAACTCCCAGATGGTTCCTTCAATTAACCTTCGGAGTTGACTGGAAGCAAAGAGTTAGTAAGCAAGCCTTGGTTCAAGCAGTCTCCAAGTTCGTTAAGCTGTAAGGAAGCGAGAAAGTCTCAAGTCTAAACCATCTCCTTTCTTCGTTGATCGAGTCTACCTCACGTCAGATGGCAGTTCTCCGGTGACACTGGTACAGATTAGTCTGTTGACCCGAGATCGTCATAAAGTCTTATGTGATTCCCACTATGCTTTGATTTCCATCATACCACGTCCAAGAGGGCGTGCAAAAAGGTGGATTTTGGGTATAGTCCCGAATCACATGGAGGCAATGAGCGATAGGAGGGGATTCGTCTCTCCCGGTATATGGAGTTGATGTTGTGCTGTGTTCGATTGGCTATAACCGGAAATCCCTGGCCAGGGTTGCTGAGATTTACTGGTAAGTATTATCAGTAGTTTCTCGAATAGTTATAGACCTCATATCGACACGACTTATCGAGCTACTGGGGTCTGACGTTTACCACCCCTAGGCGAGATATGCAACATATCAGACGACGAGACCGGACTATACGGGAGTGTTACTGTTTGGATTCATAGGAGAATGTACAGGCTTTCTTGTTGATCTTTTGAGCGCTCAATACCTGGGTGGCTGTTACGTTTAGCTGACCGCTTGCAGCTTGTAGGTGTTTGATATGATCATCACCTACTGCCGGCGTATTGAAGATTCTTTAGAGTCCTACACAGAGGTTTCTTGACTCAGGCAAAACAGAGTAGGAGCACATATGTGATATGTGCGGGACCGAGGATAATGCGGTATGTGATACCGTATTGGATTCTCGCGATATGAGATATCGGCCGGGTATATGTGATATAGCCGGGTCATCGTATTAGTCGATTATATGCGATATAGCCGGATTGTCGGATCAAGTGTTGAATCGATAATTTAATGTATAATAATATATATGATATATTAAATTACATTAACTAATATTAGCTCACTAAAAGATTCTTTTTCTCACTCGGGTAATACATTGATATATATGCGATATATGTTAATTGTATTATTTTATATTGTAACGATAAATATTATATATGTGATATATAATATTGTAACATGATATGATAACTAATGCAACATGTTTAGTGGAGATTAAACAAGGTTAGGGTTTGTTTTGGGTTAGTTCCTTCTTGATGATTCTAGAAGGTTTTCTTTTGTTTTTGCAAAGATATTTTCAAATGACTCATACTTTAACCAAACCCAAACCCTAGCCCTAGTTAATTCTCTACATGGGTTTAGTTGACCATGGTTGCATTATTCATCATGTTTATCTTTTCATTATTCATCACAAAAGGATAACAATGATATTCTTCTTCTTCTTCCTTCTTCTTTCTTTCATGGAAAAAGTGTTCTAGCTTTTTTCCAATTGATGAAATTGAGTGAGAATAAGAAAATAAAAGAGAGCAAAAATCCTACTTCATCATCCTCATCTACCCTTGCCATTTAGATGAGGGTGTTCTCTTCATTTTGTGAGTGTTAGCTTGTGTTAATGAAACTTCAAAGTAGATCATCTATGTTATCGAAGATCGGAAGCTAGCTTGTATCTTTCTCTTCGTGAAGCTTCTCGAGAGTCCGGAACACGATGATCGCAGTGAAGGGACCTCAACACGAAGCTTAAGAAGTGAAGGACCGGATCTACAAAGATTGTAATCCCTCTCACTTAGTGTTAAAGAGTTTAACATGCTTGTTTTCACTTAAACTCTAGTTTAAAGATCCGACTTTGGGTTGTTCGGCACGGCTAAATTTTAAATCGGGCATGGTTGATGCCTCGTAGACCCTTGTGCGTGTGCCTAGAAACCCTACAGGCCTAATCCCAAACAAACTTAGAAAATGTCTCACACTCTGCAGCTGATCGAAGAAATCGTCAATGCGAGGTAAAGAATGCCTATCCGCACCGTAAGCCGGTTCAATTGACGATCCATCAATACACAATCTCAAACCGCCGTCCTTCTCCTTGAAAAACAGAAATATGAGCTCCCCAAAGTGAAACACTCAGACGCATACGCCCTACCTATCTAGCAACTCTGCAGCAGATCCTTAAGCTCCCTAAGCTTCGCCGGCTCATCTGGAACAACGTCGGAAAACTCTCACACGATGGAAACCCGGTCCAACGAACCCACTATGGCTCCGGTATCACGAATGAACGCCAAGAATCCTTGACATCCTCTCCTCAAAAGCCGACTAGCGAAAAAGGCTGAATTCAAGCTGTGAGAGGCGGCACCACTGTCCCCCTGCACAACAAGAACTGACTCGCCGGGAAAAAAAACCTGACTGTTTTCTCGCGGTAGTCCACAGACGCCTAGCATGTAGCTAACCAGTTCGTGCCCAGGAGAATGTCAAATCCAACATCTCTAGAAGGATCAAAACGACGGATGAATCTCTATCTCCTATCTAATTGGCACACGACCGAAATATGTGTCGCGCAACAAAAGAATCACTGACAGAAGTTAACACAACAAATGACTGATCTAGCTAACACGACTCTCCTCGTCCTAAGCCTCCGCTACTCCCGCGACGGTCATGAAATCTGTCTCGACGACTACGCCTCTGTCTCGGAGCTGGTACACCAGTATGAGTCCTCCACTGTTCTGGAACTCCCAAAGTCTCTGGAAGACGTGCCTCGTCAACTGGGGCTGCATCCACTGGTGCTGTGTAGGTGACAGAATGCTGTGTACTGATGGCAAGGAACAACTGGGTAACAGGGGTTGCAACCTCCTGTCGCTGCGCTCGAATGGCCTCAACCAATGAACTCATCGTCTGGCGCATGTCCTGCATATCTGCCACAAGCCTAGCGAGATGATCTGTCGAAGGCGGATCCATCTGCTCCTGCGCAACAAGTGTACCATCCTGGTCAGTCCTCGTCCCACCGAGTCAATTCTGACCTCGGCCCTCGCTGCATCACTCTGAGTCCCCATAGTCATCGGCGGCAAAGGCTATAAATGGAAATAAGATTAGATAGGAACACGGAAATCGAATCACAAGGATATGTATCATCAAGGAAGGAATTTCAAGCAATTAGTACTTAGGTCACTTTAGGCGGAGTACCGCATCGTGAGTATGCCGCAGACATACACACAATACGTTACTCTGCTTAAGCTACCTACTCCATCATACCAAGGTCATCCTACACTCCGAAAGGTAAAACCTAGCGCTCTGATACCAGCTTTGTCACAACCCGAAATTGGCACGTGAGGGCCCTTAAACTACGCAACGTCTACAGGCATAACGCAATTTAAGTAAGCCGAAAACCCAGCAATCTAAACCATCAAAAGTAGTAAGAAATAATAGAAATTTTAAAACCTTTGAAATCTCAACCCAAATTCTTTAAAGTCCAACTTTACTTTCTTAAAAATTTCGGCAGCACCTCCTTTGTAAAAACCAACCCTAAAAATGGGTACAACAAAAATATAAGTAAAGCATCCCCAACGGGAGCAAATCTACTCCCAACGGCGGAAAACAACCACCACAACAGATATACGACGCCGTAGCTAAAAGACGATAGAAGTAAAACCGCATAGAAGACCTCCAAGTCAAAAATAATATACAATATCGTCCTCACATCAAGTCTCTAAGTCATATAAGATAATGGTAGATGGAGAGTACATGGATACAACGAATATACAATAAACAACCTTGGATAACCGTAAAACCCACCTAAGCAAAACTGCACGCTGTGAGCCGAAGCGGTATCTGCTGCAAAAGATGATGTGATAGATGAATAGCCTGCCTCGACTACTCTGGGGAACAACCTGCAAACACTGTGGCACAACGGGGGTGAGTTGCCAACTCGTGAATAGTAAATAACATATGCAGGTAATCGCAAGTATGCACGTACAGCGCGAATCTAACATATGTAACTAATAGCAATAAAAGTCATATGAATGCAACAGTCATGATGGTACACTAGCAGGTACAACTAGTACATGAAGCAATAATAATATGACAATCTATATGCTGTAAGTCTACGGTAGCGCCCCGTCCATCTTTCCGAGGCCAAAATGCGGAAACGAAACTTTTTCAGAAACTAGAAACCGGCACTATCGTATGCTTAAATCCCGGATCGAACCATTAACTTACTACTAGCTATCAAGTGTCACGACCCGAATATTTCGACTCGTGACCGGCACTTAACCACGCAACGTCTACAGGCGTAACGCGACTAACTAAGCCGAACCCAGAAATCAAAACCATATAAAAGTAGCGAGTGTTGAAAACATTTAGTTAAAACATTTAGAAAACCTTAAATAGTTCAATAAGTTCTTTTAAAGTTACGTCATCATTTTAAATAATTTTAGCAGCATTTCCTTTATAAAAGTAACTACGAAATCGGGTATAAAACTGATATGAGTGAAAATGAGATATAATGAAACAAAACATTCCCAAACGGGAGCAATCACGCCCAACGGCGGAAACCATCATCACAAGAGTAATATACTACGCCGTAGCGAAGAATGAGCAATGAGTAAACATCACAGAATAATAAACTGCATATATAAACAGTCGGCTCCCACGAGCTCGACACCAGAATACAAAAATATATATCATCATCCTCACACTGTCTCTAAGTCTAGTACATATATGGTAGATGGAGAATACTAGATACAAAAGGGGTACAATAAATGTAATCAGATACCACAACCCACCTAAAAGCAAAACAGCTCTCGCACCAACTGTAGTGGTATCTGTAGCCAAAAGATGCAAAAGGCAGCCTGCCGCGACTACTCTGAGGGGCGACCTGCAAATACTGTGGCACAACAGGGGTGAGTTGCCAACTCGTGAATAGAGATAACATATAAAGGTAATCGCGAGTATGCACGTACTGCGCTACTCTATCATATGCCAGCAAGTAAGATTTATATGCGACAAGCAGTAGGTGCAATAATCATGCAAATGCTCTGTCAGGTAAAATAACTACAGGATGAGATACATGATAATCAATGCTGAGTATGGGATAAATAACATCTACACGGAATATCAACATGGAAAGATAATCGGTGCCTAAAACTGCACCCCAAATCCCAAATAAACTCAGGTGCCGGCACTCTCCTCAGCCCTCAAATCCTGTAAATCACTGAGAATCTCGAGTGCCCAACATCGGCACCCCAAATATCATAAAATACTCGTGTCCAGCATCGACACGCAAATCCTCATATATCGGGCTCCGTAAGTCCGGATCAGCCCACGGGCTCCGTCTGCGGTATCGGCCCTCGGCCCTGGCAGTACGGATCATCCTGCATCCATCTCTCGACTCTGGTCAGTATCTTCCGGATAACCGCCAGGTCCAACCAATCACCGGTAGGTACTCGCCCACCTCCAGGCTCAATCGGCAAAATCCATCGATCATCTTGCCTAGGGGAACCATACCGGGTCCACCACGAACCCGCAAACGGATCATCCAACACCTCGAATCGGGTTTCAAGCACACGTCTCAGCACCGAGAAAACACGTGGTGGACGCACCAAAATATCATATCACGAGGAACCGGGTTTTTCAATAGTGCATTTTTCTTAAATAATCCCACGGTCCTCAAAACCAGAAATCACATGAAAATCCAACACCAATAAGTAAATCAAATGCGATGTGTTGTGTACATCAAGCCATAATATAGGTACAAGGGGAAACCACTTTTAAAATTGTTTCAGTTTTTAAAGACATCATGCGGCTCCCAATTTTTATGAAAATCATATCGAATCATATGTAAAATGAACTACAGCAATATAATCATGGCAATTCTACAGTGAGTGTGTCATGGCAATTACTAACGGTGTGTGTGTAACATGCAGATTAGTGCTCGTGCAACATGAACCGTTAGTAATAGTGCGGTGTTCTATCGATTCTAAGTTTACATACATATAGCAAGGAATGTAGTATGCAACAACAGTATCCATGACAGTCAATGGGGTAAATGCAACATATAGCTATAAGGTCCTATCAGCCCTGATGCATAACACCATGCGGGCGATATCCCCGTAGATGTTAAATCTACTCACTGAAGTCTCGCGCTAAGTGTAGCCGACGACTTGCTTCCCCTTCTTCGCAGCGTCCGTCTCACTCGCCTGCGAACCTAGAATCACACAATATATCACACATAAGCTCAAATCCACAAAAACGTGATATTAAGGTCAAACTAGAAACCCGCGTCGCAAACCAAGCGCGCGTGTGCGCGATACGCTAAAACGTGTGATTACGCGCCTGAAACTACCCCACGCGTCGCGATACGCAGAAACCCCAAACCCACACACATATCACGCGTGTCGTGAAGGTTTAAAAATACGAGAAACAGGTATTTAGCTCCAGATTTTTCTACAGCAACAATTAAATAAAATTACACATGCCATGAGTCTAAGGGTAGCAGCAGACACCTATAGAGCCAAACCCTAACCCATTCCCTCCCCATCTGGCCGCAAATTGCGGCCAGAATCAATATTCCGGCGGCCTGAACATATCATATGGGGGTCGTGTTCTACACATGGGATCAACACCTCACAACTATATTGCAGTCATCTTAATTTTAATCTGAACTCACTGGGTCGATAGCTGTTTGCAGAAAGCTTGATTTTGCTCAAAAACGAT
The DNA here is from genome assembly GCA_030015575.1 of Agapanthus africanus. Lineage (NCBI taxonomy): Eukaryota > Viridiplantae > Streptophyta > Magnoliopsida > Asparagales > Amaryllidaceae > Agapanthus > Agapanthus africanus. Next base: position 59,560,313 of record JASDDO010000029.1, read on the forward strand.
GAATTTGCATCAAATAGCAATCTGGTGGTATTTTAGTGCAATTAGGGGCTAAGCTAGGTTAATATGGCCCTAACAACACTCCATCAACTTACTAAAACCAATTCATACATCACTTGATCAAAGTTCCCCCTAATTACCACATATCGCACTAAAACGTACCATTAATCACTAATCGAAGCTAAGCTAAACTAATTAAGAAAACTAGGGAGTAAGTTCAAGAAGTATACCCCACACTCGACCCTAGGGAGCTGGAGGAAGAAGAAGGAGTAGAGGGAAGGAGCTGCAACTAGAGTTGTTGTTGTTGCTGCTGTTCACTGCTGCTGCTGCTGCTCACTGTTGCTGCTGCTGTTCACTGCTGCTGCTGTGCTTGCATCTGCTGCTGCTGTGCTTGCTGTGGATGTGGGTGTGTGAGTGTGAGAGTGAGGTTGAGAGAAATGAGCACAAGAATGAGAGGAAATGATAACTCCCAATGTCAACCCCTCCTTTCTCTCTCATCGTTAAATGCAAGCATGGCTTTGCCATGATGCATTCTCTCTCTCTCTCATTCTCACCAAGGCAACACTCCAAAAGAAAATTCAAATTAAAACCACCATCAATTAACTAAATAGACTTAATTAAAACCCAAAAGACTTAATCCCCATTATTAAACCCACCATGGTTGCTAATCATGGTATAACCTCATTTTAAACCCTAGTTTACATGCATATGTGTGTGAAAGCCTAGGAAAATTCTAGAAAAATATTTATTAAATTTGGAAAAATATTTGAAACTCAATTTGGTAAACTTTTTATTAAAAACCCTTTATTTAAATATAATTAGCCACTAAACACATCTTAAGGTGTTACAATCTCCCCCCTTAAAAGAAATTCGTCCCCGAATTTGAAAATATAAAGCTACGCATACCTTCAAAGAGATGAGGGAACTTGTTCCGCATCTCGCCCTCGGCTTCCCAAGTGATCTCTTCACCACTCGGGCTACGCCAAAGCACCTTCACTGATGGCAAGACCTTCGATCTAAGTTTCTTCACCTGCCGGTCCAATATCACGACTGGCTGTTCGGTGAACGAAAGGTCACGCTCGAGCTGAACGGTCTGATGCTGAATCATGTGAGAATGGTCATGTAGGTATCTACGAAGCATCGACACGTGGAACACGGGGTGAACATCTGGGAAGTCGGGTGGAAGAGCCAAACGATAAGCTACTGCGCCCACACGCTCGAGGATCTCGAAGGGACCTATGAATCTGGGGCTAAGCTTCCCCTTCCGTCCAAACCTCATCACTCCCTTCATCGGAGATACCCTCAGAAAAATGTGATCTCCAACTGCGAACTCTAATCTGCGGCAGCGTCTGTCAATATACGATCTCTGCCTGCTCTGAGCTGTCCTCATCCTGTCTCGAATCAGCTGTATCTTCTCGGTCGTATCCTGTACGATCTGGGCCCCCAAAATACTGCTCTCATTGAGCTCTGTCCAGCAGACGGGCAATCTACATCTCCTCCCATACAGAGTCTCGAAAGGTGCCATCTGAATAGTATCCTGAAAACTATTGTTGTAGGAGAACTCCACCAAGGGTAAATGATGATCCCAGCTACCACCAAAGTCTAAAACGCACGCTCGGAGCATGTCCTCGAAAGTCTGAATCGTCCGCTCTGACTGGCCGTCGGTCTGCGGATGAAATACTGTGCTGAAACTCAAGCGTGTGCTCAAAGCCTCCTGAAGTCTCTGCCATAGTCGGCTGGTAAACTGGGTGCCTCTGTCGGACACGATACACGTCGGGACTCCATGCAGTCGTACTATCTCGTCGATGTAAATCTGGGCGTACCGAGCAAATCCGAAAGTCGTCTTCACTGGCAGGAAGTGAGCCGCTTTCGTCAAACGATCCACGATCACCCAAATGGAGTCATACCCTCGCCTAGTCCTGGGTAGACCCACAACGAAATCCATCGAAATCTGCTCCCATTTCCATTCCGGAATGGGTAACGGCTGTAGCTCTCCCGCGGGCCTCTGGTGCTCGGCCTTGACTTGCTGACAAGTCAGGCATCTCGACACGAAATCTGCGATGTCTCTTTTCATTCCGTCCCACCAGTAAACATCTCTCATATCATGATACATCTTGGTGGAACCGGGATGGACACTGTACACTGATCGATGTGCCTCCTCAAAAATCTCACGCCGCAGCCCCTCAGCATCTGGTATGCACAGTCTAGTCCTAAATCTCAGTATCCCCTGATCATCGATCACGAACTCGGAAAATCTGCCATGTCCAATCTGCGTCCTGATCTCTGAACATCGGTCATCACTGTGTTGTGCCTCATGTATACGGTCAAGCAACTGTGGGCGTGCACGAACATGTGCAATCTGTCCTCCGATCGGCGTGAACTCGAACTGCACTCGGCTGTCGCATAATATCTGCCAATCTGCAGATGACTGCCCCTGTACTGCGCTCAAACAAGATAGACTACCCCCGGGCCTCCTGCTCAAAGCATCCGCCACTACATTCGCCTTGCCCGGGTGATACAAGATCTCGCAGTCGTAATCCTTCACTAACTCCATCCATCGGCGCTGTCTAAGGTTCAGGTCTTGCTGCTGAAATATATACTTTAAACTCTTGTGATCAGTGAATATCTGGCACGACTCGCCGTATAGGTAATGTCGCCAGATCTTAAGTGCAAAGACCACTGCAGCCATCTCCAAATCGTGAGTGGGGTAGTTCTTTTCATGTTTCTTCAATTGTCACGAAGCATACGCGATCACCCTGTCATGCTGCATCAATACGCACCCTAGCCCCACTCGAGAAGCATCACAATAGACCACAAATCCGCCTGATCCTGAAGGCAACGATAATACCGGTGCCGTAGTTAGCCGAGTCCGTAGCTGCTGAAAACTGTGCTAGCACTCCTCCGTCCAATCGAAAGGAACTCCCTTCCGGGTCAACCCGGTCAAAGGTGTAGCAATACTGGAGAAGTCCTACACGAATCGCCTGTAATAACCGGCCAACCCCAAAAAGCTGCGAATCTCCATAACTGATGTGTGTCTGGGCTAACACTGAACGGCCTCGATCTTCCTCGGGTCTACACATATACCGTCTCATGAAATCACATGCCCCAAGAAGTCTACGCTGTCCAGCCAGAAAGCACACTTGGAGAATTTCGCGTAAAGCAGGTGCTCCCTCAAAGTCTGCAGTGTAATCCGCAGGTTAATACACCAAGATATCGTCAATGAATACTATGATGAACAGATCCAGATATGGCTGGAAAATACGGTTCATCAAGTCCATGAATGCTGCTGGCGCATTGGTGAGTCCGAACGACATCACCAAAAACTCATAATGGTCGTAGCGTGTACGGAAAGCTGTCCTAGGAATGTCCTCCTGTCGAATCCGCAACTGCTGATAGCCCGATCGTAAATCGATCCTCGAAAAGTATCCTGCCCCCTGAAGCTGGTCGAACAAATCATCTATACGTGGCAAGGGATATCTGTTCCGCACTGTCACCCTGTTCAGCTGGCGGTAGTCGATACACAGATGCAAACTGCCGTCCTTCTTCTTGACGAACAGGACTGGAGCACCCCAAGGAGAAACACTGGGTCGAATAAGTCCCTTATCCAGCAAATCTTGCAACTGACCCTTCAATTCTCGAAGTTCCGCCGGGGCCATCCGATAAGGCGGTATGGAAATAGGCCCCGTGCCAGGAACCAAATCAATACAGAAAGAAATGTCGCGCTCGGGCGGTAGCCCAGGAAGCTCGTCAGGGAACACATCAGGAAACTCGCTAACAACCGGAACCTGATCCAATGGAATCTCTATAGCGCTAGCATCGCAAGCATAGGCGAGAAATCCCTGACATCCCTTCCTCAAAAGCTGTCCAGCGCGAAAAGAAGAAATTACGCTGTGAGGGGCGGCCCCACGGTCCCCCAACACAACAAAAACCGACTCGCCGGGAAAACAGAATCTAACTGTCTTCTCACTGCAGTCCATAGAAGCATAGCACGTGGCTAACAATTCCATGCCCAAAAGAACGTCGAAGTCCAACATCTCAGAAGGATCAAGTCGACAGGCAACTCTCTCTCGCCAATACAGACGGTACAGGATCGGAACACGTGCCTAGCAACAAACGACTCTCCCACAGGAGTGGTCACAACAAGCGGCTAATCAAGCAAACCGGACTCTCTACCCAAACTCGGTACAAAGTGTATGGATACGTACGAGCGCGTGGATCCGGGATCGAACAACACGTGTGCATCAACAGAACATACTGGAAGGATGTAAGTCGATGTACAACACCCCACGACTTGCGGGGAGGCGGAAATATGAAAAACGATCTTGTTCTTTGCTTAAACATCGACTAACCGCACGAATCGAAGATAAACGATAACTAACATCAAACATAGAAGTTAACAACTACTATGTAAAGGGATTATACCTAAAGAACCGTGTCCTTCGTCTTTACGAACTCCACCTCCTCCTCGGCCTTCTCCAAGTAGTAGACGATCCACCACGAGAGCTAAACTCCAAGCTTTGCTTCTAAACTTGAGGCAACTAGGTATCTTTAAGTGCTAATCAAAGTACCTAGATGAAATAGAGTATGGTTATGGATTAAGTAGTCTAACTAATCCTTGTACTCAACACATGAGAGGGGAGGATTAGGGTTTGAAGAGAGAGAGCTTGAGGAGAGAGAAGATGAACATAATAATGAGAAGAGAAAATGAGTTATCATAATATATATCAAGCATTTTTATTTATCAAGAAAAGAAAAGAAAATGATTTACAACCATGCTTGATAAATATTTTGTGGTGATTCATCTCCATGAGTCATTTAAGCAATTATGAAGCATTAATGACATGGATGAATCATCCATATGACTCACTAATCTCATTCAATGTATATGCCACCTAAACCTCCTTAGTCACCATCTTCTAGAAGCTTCTCGCGCAATTACGAGAACGCCCCTCCTATCCGTGAAAACACGGAAAAACTTTAGACTGTATAAATCCAATAACCGGATACGAGTAACTGGCTTAAACCAAAGCCGACTAGTAAAAACTGTCCGAAAGTCGTACGTGCGAAAACACACGTATGCGTCCGAACCTTTGTCGTAAAACCATACGACCTCTATATCGTTTCGCCTGGAGTAGGGAAACTCTCTGCGTGGGACTCTAGAGACTCGACTACTACGCTGGCAGTGGGTTTAACCACAGACCGCAAGCGGCACTAGCTGTACGTAACAGTCCCCAGGTAGATGTCGATAAGAAGGCCGATGAGGAAACCCATCCGAACTCCTACTGAGTCTGATGTGACAATCTCCGTACAGTTCGGTCCGTTCGTCTAAGACTATCGCATATCGGGCCTAGGGGGGCAAGCGTCAGTCCCCTAATAGCTGTATAAGTCGTGTCGGAGCGAAGCCCATTACACCCTGAGAAACTACTGGAACCTACCAGCAAATCTTGCTTGCCCTGGCCAGGGACTATGCATAATGGCTCTCTGACACAGCGCGATATCAACCCCAATACCGGGAGAGACGAATCCTGTCTAACCGCCACTGCCTCCAAGTGCTCGGGACTGCACCCAACTGCTACCTGTTTGCACGACTCCTTTGAGCCGTGGTAGGTTAGCAATCTAAGAACAGTGGAACACACTCGAGGCGAAGTAGCAGTGTCAAGTCTGCGGACTATGCTGTACTCATGTCACCTGGGAACTGTTCACTGACGACTGGTATAAAACCATCCAACAGTTCCCTGTGAGTCCTGTCCGGTGTACCCGTAACCCAACGAGCACCTGCATACTATCTCCAGTACGACGTACTGACGGCTGTGGGACAGACCATCTCCCCAACTGGGATGAGAAGCGTACATACTAGTCTACTCCGGAGTATCGATGCCCTGTCTCGATAATCCAACGACTAGGGACCTGAATAAGGATGTGCTTGTAGACTACCCAGCGCCCACTAGTGTGACTGCCATCACAACGCTGGTAGTCAAGCAAGATCCTAAGAGCTCTATTAATACGTATACTCACATATTAAGATAGAAAAACCAAGTAGCATACTACCATGTTCAGCAAGACTGTTATATACATGTGAATATCCCAAGCTTCCATTAAGTAATATACAAACTAGTATGATACAATAATGGCCCCTAGGGCATATACATTAACAATCTCCCACTTGCACTAGGGCCATGTACTGGCATATCGAAGACCGATGATCTCGAGTAGCCTCTCGAACTGAATTTGAGGTAGGGCCTTTGTGAATGGATCAGCAATGTTCTCTTCAGAAGCAACTCTCCGAACCTCGATCTCCCGACGATCAATGATCTCCTTGATCAGGTGATACCGCCTTAAGATGTGTCTGGACTTCTGATGGGACCTTGGTTCCTTTGCTAAAGCTATAGCTCCGTTGTTGTCGCAATACAGAGATATTGGATCAACTATGGTAGGAACCACCTGAAGTTCTGTTAGGAACTTCTTCATCCAGACTGCTTCTTTTGCGGCATCGCAAGCAGCTATATACTCCGCTTCCATCGTCGAGTCAGCAACGGTGTCCTGCTTGGAGCTCTTCCAGCACACCGCCCCTCCATTGAGGGTAAAGACATAACCCGACATGGACTTGGAATCGTCCTTATCACTCTGGAAGCCGGAATCAGCAAAGGCCTCCAACCTGAGGTCTTTTCCGCCGTAAACCAAGAACATCTCCTTAGTCCTTCTCGGGTACTTGAGAATGTTCTTTACTGCTATCCAGTGCTTCTCCCCTGGGTCTGACTGATACCGGCTTACCACGCTTAGTGCGTAAGCTACATCTGGTCTGGTGCACAACATCGCATACATTATAGAGCCTACCGCAGAAGCGTAGGGTATAATAGACATGCGTTCCCTTTCCAAATCAGTCTTGGGAGACATCCCTTTGGAAAGGGTGATTCCGTGACAAGCCGGTAGATTACCGCGCTTGGAATCTTCCATACTGAATCTTTTCAGTACAGTGTCGATATACCTGGACTGCGAAAGTCCCAACATCCTCTTGGATCTATCACGATAGATCCGGATCCCCAGAATGTAAGAGGCATCACCCAGGTCTTTTATGGAGAACATGTGTGACAAGAATCCTTTGACAGCTTGTAGCATAGGAATGTCATTTCCTATCAATAGAATGTCATCCACCTACAAGATGAGGAATACGACACTTTTGGCTACAACTTTTCTTTATATGCACGGTTCATCTGGATTTTTGATAAAGTCATATTCTTTGACTGTCTCATCAAAACAGATGTTCCAACTCCGCGATGCCTGCTTTAGTCCATAAATGGACTTAAGCAGCTTGCATACTTTCCCGCTGCTCCCACTCTGATTGAAACCCTCTGGCTGATCCATATAGACGCACTCTTCTAAATTTCCATTCAGAAAAGCCGTCTTTACGTCCATTTGCCAGATTTCATAATCATGGAAGGCAGCAATAGCAAGAAGGACCCGAATGGATTTGAGCATAGCCACTGGAGAAAAAGTTTCGTCATAGTCCAAACCAGGTCTTTGACGAAAGCCCTTTGCAACAAGTCTAGCCTTATAGGTTTCCACTTATCCATCTACACCAATCTTTTTCTTGAAGATCCATTTGCATCCTATGGGTTTTACCCCATCTGGAGCAAAGTCCAAAGTCCATACTTTGTTGGTGTACATAGACTCCATTTCGGTTCGCATTGCATCTAGCCATCGTACCGAGTCGCCGCTCTGGATGGCCTGCTGGAAGTCAGTAGGTTCATCTTCATCTATGATGCAATCCTTTCTATCCCCATCTATGAGAAAACCGTAGTATCTCTCAGGCGGATGAGACGGCCTACTACTCCTGCGGAGGGGTGCGAGAATGTCCTGTTCTTCTTGAACTACCGGTTCTACCAAACTTTCAATATTAGTTTGTGGTTCTGGAATTTCTTCCAGTTCTATTTCGCTCCCACTTGATTCCTTTTCTAAAAACTGATGTTCTAGAAAATGGGCATTACGAGAAACAAATACCTTTTGTTCCTCTGCGTAATAGAATAGATATCCCCTGGAGTTCTTTGGATATCCCACAAACTTAAACTTTACTGATCGTGCCTCGAGCTTGTCCACATGCTGCTTTTTAAAAAGCTGGACATCCCCAAATCTTTATATACTGTAGATGGGGTTTCTTCCCGCTCCACATCTGATATGGAGTGGTAGGCACAGTCTTGGTAGGAACCATGTTTAAAAGATATGCCGCTGATTCTAGCGCATAACCCCAGAAAGATCGCGGTAACTCAGCATTACTCATCATGGATCGTACCATATCCAATAGGGTTCGATTCCGTCTCTCCGATACACCATTATGCTGTGGAGTGTATGGAGGAGTAAGCTGAGAGAGAACCCCTTTCTCTTTTAAGTAACCTAGGAACTCGGCACTTAAGTATTCACCACCTCGATCAGATCTAAGTGTCTTGATTCTTTTGCCGGTTTGGTTTTCTACTTCATTCTTATACTCTTGGAATTTCTCAAAAGCCTCGGATTTATGTTTTATCAGATAAATAAATCCGTATCATGAGTAATCATCCGTGAAAGTAATGAAATAGGAAAAACCACCTCTTGTATGCGTAGACATTGGACCACATACATCGCTGTGTATGAGTCCTAAGAGCTCGCTCGCTCTTACTCCATGTCCAGTAAATGGAGTCTTTGTCATCTTTCCTTTGAGACAAGATTGACAAGTGTCATAAGTTTGATATTCGAATGAGTCCAAATATCCTTCTCTATGCAACTTAGTCAACCTTCTCTCATTGATGTGACCCAGTCTACAATGCCATAAGAAAGCTTTATTTAAATCTGGAGACTTTCTTTTTAGTGTGTTCTGGACATTGAAAATTTGGAGTTGGTTTAAAACATATATACCGTTATTTAGTATATCGGACCCAATCAAACCATGATTAAGGTGGATGTTAACAACATCTTTTACAAACGTGAAATCATAACTTTTATTTGATAACAAGGAAACTGATATGATATTACACGTTAAGCTTGGTACAAAAAAACAGTTATGTAAAACCAAAATGTGTCCACTCGTCAATCCTTGGTGATCATCCCTGACGGACGCAGCTCCCACGCTAGCTCCGTTAGCAACCTTTAGGGTCATATCACCTTCCTTCAGCACTCTACGGTTTCTCAGTGCCTGCAATGAATTGCAAATATGAGATCCTGATCCGGTATCCAATACCCAGGAAGTAGAGTTAATTGACAGACAATTCTCAATTACAAACACACCTGAAGTCGAAGCCACAGCTTACTTCGGTTCCTGGTTCTTGGCGTTCCACGCCTTGCAATCCTTTTTCCAGTGCCCTTTCCTGTGACAATGGAAGCACTCATCCTGGCCCACTACCGGTACCGCAAACTTTTTCTTTCCCTTCCCTCCCACCTTACTAACACCTCCTCTAGGTTTGGTGGCGGCCTTCTTCTTCCTTCCTTTGGCCCTAGCCTTGGACCCGGAAGAAGATGCACCGCCAATAAACATAGCGGGTGTTTCCCTTGTCTTCTGCAAGGTGCCCTCTGCACTCCTTAACATGTTCAGGAGTTCCGGAAGTTCAACTTCTTTTCTTTGAATGTTGAAGTTCAGGATAAACTGGGCGTAGGTGTGAGGAAGGGACTGGAGAATAAGGTCTGTATAGAGCTCATTATCCAAAGTCGTCCCAAGGTCTGCGAGCTCTTCTATATAGCCGATCATCTTTAGGACATGTTCTCCTACCGATGACCCGACAGCCAACCTCACTCGAAACAAGTTCTTAGAGGTCTCGAATCTTGCTATACGAGATTGCTCTCCATAAAGTTCCTTTGTGTGGAGAAATATGCCATCTAGTTCTATATCCTCGTGCCTCCTCTGATGTTCATTGTTCATCGAGGCAAGCATGATGCACTTGGCTTTCGCGCAATCGAAATCCCAGGTTTTGCGGATTTCCTTATCCGCATTACTGGATTTGGGACCAGGGACAGCAGGTGCCGTAGCAGTGAGGACGTACCCCAATTTGTCATAGGTCAAAGCCATTTTGACATTCCGCAGCCAATCTTTATAGTTTAGCCCTGTGAGTATATTTTTCTCTAAAAGTAACTTAAGTCCAGTCATTTTCAGGGTCGCTGCAAATAGGAGAGAGAGAAGAAAACTCTTTAGCATGATGCTCTTGCAAGTTTAGAGTGGTTTTTAGTTTATCTAAACTGGATGGCTCCCACTGTTTCTCGAATCCTTCCTCAAACCATAAAAGAAGAATTAGCCAGGACTATTCTCACCGTACAATACTTGCTTAACCGTTCAGCCAGGCTAGTGTCGATACTTCGAGGGAGGTTTTCCAACGCTTTCGCGAAGTTCCTTAATTAAATAACCTCTTTTCTCTGGGGGCGTAACCCCGCTGACACCTTTCTTGACACCTACTTGGTTTATAGCATTGATCGTTAAGTGACGAATCTCCTGATAAGTAGCATATACTCACAGTAGGATCGGGATCCAAATATCATTGTATGATAATGTTGAAGGAATCCTACCAACATTCATCAAACTCCAAATGGTATGCAACTCTTTGCAAATTTCAGTTTCTTTAGAAATTCCCGATATATATTTTTGCCCCATGCTCTTATGACCTTGGCGTTAGGTCAAAATGTCATAAGTCACATGTCAAGTTCTACCCATCATTGTCTTGTCAATTTGAACCCATCCGTATATATCCTTGACGTTCGGCCAAAATGATAATACGACTGTCCCAAACTAATTCATCTATCTATGCAACAAATGAATATCCAGTAGCTACCAAACACTATGCCTTGGCGTTAGGTCAAAATACATAGCTTGAATACTACTGAATACCCAGATGAAATGATGGAGGGCTACGAATAGTTTTGGCGAAACCGTGAACGTAGTGAACTTGATATAACCGAAGGAACCTAATAGCTTTTAAAAGGAGTGGTTAAATCTCCGCATTTAAAAAATATCTGTTTTAAAATTAACCGAGTGGTTTCTTTTAAATTGTTCCAATGATTAAACTTTTGGTTTATTTTCTTTGCATTATAAATAATGCGTCCCATCATTAACCTATCATTGCAGAAAAGAACGAAAATACAACGTCCTCTTATGCCATCCACATTCGCTACGGGGTCCCGTCATCACCCGTTAGGTTACTTAACTAACGACAGAGCGGGGGCTGGGCTAGCACGGGTGTAAAACATAAGTGACGTCTAAATAGCTATCATATATAGATATTGTACATTCGTCAGACGCAATAATAGGCATTCCAGATCACAGATGAACTTTATTGGATTTGCAAGCAATCCGTGTTTGTTTTAAGCCTGCAACAAAAGACGGATTACACAGTTGTGATGAATAGCCATTACCCCACCCAAGACCCCAACGGGTACGGCAAACTACCCACCCGGCAGTTTGTGCACCCCACCTTGGGTCTGTCCTAGGAGCAAAAACAGTAAAATGAAATAATACATCGGTGGGTACAACCGCAACCTGGATGTGCCCCGCAAAATAATATTACAACAAATTACATTTACATCAAATGAATTAAATAATAACCCATCACATAACCCCGGCTATACATCACAACAGTCCAACACAGTTCATATCCACAAACAGTAAAAACCATTACAGAAATGTGCAACCCCCTGCCAACCGACATACTAGCAGTTAGGGGAGGTTTACAAACACATTATACAAACACAGATATAATCCAACAAGCAAATACCGTATAATTTCGATCGATTAAACACATTTAATTTTGCTCCAATACTTCTCTGTAAATCTGAAACCTGAGCAAAAATAAAGAATTCCAGAAAATACCAAATATCACAGAGAACCAACACAGGAAAATTGGGTTCATGAATCGGCAACTCGGCGGCGGAAGCACGGCGGATCGGTGGGATCCGCCGCGGTTCCGCGGCGCTTTAGCCGATTCATGGGCCCAATTTTCTTGGGAGTTCTACTACTGTCATTTAGAGCTTTCTGAACCTCCCTGAAAAAATTTTGGACTTCATTTAAAAATCGACAGAAACTCATGATATCGGGGTTTTCCGGTTTCGTTTTTTCCGTTCGAAATTCATACAATTTTGCAAGTGAGTTATTTATTGTTTAGCGAGTCTCTGATACCACTGTAAGTCGATGTACAACACCCCACGACTTGTGGGGAGGCGAAAATATGAAAAACGATCTTGTTCTTTGCTTAAACATCGACTAACCGCAAGAATCGAAGCTAAACGATAACTAACATCAAACATAGAAGTTAACAACTACTATGTAAAAGGATTATACCTACAGAACCGTGTCCTTCGTCTTTACGAACTCCACCTCCTCCTCGGCCTTCTCCAAGTAGTAGACGATCCATCACGAGAGCTAAACTCCAAGCTTTGCCTCTAAACTTGAGGCAACTAGGTATCTTTAAGTGCTAATCAAAGTACCTAGATGAAATAGAGTATGGTTATGGATTAAGTAGTCTAACTAATCCTTGTACTCAACACATGAGAGGGGAGGATTAGGGTTTGAAGAGAGAGAGCTTGAGGAGAGAGAAGATGAACATAATAATGAGAAGAGAAAATGAGTTATCATAATATATATCAAGCATTTTTATTTATCAAGAAAAGAAAAGAAAATGATTTACAACCATGCTTGATAAATATCTTATGGTGATTCATCTCCATGAGTCATTTAAGCAATTATGAAGCATTAATGACATGGATGAATCATCCATATGACTCACTAATCTCATTCAATGTATATGCCACCTAAACCTCCTTAGTCACCATCTTCTAGAAGCTTCTCGCGCAATTACGAGAACGCCCCTCCTATCCGTGAAAACACGGAAAAACTTTAGACTGTATAAATCCAATAACCGGATGCTAGTAACTGGCTTAAACCAAAGCCGACTAGTAAAAACTGTCCGAAAGTCGTACGTGCGAAAACACACGTATGCGTCCGAACCCTTGTCGTAAAACCATACGACCTCTATATCGTTTCGCCTGGAGTAGGGAAATTCTCTGCGTGGGACTCTAGAGACTCGACTACTACGCTGGCAGTGGGTTTAACCACAGACCGCAAGTGGCACTAGCTGTACGTAACGGTCCCCAGGTAGATGTCGATAAGAAGGCCGATGAGGAAACCCATCCGAACTCCTACTGAGTCGGATGTGACAATCTCCGTACAGTCCGGTCCGTTCGTCTAAGACTATCGCATATCGGGCCTAGGGGGGCGGCAAGCGTCAGTCCCCTAATAGCTGTATAAGTCGTGTCGGAGCGAAGCCCATTACACCCTGAGAAACTACTGGAACCCACCAGCAAATCTCGCTTGCCCTGGCCAGGGACTTTGCGTAATGGCTCTCTGACACAGCGCGATATCAACCCCAATACCGGGAGAGACGAATCCTGTCTAACCGCCACTGCCTCCAAGTGCTCGGGACTGCACCCAACTGCTACCTGTTTGCATGACTCCTTTGAGCCGTGGTAGGGTAGCAATCTTTGAACAGTGGGACACACTCGAGGCGAAGTAGCAGTGTCAAGTCTGCGGACTATGCTGTACTCATGTCACCTGGGAACTGTTCACTGACGACTGGTATAAAACCATCCAACAGTTCCCTGTGAGTCCTGTCCGGTGTACCCGTAACCCAACGAGCACCTGGATACTATCTCCAGTACGACGTACTGACGGCTGTGGGACAGACCATCTCCCCAACTGGGATGAGAAGCGTACACACTAGTCTACTCCGGAGTATCGATGCCCTGTCTCGATAATCCAACGACTAGGGACCTGAATAAAGATGTGCTTGTAGACTACCCAGCTGCCACTAGTGTGACTGCCATCACAACGCTGGTAGTCAAGCAAGATCCTAAGAGCTCTATCAATACGTATACTCACATATTAAGATAGAAAAACCAAGTAGCATACTACCATGTTTAGCAAGACTGTTATATACATGTGAATATCCTAAGCTTCCATTAAGTAATATACAAACTAGTATGATACAATAATGGCTCCTAGGGCATATACACTAACAAAGGATACCTGAGACCACCGCATTGGACGCCTGCGCGTCCCGATGTGTCAAAGCAAAAACCCGCGCCTGTCCTCTACCAGTGACTGACTGCCCTCTGCCTCGGTCATCCCGTCCTTTCTGAGCAACTCCTCCACGCTCATGACCTCTCTGTGTATGAGTCTGACGCGGAGCGACAATAGGTACAACCGGCAACGCCCTCTGGGGTGGTGAAGGTTGTAAGGTAACATGCGGTGCTGCTGTCTCCCTCCGGTGTATCTCAGGACAATCTTTGACGAGGTGAAGTAGACTGCCGCATCTATAGCAACCTCGCGACGACTGCTGACTCTCCTGTGGATACGAACTAAACATCTGGCCTCGTCCTGAATCTCTGCCACTCCTCGTACCTGAACGATACCTGCCACGGCGTCTGAATGTCTGTCTCCGTGCTGATATACCAGTACGAACTCTCTTCGGCTCTGGAACTACCGAAGTCTCAGCAAGGCGCTCCTCGACTAATAGGGCTGCGTCTACCGTTGCTGCATATATCTTGTAATGCTGCGCGCTGATCACAAGGAACAGTGGTGTAAGCAAGCCTCGAACAAATCTCTTGACTCGCAACTCCTCGGTAGCCACTAAATACGGGGCATAAACTGCTAGCTCTGTAAACAGCATGCCATACTCTTCCACTGACATCTCCGGAGTCTTGCGTAAAGACTCGAACCTGCGTGCTCTAGCATCTCTGACACTCAGTGGGAGAAAGCGGGCAAGGAAGAGTGCCACGAACTCTTTCCAGGTCATAGGAGGAAGACCCGCCGCTCTTCCCTTCTCAACTGATTCACACCACTTCTGCGCAAGACCTTCCAGGCGAAAGCTCGCGAACTCAACCCATCTCGCATCTGGGCATCTGAGGGAATGGCATATCCAAGCCATCCTATCAATGAAAGACTGTGCGTCCTCGGCTGTATCGGTGCCTGTGAAGACCGGAGGCTTCAGCCTAATGAACTCTGATAGCGATTCTGTAATCACTTCCGTGGCTGCAGGGGCAACTGGCTGTACGGTAGGTACCATCGTGGTCTCTGTAACGGGTGGATCTACCTCTGGTCGCTGCGCTCGAAGCGTCTCAACTAGCGATCCTATCATCTGGCGCATCTCCTGCATGCTGGATCCCACCGTATGGCGCATCTCCTGCATACCAGCTCCTAGCATGGCGATCTGATCTGTCACAGGAGGAACAACCTGCTCGGGTACAACCGGTGTACTTCCCGGATCAGTCCTCGTCTCAGACGAATCAACTCGAATCTCGGCCCTCGCGGCCGCTCTCTGCGCCCTCGTAGTCTTTGGCGGCATAATGGCTGAAAGGAAATTAGGATTCGATAAGAATACGGAAATCGAATCACAAGAATATATATAGTCAAGAAGGAATTTAAATCAATAAGTCCTAAGGTCGCCATGGCGGAGTACCGTGTCGTGAGTATGCCGCGGAACATACACACGCTACGCCACTCTGCTTCAGCTACCTACTCCATCATACCAAGGTTATCCTACACTCTGAAAGGTAAAACCTACGCTCTGATACCAACTTTGTCACGACCCGAATATTTCGACTCATGACCGGCACTTAACCACGCAACGTCTACAGGCGTAACGCGACTAAGTAAGCCGAACCCAGAAATCAAAACCATATAAAAGTAGCGAGTGTTGAAAACATTTAGTTAAAACATTTAAAAAGCCATAAATAGTTCAATAAGTTCTTTTAAAGTTACGTCATCATTTTAAATAATTTTGGGAGCATTTCCTTTATAAAAGTAACCCCGAAATCGGGTATAAAACAGGATATGAGTGAAAATGAGATATAATGAAACAAAACATTCCCAAACGGGAGCAATCACGCCCAACAGCGGAAACCATCATCACAAGAGTAATATACGACGCCGTAGCGAAGAATGAGCAATGAGTAAACATCACAGAATAATAAACTGCATATATAAACAGTCGGCTCCCACTAGCTCGACACCAGAATACAAAAATATACATCATCGTCCTCACACCGTCTCTAAGTCCAGTACATATATGGTAGATGGAGAATACTAGATACAAAAGAGGTACAATAAAAGTAATCAGATACCACAACCCACCTAAAAGCAAAACAGCTCTCGCACCAACTGTAGTGGTATCTGTAGCCAAAAGATGCAAAAGGCAGCCTGCCGCGACTACTCTGAGGGGCGACCTGCAAATACTGTGGCACAACGGGGGTGAGTTGCCAACTCGTGAATAGAGATAACATATAAAGGTAATCGCGAGCATGTAAGTCGATGTACAACACCCCAATACTTGTGGGGAGGCGGAAATTTTAAAAACAAACTTGTTTAAAGTATAAACATCGACTAACCGCTAGAATCGAAGCTAAACGATAACTAACAATAAACATAGAAGTTCTATACTGCTATGTTTAGGGATTGTACCTAACGAATCATGTCCTTCGTCTTTGCGAACTCCACCTCCTCCTCGGCCTTCTCGAAGTAGTAGACGATCCACCCGAGAGCTTTACTCCAAGCTTAGCCTCTAAACTTGAGGCAACTAAACTTCTTTAAGTGCTAATCAAAGAAGCTAGGTGAAATAGAGTGAGGGTTATGGTTTAATAAGTCTAAATAATCCTTGTACTCAACACATGAGAGGGGAGGATTAGGGTTTGAAGAGGGAGAGCTTGAGGAGAGAGAAGGTGAACATAATAATGAGAAGAGAAAATGAGTTATCATAATATATATCAAGCATTTTATTTTATCAAGAAAAGAAAAGAAAATGATTTATAACCATGCTTGATAAATATCTTGTGGTGATTCATCTCCATGAGTCATTAAGCAATTATGAAGCATTAATGACATGGATGAATCATCCATATGACTCACTAATCTCATTCAATGTATATGCCACCTAAACCTCCTTAGTCACCATCTTCTAGAAGCTTCTCGCGCAATTACGAGAACGCCCCTCCTATCCGTGAAAACACGGAAAAACTTTAGACTGTATAAATCTAATAACCGGATACTAGTAACTGGCTTAAACCAAAGCCGACTAGTAAAAACTGTCCGAAAGTCGTACGTGCGTAAACACACGTATGCGTCCGAACCCTTGTCGTAAAACCATACGACCTCTATATCGTTTCGCCTGGAGTAGGGAAACTCTCTGCGTGGGACTCTAGAGACTCGACTACTACACTGGCAGTGGGTTTAACCACAGACCGCAAGCGGCACTAGCTGTACGTAACGGTCCCCAGGTAGATGTCGATAAGAAGGCCGATGAGGAAACCCATCCGAACTCCTACTGAGTCTGATGTGACAATCTCCGTACAGTCCGGTCCGTTCGTCTAAGACTATCGCATATTAGGCTAGGGGGAGGCAAGCGTCAGTCCCCTAATAGCGGTATAAGTCGTGTCGGAGCGAAACCCATTACACACTGAGAAACTACTGGAACCTACCAGCAAATCTCGCTTGCCCTGGCTAGGGACTTTGCGTAATGGCTCTCTGACACAGCGCGATATCAACTCCCAATACCGGGAGAGACGAATCCTGTCTAACCGCCACTGCCTCCAAGTGCTCGGGACTGCACCCAACTGCTACCTGTTTGCACGACTCCTTTGAGCCATGGTAGGGTAGCAATCTAAGAACAGTGGGACACACTCGAGGCGAAGTAGCAGTATCAAGTCTGCGGACTTTGCTGTACTCATGTCACCTGGGAACTGTTCACTAACGACTGGTATAAAACCAACCAACAGTTGCCTGTGAGACCTGTCCGGTGTACCCGTAACCTAACGAGCTCCTGTATACTATCTCCAGTACGACGTACTGACGGCTGTGGGACAGACCATCTCCCCAACTGGGATGAGAAGCGTACACACTAGTCTACTCCGGAGTATCGATGCCCTGTCTCGATAATCCAATGACTAGGGACCTGAATAAGGATGTGCTTGTAGACTACCCAGCCCCCACTAGTGTGACTGCCATCACAACGCTGGTAGTCAAGCAAGATCCTAAGAGCTCTATCAATATGTATACTCACATATTAAGATAGAAAAACCAAGTAGCATACTACCATGTTTAGCAAGACTGTTATATACATGTGAATATCCCAAGCTGCCATTAAGTAATATACAAACTAGTATGATACAATAATGGCCCCTAGGGCATATACACTAACAATCTCCCACTTGCACTAGGGCCATGTTCTGGCATATCGAAGACTGATGATCTCGAGTAGCCTCTCGAACTGAATCTGAGGTAGGGCCTTCGTGAATAGATCAGCAATGTTCTCTTCAGAAGCAACTCTCCGAACCTCGATCTCCCGACGATCAATGATCTCCCTGATCAGGTGATACCGCCTTAAGATGTGTCTGGACTTCTGATGGGACCTTGGTTCCTTCGCTAAAGCTATAGCTCCGTTGTTGTCGCAATACAGAGGTATTGGATCAACTATGGTAGGAACCACCTGAAGTTCAGTTAGGAACTTCTTCATCCAGACTGCTTCTTTTGCGGCATCGCAAGCAGCTATATACTCCGCTTCCATAGTCGAGTCAGCAACGGTGTCCTTCTTCGAGCTCTTCCATCACACCGCCCATCCATTGAGGGTAAAGACATAACCCGACATGGACTTGGAATCGTCCTTATCACTCTGGAAGCCGGAATCAGCAAAGGCCTCCAACCTGAGGTCTTTTCCGCCGTAAACCAAGAACATCTCCTTAGTCCTTCTCAGGTACTTGAGAATGTTCTTTACTGCTATCCAGTGCTTCTCCCCTGGGTCTGACTGATACCGGCTTACCACGCTTAGTGCGTAAGCTACATCTGGTCTGGTGCACAACATAGCATACATTATAGAGCCTACCGCAGAACCGTAGGGTATAATAGACATGCGTTCCCTTTCCAAATCAGTCTTGGGAGACATCTCTTTGGAGAGGGTGATTCCGTGACAAGCCGGTAGATTACCGCACTTAGAATCTTCCATACTGAATCTTTTCATACAGAGTCGATATACCTGGAATGCGAAAGTACCAACATCCTCTTGGATCTATCACGATAGATCCGGATCCCCAGAATGTAAGAGGCATCACCCAGGTCTTTCATGGAGAACCTTTATGACAAGAATCCTTTGACAGATTGTAGCATAGGAATGTCATTTTCTATCAATAGAATGTCATCCACGTACAAGACGAGGAATACGACACTTCTGGCTACAACTTTACTATATATGCACGGTTCATCTGGATTTTTGATAAAGTCATATTCTTTGACTGTTTCATCAAAACAGATGTTCCAACTCCGCGATGCCTGTTTTAGTCCATAAATGGACTTTGTTAGTTGTATGTATGCCCTAGAGGCCAGTATTGTACAGATGATGTATATTATTTTGGATGCTTGGAAATATATAGAGATGACTTTCTTGCTCGATATGATAGTATGCTATCTGGTTACTCTTTATCTTAACATGTATACTAGTCTCTTTAAACTGTCTTACAGTTACATGTTGGTAAAGCCCTTAGGATGTGTACTTGACTACCTGGACTATGATGCAGATCATACTAGTGGGGACATGGTAGTCCATAAGTACATCCTTCAAGGTCCCTAGTCGTGGGTGTATCGATACGGGGCATCGATATACCAGAGTAGACTAGCGTATATGCTTCTCGACCCATGAGATGGGCGATGGATGATCCCATATCCATTGGTGTTTGACATCAGAGAGGGTATACGGGTGCTCAGTGGAGACTGGGTACACTGGACGGACTCGCCGAGAACTCCCAGATGGTATTATACCTCACGTCAGATGGCAGTTCTCAGGTGACACTTGTATAGGTTAGTCTGTAGACCCGAGATCGTCATAGAGTCTTGTGTGATTCCCACTGTGCTTTGATCTCCACCTTACCACGTCCATGAGGGCGTGCAAAACGGTGGTCTTTGGGTACAGTCCCGAGTCACATGGAGGCAATG
Organism: Agapanthus africanus; assembly: GCA_030015575.1. Taxonomy (NCBI): domain Eukaryota; kingdom Viridiplantae; phylum Streptophyta; class Magnoliopsida; order Asparagales; family Amaryllidaceae; genus Agapanthus; species Agapanthus africanus. The sequence goes on from JASDDO010000029.1 coordinate 59,580,288, forward strand.
AGCGATAGGAGGGGTTTCGTCTCTCCCGGTATTGGGGGTTGATGTTGCGCTGTGCTCGATTGACCGTAACAGGGAAGTCCCTGGCCAGGGCTGATCAGAGATTTGCTGGTAAGTGTTACCAATAGTTTCTCGACCCGTTATGAGCCTCACATCGGCACGACTTATCGGTTATTGGGGTCTGATGTTTACCACCCCTAGACTTGATATGCGACGTATCAGACGAACAGACCGGACTATACGGTAAGTGTTACTGGTTGGATTCACAGGAGTGTGAGCGGGCTAGCTCGTCGATCTTCTGATCGCTCAATACCCGGATGGCCGTTACGTTTAGCAGACCGCTTGCGGCTTGTGGATGCTTGATATGATCATCATCTGCTACCGGCGTATTGATGAGTCTTTAGAGTCCTACACAGAGGTTTCCTGGCTCAAGCGAAACGAAATAGGAGCGCATATGAGATATGTGCGGGAGCGAGAATAATACGTGTATGTGATACCGCATTTCATTCTCGCGATAAATGTTTCGATTGGTTATATTCGATATGACCTAGTTATCGAATCATTGATTCGATAAATCGATACATTGAATACTAGTCGGTTATGTGCGACATGACCGGATCATTGAATCAAATGTTGATTTAATGATTTAATGTATAATTATATATTTGATATATTACTTTGCATTAACTAGTACTGGTTCACTTTATATGGATTTTCTCACTTGATGTGCAAGTTGTATATGTGATATACTTTTGTGCACATATTTGTATCATGTTTGATGATACTTGATCATTTGGTTAAGTGTGAAGAATTAAACCATGGTTAAATGATAATTAGGGTTTTGCTTTATCATTTATTTATTCATTTCTTTATTTATTTCATTGGATAAATGAAAATAAAATGGTTTGTTTTTGTCATTAAGCTTGTTGAAGCTTCATGAAGCTTTGACCAAGGAGACCATTTTGTCTTCATGCTTAACCCTAACCCATCCACTTACCATGGTTTATTCTCTACACTTAACCCAAGTTAGATTATGATAAGTATGAATTTTCTTTTCATTTTAAATAACTTATCATAAAACTAGCTTCATCTTCTCCTTCTTCTTCAAGATAGAAACCTTGATGCCATCAATGGCAACTTGAGTTCTAGTGAGAGAAATCCAATTCTAAAGTGAACCCACCTCCTATTTCTTCACCCTCTACCTCTTGCCAAGTTGTTTTGGGTGTTTTCTTCACAAGTTTCACAACTTTGTGAAGTCGGAGCTTGAACTTGTGATGCCTCGACATAGATCGTCTTTGACATGAAGCCGACGACCTATTCCGCTCGTTTCTCCGATGAAGCCGACGATTGAGTTCGGGATTCATGATGGACAGTGAGAGGACACCCACGTGGAGCTAAGGAAGTGGAGAACCGGATCTATAAAGGTTGTAGCATCTAACTTTTAGTTAAGTAGTTAACTAGATTATCTTTTCGCCTAAACTTCTAGTCAACGATCCGTATTAGGGTTTCTCGGCACCCATAATTTTTGAAATTGGCATGGTTGATGCCTTGTGAGACTTCATTAGAGTGCCTAGGAACCCTACAGACTTAAGCAGCTTGCATACTTTCCCGCTGCTCCCACTCTGATTGAAACCCTCTGGCTGATCCATATAGACTCATTCTTCTAAATTTCCATTCAGAAAAGCCGTCTTTACGTCCCTCTGCCAGATTTCATAATCATGGAAGACAGCAATAGCAAGAAGGATCCGAATGGATTTGAGCATAGCCACTGGAGAAAAATTTTCGTCATAGTCCAAACCAGGTCTTTGACGAAAACCCTTTGCAACAAGTCTAGCCTTATAGGTTTCCACCTGTCCATCTACACCAATATTTTTCTTGAAGATCGATTTGCATCCTATGGGTTTTACCCCATCTGGAGCAAAGTCCAAAGTCCATACTTTGTTGGTGTACATGGACTCCATTTCGGTCCGCATTGCATCTAGCCATTGTACCGAGTCGCCGCTCTGGATGGCCTGCTGGAAGTCAGTAGGTTCATCATCATCTATGATGAAATCCTCTCTATCCCCATCTATGAGAAAACCGTAGTATCTCTCAGGCGGATGAGACGGCCTACTACTCCTGCGGAGGGGTGCGGGAATGTCCTGTTCTTCTTGAACTTCCGGTTCTACCAAACTTTCAGTAGCAGCTTGTGGTTCTGGAATTTCTTCCAGTTCTATTTCGCTCCCACTTATTTTCTTTTCTAAAAACTGATGTTCTAGAAAATGGGCATTACGAGAAACAAAAACCTTTTGCTCCTCTGCGTAATAGAAATAATATCCCTTGGAGTTCTTTGGATATCCCACAAACATACATTTTACTGATCGTGCCTCGAGCTTGTCCACATGCTGCTTTTTAACAAAAGCTGGACATCCCCAAATCTTCACATGCTGAAGATGGGGTTTCTTCCCAGTCCACATCTGATATGGAGTGGTAGGCACAGTCTTGGTAGGAGCCCTGTTCAGAAGATATGCTGCTGATTCTAGCGCATAACCCCAAAAAGATCGCGGTAACTCAGCATTACTCATCATGGATCGTACCATATCCAATAGGGTTCGATTCCGTCTCTCCGATACACCGTTATGCTGTGGAGTGTATGGAGGATTAAGCTGAGAGAGAATTCCTTTCTCTTTTAGGTAACCTAAGAACTCGGCACTCAAGTATTCACCACCTCGATCAGATCTAAGTGTCTTGATACTTTTGCCGGTTTGGTTTTCTACTTCATTCTTATACTCTTGGAATTTCTCAAAAGCCTCGGATTTATGTTTCATCAGATAAATGAATCCGTATCTTGAGTAATCATCCGTGAAAGTAATGAAATAGGAAAAACCACCTCTTGCATGTGTAGACAATGGACCACATACATCGCTGTGTATGAGTCCTAAGAGCTCGCTCGCTCTTACTCCTTGTCCAGTGAATGGAGTCTTTGTCATCTTTCCTTTGAGACAAGATTGACAAGTGTCATAAGTTTGATATTCGAACGAGTCTAAATATCCTTCTCTATGCAACTTAGTCAACCTTCTCTCATTGATGTGACCCAGTCTACAATGCCATAAGAAAGCTTTATTTAAATCTGGAGTCTTTCTTTTTAGTGTGTTCTGGACATTGAAAATTTGGAGTTGGTTTAAAACATATATACCGTTATTTAGTGTACCGGACCCAATCAAACCATGATTAAGGTGGATGTTAACAACATCTCTTACAAACGTGAAATCATAACCTTTATTTGATAACAAGGAAACTGATTTGATATTACACGTTAAGTTTGGTACAAAAAAACAGTTATGTAAAACCAAAATGTGTCCACTCGTCAATCCTAGGTGATAATCCCCGACGGACGCAGCTCCCACGCTAGCTCCGTTAGCAACCTTTAGGGTCATATCACCTTCCTTCAGCACTCTACGGTTTCTCAGTGCGTGCAATGAATTGCAAATATGAGATCTTGATCCGGTATCCAATACCCAGGAAGTAGAGTTGATTGATAGACAATTCTCAATTACAAACACACCTAAAGTCGAAGCCACAGCTTGCTTCGGTTCCTGGTTCTTGGCGTTCCACGCCCTGCAATCTTTCTTCCAGTGCCCTTTCCTGTGACAATGGAAGCACTAATCCTGGCCTACTACTGGTACTGCAAACTTTTTCTTTCCCTTCCCTCCCACCTTACTAACACCTCCTCTAGGTTTGGTGGCGGCCTTCTTCTTCCTTCCTTTGGCCCTAGCCTTGGACCCGGAAGAAGATGCACCGCTAACAAACATAGCGGGTGTTTCCCTTGCTTTCTGCAATGTGCCCTCTGCACTCCTTAACATGTTCAGGAGTTCCGGAAGTTCAACTTCTTTTCTTTGAATGTTGAAGTTCAGGATAAACTGGGCGTAGGTGGAAGGAAGGGACTGGAGAATAAGGTCTGTATAGAGCTCATTATCCAAAGTCGTCCCAAGGTCTGCGAGCTCTTCTATATAGCCGATCATCTTTAGGACATGTTCTCCTACCGATGACCCAATAGCCAACCTCGCTCGAAACAAGTTCTTTGAGGTCTCGTATCTTGCTATACGAGATTGCTCTCCATAAAGTTCCTTTGTATGGAGAAATATGGCGTCTAGTTCCATATCCTCGTGCCTCCTCTGATGTTCATTGTTCATCGAGGCAAGCACGATGCACTTGGCTTTCGCGCAATCTAAATCCCAGGTTTTGCGGATTTCCTTATCCGCATTGCTGGATTTGGGACCAGGGACAGCAGGTGCCGTAGCGGTGAGGACGTACCCCAATTTATCATAGGTTAAAGCCATTTTGACATTCCGCAGCCAATCTTTATAGTTTAGCCCTGTCAGTATATTTTTCTCTAAAAGTAAGTTAAGTCCATTCATTTTCAGGGTCGCTGCAATTAAGAGAGAGAGAAGAAAACTCTTTAGCATGATGCTCTTGCAAGTTTAGAGTGGTTTTTAGTTTATCTAAACTGGATGGCTCCCACTGTTTCTCGAATCCTTCCTCAAACCTTAAAAGAAGAATTAGCCAGGACTATTCTCACTGTACAATTCTTGCTTAACCGTTCAGCCAGGCTAGTGTCGATACTTCGAGGGAGGTTTTCCAACGCTTTCACGAAGTTCCTTAATTAAAGAACCTCTTTTCTCTGGGGGCGTAACCCCGCTGACACTTTTCTTGACACCTACTTGGTTTATAGCATTGATCGTTAAGTGACGAATATCCTGATAAGTAGCATATACTCACAGTAGGATCGGGATCCAAATATCATCGTATGATAATGTTGAAGGAATGCTACCAACATTCATCAAACTCCAAATGGTATGCATCTCTTTGCAAATTTCAGTTTCTTTAGAAATTCCCGATATTTGTTTTTGCCCCATGCTCTTATGACCTTGGCTTTGGTCAAAATGTCATAAGTCACATGTCAAGTTCTACCCGTCATTATCTTGTCAATTTGAACCCATCCGTATATACCCCTGACTTTGGTCAAATGATAATACGACTTTCCCAAACCAACTCATCTATCTTATGCAACAAATGAAAACCCAGCAGCTACAAAACACTTTGCCTTGACTTTGGCCAAAATGCATAGCTTGAATACTACTGAATACTCAAATGAAATGACGGAGGGCTACTAATGGTTTTGGCGAAACCGTGAACGTAGTGAACTTGATATAACCGAAGGAACCTGATAGCTTTTTAAAAGGAGTGGTTAAAGCTCCGCATTCAAAATATCTGTTTTTAAAATTAACCGAGTGGTTTCTTTTAAATTGTTCCAACGATTAAACTTTTGGTTTATTTTCTTTGCATTATTAATAATGCGTCCCATCATTAACCTATCATTGCAGAAAACAACGAAAATACAACGTCCTCTTATGCCATCCGCATTTGCCACGGGGTCCCGTCATCACCCGTTAGGTTACTTAACTAACGACAGAGCGGGGGCTGGGCTAGCGCGGGTGTAAAACATAAGTGACGTCTAAATAGCTATCATATATATAGATATTTTACATTCGTCGGACGCAATGATATTCATTCCAGATCACAGATGAACTTAATTGGATTTGCAAGCAATCCGTGTTTGTTTTGAGCCTGCAACAAAAGACGGATTACACAGTTGTGATGAATAGCCATTACCCCACCCAAGACCCCAACGGGTACGGCAAACTACCCGCCTGGCAGTTTGTGCACCCCACCTTGGGTCTGTCCTAGGAGCAAAAACAGTAAAATGAAATAATACAACGATGGCTACAACCGCAACCTGGATGTGCCCCGCAAAATAATATTACAACAAATTACATTTACATCAAATGAATTAAATAATAACCCATCACATAACCCCGGCTATACATCACAACAGTCCAACACAGTTCATATGCACAAACAGATAAAATCCATTTCAGAAATGTGCAACCCCCTGCCAACCGACATACTAGCAGTTAGGGGAGGTTTACGAACACATTATACAATCACAGATATAATCCAACAAGCAAATACTGTATAATTTCGATCGATTAAACACTTTTAATTTTGCTCCAATACTTCTCTGTAAATCTGAAACCTGAGCAAAAATTAAAAATTTCCAGAAAATACCAAATATCACAGAGAAGCAACATAGGAAAATTGGGTTCCTGAATCGCCAACTCGGCGGCGGAATCGCGGCGGATCGGTGGGATCCGCCGCGGTTCCACGGCGCTTTAGGCGATTCAGGGGCCCAATTTTCTTGGGTGTTCTTCTACTGTCTTTTCAAGCTTTCTGAACCTTCCTGAAAAAGTTTTGGACTTCATTTAAAAATCGACAGAAACTCATGATTTCGGGCTTTTCCGGTTTCGTTTTTTCCGTTCGAAATTCATACAAATTTGCAAGTAAGTTATTTATTGTTTAGCGAGGCTCTGATACCACTGTAAGTCGATGTACAACACCCCAATACTTGTGGGGAGGCGGAAATTTTAAAAACGAACTTATTTAAAGTATAAACATCGACTAACCGCTAGAATCGAAGCTAAACGATAACTAACAACAAACATAGAAGTTCTATACTACTATGTTTAGGGATTGTACCTAACGAATCGTGTCCTTCGTCTTTGCGAACTCCACCTCCTCCTCGGCCTTCTCGAAGTAGTAGACGATCCACCCGAGAGATTTACTCCAAGCTTAGCCTCTAAACTTGAGGCAACTAAACTTCTTTAAGTGCTAATCAAAGAAGCTAGGTGAAATAGAGTGAGGGTTATGGTTTAATAAGTCGCATGAGAGGGGAGGATTAGGGTTTGAAGAGGGAGAGCTTGAGGAGAGAGAAGGTGAACATAATAATGAGAAGAGAAAATGAGTTATCATAATATATATCAAGCATTTTATTTTATCAAGAAAAGAAAAGAAAATGATTTACAACCATGCTTGATAAATATCTTGTGGTGATTCATCTCCATGAGTCATTAAGCAATTATGAAGCATTAATGACATGGATGAATCATCCATATGACTCACTAATCTCATTCAATGTATATGCCACCTAAACCTCCTTAGTCACCATCTTCTAGAAGCTTCTCGCGCAATTACGAGAACGCCCCTCCTATCCGTGAAAACACGGAAAAACTTTAGACTGTATAAATCCAATAACCGGATACTAGTAACTGGCTTAAACCAAAGCCGACTAGTAAAAACTGTCCGAAAGTCGTACGTGCGTAAACACACGTATGCTTCCGAACCATTGTCGTAAAACCATACGACCTCTATATCGTTTCGCCTGGAGTAGGGAAACTCTCTGCGTAGGACTCTAGAGACTCGACTACTACGCTGGCAGTGGGTTTAACCACAGACCGCAAGCGGCACTAGCTGTACGTAACGGTCCCCAGGTAGATGTCGATAAGAAGGCCGATGAGGAAACCCATCCGAACTCCTACTGAGTCTGATGTGACAATCTCCGTACAGTCCGGTCCGTTCGTCTAAGACTATCGCATATCGGGCCTAGGGGGGCGGCAAGCGTCAGTCCCCTAAAAGCGGTATAAGTCGTGTCGGAGCGAAACCCATTACACCCTGAGAAACTACTGGAACCTACCAGCAAATCTCGCTTGTCCTGGCCAGGGACTTTGCGTAATGGCTCTCTGACACAGCGCGATATCAACTCCCAATACCGGGAGAGACGAATCCTGTCTAACCGCCACTGCCTCCAAGTGCACGGGACTGCACCCAACTGCTACCTGTTTGCATGACTCCTTTGAGCCGTGGTAGGGTAGCAATCTAAGAACAGTGGGACACACTCGAGGTGAAGTAGCAGTATCAAGTCTGCGGACTATGCTGTACTCATGTCACCTGGGAACTGTTCACTGACGACTGGTATAAAACCAACCAACAGTTCCTTGTGAGTCCTGTCCGGTGTACCCGTAACCTAACGAGCACCTGTATACTATCTCCAGTACGACGTACTGACGGCTGTGGGACAGACCATCTCCCCAACTGGGATGAGAAGCGTACACACTAGTCTACTCCGGAGTATCGATGCCCTGTCTCGATAATCCAACGACTAGGGACCTGAATAAGGATGTGCTTGTAGACTACCCATCCCCCACTAGTGTGACTGCCATCATGTCACGACCCGAAAGTACGAAACATGACCGGCACTTAAACTACGAACGTCTCGAGGCGTACGTAATCTAAGTAAACCAAAAACCCAGAGATCCAAACCAAGAAAATAGTAGAGTGCAGGAAAAACCAACTTAAAGCAAGTAGTTTCAATAGCATAAGACGAATTATGCGGTTTTTTAAAAACATCAAAATTTTACTGAAAATTTCGGCAGAGTCTCCTTTGTAAATACTGGCCCCCAAACGGGATACAACATGAATAGTATACGAAATCAATAAAAAGGCATCCCCAAGCGGGAGCTAGCTCTTCGTCAATCGACGGTCACAACCACACAAGCAATATAATATACAACGCCGAAAGGCGAGGATCACAACAGAAAAGGAAACTCAAAACAGCATGAAATTCGTATAAATATAACGCGCGACTCTAAGGTCGATAGAATAAACAACACTGGTCTCTATCTCTGAAATAATTACATGTTTGGTTGATGGAACTTCTAAATACAACAGAATAATAATATACAAGATATAATGGGGGTACGATACAAGTAAACCCACCTACTAGCAAATCACCCGAAGGAAACTATGCCCGCAAGCCGTAATGAAACCTGTACGGCAAACTTGCAAGAAACTGGGGCACAACGGGGGTGAGTTGCCAACTCGTGAATAGAAAAATATCTACGAATAGAAATCGCATGTATGACGCAATCCTAGGTCATACGAGCAATATACATCCTCAAATATATATAACCAGCAGCCTATAACAAGGCTAGGGTAAATATCTAACCCGAGTGTAATCTCATGTACCCGTGTCAGTGCCCAAGGGTAGCAATATATCATATGAATGAGGTATGAATACATGAAAACAGAATACATGTAAATGAAGAACTGTTTCCATAATTTAGTGAGATTTCCTTTGTATTTTTAAAATGAGGTATCATAATGAAATCAGCATAAAACAGTGCCTAGCATCGGTACAAAACGTAATCCCAATATCTCGATATCTCTGTATCACAGTCTCTGTACCTCAATATCTCGAAATCTCAATGTCTCAATCACAATATCTAGGGCGCCGTCAGTCCAGACCGGCCCCTACCATCCATCTCAAGACCACGACGGTATCCTCCGGATATCCGACGCGTCGGGTAAAATCACCGGTAGGTAGTGCTCCCCTGCCAGGCTCACATCGTCATCATCACGCGCTTCTTGCCCTGGGGTACCTTACCGGGTCCACCATGTACCCGAAACGGTTCATCCGCCTCCTCGAATCGGGTCTCGAAATCCATCAGCAAACTCATGATGGACGACTCATACATCATGGGAAAACCGCACTTTTTATTTTAAAAGAGAGAAAACGGTTTATATATGTTTTGCGGTTTTCCTCCAAATCCAGAAAATATCATGGAAATCCGAATCATCAATAGGATGTAAAACCAGGAATATAAGCATGAGAATCCATGAATACAGCATAATAATGAATAACAGTATGCATGAAGCGACAAGTAATAACTACAATGTCTAATATGGCATATAAGAGAAGTACACTAATATCATGTCAAAACTACTAGCTAACAAGCTAAGTCAAGCAAATATATCATCTAAAGTGTACGTGACATGGCAATTACCGATGAAGATGTGTGTGAGCCGGCAAGTAGGTGTACGTGGTACATACGCATCATCGGTAATGGTGCTGGTGTCCTAACAGCATGATATCAATAACGGAATATGCAGCAAAATAAGTATGCGAGGCAGAGCGAACAGCAATAATGAGCGGAAGCTGAAAACTAGACGCAACTATAACTAATCTGCATTAATCTAATATAAGTCCTACAAATAGTGCCTTTTGAAATAACACGAATCATGGGGTTTTGAAAATAGGGGCTACGGTATTTTTATGAAAAGATACATCTTTTGAAATCTCCGTAGGATCCCTTGGGCTGTCTTTTAAAGTACCCACGATTCGTTAGTTTTTGAAATAGGTAAGAATCGAATCTAATCTAACAACTAAACTAAACTAAAGGGCTAAGCTAACCAGCTGGACTACAGGTAAGGAAACCGCCTAACATCTGAGTCGATGTATATACATACCTGCATATATATTAGTCGGTGATCCCGCATCAATAATATCATATCCGATACCATATCTATAATCAGGCATCCCAAGTCAAGAGTGCGGATCAATCATCAATATATAGCTCGTACGTAAATCCGTCGTACGGCATCCCCAAATCTGGGTACGGGTCAAAGTCACATCAATCACCCTATTCATTTGGTATCTTCTTTATCAAATATTATGATCCGGAATAATGTCCTACGTCTAGTACAATATTGATGCCATCTATGTATGCATGCGGGTGTAAGAATTACTACGTCAGAAGACCCGCTAAAACATCATGTCGTATCTCAATACGAACCAAATCACGTCACCGATCTCCTGGCCTCAAGCCCAATCTCATCGACTCATCTCAAATTCCAAATACTATCCTCAAATCCAGTATATGAACACATAGTCCCATACCCATGTGAACACATAAATATATATTCCCATACACGTCCATATGAAATAAGGAATGTATGCAAGTATGTATATGTGTGTATGTGTAAGTGTAGTGCACCCACTACCTAAGGTTTCGTAACCATGCACCAATCCAACACCAATATCCATCTAAAATCATCAATAATAAATCCTAACAACATATCATAAATGTTAGTTATATGTATGCCCTAGAGGCCATTACTGTACATATGATGTATATTGTAGTGGATGCTAGGACGTATATAGGGAGGACTTTCTTGCTCGACATGATAGTATGCTATCTGGTTGCCCTTTACCTTAACGTGTATGCTGATTGTCTCTCTGTTACATGTTGGTAAAGCCCTTAGGATGTGTGCTTGACTACCTGGACTATGATGCGGATCATACTAGTGGGGACATGGTAGTCCATAAGTACATCCTTCAAAGTCCCTAGTCGTGGGTGTATCGAGACGGGGCATCGATATACCAGAGTAGACTAGCGTATACCTTCTCGACCCATACAGATGGGCGATGGATGATCCCATATCCATTGGTGTTTGACATCAGAGATGATATACGGGTGCTCAGTAGAGACTGGGTACACTGGACGGACTTGCCGAGAACTCCCAGATGGTATTATACCTCACGTCAGATGGCAGTTCTCTGGTGACACTGGTACAGAGTAGTCTTTTGACCCGAGATCGTCATAGAGTCTCGTGTGGTTCCCACTGTGCTTTGATTTCCATCTTACCACGTCCAAGAGGGCGTGCAAAACGGTGGTTTTTGGGTACAGTCCCGAGTCACATGGAGGCAATGAGCGATAGGAGGGGATTCGTCTCTCCCGGTATAGGGGGTTGATGTTGCGCTGTGTTCGATTGGCTATAACAGGAAATCCCTGGCCAGGGTTGCTGAGATTTACTGGTAAGTGTTACCAGTAGTTTCTCGAATAGTTATAGACCTCATATCGACACGACTTATCGAGCTATTGGGGTCTGACGTTTACCACCCCTAGGCGAGATATGCGACATATCAGACGATCAGACCGGACTGTACGGTAGTGTTACTGGTCGGATTCACTGGAGTGTGAGCGGGCTTGCTCGTCGATCTTCAGATCGCTCAATACCCGGGTGGCCGTTACGTTTAGCAGACCGCTTGCGGCTTGTGGATGCTTGATATGATCATCATCTGCTGCCGGCGTATTGACGAGTCTTTAGAGTCCTACACAGAGGTTTCCTGGCTCAAGCGAAACGAAATAGGATCGCATATGAGATATGTGCGGGACCGAGAATAATGCGTGTATGTGATACCGTATTTCATTCTCGCGATGAATGTATCGATTAGGTTATATGCGATATACCCTAGTTATCGAATCAAGGGTTGATTCGATAAACCGATGCATTGCATACTAGTCGGTTATATACGATATGACCGGATCGTTAAATCAAGTGTTGATTTAATGATTTGATGCATAATTATAGATTTGATATATTACTTTGCATTAACTAGTATCGGTTCACTTTAAATGGATTTTCTCGCTCGGATGTGCGCATTAAATATGCGATATGATTTTGTGCACATGTTTGTATCATGTTTGATGATACATGGTTTTTGATTAAGTGTATAGAATTAAACAAAGGTTAAGATGATGGTTAGGGTTTATTATTTATTATTCATTTATCTTATTTAATTATCCTTTTATTTTTGATAAATGAATAAAAGAAAAGAGAAAAGAATGGTGGCTAATTTTGTTCTTTAGTTGAAGCTTCATGAAGCTTTGTTCAAGTCAACCATTCTTATCTCATTCTTAACCCTAACCATTCCCACTAACCATGATTCATTCTCTACACTTGACTAGAGTTAATATTATGATAAGTATTGTTTTTCTATTGATTTTTAATTAACTTATCATATATCATCTTCTTCTTCTTCCATTTCTTCAAGTGAAGAAAGCTTGCCCCATCAATGGCAAGTGATGGAAATGAGTGAGAAATCCAATTCTAAAGTCTACCCACTTCCTATTTCTTCATCCTCTACCTCTTGCCAAGTAGTAGAGTGTGTTTCCTTCACAAGTTTCATGACTTGGTGAAGGTGGAGCTTGATTCATCGATGCCTCGACGTATATCATCTTCGGCTTGGACATCGACGACCTAGCCCGCCCATTCTCCGACGAAGACGACGCTAGAGCCCGGATTCCTTTTGGACAGCGGAGACGACTTCGTTGCGGAGCTATGGAGGTGGAGCACCGGATCTACAAAGGTTGTATTTCCGTATCTTGTAGTTAAGTGTTAACTAGTTAGCTTTTTCGCCTAGAAATCTAGCAAACGATCCGTAGTCGGGTCTCTCGGCACCCGTAAAATTTTATTATGCCATGTTCGATGCCTTGTGAGACCTCATTAGGGTGCCTAGGAACCCTACAGTGGTATCAGAGCCTAGCTAGAGCCTTAGGCGAAGTCCAGACGGAATTTGAAGTCCGAACGAACCCGAAACCCCGAACCAATATTGCTCTCTGTCCTTTTTGCAAAAATGTGGATTTTTGTGTATTAAAAATTGCCAAAAAATTCAGCAGGTAATTGCATGAGTTACTGTGAAACACGTGACAGTAACTCGCCGACAGAAGCGCGGATCCGCGGCCCCCACCATAGTACTAGCGGCGGTTCCGCGGCTACAATGTTGAGTTACCCCACGTGGCTTGCACAGTAATTCATGTTTTGTGCTGCTGAGTCTTCTGGAAATTTTTAATAATTTTTACAGAGTTGAATTTTCTATGTTGTTTTGGGGATTCGGTGTTTCGATCGGGGTATCAAATTTTGTCTGTGTGGCTTTCCGGATAAATTTTAGAATATGTTAAAAAGTTCGACCGGATATAAATACCCAATTTTTCCCCTGTCGGGAAATTTCCAAGTGTTGGATTTTTCCGTAGTTTAACGACGTTCTAAGTAGTGCAAGTAACGCGATGGTCCCTCTAGAAGACACAAACCTTAACTCGATTATGTGACCGTCTTGAACTGCCCTTTGAACCTTCGGGTTTGGGGCAGTACGGCGTGCCACATATGAGGCGTTGGCTTGACCCTTCTACGGCTGGACCGTTGGTACTGAGGTACGAACTGAATGTTGTTAGACTTATTTCATGTGTTGATCTGTATCGGAAAAGTTGGGTGTTCGATTGTTTGATCGAAAAGTTTAACATTTTCTATTTATCCGGAATGTGATACAATAATTGGAATTCACAAGTAGTTATGTGATAACTAAATGAATGTTATAAACATAGCAGTTTAGTCTCACTTGATCGGTTGCCACGGAATTTTGATGTGATCAAAAGTCCGTCGCAATCACGTAGCGTACGCGGATACTCGCCGGGTAAACTTAATAGACAGCCTAACTCCATAGCCCCGACCAAGTGACTGTAGGAGAACCCCGTAGCCGAAAGCTTCCGTTCGGGTGCTCGCGGTAGAGGTGTTCCGCCTTGGTGCACTTCGTCGACGGTATCAGGGGTGCGGCCGTCTACTGAAGTTTGCGACGAGCATTCGATCAGGATGTCGGGAATCCTGTGGAATTGCCCGACTTGATATTGAAAAGTGTTTTCGATTTTGAGACTAAAATGCGGGGTTTATAATGTTAGTGTATATGCCCTAGAGGCCATTACTGTATCATACTAGTTTGTATATTACTTGATGGAAGCTTGGGATATTCACCTTGTATAAACAATCTTGCTCAATATAGTAGTATGCTACTTGGTTTGTTTCTACTTCAATGTGTACTTGTGTTTATTTCAGTATATCACTTATACGCATTAGTGGAGCCCTTAGGATCTTTGCTTGATTACCAGCGTTGTGATGGCAGTCACACTAGTGGGGGCTGGGTAATCTATAGGCACATCCTTATACAGGTCCCTAGTCGTAGGACTATCGAGACAGGGCATCGATACTCCGGAGTAGACTAGCGTATGCGCTTCTCATCCCAGTGTGGGAGATGGTCTGTCCCACAGCCATCAGTACGTCGTACTGGAGATAGTATACGGGTGCTCGTTGGGTTACGAGTACACTGGACAGGACTCGTCGGGAACTGAAAGGTTGGTATTATACCTATCGTCAGTTATCAGTTCCCAGGTGACATGAGTACAGCTTAGTCCGCTGACTTGATACTGGCACTTCGCCTCGAGTGTATTCCCACTGCATTTTGATCACTACCCTACCACGGCTCAAAGGAGTCGTGCAAACAGGTGGTGATTGGGTGCAGTCCCGAAGCACTTGGAGGCAGTGACGGTTAGACAGGATTCGTCTCTCCCGGTATTGGGGGTTGACATCGCGCTGTGTCTAGGAGAGCCATTACACGAGTAGTCCCTGGCCAGGGCAAGCGAGATATACTGGTAGGTTTCCAGTGTTATCTCAGGGTGTTTTGGGCTTCACTCCGACACGACTTGTACCGCTATTGGGGGACGGACGTTTTACCGCCCCCTAGGCCCGACATGCGATGTATCAGACGAACAGACCGGACTGTACGGAGAATGTCACATTCAGACTCAGTAGGAGTTCAGATGGGGTTTCACCTCGTCAGCCTTCTTGTCGACATCTACCTGGGGACCGTTACGCACAGCTAGTGCCGCTTGCGGTCTGTGGTTAAACCCACTGCCAGCGTAGTGTCGAGTCTTTAGAGTCCCACACAGAGGGTATTCGCCTCTGGGCAAAACAGAGTAGAGGTCGCATGGTTTTGCGACAGGGTTCGTTCTCATCCGCGCACTTGTGCACGTTTAGAGTCCGGACGGATATTACTGGCTGGCTCTGGTTTGAGTCAGATACTGGTATATGTTTTTGGGGTTGCTTTTATCTCCGTATTCATGTTCCTCGGAATAAGGATGCAGGTGTGTATGCACGGTTATTTGAGGAAGGGGAAGATGACTTTCATTAGGGTTTCGGAACGGGTGCGTATGCACAGTTGACAGTCGTCTTTTTCCAAACCCTAATGGATTTGTATTATATCAATTAATAATATATAATAAAATGAAATTGTGTCATGGTTGGTTTTTGTTGACTTGTTGACCACGGTTGACTTGTTGACCATGGTTGAAGTTTTGACCATCATCATTACAAAAGAAAGATGCTCTTTGATTCTAGCAAATTCATTTAATGTTTGAAATGATAATGGTCATTCTAAAACTTTCCATCAACCTTTTCATTTTCATTATTATTATTGATAATTCTTTTTCTTTTGCATTATGGTTGCAAGAAAGAAAAAGGATAGCTCATTCTATCATAACCTCTCTCTCTCCTCATTTTCATCTTCTTCTTCCTCTAGCAAAGAGAAACCTTCTCATGTGTTGAGAATCCTTCTCTTTAAAAAGAAAAGCAAACCCTAGTTACTCTCTACTCATTCTAGGTTCAAGGTTTAGCAAGCCGGAAACCCTAGTTCACTCAAAGATCGAGGAAGAGCCCAAAGGTCGAACCTTCGAGGTGGATCCATCTTCGACGGGAGAAGGCGACGAAAAGAGAACCATCAACCTCTACAAGATTTCAAGAAGAAGGAGTTCAAGTTTAGGTATAACCTTCATCCGAGTAGCTAACTCCTTTTAGCGTTTATGCTAGTTTAGTTTAGACACGATCCCGACCTTGTTTAGTCCATGTTGCCTCTTGCGATAAAAATTTGTTTTTTTATACCGTTTCCGTCTCCCCGTAAGCACCGGGGGTCGCAATATGGACTTACAGTGGTATCAGAGCCTAACTAAACTTAAACTAGCTTGGTAGCGAAGTGTATGGAAGTTCGAAACCGAAAAATCACAAAACCGGAAAAACCAAAACCCTAAGTTTCTGTTGGATTTTTTTCTGCTCTAAATGAAAAACTTTATACTCCAAAAATCGGCTCAGGGTTTTGTGTGAACACCCAAGAAAAACGATGCAGTGATTCGTTCAAACCGCCGCGCTTCCGCCGCACGAGGTAGGCATGTGCCGCGGAAGCGCCGCGGTTTGTCGTCTTCTGTGCATCGTTTTTCGTGCAGTGTGTGTCTGTGTTGGTTTTGGGATTTTTAAAATATATTATATGTGCCCAGATTTTCCAGAACTGAAATTCACTTTTGGGGTCCTATAATTCCGTATTTTTCCGAACTTCACTGCACTTTGGCTATGTTGGTTATATTTGTGATGCTTGCATGTATTGAACGTCGGCTAATCGCTATAAGTCGATTAGTCGGGGTTATACATGATCTGTGTTTGATATTGGATTGTGTATATGAATCTGTTGGACTGTCGCGGGTGAATAGCCGGGGTGGATGTGAGATGAGCTTTTGTTTTTCTTTCATTCATTGTAAATGTAAATTGATGTAATTATATTATTTGTTTGGCCGCACAACCGGGTCGGGGTTGTAGCCGTCATTGTATAATTCTTTTTACTGTTTTTGCTCCTAGGATAGACCCATGGAGGGGGTGCACAAACTGCCGAGTACTTGGCGGGTAGTTTGCCGCACCCGTAGGGGTCTTGGGTGGGGTATTTGGCTATTCACCGCGACCGTGTAATCCGCTTTTCATTGCAGGCTCGAAAGGATTGCGGATTGCTAGTATATCCAATGTATTCATCTGTGATCTGTAATGTCTATCATTACTTTCTATTTAGGCGTTGCTTATATTTTATAGCCGCGCTAGCCCAGCCCCCGCTCTGTCGTTAGTTAAGTAACCTAACGAGTGATGACGGGACCCCGTGGCGAATGCGAATGGCATAAGCGTACGTCATATTTTGGTTGTTTTCTGCAATGGTAGGAATTAAATGATGGGACGCATTAAAAGAACTAATGCAAGAATATCACGCATTAAAAGAACTAATGCAAGATAATAAACCAAGTTAAAGTCGTTGGAACACTTTCGAAAAACCACTCGGTTCTTTTCAAAACTAACTTTTAAATGCGGAGCTTGAGCCACTCCTTCTAAAAGCTATCTCGTTCCAATCGATTATATCAAGTTCACTACGTTCACGGTTTCGCCAAAACCATTCGTAGCCCTCCGTCGTTTCGTATGAAAATTCAATAGTATTCAAGCTATGTTTGTTGACCTTCGTCAAGACATAGAGATTGGTAGCTATTGGGTGTTCATATGTAGCATAGATAGATGCGTTGGTTTGGGACAGTCGTATTGCCTTGTTGACCTTCGTCAAGGGTATATACGGGTGGGTTCAAATTAACCTGGATAATGACGGGAAGAACTTGACATGTGACTTATGATTTGTTGACCTTCGTCAAGGTCATAAGAGCATGGGGCAAAAATCCACATCGGGAGTTTCATAAGTACTGAAACTTGCTAGATTTGCATACCATTTGGAGTGTGATGATTATGGTAGGATTCCTTCATTTTCGTCACGCGATGATATTTGGATCCCGATCCTACTGTGAGTATATGCTACTCCTCGGGAAATTTCTCACTAAACGATCAATGCTATAAACCTAGTAGGTGCCTAGAAAGGTGTTAGCGGGGCTACGCCGCCAGGGAAAAGAGGTTCTTAAATTAAGGAACTTCGCGAAAGCGTTGGAAAACCTCCCTCGAAGTACCAACACTGGCCTGGCTGAACGGTTAAGCAAGTATTGTACGGTGGGATTAATCCCGGCTAATTCTTCCTTTGTGGTTTGAGGAGGGATTCGAGAGACAGTGGGAGCCATCCTGTTTAGACAAATTAAAAACCATTCTAAACTTGCAAGAGCATCGTGCTAAGTGTTTCTTCTCTCCCCCTGCAGCGACCAAATCGAAATGACTGGACTTAAGTTACTTCTAGATAAAAACATACTGACAGGGCCAAACTACAAAGATTGGCTCAGGAATGTCAAATTGGCAATCTCTTACGACAAGCTGGGGTATCTTCTTACCACCAAAGCTCCCCCCGTCCCAGGTCCCACCTCCAGCGTCGCGGATAAGGAAATCCGTAAGACTTGGGAGATTGACAGCGCGAAGGCCAGATGCCTCGTACTTGCCTCGATGGACAACGAACATCAGAGGAGGCACGAGAATATGGATTTGGAATCCATATTTCTTCATACAAAAGAACTGTATGGAGAGCAGTCTCGTATCGCAAGATACGAAGTGTCGAAGAAGTTATTTTCGACAAAGTTGGCCGTCGGATCATCGGTAGCGGACCACGTGCTTAAGATGATTGGCTACACTGAGGAGCTCGCGGAACTTGGGACCACGTTGGATAGTGAACTCTATACGGATATAATTCTCCAGTCCCTTCCATCCACTTACGCCCAGTTCATACTGAATTTCAACTTGCAAGAAAAGGAAGTTGAACTTTCAGAACTCCTCAACCTGCTGAGGAGCGCAGAGGGCACCCTACAGAAAGGTAGGGATACACCCGCTTTGTTTGTAGGAGGATCTTCTTCCTCTAGGTCCAAGGCGAAAGCCAAGGGAAAGAGGAAGAAAGCCCCCGCCAAACCAAGAGGCGGTGTTACTAAAGTGGGTACGAAGGGAAAGGAAAAGGCAACAAAGATTGCGGGGAAGCTTGTTGGTAAAGAGGAATGCTTCTATTGTCACAAGAGTGGACACTGGAAGAAAGATTGCAGGGCTTGGAAAGCCAGGACACAGGAACTGAAGCAGGTTGCGGCTTCAGCTTCAGGTGTGTATGTTATTGAAAACTTTCTTTCTATAAACTCTACTTCCTGGGTATTGGATACCGGATCAGGATCTCATATCTGTAATTCTTTGCAGGCGTTGAGAAACCGTAGGTTTTTGAAAGCAGGTGACATGACCCTCAGAGTTGCGAACGGAGCTAGCATGGATGCTAAAGCCGTGGGGGACTATCACCTGGGAATGTCAGATGGACATGTTTTGGTTTTGCGTAATTGCTTTTTTGTACCCAACGCAACTTGTAATATCATTTCTGTATCTTTGGTTTCTAAAGAAGGTTATGAATTTGCGTTTGTAAGTAATGTTGTAAACATTCACCTTAATCAAGTTCTGATTGGGTCAGGTACACTGAGCAATGGTATATACGTATTAAACCAACCACAGATTTTTAATGTCCAGAATACACACAAAAGAAAGTCTCCAGATATCAATCAGGCTTTCTTATGGCATTGTAGACTGGGTCACATCAATGAGACACGGTTGACTAAGTTACATAAAGAAGGATACTTGGATCCGTTCGAGTATCAGTCTTATGCCACTTGTGAATCTTGTCTCATGGGAAAGATGACAAAGACTCCGTTCACTGGACACGGAGAAAGAGCGAGCGAGCTCTTGGGACTCATACACAGTGACGTGTGTGGTCCAATGTCTACACATGTGCGAAGCGGTTATTCATACTTCATCACTTTCACAGACGATTTCTCTAGGTATGGACATGTCTTCTTAATGAAGCACAAATCCGAGGCCTTTGAGAAATTTCGGGATTATAAGAATGAAGTTGAAAAACAAACAGGCAAAAGTATTAAAATCCTAAGATCGGATCGAGGTGGTGAATACTTGAGTGCCGAGTTCCTGGACTATTTAAAAGAGAATGGAATTCTCTCTCAGCGTACTCCTCCATACACTCCGCAACATAACGGTGTATCGGAAAGAAGGAATCGAACCCTATTGGATATGGTTCGTTCCATGATGAGTAAGGCTGAGTTACCGCGATCTTTCTGGGGCTATGCACTAGAAGCAGCTGCATACCTCTTGAACAAGGCTCCTACCAAGACTGTGCCTACCACTCCATATCAGATGTGGAGTGGGAAGAAACCCTGTCTTAAGTACCTTAAGATATGGGGATGTCCAGCTTTTGTAAAAAAGCAGCATGCGGACAAGCTCGAGGCACGTTCAGTACAGTGTAAGTTTGTGGGATACCCAAAGAACTCTAGGGGGTATCTGTTCTATTCCGCTGAGGAACAAAAGGTTTTTGTTTCTCAACATGCCCGCTTCTTGGAAACTGAGTTTTTGGAAACCCAGATAAGTGGGGACGCAATAGAACTGGAAGAGATTCCAGAACCACAATCTATTACTGAAAACTTGGAAGAGCCAGTAGGTTCAAAAGAACAGGACATTCCTGTGCCGCTCCGCAGAAGTAGTAGGCAGTCTCATCCGCCCGAGAGATACTTCGGTTTTCTCATAGACGGGGATAGAGAGGATTGCATCATAGACTATGATGAGCCTACTAGCTTCCAGCAGGCCGTTCAGAGCGTTGACTCGGTAAAATGGCTGGATGCAATGCGGACCGAAATGGAGTCCATGTACACCAACAAAGTATGGACATTGGACATTGCTCCAGACGGGGTAAAACCCGTAGGATGCAAGTGGATCTTCAAAAGGAAGATTGGTGTAGATGGACAGGTTGAAACCTATAAAGCTAGACTTGTAGCAAAGGGTTTCCGTCAAAGACCTGGCTTGGACTATGACGAAACCTTTTCTCCAGTGGCTATGCTGAAATCCATTCGGATCCTTCTTGCCATTGCTGCCTTCCACGATTATGAGATTTGGCAGATGGACGTAAAAACCGCTTTTCTAAATGGAAATTTAGAGGAGTGTGTCTATATGGATCAGCCAGAGGGTTTCATTCAGAGTGGGAGCAGCGGAAAGGTGTGCAAGTTGCTTAAGTCCATCTATGGACTAAAGCAGGCATCGCGGAGTTGGAACATCTGTTTTGATGAGACGGTCAAGGAATTTGACTTTATCAAAAATCCAGATGAACCGTGCATCTATAGTAGATTTGTAGCGAGAACTGTGGTATTCCTTGTTTTATACGTGGATGACATTCTCTTAATAGGAAATGACATTCCTATGCTACAATCTGTCAAGGGTTTCTTGTCACACAGGTTCTCCATGAAAGACCTGGGTGATGCCTCTTACATCCTGGGGATCCGGATCCATCGTGATAGATCCAAGAGGATATTAGGACTTTCACAGTCCAGGTACATCGACACCGTACTGAAAAGATTCAGTATGGAAGATTCCAAGCGCGGTAACCTACCGGCTTGTCACGGGATCACCCTCTCTAAAGAGATGTCTCCTAAGACTGATTTGGAGAGGGATCACATGTCTATTATACCCTACGCTTCTGCGGTAGGCTCTATAATGTATGCGATGTTGTGTACCAGACCGGATGTAGCTTATGCACTGAGTGTAGTAAGCCGGTATCAGTCAAACCCTGGGGAGAAACATTGGATAGCAGTAAAGAACATTCTCAAGTACCTGAGAAGGACTAAGGAGATGTTCTTGGTGTATGGCGGAAAAGACCTCCAGATTGAGGCCTTTGCTGACTCCAGCTTCCAGAGTGACAAGGATGATTCCAAGTCCATGTCGGGTTTTGTCTTTACCCTCAATGGAGGGGCGGTGTGTTGGAAGAGTTCCAAACAGGAAACCGTTGCAGACTCGACTATGGAAGCGGAATACATCGCTGCATCTGATGCCGCAAAAGAAGCTGTCTGGATGAGGAAGTTCTTAAAAGAACTTCAGGTGGTTCCGTCCATTGTTGACCCAGTACCTTTGTATTGCGACAACAACGGGGCTATAGCTTTAGCAAAGGAACCCAGGTCCCATCAGAGATCCAGGCACATCTTGAGGCGGTATCACCTGATCAGGGAGATCGTGGATCGCAAGGAGATCGAGGTTCGGAGGGTTGCTTCAGAAGAGAACACTGCAGATCCATTCACCAAGGCCTTACCCCAGACTCAGTTCGAGCGGCTGATCGAGATGATAGGTCTTCGATACGCCAGTACATGGCCTTAGTGCAAGTGGGAGATTGTTAGTGTATATGCCCTAGAGGCCATTACTGTATCATACTAGTTTGTATATTACTTGATGGAAGCTTGGGATATTCACCTTGTATAAACAATCTTGCTCAATATAGTAGTATGCTACTTGGTTTGTTTCTACTTCAATGTGTACTTGTGTTTATTTCAGTATATCACTTATACGCATTAGTGGAGCCCTTAGGATCTTTGCTTGATTACCAGCGTTGTGATGGCAGTCACACTAGTGGGGGCTGGGTAATCTATAGGCACATCCTTATACAGGTCCCTAGTCGTAGGACTATCGAGACAGGGCATCGATACTCCGGAGTAGACTAGCGTATGCGCTTCTCATCCCAGTGTGGGAGATGGTCTGTCCCACAGCCATCAGTACGTCGTACTGGAGATAGTATACGGGTGCTCGTTGGGTTACGAGTACACTGGACAGGACTCGTCGGGAACTGAAAGGTTGGTATTATACCTATCGTCAGTTATCAGTTCCCA
This sequence comes from Agapanthus africanus, assembly GCA_030015575.1. NCBI lineage: Eukaryota > Viridiplantae > Streptophyta > Magnoliopsida > Asparagales > Amaryllidaceae > Agapanthus > Agapanthus africanus. The sequence goes on from JASDDO010000029.1 coordinate 59,603,072, forward strand.
GGTGACATGAGTACAGCTTAGTCCGCTGACTTGATACTGGCACTTCGCCTCGAGTGTATTCCCACTGCATTTTGATCACTACCCTACCACGGCTCAAAGGAGTCGTGCAAACAGGTGGTGATTGGGTGCAGTCCCGAAGCACTTGGAGGCAGTGACGGTTAGACAGGATTCGTCTCTCCCGGTATTGGGGGTTGACATCGCGCTGTGTCTAGGAGAGCCATTACACGAGTAGTCCCTGGCCAGGGCAAGCGAGATATACTGGTAGGTTTCCAGTGTTATCTCAGGGTGTTTTGGGCTTCACTCCGACACGACTTGTACCGCTATTGGGGGACTGACGTTTTACCGCCCCCTAGGCCCGACATGCGATGTATCAGACGAACAGACCGGACTGTACGGAGAATGTCACATTCAGACTCAGTAGGAGTTCAGATGGGGTTTCACCTCGTCAGCCTTCTTGTCGACATCTACCTGGGGACCGTTACGCACAGCTAGTGCCGCTTGCGGTCTGTGGTTAAATCATCAATATTAAATCCTAACAACATATCATAAATGTTAGTTATATGTATGCCCTAGAGGCCATTACTGTACATATGATGTATATTGTAGTGGATGCTAGGACGTATATAGGGAGGACTTTCTTGCTCGACATGATAGTATGTTATCTGGTTGCCCTTTACCTTAACGTGTATGCTGATTGTCTCTCTGTTACATGTTGGTAAAGCCCTTAGGATGTGTGCTTGACTACCTGGACTATGATGCGGATCATACTAGTGGGGACATGGTAGTCCATAAGTACATCCTTCAAAGTCCCTAGTCGTGGGTGTATCGAGACGGGGCATCGATATACCAGAGTAGACTAGCGTATACCTTCTCGACCCATACAGATGGGCGATGGATGATCCCATATCCATTGGTGTTTGACATCAGAGATGATATACGGGTGCTCAGTAGAGACTGGGTACACTGGACGGACTTGCCGAGAACTCCCAGATGGTATTATACCTCACGTCAGATGGCAGTTCTCTGGTGACACTGGTACAGAGTAGTCTTTTGACCCGAGATCGTCATAGAGTCTCGTGTGGTTCCCACTGTGCTTTGATTTCCATCTTACCACGTCCAAGAGGGCGTGCAAAACGGTGGTTTTTGGGTACAGTCCCGAGTCACATGGAGGCAATGAGCGATAGGAGGGGATTCGTCTCTCCCGGTATAGGGGGTTGATGTTGCGCTGTGTTCGATTGGCTATAACAGGAAATCCCTGGCCAGGGTTGCTGAGATTTACTGGTAAGTGTTACCAGTAGTTTCTCGAATAGTTATAGACCTCATATCGACACGACTTATCGAGCTATTGGGGTCTGACGTTTACCACCCCTAGGCGAGATATGCGACATATCAGACGATCAGACCGGACTGTACGGTAGTGTTACTGGTCGGATTCACTGGAGTGTGAGCGGGCTTGCTCGTCGATCTTCAGATCGCTCAATACCCGGGTGGCCGTTACGTTTAGCAGACCGCTTGCGGCTTGTGGATGCTTGATATGATCATCATCTGCTGCCGGCGTATTGACGAGTCTTTAGAGTCCTACACAGAGGTTTCCTGGCTCAAGCGAAACGAAATAGGAGCGCATATGAGATATGTGCGGGACCGAGAATAATGCGTGTATGTGATACCGTATTTCATTCTCGCGATGAATGTATCGATTAGGTTATATGCGATATACCCTAGTTATCGAATCAAGGGTTGATTCGATAAACCGATGCATTGCATACTAGTCGGTTATATACGATATGACCGGATCGTTAAATCAAGTGTTGATTTAATGATTTGATGCATAATTATATATTTGATATATTACTTTGCATTAACTAGTATCGGTTCACTTTAAATGGATTTTCTCGCTCGGATGTGCGCATTAAATATGCGATATGATTTTGTGCACATGTTTGTATCATGTTTGATGATACATGGTTTTTGATTAAGTGTATAGAATTAAACAAAGGTTAAGATGATGGTTAGGGTTTATTATTTATTATTCATTTATCTTATTTAATTATCCTTTTATTTTTGATAAATGAATAAAAGAAAAGAGAAAAGAATGGTGGCTAATTTTGTTCTTTAGTTGAAGCTTCATGAAGCTTTGTTCAAGTCAACCATTCTTATCTCATTCTTAACCCTAACCATTCCCACTAACCATGATTCATTCTCTACACTTGACTAGAGTTAATATTATGATAAGTATTGTTTTTCTATTGAATTTTAATTAACTTATCATATATCATCTTCTTCTTCTTCCATTTCTTCAAGTGAAGAAAGCTTGCCCCATCAATGGCAAGTGATGGAAATGAGTGAGAAATCCAATTCTAAAGTCTACCCACTTCCTATTTCTTCATACTCTACCTCTTGCCAAGTAGTAAAGTGTGTTTCCTTCACAAGTTTCATGACTTGGTGAAGGTGGAGCTTGATTCATCGATGCCTCGACGTAGATCATCTTCGGCTTGGACATCGACGACCTAGCCCGCCCATTCTCCGACGAAGACGACGCTAGAGCCCGGATTCCTTTTGGACAGCGGAGACGACTTCGTTGCGGAGCTATGGAGGTGGAGCACCGGATCTACAAAGGTTGTATTTCCGTATCTTGTAGTTAAGTGTTAACTAGTTAGCTTTTTCGCCTAGAAATCTAGCAAACGATCCGTAGTTGGGTCTCTCGGCACCCGTAAAATTTTATTATGGCATGTTCGATGCCTTGTGAGACCTCATTAGGGTGCCTAGGAACCCTACAATAAATTGTTGGTGTGTATACGCATCCGTATACATCACCACGGACTGCGGGGGTGCTATACGCCATCCACCCGACTTCTCCCCGTAGATATAAATCTACTCACCTGGTCCTCGCTAGCCGATGCCGACGTCGCCACGCGCTTGCTTGTCATCTCGAAGTCCACATGGGGTACCTACATATCATAACGCACCATATCGCATTAAAATCCGCCTCATGACCAAAACGACGCACGAATCTCACATAGGTCAAAACTTATGGTTGCTTCACAAATCGACCCAAAAACCCTCGATGTCGGCGTACAAACGCCAAACCATCGAGAAAGCTCCCAACACACTAATTTGTACAATTACAAGCACTAATTATAATATAAAATAGCTTAAAATTCACGAAAACCCCAATTTCACTTAAAAAGTCATTTTTCCGAAAATCTAGCAAGCACAAATCACCGTTTTTGTACAAAACTCGATGTATAGACGAATCTAGAGGCCACAATATTCACTAAATATCTTAAATAAGTCATAAAAATGATTCTCATAATTTAATCTCATTAAATTCCATAAACCCCAAAAACCTAGTTTACAAATTATCCAATTTTAACAATTTTCAAGCAAAAAAATTCTGGATTTAAGAATTAAGCTTAGATTTGCATAACCTAAGGTATTAAACCACTCATTATAATGTTAATAATGCTATGAAACCATAATTAGATTTTTAAACCTAATTATTAGACTAATTATAAAAACCTAGTTAGCAATTAGCAAAGTTATCACAATTTTAAATTAACAAATTAGTAAATAGCAACTAACTTAGATTTTGCATACAACCACATATTAATCTCCTCATTACACCCATAACCAATTGATAAAAACCTCACTTGATCACAAACCCTAATCATTAATTCAAAACCCTTCTCTTGAATTTTAGTTCAAGCACCTAGAACTAATTAAAAAAACTTAATTAAGCTAACATGAAACAATTAACACAATTTAAGAAAAGGTTAGAATTTATACCTCATGATCAAGAGATCAAACATGAAATTCAAAGCCTCTAAAATGCCAACTTGCTCTCTAGATCCATGCAAGAATAGCTAATGAAAAATGGGTAGGAGTTAGATTTGAGTTTTGGTTTAATTTTTGATGGAAATTTGATGGATTTTGAAGACTTTTTGATGAGGAAAAGAGAGGGGGAAAATTGGGGCTGCACAAAGGGGGGCTCGGCTGAAAATGGAGGGGAGAGGAGAGAGAGGGAGGTGAGGAAAATAGTCCAAGTCAAGGCATAAAGTCAAAGGTCCAACTCATTTTACAATTTCCTTTCATTTCCTTTGTTTTCTTTCTTTTCTTTTCTTTTGCAAACCAAGTGGGGACAAGAGAGGGGGCTGCTGAATTCAGCCAAGGGGAGAAGTGAATGGGGGTGTGTGGGTGTGGGTACGGTGTGGGGTGATGAAAAATGATAAATACAATACCCCAAACATCCATTTACGCTAAAAAAAAAGACTTTTTTCTTCAATAATTTCTAAACCATTTTAGCAAATGATTTCGTTCCAAAAAGCACATGATAAAATTTTATTTAATGTTTTATGATGCACAAAATTTGTTTCAACTCATTCCAATTTGTAATTTTCCCTAATTAAATGTATTAGTGACGGCTTAAAATAATAATAAAATAATATTTTTTCAGAAAATTTGAAATTTCACCAGCGGCTCAATAAACACCAAATAATAGCAATTACATAGCTAGAATATGTATATTTAATTTTTATAATAAGATATTTGTATTTTGACTTTTTACAGAAAACCCCCTTATTTTACCGATTTTTCGAAATTTCACCGAAACGATTTTCAAAACGTTACAATCTTCCCCCCTTAAAGAAATTCGGTCCCCGAATTTAAATTCAAACTCCCCCAAATACTAAAATATCTAAGAAAACCATCAAGTCGTCGGGGCTCCGAAATTGTAACTACATAAAACAAATCGTAGCGCAGCGCATGCGCTTGAAAAATGAGCATATAACTCAAATCAAAACTCCGTCAAGCATCCCGCAATCATCGGAGTCATGGAGAAGACATCAATGCCAAATCCAAATCAAAACCAATATGACATAACTCGAAACTATACATGTAAATATCGAATCCATATATGTAAGTATCTGAAGGAAATGCATGCCAAATCTCTTTAAGTCGCTGTGCACGCGTATAACACTGCACAGTGGCGGACGTCTATCATAAGCAAATAACTATATACATATATACCTTTGTTTGAAATGTACGTTCCGCCGTTTTGGAAACAATTTAGAAGGGTCTCCTTGTTTTAAACATTTCGTGTCATATCAGACACGTAGGTAAATACTGAGGCTATAGCTCGCTTTTTGGAAATCCCTTCAATAACTATCAATGCATGCAAAATATATTTAGGTACTGTCCTCTGACTAGTCCTGCTCAGTACGAAAACACATAGCAATATCATAAAAACGTACTGCTCTATACGAAATAAATCCCAAAATATGCACATGAATGCTACGTGCGTCTGGTGCGCACGGAAATCAAAATCCATGAATGTGCCATACATGCGCACAGAAACAACATCTAAGTGCATCGGGTGTGCACGAAACATCTGTCGTAGGCAACGTGTGTGCCTGACAGTAAAATTAGGTGCATCTGACATGCACGAAAAATCTCGAATTAGTGCATCTGGTGTGCACCAAATCGCATCTCGTAACAGGCGCCCAACAGGCGCTAAAAATCCAATCCGGTGCATAAAATGCACAAAACAAATATCGAGCATCACCCTCGAAATCGAAATCCAGTGTATCCAAGTGCACAAAATACATGTCACTGCACTGCCAGCATATATAAACTATACAAAGTGCAGGAACCAAATCGCGTACGTGCATACGCACAAAATCAACTCAACTGTTTAAAACCGTAAAATCACAAACATGTGAAATTAAAGCACGAAAATGATATCAAGTGCAACACTGTGCAAAGATCGTAAATCCTCAATCATCAAAATCAAATCATACGAATAAATCACCCAAAACATCGAAATCAATAATGGCGGAACAGTACCGCTCAAATGCATCCTCTAAGAATCTCGGCCAACTGTCACAGTCCCTAGTAGGACGTCTCGTCGATGATCATGAACTCTGGCCTGCTGGTGTGCATAACAATGACCACTCCTGGGTTAAGGTCTTCACTGTGAATTACCAATCTCTCGGTCCATCGGCTCATCGGCCCTGTCAGGTGTGCTAACGGGGATGATCCCATTCTGGCACTTCTCTGGTCATCTCTCGGTCAATCATTACGACCACTCGTAAGACAGCATATCACTGGCGTCGGCCTCTGGCTCTCTGAATGTACATGACACATCTGATCCTGGGTTCAAGTATCATTGCAGCAGTGTCCTGGAAGGAATCCTGCTCACGGTCTCTTCCATGTCTCGTCTCTGCCAACTGTCCGGAAGTCATTGTCCTTTCCTATATCTGCATCTTGCTCTGGAACGATTGCATACTCATCGCGACTCCTTCTAGAAGGTAAGTCCAAGTACCATGCCTCGGCATGCGCATCGCCTCTCTGATGTCGGCGGAGTGGAACGTCATCTCATCTAGATCTGGTGCGAACCTCTTACTCCACTTTTCTCTAATGTCGTCTGCTTTGGACTCGTCTCGTCGCGGCTGCATTGACTGAGCTCCAACGACTATCCTCGTATCTGGAGTCTCCCAAGAATGCATCTCACCACCAAGCATCCGAATTAAGTCGAGCCATCCGATCGAGTCATCAAAACCTCATAATCCCCCAAGAGCTCAACCTCTTGGGCACAGTTTAATAGTATCGAGTACATACCATAGCATAGGTGGTCCAGCCGTAGAAGGGCAAACCCAAGCCTCACTAATGGCGCCGTAGAACTGCCGTAAACCCAAAGGTTCAAAGGCTTTCACACGGTCATTATGTCGAGTTAGGGTTTCATTCTTCTAGAGGGACCATGGAATTGCCTGCATGTCTTTCCGACTACTTTAAACTTGGAATAATAGGTTTCTGACATTCGATCATCTCTGTCGACTCTCAACGTCTCCGCGTGAAGTCGTCTCTAGCTGGAATCAATCTATCTGATGACCTCGCATCGGTGTAGGCGAACGATCCACATGTCCTAGTCATTCATCCTTGATGACTAGCGACCTTCTATCATCTCTTAGTACAACTTATATTGCAATAGCTCCAACATCTGGGGCGATATCTCGTCGTTCGCAGCAATAACTGGCTCACTCGTCTGCATGCTGAACCATGCCTCAATCATCAGGAGTAAGCAACACACCAACGGTCATCAAAATCTGGCTGGCCTGTATCATTGGCTCAATTCTCTAGTGTCGATCAGCGCCTCCGAGTAACCTCATAAAGGCGATCCGCCAAACACTCGTGGCGCGAAAACACAGTAAAAAGATACATCTCTGCAATCGTATGTCGCCGGAATTTCGCCCTGGTCAGTCCTCGTTCGTGACGAGCTTGTGCTGACCGTAGCTCTCCCTGCCGTAACCGTAGCAGCAAAACCAAACTGGTACCGATGAGGCTAGATCAGGAGAGAATATAATACTGAACAAGGAAATGTACATCCTAAGGCTTCATAAGTGGAGTGGCGTGTCGTAAATATGCCGCGGAACATACCAACGGTACGTCACTCTACCTTAGTCACCTGTTCCATCAACCAAGGGTCATCCTACGCTCCGAAGGTAAAACCTAACGCTCTGATACCAACTTTGTCACGACCCGAAAGTACGAAACATGACCGGCACTTAAACTACGAACGTCTCGAGGCGTACGTAATCTAAGTAAACCAAAAACCCAGAGATCCAAACCAAGAAAATAGTAGAGTGCAGGAAAAACCAACTTAAAGCAAGTAGTTTCAATAGCATAAGCCGAATTATGCGGTTTTTTAAAAACATCAAAATTTTACTGAAAATTTCGGCAGAGTCTCCTTTGTAAATACTGGCCCCCAAACGGGATACAACATGAATAGTATACGAAATCAATAAAAAGGCATCCCCAAGCGGGAGCTAGCTCTTCGTCAATCGACGGTCACAACCACACAAGCAATATAATATACAACGCCGAAAGGCGAGGATCACAACAGAAAAGGAAACTCAAAACAGCATGAAATTCGTATAAATATAACGCGCGACTCTAAGGTCGATAGAATAAACAACACTGGTCTCTATCTCTGAAATAATTACATGTTTGGTTGATGGAACTTCTAAATACAACAGAATAATAATATACAAGATATAATGGGGGTACGATACAAGTAAACCCACCTACTAGCAAATCACCCGAAGGAAACTATGCCCGCAAGCCGTAATGAAACCTGTACGGCAAACTTGCAAGAAACTGGGGCACAACGGGGGTGAGTTGCCAACTCGTGAATAGAAAAATATCTACGAATAGAAATCGCATGTATGACGCAATCCTAGGTCATACGAGCAATATACATCCTCAAATATATATAACCAGCAGCCTATAACAAGGCTAGGGTAAATATCTAACCCGAGTGTAATCTCATGTACCCGTGTCAGTGCCCAAGGGTAGCAATATATCATATGAATAAGGTATGAATGCATGAAAACAGAATACATGTAAATGAAGAACTGTTTCCATAACTTAGTGATATTTCCTTTGTATTTTTAAAATGAGGTATCATAATGAAATCAGCATAAAACAGTGCCTAGCATCGGCACAAAACGTAATCCCAATATCTCGATATCTCTGTATCACAGTCTCTGTACCTCAATATCTCAAAATCTCAATGTCTCAATCACAATATCTAGGGCGCCGTCAGTCCAGACCGGCCCCTACCATCCATCTCAAGACCACGACGGTATCCTCCGGATATCCGACGCGTCGGGTAAAATCACCGGTAGGTAGTGCTCTCCTGCCAGGCTCACATCGTCATCATCACGCGCTTCTTGCCCCGGGGTACCTTACCGGGTCCACCATGTACCCGAAACGGTTCATCCGCCTCCTCGAATCGGGTCTCGAAATCCATCAGCAAACTCATGATGGACGACTCATACATCATGGGAAAACCGCACTTTTTATTTTAAAAGAGAGAAAACGGTTTATATATGTTTTGCGGTTTTCCTCCAAATCCAGAAAATATCATGGAAATCCGAATCATCAATAGGATGTAAAACTATGAATATAAGCATGAGAATCCATGAATACAGCATAACAATGAATAACAGTATGCATGAAGTGACAAGTAATAACTACAATGTCTAATATGGCATATAAGGGAAGTACACTAATATCATGTCAAAACTACTAGCTAACAAGCTAAGTCAAGAAAATATATCATCTAAAGTGTACGTGACATGGCAATTACCGATGAAGATGTGTGTGAGCCGGCAAGTAGGTGTACGTGGTACATACGCATCATCGGTAATGGTGCTGGTGTCCTAACAGCATGATATCAATAATGGAATATGCAGCAAAATAAGTATGCGAGGCAGAGCGAACAGCAATAATGAGCGGAAGCTGAAAACTAGACGCAACTATAACTAATCTGCATTAATCTAATATAAGTCCTACAAATGGTGCCTTTTGAAATAACACGAATCATGGGGTTTTGAAAATAGGGGCTACGGTGTTTTTCTGAAAAGATACATCTTTTGAAATCTCCGTAGGATCCCTTGGGCTGTCTTTTAAAGTACCCACGATTCGTTAGTTTTTGAAATAGGTAAGAATCGAATCTAATCTAACAACTAAACTAAACTAAATGGCTAAGCTAACCAGCTGGACTACAGGTAAGGAAACCGCCTAATATCTGAGTCGATGTATATACATACCTGCATATATATTAGTCGGTGATCCCGCCTCAATAATATCATATCCGATACCATATCTATAATCAGGCATCCCAAGTCAAGAGTGCGGATCAATCATCAATATATAGCTCGTACGTAAATCCGTCGTACGGCATCCCCAAATCTGGGTACGGGTCAAAGTCACATCAATCACCCTATTCATTTGGTATCTTCTTTATCAAATATCATGATCCGGAATAATGTCCTACGTCTAGTACAATATTGATGCCATCTATGTATGCATGCGGGTGTAAGAATTACTACGTCAGAAGACCCGCTAAAACATCATGTCGTATCTCAATACGAACCAAATCACGTCACCGATTTCCTGGCCTCAAGCCCAATCTCATCGACTCATCTCAAATTCCAAATACTATCCTCAAATCCAGTATATGAACACATAGTCCCATACCCATGTGAACACATAAATATATATTCCCATACACGCCCATATGAAATAAGGAATGTATGCAAGTATGTATATGTGTGTATGTGTAAGTGTAGTGCACCCACTACCTAAGGTTTCGTAACCATGCACCAATCCAACACCAATATCCATCTAAAATCATCAATAATAAATCCTAACAACATATCATAAATTGTTGGTGTGTATACGCATCCGTATACATCACCACGGACTGCGGGGGTGCTATACGCCATCCACCCGACTTCTCCCCGTAGATATAAATCTACTCACCTCGTCCTCGCTAGCCGATGCCGACGTCGCCACGCGCTTGCTTGTCGTCTCGAAGTCCACATGGGGTACCTACATATCATAACGCACCATATCGCATTAAAATCCGCCTCATGACCAAAACGACGCACGAATCTCACATAGGTCAAAACTTATGGTTGCTTCACAAATCGACCCAAAAACCCTCGATGTCGGCGTACAAACGCCAAACCATCGAGAAAGCTTCCAACACACTAATTTGTACAATTACAAGCACTAATTATAATATAAAATAGCTTAAAATTCACGAAAACCCCAATTTCACTTAAAAAGTCATTTTTCCGAAAATCTAGCAAGCACAAATCACCGTTTTTGTACAAAACTCGATGTATAGACGAATCTAGAGGCCACAATATTCACTAAATATCTTAAATAAGTCATAAAAATGATTCTCATAATTTAATCTCATTAAATTCCATAAACCCCAAAAACCGAGTTTACAAATTATCCAATTTTAACAATTTTCAAGCAAAAAAATTCTCGATTTAAGAATTAAGCTTAGATTTGCATAACCTAAGGTATTAAACCACTCATTATAATGTTAATAATGCTATGAAACCATAATTAGATTTTTAAACCTAATTATTAGACTAATTATAAAAACCTAGTTAGCAATTAGCAAAGTTATCACAATTTTAAATTAACAAATTAGTAAATAGCAACTAACTTAGATTTTGCATACAACCACATATTAATCTCCTCATTACACCCATAACCAATTGATAAAAACCTCACTTGATCACAAACCCTAATCATTAATTCAAAACCCTTCTCTTGAATTTTAGTTCAAGCACCTAGAACTAATTAAAAAAATTTAATTAAGCTAACATGAAACAATTAACACAATTTAAGAAAAGGTTAGAATTTATACCTCATTATCAAGAGATCAAACATGAAATTCAAAGCCTCTAAAATGCCAACTTGCTCCCTAGATCCATGCAAGAATAGCTAATGAAAAATGGGTAGGAGTTAGATTTGAGTTTTGGTTTAATTTTTGATGGAAATTTGATGGATTTTGAAGACTTTTTGATGAGGAAAAGAGAGGGGGAAAATTGGGGCTGCACAAAGGGGGGCTCGGCTGAAAATGGAGGGGAGAGGAGAGAGAGGGAGGTGAGGAAAATAGTCCAAGTCAAGGCATAAAGTCAAAGGTCCAACTCATTTTACAATTTCCTTTCATTTCCTTTGTTTTCTTTCTTTTCTTTTCTTTTGCAAACCAAGTGGGGACAAGAGAGGGGGCTGCTGAATTCAGCCAAGGGGAGAAGTGAATGGGGGTGTGTGGGTGTGGGTACGGGTGTGGGGTGATGAAAAATGATAAATACAATACCCCAAACATCCATTTACGCTAAAAAAAAGACTTTTTGTTCAATAATTTCTAAACCGTTTTGGCAAATGATTTCGTTCCAAAAAGCACATGATAAAATTTTATTTAATGTTTTATGATGCACAAAATTTGTTTCAACTCATTCCAATTTGTAATTTTCCCTAATTAAATGTATTAGTGACGGCTTAAAATAATAATAAAATAATATTTTTTCAGAAAATTTGAAATTTCACCAGCGGCTCAATAAACACCAAATAATAGCAATTACATAGCTAGAATATGTATATTTAATTTTTATAATAAGATATTTGTATTTTGACTTTTTACAGAAAACCCTCTTATTTTACCGATTTTTCGAAATTTCACCGAAACGATTTTCAAAACGTTACACATCACAACGCTGGTAGTCAAGCAAGATCCTAAGAGCTCTATCAATACGTATACTCACATATTAAGATAGAAAAACCAAGTAGCATACTACCATGTTTAGCAAGACTGTTATATACATGTGAATATCCCAAGCTTCCATTAAGTAATATACAAATTAGTATGATACAATAATGGCCCCTAGGGCATATACACTAACAGAGCATGCACGTACTGCACTACTCTATCATATGCCAGCAAGTAAGATCTATATGCGACAAGCAGTAGGTGCAATAATCATGCAAATGCTCTGTCAGGTAAAATAACTACAGGATGAGATAAATGATAATCAATGCTGAGCATGGGATAAATAACATCTACACGGAATATCAACGTGGAAAGATAATCGGTGCCCAAAACTGTACCCCAAATCCTAAATAAACTCAGGGGTCGGCACTCTCCTCGGCCCTCAAATCCTGTAAATCTCTGAGAATCACGAGTGCCCAACATTGGCACCCCAAATATCATAAAATACTCGTGTCCAGCATCGACACGCAAATCCTCATATATCGGGCTCCGTAAATCCGGATCAGCCCACGGGCTCCGTCTGCGGTATCGGCCCTCGGCCCCGGCAGTACGGATCATCCCGAATCCATCTCGCGACTCTGGTCAGTATCCTCCGGATAACCGCCACGTCCAACCAATCACCGGTAGGTACTCGCCCACCTCCAGGCTCAATCGGCAAAATCCATCGATCATCTTGCCTAGGCGAACCATACCGGGTCCACCACGAACCCGCAAACGGATCATCCAACACCTCGAATCGGGTTTCAAGCATACGTCTCAGCACCGAGAAAACGCGCGGTGGACGCACCAAAATATCATATCATGAGGAACCGGGTTTTTCAATAGTGCATCTTTTCTTAAATAATCCCGCGGTCCTCAAAACCAGAAATCACATGAAAATCCAACACCAATAAGTAAATCAAATGCGATGTGCAGTGTACATCAAGCCATAAATAGGTACAAGGGAAAACCGCTTTTAAAATAGTTTCAGTTTTTAAAGACATCATGCAGCTCCCAATTTCTATGAAAATCATATCGAATCATATGTGAAATGAACTACAGCAATATAATCATGGCAATTCTATAGTGAGTGTGTCATGGCAATTACTAACGGTGTGTGTGTAACATGCAGATTAGTGCTCGTGCAACATGAACCGTTAGTAATAGTGCAGTGTTCTATCGATTCTAAGTTTACATACATATAGCAAAGAATGCAGTATGCAACAACAGTATCCATGACAGTCAATAGGGTAAATGCAAAATTTAGCTATAAGGTCCTATCAGCCCTGACGCATAACGCCATGCGGGCGATATCCCCGTAGATGTTAAATCTACTCACCGAAGTCTCGCGCTAAGTGTAGCCGACGACTTGGTTCCCCTTCTTCGCAGCGTCCGTCTCACTCGCCTGCGAACCTAGAATCACACAATATATCACACATAAGCTCAAATCCACAAAAACGTGATATTAAGGTCAAACTAGAAACCCGCGTCGCAAACCAAGCGCGCGTGTGCGCGATACGCTAAAACGTGTGATTACGCGCTTGAAACTATCCCGACGCGTCGCGATACGCAGAAACCCCAAACCCACACACGTATCACGCGTGTCGCGAAGGTTTAAAAATACGAGAAACAGGTATTTAGCTCCAGATTTTTCTACGGCAACAATTAAATAAAATTACACATGCCATGAGTCTAAGGGTAGCAGCAGACACCTATAGAGCCAAACCCTAACCCATTCCCTCCCCATCTGGCCGCAAATTGCGGCCAGAATCAATATTCCGGCGGCCTGAACAAATCATATGGGGGTCGTGTTCTACACATAGGATCAGCACTTCACAACTATACTGCAGTCATCTTAATTTTAATCTGAACTCACTGGGTCGATAGCAGTTTGCAGAAAGCTTGATTTTGCTCAAAAACGATGAATTTGCATCAAATAGCAATCTGGTGGTATTTTAGTGCAATTGGAGGCTAAGCTAGGTTAACATGGCCCTAACAACACTCCATCAACTTACTAAAACCAATTCATACATCACTTGATCAAAGTTCCCCCTAATTACCACATATCGCACTAAAACGCACCATTAATCACTAATAGAAGCTAAGCTACACTAATTAAGCAAACTAGGGGGTAAGTTCAAGAAGTATACCCCACACTCGACCCTAGGAAGCTGGAGGAAGAAGAAGGAGTAGAGGGAAGGAGCTGCAACTGGAGTTGTTGCTGTGGCTGCTGTTCACTGCTGCTGCTGCTCACTGGTGCTGCTGCTGTTCACTGCTGCTGCTGTGCTTGCTTCTACTGCTGCTGTGCTTGCTGTGGATGTGGGTGTATGAGTGTGAGAGTGAGGTTGAGAGAAATGAGCACAAGAATGAGAGGAAATGATAACTCCTAATGTCAACCCCTCCTTTCTCTCTCATCATTAAATGCAAGCATGGCTTTGCCATGATGCATTCTATCTCTCTCTCTCTCATTCTCACCAAGGCAACACTCCAAAAGAAAATTCAAATTAAAACCACCATCAATTAACTAAATAGACTTAATTAAAACCCAAAAGACTTAATCCCCATTATTAAACCCACCATGGTTGCTAATCATGGTATAACCTCGTTTTAAACCTTAGTTTACATGCACATGTGTGTGCAAGCCTAGGAAAATTCTAGAAAAATATTTATTAAATTTGGAAAAATATTTGAAACTCAATTTGGTAAACTTTTTATTAAAAACCCTTTATTTAAATATAATTAGCCACTAAACACATCCTAAGGTGTTATATCAAGAGAGAGGGTTGTAAAGCTATACCGATCGATCTGTGTCCTTCGTTCTTTGGCCACCATCCCAAGCTTCTCGCAGCATCTCCGGTGTCGATCTCCTCGTCGGAAAGGGCACCACATCATCGATTCTTTTTACAGGCTCCCGCTTCATCCGAAGCAACTCGGGCACGAAGTGTGCTAGCCGACGTGCCCAAGGTGAAGTAGAGAATGTTATGATCACTTTGTCTCTTGCATCCATTGCTTGGATGGAGGTTGAAGGTGTTGCCATTGATGAAGACAATGAGCTAGAGGAAGAAGAAGAAGAAGAGAAGGATTTCTTTTTCTTTTCTTTTCTTTTGATGGAATGAGAGCGAGAGAGTGATAGAAAAAGAAATACAAGAGCTAACATATCATATGGCAGCCCCCTTCTCTCTCCTTCTCATTTCATGACTTAAATCAATCCACAAATGTGACATTTTTGCTAAAAAAGAGACCATGAGTCATGATATATGTCTATGTCACATTTAATGCATTCCATGATGAATTCTAGCTCATTATATCCATATGCAAACATTAATCCAAATGTTTGCCACAACAAAAAGATACGGCAACATCTAAAGTAATCTCGTGACGGATCACAAGGATACCGCTCACCTGTATATACATACCTGCATCCGCATTCCGACTGAATGCGAATGCGATGAGACTAAAGTAATCCAACAAATCTAATACTAGGATCCGGCTTAAACCAAAGCCCACTAGTATGATCCGTGCAATACCGCACGTATATGATCGAACCCTGCCATATATCATATGGCCTCTACAACGTTTCGCCCGAAACTTGAGAAACTGTTTGTGGGGGACTATAAAGACTCGTCAATACTTTGGCTGTGGATTTAACCACTAGCACGTCAGAGGTATTAGCCGTACGTAACGGGCTACCAGGTATTGACCAAAAGGGAGGTCGATGAGCGAACTCATCCTGACACCCTACTGTGCCTGTCAATGACAATATCCGTACAGTCCGGTCCGTTCGTCTATAAGCATCGCATGGCGGGCCTAGGTGGTTGATAAAAGTCAGACCCCCAAAAGCGGTACAAGTCATGTCGGAGTGTAGCCCAAAACACCCTGAGATACTACTGGAATACCTACCAGTAAATCTCCTGTCTTGGCCAAGGACTTCGTGTAATGGCTCTCCTAGACACAGCGCGATCTCACCCCCAATACCGGGAGAGACGAAACTCCTCCCGATGCGCTCACTGCCTCTATGTGGCTCGGTACTGTACCCAACTAAAACCTGTTTGCACGACTCCTTTGAGCCGTGGTAGGATAGTAATCAAAGCATAGTGGGAACTCACACGAGATAAATGACGATCTCAGGTCGATGAACTAACCTGTACACATGTCGCCAGGGAACTGCTATCTGACGTCAGGTATGATACCAACTAGCATGTTCCCGGCGAGTCCTGTCCGGTGTACTCATAACCCAATGAGCACCTGTATACATCTTAGATGAACCAACTGACACCAATGGCTTATGAGACCGGCCACCGCCCCTCGTCAGGGTCTCGACTGTATACACTAGTCTACTACGGAGTATCGATGCCCAGTCTCGAAAACTCCCACGACTAGGGACCATTTTAAGGATGTGCTTATAGACCCCAGCTCCCACGTATATGATCGCCATCATACTGCTGGCCGTCAAGAAAGAATCCTAAGGGCTCTACCAACGTGCAATAGTGATCTGTAATGTCACCTAAAGCAGTACACGATGATAAAGATAAACCAGATAGCATACTATCATCTTGAGTAAGACTGTCCTACCAGCATAGGTCCTCCCTCAATCATTGCAATCACGTGCCTGTGATCCAATAATTGACTCTGAGGGCACTATATCCAACATATGCAACAGTCATGTAAGGTACTATTAATACATGAAGCGATGATATGACAATGTATATATGCTACAACCATGAAAGGTACTCTAGCAGGTACAACTTATACAAGAAGCAATGCATATAAAATAAATGCGGAGTATGGGGTAAAACATGTCATTCCCATGGAATCCTGACATCGTGGTAGGACCCAAAGTCCATCAAGACAATCCAAATCCCAATTTCCTCAATCAGCCCCCAAATTGGCTCTCATATCATGTAAGTCTCATAAATCCTGAATGTACAATATCAAGTATATCTCATATATCCTGAATGTACAATATCAAGTCAATCTCATATATCCTGTATCCAATATCAAGTCAATCTCCTATATATTCTGTATCCAATTATCAAGTAAATCTCGTATATCCTAAGTGTCCAATATCAAGTAACTTTTATATATCCTGTAAGTCTCAGCGAATCCTAAGTGCCAAACACCGACACTCATGATCCAAAACAGTGAATCCTAAGTGCCAAACATCGACACTTATGATTCAAAACAGATTTATACGTCCTTCGAATCTTAAGTGCCAAACACCGACACTCTCGATCCCGTATCGGTATTATACGTCCTTCGAATCTTATGTGCCAAACACCGACACTCTCGATCCCGTATCGGTATTATACGTCCTTCGAATCTTAAGTGCCAAACACCGACACTCTCGATCCCGTATCGGTATTAAAACAAATCTCTGAGTGGATGCATGCAAATATCAAGTAAAGAATAAGAATACTTGCATAATTTCATGAAACCACTACGGTCCTCAAATCCAGAAAACATCGAGTAATGAATAAGTATAAATGAATGAATCAATACACATATATTAGCGTCCCATTCCACTAATATATGTATATAGGCATATATAACAGCGTCCCATTCCACTGTTATATATACTTAGGAGTAAAATATCAGAGAAGATCATATGATGTCTATGAATGTAATATATGCAACATGAAACAGTAATATGAGCATGTAAAGGAAAAACCGCTATTTAACTGCAACAAGTTAATATATATATCATGGGTTTCCTAATTTCCTCTAAGTCCATATAATATCAAATAAAGGTGAACATGTAGCTATAGCCAGGTATGTGTAACCATGTTGGTATAGCAAGATATATGTATCTACCTATCGATAATGATGTAATACTCTCCAGGTATAAGTGAAGTATGTATGCAAGGTATACATGTAGCTATGTCATTACGTATGAAATATACCTATCACTAATGGTAACTAGCATGTAAGCATGTCAACGCATATGTGTAAGCATATAGTTATACAGGTATGCTATATGTCATATGCATAAAGAAATATGAATCAATGTCTCAATGTCCCTAACCAAACAATATCATATAGGTATGTGTGTTGTACGTGTCAGGGCAATTATTAACGGTGTGTGTGGTATACAATCAGTGCTCATGCAACATGAGCCGTCAATAATAGTGCAGGGTCCTAAGGGTACAAGTCCAAGCACAACAAATAACTAGGCAATAAGGTGTATGCGCAACTCTATATATGAAATAGAATATGCGACAATATCATGTCATCTCTAGCCCAGACGGATAAAGCCATGCGGGCAATTCCACTGTAAATGTTAAATCTACTCACCAACACTCTTGGCTATGTAAAGCCTACCACTCGCTTTCCCCTGTTCGCAGCGCCCAAAGTCCCCGCCTGCGATCCTGAACACATAAAACAATAAAGCGAGCGTATATAAGCAATCGACCAAAAATACGTACAACTACGTTTAATTGATGCACCAACTCCAAACGTACTCTCGAGTGTTCGTTTAGCAGCTAACGTGCGTAGCGACACTACGAAACGAACCCAAGAGCAAAATCTACACAAAGACCCGAACGACATCGGTACGACCCTAGTTAGGAATGCAAAGCGATACAACTACCAATCCTAGACCCTGATCATACCGATCACGCATTCACAACACACTAATAAACGTGGAATCAATATAATTAACATCACAATGTCAAAAGAAACCCACGCCTAAAACTTACCAAAATCTAGTAAGCAACATACAACATTTTAGCACCAAACTACAACTTTTTACCAAACTTGAATTTACAAACATCACTAATTAGCAAGATTAAACCATTTAAATCTTTACTATAATTTTAAATCTCACTAATTAGGATTAGTAAAAGTTTAGTTTGCTAATTAGCTAAATTATCCAATTAAGAAATATCCTTTACCAAATAAGCAACTTGGTTTAATTTTCTTCAAGCTTAACATATTAATTAACAATTTCACTAATCAAAACCCTAATTTGATTAATAAAACCCATACTAGAATTTCCAAATATGAATTTAAAAGCTTAATTTAAACATCTAATTAAGCTAATTAAAGTAATAATACCACAAAGGAGATTAGGGTTTGGGTTTATACCATCAAAGACACAAGATTTGAAACAAGAACAATCCAAACTTTAGCCTCCAAAATCCTCACTAGAATGAAGATCCAAGCAAGTTTTTTGAAGAAGAATGATAGGAAATGATTATATTTGAGTTTATATGAATTTATTTGGATTTTTCATGATTTATTTGAAGCAAAATGAGATGAAAATGGAGAAAAGAAAAAGAGGGCAGAAATGGGGAAGGGAGGCTCGGCCAAGTGTGATGGGGAGGGTGTTTTGTGTAAAAAGAAGAAATATCTAGTAAAAGAAACAACATTAAATGCTAATTAATGCATTTTGCCACCTTTTCTTTTCTTTTCTTTTTAATTTTTCATTTTAATTCACAAAATATCTAGATATTTGGAATGAATGGTTTAACAAAATATCTAATGATTAAATTAGCATAAAACCATATTAGTAGTAATTAACCCACACAAAAAAGTAATTACCACTAATAAAGTGCACAAATAAAGTATTAAAATAATATTTTATTAGGGAAAAATTTTATGTGAACCAAAACTTCCCATTGACCCCCAAAGTTCGCGCACTAGCTTTATTCTAGCTAAACTAGGCGCCGGCAAGTTTATATTGAAGTTTGATCACAATCGGGTTAAAATGGAAAATACCGACTATTTTACCCTAAAAACGGAAAATTCGCAAAACGATTTCTAAAACGTTACAATATTCCCCCCTTAAAGAAATTCGGTCCCCGAATTTAAAATTCTCACTAAGCGTACCTTCAAAGAGAAGAGTACAAAACTCCCAAAAATTGCTCGCAGCCTCCCAAGCGATCACCTCACTACACGGCTACGTCCATGAAAACCCTCCACAGATGGCAAGTCCCTTGACTGAAGTTTCTCCACCTCCCGAGCCATTAACACACTTGGCTGCCGGTGAACGAAATGATCGAGTTGAAGCTAAATGGTTTGGTGCTGAATCATGTGAAAAAGGTCATGAAGGTATTTGCAAAGTATCGACATAAGGAAATACGGGGTGAATACTCAATAATCTAGACGGAAGTGCCAATTTATAGGCAACGGAACTAACTCGCTTGAGGACCTCAAAAGGACCTACAATCTTGGGACTAAGCTTCCTAAAACTCAACACGCCATTTCATCGGAAAAATCCTTAGGAATACATGATCTCCTACTGCGAACTCAAGTCTGCGACCACCATAGTCGGCATAAGACTTCTGTCTGCACTGGGCTGCTATCATCCTGACCTGAACCAACTGGATCATCTCCGAAGTCTCTAGACTAGCCTGGGTCCAAAAAATCCTACTCTCGCAGAGTCAGAAAAACAGACTGGCGATCGACACAACCTACCAAACAAAACCTAAAGGTTGCCAATTGGAACGTCTCCTGATAACAGCTATCGAAGGCGAACCCTATCAATGGCAAGTGACGATCCCAACTGCCAATAAACAACTAGTACGTACGCACAAGTATATCCTCCAGAGTCTGTATAGCCCACTCTACTGACCATCGTCCCACGGATGGAAAAGCGGAGCTAAAGCTCAACCAGTACCCAAGGCTTCCTGAAGCTTCTGCCAAAGACACCTAGCGAACGGGGTGCCTCTTTTGGATACAACGCATGAAGGAACTCCATACAAACGCACAAACTTAACAAAGAACAACTGAGCAAACTGTGCATAACCGGATTACAAACACCCAAATGGAGTCACACCCTGTCTAGACCGGGGTAGACACCATAATGAAATTCATGGAGATCTACTCCCATTCCCACTCCGGAACGGTTAAAGGTTGCAACTCTCTAGTCGGTCTCAGATGCTCAATCTTAGCTCACAACAAGACAGACACCTTGAAACGAAATCCGAAACTTCACTCTTCATCCCTGCCCACTCGTAACTATCTCACAAGTCATGTCATATGTTGGTGGAACTTGAATGAACACAGAAAGCTGTCCGATGTGCCTGCTCTAGGATTTCGCGTCTCGACCCATCAGCATTAGGTACACACAAACGCGTCCCTAAACGTAGTACATCTGGTCACAAATCAAGGACACCGAATCTTTACCCAGCCGAGTATGCTCAAGAATCTCTGACGAACGAGCCTCGGCGGGATGTGCCTCGCGAAAGCGATTAAGTAAAAGTGGTCGGGCGCGGACATGAGCAAGCTATCCCCCTTTTTGAAGAGGCGAACATAGCTGTACTCTACGAACGCACAAGAACTGTAAATCTGCAGAAGTCTGTCTCAACAATCAAAACCCGCTGCAGGAAGAAGTACATTAAGCTCTGGTGGTCCGTGAAAATCTGACATGACTCTCTGATCAAGTAGTGTCCTCAGATCTTCAACGCACGACCACCGCGGCCATCTCCAGATCAAGAGTGGGATATCCTGCTCGTACTTCCTCCAACTGTCGGGAAGCATAAGCGATAACTCTATAGTGCCACATCAGCGCAAAATCGAGCCCCACTCGCGAAACATCACAGTTAAACAACAAAGTTGCCCAAACCAGAAAGCAAAGAAAGAACTGGTGCAGTCGTTAACCGAATCTCCAACTGCTGAAAACTCCGCACACATGCCTCAGTCCAAAGAAAAGAACCTCCTTTCCGGCTAGTCCAGTCAACGGTGCAGCGATACACTAGCAATCCTATACGAAACGGCGGTAAAACCTGCTAAGCCCAAAAATCTGCGGACCTCCATCCCGTACACAAGTCTGGGCCAAAGCTGTACAGCAATGATCTTCCTCGAAACCATACGAAAACCGTCTCCTGTAACTACAAGACCTAGGAGTCAACACAATCAAGCCTGAAGGAACATTCCGAGAATTTAGCAAACAGCTGGCGCTCTCCCAATGTCTGCAAAACAAATTCTCAAGTGCTGCCCTAGTTCCTCACGACTCTTAGAGAAGACCAGAATGTCATCAATGACACAACAATAAACTGGTCGAGAAACGGCCTGAAGAAATCTGGTTCATCATATCTACGAATGCTGCTAGGGCATTGGTGAGTCTAATGACACCACCAAAACACATAAAGCCCGTAGCACGCACCAAAAGCAGACTTCGGAATGACATCACTCCGAACCCGCAACCAATGATGACCTGATCCCAAACAAACATAGAAAATGTCTCACATTCTGGAGCTGATCGAAGAAATCGTCAATGCGAGGTAAATGATAACTATCCACACCGTAAGCCGGTTCAATTGACGATCCATCAATACACAACCTCAAACTGCCGTCCTTCTCCTTGACGAACAGAAATATGAGCTCCCCAAAGCGGAACACTCAGACGCACACGCCCCAGCTATCTAGCAACTCTGCAGCAGATCCTTAAGCTTCCTAAGCTTCGCCGGCTCATCTGGAACAACGTCGAAAAATTCTCGCACGATGGAAACCCGGTCCAACGAACCACTATGGCTCCGGTATCATGAATGAACGCCAAGAATCCTCGACATCCTCTCCTCAAAAGCCGACTAGAGAAAAAGGCTGAATTCAAGCTGTGAGAGGCGGCACCACTGTCCCCTCTGCACAACAAGAACTGACTCACCGGGAAAACAAAACCTGACTGTTTTCTCGCGGCAGTCCACAGACGCCTAGCACATAGCTAACCAGTCCGTGCCCAGGATAATGTCAAATCCAACATCTCTAGAAGGATCAAAATGACGGACGAATCTCTATCTCCTATCCGATTGGCACACGACCGAAATACGTGTCGCGCAACAAAAGAATCACTGACAGAAGTTAACACGACAAACGGCTGATCTAGCTAACACGACTCTCCTCGTCCCAAGCCTCCGCTACACTCGCGACGGTCATGAAATCTGTCTCAACGACTACGCCTCTGTCTTGGAGCTGGTACACCGGTACGGGCCTTCCACTGTTCCGGAACTCCCAAAGTCTCTGGAAGACGTGCCTCGTCAACTGGGGCTGCACCTACTGGTGCTGTGTAGGTGACATAATGCTGTGTACTGATCGTAAGGAACAACTGGGTAATAGGGGTGGCAACCTCCTGTCGCTGCGCTCGAATGGCCTCAACCAATGAACTCATCGTCTGGCGCATGTCCTGCATATCTGCCACATGCCTAGCGAGATGATCTGTCGAAGGCGGATCCATCTGCTCCTGTGCAACGAGCGTTCAATCCTGGTCAGTCCTCGCCCACACGAGTCAATTCTGACCTCGGCCCCTGCCGCATCACTCTGAGTCCCTATAGTCATCGGCGGCAAAGGCTATAAATGGAAATAAGATTCGATATGAACACGCAAATCGAATAACAAGGATATGTATCATCAAGGAAGGAATTTAAAGCAATTAGTACTTAGGTAACTTTAGGCGGAGTACCGCATCGTGAGTATGCCACAGACATACACACACTACGTTACTCTGCTTAAGCTACCTACTCCATCATACCAAGGTCATCCTACACACCGAAAGGTAAAACCTAGCGCTCTAATACCAACTTTGTCACGACCCGAAATTGGCACGTGACGGCCCTTAAACTACGCAAGATCTACAGGCGTAACGCAATTTAAGTAAGCTGAAAACCCAGCAATCTAAACCATCAAAAGTAGTAAGAAATAATAGAAATTTTAAAACTTTTGAAATCTCAACACAAATTCTTTAAAGTCCAACTTTACTTTCTTAAAAATTTCGGCAGCACATCCTTTGTAAAAACCAACCCTAAAAATGGGTACAATATAAATATAAGTAAAGCATCCACAACGGGGGCAAATCCACGCCCAACGGCGGAAAACAACCACCACAACAGATATACGACGCCGTAGCGAAGAAATAAAAGACGATAGAAGTAAAACTGCATAAAAGACCTCCAAGTCACAAAATAATATACAATATCGTCCTAACATCAAGTCTCTAAGTCATATAAGATAATGGTAGATGGAGAGTACATGGATACAACGAATATACAATAAACAACCTTGGATAACCGTAAAACCTACCTAAGCAAAACTGCACGCTGTGAGCCGAAGCGGTGTCCACTGCAAAAGATGTGTAATAGATGAATAGCCTGCATCGACTACTCTGGGGAACAACCTGCAAACACTGTGGCACAACGGGGGTGAGTTGCCAACTCGTGAATAGTAAATAACATATGCAGGTAATCGCAAGTATGCACGTACAGTGCGAATCTAACATATGCAACTAATAGCAATAAAAGTCATATGAATGCAACAGTCATAAAGATACACTAGCAGGTACAACTAATACATGAAGCAATAATAATATGACAATCTGTATGCAACAATCATGTAAGGTACTTTATCAGGTACTATTAATACATGAAGCGATGATATGACAATGTATATATGCAACAGCCATGAAAGGTACTCTAGCAGGTACAACTAATACAAGAAGCAATGCATATAAAATAAATGCGGAGTATGGGGTAAAACATGTCATTCCTACGGAATCCTGACATCGTGGTAGGACCTAAAGTCCATCAAGACAATCCAAATCCTAATTTCCTCAATCAGCCCACAAATTGGCTATCATATCATGCAAGTCTTATAAATCCTGAGTGTACAATATCTAGTATATCTCATATATCCTGAATGTACAATATCAAGTCAATCTCATTTATCCTGTATCCAATATCAAGTCAATCTCCTATATATTCTACATCCAATTATCAAGTAAATCTCGTATATCCTAAGTGTCCAATATCAAGTAACTGTAAGTCTCAGCGAATCCTAAGTGCCAAACACCGACACTCATGATCCAAAACAGCGAATCCTAAGTGCCAAACATCGACATTTATGAGCCAAAACAGATTTATACGTCCTTCGAATCTTAAGTGCCAAACCCCGACACTCTCGATCCCGTAACGGTATTATACGTCCTTCGAATCTTAAGTGTCAAACACCGACACTCTCGATCCCGTATCGGTATTATATGTCCTTCGAATCTTAAGTGCCAAACACCGACACGCTTGATCCCGTATCGGTATTAAAACAAATCTCTGAGTGGATGCATATAAATATCAAGTAAAGAATAAGAATACTTGCCTTATTTCATGAAACTACCATGGTCCTCAAATCCAGAAAACATCAAGTAATGAATAAGTATAAATGCATGAATCAATACACATATATTAGCGTCACATTCCAGTAATATATGTATATAGGCATATATAACAGCGTTCCATTCCACTTTTATATATACTTAAGAGTAAAATATCAGAGAACATCATATGAAGTCCATGAATGTAATATATGCAACATGAAACAGTAATATGAGCATGTAAAGGAAAAACCGCTATTTAACTACAACAAGTTAATATATATATCATGGGTTTCCTAATTTCCTCCAAGTCCATATAGCATCAAATAAAGGTGAACATGTGGCTATAACCAGGTATGCGTAACCATGTTGGCATAGCAAGATATATGTATCTACCTATCGATAATGATGTAATACCCTCCAGATATAAGTGAAGTATGTATGCAAGGTATACATGTAGCTATGTCATTACGTGTGAAATATACCTATCACTAATGGTAACTAGCATGTAAGCATGTGAAGGCATATGTGTAAGCATGTAGGTATACAGGTATTGTTGGATATATGTATGCCCTAGAGGCCATTATATGATAGTGGATGTATTTATACATGTAAATATATATATTCAGTGTACATTCTTGCTCGACATGATAGTATGCTATCTGGTTCTTCTTTATCTGACATGTTGATTTGATCATGCTTTTATTCATTCACACATGTTGATAAATCCCTGAGGATATAGGCTTGACTACTGTGATTATGATAGAGATCATACTAGTGGGACATCTGTAGTTTATAAGCATATCCTGTAATGTCCCTAGTCGTAGGTGTATCGAGACGGGGCATCGATATACCAGAGTGGACTAGCGTATATGATACTAGACCCATATGATGGGTGATGGATGTTCCCACATTCATCGATGTTTGACATCGAGATCGTATACGGGTGCTCAGTGGTGACTGGGTACACTGGACGGACTCACCGAGAACTCCTATATAGAATTATATCTATCGTCGGATAGCAGTTCTCAGGTGACACTGGTGCAGGTTAGTCTGTAGACCCGAGATCGTCATAGAGTCTTGTGTGTTCTCCCACTGTACTTTGATTACCACCCTACCACGGCTCTACTGAGCCGTGCAAACAGGTGGCCGTTGGGTACAGTCCCGAGACACACGAAGGCGATGAGCGATAAGGAGGGGTTTCGTCTCTACCGGTATTGGGAGTTGATGTTGTGCTGTGCTCAATTGGCTATATCAGTAAGTCCCTGGTCAGGGTTGTTGAGATTTACTGATAAGTGTTATCAGTAGTTTCTCGATCTGTTATAGACCATTCATCGGCACGACTTATTGAGTTATTGGGGTCGACGTTACCATCCCTAGACTCGATATGCAGCATATCTGACGAAGAGTCCGGATTGTACGGTAGTGTTGCCGGTTGGCTCGACGGGAGTTGTGACAGGTTCGCTTGTTTTCTTCTGATCGCTCAATACCCGGGTGGCCGTTACGTTTAGCTGACCGCTTGCGGCTTGGGGGTGCTTGATATGATCATCACCCACTGCCGGCGTATTGACGAGTCTTAGAGTCCCACAATGGAGTTGCCTAGTCCAGGCGAAACGATGTGGTGCGCATATGAGATATGCGCGTGGACCCGGTTAAAATGCGCGTGTGTGATACCGTATATTAATCGGGCGGTTTGCTTTTGGTCGGGTCGTATGCGATATGACCGGTTTGCTAAATCAAGTGTTGATTTATCATTGACCATTAGTTTCTCACTTTAAACCCTTTCTTGTCTTTTTTGTTCTATGCATGCATGTATGCATTTATTCTCATTCATGCACATAGGATGTGCATGCACACATACATGCATACATAATCTATCATGGTTGTTGATATAGTGGATGGTGGCAATATAAGACTCACACCATATATAAATATATAGATATTATTTATTGGAAAAGAAAATTGGAAATGGAAATTGTTATCATGGTTTAATATTTTATTATTTCACTAACCCTTTGGTTTAACCATGATTCATTTTCTATGGCCATTTTTGTTCCAAACTAAAATATCTAGATATTTTATAACTATGGTTAAAAATGAGAAAGTGAAAATATATATATTTTCATTTCTCATTTTTATTCATAAGTTCGTCATTATCTTGAGCTCTTTACAAACCATCATCTTGTTCCTCCTTTCCCTCTTGCTCTCTAGTTTTCTCAAGTGAGCAAAAGAGTCACCAAGTTAGGATTTTGAAGTGAGAAAACAAACCACATCACCATTCTACACTAGTCTTGCCCATTAGTGTAGAGTGTTAGCTTCCATTTCTTTTCTTGATCTAGTGGAGCTTCAAGCTTGGACAAAGAGGACTCCGGGTGGATCGTCGTGGACCTAGAGGATCTCAAGCGAACCTTTTTCCAACTCTCAAGTAGCTAAGGAGTCTAGCGTAGGGAGCTACGAAGGTTGTACTCTCAAAACCCTAGCTTTTACTACTTGTGTTTGTGTTGCCCTAAATTTTCTAGCATGATCCTTAAGAAAGCTTCTTTAGCATCATAAAAAATTTAAATATGGAATGTGTGTTGCCTCCAAACCCTTGTAGTGGTGCTGTAGGAAACCCTTCATGGTATCAGAGCCAGGTTAGAACT
Source organism: Agapanthus africanus (assembly GCA_030015575.1). NCBI lineage: Eukaryota > Viridiplantae > Streptophyta > Magnoliopsida > Asparagales > Amaryllidaceae > Agapanthus > Agapanthus africanus. The sequence continues at coordinate 59,630,898 of JASDDO010000029.1, forward strand.
TTAGGCGACGTTTAGGCGAAGTTAAAACTCCGATCGAACCACGAAATATGGATTTTGACCCTTCTCTGGACATTTTTTAAAACTGTGTTTTTTTCTGAATTAAAAATACTTAAAAAATTCAGCAGGTAAATATAAGCAATACTGAAAAAAACGACACCATGATCCGTACATATAGCCGCGGAACCGCGGCCATACCTCGCTTGGGCCGTGGATCCGCGGCCGTACAGAAGCCTTATGGCATCGATTTTGTACAGTAATGTCATTAGATGCTTGTATATATTTTTGGGTATTTTTAATCTGACTCAAGTGTTGAGTGTTCTAGGGATTATTTTGGATTCGTTGATTCGATCGAAAAATTTAATTTCGTGCTATTTTCGGGTAATTTAGAAAGTATTAAAACGTTCGAACGGATATCATTAACTCACTTTTTCCCGGCACGAAAAACTTTCAAGTGTTGAATTTTTCTCGAGTTTAAATCTTTCGGAAATACGTGCAAGTAATGTGGTGGACCCTCTAGAAGAACACAAACCTTAACTCGATTATGTCACCGTCTGAACTGCCTCTAAACCTTAGGGTTTAGGGCAGTACGGCGTGCCACATATGAGGCGTTGGCTTGACCCTTCTACGGCTGGACCACTGCTACTGTGACATGTTCCGGGATTTTTGAACTCCGCTCAAGTGTTGAGCTATTTTGGAAATCTTGGGTATTTGATTATTCGATCGGAAAGTTTGATACTGTCTATTTATCTGGAATGTGATACAATATGTGGAATTCATATGGTTAGGCATGAAATGCGAAGTATGTGATATTTCGGATTTTCGATGTCTAAAGTGATTGTGGATTCCAAATGTTGTAGTTTTACACTTTCTTTTCTGTGACCGTAAGTGTAGTATGTCGCATATCGCCGGTTCCGTTGCTATACATCAAGGACAATCGGGATACGCATACTTACTTACGTTGATGATATATGATATTATGTGTTGCTGAGATATGATGTGCAGGATTGTCGCGATTGAATAGCCGGGTTTTTTTTTAATGTGAGATGAGAGTTTTCTTTTCAATCATGTAAAATTCAAATGTAATGTAATATTCTTTTATTTGGGGCACTTCCGGGTTGAGGCTGATGTCACAAGTGTTGTATATTATTTACTTTTCCACATTAGGATAGACCCAAGGAGGGGAGCACAAGTGACCGGGTTCTGGGGTTCAGAGGGAGGCCATCTCGAGGAGTCGAGACCGGGTCTCCTAAACTCCAGAATTGGTAAGGTCGCTTGCCGCTCTCATAGGAGTCTAGGGGTGTGGGCTTGGCTATTCATCGCGACCATGGAATCCGTATTTTCTATTGTTGGCTAAATACTAAATACGGACGTCCTTTTATATCCTATATTATCATATGTGTGTTTCTGCTGCCTGTATTCTGTGATGTGATATCTGAGACGAATGATATATTATATATAAGATATATAGTAGACGTTGCTTATATTTTGCACCCGCGCTAGTCCCGTCCCGGTATGCCGTTAGTTAAGTAACCTAACGGTGCATAACGGAACATTGCGGCGAATGCGGATGGCATAAGCGTACGTTGTATTTTCGTTTCTTTTCTGTGATTGGCTTAAGGACTTAAATGATGGGGCTACATTAATATGATTAATGTAAAGAAAATAAACCTAAAAAGATGTTGTAGAATCGGATTTGAAAACCACTCGGCTCTTTATGAAAAAACTACTTTTCAAAACTGCGGAGCTCAAGCCACTCCTTTTGAAAACCATTTGATTCTACGACGATATCATGTTCAAAGCGTTAAAGATTTTCTTAAAAATCATCCACAACCCTCCTTCATTTTAGGAAGTAGAGTACTTAGTATTCGTGCTACGTTTGTTGACTATAGTTAAGGCGTAGTGTACGGTAGCTAAGTGATGTCTTCCTACACTGCATATGATGCAGATTAATTAGGACATTCATGCGACTTTGTTGACCATAGTTAAGGGTCATGTGAGTGGGTCTAATTAATCAAGAAATGACGGGTAGAACTTGGCTAGTACTTATGATTTGTTGACCATAGTTAAGGGTCATGTGAGTGGGTCTAATTAATCAAGAAATGACGGGTAGAACTTGACTAGTACTTATGATTTGTTGACCATAGTTAAGATCATAGGTACTAGGGGTAAAAACCACATCGGGAATTTCAATAGTTGAAATTTGCAATGAGATTGCATACCTTCCATATGATGGTTGGATCCCGATCCCACTATGGGCAATAGTTGCTCCCAAGAGAGTTTTGCAGTTTACAATTAGCTAACCCATTAGGTGTCTAGAAAGGTGTTAACTGGGCTACGCCTCTGGGAAGACGAGGTTTACTTTAATTAGGTCCGTGCGAAAGCACGGGGAACCTCCCTCAAGTACCGACACTGGCCTGGCTGAACGGTTGGCGAAGTTGTAGACTGTAATTAATCCTGGCTAGTTTTCTTTTTAAGGTTTGAAAGAAAAACTTGATTAAAGCAGTGGGAGACATCGATTAGACAAGATAATAACCAATCTGATCTTTGCAAGAGCTTTCGCTGAGTGTATTCTTTTCTCTCTCTTAATGGCAGATACCAATGACAGGACTCAAGCTTCTACTAGATAAAAATAAACTGAATGGGACCAATTATAAAGACTGGCTGAGGAATCTGAACATTGCCTTGACTTATGATAAGGTATCATATGTCCTCACGGCTCCAGCCCCGCCTGTCCCAGGTCAAAAATCCTCAGTTATGGATATTGAAGTCCGCAAGACATGGGACGCTGACTGTGCCACGGCAAAATGCCTCACGCTTGCATCGATGGATAACACACATCGAAAGCAGCACGAGAATATGGACATTCACGCCATATTCCTCCATACAAAGGAGTTGTATGGAGAGCAATCCCGCGTATTACGATACGAAGCATCAAAGAAATTGTTTCAGATGCGAATGGCCCCTGGCACATCAGTAGGAGACCATGTTCTGAAGATGATAGCTCTCATAGAAGAGATTGAGGACCTTGGATGGACGATGGACAATGAACAATACACGGATATTATTCTGCAGTCCCTCCCCTCCACCTTTGCTCAATTTATAGTTAACTTCAACATTCACAACATGGAGAAGGAACTACCTGAACTCCTTAATATGTTAAGGAGTGCAAAGAGCACACTGAAATCAGTGAAAACTCCCGTTTTGAGTGTTGGGCAATCTTTCTCTTCTCGCCCAAAGGATAAGGCTATGGGAAAGATAAAGAAGAAGTCCACCAAGCCTAGGGGTGGAGTTAAAAAGGTTAAGGGGAAGGACAAGTCCAAAGCTGAAGAATCGGGGAAAGGGGAATGTTATCACTGCCATAAAACAGGACATTGGAAGCGCAACTGCACGGAGTACTTAAATCTCAAGAAGAAGCATGGGGATGCTTCCGCTTCAGGTGTGTTTGTGACAGAAAACTGTTTTTCAATAAACTCTGCTTCCTGGGTATTAGATACTGGTTCAGGTTCTCACATTTGCAATTATATGCAGGGGCTGAGAAATAGCAAGGTTTTGAAGACAGGTGACCATACTCTCCGCGTTGGAAATGGTTCCAATGTATATACAGTTGCAGTGGGAGAGTATCATTTGGGGTTGCCGTCTGGGTGTATATTGGTTTTGAACCCATGTTATTTTGTACCTAGTATGCTTTGTAATATAATATCCGTTTCTTTGTTAGACAATGAAGGATATAATTTTGTATTGCAGAACAATGTTATGAACATTCACCTGAATCAAATGTTGGTTGGGTATAGTACGCTTAATAACGGGATATACGTCCTAAATCAACACACAGTTTTCAGCATACAACACACTAATAAAAGAAAACTTTCAGAAATAAATGAAGGTTTTCTTTGGCTCTGTAGACTTGGTCATATTAACGAAACAAGACTAAACAAGTTACATAAAGATGGATATTTAAACCCTTTTGAATATAAATCTTATGCGACTTGCCAGTCTTGTATCAAGGGTAAAATGACCAAAACTCCGTCTACCGAACACGGAGAAAGAGCTACTGAGCTCCTAGGCCTCATACATAGTGATGTATGTGGGCCAATGTCTACACAGGCTAGAGACGGTTTTTCATACTTCATTACTTTCACTGACGATTTCTCAAGATTCGGTCATGTATTTTTATTAAAGCACAAATCCGAAGCTTTCGAGAAATTCACTGAATATAAACTCGAAGTAGAAAAACAAACCGGCTTAAGTATCAAAATGCTTCGATCAGATCGAGGTGGGGAGTACCTAAGTATAGAGTTTGCAAACTTCCTAAAAGAGAATGGGAATCTCTCTCAGCTCACTCCTCCTTACACACCACAGCACAACGGTGTGTCTGAACGACGGAATCGGACCCTATTAGATATGGTCCAATCCATGATGAGTGATGCTGAGTTACCCGTCTCATTTTGGGGGCATACATTGGAGATTGCAGCGTTTCTACTGAACAGGGTCCCAACCAAAACTGTGTCTACCACACCATATGAGATATGGCATGGGAAGAGACCATCTCTTAAGAGAATTAAGATTTGGGGTTGCTCGGCCTATGTTAAAAAGCAGAATCCGGACAAACTCGAGACACGGTCGGTCATGTGTAATTTTGTGAGGTATCCAAAGAATTCTTATGGATATCTTTTCTACCACAAGAAGGAACAAAAGGTGTTTGTTTCTCAGTACGCCATATTCTTGGAAAAAGAGTTTTTCACAGATTAAGCTGATGGCAATGTGGTGGATCTAGAAGAGGTTCTAGAGACACAAACTACAAATGACGACTTGGTTGAACCGGCTGTTGCAATAGAAACTGAGGAACCTCGACCACTTCGTAGGTCTGGTAGGACTTCTCGCCCACCGGAGAGGTACTACGGTTTCCTCATTGATGGTGACAGAGAAGACTGCATCATGGAGGATGATGATCCTACCAGCTTTCAGCAAGCTATCACGAGTGGAGACTCTGTGAAGTGGCTGGATGCCATGAGATCCGAAATGGAGTTTATGTACACCAACAAAGTATGGACTTTGGACGTTGTACCCCCTGGGGTAAAACCTGTGGGGCGCAAATGGATCTTTAAAAGAAAGATTGGTGTAGATGGGCAGGTAGAGACCTATAAGGCAAGACTTGTGGCGAAAGGTTTTCGTCAAAGACCAGGTTTGGACTATGACGAGAATTTTTCTCCCGTAGCCATGCTTAATTCCATCCGGATCCTACTTGCTATTGCTGCTCACTACGACTATGAAATCTAGCAGATGGACGTTAAAACGGCATTTCTAAATGGAGATTTAGAAGAATGCGTTTATATGGATCAGCCAGAGGGCTTCATTGACAGTGGGAGCAGCGGGAAAGCATGTAGATTGCTTAAATCCATATATGGGTTAAAGCAGGCATCACGGAGTTGGAACATCTGTTTCGATGATGTTATCAAAGAGTTTGATTTCATCAAAATTCCAGATGAACCTTGTGTTTATAAGAAGGCTGTAGGGAGAGCTGTCACATTCCTCGTATTGTACGTAGATGCCATTCTTCTGATAGGAAATGATATTCCTATTCTACAGTCGGTCAAATCTTTCTTATCACTAAGGTTCTCCATGAAGGACCTGGGTGATGCCACATACATTCTGGGCATTAGGATCTATAGGGATAGATCCAAGAGGTTATTGAGATTGTCCCAAACCAGGTATATCAACACCATCCTAAAAAGGTTTAGTATGGAAGACTCCAAGCGGGGTGCCTTACCCGCTTGCCATGGGGTCACTCTCTCCAAGGACTCTTGCCCAAAGACCGATGAAGAGAGAGCTCGCATGAGCATTATACCCTATGCTCCGGCAGTAGGATCTATAATGTATGCGATGCTACGTATGTTAGTGTATATGCCCTAGAGGCCATTACTGTATCATACTAGTTTGTATATTACTTAATGGAAGCTTGGGATATTCACCTTGTATAAACAATCTTGCTCAATATAGTAGTATGCTACTTGGTTTGTTTCTACTTCAATGTGTACATGTGTTTATTTTGCGATATCACCTATACGCATTAGTGGAGCCCTTAGGATCTTTGCTTGATTACCAGCGTTGTGATGGCAGTCACACTAGTGGGGGCTGGGTAATCTATAAGCACATCCTTATACAGGTCCCTAGTCGCAGGATTATCGAGACAGGGCATCGATACTCCGGAGTAGACTAGCGTATGCGCTTCTCATCCCAGTGTGGGAGATGGTCTATCCCACAGCCATCAGTACGTCGTACTGGAGATAGTATACGGGTGCTCGTTAGGTTACGAGTACACTGGACAGGACTCGTCGGGAACTGACAGGTTGGTATTATACCTATCGTCAGTTATCAGTTCCCAGGTGACATGAGTACAGCTTAGTCCGCTGACTTGACACTGGCACTTCGCCTCGAGTGTGTTCCCACTGTACTTTGACTACTACCCTACCACGGCTCAAAGGAGTCGTGCAAACAGGTGGTAGTTGGGTGCAGTCCCGAAGCACTTGGAGGCAGTGCCGGTTAGACAGGATTCGTCTCTCCCGGTATTGGGGGTTGACATCGCGCTGTATCTAGGAGAGCCATTACACGAGTAGTCCCTGGCCAGGGCAAGCGAGATATACTGGTAGGCTTCCAGTGTTATCTCAGGGTGTTTTGGGCTTCACTCCGACACGACTTGTACCGCTATTGGGGGACTGACGTTTACCGCCCCCTTGGCCCGACATGCGATGTATCAGACGAACAGACCGGACTGTACGGAGAATGTCACATTCAGACTCAGTAGGAGTTCAGATGGGGTTCACCTCGTCAGCCTTCTTGTCAGCATCTACCTGGGGACCGTTACGCACAGCTAGTGCCGCTTGCGGTCTGTGGTTAAACCCACTGCCAGCGTAGTGTCGAGTCTTTAGAGTCCCACACAGAGGGTATTCGCCTCTGGGCAAAACAGAGTAGAGGTCGCATGGTTTTGCGACAGGGTTCGTTCTCATCCGCGCACTTGTGCACGCTTGGAGTCCGGACGGATATTGCCAGCGGGCTTTGGTTTGAGCCGGATACTGGTATATGTTTTGGGGTTACTTTTATCTCTCAGTATTCATGTTCCTCGGAACAAGAATGCAGGTGTGTATGCACAGTTGTTTGAGGCGGAAGAAGAGGTTTTTCATTAGGGTTTCGGAACGGGTGCGCATGCATAGTTGACAGTCGTCTTTTTTCCGAACCCTAATGAATTAGTGAGATATCTATTAATAATAGTAATTAAATGAAATTATGTTATGGTTGGTTTTGTTGACTTGTTGACCATGGTTGACTTGTTGACCATAGTTGAATGTTTGACCATCATCATTATTTTGCAAGGATGCTCCTTGATTCTTGCCAACATTCATTTAATGAAGTATGATAGTGGTCATTCCAAAACAACCATCAACTATTCTCATTTGAATTATTGTTACTAATTAGATAATTCTTTTTCTTTTGATATGGTTGCAAAAAGGAAAAAGATAGCTCATTCTATCATAATCATTCTCTCTCCTCACTTCATCTTCTTCTTCCTCAAGCTCAAGGAGAATCCTTCTCATGTGTTGAGAATCCCTCTCCTTGAAAAGAAAACAACCCCTAGACACTCTCTACTCACTCTAGGATCAAAGGTTTAGCAAGCCGAAGACTCTAGTTCTCTCAAAGTTCGAGAAAGAGCCCGAAGGTTGAACCCTCAGGTGGATCCATCTTTGACGGAAGAAGGCGACGAGGAAAGAACCATCAACCTCTACAAAGTTTGAAGAAGAAGGAGTTCAAGTTTAGGTATAACCATCTTTCCGAGTAGCTAACTCTCTTTAGCATGTTTGCTAGTTTTAGTTTAGGAAAAGATCCCGACTTTGTTAGTCCATGTTGCCCCATGCGCTAAAAATTTGATTTTTATACCGTTTCCGCCTCCCCGTAAGGACCGGGGGTCGCAACGTGGACTTCCAGTGGTATCAGAGCCTAGCTAAACTTAAACTAGCTTGGTAGCGAAGTGTATGGAAGTTCGAAACCGAAAAATCGCAAAACCGGAAAAACAAAAACCCTAAGTTTCTGTTGAAATTTTTTGTGCTCTAAAAGTAAAACTTTTTACTCCTAAAATCGGCTCAGGGATTTGTGAGAACAACCACGAAAAACGATCCCATGAATCGTTCAAACCGCCACGGATCCGCGGCCTCAGATACTCTAGTCGCCGCGGATCCGCCGCCGTTTAGCCTCTTCATGCGATCCTGTTTTGTGCAGTGTTCTTCTGGTAGGGTTTTGGGATTTTTCAAATATGTTATATGTGCCCAGATTTTCCAGAGAAAAAATTTACTTTTGGGGTCCTATAAATCCGTATTTTTTTTTCGAACTTCGCTACACTTTGGCTATGTTGGTTATATCTGTGATGTTTGCATGTATTGAACGTCGGCTAATCGCTATAAGTCGATTAGTCGGGGTTATACATCTCTGTGATCTGTGTTTGATATTGGAATGTGTATATGAATGTGTTGGACTGTCGCGGGTGAATAGCCGGGGTGGTTGTGAGATGAGCTTTTGTTTTTCTTTCATTCATTTGTAAATGTAAATTGATGTAATAATATTATTTGTATGGCCGCACAACCGGGTTGGGATTGTAGCCGTCATTGTATAATTCTTTTTACTGTTTTTGCTCCTAGGATAGACCAATGGAGGGGTGCACAAACTACCGGGTACTTGGCGGGTAGTTTGCCGCACCCATAGGGGTCTTGGGTGGGGTATTTGCTATTCACCGCGACCGTGTAATCCGCTTTTCGTTGCAGGCTCGAACGGATTGCGGATTGCTAGTATATCCAATGTATTCATCTGTGATCTGTAATGTCTATCATTGCTTTATATTTAGGCGTTGCTTATGTTTTACAGCCGCGCTAGCCCAGCCCCCGCTCTGTCGTTAGTTAAGTAACCTAACGGGTAATGACGGGACCCCGTGGCGAATGCGAATGGCATAAGCGTACGTCATATTTTGGTTGTTTTCTGCAGTGGTAGGATTAAATGATGGGACGCATTAAAAGAACTAATGCAAGAATATCACGCATTAAAAGAACTAATGCAAGATAATAAACCAAGCTAAAGTCGTTGGAACACTTTCGAAAAACCACTCGGTTCTTTTCAAAACTAACTTTTAAATGCGGAGCTTGAGCCACTCCTTCTAAAAGCTATCTCGTTCCATCGATTATATCAAGTTCACTACGTTCACGGTTTTACCAAAACCATTCGTAGCCCTCCGTCGTTTCGCATGAATAGGCAATAGTATTCAAGCTATGTATGTTGGCCAAAGTCAAGGCATAGTGATTGGTAGCTATTGGGTGTTCATGTGTAGCATAGATAGATGCGTTGGTTTGGGACACTCGTACTGCCATTTTGGCCAAAGTCAAGGGTAGGCACGGATGGATCCAAATTAACCTGGATAGTGACGGGCAGAACTTGACATGTGACTTATGATATTTTGGCCAAAGTCAAGGTCATAAGAGCATGGGGCAAAAATCCACATCGGGAGTTTCATAAGTACTGAAACTTGCTAGATTTGCATACCATTTGGAGTGTGATGATTATGGTAGGATTCCTTCATTTTCGTCACACGATGATATTTGGATCCCGATCCTACTGTGAGTATATGCTACTCCTCGGGAAATTTCTCACTAAACGATCAATGCTATAAACCTAGTAGGTGCCTAGAAAGGTGTTAGCGGGGCTACGCCCCCAGGGAAAAGAGGTTCTTAAATTAAGGAACTTCGCGAAAGCGTTGGAAAACCTCCCTCGAAGTACCGACACTGGCCTGGCTGAACGGTTAAGCAAGTATTGTGCGGTGGGATTGATCCCGGCTAATTCTTCCTTTGTGGTTTGAGGAGGGATTCGAGAGACAGTGGGAGCCATCCTGTTTAGACAAATTAAAAACCATTCTAAACTTGCAAGAGCATCATGCTAAAGTGTTTCTTCTCTCCCCCCTGCAGCGACCAAATCGAAATGACTGGACTTAAGTTACTTCTAGATAAAAACATACTGACAGGGCCAAACTACAAAGATTGGCTCAGGAATGTCAAAATGGCAATCACTTACGACAAGCTGGGGTATCTTCTTACCACCAAAGCTCCCCCCGTCCCAGGTCCCACCTCCAGCGTCGCGGATAAGGAAATCCGTAAGACTTGGGAGATTGATTGCGCGAAGGCCAAGTGCCTCGTGCTTGCCTCTATGGACAACGATCACCAGAGGAGGCACGAGAATATGGACTTGGAATCCATATTTCTTCATACAAAAGAACTGTATGGAGAGCAGTCTCGTATCGCAAGATACGAAGTGTCGAAGAAGTTATTTTCGGCAAAGTTGGCCGTCGGATCATCGGTAGCGGACCACGTGCTTAAGATGATTGGCTACATTGAGGAGCTCGCGGAACTTGGGACCACGTTGGATAGTGAACTCTATACGGACTTAGTTCTCCAGTCCCTTCCACCCACTTACGCCCAGTTTATACTGAACTTCAACTTACAAGAAAAAGAAGTTGAACTTTCAGAACTCCTCAACATGCTGAGGAGCGCAGAGGGCACCCTACAGAAAGGTAGGGAAACACCCGCTTTGTTTGTAGGAGGATCTTCTTCCTCTAGGTCCAAGGCGAAAGCCAAGGGAAAGAGGAAGAAAGCCCCCGCCAAACCAAGAGGCAGTGTTAGTAAAGTGGGTACGAAGGGAAAGGAAAAGGCAACAAAGATTGCGGGGAAGCTTGTTGGAAAGGAAGAATGCTTCTATTGTCATAAGAGTGGACACTGGAAGAAAGATTGCAGGGCTTGGAAGGCCAGGACACAGGAACTGAAGCAGGTTGCGGCTTCAGCTTCAGGTGTGTATGTTATTGAAAACTGTCTTTCTATAAACTCTACTTCCTGGGTATTGGATACCGGATCAGGATCTCATATCTGTAATTCTTTGCAGGCGTTGAGAAACCGTAGGTTTTTGAAGGCAGGTGACATGACCCTCAGAGTTGCGAACGGAGCCAGCATGGATGCTAAAGCCGTGGGGGACTATCACCTGGGAATGTCAGATGGGCATGTTTTGGTTTTGCGTAATTGCTTTTTTGTACCCAACGCAACTTGTAATATCATTTCTGTATCTTTGGTTTCTAAAGAAGGTTATGAATTTGCGTTTGTAAGTAATGTTGTAAACATTCACCTTAATCAAGTTCTGATTGGGTCAGGTACACTGAGCAATGGTATATACGTGTTGAACCAACCACAGATTTTCAATGTCCAGAATACACACAAAAGAAAGTCTCCAGATATCAATCAGACTTTCTTATGGCATTATAGACTGGGTCACATCAATGAGAGAAGGTTGACTAAGTTACATACAGAAGGATATTTGGATCCGTTCGAATATCAATCATATGCCACTTGTCAATCCTGTCTCAAAGGAAAGATGACAAAGACTCCGTTCACTGGAAACGGAGTAAGAGCGAGCGAGCTCTTGGGACTCGTACACAGCGACGTGTGCGGTCCAATGTCTACACATGCGCGAAGCGGTTACTCTTACTTCATTACTTTTACGGATGACTTTTCAAGGTACGGTTATGTCTTCTTAATGAAACACAAGTCCGAAGCCTTTGAAAAGTTCCAGGAATATAAGAATGAAGTGGAAAACCAAACCGGCAAAAGTATCAAGATTCTAAGATCGGATCGAGGTGGAGAATACTTAAGTGCCGAGTTCCTGAATTATTTAAAAGAGAACGGAATTCTCTCTCAGCTTACTCCTCCATACACTCCGCAACATAACGGTGTATCGGAGAGACGGAACCGAACCCTATTGGATATGGTACGGTCCATGATGAGTAACGCTGAGTTACCGCGATCATTCTGGGGGTATGTGCTAGAATCAGCTGCGTACCTTTTGAACCGAGTTCCTACTAAGACTGTGCCTACTACACCATATGAGATGTGGTGTGGGAAGAGGCCCCATCTCAGTCACATTAAGACTTGGGGAAGTCCAGCTTTTGTTAAAAAGCAGCATGCGGACAAGCTCGAGGCGCGCTCAGTACTGTGTAAGTTTGTGGGATATCCAAAGAATTCCAAGGGATATCTCTTCTACTACCAAGAGGAACAAAAAGTTCTTGTTTCTCGTCATGCCCACTTTCTAGAACACCAGTTCTTAGAAAAAGAATTAAGTGGGAGCGCAGTAGAACTGGAAGAAATTCCAGAACAACAGACTATTACTGAAAGCTTAGTGGAACCAGAGGGTTCAAATGAACAGGACATTCCTACGCCGCTCCGCAGGAGTAGTAGGCAGTCTCATCCGCCAGAGAGATACTACGGTTTTCTCATAGACGGGGATAGAGAGGATTGCATCATAGATTATGATGAGCCTACTAGCTTCCAGCAGGCCGTTCAGAGCGTTGACTCGGTAAAATGGCTGGATGCAATGCGGACCGAAATGGAGTCCATGTACACCAACAAAGTATGGACGTTGGACATTGCTCCAGACGGGGTAAAACCCGTAGGATGCAAGTGGATCTTCAAAAGGAAGATTGGTGTAGATGGACAGGTTGAGACCTATAAAGCTAGACTTGTAGCAAAGGGTTTCCGTCAAAGACCTGGTTTGGACTATGACGAAACCTTTTCTCCAGTGGCTATGCTGAAATCCATTCGGATCCTTGTTGCCATTGCTGCCTTCCACGATTATGAGATTTGGCAGATGGACGTAAAAACCGCTTTTCTAAATGGAAATTTAGAGGAGTGTGTCTATATGGATCAGCCAGAGGGTTTCATTCAGAGTGGGAGCAGCGGAAAGGTGTGCAAGTTGCTTAAGTCCATCTTTGGACTAAAGCAGGCATCGCGGAGTTGGAACATCTGTTTTGATGAGACGGTCAAGGAATTTGGCTTTATCAAAAATCCAGATGAACCATGCATCTATAGTAGATTTGTAGCGAGAACTGTAGTATTCCTCGTTTTATACGTGGATGACATTCTCTTAATAGGAAATGACATTCCTATGCTACAATCTGTCAAGGGTTTCTTATCACACAGGTTCTCCATGAAAGACCTGGGTGATGCCTCTTACATCCTGGGGATCCGGATCCATCGTGATAGATCCAAGAGGATATTAGGACTTTCACAGTCCAGGTACATCGACACTATACTGAAGTGATTCAGTATGGAAGATTCCAAGCGCGGTAACCTACCGGCTTGTCACGGGATCACCCTCTCTAAAGAGATGTCTCCCAAGACTGATTTGGAGAGGGATCGCATGTCTATTATACCCTACGCTTCTGCGGTAGGCTCTATAATGTATGCGATGTTGTGTACCAGACCGGATGTAGCTTATGCACTGAGTGTAGTAAGCCGGTATCAGTCAAACCCTGGGGAGAAACACTGGATAGCAGTAAAGAACATTCTCAAGTACCTGAGAAGGACTAAGGAGATATTCTTGGTGTATGGCGGAAAAGACCTCCAGATCGAGGCCTTTGCTGACTCCAGCTTCCAGAGTGACAAGGATGATTCTAAGTCCATGTCGGGTTTTGTCTTTACCCTCAATGGAGGGGCGGTGTGTTGGAAGAGTTCCAAACAGGAAACCGTTGCAGACTCGACGATGGAAGCGGAATACATCGCTGCATCTGATGCCGCAAAAGAAGCTGTCTGGATGAGGAAGTTCTTGAAAGAACTTCAGGTGGTTCCGTCCATTATTGACCTAATACCTTTGTATTGCAACAACAACGGGGCTATAGCTTTAGCGAAGGAACCCAGGTCCCATCAGAGATCCAGGCACATCTTGAGGCGGTATCACCTGATCAGGGAGATCGTGGATCGCAAGGAGATCGAGGTTCGGAGGGTTGCTTCAGAAGAAAACACTGCAGATCCATTCACCAAGGCCCTACCCCAGACTCAGTTCGAGCGGCTGATCGAGATGATAGGTCTTCGATACGCCAGTACATGGCCTTAGTGCAAGTGGGAGATTTATAGTGTATATGCCCTAGAGGCCATTACTGTATCATACTAGTTTGTATATTACTTAATGGAAGCTTGGGATATTCACCTTGTATAAACAATCTTGCTCAATATAGTAGTATGCTACTTGGTTTGTTTCTACTTCAATGTGTACATGTGTTTATCTTGCGATATCACCTATACGCATTAGTGGAGCCCTTAGGATCTTTGCTTGATTACCAACGTTGTGATGGCAGTCACACTAGTGGGGGCTGGGTAATCTATAAGCACATCCTTATACAGGTCCCTAGTCGCAGGATTATCGAGACAGGGCATCGATACTCCGGAGTAGACTAGCGTATGCGCTTCTCATCCCAGTGTGGGAGATGGTCTGTCCCACAGCCATCAGTACGTCATACTGGAGATAGTATACGGGTGCTCGTTAGGTTACGAGTACACTGGACAGGACTCGTCGGGAACTGACAGGTTGGTATTATACCTATCGTCAGTTATCAGTTCCTAGGTGACATGAGTACAGCTTAGTCCGCTGACTTGACACTGGCACTTCGCCTCGAGTGTGTTCCCACTGTACTTTGACTACTACCCTACCACGGCTCAAAGGAGTCGTGCAAACAGGTGGTAGTTGGGTGCAGTCCCGAAGCACTTGGAGGCAGTGCCGGTTAGACAGGATTTGTCTCTCCCAGTATTGGGGGTTGACATCGCGCTGTGTCTAGGAGAGCCATTACACGAGTAGTCCCTGGCCAGGGCAAGCGAGATATACTGGTAGGCTTCCAGTGTTATCTCAGGGTGTTTTGGGCTTCACTCCGACACGACTTGTACCGTTATTGGGGGACTGACGTTTACCGCCCCCTTGGCCCGACATGCGATGTATCAGACGAACAGACCGGACTGTACGGAGAATGTCACATTCAGACTCAGTAGGAGTTCAGATGGGGTTCACCTCGTTAGCCTTCTTGTCGGCATCTACCTGGGGACCGTTACGCACAGCTAGTGCCGCTTGCGGTCTGTGGTTAAACCCACTGCCAGCGTAGTGTCGAGTCTTTAGAGTCCCACACAGAGGGTATTCGCCTCTGGGCAAAACAGAGTAGAGGTCGCATGGTTTTGCGACAGGGTTCGTTCTCATCCGCGCACTTGTGCACGTTTGGAGTCCGGACGGATATTGCCAGCGGGCTCTGGTTTGAGCCGGATACTGGTATATGTTTTGGGGTTACTTTTATCTCTCAGTATTCATGTTCCTCGGAACAAGAATGCAGGTGTGTATGCACAGTTGTTTGGGGCGGAAGAAGAGGTTTTTCATTAGGGTTTCGGAACGGGTGCGCATGCACAGTTGACAGTCGTCTTTTTTCCAAACCCTAATGAATTAGTGAGATATCTATTAATAATTGTAATTAAATGAAATTATGTTATGGTTGGTTTTGTTGACTTGTTGACCATGGTTGACTTGTTGACCATGGTTGAATGTTTGACCATCATCATTATTTTGCAAGGATGCTCCTTGATTCTTGCCAACATTCATTTAATGAAGTATGATAGTGGTCATTCCAAAACAACCATCAACTATTCTCATTTGAATTATTATTACTAATTAGATAATTCTTTTTCTTTTGATATGGTTGCAAAAAGGAAAAAGATAGCTCATTCTATCATAATCATTCTCTCTCCTCACTTCATCTTCTTCTTCCTCAAGCTCAAGGAAAATCCTTCTCATGTGTTGAGAACCCCTCTCCTTGAAAAGAAAACAACCCCTAGACACTCTCTACTCACTCTAGGATCAAAGGTTTAGCAAGCCGAAGACTCTAGTTCTCTCAAAGTTTGAGAAAGAGCCCGAAGGTTGAACCCTCAGGTGGATCCATCTTTGACGGAAGAAGGCGACGAGGAAAGAACCATCAACCTCTACAAAGTTTGAAGAAGAAGGAGTTCAAGTTTAGGTATAACCATCTTTCCGAGTAGCTAACTCTCTTTAGCATGTTTGCTAGTTTTAGTTTAGGAAAAGATCCCGACTTTGTTAGTCCATGTTGCCCCATGCGCTAAAAATTTGATTTTTATACCGTTTCCGCCTCCCCGTAAGGACCGGGGGTCGCAACGTGGACTTACAATGTACACGCCCAGATGTAGCTTATGCACTTAGTGTTGTAAGCAGGTATCAATCCAACCCAAGGGAGAATCACTGGATAGCTGTGAAGAACATTCTTAAGTACTTGCGAAGGACTAAAGAATTGTTCTTGGTGAATGGTAATGGAGATCTCCAAATGGAGGCCTTTACCGATTGGAGCTTCCAGAGCGATAAGGACGACATCAAATCTATCTCTGGGTTTGTATTTACCCTCAATGGAGGGGCGGTAAGTTGGAAGAGTTCCAAACAGGATACCGTTGCAGACTCTACGACGGAGGCTGAGTACATTGCTGTGAATGATGCCGCCAAGGATGTCACGACCCAAAGTTTGTCCCATGACCGGCACTTAACCACGTAACGTCTACAGGCGTAACGCGACTAAGTGAACCGAAAACCCAGAAATCAAACCAGTAAACGTATATAGTATTTTAAGTTTTAAATGGAAGCATTTACAAATGTGACAAGAAAACTTAAGTAGACAATCACCAAGTTAACAATATACGACGCCGTAGCGAAGATCAAGAGCAACAAGTGGGAACATCACAGATAGAATAAACTGCATAAGTAAAGTCGGCTCACAACGAGCTCGACACCAGAATACAAATAATATACATCATCGTCCTCACACTGTCTCTAAGTCAAATACATATATGGTAGATGGAGAATACTAGATACAAAAGTGTGTACAATAAAAGTAACCAGATACCACAACCCACCTAACAGCAAAACAGCTCACGCACCAACTGTAGTGGTATCTGTAGCCAAAAGATGTAGGAAAGCAGCCTGCCGCGACTACTCCGAGGGCAACCTGCAAATACTGTGGCACAACGGGGGTGAGTTGCCAACTCGTGAATAGAGATAACATATAAAGGTAATCGTGAGCATACACGTACTGCGCTACTCTATCATATGCCAGAATATGATATAAATGCGTGATAAGCAGTATGTGCAATAATCATGCAAGTGCTCTATTAGGTAATATAACTACAGGATGAGATACAATAATGAATGCTGAGCATGGGAACATAACATCTACATGGAATGTCAACGTGGAATATATAATCGGTGTCCATCAATGCACCCAGATCCCCTAAATAGCTCAGGCGCCGGCACTCTCATCGGCCCTCCAATCTTGTAAATCTCTTAGAATCACGAGTGCTCAACATCGGCACCCAAATATCATAAATACTCGTGTCCAGCATCGACACGCAAATCTTCCTATATCGGGCATCCGTCAGTCCGGGTCAGC
Organism: Agapanthus africanus; assembly: GCA_030015575.1. Classification (NCBI taxonomy): domain Eukaryota; kingdom Viridiplantae; phylum Streptophyta; class Magnoliopsida; order Asparagales; family Amaryllidaceae; genus Agapanthus; species Agapanthus africanus. The sequence goes on from JASDDO010000029.1 coordinate 59,648,224, forward strand.
CCTCTCTCTCTCATATATCGGGCATCCGTCAGTCCGGGTCAGCCCTCTCTCTCTCATATATCAGGCATCCGTCAGTCTGGGTCAGCCCTCTCTCTCTCATATATCGGGCATCCGTCAGTCCGGGTCAGCCCCCTCTCTCTCATATATCGTGCTCTAGCACCGAGAAAACACATGGTGGACGCACTGAAATATCATATCAAGGGAAACCGAGTTTTTAAAAAATTACCTATTCTCTTTTGAAATATCCACGGTTCCCAAATCCAGAAATAACATGGAAACAACATATCTCAATGCGTAAATCTATGCAGGTATGAGGATATTAATATGTACATGGCACATGTATGAATATGTGATGTAGATGTGTCCAAGTATGAATATAACATCTGCTGATATGCGGCAAATCATGGAAAACATCAATAATGTGTAAACAATCTGACATATGATTTATAGCAATCCTATAATGTGAGTGTCATGGCAATCACTAACGGTGTGAGTGTAGCTTATAAATTGTGCTCGTGCAACTTGAACCGTTAGTAATAGTGCGGTGTTCTATCAATTCTAGTTTATATACATATAGCAGGGAATGCAGTATGCACTAAATAGTAGCCATGCACAGTCAATGTATGTAAATGTAATATGCTGCTACAAGATCCTATCAGCCCTGACGCATAACGCCATGCGGGCGATATCCCCGTAGATGTTAAATCTACTCACCGTAGTCTCTCGCTAGGTATAGCCGACGACATGTTTCCCTTTCTTCGCGGCGTCCGTCGTACTCGCCTGTGAACCTAGAATTTCACAATATATCACACATAAGCTCGAAACCATACAAACATGACATTTAAAGCCAAACTAGTAACTCGCGTCGCAACCCAAGCGCGCGTGTGCACGATACGCTAAAACGTGTGATTACACGCCTGAAGCTAACCCGACGCGTCGCGATACGCAGAACACCCCAAACCCACACATGTAACACGCGTGTCGCGAAAGTTGAAAATACGGGAAATAGGGTATTTGATCCTAGATTTTTATACAGGAAAGATATTACAAAACTATATATACCACAATACTACACATAGCAGCAGACTCCTGTGCCCCAAACCCCAACCCCCAACTCACTCATCTGGCCGCAATTTGCGGCCAGAATGCATTTTTCGGCGGCCGGTCTGGGGAATTGGGCTCCCAGGTTTTGTGTGTGCACTCTATACCCCCTATACATGCTACAGTAAATCCAATTTTATTCTGAAACACCCCGGGTAGGAGCAGATTCCACAGAGCCCTATTTCTAGTTAAAAACCACATTTTTTATACTAAAATGACACTTTAGGGTATTTTTATGAAACCTGAAGCAAAACCCAGTTTAAAACCACCATAACAACTCATCACCAAGCTAATCAAGCCATAAAAATGTAAACTTTAACACAACTTCATTAAAACCCTTCCTTAGCACTAAAAATGCACAAAATGTGATATTTTGCTAGAAATACTACAAGTTATGGAGAAAGGGTGCTAAACATGAATCAATACCTTCAAAAGACCCTAAGAACACCAAAAAGTTCCAGCTCCCTCCTCAAGTATGCAGATTTGCTCCCAAACACCTCAAAAAGCCCCTTTTCCCATGGTTTTGTGAAGAAAAGGTGTTGTTTTGTGTAGGGTTTTGTATAGAGATCAAAGGGAAGTGAAAAGAGAAGAGGAGAAGAAGAAGAAGCTGTGGTTTTGCTGGAATTTCTGCAGGAAATTCAGAATGAGAGAAAGAGAGAGAAGAGAAAGAAAAGGGGTCAAAAGTCAAACTTCCCTACCTAACACCATGCCTCATTTGTTTAATTGGATTTTTGAATTCTAAAAAGGGTTTAGTTTGATAAAAGGATGGGGAATTAAGAAGGAATCATGCAAGGTGAGGAATGGCTAACACTTTAACCTAGGTCAAGGAAAATTGTGCTAAGTGTGCATGTGTGCACTAACACAAGAAATTTCCCAATTTGGGTAAACCCGACTAGAAATAATTAATAACCCTAAAATTTTATATAAACATATATATAACACTTCACAAGACAATTATCCCTAGCCAAGAAGGAAAATACGATACTCGGGCTTTTATGAAAAACACGCTAAATTACTAGTTATCGCGAAAACAACCTAAACGAATTTCAAAGTGTTAGTGTATATGCCCTAGAGGCCATTACTGTATCATACTAGTTTGTATATTACTTGATGGAAGCTTGGGATATTCACAGTTATATATACAATCTTGCTCGAAATGGTAGTATGCTACTTGGTTTGTCTCTGCTTTAATATGTGCATGTGTTTCTTTTAACATATCGCTGATATACATATTAGTAGAGCCCTTAGGATCTTTGCTTTATTACCAGCGTTGTGATGGCGCTCACACTCGTGGGAGCTGGGTGATCTATAAGCGCATCCTTATACAGGTCCCCAGTCGTTGGACTATCGAAATAGGGCATCGATACTCCGGAGTAGACTAGCGTATGCGCTTCTCATCCCAGCGTGGGAGACGGTCTGTCCCACAGCCGTCAGTACGTCGTACTTGAGATAGTATGCGGGTGCTCGTTAGGTTACGAGTACACTGGACAGGACTCGTCGGGAACTGTTGGTTGGTATTATACCTATCGTCAGTTATCAGTTCCCAGGTGACATGAGTACAGCTTAGTCCGTTGACTTGACACTGTCACTTCGCCTCGAGTGTGTTCCCACTGCACTTTGATTACTACCCTACCACGGCTCAAAGGGGTCGTGCAAACAGGTAGTTTTTGGGTGCAGTCCCGAAGCATTTGGTGGCAGTGACGGTTAGACAGGATTCGTCTCTCCCGGTATTGGGGGTTGACATCGCGCTGTGTCAAGGAGAGCCATTACACGAGTAGTCCCTGGCCAGGGCAAGCGAGATATACTGGTAGGTTTCCAGTGTTATCTCAGGGTGTTCTGGGCTACACTCCGACACGACTTGTACCGCTATTAGGGGACTGACGTTCACCGCCCCTCTAGGCCCGCCATGCGATGTATCAGACGAACAGACTGGACTGTACGGAGATTGTCACATACAGGCTCAGTAGGAGTTCAGATGGGGTTCACCTCGTCAGTCTTCTTGTCGACATCTACCTGGGGACCGTTACGTACAGATAGTGCCGCTTGCGGTCTGTGGTTAAACCCACTGCCAGTGTAGTGTCGAGTCTTTAGAGTCCCACACAGAGAGCTATTCGCCTTTAGGCAAAATGAGTAGAGGTCGCATGGTTTTGCGACAGGGTTCGTTCACATCCGCGCACTTGTGCACGTTTGCTGTCCGGACAGCTTATACTAGCGGGCTTTAGTTTAAGCTGGATCCTAGTATATGATTTGGGATTGGTTTTTCTCATTGTATTCATGTTCCTCGGATCACGAATACGGGTGCGTATGCACAGTTGCTTGAGACAGAGGGAGAGGACTTTGATTAGGGTTAATGACTGTTGTCATTTGTATTAACCCTAATGATTATGTGTGTATTATGGTTAATTGATATTAGTTTAATAATTGTGCATGGTTATGGTTGTTGACCATTTGACCCACCTTGACTTGATGACCTTGTTGACACTTTGACCATCATCATTTCATTTGGAAGATGCTCTTTGATCCTTGCAATTTGCATTAAAAATGAAATGATAATGGTCATGTCTTGATTAACCATGACAATTATCTAGCTAATTATCTAATTACAATAATTCACACATATATGTGAGAATGGTTTATTTTATTCTCATTCTATCATTTACTTTCTCTCTCTTGTTCTTCCTCTCCCTCAAGCTCTCCCCTCTCATGTGTTGAGAAACACTTGAGCTTGAGAAAAACCCTTTCTTTATAATCTCTACTCTCATCTAGGGTTCAAGTATTAGAACTTCTTGCACCCTAGTTACTTCTAGCTTGGAGTTGAAGCCAAAGGTCGAGGCTTTCGGGTGGATCTTTCTTCGACGTGAGAAGACGACTAAGGTGACCTCCTTCCACCACTCCAAGGAGCAAGGAGAGAAGGACATAAAGCCCAAGGTATAACCTTTCTAGCACTTAGCTAGTTTCTAGTTAGCTTTAGCTTGTTTTTGTTTAGCAAAGATCCTTCTTTGTCTAGTCCATGTTGCCTAAGCTCATAAAAATTCGATTTTTATTCCATTTTCCGCCTCCCCGCAAGTACCGTGGTGGGCAACGTGGACTTACAGTGGTATCAGAGCCTAACTAAACATAAACTAGCTAGGTAGTAGAGTGTATCGAAGTTCGAATCGGAAAAATCGAAAAACCGAGTTTTCAAAACCCTAAGTTTCTGTTAATTTTTTTCTGTTCAAAATAAAATTTGTCATACTCCAAAAATCATCTCAGGGTTTTTTAAAGAAAGCCACCAAAAACGATCCAGTGATTCGACCAAAGAGCCGCTGTTCCACGGCAATAGCAAGCTATTGCCGCGCAACCGCGGCCGTCTTGGCTCTTCACTGGGTCGAGTTTGGTGCAGTGTATTTCTGGCTTGGTTTTAGGATTTTTAAGATGGTTTATATGTGCCCAGATTTTCCAGAATAGAAATTTGTTTTTGGGGGCCTATAAATCCGTATTTTTTTCCGAACTTCAATACACTTTGACTAAAAGGTTATATCTGTGATGTTTATATGTATTGAACGTCGGCTAATCGCTATATGTCGATTAGTCGGGGTTATACATATCTGTGATCTGTGATTGATGATGGTATGTGTATATGAATGGGTTGGATTGTCGCGAATGAATAGCCGGGGTGGATGTGAGATGAGTGTTGCTTTTTCTTTCATTCATTGTAACATGTAAATTGATGTAATATTATTATTTGTTTGGCCGCACAACCGGGTCGGGGTTGTAGCCGTCATTGTATAATTCTTTTTACTGTTTTTGCTCATAGGATAGACCCATGTAGGGGGTGCACAAACTACCGGGTATCTCGAAGTGCCGAGTGGCCTACTCACGGTGGTGAGAGAGGTTGCTTCGCTTCGGGTACTTGGCGGGTAGTTTGCTGCACCCGTAGGGGTCTTGGGTGGGGTATTGGCTATTCACCGCGACCGTGTAATCCGCTTTTCGTTGCAGGCTCGAACGGGTTGCGGATTCCTAGTATATCCAATGTATTCATCTGTGATCTGTAATGTCTATCATTGCTATATATTTATATATGATAACTATTTAGACGTTGCTTATGTTTTACAGCCGCGCTAGCCCAGCCCCCGCTCTGTCGTTAGTTAAGTAACCTAACGGGTGATGACGGGGCCCCGTGGCGAATGCGAATGGCATAAGTGTACATCATATTTTGGTTGTTTTCTGCAATGGTAGGGTTAAATGATGGGACGCATTAAAAGAACTAATGCAAGAAAATAAACCAAGTAAAAGTCGATTGGAACACTTTGAAAACCACTCGGTTCTTTTCAAAACTAAACTTTTAAACGCGGAGCTTGAACCACTCCTTTTAAAAGCTATCTCGTTCCATCGATTATATCAAGTTCACTACGTTCACGGTTTCGCCAAAACCATCCGTAGCCCTCCATCATTTCAGTTAAATATTCGGTAGTATTCAAGCTATGTATTTTGACCTCACGCCAAGGCATATTGATTGGTAGCTGCCGGATATTTATCTGTTGCATAGATAGAATGCGTTGGTTTGAGACAGTCGTACTGCCATTTTGGCCTACGTCAAGGGTAGGTACGGGTGGGTTCAAATTAACCGGGATAATGATGGGAAGAACTTGACATGTGACTTATGACATTTTGACCTCACGCCAAGGTCATAAGAGCATGGGGCAAAAATCCACATCGGGAGTTTCATAAGTACTGAAACTTGCTAGCGCTGCATACCATTTGGAGTGTGATAATTCTGGTAGGATTCTTTCGGTTTTATCACGCGGTGATATTTGGATCCCGATCCTACTGTGAGTATATGCTACTCCTCGGGAAAACTCTCACTAAACGATCAATGCTATAAACTTAGTAGGTGTCTAGAAAGGTGTTAGCGTGGCTACGCCCCCAGGGAAAAGAGGTTACTTAATTAAGGAACTTCGCGAAAGCGTTGGAAAACCTCCCTCGAAGTACCGACACTGGCCTGGCTGAACGGTTAAGCAAGTATTGTACGGTGAGATTGATCCTGACTAATCCTTTCTTTACGGTTTGAGAAGGGATTCGAGAGACAGTGGGAGCCATCCAGTTTAGACAAATTAAAAACCACTCTAAACTTGCAAGAGCATCATGCTAAAGTGTTTCTTTTCTCTCTCCTAATTACAGCGACCATTCAACATGACCGGACTTAAGTTATTACTAGATAAAAACATATTGACAGGGCCAAACTATAAATATTGGCTCAGGAATGTCAAGATGGCAATCACTTACGACAAGTTGGGGTATGTCCTTACCACCAAAGCTCCCCCTGTCCCAGGTCCCAAAACCAGTGTCGTAGATAGGGAAATCTACAAGACCTGGGAAATAGATTGCGCGAAGGCCAGATGCCTCCTACTAGCCTCGATGGACAACGAACATCAGAGGAGGCACGAGAATATGGACCTAGAGTCCATATTTCTTCATACAAAAGAACTGTATGGAGAGCAGTCTCGTATCGCAAGATACGAAGTGTCGAAGAAGTTATTTTCGGCAAGGTTGGCCGTCGGATCATCGGTAGCGGAACACGTGCTTAAGATGATTGGCTACATAGAGGAGCTCGCGGACCTTGGGACCACGTTGGAGAATGAACTCTATACTGATTTGATTCTCCAGTCTCTTCCTTCCACTTACGCCCAGTTTATTCTTAATTCAACATGCAAGGAAAGGAGGTTGAACTTTCCGAACTTCTGAACATGTTGAGGAGTCATGAGGGCACCCTACAGAAGGGTAGGGAGACATCCACTTTGTTTGTAGGAGGATCTTCCTCTTCTCGGTCCAGGGCGAAAGCCAAGGGCAAGAAGAAGAAAGCCCCCGCCAAACCAAGAGGCGGTGTCGGTAAAGTGGATACGAAGGGAAAAGGAAAAGCAACAAAGATAGCGGGAAAGCTAGTAGGGAAGGAAGAATGCTTCTATTGTCACAAAAGTGGTCACTGGAAACAGGATTGCAAGGCTTGGAAGGCCAGAACACAGGATTTGAAGCGAGTTGCAGCTTCAGCTTCAGGTGTGTATGTTATTGAAAACTGTCTATCAATAAACTCTACATCCTGGGTATTGGATACCGGATCAGGATCTCATATCTGTAATTCTTTGCAGGCGTTGAGAAAGCGTAGAGTTTTGAAGGCAGGTGACATGACCCTCAGAGTTGTAAACGGTGCTAGCATGGATGCTGAGGCTGTGGGGGACTATCACCTGGGATTGTCGGATGGACACTTTTTGGTTTTACGTAGTTGTTATTATGTACAAAATGCAACCTGTAATATCATTTCTGTATCTTTATTATCTAAAGAAGGTTATGAATTTGCATTTGTAAGATGTAGTGAACATTCACCTTAATCAAGTTTTGATTGGGTCAGGTACATTGAACAACGGTATATACGTATTAAACCAGCCACAGATTTTCAATGTCCAGAATACACACAAAAGAAAGTCTCCAGAAATCGATAAAACTTTCTTATGGCATTGTAGACTGGGTCACATCAATGAGAGAAGGTTGACTAAGTTACATGCAGAAGGATATTTGGATTCGTTCGAATATCAATCGTATGCAACTTGTCAATCCTGTCTCAAAGGAAAGATGACAAAGACTCCGTTCACTGGACACGGAGTGAGAGCGAGCGAGCTCTTGGGACTCGTACACAGCGACGTGTGCGGTCCAATGTCTACACATGCGCGAAGCGGTTATTCTTACTTCATTACTTTTACGGATGATTTCTCAAGGTTCGGACATGTCTTCTTGATGAAACATAAATCCGAAGCTTTTGAAAAGTTCCAGGAATATAAGAATGAAGTAGAAAAACAAACAGGCAAAAGTATCAAGGCACTGAGATCTGATCGAAGTGGTGAATACTTGAGTGCCGAGTTCCTGGGTTACTTAAAAGAGAATGGAATTCTCTCTCAGCTTACTCCTCCATACACTCCGCAACATAACGGTGTATCGGAGAGACGGAACCGAACCCTATTGGATATGGTACGGTCCATGATGAGTAACACTGAGTTGCCGCGATCGTTCTGGGGATATGCGCTAGAATCAGCTGCATACCTTTTGAACCGAGTTCCCACTAAGACTGTGCCTACCACACCATATGAGTTATGGAGTGGGAAGAAACCCTATCTTCAATACCTGAAGATTTGGGGATGTCCAGCTTATGTCAAAAAGCAGTATACGGACAAGCTCGAGGCATGCTCAGTACTGTGCAAGTTTGTGGGATACCCAAAGAACTCCAGGGGGTATCTTACGCAGAGGAACAAAAGGTCCTTGTTTCTCGTAATGCCCATTTTCTGGAACATCAGTTCTTAGAAAAAGAAATAAGTGGGAGCGCAATAGAACTGGAAGAAATTCCAGAACCACAAGCTATTACTGAAAGCTTGGTAGAACCAGGGGGTTCGAAAGATCAAGACATTCCCACGCCACTCCACAGGAGTAGTAGGCAGTCTCATCCGCCCGAGAGATACTACGGTTTTCTCATTGACGGGGATAGAGAGGATTGCATCATAGACCTTGATGAGCCTACTAGCTTCCTGCAATCCATTCAGAGCGTCGACTCGGTAAAATGGCTGGATGCAATGCGGACCGAGATGGAGTCCATGTACACCAACAAAGTATGGACGTTGGACATTGCTCCAGATGGGGTAAAACCCGTAGGATGCAAGTGGATCTTCAAAAGGAAGATTGGTGTAGATGGACAGGTTGAGACCTATAAAGCTAGACTGGTTGCAAAGGGTTTTCGTCAAAGACTTGGTTTGGACTATGACGAAACCTTTTCTCCAGTAGCTATGCTGAAATCCATTCGGATCCTTCTTGCCATTGCTGCCTTCCACGATTATGAGATTTGGCAAATGGACGTAAAGACAGCTTTTCTAAATGGACATTTAGAGGAGTGTGTCTATATGGACCAGCCAGAGGGTTTCATTCAGAGTGGGAGCAGCGGAAAGGTGTGCAAGTTGCTTAAGTCCATTTATGGACTAAAGCAGGCATCGCGGAGTTGGAACATCTGTTTTGATGAGACGGTCAAGGAATTTGGCTTTATCAAAAATCCAGATGAACCATGCATCTATTGTAGATTTGTAGCGAGAACTGTAGTATTCCTCGTTTTATACGTGGATGACATTCTCTTAATAGGAAATGACATTCCTATGCTACGATCTGTCAAGGGGTTCCTGTCACACAGGTTCTCCATGAAAGACCTGGGTGATGCCTCATACATTCTGGGTATCCGGATCTACCGTGACAGATCCAAGAGGATATTAGGACTTTCACAGTCTAGGTACATCGACACCATACTGAAGGGATTCAGTATGGAAGATTCCAAGCGCGGTAATCTACCGGCTTGTCACGGGATCACCCTCTCCAAAGAGATGTTTCCCAAGACTGATTTGGAGAGGGATCGCATGTCTATTATACCCTACGCTTCTGCGGTAGGCTCTATAATGTATGCGATGTTGTGTACCAGACCGGATGTGGCTTATGCACTGAGTGTGGTAAGCAGGTATCAGTCAAACCCTGGGGAGAAACATTGGATAGCAGTAAAGAACATTCTCAAGTACCTGAGAAGGACTAAGGAGATGTTCTTAGTGTATGGCGGAAAAGACCTCCAGATTGAGGCCTTTGCTGACTCCAGCTTCCAGAGTGACAAGGTTGATTCCAAGTCCATGTCGGGTTTTTTCTTCACTCTCAATGGAGGGGCGGTGTGTTGGAAGAGCTCCAAACAGGAAACTGTTGCTGACTCGACTATGGAAGCGAAATACATCGCTGCATCTGATGCCGCAAAAGAAGCTGTCTGGATGAGGAAGTTCTTGAGAGAACTTCAGGTGGTTCCGTCCATTGTTGACCCAATACCTCTGTATTGCGACAACAACGGGGCTATAGCTTTAGCGAAGGAACTCAGGTCCCATCAGAAATCCAGACACATCTTAAGGCGGTATCACCTGATCAGGGAGATCGTGGATCGCCAGGAGATCAAGGTTCGGAGGGTTGCTTCAGAAGATAACACAGCAGATCCATTCACCAAGGCCTTGCCCCAGACTCAGTTCGAGCGGCTGATCGAGATGATAGGTCTTCGATACACCAGTACATGGCCTTCGTGCAAGTGGGAGATTGTTAGTGTATATGCCCTAGAGTCCATTACTGTATCATACTAGTTTGTATATTACTTGATGGAAGCTTGGGATATTCACAGTTATATATACAATCTTGCTCGAAATGGTAGTATGCTACTTGGTTTGTCTCTGCTTTAATATGTGCATGTGTTTCTTTTAGCATATCGCTGATATACATATTAGTAGAGCCCTTAGGATCTTTGCTTGATTACCAGCGTTGTGATGACGCTCACACTCGTGGGAGCTGGGTGATCTATAAGCACATCCTTATACAGGTCCCTAGTCGTTGGACTATCGAGACAGGGCATCGATACTCCGGAGTAGACTAGCGTATGCGCTTCTCATCCCAGCGTGGGAGACGGTCTGTCCCACAGCCGTTAGTACGTCGTACTTGAGATAGTATACGGGTGCTCGTTAGGTTACGAGTACACTGGACAGGACTCGTCGGGAACTGTTGGTTAGTATTATACCTATCGTCAGTTATCAGTTCCCAGGTGACATGAGTACAGCTTAGTCCGCTGACTTGACACTGTCACTTCGCCTCGAGTGTGTTCCCACTGCACTTTGATTACTACCCTACCACGGCTCAAAGGAGTCATGCAAACAGGTAGTTTTTGGGTGCAGTCCCGAAGCACTTGGAGGCAGTGACGGTTAGACAGGATTCGTCTCTCCCGGTATTGAGGGTTGACATCGCGCTGTGTCAAGGAGAGCCATTACACGAGTAGTCCCTGGCCAGGGCAAGCGAGATATACTGGTAGGTTTCCAGTGTTATCTCAGGGTGTTCTGAGCTACACTCCGACACGACTTGTACCGCTATTAAGGGACTGACGTTCACCGCCCCCCTATGCCCGCCATGCGATGTATCAAACGAACAGACCGGACTGTACGGAGATTGTCACATACAGGCTCAGTAGGAGTTCAGATGGGGTTCACCTCGTCAGTCTTCTTGTCGACATCTACTTGGGGACCGTTACGTACAGCTAGTGCCGCTTGCGGTCTGTGGTTAAACCCATTGCCAGCGTAGTGTCGATTCTTTAGAGTCCCACACAGAGAGCTATTCGCCTTTAGGCAAAATGAGTAGAGGTCGCATGGTTTTGCGACAGGGTTCGTTCACATCCGCGCACTTGTGCACGTTTGCTGTCCAGACAGCTTATACTAGCAGGCTTTGGTTTAAGCCGGATCCTAGTATATGATTTGGGATTGGTTTTTCTCATTGTATTCGTGTTCCTCGGATCATGAATACGGGTGCGTATGCACAGTTGCTTGAGACAGAGGGAGAGGACTTTGATTTGGGTTAATGACTATTGTCATTTGTATTAACCCTAATGATTATGTGTGTATTATGGTTAATTGATATTAGTTTAATAATTGTGCATGGTTATGGTTGTTGACCATTTGACCCACCTTGACTTGTTGACCTTGTTGATGTTGGAGATAGTGCCCTCAGAGTCAATTATTGGATCACAGGCACGTGATTGCAATGATTGAGGGAGGACCTGTCCCAGTAGGACAGTCTTACTCGAGATGATAGTATGCTATCTGGTTTACCTTTATCATCGTGTACTGTTTTAGGTGACCTGACAAGTTGCTATTACACGTTGATAGAGCCCTTAGGATTCTTGCTTGACCACCAGCAGTATGAGGGCGATCATATAAGTGGGAGCCGGGGTCTATAAGCATATCCTTAAATGGTCCCTAGTCGTGTGAGTTTCGAGACAGGGCATCGATACTCCAGAGTAGACTAGTGTATACAGTCGAGACCCCGACGAGGGGCGGTGGCCGGTCTCACAAGCCACTGGTGTCAGTTGGATCACCTAAGATGTATACAGGTGCTCATTGGGTTATGAGTACACCGGACAGGACTCGCCGGGAACATGCTAGTTGGTCATATACCAGACGTCAGATGGCAGTTCCCTGGTGACATGTGTACAGGTTAGTTCATCGACCTGGGGATCGTCATTTGTCTCGTGTGAGTTCCCACTGTACTTTGATTACTACCTTACTACGGCTCAAAGGAGTCGTGCAAACAGGTTTCAGTTGGGTACAGTCCCGAGCCACATGGAGGCAGTGAGCGCATCTTCAGGGGTTCGTCTCTCCCGGTATTGGGGGTGAGGTCGTGCTGTGTCTAGGAGAGCCATTACACGAAGCCCTCGGCCGAGGCAAGGAGATTTACTGGTAGGTATTCCAGTAGTATCTCAGGGTGTTCTGGGCTACACTCCGACACGACTTGTACCGCTTTTGGGGGTCTGACTTTTACCAACCCCCTAGGCCCGCCATGCGATACTCATAGACGAACGGACCGGACTGTACGGATATTGTCACTGACAGGCTCAGTAGGGAGTCAGGCTGAGTTCGCTCACAGACGTCCCTTTTTTAGTCTATACCTGGTAGCCCGTTACGTATTGGCTTATACCTCTGACGTGCTGGTGGTTAAATCCACGACCAAGGTGTTGACGAGTCTTTAGAGTCCCCCACATTCAGTTACTCAGCTTTCGGGCGAAAGGTTGTAGAGGCCGTATGGAGATATGGCAAGGTCCGATCAGATACGTGCGGTATTGCACGGATCAGGATCGGACAGTCTGTACTATAGGCCGTATGGTTATATGGCAGGGTTCGATCAGATACGTGCGGTATTGCACGGATCAGGATCGAACGGATATTACTAGCCGGCTTTGGTTTAAGCCGGATCCTAGTATAGTACAGTGTAGTTTTTTTTGTCTCATTGCATTTGTATTTCGGTCGGAATACAGATGCGGGTGTGTATGCACAGTATCGGGGTTTTCCTGTAATTTATTATGGGACCAGTTTTCTGGAGTTGCCAGTTTGCTTTTCTTTTCGGCCGATTTCCTTTGTATCGTTCATTGGCCGAAGATTGGTGGAGGAGGGCTTATTTGCATTGTTGCAAATAGGCAATTGTGGAGGGGGTCTTTTGCATATTGGTTGGATCATGATGGTGCATCATTCTTTTGACCTTGACTTCTTCTATCATGATGGCATGACTTTTGGAAGTGATCATTAGCTTGTTGGAGTGATTGGTTTTGGAGCCATCATGGTTGTAGTGAGTGGAGTGTTTTATTTGATGTGGTATTTCCTTCATGTTTTTTCGTGGGCCCCCCTCCCTTGAGTGTGCAGGAGATTTTATGTAAGTATGGATTAATTAATATAAAAGGTTACATTGACCTTAGATGAGGGTGCTGGAATGATGATGATGAGGGATTAATTTATTAGTGTGTTTGCATTGAGCTAATATAAGGTGAGGGGGGGGCTGATTTGTTCCAGGGGCTGAAGGATTTTTCTGGCCGAGCCATTTTTACAGAGCATGATCCATTTTCTTTCCAGCAAAGGATCTATGAAAATTCTATTACTCAAATTCCTCCGTCATGGCAACTCCTTCAACCCCAATAGAGACAATAGCTCACTACACATTCTACAGCAAATCTTGGGCACGTCGACTAGCCAGCTTCGTGCCCGAGTTGCCTCGGTATAGAGGCGGGAGCCCGTAAAAGATACAGGCGATGTGGTGCCCTTCCGGTGAGGAGGCGACGATCGGAGTTTCCGCGGGAGATCGGGTCGACGACGAGAAGACCGGTGGACTCGGATCACTCGGTATATCTCTAACCCGTCTTGTTATTAGCTAGATCTAGTTTAATGGCCCGATCCGGGGTTTAGTGCGCGGTGGTGCCGGTTTGCTAAGTTCGCAAAATTAAAGTTTTTCACCGCTTCCGCATTTGGCCGTCGGTTTGACGGCCGGGGCGCCGCCGTGCACTTACAGTGGTATTAGAGCCTTGCCATTAACTTAGTCTAGCTTTGTGTAATGTGTTTCCATTTTCGATCGATCAAAAAATCCCAAACCGCATTTTTGCCCTCATCAGTTTTCTGTTGAAAATTTTTGGTGTCGAAAAAAAAATTTTCAGGTTGTAAAATAGTGATGAACTGGATGTTATAAGCATACTGTAGAAATTCGACATAGTTAGTCGACCAACAGAGCGCGGAACCGCGGCAAACCCCCCCATTGGGCCGCGGTTCCGCCGCCGAACAGTGTCCTTGCTGTGTCAAATTTCTTCAGTAGCTTTCTGGGGTGAAAATTGGGGTTTTGAAATATTAATATTGGGCCCAGATTTTCTTGATGTGCTACAGTAGTGCTTGGGGCCCACTTATTATAATTTTGATTGATCGGATATTTTAAACACATTATTTCACAGTATTTACATTATATCTGCGACCGTGAATGTCACTCGATCGGTAAATCCTGTCTCACTGCTATAGCCCGGTTAAACGGATTTGCGAACGTGACTTTCACGTTGATGTTCTGTTTTTGCTGTGATGTTGCGGATCGGTCGTGGGGGATAGCCTGTATGCAATGCTAGTACAGTTGTGGTTGTATTATGTACATTTGATATTGCGGGGCGAGCGTCCGACATGTGGACTGCCGTCACTGCCTGTTTGTATTATTATTTTGGGGCACGACCTGGTTGCGGCTGATATACCCGGTGTAGGTATATTTTACTTTCTGTACTAGGATTGCCCCGCGGAGGGGTGCACGGATAGCCGGGTTCTAGAGGGCAACAAGCCCGCATCTCATGGCATTGAGACGGAGGGGCTTCACTCTAGGATTGACAGGCTATTCGCCGCACTCGTAGGGGGTACAGGTTGACCCAGGAGGGGTGCCCAAGTTACCGGATTCCGTGAAGTGCTGGGTGGTCCATTCACGGTGCTGAAGGGGGCTGCCTCGCTTCAGGTTTTGGCGGGTGACTTGCCGCGCCCGTAGGGGTCTAGGATTTCATTGCACAGGCTATCCACACGACCAGGGGAACGTCGGGTTTCAGTAGTGGCTCTGTGAAACCCGGGGATCCCAGATATCTGTATTGTTTCTGTGATGCTGTACATTTCTGTGATGTTGCATTTTATTCACGCCTTGAACGAATATAATACATTGGTATATATATTAGTAGATGTTGTATATGTTTTGCATCCGCGCTAGTCCAGTCCCCGCTCTGTCGTTAGTTAGCTAACCTAACGGGTAATGACGGGACCCAGTGGCGAATGCGGATGGCATATACGTACGTCATATTATTTTCGTTCTTTGTGGTGTGATCAATTGATGGGACTGCATTGATTCGGATCAATGCAAGTTAAAAACAAACCTAATCTGATGTTGTTGGAACACTTTTCAAAACGCTGTTATTGCAAGGACGTTCACTTTTGTTTTGCATCGTGGTATTCAGTTGGAATATCCTGCTCCTCAGTCGACGAGGCAAGGGCCGAGATCCCTTCACCGGGAGTGACCCCTTGGACAGAAGTTTGCGTCAGGGCATTAACTTCACTATAGCCGATTACTTTTGCTTTGCATCGTGGTATTCATTTGGAATATCCTGCTCCTCAGTCGACGAGGCAAGGGCCGAGATCCCTTCACCGGGAGTGACCCCTTGGACAGAAGTTTGCGTCAGGGCATTAACTTCACTATAGCCGATTACTTTTGCTTTGCATCGTGGTATTCATTTGGAATATCCTGCAGCTCATTCTACGGGGAAAGAGCCGAGATCCCTTCACCGGGAGTGACCTCTTTAGCGAAGGTTTTCGTCACTATATTTTTAAAAGCTATCCGTTCCTTCAACGATATCAAGTTCATTACGTTAAAGGTTTTCGCCAGAAACCATTCGTAGCCCTCCGTCGTTTCAGACGGGTAGCACGTAGTATTCATGCTATGTTTGTTGACCTTCGTCAAGGCATAGTGTATGGTAGCTGCTTGTTACCTTTCTGCTGCATAGATAGATGCGTTGGTTTGGGACAGTCGTATAGCCTTGTTGACCTTCGTCAAGGGCTTGTACGGGTGGATTCAAATTAACCTGGATAATGACGGGTAGAACTTGACATGTGACTTATGATTTGTTGACCTTCGCCAAGGTCATAAGAGCATGGGGCAGAAATCACATCGGGAGTTTCAAAAGAACTGAAACTTGCCAGATATGCGCATACCTTCTGGAGTGTGATACCGTGAGCGGATTCCGTCACGTTATCATGCGATGAGAGTTGGATCCCGATTCCCACTAATGAGTTAGTTTACTCCTCGGGTGACCCCGACTAATTCTTCTTTCAGGTTTGGAGGAGAATTTGAGGTACAGTGGGAGGATTCCAGATTAGATAAATTGGTAACCATTCTGATCTAGGTTAGAGTGCACGCTGAGTGTTTCTTTTCTCTCTCTCTTCGGCAGCGACCATTGACCCGACCCTAAGACTATGACTCAGTGACCAAGTTAACCGAACCTTCTTAAACACTGGCTTTTGGATTGTCAGAGTTGCGAACCTCATTGCCACTCCTACTTTTACCCTTTTCTCCAGGACACCCCGTATTACTACGAACGTCCACTTCCATTGGACAAAACCATCGTATGGTTAGATACGAACTCGAAGGAATTTATTCGAGGATGGTTTCCGGTTCTGGAGGAAACGAATAGGACTATTCAGTTGTCTTTTCCTTTTACCTTCTCTCAGGTTGCGAGTACTCCTTGGTTTAGGAGATAGTACACCTATTACGCAAATTGGATAGTCTTCTTCCAAACCTTAGGCTGGTGCCGAACGGTAGGGAATGAAGAAAACCAATTAGCCTAACGATGGTGTACAGAAGGTATTATGTAAAGACAAAGCAAGGGATTAGTAAGAGGGCAAAGTAAATTGCAACAGATATTCACGACCAAACCAGGTATTTCATTACCTTTCATTACCACTCCCAAATCACCTTTGTATTTCTCCAGAACATTCCGTATCACTACGAAGATCCACAGTTTATTGGATACTCCATCGTATGGTTATATACGAACTCGAAAGGAACTTGTTCCAGTTCGGGGATGGATTCTGGTTCAGGAGAAATAGGAATAAGGTTTATTCAGGTGTCCTTTATCTTCACCTTCTCTCGCATTGCGAGTGTTCCTAGGATTGGGACAGTACACCCATTATGCTTATTGGATAGTCTTCTTCCAAACCATAGGCTGGTGTCGAACGGTAGGGAATGAAGAAAACCATTTGGCCTGAGGGGTGTGCGGAAGGTAAAGAATAAAGACATATGAAGGGATTTGGAGAGGTGGCAAAGAATTACACGGTTACAGTTGTGAATCTGGATAATGGAAGAGGCATTACTAGGAATGCCGGGATACCCCATCGAAACATTTCAATGTTACAGTTTCACTGTGTACTATTAAAAGAAAACTGATTTCCCGATTAGATACTTACTCCAGGGTATGTATTTACCAGGTACGATTCTCACATCTGTATGGTTTTACAGATGATGAGTGGGAGTAAGTTATTGGGAATTGGGTGATTATCCTCATTATATCGGGATTCGTTGTAATCGGTGATATTTGAGGAAATCACCTGGGCTGTTTGCCGGTCGGCAAATATTTGGTTTTGAATATCCGCAGTTATGCACCAATTTCAAATTGATATATCTGTACGTCTATTTTCATAGAGTGAGATATACCTTTCTGAAATTATGTCTACGACATTTACCTATATCAGTGGATGGTTAGGTAAGGAGCATTAAACAGCGGTGTAATTCTTCTTAACCATAAGTACAGTTTTCAACCTACGACACACAGTGAATGAGTTTTCAGACTCAAGGGACTTATACAGAGTATTGTATGTTGTCCAGGGTCCATCAGGACAGCGGGGTTGGTCCTCGTACTATATTCGGTTTACTTATGACTTCTCTAGTTTTTAGACAGGTGTTTCGTAGGAAACATAGGGTCCGAATTTTGGGAAGTTATAGGTATTTGAATAGAGTAGAGAACCAGGTGTAGCAAGTATCGGGATTCTTCAAAGTGATCGAAGATGTAGATACTTGTCAATGGTATTCAGTTGATAGTAGTGATTAAGAGAACTTGCTTCTCTTTCAGGTTACTCATAATTGGAAGCATTCCTAAGTTGAGTAACGCTGATCGGCCTCCTTCCATTAAGTTGACATGCACTGGAGACAGCTGCATGATTTGAATCTGGTTCAATTAAATCAGTGCCTCTGTTTCTATATTGGATATAGAACAGTTCATATCTTAACGATGTTAAGGTACGGGGAGTTGTCCGGTTTATGATTAAAACCAGACACTGGACAACTCAAGGCACGTTTCTGTAATGGCTGTTTGTGGGTTGACCCAGGCTATGACGAGGGTTGACTTTCTACCATCTGGATGAACAATAGCGATATTGTTCTAGACTCGCCACAGTTTTATTAAAAAATGGATTTTTTCAGAAAAACAGTAGTGGGAGTATGGTAGAACTGGAAGTGATTCCAGAACCACAGACGATTACTGAAGATTTGATAGGAACCTAAAGATTCAATCTGGTTTGACATTCCATTGGCCACTCCGCAGATGAGGTGGGTAACTTCAGGCACCCGAGAGGTACTACGGTAGCCTCAAGGACGGTGACAGGGAAGTTCTTGTTTACCCACAATTACCATTGCTGTTGTTCCAGGCTGCGAGACCCGGCGGGAGGATGAGTATAGCGTCGTTCTAAAACTAGTTTTAGAAGTGTACGTCTATATGACTCTGCCAGAGGGTTGTCGTAGTCAGTGGGAGCAGCGGAAGCATTGGTGGACAGGTGGCTTATGTCTATTTATAGACTAAAGCAGATATAGCGGAGATAGATCATCTATTTCTGACGTGACAGTCATGGGTTTGACTTCATCAGAATAGGGGATGGATCTGTTGAGAAGGTAGTAGGGTGTGATATCCTGGTATTTGGATGACATACACATAGTAGGAAAGGAAACTCCTATACTACAGTCGGTTATACTTTGGTCATCACACAGTGTTTTCTCCACAAAGGAAATGGATTTTATATCAGACATACTGGTTACTAGATCTATGCTTTTAGATCTAGATTTGGGTGGTTTCCCAATCAGGGTACTTGACAGCATTCTAAGAGTATTTAGGATGGACGACTCCTGGCACGGTAGTGTACCTGCAGAAGATGGAGTCACCCACTCCAAAGGTGTCTTACAGACTAAAGGGGAGAGGGACGTGCATGATTGGCAGATCACTTGCTCAGGCAATTGAGTCAATCATGAGATGTTAAGTACCACACCAGACATTGTTCTTGCACTAGATGCAATAAGCTGACATTAATCCAATCCTGGAGAAACGGTCGGAAGCAGTTTTAGAACATAAATGGATGTTATAGGGATATGATAACGACAGCCTCATTCGGGAAACAGTTATCATTCCAGGCTTCCAAGGTGACATGGACGAAAAGGAGGTTGTCAGAGCTATAGTTTTCCTTCTGATGAGGGGCAGTATTTTGGACAGGTGGTCCAAGGCAATACTGAGGGTGGCATGGCGCAGGATACTGATTAAGTTCAGTTGACGATACAGTCTAAGAAGTTTGGATTTGGAGTTCATTTATGAGCTATGTCCCATCAGACATCCAGACACATTCTAAGACAGGTATTGCTCATTTCGGGAGATGGGTTTTCTCCGCGAACTTGAGATATAGAGAGACATAGAAAGAAACAACTAAGCGGATCCGCTCATTGAGGCTATTCCTCGAACGCAATAGTTTCGCAAACGAGTTTTGGGAGACTGACTAGTAGAGGAGTTGGGTGTTCGGTATCACACGGGCTGTGAGTATGCGACATCGCAATAATTAGCCTTGAGTGCAAGTGGGAGATTGTTGGAGATAGTGCCCTCAGAGTCAATTATTGGATCACAGGCACGTGATTGCAATGATTGAGGGAGGACCTGTCCCAGTAGGACAGTCTTACTCGAGATGATAGTATGCTATCTGGTTTACCTTTATCATCGTGTACTGTTTTAGGTGACCTGACAAGTTGCTATTACACGTTGATAGAGCCCTTAGGATTCTTGCTTGACCACCAGCAGTATGAGGGCGATCATATAAGTGGGAGCTGGGGTCTATAAGCATATCCTTAAATGGTCCCTAGTCGTGTGAGTTTCGAGACAGGGCATCGATACTCCAGAGTAGACTAGTGTATACAGTCGAGACCCCGACGAGGGGCGGTGGCCGGTCTCACAAGCCACTGGTGTCAGTTGGATCACCTAAGATGTATACAGGTGCTCATTGGGTTATGAGTACACCGGACAGGACTCGCCGGGAACATGCTAGTTGGTCATATACCAGACGTCAGATGGCAGTTCCCTGGTGACATGTGTACAGGTTAGTTCATCGACCTGGGGATCGTCATTTGTCTCGTGTGAGTTCCCACTGTACTTTGATTACTACCCTACCACGGCTCAAAGGAGTCGTGCAAACAGGTTTTAGTTGGGTACAGTCCCGAGCCACATAGAGGCAGTGAGCGCATCTTCAGGGGTTCGTCTCTCCCGGTATTGGGGGTGAGGTCGTGCTGTGTCTAGGAGAGCCATTACACGAAGCCCTCGGCCGAGGCAAGGAGATTTACTGGTAGGTATTCCAGTAGTATCTCAGGGTGTTCTGGGCTACACTCCGACACGACTTGTACCGCTTTTGGGGGTCTGACTTTTACCAACCCCCTAGGCCCGCCATGCGATACTCATAGACGAATGGACCGGACTGTACGGATATTGTCACTGACAGGCTCAGTAGGGAGTCAGGCTGAGTTCGCTCACAGACGTCCCTTTTTTAGTCTATACCTGGTAGCCCGTTACGTATTGGCTTATACCTCTGACGTGCTGGTGGTTAAATCCACGACCAAGGTGTTGACGAGTCTTTAGAGTCCCCCACATTCAGTTACTCAGCTTTCGGGCGAAAGGTTGTAGAGGCCGTATGGAGATATGGCAAGGTCCGATCAGATACGTGCGGTATTGCACGGATCAGGATCGGACAGTCTGTACTATAGGCCGTATGGTTATATGGCAGGGTTCGATCAGATACGTGCGGTATTGCACGGATCAGGATCGAACGGATATTACTAGCCGGC
This sequence comes from Agapanthus africanus, assembly GCA_030015575.1. Taxonomy (NCBI): domain Eukaryota; kingdom Viridiplantae; phylum Streptophyta; class Magnoliopsida; order Asparagales; family Amaryllidaceae; genus Agapanthus; species Agapanthus africanus. Next base: position 59,669,356 of record JASDDO010000029.1, read on the forward strand.
TTTGGTTTAAGCCGGATCCTAGTATAGTACAGTGTAGTTTTTTTTGTCTCATTGCATTTGTATTTCGGTCGGAATACAGATGCGGGTGTGTATGCACAGTATCGGGGTTTTCCTGTAATTTATTATGGGACCAGTTTTCTGGAGTTGCCAGTTTGCTTTTCGTTTCGGCTGATTTCCTTTGTATCGTTCATTGGCCGAAGATTGGTGGAGGAGGGCTTATTTGCATTGTTGCAAATAGGCAATTGTGGAGGGGGTCTTTTGCATATTGGTTGGATCATGATGGTGCATCATTCTTTTGACCTTGACTTCTTCTATCATGATGGCATGACTTTTGGAAGTGATCATTAGCTTGTTGGAGTGATTGGTTTTGGAGCCATCATGGTTGTAGTGAGTGGAGTGTTTTATTTGATGTGGTATTTCCTTCATGTTTTTTCGTGGGCCCCCCTCCCTTGAGTGTGCAGGAGATTTTATGTAAGTATGGATTAATTAATATAAAAGGTTACATTGACCTTAGATGAGGGTGCTGGAATGATGATGATGAGGGATTAATTTATTAGTGTGTTTGCATTGAGCTAATATAAGGTGAGGGGGGGCTGATTTGTTCCAGGGGCTGAAGGGTTTTTCTGGCCGAGCCATTTTTACAGAGCATGCTCCATTTTCTTTCCAGCAAAGGATCTATGAAAATTCTATTACACAAATTCCTCCGTCATGGCAACTCCTTCAACCCCAATAGAGACAATAGCTCACTACACATTCTACAGCAAATCTTGGGCACGTCGACTAGCCAGCTTCGTGCCCGAGTTGCCTCGGTATGGAGGCGGGAGCCCGTAAAAGATACAGGCGATGTGGTGCCCTTCCGGCGAGGAGGCGACGATCGGAGTTGCCGCGGGAGATCGGGACGACGACGAGAAGACCGGAGGACTCGGATCACTCGGTATATCTCTAACCCGTCTTGTTATTAGCTAGATCTAGTTTAATGGCCCGATCCGGGGTTTAGTGCGCGGTGGTGCCGGTTTGCTAAGTTCGTAAAATTAAAGTTTTTCACCGCTTCCGCATTTGGCCGTCGGTTTGACGGCCGGGGCGCCGCCGTGCACTTACAGTTGATACTTTGACCATCATCATTTCATTTGGAAGATGCTCTTTGATCCTTGCAATTTGCATTAAAAATGAAATGATAATGGTCATGTCTTGATTAACCATGACAATTATCTAGCTAATTATCTAATTACAATAATTCACACATATATGTGAGAATGGTTTATTTTATTCTTATTCTATCATTTACTTTCTCTCTCTTGTTCTTCCTCTCCCTCAAGCTCTCCCCTCTCATGTGTTGAGAAACACTTGAGCTTGAAAAAAACCCTTTCTTGATAATCTCTACTCTCATCTAGGGTTCAAGTATTAGCACTTCTTGCACCCTTGTTACTTCTAGCTTGGAGTTGAAGCCAAAGGTCGAGGCTTTCGGGTGGATCTTTCTTCGACGTGAGAAGACGACTAAGGTGACCTCCTTCCACCACTCCAAGGAGCAAGGAGAGAAGGACATAAAGCCCAAGGTATAACCTTTCTAGCACTTAGCTAGTTTCTAGTTAGCTTTAGCTTGTTTTTGTTTAGCAAAGATCCTTCTTTGTCTAGTCCATGTTGCCTAAGCTCATAAAAAATCGATTTTTATTCCGTTTTCCGCCTCCCCGCAAGTACCGGGGTGGGCAATGTGGACTTACACCCAGCTACCTCCATAGTCTAAGACGCACGCTCTGAGCATGTCCTAGAGAGTCTGAATAGTCCGCTCTGACTGTCCGTCGGTCTGCGGATGAAATGCTCTGCTGAAACTCAAGCGAGTGCCCAAAGCCTCCTGAAGTCTCTGCCATAGCCGGCTGGTAAACTGGGTGCCTCTGTCGGACACGATACATGTCGGAACTCCGTGCAGTCGTACAATCTCGTCGATGTAAATCTGGGCATACTGAGCAAATCCGAAAGTCGTCTTCACCGGTAGGAAGTAAGCCGCTTTCGTCAAACGATCCACGATCACCCAGATGGAGTCATACCCTCGACTAGTCCTGGGTAAACCCACGATGAAGTCCATAGAAATCTGCTCCTATTTCCACTCCGGAATGGGTAACGGCTGTAGCTCTCCCGTAGGCCTCTGGTGCTCAGCCTTGACTTGCTGACAAGTCAGGCATCTCGACAGAAAATCTGCGATGTCTCTCTTCATTCCGTCCCACCAGTAAACACCTCTCATGTTATGGTACATCTTGGTGGAACCGGGATGAACACTGTATACCGATCGATGTGCCTCCTCAAGAATCTCGCGCCGCAGTCCCTCAGCATCTGGTATGCACAGTCTAGTCCCAAATCGTAGTATCCCCTGATCATCGATCACGAACTCGGAAAATCTGCCCTGTCCAATCTGTGCCCTGATCTCTGAGCATCGGTCATCACTGTGCTGTGCCTCATGTCTACGGTAAAGCAACTGTGGGCATGCACGAACATGCGCAATCTGTCCTCCGATCGGCGTAAACTCGAACTGTACCCTGCTGTCGCATAAAATCTGCCAATCTGCCGACGACTGCCTCTGTACTGCGCTCAAACAAGATAGACTACCCCCGGGCCTCCTGCTCAAAGCATCCGCCACTACATTAGCCCTGCCCGGGTGATACAAGATCTCACAATTGTAGTTCTTCACTAACTCCATCCATCGGCGCTGTCTAAGGTTCAGATCTCGCTGCTGAAATATATACTTTAAGCTCTTCTGATCAGTGAATATCTGGCACGACTCGCCGTATAGGTAATTCGCCAGATCTTAAGTGCAAAGACCACTGCAGCCATCTCTAAATCGTGAGTGGGGTAGTTCTGTTCATGTTTCTTTAATTACCGCGAAGCATACGCGATCACCCTGTTATGCTGCATCAATACGCACCCTAGCCCCACCCGTGAAGCATCACAATAGACCACAAATCCGTCTGATCCTGAAGGCAAAGATAGCACTGGTGTCGTAGTCAGTAGAGCCCGTAGCTGCTGAAAACTGCGCTCACACTCCTCCGTCCAATCGAAACGAACTCCCTTCCGGGTCAACCCGGTTAAAGGTGTAGCAATGTGAGAGAAGTCCTGCACGAATCGCCTATAGTAGCCTGCCAGCCTTAGAAAGCTACGAACCTCCGTCACTGACATGGGTCTAGGCCAACTCCGAACGGCCTCAATCTTCCTCGGGTCTACACATATACCATCTCGTGTAATGACGTGCCCTAAGAAGTCTATGCTGTCCAGCCAGAAAGCACACTTTGAGAGCTTGGCGAAAAGCTGATGCTCCCTCAAGGTCTGCAGTGTAATCCGCAGGTGCTGCTCGTGCTCCTATCTACTCCGAGAATACAACAAGATATCGTCAATGAATACTATGATGAACAGATCAAGATACGGCCTAAAAATACGCTTCATTAAGTACATAAATGCTGCTGGCGCATTGGTGAGTCCGAACGACATCACCAAAAACTCATAATGGCCGTAGCGCGTGCGGAAAGCTGTCCTAGGAATGTCCTCCTGTCGAACCCGCAGCTGATGATAGCCTGATCGCAAATCGATCCTCGAAAAGTATCCTGCCCCCTGAAGCTGGTCGAACAAATCGTCGATGCGTGGCAAAAGATACATGTTCCGCACTGTCACCCTGTTCAGCTGGCAGTAGTCGATACACAAACGCATACTGCCGTCGTTCTTCTTGACAAACAGGACTGGAGCACCCTAAGGAGAAACACTGGGTCTAATAAGTCCCTTATCCAGCAAATTTTGCAACTGACCCTTCAATTCTCTAAGTTCCGTCGGGGCCATCCGATAAGGCGGTACAGAAATAGGCCCCGTGCTAGGAACTAAATCAATACAGAAAGAAATATCACACTCGGGCGGTAGCCCAGGAAGCTCGTCAGGGAAAACATCAGGGAACTCGCTAACAACCGGAACCTGATCCATCGGAACCTCTGTAGCTCTAGTATCGCAAACATAGGCGAGAAATCCTTGACATCCCTTCCTCAAAAGCTGCCCAGCGCGAAAAGAAGAAATCACACTGTGAGGGGTAGCACCACGGTCCCCCAACACAACAAAAACTGACTCGCTGGGAAAACAAAATCTAACTGTCTTCTCACGGCAGTCAACCGAAGCATAGCACGTGGCTAACCAATCCATGCCCAAAAGAAAGTCGAAGTCCAACATCTCAAGAAGGATCAAGTCGACAGGCAACTCCCTCTCGCCAATACGGACGGTACAGGATCGGAACACGTGCCTAGCGACAAATGACTCTCCCATAGGAGTAGTCACAACAAGCGGCTGATCAAGCAAACCGGACTCTCTACCCAAACTCGGCACAAAGTGTGTGGATATGTACGAGTGCGTGGATCCGGGATCAAATAACACGTGTGCATCAACAGAACATACTGGAAGGATACCTGAGACCATCGCATTGGACGCCTGTGCGTCCTGATGCGTCAAAGCAAAAACTCGCGCCTGTCCTCCACCTGCGACTGACTGTCCTCTGCCTCGATCACTTCGTCCTCTACGAACAAATCCTCCGCGACCATAACCTCTCTGTGCATGAGTCTGACGCGGAGTAATAGTAGGTACAATGGGCAACGCCGTCTGGGGTGGTGAAGGTGGTAGTGTGACCTGCGGTGTTGCTGCCTCCCTCCGTGGTATCTCAGGACAATCTCGCACACGATGATAAGAACTCCCACAGCGAAAACATCCTGACGATGACCGCTGACCCTCCTGGGAATAGGAACTGAACAACCGGCCCCGCCCTGAATCTCTGCTACCTGCAAGACGTCTATCACGGTGCCGAAAAGGCTGTCTCTACACTGATGTATCCGCACGAACTCTCTTCAGCTCTGGGACTACCGAAGTCTCAACAAGGCGCTCCTCGACTAACAGGGCTGCGTCTACCGCTGCTGCATATGTCTCGTAATGCTGTGCGCTGATCGCAAGAAACAGTGGTGTAAGCAAGCCTCGGACAAATCTCTTGACTCGCAACTCCTCAGCAGCTACTAGGTACGGAGCATAAACTGATAGCTCGGTGAACAGCACATCGTACTCTGCCACTGACATCTTCGGAGTCTGACGTAAGGACTCGAACCTGCGTGCTCTAGCATCTTTGAAACTCAGGGGAAGAAAGCGGGCAAGGAATAGCGCCACAAACTCAGTCCAGGTCATAAGAGTAAGACCTGCTGCTCTACCCTTCTCGACTGATTCACACCATTTCTGCGCGAGACCTTCCAGGCGAAAGCTCGTGAACTCAACCCATCTCGCATCTGCGCATCTAAGTGAACGACATATCCGCGCCATCCTATCAATGAAGGACTGTGGGTCCTCAGCCGCATCGGTGTTTGTGAAGACCTGAGGCTTCAGCCTCATAAACTCTGATAACGATAACCTCTGTAGCTGCAGGTGCAACTGCCTGTACTGTGGGTACCACCGCGGTCTCTGCAACGGGTGGAACTACCTCTGGTCGCTGCGCTCGAAGTGTCTCAACTAGAGATCCCATCATCTGGCGCATCTCCTGTATACTGTATCCCACCGTCTGGTGCATCTCCTGCACACCAGCCCCTAACATGGCAATCTGGTCTGTCACGGCAGGAACAACCTGCTCAGGCACAACCGGTGTACTACCCGGATCAGTCCTCGTCTCGGACGAGTCAACTCGAATCTCGTCCCTCGCGGCCGCTCTCTGCGCCCTCATAGTCTTTGGCGGCATAATGGCTAAAAGGAACAATAGGATTCGATAAGGATACAGAAATCGAATCGCAAGAATGTATATACTCAAGAAGGAATTTTAAATCAACAAGTCCTAAGGTCGCCTTGGTGGAGTACCGTGTCGTGAGCATGCCGCAGAACATACGCACGCTACGCCACTCTGCTTCAGCTACCTACTCCATCATACCAGGGTCATCCTAGGAACACTCCGAAAGGTAAAACCTACGCTCTGATACCAACTTTGTCACGACCCAAAGTTTGGCCCATGACCGGCACTTAACCACGTAACGTCTACAGGCGTAACGCGACTAAGTGAACCGAAAACCCAGAAATCAAACCAGTAAATGTATAGAGTGTTTTAAGTTTTAAATAGAAGCATTTACAAAAGTGACAAGAAAACTTAAGTAGACAATCACCAAGATAACAATATACGACGCCGTAGCGAAGATCAAGAGCAACAAGTGGGAACATTACAGAAAGAATAAACTGCATAAGTAAAGTCGGCTCACAACGAGCTCGACACCAGAATACAAATAATATACATCATCATCCTCACACTGTCTCTAAGTCAAATACATATATGGTAGATGGAGAATACTAGATACAAAAGTGTGTACAATAAAAGTTACCATATACTACAACCCACCTAACAGGAAAACAGCTCACGCACCAACTGTAGTGGTATCTGTAGCCAAAAGATGTAGGAAAGCAGCCTGCCGCGATTACTCCGAGGGCAACCTGCAAATACTGTGGCACAATGGGGGGTGAGTTGCCAACTCATGAATAGAGATAACATATAAAGGTAATCGCGAGCATGCATGTACTGCGCTACTCTATCATATGCCAGCAGATGATATCAATGCGTGATAAGCAGTATGTGCAATAATCATGCAAGTGCTCTATCAGGTAATATAACTACAGGATGAGATACAATAATGAATGCTGAGCATGGGAACATAACATGTACACGTAATATCAACGTAGAATATATAATCGGTGTCCATCAATGCACCCAGATCCCCCAAATAGCTCAGGCGCCGGCACTCTCATCGGCCCTCCAATCCTGTAAATCTCTTAGAATCACGAGTGCCCAACATCGGCACCCAAATATCATAAATACTCGTGTCCAGCATCGACACGCAAATCTTCCTATATCGGGCATCCTTCAGTCCGGGTCAGCCCTCTTTCTCTCATATATCGGGCATCCGTCAGTCCGGGTCAGCCCTCTCTCTCTCATATATCGGGCATCCGTCAGTCCGGGTCATCCCTTTCTCTCTCATATATCGGGCATTCGTCAGTCTGGGTCAGCCATCTCTCTCTCATATATCGTGCTCTAGCACCGAGAAAACACAGGGTGGATGCACTGAAATATCATATCAAGGGAAACCGGGTTTTTAAATAATTACCTATTCACTTTTGAAATATCCACGGTTCCCAAATCCAGAAATAACATGGAAACAACATATCTCAATGCGTAAATCTATGCAGGTATGAGGATATCAATATGTACATGGCACATGTATGAATATGTGATGTAGATGTGTCCAAGTATGAATATAACATCTGCTGATATGCGGCAAATCATGGCAAACATCAATAATGCGGAAACAATCTGACATATGATTTATAGCAATCCTATAATGTGAGTGTCATGGCAATCACTAACGGTATGAGTGTAGCATATAAATTGTGCTCGTGCAACTTGAACCGTTAGTAATAGTGCGGTGTTCTATCAATTCTAGTTTATATACATATAGCAGGGAATGCAGTATGCACTAAATAGTAGCCATGCACAGTCAATGTATGTAAATGTAATATGCTGCTACAAGATCCTATCAGCCCTGACGCATAACGCCATGCGGGCGATATCCCCGTAGATGTTAAATCTACTCACCGTAGTCTCTCGCTAGGTATAGCCGACGACTTGTTTCCCCTTCTTCGCGACGTCCGCCGCACTTGCCTGCGAACCTAGAATTTCACAATATATCACACATAAGCTCGAAACCATACAAACACGACATTTAAAGCTAAACTAGTAACTCGCGTCGCAACCCAAGCGCGCGTGTGCACGATACGCTAAAACGTGTGATTACGTTCCTGAAGCTAACCCGACGCGTCGCGATACGTAGAACACCCCAAACCCACACATGTAACACGCGTGTCGCGAAAGTTTAAAATACGGGAAATAGGGTATTTGATCCCAGATTTTTATACAGGAAAGATATTACAAAACTATATATACCACAATACTACACATAGCAGCAGACTCCTGTGCCCCAAACCCCAACCCCCAACTCGCTCATCTGGCTTCAATTTGCGGCCAGAATGCATTTTTCGGCGGCCGGTCTGGGGAATTAGGCTCCCAGGTTTTGTGTGTGCACTCTATACCCCCTATACATGCTACAGTAAATCCAATTTTATTCTGAAACACCCCGGGTAGGTTCAGATTCCACAGAGCCCTATTTCTAGTTAAAAACCACATTTTTTACACTAAAATGATACTTTAGGGTATTTTTATGAAACCTGAAGCAAAATCTAGTTTAAAACCACCCTAACAACTCATCACCAAGCTAATCAAGCCATAAAAATGTAAATTTTAACACAATTTCATTAAAACCCTTCCTTAGCACTAAAAATGCACAAAAAGTGATATTTTGCTAGAAATACTACAAGTTATGGAGAAAAGGTGTTAAACATGAATCAATACCTTCAAAAGACCCTAAGAACACCAAAAAGTTCCAGCTCCCTCCTCAAGTATGCAGATTTGCTCCCAAACACCTCAAAAAGCCTCTTTTCCCATGGTTTTGTGAAGAAAAGCTGTTGTTTTGTGTAGGGTTTTGTATAGAGATCAAAGGGAAGTGAAAAGAGAAGAGGAGAAGAAAAAGAAGCTGTGGTTTTGCTGGAATTTCTGCAGGAAATTCAGAATGAGAGAAAGAGAGAGAAGAGAGAAAGAAAAGGGGTCAAAAGTCAAACTTCCCTACCTAACACCATGCCTCATTTGTTTAATTGGATTTTTGAATTCTAAAAAGGGTTTAGTTTGATAAAAGGATGGGGAATTAAGAAGGAATCATGCAAGGAGAGAAATGGCTAACACTTTAAGCTAGGTCAAGGAAAATTGTGCTAAGTGTGCATGTGTGCACTAACACAAGAATTTTCTCAATTTGGGTAAACCCGACTAGAAATAATTAATAACCCTAAAATTTTATATAAACATATATATAACACTTCACAACACAATTATCCCTAGCCAAGAAGGAAAATACGATACTCTGGCTTTTATGAAAAACACGCCAAATTACAAGTTATCGCGAAAACATCCTAAACGAATTTCAAAGTGTTACAAAGGAAGCTGTTTTGATGAAGAAGTTCGTCTCGGAGCTAGGAGTAGTTCCAACCATTATTGATCCAATACCGTTGTATTGTGATAATAATGGGGCTATGGCGTTAGCCAAGGAGCATAGGTCCCATCAGCGGTCCAGACACATCCTGTGGCGCTTTCATTTGATCCGGGAGATTGTAGATCGCCGTGAGATCGAGATTAGGAGAGTAGACACAAAGAATAACACCGTGGTTCCACTCACCAAGGCCCTCCCTCAGCTACAGCATGAGCGACTTTTTGAGATGTTGGGTATGAGATACGCCAATAACTGGCCTTAGTGCAAGTATGCTATATGTCATATGCATAAAGAAATATGAAACAGTGTCTCAATGTCCATAACCAAACAATATCATAAAGGTATGTGTGTTGTGCGTGTCATGGCAATTATTGACGGTGTGTGTGGCATACAATTAATGCTCGTGCAACATGAGCCGTCAATAATAGTGCAGTGTCCTAAGGGTACAATTTCAAGCACAATAAATAACTAGGCAATAAGGTGTTTGCGTAACTCTATATATGAAATAGAATATGCGACAATATCATGTCATCTCTAGCCCAGACGCATAACGCCATGCGGGCGATTCCCCTGTAGATATTAAATCTACTCACCAATGCTCCTGGCTAAGTAAAGCCTACCACTCGCTTTCCCCTGTTCGCAGCACCCGAAGTCGCCGCCTGCGATCCTGAACACATAAAACAATAAAGCAAGCGTATATAAGCAGTCGACCAAAAATACGTACAGCTACGTTTAATTGACGCACCAACTCCAAACGTACTCTCGAGTGTCCGTTTAGCAGCTAACGTGCGTAGAGACACTACGAAACGAACTCAAGAGCAAAAGCTACACAAAAACATGAACGACATCGGCACGACCCTAGCTAGAAACGCAAAGCGATACAACTACCAAGCCTAGACCCTGATCGTACCGATCACGTATTCACAACAAACTAATAAACGTGGAATCAATATAATTAACGTCGCAATGTCAAAAGAAACCCACGCCTAAAACTTACCGAAATCTAGTAAGCAACATATAACATTTTAGCACCAAACCACAACTTTTTACCAAACTAGAATTTACAAACATCACTAATTAGCAAGATTAAACCATTTAAACATTTACTATAATTTTAAATCTCACTAATTAGGATTAGTAAAAGTTTAGTCTGCTAATTAGCTAAATTATCCAATTAAGAAATACCAGTTAACAAATTAGCAACTTGGTTTAATTTTCTTCAAGCTTAACATATTAATTAACTATTTCACTAATCGAAACCCTAATTTGATTAATAAAACCCTTACTAGAATTTCCAAATATGAATTTAAAAGCTTAATTTAAATATCTAATTAAGCAAATTAAAGTAATAATACCACAAAGGAGATTAGGGTTAGGGTTTATACCATCAAAGAGACAAGATTTGAAACAAGAACAATCCAAACTTTAGCCTCCAAAATCCTCACTAGAATGAAGATCCAAGCAAGTTTTGTGAAAAAGAATGGTGGGAAATGATTATATTTGAGTTTATTTAGAATTTTCATGATTTATTTGAAGCAAAATGAGATGAAAATAGAGAAAAGAAAAAGAGGGCAGAAATGGCGAAGGGAGGCTCGGCCAAGTGTGATGGGGGAGGGTTGTTTTGTGTAAAAAGAAGAAATATCTAGCAAAAGAAACAATATTAAATGCTAATTAATGCATTTTGCCACCTTTTCTTTTCTTTTCTTTATAATTTTTCATTTTAATTTACAAAATATCTAGATATTTGGAATGAATGGTTTAACAAAATATCTAGTGATTCGATTAGCATAAAAACATACTAGTAGTAATTAACCCACAAAAAAAAGTAATTACCACTAATAAAGTCCACAAATAAAGCATTAAAATAATATTTTATTAGGGAAAAATTCTATGTGAACCAAAACTTTCCATTGACCCCAAAAGTTCACGCACTAGCTTTATTCTAGCTAAACTAGGTGCCGGCAGGTCTCTATTGAAGTTTGATCACAATCGGGTTAAAACGGAAAATACCGACTATTTTACCATAAAAACGGAAAATTCGCAAAATGATTTCTAAAACGTTACATATTTATATCACATATATATAATATAGGCATTCGTCTGAATATATCACAGTAATCACATCACAGAGCAGCAGAAGATAACATATGAAATATTGGATATATTAGGATTTCCGTGTTTTAAATTAAGCCAGTAAAACACGGATTCCGCGGTCACGATGAATAGCCAAACCTACATCCCTAGACCCTTATGAGAGCTGCAAGCAACCCTACCAATTCTAGAGTTAGGAGACCCGGTCTCGACTCCTCGAGATGGTCTCCCACTGGACCCTAGAACCCGGTTACTTGTGCTCCCCTCCTTGGGTCTATCCTAATGCGGAAAAGTAAATAATATACATCAATGGTGACATCATCCTCAATCCGGAAGTTCCCCAATAAAAGAATATTACATACAAGTTTTTACATGAATGAAAATGAAAAACTCTCATCTCACATAAAAAAACCCCGGCTATTCAGAACACGACAATCCAATATAACATATCACAACAACACATAACATCACATGTCATCAACGTAATAAATATGCGTATTCTAGTTGTCGTTGACATATAGTACCGAAACCGGCGATACACCACATATTACACTTACGGTCACAGGAAAAAAAGTGACAAACTACAACAGTTGGAATCTGCAACCACCTTAAACATCATAAACCCAATATATCACATATATTGGATTTCATGCCTAACCAAATGAATTCCTTAGACATCGCATGCCTAATAATTACAAACCCCGCATTTTAGTCTCGATATTTGAAAAAAAATTCCAATAACCTGTCGGGTAATTCAATAAGATTCCCGATAAACTGATCGAATGCTCATCGGAAACTTTATTAGACGGCCGCACCCCCCAATGCCGTCGACGAAGTGCACTAAGGCAGAACACCGCTGCCGCGAGCACCTGAACGGATGCTTTTGGCGACGGGGTTCTCCTACAGTCACTTGGTCGTGGTTATGGGGCATGGCTATTTAGTAAGGTTACCCGACGCGTATCCACGTACACCACGTAATTACGACGGACTTTTGATCCACATCAAAATTCCGTGGCAACCGATCAAATGAGACTAAACTGCTAGATTTATAAAATTCAAACTTGTTATCTCATAACTATTTATGGATTCCAAATATTGTATCACAATCACAGATAGCTAAACGAAGTTAAACTTTTCGATCGAATAAACAAACACCCAAAATTTCGCATGAAGCTCAACACTTGAGCGGAGTTCAAAAAAGTACCCAGAAACATGCCACAGCTCCTATGAACCAGCCGTAGAAGGGTCAACCAATGCCTCACATGTGGCACCGCTGAACTACCACAAATCCTAAGGTTTGTTGGCGGTTCTGACGGTCACATAATCGAGTTAAGGTTTCGTTCCTCTAGAGGGTCCACAGAATCGCTTGCAAGTTTTTCTGAAATTTTAAATTCGGAAAAAATCCAACTTTTGAAAAATTTCCAGCGGGGGAAAAATTGGGTTCTTGATATCCGTTCGAACTTTTTAATATCGTCTAAATAACCCGAATACATGTTAGAATTACGAATACGAAACACACTGAGTTGCTTTTGCAGAAAGTTAACATCACATGAAAATTTAGCAAAAACAAACAACACTTGAAACCTTAAAACCCAGAGACTGAAACACCATCAAAATTTGAAGCCAAAATTCCACCGAAAAACCGAGGAGGCTGGATTTTTCCTCATTGTGGCCAGCCACTTCATGGCCAAAGTGCTTCAATTTTTCATGGTGTTCAAGTTATATCACATAGAACATTCTGCAGTTGTCTAAAAAATTTTTTGAAGACTTTTTAAAATCGACAGAAACCAAGTTTTCGTATCGGATGTTTCGGAGTAGTTTCGGTTTCGTAATCATAGCAAACATCTTCTAATTTTCTAGCATGGCTCTGATACCACTGCAGGGTTTCCTAGCACGACAGTAAGTTTTTGGGAGGCATCGTCCATGCCATATTTAAAAATTTTCCGTTCTAGTAAACCCTAACCCTAGAATCGCTACTAGAAAATCCGACGAATCGATATGCAAACACTTTACATCTAAAGTGAACAAGCAATAGAACCTTTGTTGACTGGTACTTCACTTCAATAGCTCCATGTAGTAGTCCCTTCACTGCGATCACGAACTCCCGGACTCTAGAGAGGAAACCATGAAGAAACTAATAAGCTTGCATCGAAGTCTTCAAGGCCGAAAATGATCTACGTCGAGGAGACACTAACCCAAGCTATCTCTTCACTAATGGTGAGAATAGTGAAGCAAACACCCTAAACTAAATGGAAAGTAGTAGAGGATGATGAAATAGGAAGTGGGCTCACTTTAATTTTATTTTTCTCACACTAATTCTTCACTTGGAAAACACCTAGCAAGCCTTTTCTTTTGTTGAAGAAGAAGAATTGATCAAGAGATGAAGAATAATCTTATGAGATTAGAAATGCAACCATGGGTGAGTAAGTATCATGCCTAACTCATGTAGAGAATAAACCAAGGTCAAGGGTTAAGGTTGGGTTAACAAATATCTTAAGGAATGACAAAAGAGTGGACTTGGTCAATATTCTACAAGCTTCATCCAAGCTTGAAACATTGACTAAGTCTTCACTATTTTGTGATAACTTATGTGATAAATATCAAAGCCTAGCTTTAACTCTAGCATGGTATAAGTCTCATACATTCATGTTGCAAGTGTAGCCTAGCATGACACAACAATATATTATTAGAGATAGTGCCCTCAGAGTCAATTATTGGATCACAGGCACGTGATTGCAATGATTGAGGGAGGACCTATACCGGTAGGACAGTCTTACTCAAGATGATAGTATGCTATCTAGTTTACCTTTATCATCGTGTACTACTTCAGGTGACCTTACAGGTCACTATTACACGTTGATAGAGCCCAAAGGATTCTTGCTTGACTGCCAGCAGTATGAGGGCGATCATATACATGGGAGCTGGGGTCTATAAGCACATCCTTAAAAGGTCCCTAGTTATGGGAGTTTCGAGACAGGGCATCGAAACTCCAGAGTAGACTAGTGTATACAGTCGAGACCCCGACGAGGGGCGGTGGCCGGTCTCACAAGCCACTGGTGTCAGTTGGTTCACCTAAGATGTATATAGGTGCTCATTGGGTTATGAGTACACCGCACAGGACTCGCCGGGAACATGCTAGTTAGTCTTATACCTGACGTCAGATAGAAGTTCCCTGGTGACATGTGTACATGTTAGTTCATCGACCTGAGATCGTCATTTGTCTCGTGTGAGTTCCCACTGTACTTTGATTACTACCCTACCACGCTCAAAGGAGACGTGCAAACAGGTTTTAGTTGGGTACAGTCCCGAGCCACATGGAAGCAGTGAGCGGATCTGTAGGGGTTCGTCTCTCCCGGTATTGGGGGTGAGGTCGCACTGTGTCTAGGAGAGTCATTACACGAAATCCTTGGCCAAGGCAGGAGATTTACTGGTAGGTATTCCAGTAGTATCTCAGGGTGTTCTGGGCTACACTCCGACACGACTTGTATCGCTTTTGGGGGTCTGACTTTTACCAACCCACTAGGCCCGCCATGCGATGCTCATAGACGAACGGACCGGACTGTACGGATATTGTCACTGACAGGCTCAGTAGGGTGTCAGGATGAGTTTGCTCATCGACGTCCCTTTTGGTCAATACCTGGTAGCCCGTTATGTATGGCTAATACCTATGACGTGCTAGTGGTTAAATCCACAACCAAAGTATTGACGAGTCTTTAAAGTCCCCCACAGACCGTTTTCTTAAGTTTCAGGCGAAACACTGTAGAGGCCGTATGGAGATATGGAAGGGTTCGATCATATACGTGCGGTATTGCACGGATCATGATCGGACGGACATTTCTAGCGGGCTTTGGTTTAAGCCGGATCCTAGTATAGTACAGTGTAGATTTTGTCTCATTGCATTTGTATTCGGTCGCAATATAAATACGGGTATGTATATACAGTCACGGTGTTTTCCTGTAATTTATTACGGGATCAGTTTTTTGAAGTTGCCAGTTTGCTTTCCGTTTTGGCCATTTTCCTTTGTTTCTTTCTTTGGCTAGAAATTGGTGGAGAGGGGGTTATTTGCAAACATGCAATTTTGATTAGTGGAGGGTGTTATTTGCAAGTTGTAGTGTCATGATGATTCTACCATCCTTTGACCTTCATTTGTTCATCATGGTTTTGACTTTTGAGTTGTGATGGTTGTTGATGATGTGACTTGGTTGTGATGATTATTCATCATGATAAGCTTTTCTCTTTCTTGCATGATTTTTTCTAGGCTCACTCATTCATTCTCCTCTTCTCTTTGAGCTTGGCCGGCCATTCCTTGGTAAAGGCTGTCCAAATTTTGTGTGAGGGTTTTTTATCTCTTTGGTTCACACAAAAACTCATATAGCACCATTTCAAAGCACATCTCCTTCTACGCTTCCAAATGGCAACTTCTTTAAACCCCTTGAGGCAAAGAGTACTACACTTAGCCTACAGTATTCTTGGACACGTCGACTCGCCAACTTCATGCCCGAGTTGCCTCGGTCCAGAGGTGGGAGCCCGTAAAAGAACCCGGCGATGTGGTGCCCTTCCAACGAGGAGTTGAAGACCGGAGATTCCGCAGGGAGATCGGGATGACGACGAGAAGGCCGAAGGACACGGATCGCTCGGTATATCTCTCTACCCCTTCTCTTATTAGCTAGGAGTAAGTTAATGGCCCGATCCGGGTTTATAGTGCGCGGTGGTGCCGGTTTTAAAGTTTAAAGAAAAACATCGTTTCCGCATTTTGGCCTCGGATTGACGGCTGGGGCGCCGCCGTGCACTTACACTGGTATCAGAGCCACGCCATTAACCTAGTCTAGCTTGCTCTAACATGTTTACAAGTTCGATCGAACGGATTTTGCGAAAACCCGATTTGTAATGCACAGTTTCTGTCGAAATTTTATAGTTGTCAAAAAAATTATTTGGTGCATTTCAAAAATACAGGCAGGGTTTTCTATGCAATCTGGGAAAATTTGGTGCAGTGTTGTTCCTGTTCAGCCGCGGAACCGCGGCCTTACCCCTATTTTGGCCGTGGTTCCGCCGCAGTAAAGTGGGATCACTGCACCATATTTCTTCAGTTGGTTGCTGTGTTGGAAATGGGGTTTTTGGTATATTATTTTTGGACCCAGATTTTCTTTGAGTGCTACAGTAGTGCTTGGGGCCCACTTCGGTAAATTTGATCGATCGAAAATTTTAAATATGTTAGTTCACAGTATTTACATTATATCTGTAACCGTGAATGTCATTTGATCGGTAAATCCTGTCTAACTGCTATAGCCCTTTTACACGGGTTTGCGATCGTGACATTCACGTTGATGTTCTGTGTTGTGCTGTGATGTTGCGGATTGGTCGTTGGGGATAGCCTGGGAGCAATGTTAGTACAGTTTGGTTGTTTATGTACATTTGATATTGCGGGGCGAGCGTACGATATGTGGACTGCTGTCACTGCCTGTTTGTATATTATTCTTTTGGGGCACGACCGAGCTGAGGTCGATATACCCGTTATATGTATATTTTACTTTCTGTACTAGGATTACCCCAAGGTGGGGTGCACGGATAGCCGGGTTCTAGAGGGCAACAGGCCCGCATCTCATGGCGTAGAGAGGGAGGGGGCTTCACTCTAGAATTGGCGGGCTATTCGCCGCACTCGTAGGGGGTACAAGTTGACCCAAGGAGGGGTGCTCAAGTTACCGGATTCCGTGAAATGCTGGGTGGTCCATTCACATTGTTGAAGGGGGCTGCCTCGCTTTAGGTTTTGGCGGGTAACTTGCCGCGCCCGTAGGGATCTAGGATTTCATTGCACAGGCTATCCACACGACCAGGGGAACGTCGGGTTTCAGTAGCGGCTCTATGAAACACGGGGATCCCAGATATGTATTGTTCTGTGATGCTTATTATATTTCTGTGATGTTGCATTTTATCACGCTTTGAGCGAATATTATATATTGATATATATACTAGTAGATGTTGTATTTGTTTTGCACCCGCGCTAGTCCAGTACCCGCTCTATCGTTAGTTAAGTAACCTAACGGGTGATGACGGGACCCAGTGGCGAATGCGGGTGGCATATACGTACATCATTATTTTCGTTCTTTATTGGTGTGATCAATTGATGGGACTGCGTTGATTCGAATCAATGCAAGCTAAACAAACCTATTCTGATGTTGTTGGAACTTTTTTCAAAAAGCTATTATTGCAAGGGCGTTCTCTTTTGTTTTGCACAGTGGTATTCGGTTATGAATATCCAGCACCTCAGTCGACGAGGCAAGGGCCGAGATCCCTTCACCGGGAGTGACCCCTTGGACAGAAGTTTGCGTCAGGGCAATAACTTCACTATAGTCGATTACTTTTGCTTTGCATCGTGGTATTCAGTTGGAATATCCTGCACCTCATTCTACGGGGAAAGAGCCGAGATCCCTTCACCGGGAGTGACCTCTTTAGCAAAGGTTTTCGCCACTATATTTTTATAAAAGCTATCCGGTTCCTTCAACGATATCAAGTTCATTACGTTAAAGGATTTCGCCAGAAACCATTCGTAGCCCTCCATCATTTCAGTTAAATATTCGGTAGTATTCAAGCTATGTATTTTGACCTCACACCAAGGCATAGTGATTGGTAGCTGCCGGATATTTATCTGTTGCATAGATAGAATGCGTTGGTTTGAGACAGTCGTACTGCCATTTTGGCATACGTCAAGGGTAGGTACGGGTGGGTTCAAATTAACCTGGATAATGATGGGTATAACTTGACATGTGACTTATGACATTTTGACCTCACGCCAAGGTCATAAGAGCATGGGGCAAAAATCCACATCGGGAGTTTCAAAAGAAACTGAAACTTGCCAGATATGCGCATACCTTCTGGAGTGTGATAACTTGAGCGGATTCCATCACGTTAACATGCGATGATAGTTGGATCCCGATTCCCACTGAAGAGTTGGTTTACTCCTCGGGTGATCCCGACTAATTCTTCTTTCAGGTTTGGAGGAGAATTTGACGGTACAGTGGGAGGTTTCCTGATTAGATAAATTGGTAACCATTCTGATCTAGGTTAGAGTGCACGATGAGTATTTCTTTTCTCTCTCTCTTTGGCAGCGACCATGACCCGACCTTTGACCATGACTCAGTGACCAAGATTAACCGAACCTTCTTAAACACTGACTTTTGTATTGTCAGAGTTGCATACCTCATTGCCACTCCTACTTTTACCCTTTTCTCCAGGACACCCTGTATTACTACAAACGTCCACTTCTATTGGATAAAACCATCGTATGGTTATATACGAACTCGAATGAATTTATTCGAGGATGGTTTCCGGTTCTGGAGAAAGCGAATAGGACTATTCAATTGTCTTTTCCTTTTACCTTCTCTCAGGTTGCGAGTGTTCCTTGGATTAGGATAGTACACCTATTACGCAAATTGGATAGTCTTCTTCCAAACCATAGGCAGGTGCCAAACGGTAGGGAATGAAGAAAACCAATTAGCCTAACGAAGGTGTGCAGAAGGTATTAAGTAAAGACAAATAAAGGGATTAGTAAGAGGGCAAAGTAAATTGCGACTGCTATTCACGACCAAACCAAGTATTTCATTACCACTCCCACTTCACCTTTGTATTTCTCCAGGACACTCGAAGATCCACAGTTTATTGGATACTCCATCGTATGGTTATATACGAGCTCGAAAGGAACTTGTTCCAGTTCGGGGATGGATTCTGGTTCAGGAGAAATAGGAATAAGGTTTATTCGGTTGTCTTTTATCTTCACCTTCTCTCGCATCACGAGTGCTCTTAGGATTAGGACAGTACACCCATTATGCTTATTGGATAATCTTCTTCCAAACCATAGGCTGGTGCCGAATGGTAGGGAAGGAAGAAAACCATTTGGCCTAAAGCGGTGTACAGAAGGTAATGACTAAAGACATATGAAGGGAATTGGAGTGATGGCATAGAAATATACGGTTACAATTGTGAATCTGGATAATGGAAGAGGCATTACTAGGAATACCAGGATACCCCTACGAAACATTTCAATGTTTCAGTTTCACTGTGTACTGTTAAAAGAAAACTGATTTCCCAATTAGACACTTGCTCCAGGGTATGTATTTACCATGTATGAATCTTACATCTGTATGGTTTTACAGATGATGAGTAGGAGTAAGTTATTGGGAAGTAGGTGATCATCCTCACTATATCGGAATTCATTGTAATTGGTGATATTTGAGGAAGTCACCTGGGTTACTTGCCGGACGGCAAATATATGGTTTTGAATATCCGCTGTTATGCACCAATTTCAAATTGATACATCTGTACGTCTATTTTTATAGAGTGAGATATACCTTTTTGAAATTATGTCCATGACATTTACCTATATCAGTTGATGGTTAGGTAAGGAGCATTAAACGGCGGTGTAATTCTTCTTAACCATAAGTACAGTTTTCAACCTACGACGCACAGGGTTTGAGTTATTCAACTCAGGGGGCTTATACAGAGTGTTGTTGTCCATTATCCATTAGGACAGAGGGGTTGGTCCTCATACTATATTCGGCTTACTTATGACTTCTCTAGTTCTTAGATAAATGTTTCGTAGAAACACAAGGTCTGAGTTTGGAGAAGTTATAGGTATATGAATAAAGTAGAGAACCAGGTGTTGCAAGTATCGGGATTCTTCAAGGTGATCGAAGATGTAGATACTTGTGTAGGGTATTCAGTTGATAGTAATGATTAAAAGAACTTGCTTCTCTTTCAGATTACTCATAATTGGAAGCACTCCTAAGTTGAGTAATGCTGATCGGCCTCTCTCCATTTAGTTGACATGCACTGGAGACTGTTGCATGATTTGAATCTGGTTCAAATAAATCTGTGCCTCTATTTCTGTATTGGATATAGAATAGTTCATATCTTAACATTGTTAAGGTACGGGGAGTTGTCCGGCTTATGATTAAAACCTGACTCTGGATAACTCAAGGCACGTTTCTGTAATGGTTGTCTGTGGGTTGACCCAGGCTATGACGAGGGTTGACTTTCTACCATCTGGAAGATCAATAGTGATATTGTTCTTGACTCGCCACAATTTTAACAAAAATGTATTTTTTCAGAAAACAGTAGTGGGAGTATGGTAGAACTGGAAGTGATTCCAGAACCGCAAACGATTACTGAAAGTTTGATAGGAACCTAAAGATTCAATCTGGCTTGACATTCCATTGGCCACTCCGCAGATACGGTGGGTAACCTCAGGCGCCTGAGGGGTACTCTGGTAGCCTCAAGGACGGTGACAGGGAGGTTCTTGTGTACCCAGACTTGCCATTGCTGTTGTTCCAGGCTGCGAGACCCGGCAGGAGGATGAGTATAGCGTCGTTCTAAACTAGCTTTAGAAGTGTACGTGTATATGACTCTGCCAGAAGGTTGTCGTAGTCAGTGGGAGCAGCGGAAGCATTGGTGGACAAGTGGCTTATGTCTATTTATAGACTAAAGCAGATATAACGGAGATAGATCATTTATTTCTGATGTGACAGTCATAGGTTTGACTTCATCAGAATAAGGGATGGATCTGTTAAGAAGGTAGTAGGGTGTGATGTCCTGGTATTTGGATGACATACACAGAGTAGGAAGTGATATTCCTATACTACGATCGGTTACACTTTGGTTGTCACACAGTGGTTTCTCCACATAGGAATTGGGTATTATATAAGACATTCTGGTTACTAGATCTATGGTTTTAGATCTAGATTTGGGAAGTGTCCCAATCAGGGTACTTAGATAGCATTCTAAAGGTGTTTTAGAATGGACGACTCCTGGCATGGTGGTGTACCTGCAGGTGATGGAGTCACCCTCTCTAAAGGTGTCTTACAGACTAAAGGGGAGAGGGATGTGCATGATTGGCAGATCACTTGCTTAGGCAATTGAGTCAATCATGAGATGTCAAGCACCACACCAGATGTTGTTTTTTGCAGTAGATGCAATATGTTGATATTGATCCAATCCTGGAGAAACGAACGGAAGCAGTTTTAGAACATAAGTGAATGTTCTAGGGATATGATAACAACAGCCTCTTTTAGGAGATAGTTATCATTCCAGGCTTCCAAGGTGACATGGATGACAGAGAGGTTGTCAGAGTTATAGTTTTCCTTCTGACGAGGGGCAGCATTTTGGACAGGTGGTCCAAGGGGATACTGAGGGAGGCATGACGCAGGATACTGATTAAGTTCAGTTGATGATACAGTCTAAGAAGTTTGGATTTGGAGTTCATTTATGAGCTAGGTCCCATCAGACATCTAGACACATTCTAAGACAGGTATTGCTCATTTCGGGAGATGGCTTTCTCCGCGAACTTGAGTTATAGAGAGACATAGAAAGAAACATCAAGGCGGATCCACTCACTAAGGCTATTCCTCGAACGCAATAGTTTCGCAAACGGGTTTTGTGAGACTGATTAGTAGAGGAGTTGGGTGTTCGGTATCACACGGGCTGTGAGTATGCGACATCGCAATAATTAGCCTTGAGTGCAAGTGGGAGATTGTTGGAGATAGTGCCCTCAGAGTCAATTATTGGATCACAGGCACGTGATTGCAATGATTGAGGGAGGACCTATCCCGGTAGGACAGTCTTACTCGAGATGATAGTATGCTATCTGGTTTATCTTTATCATCGTGTACTGCTTTAAGTGACCTGACATGTCGCTATTACACGTTGATAGAGCCCCTAGGATTCTTGCTTGACCACCAGCAGTATGAGGGCGATCATATAAGTAGGAGCTGGGGTCTATAAGCACATCCATAAAAGGTCCCTAGTCGTGGGAGTTTCGAGACAGGGCATCGATACTCCAGAGTAGACTAGTATATACAGTCGAGACCCCGACGAGGGGCGGTGGCCGGTCTCACAAGCCACTGGTGTCAGTTGGTTCACCTAAGATGTATACAGGTGCTCATTGGGTTATGAGTACACCGGACAGGACTCGCCGGGAATATGCTAGTTGGTCTTATACCTGACGTCAGATAGCAGTTCCCTGGTGACATGTGTACAGGTTAGTTCATCGACCTGGGGATCGTTATTTGTCTCGTGTGAGTTCCCACTGTACTTTGATTACTACCTTACCACGCTCAAAGGAGACACATCGCGAGAATAGAATGCGGTATCACATACACGCATTAATCTCGGTCCCGCACATATCACATATGTGCTCCTACTCCATTTCGCTTGAGCCAGGAAATCTCTGTGTAGGACTCTAAAGACTCGTCAATACGCCGGCAGTAGGCGATGATCATATCAAACACCCACAAAACGCAAGCGGTCTGCTAAATGTAACGGCCACCTGGGTATTGAGCGATCAGAATATCAACAAGCAAGCCAGCTCGTACTCCTGCGAATCTATTCAGTAACACTACTGTACAGTCCGGTCTCTTCGTCTGATATATTGCATATCACAGCCTGGGGGTAGTATAACGTCAGACCCCAATAGCCTGATAAGTCATGCCGATGCGAGGTCCATAACTGTTAGAGAAACTACTGAAAATACTTACCAGTAGATTTCAGCAACCCTGGCAAGGGATTTCCTGTTATGGCCAATCGAGCATAGCGCAACATCAACTCCCAATACCGGGAGAGACGAAACCCCTCCTATCGCTCATTGCCTCTATGTGACTCGGGATTGTACCCAAAAAACACCTTTTTGCACGATCTCTTGAGCGTGGTATGGTGGAAATCAAAGCACAGTGGGAATCACACAAGACTCTATGACGATCTCGGGTCTACAGACTAACCTGTACCCGTGTCACCAGAGAACTGCTATCCGACGATAGGTACAATACCATCTAGGAGTTCTCGGCGAGTCTGTTCAGTGTACCCAGTCTCCACTGAGCACCCGCATACCTTCTCTCATGTCAAACACCAATGGATATGAGATCATCCATCGCCCATCTCATGGGTCGAGAAGCGTATACGCTAGTCTACTTTGCAGTTTCGATGCCCTGTCTCGATACTCCCACGACTAGGAACAATTATAGGGTGTACTTGTGGACTACCCTTGGCCCCACTAGTATGATCTGCATCATAGTCCTGGTAATCAAGTACACATCCTAAGGGCTTTATCAACATGCGAGAGAGAGACAATAAGTGTACATGTTAAGATAAAGAGCAACCAGATAGCATACTATCATGTCGAGCAAGAAAGTCCTCCCTATATATGTCTAAGCATCCACTACAATATACATCACATGTACAGTAATGGCCTATAGGACATACATATAACTAACAGATACTCCTATGACTAGGGACATTTAAGGATGTGCTTATAGACCATCCAGCTCCCACGTATATGATCGCCATCATAATGCTGGTAGTCATGCAAGAATCCTTTGGGCTCTATCAACATGTAATGATGATAAATACAAACCAGATAGCATACTATCATCTCTAGTAAGACTGTTCTACCGGTATAGGTCCTCCCTCAATCATCACAATCGCGTGCCTGCGATTCAATAATTGACTTGAGGGCACTATAGCCAACAATCTCCCACTTGCACTTAAGGCTAATTATTGCGGTGTCGCATACTCACAGCCCGTGTGATACCGAATACCCAATTTCTCTACTAATTAGTCTCGCAAAACCCGTTTGTGAAATTATTGCGTTCAAGAAATAGCCTCAGTGAGTGGATCCGCTCCAATGTTTCTATCTTTATCTCTCTATATTTCAACTTCGCGGAGAAAAACTATCTTCCGAAATGAGCAATACCTGTCTTTGAATTTGTTTGGATACCTGATGGGACCCAGTTCACAAAAGAACTCTAAATCCAGCAAACTTCTTAGACTGTATCATCCACTGAATTTAATCAGTATCCTGCGCCATGCCTTCCACAGTATCCGCTTAAAATACCTGTCAAACATACTATCCCTCAAAAGAGGGAAAACTAAAACCCTGACAGCCACCCTGTCATTCAGGTCACTTTGGAAGCCTGAAATGATAACCGCCTCCTAAAGGAAGCTCTCGTTACCATATATCTAGATCATTCACTTATGTTCATAACTTCTTCCCAATGTTTCTTCAGGATTGGATTAATATATGTTTATTGTAGCTAGTGCAAAAACAAAATCTGGTGTTGTACTTGACATTTCATGATTGGCTCAATTGCCTAAGCAAGTGATATGTCAATTATGAAAATCTCTCTCTTCATCAGTATAGAAGACATCTCTTTAGAGAGGGTGACTCCATCATCTACGGGGACACCACCTCGCCAGGAGTCGTCCATTCTAAAGCACTTTAGAATAGTGTCAAAGTACCCGAATTGGGACACTTCCCAAATCTAGATCTAAAACCATAGATCTAGTGACCAGAATTCCTTATATTTTATCCAGATCCTATGTGGAGAAACACCTTGTGACAACCATAGTATAACCGATCGTAGTATAAGAATATTACATCCTATCAAGAGCATGTCATCCAAATGCCAGGACATCTCTGCCTACTACCTTCTCAAATCTAGATCCATCTGTTGTTCTGATGAAGTCAAACTCTATGACTGCCACAACAAAACTAGATGATCTATATCCTCTATATCTGCTTTAGTCTATAAATAGACATAAGTTACTTTCCCACTGCGCTTCTGCTGCTCCAACTGACTCTAACAACTTTCTGGAAGAGTTATATACACATGCACTTCTAAAGCTAGTTCAGAACGACGTTATACTCATCCTCCTGCCACGTCTCATTGTCTAGAACAGCAGTAGTGTCAAGTTTGGATATTCAAGAACCTTCCTGTCATCGTCTTTGAGGAGACCGAAGTACCTCTCGGGTGCCTGAGGTTACCCACCAAATCTGCGGAGTGGCTAATGGAATGTCGAGTCCAATTGAATGTTTAGGTTCTACTAAATTTTCAGTAATCGTTTGTGGTTCTGGAATCACTTCCAGTTCTACCATACTCCCACTAATGTTTTCTGAAAAGAATCCATTTTTACTAAAACTGTGGCGAGTCAAGAACAATACAACTATTGATCTTCCAGATGGTAGAATTTTAACCCTCGTCAATGCCCGGGATAACCCACAAACTGCCATTACTGAAACGTGCCTAGAGTTTGTCCAGATTCTGGTTTTAAGTATCAGCCGGACAACTCCATATACCTTAACATCGTTAAGATATGAAACTATTCTATATACCATATAGATACAAATGCACTAATTTAATTAGAACTATATTCAAATCATGCATCTGTCTCTAGTGCATATCAACTACGTGGAATGAGGCCAAGCAGCATTTCTCATCTAGGAGTGCATCCACATGTGAGTAACCTGAAAGAGAAGCATGTTCTCAAAACCATTACTATCAACGGAATACTAAACACAAGTATCTAGATCTTTGATCACCTCGAAGAATCCTGATACTTGCAACACATGGTTCTCTACTTTATTCTTATACCTATAAATTCTCAAAATCCGGACCTTGTATTTCAACGAAATATTTGTCTAAAACTATAGAAGTCATGAGTAAACAAAATATAGTACGAGTACCAACCCCTCAATCCTAATGGACATCGGACAACATAAATTACTTTGTATAAGTCCTCTGAGTTTAATAACTCAAACCCTATGCATCGTAGGTTGAAAACTGCACTATGGTTAAGAAGAATTACACCGCTGATTAATGCTCCTTACCTAACCATCAACTGATATAGTCAAATGTCATAGACATAATTTCAAAAAGTTATATCTCACTTTATAAAATAAACGTACAGATATATCAGTTTGAAATTGGTGCATATCGACGGATATTCAGAGCAAAGAAAGAGGGTGACAATAAACAAGAAGCTTATCATAACCATGAGTCATGATACACCAAGTGTGAACACATTAAAGAAACAAATGAATCACTAATCCTTGTCACCAAGATCATTAATGCAACAAATGAGTCATAAGCCTTATCACCACTTCTAGAACCTTCTAGAAGCATGACTCACCCTCAACCAAGAAAAAGATAAATCCGTTTTTAACCGAATGTTAAAAGACGGGCGATAGAAAACTGGAAACTGACAACTTCCAAAAGCGATCCTGAAACGAATTTCAGGATAACCCCGTAACTGTATAAATATACCCGCATTTGTATTACGACCGAATACAAATGCAACTGAGACAAAGATATTATATCTACTCAATATAATACTCGGATCCGGCTTAATCCAAAGCCCACCAGTATTATCTGCCCGAAATATGACACATGCGTAAACGCACGTGCATTTTCCGAACCCTGCCATAAAACCATACGGCCTCTACAACGTTTCGCCCAAACTTGGGAAACTGTCTGTGGGGGACTCTAATGACTCGTCAGTACCCTGGCAGTAGGTTTAACCACAAACCGTCAGCGGCACAAGCTATGCGTAACGGCTGCCCATGGACTGACCTCAAGGGAGGCCGATGAGCGAACTCATCCGGAAACCCTAATGAGCCTAACAGTGACAATGTATATACAGTCCGGTCCGTTCGTCTATGAGTATCGCATATCTTCCTAGGGGGCTAGTAACGTCAGACCCCCAATAGCAGTATAAGTCGTGTCGGAGTGTAGCCCAATAACACCCTGAGATACTACTGGAGTACCTACCAGTAAATCTCCTGCCACGGCCGTGGGCTTTGTGTAATGACTCTCCTAGACACAGCACGATCTCACCCCCAATACCGGAAGAGACGAATCCCCTGCCGATCCTCTCACGTGCCTCTATGTGGCTCGGGACTGTACCCAAAAACTACCTGTTCGCACGACTCATTTGAGCCGTGGTAGGGTAGAAATCAAAGCACAGTGGGAACTCAGACGAGACAAATGACGACCTCAGGTCGATGAACTAACCTGTACACATGTCACCAGGGAACTGCTATCTGACGATATGTATAATACCAACTCGCAGGTTCCCGGCGAGTCCTGTCCGGTGTACTCATAACCCAATGAGCACCTGTATACATCTTAGGTGATCCAACTGACACCAGTGGCTTGTGAGACCGGCCACCGCCCCTCGTTGGGGTCTCGACTGTATACACTAGTCTACTCCGGAGTATCGATGCCCTGTCTCGAAACTCCCACGACTAGGGACCACAATTAAGGATATGTGTATAAACCACCCAACTCTCACGTATATGATCGCCATCATACTGTTGGTAGTAAAGCAAGATCCTAAGGGCTCTATCAAAGTGTAATATGTAATCAGTCACCTGAACTTGTACACGACTGATAAAGGCAAACCAGATAGCATACTATCATCTCGAGTAAGACTGTCCAATCGGTATAGGTCCTCCTCAATCATTGCAATCACGTACCTGCGATCCAATAATTGACTCTGAGGGCACTATCTCCAACAATCTCCCACTTGCACTTAAGGCTAATTATTGCGATGTCGACTACTCACAGCCCGTGTGAAACCGAACATCCAACTCCTTTACTAATCAGTTTCACAAAGCCCGTTTCTAAAACTATTGTGTTCGAGAAATAGCCTCAGTGAGTGGATCCGCCTAGATGTTTCTTTCTGTATCTCTCTTAATCTCAAGTTCGCGGAGAAAGCCATCTCCCGAATTGAGTAATACATGTCTTAGAATATGTCTGGATATCTGATGGGACCTAGTTCATAAATGAACTCCAAATCCAAACTTCTTAGACTGTATCGATCACTGAACCTAATCAGTATCCTGCACCAAGCCTCCCACAGTATCCTCTTAGACCACCTGTCCATAATACTATCCTTCGTCAGAGGGAAAAACTATAACTCTGACAATCACTCTGTCAACCATGTCACCTTTGAAGCCTGGAATGATAATCGTCTCCTGAAGGAGACAGCCGTCATCAAATCCGTAGAACATGTACTTATGTTTTAAAACTGCTTCCTTATGTTTCTCCAGGATTGGATTAATACAAACTTATTGCAACTAGTGCAAAAACAACATCTGGTGTGGTACTTGACATCTGTACTCAGTTTCCTAAGCAAGTGATCTGCCAATCATGCCCATCCCTCTCCTCTTTAGTCTGTAAGACACCTTTAGAGAGGGTGACTGTTAGTGTATATGCCCTAGAGGCCATTACTGTATCATACTAGTTTGTATATTACTTAATGGATGCTTGGGATATTCACCTTGTATATACAATCTTGCTCAAAATAGTAGTATGCTACTTGGTTTGTTTCTACTTCAATGTGTACATGTGTTTATTTTTGTATATCGCCTATACACATTAGTAGAGCCCTTAGGATCTTTGCTTGATTACCAGCGATGTGATGGCCGTCACACTAGTGGGGCTGGGTAATCTATAAGCACATCCTTATGCAGGTCCCTGGTCGCAGGACTATCGAGACAGGGCATCGATACTCCGGAGTAGACCAGCGCATGCGCTTCTCATCCCAGTGTGGGAGACGGTCTGTCCCACAGCCGTCAGTACGTCGTACTTGAGATAGTATGCGGGTGCTCGTTAGGTTACGGGTACACTGGACAGGACTCGTCGGGAACTGACTAGTTGGTA
Source organism: Agapanthus africanus (assembly GCA_030015575.1). NCBI lineage: Eukaryota > Viridiplantae > Streptophyta > Magnoliopsida > Asparagales > Amaryllidaceae > Agapanthus > Agapanthus africanus. Next base: position 59,698,052 of record JASDDO010000029.1, read on the forward strand.
TTATACCTATCGTCAGTTATCAGTTCCCAGGTGACATGAGTACAGCTTAGTCCGCTGACTTGACACTGTCACTCCGCCTCGAGTGTGTTCCCACTGTACTTTGATCACTACCCTACCACGGCTCAAAGGAGTCATGCAAACAGGTAGTGGTTGGGTGCAGTCCCGAAGCACTTGGAGGCAGTGACGGTTAGACAGGATTCGTCTCTCCCGGTATTGGGGGTTGACATCGCGCTGTGTCTAGGAGAGCCATTACACGAGTAGTCCCTGGCCAGGGCAAACGAGATATACTGGTAGGTTTCCAGTGTTATCTCAGGGTGTTTTGGGCTTCGCTCCGGCACGACTTGTACCGCTATTGGGGGACTGACGTTTACCGCCCCCTAGGCCCGCCATGCGATGTATCAGACGAACAGACCGGACTGTACGGAGAATGTCACACTCAGGCTCAGTAGGAGTTCAGATGGGTTTCGCCTCGTCGGTCTTCTTGTCGGCATTACCTGGGGACCGTTACGCACAGCTAGTGCCGCTTGCGGTCTGTGGTTAAACCCACTGCCAGCGTAGTGTCGAGTCTTTAGAGTCCCACACAGAAAGCTTTTCGCCTTTAGGCAAAAGAGTAGAGGTCGCATGGTATTGCGACAGGTCGCATGGTTTTGCGACAGGGTTCGGTCACATCCGTGCACTTGTGCACGTACAGTGTCCGGACAGTTTACACTAGCGGGCTTTGGTTTAAGCCAGATCCTAGTGTACCTTATGGGATTGGATTTATCCAGTTTGCATTCGTGTTCCTCGGAACGCGGATGCGGGTGTGTATGCACAGTTGACAGGGAGGCAGAGGCAGCGGATTCTCATTAGGGTTGTTGACAGTTGACCGTTGACTTTTTGACTTTATGCTCAACCCTAATGAGAATATGATATGTGATTAACTATTATATTAATTAAGTATTATGGTGATATGGTTGTTGACTTGTTGACTTTTGTTGACTTGTTGACTTTGGTGACTTGTTGACTTTTGTTGACTTGTTGACCGGTTGACTAGGCTTGACTAGTTGACCATCATGATGACCATAGCCATCATTTCATGGCAAAGACTTTTGTTTACTTGCTCATTTGTGTAAAATGAGTGCATGAAATGATATGGTTGTGGTTGCTTCTAACCATCACATAAGACTTTTGTTAATATGATGAGTTATCATTGCTTTGGATTATGAGAGGGTGAGAGACAAAATACTTGCTCATTCTTTCTTGCTCATTCTCTCTCTTGTTCTTGAGCTCTCCTCTTGCTCTCACCCTCAACCTCTTGCTCCCTCTCTTGATCTATGGTTCTCTTGTCTCATGAGTTGAGAATCAAGAACCATAGATAAAATCCCATTCTATTTCTTCTCTACTCATTCTAGTTCACTAGGTTTACCAAACCAAGTGAACTAGTTTCTTCAAAGAACGAAGAAGGAGCTAAAGGTTGGAGCTTTCAGGTGGATCTATCTTCGGCGTACGGAGACGACGAGAAGGAGCCATCGAACCACCATCGGAGTTTGAAGACGAAGGAGTTCAAGTTTAGGTATAACCATCTCCATCCGAGTAGCTAACTCTCTTTAGCTAAGTTTGCTAGTTTTAGTTTAGTCAAAGATCCCGACTTTGCTTAGTCCATGTTGCCCCTTGCGCTAAAAATTTGACTTTTATACCGTTTCCGCCTCCCCGTAAGAACCGGGGGTCGCAACGTGGACTTACAGTGGTATCAGAGCCTAACTAAACTTAAACTAGCTTGGTAGTGAAGTGTAACGAAGTTCGGAACCGGAAAAATCAAAAAACCAAACTTTTACAAAACCTGAGTTTCTGTTGAAATTTTTTCTGGTCAAAATGAAAAACTTTATACTCCTAAATTCGGCTCAGGGTTTTGTGTGAACACCCATGAAAAACGGTCCACTGTTTCGTTCAAACCGCTGCGCTTCCGCCGCACGAGGTAGGCATGTGCCGCGGAAGCGCCGCGGTTTGTCGTCTTCTCTGCATCGTTTTTCGTGCAGTGTGTGTCTGTGTTGGTTTTGGGATTTTTGAAATATATTATATGTGCCCAGTTTTTCCAGAAAAGAAATTTCCTTTTGGGGTCCTATAATTCCGTATTTTTTTTCCGAACTTCACTGCACTTTGACTATGATGGTTATATCTGTGATGTTTGCATGTATTGAACGTCGGCTAATCGCTATAAGTCGATTGGTCGAGGTTATACATGATCTGTAATGTGCTGGAATGTGTATATGAATATGTTGGATTGTCGCGGGTGAATAGCCGGGGGTTGTGAGACGAGAGTTTTCTTTTCTTTCAATTCATGTAAATTTGTAAATTGATGTATTAATTATTTGTATGGCCGCACAACCGGGTCGGGGTTGTAGCCGTCATTGTATAATTTCTTTTTACTGTTTTTGCTCCTAGGATAGACCCATGGAGGGGTGCACAAACTACCGGGTATGCCGAAGTGTCGAGTGGCCTACTCATGGAGATGAGGGAGGTTGCTACGCTTCGGGTACTTGGCGGGTAGTTTGCCGCACCCGTAGGGGTCTTGGGTGGGGTTTTGGCTATTCACCGCGACCGTGTAATCTGTCTTTTGTTACAGGCTCGTACAAATTACAGATTCCTAGTATATCCAATGTATTCATCTGTGATCTGAAATGTTTATCATTGCAGTATATCTATATATGATATTATTTAGGCGTTGCTTATGTTTTACAGACGCGCTAGCCCAGCCCCCGCTCTGTCGTTAGTTAAGTAACCTAACGGGTAATGACGGGGCCCCGTGGCGAATGCGAATGGCATAAGCATACGTCATATTTTGGTTGTTTTCTGCAATGGTAGGATTAAATGATGGGACGCATTAAAAGAACTAATGCAAGAATATTACGCATTAAAAGAACTAATGCAAGATAATAAACCAAGTTAAAGTCGTTGGAACACTTTCGAAAAACCACTCGGTTCTTTTCAAAACAAACTTTTAAAATATGGAGTTTGAGCCACTCCATTTAAAAGCTATCTCGTTCCATCGACCAAATCAAGTTCACTACGTTCACGGTTTTGCCAAAAACCATCCGTAGCCCTCCATCATTTCAGTTAAATATTCGGTAGTATTCAAGCTATGTATTTTGACCTCACGCCAAGGCATAGTGATTGGTAGCTGCCGGATATTTATCTGTTGCATAGATAGAATGCGTTGGTTTGAGACAGTCGTACTGCCATTTTGGCCTACGTCAAGGGTATGTACGGGTGGGTTCAAATTAACCTGGATAATGATGGGACGAACTTGACATGTGACTTATGACATTTTGACCTCACGCCAAGGTCATAAGAGCATGGGGCAAAAATCCACATCGGGAGTTTCATAAGTACTGAAACTTGCTAGATTTGCATACCATTTGGAGTGTGATGATTCTGGTAGGATTCCTTCAGTTTCGTCACGCGATGATATTTGGATCCCGATCCTACTGTGAGTATATGCTACTCCTTGGGAAATTTCTCACTTAACGATCAATGCTATAAACCTAGTAGGTGCCTAGAAAGGTGTTAGCGGGGCTACGCCCCCAGGGAAAAGTGGTTCTTTAATTAAGGAACTTCGCGAAAGCGTTGGAAAACCTCCCTCGAAGTACCGACACCGGCCTGGTTGAACGGTTAAGCAAGTATTGTACGGTGGGATTGATCCTGACTAATTCTTCCTTTATGGTTTGAGGAGGGATTCGAGAAACAGTGGGAGCCATCCTGTTTAGACAAACTAAAAACCACTCTAAACTTGCAAGAGCATCATGCTGAGTGTTTCTTCTTCTCTCTCCTAATTGCAGCGACCAATCAACATGACTGGACTTAAGTTACTCCTAGATAAAAACAAACTGACAGGGCCAAACTACAAAGATTGGCTCAGGAATGTCAAGATAGCAATCACTTATGACAAGCTGGGGTATCTTCTTACCACCAAAGCTCCCCCTGTCCCTGGTCCAACTTCCAGTGTCGCGGATAAGGAAATCCGCAAGACTTGGGAGATTGATAGCGCGAAGGCCAAGTGCCTCCTGCTTGCCTCGATGGACAACGAACATCAGAGGAGGCATGAGAATATGGACATGGAGTCCATATTGCTCCATACAAAAGAACTGTATGGAGAGCAATCACGTATCGCAAGATACGAAGCGTCGAAAAAGTTATTTTCGACAAGAATGGCCGTCGGATCATCAGTAGCCGAGCACGTGCTAAAGATGATCGGCTACATTGAGGAGCTCGCTGACCTAGGGATCACATTGGAGAGTGAGCTATATACGGATATAGTTCTCCAGTCCCTTCCTTCCACTTACGCCCAGTTTACACTGAACTTCAACCTACAAGAAAAAGAGGTTGAACTATCAGAGCTTCTCAACATGCTGAGGAGCGCAGAGGGCACCCTACAGAAAGGTAGGGAAACATCCACTTTGTTTGTAGGAGGATCGTCTTCTTCTAGGTCCAAGGCGAAAGCCAAGGGAAAGAAGAAGAAAGCCCCCGCCAAACCAAGGGGCGGTGTTAGTAAAGTGGATACGAAGGGAAAAGCAAAAGCAACAAAGATAGCGGGGAAGCTTGTGGATAAGGAAGAATGCTTCTATTGTCATAAGAAAGGACACTGGAAGAATGATTGCAGGGCCTGGAAGGCCAGAACACAGGAATTGAAGCAAGTTGCTGCTTCAGCTTCAGGTGTGTATGTTATTGAAAACTGTCTTTCAATAAACTCTACTTCCTGGGTATTGGATACCGGATCAGGATCTCGTATCTGTAATTCTTTGCAGGCGTTGAGAAACCGTAGGGTTTTGAAGGCAGGTGACATGACCCTCAGAGTTGCAAACGGAGCTAGCATGGATGCTAAAGCCGTGGGGGACTATCACCTGGGAATGTCAGATGGACATGTTTTGGTTTTGCGTAATTGCTTTTTTATACCCAACGCAACTTGTAATATCATTTCTGTATCTTTAGTTTCTAAAGAAGGTTATGAATTTGCGTTTGTAAGTAATGTTGTAAACATTCACCTTAATCAAGTTCTGATTGGGTCAGGTACATTGAGTAATGGTATATACGTGTTAAACCAACCACAGATTTTTAATGTCCAGAATACACACAAAAGAAAGTCTCCAGAAATAAATCAGACTTTCTTATGGCATTGTAGATTGGGTCACATCAATGAGAGAAGGTTGACGAAGTTACATACAGAAGGGTATTTGAATGCGTTCGAATATCAGTCGTATGCCACTTGTCAATCCTGTCTCAAAGGAAAGATGACAAAGACTCCGTTTACTGGACATGGAGTGAGAGCGAGCGAGCTCTTGGGACTCGTACACAGTGACGTGTGCGGTCCAATGTCTACACATGCCCGAAGCGGACATTCTTACTTCATTACTTTTACGGATGACTTCTCAAGGTATGGTTATGTCTTCTTAATGAAACATAAGTCCGAAGCCTTTGGAAAATTCCAGGAGTATAAGAATGAAGTAGAGAAACAGACCGGCAAAAGTATTAAGATTCTAAGATCGGATCGAGGTGGAGAATACTTAAGTGCCGAGTTCCTGGACTATCTAAAAGAGAACGGAATTCTCTCTCAGCTTACTCCTCCATACACCCCGCAACATAACGGTGTATCGGAGAGATGGGACCGCACCCTATTGGATATGGTGCGGTCCATGATGAGTAACGCTGAGTTACCGCGATCATTCTGGGGGTATGCGCTAGAATCAGCTGCATACCTTTTGAACCGAGTTCCGACTAAGACTGTGCCTACCACCCCATATGAAATGTGGAGTGGGAAGAAACCCTATCTTCAATATCTGAAGATCTGGGGATGTCCAGCTTTTGTCAAAAAGCAGCATGCGGACAAACTCGAGGCACGCTCAGTACTGTGCAAGTTTGTGGGATACCCAAAGAACACCAGGGGGTATCTTTTCTACTACGCAGAGGAACAAAAAGTCCTTGTTTCTCGTAATGCCCACTTTCTAGAACACCAGTTCTTGGAAAAGGAGATTAGTGGGAACGCAGTAGAACTGGAAGAAATTCCAGAACCACAGACTATTACTGAAAGGTTAGTGGAACCAGAGGGTTCAACAGAACAGGACATTCCTACGCCGCTCCGCAGAAGTAGTAGGAAGTCTCATCCGCCCGAGAGATACTACGGTTTTCTCATAGACGGGGATAGAGAGGATTGCATCATAGATTATGATGAGCCTACTAGCTTCCAGCAGGCCGTTCAGAGCGTTGACTCAGTGAAATGGCTGGATGCAATGCGGACCAAAATGGAGTCCATGTACACCAACAAGGTATGGACGTTGGACATTGCTCCAGACGGGGTAAAACCCGTAGGATGCAAGTGGATCTTCAAAAGGAAGATTGGTGTAGATGGACAGGTTGAGACCTATAAAGCTAGGCTGGTAGCAAAGGGTTTTCGTCAAAGACCTGGCTTGGACTACGACGAAACCTTTTCTCCAGTAGCCATGCTGAAATCCATTCGGATCCTTCTTGCCATTGCTGCCTTCCACGATTATGAGATCTGGCAAATGGACGTAAAGACAGCTTTTCTAAATGGAAATTTAGAGGAGTGTGTCTATATGGACCAACCAGAGGGTTTCATTCAGAGTGGGAGCAGCGGAAAGGTGTGCAAGTTGCTTAAGTCCATCTATGGGCTAAAGCAGGCATCGCGGAGTTGGAACATCTGCTTTGATGAGACGGTCAAAGAATTTGGCTTTATCAAAAATCCAGATGAACCATGCATCTATAGTAGATTTGTAGCGAGAACTGTAGTATTCCTCATTTTGTACGTGGATGACATTCTCTTAATAGGAAATGACATTCCTATGCTACAATCTGTCAAGGGGTTCTTGTCACACAGGTTCTCCATGAAAGACCTGGGTGATGCCTCATACATTCTGGGTATCCGGATCTACCGTGACAGATCCAAGAGGATATTAGGACTTTCACAGTCCAGGTACATCGACACCATACTGAAGAGGTTCAGTATGGAAGATTCCAAGCGCGGTAACCTACCGGCTTGTCACGGGATCACTCTCTCTAAAGAGATGTCTCCCAAGACTGATTTGGAGAGGGATCGCATGTCTATTATACCCTACGCTTCTGCGGTAGGCTCTATAATGTATGCGATGTTGTGTACCAGACCGGATGTAGCTTATGCACTGAGTGTGGTAAGCCGGTATCAGTCTAACCCTGGGGAGAAACACTGGATAGCGGTAAAGAACATTCTCAAGTACCTGAGAAGGACTAAGGAGATGTTCTTGGTGTATGGCGGAAAAGACCTCCAGATCGAGGCCTTTGCTGACTCCAGCTTCCAGAGTGACAAGGATGATTCCAAGTCCATGTCGGGTTTTGTCTTCACCCTCAATGGAGGGGCGGTGTGTTGGAAGAGTTCCAAACAGGAAACCGTTGCAGACTCGACGATGGAAGCGGAATACATCGCTGCATCTGATGCCGCAAAAGAAGCTGTCTGGATGAGGAAGTTCTTGAAAGAACTTCAGGTGGTTCCGTCCATTGTTGATCCAATACCTCTGTATTGCGACAACAACGGGGCTATAGCTTTAGCGAAGGAACCAAGGTCCCATCAGAAATCCAGGCACATCTTGAGGCGGTATCACCTGATCAGGGAGATCGTGGATCGCCAGGAGATCGAGGTTCGGAGAGTCGCTTCAGAAGACAACACTGCAGATCCATTCACCAAGGCCTTGCCCCAGACTCAGTTCGAGCGGCTGATCGAGATGATAGGTCTTCGATACGCCAGTACATGGCCTTAGTGCAAGTGGGAGATTGTTAGTGTATATGCCCTAGAGGCCATTACTGTATCATACTAGTTTGTATATTACTTAATGGATGCTTGGGATATTCACCTTGTATATACAATCTTGCTCAAAATAGTAGTATGCTACTTGGTTTGTTTCTACTTCAATGTGTACATGTGTTTATTTTTGTATATCGCCTATACACATTAGTAGAGCCCTTAGGATCTTTGCTTGATTACCAGCGATGTGATGGCCGTCACACTAGTAGGGCTGGGTAATCTATAAGCACATCCTTATGCAGGTCCCTGGTCGCAGGACTATCGAGACAGGGCATCGATACTCCGGAGTAGACCAACGCATGCGCTTCTCATCCCAGTGTGGGAGACGGTCTGTCCCACAGCCGTCAGTACGTCGTACTTGAGATAGTATGCGGGTGCTCGTTAGGTTACGGGTACACTGGACAGGACTCGTCGGGAACTGACTTGTTGGTATTATACCTATCGTCAGTTATCAGTTCCCAGGTGACATGAGTACAGCTTAGTCCGCTGACTTGACACTGTCACTCCGCCTCGAGTGTGTTCCTACTGTACTTTGATCACTACCCTACCACGGCTCAAAGGAGTCGTGCAAACAGGTAGTGGTTGGGTGCAGTCCCGAAGCACTTGGAGGCAGTGACGGTTAGACAGGATTCGTCTCTCCCGGTATTGGGGGTTGACATCGCGCTGTGTCTAGGAGAGCCATTACACGAGTAGTCCCTGGCCAGGGCAAACGAGATATACTGGTAGGTTTCCAGTGTTATCTCAGGGTGTTTTGGGCTTCGCTCCGGCACGACTTGTACCGCTATTGGGGGACTGACGTTTACCGCCCCCTAGGCCCGCCATGCGATGTATCAGACGAACAGACCGGACTGTACGGAGAATGTCACACTCAGGCTCAGTAGGAGTTCAGATGGATTTCGCCTCGTCGGTCTTCTTGTCGGCATTACCTGGGGACCGTTACGCACAGCTAGTGCCGCTTGCGGTCTGTGGTTAAACCCACTGCCAGCGTAGTGTCGAGTCTTTAGAGTCCCACACAGAAAGCTTTTTGCCTTTAGGCAAAAGAGTAGAGGTCGCATGGTATTGCGACAGGTCGCATGGTTTTGCGACAGGGTTCGGTCACATCCGTGCACTTGTGCACGTACAATGTCCGGACAGTTTACACTAGCGGGCTTTGGTTTAAGCCAGATCCTAGTGTACCTTATGGGATTGGATTTATCCAGTTTGCATTCGTGTTCCTCGGAACGCGGATGCGGGTGTGTATGCACAGTTGACAGGGAGGCAGAGGCAGCGGATTCTCATTAGGGTTGTTGACAGTTGACCGTTGACTTTTTGACTTTATGCTCAACCCTAATGAGAATATGATATGTGATTAACTATTATATTAATTAAGTATTATGGTGATATGGTTGTTGACTTGTTGACTTTTGTTGACTTGTTGACTTTGGTGACTTGTTGACTTTTGTTGACTTGTTGACCGGTTGACTAGGCTTGACTAGTTGACCATCATGATGACCATAGCCATCATTTCATGGCAAAGACTTTTGTTTACTTGCTCATTTGTGTAAAATGAGTGCATGAAATGATATGGTTGTGGTTGCTTCTAACCATCACATAAGACTTTTGTTAATATGATGAGTTATCATTGCTTTGGATTATGAGAGGGTGAGAGACAAAATACTTGCTCATTCTTTCTTGCTCATTCTCTCTCTTGTTCTTGAGCTCTCCTCTTGCTCTCACCCTCAACCTCTTGCTCCCTCTCTTGATCTATGGTTCTCTTGTCTCATGAGTTGAGAATCAAGAACCATAGATAAAATCCCATTCTATTTCTTCTCTACTCATTCTAGTTCACTAGGTTTAGCAAACCAAGTGAACTAGTTTCTTCAAAGAACGAAGAAGGAGCTAAAGGTTGGAGCTTTCAGGTGGATCTATCTTCGGCGTACGGAGACGACGAGAAGGAGCCATCGAACCACCATCGGAGCTTTGAAGACGAAGGAGTTCAAGTTTAGGTATAACCATCTCCATCCGAGTAGCTAACTCTCTTTAGCTAAGTTTGCTAGTTTTAGTTTAGTCAAAGATCCCGACTTTGCTTAGTCCATGTTGCCCCTTGCGCTAAAAATTTGACTTTTATACCGTTTCCGCCTCCCCGTAAGAACCGGGGGTCGCAACGTGGACTTACAGTGACTCCATCACCTGCAGGTACACCACCATGCTAGGAGTCATCTATTCTAAAAACCATTAGAATACTGTCAAAGTACCCACATTGGGAAACTACCCAAATCCAGATCTAAAACCATAGATCTAGAAACCAGAATGTCAAATATTATATCCATATCCTGTCTGGAGAAACAACTGTATGACGACCACAGTACAACCGATCGTAGTATAGGAATTTTACTTCCTACTCTGTGTATGTCATCCAAATACCATGACATCACATCCTACTACCTTCTTAACAGATCCATCCCTTATTCTGATGAAGTCAAACCCATGACTGTCACATCAAAATTAGATGATCTATCTCCGCTATAACTGCTCAAGTCTATAAATAGACATAAGCATCTTGCCCACTATGCTTCCGATGCTCCCACTGACCACAACAACCCTCTGGCAGAATAATATATACGTGCACTTCTAAAGCTAGTTTAGAACGACGCTATACTTAACCTCCTGCCGGGTCTCATAGTCTGGAACAACAGTAGTGTCAAGTCTGGGTAAACAAGAACCTCCCTGTCACCGTCCTTGAGGCTACCGGAGTACCTCTCGGGTGTCTGAGGTTACCCACCATATCTGCGGAGTGGCTATTGGAATGTCATACCTGATTGAATATATAGGTCATATTAAATTTTCCGTAATCGTTCGCGGTTCTGGAATCCCTACCAATTCTACCATACTCCCACTACTGTTTTCTGAAAAAATCTATTTTACTAAAACTGTGGCGAGTCAAGATCAATATCACCATTGATCTTCCAAATGGTAGAATATCAACCCTCGTCATAGCCAGGGTCAACCCACAAACAGCCATTACAGAAACGTGCCCTGAGTTATCCAGAGTCTGGTTTTAAGCATAAGCTGGACAACTCCCCATACCTTAACATCTTTTAAGGTATGAACCATTCTATATCCAATATAGAAACTTTGGCACTTATTTAATTGGAACCAGATTCAAATCATGCAACTGTCTCCAGTGCATATCAACTTAATGGAGAGAGGCTAATCAGCATTACTCAACTTAGGAATCCATCCAATTATGAGTAACCCGAAAGAGAAACAAGTTTCTCAAAACCATTACTATCAACTGAATACCAATCACAAGAATCTACATCTTCGATCTCTTTGAAGAATCTCGATACTTGTGACACCTGGTTCTCTACTTTATTCTTATACCCACAACTTCTCAAAACTTAGACCTTGTATTTCTACGAAACTATTGTCTAAAAACTAGAGAAGTCATAAGTAAACAGAACATAGTACGAGGACCTACCCTTTTGTCCTGATAGACACTGGACAACATACAATACTCTGTATAAGTCCGCTGAGTTTGAACAACTCAAAACCTGTGCGTCGTAGGTGGAAAACTGTACCCTGGCGATTTCCTCAAATATCACCAATTACAACGAATTCCGATATAATGAGGATAATTACCTAATTCCCATTAACTTACTCCCACTCATCATCTGTAAAACCATACAGATATGAGAATGAAACCTGGTAAATACATACCCTTGGAGTAAGTATCTAATCGGGAAAACTGTTTTCTTTTAACAATGCACTGAAACATGAAAATGTTTCGTAGGGGTATCCTGGTATTCATAGCAATGCCTCTTCCATAATCCAATTCATGACTTCAACCGTATATTTTATTTCCATCTCTCCAAATCTCTTTATTTGTCTTTAGTCATTACCTTCTGTACACCATCGTTAGGCTAAATGGTTTTCTTCCTTCCCTACCGTTCGGCACCAGGCTATGGTTTGGAAGAAGACTATCCAGTAAGCATAATAGGTGTACCCTCCTAAACCAAGGAGTACTCACATCTTGAGAGAAGGTGATGATAAAAGACAACAGAATAATACCTTATTCTTTTTAAAGGTGAAATAGGAGTGGCGATGAAGTACGCGGTTTTAGTCGTGAATGATAACAGTCGCAATTTACTTTGCCCTCTTTCTAATCCCTTTATTTTTTCTTTACATATTACCTTCTGTACACCCTACTTAGGCTAATTGGTTTTCTTCATTCCCTACCTTTCGGCACCTGCCTATGGTTTGGAATAAGACTATCCAATAAGCGTAATAGGTGTACTCTCCTAAACCAAGGAGCCCTCGCAACCTGAGAGAAGGTGATAATAAAAGACAACTGAATAAACCAATTCTATTTCTCCTGAACCTTGATCCATCCTCGAAGAAATCCCTCCGAGTTCGTATATAACCATACGATGGATCTATCCAACGGAAGTGGATGTCCGTAGTAATACTGGGTGTTCTGAGAAATTCAAAGGGTAAAAGAAGGAGTGGCAATGACTTATGCAACTCAGACAATCCAAAAGCCAGTATTTTAAGAAGGTTCGGTCAACTTGGTCACTGAGTCATAGTCTAGGGTCGGTCAAAGGTCGCTGCCAAAGAGAGAGAGAAAAGAAACACTCTGCGTGCACTCTAACCTAGATCAGAATGGTTATCACTTTATCTAATCCGGAAACCTCCCACTGTCCTGTCAAATTCTCCTCCAAACCTGAAAGAAGAATCAATCGGGATCACCCGAAGAGTAAACCAACTCATCAGTGGGAATCGGGATCCATCTCTCATCGCATGATAACGTGATGGAATCCACTCACGTTATCATACTCCAGAAGGTATGCGCATACTTGGCAAGTTTCAGTTTCTTTAGAAACTCCCGATATGATTTTTGCCCCATGCTCTTATAACCTTGGTTTTGGTCAAAATGTCATAAGTCACATGCCAAGTTCTACCCGTCACTATCTTGTCAATTTGAACCCACCCGCACATGCCCCTGACTTTGGCCAATCGGCAGAACGACTGTCCCAAACCAACTCATCTATCTATGCAACAAATGAATAACCAGCAGCTACTAAACACTATGTCTTAACTTTGGCTAAAATGCATAGCTTGAATACTACTGAATACCCAAAAGAAATGACGGAGGGCTATGGCTGGTTTTTGGCAAAAAACCTTTAACGTAGTGAACTTGATATCGCTGAAGGAACCTGATAGCTTTTTATAAAATATAGTGGCGAAAACCTTTTGCTAAAGAGGTCACTCCCGGTGAAGGGATCTCGGCTCTTTCCTCGTGGAATGAGGTGCAGGATATTCCGCTGAATACCGCGATGCAAAGCAACATGTAATCGACTATAGTGAAGTTATTACCCTGACGCAAACTTCTGCCCAAGGGGTCAGTCCCGGTGAAGGGATATCGGCCCTTGCCCTGTCGAATGAGGTGCAGGATATTCCACTGAATACCGCTTTGCAAAACAAAAGGAAACGTCTTTGCAATAACACCTTTTAAATTTGTTCCAACAACTGCAAACAGGTTTGCTTTCCTTTGCATTGATCAAAATCAACGCAACCCCATCAACAATCACACCAGAAAAGAACGAAAATAAAATGTACGTATATGCTATCCGCATTCGTCACTGGGTCCCGTCATCATCCGTTAGGTTACTTAACTAACGACAGAGCGGGGACTGGACTAGCGCGGGTGTAAAACATATACAACATCTAATAGTATATAAACCAATATACAATAATCGCTCCAGGCGTGATAATATGCAACATTACAGAAAAGTAATAAGCATCACAGAACAATACAGATATTCTGGGATCCCCGGGTTTCACAGAGCCACTGCTGAAACCCGACGTTCCCCTGGTCGTGTGGATAACCTGTGCAATGAAACCTAAACCCCTACGGGTGCGGCAAGTTACCCGCCAAAACCTGAAGCGAGGCAGCCCCTTACAGCAATGTGAATGGACCACCCTGCACTTCACGGAATCCGGTAGCTTGAGCACCCCTCCTTGGGTCAACCTGTATCCCCTACGAGTGCGGCGAATAGTCTGCCAATTTTAGAGTGAGACCCCTCTGCCTCTCAAAGCCATGAGACGCGGACCCGTTGCCCTCCAGAACCCGGCTATCCGTGCACTCCATCGCGGGGTAAAACCTAGTACAGAAATGAAAAATAGTACAACAGGTACATCGACCGCAACCTGGTCGTGCCCCAAAAGAATATTATATAACAGGCAGTGACGGCAATCCACATGTTGGACACTCGCCCCGCAATATCAAATGTACAAATAAATCCAAACTGCACTACCATTGCACACTGCTATCTACCACGACAAATCCGCAACATCACAGCACAACACAGAACATCAACGCGAATGTCACGTTTGCAAACCCGTCTAAAAGAACTATAGCAATCAGACGCGGTTTACCGATAAGATGACATTCCCGGTCGGAGATATAATGTAAGCACTGTAAACTAACATGTTTAAATTTCGATCGACTAAATATCACGAAGTGGGCCCCACGAACATCTTTTGAACTGTAACAAAATCTGGGCCTAAAAGATATATACCAAAAACCTCAAATTCCAACATAGAAGCTACTGTGCAAATTTGGGGCCATGATCTCACAGAATGGCCGCGGATGAGCGGTCAAACCATAGGTTTGACCGCGATTCCACGGCGGTCTTGTCGAATCACGTGCCCAAATTTGTACGGTGTGCTTATAAAACCCTGCACAGATTTCTGTGATATGTAAAACAATTTTTGGAACCCTTTAAAAATCAACAGAAACTGTCAACTAGAAATTTTGCAGTTTTTGATGTCCGGTCCGATCGATATTTTAAACGCGTTAGCACAAGTTAGTAAAGCAAAATGGTGAGGCTCTGATACCACTGTAAGTCTACGGTAGTGCCCCGGCCGTCTACAGACGCCAAATGCGGAACAAAAACTTTTTAACTGGCGCTATCGTATACTATAACCCGGATCTGCCATTATTGCTAAACTAACAAACTGTAAAGAGAGTAGAAAGGTTATACCGAACGATCCGAGTCCTTCGTTCTTTAACCATCATCCCACGCTCCATTGCGGCTGCTCCGATCTTTTCGATCTCCGATCTGCTCGTCCAAGTGGCACCACGTCAACGATTCTTTAAACGGGCTCCCGCCTCTAACTCGAGACAACTCGGTCGTCAAGTTTGCTAAAAGAGACGACCAAGATTGATGTAGAGAATGAGTAGAATACTTTGTCTCACTTCGTCCAAAGCCGTGGACGATCGGTTAATGAAGTTGCCGCTCGAAATGAAATGGAATGAGAAATGAGTTATCAAATTTCCATACACCCAAAACCATAGTCTCTTTTGTCAAAAAACAATCTCATCTTCAAGGGGAGGGGCCGGCCAATATATATGGTGCAAGGGAGGTGAGAGTAGGAGCAAAGAAAGAGGGTGACAATAAACAAGAAGCTTGTCATAACCATGAGTCATGATACACCAAGCGTGAACACATTAAAGAAACAAATGAATCACTAATCCTTGTCACCAAGATCATTAATGCAACAAATGAGTCATAAGCCTTATCACCACTTCTAGAACCTTCTAGAAGCATGACTCACCCTCAATCAAGAAAAAGATAAATCCGTCTTTAACCGAATGTTAAAAGACGGGCGATAGAAAACTGGAAACTGGCAACTTCCAAAAGCGATCCTGAAACGAATTTCAGGATAACCCCGTAACTGTATAAATATACCCGCATTTGTATTACGACCGAACACAAATGCAACTGATACAAAGATATTATATCTACTCAATATAATACTCGGATCCGGCTTAAACCAAAGCCCACCAGTATTATCTGCCCGAAATATGACACGTGCGTAAACGCACGTGCATTTTCCGAACCCTGCCATAAAACCATACGGCCTCTACAACGTTTCGCCCGAACTTGGGAAACTGTCTGTGGGGGACTCTAATGACTCGTCAGTACCCTAGCAGTGGGTTTAACCACAAACCGTCAGCGGCACTAGCTATGCGTAACGGCTGCCCATGGACTGACCTCAAGGGAGGCCGATGAGTGAACTCATCCGGAAACCCTACTGAGCCTAACAGTGACAATGTATATACAGTCCGGTCCGTTCGTCTATGAGTATTGCATATCTGCCTAGGGGATAGTAACGTCAGACCCCCAATAGCAGTATAAGTCATGTCGGAGTGTAGCCCAATAACACCCTGAGATACTACTGGAGTACCTACCAGTAAATCTCCTGCCACGGCCGTAGGCTGTGTAATGGCTCTCCTAGACACAGCACGATCTCATCCCCAATACCGGGAGAAACGAATCCCCTGCCGATCCGCTCACGTGCCTCCATGTGGCTCGGGACTGTACCCAAAAACTACCTGTTTGCACGACTCCTTTGAGCCGTGGTAGGGTAGAAATCAAAGCACAGTGGGAACTCACACGAGACAAATGACGACCTCAGGTCGATGAACTAACATGTACACATGTCACCAGGGAACTGCTATCTGACGATATGTATAATACCAACTCGCAGGTTCCCGGCGAGTCCTGTCCGGTGTACTCATAACCCAATGAGCACCTGTATACATCTTAGGTGATCCAACTGACACCAGTGGCTTGTGAGACCGGCCACCGCCCCTCGTCGGGGTCTCGACTGTATACACTAGTCTACTCCGGAGTATCGATGCCCTATCTCGAAACTCCCACGACTATGGACCACAATTAAGGATATGCGTATAAACCACCCAACTCTCACGTATATGATCACCATCATACTGTTGGTAGTAAAGCAAGATCCTAAGGGCTCTATCAAAGTGTAACATGTAATCAGTCACCTGAACTTGTACACGACTGATAAAGGAAAACCGGATAGCATACTATCATCTCGAGTAAGACTGTCCTACCGGTATAGGTCCTCCTCAATCATTGCAATCACGTACCTGCGATCTAATAATTGACTTTTAGGGCACTATCTCCAACATAATCCTTATTCTATTCCTCTAGAACCAGAATCCATCCTCGAACTGGAACAAGTTTCTTTGAGCTCGTATGTAACTATACGATGGCATATCCAAAAAATGTGGATCTTCGTAGTGATACGGAATGTTCCGGAGAAAAGCAAAGGTGAAATTGGAGTAGCAGGGGTATACATGGTTTCGTCGTGAATGATAGTAGTCGGAATGTCCTTTGCCCTCAATCTAATCCCTTAATATATCTTCACTTATTACCTTCTGTACACCACACTCAGGCTAATTGGTTTTCTTCCTTCCCCACCTTTCGGCACTTGCATATGGTTTAGAAGAAGACTATCCAATAAGCGTAATAGGTGTACTCTCCTAACACTAGGAGCTCTCGCAATCTGAGAGAAGGTAAAGAGAAAAGACAACCAAATATTCATATTCAGTTTCTCCAGAACCAGAGTCCATCCTCGAACTGGAACGAATTCCTTCGAGTTCGTATGTAACTATACGATGGAATATCCAATAAATGTGGATCTTCGTAGTGATACGGGGTGTTCTGGAGAAATGCAAAAGGGAAAGAATAAGTGGCAATGATGTATACGACTAACAGACAATCCAAAGTCAAAGTGTTTTAAGAAGGTTCAGATATCTTGGTTCATGAGTTTTAGTTTAGGGTCAGGTCATGCTCGCTGCCAAAGAGAGAAAGAAAAGAAACACTCAGCGTGCACTTTAACCTAGATCAGAATGGTTAATCACTTTATCCAATCAGGATGGCTCCCACTATTTCCTCGAATTCTTTTCTAAACCCAAAAGGAGAATTAGTCGGGATCATCTAAAATCACCCGAGGAGTAGCACCTACTCATCAGTAGGAATCGGGATCCAACTATCATCGCATAATAACTTGATGAAAGCCACTCAAGTCACCACACTCCAGAAGGTATGCGCATGCCTGGCAAGTTTCCTGTATGTTTGAAACTCCCGATGTAGTTTTTGCCCCAAGCGGCTTATGACCTTAACGAAGGCCAAAACATCATAAGTTGCAAGTCAAGTCTAACCCGTCATTATCCAGATTAATCTAGACCCATTCATACAAGCCCTTGACGAAGGCCAAAATAGCTGTACGCCTTTCCTAGACTAATACATCTATCTATGCTACAGATAAGCACCCACTAGCTACCAAACACTATGCCTTAGCGAAGGTCAAAACACATCGCATGAATACTAGTTGATACCTATCTAAATTGATGGACGCTGGTTTTTGGCGAAAAACTATTAATGTAATGAACTTGATATCGTTGAAGGATCCGGATAGCTTTTCAAATATATAGCGGCGCAAACTTTTGATAAAGAGGTCACTCCCTGTGAAGGGATCTCAGCTCTTTCCTCGTCGAATGAGGTGCAGGATATTCCTAATCGAATACCATGATGCAAAGCAAAAGAAACGACTATAGTGAAGTTATTACACTGATGCAAACTTTTGCTCAAGAGGTCACTCCCGGTGAAGGGATCTCGGCTCTTGCCTCGTCGAATGAGGTGCTGGATATTCATAACCGAATACCGCTGTGCAAAGCAAAAGAAAACGTCTGTAATATCATTTTTAAAATTGGTTCCAACAACATCAAATAGGTTTATTTTTCTTGCATTGATCAGAATCAACACAGTCCCATCAATTAATCACACCAGAAAAGAACGAAAATAAAATGTACGTATATGCCATCCGCATTCGCCACTGGGCCCCATCATCACCCGTTAGGTTACTTAACTAACGACAGTGCGGGGGCTGGACTGGCGCGGGTGCAAAACGTTAGTTATGCATATGCCCTAGAGTCCATTGTTGTACACATGATGTATATTATAGTGGATGCTTGGATATATATAGAGAGGACTTTCTTGCTCGATATGATAGTATGCTATCTGGTTGCACTTTGTCTTAACATGTTGACTTGTATTGTCTTACTGTCTTGCTCTCACATGTTGATAAAGCCCTTAGGATATGTACTTGACTGCTAGGACTATGATGCAGATCATACTAGTGGGGCCTGGGTAGTCCACGAGTACATCCTATAATTGTTCCTAGTCGAGGGTGTATCGAGACAGAGCATCGATACTCCAGAGTAGACTAGCGTATACGCATCTTAACCTATATGATGGGTGATGGATGATCCCACATCCATTGGTGTTTGACATCAAAGATGGTGTACGGGTGCTCAGTGGAGACTGGGTACACTGAACGGACTTGCCGAGAACTTCTAGATGGTATTATACCTATCGTCAGATAGCAGTTCTCTGGTGACACTAGTACAGGTTAGTCTGTATACCCGAGATCGTCATATAGTCTTGTGTGATTCCCACTGTGCTTTGATTTCCACCTTACCACGTTCATGAGAACGTGCAAAATGGTGGCTTTTGGGTACAGTCCCGAATCACATGGAGGCAATGAGCGATCGGAGGGGTTTCGTCTCTCCCGGTATTAGGGGTTGATGTTGCGCTGTGTTCGATTGGCTGTAACTGGAAGTCCCTGGCCAGGGTTGATATGGAGATCTACTGGTAAGTGTTATCAGTAGTTTCTTGACCCGTTATGAGCCTCACATCGACACGACTTATCGGTTACTGGGGGTCTGACGTTTACCACCCCTGGACTGGATATGCGACATATCAGACGAAGAGACCGGACTGTACGGTAGTGTTACTGATTGGATTCACAGGAGTGTGTGCAGGCTTGCTTGTTGATCTTCCGATCGCTCAATACCCATGTGGCTGTTACGTTTAGCAGACCACTTGCAGCTTGTGGGTGTTTGATATGATCATCACTTACTGCCGGCGTATTGACGAATCTTTAGAGTCCTACACAGAGGTTTCCTTGCTCATGCAAAACAGAGTAGGAGCACATATGTGATATGTGCGGGACCGAGATTAATACGATATGTGATACCGTATTCTATTCTCGCGATATGTGATATCGGCCGGTTATATGTGATATAGCCGGGTTATCGTATCAAGTGTTGATTTGATAAAATGATACATATTATATTAGTCGGTTATATATGATATAGCCGGATTATCGGATCAAGTATTGATTCGATAATTTAATGTATAATTATATATGTGATATATTACATTACATTAACTGATATAAGCTCGCTTAAGTAATTCTTTTTCTCACTTAGGATACATTGATATATATATATGTGTGTGATATATGTTAAATGTATTCTTTCCTTTTGTTACAAAATTATATATATATGTGATATGTATTATTGTAACATGCTAGGTTACACATGTAACCTGGATGTGAGAGACTTATACCATGCTAGAGTTAAGATTAGGGTTTATGTTTTATTTTAGATAAATCAAAATTGTGGATTTATGCTAAGATATTTTTCTTAGTTGACTTGGTCCACTCTTTTGTCAAGTCTAAGATATTTATTAACCTAACCCTAACCCTAGCTCATGGTTTATTCTCTACATTAGTTAGCCATGATATTTACTAACTCACCATGGTTGCATTTCTAACCTAAGCTCATTATTCATTTCTTTCATCACTTCATCTTCTTCATCCTCACAAAAGCTTGCTAGATTTTTCCATGTGATGAAAGATTGTGAGAAAAAGAAAATTGAAGAGAGCAAAATTCCTACTTCATCATCCTCTTCTATACTAGCCATATAAATTAGTGTGTTAGCTTTACTAATCCCTAATTAGTGAAGAGATAGCTTAGGTTTGTGACTCCTCAAGGTAGATCATCTTGGATAGTGAAGATTTCAAGCAAGGATGCATCATTCACTTCATGGAGCCTCTCAAGAGTCCGGGAGCTTGATGATCGCAGCGAAGGGACCACAACTTGGAGCTTATGAAGCGAAGGAATAGACTACAAAGGTTGTAATCCCTAATCACTTAGTTGTAAAGTGTTTGCATTTATCGATTCCGTATGATTTTTTAGTTGAGAACCTAGTGTTAGGGTTCTTTAGAATGGCAAAATTTTAATTTGGCATGGATGATGCTGTTGGAGATAGTGCCCTCAGAGTCAATTATTGGATCACAGGCACGTGACTGCAATGATTGAGGGAGGACCTATACCGGTAGGACAGTCTTACTCAAGATGATAGTATGCTATCTGGTTTATCTTTATCATCGTGTGCTGTTTTAGGTGACCTTACAGGTCACTATTGTACGTTGATAGAGCCCCTAGGATTCTTGCTTGACTGCCAGTAGTATGAGGGCGATCATATACGTGGGAGCTGGGGTCTATAAGCACATCCTTAAAAGGTCCCTAGTCGTGGGAGTTTCGAGACAGGGCATCGATACTCCAGAGTAGACTAGTGTATACAGTCGAGACCCCGATGAGGGGCGGTGGCCGGTCTCACAAGCCACCGGTGTCAGTTGGTTCACCTAAGATGTATACAGGTGCTCATTGGGTTATGAGTACACCGGACAGGACTCGCCGGGAACCTGCTAGTTGGTCTTATACCAGATGTCAGATAGCAGTTCCCTGGTGACATGTGTACAGGTTAGTTCTTCGACCTGAGATCGTCATTTGTCTCGTGTGAGTTCCCACTATACTTTGATTACTACCCTACCACGCTCAAAGGAGTTGTGCAAACAGGTTTTAGTTGGGTACAGTCCCGAGCCACATGGAGGTAGTGAGCGGATCTGCAGGGGTTCGTCTCTCCCGGTATTGGGGGTGAGGTCGCGCTGTGTCTAGGAGAGCCATTACACGAAGTCCTTGGCCAAGGTAGGAGATTTTCTGGTTGGTATTCCAGTAGTATCTCAGGGTGTTCTGGGCTACACTCCGACACTTGTACCGCTTTTGGGGGTCTGACTTTTACCAAACCCCTAGGCCCGCCATGCGATGCTAATAGACGAACGGACCGGGCTGTACGGATATTGTCACTGACAAGCTCAGTAGGGTGTCAGGATGAGTTCGCTCATCGACGTCCCTTTTGGTCAATACCAGGTAGCCCATCACGTATAGGCTAATACCTCTGACGTGCTAGTGGTTAAATCCATAACCAAAGTATTGACGAGTCTTTAGAGTCCCCCACAGGCCAGTTTCTCAGGTTTCGGGCGAAACGCTATAGAGGCCGTATGGAGATATGGCAGGGTTCGATCAGATACGTGCGGTATTGTACGGATCATGATCGGACGGATAATACTAGCGGGCTTTGGTTTAAGCCGGATCCTAGTATTGTATTGTGTAGATTTTGTCTCTTTGCATTTGTATTCAGTGGGAATACAAATGCGGGCATGTATATGCAGTCGCGGGGTTTTCCTGTAATTTATTACGGGATCAGTTTTCTGAAGTTGCCAGTTTGCATTCCGTTTCGGCCAGTTTTCCTTTGTTCCTTCACGGCCGGATTTTTCCGTTGGAGGGGGCTAATTTGCAAGTTTGCAAATTAGCTATTGTGGATGGGTTTGTTTGCAAATAGGGATTTTGATGGGTTAAGCATCTTTGCTTTTTCATGATGGTTTTGCATTAATGAGAAAGGATTTGTGATGAGAGTTGATTTGGTTTTTGATGTGAGGCTTGCTTTTGGATTATGGTCACCCTTTTGCTTTTCCTACACTCACCTCCCTTCATGGATTTTTTCCCACTCCCATTTTTGAGAGAGGCCGGCCACATTTGAGGGAGGGGGAGAGAGAGATTCATTTTTCAAGTGTGGGGAAATTAGTTCATCTCCTTTTTCTTGCTACACAAATTCTAGCTCGCTTCAAAGTTCATTCCACCTCCATCAAATGGCAACTTCATAACCCCATTGAGACAATGGATCATCCTACACTTCATCTACAGCATTTCTTGGGCACGTCGGCTCACCAATTTCGTGCCCGAGTTGCCTCGATCCAGAGGAGGGAGCCCGTAAAAGAACCCGGCGATGTGGTGCCCGTTCCGACGAGGAGATGAAGACCGGAGATTCCGCGAGGAGATCGGAGTGGAGGCCAAAGACCGAAGGACACGGATCGCTCGGTATAACATTCTACCCTTTCTCGTATTTGCTAGAGTTAGGTTAATGGCCCAATCCGGGTTTTATAGTGCGCGGTGGTGCCGGTTTCTAGTTTTTAGAAAATTTTCCTTTCCGCATTCCGGCGTCGGATTGACGGCCGGGACGCCGCCGTGTACTTACACTGGTATCAGAGCCACGCCATTAACCTAGTCTAGCTTGCTCTAACGTGTTTACAAGTTCGATCGAACGGATTTTCCGAAAACCCGATTTCAAGTGCATCAGGTTTCTGTCGATTTATTTTTAGCTCGAAATTTTTTTCAGTATATTGCAGAAACACGTGTAGAGAATTACAAGCATTCTGTGAAAATTTGGTCGAGTGACGTCATATTTCCACCGCGGAACCGCGGCCAAACCCACACATTGGCCGCGGTTCCGCCGCCACTTTTACTGTTCATTGGACCAAATTTTTACAGTGGGCTTATTCGTTGAAAATGGGGTTTTTTGAATATTCTTTTTCGGCCCAGATTTTCTTTGAGTGCTACAGTAGTGCTTGGGGCCCACTTCGGTAAATTTGGTCAATCGAAAATTTTAAACATGTTAGTTCACAGTATTTACATTATATCTGCGACCGTGAATGTCATTTGATCGGTAAATCCTGTCTAACTGCTATATCCCTTTTAGACGGATTTGCGAACGTGACATTCACGTTGATGTTCTGTGTTGTGCTGTGATGTTGCGGATTGGTCATGGGGGATAGCCTGGATGTAATGTTAGTACAGTTTTGTTTTATATGTACATTTGATATTGCGGGACGAGCGTCCGACATGTGGACTGCCGTCACTGCCTGTTTGTATATTATTCTTTTTAGGCACGACCGGGGTGAGGTCGATGTACCCGTTGTATGTATATTTTACTTTCTGTACTAGGATTACCCCGTGGAGGGGTGCATGGATAGCCGGGTTCTAGAGGGCAACGGGCCCGCATCTCATGGCGTTGAGATGGAGGGGGCTTCACTCTAGAATTGGCGGGCTATTCGCCGCACTCGTAGGGGGTACAGGTTGACCCAGGAGGGATGCCCAAGTTACTGGATTTCGTGAAGTGCTGGGTGGTCCATTCACGTTGTTGAAGGGGGCTGCCTCGCTTCAGGATTTGGCGGGTAACTTGCCGCGCCCGTAGGGGTCTAGGATCTCATTGCACAGGCTATCCACACGACCAGGGGAACGTCGGGTTTCAGTAGTGGCTCTATGAAACCCGGGGATCCCAGATATCTGTATTGTTCTATGATGCTGGTTACATTTCTGTGATGTTGCATTTTATCACACCTTGAGCGAATATTATATATTGATATATATACTAGTAGATGTTGTATATGTTTTGCATCCGCGCTAGTCCAGTCCCCGCTCTGTCGTTAGTTAAGTAACCTAACGGGTGATGACGGGACCCAGTCGCAAATGCGGGTGGCATATACGTACATCATTATTTTCGTTCTTTATTGGGGTGATCAATTGATGGGACTGCGTTGATTCGGATCAATGCAAGCTAAACAAACCTATTCTGATGTTGTTGGAAATTTTTTCAAAAAGGTGTTGTTGCAAGGGTGTTCTCTTTTGTTTTGCACAGTGGTATTCGGTTATGAATATCCAGCTCCTCAGTCGACGAGGCAAGGGCCGAGATCCCTTCACCGGGAGTGACCCCTTGGACAAAAGTTTGCGTCAGGGCAATAACTTCACTATAGTCGATTACTTTTGCTTTGTATCGTGGTATTCAGTTTGAATATCCTGCACCTCATTCCACGGGGAAAGAGCCGAGATCCCTTCACCGGGAGTGACCTCTTTAGCAAAGGTTTTCGTCACTATATTTTTATAAAAGCTATCCGGTTCCTTCAACGATATCAAGTTCATTATGTTAAAGTTTTTCGCCAGAAACCATTCGTAGCCCTCCGTCGTTTCATATGGATAGTCAATAATATTCAAGCTGTGTTTGTTGGCCAAAGTCAAGGCACAGTGTTTGGTAGCTATTGGGTATTCATATGCAGCATAGATAGATGCGTTGGTTTGGGACAGTCGTACTGCCTTGTTGGCCAAAGTCAAGGGTAAGTACGGGTGGGTTCAAATTAACCTGGATAATGACGGGTAGAACTTGACATGTGACTTATGATTTGTTGGCCTTCGTCAAGGTCATAAGAGCATGGGGCAAAAATCACATCGGGAGTTTCTAAAGAAACTGAAACTTGCCAGATATGCGCATACCTTCTGGAGTGTGATAACGTGAGCGGATTCCGTCACGTTATCATGCTATGATAGTTGGATCCCGATTCCTACTGATGAGTTGGTTTACTCCTCGGGTGATCCCGACTAATTCTTCTATCAGGTTTGGGGAAGAATTTGACGTTACAGTGGGAGGTTTCCTGATTAGATAAATTGATGACCATTCTGATCTAGGATAGAGTGCACGCTGAGTGTTTCTTTTCTCTCTCTCTTTGGCAGCGACCATGACCCGACCCTAGACTATGACTCAGTGACCAAGTTAACCGAACCTTCTTAAACACTGGCTTTTAGATTGTCAGAGTTGCATACCTCATTGCCACTCCTACTTTTACCCTTTTCTCCAGGACACCCCGTATTACTACGAACGTCCACTTCCATTGGATAAAACCATCGTATGGTTATATACGAACTCGAAGGAATTCGAGGATGGTTTTCGGTTCTGGAGAAAATGAATAGGACTAGTCAGTTGTCTTTTCCTTTTACCTTCTCTCAGGTTGTGAGTACTCCTTGGTTTAGGAGATAGTACACCTATTACGCAAATTGGATAGTCTTCTTCCAAACCATAGGCAGGTGCCGACCGATAGGGAATGAAGAAAACCAATTAGCATAACGATGGTGTACAGAAGGTATTAAGTAAAGACATATCGAGGGATCAGTAAGAGGGTAAAGTAAATTGCGACTGCTGTTCACGACCAAACCAAGTATTTCTTCGCTAATCCTAAATCACCTTTGTATTTCTCCAGGACACTCCGTATCACTACGAAGATCCACAGTTTATTGTATACTCCATCGTATGGTTATATACGAACTCGAAAGGAACTTGTTCCAGTTCGGGGATGGATTCTGGTTCAGGAGAAATAGGAATAAAGTTTATTCGGTTGTCTTTTATCTTCACCTTCTCTCGCATTGCGAGTGCTTCTAGGATTAGGACAGTACACCCATTATGCTTATTGGATAGTCTTCTTCCAAACCATAGGCTGGTGCCGAACGGTAGGGAAGGAAGAAAACCATTTAGCCTAAGAGGGTGTACAGAAGATAATGACTAAAGACATATAAAGGGATTTGGAGAGATGGCAAAGAATTATACGGTTACAGTTGTGAATCTGGATAATGGAAGAGGCATGACTAGGAATACCGGGATACCCCATCGAAACATTTCAATGTTTAAGTTTCACTATATACTGTTAAAAGAAAATTGATTTCCTAATTAGACACTTACTCCAGGGTATGTATTTACCAGGTTTGATTCTCACATCTGTATGATTTTACAGATGATGAGTGGGAGTAATTTATTGGGAATTAGGTGACCATCCTCATTATATCGGGATTCGTTGTAATTGGTGATATTTGAGGAAGTCATCTGGGTTGTTTGCCGGACGGCAAATATTTGGTTTTGAATATCTGTTGTTATGCACCAATTTCAAATTGATATATCTGTACGTCTATTTTTATAGAGTGAGATATAACTTTTTGAAATTATGTCTATGACATTTACCTATATCAGTGGATGGTTAGGTAAGGAGTATTAAACAGCGGTGTAATTCTTCTTAACCATAAGTACAGTTTTCAACCTACGACACACAGTGAATGAGTCACTAGACTCAGGGGACTTATACAGAGTATTGTATATTGTCCAGTGTCAATTAAGACAGAGGGGATGGTCCTCGTACTATATTCGGTTTACTTATGACTTCTCTTGTTTTAGACAGGTGTTTCGTAGAAACACGGGGTCTGAGTTTTGAGAAGTTATAGGTATATGAATAAAGTAGAGAACCAGATGTTGCAAGTATCGGGATTCTTCAAGGTGATCGAAGATGTAGATACTTGTGTTTGGTATTCAGTTGATAGTAATGATTAAGAGAACTTGCTTCTCTTTCAGGTTACCCATAATTGGAAGCAATCCTAAGTTGAGTAACGTTGATCGGCCTCTTTCCACTTAGTTGACATGCACTGGAGACAGCTGCATGATTTGAATCTGGTTCAATTAAATCAGTGCCTCTGTTTCTATATTGGATATAGAACAATTCATATCTTGACATTGTTAAGGTACGGGGAGTTGTCCGGCTTATGCTTAAAACCAGACTCTGGATAACTCAAGGCACGTTTCCGTAATGGCTGTTTGTGGGTTGATCCAGGCTATGACGAGGGTTGACTTTCTACAATCTGGAAGATCAATAATGATATTGTTCTTGACTCGCCACAGCTTTAATAAAAAATGGATTTTTTTTCAGAAAACAGTAGTGTGAGTATGGTAGAACTGGAAGTGATTCCAGAACCGTAAACGATTACTGAAAATTTGATAAGAACCTAAAGATTCAATCTGGTTTGACATTCCATTAGCCATTCCGCAGATATGGTGGATAACCTCAGGCGCTCGAGAGGTACTTCGGTATGCTCAAGGATGGTGGCAGGGAAGTTCTTGTTTACCCAGACTTGCCATTGCTGTTGTTCCAGACTGTGAGACCCGGCAGGAGGATGAGTATAGCGTCGTTCTAAACTAGCTTTAGAAGTGTACGTCTATATGACTCTGCCAGAGGGTTGTCATGGTCATTGGGAGCAGCGGAAGCATAGTGGACAAGTGGCTTATGTCTATTTATAGACTAAAGTGGTTATAGCGGAGATAGATCATCTATTTCTGATATGACAGTCATAGGTTTGACTTCATCAGAATAGGGGATGGATCTGTTAAGAAGGTAGTAGGGTGTGATGTGCTGGTATTTGGATGACATACACAGAGTAGGAAGTGATATTCCTATACTACGATCGATTATACTTTGGTTGTCACACAGTGGTTTCTCTACATGGGACTTGGATATAATATCAAGACATTCTGGTTACTAAATCTATAGATCTAGATTTGGGTGGTTTCCCAATCAGGGTACTTAGACAGCATTCTAAGAGTTTTTAGAATGGACGACTCCTGGCACGGTAGTGTACCTGCAGGTGATGGAGTCACCCTCTCTAAAGGTGTCTTACTGACTAAAGGGGAGAGGGATGTGCATGATTGGCAGATCACTTGCTTAGGCAATTGAGTCGATCATGAGATGTCAAGTACCACACCAGATGTTGTTTTTGCAGTAGATACAATAAGTTGATATTAATCCAATCCTGGAGAAACAATCGGAAGCAGTTTTAGAACATAAGTGGATGTTCTAGGGATATGATAACGACAGCCTCCTTCGGGAGACAGTTATCATTCCAGGCTTCCAAGGTGACCAGGATGACAGAGTGACTGTCAGAGTTATAGTTCTCCCTATGAAGAGGGGCAGTATTTTGGACAGATGGTCCAGGTGGATACTGAGGGAAGGCATGGCGTAGGATACTGATTAAGTTCAGTTGACGATACAGTCTAAGAAGTTTGGATTTGGAGTTCATTTATGAACTAGGTCCCATCAGACATCCAGACATATTCTAAGACAGGTATTGCTCATTTCGGGAGATGGCTTTCTCCACGAACTTGAGATAAAGAGTGACATAGAAAGAAACATCACAGCGGATCCACTCACTAAGGCTATTCCTCGAACGCAATAGTTTCGCAAACGAGCTTTGTGAGACTGACTAGTAGAGGAGTTGGGTGTTCGGTATCACACGAACTGTGAGTATGCGACATCGCAATAATTTGACCTGAGTGCAAGTGGGAGATTGTTAGAGATAGTGCCCTCAGAGTCAATTATTTGATCACAGGCACGTGACTGCAATGATTGAGGGAGGACCTATACCGGTAGGACAGTCTTACTCAAGATGATAGTATGCTATCTGGTTTATCTTTATCATCGTGTACTGCTTTAGGTGACCTTACAGGTCACTATTGCACGTTGATAGAGCCCCTAGGATTCTTGCTTGACTGCCAGCAGTATGAGGGCGATCATATACATGGAAGCTGGGGTCTATAAGTACATCCTTAAAAGGTCCCTAGTTGTGGGAGTTTCGAGACAGGGCATCGATACTCCAGAGTAGACTAGTGTATACTGTCGAGACCCCGACGAGGGGCGGTGGCCGGTCTCACAAGCCACCGGTGTCAGTTGGTTCACCTAAGATGTATACAGGTGCTCATTGGGTTATGAGTACATCGGACAGGATTCGCCGGGAACCTGCTAGTTGGTCTTAAACCAGATGTCAGATAGCAGTTCCCTGGTGACATGTGTACAGGTTAGTTCTTCGACCTGAGATCGTCATTTGTCTCGTGTGAGTTCCTACTGTACTTTGATTACTACCCTACCATGCTCAAAGGAGTTATGCAAACAGGTTTTTGTTGGGTACAGTCCCGAGCCACATGGAGGCAGTGAGCGGATCTGCAGGGGTTCGTCTCTCCCGGTATTGGGGGTGAGGTCGCGCGTGTCTAGGAGAGCCATTACACGAAGTCCTAGGCCAAGGAAGGAGATTTTACTGGTAGGTATTCCAGTAGTATCTCAGGGTGTTCTGGGCAACACTCCGATACGACTTGTACCGCTTTTGGGGGTCTGACTTTTAACAACCCCCTAGGCCCGCCATGCGATGCTCATAGACGAACGGACCGGACTGTACGGATATTGTCACTGACAGGCTCAGTAGGGTGTCAGGATGAGTTCGCTCATCGACGTCCCTTTTGGTCAATACCTGGTAGCCCGTCACGTATAGGCTAATACCTCTGACGTGCTGGTGGTTAAATCCACAACCAAAGTATTGACGAGTCCTTGGAGTCCCCCACAGACCAGTTTCTCAGGTTTCGGGTGAAACGCTGTAGAGGCCGTATGGAGATATGACAGGGTTCGATCAGATACGTGCGGTATTGCACGAATCATGATCTGACAGATAATACTAGCGGGCTTTTGTTTAAGCCGGATCCTAGTATTGTATTGTGTAGATTTTGTCTCTTTGCATTTGTATTCAGTGGGAATACAAATGCGGGCATGTATATGCAGTCACGGGGTTTTTCCTGTAATTTATTACGGGTTCAGTTTTCTGAAGTTTTCCGTTTGCATTCCGTTTCGGCCAGTTTTCCTTTGTTCCTTCAAGGCCGGATTTTTCCGTTGGAGGGGGGTAATTTGCAAGTTTGCAAATTAGTTATTGTGGAGGGGTTTGTTTGCAAATAGGGATTTTGATGGGTTAAGCATCTTTGCTTTTTCATGATGGTTTTGCATTAATGAGAAAGGATTTATGGTGAGAGTTGATTTGGTTTTTGATGTGAGGCTTGCTTTTGGATTATGGTCACCCTTTTGCTTTTCCTACACTCACCTCCCTTCATGGATTTTTTCCCACTCCCATTTTTGAGAGAGGCCGGCCACATTTGAGGGAGGGTGAGAGAGAGATTCATTTTTCAAGTGTGGGGAAATTAGTTCATCTCCTTTTTCTTGCTACACAAATTCTAGCTCACTTCAAAGTTCATTCCACCTCCATCAAATGGCAACTTCATAACCCCATTGAGACAATGGATCATCCTACACTTCATCTACAACATTTCTTGGCACGTCGGCTCGCCAACTTC
Source organism: Agapanthus africanus (assembly GCA_030015575.1). Classification (NCBI taxonomy): domain Eukaryota; kingdom Viridiplantae; phylum Streptophyta; class Magnoliopsida; order Asparagales; family Amaryllidaceae; genus Agapanthus; species Agapanthus africanus. Next base: position 59,728,505 of record JASDDO010000029.1, read on the forward strand.
GTTCCCGAGTTGCCTCGGTCCAGAGGTGGGAGCCCGTAAAAGAACCCGGCGATGTGGTGCCCGTTCCGACGAGGAGATGAAGACCGGAGATTCCGCGAGGAGATCGGAGTGGAGGCCGAAGACCGAAGGACACGGATCGCTCGGTATAGCATTCTACCCTTTCTCGTATTTGCTAGAGTTAGGTTAATGGCCCGATCCGGGTTTTATAGTGCGCGGTGGTGCCGGTTTCTAGTTTTTAGAAAAGTTTCGTTTCCGCATTTCGGCGTCGGATTGACGGCCGGGGTGCCGCCGTGCACTTACAGATGCTTCTCGAAACCTTGCTACCGTGCTTAGGAACCTACACAAAACATATACAATATCTACTAGTATATATATATATAACATTCATCCCAGGCATGATATAAGAAACATCACAGAATAGAGATACGCATCACAGAAAAAACGGATAATCTGGGAGCCCCGGGTTTCCTTTGAGCCACAAGTGAAACCCGACGTTCCCCTGGTCGTGTGGATAGCCTGTGCAATGAAAACCTAGACCCCTACGATTGCAGAAAGTTATCCGCCAATCCGAGAAGTGGGGCAACCCCAATCATCAAAGTGAGTGGGCCACCCAGCACTTCACGGAATCTGGTAACTTGAGCACCCCTCCGTGGGTCAACCTGTACCCCCTACGAGTGCAGCGAATAGCCCGCCAATTCTAAAGTGAGGCCCCCTCCATCTCAACGCCATGAGATGCATGCCCATTGCCCTCTAGAACTCGGCTATTCGTGCACTCCACCGCGGGGTAATTCTAGTACAGAAAAGAAAATAATATGTACAAGGGTGACATCGACCTCAACCCGATCGTGCCCCAAACAAATTTATACAAGCTGGCAGTGACGACAGTCCACATGTCGGACGCTCGTCCCGTGATATCAAATGTACAAATGAATCTAAACTATACTACCATTGCACCACTGGCTATCCACCACGACGATCCAACCACAACCACAGCACAACACAGAACATATACGTGAATGTCACGTTCGCAAACCTGTCTAAAAGAACATATAGAAGTTAAACGGATCGTACTACTCGAATGACATTCACGGTCGCAGATAGTAATGCATGTACTTAAAACACACAATTAAAAATTCGATCAACTAAATCTTTCCAAATTGGCCCCAAATACGAAACCAGCACTCAGACAAATCTGGGCCAAAACCATATATACAAAAAATCAAATTTCCATGAACTAAAGCCCCCAAAAAAATTTCAGGCACTGTAGCCCAATAAGTGCGGCGGAACAACCACAAAATGTGCTATTTTGCTCTGGTTCCACCGCCGAATTTTGGAGTTACGTGCCCAAATTTTTTCTACAGCTATATTTTACCTGCACATATTTTTAATATATCCAAAAAAAATTTCTGGGCAACTTTGAAATTCGACAGCAAGCACATGAAATGAAAATTTGATTCGGAAAAATTTGTCGATCGATATTCTAAGGTTGTCCAAACAAGCTAGTATGGGGTTAAAGGGTTGGCTCTGATACCATGTTGGGTTACGGCAGCGTCCCGGCCATCAAACCGTGGCCAAATGCGGAACAAAATTTACAAAAAAACTGGCGCTACCACAACCCGATGCCCGGATCTTCCCTAAACCCTATACTAGCAATATGTAAAACTAGGAGTTAGACGGTTATACCGAATGAACCAAGTCCTTCGGGTCTTCAACCATTTCCAAGCTACTTGAGATGTTGCGGATCGAATTTGGTTGCCGGTCTTCCTCCATCTATGATGATCCGCCCGAGGGAAACGGCGCAAGCTTCAGATTCGCCTAACGAACCAACCGACCCTCTAAGGTTGCTAGCAATGGAGAGTGGAGGTGTAGGAATCCCTCGCTATATTTTTCTCTCATACTAAATGCTCAAATGAGCAATGCAAGAAGATGAAGAAGAGGTGAGGAAAGCAATTGCATGAGCAACCATGGAAAATGGCTAAGTGTTTTCTCCAAGTGAGAAAGAGAATAAAGCCATGAAGCAAGTCAAAAATCAAGTGAAGAAAAATATGAATCATGTCAATAATAGATGGCATAGCATGTAAAGAATAATGGCCACAATAATTCAACCATGGAAAATATCTCCTCAATTTCCATTAAACAAATCCATGCCATGCCTCTCTATATGCCATCACCCATGCTCATGCCAACTCACCTCTCCACCTCATTTCCAAAATGATTTTCTAAAAAGAAAATCAATAATGAGGTGGCCATCTTCTGGAAGCTATTTCGTATAAATACGGAATACTTCCCGGTACACGTATCGAAATACATATACGCGTATTCGTACAAAAATACGAATAGCCAATAGAGAAAATGAATAGTGAACAATAATACAAGAATACATATATAAATTATTAAATCAAAACCTGATTTAAAAATCCGGCTTAATCATAAGCCGCTAGTATTATCAACCGTCCTATTAAAGTCTATGCAGCCTGTACACATATTTAATCGGACACCTGTATGTACCAACATACGTCATCTACACCATATCGTCTGAACCGTAAAAACCTTCTGTGTGGGAATCTAAAGGCTCGTCAATATGCTGGCAGTGGGTTTAACCACGAGCACGTCAGCAGCACTAGCTGTACGTAACGGCTACCCAGGTATTGAGCAAAAGGAAGGCCGACGAGCAAACTCATCCGTACCCCTACTGAGCCTGCTAGTGACAATCTACGTACAGTCCGGTCTGTTCGTCTAAGAGTATCGCATATCGAGTCTAGGGGGGTGCATAACGTCAGACCCTTAATAACACGATAATTCGTGTCGGTCTGTAACCCATCACCATATGAGAAACAACTGATCCTAGATCAGTAATTTTCGACTAACTTGGCCAAGGATTTCTGGTGATGGTCACCCGTGCACTGCGCGACATCAACCCCCAATACCGGGAGAGATGAATCCCCGACGATCCACTCACTGCCTCCATGTGGCTCGGGACTGATACCATCTAGCAGGTTCCCGGTGAGTCCGTCCAATGTACTCATAACCTAATGAGCACCTGTATACTATCTTAGGTGACTAACTGACACCAATGGGTTGTGAGAACGGCCACCACCCCTCGTCAGGGTCTGGATAAGTATACACTAGTCTACTCCGTAGTATCGATGCCCAATCTCGATACTCCTACGACTAGGGACATTTAAGGATGTGCTTATAGACCACCCAGCTCCCACGTATATGATCGCCATCATAATGCTGGTAGTCAAGCAAGAATCCTATAGGCTCTATCAATATGTAATGATCATAAAGACAAACCAGATAGCATACTATCATCTCGAGTAAGACTGTTCTACCGGTATAGGTCATCCCTCAATCATCACAATCGCGTGCCTGCTATTCAATAATTGACTTGAGGGCACTATAGCCAACACATACATCACTGTGTATGAGTCCCAAGAGCTCTGTTGCTCTTACTCCGTTTTCGGTGAACGGAGATTTGGTCATCTTTCCCTTGAGACAAGACTGACAAGTTTCATAAGATGAAAATTTGAACGTATTCAAAAGTCCATCTTTTTGCAACTTACTTAGTCTTTTCTCTCCGATATGACCAAGTCTACAATGCCACAAGTAGGATTCGTTCGTTTCTGAACTCTTCCTCTTGCGTGTGTTTTGTATATTGAAAACTGCGTTTTGATTTAGAACATAGATACCATTAAACAGTGTACTTTCTGCAACCAGTACCTTATCAAGGTAAATGTTCATAATATTTCTATCAAGAACAAACTTATATCCATCTTTATTAAGTGAAGAAACTGATATAACGTTGCAAACCATGGAAGGTTGTCACGACCCGTAATTTAGCACGTGATAGGCACTTAAATTACGTAACATCTATAGGCGTGACGTAAATCAAGTAAACCGAAGCCCAGAAAATCTAAACCTTTTTGCGGAAAATAGCGAGGGTTCAGTTTTGAAATAAGGTATAATAAATCATGTTTTGTCTTTTCAAAATTCGGGCAGCACCTCCCTTGTATATTTTGTTCCCAAAACTTTATACAACAATATATATGCATCCCCAAGCGGGAGCTAGCTTTTCGCCAACTGGAGGAATCACAACCACGCAATAACATATATACGACGCCCAACGGCGAAGAATCAACCTAGAAAGAACAATAAAGAAGCAAGACATCAAAACACAAGAAAAACGAGCAAGAACCCATTGTTCTAAGTCTCGCACAATACCCAAGTCTGACTAGGTCTACCAATATACAATTCTAGTCTCTGATTTGATGTGATGAAGTTATCTAGATACAATAGAATATAACAGTACGAGAGTGGGCACGATCCAACATGTGTCCCACCTACCAAAGCAAAACACCCTGGATGAAGCTGTGTGTTAACAATACCGTAACTGATCCCAAGCGGTCAAACCTGCAAGAACTGTGGCACAACGGGGGTGAGTTGCCAACTCATGAGTAGAAAACATCAACAAGTAAAAATTGAATAAAATAAAAATTTCCTAGGTCACTATATCCTGAAGGTAATACTATGATATCTAGGGTGACCAGGTACGTATATATATATATATATATATATATATATATATATATATATATATCAACAATCTATCAATGCAATGACATATATAAATAAACATCCGACATCATATGCCTGTAAGCATGTGGATATCATCCACATGTCTATCAACGATACAAATCAATATCATGGAACCTGAGTGTCCCATACCGATACTCGACATCATGAAAACATAAGCCTGTATATATATGAGGATATAAACCACGTGTGTCCATCAACGACACATCAAAATCATGGAACCTGAGTGTCCAACACCGTCACTCAAAACATCATGAAAACTCATGTCTAGCATCGACACGTAAATCCTCATATCTCAGGCGCCGCATCCTCAGATCGGTCCTCATATCCATCTCATATCATAACTCCAAAACAGTATCCTCTGGATATCTACCGAGCTCTATACAATCACTGGTAAGTAGTGTTGCCTCTGCCAGGCTCATCGTCTACACCACAAAAATCATTTCTTGCCCCGGGATACCATATAGGGTCTACCATGTACCCGCAAACGACATCAGCCAACTCCTCGAATCGGGTCTCGAAAACAAGCTCAGAACTGAGAAAACTCATGGTGGACGCCTCGAAATATCATATCAAGAGAAACCGTGTTTTTAAAATAATACACAATTTCCTTGGAAATATAACCATGGTTCTCAAATCCAGAGATCTCATGAAAACATCATCTCAAGTAAATAACCATAAAGTACGATGTATGCAATATAGAGTAGTAATATGAGCATATCGGTATATCATGCAAGCATATAATCATAAGGAATGATGTATGTGTAGGGTTACTATTCATTGTCACAAGGTTTTACAAGGCATCGACCATGCCAAAATCAAAATTTTCATGTGCCGAACAACCCTAACCAAGATCTTAGACTACAGATTAGGCGAAACAAAAAGCAAGTAAACAACTTTACTTCTAAGAGTTTGGGATTACAACCTTTGTAGTCCGTTCTTTTGCTTCATAAGCTCCATGTTGAGGTCCCTTCGCCGCGATCATCATGTACCCGGACTCTAGAGAGGTTCCATGAAGAGAAAGATGCAAGCTTGCTTCCGATCTTCGATAACAAAGATGATCTACCTTGATAAAACTCAAGCCCAAGCTTTTGCTTCACTAATCAAGTATTATCAAAGCAAACACCCTAATCTAAATGGCTAGAATAGATGTGGATGATGAAATAGGAATTTAGCTCTCATTTGTTTTCTTTATCTCACTCATTTTCATCACTTTTGAAAAATCTTGAAAACTTTTTATCAAAGAGGAAGAAGAAGATGAAGCAAAACCATTTGTGATGAATAATGAATCAAGTGAGGTTAGAAATGCAACCATGGGTTAAGTATGAAGACTTAACCCATGTAGAGAATTAACTATGGTTAAAGGGTTGGGTTGGGTTAATGAAATATCTTTGCAAAATATCACAAAATATCAAGGTCAAAGACAAAGCTTCAAGAAGCTTCTTGAAAGCTTCATGAAAGTTTAACCCTAATCCAAACCCTAACCATATTTAAACTTCACAAATCATGTTGCAATTATAACCATAACATGTTGCAATATTATATATCACATATACAATATTTATTGTAACAAAATAAAATAATACAATTAACATATATCACATATATATCAATGTATTACCAGAGTAAGAAAAAGAATCTTTAAGTGAGCTTATATTAGTTAATGTAATTTTAATAAATCAAATATATAATTATACATTAAATTATCGAATCAACACTTGATCCGATAATCCGGCTATTTCACAAATAACCGACTAATATAATCTGTATCAATTCATCGAATCAACACTTGATCCGATGACCCGGCTATATCATATATACCCGGCCGATATCTCATATCGCGAGAATCTAATACGGTATCACATACACGTATTGTTCTCGGTCCTGCACATATCATATATATGCTCCTACTCCATTTTGCCTGAGCCAGTAAACCTCTATGTAGGACTCTAAAGAATCGTCAATACGCCGGCAGTAGGTGATGATCATATCAAACACCCACAAGCTGCAAACGATCAGCTAAATGTAACAGCTACCCAGGTATTGAGCGATCAGAAGATCAACAAGCAATCCTGTACATTCTCCCGTGAATCCAACCAGTAACACTCTCGTACAGTCCGGTCTCTTCGTCTGATATGTCGCATATGTCGCCTAGGGGTGGTAAACGTCAGACCCCAATAACTTGATAAATCGTGTCGATATGAGGTCCATAACAGTTCGAGAAACTACTGATAACACTTACCAGTAAATCTCAGCAACCCTGGCTAGGGATTTCCAGTTATATCCAATCGAACACAGCGCAACATCAAGTCCGTATACCCGGAGAGATGAAACCCCTCCTATCGCTCATTGCCTCCTTGTGATTCGGGACTGTACCCAAAAGCCACCATTTTGCACGCCCTCTTGGACGTGATGAGATGGAAATCAAAGCACTGTGGGAATCGTACAAGACTCTATGACGATCTCAGGTCTACAGACTAACCTGTACCAGTGTCACCAGAGAACTGCCATCTGACGTGAGGTATAATACCATCTGGGAGTTCTCGGCCAGTCCGTCCAGTGTACCCAGTCTCCACTGAGCACCCGTATACCTTCTTTGATGTCAAACACCAATGGATATGGGATCATCCATCGCCCATCATATGGGTCAAGAAGCATATACGCTAGTCTACTCTAGAGTATCGATGCCCTTTCTCGGTACTCCCACGACTAGGAACATTTGAAGGATGTACTTAACGACTACTGTGTCCCCACCAGTATGATCCGCATCATAGTCCTGGTAGTCAAGTACTCATCCTAAGGGCTTTATTAACATGTAACATAGAGACAATCAGAGTACATGTTATGATAAAGTGCAACCAGATAGCATACTATCATGTCGAGCAAGAAAGTCCTACCTATAATGTCCAAGCATCCACTACAATATACATCGTATGTACAGTAATGGCCTCTAGGGTATACATATAACTAACAGTATGCAACATAGAGTAGTAATATGAGCATATCGGTATATCATGCAAGCATGTCAAGTGATAGTACTGAACAATGAAGGTTCTTTTACTTTTAAGATTGATATCATGATAGGGCAGTTCTCCTGTGTCAATGGCACGACAATTCTACTGTATAAGTAGCATGACAATTCTATTGTATAAGTGGTATGGCAATTCTACTGTATAAGTGGCATGGCAATTACCGATGAAGAATGTGTGTGAGCCGGCAAATCTATGTATGAGTAACATGCGCATCAACGGTAATGGTGCAGGTGTACTAGCAATTGATATCATATAGTATTAAATACCGCATGTGGTATATACATTATGAGGGGTAATATCCTACACAACATGAACAATAAATGCGTATATATATCTACACAAAAATCATACAGTCACTTTTAAACGATACACATCGTCGCTTTGAAAATAGGTATGGTTCAGGTGGCAATCTCTATATCAGCGATCCCGCCTCATTGTTAGTTGTATGTTTGCCCTAGAGGCCAGTATTGTACAGATGTTGTATATTATATTAGATGCTTGGACATATATAGAGATGACTTTCTTTCTCGATATGATAGTATGCTATCTGGTTACTCTTTATCTTAACATGTACACTAGTCTCTTTATACTGTCTTGTAGTTACATGTTGGTAAAGCCCTTAGGATGTGTACTTGACTACCTGGACTATGATGCAGATCATACTAGTGGGGACATGGTAGTCCATAAGTACATCCTTTAAGGTCCCTAGTCGTGGGTGTATCGAGACGGGGCATCGATATACCAGAGTAGACTAGCGTATACGCTTCTCGACCCATGAGATGGGCGATGGATGATCCCATATCCATTGGTGTTTGACATCAGAGATGGTATACGGGTGCTCAGTGGAGACTGGGTACACTTGACGGACTCGCCGAGAACTCCCAGATGGTATTATACCTCACGTCAGATGGCAGTTCTCAGGTGACACTTGTGCAGTTTAGTCTGTAGACCCGAGATCGTCATAGAGTCTTGTGTGATTCCCACCGTGCTTTGATCTCCACCTTACCACGTCCATGAGGGCATGCAAAACGGTGGTCTTTGGGTACAGTCCCGAGTCATATGGAGGCAATGAGCGATAGGAGGGGTTTCGTCTCTCCCGGTATTGGGGGTTGATGTTGCGCTGTGCTCGATTGGCCGTAACAGGGAAGTCCCTGGCCAGGGCTGATCAGAGATTTGCTGGTAAGTGTTACCAGTAGTTTCTCGACCCGTTATGAGCCTCACATCGGCACGACTTATCGAGTATTGGGGTCTGACGTTTACCACCCCTAGACTTGATATGCGACGTATCAGACGAACAGATCGGACTGTACGGTAAGTGTTACTGGTTGGATTCACAGGAGTGTGAGCGGGCTAGCTCGTCGATCTTCTGATCGCTCAATACCCGGATGGCCGTTACGTTTAGCAGACCGCTTGCGTCTTGTGGGTGATTGATATGATCATCATCTGCTACCGGCGTATTGACGAGTCTTTAGAGTCCTACACAGAGGTTTCCTGACTCAAGCGAAACGAAATAGGAGCGCATATGAGATATGTGCAGGACCGAGAATAATGCGTGTATGTGATACCGCATTTCATTCTCGCGATATATGTTTCGATTGGTTATATTCGATATGACCTAGTTATCGAATCATTGATTCGATAAATCGATACATTGAATACTAGTCGGTTATGTGCGACATGACCAGATCATTGAATCAAATGTTGATTTAATGATTTGATGTATAATTATATATTTGATATATTACTTTGCATTAACTAGTATTGGTTCACTTTATACGGATTTTCTCACTTGATGTGCAAATTGTATATGTGATATACTTTTGTGCACATAGATGTATCATGTTTGATGATACTTGATTATTTAGTTAAGTATATAGAATTAAACCATGGTTAATTTGATAATTAGGGTTTTGCATATTCATTTATTTATTTATTTCTTCATTTATTTATTTGAAAAGGGTTGAGATAAGAATGGTGGAGAAGTTTGTCTTTAGTTGAAGCTTCATGAAGCTTTGACTTCTTAACCATCCTTGTCTTCATGCTTAACCCTAACCTATCCAACTAACCATGGTCTATTCTCTACACTAAACTATGGTTTGTAAATGATAAGTATTGATTTATTTTATCATTTACAAGAAGACTTATCATATTCTTTCATCATCTTCATCTTCTTCTTCAAGAAATGCTCAAGGTCCTTCAATGGCAACTTGAGCTAAAGTGAGATAAATCCAATTCTAAAGTGAACCCACCTCCTATTTCTTCACCCTCTACCTCTTGCCAAGTTGTTTTGGGTGTTTTCTTCACAAGTTTCACAACTTTGTGAAGTCGGAGCTTGAACTTGTGATGCCTCGACGTAGATCGTCTTTGACACGTAGCCGACGACCTATTCCGCTCGCCTTCCCGATGAAACCGATGAACGAGTCTAAGATTGGAAAAGGACAGCGAGAGGATCGCACTACGTGGAGCTAAGGAAGTGGATATCCGGATCTACAAAGGTTGTAGAATCTAACTTTTAGTTAAGTAGTTAACTAGATTATCATTTCGCCTAAACATCTAGTCTAAGATCCGTAGTCTAGGGTTTCTCGGCACCATTTTTTTTTTAAATTGGCATGTTCGATGCCTTGTGAGACCTCACTAGAGTGCCTAGGAACCTTTCACTGGTATCAGAGCCTAGCTAGAGCCTTAGGCGAAGTCTAGACGCGATTTGAAGCCCGAACGAACCCGAAACCCTAAACCAAACATGCTCTCTGTACATTTTCTAAAATCTGGGATTTTTCAAGATTAAAAATGCCTAAAAAATTCAGCAGGAAGATCTAAGAATTATGGTGAAACACGAGATCATGAGGCTTCCAAACAGACGCGGAAACGCGGCAGAAGCATGGCTTCTGCAGCGGTTCCGCCGCCAACTGTTCACTTTACCCATTTTGTGTTGCACAGTAATTCATCATTTCTGTAGCTGAGTTTTATGGGTATTTTTAATAATTATTCAAGAGTTGGATTTTCTGGGGTGTTTTAGAGCTTCGGTGTTTCGATCGGGGTATCAAATTTCGTCTTTGTGTTTTTCCGGATAATTTATAGAATATGTTAAAAAGTTCGACCGGATATAAATACCCAACTTTTCCCCTGTCGGGAAATTTCCAAGTGTTGGATTTTTCCGTAGTTTAACGACGTTCTAAGTAGTGCAAGTAACGCGATGGACCCTCTAGAAGACAACAAACCTTAACTCGATTATGTGACCGTCTTGAACTGCCCTTTGAACCTTCGGGTTTGGGGCAGTACGGCGTGCCACATGTGAGGCGTTGGCTTGACCCTTCTACGGCTGGACCGTTGGTACTGAGGCACGAACTGAATGTTGCTAGACTTATTTCATGTGTTGGACTGTATCGGGAAATCTTAGGTATTCGACTGTTCGATCGGAAAGTTTAACATTTTCTGTTTATCTGGAATGTGATACAATAATTGGAATTCACAAACAGTTATGAGATAACTGAATGAATGTTATAAATCTAGCAGTTTAGTCCCACATAATATTGAAAAGAGTTTTCGATAATGAGACTAAAATGCGGGATTTATATCTGTTAGGCATGTGATGTCTAAGTATTTCATTTGATTAGGCATGCGATGTCTAAAGAGGTTGCGGATTCCAACTGTTGTAGTTTTACACTTTCTTTTCTGTGACCGTAAGTGTAGTATGTGATATCGCCGGTTTCGTTGCTATATGTCAACGACAATTGGGATGCGCATATTTACTTACGTTGATGACATGTGATGTTATGTGTTGCTGGATATGTTATATTGGATCGTCGTGTTTGAATAGCCGGGGGTTTTTATGTGAGATGAGTGTTTTTCATTTTCATTCATGTAAAAACTTGTATATAATATTCTTTTATTTGGGGCACTTCCAGGTAGCGGAAGTTGTCACCTTTTGTATATTATTTACTTTTCCGCATTAGGATAGACCCAAGGAGGGGAGCACAAGTAACCGGGTTCTGGGGTCCAGTGGGAGACCAACTCGAGGAGTCGAGTCCGGGTCTCCTAACCCTAGAATTGGCAGGGTTGCTTGCCGCTCTCGTAGGGGTCTAGGGGTGTGGGATTGGCTATTCATCACGACCGTGGAATCCGTGTTTTATACTGGCTCGTATTGAAAACACGGACGTCCTAGTATATCCAATATTTCATATGTTTATTCTGCTGCGATATCTGTGTTGTGTTTCTGTGATGGATATAGTATATAGTATATATGTGTCACGACCCGAAAGTACGGAACATGACCGGCACATAAACTACGAACGTCTCGAGGCGTATGTAATCTAAGTAAACCGAAAACCCAGAAATCCAAACCAAGAAAATAGTAGAGTGCAGGAAAAACCAACTTAAAGCAAGTAGTTTCAATAGCATAAGCCGAATTATGCGGGTTTTTAAAAACATCAAAATTTTTCTGAAAATTTCGGCAGATTCTCCTTTGTAAATACTGGCCCCCAAACGGGATACAACATGAATAGTATACGAAATCAAGAAAAAGGCATCCCCAAGCGGGAGCTAGCTCTTCGTCAAACGACGGTCACAACCACACAAGCAATATAATATACAACGCCAACGGCGAGGATCAAAACTCAAAAGGAAACTCAAAACCACCAGAAATCCACAGAAATAAAACGCGCGACTCTAAGGTCGAAAGAATAACATCACGGGTCTCTATCTCAAAAATAAATACATGTTTGGTTGATGGAACTTCTAGGTACAACAGAATAATGATATACAAGATATAATGATGGGTGCGATACAAATAAACCCACCTACTAGCAAGTCACCCGAATGAAACTGAGCCCGCAAAGCCGTAATTAAACCTGTACGGCAAAACCTGCAAGAAACTGGGCACAACGGGGGTGAGCTGCCAACTCGTGAATAGAAAAACATCTACGAATAGAAATCGCATGTATGACGCAATCCTAGGTCATACGATCAATATACATCCTCAAATATATATAACCAGCAGCCTATAACAAGGCTAGGGTAAATATCTAACCCGAGTGTAATCTCATGTACCCGTGTCAGTGCCCAAAGGTAGCAATATATCATATGAATGAGGTATGAATGCATGAAAACAGAATACATGTAAATGAAGAACTGTTTCCATAATTTAGTGAGATTTCCTTTGTATTTTTAAAATGAGGTATCATAATGAAATCAGCATAAAACAGTGCCTAGCATCGGCACAAAACGTAATCCCAATATCTCGATATCTCTGTATCACAGTCTCTGTACCTCAATATCTCGAAATCTCAATGTCTCAATCACAATATCTAGGGCGCCGTCAGTCCAGACCGGCCCCTACCATCCATCTCAAGACCACGACGGTATCCTCCGGATATCCGACGCGTCGGGTAAAATCACCGGTAGGTAGTGCTCCCCTGCCAGGCTCACATCGTCATCATCACGCGCTTCTTGCCCTGGGGTACCTTACCGGGTCCACCATGTACCCGAAACGGTTCATCCGCCTCCTCGAATCGGGTCTCGAAATCCATCAGCAAACTCATGGTGGACGACTCATACATCATGGGAAAACCGCACTTTTTATTTTAAAAGAGAGAAAACAGTTTATATATGTTTTGCGGTTTTCCTCCAAATCCAGAAAATATCATGGAAATCCGAATCATTAATAGGATGTAAAACCATGAATATAAGCATGAGAATCCATGAATACGGTATAACAATGAATAACAGTATGCATGAAGCGACAAGTAATAACTACAATGTCTAATATGGCATATAAGGGAAGTACACTAATATCATGTCAAAACTACTAGCTAACAAGCTAAGTCAAGCAAATATATCATCTAAAGTGTACGTGACATGGCAATTACCGATGAAGATGTGTGTGGGCCGGCAAGTAGGTGTACGTGGTACATATGCATCATCGGTAATGGTGCTGGTGTCCTAACAGCATGATATCAATAATGGAATATGCAGCAAAATAAGTATGCGAGGCAGAGCGAACAGCAATAATGTGCGGAAGCTGAAAACTAGACGCAACTATAACTAATCTGCATTAATCTAATATAAGTCCTACAAATGGTGCCTTTTGAAATAACACGAATCATGGGGTTTTGAAAATAGGGGCTACGGTGTTTTTATGAAAAGATACGTCTTTTGAAATCTCCGTAGGATCCCTTAGGCTGTCTTTTAAAGTACCCACGATTCGTTAGTTTTTGAAATAGGTAAGAATCGAATCTAATCTAACAACTAAACTAAACTAAAGGGCTAAGCTAACCAGCTGGACTACAGGTAAGGAAACCGCCTAACATCTGAGTCGATGTATATACATACCTGTATATATATTAGTCGGTGATCCCGCCTCAATAATATCATATCCGATACCATATCTATAATCAGACATCCCAAGTCAAGAGTGCGGATCAATCATTAATATATAGCTCATACGTAAATCCGTCGTACGGCATCCCCAAATCTGGGTAAGGGTCAAAGTCACATCAATCACACTATTCATTTGGTATCTTCTTTATCAAATATCATGATCCGGAATAATGTCCTACGTCTAGTACAATATTGATGCCATCTATGTATGCATGCAGGTGTAAGAATTACTACGTCAGAAGACCCGCTAAAACATCATGTCGTATCTCAATACGAACCAAATCACATCACCGATCTCCTGGCCTCAAGCCCAATCTCATCGACTCATCTCAAATTCCAAATACTATCCTCAAATCCAGTATATGAACACATAGTCCTATACCCATGTGAACCCATAACTATAAAGAATCCCATGAGCACATATCAATAGGAATGTATGCAAGTATGTATGTGTGTATGTGTAGTGCAACACTACCCTAGGGTTCGCAACACTAAAGTAATCCAACACACCAATATCCATCCTAAGCATCGTTATTAATCCCAAATAACATATAATAATTGTTGGTGTGTATACGCATCCGTATACACCACCACGGACTGCGGGGGTGCTATACGCCATCCACCCGACTTCTCCCCGTAGATATAAATCTACTCACCTGGTCCTCGCTCGCCGGTGCCGACGTCGCCACGCGCTTGCTTGTCGTCTCGAAGTCCGCATGGGGTACCTACATATCATAACGCACCGTATCGCATTAAAACTAAATTCGAAATCGAAACGGCATACGAAAATCAAATCGGCACGCGTATCACGCATAGGTCCAAACCTATCGCCTACGCATGCAAGAATAGTCAAACCAACCCTCGATGTCGATGTACAAATGTCAAACCATCGAGAAAAATCCAATCACACTCATTTGCACATTCACGAACACTAATTTTAATATAAACTAGGTTAAAACTCAAAAAAAACCCAATTTCACTTAAAAAGTCATTTTTCCGAAAATCTAGCAAGCACAATTCGCCGTTTTTGTACAAAACATGATGTTTAAATGAATGTAGCGGCCAATATACTTATTAATATCTTAAATAAGTCATAGAAACAATTTCCGGAATTTAATCTCATTAAATTCCAAAAACCCTAATATTCTAGTTTACAAAATACCCTTTTTAACAATTTCATAGCAAAAATGCACAAACTACAATTTAGGTTGGATTTCCATGAACTAAAGTGTTAAACTACACTTAATAAAGTTAATAATATGATAAAAACCCTAACCATATTTTTAATCTCATATTTCGAATTAAATCAAAAAAACTAGTTTGCAACAAAAAGCTTAATTTGGACATTTTTCAAGTAACAACTTATAATTAACAACTAGATTAGTTTTCTACAAAACTAAATATGTTAATCCACCTCACTAAACCATACACAATCAAACACAATTCATTTCCATAACAAACCCTAACTTGAAATCTTTAATCATGCAATTAAACTCACATAAACCAAATTAACACTTAATTAAATTAGCTTTAAGAAATTAGTAACAAATTAAGAAAAAATGTTTTAGAATTATACCCAAAAACATTTGAAGATCCACAAGCATCCATGGCCTCCCAAAATGCTCTCTTTTCACAAAGATCCATGCTATACGAGCTAAGCTAAAATGGGTAGGAGTCGGATTTGGGTTTTGGGATTTTTTTTGATGGATTTGAGGCAATTTTTGATGAAGTTTGAAGAGAAAAGAGAAGGGAAATGGGGGGGCTGTTGCTGCTGTAGGAGGGTGGGGGGTCGGCTGATTGGGAGTGGGAGAGGAGAGAGAGGGGGGTAGAGAAAGTGGGGGAAGAAGTCAAAGTCAATTCAAGATCAAAGGTCCATCTCATTTCTCCATTTTCTACACTTTTCTTTTCTTTTCTTTCCTTTCTTTTGCAAACCAAGTGGGGAAAAGAGAGGGGCTGCTGAATTCAGCCAAGGGGATAAGTGAATGGGGGTGTGTGGGTGTGGGTACGGGTGTGGGGTGATGAAAAATGATAAATACAATACCCCAAACATCCATTTACGCTAAAAAAAGCTTTTTTTTCTTCAATAATTTCTAGACCGTTTTGGCAAATGATTTCGTTCCAAAAACCACATGATAAAATTTTATTTAATGTTTTATGATGCACAAAATTTGTTTCAACTCATTTCAATTTGTAATTTTCCCTAATTAAATGTATTAGTGACGGCTTAAAATAATAATAAAATAATATTTTTTTCAGAAAATTTGAAATTTCACCAGCGGCTCAATAAACACCAAATAATAGCAATTACATAGCTAGAATATGTATATTTAATTTTTATAATAAGATATTTGTATTTTGACTTTTTACAGAAAACCCCCTTATTTTACCGATTTTTTTGAAATTTCACCGAAACGATTTTCAAAACGTTACAATCTTCCCCCCTTAAAGAAATTCGGTCCCCGAATTTAAATTCAAACTCCCCCAAATACTAAAATATCTAAGAAAAACCATCAAGTCGTCGGGGCTCCGAAATTGTAACTACATAAAACAAATCATAGCGCAGCGCATGCGCTTGAAAAATGAGCATATAACTCAAATCAAAACTCCGTCAAGCATCCCGCAATCATCGGAGTCATGGAGAAGACATCAATGCCAAATCCAAATCAAAACCAATATGACATAACTCGAAGCTATACATGTAAATATCGAATCTATATATGTAAGTATCTGAAGGAAATGCATGCCAAATCTCTTTAAGTCGCTGTGCACGCGTATAACACTGCACAGTGGCGGACGTCTATCATAAGCAAATAACTATATACATATATACCTTTGTTTGAAATGTACGTTCCGCCGTTTTGAAAACAATTTAGAAGGTTCTCCTTGTTTTAATCGTTTCGTGTCATATTAGACACGTAGGTAAATACTGAGGCTATAGCTCGCTTTTTGGAAATCCCTTCAATAACTATCAATGCATGCAAAATATATTCAGGTACTGTCCTCTGACTAGTCCTGCTCAGTACGAAAACACATAGCAATATCATAAAAACGTACTGCTCTATACGAAATAAATCCCAAAATATGCACATGAATGCTACGTGCGTCTGGTGCGCACGGAAATCAAAATCCATGAATGTGCCATACATGCGCACAGAAACAACATCTAAGTGCATCGGGTGTGCACGAAACATCTGTCGTAGGCAACGTGTGTGCCTGACAGCAAAATCAGGTGCATCTGACATGCACGAAAAATCTCGAATTAGTGCATCTGGTGTGCACCAAATCGCATCTCGTAACAGGCGTCCAACAGGCGCTAAAAATCCAATCCGGTGCATAAAATGCACAAAACAAATGTCGAGCATCACCCTCGAAATCGAAATCCAGTGTATCCAAGTGCACAAAATACATGTCACTGCACTGCCAGCATATATAAACTATACAGAGTGCAGGAACCAAATCGCGTGCATGCATACGCACAAAATCAACTCAACTGTTTAAAACCGTAAAATCACAAACATGTGAAACTAAAGCACGAAAACGATATCAAGTGCAACACTGTGCAAAGATCGTAAATCCTCAATCATCAAAATCAAATCATACGAATAAATCACCCAAAACATCGAAATCAATAATGGCGGAACAGTACCGCTCAAGCGCATCCTCTAAGAATCTCGGCCAACTGTCACGGTCCCTAGTGGGACATCTCGTCGATGATCATGAACTCTGTCCTGCTGATGTGCGTAACCATGACCACTCCTGGGTCAAGGTCTTCACTGTGAATTACCAATCTTTCGGTCCATCGGCTCATCGGCCCTGTCGGGTGTGCTAACGGGGACGATTCCGTTCTGGCACTTCTCTGGTCATCTCTTGGTCAATCATTGCGACCACTCGTAAGACAGCATATCACTGGCGTCGGCCTCTGGCTCTCTGAATGTACGTGACACATCTGATCCTGGGTGCAAGTATCATTGCAGCAGTGTCCTGGAAGGAATCCTTCTCACGGTCTCTACCATGTCCCGTCTCTGCCAACTGTCCGGATGTCATTGTCCTTTCCTATATCTGCATCTTGCTCTGGAACGACTGCATACTCATCGCGACTCCTTCTGGAAGAGGTAAGTCCAAGTACCATGCCTCGGCATGCGCATCGCCTCTCTGATGTCGGCGGAGTGGAACGTCATCTCATCTAGATCTGGTGCGAACCTCTTACTCCACTTTTCTCTAATGTCGTCTGTTTTGGACTCGTCTCGTCGCGGCTGCATGGACTGAGCTCCAACGGCTATCCTCGTATCTGGAGTCTCCCAAGAATGCATCTCACCACCTAGCATCCGAATTAAGTCGAGCCATCCGATCGAGTCGTCAAAACCTCATAATCCCCCAAGAGCTCAACCTCTTGGGCACAGTTTAATAGTATCGAGTACATACCACAGCATCGGTGGTCCAGCCGTAGAAGGGCAAACCCAAGCCTCACTAATGGCGCCGTAGAACTGCCGCAAACCCGAAGGTTCAAAGGCCTTCACACGGTCATTAAGTCGAGTTAGGGTTTCATTCTTCTAGAGGGACCATAGAATTTCCTGCATGTCTTTCCGAATACTTTAAACTTGGAATAATAGGTTTCTGACATTCGATCGTCTCTGTCGACTCTCAACGTCTCCGCGTGAAGTCGTCTCTAGCTGTAATCAATCAATCTGATGACCTCGCATCGGGGTAGGCGAACGATCCACATGTCCTAGTCATTCATCCTCGATGACTAGCGACCTTCTATCATCTCTTAGTACAACTTATACTGCAATAGCTCCAACATCTGGGACGATATCTCGCCGTTCGCAGCAATAACTGGCTCACTCGTCTGCATGCTGAACCGTGCCTCAATCATCAGGAGTAAGCAACACACCAACGGTCATCAAAATCTGGCTGGCCTGTATCATTGGCTCAATTCTCTAGTGTCGATCAGCGCCTCCAAATAACCTCATAAAGGCGATCCGCCAAACACTCGTGGCGCGGAAACACAGTAAAAAGATACATCTCTGCAATCGTGTGTCGCCGGAATTTCGCCCTGGTCAGTCCTCGTTCGTGACGAGCTTGTGCTGACCGCAACTCTAGCCGTAGCTCTCCCTGCCGTAACCGTAGCAGCAAAACTAAACTGGTACCGATGAGGCTATATCAGGAAGGAATATAATACTGAACAAGGAAATGTACATCCTAAGGCTTCATAAGTGGAGTGGCGTGTCGTAAATATGCCGCGGAACATACCAACGGTACGTCGCTCTACTTTAGTCACCTGTTCCATCAACCAAGGGTCATCCTACGCTCCGAAGGTAAAACCTAACGCTCTGATACCAACTTTGTCACGACCCGAAAGTACGGAACATGACCGGCACTTAAACTACGAACGTCTCGAGGCGTACGTAATCTAAGTAAACCGAAAACCCAGAAATCCAAACCAAGAAAATAGTAGAGTGCAGGAAAAACCAACTTAAAGCAAGTAGTTTCAATAGCATAAGCCGAATTATACGGGTTTTTAAAAACATCAAAATTTTTCTGAAAATTTCGGCAGAGTCTCCTTTGTAAATACTGGCCCCCAAACGGGATACAACATGAATAGTATACGAAATCAAGAAAAAGGCATCCCCAAGCGGGAGCTAGCTCTTCGTCAAACGACGGTCATAACCACACAAGCAATATAATATACAACGCCAACAGCGAGGATCAAAACTCAAAAGGAAACTCAAAACCACCAGAAATCCACAGAAATAAAACGCGCGACTCTAAGGTCGAAAGAATAACATCACGGGTCTCTATCTCAAAAATAAATACATGTTTGGTTGATGGAACTTCTAGGTACAACAGAATAATGATATACAAGATATAATGATTGGTGCGATACAAATAAACCCACCTACTAGCAAGTCACCCTAATGAAACTGAGCCCGCAAAGCCGTAATTAAACCTGTACGGCAAAACCTGCAAGAAACTGGGGCACAACGGGGGTGAGTTGCCAACTCGTGAATAGAAAAACATCTACGAATAGAAATCGCATGTATGACGCAATCCTAGGTCATACGATCAATATACATCCTCAAATATATATAACCAGCAGCCTATAACAAGGCTAGGGTAAATATCTAACCCGAGTGTAATCTCATGTACCCGTGTCAGTGCCCAAATGTAGCAATATATCATATGAATGAGGTATGAATGCATGAAAACAGAATACATGTAAATGAAGAACTGTTTCCATAATTTAGTGAGATTTCCTTTGTATTTTTAAAATGAGGTATCATAATGAAATCAGCATAAAACAGTGCCTAGTATCGGCACAAAACGTAATCCCAATATCTCGATATCTCTGTATCACAGTCTCTGTACCTTAATATCTCGAAATCTCAATGTCTCAATCACAATATCTAGGGCGCCGTCAGTCCAGACCGGCCCCTACCATCCATCTCAAGACCACGACGGTATCCTCCGGATATCCGACGCGTCGGGTAAAATCACCGGTAGGTAGTGCTCCCCTGCCAGGCTCACATCGTCATCATCACGCGCTTCTTGCCCCGGGGTACCTTACCGGGTCCACCATGTACCCGAAACGGTTCATCCGCCTCCTCGAATCGGGTCTCGAAATCCATCAGCAAACTCATGGTGGACGACTCATACATCATGGGAAAACCGCACTTTTTATTTTAAAAGAGAGAAAACAGTTTATATATGTTTTGCGGTTTTCCTCCAAATCCAGAAAATATCATGGAAATCCGAATCATTAATAGGATGTAAAACCATGAATATAAGCATGAGAATCCATGAATACGGTATAACAATGAATAACAGTATGCATGAAGCGACAAGTAATAACTACAATGTCTAATATGGCATATAAGGGAAGTACACTAATATCATGTCAAAACTACTAGCTAACAAGCTAAGTCAAGCAAATATATCATCTAAAGTGTACGTGACATGGCAATTACCGATGAAGATGTGTGTGGGCCGGCAAGTAGGTGTACGTGGTACATATGCATCATCGGTAATGGTGCTGGTGTCCTAACAGCATGATATCAATAATGGAATATGCAGCAAAATAAGTATGCGAGGCAGAGCGAACAGCAATAATGAGCGGAAGCTGAAAACTAGACGCAACTATAACTAATCTGCATTAATCTAATATAAGTCCTACAAATGGTGCCTTTTGAAATAACACGAATCATGGGGTTTTGAAAATAGGGGCTACGGTGTTTTTATGAAAAGATACGTCTTTTGAAATCTCCGTAGGATCCCTTGGGCTGTCTTTTAAAGTACCCACGATTCGTTAGTTTTTGAAATAGGTAAGAATCGAATCTAATCTAACAACTAAACTAAACTAAAGGGCTAAGTTAACCAGCTGGACTACAGGTAAGGAAACTGTTGGAGATAGTGCCCTCAGAGTCAATTATTAGGTCACAGGTACGTGATTGTAATGATTGAGGGAGGACCTATCCCGGTAGGACAGTCTTACTCGAGATGATAGTATGCTATCTGGTTTACCTTTATCATCGTGTACTGTTTTAAGTGACATGACACGTCGCTATTACACGTTGATAGAGCCCCTAGGATTCTTGCTTGACCACCAGCAGTATGAGGGCGATCATATAAGTGGGAGCTGGGGGTCTACAAGCATATCCTTAAAAGGTCCCTAGTCGTGGGAGTTTCGAGACCGGGCATCGATACTCCATTAGTAGACTAGTGTATACAGTCGAGACCCCGACGAGGGGCGGTGGCCGGTCTCACAAGCCACTGGTGTCAGTTGGATCACCTAAGATGTATACAGGTGCTCATTGGGTTATGAGTACACCGGACAGGACTCGCCGGGAACATGCTAGTTGGTCATATACCAGACGTCAGATGGCAGTTCCCTGGTGACATGTGTGCAGGTTAGTTCATCGACCTGGGGATCGTCATTTGTCTCGTGTGATTTCCCACTGTACTTTGATTACTACCCTACCACGGCTCAAAGGAGTCGTGCAAACAGGTTTTAGTTGGGTACAGTCCCGAGCCACATGGAGGCAGTGAGCGTATCCTCAGGGGTTCGTCTCTCCCGGTATTGGGGGTGAGGTCGTGCTGTGTCTAGGAGAGCCATTACACAAAGTCCTTGGCCAAGGCAAGGAGATTTACTGGTAGGTATTCCAGTAGTATCTCAGGGTGTTCTGGGCTACACTCCGACACGACTTGTACCGCTTTTGGGGGTCTGACTTTTACCAACCCCCTAGGCCCGCCATGCGATACTCATAGACGAACGGACCGGACTGCACGGATATTGTCACTGACAGGCTCAGTAGGGTGTCAGGATGAGTTCGCTCATCGACGTCCCTTTTAGTCAATAGCTGGTGGCCCGTTACGTATTGGCTTATACCTCTGACATGCTAGTGGTTAAATCCACAGCCATAGTATTGACGAGTCTTTAGAGTCCACCACACTTTCAGTTACTCAGCTTTCGGGCGAAACGCTGTAGAGGCCGTATGGAGATATGGCAAGGTTCGATCAGATACGTGCGGTATTGCACGGATCAGGATCGGACAGTTTTGTACTAGTGGCCGTATAGTTATATGGCAGGGTTCGATCAGATACGTGCGGTATTGCACGGATCAGGATCGAACGGTTTTTACTAGCCGGCTTTGGTTTAAGCCGGTCCTAGTTTAGTACAGTGTAGATTTTGTCTTATTGCATTTGTATCCGGACGGAATACAGATGCGGGTGTGTATGCACAGTATCGGGGTTTTCCTATAATTTATTACGGGACCAGTTTTCTGGAGTTGCCAGTTTGCATTCCGTTCCGGCCGGTTTTCCTCTGTTCTTTCCCGGCCGGACTTTTCCGATGGAGGGGGTAATTTGCAGTTTTGCAAATTACAATTGTGGAGGGGTTTTCTTGTAAAAGATTGATATGATAGCTTTCATATTTTTTTTCCACCATGCTTTTGCTTTATTGTGACATGAAAGGGTATGGTTGGATTTGATATGAAGCATGGTGTTTTGTTTCTTTGACCTTGGATATGGTCACCTTTCTTATGCTCCTACACTCACCTCCCTTTGGATTATGTGTTGATTCCTCCACCATTCTCATTCTCACTAGAAGATAGTTTTATTCATGGTTGAGAAAAAGAAAGAGTGAAAGAAAAGAGAAGAAGAGGGTTTCATCTTCATCCTTGAGAGTGTTTCATTTTCTTGATCTCATTTCATGATAAGAAAAATGCAAGCACCATTTTTCTTGTCTTGTATCCTCCATCATCCTCAAATGGCAACAAACCCCAAAAGAGACACTACACTAGATAACCTACAGCATATCTTGAGCATGTCGAGTTGCCGGCTTCATGCTCGAGTTGCCTCGGTATTGAGGCGGGAGCCCGTAAAAGACGAAGGCGATGTGGTGCCCTTTCCGGCGAGGAGGCGACGATGTGGACGGAGATCCCGCGAGGAGATCGGAGTGGAGATGAAGACCGGAGGACTTGGATCGTCGGTATATCTCTATTCCCATTCTTGTAGATAGCTTAGACTAGTTAATGGTTCGATCCGGTTAAAGTGCGCGGTGGTGCCGGTTTGCAAAGTCCGCAAAAATTTAAAGTTATTCACCGCTTCCGCATTCCGGCGTCGGGTTGACGGCCGGGGCGCCGCCGTGCACTTACAGTGGTATCAGAGCCTCGCCATTAACTTAGTCTAGCTTTGTGTAATGTGTTTTTCAGTTCCGATCGATCGAAATGTCCAAAAACCCGTATTTGCCCACGACAGTTTCTGTTGAAATTTTTTGGTCTCGAAAAATTTTTCAGGTTGTAAAATATTGATGTACTGGAAAATCTAAGAGTTCTGTAAAAATTTGATGAAGTAACTCCACAGTTGGAGCGCGGAACCGCCGCGAAAACCCCCTTTGTGCGGCCCTTCCGCCGCGCACTATTCACATCACTTCACCATTTTTTTACAGAGGCCTTATGGGCTTAAAATATGGGCTTTGGAATATTAAAGTTGGGCCAATTGTTTCTGTGAGTGCTACAGTTTTCTTTAGGGCCCAATTGTTAATTGTTTGATCAATCGGAAAATTTTAAACACATTTTTCACAGTATTTACATTATATCTGCGACCGTGAATGTCACTCGATCGGTAAATCCTGTCTAACTGCTATAGCCCGGTTAGACGGATTTGCGAACGTGACTTTCACGTTGATGTTCTATGTATTTGCTGTGATGTTGCGGATCGGTCGTGGGGGATAGCCTGGATGCAATGCTAGTACAGTTTTGGTTGTATAATGTACATTTGATATTGCGGGGCGAGCGTCCGACATGTGGACTGCCGTCACTGCCTGTTTGTATTATTCTTTTGGGGCACGACCTGGTTGCGGTCGATGTACCCGGTGTATGTATATTTTACTTTCTGTACTAGGATTGCCCCGCGGAGGGGTGCACGGATAGCCGGGTTCTGGAGGGCAACAAGCCCGCATCTCATGGCATTGGGACGGAAGGGGCTTCACTCCAGGATTGGCGGACTATTCGCCGCACTCGTAGGGGGTACAGGTTGACCCAGGAGGGGTGCCCAAGTGACCGGATTCCGTGAAGTGCTGGGTGGTCCATTCACGGTGCTGAAGGGGGCTGCCTCGCTTCAGGTTTTGGCGGGTGACTTGCCGCGCCCGTAGGGGTCTAGGTTTTCATTGCACAGGCTATCCACACGACCAGGGGAACGTCGGGTTTCAGCGGCTCTGTGAAACCCGGGGATCCCAGATATCTGTATTGTTTCTGTGATGCTGTTCATTCTCTGTGATGTTGCATTTTATTCACGCCTTGAGCGAATATAATATATTGGTATATATATTAGTAGATGTTGTATATGTTTTGCATCCGCGCTAGTCCAGTCCCCGCTCTGTCGTTAGTTAGCTAACCTAACGGGTAATGACGGGACCCAGTGGCGAATGCGGATGGCATATACGTACGTCAGTATATTTTCGTTCTTTGTGGTGTGATCAATTGATGGGACTGCGTTGATTCGGATCAATGCAAGTTAAAACAAACCTAATCTGATGTTGTTGGAACACTTTTCAAAAAGCTGTTATTGCAAGGACGTTCATTTCTGTTTTGCATCGTGGTATTCATTTGGAATATCCTGCTCCTCAGTCGACGAGGCAAGGGCCGAGATCCCTTCACCGGGAGTGACCCCTTGGACAGAAGTTTGCGTCAGGACATTAACTTCACTATAGCCGATTACTTTTGCTTTGCACCGTGGTATTCAGTTGGAATATCCTGCACCTCATTCTACGGGGAAAGAGCCGAGATCCCTTCACCGGGAGTGACCTCTTTAGTAAAGGTTTTCGTCACTATATTTTCTAAAAAGCTATCAGTTCCTTCAACGATATCAAGATCTTTACGTTAAAGGTTTTCGCCAGAAACCATTCGTAGCCCTCCGTCGTTTCAGACGGGTAGCACGTAGTATTCATGCTATGTTTGTTGACCTTCGTCAAGGCATAGTGTATGGTAGCTGCTTGTTACCTTTCTGCTGCATAGATAGATGCGTTGGTTTGGGACAGTCGTACAGCCTTGTTGACCTTCGTCAAGGGCTTGTACGGGTGGATTCAAATTAACCTGGATAATGACGGGTAGAACTTGACATGTGACTTATGATTTGTTGACCTTCGCCAAGGTCATAAGAGCATGGGGCAAAAATCACATCGGGAGTTTCAAAAGTACTGAAACTTGCCAGATATGCGCATACCTTCTGGAGTGTGATACCGTGAGCGGATTCCGTCACGTTGTCATGCGATGAGAGTTGGATCCCGATTCCCACTGATGAGTTGGTTTACTCCTCGGGTGACCCCGACTAATTCTTCTTTCAGGTTTGGAGGAGAATTTGAGGTACAGTGGGAGGTTTCCAGATTAGATAAATTGGTAACCATTCTGATCTAGGTTAGAGTGCACGCTGAGTGTTTCTTTTCTCTCTCTCTCTGGCAGCGACCATTGACCCGACCCTAAGACTATGACTCAGTGACCAAGTTGACCGAACCTTCTTAACAAAGGCTTTTGGATTGTCATAGTTGCAGACCTCATTGCCACTCCTACTTTTACCCTTTTCTCCAGGACACCCCGTATTACTACGAACGTCCACTTCCATTGGACAAAACCATCGTATGGTTAGATACGAACTCGAAGGGATTCGAGGATGGTTTCCGGTTCTGGAGAAAACGGATAGGATTATTCAGTTGTCTTTTCCTTCTACCCTCTCTCAGGTTACGAGTACTCCTTGGTTTAGGGGTAGCACACCTATTATGCAAATTGGATTGTCTTCTTCCAAACCTTAGGCTGGTGCCGACCGGTAGGGAATGAAGAAAACCAATTAGCATAACGATGGTGTGCAGAAGGTATTAAGTTCAGACAAAGCAAGGGATTAGTAAGAGGGCAAAGTAAATTGCAACAGATATTCACGACCAAACCAAATATTTCGTTACCACTCCCACATCACCTTTGTATTTCTCCAGGACACTCCGTATCACTACGAAGATCCACAGTTTATTTGGATACTCCATCGTATGGTTATATACGAACTCGAATGGAACTTGTTCCAGTTCGGGGATGGATTCTGGTCCAGGAGAAATAGGAATAAAGTACATTCAGGTGTCTTTTATCTTCACCTTCTCTCGCGTTGCGAGTGCTCCTAGGATTAGGACAGTACACCCTTTATGCTTATTGGATAGTCTTCTTCCAAACCATAGGCTGGTGCCGAACGGTAGGGAAGGAAGAAAACCATTTGGCCTAAAGGGGTGTGCAGAAGGTAAAGACTAAAGACATATGAAGGGATTTGGAGAGGTGGCAAAGAACTATACGGTTATAGTTGTGAATCTGGATAATGGTAGAGGCATTACTAGGAATACCAGGATACCCCAACGAAACATTTCAATGTTTCAGTTTCACTGTGTACTATTAAAAGAAAACTGATTTCCCAATTAGACACTTACTCCAGGGTATGTATTTACCAGGTATGATTCTCACATCTGTATGGTTTTACAGATGATGAGTGGGAGTAGGTTATTGGGAATTGGGTGATTATCCTCATTATATCGGGATTCGTTGTAATCGGTGATATTTGAGGAAATCACCTGGCCTGTTTGCCGGTCGGCAAATATTTGGTTTTGAATATCCGCTGTTATGCAACAATTTCAAATTGATATATCTGTACGTCTATTTTCATAGAGTGAGATATACCTTTCTGAAATTATGTCTACGACATTTACCTATATCAGTGGATGGTTAGGTAAGGAGCATTAAACAGCGGTGTAATTCTTCTTAACCATAAGTACAGTTTTCAACCTACGGCACGCAGTGAATGAGTTATCAGACTCAAGGGACTTATACAGAGTATTGTATGTTGTCCAGGGTCCATCAGGACAGAGGGGATGGTCCTCGTACTATATTCGGTTTACTTATGACTCCTCTAATTTTTAGACCGGTGTTTCGTGGAAACACAGGGTCTAAGTTTTGAGGAGTTATAGGTATTTGAATAGAGTAGAGAACCAGGTATAGCAAGTATCGGGATTCTTCAAAGAGATCGAAGATGTAGATACTTGTGTATGGTATTCAGTTGATAGTAATGATAAAGAGATCTTGCTTCTCTTTCAGGTTACTCATAAATGGAAGTATTCCTAAGTTGAGTAACGCTGATCGGCCTCTTTCCATTTAGTTGACATGCACTGGAGACAGCTGCATGATGTGAATCTGGTTCAATTAAATCAGTGCCTCTGTTTCTATATTGGATATAGAACAGTTCATATCTTAACGATGTTAAGGTACGGGGAGTTGTCCGGTTTATGATTAAAACCAGACACTGGACAACTCAAGGCACGTTTCTGTAATGGCTGTTTGTGGGTTGACCCAGGCTATGACGAGGGTTGATTTTCTACCATCTGGATGAACAATAGCGATATTGTTCTAGACTCGCCACAATTTTATTAAAAATGGATTTT
The DNA here is from genome assembly GCA_030015575.1 of Agapanthus africanus. Classification (NCBI taxonomy): domain Eukaryota; kingdom Viridiplantae; phylum Streptophyta; class Magnoliopsida; order Asparagales; family Amaryllidaceae; genus Agapanthus; species Agapanthus africanus. The sequence goes on from JASDDO010000029.1 coordinate 59,756,468, forward strand.
TTCAAGAAAACAATAGTGGGAGTATGGTAGAACTGGAAGTAATTCCAGAACCACAAACGATTACTGAAGATTTGATAAGGAACCTAAAGATTCAATCTGGATTGACATTCCATTGGCCACTCCGCAGATAAGGTGGGTAACTTCAGGCACCAGAGAGGTACTACGGTAGCCTCAAGGACGGTGACAGGGAAGTTCTTGTTTACCCACAATTGCCATTGCTGTTGTTCCAGGTTACGAGACCCGGCGGGAGGATGAGTATAGCGTCGTTCTGAACTCGCTTCAGAAGTGTACGTGTATATGACTCTGCCAGAGGGTTGTCGTAGTCAGTGGGAGCAGCGGAAGCATTGGTGGACAGGTTGCTTATGTCTATTTATAGACTAGAGCAGATGTAGCGGAGATAGATCATCTATTTCTGACGTGACAGTCATGGGTTTGACTTCATCAGAATAGGGGATGGATCTGTTGAGAAGGTAGTAGGGTGTGATATCCTGGTATTTGGATGATATACACAGAGTAGGAAAAGAAACTCCTACACTACGATCGGTTATACTTTGGTCGTCACACAGTGGTTTCTCCACAAAGGACTTGGACATTATATCAGACATACTGGTTACTAGATCTATGGTTTTAGATCTAGATTTGGGTGGTTTCTCAATAAGGGTACCTTGACAGCATTCTAAGAGTATTTAGAATGGACGACTCCTAGCACGGTAATATACCTGCAGGTGATGGAGTCACCCTCTCCAAAGGTGTCTTACAGACTAAAGGGGAGAGGGACGTGCATGATTGGCAGATCACTTGCTTAGGCAATTGAGTCAATCATGAGATGTCAAGTACCACACCAGATGTTGTTCTTGCACTAGATGCAATAAGTTGACATTAATCCAATCCTGGAGAAACAGTCGGAAGCAGTTTTAGAACATAAGTGGATGTTCTAGGGATATGATAACGACAGCCTCATTTAGGAGACGGTTATCATTCCAGGCTTCCAAGGTGACATGGACGACAAGGAGGTTGTCAGAGTTATAGTTTTTCCTTCTGACGAGGGGCAGTATTTTGGACAGGTGGTCCAAGGCAATACTGAGGGAGGCATGGCGCGCAGGATACTGATTAAGTTCAGTTGACGATACAGTCTAAGAAGTTTGGATTTGGAGTTCATTTATGAGCTACGTCCCATCAGACATCCAGACATATTCTAAGACTGATTTTGCTCATTTCGGGAGATGGCTTTCTCCGCGAACTTGAGATATAGAGAGACATAGAAAGAAACTACTAAGCGGATCCACTCACTGAGGCTATTCCTCGAACGCAATAGTTCCGCAAACGAGCTTTGTGAGACTGACTAGTAGAGGAGTTGGATGTTCGGTATCACACGGGCTGTGAGTATGCGACATCGCAATAATTAGCCTTGAGTGCAAGTGGGAGATTGTTGGAGATAGTGCCCTCAGAGTCAATTATTAGGTCACAGGTACGTGATTGTAATGATTGAGGGAGGACCTATCCCGGTAGGACAGTCTTACTCGAGATGATAGTATGCTATCTGGTTTACCTTTATCATCGTGTACTGTTTTAAGTGACATGACACGTCGCTATTACACGTTGATAGAGCCCCTAGGATTCTTGCTTGACCACCAGCAGTATGAGGGCGATCATATAAGTGGGAGCTGGGGGTCTACAAGCATATCCTTAAAAGGTCCCTAGTCGTGGGAGTTTCGAGACCGGGCATCGATACTCCATTAGTAGACTAGTGTATACAGTCGAGACCCCGACGAGGGGCGGTGGCCGGTCTCACAAGCCACTGGTGTCAGTTGGATCACCTAAGATGTATACAGGTGCTCATTGGGTTATGAGTACACCGGACAGGACTCGCCGGGAACATGCTAGTTGGTCATATACCAGACGTCAGATGGCAGTTCCCTGGTGACATGTGTGCAGGTTAGTTCATCGACCTGGGGATCGTCATTTGTCTCGTGTGAGTTCCCACTGTACTTTGATTACTACCCTACCACGGCTCAAAGGAGTCGTGCAAACAGGTTTTAGTTGGGTACAGTCCCGAGCCACATGGAGGCAGTGAGCGTATCCTCAGGGGTTCGTCTCTCCCGGTATTGGGGGTGAGGTCGTGCTGTGTCTAGGAGAGCCATTACACAAAGTCCTTGGCCAAGGCAAGGAGATTTACTGGTAGGTATTCCAGTAGTATCTCAGGGTGTTCTGGGCTACACTCCGACACGACTTGTACCGCTTTTGGGGGTCTGACTTTTACCAACCCCCTAGGCCCGCCATGCGATACTCATAGACGAACGGACCGGACTGCACGGATATTGTCACTGACAGGCTCAGTAGGGTGTCAGGATGAGTTCGCTCATCGACGTCCCTTTTAGTCAATAGCTGGTGGCCCGTTACGTATTGGCTTATACCTCTGACATGCTAGTGGTTAAATCCACAGCCATAGTATTGACGAGTCTTTAGAGTCCACCACACTTTCAGTTACTCAGCTTTCGGGCGAAACGCTGTAGAGGCCGTATGGAGATATGGCAAGGTTCGATCAGATACGTGCGGTATTGCACGGATCAGGATCGGACAGTTTTGTACTAGTGGCCGTATAGTTATATGGCAGGGTTCGATCAGATACGTGCGGTATTGCACGGATCAGGATCGAACGGTTTTTACTAGCCGGCTTTGGTTTAAGCCGGTCCTAGTTTAGTACAGTGTAGATTTTGTCTTATTGCATTTGTATCCGGACGGAATACAGATGCGGGTGTGTATGCACAGTATCGGGGTTTTCCTATAATTTATTACGGGACCAGTTTTCTGGAGTTGCCAGTTTGCATTCCGTTCCGGCCGGTTTTCCTCTGTTCTTTCCCGGCCGGACTTTTCCGATGGAGGGGGTAATTTGCAGTTTTGCAAATTACAATTGTGGAGGGGTTTTCTTGTAAAAGATTGATATGATAGCTTTCATATTTTTTTTCCACCATGCTTTTGCTTTATTGTGACATGAAAGGGTATGGTTGGATTTGATATGAAGCATGGTGTTTTGTTTCTTTGACCTTGGATATGGTCACCTTTCTTATGCTCCTACACTCACCTCCCTTTGGATTATGTGTTGATTCCTCCACCATTCTCATTCTCACTAGAAGATAGTTTTATTCATGGTTGAGAAAAAGAAAGAGTGAAAGAAAAGAGAAGAAGAGGGTTTCATCTTCATCCTTGAGAGTGTTTCATTTTCTTGATCTCATTTCATGATAAGAAAAATGCAAGCACCATTTTTCTTGTCTTGTATCCTCCATCATCCTCAAATGGCAACAAACCCCAAAAGAGACACTACACTAGATAACCTACAGCATATCTTGAGCATGTCGAGTTGCCGGCTTCATGCTCGAGTTGCCTCGGTATTGAGGCGGGAGCCCGTAAAAGACGAAGGCGATGTGGTGCCCTTTCCGGCGAGGAGGCGACGATGTGGACGGAGATCCCGCGAGGAGATCGGAGTGGAGATGAAGACCGGAGGACTTGGATCGTCGGTATATCTCTATTCCCATTCTTGTAGATAGCTTAGACTAGTTAATGGTTCGATCCGGTTAAAGTGCGCGGTGGTGCCGGTTTGCAAAGTCCGCAAAAATTTAAAGTTATTCACCGCTTCCGCATTCCGGCATCGGGTTGACGGCCGGGGCGCCGCCGTGCACTTACAGAAACCGCCTAACATCTGAGTCGATGTATATACATACCTGTATATATATTAGTCGGTGATCCCGCCTCAATAATATCATATCCGATACCATATCTATAATCAGACATCCCAAGTCAAGAGTGCGGATCAATCATCAATATATAGCTCGTACGTAAATCCGTCGTACGGCATCCCCAAATCTGGGTAAGGGTCAAAGTCACATCAATCACACTATTCATTTGGTATCTTCTTTATCAAATATCATGATCCGGAATAATGTCCTACGTCTAGTACAATATTGATGCCATCTATGTATGCATGCAGGTGTAAGAATTACTACGTGAGAAGACCCGCTAAAACATCATGTCGTATCTCAATACGAACCAAATCACATCACCGATCTCCTGGCCTCAAGCCCAATCTCATCGACTCATCTCAAATTCCAAATACTATCCTCAAATCCAGTATATGAACACATAGTCCTATACCCATGTGAACCCATAACTATAAAGAATCCCATGAGCACATATCAATAGGAATGTATGCAAGTATGTATGTGTGTATGTGTAGTGCAACACTACCCTAGGGTTCGCAACATTAAAGTAATCCAACACACCAATATCCATCCTAAGCATCGTTATTAATCCCAAATAACATATAATAATTGTTGGTGTGTATACGCATCCGTATACACCACCACGGACTGCGGGGGTGTTATACGCCATCCACCCGACTTCTCCCCGTATATATAAATCTACTCACCTGGTCCTCGCTCGCCGGTGCCGACGTCGCCACGCGCTTGCTTGTCGTCTCGAAGTCCGCATGGGGTACCTACATATCATAACGCACCGTATCGCATTAAAACTAAATTCGAAATCGAAACGGCATACGAAAATCAAATCGGCACGCGTATCACGCATAGGTCCAAACCTATCGCCTACGCGTGCAAGAATAGTCAAGCCAACCCTCGATGTCGATGTACAAACGTCAAACCATCGAGAAAAATCCAATCACACTCATTTGCACATTCACGAACACTAATTTTAATATAAACTAGGTTAAAACTCACAAAAACCCCAATTTCACTTAAAAAGTCATTTTTCCGAAAATCTAGCAAGCACAATTCGCCGTTTTTGTACAAAACATGATGTTTAAATGAATGTAGCGGCCAATATACTTATTAAATATCTTAAATAAGTCATAGAAACAATTTCCGGAATTTAATCTCATTAAATTCCAAAAACCCTAATATTCTAGTTTACAAAATACCCTTTTTAACAATTTCATAGCAAAAATGCACAAACTACAATTTAGGTTGGATTTCCATGAACTAAAGTGTTAAACTACACTTAATAAAGTTAATAATATGATAAAAACCCTAACCATATTTTTAATCTCATATTTCGAATTAAATCAAAAAAACTAGTTTGCAACAAAAAGCTTAATTTGGACATTTTTCAAGTAACAACTTGTAATTAACAACTAGATTAGTTTTCTACAAAACTAAATATTTTAATCAACCTCACTAAACCATACACAATCAAACACAACTCATTTCCACAACAAACCCTAACTTGAAATCTTTAATCATGCAATTAAACTCACATAAACCAAATTAACACTTAATTAAATTAGCTTTAAGAAATTAGTAACAAATTAAGAAAAAATGTTTTAGAATTATACCCAAAAACATTTGAAGATCCACAAGCATCCATGGCCTCCCAAAATGCTCTCTTTTCACAAAGATCCATGCTATACGAGCTAAGCTAAAATGGGTAGGAGTCGGATTTGGGTTTTGGGATTTTTTTTGATGGATTTGAGGCAATTTTTGATGAAGTTTGAAGAGAAAAGAGAAGGGAAATGGGGGGGGCTGTTGCTGCTGTAGGAGGGTGGGGGGTCGGCTGATTGGGAGTGGGAGAGGAGAGAGAGGGAGGTAGAGAAAGTGGGGGAAGAAGTCAAAGTCAATTCAAGGTCAAAGGTCCATCTCATTTCTCCATTTTCTACACTTTTCTTTTCTTTTCTTTCCTTTCTTTTGCAAACCAAGTGGGGAAAAGAGAGGGGCTGCTGAATTCAACCAAGGGGATAAGTGAATGGGGGTGTGTGGGTGTGGGTACGGATGTGGGGTGATGAAAAATGATAAATACAATACCCCAAACATCCATTTACGCTAAAAAAAGCTTTTTTTTCTTCAATAATTTCTAAACCGTTTTGGCAAATGATTTCGTTCCAAAAACCACATGATAAAATTTTATTTAATGTTTTATGATGCACAAAATTTGTTTCAACTCATTCCAATTTGTAATTTTCCCTAATTAAATGTATTAGTGACGGCTTAAAATAATAATAAAATAATATTTTTTTCAGAAAATTTGAAATTTCACCAGCGGCTCAATAAACACCAAATAATAGCAATTATATAGCTAGAATATGTATATTTAATTTTTATAATAAGATATTTGTATTTTGACTTTTTACAGAAAACCCCCTTATTTTACCGATTTTTTTGAAATTTCACCGAAACGATTTTCAAAACGTTACAATCTTCCCCCCTTAAAGAAATTCGGTCCCCGAATTTAAATTCAAACTCCCCCAAATACTAAAACATCTAAGAAAAACCATCAAGTCGTCGGGGCTCCGAAATTGTAACTATATAAAACAAATCGTAGCGCAGCGCATGCGCTTGAAAAATGAGCATATAACTCAAATCAAAACTCCGTCAAGCATCCCGCAATCATCGGAGTCATGGAGAAGACATCAATGCCAAATCCAAATCAAAACCAATATGACATAACTCGAAACTATACATGTAAATATCGAATCTATATATGTAAGTATCTGAAGGAAATGCATGCCAAATCTCTTTAAGTCGCTGTGCACGCGTATAACACTGCACAGTGGCGGACGTCTATCATAAGAAAATAACTATATACATATATACCTTTGTTTGAAATGTACGTTCCGCCGTTTTGGAAACAATTTAGAAGGTTCTCCTTGTTTTAATCGTTTCGTGTCATATCAGACACGTAGGTAAATACTGAGGCTATAGCTCGCTTTTTGGAAATCCCTTCAATAACTATCAATGCATGCAAAATATATTCAGGTACTGTCCTCTGACTAGTCCTGCTCAGTACGAAAACACATAGCAATATCATAAAAACGTACTGCTCTATACGAAATAAATCCCAAAATATGCACATGAATGCTACGTGCGTCTGGTGCGCACGGAAATCAAAATCCATGAATGTGCCATACATGCGCACAGAAACAACATCTAAGTGCATCGGGTGTGCACGAAACATCTGTCGTAGGCAACGTGTGTGCCTGACAGCAAAATCAGGTGCATCTGACATGCACGAAAAATCTCGAATTAGTGCATCTGGTGTGCACCAAATCGCATCTCGTAACAGGCGCCCAACAGGCGCTAAAAATCCAATCCGGTGCATAAAATGCACAAAACAAATGTCGAGCATCACCCTCGAAATCGAAATCCAGTGTATCCAAGTGCACAAAATACATGTCACTGCACTGCCAGCATATATAAACTATACAGAGTGCAGGAACCAAATCGCGAGCATGCATACGCACAAAATCAACTCAACTGTTTAAAACCGTAAAATCACAAACATGTGAAACTAAAGCACGAAAACGATATCAAGTGCAACACTGTGCAAAGATCGTAAATCCTCAATCATCAAAATCAAATCATACGAATAAATCACCCAAAACATCGAAATCAATAATGGCGGAACAGTACCGCTCAAGCGCATGCTCTAAGAATCTCGGCCAACTGTCACGGTCCCTAGTGGGACATCTCGTCGATGATCATGAACTCTGTCCTGCTGATGTGCGTAACCATGACCACTCCTGGGTCAAGGTCTTTACTGTGAATTACCAATCTTTCGGTCCATCGGCTCATCGGCCCTGTCGGGTGTGCTAACGGGGACGATTCCGTTCTGGCACTTCTCTGGTCATCTCTTGGTCAATCATTGCGACCACTCGTAAGACAGCATATCACTGGCGTCGGCCTCTGGCTCTCTGAATGTACGTGACACATCTGATCCTGGGTGCAAGTATCATTGCAGCAGTGTCCTGGAAGGAATCCTTCTCACGGTCTCTTCCATGTCCCGTCTCTGCCAACTGTCCGGATGTCATTGTCCTTTCCTATATCTGCATCTTGCTCTGGAACGACTGCATACTCATCGCGACTCCTTCTGGAAGGTAAGTCCAAGTACCATGCCTCGGCATGCGCATCGCCTCTCTGATGTCGGCGGAGTGGAACGTCATCTCATCTAGATCTGGTGTGAACCTCTTACTCCACTTTTCTCTAATGTCGTCTGCTTTGGACTCGTCTCGTCGCGGCTGCATGGACTGAGCTCCAACGGCTATCCTCGTATCTGGAGTCTCCCAAGACTGCATCTCACCACCTAGCATCCGAATTAAGTCGAGCCATCCGATCGAGTCGTCAAAACCTCATAATCCCCCAAGAGCTCAACCTCTTGGGCACAGTTTAATAGTATCGAGTACATACCACAGCATCGGTGGTCCAGACGTAGAAGGGCAAACCCAAGCCTCACTAATGGCGCCGTAGAACTGCCGCAAACCCGAAGGTTCAAAGGCCTTCACACGGTCATTAAGTCGAGTTAGGGTTTCATTCTTCTAGAGGGACCATAGAATTTCCTGCATGTCTTTCCGAATACTTTAAACTTGGAATAATAGGTTTCTGACATTCGATCGTCTCTGTCGACTCTCAACGTCTCCGCGTGAAGTCGTCTCTAGCTGGAATCAATCAATCTGATGACCTCGCATCGGGGTAGGCGAACGATCCACATGTCCTAGTCATTCATCCTCGATGACTAGCGACCTTCTATCATCTCTTAGTACAACTTATACTGCAATAGCTCCAACATCTGGGACGATATCTCGCCGTTCGCAGCAATAACTGGCTCACTCGTCTGCATGCTGAACCGTGCCTCAATCATCAGGAGTAAGCAACACACCAACGGTCATCAAAATCTGGCTGGCCTGTATCATTGGCTCAATTCTCTAGTGTCGATCAGCGCCTCCGAGTAACCTCATAAAGGCGATCCGCCAAACACTCGTGGCGCGGAAACACAGAAAAAAGATACATCTCTGCAATCGTGTGTCGCCGGAATTTCGCCCTGGTCAGTCCTCGTTCGTGACGAGCTTGTGCTGACCGCAACTCTAGCCGTAGCTCTCCCTGCCGTAACCGTAGCAGCAAAACTAAACTGGTACCGATGAGGCTAGATCAGGAAGGAATATAATACTGAACAAGGAAATGTACATCCTAAGGCTTCATAAGTGGAGTGGCGTGTCGTAAATATGCCGCGGAACATACCAACGGTACGTCACTCTACCTTAGTCACCTGTTCCATCAACCAAGGGTCATCCTACGTTCCGAAGGTAAAACCTAACGCTCTGATACCAACTTTGTCACGACCCGAAAGTACGGAACATGACCGGCACTTAAACTACGAACGTCTCGAGGCGTACGTAATCTAAGTAAACCGAAAACCCAGAAATCCAAACCAAGAAAATAGTAGAGTGCAGGAAAAACCAACTTAAAGCAAGTAGTTTCAATAGCATAAGCCGAATTATGCGGGTTTTTAAAAACATCAAAAATTTTCTGAAAATTTCGGCAGAGTCTCCTTTGTAAATACTGGCCCCCAAACGGGATACAACATGAATAGTATACGAAATCAAGAAAAAGGCATCCCCAAGCGGGAGCTAGCTCTTCGTCAAACGACGGTCACAACCACAGAAGCAATATAATATATACAACGCCAACGGCGAGGATCAAAACTCAAAAGGAAACTCAAAACCACCAGAAATCCACAGAAATAAAACGCGTGACTCTAAGGTCGAAAGAATAACATCACGGGTCTCTATCTCAAAAATAAATACATGTTTGGTTGATGGAACTTCTAGGTACAACAGAATAATGATATACAAGATATAATGATGGGTGCGATACAAATAAACCCACCTACTAGCAAGTCACCCGAATGAAACTGAGCCCGCAAAGCCGTAATTAAACCTGTACGGCAAAACCTGCAAGAAACTGGGGCACAACGGGGGTGAGTTGCCAACTCGTGAATAGAAAAACATCTACGAATAGAAATCGCATGTATGACGCAATCCTAGGTCATACGATCAATATACATCCTCAAATATATATAACCAGCAGCCTATAACAAGGCTAGGGTAAATATCTAACCCGAGTGTAATCTCATGTACCCGTGTCAGTGCCTAAGGGTAGCAATATATCATATGAATGAGGTATGAATGCATGAAAACAGAATACATGTAAATGAAGAACTGTTTCCATAATTTAGTGAGATTTCCTTTGTATTTTTAAAATGAGGTATCATAATGAAATCAGCATAAAACAGTGCCTAGCATCGGCACAAAACGTAATCCCAATATCTCGATATCTCTGTATCACAGTCTTTGTAACTCAATATCTCGAAATCTCAATGTCTCAATCACAATATCTAGGGCGCCGTCAGTCCAGACCGGCCCCTACCATCCATCTCAAGACCACGACGGTATCCTCCGGATATCCGACGCGTCGGGTAAAATCACCGGTAGGTAGTGCTCCCCTGCCAGGCTCACATCGTCATCATCACGCGCTTCTTGCTCCGGGGTACCTTACCGGGTCCACCATGTACCCGAAACGGTTCATCCGCCTCCTCGAATCGGGTCTCGAAATCCATCAGCAAACTCATGGTGGACGAATCATACATCATGGGAAAACCGCACTTTTTATTTTAAAAGAGAGAAAACAGTTTATATATGTTTTGCGGTTTTCCTCCAAATCCAGAAAATATCATGGAAATCCGAATCATTAATAGGATGTAAAACCATGAATATAAGCATGAGAATCCATGAATACGGTATAACAATGAATAACAGTATGCATGAAGCGACAAGTAATAACTACAATGTCTAATATGGCATATAAGGTAAGTACACTAATATCATGTCAAAACTACTAGCTAACAAGCTAAGTCAAGCAAATATATCATCTAAAGTGTACGTGACATGGCAATTACCGATGAAGATGTGTGTGGGCCGGCAAGTAGGTGTACGTGGTACATACGCATCATCGGTAATGGTGCTGGTGTCCTAACAGCATGATATCAATAATGGAATATGCAGCAAAATAAGTATGCGAGGCAGAGCGAACAGCAATAATGAGCGGAAGCTGAAAACTAGACGCAACTATAACTAATTTGCATTAATCTAATATAAGTCCTACAAATGGTGCCTTTTGAAATAACACGAATCATGGGGTTTTGAAAATAGGGGCTACGGTGTTTTTATGAAAAGATACGTCTTTTGAAATCTCCGTAGGATCCCTTGGGCTGTCTTTTAAAGTACCCACGATTCGTTAGTTTTTGAAATAGTTAAGAATCGAATTTAATCTAACAACTAAACTAAACTAAAGGGCTAAACTAACCAGCTGGACTACAGGTAAGGAAACCGCCTAACATCTGAGTCGATGTATATACATACCTGTATATATATTAGTCGGTGATCCCGCCTCAATAATATCATATCCGATACCATATCTATAATCAGACATCCCAAGTCAAGAGTGCGGATCAATCATCAATATATAGCTCGTACGTAAATCCGTCGTACGGCATCCCCAAATCTGGGTAAGGGTCAAAGTCACATCAATCACACTATTCATTTGGTATCTTCTTTATCAAATATCATGATCCGGAATAATGTCCTACGTCTAGTACAATATTGATGCCATCTATGTATGCATGCAGGTGTAAGAATTACTACGTGAGAAGACCCGCTAAAACATCATGTCGTATCTCAATACGAACCAAATCACATCACCGATCTCCTGGCCTCAAGCCCAATCTCATCGACTCATCTCAAATTCTAAATACTATCCTCAAATCCAGTATATGAACACATAGTCCTATACCCATGTGAACCCATAACTATAAAGAATCCCATGAGCACATATCAATAGGAATGTATGCAAGTATGTATGTGTGTATGTGTAGTGCAACACTACCCTAGGGTTCGCAACACTAAAGTAATCCAACACACCAATATCCATCCTAAGCATCGTTATTAATCCCAAATAACATATAATAATTGTTGGTGTGTATACGCATCCGTATACACCACCACGGACTGCGGGGGTGCTATACGCCATCCACCCGACTTCTCCCCGTAGATATAAATTTACTCACCTGGTCCTCGCTCGCCGGTGCCGACGTCGCCACGCGCTTGCTTGTCGTCTCGAAGTCCGCATGGGGTACCTACATATCATAACGCACCGTATCGCATTAAAACTAAATTCGAAATCGAAACGGCATACGAAAATCAAATCGGCACGCGTATCACGCATAGGTCCAAACCTATCGCCTACGCATGCAAGAATAGTCAAACCAACCCTCGATGTCGATGTACAAACGTCAAACCATCGAGAAAAATCCAATCACACTCATTTGCACATTCACGAACACTAATTTTAATATAAACTAGGTTAAAACTCACAAAAACCCCAATTTCACTTAAAAAGTCATTTTTCCGAAAATCTAGCAAGCACAATTCGCCGTTTTTGTACAAAACATGATGTTTAAATGAATGTAGCGGCCAATATACTTATTAAATATCTTAAATAAGTCATAGAAACAATTTCCGGAATTTAATCTCATTAAATTCCAAAAACCCTAATATTCTAGTTTACAAAATACCCTTTTTAACAATTTCATAGCAAAAATGCACAAACTACAATTTAGGTTGGATTTCCATGAACTAAAGTGTTAAACTACACATAATAAAGTTAATAATATGATAAAAACCCTAACCATATTTTTAATCTCATATTTCGAATTAAATCAAAAAAACTAGTTTGCAACAAAAAGCTTAATTTGGACATTTTTCAAGTAACAACTTGTAATTAACAACTAGATTAGTTTTCTACAAAACTAAATATGTTAATCCACCTCACTAAACCATACACAATCAAACACAACTCATTTCCACAACAAACCCTAACTTGAAATCTTTAATCATGCAATTAAACTCACATAAACCAAATTAACACTTAATTAAATTAGCTTTAAGAAATTAGTAACAAATTAAGAAAAAATGTTTTAGAATTATACCCAAAAACATTTGAAGATCCACAAGCATCCATGGCCTCCCAAAATGCTCTCTTGTCACAAAGATCCATGCTATACGAGCTAAGCTAAAATGGGTAGGAGTCGGATTTGGGTTTTGGGATTTTTTTTGATGGATTTGAGGCAATTTTTGATGAAGTTTGAAGAGAAAAGAGAAGGGAAATGGGGGGGGGCTGTTGGTGCTGTAGGAGGGTGGGGGGTCGGCTGATTGGGAGTGGGAGAGGAGAGAGTGGGAGGTAGAGAAAGTGGAGGAAGAAGTCAAAGTCAATTCAAGGTCAAAGGTCCATCTCATTTCTCCATTTTCTTTTCTTTTCTTTTCTTTTCTTTCCTTTCTTTTGCAAACCAAGTGGGGAAAAGAGAGGGGCTGCTGAATTCAGCCTAGGGGATAAGTGAATGGGGGTGTGTGGGTGTGGGTACGGGTGTGGGGTGATGAAAAATGATAAATACAATACCCCAAACATCCATTTACGCTAAAAAAAGCTTTTTTTTCTTCAATAATTTCTAAACCGTTTTGGCAAATGATTTCGTTCCAAAAACCACATGATAAAATTTTATTTAATGTTTTATGATGTACAAAATTTGTTTCAACTCATTCCAATTTATAATTTTCCCTAATTAAATGTATTAGTGACGGCTTAAAATAGTAATAAAATAATATTTTTTTCAGAAAATTTGAAATTTCACCAGCGGCTCAATAAACACCAAATAATAGCAATTACATAGCTAGAATATGTATATTTAATTTTTATAATAAGATATTTGTATTTTGACTTTTTACAGAAAACCCCCTTATTTAACGATTTTTTTGAAATTTCACCGAAACGATTTTCAAAACGTTACAATATGATATATTATATAGACGTTACTTATGTTTTACACCCGCGCTAGCCCTGCCCTGCTCTGTCGTTAGTTACCTAACCTAACGGTGCACGAGGGGACATCGAGACGAATGCGGATGGCATAAGTGTACGTCATATCTATCTGTGATGTTTAGGTATTTAAATGATGGGACTTCATTAATGTGATTAATGAAAGAAAAGAAACCTAAGATGTTGTAGAATCAAATTTTAAAACAAAACAGGTAGCTACAGTTCTTGCTTTGCATAGCGGTATATATGATATACCCTGCACCTTATTCGATGAGGAAAGGACCGAGATCCCTTCACCGGGAGTGACTCCTTTAGCAATAACTGGCAGATGCTACACACTCAGTTTGCTTTTGACTGCTTTTGGGTTTATACTTTGCACAGCGATATATATGATATATCCCGCACCTCATTCGACGAGGAAAGGGCCGACGATCCCTTCACCGGGAGTGACCCCTTTAGCAAGACTAGAAAAGCCTCAAAATCACTCCATTTCAAAACTTCATTTGATTCTACAACGATATCAAGTTCATTACGCTCATGGTTTTTATGAAAAACCTGCGTAAACCTTCGTCATTTCAGATAAGTACTAGTTAGTATTCATGCTGCGGTAGTTTGGCCTCCGTCAAGGCGCAGTGTACGGTAGCTAACTAGTGCTTATCTGCTTGCATATGATGCGATTGGATTAGGGTATTCGTACGGCGTTGTTTGGCCTCCGTCAAGGGTCGTGCGGGTGGGTTTAATTCAATCAGGAAATGACGGGTTGAACTTGACTAGCGGACTATGGGTTGTTTGGCCTCCGTCAAGGTCATAGGATGCTAGGGGCAAAATATTATCGGGAATTTCAAGTGTTGAAATTTGCAATGAGATTGCATACCTTCTATGAGATAGTTGGATCCCGATACCCGCTGCGAGTAAGAGTTACTCCTGGGAGAGTTTTACACATTGCAATTAGCCGATCAAGTAGGTGTCTAGAAAGGTGTCAACGGGGTTACGCCTCTGGGAAAACGAGGTTTACATTAATTAGGTTCGTGCGAAAGCACGGGGGACCTCCCTCAAAGTACCGACACTGGCCTGGCTGAAAGATTGGCGAACCTGTAGTGTGTAATTAATCCCGGCTAGTCTTTCCTTTTAGGGTTTGAAGGAAGATTTGATAAAAAGCAGTGGGAGCCATCCTGATTAGATAAGATAATGACCAATCTGATCTTGCACGAGCATACGCTAAAGTGTTTTCTTCTCTCTCTCTCCAGGTAGCGACCATTTCATGCCCTAATGAAGATAATAATATGGATGTATTGACCGAACCCGCATGTTATACTGTGCTGGGGAACGTTGGTTCCGTTCTTTCTTATAAGAGTTACAGGAATGAACAGGATATAGGGGAATACCAGGATTCCCATGCCACCCGATTGAAGAAAGTACATGTTGATGCATTTTCTTCGGGCGTGTTCGTTACTGAGAACTGTTTCTCCATTTGCTCTACGTCCTGGGTATTGGATACCGGGTCAGGATCCCATATATGTAATCAGTTACATGGGCTTAGGAAAGGTAGAGAACTTGGAGAAGGTGATAAAGACATAAGAGTAGGAAATGGTGCAATTGTTGTAGCCAAGACTGTCGGGGAATATCACCTTGTATTACCTACTGGTAATACATTGGTTCTGAACGAATGCTATTACATGCCGAACCTGATATGCAACATTATATCGGTTTCTTTATTAAGTAAAGAGGGATATAATTTTGTATTACAGGACAATGTTATGAACATTTTCCGTAACCAAAAGTTGGTTGGATCAGGCACGTTATGCAATGGCATTTATGTTCTAAATCAATCAACAGTTCTGAGCATAACAAACGCACACAAGAGGAAGAGTTCTGAACTCAACGAATCCTTCTTGTGGCATTGTAGACTGGGCCACATCAATGCGACACGACTAGCTAAGTTGCATAAAGATGGATATTTAAATCCGTTTGAATTTTCATCTTATGACACTTGCCAGTCATGTCTCAAAGGCAAGATGACCAAAACTCCGTTTACGGGACACGGAGAAAGAGTTACCGAACTCTTGGGACTGATACATAGTGATGTATGCGGTCCCATGTCTACACATGCCAGGGATGGTTCTTCGTACTTCATTATATTCACTGACGATCTCTCTAGATTCGGATATGTGTTCCTGATGAAACACAAATCAGAAGCTTTTGAGAAATTTAGGGAATATAAACAAGAAGTTGAGAACCAAACCGGAAAAAGTATTAAAATCCTACGATCTGATCGAGGAGGTGAATACTTGAGCAATGAATTCCGGGACTTCCTAAAAGAGAATGGGATTCTCTCTCAGCTGACTCCTCCATATACACCACAGCACAACGGTGTATCGAAGCGGAGAAATCGCACCCTATTAGATATGGTGCGCTCTATGATGAGTACAGCTGAGTTACCTATCTCCTTCTGGGGATATGCACTGGAGACTGCTGCATACCTACTGAATAGAGTTCCGACCAAATCAGTGCCTACCACGCCATATGAGATATGGAATGGCAAGAGACCATGTCTTAATTTTATTCAGATATGGGGTTGTCCGGCCTATGTTAAAACACAAAATCCGGGCAAGCTCGAGGCAAGGTATGTTCTATGTAAGTTTGTTGGATATCCCAAACATTCGCGAGGGTATATCTTCTACCACTCCGAGGAACAAAAAGTGTTTGTTTCTCGGCATGCCACTTTCTTAGAAAAAGGTTTTCTTATGAAACAGATAGGTGGCATTGAGGTAGAACTGGAAGAGGTTCCAGCAATACAGACTACAACAGAAGATTTGATTGAACCAGAGGATTCCGTAGTTCCCGATGAACCCCAGCCTCTCCGCCGATCTAGTAGGGTTCCTCACCCACCTGAGAGATACTACGGTTTTCTCATGGATGGTGGGAGCGAGGATTGCATCATGGAGGATGATGACCCAACTAGCTTCGAGCAGGCCATCACGAGTGGGGACTCAGTGAAATGGCTGGATGCTATGCGGTCCGAGATGGAATCCATGTACACCAACAAAGTATGGACTTTGGACGTTGCTCCTGAAGGGGTAAAACCCATTGGGAGCAAGTGGATCTTCAAGAAGAAACTTGGTGTAGATGGGAAAGTGGAGACTTTCAAAGCTAGACTTGTAGCAAAGGGTTTTCGTCAGAGACCAGGTGTGGACTATGACGAAACCTTTTCTCCAGTGGCTATGCTTAAATCCATCCGGATCATGCTTGCCATCGCTGCATATCATGATTACGAAATCTGGCAAATGGATGTTAAGACCGCCTTTCTAAACGGTGATTTAGAAGAGTGCGTGTACATAACTCAGCCAGAGGGCTTCGTAGACAGTGGGAGCAGCGGAAAGGTGTGCAAGCTGCTAAAATCCATTTATGGATTAAAGCAAGCATCGCGGAGTTGGAACATCTTCTTTGACGTCGTTATCAAAGAGTTTGATTTCGTCAAAAATCCAGATGAACCTTATATCTACAGAAAGGTGGCAGAGAGTAAGGTTGTTTTCCTCGTATTGTACGTGGACGACATACTCTTGATAGGAAATGATATTCCTATGCTGCAATCGGTCAAGCTCTTCTTATCAGAAAGATTCTCAGTGAAAGATCTTGGTGATGCCTCCTGCATATTGGGAATTAGGATCTATAGAGATAGATCCAAAAGGATTTTGGGATTGTCCCAATCCAGGTACATTGACACCAAACTAAAGAGGTTTAGTATGGAAGAGTCCAAGCATGGGAACTTGCCCACGATCTCTGGAGTCACTCTCTCCAAAGAGATGTCTCCCAAGACTGATTTGGAGAGAGCTCGCATGCAAGGGATACCCTATGCTTCGGCAGTAGGCTCTATCATGTATGCGATGCTATGTACCAGACCCGATGTGGCATACTCACTAAGTGTAGTGAGCAGGTATCAAGCTGATCCTGGAGAGAGTCACTGGACAGCTGTGAAGAGCATTCTCAAGTACTTGCGAAGGACTAGAGATATGTTCTTGGTGTATGGTAACGGAGAGCTCCAAGTGGAGTCCTTTACCGATTCGAGCTTCCAGAGTGATAAGGACGACTCTAAGTCGCAGTCGGGCTTTGTCTTTACCCTTTACGGAGGGGCGGTTAGCTGGAAGAGTTCCAAGCAGGAAACCGTGGTAGACTCGACGATGGAGGCTGAATACATCGCTGCCAACGATGCTGCCAAAGAGGCTGTCTGGATCAAGAAGTTCATTACAGAACTTGGAGTGGTTCCATCCATTGAGCGTCCAATACCTTTGTATTGCGATAACAATGGAGCGGTGGCTTTGGCCAAGGAACCCAGGTCCCATCAGCGATCCAGGCATATTCTGAGGCGGTATCACCTGATCCGGGAGATAGTTGATCGCCGGGAGATCGAGGTCAGGAGGGTTGACACGAAGAACAACACGGCGGATCCACTCACGAAGGCCATTCCCCAGACACAGTTTGAGAGACTCTTCGGGATGCTCGGTATGCGATACTACAGCAGCTGGCCCTAGTGCAAGTGGGAGATTGTTAGTTGTATGTATGCCCTAGAGGCCAGTATTGTACAGATGTTGTATATTATATTGGATGCTTGGACATATATAGAGATGACTTTCTTGCTCGATATGATAGTATGCTATCTGGTTACTCTTTATCTTAACATGTACACTAGTCTCTTTATACTGTCTTGTAGTTACATGTTGGTAAAGCCCTTAGGATGTGTACTTGACTACCTGGACTATGATGCAGATCATACTAGTGGGGACATGGTAGTCCATAAGTACATCCTTCAAGGTCCCTAGTCGTGGGTGTATCGAGACGGGGCATCGATATACCAGAGTAGACTAGCGTATACACTTCTCGACCCATGAGATGGGCGATGGATGATCCCATATCCATTGGTGTTTGACATCAAAGATGGTATACGGGTGCTCAGTGGAGACTGGGTACACTGGACGGACTCGCCGAGAACTCCCAGATGGTATTATACCTCACGTCAGATGGCAGTTCTCAGGTGACACTTGTGCAGGTTAGTCTGTAGACCCGAGATCGTCATAGAGTCTTGTGTGATTCCCACTGTGCTTTGATCTCCACCTTACCACGTCCATGAGGGCGTGCAAAACGGTGGTCTTTGGGTACAGTCCCGAGTCACATGGAGGCAATGAGCGATAGGAAGGGTTTCGTCTCTCCCGGTATTGGGGGTTGATGTTGCGCTGTGCTCGATTGGTCGTAACAGGGAAGTCCCTGCCAGGGCTGATCAGAGATTTGCTGGTAAGTGTTACCAGTAGTTTCTCGACCCGTTATGAGCCTCACATCGGCACGACTTATCAAGTATTGGGGTCTGACGTTTACCACCCCTAGACTTGATATGCGACGTATCAGACGAACAGACCGGACTGTACGGTAAGTGTTACTGGTTGGATTCACAGGAGTGTGAGCGGGCTAGCTCGTCGATCTTCTGATCGCTCAATACACGGATGGCCGTTACGTTTAGCAGACCGCTTGCGGCTTGTGGGTGATTGATATGATCATCATCTGCTACCGGCGTATTGACGAGTCTTTAGAGTCCTACACAGAGGTTTCCTGGCTCAAGCGAAACGAAATAGGAGCGCATATGAGATATGTGCAGGACCGAGAATAATGCGTGTATGTGATACCGCATTTCATTCTCGCGATATATGTTTCGATTGGTTATATTCGATATGACCTAGTTATCGAATCATTGATTCGATAAATCGATACATTGAATACTAGTCGGTTATGTGCGACATGACCGGATCATTGAATCAAATGTTGATTTAATGATTTGATGTATAATTATATATTTGATATATTACTTTGCATTAACTAGTATTGGTTCACTTTATACGGATTTTCTCACTTGATGTGCAAATTGTATATGTGATATACTTTTGTGCACATAGATGTATCATGTTTGATGATACTTGATTATTTAGTTAAGTATATAGAATTAAACCATGGTTAATTTGATAATTAGGGTTTTGCATATTCATTTATTTATTTATTTCTTCATTTATTTATTTGAAAAAGGTTGAGATAAGAATGGTGGAGAAGTTTGTCTTTAGTTGAAGCTTCATGAAGCTTTGACTTCTTAACCATCCTTGTCTTCATGCTTAACCCTAACCTATCCAACTAACCATGGTCTATTCTCTACACTAAACTATGGTTTGTAAATGATAAGTATTGATTTATTTTATCATTTACAAGAAGACTTATCATATTCTTTCATCATCTTCATCTTCTTCTTCAAGAAAAGCTCAAGGTCCATCAATGGCAACTTGAGCTAAAGTGAGATAAATCCAATTCTAAAGTGAACCCACCTCCTATTTCTTCACCCTCTACCTCTTGCCAAGTTGTTTTGGGTGTTTTCTTCACAAGTTTCACAACTTTGTGAAGTCGGAGCTTGAACTTGTGATGCCTCGACGTAGATCGTCTTTGACACGTAGCCGACGACCTATTCCGCTCACCTTCCCGATGAAACCGATGAACGAGTCTAAGATTGGAAAAGGACAGCGAGAGGAGCACTACGTGGAGCTAAGGAAGTGGATATCCGGATCTACAAAGGTTGTAGAATCTAACTTTTAGTTAAGTAGTTAACTAGATTATCATTTCGCCTAAACATCTAGTCTAAGATCCGTAGTCTAGGGTTTCTCGGCACCATTTTTTTTTTAAATTGGCATGTTCGATGCCTTGTGAGACCTCACTAGAGTGCCTAGGAAACTTTCACTCATAACATCCGATATGACAATAATCATCGATCATCATCCTCAAATCACTAGCGCGGATCAATCATCCGGTACATCTCAACTCGTACGATAATCCATCGTACGGGGTCATCAAACAGAATAGGGAATAAATCGACCTATACAATAATGAGGGTACGGATCTAAAGTCTCGTACGACATATCACTCATTATACTCATAAATACACACACACACACATATCTCAATTCACATTTGTATAAATGTCATATCTTATCAAATCCACAACACCTCTATCTCAATCTCGTGTCGTGTCTATTGATCTCGAACTCATATTCTATCATTATCAACCTAAATTTGTTATCTTTAAATTCATACCTATCATGATTCACTTCTCATTTCATATTCTCAAGCAAATATATATTTCCTAGTGTCAACTTTAATCATATCATATCTTACTAAATCCAATAATAAGGTTATCCTAAGCTATATCCTTTATTAAAACTATAATTTAAAACACAACTTCCATATCAATGGTTGCGGGGGTGCTATACGCCATCCACCCGACTTTTCCCGTAGATATAAATCTACTCACCTTTAAACTCCTCGCTTAGCCGAAGTCAAAACGTGTCATAACCCGAAATGGCACACAACTGGCACTTGAATCATATGAAGTCTATAGGACCCTATCTAATTCAAGTAAGCCAAAAGCCCAGAAATCTAAACCATTTTAAAGAGAAGTGAAGGAAAACTTGTTTAAAAGTTTGCGTATAAATCACTTGAAATTCGTAGTAAACATTTTTAAAACATCAAATCCTTTCCGAAAATTTCGGCAGAGTCTCCTTTGTAAATAATGGCCCCAAACGGATACAAACATGAATAATATGAAAGCGGGAGCTAGCTCTTCGCCGATTGGTGATCACAACCACGGAAGCAATATATTATACAACGCCGAAGGGCGAGGATCAAAACTCAGAAGAAAACCAATAACCACCAGAAAACCATAATAATACAAGCGCGACTCTAAGGTCAAAATAATAAACACTGGACTTCTAAGTCTATAAATAAATACAAGTCTGGTTGATAGAGTTACTAGATACAACTGAAATAAATAAAATAGA
Source organism: Agapanthus africanus (assembly GCA_030015575.1). NCBI lineage: Eukaryota > Viridiplantae > Streptophyta > Magnoliopsida > Asparagales > Amaryllidaceae > Agapanthus > Agapanthus africanus. The sequence continues at coordinate 59,778,033 of JASDDO010000029.1, forward strand.
ATGGTGGTTACGATGGGAGTGAACCCACCTACCAAAGCAATCATCCGAAAGGAAGCAGTATGTCACCAAGCCGCCAATGAAACCGTAATACAAAACCTGCAAGAAACTGTGGCATAACGGGGGTGAGTTGCCAACTCGTGACTAGAAAACATCACCGAACAGAAATCGTAAGTATGACTCAATCCTAGGTCATACGATAATAATATAACCTTAATATAATATCCTTAACCATCTACACATAAGTGTAACATCAAGTGCTCGTGTTAGTGCCTCAGGTAGCAACATAATACATATCTGATGTATGAATGCAATGAAATGAAAACATAATATATCATGAATGAGAAAACTGTTTTCTTTACCTAGTGAGATTTCTGTGTATAAAAATCAAGGTATCATCAATGAAATCAACATAAAATCTGTGTCAAGTATCGACACAAAACATATATCCTAATATCCAATATCTCGGGCTCCGGCTATACGGACTGGCCCATATTATATAATCTCAATACCTCAAAGTTTCAATATCTCGGGCTCCCGCTATCCGGACTGGCCCCTCATCAAAATCTCACGACTGTAAGTGCACGGCGGCGCCCCGGCCGTCAATCCGACGCCGGAATGCGGAAGCGGTGAAAAACTTTAATTTTTGCGGACTTAGCAAACCGGCACCACCGCGCACTAAACACCCGGATCGTAACCATTAACAAGTCTAAGCTAACTAGAAGATGGGTTAGAGATATACCGACGATCCAAGTCCTCCGGTCTTCTCGTCATCGTCCCGATCTCCTGCGGAATGTCCCGTCTCCTCCTCGTCGCCGGAAGTGCACCACATCGCCTACATCGTTTACGGGCTCCCACCTCAATGCCGAGGCAACTCGGGCACGAAGCCGGCTACTCGACGTGCCCAAGTTGTGCTGTAGAATATAATGTGGATAGCATGTCTCATTTTGGGATTATGGAGTTGCCTTTTTGTGGAGGAAAAGATACAAGCTTTTGGAGAGGAGCTAAAAAGACTTTGCCAAACCAAAATGAGTGTAATTCCCTCATCTAAAAATTGGGACAGCCCCCAATGAGCCAAGGCCGGCCATGACAATGAGAGGAGGGTGAGAATGGAGAGTCAAGAGAGTAACCCAAGAGGGAGCCATTCTCATCTAATACCAAAAAGGGAGAGAGAGGAAAGCTATCATGCAAAAGAAATGATAGCAAGGAAAGTCCAACACTCCAACACCAATGATCATCCATCATCAACAACAATCCCAACACTCTACCAACAACCATGACTAAAACCATGATGATAAAGAAAGTCAAGCAATCATGAGTTTATGAAGTCAAATGATGGGACAAGAATCATGTCATGATAATAAGCAAAGAACCCCCTCCACAAACACTCATTTGCAACAATGCAAATAAGCCCTCCTCCACCAAACTTCGGCCAATGAACGGAACAAAGGAAATTGGCCGAAACGGAAAGCAAACTGGCAACTCCAGAAAACTGGTCCCGTAATAAATTACAGGAAAACCCCGAAACTGTGCATACACACCCGCATCTGTATTTCGACCGAAATACAAATGCAATGAGACAAAGTCTACACTGTACTATACTAGGATCCGGCTTAAACCAAAGCCGGCTAGTAATATCCGTTCGATCCTGATCCGTGCAATACCACACGTATCTGATCGAACCCTGCCATATAACCATACGGCCTATAGTACAAACTGTCCGATCCTGATCCGTGCAATACCGCACGTATCTGATCGGACCTTACCATATCTCCATACGGCCTCTACAACCTTTCGCCCGAAAGCTGAGTAACTGAATGTGGGGGACTCTAAAGACTCGTCAACACCTCGGTTGTGGATTTAACCACTAGCACGTCAGAGGTATAAGCCAATACGTAACGGGCTACCAAGTATTGACTAAAAGGGATGTCTGTGAGTGAACTCAGCCTGACAACCCTACTGAGCCTGTCAGTGACAATATCCGTGCAGTCCGGTCCGTTCGTCTATGAGTATCGCATGGCGGGCCTAGGGGGTTGGTAAAAGTCAGACCCCCAAAAGCGGTACAAGTCGTGTCGGAGTGTAGCCCAGAACACCCTGAGATACTACTGGAATACCTACCAGTAAATCTCCTTGCCTTGGCCAAGGACTTTGTGTAATGGCTCTCCTAGACACAGCACGACCTCACCCCCAATACCGGGAGAGATGAACCCCTGAAGATACGCTCACTGCCTCCATGTGGCTCGGGACTGTACCCAACTAAAACCTGTTTGCACGACTCCTTTGAGCCGTGGTAGGGTAGTAATCAAAGTACAGTGGGAACTCACACGAGACAAATGATGATCCCCAGGTCGATGAACTAACCTGCACACATGTCACCAGGGAACTGCCATCTGACGTCTGGTATATGACCAACTAGCATGTTCCCGGCGAGTCCTGTCCGGTGTACTCATAACCCAATGAGCACCTGTGTACATCTTAGGTGATCCAACTGACACCAGTGGCTTGTGAGACCGGCCACCGCCCCTCGTCGGGGTCTCGACTGTATACACTAGTCTACTAATGGAGTATCGATGCCCAGTCTCGAAACTCCCACGACTAGGGACCTTTTAAGGATAAGCTTATAGACCCCCAGCTCCCACTTATATGATCGCCCTCATACTGCTGGTGGTCAAGCAAGAATCCTAGGGGCTCTATCAACGTGTAATAGCAACCTGTAAGGTCACCTAAAACAGTACACGATGATAAAGATAAACCAGATAGCATACTATCATCTCGAGTAAGACTGTGCTACCGGGATAGGTCCTCCCTCAATCATTGCAATCACGTACCTGTGATCCAATAATTGACTCTGAGGGCACTATCTCCAACAATCTCCCACTTGCACTCAAGGCTAATTATTGCGATGTCGCATACTCACAGCCCGTGTGATACCGAACATCCAACTCCTCTACTAGTCAGTCTCACAAAGCTCGTTTGCGGAACTATTGCGTTCGAGGAATAGCCTCAGTGAGTGGATCCGCTTAGTTGTTTCTTTCTATGTCTCTCTATATCTCAAGTTCGCGGAGAAAGCCATCTCCCGAAAAGAGCAATACCTGTCTCAGAATATGTCTGGATGTCTGATGGGACCTAGCTCATAAATGAACTCCAAATCCAAACTTCTTAGACTGTATCGTCAACTGAACTTAATCAGTATCCTGCGCGCCATGCCTCCCTCAGTATTGCCTTGGACCACCTGTCCAAAATACTGCCCCTCATCAGAAGGAAAACTATAACTCTGACAACCTCCTTGTCGTCCATGTCACCTTGGAAGCCTGGAATGATAACTGTCTCCTGAATGAGGCTGTCGTTATCATATCCCTAGAACATCCACTTATGTTCTAAAACTGCTTCCGACTGTTTCTCCAGGATTGGATTAATGTCAACTTATTGCATCTAGTGCAAGAACAACATCTGGTGTGGTACTTGACATCTCACGATTGACTCAATTGCCTGAGCAAGTGATTTGCCAATCATGCCCGTCCCTCTCCCCTTTAGTCTGTAAGACACCTTTGGAGAGGGTGACTCCATTACCTGCAGGTACACTACCGTGCCAGGAGTCGTCCATCCTAAATACTCTTAGAATGCTGTCAAGTACCCTGATTGGGAAACCACCCAAATCTAGATCTAAGACCATAGATCTAGTAACCAGTATGTCTGATATAAAATCCATTTCCTTTGTGGAGAAACAACTGTGTGACGACCAAAGTATAACCGATCGTAGTGTAGGAGTTTCTTTTCCTACTCTGTGTATATCATCCAAATACCAGGATATCACACCCTACTACCTTCTCAACAGATCCATCCCCTATTCTGATGAAGTCAAACCCATGACTGTCACGTCAGAAATAGATGATCTATCTCCGCTACATCTGCTCTAGTCTATAAATAGACATAAGCAACCTGTCCACCAATGCTTCCGCTGCTCCCACTGACTACGACAACCCTCTGGCAGAGTCATATAGACGTACACTTCTAAAACTGGTTTAGAACGACGCTATACTCATCCTCCCGCCGGGTCTCGTAACCTGGAACAACAGCAATGGCAATTGTGGGTAAACAAGAACTTCCCTGTCACCGTCCTTGAGGCTACCGTAGTACCTCTCGGGTGCCTGAAGTTACCCACCTTATCTGCGGAGTGGCCAATGGAATGTCAATCCAGATTGAATCTTTAGGTTCCTTATCAAATCTTCAGTAATCGTTTGTGGTTCTGGAATCACTTCCAGTTCTACCATACTCCCACTACTGTTTTTCTGAAAAAATCCATTTTTATTAAAACTGTGGCGAGTCTAGAACAATATTGCTATTGTTCATCCAGATGGTAGAAAATCAACCCGCGTCATAGCCTGGGTCAACCCACAAACAGCCATTACAGAAACGTGCCTTGAGTTGTCCAGTTTCTGGTTTTAAGCATAAACCGGACAACTCCCCGTACCTTAACATCGTTAAGATATGAACTGTTCTATATCCAATATAGAAACAGAGGCACTGATTTAATTGAACCAGATTCAAATCATGCAGCTGTCTCCAGTGCATGTCAACTAAATGGAAGGAAGCCGATCAGCGTTACTCAACTTAGGAATGCTTCCAATTATGAGTAACCTGAAAAAGAAGCAAGTTCTCTTAGTCATTACTATCAACTTAATACTATACACAAGTATCTACATCTTCGATCTCTTTGAAGAATCCCGATACTTGCTACACCTGGTTCTCTACTCTATTCAAATACCTATAACTTCTCAAAATTCGGACCCTGTGTTTCCACGAAACACTTGTCTAAAAACTAGAGAAGTCATAAGTAAACCGAATATAGTACGAGGACCATCCCCTCTGTCCTGATGGACCCTGGACAACACACAATCCTTTGTATAAGTCCCTTGAGTCTGATAACTCATTCACTGTGTGTCGTAGGTTGAAAACTGTACTTATGGTTAAGAAGAATTACACCGCTGTTTAATGCTCCTTACCTAACCATCCACTGATATAGGTAAATGTCGTAGACATAATTTCAGAAAGGTATATCTCACTCTATGAAAATAGACGTACAGATATATCATTTTGAAATTGGTGCATAACAGCGGATATTCAAAACCAAATATTTGCCGACCGGCAAACAGCCCAGGTGATTTCCTCAAATATCACCGATTACAACGAATCCCGATACAATGAGGATGATCACCCAATTCCCAATAACCTACTCCCACTCATCATCTGTAAAACCATACAGATGTGAGAATCGTATCTGGTAAATACATACCCTGGAGTAAGTATCTAATCGGGAAATCAGTTTTCTATTAACAGTACACAGTGATACTGAAACAATGAAATGTTTCGATGGGGTATCCTGGTATTCCTAGTAATGCCTCTTCCAGATTCACGATTGTAACCGTATAATTCTTTGCCACCTCTCCAAATCCCTTCATATGTCTTTAGTCTTTACCTTCTACACACCCTTTTAGGCCAAATGGTTTTCTTCCTTCCCTACCGTTCGGCACCAGCCTATGGTTTGGAAGAAGACTATCCAATAAGCATAATGGGTGTACTGTCCCAATCCTAGGAACACTCGCAATGAGAGAGGGTGAAGATAAAAGACAACCGAATAAACCTTATTCCTATTTCTCCTGAACCAGAATCCATCCCCGAACTGGAACAAGTTCCATTCGAGTTCGTATATAACCATACGATGGAGTATCCAAATAAACTGTGGATCTTCGTAGTGATACGGAGTGTCCTGGAGAAATACAAAGGTGATGTGGGAGTGGTAACGAAATATTTGGTTTGGTCGTGAATATCTGTTGCAATTTACTTTGCCCTCTTACTAATCCCTTGCTTTGTCTGAACTTAATACCTTCTGCACACCATCGTTATGCTAATTGGTTTTCTTCATTCCCTACCGGTCGGCACCAGCCTAAGGTTTGGAAGAAGACAATCCAATTTGCGTAATAGGTGTACTACCCCTAAACCAAGGAGTACTCGTAACCTGAGAGAGGGTAAAAGGAAAAGACAACTGCATAATCCTATCCGTTTTCTCCAGAACCGGAAACCATCCTCGAATAAATTCTTTCGAGTTCGTATCTAACCATACGATGGTTTTGTCCAATGGAAGTGGACGTTCGTAGTAATACGGGGTGTCCTGGAGAAAAGGGTAAAAGTAGGAGTGGCAATGAGGTTCGCAACTCTAACAATCCAAAAGCCGGTGTTAAGAAGGTTCGGTCAACTTGGTCACTGAGTCATAGTCTTAGGGTCGAGTCAATGGTTGCTGCCAAAGAGAGAGAGAGAAAAGAAACACTCAGCGTGCACTCTAACCTAGATCAGAATGGTTACCAATTTATCTAATCTGGAAACCTCCCACTGTACCTCAAATTCTCCTCCAAACCTGAAAGAAGAATTAGTCGGTGTCACCCGAGGAGTAAACTAACTCATCAGTGGGAATCGGGATCCAACTCTCATCGCATGACAACGTGACGGAATCCGCTCACGGTATCACACTCCAGAAGGTATGCGCATATCTGGCAAGTTTCAGTTCTTTTGAAACTCCCGATGTGATTTCTGCCCCATGCTCTTATGACCTTGACTAAGGCCAACAAATCATAAGTCACATGTCAAGTTCTACCCGTCATTATCCAGGTTGATTTGAACCTACCCGTACAAGCCCTTGACTAGGGCCAACAAGGCTATACGACTGTCCCAAACCAACGCATCTATCTATGCAGCATATGAACACCCAACAGCTACCAAACACTGTGCCTTGACTATGGCCAACAAACACAGCTTGAATACTATTGACTACCCATATGAAACGACGGAGGGCTACGAATGGTTTCTGGCGAAAACCTTTAACGTAATGAACTTGATATCGTTGAAGGAACGGATAGCTTTTTGAAAATATAGTGACGAAAACCGTTGCTAAAGAGGTCACTCCCTGTGAAGGGATCTCGGCTCTTTCCCCGTAGAATGGGGTGCAGGATATTCCAAATGAATACCGCAATGCAAAGCAAAAGTAATCGGCTATAGTGAAGTTAATGCCCTGACGCAAACTTCTGTCCAAGGGGTCACTCCCGGTGAAGGGATCTCGGCCCTTGCCTCGTCGACTGAGGAGCAGGATATTCCAATGAATACCACGATGCAAAACAAAAGTAAACGTCCTTGCAATAGCAGCTTTTTGAAAAGTGTTCCAACAACATCAGATTAGGTTTGTTTTTAAACTTGCATTGATCCGAATCAATGCAGTCCCATCAATTGATCACACCAAAAAGAACGAAAATATACTGATGTACGTATATGCCATCCGCATTCGCCACTGGGTCCCGTCATTACCCGTTAGGTTAGCTTACTAACGACAGAGCGGGGACTGGACTAGCGCGGATGCAAAATATATACTACATCTACTAATATATATACCAATATATTATATTTCGCTCAAGGCGTGAAAAAAAATGCAACATCACAGAGAATGAACAGCATCATAGAAACAATACAGATATCTGGGATCCCCGGGTTTCACAGAGCCACTGCTGAAACCCGACGTTCCCCTGGTCGTGTGGATAGCATGTGCAATGAAATCCTAGACCCCTACGGGCGCGGCAAGTTACCCACCAAAACCTGAAGCGAGGAAGCCCCCTTCAGCAACGTGAATGGACCACCCAGCACTTCACGGAATCCGGTAACTTGGGCACCCCTCCTGGGTTAACCTGTACCCCCTACGAGTGCGGCGAATAGCCCGCCAATCCTAGAGTGAAGCCCCCTCCGTCTCAATGCCATGAGATGCGGGCTTGTTGCCCTCCAGAACCCGGCTATCCGTGCACCCCTCCGCGGGGCAATCCTAGTACAGAAAGTAAAATATTCATACAACGGGTACATCGACCGCAACCAGGTCGTGCCCCAAAATAATAATACAAACAGGCAGTGACGGCAGTCCACATGTCGGACGCTCGCCCCGCAAAATCAAATGTACATAATACCACCACAACTGTACTAGCATTGCATCCAGGCTATCCCTACGACCGATCCGCAACAACACAGCAAATACATAGAACATCAACGTGAAAGTCACGTTCGCAAATCCGTCTAACCGGGCTATAGCAGTTAGACAGGATTTACCGATCGAGTGACATTCACGGTCGTAGATATAATGTAAATACTGTGAAAAATGTGTTTAAAATTTTCCGATTGACCAAAAATTAACAAGTGGGCCCCCAATCAAAACTGTAGCACTCACAGAAAACCTGGGCCCAATTTTAATATTCCAAAACCCATATTTTAAGCCCAGAAAGCCTCTGAAAAAAAAATTGTGCAGTGATGTCTACAGTGCGCGGCGGAAGGGCGGCGGAATGGGGGTTTGTGCGGCGCTTCCGCGCTCTGACTGTGGAATCACTTCATCGAAATTTTACAGAGTTCTTAGATTTTCTAGTACATCAATATTTTACAACCTGAAAAATTTTTAGAGACCAAAAATTTTCAACAGAAACTGATGCGAAGGTAAAATGCAGTTTTGGAACTTTTTGATCGATCGGAAATGCAAACACATTAAACCAAGCTAGACTAAGTTAATGGCGAGGCTCTGATACCACTGTAAGTGCACGGCGGCGCCCCGGCCGTCAATCCGACGCCGGAATGCGGAAGCGGTGAAAAACTTTAATTTTTGCGGACTTAGCAAACCGGCACCACCGCGCACTAAACACCCGGATCGTAACCATTAACAAGTCTAAGCTAACTAGAAGATGGGTTAGAGATATACCGACGATCCAAGTCCTCCGGTCTTCTCGTCATCGTCCTGATCTCCTGCGGAATGTCCCGTCTCCTCCTCGTCACCGGAAGTGCACCACATCGCCTACATCGTTTACGGGCTCCCACCTCAATGCCGAGGCAACTCGGGCACGAAGCCGGCTACTCGACGTGCCCAAGTTGTGCTGTAGAATATAATGTGGATAGCATGTCTCATTTTGGGATTATGGAGTTGCCCTTTTGTGGAGGAAAAGATACAAGCTTTTGGAGAGGAGCTAAAAAGACTTTGCCAAACCAAAATGAGTGTAATTCCCTCATCTAAAAATTGGGACAGCCCCCAATGAGCCAAGGCCGGCCATGACAATGAGAGGAGGGTGAGAATGGAGAGTCAAGAGAGTAACCCAAGAGGGAGCCATTCTCATCTAATACCAAAAAGGGAGAGAGAGGAAAGCTATCATGCAAAAGAAATGATAGCAAGGAAAGTCCAACACTCCAACACCAATGATCATCCATCATCAACAACAATCCCAACACTCTACCAACAACCATGACTAAAACCGTGATGATAAAGAAAGTCAAGCAATCATGAGTTTATGAAGTCAAATGATGGGACAAGAATCATGTCATGATAATAAGCAAAGAACCCCCTCCACAAACACTCATTTGCAACAATGCAAATAAGCCCTCCTCCACCAAACTTCGGCCAATGAACGGAACAAAGGAAATTGGCCGAAACGGAAAGCAAACTGGCAACTCCAGAAAACTGGTCCCGTAATAAATTACAGGAAAACCCCGAAACTGTGCATACACACCCGCATCTGTATTTCGACCGAAATACAAATTCAATGAGACAAAGTCTACACTGTACTATACTAGGATCCGGCTTAAACCAAAGCCGGCTAGTAATATCCGTTCGATCCTGATCCGTGCAATACCGCACGTATCTGATCGAACCCTGCCATATAACCATACGGCCTATAGTACAAACTGTCCGATCCTGATCCGTGCAATACCGCACGTATCTGATCGGACCTTGCCATATCTCCATACGGCCTCTACAACCTTTCGCCCGAAAGCTGAGTAACTGAATGTGGGGGACTCTAAAGACTCGTCAACACCTCGGTTGTGGATTTAACCACTAGCACGTCAGAGGTATAAGCCAATACGTAACGGGCTACCAAGTATTGACTAAAAGGGATGTCTGTGAGTGAACTCAGCCTGACAACCCTACTGAGCCTGTCAGTGACAATATCCGTGCAGTCCGGTCCGTTCGTCTATGAGTATCGCATGGCGGGCCTAGGGGGTTGGTAAAAGTCAGACCCCCAAAAGCGGTACAAGTCATGTCGGATTGTAGCCCAGAACACCCTGAGATACTACTGGAATACCTACCAGTAAATCTCCTTGCCTTGGCCAAGGACTTTGTGTAATGGCTCTCCTAGACACAGCACGACCTCACCCCCAATACCGGGAGAGACGAACCCCTGAAGATACGCTCACTGCCTCCATGTGGCTCGGGACTGTACCCAACTAAAACCTGTTTGCACGACTCCTTTGAGCCGTGGTAGGGTAGTAATCAAAGTACAGTGGGAACTCACACGAGACAAATGACGATCCCCAGGTCGATGAACTAACCTGCACACATGTCACCAGGGAACTGCCATCTGACGTCTGGTATATGACCAACTAGCATGTTCCCGGCGAGTCCTGTCCGGTGTACTCATAACCCAATGAGCACCTGTGTACATCTTAGGTGATCCAACTGACACCAGTGGCTTGTGAGACCGACCACCGCCCCTCGTCGGGGTCTCGACTGTATACACTAGTCTACTAATGGAGTATCGATGCCCAGTCTCGAAACTCCCACGACTAGGGACCTTTTAAGGATAAGCTTATAGACCCCCAGCTCCCACTTATATGATCGCCCTCATACTGCTGGTGGTCAAGCAAGAATCCTAGGGGCTCTATCAACGTGTAATAGCAACCTGTAAGGTCACCTAAAACAGTACACGATGATAAAGATAAACCAGATAGCATACTATCATCTCGAGTAAGACTGTGCTACCGGGATAGGTCCTCCCTCAATCATTGCAATCACGTACCTGTGATCCAATAATTGACTCTGAGGGCACTATCTCCAACAACGACTACATCGGTATCCTCCAGATATCCATCGCGTCACAAATAACCGGTCGGTAGTGCTTCCCTTCCAGGCTCAACGCCATCATCTGCGACCATCTTGCCCTGGGGTACCGCACTGGGTCCACCATGCACCCATAGACGATTCCTCTTCCTCCTCGAATCGGGTGTATGATATCGCTCAAGAGGCGAGAAAACTCATGCTGGAAGTATCTCACATCATATCACGAGAAAACCACACTTTTTATCTTTTGAAAATGATAAATGAGTTTATAAAATCTTGCGGTTTCTCCAAATCCAGAAATCTCATGGAAAATTCGAAATCCAAAAATGAAGAATCAATAATGGTGAATACCGGGGTCCGGCAGTCCGGACTGGCCCTATAATATTGCATGACAAATGAATATATAAACATGCATGGGTATCTAATAAAGAATGCAATATGTAAACTAGCACAGAAATGATATATTGGAACTATCAGCTAACAAGCGATATCAATGAAGTAATATTTCTAAAGTGTACGTGTCATGGAAATTACCGATGATGATGTGTGTGAGTCGGCAAGCAAGTGTACATGGAGCATATGCATCATCTGTAATGGTGCTGGTGTCCTGACAGCATGGTTTCATAATAACAATAAAAACACATCTAAGCATGCAATGCGATAATAACAACATGACTATATGGGCAATGAATAGTAAACGCAGAAAATACTAATATATGTTTCTAAATACGAGTTATACCGTTTTGGCATTTGAAATAGCACGAATCGTGGTGTTTAGAAAACAAGGCTAGGTGTTTTTAAGAAAAGGTACGTCCTTTGAAATATCCGTAGTATCCCTCGGCCTGGCTTTAAAATACTCATAATTCGTTAGTTTTGGAAATAAGTATGACTCGAGTCCAGTCTAACATCTACCAAGTAACTACATGACAAAACAAAGAGAATAATCTGAAGGGTAAGGAAAACAATCTAAGTCTGAGTCGATATACATATCTAGTAGTCGGTGATCGCTCCTCAATAGCGTCACATATGATAAAATATATAATACGGCATTCTCGAGTCAAGAGTGCGGATCTATTATCATAATTATATCTCATACGATAAACCCATCGTACGGCATCCCAAAATCGGGGTATGGGTCACCTATCACATATACCTCAATATCCATATGGTATCATTATCATTATATCATGAACATGGTACTGATATAAGTCTAGTACATACCGATACCATCACATATATCTGTGTGTGTGTAAAAACACATCGCTCAGCAATCCGATAACATAATATGTCGTATCTCATAACATGACCCAAATCACATCACCGATCTCACGGCATCATTTCCAATCATATCGACTCATCTCCAAGTATCATATACTATCCTCATCATACGTGTATACGTATATATATATATATATATATATATATCAACACACACACACATATACACATATATATATTTACAGACCTATATCACATACACGAATACATATCACGTGTGTGCATGTGTGTGTGTACACCTATACTCTAGGGTTCGCGACTACGAAACTATACAATAAAAACTATCTAGATAATCGTCCACGTAATCACAATACACCCATTTATAAACATATAAATTAATTGTATACTACACTACGAAACTGCGGGGGTGCTATACGCCATCCACCCGACTTCCCCCGTAGATATATATCTACTCACCTGGACGCCTCAGCTAACCTGATCCGAACCCCGCCTTATCATTTCCGCGCCACGTCCGAGGCCTCTGCACCCGATCCTATGAATGTACACAAGGAAACAAGAGAATAAATATAAATCGTCGCGGACATGATCAGTCAAAAATATTGCATTTTAACACGACAATTTCCCTACCATTTGCACTCATCTATAAGTGTTCGGTATTAATATAGCACATATTAGCAAAATAGCCGTAAAATATCAAATTACTTGTGTTATACTTTAAAACCGACATTTTGAAGGAAATTGAGTGTTTTTCATGCATCGCATAATCTTTGTATAGCGCAACACTTGTCTCGAGAATCTGTGCAGGAAATTGCAGGAAAAGAGCCGAAACTGTGAAAAGTGCTGAGATAAATACGCCAAGTCCAAGACATGAGATCTGACAGAAATAGAGAAAGCAAATTGAGATTCAACACATCAGAAAAGTTCTACAAGGCCAGCACAGAAATTACATGCATAGAGGACACTATTGGACCGCGGATCCGCGGCCAATAGCCCATTCCCGCCGCGGATCCGCGGCTGTATGATGACGTTAACATTGAGTATTTCAACACGTGGCTTCCTGTAACTAACAATGCTCCCAGAAGACTCCAGAAACACCACGTGGCTTCATCCAGAAGGCACGGCCTAACAACCTTACCTAAGAATATTCTTCATTCTAGAATATTCCCTCCAACAACCTTCTTCTAGAATGATCTCTCCAACAACCTTCTTCTAGAAGCCTCCTTATAACAACCTTCTACTAGAAGCCTCCTTGTAACAATCTCATTATAGAATATTCCCTCCAATAAACTTCTTCAAGAAGATTCTTTCTAACAACCTCATTTTGGAGGGAAAATTCAAATGAGATAGTTCATTTTTGAGGGAAAATTCAAATGAGGTGGTTCATTTTGGAGGGAAAAGTTGTTCATTTTGGAAGGAAAAGTGGTTCATTTTGAAGGGAAATTTGAAATTTGAATTCTAGATCTAGGGTTGAGATGGTTATAAAACGAAACCTAAATCTAGGGTTTTAGGTTGTTCATTAATCTCTAATCCCCAAATTCCCAACACAAGTTGAGTGACACAACTTGTAACCCTAATCCAATCAAATCCAAGCCAAAAATCAAGAACACCGAGTACAAATCAAGTGAGAAATCAACATCCTTTTGGAGCGAAGCCGATCTTCATCCGAGCAAGTGATCCAAGACGATCCGCGACTCACGGAGACGATGCGACGCTAAATTCGACGATGTCGTTCTCTCCTCAATTTGTTGTAGTCTTTGAGCGAAGTGTAACAAATTGTTGAATAATAAAGGTGAAAATTCTTTAATCTTGCTTTCTTTTCTTTACATTCTTGCTTCATGATTCGATCTCAATTCTTGATTGTGTTTCTTGTTATGATGTTTGAGTAAAACTCCGCTCGTGAAGGAGTTGAGAGAATCAATAGATGATGATGTTACAAATCTTGAAATGATTCTTAATTCCTATAAGTTTTGTAAACTCGTGTAAATTGAAACATCGGCAACCTAATTTCGAGCGATGCTTTCTTGAATATTTTCGCTCTTAATTAGCGATCCACGATCGATACTTCAATTTACTAGAGGCTAGTTTTTGAATGAGATTCATCGAAAGGACAAAGGATGAAATGAAGAAACCCTAGTTTCTTCGAAAGATCCTTAAACCTTGATTAATCGTCATCGATCTAGTATCAAATCATTAATGGATAAGAAAACGTAATCAATCGTTTTCATCACGTCTATAGATTCGATCGATTCCTACGAGCCTCACTTCGATTCTTCATTATTGGATTGGATATCATCAATTCTTAATTCTTGATTTTTAATGTTTTCTTGATATTAGATCTAGATTTTAATAATTCTTGAAATTCACTTTTAAATCTTGAATTGAATTGTCTTTTCTTTCTTTTCTTCTTTAATTTTCGACTCATCTAATTCAAATTTCGAACGGTTCTCACTTTCCCTGTGGACGATCCGCACTCGCTAACGCGCTACAATCGACACCGTTATTGATTGCAGTCAAAAATTTCTTTGGTTGTGATTTCTATACATTTTCTACCTACACACCGAGATTTCCTTCAATCAAATGGCGCCGTTGCCGGGGATCGTGTGCTAATTTGTTCGTTTTTGAAATTTGAGTTGACAAGTTTATTCCATCATAATTTTTGGATCAAAATTCGCGCAAAACACTAAACGATTCGTTGTGATTTGTTGCGAGGAAATCTGCAATCTGTGGAGCTTGGAATTTTTTTTCCAGAAAACTCCAGAGAGCTCAGGGAGTCAACAGGGGCATTCTGTGAAATTTTGGTGCAGTGATCTTGTAGAACCACGGCGGATCCGCGGCATTAGCAGCCTATTGCGGCGGAAGCGCGGCGGCACTGTAGCTACAGTGTACGGAAATTCTCAGGTGACTTCTTGACTTTCTTATCTCTTCCTCAATCTGCTCCAATAACAAATTTGCTGCAGGTTTCTTTGCAAAATTCGCAGCGCTGCAAAAATAAAAAAATTGTGCGTGTTTGATCTTGGTTGTTTGTATATTAATACGGAATTTAAGGGGCACGGCCAAATTCAGATTAGGTGGGGAGTTCATTACCCTTCCCAAGCCCTGAAAATCACAAACTTGCATCCGCATTACCCTCATTAACTAACAGAAATCTAGACATGACTCTAAGGACCGTCGCGCTCACTTAGGACAGGAGAAGGCCGTGGGTAATCTATTGCTTATCTGTGTTTCTTTTTTGGTGTTTAAGGCAAGTGTGTCTAAGGAAAGTGGTTACTTAATTAGGCCCACTAGTTATGTAGTGAAGAACCTCCCACTTACCTGGCACTTACCTGGCCACAGGAGAGACAAAGAGGCAGTGGAGGATTGATCCTGCTGTAAGTCCATATTGCGACCCCCGGTGCTTACGGGGAGGCGGAAACGGTATAAAAAACAAATTTTTATCGCAAGAGGCAACATGGACTAAACAAGGTCGGGATCGTGTCTAAACTAAACTAGCATAAACGCTAAAAGGAGTTAGCTACTCGGATGAAGGTTATACCTAAACTTGAACTCCTTCTTCTTGAAATCTTGTAGAGGTTGATGGTTCTCTTTTCGTCGCCTTCTCCCGTCGAAGATGGATCCACCTCGAAGGTTCGACCTTTGGGCTCTTCCTCGATCTTTGAGTGAACTAGGGTTTCCGGCTTGCTAAACCTTGAACCTAGAATGAGTAGAGAGTAACTAGGGTTTGCTTTTCTTTTTAAAGAGAAGGATTCTCAACACATGAGAAGGTTTCTCTTTGCTAGAGGAAGAAGAAGATGAAAATGAGGAGAGAGAGAGGTTATGATAGAAATGAGCTATCCTTTTTCTTTCTTGCAACCATAATGCAAAAGAAAAAGAATTATCAATAATAATAATGAAAATGAAAACGTTGATGGAAAGTTTTAGAATGACCATTATCATTTCAAACATTAAATGAATTTGCTAAAATCAAAGAGCATCTTTCTTTTGTAATGATGATGGTCAAAACTTCAACCATGGTCAACAAGTCAACCATGGTCAACAAGTCAACAAAAACCAACCATGACACAATTTCATTTTATTATATATTATTAATTGATATAATACAAATCCATTAGGGTTTGGAAAAAGACGACTGTCAACTGTGCATACGCACCCGTTCCGAAACCCTAATGAAAGTCATCTTCCCCTTCCTCAAATAACCGTGCATACACACCTGCATCCTTATTCCGAGGAACATGAATACGGAGATAAAAGCAACCCCAAAAACATATACCAGTATCTGACTCAAACCAGAGCCAGCCAGTAATATCCGTCCGGACTCTAAACGTGCACAAGTGCGCGGATGAGAACGAACCCTGTCGCAAAACCATGCGACCTCTACTCTGTTTTGCCCAGAGGCGAATACCCTCTGTGTGGGACTCTAAAGACTCGACACTACGCTGGCAGTGGGTTTAACCACAGACCGCAAGCGGCACTAGCTGTGCGTAACGGTCCCCAGGTAGATGTCGACAAGAAGGCTGACAAGGTGAAACCCCATCTGAACTCCTACTGAGTCTGAATGTGACATTCTCCGTACAGTCCGGTCTGTTCGTCTGATACATCGCATGTCGGGCCTCGGGGGCGGTAAAACGTCAGTCCCCCAATAGCGGTACAAGTCGTGTCGGAGTGAAGCCCAAAACACCCTGAGATAACACTGGAAACCTACCAGTATATCTCGCTTGCCCCGGCCAGGGACTACTCATGTAATGGCTCTCCTAGACACAGCGCGATGTCAACCCCCAATACCGGGAGAGACGAATCCTGTCTAACCGTCACTGCCTCCAAGTGCTTCGGGACTGCACCCAATCACCACCTGTTTGCACGACTCCTTTGAGCCGTGGTAGGGTAGTGATCAAAATGCAGTGGGAATACACTCGAGGCGAAGTGCCAGTATCAAGTCAGCGGACTAAGCTGTACTCATGTCACCTGGGAACTGATAACTGACGATAGGTATAATACCAACCTTTCAGTTCCCGACGAGTCCTGTCCAGTGTACTCTTAACCCAACGAGCACCCGTATACTATCTCCAGTACGACGTACTGATGGCTGTGGGACAGACCATCTCCCACACTGGGATGAGAAGCGCATACGCTAGTCTACTCCGGAGTATCGATGCCCTGTCTCGATAGTCCTACGACTAACCCAGCCCCCACTAGTGTGACTGCCATCACAACGCTGGTAATCAAGCAAAGATCCTAAGGGCTCCACTAATGCGTATAAGTGATATACTGAAATAAACACAAGTACACACTGAAGTAGAAACAAACCAAGTAGCATACTACTATATTGAGCAAGATTGTTTATACAAGGTGAATATCCCAAGCTTCCATCAAGTAATATACAAACTAGTATGATACAGTAATGGCCTCTAGGGCATATACACTAACAATCTCCCACTTGCACTAAGGCCATGTACTGGCGTATCGAAGACCTATCATCTCGATCAGCCGCTCGAACTGAGTCTGGGGTAAGGCCTTGGTGAATGGATCTGCAGTGTTCTCTTCTGAAGCAACCCTCCGAACCTCGATCTCCTTGCGATCCACGATCTCCCTGATCAGGTGATACCGCCTCAAGATGTGCCTGGATCTCTGATGGGACCTGGGTTCCTTTGCTAAAGCTATAGCCCCGTTGTTGTCGCAATACAAAGGTACTGGGTCAACAATGGACGGAACCACCTGAAGTTCTTTTAAGAACTTCCTCATCCAGACAGCTTCTTTTGCGGCATCAGATGCAGCGATGTATTCCGCTTCCATAGTCGAGTCTGCAACGGTTTCCTATTTGGAACTCTTCCAACACACCGCCCCTCCATTGAGGGTAAAGACAAAACCCGACATGGACTTGGAATCATCCTTGTCACTCTGGAAGCTGGAGTCAGCAAAGGCCTCAATCTGGAGGTCTTTTCCGCCATACACCAAGAACATCTCCTTAGTCCTTCTCAGGTACTTGAGAATGTTCTTTACTGCTATCCAATGTTTCTCCCCAGGGTTTGACTGATACCGGCTTACTACACTCAGTGCATAAGCTACATCCGGTCTGGTACACAACATCGCATACATTATAGAGCCTACCGCAGAAGCGTAGGGTATAATAGACATGCGATCCCTCTCCAAATCAGTCTTGGGAGACATCTCTTTAGAGAGGGTGATCCCGTGACAAGCCGGTAGGTTACCGCGCTTGGAATCTTCCATACTGAATCTTTTCAGTACGGTGTCGATGTACCTGGACTGTGAAAGTCCTAATATCCTCTTGGATCTATCACGATGGATCCGGATCCCCAGGATGTAAGAGGCATCACCCAGGTCTTTCATGGAGAACCTGTGTGACAAGAAACCCTTGACAGATTGTAGCATAGGAATGTCATTTCCTATTAACAGAATGTCATCCACGTATAAAACAAGGAATACCACAGTTCTCGCTACAAATCTACTATAGATGCACGGTTCATCTGGATTTTTGATAAAGTCAAATTCCTTGACCGTCTCATCAAAACAGATGTTCCAACTCCGCGATGCCTGCTTTAGTCCATAGATGGACTTAAGCAACTTGCACACCTTTCCGCTGCTCCCACTCTGAATGAAACCCTCTGGCTGATCCATATAGACACACTCCTCTAAATTTCCATTTAGAAAAGCGGTTTTTACGTCCATCTGCCAAATCTCATAATCGTGGAAGGCAGCAATGGCAAGAAGGATCCGAATGGATTTCAGCATAGCCACTGGAGAAAAGGTTTCGTCATAGTCCAAGCCAGGTCTTTGACGGAAACCCTTTGCTACAAGTCTAGCTTTATAGGTTTCAACCTGTCCATCTACACCAATCTTCCTTTTGAAGATCCACTTGCATCCTACGGGTTTTACCCCGTCTGGAGCAATGTCCAATGTCCATACTTTGTTGGTGTACATGGACTCCATTTCGGTCCGCATTGCATCCAGCCATTTTACCGAGTCAACGCTCTGAACGGCCTGCTGGAAGCTAGTAGGCTCATCATAGTCTATGATGCAATCCTCTCTATCCCCGTCTATGAGAAAACCGAAGTATCTCTCGGGCGGATGAGACTGCCTACTACTTCTGCGGAGCGGCACAGGAATGTCCTGTTCTTTTGAACCTACTGGCTCTTCCAAGTTTTCAGTAATAGCTTGTGGTTCTGGAATCTCTTCCAGTTCTATTGCGTCCCCACTTATCTGGGTTTCCAAAAACTCAGTTTCCAAGAAGCGGGCATGTTGAGAAACAAAAACCTTTTGTTCCTCAGCGGAATAGAACAGATACCCCCTGGAGTTCTTTGGGTATCCCACAAACTTACACTGTACTGAACGTGCCTCGAGCTTGTCCGCATGCTGCTTTTTTACAAAAGCTGGACATCCCCATATCTTAAGGTACTTAAGACAGGGTTTCTTCCCACTCCACATCTGATATGGAGTGGTAGGCACAGTCTTGGTAGGAGCCTTGTTCAAGAGGTATGCAGCTGCTTCTAGTGCATAGCCCCAGAAAGATCGCGGTAACTCAGCCTTACTCATCATGGAACGAACCATATCCAATAGGGTTCGATTCCTTCTTTCCGATACACCGTTATGTTGCGGAGTGTATGGAGGAGTACGCTGAGAGAGAATTCCATTCTCTTTTAAATAGTCCAGGAACTCGGCACTCAAGTATTCACCACCTCGATCCGATCTTAGGATTTTAATACTTTTGCCTGTTTGTTTTTCAACTTCATTCTTATAATCCCGAAATTTCTCAAAGGCCTCGGATTTGTGCTTCATTAAGAAGACATGTCCATACCTAGAGAAATCGTCTGTGAAAGTGATGAAGTATGAATAACCGCTTCGCGCATGTGTAGACATTGGACCACACACGTCACTGTGTATGAGTCCCAAGAGCTCGCTCGCTCTTTCTCCGTGTCCAGTGAACGGAGTCTTTGTCATCTTTCCCATGAGACAAGATTCACAAGTGGCATAAGACTGATACTCGAACGGATCCAAGTATCCTTCTTTATGTAACTTAGTCAACCGTGTCTCATTGATGTGACCCAGTCTACAATGCCATAAGAAAGCCTGATTGATATCTGGAGACTTTCTTTTGTGTGTATTCTGGACATTAAAAATCTGTGGTTGGTTTAATACGTATATACCATTGCTCAGTGTACCTGACCCAATCAGAACTTGATTAAGGTGAATGTTTACAACATTACTTACAAACGCAAATTCATAACCTTCTTTAGAAACCAAAGATACAGAAATGATATTACAAGTTGCGTTGGGTACAAAAAAGCAATTACGCAAAACCAAAACATGTCCATCTGACATTCCCAGGTGATAGTCCCCCACGGCTTTAGCATCCATGCTAGCTCCGTTCGCAACTCTGAGGGTCATGTCACCTGCTTTCAAAAACCTACGGTTTCTCAACGCCTGCAAAGAATTACAGATATGAGATCCTGATCCGGTATCCAATACCCAGGAAGTAGAGTTTATAGAAAGACAGTTTTCAATAACATACACACCTGAAGCTGAAGCCGCAACCTGCTTCAGTTCCTGTGTCCTGGCTTTCCAAGCCCTGCAATCTTTCTTCCAGTGTCCACTCTTGTGACAATAGAAGCATTCTTCTTTACCAACAAGCTTCCCCGCAATCTTTGTTGCCTTTTCCTTTCCCTTCGTACCCACTTTACTAACACCGCCTCTTGGTTTGGCGGGGGCTTTCTTCCTCTTTCCCTTGGCTTTCGCCTTGGACCTAGAGGAAGAAGATCCTCCTACAAACAAAGCGGGTGTATCCCTACCTTTCTGTAGGGTGCCCTCTGCGCTCCTCAGCAGGTTGAGGAGTTCTGAAAGTTCAACTTCCTTTTCTTGCAAGTTGAAATTCAGTATGAACTGGGCGTAAGTGGATGGAAGGGACTGGAGAATTATATCCGTATAGAGTTCACTATCCAACGTGGTCCCAAGTTCCGCGAGCTCCTCAGTGTAGCCAATCATCTTAAGCACGTGGTCCGCTACCGATGATCCGACGGCCAACTTTGTCGAAAATAACTTCTTCGACACTTCGTATCTTGCGATACGAGACTGCTCTCCATACAGTTCTTTTGTATGAAGAAATATGGATTCCAAATCCATATTCTCGTGCCTCCTCTGATGTTCGTTGTCCATCGAGGCAAGTATGAGGCATCTGGCCTTCGCGCTGTCAATCTCCCAAGTCTTACGGATTTCCTTATCCGCGACGCTGGAGGTGGGACCTGGGACGGGGGGAGCTTTGGTGGTAAGAAGATACCCCAGCTTGTCGTAAGAGATTGCCAATTTGACATTCCTGAGCCAATCTTTGTAGTTAGGCCCTGTCAGTATGTTTTTATCTAGAAGTAACTTAAGTCCAGTCATTTCGATTTGGTCGCTGCAGGGGGAGAGAAGAAACACTTAGCACGATGCTCTTGCAAGTTTAGAATGGTTTTTAATTTGTCTAAACAGGATGGCTCCCACTGTCTCTCGAATCCCTCCTCAAACCACAAAGGAAGAATTAGCCGGGATTAATCCCACCGTACAATACTTGCTTAACCGTTCAGCCAGGCCAGTGTCGGTACTTCGAGGGAGGTTTTCCAACGCTTTCGCGAAGTTCCTTAATTTAAGAACCTCTTTTCCCTGGGGGCGTAGCCCCGCTAACACCTTTCTAGGCACCTACTAGGTTTATAGCATTGATCGTTTAGTGAGAAATTTCCCGAGGAGTAGCATATACTCACAGTAGGATCGGGATCCAAATATCATCGCGTGACGAAAATGAAGGAATCCTACCATAATCATCACACTCCAAATGGTATGCAAATCTAGCAAGTTTCAGTACTTATGAAACTCCCGATGTGGATTTTTGCCCCATGCTCTTATGACCTTGACGAAGGTCAACAAATCATAAGTCACATGTCAAGTTCTTCCCGTCATTATCCAGGTTAATTTGAACCCACCCGTATATACCCTTGACGAAGGTCAACAAGGCAATACGACTGTCCCAAACCAACGCATCTATCTATGCTACATATGAACACCCAATAGCTACCAATCTCTATGTCTTGACGAAGGTCAACAAACATAGCTTGAATACTATTGAATTTTCATACGAAACGACGGAGGGCTACGAATGGTTTTGGCGAAACCGTGAACGTAGTGAACTTGATATAATCGATTGGAACGAGATAGCTTTTAGAAGGAGTGGCTCAAGCTCCGCATTTAAAAGTTAGTTTTGAAAAGAACCGAGTGGTTTTTCGAAAGTGTTCCAACGACTTTAACTTGGTTTATTATCTTGCATTAGTTCTTTTAATGCGTGATATTCTTGCATTAGTTCTTTTAATGCGTCCCATCATTTAATTCCTACCATTGCAGAAAACAACCAAAATATGACGTACGCTTATGCCATTCGCATTCGCCACGGGGTCTCGTCATCACTCGTTAGGTTACTTAACTAACGACAGAGCGGGGGCTGGGCTAGCGCGGCTGTAAAACATAAGCAACGCCTAAATAGAAAGCAATGATAGACATTACAGATCACAGATGAATACATTGGATATACTAGCAATCCGCAATCCTTTCGAGCCTGCAATGAAAAGCGGATTACACGGTCGCGGTGAATAGCCAAATACCCCACCCAAGACCCCTACGGGTGCGGCAAACTACCCGCCAAGTACTCGGCAGTTTGTGCACCCCCTCCATGGGTCTATCCTAGGAGAAAAAACAGTAAAAAGAATTATACAATGACGGCTACAACCCCGACCCGGTTGTGCGGCCAAACAAATAATATAATTACATCAATTTACATTTACAATGAATGAAAGAAAAACAAAAGCTCATCTCACATCCACCCCGGCTATTCACCCGCGACAGTCCAACAGATTCATATACACAATCCAATATCAAACACAGATCATGTATAACCCCGACTAATCGACTTATAGCGATTAGCCGACGTTCAATACATGCAAGCATCACAGATATAACCAACATAGCCAAAGTGCAGTGAAGTTCGGAAAAATACGGAATTATAGGACCCCAAAAGTGAATTTCAGTTCTGGAAAATCTGGGCACATATAATATATTTTAAAAATCCCAAAACCAACACAGACACACACTGCACGAAAAACGATGCACAGAAGACGACAAACCGCGGCGCTTCCGCGGCACATGCCTACCTCGTGCGGCGGAAGCGCGGCGGTTTGAACGAATCACTGCATCGTTTTTCTTGGGTGTTCACAAAAAACCCTGAGCCGATTTTTGGAGTATAAAGTTTTTCATTTAGAGCAGAAAAAAATCCAACAGAAACTTAGGGTTTTGGTTTTTCCGGTTTTGTGATTTTTCGGTTTCGAACTTCCATACACTTCGCTACCAAGCTAGTTTAAGTTTAGTTAGGCTCTGATACCACTGTAAGTCCATATTGCGACCCCCGGTGCTTACGGGGAGGCGGAAACGGTATAAAAAACAAATTTTTATCGCAAGAGGCAACATGGACTAAACAAGGTCGGGATCGTGTCTAAACTAAACTAGCATAAACGCTAAAAGGAGTTAGCTACTCGGATGAAGGTTATACCTAAACTTGAACTCCTTCTTCTTGAAATCTTGTAGAGGTTGATGGTTCTCTTTTCGTCGCCTTCTCCCGTCGAAGATGGATCTACCTCGAAGGTTCGACCTTTGGGCTCTTCCTCGATCTTTGAGTGAACTAGGGTTTCCGGCTTGCTAAACCTTGAACCTAGAATGAGTAGAGAGTAACTAGGGTTTGCTTTTCTTTTTAAAGAGAAGGATTCTCAACACATGAGAAGGTTTCTCTTTGCTAGAGGAAGAAGAAGATGAAAATGAGGAGAGAGAGAGGTTATGATAGAAATGAGCTATCCTTTTTCTTTCTTGCAACCATAATGCAAAAGAAAAAGAATTATCAATAATAATAATGAAAATGAAAACGTTGATGGAAAGTTTTAGAATGACCATTATCATTTCAAACATTAAATGAATTTGCTAGAATCAAAGAGCATCTTTCTTTTGTAATGATGATGGTCAAAACTTCAACCATGGTCAACAAGTCAACCATGGTCAACAAGTCAACAAAAACCAACCATGACACAATTTCATTTTATTATATATTATTAATTGATATAATACAAATCCATTAGGGTTTGGAAAAAGACGACTGTCAACTGTGCATACGCACCCGTTCCGAAACCCTAATGAAAGTCATCTTCCCCTTCCTCAAATAACCGTGCATACACACCTGCATCCTTATTCCGAGGAACATGAATACGGAGATAAAAGCAACCCCAAAAACATATACCAGTATCTGACTCAAACCAGAGCCAGCCAGTAATATCCGTCCGGACTCTAAACGTGCACAAGTGCGCGGATGAGAACGAACCCTGTCGCAAAACCATGCGACCTCTACTCTGTTTTGCCCAGAGGCGAATACCCTCTGTGTGGGACTCTAAAGACTCGACACTACGCTGGCAGTGGGTTTAACCACAGACCGCAAGCGGCACTAGCTGTGCGTAACGGTCCCCAGGTAGATGTCGACAAGAAGGCTGACGAGGTGAAACCCCATCTGAACTCCTACTGAGTCTGAATGTGACATTCTCCGTACAGTCCGGTCTGTTCGTCTGATACATCGCATGTCGGGCCTAGGGGGCGGTAAAACGTCAGTCCCCCAATAGCGGTACAAGTCGTGTCGGAGTGAAGCCCAAAACACCCTGAGATAACACTGGAAACCTACCAGTATATCTCGCTTGCCCTGGCCAGGGACTACTCGTGTAATGGCTCTCCTAGACACAGCGCGATGTCAACCCCCAATACCGGGAGAGACGAATCCTGTCTAACCGTCACTGCCTCCAAGTGCTTCGGGACTGCACCCAATCACCACCTGTTTGCACGACTCCTTTGAGCCGTGGTAGGGTAGTGATCAAAATGCAGTGGGAATACACTCGAGGCGAAGTGCCAGTATCAAGTCAGCGGACTAAGCTGTACTCATGTCACCTGGGAACTGATAACTGACGATAGGTATAATACCAACCTTTCAGTTCCCGACGAGTCCTGTCCAGTGTACTCGTAACCCAACGAGCACCCGTATACTATCTCCAGTACGACGTACTGATGGCTGTGGGACAGACCATCTCCCACACTGGGATGAGAAGCGCATACGCTAGTCTACTCCGGAGTATCGATGCCCTGTCTCGATAGTCCTACGACTAGGGACCTGTATAAGGATGTGCCTATAGATTACCCAGCCCCCACTAGTGTGACTGCCATCACAACGCTGGTAATCAAGCAAAGATCCTAAGGGCTCCACTAATGCGTATAAGTGATATACTGAAATAAACACAAGTACACATTGAAGTAGAAACAAACCAAGTAGCATACTACTATATTGAGCAAGATTGTTTATACAAGGTGAATATCCCAAGCTTCCATCAAGTAATATACAAACTAGTATGATACAGTAATGGCCTCTAGGGCATATACACTAACACCTGCGACTTGTGTTTTGGCAGTTAGGAGCGGTCTAGAGACTTGACCTAGGTGACCACTAGACTTAGAGTTTCTTGTTGCATTTGTTGTGATTTGCATCATTTTTTCAAAAATCCGTATATTTTTCAAAACAAACACCACTTCATCTTTTCTCTAATTATCATAACGCTGTCACTTGTGCTAAACCCTTTAGTGCAAGCTCGGCTGGACACGGGATTCTAGTGCCCGTCTTGTCCGCGTTTTCCCCTATCAACCCTAAAGTCGGTATTTCTACATTTTCTTTTTCCCACCATCACCGCGATGGACGGTTATCCATCAAACTTTTACACCACTCTGCCACCGCCCGTAGGTGCGCAGAATCCTCCACGCATTTCTCTCCAAGAGAGATTCTATCATTCACGTGTTCCCCTTTCCACCTGTCTTTCTATACCACCAGCCAACGGGGAAAATTTTAAAATCAACCCCGAATTCATCGAATTGTTACCCAAATTTCACGGTCTTGATTCTGAAGACGCATACGCTTTTATTTCCAAATTTGAAAACGTATGCGCAATGATTGGAATGTTACAACTGTCTGTGGATGCTCTGCGTCTACGCTTTCTCCCATTCACTTTGTGCGATTTAGCCGAGAAGTGGCTTTACAACACAACCGCACATTCTATTTCAAAATGGGATGAATTTGTAAAAGCATTCCTTATGAAATTTTATCCCAATCACAAGACCAGCTGTGTTCGGAGCGAAATCTTTAAATTTACCCAACTTCCCAATGAACCATTTTGGAAATACTTTGAACGGTTCAAGGATCTTCTTTTACAATGCCCACATCACGGAATCTCCAGATGGGATTTGTGTCGAATCATCTATGAG
This sequence comes from Agapanthus africanus, assembly GCA_030015575.1. Classification (NCBI taxonomy): domain Eukaryota; kingdom Viridiplantae; phylum Streptophyta; class Magnoliopsida; order Asparagales; family Amaryllidaceae; genus Agapanthus; species Agapanthus africanus. The sequence goes on from JASDDO010000029.1 coordinate 59,804,530, forward strand.
GGTATTGATCTCGCTACTAGACAGATGCTTGAAACCATGTGTCAAGGCACCTTCATGACCAAAGATGATGGTGAAGTTTGGAAATATCTAGAAAATTTAGCTCAAAACACATTACAATGGGAAAGTGATAGACCACCACCGCCTAGGGAAGAGGTCAATCAGCTCGACGTTTCCGTCATAATGAGAGCCGAAATGGCAACAATACAAAGGAAACTCGACGCTATAGAAAACGAAATCTCTTCAGCCTCCCTAAACCAATACACACTTCCCAAAACCGTGTGTGGCTGCTGTTCAAACCCTTCACATTTGACGGAAGAATGTCCTTTTGCTTGGAACCAATCACAAACTCAAAACACGGTTCCAACCCAAAACAATTTCCAAAGGGCTCTTCCACCACAACAGCAACCACTCCAATTAAGTCAGCACCCCTTCCAAACACAAAACTTTCAAAATCCGGTCAACACACCTGCACCGTCTAACCCTTTCCAGTTGACCGGTATTGATGAATCCTCTCCATTCATGAACTTGCTTTTGACAATTCAGTCTTCCGTCAATAAAATCCAGAAAAACTCTGACTCCCAAAGTGAGAGTATTAAATCGATGGAAGCTCAAATTGCACAATTAAAAGCTAAAATGAGTGCTAGAGAGAAAGGGAAACTTCCAGCTCAACCTTTACCTGATCCTGGACCTTCACATTACACAAATGTGGATGCACTTACTATGTTGAGATCTTGAAGAGTGCTAGACAATCATGTGGGTAAACAGATTGATGTTGAGGAATCAAGTGAACCCCAGGCTTCCACTTCCACTCCCACTTCTACTTCTTACCCTATTTCGTCTAATTTACCGTATTCTTCCGAGCCTATTCTCCATTTTCCCAAAGGTTCGATCCCTCAACCCACTTCATCCTTCCCACCCCCACAACCTTCTCCACAAATGTTGGACCCAACACTTATTGATAGAGCTCCATTTCCAAATAGGTTGAGGCCCAACAAACCCAATGCCCAAATGGAGAAGCATGTGGACATGTTTAAGCAAGTTAACATCAACATCCCTCTCCTAGATGCTATCCAACAAGTTCCGTCCTATGCGAAAACTCTTAAGAACTTGTGCACTAAGAAGTGGAAGACTCAAGTGCCCAAGAAGATATTCATGGCAAAGACAGTAGACACAGCCTTTCCCCAACAATTACCACGGAAACGTAAGGACCCTGGCTGTCCTACTATTTCCATTTCTATTGGGGAAAAACACATCAACCGTGCTCTACTAGACCTTGGCGCTAGTGTTAACTTGCTTCCATACTCGGTTTACGAGCAGTTAGGTGTCGGAGTGTTAAAGCCCTCGAGCATAACTCTCCAGATGGCTGACCGATCAATCACCAAACCTAGGGGTGAACTGAAGGATGTGTTAATAAAAATCGAGGAATTTGTATTCCCTGTGGACTTTATTGTACTTGATACACAGCCTATAGCGAACCCACAGAATCAAATTCCGGTGATTTTAGGTCGCCCCTTTTTGGCCACTTCCAACGCTATCATCAACTGTCGTAATGGTTCTATGACCATATCCTTCGGGAATAGGTCAATTGAGCTGAACATTTACAAGTTGGGAAGTGTACCCTCCGAACCTACTGCTCAGCTCTGTTCTGTCGACTTAATGGATGTCGACAGCAGCGAAATTGATGATCCTTATGATACTGATCTAGACTCTTTTCATACGTTGTTGTTTGACCCAATTATGTATCATACACATATGGACTCTTCCACCGAGATGTCCGGGTCAACAACTAACACTGATTGTGAACTGCTTTTAAAGTCTGAAGATCACCCCGCGCTTTGTGATGACATTATTCTCCGGGGTATTGATGGAACTTTTGAGGAAATCTTCGCTGATGAACTCGCATTTTTGAATGACACGGGTGTTGAGATGAATCATCTCCCAATCAATGCAATTGAACCTCCACCCCTTCTTCTGAACTGTAAAAAGAATGCGAGCAATCCATCACATTCACTGCATCATCTCTCCAAAATGAGACGCACGCACATTTTATTCCACCACTTACCCTTTCCCCACTTCTTCTTCCACCAACCTGAGCACTACATTGATAAAATTTTCGAATGGTTGGTGTTAACTTTCGGTCATTGCAAAGCTTGGCATCGACCAATAATTTTTGACCCCCACTTGTGATTTTCAAAGATTAACATTGTTTAACTCAAGTTTTGGGGGGTATAATCTGGCTCTTGAAAATAAAATTTTTACTCAAAATTGTGAGCCAAAAATAAGTTTGGGGGAGGATTTTCACTTAAATATTTTCCCCCATTAATAAATTTCCTCCCAGGCTTACAGGTTTTTGAGATTTAGCAGAAGGCAATAGTGAGGACACTGTTGAAAACAAGTTTGGGGGAGGTACGGATCGAATTGGAAAATGGAAAGATTTGTTTTGTGCTTATTTTCGCAACATTTGAAAACTTATAAAAATTTAAAAATTTTCAAAAAATAAAATTTTTGTACATAATAAGATAATAAAAGATTAGATTGTGAAAAAATTACATCCAAAAGATTGGAAAAATTTAAGAAAACCAAGAAAATTAGAAGTTTTCTTATACGAACTAGTAATAAGTAGTTATGAGCCATTGTCCTAAGGGTTAGTAAGATGAAGGAAGTCATTAATATGAGGATAAAAATAAGTCTGAAAAATAGTTTCTATTCCGGAAGCCAAACATTTTGAACGTTGATACCCTTCAATTCGCACTTACACACGTCTTGAAACTCGGGATAGTAGAGGATACCTTGAAATGCTCTTGTCTAAAAGCCAAAGTATGAAGAAAAAAATAAAAATAAATGAATAAAATATAAAATGGTGAATAAAAAAATGAACACTGGTTTTGTTATCGCCAAGGCAGCAATAAAAAAATATAGCGAGGGTGCTTCATCACCTAGTGCCTTAGACCAACTGGTCTGGGAGTCACTGCTAAGCCTTAGGTGGTGCAAGACGAGGAAAATACACCTAATAAGCAAGCACATGAGTAATCTGTCAGTTAGTACCTCAAGAAGTATTAACTGTCGCATGAAAATGTGCGAGCAAATTCTTCTAAATATTCATTAATTAAAAAGTACTGAGGCAGATGGACAAGAGTATGATAGCTTGAATTGAATTCTCCGGGTGTAGGGATGTCCTTTACACACACGTAGGGTTATATGATCGATGTTTGGAAGAAAGATAGGAATGAAGAATAAAGACGATCTTTTATTGAGGGATGATGTGATTTCTAACATTTTTTCATGACTATTAAGATAGGGCTCATGACAACCGAAAAGCTAGCATAGTTGGAAACTCTAATTTTCAAAGTCTTTCTTTTACAATTCTTATCTTTATATGTAACTTTCACGGTCTTCCATTTATTATTAGATTTTGTGGGTGCAATCCGCTAAAAACCATCAGGAGACAACACTCCTCCTATTAGGGACACCTAGAGGTTTAAAGGCTTGTTGCACGTGCTCGGTGCAATCGTGTTGCCTACGAAAGTGTGCTAGTTAGTTTTTCTCTTTCTTTACTTTCTCCTTCTCTTTTCAATAAAACAGTTCGCTCGAGACGAACGAAAAAAAGTTTGGGGGAATTTGATCAGTCGAAAATATTGCATTTTTAACACGACAATTTCCCTACCATTTGCACTCATCTATAAGTGTTCGGTATTAATATAGCACATATTAGCAAAACAGCCGTAAAATACCAAATTACTTGTGTTATACTTTAAAACCGACATTTTGAGGGAAATTTATTGTTTATCATTGCATCGCATAATCTTTGTATAGCGTAACACTTGTCTCAAGAATCTGTGCAGGAAATTGCAGGAAAAGAGCCGAAACTGTGAGAAGTGCTGAGATAAATACGCCAAATCCAAGACATGAGATCTGGCAGAAATAGAGAAAGCAAAATGAGATTCAACACATCAGAAAAGTTCTACAAGGCCAGCACAAATTCAACATAGAAATTACATGCATAGAGGACACTATTGGACCGCGGATCCGCGACCAATAGCCCATTCCCGCCGCGGATCCGTGGCTGTATGATGACGTCAGCATTGAGTATTTCAACACGTGGCTTCCTGTAACAAACAATGCTTCCAGAAGACTCCAGAAACACCACATGGCTTCATCCAGAAGGCTCGGCCTAACAACCTTACCCAAGAATATTCCTCATTCTAGAATATTCCTTCCAACAACCTTCTTCTAGAAGGATCTCTCCAACAACCTTCTTCTAGAAGCCTCCTTATAACAACCTTCTTCTAGAAGCCTCCTTGTAACAACCTCATTCTAGAATATTCCCTCCAACAAACTTCTTCTAGAAGATTCTTTCTAACAACCTCATTTTGGAGGGAAAATTCAAATGAGGTGGTTCATTTTGGAGGGAAAATTCAAATGAGGTGGTTCATTTTGGAGGGAAAAGTTGTTCATTTTGGAGGGAAAAGTGGTTCATTTTGGAGGGAAATTTGAAATTTGAATTCTAGATCTAGGGTTGAAATGGTTATAAAAGGAAACCTGGATCTAGGGTTTTAGGTTGTTCATAAATCTCCAATTCCCAAATTCCCAACACAAGTTGAGTGACACAACTTGTAACCCTAATCCAATCAAATCCAAGCCAAAAATCAAGAACACCGAGTACAAATCAAGGGAGAAATCAACATCCTTTTGGAGCGAAGCCGATCTTCATCCGAGCAAGTGATCCAAGACGATCCGCGACTCACGGAGACGATGCGACGCTAAATTCGACGATCTCGTTCTCTCCTCAATTTGTTGTAGTCTTTGAGCGAAGTGTAACAAATTGTTGAATAATAAAGGTGAAAATTCTTTAATCTTGCTTTCTTTACATTCTTGTATCATGATTCGATCTCAATTCTTGATTGTGTTTCTTGTTATGATGTTTGAGTAAAACTCCGCTCGTGAAAGAGTCGAGAGAATCAATAGATGATGATGTTACAAATCTTGAAACGATTCTTAATTCCTATAAGTTTTGTAAACTCGTGTAAATTGAAACATCGGCAACCTAATTTCGAGCGATGCTTTCTTGAATGTTTTCGCTCTTAATTAGCGATCCACGATCGATGCTTCAATTTAGTAGAGGCTAGTTTTTGAATGAGATTATCGAAAGGACAAAGGATGAGATGAAGAAACCCTAGTTTCTTCGAAAGATCCTTAAATCTCGAATAATCGTCATCGATCTAGTATCAAATAATTAATGGATAAGAAAACGTAATCAATCGTTTTCATTACGTCTATAGATTCGATCGATTCCTACGTGCCTCACTTCGGTTCTTGATTATTGGATTGTATATCATCAATTCTTAATTCTTGATTTTTAATGTTTTCTTGATATTAGATCAAGATTTTAATAATTCTTGAAATTCACTTTTAAATCTTGAATTGAATTGTCTTTTCTTTCTTTTCTTATTTAATTTTCGACTCATCTAATTCAAATTCGAACGGATCTCACTTTCCCTGTGGACGATCCGCACTCGCTAACGCGCTACCATCGACACCGTTATTGATTGCGGTCAAATATTTCTTTGGTTGTGATTTCTATACATTTTCTACCTACACACGGAGATTTCTTTCAATCAGGACACAAACAATAAAAGTCAACCATGCGCATTAACTTGACACGCGCACACTCAGTGCACGAAACGCGTCGCGACCATTCCATAAACTACAACTAGGGTCACTATAAGTGAAAATCCCCAAACATAAAACCCAAACGTAGTAATCGTGGTTTCACAACACACCAAATATTATATGAAATACGTTGTAACTCATCAAAACCTCAAAATGATTCAAATCGATTTATTTCCAAAAACCTAGTAAGCCTCCATTTACCGATTTAGTTCAAAACTTGATGTTTTAACCAATCCAGTGGCCACATTGCTCACTAAATATCTTAATTAAGACACACATATATTCATTAGATATTAATCTCACCTCTTAATATGAATTCTAAAATTCTAGTTTGCAAAATATATCATTTGGACAATTTTTAAAATAACAATTTGTAATATAGCAACTAGCTTAGATTTTAGCATGTCATAACATGTTAATCTACCCATCACAACCATAATCCAATGATCAAACCCTAATCTTAATTCAAAACCTCTCACTTGAGATTTTAAACTTGAATTAAAAACCCTATTTAAACATCATAATAACTTAAATTGGAGGAATTAATCAACACATAACCAATGGGTTAAGATTTTATACCTAAAATTTGTAGATCCCACTTGCAAACTAGCCTCCCAAATTAGCTTCCAAGCTCTAAGATCCATGCTTGAATGGCCAAGGAATAATGGGTAAGGAATGGATTTGGAGTTTGTGGGATTTTTGAGGCATTTTTGTGAGATTTTTGATGATTTAGCAATGAAATGAAGATGAACAAAAAAAGGGGGGCTGTTGAATTGGAGCTCGGCCAAAGTGGTGAGGGGAAAGAGAGTGAGTTGTATGTGTTGTGTTGAAATCCCCAAAGTCAAATAAAAACCATACCTCATTTATTATTCTTTCTTCTTCCATTATTCTCTTCTTTCTTTTCTTTTCTTTTCTTTTAGAAGTGGGAAAATTTTAGGGAGTGGTGCAGCCATGGTTTCGACCAGCTCAAGGGGAGGGTCTGTGTGCTTTTGTGTCACTTCCCAAGTCAAGAAAACCCCTTCAAAACTCATTATTGCTTCTTACATCCATCTTTTCTATTTTATTTCTTTTTCTTTTAACTTTTCTATACAAATAAAACTAGAACCATCCAAATATTTTTCTTTGAAAGAACATGCTACAATATGTGTTTAGATGTGTCATGGTGCACTAAACTTGTGTTAACCCATTCCAATTTGTAATTATCGCTAATTAAATGTATTAGTGAAAGATTAAAATGATATTTAAAATAATTAATTACTGAATTTTTTTTTGTAAACTAGAAATTTTATAAGTGACAAAATAAACACCAATACTAGCCATTACATGTCTAAAGTAGGTATAATTAAGTCTCTGTTGAAAAGTAATTATATCTTGGTTTTTACGGAAAACACCAGTTATTTTACCGATAACCCAAAATTCACCTAAACGATATTCAAAACGTTACAATCTTCCCACTTAAAGAAATTCGGTCCCCGGATTTAAATTTAAAACTCCTCCAAATACTAAAACATTTCAGCAAAACAATCAAGTCGTCGGGGCTCCGAAATCATCAATACATGAAACACATCTTAGCGCAATGCACGCGTATGAAAGACGAGTACAAAACTCAAAGTCAAAACTTCTCCAAGTATCACGCAATCATCGGAGTTATGGTGAAGACACCAAGATCAAAGTCTAATACGAAACCCAACACGATTTACTCAAAACTATAACATGTACATAGTGCGCATCGTTGTAAATTCGTCAAAACATTTGAAAGAATTGCATGCCAAGCCTTTTCAAGTCGCTGTGTGATGTGCGTATCACAGCACAAGTAGCGGACGTTTATTTGTAAGAAAATAATTCTATATACATATATATGTCTTTCGTTCAACATACGTCCCGCCGTTTTGAAAATAATTTAGAAGGGTTTCCTTTATAAAATGTTTCGTGTCATCTCGGATACGTAGGTAAATACCGAGACTATAGCTCCTTTTTGGAAATCCTTTCGATAACTATCGATGCATGCAAACACATATTCAGGTACTGTTCTCGGACTAGTCCTGTTCATCTACTATACCAAACAGTAAATATCATAAAAATGTACTGATCAAAGGAAACCATACTCAATAGTATATGTACTAATGCTACGTGCGTCTGGTGCACACAGAAATCAAAATCAATAGATGTTCCATACATGTGCACAGAAACAAAATCTAAGTGCAACGGGTGTACACGAAAACACCTGTCAAGGGCAACGGTGTGTGCCTGACAACAATATTAGGTGCATCTGATATGCACGAAGAATCCCGATTTAGTGCATCTGGCGTGCACCAAAATCGTATCAAGCGTGTTCAGTATGCGCAAGAATCCAAACCAAGTGCATAAGGTGCACGGAAGAAATATCGAGTATCACAATCGAAATCGACGGCATACAACACATCTCAATCTAAATCAGGTATACCGTGGTATATAATCTCACAACCATGTGCATCAGCGTGCACAAAAATCAAATCCAAATACTGAAAGTGCACGAAAATTATGCCGAAAGCACTAGTCAAATCACATGCATACCACAGGCATGAAATAAAAATCATCATCTCGAATGATATCAAATCGAAGTTAAGTGCAACTGTGGTGTACAAAATCTCAATCATGCAAATAAGTCGCCCAAAATACCGAAATCCAAGATGACGGAAACAGTCCGGCTCTAGCACATCCCCTAATTATCTCTGGCCAACTGTCATGGTCACTCATAACATGTTTCTTCGACGATGCCGAACTCTGGCCTACTGGGTGTGCAGCATACGACTGATCCTGGGTCCAAGTCTTCTCGTATAGTATTCTAGAAAGGTTCTGTCGAAGTCTCCCCCAAATCTCGTTTCTGCCGAACTGCCCGGAAGTTATCACCCTTTACTAAATCTGTTTCTTGTTCCGGAATGGTTGCATATTCTTCATGACTCCTCCTGGAAGATATATCCATATACAACACCTCTGCATGCGTATCACGTCTCTGATGTCAACTGTGTGAAACGTCATCTCGTCGAAAGCTCGTACGAACCTCTTACTCCACTTTTCTCTAATGTTGACTGATTCAGACTCGTCTCTTCATGGCTGCATGGACTGCACTCTAACGGCTATACTCATATCTGGAGTCTCCCAAGCAATGTATCCCATCACATGATATCCGAACGACGTCGAATCTATCGATCGATTCGTCAAAGTCCCATGATTCCCCGAGAGCTCAACTCTCGAATACAGTTTAAAAATATCCAGTACATGCCACAGTACCTATGGACTAACCGTAGAAGGGAAAACCCAAGCCTCATTAATGGCACCGCGGAACTACCGCAAACCCTTAGGTTCAAAGGCGTTCCCATGGTCATTATATCGAGTTAGGGTTTCATTCTTCTAGAGGGTCCACAAAATTACTTGCATGATTTTCCGAATACCTTAAACTTGGAAAAATGGGTTTCTGACATTCGATTGCCTTCTATCGACTCTCAACATACTTGCGTGAAGTCTTCTCAAGCTGGAATCAATCAATCTGATGACCTCGCATCGGGGTATGCAACGAACCATATGTCCTAGTCATTCATCAATGGGTGACTAGCGATCTTCTATCATATCTCTAAGTATAACTCGTGCTGCAATAGCTCCAAGTATCTGGGGCGATATCTTTGTTAGTGTTTATGCCCTAGAGGCCATTACTGTATCATACTAGTTTGTATATTACTTAATGGAAGCTTGGGATATTCACAGTTGTATTGACAGTCTTGCTAAAAATGGTAGTATGCTACTTGGTTTGTGTCTACTTTAATATGTGCATACGTTTCTTTAAACGTATCGCTTATACATATTAGTAGAGCCTTTAGGATCTTTGCTTGATTACCAGCGTCGTGCTGGCAGTCACACTAGTGGGGGTTGGGTAGTCTATAAGCAGCATCCTATACAGGTCCATGGTCGTAAGATTATCGAGACAGGGCATCGATACTCCAGAGTAGACTGGTGTATACGCTTCTCATCCCAGCATAGGGAGATGGTCTATCCCACAGCCATCAGTACGTCATACTGGAGATAGTATGCAGGTGCTCGTTAGGTTACGGGTACACCGGACAGGACTCGTTGGGAACTGCAGGTTGGTTTTATACCCATCGTCGGATAGCAGTTCCCAGGTGACATGAGTACAGCTTAGTCCGTCGACTTGACACTGTTATTTCACCTCGGCTGTGTTCCCACTGTACTTAGATTACTACCCTACCACGGCTCAAAGGAGTCATGCAAACAGGTAGTAGTTGGGTGCAGTCCCGAAGCACTTGGAGGCAGTGGCGGTTAGACAGGATTCGTCTCTCCCGGTATTGGGGGTTGATATCGCACTATGATGGAGAGCCATTACGCAAAGTCCCTGGCCAGGGCAAGCGTGATTTACTGGTAGGTTCGAGTAGTTTCTCAAGGTGTAATGGGCTTCACTCCGACACGACTTATACCGCTATTAGGGGTCTGACGTTTACCGCCCCCTAGGCCCGATATGCGATAGTCCTAGACAAACATACCGGACTGTACGGAGATTGTCACATCAGGCTCAGTAGGAGTTTGGATGGGTTTCTGTAGGGATGCTAGGCACGCGCACATGGGTCTACGAGGCATCAACCATGCCCGATTAAAATTTTAGCCGTGCCGAACAACCCAAAGTCGGAACTTTAAACTAGGGTTTAGGCGAAAACAAGCATGTTAAACTCTTTAACACTAAGTGAGAGGGATTACAACCTTTGTCGATCCGGTCCTTCACTTATTAAGCTCCGTGTTGAAGCCCCTTCGCTGCGATCATCGTGTTCCGGACTCTCGATGTTAGTTATATGTATGCTCTAGAGGCCATTACTGTACATACGATGTATATTGTAGTGGATGCTAGGACATATATAGGGAGGACTTTCTTTCTCGACATGATAGTATGCTATCTGGTTGTACTTTATCTTAACATGTACTCTGATTGTCTCTATGTTACATGTTGATAAAGCCCTTAGGATATGTACTCGACTACTGGGACTATGATGAGATCATACTAGTGGGGGCCACGGTAGTCGACGAGTACATCCTATAACTGTTCCTAGTCGAGGGTGTATCGAGACAGGGCATCGATGCACCAGAGTAGACTAGCGTATACGCATCTTGACCCATATGATGGGCGATGGATGATCCCATATCCATCGGTGTTTGACATCAAGGATGGTGTACGGGTGCTCAGTGGAGACTGGGTACACTGGACGGACTCGCCGAGAACTCCCAGATGGTATTATACCATACGTCAGATGGCAGTTCTCCGGTGACACTGGTACAAAGTAGTCTGTCGACCCGAGATCGTCATAGAGTCTTGTGTGATTCCCACTGTGCTTTGATTTCCATCATACCACGTCCAAGAGGGCGTGCAAAAAGGTGGCTTTTGGGTACAGTCCCGAATCGAATGGAGGCAATGAGCGATAGGAGGGGATTCGTCTCTCCCGGTATAGGGAGTTGATGTTGTGCTGTGTTCGATTGGCTATAACCGGAAATCCCTGGCCAGGGTTGCTGAGATTTACTGGTAAGTGTTATCAGTAGTTTCTCGAACTGTTATAGACCTCATATCGACACGATTTATCGAGCTACTGGGGTCTGACGTTTACCACCCCGAGGCGAGATATGCAACATCAGACGACGAGACCGGACTGTACGGGAGTGTTACTGTTTGGATTCACAGGAGAATGTACAGGCTTGCTTGTTGATCTTCTGAGCGCTCAATACCTGGGTAGCTGTTACGTTTAGATGACCGCTTGCAGCTTGTGGGTGTTTGATATGATCATCACTTACTGCCGGCGTATTGACGATTCTTTAGAGTCCTACACAGAGGTTTCTTGGCTCAGGCAAAACGGAGTAGGAGCACATATGTGATATGTGCGGGACCGAGGATAATGCGATATGTGATACCGTATTCTATTCTCGCGATATTTGATATCAGGCGGGTCATCGGATCAAGTGTTGATTCGATGAATCAGTACGGATAAATATTAGTCGGTTATATGCGATATAGCCGGATTGTCGGATCAAGTGTTGATTCGATAATTTAATGTATAATAATATATATGATATATTAAATGACATTAACTAATATTAGCTCACTAAAAGATTCTTTTTCTCTCTCGGATAATACATTGATATATATGCAATATATGTTAATTGTATTATTTTATTTGGTTACAATAAATATTATATATGTGATATATAATATTGTAACATGATATGATAAATAATGCAACATGTTTAGTAGAGATTAAACAAGATTAGGGTTTGATTTGGGTTAATGCTTTCTAGATGATTCTAGAAGGTTTAGTTTTGTTTTGTGAAAGATATTTTGTTATGACTCATCCTTAACTCAACCCAAACCCTAACCCATGGTCAATTCTCTACAATGGTTAAGTCAAGCATGGTTGCAAAATTCATCATTATCTCTTTTGCTTTATTCATCACAAAAGGAATACAAATGATTATTCATCTTCTTCCTCCTTCATTCTTTCATGAAAAGCTTACTAGTTTTTCAAAAGGTGATGAATAAATATGAGAAAAAGATAAATAAAGAGAGCAAAAATCCTACTTCATCATCCTCATCTTCCCTTGCCATTTAGATGAGGGTGTTCACATCATTTCATGAGTGTTAGCTTGTGTTAAAGGAACTTCAAGGTAGATCATCTTAGTATCGAAGATCGGAAGCAAAGGTTGCGTCTTTCTCTTCATGGAACCTCTCGAGAGTCCGGATCCCAATGATCGCAGCGAAGGGACCACAACACGGAGCATATGAAGTGAAGGACCGGATCTACAAAGGTTGTAATCCCTCTCACTTAGTGTTAAAATGTTTAGCATGTTAGTTTTCGCCTAATCTCTAGTTTAAAGTTCCGTATTCGGGTTGTTCGGCACGGCTAAATTAGTATTCAGGCATGGTTGATGCCTCGTAGACCCTTGTGCGCGTGTCTAGCAACCCTACAGTGGTATCAGAGCCAAGCTAGAGCTTTAGGCGAAGTCTAGACGAAGTTTAAAGTCCGATCGAACCCGAAACCCCGACTCCAAAATGCTCTCTGGAAATTTTCTGAAAATTTGGATTTTTGTCAATTAAAAATTTCTAAAAAATTCAGCAGGGTCTTATTAGAATTACTGTGAAATTCGAGGGGCTAATTCATCAAAAGTGCTGCGGAACCGCGGCAGAAGCCTGGCTTCTGCGGCGGTTCCGCGGCCAATTGATGACGTCACCCCTCCTATTTTGCACAGTAATTCCTATTACACAGTGCTGAGTTCTCTGGGAATTTTTAATTTTTATTCTACAGTAGAGTTTTCTGGGGTTGCTTAGGGATTCGATGATTCGATCGGAGTATCAGATTTTGTCTATGAGGCTTTCCGGATAAATTTTAGAAACTGTTAAAAAGTTCGAACGGATATCAATAACTCACTTTTTCCCCTGTCGGAAAATTTTTCAAAAGTTGGAATTTTTTTCGTGTTTAAGAACGTTCTAAGTCGTGCAAGTAACGCGGTGGACCCTCTAGAAGACAACAAACCTTAACTCGATTATGTGACCGTCTTGAACTGCCCTTTGAACCTTAGGGTTTGGGGCAGTACGGCGTGCCACATGTGAGGCGTTGGCTTGACCCTTCTACGGCTGGACCATTGGTACTGTGGCATGTGATTAATGTTTTTAAACTGATTTCAAGTGTTGAGATATATTGGGGAAATCTTGGGTGCTTGATGATTCGATCGGAAAGTTTAACTTTTTCTATTTATCTGGAATGTGATACAATGTTTGGAATCCACAGGTAGTTATGAGATAACTGATTTGAATATTATAGACATAGCAGTTTAGTCTCAGATGATCGGTTGCCACGGAATTTTGATGTGATCAAAAGTCCGTCGCAATCACGTAGCGTATGCGGATACTCGCCGGGTAAACTTAATAGACAGCTACGCCCCATAGCCCCGACCAAGTGACTGTAGGAGAACCTCGTCGCCGAAAGCATCCCTTCGGGTGTTCGCGGTAGCGGTGTTCCGCCTTGGTGCACTTCGTCGACGGTATCAGGGGTGCGGCCGTCTACTAAAGTTTGCGACGAGCATTCGATCAGGACGTCGGGAATCTTGTTGAATTTCCCGACTTGATATTGAAAAGAGTTTTTGATAAATGAGACTAAAATACGGGGTTTATAATTGTTAGGCATGCGATGTCTAAGGAATTCATTTGGTTAGGAATGTGATGTCTAAAAAGGTTGCGGATTCCAACTGTTGTAGTTTTACACTTTTTTTTCTGTGACCGTAAGCGTAGTATGTGGTGTATCGCCGGCTTCGTTGCTATACATCAACGACAATCGGGATACGCATACTTGCTTACGTTGATGATATGAGATATTATGTGTTGCTGTGATATGTTGTATTGGATCGTCGCGTTTGAATAGCCGGGGGTTTTATGTGAGATGAGAGTTTTTTCTTTTTCATTCATGTAAAATTCATTTGTATGTAATATTCTTTTATTCGGGCACTTCCAGGTAGCGGAAGCTGTCACCGTTGTATATTATTTACTTTTCCGCATTAGGTAGACCCAAGGCGGGGAGCACAAGTAACCGGGTTCTAGGGTCCAGTGGGAGACCATCTCGAGGAGTCGAGACCGAGTCTCCTAACCCTAGAATTGGCAGTGTTACTTGCCGCTCTCGTAGGGGTCTAGGGATGTGGGTTTGGCTATTCATCGCGACCGTGGAATCCGTGTTTTATACAGGCTCATATTGAAAACACGGACGTCCTAGTATATCCAATATTTCATATATGTTCTTCTGCTGCAATGTTCTGTGATGAGATCATATTACTGCCTGAGACGAATGTTTATATTTTATATATATGAGATATATGTTATATTGCAGATTTCGTTTCAAAAGAGATGCTTGTGAAGCATAATAAAATGGGACTTCATTAATGAGATTAATGAAATAAAAGAAACCTAAGATGTTGTAGAAACTTGTTTTAAAAACTGGTAGCTACGGTTCTTGCTTTGCATCGCGGTGTTCCTTGTAGAACATCCAGCACCTTATTCGATAAGGAAAGGACCGAGATCCCTTCACCGGGAGTGACTCCTTTAGCAATAACTGGCAGATGCTACAAACTCGGTTTGTCTTTTGATTGCTTCTATAGTTCTTGCTTTGCACAGTGATATATATGATATATCCCGCACCTCATTCGACAAGGAAAGGGCCGACGATCCCTTCACCGGGAGTGACCCCTTTAGCAAAACTAGAAAAGCCTAAAAAACACTCCATTTAAAATCACTCGATTCTACGACGATATCAAGTTCATTACGCAATAGGTTTTCTTAAAAACCTGTCGTAGCCCTCCGTCATTTCAGATAAGTACTAGTTAGTATTCGTGCTACGTTTGTTGACTATGTTAAGGCATAGTGTGCGGTAGCTGATTAGTGCTTATCTGTATAAGCATATGATGCGATTGGATTAGGGTAGTCGTGCGACTTTGTTGACTATGTTAAGGGTCGTGCGGGTGGGTTTAATTCAATCGGGAAATGACGGGTTGAACTTGACTAGCACTTATGATTTGTTGACTATGTTAAGGTCATATAGCTGCTAGGGGTAAAATATTATTGGGAATTTCAAGTGTTGAAATTTGCAATGAGATTGCATACTTTCTATAAGATAGTTGGATCCCGATAGCCGCTGCGAGTAAGAGTTACTCCTGGGAGAGTTTTACACATTACAATTAGCCGATCAAGTAAGTGTCTAGAAAGGTGTTAACGGGGTTACGCCTCTGGGAAAACGAGGTTTACATTAATTAGGTTCGTGCGAAAGCACGGGGGACCTCCCTCAAAGTATCAACACTGGCCTGGCTGAAAGATTGGCGAACTTGTAGCGTGTAATTAATCCCGGCTAGTCTTTCCTTTTAGGGTTTGAAGGAAGATTTGACAAAAACAGTGGGAGACATCCTGATTAGATATATTAGATAACCAATCTAATCTTGCAAGAGCATACGCTGAGTGTTTTCTTCTCTCTCTCTCCAGGTAGCGACCATATCACGCCTTAATCAAGATAATAAAACGGATATATTGACCGAACCCGCTTGTTATACTGAGCTGGGGAACGTTGGTCCCACTCCAACTTATAATTGTTATAAGACAGAGCAGGAAATTGGGGATTACCAGAATTCCCGTGCCACCCAAACGAAGAAAGTGCATACTGATGCATCATCTTCGGGTGTGTTCATTATAGAGAATTGTTTCTCAGTATCCTTTACGTCCTGGGTATGTGATACCGCATCAGGATCCCGCATATGTAATCTGTTACATGGGCTACAGATAGGTAGAGAACTGAGAACGGGTGATAAGTTTCATGAGACAGAAAACGGTGCAAGTGTTGCAGCCAAGTCTGTTGGTCACTGTCACCCTGTATTACCGGAATACATTGATTCTGAACAAATGTTATTAGATACCGAACCTGATATACAAAATCATATCAGTCTCTTTATTAGTAAAGAAAGGATATAATTTTGTATTGTTAGATAATGTTTTGAACATTTCCTATATCAAGAGTTGATCGGTTCAGGCACGTTATCTAAAAGCATTGTCGTTCTAAATCAAACTACAGTTCTTAGTATACAGAACACACACAAGTGGAAGAGTTCAGAAATGAATGAATCCTTCTTGAGGCATTATAGACTAGGTCATATCAATGCGACCCGACTGGCTGAAGTTACATTTAGTTGCATATTTAAATTAGTTTGAATTTACATCTTGTGAAACTTGCCGGTCATGTCACAAAGATAAGATGATCACAGCTCTGCTTATTGGAAACAGAGAAAGAGTTAGTGAACTCTTGGGAATTGATACATGCTGATGTATGAAAGTCTCCTGTCTACACATGCCAAGACTGGTTCTTTGTACTTCATTACATTCTCTGATGATCTCTCAAGATTCAGACATATGTTCCTGCTGAAACACAAGTCCGAACCTTTTGAGATATTCACAAAATATAAGTTAGAAGTAGAGAACCAAAATACGGGTATAAGTATTATGTCCTTTGATGAGATCAAGGAGGAGAATACTTGAGCATGGAATTCCTGGATTATTCTAAAGGAGAATGAGATTCTCTCTCAGCATTACTCCTTCGAATACACCACAGCACGTCGGTGTATCGGGGCGGAGCAACAGCACCCTATGTGATATGGTGTGCTCTATGATGAGTACTACTGAGTTTCCTATTTCCTTTTGGGAGTTATGCACTTGAGAAGCTGCATACCTATTGAATAGGGTTCAAATCAAATCAGATGCCTACCACTTCATATGTGATATGGAAAGGGAAGAGCCCATATCTTAAGTTTGTTAAGATTTGGGGTTGTCCGGCCTATGTCTAAAAACAAAATCCAGACAAGCTCGAGGCAAGGACTGTTATGTAGAACTGGAAATGTTCCAGCTATACAAATTGCAGCTGATGATTTGATAGAACCAAAGGATTCAATAGTTTCCAACGAACCTCAGCCTCTCCGCCGATCTAGTAGGGTTCCTCACCCACCTGAGAGATACTTCGGTTTCTCTATGACAGTGGGAGCGAGGATTGCATCATGAGATGATGACCCAACTAGTTTCGAGCTGGCCATCAGGAGTGAGACTCTGTAAGAATGGCTGGATGCTTATCGATCTGAGATGGAATCCTTATACACCAACAAAGTATGGACTTTGGTTGCTTTATCTGAAGGGTTAAATTTCCATCAGGAGAAAGTATATCTTGAGAAGATTACTTGGTGTACATGGAAAAGTTGAGACTTTCAAAGCTATGCTTTAGTCCATCCAGATCCTACTTGCCACGGCTACATACCATGACTACGATATCTGGTGGTTGGGTGTCATGACTGCTTTTCTAAGTGATGTTTTAGAAGAGAGCGTCTATAAGTACACAGCCAGAGGGCTTCGTAGACAGTGGGAGCAGCGGAAACGTGTGCAAGATGTTTTATATGATAAAACAGGCATCGCAGAGTTGGAACATCTGTTTTGATGTGGTAGTCAAAGAGTTTGACTTCATCAAAATGGTAGATGAACCTTGTATATACGAAAAGGTAGTAGAGAGTATGGTGGTGATTCTCGTAGAGTACGTGGATGACATACTCTTGATAGGGAAGGAGTTTCCTATGCTACGCTCGGTCAATCTCCGCTTATCACAAGGATTCTCCATATAGGATAAAAGTGATACCTCCTAAATCCTGGGTTTTGGATCTATGAGATAGATCTAATTGGATGTTAGGATACTCGCCAGTTGTAGTGAGATGGTATCAATCGATCCTGGGAAGAATCACTGGAAAGGTTCCAGGGTGATAAGAACGACTGAATATCAATCGCAGGCTTGTCTATACCCTCAGTGGAGGGACGGTATGTTGGAAGAGTTCCAAGCTAGATACCGTGACATACTAAATGATTAAAGGCAAGATACATCGTTACCAAGGATGCTACCAAAGTGGCAGTCTGGATATATATAAGTTCATAAGATGAACTTCGTTCCTACCATTGTGTGACAATGGAGTTGTGGCTTTAGCCAAGGAACTACCGTCCCATCTGAAATCCAGAAATAATTCTTAGGCAGTATCACCTGATCATGGAGATGGTTGATCTCCAGGGAGATCGAGGTTAGGAGAGCAGACACAGAGGACGACAGCGCGGATCCACTCACGAAGGCCTTTTTTCCCAGTAGAGACTTTTATGGGATGGTTGAGTATGAGATATTTCAACCGCAGCTAATTGTTGGGTATGCGATACCATAACAGATGGCCCTAGTGCAAGTGGGAGATTGTTAGTTATATGTATGCCCTAGAGGCCATTACTGTACATACGATGTATATTGTAGTGGATGCTTGGACATATATAGGGAGGACTTTCTTGCTCGACATGATAGTATGCTATCTGGTTGTACTTTATCTTAACATGTACTCTGATTGTCTCTATGTTACATGTTGATAAAGCCCTTAGGATATGTACTCGACTACTGGGACTATGATGAGATCATACTAGTGGGGGCTACGGTAGTCGACGAGTACATCCTATAACTGTTCCTAGTCGAGGGTGTATCGAGACAGGGCATCGATGCACCAGAGTAGACTAGCGTATACGCATCTTGACCCATATGATGGGCGATGGATGATCCCATATCCATCGGTGTTTGACATCAAGGATGGTGTACGGGTGCTCAGTGGAGACTGGGTACACTGGACGGACTTGCCGAGAACTCCCAGATGGTATTATACCATACGTCAGATGGCAGTTCTCCGGTGACACTGGTACAGAGTAGTCTGTCGACCCGAGATCGTCATAGAGTCTTGTGTGATTCCCACTGTGCTTTGATTTCCATCATACCACGTCCAAGAGGGCGTGCAAAAAGGTAGCTTTTGGGTACAGTCCCGAATCACATGGAGGCAATGAGCGATAGGAGGGGATTCGTCTCTCCCGGTATAGGGAGTTGATGTTGTGCTGTGTTCGATTGGCTATAACCGGAAATCCCTGGCCAGGGTTGCTGAGATTTACTGGTAAGTGTTATCAGTAGTTTCTTGAACTGTTATAGACCTCATATCGACACGACTTATCGAGCTACTGGGGTCTGACGTTTACCACCCCTAGGCGAGATATGCAATATATCAGACGACGAGACCGGACTGTACGGGAGTGTTACTGTTTGGATTCACAGGAGAATGTACAGGCTTGCTTGTTGATCTTCTGAGCGCTCAATACCTGAGTAGCTGTTACGATTAGCTGACCGCTTGCAGCTTGTGGGTGTTTGATATGATCATCACCTACTGCCGGCGTATTGACGATTCTTTAAAGTCCTACACAGAGGTTTCTTGGCTCAGGCAAAACGGAGTAGGAGCACATATGTGATATGTGCGGGACCGAGGATAATGCGATATGTGATACCGTATTCTATTCTCGCGATATTTGATATCAGCCGGGTCATCGGATCAAGTGTTGATTCGATGAATCGGTAAGAATTAATATTAGTCGGTTATATGCGATATAGCCGGATTGTCGGATCAAGTGTTGATTCGATAATTTAATGTATAATAATATATATGATATATTAAATGACATTAACTAATATTAGCTCACTAAAAGATTCTTTTTCTCACTCGGATAATACATTGATATATATGCAATATATGTTAATTGTATTATTTTATTTGGTTACAATAAATATTATATATGTGATATATAATATTGTAACATGATATGATAAATAATGCAACATGTTTAGTAGAGATTAAACAAGATTAGGGTTTGATTTGGGTTAATGCTTTCTAGATGATTCTAGAAGGTTTTGTTTTGTTTTGTGAAAGATATTTTGTTATGACTCATCCTTAACTCAACCCAAACCCTAACCCTTGGTCAATTCTCTACAATGGTTAAGTCAACCATGGTTGCATAATTCATCATTATCTCTTTTGCTTTATTCATCACAAAAGGAATACAAATGATTATTCATCTTCTTCCTCCTTCATTCTTTCATGAAAAGCTTACTAGTTTTTCAAAAGGTGATGAATAAATATGAGAAAAAGATAAATAAAGAGAGCAAAAATCCTACTTCATCATCCTCATCTTCCCTTGCCATTTAGATGAGGGTGTTCACATCATTTCATGAGTGTTAGCTTGTGTTAAAGGAACTTCAAGGTAGATCATCTTAGTATCGAAGATCGGAAGCAAAGGTTGCGTCTTTCTCTTCGTGGAATCTCTCGAGAGTCCGGATCCCGATGATCGCAGCGAAGGGACCACAACACGGAGCATATGAAGTGAAGGACCGGATCTACAAAGGTTGTAATCCCTCTCACTTAGTGTTAAAATGTTTAGCATGTTAGTTTTCGCCTAATCTCTAGTTTAAAGTTCCGTATTCGGGTTGTTCGGCACGGCTAAATTAGTATTCAGGCATGGTTGATGCCTTGTAGACCCTTGTGCGCGTGCCTAGCAACCCTACAGTGGTATCAGAGCCAAGCTAGAGCTTTAGGCGAAGTCTAGACGAAGTTTAAAGTCCGATCGAGCCCGAAACCCCGACTCCAAAATGCTCTCTGGAAATTTTCTGAAAATTTGGATTTTTGTCAATTAACACAAGACCCTTGTGCGCGTAGTATTCGGGCATGGTTGATGCCTCGTAGACCCTTGTGCGCGTGCCTAGCAACCCTACACTCGAGAGGCTTCACGAAGAGAAAGATGCAGTCTTGCTTCTGATCTTCGATAACAAAGATGATCTACCTTGAAGCTTCATTAACACAAGATATCACTCACTAAATGAAGTGAACACTCTCATTTAAAGGGCAAGGATAGATGAGAATGATGAAGTAGGATTTTTGCTCTCTTTTATTTTTTTATTCTCACTCATTTTCATCACAAAATCAAATCAAGAAAGCTTTTTTCTATAAAAAGAGAAGGAAGAAGAAGAAGATAATGAATCATTCCTTTTGTGATGAATAATGAATTAATTTTAGTGGTTACAAATCTAACCAAGGGTTAAGCATGAAGGAGTTAACCCTTGTAGAGAATTAACTAGAGCTAATGGTTTGGATTGGGTTAACATAATATCTTCACAAAATATCAAGCAAAACACAAAGTCAAAGCTTCATGAAGCTTCATGGAAGGTTTACGCAAAAGCTAACCCTAATCCAAACCCTAACCTAGTTTAAACCCTAAACCATTGTTAAATTTACAACCCTAACATGTTACAATATTATATATCACATATACAATATATTTTGTAACAATAGAAAATAATACAATTAACATATATCGCATATATATCAATGTATTATCCCGTGAGAAAATGAATCTTTTAGTGAGCTAATATTAGTTAATGTAATTTAATATATCATATATATTATTATACATTAAATTATCGAATCGACACTTGATCCGACAATCCGGCTATATCGCATATAACCGACTAATACGATGACCCGGCTATATCACATATACCCGGCCAATATCTCATATCGCGAGAATCCAATACGGTATCACATACTGCATTATCCTCGGTCCCGCACATATCACATATTTGCTCCTACTCCGTTTTGCCTGAGCCAAGAAACCTCTGTGTAGGACTCTAACGAATCTTTAATACGCCGACAATAGGTGATGATCATATCAAACACCCACAAGCTGCAAGCGGTCAGCTAAACGTAACAGCCACCCAGGTATTGGGCGCTCAGAAGATCAACAAGCAAGCCTGTACATTCTCCTGTGAATCCAATCAGTAACACTCCCGTACAGTCCGGTCTCGTCATCTGATATGTCACATATCTCGCCTAGGGGTGGTAAACGTCAAACCCTAGTAGCTCGATAAGTCGTGTCGATATGAGGTCTATAACAGCTCGAGAAACTACTGATAACACTTACCAGTAAATCTCAGCAACCCTAGCCAGGGATTTCCGGTTATAGCCAATCAAACAGAGCACAACATCAACTACCTATACCGGGAGAGATGAATCCCCTCATATCGCTCATTGCCTCCATGTGATTCGGGACTGTACCCAAAAGCCATCTTTTTGCATGCCCTTTTGGACGTGGTATGATGGAAATCAAAGCACAGTGGGAATCACACAAGTCCCTATGACGATCTCGGGTCAGCAAACTACTCTGTACCAGTGTCACCGGAGAACTGCCATCTGACGTGAGGTATAATACCATCTAGGAGTTCTCGGCGAGTCCGTCCAGTGTACCCAGTCTCCACTGAGCACCCATACACCATCCTTGATGTCAAACACCGATGGATATGGGATCATCCATCGCCCATCATATGGGTCAAGATGCGTATACGCTAGTCTACTCTGGTGTATCGATACCCTGTCTCAATACACCCTCGACTAGGAACAGTTATAGGATGTACTTGTCGACTACCGTGGCCCCACTAGTATGATCTCATCATAGTCCCAGTAGTCGAGTACATATCCTAACAGCTTTATCAACATGTAACATAGAGACAATCAGAGTACATGTTAAGATAAAGTACAACCAGATAGCATACTATCCTGTCGAGCAAGAAAGTCCTCCCTATATATGTCCTAGCATCCACTACAATATACATCGTATGTACAGTAATGGCCTCTACGGCATACATATAACTAACAATCTCCCACTTGCACTAGAGCCATCTGTTGTGGTATCACATACCCAACAATTAGCTGCGGTTGAAGTATCTCATACTCAACCATCCCATAAAAGTCTCTACTAGGAAAAAGGCCTTTGTGAGTGGATCCACGCTGTTGTCCTTTGTGTCTACTCTCCTAACCTCGATCTCCCTGAAGATCAACCATCTCCATGATCAGGTGATACTGCCTAAGAATTATATCTGGATTTCTGATGGGACGGGGGTTCCTTGGCATAAGCCACAACTCCATTGTCACACAATGGTAGGAACGAAGTTCATCTCATGAACCTATATATATCCAGACTGCCTCTTTGGTAGCATCCTTGGTAACGATGTATCTTGCCTTTAATCGTCTAGTTAAGTCACGGTATCTAGCTTGGAACACTTTCAACATACCGTCCCTCCACTGAGGGTAAAGACAATGCCTGCGACTGACATTCAGTCGTCCTTATCACCCTCGAACCTTTCCAGTGATTCTGCCCAGGATCGATTGATACCATCTCACTACATCTAGTGAGAATCCTAACATCCAATTAGATCTATCTCATAGATCGAAAACCCAGGATTTAGGAAGTATCACTTTGATCCAATATAGAGAATCCTTGTGATAAGCGGAGATTGACCGAGCGTAGCATAGAAAACTCCTTCCCTATCAAGAGTATGTCATCCACGTAATCTACGAGGATCACCACCATACTCCCTACTACCTTTTTGTATATACAAGGTTCATCTACCATTTTGATGAAGTCAAACTCTTTGACTACCACATCAAAACAGACGTTCCAACTTCGCGATGACTGTTTAATCACATAAAACATCTTGCACACGTTTCCGCTGCTCTCACTGTCTACGAAGCCCTCTGGCTGTGTACTTATAGACGCTCTCTTCCAAATCATCATTTAGAAAAGCAGTAATGACACCCCAACCACCAGATATCATAGTCATGGTATGTAGCCGTGGCAAGTAGGATCTGGATAGACTTAAGCATAGCTTTGAAAGTCTCAACTTTTCCATGTACACCAAGTAATCTTCTCAAGATATACTCGCTCCTGATGGGGATTTAACCCTTCAAATAAAGCAACCAAAGTCCATACTTTGTTGGTGTATAAGGATTCCATCTCAGATCGCTAAGCATCCAGCCATTCTTACAGAGTCCCACTCCTGATGGCCAGCTCGAAATAAGTTGGGTCACCATCTCATGATGCAATCCTCGCTCCCACTGTCATAGAGAAACCGTAGTAACTCTCAGGTGAGTGAGGAACCCTACTAGATCGGCGGAGAGGCTGAGGTTCGTTGGTTACTATTGAATCCTTTGGTTCTACCAATTCATCTGCTGTAGTTTGTATAGCTGGAACTCCTTCCTGTTCTACCTCATGATCACTAATTTCTTCACAAGAAATTCCCTTTCACAAAGGTGGCATGCTGAGAAACAAAACATCTTTTGTTCCTCGGTTTGGTAGAAGATATTCCCTTGCGAATGCTTGGGATATCCAACAAACTTCCACAGAACTGACTTTGCCTCGAGCTTGTCCGGATTTTGCTTTTTAGACATAGGCCGGACAACCCCAAATCTTAACATACTTAATATATGGGCTCTTCCCATTCCATATCACATATGAAGTGGTAGGCAACTGATTTGATTTGAACCCTATTCAATAGGTATGCAGCTTCTCAAGTACATAACTCCCAAAAGGAAATAGGAAACTCAGTAGTACTCATCATAGAGCACACCATATCACATAGGGTGCTATTGCTCCGCCCCGATACACCAACGTGCTGTGGTGTATACGGAGGAGTAATGCTAAGAGAGAATCTCATTCTCCTTTAGAATAGTCCAGGAATTCCGTGCTTAAGTATTCTCCTCCTTGATCTCATCAAAGGACATGATACTTATACTCGTAT
Source organism: Agapanthus africanus (assembly GCA_030015575.1). Classification (NCBI taxonomy): domain Eukaryota; kingdom Viridiplantae; phylum Streptophyta; class Magnoliopsida; order Asparagales; family Amaryllidaceae; genus Agapanthus; species Agapanthus africanus. The sequence goes on from JASDDO010000029.1 coordinate 59,829,249, forward strand.
TTTGGTTCTCTACTTCTAACTTACATTCTGTGAATATCTCAAAAGGTTCGGACTTGTGTTTCAACAGGAACATATGTCTGAATCTTGAGAAATCATCAGAGAATGTAATGAAGTACAAAGAACCGGTCTTGGCATGTGTAGACAGGAGACTTTCATACATCAGCATGTATCAATCCCAAGAGTTCACTAACTCTTTCTCTGTTTCCAATAAACATAGCTATGGTCATCTTATCTTTGTGACATGACCAGCAAGTTTCACAAGATGTAAATTTAATCAGATTTAAATATGCATCTAAATGTAACTTAGCTAGTCGGGTCGCATTAATATGACCTAGTCTACAACGCCTCAAGAAGGATTCGTTCATTTCTGAACTCTTCCTCTCGTGTGTATTCTGTATACTAAGAACTGTTATTTGATTTAGAACGTCAATGCTTTTAGATAACGTGCCTGAACCGATCAACTCTTGATATAGGAAATGTTCAAAACATTATCCAACAATACAAAATTATATCCTTCTTTACTAATAAAGAGACTGATATGATGTTGTATATCAGGTTCGGTATCTAATAACATTTGTTCAGAATCAATGTATTCTTGTAATACAGGGTGACAGTGACCAACAGACTTGGCTGCAACACTTGCACGGTTTCTATCTCATGAAACTTATCACCCGTTCTCAGCTCTCTACCTATCTGTAGCCCATGTAACAGATTACATATGCGGGATCCTGATCCGGTATCTCATACCCAGGACATAAAGGATACTGAGAAACAGTTCTATGTAATGAACACACCCGAAGATGATGCATCAGCATGCACTTTCTTCGTTTGGGCGACACGGGAAATCTGGTATTCCCCAATTTCCTGCTCTGTCTTATAACAATTATAAGTTGGAGCGGGACCAACGTTCCCCAGCTCAGTATAACAAGCGGGTTCGGTTAATTCATCCGTTTTATTATCTTGATTAAGGCGTGATATGGTCGCTACCTGGAGAGAGAGAGAAAATAAAACACTCAGCGTATGCTCATGCAAGATTAGATTGGTTATCTAATATATCTAATCAGGATGTCTCCCACTGTTTTAATCAAATCTTCCTTCAAACCCTAAAAGGAAAGACTAGCCGGGATAAATTACACGCTACAAGTTCGCCAATCTTTCAGCCAGTCCAGTGTCGGAACTTTGAGGGAGATCCCCCGTGCTTTCGCACGAACCTAATTAAAGTAAACCTCATTTTCCCAGAGGCGTAACCCCGTTAACACCTTTCTAGACACCTACTTGATCGGCCAATTGTAATGTGTAAAACTCTCCCAGGAGTAACTCTTACTCGCAGCGGGTATCGGGATCCAACTATCTCATAGAAGGTATGCAATCTCATTGAAAATTTCAACACTTGAAATTCCCAATAATATTTTGCCCAAAGCGATCTATGACCTTGATTGAGTCAACAAACCATAGACCGCAAGTAAAGTTCAACCCGTCATTTCCCGATTGAATTAAACCCACCCGCACGACCCTTGACTGAGTCAACAAGGCCGCACGACTACCCTAATCCAATCGCATCATATGCTTTGCAGATAAGCACTAATCAGCTACCGCACACTACGCCTTGACTGAGTCAACAAACGCAGCACGAATACTAAATACTACTTATCTGAAATGACGGAGGGCTACGACAGGTTTTTAAGAAAACCTTTTGCGCAATGAACTTTATATCGTTGTAGAATCGAGTGATTTTAAATAGAGTGTTTTTTTGGCTTTTCTAGTTTTGCTAAAGGGGTCACTCCCGGTGAAGGGATCGTCCGCCCTTTCCTCATCGAATAAGCTGCAGGGTATATCATATATACCACTATGCAAAGTGAGAACTATAGAAGCAATCAAAATACAAACTGAGTTTGTAGCATCTGCTAGTTTCGCTAAAGAGGTCACTCCCGGTGAAGGGATCTCGGCTCTTTCCTTATCGAATAAGGTGCTGGATGTTCTACAAGGAACACCGCTATGCAGAGCAAGAACTAGAGCTACCAGTTTTTAAATAAGTTTCTACAACATCTTTAGGTTTCTTTTAGTTTCATTAATCTAATTAATGAAGTCCCATTTTATTATGCTTCACAAGCATCACATTTGAAACGAAATCTGCAATATAACATATATCTCATATATATAATATAAACATTCGTCTCAGGCAGTAATATGATCTCATCACAGAACATTGCAGCAGAAGAACATATATGAAATATTGGATATACTAGGACGTCCGTGTTTTCAATACGAGCCTGTATAAAAAACGGATTCTACGGTCGTGATGAATAGCCAAACCCACATCCCTAGATCCCTATGAGAACGGCAAGCAACACTGCCAATTCTAGGGTTAGGAGACCCGGTCTCGACTCCTGGAGATGGTCTCCCACTGGACCCTAGAACCCGGTTACTTGTGCTCCCCGACTTGGGTCTACCTAATGCGGAAAATTAAATAATATACAATGGTGACATCATCCTCAGCCCGGAAGTGCCCCAATAAAAGAATATTACATACAAATGAATTTTACATGAATGAAAAAGAAAAAATTCTCATCTCACATAAAACCCCCGGCTATTCAAAACGCGACGATACAATATAACATATCACAGCAATACATAATATCTCATATCATCAACGTAAGCAAGTATGCGTATCCCGATTGTCGTTGATGTATAGCAACGAAGCCGGCGATACACCACATACTACGCTTACGGTCACAGAAAAGAAAGTGTAAAACTACAACAGTTGGAATCCGCAACCTCCTTAGACATCGCTTGCCTAACCAAATGAATTCCTTAGACATCGCATGCCTAACAATTATAAACCCCGCATTTTAGTCTCATTATCGAAAACTCTTTTCAATATCAAGTCGGGCAATTCAACAAGATTCCCGACATCCAAATCGATTGCTCGTCGCAAACTTTAGTAGACGGCCGCACCCCCAGATGCCGTCGACGAAGTGCACTAAGGCGGAACACCGCTGCCGCGAGCACCCGAACGGATGCTTTTGGCGACGGGGTTCTCCTACAGTCACTTGGTCGGGGCTATGGGGCGTAGATGTCTGTTATGTTTACCCGGCGAGTATCCGCGTACGCTATGTGATTGCGACGGACTTTTGATCACATCAAAATTCCGTGGCAACCGATCATCTGAGACTGAACTGCTAGATTTATAACATTCAAATTAGTTATCTCATAACTACCAGTGGATTCCAAATATTGTATCACATTCCAGATAAATAGACAATGTTAAACTTTCCGATCGAATAATCAAACATCCAAGTTTTTCCAAATAGTTCTCAACACTTGAAATTAGTTTAAAAACATCCATCACATGCTACAGTACCAATGGTCCAGCCGTAGAAGGGTCAAGCCAACGCCTCACATGTGGCACGCTGTACTGCCACAAATCCTAAGGTTCAGAGGCAGTTCAAGACGGTCACATAATCGAGTTAAGGTTTGTTGTCTTCTAGAGGGTCCACCGCGTTACTTGCACGACTTAGAACATTCCTAAACTACGAAAAAATCCAACGCTTGGAAATTTTCCGGCAGGGGAAAAAGTGAGTTATTGATATCTGGTCGAACTTTTTAACACGATCTAAAAATTACCCGGACAAACTAAACAAAGTTAAATTATCCGATCGAATCAACGAGTCCCCAATACAACCCTAGAAAACTCAACACTTGAGTGGAATTAAAACATTCCCAGAAAAAATTGCCAAGAAAGGACCTAAGAATAAATATATGAAATTCCAGGGACTAATTCAAAATTTTGGCCACGGAATCGCCCCCAAACCCTTGGTTTGGCCGCGGTTCCGCGGTCATATGAGCAAAATTAGTGGGCCATACTTCACAGTAATTCTTAGTTTTTCCTGATTGTTTTTCTGAGTATTTTTAATACTGAAAAAAATCACATTTTTAGAAAATGTACAAAGAGGGCTATAAACCGGGTATTCGGAGTTCGATCGGACTTTAAACTTCGCCTAGACTTCGCTTAAAGCTCTAGCTTGGCTCTGATACTACTGTAGGGATGCTAGGCACGCACACAAGGGTCTACGAGGCATCAACCATGCCCGATTAAAATTTTAGCCGTGCCGAACAACCCAAAGCCGGATCTTTAAACTAAAGTTTAGGTGAAAACAAGCATGTTAAACTCTTTAACACTAAGTGAGAGGGATTACAACCTTTGTAGATCTGGTCCTTCACTTCTTAAACTCCGTGTTGAGGTCCCTTCGCTGCGATCATCATGTTCCGGACTCTCGAGAGGCTTCACGAAGAGAAAGATTGCTTCCGATCTTCGATAACAAAGATGATCTACCTTGAAGTTTCATTAACACAAGATAACACTCACTAAATGAAGTAAACACTCTCATCTAAAGGGCAAGGATAGATGAGAATGATGAAATAGGATTTTTGCTCTCTTTTATTTTCTTATTCTCACTCATTTTCATCACAAAATCAAATCAAGAAAGCTTTTTTCCATGAAAAGAGAAGGAAGAAGAAGAAGATAATGAATCATTCCTTTTGTGATGAATAATGAATTAATTGTAGTGGTTACAAATCTAACCAAGGGTTAAGCATGAAGGAGTTAACCCTTGTAGAGAATTAACTAGAGTTAATGGTTTGGATTGGGTTAACATAATATCAAGCAAAACACAAAGTCAAAGCTTCATGATGCTTCATGCAAAAGTTAACACTAATCCAAACCCTAACCAAGTTTAAACCCTAAACCATTGTTAAATTTGTAACTCTAACATGTTACAATATTATATATCACATATACAATATATTTTATAACAATAGAAAATAATACAATTAACATATATCGCATATATATCAATGTATTATCCCGTGAGAAAATGAATCTTTTAGTGAGCTAATATTAGTTAATGTAATTTAATATATCATATATATTATTATACATTAAATTATCGAATCGACACTTGATCCGACAATCCGGCTATATCGCATATAACCGACTAATACGATGACCCGGCTATATCACATATACCCGGCCGATATCTCATATCGCGAGAATCCAATACGGTATCACATACCGCATTATCCTCGGTCCCACACATATCACATATGTGCCCCTACTCCATTTTGCCTGAGCCAAGAAACCTCTGTGTAGGACTCTAAAGAATCGTCAATATACAGGCAGTAGGTGATAATCATATCAAACACCCACAAGCTGCAAGCGGTCAGCTAAACGTAACAGCCACCCAGGTATTGAGCACTCAGAAGATCAACAAGCAAGCCTGTACATTCTCCTGTGAATCCAATCAGTAACACTTCCGTACAGTCCGGTCTCGTCGTCTGATATGTCGCATATCTCGCCTAAGGGTGGTAAACGTCAGACCCAAGTAGCTCGATAAGTCGTGTCGATATGAGGTCTATAACAGTTCGAGAAACTACTGATAACACTTACCAGTAAATCTCAGCAACCCTGGCCAGGGATTTCCGGTTATAGCCAATCGAACACAGCAGAACATCAACTCCCTATACCGGGAGAGACGAATCCCCTCCTATCGCTCATTGCCTCCATGTGATTCGGGACTGTACCCAAAAGCCACCTTTTTGCATGCCCTCTTAGATGTGGTATGATGGAAATCAAAGCACAGTGGGAATCACACAAGACTCTACGACGATCTCGGGTCAACAGACTACTCTGTACCAGTGTCACTGGAGACCTGCCATCTGACGTGAGGTATAATTCCATCTGGGAGTTCTCGGCGAGTCCGTCCAGTGTACCCAGTCTCCACTGAGCACCCATACACCCATCATATGGGTCCATCCATCGCCTATCATATGGGTCAAGATGCGTATACGCTAGTCTACTCTGGTGTATCGATGCCCTGTCTCAATACACCCTCAACTAGGAACAGTTATAGGATGTACTCGTCGACTACCGTGGCCCCATTAGCATGATCTCATCATAGTCGCAGTAGTCGGGTACATATCCTAAGGGCTTTATCAACATGTAGCATAGAGACAATCAGAGTACATGTTAAGATAGAGTACAACTAGATAGCATACTATCATATCGAGCAAGAAAGTCCTCCCTATATATGTCCTAGCATCCACTACAATATACATCGTATGTACAGTAATGGCCTCTAGGTCATACATATAACTAACAGTTTCCTCATCGTCCTTCTTATCGACATCTACCTGGGGACCGTTACGTACAGCTAGTGCCGCTTGCGGCCTGTGGTTAAACCCACTGCCAGCATAGTGTCGAGTCTTTAGAGTCACACACAGAGAGTTTCCCTGCACCGGGCAAAAGGTGTAGAGGCCGTATGGTTTTACGGCATGGCCGCGATCACTTACGTACACTTGTGCACGTATTATGATCGGGCAGATAATACTAGCGGGCTTTGGTTTAAGCCAGATTCTAGTATTATACAGATGTTTTTATTCAGTCAAAGATTATCCGTGTTTTTTGGAAATACTGATGGGAGGGGCAGTCTCGTAATTTGTCGGGAAGCTTCTAGAAGAAGATGACTCATTTGTATTTATTTCTTTTTAGATTAAACACAAATGAGGTGGAGAGATGAGCTGTATGTTTTCATTAAATGCTTAATGACTCATGAGGTGATTCACCATTTAGGATTAAATGAAGATTACAAGATATTTCTATATATTTATCAAAGAGATATTTGTATCCTTGATATTATTCATTCATGAGTGATTATTCATTATCATTATCACAAAAGCTTTCTCTCTCCTCAAGTCTTCATCTTCTTCCTCAAACCCTAAAAGCTCTCATGAGTTGAGAAACCTAGGGTTTAAGTGACTAAGCAATCCATCTAATTACTCTACACCCTCTAGGACTTCTAGATTAGCGAGTTAGAAGCCGCAGTTATCTCAGATTCAAGATAGAAGCTCGGACTATAGACTCTCGGGTGGATCGCCTTTGACTCGAGGAGGCCGTTGAGGTGCGCTTGTTCCATAGAGACTACGAGGTGTGGAGGATAGCGATGAAGACCCGAAGGACAAGTAACGTGAGGTATAACTTCGAATCCGAGTAGTTAAACCTTTCGTAGTTTGCTAGTAATGGTTTAGACACGATCCGTGTGCTCAAGTCCGTGTTACGAAGCTTTGATAATTGTTTTTTCTATATTCCGCCTCCCCGCAAGCTCGTAGGGTGCGTGACATGGACTTACAGTGGTATCAGAGCCTACTAAACCTTTACTAGCTTGTTAGCAACTAATTAGAACTTCGATCGTCAGAAAAACACGAAAACATAACCCCGGACCCCTCAAGTTTCTGTCAATTTTAAACGTGTCGAAAAAATTATTTGCTAGGTATGAAAATTCAGAGCAGGGAATTCTAAGAATACTGGAGAAATACGAGGAGCTAACTCGTTTAGACTGCCGCGGAAGCGCGGCAGATTGGTGCGATCGGCCGTGGATCCATGGCCGAGTCAACTCAGAGTTGACTCGTATTTGCACAGTAACTCTTATTTTGTGGTGTTTTGTTTTCCTGTATATTCTGTTTCTGCCTAGGTTATTTCAGTGCTGGCTTGCACATGGGGTAGAGACGGAAAAAGGTTGTCGATCGAAATTCTAAGTTATTTGCTAATCACGTTTAATCTGTGATGTTTAATGTGTTCGTAAAGCTCCCCTAATTGCTAGTATGTCGGTTAGCAGGGGTTGCACATTTCTGTAATGGTTTTTACTGGTTTGTGTATATGAACTTCATTGGATCGTTGTGATGATTAGCCGGGGTTTGAGATGAGTTTTTATATTCATTCATTCGATGTAAATTGTAATATGATGTAATATTCTTTTGCGGGGCACATCCGGGCTGAGGTTGTAGGCACCGTTGTATTATTTCATTTACTGTTTTATGCTCCTAGGATAGACCCAAGGTGGGGTGCACAAACTACCGGGTACTTTGAAGTGTTTAGTGACCTACTCACGTTGTTGAGGGAGACCGCTTCATTTCGGGTACTTGGCGGGTAGTTTGCCGTACCCGTAGAGGTCTAGGGTGGGGTAATGGCTATTCATCACAACTGTGTAATCCGTCTTTCGTTGCAGGCTCAAAGAAAACGCGGATTGCTTGTATATCCAATAATGTTCATCTGTGATCTGGAATGCCTATTATTGCGTCTGACGAATGTACAATATCTATATATGACATCTATTAGGCGTTACTTATGTTTTACACCCGCGCTAGCCCAGCCCTCGCTCTATCCTTAGTTAAGTAACCTAACGGGTGAATGACGGGACCCAGGGGCGAATGCAGATGGCATAAGAGGACGTTGTATTTTTGTTGTTTTCTGCAATGATAGGTTAATTGATGGGACGCATTATTTTTAATGCAAAGAAAACAAACCAAAGTTGAATCGTTGGAAAAAATTTAAAAGAAACCACTCGGTTATTTTAAAAGAGCAGAATTTTTTAATTGTGGAGCTTTAACCACTCCTTTTAAAAAAAGCTATCAGGTTCCTTCTATTATATCAAGTTCACTACGTTCACGGTTTCGGTAAAACCAGTCGTAGCCCTCCGTCATTTCTTATGGATGGTCAGTAGTATTCAAGCTATGTGTGTTGGCCTTCGTCAAGGCATAGTGTTTGGTAGCTGCTGGGGTATTCATTTGTTGCATAGATAGATGAGTTAGTTTGGGACAGTCGTATTACCTTGTTGGCCTTCGTCAAGGGTATGTATGGGTGGGTTCAAATTAATAAGATAATGATAGGCAGAACTTGACATGTGACTTCTGATTTGTTGGCCTTCGTCAAGGTCATAAGAACATGGGGCAAAAATCCACATCGGGAGTTTCTAAAGAAACTGAAACTTGCTAGTGTTGCATACCATTTGGAGTTTGATGAATGTTGGTAGGATTCCTTCAGCATTATCATACGATGATATTTGGATCCCGATCCTACTGTGAGTATCTGCTACTCATCAGGAGATTCGTCACTTAACGATCAATGCTATAAACCAGGTAGGTGTCTAGAACAGTGTCAGCGGGGCTACGCCTCCAGAGAAAAGAGGTTATTTAATTAAGGAACTTCGCGAAAGCGTCATAAAACCTCCCTCGAAGTACCAACACTAGCCTGGCTGAACGGTTAAGCAAGTATTGTACGGTGAGATCAGTCCTGGCTAATTCTTCTTTTATGGTTTGAGGAAGGATTCGAGAAACAGTGGGAGCCATCCAGTTTAGATAAACTAAAAACCAATCTAAACTTGCAAGAGCATCATGCTAAAGTGTTCCCTCTCTCTCTCTTTGCAGCGACCTTGTGACCATGACTAGGTTACATCTAGATAACAAAATGACTGAATCTGACTTATATGATTTGCAAAGGTCTGTCCAGATGTCCATTGCCTATGACAAGCTGGACCACCCTTCCCAGGTCCAGTTTCCACCGTCGCGGATATGGATATCCGTCAGACAAGGGAAAAGGATAGTGTGAATGCCCAGTGCCTCGTGTTGGTTTCAGTTGATGGTGTATACCAGAAGCAGCATGAGAAGATGGACTTAGTTTCCATCTTTCTCCATAACAAAGATTTATATGGAGAGCAATCTCGTATCGTAAGATATGAGACTTCGAACGAATTATTTCAAGCAAGGTTGGCTGTCGGGTCATCTGTAGGGGACAACGTCCTTACGATGACTAGCTATATTGATGAGCTCAAGGACCTGGAGACCACGTTGGGAAACATGTCATATGTTGAATTATTTCCACAGTCCCTACCCTCTACTTACACCCTGAAAGAAACCAGGGAGACACCCGCTCTGCTTAATGGCGGACCTTCTTCTTCTGCATCTAGGGCGAAAGAAAAGGGTGAAAAGAAGAAGACCTCCACAAAGCCGATATACAGTACCAGTGAAGTAGAAGGAAAGGGAAGAGCAAAAGTTTCGGGACTTGGTGTATGTAAGGAGGGATGTTCCTATTGTTATGGGATTGGGCATGGGCAGAAAGATTGCAGGGCTTTGGAAGCCAGTAGCCAGGATTCGAAGCATGTTGTGGCTTCGGCTCGAGTGTGTTTGTGATTGAGAACTGTTTGTCAATTAACTTTACTTCCTGGGTACTAGATACCGGATCAGGATCTCATATCTATAATTCATTACATGCTTTGAGAAACCGTAGAGTTATCAGGGTTGGTGATTTATCTCTCAGAGTTGCAAACGGAATGAGCATGGACGCTGAATCCGTGGGAGAATATCGCCTAGGTTTGACAAGTGGGCAGATATTGATTCTACGTAACTGTTTGTATGTACTTAGTTTGACTTGTAATATCATATCAGTGTCCTCACTTTCGAGAGAGGGATATGATTTTACATTCGTAAGCGATGTAGTTCACATCCACCTAAATCAAGTTCTGATTGGGTCCGGTACATTAGATGACGGTATATACGTATTGAATCAAGCTCAGGTTTTCAATGTCCAGAATACACTTAAAAGAAAGTCTCCAGAATTAAATCAAGCTTTCTTATGGTATTGTAGACTAGGTCACATCAATGAAAGAAGGTTGACTAAGTTACATAGAGAAGGATATTTGAATCCGTTCGAATATCAATCTTATACTACTTGTGAATCTTATCTCATGGGAAAGATGACAAAGACTCCGTTTACTGGACACGGAGTAAGATCGAGCGAGCTCTTGGGACTCATACACAGCGATGTGTGTGGTCTAATGTCTACACATGCGCGATGTGGTTATTCCTACTTCATTACTTTTACGGATGATTTCTCTAGGTATGGACATATTTTCTTGATGAAGCATAAATCCGAGGCCTTTGAGAAATTCCAGGAATACAAGAATGAAGTAGAAAACCAAACAGGCAAAAGTATCAAGACACTGAGATCTGATCGAGGTGGTGAATACTTAAGTGCCGAGTTCCTGGGTTACTTAAAAGAGAATGGAATTCTCTCTCAGCTTACTCCTCCATACACACCACAACACAACGGTGTATCGGAAAGGCGGAATCGAACCCTATTGGATACGGTTCGTTCCATGATAAGTAAGGCTGAGTTACCGCGATCTTTCTGGGGTTATTCACTAGAATCAGCTGCATATCTTTTGAACAAGGTTCCAACCAAGACTGTGCCTACCACACCATATCAGATGTGGAGTGGGAAGAAACCCTATCTTCAGTACCTGAAGATATGGGGATGTCCAGCTTTTGTAAAAAAGCAGCATCCAGACAAGCTCGAGGCACGCTCAGTACAGTGTATGTTTGTGGGATATCCAAAGAACACCAAGGGGTATTATTTCTATTACGCAGAGGAACAAAAGGTTTTTGTTTCTCGTCATGCCCACTTCTTGGAAGCTGAATTTTTAGAAAATCAGAAGAGTGGGAGCGTAATAGAACTGGAAGAAATTCCAGAACCACAAGCTGTTACTGAAAGTATGGTAGAACCAGAAGTTTCAGAAGAAAGGGACATACCAGCGCCTATCCACAGAAGTTGTAGGCAGTCTCATCCGCCCGAGAGATACTACGGTTTTCGCATTGACGGGGATCGAGAAGATTGCATCATTGATAATGATGACCCTACTAGCTTCCAGCAAGCCATTCAGAGGGCGACTCGGTAAAATGGCTGGATGCAATGCGGACCGAAATGGGGTCCATGTACACTAACAAAGTATGGACTTTGGACATTGCTCCAGATGGGGTAAAACCCGTAGGATGCAAATGGATCTTTAGTGTTGGAGATAGTGCCCTCAGAGTCAATTATTAGGTCACAGGTACGTGATTGTAATGATTGATAGAGGACCTATCCCGGTAGGACAGTCTTACTCGAGATGATAGTATGCTATCTGGTTTACCTTTATCATCGTGTACTGTTTTAAGTGACCTGACACGTCGCTATTACACGTTGATAGAGCCCCTAGGATTCTTGCTTGACCACCAGCAGTATGAGGGCGATCATATAAGTGGGAGCTGGGGTCTATAAGCATATCCTTAAAAGGTCCCTAGTCGTGAGAGTTTCGAGACAGGGCATCGATTCTCCATAGTAGACTAGTGTATACAGTCGAGACCCCGACGAGGGGCGGTGGCCGGTCTCACAAGCCACTGGTGTCAGTTGGATCACCTAAGATGTATACAGGTGCTCATTGGGTTATGAGTACACCGGACAGGACTCGCCGGGAACATGCTAGTTGGTCATATACCTGACGTCGGATGGCAGTTCCCTGGTGACATGTGTGCAGGTTAGTTCATCGACCTGGGGATCGTCATTTGTCTCGTGTGAGTTCCCACTGTACTTTGATTACTACCCTACCACGGCTCAAAGGAGTCGTGCAAACAGGTTTTAGTTGGGTACAGTCCCGAGCCACATGGAGGCAGTGAGCGTATCTTCAGGGGTTCGTCTCTCCCGGTATTGGGGGTGAGGTCGTGCTGTGTCTAGGAGAGCCATTACACGAAGCCCTCGGCCGAGGCAAGGAGATTTACTGGTAGGTATTCCAGTAGTATCTCAGGGTGTTCTGGGCTACACTCTGACACGACTTGTACCGCTTTTGGGGGTCTGACTTTTACCAACCCCCTAGGCCCGCCATGCAATGCTCATAGACGAACGGACCGGACTGCACGGATATTGTCACTGACAGGCTCAGTAGGGTTGTCAGGCTGAGTTCGCTCACAGACATCCCTTTTGGTCAATACCTGGTGGCCCGTTCTGTATTGGCTTATACCTCTAACGTGCTAGTGGTTAAATCCACAACCAAGGTGTTGACGAGTCTTTAGAGTCCCCCACATTCAGTTACTCAGCTTTCGGGCGAAAGGTTGTAGAGGCCGTATGGAGATATGGCAAGGTCCGATCAGATACGTGCGGTATTGCACGGATCAGGATCGGACAGTTTGTACTATAGGCCGTATGGATGTATGGCAGGGTTCGATCAGATACGTACGGTATTGCACGGATCAGGATCGAACAGATATCACTAGCCGGCTTTGGTATAAGCCGGATCCTAGTATAGTACAGTGTAGATTTTGTCTCATTGCATTTGTATTTCGGTCGAAATACAGATGCGGGTGTGTATGCACAGTATCGGGGTTTTCCTGTAATTTATTATAGGACCAGTTTTCTGGAGTTGCCAGTTTGCTTTTAGTTTCGGCCGATTTCCATTGTTTCGTTCATTGGCCGAAGATTGGTGGAGGAGGGCTTATTTGCATTGTTGCAAATAGGCAATTGTGGAGGGGGGGTCTTTGCATTTTTCCTTGTATCATGATGGAGCACCTTACCTTGACTTCTTGACTTTGTTTTTCATGATGGCTTGACTTTGGCTAATCATGGTTGTTGATTACTTGTTTTGGAGTGTGGGTTATGGTTGTGATCATTGGATTCTTTCATCATCACTTGCTTGCATCATTGCATTCCACCCACCCCCTTGACCTTGTTCTCTCTCTCTCCAATCACACATGATGGGGGGGGGCCGGCCATTCCTATGGTGAAGGGGATTAATTTTTTTTTGGTATGCTACATTTTTCCCACCTCTCTCCAAGCTCTCTTTTCTTCCACCAAATGGCAATTCCACAACCCCAAATGAGACTTCTTCTCTAGATATTCTACAGCGAATCTTGGGCACGTCGAGTAGCCGGCTTCGTGCCCGAGTTGCCTCGGCATTGAGGTGGGAGCCCGTAAAAGAAGTAGGCGATGTGGTGCACTTCCGGCGACGAGGAGGAGACGGGACATTCCGCAGGAGATTGGGACGACGACGAGAAGACCGGAGGACTTGGATCGTCGGTATACTTCTATTCCCTTTCTTGTAGATAGCTAGGACTAGTTAGTGGTTACGATCCGGGTGTTAGTGCGCGGCGGTACCGGTTTGCTAAGTCCGCAAAATTAAAGTTTTTCACCGCTTCCGCATTTGGCCGTCGGATTGACGGACGGGGCGCCGCCGTGCACTTACACTGGTATCAGAGCCTCGCCATTAACTTAGTCTAGCTTGGTTTAATGTGTTTCCATTTCCGATCGATCAAAAAGTTCCAAAACCGTGTTTTTCAAAGTGACAGTTTTCTGTTGAAATTTTTCAGTCTCGAAAAATTTTTCAGGTTGTAAAATATTGATGTACTGGAAAATATAAGAGCACTGTAAAAATTCGATGAAGTGACTCCACTATGGGAGCGCGGAACCGCCGCGAAAACCCCCTTCCCGCCGCTGTTCCGCCGCACACTGTGGAGATCACTACACCAAATTTCTACAGTGTCTTTGTGGGCTTAAAATTGGGGTTTTGGAATATTAACATTGGGCCCAGAATTTCTTTAACTGCTACAGTATTGCTTGGGGGCCCACTTGTTAAAATTTGATTGATCGGATATTTTAAACACATTTTTCACAGTATTTACATTATATCTGCGACCGTGAATGTCACTTGATCGGTAAATCCGGTCTAACTGCTATAGCCCGGTTAGACGGATTTGCGAACGTGACTTTCACGTTGATGTTCTATGTATTGCTGTGATGTTGCGGATCGGTCGTGGGGATAGCCTGGATGCAATGCTAGTACAGTTTTGGTTGTATTATGTACATTTGATATTGCGGGGCGAGCGTCCGACATGTGGACTGCCGTCACTGCCTGTTTGTATTATTATTTTGGGGCACGACCTGGTTGCGGTCGATGTACCCGGTGTATGTATATTTTACTTTCTGTACTAGGATTACCCCACGGAGGGGTGCACGGATAGCCGGGTTCTAGAGGGCAACAAGCCCGCATCTCATGGCATTGAGACGGAGGGGGCTTCACTCTAGGATTGGCGGGCTATTCGCCGCACTCGTAGGGGGTACAGGTTGACCCAGGAGGAGTGCCAAGGTTACCGGATTCCGTGAAGTGCTGGGTGGTCCATTCACGGAGCTGAAGGGGGCTGCCTCGCTTCAGGTTTTGGCGGGTGACTTGCCGCGCCCGTAGGGGTCTAGGATTTCATTGCACAGGCTATCCACACGACCAGGGGAACGTCGGGTTTCAGCGGCTCTGTGAAACCCGGGGATCCCAGATATCTGTATTGTTTCTGTGATGCTGTACATTTTCTGTGATGTTGCATTTCTTTTCACGCCTTGAGCGAAATATAATATATTGGTATATATATTAGTAGATGTTGTATATGTTTTACATCCGCGCTAGTCCAGTCCCCGCTCTGTCGTTAGTTAGCTAACCTAACGGGTAATGACGGGACCCAGTGGCGAATGCGGATGGCATATACGTACATCAGTATATTTTCGTTCTTTTTGGTGTGATCAATTGATGGGACTGCATTGATTCGGATCAATGCAAGTTTAAAAACAAACCTAATCTGATGTTGTTGGAACACTTTTTCAAAAAGCTGTTATTGCAAGGACGTTCACTTTTGTTTTGCATCGTGATATTCAGTTGTAATATCCTGCTCCTCAGTCGACGAGGCAAGGGCCGAGATCCCTTCACCGGGAGTGACCCCTTGGACAGAAGTTTGCGTCAGGGCATTAACTTCACTATAGCCGATTACTATTGCTTTGCATCGCGGTATTCATTTGGAATATCCTGCACCCCATTCTACGGGGAAAGAGCCGAGATCCCTTCACCGGGAGTGACCTCTTTAGCAACGGTTTTCGTCACTATATTTTTAAAAGCTATCCGTTCCTTCGACGATATCAAGTTCTTTGCGTTAAAGGTTTTCGCCAGAAACCATTCGTAGCCCTCCGTCGTTTCATATGGGTGGTCAATAGTATTCAAGCTGTGTTTGTTGGCCTTAGTCAAGGCACGGTGTTTGGTAGCTATTGGGTGTTCATATGCTGCATAGATAGATGCGTTGGTTTGGGACAGTCGTATAGCCTTGTTGGCCCTAGTCAAGGGCTTGTACGGGTGGGTTCAAATCAACCTGGATAATGACGGGTAGAACTTGACATGTGACTTATGATTTGTTGGCCTTAGTCAAGGTCATAAGAGCATGGGGCAGAAATCACATCGGGAGTTTCAAAAGAACTGAAACTTGCCAAATATGCGCATACCTTCTGGAGTGTAATACCGTGAGCGGATTCCGTCACGTTGTCATGCGATGAGAGTTGGATCCCGATTCCCACTGATGAGCTAGTTTACTCCTCGGGTAACCCCGATAAATTCTTCTTTCAGGTTTGGAGGAGAATTTGAGGTACAGTGGGAGGATTCCAGATTAGATAAATTGGTAACCATTCTGATCTAGGTTAGAGTGCACGCTGAGTGTTTCTTTTCTCTCTCTCTTTGGCAGCGACCATTGACCCGACCCTAGACTATGACTCAGTGACCAAGTTGACCGAACCTTCTTAAACACTGGCTTTTGGATTGTCAGAGTTGCAAACCTCATTGCCACTCCTACTTTTATCCTTTTCTCCAGGACACCCCGTTTTACTACGAACGTCCACTTCCATTGGACAAAACCATCGTATGGTTAGATACGAACTCGAAAGAATTTATTCGAGGATGGTTTCCGGTTCTGGAGAAAACGGATAGGATTATTCAGTTTTCTTTTCCTTTTTCCTTCTCTCAAGTTGTGAGTACTCCTTGGTTTAGGAGATAGTACACCTATTACGCAAATTGGATAGTCTTCTTCCAAACCATAGGCAGGTGCCGACCGGTAGGGAATGAAGGAAACCAATTAGCATAACGGTGGTGTGCAGAAATGTATTAAGTTAAGACATAGCAAGGGATTAGTAAGAGGGCAAAGTAAATTGCAACAGATATTCACGACCAAACCAGGTATTTCATTACCACTCCCAAATCACGTTTGTATTTCTCCAGAACACTCCGTATCACTACGAAGATCCACAGTTTATTGGATACTCCATCGTATGGTTATATACGAACTCGAAAGGAATTTATTCCAGTTCGGGGATGGATTCTGGTTCAGGAGAAATAGGAATAATGTTTATTCGGTTGTCTTTTATCTTCACCCTCTCTCATTGCGAGTGTTCCTAGGATTGGGACAGTACACCCATTATGCTTATTGGATAGTCTTCTTTCAAACCATAGGCTGGTGCCGAACGGTAGGGAAGGAAGAAAACCATTTGGCCTAAAAGGGTGTGCAGAAGGTAAAGACTAAAGACATATGAAGGGATTTGGAAAGGTGGCAAAGAACTATACGGTTACAGTCGTGAATCTGGAAGAGGCATTACTAGGAATACCGGGATACCCCATCGGAACATTTCAATGTTTCAGTTTCACTGTGTAATGTTAAAGGAAAACTGATTTCCCGATTAGATACTTACTCCAGGGTATGTATTTACCAGGTACGATTCTCACATCTGTATGGTTTTACAGATGATGAGTGGGAGTAAGTTATTGGGAATTGGGTGATTATCCTCATTATATCAGGATTCGTTGTAATCGGTGATATTTGAGGAAATCACCTGGGTTGTTTGCCGGTCGGCAAATATTTGGTTTTGAATATCCGCTGTTATGCACCAATTTCAAATTGATATATATGTACGTCTATTTTCATAGAGTGAGATATACCTTTCTGAAATTATGTCTACGACATTTACCTATATCAGTGGATGGTTAGGTAAGGAGCATTAAACAGCGGTGTAATTCTTCTTAACCATAAGTATAGTTTTCAACCTACGACACACAGTGAATGAGTTATCAGACTCAAGGGACTTATACAAAGGATTGTATATTGTCCAGGGTCCATCAGGACAGAGGGCTTGGTCCTCGTACTATATTCGGTTTACTTATGACTTCTCTAGTTTTTAGACAGGTGTTTCGCGGAAACACAGGGTCCAAATTTTGAGAAGTTATAGGTATTTGAATAGAGTAGAGAACCAGGTATAGCAAGTATCGGGATTCTTCAAAGAGATCGAAGATGTAGATACTTGTGTATGGTATTCAGTTGATAGTAATGATAAAGAGATCTTGCTTCTCTTTCAGGTTACTCATAATTGGAAGTATTCCTAAGTTGAGTAACGCTGATCGGCCTCCTTCCATTTTGTTGACATGCGCTGGGGACAGCTGCATGATTTGAATCTGGTTCAATTAAATCAGTGCCTCTGTTTCTATATTGGATATAGAACAGTTCATATCTTAACGATGTTAAGGTACGGGGAGTTGTCCGGCTTATGCTTAAAACCAGACACTGGACAACTCAAGGCACGTTTCTGTAATGGCTGTTTGTGGGTTGACCCAGGCTATGACGCGGGTTGATTTTCTACCATCTGGATGAACAATAGCAATATTGATCTAGACTCGCCACAGTTTTAATAAAAATGGATTTTTTCAGAAAACAGTAGTGGGAGTATGGTAGAACTGGAAGTGATTCCAGAACCACAAACGATTACTGAAGATTTGATAAGGAACCTAAAGATTCAATCTGGATTGACATTCCATTGGCCACTCCGCAGATACGGTGGGTAACTTCAGGCACCCGAGGGGTACTCCGGTAGCCTCAAGGACGGTGACAGGGAAGTTCTTGTTTACCCACAATTACCATTGCTGTTGTTCCAGGCTGCGAGACCCGGCGGGAGGATGAGTATAGCGTCGTTCTGAACTCGCTTCAGAAGTGTACGTGTATATGACTCTGCCAGAGGGTTGTCGTAGTCAGTGGGAGCAGCGGAAGCATTGGTGGACAAGTAGCTTATGTCTATTTATAGACTAAAGCAGATGTAGCGGAGATAGATCATCTACTTCTGACGTGACAGTCATGGGTTTGACTTCATCAGAATAGGGGATGGATCTGTTGAGAAGGTAGTAGGGTGTGATATCCTGGTATTTGGATGACATACACAGAGTAGGAAAAGAAACTCCTACACTACGATCGGTTATACTTTGGTCGTCACACAGTTGTTTCTCCATAAAGGAAATGGATTTTATATCAGACATACTGGATCTATGGTTTTAGATCTAGATTTGGGTGGTTTCCCAATCAGGGTACTTGACAGCATTCTAAGAGTATTTAGGATGGACGACTCCTGGCACGGTAGTGTACCTGCAGGTAATGGAGTAACCCTCTCCAAAGGTGTCTCACAAACTAAAGGGGAGAGGGACGGGCATGATTGACAGATCACTTGCTCAGGCAATTGAGTCAATCGTGAGATGTCGAGCACCACACCAGATGTTGTTCTTGCACTAGATGCAATAAGTTGACATTAATCCAATCCTGGAGAAACAGTCGGAAGCAGTTTTAGAACATAAGTGGATGTTCTAGGGAGATGATAACGACAGCCTCATTCAGGAGACAGTTATCATTCCAGGCTTCTAAGGTGACATGGACGACAAGGAGGTTGTCAGAGTTATAGTTTTCCTTCTGATGAGGGGCAGTATTTTGGACAGGTGGTCCAAGGCAATACTGAGGGTGGCATGGCGCAGGATACTGATTAAGTTCAGTTGACGATACAGTCTAAGGAGTTTGGATTTGGAGTTCATTCATGAGCTATGTCCCATCAGACATCCAGACACATCCTAAGACAGGTATTGCTCATTTCGGGAGATGGCTTTCTCCGCGAACTTGAGATATAGAGAGACATAGAAAGAAACAACAAAGCGGATCCACTCACTGAGGCTATTCTTCGAACACAATAGTTTCGCAAACGAGCTTTGTGAGACTGACTAGTAGAGGAGTTGGGTGTTCGGTATCACACGGGCTGTGAGTATGCGACATCGCAATAATTAGCCTTGAGTGCAAGTGGGAGATTGTTGGAGATAGTGCCCTCAGAGTCAATTATTAGGTCACAGGTATGTGATTGTAATGATTGATAGAGGACCTATCCCGGTAGGACAGTCTTACTCGAGATGATAGTATGCTATCTGGTTTACCTTTATCATCGTGTACTGTTTTAAGTGACCTGACACGTCGCTATTACACGTTGATAGAGCCCCTAGGATTCTTGCTTGACCACCACCAGTATGAGGGCGATCATATAAGTGGGAGCTGGGGTCTATAAGCATATCCTTAAAAGGTCCCTAGTCGTGAGAGTTTCGAGACAGGGCATCGATTCTCCATAGTAGACTAGTGTATACAGTCGAGACCCCGACGAGGGGCGGTGGCCGGTCTCACAAGCCACTGGTGTCAGTTGGATCACCTAAGATGTATACAGGTGCTCATTGGGTTATGAGTACACCGGACAGGACTCGCCGGAAACATGCTAGTTGGTCATATACCTGACGTCAGATGGCAGTTCCCTGGTGACATGTGTGCAGGTTAGTTCATCGACCTGGGGATCGTCATTTGTCTCGTGTGAGTTCCCACTGTACTTTGATTACTACCCTACCACGGCTCAAAAGAGTCGTGCAAACAGGTTTTAGTTGGGTACAGTCCCGAGCCACATGGAGGCAGTGAGCGTATCTTCAGGGGTTCGTCTCTCCCGGTATTGGGGGTGAGGTCGTGCTGTGTCTAGGAGAGCCATTACACGAAGCCCTCGGCCAAGGTAAGGAGATTTACTGGTAGGTATTCCAGTAGTATCTCAGGGTGTTCTGGGCTACACTCCGACACGACTTGTACCGCTTTTGGGGGTCTGACTTTTACCAACCCCCTAGGCCCGCCATGCGATGCTCATAGACGAACGGACCGGACTGCACGGATATTGTCACTGACAGGCTCAGTAGGGTTGTCAGGCTGAGTTCGCTCACAGACATCCCTTTTGGTCAATACCTGGTGGCCCGTTATGTATTGGCTTATACCTCTAACGTGCTAGTGGTTAAATCCACAACCAAGGTGTTGACGAGTCTTTAGAGTCCCCCACATTCAGTTACTCAGCTTTCGGGCGAAAGGTTGTAGAGGCTGTATGGAGATATGGCAAGGTCCGATCAGATACGTGCGGTATTGCACGGATCAGGATCGGACAGTTTGTACTATAGGCCGTATGGATGTATGGCAGGGTTCGATCAGATACGTGCGGTATTGCACGGATCAGGATCGAACAGATATCACTAGCCGGCTTTGGTATAAGCCGGATCCTAGTATAGTACAGTGTAGATTTTGTCTCATTGCATTTGTATTTCGGTCGAAATACAGATGCGGGTGTGTATGCACAGTATCGGGGTTTTCCTGTAATTTATTACAGGACCAGTTTTCTGGAGTTGCCAGTTTGCTTTTAGTTTCGGCCGATTTCCATTGTTTCGTTCATTGGCCGAAGATTGGTGGAGGAGGGCTTATTTGCATTGTTGCAAATAGGCAATTGTGGAGGGGGGGTCTTTGCATTTTTCCTTGTATCATGATGGAGCACCTTACCTTGACTTCTTGACTTTGTTTTTCATGATGGCTTGACTTTGGCTAATCATGGTTGTTGATTACTTGTTTTGGAGTGTGGGTTATGGTTGTGATCATTGGATTCTTTCATCATCACTTGCTTGCATCATTGCATTCCACCCACCCCCTTGACCTTGTTCTCTCTCTCTCCAATCACACATGATGGGGGGGCCGGCCATTCCTATGGTGAAGGGGATTAATTTTTTTTTGGTATGCTACATTTTTCCCACCTCTCTCCAAGCTCTCTTTTCTTCCACCAAATGGCAATTCCACAACCCCAAATGAGACTTCTTCTCTAGATATTCTACAGCGAATCTTGGGCACGTCGAGTAGCCGGCTTCGTGCCCGAGTTGCCTCGGCATTGAGGTGGGAGCCCGTAAAAGAAGTAGGCGATGTGGTGCACTTCCGGCGACGAGGAAGAGACGGGACATTCCGCAGGAGATTGGGACGACGACGAGAAGACCGGAGGACTTGGATCGTCGGTATACTTCTATTCCCTTTCTTGTAGATAGCTAGGACTAGTTAGTGGTTACGATCCGGGTGTTAGTGCGCGGCGGTACCGGTTTGCTAAGTCCGCAAAATTAAAGTTTTTCACCGCTTCCGCATTTGGCCGTCGGATTGACGGCCGGGGCGCCGCCGTGCACTTACATTTAGAAAGAAGATTGGTGTGGATGGACAGGTGGAAACCTATAAGGCTAGACTTGTTGCAAAGGGTTTTCGTCAAAGACCTGGTTTGGAATATGACGAAACCTTTTCTCCAGTGGATATGCTCAAATCCATTCGGGTCCTTCTTGCCATTGCTGCCTTCCACGATTATGAGATCTGGCAGATGGACGTAAAGACGGCTTTTCTAAATGGTAATTTAGAAGAATGCGTCTATAAGGATCAGCCAGAGGGATTCATTAAGAGTGGGAGCAGCGGTAAAGTGTGCAAGTTTCTTAAGTCCATTTATGGACTAAAGCAGGCATCGCGGAGTTGGAACATCTGTTTTGATGATACTGTCAAAGAATTCGACTTTATCAAGAATCCAGATGAACCATGCATATACAGTAAGATTGTAGGGAGAGCTGTTGTATTCCTCGTCTTGTACGTGGATGACATTCTCCTAATAGGAAATGATATTCCTATGCTACAATCAGTCAAAGGATTCTTGTCACAGAAGTTCTCCATGAAGGACCTGGGTGATGCCACCTACATTCTGGGGATCCAGATCTATCGTGATAGATCAAAGAGGATGTTGGGACTTTCGCTGTCCAGGTACATAGACACCATATTGAAAAGATTCAGTATGGAAGATTCTAAGAGCGGTAACCTACCGGCTTGTCACGGAATCAACCTCTCCAAAGAGATGTCTCCAAAGACTGATTTGGAAAGGGATCGCATGTCGATTATACCCTAAGCTTCTGCGGTAGGCTCTATAATGTATGCGATATTATGTACCAGACCAGATGTAGCATACGCATTGAGCGTTGTAAGCCGGTATCAGGAAAACCCAGGGGAGAAGCACTGGATAGCAGTAAAGAACATTCTCAAGTACCTGAGAAGGACTAAGGAGATGTTCTTGGTGTATGGCGGAAAAGACCTCCAGATCGAGGGCTTTGCCGACTCCAGCTTCCAGAGTGATAAGGATGACTCCAAGTCCATGTCGGGTTATGACTTTATCCTCAATGGAGGGGCGGTCTGTTGGAAGAGTTCCAAGCAGGACACCGTTGCTGACTCAATGATGGAAGCGGAGTACATAGCTGCTTGCGATGCCGCAAAAGAAGCTGTCTGGATGAAGAAGTTCCTAAAAGAACTTCAGGTGGTTCCTACCAGTATTGATCCAATACCTCTGTATTGTAACAACAACGGCGCTATAGCTTTAGCGAAGGAACCCAGGTCCTATCAGAAGTCCAGACACATATTAAGGCGGTATCACCTGATCAGGGAGATCGTAGATCGCCGGGAGATCGAGATAAAGAGAGTAGATACGGAGAATAACATTGCTGATCCATTCACAAAGGCCATTCATCAGACGCAGTTGGAGAGGCTATTCGAGATGATAGGTCTGCGATATGCCAGTACATGGCCCTAGTGCAAATGGGAGATTGTTAGTGTTTATGCCCCAGAGGCCATTACTGTATCATACTAGTTTGTATATTACTTAATGGAAGATTGGGATATTCACAGTTGTATTGACAGTCTTGCTAAAAATGGTAGTATGCTACTTGGTTTGTGTCTACTTTAATAAGTGCATATGTTTCTTTTAACGTATCGCTTATACATATTAGTAGAGCCCTTAGGATCTTTGCTTGATTACCAGCGTCGTGATGGCAGTCACACTAGTGGGGGCTGGGTAGTCTATAAGCAATATTCTATACAGGTCCCTGGTCGTAGGATTATCGAGACAGGGCATCGATACTCCGGAGTAGACTGGTGTATACGCTTCTCATCCCAGCATAGGGAGATGGTCTGTCCCACAGCCATCAGTACGTTGTACTGGAGATAGTATGCAGGTGCTCGTTAGGTTACGGGTACACCGGAGAGGACTCGTCGGGAACTGCAGCTTGGTTTTATACCCATCATCAGATAGCAGTTCCCAGGTGACATGAGTACAGCTTAGTCCGTCGACTTGACACTGCTACTTCGCCTCGGGTGTGTTCCCACTGTACTTAGATTACTACCCTACCACGGCTCAATGGAGTCGTGCAAACAGGTAGTAGTTGGGTGCAGTCCCGAAGCACTTGGAGGCAGTGGCGGTTAGACATGATTCGTCTCTCCCGGTATTGGGGGTTGATATCGCACTGTGTATGGAGAGCCATTACGCAAAGTCCCTGGCCAGGGCAAGCGAGATTTAGTGGTAGGTTCCAGTAGTTTCTCAAGGTGTAATGGGCTTCCCTCCGACATGACTTATACCACTATTAGGGGTCTGACGTTTACTGCCCCCTAGGCCCAATATGCGATAGTCCTAGACGAACAGACCGGACTGTACGGAGATTGTCACAACAGGCTCAGTAGGAGTTCGGATGGGTTTCCTCATCGTCCTTCTTATCGACATCTACCTGGGGACCGTTACGTACAGCTAGTACCGCTTGCGGCCTGTGGTTAAACCCACTGCCAGCGTAGCGTCGAGTCTTTAGAGTCCCACACAGAGAGTTTCCCTGCATCGGGCAAAAGGTGTAGAGGCCGTATGGTTTTACGGCAGGGCCGTGATCACTTACATACACTTGTGCACGTATTATGATCGGGCAGATAATACTAGCAGGCTATGCTTTAAGCCAGATTCTAATATTATACAGATGTTTTTATTTAGTCAATGATTATCCGTGTTTTTCGGAAATACAGATAGGAGGGGCAGTCTCGTAATTTGTCGGGAAGCTTCTAGAAGAAGATGACTCATTTGTATTTATTTCTTTTTAGATTAAACACAAATGAGGTGGAGAGATGAGTTGTAAGTTTTCATTAAATGCTTAATGACTCATGAGGTGATTCACCATTTAGGATTAAATGAAGCTTACAAGATATTTCTAGATATTTATCAAAGAGATATTTGTATGCTTGATATTATTATTTCATGAGTGATTATTCATTATCATTATCACAAAAGCTTTCTCTCTCCTCAAGTCTTCATCTTCTTCCTCAAACCCTAAAAGCTCTCATGAGTTGCGAAACCTAGGGTTTAAGTGACTAAGCAATCCATCTAATTACTCTACACCCTCTAGGACTTCTAGATTAGCGATCTAGAAGCCGCAGTTATCTCAAATTCTAGATAGGAGCTCGGACTATAGACTCTCGGGTGAATCGTCTTTGACTCGAGGAGGCCGTTGAGGTGCCCTTGTTCCATAGAGCCTACGAGGTGTGGAGGATAGCGATGAAGACCTGAAGGACAAGTAACGTGAGGTATAACTTCGAATCCGAGTAGTTAAACCTTTCGTAGTTTGCTAGTAATGGTTTAGACACGATCCGTGTGCTCAAGTCCGTGTTACGAAGCTTTGATAATTGTTTTTTCTATATTCCTCCTCCCCGCAAGCTCATGGGGTGCGTGACATGGACTTACAATCTTGTCATTCGCAGCAACAACTGGCTCATTCGTCCGCACGCTAAGCAGTGCCTCAATCATAAAGAATAACGGTGCATTGACGGTCATCACATTCTAGCCGGCCTCTATCAGGGGCCCAATCCTCTGGTGCTGATCTGCACGTTCGAGAAATTTGTAAAAGCAATCCATCAACGCCCATGGCGCGAAAAACACAATAAAACGGCACATCTATGCTATCGTGTGTCACCGAAATTACGCACTGGTCAGTCCTCTTCCAAGATGAGCTCATGCTGACCGCAACTCTAGCCGCAGCTCTCTCTGCCAATGCAATCGTGGTAATAAAACCACCAACCGATATCGATGAGGATAGATCATAGGAATGAATATAATACTGTGCAAAGAAATGTACATCCTAAGGCTTCTTAAGCGGAGTAGCGTTTCGTAAGTATGCCGCGGAACATACACACGGTACGTCACTCTACTTAAATCACCTACTCCATCAACCATGGTCAACCTTTGCGATGAAAGTTCGGGTCTAATAACCCCTCGACCAAGTCTATATTCCGTAAGGTCAAGCCTAGGTTCCGAATATATATATATATATACCCTAGACTCCACATAGTCAAACATAGACTCAAACCAAGTTTAAACCTAGCGCTCTGATACCAACTTTGTCATGACCCGAAATGGCACGCGAATGGCACTTGAATCATATGAAGTCTATAGGACTCCATCTAATTTTAGTAAGCCAAAAGCCCAGAAATCTAAACCATTTTAAAGAGAAGTGAAGGAAAACTTGTTTAAAAGTTTGCGTATAAATCACTTCAAATTCGTAGTAAACATTTTTAAAACATCAAATCCTTTCCAAAAATTTCGGCAGAGTCTCCTTTGTAAATACTGGCCCCAAACGGGTACAAACATGAATAATACGAATAAAGGCATCCTCAACCGGGAGCTAGCTCTTCGCCAATTGGCGGTCATAATCACACAAGCAATATAATATACAATGCCGAAAGGCGAGGATCAAAACTCAGAAGAAAACCAATAACCACCAGAAAACCATAATAATACAAGCGTGACTCTAAAGTAGAAATAATATACACTGGTCTTCTAAGTCTATAAATAAATACAAGTCTGGTTGATGGAGTTACTAGATAATAAATAAAGTACAATGGTGGTCACGATGCGAGTGAACCCACCTACCAAAGCAATCACCCGAAAGGAAGCAGTATGCCAGCAAGACGCCAATGAAACCTGTATGGAAAAACCTGCAAGAAACTGTGGCACAACGGGGTTGAGTTGCCAACTCGTGAGTAGAAAACACCACCGAGCAGAAATCGTATGTATGACTCAATCCTAGGTCATACGATAATAATATAACCTCAATATAATATCCTGAACCATCTACACATAAGTGTAATATCAAGTGCTCGTGTTAGTGCCTCAGGTAGCAACATATTACATATATGATGTATGAATGCAATGAAATGAAAACATAATACATCATGAATGAGAAAACTGTTTTCTTTACGTAGTGAGATTTCTGTTTATAAAAATCGAGGTATCATCAATGAAATCAACATAAAATCCGTGTCAAGCATCGACACAAAACATATATCTAAATATCCAATATCTCGGGCTCCGGCTATCCGGACTGGCCTATATCATATAATCTCAATACCTCAAAGTCTCAATATCTCGGGCTCCGGCTATCCGTACTGGCCCCTCATCAAAATCTCACGACTACGTTGGTATCCTCCGGATATCCGTCGCGTCACAAATAACCGGTCGGTAGTGCTCCCCTGCCAGGCTCAACGCCATCATCTGCGACCATCTTGTCCTAGGGTACCGCACCGGGTCCACTATGCACCTACAAACGGTTCCTCCTCCTCCTCGGATCGGGTGTATGATATGGCTCAAGAGGCGAGAATACTCATGGTGGACGTATCTCACATCATATCACGAGAAAACCGCACTTTTTATCTTTTGAAAATGATAAATGAGTTTATAAAATCTTGCGGTTTCTCCAAATCCAGAAATCTTATGGAAAATCCAAAATCCAAAAATGAAGAATCAATAATAGTGAATACCGGGATCCGGCAGTCCGGACTGGCCCTATAATATTGCATGACAAATGAATATATAAACATGCATGGGTATCTAATAAAGAATGCAATATTTAAACTAGCACAGAAATGATATATCGGAACTATCAGCTAACAAGCGATATCAATGAAGTAATATTTCTAAAGTGTACGTGTCTTGGCAATTACCGATGATGATGTGTGTGAGCCGGCAAACAAGTGTACGTGGAGCATACACATCATCGGTAATAGTGCTGGTGTCCTGACTGCTTGGTTTCATAATAACAATAAAAACACATTTAAGCATGCAATGCGATAATAACAACATGAATATATAGACAATGAATTGTAAACACAGAAAATACTAATATACGTTTCTAAATACGAGTCACACCATTTTGGCATTTGAAATAGCACGAATCATCGTGTTTAGAAAATAAGGCTACGGTGTTTTTAAGAAAAGGTACGTCCTTTGAAATATTCGTAGTATCCCTCGGCCTGTCTTTAAAATACTCACGATTCATTAGTTTTGGAAATAAATATGACTCGAGTCCAGTCTAACATCTACCAAGTAACTACATGACAAAACAAAGAGACTAATCTGAAGGGTAAGGAAAACCACCCAAGTCTGAGTCGATATACATATCTAATAACGGTGATCCCTCTTCAATAGCGTCACATACGATAAAATATATAATACGACATCCTCGAGTCAAGAGTGCGGATCTATTATCATAATTATATCTCGTACGATCAACCTATCGTACGGCATCCCAAAATCGGGGTACGGGTCGCCTATCACATATACCTCAATATCCATATGGTATCATTATCATAATATCATGAACAGGGTACTGATCTAAGTCCAGTACATACCGATACCATCACATATATCTGCGTGTGTGTGTGAAAACATTTCGCTCAGCAATCCGCTAACATAATATGTCGTATCTCATAACACGACCCAAATCACATCACCGATCTCACGGCATCATGTCCAATCATATCGACTCATCTCTAAGTATCATATACTATCCTCATCGTACGTGTATACGTATATGTATATGTGTGTGTGTATATATATATATATATATATTAACATACACACACACACACATATATATATCTATATCACATACACCAATACATATCACGTGTGTGCATGTGTGTGTGTGTACACCTATACTCTAGGGTTTCGCAACTACAAAACTATACAATAAACACTATTTAGATAATCGTCCACGTAATCACAATACACCCATTTTTAAACATATAAAGTATTTGTATACTACACTACGAAATTGCGGGGGTGCTATACGCCATCCACCCGACTTCCCCCGTAAATATATATCTACCCACCTGGACGCCTCGGCTAATCTGATCCGATCACCGCCTTGTCATTTCCGCGCCATGTCCGACGCCTCTGCACCCGATCTCAGGAATGTACACAAGGAAAAAAAGAGAATAAATATAAATAGTCGCGGACACAAACAATAATAGTCAACCACGCGTATTAACTTGACGCGCACACACTCGGTGCACGAAACGCACCGCGACCATTCCACAAACTACAACTAGGGTCAGTATAAGTGAAAATCCCCAAACATAAAACCCAAACGTACCAATCATGGTTTCACAACACACCAAATATTATATGAAATAAGTTGCAACTTATCAAAACCTAAAAATTATTCAAATCGATTTATTTCCAAAAACCTAGTAAGCCTCCATTTACCGATTTAGTTCAAAACTTGATGTTTTAACCAATCTAGTGGCCACATTGCTCTCTAAATATCTTAATTAAGCCACACACATATTCATTAGATATTAATCTCACCTCTTAATACGAATTCTAAAATTCTAGTTTGCAAAATATATCATTCGGACAATTTTTAAAATAACAATTTGTAATATTGCAACTAGCTTAGATTTTAGCATGTCATAACATGTTAATCTACCCATCACAACCATAATCCAATGATCAAACCTTAATCTTAATTCAAAACCTTTCACTTGAGATTTTAAAGTTGAATTAAAAACCCTATTTAAACATCACAATAACTTAAATTGGAGGAATTAATCAACACATAACCAAAGGGTTAAAATTTTATACCTAAAATTTGTAGATCCCACTTGCAAACTAGCCTCCCAAATTAGCTTCCAAGCTCCAAGATCCATGATTGAATGGCCAAGGAATAATGGGTAAGGAATGGATTTGGAGTTTGTGGGATTGTGAGGCATTTTTGTGAGATTTTTGATGATTTAGCAATGAAATGAAGATGAACAAAAATAAGGGGGGCTGTTGAATTGGGGCACGGCCAAAGTGGTGAGGGGAGAGAGAGTGAGTTGCATGTGTTGTGTTGAAATCCCCAAAGACAAATAAAAACCATACCTCATTTATTAATCTTTCTTTTTCCATTCTTCCCTTCTTTGTTTTCTTTTCTTTTAGAAGTGGGAAAATTTTAGGGAGTGGGGCAGCCATGGTTTCGGCCAGCTCAAGGGGAGGGGTGTGTGTGGTTTTGTGTCACTTCCCAAGTCAAGAAAACCCCTTCAAAACTCATTATTGCTTCTTACATCCATCTTTTCTATTTTATTTCTTTTTCTTTTAACTTTTCTATACAAATAAAACTAGGACCATCCAAATATTTTTCTTTGAAAGAACATGTTACAATATGTGTTTAGATGTGTCATGGTGCACTAAACTTGTATTAACCCATTCCAATTTGTAATTATCGCAAATTTAATGTATTAGTGAAAGCTTAAAATAATATTTAAAATAATTAATTACGGAATTTTTTTTGTAAACTAGAAATTTTATAAGGGACAAAATAAACACCAATATTAGCCATTATATGTCTAAAGTAGGTATAATTAAGTCTCTGTTGAAAAGTAATTATATCTTGGTTTTTACGAAAAACACCAGTTATTTTGCCGATAACCCAAAATTCACCTAAACGATTTTCAAAACGTTACAAAACGCTTCGTAGTCTCGGAAGTCCACGCTAAGTACCTACAATCAATACACAATCTAAATGCAAACAAAATCAAAATCCGAAAACCGATACGGCACATGTATTTCCTATAGGTTAGAACCTATAGCCTACACATGGAAAATAAACTAAATAACCCTCGTCGTTGACGTACAAACATCATACGACGCAATCTAAATCAAATCTAAAAACCAAGATTTCAAATATCATATCACAATAAAGCAGCAACTAAGGAAATTTATCCTAGATTTCTCCTCAGGTTAATTGGGACTAAACAAGCAGGTACAGGGGATAGGTTATATGGTGAGTGAGCTACAGGCAAAACCACATCACCAGACCCAACCAAAAATCCGACGACAAAAGCATGAAATCCGAGCTCGCCGATCGAAAGGGCCCTAAACGTTCTCGTACTTCTGTGGTGGTCTATCTAGGTCAATGGACTTGTTTGATTTTCATAGAAAAGTCCCAGATAGCTCCAGATTCCCTGTAGGCCATAAGGTTTCATAAAACCGACAGGGAACAATTCTAACTTCGTATTTTGGGTTCTAAACTAAATTCCTGGTCAATAGAACACTCTCTAAGGTCTTGTAAACACTCACTACACCTTAATTTAACACTTGACAGCAACTTGTAATTTTTCCAAGATCACAAACATATTTAATTCAATTTCTAAACTAAAATACGATATTTAACACGAATACATAACTAAAGTGTATGGATTACATTAATTTCAACTAAAGAAACTTCTTGAGTTGCCCAAAGTCTTAAAAATCCAAACTTGGATGGTTCTAAGGGTTTAGGATTGGTTTGTGCATGTTTATTGTGAAGGTTGCATAGGGTTTTGTGAAGGAATTGGAGATGGTGTATGAGGTAGTGAGGTGAATGAGTGGAGATAAATAAATGGTGAAGAAGAAATGGAGAATGAAGGAATAGGGCAACCAAGTCCTAGCATCCCTCTCTCTTAAGCTCACCCTCTCTCACTCACAATTCTCCTACACACTCTCTCACAAAATATCTCATTTGTTTTGTCCATGGCATCTAATTTCATTTCTTTCACACTTAACTCTGTTCTTTCATTGTTTTTCTTTTCTTTTCCTTAACTCATTCTCTTTCCTCACAACTTCACTTTGTTCTCACAAGCTCACAAACACATGCACACATGCACATGACATGAAAAAGCGTAAAAATACGGATTTGGCCAAAAATCCGATAAATATTATTAAAATAAATAAATCATTTTAATCTCTGATTAATTTCCAAATATTAGTATATACTTATACCATTTTACGAAAAATCCCTATTCGCAAATCGAATAGTTTTCGCGAAATATATTATTTTAATATTAAATTTCCAAAAATAATATTTTTATATTTATGAAATGTTACAGTCTTCCTCCCTTAAATAAATTCGGTCCCCGAATTTAAATTTAAATCCCCAAATACTAAAACATTTCAATAATCAGCTCAAATCAATAGGGTTCCGAAATTACGGAAGACATAGAAATACCACAACGCATCCTGTGCGCCTGAAAACGAGTACGAAACTCAAAATCAAACCCCGTCAAGTATCACGCAATCATCGGAGTTAAAAAGGAAATACGAATATCGAATTCCACCACTGGAATTCAAATGCACTGTAGCCAAAATCATAATACATATATAGCACGCATCTTTGTAAAACCATTTTAAAAACTGAATAAACACATGCAAAATCTTTCTCAAATCTCCGTGCTATGCGTAGCTCATGGTAGAAGTGGCGGACGATCATTTGTAAAGTAATAACTATATACTTATATATGTTTGTTCAATTTATACGTCCTGCCTTTTTAAAAATCCCAGAAGGTTTTTCTTTGTAAAATTTCGTGTCACTCTCGGACACGTAGGAATATAACAAGACTATAGCTCCTTTTTGAAAACCTTTGGTAATTTTTTATGCATGCAAAAGTACTCATGCACTGTCCTCAGACTAGCCCTGCTCGGCTACTATATAATATAGTATCCATTATCAAAACGCGATACTCGTAAATAAAATCAGCCTCAAAAGGTGTATCCAACATCACATGCGTCTGGTGCGCACGGAAAACCAAATCCAATACAAGTGCCACAATATGCACAAAAGCAAAACTAAGTGCAACGGGTGTGTACGAAAACATCTGTCCAGTGCAACAGATGTGCACGACAACAATATCAAATGCATCTATAGTGAATGAAAATCTTAATTAACCGCAACAACCATGCATGAATGAAGTCTCCATCAAGTGCATCCAACATGCGCGAATAAAATCTCAATCAAGTGTATCCAACATGGACAAATAAAATCTCAATTATGTGCACCCGGTGTGCACAAAATCTCATATCCTGCGTCCAACATACGCGAAAATCTAAATCAAGTGCGTCTGGTCCGTATAAAATATCCTGTGCAATAGTATGCACGATAACGAACGTCAAATGCAGACGCGTATGAAAACATAATCTGGTGCAACAACTGCACAAAAATAAATCTGGTGCAATAATGCACGAAAACTCATCAACATCTCAATGATCACAAAACAGCACCGAGCATGCCAAGGTGTATAAGATCATAAACATGTGCAACTACGTACACAAAACCATATCAATGCACTCCAAGCACATATAAGCTATATCGAGTGCAAAAATCATATCGAGTGCGTACCTCACGCACAAAATCAAATCGAAAATCTCGAAATCCACCAATATCATAAGTATATGCAGCAAAGGCACAAATCGATATCAAGTGCAATAGATATGCACAAATCATAAATCTCTAGTAGGTGCAACCAAGGTGCATGAAAATATAAATCACGAAACTCAATCATCGAAACTCAAATTCAAGCGATAAAAGTCTGATACTCGGATCACAAAACGCAAATCGCAATAATTGACATTGAGGTACACTTCCTACAATGTCGAAAAATATGCCGGTGCATCCAAAGCTGGCAGAGCAAGATCATTTACTTGCCTTCTGCTCACGGTTTGGCATTTCCGGTCTCTGGGTTCCCGTTTCTCTCTGAACTATAAATCTCGCAATCCTTCTGCTCGTCGGCCCAGTCAGGTGTACTAACGGAACAGTCCCGCTCTGGAACTCCTCTAATCACCGTTTAGACAATCAACATGACCACTCTCAATGGCACAATACTGACGGCGGCATCTGGCCCTCTAAATACCCACGATATAACTGATCCTGGGTGCAAGTCTTTATCGCTACGGTGTCCTGGAAAGAACCTGCTCATGGTTTCTTCCAATCTCACCCATGCTGAACTATACGAAGGTTGGCACTCTTGCGTAACTCTTTTCTTATAACCGGACAGCTGCGTCCTCAGCACGGCTTTCCTCTAAAATTTGGCTATATCTAATGCCTCTGTACACATATCCATCCTCTAGCATCAACGAAGAGTAACAACCGCTCGCTAACATCTCGCACGAACCTCTTGTTCCACTCGTCTTTATTATCATCCACTTCGACGACATCTTTTGATATCTGCATATTGCAATTTATTCTCGGCTACGTTCATTCTGGAGTCTCTTACACGAACTAGACATTAAAAACTCGGTATCTTCACCAACGGCTGCAGCATCAACTTTGCTCCGTTCCTTACTCTGAGGGATATATCACCAGGTCCAACCATCCTACTTTTTCTCAGTCTCTGCAATAAATTAAAGATATAAGATCTTAATCCGGTATCTAGTACCCAGGAGGTAGGACTGACCGAAAAGCAGTTCTCAATTACAAGAACACCTGAAGTAGATGCAATAGTATGCTTCTTCTTCGTTTGGGTCTCCAAGGAATTCAGACTATCCTCTTTGCTATGCTCATACTTATGATCACCATCATAAGTTAGAGCCAAACCGACGTTCCCTATCCTCGAATAAGAATTTGGATCATTCAAGCGATACATTTTATTATCTTGATTAGGGCGTGAAATGGTTGCTACCTAGAGAGAGAGAGAGAGAGAGAAAGAGAGAGAGAGTGAAAAGAAACACTTAGCGTGCGTTCTTGCAAGATTAGATTGGTTATTAATTTATCTAACCAGGATGGCTCCCACTGTTTTCTCGAATTCTTCTTCAAACCTTAAAAGAAGAACTAGTCAGGATTAATCGCACGTCACAATACTTGCTTAACCATTCATTCAGGCTAGTGTTGGTACTTCGAGGGAGGTTTTTTAATGCTTTCTAGACACCTACTTGGTTTATAGCATTGATTGTTAAGTGAAATAATCTCCCGAGAGTAATCCTACTCATCAATGGGTTCGGGATCCAACTATCATTGTGTGATGACCTAGATGGAATCCACTCTAGTCACTACACTCCAGAAGGTATGCTAAATCTACAAGTTTCCTGTATATTTGAAGCTCCCAATGTGGTTTTTGCCCCAAGCGGCTTCATGACCTTGATAGAGGTCAACATGTCATAAGTCGCAAGTCAAGTTCAACCCGTCATTGTCCTGGATTGATTTAGACCCACCCGCACAAGTCCTTGACATAGGTCAAAATGACCGTGCGACTGTCCTAAATAATCACATCTATCTATGCAACATACGAGCATTGCTTAGCTACCATTCACTATGCCTTGATAGAGGTCAACATATACAGCATGAATACTAAGTAATACTTATAAGAAATGACAGAGGGCTACGGCTGGGTTTTTTTGGTGAAAAACCCATTAACGTAATGAACTTGATATCATTGAAGGAACCTGATAGCTTTGAAAAAGGAGTGGTTTAAGCTCCGATTTTTGAAAATTTCTGGTTTTGAAAAACCGAGTAATCTATAGTATAGTCTTTTGCTCAAGAGGTCACTCCCCGTGAAAGGATCTCGGTTCTTGCCTCTTGGAATGAGGTGCAGGATATTCACGACCGAATACCACTATGCAAAGCAAAAGAATACAACTGTAGTTTTTCGAAATTTGTTCCAACAACATCTTTTAGGTTTCTTTTCTTTCATTAATAAAAAATTAATGCAGTCCTATCAATTAACCAATCACACCAGAAAAAAACGAAAATATGATGTACGTATATGCCACCCGCATTCGCCACTCGGCCCCGTCATCACCCGTTAGGTTACTTAACTAACGACAGAGCGAGGGCTGGACTAGCGCGGGTGTAAAACATATACAACATCTACTAGTATATATATAAGTATATACAACATTCGTCCCAGGCATGATAATAATCAACATCACAGAATCACAGCCAACAACACAGAATGGTGGATAAAACTTGTAGCCTCGGGTTTCATTTAAGCCGCAAATAAAACCCGACGTTCCCGGTCGTGTAGATAGCCTGTGCAATGTAAACCTAGACCCCTACGAGCACGGCAAGTTACCTGCCAATCCTAGAAGTGAGGCAGCCTCCTTCAACAAGGTGAATGGACCACCCAGCGCTTCACGAAATCCGGTAACTTAGGTACCCTACCTTGGGTCAACCTATACTCCCTATGAGTGCGGCGAATAGCCCACCAATTCTAGAATGATGACCTAGTTAAGATATTTAGTGAATATTATGGGCATTAGTTTTGTTAAAACATCAAGTTTCAAATTAAAACAAAAATTAAGTGCTTTCTAGGTTTTCGGAAATAAATCGATTTGATTTATTTTGAGGTTTTAATGAGTTGCAATCTATTTCATAATATAATTAGTGATTTGTGAAACCACGATTGGTGTGTTTGTGTTTTATCTCGATCAATCGGCGTTTGTACGCTGATGTCGAGGGTTATTTGGTTATTTTGCATGAGCGGGTCATAGGTTTTAACCTATGCGCGTTCGTGCGCCGTTTTAATTTTATCCATGATTTCGGTTTACGATATTATATATGTTTGCGTATAGGTACCTCTCACGTGAATTTCGGACGATGAAGAAGAGGATGGCAGCATTGACTTCGGCAGACAAAGACTAGGTGAGTAGATGTATATCTATGGAGAAAGTCGGGTGAATGGCATATAGCACCCCCTCAAATGTAGAATAAGGATATTACATACTGCTATTAGGAAGTCGGACGCGACCTTAGATTCTTGGCGAGTAGGGTCCTATTGAAGACTTTAGGTTGGACTAGACTGATTTAGAAAGACTTAATCAGAGGATGACTGCCTTGGAGGAAATTCGTAGGTTTCATGTAGACACACACACGCACGCACGCACCTAAACTTGACTTGGTTTATATGTGTGTGTGTGTGTATAGGAATGTGTGTAGGGGTGTGTGTGTGTGTGTGTGTATATACAACATATACATGTTATATGAGGAGGTTATATGATACATGGGGATGAGTCGATATGACTAAGCTTGATGCCATGATTTATTGGAAAGATGATCGAGTTATGACATGAGATGTGTTATGATAGTAGCGGATCGTTGGGCAAGGAGATTGTATAAAATATAGTTATATAAACGATAATATGTTTTGATGACATTGGAATGAACGAGACTCTAGAATAGAACCCAGATTGTAATATGTGACTTAATCACGATATGACATATGACATGATATTTTAGTGGATCATTTGACAATGTATATTTACATAGACGATGATATATGTTGATGATATTGGGATGTATGCGATTATAGTATAGTACCCTTGATCATGATATTGTTTGACGATGATACAATGCGAACGGTGATGTATATATGTGATGATTGATCCGCACTCTTGACTTGAGGAAGTTGTACTATGTACGTGAAGCTGTTGAGGCTGGATCGCCGACTACTTGAGATATCGACTCAGACGTTAGGAGAATTCTTCTTACCTTTCGACTAGTTACTTCAGTTAGTTCCTTAGTTGGTTAGGTACATCTTAGTTTAGGCTCGAGTCATACTTATTTTCAAAACTAATGAATCGTGCTTTTTCAAAACAACAAACTGTATGACTCGTAATTAGTATGTATTTTCTAGTTATGCGTTTACTACACATTCACCGTTATATTCATGTTGTATTCATCGGATTGCATATTCATATATATGTTTCTTTAGCTAATATGAAACTCTACCTGTTAGGACACCAGCACCATTACCGATGATGCTCATGTTCTACGTACACTTATTTTTCGGCTCACACACATCATCATCGGTAATTGCCATGTCACGTACACTTTAGAACATATTATCTTTTATTGATATAATCAGCTAAATGCTGGACCAATAAAATATTGTGTGATTATTCTTATGTGCTAGTTTAGACATTGTATTTATTACTTAGACATTTCATGCATTCACATTTTCATGTTATCATGCAGTATTGTGGGGCTTATGCCGATACTCACTATTTACTTAATCATGATTTTGGTATTTTGGATTTCTATGAGATTTCTGGATTTTGGGGAAAACCGCAAGAATATATATATAAACTTCTCTCTCTCTCTCCCTCTCATTTTAAAATACAAGTTGTGGTTTTCTCGTGATGTATGTGTCGTCCACCATGAGATTTCATGTTTTCTGCTGGATTTCGAGACCCGATTCGAGGAGTGGATGAACCGTCTCGGGTACATGGTGGGCCCGGTATGGTATCTCGGGGCATGAAGATCGAGTTGTAGACGATGAGCCTGGCAGGGGAAGACTACCTACCGGTGATGTCTAGCGCGACAGCTATCCGGAGGATACTGACCGTTGTCGTGAGATTTGATGATATGGGCCGATCCGGACTGACGGAGCCCGAGATATTGAGACTATGAGATATTGAGACTATGAGGTATTGAGACTTTGAGATTTACATGTTTTGTGTCGATGCTTGACACGGATTTACATGGATTTCATTGATGATGTTTCGGATTACCATACAAATTTTATTATGATAAAGGTTAAAGATTTCTTATACAGATATATCCAGATTTCATGGTTGATTGTTTTACATTCATGGTGCATGCATACTCATACACATGACATGTTACTACTTGAGGCGCCGACACGAGCACTGAGCATTGCATTTACGCATAGATTAATACCCTGCCACTACTTGATGACTAGTGTTATATTAAGTATATTATTATGACCTAGGAGATCGTCGTGCATACGATTTCTACTCTCAAATGTCTTCTACTCACGAGTTGTCAACTCACACCCGTTGTGCCAAATTTTTTTACAGTTTTCGATGTACAGGTTTCCTTGGCAGCTTGCTGGCACATCATTTCATTCAGGGTGATTTGCTTGGTATGTTGGTTCACTTGCATCAGAACCGCCATTGTACTTTTATTATTTCATTTGAATCTAGTAAGCTCTATCAACCAGACTTGTATTACTTGATAATTTAGTAGACCAGTTGCTTATTCTTTCGACCTTAGAGTCGTTCTTGTACTATTATGGTTTTCTGGTGGTTTGGTTTTCTTTTGAGTATTGAGCCTTGCCCTTCGGCGTTGTATATTATAGTGCATTGTGTGGTTGTTTCCGCCATTTAGCGTAGAGCTAGCTCCCGCTTGGGGATGCCTTTTTATTGTTGCATATGTATATATTCTTATTTGTACCCGTTTAGGGCCAGTTTTTACAAAGGAGACTCTGCCGAAATTTTTGAGAAATTTGATGTTGTTTTTAAAACATGTTTTTCTTTACTTCTTCTTTTAAATGGTTTAGATTTCTGGGCTTCGGCTTGCTTAGATTACGATACGCCTCTAGACGTTTCATAATTTAAGTGCCAGTCACGTTCCGTACCTTTGGGTCGTGACAGTATGCAGCCGTTTTGGAACAAGAATTAGATTTAGTGAAGGGTGATAACTTCTGGGCAGCTCGGTAGAAACGAGATTTGGAAGAGACTTCGACAAGACCTTTCTGGAATACTATACGAGAAGACTTGGACCCAGGAGCGGTCATATTGTGCACACCCAGTAGGCCAGAGTTCGGCATCGTTGACGAGACATGTTATGAGTGACCATGACTGATGGCCAGATCTCTTTAGAGGATGTGCTAGAGCGGGACTGTTTTTGTCATCATTGATTTCGATATTTTGGGCGATTTATTTGCATGATTGGGATTTTGTGCACCACAGTTGTACTTGACTTCGATTTGATATCATTGGAGATGTTGATTTTGATTTCATGCCAATGTTATGCATGTGATTTGACTTGTCTTTTCGGCATATCTTTCATGCACTTTTAGTATTATGATTCGATTTTTTGCACGCTGATGCATATGGTTGTGAGATTATATACCACGGTATACCTGATTCGGTTTTGGATTGAGATGTGTTGTATACCGTCGATTTCAATTGTAATATTCGATATTTGTTTTCGTGCACCTTGTGCATTTGAGTTGGATTTGCGCCGTAACATTTCAAAAAAATAAAATATTATTTTTGGGAATTTTTATAATTTAATATTAATTTTTAATGAATATTTTAATATTTCGGTATAATTAAATACCGATAAATGGGAAAAATTTTGGAAAAATTTTGGAAAATTCTAAAATAGGGTATTTTATGGGATTATGTCATTTTAAAGGTTTTTATGGTTAATTATATGCTATTTTAGTGCAAATCGCGATTAAAAATCGCTAATCGGTTTTTTAGCATTTTTGTGCAAAACAGGCACATACCATTTTTCCACACTTGTTACATTTTCTTACATGTTTTGGGTGCATGGTTTGTTTTGGGTTTACTATTGTGAGGAGAAGAAAAGGAAAAGAAAGGAATGATTAAGAGAGAGAAAGAGTGGGTGAGGGGTTATCTTTGACTTGTGGACCTTTCCCCATCATTTCTTCAACCCATTTCTCTCTCCCCCTTCCCTTGAGCTGCTGCTGCTGCCTCCCTCCCTCTTCCTCCTCCATCTTCAATCCCCCATAACACCATGAATAAAACTCCAAAACCCTATTCCCATTTCACAAAAATTGTTCCCAAGCTCACTAGCTACACATTGGACCTAGAAAGAAAGGATTTTGAGGACTTTGAGCAACTCAAGAAAATTCTTGAGTTGCCAAATGAGATAATTTCTGCACCCTTAAATTAGTATTTCGATTCCTTATGCATCCATACTTGTTTCATGTCGATATTGTGTGGTTTTGATGAACTTTGGAAATTTCAAGTTAGGGTTTAGGGTTTGGTTGGAAATCAAAAGTGAATTGAGGTGTAATTAGGGACTACAACCCCTGTTGTGATGTTACATTGGACTAAACCAGAGACTAGAACCCGGAATACGGATTTATGAAAACGATATCGGGAAAAAACTGTAATTCTGTGAATGTTTTTGGAAATCTGCTAACACCCGGGTCACCTGAAAATATTTTTGGTTTGACAGTGAGATGTGTAGGCAACTAGAAACAATCACCCAAAGCCTTAGCCCCTACCCCCTCTTCCAGGCCGCCAATTAATCCTTTCTAGTCGCAATTTGCGGCCAGAGCAAGTGGGTTTTGCCTTGTTTTTGTTTCAGGGCTTTGTCTTCAGTAAATTTGACCCTTGGCATATGCAATTTTGACTGATTCCACATAGGGTAGAATCTGGGGTAATTTTCATGTGTTGGCGCATGGTTTACGACTTGTTTTAGCATGGATTTTGGTATTTGGTGATTTATTTCTGTCGGGTGGCGTTTGAACGTCAACAGCAAAGGGTTATTGGTCGTGTTTGCATGCGAGACTATAGATTTTTACCTATGAGAGTATCGTGTGCCGTTTTAGTTTTCCGATGTGATTTTCATGTTCTTTTGTGATTGTGTTATCTTTGTAGGTACCCTACGTGATGTCGAGGTGTTGAAGATGAAGATGGCGACATCGGCATCGGCACACAAGAAGCAAGGTGAGTAGATTTATATCTACGGGGAGAAGTCGTGTAGATGGCGTATAGCACCCCCGCAGTTGGTGGTGATGTATACAAATACATATACACACATATATTTATCATATGTTGATTTAGTTTATTGATGATAAAGATGGATTTTTGGTGTTCTTGGATTGGTTTAGTGTTAGTGGCGAAACCCTAGAGTAGTGGTTGCACCCACACACACACGCACACACATACCTGCATACATTCTTTCTTTCACATGTGCGTATATGGGAATATATTTATGCGTTCACATGGGTATGGGACTATGTGTTCATATACTGGATTTGAGGATAGTACTTGGGATTTGAGATGAGTCGATGAGATTTGATTTAAGACCGTGAGATCGGTGATATGGCAGGGTTAGTATGTGAGATACGCCATGATGTTATAACGGATCTTTGGATGACGATACCACGTGAATAGTGATATATAAAGAATAGTTGACTGGTGATCGAGATATGAGATAAGATATGTTAAGATATTTATAATAGGTCGCATTGGGCGATGTATACTTCTTTATGATGATATGTGCGATGATATCGGTTGTACAAGGTTGTAGATCAGTAGTCATATCATGAATACATTGATGATATCGGTATTGTACTAGACGTAGATCAGTACTCTGGATTATGATCTTTGATAAAGAGGATACCAGATGAATATTATGATGAATGTGATTTTGACCGTACCCAGATTTGGGGATGCCGTACGACGGATTTACGTACGAGCTATATATTGATGATAGATTTGCACTCTTGACTTGGGAATGTCTGATTATAGATATGGTATCGGATGTAATATTATTGAGGCGGGATCACCGACTAATATATATGTATATATATGTATCGACTCAGATGTTAGGCGGTTTCTTTACCTTTCGTTTAGCCTGTTAGCTCAGCCATATAGTTTGTGTAGTTGTTAGAATAGATTAGACTCCTACCTATTTCAAAAACTAACGAATCGTAGGTATTTTAAAAGACAGGCCAAGGGATTCTACGGATATTTGAAAGAACGTATCTTTTCTTAAAAACACCATAGCCCTTATTTTCAAAACACCGCGATTCGTGTTATTTCAAAAGGCACTACTGTATGATTTATTTTTATATTAAATGCAGATTAGTTATCGTTGTGTCTAGTATTCAGCTTCCGCACATTATTGCTGTTCACTCCGCATCGCATACTTATTTTGTGATTCATATACCGTTATTGATATCATACTGTTAGGGCACCAGCACCATTACCGATGATGCGTATGTTCCACGTACACTTACTTGCCGGCTCACACACATCATCATCGGTAATTGCCATGTCACGTACACTTTAGAAAATACTATTACATTGACATAGCTTGTTAGCTAATAACTTCGACGTGATATTAGTGTACTTGCCTTATATACCAGTTTAGACATTGCAGTTATTATCTGCTACTTCATGCATATTGTTATTCACTGTTATGCCGCATTCATGGATTATTATGCCTATATTCACTGTTTACATGCTATTGATGATTTGGATTCGGATTTTCATGAGATTTCCTGGATTTGGGGGAAAACCGCAAGAACATATATAAACTTCTTCTCTCTCTCGTTTTAAAATGAAAAGTGCGGTTTTCCCATGATGTATGAGTCGTCCACCATGAGTTTGCTGATGGATTTCAAGACCCGATTCGAGGAGTTGGATGAACCGTCTCGGGTACATGGTGGACCCGGTAAGGTACTCCGGGGCAAGAAGTTCGAGTAGTAGACGATGAGCCTGGCAGGGGCAGACTACCTACCGGTGATTTTACCTGACGCGTCGGATGTCCGGAGGATACCGTCGTGGTCTTGAGATTGATGGTAGGGGCCGGTCTGGACTGACGGCACCCTAGATAGTGAGATTGCGACACTGGGATATTGAGATATTGGGATTTATGTTTTGTGTCGATGCTAGACTTGTTTATGCTGATTTCAATTATGATACCTCGTTTTAAATATACAGAAATCTCACTAAGTTATGAAAGCAGTTTTCTTCATTTTCATGTATTCTGTTTTCATGCATTCATACCTCATCCATTTGATATATTGCTACCTGAGGCACTGACACGAGCACATGGGACTATACTTGGGTTAGATATTTACCCTTGCCACCTTTTCATGCTCCAGACTTGTCATTTTGAGGCTTATATATATAGTGATTGTATGACCTAGGATTGCGTCATTCATGTGATTTCTGCTCGTAAATGTTTTCTACTCATGAGTTGGCAACTCACCCCCGTTGTGCCACAGTTTCTTGCAGGTTTTGCCGTACAGGTTTCGTTACGGTTTTGCTGGCACAACTTCCTTTTCTGGGTGATTTGCTTGGTAGGTGGGTTTACTTGTATCGTGACCATCATTATATTTTGTATATTATTATTCTGTTTTATCTAGAAGCTCCATCAACCAAACATGTATTTATTTCAGAGATAAAGACCAGTGATGTTTATTCCTTCGACCTTAGAGTCGCGCGTTATATTTCTATGGATTTTATGCTGTTTTGAGTTTCCTTTTCTGTTGTGATCCTCGCCCTTTGGCGTTGTACATTATATTTCTTGCGTGGATGTGACCGTCGATTGACGAAGAGATAGCTCCCGCTTGGGGATGCCTTTACTCATTATATATGCTTTATCAGGTTTTGTGCCCGTTTGAGGTCAGTTTTTACAAAGGAAACTCTGCCGAAATTTTTAGGAAAGACTTGTGATTTTAAGAATGCATATTTCGGCGTATGTTGCAAACTACTTGATTTAAATTAGTTTTTTCTTCACTCTACTAATTTTCTTGGTTTGGATGTCTGGGCTTTCGGCTTACTTAGATTACGTATGCCTCGAGACATTTTGTAGTTTAAGTGCCGGTAATGTTCCGTACTTTCGGGTCGTGACAAAGTTGGTATCAGAGCGTTAGGTTTTACCTTCGGAGCGTAGGATGACCCTTGG
The DNA here is from genome assembly GCA_030015575.1 of Agapanthus africanus. Classification (NCBI taxonomy): domain Eukaryota; kingdom Viridiplantae; phylum Streptophyta; class Magnoliopsida; order Asparagales; family Amaryllidaceae; genus Agapanthus; species Agapanthus africanus. The sequence goes on from JASDDO010000029.1 coordinate 59,873,189, forward strand.
TTGATGGAGTAGGTAGCTTGAGTAGAGTGACGTACCCTACGTATGTTCCGCGGCATATTTACAATACGCTACTCCACTTAAGAAGCCTTAGGATGTACATTTGTTTGCTCAGTATTATATTCATTCATGATCAAGCCTCATCGGTACCAGTTATGGTTTTGCTGCCACGATTACGGGCAGGGAGAGCTACGGCTAGAGTTGCGGTCAGCACGAGCTCGTCACGAACGAGGACTGACCAGGGCGTGATTCCAGCGACACACGATTGCAGAGATGTGTCTTTTTATTGTGTTTTGCGCCACGAGCGTTGGATGGATCGCTGTATGAGATTACTCGGACGTGCAGATCAGTACCAGAGGATTGAGCCACTAATAGAGGCCAGCCAGATTTTGATGACCGTTGATGTATTGCGTATTCATGATGATTGAGGCACTGTTCAGCGTGCAGACAAGTGAGCCAGTTATTGCTGCGAACGACGAAGTATCGCCCCGAGGTTGGAGCTATTGCAGTATGAGTTGTACTAAGAGATGATAGAAGGTCGCTAGTCATCGAGGATGAATGACTAGGACATGTGGTTAGTTCGCCTATCCCGATGCGAGGTCATCAGATAGATTGATTCCAGCTAGAGACGACTTCACGAGGATACGTTAAGAGTCGATAGAGGCGATCGAATGTCAGAAACCTATTATTCCAAGTTTAAAGTATTCGGAGAGATATGCAGGAAATTCTGTGGACCCTCTAGAAGAATGAAACCCTAACTCGACATAATGACCGTGTGAAATCCTTTGAACCTTAGGGTTTGCGGCAGTTCCGCGGCGCCATTAGTAAGGCTTGGGTTTGCCCTTCTACAGCTGGACCACCGATGCTGTGGTATGTACTCGATACTATTAAACCGTACCCAAGATGTTGAGCTCTTGGGGGATTATGAGGTTTTGACGAATCGATCAAATGGTTCGACTTCATTCGGATGCTATGTGGTGAGATTCACTTCTTGGGAGACTTCAGATACGAGGATAGCCGTTGGAGCTCAGTCCATGAAGCCACGACGAGACGAGTCCGAAGCAGTCGACATTAGAGAAGAGTGGAGTAAGAGGTTCATACAAGATCTGGATAAGATGACGTTCCACTCCGCCGACATCAGAGATGCAATACGCATGTCGAGGCATTGTACTTAGATATACCTTCCAGAAGGAGTCGCGATGAGTATGCTGCCGTTCCGGAACGAGAAACAGATATAGTAAAGCATGATGACTTGCGGATAGTTCGGCAGAGACGAGATTTGAGAGAGACCTCGACAGGACCTTTTTGGAATAAATTATGAGAAGAATTGGACCCAAGAGTGGTCATGTTACGCACACCGGCAGGCCAGAGTTCATGATCGTCGTTGAGACATGCTATGAGTGACTGTTCATACCATAATATTGCATTGTTATATTCCACAGTCCTAGTTATTTTACAAATAAACAGGTGCTTTTGACCCATGTCTGCTACTTAGGTGCAGGTTACAGGTTCTTAGAATAAAAACAGTGAAAAAGACAAAAGACGATACGAAAGTGAGACTTCGACCAACAAACAGAGAATCTTGATAAAGCCTACACAAAGATCAGTTCACAAAGTACAAGGCAGTGCAAGGTTCAAGACTTCGTCACGAAGCAATGGCAAAAGTCCACTACAATGTTCACTGGAAAGATCTGGAAGAAACCTGGAAGCCAACCTGAGAAAAGAACCAAAGAAATAGGAAGACAAACAAAGCCAAAAATGACACAGAAAAGTTGAAGACACAAGACCATCCTTTGGCTGCGGAACCGCGGCCAAACCTGGCCTATGGCCGTGGTTCCGCGGCCGGGTATTGCCTGTATGGGTGGAAATTTTCTATAATATCTGGCGATGCGTGGAGCGTTGACTAGGTCTTTTTCTTAGGGGTTATTTTTGTAATAGCAAATGTGCGAGTCAATTGTAACCCTAGGGTTTCTATGATCTATAAATAGAACCCTATACCTCTTTTTTAAGGTATGCCTTCTTTCATTAATAAAATTCAGATTTCTTTTGGAAAGCATCGATGCCTCTTTTCATTTCATCTATTTAGATCTGACAAGTCTTGTGTAAATGTTTGGAGAGAGCCATCTGTAAAGTAAGTAGTTTTATTTAATTGCCTTAGTATAGATCTTTAGTTCTTTGCCCTAGATAGATAGATAGTATGTTTTTCAATTCCCTAATGAGCGAGTAGTCTCCTCGCTTGTTAGGGTTAGCTTTGGGGAAGGCTTTTGAGAGATGAAGATCTCTCATCCCTTTCTTGTCCATCACATATAATCAATAGGACTCCATGCATACATGCACACACCGCTCCCTATGGCATCCTATCCCACGAGGTAGCGGTGATACCGTAGTATAAAGGCCCGGTTGAGTGTGTTTTCCATGGAGGTTAGGGTAAGGATTGATAAAGGAAGGACAAGAACCTAGAGGAAGAAACACCTTCCCGAATGGTTCTAATCCCCTTTATTAATAATTACCATAACATCTCTTAGATCTTAATTTGGGTATAGAAAGCGGTGAGATTTATTTACATTTCCAAACCTATCCTAAACCTAACCCTAGCAAGATTTAGATCTAGATAGATTTAGTTTTTAGATTTAATCAATCCGTTCACACCGTTCGGAATTAGCTCGTTAGAGCAATTAGGAAATTCACAAAATCCCTATGGACCGACCCGTACTCACCGGCTAGCTACCAAGCGACGCCGTTCTTGATTGCGGTTACTAAATATTTTTGATCATAAATTACATATCAATCAAATGGCGCCGTTGCCGGGGATGGCGTAATATTTCCTTCTTGCAATTTCGGGTTAATATAAAATTTAAAAATTATAAAAACTGAAAAATAACAAAAAATAATAATAATAATAATTTATCATCTTTTATTTTGTGAAGGGTATTTTTTTTGTGTGAATTTTGCTGGATCGACATACGATTTCGGATCTGGAAATCTCCAGAGATCAAAACAGCAAATATCAAATCTGAACAAACAGAGGAATATCACAACAGACAACAGAAGAAATTTGGAGGACCGAGTCAACAAATCAACCAAGGAGATCTGGTGACATAAAAAAAAAAAACCTGCCGAAGCGACCAACCCGCGGCGGATCAGCGGTCGCAAGTTGCAATTCGCGGCGGTTCCACGGTGGAGGCGACGGATCGGGTCCAAAAAAAAAATCTGTAAGTCTTCTGATCTCCTCCTCTGCAAATCTCTGATATCTTCTCTGAAAAATCTCCTGCAGGATTCTTTGCGCTTAAAAATCATCCCCCTTCCAATAACAAATCTTGTGCAGGATTCTTTGCGCCGCGCTTAAAATAAAAAATTGATTGCATGTGATTTTTTTTTTCTGTTTTGCATATCTTTAATCGGACTTTAAGGGGCTTGAGACCAATCCAGATTGGGTGGGGATTTCATCACCCTTCTTAGGACCCCAGAAATCACATAATGCATATGCATTGACCATTATTAATTAAAAAAGATTAGATTCAGCCCTAAGGACGTCGCGCTCAATATGATAGAGGACTAGTTGTAGGCATCGGCCGTTGATCCTAACCTGACTTTGCGGTGTCTAGGCAAGTGTGTCTAAGGCGAGTGGTTACTTAATTAGGGCCACTACTTGTAGTGGAGAGCCTCCCACTCACCTGGCACTTACCTGGCCGCAATTGGCGGTGAAGAGGCGGTTTGAGGTCCTATTTCTAGCCTTTTGGAACAGTTAGGAGCTGTCTAGTAGACCTAGGTGACCCTAGATCTAGGCCTAATTGTGCATTTGTGGTTGATTGAAAGTGTGCTTAAGCCCTTTATCAAAAATCTTTTTTGCAAAAAGTTCCAAACAAAGAGAAAAAGGAAAAAGGAACAAAAAAATTTTAAAAAAAACTTGCAACTTGTCGCTAAGAAATCCTTGCGCCCCATTTACAACCACCTTCTTTTTCTTCCCCTTTCTTACATCATGGGTACCCCACCTCACAAATCTCTTGCCGAACTTTGGTACTCTGAACCAAACTTTGCCTCTTACGCGAATTGTTTCGATCGATTTAAGGACGACCCCTCCATGCCCAAAATTTCTTTGAAAAATCGAATAGAAGCGTCTAGGAGAAACAGTTCGACTTTGCAATCCACTTTGTATCAACCATCTCAACCTTCACCAACTTTGTACGTTGATACCACTTTTTCGAGTCCTGTTGTAACTCCTAAACCCATGTCTATTGCTGAGCATATTGAACAATCTCGTAGCCGATCTTTCACTCCTCTCCACACATCCAGTTATAGGGATCAACAAATCCATTCACGTTTTTATCCAAATGTTGATCCTACTCTTGTCCAACCATCCAATTCCTACCAGTCCTACCCGACTTTCCCACCTTCACTAGATATTGATTCTACACAGCCATTTGGGAGTTTCCAAAATCCAAACAAATTTTAATCTGTTACCGAAACCCCTTCACAACCCATGTCTAGTTTGGAATGTGGATGCGTCAATTACCGCCCTTATGCAATCTAATGAACCGGTAGCTGGTTTCCAACTAGCTCCAAAAATTCCAATGTATGAGAAGGCGGTTGGATAGAGTGAGAATTTAAGAGGATTTCCAAATCAAACCTACCCATACCCAATTGAATCCCATAACTCCGATTTTCAAACAAGTGCTCCAAATAATGAGTTGTGTGACTTTGTAGTGCTTGATTTGCCAGATTGTGAAGAATCCTTTTCGAGTGAAAGCATCACCAATCCTTTTGATATCTATACCTCCAATCTAGAACCTGAATTGATAAATATCCATACTTTTGATGAGGTGTCCGAAAAAATTGATTTTCACTTGATTGAGGATATAGACGCCGGGAATATTTTTGATGATGAACCCGTAGATTTGATTAAAATTTTATGTTCAACTCATCATCCCGAGTCATTAAATGTTTCTCCCTAACCTCCTATGCGTCTTGATTTTGATGATAATAGCATGGATAAGCTAAATTTTGAGGAGAATTATGTGTTAGTGTATATGCCCTAGAGGCCATTACTGTATCATACTAGTTTGTATATTAGTTAATGGAAGCTTGGAATATTCACAGTTGTATAGACAATCTTGCTCAAAATAGTAGTATGCTACTTGGTTTGTTTCTACTTTAATGTGTACATGTGTTTCTTTTAGTATATCACCTATACACATTAGTGGAGCCCTTAGGATCTTTGCTTGATTACCAGCGTTGTGATGGCAGTCACACTCGTGGGGGCTGGGTAATCCACAAGCACATCCTTATACAGGTCCCTAGTCGTAGGACTATCGAGACAGGGTATCGATACTCCGGAGTAGACTAGCGTATGCGCTTCTCATCCCAGCATAGGAGACGGTCTGTCCCACAGCCATCAGTACGTAGTTTTGAGATAGTATGCGGGTGCTCATTAGGTTACGAGTACACTGGACAGGACTTGTCGGGAACTGTTGGTTGGTACTATACCTATCGTCAGTTATCAGTTCCCAGGTGACATGGGTACAGCTTAGTCCACTGACTTGACACTGTCACTTCGCCTCGAGTGTGTTCCCATTGTACTTTGATTACTACCCTACCACGGCTCAAAGGAATCATGTAAACAGGTAGTAGTTGGGTGCAGTCCCGAAGCACTTGGAGGCAGTGACGGTTAGACAGGATTCGTCTCTCCCGGTATTGGGGGTTGATATCGCGCTGTGTCTAGGGGAGCCATTACACAAAGTCCCTGGCCAGGGCAAGAGCAAGATATACTGGTGGGTTTCCAGTGTTATCTCAGGGTGTTCTGGGTTACACTCCGACACGACTTATACCGCTATTAGGGGACTGACGTTTACCGCCCCCTAGGCCCGCCATGCGATATTCTCAGACGAACAGACCGGACTGTACGGAGACTGTCACATTCAGGCTCAGTAAGAGTTCAGATGGGTTTCACCTTGTCAGTCTTCTTATCGACATCTACCCGGGGGCCGTTACGCACAGCTAGTGCCGCTTGCGGTCTGTGGTTAATGTTGGAGATAGTGCCCTCAAAGTCAATTATTGGATCGCAGGTACGTGATTGCAATGATTGAGGCAGGACCTATACCAATATGACAGTCTTGATCGAGATTATAGTATGCTATCTGGTTTTTCTTTATCATCGTATACATGCTTTAGTTCACTATTGCATATTGATAGAGCCCATAGAATTCTTGCTTGACTACCAGCAGTATGATGGAGATCATATACGTGGGAGCTGGGGTCTGTAAGCACATCCTTAAAGTGTCCCTAGTCGTGGGAGTTTCGAGACAGGGCATCGATACTCCAGAGTAGACTAGTGTATATAGTCGAGACCCCGACGAGGGGTGGTGGATGGTCTCACAAGCCATTGGTTTCAGTTGGTTCACCTAAGATGTATACAGGTGCTCATTGGGTTATGAGTACACCGGACAGGACTCGCCGGGAACATGCTAGTTGGTATTATACATATCGTCAGATAGCAGTTCCCTGGGGACATGTGTACAGGTTAGTTCATCGACCTGAGGTCTTCATTTTTCTCGTGTGAGTTCCCACTGTGCTTTGATTTCTACCCTACCACGGCTTAAAGGAGTCGTGCAAACAGGTCTTTTTTGGGTACGGTCCCATGCCACATGGAGGCAAGTGAGCGGATCGGCAGGGGATTCGTCTCTCCCGGTATTGGGGGTGAGATCGCGCTGTGTCTAGGAGAGCCATTACACAAATCCCTCGGCCGAGGCAGGAGATTTACTGGTAGGTACTCCAGTAGTATCTCAGGGTGTTCTGGGCCACTCTATGACACGACTTATACTGCAATTGGGGGTTTGACATTACCAGCCCCTAGGCCGATATGCGATACTCATAGACGAATGGACCGGACTGTATGTATATTGTCACTGTTAGGCTCAGTAGGGTTTATGGATGAGTTCGCTTGTCAGCTTCCCATCCAATCAATACATAGGCAACCGTTACGTACAGCCAGTACCTCTGACGTGCTAGTGGTTATACCCAGTGCCAGTGTGTTGATGAGTCATTAGATTCCCCCACAGACACTTTCTCAAGTTCGGACGAAACGTTGTAGAGGCCGTATGGTTTTATGGCAGGGTTCGGAAAATGCACGTGCGTTTACGCACGTGTCATATTTCGGGCAGATAATACTGGTCGGCTTTGGTTTAAGCCGGATCCGAGTATTATACCGTGTAGATATAATATCTTTGTCTCAATTGCTATTCGGTCATAATACAAATGCGGGTATATTTATACTGTTACGGGGTTATCCTGAAATTCGTTTCAGGATCACTTTTGGAAGTTGCCAGTTTCCAGTTTTCTATCACCCGTATTTAACATTTGATTAAATGCGGATTTTTCTTTTCTTGATGAGCGTGGAAGGTTCTAGAAGCATCTAGATGGTGACTAGGATGGTGAGGTAGCTTGTGACTCATTTGTGCTTTAAATGATCATTTAATGTTTTTGATGACAAGGTTAAGTGATTCATTAGTTCATTAAATGGTTTCATACTAGGTGTTTCATGACTCATTGTTTTATTCATCTTGTGGTCACCTCCTAGCTCCTACACTCACCCCCTTCCTCTCTATATCATGGCCGGCCCTTCATGGGAGATGGATCATGGTTGTTAGAAAAAAAGATATAGTTATTTGGTTCATGGAAATTAAGCATACTCATTTCACATTTCCACCCGATCCAAAAGACAACTTCATTAACCGTTCGTCCATAGCTTTGGACGTAACAATACAAAGTGTTCTACTCATTCTCTGCATCATCTTGGTCGTCTCTTTTAGCAAACTTGACGACCGAGTTGCCTCGGTTCAGAGACGGGAGCCCGTTTAAAGATCCGTCGACGTGGTGCCACCTGGACGACAAGAATGGAGATTCAGGAGATCGGAGCAGCCGCAACAAAGCGTGGGATGATGGTTGAAGACCGAAGGACTCGGATCGTTCGGTATAACATTTCTACCCACTTTGTAGTTTGTCAGTTTAGCTTTAATGGAAGATCCGGATTATAGTACGCGATAGCGCCAGTTGTAAAAAGTTTTTGTTCCGCATTTGGCGTCTGTTAGACGTCCGAGGCACTACCGTGGACTTACAGTGGTATCAGAGCCTCACCATTAAGCTATACTAACTTATGCTAATGCGTTTAAAAGATCGATCGAACGGAATTTCCGAAATCACAATTTTCAGCACACAAGTTTCTGTCGATTTTTTAAAGGGCCTAAAAATAATTTTTCATATCACAGAAAAGCGTGCAGGGTTTTCTAAGCATTCTGGGAAAATATGGGCACGTGATCCCACATGCCCACCGCGGATCCGCGATCAAACCTAGGGTTTGACCGCGGAACCGCGGCGACTTTGTGGGAACAGTGCTACAATTATTCCAGAGAGCTTCAAATTGGGAAATTGTTGTTTCAGGTACTGTTACTTTGGGCCCAGTTTTTGTTACTATACAGCAGATGTTTGTGGGGCTCACTTTGGGATATTTTGTCGATCGAAATTTGAAACTCGTTAGTTTACAGTACTTACTTTATATCTCCTACCGGGAATGTCATTTGATCGGTAAACCGTGTCTAATTGCTATAGATCTTTTAGACGGGTTTGCGAACGTGACATTCGCGTTGATGTTCTGTGTTGTGCTGTGATGTTGCGGAATTGTCGTGGTGGATAGCAGGGTGCAATGATAGTGCAGTTTGGATTTATTTGTACATTTGATATTGCGGGGTGAGCGTCCAACATGTAGACTGCCGTCCCTGCCTGTTTGTATAATATTCTTTTGGGGCACGACCGGGTTGAGGTCGATATACCCGTTGTACATATTTTTATTTCTGTACTAGGTTTATCCCGCGAAGGAGTGCACGGATAGCCGGGTTCTAGAGGGCAACGGGTCCGTATCCTATGGCTTTGAGAGGCAGAGGGACCTCACTCTAGAATTGGCAGACTATTCGCCGCACTCGTAGGGGGTACAGGTTGACCCAAGGAGGGGTGCTCAATTTACCGGATTCCGTGAAGTGTCGGGTGTTCCATTCACTATGTTGTGGGGACTACCTCGCTTCAGGTTTTGGCGGGTAACTTGCCGCACCCATAGGGGTCTAGGTTTCATTGCACAAGCTATCCACACGACCAGGGGAACGTCGGGTTTCAGCAGCGGCTCTGTGAAACCCGGGTATCCCAGATTATCTGTATTGTTCTGTGATGTTTATTACTTTTCTGTAATGTTGCATATTATCATGCCTGGAGCGATTATTGTATATTGGTATATATACTATTAGATGTTGTATATGTTTTACACCCGCGCTAGTCCAGCCCCCGCTCTGTCGTTAGTTAAGTAACCTAACGGGTGATGATGGGACCCAGTGACGAATGCAGATGGCATATACGTACATTTTATTTTCGTTCTATTCTGGTGTAATTGATTGATGGGACTGCATTGATTCTTATCAATGCAAGGATAAAAGAAACCTATATTTGATGTTGTTGGAACAAATTTTAAAAGGTGTTATTACAAAGATGTTTCCTTTTGTTTTGCATAGTGATATTCAGTTAGAATATCCCGCACCTCATTCGACGAGGCAAGGGCCGAGATCCCTTCACCGGGAGTGACCCTTTGGGCATAAGTTTACGTCAGGGTAATAACTTCACTATAGTTGATTACAAGTTGCTTTGCATCGCGGTATTCAGTTGGAATATCCTGCACCTCATTCCGCGAGGAAAGAGCCGAGATCCCTTCACCGGGAGTGACCTCTTTAGCAAAGGTTTTCGTCACTATATTTTTATAAAAAGCTATCAGGTTCTTTCAACGAAATCAAGTTCATTACGTTAAAGGTTTTTCGCCAAAAACCAGCCGTAGCCCTCCGTCATTTCGTATGGATAGTCAGTAGTATTCAAGTTATGTTTGTTGGCCCTTAGTCAAGGCATAGTGTTTGGTAGCTGCTGGGTATTCATTTGTTGCATAGATAAATGCGTTGGTTTGGGACAGACGTATTACTTTGTTGGCCCTTAGTCAAGAGTATGTACGGGTGGGTTCAAATTAACCAGGACAATGACGGGAAGAACTTGACATGTGACTTATGATTTGTTGGCCCTTAGTCAAGGTCATAAGAGCATGAGGCAAAAATTACATCGGGAGTTTCAAACAAACAGCAAACTTGCCAGGCATGCGCATACCTTCTGGAGTGTGATAACTTGAGTGGCTTCCATCAAGTTATCATGCGATGATAGTTGGATCCCGATAATCACTGATGAGTTGGTTTACTCTTCGGGTGATCCCGACTAATTCTTCTTTCAGGTTTGGAGGAGAATTTAAGATTACAGTGGGAGATTTTCTGATTAGATAAAGTGAAAACCATTCTAATCTAGGTTAGAGTGCACGCAGAGTGTTTCTTTTCTCTCTCTCTCTTTGGTTGCGACCTTTGGCCGACCCTTGACTATGACTCAATGACCAAGTTGACCGAACCTTTTTATAATACTGGCTTTTGAATTGTCTGAGTTGCATAAGTCATTGCCGCTCCTTCTTTTACCGTTTGTATTTCTCATAACACCCCGTATTACTACGGACATCCACTTCTATTGGATAGATCCATCGTATGGTTATATACGAACTCGAAGGGACTTCTTCGAGGATGGATCCAGGTTCAGGAGAAATAGAATTAGTTTATTCAGTTGTCTTTTATTATCACCTTCTCTCAGGTTGCGAGGGCTCCTCAGTTTAGGAGAGCACACCTATTACACTTATTGGATAGTCTTATTCCAAACCATAGGCAGGTGTCGAAAGGTAGGGAATGAAGAAAACCAATTAGCCTAAGTAGGATGTACAGAAGGAAATAACTAAAGACAAAATAAAGGGATTAGAAAGAGGGCAAAGTAAATTGCGACTGTTATCATTCACGACCAAACCGCATACTTCATCGCCACTCCTATTTTCACCTTTGTTTTTTCCCCAGTTTGGGAGAAATAGAATAAAGTATTATTCAGTTGTCTTTTATCATCACCTTCTCTCAAGTTGCGAGGGCTCCTCAGTTTAGGAGAGTACACCTATTACGCTTATTGGATAGTCTTATTTCAAACCATAGGCAGGTGCCGAAAGGTAGGGAATGAAGAAAACCAATTAGCCTAAGTAGGGTGTACAGAAGGAAATAACTAAAGACAAAATAAAGGGATTAGAAAGAGGGCAAAGTAAATTGCGACTGTTATTATTCACGACCAAACCGCATACTTCATCGCCACTCTTATTTTCACCTTTGTTTTTTCCCCAGTTTGGGAGAAATAGAATAAGGTATTATTCAATTGTCTTTTATCATCACCTTCTCTCAAGTTGCGAGTACTCCTTGGTTTAGGAGAGTACACCTATTATGCTTACTGGATAGTCTTCTTCCAAATCATAGGCTGGTGCCGAACGGTAGGGAAGGAAGAAAACCATTTAGCCTAACGATGGTGTACAGAAGGTAATGACTAAAGACAAATAAAAGGATTTGGAGAGATGGCAAAGAGATATACGGTTAAAGTCATAAATTGGATTATGGAAGAGGCATTACTAGGAATACCAGGATACCCCTACGAAACATTTTCATGTTTCAGTGCATTGTTAAAGGAAAACAGATTTCCCGATTAGATACTTACTCCAAGGTATGTATTTACCAGGTTTCATTCTCATATCTGTATGGTTTTTGCAGATGATGAGTGGGAGTAAGTTATTGGGAATTAGGTGATCATCCTCATTATACCGGAATTCGTTGTAATTGGTGATATTTGAGGAGATCGCCTGGGTTTTTGCCAGACGGCATGTATTTGGTTTTGAGTATCCGTTGTTGTGCACCAATTTCAAAATGATATATCTGTACCTTTATTTTTATAAAGTGAGATATAACTTTTTGATATTATGTCGATGACATTTACCTATATTAGTTGACGATTAGGTAAGGAGCATTGAACAACGGAGTAGTTCTTAATCATAAGTACAGTTTTCAATCTACGATGCACAGGTTTTGAGTTATTCAAACTCAGCGGACTTATACAGAGTATTGTATGTTGTCCAGTGTCCGTGAGGACTAAGGGATAGGTCCTCATACTATGTTCTGTTTACTTGTGACTTCTCTAGTTTTTAGACAAGTGTTTCGTAGAAATACAATGTCTAAGTTTTGAGAAGTTGTGGGTATAAGAATAAAGTAGAGAACCAGGTATTACAAGTATCGGGATTCTTCAGAGAGATTGAAGATATAGATTCTTGTGATTGGTATTCAGATGATAGTAATGATTTTGAGAAACTTGTTTCTCTTTCAGGTTACTCATAATTGGATGGATTCTTATGTTGAGTAATGCTGAGTAGCCTCTATTGGCCGCTACATTCATTTAAACATCCTGTTTTGTACAAAAACGGCGAATTGTGATTGCTAGATTTTCGGAAAAGTGACTTTTTAAGTAAAGTTGGGGTTTTTGTGAGTTTTAACCTAGTTTATATTAAAATTAGTGTTCGTGAATGTGCAAATGAGTGTGATTGGATTTTTCTCGATGGTTTGACGTTTGTACATCGACATCGAGGGTTGGTTTGACTATTCTTGCATGCGTAGGCGATAGGTTTGGACCTATGCGTGATACGCGTGCCGAATTGATTTTCGTATGCCGTTTCGATTTCGAATTTAGTTTTAATGCGATACGGTGCGTTATGATATGTAGGTACCCCATGCGGACTTCGAGACGACAAGCAAGCACGGGGCGACGTCGGCACCGGCAAGCGAGAACCAGGTGAGTAGATTTATATCTACGGGGAGAAGTCGGGTGGATGGCGTATAGCACCCCCGCAGTCCGTGGTGGTGTATACGGATGCGTATACACACCAACAATTATTATATGTTATTTGGGATTAATAACGTTGCTTAGGATGGATATTGGTGTGTTGGATTACCTTAGTGTTGCGAACCCTAGGGTAGTGTTGCACTACACATACACACATACATACTTGCATACATCCCTATTGATATGTGCTCATGGGATTCTTTATAGTTATGGGTTCACATGGGTATGGGACTATGTGTTCACATACGGATTTGAGGATGATACTTGGGATTGAGCTGAGTCGATGAGATTTGATTTGAGGCCGTGAGATCGGTGATATAGCAGGGTTCGTATTTGAGATACGACATGACGTTGTAGCGGGTCCTTGACGTAGTGTTTCACACACGTCCATGCATACGTAGGCGGTATCAGTATGGTACTAGACGCAGATCAGTACCCCGATCATGATAATTGATAAAGAGGATACCAGGTGAATAGTATGATGAATGTGATATTGACCCGTACCCAGATTGGGATGCCGTACGACGGATTTACGTACGAGCTATATTGATGATTGATCCGCACTCTTGACTTGGGATGCCTGATTATAGATATGGTATCGGATATGATATTATTGAGGCGGGATCACCGACTATACATATACAGGTATGTATATGTATCGACTCAGATGATAGGCGGTTCCCTTACCTGTAGTTCAGCTTGTTAGTTCAGCCGTATAGTTTAGTGTAGTTGTCAGATTAGATTAGACTTCTTACCTATTTCAAAAACCAACGAATCGTGGGCATTCTTAAAGACAGCCCTAGGGATCCTACGGATATTTCAAAAGACGTATCTTTTCATAAAAACACCGTAGCCCCTATTTTCAAAACCCATGATTCGTGTTATTTCAAAAGGCACCATTTGTAGGACTTATATTAGATTAATGCAGATTGTTATAGTTGCGTCTAGTTTTCAGCTCCCGCTCATTTTTGTGGTCCGCTTCGCATCGCATGCTTATTTTATGTTTCATACTCCATTAGTGATATCATGCTGTTAGGACACCAGCACCATTACCGATGATGCGTAGGTACCACGTACACTTAATTGCCGGCTCTCACACATCTTCATCGGTAATTTCCATGTCACGTACACCTTAGAAAATATTATTGCTTAACTTAGCTAGATAGCTAGTAGTTTGACATAATATTAGTGTACTTACCTTATATGCCAGCTTAGATATTGTAGTTATTACTTGTCACTTCATGCATACTGTTATTCATCGTTATGCCGCAGTCATGGATTCTCATGCATATGTTCACTATTTTACGTGTTATTGAGGTTTTGGATTCGGATTTCCATGAGATTTTCTGGATTTGGAGGAAAACCGCAAAAACATAAATAAACCTTTTCTCTCTTTTAAAATAAAAAGTGCGGTTTTCCTATGATGTATGAGTCGTCCACCATGAGTTTGCTGATGGATTTCGAGACCCGATTCGAGGAGTGGAGGAACCGTTTCGGGTACATGGTGGGCCCGGTATGGTACCCCGGGGCAAGAGGAATGTGGTGTTGACGTTGAGCCTGGCTGGGGAGCACTACCTACCGGTGATATTACCCGACACGTCGGATATCCGGAGGATACCGTCGTGGTCTTGAGATGGATGGTAGGGGCCGGTCTGGACTGACGGCGCCCTAGATATTGAGATTGAGACATTGATATTTCGAGACAGTGAGATTTATGTTTTGTGTCGATGCTAGACACTGTTGATACTGATTTCATTTATGATACCTCAGTTTAAAAATACGAAGGAAATCTCACTAATTTATGAAAACAGTTTCTTCTTTTACATGTATTCTGTTTCATGCATGCATACCTCATTCATATGATATATTGCTACCTGAGGCACTGACACGGGCACATGAGATTACACTCGGGTTAGATATTTACCCTAGCCTTGTTATAGGCTACGTGTTATTCATATTTTTGAGGCTATATTATGATCATTGACCTAGGTTGCGTTATTTATGCGATTTCTGTGCGTAGATATTTTTCTATTCACGAGTTGGCAACTCACCCCGTTGTGCCCCAGTTTCCTGCAGGTTTGCCGTACAGGTTTCATTACGGCTTTGCGGGCTCAGTTTCATTCGGGTGACTTTCTAGTAGGTGGGTTTTTCTTGTATCGTACCCATCATATTACCTTGTATAATATTATTCCGTTGTATCTAGTAAATTCCATCAACCAAACATGTATTTATTGAGATAGAGACCAGTGTTCTTTATTCTTTCGACCTTAGAGTCGCTCGTTATATTTCTGGTGGTTTTGAGTTTCCTTTTGAGTTTTGATCCTCGCCGTTGGCGTTGTACATTATATTGCTTGTGTGGTTGTGACCGTCGATTGACGAAGAGCTAGCTCCCGCTTGGGGATGCCTTTTTATTGATTTCGTATACTATTCATGTTGTATCCCGTTTGGGAGCCAGTATTTACAAAGGAGACTCTGCCGAAATTTTCAGTAAATTTTGATGTTCTTAAAAACCGCATAATTCGGCTTATGCTATTAAAACTACTTGTTTTAAATTGGTTTTCCTTCACTCTATTTCTTTTCTTGGTTTGGATTTCTGGGTTTTCGGTTTACTTAGATTACGTACGCCTCGAGACGTTTCGTAGTTTAAGTGCCGGTCATGTTCCGTACTTTCGGGACGTGACAAAGTTGGTATCAGAGCGTTAGGTTTTAACCTTCGGAGCGTAGGATGACCCTTAGTTGATGGAATAGGTGACTAAAGTAGAGTGACGTACCGTTGATATGTTCCGCGGCATATTTACGACACGCCACTCCACTTATGAAGCCTTAGGATGTACATTTCCTTGTTCAGTATTATATTTCTTCCTGATCTAGCCTCATCGGTACCAGTTTGTTTTTGCTGCTACGGTTACGGCAGGGAGAGCTACGGCTAGAGTTGCGGTCAGCATGAGCTCGTTACGAACGAGGACTGACCATGGCGTGATTCGGGCGACACAAGATTGTAGAGATGTGTCTTTTGGATTGTGTTTTTGCACCACGAGCGTTGGATGGATCGCTGTATGAGGTTACTCGGAGGTGCTGATCGACATTAGAGAATTGAGCCAATGATGGAGGCCAGCCAGATTTTGATGACCGTTGGTGTGTTGCTTACTCCTGATGATTGAGGCACGGTTCAGCATGCAGACGAGTAAGCCAGTTATTGCTGCGAACGACGAGATATCACCCCAGATGTTGGAGCTATTGCAGTATAAGTTGTACTAAGAGATAATAGAAGGTCGCTAGTCACCCGATGATGAATGACTAGGACAGGTGGTTCGTTCTCCTACCCCGATGCGAGGTCATCAGATAGATTGCTTCCAGCTAGAGACGACTTCACGCAGAGACGTGAGGGTCGACAGAGACGATCGAATGTCAGAAACCTATTATTCCAAGTTTAAAGTAGTCGGAAAGACATGCAGGCAATTCTATGGACCCTCTAGAAGAATGAAACCCTAACTCGACTTAATGACCGTGTGAAAGCCTTTGAACCTTCGAGTTTGCGGCAGTTCTACTGCGCCATTAGTGAGGCTTGGGTTTGCCCTTCTACGGCTAGACCACCGATGCTGTGGTAGGTACTCGATACTATTAAACTGTACCCAAGATGTTGAACCCTTGGGGGATTATGAGGTTTTGACAATCGATTGGATGGTTCGACTTAATTCGGATGCTAGGTGGTGAGATGCATTTCTTGGGAGACTCCCGATACGAGGATAGCTGTTGGAGCTCAGTCCATGCAGCCGCGACGAGACGAGTCCAAAGCAGACGACATTAGAGAAAAGTGGAGTAAGAGGTTCGCACCAGATCTAGATGAGATGACGTTCCACTCCGCCGACATCAGAGATGCGATGCGCATGCCGAGGCATGGTACTCGGACTTACCTTCCAGAAGGAGTTTCGATGAGTATGCAGTCGTTCCAGAGCAAGATGCAGATATAGGAAAGGACAATGACTTCCGGACAGTTGGCAGAGACGAGGCATGGAATAGACCGTGAGCAGGATTCCTTCCAGGACACTGCTGCAATGATACTTGCACCCAGGATCAGAGGTGTCACGTACATTCAGAGAGCCAGAGGCCGACGCCAGTAATATGCTGTCTTACGAGTGGTCGCGATGATTGACCAAGAGATGACCAGAGAAGTGCCAGAATGGAATCGTCCCCGTTAGCACACCTGACAGGGCCGATGAGCCGATGGACCGAAAGATTGGTAATTCACAGTGAAGACCTTGACCCAGGAGTGGTCATGGTTACGCACATCAGCAGGACAGAGTTCATGATCATCGACGAGACGTCCCACTAGGGACCGTGACAGTTGGCCGAGATTCTTAGAGGATGCGCTTGAGCGGTACTGTTCCGCCATTATTGATTTTGATGTTTTGGGGTGATTTATTCGTATGATTTGATTTTGATGATTGAGGATTTACGATCTTTGCACAGAGTTGCACTTGATATCGTTTTCGTGCTTTAGTTTCACATGTTTGTGATTTTACGGTTTTAAACAGTTGAGTTGATTTTGTGCGTATGCACGCACGCGATTTGGTTCCTGCACTCTGTATAGTTTATATATGCTGGCAGTGCAGTGACATGTATTTTGTGCACTTGGATACACTGGATTTCGAATTCGAGGGTGATGCTCGACATTTGTTTTGTGCATTTTATGCACCGGATTGGATTTTTAGCGCCTGTTGGGCGCCTGTTACGAGATGCGATTTGGTGCACACCAGATGCACTAATTCGAGATTTTTTTTGCATGTCAGATGCACCTGATTTTGCTGTCAGGCACACACGTTGCCTACGACAGATGTTTCGTGCACACCCGATGCACTTAGATGTTGTTTCTGTGCGCATGTATGGCACATTCATGGATTTTGATTTCCGTGCGCACCAGACGCACGTAGCATTCATGTGCATATTTTTGGGAATGATTTCGTATAGAGCAGTACGTTTTTATGATATTGCTATGGGTTTTCGTACTGAGCAGGACTAGTCAGAGGATAGTACCTGAATATATTTTGCATGCATTGATAATTATTGAAGGGATTTCCAAAAAGCGAGCTATAGCCTCAGTATTTACCTACGTGTCTGATATGACCCGAAATGCTTAAAACAAGGAGACCCTTCTAAATTGTTTCCAAAACGGCGGAACGTACATTTCAAAAAAAGGTATATATGTATATAGTTATTTTCTTATGATAGACGTCCGCCACTGTGCAGTGTTATACGCGTTGCACAGCGACTTAAAGAGATTGGCATGCATTTCCTTCAGATACTTACAGATATAGATTCGATATTTACATGTATAGTTTCGAGTTATATCATATTGGTTTGATTTGAATTTGGCATTGATGTCTTCTCCATGACTCCGATGATTGCGGGATGCTTGACGGAGTTGTGATTTGAGTTATATGCTCATTTTTCATGCGCATGCGCTGCGCTACGAATTGTTTTATGTATTTACAATTTCGGAGCCCCGACGACTTGATGGTTTTGGTTTAGATGTTTTAGTATTTGGGGAGAGTTTTAATTTAAATTCGGGGACCGAATTTCTTTAAGGGGGGAAGATTGTAACGTTTTGAAAATCGTTTCGGTGAAATTTCGAAAAAACGGTAAAATAAGGGGGTTTTCTGTAAAAAGTCAAAATACAAATATCTTATTATAAAAATTAAATATACATATTCTAGCTATGAAATTGCTATTATTTGGTGTTTATTGAGCCGCGGGTGAAATTTCAAATTTTCTGAAAAAAATATTATTTTATTATTATTTTAAGCCGTCACTAATACATTTAATTAGGGAAAATTACAAATTGGAATGAGTTGAAACAAATTTTGTGCATCATAAAACATTAAATAAAATTTTATCATGTGGTTTTTGGAACGAAATCATTTGCCAAAACGGTTTAGAAATTATTGAAGAAAAAAGGCTTTTTTTTAGCATAAATGGATGTTTGGGGTATTGTATTTATCATTTTTCATCACCCCACACCCGTACCCACACCCAAACACCCCCATTCACTTATCCCTTTGAAGAATTCAGCAGCCCCCTCTTTTGTCCCCACTTGGATTTCAAAGGAAATGAAATGAAAGAAAAGAAAAGAAAAGAGTAGAAAATGATATAATTTGAGTTGACTTTGACTTGAACTAACTTTCTCCACCTCACTCTCTCTCCTCCCTCACCCAAACCCCCCACAATCTGGCCAAAACCAGCAACCCCCAACAGCCCCCTTTTTCCTCTTCTCCTCTCTTTGTTCCATCAAAGAAAATCCAAAGAAAAATCCACTAAAAATCAAGCAAAAATCCAAATCAAAATCCGACTCCTACCCATTTTAGCTTAGCCCGTATAGCATGGATTTTGGTGACAAGGGAGCATTTTAGAGGGCTATGTGTGCTTGTGGGATCTTCAATTTGTTTGGGTAAATTCTAACCCTTTTTCTTAAATTGTTGTTAATTGCTTGTAGTTAGCTTAATTAAGTGTTAATTTGGTTTTATGTGGGTTCAATTGTATGATTAAGAAATTCTAGTTAGGGTTTTGTTTTGAAATTGGGTTGTGATCACTTGTGCATGGTTTGTGATGTGAGCTAACATCTTGAAAAATTGTTAAAATTTATCTAGTTGCATATTACAAGTTGTTACTTGAAAAATGTCCAAATTAAGCTTTTTTGTGCAAACTAGGGTTTTATGAAATGCATTTATATGTGAGATTAAAAATATGGTTAGGGTTTTTATCATATTATTAACTTTATTAAGTGTAGTTTAACACTTTAGTTCATGGAAATCCAACCTAAATTGTAGTTTGTGCATTTTTGCTATGAAATTGTAAAAAAAGGGTATTTTGTAAACTAGAATATTAGGGTTTTTGGAATTTAATGAGATTAAATTCCGGAAATTATTTCTATGACTTATTTAAGATATTTAATAAATATATTGGCCGCTACATTCATTTAAACATCCTGTTTTGTACAAAAACGGCGAATTGTGATTGCTAGATTTTCGGAAAAGTGACTTTTTAAGTAAAGTTGGGGTTTTTGTGAGTTTTAACCTAGTTTATATTAAAATTAGTGTTCGTGAATGTGCAAATGAGTGTGATTGGATTTTTCTCGATGGTTTGACGTTTGTACATCGACATCGAGGGTTGGTTTGACTATTCTTGCATGCGTAGGCGATAGGTTTGGACCTATGCGTGATACGCGTGCCGAATTGATTTTCGTATGCCGTTTCGATTTCGAATTTAGTTTTAATGCGATACGGTGCGTTATGATATGTAGGTACCCCATGCGGACTTCGAGACGACAAGCAAGCGCGGGGCGACGTCGGCACCGGCAAGCGAGAACCAGGTGAGTAGATTTATATCTACGGGGAGAAGTCGGGTGGATGGCGTATAGCACCCCCGCAGTCCGTGGTGGTGTATACGGATACGTATACACACCAACAATTATTATATGTTATTTGGGATTAATAACGTTTCTTAGGATGGATATTGGTGTGTTGGATTACCTTAGTGTTGCGAACCCTAGGGTAGTGTTGCACTACACATACACACATACATACTTGCATACATCCCTATTGATATGTGCTCATGGGATTCTTTATAGTTATGGGTTCACATGGGTATGGGACTATGTGTTCACATACGGATTTGAGGATGATACTTGGGATTGAGCTGAGTCGATGAGATTTGATTTGAGGCCGTGAGATCGGTGATATAGCAGGGTTCGTATTTGAGATACGACATGACGTTGTAGCGGGTCCTTGACGTAGTGTTTCACACACATCCATGCATACGTAGGCGGTATCAGTATGGTACTAGACGCAGATCAGTACCCCGATCATGATAATTGATAAAGAGGATACCAGGTGAATAGTATGATGAATGTGATATTGACCCGTACCCAGATTGGGATGCCGTACGACGGATTTACGTACGAGCTATATTGATGATTGATCCGCACTCTTGACTTGGGATGCCTGATTATAGATATGGTATCGGATATGATATTATTGAGGCGGGATCACCGACTATACATATACAGGTATGTATATGTATCGACTCAGATGATAGGCGGTTCCCTTACCTGTTGTTCAGCTTGTTAGTTCAGCCGTATAGTTTAGTGTAGTTGTTAGATTAGATTAGACTTCTTACCTATTTCAAAAACCAACAAATCGTGGGCATTCTTAAAGACAGCCCAAGGGATCCTACGGATATTTCAAAAGACGTATCTTTTCATAAAAACACCGTAGCCCCTATTTTCAAAACCCATGATTCGTGTTATTTCAAAAGGCACCATTTGTAGGACTTATATTAGATTAATGCAGATTGTTATAGTTGCGTCTAGTTTTCAGCTCCCGCTCATTTTTGTGGTCCGCTTCGCATCGCATGCTTATTTTATGTTTCATACTCCATTAGGGATATCATGCTGTTAGGACACCAGCACCATTACCGATGATGCATAGGTACAACGTACACTTAATTGCCGGCTCATACACATCTTCATCGGTAATTGCCATGTCACGTACACCTTAGAAAATATTATTGCTTAACTTAGCTAGATAGCTAGTAGTTTGACATAATATTAGTGTACTTACCTTATATGCCAGCTTAGATATTGTAGTTATTACTTGTCACTTCATGCATACTGTTATTCATCGTTATGCCGCAGTCATGGATTCTCATGCATATGTTCACTATTTTACGTGTTATTGAGCTTTTGGATTCGGATTTCCATGAGATTTTCTGGATTTGGAGAAAAACCGCAAAAACATAAATAAATCTTTTCTCTCTTTTAAAATAAAAAGTGCGGTTTTCCTATGATGTATGAGTCGTCCACCATGAGTTTGCTGATGGATTTCGAGACCCGATTCGAGGAGTGGAGGAACCGTTTCGGGTACATGGTGGGCCCGGTATGGTACCCCGGGGCAAGAGGAATATGGTGTTGACGTTGAGCCTGGCTGGGGAGCACTACCTACCGGTGATATTACCCGACACGTCAGATATCCGGAGGATACCGTCGTGGTCTTGAGATGGATGGTAGGGGCCGGTCTGGACTGACTGCGCCCTAGATATTGAGATTGAGACATTGATATTTCGAGACAGTGAGATTTATGTTTTGTGTCGATGCTAGACACTGTTGATACTGATTTCATTTATGATACCTCAGTTTAAAAATACGAAGGAAATCTCACTAATTTATGAAAAAAGTTTCTTCTTTTACATGTATTCTGTTTCATGCATGCATACCTCATTCATATGATATATTGCTACCTGAGGCACTGACACGGGCACATGAGATTACACTCGGGTTAGATATTTACCCTAGCCTTGTTATAGGCTACGTGTTATTCATATTTTTGAGGCTATATTATGATCATTGACCTAGGTTGCGTTATTTATGCGATTTCTGTGCGTAGATATTTTTCTATTCACGAGTTGGCAACTCACCCCGTTGTGCCCCAGTTTCTTGCAGGTTTGCCGTACAGGTTTCATTACGGCTTTACGGGCTCAGTTTCATTCGGGTGACCTGCTAGTAGGTGGGTTTTTCTTGTATCGTACCCATCATATTACCTTGTATAATATTATTCCGTTGTATCTAGTAAATTCCATCAACCAAACATGTATTTATTGAGATAGAGACCAGTGTTGTTTATTCTTTCGACCTTAGAGTCGCTCGTTATATTTCTGGTGGTTTTGAGTTTCCTTTTGAGTTTTGATCCTCGCCGTTGGCGTTGTACATTATATTGCTTGTGTGGTTGTGACCGTCGATTGACGAAGAGCTAGCTCCCGCTTGGGGATGCCTTTTTATTGATTTCGTATACTATTCATGTTGTATCCCGTTTGGGAGCCAGTATTTACAAAGGAGACTCTGCCGAAATTTTCAGTAAATTTTGATGTTCTTAAAAACCGCATAATTCGGCTTATGCTATTAAAACTACTTGTTTTAAATTGGTTTTCCTTCACTCTATTTCTTTTCTTGGTTTGGATTTCTGGGTTTTCGGTTTACTTAGATTACGTACGCCTCGAGACGTTTCGTAGTTTAAGTGCCGGTCATGTTCCGTACTTTCGGGACGTGACAAGATCGAGGTGAAAAGAGTAGAGACAGAGAATAACATTGTTGATCCATTCACAAAGGCCCTTCCTCAGACGCAGTTCGAGAGGCTATTCGAGATGATAGGTCTACGATATGCCTGCTCATGGTCCTAGTGCAAGTGGGAGATTGTTAGTGTATATGCCCTAGGGGCCATTATTGTATCATACTAGATTGTATATTACTTAATGGAAGTTTGGGATATTCACAGTTATATATACAGTCTTGCTAAAAATGGTAGTATGTTACTTGGTTTGTGTCTACTTTAATATGTGCATATGTTTCTAGTAACGTATCACTTATACATATTAGTAGAGCCCATAGGATCTTTGCTTGATTACCAGCGTCGTGATGGCAGTCACACTAGTGGGGGCTGGGTAGTCTGTAAGCAACATCCTATACAGGTCCCTGGTCGTTGGATTATCGAGCTAGGGCATTGATATTCAGGAGTAGACTAAGTGTGTACGCTTCTCATCCCAGTTGGGGAGATGGTCTATCCCACAGCCATCAGTACGTCGTACTGGAGATAGTATGCAGGTGCTCATTAGGTTACGGGTACACCGGACAGGACTCGCAGGGGAACTGATTGGTTGGTATTATACCCGTCGTCAGTTAACAGTTCCCAGATGACATGAGTACAGCATAGTCCGCAGACTTGACACTGCTACTTCGCCTCGAGTGTGTCCCACTGTTCTTTGATTGCTACCCTACCACGGCTCAAAGGAGTCGTGCAAACAGGTAGCAGTTGGGTGCAGTCCCGAGCACTTGGAGGCAGTAGTGGTTAGATAGGATTCGTCTCTCCCGGTATTGGGAGATGATATCGCGCTGTGTCAAAGAGCCATTACGCAAAGTCCCTGGCCAGGGCAAGCGAGATATACTGGTAGGTTTCAGTAGCTTTTCAGGGTGTAATGGGCTTTGCTCCGACATGACTTATACAGCTATTAGGGGACTGACGCTTGCCGCCCCCAGGCTTGATATGCGATAGTCTTAGACGAATAGACCGGACTGAACGGAGATTGTCACATCAGGCTCAGTGGGAGTTCGGATGATTTTCCTTATCGGCCTTCTTATCGACATCTACTTGGGGACCGTTACGTACAGCTAGTGCCGCTTGCGGTCTGTGGTTAAACCCACTGCCAGCGTAGTGTCGAGTCTTTAGAGTCCCACACAGAGAGTTTCCCTGCTCCAGGCGAAACGATATAGAGGTTGTATGGTTTTACGATAAGGGTTCGGACGCGTACGTGTGTTTACGCACGTACGACTTTTCAGACAGTTTTTACTAGCCGGCTTTGGTTTAAGCCAGATTCTAGTATCGGGTTATTAGATTTATACAGTCTAAAGTTTTTTCGTGTTTTCACGGATTGGAGGGGCATTCTCGTAATTTGTCGGGAAGCTTCTAGAAGAGTGGTGACTAAGGGGTTAAGGTGGCATTGCATTAAATGAGATTAGTGACTCATTTGTGTGATTCATCCATGTCATTAATGCATCATAAATGCTTAATGACTCATGGTGATGAATCACTCATAGATATTTATGAAGCATGGTTGTTAATTCAATTTTTTCATTTTTGGATAAATAATAATGCTTCATATATATTATGATAACATCATTATCTTATTTCATTCTCATCTTCACCTTCTCTCTCCTCAAGCTCACTCTCTCTTCAAACCCTAACCCTAGCCTCTCATGTGTTGAGATCAAGGGTTATCTAGACTAATACATTCATAACCTCACTCTATATCCCCTAGGTAGCTTAGATTAGCACTTTAAGCAACCTAGTTATCTCAAGTTTGAGATTAAGCTTGGCGTAGGAGCTTTCGGGTGGATCGTCTTTGATTCGAGGAGGCCGTTGAGGTGCCGATGTTCCAAGGAGCCTACGAGGAGCGGAGGACCGCGATGAAGACCCGAAGGACTAGTATCGTGAGGTATAACTTCGTATCCGAGTAGTTAAACCTCTAGTTGATAGTTAGCAATGGTTTAGATAATGATTCATGTGCTTAAGTCCGTGTTACGAAGCTTTGATAATCGTTTTTCATATATTCCACCTCCCCGCAAGTTCGTGGGGTGCGTGACATGGACTTACAGATCCCAACTGCCACCAAAATCAAGCACACATGCACGGAGCATATCCTCCAGAGTCTGTATAGTCTGCTCCGGCCGACCATCGGTCTGTGGATGAAAAGCGGTGCTAAAACTCAACCGGGTACCCAAATCTTCCTGAAGCTTCTGCCAAAGACAGCTAGTAAACTGGGGGCCTCTGTCGGATACTGTGCATGTGGGAACACCGTGTAAACGCACAATCTCATTTATGTACAATTGAGCATACTAAGCATAACTGAAAGTGGTCTTCACTGGAAGGAAGTGAGCCGCTTTCGTCAACCGGTCAAAAATCACCCAAATGGAGTCATACCCTTGAATGGTCCTGGGTAGACCCATAATGAAGTCCATGGAAATCTACTCCCATTTCTACTTCGGAACGGGTAAAGGCTGCAACTCTCCAGTCGGTCTCTGATGCTCAGCCATGACTTGCTGATAAGTCAGGCACCTCGAAACGAAGTCCGAAATATCGCGCTTCATCCTTTCCCACCAGTAAAAGTCTCTCAAGTCATGGTACATCTTGGTGGAACCTGGATGAACACTAAAGGCCGACTGATGTGTCTGCTCTAGGATCTCACGTCTCAACCCATCAGCATATGGTACACACAAGCGAGTCCCGCATCGTAGCACACCCTGGTCATCAATCATGAACTCCAAAACTGTACCCTGCCGAACAAGCTTAAGAATCTCAGACAAACGGGCATCACCGGGCTGCGCCTCACGGATACGATCAAGTAGTAGTGGACGGGCGTGGACACGAGCAAGCTGTCCCCCAGCGGAAGTGAACTCGAACTGCACTCTACCATCACACAAGAGCTGCCAATCTGCAGAAGACTAACGCTAAACTGCGCTCAATTGGGACAAGCTACCCCCAGGCCTACGACTCAAAGCATCAGCTACCACATTCGCCTTGCCCGGGTGATAAAAGATCTCACAATCATAATCCTTCACAAGCTCCATCCAACGGCACTGTCCCAGATTCAGATCTCGCTGCTGGAAGATGTACTTCAAGCTCTTGTGATCCGTGAAGATCTGACACGACTCCCCGTACAAGTAGTGTCTCCAAATCTTCAACGTAAAGACCACCGCGGCCATCTCAAGATCGTGAGTGGGGTAATTTTGCTCTTGCTTCTTCAGCTGCCTAGAAGCGTAAGCAATCACTCTATCATGCTGCATCAGTATACAATCGAGCCCCACTTGAGAAGCATCACAGTAAACAACATAGCCGCCCGATCCAGAAGGCAAAGATAGAACTTGTGCTGTTGTCAACCGAGTCTTCAACCGCTGAAAACTCTACTCACACGCATCAGTCCAAAGAAAAGGAACTCCCTTCCGGGTCAGTCCAGTCAGCGGTGCAGCGATACTCGAGAAATCCTGCACAAAACGACGATAATAAGCAGCTAAGCCCAAAAAGCTGCGAACCTCAGTCACCGATACAGGTCTGGGCCAAAGCTGCACAGCCTCGATCTTCCTTGGGTCTACAAGAATACCATCACCGTCCCCACATGACCCAGGAAGTCAACTCTATTAAGCCAAAATACGCACTTTGAGAATTTAGCATACAGCCGGTGCTCTCTCAATATCTGCAAAGCAATCCTCAAGTGCTGCTCATGCTCCTCACGACTCCTAAAGTAGACCAGTATGTCATCAATAAACACAATAATAAACTGGCCGAGGAACGGCCTGAAAATCCGGTTCATCAGATCCATGAACGCTGCTGGCGCATTGGTGAGTCCGAACGACATCACCAGAAACTCATAATGCCCATAGCGCGTACGAAAAGTAGTCTTCGGAATGTCATCATTCCGAACCCGCAACTGATGATAACCCGAACGCAAATCAATCTTAGAAAAATGTTTCGCACCCTGGAGCTGATCAAATAAATCGTCAATGCGAAGTAAAGGATACCTATTCCGCACCGTAACTCGGTTCAATTGACGATAATCCACACACAACCTCAAACTGCCGTCCTTCTTCTTGAGGAACAGAACAGGAGCTCTCCACGGCGAAACACTTGGACGCACAAGTCCCCTATCAAGCAATTCTTGCAATTGATCTTTAAGCTCTCTAAGCTCTACCGGAGCCATCCGATAAGGCGGTATAGAAATAGGCTCCGTGCCAGGAATCAGATCAATGCAGAACTCAATATCGCGCTCTGGCGGTATCCCAGGTAACTCATCTGGAAAAACGTCGGGAAACTCTCGCACGGTAGGAACCTGGTCCAACGACTCCACTGTGACTCCAGTATCATGAATGAAAGCCAAGAATCCCCGACATCCTCTCCTCAAAAATCGACTAGCGCAAAGGATAGAAATCAAACTGTGAGGGGCGGCACCACGGTCCCCCTGCACAACAAACACTGACTCGCCGGGAAAACAAAACCTAACTGTCTTCTCGCAGCAGTCTACGGATGCGTAGTAAGTGTTAGTGTATATGCCCTAGAGGCCATTACTGTATCATAATAGTTTGTATATTACTTGATGGAAGCTTGGGATATTCACCTTGTATTGACAATCTTGCTCAATATAGTAGTATGCTACTTGGTTTGTTTCTGCTTTAATGTGTGCATGTGTTTCTTTTAGCATATCGCCTTTACACATTAGTGGAGCCCTTAGGATCTTTGCTTGATTACCAGCGTTGTGATGGCAGTCACACTCGTGGGGGCTGGGTAATCTACAAGCACATCCTTATGCAGGTCCCTAGTCGTAGGACTATCGAGACAGGGTATCGATACTCCGGAGTAGACTAACGTATGCGCTTCTCATCCTAGCTTGGGAGACGGTCTGTCCCACAGCCGTCAGTACGTCGTACTTGGGATAGTATGCGGGTGCTCGTTAGGTTACGAGTACACTGGACAGGACTCATCGGGAACTGTTGGTTAGTATTATACCTATCGTCAGTTATCAGTTCCCAGGTGACATGAGTACAGCTTAGTCCGTTGACTTGACACTGTCACTTCGCCTCGAGTGTGTTCCCACTGTACTTTGATTACTACCCTACCACGGCTCAAAGGAGTCGCCCAAACATGTAGTTTTTGGGTGCAGTCCCGAAGCACTTGGAGGCAGTGAAGGTTAGACAGGATTTGTCTATTCCGGTATTGGAGGTTGATATCGCGCTATGTCAGGAGAGCCATTACACAAAGTCCCTGGCCAGGGCAAGCGAGATAGACTGGTAGGTTTCCAGTGTTATCTTAGGGTGTTCTGGGCTACACTCCGACACGACTTGTACCGCTAGTAGGGGACCGACGTTTACCGCCCTCTTAGGCCCGCCATGCGATGTTCTTAGACGAACAGACCGGACTGTACGGAGACTGTCACATTCAGGCTCAGTAGGAGTACAGATGGGTTTACATCGTCAGTCTTCTTATCGACATCTACCTGGGGACCGTTACGTACAGCTAGTGCCGCTTGCGGTCTATGGTTAAACCCACTGCCAGCGTAGTGTCGAGTCTTTAGAGTCCCACACAGAGGGTTATTCGCCTTTAGGCAAAATGAGTAGAGGCCGCATGGTTTTGCGACGGGGTTCGTTCACATCCGCGCACTTGTGCACGTTTGGTGTCCGGACAGCTTATACTAGCGGGCTTTGGTTTAAGCCGGATCCTAGTATATGTTTTGGGATTGGTTTTATCTCTTTGTATTCGTGCTCCTCGGAACACGGATACGGGTGTGTATGCACAGTTGACTGAGGCAGAGGCAGAGGACTTTCATTAGGGTTGATGACCATTGTCATTTTCTTAACCCTAATGTTTATGTGTGAAATATGATTTATTAATATTAGTTAATTATAATTGTGTTATGGTTATGGTTGTTGACCATTTGACTTTGCTTGACTTGTTGACCTAGGTTGACAAGTTGACCATCATCATTTCATATGAAAGATGCTCTTTGATCCTCGCAAAAGTAATTAATGTGAAATGATAATGGTCATTTCAAGATTAACCATCACAATTATCTTTAGCTAATTATTTATTTATCATAATTCACATATATGTGAGAAGGTTGGTTTATTCTTCTCATTCTATCATTCTCATTCTCTCTCCTCCTCTTCCTCTCTGTCACGACCCGCAGGGTACGGAACGTGACTGGCACTTAAGTTTACGAAACGTCTAAAGGCGTCCGTAAAATAAGTAAACCAAAACCCAGAAAACAAAACCAATTAAGCAAAAGAGTGAAGGAAACCCAAACATTTGAAAGCAAGTTTATCAAATAAGTCATGTAAAACCCTTTTTAAAAACAATACTAATTTTTCCGAAAATTTCGGCAGAGTCTCCTTTGTAAATACTGGCCCCCAAAATGGGTACAACAAAATATATACATGAATCCAACAAAATAGGGCATCCCCAAGCGGGAGCTAGCTCTTCGCCATAAGGCGGTCACAAATCCCACGCAATGTAAATGACAACAAGCATAATAATCATAAGGGAGCATAAAAAAAGTAGCATGTCGGCTCAAGTGAGCTCGACCCCAAAATACAGCATAAAATCCACAAACCTCACTGTCTCATCTCTAGGTCAATATACAATAATATGGTAGAAACAGTAGATGGAGTACACTAGATACAAAGAATATACAAGTGGTACAAAATAATAACATAACCCACCTATGAGCAAAACTCGAGCTCAGGCAAAAGAGGCAAAAGACAAGTGCGCCCGCCGCTACTGAACTGACGGAGCGGACCTGCAAAAGACTGTGGCACAACGGGGGTGAGTTGCCAACTCGTGAGTAATAAATAACATCTGCAAAGGCTATCGTATGCATGCACACAAGCATACTAGCATCTAAAATACAGGTATGACTGGATGCACTAGCAGGTGTGTATATCATATCAGTGTTCTAATATGTATGCAACATGAAAATCTGAGGTCTCAATAGGTATATATAAGAAATATTTTATCTCTTTTTTTGTTTTTTTGAAACTCTTTTAGAATGCCAGCATAATGTCAATGAATCGACGAAAATCGGTGTCCAGCAACGACACCCAAAAGCTGTCTCAAATCTCATAAATGTATCTCTGGCCTCAGCCGTCCGGCTGATCCATCTCAAATATCAATATATCATCATCTAGCGGCCACGGTCGGTATCCTCTGGATATCCGCCGTCCCAAACAGTCACCGGTAGGTAATCCATCCCCTGCCAGGCTCAACGTCATTACCACATTCCTCTTGCCCCGGGGTACCTTACCGGGCCCACCATGTACCCGTGCCGGTTCCTCCACTCCTCGACACGGATTTCCAAATCCACAGCAAACTCATGGTGGACGACACTTACATCACTAGAAAACCGCAATTTTTACATATTTTAAAATATAATAAGTTTAGAAAATTTGCGGTTTTCCCCCGAAATCCAGCAATATCATAAAATCTCAAGAAATCCTCATAAGTGCATATATCAATGATAATGAATGCGTATGATATCAATAATCAAGTCGCGATGTGTGATTAATGTATTAAGCATGAACAATTAATATGATGAAGTACATGCGCATGAATAGCAATACTACGGTTTCATTTTTAAGGAATTAAAGGCAAAAGCAGCAGTTTAAGTATCAATTAGTAAAAGGTTTAATTTAAATGTTATCTAGTGTGGTGGCATGGCAATTATCAGGGTGTGTGTGTAAGCATGAATAGTGCTCGTGCTGCATATAAAAACCTGGTAATGGTGCATGTGTCCTACAATTTAGTTTGCGTATATGGATATAACATATTGATCTAATTGCAGCAATTATCATGCCAGTATTATTATTCTAATGTCACAAGTGATTATCCAATTTACTATTTTCCAGTTTACTAAATCTATCGGGCGACTTGCGCCATCCAAACGATCGTCCCCCGTAGATGTTAAATCTACTCACCGGGATCCCTGGCTAGCTGTGTCCAATCACCGCCTTTCCCTTTCGCGCCGCGTCTGACGTCTCCGCGACCGAACCTGGAATTTACATCAATACCAGACATAAGGTTACACATTCAAGAACGACGCTAAACCCCAACGAAACTACTAAAGTTCGCTAGCTAGGTACAACGTGCACAAAGTGCGCGGAACACATGCGAAAATCGCAAAACTGCCGAAAAACGCCGATTTGGGTCGCCCGGCAAAACTAAAACCCGACTACCCAAAAACCGCACTCACGCATCCTAAAATTCGCAGGACAAGCCATTACAATCATCAAGATATCAAAATTAATCCATCACATAATTTATATAAAAATCTAGTAAGCATACACATTCCAAAAATCGGTGCAACAATTGCCGATTTGCGACAAAACGACTACAATCTAGCACAATCGCCCAACCACACTACAAGCAATCTACAAACACTAATTATAACACAACAACAATGATTCCAATCCTATTTTCCATAAACAACCATTCTTGAATTTATAACTTAGCAAATTCCAATCAGTTTCCTCACTTGAAACTTTAAATTAACACAACAAAGCCCACTTAAGAAAATTAACCTCTTAGGTTAGGTTAGCAAAATACTAGATAACAAGTTAGGTTTAATCAATTAAATAATGCTTTCTAAAACTTAATCCACTCACTAATCAAGCTTCACAAACCAATTCCATACAAAACCCTCTCTTGAAAATCCTAAAAAGCAATTTCACACTTCTAAATTTAATCAAATTAGCATAATTGAAAACTACATCAACAAGATAACTATATGGATTAGTTAATTAACCACTAGATTAACTATAAAACAATCTAATTAAGTATTATGGCTTCAAAACCCTAGCTAAAATTTTCAAGAAAAACCTAAGAAACTAGATTAAACTACACTAAATTAACACTAAACCATCTAACATAAGAACTTAAACAAAAGAATTTAACATGATAGAAATTATACCTCTTGATCTATGGATCAAGCAAGAAAATTTTGCTCCAAATGATGGCCTCAACACCAAGATCCAAGCAAGAATGGCTAAGGATAATGATAGCTTAAGGATTTTGTTTGGATTTTTGAATTAAATCATGGATTTTGATGTATTTTCTTGAAGAAATTGAAGAAAATGAAAAGAAAAGAGAGGAAGAAGAGGGTGTGCAGGATTTTCGGCCAGAGGAGGAATGGGGGAGGGTGTGGGCAAGTGGGGAAGGTCATGGGTCAAGTCCACAAAGTCAAATGCACCTTACTTTATTCATTTTAATTAAAATAAACCTAAAAAACCCCTTAAATCACTCAAGAAAGCAACTAAAGAAAAGAGATCAGAATTTTCTGGTCTCACACAAGGTGGGGCTGTCCTAGGGCTGAGGAAAAAGAGAGAGGGGTTTTACAAAAGAAATTTTATGCAAAAAGGCCCCCTACAACTCAAAAATTGCAAGTTTTAGCCCAAAATTCAATAAATTCGTTTCATATCATAAAAATTTGTTAAAAATCAAAATAAATTACTAAAAATTTATGTTATCACTAGATTATAATTATCATAATTTTAGAGATTAAAATTAGCCCGGAAAAATTTGTATTTATCGCTTATTTAATGTATTTTCTTACCGGCTTAAAATAATATTAAAAAATTGAAAAAATTAGGGAAAAATTTTTAAACGACCAGAATTTCATAATTAACTCATTAGCTACTAAAAACAAGTAATTACCTACCCATTTAAGGTATAATTAGCCCTAAACTGCAAAATATCGAGAAAGACAGTTTTCGGAAAAATACCGAATTTTCACCGAATTTCAGGAAAACACCAAAACGACTTTTCAAGACGCAACAATCTTCCCCCCTTAAAGAAATTCGGTCCCCGAATTTAAAAAAAAATAGCTACGCGTACCTTCAAAGAGATGGGGATACTTCTTCCTCATCTCGCCCTCGGTCTCCCAGGTAACCTCCTCGCTGCTCGGGCTACGCCAAAGGACCTTGACGTTTGGTATAATCTTCGACCTCAACTTCTTCACCTGCCGATCCAGGATGGCCACCGGCTGCTCTGCAAAAGAAAGGTCGCGCTCTAGCTGGACTGTCGGGTGCTGAATCGCATGTGAAGGGTCGTGAAGGTACTTGCGGAGCATCGAAACATGGAAGACGGGGTGAACATCGGGAAAGCTGGGAGGAAGAGCCAAACGATATGCAACAGCGCCAACACGCTCGAGGATCTCGAAGGGACCTACGAATCTAGGGCTAAGCTTCCCCTTTCGCCCAAAACGCATCACGCCCTTCATCGGAGAGACCCTCAGAAAAACATGGTCGCCAACTGCGAACTGTAATCTGCGACGGCGCCTGTCAGCATACGATTTCTGCCTGCTCTGAGCCGCTCTCATCCGGTCTCGGATCAACTGGATCTTCGATGTCGTCTCCTCAACAAGCTGCGGCCCCAAAATGCTGCTCTCGCTGAGCTCTGTCCAACAAACGGGCGATCTGCATCTCCTCCCATACAATGCCTCGAAAGGTGCCATCTGAATAGTATCCTGGAAGCTGTTGTTGTAGGAGAACTCCACTAGAGATAAATGACGATCCCAGCTACCCCCAAAGTCTAACACGCATGCTCTGAGCATGTCCTCGAGAGTCTGAATGGTCCGCTCTGACTGTCCGTCTGTCTGCGGATGAAACGCTGTGCTGAAGCTCAAACGAGTGCCCAAAGCCTCCTGAAGTCTCTGCCAAAGTCGGCTGGTGAACTGAGTGCCTCGATCTGACACGATACAAGTCGGTACGCCATGTAGTCGCACGATCTCGTCAATATAGAGCTGAGCATACTGAGCGAAGCTGAAAGTCGTCTTCACTGGCAGGAAGTGAGCCGCTTTCGTCAATCTATCCATGATCACCCAGATGGAGTCGTACCCTCGACTGGTCCTGGGTAGACCCACAACGAAATCCATCGAAATCTGCTCCCATTTCCACTCTGGAATGGGTAACGGCTGTAGCTCTCCTGCGGGCCTCTGGTGCTCGGCCTTGACTTGCTGACAAGTCAGGCATCTCGAAACGAACTCCGCAATGTCCCTCTTCATCCCGTCCCACCAGTAGGTCTCTCTCATATCATGGTACATCTTGGTGGAACCGGGGTGGACACTATACACTGATCGGTGTGCCTCCTCAAGAATGTCGCGCCGCAATCCATCAGCATCTGGTACGCACAGTCTAGATCCATATCGTAAAATCCCCTGATCGTCAACCACGAACTCGGAAAATCTGCCCTGTCCCACCTGTGCCATGATCTCTGAGCAACGGTCGTCACTGCGCTGTGCCTCATATATAAGGTCAAGCAACTGTGGGCGTGCACGAACATGCGCGAGCTGTCCCCCTGTCTGAGTGAACTCGAACTCAACTCGGCTGTCGCATAACATCTGCCAATCTGCTGACGACTGCCTCTGCACTGCGCGCAAAAAGGATAGACTACCCCCGGGCCTCCTACTCAACGCATCTGCCACCACATTTGCCTTGCCGGGGTGATATAAGATCTCACAGTCGTAGTCTTTCACCAACTCCATCCAACGACGCTGTCTGAGGTTCAGGTCTCGCTGCTAAAATATGTACTTTAAGCTCTTGTGATCGGTGAATATCTGACACGACTCGCCGTAAAGGTAATGTCGCCAAATCTTCAGTGCAAAGACCACTGCAGCCATCTCCAAATCATGAGTGGGGTAGTTCTGTTCATGCTTCTTCAACTGCCGAGAAGCATAAGCGATCACCCGGCCATGCTGCATCAAAACGCATCCTAATCCCACTCGCGAAGCATCACAGTAGACAACAAATCCGCCTGATCCCGAAGGCAAAGATAATACCGGAGCCGTAGTCAAACAAGTCCGTAGCTGCTGAAAACTGCGCTCGCACTCCTCTGTCCAGACGAAAGGAACTCCCTTCCAGGTCAAACCGGTCAACGGTGCAGCTATACGGGAGAAGTCCTGAACAAAACGCCTGTAGTAGCCCGCCAAGCCTAGAAAACTACGGATCTCAGTAACCGATGTAGGTCGGGGCCACTGCTGAACAGCCTCAATCTTCTTCGGGTCCACA
Source organism: Agapanthus africanus (assembly GCA_030015575.1). Lineage (NCBI taxonomy): Eukaryota > Viridiplantae > Streptophyta > Magnoliopsida > Asparagales > Amaryllidaceae > Agapanthus > Agapanthus africanus. The sequence continues at coordinate 59,908,137 of JASDDO010000029.1, forward strand.
CAAATGCCGTCTCTCGTAACCACGTGACCCAAGAATCCGACGCTGTCCAGCCAGAATGCACACTTGGAGAACTTCGCGAACAGCTGGTGCTCCCTCAGAGTCTGTAACGTAATCCGCAAGTGCTGCTCGTGCTCCTCTCTGCTCCGGGAGTACACCAAGATATCGTCGATAAATACGATGATGAACAAGTCAAGATACGGCCTGAATGTACGGTTCATCAAATCCATAAATGCAGCTGGGACGTTGGTGAGTCCGAACGACATCACCAAAAACTCGTAGTGGCCATAGCGTGTACGGAAAGCTGTCCTCGGTATATCCTCCTGTCGAACTCGCAGCTGATGGTATCCTGATCGCAAGTCGATCCTCGAAAAATACCCCGCACCCTGAAGCTGGTCGAAAAAATCATCAATGCGCGGCAACGGATATCTGTTCCGAACGGTAACTTTGTTCAGCTGGCGGTAGTCGATACATAAGCGCAAACTTCCATCCTTCTTCTTGACAAACAGGACCGGAGCACCCCACGGAGAAACACTCGGTCGAATAAGCCCCTTATCCAACAAATCCTGCAACTGATCCTTCAGCTCTCGAAGCTCTGCCGGGGCCATCCGATAAGGCGGTACAGAAATAGGCCCCGAACCGGGAATCAAATCAACGCAGAACTCAACATCGCGCTCAGGCGGTAGTCCAGGTAGCTCATCAGGGAAAACATCAGGGAACTCACAAACTACCGGAACCCGGTCTAACGGAACCTCTGCAGCTCGAGTATCACAAACAAACGCTAAGAATCCCTGACATCCCTTCCGCAAGAGCTGACCAGCGCGAAGAGACGAAATTAAGCTGGGAAGGGTGACACTGCGGTCTCCCTGAATAACAAGGACTGGCTCTCCCGGAAAGCTAAATCTGACTTCCTTCTCACGGCAGTCCACCGAAGCATAACAAGTGGCTAGCCAATCCATGCCCAGAAGCACATCAAAGTCCAACATATAGAGGAGTATCAAATCAACTGATGAATCCCTCTCCCCGATACGAACGGAACACAAACGAAATACAAAACGAGCGACAAACGACTCGCCTACCAGAGTAACAACAACAAGCGGCCGATCTAACAACGACGACTCACGGCCCAACATCGGTGCAAAGTGTGTAGATACGTACGAATGTGTGGAACCTGGGTCGAATAATACCCGTGCGTCGAAAGTACAAACTGGCAAGGTACCTGTCACAACGGCATTGGATGCCTGCGCATCCTGCGGTGTCAAAGCAAAAACTCGGGCCTGTCCTCCACCGATAGCGGGCTGACCTCGACCTCGGCCTCTGCCTCCTCGTCCTCTCTGAACAGGACCGCCGCGTCCACGGCCTCTCGGTGCACCTAACTGGCGTGGAGCATCGCCTGGGGTAGGAAGTAGGGCTCTCTGAGGAGGGGGTGGTGATGGTGGTAGGGTCACGTGCGGAACTGTCGCTGCTCCCTGTCGTCTCACCGGACAGTCTCTGACAAGATGGTGCAAACTCCCGCACCCAAAACATCCTGGCGACGGCTGCTGCCCCTGGGGATAAGAACCATATAACTGTCCCCGCCCAAATCCTCTGCCTGGCCTATCTCTCGGAAAGAATCTGGCGCGCTGCCTCTGAGGCGGTACATCGGTGCGCATCCTCTTCGGCCCAGAAACGGCCGAAGTCCGTGATATGCGTGCCTCCATCCGCAATGCCGTATCCATAGCAGCTGAATAAGTGTCGTAGTGCTGGGCGCCAATGGCAAGATATAGCTGGGCATCAAGTCCCTGTACGAACCTCTTCACCATCTTCTCTTCGGTATCCACCAAATACTGAGCATATCGGGATAACTGTGTAAACTGGATATCATACTCAGACACCGTCATCCCAGGTGTCTTGACTAAGGCCTCGAAGCTGCGAGCTCTGGCGTCACGAACGCTCTCTGGAAGGAAACGGGCTAGAAAGACCACTGTAAACTCGACCCAAGTCATAGGCGGTAGATCTGCAGCTCGACCTCTCAAGACTGACTCCCACCATGTCTGCGCGAGACCCTCTAGTTGGAAACTCGCAAGCTCTACCCATCGATCATCCGAACATCTCAGCGAACGGCAGATCCTGGCTAAACTGTCAAGGAACGTCTGTGGGTCCTCCGCTGTCTCGGTGCCGGTGAATACTGGAGGTCTCAGCCTCATGAAATCCTGTAGTGAAACCGGAATGGCCACGGTGGTAGTAGTAGGAGAAGGTATCATGGTCGTCTGTGATGTAGTAGGTACGTCATCCGGCCTCGGTGTACGACTGGCAGCAACTAGGGATCCTACCATCTGACGCAGCTCCTGCATGCCTCCCATCATCTGTCGCAACTCCTCCATACCGGTCTCGAGCCTATCCATACGGCCTGGGGAAGGTGGATCGGTCTGTCCCTGCGGCGTAGGCATACCGCCCTGCTCAGTCCTAGTCTCGGACGAGCCAGCTCGAATCTCGTCTCTGGCGGCAGCCCTCTGTGCCCTCGTAGCCTTCGGCGGCATAGTGGCTGTTACAGGATAACGGATAGTAAGAACAGTGCAATAGGATCATAGGATACACTGAATTGAAGAAGGAATTTTTTTTTCAAGCAAGTATCCTAAAGTCACTTAGGCGGAGTACCGTATCGTAAGTATGCCGCGGACATACGCACGCTACGTTACCCTGCTTAAGTCACTTACTCCATCTACCAAGGGTCATCCTACACTCACAAAGGTAAAACCTATCGCTCTGATACCAACTTTGTCACGACCCGCAGGGTACGGAACGTGACTGGCACTTAAGTTTACGAAACGTCTAAAGGCGTCCGTAAAATAAGTAAGCCAAAACCCAGAAAACAAAACCAATTAAGCAAAAGAGTGAAGAAAACCCAAACATTTGAAAGCAAGTTTATCAAATAAGTCATGTAAAACCCTTTTTAAAAACAATACTAATTTTTCCGAAAATTTCGGCAGAGTCTCCTTTGTAAATACTGGCCCCCAAAATGGGTACAACAAAATATATACATGAATCCAACAAAATAGGGCATCCCCAAGCGGGAGCTAGCTCTTCGCCATAAGGCGGTCACAAATCCCACGCAATGTAAATGACAACAAGCATAATAATCATAAGGGAGCATAAAAAAAGTAGCATGTCGGCTCAAGTGAGCTCGACCCTAAAATACAGCATAAAATCCACAAACCTCACTGTCTCATCTCTAGGTCAATATACAATAATCTGGTAGAAACAGTAGATGGAGTACACTAGATACAAAGAATATACAAGTGGTACAAAATAATAACATAACCCACCTATGAGCAAAACTCGAGCTCAGGCAAAAGAGGCAAAAGACAAGTGCGCCCGCCGCTACTGAACTGACGGAGCGGACCTGCAAAAGACTGTGGCACAACGGGGGTGAGTTGCCAACTCGTGAGTAATAAATAACATCTGCAAAGGCTATCGTATGCATGCACACAAGCATCCTAGCATCTAAAATACAGGTATGACTGGATGCACTAGCAGGTGTGTATATCATATCAGTGTTCTAATATGTATGCAACATGAAAATCTGAGGTCTCAATAGGTATATATAAGAAATATTTTATCTCTTTTTTTGTTTTTTTGAAACTCTTTTAGAATGCCAGCATAATGTCAATGAATCGACGAAAATCGGTGTCCAGCAACGACACCCAAAAGCTGTCTCAAATCTCATAAATGTATCTCTGGCCTCAGCCGTCCGGCTGATCCATCTCAAATATCAATATATCATCATCTAGCGGCCACGGTCGGTATCCTCTGGATATCCGCCGTCCCAAACAGTCACCGGTAGGTAATCCATCCCCTGCCAGGCTCAACGTCATCACCACATTCCTCTTGCCCCGGGGTACCTTACCGGGCCCACCATGTACCCGTGCCGGTTCCTCCACTCCTCGACACGGATTTCCAAATCCACAGCAAACTCATGGTGGACGACACTTACATCACTAGAAAACCGCAATTTTTACATATTTTAAAATATAATAAGTTTAGAAAATTTGCGGTTTTCCCCCGAAATCCAGCAATATCATAAAATCTCAAGAAATCCTCATAAGTGCATATATCAATGATAATGAATGCGTATGATATCAATAATCAAGTCGCGATGTGTGATTAATGTATTAAGCATGAACAATTAATATGATGAAGTACATGCGCATGAATAGCAATACTACGGTTTCATTTTTAAGGAATTAAAGGCAAAAGCAGCAGTTTAAGTATCAATTAGTAAAAGGTTTAATTTAAATGTTATCTAGTGTGGTGGCATGGCAATTACCAGGGTGTGTGTGTAAGCATGAATAGTGCTCGTGCTGCATATAAAAACCTGGTAATGGTGCATGTGTCCTACAATTGAGTTTGCGTATATGGATATAACATATTGATCTAATTGCAGCAATTATCATGCCAGTATTATTATTCTAATGTCACAAGTGATTATCCAATTTACTATTTTCCAGTTTACTAAATCTATCGGGCGACTTGCGCCATCCAAACGATCTTCCCCCGTAGATGTTAAATCTACTCACCGGGATCCCTGGCTAGCTGTGTCCAATCACCGCCTTTCCCTTTCGCGCCGCGTCTGACGTCTCCGCGACCGAACCTGGAATTTACATCAATACCAGACATAAGGTTACACATTCAAGAACGACGCTAAACCCCAACGAAACTACTAAAGTTCGCTAGCTAGGTACAACGTGCACAAAGTGCGCGGAACACACGCGAAAATCGCAAAACTGCCGAAAAACGCCGATTTGGGTCGCCCGGCAAAACTAAAACCCGACTACCCAAAAACCGCACTCACGCATCCTAAAAGTCGCAGGACAAGCCATTACAATCATCAAGATATCAAAATTAATCCATCACATAATTTATATAAAAATCTAGTAAGCATACACATTCCAAAAATCGGTGCAACAATTGCCGATTTGCGACAAAACGACTACAATCTAGCACAATCGCCCAACCACACTACAAGCAATCTACAAACACTAATTATAACACAACAACAATGATTCCAATCCTATTTTCCATAAACAACCATTCTTGAATTTATAACTTAGCAAATTCCAATCAGTTTCCTCACTTGAAACTTTAAATTAACACAACAAAGCCCACTTAAGAAAATTAACCTCTTAGGTTAGGTTAGCAAAATACTAGATAACAAGTTAGGTTTAATCAATTAAATAATGCTTTCTAAAACTTAATCCACTCACTAATCAAGCTTCACAAACCAATTCCATACAAAACCCTCTCTTGAAAATCCTAAAAAGCAATTTCACACTTCTAAATTTAATCAAATTAGCATAATTGAAAACTACATCAACAAGATAACTATATGGATTAGTTAATTAACCACTAGATTAACTATAAAACAATCTAATTAAGTATTATGGCTTCAAAACCCTAGCTAAAATTTTCAAGCAAAACCTAAGAAACTAGATTAAACTACACTAAATTAACACTAAACCATCTAACATAAGAACTTAAACAAAAGAATTTAACATGATAGAAATTATACCTCTTGATCTATGGATCAAGCAAGAAAATTTTGCTCCAAATGATGGCCTCAACACCAAGATCCAAGCAAGAATGGCTAAGGATAATGATAGCTTAAGGATTTTGTTTGGATTTTTGAATTAAATCATGGATTTTGATGTATTTTCTTGAAGAAATTAAAGAAAATGAAAAGAAAAGAGAGGAAGAAGAGGGTGTGCAGGATTTTCGGCCAGAGGAGGAATGGGGGAGGGTGTGGGCAAGTGGGGAAGGTCATGGGTCAAGTCCACAAAGTCAAATGCACCTTACTTTATTCATTTTAATTAAAATAAACCCAAAAAACCCCTTAAATCACTCAAGAAAGCAACTAAAGAAAAGAGATCAGAATTTTCTGGTCTCACACAAGGTGGGGCTGTCCTAGGGCTGAGGAAAAAGAGAGAGGGGTTTTACAAAAGAAATTTTATGCAAAAAGGCCCCCTACAACTCAAAAATTGCAAGTTTTAGCCCAAAATTCAATAAATTCGTTTCATATCATAAAAATTTGTTAAAAATCAAAATAAATTACTAAAAATTTATGTTATCACTAGATTATAATTATCATAATTTTAGAGATTAAAATTAGCCCGGAAAAATTTGTATTTATCGCTTATTTAATGTATTTTCTTACCGGCTTAAAATAATATTAAAAAATTGAAAAAATTAGGGAAAAATTTTTAAACGACCAGAATTTCATAATTAACTCATTAGCTACTAAAAACAAGTAATTACCTACCCATTTAAGGTATAATTAGCCCTAAACTGCAAAATATCGAGAAAGACGGTTTTCGGAAAAATACCGAATTTTCACCGAATTTCAGGAAAACACCAAAACGACTTTTCAAGACGCTACACTCTCTCTCTAGCTCTCCCCTCTCATGAGTTGAAAACCATTTGAGCTTGAGATAAATCCCTTAAAATAACTCTCTACTCTTTCTAAGGTTCTAGGTTTAGCACACCAAGCACCTTAGTTACTTCTAGTTTGAGGTTGGAGCCAAAGGTGTAAGTGCACGGCGGCGCCCCGGTCGTAAATACGACGGCCAAATGCGGAAACGGTGATAAACTTTATTTTTGCGAACTTTGCAAACCGGCACCACCGCGCACTAAACACCCGGATCGGACCATTAAACTAGTTCTAGCTAACTACAAGATGGGAAGAGATATACCGAGTGATCCGAGTCCCCCGGTCTTCTCGTCGTCGTCCCGATCTCTCGTGGAAACTTCGGTCGTCGCCTCCTTGCCGGAAGGGCACCACATCGCCTGTTTCTTTTACGGGCTCCCGCCTCTATACCGAGGCAACTCGGGCATGAAGCCGGCAAGTCGACATGCCCAAGATGTGCTGTAGGAAGTGTAGTGCTTTGTCTCTTTGGGGTTATGTTGCTTTGATGGAGGAATGAGGTTGTGAAATGAACTTCAAAGTGGAGCTAGAATTTTGTAGCATGAAAATGAGATGAACAAATTTTCCCTCTCCAAATGAAATGATTCTCTCCCCTCTCTCAAAATGGCCGGCCACACTTTTTTAGGAATGGTGGTGGAGGTGTGAACAAAATGCAAGAGGGAGGTAAGTGTAGGAAAAGAAAGAGGTGACCATAAACAAACATCATGATAACAAAACCCATATCCAAATCAAATATCATTTAATGCAAGTGATGGAGGGAATCAAAGATGCTATCATAATCTATACAATTGCAAGAAACCCCCTCCACAAATGTTATTTGCACAATTGCAAATAACCCCCTCCATCTGAAAAGTCCGGCCGGGAAAGAACAAAGGAAAACCGGCCGGAACGGAATGCAAACTGGCAACTCCAGAAAACTGGTCCCGTAATAAATTACAGGAAAACCCCGATACTGTGCATACACACCCGCATCTGTATTCCGTCCGGATACAAATGCAAAGAGACAAAATCTACACTGTACTATACTAGGATCCGGCTTAAACCAAAACCGGCTAGTAATATCCGTTCGATCCTGATCCGTGCAATACCGCACGTATCCGATCGAACCTTGCCATATATCTATACGGCCTCTAGTACTAGCCGTCCGATCCTGATCCGTGCTATACCGCACGTATCTGATCGGACCCTGCCATATCTCCATATGGCCTCTACAGCATTTTGCCCGAAAGCTGAGTAACTGAATGTGTGGTGGACTCTAAAGACTCGTCAATACTATGGCTGTGGATTTAACCACTAGCACGTCAGAGGTATAAGCCAATACGTAACGGGCCACCAGCTAATGACTAAAAGGGACGTCGATGAGCGAACTCATCCTGACACCCTACTGAGCCTGTCAGTGACAATATCCGTACAGTCCGGTCCGTTCGTCTATGAGCATCGCATGTCGGGCCTAGGGGGTGGGTAAAAGTCAGACCCCCAAAAGCGGTACAAGTCGTGTCGGAGTGTAGCCCAGAACACCCTGAGATACTACTGGAATACCTACCAGTAAATCTCCTGCCTTGGGCAAGGACTTTGTGTATTGGCTCTCCTAGACACAGCGCGACCTCACCCCCAATACCGGGAGAGACGAACCCCCGAAGATTCCCTCACTGCCTATATGTGGCTCGGGACTGTACCCAACTAAAACCTGTTTGCACGACTCCTTTGAGCCGTGGTAGGGTAGTAATCAAAGCACAGTGGGAACTCACACGAGACAAATGACGATCCCCAGGTCGATGAACTAACCTGTACACATGTCACCTGGGAACTGCTATCTGACGTCAGGTATAAGACCAACTAGCATGTTCCCGGCGAGTCCTGTCCGGTGTACTCATAACCCAATGAGCACCTGTATACATCTTAGGTGAACCAACTGACACCAGTGGCCTGTGAGACCGGCCACCGCCCCTCGTCGGGGTCTCGACTGTATACACTAGTCTACTCTGGAGAATCGATGCCCTGTCTCGAAACTCCCATGACTAGGGACCATTTAAGGATGTGCTTGTAGACCCCAGCTCTCACGTATATGATCGCCCTCATACTGCTGGCAGTCAAGCAAGAATCCTAGGGGCTCTATCAACGTGCAATAGTGACTTGTCAGGTCACCTGAAGCAGTACACTATGATAAAGGTAAACCAGATAGCATACTATCAACTCGAGTAAGACTGTCCTACCGGGATAGGTCCTCCCTCAATCATTGCAATCACGTGCCTGTGATCCAATAATTGACTCTGAGGGCACTATCTCCAACAATCTCCCACTTGCACTCAAGGCTAATTATTGCGATGTCGCATACTCACAGCCCGTGTGATACCGAACACCCAACTACTCTACTAGTCAGTCGCACAAAGCCTGTTTGCGAAACTATTGCGTTCGAGGAATAGCCTCAGTGAGTGGATCCGCCTTGAAGTTTCTTTCTATGTCTCTCTAAATCTCAATTTCGCGGAGAATGCCATCTCCCGAAATGAGCAATACCTGTCTTAGAATGTCTGGATGTCTGATGGGACCGAGCTCATAAATGAACTCCAAATCCAAACTTCTTAGACTGTATCGTCAACTGAACTTAATCAGTATCCTGCGCCATGCCACCCTCAGTATTGCCTTGGATCACCTGTCCAGAATACTGCCCCTCGTCAGAAGGAAAACTATAACTCTGACAACCTCCTTGTCGTCCATGTCACCTTGGAAGCCTGGAATGATAACTGTCTCCCAATGAGGCTGTCGTTATCATATCCCTAGAACATCCACTTATGTTCTAAAACTGCTTCCGACTGTTTCTCCAGCATTGGATCAATGTCAACTTATTGCATCTAGTGCAAGAACAACATCTGGTGTGGTACTTGACATCTCATGATTGACTCAATTGCCTAAGCAAGTGATCTGCCAATCATGCACATCCCTCTCTACTTTAGTCTATAAGACACCTTTAGAGAGGGTGACTCCATCGCCTGCAGGTACACTACCGTGCCAGGAGTCATCCATTCTAAATACTCTTAGAATGTTGTCGAAGTACCCTGATTGGGAAACCTCCCAAATCTAGATCTAAAACCATAGATCTAGTAACCAGTATGTCTGATATAATGTCCAAGTCCCTTGTGGAGAAACCACTGTGTGACAACCAAAGAATAACCGATCGTAGTATAGGAATATCACTTCCTACTACCTTCTCAACAGATCCATCCCCGATTCTGATGACGTCAAACCTATGACTGTCACATCAGAAACAGATGATCTAACTCCGCTATATCTGCTTTAGTCTATAAATAGACATAAGCCTGATGTCCACCAATGCTTCCGCTGCTCCCACTGACTACGAAAACCCTCTGGCAGAGTCATATAGATGTGCACTTCTAAAGCTTGTTTAGAACGACGCTATACTCATCCTCCTGCCGGGTCTCGCAGTCTGGAACAACAACAATGGCAAGTGTGGGTAAACAAGAACTTCCCTGTCACCGTCCTTGAGGCTACCGGAGTACCTCTCGGGTGCCTGAAGTTACCCACCTTGTCTGCGGAGTGGCCAATGGAATGTCAAATCAGATTGAATGTTTAGGTTCCTTATCAAATCTTCAGTAATCGTTTGCGGTTCTGGAATCACTTCCAGTTCTACCATACTCCCACTACTGTTTTTTGAAAATATCCATTTTTGTTAAAACTGTGGCGAGTCTAGAACAATATTACTATTGATCTCCCAGATGGTAGAAAATCAACCCTCGTCATAGCCTGGGTCAACCCACAAACAGCCATTACAGAAACGTGCCTTAAGTTATCCAGAGTCTGGTTTTAATCATAAGCCGGACAACTCCCCGTACCTTAACAATGTTAAGATATGAACTGTACTATATCCAATATAGAACCAGAGGCACTGATTTAATTGAACCGGATTCAAATCATGCAGCTGTCTCCAGTGCATGTCAACTAAATGGAAGGAGGCCGATCAGCGTTACTCAACTTAGGAATGCTTCCAATTATGAGTAACCTGAAAGAGAAGCAATTTCTCTTTATCATTACTATCAACTGAATACCATACACAAGTATCTACATCTTCGATCACTTTGAAGAATCCCGATACTTGCTACACTTGGTTCTCTACTCTATTCAAATACCTATAACTCCTCAAAACTTGGATCCTGTGTTTCTACGAAACACATGTCTAAGAACTAGAGAAGTTAAAAGTAAACAGAATATAGTATGAGGACCAACCCCTCTGTCCTAATGGACACTGGACAACATACAATACTCTGTATAAGTCCGCTGAGTCTAATAACTCTTTCACTGTGTGTCGTAGGTTAAAAAACTGTACTTATGGTTATGAAGAATTACACCGCAGTTTAATGCTCCTTACCTAACCATCCACTGATATAGGTAAATGTCATCGACATAATATCAAAAGGTATATCTCACTCTATGAAAATAGACGTACAGATATATCAATTTGAAATTGGTGCACAACAGCGGATATTCAAAACCAAATATTTGCCGACCGGCAAACAGCCCAGGTGATCTCCTCAAATATCACCGATTACAACGAATCCCAATATAATGAGGATGATCACCCAATTCCCAATAACTTACTCCCACTCATCATCTGTAAAACCATACAGATGTGAGAATCAAACCTGGTAAATACATACCCTGGAGCAAGTGTCTAATCGGGAAATCAGTTTTCTTTTAACAGTACACAGTTGAACTGAAACATTGAAATGTTTCGATGGGGTATCCTGGTATTCCTAGTAATGCCTCTACCATTATCCAGATTCATAACTATAACCGTATAATTCTTTGCCACCTCTCCAAATCTCTTTATATGTCTTTAGTCATTACCTTCTGCACACCCCTTTAGGCCAATTGGTTTTCTTCCTTCCCTACCGTTCGGCACCAGCCTATGGTTTGGAAGAAGACTATCCAATAAGCATAATGGGTGTACTGTCCTAACCCTAGGAGCACTCGCAATGCGAGAGAAGGTGAGGATAAAAGACACCTGAATAAACCTTATTCCTATTTCTCCTGGACCAGAATCCATCCCCGAACTGGAACAAGTTCCTTTAACCATACGATGGAGTATCCAATAAACTGTGGATCTTCGTAGTGATACGGAGTGTCCTGGAGAAATACAAAGGTGATTTAGGATTGGCGAAGAAATACTTGGTTTGGTCGTGAATATCAGTCGCAATTTACTTTGCCCTCTTACTAATCCCTTGCTTTGTCTTAATCTTAATACCTTCTGTACACCGTTTAGGCTAATTGGTTTTCTTCATTCCCTACCGGTCGGCACCAGCCTAAGGTTTGGAAGAAGACTATCCAATTTGCGTAATAGGTGTACTATCTCCTAAACCAAGGAGTACTCGCAATGAGAGAAGGTGAAAAGAAAAGACAACTGAATAATCCTATTCGTTTTCTCCAGAACCGGAAACCATCCTCGAATTCCTTCGAGTTCGTATCTAACCATACGATGGCTTTGTCCAATGGAAGTGGACGTTCGCAGTAATACGGGGTGTCCTGGAGAAAAGGGTAAAAGTAGGAGTGGCAATGAGGTCTGCAACTCTGACAATCCAAAAGCTAGTGTAAAGAAGGTTCGGTCAACTTGGTCACTGAGTCATAGTTTAGGGTCGGGTCAATGGTCGCTGCCAAAGAGAGAGAGAAAAGAAACACTCAGCGTGCACTCTACCCTAGATCAGAATGGTTACCAATTTATCTAATCTGGAAACCTCCCACTGTACCTCAAACTCTCCTCCAAACCTGAAAGAAGAATTAGTCGGGGTCACCCGAGGAGTAAACCAACTCATCAGTGGGAATCGGGATCCAACTCTCATCGCATGATAACGTGACGGAATCCGCTCACGCTATCACACTCCAGAAGGTATGCGCATATCTGGCAAGTTTCAGTTCTTTTGAAACTCCCGATGTGATTTCTGCCCCATGCTCTTATGACCTTGACGAAGGCCAACAAATCATAAGTCACATGTCAAGTTCTACCCGTCATTCTCCAGGTTGATTTGAACCCACCCGCACAAGCCCTTGACGAAGGTCAACAAGGCTATACGACTGTCCCAAACCAACACATCTATCTATGCAGCAGAAAGGCAACAAGCAGCTACCATACACTATGCCTTGACGAAGGCCAACAAATATAGCATGAATACTACGTGCTACCCGTCTGAAACGACGGAGGGCTACGAATGGTTTCTGGCGAAAACCTTTAACGTAATGAACTTGATATCGTTGAAGGAACGAATAGCTTTTTAGAAAATATAGTGACGAAAACCTTTACTAAAGAGGTCACTCCCGGTGAAGGGATCTCGGCTCTTTCCCCATAGAATGGGGTGCAGGATATTCCAAATGAATACCACGGTGCAAAGCAAAAGTAATCGGCTATAGTGAAGTTAATGCCCTGACGCAAATTTCTGTCCAAGGGGTCACTCCCGGTGAAGGGATCTCGGCCCTTGCCTCGTCGACTGAGGAGCAGGATATTCCAAATGAATAGCACGATGCAAAACAAAAGTGAACGTCCTTGCAATAACAGCTTTTTGAAAAAGTGTTCCAACAACATCAGAATAGGTTTGTTTAACTTGCATTGATCCGAATCAATGCAGTCCCATCAATTGATCATACCACAAAGAACGAAAATATACTGACGTACGTATATGCCATCCGCATTCGCCACTGGGTCCCGTCATCACCCGTTAGGTTAGCCAACTAACGGCAGAGCGGGGACTGGACTAGCGCGGATGAAAAACATATACAACATCTACTAATATATATACCAATATATAGTATTTCGCTCAAGGCATGAATAAAATGCAACATCACAGAAATGTACAGCATCACAGAACAATACAGATATCTGGGATCCCCGGGTTTCACAGAGCCACTACTGAAACCCGACGTTCCCCTGGTCGTGAGGATAGCCTGTGCAATGAAATCCTATACCCCCTACGAGTGCGGCGAATAGCCAGCCAATCCTGGAGTGAATCCCCTTCCGTCCCAATGCCATGAGATGCGGGCTTGTTGCCTTCTAGAACCCGGCTATCCGTGCACCCCTCCGCGGGGTAATCCTAGTACAGAAAGTAAAATATACATACAACGGGTACATCGACCGCAACCTGGTCGTGCCCCAAAATAATAATACAAACAGGCAGTGACGGCAGTCCACATGTCGTACGCTCGCCCCGCAATATCAAATGTACATGATACAACAGAAACTGTACTAGCATTGCATCCAGGCTATCCCCCACGACCGATCCGCAACATCACAGAAAATACATAGAACATCAACGTGAAAGTCACGTTCGCAAATCCGTCTAACCGGGCTATAGCAGTTAGACTAGATTTACCGATCAAATGAAATTCACGGTCGCAGATATAATGTAAATACTGTGAAATAATGTGTTTAAAATATCCGATCAATCAAAACTATAATAAGTGGGCCCCAAGTACTACTGTAGCAGATCAGGAAATTCTGGGCCCAATGTTATTATTCAAAAACCCCTATTTTGATCCCAGAAAGAAACTGAAGAAATATGATAACTTAATCTCACTACAGTGCGGCGGAACCGCGGCCCAATGGGGTTTTTGGCCGCGGTTCCGCGCTTTGGCAGACGATTCACTTTATCGTATTTCTGCAGAATTCTTATATCTTCTGGTAGATCAGTTTTCTGTAACCTGAAAAATTTTTGGACACCAAAAAATTTTAACAGAAAACTGATGTGAACTAAAATTGGGTTTTTGGAATTTTGGTCGATCGGAACTGAGAAACACATCAAACAAAGCTAGACGAAGTTAATGGCGAGGCTCTGATACCACTGTAAGTGCACGGCGGCGCCCCGGTCGTCAATCCGACGGCCAAATGCGGAAACGGTGATAAACTTTATTTTTGCGAACTTTGCAAACCGGCACCACCGCGCACTAAACACCCGGATCGGACCATTAAACTAGTTCTAGCTAACTACAAGATGGGAAGAGATATATCGAGTGATCCGAGTCCTCCGGTCTTCTCGTCGTCGTCCCGATCTCTCGCGGAAACTCCGGTCGTCGCCTCCTTGCCGGAAGGGCACCACATCGCCTGTTTCTTTTACGGGCTCCCGCCTCTATACCGAGGCAACTCGGGCATGAAGCCGGCAAGTCGACATGCCCAAGATGTGTTGTAGGAAGTGTAGTGCTTTGTCTCTTTGGGGTTATGTTGCTTTGATGGAGGAATGAGGTTGTGAAATGAACTTCAAAGTGGAGCTAGAATTTTGTAGCATGAAAATGAGATGAACAAATTTTCCCTCTCCAAATGAAATGATCCTCTCCCCTCTCTCAAAATGGCCGGCCACACTTTTTTAGGAATGGTGGTGGAGGTGTGAACAAAATGCAAGAGGGAGGTAAGTGTAGGAAAAGAAAGAGGTGACCATAAACAAACATCATGATAACAAAACCCATATCCAAATCAAATCTCATTTAATGCAAGAGATGGAGGGAATCAAAGATGCTATCATAATCTATACAATTGCAAGAAACCCCCTCCACAAATGTTATTTGCACAATTGCAAATAACCCCCTCCATCTGAAAAGTCCGGCCGGGAAAGAACAAAGGAAAACCGGCCGGAACGGAATGCAAACTGGCAACTCCAGAAAACTGGTCCCGTAATAAATTACAGGAAAACCCCGATACTGTGCATACACACCCGCATCTGTATTCCGTCCGGATACAAATGCAAAGAGACAAAATCTACACTGTACTATACTAGGATCCGGCTTAAACCAAAACCGGCTAGTAATATCCGTTCGATCCTGATCCGTGCAATACCGCACGTATCCGATCGAACCTTGCTATATATCTATACGGCCTCTAGTACTAACCGTCTGATCCTGATCCGTGCAATACCGCACGTATCTGATCGGACCCTGCCATATCTCCATACGGCCTCTACAGCGTTTTGCCCGAAAGCTGAGTAACTGAATGTGTGGTGGACTCTAAAGACTCGTCAATACTATGGCTGTGGATTTAACCACTAGCACGTCAGAGGTATAAGCCAATACGTAACGGGCCACCAGCTAATGACTAAAAGGGACGTCGATGAGCGAACTCATCCTGACACCCTACTGAGCCTGTCAGTGACAATATCCGTACAGTCCGGTCCGTTCGTCTATGAGCATCGCATGTCGGGCCTAGGGGGTGGGTAAAAGTCAGACCCCCAAAAGCGGTACAAGTCGTGTCGGAGTGTAGCCCCGAACACCCTGAGATACTACTGGAATACCTACCAGTAAATCTCCTGCCTTGGCCAAGGACTTTGTGTAATGGCTCTCCTAGACACAGCGCGACCTCACCCCCAATACCGGGAGAGACGAACCCCCGAAGATCCGCTCACTGCCTCCTTGTGGCTCGGGACTGTACCCAACTAAAACCTGTTTGCACGACTCCTTTGAGCCGTGGTAGGGTAGTAATCAAAGCACAGTGGGAACTCACACGAGACAAATGACGATCCCCAGGTCGATGAACTAACCTGTACACATGTCACCTGGGAACTGCTATCTGACATCAGGTATAAGACCAACTAGCATGTTCCCGGCGAGTCCTGTCCGGTGTACTCATAACCCAATGAGCACCTGTATACATCTTAGGTGAACCAACTGACACCAGTGGCCTGTGAGACCGGCCACCGCCCCTCGTCGGGGTCTCGACTGTATACACTAGTCTACTCTGGAGAATCGATGCCCTGTCTCGAAACTCCCATGACTAGGGACCATTTAAGGATGTGCTTGTAGACCCCAGCTCTCACGTATATGATCGCCCTCATACTGCTGGCAGTCAAGCAAGAATCCTAGGGGCTCTATCAACGTGCAATAGTGACTTGTCAGGTCACCTGAAGCAGTACACGATGATAAAGGTGTTAGTTATATGTATGCCCTAGAGGCCATTACTGTACATAGGATGTATATTGTAGTGGATGCTGGGACATATATAGGGAGGACTTTCTTGCTCGACATGATAGTATGCTATCTGGTTGCTCTTTACCTTAACGTGTATACTGATTGTCTCTCTGTTACATGTTGGTAAAGCCCTTAGGATGTGTACTTGACTACCTGGACTATGATGCGGATCATACTAGTGGGGACATGGTAGTCCATAAGTACATCCTTCAAAGTCCCTAGTCGTGGGTGTATCGAGACGGGGCATCGATATACCAGAGTAGACTAGCGTATACCTTCTCGACCCATACAGATGGGTGATGGATGATCCCATATCCATTGGTGTTTGACATCGGAGATGATATACGGGTGCTCAGTGGAGACTGGGTACACTGGACGGACTCGCCGAGAACTCCCAGATGGTATTATACCTCACGTCAGATGGCAGTTCTCTGGTGACACTGGTACAGAGTAGTCTGTTGACCCGAGATCGTCATAGAGTCTTGTGTGGTTCCCACTGTGCTTTGATTTCCATCTTACCACGTCCAAGAGGGCGTGCAAAACGGTGGTTTTTGGGTACAGTCCCGAATCACATGGAGGCAATGAGCGATAGGAGGGGATTCGTCTCTCCCGGTATAGGGAGTTGATGTTGCGCTGTGTTCGATTGGCTATAACAGGAAATCCCTGGCCAGGGTTGCTGAGATTTACTGGTAAGTGTTACCAGTAGTTTCTCGAATTGTTATAGACCTCATATCGACACGACTTATCGAGCTATTGGGGTCTGACGTTTACCACCCCTAGGCAAGATATGCGACATATCAGACGGACAGACCGGACTGTACGGTAGTGTTACTGGTTGGATTCACTGGAGTTTGAGCGGGCTTGCTCGTCGATCTTCTGATCGCTCAATACCCGGGTGGCCGTTACGTTTAGCAGACCGCTTGCGGCTTGCGGGTGTTTGATATGATCATCACCTGCTGCCGGCGTATTGACGAGTCTTTAGAGTCCTACACAGAAGTTTCCTGGCTCAAGCGAAACGAAATAGGAGCACATATGAGATATGTGCGGGACCGAGAATAATGCGTGTATGTGATACCGTATTCTATTCTCGCGATGAATGTATCGAATGGTTGTATGCGATATAACCTAGATATCGAATCAAGGATTGATTCGATAAGCCGATACATTGGATACTAGTCGGTTATATGCGATATGACCGGATCGTTAAATCAAGTGTTCATTTAATGATTTAATGTATAATTATATATTTGATATATTACTTTGCATTAACTAGTATTGGTTCACTTTATATGGATTTTCTCACTTGAATATACAAGTTGTATATGTGATATACTTTTTGTGCAAATGTTTGTATCATGTTTGATGATACATGTTAACTTGGTTAAGTGTAAAGATTAAACCATGGTTAAATTGATGATTAGGGTTTTCTTTTTCTTAATCATTTATTTATTTATTTATTTGGAAAAGATTAGAAATGAAATGGTTGCAAGTTTTGTCTCTTTCTTTGAAGCTTCATGAAGCTTTGACTTTGTGACCATTTTGTCTCATGCTTAAACCCTAACCCCTGCAATTAACCATGGTCTATTCTCTACACCTAATCATGGTTATTATTATGATAAGTATCCTTTTTCTTTTCTTTTTAATTAACTATCATAATAATTCTTTCTTCATCTTCATCTTCTTCTTCCATGAAGAAGCTTGACTTCATCAATGGTGGATTGATGAAACAAGTGAGAAATCCAATTCTAAAGTCTACCCACTTCCTATTTATTCATCCTCTACCTCTTGCCAAGTAGTAGAGTGTGTTTCCTTCACAAGTTTTCATGACTTGGTGAAGGTGGAGCTTGATCTAGTGATGCTTCGACGTAGATCATCTTCGGCACGTCGTCGATGACCTAGCCCGCTTCTTCTCCGATGAAGCCGACGCAAGAGCCCGGATTTCGATTTGGACAGCGAGGATACTTCGTTGCGGAGCTATGGAGGTGGAGAACCGGATCTACAAAGGTTGTATTTCCGTATTCTTATAGTTAAGTGTTAACTAGTTTAATGTTTCGCCTAGATTTCTAGCCAACGATCCGTAGTCGGGTTTCTCGGCACCTAGATTTTTTGAAATTGGCATGGTTGATGCCTTGTGAGACCTCTTGAGAGTGCCTAGGAACCCTACAGTGGTATCAGAGCCTAGCTAGAGCCTTAGGCGAAGCGTAGACGGAATTTGAAGTCCGAACGACCCAAAACTGAAACCCAAAATATGCTCTCTGTACTTTTTTTGAAAACAGTGGATTTTTCCAAATTAAAAATTGCTAAAAAATTCAGCAGGGAAAAATAAGAATTACGGTGCAAAAAGTTTCTGGTGAACAGTATTTTTCGCGGCGGATCAGCGGTAGAAGCATGGCTTCTGCGGCCCCTTGGTGACGTCAGCCCACTTTGTTTGCACAGTAACTCCTGATAAATTCTGCTGAGTTTTCTGGGAATTTTTAATATTTATTCAAGAGTTGAATTTCCTGGGATTGTTTTGGGGATTCGGTGTTTCGATCGGGGTATCAAATTTTGTCTATTTGGCTTTCCGGATAAATTTTAGAATATGTTAAAAAGTTCGACCGGATATAAATACCCAATTTTTCCCCTGTCGGGAAATTTCCAAGTGTTGGATTTTTCCGTAGTTTAACGACGTTCTAAGTAGTGCAAGTAACTCGATGGTCCCTCTAGAAGACAACAAACCTTAACTCGATTATGTGACCGTCTTGAACTGCCCTTTGAACCTTCGGGTTTGGGGCAGTACGGCGTGCCACATGTGAGGCGTTGGCTTGACCCTTCTACGGCTGGACCGTTGGTACTGAGGTACGAACTGAATGTTGTTAGACTTATTTCATGTGTTGATCTGTATTGGGAAAACTTGGGTGTTCGATTGTTCGATCGGAAAGTTTAACATTTTCTATTTATCTGGGATGGGATACAATAATTGGAATTCGCAAAAGTTATGTGATAACTGAATGAATGTTATAAACATAGCAGTTTAGTCTCACTTGATCGGTTGCCACGGAATTTTGATGTGATCAAAAGTCCGTCGCAATCACGTAGCGTACGCGGATACTCGCCGGGTAAACTTAATAGACAGCCTCACTCCATAGCCCCGACCAAGTGACTGTAGGAGAACCCCGTCGCCGAAAGCATCCGTCCGGGTGCTCGCGGCAGCGGTGTTCCGCCTTGGTGCACTTCGTCGACGGTATCAGGGGTGCGGCCGTCTATTGAAGTTTGCGACGAGCATTCGATCAGGATGTCGGGAATCTTGTTGAATTGCCCGACTTGGTATTGAAAAGTGTTTTCGATAATGAGACTAAAATGCGGGGTTTATAATTGTTAGGCATGCGATGTCTAAGGAATTCATTTGGTCAGGCATGTGATGTCTGAGGTGGTTGCGGATTCCAACTGTTGTAGTTTTACACTTTCTTTTCTGTGACCGTAAGTGTAATATGTGATATCGCCGGTTTCGTTGCTATATGTCAACGACAATTGGGATGCGCATATTTACTTACGTTGATGACATGTGATGTTATGTGTTGCTGGATATGTTATATTGGATCGTCGTGTTTGAATAGCCGGGGAGTTTTATGTGAGATGAGTGTTTTTCATTTTCATTCATGTAAAAACTTGTATGTAATATTCTTTTATTGGGGTGCTTCCAGGTTGCGGAAGTTGTCACCGTTTGTATATTATTTACTTTTCCGCACTAGGATAGACCCAAGGAGGAGGGCACAAGTAACCGGGTTCTAGAGTCTAGTGGGAGACCAACTCGAGGAGTCGAGTCTGGGTCTCCTAACTCTAGAATTGGTAGGGTTGCTTACCGCTCTCGTAGGGGTCTAGGGGTGTGGGTTTGGCTATTCATCACGACCGTGGAATCCGTGTTTTATACTGGCTCGTATTGAAAACACGGACGTCCTAGTATATCCAATATTTCATATGATTCTTCTGCTGCGATATCTGTGATGTGATCATGTGATGTTCTGTGATAGATACAGTATATAGTATATATGATATATTATGTAGACGTTACTTATGTTTTACACCCGCGCTAGCCCTGCCCCGCTCTGCCGTTAGTTACCTAACCTAACGGTGCACGAGGGGACATCGAGGCGAATGCGGATGGCATAAGTGTACGTCGTATTTATCTGTGATGTTTAGGTAATTAAATGATGGGACTTCATTAATGTGATTAATGAAATAAAAGAAACCTAAGATGTTGTAGAATCGAATTTCAAAATAAAACAGGTAGCTACAGTTCTTGCTTTGCATAGCGGTATATGAGATATATCCTGCACCTTATTCGATGAGGAAAGGACCGAGATCCCTTCA
This sequence comes from Agapanthus africanus, assembly GCA_030015575.1. NCBI lineage: Eukaryota > Viridiplantae > Streptophyta > Magnoliopsida > Asparagales > Amaryllidaceae > Agapanthus > Agapanthus africanus. Next base: position 59,928,889 of record JASDDO010000029.1, read on the forward strand.
CCGGGAGTGACTCCTTTAGCAATAACTGGCAGATGCTACACACTCGGTTTGTTTTTTGATTGCTTTTAAGAGTTTTTGCTTTGCACAGTGATATATATGATATATCCCGCACCTCATTCGACGAGGAAAGGACCGACGATCCCTTCACCGGGAGTGACTCCTTTAGCAAAACTAGAAAAGCCTCAAAAACACTCCATTTTAAAATCATTTGATTCTACAACGATATCAAGTTCATTACGCAATAGGTTTTCAGAAAAACCTGTCGTAGCCCTCCGTCATTTCAGATACGTACTAGTTAGTATTCGTGCTGCGGTTGTTTGGCCTCCGTCAAGGCGTAGTGTACGGTAGCTAACTAGTGCTTATCTGCTAGCATATGATGCGATTGGATTAGGGTATTCGTACGGCGTTATTTGGCCTCCGTCAAGGGTCGTGCGGGTGGGTTTAATTCAATCAGGAAATGACGGGTTGAACTTGACTAGCGGACTATGGGTTGTTTGGCCTCCGTCAAGGTCATAGCGAGCTAGGGGTAAAATATTATCGGGAATTTCAAGTGTTGAAATTTGCAATGAGATTGCATACCTTCTATGAGATAGTTGGATCCCGATACCCGCTGCGAGTAAGAGTTACTCCTGGGAGAGTTTTATACATTACAATTAGCCGATCAAGTAGGTGTCTAGAAAGGTGTTAACGAGGTTACGCCTCTGGGAAAACGAGGTTTACATTAATTAGGTTCGTACGAAAGCACGGGGGACCTTCCTCAAAGTACCGACACTGGCCTGGCTGAAAGATTGGTGAACTTGTAGTGTGTAATTAATCCCGGCTAGTCTTTCCTTTTTGGGTTTGAAGGAAGATTTGATAAAAAGCAGTGGGAGCCATCCTGATTAGATAAAATAAAAACCAATCTATTCTTGCAAGAGCGCACGCTGAGTGTTTTCTTCTCTCTCTCTCCTGGTAGCGACCATATCACGCCTTAATCAAGATAATAATACGGATTATTGACCGAACCCGCTTGTTATACTGAGCTGGGGAACGTTGGTCCCGCTCCCACTTATAAATGTTATAAGACAGAGCAGGAAATTGGGGAATACCAGATTTCCCGTGCCGCCCAAACGAAGTGAGTGCATGCTGATGCATCATCTTCGGGTATGTTCATTATACAGAACTGTTTCTCAGTATCCTCCGCATCCTTGGTATATGATACCGGATCAGGATCCCAATTATGTAATCTGTTACATAGGGCTACGAAAAGGTAGAAAAACTGAGAACGGGTGATAAGTTTCATGAGACAGAAAACGGGGCAAGAGTTGCAGCCAAGTCTGTTGGTCACTGTCACCCTGTATTACCAGAATACATTGATTCTGAACGTATGTTATTAGATACCGAACCTGATATACAAAATCATATCACTCTCTTTATTAGTAAAGAAATGATAAAATTTTGTATTGTTGGATAATGTTTTGAACATTTCCTATATCAAAAGTTGATCGGTTCAGGCACGTTATCTAAAACCATTGATGTTCTAAATCAAACTACAGTTCTTAGTATACTGAACACACACAAAAGGAAGAGTTCAGAAATGAACGAATTCTTCTTGAGGTATTGTAGACTAGGTCATATCAATGCGACCCGACTAGCTGGAGTTACATGTAAATGCATATTCAAATCAGTTTGAATTTACATCTTGTGAAACTCGCCAGTCATGTCACAAAGATAAGATGACCTCAGCCCTGTTTATTGGAAACAGAGAAAGAGTTAGTGAACTCTTAGGATGATACATGTTGATGTATGTGGATCCCCTGTCAACACATGCCAAGACCGGTTCTTTGTACTTCATTACATTCTCTGATAATCTTTCGAGATTCAGACCTATGTTCCTGTTGAAACACAAGTCCGAACCTTTTGAGATATTCGCGGAATATAAGTTAGAAGTAGAGAACCAAAATACGGGTATAAGTATTACGTCCTTTGATGTGATCTAGGAGGAGAATACTTGAGCACGGAAATCCTGGACTATTCTAAAGGAGAATGAAATTCTCTCTCAGCATTACTCCTCTGTATACACCATAGCACGATGGTATATCGGGGAGGAGCAATCACACCCTATATGATAAGGTGTGCTCTATGATGAGTATTACTGAGTTACCTATTTCCTTTTTTGGGGGTTATGCACTTATGAAGCTGCATACCTATTGAATAGGGTTCAAATCAAATCAGTTGCCTACCACTTCATATGTGAGATGGAAAGGGAAGAGCCCATTTCTTAAGTTAGTTAAGATTTGGGGTTGTCCGGCCTATGTCTAAAAGCAAAATCCGGACAAGCTCGAGGCAAAGTCTGTAATGTAGAACTGGAAAGGTTCCAGCTATACAAACTGCAGCTGATGATTTGATAGAACCAAAGGATTCAGTAGAAACCAACGAACCTCAGCCTCTCCGCCGATCTAGTAGGGTTCCTCACCCACCTGAGAGATACTCTTGTTTCTCTATGACAGTGGGAGCGAGGATTGCATCATGGGATGATGACCCAACTAGTTTCGAGCTGGCCATCAGGAGTGAGACTCTGTAAGAATGGCTGGATGTTTAGCGATCTGAGATGGAATCCATGTACACCAGCAAAGTATGGACTTTGGCTGCTATATCTGAAGGGTTAAATCCCCGTCAGGAGCAAGTATATCTTGAGAAGATTACTTGGTGTAGATGGAAAAGTTGAGACTTTCAAAGCTAGACTTGTTAAAGGTTTTCGTCATTGACCAGGCGTGGATAATGATCAAACCTTTTCCAGTACCTATGCTTAAGTCCATCCAGATACTACTTGCCATGGCTACATACCATGACTACGATATCTGGTGGTTGGGTGTCATGACAGCTCTTCTAAAATGATGGTTTAGAAGAGAGCATCTATAAGTACACAGCCAGAGGGCCTCATAAACAGTGGGAGCAGCGGAAACGAGTGCAAGATGCTTTATAGGATAAAGCAGGCATCGCGGAGATGGAACGTCTGTTTTGATGTGTTAGTCGAAGAGTTTGACATCATCAAAATGGTAGATGAACCTTGTATATACAAAAAGGTAGTAGGGAGTATAGTCGTGATCCTCGTAGAGTACGTGGATGACATACTCAAGATAGGGAAGGAGTTTCCTATGCTACGCTCAGTCAATCTCCGCTTATCACAAGGATTCTCCATATAGGATCAAAATGATACCTACTAAATCCTGGATTTTGGATCTATGAGATAGATCTAAATGGATGTTAGGCTACTCACTAATTGTAGTGAGATGGTATCAGTTGATCCTGGGGAGAATCAATGGAAGCGTTCCAGGGTGATAAAGACGACTGAATGTCAGTCGCAGGCATTATCTTTACCCTCAGTAAAGGGACGGTATGTTGGAAGAGTTCCAAGCTAGATACCGTGACATACTAGACGATAAAGGCAGGATACATCGCTACTTAAGATGCTACCAAAGAGGCGGTTTGGATGTATAATGGTTCATGAGATGAACTATGTTCCTACCATTGTGAGACAATGGAGTTGTGGCTTATGCCAAGGAACGCCAGTCCCATCAGTGATCCAGACTTATTCTAAGGCAGTATCACCTAATAATGGAGATGGTTGATCTCCAAGGTGATCGAGGCAAGGAGAGCAGACTCAGAGGATAACAAGGCGGATCCACTCACGAAGGCCTATTCCCAGAGAGAGACTTTTAAGGGATGGTTGAGTATGAGATACTTCGACCACTGCTACAGATGGCCCTAGTGCAAGAGGGAGATTGTTAGTTATATGTATGCCCTAGAGGCCATTACTGTACATATGATGTATATTGTAGTGGATGCTGGGACATATATAGGGAGGACTTTCTTGCTCGACATGATAGTATGCTATCTGGTTGCTCTTTACCTTAACGTTTATACTGATTGTCTCTCTGTTACATGTTGGTAAAGCCCTTAGGATGTGTACTTGACTACCTGGACTATGATGCGGATCATACTAGTGGGGACATGGTAGTCCATAAGTACATCCTTCAAAGTCCCTAGTCGTGGGTGTATCGAGACGGGGCATCGATATACCAGAGTAGACTAGTGTATACCGTCTCGACCCATACAGATGGGTGATGGATGATCCCATATCCATTGGTGTTTGACATCGGAGATGATATACGGGTGCTCAGTGGAGACTGGGTACACTGGACGGACTCGCCGAGAACTCCCAGATGGTATTATACCTCACGTCAGATGGCAGTTCTCTGGTGACACTGGTACAGAGTAGTCTGTTGACCCGAGATCGTCATAGAGTCTTGTGTGGTTCCCACTGTGCTTTGATTTCCATCTTACCACGTCCAAGAGGGCGTGCAAAACGGTGGTTTTTGGGTACAGTCCCGAATCACATGGAGGCAATGAGCGATAGGAAGGGATTCGTCTCTCCCGGTATAGGGAGTTGATGTTGCGCTGTGTTTGATTGGCTATAACAGGAAATCCCTGGCCAGGGTTGTTGAGATTTACTGGTAAGTGTTACCAGTAGTTTCTCGAATTGTTATAGACCTCATATCGACACGACTTATCGAGCTATTGGGGTCTGACGTTTACCACCCCTAGCCAAGATATGCGACATATCAGACGGACATACCGGACTGTACGGTAGTGTTACTGGTTGGATTCACTGGAGTTTGAGCGGGCTTGCTCGTCGATCTTCTGATCGCTCAATACCCGGGTGGCCGTTACGTTTAGCAGACCGCTTGCGGCTTGCGGGTGTTTGATATGATCATCACCTGCTGCCGGCGTATTGACGAGTCTTTAGAGTCCTACACAGAGGTTTCCTGGCTCAAGCGAAACGAAATAGGAGCGCATATGAGATATGTGCGGGACCGAGAATAATGCGTGTATGTGATACCGTATTCTATTCTCGCGATGAATGTATCGAATGGTTGTATGCGATATAACCTTGTTATCGAATCAAGGATTGATTCGATAAGCCGATACATTGGATACTAGTCGGTTATATGCGATATGACCGGATCGTTAAATCAAGTGTTGATTTAATGATTTAATGTATAATTATATATTTGATATATTACTTTGCATTAACTAGTATTGGTTCACTTTATATGATTTTCTCACTTGAATGTACAAGTTGTATATGTGATATACTTTTTGTGCAAATGTTTGTATCATGTTTGATGATACATGTTAACTTGGTTAAGTGTAAAGATTAAACCATGGTTAAATTGATGATTAGGGTTTTCTTTTTCTTAATCATTTATTTATTTATTTATTTGGAAAAGATTAGAAATGAAATGGTTGCAAGTTTTGTCTCTTTCTTTGAAGCTTCATGAAGCTTTGACTTTGTGACCATTTTGTCTCATGCTTAACCCTAACCCTTGCAATTAACCATGGTCTATTCTCTACACCTAATCATGGTTATTATTATGATAAGTATCCTTTTTCTTTTCTTTTTAATTAACTATCATAATAATTCTTTCTTCATCTTCATCTTCTTCTTCCATGAAGAAGCTTGACTTCATCAATGGTGGATTGATGAAACAAGTGAGAAATCCAATTCTAAAGTCTACCCACTTCCTATTTCTTCATCCTCTACTTCTTGCCAAGTAGTAGAGTGTGTTTCCTTCACAAGTTTTCATGGCTTGGTGAAGGTGGAGCTTGATCTAGTGATGCTTCGACGTAGATCATCTTCGACACGTCGTCGATGACCTAGCCCGCTTCTTCTCCGATGAAGCCGATGCAAGAGCCCGGATTTCGATTTGGACAGCGAGGATACTTCGTTGCGGAGCTATGGAGGTAGAGAACCGGATCTACAAAGGTTGTATTTCCGTATTCTTATAGTTAAGTGTTAACTAGTTTAATGTTTCGCCTAGATTTCTAGCCAACGATCCGTAGTCGGGTTTCTCGGCACCTAGATTTTTTGAAATTGGCATGGTTGATGCCTTGTGAGACCTCTTGAGAGTGCCTAGGAACCCTATAAAAGGTAAACCAGATAGCATACTATCAACTCGAGTAAGACTGTCCTACCGGGATAGGTCCTCCCTCAATCATTGCAATCACGTGCCTGTGATCCAATAATTGACTCTGAGGGCACTATCTCCAACAAAAGGTAGAGGCCCTCGGGTGGATCTTTCTTCGGCAAGAGAAGGCGACAAGGAGAACCCGTTCTTTCACTCCAAGGAGCAAGAAGAGAAGGACTTGAAGACCTAGGTATAACCCCCTTTCCGAGTAGCCAACTCTTTTAGCTTTGTAGTTAGTTTTTGTTTAGCAAAGATCCCTCTTGCATAGTCCATGTTGCCTAGTGTTGTAAAAATCCGATTTTTCATAACGTTTCCGCCTCCCCGCAAGCACCGGGGTGGGCAACGTGGACTTACAGTAAGTAGCTAACCAGTCCATGCCCAGCAGAACGTCGAAGTCCAACATCTCAAGAAGGATCAAGTCGACGGACATATCTCTGTCTCCTATACGGACAGCACACGACCGGAACACGTGTCGTGCAACAAACGACTCTCTAACAGGAGTAGTCATGACAAGCGGCTGATCAAGAAAACTTGACTCTCGGCCTAACCTCGGCACGAAGTGCGTAGAAACATACAAATGCATAGATCCTGGATCGAAAAGAACATGTGCATCATAAGAACATACAGAAAGGGTACCTGAAACCATAGCATTGGACGCCTGCGTGTCCTGATGAGTCAAGGTAAACACCCGAGCCTGCCCTCTATCGGCAACTGGCTGTCCTCTGCCTCGGCCACCTCGTCCTCTCGGCACAAAACTACCACGACCGCGACCCCTCTGAGCAGGAGTCTGACGCAGCGCAACAACAGGCATAAGAGGCAACGCTCTCTGAGGCGGAGAAGGTGGTAAGGTAACCTGGGGTACGGCTGGCCCTCTCTGACGTATCACGGTACAATCCCGAACAAGGTGATGTAGACTGCCACACCCAAAGCACCCATAAGACGGCCGCTGACCCTCCTGAGAGTAAGAGCTGAATAACTGTCCCCGTCCAACGTCTATGCTACTCCCCGAGTTTGAAGGAACTCTGCCTTGGCGTGCATACCTCCGTCTCTATGCTGATACATCCATACGAGTCCTCTTCGGTTCCGGAACAACCGACGACTCAGAAAGATGCTCCTCCACCAAAAGGGCTGCATCCACTGCTGCCGCATACGTGTCGCAATGCTGAATGCTGATGGCTAGGAACAACTGGGTAAGCAGGCCTCGAACAAACCTCTTCACCCTCATCTCCTAAGTCGCCACCAAGTACGGAGCATACACAGACAGCTCGGTAAACAGTACATCATACTCAGACACCGTCATCCCCGGAGTCTGGCATAATGACTTAAATCTGCGCGCTTGCGCATCCCTGACGCTCAGTGGAAGAAAACGGGCGAGGAATGCCGTCATAAACTCAGTCCAGGTCATAGGAGCAAGACCTGCGGCTCTTCCCTTCTCCATGGACTCACACCACTTCTGGGTCAGATCCTCCAGACGGAAGCTCGCGAACTCCACCCATCTCTCGTCGGAGCATCGGAGCGAACGACAAATCCTGGCCATCCGGTCGATAAACGACTGCAGATCCTCAGTAGCATCTGTGCCAGTGAACACCGGAGGCCTCAGCATCATGAACTCTGTCAGTGACACGGTAATAACCTCCGGAGCTGTAATTGCGACTGCCGGAACAGTAGGTACCATCGTGGTCCCTGCAACGGGTGGAACAACTGCCCGTCCCTGCGCTCGAATGGCCTCCACTAAAGTCCCCATCATCTGGCGCAGGTCCTGCATACCAACCCCAAACATAACAATGTGCTCCGGTACAACAGGCGTACCACCCTGGTCAGTCCTCGCCTCAGACGAGTCGACTCTGACCTCGGCCGTCGTGGCCGCTCTCTGAGCCCTCGTAGTCTTCGGTGGCATATAGGCTGGAAATTGAAACAAGATTCGATAAGGATACAGAAATCGAATCACAAGGATGTATAAAATCACGGAAAGAATTTCAATAAACAAGTCCTAAGGTCACTTAGGCGGAGTACCGCGTCGTAAGTATGCCGCGGAACATACACACGCTACGTTACTCTGCTTAAGCTACCTACTCCATCATACCAAGGTCATCCTACACTCCGAAAGGTAAAACCTAGCGCTCTGATACCAACTTTGTCACGACCTACATTTAGGTACGTGACCGGCCCTTAAACCACGTAACGTCTACAGGCGTACGTAATTTAAGTAAGCCGAAACCCAGAAATCTAAACCACCCAAAAATGGATAAGTGGAGAAAAACATAGTTTAAAACATTCGGAAAATCTCAAGTAAAATCTTTAACTTTAGTTTTCTTTCTTGAAAATTTCGGCAGCACCTCCTTTGTAAAAACTAGCCCTGAAAACGGGTACAATATAGATAATATATAAAGCATCCCAAACAGGAGCAAATCATGCCCAATGGCGGAGACAACCACCACAAGCATATATACGGCGCCGAAGCGAAGAAATATAAAAGAAAACTGCATAAAGAAGTAAAACTTTTCAACAAGACCGGCTTCCACGAGCATGGCACCCAAAGTCACCAAAATAATAGTACAACACCGAAGCCTCACAACTCATCTCTAAGTCGAATAAAAGAAGTGGTAGATGGAGAATACTAGATCCAACAAAAAGATATACAATGTACAAACGGATAACCGCAAACCCACCTAAAAGCAAATACCTCACAGCCAACCGTAGCGGTATCCGCAAAAGTAGAGATGATAAGACGTCCTGCCGACAACTCAGAGGGTAAGTCCTGCAAAACACTGTGGCACAACGGGGGTGAGTTGCGAACTCGTGAACAGTAAATAACATCATACTGTAATCGCAAGTATGCACGAACAGCGATAAATCTATCACATGTAATCTGATAGCATGAGTATGGTAATATGAATATGCAACAATCATGTAAAGGTATATCATCAAGGTACTACATCTACATGAAGCAATGCATATCAACATAATCCTGAGTGTGGGATGATATAATATAAAACCACATGCAAAATCATCAGCATGGAAAAACCTCCAGTGTCTCTCACTGACACATCAAATCCCAACATCCTCAGGCACCGCATCCTCAGATCGGCCCTCACATCCTGTAAGTCTCATGGAACCCGAGTGTCAAACATCGACACCTAAAATATCATGAAATCATATACCTATATGTATCTATATATATATAAATCATATACCTATATGTATCTATCTATCTATCTATATATATATATATATATATATATGTATGAGGATATCAACCACGTATGTCCACCGACGATACGTAAAATCATGGAAACATGAGTGTCAAACACCGACACTCGAAACTTCATGAAACCCGTGTCTAGCATCGACACGTAAATCCTCATAACTCAAGCACTGTCACCACGACTGGCCCTGACGATATGTCGTACATCACTCCGGTCGGTATCCCCACGATAACCACCGAGTCCAAATACAATCATCGGTAGGTAGTGGTCCCTCTGTCAGGCTTATCGTCTACACCACGAAATCACAACTTGCCCCGGGTACTATACCGGGTCCACTATGTACCCGCAGACGGTGCCTCCCGCTCCTCGAATCGGGTATCACAAGCCAAATTTCAGAACCGAGAAATCACATGGTGGACGCACTGAAATATCATATCAAGAGAAACCGGGTTTTCAAACAATACATAGTTTTCTTGAAATACCCCTACGGTTCTCAAATCCATAAATCATATGAAATCCATATCTCAATGCGTAAATCCATGAAAACTGATATATGCAACATAAAACAACAATATGAGCATATTAAGGGAAAGCCTTTCTTTAAAATGAATCCAGCTTTAAAATATATCATGCGGTTCCCACATCCTCCGAAATCAAGTGCAGCATCTTATGAGGTGTATATGTAATTGTAGCAAGGTTTAAGTATCTACATGTAAACAAGTATATATGATGCATCTCATAGCGCAATAGCACAATAACCTACGTCTCAATATCACATGTCAATACAATACCACTTAGGGTATATGCAACTATAGCAAGATATGTGGGTGTACATATCAGTATGTATGCATAATGTATAAGTAGCTATAGCAAGGTATGTGAAATGGAATAAGAGTCCCTATCTCAACTACCCCTGTCCAATACAATATCACGTATGTATGTAGGTTGTGCGTGTCATGGCAATTACCGACGGTATGGGTGTAGCATACAAATCAGTGCTCGTGCAACATGAACCGTCAGTAATGTGTTATGTCTAAAAGGTACAAGTCAAGGTACAACAGGTAATATTATGCAATGACGTTCGTATGCAATCAACTCATATGCAAATAACAAGCAGCTATCATATCATATCAACACCGACGCATAACGCCATACGGGCGATTTCCCCGTAGATGTTAAATCTACTCACCTGATGGTCTCGAGCTATGAAAATCCGACCACCTGCTTCCCCTTGATCGCAGCGTCCGAAGTCCCCGCTTGCGATCATAAAATTTCATAAACACATCACATAAGCTAAATATTCTACATCGACGCAAAGTTAACGAAATGCAAGGATAACACCCAGAAAAATACATTGCGCACCTAGCGCACAAAACACGCACGACATCGGAAAAAACCCTAACCAGGGCCGCTAAACTACGAAACACCAAGTCTAGACTCCGATCGTCCCGATCGCGCAAACACAACACAATCAAATACGAAGAATATAATAGATATAATCTCTCAATGACCAATTGAACCCACATCGAAAATACACCGAAACCTAGTAAACAACTTATCACAATATTTCGCACAAGTTCAAAGCTAACACATATCTAGCGATTTCAAACATTTTACAATAGCTTAACTAAGCTATCCAAACCACTTCCATATTTTTAAACTTGCTTAATTAAGTTTTAGTAAAAACCTAGTAAGCTAAAAGTCTTAATTAGACAAAGTAGTAATTAACAACACTTATCATATTCTACCAAGTTAAGTTTTTCTTAAACATCAATTAACATTAAACACTTCATCAAGTTTTACCCTAACTTGAATTTCTTAAAAATTATGATGAATTAATTAATCAAGAGTTTAAAGCTATATTCATCATTTAATTAACTAGCTTAAAGATTTAATACAACCAAATTAAGGATTTGAATTAGAAATTATACCTCTCAAGAACACAAAAGATCAACTAGCTCCATCAAAATTTCCCCCCCAAAAGATGCTTTTTCATGAAGATCCAAGCTAGTTTAGTGAAGGGAAATGATGGTTTAATTTTTATTTTGGAATTTGTGGATTTATTTTGGGATTTTTGATGAGTTTTTGATCTTGGAAATGAAGAATTTGAGCTAGGAAACATTTTGGGACAGAAATGGGAAGGCTCGGCCAATATTGTGGACGGGGGGGGGGGTAGTTTTGTGAATTTCGTGAAAAAGTTTCAAGAAAAAAAACAATAAATGCTCATTTAATGAAAAGTGCCACCTTTTCTTCTTTTCTTTTGTTTTTAAATTAAAATCCTTTTGCACAAGGTAAAAATCTAGATATTTGAGGAGAAGCTTCCAAACTCAATCTAGTAATAAGATTAGCAATAATTCTCATTAGAAGTAATTACCACAATTTACGTGTATAATTTACCACTTAAAATAATATTTAATTAGGGAAAAATTTTATTTGAACCAAAACATCCCATTGACCCCCAAAACTCGCGCACTAGTTTTATTCTAGCTAAACTAGGTGCCGGCAAGTTTATACGGACGTTTGATCACAATCGGGTTAAAACGAAAAATACCGACTATTTTACCCTAAAACGGAAAAATTCGTATAACGATTTCTAAAACGTTACAATATTGTTTTAAAAACGCGGTTTCTCTTGATATGATATTTTGTGTCCACCATGAGTTTTCTCGGTTTTGAGCTTGTTTTCGAGACCCGATTCGAAGAGTTGGATGAGCCGTCTACGGGTACATGGTGGGCCCGGTACGGTACCCCGGGGCGAGAAAGGATTTTGTGGAGATGACGATGAGCCTGGCAGAGGATGTACTACCTACCGGTTATAGTTTGGACCCGGCGGTTATCCGGAGGATACCGATCGGATTCGTGAGATGGATATGAGGGCCAATCGGAGGACGCGGTGCCTGAGGGCCGATCAGAGGATGCAGCGTTTGAGATATGGGGATTTATGTGTCGATGCTGGACACAGATTTCATGATGTTTTGAGTGTCGCTGTTGGACACTCAGGTTCAATGATTTGATGTGTCGTTGATGGACACACGTTGGTTGATTCTCATATACATACAGGCATATGATTCAGATGTTTGGTTTTTTTACATGTCTTTGGCATTGATTATATTGTTGATACATATGCATACATGGTCACCCTAGATACCATAGTATTACCTTCATGATACAGTATGACCTATGAGTCGTTGTTTATTTGATTTCTACCTACTGATATTTTCTACTCACGAGTTGGCGACCCACCCCCGTTGTGCCATAATTTTCTTGCAGGTTCGACCGCTTGGATCAGTAGTGGTATCGCTGGCACACAGCTTCATCCAGAGTGTTTTACTATGGTAGGTGGGACACACATTGGATCGTGCCCACTCTTGTATTTATTATTTATATTGTATCTAGATAAACTCCATCAGTCAAAAACTAGTTATTGTATATTGGTAAACCTAGAAAAACTTGTGTTTTTGCGAGACTTAGAGCAAAAACTAGTTATTGTATATTGGTAAACCTAGAAAAACTTGTGTTTTTACGAGACTTAGAGCGATGTGTGTATGTTCGCTTCTTTGGGATGATGATGTCTTGCTTTATTTATTCTTTCTGGGTTTGATCTTCGCCGTAGGACGTCGTATATATGTTTACTGCTTTATTTCGTGGTTGTGATTCCACGACTGGCGAAGAGCTATCTTTTTCTTGGGGATGCCTATATATATTGCTTGAATGTGATTTTGGATCAAAATATACAAGGGAGGTGTTGCCCAAATTTTTAAAGGATGAAAAATGTTTTCAACTGTAGTATTTAATCCACTTACATTTTCATATATCATTATTTATGCATTTAAGAAAAACTTGATTTCATTATATCTTTATTTCAAAACTGCACCTCCACTATTTTCCGCAAAAAGTTTTAGAATTCTGGGTTTCGGCTTACTTGAATTACGTTACGCCTTTAGACGTTGCGTGATTCTCGTGCCGGTCACGTGCCAATTTTTTGGGTCGCGGCAACAACCTTTGTAGACCAAGTCCTTCACTTCAATATCTCCAAGTAGTAGTCCCCAAGCTCCAAGTAGTGGTCCCTAGAACTCTTCTTGGCTCCACTTGTTGAAAGGAACGAACTTGCTGTGTGATCTTCGAAGCCGAAGATGATCCACCTTGAAGCCTCTCTAGGTCAAGCTAAGTCTTCACTAATCTAGGTATTAGTAAAGCAAACAACCTACACTAAAGTGTTAGGATAGTGTAGGTTGATGAAGTAGGAGTATAGCTCACTTTAGAAATATTTCTCTCTTTTATCAACTCAAGAAAAACCTACTCGACCCGTTATGAGCCTCACATCGGCATGACTTATCAAGTTATTGGGGTCTGACGTTTACCACCCCCAGACTCGATATGCGACATATCAGAAGAGACCGAACTATACGGTAGTGTTACTTACAGGATTCATGGGAGTTTGGACAAGCTTGCTTGTTGATCTTCTGATCGCTCAATATCTGGGTAGCCGTTAAGTCCAGCTAGTACCGCTGACGGCTTGTAGGTGACTGATGTGATCATCACCTACTACTGGCGTATTGACGTGTCTTTAGAGTCCTACACAGAGGTTTTTTAGCTCAAACGAAACGAAGTAGGGCACATATGTGATATGTGCGGGACCGAGATTAATACGTGTATATGATACAGTATTCTAATCTCGCATAATAGGTTATATGTGATATAACCGGATTATTGAATCAAGTGTTGATTCAATAATTCGTTATATGTATATTTGATATATATAAAAATGATATTAGTCGGTTATATATGATATAGCCGGATTATTAAATCAAGTGTTGATTTATTAATTTAATATATAATTATATATTTGATATATTAACTAATATTAGCTCACTTAAGAATTTCTTTTATACAAATACATATAAATATATATAAGATATATATTAATGTATTTACTATTGTGTCATGCTAGATGATACATTGAACATGGGTGTATGAGACTCACACCAAATTAAAGATAATTTGGGTGATTAATTATTAAGAGAAAAATCAAAATTAGGTGGAAATTAGCATGGCTAAAGATGCTTGTGGAAGCATGTAGAAGCCTTGACTTAGTCCACTAATTTTGTTTTACTCTAGATATTTATTAACCCAACCATTATTTTTAGCCATGGTTAAGTCTCTACAAATATCATTTGAGATATTTTTTCACCATGGTTCATCACTTGATCATCTTCTTCATCTCATTTTCTTCTTTAGCTTTTGATGATGTGAAGAAAGAAAGAGAGAAAAAAAATTCTAAAGTGAGCAAAATTCCTACTTCATCAATCTATACCAAACTAGCCATTTAGTATAGGTTGTTTACTTCACTAATAGTGAAGAGGTAGCTTGAGTTAGAGATTCCTCAAGGTAGATCATCTTCGGTCTCGAAGATCCTTAAGCAAGCTTGTTCCTTTCGCCCAGTGGAGCTTAAGAAGAGTTCGGGGGACTACTACTTGGAGCTAAAGGATTACTATTTGGAGCTTTAGAAGTGAAGGACCAGTCTACAAAGGTTGTATTCCTTGTTCACTTAGTGTAAAGTTTGTTTACTAGTTTAAAAACCCTAATTCTCTAGTTCGATTCTTGCTTCTTTTGGGCTGTCTTATGTGTGTCTTCGATTTCCAGATCAGATTGAGGCATGCATTAGCACACTAGATTTTTTAAAATTGCATACTTGATACTTCTAAAAACCTAATAGTGGTGCTGAGGCATACTTTCATGGTATCATAGCCAAGCTAGAGCATTAGGAGTGGTCTAGGCGAAGTTAAAGTGTTCGATCGACTTTTCGAAACCCTAAAATCCGAGTTTCTGGAATTTTTTTCAAAATTTGAAATTTTTTATATTAAAAATATGCAGAAAATTGTGCAAGTTAAATAATGGAGCCCTAAGAAATTCGTAGCCGCGACTCCATTGAACCGCCGCGGAACCGCGGCCCAAACCCTTGTTTGGCCGCGTTTCCGCCGCACTTTCATAGGGTTGTAGGATGAGTTTTCTTGTGCTGCTCCATTTTAGGATTTTTCATTTTCTAGGTATTTTTAGTGAGTCAAGTGTTGAGATCTCTGTGAATTGTGGGTGTTTGATAATTCGATCGAAATGTTTAACATCATCTAGTATATCTGTGATATATGATACAATATTTGGAATCCACAGTATAGTTTTGTGAAAATTAGTTAGTGTTTTGTAAATCTAGCAATTTAGTCTCATTCGATAGATTGCCACGGAGTTTCGATTTGGATCAAAACTCCGTCGCAATCTCGTATAGTATGTAAACACTTACCGGGTAACACTACTAAATAACCACGACCCATAGCCCCGACCAAGTGACTGTAGGAGAACCCCGTTGCCAAAAGCATCAGTTCGAGTACTCGCGGTCGCGGTGTTACGCCTAAGTGCGCTTCGTCGACGGCATCGGAGGTGCGGCTGTCTACTAATATTTCCGACGAGTATTCGATCATTTGTTGGGAATCTAGTTGAATTGCCCGACTGGTTATTGAAAAGTGTTTTCAATTTGAGACTAAAATGCCGGGTTTATAATGTTAGGCATGAAATCCGGAGTATGAGATATTCCGGGTTTATGTCGTCTAAGGTTGTTGCGGATTCTAATTATTGTAGTTTTCCTTTCTTTTCTACGACCATAAGTGTAATATGTGGTGTATCGCCAGTTTCGTTGCTACACGTCAATGACAATTGGGATACGCATATTTACTTACGTTGATGACATGTGATGTTATGTGTTATTGTGATATGTTATATTGGATCGTCATGATTGAATAGCCGAGTTTTTTTTCCGTGAGAGAGTTTATCATTTTCATTCATGTAATAAACTTGTATGTAATATTCTTTTATTGGGACACTTCCGGGTTGAGGATGATGTCACCATTGATGTATATTATTTACTTTTCGCATTAGGATAGACCCAAGATGAGGAGCACAAGTAACCGGGTTTTAGAGTCCAGTGGGAGACCATCTTGAAGAGTCGAGACTGGGTCTCCTAACTCTAGAATAGGCAGGGTTGCTTTCCGCTCTCGTAGGGGTCTAGGGATGTGGGTTTGGCTATTCATCATGACCGTGGAATCCATATTTTTTATTGGCTTGATTTAAAACATGGACCTCCTACTATATCCTATATTTCATATGTTGACTTCTGTTGCAAAGTTCTGTGATGAGATCATATAACCGCGTAAGACGAATGCTTTATAATATATATATGATATATAATAAACGTTGCTTATGTTTTGCATCCGCGCTAGTCCTGTCCCCGCTCTGCCGTTAGTTAAGTAACCTAACGGTGCATGACGGGACCCCAAGGCGAATGCGGATGGCATAAGCGTATGTTGTATTTTCGTTTCTTCTGTGACGTTTAGGAAACATAAATGATGGGACTTCATTAATGTGATTAATGAAAAGGAAAGAAACCTAAAGATATTGTAGAATCAAATTTTCAAAAAGGTAGCTCTAGTTCTTGCTTTGCATAGAGGTATTTTTTATGAATATCCAGCACCTCATTCGATGAGGAAAGAGCCGAGATCCCTTCACCGGGAATGACCTCTTTAGCAAAAGCTAGTAAATGCTACAACCTACTCGGTTTGTTTTGAAAACTACTCGATTTTAAAAAGCGGAGCATAAACCACTCCTTTTCAAATCACTCGGTTCTACAATGATATCAAGTTCATTATGCAAAAGGTTTTCTTAAAAACCTGTTGTAGCCCTCAGTTATTTCAGATAAGTGCTATTTAGTATTCGTGCTGAGTTTGTTGACAATGTTAAGGCGTAGTGTGCGGTAGCTGATTAGTGCTTATCTGCAACCATATGATGCGATTGGATTAGGGTAGTCGTATGACTTTGTTGACTATGTTAAGGGTCGTACGGGTGTGTTTAATTCAATCAAGAAATGAAGGGTTGAACTTGGCTAGCGCTTATGATTTGTTGACCTTGTTAAGGACATAAGTTGCTAGGGGCAAAAATAGATATTGGGAATTTCAACTGTTGAAAATTTACAATGAGATTGCATACCTACTATGAAATAGTTGGATCCCGATACCCATGTAAGTCTACGGTAGCGCCCTGGCCGTCTGTCCGAGGACAAAATGCGGAAACAAAAACTTTTCTTTAACTAGAAACCGGCGCTACCGCGGACTATAAACCCGGATCGGACCATTAACCTACTACTAGCTAACTGGAGAAAGGTTAGAGAGCTATACCGAGCGATCCGTGTCCTTCGGTCTTCGGCCACCATCCCAAGCTCCTCGCGGCATCACTGATCTCCGGTCTCCTCGTCGGAAGGGCACCACATCGAGAAGTCTTTTTACGGGCTCCCACCTCTGAACCGAGGTAACTCGGACACGAAGTTGGCAAGCCGACGTGTCCAAGATTGCTGTAGAATATATGTACAATCCTTTGTCTCAAGGGGTTGTTAGAAGTTGCCATTTGGATGGAGGTGGAGGAAAAATCTTTGGAGATGAACTAAGGAATTTTAATGTAGAATGAGATGAATCATTTTTCACACAAAGAATGGGGGCTCCCCAAATGTAGTGGCCGGCCATGCTTAAAGAGGAGAGAGGGAAAGGAATAATGCAAGAGAGGAAAAATGATGAATCATCATGAAGAATGTCACACCAAAGTCCAACTCAATCCTCTCACAATAAAGCAAGTAATGATGAACCAAAAAGTAATCAAAAGATGCTAGAACCATCATGAACCCTCCACCACAAAAAAACACCCTCCATTACTACTTGCACATTTGCAAAAAGAACCCCCTCCATCAAAGGAATTTCAGCCAAGAAGGAATAAAGAAAAATGGCCGAAACAGAATGCAAACTGGCAACTTCAAAAAAACGATCCCGTAATAAATTACAGGAAAACCCCGCGACTGTATATACATACCCGCATTTGTATTCCGACCGAATACAAATGCAATGAGACAAAATCTACACTGTACAATACTAGGATCCGGCTTAAACCAAAGCCCGCTAGTATTATCCGTCCGAACCATGACACGTGCACAAGTGCACGCGTATGTTCGAACCCTGCTATAAATCCATACGGCCTCTACAATGTTTCGTCCGAAACTTTGAGAAACTGTATGTAGGGGACTCTAAAGACTCGTCAATACTTTGGCTGTAGATTTAACCACTAGCACGTCAGAGGTATTAGCCGTACGTAACGGGCTACCAAGTATTGACCAAAAGGGAGGTCGATGAGCGAACTCATCCTGACACCCTACCGAGCCTATCAGTGACAATATCCGTACAGTCCGGTCCGTTCGTCTATGAGTATCGCATGTCGGGCCTAGGGGCTGGTAAAAGTCAGACCCCCAAAAGCGGTACAAGTCGTGTCGGAGTGTAGCCCAGAACACCCTGAGATACTACTGGAATACCTACCAGTAAATCTCCTGCCTCGGATGAGGGCTTCAGGTAATGGCTCTCCTAGACACATCGCGATCTCACCCACAATACCGGGAGAGATGAAACCCCTGCCGATACGCTCACTTGCCTCTATGTGGCTCGGGATTGTACCCAACTAAAACCTGTTTGTACGACTCCTTTGAGCCGTGGTAGGGTAGTAATCAAAGTAATGTGGGAACTCATACGAGACAAATGACGATCTCAGGTCGATGAACTAACCTGTACACATGTCACCAGGGAACTGCTATCTGACGTCAGGTAAATACCAACTAGCATGTTCCCGGCGAGTCCTGTCCGGTGTACTCATAACCCAATGAGCACCTGTATACATCTTAGGTGAACCAACTGACACCAATGGCTTGTGAGACCGGCCACCGCCCCTCGTCGGGGTCTCGACTGTATACACTAGTCTACTAATGGAGTATCGATGCCCAGTCTCGAAACTCCCATGACTAGGGACCACTTTAAGGATGTGCTTATAGACCCTAGCTCTCACGTATACGATCGCCATCATACTGCTGGTCGTCAAGCAAGAATCCTAAGGGCTCTATCAACGTGCAATAGTGATCTGTACCATCACCTAAAGCAGTACACGATGATAAAGATAAACCAAGTAGTATACTATTTCCTATCAACGTGTAATAGTGAACTGTACACGATGATAAAGACAAACCAAATAGTATACAAAGCTTTCGAGTAAGACTGTCCTACCGGTATAGGTCCTCCCTCAATCATTGCAATCACGTGCCTGCGATTCAATAATTGACTCTGAGGGCACTATATCCAACAATCTCCCACTTGCACTCAAGGCTAATTATTGCGATGTCGCGTACTCACAGCTCGTGTGATACCGAACACCCAACTCCTCTACTAAATAGTCTCACAAAGCCCGTTTGCGAAACTATTGCGTTCGAGGAATAGCCTCAGTGAGTAGATCCGTCCTGATGTTTCTTTCTATGTCTCTCTTAATCTCAAATTCGTGGAGAAAGCCATCTCCCGAAAATGAGCAATACCTGTCTTAGAATATGTCTGGATATCTGATGGGACCTAGTTCATAAACGAACTCCAAATCCAAACTTCTTAGACTGTATCAACAACTGAACTTAATCAGTATCCTGCGCCATGCCTCCCTCAGTATCCCCTTGGACCATCTGTTCAAAATACTGCCCCTCGTCAGAGGGAAAACTATAACTCTGACAGCCACTCTGTCATCCAAGTCACCTTGGAAGCCTGGAATGATAACCGTCTCCTAAAAGAGGCTGTTGTTATCATATCCTTAGAACATCCACTTATGTTTTAAAACTGCCTCCGATCGTTTCTCCAGGATTGGATTAATATCAATTTATTGCATCACGTGCAAAAACAATATCTGGTGTGGTACTTGACATCTCATGATTGACTCAATTGCCTAAGCAAGTGATCTACCAATCATGCACATCCCTCTCCCTTTTAGTCTGTAAGACACCTTTAGAGAGGGTGACTCCATCACCTACAGGAACACTACCGTGCCAGGAGTCGTCCTGTCACGACCTGCAGGGTACGGAACGTGACTGGCACTTAAGTTACGAAACGTCTCAAGACGTCCGTAAAATAAGTAAGCCAAAGCCCAGAACCCAAAACCAAATAAGCAAAAGAATGAAAGAAAACCAATCCATTGAAAGCGAGTTTATCAAATAAGTCATATAAAAACCTTTTTAAAACAATACAAATTTTTCCGAAAATTTCGGCAGAGTCTCCTTTGTAAATACTGGCCCCAAAATGGGTACAACAAGAATATATATGAATCCAACAAATAAGGCATCCCCAAGCGGGAGCTAGCCCTTCGCCACAAGGCGGTCACAAATCCCACGCAATATAAAACAATATCATGCAAAATAATAATAAAGAAGCATGAGAAAAACAGCATGTCGACTCAAGTGAGCTCGACCCCAAAATACAGCATAAAAAGTCCACAAATCTCAGTCTCATCTCTAGGTCAATATATAACAATACTGGTAGATACAGTAGATGGAGTGCACTAGATACAAAGAATATACAAGGTGGTACAAAAATAATAATATAACCCACCTAAGAGCAAAACCTCGAGTCCAGGTAAAGGAGGCAAAAGAAACAAGTGCGCCCGCCGCTACTGCACTGACGGAGCGGACCTGCAAAAGGCTGTGGCACAACGGGGGTGAGTTGCCAACTCGTGAGTAATAAATAATATCTACACAGGCTATCGAAAGTATGCACACAAGTATCCTAGCATTTAAAATACAGGTAAGGCAGGACATAATAGCAGGTAGGTATGCAATATGAATATACTAGCAGGTATGAATACAATGCAAATCAACTCATGATCTGAATGTGTAAGTATAAGAATCATGTTTTTCCTTTTAGGAACCTCTTTTGAAATACCAGCACAATACCAATAGAATCAACAAGAACCTGTGTCCAGCAACGACACCTCAAAACTATCACAAATCTCATATATCCATATCATAGTATCTCTGGCCTCAGCCATCCGGCTGACCCATCTCAATATCAATATCTCATCAACTTGCGGCCACGGTCGGTATCCTCTGGATATCCGCCGTCCCAAACAGTCACCGGTAGGTAATCCGCCCCCTGCCAGGCTCATCGTCAGCACCATGAGCTTCTTGCCCCGGGGTACCTCACCGGGCCCACCATGTACCCGAGACGGTTCATCCAACTCCTCGAAACGGGTCTCGAAAACCACAGCAAAATCATTGTGGATGACACTTACATCACTAGAAAAACGCAATTTACATATTTTAAAAATATAATAAGTTTAGAAATTTTGCGGCTTTCCCCCGAAATCCAGAAATATCATAAAATCTCAAGAAATCCTCATAATTGCATATGTCAATGATAATGAATGCATATGGTATCAATAATCAAGTTGCGATGTGTGATTAATAGATTAGGCATGAACAAATAATATGATGAAGTGCATGCACATGAATAGCAATCCTACGATTTCATTTTAAGGAATTAAAGCAATAGCGCAAGTTTAAGTATCAATTATAGCAAAAGGTTTCAATTTAAAGGTTATCTAGTGTGGTGGTATGGCAATTACCAGGGTGTGTGTGTAAGCATGAATAGTGCTCGTGCTGCATATAAAAACCCTGGCAATGGTGCAGGTGTCCTATAGAATGGGTTCGTATATGTATGTCAATATAAGGCATGAATGTAGCAAATAATCATACAAGTATTACACCCCTAATTACTAATATTTCTAAGAATCTTTTTAAACTACTAAAACTATCGGGCGACTTGCGCCATCCAACGATAGTCCCCCGTAGATGTTACATCTACTCACCGGAATTCCTAGCTAGTCACGTCCAATCACCGCCTTCCCCTTTCGTGCCGCGTCTGACGTCTCCGCGACCGAACCTGCAATTTACATCAAGACCAAACATAAGGTTACATATCAAGAACGACGCAAAACCCAAACGAAAATACTAACGTTCACAAGCTAGGTACAACGTGCACAAAGTGCATGGAACACACGCGAAAATCTACAAAAATGTTGATTTGGTCGCCCGGCAAAACTAAAACCCGATTACTCAAAAATCCGCACTCACGCATCGTAAATGTCATAGGATAAGCCAAAAATATAATCTAGATATCGCAATTAATTCATCACAATAATTAAAATAAAAACCTAGTAAGCTAGAAGTTTGCAAATTTAGTGCAAACATCGAAAATTAGCGACAAAGTTAACACAATCCAACACAACAATCCAAACTAACCCACTAGCTAGCCATTACACAAATTTTAAACCATTAACTATGCATCAAACCATAATTCCAACACAAACCCTTCTCTTGATTTTTGGTAATTAGCAACAACAATGAAAATTTCACACAAGTTAACTTAGATTAGCATAACATCAAGCCACTTAAGCAAAGTAACCATATAGATTGGTTAAGTAAACAACTAGGTTAATTAAAAAGATTTAATTAACTAAAACATGGTTTCAAGAAACCCTAGATAAATTTTCAACCATTAACTTTAAAAAGAAAACTAGATTAGGATTAACACTAAAATTAACACTAAACAACTAGATTAAAGAATTCTAACCATAGCAACATAAAAGAGTAGAAATTATACCTCAAATCTATGGATCTAGCAAGAAGAAATTTGCTTCAATTGATGGCCTCAAAGCATCATGATCCAAGCAAGGGAGGTGAAGGAAAAAGGGATGAAGAATGGGTTTAATTTGTGAGTTTTAAATTTGGAATTTTTGAAGCAACTTAATGAATTTTTTTGAAGAGAATGAAAATAACAAAGAGATGAAGGGGGGGCTGCTGGAATTTGGCCAGAAATGAGGGAGAGGGGATGGTGTGGGGTGTGGGAAAGAGGTCTTGGTCAACTCCTACCAACCATAAAAGAGTATACCCAAAAACAAATTCAAACCTTTCTCAAAACAACCATCATTTCCACACAATAAAACAAGTCAAGGAGCATGGAATTTTTCTGGACCTGATGGTGGTGGGGCCGGCCTAGAGGTGAGGAATGAGTGAGAGAGAGTGCACAAAAAATTTTTATGCAAAAAGACCCCCTACAAGTCCAAAATTGCAAGTTTAAGCTTAAATTCAATAAATTTCGTTTTCTATCATAAAAATTAGTTAAAAATCAAAATAAAATACTAAAAATTCATGTTACAACTAGATTTTAATTAACATAATTTTAAAGATTAAAATTAGCCCAGAAAAATTTGTATTTATCGCTAATTTAATGTATTTTCTTACCGGCTTAAAATAATATTAAAAAATTGAAAAATAGGGAAATTTTTTTAAATGACCAAAATTTAATAAGTAACTCATTTGCTACTAAAAACAAGCAAATTCCTATCCAAATTAGGTATAATTAGTCCTAAACTGCAAAATAACAAAAAAGACGGTTTTCGGAAAAATACCGAATTTTCACCGATTTTCAGGAAAACTCCAAAACGACTTTTCAAGACGCTACAATCTCCCCCTTAAAGAAATTCGGTCCCCGAATTTAAAAATATAACTACGCGTACCTTCAAAGAGATGGGGATATTTCTTCCTCATCTCGCCCTCGGTCTCCCAGGTAACCTCCTCGCTGCTCGGGCTACGCCAAAGGACCTTGACGGTTGGTATAATCTTCGATCTCAACTTCTTTACCTGCCGATCCAGGATGGCCACCGGCTGCTCTGCAAAAGAAAGGTCGCGCTGAAGCTGGACTGTCGGGTGCTGAATCGCATGCGAAGGGTCGTGAAGGTACTTGCGGAGCATCGAAACATGGAAGACGGGGTGAACATCGGGAAAGCTGGGTGGAAGGGCCAAACGATATGCAACAGCGCCGACACGCTCGAGGATCTCGAAGGGACCTACGAATCTAGGGCTAAGCTTTCCTTTTCGCCCAAATCGCATCACGCCCTTCATCGGAGAGACCCTCAGGAAAACATGGTCGCCAACTGCGAACTCTAATCTGCGACGGCGCCTGTCTGCATACGATTTCTGCCTGCTCTGAGCCGCTCTCATCCGGTCTCGGATCAACTGTATCTTCGCTGTCGTCTCCTCAACAAGCTGCGGCCCCAAAAATACTGCTCTCGCTGAGCTCTGTCCAACAAACGGGCGATCTGCATCTCCTCCCATACAATGCCTCGAAAGGTGCCATCTGAATAGTATCCTGAAAGCTGTTGTTGTAGGAGAACTCCACTAGAGGTAAATGACGATCCCAGCTACCGCCGAAGTCTAAAACGCACGCTCTGAGCATGTCTTCGAGAGTCTGAATGGTCCGCTCTGACTGTCCGTCGGTCTGCGGATGAAACGCTGTGCTGAAGCTCAAACGAGTGCCTAAAGCCTCCTGACGTCTTTGCCAAAGTCGGCTGGTGAACTGGGTGCCTCGATCTGACACGATACAAGTCGGTACGCCATGCAACCGCACGATCTCGTCGATGTAAAGCTGGGCATACTGAGCGAAGCTGAAAGTCGTCTTCACTGGCAGGAAGTGAGCCACTTTCGTCAATCGATCTACGATCACCCAGATGGAGTCATACCCTCGACTGGTCCTGGGTAGACCCACAACGAAATCCATCGAAATCTGCTCCCATTTCCACTCCGGAATGGGTAACGGCTGTAGCTCTCCTGTGGGCCTCTGGTGCTCGGCCTTGACTTGCTGACAAGTCAGGCATCTTGATACAAACTCCGCAATGTCCCTCTTCATCCCGTCCCACCAGTAGGTCTCTCTCATATCATGGTACATCTTGGTGGAACCGGGGTGGACACTATATACTGATCGGTGTGTCTCCTCAAGAATGTCGCGCCACAATCCATCAGCATCTGGTACGCACAGTCTAGATCCATATCGTAAAATCCCCTGATCGTCAATCACGAACTCGGAAAATCTGCCCTGTCCCATCTGTGCCATGATCTCTGAGCAACGGTCGTCACTGCGCTGTGCCTCATGTATACGGTCAAGCAATTGTGGGCGTGCACGAATATGCGCGAGCTGTCCCCCTGTCTGAGTGAACTCGAACTCAACTCGGCTGTCGCATAACATCTGCCAATCTGCTGACGACTGCCTCTGCACTGCGCACAAACACGATAGACTACCCCCGGGCCTCCTGCTCAAAGCATCTGCCACCACATTCGCCTTGCCTGGGTGATATAAGATCTCGCAATCGTAGTCTTTCACCAACTCCATCCAACGACACTGTCTGAGGTTCAGGTCTCGCTGCTGAAATATGTACTTTAAGCTCTTGTGATCAGTGAATATCTGACACGACTCGCCGTATAGGTAATGTCGCCAAATCTTCAGTGCAAAGACCACAGCAGCCATCTCCAAATCGTGAGTGGGGTAGTTCTGTTCATGCTTCTTCAGCTGCCGAGAAGCATAAGCGATCATCCGGTCATGCTGCATCAATACGCATCCTAGCCCCACTCGTGAAGCGTCACAATAAACCATGAATCCGCCTGATCCCGAAAGCAAAGATAATACCGGCGCCGTAGTCAAACGAGTCCGTAGCTGCTGAAAACTGTGCTCGCACTCCTCCGTCCAAACGAATGGAACTCCCTTCCGGGTCAAACCGGTCAAAGGTGCAGCTATACGGGAGAAGTCCTGAACAAAACGCCTGTAGTAGCCCGCCAGGCCTAGAAAACTACGGATCTCAGTAACCGATGTAGGTCGGGGCCACTGCTGAACAGCCTCAATCTTCTTCGGGTCCACACATATGCCGTCTCTCGTAACCACGTGACCCAAGAATCCGACGCTGTCCAGCCAGAATGCACACTTGGAGAACTTTGCGAACAGCTGGTGCTCCCTCAGAGTCTGTAACGTAATCCGCAAGTGCTGCTCGTGCTCCTCTCTGCTCCGGGAGTACACCAAGATATCGTCAATAAACACGATGATGAACAAGTCATACGGCCTGAATGTACGGTTCATCAAATCCATGAATGCTGCTGGGGCATTGGTGAGTCCGAACGACATCACCAAAAACTCGTAGTGGCCATAGCGCGTGCGGAAAGCTGTCCTCGGTATATCCTCCTGTCGAACTCGCAGCTGATGGTATCCTGATCGTAAGTCGATCCTCGAAAAATACCTTGCACCCTGAAGCTGGTCGAACAAATCATCAATGCGTGGCAACGGATATCTGTTCCGCACGGTAACCTTGTTCAGCTGGCGGTAGTCGATACATAAGCGCAAACATCCATCCTTCTTCTTGACAAACAGGACCGGAGCACCCCACGGAGAAACACTAGGTCGAATAAGCCCCTTATCTAACAAATCCTGCAACTGATCCTTCAGCTCTCGAAGCTCTGCCGGGGCCATCCGATAAGGCGGTATAGAAATAGGCCCCGAGCCGGGAATCAAATCAATGCAGAACTCAACATCGCGCTCAGGTGGTAGCCCAGGTAGTTCATCAGGGAAAACATCAGGGAACTCACAAACAACCGGGACCCGGTCCAACGGAACCTCTGCAGGTCGAGTATCACAAACATACGCTAAGAATCCCTGACATCCCTTCCGCAAGAGCTGACCAGCGCGAAGAGACGAAATCAAGTTAGGAAGGGTGACACTGCGGTCTCCCTTAATAACAAGGACTGGCTCTGCCGGATAGCTAAATATGACTGCCTTCTCACGGCAGTCCACCGAAGCATAACAAGTGGCTAGCCAATCCATGCCCAGAAGCACATCAAAGTCCAACATATCGAGGAGAATCAAATCAACCGATGAATCCCTCTCCCAGATATGAACGGAACACAAACGAAATACAAAACGAGCGACAAACGACTCGCCTACCGGAGTAACAACAACAAGCGGATGATCTAACGACGACGACTCACGGCCCAACATCGGTGCAAAGTGTGTAGGGATGTACGAATGTGTGGAACCTGGGTCAAATAATAACCGTGCGTCGAAAGAACAAACTGGCAAGGTACCTGTCACAACGGCATTGGATGCCTGCGCATCCTGCGGTGTCAAAGAAAAAACTCGGGCCTGTCCTCCACCGATAGCGGGCTGACCTCGACCTCGGCCTCTGCCTCCTCGTCCTCTTTGAACAGGACCACCGCGTCCACGGCCTTTGGGTGCACCTAACTGGCGTGGAGCATCGCCGGTGGTAGGAAGTAGGGCTCTCTGAGGAGGGGGTGGTGATGGTGGTAGGGTCACATGCGGAACTGTCGCTGCTCCCTGTCATCTCGCCGGACAGTCTCCGACAAGATGGTGCGGACTCCCACACCCAAAACACCCTGGCGACTGCTGCTGTCCCTGGGGATAAGAACCATATAACTGTCCCTGTCCAAATCCTCTGCCAGGCCTATCTCTCGGAAAGAATCTGGCGCGCTGCCTCTGAGACGGTACATCGGTGCGAATCCTCTTCGGCCCAGAAACGGCCGAAGTCTGTGATATGCGTGCCTCCATCCGCAATGCCGTATCCATAGCAGCTGAATAAGTGTCGTAGTGCTGGGCGCCAATGACAAGATATAGCTGGGCATCAAGTCCCTGTACGAACCTCTTCACCATCTTCTCTTCGGTATCTACCAAATACGGAGCATATCGGGATAACTGTGTAAACTGGATGTCATACTCAGACACCGTCATCCCAGGTGTCTTGACTAAGGCCTCGAAGCTACGAGCTCTGGCGTCACGAACGCTCTCTGGGAGGAAACGATCTAGAAAGACCGCTGTAAACTCGGCCCATGTCATAGGCGGTAGACCTGCAGCTCGACCTCTCAAGACTGACTCCCACCATGTCTACGCGAGACCCTCGAGTCGGAAACTCGCAAGCTCTACCCATCGATCATCCGAACACCTCAGCGAACGGCAGATCCTGGCTAAACTGTCAAGGAACGTCTGTGGGTCCTCCGCTGCCTCGGTGCCGGTGAATACTGGAGGTCTCAGCCTCATGAAATCCTGTAGCGAAACCGGAATGGCCACAGTGCTAGTAGTAGGAGCAGGTATCATGGTCGTCTGTGATGTAGTAGGTACGTCATCCGGCCTCGGTGTACGACTGGCTGCAACTAGGGATCCTACCATCTGACGTAGCTCCTGCATACCCCCCATCATCTGTCGCAACTCCTCCATACCAGTCTCGAGCCTATCCATACGGCCCGGGGAAGGTGGATCGGTCTGTCCCTGCGGCGTAGGCATCCACCCTGCTCAGTCCTAGTCTCGGACGAGCCAGCTCGAATCTCGTCTCGGACGGCAGCCCTCTGTGCCCTCGTAGCCTTCGGCGGCATAGTGGCTGTTACAGGAAAACGGATAGTAAGAACAGTGCAATAGAATCATAGGATACACGGAAATGAAGAAGGAATTTCAAGCAAGTATATCCTAAAGTCACTTAGGCGGAGCACCGTATCGCAAGTATGCCGCGGACATACACACGCTACGTTACCCTACTTAAGTCACTTACTCCATCTACCAAGGGTCATCCTACACTCAAAAAGGTAAAATCTATCGCTCTGATACCAACTTTGTCACGACCCGCAGGGTACGGAACGTGACTGGCACTTAAGTTACGAAACGTCTCAAGACGTCCGTAAAATAAGTAAGCCAAAGCCCAGAACCCAAAACCACATAAGCAAAAGAATGAAGGAAAACCAATCCATTGAAAGCGAGTTTATCAAATAAGTCATATAAAAACCTTTTTAAAAACAATACAAATTTTTCCGAAAATTTCGGCAGAGTCTCCTTTGTAAATACTGGCCCCAAAATGGGTACAACAAGAATATATATGAATCCAACAAATAAGGCATCCCCAAGCGGGAGCTAGCTCTTTGCCACAAGGCGGTCATAAATTCCACGCAATATAAAACAACATCATGCAAAATAATCATAAAGAAGCATGAGAAAAACAGCATGTCGACTCAAGTGAGCTCGACCCCAAAATACAGCATAAAAAGTCCACAAATCTCACAGTCTCATCTCTAGGTCAATATATAACAATACTGGTAGATACAGTAGATGGAGTGCACTAGATACAAAGAATATACAAGGTGGTACAAAAATAATAATATAACCCACCTAAGAGCAAAACCTCGAGTCCAGGCAAAGGAGGCAAAAGAAACAAGTGCGCCCGCCGCTACTGCACTGACGGAGCGGACCTGCAAAAGGCTGTAGCACAACGGGGTTGAGTTGCCAACTCGTGAGTAATAAATAACATCTACAAAGGCTATCGAAAGTATGCACACAAGTATCCTAGCATCTAAAATACAGGTAAGGTAGGACATAATAGCAGGTAGGTATGCAATATGAATATACTAGCAGGTATGAATACAATGCAAATCAACTCATGATCTGAATGTGTAAGTATAAGAATCATGTTTTTCCTTTTAGGAACCTCTTTTGAAATACCAGCACAATACCAATAGAATCAACAAGAACCTGTGTCCAGCAACGACACCTCAAAACTATCACAAATCTCATATATCCATATCATAGTATCTCTGGCCTCAGCCATCCGGCTGACCCATCTCAATATCAATATCTCATCAACTCGCGGCCACGGTAGGTATCCTCTGGATATCCGCCATCCCAAACAGTCACCGGTAGGTAATCCGCCCCCTGCCAGGCTCATCGTCAGCACCACGAGCTTCTTGCCCCGGGGTACCTCACCGGCCCACCATGTACCCGAGACGGTTCATCCAACTCCTCGAAACGGGTCTCGAAAACCACAGCAAACTCATGGTGGATGACACTTACATCACTAGAAAATCGCAATTTACATATTTTAAAAATATAATAAGTTTAGAAATTTTGCGGCTTTCCCCCGAAATCCAGAAATATCATAAAATCTCAAGAAATCCTCATAAATGCATATGTCAATGATAATGAATGCATATGGTATCAATAATCAAGTTGCGATGTGTGATTAATAGATTAGGCATGAACAAATAATATGATGAGGTGCATGCACATGAATAGCAATCCTACGAATTCATTTTAAGGAATTAAAGCAATAGCGTAAGTTTAAGTATCAATTATAGTAAAAGGTTTCAATTTAAAGGTTATCTAGTGTGGTGGCATGGCAATTACCAGGGTGTGTGTGTAAGCATGAATAGTGCTCGTGCTGCATATAAAAATCCTGGCAATGGTGCAGGTGTCCTATAGAATGGGTTCGTATATGTATGTCAATATAAGGCATGAATGTAGCAAATAATCATACAAGTATTACACCCCTAATTACTAACATTACTAAGAATCTTTTTAAACTGCTAAAACTATCGGGCGACTTGTGCCATCCAACGATAGTCCCCCGTAGATGTTACATCTACTCACCGGAATCCCTAGCTAGTCACGTCCAATCACCGCCTTCCCCTTTCGTGCCGCGTCTGACGTCTCCACGACTGAACCTGGAATTTACATCAATACCAAACATAAGGTTACATATCAAGAACGACGCAAAACCCAAACGAAAATACTAACGTTCACAAGCTAGGTACAACGTGCACAAAGTGTGCGGAACACACGCGAAAATCTACAAAAATGTCGATTTGGTCGCCCGGCAAAACTAAAACCCGATTACTCAAAAATCCGCACTCACGCATCCTAAATGTCATAGGATAAGCCAACAATATAATCTAGATATCGCAATTAATTCATCACAATAATTAAAATAAAAACCTAGTAAGCTAGAAGTTTGCAAATTTAGTGCAAACATCGAAAATTAGCGACAAAGTTAACACAATCCAACACAACAATCCAAACTAACCCACTAGCTAGCCATTACACAAATTTTAAACCATTAGCTATGCATCAAACCATAATTCCAACACAAACCCTTCTCTTGATTTTTGGTAATTAGCAACAACAATGAAAATTTCACACAAGTTAACTTAGATTAGCATAACATCAAGCCACTTAAGCAAAGTAACCATATAGATTGGTTAAGTAAATAACTAGGTTAATTAAAAAGATTTAATTAACTAAAACATTGTTTCAAGAAACCCTAGATAAATTTTCAACCATTAACTTTAAAAAGAAAACTAGATTAGGATTAACACTAAAATTAACACTAAACAACTAGATTAAAGAATTCTAACCATAGCAACATAAAAGAGTAGAAATTATACCTCAAATCTATGGATCTAGCAAGAAGAAATTTGCTTCAATTGATGGCCTCAAAGCATCATGATCCAAGCAAGGGAGGTGAAGGAAAAAGGGATGAAGAATGGGTTTAATTTGTGAGTTTTAAATTTGGAATTTTTGAAGCAACTTAATGAATTTTTTTGAAGAGAATGAAAAGAACAAAGAGATGAAGGGGGGGCTGCTGGAATTCGGCCAGAAATGAGGGAGAGGGGATGGTGTGGGGTGTGGGAAAGAGGTCTTGGTCAACTCCTACCAACCACAAAAGACTACCCAAAAACAAATTCAAACCTTTCTCAAAACAACCATCATTTCCACACAATAAAACAAGTCAAGGAGCATGGAATTTTTCTGGACCTGATGGTGGTGGGGCCGGCCTAGAGGTGAGGAATGAGTGAGAGAGAGTGCACAAAAAAAATTTATGCAAAAAGACCCCCTACAAGTCCAAAATTACAAGTTTAAGTTTAAATTCAATAAATTTCGTTTTCTATCATAAAAATTAGTTAAAAATCAAAATAAAATACTAAAAATTCATGTTACAACTAGATTTTAATTAACATAATTTTAAAGATTAAAATTAGCCCAGAAAAATTTGTATTTATCGCTAATTTAATGTATTTTCTTACCGGCTTAAAATAATATTAAAAAATTGAAAAATAGGGAAATTTTTTTAAATGACCAAAATTTAATAAGTAACTCATTTGCTACTAAAAATAAGCAAATTCCTATCCAAATTAGGTATAATTAGTCCTAAACTGCAAAATAACAAAAAAGACGGTTTTCGGAAAAATACCGAATTTTCACCGATTTTCAGGAAAACTCCAAAACGACTTTTCAAGACGCTACACGTCCATTCTAAAACTCCTTTAAAATGCTGTCTGAGTACCCAGATTGGGAAACTACCCAAATCTAGATCCAAAACCATAGATCTAGTAACCAGAATGTCAGATATAATATCCAAGCCCTATGTGGAGAAACCACTGTGTGACAACCAAATTATAACCGATCGTAGTATAGGAATTTCACTTCTTACTATGTGCATGTCATCCAAATAGCAGGACATCACACCCTACTACCTTCTTAACAGACCCATCCCCTATTCTGATGAAGTCAAACCTATGACTGTGACATCAGAAATAGATGATCTATCTCCACTATATCTGCTTTAGTCTATAAATAGACATAAGCCACTTGTCCACCAATGCTTCCGCTGCTCCCACTGACTACGACAACCCTCTGACAGAATCACATACACGTGCACTTCTAAAGCTAGTTTAGAACGACGCTATACTCATCCTTCTGCCGGGTCTTATAGTCTGGAACAACAGCAATGGCAAGTCTGGGTTAACAAGAACCTCCCTGTCACCGTCCTTGAGGCTACCGAAGTACCTCTCGGGTACCTGAGGTTACCCACCATATCTGCGGAGTGGCCAATGGAATGTCAAACCAGATTGAATCTTTAGGTTCTTATCAAATTTTCAGTAATTGTTTGCGGTTCTGGAATCACTTCCAGTTCTACCATACTCCCACTACTGTTTTCTGAAAACATCCATTTTACTAAAACTGTGGCGAGTCAAGAACAATATCACTATTGATCTTCCAGATGGTAGAAAACAACCCTCGTCATAGCCCGGGTCAACCCACAAACAGCCATTACAGAAACGTGCCTTGAGTTATCCAGAGTCTGGTTTTAAGCATAAGCTGGACAACTCCCCATACCTTAACATCGTTAAGATATGAACCGTTCTATATCCAATATAGAAACATAGGCATTAATTTAATTGGAACCAGATTCAAATCATGCAGCTGTCTCCAGTGCATGTAAACTAAATGGAAGGAGGCCGATCAGCGTTACTCAACTTAGGAATGCATCCAAATATGAGTGACCTGAAAGAGAAACAAGTTTCTCAAAAACCATTACTATCAACTGAAAACCATACACAAGTATCTATATTTTCGATTACCTTGAAGAATCCCAATACTTGCTACACCTGGTTCTCTACTTTATTCATATACCTATAACTTCTCATAACTTGGACCTTGTATTTCTATGAAACACATGTCTAAGAACTAAAGAAGTCATAAGTAAACCGAATATAGTACGAGGACCAACCCCTCTGTCCTCATGGACACTGGACAACATACAATACTCTGTATAAGTCCCCTGAGTATAATAACTCATTCCCTGTGTGTCGTAGGTTGAAAACTGTACTTATGGTTAAGAAGAATTACACCGCTGTTTAATGCTTCTTACCTAACCATCAACTGATATAGGTAAATGTCATGGACATAATTTCAAAAAGTTATATCTCACTTTATAAAAATAAACGTACAGATATATCAATTTGAAATTGGTGCATTATAACGGATATTCAAAACCAAATATTTACCGTCCGGCAAGCAACTCAGGCGATTTCCTCAAATATCACCAATTACAACGAATCCCGATATAATGAGGATGATCACCCAATTCCCAATAACTTACTCCCATTCAACATCTGTAAAACAATACAGATATGAGAATCAAACATGGTAAATACATACCCTGGAGCAAGGACTAATTGGGAAATCAGTTTTCCTTTAACAATACACAGTGAAACTGAAACATATAAATGTTTCGAATGGGTGTCCTGGTATTCCTAGTAATGCTTCTTCCATTATCCAGATTCATGACTATAACCGTATATTTCTTTGCCATCTCTCCAAATCCCTTTATATGTCTTTAGTCATTACCTTATGTACACCCCTATAGGCTAAATGATTTTCTTCCTTCCCTACCGTTCGGCACTGGCCTATGGTTTGGAAGAAGACTATCCATTAAGCGTAATAGGTGTACTGTCCTAATCCTAGGAGCACTCGCAACCCGAGAGAAGGTAAAGATAAAAGACAACTGAATAAAACCTTATTCCTATTTCTCCTGAACCAGAATCCATCCCCGAACTGGAACAAGTTCCTTCGAGTTCGTATATAACTATACGATGGAGTATCCAAATAACTGTGGATCTTCGTAGTGATACGGAGTGTCCCGGAGAAATACAAAGGTGAAGTAGGAGTGGCGATAAAATACTTGGTTTGGTCGTGAATAGCAGTTGCAATTTACTTTGCCCTCTTACTAATCCCTTTATTTGTCTTAACTTATTACCATCTGCACACCATCGTTAGGCTAATTGGTTTTCCTCATGCCCTCCCGTTCGACACCAGCCTATGGTTTGGATGAAGACTATCCAATAAGCGTAATAGGTGTACCGTCCAAATCCAAGGACCACTCGCAATCTGAGAGAAGGTAAAAGGAAAAGACAACTGAATAGTCCTATTCGTTTTCTCCAGAACTGGAAACCATCCTCGAATCTGGAACAAGTTCCTTCGAGTTCGTATATAACCATACGATGGTTTTATCCAATGGAAGTGGATTTTCGTAATAACATGAGGTGTTCTGGAGAAAAAAGGTAAAAGTAGGAGTGGCAATGAGGTATGCAACTCTGACAATCTAAAAGCCAGTGTTTAAGAAGGTTCGGTCAACTTGGTCACTGAGTCATGGTCAAGGGTCGGGTCATGGTCGCTGCCAAAGAGAGAGAGAGAGAGAAAAGAAGCACTCAGCGTGCACTCTAACCTAGATCAGATTGGTTATCTATTTATCTGATCAGGAAACCTCCCACTGTAGCCGTCAAATTCTCCTCTAAACCTGAAAGAAGAAATAGTCGGGATCACCCAAGGAGTAAACCAACTCATCAGTAGGAATCGGGATCCAACTATCATCGTATGATAACGTGACGGAATCAACTCACGTTACCACACTCCAGAAGGTATGCGCATGCCTGGCAAGTTTGAGTTTCTTTAGGAACTCCCGATGCGTGTTTTTACCCTTAGGACCCAAGCGACCTTGACACAGTCAACAAATCAAAGTGTCCTAGTCAAGTTCAACCCGTCATTATTCTGGATTGCATTAAACCCACCCGTACGAGCCCTTGACACAGTCAACAAGGCCGCAAGACTGTCCTAACCAATCCCATTAATATGCAACAAACAAATACTACTTAGCTACCGCACACTACGCCTTGACACAGTCAACAAACGCAGCACGAATACTAAGTAATACTTGTAAGAAATGACGGAGGGCTGCGGCTGGTTTTTGGCGAAAAACCTTTAGCGTAATGAACTTTATATCGTTGAAGGAACCGGATAACCTTTTATAAAAATATAGTGGCGAAAACCTTTGCTAAAGAGGTCACTCCCGGTGAAGGGATCTCGGCTCTTTCCCCGTAGAATGAGGTGCAGGATATTCCAACTGAATACCACGATGCAAAGCAAAAAGCAATCGGCTATAGTGAAGTTATCACCCTGACGCAAACTTCTAGGGGTCACTCTCGGTGAAGGGATCTCAGCCCTTTCCTTGTCGACTGAGGTGCTGGATATTCATAACCAAATACCACCGTGCAAAATAAAAGAGGACGCCCTTGCAATAACAGCTTTTTGAAAAATGTTCCAACAACATCAGAATAGGTTTGTTTAGCTTGCATTGATCTGAATCAATGCAGTCCCATCAATTGATCACACCAATAAAGAACGAAAATAATGATGTACGTATATGCCATCCGCATTCGCCACTGGGTCCCGTCATCACCCGTTAGGTTACTTAACTAACGACAGAGCGGGGACTGGATTAGCGCGGATGCAAAACATATACAACATCCACTAGTATATATATCAATATATAATATTCGCTCAAGGCGTGATAAAATGCAACATCACAGAAATGTAATAAGCATCACAGAACAATACAGATATCTGGGATCCCCGGGTTTCATAGAGCCGCTACTGAAACCCGACATTCCCCTGGTCGTGTGGATAGCATGTGGAATGAAATCTTAGACCCCTATGGGCATGGCAAGTTACC
This sequence comes from Agapanthus africanus, assembly GCA_030015575.1. Taxonomy (NCBI): domain Eukaryota; kingdom Viridiplantae; phylum Streptophyta; class Magnoliopsida; order Asparagales; family Amaryllidaceae; genus Agapanthus; species Agapanthus africanus. The sequence goes on from JASDDO010000029.1 coordinate 59,964,983, forward strand.
CGCCAAAACCTGAAGTGAGGCAGCCCCCTTCAACAACGTGAATGGACCATCCAGCACTTCACGGAATCCGGTAACTTGTGCACCCCTCCTTAGGTCAACCTGTACCCCTTACGAGTGCGGCGAATAGCCCGCCAATTCTAGAGTGAATCCCTTTCCGTCTCAAAGCTATGAGATGCGGGCCCGTTGCCCTCTAGAACCCGGCTATCCGTGCACCCCACCGTAGGGTAATCCTAGTACAGAAAATAAAATATATACAACGGGTACATCGACCTCAGCCCGGTCGTACCCCAAAAGAATAATATACAAACAGGCAGTGACGGCAGTCCACATGTCGGACGCTCGCCCCACAATATCAAAAGTACATATACAACAAAACTGTACTACCATTGCATCCAGGCTATCCACCACGACAAATCCGCAACATCACAGCACAACACAGAACATCAACGTGAATGTCACGTTCGCAAATCCGTCTAAAAGGGCTATAGCAATTAAACAGGATTTACCGATCAAATGACATTCACGGTCGCAGATATAATGTAAATACTGTGAACTAATATATTTAAAATTTTTGATCGACTAAATTTCCCGAAGTGGTCCCCAAGCACAACTGTAGCACTCAAAATAAATCTGGGCCTAAACAGAATATACCAAACACCCCATTTCAAAGTCAGGGACAAATCTGGAAATTTTTGTGCACTGTTGCTTCAATACTGCTGTGGAACCACGGCCAGAACGTGGGTACGGCCGCGGTTCCGTGGCGCTACAGGAATAACAGTGAACCAAATTTTTCCAGAACTCTTAAAAAACCCTGCACGAATTTCTGTAATACACTAAATAATTTTTTGAGCACAAAACAGAATCGACAGAAACTGATGCTTGGAAATACGGTTTTTGAAATTTTCGTTCGATCGAAGTTCTAAACACGTTAGAGCAAACCAGTAAAGGTTAATGGCCTGGCTATAGTACCATGTAAGTCTACGGTAGCGCCCCGACCGTCTGTCCGAGGCAAAAATGCGGAAACAAAAAACTTTTCTTTAACTAGAAACTGGCGCTACCGCAGACTATAAACCCGGATCGGACCATTAACCTACTACTAGCTAACTGGAGAAAGGCTAGAGAGCTATATCGAGCGATCCGTGTCCTTCGGTCTTCGGCCACCATCCCAAACTCCTCGCGGCATCACTGATCTCCAGTCTCCTCGTCGGAAGGGCACCACATCGAGAAGTCTTTTTACGGGCTCCCACCTCTGAACTGAGGCAACTCGAACACGAAGTTGGCAAGCCGACGTATCCAAGATTGCTGTAGAATATATGTAGAAACCTTTGTCTCAAGGGGTTGTTAGAAGTTTCCATTTGGATGGAGGTGGAGGAAAAATCTTTGGAGATGAACTAAGGAATTTTAGTGTAGAATGAGATGAATCATTTTTCACACAAAGAATGGGGGCTCCCCAAATGTAGTGGCCGGCCATGCTTAAAGAGGAGAGAGGGAAAGGAATAGTGCAAGAGAGGAAAAATGATGAATCATCATGAAGAATGTCACACCAAAGTCCAACTCACTCCTCTCACAATAAAGCAAGTAATGATGAACCAAAAAGTAGTCAAAAGATGCTAGAACCATCATGAACCCTCCACCACAAAAAACGCCCTCCATTACTAATTGCACATTTGCAAAAAGAACCCCTTCCATCAAAGGAATTTCAGCCAAGAAGGAATAAAGAAAAATGGCCGAAACGGAATGCAAACTGGCAACTTCAAAAAAACGATCCCGTAATAAATTATAGGAAAACCCCGCGACTGTATATACATACCCGCATTTGTATTCCGACCGAATACAAATGCAATGAGACAAAATCTACACTGTACAATACTAGGATCCGGCTTAAACCAAAGCCCGCTAGTATTATCCGTCCGAACCATGACACGTGCACAAGTGCACGCGTATGTTCGAACCCTGCCATAAATCCATACGGCCTCTACAACGTTTCGCCCGAAACTTTGAGAAACTGTCTGTGGGGGACTCTAAAGACTCGTCAATACTTTGGCTGTGGATTTAACCACTAGCACGTCAGAGGAATTAGCCGTACGTAACGGGCTACCAAGTATTGACCAAAAGGGAGGTCGATGAGCGAACTCATCCTGACACCCTACTGAGCCTGTCAGTGAAAATATCTGTACAGTCCGATCTGTTCGTCTATGAGTATCGCATGTCGGGCCTAGGGGGCTGGTAAAAGTCAGACCCCCAAAAGCGGTACAAGTCGTGTCGGAGTGTAGCCCAGAACACCGTGAGATACTACTGGAATATCTACCAGTAAATCTCGTGCCTCGGCCGAGGGCTTCGTGTAATGGCTCTCCTAGACACAGCACGATCTTACCCCCAATACCGGGAGAGACGAAACCCCTGCCGATACGCTCACTTGCCTATATGTGGCTCGGGACTGTACCCAACTAAAACCTGTTTGTACGACTCCTTTGAGCCGTGGTAGGGTAGTAATCAAAGTACAGTGGGAACTCACACGAGACAAATGACGATCTCAGGTCGATGAACTAACCTGTACACATGTCACCAGGTAACTGTTATCTGACGTCAGGTATAATACCAACTAGCATGTTCCCGGCGAGTCCTGTCCGGTGTACTCATAACCTAATGAGCACCTGTATACATCTTAGGTGAACTAACTGACACCAATGACTTGTGAGACCGGCCACCGCCCTTCGTCGGGGTCTCGACTGTATACACTAGTCTACTAATGGAGTATCGATGCCCAGTCTCGAAACTCCCACGACTAGGGACCACTTTAAGGATGTGCTTATAGACCCCAGCTCCCACGTATATGATCGCCATCATACTGCTGGTCGTCAAGCAAGAATCCTAAAGGCTCTATCAATGTGCAATAGTGATCTGTACAATCACCTAAAGCAGTACACGATGATAAAGATAAACCATGTAGTATACTATTTCCTATCAACGTGTAATAGTGAACTGTACATGATGATAAAGAAAAACCAAATAGTATACAAAGCTTTCGAGTAAGACTGTCCTACCGGTATAGGTCCTCCCTCAATCATTGCAATCACGTGCCTGCGATTCAATAATTGACTCTGAGGGCACTATATCCAACAACCCACTGCGAGTAAGAGTTACTCCTGGGAGAGTTTTGCACTTTACAATTAGCTAATCTAGTAGGATTAGTTCCATGCGAAAGCATGGTGAGACTCCCTTGGAGTACCAATACCTGCCTGGCCAAACGATTAGCGAACTTGTAGGGTGTAATTAATCCCGGCTATTCTTACCTTTTAGGGTTTGAAGGAAGATTTGATAAAAACAGTGGGAGCTATCCTGATTAGATAAAATAATAACCAATCTAATTTTGCAAGAGCATACGCTAAAATGTTTTCTTCTCTCTCTCTCCTGGTAGCGACCATGATATGCCTTAATCAAGATAATAATATGAATGTATTGACCGAACCCGCTTGTTATACTGAGCTGGGGAACGTTGGTTCCGCTCTACCTTATAACTGTTATATGTCTGAGCAGGAAGTAGGGGAATATCAGGATTCCTATGCCATCAGAACGAGGAATGAGCATGTTGATGCATCTTCTTCGGGTGTGTTCATTACCGAGAATTGTTTCTCAGTTTGCTCTACGTCCTGAGTATTAGATACCGGATCAGGATCCTACATTTGCAATATGTTACATAGGCTAAAGAGAGGTAGAGAACTGGGAATAGGTGATCATTCTCTCAGTGTAGGGAATAGTGCAATGGTTGCAGCCAAACCAGTTGGCGTATATCACCTAGTATTACCTAAAGGTAATACATTGATTCTAAACGACTGTTATTACGTACCAGAAATATTGTGCAATTTAATATCAATTTCTTTATTAGATAAAGATGGATATAATTTTGCATTGGAGGATAATGTTATGAACATTTTCCTAAATCAAGTGTTGATTGGTTTTGGCACGTTAAGTAATGGTATATACGTTCTGAATTAAAATACAGTTCTTAACATACAGAACACAAACAAGAGGAAAAGTTTAGAAATGAACGAAGCCTTCTTTTGGCACTGTAGACTAGGTCATATCAATGTGACAAGACTAGCTAAGTTATATAAAGATGGAAATTTGAATTCGTTCGAATTTACATCTTATGAAACTTGCCAGTCATGTCTCAAATACAAGATGACCAAAACTCCGTTTACTGGACATGGAGAAAGAGCTACTGAACTCTTAGGACTGATATATAGTGATGTATGCGGTCCTATGTCTACACATGTCAGGAATGGTTCCTCGTACTTTATTATATTCACCGATGATCTCTCAAGGTTCAGATATGTGTTCTTGTTGAAACACAAATCTGAAGCTTTTGAGAAATTCAAAGAATATAAGTGCGAAGTAGAGAACCAAATAGGTAGAAGTATTAAAATCCTTCAATTTGATCGGGGAGGAGAATACTTGAGCACGGAGTTCCTGGATTATTTAAAAGAGAACGGGATTCTCTCTCAGCTTACTCCTCCGTATACACCACAGTACAACGGTGTATCGGAGCGGAGAAATCGCACCCTATTAGATATGGTGCACTCTATGATGAGTACTGCTGAATTGTCTATTTCCTTTTGTGGTTATGCGCTTGAGACAGCTGCATACCTATTGAATAGAGTTCCAACCAAATCAGTGCCTATCACTCCATATGAGATATGGAATGGGAAGAGACCATATCTTAAACGAGTTAAAATATGGGGTTGTCCGGCCTATGTTAAAAAGAAAAATCCGGACAAGTTTGAGGCAAGGTCAGTTCTGTGCAAGTTTGTGTGATATCCAAAGGATTCCTAACGATATATCTTCTACCACACTGAGGAACAAAAAGGTGTTTGTTTTTCGGAATGCCGCTTTTTTAGAAAAGGAATTTCTTTTGAAAGAAATTAGTGGCCATGAGGTAGAACTGGAAGAAGTTCCAGCTACACAAACTACAGCTGATGATTTGGTAGAACCAGAGGATTCAATAGTCTCCAACGAACCTCAGCCACTCCGTAGATCTAGTAGAGTTACTCATCCACCTGAGAGATACAACAGTTTTCTCGTAGATGGTGGGAGCAAGGATTGCATCATGGAAGATGATGACCCAACTAGTTTCGAGCAGGCTATCACGAGTGGAGACTTTGTGAAATGGCTGGATGCTATACGATCTGAGATGGAATCCATGTACACCAACAAAGTATGGATTTTGAAAGTTGCTCCTGAAAGGGTAAAACTCATCGGGAGCAAGTGTATCTTGAGAAGATAATTGGTGTAGATGGAAAAGTTGAGACTTTCAAAGCTGGACTTGTAGCAAAAGGTTTTCGTCAACGACCAGGTGTCGACTATGATGAAACCTTTTCTCCAGTGGCTATGCTTAAGTCCATTAGGATCCTACTTGCTATTGCTGCATACCATGATTACAAAATCTGGCAGTTGGACGTCAAGACCTCTTTTCTAAATGGTGATTTAGAAGAGAGCGAGTACATGACACAGCCAGAGGGCTTTGTAGATATGGGCGCAGCAGAAATGTGTGCAAGCTGCTTAAATCAATATACGGATTAAAGCAGACATCGCGGAGTTGGAACATCTGTTTTGATGTGGCAGTCAAAGAGTTTGACTTCATCAAAAACGTAGATGAACCTTGTATATACAAGAAGATTGTAAAGAGTAAGGTTTTCTTCCTCGTATTGTACGTGGATGCCATACTCTTGATAGGAAACGATATTCCTATGCTACACTCGGTCAAGCTTTTCTTATCACACAGGTTCTCCATGAAAGATCTGGCTGATGCCTTCTATATCCTGGGATTAAGATCTATAGAGATAGATATAAGCGGATGTATCATACTCACTACGTGTAGTGAGTAGGTGTCAATCAGATCCTGGGGAAAAGAATTGGACAGCTGTAAAGAACATTCTTAAGTACTTGAGAAGGACTAAAGAATTGTTCTTGTTGTATGGTAACGGTGAACTCCATGTCGAGTCCTTTACCGATTCGAGCTTCCAGAGTGATAAGGACGACTGTAAGTCGGTCTCGGGTTTTTTCTTTACCCTCAGTGGAAGGACGATATGTTGCAAGAGTTCCAAGCTAGATACTATAGTAGACTTGACGATGAAGGCCGAATACATTGCTACCAACGATACTGCCAAAGAGGCTGTCTGGATGAAGAAGTTCATGAGATGGACTTGGTGAGGTTCTTACCATTGAGCATCCAATACTTGTGTATTGTGATAACAATGGAGTTGTGGTTTTGGCCAAGAAACCCCGGTCCCATCAGTGATCTAGACATATTCTTAGACGGTATCACCTGATCAGGAAGATAGTTGATCTTCGGGAGATCGAGGTCAGGAGAGTTGACACGAAGAATAACACGGCGGGTCCACTCACGAAGGCCATTTGAGAGACTTTTTAAGATGTTGGGTATGAGATACTACAACAACCGGCCTTAGTGCAAGTAGGAGATTGTTAGTTATATGTATGCCCTAGAGGCCATTATTGTACATGATTGTAGATTATAGTGGATCCTTGGACATATATAGAGAGGACTTTCTTGCTCAACATGATAGTATGCTATTTGGTTGCTCTTTATCTTAACATGTACACTTGTATCATTATACTGTCTCTCTGTTATATGTTGATAAAGTCCTTAGGATGTGTACTTGACTACTAGGACTATGATGCAGATCATACTAGTGGGGCCAGGGTAGTCCACAAGTACATCCTTTAATTGTTCCTAGCCGAGGGAGTATCGAGACAGGGCATCGATATTCCAGAGTAGACTAGTGTGTACGTTTCTTGACCCTGTATGGCGTGATGGTTGATCCCACAGAGATTGGTGTTTGACATCAGAGATTGTACGCAGGTGCTCATTGGAGAATGGGTACACTGAACAGGACTCACCGAGAACTCCTAGATGGTATTATACTTATCGTCAGATAGCAGTTCTCTGGTGACACTGGTACATGTTAGTCTGTAGACCCGAGATCATCATAGAGTCTTGTGTGATTCCCACTGTGCTTTGATTTCCTCCCTACCACGCTCAAGAGAGTCGTGCAAACAGGTGGATTTTGGGTACAGTCCTGAGTCACATGTCCTGAGTTACATGGAGGTAATGAGAGATAGGAGGGGTTTCGTCTCTCCCGGTATTGGGAGTTGATGTTGCGCTATGCTCGATTGGCTATAACAAGAAGTCCCTGGACAGGGTTGATGATGAGATTTACTGGTAAGTGTTATCAGTAGTTTCTCGACCCGTTATGAGCCTCACATCGGCATGACTTATCAAGTTATTGGGGTCTGACGTTTACTACCCCCAGAGTCGATATGCGACATATCAGACGAAGAGACTGGACTGTATGGTAGTGTTACTTACAGGATTCATGGGAGTTTGGACAAACTTGCTTGTTGATCTTCTGATCGCTCAATACCTGGGTAGTCGTTACGTCCAGCTAGTACCGCTGACGGCTTGTGGGTGACTGATGTGATCATCACCTACTGCTGGTGTATTGACGAGTCTTTAGAGCCCTACACAGTAGGGCATATATGTGATATGTGTGGGACCGAGATTAATACGTTTATATGATACAGTATTCTAATCTCGCGATATAGGTTATATGTGATATAACTGGATTATTGAATCAAGTGTTGATTTAATAATTTGTTATATGTATATTTGATATACATATAAATGATATTAGTCGGTTATATATGATATAGCCGGATTATTAAATCAAGTGTTGATTTAATAATTTAATATATAATTATGTATATGATATATTAATATATATTAACTAATATTAGTGTCATGAGATATATATTAATGTATTTACTATTGTGTCATGCTAGATGATACATTGGACATGGGTGTATGAGACTCACACCAAACTAAAAATAATTTGGGTGATTAATTATTAAGGGAAAAATCAAAATTAGGTGGAAATTAGCATGGCTAAAGATGCTTGTGAAAGTATGTAGAAGTCTTGACTTAGTCCACTAATTTTGTTTTACTCTAGATATTTATTAACCTAACCAATTGTCACGACCCAAAATATTAGCTCGCGACCAGCACTTAAATCACGCGACGTCTACAGGCGTAACGTAATTCAAGTAAACTGAAACCGAGAAATCTAAACCTTTTAAAGAAATAAAGATACAATAAATCATGTTTTGTCTTTTGAAAAAAATGGGCAGCACCTCCTTTGAAAAAACTAACCCCGAAAACGGGTACAAAATAGAATATAATAAAGCATTGCCAAACGGGAGCAAAAAAAAAACACACCCAACGGCGGAAACAACCACCATGAGTATAAAAAACAAGTATACGACGCCCAACGGCGAAGATCCACACAAGAAAAAGTAAATCAAGACATCAACCCCAAAAGCGAATATAAAACCCATCGCTCAAGTCTCGCAACTACAAGTCTTCTAAGTCTGCAACATATACAATAAGTAGTTTCTGAATTAATGGAGTGACTAGATACAATATGAATAATGAATAGAAGAGGGGCACGATCCAACATGTACCACCTACCACAAACAAGTCACCCGAAAACAGCTGTGTGCCAGCGGTGTCGCAACTAATCCATGCGGTCAACATGCAAGAACAGTGGCACAACGGTGGTGAATAGTAAATAACATATGCAGGTAATCGCAAGTACGCACGTACTGCGCTAATCTATCACATGCAAGCTGATAGCAATAAATGGCAATATGTATATGCAACAGTCATGAAAGGTACTCTTTCAGGTACTACTAATACAGGAAGCAATAAATGACAATATGTATATGCAACAGTCATGAAATGTACTCTATCAGGTACTACTAATACATGAAGCAATGCATATAAAATAAATGCGGGCTATGGGATAAAACATGTCATCCTCACGGAATCCGCATCGTGGCAGGACCAGTGTCCATCTAGACAATCCAAATCCCAATTTCCTCAAATCGGCCCTCATATCGGCCCTCATATCGGCCATAACATCGGCCCTCATATCGGCTATCACATCGGCCCTCATATCGGCCATAATATCCGCCTTCATACCGTCCGTCACATCGGTCCTCATATCGTGAATAAGAATATTTGCAAGATCATTATGATGATGTATATAAATTAGATATGTATACATATATATCAGCGTCCCATTCCACTAATATATATATATATATATATATATATATATAACAACGTCCCATTCCACTGTTATATATACTTAAGAGTAAAAATATCATGGAACCAAGTGTCTAGCATCGACACATAAATACTCATATCCGTACGTTCCTCGAATCGTAAGTGTCCGTTATCGACACCCGTGATCCATGTATCAATCTTTCTCATATTCATATGTTCCTCGAATCATAAGTGTCCGGTATCGACACCCGTGATCCACGTATCGGTCTTTCTTACATTTTATACGTTCCTTGAAACCCAAGTGTCTCACCTTGACACTTGTGTTCCACGTATCGATATATACGTCCTCCGAATCTTAAGTGCCCCAATACCGACACTCTCGATCCCGTATCGGTTAAAACAAATCTCTGAGTGGATTCATACAAATATCAAGTAAAGAATAAGAATACTTGCATAATTTCATGAAAACAACCACGGTCCTCAAATACAGAAAACATCATGTGAAATCCATATCTTAATGCGAAATTCCATGAATATAACATATGCAACATAAAACAGTAATGTGAGCATATGAATGAAAAACCGCTATCTAACTGCAACAAGTTATTATATATCATGCGGTTTCTAATTTCTCCAAGTCTATACAATATCAAATAAAGGTGAACATGTAGCTATAGCCAGGTATACGTAACCACGTCGGCATAGCAAGATATGTGTATCTACCTATCAATAATGATGTAATACCCTCCAGGTATATGTACAAGTATGTATGCATGATGTACACGTAGCTATGTCTCATATGTGTATATACCTATCACTAATGGTACAATACCATATAGGTATATAGGTAACTAGCATGTAGGCATGTCAAGGCATATGTGTAAGCATGTAGGTATACAGGTATGCTATATGTCATATGCACAATAAAAATAAGGATTTTGTCTCAAGTCCCTAACCAATACAATATCAAGTATGCATAGGTGTTGTGCGTGTAATGGCAATTATTGACGGTGTGAGTGGCATACAATCAGTGCTCGTGCAACATGAGCCGTCAATAATAGTGCCGTGTCCAAGGGTACAAGTCTAAGCTCAACAAGTAATAACATGCAATGAAGTTTTTTGCACAATCTCTATATGTGCAACATAAACATGCGGCTAATATCATATCATATCTAGCCTTGACGCATAACACCATGCGGGCGATTCCCCTGTAGATGTTAAATCTACTCACTGCAATTCTCCTCGCTTAGCCGAAGTCGATGTGCTTCGTCGTCTCGGAATCCATGCGAAGGTACCTACAATCAATACCAAATCGCAAAGCTATCAACAACAAGTTCCGAAATCCAATACGGCACGCGGTGCGCTCATAGGTTAGAACCTATAGCCTACACATGCAAAACCACTAAACCACCCTCGTCGTTGACGTACAAACGTCCAACGACCAAATACTATATCCAGTCGCAAAACCAAGAATTCCAAATACCGGAAAACGTGGCCAAAACCCTCACTAGGGTCGCTATACATGAAAACTGGTATGCCAAAAATCCAATCGCACCAATACTCATTCACAACACATATAATTATCGTCGATAATAATATATACATCATCACCACGTCCATCAAAACCCACGTCTAATTTTTACCAAAAACCTAGTAAGCAGTTTATACCATTTTAGCTCATTTTAACACAGCTAGAAATTTAACAATTTTAGCAATTTCCAACAACATAAAGTAGCTTAACTTAGTGATCCAAACCATTTTCATAATTTTAATCTTACCCAAAAATGATATGTACAACATTAACCAATAATTAAGTGCATAAATAACACAATAAAATAATATTTTAATTAGGAAAAAAAATCTATGTGAACCAAAATTTCCAATTGACCCCCAAAGCCCGCGCACTAGCACTATTCTAGTTAAACTAGGCGTAGTCAAGTCTGTACAGAGGTTTGATCACAATCGGGTTAAAACGGAAAATACCGACTATTTTACCCTAAAACGGAAAAATTCATATAACGATTTCAGAAACGTTACAATCTTCCCCTCTTAAAGAAATTCTGTCCTCGAATTTAAATTTAAACCCTCAATACTATAACATTTCAAAATCCAACTTAGTCAACAGGGATTCGAAATCACGGAAGCAACATAAATAACATAGCGCGTCGCATGCGCCTGAAGCCGTGAATGAAACTCAAAACCGAATCCCGTCAAGCGTCACACAAATCATCGGACTCGCACGCATATCATCGGAGTTATAATGGAGATACAGATCTCAAAATCTACTACTGAAATCAAATATACACTAAGCAAATGCTATAATATGTATACAGTACACATCTTTTTTGAAAAATCTCCAAAACTGAAATAACATATGCAGAATCTTTTTCTGAATCGCCGTGTGATGTGTAACTCACGGCACAAATGCCGGACGCTCATTTGTAAAGTAATAATATACTTTCATATAATTTTTGCTCAAAATATACGTTCTGCCATTTTTAAAATATCTCAAAAGGTTTTCTTTTGTAAACGTTCGTGCCACTCGCAGACACGTAAGAAATATCGAGACTATAGCTCATTTTTTGAAAACCTCTTGATAAACTTTTTATGCATGCAAAGTACTCAGGCACCGTCCTCAGATCAGTCCTGCTCGGCTACTATATAATAAAGTGTCCATCATAAAAACAAAAGGCTCAAGAGCAAAAAATCAGTCTCAAAAGACGTGTCCAATAATCAGGCGCGTCTGGTGCGCACGGAAATCAAATCCCAGTACAGGTGCCACAATATGCACAAAAGTAAGACTAAGTGCAACGGGTGTACACGAATGCATCTGTCCAGTGCAATTGGCATGCACGACAATAACAATTAGTGCATCAAAAGTGCACGAAAATCTCAATCCAGAGCAACTAACTTCTATGAACGAAAATCCCAATCGAGTGCATCCGGTGTGCACAAATCACACCTCATATCATGCGCCCAACATGCGCGAAAAATCCAAATCAAGTGCATCCGTCATGCACAAATAAAAGCTAAATCAAGTGCATCCCACATGCACGAATAAAAATCTAAATCAGGTGCATCCTACATGCATGAATAAAATCTCAATCAAGCGCATCTAAAACCAAGCGCCTAACATGCGCATAAATCCGACCCAAGCGTGTCAGGTCCGTAATAAGCATCAAGTGCAATAGCATGCACGAAAACGAACATCAAGTACACCCGCGCACGAAAACACAAATTCGGTAAAATGAATGCTCAAAGGCATAAATCGGGTGCAACCAATGCACGGAGTATAAACTTAGTGCAACCTATGCCAAATTACGAATCCGGTGCATCCAGTCCACGAAATGTCAAATCCTGTGCATATAGTGCATGAAATATAAAACCCTGTGAATCCACTACACGAAATATCATAACCACTGTAGGAAATCCAGGAAATCATAAACTTGTGCAGCTAAGGCACAAAATCGACATCAACACAGCGGTGTATAAAATATATCGAGTATAATAACTATGCACAAAAATGTAAATACCCAATAGGTGCAGCCATGGTGCACGAAAACTATATCCTGAAACTCGATCATCAAAACTAAAATCCAAGCGATATAAGCGTGATACTCGGATCACAACACAAATCGCAATAAATGACATTGAGGTACACTTCCTACAATGTCGAAAAAAGTCGGTGCGCCCAAACTGGCAGAGCAAGAACATCCGCTTGCCTCCTGCTCACAGTCTGGCGTCTTCTGTATCTGGGTCCTCATTTCTCTGTGGATCACAAATCTCGCACTCTATCGGCTCATTTGCCCGGTCAGGTGTGCTAACGGAAACGATTCCGCTCTGGCACTCCTCAGGTCAACTCTCTGCCAATTAGTATGATCACTAATAAAGCAGCACGTCACTGTCGTCGGCCTCTGGCCCTCTGAATACACGTGACACGACTGATCCTCGGTGCAATCTCATCGCAACAGTATCCTGGAAGGAACCCGCTCAAGGTCTCTTCCGATCTGGCCTATACCGAACTGTACGGAGGCTGGTACACTTACAAATCTTTTTTCGCTTTCTGGACATCTGTGTTCTCAGCACAACATTTTCTCGGGAACTGGCCGTATCCCAATGCCTCTGCATACATATCAGATCTCTAATCTCGACGGGGAGTAACAACAGCTCGTCAGCATCACGCACGAACCTCTTGTTCCACTTTGACATCAGGTCATACTATCCGCATCCTACAATGGTTCTCGGCGACAATCAATCCGGAATCTCTCGCACGGACTCGAAATCATGAACTCGGTATCTTCATCACTCTGTAGAAGATCTTTAGCCGAACATGTCCTCGGGAACTCTTCCCAACCATCGGAGGAATACTCAAAACTCATCCGTTTCTCGTTTAACTCACAATGCATCTGGATGAGGTCCTTTATCCAAAACTGGTCTTGTTGCTGATCTCCTATCACAGGATATCCGGACGACGTTAATTTTTTCGATCGAGTCATTAAAGTCCCAAAATTTTCTGAGAGCTCAACACCTGAGCACAGTTTAATAATATTCGGTATATGCCACAGTACCTATGGACCAGCCGTAGAAGGGCAAACCCAAGCCTCACTGATGGCACCGCTAAACTGCCGCAAACTATAGGGTTCAAAAGCGGTTCCATGGTCATCACGTCGAGTTAGGGTTTCATTCTTCTAGAGGGTCCAAAGAATCACTTGCATGTCCTTCCGAATACTTTAAACTTAGAAAGAAAATGGGTTTCCTGACATTCGTTCGAACCATTCAACTCCGCCTAGACGACATGTGAACACCTTCCGTCCGCATGCTAGACAATTGCCTCAATCCTCAAGGATAGACGATACATCAACGGTCATCTCTGGATTGGTCTACTCTAGACCTGAGTAAGACTCTCCACACTGGAAATCTTCAACTCAACAGGGCCTGTGTCGGCGCATCAAATCTGACGAATTACTTTCATCTCTCAACTCAAAATAGACTAGCTATCACCTGTCGCATCTCTGCCTGGAAGCTCCAGCAATCTCAGCTCGTAAGCTCTGGAAGCGACATTACATCAATCTCAGCAACGGCTGGGTCATCTGTCTGCACGGTCGATGACATCACAATCTCTGAGGTATGCTATACATCAACAGCCCTCTCACAGTAGGCAGCCTCTAACAATGGCCCGATCATCCGGTACAAAACTGCACACTCGCCTCAAACGAGAGGTCACAACACTACACTACATCAATACGTTTCCATGTGACCAGAAAACACGATGGTCAGTCCTCGTCCACGATGAGCTCGTCCTGACCGCATCACCAGCAGCAGCTCGAACTGCGCTCAAACCATGGTGACAGGAACCTCAACAAGTATCGACGAGAATAAATCAAAGTGATGAAATGAATCAATAGATCTAGAAAGAATATATGATCATATGGAGGAACGGAATCAGTGAGAGTATGATCATATAGACGAATAGAATCAAGGATCTCAAATGGATGTATAATCAAGGAAAACAAAGAGAATCACCAGTCTCAAGATATGTACATCCTAAGATTTCTTAAGTGGAGTATCGTATCGTAAATATGCCGCGGAACATACGTACGGTACGTCACTCTACTCAAGCTACCTACTCCATCAATCAGGGTTAGCCTATGAAACGAAAGTTCGGGTCTAACATCCCCTTGTTCAAGTCTAAGTTCCATAAGGTCAAGCCTAGGTTCAAAAATATATACGCCCTAGACTCCACATAGTCAAACCTAGACTCGAACTAAGGTTAAACCTAGCGCTCTGATACCAACTTTGTCACGACCCAAAATATTAGCTCGCGACTAGCACTTAAATCACGCGACGACTACAGGCGTAACGTAATTCAAGTAAGCTGAAACCCAGAAATCTAAACCTTTTTAAGAAATAAAGATACAATAAATCATGTTTTGTCTTTTGAAAAAAATGGGCAGCACCTCCTTTGTAAAAACTAACCCCGAAAACGGGTACAACACAGAATATAATAAAGCATCCCCAAACGGGAGCAAAAAAAACACGCCCAACGGCGGAAACAACCACCACGAGTATAAAAACAAGTATACGACGCCCAACGGCGAAGATCCACACAAGGAAAAGTAAATCAAGACATCAACCCCAAAAGCGAACATAAAACCCATCGCTCAAGTCTTACAACTACAAGTCTTCTAAGTCTGCAATATATACAATAACTAGTTTCTGAATTAATGGAGTGACTAGATACAATATGAATAATGAATACAAGAGGGGCACGATCCAACATGTACCACCTACCACAAGTAAGTCACCCGAAAACAGCTGTGTGCCAGCGGTGCCGCAACTGATCCATGCGGTCAACTTGCAAGAACTGTAGCACAACGGGGGTGAATATTAAATAACATATGCAGGTAATCGCAAGTACGCACGTACTGCGCTAATCTATCACATGCAGGCTGATAGCAATAAATAGCAATATGTATATGCAACAGTCATGAAAGGTACTCTATCAGGTACTACTAATACTGGAAGCAATAAATGACAATATGTATATGCAACTGTCATGAAAGGTACTCTATCAGGTACTACTAATACATGAAGCAATACATATAAAATAAATGCGGGGTATGGGATAAAACATGTCATCCTCACAGAATCCTCATCGTGGCAGGACCAGTGTCCATCTAGACAATCCAAATCCCAATTTCCTCAAATCGGCCCTCATATCAGCCCTCACATCGGCCCTCATATCGGCCTTCATATCGTGAATAAGAATATTTGCAAGATCATTATGATGATGTATATAAATTAGATATGTATACATATATATCAGTGTCCCATTCCACTAATACACACACACACACATGCATATATAACAACGTCCCATTCCACTGTTATATATATTTAGGAGTAAAAATATCATGGAAACAAGTGTCTAGCATCGACACATAAATACTCATATCCATACGTTCCTTGAATCGTAAGTGTCCGGTATCGACACCCGTGATCCACGTATCGGTCTTTCTCATATTCATACGTTCCTCGAATCGTAAGTGTCCGGTATCGACACCCGTGATCCACATATCGGTCTTTCTCATATTCCATACGTTCCTTGAAACCTAAGTGTCTCACCTTGACACTTGTGTTCCACGTATCGATATATACGTCATCTGAATCTTAAGTGCCCCAATATCGACACTCTCGATCCCGTATCGGTTAAAACAAATCTCTGAGTGGATACATACAAATATCAAGTAAAGAATAAGAATACTTGCATAATTTCATGAAAACCACCACGGTCCTCAAATCCAGAAAACATCATGTGAAATCCATATCTCAATGCGAAATTCCATGCATATAACATATGCAACATAAAACAGTAATGTGAGCATATGAAGGAAAAATCGCTATCTAACTGCAACAAGTTATTATATATCATGCGGTTTCTAATTTCTCCAAGTCCATACAACATCAAATAAAGGTGAACATGTAACTATAGCCAGGTATACATAACCACATCGGCATAGCAAGATATGTGTATCTACCTATCAATAATGATGTAATACCCTCCAGGTATATGTACAAGTATGTATGCATGATGTACACTTAGCTATGTCTCATATGTGTATATACTTATGACTAATGGTACAATACCATATAGGTATATAGGTAACTAGCATGTAGGCATGTCAAGACATATGTGTAAGCATGTAGGTATACAGGTATGCTATATGTCATATGCACAATAAAAATAAGGATTTTGTCTCAAGTCCCTAACCAATACAATATCACGTATGCATAGGTGTTGTGCGTGTAATGACAATTATTGACGGTGTTAGTGGCATACAATCAGTGCTCGTGCAATATGAACCGTCAATAATAGTACTGTGACCAAGGGTACAAGTCTAAGCACAACAAGTAATAACATGCAATGAAGTTTTATGCACAATCTCTATATGTGCAACATAAACATGCGGCTAATATCATATCATATCTAGCCCGACGCATAACGCCATACGGGCGATTCCCCTATAGATGTTAAATCTACTCACTGCAATTCTCCTCGCTTAGCCGAAGTCGATGTGCTTCATCGTCTCGGAATCCACGCGAAGGTACCGACAATCAATACCAAATCGCAAAGCTATCAACAACAAGTTCCGAAATCCAATACGGCACGCGGTGCGCTCATATATTAGAACCTATAGCCTACGCATGCAAAACCACTAAACCACCCTCGTCGTTGACGTACAAACGTCCAACGACCAAATACAATATCCAGTCGCAAAACCAAGAAGTCCAAATACCGGAAAATATAGCCAAAACCCTCACTAGGGTCGCTATACATGAAAACTGCCATGCCAAAAATCCAATCGCACCAATACTCATTCACAATACATATAATTATTGTCGATAATAATATATACATCATCACCACGTCCATCAAAACCCACGTCTAATTTTTACCAAAAACCTAGTAAGCAGTTTATACCATTTTAGCTCATTTTAACACAAAGCTTGAAATTTAACAATTCTAGCAATTTCCAACAACACAAAGTAGCTTAACTTAGTGATCCAAACCATTTTCATAATTTTAATCTTACCTACAAATGATATGCACAACATTAACCAATAATTAAGTGCATAAATAACACATTAAAATAATATTTTAATTAGGGGAAAAAATCTATGTGAACCAAAACTTCCAATTGACCCCCAAAACCCATGCACTAGCACTATTCTAGTTAAACTAGGCACAGTCAAGTCTATACAGAGGTTTGATCAGAATCGGGTTAAACGGAAAATACCGACTTTTTTACCCTAAAACGGAAAAATTCATATAACGATTTCAGAAATGTTACACCATTATCTTTAGCCATGGTTAAGTCTCTACAAATATCATTTGAGATATTTTTTCCCCATGGTTCATCACTTGATTATCTTCTTCATCTCATTTTCTTCTCTTGCTTTTGATGAGATGAAGAAAGAAAGAGATAAATACTTCTAAAGTGAACAAAATTCCTACTTCATCAATCTATACCAAACTAGCCATTTTGTATAGGTTGTTTACTTCACTAATTCCTCAATTAGTGAAGAGGTAGCTTAAGTTAGAGATTCCTTAAGGTAGATCATTTTCGGCCTCGAAAATCCTTAAGCAAGCCTGTTCCTTTCGTTTAGTGGAGCCTAAGAAGAGTTCGGAGGACCACTATTTGGAGCTAAGGAACTACTACTTTGAGCTTTAGAAGTGAAGGACCGGTCTACAAAGGATGTATTCCTTGTTCACTTAGTTTAATACTTATTTACTAGTTTAAAAACCCAAATTCTCTAGTTCGATTCTTGGATGGCATGCATTAGCACACTAGATTTTTTAAAATTCCATACTTGATGCTTCTAAAAACCTAGTAGTGGTGCTAAGGCATACTTTCAAATATCTAATATCAAGTGTTGAGAGAAAATGAACCGTTGAGTCAAGATAAATATGAGATGAATAAATATCTAAGAGTAAAACGAAATGGGAGGAAGAGTCATGGCTTCTCAATACTTCTCCAAGCATCCAAGCCATGACTCATTATTCCACCCATTTCTATTTTACTTTTAAATATAAAATCACCACAATTATCTTTAACCCAAGTGTGAGTCTCATACACCCATATTCTATGTATCATCATGCATGATACAATAGTGTTTTATATATAAATGAATACACACACACAATTATATATCAAGAGAAGAAAATCATAAGTGAGCAATAAATATTAGTTAATATATAAATATATCAAATATAAATATATATCAAATTATTAAATCAACACTTGATTCAATAATCCGGTTATATCATATATAACCGACTAATATCATATTTATATGTATATCATATTATCAAATCAACACTTGATTCAATAATCCGGTTATATCACATATAACCGACAATATTCAATATTCAATATCAAATCAACACTTGATTCAATAATTCGGTCATATCATATATAACCGGCCGATATCAAATATATATACATATAACAAATCATTGAATCAACACTTGATTCAATAATCCGGTTATATCTCATATAACCTAACCGATATCAAATATCGCGAGATTAGAATATGGTATCACATACTCGTATTTAATCAAGCTCCCACACATTTCACCATATGTGCCCTACTTCGTTTCGCTTGAGTTAGGAAAGCTCTGTGTGGGACTCTAAAGACTCGTCATTACGCCAGCAGTACGTATTGATCATATCAGATACCCACAAGCTGTCAGCGGTACTAGCTGGACGTAACAGCTACCCAGGTATTGAATGAATAGAAGATCAACAAGCAAGCTTGTCCAAACTCTCGTGAAGCCTATAAGCAACACTTATCGTACAGTCCGGTTTTTTCGTCTGATATGTCGCATATCGAGTCTAGGGGTGGAATCGTCAGACCCCTGTACTTGATAAGTCATGCCGATGTGTGGACTATAACCGTTCGAGAAACTACTGATAACACTTACCAGTAAATCTCATCAGCCCTGGCTAGGGACTTGTTGTTATAGCCAATCGAGTATAGCGCAACATCAACTCCCTATACCAGGAGAGACGAAACCCCTCCTATCGCTCATTGCCTCCATGTAACTCGGGAGTGTACCCAAAATCCACCTGTTTGCACGACTCCTTCGAGCCGCAGTAGGGAGGAAATCAAAGCACAGTGGAAATCACACAGGACTTTATGACGATCTCGGGTCTACAAACTAACCTGTATAAGTGTCATCAGAGAACTGCTATTTGACGATAGGTATGGTACCATCTAGGAGTTCTCGGCAAGTCCTGTTCGGTGTACCCATTCTCTAATGAGCACCTGTGTACAATCTTTGATGTCAAACACTTGTTAGTTATATGTATGCCTTAGAGGCCATTACTGTACATACGATGTATATTGTAATGGATGCTTGGACATATATAGGGAGGACTTTCTTGCTCGACATGATAGTATCCTATCTGGTTATACTTTATCTTAACATGTACTCTGATTGTCTCTATATTACATGTTGATAAAGCCCTTAGGATATGTACTCGACTACTGGGACTATGATGAGATCATACTAGTGGGGCCACGGTAGTCGACGAGTACATCCTATAACTGTTCCTAGTCGAGGGTGTATCGAGACAGGGCATTGATGCACCAGAGTAGACTAGCGTATACGCATTTTGACCCATATGATGGGCGATGGATGATCCCATATCCATCGGTGTTTGACATCAAGGATGGTGTACGGGTGCTCAGTGGAGACTGGGTACACTGGACGGACTCGCCGAGAACTCTCAGATGGTACTATACCTCACGTCAGATGGCAGTTCTCCGGTGACACTGGTACAGAGTAGTCTGTTGACCCGAGATCGTCATAGAGTCTTGTGTGATTCCCACTGTGCTTTGATTTCCATCATACCACGTCCAAGAGGGCGTGCAAAAAGGTGGCTTTTGGGTACAGTCCCGAATCACATGGAGGCAATGAGCGATAGGAGGGGATTCGTCTCTCCCGGTATAGGGAGTTGATGTTGTGCTGTGTTCGATTGGCTATAACCGGAAATCCCTGGCCACGGTTGTTGAGATTTACTGGTAAGTGTTATCAGTAGTTTCTCAAACTGTTATAGACCTCATATCGACACGACTTATCGAGCTACTGGGGTCTGACGTTTACCACCCCTAGGCGAGATATGCGACATATCAGACGACGAGACCGGACTGTACGGGAGTGTTACTGATTGGATTCACAGGAGAATGTACAGGCTTGCTTGTTGATCTTCTGAGCGCTCAATACCTGGATGGTTGTTATGTTTAGCTGACCGCTTGCAGCTTGTGGGTGTTTGATATGATCATCACCTACTGCCGGCGTATTGACGATTCTTTAGAGTCCTACACAGAGGTTTCTTGACTCAGGCAAAACGGAGTAGGAGAACATATTTGATATGTGCGGTACGGAGGATAATACGATATGAGATACCGTATTCTATTCTCGCGATATTTGATATCAGCCGGGTCATCGGATCAAGTGTTGATTCTGTAAGCCCGCGGGGGCGCCCCGGCCGTCGATCCGACGCCGGAAACGCGGAAAACAAGAACTTTGCGAACTTTGCAAAACGGCACCGCCGCGGACTTTTAACCCGGATCGGGCCATTAACCTAGCTAGCTAGCAAAAAGAAAAGAGTAGAGATGCTATACCAAGCGATCCGTGTCCTTCGGTCTTCGTCTCCACTCCGATCTCCTGCGGAATTTCCGTCACCTCCTCGCTCGTCGGAAAGGGGCACCACGTAGCCGGAATCTTTTACGGGCTCCCGCCTCTTGACCGAGGCAACTCGGGCGCGAAGTTGGCTAGCCGACGCGTCCAAGACTTGCTATAGAAATAGTGTAGTGAGTTGTCTCTTTAGGGTTTATGGAAGTTGCCTTGATGGAGGGATTTGAGGAGGAGAATGAATGAATGAGAGAAGCTTGGGATTATTGCAAGCATAAAAGCATGAAATGAGATGAAGAATAAACATATCACAAATCAACCTCCCTCTCTCTCCTCACAAAAGTGGCCGGCCTCTCTAAGGATGAGAATGGATTGGAGAGAGAAAAAACAATATATCAAAAAGATAATATAAACCTCACATCCTTTCTCACTCATCTCACAAATCAATCCTTTTTCTAAACCATCAAATGAAAAGCCATCAAATGGACAAGAAAGGAATAACATCATGAAGCAAGTCCCATCATAATGCACAAGTGTAAGAAAACCCTCCACTAAATGTTAATTGCAAACTTGCAATTAACACTTTCCAACAAGAAAGTCCGACCGAGAAGGAATGAAGGAAAACCGGCCGGAACGGAATGCAAACTGGCAACTTCAGAAAACCGATCCCGTAATAAATTACAGGAAAACCCCACTACTGCAAATACATGCCCGCATTTGTATTCGCACTGAACACAAATGCAAAGAGACAAAACTACACTATCAAATACTAGAATCCGGCTTAAGCCAAAGCCGGCTAGTAAAAACCGTCCGATCACGATCCGTGCAATACCGCACGTATCTGATCGAACCCTGCCATATCTCCATACGGCCTCTACAGCGTTTCGCCCGAAACTTGAGTAACTGTCTGTGGTGGACTCTAAAGACTCGTCAATACTGTGGCTGTGGATTTAACCACTAGCACGTCAGAGGTATAAGCCAATACGTGACGGGCCACCAGGTATTGACCAAATGGGACGTCGATGAGGAAGCTCACCCCGACACCCAACTGAGCCTGTCAGTGACAATATCCGTACAGTCCGGTCCGTTCGTCTATGAGTATCGCATGGCGGGCCTAGGGGGTTGGTAAAAGTCAGACCCCCAAAAGCGGTACAAGTCGTGTCGGAGTGTAGCCCAGAACACCCTGACATACTACTGGAATACCTACCAGCAAATCTCCTGCCTTGGCCAAGGACTTTTCATGTTCTGGCTCTCCTAGACACAGCACGACCTCACCCCCAATACCGGGAGAGACGAACCCCTGCAGATCCGCTCACTGCCTCCATGTGGCTCGGGACTGTACCCAACTAAAACCTGTTTGCATGACTCCTTTGAGCCGTGGTAGGGTAGTAATCAAAGTACAGTGGGAACTCACACGAGACAAATGACGATCCCAGGTCGATGAACTAACCTGTACACATGTCACCTGGGAACTGCTATCTGACGTCTGGTATATCCCAACTAGCAGGTTCCCGGCGAGTCCTGTCCGGTGTACTCATAACCCAATGAGCACCTGTATACATCTTAGGTGAATCAACTGACACCAGTGGCTTGTGAGACCGGCCACCGCCCCTCGTCGGGGTCTCGACTGTATACACTAGTCTACTGTGGAGAATCGATGCCCTGTCTCGAAACTCCCTCGACTAGGGACCATTTAAGGATGTGCTTATAGACCCCAGCTCCCACTTATATGATCGCCCTCATACTGCTGGAAGTCAAGCAAGAATCCTAGGGGCTTTATCAACGTGTAATAGCGACTCGTAAGGTCACCTAAAGCAGTACACGATGATAAAGATAAACCAGATAGCATACTATCATCTCGAGTAAGACTGTCCTACTGGGACAGGTCCTCCCCTCAATCATTGCAATCACGTGCCTGTGATCCAATAATTGACTCTGAGGGCACTATCTCCAACAATCTCCCACTTGCACTCGAGGCTAATTATTGCGATGTCGCATACTCACAGCCCGTGTGATACCGAACACCCAACTCCTCTACTAGTCAGTCTCACAAAGCTCGTTTGCGAAACTATTGCGTTCGAGGAATAGCCTCAGTGAGTGGATCCGCTTTGATGTTTCTTTCTATGTCTCTCTCTATCTCATGTTCGCAGAGAAAACTATCTCCCGAAAACGAGCAATACCTGTCTTAGAATGTCTGGATGTCTGATGGGACCTAGTTCATAAGTGAACTCCAAATCCAAACTTCTTAGACTGTATCGACAACTGAACTTAATCAGTGTCCAGCGCCATGCCTTCCCTCAGTTTCCACCTGGACCACCTGTCCAAAATACTGCCCCTCGTTAGAGGGAAAACTATAACTCTGACAGCCACTCTGCCATCCAGGTCACCTTGGAAGCCTGGAATGATAACTGTCTCCCGAAGAAGACTGCCGTTATCATATCCCTAGAACATCCACTTATGTTCTAAAACTGCTTCCGACTGTTTCTCCAGGATTGGATCAATATCAACTTATTGCATTTACTGCAAGAACAACATCTGGTGTGGTACTTGACATCTCATGATTGACTCAATTGCCTAAGCAAGTGATCTGCCAATCATGCATATCCCTCTCCCCTTTAGTCTGTAAGACACCTTTAGAGAGGGTGACTCCATTACCTGCAGGTACACTACTGTGCCAGGAGTCGTTCATTCTAAATACTCTTAGAATGCTGTCTAAGTACCCAGATTGGGAAACCACCCAAATCTAAATCTAAAACCATAGATCTAGTAACCAGAATGTCTGATATAATATCCAAATCCTATGTGGAGAAACTACTGTGTGACAACCAAAGTATAACCGATCGTAGTATAGGAATATCACTTCCTACTCTGTGTATGTCATCAAACACCAGGACATCACACCCTACTACCTTTTTAACAGATCCATCCCTTATTCTGATGAAGTCAAACCTACGACTGTCACATCAGATATAGATGATCTTTCTCCGCTATATCTGCTTAAGTCTATAAATAGACATAAGCCTGATATCCACCAGTGCTTCCGCTGCTCCCACTGACTACGACAACCCTCTGGCAGAGTCATATACACGTACGCTTCTAAAGCAAGTTTAGAACGACGCTATACTCATCCTCCCGCCGGGTCTCGCAACCTGGAACAACAGCAATGGCAAGTCTGGGTAAACAAGAACCTCCCTGCCACCGTCCTTGAGCATACCGAAGTACCTCTCGGGTGCCTGAGGTTATCCACCTTATCTGCGGAGTGGCCAATGGAATGTCAAACCAGATTTAATCTTTAGGTTCTTATTAAATCTTCAGTAATCGTTTGTGGTTCTGGAATCACTTCCAGTCCTACCATACTCCCACTACTGTTTTCTGAAAAATCCATTTCTTTAAAAAATGTGGCGAGTCAAGAACAATATCACTATTGATCTTCCAGATGGTAGAAAGTCAACCCTCGTCATAGCCCGGGTCAACCCACAAACAGCCATTACAGAAACGTGCCTTGAGTTATCCGGAGTCTGGTTTTAAGCATAAGCCGGACAACTCCCCGTATCTTAACAATGTCAAGATATGAACTGTTCTATATCCAAGAAACAGAGGCACTGATTTAATTGAACCAGATCCAAATCATGCAGCTGTCTCCAGTGCATGTCAACTAAATGGAAGAGAGGCCGATCAGCGTTACTCAACTTAGGAGTACTTCCAATTATGAGTAACCTGAAAGAGAAGCTAGTTCTCTTAATCATTACTATCAACTGAATACCATTCACAAGTATCTACTCTTCGATCACCTTGAAGAATCCCGATACTTGTAACACCTGGTTCTCTACTTTACTCTTATACCTATAACTCCTCAAAACTTAGACCCTGTGTTTCAACGAAACACATGTCTAAGAACTAGAGAAGTTAAAAGTAAACAGAATATAGTATGAGGACCAACCCCTCTGTCCTAATGGACACTGGACAATATACAATACTCTGTATAAGTCCCCTGAGTCTAGTGACCCATTCACTGTGTGTCGTAGGTTGAAAACTATACTTTTGGTTAAGAAGAATTACACCGTTGTTCAATGCTCCTTACCTAACCATCCACTGATATAGGTAAATGTCATAGACATAATTTCAAAAAGTATATCTCACTCTATAAAAATAGACGTACAGATATATCAATTTGAAATTGGTGCACAACAACGGATATTCAAAACCAAATATTTGCCGACCGGCAAACAACCCAGGTGGCTTCCTCAAATATCACCAATTCCAACGAATTCCGATATAAAGAGGATAGTCACCTAATTCCCAATAACTTACTCCCCTTCATCATCTGTAAAACCATACAGATATGAGACTCATACCTGGTAAATACATACCCTGGAGTAAGTGTCTAATTGGGAAATCAGTTTTCCTTTAACAGTACACAGTGAAACTGAAACATTGAAATGTTTCGATGGGGTATCCTGGTATTCCTAGTAATGCCTCGTCCATTATCCAGATTCACAACTGTAACCGTATAATTCTTTGTCACCTCTCCAAATCCCTTTACATGTCTTTAGTCATTACCTTCTGTACACCCCTTTAGGCCAAATGGTTTTCTTCCTTCCCTACCGTTCGGCACCAGCCTATGGTTTGGAAGAAGACTATCCAATAAGCATAATGGGTGTACTGTCCTAATCCTAGGAGCACTCGCAATGCGAGAGAAGGTGAGGATAAAAGACAACCGAATGAACTTAATTCATAGGTGATTTAGGATTGACAAAGAAGTACATGGTTAGGTCGTGAATAACAGTCGCAATTTACTTTGCCCTCTTACTAATCCCTTGCTTTGTCTGAACTTAATACCTTCTGTACACCGTTTAGGCTAATTGGCTTTCTTCATTCCCCACCGTTCGGCACCAGCCTAAGGTTTGGAAGAAGACTATCCAATTTGCGTAATAGGTGTACTATCTCCTAAACCAAGGAGTACTCGCAACCTGAGAGAAGGTAAAAGGAAAAGACAACTGAATAGTCCTATTCGTTTTCTCCAGAACCGGAAACCATCCTCGAAGTCCTTCGAGTTCGTATATAACCATACGATGGTTTTGTCCAATGGAAGTGGACATTCGTAGTAATACGGGGTGTCCCGGAGAAAAGGGTAAAAGTAGGAGTGGCAATGAGGTCTGCAACTCTGACAATCCAAAAGCCAGTGTTAAGAAGGTTCGGTCAATTTGGTCACTGAGTCATAGTCTAGGGTCGGGTCAATGGTCGCTGCCAGAGAGAGAGAAAAGAAACACTCAGCGTGCACTCTAACCTAGATCAGAATGGTTACCAATTTATCTAATCTGGAAACCTCCCACTGTAACGTCAAATTCTTCCCCAAACCTGAAAGAAGAATTAGCCGGGATAACCCGAGGAGTAAACCAACTCATCAGTGGGAATCGGGATCCAACTCTCATCGCATGATAACGTGACGGAATCCACTCACGTTATCACACTCCAGAAGGTATGCGCATATCTGGCAAGTTTCAGTACTTTTGAAACTCCCGATTTGGATTTTTGCCCCATGCTCTTATGACCTTGACTAAGGCCAACAAATCATAAGTCACATGTCAAGTTCTACCCGTCATTCTCCAGGTTGATTTGAACCCACCCGTACAAGCCCTTGACTAAGGCCAACAAGGCTATACGACTGTCCCAAACCAACGCATCTATCTATGCAGCATATGAATACCCAATACCTACCAAACACTGTGCCTTGACTAAGGCCAACAAACACAGCTTGAATACTATTGACTACCCATATGAAACGACGGAGGGCTATGAATGGTTTCTGGCGAAAACCTTTAACGTAACGAACTTGATATCGTTGAAGGAACTGATAGCTTTTTAGAAAATATAGTGACGAAAACCTTTACTAAAGAGGTCACTCCCGGTGAAGGGATCTCGGCTCTTTCCCCGTAGAATGAGGTGCAGGATATTCCAACTGAATACCACGGTGCAAAGCAAAAGCAATCGGCTATAGTGAAGTTAATGCCCTGACGTAAACTTTTGTCCAAGGGGTCACTCCCGGTGAAGGGATCTCGGCCCTTGCCTCGTCGACTGAGGAGCAGGATATTCCAACTGAATACCACGATGCAAAACAAAAGATAACATCCTTGCAATAACAGCTTTTTGAAAAAGTGTTCCAACAACATCAGATTAGGTTTGTTTAACTTGCATTGATCCGAATCAATGCAGTCCCATCAATTGATCACACCACAAAGAACGAAAATATACTGACGTACGTATATGCCATCCGCATTCGCCACTGGGTCCCGTCATCACCCGTTAGGTTAGCTAACTAACGACAGAGCGGGGACTGGACTAGCGCGGATGAAAAACATATACAACATCTACTAATATATATGATATATAATTTTCGCTCAAGGCGTGATAAAATGCAACACAGAAAAGTATAGCAACACAGATCAATACAGATATCTGGGATCCCCGGGTTTCACAGAGCCGCTGAAACCCGACGTTCCCCTGGTCGTGTGGATAGCCTGTGCAATGAAAACCCTAGACCCCTACGGGCGCGGCAAGTCACCCGCCAAAACCTGAAGCGAGGCAGCCCCCTTCAGCAACGTGAATGGACCACCCAGCACTTCACGGAATCCGGTAACTTGGGCACCCCTCCTGGGTCAACCCTATACCCCCTACGAGTGCGGCGAATAGCCCGCCAATTCTAGAGTGAAGCCCCCTCCGTCTCAATGCCATGAGATGCGGGCCCGTTGCCCTCTAGAACCTGGCTATCCGTGCACCCCACCTTGGGGTAATCCTAGTACAGAAAGTAAAATATACATACAACGGGTACATCGACCGCAACCAGGTCGTGCCCCAAAATAATAATACAAACTGGCAGTGACGGCAGTCCACATGTCGGACGCTCGCCCCGCAATATCAAAAGTACATAATACAACAAAACTGTACTACCACTGCAACCAGGCTATCCCCCACGACCAATCCGCAACAACACAGTACAATCACAGAACATCAACGTGAAAGTCACGTTCGCAAATCCGTCTAACCGGGCTATAGCAGTTAGACGGGACTTACCGATCAAGTGACATTCACGGTCGCAGATATAATGTAAAAACTGTGAACTAGCATGTTTAAAATATCCGATCGAACAAATTTATCAAAGTGGGCCCCCAAAAAGAACTGTAGCACTTACAGAAAAACTGGGCCCAAATAAAATATCCCAAAAGCCCTATTTCCAACTGATAAGCTTACTGGGAAAATATGGTGCCACAATTCCCTATTTCCGCCGCGCAAGCGCGGCCAAACCAGGGGTTTGGCCGCGCTTCCGCGGTCTAAGTATGGAATGAGTGGATCGTATTTTCCCAGATTTCTTATATTTTGTTGTACATAACTCTGCAACAACCAGAAAAATTTTAGGAGCTCAAAAAATTTCAACAGAGAACACATGTGCACAAAATACGGTTTTTGGGGATTTTCGTTCGATCGAGCACTAAACGCGCTAGAGCAAGCTAGGCAAGGTTAATGGCGTGGCTCTGATACCATTGTAAGCCCGCGGGGGCGCCCCGGCCGTCGATCCGACGCCTGAAACGCGGAAAACAAGAACTTTGCGAACTTTGCAAAACGGCACCGCCGCGGACTTTTAACCCGGATCGGGCCATTAACCTAGCTAGCTAGCAAAAAGAAAAGAGTAGAGATGCTATACCAAGCGATCCGTGTCCTTCGGTCTTCGTCTCCACTCCGATCTCCTGCGGAATTTCCGTCACCTCCTCGCTCGTCGGAAAGGGGCACCACGTAGCCGGAATCTTTTACGGGCTCCCGCCTCTTGACCGAGGCAACTCGGGCGCGAAGTTGGCTAGCCGACGCGTCCAAGACTTGCTATAGAAATAGTGTAGTGAGTTGTCTCTTTAGGGTTTATGGAAGTTGCCTTGATGGAGGGATTTGAGGAGGAGAATGAATGAATGAGAGAAGCTTGGGATTATTGCAAGCATAAAAGCATGAAATGAGATGAAGAATAAACATATCACAAATCAACCTCCCTCTCTCTCCTCACAAAAGTGGCCGGCCTCTCTAAGGATGAGAATGGATTGGAGAGAGAAAAAACAATATATCAAAAAGATAATATAAACCTCACATCCTTTCTCACTCATCTCACAAATCAATCCTTTTTCTAAACCATCAAATGAAAAGCCATCAAATGGACAAGAAAGGAATAACATCATGAAGCAAGTCCCATCATAATGCACAAGTGTAAGAAAACCCTCCACTAAATGTTAATTGCAAACTTGCAATTAACACTTTCCAACAAGAAAGTCCGACCGAGAAGGAATGAAGGAAAACCGGCCGGAACGGAATGCAAACTGGCAACTTCAGAAAACCGATCCCGTAATAAATTACAGGAAAACCCCACTACTGCAAATACATGCCCGCATTTGTATTCGCACTGAACACAAATGCAAAGAGACAAAACTACACTATCAAATACTAGAATCCGGCTTAAGCCAAAGCCGGCTAGTAAAAACCGTCCGATCACGATCCGTGCAATACCGCACGTATCTGATCGAACCCTGCCATATCTCCATACGGCCTCTACAGCGTTTCGCCCGAAACTTGAGTAACTGTCTGTGGTGGACTCTAAAGACTCGTCAATACTGTGGCTGTGGATTTAACCACTAGCACGTCAGAGGTATAAGCCAATACGTGACGGGCCACCAGGTATTGACCAAATGGGACGTCGATGAGGAAGCTCACCCCGACACCCAACTGAGCCTGTCAGTGACAATATCCGTACAGTCCGGTCCGTTCGTCTATGAGTATCGCATGGCGGGCCTAGGGGGTTGGTAAAAGTCAGACCCCCAAAAGCGGTACAAGTCGTGTCGGAGTGTAGCCCAGAACACCCTGAGATACTACTGGAATACCTACCAGCAAATCTCCTGCCTTGGCCAAGGACTTTTCATGTT
Organism: Agapanthus africanus; assembly: GCA_030015575.1. Classification (NCBI taxonomy): domain Eukaryota; kingdom Viridiplantae; phylum Streptophyta; class Magnoliopsida; order Asparagales; family Amaryllidaceae; genus Agapanthus; species Agapanthus africanus. The sequence continues at coordinate 59,995,284 of JASDDO010000029.1, forward strand.
CTGGCTCTCCTAGACACAGCACGACCTCACCCCCAATACCGGGAGAGACGAACCCCTGCAGATCCGCTCACTGCCTCCATGTGGCTCGGGACTGTACCCAACTAAAACCTGTTTGCACGACTCCTTTGAGCCGTGGTAGGGTAGTAATCAAAGTACAGTGGGAACTCACACGAGACAAATGACGATCCCAGGTCGATGAACTAACCTGTACACATGTCACCTGGGAACTGCTATCTGACGTCTGGTATATCCCAACTAGCAGGTTCCCGGCGAGTCCTGTCCGGTGTACTCATAACCCAATGAGCACCTGTATACATCTTAGGTGAATCAACTGACACCAGTGGCTTGTGAGACCGGCCACCGTCCCTCGTCGGGGTCTCGACTGTATACACTAGTCTACTGTGGAGAATCGATGCCCTGTCTCGAAACTCCCTCGACTAGGGACCATTTAAGGATGTGCTTATAGACCCCAGCTCCCACTTATATGATCGCCCTCATACTGCTGGAAGTCAAGCAAGAATCCTAGGGGCTTTATCAACGTGTAATAGCGACTCGTAAGGTCACCTAAAGCAGTACACGATGATAAAGATAAACCAGATAGCATACTATCATCTCGAGTAAGACTGTCCTACTGGGACAGGTCCTCCCCTCAATCATTGCAATCACGTGCCTGTGATCCAATAATTGACTCTGAGGGCACTATCTCCAACAGATTCGATGAATCAGTACGGATAAATATTAGTCGGTTATATGCGATATAACTGGATTGTCGGATCAAGTGTTGATTCGATAATTTAATGTATAATAATATATATGATATATTAAATTACATTAACTAATATTTGCTCACTAAAAGATTCTTTTTCTCACTCGGGTAATACATTGATATATATGTGATATATGTTAATTGTATTATTTTATTTGGTTACAATAAATATTATATATGTGATATATAATATTGTAACATGATATGATAACTAATGCAACATGTTTAATAGAGATTAAACAAGGTTAGGGTTTGATTTGGGTTAATGCTTTCTAGATGATTCTAGAAGGTTTAGTTTTGTTTTGTGAAAGATATTTGCAAGTGACTCATCTTTAACCTAACTCAAACCCTTCACCCTTGGTTAATTCTCTACAAAGGTTTAGCAACCATGGTTGCATTATTCATCATTATCTTCTTTGCATTATTCATCACAAAAGGATTCATGAATTATTCATCATCTTCTTCCTTCTTCTTCTTTTGAGCAAAAGCTTTCTAGCTTTTTGCTAAGTGATGAAAATGAGTGAGAATAAGAAAATAAAAGAGAGCAAAAATCCTACTTCATCATCCTCATCTATCCTTGCCATTTAGATGAGAGTGTTCACTTCATATTATGAGTGTTAGGTTGTGTTAACGAAACTTCAAGGTAGATCATCTTTGTGTCGAAGATCGGAAGCAAGACCGCATCTTTCTCTTCGTGGAACCTCTCGAGAGTCCGGAACACGATGATCGAGCTAAGGGACTTCAACACGGAGCGTTAGAAGTGAAGGACCGGATCTACAAAGGTTGTAATCCTTCTCACTTAGTGTTAAAGAGTTTAACATGCTTGTTTTCGCCTAAACCCTAGTTTAAAGATCCGGCTTTGGGTTGTTCGGCACGGCTAAATTTTAAATCGGGCATGGTTGATGCCTCGTAGACCCTTGTGCATGTGCCCAATAACCCTACAATACTAATGGTTATGGGATCAACCATCTCCCCCATACAAGGTCAAGAAGCGTACACACTAGTATACTCTGGAATATCGATGCCCCCTCGACTAGGAACGGTTAAAGGATGTGCTTACGGACTACACAAGCCCCACTATTATGATCTGCATCATAGTCCTGGTAGTCAAGCTAACATCCTAAAGGCTTTATCAACATGTATCAGAGAGAAAATATAACAGTACAAGTGTACACGTTAAGATAAAGAGCAACCAGATAGCATACTATCATGTTGAGCAAGAAAGTCCTCTATATATATGTCCAAGCATCCACTATATCATACAATAATGGCCTCTAGGGCATTCATATCACTAACAATCTTCCACTTGCACTAAGGCCAGTTGTTGTAGTATCTTATAACCAACATCCCAAAAAATCTCTCAAATCGCGTCTGGGGGAGGGCCTTCGTGAGTGGATCCGCTGTGTTGTCCTTCGTGTCAACTCTCCTGACCCCAATCTCCCGGCGATCCACTATCTCCCGGATCAGGTGATACCGTCTAAGAATATGTCTGGATCGTTGATGGGACCGGGGTTCCTTGGCCAAAACCACAGCTCCATTGTTATCACAATACAAAGGTATTGGATGCTCAATGGATGGAACCACACCAAGTTCGGCAATGAACTTCTTCATCCAGACAACCTCTTTGGCAGCGATGTATTCAGCCTCCATCCTCGAGTATGCTATGGTATCTTTCTTGGAACTCTTCCAACATACCGCCCCTCTATTAAGGATGAAGACAAAACTCGAGACCGACTTACTGTCGTCCTTATCACTCTGGAAGCTTGAATCGGTATAGGACTCCACCTGGAGTTCACCGTTACCATACACCAAGAACATCTCTTTAGTCCTTCTCAAGTACTTAAGAATGTTCTTCACAGCCGTCCAATGCTTCTACCCTGGGTCTGATTGATACCTATTTACCACACCTAGTGCGTAAGCTACATCCGGTCTGGTACATAACATCACGTACATGATAGACCCAACTGCAGAAGTATAGGGTATCTCGAGCCCTCTGCAAATCAGTCTTGGGAGACATCTCTTTAGACAGAGTGATTCCTGAACAAGCGGGTAAATTACCACGCTTAGAATCTTCCATACTAAACCTCTTTAGTATGGTGTCAATGTACTTACATTGGGACAATCCCAACATCCTTTTAGATCTATCCCTATAGATCTTTATCCCCAGGATGTAGGAGGCATTACCCAGATCTTTCATGGAGAACTTTTGTGATAAGAAGAGCTTGACAGAGTGTAGCATAAGAACATCATTTCCTATCAAGAGTATGTCATTCACGTACAATACAAGGAAGACAACCTTACTCTCTACCACCTTTTTGTATATACAAGGTTCATCTACGTTTTTTATGAAGTCAAACTCTTTGACTGCCACATCAAAACAGATGTTCCAACTCAACGATGCCTGCTTTAATCCGTAGATTTATTTAAGCATCTTGCACACCTTTCCGTTGCTCCCACTGTCTACAAAGCCCTATGGATGTGTCATGTACATGCTCTCTTCTAAATCACCATTTAGAAAAGCGGTCTTGACGCCCATCTGCCAGATTTCGTAGTCATGGTATGCAGCAATGGCAAGTAGGATCCTGATGGACTTAAGCATAGCCACTAGAGAAAATTTTTCATCATAATCGACACTTGGTCATTGACGAAAACCTTTTGCTACAAGTCTTGCTTTGAAGGTCTCAACCTTTCCATCTACACTAAGTTTCTTCTTAAAGATTCATTTGCTCTCAATGGGTTTTACCCCTTCAGGAGAAACTTCCAAAGTCTATACTTTGTTGGTGTACATAGATTCCATCTCAGATCGCATAGTATCCAGCCATTTCACAGAGTCCCCACTTGTGATGGCTTGCTCGAAACTAGTTGGGTTATCATCTTCCATGATACAATCCTCACTCCCACCGTCTATAAGAAAACTGTAGTATCTCTCAGGTGGATGAGGAACCCTACTAGATCTGCGGAGTGGCTGGGGTTCGTCGGGGACTATCGAATCCTCCGGTTCTACCAAATCATCAGTTGTAGTTTGTGTAGCCGGAACTTCTTCCAGTTCTACCTCATTACCACTAATTTCTTCCACAAGAAATTTCTTTTCTAAAAAGGTGGCATATTGAGAAACAAACACCTTTTGTTCCTCAGTGTGGTGGAAGATATATCCATATGAGTTCTTTGGATATTCCACAAACTTGCACAGAACAGACTTTGCCTCGAGTTTGTCCGGATTTTGCTTTTTAACATAGGCCGGACAACCCCACATCTTAACTCGTTTAAGAGATGGTCTCTTCCCATACCATATCTCATATGGCGTGGTAGGCACGGATTTGGTCGGAACTCTATTCAATAGGTATGCAGCTGTCTCAAGTGCATAACCCTAAAAGGAAATAGGTAACTCAGCAATACTCATTATAGAGCGCACCATATCTAATATGGTGCGATTCCTCCGCTCCAATACTCCATTGTGCTGTGGTGTATACGGAGGAGTAAGCTGAAAGAGAATACCATTCTCTTTTAGATAATCTCGGAATTCCGTGCTTAAGTATTCTTCTTCTCGATCAGATCGAAAGACTTTAATACTTTTACCCGTTTGGTTCTATACTTCGTGCTTATATTCCTTGAATTTCTCAAAAGCTTCAGATTTGTGTTTCAATAGGAACACATGTCCGAATCTTGAGAGATCGTCGATGAATGTAATGAAGTACGAGGAACCATTCTTAGCATGTGTAGACATAGGACCACATACATCACTATGTATCAGTCCTAAGAGTTCAGTATCTCTTTCTCCATGTCCCGTAAACGGAGTTTTGGTCATCTTTCCTTTGAGACATGACTCGCAAGTTTCATAAGATGTAAATTCAAACTAATTCAAATATCCATTTTTATGCAACTTCGCTAGTCTTGTCGCATTGATATGACCAAGTCTACAATGCCACAAGAAGGCTTTGTTCATTTCTGAACTTTTCCTCTTGTGTGTGTTCTGTATATTAAGAACTGTATTTTGATTTAGAACGTATATATCGTTACACAATGTACCAAACCCAATCAACACTTGATTCAGGAAAATGTTCATAACATTTTTCTCTAGTGCAAAGTTATTTCCATCTTTATCTAATAAAGAAACGGATATGATGTTGCACATCATCGACGGTACGTAATAACAGTCATTCAAAATCAATGTATTACCATTTGGTAATACTAGGTGATATTTGCCGACAGTTTCGGCAGCAACAATTGCTCCGTTCCCTACTCTGAGAGACATATCACCCTTTCCCAGTTCTCTACTTCTTCTTAATCCTTGTAACTGATTACAAATATGGGATCCTGATCTGGTATCTAATACCCAGGACGTAGAGCAAACTGAGAAACAGTTCGCAATGACGAACACACCCGAATAAGATGCATCAACATGCTCTTTCTTCGTTCAGGTAGCATAGGAATCCATGCATTCCCCTATTCCTTACTCAGACTTATGACAGTCATAAGATAGAGCAGAACCAACGTTCCCCAGCTCAGTATAATAAGCGGATTCGATCAATACATCCATATATGTGTGTGATGGTCGCTGCATGGAGAGAGAGAGAGAGAGAAGAAAACACTTTAGCATGCGCTCTTGCAAAATTGGATTGGTTATTATCTTATCTAATCAGGATGGCTCCCACTGTTTTTATCAAATCTTCCTTCAAACCCTAAAAAGTAAGATTAGCCGGGATTAATTACACCTTACAAGTTCGCCAATTGGTCAGCCAGGCAGGTATTGGTACTCCGAGGGAGTCTCTCCATGCTTTCGCATGGAACTAATTAAATAACCTCATTTCCGCAGGGGCATAACCCCGTTAACACCTTTCTTAGACACCTACTGGATCAGCTAATTGTAAAGTGGAAAACTCTCCCAGGAGTAAGACTTACTCGCAATGGGTATCGAGATCCAACTATCTCATAGAAGGTATGCAATCTCATTGCAAATTTCAACACTTGAAATTCACGATATATATTTTTATCCCTTGTGATTTATGACCTCGGCTATGGTCAGCAAATCATAAGCGCTAGCCAAGTTCAACCCGTCATTTCGTGATTGAATTAAACCCACCCGTACGACCCTTGGCTATGGTTAACAAAGCCGTACAACTACCCTAATCCAATCGTATCATATGCTGTAGATAAGTACTAATCAGCTACCGTACATTATACTTTGGCTATGGTCAACAAATGCAGCTCGAATACTAAATAGCACTATCTGAAATGATGGAGGGCTACGACTGGTTTTGAAGAAAACCTTTATCGTAACGAACTTGATATCGTTGTAGAATCCAGTGATTTTGAAATGGAGTGGTTTAAGCTCCGCTTTTAAAATCGAGTAGTTTTCAAAACAAACCGAGTGGGTTGTAGCATATGCTATCTTCGCTAAAGAGGTCATTCCCAATGAAGGGATCTGTCACGTCCCGAAAGTGCGGAACATGACCGGCACTTAAACTACGAAATGTCTCGAGGCGTACGTAATCCAAGTAAGCCGAAAACCCAGAAATGCAAACCAAGAAAAGTAGTAGAGTGAAGGAAAACCAATTTAAGTAAGTAGTTTTAATAGCATAAGCCGAATTATGCGGGTTTCTAAAAACATCAAAAATTTCCTGAAAATTTCGGCAGAGTCTCCTTTGTAAATACTGGCCCCCAAGCGGGATACAACATGAATAGTATACGAAATCAATAAAAAGGCATCCCTAAGAGGGAGCTAGCTCTTCGTCAATCGACGGTCACAACCACACAAGCAATATAATATACAACGCCAACGGCGATGATCAAAATTCAAAAGGAAACTCAAAACCCCAAGAAATCTACAGAAAAATAACGCGCGACTCTAAGGTCGAAAGAATAACATCACTGGTCTCTATCTCAAAATAAATACATGTTTGGTTGATGGAACTTCTAGATACAACAGAATAATGATATACAAGATATATAATGGGGGTACGATATAAGTAAACCCACCTACTAGCAAATCACCCGAAGGAAACTATACCCGCAAGCCGTAATGAGACCTACACGGCAAACCTGCAAGAAACTGGGGCACAACGGGGGTGAGTTGCCAACTCGTGAATAGAAAAAAACATCTACGAAAAGAAATCGCATAAATAACGCAATCCTAGGTCAATGATCATAATATATCCTCAATTATATATATAACATGCAACCTATAACAAGGCTAGGGTAAATATCTAACCCGAGTGTAATCTCATGTGCCCGTGTCAGTGCCTCAGGTAGCAATATATCATATGAATGAGGTATGAATGCATGAAAACAGAATACATGTAAATGAAGAACTGTTTTCATAATTTAGTGAGATTTCCTTTGTATTTTTTAAAATGAGGTATCATAATGAAATCAGCATAAAACGGTGCCTAGCATCGGCACAAAACGTAATCCCAATATCTCGATATCTCTCTATCACAGTCTCTGTACCTCAATATCTCGAAATCTCAATGTCTCAATCACAATATCTAGGGCGCCGTCAGTCCAGACCGGCCCCTATCATCCATCTCAAGACCACGACGGTATCCTCCGGATATCCGACGCGTCGGGTAAAATCACCGGTAGGTACTGCTCCCCTGCCTGGCTCACATCGTCATCATCACGCGCTTCTTGCCCCGGGGAACCTTACCGGGTCCACCATTTACCCGAAACGGTTCATCCGTCTCCTCGAATCGGGTCTCGAAATCCATCAGCAAACTCATGGTGGACGACTCATACATCATGGGAAAAACCGCACTTTTTATTTAAAAAGAGAGAAAGCAGTTTATATATGTTTTGCGGTTTTCCTCCAAATCCAGAAAATATCATGGAAATCCGAATCATCAATAGCATGTAAAACCATGAATCTAAGCATGAGAATGAATAACAGTATGCATGAAGCGACAAGTAATAACTGCAATATCTAAGCTGGCATATAAGGTATGTACACTAATATTATGTCAAACTACTGGTTATCAAGCTAAGTTAAGCAATAATATTTTCTAAGGTGTACGTGACATGGCAATTACCGATGAAGATGTGTGTGAGCCGGCAAGTAAGTGTACGTGGTACATATGCATCATCGGTAATGGTGTTGGTGTCCTAACAATATGATATCAACATTGCAATAAGAAATTATAACATAAGTATGCGATGCGAAGCGAACCACAATAATAAGTGGAAGCTGAATACTAGACGCAACTGTAACTAACCTGCATTAATTTAACATAAGTCCTACAAATGGTGCCTTTTGAAATAACACGAATATGGGGTTTTGAAAATAGGGGCTACGGTGTTTTTATGAAAAGATACGTCTTTTGAAATATCCGTAGGATCCCTTGGGCTGTCTTTTAAAATACCCACAATTCGTTAGTTTTTGAAATAGGTAAGAATCGAATCTAATCTAACAACTAAACTAAACTAAAGGGCTAAGCTAACAAGCTGGACTACAGGTAAGGAAACCGCCTAACATCTGAGTCGATCCATATACATACTTGTATATATATTAGTCGGTGATCCCGCCTCAATAATATCATATCCGATACCGTATCTATAATCAGACATCCCACGTCAAGAGTGCGGATCAATCATCAAGATATAGCTCGTACGTAAATCCGTCGTACGGCATCCCCAAATCTGGGTACGGGTCAATATCATATTTCTCACACTATTCCTCTGGTATCCCCTTTATCCAAGATCATAGTCTAGGGTACGGACCTATGTATAGTACAATACTGATACCGCCTAAGTATGCATGGACATGTGTGAAACACTACGTCAAGGACCCGCTACAACGTCATGTCGTATCTCAAATACGAACCCTGCTATATCACCGATCTCACGACCTCAAATCAAATCTCATCGACCCATCTTAAATCCCAAGTACAATCCTCATTATCCATGCATGCGTATATGAATGTACATATGCATAGTCCCATACCCACGCATATATACATATATACACATCCCAATCGGCGCACAAGAAAGTAATGTATGCAAGTCTGTGTGTGCGTATGTGGGTATAACAACTACTCTCGGGTTTCGCACCTAACCCAAAGCTAATCCATGAACACATAATCATAACATGAATGAACATTCTCGTATCATAGAACACCTATATAAACATATATATGAGATACACTACGGACTGCGGGGGTGCTATACGCCATCCATCCGACTTCTCTCCGTAGATATAAATCTACTCACCTGGTCTTTGCTCGCCGGTGCCGACGTCGCCACGTGCTTGCTTGTCGTTTCGAAGTCTACATGGGGTACCTACATATCATAACGCACCGTATCGCATTAAAATCGGACTCATGACCAAAACGGCACACTAATCCCACATAGGTCAAAACCTATGGCTGCTTTCACAAATCAACCCAAAAACCCTCGACGTCGGCGTACAAACGCCAAACCATCAATAAAACCCAAACACACTCATTTTCACGATCACAAGCACTAATTATACTATAAAATAGGTTAAAATTCTCAAAAACCCTAAATTCACCTTAAAAGCCATTTTTCCGAAAATCTAGCAAGCAAAAATTACCCGTTTTAGTACAAAACTCGACGTTTAAACAAATCTAGCAGCCATAATACTTATTAAATAACTTAAATAAGCCATACAAACCATTTCCACGATTTAGTTTCACCAAACCACATACGTTCAAAAAAACTAGTTTGCAAATACACCGATTTTAACTCTTTTTAAAGTAAAATTCACGATTTTACAAATAAGCTTGGTTTTGCATGGTCCAAAGGTATTAAACCACTTATTATAATACTAATAATGACATGAAACTTTAATTATATTTAATCTAAAGTATTTAATAATTTTCCAAAAACCCTAGTTAGCAAAATAGCTTAATTAGACAAATTTTAAAATAACAATTAGCAAACTAGTTACTAGGTAAGATTTTACATGCCATAATATGTTAAATCATACACTTAAACTATGATCAAATGATATAAAACCCTAACTTGATCCATACCCAATTCTAGAATTTCCAAACTTGCAACTAAAGCCTAATTAACACTTAAATAAATTAGCTTTAAGAAATTAACTAACAAATTAAGCAAAATGTTTAGAAATTATACCCAAAACATTTGAAGATCCACAAGCATCCATAGCCTCCCAAATTGAAATCTTATTCCCTAGATCCATGCTAGATAGGCAAATGAGAAATGGGTAGGAGTTGGATTTTGATTTTGTTTTGATTTTGGATGGAATTTGATGAATTTTTGAAGGTAAAAAGGGTGGGATTTTTGGAGAAGAGATGAGATGAGGGAAAGAGAGGGGAGGGGCTGCAGGAATTCAGAAATGGGCATGGCCAATGAGGGGGGGGGGGAGAGGTGAGAGAGTGAGGGTGTTGGTTTCAAAGTCAAAAGAAAAGTCAAAAGCCCATACTTATACATATATATTATTCTTTTCTTTTCATTTCTTGTGAACAAAAAAAAGTGGGGACATGGGGATTGGGGCAGCCCATATTCGGCCAGCAAGAGGGGGAGGTGGAGGTGGTGTATGTGTGTGTGAAGCAATGAACACCAAACACCAATTCAATATGCACCAAAACCCTTTTATTTTCACAAAATAAGCCTTTTTCTTCAATATTTCCTAAACCGTTTTGGCAAACCATTTCATTCCAAAAACCACATGATAAAATTTTGTTTAATGTGTTATGATGCACAAAATTTATTTCAACTCATTCCAATTTGTAATTTTCCCTAATTAAATGTATTAGTGACGGCTTAAAATAATATTAAAATAATTAATTTCGGAAAAAAATTCAGAAAATTTGAAATTTCACCAGTGGCTCAATAAACACCAATTACTAGCAATTACATAGCTAGAATATGTATATTTAATTTTATAATAAAAATATTTGTATTTTGAGTTTTTACAGAAAACCCCCTTATTTTACCGTTTTTTCGAAATTTCACCGAAACGATTTTCAAAACGTTACAATCTTCCCCCCTTAAAGAAATTCGGTCCCCAAATTTATATCAAAACTCCCCCCCCAAAAAACTAAAATATTTCAGCTAAAACCATCAAATCGCCGGGGCTCCGAAATCATAAATACATAAACACATCATAGCGCAATGCATGCGTATGAGTAATGAGTAGATAACTCGAAATCAAAACTCCGTCAAACATCCCGCAATCATCGGAGTCAAGGTGAAGACACGAATGCCAAATCTCAAGCAAGACTGATATGCTATAAATCGGAACTATACATGTAAATATCAGGAGGAAATGCATGCCAAATCATTTAAGTTGCTGTGCAATGCACATAACACTGCACAGTGGCGGATGTCTATCATAAGAAAATAACTATATACAAATATACCTTTGTTTGAAATGTACGTTCCGCCGTTTTGGGAAACAATTTAGAAGGGTTTTTCTTGTTTTAAACGTTTCACGTCATATCAGACACGTAGGTAAATACTGAGATTATAGCTCGGTTTTTGGAATTCCCTTCAATAGCTATCAATGCATGCAAAATACATTCAGATACTGTCCTCTGACTAGTCCTGCTTAGTACGAAAACACATCGCAATTATCATAAAAAAACGTAATGGTCTATAAGAAATCAATCCCAAAATACGCGTATGAATACTACGTGCGTCTGGTGCGCACGACAATCAAAATCCATATACGTGCCATACAAGTGCACAGAAACAAGATCTAAGTGCATCGGGTGTGCACAAAGCATCTGTCGTAGGCAACGTGTGTGCCTGACAGCAAAATCAGGTGCATCTAACATGCACGAAAAAATCTCGATTTAGTGCATCTGGTGTGCACCAAAATCGCATCTCAAGACATGCGCTCAACATGCGCGAAAACCCAAAACCAGGGGCATCCATCATGCACGAAATCATGAAATCCAATATCAAGCGCCGAACATGCGCAAAATCAAATCAGGTGCACAAGGTGCACAAAACAAATATCGAGTATCACAATCGAAATCGAAGTCCAGTGCATCTAAGTGCACAAAAGGCGTATCACTGTACTGCAAGCATAAATAAACTATACAGAGTGCCGGAACCAAATCGTGTGCTTGCATATGCACAAAATCAACTCAAATGTCTAAAACCGTAAAATCACAAACATGTGAAACCAAAGCACGAAAACGATATCAAGTGCAACACTGTGCAAAGATCGTAAATCCTCAATCATCAAAATCAAATCCTGCGAATAAATCACCCAAAACATCGAAATCAATAATGACGGAATAGTACCGCTCAAGCGTATCCTCTAAGAATCTCGGCCAACTGTCGCGGTCACTAGTGGGACGTCTCGTCGATGATCATGAACTCTGGCCTGCTGGTGTGCGTAACAATGACCACTCCTGGGTCAAGGTCTTCACTGTGAATTACCAATCTCTCGGTCCATCGGCTCATCGGCCCTGTCAGGTGTGTTAACGGGGATGATCCCGTTCTGGCACGTCTCTTGTCATCTCCCGGTCAATCATCGCGACCACTCGTAAGACAGCATATCACTGGCATCGGCCTCTGGCTCTCTGAATGTACGTGACACATCTGATCCTGGGTGCAAGTATCATTGCAGCAGTGTCTTGGAAGGAATCCTGCTTACGGTCTCTTCCATGTCTCGTCTCTGCCAACTGTCCGGAAGTCATCGTCCTTTACTATATCTGCGTCTTGCTCAGGAACGACTGCATTCTCATCGCGACTCCTCTGGAAGGTATATCCAAGCACAATGCCTCGTCATGCGTATCACATCTCTGATGTCGGCGGAGAGGAACGTCGTCTTATCCAGATCTTGTACGGACCTCTTTACTCCACTTTCTCTAATGTCGACTGCTTCGGACTCGTCTCATCGTGGCTACATGGACTGAGCTCCAACGGCTATCCTCGTATCGGGAGTCTCCCAAGAAATGCATCTCACCACCTAGCATCCGAATTAAGTCGAGCCATTCGATCGAGTCGTCAAAACCTCATAATCCCCCAAGAGCTCAACATCTTGGGTACAGTTCAACAGTATCGAGTACGTACCACAGCATCGATGGTCCAGCCGTAGAAGGGCAAACCCAAGCCTCACTAATGGCGCCGCGGAACTGCCACAAACCCTAAGGTTCAAAGGCTTTCACACGGTCATTAAGTCGAGTTAGGGTTTCATTCTTCTAGAGGGTCCATAGAATTGCCTGCATGCCTTTTCGAATACTTCAAACTTGGAATAATAGGTTGCTGACATTCGATCGTCTCTATTAACTCTCAACGTCTCCGCATGAAGTCGTCTCTAGCTGGAATCAATCTATCTGATGACCTCGCATCGGGGTAGGCGAACGAACCACCTGTCCAAGTCATTCATCCTTGGGTGACTAGCGAACTTCTATCATCTATTAGTACAACTCGTCCTGCAATAACTCTCATATATGGGACGATATCTCGTCGTTCGCAGGAATAACTGGCTCGCTCGTCTGCACACTAAACAGTGCCTCGACCATCATGAATAAGCAACACACCAACGGTCATCAAAATCTGGCTGGCCTCTATCATTGGCTCAATCCTCTAGTGTCGATCAGCACATCCGAGTAACCTCATAAAGGAGATCCGCCAAACGCTCGTGGCGCAACGCTCGTGGCGCGGAAACACAGTAAAAAGACACATCTCTGCAATCGTGTGTTGCCGGAATTTCGCCCTGGTCAGTCCTCGTTCGTGACGAGCCCGTGCTGACCGCAACTCTAGCCGTAGCTCTCCCTACCCGTAATCGTGGCAGCAAAACCATAAGTGATACCGATGAGGCTAAATCAGGAATGAATATAATACTGAACAAAGAAATATACATCCTAAGGCTTCTTAAATGGAGTAGCGTATCGTAGGTATGCCGCGGAACATACCCACGATACGTCACTCTACTTTAGTCACCTATTCCATCAACCAAGGGTCATCCTACGCTCCGAAGGTAAAACCTAACGCTCTGATACCAACTTTGTCACGTCCCGAAAGTACGGAACATGACCGGCACTTAAACTATGAAACGTCTCGAGGCGTACGTAATCCAAGTAAGCCGAAAACCCAGAAATGCAAACCAAGAAAAGTAGTAGAGTGAAGGAAAACCAATTTAAGTAAGTAGTTTTAATAGCATAAGCCGAATTATGCGGGTTTCTAAAAACATCAAAAATTTCCTGAAAATTTCGGCAGAGTCTCCATTGTAAATACTGGCCCCCAAGCGGGATACAACATGAATAGTATACGAAATCAATAAAAAGGCATCCCCAAGCGGGAGCTAGCTCTTCGTCAATCGACGGTCACAACCACACAAGCAATATAATATACAACGCCAACGGCGAGGATCAAAATTCAAAAGGAAACTCAAAACCCCAAGAAATCCACAGAAAAATAACGCGCGACTCTAAGGTCGAAAGAATAACATCACTGGTCTCTATCTCAAAATAAATACATGTTTGGTTGATGGAACTTCTAGATACAACAGAATAATAATATACAAGATATATAATGGGGGTACGATACAAGTAAACCCACCTACTAGCAAATCACCCGAAGGAAACTATGCCCGCAAGCCGTAATGAGACCTGCACGGCAAACCTGCAAGAAACTAGGGCACAACGGGGGTGAGTTGCCAACTCGTGAATAGAAAAAAACATCTACGAAAAGAAATCGCATAAATAACGCAATCCTAGGTCAATGATCATAATATATCCTCAATTATATATATAACATGCAACCTATAATAAGGCTAGGGTAAATATCTAACCCGAGTGTAATCTCATGTGCCTGTGTCAGTGCCTCAGGTAGCAACATATCATATGAATGAGGTATGAATGCATGAAAACATAATACATGTAAATGAAGAACTGTTTTCATAATTTAGTGAGATTTCCGTTGTATTTTTCAAAATGAGGTATCATAATGAAATCAGTATAAAACGGTGCCTAGCATCGGCACAAAACGTAATCCCAATATCTCGATATCTCTATATCACAGTCTCTGTACCTCAATATCTCGAAATCTCAATGTCTCAATCACAATATCTAGGGCGCCGTCAGTCCAGACCGGCCCCTATCATCCATCTCAAGACCACGACGGTATCCTCCGGATATCCGACGCGTCGGGTAAAATCACCGGTAGGTAGTGCTCCCCTGCCAGGCTCACATCGTCATCATTACACGCTTCTTGCCCCGGGGTACCTTACCGGGTCCACCATGTATCCGAAACGGTTTATCCGTCTCCTCGAATCGGGTCTCGAAATCCATCAGCAAACTCATGGTGGACGACTCATACATCATGGGAAAAACCGCACTTTTTATTTAAAAAGAGAGAAAGCAGTTTATATATGTTTTGCGGTTTTCCTCCAAATCCAGAAAATATCATGGAAATCCGAATCATCAATAGCATGTAAAACCATGAATCTAAGCATGAGAATGAATAACAGTATGCATGAAGCGACAAGTAATAACTACAATATCTAAGCTGGCATATAAGGTATGTACACTAATATTATGTCAAACTACTGGTTATCAAGCTAAGTTAAGCAATAATATTTTCTAAGGTGTACGTGACATGGCAATTACCGATGAAGATGTGTGTGAGCCGGCAAGTAAGTGTACGTGGTACATATGCATCATCGGTAATGGTGCTGGTGTCCTAACAATATGATATCAACATTGCAATAAGAAATTATAACATAAGTATGCGATGCGTAGCGAACCACAATAATAAGCGGGAGCTGAATACTAGATGCAACTGTAACTAACCTGCATTAGTTTAACATAAGTCCTACAAATGGTGCCTTTTGAAATAACACGAATCATGGGGTTTTGAAAATAGGGGCTACGGTGTTTTTATGAAAAGATACGTCTTTTGAAATATCCGTAGGATCCCTTGGGCTGTCTTTAAAATACCCACGATTCGTTAGTTTTTGAAATAGGTAAGAATCGAATCTAATCTAACAACTAAACTAAACTAAAGGGCTAAGATAACAAGCTGGACTACAGGTAAGGAAACCGCCTAACATCTGAGTCGATCCATATACATATTTGTATATATATTAGTCGGTGATCCCGCCTTAATAATATCATATCCGATACCATATCTATAATCAGACATCCCAAGTCAGGAGTGCGGATCAATCATCAAGATATAGCTCGTACGTAAATCCGTCGTACGGCATCCCCAAATCTGGGTACGGGTCAATATCATATTCCTCACACTATTCCTCTGGTATCCCCTTTATCCAAGATCATAGTCTAGGGTACTGACCTATATCTAGTACAATACTGATACCGCCTAAGTATGCATGGACGTGTGTGAAACACTACGTCAAGGACCCGCTACAACGTCATGTCGTATCTCAAATACGAACCCTGCTATATCACCGATCTCACGACCTCAAATCAAATCTCATCGACTCATCTTAAATCCCAAGTACTATCCTCATTATCCATGCATGCGTATATGAATGTATATATGCATAGTCCCATACCCACGCATATATACATATATACACATCCCAATCGGCGCACAAGAAAGTAATGTATGCAAGTCTGTGTGTGCGTATGTGGGTATAACAACTACTCTCGGGTTTCGCACCTGACCCAAAGCTAATCCATGAACACATAATCATAACATGAATGAACATTCTCGTATCATAGAACACCTATATAAACATATATATGAGATACACTACGGACTGCGGGGGTGCTATACGCCATCCACCCGACTTTTCCCCGTAGATATAAATCTACTCACCTGGTCCTTGCTCGCCGGTGCCGACGTCGCCACGTGCTTGCTTGTCGTCTCGAAGTCTACATGGGGTACCTACATATCATAACGCACCGTATCGCATTAAAATCTGACTCATGACCAAAACGACACACTAATCCCACATAGGTCAAAACCTATGGCTGCTTTCACAAATCAACCCAAAAACCCTCGACGTCGGCGTACAAACGCCAAACCATCAAGAAAACCAAACACACTCATTTTCACGATCACAAGCACTAATTATACTATAAAATAGGTTAAAATTCTCAAAAACCCTAAATTCACCTTAAAAGCCATTTTTCCGAAAATCTAGCAAGCAAAAATTACCCGTTTTAGTACAAAACTCGACGTTTAAACAAATCTAGCGGCCATAATACTTATTAAATAACTTAAATAAGCCATACAAACCATTTCCACGATTTAGTTTCACCAAACCACATACGTTCAAAAAAAACTAATTTGCAAAAATACCGATTTTAACTCTTTTTAAAGTAAAATTCACGATTTTACAAATAAGCTTGGTTTTGCATGGTCCAAAGGTATTAAACCACTTATTATAATACTAATAATGACATGAAACTTTAATTATATTTAATCTAAAGCATTTAATAATTTTCCAAAAACCCTAGTTAGCAAAATAGCTTAATTAGACAAATTTTAAAATAACAATTAGCAAACTAGTTAGTAGGTAAGATTTTACGTGCCATAATATGTTAAATTATACACTTAAACTATGATCAAATGATATAAAACCCTAACTTGATCCATACCCAATTCTAGAATTTCCAAACTTGCAATTAAAGCCTAATTAACACTTAAATAAATTAGCTTTAAGAAATTAACTAACAAATTAAGCAAAATGTTTAGAAATTATACCCAAAACATTTGAAGATCCACAAGCATCCATAGCCTCCCAAATTGAAATCTTATTCCCTAGATCCATGCTAGATAGGCAAATGAGAAATGGGTAGGAGTTGGATTTTGATTTTGTTTTGATTTTGGATGGAATTTGATGAATTTTTGAAGGTAAAAAGGGTGGGATTTTTGGAGAAGAGATGAGATGAGGGAAAGAGAGGGGAGGGGCTGCAGGAATTCAGAAATGGGCATGGCCAATGAGGGGGGGAAGAGGTGAGAGAGTGAGGGTGTTGGTTTCAAAGTCAAAAGAAAAGTCAAAAGCCCATACTTATACATATATATTATTCTTTTCTTTTCATTTCTTGTGAACAAAAAAAAGTGGGGACATGGGGATTGGGGCAGCCCATATTCGGCCAGCAAGAGGGGGAGGTGGAGGTGGTGTGTGTGTGTGTGAAGCAATGAACACCAAACACCAATTCAATATGCACCAAAACCCTTTTATTTTCACAAAATAAGCCTTTTTCTTCAATATTTCCTAAACCGTTTTGGCAAACCATTTCATTTCAAAAACCACATGATAAAATTTTGTTTAATGTGTTATGATGCACAAAATTTATTTCAACTCATTCCAGTTTGTAATTTTCCCTAATTAAATGTATTAGTGACGGCTTAAAATAATATTAAAATAATTAATTTCGGAAAAAAATTCAGAAAATTTGAAATTTCACCAGTGGCTTAATAAACACCAATTACTAGCAATTACATAGCTAGAATATGTATATTTAATTTTATAATAAAAATATTTGTATTTTGACTTTTTACAGAAACCCCCGTTATTTTACCGTTTTTTCGAAATTTCACCGAAACGATTTTCAAAACGTTACAGGATCTAGGCTCTTTCCTCATCGAATGAGGTGCTGGATATTCGTAATGGAATACCGCTATGCAAAGCAATAATTAGAGCTACCTTTTTGAAAAAAATTGATTCTACAATATCTTTAGGTTTCTTTCTTTCTATTAATCTCATTAATGACGTCCCATCATTTATGTTTCCTAAACATCACAGAAGAAACGAATGAACATAAGCAACGTTTATTATATAAGCAACATTTTTTTATATATATCATATATATAGCATTCGTCTCACGCAGTTATATAATCACATCACAGAACTTAGGCAGCAGAAACAAACATATGAAATATAGGATATACTAGGAGGTCCGTGTTTTAAATTAAGCCAGTAATGAAAAACACGGATTCCACGATCATGATGAATAGCCAACCCCACATCCCTAGATTCTGCGAGAGCGGAAAGTGACCCTGTCAATTCTAGAGTTAGGCGACCCGGTCTCGACTTATCGAGATGGCTTCCCACTGGACTCTAGAACCGGTTACTTGTGCTTCCCATCTTGGGTCTATCCTAATGCGGAAAAGTAAATAATATACATCAACGGTGACGACAACTTCAACCCGAAAGTGTCCCAATAAAAGAATATTACATACAAATATTTTACATGAATGAAAATAGAAAAACTCTCATCTCACGCAAAAACCCCGGCTATTCATTCACGATGAATATAATATATCACAGCAACACATAACATCACATATCATCAACGTAAGTAAATATGCGTATCCCGAATATCGTTGACATATAGCAACGAGATCGGAGATATCCCATATATTACACTTACGGTCGCAGAAAAGAAAAGAAAAACTACAATAATTAGAATCCGCATCTTACCTTAGACATCATAAACCCTAAATACTCTCACATCTCAGATTTCATGCCTAACCCTTTAAATCTTGCATTTATGTCTCGAATTGAAAACACTTTTCAATATCAAGTCGGGTAATTCAACAAGATTCCCGAAAAAATGATCGAATGCTCGTCAGGAACTTTAGTAGATTGTTGCACCCTTGATGCCGACGACGAAGTGCACTTAGCCGGAACACCGTGGCCGCAAGTGTAGGGTCCCTAGGCACACTAGTGAGGTCTCACAAGGCATCGAACATGCCAATTTCAAAATTCTAGGTGCCGAGAGACCCGACTACGGACCGTTTGCTAGAAAACTAGGCGAAAAGTAAACTAGTTAACACTTAACTAAGAGATGCGGAAATACAACCTTTGTATATCCGGTTCTCCACCTCCATAGCTCCGAAACGAAGTCCTCTCCGCTGTCCAAAAAGAATCCGGGCTCTAGCGTCGACTTCATCGGAGAATAAGCGAGCTAGGTCGTCGATGTCCATGCCGAAGATGATCTACGCCGAGGCATCGCTAGATCAAGCTCACAACTTCACCAAGTTATGAAACTTGTGAAGTAAACACACTCTACTACTTGGCAAGAGTAGAGGATGAAGAAATAGGAAGTGGGTAGACTTTAGTTTGGATTTCTCACTCATATCATCAAGTTGCCATTGATGGTCAAGCTTTTCTTCACTTGAAGGAAGAAGAAGAAGAAAGCAAGAAGATGATAATTATTATGATAAGAATCATTTAAAATGAAAAGAATAATCCATTCTTATCATAAGGTGAACCATGGTAAAGTGTAGAGAGCTAATCATGGTTAAAGGAATGGTTAGGGTCAAGCTATAGACAAAATGGTCACTTAGTCAAAAGATCAAGAAGCTTCAACTAGAATCCAAAATTAGCAACCATTTCATTTCATTTCTTTTATTCATTTATCATAAATAAATGGATAATTAAATAAGATAAATGAATAACAAATAATAAACCCTAACCTATTCATTAACCAAGGTTTAACACTTTACACTTAACCAAAAAGCATGTATCATCAAACATGATACAAGCTAGTGCACAAATCATATCACATATATAATGCGCACACCGAGTGAGAAAATCCATTTAAAGTGAACCGATACTAGTTAATGCAAAGTAATATATCAAATATATAATTATGCATCAAATCATTAAATCAACACTTGATTTAACGATCCGGTCATATCGTATATAACCGACTAGTATGCAATGCATCGGTTTATCGAATCAACCCTTGATTCGATAACTAGGGTATATCGCATATAACCTAATCGATACATTCATCGCGAGAATGAAATACGGTATCACATACACGCATTATTCTCGGTCCCGCACATATCTCATATGCGCTCCTATTTCGTTTCGCTTGAGCCAGGAAACCTCTGAGTAGGACTCTAAAGACTCGTCAATACGCCGGCAGCAGGTGATGATCATATCAAACACCCACAAGCCGCAAGCGGTCTGCTAAACGTAACGGCCACCCGGGTATTGAGCGATCTGAAGATCGACGAGCAAGCCCGCTCACACTCCAGTGAATCCGACCAGTGACACTACCGTACAGTCCGGTCTGATCGTCTGATATGTCGCATATCTCGCCTAGGGGTGGTAAACGTCAGACCCCAATAGCTCGATAAGTCGTGTCGATATGAGGTCTATAACTGTTCGAGAAACTACTGGTAACACTTACCAGTAAATCTCAGCAACCCTGGCCAGGGATTTCCTGTTATAGCCAATCGAACACAGCGCAACATCAACTCCCTATACCGGGAGAGACGAATCCCCTCCTATCGCTCATTGCCTCCATGTGACTCGGGACTGTACCCAAAAACCACCGTTTTGCACGCCCTCTTAGACGTGGTAAGATGGAAATCAAAGCACAGTGGGAACCATACAAGACTCTATGACGATCTCGGGTTAACAGACTACTCTGTACCAGTGTCACCAGAGAACTGCCATCTGACGTGAGGTATAATACCATCTGGGAGTTCTCGGCGAGTCCGTCCAGTGTACCCAGTCTCTACTGAGCACCCGTATATCATCTCTGATGTCAAACACCAATGGATATGGGATCATCCATCACCCATCTATATAGGTCGAGAAGGTATACGCTAGTCTACTCTGGTATATCGATGCCCCGTCTCGATACACCACGACTAGGGAAGGGACTTTGAAGGATGTACTTATGGACTACCATGTCCCTACTAGTATGATCCGCATCATAATCCAGGTAGTCAAGTACAGATCCTAAGGGCTTTACCAACATGTAACAGAGAGACAATCAGCATACACGTTAAGGTAAAGGTCAACCAGATAGCATACTATCATGTCGAGCAAGAAAGTCCTCCCTATATATGTCCCAGCATCCACTACAATATACATCCAATGTACAGTAATGGCCTCTAGGGCATACATATAACTAACAATCTCCCACTTGCACTAGGGCCATCTGTAGCAGTGGTTGTAGTATCTCATACTCAACCATGCCATAAAAGTCTCTCTCTGGGAACAGGCCTTTGTGAGTGGATCCGCTGTGTTGTCCTCTGAGTCTACTCTCCAAACCTCGATCACCCTGGAGATCAACTATCTCCATGATCAGGTGATACTGCCTTAGAATATGTCTGGATCACTGATGGGACCGGCGTTCCTTGGCATAAGCCACAACTCCATTGTCACACAATGGGAGGAACATAGTTCATCTCATGAACCAATATACACCCAAACACCCTCTTTGGTAGCATCTTAAGTAGCGATGTATCTAGCCTTTATCGTCTAGTATGTCACGGTATCTAGCTTGGAACTCTTCCAACATACCGTCCCTCCACTGAGGGTAAAGACAATGCCTGTGACTGACATTCAGTCGTCTTTATCACCCTGGAACCCTTCGAGTGATTCTCCCCAGGATCGTTGATACCGTCTCACTACATCTAGTGAGAATTCTAACATCCATTTAGATCTATCTCATAGATCCAAACCCAGGATTTAATAGGTATCATTTTGATCCTATTGAAGAATCCTTGTGATAAACGGAGATCGATCGAGCGTAGCATAGGAAACTCCTTCCCTATCAAGAGTATGTCATCCACGTACTCTACGAGGATCGTCACCATACTCCCTACTACCCTTTTGTATATACAAGGTTCATCTACCATTTTGATGATGTCAACTTCTTTGACTAATCCATCAAAATAGATGTTCCAACTCCGCGATGCCTGCTTTATCCTATAAAGCATCTTGCACACGTTTCCGCTGCTCCCACTGTCTACGAAGCCCTCTGGCTGTGTACTTATAGACGCTCTCTTCTAAATCATCATTTAGAAAAACAGTCAAGACACCCAACCACCAGATATCGTAGTCATGGTATGTAGCCGTGGCAAGTAGGATCTGGATGGACTTAAGCATCGATCCTTAGAAAAGGTTTCAACATAATCCACACCTGGTCAATGATGCAAACCTTTAACAAGTCTAGCTTTGAAAGTCTCAACTTTTCCATCTACACCAAGTAATCTTCTCAAGATATACTTGCTCCTGATGGGGATTTAACCCTTCAGATGTAGCAACCAAAGTCCATACTTTGTTGGTGTACATGGATTCCATCTCAGATCACTAAGCATCCAGCCATTCTTACAGAGTCTTACTCCTGATAGCCTGCTCGAAGCTAGTTAGGTCATCATCTCATGATGCAATCCTCGCTCCCACTGTCATAGAGCAACCGAAGTATCTCTCAGGTGGGTGAGGAACCCTACTAGATCGTCGGAGAGGCTGAGGTTCGTTGGTAACTATTGAATCCTTTGGTTCTTTCAAATCATCTGCTGTAGTTTGTATAGCTGGAACATTTCCAGTTCTACATAACAGATCTTGCCTCGAGCTTTTCTGGATTTTGCTTTTAGACATAGCCCGGACAACCCCAAATCTTAACTAACTTAAGATATGGGCTCTTTCCTTTCCATATCACATATGAAGTGGTAGGCAACTGATTTGATTCGAACCCTATTCAATAGGTATGCAACTTCATAAGTGCATAACTCCTAAAAGGAAAAAGGTAACTCAGTAGTACTCATCATAGAGCACACCATATCAAATAGGGTGTATCTGGTCCGTCCCGACATACCATCGTGCTATGGTGTATACGGAGGAGTAATGCCGAGAGAGAATCTCATTCTCCTTTAGAATAGTCCAGGAATCCCGTGCTCAAGTATTCTCCTCCTTGATCTCATCATAGGACATAATACTTATACCCGTATTGGTTCTCTACTTCTAACTTATATTCTGTGAATACCTCAAAAGGTTCGGACTTGTGTTTCAACAGGAACATAGGTCTGAATCTTGAGAGATTATCAGAGAATGTAACGAAGTACAAAGAACCGGTCCTGGCATGTGTAGACAGGGGACCTTACATACATCAACATATATCATCCCAATAGTTCACTAACTCTTTCTCTGTTTCCAGTAAACGGAGCTGTGGTCATCTTATCTTTGTGACATGACTGGGGAGCTTCACAAGATGTAAATTCAAACTGATTTAAATATGCATCTAAATGGAACTTCAGCCAGTCGGGTTGCATTGATCTGACCTAGTCTACAATGCCTCAAGAAGGATTCGTTCATTTCTGAACTCTTCCTCTTGTGTGTGTTCAGTATACGAAGAACTGTAGTTTGATTTAGAACATTAATGCTTTTAGATAACGTGCCTGAACCGATCAACTTTTGATATAGGAAATGTTTATAACATTATCCAACAATACAAAATTTTATCATTTCTTTACTAATAAAGAGATAGATATGATTTTGTATATCAGGTTCGGTATCTAATAACATTCGTTCAGAATCAATGTATTGGTAATACAGGGTGATAGTGACCGACAGACTTGGCTGCAACACTTGCCCCGTTTTCTGCCTCATGAAACTTATCACCCGTTCTCAGTTCTCTACCTTTCTGTAGCCTTATGTAACAGATTACATATCTGGGATCCTGATCTGGTATCACATACCCAGGACGTAGAGGATACGGAGAAACAGTTCTTTGTAAGGAACACACCCGAAGATGATGCATCATCATGCACTCTCCTCGTTTGGGCGGCACGGGAAATCTGGTATTCCCCAATTTCCTGCTCTGTCTTATAACAATTATAAGTTGGAGCAGGACCAACGTTCCCCAGCTCAGTATAACAACCGGGTTCGGTCAATAATCCGTATTATTATCTTGATTAAGGCGTGATATGGTCGCTACCTGGAGAGAGAGAGAAGAAAACACTCAGCGTGCGCTCTTGCAAGAATAGATTGGTTATTATTTTATCTAATCAGGATGGCTCCCACTGCTTTTTATTAAATCTTCCTTCAAACCCTAAAAGGAAAGACTAGCCGGGATTAATTACACACTACAAGTTCGCCAATCTTTCAGCCAGGCCAGTGTCGGAACTTTGAGGGAGGTCCCCCGTGCTTTCGCACGAACCTAATTAATGTAAACCTCGTTTTCCCAGAGGCGTAACCTCGTTAACACCTTTCTAGACACCTACTTGATCGGCTAATTGTAATGTATAAAACTCTCCCAAGAGTAACTCTTACTCGCAGCGGGTATCGGGATCCAACTATCTCATAGAAGGTATGCAATCTCATTGCAAATTTCAACACTTGAAACTCCCGATAATATTTTTCCCCGAGCGATCTATGACCTTGACGAGGTCAACAAACCAAAGACCGCAAGTCAAGTTCAACCCGTCATTTCTTGATTGAATCAAACCCACCCGCACGACCCTTGACAAGGTCAACAAGGCCGCACGACTACCCTAACCCAATCTGCATCATATGCATAAGCAGATAAATACTGGTTAGCTACCGCACACTGCGCCTTGACAAGGTCAACAAACGCAGCACGAATACTAAACAGGATTTATCTGAAATGACGGAGGGCTACGACAGGTTTTTCTGAAAACCTATTGCGTAATGAACTTGATATCGTTGTAGGATCGAATGAATTTTGAAATGGAGTGTTTTTTAGGCTTTTCCAGTTTTGCTAAAGGAGTCACTCCCGGTGAAGGGATCGTCGGTCCTTTCCTTGTCGAATGAGGTGCGGGATATATCATATATATCACTGTGCAAAGCAAAAACACTTAAAAGCAATCAAAAGACAAACCGAATGTGTAGCATCTGCCAGTTATTGCTAAAGGAGTCACTCCCGGTGAAGGGATCTCGGTCCTTTCCTTATCGAATAAGGTGCAGGATATATCACATATACCGCTGTGCAAAGCAAGAACTGTAGCTACCTGTTTTATTTTGAAATTCGATTCTACAACATCTTAGGTTTCTTTTCTTTCATTAATCTCATTAATGAAGTCCCATCATTTAAGTACCTAAACATCACAGATAGATATGACGTACACTTATGCCATCCGCATTCGCCTCGATGTCCCCTCGTGCACCGTTAGGTTAGGTAACTAACGACAGAGCAGGGCAGGGCTAGCGCGGGTGTAAAACATAAGTAACGTTTATATAATATATCATATATACTATATACTATATCTATCACAGAACATCACATGATCACATCACAGATATCGCAGCAGAAGAATCATATGAAATATTGGACATACTAGGACGTCCGTGTTTTCAATACGAGCCAGTATAAAACACGGATTCCACGGTCGTGATGAATAGCCAAACCCACACCCCTAGACCCCTACGAGAGCGGCAAGCAACCCTACCAATTCTAGAGTTAGGAGACCCGGACTCGACTCCTCGAGTTGGTCTCCCACTGGACTCCAGAACCCGGTTACTTGTGCCCTCCTCCTTGGGTCTATCCTAGTGCGGAAAAGTAAATAATATACAAGAGGTGACAACTTCCGCAACCTGGAAGCGCCCCAAATAAAAGAATATTACATACAAGTTTTTACATGAATGAAAATGAAAAACACTCATCTCACATAAAAACCCCCGGCTATTCAAACACGACGATCCAATATAACATATCCAGCAACACATAACATCACATGTCATCAACGTAAGTAAATATGCGCATCCCAATTGTCGTTGACATATAGCAACGAAACCGGCGATATCACATATTACACTTACGGTCACAGAAAAGAAAGTGTAAAACTACAACAGTTGGAATCCGCAACCACCTCAGACATCGCATGCCTGACCAAATGAATTTCTTAGACATCGCATGCCTAACAATTATAAACCCCGCATTTTAGTCTCAAAATCGAAAACACTTTTCAATATCAAGTCGGGTAATTCAACAAGATTCCCGACATCCTGATCCAATGCTCGTCGCAAACTTCAGTAGACGGCCGCACCCCCGATACCGTCGACGAAGTGCACCAAGGCGGAACACCGCTGCCGCGAGCACCCGAACGGATGCTTTCGGCGACGGGGTTCTCCTACAGTCACTTGGTTGGGGCTATGGAGTGAGGCTGTCTATTAAGTTTACCCGACGAGTATCCGCATACGCTACGTGATTGCGACGGACTTTTGATCACATCAAAATTCCGTGGCAACCGATCAAGTGAGACTAAACTGCTATGTTTATAACATTCATTTAGTTATCTCATAACTATTGTGAATTCCAATTATTGTATCCCATTCCAGATAAACAGAAAATGTTAAACTTTCCGATCGAACAATCGAACACCCAAGTTTTCCCGATACAGATCAACACATGAAACAAGTCTAACAACATTCCGTTCGTGCCTCAGTACCAACGGTCCAGCCGTAGAAGGGTCAAGCCAGCGCCTCACATGTGGCACGCCGTACTGCCCCAAACCCGAAGGTTCAAAGGGCAGTTCAAGACGGTCACATAATCGAGTTAAGGTTTGTTGTCTTCTAGAGGGTCCATCGAGTTACTTGCACTACTTAGAACGTCGTTAAACTACGGAAAAATCCAACACTTGGAAATTTCTCGACAGGGGAAAAATTGGGTATTTATATCCGGTCGAACTTTTTAACATATTCTAAAATTTATCCGGAAAGCAACACAGACAAAATTTGATAATCCGATCGAACTCATGAAAACCCAAAACAACCCCTGAAAACTCAACTGTATAATAAATATTAAAATATCCCAGGAAAATCAGCACAGAAATCTGAGAATTACTGTGAAAAGAAAAATGCGCAAAACGACAAAACCACCGCGGAACCGCCGCGGCATGCATAGCACGTGCCGCGGTTCCGCGGTGGAAAAGTTGATTTAGGCCCACGAAATTTACAGTAATTCTTAGAAAACCCTGCTTGATTTTCTGCATATTTTTAATCTTGAAAAATCCACAATTTTAAAATCTGGACAGAGAGCATTCTCGGGTGTGGGTTTCGGGTTCGTTCGGGTTTCAAATTCCGTCTGGACTTCGCCTAAGGCTTTAGCTAGGCTCTGATACCACTGTAGGGTCCCTAGGCACACTAGTGAGGTCTCACAAGGCATCGAACATGCCAATTTCAAAAATTCTAGGTGCCGAGAGACCCGACTACGGACCGTTTGCTAGAAAACTAGGCGAAAAGTAAACTAGTTAACACTTAACTAAGAGATGCGGAAATACAACCTTTGTAGATCCGCTTCTCCACCTCCATAGCTCCGAAACGAAGTCCTCTCCGCTGTCCAAAAAGAATCCGGGCTCTAGCATCGACTTCATCGGAGAATAAGCGAGCTAGGTCGTCGATGTCCATGCCGAAGATGATCTACGTCTAGGCATCGCTAGATCAAGCTCACAACTTCACCAAGTCATGAAACTTGTGAAGTAAACACACTTTACTACTTGGAAAGAGTTAGAGGATGAAGAAATAGGAAGTGGGTAGACTTTAGTTTTGGATTTCTCACTCATATCATCAAGTTGCCATTGATGGTCAAGCTTTTCTTCACTTGAAGGAAGAAGAAGAAGAAAGCAAGAAGATGATAATTATTATGATAAGAATCATTAAAAATGAAAAGAATAATCCATTCTTATCATAAGTGAACCATGGTAAAGTGTAGAGAGCTAATCATGGTTAAAGGAATGGTTAGGGTCAAGCTAGAGACAAAATGGTCACTTAGTCAAAAGATCAAGAAGCTTCAACTAGAATCCAAAATTAGCAACCATTTCATTTCATTTTCTTTTATTCATTTATCATAAATAAATGGATAATTAAATAAGATAAATGAATAACAAATAATAAACCCTAACCTATTCATTAACCAAGGTTTAACACTTTACACTTAACCAAAAAGCATGTATCATCAAACATGATACAAGCTAGTGCACAAAATCATATCACATATATAATGCGCACACCCGAGTGAGAAAATCCATTTAAAGTGAACCGATACTAGTTAATGCAAAGTAATATATCAAATATATAATTATGCATCAAATCATTAAATCAACACTTGATTTAACGATCCGGTCATATCGTATATAACCGACTAGTATGCAATGCATCGGTTTATCGAATCAACCCTTGATTCGATAACTAGGGTATATCGCATATAACCTAATCGATACATTCATCGCAAGAATGAAATACGGTATCACATACACGCATTATTCTCGGTCCCGTACATATCTCATATGCGCTCCTATTTCGTTTCGCTTGAGCCAGGAAACCTCTGTGTAGGACTCTAAAGACTCGTCAATACGCCGGCAGCAGGTGATGATCATATCAAACACCCACAAGCCGCAAGCGGTCTGCTAAACGTAACGGCCATCCGGGTATTGAGTGATCTGAAGATCGACGAGCAAGCCCGCTCACACTCCAGTGAATCCGACCAGTGACACTACCGTACAGTCCGGTCTGATCGTCTGATATGTCGTATATCTCGCCTAGGGGTGGTAAACGTCAGACCCCAATAGCTCGATAAGTCGTGTCGATATGAGGTCTATAACTGTTCGAGAAACTACTAGTAACACTTACCAGTAAATCTCAGCAACCCTGGCCAGGGATTTCCTGTTATAGCCAATCGAACACAGCGCAACATCAACTCCCTATACCGGGAGAGACGAATCCCCTCCTATCGCTCATTGCCTCCATGTGACTCGGGACTGTACCCAAAAACCACCGTTTTGCACGCCCTCTTGGACGTGGTAAGATGGAAATCAAAGCACAGTGGGAACCACACAAGACTCTATGACGATCTCGGGTCAACTGACAACTCTTTACCAGTGTCACCAGAGAACTGCCATCTGACGTGAGGTATAATACCATCTAGGAGTTCTCGGCGAGTCCGTCCAGTGTACCCAGTCTCTACTGAGCACCCGTATATCATCTCTGATGTCAAACACCAATGGATATGGGATCATCCATCGCCCATCTGTATGGGTCGAGAAGGTATACGCTAGTCTACTCTGGTATATCGATGCCCCGTCTCGATACACCCACGACTAGGGACTTTGAAGGATGTACTTATGGACTACCATGTCCCTACTAGTATGATCCGCATCATAATCCAGGTAGTCAAGTACAGATCCTAAGGGCTTTACCAACATGTAACAGAGAGACAATCAGCATACACGTTAAGGTAAAGGTCAACCAGATAGCATACTATCATGTCGAGCAAGAAAGTCCTCCCTATATATGTCCCAGCATCCACTACAATATACATCCAATGTACAGTAATGGCCTCTAGGGCATACATATAACTAACAGCAAGCACCCGAGTGGATGCTTTTGGCAGCGAGGTTATCTTATAGTCACTTGGTCGGGTCAATGAGGTATGGCTATCTAGTAGTGTTATCCGGCGAGTGTTTGCGTACTATACACGATTGCGATGGAGTTTTGATCCGAATCAAAACTCCGTGGCGATCAATGAACCGAGACTAAAACGCTAGATTTACAAATTACAAACTAGTTTTCACAAAACTAATTTAATGTGGATTCCTGTCACGACCCAAATTAAGAACGCGACCGGCACTTAAATCACGCAACGTCTAAAGACGTAACTTAATTCAAGTAAGCTGAAAACCCAGAAATCTAAACCATAAAGGATAGAGTGGTAAAAACAGTTAAAACCTTCGTTAAAAATTTAAAAACTTAAGTTAATTTTCTTAAAATTTTTGGCAGCATCTCCTTTATAAATTCTAGCCCTAAACGGGTACAAAAAACATAGAATATAAACGCATCCCTAAACGGGAGCAACTCACGCCTAAAGGCGGAATACACCCACAACAGGATATATATATATGACGCCGTAACAAAGAAATAAGCAAAAAGGAAGTAAAAATAGCATAATAAGAGGTAAAACAACATCGCAGCACAATAAAAGCTGGCTCGCACGAGCACGACAACCAAAATCATAAATAAAATACAATATCGAACCTCTCAGTCTCGTCTCTAAGTCAAATACATATAAGTGGTAGATGGAGAGTACTAGATACAAAATAAGATATACAATGGAATCATACGGATACTCGCAAAAATCCACCTACGCCAAAATCACGACAAACAGTAGCGGTATTCGCAAAGTAGATGCAATATAGAGCCCTGCCGCGACTACACTGAGGGTCAACCCTACAAAATACTGTGGCACAACGGGGGTGAGTTGCCAACTCGTGAATAGTAATTAACATCGTACAGATAATCGCGATCATGCACGAAAAGCGAGAATCCGAAATATGCGATCTAATATCATCAGTATAGCAGCATGGATATGCAACAAAATCATGATCAAGTACACCACCAGGGTACAACAACTACATGAAACAATGTATGTCATAATAAATCATGAGTGTGGGATAAAACATATGTTAGTTGTATGTATGCCCTAGAGGCCATTACTGTACATTGGATGTATATTGTAGTGGATGCTGGGACATATATAGGTAGGACTTTCTTGCTCGACATGATAGTACGCTATCTGGTTGCTCTTTATCTTAACATGTATACTCTCTGTCTCTCTGATTACATGTTGATAAAGCCCTTAGGATGTGTACTCGACTTCCAGGACTGTGATGCAGATCATACTAGTGGGGCCTGGATAGTCCATGCGTACATCTTTCAATGTTCCTAGTCATGGGAATATCGAGACGGGGCATCGATATTCCAGAGTAGACTAGCGTATATCTTCTCGACCCATGTGATGGGCGATGGATGATCCCATATCCATTGGTGTTTGACATCAGAGATGGTATACGGGTGCTCAGTGGAGACTGGGTATACTGAACGGACTCGCCGAGAACTCCCAGATGGTATTATACCTCACGTCAGATGGCAGTTCTCTGGTGACACTGGTACAGCTTAGTCTGTTGACCCGAGATCGTCATAGAGTCTTGTGTGTCTCCCACTGTGCTTTGATTTCCACCCTAACATGGCTCTACTGAGTCGTGCAAACAGGTGGTTTTTGGGTACAGTCCCGATTCACATGGAGGCAATGAGCGATAGGAGGGGATTCGTCTCTCCCGGTATTGGGGGTTGATGTTGCGCTATGCTCGACTGGCCATAACAGGAAATCCCTGGCCAGGGTTGCAGTGACCTACTGGTAAGTGTTATCAGTAGTTTCACACATGTCATGGACTTCACGTCGGCATGACTTATCGAGCTACTGGGGTCTGACGTTTACCACCCCTAGGCGAGATATGCGACATATCAGACGAACAGACCGGACTGTACGGTAAGTGTTACTGGTTGGATTCACAGGAGTGTGAGCGGGCTTGCTCGTCGATCTTCTGATCGCTCAATACCCGGGTGGCCGTTACGTTTAGCAGACCGCTTGCGGCTTGTGGTTGTTTGATATGATCATCATCTGCTGCCGGCGTATTGACGAGTCTTTAGAGTCCTATACAGAGGTTTCCTGGCTCAAGCGAAACGAAATAGGAGCGCATATGAGATATGTGCGGGACCGAGAATAATGCGTGTATGTGATACCGTATTTCATTCTCGCGATGAATGTGTCGAATGGTTGTATGCGATATAACCTAGTTGTCGAATCAAGAATTGATTCGATAAGCCGATACATTGGATACTAGCCGGTTATATGCGACATGACCGGATCATTGAATCAAGTGTTGATTTAATGATTTAATGTGTAATTATATATTTGATATATTACTTTGCATTAACTGGTATTGGTTCACTTTAAATGGATTTACTCACTTGATTTGCACAAGTTGTATATGAGATATACTTTTGTGCACAAGATTGTATCATGTTTGATGATACATGCAAGCTTGGGTTTGTGTAAAGAATTGACCATGGTTATATGAATGGTTAGGGTTTTTTTATTTACTTATTCTTTTTATTGATTTATTTATTATTGGAAAAAGAAAAGAAAATGAAATGGTGGCTTGATTTGTTTGTAGTTGAAGATTCTTGAAACTTTGACTAAGCAACCATTTTGTCTTCATCTCCAAAACCCAACCATTCAACTAACTTGAGTTAACTCTCTACATATAACCATGGTTACAATATGATACTTATCATATCATTTTCTATTTTTAGAAACAACTTATCATATCTTCTTCTTCTTCTTCATCTTCTTCTTCCATGAAGAAAGCTTGCTACATCAATGGTGATTGATGAAAAAGTGTGAGAAATCCAAATCTAAAGTCTACCCACTTCCTATTTCTTCATCCTCTACCTCTTGCCAAGTAGTATAGGGTGTTTCCTTCACAAGTTTTCTTGACTTGGTGAAGTTGGAGCTTGATCTAGCGATGCCTCGACGTAGATCATCTTCGGCATCGTCGTCGATGACCTAGCCCGCTTTTTCTCCGATGAAGCCGACGCTAGAGCCCAAGATCTGATTTGTACAGCGAGGAGACTTCATCGCGGAGCCATAGAGGTGGAGGACCGGATCTACAAAGGTTGTAGCCACTTTCCTTTAGCATTTAATTCGTTTACATGCTTGCATCGCCTCATTATCTAGTTAACGATCCGTATTAGGGTTTGTAGGCACTTGTAAAATTTTAATTGGCTGTGTTTGATGCCTTATGAGACTCCATTAGAGTGCCTAGGAACCCTACAACATAATCCTCATCAAATGAATCATCATCAAAGAAACCCGGTGTCCATCAACGACACCCCAAATCCCAATATCTCAGTCGCTGTCACTCTGATAGGCCCTCATATCTATCTTATCTCATAACTCCGAACGGTATCCTCTGGATATCCGTCGAGTTTCCATACAATCACCGGTAGGTAGTGTTTCCTCCTGCCAGGCTCATCGTCCACATCTCGAGCTTTTAGCCCCGGGATACCTTACCGGGTCCACCATGTACCCGTAGACGATGCATCCTCTCTCCTCGAATCGGGTGTACTCATAGCTCAGAACCGAGAAAACTCATGGTGGACACGAAATATCATATCAAGGGAAAACGACATTTTTAAAAATTCTAAGTTTTCAAAAGGGTACTTTGTGGTTTCCCAAATCCACGAAACAGAAATCTCATGAAAACATCATATGAGATATATCACTATATCAATGTATGCACGATGCAAATCATGATCCGTACTAGTACAAAATCAACGTCTAACTGTCAATAATGAAAGAGATATAACATATATTTATCCATGGCAATTTCTATAGTGTGCGTGGCAAGGCAATTACCAACGGTGTGTGTGGCATATAAATCAGTGCTCGTGCACCATGAACCGTCAGTAATGGTGCAGTGTCCTATTAATGATATGTGAAAGTACAACAAGCAATAGGGTTTACAAAATGGTACTTATGCACAAACACAACACATATATAAGCATTTCACACAATATTATATCATTTGAATCTAGCCTTCGGCGCTTGACGCTATACAGACGATTCCCCCATAGATGCTAAATCTACTCACCGGACGATCTCGAGCTAAGTGTATCCGATCACCTCCTTCCCCTTCATGGCAGTGTCCGAAGTCCCCGCCTGTGATCCTAATATCACACCAAAAACTAAAACTCATGAAATTAGTAAACTTACGATAACACACGGACATAAACGACAACTAACGAATCGATTCCCACAAGCTACCAAGTGTTAGCTTAGCGGGATAAACGCGTGCAGCGACATCCTAGACCATACTTATGGCTATTTAAACGTACGGAACACATAAACCAAATGTAGGGTTAGCATAGCACCTTGTGAAGGTTTGGGCAAGTATCAATCATGCTAGTTTAAAATTTTTGGGGTGCTAAACAAACCCTAACCAAGATCTTAACTAGAGACTTAGGGTTAACATGCATGTAAACAACTTTACATCTAAGAGTTAGGGATTACAACCTTTGTAGTCCGTTCCTTCACTTCATAAGCTCTGTATTGAGGTCCCTTCGCTGCGATCATCAAGTACCCGGACTCTAGAGAGGCTCCATGAAGAAAAAGATGCAAGCTTGTTTCCAATCTTCAACAACTAAGATGATCTACCTTAAAGAATCTCAAACCCAAGCTATTGCTTCACTAATCAAGTATTAGAAAAGCAAACACCCTAATCTAAGTGGCTAGAATAGATGAGGATGATGAAGTAGGAATTTAGCTTTCTTTTGTTTTCTTTATCTCACAAAAATCCATCACAAACCCAAAAGCTAGAAAGCTTTTCAAAGAGGAGGAAGAAGAAGAAAACTATTTGTGATGAATAATGAAATCATTGTTGTGGTTACAAATCAACTATGGGTTAAGAATGATGGCTTAACCCTTGTAGTGAATAAACTAAGGTAAAGGGTTTGGGTTGGGTTAAGAAATATCTACACAAAATATCAAAGGTCAAAGTCAAAGTTTCAAGAAACTTCATGAAAACTTCATCCAAGCTTAACCCTAATCCAAACCCTAACCATGTTTAAACCTCACAAAACATGTTGCATTTGTAACCCTAACTTGTTACAATATTATATATCACATATATAATATATTTTGTAACAAAAGAAAATAATACAATTAACATATATCGCATATATATCAATGTATTATCCCGTGAGAAAATGAATCAATAAGTGAGCTTATATTAGTTAATGTAATATAATATATCAAATATATAATTATACATTAAATTATCGAATCAACACTTGATCCGATGACCCGGCTATATCACATATACCCGGACGATATCACATACTCGTATTATTCTTGGTCCTGCACATATCACATATGTGCTCTTACTCCGTTTTTCCTGAGGCAGCAAACTTCTGTGTAGGACTCTAAAGAATCGTCAATACGCCGGCAGTAGGTAATGATCATATCAAAACACCCACAAGCTGCAAGCGGTCAGCTAAACGTAACAGCCACCCGTGTATTGAGCAATCAGAAGATCAACAAGCAAGCCTGTACATTCTTCTGCGAATCCAATCAGTAACACTCCCGTACAGTCCGGTCTCTTCGTCTGATATGTCTCATATCCAGTCTAGGGGTGGTAAACGTCTGACCCCAATAACTGATAAGTCATGTCGATATGAGGTCTATAACAGTTCGAGAAACTACTGATAACACTTACCAGTAAATCTCAGCAACCCTGGCCAGGGATTTCCAGTTATAGCCAATCGAACACAGCGCAACATCAACTCCCTATACCGGGAGAGACAAAACCCCTCATATCGCTCATTGCCTCCATATGATTCGGGACTGTACCCAAAAGCCACCGTTTTGCACGCCCTCTTGGACGTGGTATGATGGAAATCAAAGCACAGTGGGAATCACACAAGACTCTATGACGATCTCGGGTCTACAGACTAACCTGTACCAGTGTCACCAGAGAACTGCCATCTGACGTGAGGTATAATACCATCTGGGAGTTCTCGGCGAGTCCGTCCAGTGTACCTTGTCTCCACTGAGTACCCGTATACCTTCTCTGATGTCAAACATCAATGGATATGGGATCATCCATCGCCCATCATATGGATCAAGAAGCGCATACGTTAGTCTACTCTGGAGTATTGATGCCCTGTCTCGGTACTCCTACGACTAGGAACATTTGAAGGATGTACTTAGCGACTACACTGTCCCCACTAGTATGATCTGCATCATAGTCCTGGTAGTCAAGTACTCATCCTAAGGGCTTTATCAACATGTAACATAGAGACAATCAGAGCACATGTTAAGATAAAGAGCAACCAGATAGCATACTATCATGTCGAGCAAGAAAGTCCTCCCTATATATGTCCAAGCATCCATTACAATAAACATCGTATGTACAGTAATGGCCTCTAGGGCATACATATCACTAACAATCTCCCACTTGCACTAGGGCTATCGGTTGTGGTATCGCATACCCAACAATCAGCTGTGGTTGAAGTATCTCATACTCAACCATCCCATAAAAGTCTCTACTGGGAAATAGGCCTTTGTGAGTGGATCCGCGCTGTTGTCCTCTGAGTCTACTCTCCTAACCTCGATCTCCCTGGAGATCAACCATCTCCATGATCAGGTGATACTGCCTAAGAATATGTCTGGATCACAGATGGGACGGGGGTTCTTAGGCCTAAACCATAACTCCATTGTCATACAATGGCAGGAACGAAGTTCATCTCATGAACTTATATATGTCCAGACTGTTTCTTTGGTAGCATCCTTGGTAACGATGTATCTTGCCTTTAATCGTCTAGTATGTCACGGTATCTAGCTTGGAACTCTTCCAACATACCATCCCTCCACTGAGGGTAAAGACAATGCCTGTGACTGACATTCAGTCGTCATTATCACCCTGGAACCTTTCTAGTGATTCTCCCCAGGATCGATTGATACCATCTCACTATAACTAGTGAGAATCCTAACATCCAATTAGATATATCTCATAGATCCATAACCCAGGATTTAGGAAGTATCACCTTGATCCTATATGGAGAATCTTTATGATAAGAGGAGATTGACCGAGCGTAGCATAGGAAACTCCTTCCCTATCAAGAGTATGTCATCCACATACTATACGAGGATCACCACCATACTCCCTACTACCTTTTTGTATATACTTGGTTCATCTACCATTTTGATGAAGTCAAACTCTTTGACTACTTCATCAAAACAGACGTTCTAACTCCGCGATGCCTGATTTATCACATAAAACATCTTGCACACGTTTCCGCTGCTCCCACTGTCTACGAAGCCCTCTGGCTGTGTACTTATAGACGCTCTCTTCCAAATCATCATTTAGAAAAGTAGTCATGACACCCAACCGCCAGATATCGTAGTCATGGTATGTAGCAGTGGCAAGTAGGATCTGGATGGACTTAAGCATTGCTTTGAAAGTCTCAACTTTTCCATGTACACCAAGTAATCTTCTCAAGATATACTTGCTCCTGATGGGGATTTAACCCTTCAGATAAAGCAACCAAAGTCCATACTTTGTTGGTGTATAAGGATTCCATCTCAGATCGCTAAGCATCCAGCCATTCTCACAGAGACCCCACTCCTGATGGCCTGCTCAAAACTAGTTGGGTCATCATCTCATGATGCAATCCTCGCTCCCACTGTCATAGAGAAACCGAAGTATCTCTCAGGTGGATGAGGAACCCTACCAGATCGGCGGAGAGGCTGAGGTTCGTTGGAAACTATTGAATCCTCCGGTTATACCAAATCATCAGCTGCAGTTTGTTTTAGCTGGAACTACTTCCAGTTCTACGTTATGACCATTAATTTCTTTACAAGAAATTCCCCTTCCCAAAGGTGGCATGCTGAGAAAACATCTTTTGTTCCTCAGTTTGGTAGAAGATATTCCCTTGCGAATGCTTGGGATATCCAACAAACTTCCCCAGAACTGACCTTGCCTCGAGCTTGTCCGGATTTTGCTTTTGATATAGGCCGGACAACCCCAAATCTTAACTTCCTTAAGAGATGGGCTCTTCCCATACCATATCATATATGGAGCGGTAGTCATCTGATTTGATTGGAACCCTATTCAATAGGTATGCAGCTTCTTAAGTGCATAACCCCCATAAGGAAATTGGCAACTCAGTAGTACTCATCATAGAGCACACCATATTACATAGGGTGCGATTGCTCCACCCCGATACACTGACGTGCTATGGTGTATCCGTAAGAGTAATGCTGAGAGAGAATCTCATTCTCCTTTAGAATAGTCCAGAAATTCCGTGTTCAAGTATTCTCCTCCTTGATCTCATCAAAGGACATAATACTTATACCCGTTTTTGGTTCTCTACTTCTAACTTATATTCTGTGAATATCTCAAAAGCTTCGGACTCCTGTTTCAACAGGAACATATGTCTGAATCTTGAGAGATCATCAGTGAATGTAATGAAGTACAAAGAACCGGTCTTGGCA
The DNA here is from genome assembly GCA_030015575.1 of Agapanthus africanus. NCBI lineage: Eukaryota > Viridiplantae > Streptophyta > Magnoliopsida > Asparagales > Amaryllidaceae > Agapanthus > Agapanthus africanus. Next base: position 60,033,564 of record JASDDO010000029.1, read on the forward strand.
TATGTTGACAGGGGTCTTTCATACATCAGTATGTATCAATCCCAAGAGTTCAGCAACTCTTTCTCTGTTTCCAATAAACGGAGCTATGGTCATCTTATCTTTGTGACATGATCGGCAAGTTTCACAAGATGTAAATTCAAACTGATTTAAATATGCATCTTTATATAACTTTAGCTAGTCGGGTCGCATCGATATGACTTAGTCTACAATGCCTCAAGAACGATTCGTTCATTTCCGAACTCTTACTCTTATGTGTGTTCTGTACGTTAAGAACCGTGGTTTGATTTAGAACGTCTATGCTTTTAGATAACGTGCCTGAACCGATCAACTCTTGATATAGGAAATGTTCAAAACATTATCCAACAATACAAAATTATATCCTTCTTTACTAATAAAGAGACTGATATGATGTTGTATATCAGTTTCGGTATCTAATAACATTCGTTCAGAATCAATGTATTCTGGTAATACAGGGTGATAACTGCCGGACTCACTTGGCTTGCAACAATTGCACCGTTTCCAACTCTTGAAACCTATCACCCGTTCTCAGTTCTTTACCTATCTGTAGCCCATGTGACAGATTACATTTGCGGGATCCTGATCCGGTATCTCATACCCAGGACGTAAAGGATACTGAGAAACAGTTCTCGGTAATGAACACACCTGAAGAAGATGCATCAACATGTACTTTCTTCGTTTGGGCGGCACGGGAATTCTGGTAATCCCCTATTTCCTGCTCTGTCTTATAACAATTATAAGTTGGAGCAGGACCAACGTTCCCTAGCGTAGTATAACAAGCGGGTTCGGTCAATACATCTGTATTATTATCTTGATTAAGGCGTGACATGGTCGCTACCTGGAGAGAGAGAGAGAAGAAAATACTCAGCGTATGCTCTTGCAAGATTAGATTGGTTATAAATATACCTAATCAGGATGTCTCCCACTGTTTTAGTCAAATCTTCCTTCAAATCCTAAAAGGAAAGACTAGCCGGGATTAATTACACCCTATAAGTTCGCCAAACTTTCAGCCAGGCTAGTGTCGGTATTTTGAGGGAGGTTCCCCGTACCTTCGTACGGACCTAATTAAAATAAACCTCATTTTCCCATGGGCGTAACCCCGTTAACACTTTTCTAGACACCTACATGATGGGCTAATTGTCATGTGTAAAACTCTCCCAGGAGTAACTCTTACTCGCAGTGGGTATCGGGATCCAACTATCTCATAGAAGGTATGCAATCTCATTGCAAATTCCAACACTTGAAATTCCCGATAATATTTTGCCCCGAGCGATCTATGACCTTGACAAGGTCAACAAACCATAGACCGCTAGACAAGTTCAACCAGTCATTTCCTGATTGAATTAAACCCACCCGCATGACCCTTCATAAGGTCAACAAGGTCGCACGACTACCCTAATCCAATCGCATCATATGCTTATACAGATAAGCAGTAATCAGCTACCGCACACTACGCCTTGACAAGGTCAACAAACGCAGCATGAATACTAACTATTATTTATCTGAAATGACGGAGGGCTACGACAGGTTTTTAAGAAAACCCTTTGCGTAATGAACTTGATATCGTCGTAGAATCGAGTGATTTTAAATGGAGTGTTTTTGAGGCTTTTCTAGTTTTGCTAAAGAGGTCACTCCCGGAGAAGGGACCGTCGGCTCTTTCCTTATCGAATAAGGTGCAGGATATTTCACAAGTACCACTATGCAAAGCAAAAAACTTGTAACGTTTTAAAAATAAATAAATAAAACCGTTTAAGTGAATTTTCTGATTTTCGGTAAAATAAAACGTATTTTTTCGTAAAACTTAACCATAATTATTTTTCATTATAAATTTAAAAAGTCCTATTTTAATTATGTAATTACTAGTAAATGGTGTTTATTTAGTCACTTATAAATTTTTAGTTTAATGAAATATTTTTCCTAAATTAATTATTTTAAATATTAACATAAGCTTTTAAATATACATTAAATTAGTGTAAATTACAATTTGCAATGGGTTTATTTTTCAAAAGTGAACCATGACATATTAGAATTAGGTTTTTAGCATGCTAATCTCTTCTTGAATTTTCTTTAAAATTCTAGAGTTTTCTATGATGAATTGAATTAAGAAAATTAATAAAATAAAGAAATTTATGAAAAGACATAAAAGGTGTATTTCTTTGGAGAATGTTCTACACTATTCTTCATTCCTTCTTCCTCTCTTTTCCTCACCTCATGGCCGGCCTCACCTCCATGGGCAGCCCCAAAATTTTCCCCCTATCATTTTTTCATTAAAAATCATCAAAAATCATCAAAAATTCCAAAAATAAACCTCAAAAATCAACATTCAACCTCTACCATTTTACTTTGACCTATTTAGTATGGAATTTGGAGTTGGAAACCATTATTTTGGAAGTATATTTTCATGTTTGGATTGTTGGAGATAGTGCCCTCAGAGTCAATTATTGGATCACAGGCACGTGATTGCAATGATTGAGGGAGGACCTATTCCGGTAGGACAGTCTTACTCAAGATGATAGTATACTATCTGGTTTATCTTTATCATCGTGTACTGCTTTAGGTGACCTTACAGGTCACTATTACACGTTGATAGAGCCCCTAGGATTCTTGCTTGACCACCAGCAGTATGAGGGCGATCATATACGTGGGAGCTGGTAGTTTATAAGCACATCCTTAAAAGGTCCCTAGTCGTGGGAGTTTCGAGACAGGGCATCGATACTCCAGAGTAGGCTAGTGTATACAGTCGAGACCCCGACGAGGGGCGGTGGCCGGTCTCACAAGCCACTGGTGTCAGTTGGTTCACCTAAGATGTATACAGGTGCTCATTGGGTTATGATTACACCGGACAGGACTCGCCGGGAACATGCTAGTTGGTCTTATACCTGACGTCAGATAGCAGTTCCCTGGTGACATGTGTACAGGTTAGTTCATCGAACTGAGGATCATCATTTGTCTCGTATGAGTTCCTACTGTACTTTGATTACTACCCTACCACGTCCAAAGGAGACGTGCAAACATGTTTTAGTTGGATACAGTCCCGAGCCAAATGGAGGCAGTGAGCAGATCTTCAGGGGTTCGTCTCTCCCAGTATTGGGGGTGAGGTTGCGCTGTGTCTAAGAGAGCCCTTACACGAAGTCCTTGGCCAAGGCAGGATATTTACTGGTAGGTATTCCAGTAGTATCTCAGGGTGTTCTGGGCTACACTCCGACACGACTTGTACCGCTTTTGGGGGTCTGACTTTTACCAACCCCCTAGGCCCGCCATGCGATGCTCATAGACGAACGGACCGGACTGTACGGATATTGTCACAGACAGGCTCAGTAGGGTGTCAGAATGAGTTCACTCATCGACGTCCCTTTTGGTCAATAGCTAGTAGCCCGTCACGTATGGCTAATACCTCTGACGTGCTGGTAGTTAAATCCACAACCATAGTATTGACGAGTCTTTAGAGTCCCCCACAGACAGTTGCTCAAGTTTCGGACGAAACGCTGTAGAGGCCGTATGGAGATATGGCAGGGTTCGATCAGATACGTGCGGTATTGCACGGATCATGATTGGACGGAAAATACTAGCGGGCTTTGGTTTAAGCCGGATCGTAGTATTGTACAGTGTAGATTTTGTCTCATTGCATTTATATTCGGTCGGAATACAAATGCGGGTATGTATATACACTAGCGGGGTTTTCCTGTAATTTATTACGGGATCAGTTTTCCGAAGTTGCCAGTTTGCTTTCCGTTTTGGCCATTTTCCTTTGTATCTTTCCTTGGCTGAAAGTTGGTGGAGGAGGGCTTATTTGCAAGTATGCAAATTTGTTTTGTGGAGGGTGTTATTTGCATTTTGTTGTGTCATGATGGTTCTACCACCATTGACTTCATAAGTTCATGATTGCTTGCCTTTTTGGAGTAATCATGGTTGTTGATTAGTTGATTGAGTGTGGGTTTTAGTTGGTGATCATTTCTTTTCATCATCACCTTTTCTCTCTCTTGTTTGATATTGGGGCTCACTCCTTTTCCATTCTAATTTCACTCCACTCACTCACTCCTCACAAATGAGACCGGCCACATTTGATGAGGGGCTGTCCCAATTTTGGTGAAGGGATTTTTGATCTCTTGATGCTTGCAAAAATCCCCAATTTCATCTCTAAAATGCTATCATCTCATTCCTCCACCAAAGGCAACTTCCACAACCCCAAAGAGACATAGAGTTCTACAGTTAACCTACAGCATCCTTGGGCACGTCGGCTCGCCAACTTCGTGCCCGAGTTGCCTCGGTCCAGAGGTGGGAGCCCGTAAAAGAAGCCGGCGACATGGTGCCCTTCCGGCGAGGAGGTGAAGACCGGAGATCCCGCGGGAGATTGGGACGACGACGAGAAGACCGAAGGACACGGATCGCTCGGTATATCTCTCTACCCCGTTCTTTAGTTAGCTAGGATTAGATTATTGGCCCGATCCGGGATTTTAGTGCGCGGTGGTGCCTGTTCAAAAGTTAAAGTAAATTATCGTTTCCGCATTTTGGCCTCGGATTGACGGCCAGGGCGCCGCCGTGGACTTACACTGGTATCAGAGCCACGCCATTAACCTAGTCTAGCTTGGTCTAATGTGTTTACATTTTCGATCGAACAAAATTCCAAAACCCGCGTTTTCAAAGCTTCAGTTCTCTGTCGAAATTTTTTTGGCTCCAAAAATTATTCAGGTTATTGCAGAATAATGTTCAGGAAATTCTAAGACATCTGTGAAAAAATGGTAGCGTGATACTGTGGACCCACCGCGGAACCGCGGCCAAAACCCCCTTGGAGCCGCGGTTCCGCCGCAGTACAGTGCTTTCACTGCACCATTTTTGCACAGTGATCTTTTTACAGGGAAATTGGGGTTTTGGAATTTTCTGTTTGGGCACAGAATTTCTTTATGTGCTACAGTAGTGTTTGGGGGCCCACTTCGGTAAATTTGATCGATCGAAAATTTTAAACATGTTAGTTCACAGTATTTACATTATATCTACGACCGTGAATGTCACTTGATTGGTAAATCCTGTCTAACTGCTATAGCTCGGTTAGACGGATTTGCGAACGTGACATTCATGTTGATGTTCTGTGTTGTGCTGTGTTGTTGCGGATTGGTCGTGGGGGATAGCCTGGATGCAATGTTAGTACAGTTTGGTTTTATATGTACATTTGATATTGCGGGGCGAGCGTCCGACATGTGGACTGTCGTCACTACCTGTTTGTATATTATTCTTTTGGGGCACGACCAGGTTGAGGTCGATGTACCCGTTGTATGTATATTTTACTTTCTGTACTAGGATTACCCCAAGATGGGGTGCACGGATAGCCGGGTTCTAGAGGGCAACGGGCCCGCATCTCATGGCGTTGAGACGGAGGGGGCCTCACTCTAGAATTGGCGGGCTATTCGCCGCACTCATAGGGGGTACAGGTTGATCCAGGAGGGGTGCCCAAGTTACCGGATTCCGTGAAGTGCTGGGTGGTCCATTCACGTTGCTGAAGGGGGCTGCCTCGCTTCAGGTTTTGGCTGGTAACTTGCCGCGCCCGTAGGGGTCTAGGATTTCTTTGCACAGGCTATCCACATGACCAGGGGAACGTCGGGTTTCAGTAGCGGCTCTATGAAACCCAGGGATCCGAGATATCTGTATTGTTCTGTGATGCTTATTACATTTCTGTGATGTTGCATTTTATCACGCCTTGAGCGAAATATAATATATTGATATATATATACTAGTAGATGTTGTATATGTTTTGCATCTGCGCTAGTCCAGTCCCCGCTCTGTCGTTAGTTAACTAACCTAACGGGTAATGACGAGACCCAGTGGCGAATGCGGATGGCATATACGTACATTGTTATTTTCGTTCTTTGTGGTGTGATTAATTGATGGGACTGCATTGATTCGGGTCAATGCAAACTAAACAAACCTATTTTGATGTTGTTGGAACAATTTTTCAAAAAGCTATTATTGCAAGGACGTTCTCTTTTGTTTTACACAGTGGTATTCGGTTATGAATATCCAGCTCCTCAGTCGACGAGGCAAGGGCCGAGATCCCTTCACCGGGAGTGACCCCTTGGACAGAAGTTTGCGTCAGGGCAATAACTTCACTATAATCGTTTACTTTTGCTTTGCATCGTGGTATTCAGTTGGAATATCCTGCACCTCATTCTACGGGGAAAGAGCCGAGATCCCGTCACCGAGAGTGACCTTTTTAGCAAAGGTTTTCGCTACTATATTTTTATAAAGCTATCTAGTTCCTTCAATGATATCAAGTTCATTACGTTAAAGATTTTTTGCCAGAAACCATTCGTAGCCCTCCGTCATTTCAGACGGGTAGCACGTAGTATTCATGCTATGTTTGTTGGCCTTCGTCAAGGCATAGTGTATGGTAGCTGCGTGTTGCCTTTCTGCAGCATAGATAGATGCGTTGGTTTGGGATAGTCGTATAGCCTTGTTGGCCAAAGTTAAGGCCTTGTACGGGTGGGTTCAAATTAACCTGGAGAATGACGGGTAGAACTTGACATGTGACTTATGATTTGTTGGCCTTCGTCAAGGTCGTAAGAGCATGGGGCAAAAATCACATCGGGAGTTTCTAAAGAAACTGAAACATGCCAGATATGCACATACCTTCTGGAGTGTGATAACGTGAGCGAAGTCCGTCACATTATCATGCGATGATAGTTAGATCCCGATTCCTACTGATGAGTTGGTTTACTCCTCGGGTGATCTCGACTAATTCTTCTTTCAGGTTTGGAGGAGAATTTGACGTTACAGTGGGAGGTTTCCAGATTAGATAAATTGGTAACCATTCTGATCTAGGTTAGAGTGCACGCTGAGTGTTTCTTTTCTCTCTCTCTTTGGCAGCGACCATGACCCGACCCTAGACTATGACTCAGTGACCAAGTTGACCGAACCTTCTTAAACACTGGCTTTTGGATTGTCAGAGTTGCAAACCTCATTGCCACTCCTACTTTTACCCTTTTCTCCAGGACATCCCGTATTACTACGAACGTCCACTTCCATTGGACAAAACCATCGTATGGTTATATACGAACTCGAAGGAATTTATTCGAGGATGGTTTCCGGTTCTGGAGAAAATGAATAGGAATATTCAGTTGTCTTTTCCTTTTACCTTCTCTCAATCGGCGGGGCCTATGCGCCAAGTACTCCTTGGTTTAGGAGATAGTACACCTATTATGCAAATTGGATAGTCTTCTTCCAAACCTTAGGCTGGTGCCGAACGGTGGGGAATGAAGAAAACCAATTAGCATAATGATGGTGTACAGAAGGTATTAAGTAAAGACATATCAAAGGATTAGTAAGAGGGCAAAGTAAATTGCGACTGCTATTCACGACCAAACCAAGTATTTCTTCGCCAATCCTAAATCACCTTTGTATTTCTCCAGGACACTCCGTATCACTACGAAGATCCACAGTTTATTGGATACTCCATCGTATGGTTATATACGAACTCGAAAGGAACTTGTTCCAGTTTGGGGATGGATTCTGGTTCAGGAGAAATAGGAATAAGGTTTATTCGGTTTTCTTTTATCTTCACCTTCTCTCGCATTGCGAGTGCTCCTAGGATTAGGATAGTACACCCATTATGCTTATTGGATAGTCTTCTTCCAAATCATAGGCTGGTGCCGAACGGTAGGGAAGGAAGAAAACCATTTGGCCTAAAGGGGTGTACAGAAAGTAACGACTAAAGACATATAAAGGGATTTGGAGAGATGGCAAAGAATTATACAGTTACAGTTGTGAATCTGGATAATGGAAGAGGCATTACTAGGAATACCCGGATACCCCTACGAAATATTTCAATGTTTCAGTTTCACTGTGTAGTGTTAAAAGAAAACTAATTTCCCAATTAGACACTTGCTCCAGGGTATGTATTTACCAGGTATGATTCTCACATCTGTATGGTTTTACAGATGATGAGTGGGAGTAAGTTATTGGGAATTAGGTGATCATCCTCATTATATCGGAATTCGTTGTAATTGGTGATATTTGAGGAAGTCACCTGGGTTGTTTGCCGGACGGCAAATATTTGGTTTTGAATATCCGCTGTTATGCACCAATTTCAAATTAATATATCTGTACGTCTATTTTTATAGAGTGAGATATACCTTTTTGAAATTATGTCCATGACATTTACCTATATTAGTGGATGGTTAGATAAGGAGTATTAAACAGCGGTGTAATTCTTCATAACCATAAGTACAATTTTCAACCTACGACATACATGGATTGAGTTATTAGACTCAGGGGACATATACAGAGTATTGTATGTTGTCCAGTGTCCATTAGGACAGAGGGGTTGGTACTCGTACTAGATTCTGTTTACTTGTGACTTCTCTGGTTCTTAGACATGTGTTTCGTAGAAACACAGGGTCTGAGTTTTGAGAAGTTATAGGTATATGAATAAAGTAGAGAACCAGGTTTTGCAGGTATCAGAATTCTTCAAGGTGATCGAAGATGTAGATACTTGTGTATGGTATTCAGTTGATAGTAATGATTAAGAGAACTTGCTTCTCTTTCAGGTTACTCATAATTGGAAGCATTCCTAAGTTGAGTAACGATGATCGGCCTCTTTCCATTTAGTTGACATGCACTGGAGACAGCTGCATGATTTGAATCTGGTTCAATTAAATCAGTGCCTCTGTTTCTGTATTGGATGTAGAACAGTTCATATCTTAACGATGTTAAGGTACGGGGAGTTATCCGGCTTATGCTTAAAACCAGACTCTGGATAACTCAAGGCACGTTTCTGTAATGGCTGTTTGTGGGTTGACCCAGGCTATGACGAGGGTTGATTTTCTACCATATGGAAGATCAATAGTGATATTGTTCTTGACTCGCCACAGTTTTAACAAAAATGGATTTTTCAGAAAACAGTACTGGGAGTATGGTAGAACTGGAAGTGATTCCAGAATCGCAAACGATTACTGAAAGTTTTATAGGAACCTAAAGATTCAATCTGGCTTGACATTCCATTGGCCACTCCGCAGATACGGTGGGTAACCTCAGGCACTCGAGAGGTACTCCGGTAGACTCAAGGATGGTGACAGGGAGGTTCTTGTTTACCCATACTTGCCATTGCTGTTGTTCCAGGCTGCGAGACCCGGTAAGGGGATGATTATAGCGTCGTTCTAAACTAGCTTTAGAAGTGTACGTGTATATGACTCTGACAGAGGGTTGTCGTAGTCAGAAGGAGCAGCGAAAGTATTGGTGGACAAGTGGCTTATGTCTATTTGTGGACTAAAGCAGATGTAGCGGAGATAGATCATCTATTTCTGACGTGACAGTCATAGGTTTGACTTCATCAGAATAGGGGATGGATCTGTTAAGAAGGTAGTAGGGTGTGATGTCCTGGTATTTGGATGACATACACAGAGTAAGAAGTGATATTCCTATACTACGATCGGTTATACTTTGGTTGTCATACAGTGGTTTCTCCACAATAGGACTTGGATATTATATAAGACATTCTGGTTACTGGATCTATGGTTTTAGATCTAGATTTGGGTAATTTCCCAATCAGGGTACTTAGACAGCATTCTAGAGGTGCTTTAGAATGGACGACTCCTGGCATGGTAGTGTACCTGCAGGTGATGGAGTCACCCTCTCTAAAGGTGTCTTATAGACTAAAGGGGAGAGAGATGTGCATGATTGGCAGATCACGTACTTAGGCAATTGAGTCAATCATGAAATGTCAAGTACCTCACCAGATGTTGTTTTGCCAGTAGATGAAATAAGTTGATATTGATCCAATCCTGGAGGAACATTCGGAAGCGGTTTTAGAACATAAGTGAATGTTTTAGGGATATGATAACAACAGCCTCATTCAGGGGACGGTTATCATTCCAGGCTTTCAAGGTGACCTGGATGACAGAGAGGTTGTCAGAGTTATAGTTTTCCTTTTGACGAGGGGAAGTATTTTGGACAGGTGGTCCAAGGTGATACTGAGGGAGGCATGATGCAGGATACTGATTAAGTTCAGTTGACGATACAGTCTAAGAAGTTTGGATTTGGTGTTCATTTATGAGCTAGGTCCCATCAGACATCCAGACACACTATAAGACAGATATTGCTCATTTCAGGAGATGGGTTTCTCCGCGAACATGAGATATAGAGAGACATAGAAAGAAACATCAAAGCGGATCCACTCACTGAGGCTATTCCTCGAACGCAATAGTTTCGCAAACGGGTTTTGTGAGACTGACTAGTAGAGGAGTTGGGTGTTCGGTATCACACGGGCTGTGAGTATGCGACATCGCAATAATTAGCCTTGAATGCAAGTGGGAGATTGCTGGAGATAGTGCCCTCAGAGTCATTTATTGAATCACAGGCACGTGATTGCAATGATTGAGGGAGGACCTATTCCGGTAAGACAGTTTTACTCAAGATGATAGTATGCTATCTGGTTTATCTTTATCATCGTGTACTGCTTTAGGTGACCTTACAAGTCGCTATTACACGTTGATAGAGCCCCTAGGATTCTTGCTTGACTGCCAGCAGTATGAGGGCGATCATATACGTGGGAGCTGGTAGTCTATAAGCACATCCTCAAAAGGTCCCTAGTCGTGGGAGTTTCGAGACAGGGCATCGATACTCCAGAGTAGGCTAGTATATACAGTCGAGACCCCGACGAGGGGCGGTGGCCGGTCTCACAAGCCACTGGTGTCAGTTGGTTCACCTAAGATGTATACAGGTGCTCATTGGGTTATGAGTACACCGGACAGGACTCGCCGGGAACATACTAGTTGGTCTTATACCTGACGTCAGATAGCAGTTCCCTGGTGACATGTGTACAGGTTAGTTCATCGACCTGAGGATCATCATTTATCTCGTGTGAGTTCCCACTGTACTTTGATTACTACCCTACCATGCTCAAAGGAGACGTGCAAACAGGTTTTAGTTGGGTACAGTCCCGAGCCATATGGAGGCAGTGAGCGGATCTTCAGGGGTTCGTCTCTCCCGGTATTGGGGGTGAGGTCGCGCTGTGTCTAGGAGAGCCCTTACACAAAGTCCTTGGCCAAGGCAGGAGATTTACTGGTAGGTATTCCAGTAGTATCTCAGGGTGTTCTGGGCTACACTCCGACACGACTTGTACCGCTTTTGGGGGTCTGACTTTTACCAACCCCCTAGGCCAGCCATGCGATGCTCATAGACGAACGGACCGGACTGTACGGATATTGTCACTGACAGGCTCAGTAGGGTGTCAGGATGAGTTCACTCATCGACGTCCCTTTTGGTCAATAGCTGGTAGCCCGTCACGTATGGCTAATACCTCTGACGTGCTGGTGGTTAAATCCACAGCTATAGTATTGACGAGTCTTTAGAGTCCCCCACAGACAGTTGCTCAAGTTTCGGGCGAAACACAGTAGAGGCCGTATGGAGATTTGGCAGGGTTCGATCAGATACGTGCGGTATTGTACGGATCATGATCGGACGGAAAATACTAGCGGGTTTTGGTTTAAACCGGATCGTAGTATTGTACAGTGTAGATTTTGTCTCATTGCATTTATATTCGGTCGGAATATAAATGCGGGTATGTATATACACTATCGGGGTTTTCCTGTAATTTATTACGGGATCAGTTTTCCGAAGTTGCCAGTTTGCTTTCCGTTTCGGCCATTTTTCATTGTATCTTTCCTTGGCTGAAAGTTGGTGGAGGAGGGCTTATTTGCAAGTATGCAAATTTGTTTTGTGGAAGGTGTTATTTGGATTTTGTTGTGTCATGATGGTTCTACCACCATTGACTTCATAAGTTCATGATTGCTTGCCTTTTTGGAGTAATCATGGTTGTTGATTAGTTGATTGAGTGTGGGTTTTAGTTGGTGATCATTTCTTTTCATCATCACCTTTTCTCTCTCTTGTTTGATATTGGGGCTCACTCCTTTTCCATTCTAATTTCACTCCACTCACTCACTCCTCACAAATGAGACCGGCCACATTTGATGAGGGGCTGTCCCAATTTTGGTGAAGGGATTTTTGATCTCTTGATGCTTGCAAAAATCCCCAATTTCATCTCTAAAATGCTATCATCTCATTCCTCCACCAAAGGCAACTTCCACAACCCCAAAGAGACATAGAGTTCTACAGTTAACCTACAGCATCCTTGGGCACGTCGGCTCGCCAACTTCGTGCCCGAGTTGCCTCGGTCCAGAGGTGGGAGCCCGTAAAAGAAGCCGGCGACGTGGTGCCCTTCCGGCGAGGAGGTGAAGACCGGAGATTCCGCGGGAGATCGGGATGACGACGAGAAGACAGAAGGACAAGGATCGCTCGGTATATCTCTCTACCCCGTTCTTTAGTTAGTTAGGATTAGATTAATGGCCCGATCCGGGATTTTAGTGCGCGGTGGTGCCGGTTCAAAAGTTAAAGTAAATTATCGTTTCCGCATTTTGGCCTCGGATTGATGGCCACGGTGCCGCCGTGGACTTACACGGATCTCATGCTTTGAAGGTATAATTTTTATTCTTATGATTAATTGTTGTTAAATGCTTTTATTTAGCATATTTAGATTTTCTTAATTAATTCTATTTGCAAGTTTAAAATTCAAGATAGGGTTTCTAAAATCAAGTTAGGATTTTTATTAATTAAGTGGGGTTATAATAAGTAGCTTAACATTTTTAGAAGGATAAAATCTAGCATGGTTGATGTATTATAATTTGTGCATTCAAAATTGTGTAAATTAAGCAATTTTGCTAACTAGATTTTTATAAATTATATATATTGGCGTGTTAAAATTCTAATTAAGGTTTTTATCATTATATTATGGTTTTAATGAGAATATTAACATGTTAAATGAATAAAAGACCTAATCTAATTATTACTTTCAAATTGTTAGTTAATATAATGTGATAAATATGCTATTTCGGTAAACTAGGTTATGGAAATTAATTTAAAATGTAGTATTAAAAATCTATTTAGGGCTTTAGCTCATTCTTAAGGTTTCATGGAGTGGTTTAACACTTTAATATATGCAAAATCATGTTTAGTAGTGGAATTGTGAATTTTTGCTGAACAAGTGTTAATTTAGGCTAATTTGCAAACTAGAAATTTTAAATTAAGACAAAATGGTGTGAGAAAAATATAGTAATGGTTTCTATAATCTAGTTATGTTGTTTAATGAATATTATGACCTTTAGTTTCATTTAAGCATCGATTTTTGAAGTAAAACGGCAAATTGACATTTTCAGGTTTTTACGAAATCGGACGATTAGATTGATTTTAGGGTTTCGATGATTTAAACCATGTTTTATATTATAAATAATGAGTTTTAAAACTACAAGTTGTTTGTTGGTGTTTTATCTCGATCAATCGGCGTTTGTATGCCGATATCGAGCGATATTGGTTCCTTTGCATGAGCGGATCATAGGTTTTAACCTATGTGTGTTTCGAGCGTCGTTTTGGTTTTATCCGTGATTCAGTTACGAAATTATATATGTTTGCGTATAGGTACCCCTCACGTGGACTTTGGACGAAGAAGAAGAGGAGGGCGACATCGTCTTCGGCAGACAAGGACTAGGTGAGTAGATGTATATCTACGGGGGAAGTCGGGTGGATGACGTTTAGCACCCCCGCAAACGTAGAATAGGGATATTGCTTATTGTCATTAGGAAGTCGGACGTGACCTTAGATTCTTGGCGAGTAGGACCCTATTAAAGACCTTAGGTTGGACTAGCCTGATTTAGATAGACTTTACCAGAGGATGAATGTCTTGGAGGAAATTCGTAGGTTTCAGGTAGACACACACACACGCACATACAGAAACTTGACTTGGGGTATATGTGTATGTGTATATATATAGGACTGTGTGTAGGTATATATATGCACAACATGTATATGTGATATAACATTGTGATATGATACATGGGGATGAGACAATATAACTAGGCTTGATGCCGTGATCTATTGGCTATACAGTCGTGTTATGATGTTAGCGGATCGTTGGAAAATGAGAAAATGGATATGCATACATAAACGATAGTAGGTGATGATGACATTGAGATATACGAGACTCTAGAATAGAACCCGAACTATAACCTGTGACTTTATTACGATATGATATATGTGTGACTTGGTTATGATATGATATATGTGTGACCAGATTACGATATGATATATATGACATGATATTTCTGAGGAACAATTGAAGATGTATATGTTCGCGGACAATGAGATATGATTGATGATATTGGGATGTATGTGATTACAGTATAGTACCTTTGATCATGACAGTTTTTGATGATGATATTATACGAATGATGATGTACGTAGGTGATACTTGACCCGTACCCCGATATTGGAATTCCGTACGATGGATTTTATCGTATGAGGCATAGATGTGATGATTGATCCGCGCCTTTGATTCGAGGAATCCGTACTACGTATGTGACGATATTGAGGCTGGATCACCGACTATTACAGATATGGACTCAGACCTAGGTGAATTCTTATTTCCTATCGACTAGTTCCTTTAGTTTAGTTTCTTAGGGTGTTAGATAGATACTAGTTGTGGCTCGAGTCATATAGTTGTAGTTAGATATGTATATTCCAAATGAGTGTCTAGTACACATTTTACCTTTATTTTCAGATTGTAATCATCACGTTGCATGTTCATACATATGTTTCCTCAGTCAGTATAAAACTCTGCCTGTTAGGACACCGGCACCATTACCGATGATGCGCATACTCCATGCACACTTATTTTCCGGCTCACACACATCATCATCGGTAATTGCTATGTCACGTACACTTTAGAACATAATATCTTTTATTGATAGAATCAGCTAAAAGCTAGATCGATATAATATTGTGATTACTCTCAGGTGTTAGTCTAGACATGGCATCTATTACTTAGACATTTCATGCATTCACATTCTTATGTTATCATGCAGTATTATGGGGCTTATGCCGACACTTATCATTTACTTACTCATGATTTTGGGATTTTGGATTTCTATGAGATTTCTGGATTTTGGGGGAAAACCGCAAGAATATATATAAAAACTTCTCTCTCTTTCTCCCTCTTTTTTTAAAATATAAGTTGCGGTTTTCTCGTGATGTATGTGTCGGCCCCATGAGATTTCATGTTTTCTGTTGGATTTCGAGACCCGATTCGAAGAGTGGATGAACCGTTTCGGGTACATGGTGGGTCCGGTATGGTACCCCAGGGCAAGAAGATCGAGTTGTAGACGATGAGCCTGGCAGGGGAAGACTACCTACTGGTGATGTCTGGCACGGCGGATATCCAGAGGATACCGACCGTTGTCTTGAGATTTGATGATATGGGCCGATCCGGACTGACGGAGCCCGAGATATTGAGACTATGAGGTATTGAGACTTGAGATTTACATGTTTTGTATCGATGCTTGACACGGATTTCCATGGATTTCATCGATGATGTTTCAGACTTCTATACAAATTTTACTATAATGAAAGTTAAAGACTTTTTTATACAGATATATCTAGATTTCACGGTTGATTGTTTTACATTCATGGTCCATGCATACTCATTCACACGACATATTACTATTTGAGGCACTGACATGAGCACGGAGCATTTGCACTTACGCGTAGTTTATTACCCTGCACTACTAGATGACTAGTGATATATTAGTATATTATCATGACCTAGGACAGCGTCGTGCATTCGATTTCTTTTCGCAGATGTCTTCTACTCACGAGTTGGAAACTCACTTCCGTTGTGCCAAATTTTATTACAGGTCGATGTACAGGTTTCCTAGGCAGCTTGTTGGCACATCATTTCATTCAGGGTGATTTGCACCATAGGTTAGTTCACCTGTATCAGGACCGCCGTTGTACTTATTTTATTTCATTGGTATCTAGAATGCTCCATCAACCAAACTTGTATTACTTGATAAGTTTAAAGGACCAGTTATTTATTTCGATCTTAGAGTCGCGCATGTATTATTATGGTTTGGTGGATTTGTTTTCTTTTGAGTTTTGAGCCTCGCCCTTTGGCGTTGTATATTATTGTGCATTGTGTGGTTGTTTCCGCCTGTTGGCGTAGAGCTAGCTCCTTCTTGGGGATGCCATTTTATCGTTTGTATACTTTATACTTGTTTGTACCCGTTTGGGACCAGTTTTTACAAAGGAGACTCTGCTAAAAATTTTGAGAAAATTTGATCTTGTTTTTAAACTTGTTTTCCTATATGTTTTCCTTTACTTATTCTTTTATATGGTTTAGATTTCTGGGCTTTGGCTTACTTAGATTACGTTGCCCCTCTAGACGCTTCGTAATTTAAGTGCCGGTCACGTTCCGTACCTTCGGGTCGTGACAAAGTTGGTATCAGAGCGCTAGGTTTAACCTTTGTAGAAGTCTAAGATGACCTTTGGTTGATAGAGTAGGTGACTTAGGTAGAGTGACGTACCGTGGGTATGATCCGCGGCATACTTACGATACGCTACTCTGCTTAAGAAGCCTTAGGATGTACATTTCTTTGCACCGTATTCTATTCATTCCTTTGACCTATCTTTGTTGATATCGGATGGTGGTTTCTGTTACCACGGTCGCACGGGCAAAGGGAGCTGCGGCTCGAATACGATAACCCTTAGGATATCGTTTATTCTTGAGGATTGAAGTATTGTTTAGCGTGCGGACGAAGGGTATTCACATGCTGTCCAGGCGAAGTTAAAGGGTTCGAACGATTATCAGAAACCCATTTTTCCAAGTTTAAGGTATTCGGAAGAACATGCAGGTATTTCTATGGACCCTCTAGAAGAATGAAACCCTAACTCGACATAATGACCACGAGAACGCCTTTGAACCTTAGGGTTTACGGCAGTTCCGTGGTGCCATTAGTGAGGCTTAGGTTTGCCCTTCTACGGCTGGTCCGCAGATGCTGGGGTATATGCTGAATATTTTTAAACTGTACTTGAGTGTTGAGCTCTCGGGGAATTTTGGTATTTTGATAAATCGATCGAAAAGTTTAATGTAGTCCGGATATCAGGTGAAGGGATAGATCACGTGGGAGACTTTCGATATGAGTATTGCCGGTTGTAGCGCAGTCAGCACAGCTACGAAGAGACGGGTTTAAATCAGTCGACATCAGAGGAAAGAGGCGCACATTGATGATAGTGTTTACGATTGTGATTTGGTGATTTGAATTTCATATTTCCGTTATTTGGATTTTGGTATTTTGAGGATTTTGTTCTACGATTGGTATTTCCTATGTGTACATTCATTACATTCTATTCGTGTTTCATATATCAGTTGTATTGATGTTATTTTGTACATACCCGGTGCACTCGATTTGGTTTATACATTTTGAAATATTGATTTGATTTCGTGCACATGGGTTGCACATGATTTTGATGGATGCTTCGACATAGTTTACATGCATTTTTCATACCATGATTTCGATTTTGATATTTGGTGTATATTTTTCGTGCACCATGTGCACTTGATTGAGATTCTTGCGCACACTTGGTGCACTTGATGCGATTTTGTGCACACCAGATGCAATAAATCGGGTTTTTGTGCAGATTAGATGCACCTGATATTAGTGTCGTGCACGCCCGTTGCACTTGACAGATGTTTTTGGTGCACACCTGTTGCACTCAGTTTTGTTCTGTGCTTATTCGAGGCATCTGTATTTGGTTTCGGTTTTCGTGCGCACCGGACGCACATGATATTTTTATACTGTGATTGGGATTGATTTCATTTTGAACAATATGTTTTTATAATGATTACTATTTGGTTTAGTAACCAGGCGGGACGTGTAGGTTAATTAAAAGATATATATATATATATATATATATATATATATGTATAGCTATTATTTTAAAATAAACGTCCGCTACTTTTGCCGTGACACGTGCATCGCACGGCGATTTTAAAAAGAGGTTTTTGCATGCTTCTTTATTAAGATGTTTAGAAGATTTTACTACGATGCGCACTCTATATAAGTTATAGATTTGATGTATATTATGTTGGTTTTCGTATTGGGCTTGGATATTCTATTTTCACCATAACTCTGATGATTGCGTTATGCTTGACGGAGTTGATTTTTGTTATGTATTGATGATTTCGGAGCCCCGACGATTTGAGTGTTTTGGCTGAATGTTTTAGTAATTAAGGGGAGTTTTAATTTAAATTCGGGGACCGAATTTCTTAAAGGGGGGAACATTGTAACGTTTTAAAAATAAATAAATAAATAAATACAATCGTTTAAGTGAATTTTCTGATTTTTGGTAAAATAAAACGTATTTTTTCATAAAACTTAACCATAATTATTTTTCATTATAAATTTAAAAAGACCTATTTTAATTATGTAATTACTAGTAAATGGTGTTTATTTGGTCACTTATAAATTTTTAGTTTAATGAAATATTTTTCCTAAATTAATTATTTTAAATATTAACATAAGCTTTTAAATATACATTAAATTAGTGTAAATCACAATTTGCAATGGGTTTATTTTTCAAAAGTGAACCATGACATATTAGAATTAGGTTTTTAGCATGCTAATCGCTTCTTGAATTGTCTTTAAAATTCTAGAGTTTTTTATGATGAATTGAATTAAGAAAATTAATAAAATAAAGAAATTTATGAAAAGACATAAAAGGTGTATTTTTTTGGAGAATGTTCTACACTATTCTTCATTCCTTCTTCCTCTCTTTTCCTCACCTCATGGCCGGCCTCACCTCTATGGGCAGCCCCAAAATTTTTCCTCCATCATTTTTGCATTAAAAATCATCAAAATTCATCAAAAATTCCAAAAATAAACCTCAAAAATCAACATTCAACCTCTACCATTTTTCTTTGACCTATTTAGCATGGAATTTAGAGTTGGAAACCATTATTTTGGAAGCATATTTTCATGTTTGGATCTCATGCTTTGAAGGTATAATTTTTATTCTTATGATTAATTGTTGTTAAATGCTTTTATTTAGCATATTTAGATTTTCTTAATTAATTCTATTTGCAAGTTTAAAATTGAAGATAGGGTTTCTAAAATCAAGTTAGGATTTTTATTAATTAAGTGGGGTTATAATAAATAGCTTAACATTTTTAGAAGGGAAAAATCTAGCATGGTTGATGTATTATAATTTGTGCATTCAAAATTGTGTAAATTAAGCAATTTTGCTAACTAGATTTTTATAAATTATATATATTGGCGTGTTAAAATTCTAATTAAGGTTTTTAATTTTATATTGTGGTTTTAATGAGAATATTAACATGTTAAAAGAATGAAAGACCTAATCTAATTATTACTTTCAAATTGTTAGTTAATATAATGTGATAAATATGCTATTTCGGTAAACTAGGTTATGGAAATTAATTTAAAATGTAGTATTAAAAATCTAATTAGGACTTTATCTCATTCTTAAGGTTTCATGGAGTGGTTTAACACTTTAATATATGCAAAATCAAGTTTAGTAGTGGAATTGTGAATTTTTGCTTAATAAGTGTTAATTTTGGCTAATTTGCAAACTAGAAATTTTAAATTAAGACAAAATGGTGTGAGAAAAATATAGTAATGGTTTCTATAATCTAGTTATGTTCTTTAATGAATATTATGACCACTAGTTTCATTTAAGCATCGAGTTTTGAAGTAAAACGGTAAATTGACGTTTTAAGGTTTTTACGAAATCGGACGATTGGATTGATTTTAGGGTTTCGATAATTTAAACCATGTTTTATATTATAAATAATGAGTTTTGAAACTACAAGTTCTTTGTTGGTGTTTTATCTCGATCAATCGGCGTTTGTACGCTGATATCGAGCGATATTGGTTCCTTTGCATGAGCGGGTCATAGGTTTTAACCTAGGCGCGTTTCGTGCGTCGTTTTGGTTTTATCCGTGATTCAGTTACGAAATTATATATGTTTGCATATAGGTACCCCTCACGTGGACTTTGGACGAAGAAGAAGAGGAGGGCGACATCGTCTTCGGCAGAAAAGGACCAGGTGAGTAGATGTATATCTACGGGGAAGTCGGGTGGATGGCGTTTAGTATCCCCGCAAATGTAGAATAGGGATATTGCTTATTGTCATTAGGAAGTCGGACGTGACCTTAGATTCTTGGCGAGTAGGACCCTATTAAAGACCTTAGGTTGGACTAGCCTGAATTAGATAGACTTTACCAGAGGATGAATGTCTTGGAGGAAATTCGTAGGTTTCAGGTAGACACACACACACGCACACACAGAAAATTGACTTGGGGTATATGTGTTTGTGTATATATATAGGACTGTGTGTAGGTATATATATGCACAACATGTATATGTGACATAAGGTTGTGATATGATACATGGGGATGGGATAATATAACTAGGCTTGATGCCGTGATCTATTGGCTATACAGTCGTGTTATGATGTTAGCGGATCGTTGGAAAATGAGAAAATGGATATGTATACATAAACGATAGTAGGTGATGATGACATTGAGATATACGAGACTCTAGAATAGAACCCGGACTGTAACCTGGGACTTGATTACGATATGATATATGTGTGACTTGGTTATGATATGATATGTGTGACCAGATTACGATATGATATATATGACATGATATTTCTAAGGAACAATTGACGATGTATATGTTCGCGGACAATGAGATATGATTGATGATATTGGGATGTATGCGATTACAGTATAGTACCTTTAATCATGATATTTTTTGATGATGATATTATATGAATGATGATGTACGTAGGTGATACTTGACCCGTACCCCGATATTGGAATGTCGTACGATGGATTTTACCGTACGAGGCATAGATGTGATGATTGATCTGCTCCCTTGATTTGAGGAAGCCGTACTACGTACGTGACGATATTGAGGCTGGATCGCCGACTATTACTGATATGGACTCTGACCTTAGGTGGATTCTTATTTCCTATCGACTAGTTCCTTTAGTTTAGTTCCTCAGGGGGTTAGATAGATACTAGTTGTGGCTCGAGTCATATAGTTGTAGTTAGATATGTATATTCCAAATGAGTGTCTAGTACACATTTTACCTTTATTTTCAGATTGTAATCATCACGTTGCATGTTCATACATATGTTTCCTTAGTCAGTATAAAACTCTGCCTGTTAGGACACCAGCACCATTACCGATGATGCGTCACGCACACTTATTTTCCGGCTCACACACATCATCATCGGTAATTGCTATGTCACGTACACTTTAGAACATAATATCTTTTATTGATAGAATCAGCTAAAAGCTAGATCGATATAATATTGTGATTACTCTCAGGAGTTAGTCTAGACATGGCATTTATTACTTAGACATTTCATGCATTCACATTCTCATGTTATCATGCAGTATTATGGGGCTTATGCCGACACTTATCATTTACTTACTCAGGATTTTGGGATTTTGGATTTCTATGAGATTTCTGGATTTTGGGGGAAAACCGCAAGAATATATATAAAAACTTCTCTCTCTTTCTCCCTCTTTTTTTAAAATATAAGTTGCGGTTTTCTCGTGATGTATGTGTCGTCCACCATGAGATTTCATGTTTTTTGTTGGATTTCGAGACCCGATTCGAGGAGTGGATGAACCGTCTCGAGTACATGGTGGGCTCGGTATGGTACCCCAGGACAAGAAGATCGAGTTGTAGATGATGAGCCTGGCAGGGGAAGACTACCTACCGATGATGTCTGGCACGGCGGATATCCGGAGGATACCGACCGTTGTCGTGAGATTTGATGATATGGGCCGATCCGGACTGACGGAGCCCGAGATATTGAGACTATGAGATATTTAAATTTGAGATTTACATGTTTTGTGTCGATGCTTGACACGGATTTCCATGGATTTCATCGATGATGTTTCAAACTTCTATACAAATTTTACTATAATGAAAGTTAAAGACTTTTTTATACAGATATATCTAGATTTCAGGGTTGATTGTTTTACATTCATGGTGCATGCATACTCATTCACACGACATATTACTATTTGAGGCACTGACACGAGTACGGAGCATTTGCACTTACGCGTAGTTTATTACCCTGCACTACTAGATGACTAGTGATATATTAGTATATTATTATGACCTAGGACAACGTCGTGCATTCAATTTCTTTTCGCAGATGTCTTCTACTCACGAGTTGGCAACTCACCCCCGTTGTGCCAAATTTTATTACAGGTCGATGTACAGGTTTCCTTGGCAGCTTGTTGGCACATCATTTCATTCAGGGTGATTTGCACCATAGGTTGGTTCACTTGTATCAGGACAGCCGTTGTACTTATTTTATTTCATTGGTATCTAGTAAGCTCCATCAACCAAACTTGTATTACTTGATAAGTTTAAAGGACCAGTTATTTATTTCGACCTTAGAGTCGCGCATGTATTATTATGGTTTGGTGGATTTGTTTTCTTTTGAGTTTTAAGCCTCGCCCTTTGACGTTGTATATTATTGTGCATTGTGTGGTTGTTTCCACCTGTTGGCGTAGAGCTAGCTCCCGCTTGGGGACGCCATTTTATTGTTTGTACACATTATGCTTGTTTGTACCCGTTTAGGGCCAGTTTTTACATAGGAGACTCTGCCAAAATTTTTGAGAAAATTTGATCATGTTTTTAAACTTGTTTTCCTATATGTTTTCCTTTACTTATTCTTTTATATGGTTTAGATTTCTGGGCTTTGGCTTACTTAGATTACGTTGCGCCTCTAGACGCTTCGTAATTTAAGTGCCGGTCACGTTCCGTACCTTCGGGTCGTGACAAAACTATAGAAGCAATCAAAAGACAAACCGAGTGTGTAGCATCTGCTAGTTCTGCTAAAGAGGTCACTCCCGGTGAAGGGATCTCGGCTCTTTCCTTATCGAATAAGGTGCTGGATATTCTACAAGGAATATCGCTATGCAAAGCAAGAACTAGAGCTACCGGTTTTTAAAACAAGTTTCTACAACATCTTTAGGTTTCTTTTATTTCATTAATCTCATTAATGAAGTCCCATTTTATTATGCTTCACAAGCATCACATTTGAAATGAAATCAGCAATATAACATATATCTCATATATATAATATAAACATTCGTCTCAGGCAGTAATATGATCTCATCACAGAACATTGCAGCAAAAGAAACACATACGAAATATTGGATATTCTAGGAATTCCGTGTTTTAAGTTAAGCCAGTATAAAACACAGATTTCACGGTCGCGATGAATAGCCAATCCCACATCCCTAGACCCCTACGGGAGCAGCAAGCAACCCTATCAATTCTAGAGTTAGGAGACCCGGTCTCGACTCCTCGAGATGGTCTCCCACTAGACCCTAGAACCCGGTTATTTGTGCTCCCCGCCTTGGGTCTATCCTAATGCGGAAAAGTAAATAATATACAATGGTGACCTCATCCTCAACCCGGAAGTGTCCCAATAAAAGAATATTACATACAATTGAATTTTACATGAATGAAAAAGAAAAACTCTCATCTCACATAAAACCCTGGCTATTCAAAACACGACGATCCAATATAACATATCACAGCAACACATAACATCACATATCATCAACGTAAGTAAATATGCGTATCCCGGTTGTCGTTGACATATAGCACCGAAACCAGCGATACACCACATATTACACTTACGGTTGCAGAAAATAAAGTGAAAAACTACAACATTTGGAATCCACAATCACTTTAGACATCTTAAATCCGAAATATCACATACTTCGCATTCCATGCCTAACTATATGAATTCCACATATTGTATCACATTCCAGATAAATAGACAATGTTAAACTTTCCAATCGAATAAACAAACACCCAAGATTTCCCAAATAGTTCAACACTTGAGCGGAGTTCAAAAATCTCAGAACATGTCACAGCCCCAATGAACCAGCCGTAGAAGGGTCAAACCAACGCCTCACATGTGGCAACGCTAAACTACCACAAACCCTAGGGTTCAGTGGCAGTTTTGACGGTCACATAATCGAGTTAAGATTACGTTCTTCTAGAGGGTCCACAGATACGCTTGCATGATTTTCCGAAAGTTTTAAACTCAGGAAAAATTCAACACTTGAAAGTTTTCCGACATGGGAAAAAGTAAGTTATTGATATCCGTTCGAACCTTTTAACACGTTCTAAATTACCCGAAAAACTAAACGATGTTAAACTTTCCGATCGAATCAACGAATTCTAAACATCTTCAGAAAGCTTAACACTTGAGTAGAATTAAAATTTCCCAGAAGCAAGAAAAAGTACCCAAGAATAATACCCTGAAGTATTAGCCCCTAACTCCTAAAGTTGGCCGCGGAACCGCCGCCAAACGCAAGCGGTTCCGCGGTCACTTGAGCGAGTTATGGTATCGTATTTCACAGTAATCCTTTGAATTCCCTGCATGATTTTCTGAGTATTTTTAATACGAAAAATTTCAACTTTTGAAATTTTTTCCAGAAAGTGGGATTTTTCGGGGTTTCGGAGTTCGATCGGACTTTAAACTTCGTCTAGACAACGCCTAATGCTCTAGCTTGGCTCTGATACCACTGTAGGGTTAGCATAGCACCTTGTGAAGGTTTTGGCAAGCATCAATCATGCTAGTTTAAAATTTTTGGGGTGCTAAACAAACCCTAACCAAGATCTTAACTAGAGACTTAGGGTTAACATGCATGTAAACAACTTTACATCTAAGAGTTAGGGATTACAACCTTTGTAGTCCGTTCCTTCACTTCATAAGCTCCGTGTTGAGGTCTCTTCGCTGCGATAATCAAGTACCCGGACTCTAGAGAGGTTCCATGAAGAGAAAGATGCAGGCTTGCTTCCAATCTTCAACAACTAAGATGATCTACCTTGAAGAATCTCAAACCCAAGCTATTGCTTCACTAATCAAGTATTAGAAAAGCAAACACCCTAATCTAAGTGGTTAGAATAGATGAGAATGATGAAGTAGGAATTTAGCTCTCTTTTGTTTTCTTTATCTTACAAAAATCCATCACAAACCCAAAAGCTAGAAAGCTTTTCAAAGAGGAAGAAGAAGAAGAAAACTGTTTGTGATGAATAATGAAATCATTGTTGTGGTTACAAATCAACCATGGGTTAAGAATGAAGGCTTAACCTTTGTAGAGAATAAAATAGGGTAAAGGGTTTAGGTCTGGTTAAGAAATATCTACACAAAATATCAAAGGTCAAAGTCAAAGCTTCAACAAGCTTCAAGAAACTTCATGAAAACTTCATCCAAGCTTAACCCTAATCCAAACCTTAACCATGTTTAAACTCCACAAAACATGTTGCATTTGTAACCCTAACTTGTTACAATATTATATATCACATATATAATATATTTTGTAACAAAATAAAATAATACAATTAACATATATCGCATATATATCAATGTATTATCCCGTGAGAAAATGAATCAATAAGTGAGCTTATATTAGTTAATGTAATATAATATATCAAATATATAATTATACATCAAATTATCGAATCAACACTTGATCCGATAATCCGGCTATTTCACAAATATCCGACTAATATAATTTGTATCAGTTCATCGAATCAACATTTGATCCTATGACCCGGCTATATCACATATACCCGGCCGATATCACATATCGCGAGAATAGAATACAGTATCACTTACTCGTATTATTCTCGGTCCTGCACATATCACATATGTGCTCCTACTCCGTTTTTCCTGAGCCAGGAAACCTCTGTGTAGGACTCTAAAGAATCGTCAATACGCCGGCCGTAGGGGATGATCATATCAAAACACCCACAAGCTGCAAGCGGTCAGCTAAACGTAACAGCCACCCGTGTATTGAGCAATCAGAAGATCAACAAGCAAGCCTGTACATTCTCCTGCGAATCCAATCAGTAACACTCCCATACAGTCCGGTCTCTTCGTCTGATATGTCGCATATCCAGTCTAGGGGTGGTAAACGTTAGACCTCAATAACCGATAAGTTGTGTCGATATAAGGTCCATAACAGTTCGAGAAACTACTGATAACACTTACCAGTAAATCTCAGCAACCCTGGCCAGGGATTTCCAGTTATAGCCAATCGAACACAGCGCAACATCAACTCGCTATACCGGGAGAGACGAAACCCCTCCTATCGCTCATTGCCTCCATGTGATTTGGGACTGTACCCAAAAGCCACCGTTTTGCACGCCCTCTTGGACGTGGTATGATGGAAATCAAAGCACAGTGGGAATCACACAAGACTCTATGACGATCTCAGGTCTACAGACTAACCTGTACCAGTGTCACCAGAGAACTGCCATCTGACGTGAGCTATAATACCATTTGGGAGTTCTCGGCGAGTCCATCCAGTGTACCCAGTCTCCACTGAGCACCCTTATACCTTCTCTGATGTCAAACATCAATGGATATGGGATCATCCATCGCCCATCATATGGATAAAGAAGCGCATACGTTAGTCTACTCTGGAGTATTGATGCCCTGTCTCGGTACTCCTACGACTAGGAACATTTGAAGGATGTACTTAGCGACTACACTGTCCCCACTAGTATGATCTGCATCGTAGTCCTGGTAGTCAAGTACTCATCCTAAGGGCTTTATCAACATGTAACATAGATACAATCAGAGCACATGTTAAGATAAAGAGCAACCAGATAGCATACTATCATGTCGAGTAAGAAAGTCCTCCCTATATATGTCCAAGCATCCACTACAATATACATCGTATGTACAGTAATGGCCTCTAGGGCATACATATCACTAACAATCTCCCACTTGCACTAGGGATATCGGTTGTGGTATCGCATACCCAACAATCAGCTGTGGTTGAAGTATCTCATACTCAACCATCCCATAAAAGTCTCTACTGGGAAATAGGCCTTTGTGAGTGGATCCGCGCTGTTGTCCTCTGAGTCTACTCTCCTAACCTCGATCTCCCTGGAGATCAACCATCTCCATGATCAGGTGATACTGCCTAAGAATATGTCTGGATCACAGATAGGACGGGGGTTCCTAGGCCTAAGCCATAACTCCATTGCCACACAATGGCAGGAACGAAGTTCATATCATGAACTTATATATGTCCAGACTGTTACTTTGGTAGCATCCTTGATAACGATGTATCTTGTCTTTAATCGTCTAGTATGTCACGGTATCTAGCTTGGAACTCTTCCAACATACCGTCCCTCCACTGAGGGTAAAGACAATGCCTGTGATTGACATTCAGTCGTCCTTATCACCCTGGAACCTTTCCAGTGATTCTTCCCAAGATCGATTGATACCATCTCACTATAACTAGTGAGAATCCTAACATCCAATTAGATCTATTTCATAGATCCATAACCCAGGATTTAGG
The DNA here is from genome assembly GCA_030015575.1 of Agapanthus africanus. Classification (NCBI taxonomy): domain Eukaryota; kingdom Viridiplantae; phylum Streptophyta; class Magnoliopsida; order Asparagales; family Amaryllidaceae; genus Agapanthus; species Agapanthus africanus. The sequence goes on from JASDDO010000029.1 coordinate 60,060,848, forward strand.
AGGTATCATCTTGATCCTATATGGAGAATCTTTGTGATAAGAGGAGATTGACCGAGCGTAGCATAGGAAACTCCTTCCCTATCAAGAGTATGTCATCCACATACTATACGAGGATCACCACCATACTCCCTACTACCTTTTTGTATATACTTGGTTCATCTACCATTTTGATGAAGTCAAACTCTTTGACTACTTTATCAAAACAGACGTTCTAACTCCGCGATACCTGATTTATCACATAAAACATCTTGCACACGTTTCCGCTGCTCCCACTGCCTACGAAGCCCTCTGGTTGTGTACTTATAGATGCTCTCTTCCAAATCATCATTTAGAAAAGCAGTCATGACACCCAACCGCCAGATATCGTAGTCATGGTATGTAGCAGTGGCAAGTAAGATCTGGATGGACTTAAGCATTGCTTTGAAAGTCTTAACTTTTCCATGTACACCAAGTAATCTTCTCAAGATATACTTGCTCCTGATGGGGATTTAACCCTTCAGATAAAGCAACCAAAGTCCATACTTTGTTGGTGTATAAGGATTCCATCTCAGATCGCTAAGCATCCAGCCATTATCACAGAGTCCCCACTCCTGTTGGCCTGCTCGAAACTAGTTAGGTTATCATCTCATGATGCAATCCTCGCTCCCACTGTCATAGAGAAACCGAAGTATCTTTCAGGTGGATGAGGAACCCTACCAGATCGGCGGAGAGGCTGAGGTTCGTTGGAAACTATTGAATCCTTTGGTTATACCAAATCATCAGCTGCAGTTTGTTTTAGCTGGAACTACTTCCAGTTCTACGTTATGACCATTAATTTCTTCACAAGAAATTCCCCTTCCCAAAGGTGGCATGCTGAGAAAACATATTTTGTTCCTCAGTTTGGTAGAAGACATTCCCTTGCGAATGCTTGGGATATCCAACAAACTTCCACAGAACTGACCTTGCCTCGAGCTTGTTCGGATTTTTCTTTTGACATAGGTCGGACAACCCCAAATCTTAACTTCCTTAAGAGATGGGCTCTTCCCATACCATATCACATATGGAGTGGTAGGCATCTGATTTGATTGGAACCCTATTCAATAGGTATGCAGCTTCTCAAGTGCATAACCCCCATAAGGAAATAGGCAACTCAGTAGTACTCATCATCGAGTACACCATATCACATAGGGTGCGATTGCTCCGCCCCAATACACCGACGTGCTGTGGTGTATCCATAGGAGTAATACTGAGAGAGAATCTCATTCTTCTTTAGAATAGTCCAGAAATTCCGTGCTCAAGTATTCTCCTCTTTGATCTTATCAAAGGACATAATACTTATACCCGTTTTTGGTTCTCTACTTCTAACTTATATTCTGTGAATATCTCAAAAGCTTCGGACTTGTGTTTCAACAGGAACATTTGTCTGAATCTTGAAAGATCATCAGTGAATGTAATGAAGTACAAAGAACCGGTCTTGGCATATGTTGACAGGGGTCTTTCATACATCAGTATGCATCAATCCCAAGAGTTCAGCAACTCTTTCTCTGTTTCCAATAAACGGAGCTATGTTCATCTTATCTTTGTGACATGATCGACAAGTTTCACAAGATGTAAATTCAAACTGATTTAAATATGCATCTTTATGTAACTTTAGCTAGTCGGGTCGCATCGATATGACCCAGTCTACAATGCCTCAAGAAGGATTCGTTCATTTTCGAACTCTTACTCTTGTGTGTGTTCTGTACGTTAAGAACCGTGGTTTGATTTAGAACGTCTATGCTTTTAGATAACGTGCCTGAACCGATCAACTCTTGATATAGGAAATGTTCAAAACATTATCCAACAATACAAAATTATATCCTTCTTTACTAATAAAGAGACTGATATGATGTTGTATTTCAGTTTCGGTATCTAATAACATTCGTTCAGAATCAATGTATTCTGGTAATACAGGGTGATAACTGCCAACTCACTTGGCTTGCAACAATTGCACCGTTTCCAACTCTTGAAACTTATCACCCGTTCTCAGTTCTTTACCTATCTGTAGCCCATGTGACAGATTACATTTGCGGGATCCTGATCCGGTATCTCATACCCAGGACGTAATGGATACTGAGAAACAGTTCTCGGTAATGAACACACCCGAAGAAGATGCATCAACATGTACTTTCTTCGTTTGGGCGGCACGGGAATTCTGGTAATCCCCTATTTCCTGCTCTGTCTTATAACAATTATAAGTTGGAGCGGGATCAACGTTCCCTAGCGCAGCATAACAAGCGGGTTCGGTCAATACATCTGTATTATTATCTTGATTAAGACGTTACATGGTCGCTACCTGGAGAGAGAGAGAAGAAAACACTCAGCGTATGCTCTTGCAAGATTAGATTGGTTATAAATATACCTAATCAGGATGTCTCCCACTGTTTTAGTCAAATCTTCCTTCAAACCCTAAAAGGAAAGACTAGCCATGATTAATTACACCCTACAAGTTCGCCAAACTTTCAGCCGGTCTAGTGCCGGTACTTTGAGGGAGGTTCCTCGTGCCTTCGCACGGACCTAATTAAAATAAACCTCGTTTTCCCAGGGGCGTAACCCCGTTAACACCTTTCTATACACCTACTTGATGGGCTAATTGTCATGTGTAAAACTCTCCCAGGAGTAACTCTTACTCGCAGTGGGTATCGGGATCCAACTATCTCATAGAAGGTATGCAATCTCGTTGCAAATTCCAACATTTGAAATTCCCGATAATATTTTGCCCCGAGCGATCTATGACCTTGACAAGGTCAACAAAGCATAGACCGCTAGTCAAGTTCAACCCGTCATTTCCTGATTGAATTAAACCGACCCGCATGACCCTTGACAAGGTCAATAAGATCGCACGACTACCCTAATCCAATCGCATCATATGCTTATACAGATAAGCAGTAATCAGCTACCGCACACTACACCTTGACAAGGTCAACAAACGCAGCACGAATACTAACTATTACTTATCTAAAAAGACGGAGGGCTACGACAGGTTTTTAAGAAAACCCTTTGCGTAATGAACTTGATATTGTCATAGAATCGAGTGATTTTAAATGTAGTGTATTTGAGGCTTTTCTAGTTTTGCTAAAGAGGTCACTCCCGGAGAAGGGACCGTCGGCTCTTTCCTTATCGAATAAGGTGCAGCATATTTCACAAATACCACTATGCAAAGCAAAAAACAATAGAAGTAATCAAAAGACAAACCGAGTGTGTAGCATCTACTAGTTTTGCTAAAGAGGTCACTCCCGTTGAAGGGATCTCGGCTCTTTCCTTATCGAATAAGATGCTGGATATTCTACAAGGAATATCGCTATGCAAAGCAAGAACTAGAGCTACCGGTTTTTAAAACAAGTTTCTACAACATCTTTAGGTTTCTTTTATTTCATTAATCTCATTAATGAAGTCCCATTTTATTATGCTTCACAAGCATCACATTTGAAACGAAATCAGCAATATAACATATATCTCATATATATAATATAAACATTCGTCTCAGGCTGTAATATGATCTCATCATAGTGTAGGGTTACTAGGCACTCTAATAAGGTTCTACAAGGCATCAACCATGCCCAATTAAAATTTTAGCCGTGCCGAATAACCCTAAACAAGATCTTAGCTAGATAATTAGGGTAACACATGCTAGTAAATAACAATTATCACTAAGTGAATACGAAATACAACCTTTGTAGATCGGTCCTTCACTTCTAAAGCTCCTTGTTGTAGTCCCTTCGCTGCGATCATCGAACTCCCGGACTCTCGGACGGCTCCATGAGAAGATTGCAACGGTATTGCTTGAAGTCTTCGAGGCCGAAGATGATCTACGTCGAGGGAATACGAACTCAAGCTTCTACTTCACTAACTAGAGAACTAGTGAAGCAAACACCCTAAACTAAAGTGCTAGTCTAGTAGAGGATGATGAAATAGGAAATGGGTACACTTTAGAATTTCGTTTCTCACTATATCTCTCTCTCTTTATCAAACCCTAGAATGAAATTGAAGGAGGAAGAAGATGAGCACAAAATGAGAATGAAAACTAATCAAGAGAGAGAGAGTGCTAACCATGGTGAGTGAGTATCATATACTAACTCATGTAGAGACTTAATCATGGCTAAGTGTGATGGTTAGGTTAACAAAAAATCCAAAGTAAAAACAAACTTAGTGGACTTTAGTCAATGCATCCACAAGCTTCCACAAGCTTTATGCAATTTTCTAATCTTCCACTAATTTTGTAATTATTTTAAATACATTAAACCCAACATAAAAAATAGCATGGTGTAAGTCTTGTACACCCATGAATGATGTATCATCAACCATGATACAAAAAAGAAAACACATTTTAATATATATCACATATATATTAAAGTTGTGCACAAGTGAGAAAAATAAATGCTTTAGTGAACCAATGTTAGTTAATGTAAATTAGTATATCACATATACAATTATACACTAAATTATTAAATCAACACTTGACTTAATAATCCGGTTATATCACATATAACCGATTAACACAAAATGTACCAACTTATCGAATCAACACTTGATTCGATAACCCGACTATATCACATATAACCGGCCGATACAATAGTCGCGAGAATAGAATACGGTATCACATACACGCATTATTCTCGGTCCCGCACATATCACATATGCGCTCCTATTTTGTTTTGCCTGAGCCAGTAAAACCTCTATGTAGAACTCTAAAGACTCGTCAATACGCCGGCAGTAGGTGATGATCATATCAAGCACCCACAAGCCGTCAGCGGTACTAGCTGGACGTAACGGCTACCCGGGTATTGAGCGATCAGAAGATCAGCAAGCAAGCCCGCTCCAACTCCTGCAGAAATCCTGACAGTGACACTACCGTACAGTCCGGTCTCCTCGTTTGATATGTCGCATATCAAGTCTAGGGGTGGTAAACGTCAGACCCCAATAACCGATAAGTCATGCCGATATGAGGCTCATAACGGGTCGAGAAACTACTGGTAACACTTACCAGTAAATCTCTAAACCAGCCCTGGCCAGGGACTTCCCTGTTATGGCCAATCGAGCATAGCGCAACATCAACCCCCAATACAGGGAGAGACGAAACCCCTCCTATCGCTCATTGCCTCCATGTGACTCGGGACTGTACCCAAAAGCCACCGTTTTGCATGCCCTCTTGGACGTGGTAAGGTGGAAATCAAAGCACAGTGGGAATCACACAAGACTCTATGACGATCTCGGGTCTACAGACTAACCTGTACCAGTGTCACCAGAGAACTGCCATCTGACGTAAGGTATAATACTATCTGGGAGTTCTCGGCGAGTCCGTCCAGTTTACCCAGTCTTCACTGAGCACCCGTATATCATCTCTGATGTCAAACACCAATGGATATGGGATCATCCATCGCCCATCTACATGGGTCGAGAAGGTATACGCTAGTCTACTCTGGTATATCGATGCCCTGTCTCGATACACCTACGACTAGGGACCTTGAAGTATGTACTTATAGACTACCATGTCCCCACTAGTATGATCCGCATCATAGTCTAGGTAGTCAAGTACACATCCTAAGGGCTTTACCAACATGTAACAGAGAGACAATCATTGTACACGTTAAGGTAAAGGGTAACCAGATAGCATACTATCATGTCGAGCAAGAAAGTCCTCCCTATATATGTCCAAGCATCCACTACAATATACATCTCATGTATAGTAATGGCCTCTAGGGCATACATATAACTAACTATCTCCTACTTGCACTAGGGTCATCTGATAACAGTGGTTGTAGTATCTCATACTCAACCATCCCATAAAAGCCTCTCTCTGGGAAAAGGCCTTTGTGAGGGGATCCGCCGTGTTGTCCTTTGAGTCTACTCTCCTGACCTCGATCCCCTGGAGATCAACCATCTCCATGATCAGGTGACACTGCCTTTGAATTTGTCTGGATCATTGATGGGACGGGTGTTCCTAGGCATAAGCCACAACTCCATTGTCACACAATGGTAGGAACGAAGTTCATCTCATGAACTAATATACACCCAGACTGCCTCTTTGGTAGTATCTTTGGTAGCGATATATCCAGCCTTTATCGTCTAGTATGCCACGGTATCTAGCTTGGAACTCTTCCAACATACCGTCCCTTTACTGAGGGTAAAGACAATGCCAGTGACTGACTTTTAGTCGTCCTTATCACTCTGGAACCTTTCCAGTGATTCTCCCTAGGATCAATTGATACCATCTCACTACAACTAGTGAGTATCCTAACATCCAATTAGATCTATCTCATAGATCCAAAACCCAGGATTTAGTAGGTATCACTTTGATCCTATTTGGAGAATCATTGTGATAAGCGGAGATTGACCGAGCGTAGCATAGGAAACTCCTTCCCTATCAAGAGTATGTCATCCACGTACTCTACGAGAATCACCACCATACTCCCTACTACCTTTTTGTATATACAAGGTTCATCTATCATTTTGATGAAGTCAAACTCTTTGACTATCGCATCAAAACAGACGTTCCAACTCCGCGATGCCTGCTTAATCATATAAAGCTTCTTGCACACGTTTCCGCTGCTTCCACTGTCTACGAAGCCCTCTGGCTGTGTACTTATAGACGCTTTCTTCAAAATCTCTATTTAGAATAGCAGTCATGACACCCAACCGCCAGATATCGTAGTCATGGTATGTAGCCGTGGCAAGTAGGATCTGGATGGACATAAGCATAGGCCCTAGAAAAAGTTTCATCATTAGCCACAACTGGTTTATGATGCAAACCTTTAACAAGTCTAGCTTTGAAAGTCGCAACTTTTCCATGTACACCAAGTAATCTTCTCAAGATATACTTGTAAGGTTCCTAGGGACACTAATGAGGTCTCACAAGTGATCAAACATGGCTATTTCAAAATTTTCCATGTGCCTACAAACCCTAATACGGATCGTTAACTAGATTTATAGGTGATGCGATGGAAGTAAACAACTTTAACTACTAAAGGAAAGTAACTACAACCTTTGTAGATCCGGTCCTCCACTTCCTTAGCTCCGCATAGACGTCCCTCCGCTGTCCAAATCGAATCCAGGACTCTAGCATCGGCTTCATCGGAGAAATGGGCGGGCTAGGTCGGCGACTTCGATGCCGAAGATGATCTACGTCGAGGCAACTCAAGATCAAGCTCCAACTTCACCAAGTCATGAAACTTGTGAAGAAAACACCCTATACTACTTGGCAAGAGGTAGAGGATGAAGAAATAGGAGGTGGGTTCACTTTAGAGTTGGATTTCTCACTCTTTTTCTCAAGTTGCCATTGATGGAGGCAAGCTTTCTTCCTTTGTTGAAGAAGAAGAAGATGGTGAAAAGAATATGATAAGTTATTTTCAAAATGGAAAATAATATGAATACTTATCATATACTAACCATGGTTAGGTGTAGAGAATAGACTATGGTTAATTTGAATGGTTAGGGTTAAGCATGAGACAAGAATGGTGGACTTATTCAAAGCTTCATGAAGCTTCAACAAGCAAACAAAGAAAGCTACCATTCCTTATTTATCTTTTCCAAAATGAAAAAATAAATAAATAAATAAATAATTACATAAACAAAACCCTAATCATTAACTTAACCATGGTTTAATTCTTTACACAAACCCAAGTGAGCATGTATCATCAAACATGATACAAACAAGTGCACAAAAGTATATCACATATACAACTTGTGTACATCAAGTGAGAAAATCCTTTTAAAGTGAACAAATACTAGTTAATGCAAAGTAATATATCAAATATACAATTATACATTAAATCATTAAATCAACACTTGATTCAATGATCCGGTCATGTCGCATATAACCGACCAGTATCCAATGTATCGACTTATCGAATCAATCTTCGATTCGATAACTAGGTTATATCGAATACAACCAATCGATACATTCATCGCGAGAATGGAATACGGTATCACATACACGCATTATTCTCGGTCCCGCACATATCTCATATGCGCTCCTATTTAGTTTCGCTTGAGCCAGGAAACCTCTGTGTAGGACTCTAAAGACTCGTCAATACGCCGGCAGCAGATGATGATCATATCAAGCACCCACAAGCCGCAAGCGGTCTGCTAAACGTAACGGCCATCCGGGTATTGAGCGATCAGAAGATCGACGAGCAAGCCCGCTCACACTCCTGTGAATCCAACCAGTAACACTTACCGTACAGTCCGGTCTGTTCGTCTGATATGTCGCATATCTCGCCTAGGGGTGGTAAACGTCAGACCCCAGTAGCTCGATAAGTCACGCCGATATAAGGTCCATAACATATGTGAAACTACTGATAACACTTACTAGTAGATCACTACAACCCTGGCCAGGGATTTCCAGTTATGGCCAGTCGTGCATAGCGCAACATCAACCCCCAATACCGGGAGAGACGAATCCCCTCCTATCGCTCATTGCCTCCATGTGAATCGGGACTGTACCCAAAAACCACCTGTTTGCACGACTCAGTAGAGCCGTGGTAGGGTGGAAATCAAAGCACAGTGGGAGACACACAAGACTCTATGACGATCTCGGGTCAACAGACTAAGCTGTACCAGTGTCACCAGAGAACTGCCATCTGACGTGAGGTATAATACCATCTGGGAGTTCTCGGCGAGTCCGTTCAGTGTACCCAGGCCCCACTAGTATGATCTGCATCATAGTCCTGGAAGTCGAGTACACATCCTAAGGGCTTTATCAACATGTAATAGAGAGACAGAAAATATACATGTTAAGATAAAGAGCAACCAGATAGCGTACTATCATGTCGAGCAAGAAAGTCCTACCTATATATGTCCCAGCATCCATTACAATATACATCCAATGCACAGTAATGGCCTCTTGGGCATACATATAACTAACAATCTCCCACTTGCACTAGGGCCATCTGTAGCAGTAGTTGCAGTATCACATACTCAACCATCCCATATAAGTCCCTCTCTGGGAAAAAGCCTTTGTGAGTGGATCCGCCGTATTGTCCTCTGTGTCTACTCTCCTAACCTCGATCACCCTGGAGATCATCTATCTCCATGATCAGGTGATGCTGCCTCAGAATATGTCTGGGTCACTGATGGGACCAGGGTTCCTGGGCCGAAGCCACACTTCCATTGTTATACAATGGTAGGAACCGAGTTCATCTCATGAACTAATATACAACCAGACAGCCTCTTTAGTCGTATCTTAAGTAGCGATGTATCCAGCCTTAATCGTCTAGTATGCCACGGTATCTAGCTTGGAACTCTTCCAACATACCGTCCCTTTACTGAAGGTAAAGACAATGCCTGTGACTGACATTCAGTCGTCTTTATCACCCTGGAACCCTTCCAGTGATTCTCCCCAGGATCGATTGATACCATCTCACTACATCTAGTGAGAATCCTAGCATCCAATTACATCTATCTCATAGATGAAAACTCAGGATTTAGGAGGTATCACTTTGATCCTATTGGAGAATCCTTGTGATAAGCGGAGATCGACCGAGCGTAGTATAGGAAACTCTTTTCCTATCAAGAGTATGTTGTCCACGTACAATACGAGGATAACCACCTTACTCTCTACTACCTTTTTGTATATACAAGGTTCATCTACCATTTTGATGAAGTCAAACTCTTTGACTACCACATCAAAATAGATATTCCAACTCCGTGATGCCTGCTTTATCCTGTAAAGCAATTTGCATACGTTTTCGCTGCTCCCACTGTTTACGAAGCCCTCTGGCTGTGTACTTATAGACATTCTCTTCTAAATCATTATTTAGAAAAGTAGTCATAGCACCCAACCGCCAGATATCGTAGTCATGGTATGTAGCCGTAGCAAGTAGGATCTGGATGGACTTAAACATAGCCACTGGAAAAGGTATCATCATTATCCACGCCTGGTCGATGACGAAAACCTTTAACAAGTCTAGTTTTGAAAGTCTCAACTTTTCCATCTACACCAAGTAATCTTCTCAAGATATACTTGCTCCTGATGGGGATTTAACCCTTCAGATATAGCAACCAAAGTCCATACTTTGTTGGTGTACATGGATTCCATCTCAGATCGCTAAGCACCCAGCCATTCTTACAGAGCCCCTACTCTTGATGGCCTGCTCGAAACTAGTTAGCCCATCATCTCATGACGCAATCCTCGCTCCCACTGTCATCGAGAAACCGAAGTATCTCTCAGGCGGATGAGGAACCCTACCAGATCGGCGGAGAGGCTGAGGTTCGTCGGGGACTATTGAATCCTTTGGTTCTGTCAAATCGTCAGCTGCAGTTTTGTATAGCTGGAACCTTTCCAATTCTACAGAACTGACCTTGCCTCGATCTTGCCCGGATTTTGCTTTTGACATAGGCCGGACAATCCCAAATCTTAACTTACTTAAGAGATAGGCTCTTCCCATACCATATCTTATATGGAGTGGTAGGCACTGATTTGATTCGAACCTAATTCAATAGGTATGCAGCTTCTCAAGTGCACAACCCCTAAAAGGAAATAGGTAACTCAGTAGTACTCATCATAGAGCACACCATATCTAATACGGTGCGATTGCTCCGCCCTGATACACCTTTGTGCTGTGGTGTATTCAGAGGAGTAATACTGAGAGAGAATCTCATTCTCCTTTAGAATAATCCAGGAATTCTATCCACAAGTATTCTCCTCCCTGATCACATCAAAGGACATAATAGTTATACCCGTATTTTGGTTCTCTACTTCCAACTTATATTCTGTGAATACCTCAAAAGCTTCGGACTTATGTTTCAACAGGAACATATGACTGAATCTTGAGAGATTATCAGAGAATATAATGAAGTACAAAGAACCGATCCTGGCATGTGTAGACAGGAGACCTTACATACATCATCATGTATCAGTCCCAAGAGTTCATTAACTCTTTCTCTGTTTCCAATAAACAGGGCTATGGTCATCTAATCTTTGTTACATGACTGGTAAGTTTCACAAGATGTAAATTCAAACTGATTTAAATATGCATCTAAAATATAACTTCAGCCAGTCCAGTCGCATTGATATATCCTAGTACAATGCCTCAAGAATGATTCGTTCATTTCTGAACTCTTCCTCTTGCGTGTGTTCTGTATACTAGGAACTGTAGTTTGATTTAGAACGTCAATGCTTTTAGATAACGTGCTTGAACCGATCAACTTTTGATATAGAAAATATTCAAAACATTATCCAACAATACAAAATTTTATCATTTCTTTACTAATAAAGAGACTGATATGATTTTAAATCAGGTTCGGTATCTAATAACATTTTTTCAGAATCAATGTACTGGTAATACAGGGTGACAGTGACCAACAGACTTGGCTGCAACACTTACCCCGTTCTCTGTCTCATGAAACTTATCACCCGTTCTCAGTTCTCTGCCTTTCTGTAGCCCTATGTAACAGATTACATATCTGGGATCCTGATCCGGTATCAGATACCCAGGATGCAGAGGATACTGAGAAGCAGTTCTGTATAATGAACACACCCGAAGGAGATGCATCATATGCACTTTCTTCATTTGGGCGGCGTAGGAATTCTGGTATTCGTCTATTTCCTGCTCTGTCTTATAACAATTATAAGTTGGAGCGGGACCAACGTTTCCCAGCTCAGTATAACAAGCGAGTTCGGTCAATAATCCGTATTATTATCTTGATTAAGGCGTGATATGGTCGCTACCTGGAGAGAGAGAGAAGAAAACACTCTGCGTGCGCTCTTGTAAGATTAGATTGGTTATTTATTTTATCTAATCATAATGGCTCCCACTGTTTTTATCAAATCTTCCTTCAAACCCTAAAAGGAAAGACTAGCCGGGATTAATTACACTCTACAAGTTCGCCAATCTTTCAGCCAGGCCAGTGTCGGTACTTTGAGGGAGGTTCCCCGTGCTTTCGCACGGACCTAATTAAAGTAAACCTCGTTTTCCCAGAGGCGTAACCCCGTTGACACCTTTCTAGACACCTACTTGATCGGCTAATTGCAAAGTGCAAAACTCTCCCAGGAGTAACAATTACTCGCAGTGGGTATCGGGATCCAACTATCACATAGAAGGTATGCAATCTCATTGCAAATTTCAACACTTGAAACTCCCGATAAAGATTTTTACCCCTAGCACTTATGACCTTAACTATGGTCAACAAATCATAAGTGCTAGTCAAGTTCTACCCGTCATTTCGTGATTAATTAGACCCACCCACATGACCCTTAACTAAGGTCAACAAAGTCACGTGACTGTCCTAACTAATCGCATCATATGCGGTGTAGGAAGACATCACTTAGCTACCGTACACTGTGCCTTAAATAAGGTCAACAAATACAGCACGAATACTAAGTACTCTCCTTCCTAAAATGACGGAGGGTTGCGAATGGTTTTTGTGAAAACCTTTAACGCTTTGAACTTGATCTCGTTGCGGAATCAAATGATTTTTAAATGGAATGTTTTTGAGGCTTTTCTAGTTTTGCTAAAGGGGTCACTCCCGGTGAAGGGATCGTCGGCCCTTTCCTCGTCGAATGAGGTGCGGGATATATCATATATATCACTGTGCAAAGCAGAAACTATAGAAGCAATCAAAAGACAAACCGAGTGTGTAGCATCTGCCAGTTATTGCTAAAGGAGTCACTCTCGGTGAAGGGATCTCGGTCCTTACCTTATCGAATAAGGAGCAGGATGTTCTACAAGGAACACCGCGATGCAAAGCAAGAACTGTAGCTACCTGTTTTATTTTGAAATTCGATTCCACAACATCTTTTAGGTTTATTTTCTTTCATTAATCTCATTAATGAATATCCCATCATTTAAGTCCACCTAAACATCACAGATAAATACGACGTACACTTATGCCATCCGCATTCGCCTCGATGTCCCCTCGTGCACCGTTAGGTTAGGTAACTAACGGCAGAGCGGGGCAGGGCTAGCGCGGGTGTAAAACATAAGCAACGTCTTTATAATATATCATATATACTATATATAATATCTATCTGAACAAATCACATGATCCGGTAGAACTTTTTAACATATTCTAAAATTACCCGGAAAAACACACAGACAAAATTAGACGATCCGATCGAAACACCGAGTCCCCAATACAACCCAAAAAACTCAACTCTTTAGTTCAGATTAAAAATTCCCAGAAAAACCAACACTACAAAATAGGAGTTACTGTGTAAAATTAAATGAAAGAGGAGTCTAAATGGCCGCGGAACCGCCGCATTAGCCATGCTAATGCCGCGGTACCGCCGCTCTTTGATGGACTCAGGGGTACGGGCTTAACAGTAATTCAGAGAATCTCCTGCTGGTTTTTCTGCATATTTTTAATTCTGAAAAATCCCCGATTTCAAAAAATGTACAGAGAGCATTTTTGAGTTAGGGTTTCGATTCTTTTTGAGTTAGGGTTTCGATTCGATCGGACTTCTAACTCCGTCTACGCATCGCCTAAGGCTCTAGCTAGTCTCTGATACCACTGTAAGATTCCTAGTCACACTAATGAGGTCTCACAAGTGATCAAACATGGCTAATTCAAAATTTTCCATGTGCCTACAAACCCTAATACGGATCGTTAACTAGATTTATAGGTGATGCAATGGAAGTAAACAACTTTAACTACTAAAGGAAAGTAACTACAACCTTTATAGATTCGGTCCTCCACTTCCTTAGCTCTGCATAGACGTCCCTCCGCTGTCCAATTCGAATCCAGGACTCTAGCATCGGCTTCATCGGAGAAATGGACGGGCTAGGTCGTCGACTTCGATGCCGAAGATAATCTACGTCGAGGCAACTCAAGATCAAGCTCCAACTTCACCTAGTCATGAAACTTGTGAAGAAAACACCCTATACTACTTGGCAAGAGATAGAGGATGAAGAAATAGGAGGTGGGTTCACTTTAGAGTTGGATTTCTCACTCTTTTTCTCAAGTTGCCATTGATGGAGGCAAGCTTTCTTCCTTTGTTGAAGAAGAAGAAGATGGTGAAAAGAATATGATAAGTTATTTTCAAAAAGGAAAATAATATGAATACTTATCATATACTAACCATGGTTAGGTATAGAGAATAGACTATGGTTAATTTGAATGGTTAGGGTTAAGCATGAGACAAGAATGGTGGACTTGTTCAAAGCTTCATGAAGCTTCAACAAGCAAACAAAGAAAGCCACCATTCCTTATTTATCTTTTCCAAAATGAATAAATAAATAAATAAATAAGTAATTAAATAAACAAAACCCTAATCATTAACTTAACCATGGTTTAATTCTTTACACAAACCCAAGTGAGCATGTATCATCAAACATGATACAAACAAGTGCACAAAAGTATATCACATATACAACTTGTGTACATCAAGTGAGAAAATCCTTTTAAAGTGAACAAATACTAGTTAATGCAAAGTAATATATCAAATATACAATTATACATTAAATCATTAAATCAACACTTGATTCAATGATCCGGTCATGTCACATATAACCGACTAGTATCCAATGTATCGACTTATCGAATCAATCTTCGATTCGATAACTAGGTTATATCGCATACAACCAATTGATACATTCATCGCGAGAATGGAATACGGTATCACATACACGTATTATTCTCGGTCCCACACATATCTCATATGCGCTCCTATTTAGTTTCGCTTGAGCCAGGAAACCTCTGTGTAGGACTCTAAAGACTCGTCAATACGCCGGCAGCAGATGATGATCATATCAAGCACCCACAAGCCGCAAGCGGTCTGCTAAACGTAACGGCCACCCGGGTATTGAGCGATCAGAAGATCGACGAGCAAGCCCGCTCACACTCCTGTGAATCCAACCAGTAACACTTACCATACAGTCCGGTCTGTTCGTCTGATATGTCGCATATCTCGCCTAGGGGTGGTAAACGTCAGACCCCAGTAGCTCGACAAGTCACGCCGATATAAGGTCCATAACATGTGTGAAACTACTGATAACACTTACCAGTAGATCACTACAACCCTGGCCAGGGATTTCCAGTTATGGCCAGTCGTGCATAGCGCAACATCAACCCCCAATACCGGGAGAGACGAATCCCCTCCTATCGCTCATTGCCTCCATGTGAATCGGGACTGTACCCAAAAACCACCTGTTTGCACGACTCAGTAGAGCCGTGGTAGGGTGGAAATCAAAGCACAGTGGGAGATACACAAGACTCTATGACGATCTCGGGTCAACAGACTAAGCTATACCAGTGTCACCAGAGAACTGCCATCTGACGTGAGGTATAATACCATCTGGGAGTTCTTGGCGAGTCCGTTCAGTGTACCCAGTCTCCACTGAGCACCCGTATACCATCTCTGATGTCAAATACCAATGGCTATGGGATCATCCATCGCCCATCGCATGGGTCGAGAAGACATACGCTAGTCTACTCTGGAATATCGATGCCCCGTCTCGATATTCCCACGACTTGGAACATTGAAGGATGTACTCATGGACTACCAAGGCCCCACTAGTATGATCTGCATCATAGTCCTGGAAGTCGAGTACACATCCTAAGGGCTTTATCAACATGTAATAGAGAGACAGAAAATATACATGTTAAGATAAAGAGCAACCAGATAGCGTACTATCATGTCGAGCAAGAAAGTCCTACCTATATATGTCCCAGCATCCATTACAATATACATCCAATGCACAGTAATGGCCTGCTCGAAACTAGTTGGGTCATCATCTCATGATGCAATCCTCGCTCCCACTATCATAGAGAAACCAAAGTATCTCTCAGGTGGGTGAGGAACCCTACCAGATCGGCGGAGCGGCTGAGGTTCGTTGGGAACTGTTGAAACCTCCGGTTCTACCAAATCATCAGCTGCAGTTTGTATAGCTGGAACTCCTTCCAGTTCTACCTCATGACCACTAATTTGTTTCAAAAATAAATTCCTTTTCCTAAAAAGATGGCATGACGAGAAACAAAACATCTTTTGTTCCTCGGTGCGGTAGAAGATATTCCTTTGCGAATGCTTGGGATATCTAACAAACTTCCACAGAACTGATCTTGCCTCGAGTTTGTCCGGATTTTGCTTTTAGACATAGGCCGGAAAACCCCAAATCTTAACTGACTTAAGAGATGGGCTCTTCCCTTACCATATCACATATGGAGTGGTAGGCACCTGATTTGGTTGGAATGCCATTCAATAGGTATGCAACTTCATAAGTGCATAACACCCTAAAAGGAAATAGGTAACTCAGTAGTACTCATCATAGAGCACATCTTATCACATAGGGTGTGATTGCTCCGCCCCGATACACCGACGTGCTGTGGTGTATACGGAGGAGTAATGCTGAGAGAGAATCTCATTCTCCTTTAGAATAATCCAGGAATTCCGTGCTCAAGTATTCTCCTCCTTGATCACATCAAAGGACATAATACTTATACCTGTTTTGGTTCTTTTACTTCTAACTTATATTCTGTGAATATCTCAAAAGCTTCGGACTTGTGTTTCAACAGGAACATATGTCTGAATCTTGAGAGATCATCAGAGAATGTAATGAAGTACAAAGAACCGGTCTTGGTATGTGTACACAGGGGACCTTCATACATCAGTATGTATCAATCCCAAGAGGTCACTAACTCTTTCTCTGCTTCCAATAAACAGAGCTATGGTCATCTTATCTCTGTGACATGACCGGCAAGTTTCACAAGATGTAAATTCAAACTTATTTAAATATGCATCTATATGTAACTTCAGCTAGTCGGGTCACATTGATATGACCTAGTCTACAATATCTCAAGAAGGATTCTATCATTTCTGAACTCTTCCTCTTGTGTGTGTTCTGTATACTAAGAACTGTAGTCTGATTTAGAATGTCAATGCTTTTAGATAACGTGCCTGAACCGATCAACTCTTGATATAGGAAATGTTCAAAACATTATCCAACAATACAAAATTATATCCTTCTTTACTAATAAAGAGATTGATATGATGTTGTATATCAGGTTCGGTATCTAATAACATTCGTTCAAAATCAATGTATTCTGGTAATACATGGTGATAGTTACCAACAGACTTGGCTGCAACACTTGCACCGTTTCTATCTCATGAAACTTATCACCCGTTCTCAGTTCTCTATAATGAACACACCCGAAGCAGATGCATCATCATGCACTTTCTTCGTTTGGGCGGCACGGGAATTCTGGTAATCCCATATTTCCTGCTCTGTCTTATAACAATTATAAGTTGGAGCGGGACCAACGTTCCTCTAGCTCAGTATAACAAGCGGGTTCGGTCAATACATCCGTATTATTATCTTGATTAAGGCGTGACATGGTCGCTACCTGGAGAGAGAGAGAAGAAAACACTCTGCGTGCGCTCTTGCAAGATCAGATTGGTTATTATTTTATCTAATCAGGATGGCTCCCACTGTTTTTATCAAATCTTCCTTCAAACCCTAAAAAGAAAGACTAACCGGGATTAATTACACACTACAACTTCACCAATCTTTCAGTCAGGCCAGTGTCAGTACTTTGAGGGAGGTTCCCCGTGCTTTCGCACGTACCTAATTAAAGTAAACCTTGTTTTCCCAGAGGCGTAACCCCGTTGACACCTTTCTAGACACCTACTTGATCGGCTAATTGTAATGTGTAAAACTCTCCCAGGAGTAACAATTACTCGCAGTGGGTATCGGGATCCAACTATCTCATAGAAGGTATGCAATCTCATTACAAATTTCAACACTTGAAATTCCCGATAATATTTGCCCCTAGCGTCCCATGACCTTGACGCAGGCCAATAAACCATAGTGCGCTAGTCAAGTTCAACCCGCCATTTCTTGATTGAATTAAACCCACCCGCACGACCCTTGACGCAGGCCAACAAAGTCGCACGACTACCCTAATCCAATCTGCATCATATGCATAAGCAGATAAATACTAGTTAGCTACCGCATACTACGCCTTGACGCAGGCCAACAAACGTATCATGAATACTAAATAGGACTTATCTGAAATGACGGAGGACGACGACAGGTTTTTCTGGAAACCTATTGCGTAATGAACTTGATATCGTTGTAGAATCAAATGATTTTAAAATGGAGTGTTTTTGAGGCTTTTACTAGTTTCGCTAAAGAGGTCACTCCCGGTGAAGGGATCTCGGCTCTTTCCTCGTCGAATGAGGTGCAGGATATATCACTGTGCAAAGCAACAAAACTGAGGGGTGTGGCATCTGCCAGTCATTGCTAAAGGGGTCACTCCCGGTGAAGGGATCTCGGCCCTTTCCTTATCGAATAAGGTGCATGATGTTCTACAAGGAACACCGCGATGCAAAGCAAGAACTGTAGCTACCTGTTTTTGAAAATTCGATTCCACAACATCTTTTAGGTTTCTTTTCTTTCGTTAATCATATTAATGAAGTCCTATCATTTAAATCACCTAAACATCACAGATAAATACGACATACACTTATGCCATCCGCATTCGCCTCGATGTCCCCTCGTGCACCGTTAGGTTAGGTAACTAACGGCAGAGCGGGGCAGGGCTAGCACGGGTGTAAAACATAAGTAACGTCTATATAATATATCATATATACTATATGCGGTATCTATCACAACATATCAAATGATCACATCACAGATATCGCAGCCGAAGAAACATATGAAACATTGGATATACTAGGACGTCCGTGTTTTATTTTGAGCCTCTATAAAACACGGATTCCACGGTCGCGATGAATAGCCAAACCCACACCCCTATACCCATACGAGAGCGGCAAGAAACTCTACCAATTCTAGAGTTAGGAGACTCGGACTCGACTCCTCGAGTTGGTCTCCCACTGGACTCTAGAACCCGGTTACTTGTGCTCTCCTCCTTGGGTCTATCCTAGTGCGGAAAAGTAAATAATATACAAATGGTGACATCAACCTCATCCCGGAAGTGCCCCAATAAAAGAATATTACATACAATGAATTTTACATGAATGAAAATAAAAACCCTCATCTCACATAAAACCCCCGGCTATTCAGAACGTGACGATCCAATATAACATATCCAGCAACACATAACATCACATGTCATCAACGTAAGTAAATATGCGCATCCCAATTGTCGTTGACATATAGCAACGAAACCGGCGATATCACATATTACACTTACGGTCACAGAAAAGAAAGTGTAAAACTACAACAGTTGGAATCCGCAACCTCCTTAGACATCTCATGCCTAACCAAATGAATTCCTTAGATATCGCATGCCTAATAATTATAAACCCCGCATTTTAGTCTGTATATCGAAAACACTTTTCAATATCTAGTCGGGCAATTCAACAAGATTCCCGATATGTGATCGAATGCTCGTTGCAAACTTTAGTAGACGGCCGCACCCTTGGATGCCATCGACGAAGTGCACTAAGGCGGAACACCGCTGCCGCGAGCACCCGAACGGATGCTTTTGGCGACGGGGTTCTCCTACAGTCACTTGGTCGGGGCTATAGGGCATGGCTGTCTATTAAGTTTACCCGTCGAGTATCCGCGTACGCTACGTGATTGCAACGGACTTTTGATCGCATCAAAATCCCGTGGCAACCGACCATTTGAGACTAAACTGCTATGTTTATAACATTCAAATTAGTTATCTAATAACTACTTGTGGATTCCAAATATTGTATCACATTCCATATAAATAGACAATGTTAAACTTTCCGATCGAATGATCAAACACCAAAGTTTTCCCAAATAGTTCTCAACACTTGAGGGGAGTTTAAAAACATCCATCACATTCCACAGTACCAATGGTCCAGCCGTAGAAGGGTCAAGCCAATGCCTCACATGTGGCAACGCCGTACTGCCCCAAACCCTAAGGTTCAAAAGGCAGTTCAAGACGGTCACATAA
Source organism: Agapanthus africanus (assembly GCA_030015575.1). Taxonomy (NCBI): domain Eukaryota; kingdom Viridiplantae; phylum Streptophyta; class Magnoliopsida; order Asparagales; family Amaryllidaceae; genus Agapanthus; species Agapanthus africanus. The sequence continues at coordinate 60,080,690 of JASDDO010000029.1, forward strand.
TCGAGTTAAGGTTTGTTGTCTTCTAGAGGGTCCATTGCGTAACTTGCACGATTTAGACGTTCTTAAACTACGGAAAAATCCAACACTTGGAAATTTTCCGGCAGGGGAAAAAGTGAGTTATTGATATCCGTTCGAACTTTTTAATACTTTCTAAATTATCCGGAAAACATAACGAAATTAAATTTTCCGATCGAATCAACGAATACAAAATAAACCCCTAAGCACTCAACACATGAGTCAGATTAAAAATACCCAGAAAATATAACATACAGATGTGGATATTACTGTTGAAGAACAAAAACCCAATTCTACAGAACCGTCGCGGATCTGTAGAATTGGCGAGGTAATGCCGCGGTTCCGCGGCGGAGTGTACGGTTTGCTGGCTCGTTTTTCACAGTAATGCATAAAATTGCTTGCTGAATTTTTTAGGTATTTTTAATTCAGAAAAATCACAGTTTTTAAAAAATGTACAGAGAGGGGGTTAAATTGACGTTTCCGGGTTCGATCGGGGTTTTAACTTCGTATACACGTCGCCTAATGCTCTAGCTAGGCTCTGATACCATTGCAGGGTTACTAGGCACTCTAATAAGGTTCTACAAGGCATCAACCATGCCCGATTAAAATTTTAGCCGTGCCGAATAACCCTAAACAAGATCTTGGCTAGATAATTAGGGTAACACATGCTAGTAAATAACAATTATCACTAAGTGAATACGAAATACAACCTTTGTAGATCGGTCCTTCACTTCTAAAGCTCCTTGTTGTAGTCCCTTCGCTGCGATCATCGAACTCCCGGACTCTCGGACGGCTCCATGAGAAGATTGCAACGGTATTGCTTGAAGTCTTCGAGGCCGAAGATGATCTACGTCGAGAGAATACGAACTCAAGCTTCTACTTCACTAACTAGAGAACTAGTGAAGCAAACACCCTAAACTAAAGTGCTAGTCTGGTAGAGGATGATGAAATAGGAAATGGGTACACTTTAGAATTTCGTTTCTCACTATATATCTCTCTCTTTATCAAACCCTAGAATGAAATTGAAGGAGGAAGAAGATGAGCTCAAAATGAGAATGAAAACTAATCAAGAGAGAGAGAGTGCTAACCATGGTGAGTGAGTATCATATACTAACTCATGTAGAGACTTAATCATGGCTAAGTGTGATGGTTAGGTTAACAAAAAATCCAAAGTAAAAACAAACTTAGTGGACTTTAGTCAATGCATCCACAAGCTTCCACAAGCTTCATGCAATTTTCTAATCTTCGACTAATTTTGTAATTATTTTAAATACATTAAACCCAACATAAAAAATAGCATGGTGTAAGTCTTGTACACCCATGAATGATATATCATCAACCATGATACAAAAAAGAAAACACATTTTAATATATATCACATATATATTAAAGTTGTGCACAAGTGAGAAAAATAAATGCTTTAGTGAACCAATGTTAGTTAATGTAAATTAGTATATCACATATACAATTATACACTAAATTATTAAATCAACACTTGACTTAATAATCCGGTTATATCACATATAACCGATTAACACAAAATGTACCAACTTATCGAATCAACACTTGATTCGATAACCCGACTATATCACATATAACCGGCCGATACAATAGTCGCGAGAATTGAATACGGTATCACATACACGCATTATTCTCGGTCCCGCACATATCACATATGCGCTCCTATTTTGTTTTGCCTGAGCCAGTAAAACCTCTATGTAGAACTCTAAAGACTCGTCAATACGCCGGCAGTAGGTGATGATCATATCAAGCACCCACAAGCCGTCAGCGGTACTAGCTGGACGTAACGGCTACCCGGGTATTGAGCGATCAGAAGATCAGCAAGCAAGCCCGCTCCAACTCCTGCAAAAATCCTGACAGTGACACTACCGTACAGTCCGGTCTCCTCGTTTGATATGTCGCATATCAAGTCTAGGGGTGGTAAACGTCAGACCCCAATAACCGATAAGTCATGCCGATATGAGGCTCATAACGGGTCGAGAAACTACTGGTAATACTTACCAGTAAATCTCTAAACCAGCCCTGGCCAGGGACTTCCCTGTTATGGCCAATCGAGCATAGCGCAACATCAACCCCCAATACCGGGAGAGACGAAACCCCTCCTATCGCTCATTGCCTCCATGTGACTCAGGACTGTACCCAAAAACCACCGTTTTGCACGCCCTCTTAGACGTGGTAAGGTGGAAATCAAAGCATAGTGGGAATCACACAAGACTCTATGACGATCTCGGGTCTACAGACTAACCTGTACCAGTGTCACCAGAGAACTGCCATCTGACGTAAGGTATAATACCATCTGGGAGTTCTCGGCGAGTCCGTCCAGTGTACCCAGTGTCCACTGAGCAACCGTATATCATCTCTGATGTCAAACACCAATGGATATGGGATCATCCATCGCCCATCTACATGGGTCAAGAAGGTATACGCTAGTCTACTCTGGTATATCGATGCCCCGTCTCGATACACCCACGACTAGGGACCTTGAAGGATGTACTTATGGACTACCATGTCCCCACTAGTATGATCCGCATCATAGTCCAGGTAGTCAAGTACACATCCTAAGGGCTTTACCAACATGTAACAGAGAGACAATCGGTGTACACGTTAAGGTAAAGAGTAACCGGATAGCATACTATCATGTCGAGCAAGAAAGTCCTCCCTATATATGTCCAAGCATCCACTACAATATACATCTTATGTATAGTAATAGCCTCTAGGGCATACATATAACTAACACACAGAACATTGCAGCAGAAGAAACACATTCGAAATATTGGATATTCTAGGAATTCCGTGTTTTAAGTTAACCCAGTATAAAACACGGATTCCTTGGTCGCGATGAATAGCCAAACCCACATCCCTAGACCCCTACGAGAGCAGCAAGCAACCCTATCAATTCTAGAGTTAGGAGACCCGGTCTCGACTCCTTGAGATGGTCTCCCACTAGACCCTAGAACCCGGTTACTTATGCTCCCCGCCTTGGGTCTATCCTAATGAGGAAAAGTAAATAATATACAATGGGGATATCATCCTCAACCCGGAAGTGCCCTAATAAAAGAATATTACATATAATTGAATTTTACATGAATGAAAAAGAAAAACTCTCATCTCACATAAAACCCCCGGCTATTCAAAACACGACAATCCAATATAACATATCACAGCAACACATAACATCACATATCATCAACGTAAGTAAATATGTGTATCCCAGTTGTCGTTGACATATAGCACCGAAACCAGCGATACACCACATATTACACTTACGGTTGAAGATAATAAAGTGAAAAACTACAACATTTGGAATCCACAATCACTTTACACATCTTAAATCCAAAATATCACATACTTCGCATTCCATGCCTAACTATATGAATTCCACATATTGTATCACATTCCAGATAAATAGACAATGTTAAACTTTCCGATCGAATAAACAAACACCCAAGATTTCCCAAATAGCTCAACACTTGTGTAGCGTTTTGAAAATCGTTTCGGTGAAATTTCGGAAAATCGGTAAAATGAGGGGGTTTTCTGTAAAAAGTCAAAATACAAATATCTTATTATAAAAATTAAATATACATATTCTAGCTATGTAATTGCTATTATTTGGTGTTTATTGAGCCGCTGGTGAAATTTCAAATTTTCTGAAAAAAATATTATTTTATTATTATTTTAAGCCGTCACTAATACATTTAATTAGGGAAAATTACAAATCGGAATGAGTTGAAACAAATTTTTTGCATCATAAAACATTAAATAAAATTTTATTATGTTGTTTTTGGAACGAAATCATTTGCCAAAACGGTTTAGAAATTTTTGAAAAAAAAAAGGTTTTTTTTTGCGTAAATGGATGTTTGGGGTATCGTATTTATCATTTTTCATCACCCCACACCCGTACCCACACCCACACACCCCCACTTACTCCTCCCCTTAGCCAAATTCAACAGCCCTCACTTTTTCCCCACTTGGTTTGCAAAGGAAAGAAAAGGAAAAGAAAAGAAAAGAAAAGAGTAGAAAATGATATAAATTGAGTTGACTTTGACTTGAAACAACTTTCCCCACCTCACTCTCTCTCCTCACTCACCCACTCCCCCCAAAATCTGGCCGAAACTGATCCCTTAGCAGCAGCCCCCCCTCCCCAAGTTCTCACTCCATTTTTGCTTCAAAAATCCATAAAAAAGCTTCAAAATCCATACAATTTCAAAGCTTTTTTCCAAATCCAACACTTACCCATTATTCCTTAGCATTTCAAGCATGGATCCTTGTGAAAAGAGAGAATTTTGGAGTGCCATGGATGCTTGTGGATCTTCATATGCTTTTGGGTATATTTCTAAACATTTTTGTTGCTTAAATTGTTACTAATTTCTTAAGCTAATTTATTTAAGTGTTATTTGGATATGTGAGTTTAATTGCATGTTTTGGAATTCAAGAAAAGGGTTTGAATGCAAGTTAGGTTATTGTGAATTGGTGTATGGTTGTGATGGGTAGCTTACCATCTTAGAATTTGTAGAAAGTAATTTAGTAGTTAAATTTCATATTGTTGCATGGAAATGTCTAAATTAAGTTTTGTTTTTGCTAACTAGAGTTTTTGAAAAATTATCAAATTCTTAGATTAAAATATAATTAAGTGTTCATGTCATTATAACTATTATAATGAGTGGTTTAATGACTTTGGTTCATGCAAAACGAAGCTTAATTGATGAATTGTGAATTTTGCTTTAAAGGGTGTTAAATTTGATATTTTGCAAACTAGGATTTTGGAAATTATGCAAATTTATGAGTTTAAATTATGGAAATGGTTTTTATGACTTATTTAAGATATTTAATAAATATATTGGCCGCTACATTCATTTAAACATCGTATTTTGTACAAAAACGGCGAATTGTGCTTGCTAGATTTTCGGAAAAATGACTTTTTGAGTGAAATTGGCGTTTTTGTGAGTTTTAACCTAGTTTATATTAAAATTAGTGTTCGTGAATGTGCAAATGAGTGTATTTGGGTTTTTCTCGATGGTTTGGCGTTTGTACGCCGACGTTGAGGGTTTTTGGGTTGATTTGTGAAAGCAACCATAGGTTTTGACCTATGTGGGATTCGTGCGTCGTTTTGATCATGAGTCGGATTTTAATGAGATATGGTGCGTTATGATATGTAGGTATCCCCATGTGGACTTCGAGACGACAAGCAAACGCGTGGCAACGTCGGCACCGGCTAGCGAGGACCAGGTGAGTAGATTTATATCTACGGGGAGAAGTCGGGTGGATGGCGTATAGCACCCCCGCAGTCCGTGGTGGTGTATACAGATGCGTATACACACCAACAATTATTATTATATGTTATTTAGGATTAATAACGATACTTAGGATGGATATTGGGGTGTTGGACTATTTTTAGTGTTGCGAACCCTAGGGTAGTGTTGCACTACACATACACACATACATACTTGCATACATTCCTATTGATATGTACTCATGGGATTCTTTATAGTTATGTGTTCACATGGGTATGGGACTATGTGTTCACATACGGATTGAGGATGATACTTGGGATTGAGCTGAGTCGATGAGATTTGATTTGAGGCCGTGAGATCGGTGATATAGCAGGGTTCGTATCTTAGATACAACATGACGTTGTAGCGGGTCCTTGACGTAGTGTTTCACACACGTCCATGCACACGTAGGCGGTATCAGTATGGTACTAGACGTAGATCAGTACCCCGATCATGATATTTAATAAAGAGGATACCAGGTGAATAGTATGATGAATGTGATATTGACCCGTACCCAGATTGGGATGCCGTACGACGGATTTACGTACGAGCTATATTGATGATTGATCCGCACTCTTGACTTGGGATGCCTGATTATAGATATGGTATCGGATATGATATTATTGAGGCGGGATCACCGACTATACATATACAGGTATGTATATGTATCGACTCAGATGATAGGCGGTTTCCTTACCTGTAGTTCAGCTTGTTAGTTCAGCCGTATAGTTTAGTGTAGTTGTTTGATTAGATTAGACTTCTTACCTATTTCAAAAACTAACGAATCGTGGGCATTTTTAAAGACAGCTCAAGGGAATCTACGGATATTTTAAAAACGACGTGTTTTTTTCATAAAAACACCGTAGCCCCTATTTTCAAAACCCCATGATTCGTGTTATTTCAAAAGGCACCATTTGTAGGACTTATATTAGATTATTGCAGATTAGTTATCGTTGTGTCTAGTATTCAGCTCCCGCACATTATTGCTGTTCGCTCTGCCTCGCATATTTATTTTGCTGCATATTCCATTATTGATATCATGCTGTTAGGACACCAGCACCATTACCGATGATGCGTATGTACCACGTACACCTACTTGCCGGCTCACACACATCTTCATCGGTAATTGCCATGTCACGTACACTTTAGAGAATATAATTGCTTGACTTAGATTGTTAGCTAGTAGTTTTGACATGATATTAGTGTACTTCCCTTATATGCCATATTAGACATTGTAGTTATTACCCACCACTTCATGCATACGGTTATTCAGTTGTTCATGCCTAGTTCATTATCATTGACATAAGCACTTGTGATGATTTCTTGAGATTTATGATATTTCTGGATTTCGGGGAAAGCCGCAAAATTTACAACTTATGATCTTTTAAAATATAAAATGTTGCGGTTTTCTAGTGATGTAAAGTGTCGTCCACCATGAGTTTGCTGTAGTTTTGGAGATCCGTGTCGAGGAGTGGAGGAACCGTCACGGGTACATGGTGGGCCCGGTATGGTACCCCGGGGCAAGAGGAATGTGGTGTTGACGTTGAGCCTGGCTGGGGAGCACTACCTACTGGTGATATTACCCGACGCGTCGGATATCCGGAGGATACCGTCGTGGTCTTGAGATGGATGGTAGGGGCCGGTCTGGACTGACGGCGCCCTAGATATTGAGATTGAGACATTGATATTTCGAGACAGTGAGATTTATGTTTTGTGTCGATGCTAGACACTGTTGATGCTGATTTCATTTATGATACCTCAGTTTAAAAATACGAAGGAAATCTCACTAATTTATGAAAACAGTTTCTTCATTTACATGTATTCTGTTTCATGCATTCATACCTCATTCATATGATATATTGCTACCTGAGGCACTGACACGGGCACATGAGTTTACACTCGGTTAGATATTACCCTAGCCATTGTTATAGGCTGCATGTTATACATATTTTTGAGGATATATTATGATCATTGACCTAGGTTGCGTTATTTATGCGATTTCTGTGCGTAGATGTTTTTCTATTCACGAGTTGGCAACTCACCCCCGTTGTGCCCCAGTTTCTTGCAGGTTGCCGTACAGGTTCCTTACGGCTTTGCGGGCATAGTTTCATTCGGGTGATTTGCTAGTAGGTGGGTTTACTTGTATCATACCCCCATTATTTACCTTGTATGATATTATTCAGTTGTATCTAGTAAATTCCATCAACCAAACATGTATTTATTGAGTTAGAGACCAGTGTTTTTTATTCTTTCGACCTTAGAGTCGCTCGTTATATTTCTGGTGGTTTTGAGTTTCCTTTTGAGTTTTGATCCTCGCCCTTGGCGTTGTATATTATTTTTCTTGTGTGGTTGTGACCGTCGATTGACGAAGAGCTAGCTCCCGCTTGGGGATGCCTTTTTTTTGATTTCGTATACTATTCATGTTGTATCCCGTTTGGGAGCCAGTATTTACAAAGGAGACTCTGCCGAAATTTTCAGGAAATACTTGATGTTTTTTTTAAAAAAACCGCATAATTCGGCTTATGCTATTAAAACTACTTAATTTTAAATTGGTTTTCCTTCACTCTACTACTTTTCTTGGTTTGGATTTCTGGGTTTTCGGCTTACTTAGATTACGTACGCCTCGAGACGTTTCGTAGTTTAAGTGCCGGTCATTTTCCGTACTTTCGGGACGTGACAACTTGAGCGGAGTTCAAAAATCCCAGAACATGTCACAGCCCCAATGAACCAGCCGTAAAAGGGTCAAACCAACGCCTCACATGTGGCAACGCTAAACTACCACAAACCTTAGGGTTCAGTGGCAGTTTTGACGGTCACATAATTGAGTTAAGGTTACGTTCTTCTAGAGGGTCCACAGATACGCTTGCATGATTTTCCGAAAGTTTTAAACTCAGGAAAAATTCAACACTTGAAAGTTTTCCGACATGGGAAAAAGTAAGTTATTGATATCCGTTCGAACCTTTTAACACGTTCTAAATTACCCGAAAAACTAAACGATGTTAAACTTTCCGATCGAATCAACGAATTCTAAACATCTCCAGAAAGCTTAACACTTGAGTAGAATTAAAATTTCCCAGAAGCATGAAAAAGTACCCAAGAATAATACCCTGAAGTATTAGCCCCTAATTCCCAAAGTTGGCCGTAGAACCGCCGCCAAACGCAAGCAGTTCCGCGGTCACTTGAGCGAGTTATGGTATCGTACTTCACAGTAATCCTTAGAATTCCCTGCATGATTTTCTGAGTATTTTTAATATGAAAAATTTCAACTTTTGAAATTTTTTCCAGAAAGTGGGATTTTCGGGGTTTCGGAGTTCGATCGGAATTTAAACTTCGTCTAGACAACGCCTAATGCTCTAGCTTGGCTCTGATACCACTGTAGAGTTAGCATAGCACCTTGTGAAGGTTTTGGCAAGCATCAATCATGCTACTTTAAAATTTTTGGGGTGCTAAACAAATCCTAACCAAGATCTTAACTAGAGACTTAGGGTTAACATGCATGTAAACAACTTTACATCTAAGAGTTAGGGATTACAACCTTTGTAGTCCGTTCCTTCACTTCATAAGCTCCGTGTTGAGGTCCCTTTGCTGCGATCATCAAGTACCCGGACTCTAGAGAGGCTCCATGAAGAGAAATATGCATGCTTGCTTCCAATCTTCAACAACTAAGATGATCTACCTTGAAGAATCTCAAACCCAAGCTATTGCTTCACTAATCAAGTATCAGAAAAGCAAACACCCTAATATAAGTGGTTAGAATAGATGAGGATGATGAAGTAGAAATTTAGCTCTCTTTTGTTTTCTTTATCTCACAAAAATCCATCACAAACCCAAAAGCTAGAAAGCTTTTCAAAGAGGAAGAAGAAGAAGAAAACTATTTATGATGAATAATGAAATCATTGTTGTGGTTACAAATCAACCATGGGTTAAGAATGAAGGCTTAACCCTTGTACAGAATAAACTAGGGTAAAGGGTTTAGGTTGGGTTAAGAAATATCTACACAAAATATCAAAGGTCAAAGTCAAAGCTTCAAGAAGCTTCATGAAAACTTCATCCAAGCTTAACCCTAATCCAAACCCTAACCATGTTTAAACTCCACAAAACATGTTGCATTGGTAACCCTAACTTGTTACAATATTATATATCACATATATAATATATTTTGTAACAAAAGAAAATAATACAATTAAAATATATCGCATATATATCAATGTATTATCCCGTGAGAAAATGAATCAATAAGTGAGCTTATATTAATTAATGTAATATAATATATCAAATATATAATTTTACATTAAATTATCGAATCAACACTTGATCCGATAATCCGGCTATGTCACAAATAACCGACTAATATAATTTGTATCAGTTCATCGAATCAACACTTGATCCGATGACCCGGCTATATCACATATACCCGGCCGATATCACATATTGCTAGAATAGAATACAGTATCACATACTTGTATTATTCTCGGTCCTGCACATATCACATATGTGCTCCTACTCCGTTTTGCCTGAGCCAGGAAACCTCTGTGTAGGACTCTAAAGAATAGTCAATACACTGGCAGTAGGTGATGATCATATCAAAACACCCACAAGCTGCAAGCGGCCAGCTAAACATAATAGCCACCCGTGTATTGAGCAATCAGAAGATCAACAAGCAAGCCTGTACATTCTCCCGCGAATCCAATCAGTAACACTCCCGTACAGTCCGGTCTCTTCGTATGATATGTTGCATATCCAGTCTAGGGGTGGTAAACGTCAGACCCCAATAACCGATAAGTCGTGTCGATATGAGCTCCATAGCAGTTTGAGAAACTATTGATAATACTTACCAATAAATCTCAGCAACCCTGGCCAGGGATTTCCAGTTATAGCCAATCGAACACAGCGCAACATCAACTCCCTATACCGGGAGAGTCGAAACCCCTCCTATCACTCATTGCCTCCATGTGATTCGGGACTGTACCCAAAAGCCACCGTTTTTCACGCCTTCTTGGACGCGGTATGATGGAAATCAAAGCACAGTGGGAATCACATAAGACTCTATGATGATCTCGGGTCTACAGACTAACCTGTACCAGTGTCACCAGAGAGCTGCCATCTGACGTGAGATATAATACCATCTGGGAGTTCTCGGCGAGTCCGTCCAGTGTACCCAGTCTCCACTGAGCACCCATATACCTTCTCTGATGTCAAACATCAATGGATATGGGATCATCCATCGCCCATCATATGGGTCAAGAAGCGCATACGCTAGTCTACTCTGGAGTATCGATGCCCTATTTCGGTACTCCTACGACTAGGAACATTTGAAGGATGTACTTAGTGACTACACTGTCCTCACTTGTATGATCTGCATCATAGTCCTGGTAGTCAACTACTCATCCTAAGGGCTTTATCAACATGTAACATAGAGACAATCAGAGCACATGTTAAGATAAAGAGCAACCAGATACCATACTATCATGTCGAGCAAGAAAGTCGTCCCTATATATGTCCAACCATCCACTACAATATACATCGTATGTACTGTAATGGCCTCTAGGGCATACATATCACTAACACCAAAGTCAGATAAATCCGTATCGCACGTTACCGAAACACTTGAATCTAGTTAAACGGTCCTAGATTTTTCTACAGATAATATAGGAAAAAAAAAGTGTACCAAATAACCTAAAAGACCCATAGAGAGGTTCCAACAAAAATCCATCGCCCAAAGCCACCAGAAAACTGGCGTCGCTAGCCATAAAGGGAATTCGCCGGGCCTATGGTGAGGGGTTGGGTCCGGGTTTTCAGGGTGTCATCAGGGCTCTAACATTATTCTACTACATTGTTATATTTATCTATGGGTCAACATAGTGATAGCAGATACCACAGAACCCTAACTTAACACAAAATACAATATCGATACTAAATAAGACATTAGGGTAAAAATCTGAAACTAAATAACACAAAATCCTTCCTTAAAGCCTAAATAACAGTTTAGAAACAATACCTCATCAAGACTTGGATGAAACCCTAGCCATCAAGCCCCAAGACATCACAAGAGGGCTTAAGCAAGCTTAGTGAAGGGTTTAGTGAGTTTTGATGTGGGTTTAAGCTTAAGATTTGTGGAGGAATATTTTCAAGAGGTGGTTTTCTTTTGGTGAAGGAGAAGAGGAGAAAATGAGAGAGAGAGGGAGAGTGTTGAGGGACAATGAGAGAGTGAGAGGGTGAGGATGAGAGATGAGCCATACCCTTTCTTTTTCCTCATTAAATGTTCTCCATGCTTTATCCCCCCACACTCCATGTCTCATCATTCAAATCTTTTCTCTTTCCTTTATCATTTGAAAATAAAAAAACTCTTATACTAAAAATAAATGTACATATGCCATGGTAACAAAACATGGTTAACACATACTTAACCCTAGGTTAACATGCACATGTGTGTGCAAGTACAAAAATAATATAATAAAAATATTAATTAATTATAATGAAATATGTGAAAACAATTATTGGTTAAATTTATTAAAAACCCGCATAATATCGCTTAGTTAACTCTAATCGCGTTCTAACGTGTTACAATCTTCCCCCCTTAAAGAAATTCGATCCTCGAATTTAAAAATCTTACTATGCGTACCTTCGAAGAGATGGGAAAACTTCTTCCGCATCTCGCTCTCAGCTTCCCACATGACCTCTTCGCTGTTCGGACCACGCCACAGAACCTTCACTGACAGCAAGACCTTTGACCGAAGTTTCTTCACCGGCCGATCCAAAATAACTACCGGCTGCTCGGTGAAAGAAAGATCGTGCTCTAGCTGGATGATTTGGTGCTGAATCACGTGAGAAGGGTCATGAAGGTACTTGCGCAGTTTCGATACATGAAATACGGGGTGTACATCCGGAAATTTGGACGAAAGTGCCAAACGATAGGCAACGGTACCAACTCGTTCAAGGATCTCAAAAGGACCCACAAATCTGGGTCTAAGCTTCCCTTTCTTCCCAAATCTCATTATACCTTTCATCGGAGAAATTCGCAGGAATACATGATCACCCACTGCGAATTCAAGTTTGCGACGACGACGATCGGTATAAGACTTCTGCCTGCACCGGGCTTCTCTCATCATGTCCTAAATCAACTGGATCTTCTCCGTAGTCTACAGGACTAGCTGTGGTCCTAAAATCTGGCTCTCGCTGAGTTCAGACCAATAGACTGGCGATCGACACTTCTTCCCATACAAAGCCTCAAAAGATGCCATCTGATCGTCTCCTGAAAACTGTTATTGTAGGAGAACTCTACCAACGGCAAGTGACGATCCCAACTGCCACCAAAGTCAAGCACGCACGAAACATATCCTCGAGAGTCTGTATAGTCCGCTCTGACTGACCATCGGTCTACGGATGGAAGGCGGTGCTGAAACTCAATCGGGTACCCAAAGCTTCCTGAAGTTTCTACCAAAGACGGCTAGTAGACTGGATGCCTCTGTCGGATACAATGCATGTAGGAACTCCGTGCAAACACACAATCTCATCAATGTACAGCTGAGCATACTGAGCAGAATCGAAAGTGGTCTTCACTGGAAGGAAGTGATCCGCTTTCGACAACCTGTCAACAATCACCCAAATGGAGTCATACCCTCGACTGGACCTAGGTAGACCCACAACGAAATCCATGGAGATCTGCTCCCATTTCAACTCCGGAACGGGTAAAGACTGCAACTCTCCTGCCAGTCTCTGATGCTCACCTTGACTTGATGACAAGTCAGGCACCTCAAAACGAAGTTTAAAACATCTCTCTTCATCCCTTCCCACTAGTAGATATCTCTCAAGTCACGATATATCTTGGTGGAACCTGGATGAACACCGTATGCTGACTGATGTGCCTACTCTAGGATCTCGCGTCTCAGCCTCTCGGAATATGGTACACATAGTCGAGTCCCAAAACGTAGCACACTCTGGTCATCAACCACAAACTCCGAATCTCTACCCTGCCGAACATGCTCTAAAATCTCAGAAAAATGTGCATCGTCGGGCTGCGCCTCACGGATACGATCAAGTAGAAGTGGACGGGTGTGGACATGAGCAAGGTGTCCTTTAGTGGAAGTGAACTCGAACTGTATTCTACTTTCACATAAGATGTGCCAATCTGCAGAAGACTGTCTCTGAACTGCGCTCAAATGGAACAAGCTATCTTCGGGCCTACGACTCAAAGCATCAGCTACAACATTCGCCTTGCCCAGGTGATAAAAGATTTCGTAACCATAATCCTTCAGAAGCTCCATCCAACGATGCTGTCTCAAATTTAGATCCGCTGCTGGAAGATGTATTTTAAGCTCTTGTGGTCCGTGAAGATCTGACACGACTATCCGTACAAATAGTGTCTCCAAATCTTGAGCGCAAAGACCACCGCGACTATCTCAAAATCATGAGTGGGATAGTTCTGATCGTGCTTCTTCAACTGCCGAGAAGCATAGGCGATAACTCTATAGTGCTGCATCAATACGCAATCGAGCCCCACTCAAGAAGCATCATAATAAACAACATAGCTGCCTGACCCTGAAGGCAAAGATAAAACTGGTGTAGTCGTCAACCGAGTCTTCAACTGCTGAAAACTCTACTCACATGCCTCAATCAAAAGAAAAGGAACTCCCTTCCGGATCAGTCCAGTCAGCGGTGCAGCGATACTCAAGAAATCCTGCACAAAATGGTGGTAATAACCGGCCAAGCACAAGAAACCGCGGACCTCTGTCACTGATACAGTTCTGGGCCAATGGTGTATGACCTCGATCTTCTTCGGGTTCACCTGTATACCGTCTCCCGTAACCACATGACCCAAGAAGTCAACACTATCAAGCCAGAATGCACATTTCAAGAATTTAGCAAATAGCTGGTGCTCTCTCAATGTCTGCAAGGTAATCTTCAAGTGCTGCTCATGCTCCTCTCGACTTCTGGAATAGACCAGAATGTCGTCAATAAATACAATAATGAACTGGTCGAGGAACAGCCTGAAAATCCGGTTCATCAAATCCATGAACGTTGCTGGGGCATTGGTGAGCTCGAACGACATCACCAAGAATTCATAATGCCCATAACGCGTACGAAAAGCAGCCTTCGGAATGTCATCATTCCGGACCCGCAACTGATGATAACCCGACTTCAAATCAATCTCGGAAAATGTCCTGCCCCCTGGAGCTGATCGAATAAATCGTCAATGCGAGGTAAATGATACCTATTCCGCACCGTAACTCGGTTCAATTGACGATAATCAATACATAATCTCATATTGCCGTCCTTCTTCTTGATGAATAGAACAAGAGCTCCCCAAAGAGAAACACTCGGATGAACAAGTCCCCTGTCAAGCAACTCTTGCAACTGATCCTTAAGCTCTTTAAGCTCCGCCGGGGCCATCCAATAAGACGGTATAGAAATAGGTCCCGTGCCGAGAATCAAATCGATGCAAAACTCGATATCGCGCTCTAGCGGCAATCTTGGTAACTCATCAGGAAATATGTCGGGAAACTCTATCACAATAGGAACCTGGTCTAACGAATCTGCTGTGGCTCCAGTATCACGAATATAGGCCATGAATCCCCGACATCCTTTCCTCAAGAGCCGACTAGCGCAAATGGCAGAAATCAAACTGTGAGAGGCGGCACTATGGTCCCCCTGCACAACAAGAACCGACTCGCCCGGAAAACAAAACCTGAATGCCTTCTCACGGCAGTCCACGGACGCATAGCAAGTAGCTAACCAGCCCATGCCGAGGAGAACATCAAAGTCTAATATATCGAGGAGGATCAAATCGACAGACGAATCACTATCTCCAATATGAACAGCACACGACCGAAACAAATGTCGCGCAACAAATGACTCTCCAACGGGAATAATCACGACAAGTGGCTCATCTAACAAGGACGAATCCTGTCCTAACCTCGGTACGAAGTGTGTGGACACATATGAGTGCGTAGATCCCGGATCAAACAAAACGCTCGCATCGAAAGAACACACGGAAAGGGTACCTGTCACGACTGCATTCGACGCCTGTGCATCCTGAGGAGTCAATGCAAATAGTTGAACCTGTCCTCTACTGGCAACCGGCTGCCCTCCGCCTCTGCCACCTTGTCCTCTCTGAATAAGACCGCCATAACCACGGCCTCTCTGAGCATCTGCCTGGCATGGAGCAATAACGAACGTAGGAGGCAAAGCCCTTTGAGGTGGTGTAGGTGGTAAGGTGACATAAGGAACCACTGCCTCGCCCTGGCGCCTCACGATACAATCCCTGATGCGGTGATGTGGACTCCCACACCCAAAACATCCCGGCGACGGCTTCTGACCCTGTGGGTAAGAGCCATATAACCGGCCTCGTCTCAAGGCTCTGCTACCACCATCACCTGGAAAGAACTGTCGCGGTGTCTACCTAGCTGCCTCTGAGCTGATACATCAACATGAATCCGCTTCGGTCCCGGAACGACCGAAGTCTCAGAAATACGCTCCTCTACCAGTAGGGCTGCGTCCATCATGGCTGCATACGTATTAAAATGCTGGGCGCCAACGGAGATGAACAACTGGGTATCAAGGCCTCACACGAACCTCTTGATGCGCTTCTCTTCAGTATCCACCAAATATGGAGCATAAACGGATAGTTGGGTGAACTGAATATCATACTCTGCTACTGTCATATCGGGCGTCTGGTGCAACAACTCGAAGCTGGGAGCTCGGGCATCCCTGATACTCTGCGGAAGAAAACGAGCAAGAAAAACCGTCGCAAACTCAACCCAGGTCATAAGAGGAAGACCTGCGGCTCGACCCCTCTCTATATACTCGCATCAAGTCTGGGCAAGACCCTCCAGACGAAAACTAGTGAACTCGACCGATCTCGCATCGGAACATCTCAATGACGGCAAATCCTGGCCATCCGGTCGAGGAATGACTGTGGATCCTCCGCTGCATCAGTGCAAGTAAAAACCGAAGGCTTCAGCCTCATGAACTTTGATAAAGATACAGCTATAGTCTCTGTAGCGGTAGGTACGACTGTCTGAGCAGTAGGTACCATCACGGTCCCCGCAGTAGGTGGAACAGCCTATGATCTCTGTGCTCGACTGACCTCTACGAACGATCCAATCATTTGACGCAGGTCCTGAACATTGGCCTCTAGCCTAGCAATATGACCTGGAGAAGGTGGATCAACCTGCTCCTGAAGAATAGGCGTACCGCCCTGGTCAGTCCTAATCTCAGACAAGCCTTCCCTAGCCTCTGCTATAGCTGCAGCTCTCTGTGCCCTCGTAGTCTTTGGCGGCAGAGTGGTTGGAACAAGGAAACATGATTTGATCTGTACATAGAAATCGAATCATAAGGATACATGGAATTAAGGGAAGAATTACAAGCAAATATGTCCTAAGGTCGCTTAGGCGGAGTACTGTGTTGTAAGTATGCCGCGGAACATACACATGCTACGTCACTCTGCTTAGGCTATATACTCCATCATACCAAGGGTCATCCTACACTCCGAAAGGTAAAAACTAAGGCTCTGATACCAACTTTGTCATGACCCAAATTAGGAACGCGACCGGCACTTAAATCACGCAACGTCTAAAGACGTAATGTAATTCAAGTAAGCCGAAAACCCAGAAATCTAAACCATAAAGGATAGAGTGGTAAAAACAGTTAAAACCTTTGTTAAAAACATTTAAAAACCTAAGTTAATTTTCTTAAAAATTTCATCAGCATCTCCTTTGTAAAAACTTGCCCCAAACGAATACAAAAAAACATAGAATATAAAAGCATCCCCAAACGGGAGCAACTCACGCCTAAAGGCGGAATACAACCACAACATGATATATATACGATGCCGTAGCGAAGAAATAAGCAAAAAAGAAGTAAAAATAGCATAATAAGAGGTAAAACAACATCGCAGCACAATAAAAGCCGGCTCACATGAGCACGACAACCAGAATCACAAATAAAATACATTATCAAACCTCTCAGTCTCGTCTCTAAGTCAAATACATATAAGTGGTAGATGGAGAGTACTAGATACAAAATAAGATATACAATGGAATCATATGGATACTCGCAAAAACCCACCGACGCCAAAATCACGACCAACAGTAGCGGTATCCGCAGAAGTAGATACAATATAGAGCCCAGCCGCGGCTACACTGAGAGTCAACCCTGCAAAACAATGTGGCACAACAGGGGTGAGTTGCCAACTCGTGAATAGTAATTTGTAAGTCCACGTTGCTCACCCCGGTTCTTACGGGGAGGCGGAAACGGCGAAAAACAATGATTTGGCGCAAGGCAACATGGACTAAAAGTCGGGATCTTGACTAAACTAGAAACTAGTAAACACTTAGAGGTTTTAGCTACTATGCTGTAGAAAGTATACCTCACGGAACCGGTCCTTCGGGTCTTCATCCCGCTGTCCCACTCGTCCATCCAAGCTCCAAGCGTCGATCCGGACCTTGGGCACCTCCGCGGCCTTCTTGAGTCGAAGACGATCCACCCGAGAGTTGTACACTAAGCTTCGCCTCAAGCGAAGGCAACTAGGGCAAAAAGATTGCTAATCTAAATGCCTTAGGTTGTGTAGAAGAGAAAGATGGAAGTGTTTGTCAATGTGGATTCTTTTTCTCTCAACACATGAGATCAAAAGAAGAGATCAAGAGGAGGAAGAAGAAGAAGAAAGTTTGCAACCATGGAGCTTTTCTTTTTCTTCTCACTTCATGAGAGAGAATGATAAGAGAATAATGAAAAAGGATTAAGCCAAATGAAATGAACCATGGTTGCAATAATACACAAGAATCATCATTACTAATCCTATCATGAAAGAGTTGATGGCACATTGAATTAACCATTATCATAACTCAAGAATTAAAAAGAAAATAAAAGAAGAGTGTAGATCTCTCTTGAAGGTTAATGGTCAACACGGTCAACGGGCCAACAAAGTCAAGAGGGGTCTAAGTGGTCAAATGGTCAATGCAATTAGCCATCACTAATCTATCACTAAAAGGATTAATAAACAATGTCTCCGACTCATAACGGTTTTGACCAAACGAATTGTCAAAACCCTAATGAGTGTGCCACATTACGGTTTTGGCCGAACCAACTGCCAAAACCCTAATGCGACACCTCCTCCTTCATCGCTCCTCAAAACTGTGCATACACACCTGCATCCGCATTCCGTAGAATGCGAATGCACAGAAGACAAATCAAATCCATCTGTGCAATACTAGGATCTGGCTTAAACCAAAGCCCACTAGTATTGCCTGCCCGAACAGCATACGCACACAAGTGCACGTAAGTGATCGTAGCCCTGCCGTAAAACCATACGGCCTCTACACGTTTCGCTCAGTGCAGGGAAACTCTCTGTGTGGGACTCTAAAGACTCGACACTACGCTGGCAGTGGGTTTAACCACATACCGCAAGCGGCACTAGCTGTACGTAACGGTCCCCAGGTAGATGTCGATAAGAAGGCCGATGAGGTAAACCCATCCGAACACCTACTGAGCCTGTATGTGACAATCTCCGTACAGTCCGGTCTGTTCGTCTGATACATCGCATGGCGGGCCTAGGGGGGCGGTGAACGTCAGTCCCCTAATAGCGGTACAAGTCGTGTCGGAGTGTAGCCCAGAACACCCTGAGATAACACTGGAAACCTACCAGTATATCTCGCTTGCCCTGGCCAGGGACTACTTGTGTAATGGCTCTCCTAGACACAGCGCGATGTCAACCCCCAATATCGGAAGAGACGAATCCTGTCTAACCGTCACTGCCCCAAGTGTTTCGGGACTGCACCCAACTACCACCTTTTTGCACGACTCCTTTAAGCCGTGGTAGGGTAGTAATCTAAGTACAGTGGGAACACACTCGAGGCGAAGTGACAGTGTCAAGTCAGCGGACTAAGCTGTACTCATGTCACCTGGGAACTGACAACTGACGATAGGTATAATACCAACCAACAGTCCCCAACGAGTCCTGTCCAGTGTACTCGTAACCTAACGAGCACCCGCATACTATCTCAAGTACGACGTACTGACGGCTGTGGGACAGACCATCTCCCCCGCTGGGATGAGAAGCGCATATGCTAGTCTACTCCGGAGTATCGATGCCCTGTCTCGATAGTCCAACGAATAGGAACCTGTATAAGGATGTGCTTATGGATTACCCAGCCCCCACGAGTGTGAGCGCCATCACAACGCTGGTAATCAAGCAAAGATCCTAAGGGCTCTACTAATATGTATATAAGCGATATACTAAAAGAAACACATGCACATATTGAAGTAGAGACAAACCAAGTAGCATACTACCATTTTGAGAAAGCTTGTCTATACAACTGTGAATATCCCAAGCTTCCATTAAGTAATATACAAGCTAGTATGATACAGTAATGGACTTTAGGGCATATACAATAACAATCTCCCACTTGCACTAAGGCCATGTACTGGCGTATCGAAGACTTATCATCTCGATCAGCCGCTCGAACTGAGTTTGGGGTAGGGCCTTCGTGAGTGGATCTGCAGTGTTGTTCTCCGTATTTACTCCCTTCACCTCGATCTCCCAGCGATCAATGATCTCCCTGATCAGGTGGTACCGCCTCAAAATGTGCCTGGACTTCTGATGGGACCTGGGTTCCTTCGCTAATGCTATAGCGCCGTTGTTGTCGCAATACAGCGGTATTGGATCAACAATGGTAGGAACCACCTGGAGCTCCGTGAGGAACTTCTTCATCTAGACAGCTTCTTTTGCGGCATCGCAAGCAGCTATGTACTCCGCTTCCATAGTTGAGTCTGCAACGGTCTCCTGCTTGGAACTCTTCCAGCAAACCGCCCCTCCATTGAGGGTAAAGACATAACCCGACATGGACTTGGAGTCATCCTTGTCACTCTGGAAGCTGGAGTCAGCAAAGGCCTCGAGCTGGAGGTCTTTTCCGCTATACACTAAGAACATCTCCTTAGTCCTTCTCAGGTACTTGAGAATGTTCTTTATCGCTATCCAGTGTTTCTCCCCTGGGTTCGACTGATACCGGCTTACAACGCTCAATGCGTATGCTACATCTGGTCTGGTACATAACATCGCATACATTATAGAGCCTACCGCAGAAGCGTAGGGTATAATAGACATGCGATCCCTTTCCAAATCAGTCTTGGGAGACATCTCTTTGGAGAGGGTGATCCCGTGACAAGCCGGTAAATTACCGTGCTTGGAATCTTCCATACTGAACCTTTTCAGTATGCTGTCGATGTACCTTGACTGTGAAAGTCCCAACATCCTCTTAGATCTATCACGATAGATCTGGATCCCCAGAATGTAGTTGGCATCGCCCAGGTCCTTTATGGAGAACCTCTGTGACAAGAATCCTTTGACTGACTGTAGCATAGGAATATCATTTCCTATTAGGAGAATGTCATCCACGTACAAGACGAGGAATACCACAGTTCTCCCTACAATCTTACTGTAAATGCATGGTTCATCTGGGTTTTTGATGAAGTTGAATTCTTTGACAGTATCATCAAAGCAGATGTTCCAACTCCGCGATGCCTGCTTAAGTCCATAGATGGACTTTAGCAACTTGCACACTTTACCGCTGCTCCCACTTTGAATGAATCCTTCTAGCTGATCCATATAGACGCACTCTTCCAAATTTCCATTTAGGAAAGCCGTCTTTATGTCCATCTGCCACATTTCATAATCGTGGAAGGCAGCAATGGCAAGAAGGATCCGAATGGATTTCAGCATAGCCACTGGAGAAAAGGTCTCGTCATAGTCCAAACCAGGTCTTTGACGAAAACCCTTTGCAACAAGTCTAGCTTTATAGGTCTCAACCTGCACATCTACACCAATCTTCTTTCTGAAGATCCATTTGCAGCCTACGGGTTTTACCCCTTCTGGAGCAAAGTCCAAAGTCCAAACTTTGTTGGTGTACATGGACTCCATCTCGGCCCGCATTGCATCCAGCCATTTTACCGAGTCGCCGCTCTGAATGGCTTGCTGGAAGCTAGTTGGCTCACCATAATCCATAGTGCAATCCTCTCTATCCCCGTCTATAAGAAAACCGTAGTATCTCTCGGGTGGATGAGACTGCCTACTACTCCTACGGAGTGGCGTAGGAATGTCCTGTTCTTTCGAACCCTCTGGTTCTACTAAGCTTTCAGTAATAGTTCGTGGTTCTGGAATTTCTTCTAGTTCTATTGCTCTCCCACTTATCTGATTTTCCAAAAACTCAGTTTCCAAGAAGCGGGCATGGCGAGAAATAAAAACCTTTTGTTCCTCTGCGTAATAGAAAAGATACCCCTTGGAGTTCTTTGGTATCCCACAAACTTACACTGTACCGAACGTGCCTCGAGCTTGTCCGCATGCTTCTTTTTTACAAAAGCTGGACATCCCCATATCTTAAAGTGTTTAAGACTGGGTTTCTTCCCACTCCACATCTGATATGGTGTGGTAGGCACTGACTTAGTAGGAACTTGGTTCAAAAGATATGAAGCTGTTTCTCGTGCATAACTCCAGAAGGATCGCGGCAACTCAGCCTTACTCATCATGGAACGAACTATATCCAATAGGGTTTGATTCCTCCTTTCCGATACACCGTTGTGTTGTGGTGTGTATGGAGGAGTAAGCTGAGAGAGAATTCCATTCTCTTTTAAGAAGCCCAGAAACTCGGCACTCAAGTATTCACCACCCCGATCAGATCTTAATGTCTTGATACTTTTGCCTGTTTGTTTTTCAACTTCATTCTTGTATTCCTGAAATTTCTCAAAGGCCTCGGATTTGTGCTTCATTAAGAAGACATGCCCATACCTAGAGAAATCATCTGTGAAAGTAATGAAATATGAATAACCATTTCGCGCATGTGTAGACATTGGACCACACACATCACTGTGTATAAGTCGCAAGAGCTCGCTCGCTCTTTCTCCGTGTCCATTGAACAGAGTCTTTGTCATCTTTCCCATGAGACAAGATTCACAAGTGGCATAAGACTGGTACTCGAACGGATCCAAGTATCCTTCTTTATGTAACTTTGTCAACCGTGTTTCATTAATGTGACCCAGTCTACAATGCCATAAAAAAGCCTGATTTAATTCCGGAGACATTCTTTTAAGTGTGTTCTGGACACTGAAGACCTGAGCTTGATTCAAAACGTATATACCGTATTTCAATGTACCTGACCCAATCAATACTTAATTTAGGTGGATGTTTACTACATCGCTTACAAAAGTAAAATCATATCTTTCCTTAGAAATTAAGGATACAGATATGATGTTACAAGTCGCACCACGCAGAATCAATATCTGCCCAGTTGTCAGTCCTAGATGATATTCCCCTACGGATTCAGCATACATGCTCATTCTGTTAGCAACCCTGAGAGTCATATCACCTTTCCTGATAACCCTACGGTTTCTCAGAGCCTGTAACGAATTACAGATATGAGATCCTGATCCGGTATCCAATACCCTGGAAGTAGGGTTAACTGACATACAGTTCTCTATTACAAACACACCCGAAGCCGAAGCCACAACATGCTTCGAATTCTGGCTACTGGCTTTGCAAGCCCTGCAATCCTTCTGTCCATGTTCAATCCCGTAACAATAGGAACATCCCTCTTTTACTGCATCCATTCCCGAAACTTCTGCCCTTCTCTTTCTTTCTACTTCCATGGTTTCCTTCAGGGTAGTAGGTAGAGACTGTTGAACTAAGTCAGCATCTGACCCGTTCTTCAACGTGGTCTTCAGGTCCGAGAGCTCAAAAGAGCTGGTCTCTGTAAGGACGTTGCGCCCTACAGATGACCCGATAGCCAACCTCGTTGGAAGCAATTCGTTCGAGGTCTTATATCTTGCGATACGAGATTGCTCTCCATATAAAACTTTGTTATGGAGGAAGATAGAAGCTGAGTCCATCTTCTCGTGCTGCCTCTGGTATAAACCATCAGCTGAGGCTAATACGAGGCACTTGGCTTCGTACAGTCTTCTTCCGATGTCCTACGGATATCAATATCCGTGACAGGGGAAACTGGATCTGAGACGGCAGGGGTTGGATCAGTCAAGAGGTGTCCCAGCTTGACATAGGCAATGGACATCTGGACAGACCTTTGCCAGTCATAACAGTCAGATTCAGTCGTTTTATTATCTAGATGTAACCTAGGTGCGGTCACTGGGTCGCTGCAATTAAGAGAGAGAGAAGAAAACACTCAGCATGATGCTCTTGCAAGTTTAGATTGGTTTTTAATTTATCTAAACAGGATGGCTCCCACTGTCTCTCGAATCCCTCCCCAAACCATAAAAGAAGAATTAGTCAGGATCAATCTCACCGTACAATACTTGCTTAACCGTTCAGCCAGGCCAGTGTCGGTACTTCGAGGGAGGTTTTCCAACGCTTTCGTGAAGTTCCTTAATTAAGTAACCTCTTTTCCCTGTGGGCGTAGCCCCGCTAACACCTTTCTAGACACCTACTTGGTTTATAGCATTGATCGTTAAGTGAGAGTTTTCCCGAGGAGTAGCATATACTCACAGCAGGATCGGGATCCAAATATCATCGCATGATAAAATCGAAGGAATCCTACCAGAATCATCACACTCCAAATGGTATGCAGCGCTAGCAAGTTTCAGTACTTTTGAAACTCCCGATATGGATTTTTGCCCCATGCTCTTATGACCTTGACTAGGGCCAACAAATCATAAGTTACATGTTAAGTTCTACCCGTCGTTGTTCTGGTTAAGTTGAACCCACCCGTATATACCCTTGACTATGGCCAACAAAGCAATACGACTGTCCCAAACCAACGCATTCTATCTATGCAACATATGAATACCCACCAGCTACCAAACACTGTGCCTTGACTAAGGCCAACAAACACAGCTTGAATACTGTTGAATATTCATATGAAACAACGGAGGGCTACGGATGGTTTTGGCGAAACCGTGAACGTAGTGAACTTGATACAGTCGATGGAACGAGATATCTTTTAAAAGGAGTGGTTCAAGCTCCGCGTTTAAAATGCTTGTTTTTGAAAAGAACCGAGTGGTTTTCAAAGTGTTCCAACGACTTTTACTTGGTTTATTTTCTTGCATTAGTTCTTTTAATGCGTCCCATCATTAATCCTACCATTGCAGAAAACAACCAAAATATGGTGTACGCTTATGCCATCCGCATTCGCCACGGGGCCCCGTCATCACCCGTTACCTTACTTAACTAACGACAGAGCGGGGGTTGGACTAGCGCGGATGCAAAACATAAGCAACATCTAAATAGTTATTATATATAGATATATAGCAATGATAGACATTACAGATCACAGATGAACACTTTGGATATATTAGGAATCCGCGATTCGTTCGAGCCTGCAACGAAAAACGGATTACACGGTCACGATGAATAGCCAAACCCCACCCTAGACCCCTACGGGTGCGGCAAACTACCCACCAAGTACCCGAAGCGAAGCAACCTCCCACAACACCGTGACTAGGCCATTCGGCACTTCGAGATACCCGGTAGTTTGTGCACCCCACCTTGGGTCTATCCTAGGAGCAAAAACAGTAAAAAGAAATTATACAATGACGGCTACAACCCCGACCCGGTTGTGCGGCCATACAAATAATATTACATCAATTTACATATTTTACAATGAATGAAAGAAAAAGAAACTCTCATCTCACACCCATTCCCGGCTATTCATCCGCGACAATCCACCGAGTTCATATACACAAACCATCAACATTACAGATCGCAGATATGTATAACCCCCACTAATCGACCTATAGCGATTAGTGGACGTTCAATACATATATCACATCACAGAAAATATTCATTAGTCAAAGAGTACGAAATATCGATCAAAATACGGATTTTTAACCACCCCAAAAGTCAATTTGCTCACTGGAAAATCTGGGTAGAAAAAACATGTACTAAAAATCCCAAAACAGCCAAAATAAAACACTGCACAAAATCCGATCCAGTGCCGAGTCAAAACGGCGGCAGAACCGCGGCAATGAGCATGTCATTGCCTGTCACGACCCGAAAGAGCACGTGACTGGCCCTTGAATCCTATGAAGTCTATAGGACTCCATCTGATCCAAGTAAGCCAAAAGCCCAGAAATCTAAAACCATTTAAGGAGTAAATAAAGAAAAACCGGTTTTAAGAGGTAAGAAAACATGTTTTGAAATTCAAGTTTTTAAATAACTAAGCCGAATATGTATTTTTAAAATGTGTAATTTTTCCTGAAAATTTCGGCAGAGTTTCCTTTGTAAAAACTGGCCCCGAACGGGGTACAACAAGAATAATATATATGAAATGATAAAAGGCATCCCCAAGCGGGAGCTAGCTCTTCGTCAATCGACGGTCACAACCATGCAAGCAATACTAATATACAACGCCAAAGGGCGAGGATCTAAACTGAAAAGAAACTCAGAAACAGCCAGAAAACCGTAATACTACAAGCGCGACTCTAAGGTCGAAATAATACAGCACTGTTTTCTAAGTCTGAAACAATATACAAGTTTTGGTTGATGGAAATTCTAGATACAATAAATAATACATGAACAATGGCGGTTCTGATACAAAAGAACCCACCTATCCAAGCAAGTCACCCATAAGGAAGCAGTGTGCCAGAAATGCCGCTATGGAATCTGTACGGCAAACCTGCAAGAACTGGGGCACAACGGGGGTGAGTTGCCAACTCGTGAATAGAAAAATATCTACAAGCAGAGATCGAATGCATGACCTATCCTAGGTCAATACGATCAGATATAAATAAACCTCAATATGAATAAAGCTGAAGCATGCTAAACTGGCAATGTAATCTCTATACATGAGTGTAGTGCCAAGTGCTCGTGCTAGTGCCTCAGGTAATAGCATGTCATGAATATGAGGTATAATCAATGTACTCAAATCTGCACACATGTGGATCCCGTCCACTCGTCACCCACTGACGATAACCACCATGCATGTAAATATCATGAATCATGCGCATGGGAAAAATATGAGGATATAACCATCTGTGTCCCTCACGACACGTCAAAATCATGGAACCAGAGTGTCCAGTATCGGCACTCGAAAACATCATGAAAACGGTGCCCAGCATCGGCACGTAAATCCTCATATATCGGGCTCCGTCAGTCCGGATCGGCCCTCGGGCTCTGTCTGCGGTATCGGCCCTCGGCCCCGGCAGTATGCCCAAACCATCTATCGACTCTGATCGGTATCCTCCGGATAACCGCCAGGTCCAACCAATCACCGGTAGGTACTCGCCCGCCTCCAGGCTCAATCGGCAAAGCTCATCGATCATCTTGCCGAGGGGAACCATACCGGGTCCACCATGTACCCGCAATCGGCTCATCCACTCCTCGATTCGGGTTTCACATGTCGCTCTCAGCACCGAGAAAACACATGGTGGACGCACTGAAATATCATATCAAGGGTAACCGGGTTTTTAAAGTAATGATATATTCTCTTTTGAAACACCCTCGGTTCCCAAATCCAGAAATATCATAGAAACAACATATCTCAATGCGTATAATCAAAAGCATGAAGTATGCGACATATAAAGGAAAGTATGCATATCATCATGTCACACAAGGATCATATACTGAATGCAATAGTACTACAGTGTAGTGGCATGGCAATTATCGATGATGAGTGTGTGAGCCGGCAACAAGTGTACGTGGAACATATGCATCATCGATAATGGTGCTGGTGTCCTAGCAGCATGACTGAAATATAACCACAGTACAAGCGATGCAATGCAAATAGCAGGAATATGCGGAAACGAATAATCAACGCAAAAGTACAGAACCTGCCCCAATAGATATGTCATGCAACCTTGCCTTTTGAAATAAAATGAATCAGGGTTTTTGGTAAAGTAAGGGCTACGGTGTTTTAAGAAAAGATGCATCATTTGAAAATATCCGTATAACCCTTCTGCCTATCTTTAAAATATCCCCGATTCGTTAGTTTGAAATAGGTATGACTCGGTCTAGTCTAATGTCTACTAAGTAATCTAGACAGGAGGGGTATGAAACCACCTAATCTGAGTCGATATATATAGATATGATAGTCGGTGACCTCGCCTCAATAACATATCGTAGGATATCCTCGAGTCATGAGTGCGGATCTATCATCAATACCGGCTCGTACGGTAAATCGTCGTACGGCATCCCAATAACTGGGTAGGGGTCAATATCACATTATCTCATCACATATCAGGTATCACTTATCATCAGATCGCACAATCTGGGGTACTACTCTAAGTCTAGTACAAATCGATACCATCTATAAAAGTATGAATGCGGGTAAAGCACATGTCCAAAGGCCCGCTAAAACTATCATATCGCACCTCAAAGACAACTATGTCACATCGCCGATCTTACGGCCTCACATCAAGTATCATGTCAAACCCACGTATCATCCTCAAATCCCGTATATAAACACATAGTCCCATACCTACGTGTAGATATACGCACCATCATATGCACACTAATAAATGAAAGAATGAATGCAAGTATGTGTGTAAGTGTATGTGTGAGTGCAACAGCTACTCTAGGGTTCGCACTATACTAAACCAATATTTTCTTATCATCAAAAATACCATTATTACTATCAATGATCCTAAACAACACATAATAAATATATGCGTGTATACGTATTCGTATACATCACCACGGACTGCGGGGGTGCTATACGCCATCCACCCGACTTCTCCCCGTAGATATAAATCTACTCACCTTGCTTCTCATGTGTCGGAGCCGATGTCGCCATCTTCATCTTCTTTGCCTCAACCTCTCATAGGGTACCTACAAGTATATCACAATGCTAAAGCACATGAAAACCACATCGGAAACCAAAATAGCACACGCTACCCGCATAGGTAAAAACCTATCGACTCACATGTAAACACGTTCAATATCCACTTGTCGTTGACGTCCAAACGCCACCCGACAGGAATGAATCACCAAATACCAAAATCCATGCTAAATCAAGTCGTAAACCATGCACCAACATAGGAAAATCAACCCAGATTTCACCCTAGATGGAATCAGTCAAAACTAGACATACCCAGGGTCAAGAATAGAGGAAATGGGGCCATGCACGAATTTCGAGGCAGATCCCTCCTGCTCTGGCCGCAATTTGCGGCCAGAAGGGGAAATTTGGCGGCCTCAGTTTGGAGTTGGGGGATAGGGTTTGGGGTGGTGGTTCATTGGTGCCTGCACATCTCACTGTCAACTCAGTTTCATTTTTGGGATCTCGGGGTGATAGCAGATTCCACAAAACAGTCCCAGATTTCCGGTTTTCCCCGATATCGATTCCGTAATTCCGTATTCTGTTTTCAAGTTCAGGTTTGGGTTCAAATTAGCATCACACAAGGGATTCTAAGGTCACCTAAATCCTCAATTTCATCTAAAATTTCAGTTTTACCCTAAACCCTAACTTGAATTCTCCAAAGTCCACAAACAACACAATATCGATATGAAACTATATTAGATGCACAAGTAATTGAAATACTACTCTAATAGGTGCAGAAATTACCTCCTTTGGCAACTCAAGAAAATTCTTGAGTTGCCCAAAGTCCTCCAAATCCAATCTTACTAGGTTCAATGTGTAGCTAGTGAGCTTGGGAGTAAGTTTTGTGAAGTGGGAATGGGGTTTTGGCTTTATTTTCATGGTGGATCTAAGCTTTTTGTGAAGAGGGAGAGTGAGGGAGAGAGGGCAGCAGCTCATGGGAGAGGGAGAGGAGAGAAATGAGAAGGGAAATAATGGGGTATGGTTCAAAAGGTGAAGGTTGACTTGCCCCTTTCTCTCTCTCATCATACTTACTTTTTCTTTCTTTTCTTTTCCTCACTAAACTCTTCTCACTTGAATAGTAGACCCAAAAGAAAACCATGGCAAAAGAAATGTAACACAAGTGTAACAAGTGTGGAAAAATGATATGTGCACATTTTTGCACAAAAATACTAAAAATCCAATTAGCGATTTTTAATCGCGATTAACACTAAATTAGCATATAACTAGTCTTAAAAACTTTAAAATGGCATAATTCCATAAAATACCCTATTTTAGAATTTTCTAAAATTTTCCAAAATTTTTCCCCATTTATTTGTATTTAATTACACCCGAATATTAAAATATTTATTAAAATAATATTAAATTATAAAAATTCCCAAAAATAATATTTTATTATTTTGGAAATGTTACATTGCCGCGGAACCGTGGTCGTTTGATCGATTCGCTGGATCGTTTTTCTGCAGTGTTTTCACAAAACCCTGAGATGATTTTTCATATATTTTAAATCACTTTTTGAGCAGTATGAAAATCGACAGAAACTAGAGGTTTTGCCGACGTGTTTTGCGACTTTTTTCCGATCGATATTCTAAACACTTTGCTAACTTACTAGTTTATGTTTAGCTAGGCTCTGATACCACTGTAAGTCCACGTTGCTCACCCCGGTTCTTACGGGGAGGC
This sequence comes from Agapanthus africanus, assembly GCA_030015575.1. Lineage (NCBI taxonomy): Eukaryota > Viridiplantae > Streptophyta > Magnoliopsida > Asparagales > Amaryllidaceae > Agapanthus > Agapanthus africanus. Next base: position 60,110,424 of record JASDDO010000029.1, read on the forward strand.
GGAAACGGCGAAAAACAATGATTTGGCGTAAGGCAACATGGACTAAAAGTCGGGATCTTGACTAAACTAGAAACTAGTAAACACTTCGAGGTTTTAGCTACTATGCTGTAGAAAGTATACCTCACGGAACCGGTCCTTCGGGTCTTCATCCCGCTGTCCCACTCGTCCATCCAAGCTCCAAGAATCGATCCGGACCTTGGGCACCTCCGCGGCCTTCTTGAGTCGAAGACGATCCACCCGAGAGTTGTACACTAAGCTTCGCCTCAAGCCAAGGCAACTAGGGCAAAGAGATTGCTAATCTAAATGCCTTAGGTTGTGTAGAAGAGAAAGATGGAAGTGTTTGTCTATGTGGATTCTTTTTCTCTCAACACATGAGATCAAAAGAAGAGATCAAGAGGAGGAAGAAGAAGGAGAAAGTTTGCAACCATGGTGCTTTTCTTTTTCTTCTCACTTCATGAGAGAGAATGAGAAGAGAATAATGAAAAAGGATTAAGCCAAATGAAATGAACCATGGTTGCAATAATACACAAGAATCATCATTACTAATCCTATCATGAAAGAGTTGATGGCACATTGAATTGACCATTATCATAACTCAAGAATTAAAAAGAAAATAAAAGAAGAGTGTAGATCCCTCTTGAAGGTCAATGGTCAACACGGTCAATGGGTCAACAAAGTCAAGAGGGGTCTAAGTGGTCAAATGGTCAATGCAATTAGCCATCACTAATCTATCACTAAAAGGATTAATAAACAATGTCTCCGACTCATAACGGTTTTGACCAAACGAATTATCAAAACCCTAATGAGCGTGCCACATTACGGTTTTGGCCGAACCAACTGCCAAAACCCTAATGGGGCACCTCCTCCTTCATCGCTCCGCAAAACTGTGCATACACACCTGCATCCGCATTCCGTAGAATGCGAATGCACAGAAGACAAATCAAATCCATCTGTGCAATACTAGGATCTGGCTTAAACCAAAGCCCACTAGTATTGCCTGCCCGAACAGCATACGCACACAAGTGCACGTAAGTGATCGTAGCCCTGCCGTAAAACCATACGGCCTCTACACGTTTCGCTCAGTGCAGGGAAACTCTCTGTATGGGACTCTAAAGACTCGACACTACGCTGGCAGTGGGTTTAACCACAGACCGCAAGCGGCACTAGCTGTACGTAACGGTCCCCAGGTAGATGTCGATAAGAAGGCCGATGGGGTAAACCCATCCGAACTCCTACTGATCCTGTATGTGACAATCTCCGTACAGTCCGGTCTGTTCGTCTGATACATCGCATGGCGGGCCTAGGGGGGCGTTGAACGTCAGTCCCCTAATAGCGGTATAAGTCGTGTCGGAGTGTAACCCAGAACACCCTGAGATAACACTGGAAAACCTACCAGTATATCTCGCTTGCCCTGGCCAGGGACTACTTGTGTAATGGCTCTCCTAGACACAGCGCGATTTCAACCCCCAATACCGGGAGAGACGAATCCTGTCTAACCGTCACTGCCTTCAAGTGCTTCGGGACTGCACCCAACTACTACCTGTTTGCACGACTCCTTTGAGCCGTGGTAGGCTAGTAATCTAAGTACAGTGGGAACACACTCGAGGCGAAGTGACAGTGTCAAGTCAGCGGACTAAGCTGTACTCATGTCACCTGGGAACTGACAACTGACGATAGGTATAATACCAACCAACAGTTCCCGACGAGTCCTGTCCAGTGTACTCGTAACCTAACGAGCATCCGCATACTATCTCAAGTACGACGTACTGACGGCTGTGGGACAGACCGTCTCCCCCGCTGGGATGAGAAGCGCATACGCTAGTCTACTCCGGAGTATCGATGCCCTGTCTCGATAGTCCAACGACGAGGGACCTGTATAAGGATGTGCTTATGGATTACCCAGCCCCCACGAGTGTGAGCACCATCACAACGCTGGTAATCAAGCAAAGATCCGAAGGGCTCTACTAATATGTATATAAGCGATATGCTAAAAGAAACACATGCACATATTGAAGTAAAAACAAACCAAGTAGCATACTACCATTTTGAGCAAGATTGTCTATACAACTGTGAATATCCCAAGCTTCCATTAAGTAATATACAAGCTAGTATGATACAGTAATGGCCTCTAGGGCATATACACTAACATAATTAACATCATACAGGTAATCGCAAGCATGCACGAAAAGCGATAATCCGAAATATGCGATCTAATATCATCAGTATAGCAGTATGGATATGCAACAAAATCATGATCAAGTACACCACCAGGGTACAACAACTACATGAAACAATGCATGTCATAATAAATCCTGAGTGTGGGATAAAACATAATCCTCATCAAAGAAACCCGGTGTCCATCAACGACACCCCAAATCCCAATATCTCAGGCGTCGTCACTTTGACCGGCCTTCATATCCATCTCATCTCATAACTTTGAACGGTATCCTCCAGATATCCGTCGAGTTTTCATACAATCACCGGTAGGTAATGTTTCCTCCTGCCAGGCTCATCGTCCACATCTCAAGCTTCTTTCCCCGGGGTACCTTACCGGGTCCACCATATACTCGCAGACGGTGCCTCCTCTCTCCTCGAATCGGGTATACTCATAGCTCAAAACCGTTAAAACTCATGGTGGACACGAAAATCATATCAAGGGAAAAACTGCCTTTTTAAATATTCCAAGTTTTCAAAAGGACACTTTGCGGTTCCCCAAATCCACGAAACATAAATCTCATGAAAACATCATATGAGATATATCACTATATCAATGTATGCATGATGCAAATCATGATGCGTACTAGTACAAAATCATCGTCTAACTGTCAATAATGAAAGAGATATAACATATATTTATCCATGGCAATTTCTATAGTGTGCGTGGCATGACAATTACCAACGGTGTGTGGGGCATATAAATCAGTGCTCGTGCACTATGAACTGTCAGTAATGGTGCAGTGTTCTATTAATGATATGTGAAAGTACAACAGGCAATAGGGTTTGCAAAATGGTACTTATGCACAAACACAACACATATATAAGCATTTCACACAATATTATATCATTTGCATCTAGCCTTCGGCGCTTAACGCCATACATGCGATTCTCCCGTAATTGTTAAATCTACTCATCGGACGATCTCGAGCTAAGTGTATCTGATCACCTCCTTCCCCTTCCTGGCTGCGTCTGAAGTCACCGCCTATGATCCTAATATCACACCAAAAACCAAAACTCATGAAATTAGTAAACTTACGATAACACACGGACACAAAACGCTAACTAACGAATCGATTCCCACAAGCTACCAAATGTTAGCTTAGTGGGATAAACGCGTGCAGCGGCATCCTAGACCATACTTATGATTGTTTAAACGTATGAAACACATAAACCAAAGTCGGATAAATCCGTATCGCACGTTGCCGAAACACTTGAATCTAGCTAAACGGTCCCAGATTTTTCTTACAAATAATATCGGAAAAACAAAGTGTACCAAATAAACTAAAAGACCCACATAGAGCTACCCACAAAAATTCATTGCCTAAAGCCACCAGAAAACTGGCGTCGCCGGCCATAAAGGGAATCTCGCCTGGCCTATGGTGAGGGATTGGGTCCGAGTTTTCAGGATATCATCAGAGCTCTAACACTATTCTACTTCATTGTTAGATTTATCTATGGGTCAACGTAGTGATAGCAGATACCACATAACCCTAACTTAACACAAAATACGATATCGACACTAAATAAGACATTAAGGTAAAAATCTGAAACTAAATAACACAAAATCCTTCCTTAAAGCTTAATTAACAGTTTAGGGTTCGATAGCAAGAAAACACTTTCTAAACTAAGTGAAAAGGGTTACAACCTTTGTAGACTAAGTCCTTCACTTCAATAGCTCCAAGTAGTAGTCCCTAAGCTCCACGTCCCTAGAACTCTTCTTGCTCCACTTGTCGAAAGGAACGAACTTGCTATGCGATCTTCGAAGCCGAAGATGATCCACCTTGAAACCTCTCTAGGTCAAGCTAACGCTTCGCTAATCTAGGTATTAGTGAAGCAAACAACCTACACTAAAGTGCTAGGATAGTGTAGGTTGATGAAGTAGAAATATTGCTCACTTTAGAAATATTTCTCTCTCTCTTATCAACTCAAGAAAAACCCTAAATAGGTTTCAAGGGGAAGAAGAAGAACTTAGGTGAATGAGAAAATATCTAATATCAAGTGTTGGGAGAAAATGAACCATTGAGTCAAGATAAATATGAGATGAATAAATATCTAAGAGTAAAACAAAATGGAAGTATGAGTCATGTCTTTTCAATGCTTCTCAAAACATCCAAACCATGACTCATTTTCCCCCCCATTTCTATTTTACTTTTAAATATAAAATCACCACAATTATCTTAACCCTAGTGTGAGTTTCATACACCCATATTCTATGTATCATCAAGCATGATACAATAGTGTTTTATATATAAATAAACACACACACACACACACACAATTATATATCAAGAGAAGAAAATCATAAGTGAGCAATAAATATTAGTTAATATATAAATATATCAAATATAAATATATATCTAATTATTAAATCAACACTTGATTCAATAATCCGGTTATATCATATATAATCGACTAATATCATATTTATATGAATATCATATTATCAAATCAACACTTGATTCAATAATCCGGTCATATCATATATAACCGGAAAATATCAAATATATATACATATAACAAATCATTGAATCAACACTTGATTCAATAATCCGGTTATATCTCATATAAGCTAACCGATATCAAATATCGCGAGAATACGGTATCACATACTCGTATTTAATCAAGCTCCCACATATATCATCATATTGCCCTACTTCGTTTAGCTTGAGCTAGGAAACCTCTGTGTGGGACTCTAAAGACTCGTTAATACGCCAGTAGTAGGTAATGATCATATCAGTTATCCACAAGCCGTCAGCAGTACTAGCTGGACGTAACAGCTACCCAGGTATTGAGTGAATAGAAGATTAACAAGCAACCTTGTCCAAACTCTTGTGAAGCCTATAAGCAAACTTACCGTACAGTCCGGTCTCTTCATCTGATATGTCGCATATCGAGTCTAGGGGTGGAATCATCAGACCCGAGTAACTTGATAAGTCATGCCGATGTGTGGCCTATAACCTTTCGAGAAACTACTGATAACATTTACCAGTAAATGTCATAAGCCCTGACCAGGGACTTCCTGTTATAGCCAATCGAACATAGAGAAACATCAACTCTCTATACCTGGAGAGACGAAACCCCTCCTATCGCTCACTGCCTCCATGTGACTCGGGACTGTACCCAAAATCCACCAGTTTGTACGACTCCTTTGAGCCGTGGTAGGAAGGAAATCAAAGCACAGTGGGAACCACACAAGGCACCATGACGATCTCGGGTCTACAGACTAACCCGTACAAGTGTCACCAGAGAACTGCTATCTGACGATAGGTATGGTACCATCTAGGAGTTCTCGGCGAGTCCTGTTCGGTGTACCCATTCTCTAATGAGCACCTGTGTACAATCTTTGATGTCAAACACCAATGGTTGTGAGATCAACCATCACCCCATACAGGGTCAAGAAACGTACACACTAGTCTACTCTGGATTATCGATGCCCTCTCGATACTCTCTCAACTTGGTGTTAGGAATATGTATGCCCTAGAGGCCATTATTGTATGATATAATGGATGCTTGGACATATATATAGAGGACTTTCTTGCTCTACATGATAGTATGATATCTGGTTATTCTTTATCTTAACATGTACACTTGTATTATTATACTGTCTCTCTGATACATGTTGATAAAGCCCTTAGGATGTTTGCTTGACTACCAGGACTATGATGCGGATCATACTACTAGGACTTGTGTAGTCTACAAGCACATCCTTTAATTGTTCCTAATCAAGGGGATATCAAGATAGGGCATCGATATTCCAGAGTATACTAGTGTGTACGTTTCTTGACCCTGTATGGGGCGATGGTTGATCCTATAACCATTGGTGTTTGATATCAAAGATTATACACAAGTGCTCATTAGAGAATGGGTACACCGAACAGGACTCGCCGAGAGTTCCTAGTTGGTACTATACCTATCGTCAGATAGCAGTTCTCTAGTGACACTGGTACAGGTTAGTCTGTAGACCCGAGATCGTCATCGTGTCTTGTGAGGCTCCTACTGTGCTTTGATTTCCTCCCTATCATGGCTCAAAGGAGTCGTGCAAACAAGTGGATTTTGGGTACAGTCCCAAGTCACATGGAGGAAGTGAGCGATAGGAGGGGTTTTGTCTCTCCCGGTATAGGGAGTTGATATTGCGCTATGCTCGATTGGCTATTGTTAGTTATATGTATGCCCTAGAGGCCATTACTGTACATAGGATGTATATTGTAGTGGATGCTGGGACATATATAGGGAGGACTTTCTTGCTCGACATGATAGTATGCTATCTGGTTACCCTTTACCTTAACGTGTATGCTGATTGTCTCTCTGTTACATGTTGGTAAAGCCCTTAGGATCTGTACTTGACTACCTGGACTATGATGCGGATCATACTAGTGGGGACATGGTAGTCCATAAGTACATCCTTCAAAGTCCCTAGTCGTGGGTATATCGAGACGGGGCATCGATATACCAGAGTAGACTAGCGTATACCTTCTCGACCCATACAGATGGGTGATGGATGATCCCATATCCATCGGTGTTTGACATCAGAGATGATATACGGGTGCTCAGTAGAGACTGGGTACACTGGACGGACTCGCCGAGAACTCCCAGATGGTATTATACCTCACGTCAGATGGCAGTTCTCTGGTGACACTGGTACAGAGTAGTCTGTTGACCCGAGATCGTCATAGAGTCTTGTGTGGTTCCCACTGTGCTTTGATTTCCATCTTACCATGTCTAAGAGGGCGTGCAAAATGTTGGTTTTTGGGTACAGTCCCGAGTCACATGGAGGCAATGAGCGATAGGAGGGGATTCGTCTCTCCCGGTATAGGGAGTTGATGTTGCGCTGTGTTCGATTGGCTATAACAAGAAATCCCTGGCCAGGGTTGCTGAGATTTACTGGTAAGTGTTACCAGTAGTTTCTCGAACAGTTATGGACCTCATATCGACACGACTTATCGAGCTATTGGGGTCTGACGTTTACCACCCCTAGGCGAGATATGCGACATATCAGACGATCAGACCGGACTGTACGGAAGTGTTACTGGTTGGATTCACAGGAGTGTGAGCGGGCTTGCTTGTCGATCTTCTGATCGCTCAATACCCGGGTGGCCGTTACGTTTGGCAGACCGCTTGCGGCTTGTGGGTGTTTGATATGATCATCACCTGCTGCCGGCGTATTGACGAGTCTTTAGAGTCCTACACAGAGGTTTCCTGGCTCAAGCGAAACGAAATAGGAGCGCATATGAGATATGTGCGGGACCGAGAATGATGCGTGTATGTGATACCGTATTTCATTCTCGCGATGTGACATTGATCGGTTATATGCGATATAGCCAGGTTATCGGATCAAGTGTTGATTCGATAAGTTGTTACTGATGATACCTGTCGGTTATGTGCGACATGACCGGATCATTGAATCAAGTGTTGATTTAGTGATTTAATGCATAATTATATATTTGATATATTACTTTGCATTAACTAGTATCGGTTCACTTTGAATGGATTTTCTCACTCGGGTGTGCGCATTCCATATGCGATATGATTTTGTGCACTTGATTGTATCATGTTTGATGATACATGCTTTTTGGTTAAGTGTAAAGTATCAAACTATAGTTAAGTGGATGATTAGGGTTTTTGATTTCCTTATTTATATATTTATCTTTTTCTTTTTGGAAAAAGAATTAGGAAATGAGAAAATGGTGGCAATTTTGTTTTATTCATGAAGTTTCATGAACACTTTGACTTTGTCACCATTTTGTCTCATGCTTAACCCTAACCACTCCACTAACCCTAGTTCACTCTCTACACTTAACCATGGTTGATTATGATAAGTATTCTTTTATTTTCTATTTTCTAGATTAACTTATCATAACAATTAGCTTCTTCTTCTTCATCTTCCTTCATGAAGAAAGCAAGCTTCATCAATGGTGATTGATGGAAATGAGTGAGAAATCCAATTCTAAAGTCTACCCACTTCCTATTTCTTCATCCTCTACCTCTTGCCAAGTAGTAGAGTGTGTTTCCTTCACATGTTTTCATGGCTTGGTGAAGGTGGAGCTTGATTTAGCGATGCCTCGACGTAGATCATCTTCGGCATGGACATCGACGACCTAGCTCGCCTATTCTCCGATGAAGCCAACGCTAGAGCCCGGGATTTATTTTGGACAGCGAGAAGACTTCATTGCGGAGCTATGGAGGTGGAGCACCGGATCTACAAAGTTTGTATTTCCGTATTCTCTTAGTTAAGTGTTAACTAGTTTCTAGTTTCGCCTAAACTGTAGCCAACGATCCGTATTAGGGTTTCTCGGCACCTAGATTTTTTGAAATTGGCATGGTTGATGCCTTGTGAGACCTTATTAGGATGCCTAGGAACCCTACAGTGGTATCAGAGACTAGCTAGAGCCTTAGGCGAAGTCTAGACGGAGTTTGAAGTCCGAACGAACCCGAAATTCCATTTCAAAATTGCTCTCTGTCCTTTTTTCAAAAACGTGGATTTTTCCAGATTAAAAATTTCTAAAAAATTCAGCAGGGTGCTATTAGAATTACTGTGAAATTCGTGGGGGTAATTCGTTAAAAGGGCGGCGGAACCGCGGCAGAAGCATGGCTTCTGCGGCGGTTCCGCGGCCAATAGGTGACATCATCACCCCCTGTTTCCACAGTAACTCCTATTTTGTAATGTTGGATTTTATGGGAATTTTTAATATTTATTCAAGAGTTGAATTTTCTGGGATTGTTTTGGGGATTCGGTGTTTCGATCGGAGTATCAAATTTTGTCTGTGTGGCTTTCCGGATAAATTTTAGACTATGTTAAAAAGTTCGACCGGATATAAATACCCAATTTTTCCCCTGTCGGGAAATTTCCAAGTGTTGGATTTTTCCGCAGTTTAACGACGTTCTAAGTAGTGCAAGTAACGCGATGGTCCCTCTAGAAGACAACTAACCTTAACTCGATTATGTGACCGTCTTGAACTGCCCTTTGAACCTTCGGGTTTGGGGCAGTACGGCGTGCCACATGTGAGGCGTTGGCTTGACCCTTCTACGGCTGGACCGTTGGTACTGAGGCACGAACATAATGTTTTTAGACTTGTTTCATGTGTTGATCTGTATCGGGAAAACTTGGGTGTTCGATTGTTCGATCGGAAAGTTTGACATTTTCTATTTATCCAGAATGGGATACAATAATTGGAATTCACACAAAGTTTTGAGATAACTGAATGAATGTTATAAACATAGCAGTTTAGTCTCACTTGATCGGTTGCCACGGAATTTTGATGCGATCAAAAGTCCGTCGCAATCACGTAGCGTACGCGGATACTCGCCGGGTAAACTTAATAGACAGCCTCGCCCCATAGCCCCGACCAAGTGACTGTAGGAGAACCCCGTCGCCGAAAGCATCCGTTCGGGTGCTCGCGGTAGCGGTGTTCCGCCTTGGTGCACTTCGTCGACGGTATCGGGGGTGCAGCCGCCTACTAAAGTTTGCGACGAGCATTCGATCAGGATGTCGGGAATCTTGTTGAATTGCCCGACTTGATATTGAAAAGAGTTTTCGATTTTGAGACTAAAATGCGGGGTTTATAATTGTTAGGCATGTGATGTCTAAGTATTTCATTTGATTAGGCATGCGATGTCTATGCAGGTTGCGGATTCCAACTGTTGTAGTTTTACACTTTCTTTTCTGTGACCGTAAGTGTAATATGTGATATCGCCGGTTTCGTTGCTATATGTCAACGACAATTGGGATGGACATATTTACTTACGTTGATGACATGTGATGTTATGTGTTGCTGGATATGTTATATTGGATCGTCGTGTTTGAATAGCCGGGGGTTTTTATGTGAGATGAGTGTTTTTCATTTTCATTCATGTAAAAACTTGTATGTAATATTCTTTTATTGGGGCACTTCCAGGTAGCGGAAGATGTCACCCTTTGTATATTATTTACTTTTCCGCACTAGGATAGACCCAAGGAGGGGAGCACAAGTAACCGGGTTCTGGAGTCTAGTGGGAGACCAACTCGAGGAGTCGAGTCCGGGTCTCCTAACTCTAGAATTGGTAGGGTTGCTTGCCGCTCTCGTAGGGGTCTAGGGGTGTAGGTTTGGCTATTCATCACGACCGTGGAATCCGTGTTTTATACTGGCTCGTATTGAAAACACGGACGTCCTAGTATATCCAATATTTCATATGATTCTTCTGCTGCGATATCTGTGATGTGATCATGTGATGTTCTGTGATAGATACAGTATATAGTATATATGATATATTATATAGATGTTACTTATGTTTTACACCCGCGCTAGCCCTGCCCTGCTCTGCCGTTAGTTACCTAACCTAACGGTGCACGAGGGGACATCGAGGCGAATGCAGATGGCATAAGTGTACGTCGTATTTATCTGTGATGTTTAGGTACTTAAATGATGGGACTTCATTAATGTGATTAATGAAATAAAAGAAACCTAAGATGTTGTAGAATCGAATTTCAAAATAAAACAGGTAGCTATAGTTCTTGCTTTGCACAGTGGTATATATGATATATCCTGCACCTTATTCGATGAGGAAAGGACCGAGATCTCTTCACCGGGAGTGACTCCTTTAGCAATAACTGGCAGATGCTACAACCTTCGGTTTGTCTTTTGATTGCTTTTAAGAGTTTTTGCTTTGCACAGTGATATATATGATATATCCCGCACCTCATTCGACGAGGAAAGGACCGACGATCCCTTCACCGGGAGTGACTCCTTTAGCAAAACTAGAAAAGCCTAAAAAACACTCCATTTTAAAATCATTTGATTCTACAACGATATCAAGTTCATTACGCAAAAGGTTTTCAGAAAAACCTGTCGTAGCCCTCCGTCATTTCAGATAAGTTGTATATAGTATTCGTGCTGCATTTGTTGGCTTTCGTCAAGGTGCAGTGTGCGGTAGCAATATGCTGCTTATCTGCAGCATACGATGCGATTGGATTAGGGTAGTCGTGCGGCTTTGTTGGCTTTCGTCAAGGGTCGTGCGGGTGGGTTTAATTCAATCAAGAAATGTACGGGTTGAACTTGACTAGCGGGCTATGGTTTGTTGGCTTTCATCAAGGTCATAGCACGTTAGGGGCAAAATATTATCGGGAATTTCAAGTGTTGAAATTTGCAATGAGATTGCATACCTTCTATGAGATAGTTGGATCCCGATACCCGCTGCGAGTAAGAGTTACTCCTGGGAGAGTTTTATACATTACAATTAGCCAATCAAGTAGGTGTCTAGAAAGGTGTCAACGGGGTTACGCCTCTGGGAAAACGAGGTTTACATTAATTAGGTTCGTGCGAAAGCACGAGGGACCTCCCTCAAAGTACCGACACTGGCCTGGCTGAAAGATTGGCGAACTTGTAGTGTGTAATTAATCCCGGCTAGTCTTTCCTTTTAGGGTTTGAAGGAAGATTTGATAAAAAGCAGTGGGAGCCATCCTGATTAGATAAAATAATAACCAATCTATTCTTGCAAGAGCGCACGCTGAGTGTTTTCTTCTCTCTCTCTCCAGGTAGCGACCATGTCACGCCTTAATCAAGATAATAATACGGAATATTGACCGAACCCGCTTGTTATACTGAGCTAGGGAACGTTGGTCCCGCTCCAACTTATAATTGTTATAAGACAGAGCAGGAAATTGTGGAATACCAGATTTCCCGTGCCGCCCAAACGAAGAGAGTGCATGCTGATGCATCATCTTCAGGTGTGTTCTTTATACAGAACTGTTTCTCTATTCTCTACGTCCTGTGTATTTGACACCAGATCAGGATCCCAGATATGTAATCTGTTACATAGGTCTACAGAAAGGTAGAGAACTGAGAACGGGTGATAAGTTTCATGAGGCAGAAAACGGGGCAAGTGTTGCAGCCAAGTCTGTTGGTCACTGTCACCCTGTATTACCAATACATTGATTCTGAACGAATGTTATTAGATACCGAACCTGATATACAAAATCATATCAGTCTCTTTATTAGTAAAGAAAGGATATAATTTTGTATTGTTGGATAATGTTTTGAACATTTCCTATATCAAAAGTTGATCGGTTCAGGCACGTTATCTAAAAGCGTTGATGTTCTAAATCAAACTACAGTTCTTAGTATATGGAACACACATAAGAGGAAGAGTTCAGAAATGAACGGATCCTTCTTAAGGTATTGTAGACTAGGTCAGATCAATGTGACCCGACTAGCTGAAGTTACATGTAGATGCATATTTAAATCGGTTTGAATCTACATCTTGTGAAACTTGTCAGTCATGTCACAAAGATATAATGACACTAGCTCTGTTTATTGGAAACAGAGAAAGAGTTAGTGAACTCTTGGGATGATACATGTTGATGTATGTAGGTCCCCTGTCTACACATGCCAGGACCGGTTCTTTGTACTTCATTACATTCTCTGATAATCTCTCAAGATTCAGACATATGTTCCTGTTGAAACACAAGTCCGAACCTTTTGAGATATTCACAGAATATAAGTTAGAAGTAGAGAACCAATAAGGGTATAAGTATTATGTCCTATGATGAGATCAAGGAGGAGAATACTTGTGCATGGAATTCCTGGACTATTCTAAAGGAGAATGAGATTCTCTCTCAGCATTACTCCTCCGTATACACCAAAGCACGATGGTATATCGAGGCGGAGCTATCTCACCCTATATGATAAGGTGTGCTCTATGATGAGTACTACTGAGTTATCTATTTCCTTTTGGGAGATATGCACTTGAGAAGATGCATACCTATTGAATAGGGTTCGAATCAAATCAGTTGCCTACCATTTCATATGTGATATGGAAAGGGAAGAGCCCATATCTTAAGTTAGTTAAGATTTGGGGTTGTCCGGCCTATGTCTAAAAGCAAAATCCGGACAAACTCAAGGCAAGGTTAGTTATGTAGAACTGGAAAGGTTCCAGCTATGCAAACTACAGAAGATGATTTGATAGAACCAAAGGATTCAGTAGATTCCAACGAACCTCAGCCTCTCCGCCGATCTAGTAGGGTTCCTCACCCACCTGAGAGATACTTCGGTTTCTCTATGACAGTGGGAGCGAGGATTGCATCATGAGATGATGACCCAACTAGTTTCGAGCAGGCCATCGAGAGTGAAGACTCTGTAAGAATGGCTGGATGCTTAGTGATCTGAGATGGAATCCTTATACACCAACAAAGTATGGACTTTGGTTGCTATATCTGAAGGATTAAATCCCCATCAGGAGCAAGTATATCTTGAGAAGATTACTTGGTGTAGATGGAAAGGTTGAGACTTCCAAGCTAGACTTGTTAAAGGTTTTCGTCATCGACTAGGAGTGGATAGTGATGAAACCTTTTCAGTACCTATGCTTAAGTCCATCCAGATACTACTTGCCACGGCTACATACCATGACTATGATATTTGGTGGTTGGGTGTCATGACTGCTTTTCTAAATGATGATTTGGAACAAAGCGTCTATAAGTACACAGCCAGAGGGCTTCGTAGACAGTGGGAGCAGCGGAAACGTGTGCAAGATGTTTTATAGGATAAAGCAGGCATCGCGGAGTTGGAACATCTATTTTGATGGATTAGTCAAAGAAGTTGACATCATCAAAATAGTAGATGAACCTTGTATAAACAAAAAGGTAGTAGGGAGTATGGTGATGATCCTCGTAGAGTACGTGGATGACATACTCTTGATAGGAAAAGAGTTTCCTATGCTACGCTCGATCAATGTCCGCTTATCACAATGATTCTCCATATAGGATCAAAGTGATACCTCCTAAATCCTGGATTTTGGATCTATGAGATAGATCTAAATGGATGTTAGGATTCTCACTAGTTGTAGTGAGATGGTATCAATCGATCCTGGGGAGAATCAATGGAAGGGTTCCAGGGTGATAATGACGACTGAGTGTCAGTCACAGGCATTGTCTTTACCCTCAGTAAAGGGACGGTATGTTAGAAGAGTTCCAAGTTAGATACCGTGACATACTAGACGATAAAGGCAGGATACATCGCTACTTAAGATGCTACCAAAGAGGCAGTCTGGGTGTATTGGTTCATGAGATGAACTATGTTCCTCCCATTGTGTGACAATGGAGTTGTGGCTTATGCCAAGGAACACCGGTCCCATCAGTGATCCAAACATATTCTAAGGCAGTATCACTTGATCATGGAGATGGTTGATCTCCAGGGAGATCGAGGTTAGGAGAGTAGACTCAGAGGACAACACAGCGGATCCACTCACACAGGCCTGTTCCCCAAGAGAGACTTTCATGGGATGGTTGAGTATGAGATACTGCAACCACTGCTACAGATGGCCCTAGTGCAAGTGGGAGATTGTTAGTTATATGTATGCCCTAGAGGCCATTACTGTACATAGGATGTATATTGTAGTGGATGCTGGGACATATATAGGGAGGACTTTCTTGTTCGACATGATAGTATGCTATCTGGTTACCCTTTACCTTAATGTGTATGCTGATTGTCTCTCTGTTACATGTTGGTAAAGCCCTTAGGATCTGTACTTGACTACCTGGACTATGATGCGGATCATACTAGTGGGGACATGGTAGTCCATAAGTACATCCTTCAAAGTCCCTAATCGTGGGTATATCGAGACGGGGCATCGATATACCAGAGTAGACTAGCGTATACCTTCTCGACCCATACAGATGGTCGATGGATGATCCCATATCCATCGGTGTTTGACATCAGAGATGATATACGGGTGCTCAGTAGAGACTGGGTACACTGGACGGACTCGCCGAGAACTCCCAGATGGTATTATACCTCACGTCAGATGGCAGTTCTCTGGTGACACTGGTACAGAGTAGTCTGTTGACCCGAGATCGTCATAGAGTCTTGTGTGGTTCCCACTGTGCTTTGATTTCCATCTTACCACGTCCAAGAGGGCGTGCAAAACGGTGGTTTTTGGGTACAGTCCCGAGTCACATGGAGGCAATGAGCGATAGGAGGGGATTCGTCTCTCCCGGTATAGGGAGTTGATGTTGCGCTGTGTTCGATTGGCTATAACAGGAAATCCCTGGCCAGGGTTGCTGAGATTTACTGGTAAGTGTTACCAGTAGTTTCTCGAACAGTTATGGACCTCATATCGACACGACTTATCGAGCTATTGGGGTCTGACGTTTACCACCCCTAGGCGAGATATGCGACATATCAGACGATCAGACCGGACTGTACGGAAGTGTTACTGGTTGGATTCACAGGAGTATGAGCGGGCTTGCTCGTCGATCTTCTGATCGCTCAATACCCGGGTGGCCGTTACGTTTGGCAGACCGCTTGCGGCTTGTGGGTGTTTGATATGATCATCACCTGCTGCCGGCGTATTGACGAGTCTTTAGAGTCCTACACAGAGGTTTCCTGGCTCAAGCGAAACGAAATAGGAGCGCATATGAGATATGTGCGGGACCGAGAATGATGCGTGTATGTGATACCGTATTTCATTCTCGCGATGTGACATTGATCGGTTATATGCGATATAGCCGGGTTATCGGATCAAGTGTTGATTCGATAAGTTGTTACTGATGATACCTGTCGGTTATGTGCGACATGACCGGATCATTGAATCAAGTGTTGATTTAGTGATTTAATGCATAATTATATATTTGATATATTACTTTGCATTAACTAGTATCGGTTCACTTTGAATGGATTTTCTCACTCGGGTGTGCGCATTCCATATGCGATATGATTTTGTGCACTTGATTGTATCATGTTTGATGATACATGCTTTTTGGTTAAGTGTAAAGTATCAAACTATAGTTAAGTGGATGATTAGGGTTTTTGATTTCCTTATTTATATATTTATCTTTTTCTTTTTGGAAAAAGAATTAGCAAATGAGAAAATGGTGGCAATTTTGTTTTATTCATGAAGTTTCATGAACACTTTGACTTTGTCACCATTTTGTCTCATGCTTAACCCTAACCACTCCACTAACCCTAGTTCACTCTCTACACTTAACCATGGTTGATTATGATAAGTATTCTTTTATTTTCTATTTTCTAGATTAACTTATCATAACAATTAGCTTCTTCTTCTTCATCTTCCTTCATGAAGAAAGCAAGCTTCATCAATGGTGATTGATGGAAATGAGTGAGAAATCCAATTCTAAAGTCTACCCACTTCCTATTTCTTCATTCTCTACCTCTTGCCAAGTAGTAGAGTGTGTTTCCTTCACAAGTTTTCATGGCTTGGTGAAGGTGGAGCTTGATTTAGCGATGCCTCGACGTAGATCATCTTCGGCATGGACATCGACGACCTAGCTCGCCTATTCTCCGATGAAGCCAACGCTAGAGCCCGGGATTTATTTTGGACAGCGAGAAGACTTCATTGCGGAGCTATGGAGGTGGAGCACCGGATCTACAAAGGTTGTATTTCCGTATTCTCTTAGTTAAGTGTTAACTAGTTTCTAGTTTCGCCTAAACTGTAGCCAACGATCCGTATTAGGGTTTCTCGGCACCTAGATTTTTTGAAATTGGCATGGTTGATGCCTTGTGAGACCTCATTAGGATGCCTAGGAACCCTACAACTATAACAGTAAGTCTCTAGCCAGGGCTGATGAGATTTACTGGTAAGTGTTATCTGTAGTTTCTCGAACCGTTATGAGCCACATATCGGCATGACTTATCAATTTATTCGGGTCTGACGATTCCACCCCTAGACTCGATATGCAACATATCAGACGAAGAGACCGGACTATACGGTAAGTGTTACTTATCGGCTTCATGGGAGTTTGGACAAGCTTGCTTGTTGATCTTCTATTCGCTCAATACCTGGGTAGCTGTTACATCCAGCTAGTACCGCTGACGACTTGTGGGTGACTGATGTGATCATCATCTACTACTGGCGTATTGACGTGTTTTTAGAGTCCTACACAGAGGTTTCATAGTTCAAGCGAAATGAAATAGGGCACATATGTTGATATGTGCGCGGGGGGGGGAGGGGGAGGGCTTGATTAAATACGATTATGTGATACCGTATTCTAATCTGGCGGTTATTTGATATCAGTTAGGTTATATGTGATATAATTGGATTATCGAATCAATTGTTGATTTGATAATGTGATATACAGATAAATGATATTAGTCGGTTATATGTGATATAACCGGATTATTGAATCAAGCGTTAATTTAATAATATGATATATATTTATATTTGATATAATTATATATTAACTAATATTATTGCTCACTAATTATTTTCTTTTATATATATATATATATATATATATATGAGAATAATGGAGGAAATAGGCCATAGGAGGGAATTTCCTCCTATGGCGTCGAAAAAATACCCCCTCCCTCATTTTTCCCGACGATTGGCACTCATCATCTTCATTATTATCATCTAAGATGTGGGTACACCAAATTTCATGTGATTCTACAACCTTTTCACTGTTGATTTAGTGGGTTCAAAATTAACGGTTTACCGACAATAGAACTTTTTACATTGCTAAATCAACGGTGAAAAAGTTGTAGAATCATATGAAATTTGGTGTACCCACGTCTAAGATGATAACGATGAAGATGGTGGGTGCTGATCGTCGAAAAAAATGAGGGAGGAGGTATTTTTTCTACTCCTATGGCGTCTTTCCTCCATTATTCTCTCTCTCTCTCTCTATATATATATATATAGAGAGAGAGAGAGAGGTTAATGGAGGAAAGGTGCCATAGGAGGGAATTTCCTCCTACGGCATCGGAAAAATGTATCCTCCATAATTTTTTCGACGATCGGCACACATCATCGCCATCTTTATCATCTGAGATGTGGATACACCAAATTTCATGTGATTATACCATTTTTTTACCGTTGATTTAGTTGGTGCAAAATTAACGGTTTACCGACAATAGAACTTTTTACATTGCTAATTCAACGGTGAAAAAGTGGTGAAATCACATGAAATTTGGTGTATGCACATCTTAGATGATACCGATGATGATGACAGATGCCGATCGTCGGAAAAAATGGTGGATGGTGTATGCCTCTTTTCTCCATTATTCTCATATATATATATATATATATATATATATTGAAACATGATAGGATTTTCTATTTTGTGAAAATAGAAATGAGGTGGAAAATGAGGAGATATATTTGTGGGATGGGTGTAGCATGGCTTGATGAATTTTTTATTTATCATCCTTCACTATTGAAGCATGGTCACAATATATATGTATATGTCTATATATGTATATATGAAGCATGGTAGGATTTTCTATTTTGTGAAAATAGAAAAGAGGTGGAAAATAAGGAGAGATATTTGAGGGATGGGTGTAGCATGGCTTGATGAATTTTTTATTCATCATCTTTCACTATTGAAGCATGGTCACAATATATTATTATGAGATATTTTTATGCTTCAATAAGTGAGGTATTTGATCATGCCATTCTGCACTTGCATTCTTGAGTTTTTCTTTTTCCTCACATGAGCTCATTTGCTCTCTTCTTTTCCATCTTCTTCCTCCTCCACAAAACCCTAACCCTCACATGTGATGTGAATCATAGGGTTTTGAAGAAACCTTAGTGAGCTTAGAACCCCTGCTTCACCATCCTACACTAGATTAGCACTTGGGTATTGTGTGTTTACTTCACTAAAGAAAGTTTAGTGAAGAGATAGCTTGGATTAGCGGAGGTTCGGGTGGATCATCTTCGGCACGAAGATCTCATAGGAAGCTTTCCATCTTCAAGTGGAGTCTAGTGGAGTCGTAGGGACTACTATCCGGAGCTTGAGAAGAGAAGGACACGGTCTACAAAGGTTGTAGTTTCTTTCTCTTAGTGTAAAGTTCTTGTTTTATATCATGGTTAACCCTAATCATCTAGTTTGATCTTAATTAGTGTAGCTTAGCGTCCCAAATTTTTAAAGTTGCATGCTTGATGCCGGTTTTAACTTCATGGTGGTGCTAGGGTAGACTTTCATGGTATCAGAGCCAAGCTAGAACATTAGAGGAAGTCTACACGACGTTAAAGTGTTCGATCGAACTTCGAAACCCATTTTTATCAAGTTTCTGTCCAGATTTTCTAAAGGTGAAATTTTTCAGATTAAAAATATTCAAAAAATCATGCAGGGTATTTATTTTATAGAGTCTCAAGAAGTATGAGGACCTAGTTCATCTAAACCGCCGCGGAATCGCGGCCTAACCCCATCTTTGGCCACGGTTCCGCTGCAAGTTTGATGAATTGTGGTCTCGTGCTTCTTGTGCTGCTCCACTGTGATTTTGGCACTTTCTAGATGGATTTAATGAGACTCAAGTTGTTGAGGTCTCTGTGTTTTGTGGGTGTTTGTTGAATCGATCGAAATGTTTAACGTCGTCTAGATTATGATGATATATGATGCAATATTTGGATTCGACAACAATTAGTTTTGAGAAAACTAGTTAGTGTTTTATAAATCTAGCGTTTTAGTCTCGGTTGATCGATTGCCACGGAGTTTCGATTCGGATCAAAACTCCGTCGCAATCGCGTATTGTACGTGATCACTTAGTCGGGAATCTTGTTGAATTATCCGACTGCTTATTGAAAAGAGTTTTCAGTTTGAGACTAAAATTCAAGGTTTATAGGTTAGGCATGAAATTCAGAATATGAGATATTCCGGGTTTATGATGTCTAAAGGTGTTTGCGGATTCTAATTATTGTAGTTTTTTTATTTCTTTTCTGCGACCGTAAGTGTGATATGTGGGGTATCCCTGATCTCGTTGCTATATGTCAACGGAATTTGGGATACACATATTTACTTACATTGATGACATGTGATGTTATGTGTTGTTGTGATATGTTATATTGGATCGTCGTGATTGAATAGACGGGAGTTTTGTGTGCGATGAGAGTTTTTTAATTTTCATTCATGTAAATTTGTATGTAATATTCTTTTATTGGGACACTTCCGGGTTGAGGATGATGTCACCATTGATGTATATTATTTACTTTTCCGCATTAGGATAGACCCAAGGCGGGGGCATAAGTAAACGGGTTCTAGAGTCCAGTGGGAGACCATCTCGAGGAGTCGAGACCGGATCTCCTAACTCTAGAATTGGTAGGGTTACTTGCTGCTCTCGTAGGGTTCTTGGGAAGTGGGTTTGGCTATTCGTCGCGACCGTGGAATCAGTGTTTTTCATTACTGGCTGAATTTAAAACACGGACCTCCTAGTATATCCAATATTTCATATGTTGACTTCTGCTGCTTGGTTCTGTGATGTGATTATATAACTGCGTGAGACGAATACTATATATATGATATATATAATAAACGTTGCTTATGTTTTGCACCCGCGCTAGTCCAGCCCCCGCTCTGCCGTTAACTAAGTAACGTAACGGTACATGACGGGGCCCCATGGCGAATGTGGTTTATTTTCGTTTCTTTTCTGTGATGTTTAGGGAAACATAAATGTTAGGACTTCATTAATGAGATTAATGGAAAGAAAAGAAACCTAAAGATGTTATAGAATCGAAATTTTAAAAAGGTAGCTCTAGTTCTTGCTTTGCATAGTGGTATTCCTTGATGAATATCCAGTACCTCGTTCGATGAGGAAAGAGCCGAGATCTCTTCACCGGGAGTGACCTCTTTAGCAAAACTAGAAAATGCTACAACCCACTCGGTTTTTTTTTATAGCTTCTTTATTTCTTGCTTTGCATAGTGGTATTCCTTGATGAATATCCAGCACCTCATTCGATGAGGAATGAGCCGAGATCCCTTCACCGAGAGTGGCCTCTTTAGCAAAACTAGCAAAAGCTACAAAAAACACTCCTTTTCAAATCACTCGATTCTACAATGATATCAAGTTTATTACGTTAAAGGTTTTCTACAAAACCAGTTGTAGCCCTCCGTCATTTCAGATAAGTGCTATTTAGTATTCGTGCTGCGTTTGTTGGCCTCCGTCAAGGCGTAGTGTGTGGTAGCTGATTAGTGTTTATCTGTCGCATACGATGCGATTGGATTAGGGTAGTCATACGACCTTGTTGACCATAGTTAAGGATCATGCGGATGGGTTTAATTCAATCACGAAATGACGGGCTGAACTTGGCTAGCACTTATGATTTGTTGACCATAGTTAAGGTCATAAGTTGCTAGGGGAAAAAACAGATATTGGGAATTTCAAGTGTTAAATTTGCAATGAGATTTCATACCTTCTATGAGATAGTTGGATCCCGATACCCACTGCGAGTAAGTGTTACTCCTGGGAGAGTTTTCCACTTTACAATTAGCTGATCCATCAAGTGTCTAAGAAAGGTGTTAACGGGGTTATGCCCTTGTGGAAACGAGATTATTTAATTAGTTCCATGCGAAAGCATGGGGAGACTCCCTCGGAGTACCAATACCTGCATGGCTGACCGATTGGCAAACTTGTATAGTGTAATTAATCCCGGCTTGTCACGACCCGAAAGTACAGAACATGACCGGCACTTAAACTACGAACGTCTTGAGGCGTACGTAATCTAAGTAAACCGAAAACCCAGAAATCCAAACCAAGAAAATAGTAGAGTGCAGGAAAAACAACTTAAAGCAAGTAATTTCAATAGCATACGCCGAATTATGCGGTTTTTAAAACATCAAAAATTTACTGAAAATTTCGGCAGAGTCTCCTTTGTAAATGCTGGGCCCCAAACGGGATACAACATGAATAGTATACGAAATTAAGAAAAAGGCATCCCCAAGCGGGAGCTAGCTCTTCGTCAATCGACGGTCACAACCACACAAGCAATATAATATACAACGCCAGCGGCGAGGATCAAAACTCAAAAGGAAACTCAAAACCACCAGAAAAATAACGAGCGACTCTAAGGTCGAAAGAATAACCAACACTGGTCTCTATCTCAATAAATACATGTTTGGTTGACGGAAGTAAAACCACCTACTAGCAAATCACCCGAATGAAACTATGCCCGCAAAGCCGTAATGAACCTGTACGGCAACCTGCAAGAAACTGGGGCACAACGGGGGTGAGTTGCCAACTCGTGAATAGAAAAACATCTACGCACAGAAATCGCATAAATAACGCAATCCTAGGTCAATGATCATAATATATCCTCAAAAATATGTATAACATGCAGCCTATAACAATGGCTAGGGTAATATCTAACCGAGTGTAATCTCATGTGCCCGTGTCAGTGCCTCAGGTAGCAATATATCATATGAATGAGGTATGAATGCATGAAAACAGAATACATGTAAATGAAGAAACTGTTTTCATAAATTAGTGAGATTTCCTTCTGGTTTTTAAACTGAGGTATCATAATGAAATCAGTATCAACAGTGTCTAGCATCGACACAAAACATAAATCTCACTGTCTCGAAATATCAATGTCTCAATCTCAATATCTAGGGCGCCGTCAGTCTAGACCGGCCCCTACCATCCATCTCAAGACCACGACGGTATCCTCCGGATATCCGACGCGTCGGGTAATATCACCGGTAGGTAGTGCTCCCCAGCCAGGCTCAACGTCAACACCACATTCCTCTTGCCCCGGGGTACCATACCGGGCCCACCATGTACCCGTGACGGTTCCTCCACTCCTCGACACGGATCTCGAAAACCACAGCAAACTCATGGTGGACGACACTTACATCACTAGAAAACCGCAATTTACATATTTTAAAAATATAATAAGTTTAGAAATTTTGCGGCTTTCCCCCGAAATCCAGAAATATCATAAATCTCAAGAAATCATCACAAGTGCATATGTCAATGATAATGAATGTATATGGTATCAATAACCAAGTTGCAATGTGTGATTAATAACTAGGCATGAACAATGGAATAACAGTATGCATGAAGTGACAAGTAATAACTACAATGTCTAAACTGGCATATAAGGCAGGTACACTAATATCGTATCAACTACTAACTAACAACCTAAGTCAAGCAATAGTATTTTCTAAGTGTACGTGACATGGCAATTACCGATGAAGATGTGTGTGAGCCGGCAAGTAAGTGTATGTGGTACATACGCATCATCGGTAATGGTGCTGGTGTCCTAACAGCATGATATCAATAATGGAGTATGCAGCAAAATAAGTATGCGGCGCAGAGCGAACAGCAATAATGTGCGGGAGCAGAATACTAGACACAACGATAACTAATCAATATTAATCTAATATAAGTCCTACAAATGGTGCCTTTTGAAATAACACGAATCATGGGGTTTTTGAAAATAGGGGCTACGGTGTTTTTATGAAAAGATACGTCTTTTGAAATATCCGTAGGATCCCTTGGGCTGTCTTTTAAAATACCCACGATTCGTTAGTTTTTGAAATAGGTAAGAAGTCTAATCTAATCTAACAACTACACTAAACTATACGGCTGAACTAACAAGCTGAACTACAGGTAAGGAAACCGTCTATCATCTGAGTCGATACATATACATACCTGTATATGTATAGTCGGTGGTCTCGCCTCAATAATATCATATCCGATACCATATCTATAATCAGGCATCCCAAGTCAAGAGTGCGGATCAATCATCAATATAGCTCGTACGTAAATCCGTCGTACGGCATCCCAATCTGGGTACGGGTCAATATCACATTCATCATACTATTCACCTGGTATCCTCTTTATCAAATATCAAGATCGGGGTACTGATCTACGTCTAGTACCATATTGATACCGCCTACGTATGCATGGACGTGTGTGAAACACTAAGTCAAGGACCCGCTACAACGTCATGTGGTATCTCAAATACGAACCCTGCTATATCACCGATCTCACGGCCTCAAATCAAATCTCATCGACTCATCATAAATCCCAAGTACTATCATCCTCAATCCGTATGTGAACACATAGTCCCATACCCATGTGAACACATAGCTATAAAGAATCCCATGAGCACATATCAATAGGAATGTATGCAAGTATGTATGTGTGTATGTGTGTGTGTATGTGTAGTGCAACACTACCCTAGGGTTCGCAACGCTAAAATAATCCAACACACCAATATCCATCCTAAGCATCGTTATTAATCCCAAATAACATATAATAATTGTTGGTGTGTATACGCATCCGTATACACCACCACGGACTGCGGGGGTGCTATACGCCATCCACCCGACTTCTCCCCGTAGATATAAATCTACTCACCTGGTCCTCGCTAGCCGGTGCCGACGTCGCCACGCGCCTGCTTGTCGTCTCGAAGTCCACATGGGGGTACCTACATATCATAACGCACCATATCGCATTAAAACTAAATTCGAGATCGAAACGGCATACGAAAATCAAATCGGCACGCGTATCACGCATAGGTCCAAACCTATCGCCTACGCATGCAAGAATAGTAAAACCAACCCTCGATGTCGATGTACAAACGTCAAACCATCGAGAAAAATCCAATCACACTCATTTGCACATTCACGAACACTAATTTTAATATAAACTAGGTTAAAACTCACAAAAACGCCAATTTCACTTAAAAAGTCATTTTTCCGAAAAAATCTAGCAAGCACAATTCGCCGTTTTTGTACAAAACACGATGTTTAAATGAATGTAGCGGCCAATATATTTATTAAATATCTTAAATAAGTCGTATAAACAATTTCCGGAATTTAATCTCATTAAATTCCAAAAATCCTAATATTCTAGTTTACAAAAATACCCTTTTTAACAATTTCAAAGAAAAAATGTACAAACTACAATCTAGCTTAGATTTGCATGATCTAAAGCATTAAACCACACTTAATAAAGTTAATGAAGTCTTGAAAACCCTAAACACATTTTTAATCCCAAGAATTTAACAAATTTCAAAAACCTAGTAAGCAATTTAGCAAATTAACACAATTTTAAAACTAACCATTCACACTAGCTACTAACCTTGTATTATCATGACAACAAAGCCTAAATATAACACACAACCATACACCAATTTTATAAAACCCTAACTTGCAATCAAATTCACAACTTGAATTCCAAAACTTGCAATTAAACTCACATAACCAAATTAACACTTAAGTAAATTAGCTTAAAAAATTAGTAACAAATTAAGCAACAAAAAGTTTAGAATTATACCCAAAAACATATGAAGATCCACAAGCATCCATGGCCCTCCAAAATACTCTCTTTTCACAAGGATACATGCTATACGGGCTAAGCTAAAATGGGTAGGAGTCGGATTTGGATTTAGCTTTGAATTTGCATGGATTTTGAAGTGATTTGTGGATTTTTTTGATGAAGAAAGAGTGGGATTTGGGGGGGGGGGCTGCTGCTGTTGGGAGGCCAGAAATGGGAGTGAGGAGAGAGAGGGAGGTAGAGAAAATGCAAGGGAGGAAAGTCAAGGTCAAGGTAAGGTCAAAAGTCCACCTAATTCACCCATTTTCTTTTCTTTTCTTTCATTTCTTTTCCTTTGAAATCAAGTGGGGAAAAATTATGGTGGGTGCTGAATTCAGCCATGGGGAGGAGTAAGTGGGGGTGTGTGGGTGTGGGTACGGGTGTGGGGTGATGAAAAATGATAAATACAATACCCCAAACATCCATTTACGCTAAAAAAAGCCTTTTTTCTTCAATAATTTCTAAACCGTTTTGGCAAATGATTTCGTTCCAAAAACCACATGATAAAATTTTATTTAATGTTTTATGATGCACAAAATTTGTTTCAACTCATTCCGATCTGTAATTTTCCCTAATTAAATGTATTAGTGACGGCTTAAAATAATAATAAAATAATATTTTTTTCAGAAAATTTGAAATTTCACCAGCGGCTCAATAAACACCAAATAATAGCAATTACATAGCTAGAATATGTATATTTAATTTTTATAATAAGATATTTGTATTTTGACTTTTTACAGAAAACCCCCTTATTTTACCGATTTTTCGAAATTTCACCGAAACGATTTTCAAAACGTTACAATCTTCCCCCCTTAAAGAAATTCGGTTCCCGAATTTAAATTCAAACTCCCCCAAATACTAAAACATTTAAGAAAAACCATCAAGTCGTCGGGGCTCCGAAATTGTAAATACATAAGACAAATCGTAGCGCAGCGCATGCGCTTGAAAAATGAGTATATAACTCAAATCAAAACTCCATCAAGTATCCCGCAATCATCGGAGTCATGGAGAAGACATCAATGCCAAATCCAAATCAAAACCAATATGATATAACTCGAAACTATACATGTAAATATCGAATCTATATCTGTAAGTATCTGAAGGAAATGCATGCCAAATCTCTTTAAGTCGCTGTGCAACGCGTATAACACTGCACAGTGGCGGACGTCTATCATGAGAAAATAACTATATACATATATACCTTTGTTTGAAATGTACGTTCCGCCGTTTTGGAAACAATTTAGAAGGGTCTCCTTGTTTTAAACATTTCGTGTCATATCAGACACGTAGGTAAATACTGAGGCTATAGCTCGCTTTTTGGAAATTCCTTCAATAACTATCAATGCATGCAAAATATATTCAGGTACTGTCCTCTGACTAGTCCTGCTCAGTACGAAAACACATAGCAATATCATAAAAACGTACTGCTCTATACGAAATCAATCCCCAAAATATGCACATGAATGCTACGTGCGTCTGGTGCGCACGGAAATCAAAATCCATGAATGTGCCATACATGCGCACAGAAACAACATCAAGTGCATCGGGTGTGCACGAAACATCTGTCGTAGGCAACATGTGTGCCTGACAGCAAAATCAGGTGCATCTGACATGCACGAAAAATCTCAATTTAGTGCATCTGGTGTGCACCAAAATCGCATCTCAAGACATGCGCTCAACATGCGCGAAAATCCAAATCAGGTGCATCCATCGCGCACGAAATCATGAAATCCAATATCAAGCGCCGAACGTGCGCAAAATCAATCAGGTGCACAAGGTGCACAAAAAACAAATATCGAGTATCATAATCGAAATCGAAGTCCAGTGCATCTAAGTGCACATAAGGCGTATCACTGCACTGCAAGCATATATAAACTATACCGAGTGCAGGAACGAAATCGTGTGCATGCATACGCATAAAACCAACTCAACTATTTAAAACCGTAATATCACAAACATGTGAAACTAAAGCACGAAAACGATATCAAGTGCAACACTGTGCAAAGGTCGTAAATCCTCAATCATCAAAATCAAATCATACGAATAAATCACCCAAAACCTCGTAATCAATAATGGCGGAATAGTACCGCTCAAGTGCATCCTCTAAGAATCTCGGCCAACTGTCGTAGTCACTAGTGGGACGTCTCGTCGATGATCATGAACTCTGTCCTGCTGGTGTGCGTAACCATGACCACTCCTGGGTCAAGGTCTTCACTGTGAATTACCAATCTTTCGGTCCATCGGCTCATCGGCCCTGTCAGGTGTGCTAACGGGGACGATTCTGTTCTGGCACTTCTCTGGTCATCTCTTGGTCAATCATCGCGACCACTCGTAAGACAGCATATCACTGGCGTCGGCCTCTGGCTCTCTGAATGTACGTGACACATCTGATCCTGGGTGCAAGTATCATTGCAGCAGTGTCCTGGAAGGAATCCTGCTCACGGTCTATTCCATGTCTCGTCTCTGCCAACTGTCCGGAAGTCATCGTCCTTTCCTATATCTGCATCTTGCTCTGGAACGACTGCATACTCATCGCGACTCCTTCTGGAAGGTATATCCAGTACTCTGCCTCGGCATGAGCATCGCATCTCTGATGTCGGCGGAGGGGAACGTCATCATATCTGGATCTTATACGAACCTCTTACTCCATTTTCTCTAATGTCGACCGCTTCGGACTCGTCTCGTCGTGGCTGCATGGACTGAGCTCCAATGGCTATCCTCGTATCTGGAGTCTCCCAAGAATGCATCTCACTACCTAGCATCCGATTGAAGTCGAACCATTCGATCGATTCGTCGAAACCTCATAATCCCCCAAGAGCTCAACATCTTGGGCACAGTTTAATAGTATCGAATATATATACCACAGCATCGGTGGTCCAGCCGTAGAAGAGCAAACCCAAGCCTCACTAATGGCGCCGTGGAACTGCCGCAAACCTGAAGGTTCAAAGGCTTTCACACGGTCATTATGTCGAGTTAGGATTTCATTCTTCTAGAGGGACCATAGAATTGCCTGCATGTCTTTCTGAATACTTTAAACTTGGAATAATAGGTTTTCCGACATTCGATCGTCTCTGTCGACCCTCACGTCTCTGTGTGAAGTCGTCTCTAGCTGGAATCAATCTATCTGATGACCTCGCATCGGGGTAGGCGAACGAACCACCTGTCCTAGTCATTCATCATCGGGTGACTAGCGACCTTCTATCATCTATTCGTACAACTCGCCCCGCAATAGCTCCAACATATGGGGCGATATCTCGTCACTCGCAGCAACAACTGGCTCGCTCGTCTGCACGCTGAACAGTGCCTCAATCATCAGGAGTAAGCAACACACCAACTGTCATCAAAATCTGGCTGGCCTCCATCATCGGCTCAATTCTCTAGTGTCGACCAGCACCTCCAAGTAACCTCATAAGGGCGATCCGCCAAACGCTCGTGGCGCGGAAACACAGTAAGAAGACACATCTCTGCAATCGTGTCGCCGGAATTTCGCCCTGGTCAGTCCTCGTTCGTGACGAGCTTGTGTTGACCGCAACTCTAGCCGTAGCTCTCCCTGCCCGTAACCGTAGTAGCAAAACCAAACTGGTACCGATGAGGCTAGATCAGGAAGGAATATAATACTGAACAAGGAAATGTACATCCTAAGGCTCCTTAAGTGGAGTGGCGTGTCGTAAATATGCCGCGGAACATACCAACGGTACGTCACTCTACTTTAGTCACCTATTCCATCAACCAAGGGTCATCCTACGCTCCGAAGGTAAAACCTAACGCTCTGATACCAACTTTGTCACGACCCGAAAGTACGGAACATGACCGGCACTTCAACTACGAACGTCTCGAGACGTACGTAATCTAAGTAAACCGAAAACCCAGAAATCCAAACCAAGAAAATAGTAGAGTGCAGGAAAGACAACTTAAAGCAAGTAATTTCAATAGCATAAGACGAATTATGCGGTTTTTAAAACATCAAAAATTTACTGAAAATTTCGGCAGAGTCTCCTTTGTAAATGCTGGCCCCCAAACGGGATACAACATGAATAGTATACGAAATTAAGAAAAAGGCATCCCCAAGCGGGAGCTAGCTCTTCGTCAATCGACGGTCACAACCACACAAGCAATATAATATACAACGCCAACGGCGAGGATCAAAACTCAAAAGGAAACTCAAAACCACCAGAAAAATAACGAGCGACTCTAAGGTCGAAAGAATAACCAACACTGGTCTCTATCTCAATAAATACATGTTTGGTTGATGGAATTCTAGATACAACAGAATAATGATATACAAGATAAATAATGGGGGTATGATACAAGTAAACCCACCTACTAGCAAATCACCCGAATGAAACTATGCCCGCAAAGCCGTAATGAACCTGTACGGCAACCTGCAAGAAACTGGGGCACAACGGGGGTGAGTTGCCAACTCGTGAATAGAAAAACATCTACGCACAGAAATCGCATAAATAACGCAATCCTAGGTCAATGATCATAATATATCCTCAAAAATATGTATAACATGCAGCTTATAACAATGGCTAGGGTAATATCTGACCGAGTGTAATCTCATGTGCCCGTGTCAGTGCCTCAGGTAGCAATATATCATATGAATGAGGTATGAATGCATGAAAACAGAATACATGTAAATGAAGAAACTGTATTCATAAATTAGTGAGATTTCCTTCTGGTTTTTAAACTGAGGTATCATAATGAAATCAGTATCAACAGTGTCTAGCATCGACACAAAACATAAATCTCACTGTCTCGAAATATCAATGTCTCAATCTCAATATCTAGGGCGCCGTCAGTCCAGACCGGCCCCTACCATCCATCTCAAGACCACGACGGTATCCTCCGGATATCCGACGCGTCGGGTAATATCACCGGTAGGTAGTGCTCCCCAGCCAGGCTCAACGTCAACACCACATTCCTCTTGCCCCGGGGTACCATACCGGGCCCACCATGTACCCGTGACGGTTCCTCCACTCCTCGACACGGATCTCGAAAACCACAGCAAACTCATGGTGGACGACACTTACATCACTAGAAAACCGCAATTTACATATTTTAAAAATATAATAAGTTTAGAAATTTTGCGGCTTTCCCCCGAAATCCAGAAATATCATAAATCTCAAGAAATCATCACAAGTGCATATGTCAATGATAATGAATGTATATGGTATCAATAACCAAGTTGCAATGTGTGATTAATAACTAGGCATGAACAATGGAACAACAGTATGCATGAAGTGACAAGTAATAACTACAATGTCTAAACTGGCATATAAGGCAGGTACACTAATATCGTATCAACTACTAACTAACAACCTAAGTCAAGCAATAGTATTTTCTAAGTGTACGTGACATGGCAATTACCGATGAAGATGTGTGTGAGCCGGCAAGTAAGTGTATGTGGTACATACGCATCATCGGTAATGGTGTTGGTGTCCTAACAGCATGATATCACTAATGGAGTATGCAGCAAAATAAGTATGCGGGGCAGAGCGAACAACAATAATGTGCGGGAGCAGAATACTAGACACAACGATAACTAATCAGTATTAATCTAATATAAGTCCTACAAATGGTGCCTTTTGAAATAATACGAATCATGGGGTTTTTGAAAATAGGGGCTACGGTGTTTTTATGAAAAGATACGTCTTTTGAAATATCCGTAGGATCCCTTGGGCTGTCTTTTAAAATACCCACGATTCGTTAGTTTTTGAAATAGGTAAGAAGTCTAATCTAATCTAACAACTACACTAAACTATACGGCTGAACTAACAAGCTGAACTACAGGTAAGGAAACCGCCTATCATCTGAGTCGATACATATACATACCTGTATATGTATAGTCGGTGGTCTCGCCTCAATAATATCATATCCGATACCATATCTATAATCAGGCATCCTAAGTCAACAGTGCGGATCAATCATCAATATAGCTCGTACGTAAATCCGTCGTACGGCATCCCAATCTGGGTACGGGTCAATATCACATTCATCATACTATTCACCTGGTATCCTCTTTATCAAATATCAAGATCGGGGTACTGATCTACGTCTAGTACCATATTGATACCGCCTACGTATGCATGGACGTATGTGAAACATTACGTCAAGGACCCGCTACAACGTCATGTCGTATCTCAAATACGAACCCTGCTATATCACCGATCTCACGGCCTCAAATCAAATCTCATCGACTCATCATAAATCTCAAGTACTATCATCCTCAATCCGTATGTGAACACATAGTCCCATACCCATGTGAACACATAGCTATAAAGAATCCCATGAGCACATATCAATAGGAATGTATGCAAGTATGTATGTGTGTATGTGTGTGTGTATGTGTAGTGCTACACTACCCTAGGGTTCGCAACGCTAAAATAATCCAACACACCAATATCCATCCTAAGCATCGTTATTAATCCCAAATAACATATAATAATTGTTGGTGTGTATACGCATCCGTATACACCACCACGGACTGCGGGGGTGCTATACGCCATCCACCCGACTTCTCCCCGTAGATATAAATCTACTCACCTGGTCCTCGCTAGCCGGTGCCGACGTCGCCACGCGCCTGCTTGTCGTCTCGAAGTCCACATGGGGGTACCTACATATCATAACGCACCATATCGCATTAAAACTAAATTCGAGATCGAAACGGCATACGAAAATCAAATCGGCATGCGTATCACGCATAGGTCCAAACCTATCGCCTACGCATGCAAGAATAGTAAAACCAACCCTCGATGTCGATGTACAAACGTCAAACCATCGAGAAAAATCCAATCACACTCATTTGCACATTCACGAACACTAATTTTAATATAAACTAGGTTAAAACTCACAAAAACGCCAATTTCACTTAAAAAGTCATTTTTCCGAAAATCTAGCAAGCACAATTCACCGTTTTTGTACAAAACACGATGTTTAAATGAATGTAGCGGCCAATATATTTATTAAATATCTTAAATAAGTCGTATAAACAATTTCCGGAATTTAATCTCATTAAATTCCAAAAATCCTAATATTCTAGTTTACAAAAATACCCTTTTTAACAATTTCAAAGCAAAAATGTACAAACTACAATCTAGCTTAGATTTGCATGATCTAAAGCATTAAACCACACTTAATAAAGTTAATGAAGTCATGAAAACCCTAAACACATTTTTAATCCCAAGAATTTAACAAATTTCAAAAACCTAGTAAGCAATTTAGCAAATTAACACAATTTTAAAACTAACCATTCACACTAGCTACTAACCTTGTATTATCATGACAACAAAGCCTAAATATAACACACAACCATACACCAATTTTATAAAACCCTAACTTGCAATCAAATTCACAACTTGAATTCCAAAACTTGCAATTAAACTTACATAACCAAATTAACACTTAAGTAAATTAGCTTAAGAAATTAGTAACAAATTAAGCAACAAAAAGTTTGGAATTATACCCAAAAACATATGAAGATCCACAAGCATCCATGGCCCTCCAAAATACTCTCTTTTCACAAGGATACATGC
Source organism: Agapanthus africanus (assembly GCA_030015575.1). Taxonomy (NCBI): domain Eukaryota; kingdom Viridiplantae; phylum Streptophyta; class Magnoliopsida; order Asparagales; family Amaryllidaceae; genus Agapanthus; species Agapanthus africanus. The sequence continues at coordinate 60,143,200 of JASDDO010000029.1, forward strand.
TATACGGGCTAAGCTAAAATGGGTAGGAGTCGGATTTGGATTTAGCTTTGAATTTGCATGGATTTTGAAGTGATTTGTGGATTTTTTTGATGAAGAAAGAGTGGGATTTGAGGGGGGGGGCTGCTGCTATTGGGAGGCCAGAAATAGGAGTGAGGAGAGAGAGGGAGGTAGAGAAAATGCAAGGGAGGAAAGTCAAGGTCAAGGTAAGGTTAAAAGTCCACCTAATTCACCCATTTTCTTTTCTTTTCTTTCATTTCTTTTCCTTTGAAATCAAGTGGGGAAAAATTATGGTGGGTGCTGAATTCAGCCATGGGGAGGAGTAAGTGGGGGTGTGTGGGTGTGGGTACGGGTGTGGGGTGATGAAAAATGATAAATACAATACCCCAAACATCCATTTAGGCTAAAAAAAGCCTTTTTTCTTCAATAATTTCTAAACCGTTTTGGCAAATGATTTCGTTCCAAAAACCACATGATAAAATTTTATTTAATGTTTTATGATGCACAAAATTTGTTTCAACTCATTCCGATTTGTAATTTTCCCTAATTAAATGTATTAGTGACGGCTTAAAATAATAATAAAATAATATTTTTTTCAGAAAATTTGAAATTTCACCAGCGGCTCAATAAACACCAAATAATAGCAATTACATAGCTAGAATATGTATATTTAATTTTTATAATAAGATATTTGTATTTTGAGTTTTTACAGAAAACCCCCTTATTTTACTGATTTTTCGAAATTTCACCGAAATGATTTTCAAAACGTTACACGGCTAATCTTACCTTTTATGGTTTGAAGGAAGATTTGATAAAAACAATAGGAGCCATCCTGATTAGATAAGATAATAACTAATCTAATCATGCAAAGAGTGCACGCTAAAGCATTTCCTTCTCTCTCTCTCTCCAGGTAGCGACCAAATGACACGCCTTAATCAAGATAATAATATGGATGTATTGACCGAACCCGCTTATTGTACTGAGCTGGGAAACGTTGGTTCCGCTTTTTCTTATGATTGTCATAAGTCTGAGCAAGGAATAGGAGAATATAAGGATTCCTACGCCACCCGAACGAAGAAGGGGCATGCTGATGCATCTTCTTCGAGTGTGTTCGTTACCAAGAACTGTTTCTCAGTTTGCTCTATGTCCTGGGTATTGAATACCGGATCAGTATCCCACGTCTGTGATTTGTTACATGGGCTAAGAAAAGGTAGAGAACTGGAAAAGAGTGATATGTCTCTAAAAGTAGGGAATTGTGCAATTGTTGCAGCAAAAGGAGTTGGCGAATATCACCTTGTATTACCAAATAGTAATACAATGATTCTGAACGACTGTTATTACGTACCAAATATGATGTGCAATATTATATCAGTTTCTTTGTTGCATAAAGAAGGATACAACTTTGCATTAGAGGATAATGTTATGAACATTTTCCTAAATCAAGTGTTGATTGGGTTTGGTACGTTATGTAACAGTATATACGTTATAAATCAAACTACAGTTCTAAACGTATAGAACACACACAAGAGGAAAAGTTCAGAAATGAACGAAGCCTTCTTGTGGCATTGTAGACTAAGTCATATAAATGCGACAAGACTAACTAAGTTGCATAAAGATAGATATTTGAATCAGTTTGAATTTACATCTTATGAATCTTGCCAGTCATGTCTCAAAGGTAAAACGACCAAAACTCCGTTTACTAGATACGGAGAAAGAGCCACTGAACTCTTGGCACTGATACATACTGATGTATGCGGTCCTATGTCTACACATGTCAGGAATGGTTTCTTGTACTTCATTACATTCATCGATGATCTCTCAAGATACAGATATGTGTTCCTGATGAAACACAAATCTGAATCTTTTGAGAAATTTAAGGAATATAAGTACGAGTTGAGAACCAGACGGGTAAAAGTATTAAAGTCCTTCGATATGATCGGGGAGGAGAATACTTGAGCACAGAATTCCGTGACTATTTAAAAGAGAATGGTATTCTCTCTCATCTTACTCCTCCGTATACACTACAGCACAACGATGTATCGGAGCGGAGAAATCGCACCCTATTAGATATGGTGCGCTCTATGATGAGCACTGCTAAGTTACCCATTTCCTTTTGGGGTTATGAACTTGAGATAGCTGCGTACCTATTGAATCAAGTTCTATCAAAATCTGTGCCTAAAACACTATATGAGATATGGAGTGGAAAGAGACCATATCTTAAACGAGTTAAGATATGGAGTTGTCCGGCCTATGTCAAAAAGCAAAATCCGGAAAACCTCGAGGCAAGGTCAGTTCTTCGCAAGTTTGTGGGATATCCCAAAAATTCACATGGATATATATATATATGAAGCATGGTAGGATTTTCTATTTTGTGAAATAGAAATGAGGTGGAAAATGAGGAGAGATATTTGAGGGATGGGTGTAGCATGACTTGATGAATTTTTTATTCATCACCCTTCACTATTGAAGCATGGTCATAATATATTATTATGAGATATTTGTATGCTTCAATAAGTAGGTATTTGATCAAGCCATTCTTCACTTGCATTCTTGAGTTGTTCTTTTTCCTCACATGAGCTCATTTGCTCTCTCCTTTTCCATCTTCTTCTTCCTCCTCCACAAAACCCTAATCCCCACATATGATGTGAATCATAGGGTTTTGAAGAAACCTTAGTGAGCTTAGAACCCCTGCTTCACCATCCTACACTAGATTAGCACTTGGGTGTAGTGTGTTTACTTCACTAAAGAAAGTTTAGTGAAGAGATAGCTTGGATTAGCGGAGGTTCGGGTGGATCATCTTCGGCACGAAGACCTCATAGGAAGCTTGTACCATCTTTAAGTGGAGGCTAGTGGAGTCGTAGGGACTACTACCCGAAGCTTTAGAAGAAAAGGACACGGTCTACAAAGGTTGTAATTTCTTTCTCTTAGTGTAAAGTTCTTATTTTATATCATGGTTAACCCTAATCATCTAGTTTGATCCTAATTAGTGTAGCTTAGCGCCCCAAATTTTTAAAGTTGCATGCTTGATGCTGGTTTTAATCTCATGGTGGTGCTAGGGTAGACTTTCATTGGAAACTGTTAAAGGATGTGCTTGTGGACCACACAAGCCCACTAGTATGATCTGCATCATAGTCCTGGTAGTCAAGCAAACATCCTAAGGGCTTTATCAACATGTAACTGAGAGACGGTATAACAATACAAGTGTACATGTTAAAATAAAGGGCAACCAGATTACATACTATCATATCGAGCATGAAAGTCCTATATATATATGTCTAAGCATCCACTATATCATACAATAATGGCCTCTAGGGCATACATATCACTAACAGTCCTTCACTTCTAAAACTCCAAGTAGTAGTCCCTAGAACTCTTCTTGGCTCCACTGGAAGAAAGGATCGAGCTTGCTACGTGATCTTTGAAGCCGAAAATGATCCTCCTTGAAGCCTCTCTAGGTCAAGCTAACTCTTCACTAATCAGGGTATTATTGAAACAAACAACCTAAACTAATAAGCTAGATTAGTGTATGTTGATGAAGTAGGAGATTTGGCTTACTTAAAAATATTTTCGTCTCTTTATTTCCAACTCAAGAAAAACCTTAGATAGGTTTCAAGAGGAAGAAGAACTTAGGTGTGTGAGAAAATATCTTGTGATCAAGTGAGAGAGTGAACCATGGGCTCAAGATAAATATGAGATGAATAAATATCTAAGGTAAAAACAAAAGAGAGAGAGAGGGATGAGTCATGGCTTCTCAATGCTTCTTCAAGCATCCAAGCCATGACTCATTTTCTCCTCTTTTAATTTTCCTTTAAAATAAATCATCACATAATATCTTTTGCCCTAGGTGTGAGTCTCATACATCCATGTTCAATGTACCATCAACCCATGATACATAAACTAATATATATATATAAAGAGAAGAAAATCATAAGCGAGCACTAATAGTAGTTAATATATAAATATATCAAATACAAATATATATCAAATTATTAAATCAACACTTGATTCAATATTCCGGTTATATCATATATAATCGACCAATATCATATTTATATGTATATCAAATTATCAAATCAACACTTGATTCAATAATCCGGTTATATCACATATAACCGATAATATTCAATATTCAATATCAAATCAACACTATTCAATAATCCGGTCATATCATATAACCGGCCAATATCAAATATATATACATATAACAAATCATTGAATCAACACTTGATTTAGTAATCCATTTATATCACATATAACCTAACCGATATCAAATATCGCGAGATTAGAATAAATTATCACATACTTGTATTTAATCAAGCTCTCGCACATATCATCATATGTGCCCTACTTCGTTTTTCTTGAGTTAGGAAACTTCTGTGTGGGATTCTAAAGACTCGTCAATACGCCAGTAGTAGGTAATGATCATATCAGTTACCCACAAGCCGTCAGCGGTACTAGCTGGACGTAACGGCTACCCAGGTATTGAGCGAATAGAAGATCAACAAGCAAGCTTTTCCAAACTCTCGTGAAGCCTATAAGCAACACTTACCGTATAGTCCTGTATCTTCGTCTGATATATCGCATATCGAGTCTAGGGGTGGAATTGTCAGACCTCCAGTAACTTGATAAGTCATGCCGATGTGTGGCCTATAACCTTTCGAAAAACTACTGATAACACTTATTAGTAAATCTCATCAGCCTTGGCCAGGGACTTCCTGTTATAGCCAATCTAGTATAGCGCAACATTAACTCCCAATATTAGGAGAGACGAAAACCCCCTATCGCTCACTGCCTCTATATGACTCGGGACTGTATCCAAAATCCACTAGTTTGCACGACTCCTTTGAGCCGTGGTAGGGAGGAAATCAAAGCACAGTGAGAACCACATAAGGCACCATGACGATCTCGGGTCTACAGACTAACCTGTACAAGTGTCACCAGAGAACTGCTATCTGACGATAGGTATGGTACCATTTAGGAGTTCTCGACGAGTCCTGTTCGGTGTACCCATTCTCTAATGAGAACCTGTGTACAATCTTTGATGTTAAATACCAATGGTTGTGAGATCAACCATCGCCCCATACATGGTCAAGAAACGTACACAGTAGTCTACTCTGGAATATCGATGCCCTGTCTTGATACTCCCTCGACTATGAACTGTTAAAGGATGTGCTTGCGGACTACATAAGCCCCACTAGTATAATCTGCATCATGGTCCTGGTAGTTAACCAAACATCCTAAGGGCTTTATCAACATGTAACAGAGAGACGGTATAACAATACAAGTGTACATGTTAAGATAAAGTGCAACCAGATATCATACTATCATGTCGAGCAAGAAAGTCCTCTATATATATGTCCAAGCATCCACTATATCATACAATAATGGCCTTTAGGGCATACATATTCCTAACATCATCTAGGGCCGACAGGGCCAGCCATCAAGTTTGATCAAAATCACCTAAGGAGCTTAAGAAGAGGATTAAAGACCCGAAGGACACGAGTCTCTAGGTATAGCTCCTTATCACAGTAGCTAGATCTCTTTAGCTAGCTAGTTTCGGTGTATGGTTAGATTCTAGGATGTGTTTTCTAGCGCCGGATTTTTAAAAGACAAAGTTTTTCGTTTTGCAACAGCCGCGGTAAACGGCCAAAGCGCTAGGAAACCTAACATGGCATCAGATCCGGTCCATAAACCTTAACTAGCTAATTTATACTAATTTAGAATTCCGATCGACCAAATTATCTGAATCGCATTTACAAAAACCTTACTCGCTGTTTGAATTTTAAAGTTGTTCAAAAAATATTTTCAGGCATATTAAAATTATGTGCAGGCGATTTTAGAGCCTAGAAAAAATTTTGAGCTCGTAATCACCAAATTGGACCGCTAATCCGCCGCCAAATAGGGCATTTGGCCGTGGATCCGCGGTCTAATTGTGGGTACATTGCTCTAAATTTTTTCAGGGGTTCTAGTTTATGGAAATGTGATTTTTGGTATGTTTGGTTTTTGCCCAGATTTATTTGTGTACTGGTTTGTACATGGGGTAAATGTGGAAAGTTTTAATCGATCGAAATTCTAAATTCTTTCTTTTCCGTGCATTTGTTTTTGCGACCGTGAATATCATTGTGCAGTATAATTCGACTGATTGCTATATGTACAATCAGACGCGTTTACAAACATGATATTCACGTTGATATTCTGTGTCGCACTGCTGTTGTAGATGGATTGTCGTGGTGGATAGCCTATAGTGCGATGGTAGTTGTACAGTTTAGATTCATTTGTATATTCATTATTGCGGGGTGAGCGTCCGACATGTGGACTGTCGTTTCCGCCAGTTTGTATATTCTTTTATTGGGGCACGACTGGGTTGAGGTCGATGTCACCGCTGTATATATTTTTTTCTTTTCTGTACTAGGATTACCTCGTGGAGGAGTGCTCGAATAGCCGGGTTCTAGAAGGCAACGGGCCCGCATCTCATGGCGTTGAGACGGAGGGGGCCTTACTCTAGAATTGGCGGGCTAGTCGCCGCACTCGTAGGGGGGATAGGATGACCCATGGAGGGGTGCTCAAGTTACCGGATTCTGTGAAGTGCCGGGTGGCCCATTCACTTTGTTGATTGGGGTTGCCTCACTGCCGGGATTGGCGGGTAACTTGCCGTGCATGTAGGGGTCTAGGTTTTTAATTGCACAGGCTATCCACACGATCGGGAACGCCGGGTCTCATTTGCGGCTCAAATGAAACCCGAGGCTCCAAGATTATCCTCTATTCCATGTTGCTTATTGCCGTTATGTGATGTTGCTTATTGTTGGAGATAGTGCCCTTAGAGTCAATTATTGGATCACAGGCACGAGATTACAATGATTGAGAGAGGACCTATACCGTTAGAACAGTCTTATTCAAGATGACCTTACAGGTCACTATTATAGGTCACTATTGGAGATAGTATGCTATCTGGTTTATCTTTATCATCGTGTACTGTTTCAGGTGACCTTACAGGTCACTATTGCACGTTGATAGAGCCTTTAGGATTCTTGCTTGACGGCCAGCAGTATGATGGCGATTATATACGTGGGAGCTGGGGTCTATAAGCACATCCTTAAAAGGTCCCTAGTCGTGGGAGTTTTCGAGACAGGGCATCGATACTCTAGAGTATACTAGTGTATACAGTCGAGACCTCGAAGAGGGGCGGTGGCCGGTCACACAACCCACTGGTGTCAGTTGGTTCACCTAAGATGTATACAGGTGCTCATTGGGTTATGAGTACACCGGACAGGACTCGCCGGGAACATGCTAGTTGGTCTTATACCAGACGTCAGATAGCAGTTCCCTGGTGACATGTGTACAGGTTAGTTCATCGACCTGAGATCGTCATTTCTCTCGTGTGAGTTCCCACTGTACATTGATTACTACCTTACCACGCTCAAAGGAGACATGCAAACAGGTTTTAGTTGGGTACAGTCCTGAGCCACATGGAGGCAGTTAGTGGATCTTCAGGGGTTCGTCTCAGCAGGTATTAGGGGTGAGGTCGCGCTGTGTCTAGAAGAGCCATTGCACGAAGTCCTTGGCCAAGGCAGAAGATTTACTGGTAGATATTCCAGTAGTATCTCAGGGTGTTCCGACATGACTTGTATCGCTTTTGGGGGTCTGACTTTTATCAACCCCCTAGGCCCGCCATGCGATGCTCATAGACGAACGGACCGGACTGTACGGATATTGTCACTTACAGGCTCAGTAGGGTGTCAGGATAAGTTCGCTCATCGACATCCCTTTTGGTTAATACCTGGTAGCCCGTTATGTATGGCTAATACCTCAGACGTGCTAGTGGTTAAATCCACAACCAAAGTATTGACGAGTCTTTAGAGTCCCCCACAGACCGTTTTCTCAAGTTTCGGGCGAAACGCTGTAGAGGCCGTATGGAGATATGGCAGGGTTCGATCATATACGTGCGGTATTTTACGGATCATGATCGGACGGATAATACTAGCGGGCTTTGGTTTAAGCCGGATCCTAGTATTGTACAGTGTAGATTTTGTCTCATTGCATTTGTATTCGGTCAGAATACGAAAGCGGGTATGTATAAACAGTCCCGGGGTTTTCCTATAATTTATTACGGAATCAGTTTTTTGAAGTTGCCAGTTTGCATTCCGTTTCGTCCATTTTCCTTTACTTCCTTTCTTTGGCTGAAAATTGGTGGAGGGGGTTATTTGCAATTGTGCAATTAACAAAGGAGAAGACTTTTTGTGGCATATGGTTGCTTTATGATTGTGCACCATCCATTGACTTCATTGATTCATCATTGCTTGACTTTGCTTGATGAGATGGTTGATGATTATATTCTCTCATCATCACTCATCATTCTTTCTTCACATTTCTTATGGTTACCTCCTCACTCCTCTTGTGCTCACCCCCCTTGTGTATTTCCCTCCTCATTATTGTAAGGGGGCCGACCACTTTTGAGAGGGAGAGAGAGATGAGGATTGATTTTGTGAGGAGAAAAATCATTCATCTCATATTCTTTGCTTGCCACAAAAATTCCATAGTTCATTTCCTCCATCAAAATGGCAACTTCATACCCCAATAAGACAAAGCTTTCTACACTTCATCTACAGTATCCTTGGGCACGTCGACTCGCCAACTTTGTGCTCGAGTTGCCTCGGTCCAGAGGTGGGAGCCCGTAAAAGAACCCGGCGATGTGGTGCCCTTTCGACGAGGAGATGAAGACCGGAGATTCCGCGGGGAGATCGGGACGACGACGAGAAGACCGAAGGGCACAGATCGCTCGGTATATCTCTCTACCCCTTCTCTTGTTAGCTGGGAGTAGGTTAATGGCCCGATCCAGGTTTTTAGTGCGCGGTGGTGCCGGTTCACAAGTTTCATAAAATTATCGTTTCCACATTTTGGCCTCGGATTGACGGCCGGGGCGCCGTCGTGCACTTACACTGGTATCAGAGCCACGCCATTAACCTAGTCTAGCTTGCACTAACGTGTTTACAAGTTCGATCGAACGGATTTTCCATAAACCGTATTTTCAAGCACAGTTTCTGCTGAATTTTTCTCGTGCTCTAAAAATTATTTGTTATACTGGAAAAATACGTTCAGGGTTTTTAGTGAACACTGAAAAATGGTCACGTGATGCCACTGTAGAGCCGTGGAACCCCGGCCATAACCCCCTTTTGGCCGCGGTTCCGCCGCGGAACAGTGTCATCAATGCACCACATTTCTACAGTGGTTCTCTGACTTGAAAATGTGGTTTTTGGAATGTTCTGTTTGGGCCCAGATTTCTTTGAGTGCTATTGTGCTTGGGGCAAACTTCGGGAAATATTTAGTCGATCGAAAATTTTAAATATGTTAGTTTACAGTATTTACATTATATCTGCGACCGTGAATGTCATTTGATCGGTAAATCCTGTCAACTGCTATAGCCCTTTTAGAACGGATTTGCGAACGTGACATTCACGTTGATGTTCTGTGTTGTGCTGTGATGTTGCGGATTTGTCGTGGTGGATAGCCTGAATGCAATGGTAGTACAGTTTGGTTTATTATGTACATTTGATATTGCGGGGCGAGCGTTCGACATGTGGACTGCCGTCACTGCCTGTTTGTATTATTCTTTTGGGACACGACCGGGGTGAGGTCGATGTACCCGTTGTATGTATATTTTACTTTCTGTACTAGGATTACCCCGCGGTGGGGTGCAGGATAGCCGGGTTCTAGAGGGAAACGGGCCCGCATCTCATGGCATTGAGACGGAGGGGGCTTTACTCTAGAATTGGCGGGCTATTCGCCGCACTCGTAGGGGGTACAGGTTGATCCAGGAGGGGTGCCCAAGTTACCGGATTCCGTGAAGTGCTGGGTGGTCCATTCACGTTGCTGAAGGGGGCTGCCTTGCTTTAGGTTTTGGCGGGTAACTTGCCGCGCCCGTAGGGGTCTAGGATTTCATTGCACAGGCTATCCACACGACCAGGGGAACGTCGGGTTTCAGTAGCGGCTCTATGAAACCCGGGGATCCCAGATATCTGTATTGTTCTGTGATGCTTATTACATTTATGTGATGTTGCATTTTATCATGCCTTGAGCGAATATTATATATTGATATATATACTAGTAGATATTGTATATGTTTTGCATCCGCGCTAGTCCAGTCCCCGCTCTGTCGTTAGTTAAGTAACCTAATGGGTAATGACGGGACCCAGTGGCGAATGCGGATGGCATATACGTACATCATTATTTTCGTTCTTTATTGGTGTGATCAATTGATGGGACTGCGTTGATTCGGATCAATGCAAGCTAAACAAACCTATTCTGATTTTGTTGGAACACTTTTCAAAAAGCTGTTATTGCAAGGACGTTCACTTTTGTTTTGCACAGTGGTATTCGATTATGAACATCCAGCACCTCAGTCGATGAGGCAAGGGCCGAGATCCCTTCACCGGGAGTGACCCCTTGGACAGAAGTTTGCGTCAGGGTAATAACTTCACTATAGCCTTTTGCCTTTTGCTTTGCATCGTGGTATTCAGTTGGAATATCCTGAATCTCATTCTACGGGGAAAGAGCTGAGATCCCTTCACCGGGAGTGACCTCTTTAGCAAAGGTTTTCGTTACTATATTTTTATAAAAGCTATCCGGTTCCTTCAACGATATCAAGTTCATTACGTTAAAGGTTTTTCGCCAGAAACCATTCGTAGCCTTCCGTCATTTCAGTTAAATGTTCGGTAGTATTCAAGCTATGTATTTTGACCTACGCCAAGGCATAGTGATTGGTAGCTAACGGATATTTATCTGTTGCATAGATAGATGCGTTAGTTTGGGACAGTCGTACTACTATTTTAGCCTACGTCAAGGGTATGTACGGGTGGGTTCAAATTAACCTGGACAATGACGGGTAGAACTTGACATGTGATTTATGATATTTTGGCCTACGTCAAGGTCATAAGAGCATGGGGCAAAAATCACATCGGGAGTTTCTAAAGAAACTGAAACTTGCCAGATATGCGCATACCTTCTGGTGTGTGATAACGTGAGCGGATTCTGTCACATTATCATGCGATGATAGTTGGATCCCGATTCCCACTGATGAGTTGGTTTACTCCTCGGGTGATCCCGACTAATTCTTCTTTTAGGTTTGGAGGAGAATTTGACGGTACAATGGGAGGTTTCCTGATTAGATAAATTGGTAACCATTCTGATCTAGTTAGAGTGCACGCTGAGTGTTTCTTTTCTCTCTCTCTTTGGCAGCGACCATGACCCGACCCTTGACTATGACTCAGTGACCAAATTAACCGAACCTTCTTAAACACTGGCTTTTGGATTGTCAGAGTTGCAAACCTCATTGCCACTCCTACTTTTACCCTTTTCTCCAGGACACCCCGTATTACTACGAACGTCCACTTCCATTGGACAAAACCATCGTATGGTTATATACGAACTCGAAAGAATTTATTCGAGGATGGTTTCCGGTTCTGGAGAAAACGAATAAAACTATTCGGTTGTCTTTTCCTTTTACCTTCTCTCAGGTTGCGAGTACTCCTTGGTTTAGGAGATAGTACACCTATTACGCAAATTGGATAGTCTTCTTCCAAACCTTAGGCTGGTGCCGAACGGTGGGGAATGAAGAAAACCAATTAGCATAACGATGGTGTACAGAAGGTATTAAGTTAAGACAAATAAAGGGATTAGAAGGAGGGCAAAGTAAATTGCGACTGCTATTCACGACCAAACCAAGTATTTCATTACCACTCCCACTTCACCTTTGCATTTCTCCAGGACACTTCGTATCACTACGAAGATCCACAGTTATTTGGATACTCCATCGTATGGTTATATACGAATTCGAAAGGAACTTGTTCCAGTTCGGGGATGGATTCTAGTTCGGGAGAAATAGGAATAAGGTTTATTCGGTTGTCTTTTATCTTCACCTTCTCTCGCATTGCGAGTGCTCCTAGGATTAGGACAGTACACCCATTATGCTTATTGGATAGTCTTCTTCCAAACCATAGGCTGGTGCCGAATGGTAAGGAAGGAAGAAAACCATTTAGCCTGAGAAGGTGTACAGAAGGTAATGACTAAAGACATATAAAGGGATTTGGAGAGATGGCAAAGAAATATACGGTTACAGTTGTGAATCTGGATAATGGAAGAGGCATTACTTGGAATACCCGGATACCCCTACAAAACATTTCAATGTTTCAGTTTCGCTGTGTACTGTTAATAGCAAACTGATTTCCCAATTAAACCTTGCTCCAGGGTATGTATTTACCAGGTATGATTCTCATATCTGTATGGTTTTACAGATGATGAGTAGGAGTAAGTTATTGGGAATTAGGTGATCATCCTCATTATATCGGAATTCGTTGTAATTGGTGATATTTGTGGAAATCGCCTGGGTTGTTTGTCGGACGGCGAATATTTGGTTTTGATTATCCGCTGTTATGCACCAATTTCAAATTGATATATCTGTACGTCTATTTTTATAGAGTGAGATATACCTTTTTTGAAATTATGTCAATGGCATTTACCTATATCAGTTGATAGTTAGGTAAGGAGCATTAAACAGTGGTGTAATCCTTCATAACCATAGTACAGTTTTCAACCTACGACACACAGAGATTGAGTTATCAGACTCAAGAGACTTATACAGAGTATTGTATGTTGTCCAGTGTCCATTAGGACAGAGGGGTTGGTCCTCGTACTATATTCGGTTTACTTATGACTTCTCTAGTTCTTAGATAAGTGTTTCGTAGAAACATAAGGTCTGAGTTTTGAGAAGTTATAGGTATATGAATAAAGTAGAGAACCAGGTGTTGCAAGTATCGGGATTCTTCAAGGTGATCGAAGATGTAGATACTTGTGTAGGGTATTCAGTTGATAGTAATGATTAAGAGAATTTGCTTCTCTTTCAGATTACTCATAATTGGAAGCACTCCTAAGTTGAGTAATGCTGATCGGCCTCTCTCCATTTAGTTGACATGCACTGGAGACAGCTGCATGATTTGAATCTGGTTCAATTAAATTAGTGCCTCTGTTTCTATATTGGATATAGAACAGTTCATATCTTAACGATGTTAAGGTACGGGGAGTTGTCCGGCTTATGCTTAAAACCAGACTCCGGATAACTCAAGGCACGTTTCTGTAATGGCTGTTTGTGGGTTGACCCAGGCTATGACGAGGGTTGGCTTTCTACCATCTGGAAGATCAATAGTGATATTGTTCTAGACTCGCCACAGTTTTAATAAAAATGGATTTTTTCAGAAAACAGTAGTTGGAGTATGGTAGAACTGGAAGTGATTCCAGAACCGCAAACGATTACTGAAAATTTGATAAGAACCTAAAGATTCAATCTGGTTTGACATTCCATTGGCCACTCCGCAGATACGGTGGGTAACCTCAGGCACCCGAGAGGTACTCCGGTAGCCTCAAGGACGGTGACAGGGAGGTTCTTGTTTACCCAGACTTGCCATTGCTGTTGTTCCAGACTATGAGACCCAGTAGGAGGATGAGTATAGCGTCGTTTTAAACAAGCTTTAGAAGTATACGTCTATATGTCTCTGCCAGAGGGTTGTCATAGTCAGTGGGAGCAGCGGAAGCATTGGTGGACAAGTGGCTTGTGTCTATTTATAGACTAAAGTAGAAATAGCGGAGATGGATCATCTATTTCTGATGTGACAGTCATAGGTTTGACTTCATCAGAATAGGGGACGGATCTGTTAAGAAGGTAGTAGGGTATGATGTCCTGGTATTTGGATGACACACACAGAGTAGGAAGTGAAATTCCTATACTACGGTCGGTTATACTTTGGTTGTCACACAGTGGTTTCTCCACATGGGACTTGGATATAATATCAAGACATTCTGGTTACTGGATCTATGGTTTTAGATCTAGATTTGGGTAGTTTCCCAATTAGGGTACTTAGACAGCATTCTGAAGGTGTTTTAGAATGGACGACTCCAGGCACGGTAGTGTACCTGCAGGTGATGGAGTCACCCTCTCTAAAGGTGTCTTACAGACTAAAGTGGAGAGGGATATGCATGATTGGCAGATCACTTGCTTAGGCAATTGAGTCAATCATGAGATGTCAAGCACCACACCAGATGTTGTTTTTTTGCAGTAGATGCCATATGTTGATATTGATCCAATCCTGGAGAAACGAACGGAAGCAGTTTTAGAATATAAGTGGATGTTCTAGGGATATGATAACAACAGGCTCTTTTAGGAGACAGTTATCATTCCAGGCTTCCAAGGTGACATGGATGACAGAGGGGTTGTCAGAGTTATAGTTTTCCCTCTGACGAGAGGCAGTACTATGGACAGGTGGTCCAGGCGGATACTGAGGGAGGCATGGCGCAGGATACTGATTATGTTCAGTTGACGATACAGTCTAAGAAGTTTGGATTTGGTGTTCATTTATGAACTAGGTCCCATCAGATATCCAGACACATTCTAAGACAGGTATTGCTCATTTCGGGAGATGGCTTTTTCCACGAACTTGAGATAAAGTGAGACATATAAAGAAACATTAGAGCGGATCCACTCACTGAGGCTATTCCTCGAACGCATTAGTTTCGCAAACGGGTTTTGTGAGACTGATTAGTAGGGGAGTTGGGTGTTCGGTATCACACGGGCTGTGACTATGCGACATCGCAATAATTAGCCTTGAGTGCAAGTGGGAGATTGTTGGAGATAGTGCCCTCAGAGTCAATTATTGGATCACAGGCACATGATTACAATGATTGAGAGAGGACCTATACCGTTAGAACAGTCTTACTCAAGATGATAGTATGCTATCTGGTTTATCTTTATCATCGTGTACTGTTTCAGGTGACCTTACAGGTCACTATTGCACGTTGATAGAGCCCTTAGGATTCTTGCTTGACGGCCAGCAGTATGATGGCGATTATATACGTAAGAGCTGGGGTCTATAAGCACATCCTTGAAAGGTCCCTAGTCGTGGGAGTTTCCGAGACAGGGCATCGATACTCCAGAGTAGACTAGTGTATACAGTCGAGACCTCGACGAGGGGCGGTGGCCGGTCTCACAAGCCACTGGTATCAGTTGGTTCACCTAAGATGTATACAGGTGCTCATTAGGTTATGAGTACACCGGACAGGACTCGCCGGGAACATGCTAGTTGGTCTTATACCAGACGTCAGATAGCAGTTCCCTGGTGACATGTTTACAGATTAGTTCATCGACCAGAGATCGTCATTTGTCTCGTGTGAGTTCCTACTGTACTTTGATTACTACCCTACCACGCTCAAAGGAGACGTGCAAACAGGTTTTAGTTGGGTATAGTCCCGAGCCACATGGAGGCAGTGAGCGGATCTTTAGGGGTTCGTCTCACCCGGTATTGGGGGTGAGGTCGCACTGTGTCTAGGAGAGCTATTACACGGAGTCCTTGGCCAAGGTAGGAGATTTACTGGTAGGTATTCCAGTAGTATCTCAGGGTGTTCTGGGCTACACTCTGACACGACTTGTACCTCTTTTTGGGGTCTGACTTTTACCAACCTCCTAGGCCCGCCATGCGATGCTCATAGACGAATATACCGGACTGTACGGATATTGTCACTGACAGGCACAGTAGGGTGTCAGGATGGTTCGCTCATCGACGTCCCTTTTGGTCAATACCTGGTATCCCGTTACGTATAGCTAATACCTCTGACGTGCTAGTGGTTAAATCCACAACCAAAGTATTGACGAGCCCTTAGAGTCCCCCATAGACCGTTTTCTCAAGTTTCGGGCGAAACGCTGTAGAGGCCGTATGGAGATATGGCAGGGTTCGATCATATACGTGCAGTATTGCACGGATCATGATCGGACGGATAATACTAGCGGGCTTTGGTTTAAGCCGGATCCTAGTATTGTACAGTGTAGATTTTGTCTCATTGCATTTGTATTCGGTCGGAATACAAATGCGGGTATGTATATGTAAGTCCACGTTGCCCACCCCGGTGCTTGCGTGGAGGCGGAAAACGGAATAAAAATCGGATTTTTATCATGCTAGGCAACATGGACTAACTAAAGTCGGATCTTTGCTAAACAAAAATAGCTAAAGCTAACTAGAAACTAGTTAAAGGGTAGAATGGTTATACCTAGGGCTTTATGTCCTTCTCTCCATGCTCCTTGGAGTAGTAGAAAGGGATCACCTTTGTCGTATTCTCACGTCGAAGAAGGATCCACCCGAAAGCCTCAACCTTTGGCTTCAATTTCAAGCTAGAAGTAACTAGGGTGCTAGAAGTGCTAATCCTAGAACCCTAGATGAGAGTAAAGATTATCAAGAAGAGGTTTTTCTCAAGCTCAAGTGTTTCTCAACACATGAGAGGGGAGAGCTTGAGGGAGAGGAAGAACAAGAGAGAGAAAGTATATGATAGAATGAGAGAAATATGAAGCATTCTCACATATATGTGTGAATTATTGTAAATTGAAAATTAGTGAGATAATTGTCATGGCTTAATCAAGACATGACCATTATCATTTCATTTTTAATGCAAATTGCAAGGATCAAAGAGCATCTTCCAAATGAAATGATGATTGTCAAAGTGTCAACCTAGATCAACTAGTCAAGAATGTCAAATGGTCAACAACCCTAACCATGCACAATTATATTAAACTAATTTCAATTAACAATAATACACACATAAGCATTAGGGTTAGCAAAATGACAATGGTCACTAACCCTAAACAAAGTCCTCTCCCTCTGTCTCAATCAACTGTGCATACGCACCCGTATTCGTGATCCGAGGAACACGAATACAAAGAGATAAAACCAATCCCAAATCATATACTAGGATCTGGCTTAAACCAAAGCCCGCTAGTATAAGCTGTCTGGACAGCAAACGTGCACAAGTGCGCGGATGTGAACGAACCCTGTCACAAAACCATGCGACCTCTACTCATTTTGTCTAAAGGTGAATAGCTCTCTGTGTGGGACTCTAAAGACTCGACACTATGCTGGCAGTGGGTTTAACCACAGACTGCAAGCGGCACTAGCTGTACGTAACGGTCCCCAGGTAGATACCGATAAGAAGACTGACGAGGTGACCCCATCTGAACTCCTATTGAGCCTGTATGTGACAGTCTCCGTACAGTCCGGTCTGTTCGTCTGATACATCGCATGGCGGGCCTAGGGGGCGGTGAATGTCAGTCCCCTAATAGTGGTACAAGTCGTGTCGGAGTGTAGCCCAGAACACCCTGAGATAACACTAGAAACCTACCAATATATCTCGCTTACCCTGGCCAGGGACTACTTGTGTAATGGCTCTCCTGGACACAGCACGATGTCAACCCCCAATACCGGGAGAGACGAATCCTGTCTAACCGTCACTGCCTCCAAGTGCTTCGGGACTGCACCCAAAAACTACCTGTTTGCACGACTCCTTTGAGCCGTGGTAGGGTAGTAATCAAAGTGCAGTGGGAACACACTCGAGGCGAAGTGACAGTGTCAAGTCAGCAGACTAAGCTGTACTCATGTCACCTGGGAACTGATAACTGACGATAGGTATAATACCAACCAACAGTTCCCGACGAGTCCTGTCCAGTGTACTTGTAACCTAACGAGCACCCGCATACTATCTTAAGTACGACGTACTGACGGCTATGGGACAGACCGTCTCCAACGCTGGGATGAGAAGCGCATACGCTAGTCTACTCCGGAGTATCGATGCCCTGTCTCGATAGTCCAACGACCAGGGACCAGTATAAGGATGTGTTTATGGATTACCCAGCCCCCACGAGTGTGAGCGCCATCACAACGCTGGTAATCAAGCAATAATCCTAAGGGCTCTACTAATATGTATATAAGCGATATGCTAAAAGAAACACATGCACATATTGAAGTAGAGACAAACCAAGTAGCATACTACCATTTCGAGCAAGATTGTATATACAACTGTGAATATCCTAAGCTTCCATCAAGTAATATACAAACTAGTATGATACAGTAATGGTCTCTAGGGCATATACACTAACAATCTCCCACTTGCACTAAGGCCATGTACTGGCGTATCGAAAACCTATCGTCTCGATCAGCCGCTCAAACTGAGTCTAGGGCAAGGCCTTGGTGAATAGATCTACAGTGTTATCTTCTGAAGCAACCCTCCGAATCTCGATCTCCCGGCGATCCACGATCTCCCTGATCAGGTGATACCGCCTCAAGATGTGTCCGGATTTCTGATGGGACCTGGGTTCCTTCGCTAAAGCTATAGCCCCGTTGTTGTCGCAATACAGAGGTGTTGGGTCAACAATGGACGGAACCACCTGAAGTTCTTTCACGAACTTCCTCATCCAGACAGCTTCTTTTGCGGCATCAGATGCAGCGATGTATTCCGCTTCCATAGTCGAGTCAGCAACGGTTTCCTGTTTGGAGCTCTTCCAACACACCGCCCCTCCATTGAGGGTAAAGACAAAACCCGACATGGACTTGGAATCATCCTTGTCACTCTGGAAGCTGGAGTCAGCAAAGGCCTCAATCTGGAGGTCTTTTCCGCCATACACCAAGAACATCTCCTTAGTCCTTCTCAGGTACTTGAGAATGTTCTTTACCGCTATCCAGTGTTTCTCTCCAGGGTTTGACTGACACCTGCTTATCACACTCAGTGCATAAGCCACATCTGGTCTGGTACACAACATCGCATACAATATAGAGCCTACCGCAGAAGCGTAGGGTATAATAGACATGCGATCCCTCTCCAAATCAGTCTTGGGAGACATCTCTTTGGAGAGGGTAATCCCGTGACAAGCCGGTAGATTACCGCGCTTGGAATCTTCCATACTGAATCTTTTCAGTATGGTGTCGATGTACCTAGACTGTGAAAGTCCTAATATCCTCTTGGATCTGTCACGGTAGATCCGGATACCCAGAATGTATGAGGCATCACCCAGGTCTTTCATGGAGAACCTGTGTGACAAGAACCCCTTGACAGATTGTAGCATAGGAATGTCGTTTCCTATTAAGAGAATGTCATCCACGTATAAAATGAAGAATACTACAGTTCTCGCTACAAATCTACAATAGATGCATGGTTCATCTGGATTTTTGTTAAAGCCAAATTTCTTGACCGTCTCATCAAAACAGATGTTCCAACTCCGCGATGCCTGCTTTAGTCCATAAATGGACTTAAGCAACTTGCACACCTTTCCGCTGCTCCCACTCTGAATGAAACCCTCTGGCTGGTCCATATAGACACACTCCTCTAAATTTCCATTTAGAAAAGCGGTCTTTACGTCCATCTGCCAAATCTCATAATCGTAGAAGGCAGCAATGGCAAGAAGGATCCGAATGGATTTCAGCATAGCCACTGGAGAAAAAGTTTCGTCATAGTCCAAACCAGGTCTCTGACGAAAACCCTTTGCAACCAGTCTAGCTTTATAGGTCTCAACCTGTCCATCTACACCAATCTTCCTTTTGAAGATCCACTTGCATCCTACGGGTTTTACCCCATCTGGAGCAATGTTCAACGTCCATACTTTGTTGGTGTATATGGACTCCATTTCGGCCCGCATTTCATCTAGCCACTTTACCGAGTCGACGCTCTTAATGGCTTGCTGGAAGCTAGTAGGCTCATCACAATCTATGATGCAATCCTCTCTATCCCCGTCAATGAGAAAACCGTAGTATCTCTCGGGCAGATGAGACTGCCTACTACTCCTACGGAGTGGCGTGGGAATGTCCTGATCTTTCGAACCCTCTGGTTCTACTAAGCTTTCAGTAATAGCTTGTGGTTCTGGAATTTCTTCCAGTTCTATTGCGCTCCCACTTATTTCTTTTTCTAAGAACCGATGTTCCAGAAAATGGACATTACGAGAAACAAGGACTTTTTGTTCCTCTGCGTAATAGAAAAGATACCCCCTAAAGTTCTTTAGGTATCCCACAAACTTGCACAGTACTGAGCGTGCCTCTAGTTTGTCCGTATGCTGCTTTTTGACATAAGATGGACATCCCCAAATCTTCAGGTATTGAAGATAGGGTTTCTTCCCACTCCATAACTCATATGGTGTGGTAGGCACAGTCTTAGTGGGAACTCGGTTCAAAAGGTATGCAGCTGATTCTAGCGCATATCTCCAGAACGATCGCGGCAACTCAGCGTTACTCATCATGGACCGTACCATATCCAATAGGGTTCGGTTCCGTCTCTCCGATACACCGTTATGTTGCGGAGTGTATGGAGGAGTAAGCTGAGAGAGAATTCCATTCTCTTTTAAGTAACCCAGGAACTCGGCACTCAAGTATTCACCACCTCGATCAGATCTCAGTGCCTTGATACTTTTGCCTGTTTGTTTTTCTACTTCATTCTTGTATTCCTGGAATTTCTCAAAAGCTTCGGATTTATGCTTCATTAAGAAGACATGTCCGAACCTTGAAAAATCATCCGTAAAAGTAATGAAGTAAGAATAACCGCTTCGTGCATGTGTAGACATTGGACCGCACACGTCGCTGTGTATGAGTCCTGAGAGCTCGCTCGCTTTTACTCCGTGTCCAGTGAACGGAGTCTTTGTCATCTTTCCTTTGAGACAGGATTGACAAGTTGCATACGATTGATATTCGAACGGATCCAAATATCCTTCTGCATGTAACGTAGTCAACCTTCTCTCATTGATGTGACCCAGTCTACAATGCCATAAGAAAGTTTTATTGATTTCTGGAGACTTTCTTTTGTGTGTATTCTGGACATTGAAAATCTGTGGTTGGTTTAAAACGTATATACCGTTGTTTAATGTACCCGACCCAATCAAAACTTGATTAAGGTGAATGTTCACTACATTACTTACAAATGCAAATTCATAACCTTCTTTAGATAATAAAGATACAGAAATGATATTACAGGTTGCATTTGGTACATAATAACAACTACGCAAAACCAAAAAGTATCCATCCGACAGTCCCAGGTGATAGTCCCCCACGGCCTCAGCATCCATGCTAGCACCGTTTGCAACTCTGAGGGTCATGTCACCTGCCTTTAAAACTCTACGCTTTCTCAACGCCTGCAAAGAATTACAGATATGAGATCCTGATCCGGTATCCAATACCCAGGATGTAGAGTTTATTGATAGACAGTTTTCAATAACATACACACCTGAAGCTGAAGCCGCAACTCACTTCAGATCCTGGGTTCTGGCCTCCCAAGCCTTGCAATCCTGTTTCCAGTGACCACTTTTGTGACAGTAGAAGCATTCTTCCTTCCCCACCAGCTTACCCGCTACCTTTGTTGCCTTTCCTTTTCCCTTCGTATCCACTTTACTGACACCGCCTCTTGGTTTGGCGGGGGCTTTCTTCTTCTTACCCTTGGCTTTCGCCCTGGATCTAGAAGAGGAAGATCCTCCTACAAACAAAGTGGATGTCTCCCTACCTTTCTGTAGGGTGCCCTCAGCACTCCTCAACATGTTCAGAAGTTCGGAAAGTTCAACCTCCTTTCCTTGCATGTTGAAGTTTAGGATAAACTGGGCGTAAGTAGAAAGAAGGGACTGGAGAATCAAATCAGTATAGTGTTCATTCTCCAACGTGGTCCCAAGGTCCGCGAGCTCCTCTATGTAGCCAATCATCTTAAGTACGTGTTCCGCTACTGATGATCCGACGGCCAATCTTGCCGAAAATAGCTTCTTCGAAACTTCGTATCTTGCGATACGAGACTGCTCTCCATACAGTTCTTTTGTATAAAGAAATATGGACTCCAGGTCCATATTCTCATGCCTCCTCTGATGTTCGTTGTCCATCGAGGCAAGCACGAGGCATTTGGCCTTCGCGCAATCGATCTCCTATGTCTTACGGATTTCCTTATCCGCGACGCTGGAGGTGGGACCTGGGACATGGGGAGCTTTGGTGGTAAGTACATACCCCAACTTGTCATAAGTGATTGCCATCTTGACATTCCTGAGCCAATCTTTGTAGTTTGGCCCTGTCAGTATATTTTTATCTAGTAATAACTTAAGTCCGGTCATGTTGAATGGTCGCTGCAATTAGGAGAGAGAAAAGAAACACTTTAGCATGATGCTCTTGCAAGTTTAGAGTGGTTTTTAGTTTGTCTAAACTGGATAGCTCCCACCGTCTCTCGAATCCCTTCTCAAACCGTAAAGAAAGGATTAGTCGGGATCAATCTCACCGTACAATACTTGCTTAACCGTTCAGCCAGGCCAGTGTCGGTACTTCGAGGGAGCTTTTCCAACGCTTTCGCGAAGTTCCTTAATTAAGTAACCTCTTTTCCCTGTGGGCGTAGCCCCGCTAACACCTTTCTAGACACCTACTAGGTTAATAGCATTGATCGTTAAGTGAGAGTTTTCCCGAGGAGTAGCATATACTCACAGTAGGATCGGGATCCAAATATCATCGCGTGATAAAACCGAAGGAATCCTACCAGAATCATCACACTCCAAATGGTATGCAGCGCTAGCAAGTTTCAATACTTATGAAACTCCCTCTGTGGATTTTTGCCCCATGCTCTTATGACCTTGGCGTGGGGTCAAAATGTCATAAGTCACATGTCAAGTTCTTCCTATCATTATCCCGGTTAATTTGAACCCACCCGTACCTATCCTTAACGTAGGCCAAAATAGCAGTACGACTATCTCAAACCAACGCATTCTATCTATGCAACAGATAAATATCCGGCAGCTACCAATCACTATGCCTTGGCGTGAGGTCAAAATACATAGCTTGAATACTACCGAATATTTAACTGAAATGATGGAGAGCTACGAATGGTTTTGGCGAAACCGTGAACGTAGTGAACTTGATATAATCGATGGAACGAGATAGCTTTTAAAAGGAGTGGTTCAAGCTCCGCGTTTAAAAGTTTAGTTTTGAAAAGAACCGAGTGGTTTTCAATCGACTTTTACTTGGTTTATTTTCTTGCTTTAGTTCTTTTAATGCTTCCCATCATTTAATCCTACCATTGCAGAAAACAACCAAAATATGACGTACGCTTATGCCATTCGCATTCGCCACGGGGCCCCGTCATCACCCGTTAAGTTACTTAACTAACGACAGATCGGGGGCTGGGCTAGCGCGGCTGTAAAACATAAGCAACGCCTAAATAGTTATAGTATATAGATATATAGCAATGATAGACATTACAGATCACGGATGAATACATTGGATATACTAGGAATCCGCAATCCGTTCGAGCCTGCAACGAAAAGTGGATTACACGGTCGCGGTGAATAGCCAATACCCCACCCAAGACCCTTACGGGTGCGGCAAACTACCCGCCAAGTACCCGAAGCGAAGCAACCTCCCTAAACTCCGTGAGTAGGCCACTCGGCACTTCGAGATACCCGGTAGTTTATGCACCCCACCATGGGTCTATCCTAGGAGCAAAAACAGTAAAAAGAATTATACAATGACGGCTACAACCCCGACCCGGTTGTGCGGCCATACAAATAATATTACATCAATTTACATATTACAATGAATGAAAGAAAAAGAAACACTCATCTCACATCCACCCCGGCTATTCACCCGTGACAATCCAATGCATTCATATACACATACCTTCATCAAACACAGATCGCAGATATGCACAACCCCCACTAATCGACATATAGCGATTAGCCGACGTTCAATACATAAAACATCACAGATATAACCAATTAGTCAAAGTATAGTGAAGTTCGATCAAAAAATATGGATTTATAGGCCCCCAAATACAAATTTCTTTTCTGGAAAATCTGGGCTGATATAAACCATCTTAAAAATCCCAAAACCAAGCCATAAGAACACTGCACCAAACTCGGTCATGAACCGAGTCAAAACGGCGGCGGTTCCGCCGCAAAAGTATACCCATTGCCGCGGAACCGCGGCGCTTTGAAGGGATCACTCGACCGTTTTTGGTGGGCTTTTTCACAAAACCCTGAGATGATTTTTCGAGTAGGACTTTTTATTTTTAGTGCAGAAAAAATTTTAACAGAAACTTAGGGTTTTGCATGTCGTAGTTTTGTGATTTTTCCGATCGAACTTCTATATACTTTACTACCTAGCTAGTTTATGTTTAGTTAGGCTCTGATACCACTGTAAGTCCACGTTGCCCACCCCGGTGCTTGCGGGGAGGCGGAAAACTGAATAAAAATCGGATTTTTATCATGCTAGGCAACATGGACTAACTAAAGTCGGATCTTTGCTAAACAAAAATAGCTAAAGCTAACTAGAAACTAGTTAAAGGGTAGAATGGTTATACCTAGGGCTTTATGTCCTTCACTCCTTGCTCCTTGGAGGAGTAGAAAGGGATCACCTTTGTCATCTTCTCACGTCGAAGAAGGATCCACTCGAAAGCCTCAACCTTTGGCTTCAACTTCAAGCTAGAAGTAACTAGGGTGCTAGAAGTGCTAATCCTAGAACCCTAGATGAGAGTAAAGATTATCAAGAAGAGGTTTTTCTCAAGCTCAAGTGTTTCTCAACACATGAGAGGGGAGAGCTTGAGGGAGAGGAAGAACAAGAGAGAGAAAGTATATGATAGAATGAGAGAAATATGAAGCATTCTCACATATATGTGTGAATTATTGTAAATTGAAAATTAGTGAGATAGTTGTCATGGCTTAATCAAGACATGACCATTATCATTTCATTTTTAATGCAAATTGCAAGGATCAAAGAGCATCTTCCAAATGAAATGATGATGGTCAAAGTGTCAACCTAGGTCAACAAGTCAAGAATGTCAAATGGTCAACAACCCTAACCATGCTCAATTATATTAAACTAATTTCAATTAACAATAATACACACATAAGCATTAGGGTTAGCAAAATGACAATGGTCATTAACCCTAAACAAAGTCCTCTCCCTCTGTCTCAATCAACTGTGCATACGCACCCGTATTCGTGATCCGAGGAACACGAATACAAAGAGATAAAACCAATCCCAAATCATATACTAGGATCTGGCTTAAACCAAAGCCCGCTAGTATAAGCTGTCCGGACAGCAAACGTGCACAAGTGCGCGGATGTGAACGAACCCTGTCGCAAAACCATGCGACCTCTACTCATTTTGCCTAAAGGCGAATAGCCCTCTGTGTGGGACTCTAAAGACTCGACACTACGCCGGCAGTGGGTTTAACCACAGACCGCAAGCGACACTAGCTGTACGTAACGGTCCCCAGGTAGATGCCGATAAGAAGACTGACGAGGTGACCCCATCTGAACTCCTACTGAGCCTGTATGTGACAGTCTCCGTACAGTCCGGTCTGTTCGTCTGATACATCATATGGCGGGCCTAGGGGGGCGGTGAACGTCAGTCCTCTAATAGCGGTACGAGTCGTGTCGGAGTGTAGCCCAGAACACCCTGAGATAACACTGGAAACCTACCAGCATATCTCGCTTGCCCTGGCCAGGGACTACTTGTGTAATGGCTCTCCTGGACACAGCGCGATGTCAACCCCCAATACCGGGAGAGACGAATCCTGTCTAACCGTCACTGCCTCCAAGTCCTTCGGGACTGCACCCAAAAACTACCTGTTTGCACGACTCCTTTGAGCCGTGGTAGGGTAGTAATCAAAGTGCAGTGGGAACACACTCGAGGAAAAGTCACAGTGTCAAGTCAGTAGACTAAGCTGTACTCATGTCACCTGGAAACTGATAACTGACGATAGGTATAATACCAACCAACAGTTCCCGACGAGTCCTGTCCAGTGTACTCGTAACCTAACGAGCACCCGCATACTATCTCAAGTACGACGTACTGACGGCTGTGGGACAGACTGTCTCCCACGCTGGTATGAGAAGCGCATACGCTAGTCTACTCCGGAGTATCGATGCCCTGTCTCGATAGTCCAATGACCAGGGACCAGTATAAGGATGTGCTTATGGATTACCCAACCCCCACGAGTGTGAGCGCCATTACAACACTGGTAATCAAGCAATAATCCTAAGGGCTCTACTAATATGTATATAAGCGATATGCTAAAAGAAACACATGCACATATTGAAGTAGAGACAAACCAAGTAGCATACTACCATTTCTAGCAAGATTGTATATACAACTGTGAATATCCCAAGCTTCCATCAAGTAATATACAAACTAGTATGATACAGTAATGGCCTCTAGGGCATATACACTAACAGTATATACAGTCACGGGGTTTTCCAGTAATTTATTACGGGATCAGTTTTTTGAAGTTGCCAGTTTGCATTCCGTTTCGGCCATTTTCCTTTGTTTCCTTTCTTTGGCTAAAAATTGGTGGAGGGGGTTATTTGCAATTGTGCAATTAACAAAGGAGAAGACTTTTTGTGGCACATGGTTGCTTCATGATTGTGCACCATCCATTGACTTCATTGATTCATCATTGCTTGACTTTGCTTGATGAGATGGTTGATGATTATATTCTCTCATCATCATTCATCATTCTTTCTTCACATTTCTTATGGTTACCTCCTCACTCCTCTTGTGCTCACCCCCCATGTGTATTTCCCTCCTCATTCTTGTAAGGGGGCCGACCACTTTTGAGAGGGAGAGAGAGATGAGGATTGATTTTGTAAGGAGAAAAATCATTCATCTCATATTCTTTGCTTGCCACAAAAATTCCGTAGTTCATTTCCTCCATCAAAATGGCAACTTCATACCCCAACGAGATAAAGCTTTCTACACTTCATCTACAGTATCCTTGGGCACGTCGACTCGCCAACTTCGTGATCGAGTTGCCTCGGTCCAGAGGTGGGAGCCCGTAAAAGAACCCGGCGATGTGGTGCCCTTCCGACGAGGAGATGAAGACCGGAGATTCCGCGGGGAGATCGGGACAACGACGAGAAGACCGAAGGACACGGATCGCTCGGTATATCTGTCTACCCTTCTCTTGTTAGCTAGGAGTAGGTTAATGGCCCGATCCGGGCTTTTAGTGCGCGGTGGTGCCGGTTCACAAGTTTCGTAAAAGTATCGTTTCCGCATTTTGGCCTCGGATTGACGGCCGGGGCGCCGCCGTGCACTTACACTTATATCATGCCTAGGATGAATGGTTATATATATATATATATATATATATATATATTAGTAGATGTTGTATATGTTTTGCATCCGCGCTAATCCTGCCCCCGCTCTGCCGGTAGTTAAGTAACCTATCGGTGCATGACGGGGCCCCGTGGCGAATGTGGATGGCATATACATACATTTTATTTTCGTTCTTTTCTGGTGTGATAGGATTTAATTGATGGGACCGCGTTAATTTTAATTAATGCAAGAAAAGAAACCTAAAAGATGTTGTTGGAACAAATTTCAAAAAACTATAGTCATACTCTTTTGCTTTGCATAGTGGTATTCGGTTAGGAATATCCAGCACCTCATTGAAGGAGGTAAGAGCCTAGATCCATTCATGAGGAGTGACCTCTTAAGCAAAAGTTTATGTTGCTATAGAATACTCGGTTTTCTTCAAAACCACTAGTTTTCAAAAGCGGAGCCTAAACCACTCCTTTTCAAAATTACTCAGTTTCCTCAACGATATCAAGTTCATTACGTTAAAGGTTTTTCGCCAAAAACCAGTCGTAGCCCTCCGTCATTTCAGAAAAGTAATACTTAGTATTCGTACTGCGTTTGTTGACCTAGTCAAGGTGTAGTGTATGGTAGCTAAGTGGTGCTTTACTGTGCATTGTAATGCGATTGGTTAGGACAGTCGTGCGGCTTTGTTGACCTAGTCAAGAGCACATACGGGTGGGTTTAATGCAATCACAAAAATGACGGGTTGAACTTGACTAGCGGTTTATGGTTTACTGACCTGGTCAAGGTCATAAAACATTAGGGACATAAACCACATCAGGAGTTCCAAATATACAGGAAATTTTCTAGTGTTGCATACCTTCTAGAGTGTGGTGACTAGAGTGGGTTCCATCTAGGTTATCACACGATGATAGTTGGATCTCGATCCCACTGATGAGTAGGATTACTCTTGGGAAATATTTTCACTTCACAATTAGTTAACCTATTAGGTGTCTAGAAAAGTGTTAACGAGGCTACGTCTCGACGGAAACGAGGTGTACCATTTCAGAAAAATAAAATGTTATTTTTGGAATTTAAATAATAAAATAGTATATTTCACGAAAACTATTTGATTTGGGAATAAGGGTTTTCCGTAAAATGGTATAATTATATACCGATAGTCTGGAAAATATTTTGAAAATTAATATGAATTATTGTTTTGAAAGAATTTATGCAACTTGGATATTTTATAAATATTTATACAATTATTTGTATGCGAGTTATTACTAAACTCGATTAATATTTCACTAATTATGCATTAATCTTGTTTATGCATATGACATGCAACAAATAATGTTGCAAAACACTTGTTACATTTTTTATTTGTGACCAGGACTTCTTTTGCATTTAAATGGTTTTGGGTTTTATTTGAAAAGATAAAAGGAAAAGAAAAGATATGTGAGATATTTGTGTGTGAGAGAGAGAGAGAGAGAGTGTGAGAAGATTCTAGTCTTCAACCTTTCCTTTAACATTTCCCTTGCCTCCTCATTCTTTTTCTTCTCCACCTCCTCCTCCTCCTCCTCCATCTCACTACCACCATAAACCATCTCCATAACTTCTTCAAAACTTGTGTTTTTCTTCACAAAAACTACTACAAACCTCACTACAAACACCATGGGTAGATCAAAATTGGACTTTGAGCACTTGGGATCATGTAGGGTTTTTCCTTAGTTGCTCCATGAGGTAAACGCTACATCCTTAGTTTAGAAATTGAGTTTCTTTAACTCCTATAGTAGTTTAGAGTTGATCTATTGTGGTTCAGTGATGATAGAATTTTCCAAGAGGAGGTTTAGGGTATGATTGAATTGTGAAAGTGGAATTGAGGTTTAGTTACTGTTTAGAAGACCTTTGTGGTGATTTTCCAGCTAGATTAGAGACTGGAAACCCCTAGACTTGAGTTTAGAATTTTCTGATGTCGGTTTTGTGGAATTATTGAGGCTTATATGGAATCTGGAGCAACTTGGGACCTTTGCAAGAAAAACAAACAGCTACATTGACCTAGATGGACCACAAGAAGACCATCACATGAAGACGAGCCCAAATGTCCAACCTTCACCCGGCGACACCGGTTCTTTAGGCTTCCCTCGCCGGCCACTTTTTGAGTCATGGTGTAGGGGTTTGTCCTGTAGCTCACACTCCTTGTAATTTAGTCATTGTATTGGTTGTTTTGTCCCAGTATACCTGAGCTGAAATCTGGGAGCATTTTGAGTTGATTTTGGCAATGTTTTTCCGATTTCTAAAACTTGGTTTTTGGTATTTGAATTTGGATTTGGTCGTTGGACGTTTGTACGTCAACGACGAGGGTTATTTGGTTGTTTTTTCATGCGTAGACTATAGGTACTAACCTATGAGCACTTCGCTTAACGTGTCGATTTTCGAATATGATTTTGATGCAATACGATGTGTTTTGATATGTAGGTACCTTCGTGTAGGCTTCGGGATGACAAGGGAGAACAAGACGTCATCGACTTCGGCAAGCGAGGATCGAAAGTGGGTAGATTTATATCTACAGGGGATGTCGGGTGGATGGATAGCACCCCAGCAACTATATTGATGAATGACCGATATATAAGTTATAGTTTAGAGAATTAATGAATGATCTTACGGATATGATCAAAAGAGTGAGTATGAGACGATATGATTAATGCAAGATTACGTGAATTGAGATGTCAATATAATGAGATGAGATGATATGAGCGGATATGCTTAATATAAGGATGTGAGGCGGTATAGATGCACTAATACACATGCCAAGTTATATAATGAGATTAATATAACAATGACATAAGATTGATATTATATATATATATATGGATGAGAATAAAAAACGATATGCTGTACGAGACCTTAGATCCGTACCCTCGTTGATGAATAGGATGACAAATCCTTAATCTAGATTGATGCTACCGTTCGATGGATTACCGTACGCAATGATGATAAACTGGATGATTGATCCGCGCTCCTGATTTGAGGATGATGATCGAGAGTATTGTCACATTTGATGCTATGAGGCGGGATCGCTGACGTAAAGATGCCACCTGAACCATACTTATTTCCAAAACTGGCGAATCGTATGCACTTTTAAATAAGAAACTTCAAGAGAAGCTACGGATTTTCAAATGGTGTTTTTTCCTTAAAACACCGCAGTCCCTACTTTCAAAACTACGATTCATATCTTTTAAAAAACTGACCGTATGGTTCATGTGTAGACATATATACTTGATTATTGTTCATGTTTATATTGGTTTATCCCTCGTAACCTACGTGTGATGTTCCCAGTACTTATTATTACATGATATCATCTGCTAGTACACTTGCACAATTACCGATGATATGCATGTTACACTTACATAGATTTGCCAGCTCACACACATTTATCATCGGTAATTGCCATGCCACTTGCACAGTAAAGCTGCCATATCATGATATTATTCTTAACTGTAAAATACATTCGTTGTTTAGCACTATCATAGGACATACTTACTTGATATACTTGATAATGCTCATATTACTGTTCTATATTTGCATACATCTTACTTTATGGTTATATGCATTGAGATGCCGTTTTCATAAGATTTCTGGATTTTAGAACCGCAGTTATATTTCAAAGGAAATTATGAATTGTTTTAAAAACGCGGTTTCTCGTGATGTGATTTCGAGGCGTCCACCTTGAATTTTCTTGGTTCTGAGCTTGTTTTCGAGACCCAATTCGAGGAGTTGGATGAATCATCTGCGGGTACATCGTTGGCCCGGTAAGGTATCCCGGGGCAAGAAATTTGTGAGGATGACGATGAGCATGGCAGGAAGAGCACTACCTACTGGTGATAGTTTGGACTCGTCGATTATCCGGAGGATACCGACCGGAGTTGTGAGATGGATACGAGGGCCGATCAGAGGATGCGTCGCCTGAGATATAAGGATTTACGTGTCGGTATTGGACACGAGTTTTCATGATGTTTTCGAGTGTCGATGTTGGACACTCAGTTTCCATGATGTAGATGTGTCGTTGATGGACACAGGTTGGTTGATTTTCCTCATACATACAGGCACATGATTTCAGACGTTTGATCTTTTACATGTTGTGATTGGCATCGATTATATTGTTGATACGTATGCATACATGGACACCCTAGATATCATAGTATTACCTTCATGTTACAGTATGACTTAGGAATCGTTGTTTATTCGATTTCTACCTGCTGATGTTTTCTACTCACGAGTTGGTAACTCATCCCTGTTGTGTCACAGTTTCTTGCAGGTTTGACCGTTTGGATTAGTAGCGGTATCGCTGGCACACAGCTTACATTCAGGGTGTTTTTCTATGATAGGTGTGACACACATTGGATCGTGCCCACTCTTCTACTTATTATTCCTATTGTATCTAGATAAACTCCATCAATCAGAAACTAGATTTGTATATTAGTAGACCTAGAAAGACTTGTGTCGCGAGACTTAGAGCGATGGGTGTATGTTCACTTCTTTTGTGTTGTTGATGCCTTGCTTTACTTATTTCTTCTGTGTTGATATTCACCGTTGGGCGTCATATATTTATTGCTTACTTGCGTGGTTGTGATTCCGCCGATTGGCGAAGAGCTAGCTCCCGCTTGGGGATACCTATATATATTGCTTGTATGTGGTTTTGGATCAAAATATACAAGTGAGGTGCTGCCCAAATTTTTAAAGACGAAAAATGTTTTCAACTATAGTATAATCCACTTGCATTTTCATACATCATTACTTATGTATTTTAAAGGAAAACTCGATTTCATTATACCTTTATTAAAAAAAACTTCACCTCTATTTAGATTCCTAGGCTTTGGCTTACTTGAATTAGGTGGGGTCCTATAGACTTCACATGATTTAAGTGCCAGTCACGTGTCTTTTTTCATGTCGTGACAAAGTTGGTATCAGAGCGTTAGTTTTAACCTTGGCTCAAGTCTAGGTTTGACTATGCAGAGTCTAGGGCGTATATATATTCGAAACCTAGGCTTGACCTTACGGAACTTAGACTTGGCCGAGAGGGTATTAGACCCGAAATTTTGTCGTGTAGGTTAACCTTGGTTGATGGAGTAGGTGACTTAAGTAGAGTAATGTACCATGTGTATGTTCCGCGGCGTACTTACGATACGCCACTTCGCTTAAGAAGCTTTAGTATGCGCATTTCTTATGCACCGTATTTCTATTCGTTCTTAGGATCTATCCTCATCGATATCGGAATGTGGTTTCCGTAACCTTGGCTACACGAGCAGAAAGACCTGTGGCTAGAGATGCGGTCAGAGCAAGTTCGTCATGGACGAAGACTGACCAGGATGTATTCCGGTGGCGTACGAATGCGTTGATACATTGTTTTACTAGGATTTATCATTGACGCGAGCGTTCGGGATCTACACCAGATGATCGAACCACTGCTAGAGGCCAGCCATAATGTGAAGACCGTGGTTGCACCGTTAACTCCAGATGTTGAGGCGTTGTCTATCGTGCGGACAGATGAGCCAGTTGTTGCTGCGATTGATAAGATATTGCCCCAGACTATTGAAGCTAATGTAGCGTGAGCCAGCTGTTGCTGCAATTGATAAGATATTGCCCCCAGACTATTGAAGCTATACAAAGGGATGTGATAGAAGATCGCTAGTCACCCTTGGATAAATGACTAAGACACCTTCTTCGTTTGGATACTCCGATGCGAGGCCATCAAATCAACTAACTTCAGTTAGAAGGGGACCTCACACAGACGTGTTGTGAGTCGATCAAGAAAGGACGAGCGAAGGTGCATTACTCTGAGGACTTGGATGAGTTCCCGAGGACGTAATTGGCCAGATGCCTTCTACAGGATATTAGAGATGCCGAGTTCGTAGCTTTGAAAGGGACACGAGATATGACTACAGCCAATTGGAGTGCAGTCCACACAGCTACGAAGAGACGATTCCGAATTGGTCCATATTGACAGGAAGTGGAGTAAGTGGTTCGTGTGATATCTTGACGAGATGACGTTCCACTCCGTTATTTCCAGAGACTTAATATGCACGCTGAGGCGTTGGATACAGCCGTGTTTCCAGATGAAGGCCTTGATGAGAATGCAGCTGTCCCGAATTGAGAAGGAAATTAAGTTAAGAGTTCTAACTTCCGGGCAGTCCTGCAGAGATAAGATTGGAAGAGACCCCTACAGGATCTTTCTGGAATACTTCACGATAAAGACTTGGACCCAAGATCAGATGTATCGCACACACTCAGTAGGCCAGAGATTTCCATCGCTGATGTGAAACGTTATGAGTGACCATATTAATTGGTCACGAGATCTTCAGAGAAGCGCCACGACGGGACTGTTTCCGTCATTACTCCGAAATCGGGCTGTCGAGCTGAGGAGCCATGTAACTGGTAATCCGCAGAAGGAAATGAGGACTTAAAAGCAGAGGACGCCAGACCGTGGGCAAGAGGCAAGTAGATATTCTTGCTCTGCCAGCCTTGGATGCACCGGCACCTCTCGATATTGAAGGAGGGGCACATCGACTACAGTTATTTATGATTTGTGACTTGGTGATTCGGATATCACATTTCCGTCGTTTTGGA
The DNA here is from genome assembly GCA_030015575.1 of Agapanthus africanus. Taxonomy (NCBI): domain Eukaryota; kingdom Viridiplantae; phylum Streptophyta; class Magnoliopsida; order Asparagales; family Amaryllidaceae; genus Agapanthus; species Agapanthus africanus. The sequence continues at coordinate 60,176,700 of JASDDO010000029.1, forward strand.
TTTCGGTATTTTGACGATTGTTTTATGATTGATATTTTCAATGTGCACCACAGTTGCACTTGAGTCGTATTTTTATTTATCAGCTGTGCCGATTTCATTTTTGTGCATACCCATTGCACTTGATTTTGATTCTGTACACACAGATAAATTTGATTTGATTTCGTGCATATATTATGCACATGATTTTGACTTATGCATTCGGTGTAGTTTACACGATCTTTCAGTACTTTGATATGATTTTGTGCGCGCAGTTGCACATGTTTATGAGTTTATATACCGCGATATACTTGATTTGATTTGGTATATGTCGTATACCGTTGATTTCGACTTTGATATTCGATATTTGTTTTCGTGCACCATGGCCGCACCTACTGGATATTTGCATTTTGTGCACAGTTATTGCACTTGATTTATGTTTTATACACCGTTATATTGGTTTATGATTTATGAATATCTATTGCACTTGATATCGATTTTGTGCCTTGGCTACACATATTTATGAGTCCGTGTATTTTGATACGGTCAATTTGATTTCGTGCATGTTGTGTGCACTCGATTTGACTTGGACTTATGCACTCAGTATAGCTCATATGTGCTTGCAGTGCATTGATATGGATTTTGTGCACACAGCTGCACATGTTTATGATTTTTTACACCCTGGAACGCTCGGTGTTGTTGTTATGCGCATTTGAAGCATTTATGAGTTTTCGGGCACCTAGTGCCCCTGTTTTAAATTTTCGTGCATTTTTTGCACTAGATTATGTTTTTGTTCACCGTTGCATTTGACGTTCGTTTCCGTGCGCACCAGACGCACGTGGCATTTTTATATGTCCTATATGAGTTTGATTTCATTTCGAACATCATATTTTTATGATATATACTATAAGGTTTAGTAACCGAGTAGGACAGGTCTGAGAACAGTACCTGAGTATTTTTGCATGCATCGATTTTTACGGAAGGGATTTTCAAAAAGGAGGTATAGTCTCAATATTTTCCTACATGTCCGTGATGACATGAAACTTTACGAAGAAAACCCTTCTAAATTATTTTCAAATAGCGGAACGAACCTATTAAACAAAGGATATATATGTAGCTATTTTCTTATAAATGAACGTCCGCCACTTGTACCGTGGTATGCGCATCGTACGGCGATTTGAAACGGATTTGGCATGTACCTTCATTTACTTGTTTTGATAACTTCATCACGATGCGTATTAAATATATGTTATGGTCTTAGTTATCATGTTTGACTTTCGTAATGGATTCAGACATTTGTATTTTCGTCATAACTCCGATGATTGCGTGAAGCTTGACGAAGTTTTGATTTTGAATTTTACATTCGTTTTTCATGCGCAGACATTGTGCTATGATATGTTTTATATATTCGTGATTTCGGAGCCCCGACGACTTTATGGTTTGGCTGAAATGTTTTAGTATTTGGGGTATTTAAATTTAAATTCGGGGACCGAATTTATTTAAGAGGGAAGATTGTAAGATTTCAGAAAAATAAAATATTATTTTTGGAATTTAAATAATAAAATAATATATTTCACGAAAACCATTCGATTTGCGAATAGGGGTTTTTCGTAAAATGGTATAATTATATACCGATAGTTTGGAAAATATTTGGAAAATTAATATGAATTATTGTTTTGAAAGAATTTATGTGACTTGGATATTTTATAAATATTTATACAATTATTTGTATGCGAGTTATTACTAAAATCGATTAATATTTCACTAATTATGCATTAATCTTGTTTATACATATGACATGCAACAAATCATGTTGCAAAACATTTGTTACATTTTTTTTGTGACCATGACTTCTTTTGCATTTAAATGGTTTTGGGTTTTATTTGAAAAGATAAAAGAAAAAGAAAAGATATGTGAGATATTTGTGTGAGAGAGAGAGAAAGAAAGTGTGAGAAGATTCTAGTCATGAACCTTTCTATTAACATTTCCCTTGCCTCTTCATTCTTTTTCTTCTCCACCTCCTTCTCCTCCTCCTCCACCTTACTACTATCACAAACCATCTCCAAAACTTCTTCAAAACTTGTGTTTTTCTTCACAAAAACTACACCAAACCTCACTACAAACACTACGGGTAGATCAAGATTGGACTTTGAGCACTTGGGATCATCTACGGTTTTTCCTTAGTTGCTCCATGAGGTAAAAACCCTACACCCTTAGTTTAGAAATCGAGTTTCTTTAACTCTTATTGTAGTTTAGAGTTGATCTATTGTGGTTTAGTGATGATAGAATTTTCTAAGAAGAGGTTTAGGGTATGATTGAATTGTGAAAGTGGAATTGAGCTTTAGTTAGTGTTTATAAGACCTTTGTGGTGATTTTCCAGCTAGATTAGAACTTGAGTTTAGAATTTTCCGATGTCAGTTTTGTGGAATTGTTGAGGCTTATATGGAATCTGGAACAACTTGGGACCTTTGCAAGAAAAACAAATAGCTACATTGACCTAGTTGGACTACTAGAAGACCACCACAGGAAGACGAGCCTAAATGTCCAACCCTCACCCGGCGACACCGGTTCTTTAAGCTTCCCTCGCCGGCCACTTTTTGAGTCATGGTGTAGGGGTTTGTGCTGTAGCTCACACTCCTTGTAATTTAGTCACTGTATTGGTTGTTTTGTCCCAGTATACCTGAGCTGAAATCTGGGAGCATTTTGAGTTGATTTTGGCAATATTTTTCCGATTTCTAAAACTTGGTTTTTGGTATTTGAATTTGGATTTGGACGTTTGTACGTCAACGATGAGGGTTATTTGATTGTTTTTGCATGCGTGCTATAGGTTCTAACTTATGAGCACTTCGCTTAACGTGTCAATTTTCGAATATGATTTTGATGCTATACGATGTGTTTTGATATTTAAGTACCTTCGCGTGGCTTCGGGATGACAAGGGAGAACAAGACGCCATCGAATTTGGCAAGCGAGGATCGAAAGTGAGTAGATTTATATCTACGGGGGAAGTCAGGTGGATGGCGTATAGCACCCTTGCAATTATAATGATGAATGACTGATATATAAGTTATAGTTTAGAGAACCTATGAATGATCTTACGATTATGATCAAAAGAGTGAGTATGAGACGATATGATTAATGCAAGATGACGTGAATTGAGATGTCAATATAATGAGATGAGATGCTATAGATGCACTAATATACGTGCCAAGTTATATAATGAGATTAATATAACAATGACAAGAGATTGATATATATATATATATGTATATATATACGTATATATGGATGAGAATAAAAAATGATATGCTGTACGAGACCTTAGATCCGTACCCTTATTGATGAATAGGACGACAGATCCTTAATCAAGATTGATCCCACTGTACGATGGATTACCGTACGCAATGTTGATATACCGGATGATTGATCCGCGCTCGTGATTTGAGGATGATGATCGGGGATATTGTCACATTTGATGCTATGAGGCGGGATCGCTGACGTAAAGATGCCACATGAACCATACTTATTTCCAAAACTGGCGATTCGTATGCACTTTTAAATAGGAAACTTCAAGGGAAGCTACGGATTTTCAAATGGTGTCTTTTCCTTAAAACACCGTAGCTCCCACTTTCAAAACTACGATTCGTATCTTTTAAAAATCTGACCGTATGGATCATGTGCAGACATATATACCTGATTATTGTTCATGTTTATATTGGTTTATCCCTCGCAACCTATGTGTGATGTTCCCTGTACTTATTATTACATGATATCTTTTATAGTACTCCCGCACAATTATCGATGATGCACATTTTACTTTTATACAGATTTGCCAGCTCACACACGTTTATCATTAGTAATTGCCATCCCACTTGCACAGTAGAACTGCCATATCATGATATTATTCTTAACTTTAAAGTACATTCATTGTTCAGCACTATCATAGGACATGCTTACTTGATATACTTGATAATGCTCATATTACTGTTCTATATTTGCATACATCGTACTTTATGGTTATATGCATCGAGATGCTGTTTTCATGAGATTTCTGGATTTGAGAACCGCGGTTATATTTCAAAGGAAATTATGAATTGTTTTAAAAACTCGGTTTCTCGTGATGTGATTTCGAGGCGTCCACCATGAGTTTTCTCGGTTCTGAGCTTGTTTTTGAGACCCAATTCGAGGAGTTGGATGAACCGTTTGCGATACATGGTGGGCCCGGTAAGGTACCCGGGGCGAGAAATTTGTGAGGATGACGATGATCCTGGCAGTAGGAGCACTACCTACCGGTGATAGTTTGGACTCGTCGGTTATCCAGAGGATATCGACCGGAGTCCTGAGATGGATACGAAGGCCGATCAGAGGATGCGACGCCTGAGATATGAGGATTTACGTGTCGATGCTGGACACGGGTTTTCATGATGTTTTCGAGTGTCGATGTTGGACACTCAATTTCCATGATGTTGACGTGTCGTTGATGGACACAGGTTGGTTGATTTTCACATACATACAGGCATATGATTTCAGACGTTTGATCTTTTACATGTTGTCATTGGCATCGATTATATTGTTGATACGTATGCATACATGGACACCCTTGATATCATAGTATTACCTTCATGTTACAGTATGAATTAGGAATCGTTGTTTATTCGATTTATATCTGCTGATGTTTTCTACTCACGAGTTGGAAACTCACCCCCGTTGTGCCACAGTTTCTTGCAGGTTTGACCGTTTGGATCAGTAGCGGTATCACTGGCACACAGCTTGCATTCATGGTGTTTTGCTTTGGTAGGTAGGACACACATTGGATCCTGCCTACTCTTGTACTTATTATTCCTATTGTATCTAGATAAACTCCATTAAGCAGAAACTAGATTTGTATATTAGTAGACCTAGAAAGACTTGTGTTGCGAGACTTAGAGCGATGGGTGTATGTTCGCTTCTTTTGTGTTATTGATGCCTTACTTTACTTATTTCTTTTGCATTGATCTTCGCCGATGGGCGTCATATATTTATTGCTTTCTTGCGTGGTTGTGATTCCGCCGATTGGCGAAGAGCTGGCTCCCGCTTGGGGATACCTATATATATTTCTTGTATGTAGTTTTGGATCAAAATATACAAGGGAGATGCTGCCCAAATTTTTAAAGAAGAAAAATATTTTCAACTATAGAATAATCCACTTGCATTTTCATATATCATTACCTATGAATTTTAAAGGAAAACTCGATTCACATCTTTTACTTCCCTAAAAAGGATTAGATTTCTGGACTTTGGCTTACTTGAATTAGGTGGGGTCCTGTAGATTTCACATGATTCAAGTGCCAATCACGTGCCTTTTTCCGGGTCGTGACACTAGGTTTATTTTAATTTGGTCCGTGCGAGAGCACGGAGAACCTCCCTTGGAGTACCAACACTCACCTGGCTTAACGGTTAGCGAACTTGTAAGGTGCGAATGATCCCGACTAGTTTTCCTTTTAAAGATTTGAAGGAAAATTCGAGAAAATAGTAGGAGCTATCCTGATTAGATAAACTAATAACCAATCTGATCTTGTAAGAGCGCACGCTGAGTGTTAGTGATATATGCCCTAGAGGCCATTATTGTATAATACTGGATTGTATATTACATTTTAGAATCTTGGGATATACACAGACATAATAACAATCTTGCTCAACATGATAGTATGCTATCTGGTTTGATTCTATCTTAATATGTTTATATGTTTCTTTTAACGTATCACTAATACATTGTTGATAGAGCCCTTAGGATCTCTGCTTGACTACCAGCGTTGTGATGGCAGTCACACTCGTGGGAGTTGGGTAGTCTATAAGTACATCCTTAAACTTGTCCCTAGTCGTAGGATTATCGAGAATGGGCATCGATACTCCAGAGTAGACTAGTGTATACGCTTCATATCCCTGTCAAGGGAGGTGGTCTATCCCGCAGCCATTGGTATACAGTACCAAAGAAAGTATACAGGTGCTCATTGGGTTATGAGTTACACTGGACGGACTCGCTGGGACCTGATGGTTGGTATTATACCTATCATCAGTTAGCAGTTCCCCGATGACATGAGTACAGGTTAGTCCGTTGACTTGACATTACTATTCGTCTCGAGTGTGCTCCCACTGTACTTAGATTACTACCCTACCATGTACTACCCTACCATGGCTCAAATGAGTCGTGCAAACAGGTACTAGTTGGGTGCAGCCTCGAAGCACTTAGAGGTAGTAAGAGATAGAAGGGATTCGTTTCTTTCGGTATTGGGAGTTGATATCGCGCGGTGTACGGTTGGCCAATACACAAAGTCCTTGGCCAGGGTAAGTGAGATTTACTGGTAGGTACACCAGTAGTTTCTCAGGATGTATTTGGGTTCCACACCGACATGACTTATTGCGGTATTAAGGGTCTGATGTTTACCACCTCCTAGGCCCGATATGCGATACTCTTAGACAAACAGATCGGACTGTATGGAGAATGTCACTTATAGGCTCAGTAGGGTTTTCGGACGAGTTATCGTGTCGATATTCCTTTCGACAGATACCTGGGTAGCCGTTACGTACAGCTAGTGCCACTGACATGCTTATGGTTAAACCCACTGCCAGCGTATTGTCGAGTCTTTAGATTCCCATACAGAGGCTTTCCCGGTTCAGGCGAAACGGTGTAGTTTGCGTATGGTTTTACGCAGGGGTGTTCGATTGAACACGTGTATTTATGCACATGCTATTGGACGGTTTAGTAGTACTAACAGCTTTGAAAGACAGCCAATTTTAATGCTAGTATTATATTGCTCTCTTTTGGGTATTTGCATTTTAACATAAATACGGTATTTATACGAATACGTGTATTTGTATAAATACGGGTATTTGTGCTTTGATACAAATACATGTATTTCTTTCTAAATATGAATACACGTATTTTGTATTTTCGGTACAAATACGATATTCGTATTTTGGTAGAAATATGGTATACGTATTTATACAAGTATGGGTATACTTGTTTATATACTTACATTTATATTTATAAATATTTGTATGTGTACCTAGTTAGGTGGCTACACACACTCTCTCTCTTCTCTCCGCCATTTAAACTTGGAAGTGTGTTGGCTTGTGACTCACCCTAGTGAGTCACCCAGCCCACCCACTCTTTTGTTTATGGGGTGTAGAGATAAGAGTGAGGTGTGTGAGATATTTTCATAGTAAGGTTCATTTTTCTTCACTTGAGATTTTTCTTGAGTCGCCACCATCTTCATCTTCTTCCTCAATTCTCTTTCTTGAGTTGTGAGGATTAAAAGAGAGCATTTGTTTTCACAAACTACACCACTATAAGAATCTTGTCTTAGCAAGGCTCGATCTTTAGTTGCTTCCGACGAAGCTATCACTTGAATCGGCATCCTCGGGTGGATCGTCTTTAACACGGAAGATCGACTTTGAGGGCCCGTACCATCGACCCAAGGAGCTTGAGGAGTCAACCTTCAAGACCCGAAGGACCGTCTACAAAAGTTGTTATTTCAACCGAGTAGCTAAAACTCTAGTTAGGGTTAGTTTAGTTTAGTGTTTGGGCTTAAATCCTGGGATTTAGTGTTATGTGCTCAAGATTTTGAAAGTTTTTGATTCCGCATAGCCGTAATTGACATGACAAGGAGCACACATACACTTACATTGAGTGTTTCTTTTTTCTCTCTCTCTCTAGGTAGCAACCATTTCATGCCCTAATCAAGATAATAAAATGTTTGACTTGACCAAACCGGCTTATTACACTAGGCTGGGGAACGTCGGTTTGGCTCTAACTAGTGACAACTGTCACGAGTATGGGCATGAGAAAGAGAACAGTAAGGAATTCCAGATAACCCTATTTAAGGAGAAGTATTCTAATACATCTTCTTCGGGTGTATTTGTTATTGAAAACTGCTTTTCGGTCAACCCTACTTTCTGAGTACTAGATACCGGGTCAGGATCTCATATCTGTAATTTATTACAAGGATTGAGAAAAAGTAGAATGGTTGGACCGGGTGATATGTCCCTTAGAGTGGGGAATGGAGCACAAGTTGATACTACCGCCGTCGGTGAATATCACCTTGTATTGCCAAGAGACAATACTATGATTTTGAACAATTGTTACCATGTACCTTCCATGCTTTACAACATCATATCAGTCTCTTTACTTGATAAAGATGGATATAATTCTGTTCTAGATAAAAATATCATGAACATTTACCTTAATCGGGTATTGGTTGCAGAAGGTGCACTATGCAATGGTATCTATGGTCTTAATCAAAATACAGTTTTCAATGTACAAAACACACGCAAGAGGAAGAGTTCAGATATGAACGAAACCTACTTGTGGCGTTGTATGCTTGGTCATATCAATGATAAAAGACTAGCCAAGTTACATAAGGATGGATTTCTGAACCCGTTCGAATTTTCGTCTTATGAAACTTGCCAGTCTTGTCTCAAAGGAAAGATAACCAAAACTCCGTTCACCGGACACGGAGAAAGAGCTACAGAGCTCTTAGGACTCATACACAGAGATGCATATGGTCCGATGTCTATACATATGAAGGGTGGGTTCTCGTACTTCATTACATTCACTGACGATCTCTCTAGGTTCGGGTATGTGTATCTTTTGAAACAAAAATCTGAAGTTTTTGAGAAATTCAAAGAATATAAGAACGATGTAGAGAGCCAGACTGGCAAAATTATCAAGATCCTCAGATCTGATAGAGGAGGAGAATCCTTAAGCATGAAATTCCTAGAATATCTAAAAGAAAATGGTATTCTCTCTCAGCTTACTCCTCCATACACACCACATCACAGTGGTGTATCAGAGCGGAGGAGCCGTACCCATTTGGACATGGTTCGCTCCATGATGAGTAGTGCTGATCTGCCTCTTTCATTATGGGGATATGGGCTTCAAACAGTGGCATATCTATTGAATGACATCCCATCGAAATCCGTACCTAAGACACCATTCGAAATATGGAATGGTAAAAGGTCGTATCTAAAAAGATTTAAGATATGGGGTTGTCCGGCTTACGTTAAAAAGCATAATCCGGACAAACTGGAGATACGGTCAGTTTTATGTAAGTTTGTAGGATATCCAAGGAATGGTTATAGATATCTGTTCTACCACACCCAGGAACAGAAGGTGTTTGTTGCTCAGCACGCCGTTTTTTTAGAAATGGAATTTCTTGCAAAAGAAATTAGTGAGAGCACGGTAAAACTGGAAGAAATTATGGAGCCACAAACTGAAACTGAAGATTTGGTGGAACCAGAGAATTCAATAATCCCAGACGAACCTCAGCCACTCCGCAGATCTAGTAGGATTTCTCGTCCGCCTGAGAGATACTACGATTTTCTCATAGATGGGGATCGAGAGGATTGCATCTTGGAAGAAGATGATCTTACTAGTTTCAAGCAGGCCATTAACAGTAGGGACTCTGTAAAATGGCTTGAAGCTATGCAATCTGAAATGGAGTCTATGTACACCAACAAAGTTTAGACTTTGGATGTTGCTCCTCCTCGGGTAAAACCCGTTGGATGCAAGTGGATCTTCAAAAAGAAGATTGGTGCAGATGGACAGGTGGAAACCTGTAAGGCTAGAGTTGTTGCAAAAGGTTTTCGTCAAAAACCAAGAGTGGACTATGACGAAACCTTTTCTCCAGTGGCTATGCTGATATCCATTCGGATTCTACTTGCTATTGCTGCCTATCATGACTACGATATCTGGCAGATAGACGTAAAAATGGCCTTTCTAAATGGAAGTTTAGAAGAGTGTGTTTATATGGATCACCTGGAGGGATTCATAGACAGTGGGAGCAGCAGGAAGGTGTGCAAGTTGCTTAAATCCATTTATGGATTAAAGCAGGCGTCGCGGAGCTGGAACATCTGTTTTGATGAGACAGTCAAGGAATTTGACTTCATAAAAAACGAAGATGAACCATCTATCTACAAGAAAATTGTAGGGAGAACTGTTGTATTCCTCGTATTGTACATGGATGACATTCTCTTGATAGGAAATGACATTCCTATGCTGCAATCGGTCAAGCTATTCTTGTCACAAAAGTTCTCTATGAAGGACCTCGGTGATGCTTTCTACATTCTGGGGATTAAGATCTATAGAGATAGATCCAAGAGATTGCTGGGAGTTTCACAGTCCAAGTACATAGAGACCATACTAAAGAGATTTAGTATGGAAGATTCCAAGCGCGGTAATATACCCGCATTGCATGAAATCACCCTGTCCAAAGAGATGTCTCCCAAAACTGATGAGGAGAGGGTTCGCATAAGCACTATACCCTACGCTTCGGCGGTAGGATCTATAATGTATAAGATGCTGTTGGAGATAGTGCCCTCAGAGTCAATTATTAGGTCACAGGTACGTGATTGTAATGATTGAGGGAGGACCTATCCCGGTAGGACAGTCTTACTCGAGATGATAGTATGCTATCTGGTTTACCTTTATCATCGTGTACTGTTTTAGGTGACCTGACACGTCGCTATTACACGTTGATAGAGCCCCTAGGATTCTTGCTTGACCACCAGCAGTATGAGGGCGATCATATAAGTGGGAGCTGGGGGTCTACAAGCATATCCTTAAAAGGTCCCTAGTCGTGGGAGTTTCGAGACTGGGCATCGATACTCCATTAGTAGACTAGTGTATACAGTCGAGACCCCGACGAGGGGCGGTGGCCGGTCTCACAAGCCACTGGTGTCAGTTGGATCACCTAAGATGTATACAGGTGCTCATTGGGTTATGAGTACACTGGACAGGACTCGCCGGGAACATGCTAGTTGGTCATATACCAGACGTCAGACGGCAGTTCCCTGGTGACATGTGTGCAGGTTAGTTCATCGACCTGGGGATCGTCATTTGTCTCGTGTGAGTTCCCACTGTACTTTGATTACTACCCTACCACGGCTCAAAGGAGTCGTGCAAACAGGTTTTAGTTGGGTACAGTCCCGAGCCACATGGAGGCAGTGAGCGTATCTTCAGGGGTTCGTCTCTCCCGGTATTGGGGGTGAGGTCGTGCTGTGTCTAGGAGAGCCATTACACAAAGTCCTTGGCCAAGGCAAGGAGATTTACTGGTAGGTATTCCAGTAGTATCTCAGGGTGTTCTGTGCTACACTCCGACACGACTTGTACCACTTTTGGGGGTCTGACTTTTACCAACCCCCTAGGCCCGCCATGCGATACTCATAGACGAACGGACCGGACTGCACGGATATTGTCACTGACAGGCTCAGTAGGGTTGTCAGGCTGAGTTCGCTCACAGACATCCCTTTTGGTCAGTACCTGGTAGCCCGTTACGTATTGGCTTATACCTCTGACGTGCTAGTGGTTAAATCCACAACCAAGGTGTTGACGAGTCTTTAGAGTCCCCCACATTTCAGTTACTCAGCTTTCGGGCGAAAGGTTGTAGAGGCCGTATGGAGATATGGCAAGGTCCGATCAGATACGTGCGGTATTGCACGGATCAGGATCGGACAGTTTGTACTATAGGCCGTATGGTTATATGGCAGGGTTCGATCAGATACGTGCGGTATTGCACGGATCAGGATTGAACAGATATTACTAGCCGGCTTTGGTATAAGCCGGATCCTAGTATAGTACAGTGTAGACTTTGTCTCATTGCATTTGTATTTCGGTCGAAATACAGATGCGGGTGTGTATGCACAGTATCGGGGTTTTCCTGTAATTTATTACGGGACCAGTTTTCTGGAGTTGCCAGTTTGCTTTCCGTTTCGGCCAATTTCCATTGTTCCGTTCATTGGCCGAAGATTGGTGGAGGAGGGTTTATTTGCATTGTTGCAAATAGGCATTTGTGGAGGGGGTCTTTGCATTTTATCTTATCATGATGGTTTTCATGATGAGCACCATCACTTGACTTCTTCTTCTCATGATGGCTTGACTTTTTGAAGCCATCATGCATAAGATGATGGTTTCCTTTGTGTGTTGGATTTGTGGTGATCATTTGATTTCTCCTCATCATTTTTTTGCTTTCCAACCACCCCCCTTGCCTTGGTTTTTCTCTCTCCAATCAATCTTGAGAAGGGGGGGCCGGCCATTTCCAAGAGAAGGGATGGGATTCATTTCTCATTTTGGTGGTGGAAAATGTTACTCTCATTTTGGTATGCTACATTTTCCCCACCTCTCTCCAAGCTCTCTTTTCCTCCACCAAATGGCATCTCCACTACCCCATAAGGAGACACAAGTTCTACTACATATTCTACAACGAATCTTGGGCACGTTGACTAGCCAGCATCGTGCCCGAGTTGCCTCGGCATTGAGGTGGGAGCCCGTAAACGAAGAAGGCGATGTGGTGCACTTCCGGCGACGAGGATGAGACGGACGGAGATCCCGCGAGGAGATCGGATTGGAGATGAAGACCGGAGGACTTGGATCGTCGGTATATCTCTTTCCCATCTTGTTAAGTAGCTTAGACTAGTTAATGGTTCGATCCGGAGTTTAGTGCGCGGTGGTGCCGGTTTGCAAAGTCCGCAAAATTTTAGTTATTCACCGCTTCCGCATTCCGGCGTCGGATTGACGGCCGGGGCGCCGCCGTGCACTTACAGTGGTATCAGAGCCTCCCCATTAACTTAGTCTAGCTTTGTGTAATGTGTTTTTCTGTTCCGATCGATCGAAATGTCCGAAAACCCCAATACACCCACGACAGTTTCTGTTGAAATTTTTCTGTCTCCAAAAATTTTTCAGGTTGCATAAAAGTACTGTGCTAGAAATTCTAAGAACACTGTTCAAATTCGACGTACTGTTCCTCTCACGTGACCGCGGAAGAGCGGCCAAAACCCATGTTTGGCCGCGCTTCCGCCGCAGTCTACAGGGATCAGTGGGTTGGGTTTTTTACAGTGGGCTTCTGGGCTTAAATTTGGGTTTCTGGAATATTTAAATTGGGCCCATATTTTCTGTAACTGCTACAGTATTGTTTTGGGGCCCACTTGATATAATTTGATCGGTCGGATATTTTAAACACATTTTTCACAGTATTTACATTATATCTGCGACCGTGAATGTCACTCGATCGGTAAATCCGATCTAACTGCTATAGCCCGGTTAGACGGATTTGCGAACGTGACTTTCACGTTGATGTTCTATGTATTTGCTGTGTTGTTGCGGATCGGTCGTGGGGGATAGCCTGGATGCAATGCTAGTACAGTTGTGGTTGTATTATGTACATTTGATATTGCGGGGCGAGCGTCCGACATGTGGACTGCCGTCACTGCCTGATTGTATTATTATTTTGGGGCACGACCTGGTTGCGGTCGATGTACCCGGTGTATGTATATTTTACTTTCTGTACTAGGATTGCCCCGCGGAGGGGTGCACGGATAGCCGGGTTCTGGAGGGCAACAAGCCCGCATCTCATGGCATTGAGACGGAGGGGGCTTCACTCTAGGATTGGCGGGCTATTCGCCGCACTCGTAGGGGGTACAGGTTGACCCAGGAGGGGTGCCCAAGTTGCCGGATTCCGTGAAGTGCTGGGTGGTCCATTCACGGCGCTGAAGGGGGCTGCCTCGCTTCAGGTTTTGGCGGGTGACTTGCCGCGCCCGTAGGGGTCTAGGATTTCATTGCACAGGCTATCCACACGACCAGGGGAACGTCGGGTTTCAGTAGTGGCTCTGTGAAACCCGGGGATCCCAGATATCTGTATTGTTTCTGTGATGCTGTTCATTCTCTGTGATGTTGCATTTCTTTCACGCCTTGAGCGAAATATAATATATTGGTATATATATTAGTAGATGTTGTATATGTTTTACATCCGCGCTAGTCCAGTCCCCGCTCTGTCGTTAGTTAGCTAACCTAACGGGTAATGACGGGACCCAGTGGCGAATGCGGATGGCATATACGTACATCAGTATATTTTCGTTCTTTTTGGTGTGATCAATTGATGGGACTGCGTTGATTCGGATCAATGCAAGTTAAAAACAAACCTAATCTGATGTTGTTGGAACACTTTTCAAAAAGCTGTTATTGCAAGGACGTTCACTTTTGTTTTGCATCGAGGTATTCATTGGAATATCCTGCTCCTCAGTCGACGAGGCAAGGGCCGAGATCCCTTCACCGGGAGTGACCCCTTGGACAAAAGTTTGCGTCAGGGCAATGACTTCACTATAGCCGATTACTTTTGCTTTGCACCGTGGTATTCATTTGGAATATCCTGCACCCCATTCTACGGGGAAAGAGCCGAGATCCCTTCACCGGGAGTGACCTCTTTAGCAACGGTTTTCGTCACTATATTTTTAAAAGCTATCCGTTCCTTCGACGATATCAAGTTCTTTACGTTAAAGGTTTTCGCCAGAAACCATTCGTAGCCCTCCGTCGTTTCATATGGGTGGTCAATAGTATTCAAGCTGTGTATGTTGGCCAAAGTCAAGGCACAGTGATTGGTAGCTATTGGGGTATTCATATGCAGCATAGATAGATGCGTTGGTTTGGGACAGTCGTGCTGCCATTTTGGCCAAAGTCAAGGGTATGTACGGGTGGATTCAAATTAACCTGAAGAATGACGGGTAGGACTTGACATGTGACTTATGATATGTTGGCCAAAGTCAAGGTCATAAGAGCATGGGGCAGAAATCACATCGGGAGTTTCAAAAGAACTGAAACTTGCCAGATATGCGCATACCTTCTGGAGTGTGATAGCGTGAGCGGATTCCGTCACGTTATCATGCAATGATAGTTGGATCCCGATTCCCACTGATGAGTTGGTATACTCCTCGGGTAACCCCGACTAATTCTTCTTTCAGGTTTGGAGGAGAATTTGAGGTACAGTGGGAGGATTCCAGATTAGATAAATTGGTAACCATTCTGATCTAGGTTAGAGTGCACGCTGAGTGTTTCTTTTCTCTCTCTCTCTGGCAGCGACCATTTGACCCCACCCTAAGACTTTGACTCAGTGACCAAGTTGACCGAACCTTCTTTAACACAGGCTTTTGGATTGTCAGAGTTGCAGACCTCATTGCCACTCCTACTTTTACCCTTTTTCTCCAGGACACCCCGTATTACTGCGAACGTCCACTTCCATTGGACAAAACCATCGTATGGTTAGATACGAACTCGAAGGGATTCGAGGATGGTTTCCGGTTCTGGAGAAAACGGATAGGATTATTCAGTTGTCTTTTCTTTTCACCCTCTCTCAGGTTGCGAGTACTCCTTGGTTTAGGAGTAGTACACCTATTACGCAAATTGGATAGTCTTCTTCCAAACCATAGGCTGGTGCCGACCGGTAGGGAAGGAAGAAAACCAGTTAGCCTAAACGGTGTACAGAAGGTATTAAGTTCAGACAAAGCAAGGGATTAGTAAGAGGGCAAAGTAAATTGCGATTGCTATTCACGACCAAACCAAGTATTTCTTCGCCAATCCTAAATCACCTTTGTATTTCTCCAGGACACTCCGTATCACTACGAAGATCCCATTTTATTGGATAATCCATCGTATGGTTATATACGAACTCGAAAGGAACTTGTTCCAGTTCGGGGATGGATCCTGGTTCAGGAGAAATAGGAATAAAGTACATTCAGGTGTCTTTTATCTTCACCTTCTCTCGTGTTGCGAGTGTTCCTAGGATTGGGACAGTACACCCATTATGCTTATTGGATAGTCTTCTTCCAAACCATAGGCTGGTGCCGAACGGTAGGGAAGGAAGAAAACCATTTGGCCTAAAGGGGTGTGCAGAAGGTAAAGACTAAAGACATATGAAGGGATTTGGAGAGGTGGCAAAGAATTATACGGTTACAGTTGTGAATCTGGATAATGGAAAGGGCATTACTATGAATACCGGGATACCCCATCGGAACATTTTAATGTTTCAGTTTCACTGTGTAATGTTAAAGGAAAACTGATTTCCCGATTAGATACTTACTCCAGGGTATGTATTTACCAGGTACGATTCTCACATCTGTATGGTTTTACAGATGATGAGTGGGAGTAAGTTATTGGGAATTGGGTGATTATCCTCATTATATCGGGATTCGTTGTAATCAGTGATATTTGAGGAAATCACCTGGGCTGTTTGCCGGTCGGCAAATATTTGGTTTTGAATATCCGATGTTATGCACCAATTTCAAATTGATATATCTGTACGTCTATTTTCATAGAGTGAGATATACCTTTCTGAAATTATGTCTACGACATTTACCTATATCAGTGGATGGTTAGGTAAGGAGCATTAAACAGCGGTGTAATTCTTCTTAACCATAAGTACAGTTTTCGACCTACGACACACAGTGAATGAGTAATCAGACTCAAGGGACTTTTACAGAGTATTGTATGTTGTCCAGAGTCCATCAGGACAGAGGGGATGGTCCTCGTACTATATTCGGTTTACTTATGACTCCTCTAATTTTTAGACAGGTGTTTCGTGGAAACACAGGGTCTGAATTTGGAGAAGTTATATGTATTTGAATAGAGTAGAGAACCAGGTATAGCAAGTATCGGGATTCTTCAAAGAGATCGAAGATGTAGATACTTGTGTATGGTGTTCAGTTGATAGTAATGATTAAGAGAAATTGCTTCTCTTTCAGGTTACTCATAATTGGAAGTATTCCTAAGTTGAGTAACGCTGATCTGGCCTCCTTCCATTTAGTTGACATGCACTGGAGACAGTTGCATGATTTGGATCTGGTTCAATTAAATCAGTGCCTCTGGTCCTATATGGGATATAGAACAGTTCATATCTTAACGATGTTAAGGTACGGGGAGTTGTCCGGTTTATGATTAAAACCAGACACTGGACAACTCAAGGCACGTTTCTGTAATGGCTGTTTGTGGGTTGACCCAGGCTATGACGAGGGTTGACTTTCTACCATCTGGATGAACAATAGCGATATTGTTCTAGACTCGCCACAGTTTTAATAAAAATGGATTTTTTCAGAAAACAGTAGTGGGAGTATGGTAGAACTGGAAGTGATTCCAGAACCACAAACGATTACTGAAGATTTGATAAGGAACCTAAAGATTCAATCTGGATTGACATTCCATTGGCCACTCCGCAGATAAAGTGGGTAACTTCAGGCACCCGAGAGGTACTCAGGTAGCCTCAAGGACGGTGACAGGGAAGTTCTTGTTTACCCACACTTGCCATTGTTGTTGTTCCAGGCTGCGAGACCCGGCAGGAGGATGAGTATAGCGTCGTTCTAAACTAGTTTTAGAAGTGCACGTCTATATGACTCTGGCAGAGGGTTGTCGTAGTCAGTGGGAGCAGCGGAAGCATTGGTGGACATCAGGCTTATATCTATTTATAGACTAAAGCAGATGTAGCGGAGATAGATCATCTATTTCTGACGTGACAGTCATGGGTTTGACTTCATCAGAATAGGGGATGGATCTGTTGAGAAGGTAGTAGGGTGTGATGTCCTGGTATCTGGATGACATACACAGAATAGGAAAGGAAACTCCTATACTACAATCGGTTATACTTTGGTCGTCACACAGTTGTTTCTCCACAAAGGAAATGGATTTTATATCAGACATACTGGTTACTAGATCTATGGTTTTAGATCTAGATTTGGGTGGTTTCCCAATCAGGGTACTTGACAGCATTCTAAGAGTATTTAGGATGGACGACTCCTGGCACGGTAGTGTACCTGCAGGTAATGGAGTCACCCTCTCTAAAGGTGTCTTACAGACTAAAGGGGAGAGGGACGTATATGATTGGCAGATCACTTGCTCAGGCAATTGAGTCAATCATGAGATGTCAAGTACCACACCAGATGTTGTTCTTGCACTAGATGCAATAAGTTGACATTAATCCAATCCTGGAGAAACAGTCGGAAGCAGTTTTAGAACATAAGTGGATGTTCTAGGGAGATGATAACGACAGCCTCATTCAGGAGACAGTTATCATTCCAGGCTTCCAAGGTGACATGGACGACAAGAAGGTTGTCAGAGTTATAGTTTTTCCTTCCGATGAGGGGCAGTATTTTGGACAGGTGGTCCAAGGCAATACTGAGGGAGGCATGGCGCGCAGGATACTGATTAAGTTCAGTTGACGATACAGTCTAAGAAGTTTGGATTTGGAGTTCATTTATGAGCTATGTCCCATCAGACATCCAGACACATTCTAAGACAGGTATTGCTCTTTTCGGGAGATGGGTTTCTCCGCGAACTTGAGATATAGAGAGACATAGAAAGAAACAACTAAGCGGATCCACTCACTGAGGCTATTCCTCGAACGCAATAGTTCCGCAAACGAGCTTTGTGAGACTGACTAGTAGAGGAGTTGGATGTTCGGTATCACACGGGCTGTGAGTATGCGACATCGCAATAATTAGCCTTGAGTGCAAGTGGGAGATTGTTGGAGATAGTGCCCTCAGAGTCAATTATTAGGTCACAGGTACGTGATTGTAATGATTGAGGGAGGACCTATCCCGGTAGGACAGTCTTACTCGAGATGATAGTATGCTATCTGGTTTACCTTTATCATCGTGTACTGTTTTAGGTGACCTGACACGTCGCTATTACACGTTGATAGAGCCCCTAGGATTCTTGCTTGACCACCAGCAGTATGAGGGCGATCATATAAGTGGGAGCTGGGGGTCTACAAGCATATCCTTAAAAGGTCCCTAGTCGTGGGAGTTTCGAGACTGGGCATCGATACTCCATTAGTAGACTAGTGTATACAGTCGAGACCCCGACGAGGGGCGGTGGCCGGTCTCACAAGCCACTGGTGTCAGTTGGATCACCTAAGATGTATACAGGTGCTCATTGGGTTATGAGTACACTGGACAGGACTCGCCGGGAACATGCTAGTTGGTCATATACCAGACGTCAGATGGCAGTTCCCTGGTGACATGTGTGCAGGTTAGTTCATCGACCTGGGGATCGTCATTTGTCTCGTGTGAGTTCCCACTGTACTTTGATTACTACCCTACCACGGCTCAAAGGAGTCGTGCAAACAGGTTTTAGTTGGGTACAGTCCCGAGCCACATGGAGGCAGTGAGCGTATCTTCAGGGGTTCGTCTCTCCCGGTATTGGGGGTGAGGTCGTGTTGTGTCTAGGAGAGCCATTACACAAAGTCCTTGGCCAAGGCAAGGAGATTTACTGGTAGGTATTCCAGTAGTATCTCAGGGTGTTCTGGGCTACACTCCGACACGACTTGTACCGCTTTTGGGGGTCTGACTTTTACCAACCCCCTAGGCCCGCCATGCGATACTCATAGACGAACGGACCGGACTGCACGGATATTGTCACTGACAGGCTCAGTAGGGTTGTCAGGCTGAGTTCGCTCACAGACATCCCTTTTGGTCAGTACCTGGTAGCCCGTTACGTATTGGCTTATACCTCTGACGTGCTAGTGGTTAAATCCACAACCAAGGTGTTGACGAGTCTTTAGAGTCCCCCACATTTCAGTTACTCAGCTTTCGGGCGAAAGGTTGTAGAGGCCGTATGGAGATATGGCAAGGTCCGATCAGATACGTGCGGTATTGCACGGATCAGGATCGGACAGTTTGTACTATAGGCCGTATGGTTATATGGCAGGGTTCGATCAGATACGTGCGGTATTGCACGGATCAGGATTGAACAGATATTACTAGCCGGCTTTGGTATAAGCCGGATCCTAGTATAGTACAGTGTAGACTTTGTCTCATTGCATTTGTATTTCGGTCGAAATACAGATGCGGGTGTGTATGCACAGTATCGGGGTTTTCCTGTAATTTATTACGGGACCAGTTTTCTGGAGTTGCCAGTTTGCTTTCCGTTTCGGCCAATTTCCATTGTTCCGTTCATTGGCCGAAGATTGGTGGAGGAGGGTTTATTTGCATTGTTGCAAATAGGCATTTGTGGAGGGGGTCTTTGCATTTTATCTTATCATGATGGTTTTCATGATGAGCACCATCACTTGACTTCTTCTTCTCATGATGGCTTGACTTTTTGAAGCCATCATGCATAAGATGATGGTTGCCTTTGTGTGTTGGATTTGTGGTGATCATTTGATTTCTCCTCATCATTTTTTTGCTTTCCAACCACCCCCCTTGCCTTGGTTTTTCTCTCTCCAATCAATCTTGAGAAGGGGGGGGCCGGCCATTTCCAAGAGAAGGGATGGGATTCATTTCTCATTTTGGTGGTGGAAAATGTTACTCTCATTTTGGTATGCTACATTTTCCCCACCTCTCTCCAAGCTCTCTTTTCCTCCACCAAATGGCATCTCCACTACCCCATAAGGAGACACAAGTTCTACTACATATTCTACAACGAATCTTGGGCACGTTGACTAGCCAGCATCGTGCCCGAGTTGCCTCGGCATTGAGGTGGGAGCCCGTAAACGAAGAAGGCGATGTGGTGCACTTCCGGCGACGAGGATGAGACGGACGGAGATCCCGCGAGGAGATCGGATTGGAGATGAAGACCGGAGGACTTGGATCGTCGGTATATCTCTTTCCCATCTTGTTAAGTAGCTTAGACTAGTTAATGGTTCGATCCGGAGTTTAGTGCGCGGTGGTGCCGGTTTGCAAAGTCCGCAAAATTTTAGTTATTCACCGCTTCCGCATTCCGGCGTCGGATTGACGGCCGGGGCGCCGCCGTGCACTTACAGATGCTGTGTACCAGACCAGATGTAGCATACGTGCTTAGCGTGGTGAGCCGGTATCAGTTGAACCCGGGTGAGAATCATTGGACAGTTTTGAAGAACATTCTCAAGTACTTGAGAAGAACTAAGGAGATGTTCTTAGTTTATGATAATGGAGACCTTCAAGTCGAGTCCTTTACCGATTCAAACTTCCAGAGTGATAAGGATGACAGCAAGTCTGTCTTGGGTTTTGTGTTTACCCTTAATGGAGGGGTGGTGTGTTGGAAGAGCTCCAAACAAGACACCGTCGCAGACTCGACGATGGAGGCTGAATACATTGCTGCAAACGATGCCGCAAAAGAAGCGGTCTGGATGAGGAAGTTCATTATGGAACTTGAGGTGGTTCCGTCCATTATTAATCCAATACCTTTGTATTGTGATAACAATGGAGTTATAGCTTTAGCAAAGGAACCATGGTCTCATCAGAGGTCCAGACACATCTTAAGACTGTATCACCTGATCAGGGAGATCGTAGATTGCCGGGAGATCGAGGTCCGGAGAGTAGATACGAAAGGCAACACGGTAGATCCATTTACCAAGGCCCTCCCTCAAGCACAGTTCGAGCAACTTTTTGAGATGTTGAGTATGCGGTACGCTAACAAATGGCCTTAGAGCAGACGTTGGGTATTCGATACACCCATTACATGCCTTAGTGCAAGTGGAAGATTTTGGATATATATGTCCTAGAGGCTTGTATTGTATAGGATACTAGAGATATGTATGTACAGGACAATCTTTCTCAGTTGTATATAATATATTATTTAGTTGTCTTTATCTTGACGTGCGCGTTTATTTCTATTAATGCTTTATATTGTTTGCACATATTGATAAAGACTCGATACAGTAGTATACTATTATGGTTTGATTTTATCTTAACATGTGCATATGTTATTCTTGATATAATATATGGCGGTTACATGTTGATAAAGCCCGTAGGATTTTGCTTGACTACCAGCGTTTTGGTGGCGATCATACTTATGGGAGCTGGGTAGTCCATAAGCACATCCTTAAAGGTCCCAAGTCCTAGGAGTATCGAGACCGGGCATTAATATTCCAGAGTAAACTTGTGTATTCATTTCTAGATCCCAACGGGAGGCGGTGGTTGGTCCCACAGCCATTGGTGTGATCACCTAAGATCATATACAGATGCTCACTTGGGGTGAGTACACTGGACGGACTCGCCGATAACCTCTAGATTGTATTATACGTATCGTCAAATATCGGTTCCCAGGTGATATGAGTACAGGTCAGTCTTAGGACCTAAGATCATCATTTGTCTCGTGTGAGTTCCCACTGTACTTTGACCACTACCCTTCCATGGCTCTATTGAGTAGTGCAAACATGTTTTGGTTAGGTACAGTCCCGAGCTGCATGGAGGTAGTGAGTGATTGTCAGAGATCCGTCTCTCCCGGTATTGGGAGTCGATATCGCACTATGTCCGATTGGCCAGAACTATAAGACCTTAGCCAAGGCAGTTGAGATTTGCTGATGGTTAAATCAGTAGTTTATCGGATTGGTCCTCAGCCAAATCGATACGACTTATCAGGTTGGTAGGGGTCTGACGATTACCACCCCTAGACCCAGTATGCGATCATCTTAGACGAAGAGACCGGACTGTACGGAGATTGTCACGGATAGGCACAGTAGGTGTCCGGATGAGCTTGCTCGTCGGCCTTCTTTTCGACAAGTACCTGGGTAGCCATTACGTACAGCTAGTGCCATTGACGTGCTTGTGGTTAAACCCACTGCCAGTGTACTGTCGAGTCTTTAGAGTTCCACACAGAGGGTTTCTCTAGTTCAGGTGAAACGATGCGGTGACCGTATATTTATACGTGCAGGGTTTCGATCGAATGATAATACTAGCCGGCTTGGGATTAAGCCGGATTATTAAATCAGGTATTGATTTGATAATTTACATATACACATTTCGATGTGTATATTCTATTGTCATCTAGGTTTTCGATCAAGCAGAATTCCGATCGAATGATAATACTAGCCGGCTTAGGATTAAGCCGGATTATTACATCAGGTATTGATTTAATAATTTACGTGTACATATTTTGATATGTATATTCTAGTGTTATCCAGATTTTCGATCGGACGGTTGATAATACTACCGGGCTTAGGATTAAGCCGGTTTATTAAATCGGATATTGATTTAATACTAATATTATTTTAGCGGTATTATTTTATCTCTTGGGTATTCCTATTTTGATACGAATACAGGTATGTATATACGGTAGAAAGTTTTTTGTATTTATACAAAATTCCTTCTAGAAGATGACACCTCATCTTGTTCATTTTTCTATTTGTTGAAAATAGAAAATGAGGTGGAAAAGGAAGAGATGACATGAAGCATGGCATGAAGAATGGTCTTGGTATTTATTGCAAATACTATTGAAGTATGGTTGGTTTTTTAATGAAAAGAAAAAAGTAAAACCTTAGCCATTATCAGGCTTATTCTTCACTTGCTTTTCTCTCTCATCTTTGAGAGCTCACTCTCATCTCTAAACCCTACCTTTCTCATCGTTGAGAGACAAGGGTTTTGAGGTAGAAAATTACAACTAAACATCACCACATCAACTTGTTAGTGTATATGCCCTAGAGGCCATTACTGTATCATACTAGATTGTATATTACTTAATGGATGCTTAGGATATTCACAGTTGTATAGACAATCTTGCTCAAAATGGTAGTATGCTACTTGGTTTGTTTCTACTTTAATGTGTACATGTGTTTCTTTTAGTATATCACCTATACACATTAGTGGAGCCCTTAGGATCTTTGCTTGATTACCAGCGTTGTGATGGCAGTCACACTCGTGGGGGTTGGGTAATCAACAAGCACATCCTTATATAGGTCCCTAGTCGTAGGACTATCGAGACAGGGCATCGATACTCCGGAGTAGACTAGCGTATGCGCTTCTCATCCCAGCATGGGAGACGGTCTGTCCCACAGCCATCAGTACGTCATACTTGAGATAGTATGCGGGTGCTCGTTAAGTTACTGTTAGTTATATGTATGCCCTAGAGGCCATTGCTATACATAGGATGTATATTGTAGAGGATGCTTGGACATATATAGGGAGGACTTTCTTGCTCGACATGATAGTATGCTATCTGGTTGCTCTTTACCTTAACGTGTACACTGATTGTCTCTCTGTTACATGTTGGTAAAGCCCTTAGGATGTGTACTTGACTACCTGGACTATGATGCGGATCATACTAGTGGGGACATTGTAGTCCATAAGTACATCCTTCAAGGTCCCTAGTCGTGGGTGTATCGAGACGGGGCATCGATATACCAGAGTAGACTAGAGTATACCTTCTCGACCCATACAGATGGGCGATGGATGATCCCATATCCATTGGTGTTTGACATCGGAGATGATATACGGGTGCTCAGTGGAGACTGGGTACACTGGACGGACTCGCCGAGAACTCCCAGATGGTATTATACCTTACGTCAGATGGCAGTTCTCTGGTGACACTGGTGTTGGATATATGTATGCCCTAGAGGCCATTATGTGATAGTGGATGTATCTATACATGTATATATATTCAGTTTGCATTCTTGCTCGACATGATAGTATGCTATCTGGTTCTTCTTTATCTGACATGTTTATTTGATCATGCTTCTATTCATTCATACATGCTGATAAAGCCCTGAGGATATCGGCTTGACTACTCTGATTATGATGGAGATCATACTAGTGGGACATCTGTAGTCTATAAGCATATCCTAGAAAGTCCCTAGTCGTAGGTATATCGAGACGGGGCATCGATATACCAGAGTAGACTAGCGTATATGATACTAGACCCATACGATGGGCGATGGATGTTCCCACATTCATCGATGTTTGACATCAAGATCATATACGGGTGCTCAGTGGTGACTGGGTACACTGGACGGACTCACCGAGAACTCCTATATGGAATTATATCTATCGTCGGATAGCAGTTCTCAGGTGACACTGGTACAGGTTAGTCTGTAGACCCGAGATCGTCATGGAGTCTTGTGTGTTCTCCCACTGTACTTTGATTGCCACCCTACCACGGCTCTACTGAGTCATGCAAACAGATGGCCGTTGGGTACAGTCCCGAGACACACGAAGACGATGAGCGATAGGAGGGGTTTCGTCTCTCCCGGTATTGGGAGTTGATGTTGTGCTGTGCCCGACTGGTTATAACAGCAAGTCCCTGGCCAGGGTTGCTGAGATTTGTTGATAAGTGTTATCAGTAGTTTCTCGATCTGTTATAGACCATTCACCGGCATGACTTATTGAGTTATTGGGGTCGACGTGACCATCCCTGGGCTCGATATGCAGCATATCTGATGAAGAGACCGGACTGTACGGTAGTGTTGCCGGATGGCTCGACGGGAGTTGTAGCAGGTTCGCTTGTTGTCTTCTGATCGCTCAATACCCGGGTGGCCGTTACGTTTAGCTGACCGCTTGCGGCTTGAGGGTACCTGATATGATCATCACCCTCTGCCGGCGTATTGACGAGTCTTAGAGTCCCACAAAGGAGTTACCCAGTCCAGGCGAAACGTTGTGGTGCGCGTATGCGATATGCGCATGCACCCGATTGAAATGTGCGTATATGATACCGAACATTGATCGGGTGAACTACTTTTGGTGGGGTCATATGAGATATGACCGGATTGATAAATCAAGTGTTGATTTATCATTTAACCATTAGTTTTCTCACTTGAAACCTTTCTAGGGTTTGATGTATGCATGCATGCATGCATGTGTTTCTTTATTTTCATTCTAGTTTCATGCACATGTGGATGTGCATACATGCATACATACATACACCCATCCATCATGGTTGTTAGCATATGGAAATGGTGGCAATGCAAGACTTACACCATGGATTAAATAATGGATAATTATTTAATTTTGGTTTTAAAGTTAAATGAAAAAGGAAAGGATAATCATGTTAGTTTTCACACTCTTCTTCTAACCTAACCTAGCTCAACTACCACTAACCTATGGTTATCCTTCTCTTTATCATTCTAAACCCAAGTTAAATTAACTATCTATCATTTAATCATGGTTGAAGTCAAGAAGGAATTAAATATATATAGTGATATATATTTCTTTCTCTTGTTTTAACTCAAGGTTATCTTTTTACCTCTTGCAAAGAAAGGCCACCATCTTCATCTTCCTTCATCTTTTCCTCTCTAGGTTTTTCTAGTGAGTTAAATACAATCAAAGAAAGGTTTTTGGAGTGAGATCCAAAGCCACAACACCATTCTAATCAAGTCTAGCCAACTTGATTAGAGTGTTTCCTTCGATTTTACAAAGTAGCGAGCTTGGACGGAGATCTCCGCGGTGGATCGTCGTGGACACAAGGGGAGTTCAAGAGGACCTCGATTCAACACCCAAGACACCAAGGAGTCTTGCAAAGGGGAGCTACAAAGGTTGTAGCCTTCAAACCCTAGTCTTTACTAGCTTAATGTTTTGATAACCCTAATTTTCTAGGATCTATCCTTTGCATGTTAGCTTAGCACCTTAAAAATACAAACTTTGAGACATGTGATGCTTCAAAACTATTCATAGGGTGCTAGACTAACCTTACAACTGGTACAGAGTAGTCTGTTGACCCGAGATCATCATAGAGTCTTGTGTGGTTCCCACTGTGCTTTGATTTCCACCTTACCACGTCCAAGAGGGCGTGCAAAACGGTGGTTTTTGGGTACAGTCCCGAATCACATGGAGGCAATGAGCGATAGGAGGGGATTCGTCTCTCCCGGTATAGGGAGTTGATGTTGCGCTGTGTTCGATTGGCTATAACCGGAAATCCCTGGCCAGGGTTGCTGAGATTTACTGGTAAGTGTTACCAGTAGTTTCTCGAACTGTTATAGACCTCATATCGACACGACTTATCGAGCTATTGGGGTCTGACGTTTACCACCCTAGGCGAGATATGCGACATATCAGACGACGAGACCGGACTGTACGGTAAGTGTTACTGGTTGGATTCACAGGAGTGTGAGCAGGCTTGCTCGTCGATCTTCTGATCGCTCAATACCCGGGTGGCCGTTACGTTTAGCAGACCGCTTGCGGCTTGTGGGTGTTTGATAGGATCATCACCTGCTGCCGGCGTATTGACGAGTCTTTAGAGTCCTACACAGAGGTTTCCTGGCTCAAGCGAAATGAAATAGGAGCGCATATGAGATATGTGCGGGACCGAGAATAATGCGTGTATGTGATACCGTATTCCATTCTCGCGATGAATGTATCGAATGGTAGTATGTGATATAACCTAGTTATCGAATCAAGGATTGATTCGATAAGTCGATACATTGGATACTAGTCGGTTATATGCGATATGACCGGATCATTGAATCAAGTGTTGATTTAATGATTTAATGTATAATCATATATTTGATATATTACTTTGCATTAACTAGTATTGGTTCACTTAAAAAGGATTTTCTCACTTGAAATACACAAGCTGTATATGTGATATACTTTTGTGCACTTGTTTGTATCATGTTTGATGATACATGCAAACTTGGGTTTGTGTAAAGAATTAAACCATGGTTATTTAAATGGTTAGGGTTTTGATTTTCTTATCTATTCATTTATTTATTTATTTATTCTTTTTGGAAGGATAAATAAAATGGTGACTTATTTTGTTTCTTTCTTGAAACTTCTTGAAGTGTTGAAAGTCAAAGCCATTTTGTTTCTTTCCTAAACCCTAACCCTTTAACTTAACCCTAGTTCATTCTCTACACTTGACCATGGTTGGTTTATGATAAGTATTCATTTATTTTCTATTTGGAAAAGACAAATCATAATAGAATTCTCTTCTTCTTCTTCTTCTTCTTCAAGATGAAGAAGCTTGCTACCAACAATGGCAACTTGAGAAAAAAAGTGAGAAATCCAATTCTAAAGTGAACCCACTTCCTATTTCTTCATCCTCTACCTCTTGCCAAGTAGTATAGGGTGTTTTCTTCACAAGTTTCATGGCTTGGTGAAGTTGGAGCTTGATCTTGTGTTGCCACGACGTAGATCATCTTCGGCATCGAAGTCGACGACCTAGCCCGCCCATTTCTCCGATGAAGCCGACGCTAGAGCCCGGGATCCGATGATCGCAGCGAGGGGACTTCATCACGGAGCTATGGAGGTGGAGGACCGGATCTACAAAGGTTGTATTTTCGGTTTACTCTTAGTTAAGTTGTTAACTAGTTATCGTTATCGCCTAAAATCTAGTCAACGATCCGTATTAGGGTTTCTCGGCACTTGTAAAATTTGAAATTGGCATGGTTGATGCCTTGTGAGACCTCTAGTGTGTGCCTAGGAACCCTACAGTGGTATCAGAGCCTAGTTAGAGCCTTAGGCGATGCGTAGACGGAGTTAGAATTCCGATCGAACCGAAACCCTAACTCCAAAATGCTCTCTAGACCTTTTTCAAAAACTGGGATTTTTCCAGATTAAAAATTCTTAAAAAATTCAGCAGGAAATTCTAAGAATTACGATGCAAAATTGACCACGTGATGCTGCTAAAGTGCGACGGAACCGCGGCAGAAGCTTGGCTTCTGCGGCGGTTCCGCGGCCGAATTATGTGATCACTCTTCAATTTTTGCACAGTAACTCCTATATTTTGGTTCTGGATTTTCTGGGATTTTTTAATATTTATTCAAGAGTTGAATATTCTGGGGTGTTTTGGAGCTTCATTGATTCGATCGGAAATTTCAAACTTTGTCTATGTGGCTTTTCGGGTATTTTTAGAAACTGTTAAAAAGTTCGACCGGATATAAATACCCACTTTTTCCCCTGTCGGGAAATTTCCATGTGTTGGATCTTTCCGTAGTTTAATGACGTTCTAAGTAGTGCAAGTAACGCGATGGTCCCTCTAGAAGACAACAAACCTTAACTCGATTATGTGACCGTCTTGAACTGCCCTTTGAACCTTAGGGTTTGGGGCAGTACGGCGTGCCACATGTGAGGTGTTGGCTTGACCCTTCTACGGTTGGACCATTGGTACTGAGGTATGAAGTGAATGTCTTTGAACTTATTTCATGTGTTGAGCTGTTATCGGGAAAACTTGGGTGTTTGGATGTTCGATCGGAAAGTTTAACATTTTCTATTTATCTGGAATGGGATACAATACTTGGAATCCACAAGTAGTTATGAGATAACTGATATGGATGTTATAAGCATAGCACTTTAGTCTCACTTGATCGGTTGCCACGGAATTTTGATATGATCAAAAGTCCGTCGCAATCACGTAGTGTACGCGGATACTCGCCGGGTAAACTTAATAGACATCCTCGCCCCATAGCCCCGACCAAGTGACTGTAGGAGAACCCCGTCGCCGAAAGCATCTGTTCGGGTGCTCGCGGCAGCGGTGTTGCGCCTTGGTGCACTTCGTCGACGGTGTCGGGGGTGCAGCTGCCTACTAAAGTTTGCGACGGGCATTTGATCAGAATGTCAGGAATCCTGTTGAATTGCCCGACTTGATATTGAAAAGTGTTTTCGATAATAAGACTAAAATGCTGGGTTTATAATTGTTAGGCATGCGATGTCTAAAGAATTCATTTGGTTAGGCATGCGATGTCTATGGAGGTTGCGGATTCCAACTGTTGTAGTTTTACACATTCTTTTCTGTGACCGTAAGTGTAATATGTGATATCGCCGGTTTCGTTGCTATATGTCAACGACAATTGGGATGCGCATATTTACTTACGTTGATGACATGTGATGTTATGTGTTGCTGGATATGTTATATTGGATCGTCGTGTTTAAATAGCCGGGGGTTTTTATGTGAGGTGAGTGTTTTTCATTTTCATTCATGTAAAAACTTGTATGTAATATTCTTTTATTGGGGCACTTCCAGGTTGCGGAAGATGTCACCTTTTGTATATTATTTACTTTTCTGCACTAGGATAGACCCAAGGAGGAGGGCACAAGTAACCGGGTTCTGGAGTCCAGTGGGAGACCAACTCGAGGAGTCGAGTCCGGGTCTCCTAACTCTAGAATTGATAGGGTTGCTTGCCGCTCTCGTAGGGGTCTAGGGGTGTGGGTTTGGCTATTCATCGCGACCGTGGAATTCGTGTTTTATACTGGCTCGTATTGAAAACACGGACGTCCTAGTATATCCAATATTTCATATGATTCTTTTGCTGCGATATCTGTGATGTGATCATGTGATGTTCTGTGATAAATACTGTATATAGTATATATGATATATTATATAGGCGTTACTTATGTTTTACACCCGTGCTAGCCCTTCCCCGCTCTGCCGTTAGTTACCTAACCTAACGGTGCACGAGGGGACATCGAGGCGAATGCGGATAGCATAAGTGTACATCGTATTTATCTGTGATGTTTAGGTACTTAAATGATGGGACTTCATTAATATGATTAATGAAAGAAAAAGAAACCTATGATGTTGTGGAATCGAATTTCAAAAATAAAACAGGTAGCTACAGTTCTTACTTTGCACAGCGGTATATATGATATATCCTGCACCTTATTCGATAAGGAAAGGACCGAGATCCCTTCACCGGGAGTGACTCCTTTAGCAATAACTGGCAGATGCTACACACTCGGTTTGTCTTTTGATTGCTTTTAAGAGTTTTTGCTTTGCACAGCGATATACATGATATATCCCGCACCTTATTCGATAAGGAAAGGGCCGACGATCCCTTCACCGGGAGTGACCCCTTTAGCAAAACTAGAAAAGCCTCGAAAACACTCCATTTCAAAAATCATTTGATTCTACAACGATATCAAGTTCATTATGCAATAGGTTTTCAGAAAAACCTGTCGTAGCCCTCTGTCATTTCAGATAAGTACTAGTTAGTATTCGTGCTACGTTTGTTGACTATGTTAAGGTGTAGTGTGCGGTAGCTAATTAGTGCTTTTCTGCATAAGCATATGATGCGATTGGATTAGGGTAGTCGTGCGACTTTGTTGACTATGTTAAGGGTCGTGCGGGTGGGTTTAATTCAATCGGGAAATGACGGGTTGAACTTGACTAGCACTTATGATTTGTTGACTATGTTAAGGTCATATAGCTGCTAGGGGAAAAATATTATCGGGAATTTCAAGTGTTGAAATTTGCAATGAGATTGCATACCTTCTATGAGATAGTTGGATCCTGATACCCACTGCGAGTAATTGTTACTCCTGGGAGAGTTTTACACATTACAATTAGCCGATCAAGTAGGTGTCTAGAAAGGTGTTAACGAGGTTACGCCTCTGGGAAAACGAGATTTACATTAATTAGGTTCGTGCGAAAGCACGGGGGACCTCCCTCAAAGTACCGACACTGGCCTGGCTGAAAGATTGGCGAACTTGTAGTGTGTAATTAATCCCGGCTAGTCTTTCCTTTTAGGGTTTGAAGGAAGATTTGATAAAAACAGTGGGAGCCATCCTGATTTGATAAAATAATAACCAATTTGATCTTACAAGAGCGCACGCTGAGTGTTTTCTTCTCTCTCTCTCCAGGTAGCGACCATATCACTCCTTAATCAAGATAGTAATACGGATTATTGACCGAACCCGCTTGTTATACTGAGCTGGGGAACGTTGGTCCCGCTCCAACTTATAATTGTTATAAGACAGAGCAGGAAATTGGGGATTACCAGAATTCCCGTGCCGCCCAAACGAAGAAAGTGCATACTGATGCATCATCTTCGGGTGTGTTCATTATACAGAACTGTTTTTCAGTATTCTTTACGTCCTGGATATGAGATACCGGATCAGGATCCCGCATATGTAATATGTTACATGGGCTACAGATAAGTAAAGAACTGAGAACGGGTGATAAGTTTCATGAGACAGAGAACGGGGCAAGTGTTGCAGCCAAGTCTGTTGGTCACTGTCACCCTGTATTACCAATACATTGATTCTGAACGAATGTTATTAGATACCGAACCTGATATACAAAATCATATCCGTCTCTTTATTAGTAAAGAAACGGTAAATTTTGTATTGTTGGATAATGTTTTGAACATTTCCTATATCAAAAGTTGATCGGTTCAGGCACGTTATCTAAAAGCATTGATGTTCTAAATCAAACTACAGTTCTTAGTATACGGAACACACACA
Source organism: Agapanthus africanus (assembly GCA_030015575.1). Classification (NCBI taxonomy): domain Eukaryota; kingdom Viridiplantae; phylum Streptophyta; class Magnoliopsida; order Asparagales; family Amaryllidaceae; genus Agapanthus; species Agapanthus africanus. The sequence continues at coordinate 60,208,333 of JASDDO010000029.1, forward strand.
AGAGGAAGAGTTCAGAAATGAACGGATCCTTCTTGAGGTATTGTAGACTAGGTCATATCAATGCGACCCGATTAGCTAAGTTCCATAAAGATGCATATTTAAATCTGTTTGAATTTACATCTTATGAAAACTTGCCGGTCATGTCACAAAGAGAAGATGACCACAGCTCTGTTTATTGGAAGCAGAGAAAGAGTTAGTGAACTCATGGGATGATACATGTTGATGTAAGTAGGTCCCCTGTCTACACTTGCCAAGACCGGTTCTTTGTACTTCATTAAATTCTCTGATGATCTTTCGAGATTCGGACCTATGTTCCTGTTGAAACACAAGTCCGAACCTTTTGAGATATTCACAGAATATAAGTTAGAAGTAGAGAACCAAAATACGGGTATGAGTATTATGTCCTATGATGAGATCAGGGAGGAGAATACTTGTGCTTAGAATTCCTGGACTTTTCTAAAGGAGAATGAGATTCTCTCTCAGCATTACTCCTCCGTATACACCATAGCACGATGGTATATCGGGGTAGAGCAATTGCACCCTATTCGATATGGTGTGCTCTATGATGAGTACTACTGAGTTACATGTTTCCTTTTCGGGGGTTATGCACTTATGAAGTTGCATACCTATTGAATAGGGTTCCAATCAAATCAGTTGCCTACCACTTCATATGTGATATGGAAAGGAAAGAGCCCATATCTTAAGTTAGTTAAGATTTGGGGTTGTCCGGCCTATGCCTAAAAGAAAAATCCGGACAAGCTCGAGGCAAGGTCAGTTATGTAGAACTGGAAAGGTTTCAGCTATACAAACTACAGCAGATGATTTGGTAGAACTAAAGGATTCAGTAGAGACCAACGAACCTCAGCCTCTCCGCCGATCTAGTAGGGTTCCTCACCCACCTGAGAGATACTTCGGTTTCTCGATGACAGTGGGAGCGAGGATTGCATCATGAGATGATGACCCAAGTAGTTTCGAGCTGGCCATCAGGAGTGTGACTCTGTAAGAATGGCTGGATGCTTAGCGATCAGAGATGGAATCCTTATACACCAACAAAGTATGGACTTTGGTTGCTATATCTGAAGGGTTAAATCCCCATCAGGAGCAAGTATATCTTGAGAAGATTACTTGGGGTAGATGAAAAGGTTGAGATTTTCAAAGCTAGACTTATTAAAGGTTTTCGTCATCGACCAAGCGTGGAAAATGATGAAACCTTTTTCCAGTAGCTATGCTTATGTCTATCCAGATCCTACTTGCCACGGCTACATACCATGACTACGATATCTGGCGGTTGGGTGCCATGACTGCTTTTCTAGATGGTGTTTTAGAAGAGTACGTCTATAAGTACACAGCCAGAGGGATTCGTAGACAGTGGGAGCAGCGGAAACGTGTACAAGATGCTTTATAGGATAAAGCAGGCATCGCGAAGTTGGAACGTCTGTTTTGATGAAGTAGTCAAAGAGTTTGACATCATCAAAATGGTAGATGAACCTTGTATAAACAAAAAGGTAGTAGGGAGTATGGTGACGATCCTCGTAGAGTATGTGGATGACATACTCTTGATAGGGAAGGAGTTTCCTATGCTACGCTCAGTCAATCTCCGCCTATCACAAGGATTCTCCATATAGGATCTGTAACACCTTAGGATAAGGGTTAGTGAATAATTATATTTAAATAATGGTTTTCAACAAAAAAGTTTACCAAACTGTGTTTTAAATATTTTTCCTAATTTAATAGTTATTTTTCCAAAATTTTCCTTGGCTTGCACACACATGTGCATGTAAACTAGGGTTTTTAAATTAAGTTAATACTATAATTATTAACCATGGTGGGTTAATTATAGGATTAAGTCTTTTGGGTTATAAGTGAGTTTAATTAATTAGTTAAAGGTTACTTTAATTTGAATTAGTTTTTTTTATGTTGACTTGTGAGAGAGAGGGAGTGGGCATCATGGCTTAGCCCATGCTTGCCATTAATGAAGAGAGAGAGAGAGGGGTTGACCCTTGAGTGTTGGTTGTTTTTCTCTCATTTCTTTGTTTTCTCTCAAGTCTCTCAAACTCTCACACACATACACACTTACCTGAAGCAGCAGCAGCAGCAGCAACATGAAGGCAGCAGCAGCAGCAGCATGAGAGCAGCAGCAGCAGCAAGAAAGAGCAGCAGCAGCAGTGAACAGCAACAGCAGCAACTGCAGCTTCTTCCCCTCCACTTCTTCATCTTCCTGCAACTTCCTAGGGTTAAGTATAAGGTATATTTCCTAACTTGCTTCCCTAGTTTTCTTAGTAGTGTGGTTTTGCTTCGGTTAGTGGATTTTAGTGCGTTTTAGTGCGATATGGGGTGTTTAGAGGGAACTTTGTGCTAATGAGGTGTAAATTGGTTTCAGTAGGACATTAGTGAGTTGTTGAGGCCATAGTAACCTAGTTCAACCCCAATTACACTAAAATAGCACCAGTTTCACTAATTGTTGCAATATGTCGTATTTGTGCAAATTTGAGCTTTTCTGGATCTGCTTTTGACCCGAGGTGATATAAATGAAATTGAGTTGACTGTAGTATAGTGGTGTTGTGTTGATACCCCAGGTGAAACCCGACCCCCATATTGCTACAGTAGGCCGCCAATTTTCCCTTTCTGGCCGCCAATTGCGGCCAGATGGGTAGGTTTTGGGTTAGGGTTTGGTCCAGTGGGTTTCTGCTATTGTGTGTAGTGTTTTGGTATATATATTTTTGTAAGTCTAGTTCTGTAGCAAAATCTGGGACTAAATACCTATTTTGCCGTTTTCTAAACCTTCGCGACACGCGTGATACGTGAGTAGGTTTGGGTTTCTGCGTATCGCGGCGCGTCGGGGTAGTTTCTTGGCGCGTGATCACACGTTTTAACGTATCGCGCACACGCGCGATTGGTTTGCGACACGAGTATTTAGTTGGACCGTAATGTCGCGTTTTTGTGAATTGAGCTTATGTGTGATATATGTTATGTGATTCTAGGTTCGCAGGCCAGTGAGACGGACGCTGCGAAGAAGGGCAAGCAGGTGGTTGGATACACTTAGCGCGAGACACGGTGAGTAGATTTCACATCTACGGGGATATCGCCCGCATGGCGTTATGCGTCAGGGCTGATAGGACCTTATTGTTATATATTGCATATACCATACCATGGATTGTCATCACATATTGCATTCCCTGCCATCTTTATATATATTGCTTAGAATTGATAGAACTGCCATGATCATACTGTTGTATATTGTTGTAGCTCATCTATATATGACATGACTTGAATTTCATACTTGATACCTATATCACATTGGATCGTTGCATTGTAGCTCATTTTTCTGTGACATAACTAGATATACATACTTGAGGCACATATCACATCACAATTACTTGTATTATTGGTTGAGATTTCTTGTGAATTCTGGATTTGGGAACCGTGGCCCTTTTCAAATAAGTAATCAATAAAAAAAAAACCCGGTTCCCTTGATATGATGTTTTGGGGCGTCGCCCCATGTTTTCTCAGTGCTAGAGGCAGGTACTGAGAGAGGGCTGACCCGGACTGACGGATGCCCGATGGATTGATATAGGGCCGACCCGGAATGACGGATGCCCGATGTATTGTGAGAGGGATGACCCGGACTGACGGATTCCCGATATATATACTTTGAGAGAGGGCTGACCCGGAATGACGGATGCCCGATGGATTGATATAGGGCCGACCCGAAATGACGGATGCCCGATGTATTGTGAGAGGGATGACCCGGACTGACGGATTCCCGATATATACTTTGAGAGAGGGCCGACCCGGAATGACGAATGCCCGATACAGGATGTTTTGCGTGTCGATGCTAGACACGAGTATTTATGATATTTGGGTGCCGATGTTGGGCACTCGGGATTCTCAGGGATATACAGGATATGAGGGCCGATGGAGTATCGGCGTTTGGGATGTTGGGATTTGTGGTGCATACCTACATATGTAGTCCACCTTGATACTTCATGTAGATACTATATTCCCATGCTACACATTTATTATCACATCTCATCCTGTAGTTATATCACCTGATAGAGGACTTGCATTATTATTATGCATACTGCTTACCCGCATTGATATCATCTGCTGGCATTGGTTAGAGTAGCGCTGTACGTGCATGCTTGCGATTACCTTTATATGTTATCTCTATTCACGAGTTGGCAACTCACCCCCGTTGTGCCACAGTATTTTCAGGTTGCCCTTGGGAGTAGTCACGGCTGGCTGTTATCGCATCTTTTGGCACAGATACCCCTTTTGAGCAGAGATAGCCTTTTGCTGATAGGTGGGTTTTGTACGGTATCTGTTATCTTTCAGTGTATATTGATGTATCTAGTACTCTCCATTTACTTTTCTGTATTGACTTAGAGACAGTTGAGAGGACGATATGTATGACTTTATATTCTGGTGTCGAGCTCGCATGTGAGCCGACTTTACTTTTGCAGTCTCATCTTTTATGATATTGTCCTTGCTTTACTGTGTATTCTTCGCTACGGCGTCGTATATCTTATTGTGATGCTTCATTCATTTTACTCGTCATTTCTGTATTTTACTCGTCATTTCTGTTACACCTTGTTTCTTTCTGACTGGCGGGGAAAATGTTTTAAAAAGGAAATGTTACCAAAATTATAAAACTTATAACTTTTGAACTTAAAAAGGATTTCTACTAAATAAATGGAAGTTTTTCAGACATGTACGATTGTTTTTACAAAATGTTTTAAAATCACTCTATATTTATTGGTTTTGATTTCTGGGTTCGGCTTACTTAGCCGCGTTACGCCTGTAGACGTTGCGTGGTTAAGTGCCGGTCACGAGTCGAATTCTCGGGTCGTGACAAAGTTGGTATCAGAGCGTAGGTTTTACCTTCAGAGTGTAGGATGACCCTGGTATGATGGAGTAGGTAGCTGCAGCAGGGTAGCGTAGCGTGCGTATGTTTCACGGCATACTCACGACACGGTACTCCGCCTACGCGACCTTAGGACTTATTGATTTATTCCCTCCTTATATTCTTGCGATTCGATTTCCGTGTTCTTATCGAATCCAAATTTTCTTTCAGCCATTATGCCGCCTAAGACTACGAGGGCACAGAGAGCGGCCGCGAGGGCCGAGATTCGAGTTGACTCGTCCGAGACACGGACTGATCCGGGAAGTATGCCGGTTGTACCCGAGCAGGCTGTTCCTGCCGTGACAGAGCAGATCGCCACGTTAGGGGCTGGTATGCAGGAGATGCGCCAGACGGTGGGATCTAGCATGCAGGAGATGCGCCAGATGATAGGATCGCTAGTTGAGACGCTTCGAGCGCAGCGACCAGAGGTAGCTCCACCTGTCCCAGAGACCGCGATGGTGCCTACCGCACAGCCAGTTGCCCCTGCAGCCACGGAGGTGATTACAGTATCACTGTCAGAGTTCATGAGGCTGAAGCCTCCAGTATTCACAGGCACCGATACAGCCGAGGACCCACAGTCTTTCATAGACCGGATGGCCAGGATATGTCGTTCCCTCAGATGCGCAGATGCGAGATGGGTCGAGTTCGCGAGCTTTCGCCTGGAAGGTCTTGCGCAGAAATGGTGTGATTCAGTGGAGAAGGGCAGAGCAGCAGGTCTTCCTCCTATGACCTGGACGGAGTTCGTGACCATATTTCTAGCCCGTTTCCTTCCCCGGAGTGTTAGAGATGCCCGAGCACGCAGATTTGAGTCCTTGCGCCAGACGCCAGGGATGACAGTGGCAGAGTATGACGTACTGTTTACCGAGCTAGCAGTCTACGCCCCACATTTAGTGGCCACCGAGGAGCTGCGAGTCCGGAGATTTGTTCGAGGCTTGCTTTCACCAGTGTTCCTCGCGATCAGCGCGCAGCACTACGAGACCTATGCAGCAGCTGTAGACGCAGCCCTAGTGGTCGAGGAGCACCTTGTTGAGACTTCGGCACTTCCAGAGCCGAAGAGAGTTCGTGCGGATACATCAGCACAGAGACAGCCTTTTCGGTGCCGTGATAGACGTATTGCAGGCAGCAGAGATTCAGGGCGCGGCCGGTTATTCAGTTCCTATTCCCAGGATGGTCAGCGGCCGTCGTCGGGATGTTTTCGCTGTGGGAGTTCTTACCACCGTGTACGGGATTGTCCTGAGTTACCCCGGAGGGAGGCGGCAGCACCTCATGTTACCTTACCACCTTCACCACCCCAGAGGGCGTTGCCTATCGTACCTACCGTTGCTCCGCGCCAGACTCATACACAGCGAGGTCGTGGGCGTGGAGGAGTTGCTCAGAGAGGGCGAGGTGACCGAGGCAGAGGGCAGCCAGTCACAGGTGGTGGACAGGCGAGGGTTTTTGCTTTGACACATCAGGACGCGCAGGCGTCCAATGCAGTGGTTTCAGGTATCCTTCCTGTATGTTCAGTTGATGCACATGTACTGTTCGATCCCGGATCCACACACTCGTACGTATCCACGCACTTTGTGCCGAGTTTGGGTAGAGAGTCCGGCTTGCTTGATCAGCCGCTTGTGGTGACTACTCCTGTGGGAGAGTCGTTTGTTGCTAGGCACGTGTTCCGATCCTGTACCGTCTGTATTGGCGAGAGAGAGTTGCCTGTCGACTTGATCCTTCTGGAGATGTTGGACTTCGACGTTCTTTTGGGTATGGATTGGTTGGCCACGTGCTATGCTTCTGTGGACTGCCGTGAGAAGACAGTTAGATTCTGCTTTCCCGGTGAGTCGGTCTTTGTTGTGTTGGGGGACCTTAGTGCCGCCCCTCACAGTGTGATTTCTTCTTTTCGCGCTGGACAGCTTTTGAGGAAGGGATGTCAGGGATTTCTCGCCTATGTTTGCGATGCTCGCGCTATACAGGTTCCATTGGACCAGGTTCCGGTTGTTAGCGAGTTTCCTGATGTGTTCCCTGACGAGCTTCCTGGGTTGCCGTCCGAGCGCGACATTTCTTTCTGTATTGATTTGGTTCCCGGCTCGGGGCCTATTTCCATACCGCCTTATCGGATGGCCCCGGCGGAACTTTGAGAGTTGAAGGGCCAGTTGCAAGATTTGCTGGACAAGGGACTTATTCGACCCAGTGTTTCTCCTTGGGGTGCTCCAGTCCTGTTCGTCAAGAAGAAGGATGGCAGTTTGCGTCTTTGTATCGACTACCGCCAGCTGAACAGGGTGACAGTGCGGAACAGGTATCCTTTGCCGCGTATCGACGATTTGTTCGACCAGCTTCAGGGGGCAGGGTACTTTTTGAGGATCGATTTACGATCGGGCTATCATCAGCTGCGGGTTCGACAGGAGGACATTCCCCGGACAGCTTTCCGTACGCGCTACGGCCATTACGAGTTCTTGGTGATGTCGTTCGGACTCACCAATGCGCCAGCAGCCTTCATGGACTTGATGAACCGTATTTTCCGGCCTTACTTGGATTTGTTCATTATAGTCTTCATTGACGATATCTTGGTGTATTCCCGGAGTAGTGACGAGCACGAGCAGCACCTGAGGATTACATTGCAGACCTTGAGGGAGCACCAGCTTTATGCGAAATTTTCCAAGTGTGCTTTTTGGCTGGACAACGTAGACTTCTTGGGTCACGTGATTTCACGAGACGGTATATGTGTAGACCCGAGGAAGATCGAGGCCGTTCAGCGTTGGCCCAGACCTACATCGGTGACGGAGATTCGCAGCTTTTTGGGGTTGGCTGGTTACTACAGGCGATTTGTGCAGGACTTTTCCCGTATTGCTACACCGTTGACCGGGTTGACCCGGAAGGGAGTTCCCTTCGAATGGACAGAGGAGTGCGAGCACAGTTTTCAGCAGCTGCGGACTCGTCTAACGACGGCACCGGTGTTATCTTTACCTTCCGGACCGGGCGGATTTGTGGTCTTTTGTGATGCTTCTCGAGTGGGGCTGGGATGTGTTTTGATGCAGCACGACAGGGTGATCGCGTATGCTTCGCGACAATTGAAGAGACATGAACAAAACTACCCCACTCATGACTTGGAGATGGTTGCAGTGGTCTTCGCACTTAAGATCTGGCGACATTACCTATACGGCGAGTCGTGCCAGATATTTACGGATCACAAGAGTTTGAAATACATTTTCCAGCAGCGGGACCTGAACCTTCGACAGCGTCGATGGATGGAATTAGTGAAGGATTACGACTGCGAAATCTTATATCACCCGGGCAAGGCAAATGTGGTGGCGGATGCTTTGAGCAGGAGGCCCGGGAGTAGTTTGTCTTGTTTGAGCGCAGTACAGGAGCAGTCATCCGCAGATTGGCAGTTATTATGCGACAGTCGAGTACAGTTCGAGTTTACGCCGATTGGAGGGCAGATAGCGCATGTCCGTGCATGACCACAGTTGATCGATCGTATACGTGAGGCACAGCTCAGTGATGACCGATGTTCAGAGATTATGGCACAGATTGGACAGGGCAGATTTTCCGAGTTCGTGATCGATGATCAGGGGATACTACGGTTCGAAGTCAGACTGTGCGTACCAGATGCTGAGGGACTGAGGCGCGCGATTCTTGAGGAGGCACATCGATCGGTGTACAGCGTCCATCCCGGTTCCACCAAGATGTATCATGATATGAGAGATGTTTATTGGTGGGACGGAATGAAGAAGGACATTGCAGATTTTGTGTCGAGATGCCTGACTTGTCAGCAAGTCAAGGCTGAGCACCAGAGGCCCGCGGGAGAGCTACAGCCGTTACCCATTCCGGAGTGGAAATGGGAACAGATTTCGATGGATTTCGTGGTGGGTCTACCCAGGACTAGTAGGGGGTATGACTCCATCTGGGTGATAGTTGAACGTTTGACGAAAGCGGCTCACTTCCTACCGGTGAAGACGACTTTCGGATTTACTCAGTATGCCCAGATCTACATTGATGAGATAGTGAGACTACACGGAGTCCCGACGTGCATTGTGTCTGACAGAGGCACCCAGTTTACTAGCAGACTTTGGCAGAGGCTTCAGGAGGCTTTGGGCACTCGCTTGAGTTTCAGCACGGCATTTTATCCGCAGACCGACGGACAGTCAGAGCGGACCATCCAGACTCTCGAGGACATGCTCAGATCTTGTGTATTAGATTTCGAAGGTAGCTGGGATCATCATTTGCCCTTGGTAGAGTTCTCCTACAATAACAGCTACCAGGAGACCATTCAGATGGCACCATTTGAGGCCCTTTATGGGAGGAGATGCAGGTCACCTACTTGTTGGACAGAGCTCAGTGAGAGCAGTATCTTAGTGTAAGTCCATATTGCGACCCCCGGTGCTTACGGGGAGGCGGAAACGGTATAAAAAACGAATTTTTATCGCAAGAGGCAACATGGACTAAACTTGGTCGGGATCGTTGTCTAAACTAAAACTAGCAATCTAGCTAAAGAGAGTTAGCTACTATGGAAGATGGTTATACCTAAACTTGAACTCCTTCTTCTTCAAACCTTGTAGAGGTTGATGGTTCTCTTTACGTCGCCTTCTCCCGTCGAAGATGGATCCACCTCGAAGGTTCGACTTTGGGCTCTTCCTCGATCTTTGAGGGAACTAGGGTTTCCGGCTTGCTAAACCTTCATCCTAGAATGAGTAGAGAGAGATTAGGGTTTGCTTTTCTTTCTAAAGAGAATGATTCTCAACACATGAGAAGGTTTCTCTTTTCAAGAGGAAGAAGAAGATGAAATGAGGAGAGAGAGAGGTTATGATAGAATGAGCTCAATAATTTCTTTCTTGCAACCATATTGCAAAAGAAATGAATTATCTAAATGATAATAATGGAAATAAGAATAGTTGATGGTAAATATGGAATGACCACTATCATACCTCTTTTAATGAAGTGTAAGCATGAATCAAGGAAGACTTTCAAGGCATGAAAGTGGTCAATGGTCAACAAGTCAACCAAGGTCAACAAGTCAACAAAAAAACAACCATAACATAATTCTTATTTAATTACTATTATTAATAGATAATATAAAAATCCATTAGGGTTTGGAAAATGATAACTGTCAACTGTGCATACGCACCCGATCCGAAACCCTAATGAAAAACCTCATTCTCCGCCTCAAGCAACTGTGCATACACACCTGCATTCTCGTTCCGAGGAACAAGAATACCAAGATATAAAAGCAACCCCCAAAACATATACCAGTATCTGGCTCAAACCAGAGCCTGCCAGTATAATCCGTCCGGACTCCAAACGTGCACAAGTGCGCGGATGAGAACGAACCCTGTCGCAAAACCATGCGACCTCTACTCTGTTTTGCCCAGAGGCGAATACCCTCTGTGTGGGACTCTAAAGACTCGACACTACGCTGGCAGTGGGTTTAACCACAGACCGCAAGCGGCACTAGCTGTGCGTAACGGTCCCCAGGTAGATGCCGACAAGAAGGCTGACGAGGTGAAACCCCATCTGAACTCCTACTGAGTCTGAATGTGACATTCTCCGTACAGTCCGGTCTGTTCGTCTGATACATCGCATGGCGGGCCTAGGGGGCGGTAAAACGTCAGTCCCCCAATAGCGGTACAAGTCGTGTCGGAGTGAAGCCCAAAACACCCTGAGATAACACTGGAAACCTACCAGTATATCTCGCTTGCCCTGGCCAGGGACTACTCGTGTAATGGCTCTCCTAGACACAGCGCGATGTCAACCCCCAATACCGGGAGAGACGAATCCTGTCTAACCGTCACTGCCTCCAAGTGCTTCGGGACTGCACCCAACCACCACCTGTTTGCACGACTCCTTTGAGCCGTGGTAGGGTAGTGATCAAAATGCAGTGGGAACACACTCGAGGCGAAGTGTCAGTGTCAAGTCAGCGGACTAAGCTGTACTCATGTCACCTGGGAACTGATAACTGACGATAGGTATAATACCAACCTGTCAGTTCCCGACGAGTCCTGTCCAGTGTACTCGTAACCCAACGAGCACCCGTATACTATCTCCAGTACGACGTACTGATGGCTGTGGGACAGACCATCTCCCACACTGGGATGAGAAGCGCATACGCTAGTCTACTCCGGAGTATCGATGCCCTGTCTCGATAGTCCTACGACTAGGGACCTGTATAAGGATGTGCCTATAGATTACCCAGCCCCCACTAGTGTGACTGCCATCACAACGCTGGTAATCAAGCAAAGATCCTAAGGGCTCCACTAATGCGTATAAGTGATATACTGAAATAAACACAAGTACACATTGAAGTAGAAACAAACCAAGTAGCATACTACTATGTTGAGCAAGATTGTTTATACAAGGTGAATATCCCAAGCTTCCATCAAGTAATATACAAACTAGTATGATACAGTAATGGCCTCTAGGGCATATACACTAACAATCTCCCACTTGCACTAAGGCCATGTACTGGCGTATCGAAGACCTATCATCTCGATCAGCCGCTCGAACTGAGTCTGGGGTAGGGCCTTGGTGAATGGATCTGCAGTGTTCTCTTCTGAAGCAACCCTCCGAACCTCGATCTCCTTGCGATCCACGATCTCCCTGATCAGGTGATACCGCCTCAAGATGTGCCTGGATCTCTGATGGGACCTGGGTTCCTTTGCTAAAGCTATAGCCCCGTTGTTGTCGCAATACAGAGGTACTGGGTCAACAATGGACGGAACCACCTGAAGTTCTTTTAAGAACTTCCTTATCCAGACAGCTTCTTTTGCGGCATCAGATGCAGCGATGTATTCCGCTTCCATAGTCGAGTCTGCAACGGTTTCCTGTTTGGAACTCTTCCAACACACCGCCCCTCCGTTGAGGGTAAAGACAAAACCCGACATGGACTTGGAATCATCCTTGTCACTCTGGAAGCTGGAGTCAGCAAAGGCCTCAATCTGGAGGTCTTTTCCGCCATACACCAAGAACATCTCCTTAGTCCTCCTCAGGTACTTGAGAATGTTCTTTACCGCTATCCAATGTTTCTCCCCAGGGTTTGACTGATACCGGCTTACTACACTCAGTGCATAAGCTACATCCGGTCTGGTACACAACATCGCATACATTATAGAGCCTACCGCAGAAGCGTAGGGTATAATAGACATGCGATCCCTCTCCAAATCAGTCTTGGGAGACATCTCTTTAGAGAGGGTGATCCCGTGACAAGCCGGTAGGTTACCGCGCTTGGAATCTTCCATACTGAATCTTTTCAGTACGGTGTCGATGTACCTGGACTGTGAAAGTCCTAATATCCTCTTGGATCTATCACGATGGATCCGGATCCCCAGGATGTAAGAGGCATCACCCAGGTCTTTCATGGAGAACCTGTGTGACAAGAAACCCTTGACAGATTGTAGCATAGGAATGTCATTTCCTATTAAGAGAATGTCATCCACGTATAAAACAAGGAATACCACAGTTCTCGCTACAAATCTACTATAGATGCACGGTTCATCTGGATTTTTGATAAAGTCAAATTCCTTGACCGTCTCATCAAAACAGATGTTCCAACTCCGCGATGCCTGCTTTAGTCCATAGATGGACTTAAGCAACTTGCACACCTTTCCGCTGCTCCCACTCTGAATGAAACCCTCTGGCTGATCCATATAGACACACTCCTCTAAATTTCCATTTAGAAAAGCGGTTTTTACGTCCATCTGCCAAATCTCATAATCGTGGAAGGCAGCAATGGCAAGAAGGATCCGAATGGATTTCAGCATAGCCACTGGAGAAAAGGTTTCGTCGTAGTCCAAGCCAGGTCTTTGACGGAAACCCTTTGCTACAAGTCTAGCTTTATAGGTCTCAACCTGTCCATCTACACCAATCTTCCTTTTGAAGATCCACTTGCATCCTACGGGTTTTACCCCGTCTGGAGCAATGTCCAACGTCCATACTTTGTTGGTGTACATGGACTCCATTTCAGTCCGCATTGCATCCAGCCATTTTACCGAGTCAATGCTCTGAACGGCCTGCTGGAAGCTAGTAGGCTCATCATAGTCTATGATGCAATCCTCTCTATCCCCGTCTATGAGAAAACCGTAGTATCTCTCGGGCGGATGAGACTGCCTACTACTTCTACGGAGCGGCATAGGAATGTCCTGTTCATTTGAACCCTCTGGTTCCACTAAGCTTTCAGTAATAGTCCGTGGTTCTGGAATTTCTTCCAGTTCTACTGTGCTCCCACTTATCTGGTTTTCCAAAAACTCAGTTTCCAAGAAGTAGGCATGACGAGAAACAAGGACTTTTTGTTCCTCTTCACAGTAGAAGAAATATCCCTTGGAGTTCTTTGGATATCCCACGAACTTACACTGTACTGAGCGTGCCTCGAGCTTGTCCGCATGCTGCTTTTTAACAAAAGCTGGACATCCCCAAGTCTTGATGTGACTGAGATGGGGTCTCTTCCCACACCACATCTCATATGGTGTAGTAGGCACAGTCTTAGTAGGAACTCGGTTCAAAAGGTACGCAGCTGATTCTAGTGCATACCCCCAGAATGATCGCGGTAACTCAGCGTTACTCATCATGGACCGTACCATATCCAATAGGGTTCGGTTCCGTCTCTCCGATACACCGTTGTGTTGCGGAGTGTATGGAGGAGTAAGCTGAGAGAGAATCCCATTCTCTTTTAAGTAATTCAGGAACTCGGCACTTAAGTATTCTCCACCTCGATCCGATCTTAGAATCTTGATACTTTTGCCGGTCTGTTTTTCTACTTCATTCTTAAATTCCTGGAACTTTTCAAAAGATTCTGACTTATGTTTCATTAAGAAGACATAACCGTATCTTGAAAAATCATCCGTAAAAGTAATGAAGTAAGAATAACCGCTTCGTGCATGTGTAGACATTGGACCACACACGTCACTGTGTATGAGTCCCAAGAGCTCGCTCGCTCTTTCTCCGTGTCCAGTGAACGGAGTCTTTGTCATCTTTCCCATAAGACAAGATTCACAAGTGGCATAAGACTGATACTCGAACGGATCCAAGTATCCTTCTTTATGTAACTTAGTCAACCGTGTCTCATTGATGTGACCCAGTCTACAATGCCATAAGAAAGCCTGATTGATATCTGGAGACTTTCTTTTGTGTGTATTCTGGACATTGAAAATCTGTGGTTGGTTTAATACGTATATACCATTGCTCAGTGTACCTGACCCAATCAGAACTTGATTAAGGTGAATGTTTACAACATTACTTACAAACGCAAATTCATAACCTTCTTTAGAAACCAAAGATACAGAAATGATATTACAAGTTGCGTTGGGTACAAAAAAACAATTACGCAAAACCAAAACATGCCCATCTGTCATTCCCAGGTGATAGTCCCCCACGGCTTTAGCATCCATGCTAGCTCCGTTCGCAACTCTGAGGGTCATGTCACCTGCCTTCAAAAACCTACGGTTTCTCAACGCCTGCAAAGAATTACAGATATGAGATCCTGATCCGGTATCCAATACCCAGGAAGTAGAGTTTATAGAAAGACAGTTTTCAATAACATACACACCTGAAGCTGAAGCCGCAACCTGCTTCAGTTCCTGTGTCCTGGCTTTCCAAGCCCTGCAATCTTTCTTCCAGTGTCCACTCTTGTGACAATAGAAGCATTCCTCTTTACCAACAAGCTTCCCCGCTATCTTTGTTGCCTTTTCCTTTCCCTTCGCACCCACTTTACTAACACCGCCCCTTGGTTTGGCGGGGGCTTTCCTCTTCTTTCCCTTGGCTTTCGCCTTGGACCTAGAAGAAGAAGATCCTCCTACAAACAAAGTGGATGTATCCCTACCCTTCTGTAGGGTGCCCTCTGCGCTCCTCAGCAGGTTGAGGAGTTCTGAAAGTTCAACTTCCTTTTCTTGCAAGTTGAAATTCAGTATGAACTGGGCGTAAGTGGATGGAAGGGACTGGAGAATTATATCTGTATAAAGTTCACTGTCCAACGTGGTCCCAAGTTCCGCGAGCTCCTCAGTGTAGCCAATCATCTTAAGCACGTGGTCCGCTACCGATGATCCGACGGCCAACTTAGTCGAAAATAACTTCTTCGACACTTCGTATCTTGCGATACGAGACTGCTCTCCATACAGTTCTTTTGTATGAAGAAATATGGATTCCAAATCCATATTCTCGTGCCTCCTCTGATGGTCATTGTCCATCGAGGCAAGTACGAGGCATCTGGCCTTCGCGCTGTCAATCTCCCAAGTCTTACGGATTTCCTTATCCGCGACGCTGGAGGTGGGACCTGGGACGGGGGGAGCTTTGGTGGTAAGAAGATACCCCAGCTTGTCGTAAGAGATTGCCAATTTGACATTCCTGAGCCAATCTTTGTAGTTTGGCCCTGTCAATATGTTTTTATCTAGAAGTAACTTAAGTCCAGTCATTTCGATTTGGTCGCTGCAGGGGGAGAGAAGAAACACTTAGCACGATGCTCTTGCAAGTTTAGAATGGTTTTTAATTTGTCTAAACAGGATGGCTCCCACTGTCTCTCGAATCCCTCCTCAAACCACAAAGGAAGAATTAGCCGGGATCAATCCCACCGTACAATACTTGCTTAACCGTTCAGCCAGGCCAGTGTCGGTACTTCGAGGGAGGTTTTCCAACGCTTTCGCGAAGTTCCTTAATTTAAGAACCTCTTTTCCCTGGGGGCGTAGCCCCGCTAACACCTTTCTAGGCACCTACTAGGTTTATAGCATTGATCGTTTAGTGAGAAATTTCCCGAGGAGTAGCATATACTCACAGTAGGATCGGGATCCAAATATCATCGCGTGACGAAAATGAAGGAATCCTACCATAATCATCACACTCCAAATGGTATGCAAATCTAGCAAGTTTCAGTACTTATGAAACTCCCGATGTGGATTTTTGCCCCATGCTCTTATGACCTTGACTTTGGCCAACAAATCATAAGTCACATGTCAAGTTCTTCCCGTCGTTATCCAGGTTAATTTGAATCCACCCGTACATACCCTTGACTTTGGCCAACAAGGCAGTACGACTGTTCCAAATCAACGCATCTATCTATGCTGCACATGAATATCCAATAGCTACCAATCACTATGCCTTGACTTTGGCCAACAAACACAGCTTGAATACTATTGACTATTTATGTGAAACGACGGAGGGCTACGAATGGTTTTGGCGAAACCGTGAACGTAGTGAACTTGATATAATCGATGGAACGAGATAGCTTTTAGAAGGAGTGGCTCAAGCTCCGCATTTAAAAGTTAGTTTTGAAAAGAACCGAGTGGTTTTTCGAAAGTGTTCCATCGACTTAAAATTGGTTTATTATCTTGCATTAGTTCTTTTAATGCGTGATATTCTTGCATTAGTTCTTTTAATGCGTCCCATCATTTAATTCCTACCATTGCAGAAAACAACCAAAATATGACGTACGCTTATGCCATTCGCATTCGCCACGGGGTCCCGTCATCACTCGTTAGGTTACTTAACTAACGACAGAGCGGGGGCTGGGCTAGCGCGGCTGTAAAACATAAGCAACGCCTAAATAGAAAGCAATGATAGACATTACAGATCACAGATGAATACATTGGATATACTAGCAATCCGCATTTCTTTCGAGCCTGAAACGAAAAGCGGATAACACGGTCGCGGTGAATAGCAAATACCCCACCCAAGACCCCTACGGGTGCGGCAAACTACCCGCCAAGTTCCCGGTAGTTTGTGCACCCCACCATGGGTCTATCCTAGGAGCAAAAACAGTAAAAAGAATTATACAATGACGGCTACAACCCCGACCCGGTTGTGCGGCCAAACAAATAATATAATTACATCAATTTACATTTACAATGAATGAAAGAAAAACAAAAGCTCATCTCACATCCACCCCGGCTATTCACCCGCGACAGTCCAACACATTCATATACACATTCCAGTACATTACAGATCATGTATAACCCCGACTAATCGACTTATAGCGATTAGCCGACGTTCAATACATGCAAACATCACAGATATAACCAACATAGCCAAAGTGCAGTGAAGTTCGGAAAAAAAATACGGAATTATAGGACCCCAAAAGTGAATTTCAGTTCTGGAAAATCTGGGTACATATAATATATCTGAAAAATCCCAAAACCAACACAGAAGAACACTGCACGAAAAACGATGCAAAGATGACTACAACCTGCGGCGGTTCCGCGGCCAGATGAGTAGGTGAGGCCGCGGAAGGGCGGCGGCTTGGAGGAAACATGCTATCGTTTTTCTTGTGTGTTCTTAGAAAACCCTGAGACGATTTTACAAGTATAAAGTTTTTCATTTTGAGCCAAAAAAAAATCAACAGAAACTCAGGTTTTTAGTTTTCCGGTTTTGCGATTTTTCGGTTCCGAACTTCGTTACACTTCACTACCAAGCTAGTTTAAGTTTAGTTAGGCTCTGATACCACTGTAAGTCCATATTGCGACCCCCGGTGCTTACGGGGAGGCGGAAACGGTATAAAAAACGAATTTTTATCGCAAGAGGCAACATGGACTAAACTTGGTCGGGATCGTTGTCTAAACTAAAACTAGCAATCTAGCTAAAGAGAGTTAGCTACTATGGAAGATGGTTATACCTAAACTTGAACTCCTTCTTCTTCAAACCTTGTAGAGGTTGATGGTTCTCTTTACGTCGCCTTCTCCCGTCGAAGATGGATCCACCTCGAAGGTTCGACTTTGGGCTCTTCCTCGATCTTTGAGGGAACTAGGGTTTCCGGCTTGCTAAACCTTCATCCTAGAATGAGTAGAGAGAGATTAGGGTTTGCTTTTCTTTCTAAAGAGAATGATTCTCAACACATGAGAAGGTTTCTCTTTTCAAGAGGAAGAAGAAGATGAAATGAGGAGAGAGAGAGGTTATGATAGAATGAGCTCAATAATTTCTTTCTTGCAACCATATTGCAAAAGAAATGAATTATCTAAATGATAATAATGGAAATAAGAATAGTTGATGGTAAATATGGAATGACCACTATCATACCTCTTTTAATGAAGTGTAAGCATGAATCAAGGAAGACTTTCAAGGCATGAAAGTGGTCAATGGTCAACAAGTCAACCAAGGTCAACAAGTCAACAAAAAAACAACCATAACATAATTCTTATTTAATTACTATTATTAATAGATAATATACAAATCCATTAGGGTTTGGAAAATGATAACTGTCAACTGTGCATACGCACCCGATCCGAAACCCTAATGAAAAACCTCATTCTCCGCCTCAAGCAACTGTGCATACACACCTGCATTCTCGTTCCGAGGAACAAGAATACCAAGATATAAAAGCAACCCCCAAAACATATACCAGTATCTGGCTCAAACCAGAGCCTGCCAGTATAATCCGTCCGGACTCCAAACGTGCACAAGTGCGCGGATGAGAACGAACCCTGTCGCAAAACCATGCGACCTCTACTCTGTTTTGCCCAGAGGCGAATACCCTCTGTGTGGGACTCTAAAGACTCGACACTACGCTGGCAGTGGGTTTAACCACAGACCGCAAGCGGCACTAGCTGTGCGTAACGGTCCCCAGGTAGATGCCGACAAGAAGGCTGACGAGGTGAAACCCCATCTGAACTCCTACTGAGTCTGAATGTGACATTCTCCGTACAGTCCGGTCTGTTCGTCTGATACATCGCATGGCGGGCCTAGGGGGCGGTAAAACGTCAGTCCCCCAATAGCGGTACAAGTCGTGTCGGAGTGAAGCCCAAAACACCCTGAGATAACACTGGAAACCTACCAGTATATCTCGCTTGCCCTGGCCAGGGACTACTCGTGTAATGGCTCTCCTAGACACAGCGCGATGTCAACCCCCAATACCGGGAGAGACGAATCCTGTCTAACCGTCACTGCCTCCAAGTGCTTCGGGACTGCACCCAACCACCACCTGTTTGCACGACTCCTTTGAGCCGTGGTAGGGTAGTGATCAAAATGCAGTGGGAACACACTCGAGGCGAAGTGTCAGTGTCAAGTCAGCGGACTAAGCTGTACTCATGTCACCTGGGAACTGATAACTGACGATAGGTATAATACCAACCTGTCAGTTCCCGACGAGTCCTGTCCAGTGTACTCGTAACCCAACGAGCACCCGTATACTATCTCCAGTACGACGTACTGATGGCTGTGGGACAGACCATCTCCCACACTGGGATGAGAAGCGCATACGCTAGTCTACTCCGGAGTATCGATGCCCTGTCTCGATAGTCCTACGACTAGGGACCTGTATAAGGATGTGCCTATAGATTACCCAGCCCCCACTAGTGTGACTGCCATCACAACGCTGGTAATCAAGCAAAGATCCTAAGGGCTCCACTAATGCGTATAAGTGATATACTGAAATAAACACAAGTACACATTGAAGTAGAAACAAACCAAGTAGCATACTACTATGTTGAGCAAGATTGTTTATACAAGGTGAATATCCCAAGCTTCCATCAAGTAATATACAAACTAGTATGATACAGTAATGGCCTCTAGGGCATATACACTAACACTTAGGGCCACAGATCGTTGAGGAGACGACCGCGAAGATCCATAGGATGAGAGCAGCCCAGAGTAGGCAGAGGTCTTATGCGGACCGTCGACGACGCAGACTTGAGTTTTCTGTTGGTGATCCTGTTTTCTTGAGGGTCTTCCTAATGAAAGGTGTGATGAGGTTTGGGAAGAAAGGGAAGCTCAGTCCCAGGTATGTGGGCCCCTTCGAGATCCTCGAGCGTGTTGGTGCAGTAGCCTACCGTTTAGCCCTTCCGCCCAGCTTTCCAGATGTGCACCCCGTATTCCATGTCTCGATGCTCCGCAGATATCTACATGATCCTTCGCATGCGATTCAGCATCCGACGATCCAGCTTGAGCGTGACCTTTCCTATGCAGAGCAGCCGGTGATGATCTTGGATCGACAAGTGAAGAAATTGAGATCGAAGGACATTCCATCAGTTAAGGTACTTTGGCGTGGTCAGAACCGTGAGGAGGTCACTTGGGAGACCGAAAGCGAGATGATGAAGACGTATCCCCATCTTTTTGAAGGTAACCGTAGTTAGATTTTTGAAATTCGGGGACGAATTTCTTTAAGGGGGAGAGATTGTAACACCTTAGGATAAGGGTTAGTGAATAATTATATTTAAATAATGGTTTTCAACAAAAAAGTTTACCAAACTGTGTTTTAAATATTTTTCCTAATTTAATAGTTATTTTTCCAAAATTTTCCTTGGCTTGCACACACATGTGCATGTAAACTAGGGTTTTTAAATTAAGTTAATACTATAATTATTAACCATGGTGGGTTAATTATAGGATTAAGTCTTTTGGGTTATAAGTGAGTTTAATTAATTAGTTAAAGGTTACTTTAATTTGAATTAGTTTTTTTTATGTTGACTTGTGAGAGAGAGGGAGTGGGCATCATGGCTTAGCCCATGCTTGCCATTAATGAAGAGAGAGAGAGAGGGGTTGACCCTTGAGTGTTGGTTGTTTTTCTCTCATTTCTTTGTTTTCTCTCAAGTCTCTCAAACTCTCACACACACACACACTTACCTGAAGCAGCAGCAGCAGCAACATGAAGGCGGCAGCAGCAGCAGCATGAGAGCAGCAGCAGCAGCAAGAAGTAGCAACAGCAGCAGCAGTGAACAGCAACAGCAGCAACTGCAGCTTCTTCCCCTCCACTTCTTCATCTTCCTGCAACTTCCTAGGGTTAAGTATGAGGTATATTTCCTAACTTGCTTCCCTAGTTTGCTTAGTAGTGTGGTTTTGCTTCGGTTAGTGGATTTTAGTGCGTTTTAGTGCGATATGGGGTGTTTAGAGGGAACTTTGTGCTAATGAGGTGTAAATTGGTTTCAGTAGGACATTAGTGAGTTGTTGAGGCCATAGTAACCTAGTTCAACCCCAATTACACTAAAATACCACCAGTTTCACTAATTGTTGCAATATGTCGTATTTGTGCAAATTTGAGCTTTTCTGGATCTGCTTTTGACCCGAGGTGATATAAATGAAATTGAGTTGACTGTAGTATAGTGGTGTTGTGTTGATACCCCAGGTGAAACCCGACCCCTATATTGCTACAGTAGGCCGCCAATTTTCCCTTTCTGGCCGCCAATTGCGGCCAGATGGGTAGGGTTTGGGTTAGGGTTTGGTCCAGTGGGTTTCTGCTATTGTGTGTAGTGTTTTGGTATATATATTTTTGTAAGTCTAGTTCTGTAGCAAAATCTGGGACCAAATACCTATTTTGCCGTTTTCTAAACCTTCGCGACACGCGTGATACGTGAGTAGGTTTGGGTTTCTGCGTATCGCGGCGCGTCGGGGTAGTTTCTTGGCGCGTGATCACACGTTTTAACGTATCGCGCACACGCGCGATTGGTTTGCGACACGAGTGTCTAGTTGGACCGTAATGTCGCGTTTTTGTGAAATGAGCTTATGTGTGATATATGTTATGTGATTCTAGGTTCGCAGGCCAGTGAGACGGACGCTGCGAAGAAGGGCAAGCAGGTGGTTGGATACACTTAGCGCGAGACACGGTGAGTAGATTTCACATCTACGGGGATATCGCCCGCATGGCGTTATGCGTCAGGGCTGATAGGACCTTATTGTTATATATTGCATATACCATACCATGGATTGTCATCACATATTGCATTCCCTGCCATCTTTATATATATTGCTTAGAATTGATAGAACTGCCATGATCATACTGTTGTATATTGTTGTAGCTCATCTATATATGACATGACTTGAATTTCATACTTGATACCTATATCACATTGGATCGTTGCATTGTAGCTCATTTTTCTGTGACATGACTAGATATACATACTTGATGCACATATCACATCACAATTACTTGTATTATTGGTTGAGATTTCTTGTGAATTCTGGATTTGGGAACCGTGGCCCTTTTCAAATAAGTAATCAATAAAAAAAAAACCGGTTCCCTTGATATGATGTTTTGGGGCGTCGCCCCGTGTTTTCTCGGTGCTAGAGGCAGGTACTGAGAGAGGGCTGACCCGGACTGACGGATGCCCGATGGATTGATATAGGGCCGACCCGGAATGACGGATGCCCGATGTATTGTGAGAGGGATGACCCGGACTGACGGATTCCCGATATATATACTTTGAGAGAGGGCTGACCCGGAATGACGGATGCCCGATGGATTGATATAGGGCCGACCCGGAATGACGGATGCCCGATGTATTGTGAGAGGGATGACCCGGACTGATGGATTCCCGATATATACTTTGAGAGAGGGCTGACCCGGAATGACGGATGCCCGATACAGGATGTTTTGCGTGTCGATGCTAGACACGAGTATTTATGATATTTGGGTGCCGATGTTGGGCACTCGGGATTCTCAAGGATATACAGGATATGAGGGCCGATGGAGTATCGGCGTTTGGGATGTTGGGATTTGTGGTGCATACCTACATATGTAGTCCAACTTGATACTTCATGTAGATACTATATTCCCATGCTACACATTTATTATCACATCTCATCCTGTAGTTATATCACCTGATAGAGGACTTGCATTATTATTATGCATACTGCTTACCCGCATTGATATCATCTGCTGGCATTGGTTAGAGTAGCGCTGTACGTGCATGCTTGCGATTACCTTTATATGTTATCTCTATTCACGAGTTGGCAACTCACCCCCGTTGTGCCACAGTATTTGCAGGTTGCCCTTGGGAGTAGTCACGGCTGGCTGTTATCGCATCTTTTGGCACAGATACCCCTTTTAAGCAGAGATAGCCTTTTGCTGATTGGTGGGTTTTGTACGGTATCTGTTATCTTTCAGTGTATTTGGATGTATCTAGTACTCTCCATCTACTTTTCTGTATTGACTTAGAGACAGTTGAGAGGACGATATGTATGACTTTATATTCTGGTGTCGAGCTCGCATGTGAGCCGACTTTACTTTTGCAGTCTCATCTTTTATGATATTGTCCTTGCTTTACTGTGTATTCTTCGCTACGGCGTCGTATATCTTATTGTGATGCTTCATTCATTTTACTCTTCATTTCTGTATTTTACTCGTCATTTCTGTTACACCTTGTTTCTTTCTGACTGGCGGGGCAAATGTTTTAAAAAGGAAATGTTACCAAAATTATAAAACTTATAACTTTTGAACTTAAAAAGGATTTCTACTAAATAAATGGAAGTTTTTCAGACATGTACGATTGTTTTTACAAAATGTTTTAAAATCACTCTATATTTATTGGTTTTGATTTCTGGGTTCGGCTTACTTAGCCGCGTTACGCCTGTAGACGTTGCGTGGTTAAGTGCCGGTCACGAGTCGAATTCTCGGGTCATGACAGGATCAAAGTGATACCTCATAAATCCTGGGTTTTGGATCTATGAGATAGATCTAAATGGATGTTAGGACTCTCACTAGTTGTAGTAAGATGGTATCAATCGATCCTGGGGAGAATCACTGGAAGGGTTCCAGGGTGATAAGGACGACTGAAAGTCAGTCGCAGACATTGTCTTTGCCCTCGGTAAAGGGACGGTATGTTGGAAGATTTCCAAGCTAGATACTGTGGCTAACTAGACGATAAAGGCAGGATACATCGCTACTTAAGATGCTACCAAAGAGGCTGTTTGGGTGTACATTGGTTCATGAGATGAACTACGTTCCTACCATTGTGAGACAATGGAGTTGTGGCTTATGCCAAAGAACGCCGGTCCCTTCAGTGATCCAGACATATTCTAAGGCAGTGTCACCTGATCATGGAGATGGTTGATCTCCAAGGGATCGTGGTTAGGAGAGTAGACTCAGAGGACAACACGGCGGATCCACTCATAAAGGCCTTTTCCCAGAGAGAGACTTTTATGGGATGGTTTAGTATGAGATACTATAACCACTGCTACAGATGGCCCTAGTGCAAGTGGAAGATTGTTAGTTATATGTATGCCCTAGAGGCCATTGCTATACATAGGATGTATATTGTAGTGGATGCTTGGACATATATAGGGAGGACTTTCTTGCCCGACATGATAGTATGCTATCTGGTTGCTCTTTACCTTAACGTGTACACTGATTGTCTCTCTGTTACATGTTGGTAAAGCCCTTAGGATGTGTACTTAACTACCTGGACTATGATGTGGATCATACTAGTGGGGACATTGTAGTCCATAAGTACATCCTTCAAGGTCCCTAGTCATGGGTGTATCGAGACGGGGCATCGATATACCAGAGTAGACTAGCGTATACCTTCTCGACCCATACAGATGGGCGATGGATGATCCCATATCCACTGGTGTTTGACATCGGAGATGATATACGGGTGCTCAGTGGAGACTGGGTACACTGGACGGACTCGCCGAGAACTCCCAGATGGTATTATACCTTACGTCAGATGGCAGTTCTCTGGTGACACTGGTACAGAGTAGTCTGTTGACCCGAGATCATCATAGAGTCTTGTGTGGTTCCCACTGTGCTTTGATTTCCACCTTACCACGTCTAAGAGGGCATGCAAAACGGTGGTTTTTGGGTACATTCCCGAATCACATGGAGGCAATGAGCGATAGGAGGGGATTCGTCTCTCCTGGTATAGGGAGTTGATGTTGCGCTGTGTTCGATTGGCTATAACCGGAAATCCCTGGCCAGGGTTGCTGAGATTTACTGGTAGGTGTTACCAGTAGTTTCTCGAACTGTTATAGACCTCATATCGACACGACTTATCGAGCTATTGGGGTCTGACGTTTACCACCCTAGGCGAGATATGCGACATATCAGACGACGAGACCGGACTGTACGGTAAGTGTTACTGGTTGGATTCACAGGAGTGTGAGCGGGCTTGCTCGTCGATTTTCTGATCACTCAATACCCGGGTGGCCGTTACGTTTAGCAGACCGCTTGCGGCTTGTGGATGTTTGATATGATCATCATCTGCTGCCGGCGTATTGACGAGTCTTTAGAGTCCTACACAGTGGTTTTCTGGCTCAAGCGAAACGAAATAGGAGCGCATATGAGATATGTGCAGGACCGAGAATAATGCGTGTATGTGATACTGTATTCCATTCTCACGATGAATGTATCGAATGGTAGTATGTGATATAACCTAGTTATCAAATCAAGGATTGATTCGATAAGTCGATACATTGGATACTAGTCGGTTATATGCAATATGACCGGATCATTGAATCAAGTGTTGATTTAATGATTTAATGTATAATCATATATTTGATATATTACTTTGCATTAACTAGTATTGGTTCACTTAAAAAGGATTTTCTCACTTGAAATACACAAGTTGTATATGTGATATACTTTTGTGCACTTGTTTGTATCATGTTTGATGATACATGCCAACTTGGGTTTGTGTAAAGAATTAAACCATGGTTATTTAAATGGTTAGGGTTTTGATTTTCTTATTGTCACGACCCGCAGGGTAAGGAACGTGATTGGCACTTAAGTTTACGAAACGTCTCAAGGCGTCCGTAAAATAAGTAAGCCAATGCCCAGAAACCAAAACCAAATAAGCAAAAGAGTGAAGAAAACCCAATCAATTGAAGAGAGTTTATCAAATAAGTCATATAAAACCCTTTTTAAAAACAATATCAATTTTTCCAAAAATTTCGGCAGAGTCTCCTTTGTAAATACTGGCCCCCAAAATGGGTACAACAAAATTATAAATGAATCCAACAAATATGGCATCCCCAAGCGGGTGCTAGCTCTTCTCCACAAGGCGGTCACAAATCCCACGCAATATAAAGCAACAACATGCGAAATAACCATAATGAAGCATAAGAAAACAGCATGTCGACTCAAGTGAGCTCGACCCCAAAATACAGCATAAAAGTCCACAAACCTCACAGTCTCATCTGTAGGTCAATATACAATAATACTGGTAGATACAGTAGATGGAGTGCACTAGATACAAAGAATATACAAGGTGGTACAAAAATAATAATATAACCCACCTAAGAGCAAAACCTCGAGTCCAGGCAAAAGAGCAAAATAAGCAAGTGCGCCCGCCGCTACTGTACTGACGGAGCGGACCTGAAAAAGGCTGTGGCACAACGGAGGTGAGTTGCCAACTCGTGAGTAATAAATAACATCTACACAGGCTATCGTATGCATGCACACAAGCATCCTAGCATCTAAATACTGGTAAGGCAGGACATAATGGCAAGTATGTATGCAATATGAATATACTAGCAGGTATGAATGCAATGCGAGTCAACTCGTGATATGAATGTGTAAGTATAAGAAATCATGTTTTTCCCTTTAAGAATCTCTTTTGAAATACCAGCACAATACCAATAGAATCAACAAGAACCTGTGTCCAGCAACGACACCTCAAAACTATCATAAATCTCATATATCCATGTCATAGTATCTCTGGCCTCAGCCATCCGGCTGACCCAGCTCAATATCAAAATCTCATCATCTCGCGGCCACGGTCGGTATCCTCTGGATATCCGCCGTGCCAAACAGTCACCGGTAGGTAATCCGTCCCCTGCCAAGCTCAACGTCAACACCACATTCATATTGCCCCGGGGTACCATACCGAGCCCACCATGTACCCGTGACGGTTCCTCCACTCCTCGACACGGATCTCGAAAACCACAGCAAACTCATGGTGGACGACACTTTACATCACTAGAAAACCGCAATTACATATTTTAAAAACATAATAAGTTTAGAAATTTGCGGTTTTCCTCCGAAATCCAGAAATATCATAAAATCTCAAGAAATCCTCATAAGTGCATATATCAATGGTGATGAATGCATATGGTATCAATAATTAAGCTACGATGTATGATTAATAGACTAGGCATGAACAAATAATATGATGAGGTACATGCACATGAATAGCAATCCTACGATTTCATTTTAAGGAATTAAAGGCAATAACACAGGTTTAAGCATCAATTAGTAAAAGGTTTCAAATTATAGGTTATCTAGTGTGGTGGCATGGCAATTACCAGGGCGTGTGTGTAAGCAT
This sequence comes from Agapanthus africanus, assembly GCA_030015575.1. NCBI lineage: Eukaryota > Viridiplantae > Streptophyta > Magnoliopsida > Asparagales > Amaryllidaceae > Agapanthus > Agapanthus africanus. The sequence goes on from JASDDO010000029.1 coordinate 60,235,156, forward strand.
GAATAGTGCTCGTGCTGCATATAAAAACCCTGGCAATGGTGCAGGTGTCCTATAAAATGGTTTCGTATATGTATGTCAATATAGGGCATGAATGTAGCAAATAATCATACAAGTATTACATCCCTAATTACTAACATTACTAAGAATCTTTTAAGTTACTAAAACTATCGGGCGGCATGCGCCATCCAACGATAGTCCCCCGTTGATGTTACATCTACTCACCGGAATCCCTAGCTAGTCACGTCCAATCACCTCTTTCCCCTTTCGTGCCGCGTCTGACGTCTCCGCGACCGAATCTGGAATTTACACTAATACCAAACATAAGGTTACAAATCAAGAACGACGCAATTCCCTAACGAAAATACCAACGTTCACTAGCTAGGTACAACGTGCACAAGGTGCGCGGAACACACGCGAAAATCGCAAAAACTGCAAAAATCGCCGATTTGGTCGCCCGGCAAAACTAAAACACGACTACTCAAAAATCCGCACTCACACATCCTAAAAGTCATAGGATATTCCAACAATATAATCTAGATATCGCAATTAATTCGCCACAATAATATAATAAAAACCTAGTAAGCTAGAAGTTTGCAAATTTGGTGCAAACATCGACAATTTGCGACAAAGTGCACACATTATCACACAAATATCCAAATTAAACAATTAAAAAGCCACTACAATTAAATTAACCCCTTTACCATGCATCAAAACCCACATTCCATGCACAAACCTTTTCTTGATTTTGATAATTAGCAACATTAATGAAAATTTCACACAACTTTAACATATATTAGCCTAATATGAAGCCACTTAAGCAAAGTAACCATATAAATTGGTTAAGTAAACAACTAGGTTAATTAAAAAGACTTAATTGACTAAAACATGGTTTCAAGAAACCCTAGTTTAATTTTCAATCATTAACTAAAAAAAACTAGATTAGGATTAACACTAAAATTAACACTAAGCAACTAGATTAAAGTATTCTAACCATAAGAAATTAAAAGAGTAGAAATTATACCTCAAACCTATGGATCTAGCAAGAAGAAATTTGCCTCAATGATGGCCTCCTAGCACCATGATTCCAAGCAAGAGAGGTGAAGGAAAAAGGGATGAAGAATGGGGTTTTAATTTGTGAGTTTTAGCTTGAATTTTGGAGCAACTTGATGAATTTTTGAACAAGATGAAAAGAAAAATGATGAAGAGGGGAGGGGCTGCAGATTTTGGCCAGAGGAGAGAGAGGGGAGTGGTGTGGGTGTATGGAAAAAGTCATGGTCAACCCCCCTCAAAGTCAAAGCACCATACCTTCAACATACAATATTTTAAACATACACATTCAACTCAATTCATCCTTAACAAAAGAATTTTAAAAAAAAAGAGAGAGGGGGAATTTTATGCAGTTTGGGACAGCCAAGGAGATGTGAGGATGTGTGTGTGAGAGTGCACAAAAATTTGTTTGCACAAAGACCCCCTACAAGTCCAAAATTGCAAGTTTAAGCTTAATTTCAATAAATTTCGTTTTCCATAATAAAAATTAGTTAAAACTTAAAATAAATTACTAAAAATTTATGTTACAACTAGATTTTAATTAACATGATTTTAAAGCTTAAATTTAGCCCATTTAAATTTGTATTTATCGCTAATTTAATGTATTTTCTTACCGGCTTAAAATAATATTAAAAAATTGAAAAATAGGGAAAATTTTTTAAATGACCAAAATTTAATAAGTAACTCATTAGCTACTAAAAACAAGCAATTAGCTACCCATTTTAGGTATAACTAGTCCTAAACTACAAAATAACAAAAAAGACGGTTTTCGGAAAAATACCGAATTTTCACCGATTTTCAGGAAAACACCAAAACGAATTTTCAAGGCGCTACAATCTTCCCCCCTTAAAGAAATTCGGTCCCCGAATTTAAAAATATAACTACGCGTACCTTCAAAGAGATGGGGATATTTCTTCCTCATCTCGCCCTCAGTCTCCCAGGTAACCTCCTCGCTGATCGGGCTACGCCAAAGGACCTTGACGGTTGGTATAATCTTCGATATTAACTTCTTCACTTGCCGATCCAGGATGGCCACCGGCTGCTCTGCAAAAGAAAGGTCGCGCTCTAGCTGGACTGTCGGGTGCTGAATCGCATGCGAAGGGTCGTGAAGGTACTTGCGGAGCATCGAAACATGGAAGACGGGGTGAACATCGGGAAAGCTGGGTGGAAGGGTCAAACGATATGCAACTGCGCCAACACGCTCGAGGATCTCGAAGGGACCTACGAATCTAGGGCTAAGCTTCCCCTTTTGCCCAAAACGCATCACGCCCTTCATCGGAGAGACTTTCAGAAAAACATGGTCGCCAACTGCGAACTCTAATCTACGACGGCGCCTGTCTGCATACGATTTCTGCCTGCTCTGAGCCGCTCTCATCCGGTCTCGGATCAACTGTATCTTCGCTGTCGTCTGCTCAACAAGCTGCGGCCCCAAATTGCTGCTCTCGCTGAGCTTTGTCCAACAGACGGGCGATCTGCATCTCCTCCCATACAATGCCTCGAAAGGTGCCATCTGAATAGTATCCTGGAAGCTGTTGTTGTAGGAGAACTCCACTAGTGGTAAATGACGATCCCAGCTACCGCCGAAGTCTAAAACGCACGCTCTGAGCATGTCCTCGAGAGTCTGAATGGTCCGCTCTGACTGTCCGTCGGTCTGCGGATGAAATGCTGTGCTGAAGCTTAAACGAGTGCCCAAACCCTCCTGGAGTCTCTGCCATAGTCGGCTGGTAAACTGAGTGCCTCGATTTGACACGATACAAGTCGGTACGCCATGTAGTCGCACGATCTCGTCAATATAGAGCTGAGCATACTGAGCGAAGCTGAAAGTCATCTTCACTGGCAGGAAGTGAGCCGCTTTCGTCAATCGATCTACGATCACCCAGATGGAGTCGTACCCTCGACTGGTCCTGGGTAGACCCACAACGAAGTCCATCGAAATCTGCTCCCATTTCCACTCTGGAATGGGTAACGGCTGTAGCTCTCCTGCAGGCCTCTGGTGCTCGGCCTTGACTTGCTGACAAGTCAGGCATCTCGATACAAACTCCGCAATGTCCCTCTTCATCCCGTCCCACCAGTTGGTCTCTCTCATATCATGGTACATCTTAGTGGAACCGGGGTGGACACTATACACTGATCGGTGTGCCTCCTCAAGAATGTCGCGCCGTAATCCATCAGCATCTGGTACGCACAGTCTAGATCCATATCGTAAAATCCCCTGATCGTCAATCACGAACTCGGAAAATCTGCCCTGTCCCATCTGTGCCATGATCTCTGAGAAACGGTCGTCACTGCGCTGTGCCTCATATATACGGTCAAGCAACTGTGGGCGTGCACGAACATGCACGAGCTGTCCCCCTGTCTGAGTGAACTCGAACTCAACTCGGCTGTCGCATAGCATCTGCCAATCTGCTGACGACTGCCTCTGCACTGCGTGCAAAAGGGATAGACTACCCCCGGGCCTCCTACTCAACGCATCTGCCACTACATTCGCCTTGCCTGGGTGATATAAGATCTCGCAGTTGTAGTCTTTCACTAACTCCATCCAACGACGTTGTCTGAGGTTCAGGTCTCGCTGCTGAAATATGTACTTTAAGCTCTTGTGATCGGTGAATATCTGACACGACTCGCCGTATAGGTAATGTCGCCAAATCTTCAGTGCAAAGACCACTGCAGCCATCTCCAAATCGTGAGTGGGGTAGTTCTGTTCATGCTTCTTCAACTGCCGAGAAGCATAAGCGATCACCCGGCCATGCTGCATCAACACGCATCCTAATCCCACTCGCGAAGCATCACAGTAGACCACAAATCCGCCTGATCCCGAAGGCAAAGATAATACCGGCGCCGTAGTCAAATGAGTCCGTAGCTGCTGAAAACTGCGCTCGCACTCCTCCGTCCAGACGAAAGGAACTCCCTTCCGGGTCAAACCGGTCAACGGTGCAGCTATACGGGAGAAGTCCTGAACAAAACGCCTGTAGTAGCCTGCCAGGCCTAGAAAACTACGGATCTCAGTAACCGATGTAGGTCGGGGCCACTGCTGAACAGCCTCAATCTTCTTCGGGTCCACACAAATGCCGTCTCTCATAACCACGTGACCCAAGAATCCGACGCTGTCCAGCCAGAAAGCACACTTGGAGAACTTTGCAAATAGCTGGTGCTCCCTCAGAGTCTGTAACGTAATCCGCAAGTGCTGCTCGTGCTCCTCTCTGCTCCGGGAGTACACCAAGATATCGTCGATAAACACGATGATGAACAAGTCAAGATACGGCCTGAATGTACGGTTCATCAAATCCATGAATGCTGCTGGGGCGTTGGTGAGTCCGAACGACATCACCAAAAACTCGTAGTGGCCGTAGCGCGTGCGGAAAGTTGTCCTTGGTACATCCTCCTGTCGAACTCGCAGCTGATGGTATCCTGATCGTAAGTCGATCCTCGAAAAATATCCTGCACCCTGAAGCTGGTCGAACAAATCATCAATGCGTGGCAACGGATACCTGTTCCGAACGGTAACTTTGTTCAGCTGGCGGTAGTCGATGCATAAGCGCAAACTTCCATCCTTCTTCTTGACAAACAGGACCGGAGCACCCCACGGAGAAACACTAGGTCGAATAAGCCCCTTATTTAACAAATCCTGCAACTGATCCTTCAGCTCTCGAAGCTCTGCCGGGGCCATCCGATAAGGCGGTATAGAAATAGGCCCCGAGCCGGGAATCAAATCGATGCAGAACTCAACGTCGCGCTCAGGTGGTAGCCCAGGTAGCTCATCAGGGAAAACATCAGGGAACTCACAAACAACCGGGACCCGGTCCAACGGAACCTCTGCAGCTCGAGTATCACAAATATACGCTAAGAATCCTTGACATCCCTTCCGCAAGAGCTGACCAGCGCGAAGAGACGAAATCAAGCTGGGAAGGGTGACGCTGCGGTCTCCCTGAATAACAAGGACTGGCTCTCCCGGAAAGCTAAATCTGACTGCCTTCTCACGGCAGTCCACCGAAGCATAACAAGTGGCTAGCCAATCCATGCCCAGAAGCACGTCAAAGTCCAACATATCGAGGAGAATCAAATCAACCGATGAATCCCTCTCCCCGATACGAACGGAACACAAACGAAAAACAAAACGAGCGACAAACGACTCGCCTACCGGAGTACTAACAACAAGCGGATGATCCAACGACGACGACTCACTGCCCAACATTGGTGCAAAGTGTGTAGAGACGTACGAATGTGTGGAACCTGGGTCAAATAATACCCGTGAGTCGAAAGAACAAACTGGCAAGGTACCTGTCACAACGGCATTGGATGCCTGCGCATCCTGCGGTGTCAAAGCAAATACTCGGGCCTGTCCTCCACCGATAGCGGGCTGACCTCGACCTCGGCCTTTGCCTCCTCGTCCTCTCTGAACAGGACCGCCGTGTCCACGGCCTCTGGATGCACCTAGCTGGCGTGGAGCATCGCCTGGGGTAGGAAGTAGGGCTCTCTGAGGAGGGGGTGGTGATGGTGGTAGGGTCACATGCGGAACTGTCGCTGCTCCCTGTCGTCTCGCCGGACAGTCTCTGACAAGATGGTGCAGACTCCCGCACCCAAAACACCCTGGCGACGGCTGCTACCTATGAGGATAAGAACCATATAACTGTCCCCGCCCAAATCCTTTTCCAGGCCTATCTCTCGGAAAGAATCAGGCGCGCTGCCTATGAGACGGTACATCGGTGCGAATCCTCTTCGGCCCAGAAACGGCCGAAGTCTATGATATGCGTGCCTCCATCCGCAATGCCGTATCCATAGCAGCTGAATAAGTATCGTAGTGCTGGGCGCCAATGGCAAGATATAGCTGGGCATCAAGTCCCTGTACAAACCTCTTCACCATCTTCTCTTCGGTATCCACCAAATACTGAGCATATTGGGATAACTGTGTAAACTGGATGTCATACTCAGACACCGTCATCCCAGGTGTCTTGACTAAGGCCTCGAAGCTACGAGCTCTGGCGTCACGAATGCTCTCTGGGAGGAAACGAGCTAGAAAGACCGCTGTAAACTCGGCCCAAGTCATAGGCGATAGACCTGCAGCTCGACCCCTCAAGACTGACTCCCACCATGTCTGTGTTAGTTATATGTATGCCCTAGAGGCCATTACTGTACATAGGATGTATATTGTAGTGGATGCTGGGACATATATAGGGAGGACTTTCTTGCTCGACATGATAGTATGCTATCTGGTTGCTCTTTACCTTAACGTATATACTGATTGTCTCTCTGTTACATGTTGGTAAAGCCCTTAGGATGTGTGCTTGACTACCTGGACTATGATGCGGATCATACTAGTGGGGACATGGTAGTCCATAAGTACATCCTTCAAAGTCCCTAGTCGTGGGTGTATCGAGACGGGGCATCGATATACCAGAGTAGACTAGCGTATACCTTCTCGACCCATACAGATGGGCGATGGATGATCCCATATCCATTGGTGTTTGACATCAGAGATGATATACGGGTGCTCAGTAGAGACTGGGTACACTGGACGGACTCGCCGAGAACTCCCAGATGGTATTATACCTCACGTCAGATGGCAGTTCTCTGGTGACACTGGTACAGAGTAGTCTGTTGACCCGAGATCGTCATAGAGTCTTGTGTGGTTCCCACTGTGCTTTGATTTCCATCTTACCACGTCCAAGAGGGCGTGCAAAACGGTGGTTTTTGGGTACAGTCCCGAGTCACATGGAGGCAATGAGCGATAGGAGGGGATTCGTCTCTCCCGGTATAGGGGGTTGATGTTGCGCTGTGTTCGATTGGCTATAACAGGAAATCCCTGGCCAGGGTTGCTGAGATTTACTGGTAAGTGTTACCAGTAGTTTCTCGAACAGTTATAGACCTCATATCGACACGACTTATCGAGCTATTAGGGTCTGACGTTTACCACCCCTAGGCGAGATATGCGATATATCAGACGATCAGACTGGACTGTACGGTAGTGTTACTGGTCGGATTCACTGGAGTGTGAGCGGGCTTGCTCGTCGATCTTCAGATCGCTCAATACCCGTATGGCCGTTACGTTTAGCAGACCGCTTGCGGCTTGTGGATGTTTGATATGATCATCATCTGCTGCCGGCGTATTGACGAGTCTTTAGAGTCCTACACAGAGGTTTCCTGGCTCAAGCGAAACGAAATAGGAGCGCATATGAGATATGTGCGGGACCGAGAATAATACGTGTATGTGATACCGTATTCCATTCTCGCGATGAATGTATCGATTAGGTTATATGCGATATACCCTAGTTATCGAATCAAAGGTTGATTTGATAAGCCGATACATTATATACTAGTCGGTTGTGTGCGACATGACCGGGTCATTGAATCAAGTGTTGATTTAATGATTTAATGCATAATTATATATTTGATATATTACTTTGCGTTAACTAGTATTGGTTCACTTTATATGGATTTTCTCACTTGTAATGTGCACATTGTATATGTGATATACATTTGTACATTTGCTTGTATCATGTTTGATGATACATGATTGTTTAAGTGTATGTTAAGAATAAACCATGGTTATTTATATGATTAGGGTTTTATTTCCTTTTCTTATTTATTTATCTATTTATTCATTTTGGAAATAATTAGAAAAGGCATAAAGAGAAAATGGTGGCTAATTTTGTTTCATATTGAAGCTTCTTGAAGACTTTGACCTAGTGACCATTTTGTTCTTATCCTTAACCCTAACCATTCCATTAACCATGGTCTTTTCTCTACACTTAACTAAGGTTGAATATATGATAAGTATTCATTTACTTTTTCTTTTTAATTAACTTATCATAATAAGCTTCTTCTTCTTCTTCCTTGACTTTAAGAAGAAAAGCTTCACCTCCATCAATGGTGATTGATGCATATGAGTGAGAAATCCAATTCTAAAGTCTACCCACTTCCTATTTCTTCATCCTCTACCTCTTGCCAAGTAGTAGAGTGTGTTTTCTTCACAAGTTTCTTGACTTGGTGAAGTCGGAGCTTGATTTAGCGATGCCTCGACGTAGATCATCTTCGGCATGGACATCGACGACCTAGCTTGCCCATTCTCCGACGAAGCCGACTCTTGAGCCCGGATTTGATTTGGACAGCGGAGAGGACCTCGTTGCGGAGCTATGGAGGTGGAGCACCGGATCTACAAAGGTTGTAATTCCGTATCTTGTAGTTAAGTGTTAACTAGTTAGCTTTTTCGCCTAGACATCTAGCAAACGATCCGTAGTTTAGGGTTTGTAGGCACGTTAAAATTTGAAATGGGCATGTTCGATGCCTTGCGACACCTCTTGGGAGTGCCTAGGAACCCTACAGTGGTATCAGAGCCTAGCTAGAGCCTTAGGCGAAGTCCAGACGGAATTTGAAGTCCGAACGAACCCGAAACCCCGAACCAATATTGCTCTCTGTCCTTTTTGCAAAAATGTGGATTTTTGTGTATTAAAAATTGCCAAAAAATTCAGCAGGTAATTGCATGAGTTACTGTGAAGCACGTGATAGTAACTCGATGAAAGAAGCGCGGATCCGCGGCCCCCACCATAGTAATAGCGGCGGTTCCGCGGCTACAATGTTGAGTTACCCCACGTGGCTTGCACAGTAATTCATGTTTTGTGCTGCTGAGTCTTCTGGAAATTTTTAATAATTTTTACAGAGTTGAATTTTCTGTGTTGTTTTGGGGATTCGAATGTTCGATCGGATTACCAAATTTTGTCTGTGTGGCTTTCCGGATAAATTTAAGAATATGTTAAAAAGTTCGACCGGATATAAATACCCAATTTTTCCCCTGTCGGGAAATTTCCAAGTGTTGGATTTTTCCGTAGTTTAACGACGTTCTAAGTAGTGCAAGTAACGCGATGGTCCCTCTAGAAGACACAAATCTTAACTCGATTATGTGACCGTCTTGAACTGCCCTTTGAACCTTCGGGTTTGGGGCAGTACGGCGTGCCACATGTGAGGCGTTGGCTTGACCCTTCTACGGCTGGACCGTTGGTACTGAGGCACGAACTGAATGTTGCTAGACTTGTTTCATGTGTTGATCTGTATCGGGAAAACTTGGGTGTTCGATTGTTCGATCGGAAAGTTTGACATTTTCTATTTATCCGGAATGGGATACAATAATTGGAATTCACAAGTAGTTATGTGATAACTAAATGAATGATATAAACATAGCAGTTTAGTCTCACTTGATCGGTTGCCACAGAATTTTGATGTGATCAAAAGTCCGTCGCAATCACGTAGCGTACGCGGATACTTGCCGGGTAAACTTAATAGACAGCCTCACTCCATAACCCCGACCAAGTGACTGTAGGAGAACCCCGTCGCCGAAAGCATCCCTCCGGGTGCTCGCGGTAGCGGTGTTCCGCCTTGGTGCACTTCGTCGACGGTATCGGGGGTGCAGCCGTCTACTGAAGTTTGCGACGAGCATTCGATCAAAATGTTGGGAATCCTGTTGAATTGCCCGACTTGGTATTGAAAAGTGTTTTCGATAATGAGACTAAAATGCGGGGTTTATAATTGTTGGGCATGTGATGTCTAAGTAATTCATTTGGTCAGGCATGCGATGTCTGAGATGATTACGGATTCCAACTGTTGTAGTTTTACACTTTCTTTTCTGTGACCGTAAGTGTAATATGTGATATCGCCGGTTTCGTTGCTATATGTCAACGACAATTGGGATGCGCATATTTACTTACGTTGATGACATCTGATATTATGTGTTGCTGGATATGTTATATTGGATCGTCGTGTTTGAATAGCCGGGGGTTTTTATGTGAGATGAGTGTTTTTCATTTTCATTCATGTAAAAACTTGTATGTAATATTCTTTTATTGGGGCGCTTCCAGGTAGCGGAAGTTGTCACCGTTTGTATATTATTTACTTTTCCGCGCTAGGATAGACCCAAGGAGGAGGGCACAAGTAACCGGGTTCTGGAGTCCAGTGGGAGACCAACTCGAGGAGTCGAGTCCGGGTCTCCTAACTCTAGAATTGGTAGGGTTGCTTGCCGCTCTCATAGGGGTCTAGGGGTGTGGGTTTGGCTATTAATCACGACCGTGGAATCCGTGTTTTATACTGGCTCGTATTGAAAACACGGACGTCCTAGTATATCCAATATTTCATATGATTCTTCTGCTGCGATATCTGTGATGTGATCATGAGATGTTCTGTGATAGATACAGTATATAGTATATATGATATATTATATAGACGTTACTTATGTTTTACACCCGCGCTAGCCCTGCCCTGCTCTGCCCTTAGTTACCTAACCTAACGGTGCACGAGGGGACATCGAGGCGAATGTGGATGGCATAAGTGTACGTCGTATTTATCTGTGATGATTAGGTACTTAAATGATGGGACTTCATTAATGTGATTAATGAAATAAAAGAAACCTAAGATGTTGTAGAATCGAATTTCAAAATTAAAAAAGGTAGCTACAGTTCTTGCTTTGCACAGCGGTATATGCGATATATCCTGCACCTTATTCGATGAGGAAAGGACCGAGATCCCTTCACCGGGAGTGACTCCTTCAGCAATAACTGGTCGATGCTACGCCCTCGGTTTGTCTTTTGATTGCTTTTAAGAGTTTTTGCTTTGCACAGTGATATATATGATATATCCCGCACCTCATTCGACGAGGAAAGGACCGACGATCCCTTCACCGGGAGTGACTCCTTTAGCAAAACTAGAAAAGCCTCAAAAGCACTCCAATTTTAAATTCGTTTGATTCTACGACGATATCAAGTTCATTACGCAATAGGTTTTCAGAAAAACCTGTCGTAGCCCTCCGCCATTTCAGATAAGTAGTAGTTAGTATTCGTGCTACGTTTGTTGGCCTGCGTCAAGGCGTAGTGTGCGGTAGCTAACTGGTGCTTATCTGCATAAGCATATGATGTGATTGGATTAGGGTAGTCGTGTGACTTTGTTGGCCTGCGTCAAGGGTCGTGCGGGTGGGTTTAATTCAATCAGGAAATGACGGGTTGAACTTGACTAGCGGACTATGGTTTGTTGGCCTGCGTCAAGGTCATAGGACGCTAGGGGAAAAATATTATCGGGAATTTCAAGTGTTGAGATTTGCAATGAGATTGCATACCTTCTATGAGATAGTTGGATCCCGATACCCGCTGCGAGTAAGTGTTACTCCTGGGAGAGTTTTATACATTACAATTAGCCGATCAAGTAGGTGTCTAGAAAGGTGTTAACGAGGTTACGCCTCTGGGAAAACGAGGTTTACATTAATTAGGTTCGTGCGAAAGCACGGGGGACCTCCCTCAAAGTACCGACACTGGCCTGGCTGAAAGATTGGCGAACTTGTAGTGTGTAATTAATCCCGGCTAGTCTTTCCTTTTAGGGTTTGAAGGAAGATTTGATAAAAAGCAGTGGGAGCCATCCTGATTAGATAAAATAATAACCAATCTATTCTTGCAAGAGCGCACGCTGAGTGTTTTCTTCTCTCTCTCTCCTGGTAGCGACCATATCACGCCTTAATCAAGATAATAATACGGAATATTGACCGAACCCGCTTGTTATACTGAGCTGGGGAACGTTGGTCCCGCTCCAACTTATAATTGTTATAAGACAGAGCAGGAAATTGGGGATTACCAGAATTCCCGTGCCGCCCAAACGAAGAGAGTGCATGTTGATGCATCATCTTCGGGTGTGTTCATTATACAGAACTGTTTCTCAGTATTCTTTACGTCCTGGGTATGTGATACCAGATCAGGATCCCAGATATGTAATCTGTTACAAAGGGCTACAGAAAGGTAGAAAAACTAAGAACGGGTGATAAGTTTCATGAGACAGAAAACGGGGCAAGTGTTGCAGCCAAGTCTGTTGGTCACTGTCACCCTGTATTACAATACATTGATTCTGAACGAATGTTATTAGATACCGAACCTGATATACAAAATCATATCTGTCTCTTTATTAGTAAAGAAACGATATAATTTTGTATTGTTGGATAATGTTTTGAACATTTCCTATATCAAAAGTTGATCGGTTCAGGCACGTTATCTAAAAGCATTGATGTTCTAAATCAAACTACAGTTCTTTAGTATACAGAACATACACAAGAGGAAGAGTTCAGAAATGAACGAATCCTTCTTGAGGTATTGTAGACTAGGTCATATCAATGCGACCTGACTGGCTGAGTTACATTTAGATGCATATTTAAATCAGTTTGAATTTACATCTTGTGAAACTCGCCAGTCATGTCACAAAGATAAGATGACCATAGCTCCGTTTACTGGAAACAGAGAAAGAGTTACTAAACTCTTGGGATGATACATGAGGATGTATGCAAGGTCCCCTGTCTACACATGCCAAGACCGGTTCTTTGTACTTCGTTACATTCTCTGATAATCTCTCAAGTTTCAGACCTATGTTCCTGTTGAAACACAAGTCCGAACCTTTTGAGATATTCACAGAATATAAGTTAGAAGTAGAGAACCAATACGGGTATAAGTATTATGTCCTATGATGAGATCAAGGAGGAGAACACTTGAGCACGGAATTCCTGGACTATTCTAAAGGAGAATGAGATTCTCTCTCAGCATTACTCCTCCGTATACACCATTGCACGATGGTATATCGGGGCGGAGCAGATACACCCTATTTGATATGGTGTGCTCTATGATGAGTACTACTGAGTTACCTTTTTCCTTTTGGGTGTTATGCACTTGAGAAGTTGCATACCTATTGAATAGGGTTCAAATCAAATCAGTTGCCTACCGCTTCATATGTGATATGGAAAGGGAAGAGCCCATATCTTAAGATAGTTAAGATTTGGGGTTGTCCGGCCTATGTCTAAAAGCAAAATCCGGACAAACTCGAGGCAAGGTTAGTTATGTAGAACTGGAAAGGTTCCAGCTATGCAAACTACAGAAGATGATTTGACAGAACCAAAGGATTCAGTAGATACCAACGAACCTCAGCCTCTCCGCCGATCTAGTAGGGTTCCTCACCCACCTGAGAGATACTTCTGTTTCTCTATGACAGTGGGAGTGAGGATTACATCATAAGATGATGACCCAACTAGTTTCGAGCTGGCCATCAAGAGTGGGACTCTGTAAGAATGGCTGGATGCTTAGTGAACTGAGATGGAATCCTTATACACCAACAAAGTATGGACTTTGGTTGCTATATCTGAAGGGTTAAATCCCCATCAGGAGCAAGTATATCTTGAGAAGATTACTTGGTGTACATCGAAAAGTTGAGACTTTCAAAGCTAGACTTGTTAAAAGTTTGCATCATTGACCAGCAGTGGATAATGATAAAACCTTTTCAAGTATCTATACTTAAGTCCATCCAGATCCTACTTGCCACGGCTACATACCATGACTACGATATCTGGCGGTTGGGTGTCATGACAGCTTTTCTAAATGATGTTTAGAAGAGAGCGTTTATAAGTACACAGCCAGAGGGCTTCGTAGACAGTGGGAGCAGCGGAAACGTGTGCAAGATGCTTTATAGGATAAAGCAGGCATCGCGGAGTTGGAACATCTGTTTTGATGAAGCGGTCAAAGAAGTTGACATCATCAAAATGGTAGATGAACCTTGTATAAACAAGAAGGTAGTAGGGAGTATGGTGACGATCCTCGTAGAGTACGTGGATGACATACTCTTGATAGGGAAGGAGTTTCTTATGCTACGCTCGATCAATCTCCGCTTATCATAAAGATTCTCCATATAGGATTAAAGTGATACCTACTAAATCCTGGATTTTGGATTTATGAGATAGATCTAAATGGATGTTAGGATACTCACTAGATGTAGTGAGATGGTGTCAATCGATCCTGAGGAGAATCACTGGAAGAGTTCCAGGGTGATAAAGACGACTGAATGTCAGTCACAGGCATTGTCTTTACCCTCAGTGGAGGGACGGTATGTTGGAAGAGTTCCAAGCTAGATACCGTGACATACTAGACGATAAAGGCTGGATATATCGCTACTTAAGATGCTACCAAAGAGGCTGTTTGGGTGTATATTGGTTCATGAGATGAACTATGTTCCTCCCATTGTGTGACAATGGAGTTGTGGCTTATGCCAAGGAACGCCGGTCCCATCAGTGATCCAGACATATTCAAAGGCAGTATCACCTGATCATGGAGATGGTTGATCTCCAGGGGATCGAGGTAAGGAGAGTAGATTCTGAGGACAACACAGCGGATCCACTCACAAAGGCCTGTTCCCAATGAGAGATTTTTTTATGGGATGGTTGAGTATGAGATACTGCAACCACTGCTACAGATGGCCCTAGTGCAAGTGGGAGATTGTTAGTTATATGTTTGCCCTAGAGGCCATTACTGTACATAGGATGTATATTGTAGTGGATGCTGGGACATATATAGGGAGGACTTTCTTGCTCGACATGATAGTATGCTATCTGGTTGCTCTTTACCTTAACGTGTATACTGATTGTCTCTCTGTTACATGTTGGTAAAGCCCTTAGGATGTGTGCTTGACTACCTGGACTATGATGCGGATCATACTAGTGGGGACATGGTAGTCCATAAGTACATCCTTCAAAGTCCTTAGTCGTGGGTGTATCGAGACGGGGCATCGATATACCAGAGTAGACTAGCGTATACCTTCTCGACCCATACAGATGGGCGATGGATGATCCCATATCCATTGGTGTTTGACATCAGAGATGATATACGGGTGCTCAGTAGAGACTGGGTACACTGGACGGACTTGCCAAGAACTCCCAGATGGTATTATACCTCACGTCAGATGGCAGTTCTCTGGTGACACTGGTACAGAGTAGTCTGTTGACCCGAGATCGTCATAGAGTCTTGTGTGGTTCCCACTGTGCTTTGATTTCCATCTTACCACGTCCAAGAGGGCGTGCAAAACGGTGGTTTTTGGGTACAGTCCCGAGTCACATGGAGTTAATGAGCGATAGGAGGGGATTCGTCTCTCCCGGTATAGGGGGTTGATGTTGCGCTGTGTTCGATTGGCTATAACAGGAAATCCCTGGCCAGGGTTGCTGAGATTTACTGGTAAGTGTTACCAGTTGTTTCTCGAACAGTTATAGACCTCATATCGACACGACTTATCGAGCTATTGGGGTCTGACGTTTACCACCCCTAGGCGAGATATGCGACATATCAGACGATCAGACCGGACTGTACGGTAGTGTTACTGGTCGGATTCACTGGAGTGTGAGCGGGCTTGCTCGTCGATCTTCAGATCGCTCAATACCCGGGTGGCCGTTACGTTTAGCAGACCGCTTACGGCTTGTGGATGTTTGATATGATCATCATCTGCTGCCGGCGTATTGACGAGTCTTTAGAGTCCTACACAGAGGTTTCCTGGCTCAAGCGAAACGAAATAGGAGCGCATATGAGATATGTGCGGGACCGAGAATAATGCGTGTATGTGATACCGTATTCCATTCTCGCGATGAATGTATCGATTAGGTTATATGCGATATACCCTAGTTATCGAATCAAAGGTTGATTTGATAAGCCGATACATTATATACTAGTCGGTTGTGTGCGACATGACCGGGTCATTGAATCAAGTGTTGATTTAATGATTTAATGCATAATTATATATTTGATATATTACTTTGCGTTAACTAGTATTGGTTCACTTTATATGGATTTTCTCACTTGTAATGTGCACATTGTATATGTGATATACATTTGTACATTTGCTTGTATCATGTTTGATGATACATGATTGTTTAAGTGTATGTTAAGAATAAACCATGGTTATTTATATGATTAGGGTTTTATTTCCTTTTCTTATTTATTTATCTATTTATTCATTTTGGAAATAATTAGAAAAGGCATAAAGAGAAAATGGTGGCTAATTTTGTTTCATATTGAAGCTTCTTGAAGACTTTGACCTAGTGACCATTTTGTTCTTATCCTTAACCCTAACCATTCCATTAACCATGGTCTTTTCTCTACACTTAACTAAGGTTGAATATATGATAAGTATTCATTTACTTTTTCTTTTTAATTAACTTATCATAATAAGCTTCTTCTTCTTCTTCCCTGACTTTAAGAAGAAAAGCTTCACCTCCATCAATGGTGATTGATGCATATGAGTGAGAAATCCAATTCTAAAGTCTACCCACTTCCTATTTCTTCATCCTCTACCTCTTGCCAAGTAGTAGAGTGTGTTTTCTTCACAAGTTTCTTGACTTGGTGAAGTCGGAGCTTGATTTAGCGATGCCTCGACGTAGATCATCTTCGGCATGGACATCGACGACCTAGCTTGCCCATTCTCCGACGAAGCCGACTCTTGAGCCCGGATTTGATTTGGACAGCGGAGAGGACCTCATTGCGGAGCTATGGAGGTGGAGCACTGGATCTACAAAGCTTGTATTTCCGTATCTTGTAGTTAAGTGTTAACTAGTTAGCTTTTTCGCCTAGACATCTAGCAAACGATCCGTAGTTTAGGGTTTGTAGGCACGTTAAAATTTGAAATGGGCATGTTCGATGCCTTGCGACACCTCTTGGGAGTGCCTAGGAACCCTACAGTCTACGCGAGACCCTCTAGTCGGAAACTCGCAAGCTCTACCCATCGATCATCCGAACATCTCAGCGAACGGCAGATCCTGGCTAAAACTGTCAAGGAACGTCTGTGGGTCCTCCGCTGCCTCGGTGCCGGTGAATACTTGAGGTCTCGGCCTCATGAAATCCTGTAGCGAAACCGGAATGGCCACGGTGGTAGTAGTAGGAGCAGGTATCATGGTCGTCTGTGATGTAGTAGGTACGTCATCCGGCCTCGGTGTACGACTGGCTGCAACTAGGGATCCTACCATCTGACGTAGCTCCTGCATACTCCCCATCATCTGTCGCAACTCCTCCATACCAGTCTCAAGCCTATCCATATGGCCTGGGGAAGGTGGATCGGTCTGTCCCTGCGGCGTATGCATACCACCCTGCTCAGTCCTAGTCTCGGACGAGCCAGCTCGAATCTCGTCTCGGGCGGCAGCCCTCTGTGCTCTGGTAGCCTTCGGCGGCATAGTGGCTGTTACAGGAAAACGGATAGTAAGAACAGTGCAAGGATCATAGGATACACGGAATTGTAGAAGGAATTTTCAAGCAAGTATATCCTAAAGTCACTTAGGCGGAGTACCGTATCGCAAGTATGCCGCGGACATACGCACGCTACGTTACCCTGCTTAAGTCACTTACTCCATCTACCAAGGGTCATCCTACACTCAAAAAGGTAAAACCTATCGCTCTGATACCAACTTTGTCACGACCCGTAGGGTACGGAACGTGACTGGCACTTAAGTTTACGAAACGTCTCAAGGCGTCCGTAAAATAAGTAAGCCAAAGCCCAGAAAATAAAACCAAATAAGCAAAAGAGTGAAGAAAACCCAATCAATTGAAGCGAGTTTATCAAATAAGTCATATAAAACCCTTTTTAAAAACAATATCAATTTTTCCGAAAATTTCGGCAGAGTCTCCTTTGTAAATACTGGCCCCCAAAATGGGTAAAACAAGAATATAAATGAATCCAACAAATATGGCATCCCCAAGCGGGAGCTAGCTCTTCGCCACAAGGCGGTCACAAATCCCACGCAATATAAAGCAACAACATGCGAAATAACCATAATGAAGCATAAGAAAACAGCATGTCGACTCAAGTGAGCTCGACCCCAAAATACAGCATAAAAGTCCACAAACCTCACAGTCTCATCTGTAGGTCAATATACAATAATACTGGTAGATACAGTAGATGGAGTGCACTAGATACAAAGAATATACAAGGTGGTACAAAAATAATAATATAACCCACCTAAGAGCAAAACCTCGAGTCCAGGCAAAAGAGCAAAATAAGCAAGTGCGCCCGCTGCTGCTGTACTGACGGAGCGAACCTGAAAAAGGCTGTGGCACAACGGGGGTGAGTTGCTAACTCGTGAGTAATAAATAACATCTACACAGGCTATCGTATGCATGCACACAAGCATCCTAGCATCTAAATACTGGTAAGGCAGGACATAATGGCAAGTATGTATGCAATATGAATATACTAGCAGGTATGAATGCAATGCGAGTCAACTCGTGATCTGAATGTGTAAGTATAAGAAATCATGTTTTTCCCTTTAAGAATCTCTTTTGAAATACCAGCACAATACCAATAGAATCAACAAGAACCTGTGTCCAGCAACGACACCTCAAAACTATCATAAATCTCATATATCCATGTCATAGTATCTCTGGCCTCAGCCATCCGGCTGACCCAGCTCAATATCAAAATCTCATCATCTCGCGGCCACGGTCGGTATCCTCTGGATATCCACCGTGCTAAACAGTCACCGGTAGGTAATCCGTCCCCTGCCAGGCTCAACGTCAACACCACATTCATCTTGTCCCGGGGTACCATACCGGGCCCACCATGTACCCGTGACGGTTCCTCCACTCCTCGACACGGATCTCGAAAACCACAGCAAACTCATGGTGGACGACACTTTACATCACTAGAAAACCGCAATTACATATTTTAAAAACATAATAAGTTTAGAAATTTGCGGTTTTCCCCCGAAATCCAGAAATATCATAAAATCTCAAGAAATCCTCATAAGTGCATATATCAATGGTGATGAATGCATATGGTATCAATAATTAATCTACGATATATGATTAATAGACTAGGCATGAACAAATAATATGATGAGGTACATGCACATGAATAGCAATCCTACGATTTCATTTTAAGGAATTAAAGGCAATAGCACAGGTTTAAGCATCAATTAGTAAAAGGTTTCAAATTATAGGTTATCTAGTGTGGTGGCATGGCAATTACCAGGGCGTGTGTGTAAGCATGAATAGTGCTCGTGCTGCATATAAAAACCCTGGCAATGGTGCAGGTGTTCTATAAAATGGTTTCGTATATGTATGTCAATATAGGGCATGAATGTAGCAAATAATCATACAAGTATTACACCCCTAATTACTAACATTACTAAGAATCTTTTAAGTTACTAAAACTATCGGGCGGCTTGCGCCATCCAACGATAGTCCCCCGTAGATGTTACATCTACTCACCGGAATCCCTAGCTAGTCACGTCCAATCACCGCTTTCCCCTTTCGTGCCGCGTCTGACGTCTCCGCGACCGAACCTGGAATTTACATCAATACCAAACATAAGGTTACAAATCAAGAACGACGCAATTCCCTAACGAAAATACCAACGTTGACTAGCTAGGTACAACGTGCACAAGGTGCGCGGAACACACACGAAAATCGCAAAAACTGCAAAAATCGCCGATTTGGTCGTCCGGCAAAACTAAAACCCGACTACTCAAAAATCCGCACTCACACATCCTAAAAGTCATAGGATATGCCAACAATATAATCTAGATATCGCAATTAATTCGCCACAATAATATAATAAAAACCTAGTAAGCTAGAAGTTTGCAAATTTGGTGCAAACATCGACAATTTGCGACAAAGTGCACACATTATCACACAAATATCCAAATTAAACCATTAGAAATCCACTACAATTAAATTAACCCCTTTACCATGCATCAAAACCCACATTCCATGCACAAACCTTTTCTTGATTTTGATAATTAGCAACCTTAATGAAAATTTCACACAACTTTAACATAGATTAGCCTAATATGAAGCCACTTAAGCAAAATAATCATATAAATTGGTTAAGTAAACAACTAGGTTAATTAAAAAGACTTAATTGACTAAAACATGGTTTCAAGAAACCCTAGTTTAATTTTCAATCATTAACTAAAAAAAACTAGATTAGGATTAACACTAAAATTAACACTAAGCAACTAGATTAAAGTATTCTAACCATAAGAAATTAAAAGAGTAGAAATTATACCTCAAACCTATGGATCTAGCAAGAAGAAATTTGCCTCAATGATGGCCTCCTAGCACCATGATTCCAAGCAAGAGAGGTGAAGGAAAAATGGATGAAGAATGGGGTTTTAATTTATGAGTTTTAGCTTGAATTTTGGAGCAACTTGATGAATTTTTGAACAAGATGAAAAGAAAAATGATGAAGAGGGGAGGGGCTGTAGATTTCGGCCAGAGGAGGGAGAGGGGAATGGTGTGGGTGTATGGAAAAAGTCATGGTCAACCCCCCTCAAAGTCAAAGCACCATACCTTCAACATACAATATTTTAAACATACACATTCAACTCAATTCATCCTTAACAAAAGAATTTTAAAACAAAAGAGAGAGGGGGAATTTTCTGCAGTTTGGGACAGCCAAGGAGATGTGAGGATGTGTGTGTGAGAGTGCACAAAAAATTTTTTGCACAAAGACCCCCTACAAGTCCAAAATTGCAAGTTTAAGCTTAATTTCAATAAATTTCGTTTTCCATAATAAAAATTAGTTAAAACTTAAAATAAATTACTAAAAATTTATGTTACAACTAGATTTTAATTAACATGATTTTAAATCTTAAATTTAGCCCATTTAAATTTGTATTTATCGCTAATTTAATGTATTTTCTTACCGGCTTAAAATAATATTAAAAAATTGAAAAATAGGGAAAAAATTTTAAATGCCAAAAATTTTATAAGTAACTCATTAGCTACTAAAAAAAAGCAATTAGCTACCCATTTTAGGTATAACTAGTCCTAAACTACAAAATAACAAAAAAGACGGTTTTCGGAAAAATACCGAATTTTCACCGATTTTCAGGAAAACACCAAAACGAATTTTCAAGGCGCTACACTTATCTATTCATTTATTTATTCTTTTTGGAAGGATAAATAAAATGGTGACTTATTTTGTTTCTTTCTTGAAACTTCTTGAAGTGTTGAAAGTCAAAGCCATTTTGTTTCTTTCCTAAACCCTAACCCTTTAACTTAACCCTAGTTCATTCTCTACACTTGACCATGGTTGGTTTATGATAAGTATTCATTTATTTTCTATTTGGAGAAGAAAAATCATAATAGAATTCTCTTCTTCTTCTTCTTCTTCAAGATGAAGAAGCTTGCTACCAACAATGGCAACTTGAGAAAAAGAGTGAGAAATCCAATTCTAAAGTGAACCTACTTCCTATTTCTTCATCCTCTACCTCTTGCCAAGTAGTATAGGGTGTTTTCTTCACAAGTTTCATGGCTTGGTGAAGTTGGAGCTTGATCTTGTGTTGCCACGACGTAGATCATCTTCGGCATCGAAGTCGACGACCTAGCCTGCCCATTTCTCCGATGAAGCCGACGCTAGAGCCCGGGATCCGATGATCGCAGCGAGGGGACTTCATCACGGAGCTATGGAGGTGGAGGACCGGATCTACAAAGGTTGTATTTTCGGTTTACTCTTAGTTAAGTTGTTAACTAGTTATCGTTATCGCCTAAAATCTAGTCAACGATCCGTATTAGGGTTTCTCGGCACTTGTAAAATTTGAAATTGGCATGGTTGATGCCTTGTGAGACCTCTAGTGTGTGCCTAGGAACCCTACAGTTACGAGTACACTAGACATGACTCATCGGGAACTGTTGGTTGGTACTATATCTATCGTCAGTTATCAGTTCCCAGGTGACATGAGTACAACTTAGTCCGCTGACTTGACACTGTCACTTCGCCTCGAGTGTGTTCCCACTGTACTTTGATTACTACCCTACCACGGCTCAAAGGAGTCGTGCAAACAGGTAGTAGTTGGGTGCAGTCCCGAAGCACTTGGAGGCAGTGACGGTTAGACAGGATTCGTTTCTCCCGGTATTGGGGGTTGATATCGCGCTGTCTCAAGGAGAGCCATTACACATAGTTGTCCCTGGCCAGGGCAAGCGAGATATACTGGTAGGTTTCCAGTGTTATCTCGGGGTGTTCTGGGCTACACTCCGACACGACTTGTACCGCTATTAGGGGACTGACGTTTACCGCCCCCTAGGCTTGCCATGCGATATTCTCAGACGAACAGACCGGACTGTACGGAGACTGTCACATTCAGGATCAGTAGGAGTTCAGATTGGTTTCACCTCATCAGTCTTCTTATTGGCATCTACCTGGGGGCCGTTACGCACAGCTAGTGCCGCTTGCGGTCTATGGTTAAACCCACTGCCAGCGTAGTGTCGAGTCTTCAGAGTCCCACACAGAGAGCTATTCGCCTTTAGCCAAAAGAGTAGAGGTCGCATGGTTTTGCGACAGGGTTCGTTCATATCGGCGCACTTGTGCACGTTTGGTGTCCGGGCAGTTATTACTAGCGGGCTTTGGTTTAAGACAGATCCTAGTATACGTTTTGGGATTGGTTTTATCTTGTTTGTATTCATGTTCCCCGGAACGCGGATGCGGGTGTGTATGCACGGTTGACCGAGACAGAGGCAGAGGATTCTCATTAGGGTTGTTGACTGTTGACCTTTTCTAAACCCTAACGAGAATAAGAAATATGATTAATGATAATATTAATTAAGTATTAGTGTGCCATGGTTGGGTTGAAAGTTTGACTTTGTTGACTTGTTGACTTTGTTGACCGGTTAACTAGCTTGGACTTGTTGACCATCATCATTACAATGGCTATCATTTCATGGCTAAGACTTTTGCTTACTTGTTATTCTTTACAAAATGAGTGCATGAAATGATATTGCCATTGACATGAACCGTCACATAATACTCAATTTCTATTATTATTATGATTATTTTGTGTTATGAGAGGATGGTTGTAAAAAGTCTTCTTCATTCTATCATTTGCTCTCTCTCTCTCATAAAAAAAGCTCTCCTCTTCCTCTTGCTCTCCCTTATCCTCTAGCTCAAGGCAAAAATCTCTCATGTGTTGAGAACCATTTGCCTTGGAGATAAAACCTAAAACACTTCTCTACTCATCCTAGTGTACATGGTCTAGCAAGCCAAGTATTCTAGTTTCCTCTAGATTGAGGTTGGAGCCAAAGGTAGAAGCTTTCGGGTGGATCCATCTTCGGCACAAATAGACGACGAGGTAAGGCCGATCCGACCACCACATGGAGTCGAAGAGAAGGAGTTCAAGTTAAGGTATAACCCCTAACATAGTAGTTAAACTCTTAGTTAGGTTGTTAGATAGTTTGTTTAGCAAAGATCCGTTTTTAGAGTCCATGTTACCTCCATCGAAAAAATCGTTTTTCACCATTTCAGCATCCCCGAAAGAACCAGGATGGGTAACGTGGACTTACAGTGGTATCAGAGCCTAGCTAAACACTATCTAGCATGTTAGCAAAGTAACTAGAAGTTCGATCGAAAAGAAAATCACAAAACACGCCCGGGACATGTACTTTCTGTCGATTTTTTTACAGCTAAAAAAATTATTTAACACATCTGAAAAATCGTCTCAGGGTTTTATTTGAACACAGCAGAAAAACGAGCCAACGAATCGACCAACTCACCGCGGAACCGCGGCACGAAGAGCTTATTGCCGCGGATCCGCGGCCGAGTTGACTCGGCCGTGGATCGTTTTTACTGCAGTGTGTTCTCTGTGCTGTTTTGGGATTTTTACAATATGTTTTTTCTCCCCAGATTTTCCAGAAAACAAAATTTGTTTTTGGGGTGGTTAAAAATCCGTATTTTGATCGAACTTCTATAGACTTTAGCTAACGGGTTATATCTGTGATGTGATATATGTATTGAACGTCTGCTAATCGCTATATGTCGATTAGTGGGGGTTATACATATCTGTAATCTGTAATGTTGATGGTTTGTGTATATGAATTCGTTGGATTGTCGCGGATGAATAGCCGGGGGGTTGTGAGATGAGAGTTTTCTTTATCTTTCAATTCATGTAATTTGTAATTGATGTAATATTATTTATATGGCCGCACAACAGGGATGAGGTTGTAGCCGCCATTGTATAATTTCTTTTACTATTTTTGCTCCTAGGATAGACCCAAGGAGGGGGTGCATAAACTACCGGGTACCTCGAAGTGCCGAGTGGCCTACTCACGTTATTGAAGGAGGTTGCTTCACTTTGGGTATTTGGCTGGTAGTTTGCCGCACCCGTAGGGGTCTAGGGTGGGGTATTGGCTATTCATCGCGACCGTGTAATCCGCTTTTCGTTACAGGCTCGAACGAATCGCGGATTCCTAGTATATCCAAAGTATTCATCTGTGATCTGGAATGGCTATCATTGCATGTTACGAATGTATATATCTATATATGATATCTATTTAGGCGTTGCTTATATTTTGCATCCGCGCTAGTCCAGCCCCCGCTCTGTCGTTAGTTAAGTAACCTAATGGGTAATGACGGGGCCCCGTGGCGAATGCGGATGGCATAAGCGTACGTCATATTTTCGTTGTTTTCTACAATGGTAGGATTAAATGATGGGACGCATTAAATTAATGCAAGAAAATAAACCAAAGTAAAGTCGTTGGAACAATTTCAAAAAACCACTCGGTTTCTTTTCAAAAACCAACTTTTAAACGCGGAGCTTAAGCCACTCCTTTTAAAAGCTATCTCGTTCCATCGATTATATCAAGTTCACTACGTTTACGGTTTTGTCAAAACCATTCGTATCCCTCCGTCATTTCACATGGATAGTCAACAGTATTCAAGCTATGTTTGTTGGCCAAAGTCAAGGCATAGTGATTGGTAGCTATTGGGTATTCATGTGCAGCATAGATAGATGCGTTGGTTGGGACAGTCGTACTGCCTTGTTGGCCAAAGTCAAGGGTAGGTACGGGTGGGTTCAAATTAACCTGGAGAATGACGGGTAGAACTTGACATGTGACTTTTGATTTGTTGGCCAAAGTCAAGATTATAAGAGCATGGGGCAAAAATCCACATCGGGAGTTTCTAAAGAAACTGAAACTTGCTAGCGCTGCATACCATTTGGAGTGTGATGATTCTGGTAGGATTCCTTCAGTTTTGTCACACGATGATATTTGGATCCCGATCCTACTGTGAGTATATGCTACTCCTCCGGAACTTTCTCACTTAACAATCAATGCTATAAACCAAGTAGGTGTCTAGAAAGGTGTTAGCGGGGCTACACCCACAGGGAAACGAGGTTATTTAATTAAGGAACTTCGCGAAAGCGTTGGAAAACCTCCCTCGAAGTACCAACACTGGCCTGGCTGAACGGTTAAGCAAGTATTGTACGGTGAGATTGATCCCGACTAATTCTTCCTTTTTGGTTCGAGGAGGGATTCGAGAGACAGTGGGAGCCATCCTGTTTAGAAAAACTAAAAACCACTCTAAACTTGCAAGAGCATCATGCTAAAGTGTTTCTTCTCTCTCTCTTAATTGCAGCGACCAAGTATCATGACCGAACTTAAGTTACTACTAGATAAAAACATACTGACAGGGCCAAACTACAAAGATTGGCTCAGGAATGTCAAAATGGCAATCACTTATGACAAGTTGGGGTATCTCCTTACCACCAAAGCTCCCCCTGTCCCAGGTCCCAAAACTAGCATCGCGGATAAGGAAATCCGTAACACCTGGGAGATCGACTGCGCGAAGGCCAAGTGCCTCGTGCTTGCCTCTATGGACAATGAACATCAGAGGAGGCACGAGAATATGGACCTTGAATCCATATTTCTCCATACAAAAGAACTGTATGGAGAGCAATCCCGTATCGCCAGATACGAAGTCTCGAAAAAGTTGTTTTCGGCGAAATTGACCGTCGGATCATCGGTAGCGGAACACGTGCTTAAGATGATTGGCTTTATTGAAGAGCTCACGGACCTTGGGACCATGTTGGAGAATGAGCTCTATACTGATTTGATTCTCCAGTCCCTTCCTTCCACTTACGCCCACTATATCCTGAACTTCAACTTGCAAGAAAAAGAAGTTGAACTTTCAGAACTCCTCAACATGCCGAGGAGTGCAGAGGGCACCCTACAGAAAGGTAGGGAAACATCCACTTTGTTTGTTGGAGGACCTTCTTCTTCTAGGTCCAAGGCGAAAGCCAAGGGAAAGAAGAAGAAAGCCCCCTCCAAACTAAGGGGCGGTGTTAGTAAAGTGGAAACGAAGGGAAAGGCAAAAGCAACAAAGGTAGCAGGAAAGCTTGTGGGAAAGGAGGAGTGCTTTTACTGTCACAAGAGTGGACACTGGAAAAAGTATTGCAGGGCTTGGAAGGCCAGAAACCAGGACTCGAAGCAAGTTGCGGCTTCGGCTTCAGGTGTGTATATTATTGAAAACTGTCTATCAATAAACTCTACTTCCTGGGTATTAGATACTGGATCAGGATATCATATCTGTAATTCTTTGCAGGCACTGAGAAAGCGTAGGGTTTTGAAGGCAGGTGATATGACCCTTAGAGTTGCAAACGGAGCATGGATGCTGAGTCCGTGGGGGACTATCACCTGGGAGTGTCAGATGGACACGTTTTGGTTTCGCGTAATTGTTATTTTGTACCCAATGCAACTTGTAATATCATTTCTGTATCTTTATTATCTAAAGAAGGTTATGAATTTGCATTTGTAAGCAATGTTGTAAACATTCACCTTAATCAAGTTCTGATTGGGTCAGGTACATTAAGCAATGGTATATACGTATTAAACCAACCACAGATTTTCAATGTCCAGAATACACACAAAAGAAAGTCTCCAGAAATCAATCATGCTTTCTTATGGCAATGTAGACTGGGTCACATCAATGAGAGAAGGTTGACGAAGTTGCATACAGAAAGATATTTGGATCCGTTCGAATATCAATCAAATGCAACTTGTCAATCCTGTCTCAAAGGAAAGATGACAAAGACTCTGTTCACTGGACACGGAGTAAGAGCGAGCTCGCTCTTGGGACTCGTACACAGCGACATGTGTGGTCCAATGTCTACACATGCGCGAAGCGGTTTTTCCTACTTCATTACTTTTACGGATGACTTTTGAAGGTACGGATATGTCTTCTTAATGAAACATAAATCTGAAGCCTTTGGAAAATTCCAGGAATACAAGAATGAAGTAGAAAAACAAACTGGCAAAAGTATCAAGACAATGAGATCTGATCGAGGTGGTGAATACTTGAGTGCCGAGTTCCTGGATTACCTAAAAGAGAATGGAATTCTCTCTCAGCTTACTCCTCCATACACTCCGCAACATAACGGTGTATCGGAGATACGGAACCGAACCCTATTGGATATGGTACGTTCCATGATGAGTAATGCTGAGTTGCAGCGATCATTTTAGGGATATGCACTAGAATCAGCTGCATACCTTTTGAACCGAGTTCCAACTAAGACTGTGCCTACCACACCATATCAGATGTGGTGTGGGAAGAAATCCTATCTTAAGCACATTAGGACATGGGGATCTCCAGCTTTTGTCAAAAAGCAGTATGCGGACAAACTCGAGGCACGCTCAGTACAGTGCAAGTTTGTGGGATATCCAAAGAACTCCAAGGGATATTTCTTCTATTGCGAAGAGGAACAAAAGGTTTTTGTTTCTCTTCATGCCCACTTCTTGGAAACTGAATTTTTGGAAAATCAGATAAGTGGGAGCGCAATAGAACTGGAAGAAATTCCAGAACCACAAGCCATTACTGAAAGCTTAGTAGAACCAGAGGGTTCGAAAGAACAGGACATTCCTACGCCGCTCCGCAGGAGTAGTAGGCAGTCTCATCCGCCCGAGAGATACTACGGTTTTCTCATAGACGGGGATATAGAGGATTGCATCATTGATAGTGATGAGCCGACTAGCTTCCAGCAGGACATTCAGAGCATTGACTCGGTAAAATGGCTGGATGCAATGCGGACCGAAATGGAGTCCATGTACACCAACAAAGTATGGACTTTGGACGTTGCTCCAGATGGGGTAAAACCCGTAGGATTCAAGTGGATTTTCAAGAGGAAGATTGGTGTAGATGGACAGGTCGAGACCTATAAGGCTAGACTTGTTGCAATGGGTTTTCGTTAAAGACCTGGTTTGGACTATGACGAAACCTTTTCTCCAGTGGCAATGCTGAAATCCATTCGGATCCGTCTTGCCATTGCTGCCTTCCACGATTATGAGATTTGGCAGATGGACGTAAAGACCGCTTTTCTAAATGGAAATTTAGAGGAGTGTGTCTATATGGACCAGCCAGAGGGTTTCAATCAGAGTGGGAGCAGCGGAAAGGTGTGCAAGTTGCTTAAGTCCATCTATGGACTAAAGCAGGCATCGCGGAGTTGGAACATCTGTTTTGATGAGACGGTCAAAGAATTTGGCTTTATCAAAAATCCAGATGAACCATGCATCTATAGTAGATTTGTAGCAAGAACTGTCGTATTCCTCGTTTTATACGTGGATGACATTCTCTTGATAGGAAATGACATTCCTATGGTATAATTTGTCAAAGGGTTCTTGTCACACAGGTTCTCCATGAAAGACCTGGGTGATGCCTCTTACATTCTGGGGATCCGGATCCATCGTGATAGATCCAAGAGGATATTAGGACTTTCACAGTCCAGGTACATCGACACCATACTGAAAAGATTCAGTATGGAAGATTCCAAGCACGGTAATCTATCGGCTTGTCACGGGATCACCCTCTCCAAAGAGATGTCTCCCAAGACTGATTTGGAAAGGGATTGCATATCTATTATACCCTACGCTTCTGCGGTAGGCTCTATAATGTATGCGATGTTGTGTACCAGACCCGATGTAGCTTATGCACTGAGTGTGGAAAGCCGGTATCATTCAAACCCTGGGGAGAAGCACTGGATAGCGGTAAAGAACATTCTTAAGTACCTGAGAAGGACTAAGGAGATGTTCTTGGTGTATGGCGGAAAAGACCAACAGATCGAGGCCATTGCTGACTCCAGCTTCCAAAGTGACAAGGATGATTCCAAGTCCATGTCGGGTTATGTCTTTACCCTCAATGGAGGGGTGGTGTGTTGGAAGAGTTCCAAACAGGAAACCGTTACTGACTCGAAGATGGAAGCGGAATATATCGCTGCTGCTGATGCCGCAAAAGAAGCCGTCTGGATGAAGAAGTTCTTAACGGAACTTCAGGTGGTTTCGTCCATTGTTGATCCAATACCACTGTATTGCGACAACAACGAGGCTATAGCTTTAGCGAAGGAACCCAGGTCCCATCAGAAGTCCAGACACATCTTGAGGCGGTATCACCTGATCAGGGAGATCGTGGGTCGCCAGGAGATCGAGGTTCGGAGAGTTGCTACGAAAGATAACACTGCTGATCCACTCACGAAGGCCTTACCCCAGACTCAGTTCGAGCGGCTGATCGAGATGATAGGTCTTCGA
The DNA here is from genome assembly GCA_030015575.1 of Agapanthus africanus. Lineage (NCBI taxonomy): Eukaryota > Viridiplantae > Streptophyta > Magnoliopsida > Asparagales > Amaryllidaceae > Agapanthus > Agapanthus africanus. Next base: position 60,264,300 of record JASDDO010000029.1, read on the forward strand.
TATGCCAGTACATGGCCTTAGTGCAAGTGGGAGATTGTTAGTGTATATGCCCTAGAGGCCATTACTGTATCATACTAGATTGTATATTACTTAATGGAAGATTGGGATATACACAGTTGTATAGACAATCTTGCTCAAAATGGTAGTATGCTACTTGGTTTGTTTCTACTTTAATATGTACATGTGTTTCTTTTAGTATATCACCTATACACATTAGTGGAGCTCTTAGGATCTTTGCTTGATTACCAGCGTTGTGATGGCAGTCACACTCGTGGGGGCTGGGTAATCCACAAGCACATCCTTATACAGGTCCCTAGTCGTAGGACTATCGAGACAGGGCATCGATACTCCGGAGTAGACTAGCGTATGCGCTTCTCATCCCAGCATGGGAGACGGTCTGTCCCACAGCCGTCAGTACGTCGTACTTGAGATAGTATGCGGGTGCTCGTTAGGTTACGAGTACACTGGAAAGGACTCGTCGGGAACTGTTTTTGGTACTATACCTATCGTCAGTTATCAGTTCCCAGGTGACATGAGTACAGCTTAGTCCGCTGACTTGACACTGTCACTTCGCCTCGAGTGTGTTCCCACTGTACTTTGATTACTACCCTACCACGACTCAAAGGAGTCATGCAAACAGGTAGTAGTTGGGTGCAGTCCCAAAGCACTTGGAGGCAGTGACGGTTAGACAGGATTCGTCTCTCCTGGTATTTGGAGTTGATATCGCGCTGTGTCAAGGAGAGCCATTACACATAGTCGTCCCTGGCCAGGGCAAGCGAGATATACTGGTGGGTTTCCAGTGTTATCTCAGGGTGTTCTGTGCTACACTCTGACACGATTTGTACCGCTATTAGGGGACTGGCGTTTACCGCCCCCTAGGCCCGCCATGCGATATTCTCAGATGAACAGACCGGACTGTACGGAGACTGTCACATTCAGGCTCAGTAGGAGTTCAGATGGGTTTCACCTCGTCTATCTTCTTATAGGCATCTACCTGGGGGCCGTTATGCACAGCTAGTGCCGCTTGTGGTCTGTGGTTAAACCCACTGCCAGCGTAGTGTCGAGTCTTTAGAATCCCACACAGAAAGCTATTCGCCTTTAGGCAAAAGAGTAGAGGTCGCATGGTTTTGCGACAGGGTTCGTTCACATCCGCGCACTTGTGCGCGTTTGGTGTCCGAGCAGTTATTACTAGCGGGCTTTGGTTTAAGCCAAATCCTAGTATACGTTTTGTGATTGGTTTTATCTCGTTTGTATTCGTGTTCCCCGGAACGCGGATGCGGGTGTGTATGCACGGTTGACCGAGACAGAGGCAGAGGATTCTCATTAGGGTTGTTGACTGTTGACCTTTTCTAAACCCTAATAAGAATAAGAAATATGATTAATAATAATATTAATTAAGTATTAGTGTGCCATGGTTGGGTTGAAAGTTTGACTTTGTTGACTTGTTGACTTTGTTGACCAGCTGATTAGCTTGGACTTGTTGACCATCATCATTACAATGGCTATCATTTCATGGCTAAGACTTTTGCTTACTTGTTATTCTTTACAAAATGAGTGCATGAAATGATATTGCCATTGACATGAACCATCACATAATACTCAATTACTATTATTATTATGATTATTTTGTGTTATGAGAGGATGGTTGTAAAAAGTCTTCTTCATTCTATCATTTGCTCTCTCTCTCTTATAAAAAAAGCTCTCCTCTTCCTCTTGCTCTCCCTCTTCCTCTAGCTCAAGGCAAAAATCTCTCATGTGTTGAGAACCATTTGACTTGGAGATAAAACCCAAAAAACTTCTCTACTCATCGTAGTGTACATGGTCTAGCAAGCCAAGTATTCTAGTTTCCTCTAGATTGAGGTTGGAGCCAAAGGTAGAAGCTTTCGGGTGGATCCATCTTCGGCACAAGGAGATGACGAGGTGAGGCCGATCCGACCACCACAAGGAGTCGAAGAGAAGGAGTTCAAGTTAAGGTATAACCCCTAACATAGTAGTTAAACTCTTAGTTAGGTTGTTAGATAGTTTGTTTAGCAAAGATCCATTTTTAGAGTCCATGTTATCTCCACCGAAAAAATCGTTTTTCACCATTTCCGCATCCCCGAAAGAACCGGGACGGGTAACGTGGACTTACACAACTAAGCAAGCTAGATTTGCAAACTAGTTTGCCTAGTTTACTTCTTTTAGAGGTAGTAGCTTGGATTAAGGACCTTCAGGTGGATCATTTAGGACCGAGAAGGCCGGCCATCGAGTTTGATCAAGATCACATAAGGATCTTAAGAAGAGGAGTAAAGACCCGAAGGACACGAGTCTCTAGGTATAACTTTTTATCATAATAGCAAGATCTCTTTATCTAGCTAGTTTCGGTGTATGGTTAGATTCTAGGATGTTTTTTCTAGCGCCAGATTTTTAAAAGTCAAAGTTTTTCGTTCCGCAACGGCCGTGGTAGACGGCCAGGGTGCTAGGAAACCCAATATTTTACGTGTCGATGATAGACATGAGATTTATGATGATTTCGAATGTCGATGATGGACACTCATGAGATTTGAAGTGTCGATACTGGACACTCACATGTTAGTGTTTGCGCGATCCGTCGTGATCCGCTGATATAGATTATGCTATATAATAGCCGAACATGACTGATCCATGAGACAGTACCTGAATACTGTTTTCATATATCGATGTATATTAAAGTGGTTTCCAAATGAGCTATAGTCTCACTATTTTCAACTTGTCCATGACGACACAAAATTCTTTCAAACGGAAACCCTCTAAAAATCATTTTTAAAAAGCGAGACGTATACTTTAAACAAAATGGTTATAATGCTTCATAAACCAACGCCTGCTACTTGTGTCGTGATATACGTATCATACGGCTATTTTGAAAAGATTTTACATATATCTTTCAGTTACTTTATAGGCTTATACATGGATGCATGCTATATATATGATATGAAGATATATAACCATGTTTACGCGATCCATTGGGATGCGCTTATATATATATATATATATATATATATATGTTATCGCATATCGTGTCATATTGTATGTTATGATCTAGGTAGATCGTTATGCATTTCGATTTCTACCTTGCGATATATTTTTATTCACTGAGTTGGCAACTTACCCCCGTTGTGCCCCAGATTCTTGCAGGATTGACCACTCGGATCAGTAGCGGCTTGCCGACACACTTCTTACTTCGGGTGATTATTTTGGTAGGTGGGTTACATGTTGGATCGTAACCGCCTCTTGTATATGTATATTATTTTGGATCTAGGTAAAAACTCCATTGACCAAAACTTGTATATTTTGGAAGTGTTTGTTAACACCACCACTAGGTTTTACTAGTATCAAGCATGCCATTTTAAAAAATTTCGGGGTGCTAATTAACACTAAACAAGATCTTAAACTAGATGATTAGGGTTTATGGTTTGATATCAACTAAGCTAAAGCAAGTGAAAGAAATTACAACCTAGTAGATCGAGTCCTTCACTTCACAAGCTCCGTATAGTAGTCCACGCGACTCCACTAGGCTCCACTTGAAATTGGATCGAGCTTCCATTGCGATCTTCGTGCCGAAGATGATCCACCCGAAACTCCGCTAATCCAAGCTACCTCTTCACTAAACTCTTTAGTGAAGGAAACACACTACACTAAAGTGTTAATCTAGTGTAGGATGGTGAAGTAGGGGTGTTGTTTGCTCACTAGGGTTCTCACAAGCTCAAGGGTTCACAACTCATGTGAGGGATTGAGCTTGGAGGTGGAGGTGATGAAGATGGAGAGAGCTAGAGAGCAAATGAGCTCATGTGAAGAAATGAACAATTGTAGAAAATGCAAGTGTAGAATGGCTATTACAAACTCACACTTATTGAAGCATCAATTTTTCTTAATAATAAAATAAAGACATGATTCAATAGTGAAGTAAGATGAATAAAATATTCATCTACCTATGCTTCACCCCATTCCTTTCAAAAGTCTCCCCATTTTCCACCCGTTTTCTATTTTCTCAAAATAGAAAATCAACCATGCTTATATATATATATATATTAATATATATATATATATATATATATATAAAGATAAGCAAATAATTAGTGAGCAATAATATTAGTTAATATATAATTATATCAAATATAAATATATATCATATTATTAAATCAACACTTGATTTAATAATCCGGTCACATCACATATAACCGACTAATATCATTTATCTGTATATCACATTATCAAATCAACACTTGGTTCAATAATCTGGTCATATCACATATAGCCTAATCGATATCAGATTATTGCCAGATTAGAATACGGTATCACATACTCGTATTTAATCAGGCCCCCTGCACATATCAGCATATGTGCCCTACTTCGTTTCGCTTGAACTAGGAAACTTCTGTGTGGGAAAATGTGATATGTCCCTCGGAGAAAGGAATGGTGCAATTGTTGCAGCCAAAGCAATTGGCGAATATCAGTTTGCTCTACGACCTGGATACCGGATCAGGATCCCACGAATCATTGTGTTACCAGGTTGTAACACAATGATTCTGAGCGACTGTTATTTCGTACCAAAAATATTGTGAATGTTTTCCTAAATCAAGTGTAGATTGGGTTTGGTATGTTGTATAACGGTATATACGTTCTAAATCACAAAACAGTTCTAAGTATACAGAACACACACAAGAGGAGCGGTTCAGAAATGAACGAAGCTTTCTTGTGGCATTGTAGACTAGGTGACATCAATGCGAAAAGACTGGCTAAGTTGCATAAGGATGGATATTTAAATCCGTTCGAATTTACATCTTATGAAACTTACCAGTCATGTCTCAAAGGAAGGATGACCAAAACTCCGTTTACTGGACACGGAGAAAGAGCTACTGAACTCTTGGGACTAATACATAGTGATGTATGCGGTCCTATGTCTACGCATGCCAGAAATGGTTCCTCGTACTTTATTATATTCACCGATGATTTCTCTAGATTCGGATATGTGTTCTTGTTGAAACACAAATCTGAAGCTTTTGAAAAATTCAAGGAATATAAGTGCAAAGTAGAGAACCATACGGGTAAAAGTATTAAAATCCTTCGATCTGATCGGAGAGGAGAATACATAAGCACAGAATTCCGTGACTATTTAAAAGAGAATGGGATTCTCTCTCTGCTTACTCCTCCGTATACATCACAGCACAACGGTGTATCTGAGTGGAGGAATTGCATCTTATTAGATATGGTGCGCTCTATGATGAGTACTACTGAGTTGCCTATTTCTTTTTGGGGTTATGCACTTGAGACAGCTGCATACCTATTGAATAGGGTTTCGACCAAATCCGTGCCTACCACTCCATATGAGATATGGAATGGGAAGAGACCATCTCTTAAACGAGTTAAGAAATGGAGTTGTCCGGCCTATATTAAAAGGCAAAATCCGGACAAGCTCGAATCAAGGTCTGTTTTGTGAAAGTTTGTAGGATATCAAAAAGATTCTTATGGATATATCTTCTACCATTCTGAGGAACACAAAGTGTTTGTTTCTCAACATGCAACCTTTTTAGAAAAGGAATTTCTTGTAAAAGAAATTAGTGGCAATGAGGTAGAACTGGAAGAAGTTCCAGCTGCACAAACTATTACTGACGATTTGGTAGAACCGGAGGATCCAATAGTACCCAACGAACCTCAGCCACTCCACAGATCTAGTAGGGTTCCTCATCCATCTGAGAGATACTACGGTTTTCTCATTGACGGTGGGAGCGAGGATTGTATCATGGAAGATGATGACCCAACTAGTTTCAAGCAGGCCATCACAAGTAGAGACTCTGTGAAATGGCTGGATGCTATGCGATCTGAGATGGAATCCATGTACACTAACAAAGTATGAACTTTAGAAGTTGCTCCTGAATGGGTAAAACCCATTGGGAGAAAGTGGATCTTTAAAAAGAAAATTGGTGTAGATAGAAAACTTGAGACTTTCAAAGCTAGAATTATAGCAAAAGGTTTTCGTCAACGACCTGGTGTCAATTATGATGAGACATTTTCTTATGTTGCCATGCTTAAGTCAATCAGGATCCTACTTACCATTGCTGCATACCATGATTACGAAATTTGGCAATGGACATCAAGACCACTTTTTTAAATGGTGATTTAGAAGAGAGCGTGTACATGACACAGCCAGAGGGCTTCGTGGACAGGGAGAGCAGCGGAAGCATGTGCAAGCTGCTCAAATCAATCTACGGATTAAAGCAAGCACCGCGGAGCTGGAACATCTATTTCGATGAAGCAGTCAAAGAGTTTGACATCATCAAAAACGTAGATAAACCTTGTATATACAAGAAGGTTGTAGAGAGTAAGGTTGTCTTCCTCGTATTGTACGTGGATGACATACTCTTGATAGGAAATGATGTTCCTATGTTACACTCGGTCAAGCTCTTCTTATCACAAAATTTCTCCATGAAAGATCTAGGTGATATCTCCTGCATCTTGGGGATAAAGATCTATAGAGATAGATCTAGACGGATGTTGGGATTGTCCCAATCCAGATATATAGAAACCATACTAAAGAGGCTAAGTATCTCTCTCCAAAGAGATGTCTCCCAAGACTGATTTGGAGAAGGCTCACATACAAGGGATACCCTATACTTCGTCTGTCGGGTCAATCATGTATGCGATGTTATGTACCAGACCAGATATAGCTTACTCACTAGGTGTAGTGAGTAGGTATCAATCAGATCAAGGGGAGAAACACTGGAGGGCTGTAAAGAACATTCTTAAGTACTTGAGAAGGACTAAAGAAATGTTCTTAGTGTATGGTAACGGTGAACTCCAGATGGAGTCCTTTACCGATTCGAGCTTCCAGAGTGATAAGGACGACAGTAAGTCGGTCTTGGGTTTTGTCTTCACCCTCAATAGAGGGGCGGTATGTTGGAAGAGTTCCAAGCAAGATATCGTAGCAGACTCGGCGATGAAGGCTGAATACATCGCTGCCAACGATGCTGCCAAAGAGGCTGTCTGGATGAAAAAGTACATAACTGAACTTGGTGTGGTTCCTTCCATTGAGCATCCAATACCTTTTTATTGTGATAATAATGAAGCTGTGACTTTAGCCAAGGAACCCCGGTCCCATCAGCGATCCGGACATATTCTTAGGCGGTATCACCTGATCCAGGAGATAGTTGATTGCTGGGAGATCGAGATCAGGAGAGTTGACATGGAGGATAACACAGCGGATCCACAGACGCGATTCGAGAGACTATTTAGGATGTTGGGTATAAGATACTACAACAACTGTCCTTAGTGTAAGTGGGAAATTGTTAGGGATATGTATGCCCTAGAGGCCATTATCGTACATTGATATATATTATAGTGGATGCTTGGACATATATATAGAGGACTTTTTTGCTCGACATGATAGTATGCTATCTGGTTTCTCTTTATCTTAACATGTACACTTGTATTATTATACTGTTTCTCTGATACATATTGATAAAGCCTTTAGGATGTTTTCTTGACTACCAGGACTATGATGCAGATCATACTACTGGGACTTGTGTAGTCTACAAGCATATCCTTTAACAGTTCCTAGTCAAAGGAGTATTGAGATAGGGCATCGATATTCTAGAGTAGACTAGTGTGTACGTTTCTTGACCCTGTAGGGGGCGATGGTTGATCCCATATCCATTGGTGTTTGACATCAAAGATTGTACACAGGTGCTCATTAGAGAATGAGTACACAGAACAGGACTCGCCGAGAACTCCTAGATGGTACTATACCTATCGTCAGATAGCAGTTCTATGGCGACACTGGTACAGGTTAGTCCCGAGATCGTCATAGAGACTTGTGTGGTTCCCACTGTGCTTTGATTTTCTCCCTACCATGGCTCAAAGGAGTCGTGCAAACATGTGGATTTTGGCTACAGTCCCGAATCACATGAAGGCAATGAGCGATAGGAGGGGTTTCGTCTCTCCCGGTGTTGGGAGTTAATATTGCGCTATGCTCGATTGGCTATAACAGGAAGTCCCTGGCCAAGGCTGTTGATGAGATTTACTGGTAAGAGTTATCAGTAGTTTCTCGTAGGCCACACATCGGCATGACTTATCAAGTTATTGTGGTCTGACAATTCCATCCCCAGACTCGATATGCGACATATCAGACGAAGAGACCGGACTGTACGGTAAGTGTTACTTAAAGGCTTCATGAGATTTTGGACAAGTTTGCTTGTTGATTTTCTAATCGCTCAATACCTAGGTAGCCGTTACGTCCATCTAGTACCGCTGACGGCTTGTGGGTAACTGATGTGATCATTACCTACTGCTGGCGTATTGACGAGTCTTTAGAGTCCCATATAGAAGTTTCCTAGTTCAAGCGAAACGAAGTAGGGCACATATGCTGATATGTACAGGGGGCATGATTAAATACGAGTATGTGATACCGTATTCTAATATGGCAATAATCTGATATCGATTAGGTTATATGTGATATGACCTGATTATTTAACCAAGTGTTGATTTGATAATGTGATATACAGATAAATGATATTAGTCGGTTATATGTGATATGACCGGATTATTAAATCAAGTGTTGATTTAATAATATGATATATATTTATATTTGATATAATTATATATTAACTAATATTATTGCTCACTAATTATTTGCTTATATATATATATATTAATATATATATATATATAAATATATATATATATATATATTATATATATAAAAGCATGGTTGATTTTCTATTTTGAGAAAATAGAAAATGGGTGGAAAATGGGGAGACTTTTGAAAGGAATGGGGTGAAGCATAGGTAGATGAATATTTTATTCATCTTACTTCACTATTGAAGCATGTCTTTATTTTATTATTAAGAAAAATTGATGCTTCAATAAGTGTGAGTTTGTAATAGCCATTCTACACTTGCATTTTCTACACTTGTTCATTTCTTCAATAAGTGTGAGTTTGTAATAGCCATTCTACACTTGCATTTTCTACACTTCTTCATTTCTTCAATTGGAACCCAATAATGTCTGTCATCTAGGAAGTTACCTGAGTGAGATAAACGATCAAATAAATTTTGATGATTTCATTAATGATGATATAATTGAGTTGACTGAGTATTATCAGGACAAACAAGAAAACCCTCTGAGTCAGTCCAACCCTAGCCTTCAGGTACCCCTTGAGCCTCTTGTCACTAGTGATCTAGATGTTGATTTAACCGATATACTACTTGAAAATGAGATTCTTGCACCGACTGATTTCTGCGCTAAAATTTTAGAAGAGGGAGGTTGTGAATTTAACGGGTACGGTGCCGATGTAGTGTTCGATATAATTCACAATCAGGAACCCACAATTTTTGTATCACCTATTGATAATGTTTCGGACGAAACGTTAGTGTGGGAACCTACATTTTTAGATGACATGGACCTACCCATTTGTGAATGTGATGAGGGAGAGTTAGTTTTGGGAGAATTGAGCTATAACAACGAGAGTAGGATTGGGCAGGATTATATGGAGGAAGACAGCCTTGAGAAACATTCTTTCATGCCAAGTTTTGAGGAGATATTTGCGGATGAACTTGATATTCTTTGTGAGTTTGAATCAGGATCAATTTTGGAATATCCTACGATCCTTTCTTTTGCTGAACTTTTTGAGGATGAACTCCAGTTTTTAAACACGCCTGATATCGAGACTCAACACATACTTCTTGAACATTCAATTCATTCGGGCAACAATTCTTTGACCTATTCAAAACTTCATCTTCACATTCAACGTCTTCTAATCCCTACTTTCATGCACCCATGCCCTTTACTAACATCTAACCATACAACCAACTTTTTCTATTTCTTTTTCTTATACTTTTTCTTTTACCAGCCCTGGCCTTATATTGACAAATTTTTTGAATGGATGATATTAATTTCTAGACTAACGCAATCTCTTAACTTGTATATACTGTAATTAGTTCTTAGATTTTTCTTTGTTTTTTGAATAAAAACTCACCCTGATGTCTAAGTCTAGCTACCGGAGACGGGGGCAACAATGAGGACATCGTAAAACTCAGATTTGGGGTTGAGCACTCCGTTTATTTTACTGCATCATGTGTAAATTCCGCATTGCATACATATTAAAAAACCCATAAAATTTTGAAATTTTTTCAAAAATATAAAAACTTTGTCCTCATGTTAGCTAGCAAGGAAGCTTAGACTCAAAATCTGACGGTTTAGTTGATAAGATAAAAACTACTGAATCCTTTTCGAGAGATTGAAACCCCGAAAGATAACCCTCCTTTGAGTTTAGCCGTAGCTAATATACGTATTTTATATCACTTTACACGTGTCATGAGTTTTTGAAAGTTTGATGAAAGGTCTGACATGTCTCAAACTTTTGAAAATTGATAAATATCTTTATGATCAAATATGTTTGTTTTGAATTAAGTAATATAGTTCATAATGTGAATTAGATATGAAGGATATTAATGAGGTTTTAATAGAAACTAAAAATCTGAAAAATAACCCATCTGGAAGCTTGTTTGAGTGATTACACGCCTTATTCACATGAACACATCTTCGGGATTAAAATAGAAAAACTGGCATTATCTTCGTTCACACTGCTTTCTGAATATTTAAAACGCATAAAAATGAGTCTTTTGTTTTGTGGCCTTGGTGACTTCGGTAATTAAGTCCTAGGGGTGTTTCTACTTCTAATGCCCTAAAACAATCTGGTTTGGGAGTCATTGACCCAAAACTCGCTAAGTCTCCAATCTTCAAATAAAACAAGCTAAGCAAGTGTTCTCTCCGAGTTAAAAGTCCTCACGGTTCTTTATGGGAGAATAATCTTGGTGGTGACGATTTTTCTATTATAACAGTTTTATTAGCAGAGATATGAAGGTTTAAAATTATAAGACTTTTTGCACGATCACGAAGGTGTGTATGAACAACAACAGGTAAAGGTAAAGAGTAGGAGTGAAGAATATGACTTAGTTCTCTGTTAAAAGTAATAGAAATTCTGACTTGAAACTTAACTGGAGAACGAAACTTGAGAAAATCTTAAGTCTTTTCAAACTCGTGTGATCCTTTAAAAGTCTGTCTTGGTCCGTATTTATGACATAATGACCCTAATCAAGTTCTTAAAAACATAGTGACACTATCGCACAACTATGTAAGACGTGTATAAGCTTATGCTAAATAAGATGTGAGGAGTGAAAAATAGGGTTAGACGTTTATGACTAGGATGATATAACTTCTACCTTTGATATTTAACTTAAGATTAGAATCAACAGTTTTCTCACAAAACTAACTTAACAAGAATTTGCGGGTGTAATCCGCTGAAAACCCTCAGGAGACAACACTCCTCCTATTAGGGACACCTAGAGGTTTAACGGCTTATCGCACAAGCTCAGTGTAATCGCGTTCCCTGTGAAAGTGAGGTTAGGATTTTGTTTTGCTCGGGATGAGCAAAAGATAAGTTTGGGTGTATTTTTTCATCACAGAAAACTGCATTTTAATACCACTCATTCATTATCAATTTTGTAATATATCTATTAACCAGTGTCTGCTCAGTAAATACAGATTATAGGTATTCATGACAAAACACTGAAAAACATACTCAAATTCACGGATACGACATTTATGAGCCGGCACTGCAACCAGAATAGAAAACCGATCAAGATTCAAAGAGTTCTTTTTGCAACAAATAAAGTGTACACAATTTTGGTCCAACACATTACAAGTGTGACACTAGCTCTTTGAAACTTGGACCTCCGTGGGGCTGCCTATAGCACAAGTGGGCACATACAACTGATTAATTATGCAAGTGGAGAGTACAAGTGGGTATGAAGCAAAAAGTATTGATGTGATATAAAGCATCAATTTTCCCTCCAATTTTACTGAGTACAAACCAAGGCTGTATGGACAAATCAAACATCACCAGAGATATCATGGAGAGCACACAAGGCCACCATACAAATACTGGCCCCACACTCATTGAATCGTTCGGCGGGATCCCTAAAATGCCCGACGCCACCGGTCCCCTGGCACCTTTTGTCCCCTATTTTTTTCTGATCATTTATAGTCGTTACATCATCCTATTTATATTGTTTGTTTATTCTAATGTGATGCCTATAAATTCCAGAACAGATTTAGAGAGAATAAACTAATATCCAATATCCATTCTTTAGTTTAGTTTTAGTTTTTGGTTTAGAAAGAGTTGTGTGAGCTTAAGCTTGGTTTTCTTCTTCTTCCCTCTTGGAGCCTTCTTTTGAGAGCTTCATTATGGAGGTTGAACAAGTAATCAATACCTCAACAAGTCATGCTTCACGTTAGGATATCGGCAAGACGGATTCATTTCGTGTCTTAAGTCAAATATCGGCAACTTGATGATTTGTGCTTCGCAAACGCCTTGACAAGTCATGCTTCATATCAAGATCAACACAAGGACGGTCAACTGATGATCAAGGAAGCGTCGAATATGTCGCCGCGATTTAACCATTCAATCCAAAGCCACGGCCACTTACTTTAACTTATTTTCCATAATTCCCTATTTTATATTTTTATGACAAAAACCCAAATTCTTTTATTCTCGAACCTTAAGCAACAATCCCTAATCACTAATTCCCTGTGGATCGACCCGTACTTGTCGGCTTGCTACAACGTGCCGTGCACTTGCGGTTTATAAATTTTAAAACGAGACCGAGCTCGCGTGCACATCATTTCTAAAACCAATTCTTTTCAAAACCTACAAATTGGCGCGCGGGTAAAGTCCCAACAACTACACAAGTCCCAGTAGTATGATCTGCATCATAGTCCTGGTTGACAAGCAAACATCTTAAGGGCTTTATCAACATGTATCAGAGAGACAGTATAATAATACAAGTGTACATGTTAAGATAAAGAGCAACCAGATAGCATACTATCATATTGAGCAAGAAAGTCCTCTATATATGTCCAAGCATCCACTATAATATACATCAATGTATAATAATGGCCTCTAGGGCATACATATATCCCTAACATATTTGTGGACTTAGAAGCGAGCCTTAGATTATTTATGTGTTTTTGGGTGTCATACTCGTGTGGAGTCGACTTTATATTGGATTTGTTTATGTTTCGCTTGGTTTGTTCGCCTTGGGCTTCGTATATTAACTGCAAAGTTGCTCCGCTGTTTGGGCATGGAAGCTAGCTTCCGTTGGGGATACTTATTATATATTATGTTTTGTATGCAGTTTTATTCAAAATTTACAAAGGAGGTGCTACCCGATTTTTTTAAATGACATATGTGTTTTCAAACAAACTTTACTTATACTTTCAAAAGGAACTTGATTCATTTAATAACCCTTTTCAAAACTTCGCCTCCACTATTTCTTTAAAAAGGTTTAGATTCCTGATTTTTGGCTTACTTAGGTTATGGTAGGATCATATAGACTTCACATGATCCAAGTGCCGGTCACGTGCCTTTTTCGGGTTGTGAGAGTGATCGGCCTAGTTTTCCATTATCAATGAAAGCTTTTTGCATGTCTTTAAATTTTAACCGAAATGTATTGATCAGCTAATACTCAACTTGTTAATTAGACCTAGTTTGAGATTCCCATAAAGAAGGATAGTACTTCTTCAAATATTTCTCATTGATTGCCCGATTGTGGATTTTACCGTCTAAAACTTGTAGCCGATATGCGCCTTTCCGAAGCACCTTATAGACTAAATATGGACCTTCCTATTTAGGAGACAACTTCCCATAAGTTCTGAACTTTGTTCCAATCTGGAAGCTAACTTTCCCAACAAACTCGTCGATCTAAAAGAACTTAGCTTTTACACGCTTGTTATAACTCTTGGCCACTTTATTCATTTGAGACATGGTTCATGTAGAATCCTTATTTGAAACAAAATCCTAGAAGTAACGTGTCTACAGTTTGTGGTGTGATATACGGGCGGTTGAGATTGAAAGAAAAATCAAATCCTACTTTTAATGCTATCAATTTTCTTTTGTTAAATCTCAACTTCTGTGATCATATGTTATAACAATAACCCTAACCATTAACCCCTAATTAATCCTAATCATAACAATAACCGTAATTAACTCCAACCCTAGGCCTAATCATAACCCTAACCATAATCATAACCCTATCCCTAACACTAACCCCCTAATTAACACTAACCTTAACCCTAATCACCCTAATTAACCCTTAACCCAGCCCTTAGCCGACCCCATACCCTAACCCTAAATTCAACAACATTAACAACAAAAACAACCAAATAATAAATTAATTCCTACAATTAAACAAATAGAAATCAAAATTAATTAGGAAAATTAAAATTCAAAATGTTTGTGTCATGTGCTCACTCCGCGGAACTCTCGGTCAAGGCGGATGCGAAAACAATGATTTTAAGCAAGCACAAAACACATATACCTAAGAATTCAAACCATACAACTAAACCATCAAACTTAGCAACAAGGTTTAGAAAATACAATCTTCGACGCGTGTCCACCTAATTGTGGAAGACCCCTCCAAGCTCGTAGATGCCGGGAACGCGCTTAAGAGGCAACCGCCTTTGCCGAAGATGATCCACCAGAGGAAAAAAGATCCATGCTCCTACCGACGCTCCAAACTTCTTAGGAATGGATTGTGGGTGATGTAGGAATTTTTTCACCAAGTTATTTCTCTCTTTTCTATGCTCAAGAGAACAAGTTAAGAAGGAGGAGGAGGAGGAGGCGAAGAGGAGGTAGCCATCACAAAAAAAATGGCTAAGACTTTTTCAAGAAGAGAATAAGTGTAGAAAGAGAATGGCTAAGATTTGCAACCATACTAGAATAGTAAAACCAAATGATTTTATGAATATAAAATCAATGCCATGCCTCTTTACAATGCTTACCTTCCACCTCACCTTCTACCTCATCTCCATTTGATTTTCTAAAAAGAAAATCAAATAAGAGGTGTCCTTCATCTAGAAGCATTCCCGTACAAATACGGAATACTTCGCCCGGTATACGTATTTCTACATATACGCATATTCGGATAAAAATACGGATTGCACCAAAGAGAGAAAATGAATAGTGAACAATAATACTAATATATATATGTATATATATATAAATTATTAAATAAAAACTTGATATAATAATCCGGCTTAATCCTAAGCCGGCTAGTATTATCAACCGCCCGATTAAAGTCTGTGTATCCCGTATTTAATTGGACCCCTGCACGTACCAACATACGGCCTCTGCATCTATAGGCTGAACCGGGAAAACCCTCTGTATGGGAATCTGATGACTCGAAAATACGCTGGCAGTGGTTTAACCAAAAGCACGTCAGCGACACTAGCTGTACGTAACGGCTACCCAGGTACTTGCCGAAAGAGGGTCGACAATCAAGTACGTCCTTACCCTATTAAGCCTGAATATGACAATCTTCATACATTCCGGTCTCTTCGTCTAAAAGTATCGCATACTGGGTCTAGGGGTGGATAACGTCAGATCCCTAATAACCCAATAAGTCATGTTGAAGTCAAGCTCATCTCCAACTGAGAAATTACTGAACAACTATCAGTAAATCTCATCCACCGTGGCCACGGAATAAGGGTGATGGCCAACCGAACACAACGCGACATCGACTCCTAATACCAGGAGAGACGAATTCCTGACAATCGATAACTGCCTCCATGTGGCTCGGGACTTTACCCAACAAAAACCTTTTTGCACAACTCGTTTGAGCCGTAGTAGGATAGTAATCAAAGTACAGTGAGAACTCACTCGAGACAAATGACGATCTTAGGTCAAAAGACTAACATGTACTCATGCCACCTGAGAACTTCCATCTGACGATAGATATAATACCATCTAGAAGTTCTCGGCGAGTCTGTCCAATGTACTCACCTCTAGTAATCACCTGTATACTATCTTCGGTGACACACACCAATAGCTTGTGAGACCCGCCACCGCTCCTCGTCGGGGTCTAGAAACGTATACACTAGTTTACTCCGGAATATGGATGTCCTGTCTCGATACTCAAATGACTAGGGACATTTAAGGATGTGCTTATGGACAACCCAGCTCCTACGTAAATGATTGCCACCAAAATGCTGCTAGTCAAGCAAGAATCCTACGGGTTTCACCAATGATGAAGACAAACCGGATAAGTATACGATCATTACGAGCAAAACTGTTCTACCTGTATAATTCCTCTTTCAATTATCATAATCGCCAACTCACAATCATAATAATTGCCTTCTAGGCACTATATCCAACAATCTCCCAGTTGCACTTAAGGCAAATTATTGCGGTATCGCATACCCACAGCTCATGTGCTACTGAATACCCAATTTTTCTACTAATCAGTTTCGCAAAACATATTTGGGAAACTAATGTGTTCGACAAATAGCCTCAGTGAGTGGATCCACTACAATGTTCCAATTTCATCTCTCTATATCTCAACTTCACGCAGATCAACAATCTCCCGAACCGAGCGATGCCCCGCCTCAAGAATTTGTATGGATACTTGATAGGACCAAGTTTATAAATAAACAATTTTATCCAACAAACTTCTTGGGTTGTATCCTTTATTGAGTCATAACCAGTAACATGCACTATGCCTACCTCAGTATCCCTATAGGAACCATATCTTATATACTGCTACTCAGAAAAGGGCAAACTCAAAACTCTGACAACATTTCTGTCATCCAGATCACCTCGTGACAACCGAAATTTGACCGATTGTAGTATAGGAACACACCTTCCTATCCGGAGTATTTCATCCAAATCCCAAGACATAACTCGCTACACCATTCTTAATGGGTTCGTTTGTTTTGATGAAGTCAATCACCTTGACTGTCACATCAAAATAGATGATCCATTTCCGCTATCCATGCTTTAGTCTACAAATAGACATAAACAACTTCCACACCTTCCGCTGCTCCCACTGACTACGATAACCCTCTGGCAGAGTCATATACATGTTCACTTCCAAATTCCTATTTGGAATGACGTTATAGTCATCCATCTGCCAGATATCAAAGTCAAGAACAGCAACAGTGCCAAATCATATCCATATGAACTTCAGCGTAGATGCTGCGGTAAAAGTCTCATCACAATCCACAACGGGTATTTGATGAGAATCTTTACAACAAGTCTAGCCATATTAGGTTAATACCTTTCCACTTGCACAGATCTCGAAAGATCTACTTGCTTCTAATGGGTTTACCCCTTCAGGGGCACCCAGCAAACTCCAAAATCCACAATTTGCTGATGTGCGTGGAGTCCAACTTAAATATAAAGTATCTAGTCACCTGGAAGTAACCACTTCCTATGACCTTTAGAAAACTAATAGGGCCATCATAACCATGATGCTGACCTCCCTGTCACCGTCTATGAGAAAACCAAAGTATCTCTTAGATGTTTGAGTTCACCTATTATAATCTGCGGAGTTGCTAATAGTTTGTCAAGTCCAATTAAATCTTTAGGTTCTACTAAATTTCGGTAACTATTTGTGGTTCTGAAATCACTTCTAGTTCAACTGTACTCCCACTAGTTTCTTTTGCAAAAATATTCCTTTTATAAAAATGGTGGCGAGTCAGGAACAACGTAACTGTTGATCTTGAAATTGGTAGAAAAAAATCCTAGCGAATGCTTAGGACAATCCATAAATTGCTATTGCCGAAGCGTGCCTTGAGTTTGTCCGGATTCTGCTTTTAAACAGATACCGGATAACTCCATATCTTGACAACCTCAAGATATGAATATGTCCATATAGAATCATAGGCACTAATTTAGATAGAACAAGATTTAAAAGTCATGTAGATGTTTCCAGTGCATATCACCTAAATGGAAAAGGGCAATACAACATTACTCATCAAGGAGCGCACCCATGGATGAGTAACCTGTGAGAGAATACAGTTCTCAATATTACTATGATGGATACCTAGCATAAGTATCTATATCTTTAATTATTTTGAAGAATCCTGATACTTCCAACATATGGTTCTCTATTTTATTCTTATACCTATAAACTTCTCAAAATCTTTAGACTTTGCATTACAATGAATGCATTTCTAAAACTAGAGAACTCATAGGTAAATCTTAATGAAGTAAGGGTACCAACTCCTTGTCTTAAGGGACACTGGATAACATACATTTTCATGTATAAGTACTCATTCAAATTCCGTGTATTGTAAGTTGAAAATTGTATCTTGGATAAGAATGTCTTACAGCATTATTCAATGTACCTTATCTCATTCTCAACTGATAAAGGTAAATGTTTATAACACAATTTTCAAAATTTATATCTTACTTTATAAAATAAAGATATAGATATTAAATTTTAAAATTTGGTGCAAAACAACGGTTATTTGAAACTAAATTATAAAAATTGGTGCATAACAACGGTTATTTGAAACCAATTGCAATGATTTCCGATATTGAGGATCAAATCGCCCGTTTCCCAATATTCTACTCCTACTCAGCATCTGTAACACCGTACAGATGAGAGATCCAAATCCGGTAAATACATATCCTGGAACCAGAATTAATTGGGAAATTAGTTCTCATTTACAAGTACACAGAAATTCTGAAACATAAATATTTCAATGGGTGTGGCCGGGTATTCCAAGTAATGCCTCTTCCATTATCCAGGTTCATGACAGTATTTGCAATTTCCCTTGCCCTCTCTTCAATCCCTTTCTATGTCTCTATATCTTACCTTATGTACATCGTGTTAGTTATATGTATGCCCTAGAGGCCATTACTATACATAGGATGTATATTGTAGTGGATGCTGGGACATATATAGGGAGGACTTTCTTGCTCGACATGATAGTATGCTATCTGGTTGCTCTTTACCTTAACGTGTATACTGATTGTCTCTCTGTTACATGTTGGTGAAGCCCTTAGGATGTGTGCTTGACTACCTGGACTATGATGCGGATCATACTAGTGGGGACATGGTAGTCCATAAGTACATCCTTAAAAGTCCCTAGTCGTGGGTGTATCGAGACGGGGCATCGATATACCAGAGTAGACTAGCGTGTACCTTCTCGACCCATACAGATGGGCGATGGATGATCCCATATCCATTGGTGTTTGACATCGGAGATGATATACGGGTGCTCAGTAGAGACTGGGTACACTGGACGGACTCGCCGAGAAATCCCAGATGGTATTATACCTCACGTCAGATGGCAGTTCTCTGGTGACACTGGTACAGAGTAGTCTGTTGACCCGAGATCGTCATAGAGTCTTGTGTGGTTCCCACTGTGCTTTGATTTCCATCTTACCACGTCCAAGAGGGCGTGCAAAACGGTGGTTTTTGGGTACAGTCCCGAGTCACATGGAGGCAATGAGCGATAGGAGGGGATTCGTCTCTCCCGGTATAGGGGGTTGATGTTGTGCTGTGTTCGATTGGCTATAACAGGAAATCCCTGGCCAGGGTTGCTGAGATTTACTGGTAAGTGTTACCAGTAGTTTCTCGAATAGTTATAGACCTCATATCGACACGACTTATCGAGCTATTGGGGTCTGACGTTTACCACCCCTAGGCGAGATATGCGACATATCAGACGATCAGACCGGACTGTACGGTAGTGTTACTGGTTGGATTCACTGGAGTGTGAGCGGGCTTGCTCGTCGATCTTCAGATCGCTCAATACCCGGGTGGCCGTTACGTTTAGCAGACCACTTGCGGCTTGTGGGTGTTTGATATGATCATCACCTGCTGCCGGCGTATTGACGAGTCTTTAGAGTCCTACACAGAGGTTTCCTGGCTCAAGCGAAACGAAATAGGAGCGCATATGAGATATGTGCGGGACCGAGAATAATACGTGTATGTGATACCGTATTACATTCTCGCGATGAATGTGTCGTATGGTTATATGTGATATAACCTAGTTATCGAATCGAGGGTTGATTCGATAAGACGATACATTGGATACTAGTCGGTTATATGCGATATGACCGGATCGTTAAATCAAGTGTTGATTTAATGATTTAATGCATAATTATATATTTGATATATTACTTTGCGTTAACTAGTATTGGTTCACTTTAAATGGATTTTCTCACTCGGATTGTACACATTGTATATGTGATATACTTTTGTGCACTTCATTGTATCATGTTTGATGATACATGTTATGCTAGGGTTTTTGTGTAAAGATCAAACCATGGTTACATGATTATGGTTAGGGTTTTGTTTTATTCACTTATTTATTTATCCATTTCTTTTGGAAAATAAATGGAAAGGAGAAAAGAATGGTGGCTTAATTTGGAGTTTAGTTGAAGCTTCATGAAACTTTGATCAAGTCAACCATTCTTATCTCATCCTTAACCCTAACCATTCCCACTAACCATGATTCATTCTCTACACTTGACTAGAGTTAATATTATGATAAGTATTGTTATTCTTTTCTTTTTTGAAAAATCTTATCATCATACTAGCTTCTTCTTCTTCATCTTCTTCATTGAAGAAAACCAACCTTCATCAATGGTGATTGATGAAAACAAGTGTGAAATCCAATTCTAAAGTCTACCCACTTCCTATTTCTTCATCCTCTACCTCTTGCCAAGGAGTAGAGTGTGTTTTCTTCACAAGTTTCTTGACTTGATGAAGTCGGAGCTTGATCTAGTGATGCTTCGACGTAGATCATCTTCGGCACGTTGTCGATGACCTAGCCCGTCCATTCTCCGATGAAGCCGACGCTAGAGCCCGGGATCCGTCTTGGACAGCGAGGAGACTTCATTGCGGAGCCGTGGAGGTGGAGCACCGGATCTATAAAGGTTGTATTTCCGATATCCAATTAGTTAAGTTGTTAACTAGTTATCTTTTCGCCTAGAAATCTAGCAAACGATCCGTAGTTTAGGGTTTCTCGGCACGTTAAAATTTGAAATTGGCATGATCGATGCCTTGTGAGACCTCTTGGGAGTTCCTAGGAACCCTACAGTGGTATCAGAGCCTAGCTAGAGCCTTAGGCGAAGACTAGACGGAATTTGAAGTCCGAACGAACCCGAAACCCCAAACCAAACTTGCTCTCTGTCCTTTTTTGAAAACAGTGAGTTTTTCAACATTAAAAATTACTAAAAAATTCAGCAGGGAAATCTAAGAATTACGATGCAAAAATTATTTCATGAACAGTAATTTTCGCGGCGGATCCGCGGCAGAAGCATGGCTTCTGCGGCGGATCAGCGGCCCCTTGATGACGTCTGTCCTGTTCTTTTGCACAGTAATTCCTAGTTCAAAGAGCTGAGTTTTCTGGGAATTTTTAATATTTATTCAAGAGTTGAATTTTCTGGGGTTGTTTTGGGGATTCGGTGTTTCGATCGGAGTATCAGATTTTGTCTATTTGGCTTTCCGGATAAATTTTAGAATATGTTAAAAAGTTCGACCGGATATAAATACCCAATTTTTCCCCTGTCGGGAAATTTCCAAGTGTTGGATTTTTCCGTAGTTTAACGACGTTCTAAGTAGTGCAAGTAACGCGATGGTCCCTCTAGAAGACAACAAACCTTAACTCGATTATGTGACCGTCTTGAACTGCCCTTTGAACCTTCGGGTTTGGGGCAGTACGGCGTGCCACATGGGAGGCGTTGGCTTGACCCTTCTACGGCTGGACCGTTGGTACTTTGGCACGAACTGAATGTTGTTAGACTTATTTCATGTGTTGATCTGTATCGGGAAAACTTGGGTGTTCGATTGTTCGATCGGAAAGTTTAACATTTTCTATTTATCTGGAATGGGATACAATAATTGGAATTCACAAAAAGTTATGAGATAACTGAATGGATATTATAAACGTAGCAGTTTAGTCTCACTTGATCGGTTGCCACGGAATTTTGATGTGATCAAAAGTCCATCGCAATCACGTAGCGTACGCGGATACTCGCCGGGTAAACTTAATAGACAGCCTCACTCCATAGCCCCGACCAAGTGACTGTAGGAGAACCCCGTCGCCGAAAGCATCCGTCCGGGTGCTCGCGGTAGCGGTGTTCCGCCTTGGTGCACTTCGTCGACGGTATCAGGGGTGCTGCCGCCTACTAAAGTTTGCGACGAGCATTCGATCAGGATGTCGGGAATCTTGCTGAATTATCCGACTTGGTATTGAAAAGTGTTTTCGATTTTGAGACTAAAATGCGGGGTTTATAATTGTTAGGCATGCGATGTCTAAGTAATTCATTTGATTAGGCATGTGATGTCTAAAGAGATTGCGGATTCCAACTGTTGTAGTTTTACACTTTCTTTTCTGTGACCGTAAGTGTAATATGTGATATCGCCGGTTTCGTTGCTATATGTCAACGACAATTGGGATGCGCATATTTACTTACGTTGATGACATGTGATGTTATGTGTTGCTGGATATGTTATATTGGATCGTCGTGTTTGAATAGCCGGGGGTTTTTATGTGAGATGAGTGTTTTTCATTTTCATTCATGTAAAAACTTGTATGTAATATTCTTTTATTGGGGCGCTTCCAGGTTGCGGAAGTTGTCACCATTTGTATATTATTTACTTTTCCGCACTAGGATAGACCCAAGGAGGAGGGCACAAGTAACCGGGTTCTGGAGTCCAGTGGGAGACCAACTCGAGGAGTCGAGTCCGGGTCTCCTAACTCTAGAATTGGTAGGGTTGCTTGCCGCTCTCGTAGGGGTCTAGGGGTATGGGTTTGGCTATTCATCACGACCGTGGAATCCGTGTTTTATACTGGCTCGTATTGAAAACACGGACGTCCTAGTATATCCAATATTTCATATGATTCTTCTGCTGTGATATCTGTGATGTGATCATGTGATGTTCTATGATAGATACAGTATATAGTATATATGATATATTATATAGGCGTTACTTATGTTTTACACCCGCGCTAGCCCTGCCCCGCTCTGCCGTTAGTTACCTAACCTAACGGTGCACGAGGGGACATCGAGGCGAATGCGGATGGCATAAATGTACGTCGTATTTATCTGTGATGTTTAGGTACTTAAATGATGGGACTTCATTAATGTGATTAATGAAATAAAAGAAACCTAAGATGTTGTAGATTCGAATTTCAAAATAAAACAGGTAGCTACTGTTTTTTGCTTTGCACAGCGGTATATGTGATATATCCTGCACCTTATTCGATGAGGAAAGGACCGAGATCCCTTCACCGGGAGTGACTCCTTTAGCAATAACTGGCAGATGCTACACACTCGGTTTGTATTTTGATTGCTTTTAAGAGTTTTGCTTTGCACAGTGATATATATGATATATCCCGCACCTCATTCGACGAGGAAAGGACCGACGATCCCTTCACCGGGAGTGTCTCCTTTAGCAAAACTAGAAAAGCCTAAAAAACACTCCATTTCAAAATTCATTCGATCCTACAACGATATCAAGTTCATTACGCAATAGGTTTTCAGAAAAACCTGTCGTAGCCCTCCGTCATTTCAGATATGTACTAGTTAGTATTCGTGCTGCGGTAGTTTGGCATTCGTCAAGGCGTAGTGTACGGTAGCTAACTAGTATTTATCTGCTTGAGCATATGATGCGATTGGATTAGGGTATTCATACGGCGTTGTTTGGCATTCGTCAAGGGTCGTGCGGGTGGGTTTAATTCGATCAAGAAATGTACGGGTTGAACTTGACTAGTGGACTGTGGGTTGTTTGGCATTCGTCAAGGTCATAGCGAGCTAGGGGCAAAAAGTTATCGGGAATTTCAAGTGTTGAAATTTGCATTGAGATTGCATACCTTCTATGAGATAGTTGGATCCCGATACCCGCTGCGAGTAAGAGTTACTCTTGGGAGAGTCTTATACATTACAATTAGCCGATCAAGTAGGTGTCTAGAAAGGTGTCAACGGGGTTACGCCTCTGGGAAAACGAGGTTTACATTAATTCGGTTCGTGCGAAAGCACGGGGGACCTCCCTCAAAGTACCGACACTGGCCTGGCTGAAAGATTGGCGAACTTGTAGTGTGTAATTAATCCCGGCTAGTCTTTCCTTTTAGGGTTTGAAGGAAGATTTGATAAAAAGCAGTGGGAGCCATCCTGATTAGATAAAATAATAACCAATCTATTCTTGCAAGAGCGCACGCTGAGTGTTTTCTTCTCTCTCTCTCCAGGTAGCGACCATATCACGCCTTAATCAAGATAATAATACGGAAAATTGAAAGAACCCGCTTGTTATACTGAGCTGGGGAACGTTGGTCCCGCTCCAACTTATAATTGTTATAAGACAAAGCAGGAAATTGGGGATTACCAGAATTCCCGTGCCGCC
The DNA here is from genome assembly GCA_030015575.1 of Agapanthus africanus. Lineage (NCBI taxonomy): Eukaryota > Viridiplantae > Streptophyta > Magnoliopsida > Asparagales > Amaryllidaceae > Agapanthus > Agapanthus africanus. The sequence goes on from JASDDO010000029.1 coordinate 60,288,512, forward strand.
CAAACGAAGAGAGTGCATGCTGATGCATCATCTTCGGGTGTGTTCATTATACAGAACTGTTTCTCAGTATCCTTTACGTCCTGGGTATGTGATACCAGATCAGGATCCCAGATATGTAATCTGTTACATAGGGCTACAGATAGGTAGAGAACTGAGAACGGGTGATAAGTTTCATGAGGCAGAAAACGGGGCAAGTGTTGCAGCCAAGTCTGTTGGTCACTGTCACCCTGTATTATCAATACATTGATTCTGAACGAATGTTATTAGATACCGAACCTGATATACAAAATCATATAACTCTCTTTATTAGTAAAGAAATGATAAAATTTTGTATTGTTGGATAATGTTTTGAACATTTCCTATATCAAAAGTTGATCGGTTCAGGCACGTTATCTAAAAGCATTGACGTTCTAAATCAAACTACAGTTCTTTAGTATACAGAACACACACAAGAGGAAGATTTCAGAAATGAACGAATCCTTCTTAAGGTATTGTAGACTAGGTCAGATCAATGCGACCCGACTGGCTGAAGTTACATTTAGATGTATATTTAAATCAGTTTGAATTTACATCTTGTGAAACTCGCCAGTCATGTCACAAAGATAAGATGACCACAGCTCTGTTTATTGGAAACAGAGAAAGAGTTAGTGAACTCTTGGGATGATACATGTTGATGTATGTAGGTCCCCAGTCTACACATGCCAGGACTGGTTCTTTATACTTCATTATATTCTCTGATAATCTCTCAAGATTCAGTCGTATGTTCCTGTTGAAACATAAGTCCGAAGCTTTTGAGGTATTCACAAAATATAAGTTGGAAGTAGAGAACCAAAATACGGGTATAAGTATTATGTCCTATGATGAGATCAGGGAGGAGAATACTTGTGCATGGAATTCCTGGACTATTCTAAAGGAGAATAAGATTCTCTCTCAGCATTACTCCTTTGTATACACCATACCACGATGGTATATCGGGGCGGAGCAGATACACCCTATTTGATATGGTGTGCTCTATGATGAGTACTACTGAGTTACCTATTTCTTTTTAGGAGTTATGCACTTGAGAAGATGCATACCTATTGAACAGGGTTCAAATCAAATCAGTTGCCTACCGCTTCATATGTGATATGGAAAGGGAAGAGCCCATATCTTAAGTTGGTTAAGATTTGGGGTTGTCCGGGCTATGTCTAAAAGCAAAATCCGGACAAGCTCAAGGCAAGGACTGTTATGTAAAACTGGAAATGTTCCAGCTATACAAACTGCAGCTGATGATTTGAGAGAACCAAAGGATTCAATAGTTACCAATGAACCTCAGCCTCTCCGCCGATCTAGTAGGGTTCCTCACCCACCTGAGAGATACTTCGTTTTCTCTATGACAGTGGGAGCGAGGATTGCGTCATGAGATGATGACCCAACTAGCTTCGAGCTGGCCATCGAGAGTAAGACTCTGTAAGAATGGCTGGATGTTTAGCGATCTGAGATGGAATCCATGTACATCAACAAAGTATGGACTTTGGTTGCAATATCTGAAGGGTTAAATCCCCATCAGGAGCAAGTATATCTTGAGAAGATTACTTGGTGTAGATGGAAAAGTTGAGACTTTCAAAGCTAGACTTGTTAAAGCTTTTCGTCATCGACCAGGCGTGGATCATAATGAAACCTTTTTCTAAGGATCTATGCTTAAGTCCATCCAGATCCTACTTGTCACAGCTACATACCATGACTACGATATCTGGTGGTTGGGTGTCATGACTGCTTTTCTAAATGATGTTTTAGAAGAGTGCGTCTATAAGTACACAGCCAGAGGGCTTCGTAGACAGTGGGAGCAGCGGAAACGTGTGCAAGATGCTTTATAGGATAAAGCAGGCATCGCGGAGTTGGAACATCTGTTTTGATGAAGTAGTCAAAGAGTTTGACATCATCAAAATGGTAGATGAACCTTGTATATACAAAAAGGTAGTAGGGAGTATGGTGACGATCCTCGTAGAGTACGTGGATGACATACTCTTGATAAGAAAGGAGTTTCTTATGCTACGCTCGATCAATCTCCGTTTATCACAATGATTCTCCATAAAGGATCAAAGTGATACCTCCTAAATCCTGAGGTTTGGAACTATGAGATAGATCTAATTGGATGTTAGGATTCTCACTAGTTGTAGTGAGATGGTATCAATCGATCCTGGGGAGAATCACTGGAAGGGTTCCAGGGTGATAATGACGACTGAATGTCAGTCGCAGGCATTGTCTTTACCCTCAGTAAAGGGACGGTATGTTGGAAGACTTCCAAGCTAGACACCGTGACATACTAGACGATAAAGGCAGGATACATCGCTACTAAAGATGCTACCAAAGAGGCTGTTTGGGTGTATATTGGTTCATGAGATGAAGTACGTTCCAACCATTGTGAGACAATGGAGTTGTGGCTTATGCCAAGGAACGTCCGTCCCATCAGTAATCCAGACATATTCTAAGGCAGTATCACCTGATCATGGAGATAGTTGATCTCTAGGTGATCGAGGTTAGGAGAGTAGACTCAGAGGACAACACAGCGGATCCACTCACAAAGGCCTGTTCCCAGAGAGAGACATTTATGGGATGGTTTAGTATGAGATACTACAACCACTGCTATCAGATGGCCCTAGTGCAAGTGGGAGATTGTTAGTTATATGTATGCCCTAGAGGCCTTTACTATACATAGGATGTATATTGTAGTGGATGCTGGGACATATATAGGGAGGACTTTCTTGCTCGACATGATAGTATGCTATCTGGTTGCTCTTTACCTTAACGTGTATACTGATTGTCTCTCTGTTACATGTTGGTGAAGCCCTTAGGATGTGTGCTTGACTACCTGGACTATGATGCGGATCATACTAGTGGGGACATGGTAGTCCATAAGTACATCCTTAAAAGTCCCTAGTCGTGGGTGTATCGAGACGGGGCATCGATATACCAGAGTAGACTAGCGTGTACCTTCTCGACCCATACAGATGGGCGATGGATGATCCCATATCCATTGGTGTTTGACATCGGAGATGATATACGGGTGCTCAGGAGAGACTGGGTACACTGGACGGACTCGCCGAGAACTCCCAGATGGTATTATACCTCACGTCAGATGACAGTTCTCTGGTGACACTGGTACAGAGTAGTCTGTTGACCCGAGATCGTCATAGAGTCTTGTGTGGTTCCCACTGTGCTTTGATTTCCATCTTACCACGTCCAAGAGGGCGTGCAAAACGGTGGTTTTTGGGTACAGTCCCGAGTCACATGGAGGCAATGAGCGATAGGAGGGGATTCGTCTCTCCCGGTATAGGGGGTTGATGTTGTGCTGTGTTCGATTGGCTATAACAGGAAATCCCTGGCCAGGGTTGCTGAGATTTACTGGTAAGTGTTACCAGTAGTTTCTCGAATAGTTATAGACCTCATATCGACACGACTTATCGAGCTATTGGGGTCTGACGTTTACCACCCCTAGGCGAGATATGCGACATATCAGACGATCAGACCGGACTGTACGGTAGTGTTACTGGTTGGATTCACTGGAGTGTGAGCGGGCTTGCTCGTCGATCTTCAGATCGCTCAATACCCGGGTGGCCGTTACGTTTAGCAGACCGCTTGCGGCTTGTGGGTGTTTGATATGATCATCACCTGCTGCCGGCGTATTGACGAGTCTTTAGAGTCCTACACAGAGGTTTCCTGGCTCAAGCGAAACGAAATAGGAGCGCATATGAGATATGTGCGGGACCGAGAATAATACGTGTATGTGATACCGTATTACATTCTCGCGATGAATGTGTCGTATGGTTATATGTGATATAACCTAGTTATCGAATCGAGGGTTGATTCAATAAGACGATACATTGGATACTAGTCGGTTATATGCGATATGACCGGATCGTTAAATCAAGTATTGATTTAATGATTTAATGCATAATTATATATTTGATATATTACTTTGCATTAACTAGTATTGGTTCACTTTAAATGGATTTTCTCACTCGGATTGTACACATTGTATATGTGATATACTTTTGTGGACTTCATTGTATCATGTTTGATGATACATGTTATGCTAGGGTTTTTGTGTAAAGATCAAACCATGGTTACATGATTATGGTTAGGGTTTTGTTTTATTCACTTATTTATTTATCCATTTCTTTTGGAAAATAAATGGAAAGGAGAAAAGAATGGTGGCTTAATTTGGAGTTTAGTTGAAGCTTCATGAAACTTTGATCAAGTCAACCATTCTTATCTCATCCTTAACCCTAACCATTCCCACTAACCATGATTCATTCTCTACACTTGACTAGAGTTAATATTATGATAAGTATTGTTATTCTTTTCTTTTTTGAAAAATCTTATCATCATACTAGCTTCTTCTTCTTCATCTTCTTCATTGAAGAAAACCAACCTTCATCAATGGTGATTGATGAAAACAAGTGAGAAATCCAATTCTAAAGTCTACCCACTTCCTATTTTTTCATCCTCTACCTCTTTCCAAGGAGTAGAGTGTGTTTTCTTCACAAGTTTCTTGACTTGATGAAGTCGGAGCTTGATCTAGTGATGCTTCGACGTAGATCATCTTCGGCACGTTGTCGATGACCTAGCCCGTCCATTCTCCGATGAAGCCGACGCTAGAGCCCGGGATCCGTCTTGGACAGCGAGGAGACTTCATTGCGGAGCCGTGGAGGTGGAGCACCGGATCTACAAAGGTTGTATTTCCGATATCCCATTAGTTAAGTTGTTAACTAGTTATCTTTTCGCCTAGAAATCTAGCAAACGATCCGTAGTTTAGGGTTTCTCGGCACGTTAAAATTTGAAATTGGCATGATCGATGCCTTGTGAGACCTCTTGGGAGTTCCTAGGAACCCTACAGTGGTATCAGAGCCTAGCTAGAGCCTTAGGCGAAGACTAGACGGAATTTGAAGTCCGAACGAACCCGAAACCCCAAACCAAACTTGCTCTCTGTCCTTTTTTGAAAACAGTGAGTTTTTCAACATTAAAAATTACTAAAAAATTCAGCAGGGAAATCTAAGAATTACGATGCAAAAATTATTTCATGAACAGTAATTTTCGCGGCGGATCCGCGGCAGAAGCATGGCTTCTGCGGCGGATCAGCGGCCCCTTGATGACGTCAGTCCTGTTCCTTTGCACAGTAATTCCTAGTTCAAAGAGCTGAGTTTTCTGGGAATTTTTAATATTTATTCAAGAGTTGAATTTTCTGGGGTTGTTTTGGGGATTCGGTGTTTCGATCGGAGTATCAGATTTTGTCTATTTGGCTTTCCGGATAAATTTTAGAATATGTTAAAAAGTTCAACCGGATATAAATACCCAATTTTTCCCCTGTCGGGAAATTTCCAAGTGTTGGATTTTTCCGTAGTTTAACGACGTTCTAAGTAGTGCAAGTAACGCGATGGTCCCTCTAGAAGACAACAAACCTTAACTCGATTATGTGACCGTCTTGAACTGCCCTTTGAACCTTCGGGTTTGGGGCAGTACGGCATGCCACATATGAGGCGTTGGCTTGACCCTTCTACGGCTGGACCGTTGGTACTGAGGCACGAACTGAATGTTGTTAGACTTATTTCATGTGTTGATCTGTATCGGGAAAACTTGGGTGTTCGATTGTTCGATCGGAAAGTTTAACATTTTCTATTTATCTGGAATGGGATACAATAATTGGAATTCACAAAAAGTTATGAGATAACTGAATGAATATTATAAACGTAGCAGTTTAGTCTCACTTGATCGGTTGCCACGGAATTTTGATGTGATCAAAAGTCCGTCGCAATCACGTAGCGTACGCGGATACTCGCCGGGAAAACTTAATAGACAGCCTCACTCCATAGCCCCGACCAAGTGACTGTAGGAGAACCCCGTCGCCGAAAGCATCCATCCGGGTGCTCGCGGTAGCGGTGTTCCGCCTTGGTGCACTTCGTCGACGGTATCAGGGGTGCGGCCGCCTACTAAAGTTTGCGACGAGCATTCGATCAGGATGTCGGGAATCTTGCTGAATTATCCGACTTGGTATTGAAAAGTGTTTTCGATTTTGAGACTAAAATGCGGGGTTTATAATTGTTAGGCATGCGATGTCTAAGTAATTCATTTGATTAGGCATGTGATGTCTAAAGAGATTGCGGATTCCAACTGTTGTAGTTTTACACTTTCTTTTCTGTGACCGTAAGTGTAATATGTGATATCGCCAGTTTCGTTGCTATATGTCAACGACAATTGGGATGCGCATATTTACTTACGTTGATGACATGTGATGTTATGTGTTGCTGGATATGTTATATTGGATCGTCGTGTTTGAATAGCCGGGGGTTTTTATGTGAGATGAGTGTTTTTCATTTTCATTCATGTAAAAACTTCTATGTAATATTCTTTTATTGGGGCGCTTCCAGGTTGCGGAAGTTGTCACCGTTTGTATATTATTTACTTTTCCGCACTAGGATAGACCCAAGGAGGAGGGCACAAGTAACCGGGTTCTGGAGTCCAGTGGGAGACCAACTCGAGGAGTCGAGTCCGGGTCTCCTAACTCTAGAATTGGTAGGGTTGCTTGCCGCTCTCGTAGGGGTCTAGGGGTGTGGGTTTGGCTATTCATCACGACCGTGGAATCCGTGTTTTATACTGGCTCGTATTGAAAACACGGACGTCCTAGTATATCCAATATTTCATATGATTCTTCTGCTGTGATATCTGTGATGTGATCATGTGATGTTCTGTGATAGATACAGTATATAGTATATATGATATATTATATAGGCGTTACTTATGTTTTACACCCGCGCTAGCCCTGCCCCGCTCTGCCGTTAGTTACCTAACCTAACGGTGCACGAGGGGACATCGAGGCGAATGCGGATGGCATAAATGTACGTCGTATTTATCTGTGATGTTTAGGTACTTAAATGATGGGACTTCATTAATGTGATTAATGAAATAAAAGAAACCTAAGATGTTGTAGAATCGAATTTCAAAATAAAACAGGTAGCTACAGTTTTTTGCTTTGCACAGCGGTATATGTGATATATCCTGCACCTTATTCGATGAGGAAAGGACCGAGATCCCTTCACCGGGAGTGACTCCTTTAGCAATAACTGGCAGATGCTACACACTCGGTTTGTATTTTGATTGCTTTTAAGAGTTTTGCTTTGCACATTGATATATATGATATATCCCGCACCTCATTCGACGAGGAAAGGACCGACGATCCCTTCACCGGGAGTGTCTCCTTTAGCAAAACTAGAAAAGCCTCAAAAACACTTCATTTCAAAATTCATTCGATCCTACAACGATATCAAGTTCATTACGCAATAGGTTTTCAGAAAAACCTGTCGTAGCCCTCCGTCATTTCAGATATGTACTAGTTAGTATTCGTGCTGCGGTAGTTTGGCATTCGTCAAGGCGTAGTGTACGGTAGCTAACTAGTATTTATCTGCTTGAGCATATGATGCGATTGGATTAGGGTATTCGTACGGCGTTGTTTGGCATTCGTCAAGGGTCGTGCGGGTGGGTTTAATTCGATCAAGAAATGTACGGGTTGAACTTGACTAGTGGACTATGGGTTGTTTGGCATTCGTCAAGGTCATAGCGAGCTAGGGGCAAAAAGTTATCGGGAATTTCAAGTGTTGAAATTTGCAATGAGATTGCATACCTTCTATGAGATAGTTGGATCCCGATACCCGCTGCGAGTAAGAGTTACTCCTGGGAGAGTTTTATACATTACAATTAGCCGATCAAGTAGGTGTCTAGAAAGGTGTCAACGGGGTTACGCCTCTGGGAAAATGAGGTTTACATTAATTCGGTTCGTGCGAAAGCACGGGGGACCTCCCTCAAAGTACCAACACTGGCCTGGCTGAAAGATTGGCGAACTTGTAGTGTGTAATTAATCCCGGCTAGTCTTTCCTTTTAGGGTTTGAAGGAAGATTTGATAAAAAGCAGTGGGAGCCATCCTGATTAGATAAAATAATAACCAATCTATTCTTGCAAGAGCACACGCTGAGTGTTTTCTTCTCTCTCTCTCCAGGTAGCGACCATATCACGCCTTAATCAAGATAATAATACGGAAAATTGAAAGAACCCGCTTGTTATACTGAGCTGGGGAACGTTGGTCCCGCTCCAACTTATAATTGTTATAAGACAAAGCAGGAAATTGGGGATTACCAGAATTCCCGTGCCGCCCAAACGAAGAGAGTGCATGCTGATGCATCATCTTCGGGTGTGTTCATTATACAGAACTGTTTCTCAGTATCCTTTACGTCCTGGGTATGTGATACCAGATCAGGATCCCAGATATGTAATCTGTTACATAGGGCTACAGATAGGTAGAGAACTGAGAACGGGTGATAAGTTTCATGAGGCAGAAAACGGGGCAAGTGTTGCAGCCAAGTCTGTTGGTCACTGTCACCCTGTATTATCAATACATTGATTCTGAACGAATGTTATTAGATACCGAACCTGATATACAAAATCATATCACTCTCTTTATTAATAAAGAAATGATAAAATTTTGTATTGTTGGATAATGTTTTGAACATTTCCTATATCAAAAGTTGATCGGTTCAGGCACGTTATCTAAAAGCATTGACGTTCTAAATCAAACTACAGTTCTTTAGTATACAGAACACACACAAGAGGAAGATTTCAGAAATGAACGAATCCTTCTTAAGGTATTGTAGACTAGGTCAGATCAATGCGACCCGACTGGCTGAAGTTACATTTAGATGTATATTTAAATCAGTTTGAATTTACATCTTGTGAAACTCGCCAGTCATGTCACAAAGATAAGATGACCACAGCTCTGTTTATTGGAAACAGAGAAAGAGTTAGTGAACTCTTGGGATGATACATGTTGATGTATGTAGGTCCCCAGTCTACACATGCCAGGACTGGTTCTTTATACTTCATTATATTCTCTGATAATCTCTCAAGATTCAGTCGTATGTTCCTGTTGAAACATAAGTCCGAAGCTTTTGAGGTATTCACAAAATATAAGTTGGAAGTAGAGAACCAAAATACGGGTATAAGTATTATGTCCTATGATGAGATCAGGGAGGAGAATACTTGTGCATGGAATTCCTGGACTATTCTAAAGGAGAATGAGATTCTCTCTCAGCATTACTCCTTTGTATACACCATACCACGATGGTATATCGGGGCGGAGCAGATACACCCTATTTGATATGGTGTGCTCTATGATGAGTACTACTGAGTTACCTATTTCTTTTTAGGAGTTATGCACTTGAGAAGATGCATACCTATTGAATAGGGTTCAAATCAAATCAGTTGCCTACCGCTTCATATATGATATGGAAAGGGAAGAGCCCATATCTTAAGTTGGTTAAGATTTGGGGTTGTCCGGGCTATGTCTAAAAGCAAAATCCGGACAAGCTCAAGGCAAGGACTGTTATGTAAAACTGGAAATGTTCCAGCTATACAAACTGCAGCTGATGATTTGAGAGAACCAAAGGATTCAATAGTTACCAATGAACCTCAGCCTCTCCGCCGATCTAGTAGGGTTCCTCACCCACCTGAGAGATACTTCGTTTTCTCTATGACAGTGGGAGCGAGGATTGCGTCATGAGATGATGACCCAACTAGCTTCGAGCTGGCCATCGAGAGTAAGACTCTGTAAGAATGGCTGGATGTTTAGCGATCTGAGATGGAATCCATGTACATCAACAAAGTATGGACTTTGGTTGCAATATCTGAAGGGTTAAATCCCCATCAGGAGCAAGTATATCTTGAGAAGATTACTTGGTGTAGATGGAAAAGTTGAGACTTTCAAAGCTAGACTTGTTAAAGCTTTTCGTCATCGACCAGGCGTGGATCATAATGAAACCTTTTTCTAAGGATCTATGCTTAAGTCCATCTAGATCCTACTTGTCACAGCTACATACCATGACTACGATATCTGGTGGTTGGGTGTCATGACTGCTTTTCTAAATGATGTTTTAGAAGAGTGCGTCTATAAGTACACAGCCAGAGGGCTTCGTAGACAGTGGGAGCAGCGGAAACGTGTGCAAGATGCTTTATAGGATAAAGCAGGCATCGCGGAGTTGGAACATCTGTTTTGATGAAGTAGTCAAAGAGTTTGACATCATCAAAATGGTAGATGAACCTTGTATATACAAAAAGGTAGTAGGGAGTATGGTGACGATCCTCGTAGAGTACGTGGATGACATACTCTTGATAAGAAAGGAGTTTCTTATGCTACGCTCGATCAATCTCCGTTTATCACAATGATTCTCCATAAAGGATCAAAGTGATACCTCCTAAATCCTGAGTTTTGGAACTATGAGATAGATCTAATTGGATGTTAGGATTCTCACTAGTTGTAGTGAGATGGTATCAATCGATCCTGGGGAGAATCACTGGAAGGGTTCCAGGGTGATAATGACGACTGAATGTCAGTCGCAGGCATTGTCTTTACCCTCAGTAAAGGGACGGTATGTTGGAAGACTTCCAAGCTAGACACCGTGACATACTAGACGATAAAGGCAGGATACATCGCTACTAAAGATGCTACCAAAGAGGCTGTTTGGGTGTATATTGGTTCATGAGATGAAGTACGTTCCAACCATTGTGAGACAATGGAGTTGTGGCTTATGCCAAGGAACGTCCGTCCCATCAGTAATCCAGACATATTCTAAGGCAGTATCACCTGATCATGGAGATGGTTGATCTCTAGGTGATCGAGGTTAGGAGAGTAGACTCAGAGGACAACACAGCGGATCCACTCACAAAGGCCTGTTCCCAGAGAGAGACATTTATGGGATGGTTTAGTATGAGATACTACAACCACTGCTATCAGATGGCCCTAGTGCAAGTGGGAGATTGTTAGTTATATGTATGCCCTAGAGGCCATTACTATACATAGGATGTATATTGTAGTGGATGCTGGGACATATATAGGGAGGTCTTTCTTGCTCGACATGATAGTATGCTATCTGGTTGCTCTTTACCTTAACGTGTATACTGATTGTCTCTCTGTTACATGTTGGTGAAGCCCTTAGGATGTGTGCTTGACTACCTGGACTATGATGCGGATCATACTAGTGGGGACATGGTAGTCCATAAGTACATCCTTAAAAGTCCCTAGTCGTGGGTGTATCGAGACGGGGCATCGATATACCAGAGTAGACTAGCGTGTACCTTCTCGACCCATACAGATGGGCGATGGATGATCCCATATCCATTGGTGTTTGACATCGGAGATGATATACGGGTGCTCAGTAGAGACTGGGTACACTGGACGGACTCGCCGAGAACTCCCAGATGGTATTATACCTCACGTCAGATGGCAGTTCTCTGGTGACACTGGTACAGAGTAGTCTGTTGACCCGAGATCGTCATAGAGTCTTGTGTGGTTCCCACTGTGCTTTGATTTCCATCTTACCACGTCCAAGTGGGCGTGCAAAACGGTGGTTTTTGGGTACAGTCCCGAGTCACATGGAGGCAATGAGCGATAGGAGGGGATTCGTCTCTCCCGGTATAGGGGGTTGATGTTGCGCTGTGTTCGATTGGCTATGACAGGAAATCCCTGGCCAGGGTTGCTGAGATTTACTGGTAAGTGTTACCAGTAGTTTCTCGAACAGTTATAGACCTCATATCGACACGACTTATCGAGCTATTGGGGTCTGACGTTTACCACCCCTAGGCGAGATATGCGACATATCAGACGATCAGACCGGACTGTACGGTAGTGTTACTGGTTGGATTCACTGGAGTGTGAGCGGGCTTGCTCGTCGATCTTCAGATCGCTCAATACCCGGGTGGCCGTTACGTTTAGCAGACCGCTTGCGGCTTGTGGGTGTTTGATATGATCATCACCTGCTGCCGGCGTATTGACGAGTCTTTAGAGTCCTACACAGAGGTTTCCTGGCTCAAGCGAAACGAAATAGGAGCGCATATGAGATATGTGCGGGACCGAGAATAATACGTGTATGTGATACCGTATTACATTCTCGCGATGAATGTGTCGTTGGTTATATGCGATATAACCTAGTTATCGAATCGAGGGTTGATTCGATAAGACGATACATTGGATACTAGTCGGTTAAATGCGATATGACCGGATCGTTAAATCAAGTGTTGATTTAATGATTTAATGCATAATTATATATTTGATATATTACTTTGCGTTAACTAGTATTGGTTCACTTTAAATGGATTTTCTCACTCGGATTGTACACATTGTATATGTGATATACTTTTGTGCACTTCATTGTATCATGTTTGATGATACATGTTATGCTAGGGTTTTTGTGTAAAGATCAAACCATGGTTACATGATTATGGTTAGGGTTTTGTTTTATTCACTTATTTATTTATCCATTTCTTTTGGAAAATAAATGGAAAGGAGAAAAGAATGGTGGCTTAATTTGGAGTTTAGTTGAAGCTTCATGAAACTTTGATCAAGTCAACCATTCTTATCTCATCCTTAACCCTAACCATTCCCACTAACCATGATTCATTCTCTACACTTGACTAGAGTTAATATTATGATAAGTATTGTTATTCTTTTCTTTTTTGAAAAATCTTATCATCATACTAGCTTCTTCTTCTTCATCTTCTTCATTGAAGAAAACCAACCTTCATCAATGGTGATTGATGAAAACAAGTGAGAAATCCAATTCTAAAGTCTACCCACTTCCTATTTCTTCATCCTCTACCTCTTGCCAAGGAGTAGAGTGTGTTTTCTTCACAAGTTTCTTGACTTGATGAAGTCGGAGCTTGATCTAGTGATGCTTCGACGTAGATCATCTTCGGCACGTTGTTGATGACCTAGCCCGTCCATTCTCCGATGAAGCCGACGCTAGAGCCCGGGATCCGTCTTGGACAGCGAGGAGACTTCATTGCGGAGCCGTGGAGGTGGAGCACCGGATCTACAAAGGTTGTATTTCCGATATCCCATTAGTTAAGTTGTTAACTAGTTATCTTTTCGCCTAGAAATCTAGCAAACGATCTGTAGTTTAGGGTTTCTCGGCACGTTAAAATTTGAAATTGGCATGATCGATGCCTTGTGAGACCTCTTAGGAGTGCCTAGGAACCCTACACATCGCACTTAGGCTAAATGGTTTTCTTCCTTCCCTACCTTTCGGCACCATCCTAAGATTTGGAAGAAGACTATCCAATAAGCGTAATAGGTGTACTCTCCTAATATAAGGAGCTCTCGCAACCTGAGAGAAGGTAAAGGGAAGAGACAACCGAATAATCCTATTCAATTTCTTCAGAACCAGTGGCCATCCTCGACTAAAGTAACTTTTTCGAGTTCGGACGTAACTATACGATGGTCGTTCCAAACAATATGGATCATCATAGTGATAGGAAGTGTTATGAAGAAGTGCAAAGGGGAAAGTAGAAGTAGCAGGAACATATGCGACTTTGTCGTGAATCAAGACAACACAAAGCCAAAGTCTATAAAATGGTTCGGTCAACTTGGTTAAATAGTTTTAGTTTAAGGTAAGTCATGGATCGCTGTACCAGAAAGAGAGAGAGAGAGAGAGAGAGAGAAAAGAAACACTCAGCGTGCACTGTATCAAGATTAGATTGGTTATCACTTTATCTAATTAGGATGGCTCCCACTGTTTTCTCGAATTCTCCTTCAAACTCTAAAAGGAGAACTAGTCGGGATCATGTACATCTTAAAAGTTCGCTAACCGTTAACCCAGGCCAGTGTTAGTACTCCAAGGTAGGCGCCCCATGCTTTCACACTGACCTAATTCAATAACCCGGTTTCCGCAGAGGCATAACCTTGTTAACACTTTCGAAACACTTAATAGGTTAGCTAATTGTGAGGTGAAAATCTCCCGATGAGTAATACATACTCATCAGTAGGAATTGGGACCCAACTATCATGTGGTATAACTTTGACGGAAGACGACCAAAATTAACACACTCCAGAAGGTATGTGCTAACTTGGCAAGTTTCCCATATATTTGAAACTCCCGATATGGTTTTTGCTCCAAGCGTCTTATAACCTTGACAAAGGCCAACAAATCATAAGTCGCAAGTTAAGTTCAGCCCCTCATTATCCTGATTAATCTAAACTCACCCGTACTCGCCCTTGATGAAGGCCAACAAGGCTGTATGACTGTCCTAAATTAATGCATCTCTATACTGCAGAAAAGCAACACATAGTTACCATACACTGTGACTTGACAAAGTCTAACAAACATAGCATGAATATTAGGCGCTACTCGTCTGAAATGACGGAGGGCTACGGCTGGTTTTTAGCGAAAAACCATTAATGTAATAAACTTGATATCGTTGAAGGAACTCGAGTGGCTTTGAAATGGAGTGGTTTAGGCTCCGCTTTTAAAACTAGTAATATAAACTTTTGCTTAAGAACGAACTCCACGTGAAGGGATCAAGGCTCTTCCCCATAGAATTGTTGCGCCACGGCAGCGCCCCGGCCGTCTTACCGAGGCCAAAATGCGGAATCAAAAATTTTCCTTACTTGGAAACCGGCGCTACCGCGGACAATGAAAACCCGGATCGTTAACCATTAACCTATACTAGCTAACAAGAGATGGGAAGAGAAGTATACCGAGTGGTCCGAGTCCTCCGGTCTTCTCGTCATCGTCCCGATCTCCCGCGGAAAGTCTTGTCTCCACATTGTCGTCTCGTCGCCGGAAGGGCACCACATCGCCTGCGTCTTTTACGGGCTCCCGCCTCAATACCGAGGCAACTCGGGCATGAAGCCGGCAACTCGACATGCTCAAGATATGCTGTAGAATGTGTAGTGTAGAGGCTATGTCTCATTTGGGGTTTGTTGCCTTTGAAGATGATGGAGGAATCAAGACTAGAAAAATGGTGCTTGCATTTTTCTAGCATGAAAATGAGATCAAGAAATGAAACTCTCAAGAATGAAAACTCTCATCTTTTTCTTTTCTCTCAACCATGAAAAACTTATCCTCTTAGAAAAATGGTGGAGGAAAGAATATGAAGCATGAAGGGAGGTGATGGTAGAAGCACAAGTGGTGACCACACCCAAACATTATGATTACAAACTCAAATCAACTTATCATCCATTTCAAATCACAATCAATCCAAGAAAAGGTGATGGAAAAAGAATATAATGATGATGGAAAAGAATGGTATCTAAAGATGCTATCATAATAAATCATCTTACAAATAAACCCTACACAAAATGTTATTTGCAAACTTGCAAATAACACCCTCCATCGGAAAAGTCCGGCCGGAAAAGAACAAAGGAAAACCGGCCGGAACGGAATGCAAACTGGCAACTCCAGAAAACTGGTCCCGTAATAAATTACAGGAAAACCCCGATACTGTGCATACACACCCGCATCTGTATTCCGTCCGGATACAAATGCAATGAGACAAAATCTACACTGTACTAAACTAGGATCCGGCTTAAACCAAAGCCGGCTAGTAAAATCCGTTCGATCCTGATCCGTGCAATACCGCACGTATCTGATCGAACCCTGCCATATATCCATACGGCCACTAGTACAAACCGTCCGATCCTGATCCGTGCAATACCGCACGTATCTGATCGGACCCTGCCATATCTCCATACGGCCTCTACAGCGTTTCGCCCGAAAGCTTGAGTAACTGAAAGTGTGGTGGACTCTAAAGACTCGTCAATACAATGGCCGTGGATTTAACCACTAGCACGTCAGAGGTATTAGCCAATACGTGACGGGCCACCAGCTATTGACCAAAAGGGACGTCGATGAGCGAACTCATCCTGACACCCTACTGAGCCTGTCAGTGACAATATCCGTACAGTCCGGTCCGTTATTCTATGAGTATCGCATGGCGGGCCTAGGGGGTTGGTAAAAGTCAGACCCCCAAAAACGGTACAAGTCGTGTCGGAGCGTAGCCCAGAACGCCCTGAGATACTACTGGAATAACTACCAGTAAATCTCCTGCCTTGGCCGAGGGCTTTGCGTAATGGCTCTCCTAGACACAGCGCGACCTCACCCCCAATACCGGGAGAGACGAACCCCTGCAGATCCGCTCACTGCCTCCATATGGCTCGGGACTGCACCCAACTAAAACCTGTTTGCACGACTCCTTTGAGCCGTGGTAGGGTAGTAATCAAAGCACAGTGGGAACTCACACGAGACAAATGACGATCTCAGGTCGATGAACTAACCTGTACACATGTCACCAGGGAACTGCTATCTGACATCTGGTATAAGACCAACTAGCAGGTTCCCGGCGAGTCCTGTCCGGTGTACTCATAACCCAATGAGCACCTGTATACATCTTAGGTGAACCAACTGACACCAGTGGCTTGTGAGACCGGCCACCGCCCCTCGTCGGGGTCTCGACTGTATACACTAGTCTACTAATGGAGTATCGATGCCCTGTCTCGAAACTCCTACGACTAGGGACCTTTTAAGGATGTGCTTATAGACTACCAGCTCCCACGTATATGATCGCCATCATACTGCTGGTAGTCAAGCAAGAATCCTAGGGGCTCTATCAACGTGTAATAGCGACATGTCAGGTCACCTAAAGCAGTACACGATGATAAAGATGAACCAGATAGCATACTATCATCTCGAGTAAGACTGTCCTGCCGGGATAGGTCCTCCCTCAATCATTGCAATCACGTGCCTGTGATCCAATAATTGACTCTGAGGGCACTATCTCCAACAATCTCCCACTTGCACTCAAGGCTAATTATTGCGATGCCGCATACTCACAGCCCGTGTGATACCGAACACCCAACTCCTCTACTAGTCAGTCTCACAAAGCTCGTTTGCGAAACTATTACGTTCGAGGAATAGCCTCAGTGAGTGGATCCGCTGCGATGTTTCTTTCTATGTCTCTCTATATCTCAAGTTCGCGGAGAAAACCATCTCCCGAAATGAGCAATGCCTGTCTTAGAATATGTCTGGATATTTGATGGGACCTAGCTCATAAATGAACTCCAAATCCAAACTTCTTAGACTGTATCGACAACTGAACTTAATCAGTATCCTGCGCCATGCCTCCCTCAGTATTGCCTTGGATCACCTGTCCAAAATACTGCCCCTCATCAGAAGGAAAACTATAACTCTGAAAACCTCCTTGTCGTCCATGTCACCTTGGAAGCCTGGAGTGATAACCGTCTCCTAAAGGAGGCAGCCATTATCATATCCCTAGAACATTCACTTATGTTCTAAAACTGCTTCCGACTGTTCCTCCAGGATTGGATTAATATCAACTTATTGCATCTACTGCAAGAACAACATCTGGTGTGGTACTTGACATCTCATGATTGACTCAATTGCCTAAGTAAGTGATCTGTCAATCATGCGTATCCCTCTCCCCTTTAGTCTGTAAGACACCTTTAGAGAGGGTGACTCCATTACCTGCAGGTGTACTACCGTGCCAGGATTCGTCCATTCTAAATACTCATAGAATGCTGTCAAGGTACCCAGATTAGGAAACCACCCAAATCTAGATCTAAAACCATAGATCTAGTAACCAGAATGTCTGATATAATATCCAAATCCTGTGTGGAGAAACCATTGTGTGACAACCAAAGTATAACCGATCGTATTGTAGGAGTTTCCTTTCCTACTCTGTGTATGTCATCCAAAACCAGGACATCACACCCTACTACCTTCTTAACAGATCCACCCCCTTATTCTGATGACGTCAAACCTATGACTGTCACATCAGAAATAGATGATCTATCTCCGCTATATCTGCTTTAGTCTATAAATAGACATAAGCCACCTGTCCACCAATGCTTCCGCTGCTCCCACTGACTACGACAACCCTCTGGCAGAGTCATACACACGTACACTTCTGAAGCTAGTTCAGAACGACGCTATACTCATCCTCCTGCCGGGTCTCGCGGTCTGGAACAACAGCAATGGCAAGTGTGGGTAAACAAGAACTTCCCTGTCACCGTCCTTGAGGCTACCGGAGTACCTCTCGGGTGCCTGAAGTTATCCACCTTATCTGCGGAGTGGCCAATGGAATGTCAAATCAGATTGAATCTTTAGGTTCCTTATCAAATCTTCAGTAATCGTTTGCGGTTCTGGAATCACTTCCAGTTCTACCATACTCCCACTGCTGTTTTTTGAAAAAAACCATTTTTAATAAAACTGTGGCGAGTCTAGAACAATATTTCTATTGATCTGCCAGATGGTAGAAAGTCAACCCTCGTCATAGCCTGGGTCAACCCACAAACAGCCATTACAGAAACGTGCCTTGAGTTGTCCAGTGTCTGGTTTTAAGCATAAGCCGGACAACTCCCCGTACCTTAACAATGTCAAGATATGAACTGTTCTATATCCAATATAGAAACAGAGACACTGATTTAATTGAACCAGATTCAAATCATGCAGCTGTCTCCAGTGCATGTCAACTAAATGGAAGGAGGCCGATCAGCGTTACTCAACTTAGGAATGCTTCCAATTATGAGTAACCTGAAAGAGAAGCAATTTCTCTTTATCATTACTATCAACTGAATACCATACACAAGTATCTACATCTTCAATCACTTTGAAGAATCCCGATACTTGCTATACCTGGTTCTCTACTCTATTCAAATACCTATAACTCCTCAAAACTCAGACCCTGTGTTTCCACGAAACACATGTCTAAGAACTAGAGAAGATAAAAGTAAACAGAATATAGTATGAGGACCAACCCCTTTGTCCTAATGGACACTGGACAACATACAATACTCTGTATAAGTCCGCTCAGTCTAACAACTCTTTCATTGTGTGTCGTAGGTTGAAAACTGTACTTATGGTTAAGAAGAATTACACCGCTGTTTGATGCTCCTTACCTAACCATCCACTGATATAGGTAAATGTCATCGACATAATATCAAAAGGTATATCTCACTCTATGAAAATAGACGTACAGATATATCAATTTGAGATTGGTGCACAACAGCGGATATTCAAAACCAAATATTTGCCGACCGGCAAACAACCCAGGTGATCTCCTCAAATATCACCGATTACAGCGAATCCCGATATAATGAGGATGATCACCCAATAACTTACTCCCACTCATCATCTGTAAAACCATACAGATGTGAGAATCATACCTGGTAAATACATACCCTGGAGTAAGTATCTAATCGGGAAATCAGTTTTCTTTTAACATTACACAGTGAAACTGAAACATTGAAATGTTTCGGTGGGGTATTCCGGTATTCTTAGTAATGCCTCTTCCATTATCCAGATTCACAACTATAACCGTATAATTCTTTGCCACCTCTCCAAATCCCTTTATATGCTTTAGTCATTACCTTCTGTACACCCCTTTAGGCTAATTGGTTTTCTTCCCTCCCTACCGTTCGGCACCAGCCTATGGTTGGAAGAAGAAGACTATCCAATAAGCATAATGGGTCTACTGTCCTAATCCTAGGAGCACTCGCAATGTGAGAGAGGGTGAAGAGAAAAGACACCTGAATGTACTTTATTCCTATTTCTCTTGAACTAGGATCCATCCCCGAACTGGAACAAGTTCCTTTCGAGTTCGTATATAACCATACGATGGATTATCCAATAAACTGGGATCTTCGTAGTAATACGGAGTGTCCTGGAGAAATACAAAGGTGATTTAGGATTGGCGAAGAAATACTTGGTTTGGTCGTGAATATCAGTCGCAATTTACTTTGCCCTCCTACTAATCCCTTGCTTTGTCTTAACTTAACTCCTTCTGCACACCATCGTTATGCTAATTGGTTTTCTTCATTCCCCACCGTTCGGCACCAGCCTAAGGTTTGGAAGAAGAATGTCCAATCTGCGTAATAGGTGTACTACTCCTAAGCCAAGGAGTACTCGCAACCTGAGAGAAGGTGAAAAGAAAAGACAACTGAATAGTCTTATCCGTTTTCTCCAGAACCAGAAACCATCCTCGAAGTTCTTCGAGTTCGTATATAACCATACGATGGTTTTGTCCAATGGAAGTGGACGTTCGTAGTAATACGGGGTGTCCTGGAGAAAAGGGTAAAAGTAGGAGTGGCAATGAGGTTTGCAACTCTGACAATCCAAAAGCCAGTGTTAAGAAGGTTCGGTCAATTTGGTTACTGAGTCATAGTCTAAGGGTCGGGTCAAAGGTCGCTGCCAAAGAGAGAGAGAAAAGAAACACTCAGCGTGCACTCTAACCTAGATCAGAATGGTTATCACTTTGTCTAATCTGGAAACCTCCCACTGTACCTCAAATTCTCCTCCAAACCTGAAAGAAGAATTAGTCGGGATCACCCGAGGAGTAAACCAACTCATCAGTGGGAATCGGGATCCAACTATCATCGCATGATAACGTGATGGAATCCACTAACGTCACCACACTCCAGAAGGTATGCGCATACCTGGTAAGTTTCAGTTCTTTTGAAACTCCCGATAAGATTTTTACCCCTAGGACCCAAGTGACCTTGACACAGTCAACAAATCAAAGAGTCCTAGTCAAGTTCAGCCCGTCATTATCCTGAATTGCATTAAACCCACCCGTACGAGCCCTTGACACAGTCAACAAGGCCGCACGACTGTCCTAACCAATCCCATTAATATGCTGCAAACAAACACTACTTAGCTACCGCACACTACGCCTTGACACAGTCAACAAACGCAGCACGAATACTAAGTAATATTTGTAAGAAATGACGGAGGGCTACGACTGGTTTTTGGCGAAAAACCTTTAACGTAATGAACTTGATATCGTTGAAGGAACTGCATAACTTTTTAGAAAATATAGTGACGAAAACCTTTACTAAAGAGGTCACTCCCGGTGAAGGGATCTCGGCTCTTTCCCCGTAGAATGAGGTGCAGGATATTCCAACTGAATACCACGATGCAAAGCAAAAGTAATCGGCTATAGTGAAGTTAATGCCCTGACGCAAACTTCTGTCCAAGGGGTCACTCCCGGTGAAGGGATCTCGGCCCTTGCCTCGTCGACTGAGGAGCAGGATATTCCAAATGAATACCACGATGCAAAACAAAAGTGAACATCCTTGCAATAACAGCTTTTTGAAAAATGTTCCAACAACATCAGAATAGGTTTGTTTAGCTTGCATTGATCCGAATCAACGCAGTCCCATCAATTGATCACACCACAAAGAACGAAAATATACTGACGTACGTATATGCCATCCGCATTCGCCACTGGGTCCCGTCATCACCCGTTAGGTTAGCTAACTAACGGCAGAGCGGGGACTGGACTAGCGCGGATGAAAAACATATACAACATCTACTAATATATATACCAATATATAGTATTTCGCTCAAGGCGTGATAAAATGCAACATCACAGAAATGTACAGCATCATAGAACAATACAGATATCTGGAAGCCCCGGGTTTCACAGAGCCGCTGCTGAAACCCGACGTTCCTCTGGTCGTGTGGATAGCCTGTGCAATGAAATCCTAGACCCCTACGGGTGCGGCAAGTTACCCGCCAAAACCTGAAGCGAGGCAGCCCCTTTCAGCACCGTGAATGGACCACCCAGCACTTCACGGAATCCGGTAACTTGGGCACCCCTCCTGGGTCAACCTGTACCCCCTACGAGTGCGGCGAATAGCCTGCCAATTCCAGACTGAAGCCCCCTCCGTCTCAATGCCATGAGATGCGGGCTTTTTGCCCTCCAGAACCCGGCTATCCGTGCACCCCTCCGCGGGGTAACCCTAGTACAGAAAGTAAAATATACATACACCGGGTACATCGACCGCAACCAGGTCGTGCCCCAAAAGAATAATACAAACAGGCAGTGACGGCAGTCCACATGTCGGACGCTCGCCCCGCAATATCAAATGTACATAATACAACAACACAGTACTAGCATTGCATCCAGGCTATCCCCCACGACCGATCCGCAACATCACAACAAAAACACAAAACATCAACGTGAAAGTCACGTTCGCAAATCCGTCTAACCGGGCTATAGCAGTTAGACCGGATTTACCGATCGAGTGACATTCACGGTCGCAGATATAATGTAAATACTGTGAAATAATGTGTTTAAAATATCCGATCGATCAAAAATTAAACAAGCGGGCCCCAAAGGAATACTGTAGCACTTACAGAAATAATTGGCCCAATTTTAATATTCCAAAACCCCCAAAATCAGCCAACAAGCCCACTGGAAAAATTGGACACAGTGAAGACACCAGAGTGCGGCGGAACCGCGGCCCAAGGTGGGGTTTGGCCGCGGTTCCGCGCTCCAATTATCGACTGACTGCGTCGAATTTTTACAGAGGTCTTAGAATTTCATGTACATCAGTTTTATACAACCTGAAAAATTTTTAGACATCAAAAAAAATTCAACAGAAAACTGATGTGAGGAAAATGAGGTTTTTTGGAATTTTGGTCGATCGGATAAGTAAAACACATTAGAACAAGCTAGGCAAGGTTAATGGCGTGGCTCTGATACCATGTTGCGCCACGGCAGCGCCCCGGCCGTCTTACCGAGGCCAAAATGCGGAATCAAAAATTTTCCTTACTTGGAAACCGGCGCTACCGCGGACAATGAAAACCCGGATCGTTAACCATTAACCTATACTAGCTAACAAGAGATGGGAAGAGAAGTATACCGAGTGATCCGAGTCCTCCGGTCTTCTCATCATCGTCCCGATCTCCCGCGGAAAGTCTTGTCTCCACATCGTCGCCTCGTCGCCGGAAGGGCACCACATCGCCTGCGTCTTTTACGGGCTCCCGCCTTAATACCGAGGCAACTCGGGCATGAAGCCGGCAACTCGACATGCTCAAGATATGCTGTAGAATGTGTAGTGTAGAGGCTATGTCTCATTTGGGGTTTGTTGCCTTTGAAGATGATGGAGGAATCAAGACTAGAAAAATGGTGCTTGCATTTTTCTAGCATGAAAATGAGATCAAGAAATGAAACTCTCAAGAATGAAAACTCTCATCTTTTTCTTTTCTCTCAACCATGAAAAACTTATCCTCTTAGAAAAATGGTGGAGGAAAGAATATGAAGCATGAAGGGAGGTGATGGTAGGAGCACAAGTGGTGACCACACCCAAACATTATGATTACAAACTCAAATCAACTTATCATCCATTTCAAATCACAATCAATCCAAGAAAAGGTGATGGAAAAAGAATATAATGATGATGGAAAAGAATGGTATCTAAAGATGCTATCATAATAAATCATCTTACAAATAAACCCTCCACAAAATGTTATTTGCAAACTTGCAAATAACACCCTCCATCGGAAAAGTCCGGCCGGAAAAGAACAAAGGAAAACCGGCCGGAACGGAATGCAAACTGGCAACTCCAGAAAACTGGTCCCGTAACAAATTACAGGAAAACCCCGATACTGTGCATACACACCCGCATCTGTATTCCGTCCGGATACAAATGCAATGAGACAAAATCTACACTGTACTAAACTAGGATCCGGCTTAAACCAAAGCCGGCTAGTAAAATCCGTTCGATCCTGATCCGTGCAATACCGCACGTATCTGATCGAACCCTGCCATATATCCATACGGCCACTAGTACAAACCGTCCGATCCTGATCCGTGCAATACCGCACGTATCTGATCGGACCCTGCCATATCTCCATACGGCCTCTACAGCATTTCGCCCGAAAGCTTGAGTAACTGAAAGTGTGGTGGACTCTAAAGACTCGTCAATACAATGGCCGTGGATTTAACCACTAGCACGTCAGAGGTATTAGCCAATACGTGACGGGCCACCAGCTATTGACCAAAAGGGACGTCGATGAGCGAACTCATCCTGACACCCTACTGAGCCTGTCAGTGACAATATCCGTACAGTCCGGTCCGTTCGTCTATGAGTATCGCATGGCGGGCCTAGGGGGTTGGTAAAAGTCAGACCCCCAAAAGCGGTACAAGTCGTGTCGGAGCGTAGCCCAGAACGCCCTGAGATACTACTGGAATAACTACCAGTAAATCTCCTGCCTCGGCCGAGGGCTTTGCGTAATGGCTCTCCTAGACACAGCGCGACCTCACCCCCAATACCGGGAGAGACGAACCCCTGCAGATCCGCTCACTGCCTCCATGTGGCTCGGGACTGCACCCAACTAAAACCTGTTTGCACGACTCCTTTGAGCCGTGGTAGGGTAGTAATCAAAGCACAGTGGGAACTCACACGAGACAAATGACGATCTCAGGTCGATGAACTAACCTGTACACATGTCACCAGGGAACTGCTATCTGACATCTGGTATAAGACCAACTAGCAGGTTCCCGGCGAGTCCTGTCCGGTGTACTCATAACCCAATGAGCACCTGTATACATCTTAGGTGAACCAACTGACACCAGTGGCTTGTGAGACCGGCCACCGCCCCTCGTCGGGGTCTCGACTGTATACACTAGTCTACTAATGGAGTATCGATGCCCTGTCTCGAAACTCCTACGACTAGGGACCTTTTAAGGATGTGCTTATAGACTACCAGCTCCCACGTATATGATCGCCATCATACTACTGGTAGTCAAGCAAGAATCCTAGGGGCTCTATCAACGTGTAATAGCGACATGTCAGGTCACCTAAAGCAGTACACGATGATAAAGATGAACCAGATAGCATACTATCATCTCGAGTAAGACTGTCCTGCCGGGATAGGTCCTCCCTCAATCATTGCAATCACGTGCCTGTGATCCAATAATTGACTCTGAGGGCACTATCTCCAACAAGAATGAGGTGCAGGATACTCCTAACCGAATATCTCTATGCGAAGAAAAAGAATACGACTAATACTTTTGAAGTAAACCGAGTAGTTTGAAAAATTGGTTCCGAAAACATCAAATAGGTTTTTTTCCTTACATTATACAGATAATGCGTTCCCATCATTTTAAGTTTCCAAGCCATACAAGAAACAACTAAAATAGCATGCTTTTATATGCCATCTGCATTCGCCATGGGGTCCCGGGTTTTCACCGTAAGGTTACTTAACTTACGACAGGACGGGAACAGGGCTAGCACGGATGCAAAACATTTAGAAGTATGTATCTGTGTGTATGTGTGTGTGTATTTATCGTAGGCAGATAATAATCATCACAGGAAGATAATAATCATCACAGGCATGCGAACAAAAATATAGAATAGCAGATAAACTAGGAGCCCCGTGTTTCATTTGAGTCGTATATGAGATGCGACGTTTCCCGGTTGTGTGGATAGCCTGTACAATGTCCGATCCTAGACCCCTATAAGTGCGGTAAGTCACCTACCAATTCTAGAAACTGGGTAACACGTCCTCAACGAAGTGAGTAGGTCACCCGTCGCTTTCTAGAATCCGATAACTTGTGCACCCTTCCGTGGGTCAATCCTATAACCCCTACAAATGCGGCAAGAAACCCGCCAATTCTAAAGCGAGGCGGCCCGGTCTCAACTCTGTAAAATGGCCACCTGCTGCACTCTAGAACCTGGCTACTTGAGCACTTCTCCTGAGTTAATCCTACTACCGAAATGAAATATATATACAACGGTGATATCGACCGCATCCTGGTCGTGCCCCAATAAAAAATATACATAATACGGAAACGTCTGCCACTAGTTGGAGCTCGTCCCGAACAAATGAATACAATAATATAAATCAAAACTGTACAAGCAACGCACGAGGGGCTATCCGACACGACAATCCGACTAAACCATAAACAATATATATATATAGATAGATAGATAGATACATATACATATATATATATATCACAGAAACAAGGAACTGAAGCAAGTGTGCAATCCCGTCTAATTGAACATATAGCAATTAGACGTATTTAATAACACATGTACACATATACGAAAACCATTATCAAAGAATTCATCACCCTGAAGCGAACACTCAAAATTCCAAATGACGAAAATCGAGTGCACTCCGAAATCCAAACAATCCATTCTTTTTGCCAACACCAAGAGTTCGAATGACCCAACCAAGACCCATGGGAATTTCCCAGGGTACCCACGATCCTCCCCGTGGGTTCTTGGTTCGAACAAAGATCCCGCGGTGATCGAAACACGCAAAAAGTATGGATTTTTGGACAGCCAAGCAGTGCAGTATTCAGTCATCAAAATCAGGCCCTATTAAACAAAATACAGTTTGGAAAAAGGCTTCCTGAGAGTCTACGTGTCACCCTCGATCTCCTACGGAATTCCCATTCCAAAACGAGAGCTCCGGGATTGAGAAGAAGCATGAAAACAACGATTTAATGCACAACAACGGCTGAATTTTAAGTGCTGAAACTGCAGGAAAAAATGAGTTGTGCGATGAATTCTAAAGTCATTCAAGCTAGTTTTGGCGTATGGATCGGCTATGATACCATGTTAGTGTCTTGTGCTCGCACCGCGGAACCCGCGGCCAAGATGGAAGCGAAAATAATGATTTTAAGCAAGCACAAAACACATATACCCAAGAATTCAAACCATACAACTAAACTAGCAAACTTAACAACAAGGTTTAGAAAATACAACCTTCGACACGTGTCCACCTAATTGTGGAAGACCCCTCCAAGCTTTTAGATGCCGAGAACGCGCTTGAGACGCAACCGCCCTTGCCGAAGATGATCCATCTGAGGGAAACCGATCCAAACTTCGGCCGACGCTCCAAACTTCCCAGGAATGGATTGTGGGTGATGTAGGAATTTTTTCACTAACTTATTTCTCTCTTTTCTATGCTCAAGAGAGCAAGTTAAGGAGGAGGAGGAGGAGGAGGAGGAGAAAAGGAGGTAGCCATCACAAAAAAATGGCTATCTTTTTCTTGAAGTGAATAAGTGTAGAAAGAGAATGACTAAGTTTTGCATACAAGAATAGTAAAACCAAATGATTTTATGAATATAAAATCAATGCCATGCCTCTCTATAATGCTCCCTTTACACCTCACCCTCCACCTCATGTACATTTGATTTTCTAAAAAGAAAATCAAATTTGAGGTGTTCTTCTTCTAGAAGCATTCCCGTACAATTACGGAATACTTCGCCCGGTATATATATCGCTACATATACGTATATCCAGATAAAAATACGGATAGCACAAAAGAGAGAAAACGAATAGTGAAGAATAATCCTAATATATATATATATATATATATATTATTAAATCAAAACTTAATTTAATAATCCGGCTTAATCCTAAGCCGGCTAGTGTTATCAACCATCCGATTAAAATCCGTGTATCCCGTATAAGTATTTAATCATACCTTTGCACATACCAACATACGGCCGCTGCATCTAGCGCTTGAACCAGGAAAACCCTCTATGTAGAACTCTAATGACTCGACAATATGCTGGCAGTGGGTTTAACCATAAGTACGTCAGCGGCACCAGCTGTACGTAACGGCTACCCAGGTACTTGCCGAAAGGGTGTCGACAATCAAGTACGTCCTTACCCTACTGTGCCTGAATGTGACAATCTTCATACAGTCCGGTCTCTTCGTCTAAGAGTATCGCATACCGGGTTTAGGGGGTGGATAACGTTAAACCCCTAAGAACCTAATAAGTCATGTCGAAGTCAAGCTCATCACGAACTAAGAAACTACTTAACAACTATCAGTAAATCTCATCCACCGTGGCCACGAATTTAGGGTGATGGCCAACCGAGCACAGTGCGACATCGACTCCTAATACCAGGTGAAGCAATTCCTGACAATCGATCACTGCCTCCATGTGGCTCAGGACTTTATCTAACAAAAACCTGTTTGCACGACTCGTTTGAGCCGTGGTAGGGTAGTAATCAAAGTACAGTGGGAACTCACACGAGACAAATTACGATCTCAGGTCAGAAGACTAACCTGTACTCATGCCACCTGAGAACTTCCATCCGACGATAGATATAATACCATTTAGAAGTTCTCGACGAGTCTGTCCGGTGTACTCACCTATAGTGATCACCTGTATACTATCTTTGGTGACACAACACCAACAGCATGTGAGACCCGTCACCGCTCTTCATCGGGGTCAAGAAACGTATACACTAGTCTACTCCGAAATATCGATGCCCTGTCTCGATACTCCCACGACAAAGGGCATTTAAGGATGTTCTTATAGACAACCCAGCTCCTACGTATATGATCCCCAACATAATGCTGGAAGTCAAGCAAGAATCCTACGGGTTTCATCAATGATGAAGATAAACCGAATAGTATACTGTCATTTCGAGCAAAACTGTTCTACCTGTATAAGTCCTCTCTCAATTATCATAATCTAATAATTGCCTTGTGGGCACTATATCCAACAATCAACCACTTGCACTTAAGGCCAATTATTACGGTATCGCATACCCATAGCTCGTGTGCTACCGAATACCCAATTTCTCTACTAATCAGTTTCGCAAACCATGTTTGAGAAACTAACGTGTTCGAGAAATAGCCACAGTGAGTGGATCCGCTACAATGTTCCAATTTCATCTCTCTATAACTCAACTTCGCGCAGATCAACAATCTCTCGAACTGAGCGATACCCCGCCTCAAGAATTTGTATGGATACTTGATAGGACCAAGTTCATAAATAAACAATTTTATCCAACAAACTTCTTCGGTTGTATCCTCTATTAAGTCATAACCAGTAACATACACTATGTCTACCACAGTATCCCTATAGGAACCATATCCTATATACTGCTCCTCAGAAAAGGGAAAACTCAAAACTCTGACAACATTTCTGTCATCCAGATCACCTTGTGACAACCGAAATTTGACCGATTGTAGTATAGGAACACACCTTCTTATCCGGAGTATTTCATCCAAATCCCAAGACATAACTCGCTACACCGTTCTTAATGGGTTCGTTTGTTTTGATGAAGTCAATTATCTTGACCGTCATATCAAAACAGATGACCCATCTACGCTATCCATGCTTTAGTCTACAAATAGATATAAACAACTTGCACACCTTCCGCTGCACCCACTGTTTATGATAACCTCTGGCAAAGTCATATACACGTTCACTTCCAAATTCCTATTTGGAATGACGTTATATTCATCCATCTGCCAGATATCATAGTCAAGAACAGCAGCAATGCCAAGTCATATCCATATGGACTCTAGCGTAGATGCTGCAGTAAAAGTCTTATTACAATCCAGAACGGGTATTTGATGAGAATCTTTACAACAAGTCTAGCCATATTAGGTTAATACCTTTCCACTTGCACAGATCTCAAAAGATCTACTTGCTCCTAATTGGTTTACCCCTTCAGGAGCACCCAACAAACTCCAAAATCCACAATTTGCTGATGTGCGTGGAGTCCAACTTAAATATAAAGTATCTAGTCACCTGGAAGTAACCACTTCCTATGACATTCAGAAAATTAATAGGGCCATCATAATCATGATGCTGACCTCCCTATCATCGTCTACGAGAAAACCGAAGTATCTCTTGGATGTCTGAGATTACCTACTAAAATATGCGGAGTAGCTTATGGTTTGTCAAGTCCAATTGAAACCTTAGGTTCTACTAAATTTTCGTTAACTGTTTGTGGTTCTGGAATCACTTCCAGTTCTACCGTACTCACACTAGTTTTTTTGCAAAAAAATTCCTTTTATAAAAATGGTGGCGAGTCAAGAACAACATAACTATTGATCTTGAAAATGCTTGAAACAAAATCCTAGCAAATGCTTGGGATAATCCACAAACTGCCATTGCCGTAGCGTGCCTTGAGTTTGTCCGGATTCTTCTTTTAAACAGAAACCAGATAACTTCATATCTTGACAACCTCAAGATATGAAACCAATCTATGTCCATATAGAATCATAGGCACTAATTTAAATGGAATCAGATTCAAAAGTCATGCAGTTATTTCCAGTGCATATCACCAAAATGGAAAAAGGCCAATACAACATTACTCATCAACGAGCGCATCCACGGATGAGTAACCTGTGAGAGAATACAGTTCTCAATATTACTACGATGGATACCTAGCATAAGTATTTATATCTTCGATTACTTCAAAAAATCCTGATACTTCTAATGTATGGTTCTCTAATTTATTCACCTATAAACTTCACAAAATTTTTGGGCATTGCATTACAAAGAATGCGTGTCTAAAACCAGAGAACTCATAGGTAAATCTGAATGAAGTAAGAGTACCAACCCCTTGTCCTGAGGGACACTAGAAAACATACATTTTCATGTATAAGTCCAAAGAGTATACTTACTCAAATTCCGTGTATTGTAAGTTGAAAATTGTATCTTGGTTAAGAATGTTTTACAGCATTATTCAATGCACCTTACCTTATTCTCAACTGATTAAGGTAAATGTTTAGAACACAATTTTCAAAATTTATCGCACTTTATAAAATAAAGATATAGATATTCAATTTTAAAAATTGGTGCATAATAACGGTTATTCAAAACCAAATATTTGCCATTAGGCAAAACCAGGTGATTTTATCCAATATCACCAATTGCAACGAATTCCGATATTGAGCATCAAATCGCCCATTTCCCAATTTTCTACTCATACTCAACATATGTAATACCATACAGATATGAGATCCAAATATGGTAAATTCATACCCTGTAGTTAGAATTAATTGGGAAAAAGGTTCTTATTTACAAGTACACAGATATTCTGAAACATAAATATTTCTATAGGGTGGCTGGGTATTCTTAGTAATGCCTCTTCTATTATTCAGATTCATGACAGTAGTCGCAATTTCTCTTACCCTCTCTTCAATCCCTTAATATGACTCTATATCTTACCTTCTGTACACCGCACTTAGGCTAAATGGTTTTCTTCCATCTCTACCTTTCGGCACCAGCCTAAGCTTTGAAAGAGGACTATCCAATAAGCATAATAGGTGTACTCTCCTGATATAAGGAGCTCTCGTAACCTAAGAGAAGGTAAAGGGAAGAGACAACCGAATAATCCTATTCAATTTCTCCAAAACCAATGGCCATCTTCGACTGAAGTAACTTCTTCAAGTTCGTATATAACTATACGATGGACGTTCCAAGCAATATGGATCATCGTAGTGATACGTAGCGTTTTGAAGAAATGCAAAAGGGAAAGTGGAGCAGCAGGGACATGCGATTTTGTCGCGAATCAAGACAACCCAAAACCAATGTCTATAAAAAGGTTCGGTCAACTTGATTAAAGAGATTTAGTTTAAGGTAAGTTATGTGTCGTTGTACCAGAGAGAGAGAGAGAGAGAGAGAGAGAGAGAAAAGAAATACTCAGCGTGTACTCTATCAAGAATAGATTGGTTATCACTTTATCTAATTAGGATGGCTCCCACTGTTTTCTCGAATTTTACTTCAAATCCTAAAAGGAGAACTAATCGGGATACATACTCATCAGTGGGAATCGGGACCCAACTATCATTGTGTGATAACTTTGACGGAAACCGACCAAAATTACCACACTTTAGAAGGTATGCGCAACCTTGGCAAGTTTCCCGTATATTTGAAACTCCCAATATGGTTTTTGCTACAAGCATCTTATGACCTTGATAAAGGCCAACAAATCATAAGTCGCAAGTCAAGTTCAACCCGTCATTGTCCTGATTAATCTAAACCCACCCGTACTCGCCCTTGACGAAGGCCGAGAAAGATGTATGACTGTCCTAAATAAATGCATCTCTATACTGCAGAAAAGCAACACATAGTTACCATACACCGTGCCTTGACAAAGGCCAACAAACATAACATGAATATTAGATGCTACCCGTCTGAAATGACGGAGGGCTACGGTTGGTTTTTAGCGAAAAACCATTAATGTAATAAACTTGATATCGTTGAAGGAACTCGAGTGGCTTTGAAATGGAGTGGTTTAGGCTCCGCTTTTAAAACTAGTAACATAAAATTTTGCTTAAGAACGAACTCCACGTGAAGGGATCAAAGCTCTTCCCCATAGAATGAGGTGCAGGATATTCCTAATCGAATATCTCTATGCAAAGCAAAAGAATACGACTAATAGTTTTGAAAAAACCCGAGTAGTTTTAAAAATTGGTTCCGACAACTTCAAATAGGTTTTTTTTCCTTGCATTTTACAGATACTGCCTTCCCATCATTTTAAGTTTCCAAGCCACACAAGAAACAACTAAAATAGCATGCTTTTATATGCCATCTGCATTTGCCATGGGGTCCCGGGTCTTCACCGTAAGATTACTTAACTTACGACAGGGGGGGACAGGGCTAGCGCGGATGCAAAACATATAGAAGTATATACTAATATATATATATATATATCAACATCGTAGGCAGATAATAGTCATCACAGGCAGATAATAATTATCACAGGCATGCGAACAACAATATGGAATAGAAGATAAACTAGGAGCCTCGCGTTTCATTTTAGTCGTAAATGAGACGCGACATTCCCCGGTTGTGTGGATAGCCCCTACAATGTCCAATCCTAGACCCCTACGAGTGCGGCAAGCCATCTGCCAATTTTAGAAACTGGGTAACACGCCCTCAACGAAGTGAGTAGGTCACCCGTCGCTTTCTAGAATTTGGTAACTTGTGCACCCTTCCGTGGGTTGATCCTATAACCCCTATAAGTGTGGAGAGCAACCCGCTAATTATAGAGCGATGCTGCCCGTTCTCAACTCCATGAGATGGCCACCTTCTGCACTCTAGAACCCGGCTACTTGAGCATTTCTCCGGGGTTAATCCTAGTACAGAAATGAAATATATATACACCGGTAACATCAACCGCATCCTGGTCATTCCCCAATAAAATAATATACAAAATACGGAAACAGCGGCCACAAAATGGAGCTCATCCCGAACAAATGAATACAGCAATGTAAATTAAAACTGTACAAGCAATCGCACGAGGGGCTATCCGACACGACAATCCGACTAAAAAATAAACGATATATATATATATATATATATATATATATCACAGAAACAAGCAACAGAAGCAAGTGTGCAATTCTGTCTAATTGAGCATATAGTAATTAGACGATATTTAACAACACATGTACACATATGACCATGATCAAAAAATTCATCACCTAAGCAAGTGTGCAATCCTGTCTAATTGAGCATATAGTAATTAGACGATATTTAACAACACATGTACACATATACGAAAACCATGATCAAAAAATTCATCACCTCGAAGCGAACACTCAAATTTCCAAACGACGAAAATCGAGAGCACTCCGAATCCAAAGAATCCATTCTTTTTGCCTAAACCAAGAGTCCAAACGACCTAACCAAGGCCCACGGGAATTTCGCAGGGTACCCACGATCCTCCCCGCAGGTTCTTGGTTCGAACCAAGAGCCCGCGGTGATCGAAACACGCAAAAAGTATGGATTTTTGGACAGCCTAGCACTGCAGTTTTCAGTCATCAAAATCCCCATATTAAACAAAATACGGTTTGGAAAAAGGCTTCCCGAGAGACTACGGGTCATCCTCGATCCCCTACGGAATTCCCATACCAAAACGAGAGCTCCAGGATCAAGAAAATGCATGAAAACAACGATTTAATGCACAATAGCGGCTGAATTTTAAGTGCTAAAACTGCAGAAAAAATGAGTTGTGCGATGAATTCCGAAGTCATTCAAGCTAGTTTTGGCTTATGGATCGGCTCTGATACCATGTCAGTGTCTTGTGCTCGCGTTGTGGAACCCACGGTCAAGACGGAAGCGAAAACAATGATTTTAAGCAAGCACAAAACACATATACCCAAGAATTCAAACCATACAACTAAACTAGCAAACTTAGCAATAAGATTTAGAAATACAACATTCGACGTGTGTCCACCTAATTGTGAAAGACCCCTCCAAGCTCGTAGATTCCAGGAACATGCTTGAGAGACAACCGCCCTGGCCGAAAATGATCTACCCGAGGGAAACCAATCCAAGCTCTGACCGACGCACCGAACTTGCTAGGAATGGATTGTGGGTGATGTAGAAATTTTTTCGCTAAGTTAAGAAGGAGGAGGAGGAGGAGGCAAAGAGGAGGTAGCCATCACAAAAAAAACGGCTAAGTCTTCTTCATGAAGAGAATAAGTGTAGAAAGAGAATGGCTAAGTTTTGCAACCATACCAGAATAGTAAAACCAAATGATTTTATGAATATAAAATCAATGCCATGCCAATCTACAATGCTCCCTTTACACCTCACCCACCACCTCATCTCCATTTGATTTTCTAAAAAGAAAATCAAATAAAAGGCGTCCTTCTTCTAGAACCATTCCCATACAAATATGGAATACTTCGTCCGGTATACGTATCGCTACATATACATATATCCGGATAAAAATACGGATAGCACCAAAGAGAGAAAATGAATAGTGAACAATAAAACTAATATATATATATATATATATATATATTAATAAATAAAAACTTGATTTAATAATCCGGCTTAATCCTAAGCCGGCTAGTATTATGAATCGCCCGATTAAAATCCGTGTATTCTGTACATATATTTAATCGGACCCCTGCACGTACCAACATACGGCCTCTGCATCTATTACCTGAACCGGGAAAACCTTCTGTGTGGGACTCTAATGACTCGACAATACGCTAGCAGTGGGTTTAACCATAAGCATGTCAGCGGCACTAGCTATACGTAATTGCTACCGAGGTACTTACCGAAAGGGGGTCGACAATCAAGTACGTTCTTACCATACTGAGCCTGAATGCGACAATCTCTGTACAGTCTGATCTCTTTGTCTAAAAGTATCGCATACCGGGTCTAGTGGGTGGATAACGTCAGACCCCTAATAACCCAATAAGTCATGTCGAAGTCAAGCCCATCTCCAACTGAGAAATTAATGAACAACTATCAATAGATCTCATCCACCGTGGCCACGGATTTAGGGTGATGGCCAACTGAACACAGCGCGATAACAACTCCTAATACCAGGAGAGACGAATTTCTGACAATCGATCACTGCCTCGATGTGGCTCGGGACTGTACCCAACTAAAACCTGTTTGCACGACTTGTTTGAGCCGTGGTACGGTAGTAATCAAAGTACAGTGGGAACTCACACGAGAAAAATGATGATCTTAGGTAAAAAGACTAACCTGTACTCATCTAGAAGTTCTCGGCGAGTCCGTCTGGTGTACTCACATCTGGTGGGCACATGTATACTATCTTAGGTAACACAACACCAATCCTCGATCACGGCTTGTGAGACCCGCCACCGCTCCTCGTCGGGGTCTAGAAATGTATATATTAGTTTACTCTGGTATATCGTTGCCTTGTCTCGATACTCCCACGACTGGGGATATTTAAGGATGTGCTTATGGACAAACCATCTCCCACGTATATGATCGCCATCATAATGCTAATAGTCAAGCAAGAATCCTACGGGCTTCATCAATGATAAAGACAAATCAGATAATATACTATCATTTCGAGCAAGACGGTTCTACCTATATAGGTCCTTTCTCAATTATCATAATCGTCTACTCACAATCATAATAATTGCCTTGTGGTCACTATATCCAACATTCTACCACTTGCACTTAAGGCCAATTATTGTGTTATTGCATACCCACAGCTCGTGTGCTACGGAATACCCAATTTCTCTACTAATCAGTTTCGCAAACCATGTTTGGGAAACTAATGTGTTCAAGAAATAGCCTCAGTGAGTGGGTCCGCTATAATGTTCCAATTTCATCTCTCTATATCTCAACTTCGCACAGATCACAATCTCCAGAACAGAGCGATACCCTGCCTCAAGAATTTGTTTGGATACTTGATAGGACCAAGTTCATAAATGAACAATTTTATCCAACAAAATTCTTAGGCTGTATCTTTTATTGAGTCATAACCAGTAATATGCACTATGTCTACCTTAGTATCCTTATTGGTGTTGGATATATGTATGCCCTAGAGGCCATTATGTGATAGTGGATATATCTATACATGTATATATATATATATATATATTCAGTATGCATTCTTGCTCGACATGATAGTATGCTATCTGGTTCTTCTTTATCTGACATGTTGATTTGATTATGCTAGTTATTCACTCATACATGCTGATAAAGCCCTGAGGATATTGGCTTAACTGCTCTGATTATGATGGAGATCATACTAGTGGGACATTTGTAGTCTATAAGCATATCCTGGAAAGTCCCTAGTCGTAGGTATATCGAGACGGGGCATTGATATACCGGAGTAGACTAGCGTATATGATACTAGACCCATGTGATGGGCGATGGATGATCCCATATCCATTGGTGTTTGACATCAAGATCATATACGGGTGCTCAGTGGTGACTGGGTACACTGGACGGACTTGCCGAGAACTCCTATATGGAATTATATCTATCATCGGATAGCAGTTCTTAGGTGACACTGGTACAGGTTAGTCTGTAGACCCGAGATCGTCATAGAGTCTTGTGTGTTCTCCCACTGTACTTTGATTGCCACCCTACCATGGCTCTACTGAGTCGTGCAAACAGGTGGCCATTGGGTACAGTCCCGAGACACACGAAGGAAATGAGCGATAGGAGGGGTTTCGTCTCTCCCGGTATTGGGGGTTGATGCTGTGCTGTGCCCGACTGGTTATATCAGTAAGTCCCTGGCCAGGGCTGCTGAGATTTGCTGATAAGTGTTATCGGTAGTTTCTCGATCTGTTATAGACCATTCACCGGCACGACTTATTGAGTTATTAGGGTCGACGTGACCATCCCTAGGCTCGATATGCAGCATATCTGACGAAGAGACCGGACTGTACGGTAGTGTTGCCGGATGGCTCGACGGGAGTTGTAGCAGGTTCGCTTGTTTTCTTCTGATCGCTCAATACCCGGGTGGCCGTTACGTTTAGCTGACCGCTTGTGGCTTGAGGGTACCTGATATGATCATCACCCTCTGCCGGCGTATTGATGAGTCTTAGAGTCCCACAAAGGAGTTACCCAGTCCAGGCGAAACGTTGTGGTGCGCGTATGCGATATGCGCATGCACCCGATTAAAATGTGCGTATATGATACCGAACATTGATCGGGTGGCCTGCTTTTGGTGGGGTCGTATGAGATATGACCGGATTGATAAATTAAGTGTTGATTTATCATCTAACCATTAGTTTTCTCACTTGCAACCTTTCTAGGGTTTGATGGATGTATGCATGCATGCATGTGTTTCTTTCTTTCATTCTAGTTTCATGCACATGTGGATGTGCATACATGCATACATACATACACCCATCCATCATGGTTGTTAGCATATGGAAATGGTGGCAATATAAGACTCACATCATGGATTAAATTATGGATTATTATTTAATTTTGGTTTTAAAACAAAATGAAAAGGAAAAGATAATCATTCTAGCTTCTACATTCTTCCTTTGACCTAACCATGCTTACCTACCTCTTAACTTGAGTTATCCTTCTCTTTATCATTTAAAACTCAAGTTAAATAATGTCTCCATCACTTTAACCATGGTTCATAGTAAGAAGAAATAAAATATATATTGATATATTTCTTTTTCTTCTAGAGAGTTATCTTTATCTTATTACCTCTTGTGAAAAATATTGCCACCATCTTCTTCCTCTTTCTCATTTGCTCTCTAGCTTTTTCTAGTGAGTAAATCACACTTAAAGAAAGGTTTTTGAAGTGAGAATCTTAACCACAACTTCATTCTACACAAGTTTAGCCAACTTGTTTAGAGTGTTCTCTTCGGTTTTACGAAGTTGCGAGCTTGGACGGAGAACTCCGTGGTGGATCGTCATGGACACAAGAGGACTTCAAGAGGACTTCCATTCAACACCCTAGAGACCAAGGAGTCCAGCGAAAGGGAGCTACAAAGGTTGTAGTCTCGAAACCCTAGATTAGTTCGCTTTAAATTTCGAAACCCTAATTTTCTAGGATCGATTCCTTTGCATGTTCGTTTAGCACCATAAAAATTTAAACTTTTGGACATGTGATGCTTCAAAACTCTTCATAGGGTACTACACAAACCTTACATTTGGAACCCTATCTAATATACTGCTCCGTAGAAGAGGGAAAACTCAAAACTCTGACAACATCTCTGTCATCCAAGCCACCTCGTGACAACCGAAGTTTGACCGATTGTAGTATAGCAACACCACTTCCTATACGGAGTATGTCACCAAATCCCAAGACATAACTCGCTACACCCTTCTTTCTAGGTTCATTTGTTTTGATGAAGTCAATCACCTTGACTATCACATCAAAATAGATGATTCCTCTCCGCTATCCTTGTTTTAGTCTACAAATAGGCAGAAACAACTTGCACATCTTCCGCCGCTTCCATTGACTACGATAACCCTCAGGCAGAGTCATATACACGTTGACTTCCAAATTCCCATTTGGAATGACGTTATAGTCATCCATCTGCCAGATATCATAGTCAAGAATAGCAGCAGCGTCAAGTCATAACCATATGGACTTCAGCGTAGACGTTGCGGTAAAAGTCTCATCACTATCCACAACGGATATTTGATGAGAATCTTTACAAAAAGTCTAGCCATATTAGGTTCATACCTTTTCAACTGCACAGATCTCGAAAGATCTACTTGCTCCTAAAGGGTTTACCCCTTCAGGAGCACCCAACAAAGTCCAAAATCCACAATTTGCTGAAGTGCGTGGAGTCCAACTTAGATATAAAGTATCTAGTCACCTGGAAGTAACCACTTCCTATGACCTTCAGATAACTAGTAGGGCCATCATAACCATGATATTGACCTCCCTGTCATCGTCTACGAGTTTACCGAAGTATCTCTCGGATGTCTGAGTTCACCTACAATAATTTGCGGAGTTGCTAATGGTTTGTCAAGTCCAATTGAATCCTTAGGTTCTACTAATTTTCGGTAACCGTTTGTGGTTCTGAAATCACTTCTAGTTCTACCGTACTCCCTCTAGTTTCTTTTGTAAAAAGATTCCTTTTATAAAAATGGTGGCGAGTCAAGAACAACATAAATATTGATCTTGAAAATGGTAGAAACAAAATCCTAGAGAATACTTGGGATAATCCACAAACTGCCATTACCGAAGCGTACCTTGAGTTTGTCCGGATTCTGCTTCTAAACAGAAATCAGATAACTCTATATCTTGACAAGCTCAAGATATGGAACCAATCTATGTCCATATAGAATCATAGGCACTAATTTAGATGGAACCAGATTCAAAAGTCATGCAGTTGTTTCCAATGCATATCACCTAAATGGAAAAAAGGCCAATACAACATTATTTATCAAGGAGCGCACTCACGGATGAGTAACCTGTGAGAGAATGCAGTTCTCAATATTACTACGATGGATACCTAGCATAAGTATTTATATTTTGGATTACTTTGAAGAATCCTGGTACTTCCAACATATAATTCTCTACTTTATTCTTATACCTATGAACTTCTCAAAATTTTTGGACCTTGCATTAGAAAGAATGCGTGTCTAAAACCAAAGAACTCACAGGTAAATCTGAATGAAGTAAGAGTACCAACCCCTTGTCCTAAGGGACACTGGACAATATACATTTTCTTGTATAAGTCAAAAGAGTATACTCACTCAAATTCCGTGTATTGTAAGTTGAAAATTGTATCTTGGTTATGAATGTCTTACAGCATTATTCAATGCACCTTACCTTATCCTTAACTGATAAAGGTAAATGTTTAGAACACAATTTTCAAAATTTATATCTCACTTTGTAAAATAAATATACAGATATTCAATTTTAAAAATTGGTGCATAACAACGGTTATTTTAAACCAAATATTTGCCGTTAGGCAAAACCAGGTGATTTAGTACAATATAACCAATTGCAACGAATTCCGATATTGAGAATCAAATCGCCCATTTCCCAATATTCTACTCCTACTTAATATCTGTAATATCGTATAGATGAGAAATCCAAATCCGGTAAATACATACCCTGGAGTCAGAATTAATTAGGAAAACAGTTCTCATTTACAAGTATTTGCCGCTAGGAAAAACCAGATGATTTAATCCAATATCATCAATTGCAACGAATTCCGATATTAAGGATCAAATCGCCCATTTCCCAATATTCTACTCCTACCCAGCATCTGTAACACCGTACAGATGAGAGATCCAAATCCAGTAAATACATAACCTAGAGTCAGAATTAATTGGGATAACAGTTCTCATTTACGAGTACACAGAACATCTGAAACATAAATATTTCTATAGGGGTGGCCGAGTATTCCAAGTAATGCCTCTTCGATTATCCAGATTCATGACAGTATTCGCAATTTCCCTTCCCCTCTCTTCAATCCCTTTATATGTCTCTATATCTTACCATCTGTACACCGCACTTAGGCTAAATGGTTTTCTTCCTTTCCAACCTTTCGGCACCAGCCTAAGGTTTGGAAGAAGACTATCTAATAAGCGTAATAGGTGTGCTCTCCTAATACAAGGATCTCTCGCAACTGTTGGAGATAGTGCCCTCAGAGTCTATTATTGGATCACAGGCACGTGATTGCAATGATTGAGGGATGACCTATCCCGGTAGGACAGTCTTATTCGAGATGATAGTATGCTATCTGGTTTACCTTTATCATCGTGTACTGCTTTAGGTGACCTGGCATGTCGCTATTACACGTTGATAGAGACCCTAGGATTCTTGCTTGACTGCCAGCAGTATGATGGCGATCATATACGTGGGAGCTGGTAGTCTATAAGCACATCCTTAAAAGGTCCCTAGTCGTAGGAGTTTCGAGACAGGGCATCGTACTCCATTAGTAGACTAGTGTATACAGTCGAGACCCCGACGAGGGGCGGTGGCCGGTCTCACAAGCCACTGGTGTCAGTTGGTTCACCTAAGATGTATACAGGTGCTCATTGGGTTATGAGTACACCGGACAGGACTCGCCGGGAACATGCTAGTTGGTCTTATACCTGACGTCAGATAGCAGTTCCCTGGTGACATGTGTACAGGTTAGTTCATCGACCTGAGGATCGTCATTTGTCTCGTGTGAGTTCCCACTGTGCTTTGATTACTACCCAACCACGGCTCAAAGGAGTCGTGCAAACAGGTTTTAGTTGGGTACAGTCCCGAGCCACATGGAGGCAGTGAGCGGATCTTCAGGGGTTCATCTCTCCCGGTATTGGGGGTGAGGTCGCGCTGTGTCTAGGAGAGCCATTACGCAAAGCCCTCGGCCGAGGCAGGAGATTTACTGGTAGGTATTCCAGTAGTATCTCAGGGCGTTCTGGGCTACACTCCGACACGACTTGTACCGCTTTTGGGGGTCTGACTTTTACCAACCCTCTTGGCCCGACATGCGATGCTCATAGACGAACGGACCGGACTGTACGGATATTGTC
This sequence comes from Agapanthus africanus, assembly GCA_030015575.1. NCBI lineage: Eukaryota > Viridiplantae > Streptophyta > Magnoliopsida > Asparagales > Amaryllidaceae > Agapanthus > Agapanthus africanus. The sequence continues at coordinate 60,329,633 of JASDDO010000029.1, forward strand.
ACTGACAGGCTCAGTAGGGTGTCAGGATGAGTTCGCTCATCGACGTCCCTTTTGGTCAATAGCTGGTGGCCCGTCACATATTGGCTAATACCTCTGACGTGCTAGTGGTTAAATCCACAGCCATAGTATTGATGAGTCTTTAGAGTCCACCACACTTACAGTTACTCAAGCTTTCGGGCGAAACGCTGTAGAGGCCGTATGGAGATATGGCAGGGTCCGATCAGATACGTGCGGTATTGCACGGATCAGGATCGGACAGTTTTGTACTAGTAGCCGTATTGTTATATGGCAGGGTTCGATCTGATACGTGCGGTATTGCACGGATCAGGATCGGACGGATATTACTAGCCGGCTTTGGCTTAAGCCGGTCCTAGTTTAGTACAGTGTAGATTTTGTCTCATTGCATTTGTATCCGGTCGGAATACAGATGCGGGTGTGTATGCACAGTATCGGGGTTTTCCTGTAATTTATTACGGGACCAGTTTTCTGGAGTTGCCAGTTTGCATTCCGTTCCGGCCGGTTTTTTCTTTGTTCTTTCCCGGCCGGACTTTTCCGATGGAGGGTGTTATTTGCAAGTTTGCAAATAACACTTTGTGGAGGACTTATTTGCATAAGGTTTGATATGATAAGCATCTTTGCTTTTCATGTATTTATGAGATTGGATTAGATTTGAAATGGATTTGATTTGGATGTGAATTTGTGATCATGATGTTTTGTTTATGGTCACCTTTCTACTTTTACTACACTCACTCTCCTTCTTGGTTTTGATCATGGTTGATTACATTTATTCTTCCACCATAATTTTCTAAGGGAGTTAGTTTTTAATTAGAAAAGAGAGAAGAAGAAGAGAGAGCTTCATTCTTGAGAGTTTCATTTCTTGATCTCATTCATGCTAGAAAAATGCAAGCACCATTTTTCTTATCTCATTTCCTCCATCATCTTCAAATGGCAACAAACCCCAAATGAGACATAGCCTCTACACTACACATTCTACAGCATATCTTGAGCATGTCGAGTTGCCGGCTTCATGCCCGAGTTGCCTCGGTATTGAGGCGGGAGCCCGTAAAAGACGCAGGCGTTGTGGTGCCCTTTCCAGCGAGGAGGCGACGATGTGGAGGCAAGACTTTCCGCGGGAGATCAGGACGATGACGAGAAGACCGGAGGACTCGGATCACTCGGTATACTTCTCACCCTATCTCTTGATTGCTAGCATTAGGTTAATGGTAAACGATCCGGGTTTTCATTGTCCGCGGTAGCGCCGGTTTCCGAGTAAGGAAAAATTTTGATTCCGCATTTTGGCCTCGGATAGACGGCCGGGGCGCTGCCGTGGCGCAACATGGTATCAGAGCCACACCATTAACCTTATCTAGCTTGTTCTAATATGCTTTACTTATCCGATCGACCGAAATTCCAAAAACCTCATTTTTGTTCACATCAGTTTCTGTTGAAATTTTTTGGTGTCTAAAAATTTTTCAGGTTGCAGAAAAATGATGTGCAGGAAAATATAAGGATACTGTAGAAAAACGATAGAGTGATTCCCTAGTTGGAGCGCGGAACCGCGGCCAAAACCCCCTTTGGGCCGCGGTTCCGCCGCACTATGGTGAGGTCACTTGTTCGTTTTTCTTCAGTTGCTTTCTGGGCTGAAAATAGGGCTTTTGGGATATTAAAATTGGGCCCAGTTTCTCTGTGAGTGCTACAGTTTTTCTTGGGGGCCCACTTGTTAATTGTTTGATCGATTGGATATTTTAAACACATTATTTCACAGTATTTACATTATATCTGCGACCGTGAATATCACTTGATCGGTAAATCCGGTCTAACTGCTATAGCCCGGTTAGACGGATTTGCGAACGTGATTTTCACGTTGATGTTCTATGTTTATGCTGTGTTGTTGCGGATCGGTCGTGGGGGATAGCCTGGATGCAATGCTAGTACAGTTTTTGTTGTATTATGTACATTTGATATTGCGGGGCGAGCGTCCGACATGTGGACTGCCGTCACTGCATGTTTGTATTATTCTTTTGGGGCACGACCTGCTTGCGGTCGATGTACCCGGTGTATGTATATTTTACTTTCTGTACTAGGATTACCCCGCAGAGGGGTGCGCGGATAGCCGGGTTCTAGAGGGCAACGGGCCCGCATCTCATGGCATTGAGACGGAGGGGGCTTCACTCCAGGATTGGCGGGCTATTCGCCGCACTCATAGGGGGTACAGGTTGACCCAGGAGGGGTGCCCAAGTTACCGGATTCTGTGAAGTGCTGGGTGGTCCATTCTCGGTACTGAAGGGGGCTGCCTCGCTTCAGGTCTTGGCGGGTGACTTGCCGCGCCCGTAGGGGTCTAGGATTTTCATTACACAGGCTAACCACACGACCAGGGGAACGTCGGGTTTCAGCAGCGGCTCTGTGAAACCCGGGGATTCCAGATATCTGTATTGTTCTGTGATGCTGTACATTTCTGTGATGTTGCATTTCTTATCACGCCTTGAGCGAAATATAATATATTGGTATATATATTAGTAGATGTTGTATATGTTTTACATCCGCGCTAGTCCAGTCCCCGCTCTGCCGTTAGTTAGCTAACCTAACGGGTGATGACGGGACCCAGTGGCGAATGCGGATGGCATATACGTACGTCAGTATATTTTCGTTCTTTGTGGTGTGATTAATTGATGGGACTGCGTTGATTCGGATCAATGCAAGCTAAACAAACCTATTCTGATGTTGTTGGAACATTTTTCAAAAAGCTGTTATTGCAAGGACGTTCACTTTTGTTTTGCATCGTGGTATTCATTTGGAATATCCTGCTCCTCAGTCGACGAGGCAAGGGCCGAGATCCCTTCACCGGGAGTGACCCCTTGGACAGAAGTTTGCGTCAGGGCAATAACTTCACTATAGCCGATTACTTTTGCTTTGCATCGTGGTATTCAGTTGGAATATCCTGCACCTCATTCTACGGGGAAAGAGCCGAGATCCCTTCACCGGGAGTGACCTCTTTAGTAAAGGTTTTCGTCACTATATTTTTATAAAAGGCTATGCAGTTCCTTCAACGATATCAAGTTCATTACGTTAAAAGTTTTTCGCCAAAAACTAGACGTAGCCCTCCGTCATTTCTTACAAGTATTACTTAGTATTCGTGCTGCGTTTGTTGACTGTGTCAAGGCGTAGTGTGCGGTAGCTAAGTAGTGTTTGTTTGCAGCATATTAATGGGATTGGTTAGGACAGTCGTGCGGCCTTGTTGACTGTGTCAAGGGCTCGTACGGGTGGTTTTAATGCAATCCAGGATAATGACGGGTTGAACTTGACTAGGACTCTTTGATTTGTTGACTGTGTCAAGGTCACTTGGGTCCTAGGGGTAAAACTTTCATCGGGAGTTTCAAAAGAACTGAAACTTGCCAGGCATACGCATACCTTCTGGAGTGTGGTGACTTGAGTGGATTCCGTCAAGTTATCATGCAATGATAGTTGGATCCCGATTCCCACTGATGAGTTAGTTTACTCCTCGGGTGACCCCGACTAATTCTTCTTTCAGGTTTGGAGGAGAATTTAAGGTACAGTGGGAGGTTTCCAGATTAGACTAAGTGATAACCATTCTGATCTAGGTTAGAGTGCACGCTGAGTGTTTCTTTTCTCTCTCTCTCTGGCAGCGACCATTGACCCGACCCTGGACTATGACTCAGTGACCAAGTTGACCGAACCTTCTTAACACTGGCTTTTGGATTGTCAGAGTTGCAAACCTCATTGCCACTCCTACTTTTACCCTTTTCTCCACGACACCCCGTATTACTGCGAACGTCCACTTCCATTGGACAAGACCATCGTATGGTTATATACGAACTCGAAGGACTTCGAGGATGGTTTCTGGTTCTGGAGAAAACGGATAGGACTATTCAGTTGTCTTTTCTTTTCACCTTCTCTCAGGTTGCGAGTACTCCTTGGTTTAGGAGTAGTACACCTATTACGCAAATTGGATAGTCTTCTTCCAAAACATAGGCTGGTGCCGACCGGTAGGGAATGAAGAAAACCAGTTAGCCTAAACGGTGTACAGAAGGTATTAAGTTAAGACAAAGCAAGGGATTAGTAGGAAGGCAAAGTAAATTGCGACTGATATTCACGACCAAACCAAGTATTTCTTCGCCAATCCTAAATCACCTTTGTATTTCTCCAGGACACTCCGTATCACTACGAAGATCCACAGTTTATTGGATACTCCATCGTATGGTTATATACGAACTCGAAAGGAACTTGTTCCAGTTCGGGGATGGATTCTGGTTCAGGAGAAATAGGAATAAAGTACATTCAGGTGTCTTTTATCTTCACCTTCTCTCGCGTTGCGAGTGCTCCTAGGATTAGGACAGTACACCCTTTATGCCTTTTGGATAGTCTTCTTCCAAACCATAGGCTGGTGCCGAACGGTAGGGAAGGAAGAAAACCATTTGGCCTAAAGGGGTGTGCAGAAGGTAATGACTAAAGACATATAAAGGGTTTTGAAGAAGTGGCAAAGAATTATACGGTTACAGTTGTGAATCTGGATAATGGAAGAGGCATTACTAGGAATACCAGGATACCCCAACAAAACATTTCAATGTTTCAAGTTTCACCGTGTACTGTTAATGGAAAACTGATTTCCCAGTTAGACACTTGCTCCAGGGTATGTATTTACCAGGTATGATTCTCACATCTGTATGGTTTTACAGATGCTGAGTAGGAGTAAGTTATTGGGAATTGGGTGATCATCCTCATTATATCGGGATTCGTTGTAATCGGTGATATTTGAGGAAGTCACCTGGGTTGTTTGCCGGACGGCAATTATTTGGTTTTGAATATCCGCGGTTATGCACCAATTTCAAATTGATATATCTGTACGTCTATTTTCATAGAGTGAGATATACCTTTTGATATTATGTTTACGACATTTACCTACATCAGTGGATGGTTAGGTAAGGAGCATTAAACAGCGGTGTGATTCTTCTTAACCATAAGTACAGTTTTCAACCTACGACACACAGTGAATGAGTTATCAGACTCAAGGGACTTATACAGAGTATTGTATGTTGTCCAGCGTCCATCAGGACAGAGGGGTTGGTCCTCGTACTATATTCAGTTTACTTATGACTTCTCTAGTTTTTAGACAAGTGTTTCGTAGAAACACAGGGTCCGAATTTTGAGAAGTTATAGGTATTTGGATAAAGTAGAGAACCAGGTATTGCAAGTATCGGGATTCTTCAAAGTGATCGAAGATGTAGATACTTGTGTATGGTATTCAGTTGATAGTAATGATTAAGAGAACTTGCTTCTTTTTCGGGTTACTCATAATTGGAAGCATTCCTAAGTTGAGTGACGCTGATCGGCTTTTTTTTTCCATTCAGTTGACATGCACTGGAGACAGCTGCATGATTTGAATCTGGTTCAATTAAATCAGTGCCTCTGTTTCTATATTGGATATAGAACAGTTCATATCTTGACATTGTTAAGGTACGGGGAGTTGTCCGGCTTATGCTTAAAACCAGACACTGGACAACTCAAGGCACGTTTCTGTAATGGCTGTTTGTGGGTTGACCCAGGCTATGGCGAGGGTTGACTTTCAACCATCTGGATGAACAATAGCAATATTGTTCTAGACTCGCCACAGTATTTATTAAAATTGGATTTTTTCAGAAAAAGTAGTGGGAGTATGGTAGAACTGGAAGTGATTCCAGAACCGCAAACGATTACTGAAGATTTGATAAGCAACCTAAAGATTCAATCTGGTTTGACATTCCATTGGCCACTCCGCAGATACGGTGGGTAACTTCAGGCATCCGAGAGGTACTCCGGTAGTCTCAAGGACGGTGACAGGGAAGTTCTTGTTTACCCACACTTGCCATTGCTGTTGTTCCAGGCTGCGAGACCCGGCAGGAGGATGAGTATAGCGTCGTTCTAAACTAGCTTTGGAAGTGCACGTCTATATGACTCTGCCAGAGGGTTGTCGTAGTCAGTGGGAGCAGCGGAAGCATTGGTGAACATCAGGCTTATGACTATTTATAGACTAAAGCAGATGTAGCGGAGATAGATCATCTATTTCTGATGTGACAGTCATAGGTTTGACGTCATCAGAATAGGGGATGGATCTGTTGAGAAGGTAGTAGAGTGTGATGTCCTGGTATTTGGATGAATAACACAGAATAGGAAAAGATACTCCTGTACTACGATCGGTTATATTTTGGTCGTCACACAGTGTTTTCTCCACATAGGACTTGGATATTATATCAGACATACTGGTTACTAGATCTATGGTTTTAGATCTAGATTTGGGTGGTTTCCCAATCTGGGTACCTTGACAGCATTCTATGAGTATTTAGAATGGACGATTCCTGACACGGTAGTGTACCTGCAGTTGATGGAGTCACCCTCTCTAAAGAGGAGAGGGATACTCATGATTGGCAGATCACTTGCTTAGGCAATTGAGTCAATCATGAGATGTCAAGTACCACACCAGATGTTGTTCTTGCACTAGATGCAATAAGTTGATATTGATCCAATCCTGGAGAAACAGTCGGAAGCAGTCTTAGAACATAAGTAGATGTTCTAGGGATATGATAACGACAGCCTCATTTGGGAGACAGTTATCATTCCAGGCTTCCAAGGTGACATGGACGACAAGGAGGTTGTCAGAGTTATAGTTTTCCTTCTGATGAGGGGCAGTATTTGGGACAGGTGGTCCAAGGCAATACTGAGGGTGGCATGGCGCAGGATACTGATTAAGTTCAGTTGACGATACAGTCTAAGAAGTTTGGATTTGGAGTTCATTTATGAGCTAGGTCCCATCAGACATCCAGACATTCTAAGACAGGTATTGCTCATTTCAGGAGATGGCTTTCTCCGCGAACTTGAGATATAGAGAGACATAGAAAGAAACATCACAGCGGATCCACTCACTGAGGCTATTCCTCGAACGCAATAGTTTCGCAAACGAGCTTTGTGAGACTGACTAGTAGAGGAGTTGGGTGTTCGGTATCACACGGGCTGTGAGTATGCGGCATCGCAATAATTAGCCTTGAGTGCAAGTGGGAGATTGTTGGAGATAGTGCCCTCAGAGTCTATTATTGGATCACAGGCATGTGATTGCAATGATTGAGGGATGACCTATCCCGGTAGGACAGTCTTACTCGAGATGATAGTATGCTATCTGGTTTACCTTTATCATCGTGTACTGCTTTAGGTGACCTGGCATGTCGCTATTACACGTTGATAGAGACCCTAGGATTCTTGCTTGACTGCCAGCAGTATGATGGCGATCATATACGTGGGAGCTGGTAGTCTATAAGCACATCCTTAAAAGGTCCCTAGTCGTAGGAGTTTCGAGACAGGGCATCGATACTCCATTAGTAGACTAGTGTATACAGTCGAGACCCCGACGAGGGGAGGTGGCCGGTCTCACAAGCCACTGGTGTCAGTTGGTTCACCTAAGATGTATACAGGTGCTCATTGGGTTATGAGTACACCGGACAGGACTCGCCGGGAACATGCTAGTTGGTCTTATACCTGACGTCAGATAGCAGTTCCCTGGTGACATGTGTACAGGTTAGTTCATCGACCTGAGGATCGTCATTTGTCTCGTGTGAGTTCCCACTGTGCTTTGATTACTACCCTACCACGGCTCAAAGGAGTCGTGCAAACAGGTTTTAGTTGGGTACAGTCCCGAGCCACATGGAGGCAGTGAGCGGATCTTCAGGGGTTCGTCTCTCCCGGTATTGGGGGTGAGGTCGCGCTGTGTCTAGGAGAGCCATTACGCAAAGCCCTCGGCCGAGGCAGGAGATTTACTGGTAGGTATTCCAGTAGTATCTCAGGGCGTTCTGGGCTACACTCCGACACGACTTGTACCGCTTTTGGGGGTCTGACTTTTACCAACCCCCTAGGCCCGACATGCGATGCTCATAGACGAACGGACCGGACTGTACGGATATTGTCACTGACAGGCTCAGTAGGGTGTCAGGATGAGTTCGCTCATCGACGTCCCTTTTGGTCAATAGCTGGTGGCCCGTCACGTATTGGCTAATACCTCTGACGTGCTAGTGGTTAAATCCACAGCCATAGTATTGACGAGTCTTTAGAGTCCACCACACTTACAGTTACTCAAGCTTTCGGGCGAAACGCTGTAGAGGCCGTATGGAGATATGGCAGGGTCCGATCAGATACGTGCGGTATTGCACGGATCAGGATCGGACAGTTTTGTACTAGTAGCCGTATTGTTATATGGCAGGGTTCGATCTGATACGTGCGGTATTGCACGGATCAGGATCGGACGGATATTATTAGCCGGCTTTGGCTTAAGCCGGTCCTAGTTTAGTACAGTGTAGATTTTGTCTCATTGCATTTGTATCCGGTCGGAATACAGATGCGGGTGTGTATGCACAGTATCGGGGTTTTCCTGTAATTTATTACGGGACCAGTTTTCTGGAGTTGCCAGTTTGCATTCCGTTCCGGCCGGTTTTTTCTTTGTTCTTTCCCGGCCGGACTTTTCCGATGGAGGGTGTTATTTGCAAGTTTGCAAATAACACTTTGTGGAGGACTTATTTGCATAAGGTTTGATATGATAAGCATCTTTGCTTTTCATGTATTTATGAGATTGGATTAGATTTGAAATGGATTTGATTTGGATGTGAATTTGTGATCATGATGTTTTGTTTATGGTCACCTTTCTACTTTTACTACACTCACTCTCCTTCTTGGTTTTGATCATGGTTGATTACATTTATTCTTCCACCATAATTTTCTAAGGGAGTTAGTTTTTCATTAGAAAAGAGAGAAGAAGAAGAGAGAGCTTCATTCTTGAGAGTTTCATTTCTTGATCTCATTCATGCTAGAAAAATGCAAGCACCATTTTTCTTATCTCATTTCCTCCATCATCTTCAAATGGCAACAAACCCCAAATGAGACATAGCCTCTACACTACACATTCTACAGCATATCTTGAGCATGTCGAGTTGCCGGCTTCATGCCCGAGTTGCCTCGGTATTGAGGCGGGAGCCCGTAAAAGACGCAGGCGTTGTGGTGCCCTTTCCAGCGAGGAGGCGACAATGTGGAGGCAAGACTTTCCGCGGGAGATCAGGACGATGACGAGAAGACCGGAGGACTCGGATCACTCGGTATACTTCTCACCCTATCTCTTGATTGCTAGCATTAGGTTAATGGTAAACGATCCGGGTTTTCATTGTCCGCGGTAGCGCCGGTTTCCGAGTAAGGAAAAATTTTGATTCCGCATTTTGGCCTCGGATAGACGGCCGGGGCGCTGCCGTGGCGCAACAGCAACCTGAGAGGAAGTAAAGGGAAGAGACAACCGAATAATCCTATTCAATTTCTCCAGAACCAGTGGCCATTCTCGACTGAAATAACTTCTTCGAGTTTGTACGTAACTATACGTTGGTCGTTCCAAGCAATATAGATCATCGTAGTGATATGAAGTGTTCTGAAGAAATGCAAAGGGGAAAGTAGGAGTAGCATGGACATATGCGACTTTGTCGCGAATCAAGGCAACCCAAAGCAAAAGTCTATAAAAAGGTTCGGTCAACTTGGTTAAAGAGTTTTAGTTTAAGGTAAGTCATGGGTCGCTGTACCAGAGAGAGAGAAAAGAAACACTCAATGTGCATTCTATCAAGATTCTTGAAACCTTAAAACGATAACTAGTCGAGATCATGTACACCTTGCAAGTTCGCTAACCGTTCAGACAGGCCAGTGATGGTACTCCGAGGGAGGTCCCCCGTGCTTTCGCACTGACCCAATTTAATAACCCAGTTTCCGTAGAAGCGTAACCTTGTCAACACTTTCTAGACACCTAATAGGTTAGCTAATTGTGAGGTGAAAATATCCCGAGGAGTAATACATACTCATCAGTGGGAATCGGGACCCAACGATCATTGTATGATAATTTTGACGGAAGCCGACCAAAATTACCACACTCCGGAAGGTTTGTGCAAATTTGACAAGTTTCCCGTATATTTGAAACTCCCGATATGGTTTTTGCTCCATGCGTCTTATGACCTTGTCGAAGGCCAACAAATATTGTCCTGATTAATCTAAACCCAACCGTACTCGTCCTTGATGAAAGCCAACAAGGCTGTACGACTGTCACGACCCAAAAGAGCCCGTGACTGGCCCTTAAATCCAATGAAGTCTATAGAAATCCATCTGATCCAAGTAAGCCAAAAGCCCAGAAATCTAAAACCATTTAAGGAGTAAATAAAGAAAACTAGTTTTAAGAAGTAAGGAAAAACATGTTTGGAAAATCAAGTTTTTAAATAACTAAGCCAAAAATGCAATTTTAAAAATGTGTAATCTTTTCTGAAAATTTCTGCAGAGTTTCCTTTGTAAAAACTGGCCCCGAACGGGGTACAACAAGAATAATATATATGAAATGATAAAAGGCATCCCCAAGCGGGAGCTAGCACTTCGTCAATCGACGGTCACAGCCACACAAGCAATAATAATATACAACGCCGAAAGGCGAGGATCAAAACTTAGAAAGAAACTCAAAATCAACATGAAAACCATAATACTGCTACGCGCGACTCTAAGGTCAAAATAATACAGAACTGATTTCTAAGTCTGAAACAATATACATGTTTTTGGTTGATGGAATTTCTAGATACAATGAATAATACATGTACAATGGTGGTTCTGATGCAAAGGAACCTACCTACCAAAGCAAGTCACCCGTAATGGAAGCAATGTGCCAGAAAAGCCGCAATGAAACCTGTACGGCAAAACCTGCAAGAACTGTGGCACAACGGGGGTGAGTTGCCAACTCATGAATAGAACATATCTACAAGCAGAAATCGTATGTATGACTCATCCTAGGTCAATACGATTAGATATATATAACCTCCATATGAATAAGTCTGAAGCATGCTAAACTGGCAATGAGATCTCTATACATGAGTGTAGTGCCAAGTGCTCATGCCAGTGCCTCAGGTAATAGCATATCATAAATATGAGGTTTGATCAATGTAATCAAATCTGTAAATATGTGGATCCCGTCCACTCGTCACCCAATGACAATAACCATCATGCATGTAAATATCATGAAGCATATGCATGGAAATATGAGGATATAACCCATCTGTGTCCCTCGCGATACGTCAAAATCATGGAACCGGAATGTCCAGCATCGACACTCGAAAACATTATGAAAGCTGTGCCCAGCATCGGCACGTAAATCCTCATATATCGGGCATCCGTCAGTCCGGGTCAGCCCCCTCTCTCTCATATATCGGGCATCCGTCAGTCCGGGTCAGCCCGCCCTCTCTCATATATCGGGCATCCGTCAGTCCGGGTCAGCCCCATCTCTCTCATATATCGCTCTAGCACCGAGAAAACACATGGTGGACGCACTGAAATATCATATCAAAGGCAACCGAGTTTTTAAAACAATTACATTTCTCTTTTGAAATACCCATGGTTCCCAAATCCAGAAATATCATGAAAACAACATATCTCAATGCGTATAATCAGAAAGCATGATGTATGCGACATGTAAAAGAACTGTAAACATATCACTATGTCATGCAACATGGAATAGTAATATGCACATATGTAGGGAAGACCGCTTCTTTAAAATGAATCAGCTTTTAAAGGTATTTTACGATTCCCAATTCTCTCATCAAGCCTGAACCATCAATGTAAGTGCACATACGTATGTATGCATGTATGGGTGCACGGTGTATAGGTACACAAGTATGCCATGCAAGAGTCATATCCTGAATGCAACAGTACTACAGTGTAGTAACATGGCAATTATCGATTATGAAGTGTGTGAGCCGACGAGCAGTGTACGTGGAACATATGCATCATTGATAATGGTGCTGGTGTCCCAGCAGCATGATAGTGATATATCAATAAACACAAGCAATGCAATGCAAATAGCATGAATATGCAGAATCGAATAATCAACGCAACAGTGAAGAAATCTACCTCAATAAATATATCATGCAGCTTTGTCATTTGAAATAAGACAAATCGGGGTTTTTGGTAAAATAAGGGCTATGGTGTTTTAAGAAAAGATGCGTCGTTCGGGAAATAACCGTAGAATCCCTTTTGCCTATCTTTAAAATATCCCCGATTCTTTAGTTTTGAAATAGGTATGACTCGGGTCTAGTCTCATGTCTACTACGTAATCTATATCCAACTATCAAGTCAATCGGGAGGGGTATGGAAACCACCTACATCTGAGTCGATATATGTATATAAATATAATAGTCAGTGATCCCGCTTCAATAGTATCACACACGATACAATCTACATCGTGTAATATCCTCGAGTCATGAGTGCGGATCTATCATCAATATAAAGCTCGTAGGGCATCTCAATAGCTGGGTACGGGTCAATCTCACATTCATCTCATCAATATCTGGTATCCTTATCATCATATCACATGATCTTGGGTACTGATCTAAGTCTAGTACAATCGATACCATCTAAACAAATATAAGCGCGTGTGTAAAACACACGTCCAAAGGCACGCTAAAATCTCGTATCGTATCCCAAATACGAATCATATCATATCGCCGATCTCACATCACCATGCCCAAAACTCATCGACTCATATTCAGTATCATACACTATCCTCATCATCATGATATAAGTGTAGCAATAAGCATGTGTGTGTGTGTGGGTGTAAACCTATGCTAGGGTTCGCAACTAGGAAAAAACACTAGTTCACTTCTAACCCTAAATATCCATAGTACACCTAACACATCTATGATCTTCATGTCACTCAATAAGCTATCACATATAGTACATATAGTATACTAGACATCGAAATGCGGGGGTGATATACGCCATCCACCCGATTTCCCCCTTAGATATAATCTACTCACCTTGGGTCTTTATCTGTCGACGTCACCACGCTTTTGCTTGTTGTCCCAAAGTCTTCATGGGTTACCTACACATTAACGTATCGCAAATGCGTATCAAAACCAATTCAAAACTAAAACGGCATACGATACCCCAAAACGACACGCTATGGTTTATAGGTTAGAACCTATGGACAACGCCTTCCAAAACCATCAACAACCCTCGATATCGTCGTATAAATGCCAAGTAGTCGAGGTAAAACACCATACGCAAATTCAGAATTAGAAATACGGAATACGGAAACACGAATCCCAAACAGCAACTAAGGAAATAGGCTCCAGATTTCACCCTAGGTCAAATTAGACAAATCTACACATGCCAGTGGTCTAATTTATATATGTAGGAGCTACAGAACCAGAATGAGGGCCAAACAGGATAAATCTGCAGCCTGAAGAAGGATTTGGGGGCTGAGGTTTTGTGTGGTGGTTCTTGGATGCCTGCACATCACACTGTCCAACCAATTTTATTTTAGGATGTCTCGGGTGATAGCAGACTACAAAATACACTCCCAGATTTACAGTTTTCCCCGATATCGATTCCTTAAATCCGTATTCTAGTTTCTAGTTCAGGTTTGGGTCCAAAATAACCTCACACCAGGAGTTCTAAGGTCATCACAAGCCTCAATTCCACTTTTGATTTCAGATCCACCCTAAACCCTAACTAGGTTTTCCTTAAGTCCACCAAAACACATAATATCGGTTCTAAACTAAACATGGGGTATAAGTAATGCTAAAACTCAACTAATGGTTCAGTAATTACCTCATTTGGCAACTCAAAAAAATTCTTGAGTTGCCCCTAGTAGCTAAAATCCTTGCTTTCTTAGTCCAATGTGCAGATCTTGGGCTCGTGCACCTTTTTAGTGAAATGGGAGTAGGGTTTTGGAGTTGATTTTATGGTGTTTGAGGGTTCTAGAAGAGGGGGAGAAAGAGGGGAGCTGCAGCAGCAGAAGAGGGAGAGGAAATGAAGGAGAAAATGAAAGGGAGACTAAGTCAAGAGACCCCTCACCTCACTCTCTCTCTCACCCACCTACTACCCCATTATTCTAATTCAAATTCTTTTCTTTTCTTTTTCTAAAACCTTCTCACTCAAATAGTAAACCCAAAGTAAAGCCATGGTAACAAAATGCAACATAAGTGTAGGAAAAGATATGTGCATGTTTTGCACAAAAATGCCAAAAATCCGATTAGCGATTTTTAATCGCGATTAGCACTAAATTAGTGTCAAACTAATCACAAAAACTTAAAAATGGCATAATCCCATAAAATACCCTATTTTGGAATTTTCCATAATTTTTCCAAAATTTTCCCCATTTATTTGTATTTAATTATACCGAAATATTTAAATATTCATTAAAATAATATTAAATTATAAAAATTCCCAAAAAAAATATTTTATTATTTTGAAATGTTACAATCTACCCCTTTTAAAGAAATTCGGTCCCTGAATTTAAATTTAAACCCCCAAATACTAAAACATTTCCAATGAAAGTCCAAGTCGTCGGGGCTCCGAAATCATCAAAACATAAAACGCATCATAGCGCAATGCATGCGCATGAGTACTGAGCAGATAACTCAAAAACGAAACTCCATCAAGCATCCTGCAATCATCGGAGTCTTGGTAAGGACACAAATGTCAAGTCCAAAATAAACCCAATATGATATAATCAGAACTATAGATGTAGACATCCAATCTATACATGTGAATAGCTGAAGTAAATGCATGCCAAATCTATTTAAGTCATTGTGCGATGCGCATTACACTGCACAGTGGTGGACGTCTTTCATAAGAAATTAACTATATACGTATATATATCTTTTGTTTAATATGTACGTTCCGCCGTTTTGAAAACAATTTAGAAGGGTTCCCTTATTTAAACGTTTCGTGTCATATCGGACACGTAGGCAAATATTGAGACTATAGCTCGCTTTTTGGAAATCCCTTCGATAACTATCAATGCATGCAAAAATATCCAGGTACTGTCCTCTGACTAGTCCTGCTCAGTACGAAAACACATAGCAAATATCATAAAACGTACCGCTCTATAAAAATCAATCCCAAAATGTATATAAGAATACCCTATGCGTCTGGTGCGCACGGAATCAAAATCTATATATGTGGAATACATGTGCACAAAAACAACATCTAGGTGCAACGGGTGTGCACGAGCATCTGTCATAGGCAACGTGTGTGCCTGACAGCAAAATCAGGTGCATCTGACATGCACGAAGAATCCCGATTTAGTGCACCTGGTGTGTACCAAAATCGTATCTCAAAACAAGCACCCAACATGCGCGAAAACCCAAATCGGTGCATCCATCATGCACGAAATCACGAAATCCAAAATCGACATATCGGATGACATCAAATCAACCGTATGAAATCCATGAAACTCAGTCATTAAGACTAAATCATGTGAATAGATTGCCTAAAATACCGAAATCTAAAGTGACGGATACGTGATAGTCAAATCATAAAATCACAAACCAAAAATACCGTCGTCGGTATAAGTCAAGAAGGTGCCAGTACATCCAATGCTAGCAGCGCAAGATATCTACTTGTCCTTTGCTCACGGCCTGGTGTCCTCTGTCTCTGGGTTCTTATCTTCTCTGTGGATTACAAATCTCACGATCAATCGTAAAGCAGCTCGTCACTGGCGCCGACCTCTGTATGCATATCCGACCATTAATCTTAACGGGAAGTAACAACAGCTCAACAGCGTCTCGCACGTACCTCTTGTCCCGCTTGTCTGTATCATCCTCCATTTCGACGTCACGTCTCTATCTGCACACTGCAATGTTCTCGGCTACGGTCCGTCCGAAGTCTCTCACACAGACTCGAAAACTCGAACTCGGTATCTTCATCACTCAGTAGAAGATATCTAGCCGAACACGTCCTCAAAGTGCATATCGCGTCTCTGATGTCAGCGGAGTAGAACGTCATCACATCAAAATCCCGTGCGAACTCTTTACTCCACCTTATTCCAATGTCGACTGATTCGGACTCGTCTCATCGTGGCTGTATGGACTGTGCTCCAACGGCTATGCTCGTATCTGGAGTCTCCCAAGCAGTGTGTCCCATCACATGATATCCGAATGATGTCGAACCATCCGATCGACTCGTCAGAACCTCATAATCCCCCAAGAGCTCAACATCTTGGGTACAGTTTAATAGTATCGAGTACATACCACAGCATCGGTGGTTCAGCCGTAGAAGGGCAAACCCAAGCCTCACTAATGGCGCCGCGGAACTGCCGCAAACCATAAGGTTCAAAGGCTTTCACACGGTCATTATGTCGAGTTAGGGTTTCATTCTTCTAGAGGGTCCATGGAATCACTTGTATGTCTATCCGAATACTTTAAACTTGGAAAATGGGTTCCTGACACTCGATCGTCTCTATCGACTCACAACGAATCTGCGTGAAGTCAACTCTAGCTGGAATCAACCAATCTGATGACCTCACATCGGGGTAAGCGAACGAACCACATGTCCTAGTCATTCACCCTCGGGTGACTAGCGACTCACCATCATATCTCTAAGTATATGCTCAAGCTGAAGTAGCTCCAATCATCTGGGCAATATCTCGTCATTTATAGCAGCAACAAGCTCATTCGTCCGTACGCTGAACATCGCCTCAATCATCATGAATAAGCGATATATCAATGGTCATCACATCCATGGCTGGCCTCTATCAGTGGTTCAATCCTCTGGTACCGATTGGTACGTCCGAGAAATCTCGTAAAAGCGATCTGTCAAACGCTCATAGTGCGGAAACACAAAATTACGAAGCCTCTATGCAACCGTATGCCTCTGGAAACACGCCCAAGTTAGTCCTCGTCCATGACGAGCTCATGCTGACGCAACTCGAGCCGTAGCTCACTCTGCCCGTGCAATCATGGCAGCAAAATCATAACCAGTATCGATGAGGATAGATCATAGGAATGAATATAATACTGTGCATGGAAATGTACATCCTAAGGTTTCTTAAGCGGAGTGGCGTGTCGTAAGTATGCCGTGGAATATACGTACGGTACGTCCCTCTACTCAAGCTACCTACTCCATCAACCAAGGGTCATCCTATGCGACGAAAGTTCGGGTATAATACCCCCTCGACTAAGTATAAGTTTCGTAAGGTCAAGCCTAAGTTCCGTATATATAAACGCCCTAGGCTCCACATAGTCAAACTTAG
The DNA here is from genome assembly GCA_030015575.1 of Agapanthus africanus. Classification (NCBI taxonomy): domain Eukaryota; kingdom Viridiplantae; phylum Streptophyta; class Magnoliopsida; order Asparagales; family Amaryllidaceae; genus Agapanthus; species Agapanthus africanus. Next base: position 60,346,707 of record JASDDO010000029.1, read on the forward strand.
ACTCGAACCAAGGTCAACCTAGCGCTCTGATACCAACTTTGTCACGACCCGAAAGAGCCCGTGACTGACCCTTGAATCCTATGAAGTCTATAGGACTCCATCTGATCCAAGTAAGCCAAAAGCCCAGAAAACTAAAACCATTTAAGGAGTAAATAAAGAAAACTGGTTTTAAGAAGTAAGAAAAAACATGTTTTGAAAATCAAGTTTTTAAATAACTAAGCCGAAAATTCATTTTTAAAAATGTGTAATCTTTTCTGAAAATTTCGGCAGAGTTTCCTTTGTAAAAGCTGGCCCCGAACGGGGTACAACAAGAATAATATATATGAAATGATAAAAGGCATCCCCAAGCGGGAGCTAACTCTTCGTCAATCGACGGTCACAGCCACGCAAGCAATAATAATATATAATGCCGAAAGGAGAGGATCAAAACTCAGAAAGAAACTCAAAATCAACATGAAAACCATAATACTGCTATGCGCGACTCTAAGGTCGAAATAATACAGAACTGATTTTTAAGTCTGAAACAATATACAAGTTTTTGGTTGATGGAATTTCTAGATATAATGAATAATACATGTACAATGGTGGTTCTTATGCAAAGGAACCCACCTACCAAAGCATGTCACCCGTAATGGAAGCAATGTGCCAGAAAAGCCGCAATGAAACTTGTACGGCAAAACCTGCAAGAACTGTGGCACAGCGGGGGTGAGTTGCCAACTAGTGAATAGAACATATCTACAAGCAGAAATCATATGTATGACTCATCCTAGGTCAATAAGATCAGATAAATATAACCTCCATATGAATAAGTCTGAAGCATGCTAAACTGGTAATGAAATCTCTATACACGAGTGTAGTGCCAAGTGCTCGTGCCAGTGCCTCAGGTAATAGCATATCATAAATATGAGGTATGATCAATGTAATCAAATCTGTAAATATATGAATCCCGTCCACTCGTCACCCAATGACAATAACCATCATGCATGTAAATATCATGAAGCATATGCATGGAAATATGAGGATATAACCCATCTGTGTCTCTCGTGACACGTCAAAATTATGGAACCGGAGTGTCCAGCATCGACACTCAAAAACATCATGAAAGTTGTGCCCAGCATTGGCACGTAAATCCTCATATATCGGGCATCCGTCAGTCCGGGTCAGCCCCCTCTCTCTCATATATCGGGCATCCGTCAGTCCGGGTCAGCCCCATCTCTCTCATATATCGCTCTAGGACCGAGAAAACACATGGTGGACGCACTGAAATATCATATCAAGGGCAACCGGGTTTTTAAAACAATTACTTATTCTCTTTTGAAATACTCACGGTTCCCAAATCCAGAAATATCATGGAAACAACATATCTCAATGCGTATAATCAGAAAGCATGATGTATACGACATGTAACAGAACTCTAAACATATCAGTATGTCATGCAACATGGAATAGTAATATGCACATATGTAGGGAAGACCGCTTCTTTAAAATGAATCAGCTTTTAAAGGTATTTTACGATTCCCAATTCTCTCATCAAGCCTGAACCATCAATGTAAGTGCACATACGTATGTATGCACGTATGGGTGCACGGTGTATAGGTACACAAGTATGCCATGCAAGTGTCATATCCTGAATGCAACCGTACTATAGTGTAGTGACATGGTAATTATCGATGATGAAGTGTGTGAGCCGGCGAGCAGTGTACGTGGAACATATGCATCATTAATAATGGTGCTGGTGTCCTAGCAGCATGATAGTAATATATCAATAAACACAAGCAATGCAATGCAAATAGCATGAATATGCAGAATCGAATAATAATGCAACAGTGAAGAAATCTACCTCAATAAATATATCATGCAGCTTTGCCATTTGAAATAAGACAAATCGGGGTTTTTGGTAAAATAAGGGCTACGGTGTTTTAAGAAAAGATGCGTCGTTCGGGAAATATCCGTAGAATCCCTTTTGCCTATCTTTAAAATATCCCCGATTCGTTAGTTTTGAAATAGGTATGACTCGGGTCTAGTCTCATGTCTACTACGTAATCTATATCCAACTATCAAGTCAATCGGGAGGGGTATGGAAACCACCTACATCTGAGTAGATATATGTATATAAATAAAATAGTCGGTGATCCTGCCTCAATAGTATCACATACGATACATTCTACACGTATAATATCCTCGAGTCATGAGTGCGGATCTATCATCAATATAAAGCTCGTACGGTAAATCGTCGTACGGCATCCCAATAGCTGGGTACGGGTCAATCTCATATTCATCTCATCAATATCTAGTATCCTTATCATCATATCATGTGATCTGGGGTACTGATCTAAGTCTAGTACAATCGATACCATTTAAACAAATATAAGCACGTGTGTAAAACACACGTCCAAAGGCACGCTAAAATCTCGTATCGTATCCCAAATACGAATCACATCATATCGCCGATCTCACGGCACCATGCCCAAAACTCATCGACTCATCTTTAGTATCATACACTATCCTCATCATCATGATATAAGTGTAGCAATAAGCATGTGTGTGCGTGTGGGTGTAAACCTATGCTAGGGTTCGCAACTAGGAAAATACACTAGTTCACTTCTAACCCTAAATATCCATAGTACGCATAACACATCTATGATCTTGATGTCACTCAATAAGCTATCATATATAGTACATATAGTATACTAGACATCGAAATGCGGGGGTGCTATATGCCATCCACCCGATTTCCCCCGTAGATATAATCTACTCAACTTGCGTGTTTATCTGTCGACGTCGCCACGCTTTTGCTTGTCGTCCCGAAGTCTTCATGGGGTACCTACACCTTAACGTATCGTAAATGCGTATCAAAACCAATTCAAAACTAAAACGGCATACAAAACTCCAAAACGATACGCTATGGTCTATAGGTTAGAACCTATGGACAACGCCTTCCAAAACTATCAACAACCCTCGATATCGTCGTATAAACGCCAAGTAGTCGAGGTAAAACACCATACGCAAATTCAGAATTAGAAATACGCAATACGAAAACACGAATCCCAAACAGCAACTAAGGAAATAGGCTCCAGATTTCACCCTAGGTCAAATTAGACAAATCTACACATGCCAGGGGTCTAATTTATACATGTAGGAGCTACAGAATAAGAACGAGGCAAAATGGTGGGGTCCAGGCCGCAATTTGCGGCCAAACAGGATAAATCTGCAGCCTGAAGAAGGAGTTGGGAGCTGAGGTTTTATGTGGTGGTTCTACGGTGCCCGCACATCTCACTGTCCAACCAATTTTATTTTAGGATGTCTCGGGTGATAGCAGACTACAAAATACACTCCCAGATTTACAGTTTTCCCCGATATCGATTCCATAAATCCGTATTCTGGTTTCTAGTTCAGGTTTGGGTCCATAATAACCTCACACCAAGAGTTATAAGGTCATCATAAGCCTCAATTCCACTTTTGATTTCAGATCCACCCTAAACCCTAACTAGGTTTTCCTTAAGTCCTCCAAAACACATAATATCGGTTCTAAACTAAACATGGGGTATAAGTAATGCTAAAACTCAACTAATGGTTCAGTAATTACCTCATTTGGCAACTCAAGAAAATTCTTGAGTTGCCCCTAGTGGCTAAAATCCTTGCTTTCTTAGTCCAATGTGCAGATCTTGGGCTCATGCATCTTTTTAGTGAAGTGGGAGTAGAGTTTTGGAGTTGATTTCATGGTGTTTGAGGGTTCTAGAAGAGGGGAGGAAAGAGGGGAGCTGCAGCAACAGAAGAGAGAGAGGAGAGGGAGAGGAAATGAAGGAGAAAATGAAAAGGAGACTAAGTCAAGAGACCCCTCACCTCACTCTCTCTCTCTCACCCACCTACTACCCCATTATTCTAATTCAAATTCTTTTCTTCTTTTTTTCTAAAACCTTCTCACTCAAATAGTAAACCCAAAGTAAAGCCATGGTAACAAAATGTAACACAAGTGTATAAAAAGATATGTGCATGTTTTGCACAAAAATGCCAAAAATCCGATTAGCGATTTTTAATCGCGATTAGCACTAAATTAGTGTCAAACTATTCACAAAAACTTAAAAATGGTATAATCCCATAAAATATCCTATTTTGGAATTTTCCATAATTTTTCCAAAATTTTCCTCATTTATTTGTATTTAATTATACCGAAATATTTAAATATTCATTAAAATAATATTAAATTATAAAAATTCCCAAAAATAATATTTTATTACTTTGAAATGTTACAATCTACCCCTCTTAAAAAAATTCGGTCCCCGAATTTAGATTTAAACCCCCAAATACTAAAACATTTCCAATGAAAGTCCAAGTCGTCGGGGATCCGAAATCATCAATACATAAAACGCATCATAGCGCAATGCATGCGCATGAGTACTGAGCAGATAACTCAAAAACGAAACTCCATCAAGCATCCCGCAATCATCGGAATCATGGTAAAGACACAAATGTCAAGTCCAAAATAAACCCAATATGATATAATCAGAACTATACATGTAGACATCCAATCTATACATGTGAATAGCTGAAGTAAATGCATGCCAAATCCATTTAAGTCGCTGTGCGATGCGCATAACACTGCACAGTGGGGGACGTCTTTCATACGAAATTAACTATATATGTATATATATCTTTTGTTTAATATGTACGTTCCGCCGTTTCGAAAATAATTTAGAAGGGTTCCCTTATTTAAACGTTTCGTGTCATATCGGACACGTAGGCAAATACTGAGACTATAGCTCGCTTTTTGGAAATCCTTTCGATAACTATCAATGCATGCAAAAATATCCAGGTACTGTCCTCTGACTAGTCCTGCTCAGTACGAAAACACATAGCAAATATCATAAAATGTACTGCTCTATAAAAATCAATCCCAAAATGTATATAAGAATACCCTATGCGTCTGGTGCGCACGGAATCAAAATCCATATATGTGCCATACATGTGCACAAAAACAACATCTAGGTGCAACGGGTGTGCACGAAGTATCTGTCACAGGCAACGTGTGTGCCTGACAGCAAAATCAGGTGCATCTGACATGCACGAAGAATCCCGATTTAGTGCCCCTGGTGTGTACCAAAATCGTATCTCAAAACATGCACCCAACATGCGCGAAAACCCAAATCGGTGCATCCATCATGCACGAAATCACGAAATCCAAAATCGACATATCGGATGACATCAAATCAACCGTATGAAATCCATGAAACTCAGTCATTAGGACTAAATCATGTGAATAGATTGCCTAAAATACCGAAATCTAAAGTGACGGATACGTGATAGTCAAATCACAAAATCACAAACCAAAAATACCGTCGTCGGTATAAGTCAAGAAGGTGTCGGTACATCCAATGCTAGCAGCGCAAGATATCTACTTGCCTTTTGCTCACGGCCTGGCGTCCTCTGTCTCTGGGTTCTTATCTTCTCTGTGGATTACCAATCTCACGATCAATCGTAAGGCAGCACGTCACTGGCGCCGACCTCTGTATGCATATCCGACCTTTAATCTTAACGAGAAGTAACAACAGCTCAACAGCGTCTCGCACGTACCTCTTGTCCCGCTTGTCTGTATCACCGTTCATTTCGACGTCACGTCTCTATCTGCACACTGCAATGTTCTTGGCTACGGTCCATCCGAAGTCTCTCACACGGACTCGATATCATGAACTCAGTATCTTCATCACTCAGTAGAAGATATCTAGCCGAACACGTCCTCAGCGTGCATATCGCGTCTCTGATGTCAGCGGAGTAGAATGTCATCACATCGAAATCCCGTGCGAACTCTTTACTCCACCTTGTTCCAATGACGACTGATTCGGACTCATCTCATCACGGCTGTATGGACTGTTCTCCAACGGCTATGCTCGTATCTGGAGTCTCCCAAGCAGTGTGTCCCATCACATGATATCCGAATATTGTCGAACCATCCGATCGACTCGTCAGAACCTCATAATCCCCCAAGAGCTCAACTTCTTGGGTACAGTTTAGTAGTATCGAGTACATACCACATCATCGGTTGTTCAGCCGTAGAAGGGCAAACCCAAGCCTCACTAATGGCGCCGTGGAACTGCCGCAAACCCTAAAGTTCAAAGGCTTTCACACGGTCATTATGTCGAGTTAGGATTTCATTCTTCTAGAGGGTCCATGGAATCAATTGTATGTCTATCCGAATACTTTAAACTTGGCAAATGGGTTCCTGACACTCGATCGTCTCTATCGACTCACAACGAATCTGCGTGAAGTCGCCTCTAGCTGGAATCAACCAATCTGATGACCTCGCATCGGGGTAAGCGAACGAACCACATGTCCTAGTCCTTCACCTTCGGGTGACTAGCGACTCACCATCATATCTCTAAGTATATGCTCAAGCTGAAGTAGCTCAAGTCATCTGGGCAATATCTCGCCATTTGTAGCAGCAACTAGCTCATTCATCCGTACGCTGAACATCGCCTCAATCATCATGGATAAGCGATATATCAATGGTCATCACATCCATGGCTGGCCTCTATCAGTGGCTCAATCCTCTGGTACCGATCGGTACGTCCGAGAAATCTCGTAAAAGCGATCTGTCAAACGCTCATAGTGCGGAAACACAAAAATACGAAGCCTCTATGCAACCGTATGCCTCTGGAAACATGCCCAGGTCAGTCCTCGTCCACGACGAGCTCATGCTGACGCAACTCGAGCCGTAGCTCACTCTGCCCATGCAATCGTGGCAGCAAAATCATAACCAGTATCGATGAGGATAGATCATAGGAATGAATATAATACTGTGCAAGGAAATGTACATCCTAAGGTTTCTTAAACGGAGTGGCGTGTCGTAAGTATGCCGCGGAATATACGTACGGTACGTCCCTCTACTAAAGCTACCTACTCCATCAACCAAGGGTCATCCTATGCGACGAAAGTTCGGGTATAATACCCCCTCGACTAAGTATAAGTTTCATAAGGTCAAGCCTAAGTTCCGTATATATAAACGCCCTAGGCTCCACATAGTCAAACTTAGACTCGAACCAAGGTCAACCTAGCGCTCTGATACCAACTTTGTCACGACCCGAAAGAGCCCGTGACTGACCCTTGAATCCTATGAAGTCTATAGGACTCCATCTGATCCAAGTAAGCCAAAAGCCCAGAAATCTAAAACCATTTAAGGAGTAAATAAAGAAAACTGGTTTTAAGAAGTAAGCAAAAACATGTTTTTAAAATCAAGTTTTTAAATAACTAAGCCGAAAATGCATTTTTAAAAATGTGTAATCTTTTCTGAAAATTTCGGCAGAGTTTCCTTTGTAAAAACTGGCCCCGAACGGGGTACAACAAGAATAATATATATGAAATGATAAAAGGCAGCCCCAAGCGGGAGCTACCTCTTCGTCAATCGACGGTCACTGCCACGCAAGCAATAATAATATACAACGCCGAAAGGCGAGGATCAAAACTCAGAAAGAAACTCAAAATCAATATGAAAACCATAATACTGCTGCGTGCGACTCTAAGGTCGAAATAATACAGAACTAATTTCTAAGTCTGAAACAATATAAAAGTTTTTGGTTGATGGAATTTCTAGATACAATGAATAATACATGTACAATGGTGGTTCTGATGCAAAGGAACCCACCTACCAAAGCAAGTCACCCGTAATGGAAGTAATGTGCCAGAAAAGCCGCAATGAAACCTGTACGGCAAAACCTGCAAGAACTGTGGCACAACGGGGGTGAGTTGCCAACTCGTAAATAGAACATATCTATAAGCAGAAATCGTATGTATGACTCATCCTGGGTCAATACGATCAGATATATATAACCTCCATATGAATAAGTCTGAAGCATGCTAAACTGGCAATGAAATCTCTATACATGAGTGTAGTGCCAAGTGCTCGTGCCAGTGCCTCAGGTAATAGCATATCATAAATATGAGATATGATCAATGTAATCAAATCTGTAAATATATGGATCCCGTCCACTCGTCACCCAATGACAATAACCATCATGCATGTAAATATCATGAAGCATAAGCATGAAAATATAAAGATATAACCCATCTGTGACCCTCGCGACACGTCAAAATAATGGAACCGGAGTGTCCAGCATCGACACTCGAAAACATCATGAAAGCTGTGCCCAGCATTGGCACGTAAATCCTCATATATCGGGCATCCGTCAGTCCGGGTCAGCCCCCCCTCTCTCATATATCGGGCATCCGTCAGTCCGGGTCAGCCCCATCTCTCTAATATATCGCTCTAGCACCGAGAAAACACATGGTGGACGCACTGAAATATCATATCTAGGGCAACCGGGTTTTTAAAACAATTACATATTCTCTTTTGAAATATCCACGGTTCCCAAATCCAGAAATATCATGGAAACAATATATCTCAATGCGTATAATCAGAAAGCATGATGTATGCGACATGTAAAAGAACTGTAAACATATCAGTATGTCATACAACATGGAATAGTAATATGCACATATGTATGGAAGACAGCTTCTTTAAAATGAATCAGCTTTTAAAGGTATTTTACGATTCCCAATTCTCTCATCAAGCCTGAAGCATCAATGTAAGTGCACATACGTATGTATGCATGTATGGGTGCAAGGTGTAGAGGTACACAAGTATGCCATGCAAGAGTCATATCCTGAATGCAACAGTACTACAGTGTAGTGACATGGCAATTATCGATGATGAAGTGTGTGAGCCGGCGAGCAGTGTACGTGGAACATATGCATCATTGATAATGGTATTGGTGTCCCAACAGCATGATAGTAATATATCAATAAACACAAGCAATGCAATGCAAATAGCATGAATATGCGGAATCGAATAATCAACGCAACAGTGAAGAAATCTACCTCAATAAATATATCATGCAGCTTTGCCATTTGAAATAAGACAAATCGGGGTTTTTGGTAAAATAAGGGCTACGGTGTTTTAAGAAAAGATGCGTCGTTCGGGAAATATCCGTAGAATCCCTTTTGCCAATCTTTAAAATATCCCCGATTCGTTAGTTTTGAAATAGTTATGACTCGGGTCTAGTCTCATATCTACTACGTAATCTATATCCAACTATCAAGTCAATCGGGAGGGGTATGGAAACCACCTACATCTGAGTCGATATATGTATATAAATATAATAGTCGGTGATCCCGCCTCAATAGTATCACATACGATACAATCTACATCGTATAATATCCTCGAGTCATGAGTGCGGATCTATCATCAATATAAAGCTCGTACGGTAAATCGTCGTACGGCATCCCAATAGCTGGGTACGGGTCAATCTCACATTCATCTCATCAATATCTTGTTTCCTTATCATCATATCACGTGATCTGGGATACTGATCTAAGTCTAGTACAATCGATACCATCTAACCAAATATAAGCGCGTGTGTAAAACGCACGTCCAAAGGCACGCTAAAATCTCATATCGTATCCCAAATACGAATCACATCATATCGCCGATCTCACGGCACCATGCCCAAAACTCATCGACTCATCTTCAGTATCATACAATATCCTTATCCTCATGATATAAGTGTAGCAATAAGCATGTGTGTGCGTGTGGGTGTAAACCTATGCTAGGGTTCGCAACTAGGAAAATACACTAGTTCACTTCTAACCCTAAATATCCATAGTACACCTAACACATCTATGATCTTCATGTCACTCAATAAGCTATCATATATAGTACATATAGTATACTAGACATCGAAATGCGGGGGTGCTATACGCCATCCACCCGATTTCCCCCGTAGATATAATCTACTCACCTTGCGTCTTTATCTATCGACGTCACCACATTTTTGCTTGTCGTCCCGAAGTCTTCATGGGGTACCTACACATTTACGTATCGCAAATGCGTATCAAAACCAATTCAAAACTAAAACGGCATACGAAACCCCAAAACGATACGCTATGGTTTATAGGTTAGAACCTATGGACAACGCCTTCCAAAACCATCAACAGCCCTCGATATTGTCGTATAAACGCCAAGTAGTCGAGGTAAAACACCATACGCAAATTCAGAATTAGAAATACGGAATACGGAAACACGAATCCCAAACAGCAACTAAGGAAATAGGCTCCAGATTTCACCCTAGGTCAAATTAGACAAATCTACACATGCCAGGGGTCTAATTTATACATGTAGGAGCTACAGAACCAGAACAAGGCAAAATGGTGGGGTCCTTGCCGCAATTTGCGGCCAAACAGGATAAATCTGCGGCCTGAAGAAGGAGATGGGGGCTGAGGTTTTGTGTGGCGGTTCTACGGTGCCCGCACATCTCACTGTCCAACCAATTTTATTTTAGGATGTCTCGGGTGATAGCAGACTACAAAATACACTCCCAGATTTACAGTTTTCCCCGATATCGATTCCATAAATCCGTATTCTGGTTTCTAGTTCAGGTTTGGCTCCAAAATAACCTTACACCAGGAGTTCTAAGGTCATCACAAGCCTCAATTCCACTTTTGATTTCGGATCCACCCTAAACCCTAACTAGGTTTTCCTTAAGTCCACCAAAACACATAATATCGGTTCTAAACTAAACATGGGGTATAAGTAATGCTAAAACTCAACTAATGGTTTAGTAATTACCTCATTTGGCAACTCAAGAAAATTCTTGAGTTGCCCCTAGTGGCTAAAATTCTTGCTTTCTTAGTCCAATGTGTAGATCTTGGCCTCGTGCACCTTTTTAGTGAAATCGGAGTAGGGTTTTGGAGTTGATTTCATGGTGTTTGAGGGTTCTAGAAGAGGGGGAGAAAGAGGGGAGCTGCAGCAGCAGAAGAGGAAGAGGAAAGGGAGAGGAAATGAAATGGAGACTATGTCAAGAGACCCCTCACCTCACTCTCTCTCTCATCTACCTACTACCCCATTATTCTAAATCAAATTCTTTTCTTTTCTTTTTCTAAAACCTTCTAACTCAAATAGTAAACCCAAAGTAAAGCCATGGTAACAAAATGTAACACCAGTGCAGAAAAAGATATGTGCATGTTTTGCACAAAAATGCCAAAAATCCGATTAGCGATTTTTAATCGCGATTAGCACTAAATTAGTGTCAAACTAATCACAAAAACATAAAAATGGCATAATCCCATAAAATACCCTATTTTGGAATTTTCCATAATTTTTCCAAAATTTTCCCCATTTATTTGTATTTAATTATACCAAAATATTAAAATATTCATTAAAATAATATTAAATTATAAAAATTCCCAAAAATAATATTTTATTATTTTGAAATGTTATAACGACTGTCCTAGATTAATGCATCTCTATATTGCAGAAAAGTAACACATAGTTAGCATACACTATACCTTGATGAAGGCCAACAAACATAGCATGAATACTGGGCGCTGTCCGTCTTAAACGACGGAGGGCTACGACTGGTTTTTGGCGAAAAACCGTTAACGTAATGATCTTATATCGTTGATGGAACTCGAGTGGTTTTGAAATGAAGTGGTTTAGACTCCGCTTTTAAAACTAGCAAAACAAACTTTTGCTTAAGAGCGAACTTCCTGTGAAGGGATCAAGGCTCTTCCCTCATAGAATGAGGTACAGGATATTCCTAAACGAATATCTTTATGCAAAGCAAAAGAATACGACTAATAGTTTTGATGAAAACCGAGTAGTTTTAAAAATTGGTTCCGACAAATCAAATAGGTTTGTTTTCCTTGCATTATACAGATAGTGCGATCCTGTCATTTTAAGTTTCCAAGCGAAAAAAGAACAACTAAAATAGCATGCTTTTATATGCCATCCACATTCGCCACTGGGTCCCGGGTCTTCACCGTAAGGTTACTTAACTTACGGCAGGGCGGGAACAGGGCTAGCGCGGATGCAAAATATATAGAAACATCTACTAATATATATATATATATATATATATATATCAACATCGTACGCAGATAATAGTCATCACAGGTAGATAATAATCATCACAGGCATGTGAACAACAATATGGAATAGCAGATAAACTGGAGCCCCGCGTTTTATTTGAGCCGTAAATGAGACGTGATGTTCCCCGGTTGTGTGGATACCCCGTACAATGTCCGATCCCAGACCCCTACAAGTGCGGCAAGCCATCTGTCAATTCTAGAAACTGGGTAACACGCCCTCAACAAGTGAGTAGGTCACTCGTCGCTTTCTAGAATCTGGTAACTTGTGCACCCATCCGCGGGTCAATCCTATAACCCCTACAAGTGCGGCGAGAAACCCGCCAATTCTAGAGCGAGGCGGCCCAGTCTCAACTCCATGAGATGGCCACCTGCTGCACTCTAGAACCCGGCTACTTGAGCTCTTCTCCTGGGTTAATCCTAGCACAGAAATGAAATATATATAAAACGGTGACATCAACCGCATCCTGGTCATGCCCCAATAAATGAATATACAGAATACGGAAACGGCGGCCACAAGTTGGAGCTCGTCCCGAACAAATGAATATAACAATATAAATCAAAATTGTACAGGCAACGCACGAGGGGCTATCCGACACGACAATCCGACTAAACCATAAACAAGATATATATATATATATATATATATATATATATATATATATATATATATATATATATATCACAGAAACAAGCAAGAGAAGCAAGTGTGCAATCCCGTCTAATTGAGTATATAGCAATTAGACGACATTTAACAACACATGTACACAAATACGAAAACCATGATCAAATAATTCATCACCCCAAAGCGAACACTCAAAATTCCAAACGACGAAAATCGAGCGCACTCCGAAATCATAACAATCCATTCTTTTTGCCAACACCAAAAGTTCGAACGACCCAACCAAGGCCTACGGGAATTTCCCAGGGCACCCACGATCCTCCCCGCGGGTTCTTGGTTTGAACCAAGATCTCGCAGTGATCGAAACATGCAAAAAGTATGGATTTTTGGACAGCCAAGCACTGCAGTTTTCAGTCATCAAAATCAACCCCTATTAAACAAAATACGGTTTGGAAAAAGGCTTCCCGAAGGTCTACGGGTCACCCTCGATCTCCTACGGAATTCCCATTCCAAAACGAGAGCTCTGGGATTGAGAAGAAGCATGAAAACAACGATTTAATGCACAACAGCGGCTGAATTTTAAGTGCTGAAACTGCAGAAAAAAATGAGTTGTGCGATGAATTCCGAAGTCATTCAAGCTATTTTTGGCGTATGGATTGGCTCTGATACCATGTTAGTGCCTTGTGCTCGCACCGCGTTACCCGCGGCCACGGCGGAAGCGAAAACAATGATTTTAAGCAAGCACAAAACACATATACCCAAGAATTCAAACCATACAAGTAAACTAGCAAACTTAGCAACAAGGTTTAGAAAATACAACACAAGGTTTAGAAACTTAGCAACTCGATTTCATTATACCTTTATTAAAAAAAAATTCACATCTTTTATTTCCCTAAAAAGGTTTAGATTTCTGGGCTTTGGCTTACTTGAATTAGGTGGGGTCCTGTAGATTTCACATGATTCAAGTGCCAGTCACGTGTCTTTTTCCGGGTCGTGACACTAGGTTTATTTTAATTTGGTCCGTGCGAGAGCACGGGGAACCTCCCTCGGGGTACCAACACTCACATGGCTTAACGGTTGGCGAACTTGTAAGGTGCGAATGATCCCGACTAGTTTTCCTTATAAAGATTTGAAGGAAAATTCGAGAAAATAGTGGGAGCTATCCTGATTAGATAAACTAATAACCAATCTGATCTTGTAAGAGCGCACGCTGAGTGTTAGTGATATATGCCCTAGAGGCCATTATTGTATAATGCTGGATTGTATATTACATTTTAGAAGCTTGGGATATACACAGACATAATAACAGTCTTGCTCAACATGATAGTATGCTATCTGGTTTGATTCTATCTTAACAGGTTGATAGAGCCCTTAGGATCTCTGCTTGACTACCAGCGTTGTGATGGCAGTCACACTCGTGGGAGTTGGGTAGTCTATAAGCACATCCTTAAACTTGTCCCTAGTCGTAGGATTATCGAGACTGGGCATCGATACTCTAGAGTAGACTAGTGTATATGCTTCCTATCCCCATCAAGGGAGGTGGCCTATCCCGCAGCCATTGGTATACGGTACCAAAGAAAGTATACAGGTGCTCATTAGGTTATGAGTTACACTGGACGGACTCGCTGGGAACCGCTGGTTGGTATTGTACCCATCATCAGTTAGCAGTTCCCCGGTGACATGAGTACATGTTAGTCCGTTGACTTGACATCACTATTCGTCTCGAGTGTGTTCCCACTGTATTTAGATTACTACCCTACCATGACTCAAATGAGTCATGCAAACTGGTAGTAGTTGGGTGCAGTCCCGAAGCACTTAGAGGCAGTAGGAGATAGAAGGGATTCGTTTCTTCCGGTATTGGGAGTTGATATCGCGCGGTGTACGGTTGGCCAATACACAAAGTCCTTGGCCAGGGCAAGTGAGATTTACTGGTAGGTACACCAGTAGTTTCTCAGGGTGTATTTGGGTTCCACACCGACATGACTTATTGCGCTATTAAGGGTCTGATGTTTACCACCTCCTAGGCCCGATATGCGATACTCTTAGACAAACAGATCGGACTGTGCGGAGAATGTCACCTATAGGCTCAGTAGGGTTTTCGGACGAGTTATCGTGTCGATATTCCCTTCGACAGATACCTGGGTAGACGTTACGTACATCTACTGCCACTGACGTGCTTGTGGTTAAACACACTGCCAGCGTATTGTCGAGTCATTAGAGTCCCATACAGAGGGTTTCTCGGTTCAGGCGAAACGGTGTAGTTTGCGTATGGTTTTACGCAGGGGTGTTCGATTGAACACGTGCATTTATGCACGTGCTTTAATTGGACGGTTTAGTAGTACTAGCAGGTTTGAAAGACAGCCAATTTTAATGCCAGTATTATATTGCTCTCTTTTGAGTATTTGTATTTTAACATAAATACGGTATTTATACGAATACGTGTATTTGTATAAATACGGGTATTTGTGCTTTGATATAAATACATGTATTTCTTTCTAAATATGAATACACGTATTTTGTATTTTCGGTACAAATACGATATTCGTATTTTGGTAGAAATATGGTATACGTATTTATACAAGTATGGGTATACTTGTTTATATACTTATATTTATATTTATAAATGTTTGTATGTGTACCTAGTTAGGTGGCTACACACACTCTCTCTCTCCTCTCCGCTATTTAAACTTGGAAGTGTGTGGGCTTGTGACTCACCCTAGTGAGTCACCAAGCCCACCCACTCTTTTGTTTATGGGGTGTAGAGCTAAGAGTGAGGTGTGTGAGATATTTTCATAGGAAGGTTCATTTTTCTTCACTTGAGATTTTTCTTGAGTTGCCACCATCTTCATCTTCTTCCTTAATTCTTTTTCTTGAGTTGTGAGGATTAAAAGAGAGCATTTGTTTTCACAAACTACACCACTCTAAGAATCTTTTCTTAGCAAGGCTCGATCTTTAGTTGCTTCCGACGAAGCTATCACTTGAATCGGCATCCTCGGTAGATCGTCTTCGACACGGAAGATCGATTTCGAGAGCTCGTACCATTGACCCAAGGAGCTTGAGGAGTCAGCCTTCAAGACCCGAAGGACCGTCTACAAAAGTTGTTATTTCAACCGAGTAGCTAAAACTCTAGTTAGGGTTAGTTTGGTTTAGTGTTTGGGCTTAAATCCTGGGATTTAGTGTTATGTGCTCAAGATTTTGAAAGTTTTTGATTCCGCATAGCCATAATTGACATGGCAAGGAGCACACATACACTTACACTGAGTGTTTCTTTTCTCTCTCTCTCTCTCCAGGTAGCAACCATTTCACGCCCTAATCAAGATAATAAAATGTTTAACTTGACCAAACCGGCTTATTACACTGGGCTGGAGAACGTCGGTTAGGCTCTAACTTGTGACAACTATCACGAGTATGGGCAAGAGAAAGAGAACAGTAAGGAATTCCAGATAACCCTATTGAAGGAGAAGTATTCTAATACATCTTCTTCGGGTGTATTTGTTATTGAAAACTGCTTTTCGGTCAACCCTACTTTCTGAGTACTGGATACCGGGTCAGGATCTCATATCTGTAATTTATTACAAGGATTGAGAAAAAGTAGAATGGTTGGACCGGGTGATATTTCCCTTAGAGTGGGAAATGGAGCACAAGTTGATACTGCCGCCGTCGGTGAATATCACCTTGTATTGCCAAGCGGCAATACTATGATTTTGAACAATTGTTACCTTGTACCTTCCATGCTCTACAACATCATATCAATCTCTTTACTTGATAAAGATGGATATAACTCTGTTCTAGATAAAAATATCAAGAACATTTACCTTAATCGGGTATTGGTTGCAGAAGGTGCACTATGCAATGGTATCTATGTTCTTAATCAAAATACAGTTTTCAATGTACAAAACACACGCAAGAGGAAGAGTTCAGATACGAACGAAACCTACTTGTGGCGTTGTAGACTTGGTCATATCAATGATAAAAGACTAGCCAAGTTACATAAGGATGGATTTATGAATCCGTTTGAATTTTCGTCTTATGAAACTTGCCAGTCTTGTCTCAAAGGAAAGATAACCAAAACTCCGTTCACCGGACACGGAGAAAGAGCTACAGAGCTCTTAGGACTCATACACAGTGATGTATATGGTCCGATGTCTATACATGTGAAGGGTGGGTTCTCGTACTTCATTACATTCACTGACGATCTCTCTTGGTTCGGGTATGTGTATCTTTTGAAACACAAATCTGAAGTTTTTGAGAAATTCAAAGAATATAAGAACGATGTAGAGAGCCAGACTGGCAAAAGTATCAAGATCCTCAGATCTGATAGAGGAGGAGAATCCTTAAGCACGAAATTCCTAGAATATCTAAAAGAAAATGATATTCTCTCTTAGCTTACTCCTCCATACACACCACATCACGATGGTGTATCGGAGCGGAGGAGCCGTACCTATTTGGACATGGTTCGCTCCAGTAGTGCTGATCTGCCTCTTTCATTCTGGGGATATGGGCTTCAAACAACGGCATATCTATTGAATGACAACCCATCGAAATCCGTACCTAAGACACCATTCGAAATATGGAATGGTAAAAGGTCGTATCTAAAAAGATTTAAGATATGGGGTTGTCCGGCTTACGTTAAAAAGCATAATCCGGACAAACTGGAGGTACGGTCAGTTTTATGTAAGTTTGTAGCATATCCAAGGAATGGTTATAGATATCTTTTCTACCACACCCAGGAACAGAAGGTGTTTGTTGCTCAGCACGCCGTTTTTTAGAAATGGAATTTCTTGCAAAAGAAATTAGTGGGAGCACGGTAGAACTGGAAGAAATTCTGGAGCCACAAACTGAAACTGAAGATTTGGTGGAACCAGAGAATTCAATAATCCCAGACGAACCTCAGCCACTCCGCGGATCTAGTAGGATTTCTCGTCTGCCTGAGAGATACTACGATTTTCTTATAGATGGGGATCGAGAGGATTGCATCTTGGAAGAAGATGATCTTACTAGTTTCAAGCAAGCCATTAACAGTAGGGACTCTGTAAAATGGCTTGAAGCTATGCAATCTGAAATGGAGTCTATGTACACCAACAAAGTTTGGACTTTGGATGTTGCTCCTCCTCGGGTAAAACCCGTTGGATGCAAGTGGAACTTCAAAAAGAAGATTGGTGCAGATGGACAGGTGGAAACCTGTAAGGCTAGAGTTGTTACAAAAGGTTTTCGTCAAAAACCAAGAGTGGACTATGACGAAACCTTTCTCCAGTGGCTACACTGATATCCATTCGGATTCTACTTGCTATTGCTGCCTATCATGACTACGATATCTGGCAGATAGACGTAAAAATGGCCTTTCTAAATGGAAGTTTGGAAGTGTGCGTTTATATGGATCAGCCGGAGGGATTCGTAGACAGTGGGAGCAGCGGGAAGGTGTGCATGTTGCTTAAATCCATTTATGGATTAAAGCAGGCGTCGCGGAGCTGGAACATCTTTTTTGATGAGACGGTCAAGGAATTTGACTTCATAAAAAACGAAGATGAACCATGTATCTACAAGAAAATTGTAGGGAGAACTGTTGTATTCCTCGTATTGTACGTGGATGACATTCTCTTGATAGGAAATAACATTCCTATGCTGCAATTGGTCAAGCTATTCTTGTCACAAAAGTTCTCCATGAAGGACCTAGGTGATGCCTTCTATATTCTGGGGATTAAGATCTATAGAGATAGATCCAAGAGATTGTTGGGAGATTCACGGTCCAAGTACATAGAGACCAGACTAAAGAGATTTAGTATGGAAGATTCCAAGCGTGGTAATATACCCGCATTGCACGAAATCACCCTGTCCAAAGAGATGTCTCCCAAAACTGATGAGGAGAGGGTTCACATGAGCACTATACCCTACGCTTCGGCAGTAGGATCTATAATGTATAAGATGCTGTGTACCAGACCAGATGTAGCATGCGTGCTTAGTGTGGTCAGCCGGTATCAGTCGAACCCGGGTGAGAATCATTGGACAGTTTTGAAGAACATTCTCAAGTACTTGAGAAGGACTAAGGAGATGTTCTTAGATTACGGTAATAGAGACCTTCAGGTCGAGTCCTTTACCGATTCAAACTTCCAGAGTGACAAGGATGACAGCAAGTCTGTCTTGGGATTTGTGTTTACCCTCAATGGAAGGGTGGTGTGTTGGAAGAGCTCCAAACAAGACACCGTCGCAGACTCGACGATGGAGGCTGAATACATTGCTGCAAACGATGCCGCAAAAGAAGCGGTCTGGATAAAGAAGTTCATTATCGAACTTGAGGTGGTTTCGTCCATTATTAATCCAATACCTTTGTATTGTGATAACAATGGGGCTATAGCTTTAGCAAAGGAACCATGGTCTCATCAGAAGTCCAGACACATCTTAAGGCGGTATCACCTGATCAGGGAGTTCGTAGATTGCCGGGAGATCGAGGTCCGCAGAGTAGATACGAAAGACAACACGGTAGATCCATTTACCAAGGCCCTCCCTCAAGCGCAGTTCGAGCAACTTTTTGAGATGTTGGGTATGCGGTACGCCAACAAATGGCCTTAGAGCAGACGTTGGGTATTCGATACACCCATTACATGCCTTAGTGCAAGTGGAAGATTTTGGATATATATGTCCTAGAGGCTTATATTGTATAGGATACTAGAGATATGTATGTACAGGACAATCTTTCTCAGTTGTATATAGTATATTATTTTAGTTGTCTTTATCTTGATGTGCACGTTTATTTCTATTGATGCTTTATATTGTTTGCACATATTGATAAAGACTCGATACAGTAGTATACTATTATGGTTTGATTTTATCATAACATGTGCATATGTTATTCTTGATATAATATATGGCGGTTACATGTTGATAAAGCCCGTAGGATTTTGCTTGACTACCAGCATTTTGGTGGCGATCATACTTATGGGAGCTGGGTAGTCCATAAGCACATCCTTAAAGGTCCCAAGTCCCAGGAGTATCGAGACCGGTCATCAATATTCCAGAGTAGACTTGTGTATTCGTTTCTAGACCCTAACGGGAGGCGGTGGTTGGTCCCACAGCCATTGGTGTGATCACCTAAGATTATATATAGGTTCTCACTGGGGGTGAGTACACTGGACGGACTCGCCAAGAACCTCTAGATGGTATTATACCTATCGTCAAATATCGGTTCTTAGGTGATATAAGTACAGGTCAGTCTTAGGACCTAAGATCATCATATGTCTCGTATGAGTTCCCACTGTGCTTTGACCATTACCCTACCATGGCTCTATTGAGTCGTGCAAACAGGTTTTGGTTAGGTACAGTCCCGAGCTGCATGGAGATAGTGAGTGATTGTCAGAGACTCGTCTCTCCCAGTATTGGGAGTCGATATCGCACTATGTCCGATTGGCCAGAACCATAAGACCTTAGCCAAGGCAGTTGAGATTTGCTGATGGTTAAATCAGTAGTTTCTCGGATTGGTCCTGAGCCAAATCGATACGACTTATCAGGTTGGTAGGGGTCTGACGATTACCACCCCTAGACCCAGTATGCGATCATCTTAGACGAAGAGACCGGACTGTATGGAGATTGTCACGGATAGGCTCAGTAGGGGTCCGGATGAGCTTGCTCATCGGCCTTCTTTTCGACAGGTACCTGGGTAGCCGTTACGTACAGCTAGTGCTGCTGACTTGCTTGTGGTTAAACCCACTGCCAGTGTACTGTCGAGTCTTTAGAGCTCCACACAGAGGGTATCTCTAGTTCAGGTGAAACGATGCGGTGGCTGTATGTTTATACACGCAGGGTTTCGATCGAATGATAATACTAGCCGGCTTGGGATTAAGCCGGATTATTAAATCAGGTATTGATTTGACAATTTACATATACACATTTCGATGTATATATTCTAGTGTCATCTAGGTTTTCGATCGAGCAGAATTCCGATCGAATGATAATACTAGCCGGCTTAGGATTAAGCCGGATTATTAAATCAGGTATTGATTTAATAATTTACGTGTACATATTTTGATATGTATATTCTAGTGTTATCCAGATTTTCGATCGGACGGTTGATAATACTACCGGGCATAGGATTAAGCCGGTTTATTAAATCGGATATTGATTTAATACTAGTATTATTTTAGTGGTATTATTTTATCTCTTAGGTATTCGTATTTTGATACGAATACAGGTATGTATATACGGTAGAAAGTTTTTTGTATTTATACAAAATACCTTCTAGAAGATGACACCTCATCTTGTTCATTTTCCTATTTGTTGAAAATAGAAAATAAGGTGGAAAAGGAAGAGATGGCATGAAGCATGGCATGAAGAATGGTCTTGGTATGTATTGCAAATACTATTGAAGTATGGTTGGTTTTTTAATGAAAAGAAAAAAAGTAAAACCTTAGCCATTATCATGCTTATTCTTCACTTGCTTTTCTCTCTCATCTTTGAGAGCTCACTCTCATCTCTAAATCCTACCTTTCTCAACATTGAGAGACAAGGGTTTTGAGGTAGAAAATTACCACTAAACATCACCACATCAACTAAGCAAGCTAGATTAGCAAACTAGTTTGCCTAGTTTCCTTCTTTTAGAGGTAGGAGCTAGGATCAAGGATCTTCAGGTGGATCATTTAGGACTGAGAAGGCCGGCCATCAAGTTTGATCAAGATCACCTAAGGAGCTTAAGAAGAGGAGTAAAGACTTGAAGGACACGAGTCTCTAGGTATAACTCTTTATCATAGTAGCTAGATCTCTTTAGCTAGCTAGTTTCGGTGTATGGTTAGATTCTAGGATGTGTTTTCTAGCGCCAGATTTTTAAATGTCAAAGTTTTTCGTTCCGCAACGGCCGCGGTAGACGGCCAGGGTGCTAGGAAACCCAACATTTTACGTGTCGATGATAGACATGAGATTTATGATGATTTTGAATGTCGATGATGGACACTCATGAGATTTGGAGTGTCGATGCTGGACACTCACATGTTGGTGTTTGCGCGATCCGTCGTGATCCGCTGATATAGATTATGCTATATAATAGCCGAACATGACTGATCCATGAGACAGTACCTGAATACTGTTTTCACATATCGATGTATATTAAAGAGGTTTCCAAATGAGCTATAGTCTCACTATTTTCAACTTGTCCATGACGACACAAAATTCTTTCAAACGGAAACCCTCTAAAAATCATTTTGAAAAAGCGAGACGTATACTTTAAACAAAATGGTTATAATGCTTCATAAACCAACGCCTGCAACTTGTGCCATGATATACGTATCGTACGACTATTTTGAAAAGATTTTACATACATCTTTCGGCTACTTTATAGGCTTATACATGGATGCATGCTATATATATGATATGAAGATAAATTTCCATATTTACACGATCCATTGGGATGCGCTTATATATATATATGTTATCGCATATCGTGTCATATTGTATGTTATGATCTAGGTAGATCGTTATGCATTTCGATTTCTACCTTGCGATATATTTTTATTCACTGAGTTGGCAACTTACCCCCGTTGTGCCCCAGATTCTTGCAGGATTGACCACTCGGATCAATAGCGGCTTGCCGACACACTTCTTTCTTCGGGTGATTATTTTGGTAGGTGGGTTACATGTTGGATCGTAACCGCCTCTTGTATATGTATATTATTTTGGATCTAGTTAAAAACTCCATTGACCAAAACTTGTATATTTTGGAAGTGTTTGTTAACACCACCACTGGGTTTTACTAGTATCAAGCATGCCATTTAAAAAATTTTCGGGGTGCTGATTAACACTAAACAAGATCTTAAACTAGGTGATTAGGGTTTATGGTTTGATATCAACTAAACTAAAGCAAGTGAAAGAAATTACAACATAGTAGATTGAGTCCTTCACTTCACAAGTGTTAGTTATATGTATGCCCTAGAGGCCATTACTGTACACAGGATGTATATTGTAGTGGATGCTGGGACATGTATAGGAAGGACTTTCTTGCTCGACATGATAGTATGCTATCTGGTTACACTTTACCTTAACGTATATACTGACTGTCTCTCTGTTACATGTTGGTAAAGCCCTTAGGATGTGTGCTTGACTACCTGGACTATGATGCGGATCATACTAGTGGGGACATGGTAGTCCATAAGTACATCCTTCAAAGTCCCTAGTCGAGGGTGTATCGAGACGGGGCATCGATATACCAGAGTAGACTAGCGTGTACCTTCTCGACCCATACAGATGGGCGATGGATGATCCCATATCCATTGGTGTTTGACATCGGAGATGATATACGGGTGCTCAGTAGAGACTGGGTACACTGGACGGACTCGCCGAGAACTCCCAGATGGTATTATACCTCACGTCAGATGGCAGTTCTCCGGTGACACTGGTACAGAGTAGTCTGTTGACCCGTGATCGTCATAGAGTCTTGTGTGGTTCCCACTGTGCTTTGATTTCCATCTTACCACGTCCAAGAGGGCGTGCAAAACGGTGGTTTTTGGGTACAGTCCCGAGTCACATGGAGGCAATGAGCGATAGGAGGGGATTCGTCTTTCCCGGTATAGGGGGTTGATGTTGCGCTGTGTTCGATTGGCTATAACAGGAAATCCCTGGCCAGGGTTGCTGAGATTTACTGGTAAGTGTTACCAGTAGTTTCTCGAACAGCTATAGACCTCATATCGAGCTATTGGGGTCTGACGTTTACCACCCCTAGGCGAGATATGCGACATATCAGACGATCAGACCGGACTGTACGGTAGTGTTACTGGTTGGATTCACTGGAGTGTGAGCGGGCTTGCTCGTCGATCTTCAGATCGCTCAATACCCGGGTGGCCGTTACGTTTAGCAGACCGCTTGCGGCTTGTGGGTGTTTGATATGATCATCACCTGCTGCCGGCGTATTGACGAGTCTTTAGAGTCCTACACAGAGGTTTCCTGGCTCAAGCGAAATGAAATAGGAGCGCATATGAGATATGTGCGGGACCGAGAATAATGCGTGTATGTGATACCGTATTTCATTCTCGCGATGAATGTATCGAATGGTTGTATGCGATATAACCTAGTTATCGAATCAGGTGTTGATTCGATAAGCCGATACATTGAATACTAGTCGGTTATATGCGATATGACCGGATCGTTAAATCAAGTGTTGATTTAATGATTTAATGCATAATTATATATTTGATATATTACTTTGCATTAACTAGTATTGGTTCACTTAAGATGGATTTTCTCACTCGGGTGTGCGCATTGCATATGCGATATGATTTTTGTGCACTTGATTGTATCATGTTTGATGATACATATCTTTTTTGTTAAGTGTAATGAATTAAACCTAGGTTAAGTAAATGATTAGGGTTTTCTTTTATTCTTTCATTTATCTTTTCATTTGCATTTAAAAGATAAATGAGAAAAGGAAAAGAAGTGAAAAATGGTGGCTAGTTTTGTTTTCAACATGAAGCTTCATGAAGCTTTCATTAAGTCACCATTTTTGTCTCATCTCCTTAACCCTAACCATTCTTTAACCTTGGTCAATTCTCTACACTTAACTTGGGTTATGTTATGATAAGAATGGATTATTCTTTTCTTTTTTAAATAACTTATCATAACTATTTCCTTCTTCTTCTTCATTCTTCAAGTGAAGAAAGCTTGCCCCATCAATGGCAAGTGATGCAAATGAGTGAGAAATCCAATTCTAAAGTCTACCCACTTCCTATTTCTTCATCCTCTACCTCTTGCCAAGTAGTAGAGTGTGTTTCCTTCACAAGTTTCATGACTTGGTGAAGGTGGAGCTTGATTCATCGATGCCTCGACGTAGATCATCTTCGGCTTGGACATCGACGACCTAGCCCGCCCATTCTCCGACGAAGACGACGCTAGAGCCCGGATTCCTTTTGGACAGCGGAGACGACTTCGTTGCGGAGCTATGGAGGTGGAGCACCGGATCTACAAAGGTTGTATTTCCGTATTCTCATTAGTTAATTTGTTAACTAGTTCTTTTTCGCCTAGACATCTAGCCGACGATCCGTAGTTTAGGGTTTGTAGGCACCGTAAAATATTTAATATGGCATGTTCGATGCCTTGTGAGACCTCCTTGGGGTGCCTAGGAACCCTACAGTGGTATCAGAGCCTAGCTAGAGCCTTAGGCGAAGTCCAGACGGAATTTGAAGTCCGAACGAACCCGGAACCCCAAAACAAATATGCTCTCTGTACTTTTTCCGAAAATGCGGATTTTTGTGTATTAAAAATGCCTAAAAAATTCAATAAATAATTATAAGAATTACTGTGCAAACTCAGGTGAATAATTCATCAAACAGAGCGCGGAACCGCGGCGGAAGCCCAGATTCTGCGGCGGTTCCGCGGCTAGGTGATGACGTCACCTCCCAATTGCTACACAGTAATTCCTATTTTAATTTGATGGGTTTTCTGGGAATTTTTAAAAATTATTCAAGAGTTGAATTTTCTGCAGTTGTTTTGGGGACTTAGTATATTCGATCGGATTATCAAATTTTGTCTGTGTGGCTTTCCGGATAAATTTTAGAATATGTTAAAAAGTTCGACCGGATATAAATACCCAATTCTTCCCCTGTCGGGAAATTTCCAAGTGTTGGATTTTTCCGTAGTTTAATGACGTTCTAAGTAGTGCAAGTAACGCGATGGTCCCTCTAGAAGACAACAAACCTTAACTCGATTATGTGACCGTCTTGAACTGCCCTTTGAACCTTCGGGTTTGGGGCAGTACGGCGTGCCACATGTGAGGCGTTGGCTTGACCCTTCTACGGCTGGACCGTTTGTACTGAGGCATGAACGGAATGTTGTTAGACTTATTTCATGTGTTGATCTGTATCCGGAAAACTTGGGTGTTCGATTGTTCGATCGGAAAGTTTGACATTTTCTATTTATCCGGAATGGGATACAATAATTTGAATTCACAATTAGTTATGTGATAACGGAATGAATATTATAAACATGGCAGTTTAGTCTCACTTGATCGGTTGCCACGGAATTTTGATGTGATCAAAAGTCCGTCGCAATCACGTAGGGTACGCGGATACTCGCCGGGTAAACTTAATAGACAGCCTCGCTCCATAACCCCGACCAAGTGACTGTAGGAGAACCCCGTCGCCGAAAGCATCCGTTCGGGTGCTCGCGGTAGCGGTGTTCCGCCTTGGTGCACTTCGTCGACGGTATCGGGGGTGCGGCCGCCTACTAAAGTTTGCGACGAGCATTCGATCAGGATGTCGGGAATCTTGTTGAATTGCCCGACTTGATATTGAAAAGTGTTTTCGATGATGGGACTAAAATGCGGGGTTTATAATTGTTAGGCATGTGATGTCTAAGTAATTCATTTGGTCAGGCATGCGATGTCTGAGGTGGTTGCGGATTCCAACTGTTGTAGTTTTACACTTTCTTTTCTGTGACCGTAAGTGTAATATGTGATATCGCCGGTTTCGTTGCTATATGTCAACGACAATTGGGATGGACATATTTACTTACGTTGATGACATGTGATGTTATGTGTTGCTGGATATGTTATATTGGATCGTCGTGTTTGAATAGCCGGGGTTTTTTTATGTGAGATGAGTGTTTTTCATTTTCATTCATGTAAAAACTTGTATGTAATATTCTTTTATTGGGGCGCTTCCAGGTTGCGGAAGTAGTCACCTTTTGTATATTATTTACTTTTCCGCACTAGGATAGACCCAAGGAGGAGGGCACAAGTAACCGGGTTCTGGAGTCCAGTGGGAGACCAACTCGAGGAGTCGAGTCCGGGTCTCCTAACTCTAGAATTGGTAGGGTTTCTTACCGCTCTCGTAGGGGTCTAGGGGTGTGGGTTTGGCTATTCATCGCGACCGTGGAATCCGTGTTTTATACTGGCTCGTTTTGAAAACACGGACGTCCTAGTATATCCAATGTTTCATATGTTTCTTCTGCTGCGATATCTGTGATGTGATCATGTGATGTTCTTTGATAGATACAGTATATAGTATATATGATATATTATATAGACGTTACTTATGTTTTACACCCGCGCTAGCCCTGCCCCGCTCTGTCGTTAGTTACCTAACCTAACGGTGCACGAGGGGACATCGAGGTGAATGCGGATGGCATAAGTGTACGTCGTATTTATCTGTGATGTTTAGGTACTTAAATGATGGGACTTCATTAATGTGATTAATGAAATAAAAGAAACCTAAGATGTTGTAGAATCGAATTTCAAAATAAAACAGGTAGCTACAGTTCTTGCTTTGCATAGCGGTATATGTGATATATCCTGCACCTTATTCGATGAGGAAAGGACCGAGATCCCTTCACCGGGAGTGACTCCTTTCGCAATAACTGGCAGATGCTACACACTCGGTTTGTCTTTTGATTGCTTTTAAGTGTTTTTGCTTTGCACGGTGATATATATGATGTATCCCGCACCTCATTCGACGAGGAAAGGACCGACGATCCCTTCACCGGGAGTGACTCCTTTAGCAAAACTAGAAAAGCTTCAAAAGCACTCCATTTTAAAATCATTTGATTCTACAGCGATATCAAGTTCAATACGCAATAGGTTTTCAGAAAAACCTGTCGTAGCCCTCCTTCATTTCAGATAAGTACTAGTTAGTATTCGTGCTACGTTTGTTGACCTCTGTCAAGGCATAGTGTGCGGTAGCTGATTAGTGCTTATCTGCATAAGCATATGATGTGATTGATTTAGGGTAGTCGTGCGACCTTGTTGACCTCTGTCAAGGGTCGTGCGGGTGGGTTTACTTCAATCAGGAAATGACGGGTTGAACTTGACTAGCAGCCTATGGTTTGTTGACCTCTGTGAAGGTCATAGGACGCTAGGGCAAAATATTATCGGGAATTTCAAGTGTTGAAATTTGCAATGAGATTGCATACCTTCTATGAGATAGTTGGATCCCGATACCCGCTGCGAGTAAGAGTTACTCCTGGGAGAGTTTTATACATTACAATTAGCCGATCAAATAGGTGTCTAGAAAGGTGTTAACGAGGTTACGCCTCTGGGAAAATGAGGTTTACATTAATTAGGTTCGTGCGAAAGCACGGGGGACCTCCCTCAAAGTACCGACACTGGCCTGGCTGAAAGATTGGCGAACTTGTAGTGTGTAATTAATCCCGGCTAGTCTTTCCTTTTAGGGTTTGAAGGAAGATTTGATAAAAAGCAGTGGGAGCCATCCTGATTAGATAAAATAATAACCAATCTATTCTTGACAGAGCGCACGCTGAGTGTTTTCTTCTCTCTCTCTCCAGGTAGAGACCATATCACGCCTTAATCAAGATAATAATACGGATTATTGACCGAACCCGCTTGTTATACTGAGCTGGGGAACGTTGGTCCCGCTCCAACTTATAATTGTTATAAGACAGAGCAGGAAATTGGGGATTACCAGATTTCCCGTGCCGCCCAAACGAAGAGAGTGCATGCTGATGCATCATCTTCGGGTGTGTTCGTTACAAAGAACTGTTTCTCTGTATCCTTTACGTCCTGGGTATGTGATACCAGATCAGGATCCCAGATATGCAATCTGTTACATAGGGCTACAGATAGGTAGAGAACTGAGAACGGGTGACAAGTTTCATGAGGCAGAAAACGGGGCAAGAGTTGCAGCCAAGTCTGTTGGTCACTGTCACCCTGTATTACAATACATTGATTCTGAACGAATGTTATTAGATACCGAACCTGATATACAAAATCATATCAGTCTCTTTATTAGTAAAGAAATGATAAAATTTTGTATTGTTGGATAATGTTTTGAACATTTCCTATATCAAAAATTGATCGGTTCAGGCACGTTATCTAAAAGCATTGATATTCTAAATCAAACTACAGTTCTTAGTATATGGAACACACACAAGAGGAAGAATTCAGAAATGAATGAATCCTTCTTGAGGCATTGTAGACTAGGTCATATCAATGTGACCCGACTAGCTGAAGTTACATGTAGATGCATATTTAAATCAGTTTGAATTTACATCTTGTGAAACTCGCCAGTCATGTCACAAAGATAAGATGACCATAGCTCCGTTTACTGGAAACAGAGAAAGAGTTAGTGAACTCTTGGGATGATACATGTTGATGTATGTAGGTCCCCAGTCTACACATGCCAAGACCGGTTCTTTATACTTCATTACATTCTCTGATAATCTCTCGAGATTCAGACATATGTTCCTGTTGAAACACAAGTCCGAACCTTTTGAGATATTCATAGAATATAAGTAAGAAGTAGAGAACCGAAATACGGGTATAAGTGTTATGTCCTTTGATGAGATCGAGGAGGAGAATACTTGAGCACGGAAATACTGGACTATTCTAAAGGAGAATGAGATTCTCTCTCAGCATTACTCCTCCGTATACACCATAGCACGATGGTATATCGGGGCGGAGCAATCACACCCTATATGATAAGGTGTGCTCTATGATGAGTACTACTGAGTTACCTATTTCCTTTTTGGGAGTTATGCACTTGAGAAGCTGCATACCTATTGAATAGGGTTCGAATCAAATCAGTTGCCTACCATTTCATATGTGATATGGAAAGGGAAGAGCCCATGTCTTAAACTAGTTAAGATTTGGGGTTGACCGGCCTATGTCTGAAAGCAAAATCCGGACAAGCTCAAGGCAAAGTCAGTTATGTAGAACTGGAAATGTTCCAGCTATGCAAACTACTGCACAGATTTGATGGAACCAAAGGATTCAGTAGATACCAACGAACCTCAGCCTCTCCGCCGATCTAGTAGGGTTCCTCACCCACCTGAGAGATACTTCGGTTTCTCTATGACAGTGGGAGCGAGGAATGCATCATAAGATGATGACCCAACTAGTTTCGAGCTGGCCATCAGGAGTAAGACTCTGTAAGAATGGCTGGATGCTTAGTGATCTGAGATGGAATCCTTATACACCAGCAAAGTATGGACTTTAGCTGCTATATCTGAAGGGTTAAATCCCCATCAGGAGCAAGTATATCTTGAGAAGATTACTTGGTGTACATGGAAAAGTTGAGACTTTCAAAGCTAGACTTGTTAAAAGTTTACATCATTGACCAGGCGTGGATAATGATGAAACCTTTTCAAGTGGCTATGCTTAAGTCCATCCAGATCCTACTTGCCACGGCTACATACCATGACTACGATATCTGGTGGTTGGGTGTCATGACTGCTTTTCTAAATGATGTTTTAGAAGAGTGCGTCTATAAGTACACAGCCAGAGGGCTTCGTAGACAGTGGGAGCAGCGGAAACGTGTGCAAGATGCTTTATATGATGAAGCAGGCATCGCGGAGATGGAACATCTATTTTGATGGATAGGTCAAAGAAGTTGACATCATCAAAATGGTAGATGAACCTTGTATAAACAAAAAGGTAGTAGGGAGTATGGTGACGATCCTCGTAGAGTACGTGGATGACATACTCTTGATAGGGAAAGAGTTTCCTATGCTACGCTCGGTCAATCTCCGCTTATCACAATGATTCTCCATATAGGATTAAAGTGATACCTACTAAATCCTGGATTTTGGATCTATGAGATAGATCTAATTGGATGTTAGGATTCTCACTGGTTGTAGTGAGAAGGTATCAATCGATCCTGGGGAGAATCACTGGAAGTGTTCCAGGGTGATAAAGACGACTGAATGTCAGTCACAGGCATTGTCTTTACCCTCAGTAAAGGGACGGTATGTTGGAAGAGTTCCAAGATAGATACCGTGGCATACTAGACGATAAAGGCTTGATACATCGCTATTTAAGATGCTACCAAAGAGGCTGTTTGGGTATATATTGGTTCATAAGATGAACTATGTTCCTCCCATTGTGCGACAATGGAGTTGTGGCTTATGCCAAGGAACGCAGGTCCCATCGGTGATCCAGACATATTCTAAGGCAGTATCATTTGATCATGGAGATGGTTGATCTCCAAAGGATCGAGGTTAGGAGAGTAGACTCAGAGGACAAACACAGCGGATCCACTCACGAAAGGCCTTTTCCCAGAGAGAGACTTTTATGGGATGGTTGAGTATGAGATACTTCAACCACTGCTACAGATGGCCCTAGTGCAAGTGGGAGATTGTTAGTTATATGTATGCCCTAGAGGCCATTACTGTACATAGGATGTATATTGTAGTGGATGCTGGGACATGTACAGGAAGGACTTTCTTGCTCGACATGATAGTATACTATCTGGTTACACTTTACCTTAACGTGTATACTGACTGTCTCTCTGTTACATGTTGGTAAAGCCCTTAGGATGTGTGCTTGACTACCTGGACTATGATGCGGATCATACTAGTGGGGACATGGTAGTCCATAAGTACATCCTTCAAAGTCCCTAGTCGAGGGTGTATCGAGACGGGACATCGATATACCAGAGTAGACTAGCGTGTACCTTCTCGACCCATACAGATGGGCGATGGATGATCCCATATCCATTGGTGTTTGACATCGGAGATGATATACGGGTGCTCAGTAGAGACTGGGTACACTGGACGGACTCGCCGAGAACTCCCAGATGGTATTATACCTCACGTCAGATGGCAGTTCTCCGGTGACACTGGTACAGAGTAGTCTGTTGACCCGAGATCGTCATAGAGTCTTGTGTGGTTCCCACTGTGCTTTGATTTCCATCTTACCACGTCCAAGAGGGCGTGCAAAACGGTGGTTTTTGGGTACAGTCCCGAGTCACATGGAGGCAATGAGCGATAGGAGGGGATTCGTCTCTCCCGGTATAGGGGGTTGATGTTGCGCTGTGTTCGATTGGCTATAACAGGAAATCCCTGGCCAGGGTTGCTGAGATTTACTGGTAAGTGTTACCAGTAGTTTCTCGAACAGTTATAGACCTCATATCGACACGACTTATCGAGCTATTGGGGTCTGACGTTTACCACCCCTAGGCGAGATATGCGACATATCAGACGATCAGACCGGACTGTACGGTAGTGTTACTGGTTGGATTCACTGGAGTGTGAGCGGGCTTGCTCGTCGATCTTCAGATCGCTCAATACCCGGGTGGCCGTTACGTTTAGCAGACCGCTTGCGGCTTGTGGGTGTTTGATATGATCATCACCTGCTGCCGGCGTATTGACGAGTCTTTAGAGTCCTACACAGAGGTTTCCTGGCTCAAGCGAAACGAAATAGGAGCGCATATGAGATATGTGCGGGACCGAGAATAATGCGTGTATGTGATACCGTATTTCATTCTCGCGATGAATGTATCGAATGGTTGTATGCGATATAACCTAGTTATCGAATCAGGTGTTGATTCGATAAGCCGATACATTGAATACTAGTCGGTTATATGCGATATGACCGGATCGTTAAATCAAGTGTTGATTTAATGATTTAATGCATAATTATATATTTGATATATTACTTTGCATTAACTAGTATTGGTTCACTTAAGATGGATTTTCTCACTCGGGTGTGCGCATTGCATATGCGATATGATTTTTGTGCACTTGATTGTATCATGTTTGATGATACATATCTTTTTTGTTAAGTGTAATGAATTAAACCTAGGTTAAGTAAATGATTAGGGTTTTCTTTTATTCTTTCATTTATCTTTTCATTTGCATTTAAAAGATAAATGAGAAAAGGAAAAGAAGTGAAAAATGGTGGCTAGTTTTGTTTTCAACATGAAGCTTCATGAAGCTTTCATTAAGTCACCATTTTTGTCTCATCTCCTTAACCCTAACCATTCTTTAACCTTGGTCAATTCTCTACACTTAACTTGGGTTATGTTATGATAAGAATGGATTATTCTTTTCTTTTTTAAATAACTTATCATAACTATTTCCTTCTTCTTCTTCATTCTTCAAGTGAAGAAAGCTTGCCCCATCAATAGCAAGTGATGGAAATGAGTGAGAAATCCAATTCTAAAGTCTACCCACTTTCTATTTCTTCATCCTCTACCTCTTGCCAAGTAGTAGAGTGTGTTTCCTTCACGAGTTTCATGACTTGGTGAAGGTGGAGCTTGATTCATCGATGCCTCGACGTAGATCATCTTCGGCTTGGACATCGACGACCTAGCCCGCCCATTCTCCGACGAAGACGACTCTAGAGCCCGGATTCCTTTTGGACAGCGGAGACGACTTCGTTGCGGAGCTATGGAGGTGGAGCACCGGATCTACAAAGGTTGTATTTCCGTATTCTCATTAGTTAATTTGTTAACTAGTTCTTTTTCGCCTAGACATCTAGCCGACGATCCGTAGTTTAGGGTTTGTAGGCACCGTAAAATTTTTAATATGGCATGTTCGATGCCTTGTGAGACCTCCTTGGGGTGCCTAGGAACCCTACAACAAGCTCCGTATAGTAGTCCACGCGACTCCACTAGGCTCCACTTGAAATTGGATCGAGCTTCCATTGCGATCTTAATGCCGAAGATGATCCACCCGAAGCTCCGCTAATCCAAGCTACGTCTTCACTAAACCCTTTAGTGAAGGAAACACACTACACCAAAGTGTTAATCTAATGTAGGATGGTGAAGTAAGGGTGTTGTTTGCTCACTAGGGTTCTCACAAGCTCAAGGGTTCACAACTTATGTGAGGGATTGAGCTTGGAGGTGGAGGTGATGAAGATGTAGAGAGCTAGAGAGCAAATGAGCTCAAGTGAAGAAATGAACAAGTGTAGAAAATGCAAGTGTAGAATGGCTATTACAAACTCACACTTATTGAAGCATCAATTTTTCTCAATAATAAAATAAAGCCATGCTTCAATAGTGAAGTAAGATGAATAAAATATTCATCTAGCTATGCTTCACCCCATTCCTTTCAAAAGTCTCCCCATTTTCCACCCATTTTCTATTTTCTCAAAATAGAAAATCAACCATGCTTATATATATATATATATATTAATATATATATATATATATAAAGATAAGCAAATAATTAGTGAGCAATAATATTAGTTAATATATAATTATATCAAATATAAATATATATCATATTATTAAATCAACACTTGATTTAATAATCCGGTCATATCACATATAACAGACTAATATCATTTATCTGTATATCACATTATCAAATCAACACTTGATTCAATAATCTGGTCATATCATATATAACCTAATCGATATCAGATTATTGCCAGATTAGGATACGGTATCACATACTCGTATTTAATCAGGCCCCCTGCACATATCAGCATATGTGCCCTACTTCATTTCGCTTGAACTAGGAAACTTCTGTGTGGGACTCTAAAGACTCGTCAATACGCCAGCAGTAGGTAATGATCACATCAGTTACCCACAAGCCGTCAGCGGTACTAGCTGGACGTAACGGCTACCTATGTATTGAGCGATTAGAAGATCAACAAGCAAGCTTGTCCAAAATCTCATGAAGCCTTTAAGTAACACTTACCGTACAGTCCGGTCTCTTCGTCTGATATGTCGCATATCGAGTCTGGGAGTGGAATTGTCAGACCATAATAACTTGATAATTCATGCCGATGTGTGGCCTATAATGGTACGAGAAACTACTGATAACTCTTACCAGTAAATCTCATCAACAGCCTTGGCCAGGGACTTCCTGTTATAGCCAATCGAGCATAGCGCAACATTAACTCCCAACACCGGGAGAGACGAAACCCCTCCTATCGCTCATTTCCTCCATGTGACTCGGGACTGTACCCAAAATCCACCTGTTTGCACGACTCCTTTGAGCCATGGTAAGGAGGAAATCAAAGCACAGTGGAAACCACACAAGACTCTATGACGATCTCGGGACTAACCTGTACCAGTGTCGCCATAGAACTGCTATCCGACGATAGGTATAGTACCATCTAGGAGTTCTCGGCGAGTCCTGTTCTGTGTACTCATCTCTAATGAGCACCTGTGTACAATCTTTGATGTCAAATACCAATGGATATGGGATCAACCATCGCCCCCTACAGGGTCAAGAAACGTACACACTAGTCTACTCTGGAATATCGATGCCCTATCTCGATACTCCTTCGACTAGGAACTGTTAAAGGATGTGCTTGTAGACTACACAAGTCCCAGTAGTATGATCTGCATCATAGTCCTGGTAGTCAAGAAAACATCCTAAGGGCTTTATCAATATGTATCAGAGAGACAGTATAATAATACAAGTGTACATGTTAAGATAAAGAGAAACCATATAGCATACTATCATGTCGAGCAAAAAAGTCCTATATATATATATATGTCCAAGCATCTACTATAATATATATCAATGTACAATAATGGCCTCTAGGGCATACATATCCCTAACAATCTCCCACTTGCACTAAGGCCAATTGTTGTACTATCTTATACCCAACATCCTAAATAGTCTCTCAAATCGCGTCTGTGGGAGGGCCATTGTCAGTGGATCCGCTGTGTTATCCTCCATGTCAACTCTCCCGATCTCGATCTCCAGCAAATCAACTATCTCCCGGATCAGGTGATACCGCCTAAGAATATGTCCAAATCGCTGATGGGACCGGGGTTCCTTGGCTAATGTCACAGCTCCATTGTTATCACAATACAAAGGTATTGGTTGTTCAATGGAAGGAACCACACCAAGTTCAGCTATGTACTTTTTCATCCAGACAGCCTCTTTGGCAGCATCGTTGGCAGCGATGTATTCAGCCTTCATCGCCGAGTCTGCTACGATATCTTGCTTGGAACTCTTCCAACATACCGCCCCTCTATTGAGGGTGAACACAAAACCCGAGACCGACTTACTGTCGCCCTTATCACTCTGGAAGCTTGAATCGGTAAAGGACTCCACCTGGAGTTCACCGTTACCATACACTGAGAACATTTCTTTAGTCTATCTCAAGTACTTAAGAATGTTCTTCACAGCCGTCCAGTGTTTCACTCCTTGATCCGATCGATACCTACTGACTACACCTAGTGAGTAAGCTACATCTGGTCTCGTACATAACATCGCATACATGATTGACCCGACAACCGAAGTATTGGGTATCCCTTGTATGCGAGCCCTCTCGAAATCAGTCTTGGGAGACATCTCTTTGGAGAGAGATACTAAGCCTTTTTAGTATGGTGTCTATGTATCTAGATTGGGACAATCCCAACATCCGTCTAGATTTATCTCTATGGATCTTTATCCCCAGGATCCAGGAGACATCACCTAGATCTTTCATGGAGAAATTTTGTGATAAGAAGAGCTTGACCGAGTGTAGCGTAGGAACATCATTTCCTATCAAGAGTATGTCATCCACGTACAATACGAGGAAGACAACCTTACTCTCTACAACCTTCTTATATATACAAGGTTTATCTACGTTTTTGATGATGTCAAACTCTTTGACGGCTTCATCGAAATAGATGTTCTAGCTCTACGGTGCTTTCTTTAATCCGTAGATTGATTTGAGCAGCTTGCACATGCTTCCGCTGCTCTCCCTGTCTACGAAGCCCTCTGGCTGTGTCATGTACACGCACTCTTCTAAATCACCATTTATAAAACTGGTCTTGATGTCCATTGCCATATTTCGTAATCATGGTATGCAGCAATGGCAAGTAGGATCCTGATGGACTTAAGCATGGCAACAGAAGAAAATGTCTCATCATAATTGACACCAGGTCGTTGACGAAAACCTTTTGCTATAATTCTAGCTTTGAAAGTCTCAACTTTTCTATCTACACCAATTTTCTTTTTGAAGATCCACTTTCTCCCAATGGGTTTTACCCATTCAGGAGCAACTTCTAAAGTCCATACTTTGTTGGTGTACATGGATTCCATCTCAGATCGCATAGCATTCAGCCATTTTACAGAGTCTCTACTTGTGATGGCCTGCTCGAAACTAGTTGGGTCATCATCTTCCATGATACAATCTCGCTCCCACCGTCAATGAGAAAACTGTAGTATCTCTCAGGTGGATGAGTAACCCTACTAGATCTGTGGAGTGGCTGAGATTCGTTGGGTACTATTGGATCCTCCGGTTCTACCAAATCGTCAGTAATAGTTTGTGTAGCTGGAACTTCTTCCAGTTCTACCACATTGCCACTAATTTCTTTTACAAGAAATTCCTTTTCTAAAAAGGTGGCATGTTGAGAAACAAACACTTTTTGTTACTCAGAATCTTTTTGATATCCTACAAACTTGCACAAAACAGTCCTTGCCTCGAGCTTGTCCGGATTTTACCTTTTAATATAGGCCGGACAACCCCATAACTTAACTCGTTTAAGAGATGGTCTCTTCCCATTCCATATCTCATATGGTGTGGTAGGCACGGATTTGGTCGGAACCCTATTCAATAGGTATGCAGTTGTCTCAAGTGCATAACCCCAAAAAGAAATAGGCAACTCAGCAGCACTCATCATAGAGCGCACCATATCTAATAGGGTGCAATTCCTCCGCTCCGATACACCGTTGTGCTGTGATGTATACGGAGGAGTAAGCAGAGAGAGAATCACATTCTCTTTTAAATAGTCACGGAATTATGTGCTTAAGTATTCTCCTCTCCGATCAGATCGAAGGATTTTAATACTTTTACCCGTCTGGTTCTCTACTTTGCACTTATATTCCTTGAATTTTTCAAAAGCTTCAGATTTGTGTTTCAATAAGAACACATATCCGAATCTTGAGAAATCATCGGTGAATATAATAAAGTACGAGGAACCATTTCTGGCATGCGTAGACATAGGACCGCATACATCACTATGTATCAGTCCCAAGAGTTCAGTAGCTCTTTCTCCGTATCCAGTAAACGGAATTTTGGTCACCTTGCCTTTGAGACATGACTGGTAAGTTTCATAAGATGTAAATTCGAACGGATTCAAATATCCATCCTTATGCAACTTAGCTAGTCTTTTCGCATTGATGTCACCTAGTCTACAATGCCATAAGAAAGCTTCGTTCATTTCTGAACCGTTCCTCTTGTGTGTTCTGTATACTTAGAATTGTTTTGTGATTTAGAACGTATATACCGTTATACAACATACCATACCCAATCAACACTTGATTTAGGAAAACATTCATAATATTTTTGGTACGAAATAACAGTCGTTCAGAATCATTGTGTTACCACCTGGTAACACAAGGTGATATTCGCCAATTGCTTTGGCTGCAACAATTGCACCATTCCCTTCTCTGAGGGACATATCACATTTTCCCAATTCTCTACCTCTCTTTAGCCCATGTAACAAATTATATACGTGGGATCCTGATCCGGTATCCAGGTCGTAGAGCAAACTGAGAAATAGTTCTCGGTAATGAACACACCCGAAGAAGATGCATCATCATGCTTTTTCTTCGCTCGGGTGGCGTGGGAATCCTGATATTCTACTATTCCTTGCTCAGACTTATGACAATCATAAGATAGAGCGGAACCAACTTTTCCCAGCTCAGTATAATAAGTGGGTTCGGTCAATACATCCATATTATTATCTTGATTAAGGCGTGTCATTGGTCGCTACCTGGAGAGAGAGAGAAGCAAACACTTTAGCATGCGTTCTTGCAAGATTAGATTGGTTATTATCTTATCTAATCAGGATGGCTGCTACTGTTTTTATCAAATCTTCCGTCAAACCTCAAAAGGTAAGATTAGCCGGGATTAATTACACCCTACAAGTTCGCCAATCGTACGGCCAGGCAGGTATTGGTACTCCGAGAGAGTCTCCCCATGCTTTCATATGGAACTAATTAAATAACCTTGTTCCCATAGGGGCATAACCCCGTTAACACCTTTCTTAGACATCTATTTGATCGGCTAATTGTAAAGTGCAAAACTCTCCCAGGAGTAACTCTTACTCGCAGTGGGTATCAGGATCCAACTATCTCATAGGAGTTATGCAATCTCATTGCAAATTTCAACACTTGAAATTCCCGATAGTTGTTTTTGCCCCTAGCAACTTATGACCTTGGTTATGGTCAACAAATCATAAGCGCTAGCCAAGTTCAACTCATCATTTCTTAATTGAATTAAACCCACCCATACAGCCCTTGGTTAAGGTCAACAAAGCCGTACGGCTACCCTAATCCAATCGCATCACATGCTGCAGATAAGCACTAATTAGCTACTGCACACTATGCCTTGGCTATGGTCAACATACGCAGCACGGATACTAAATAGCACTTATCTGAAATGACAGAGGGCTACGACCGGTTTTGAAGAAAACCTTTAACATAATGAACTTGATATCGTTGTAGAATCTAGTATTTTGAAAAGGAGTGTTTTTGTAGTTTTTGCTAGTTTCGCTAAAGAGGTCACTCCTAGTGAAGGGATCTTGGCTCTTTCCTCATCGAATGAGGTGCTGGATATTCATCAAGGAATACCATTATGCAAAACAAGAACTAGAGAAGATATTAAAACAAAAACGAGTGGGTTGTAGCATTTAGTAGTTTTGCTAAAGAGGTCACTCCTGGTGAAGGGATCTCGGCTCTTTCCTCATCGAATGAGGTGCTGGATATTCATCAAGGAATACTACTATGCAAAGCAAGAACAAGAGCTATCTTTTAAAATTTCGATTCTACAACATCTTTAGGTTTCTTCTCTTTTCATTAATCTCATTAATGAAGTCCCATCATTTATGTTTCTCTAAACATCACAGAAAAAGAAACGAAAATAGAACGTACGCTTATGCCATCCGCATTCGCCACGGGGCCCGTCATGCACCGTTAGGCTACTTAACTAACGACAGAGTGGGGGCTGGACTAGCGCGGGTGCAAAACATAAGCAACGTTTGTTATATATCATATATATATTATAGTATTCGTCTTACGCAGTTATATGATCACATCACAAAACCAAGCAGCAGAAGTCAACATATGAAATATTGGATATACCAGGAGGTCCGTGTTTTAAATTAAGCCAATAATGAAAAACACGGATTCCACGGTCGTGATGAATAGCCAAACCCACATCCCTAGACCCCTACGAGAGTGGCAAGCAACCCTGGCTATTCTATAGTTAGGAGACCCGATCTCGACTCCTCGAGATGGTCTCCTACTGGACTCTAGAACCCGGTTACTTGTGCTCCCTGCCTTGGTTCTATCCTAATGCGGAAAATTAAATAATATACATCAATGGTGACATCATCCTCAACCCGAAAGTGTCCCAATAAAAGAATATTACATACAATTTTTACATGAATGAAAACTGAAAAACTCTCATCTCACATTAAAACCCCCGGCTATTCAATCACGACGATCCAATATAACATATCACAGTAACACATAACATCACATGTCATCAACATAAGTAAATATGCGTATCCCGAATGTTGTTGAGATATAGCAACGAGATTTGGGATACCCCACATATTACACTTACAGTCGCAGAAAAGAAATGAAAAACTACAATAATTAGAATCCGCATTTCCTTAGACATCATAAACCCGGAATATCTCATATGCCGAATTTCATGCCTAACCTATAAACCTTGCATTTTAGTCTTATATCGAAAACACTTTTCAATAACTTAGTCGGGTAATTCAACAAGATTCCTGACTACCCGATCGAATACTCTTCGGGAACTTTAGTAGATGGCCGCACCCCCGATGCCGTCGACCAAGTGGACTTATGTGGAACACCGTGGCCGCGAGCACCCAAGTGGATGCTTTTGGCAACGGGGTTCTCCTAAAGTCATTTGGTCGGGGCTATAGGGCATGACTACCTAGTAAAGTTGTCTGGCGAGTATTCACGTATGATACGCGATTGCGACGGAGTTTTGATCCGAATCGAAACTTCATGGCAATCGATCAAAAGAGATTAACATGTTAGATTTACAATCACTAACTAGTTTTCTCAAAACTAATTAAATATGGATTCCAACCATGGCATCAGAGCCAAGCTAGAAGATGAGACGATGTTTGTAAAACTACGAAACCGAAACAACTTCGTAACCGGAAACCCAAACATCAACTTTTTGTCGATTTTAAAATGATTTTTGAAATTTTTTTAAACAAGTATAGAATGTTACATTTGATGTAAATAGAACACTACAGAAATTCAAGGCCAAAATACCAAAATACAACCGGCGAAACCATCATTCTGCCTGGCGTCGCCGGTCCTAGTACAAGATTTTGGGCTCGATTTTTTTTTTGTTATGATGTGTTAGGTTTAGGGTTTCATATTTATGTTTGATTAGCCTAGTTTGTATGTGATGTTAACTTTCCTATTGGGGCTATTCGGAGTGTTTCGTAGTCGTATTTTTACATCGTTTCAGGTTTAAGTTTGATATGTCTATATATATAAAGATAAGCAAATAATTAGTGAGAAATAATATTAGGTAATATATAATTATATCAAATATAAATATATATCATATTATTAAATCAACACTTGATTTAATAATCTGGTCATATCAATATAACCGACTAATATCATCTAACTGTATATCACATTTTCAAATCAACACTTGATTCAATAATCCGTGTTAGTGTATATGCCCTAGAGGCCATTACTGTATCATACTAGTATGTATATTACTTGATGGAAGCTTGGGATATTCACAGTTGTATATACAATCTTGCTCGAAATGGTAGTATGTTACTTGGTTTGTCTCTGCTTTAATATGTGCATGTGTTTCTTTTAGCATATCGCTTATATACATATTAGTAGAGCCCTTAGGATCTTTGCTTGATTACCAGCGTTGTGACGGTGCTCACACTCGTGGGGGCTGGGTAATCCATAAGCACATCCTTATACAGGTCCCTAGTCGTTGGACTATCGAGACAGGGCATCGATACTCCGGAGTAGACTAGCATATGCGCTTCTCTTCCCAGTGTGGGAGACGGTCTGTCCCACAGCCGTCAGTACGTCGTACTTGAGATAGTATGCGGGTGCTCGTTAGGTTACGAGTACACTGGACAGGACTCGTCGGGAACTGTTGGTTGGTATTATACCTATCGTCAGTTATCAGTTCCTAGGTGACATGAGTACAGCTTAGTCCGCTGACTTGACACTGTCACTTCGCCTCGAGTGTGTTCCCACTTTACTTTGATTACTACCCTACCATGGCTCAAAGGAGTCGTGTAAACAGGTAGTAGTTGGGTGCAGTCCCGAAGCACTTGGAGGCAGTGACGGTTAGACAGGATTCGTCTCTCCCGGTATTGGGGGTTGACATCGCGCTGTGTCCAGGAGAGCCATTACACAAGTAGTCCCTGGCCAGGGCAATCGAGATATACTGGTAGGTTTCCAGTGTTATCTCAGGGTGTTCTGGGCTACACTCCGACACGACTTGTACCGCTATTAGGGGACTGACGTTCACCGCCCCCTAGGCCCGCCATGCGATGTATCAGACGAACAGACCGGACTGTACGGAGACTGTCACATACAGGCTCAGTAGGAGTTCAGATGGGGTCACCTCGTCAGTCTTCTTATCGGCATCTACCTGGGGAACGTTACGTACAGCTAGTGCCGCTTGCGGTCTGTGGTTAAACCCAGTGCCAGCGTAGTGTCGAGTCTTTAGAGTCCCACACAGAGAGCTATTCTCCTTTAGGCAAAATGAGTAGAGGTCGCATGGTTTTGCGACAGGGTTCGTTCACATCCGCGCACTTGTGCACGTTTTCTGTCCGGACAGCTTATATTAGCGGGATTTGGTTTAAGCCAGATCCTAGTATATGATTTGGGATTGGTTTTATCTCTTTGTATTCGTGTTCCTCGGATCACGAATGCGGGTGCGTATGCACAGTTGATTGAGACAGAGGAAGAGGACTTTGATTAGGGTTAATGACCATTGTCATTTTGCTAACCCTAATGCTTATGTGTGTATTATGGTTAATTGAAATTAGTTTAATATAATTGTTCATGGTTAGGGTTGTTGACCATTTGACATTCTTGACTTGTTGACCTAGGTTGACAATTTGACCATCATCATTTCATTTGGAAGATGCTCTTTGATCCTTATAATTTGCATTAAAAATGTAATGATAATGGTCATGTCTTGATTAAGCCATGACAATTATCTCACTAATTTTCAATTTACAATAATTCACACATATATGTGAGAATGCTTGATTATTCTCTCATTCTATCATATACTTTCTCTCTCTTGTTCTTCCTCTTCCTCAAGCTCTCCCCTCTCATGTGTTGAGAAACACTTGAGCTTGAGAAAAACCACTCCATAGTAATCTCTACTCTCATCTAGGGTTCTAGGATTAGCACTTCTAGCACCTTAGTTACTTCTAGCTTGAAGTTGAAGCCAAAGGTTGAGGCTTTCGGGTGGATCCTTCTTCGACTCGAGAAGGCAACATGGTGATCTCTTTCTTACACTCCAAGGAGCAAGGAGAGAAGGACATAAAGCCCTAGGTATAACCATTCTTCCTTGTAGCTAATTTCTAGTTAGCTTTTAGTTAGTTTTGTTTAGTAAAGATCC
This sequence comes from Agapanthus africanus, assembly GCA_030015575.1. Classification (NCBI taxonomy): domain Eukaryota; kingdom Viridiplantae; phylum Streptophyta; class Magnoliopsida; order Asparagales; family Amaryllidaceae; genus Agapanthus; species Agapanthus africanus. The sequence goes on from JASDDO010000029.1 coordinate 60,389,516, forward strand.
CGACTTCGTCTAGTCCATGTTGCCTAGAGTAGTAAAAATCCGATTTTTATTCCGTTTTCCGCCTCCCCGCAAGCACCGGGGTGGGCAACGTAGACTTAGAGTGGTATCAGAGCCTAACTAAACATAAACTAGCTAGGTAGTAAAGTGTATGGAAGTTCAATCGGAAAAAATCACAAAACTAAAAACGCAAAACCCTAACTTTCTGTTGAAATTTTTTCTGCTCAAAATAAATTAAATCTTACGTCAAAAATCATCTCAGGGTTTTGTGAAGAAAGCCACCAAAAACGATCCAGTGAATCGCTCAAAGCGCGGCGGTTCCGCGGCAAAAGCATGCCTAATGCCGCGGAACCGCGGCCGTTTTGACTCGGTTCTGGGTCGAGTTTGGTGCAGTGTTCTTCTGGCTTGGTTTTGGGATTTTTAAGATGGTTTATTTGTGCCCAGGTTTTCCAGAAAAGAAATTTGTTTTTGGGGGCCTATAAATCCGTATTTTTGATCGAACTTCACTACACTTTGACTAATGGGTTATATCTGTGATTATAATATGTATTGAACGTCGGCTAATCGCTATATGTCGATTAGTGGGGGTTATACATATCTGTGATCTGTGTTTGATGATGGTATGTGTATATGAATGCGTTGGATTGTCGCGGGAGAATAGCCGGGGTGGATGTGAGATGAGTGTTTCTTTTTCTTTCATTCATGTAACATGTAAATTGATGTATTATTATTTGTATGGCCGCACAACCGAGTCGGGGTTGTAGCCGTCATTGTATAATTCTTTTTACTGTTTTTTGCTCCTAGGATAGACCCATTGAGGGGGTGCACAAACTACCGGGTATCTTGAAGTGCCGAGTTGCAGGGTTCCTAGGCACACTATAGAGGTCTTACAAGGCATCAACCATGCCAATTTAAAATTTTATGGGTGCCGAGAAACCCAAATACGGATCGTCGGCTAGAATTCTAGGCGAAATACGAATCTAGTTAACACTTTAACTAAAGGAGAGAGGCTACAACCTTTGTAGATCCGGTTCTCCACTTCCTTAGCTACACGTGGGTGTCCTCTCACTGTCCATCATGAATCCCGAACTCATTCGTCGGCTTCATCGGAGAAACGGGCGAGCTAGGTCGTCGGCTTCGTGTCAAAGACGATCTACGTCGAGGCATCACAAGTTCAAGCTCCGACTTCACAAAGTTGTGAAACTTGTGAAGAAAACACCCAAAACAACTTGGCAAGAGGTAGAGGGTGAAGAAATAGGAGGTGGGCTCACTTTAGAATTGGATTTCTCTCACTAGAACTCAAGTTGCCATTGATGGCATCAAGGTTTCTATCTTGAAGAAGAAGGAGAAGATGAAAGAATATGATAAGTGTTCTATTTAAAAAATGAAACTAATATGAATACTTATCATATCTTGACCATGGTCAAGTGTAGAGGTTAAACTAAGGTTAGTTGGAATGGTTAGGGTTAAGGATGAGATAAGGATGGTGGACTTTGTCAAAGCTTCAAGAAGCTTCAACATAGAAACAAAATAAGCCACCATTCTTAACTAAATCCTTTCCAAATAAATAAACAAATAAATAAATGAAAAACCAAAACCCTAATCATCATTTAACCATGGTTTAATCCTTTACACTTAACCACATTATCAAGTATCATCAAACATGATACAAAAATGTGCACAAAAGTATATCATATATACTTCTTGCACATCAAGTGAGAAAATCCATATAAAGTGAACCAATACTAGTTAATGCAAAGTAATATATCAAATATATAATTATACATTAAATCATTAAATCAACACTTGATTTAACGATCCGGTCATATCGCATATAACCGACTAGTATCCTATGTATCGGCTTATCGAATCAATCCTTGATTCGATATCTAGGTTATATCGAATATAACCAATTGATACATCCATCGCGAGAATGAAATACGGTATCACATACACGCATTATTCTCGGTCCTGCACATATCTCATATGCGCTCCTATTTCGTTTTGCTTGAGCCAGGAAACCTCTGTGTAGGACTCTAAAGACTCGTCAATACGCCGGTAGCAGATGATGATCATATCAAGCATCCACAAGCCGCAAGCGGTCTGCTAAACGTAACGGCCATCCGGGTATTGAGCGATCAGAAGATCGACGAGCTAGCCCGCTCACACTCCTGTGAATCCAACCAGTAACACTTACCGTACAGTCCGGTCTGTTCGTCTGATATGTCGCATATCAAGTCTAGAGGTGGTATACGTCAGACCCCAATAACCGATAATTCGTGCCGATGTGAGGCTCATAACGGGTCGAGAAACTACTGGTAACACTTACCAGCAAATCTCTGATCAGCCCTGGCCAGGGACATCCCTGTTACGGCCAATCGAGCACAGCGCAACATCAACCCCCAATACCGGGAGAGACGAAACCCCTCCTATCGCTCATTGCCTCCATGTGACTCGGGACTGTACCCAAAGACCACTGTTTTGCACGCCCTCATGGACGTGGTAAGGTGGAGATCAAAGCACAGTGGGAATCACACAAGAATCTATGACGATCTCGGGTCTACAGACTAACCTGCACAAGTGTCACCTGAGAACTGCCATCTGACGTGAGGTATAATACCATCTGGGAGTTCTCGGCGACTCCGTCCAGTGTACCCAGTCTCCACTGAGCACCCGTACACCATCTCTGATGTCAAACACCAATGGATATGGGATCATCCATCGCCTATCTCATGGGTCGAGAAGCATATACGCTAGTCTACTCTGGTATATCGATGCCCTGTCTCGATACACCCACGACTAGGGACCTTGAAGGATGTACTTATGGACTACCATGTCCCCACTAGTATGATCTGCATCATAGTCCAGGTAGTCAAGTACACATCCTAAGGGCTTTACCAACATGTAACTATAAGACAGTTTAAAGAGACTAGTGTACATGTTAAGATAAAGAGTAACCAGATAGCATACTATCATATCGAGCAAGAAAGTCATCTCTATATATGTCCAAGCATCCAATATAATATACATCATCTGTACAATACTGGCCTCTAGGGCATACATAAAACTAACAATCTCCCACTTGCACTAGGGCCAGCTGCTGTAGTATCGCATACCGAGCATCCCGAAGAGTCTCTCAAATTGTATCTGGGGAATGGCCTTCGTGAGTGGATCCGCCGTGTTGTTCTTCGTGTCAACCCTCCTGACCTCGATCTCCCGGCGATCAACTATCTCCCGGATCAGGTGATACCGCCTCAGAATATGCCTGGATCGCTGATGGGACCTGGGTTCCTTGGCCAAAGCCACCGCTCCATTGTTATCGCAATACAAAGGTATTGGATGCTCAATGGATGGAACCACTCCAAGTTCAGTAATGAACTTCTTGATCCAGACAGCCTCTTTGGCAGCATCGTTGGCAGCGATGTATTCAGCCTCCATCGTCGAGTCTGCCACGGTTTCCTGCTTGGAACTCTTCCAGCTAACCGCCCCTCCGTAAAGGGTAAAGACAAATCCCGACTGCGACTTAGAGTCGTCCTTATCACTCTGGAAGCTCGAATCGGTAAAGGACTCCACTTGGAGTTCTCCGTTACCATACACCAAGAGCATCTCTTTAGTCCTTCGCAAGTACTTGAGAATGCTCTTCACAGCTGTCCAGTGACTCTCTCCAGGATCAGCTTGATACCTGCTCACTACACTTAGTGAGTATGCTACATCGGGTCTGGTACATAGCATCGCATACATGATAGAGCCTACTGCCGAAGCATAGGGTATCCCTTGCATGCGAGCTCTCTCCAAATCAGTCTTGGGAGACATCTCTTTGGAGAGAGTGACTCCAGAGATCGTGGGTAAGTTCCCACGCTTGGATTCTTCCATACTAAACCTCTTTAGTATGGTGTCAATGTACCTGGATTGGGACAATCCCAATATCCGTTTGGATCTATCTCTATAGATCCTAATTCCCAATATGCAGGAGGCATCACCAAGATCTTTCATTGAGAATCTTTGTGATAAGAAGAGCTTGACCGATTGCAGCATAGGAATATCATTTCCTATCAAGAGTATGTCGTCCACGTACAATACGAGGAATACAACCTTACTCTCTGCCACCTTCTTGTAGATACAAGGTTCATCTGGATTTTTGACGAAATCAAACTCTTTGATAACGACGTCAAAGCAGATGTTCCAACTCTGCGATGCTTGCTTTAATCCATAAATGGATTTAAGCAGCTTGCACACCTTCCCGCTGCTCCCACTGTCTACGAAGCCCTCTGGCTGAGTCATGTACACGCACTCTTCTAAATCACCATTTAGAAAGGCGGTCTTAACATCCATTTGCCAGATTTCGTAGTCATGATATGCAGCGATGGCAAGCATGATCCGGATGGACTTAAGCATAGCCACTGGAGAAAAGGTTTCGTCATAGTCCACACCTGGTCTTTGGCGAAAACCTTTTGCAACAAGTCTAGCTTTGAAAGTCTCCACTTTCCCATCTACACCAAGTTTCTTCTTGAAGATCCACTTGCTCCCAATGGGTTTTACCCCTTCAGGAGCAACTTCCAAAGTCCATACTTTTTTGGTGTACATGGATTCCATCTCGGACCGCATAGCATCCAGCCATTTCACTGAGTCCCTACTCGTGATGGCCTGCTCGAAGCTAGTTGGGTCATCATCCTCCATGATGCAATCCTCGCTTCCACCGTCAATGAGAAAACCGTAGTATCTCTCAGGTGGACGAGAAACCCTACTAGATCGGCGGAGAGGCTGGGGTTCGTCGAGTTCTACTGAATCCTCTGGTTCTACCAAGTTTTCTGTTACAGTTTGTGTTGCTGGAACCTCTTCCAGTTCTACCTCAATGCTACTTGTCTGTTTCATAAGAAAACTCTTTTCTAAGAAAGTGGCATGTCGAGAAACAAACACTTTTTGTTCCTCGGACTGGTAGAAGATATACCCTCGCGAATGTTTGGGATATCCAACAAACTTACATAGAACAGACCTTGCCTCGAGTTTGTCCGGATTTTGTGTTTTAACATAGGCCGGGCAACCCCATATCTGAATAAAATTAAGACATGGTCTCTTACCATTCCATATCTCATATGGAGTGGTAGGCACAGATTTGGTTGGAACTCTATTCAATAGATATGCAGCAGTCTCCAGTGCATATCCCCAGAAGGAAATAGGTAACTCAGCTGTACTCATCATAGAGCGCACCATATCTAATAGGGTGCGATTTCTCCGCTCCGATACACCGTTGTGCTGTGGTGTATAAGGAGGAGTAAGCTGTGAGAGAATCCCATTCTCTTTTAGATAATCTCTGAATTCATTACTTAAGTATTCTACTCCTCGATCAGATCGAAGGATCTTAATACTTTTGCCCGTTTGGTTCTCTACTTCTTGTTTATATTCTCTAAATTTCTCAAAAGCTTCTGATTTGTGTTTCATCAGGAACACATATCCGAATCTAGAGAGATCGTCAGTGAATGTAATGAAGTACGAAGAACCATCCCTGGCATGTGTAGACATGGGACCGCATACATCACTATGTATCAGTCCCAAGAGTTCGGTAACTCTTTCTCTGTGTCCCGTAAACGGAGTTTTGGTCATCTTGCCTTTGAGACATGACTGGCAAGTGTCATAAGATGAAAATTCGAATGGTTTCAAATATCCATCCTTATGCAACTTAGCCAGTCGTGTCGTATTGATGTGACCCAGTCTACAATGCCACAAGAAGGATTCGTTCAGTTCAAAACTCTTCCTCTTGTGTGTGTTTTGTAAATTGAGGACTGTATTTTGATTTAGAATGAATATGCCATTATGTAACGAGCCTGATGCAATCAACTTTTGATCTAGGAATATGTTCATAACATTATCCTGTACTACAAAATTATATCCTTCTTTTCTTAATAAAGAAACTGATATAATGTTGCACATCATGTTCGGTATATAATAGCACTCATTCAAAATCATTGTATCACCACTTGGTAATACTAGGTGATATTCGCCAACTGCTTTGGCTGCAACATTTGCACCATTCCCTACTTGAACGGAATGATCACCTTTTCCCAGTTCTCTACCTTTCCGTAGCCCATGTAACATCTTACATATGTGGGATCCTGATCCGGTATCTAATACCCAGGACGTAGGGTGAACTGAGAAACAGTTCTCAATGACAAACACACCCGAAGATGATGCATCAACATGCATATTCTCTGTAGCGTCTTGAAAAGTCGTTTTGGTGTTTTCCTGAAAATCGGTGAAAATTCGGTATTTTTCCGAAAACCGTCTTTCTTGTTAGTTTGCAGTTTAGGGCTAATTATACCTAAAATGGATAGGTAATTGCTTGTTTTTAGTAGCTAATGAGTTAATTATGAAATTCTGGTCGTTTAAAAATTTTCCCTAATTTTTCAATTTTTTAATATTATTTTAAGCCGGTAAGAAAATTCATTAAATTAGCGATAAATATAAATTTTTCCGGGCTAATTTTAATCTTTAAAATTATGATAATTAAAATCTAGTGGTAACATAAATTTTTAGTATTTTATTTTGATTTTTAACTAATTTTTAGTATAGAAAGCGAAATTTTTGAATTTTAAGCTAAAACTTGCAAATATGAACTTGTAGGGGGTCTTTTTTGCATAGAACCTTTTTGTATTCACTCCCACTCACCCCCACTCCCCAAGGCCGGCCCCACCACTGCTGCAGCAGCCCCCATCCCTCTCTTTTTGACTTTTAAATCATGTTAATGAATTGTTTGGAGTAGGATTTAAATATAGTAATTTGCATGTGGGTTTTTAGTGAGATGTGAGAGCTTTGACCTTGGAAAATTCCACATAACTCTCCCCCACTCCTCCCCTTACCTCTCCTGGCCAAGACCTGCACCCTCCCCCATTTCCATTATTTTCCTTCTCTTTCTCTCTCATTTTCTTCAAAAATTTGCAACAAAATTCAATAAAAATCAACAAATCCTTCACTTTTTCAACACAAAACCTTATTCCCTCTCTTCTCAAAACCCAAAATTGGTTCAATCTTGGAGAAAGATGGCATCTTGGGAGATTTTAGCAACTTAGGGATTGATCTTTTGAGGTATAATTTCTAATCAAATGGTTAAATTGTAGTTTAAAGTGTGCTAATTGAACTTTGAAAATTGTTTTAGTGTTAATTTTAGTGTTAATTTCATACTAGTTTTTTTAAAGTTTGTGGTTTGAATTTAATTTAGGGTTTAGATCACCATTAAGAGATTAATTAAGCTATTTTGTTATCTAGTTGTTTTGCTAACCTAATTTAGTAGGTTAACTTGCTAAATGAGTTGTAAATTAGTATTAATTTGAGGTTTTCATGTAAAGTTTGGATTAGAATTGCTAGGTTATATAATTCAAGTGGGTTGTTTATTGAAAATAGGTTTTGAATCTTTGCTAATGTGTTGTAATTATAGTGTTTGTAGATTGCTTGTTGTGTGGTTGGATATTGTGTTGGATTGTGATAACCGTATCGCTAATCTTCGATTTTTGCACCAAAATTTGCTAGTTTGTGCTTACTAGATTTTTATAAAAATTATGTGATGGATTATTTTTGAGATCTTGATGATTGTAATGGCTTGTCCTACGACTTTTAGGATGCGTGAGTGCGGATTTTTGGGTAGTCGGGTTTTAGTTTTGCCGGGAGACCAAATCGGCGATTTTTTGGCAGTTTTTGCGATTTTCGCGTGTGTTCCGCGCACTTTGTGCACGTTGTACCTAGCTAGCGAACTTTAGTAGTTTCATTGGGGTTTTGCGTCGTTCTTGATATGTAACCTCATGTTTGATATTGATGTAAATTCCAGGTTCGGTCGCGGAGACGTCAGACGCGGCGCGAAAGGGAAAGGCGGTGATTGGACACAGCTAGCCAGGGATTCCGGTGAGTAGATGTAACATCTACGGGGGACTATCGTTGGATGGCGCAAGCCGCCCGATAGTTTTAGTAACTTACAAGATCCTTAGTAATGTTAATAATTAGGGGTGAAATACTTAATTGACTATTTGCTGCATCCATGCATTATATTGACATACCTATACGAAACCATTTCATAGGACACCTGCACCATTACCAGGGTTTTTATATGCAGCACGAGCACTATTCATGCTTACACACACACCCTGGTAATTGCCATGCCACCACACTAGAAAACTTTTAAATTGAAACCTTTTACTAATTGATACTTAAACTGGTACTATTGCCTTTAATTCCTTAAAAATGAAACCGTAGTATTGCTATTCATGTGCATGTACTTCATCATATTAATTGTTCATGCTTAATACATTAATCACACATCGCAACTTGATTATTGATATCATACGCATTCATTATCATTGATATATGCACTTATGAGGATTTCTTGAGATTTTATGATATTGCTGGATTTCGGGGGAAAGCCGCAAAATTTCTAAACTTATTATATTTTAAAAATATGTAAATTGCGGTTTTCTAGTGATGTAAGTGTCGTCCACCATGAGTTTGCTGTGGATTTGGAAATCCGTGTCGAGGAGTGGAGGAACCGGCACGGGTACATGGTGGGCCCGGTAAGGTACCCCGGGGCAAGAGGAATGTGGTGATGACGTTGAGCCTGGCAGGGGACGGATTACCTACCGGTGACTGTTTGGGACGGCGGATATCCAGAGGATACCGACCGTGGCCGCTAGATGATGAGATATTGATACTGAGATGGGTCAGCCGGATGGCTGAGGCCAGAGATACCATGACATGGATTTATGAGATTTGAGACAGCTTTTGGGTGTCGTTACTGGACACCGATTTTCGTCGATTCATTGACATTATGCTGGCATTCTAAAAGAGTTTCAAAAACAAAAAGAGATAAATTATTCCTTATATATATATCTATTGAGATCTCAGATATTCATGTTGCATACATATTCGTACACTGATGTTGTATACCCACCTGCTAGTGCATCCAGTCATACCTGTATTATAGACGCTAGGATGCTTGTGTGCATGCATACGATAGCCTTTGTAGATGTTATTTATTACTCACGAGTTGGCAACTCACCCCCGTTGTGCCACAGTCTTTTGCAGGTCCGCTCCGTCAGTTCAGTAGCGGCGGGCGCACTTGTTCTTTTGCCTCTTTTGCCTGAGCTCGAGATTTGCTCATAGGTGGGTTATGTTATTATTTTTGTACCGCCTTGTATATTCTTGTATCTAGTGTACTCCATCTACTGTTTCTACCAGATTTATTGTATATTGACCTAGAGATGAGACTGTGAGGTTTGTGGATTTTATGCTGTATTTTGGGGTCGAGCTCACTTGAGCCGACATGCTACTTTTTTCATGCTTCCTTATGATCATTACGCTTGTTGTCATTTATATTGCGTGGGATTTGTGACCGCCTTATGGCGAAGAGCTAGCTCCCGCTTGGGGATGCCTTTTTGTTGGTTTTACATATATTCTTGTTGTACCCATTTTTGGGGGCTAGTATTTACAAAGGAGACTCTGCCGAAATTTTCGGGAAAATTAGTATTGTTTTTAAAAGGGGGTTTTATATGACTTATTTGATAAACTTGCTTTCGAATGTTTGGGTTTTCTTCACTCTTTTGCTTAATTGGTTTTGTTCTCTGGGCTTTTGGCTTACTTATTTTACGGACGCCTTTAGACGTTTCGTAAACTTAAGTGCCAGTCACGTTCCGTACCCTGCGGGTCGTGACATTCTCCTTTTGGGTGGTGTGAGAATCCAGATATTCTCCTGTTTCCTGTTCATTCTTATAACACTTATAAGATAGAACGGGTTCAACGTTCCCCTGCACAGTATAACATGCGGGTTTGGTCAATACATCCATATTATTATCTTTATTAAGGCATGAAATGGTCGCTACCTGGAGAGAGAGAGAAGAAAACACTTTAGCGTATGCTCGTGCAAGATCAGATTGGTTATTATCTTATCTAATCAGGATGGCTCCCACTGCTTTTTATCAAATCTTCCTTCAATCCCTAAAAGGAAAGACTAGCCGGGATTAATTACACACTACAAGTTCGTCGATCTTTCAGCCAGGCCAGTGTCGGTACTTTGAGGGAGGTCCCCCGTGCTTTCGCACGAACCTAATTAATGTAAACCTCGTTTTCCCAGAGGCGTAACCTCGTTGACACCTTTCTAGACACCTACTTGATCGGCTAATTGCAATGTGTAAAACTCTCCCAGGAGTAACTCTTACTCCCAGCGGGTATCGGGATCCAACTATCTCATAGAAGGTATGCAATCTCATTGCAAATTTCAACACTTGAAATTCCCGATAATGCTTTCGCCCCTAGCGTCCTATGACCTTGACGGAGGCCAAACAACCCATAGTCCGCTAGTCAAGTTCAACCCGTCATTTCCTGATTGAATCAAACCCACCCGCACGACCCTTGACGGAGGCCAAACAATGCCGTACGAATACCCTAATCAATCGCATCATATGCCAGCAGATAAGCACAAGTTAGCTACCGTACACTGCGCCTTGACGGAGGCCAAACTACCGCAGCACATATACTAACTAGTACTTATCTGAAATGACGGAGGGCTACGCAGGTTTTTCATAAAAAACCATGAGCGTAATGAACTTGATATCGTTGTAGAATCAAATGAAGTTTTGAAATGGAGTGATTTTGAGGCTTTTCTAGTTTTGCTAAAGGGGTCACTCCCGGTGAAGGGATCATCGGCCCTTTCCTCGTCGAATGAGGTGCAGGATATATCATATATATCACTGTGCAAAGCAAAACTCAAAAACGATCAAAAGCAAACCGAGTGTGTAGCATCTGCCAGTTATTGCTAAAGGAGTCACTCCCGGTGAAGGGATCTCGGTCCTTTCCTCATCGAATAAGGTGCAGGGTATATCATATATACCGCTATGCAAAGCAAGAACTGTAGCTACCTGTTTTGTTTAAAATTTGATTCTACAACATCTTAGGATTCTTTTCTTTCATTAATCACATTAATGAAGTCCCATCATTTAAATACCTAAACATCACAGATAAATACGACGTACACTTATGCCATCCGCATTCGCCTCGATGTCCCCTCGTGTACCGTTAGGTTAGGTAACTAACGACAGAGCAGGGCAGGGCTAGTGCGGGTGCAAAACATAAGTAACGTCTATATAATATATCATATATACTATATAAAGTATCTATCACAGAACATCACATGATCACATCACAGATATCGCAGCAGAAGAAACATATGAAATATTGGATATACTAGGACGTCCGTGTTTTCAATACGAGCCAGTATAAAACACGGATTCCACGGTCGTGATGAATAGCCAATCCCACACCCGTAGACCCCTACGAGAGCGGCAAGCAACCCTGCCAATTCTAGGGTTAGGAGACTCGTACTCGACTCCTCGAGTTGGTCTACCACTGGACCCCAGAACCCGGTTACTTGTGCTCCCCTCCTTGGGTCTATCCTAATGCGGAAAAGTAAATAATATACAAAAGGTGACGACTTCCGCTACCTGGAAGTGTCCCAAATAAAAGAATATTACATACAAGTTTTTACATGAATGAAAATGAAAAACACTCATCTCACATAAAAAACCCCGGCTATTCAAACACGACGATCCAATATAACATGTCCAGCAACACATAACATCACATGTCATCAACGTAAGTAAATATGCGCATCCCAATTGTCGTTGACATATAGCAACGAAACCAGCGATATCACATATTACACTTACGGTCACAGAAAAGAAAGTGTAAAACTACAACAGTTGGAATCCGCAACCTCATTAGACATCGCATGCCTAATCAAATGAAATACTTAGACATCACATGCCTGACAGTTATAAACACCGCATTTTAGTCTCATTATCGAAAACTCTTTTCAATATCAAGTGAAACTAAACTGCTAGATTTATAACATTCATTCAGTTATCTCATAACTGTTTGTGAATTCCAATTATTGTATCACATTCCAGATAAACAGAAAATGTTAAACTTTCTGATCGAACAGTCGAATACCCAAGTTTTCCCGATACAGCTCAACACATGAAATAAGTCTAACAACATTCAGTTCGTGCCTCAGTACCAACGGTCCAGCCGTAGAAGGGTCAAGCCAACGCCTCACATGTGGCACGCCGTACTGCCCTAAACCCGAAGGTTCAAAGGGCAGTTTAAGACGGTCACATAATCGAGTTAAGGTTTGTTGTCTTCTAGAGGGTCCATCGCGTTACTTGCACTACTTAGAACGTCGTTAAACTACGGAAAAATCCAACACTTGGAAATTTCCCGACAGGAGAAAAGTTGGGTATTTATATCCGGTCGAACTTTTTAACAAATTCAAAAATTATCCGGAAATACACAAAGACGAAGTTTGATAATCCGGTCGAAACACCGAAGCTCCAAAACAACCCCAGAAAATGCAACTCTTGAATAAATTTTAAAAATTCCCAGGAAAACCAGCACTGGAAAATAAGAATTACTGTGCAGAATTCTTTGTTTAATGAGGCCGTACGGCCGCGGAACCGCCGCATGAGCCATGCTCATGCCGCGGAACCGCGGCTGTTTGGTGGATTTGGGCTGTCGAATTTCACAGTAACTCTTAGAATCACCTGCTGATTTTTCTGCATATTTTTAATTTTGAAAAATCCCAGATTTTAGAAAATGTACAGAGAGCATTTTGTGAGTTAGGGTTTCGGTTCGTTCGGACTTCAAACTCCGTCTAGACTTCGCCTAAGGCTCTAGCTAGGCTCTGATACCACTGTAGGGTTCCTAGGCACACTATAGAGGTCTTACAAGGCATCAACCATGCCAATTTAAAATTTTATAGGTGCCGAGAAACCCTAATACGGATCGTCGGCTAGAATTCTAGGCGAAATACGAATCTAGTTAACACTTTAACTAAAGGAGAGAGGCTACTACCTTTGTAGATCCGGTTCTCCACTTCCTTAGCTCCACGTGGGTGTCCTCTCGCTGTCCATCATGAATCCCGAACTCATTCGTCGGCTTCATCGGAGAAACGGGCGAGCTAGGTCATCGGCTTCGTGTCAAAGACGATCTACGTCGAGGCATCACAAGTTCAAGCTCCGACTTCACAAAGTTGTGAAACTTGTGAAGAAAACACCCAAAACAACTTGGCAAGAGGTAGAGGGTGAAGAAATAGGAGGTGGGTTCACTTTAGAATTGGATTTCTCTCACTAGAACTCAAGTTGCCATTGATGGCATCAAGGTTTCTATCTTGAAGAAGAAGGAGAAGATGAAAGAATATGATAAGTGTTCTATTTTAAAAATGAAACTAATATGAATACTTATCATATCTTGACCATGGTCAAGTGTAGAGATTAAACTAAGGTTAGTTTGAATGGTTAGGGTTAAGAATGAGATAAGGATGGTGGACTTTGTCAAAGCTTCAAGAAGCTTCAACATAGAAACAAAATAAGCCACCATTCTTAACTAAATCCTTTCCAAATAAATAAACAAATAAATAAATGAAAAACCAAAACCCTAATCATCATTTAACCATGGTTTAATCCTTTACACTTAACCACATTATCAAGTATCATCAAACATGATACAAAAATATGCACAAAAGTATATCACATATACTTCTTGCACATCAAGTGAGAAAATCCATATAAAGTGAACCAATACTAGTTAATGCAAAGTAATATATCAAATATATAATTATACATTAAATCATTAAATCAACACTTGATTTAACGATCCGGTCATATCGCATATAACCGACTAGTATCCTATGTATCGGCTTATCGAATCAATCCTTGATTCGATATCTAGGTTATATCGAATATAACCAATCGATACATCCATCGCGAGAATGAAATACGGTATCACATACACGCATTATTCTCGGTCCTGCACATATCTCATATGCACTCCTATTTCATTTTGCTTGAGCCAGGAAACCTCTGTGTAGGACTCTAAAGACTCGTCAATACGCCGGTAGCAGATGATGATCATATCAAGCACCCACAAGCCGCAAGCGGTCTGCTAAACGTAACGGCCATCCGGGTATTGAGCGATCAGAAGATCGACGAGTTAGCCCGCTCACACTCCTGTGAATCCAACCAGTAACACTTAACGTACAGTCCGGTCTGTTCGTCTGATATGTCGCATATCAAGTCTAGGGGTGGTATACGTCAGACCCCAATAACCGATATGTCGTGCCGATGTGAGGCTCATAACGGGTCGAGAAACTACTGGTAACACTTACCAGCAAATCTCTGATCAGCCCTGGCCAGGGACTTCCCTGTTACGGCCAATCGAGCACAGCGCAACATCAACCCCCAATACCGGGAGAGACGAAACCCCTCCTATCGCTCATTGCCTCCATATGACTCGGGACTGTACCCAAAGACCACCGTTTTGCACGCCCTCATGGACGTGGTAAGGTGGAGATCAAAGCACAGTGGGAATCACACAAGACTCTATGACGATCTCGGGTCTACAGACTAACCTGCACAAGTGTCACCTGAGAACTGCCATCTGACGTGAGGTATAATACCATCTGGAAGTTCTCGGCGAGTCCGTCCAGTGTACCCAGTCTCCACTGACCACCCGTACACCATCTCTGATGTCAAACACCAATGGATATGGGATCATCCATCGCCCATCTCATGGGTCGAGAAGCGTATACGCTAGTCTACTCTGGTATATCGATGCCCTGTCTCGATACACCCACGACTAGGGACCTTGAAGGATGTACTTATGGACTACCATGTCCCCACTAGTATGATCTGCATCATAGTCCAGGAGTCAAGTACACATCCTAAGGGCTTTACCAACATGTAACTATAAGACAGTTTAAAGAGACTAGTGTACATGTTAAGAAAAAGAGTAACCAGATAACATACTATCTTTAGAATTGGATTTCTCACTCATTTCATCAATCCACCATTGATGAAGTCAAGCTTCTTCATCTTGAAGAAGAAGAAGAAGAAGATAATCTTATGATAAGTTAATTGAAAAGAATAATAAAATGATTCTTATCATAAAATTAACCATGGTCAAGTGTAGAGACTAAACTAGGGTTAGTGGGAATGGTTAGGGTTAAGGTTGAGATAAGAATGGTTGACTTGATCAAAGCTTCAAGAAGCTTCAACATAAAAACAAAACAAGCCACCATCCTTAAAACTTTCCAAAATGAATATATAAATAAATAAATAAATAGATAATAAGAGAATAAACAAAACCCTAACCACTCTCACAACCATGGTTTAATCTTCACACAAACCCAAGTTTGCATGCATCATCAAACATGATACAAGCAAGTGCACAAATTCATATCGCATATGCAATGCGCACATCCGAGCGAGAAAATCCATTTAAAGTGAACCGATATTAGTTAATGCAAAGTAATATATCAAATATATTATTATACATTAAATCATTAAATCAACACTTGATTTAACGATCCGGTCATATCACATATAACCGACTAATATCCAATGTATCGGCTTATCGAATCAATCCATGATTCGATAACTAGGTTATATCGCATACAACCATTCGACACATTCATCGCGAGAATATAACACGGTATCACATACACGCATTATTCTCGGTCCCGCACATATCTCATATGCGCTCCTATTTCGTTTTGCTTGAGCCAGGAAACCTCGGTGTAGGACTCTAAAGACTCGTCAATACGCCGGCAGCAGGTGATGATCATATCAAACACCCACAAGCCGCAAGCGGTCTGCTAAACGTAACGGCCACCCGGGTATTGAGTGATCAGAAGATCGACGAGCAAGCCCGCTCACACTCTAGTGAATCCAACCAGTAACACTTACCGTACAGTCCGGTCTGATCATCTGATATGTCGCATATCTCGCCTAGGGGTGGTAAACGTCAGACCCCAATAGCTCGATAAGTCGTGTCGATATGAGGTCTATAACAATTCGAGAAACTACTGGTAACACTTACCAGTAAATCTCAGCAACCCTGGCCAGGGATTTCCTGTTATAGCCAATCGAACACAGCGCAACATCAACCCCCTATACCGGGAGAGACGAATCCCCTCCTATCGCTCATTGCCTCCATGAGACTCGGGACTGTACCCAAAAACCACCGTTTTGCACGCCCACTTGGACGTGGTAAGATGGAAATCAAAGCACAGTGGGAACCACACAAGACTCTATGACGATCTCGGGTCAACAGACTACTCTGTACCAGTGTCACCAGAGAACTGCTATCTGACGTAAGGTATAATACCATCTGGGAGTTCTCGGCGAGTCCGTCCAGTGTACCCAGTCTCTACTGAGCACCCGTACATCATCTCTGATGTCAAACACCAATGGATATGGGATCATCCATCGCCCATCTGTATCGGTCGAGAAGGTATACGCTAGTCTACTCTGGTATATCGATGCCCCGTCTCGATACACCCACGACTAGGGACCTTGAAGGATGTACTTATAGACTACCATGTCCCCACTAGTATGATCCGCATCATAGTCCAGGTAGTGAAGTACACATCCTAAGGGCTTTACCAACATGTATCGGAGAGACAATCAGTGTACACGTTAAGGTAAAGAGTAACCAGATAGCATACTATCATGTCGAGCGAGAAAGTCCTCCCTATATATGTCCAAGCATCCACTACAATATACATCCTATGTATAGTAATGGCCTCTAGGGCATACATATAACTAACAATCTCCCACTTGCACTAGGGCCATCTGATAGCAGTGGTTGTAGTATCTCATACTCAACCATCCCATAAAAGTCTCTCTCTGGGAACAGGCCTTTGTTAGTGGATCCGCTGTGTTGTCCTCTGAGTCTACTCTCCAAACCTCGATCACCCTGGAGATCATCCATCTCCATGATCAGGTGACACTGCCTTAGAATATGTCTGGATCACTGATGGGACCGGCGTTCCTTGGCATAAGCCACAACTCCATTGTCTCACAATGGTTGGAACGTAGTTCATCTCATGAACAAATATACACCCAAACAGCCTCTTTGGTAGCATCTTAAGTAGCGATGTATTCAGCCTTAATCGTCTAGTATGTCACGGTATCTATCTTGGAACTCTTCCAACATACCGTCCCTTTACTGAGGGTAAAGACAACGCCTGTGACTGACATTCAGTCGTCTTTATCACCCTGGAACACTTCCAGTGATTCTTCCTAGGATCGATTGATACCATCTCACTACAATTAGTGAGACTCCTAACATCCATTTAGATCTATCTCATAGATCCAAAAACCAGGATTTAGGAGGTATCACTTTGATCCTATATGGAGAATCATTGTGATAAACGGAGATTGATCGAGCGTAGCATAGGAAACTCTTTCCCTATCAAGAGTATGTCATCCACATACTCTACGAGAATCGCCACCATACTCCCTACTACCTTTTTGTTTATACAAGGTTCATCTACCATTTTGATGATGTCAAACTCTTTGACTATTTCATCAAAACAGATGTTCCAACTCCGCGATACCTGCTTTATCCTATAAAGTATCTTGTACACGTTTCCGCTGCTCCCACTGTTTACGAAGCCCTCTGGCTGTGTACTTATAGACGTCCTCTTCTAAAACATCATTTAGAAAAGCAGTCATGGCACCCAACCTCCAGATATCGTAGTCATGGTATGTAGCCGTGGCAAGTAGGATCTGGATGGACTTAAGCATAGTCACTTGAAAAGGTTTCATCATAATCCACGTCTGGTCGATGACGAAAACCTTTAACAATTCTAGGTTTGAAAGTCTCAACCTTTCCATGTACACCAAGTAATCTTCTCAAGATATACTTGCTCCTGATGGGGATTTAACCCTTCAGATATAGCAACCAAAGTCCATACTTTGTTGGTGTACATGGATTCCATCTCAGATCGCTAAGCATCCAGCCATTCTTACAGAGTCTTACTCTCGATGGCCTGCTCGAAGCTAGTTGGGTCATCATCTCATGATGCAATCCTCGCTCCTACTGTCATAGAGTAACCGAAGTATCTCTCAGGCGGGTGAGGAACCTTACTAGATCGGCGGAGAGGCTGAGGTTCGTTGGTAAGTATTGAATCCTTTGGTTCTTTCAAATCATCAGCTGCAGTTTGTATAGCTGGAACATTTCCAGTTCTACATAACTGACTTTGCCTCGAGCTTGTCCGGATTATGCTTTTAGACATAGCCCGGACAACCCCAAATTTTAACTAACTTAAGATATGGGCTCTTCCCTTATCATATCACATATGAAATGGTAGGCAATTGATTTGATTTGAACCCTATTCAATAGGTATGCAGCTTCTCAAGTGCATAACTCCCAAAAAGGAAAAAGGTAACTCAGTAGTACTCATCATAGAGCACACCATATCAGATAGGGTGTATCTGCTCCGCCCCGACATACCATCGTGCAATGGTGTATACGGAGGAGTAATGCTGAGAGAGAATCTCATTCTCCTTTAGAATAATCCAGGAATTCCGTGCTCAAGTATTCTCCTCCTTGATCTCATCATAGGACATAATACTTATACCCGTATTGGTTCTCTACTTCTAACTTATATTCTGTGAATATCTCAAAGGTTCAGACTTGTGTTTCAACAGGAACATATGTCTGAATCTTGAGAGATTATCAGAGAACGTAATGAAGTATAAAGAACCAGTCCTGGCATGTGTAGACAGGGGACCTACATACATCAACATGTATCATCCCAAGAGTTCACTAACTCTTTCTCTGTTTCCAGTAAACGGAGCAATGGTCATCTTATCTTTGTGACATGACTGGCGAGTTTCACAAGATGTAAGTTCAAACTAATTTAAATATGCATCTTTATGTAACTCTAGTTGGTCGGGTCGCATTGATATGACCTAGTCTACAATACCTCAAGAAGAATTCGTTCAGTTCTGAACTCTTCCTCTTGTGTGTGATCCGTATACTAAGAACTGTAGTTTGATTTAGAACATCAACACTTTTAGATAACATGCCTGAACCGATCAACTTTTGATATAGGAAATGTTCAAAACATTATCCAACAATACAAAATTTTATCATTTCTTTACTAATAAAGAGACTGATATGATTTTGTATATCAGGTTCGGTATCTAATAACATTTGTTCAGAATCAATGTATTGGTAATACAGGGTGACAGTGACCAACAGACTTGGCTGTAACTCTTGCCCCGTTTTCTGCCTCATGAAACTTATCACCCGTTCTCAGTTCTTCTACCTTTCTGTAGCCCTTTGTAACATATTACATATGTGGGATCCTGATCTGGTATCACATACCCAGGACGTAAAGGATACTGAGAAACAGTTCTCTGTAATGAACACACCCGAAGATGATGCATCAGCATGCACTCTCTTCGTTTGGGCGGCACGGGAATTCTGGTAATCCCCAATTTCCTGCTCTGTCTTATAACAATTATAAGTTGGAGCGGGACCAACGTTCCCCAGCTCAGTATAACAAGCGGGTTCGGTCAATATTCCGTATTATTATCTTGATTAAGGCGTGATATGGTCGCTACCTGGAGAGAGAGAGAAGAAATCACTCAGCGTGCGCTCTAGCAAGAATAGATTGGTTATTATTTTATCTAATCAGGATGGCTCCCACTAGTTTTTATCAAATCTTCCTTCAAACCCTAAAAGGAAAGACTAGCCGGGATTAATTACACACTACAAGTTCGCCAATCTTTCAGCCAGGCCAGTGTCGGTACTTTGAGGGAGGTCCCCCGTGCTTTCGCACGAACCTAATTAATGTAAACCTCGTTTTTCCAGAGGCGTAACCCCGTTGACACCTTTCTAGACACCTACTTGATCAGCTAATTGTAATGTATAAAACTCTCCCAGGAGTAACACTTACTCGCAGCGGGTATCGGGATCCAACTATCTCATAGAAGGTATGCAATCTCATTGCAAATTTCAACACTTGAAATTCCCGATAATTTTGCCCCTAGCGTCCTATGACCTTGATGCAGGCCAACAAACCATAGTGCGCTAGTCAAGTTCAACCCGTCATTTCCTGATTGAATTAAACCCATCCGCACGACCCTTGACGCAGGCCAACAAAGTCGCACGACTACCCTGATCTAATCTGCATCATATGCATAAGAAGATAAATAATAGTTAGCTACCGCACACTACGCCTTGACGCAGGCCAACAAACGTAGCACGAATACTAACTACCACTTATCTGAAATGACGGAGGGCTACGACAGGTTTTTCTGAAAACCTATTGCGTAATGAACTTGATATCGTTGTAGAATCAAATGATTTTGAAATGGAGTGCTTTTGAGGCTTTTCTAGTTTTGCTAAAGGAGTCACTCCCGGTGAAGGGATCGTCGGTCCTTTCCTCGTCGAATGAGGTGCGGGATATATCATATATATCACTGTGCAAAGTAAAAACTCTTAAAAGCAATCAAAAGACAAACCGAGTGTGTAGCATCTGCCAGTTATTGCTAAAGGAGTCACTCCCGGTGAAGGGATCTCGGTCCTTTCCTCATCGAATAAGGTGCAGGATATATCACATATACCTCTGTGCAAAGCAAGAACTGTAGCTACCTTTTTTAATTTTGAAATTCGATTCTACAACATCTTAGGTTTCTTTTATTTCATTAATCTCATTAATGAAGTCCCACCATTTAAATACCTAAACATCACAGATAAATACGACGTACACTTATGCCATCCGCATTCGCCTCGATGTCCCCTCGTGCACCGTTAGGTTAGGTAACTAACGGCAGAGCGGGGCAGGGCTAGCGCGGCTGTAAAACATAAGTAACGTCTATATAATATATCATATATACTATATACAGTATCTATCACAGAACATATCATGATCACATCACAGATATCGCAGCAGAAGAATCATATGAAATATTGGATATACTAGGACGTCCGTGTTTTCAATACGAGCCAGTATAAAACACGGATTCCACGGTCGCGATGAATAGCCAAACCCACACCCCAAGACCCCTACGAGAGCGGCAAGCAACCCTACCAATTCTAGAGTTAGGAGACCCGGACTCGACTCCTCGAGTTGGTCTCCCACTGGACTCCAGAACCCGGTTACTTGTGCTCCCCTCATTGGGTCTATCCTAGTGCGGAAAAATAAATAATATACAAACGGTGACATCTTCCGCAACCTGGAAGTGCCCCAATAAAAGAATATTACATACAAGTTTTTACATGAATGAAAATGAAAAACACTCATCTCACATAAAAACCCCCGGCTATTCAAACACGACGATCCAATATAACATATCCAGCAACACATAACATCACATGTCATCAACGTAAGTAAATATGCGCATCCCAATTGTCGTTGACATATAGCAACGAAACCGACGATATCACATATTACACTTACGGTCACAGAAAAGAAAGTGTAAAACTACAACAGTTGGAATCCGCAACCACCTCAGACATCGCATGCCTGACCAAATGAATTTCTTAGACATCACATGCCTAACAATTATAAACCCCGCATTTTAGTCTCATTATCGAAAACACTTTTCAATATCAAGTCGGACAATTCAACAAGATTCCCGAAAAACTGATCGAATGCTCGTCGTAAACTTTAGTAGACGGCCGCACCCCCGATACCGTCGACGAAGTGCACCAAGGCGGAACACCGCTGCCGCGAGCACCCAAACGGATGCTTTCGGCGATGGGGTTCTCCTACAGTCACTTGGTCGGGGCTATGGAGTGAGGCTGTCTATTAAGTTTACCCGGCGAGTATCCGTGTACACTACGTGATTGCGACGGACTTTTGATCACATCAAAATTCCGTGGCAACCGATCAAGTGAGACTAAAGTGCTATGTTTATAACATTCATTCAGTTATCTCATAACTTCTTATGAATTCCAATTATTGTATCCCATTCCGGATAAATAGAAAATGTTAAACTTTTTCGATCGAACATTCAAACACCCAAGTTTTCCCGAAACAGATCAACTCTTGAAATAAGTCTAAAAACATTCAGTTCGTGTCTCAGTACCAACGGTCCAGCCGTAGAAGGGTCAAGCCAACGCCTCACATGTGGCACGCCGTACTGCCCCAAACCCTAAGGTTCAAAGGGCAGTTCAAGACGGTCACATAATCGAGTTAAGGTTTGTTGTCTTCTAGAGGGTCCATCGCGTTACTTGCACTACTTAGAACGTCGTTAAACTACGGAAAAATCCAATACTTGGAAATTTCCCGACAGGGGAAAAGTTGGGTATTTTTATCCGGTCGAACTTTTTAACATATTCCAAAAATTATCCGGAAAGCCACACAGACAAAATTTGATAATCCGATCGAACATTCGAATTCCCAAAACAACCCAGAAAAATTCAACTCTTGAATAAATTATAAAAATTTCCAGAAAATCCAGAACTGAAAACTAAGAATTAAGGTGCAAAATTCGATGCACAAAAAGACAAAGTGGCCGCGGAACCGCTGCATGAGCATGCTCATGCCGCGGATCCGCGACGATATTAAGGAATTAGGCTCTCGAATTTTGCAGTAACCCTTAGATATTCCTGCTGATTTTTCTGAATATTTTTATTTTCGAAAAACTCTAGATTTTAGAAAAAGTCCAGAGAGCATGGAAATTTTGGGGTTTCGGTTCGTTCGGACTTCAAACTCCGTCTAGACTTCGCTTAAGGCTCTAGCTAGGCTCTGATACCACTGTAGGGTTCCTAGGCACCCTAATGAGGTCTCACAAGGCATCAACCATGCCAATTTCAAATTTAAACGGTGCCGAGAAACCCTAGAACGGATCGTTGGCTAGATTTCTAGGCGAAACAATTAACTAGTTAACACTTAACTACAAGTAAACGGAAATACAACCTTTGTAGATCCGGTTCTCCACCTCCATAGCTCCGCAATGAAGTCTTCTCGCTGTCCATATCAAATCCCGGGCTCTAGCGTCGGCTTCATCGGAGAAAGAGCGGGCTAGGTCATCGACGACGTGCCGAAGATGATCTACGTCGAGGCATCGCTAGATCAAGCTCCAACTTCACCAAGTCTAGAAAACTTGTGAAGGAAACACACTCTACTATTTGGCAAGAGGTAGAGGATGAAGAAATAGGAAGTGGGTAGTCTTTAGAATTGGATTTCTCACTCATTTCATCAATCCACCATTGATGAAGTCAAGCTTCTTCATCTTGAAGAAGAAGAAGAAGAAGAAGATAATCTTATGATAAGTTAATTGAAAAGAATAATAAAATGATTCTTATCATAAAATTAACCATGGTCAAGTGTAGAGACTAAACTAGGGTTAGTGGGAATGGTTAGGGTTAAGGATGAGATAAGAATGGTTGACTTGATCAAAGCTTCAAGAAGCTTCAACATAAAAACAAAACAAGCCACCATCCTTAAAACTTTCCAAAATGAATATATAAATAAATAAATAGATAATAAGAGAATAAACAAAACCCTAACCACTCTCACAACCATGGTTTAATCTTCACACAAACCCAAGTTTGCATGCATCATCAAACATGATACAAGCAAGTGCACAAAATCATATCGCATATGCAATACGCACATCCGAGCGAGAAAATCCATTTAAAGTGAACGGATATTAGTTAATGAAAAGTAATATATCAAATATATTATTATACATTAAATCATTAAATCATTAAATCAACACTTGATTTAACGATCCGGTCATATCACATATAACCGACTAATATCCAATGTATCGGCTTATCGAATCAATCCATGATTCGATAACTAGGTTATATCGCATACAACCATTCGACACATTCATCGCGAGAATATAACACGGTATCACATACACGCATTATTCTCGGTCCCGCACATATCTCATATGCGCTCCTATTTCGTTTTTCTTGAGCCAGGAAACCTCTGTGTAGGACTCTAAAGACTCGTTAATACGCCGGCAGCAGGTGATGATCATATCAAACACCCACAAGCCGCAAGCGGTCTGCTAAACGTAACGGCCACCCGGGTATTGAGTGATCAGAAGATCGACGAGCAAGCCCGCTCACACTCCAGTGAATCCAACCAGTAACACTTACCGTACAGTCCGGTCTGATCGTCTGATATGTCGCATATCTCGCCTAGGGGTGGTAAACATCAGACCCCAATAGCTCGATAAGTCGTGTCGATATGAGGTCTATAACAATTCGAGAAACTACTGGTAACACTTACCAGTAAATCTCAGCAACCCTGGCCAGGGATTTCCTGTTATAGCCAATCGAACACAGCGCAACATCAACCCCCTATACCGGGAGAGACGAATCCCCTCCTATCGCTCATTGCCTCCATGAGACTCGGGACTGTACCCAAAAACCACCGTTTTGCACGCCCTCTTGGACATGGTAAGATGGAAATCAAAGCACAGTGGGAACCACACAAGACTCTATGACGATCTCGGGTCAACAGACTACTCTGTACCAGTGTCACCAGAGAACTGCCATCTGACGTAAGGTATAATACCATCTGGGAGTTCTCGGCGAGTCCGTCCAGTGTACCCAGTCTCTATTGAGCATCCGTACATCATATCTGATGTCAAACACCAATGGATATGGGATCATCCATCGCCCATCTGTATGGGTCGAGAAGGTATACGCTAGTCTACTCTGGTATATCGATGCCCCGTCTTGATACACCCACGACTAGGGACCTTGAAGGATGTACTTATAGACTACCATGTCCCCACTAATATGATCCGCATCATAGTACAGGTAGTCAAGTACACATCCTAAGGGCTTTACCAACATGTATCGGAGAGACAATCAGTATACACGTTAAGGTAAAGAGTAACCAGATAGCATACTGTCATGTCGAGCGAGAAAGTCCTCCCTATATATGTCCAAGCATCCACTACAATATACATCCTATGTATAGTAATGGCCTCTAGGGCATACATATAACTAACACTATCATATCGAGCAAGAAAGTCATCTCTATATATGTCCAAGCATCCAATATAATATACATCATCTGTACAATACTGGTCTCTAGGGCATACATACAACTAACACGAGTGGCCTACTCACGGTGTTGAAGGAGGTTGCTTCGCTTCGGGTACTTGGCGGGTAGTTTGCCGCACCCGTAGAGGTCTTGGGTAGGGTATTCGGCTATTCACCGCGACCGTGTAATCCGCTTTTCGTTGCAGGCTCGAACGGATTACGGATTCCTAGTATATCCAATGTATTCATCTGTGATCTGTAATGTCTATCATTGCTATATATTTATATACTATAACTATTTAGGCGTTGCTTATGTTTTACAGCCGCGCTAGCCCAGCCCCCGCTCTGTCGTTAGTTAAGTAACCTAACGGGTGATGACGGGGCCCCGTGGCGAATGCGAATGGCATAAGCGTACGTCATATTTTGGTTGTTTTCTGCAATGGTAGGATTAAATGATGGGACGCATTAAAAGAACTAATGCAAGAAAATAAACCAAGTAAAAGTCGATTGGAACACTTTGAAAACCACTCGGTTCTTTTTAAAATTAAACTTTTAAACGCGGAGCTTGAACCCCTCCTTTTAAAAGCTATCTCGTTCCATCGATTATATCAAGTTCACTACGTTCACGGTTTCGCCAAAACCATTCGTAGCCCCCCGTCATTCCACATGAATGGTCAAAAAGTATTCAAGCCATCTATTTTGGCCATAGTCAAGGCATAGTGATTGGTAGCTATTAGGTATTCATGTGCAGCATAGATAGATGCGTTGGTTTGGGGCAGTCGTGCTGCCATTTTACCCAAAGTCAAGGGTAGGTACGGGTGGGTCCAAATTAACCAGGAGAATGACAGGTAGAACTTGACATGTGACTTATGATATTTTGGCCAAAGTCAAGGTCATAAGAGTATGGGGCAAAAATCCACATCGGGAGTTTCATAAGTACTGAAACTTGCTAGCGCTGCATACCATTTGGAGTGTGATGATTCTGGTAGGATTCCTTCGGTTTTATCACGCGATGATATTTGGATCCCGATCCTACTGTGAGTATATGCTACTCCTTGGGAAAACTCTAACTTAACGATCAATGCTATAAACCTAGTAGATGTCTAGAAAGGTGTTAGCGGGGCTACGCCCACAGGGAAAAGAGGTTACTTAATTAAGGAACTTCGCAAAAGCGTTGGAAAACCTCCCTCGAAGTACCGACACTGGCCTGGCTGAACGGTTAAGCAAGTATTGTACGGTGAGATTGATCCCGACTAATCCTTTCTTTACGGTTTGAGAAGGGATTCGAGAGACAGTGGGAGCCATACAGTTTAGACAAACTAAAAACCACTATAAACTTGCAAGAGTATGATGCTAAAGTGTTTCTTTTCTCTCTCCTAATTGCAGCGACCATTCAACATGACCGGACTTAAGTTATTACTAGATAAAAACATACTGACAGGGCCAAACTACGAAGATTGGCTCAGGAATGTCAAGATGGCAATCACTTACGACAAGTTAGGGTATATCCTTACCACCAAAGCTCCCCCTGTCCCAGGTCCCACCTCCAGCGTCGCGGATAAGGAAATCCGTAAGACATGGGAGATCGATTGCGCGAAGGCCAAATGCCTCGTGCTTGCCTCGATGGACAATGAACATCAGAGGAGGCATGAGAATATGGAGCTAGAGACCATATTTCTCCATACAAAAGAACTGTATGGAGAGCAGTCTCGTATCGCAAGATACGAAGTGTCGAAGAAGTTATTTTCGGCAAGATTGGCCGTCGGATCATCGGTAGTGGAACACGTGCTTAAGATGATTGGCTACATAGAGGAGCTCGCGGACCTTGGGACCACGTTGGAGAATGAACTCTACACTGATTTGATTCTCCAGTCCCTTCCTTCCACTTACGCCAAGTTTATCCTTAACTTCAACATGCAAGGAAAGGAGGTTGAACTTTCCGAACTTCTGAACATGTTGTGGAGTGCTGAGGGCACCCTACAGAAAGGTAGGGAGACATCCACTTTGTTTATAGGAGGATATTCCTCTTCTAGATCCAGGGCGAAAGCCAAGGGTAAGAAGAAGAAAGCCCCCGCCAAACCAAGGGGCGGTGTCAGTAAAGTGGATACGAAGGGAAAAGGAAACGCAACAAAGGTAGCGGGAAAGCTGGTGGGGAAGGAAGAATGCTTCTACTGTCACAAAAATGGTCACTGGAAACAGGATTGCAAGGCTTGGAAGGCCAGAACACAGGATCTGAAGCGAGTTGCGGTTTCAGCTTCAGGTGTGTATGTTATTGAAAACTGTCTATCAATAAAAAATAAACTCTACATCCTGGGTATTGGATACCGGATCAGGGTCTCATATCTGTAATTCTTTGCAGGCGTTGAGAAAGCGTAGAGTTTTGAAGGTAGGTGACATGACCCTCAGAGTTGCAAATGGTGCTAGCATGGATGCTGAGGCCGTGAGGGACTATCACCGGGGATTGTCGGATGGACACTTTTTGGTTTTGCGTAGTTGTTATTATGTACCAAATGCAACCTGTAATATCATTTCTATATCTTTATTATCTAAAGAAGGTTATGAATTTGCATTTGTAAGTAATGTAGTGAACATTCATCTTAATCAAATTTTGATTGGGTCAGGTACATTGAACAACGGTATATACGTGTTAAACCAACCACAGATTTTCAATGTCCAGAATACACACAAAAGAAAGTCTCCAGAAATCAATAAAACTTTCTTATGGTATTGTAGACTCGGTCACATTAATGAGAGAAGGTTGACTAAGTTACATGCAGAAGGATATTTGGATCCGTTTGAATATCAATCGTATGCAACTTGTCAATCCTATCTCAAAGGAAAGATGACAAAGACTCCGTTCACTGGACACGGAGTAAGAGCGAGCAAGCTCTTGGGACTCGTACACAGCGACGTGTGCGGTCCAATGTCTACACATGCGTGAAGCGGTTATTCTTACTTCATTACTTTTACGGATGACTTTTCAAGGTACGGCTATGTTTTCTTAATGAAACATAAATCCGAGGCTTTTGAAAAATTCCAGGAATATAAGAATGAAGTAGAAAAACAAACAGGCAAAAGTATCAAGGCACTGAGATCTAATAGAGGTGGTTAATACTTGAGTGCCGAGTTCCTGGGTTACTTAAAAGAGAATGGAATTCTCTCTCAGCTTACTCCTCCATACACTCCGCAACATAACGGTATATCGGAGAGACGGAACCGAACCCTATTGGATATAGTACGGTCCATGATGAGTAACGCTGAGTTGCCGCGATCGTTCTGGGGATATGCGCTAGAATCAGCTGCATACCTTTTGAACCGAGTTCCAACTAAGACTATGCCTACTACACCATATCAGATGTGGTGTGGGAAGAGACCCTATCTTAATCACATTAAGACATCGGGATGTCCAGCTTTTGTAAAAAAGCAGCATACGGACAAGCTCGAGGTACGCTCAGTACAGTGCAAGTTTGTGGGATATCCAAAGAACTCCAAGGGATATTTCTTCTATTGCGAAGAGGAATAAAAGGTTTTTGTTTCTCGCCATGCCCACTTTCTAGAACACTAGTTCATAGAAAAAGAAATAAGTGGGAGCGCAATAGAATAGGAAGAAATTCCAGAACCACGAGCTATTACTGAAAGCTTAGTAGAACCAGAGGGTTCGAAAGATCAGGACATTCCCACGCCACTCCGCAGGAGTAGTAGGCAGTCTCATCCGCCCGAGAGATACTACGGTTTTCTCATTGACGGGGATAGAGAGGATTGCATCATAGATTGTGATGAGCTTACTAGCTTCCAGCAAGCCATTCAGAGCGTCGACTCGGTAAAATGGCTGGATGCAATGCGGGCCGAAATGGAGTCCATGTACACCAACAAAGTATGGACGTTGGACATTGCTCCAGATGGGGTAAAACCCGTAGGATGCAAGTGGATCTTCAAAAGGAAGATTGGTGTAGATGGACAGGTTGAGACCTATAAAGCTAGACTGTTGCAAAGGGTTTTCGTCAGCGACCTGGTTTGGAATATGACGAAACCTTTTTTCCAGTAGCTATGCTAAAATCCATTCGGATCCTTCTTGCCATTGCTGCCTTCCACGATTATGAGATTTGGCAGATGGACGTAAAAAACGCTTTTCTAAATGGACATTTAGAGGAGTGTGTCTATATGGACCAGTCAGAGGGTTTCATTCAGAGTGGGAGCAGCGGAAAGGTGTGCAAGTTGCTTAAGTCCATTTATGGACTAAAGCAGGCATCGCGGAGTTGGAACATCTGTTTTGATGAGACGGTCAAGGAATTTGGCTTTATCAAAAATCTAGATGAACCATGCATCTATTGTAGATTTGTAGCGAGAACTGTAGTATTCCTTGATTTATACGTGGATGACATTCTCTTAATAGGAAATAACATTCCTATGCTACAATCTGTCAAGGGGTTCTTGTCACACAGGTTCTCCATGAAAGACCTGGGTGATGCCTCATACATTCTGGGGATCCGGATCTACCATGTCAGATCCAAGAGGATTTTAGGACTTTCACAGTCTAGGTACATCGACACCATACTGAAAAGATTCAGTATGGAAGATTCCAAGCGCGGTAATCTACCGGCTTGTCACGGGATCACCCTTTCCAAAAAGATGTCTCCCAAGACTGATTTGGAGAGGGATCGCATGTCTATTATACCCTACGCTTCTGCGGTAGGCTCTATAATGTATGCGGTGTTGTGTACCAGACCAGATGTGGCTTATGCACTGAGTGTGGTAAGCAGGTATCAGTCAAACCCTGGGGAGAAACATTGGATAGCAGTAAAGAACATTCTCAAGTATCTGAGAAGGACTAAGGAGATGTTCTTGGTGTATGGCGGAAAAGACCTCCAGATTGAAGCCTTTGCTGACTCCAGCTTCCAGAGTGACAAGGATGATTCCAAGTCCATGTCGGGTTTTGTCTTTACCATCAATGGAGGGGCGGTGTGTTGGAAGAGCTCCAAACAGGAAACCGTTGCTGACTCGACTATGGAAACGGAATACATCGATGCATCTGATGCCGTAAAAGAAGCTGTCTGGATGTGGAAGTTCTTGAAAGAACTTCAGGTGGTTCCGTCCATTGTTGACCCAATACCTCTGTATTGCGACAACAACGGGGCTATAGCTTTAGCGAAGGAACTCAGGTCCCATCAGAAATCCAGACACATCTTAAGGCGGTATCACCTGATCAGGGAGATCGTGGATCGCCAGGAGATCGAGGTTCGGAGGGTTGCTTCAGAAGATAACACTACAGATCCATTCACGAAGGCCTTACCCCAGACTCAGTTCGAGCGGCTGATCGAGATGATAGGTCTTCGATACGCCAGTATATGGCCTTAGTGCAAGTGGGAGATTGTTAGTGTATATGCCTTAGAGGCCATTACTGTATCATACTAGTATGTATATTACTTGATGGAAGCTTGGGTTATTCACAGTTGTATATACAATCTTGCTCGAAATGGCAGTATGCTGCTTGGTTTGTCTCTGCTTTAATATGTGCATGTGTTTCTTTTAGCATATCGCTTATATACATATTAGTAGAGCCCTTAGGATCTTTGCTTGATTACCAGCGTTGTGATGGTGCACACACTCGTGGGGGCTGGGTAATCCATAAGCACATCCTTATACAGGTCCCTAGTCGTTGGACTATCGAGACAGGGCATCGATACTCCGGAGTAGACTAGCGTATGCGCTTCTCATCCCAGCGTGGGAGACGGTCTGTCCCACAGCCGTCAGTACGTCGTACTTGAGATAGTATGCAGGTGCTCGTTAGGTTATGAGTACACTGGACAGGACTCGTCGGGAACTGTTGGTTGGTATTATACCTATCGTCAGTTATCAGTTCCCAGGTGACATGAGTACAGCTTAGTTCGCTGACTTGACACTGTCACTTCGCCTCGAGTGTGTTCCCACTGTACTTTGATTACTACCCTACCACGGCTCAAAGGTGTCGTGCAAACAGGTAGTAGTTGGGTGCAATCTCGAAGCACTTGGAGGCAGTGACGGTTAGACAGGATTCGTCTCTCCCGGTATTAGGGGTTGACATCGCGCTGTGTCCAGGAGAGCCATTACACAAGTAGTCCCTGGCCAGGGCAAGCGAGATATACTGGCAGCTTTCCAGTGTTATCTCAGGGTGTTCTGGGCTACACTCCGACACGACTTGTACCGCTATTAGGGGACTGACGTTCACCGCCCCCTTAGGCCCGCCATGCGATGTATCAGATGAACAGACCGGACTGTACGGAGACTGTCACATACAGGCTCAGTAGGAGTTCAGATGGGGTCACCTCGTCAGTCTTCTTATCGGCATCTACCTGGGGACCGTTATGTACAGCTAGTGCCGCTTGCGGTCTGTGGTTAAACCCACTGTCAGCGTAGTGTCGAGTCTTTAGAGTCCCACACAGAGAGCTATTCGCCTTTAGGCAAAATGAGTAGAGGTCGTATGGTTTTGCGACAGGGTTCGTTCACATCCGCGCACTTGTGTACGTTTGCTGTCCGGACAGCTTATACTAGCGGGCTTTGGTTTAAGCCAGATCCTAGTATATGATTTGGGATTGGTTTTATCTCTTTGTATTCGTGTTCCACGGATCACGAATGCGGGTGCGTATGCACAGTTGATTGAGACAGAGGAAGAGGACTTTGATTAGGGTTAATGACCATTGTCATTTTGCTAGACCTAATGCTTATGTGTGTATTATGGTTAATTGAAATTAGTTTAATATAATTGTGCATGGTTAGGGTTGTTGACCATTTGACATTCTTGACTTGTTGACCTAGGTTGACAATTTGACCATCATCATTTCATTTGGAAGATGCTCTTTGATCCTTGCAATTTGCATTAAAAATGAAATGATAATGGTCATGTCTTGATTAAGCCATGACAATTATTTCACTAATTTTCAATTTACAATAATTCACACATATATGTGAGAATGCTTGATTATTCTCTCATTCTATCATATACTTTCTTTCTCTTGTTCTTCCTCTTCCTCAAGCTCTCCCCTCTCATGTGTTGAGAAACACTTGAGCTTGAGAAAAACCACTCCATAGTAATCTCTACTCTCATCTAGGGTTCTAGGATTAGCACTTTTAGCACCTTAGTTACTTCTAGCTTGAAGTTGAAGCCAAAGGTTGAGGCTTTCGGGTGGATCCTTCTTCGACTCGAGAAGGCAAAAAGGTGATCTCTTTCTTACACTCCAAGGTGCAAGGAGAGAAGGACATAAAGCCCTAGGTATAACCATTCTTCCTTGTAGCTAATTTCTAGTTAGCTTTTAGTTAGTTTTGTTTAGTAAAGATCCTGACTTCGTCTAGTCCATGTTGCCTAGAGTAGTAAAAATTCGATTTTTATTCCGTTTTCCGCCTCCCCGCAAGCACCGGGGTGGGCAACGTGGACTTACAATCCGGTCATATCACATATAACATAATAGATATCATATTATTTCCAGATTAGAATGCAGTATCACATACTCGTATTTAATCAGGCCCCATGCACATATTAGCATATGTGCCCAACTTCGTTTCGCTTGTACTAGGAAACTTCTGTGTGGGACTCTAAAGACTCGTCAATACGCCAGCAGTAGATAATGATCATATCAGTTACCCACAAGCCGTCAGTGGTACTAGCTGGACGTAACGGCTACCCAGATATTGAGTGATTAGAAGATCAACAAGCAAGCTTGTCCAAATTCTTATGAAGCCTATAAGTAACACTTACCGTACAGTCCAGTCTTTTTGTCTGATATGTCGCATATCGAGTCTGGGGGTGGAATCGTCAGACCCCAATAACTTGATAAGTCTTGCTGATGTGTGGCCTATAACGGTATGAGAAACTACTGATAACTCTTACCAGTAAATCTCATCAACATCCCTGGCCAGGAACTTCCTGTTATAGCCAATCGAGTATAGCGCAGCATTAACTCCTAATATCGGGAGAGACGAAACCTCTCCTATCGCTCATTGCTTCCATGTGACTCGGGACTGTACCTAAAATCCACCTTTTTGCACGACTTCTTAGAGCCGTGGTAGCGAGAAAATCAAAGCACAGTGGGAACCACATAAGATCTATGACGATCTCGGGTATACAGATTAACTTGTGCCAGTGTCACCAGAGAATTGCTATCTGATGATAAGTATAGTACCATCTAGGAGTTCTCGGCGAGTCCTGTTCGGTGTACTCATTCTCTAATGAGCATCTGTGTACAATCTTTGATGTCAAACACCAATAGATATGAGATCAACCATCGTCCCCTAAAGGCTCAAGAAACGTACACACTAGTCTACTCTGGAATATCGATGCCCTGTCTCGATACTCTCTCGACTAGGAACTGTTAAAGGATGTGCTTGTAGACTACTGTTCATCACAGAAAACTGTATTTTAATACCACTCATTCATTATCAATTATGTAATATATCGGTACTATTAACCAGTGTTTTCTCAGTTAATACAGATTACAGGCATTCGTGACAAAAAACTAGAAAACATACTCAAATTCACGGATACGACATTTATGAGCCAACACTGCAACCAGAACAGAAAACCGATCAAGATTCAAAGAGTTCTTTTTGCAACAAATAAAGTTTACATAATTTTGGTCCAACACATTACAAGTGTGACACTGGCTGTTTGAAACTTGGACTTAGGTGGGGCTGCCTATGGCACAAGTGGGCACATACAAATGATGAATTGTGCAAGTGGAGAGCACAAGTGGGTATGAAGCAAAAAGTATTGATTTGATATAAAGAATCAAGTTTCCCTCCAATTCTACTAAGTACAAACCAAGGCTATATAGACAAATCAAACATCACCAGAGATATCATGGAGTGTACACAAAGTTACCATACAAATACGGGCCCTACACTCATTGAGTCGACCGGCGAAATCCTTAAAACGCCCGACGCCGCCGGCCCCCCGGCACCTTTTGTCCCCTATTTTCTTCTGGTCATTTATAGTCATCACATCATCCTATTTATATTTTTTGTTTATTCTAATGTGATGCCTATAAATACCAGAACAGATTTAGAGAGAATAGACCAACATCCAATATCCATTATGTAGTTTAGTTTTACTTTTTGGTTTAGAAGAGAGTTGTGTGAGTTTAAGCTTGGTTTTCTTCTTCTTCTTCTTCTTCCTTCTTGGAGCCTTCTTTTGAGAGCTTCATTAAGAAGGTTGAACAAGTAACCAATACCATGTATCTCAACTCATTCATTTGATAATATAATTGTTCTTTTCTTTGTTTATTTACTTCTTTTGTGTTTTTCACTTCCTTTTATTATGTGTGAGTAATCTTTTCGTTGTGGTGATGGTAAGGATCTGAGATGAATGGCTTTGCTTTCCTCCTCCTCTTGTGAATGTTTAATATGCTTAATTGAGATTCTACTTCAAGATTGTTTTATGTATTGGTGTGATATGGTATTTTGAATCCATGGTTACAAGGTAACCTCTTCATATACCATATTCACTCCTACTCTCCATTTTCCAATGTTTGAGTTAAAATCAATTTAGTGTTAAGGTTGCTAAGTATTAGATATAGTATTTTGTTAACAAGTGGCTTGACACACTTCTTGTTTTCATATACCTTATACTATCACAAGCACTTAGCAAACTTAACACTAAAAATACTTGCTCTCACATACTAATTTGTGTATTTGATGCTGTTTTATACTTGATAACCCTTGTACTTAGTGTTGATACTTCAAGCTTGGACATACAAACGATAAGTGAGACAAGACGGATTCGTTTCGTGTCTTGAGTCGAATGTCGGCAACTTGATGATTTGTGCTTCGCAAACGTCTTGATAAGTCATGCTTCACGTCGGGATCAACACAAGGACGGACAACTCATGATCAAGGAAGCGTCGAAGAATTCACCGCGATTCAACCATCCAAACCAAATCCACGGTCACTTCCTTTAACTTATTTTCTATAATTCCGTATTTTCTATTTTTGTGACAAAAACCCAAATTCTTTTATTCTCGAACCCTAAGCAACAATCCCTAATCACCAATCCCTTATGGATCTACCCGTACTTGCCGGCTTACTATAACGCGCCGTGTATTTTCGGTTTATAAATTTTAAAACGAGGCCGAGCTCGCGTGCGCATCATTTCTAAAACCAATTCTTTTCAAAACCTACAAATTGGCGGGCGGGTAAAGTCCCAATAAGTTTTTGGAGACGTTGCCGAGGATGCGGTAGTCATTAGCTCTTGTTATTTCTGGTTCAAACTAACAAACTAACCATTAACTCAAATTTTTTCAAAACTACCAAAACAAAAATTTCTAACTTTTGTTCTCTGTCTTTGTGACCTGCTAACACCCTGTGATTAAATTAAAACATCAAAGTATACTATTAGAATATTAATATAGCCTGTAAATCCCACACAAAAATAGAACACCCAAAGTTTTTCTTTGGCTGGCGACATTCTCTAAATTCCCGGCGGCGCCGGCCCCCTGTGTGGTGTTTTTGAATTTTCTTTTTGTGAGGTCTCCAGTACTCTTTTGGTATTGTTTGATTTTTATAATTTTGTGTGTGCAGGAGTTTGGGCATATATATCGCTTTTTGAACTAAATATCGTATTTTCCGACATTTTCAGATTTTTACGAAATTACGACCAGCGATCGTGCGAAGCAAGGTTCAAATTCAATTGCAAAACGTTAGTGAAGTATAGTGCCAAAGATCCAGATAGTTTGACCCGCGCAAGTGAACATTTAAATACTTTTAATCACTTCAAAGGGGGTTTCATAACCCAAATCCCACTTCAAACATAGATCAAATGATTGAACACTTAGAGAAAGAAGTCGACAGGATGACGGTTTTAGCATCACCACCATCACAACCCCCTTTTCCTGAAACAATTGACACTTCATTAGGGTATGATAGTAAGATGGATGCTAGGTAGACCGCTTTAGAGAAGGGTATTGAAATGATGACGGCATTCGAGAATCAAATAGCTGTGACGCTAACCATATTCATAAAATAATCTGATCAATTGTTTCACGCTCAAACTCAATCATTGGCTAGAATCGAAGAACAAGTGAAACATTTAGCTGTGACGATTCTAGGGAGTGAACACTGTCAATTGGAACCCAATAATGTCTGTCATCTAGGAAGTTACCTGAGTGAGATAAACGATCAAACAAATTTTGATGATTTCATTAATGATGATATAATTGAGTTGACTAAGTATTATCAGGACAAACAAAAAAACCCTTTGAGTCAGTCCAACACTAGCCTTCAGGTACCCCTTGAGCCTCTTGTCACTAGTGATCTAGATATTGATTTAACCGATATACTACTTGAAAATGAGATTCTTGCACCGACTGATTTCTGCGCTAAAATTTTAGAAGAGGGAGCTTGTGAATTTAACGGGTATGGTGCCGATGTAGTGTTCGATATAACTCACAATCAGAAACCCGCAATTTTTGTATCACCTATTGATAATGTTTCGGACGAAACGTTTGTATGGGAACCTACATTTTTAGATGACATGGACCTACCCATTTGTGAATGTGATGAGGGAGAGTTAGTTTTGGGAGATGTGAGCTATAACAACGAGAGTAGGATTGTGCAGGATTATAGGGAGGAAGACAGCCTTGAGAAACATTCTTTCATGCCAAGTTTTGAGGAGATATTTGCGGATGAACTTGATATTCTTTGTGAGTTTGAGTCAGGATCAATTTGGGAATATCCTACGAACCTTTCTTTTGCTGAACTTTTTGAGAATGAACTCCAGTTTTTAAACACGCCTGATATCGAGACTCAACACATACTTCTTGAACATTCAATTCATTCGGGAAACAATTCTTTGACCTCTTCAAGACTTCATCTTCACATTCAACGTCTTCTAATCCCTACTTTCATGCACCCATGCCCTTTACTAACATCTAACCATACAACCAACTTTTTCTATTTCTTTTTCTTATACGTTTTCTTTTACCATCCCTGGCCTTATATTGACAAATTTTTTGAATGGCTGATATTAATTTCTAGACTAACGCAATCTCTTAACTTGTATATACTGTAATTAGTTCTTTGTTTTTTGAATAAAAACTCACCCTGATGTCTAAGTCTAGCTACCGGAGACGGGGGCAACAATGAGGACATTGCAAAACTCAGATTTGGGGTTGAGCACTCCGTTTATTTTACTGCATCATGTGTAAATTCTGCATTGCATACATATTAAAAAACCCATACAATTTTGAAATTTTTTCAAAAATATAAAAACTTTGTCCTCATGTTAGCTAGCAAGGAAGCTTTAGACTCGAAATCCGACGGTTTAGTTGATAAGATAAAAACTACTAAATTCTTTTCGAGAGATTGAAACCCCGAAAGATAACCCTCCTTTGAGTTTAGCCGTAGCTAATATACGTATTTTATATCACTTTACACGTGTCATGAGTTTTTGAAAGTTAGATGAAAGGTCTGACATGTCTCAAACTTTTGAAAATTGATAAATATCTTTAGGATCAAATATGTATGTTCTGAATTAAGTAATATAGTTCATAAAGTGAATTAGATATGAAGGATATTAATGAGGTTTTAATAGAAACTAAAAATCTGAAAAATAACCCATCTGGAAGCTTGTTTGAGTGATTACACACCTTATCCACATGAACACATCTTCGGGATTAAAATAGAAAAACTGGCATTATCTTCGTTCACACTGCTTTCTGAATATTTAAAACGCATAAAAATGAGTCTTTTGTTTTGTGGCCTTGGTGACTTGGGCAATTAAGTCCTAGGGGTGTTTCTACATTTAATGCCCTAAAACAATCTGGTTTGGGAGTCATTGACTCAAAACTCGCTAAGTCTCCAATCTTCAAATAAAGCAAGCTAAGCAAGTGTTCTCTCCGAGTTAAAAGTCCTCACGGTTCTTTATGGGAGAATAATCACTACTACAAAGAAGGGTTGCCCCTACGGATTTATCCGTAGGGGCAACCCACTGCCCCTACGGATATATACGTAGGGGCGAAAAAATACCCCGTAGGTGCAAAGGCCGCAGGTGCAAGTTGAGGGCCTGAACTTGCCCCTACGGTTAAATTTTTGCCCCTACGGATATATGTGTAGGCCCTGTTGCCCCTACGGATTAAGCCGTAGGGTATAAGATTTTATATTATTTACGGTTTATTTTAATAAATTACTTGGCCCTACGGATATACCCGTAGGGGCATGTACTACCCCCTACGGATATATGCGTACGTACGTTTCCGTAGGGGCACAAATTCAGGATTCCTGATATTTTGCCCCTACGGATAACGCCGTAGGGGAGAGTCAGTGGCCCCTACGGATATATCCGTAGGGGCTTTCCCAACCCCCTGGCACTGAGATCTGGGGGAAATATCAGTTACTGCTGATATTTTGCCTCTACGGACATATCCGTAGGGGTAACATGTGTGCCTACGGATTAATCCGTAGGTACATATTGTCTGTAATTATTTTTTAAAAATGGGCTGCTTGATTTTTTCCCGCCCTGTGCGCAATAATATATACATCAATCAAATCATACATTGCAGTATTCATAATCACATCTCACGCATATATATAATATACAAAAGAAACACAAAAACTGAATATGATATAAATACAAACCAATATCAATATCGTTTCAAAATGTAGTACAATGTGTATGATATAAATAAATACATGTTTCAAAAAAAAAGAACCAAAAATCTACCCTAGCTCGGTCCAGCTCCACCTCTGAATAACGATAGAATAACGCGCGCCTGCTCCTCGGTCAAGAAACTCTGCAATTCGTCGCGAGCGGGAGTCTGAGCGGCATGTGGAGCCGGCGATGTGGTCTGCGCAGCCACCGTCGAGGTAGTCGCTTGCGGAGCCGCGACTGCGGGAGTCTGAGTGGGCGGTGGAGCTACAGGAGCTGTCTGCGGAACCGCAGCCGATGTAGTGGCTTGCGGAGCCGCAGCTGAAGGAGATGCGTGTGGAGGCTCGGCCGATCTACCCTGTCGCGTCTGGATATAACGTGTGTAAGAAGCGTGTAAGAACTGTTTATTATTCGAATTCGTATCATTATTAAGTTATTTCGAAACCCTGTTTGGATATCTAGTTTGGAAAAGCGTTGTTTATTTCAATTACATATGTATGTATGATTAATCAAACTTAAGTCTAAAACCAAATAAGCTCAAGCTACGTACTAATTATGGATATGTTGATATGTATATAATATGAAATGATATTTTACTATAAAGTAGTATACATACCAGCATCTCCTTCAACTCCTGAACGCTGGCCCTCAAGCTATCCAGTTCATGATGGACATGCCGGTCACTGGAGACGGAGGAAGTAACCGCCGGGGTAGAGTCCAACCTCATATGGGCCCTGCTAGGGTCCAATCCCCGGCCTCTCCCAACCTCCGTGGTGCCCTCCGTGTGCGGCGTCCAGAACTGGGGTCAGCAGCCTCGGATCGTTCTGTCCGGTAAAATCGATCCCCGAGGCCTGGGCCTGCTCAACCACCAGCTCCTACACCCACATTCGAATTCTTATCATTATCGAGTTATTTCGAAACCCCATTTGGATATCTAGTTTGGAAAACTGTAGTTTATTTTAATTAGATATGTACATGTATGATTAATAAAACATAAGTCTACAACCAAATAAGCTCAGGCTATGTACTGATATTGGATATGTTGATATCTATAATATGACATTATATTTTACTATTAAGTAGTATACATACCAGCATCTCATTCAACTCCTGAACGGTGGCCTTCAAGCTCTCCAGTTCCTGCTGGATACGTCGCTCACTGGAGACGGAGGAAGTAACCACCGGGGTGGAGTCCAACCTCATATGGGCCCTGCTAGAGCCCAGTCCTCGGCCTCTCTCCCAACCTCCGTGGTGCCGTCATTGTGCGGCGTCCAGGACTGGGGTCAGCAGCCTCGAATGCTGCCTTCCCCCTAGCAACTGTCAGAACATTATATTTAGCACATACCGGTCTATAAAATTGACAAGAAATACCAAAATCAACAAATTCAAAGCCTTACCTACAGAGATAGAAGATGTGCTCCTCTGGTATCTGCATGTATCAAAATTTGAATAATATTAATTAATTTCAGTACATACATACTAACAAGGTAAACTCGCATATAGCGCTGCTTACACATATGACAGGGAGTGAACAAGCTCTTGTAGATCATCAGGCGCAAATCTAATCTCATCAAGCAGCCCATGATAATGAGTTGGACGACTAAGAGCAAAAGGAATGTGTGTATATTTATGATATAGCATTCTAAATCAATATACATGCCCTATATAATATATAAACATACCTGGAGAAACGGGAGTGGCCTCTGTCCCTGATATGGACGCATCACCAACAACTAGACAATCAAACATTGACAATATAAGCAATTTTGACATAAACAGGCATGGATATCTATAATATTACATTCAAAATGGATATTAGAGAGCGCACCTGCAGTGAGAAGTGGTAAAAGTATCACCCAACTAGGGTGTAATTTACAGAATCAGTTGAGACTCTTGAAAGTCATAGAAGAACCCGACCTGCACAAATCTGATGTATGCTTTCCATTGGACACTAAGAAGTCTTTAAAGGGAAAAGCCTATGTGAAAGCCATCATTAGTTCATATCCGAAGATTGATGCTGAAACAGAGAACGAGGAATGTCATTTTTTTCTCCTTCTGCCACATTACTGTCTTCTCCTTCTGCCA
Organism: Agapanthus africanus; assembly: GCA_030015575.1. Taxonomy (NCBI): domain Eukaryota; kingdom Viridiplantae; phylum Streptophyta; class Magnoliopsida; order Asparagales; family Amaryllidaceae; genus Agapanthus; species Agapanthus africanus. Next base: position 60,430,050 of record JASDDO010000029.1, read on the forward strand.
CATTCTGCCACATTACTTTTCCTACCCACTATTAATCCATATTCTCAATATAGTCATTGAATTTGCACGCGCACATAATAAGAAGGAGAAGACAGTAATGTGGCAGAAGGAGAAGACAGTAATGTGGCAGAAGAAGAAAAAAATGACATTCCTCGTTCTCTGTTTCAGCATCAATCTTCTGATATGAACTAATGATGGCTTTCACATAGGCTTTTCCCTTTAGAGACTTCTTAGTGTCCAATGGAAAGCATACATCAGATTTGTGCAGGTCGGGTTCTTCTATGACTTTCAAGAGTCTCAACTGATTCTGTAAATTACACCCTAGTTGGGTGATACTTTTACCACTTCTCACTGCAGGTGCGCTCTCTAATATCCATTTTGAATATCGAGAGCGCACCTGCAGTGAGAAGTGGTAAAAGTATCACCCAACTAGGGTGTAATTTACAGAATCAGTTGAGACTCTTGAAAGTCATAGATGAACCCGACCTGCACAAATCTGATGTATGCTTTCCATTGGATACTAAGAAGTCTCTAAAGGGAAAAGCCTATGTGAAAGCCATCATTAGTTCATATCAGAAGATTGATGCTGAAACAGAGAACAAGGAATGTGAGTTGTATTCTATATATGTGTGTTTCGATTTATGATTTCGCTTAAGTGTAGGGTTGTTTTTACTTAAAGAAGTATCGCCATCTACTATATATAAAAAAATATAGCAAACTAGGATTGGTATTCAAATCCCAGTCCAGATTGGTATTCAAAATTTATTTAATTAGTTTGTGATCCACATCATTTGATTCGTTGCTTGAGGCATCAATGTAGGCACAAATATCACTGAAGCAGCCTAAATCACCATATGAACCGGTTATCGGTTTCAATTCCACCAGAATTAGAATTTCATCCGAACAACTTTCACACAGTAATCGGAACCTGGTCAATAAATTTGTCATGCCCGTTCTGGTTTTACTTCTGTACAGTACTTCCACAAAATACGTGCTGTCATTTCTAAATGGAAGTTTCTCAGTGCCACCATAGTAGCAGAAGATGGAATTGTTTATCGCAACTAGATTATGCTAAGCCTCGGATAGATTAGGAAAGGAGAAAATAAGTTTTCGAGAGGAGAGGTGCAAGATATCATGTGCCACGAAGAAAAGGAGGGCAAAAACAGTGTTGGCATTCATAAGAGGAAAGCTAGACTAACAAGAAGAAACATTACAAATATTACTATGTTTATGAATTGTCACAGAAAATCAACCCAGAATCTGCAAGAAAATCAAAAGTATGGCTCAAATATGAGACGGACAAATATCTTTTCCTCTCTTATCTTTTCTTTTTGAAAACAAATACCAGAAGATGTTGACTTTCTGGATAGATAGGAGTGGATATGATAAAAACATGTAAAGGGTGCATGGAAGTGCTAACAGAGACTCTTTGTTGCAACTTTATAGTAAACGGAACAATAACTGGCATATTCAAGTTAAAAGAATTGAAAGAATAATGAACATGGCTTACAAACTTGGGTGAGAACGATGTGACACTCAGGAAAACATCTAAAAGACAAATTCATAAATGCGGTTAGGCCAAAACCGGACTAAATCCTGCCATGCGACTGATATTCCTTGATGTAGAAGTAAATATAACTGTGGCACACACGCACACATGCACACAAAAACTATGGCACAAACAAGTGGAAATATGCAAATAAACATGCATGCATGCAGACATTAAAAGATTAATATAACAGAGATGTCTACTGATGATTTGTAAGATGTTATCGCAGGTAGGACAACTGCCAATTCTATGGCTTGTGGCCACCAGCGACTGCTTTCTCACCACAGTAAAAATAATGAGGGACTATAACATATCATGAATTCGATATGCACCGTGATTTCATAGCATATGTCTATTAACCTATAATGTACAAGTTCTCGGCGTTGATTGCAGAGGTGCATACAGTCTGAACTAGTAAATATACGTAAGAAGGAAAAAGAAGAAACGATTCATAAATATGGTTGGGCCAGAAACAGACTTAGTCACTGGATGACATATAACTGATATTCCTTGATGTAGAAGTCAATACACCTTTGATAACAAACTCATTCTTTTTTGGGAGATATATGAATAACCGACTCTGACCGTCAGCATTCCATTGAACACATGGAAATCCATCGTATCTCATATCCAGCCACCTCACTTCACCGATCCTATGATCGCCCTCTGGAGGACGCACAGCCCTAGCCCCAGCCCCTGCCCCAGCCCCAACCCTAGCCCTAGCCGCAGCCCAGCCCGCAGCCCCAGCCGCACCCCCAATAAAAAAACTTGATAAATTGACCCTTCCCCGACCCCGACCCCGACCCTAACCCTACCCCGAACCCGACCCTGAAGCCCAGCCCCTTCCCCAACCCTAACCCGACCCCGACTGCGACCGCGACCCCAGCCCAACCCCAACTCGCACGCCATGAACCCTAAGCCCAAAATAATCCAATAAATTCTTTAACTTACCTCGAAATTTACTCACCTGAACGGCTGCTGGGGCTGGGGCGACGACCTGAACGGCGGTGGCGATGACCTGAACCGCGGTGGCGACGAGAACTGCAGTGGCGACGAAACCGGCGGTGGCGACGAGGAGAACAACCTTGGCTTGAATCCCTAACTTGGGAAAAACTAAGATATTACAAATTACCATTTTTTTTATCAAATCAATGTTTATCAAAACTCATAAATCCAATAATTCTACAATTTCTTGATATTCAGCTCACCTATAATATAACAATCCATATGCCTAATTAACTAATTAACCTGAAATTTATCGATACAAGGCATCAAGGTATTTCTAAGAGATTATATAAAATTTAGACACATTCATCAGATCACCATGCAGATCAACATGATTGTATGATAGTTCTAAGTTGATACTCTTTTTCATAATTATAAACATAGATCCATATATAATTAACCATGCTTGAAGCCAAACTCCTATTGTTAACATGAAACATATGCTTTATATTTAAATAAAAGGGATTTCTTAATTTTTATATTAGAACATTGTACATACCTAATTTCCACTTGAAATCGGTTTTTTCTTTTATCAGTACTCGTTGAACATACAGTAACAAACAATGTTTGATTAGAAGGACCCAAGATTTTCTCGATCAACAATAATTATAGTAATCAAACTAGGCTAAAATTGCTGGAAATTCTTCTCAGGTTTGCCAAATTCAGCAAACCCCGACCCCAACCTAATCCTAACCCCAGCCCCAGCCCAGCCCAGCCCCACCCCAACCCCAACCCCAGCCCCAACCTAACCCTAACCCCAGCCCCAGCTAAACCCCAACCCCAGCCCCAGCCCCAGCCCCAGCCGATCCCCAACCCTAACCCTAACCCTAACCCTAACCCTAACATAAACTGAACCCGATGCCTAACCTTAACCCTCATCCCTACCCGAACCCTGAACACTAGCCCTAACATCATCACAATTATGTTTAATTGGAGATTTACTTACCTGTAGACAGTGGAGGAGACGACGGAGACGCTTGGCGGTTGACGACGCACGCAATCGGCGACGAGGAACTCGACGAGGAAGAACGAGGGCGGTGGTGGGCCGAGAACGGAAGGTGGTGGCGGGCTGAGAACGGAGGGCGGGCGGTGGCGACGAAGAGAAAATTGGAGACGCGGGAACGAGAGAAAATTTTGGGAACGAGAGGGAAAGATCGAGATCGAGGCGTAGGGCATTTCTGTGCCTTTTTTTATTAAATTCCCATTTAGATGCCGCTACGGACATAACCGTAGGTTATTGGTTTGCGGCTCCGTAGGGCCAAACAACAAATTAAGATTTAATATTTTTAAATTAAAATGTCGGGCACCGTAGGGACAACCATTTGGCCCTACGGCTTAGTCCGTAGGGGCAAGAAAAATCTGCCCCTACGGATTTCATCATCCGTAGGGGCAACACCATATTGTAGTAGTGAATCTTAGTGGTGATGATTTTTCTATTATAACAGTTTTATTAGCAGAGATATGAAGGTTTAAAATTATAAGACTTTTTGCACGATCATGAAGGTGTGTATGAACAACAACAGGTAAAGGTAAAGAGTAGGAGTGAAGAATATGACTTAGTTCTCTATTATAAGTGATCCCTTAGAAGTCTGTCTTGGTCCGTATTTATGACATAATGACCCTAATCAAGTTCTTAAAAGCTTAGTGACACTATCGCACAATCATGTAAGACGTGTATAAGCTTATGCTAAATAAGATGTGAGGAGTGAAAATTAGGGTTAGACGTTTATGACTAGGATGATATAACTTCTACCTTTGATACTTAACTTAAGATTAGAATCAACAGTTTTCTCACGAAACTAACTTAACAAGATTTTGTGGGTGTAATCCGCTGAAAACCCTCAGGAGACAACACTCCTCCTATTAGGGACACCTAGAAGTTTAACGGCTTGTTGCACAAGCTCGGTGTAATCGCGTTCCCTGCAAAAGTGAGGTTAGGATTTTGTTTTGCTCGGGATGAGCAAAAGATAAGTTTGGGGGTATTTTTTCATCACAGAAAACTGCATTTTAATACCACTCATTCATTTTCAATTTTGTAATATATCGGTACTATTAACCAGTGTCTAGTCAGTAAATACAGATTATAGGTATTCGTGACAAAACACTGAAAAACATACTCAAATTCACGGATACGACATTTATGAGCCGGCACTGCAACCAGAACAGAAAAACGATCAAGATTCAAAGAGTTCTTTTTGCAACAAATAAAGTGTACACAATTTTGGTCCAAAACATTACAAGTATGACACTAGCTCTTTGAAACTTGGACCTAGGTGGGGCTGCCTATGGCACAAGTGGGCACATACAAATGATGAATTATGCAAGTGGGTATGAAACAAAAAGTATTGATGTGATATAAAGTATCAAGTTTCCCTCCAATTTTACTGAGTACAAACCAAGGCTGTATAGACAAATCAAACATCACCAGAGATATCATGGAGAGCACACAAGGCCACCATACAAATACTGGCCCCACACTCATTGAGTCAATCGGCGAGATCCCTAAAACGCCCGATGCCACCGCCCCCCTGGCACCTTTTGTCCCCTATTTTTTTCTGATCATTTATAGTCGTTACATCATCCTATTTATATTGTTTGTTTATTCTAATGTGATGCCTATAAATTCCAGAATAGATTTAGAAAGAATACACCAATATCCAATATCCATTCTTTAGTTTAGTTTTAGTTTTGGTTTAGAAAGAGTTGTGTGAGCTTAAGCTTGGTTTTCTTCTTCTTCCCTCTTGGAGCCTTCTTTTGAGAGCTTCATTATAGAGGTTGAACAAGTACCCAGTACCTTAACAAGTCATGCTTCATGTCAGGATATCGGCAAGACGGATTCATTTCGTGTCTTGAGTCAAATATCGGCAACTTGATGATTTGTGCTTCGCAAACGCCTTGACAAGTCATGCTTCACGTCAAGATAAACACAAGGACGGTCAACTGATGATCAAGGAAGCGTCGAAGATGTCACCGCGATTTAACCATTCAATCCAAAGCCACGGCCACTTACTTCAACTTATTTTCCATAATTTCGTATTTTCTATTTTTATGACAAAAACCAAAATTCTTTTATTCTCGAACCTTAAGAAACAATCCCTAATCACTAATTCCCTGTGGATCGACCCGTACATGTCGGCTTGCTACAACGCGCCGTGCACTTGCGGTTTATAAATTTTAAAACGAGACCGAGCTCGCGTGCGCATCATTTCTAAAACCAATTCTTTTCAAAACCAAAAAATTGGCGCGCGGGTAAAGTCCCAACAATTACACAAGTCCCAGTAGTATGATCTGCATCATAGTCTTGGTTGTCAAGCAAACATTCTAAGGGCTTTATCAACATGTATCAGAGAGACGGTATAATAACACAAGTGTACATGTTAAGATAAAGAGTAATCAGAGAGCATAGTATCATGTTGAGTAAGAAAGTCCTCTATATATGTCCAAGCATCCACTATAATATACATCAATGTACAATAATGGTCTCTAGGGCATACATATATCCCTAACATATTTGTGGACTTAGAAGCGAGACTTAGATTATTTATGTGTTTTTGGGTGTCGTACTCGTGTGGAGTCGACTTTATATTGGATTTGTTTATGTTTCTCTTGCTTTTGTTCGCCTTGGGCTTTGTATATTAACTGCGTGGTTGCTCCGCTGTTTGGGCATGGAAGCTAGCTTTCGTTGGGGATACTTATTATATATTATGTTTTGTATGCAGTTTTATTCAAAATTTACAAAGGAGGCGCTACCTGATTTTTTTAAATGACATATGTGTTTTCAAACAAACTTTACTTATACTTTCAAAAGGAACTTGATTCATTTAATAACCCTTTTCAAAACTTTGCCTCCACTATTTCTTTAAAAATTTTTAGATTCCTGATTTTTGGCTTACTTAGGTTATGGTGGGATCCTATAGACTTCACATAATCCAAGTGCCGGTCACGTGCCTTTTTCGGGTCGTGAGAGTGATCGGCCTAGTTTTCCATTATCAATGAAAGCTTTTTGCATGTCTTTAAATTTTAACCGAAATGTATTGATCAGCTAATACTCAACTTGTTAATTAGACCTAGTTTGAGATTCCCATAAAGAAGGATAGTACTTCTTCAAATATTTCTCATTGATTGCCCGATTGTGGATTTTACCGTCTAAAACATGTAGCCGATATGCGCCTTTTCGAAGCACCTTATAGACTAAATATGGACCTTCCTATTTAGGAGACAACTTCCCATAAGTTCTGGACTTTGTTCCAATCAGGAAGCTAACTTTCCCAACAAACTCGTCGATCTAAAAGAACTCAGCTTTTACACGCTTGTTATAACTCTTGGCCACTTTATTCATTTGAGACATGGTTCATGTAGAATCCTTATTTGAAACAAAATCCTAGAAGTAATGTGTCTACAGTTTGTGGTGTGATATACGGGCGGTTGAGATTGAAAGAAAAATCAAATCCTACTTTTAAGGCTATCAATTTTCTTTTGTTAAATCTCAACTTCGATGATCATATGTCATAACAATAACCCTAACCATTAACCCCTAATTAACCCTAATCATAACAATAACCGTAATTAACTCTAACCCAACCCCTAATCATAACCCTAACCATAATCATAACCCTATCCTTAACCCTAACCCCCTAATTAACACTAACCCTAACCCTAATCACCCTAATTAACCCTTAACCCAACCCTTAACCGACACCATACCCTAACCCTAAATTCAACAACATTAACAACAAAAACAACCAAATAATAAATTAATTCCTACAATTAAACAAATAGAAATCAAAATTAATTAGGAAAATTAAAATTCAAAATGTTTGTGTCTTGTGCTCACTCCGCGGAACTCTTGGTCAAGGCGGAAGCGAAAACAATGATTTTAAGCAAGCACAAAACACATATACCTAAGAATTCAAACCATACCGTTAGTGTATATGCCCTAGAGGCCATTACTGTATCATACTGGTTTGTATATTACTTAATGGAAGCTTGGGATATTCACCTTGTATATACAATCTTGCTCAAAATAGTAGTATGCTACTTGGTTTGTTTCTACTTCAATGTGTACATGTGTTTATTTTAGTATATCACCTATACACATTAGTGGAGCCCTTAGGATCTTTGCTTGATTACCAGCGTTGTGATGGCAGTCACACTAGTGGGGCTGGGTAATCTATAAGCACATCCTTATGCAGGTCCTTAGTCGCAGGACTATCGAGACAGGGCATCGATACTTCGGAGTAGACTAGCGCATGCACTTCTCATCCCAGTGTGGGAGACGGTCTGTCCCACAGCCGTCTGTACGTCGTACTTGAGATAGTATGCGGGTGCTCGTTAGGTTACAAGTACACTGGACAGGACTCGTCGGGAACTGACTAGTTGGTATTATGCCTATCGTCAGTTATTAGTTCCCAGGTGACATGAGTACAGCTTAGTCCGCCGACTTGACACTGTCACTTCGCCTCGAGTATGTTCCCACTGCAATTTGATTACTACCCTACCACGGCTCAAATGAGTCGTGCAAACAGGTGGTAGTTGGGTGCAGTCCCGAAGCACTTGGAGGCAGTGACGGTTAGACAGGATTCGTCTCTCCCGGTATTGGGGGTTGACATCGCGCTGTGTCTAGGAGAGCCATTACACGAGTAGTCCCTGGCCAGGGCAAACGAGATATACTGGTAGGCTTCCAGTGTTATCTCAGGGTGTTTTGGGCTTCACTCCGACACGACTTGTACCGCTATTAGGGGACTGACGTTTACCGCCCCTTAGGCCTGCCATGCGATGTATCAGACGAACAAACCGGACTGTACGGAGAATGTCACATTCAGGCTCAGTAGGAGTTCAGATAGGTTTCGCCTCGTCAGTCTTCTTGTCGGCATCTACCTGGGGACCGTTACGCATAGCTAGTGCCGCTTGCGGTCTGTGGTTAAACCCACTGCCAGCGTAGTGTCGAGTCTTTAGAGTCCCACACAGAAAGCTATTCGCCTTTAGGCAAAAGAGTAGAGGTCGCATGGTTTTGCGACAAGTGGCATGGTTTTGCGACAGGGTTCGGTCACATCCATGCACTTGTGCGCGTACAGTGTCCGGACAGTTTACACTAGCGGGCTTTGGTTTAAGCCAGATCCTAGTGTACCTTTTGGGGTTGGTTTTATCCAGTATGCATCCGTGTTCCTCGGAACGCGGATGCGGGTGTGTATGCACAGTTGACGGAGAGACAGAGGCAGTGGATTCTCATTAGGGTTGTTGACCGTTGACCGTTGACTATTGACTTTTTGCTCAACCCTAATGAGAATATGATATATGATTAACAATTATATTAATTAAGTATTATGGTGACATGGTTGTTGAGGGGTTGACTTTGTTGACTTGTTGACTTTGTTGACCGGTTGACTAGGCTTGACTAGTTGACCATCATGATAACAATAGCTATCATTTCATGGCAAAGACTTTTGCTTGCTTGCTCTCTTGTGCAAAATGAGTGCATGAAATGATATGGCTATTGTTGCTTAAACCATCACATAATACTTGATTGCTATGATGTGTTATGATGGTTATGGATTATGAGAGCCAAATGAGAAAAGTCTTCTCTCATTCTATCATTCTCATTCTCTCTCTTGTTCTTGAGCTCTCATCTTCCTCCTCTTGCTCTCCCTCTCTTGAGTCTATGGTTCACTTGTCTGATTTGTTGAGAACCAAGAACCATAAATAAAATCCCAACAAAACTCTTCTCTACTCACTCTAGTTCACAAGGTTTAGCAAACCGAGTGAACTAGTTTCTTCAAAGATCGAAGAAGGAGCCAAAGGTTGAAGCTTTCAGGTGGATCGATCTTCGGCGCAAGGAGACGACGGGGAGAAGCCGATTCGGACAACCATCGAGGTTTGAAGACGAAGGAGTTCAAGATAAGAAAGGTATAAACCCCCTAACCGAGTAGTTAACAACTCCTAGTTAGGTTGTCAGTTAGATGTTTAACAAAGATCCGGGTTTTGAGTCCATATTACCACCTCTAGAAAAATTGTTTTTCACCTAATTCCGCATGCCCGAAAGTACCGGGAGAGGTAGCATGGACTTACAGTGGTATCAGAGCCTAGTTAAACTCTATCTAACATGTTAGCAAAGTAGCTAGAAGATCGATCAAAGAAAAAGTCCAGAAATGAACCCCGATATCATGCTTGCTGTCGAATTTTTCCTCTGTTACAAAAATGATAAATCATACTTTAAAATTCGGCTCAGGGTTTTTATAACAAACTGCCAAAATTTCGTCTACTGAACCGATCAAAGCGCCGCGGAAACGCGGCGGGAGCGTGCTCCCGCCGCGGTTCCGCGGCCGAGTTGACTCGGCAGTGGGAAATTTTGGTTGCAGTTTGTTCAGTGGGGTATTTTGGAATTTTTGGAATATGTCTTCTTAGCCCAGATTTTCCAGAACGAAAATTTTGTGTTTGGGGCCTGAAAATCCGTATTTTTGATCGAACTTCTAAAAGACTTAAGATGACGGGTTTTTCTGTGATGTGATATTTGTATTGAACGTCTGCTAATCGCTATATGTCGATTAGTGGGGGTTATACAAATCTGTGATCTGTAATGTTATTGGAATGTGTATATGAATTCATTGGATTGTCGCGGGTGAATAGCCGGGGGTTGTGAGACGAGAGTTTTCTTTTCTTTCAATTCATGTAAATTTGTAAATTGATGTAATAATTATTTGTATAGCCGCACAACCGGGTCGGGGTTCTAGCCGTCATTGTATAATTTCTTTTTACTGTTTTTGCTCCTAGGATAGACCAATGGAGGGGGTGCAAAAACTACCGGGTATGCCGAAGTGCCGAGTGGCCTACTCACGGAGTTGAGGAAGGTTGCTTCGCTTCGGGTACTTGGCGGGTAGTTTGCCGCACCCGTAGGGGTCTTGGGTGGGGTATTGGCTATTCACCGCGACCGTGTAATCTGGTTTTCCTTACAGGCTCGTACGAATTGCGGATTCCTAGTATATCCAATGTGTTCATCTATGATCTGAAATGGCTATCATTGCAGTATATCTATATATGATATTATTTAGGCGTTGCTTATGTTTTACAGCCGCGCTAGCCCAGCCCCCGCTCTGTCATTAGTTAAGTAACCTAACGGGTAATGACGGGGCCCCGTGGCGAATGCGAATGGCATAAGCGTACGTCATATTTTGGTTGTTTTCTGCAATGGTAGGATTAAATGATGGGACGCATTAAAAGAACTAATGCAAGAATATCACGCATTAAAAGAACTAATGCAAGAAAATAAACCAAGTTAAAATCGTTGGAACACTTTCGGAAAACCACTCGGTTCTTTTCAAAACTAACTTTTAAATGCGGAGCTTGAGCCACTCTTTTTAAAAGCTATCTCGTTCCATCGATTATATCAAGTTCACTACGTTCACGGTTTCGCCAAAACCATTCGTAGCCCTCCGTCGTTTCACATAAATAGTCAATAGTATTCAAGCTATGTATGTTGGCCAAAGTCAAGGCATAGTGATTGGTAGCTATTGGGTATTCATGTGTAGCATAGATAGATGCGTTGGTTTGGGACAGTCGTACTGCCATTTTGGCCAAAGTCAAGGGTAGGTACGGGTGGATCCAAATTAACCTGGAGAATGACGGGCAGAACTTGACATGTGACTTATGATATTTTGGCCAAAGTCAAGGTCATAAGAGCATGGGGCAAAAATCCACATCGGGAGTTTCAAAAGAACTGAAACTTGCTAGTGTTGCATACTATTTGGAGTGTGATGATTCTGGTAGGATTCCTTCAGTTTCGTCACGCGATGATATTTGGATCCCGATCCTACTGTGAGTATATGCTACTCCTCGGGAAATTTCTCACTTAACGATCAATGCTATAAACCAATTAGGTGTCTAGAAAGGTGTTAGCGGGGCTACGCCCCCAGGGAAAAGAGGTTATTTAATTAAGGAACTTCGCGAAAGCGTTGGAAAACCTCCCTCGAAGTACCGGCACTGGCCTGGCTGAACGGTTAAGCAAGTATTGTACGGTGAGATTGATCCTGACTAATTCTTCCTTTTTGGTTTGAGGAGGGATTCGAGAAACAGTGGGAGCCATCCTGTTTAGACAAACTAAAAACCACTCTAAACTTGCAAGAGCATCATGCTGAGTGTTTCTTCTCTCTCCTAATTGCAGCGACCAATCGACATGACTGGACTTAAGTTACTTCTAGATAAAAATATACTGACAGGGCCAAACTACAAAGATTGGCTCAGGAATGTCAAGATGGCAATCACTTACGACAAGCTGGGGTATCTTCTTACCACCAAAGCTCCCCCTGTCCCAGGTCCCACTTCCAGCGTCGCGGATAAGGAAATCCGTAAGACTTGAGAGATTGATAGCGCGAAGGCCAAGTGCCTCGTGCTTGCCTCTATGGATAATGAACATCAGAGGAGGCACGAGAATATGGACCTGGAATCCATATTTCTTCGTACAAAAGAACTGTATGGAGAGCAGTCTCGTATCGCAAGATACGAAGCCTCGAAGAAGTTATTTTCGGCAAGGTTGGCCGTCGGATCATCAGTAGCAGAACACGTGCTTAAGATGATCGGCTACATTGAGGAGCTTGCGGACCTTGGGACCACATTGGAGAGTGAGCTCTATACGGACTTGATTCTCCAGTCTCTTCCTTCCACTTACGCCCAGTTTATACTGAACTTCAACTTACAAGAAAAAGAAGTTGAACTTTCAGAGCTCCTCAACATGTTGAGGAGCGCAGAGGGCACCCTACAGAAAGGTAGGGAAACATCCACTTTGTTTGTAGGAGGATCATCTTCTTCTAGGTCCAAGGCGAAAGCCAAGGGAAAGAAGAAGAAAGCCCCCGCCAAACCAAGGGGCGGTGTTAGTAAAGTGGATACGAAGGGAAAGGCAAAAGCAACAAAGAAAGCGGGGACGCTTGTGGATAAGGAAGAATGCTTCTATTGTCATAAGTAAGGACACTGGAAGAATGATTGCAGGACTTGGAAAGCCAGGACACAGGAATTGAAGCAGGTTGCAGCTTCAGCTTCAGGTGTGTATGTTATTGAAAACTGTCTTTCAATAAACTCTACTTCCTGGGTATTGGATACCGGATCAGGATCTCATATCTGTAATTCTTTGCAGGCGTTGAGAAACCGTAGGGTTTTGAAGGCAGGTGACATGACCCTCAAAGTTGCAAACGGAGCTAGCATGGATACTAAGGCCGTGGGGGACTATCACCTGGGGTTGTCAGATGGACACGTTTTGGTTTTGCGTAATTGCTATTTTGTACCCAACGCAACTTGTAATATCATTTCTGTATCTTTGACTTCTAAAGAAGGTTATGAATTTGCGTTTGTAAGTAATGTTGTAAACATTCACCTTAATCAAGTTCTGATTGGGTCGGGTACATTAAGCAATGGTATATGTAGGGTTCTTAGGCACCCTAGTGAGGTCTCACAAGGCATCAACCATGCCAATTTCAAAAAATCTAGGTGCCGAGAAACCCGACTACGGATCGTCGGCTAGAATTCTAGGTGAAAAAGCTAACTAGTTAACATTTAACTATGAGAATACGGATATACAACCTTTGTAGATCCGGTGCTCCACCTCCACGGCTCCGCAATGAAGTCTCCTCGCCGTCCAAGACAAGTCCCGGGCTCTAGCGTCGGCTTCATCGGAGAATGGACAAGCTAGGTCGTCGATGTCCATGCCGAAGATGATCTACGTCGAGGCATCGCTAAATCAAGCTCCGACTTCACCAAGCCAAGAAACTTGTGAAGAAAACACACTCTACTACTTGGCAAGAGGTAGAGGATGAAGAAATAGGAAGTGGGTTCAATTTAGAATTGGATTTCTCACTCTTTATCATCAATCACCATTGATGACCTCAAGTTTTCTTCTTGAGTTCAAGGAAGAAGAAGAAGAAAATGATATGATAAGTTAATTGAAAAAGAAAATAAAATGAATTCTTATCATAAAATTAACCACGGTCAAGTGTAGAGACTAAACTAGGGTTAGTGGGAATGGTTAGGGTTAAGGATGAGATAAGAATGGTTGACTTGATCAAAGCTTCATGAAGCTTCAACTAAAGAACAAATAAAGCCACCATTCTTTTCTCTTTTCCATTTATTTTCCAAAATGTATAAACAAATAAATAAATGAATAAATAAGTAATGGAAAATAAAACCCTAACCACTCTCACAACCATGGTTTAATCTTTACACAAATCCAAGTTAGTATGCATCATCAAACATGATACATACAAGTGCACAAAAATATATCACATATACAATGTGCACAAACCAAGTGAGAAAATCCATTCAAAGTGAACCGATACTAGTTAATGCAAAGTAATATATCAAATATATAATTATACATTAAATCATTAAATCAACACTTGATTCAATGATCCGGTCATGTCGCACATAACCGACTGGTATCAATAGTAACAACTTATCGAATCAACACTTGATCCGATAACCCGGCTATATCGCATATAACCGATCAATGTTACATCGCGAGAATCGAATACAGTATCACATACTGGTATCATTCTCGGTCCCGCACATATCTCATATGCACTCCTATTTCGATTCGCTTGAGCCAGGAAACCTCTGTGTAGGACTCTGAAGACTCGTCAATACGCCGGCAGCAGATGATGATCATATCAAACATCCACAAGCCGCAAGCGGTCTGCTAAACGTAACGGCCACCCAGTTATTGAGCGATCTGAAGATCGACGAGCAAGCCCGCTCACACTCCAGTGAATCCAACCAGTAACACTACCGTACAGTCCGGTCTGATCGTCTGATATGTCGCATATCTCGCCTAGGGGTGGTAAACGTCAGACCCCAATAGCTCGATAAGTCATGTCGATATGAGGTCTATAATAATTCGAGAAACTACTGGTAACACTTACCAGTAAATCTCAGCAACCCTGGCCAGGGATTTCCTGTTATAGCCAATCGAACACAGCACAACATCAACCCCCTATACCGGGAGAGACGAATCCCCTCCTATCGCTCATTGCCTCCATGTGACTCGGGACTGTACCCAAAAACCACCGTTTTGCACGCCCTCTTGGACGTGGTAAGATGGAAATCAAAGCACAGTGGGAACCACACGAGACTCTATGACGATCTCGGGTCAACAGGCTACTCTGTACCAGTGTCACCAGAGAACTGCCATCTGACGTGAGGTATAATACCATCTGGGAGTTCTCGGTGAGTCCGTCCAGTGTACCCAGTCTCTCTGAGCACCCGTATATCATCTCTGATGTCAAACATCAATGGATATGGGATCATCCATCGCCCATCTGTATGGGTCGAGAAGGTATACGCTAGTCTACTCTGGTATATCGATGCCCCGTCTCGATACACCCTCGACTAGGGACTGTGAAGGATGTACTTATGGACTACCATGTCCCCACTAGTATGATCTGCATCATAGTCCAGGTAGTCAAGAACACATCCTAAGGGCTTTACCAACATGTAATAGAGAGACAATCAATATACAGGTTAAGGTAAAGAGCAACCAGATAGCATACTATCATGTCGAGCAAGAAAGTCCTCCCTATATATGTCCCATCATCCACTACAACATACATCCTATGTACAGTAATGGCCTCTAGGGCATACATATAACTAACAATCTCCCACTTGCACTAGGGCCATCTGTAGCAGTGGTTGCAGTATCTCATACCCAACCATCCCATGAAAGTCTCTCTCTGGGAACAGGCCTTTGTGAGTGGATCCGCTATGTTGTCCTCTGAGTCTACTCTCCTAACCTCGATCACCCTGGAGATCAACCATCTCCATGATCAAGTGATACTGCCTTAGAATATGTCTGGATCACTGATGGGACGGGCGTTCCTTGGCATAAGCCACAACTCCATTGTCACACAATGGTAGGAACGTAGTTCATCTTATGAACCAATATACACCCAAACAGCCTCTATGGTAGCATCTTAAGTAGCGATTTATCGTGCCTTTATCTTCTAGTATGTCACGGTATCTAGCTTGGAACTCTTCCAACATACCGTCCCTTTACTGAGGGTAAAGACAATGCCTGTGACTGACTTTCAGTCGTCCTTATCACTTTGGAACCCTTCCGGTGATTCTCCCCAGGATCGGTTGATACTATCTCACTACAACTAATGAGAATCCTAACATCCAATTATATCTATCTCATAGATCCAAAATCCAGGATTTAGGAGGTATCACTTTGATCCTATATGGAGAATCATTGTGATAAGCGGAGATTGACCGAGCGTAGCATAGGAAACTCCTTCCCTATCAAGAGTATGTCATCCACGTACTCTACGAGGATCGTCACCATACTCCCTACTACCTTTTTGTTTATACAAGGTTCATCTACCATTTTGATGATGTCAAACTCTTTGACTACTTCATCAAAACAGACGTTCCAACTCCGCGATGCCTGCTTTATCCTATAAAGCATCTTGCACACGTTTCCGCTGCTCCCACTGTCTACGAGGCCTTCTGGCTGTGTACTTATAGACGCACTCTTCTAAAACATCATTTAGAAAAGCAGTCATGACACCCAACCACCAGATATCGTAGTCATGGTATGTATTCGTGACAAGTAGGATCTGGATGGACTTAAGCATACTTCCTTAGAAAATGTTTCATCATTATCCACGCCTGGTTGATGACGAAAACCTTTAACAAGTCTAGCTTTGAAAGTCTCAACTTTTCCATCTACACCAAGTAATCTTCTCAAGATTTACTTGCTCCTGATGGGGATTTAACCCTTCAGATATAGCAACCAAAGTCCATACTTTGGTGGTGTATAAGGATTCCATCTCAGATCACTAAGCATCCAGCCATTCTTACAGAGTCCCACTCCTGATGGCCAGCTCGAAACTAGTTGGGTCATCATTTCATGATGCAGTCCTCACTCCCACTGTCATAGAGAAACCGAAGTATCTCTCAGGTGGGTGAGGAACCCTACTAGATCGGCGGAGAGGCTGAGATTCGTTGGTAACTATTGAATCATTTGGTTTTACCAAATCATCTGCTGTAGTTTGTATAGCTGGAACCTTTCCAGTTCTACATTACAGACCTTGCCTCGAGCTTGTCCGGATTTTGCTTTTAGACATAGGCCAGACAACCCCAAATCTTAACTAACTTAAGACATGGGCTCTTCCCCTTCCATATCACATATGAAGCGGTAGGCAACTGATTTGATTTGAACCCTATTCAATAGGTATGCAACTTCTCAAGTGCATAACTCCCAAAAGAAAATAGGTAACTCAGTAGTACTCATCATAGAGCACACCTTATCAAATAGGGTGTATCTGCTCCGCCCCGATATACCATCGTTTTATGGTGTATACAGAGGAGTAATGCTGAGAGAGAATCTCATTCTCTTTTAGAATAGTCCAGTATTTCCGTGCTCAAGTATTCTCCTCCTTGATCTCATCATAGGACATAATACTTATACCCGTATTTGGTTCTCTACTTCTAACTTATATTCCGTGAATATCTCAAAAGGTTCGGACTTGTGTTTCAACAGGAACATATGTCTGAATCTTGAGAGATTATCAGAGAATATAATGAAGTATAAAGAATCAGTCCTGGCATTCGTAGACTGGGGACCTACATACATCAACATGTATCATCCCAAGAGTTTACTAACTCTTTCCCTGTCTCCAATAAACAGAGCTGAGGTCATTTTATCTTTGTGACATGACTCGCAAGTTTCATAAGATGTAAATTCAAATTAATTTAAATATGCATCTAAATGTAACTTCAGCCAGTCGGGTCATATTGATCTGACCTAGTCTACAATACCTCAAGAGGGATTCGTTCAGTTCTGAACTCTTCCTCTTGTGTGTGTTCCGTACACTAAGAATTGTAGTTTGATTCAGAACATCAATGCTTTTAGATAACGTGCCTGATCCGATCAACCTTTGATATAGGAAATGTTCAAAACATTATCCAACAATACAAAATTATATCCTTTCTTTACTAACAAAGAGAGTGATATGATTTGGTATATCAGGTTCGGTATCTAATAACATTCGTTCAGAATCAATGTATTGGTAATACAGGGTGACAGTGACCAACAGACTTGGCTGCAACTCTTGCCCCGTTTTCTGCCTCATGAAACTTATCACCCGTTCTCAGTTCTCTACCTTTCTGTAGCCCTATGTAACTGATTAAATATCAGGGATCCTGATCTGGTATCACATACCCAGGACGTAAAGCATACTGAGAAAAAGTTCTCTGTAATGAACACACCCGAAGATGATGCATCATCATGCACTCTCCTCGTTTAGGTGGCACGGGAATTCTGGTAATCCCCAATTTCTTGCTCTGTCTTATAACAATTATAAGTTGGAGCGGGACCAACATTCCCCAGCTCAGTATAACAAGCGGGTTCGGTCAATAATCCGTTTTATTATCTTGATTAAGGCGTGATATGGTCGCTACCTGGAGAGAGAGAGAAGAAAACACTCAGCGTGCGCTCTTGCAAGAATAGATTGGTTATTATTTTATCTAATCAGGGTGGCTCCCACTGCTTTTTATCAAATCTTCCTTCAAACCCTAAAAGGAAAGACTAGCCGGGATTAATTACACACTACAAGTTCGCCAATCTTTCAGCCAGGCCAGTGTCGGTACTTTGACGGAGGTCCCCCGTGCTTTCGCACGAACCTAATTAATGTAAACCTCGTTTTCCCAGAGGCGTAACCTCGTTAACACCTTTCTAGACACCTACTTGATCGGCTAATTGTAATATGTAAAACTCTCCCAGGAGTAACTCTTACTCGCAGCGGGTATCGGGATCCAACTATCTCATAGAAGGTATGCAATCTCATTGCAAATTTCAACACTTGAAATTCCCGATAATATTTTGCCCCTAGCGTCCTATGACCTTGACGCAGGCCAACAAACCATAGTCCGCTAGTCAAGTTCAACCCGTCATTTCCTGATTGAAATAAACCCACCCGCACGACCCTTGACGCAGGCCAACAAAGTCGCACGACTACCCTAATCCAATCACATCATATGCTTATGCAGATAAGCACCAGTTAGCTACCGCACACTACGCCTTGATGCAGGCCAACAAACGTAGCACGAATACTAACTACTACTTATCTGAAATGACGGAGGGCTACGACAGTTTTTTCTGAAAACCTATTGCGTAATGAACTTGATATCGTTGTAGAATCAAATGATTTTGAAATGGAGTGCTTTTGAGGCTTTTCTAGTTTTGCTAAAGGAGTCACTCCCGGTGAAGGGATCGTCGGTCCTTTCCTCGTCGAATGAGGTGCGGGATATATCATATATATCACTGTGCAAAGCAAAAACACTTAAAAGCAATCAAAAGACAAACCGAGTGTGTAGCATCTGCCAGTTATTGCTAAAGGAGTCACTCCCGGTGAAGGGATCTCGGTCCTTTCCTTATCGAATAAGGTGCAGGATATATCACATATACCTCTGTGCAAAGCAAGAACTGTAGCTACCTGTTTTATTTTGAAATTCGATTCTACAACATCTTAGGTTTCTTTTACTTTCATCAATCACATTAATGAAGTCCCATCAATTATGTACCTAAACATCACAGATAAATACGACGTACACTTATGCCATCCGCATTCGCCTCGATGTCCCCTCGTGCACCGTTAGGTTAGGTAACTAACGGCAGAGCGGGGCAGGGCTAGCGCGGGTGTAAAACATAAGTAATGCCTATATAATATATCATATATACTATATACTGTATCTATCACAGAACATCACATGATCACATCACAGATATCGCAGCAGAAGAATCATATGAAATATTGGATATACTAGGACGTCCGTGTTTTCAATACGAGCCAGTATAAAACACGGATTCCACGGTCGCGATGAATAGCCAAACCCACACCCCTAGACCCTTACGAGAGCGGCAAGCAACCCTACCAATTCTGGAGTTAGGAGACCCGGACTCGACTCCTCGAGTTGGTCTCCCACTGGACTCCAGAACCCGGTTACCTGTGCCCTCCTCCTTGGGTCTATCCTAGTGCGGAAAAGTAAATAATATACAAACGGTGACATCTTCCGCAACCTGGAAGTGCCCCAATAAAAGAATATTACATACAAGTTTTTACATGAATGAAAATGAAAAACACTCATCTCACATAAAAAACCCCGGCTATTCAAACACGACGATCCAATATAACATATCCAGCAACACATAACATCACATGTCATCAACGTAAGTAAATATGCGCATCCCAATTGTCGTTGACATATAGCAACGAAACCGGCGATATCACATATTACACTTACGGTCACAGAAAAGAAAGTGTAAAACTACAACAGTTGGAATCCGTAACCACCTCAGACATCGCATGCCTGACCAAATGAATTACTTAGACATCACATGCCTAACAATTATAAACCCCGCATTTCAGTCTCATTATCGAAAACACTATTCAATATTTAATCGGGTAATTCAACAAGATTACCGACATCCTGATCGAATGCTCGTCGCAAACTTCAGTAGGCGGCCGCACCCCCGATACCGTCGACGAAGTGCACCAAGGCGGAACACCGCTGCCGCGAGCACCCGAACGGATGCTTTCGGCGACGGGGTTCTCCTACAGTCACTTGGTCGGGGCTATGGAGCGAGGCTTTCTATTAAGTTTACCCGGTGAGTATCCGCGTACGCTACGTGATTGCGACGGACTTTTGATCACATCAAAATTCCGCGGCAACCGATTAAGTGAGACTAAATTGCTAGATTTATAACATTCATTCTGTTATCTCATAACTATTGTGAATTCCAATTATTGTATCCCATTCCAGATAAACAGAAAATGTTAAACTTTCCGATCGAACAGTCAAACACCCAAGTTTTCCCGATACAGCTCAACACATGAAATAAGTCTAACAACATTCAGTTCGTGCCTCAGTACCAACGGTCCAGCCGTAGAAGGGTCAAGCCAACGCCTCACATGTGGCACGCCGTACTGCCCCAAACCCGAAGGTTCAAAGGGCAGTTCAAGACGGTCACATAATCGAGTTAAGGCTTGTTGTCTTCTAGAGGGACCATCGCGTTACTTGCACTACTTAGAACGTCATCAAACTACGGAAAAATCCAACACTTGGAAATTTCCCGACAGGGGAAAAATTGGGTATTTATATCCGGTCGAACTTTTTAACATATTCTAAAAATTTATCCGGAAAGCCACACAGACAAAATTTGATACCCCGATCGAAACACCGAATCCCTAAAACAACTCCAGAAAATTCAACTCTTGAATAAATTTTAAAAATACCCAGAAAATCCAGCATAATTTAATAAGAGTTACTGTGCAAACATACGAGGATGACGTCATCAAGGTGCGGCGGAACCGCCGCATAATGCAGGATTATGCCGCGCTTCCGCCGCGGTATTTACTGTTCATGGGAAAAAAATTGCACCGTAATTCTTATAATTCCCTGCTGAATTTTTTACGCATTTTTAATTTGGAAAAATCCCAGAATTTGGAAAAAGTCCAGAGAGCTATTTTGGGTTCGGATTTGTGTTTCGATTGGACTTCAAAGTCCGTCTAGACTTCGCCTAAGGCTCTAGCTAGGCTCTGATACCACTGTAGGGTTTCTAGGCACCCTAGTGAGGTCTCACAAGGCATCAACCATGCCAATTTCAAAAAATCTAGGTGCCGAGAAACCCGACTACGGATCGTCGGCTAGAATTCTAGGTGAAAAAGCTAACTAGTTAACATTTAACTATGAGAATACGGATATACAACCTTTGTAGATCCGGTGCTCCACCTCCACGGCTCCGCAATGAAGTCTCCTCGCTGTCCAAGACAAGTCCCGGGCTCTAGCGTCGGCTTCATCGGAGAATGGACAAGCTAGGTCGTCGATGTCCATGCCGAAGATGATCTACGTCGAGGCATCGCTAAATCAAGCTCCGACTTCACCAAGCCAAGAAACTTGTGAAGAAAACACACTCTACTACTTGGCAAGAGGTAGAGGATGAAGAAATAGGAAGTGGGTTCAATTTAGAATTGGATTTCTCACTCTTTATCATCAATCACCATTGATGACCTCAAGGTTTTCTTCTTGAGTTCAAGGAAGAAGAAGAAGAAAATGATATGATAAGTTAATTGAAAAAGAAAAGAAAATGAATTCTTATCATAAAATTAACCATGGTCAAGTGTTGAGACTAAACTAGGGTTAGTGGGAATGGTTAGGGTTAAGGATGAGATAAGAATGGTTGACTTGATCAAAGCTTCATGAAGCTTCAACTAAAGAACAAATAAAGCCACCATTCTTTTCTCTTTTCCATTTATTTTCCAAAATGTATAAACAAATAAATAAATGAATAAATAAGTAATGGAAAATAAAACCCTAACCACTCTCACAACCATGGTTTAATCTTTACACAAATCCAAGTTAGTATGCATCATCAAACATGATACATACAAGTGCACAAAAATATATCACATATACAATGTGCACAAACCAAGTGAGAAAATCCATTCAAAGTGAACCGATACTAGTTAATGCAAAGTAATATATCAAATATATAATTATACATTAAATCATTAAATCAACACTTGATTCAATGATCCGGTCATGTCGCACATAACCGACTGGTATCAATAGTAACAACTTATCGAATCAACACTTGATCCGATAACCCGGCTATATCGCATATAACCGATCAATGTTACATCGCGAGAATCGAATACAGTATCACATACTGGTATCATTCTCGGTCCCGCACATATCTCATATGGACTCCTATTTCGTTTCGCTTGAGCCAGGAAACCTCTGTGTAGGACTCTGAAGACTCGTCAATACGCCGGCAGCAGATGATGATCATATCAAATATCCACAAGCCGCAAGCGGTCTGCTAAACGTAACGGCCACCCGGGTATTGAGCAATCTGAAGATCGACGAGCAAGCCCGCTCACACTCCAGTGAATCCAACCAGTAACACTACCGTACAGTCCGGTCTGATCGTCTGATATGTCGCATATCTCGCCTAGGGGTCGTAAACGTCAGACCCCAATAGCTCGATAAGTCGAGTCGATATGAGGTCTATAACAATTCGAGAAACTACTGGTAACACTTACCAGTAAATCTCAGCAACCCTGGCCAGGGATTTCCTGTTATAGCCAATCGAACACAGCGCAACATCAACCCCCTATACCGGGAGAGACGAATCCCCTCCTATCGCTCATTGCCTCCATGTGACTCGGGACTGTACCCAAAAACCACCGTTTTGCACGCCCTCTTGGACGTGGTAAGATGGAAATCAAAGCACAGTGGGAACCACACGAGACACTATGACGATCTCGGGTCAACAGACTACTCTGTACCAGTGTCACCAGAGAACTGCCATCTGACGTGAGGTATAATACCATCTGGGAGTTCTCGGCGAGTCCGTCCAGTGTACCCAGTCTCTACTGAGCACCCGTATATCATCTCTGATGTCAAACACCAATGGATATGGGATCATCCATCGCCCATCTGTATGGGTCGAGAAGGTATACGCTAGTCTACTCTGGTATATCGATGCCCCGTCTCGATACACCCTCGACTAGGGACTATGAAGGATGTACTTATGGACTACCATGTCCCCACTAGTATAATCTGCATCATAGTCCATGTAGTCAAGCACACATCCTAAGGGCTTTACCAACATGTAACAGAGAGACAATCAATATACACGTTAAGGTAAAAAGCAACCAGATAGCATACTATCATGTCGAGCAAGAAAGTCCTCCCTATATATGTCCCAGCATCCACAACAACATACATCCTATGTACAGTAATGGCCTCTAGGGCATACATATAACTAACAGTATATACGTATTAAACCAACCACAGATTTTCAATGTCCAGAATACACACAAAAGAAAGTCTCCGGAAATAAATCAGACTTTCTTGTGGCATTGTAGACTAGGTCACATCAATGAGAGAAGGTTGACGAAGTTACATACAGAAGGATATTTGAATCCGTTCGAATATCAATCATATGCCACTTGTCAATCCTGTCTCAAAGGAAAGATGACAAAGACCCCGTTCACTGGACACGGAGTAAGAGGGAGCGAGCTCTTGGGACTCGTACACAGCGACGTGTGCGGTCCAATGTCTACACATGCGCGAAGCGGTTATTCTTACTTCATTACTTTTACGGATGACTTTTCAAGGTACGGTTATGTCTTCTTAATGAAACATATGTCCGAAACCTTTGGAAAATTCCAGGAATATAAGAATGAAGTAGAAAAACAAACCGGCAAAAGTATCAAGATCCTAAGATTGGATCGAGGTGGTAAATACTTGAGTGCCGAGTTCCTGGACTATTTAAAAGAGAACGGAATTCTCTCTCAGCTTAGTCCTCCATACACTCCGCAACATAACGGTGTATCGGAGAGACGGAACCGAACCCTATTGGATATGGTACGGTCCATGATGAGTAACGCTGAGTTACCGCGATCATTCTGGGGGTATACGCTAGAATCAGCTGCATACCTTTTAAACCGAGTTCCCACTTAGACTGTGCCTACCACACCATATGAGATGTGGTGTGGGAAGAGGCCCCATCTTAATCACATTAAGACATGGGGAAGTCCAGCTTTTGTCAAAAAGCAGCATGCGGACAAGCTCGTGGCACGCTCAGTACAGTGCAAGTTCGTGGGATATCCAAAGAACTCCAAGGGATATTTCTTCTACTGCGAAGAGGAACAAAAGATTATTGTTTCTCGTCATGCCCACTTTCTAGAACACCAGTTCTTAGAAAAGGAAATTAGTGGGAGCGCAGTAGAACTGGAAGAAATTCCAGAACCACAGACTATTACTGAAAGCTTAGTGGAACCAGAGGGTTCAAAAGAACAGGACATTCCTACGCCGCTCCGCAGGGGTAGTAGGCAGTCTCATCCGCCCGAGAGATACTACGGTTTTCTCATAGACGGGGATAGAGAGGATTACATCATAGATTATGATGAGCCTACTAGCTTCCAGCAGGCCGTTCAGACCATTGAGTCGGTAAAATGGCTAGATGCAATGCGGACCGAAATGGAGTCCATGTACACCAACAAAGTATGGACGTTGGACATTGCTCCAAACGGGGTAAAACCCGTAAGATGCAAGTGGATCTTCAAAAGGAAGATTAGTGTAGATGGACAGGTTGAGACCTATAAAGCTAGACTTGTTGCAAAGGGTTTCCGTCAAAGACCTGGCTTGGACTATGACGAAACCTTTTCTCCAGTGGCTATGCTGAAATCCATTCGGATCCTTCTTGCCATTGCTGCCTTCCACGATTATGAGATCTGACAAATAGACGTAAAGACCGCTTTTCTAAATGGAAATTTAGAGGAGTGTGTCTATATGGACCAACCAGAGGGTTTCATTCAGAGTGGGAGCAGCGGAAAGGTGTGCAAGTTGCTTAAGTCCATCTATGGACTAAAGCAGGCATCGCGGAGTTGGAACATCTGTTTTGATGAGACAGTCAAGGAATTTGGCTTTATCAAAAATCCAAATGAACCATGCATCTATAGTAGATTTGTAGCGAGAACTGTAGTATTCCTCGTTTTATACGTGGATGACATTCTCTTAATAGGAAATGACATTCCTATGCTACAATCTGTCAAGGGGTTCTTGTCGCACATGTTCTCCATGAAAGACCTGGGTGATGCCTCTTACATCCTGGGGATCCGGATCCATCGTGATAGATCCAAGAGGATATTAGGACTTTCATAGTCCAGGTACATCGACACCATACTGAAAAGATTCAGTATGGAAGATTCCAAGCGCGGTAACCTACCGGCTTGTCACGGGATCACCCTCTCTAAAGAGATGTCTCCCAAAACTTATTTGGAGAGGGATCACATGTCTATTATACCCTACGCTTCTGCGGTAGGCTCTATAATGTATGCGATGTTGTGTACCAGACCGGATGTAGCTTACGCACTGAGTGTGGTAAGCCGGTATCAGTCAAACCCTGGGGAGAAACACTGGATAGTGGTAAAGAACATTCTCAAGTACCTGAGAAGGACTAAGGAGATGTTCTTGGTGTATGGCGGAAAAGACCTCCAGATCGAGGCCTTTGCTGACTCCAGCTTCCAGAGTGACAAGGATGATTCCAAGTCCATGTCGGGTTTTGTCTTTACCCTCAATGGAGGGGCGGTGTGTTGGAAGAGTTCCAAACAGGAAACCGTTGCAGACTCGACGATGGAAGCGGAATACATCGCTGCATCTGATGCTGCAAAAGAAGCTGTCTGGATGAGGAAGTTCTTAAAAGAACTTCAGGTGGTTCCGTCCATTGTTGATCCAATACCTCTGTATTGCGACAACAACGGGGCTATAGCTTTAGCAAAGGAACCTAGGTCCCATCAGAGATCCAGACACATCTTGAGGCGGTATCACCTGATCAGGGAGATCGTGGATCGCCAGGAGATCGAGGTTCGGAGAGTCGCTTCAAAAGATAACACTGCAGATCCATTCACCATGGCCTTGCCCCAGACTCAGTTCGAGCGGCTGATCGAGATGATAGGTCTTCGATACGCCAGTACATGGCCTTAGTGCAAGTGGGAGATTGTTAGTGTATATGCCCTAGAGACCATTACTGTATCATACTGGTTTGTATATTACTTAATGGAAGCTTGGGATATTCACCTTGTATATACAATCTTGCTCAAAATAGTAGTATGCTACTTGGTTTGTTTCTACTTCAATGTGTACATGTGTTTATTTTAGTATATCACCTATACACATTAGTGGAGACTTAGGATCTTTGCTTGATTACCAGCGTTGTGATGGCAGTCACACTAGTGTGGCTGGGTAATCTATAAGCACATCCTTATGCAGGTCCCTAGTCGCAGGACAATAGAGACAGGGCATCGATACTCCGGAGTAGACTAGCGCATGCGCTTCTCATCCCAGTGTGGGAGACGGTCTGTCCCACAGCCGTTGGTACGTCGTACTAGAGATAGTATGCGGGTGCTCGTTAGGTTACGAGTACACTGGACAGGACTCGTCGGGAACTGACTAGTTGGTATTATGCCTATCGTCAGTTATCAGTTCCCAGGTGACATGAGTACAGCTTAGTCCGCTGACTTGATACTGTCACTTCGCCTCGAGTGTGTTCCCACTGCACTTTGATTACTACCCTACCACGGCTCAAATGAGTCGTGCAAACAGGTGGTAGTTGGGTGCAGTCCAGAAGCACTTGGAGGCAGTGACGGTTAAACAGGATTCGTCTCTCCCGGTATTGGGGGTTGACATCGCGCTGTGTCTAGGAGAGCCATTACACGAGTAGTCCCTGGCCAGGGAAAACGAGATATACTGGTAGGCTTCCAGTGTTATCTCAGGGTGTTTTGGGCTTCACTCCGACACGACTTGTACCGCTATTAGGTGACTGACGTTTACCGCCCTCTAGGCCCGCCATGCGATGTATCAGACGAACAGACCGGACTGTATGGAGAATGTCACATTCAGGCTCAGTAGGAGTTCAGATGGGTTTCGCCTCGTCAGTCTTCATGTCGGCATCTACCTGGGGACCGTTACGCACAGCTAGTGCCGCTTGCGGTCTGTGGTTAAACCCACTGCCAGCGTAGTGTCGAGTCTTTAGAGTCCCACACAGAAAGCTATTCGTCTTTAGGCAAAAGAGTAGAGGTCGCATGGTTTTGCGACAAGTCGCATGGTTTTGCGACAGGGTTCGGTCACATCCGTGCACTTGTGCACGTACAGTGTCCGGACAGTTTACACTAGCGGGCTTTGGTTTAAGCCAGATCCTAGTGTACCTTTTGGGGTTGGTTTTATCCAGTATGCATCCGTGTTCCTCGGAACGCGGATGCGGGTGTGTATCACAGTTGACGGAGAGACAGAGGCAGAGGATTCTAATTAGGGTTGTTGACCGTTGACCGTTGACTATTGACTTTTTGCTCAACCCTAATGAGAATATGATATATGATTAACAAATATATTAATTAAGTATTATGGTGACATGGTTGTAGAGGAGTTGACTTTGTTGACTTGTTGACTTAGTTGACTTATTGACTTTGTTGACCGGTTGACTAGGCTTGACTAGTTGACCATCATGATAACAATAGCTATCATTTCATGGCAAAGACTTTGTTAGTGTATATGCCCTAGAGGCCATTACTGTATCATACTAGTTTGTATATTACTTAATGGAAGCTTGGGATATTCACAGTTGTATGTACAATCTTGCTCGAAATGGTAGTATGCTACTTGGTTTGTCTCTGCTTTAATATGTGCATGTGTTTCTTTTAGCATATTGCTGATATACATATTAGTAGAGCCCTTAGGATCTTTGCTTGATTACCAGCGTTGTGATGGCGCTCACACTCGTGGGAGCTGGGTGATCTATAAGCACATCCTTATACAGGTCCCTAGTCGTTGGACTATCGAGACAGGGCACCGATACTCCGGAGTAGACTAGCGTATGCGCTTCTCATCCCAGCGTGGGAGACGGTCTGTCCCACAGCCGTCAGTACGTCGTACTTGAGATAGTATGCGGGTGCTCGTTAGGTTACGAGTACA
The DNA here is from genome assembly GCA_030015575.1 of Agapanthus africanus. Classification (NCBI taxonomy): domain Eukaryota; kingdom Viridiplantae; phylum Streptophyta; class Magnoliopsida; order Asparagales; family Amaryllidaceae; genus Agapanthus; species Agapanthus africanus. Next base: position 60,458,116 of record JASDDO010000029.1, read on the forward strand.
CTGGACAGGACTCGTCGGGGACTGTTTGTTGGTATTATACCTATCGTCAGTTATCAGTTCCCAGGTGACATGAGTACAGCTTAGTCCGTTGACTTGACACTGTCACTTCGCCTCGAGTGTGTTCCCACTGCACTTTGATTACTACCCTACCACGGCTCAAAGGAGTCGTGCAAACAGGTAGTTTTTGGGTGCAGTCCCGAAGCACTTGGAGGCAGTGACGGTTAGACAGGATTCGTCTCTCCCGGTATTGGCGGTTGACATCGCGCTGTGTCCAGGAGAGCCATTACACGAGTAGTCCCTGGCCAGGGCAAGCGAGATATACTGGTAGGTTTCCAGTGTTATCTCAGGGTGTTCTGGGCTACACTCCGACACGACTTGTACCGCTATGAGGGGACTGACGTTCACCGCCCCCCTAGGCCCGCCATGCGATGTATCAGACGAACAGACCGGACTGTACGAAGATTGTCACATACAGGCTCAGTAGGAGATCAGATGGGGTTCACCTCGTCAGTCTTCTTATCGACATCTACCTGGGGACCGTTACGTACAGCTAGTGCCGCTTGCGGTCTGTGGTTAAACCCACTGCCAGCGTAGTGTCGAGTCTTTAGAGTCCTACACAGAGAGCTATTCGCCTTTAGGCAAAATGAGTAGAGGTCGCATGGTTTTGCGACAGGGTTCGTTCATATCCGCCCACTTGTGCACGTTTGCTGTCCGGACAGCTTATACTAGCGGGCTTTGGTTTAAGCCGGATCCTAGTATATGATTTGGGATTGGCTTTTTCTCATTGTATTCGTGTTCCTCGGATCACGAATACGGGTGCGTATGCACAGTTGCTTGAGACAGAGGGAGAGGACTTTGATTAGGGTTAATGACTATTGTCATTTTATTAACCCTAATGCTTATGTGTGTATTATTGTTAATTGATATTAGTTTAATAATTGTGCATGGTTATGGTTGTTGACCATTTAACCCATCTTGACTTGTTGACCTTGTTGACACTTTGACCATCATCATTTCATTTGGAAGATGCTCTTTGATCCTTGCAATTTGCATTAAAAATGAAATGATAATGGTCATGTCTTGATTAAGCCATGACAATTATCTCATTAATTTTATAATTACAATAATTCACATATATGAGAGAATGCTTCATATTATTCTCTCATTCTATTATTCACATTCTCTCTCTTGTTCTTCCTCTCCCCTCTCATGTGTTGAGAAACACTTGAGCTTAAGAAAAACCCTCTCTTGATAATCTCTACTCTTATCTAGGGTTCAAGGATTAGCACTTCTTGCACCCTAGTTACTTCTAGCTTGGAGTTGAAGCCAAAGGTTGAGGCTTTCGGGTGGATCTTTCTTTGACGGGAGAAGACGACAAAGGTGACCTCCTTCCACCACTCCAAGGAGCAAGGAGAGAAGGACTTAAAGCCCAAGGTATAACCTTTCTAGCACTCAGCTAGTTTCTAGTTAGCTTTAGCTTGTTTTTGTTTAGCAAAGATCCTTCATAGTCTAGTCCATGTTGCCTAAGCTCATAAAAATTCGATTTTTATTCCGTTTTCCGCCTCCCCGCAAGTACCGGGGTGGGCAACGTGGACTTACAGTGGTAACAAAGCCTAACTAAACATAAACTAGCTGAGTAGTAGAGTGTATCGAAGTTCGAATCGGAAAAATCGAAAAACCGAGTTTTAAAAACCGTAAGTTTCTGTTAAAAATTTTTTCTGTTCGAAATAAAATTTGTCATACTCCAAAAATCATCTCAGGGTTTTCTTAAGAAGCACAGCAAACCCGGTCCAGTGAGCCGTCTAAACCGCCGCGGTTCAGCGGCAATAGCAAGCTATTGCCGCGGAACCGCTGCCGTTTTGACTCCTCACTGAGTCGAGTTTGGTGCAGTTTTCTTATAGCTTGGTTTTATGATTTTTAAGATGGTTTATATGTGCCCAGATTTTCCAGAATAGAAATTTGTTTTTGGGGGCCTATAAATCCGTATTTTTTCCGAACTTCAATACACTTTGACTAAAAGGTTATATCTGTGATGTTTACATGTATTGAACGTCGGCTAATCACTATATGTCGATTAGTCGGGGTTATATATATCTGTGATCTGTGATTGATGATGGTATGTGTATATGAATGGGTTGGATTGTCGCGGATGAATAGCCGGGGTGGATGTGAGATGAGTGTTGCTTTTTCTTTCATTCATTGTAACATGTAAATTGATGTAATATTATTATTTGTTTGGCCACACAACCGGGTCGGGGTTGTAGCCGTCATTGTATAATTCTTTTTACTGTTTTTGCTCCTAGGATAGACCCATGGAGGGGGTGCACAAACTACCAAGTATCTCGAAGTGCCGAGTGGCCTACTCACGGTGGTGAGGGAGGTTGCTTCGCTTCGGGTACTTGGCGGGTAGTTTGCCGCACCCGTAGGGGTCTTGGGTGGGGTATTTGGCTATTCACCGCGACCGTGTAATCCGCTTTTCGTTGCAGGCTCGAACGGATTGCGGATTCCTAGTATATCCAATGTATTCATCTGTGATCTGTAATGTCTATCATTGCTATATATTTATATATGATAACTATTTAGGCGTTGCTTATGTTTTACAGCCGCGCTAGCCCAGCCCCCGCTCTGTCGTTAGTTAAGTAACCTAACAGGTGATGACGGGGCCCCGTGGCGAATGCGAATGGCATAAGCGTACGTCATATTTTGGTTGTTGTCTGCAATGGTAGGATTAAATGATGGGACGCATTAAAAGAACTAATGCAAGAAAATAAACCAAGTAAAAGTCGATTGGAACACTTTGAAAACCACTCGGTTCTTTTCAAAACCAAACTTTTAAACGCGGAGCTTGAACCACTCCTTTTAAAAGCTATCTCGTTCCATCGATTATATCAAGTTCACTACGTTCACGGTTTCACCAAAACCATTCGTAGCCCTCCGTCATTCCACATGAATGGTCAAAAAGTATTCAAGCTATGTATTTTGGCCAAAGTCAAGGCATAGTGATTGGTAGCTATTGGGTATTCATGTGCAGCATAGATAGATGCGTTGGTTTGGGACAGTCGTGCTGCCATTTTGGCCAAAGTCAAGGGTAGGTACGGGTGGGTCCAAATTAACCAGGAGAATGACGGGTAGAACTTGACATGTGACTTATGATATTTTGGCCAAAGTCAAGGTCAAAAGAGCATGGGGCAGAAATCTACATCGGGAGTTTCATAAGTACTGAAACTTGCTAGCGCTGCATACCATTTGGAGTGTGATAATTCTGGTAGGATTCCTTCGGTTTTATCACGCGATGATATTTGGATCCCGATCCTACTGTGAGTATATGCTACTCCTCGGGAAAACTCTCACTTAACGATCAATGCTATAAACTTAATAGGTGTCTAGAAAGGTGTTAGCGGGGCTACGCCCACAGGGAAAAGAGGTTACTTAATTAAGGAACTTCGCGAAAGCGTTGGAAAACTTCCCTCGAAGTACCGACACTGGCCTGGCTGAACGGTTAAGCAATTATTGTACGGTGAGATTGATCCTGACTAATCCTTTCTTTACGGTTTGAGAAGGGATTCGAGAGACAGTGGGAGCCATCCAGTTTAGACAAACTAAAAACCACTCTAAACTTGCAAGAGCATCATGCTAAAGTGTTTCTTTTCTCTCTCCTAATTGCAGCGACCATTCAACATGACCGGACTTAAGTTATTACTAGATAAAATCATATTGACAGGGCCAAACTACAAAGATTGGCTCAGGAATATCAAGATGGCAATCACTTACGACAAGTTGGGGTATGTCCTTACCACCAAAGCTCCCCCTGTCCCAGGTCCCAAAACCAGTGTCGTAGATAGGGAAATCTACAAGACCTGGGAAATAGATTGCGCGAAGGCCAGATGCCTCGTACTTACCTCGATGGACAACGAACATCAGAGGAGGCATGAGAATATGGACCTTGAGTCCATATTTCTTCATACAAAAGAACTGTATGTAGAGCAGTCTCGTATCGCAAGATACGAAGTGTCGAAGAAGTTGTTTTCGGTAAGGTCGGCCGTCGGATCATCGGTAGCGGAACACGTGCTTAAGATGATTGGCTACATTGAGGAGCTCGCGGACCTTGGGACCACGTTGGAGAATGAACTCTATACTGATTTGATTCTCCAGTCCCTTCCTTCCACTTACGCCCAGTTTATTCTTAACTTCAACATGCAAGGAAAGGAGGTTGAACTTTCCGAGCTTCTGAACATGTTGAGGAGTGCTGAGGGCACCCTACAGAAGGGTAGGGAGACATCCACTTTGTTTGTAGGAGGATCTTCCTCTTCTAGGTCCAGGGCGAAAGCCAAGGGCAAGAAGAAGAAAGCCCCCGCCAAACCAAGAGGCGGTGTCAGTAAAGTGGATACGAAGGGAAAAGGAAAAGCAACAAAGATAGCGGGAAAGCTGGTGGGGAAGGAAGAATGCTTCTATTGTCACAAAAGTGGTCACTGGAAACAGGATTGCAAGGCTTGGAAAGCCAGAACACAGGATTTGAAGTGAGTTGCAGCTTCAGCTTCAGGTGTGTATGTTATTGAAAACTGTCTATCAATAAACTCTACATCCTGGGTATTGGATACCGGATCAGGATCTCATATCTGTAATTCTTTGCAGGCATTGAGAAAGCGTAGAGTTTTGAAGGCAGGTGACATGACCCTCAGAGTTGCAAACGGTGCTAGCATGGATACTGAGGCCGTGGGGGACTATCACCTGGGATTGTCGGATGGACACTTTTTGGTTTTGCGTAGTTGTTATTATGTACCAAATGCAACCTGTAATATTATTTCTGTATCTTTATTATCTAAAGAAGGTTATGAATTTGCATTTGTAAGTAATGTAGTGAACATTCACCTTAATCAAGTTTTGATTGGGTCAGGTACATTGAACAACGGTATATACGTATTAAACCAGTAACAGATTTTCAATGACCATAATACATACAAAAGAAAGTCTCCAGAAATTAATAAAACTTTCTTATGGCATTGTAGACTGGGTCACATCAATGAGAGAAGGTTGACTAAGTTACATGCAGAAGGATATTTGGATTCGTTCGAATATCAATCGTATGCAACTTGTCAATCCTGTCTCAAAGGAAAGATGATAAAGACTCCGTTCACTGGACACGGAGTAAGAGCGAGCGAGCTCTTGGGACTCGTACACAGCGACGTGTGCGGTCCAATGTCTACACATGCACGAAGCGGTTATTCTTACTTCATTACTTTTACGGATGACTTTTCAAGGTACGGTTATGTCTTCTTGATGAAACATAAATCCGAGGCTTTTGAAAAATTCCAGGAATATAAGAATGAAGTAGAAAAACAAACAGGCAAAAGTATCAAGGCACTGAGATCAGATCGGGGTAGTGAATACTTGAGTGCCGAGTTTCTGGGTTACCTAAAAGGGAATGGAATTCTCTCTCAGCTTACTCCTCCATACACTCCGCAACATAACGGTGTATCGGAGAGACGGAACCGAACCCTATTGGATATGGTACGGTCCATGATGAGTAACGCTGAGTTGCCGCGATCGTTCTGGGGATATGCGCTAGAATCAGCTGCATACCTTTTGAACCGAGTTCCAACTAAGACTGTGCCTACTACACCATATCAGATGTGGTGTGGGAAGAGACCCTATCTTAATCACATTAAGACATGGGGATGTCCAGCTTTTGTAAAAAAGCAGCATGCGGACAAGCTCGAGGTACGCTCAGTACAGTGCAAGTTTGTGGGATATCCAAAGAGCTCCAAGGGATATTACTTCTATTGAGAAGAGGAACAAAAAGTCCTTGTTTCTCGCCATGCCCACTTTCTAGAACACCAGTTCATAGAAAAAGAATTAAGTGGGAGCGCAATAGAACTAGAAGAAATTCCAGAACCACGATCTATTACTGAAAGCTTGGTTGAACCAGAGGGTTCGAAAGATCAGGACATTCCCACGCCACTCCGCAGGAGTAGTAGGCAGTCTCATCCGCCCGAGAGATACTACGGTTTTCTCATTGACGGGGATAGAGAGGATTGCATCATAGACTTTGATGAGCCTACTAGCTTCCAGCAAGCCATTCAGAGCGTCGACTCGGTAAAATGGCTGGATGCAATGTGGACCGAAATGGAGTTCATGTACACCAACAAAGTATGGACGTTGGACATTGCTCCAGATGGGGTAAAACCCGTAGGATGCAAGTGGATCTTCAAAAGGAAGATTGGTGTAGATGGACAGGTTGAGACCTATAAAGCTAGACTGGTAGCAAAGGGTTTTCGTCAGCGACCTGGTTTGGACTATGACGAAACCTTTTCTCCAGTAGCTATGCTGAAATCCATTCGGATCCTTCTTGCCATTGCTGCCTTCCACGACTATGAGATTTGGCAGATGGACGTAAAGACAGCTTTTCTAAATGGAAATTTAGAGGAGTGTGTCTATATGGATCTGCCAGAGGGTTTCATTCAGAGTGGGAGCAGCGGAAAGGTGTGCAAGTTGCTTAAGTCCATTTATGGACTAAAGCAGGCATCGCGGAGTTGGAACATCTGTTTTGATGAGACGGTCAAGGAATTTGGCTTTATCAAAAATCCAGATGAACCATGCATCTATTGTAGATTTGTAGCGAGAACTGTAGTATTCCTCGTTTTATACGTGGATGACATTCTCTTAATAGGAAATGACATTCCTATGCTACAATCTGTCAAGGGGTTCTTATCACACTGGTTTCCCATGAAAGACCTGGGTGATACCTCATACATTCTAGGTATCCGGATCTACCGTGATAGATCCAAGAGGATATTAGGACTTTCGCAGTCCAGGTACATCGACACCATACTGAAGAGATTCAGTATGGAAGATTCCAAGCGCGGTAATCTACCGGCTTGTCACGGGATCACCGTCTCCAAAGAGATGTCTCCCAAGACTGATTTGGAGAGGGATCGCATGTCTATTATACCCTACGCTTCTGCGGTAGGCACTATAATGTATGCAATGTTGTGTACCAGACCGGATGTGGCTTATGCACTGAGTGTGGTAAGCAGGTATCAGTCAAACCCTGGGGAGAAACATTGGATAGCAGTAAAGAACATTCTCAAGTACCTGAGAAGGACTAAGGAGATGTTCTTGGTGTATGGCGGAAAAGACCTGCAGATTGAGGCCTTTGCTGACTCCAGCTTCCAGAGTGACAAGGATGATTCCAAGTCCATGTCGGGTTTTGTCTTTACCCTCAATGGAGGGGCGGTGTGTTGGAAGAGCTCCAAACAGGTAACCGTTGCTGACTCGACTATGGAAGCGGAATACATCGCTGCATCTGATGCCGCAAAAGAAGCGTCTGGATGAGGAAGTTCTTGAGAGAACTTCAGATGGTTCCGTCTATTGTTGACCCAATACCTCTGTATTGCGACAACAACGGGGCTATAGCTTTAGCGAAGGAACCCAGGTCCCATCAGAAATCCAGACACATCTTGAGGCGGTACCACCTGATCAGGGAGATCGTGGATCGCCAGAAGATCGAGGTTCGGAGGGTTGCTTCAGAAGATAACACAGCATATCCATTCACCAAGGCCTTGCCCCAGACTCAGTTCGAGCGGCTGATCGAGATGATAGGTCTTCGATACGCCAGTACATGGCCTTAGTGCAAGTGGGAGATTGTTAGTGTATATGCCGTAGAGGCTATTACTGTATCATACTAGTTTGTATATTACTTAATGGAAGCTTGGGATATTCACAGTTGTATATACAATCTTTCTCGAAATGGTAGTATGCTACATGGTTTGTCTCTGCTTTAATATGTGCATGTGTTTCTTTTAGCATATTGCTGATATACATATTCGTAGAGCCCTTAGGATCTTTGTTTGATTACCAGCATTGTGATGGCGCTCACACTCGTGGGAGCTGGGTGATCTATAAGCACATCCTTATACAGGTCCCTAGTCGTTGGACTATCGAGACAGGGCATCGATACTCCGGAGTAGACTAGCGTATGCGCTTCTCATCCCAGCGTGGGAGACGGTCTGTCCCACAGCCGTCAGTACGTCGTACTTGAGATAGTATGCGGGTGCTCGTTAGGTTACGAGTACACTGGACAGGACTCGTCGGGGAATGTTGGTTGGTATTATACCTATCGTCAGTTATCAGCTCCCAGGTGACATGAGTACAGCTTAGTCCGTTGACTTGACACTGTCACTTCGCCTCGAGTATGTTCCCACTGCACTTTGATTACTACCCTATCACGGCTCAAAGGAGTCGTGCAAACAGGTAGTTTTTGGGTGCAGTCCCGAAGCACTTGGAGGTAGTGACGGTTAGACATGATTCGTCTCTCCCGGTATTGGGGGTTGACATCGCGCTGTGTCGAGGAGAGCCATTACACGAGTAGTCCCTGGCCAGGGCAAGCGAGATATACTGGTAGGTTTCCAGTGTTATCTCAGGGTGTTCTGGGCTACACTCCGACACGACTTATACCGCTATTAGGGGACTGACGTTCACCGCCCCCTTAGGCCCGCCATGCGATGTATCAGACGAATAGACCGGACTGTACGGAGATTGTCACATATAGGCTCAGTAGGAGTTCAGATGGGGTTCACCTCGTCAGTCTTCTTATCGACATCTACCTGGGGACCGTTACGTACAGCTAGTGCCGCTTGCGGTTTGTGGTTAAACCCACTGCCAGCGTAGTGTCGAGTCTTTAGAGTCCCACACAGAGAGCTATTCGCCTTTAGGCAAAATGAGTAGAGGTCGCATGGTTTTGCGACAGGGTTCGTTCACATCCGCGCACTTGTGCACGTTTGCTATCCGGACAGCTTATACTAGCGGGCTTTGGTTTAAGCCGAATCCTAGTATATTATTTGGGATTGGCTTTTTCTCATTGTATTCGTGTTCCTCGGATCACGAATACGGGTGCGTATGCACAGTTGCTTGAGACAGAGGGAGAGGACTTTGATTAGGGTTAATGACTATTGTCATTTTATTAACCTTAATGCTTATGTGTGTATTATTGTTAATTGATATTAGTTTAATAATTGTGCATGATTATGGTTGTTGACCATTTGACCCATCTTGACTTGTTGACCTTGTTGACACTTTGACCATCATCATTTCATTTGGAAGATGCTCTTTGATCCTTGCAATTTGCATTAAAAATGAAATGATAATGGTCATGTCTTGATTAAGCCATGACAATTATCTCACTAATTTTATAATTACAATAATTCACATATATGAGAGAATGCTTCATATTATTCTCTCATTCTATTATTCACATTCTCTCTCTTGTTCTTCCTCTCCCCTCTCATGTGTTGAGAAACACATGAGCTTAAGAAAAACCCTCTCTTGATAATCTCTACTCTCATCTAGGGTTCAAGGATTAGCACTTCTTGCACCCTAGTTACTTCTAGCTTGGAGTTGAAGCCAAAGGTTGAGGCTTTCGGGTGGATCTTTCTTTGACGGGAGAAGACGACAAAGGTGACCTCCTTCCACCACTCCAAGGAGCAAGGAGAGAAGGACTTAAAGCCCAAGGTATAACCTTTCTAGCACTCAGCTAGTTTCTAGTTAGCTTTAGCTTGTTTTTGTTTAGCAAAGATCCTTCATAGTCTAGTCCATGTTGCCTAAGCTCATAAAAATTCGATTTTTATTCCGTTTTCCGCCTCCCCGCAAGTACCGGGATGGGCAACGTGGACTTACAGACTTTTGCTTGCTTGCTCTCTTGTGCAAAATGAGTGCATGAAATGATATGGCTATTGTTGCTTAAACCATCACATAATACTTGATTGCTATGATGTGTTATGATGGTTATGGATTATGATAGCCAAATGAGAAAAGTCTTCTCTCATTCTATCATTCTCATTCTCTCTCTTGTTCTTGAGCTCTCATCTTCCTCCTCTTGCTCTCCCTCTCTTCGGTCTATGGTTCACTTGTCTCATGTGTTGAGAACCAAGAACCATAGATAAAATCCCAACAAAACTCTTCTCTACTCACACTAGTTCACAAGGTTTAGCAAACCGAGTGAACTAATTTCTTCAAAGATCGAAGAAGGAGCCAAAGGTTGAAGCTTTCAGGTGGATCGATCTTCGACGCAAGGAGACGACGGGGAGAAGCCGATTCGGACAACCATCGAGGTTTGAAGACGAAGGAGTTCAAGATAAGAAAGGTATAAACCCCCTAACCGAGTAGTTAACAACTCCTACTTAGGTTGTTAGTTAGATGTTTAACAAAGATCCGGGTTTTGAGTCCATGTTACCACCTCTAGAAAAATTGTTTTTCACCTAATTCCGCATGCCCGAAAGTACCGGGAGAGGTAGCATGGACTTACACATACAACTAAACCAGCAAACTTAGCAACAAGGTTTAGAAAATACAATCTTCGACGCGTGTCCACCTAATTGTGGAAGACCCCTCCAAGCTCGTAGATGCCGGGAACGCGCTTAAGAGGCAACCGCCCTTGCCGAAGATGATCCACCAGAGGAAAAAAGATCCATGCTCCTACCGACGCTCCAAACTTCTTAGGAATTGATTGTGGGTGTTGTAGGAATTTTTTCACTAAGTTATTTCTCTATTTTCTATGCTCAAAAGAACAAGTTAAGAAGGAGGAGGAGGAGGTAGCCATCAGAAAAAAAATGGTGTAACCTAGAAAGAAGTCAAGGCGGAGCTGGGTTGTCCATAAGCGCATCCTTAAATGTCCCTAGTCGTTGGCGTATCGAGACAGGACATCGATATTCCGGAGTAAACTAGTGTATACGTTTCTAGACCCGACGAGGAGCGGTGGCGGGTCTCACAAGCTATTGGTGTTGTGTCACCAAAATAGTATACAGGTGATTACTAGAGTTGAGTACACCGGACAGACTCGCCGAGAACTTCTAGATGGTATTATATCTATCGTCAGATGGAAGTTCTCGGGTGGCATGAGTACATGTTAGTCTTTTGACCTAAGATCATCATTTGTCTCGAGTGAGTTCCCACTGTACTTTGAATACTACCCTACTACATCTCAAACGAGTCGTGCAAAAAGGTTTTTGTTGGGTAAAGTCCCGAGCCACATGGAGGCAGTTATCGATTGTCAGGAATTTGTCTCTCCTGGTATTAGGAGTCGATGTCGCGTTGTGTTCGGTTGGCCATCACCCTAATTTCGTGGCCACGATGGATGAGATTTACTGATAGATGTTCAGTAATTTCTCAGTTGGAGATGAGCTTGACTTCAACATGACTTATTGGGTTATTAGGGATCTGACGTTATCCACCCCTAGACCCAGTATGCGATACTTTTAGACGAAGAGACCGGACTGTATGAAGATTGTCACATTCAGGCTTAGTAGGGTAAGGACGTACTTGATTGTCGACCCTCTTTCGGCAAATACTTGGATAGCCGTTATGTAAGCTAGTGCCGCTGACGTGCTTGTGGTTAAACCCACTGCCAGCGTATTTTCGAGTCATTAGAGTCCCACACATAGGGTTTCCCGGTTCAGGCGATAGATGCAGAGGCCGTATGTTGGTACGTACAGGGGTCCGATTAAATACGGGATACACGGACTTTAATCGGGCGGTTGATAATACTAGCCGGCTTAGGATTAAGCCGGATTATTATATCAAGTTTTGATTTAATAATTTATATTGATATATATATATATTAGTATTATTGTTCACTATTCATTTTCTCTCTTTGATGCTATCCGTATTTTTATCCAAATATGCGTATATGTAGCAATACGTATACCGGGCGAAGTATTCCGTATTTGTACGGGAATGCTTCTAGAAGAAGGACACCACTTATTTGATTTTCTTTTTAGAAAATCAAATGGAGATGAGGTAGAAGGTGAGGTGGAAGGTGAGCATTGTAAAGAGGCATGGCATTGATTTTATATTAATAAAATCATTTGGTTTTACTATTCTAGTATGGTTGCAAATCTTAGCCATTCTCTTTCTACACTTATTCTCTTCTTGAAAGTCTTAGCCATTTTTTTTGTGATGGCTACCTCCTCCTCCTCCTTCTTAACTTGTTCTTTTGAGCATAGAAAAGAGAGAAATAACTTAGTGAAAAAATTCGTACATCACCCACAATCCATTCCTAAGAAGTTTGGAGCGTCGGTAGGAGCATGGATCTTTTTTCCTCTGGTGGATCATTTTCGGAAAGGGCGGTTACCTCTTAAGCGCGTTCCCGGCATCTACGAGCTTGGAGGGGTCTTCCATAATTAGGTGGACACGAGTCGAAGATTGTATTTTCTAAACCTTGTTGCTAAGTTTGCTGGTTTAGTTGTATGGTTTAAATTCTTAGGTATATGTGTTTTGTGCTTCCTAAGAAGTTTGCTCAAGAGAACAAGTTAAGAAGGACACGGATCATTCGGTATAACCATCTAAACTTCTTTCTAGTTTACTAGTGTAGGGTTAATGGTAGATCCGTAGGAATGGGTTCCGTTAGCACCCGTTTTTGTAAATTTTTGTTCCGCATTTGGTCACGGATTGATGGTTTGGGAGTTGCCGTAAGCCAACATGGTATCAGAGCCAACCCATTAACCCATTGCTAGCAGTTTAAACAACGTTTAAAGTATCGAAACCGAAACAATACCCCGGTTATTCCAGTCTCTGTCGATTTTACAGAGTCTTCTAAAATATTTTTAAACAGTTGCAGAAGGCTATTTTTGTGACAACTAGAATATACCCCAAAAATGAGCTAAATCCACCTGTTTTCGATCGGCCAAACTTGGAATAAAACCAGCACCACCAGTTTTTTTGTAGTGGTTTTGGCTTGGGTTTTTGGTATACTCTGGGTTCTGAAATATTGGTTCGATGGTATTGTTTATTTTGCCCAGTTTGGATATAGTGTTTTCTTTAGTTCAGGGGCAATTCGGGATGCTTCGAAGTCGATATTTCTAATACTGTTTAAATGTTTGTAGTGCATACATTACTATATGCGACAGTGAATGTCATTAGAGCGGTACAACTCGTCTAATTGCTATATGTTCTTTTAGACGAGTTTGGGAACGTGACATTCACGTTGATGTTCTGTTTTGTGCTGTGGTTGTGGCTGGATCGTCGTGGTGGATAGCTTGGGTGCAATGTTAGTACAGTTTAGTTTCATTTGTACATTTGATATTGCGGGGCAAGCGTCTGACATGTAGATTGCCGTCTCTCCCTGTTTGTATATTATTTGTTTGGGGCACGACCGGGTTGAGGTCGATGTCACCCTTGTACATATTACTTTCTTTTCTGTACTAGGATTACCCCACGGTGGAGTGCACGAATAGCCAAGTTCTAGAGGGCAATGGGTCTGCATCTCATGGCGTTGAGACGGAGGGGACCTTACTCTAGAATTGGCGGGCTAGTCGCCGCACTCGTAGGGGGTATAGGTTGACCCAAGGTGAGGTGCCCAATTTACCGGATTCCGTGAAGTGCTGGGTGGCCCATTCACGTTGTTGATTGGGGTTGCCTCGCTTCTAGGATTGGCGGGTAATTTTCCGCACTCGTAGGGGTCTAGGTTTTCATTGCACAGGCTATCCACACGACAGGGAACGTCGGGTCTCATTTGCGGCTCAAGTGAAACCCGAGGATCCAGGATTATCCACCACTCTGTGTTGCTTGGCTGTGCTTCTGTGATGTTGCTTTATATCATGCCGGGATATACTAGTAGATGTTCTATATGTTTTGCACCCGCGCTAGTCCAGCCCCCGCTCTATTGTTAGTTAAGCAACCTAACGGGTGATGACGGGGGTCAGTGGCGAATGCAGATAGCATATACGTACATCAAATTTTTGTTCTTTTCTGGTGTGATATGTTTAATTGATGGGACTGCGTTGATTCTAATCAATGCAAGGAAAGCAAACCTATATATATGATGTTGTTAGAACCAAATTTTTTAAAAATAGACATTACAGATGTTTTCTTTTGCTTTGTACAGTGGTATTTGATTGGGAATATCCTGCACCTCATTCGACGAGGCAAGGGCCGACTTCATCAGGAATGACCCCTTGGGCAAAAGTTTGCGTCAACGTAATAACTTTACAATAGCCGATTCTTTTGCTTTGCATCTGGTATTCAGTTTGGAATATCCTGCACCTCATTTGATAAGGAAAGAGCCGAGATCCTTTCACCGGGAGTGACCTCTTTAGCAAAAGTTTGCGCCACTATATATTTGTAAAACCACTTGGATTCCTTCAACGATATCAAGTTCATTATGTTAAAGGTTTTTCGCCAAAAACCAACCGTAGCCCTCCGTCATTTCGGATTGGTAGTGCTTAGTATTCATGCTGCACATTTCGATCTTTAGTCGAGGCGTAGTGTTCGGTAGCTATGTAGTGCTTTTCCGTCGCATGGATATGTGGATTGGTTAGGATTGTCGTGCGATCATTTTGATGTTTAGTCAAGGCTCGTACGGGTGGGTCTAATGCAATCAAGAAAATGATGGGTAGAACTTGACTAGGACCTTTTGACATTTTGATCTTTAGTCAAGGTCACTTGGGTCCTAGGGGCAAAAATCACATCGGGAGTTTCAAATATACAGGAAACTTGCCAGGCATGCGCATACCTTCTGGAGTGTGGTGACTTGAATGGCTTCCATCGAGTTATCATGCGATGATAGTTGGATCCCGATTCCCACTGATGAGTAGGATTACTCCTCAGGTGATTTTAGATGATCACGACTAATTCTTCTTTTAAGATTTGAAGGAGAATTTGAGGATGCGGTGGGAGCCATCCGGATTAGATAAAGTGATTAACCATTCTGATCTAGGTTAGAGTGCACGCTGAGTATTTCTTTTCTCTCTCTCTTTGGCTGCGACCATGGCCCGACTTTAGACTAAAACTCATGAACCAAGTTAACCGAACCTTCTTAAAACACTTTGGCTTTTGGATTGTCACGGAGTCGCATATATCATTGCTACTTCTACATCACCTTTGCATTTCTCCAGAACACCCCGTATCACTACAAAGATCCACATTTATTTGATATTCCATCGTATAGTTACATATAAACTCGAAGGAACTTGTTCCAGTTCGAGGATGGATTTTGGTTCAGGAGAAATTGAATAGGATTATTCGGTTGTCTTTTTCCTTTATCTTCTCTTAGGTTGCGAGGGCTCCTAGGATTAGGAGAGTATTGTGCTTATTGGATAATCTTCTTCCAAACAATAGGCTGGTGCCGAAAGGTAGGGAAGAAAGAAAACCAATTAGCCTAAGTATGGTGTGCAGAAGGTAATAAGTAAAAACATATAAAGGGATTAGAGTAAGGGCAAAGGAAATTGCGACTGCCATCATTCACGACAAAACCGCGTATACCCCTGCCTGCTACATCCACTTTGGATTTCTCCAGAACACTTCGTATCACTAGGAACGTCCATAATGCTTGGATACGCCATCGTATAGTTACATACGAACTCGAAGGAACTTGTTCCATTATGAGGATGGTTTTCGGTTCAGGAGAAATTGAATAGGATTATTTAGTTGTCTTTTCCCTTTACCTTCTCTCAGGTTGCGAGGGCTTCTGGTATTAGGAGAGTATACCTATTACGCTTATTGGATAGTCTTCTTCCATACCTTAGGCTGATGCAGAAGGGTAGGAAAGGAAGAAAACCAATTAGACTAAAGATGGTGTACAAAAGGTAATAAGTAAAGACATAATAAATGGATTGGAGTAAGGGTATGGAAGTATACGGTTATATAATGGAAGAGGCATTACTAGGAATACCGGGCTACCCCTTCGAAACATTTTAATGTTTCAGTTTTACTGTGCAATGTTGATTAAAAACTGTTTCCCAATTAGATTCTGACTCCAGGGTATGTATTTACCAGATTTGATTCTCACAACTATATGGTGTTACAGATGGTGAGTGGGAGTAAGATATTGGGAATTAAGTGATTATATCATCATTATATCGGAATTCGTTATAATTGGTGATATTTGAGGAAATCACTTGGGTTTTTGCCTGACGGCAAATATTTGGTTTTGAATATCCGATTGTTATGCACCAATTTCAAACTGATATATCTGTATATTTATTTTATAAAGTGAGATATAACTTTTTGAAATTATGTCTATGATATTTACCTATATCAGTTGGTGATTAGGTAAGGTGCATTCAACAGCGGTGTAATTCTTGTTAACCAAAGCTCAGTTTTTAACCTACGACGCACAAGGTTTGAATTGTTGAACTCAGGGGGATTATACAAAGTATTGTATGTTGTCCAGTGTCCATTAGGACAAAGGGGTTGGCACTCATACTATATTCTGTTTACTCATGACTTCTCTAGTTCTAGACAAGTATTTCGTTGAAATACAAAGTCCAGATATTGAGAAGTTATAGGTATAAGAATAAAGTAAAGAACCATTTGTTGGAAGTATCAGGATTCTTCGAGGTAGTCGAAAATATAGATACTTGCGTTTGGTATTCCGTTGATAGTAATGGTTTTAAGAACTTGCTTCTTTTTCAGGTTACTCATATATGGATGCACTCCTAGTTGAGTAATGCAGATTGGCATCCTTCCATTTGGTTGATATGCACTGGAGACAGCTGCATATTTTTGAATCTGGTTCCAATCAAATTAGTGCCTTTGTTTCTATATGTTATGTAGAATCAATTTATATCTTAACGGTGCCAAGGTATAGGGAGTTGTCCGACTTATACTTAAACCCAGAATCCGGATAAACTCAAGGCACATTTCAGTAATGGCAGTTTGTGGGTTATCTCGGGCTTTGACGAGGGTTCACTTTCTACCATCTGGAAGATCAATGGTTATATTGTTCTTGACTCGCTATCAGTTTTAGTAAAATGGATTCTTTTCAGAAAACATTAGTGGGATTATGGTAGAACTGGAAGTGATTCCAGAACCACAAACGATTATTGAAAATTTAATAGAACCTGAGGATTCAATTGGTTTCGACATTCCATTAGCCATTACACAGATTTGGTGGGTAACCTCAGGCACCCGAGAAGTACTTCGGTCTTCTCAGAAACGGTGACAGGGAGGTTCCTGTTTACCCAGACTTGCCGTTGCTGCTGTTCTAGACTATAAGACCTAGCAGGAGGATGAGTATAACGTTGTTCTAACTAGCTTTGGAAGTGCACGTGATAGACTCTGCCACAGGGTTGTTATAGTTAGTAGGAGTAGCGGAAGCATAGAGGGCAAGCGGCTTATGTTTATTTATAGACTAAAGCAGGTATAGCGGAAATAGATCATCTACTTTTGATGTGACAGTCATTGGTCTTGACTTTATCAGAATAGGAGATGGATCTGGTAAGAAGGTAGTAGAGAGTGATGTACAGGTATTTGGATGACATGCACTTGATAGGAAGAGATATTTTTATACTACGATCGGTTATACTGTGATTGTCACAAGGTGATATCTCTACATAGGATATGGATATAATATCAGGGTTTCTGGTTACTAGATCTATGGTTTTAGATCTTGATTTGGGAAATGTCCCAATCTAGGTATTTTGACATTATTCTAAAGGTGTTTTAGAATGGTTGACTCCTAGCATGGTGGTGTACCTACAGGTGATGGAGTCGCCCTCTCTGAAGGATGTCTTACAGACTAAAGGGAAGAGGGATTTGCATGATTGGCATATCACTTGCTTAGGCAATTGAGTCAATCATGTGATGTCAAGTACCACACCAGATATTGTTTTTGCACTAGCTGCAATAAGTTTATATATTAATCTAATCCTGGAGAACGTGGGGAAGCAGTTAAGAACATAACTGGATGTTCTTGGGATATGGTAACGGCAGCCTCCTTCGGGAGACAGTTATCATCCCAGGCTTCTAAGGTGACCTGGATGACAAAGTGACTGTCAGAGTTATAATTTTCCCTCTTTTGAGGGACAGTATGTTGGACAGGTGGTCCAAGCGGATACTGAGGAATGCATGGCGCAGAATACTGATTAAATTCAGTGGATGATACAGTCTAAGAAGTTTGCTGGATTTGGAGTTCATTTGTGAACTGGGTCCCATCAGATATGCAGACAAATTCTAAGACATATATTGTTCATTTCGGGAGATGGTTTTCTCCGCGAAGTTGTGATATAGAGAGATACAGAAAGAAACATTGGAGCGGATCCATTAATTGAGGCTATTTCTTGAACACAATAGTTTCGCAAACGAGCTTTGCAAGACTGATTAGTAGAGGAGTTGGGTGTTCGGTATCACACGGGCTGTGAGTATGCAACACCGCAATAATTAGCCTTAAGTGCAAGTGGGAGGTTGTTGGCTATAGTGCCCTCAAGTCAATTATTGAATCGCAGGCATGCGATTGCGATAATTGAGGGAGGACCTATACGGATAGAACAGTCTTACTCAAGATGATAGTATGCTATCTGGTTTGTCTTTATCATCATGTACATGCTTTATGTGGTATTACAGATCACTATTGTATGTTGATAGAGCCCATAGGATTCTTGCTTGACTACCATCATTTTGATGGTGATCATATACGTGGGAGCTGGGTGGTAGCGCATCCTTAAATGTCCCTAGTCGTAGGAGTTTCGAGACTGGGCATTGATACTCCAGAGTAGACTAGTATATACTGATCGAGACCCCGACAAGGGGCGGTGGCTAGGTCTCACAAGCCATTTGTGTTAGTTTGTTCATCTAAGATAGTATACAGGTGTTCATTGGGTTATGAGTACACTGGATAGACTCGCAGGAAACCTGCTAGTTGGTACTATATCTATTGTCAGATAGCAGTTCCCAGGTGACATGTGTACAGGTTAGTTTATCGATATGAGATCGTCATTTATCTCATGTGTTTTCCCACTGTGCTTTGATTACTATCCTACCACGGCTTAAAGGAATCGTGCAAACAGGTTTTAGTTGGGTACAGTCCCGAGTCACATGGAGGCAGTGAGCGGATCATCGAGGATTCGACTCTCCCGGTATTAGGGGTTGATGTCACGTTGTGCACGGGTGGCCATCACCAGAAATACTTGGACAAGGTAGTTGAGAATTACTGATCTAGGATCAGTAGTTTCTCAGGTGGTGATGGGTTTCATACCGACACTAAATATCGCATTATTAGGGGTCTAACTTTATCCACCCCCTAGACTCGATATGCGATACTCATAGACGAACGAACCGGACTGTACGGATATTGTCACTGTCAGGCTTAGTAGGGGTTTCAGGATGAGTTTTCTCTTCGGCATCCCTTTCGCTCAATACCTGGGTAGCCGTTACGTACAGCTAGTGCCGCTGACGTGCTTATGGTTAAACCCACTGCCAGCATATTGACGAGTCTTTAGAGTCCCACATAAAGGGTTTCCCTGCTTCGGGCGAAACGATGTAGAGGCCGCATGGTTTTACGGCAAGGTTCGATCGTTTACGTGCACTTGTGCATGTATCAGGATTCGGACGGACAATACTAGTGGTTTTGGTTTAAGCCGAATTCTAGCATTATATTAGTGGATAATTTTCGTCTCATTGTATTCGTATTTTTCGGAATACGGATGCGGGTATGTATATAAGGATGAGGGGTATTCTTGTAATTTATTACAAGGTGCTTCTAGAAGATGCCACCTCATTTAGTCTTAGCCGTTTAGGATTAAATGGTTAATGAGGTGGAGAGGATGAGGTGTTTATTGCATAATTGTGGCATGGCTTAGTTATGACCCATGGTTACTTTTCTAAGCATGATTATGCTATTGTTTATTATGAGATTTTGTTGACTTGAGATATTTTTTGGTTGACTCTAGATATTTTGGAGCCATGGGATATTTATGTGGTTGGCTTCCATTATTGCAAAAGAATTAACACAAAAGAAATCTCACAACAAAGAAAAAGACAGCCATTTTTTCTTTCTTGAGTTACAACACTCTCATCCTCATGGCATCTTCTTCTTACTCCATCCAAACCCTCTCATGTGTTGAGAAAGCTTGGGTGTCTTGAGACAAACTAATCCATCACCATACTCTACATCCTCTAGGCTATCTAGTTTGGCAAACTAGATACCCTAGTTACTTCGGTTATGAAGTAAGAGCTCGTTTCATAAATCCTCGGGTGGATCATCTTCGATGGAGGGAGATCGGAGATCAAGCTTGATCAACGAAGCCTCGAGAAGCTTGCGAAGGTGGTTGAAGACCGAAGGACACGGATCATTCGGTATAACCATCTAAACATCTTTCTAGTTTACTAGTGTAGGGTTAATGGTAGATCTGTAGGAATGGGTTCCGTTAGCGCCAGTTTTTGTAAATTTTTGTTCCATATATGGTCACGGATTGATGGCCGGAGCGCTGCCGAAACCCAACAGAGCACTCGGCACACTTCATGTAGTTTGTGCATATTTAATGCACTTGAGATTTCCGTGCACATCAGTTGCACTTAATTGAGGTTTTCGTGCACTTTAGATGCACTTGATGCTGGTTTCATGCATGCCCGTTGCACTTGACAGATGCTTTCGTGCACACCCGTTGCACTCAATTTTCATTTTCGTGCACATTCAATGCAATTGGTTTTGATTTCGGTTTTTGTGCGCTCTAAACGCACGTTGATTGGTCTTCATATACACTTATTGAGGTTGATTCCTTCTTTTGAGCATTGCATTCTATGATATACACTATCTTATATAGTAGCCGAGCAGGACTGGTCCGAGGACTGTAACTGAGTATTATTGCATGCATTGATATTTACTGAAGTGGTTTTCAAAAGGAGCTATAGTCTCATTATTTTCCTACGTATCCAT
Organism: Agapanthus africanus; assembly: GCA_030015575.1. NCBI lineage: Eukaryota > Viridiplantae > Streptophyta > Magnoliopsida > Asparagales > Amaryllidaceae > Agapanthus > Agapanthus africanus. The sequence goes on from JASDDO010000029.1 coordinate 60,478,760, forward strand.
GAGCGGCATGAACTTTTATAAGGAAAACCCTTCTAAGATATTTTTCAAAAGGCGGGACGTATATCTTAAGCAAAACGTATATGTATGTATGTATGTATGTATGTATGTACGTATTTCTTCACAAGTGAACGCTCGCTACTCGTATCGTGATATAAGCATCACACGGCAAATTGAAAAAGATTTTTAGTGCATATGTTCCCCAGCTATTTAAATGATTTTACAAGGATTCATACTATATACGTATTATAGACTTCATTATATTATACTTGATTTAAATAAAAAAATTTGAAACTTGCATATTCATCATAACTCGCATTATTGGCTTGACACTATCGGAGTTCTGACTATTGAGCTTTGTACTTGTTTTCATGCGCACACATTGCGCTATGATATTTTTAGCCTTTCTAAGATTTTTGGTGCCCTGTTGATTTGATTTGATTTTCTGAAATGTTTTAGTATTTGGAGGAGGTTTAAATTTAAATTTGGGGACCAAATTTATTTAAGGGGGAAGATTGTGAAATTTTAGAAAATATAAAATAATATTTTTGGAATTTAAATAATAAAATAATAAATTTCACGAATATTATACGAGTATAGATTTGAGTTTTCGTATAATGGTATGACTACATACCTATATTTTGGAAAATAATTGGAAATTTAAAATGAATTATCATTTAAGAAAACATTTATATGATTTGGGCATTTTACAAATTAATATATATTATTTACATAGAAGTTGAATGTTAAACTTGATTAGCATATTACTAATTATGCATTAAACCAAATCCATTTTGTTAACCATATTTTGAGTGCTATGACACATTTTGTTTTGATGTATGGTTTTCTATTTTGTTTTTTTTAAAGAAAATAGAAAAGAAGAGAAAGGAGAAAAGAAAATGAGAGAGGGAGTCATGAAGTGACAAGGTGAATTTAATGAGAGAGTGTGTGTGTGTGAGAGAGAGAGAGAGAGAGAGAGAAAGAGATGGAGCCATGATCATAGCCATGGCTAGTTTTCATCACCTCATCCCTTTATCCTCTTCTTCATCTCCTTCTCCTTCACCTCCAACCTCCTTTACCATCACACAATACCCTCTAAATCACATCAAAACCTCCCTTAAACCTTCACAAATATTGTTCACAAGATCATGCTACACATCATGGTGAGATCAATCTTGAGATTTGAACACTTTTGGCCAACAAGGAATTTTCTTGAGTTGCTTCTAAAAGGTAAAAATCTCATTTTTAGTCAAGTTTTAAGTTTCCTAACCTCAAGTATTAGTTTAGAGTTTAGAGGATTTGGTTTGGTGAACTTGGAAAATTCTAGAATGAGGATTAGTGGATAAAACTTATAGTAGAGATTAGTGGATGTTTAGTGAGTGCCTACTGGCCTTGTAGTGGTGGTAGCCTTGATTAAAATGAGTTTAGAATGTTCAAAGTCGAACTTAGAATTTTCCGACATCCGTTTTTCATTGACTTTTGATGTTCAAATGGAATCGGAGATGACTCTGGAACTCTGAAAATTTATTAGCAAATACAGTGAGATGTGCAAACACTTAGGAAGCCACCCTAAAAACCCGAGCCCAAACCCCCATGTTGAGGCCGTTATTTCATTCAATTTGGCCGCAATTTTCCGCCCAATTTTGGAGTTAGAGTCTGAAACATGGTCTATAGCTCAGTCATTAGATAACTGGACCTACCCTATATGCAAAAAAGTTTATTTTCAGCTTAGGTAGAATTTGGAGTCATTTAACTTGTTTTCTGTCGATGTTTTCCGACTTTTGAAACTTGGTTTTTGATATTTGAGTTTTGACTCGGCCATTTGACGTTTATACGTCAACGTGGGGGGTTGTTTTGTTGTTTTAGCATGTGTTTGATCATAGGTTCTAACCTATGTGCCTTCCGCTTGTCGTATTGGTTTTGGATATGGGTTTCTATGGAATTCGATTTGGGTTTGCATTTGATTTTTGTTATGGACTTGATTTGTAGGTACTAGCGCGTGGACTTCCGGGATGACGAAAGAAGGCAAGGCATCCGTCGGGATCGACTAGAGGAAGGCGTAGTAGGTGAGTAGACGTTTATCTATAGGGAAAGTCGGGTGGATAGCGTATAGCACCCCCGCAACTATAGTACTGGGATACTAGAGATATAGTATATATACATATTTTAGATATGTATAGGTAGCTAATAGGGTTCTAGGATACTATAAACAATAGTAGTATACGTGTAGGAAGGTATATCCCTAGTTCTAGTTTTTCTTAGTCCATGAGTTATATGTATATAAGCTCATATATATATATATATATATATATAAACATGAGGATGATTACGATATGATATTATGATATGAGGATATGATCAGATATGAGGACACGAGTCGATATGATTTGATATGAGGATACGAGGCGATATATATATGATATGATATGACATGGCATGACACGATATGACATAAGATGATATATGATGATATAAGATGAGGTGCTGTATGTGACTATAGATCCGTACTATTGATTGATAATATCATTCTATGGATTATACCGTACATGATATGATGAGGATAGATCGCCGACATATATATCGACTCGAGAAATATTGATTAAAATCATTAGGTAGATATTAGGATATATTTATAGCCATACCTATTTTCAAAACTAATGAATCATTATACACTTTTAAATGATAACTTCAAGGGATGCTACGGATTTTCAAATGGTATCTCTTTCTTAAACATCGCATCCCTTAATTTAAAAAAACCAACAATTCATACTATTTTAACTTCAACTGTATGGCTCATGCTTGGTTACGTATTTTATACTGATCACGCTACGGTTTCTTATTTCTGAAGACGCTCATATTATTTTCATTTACGACATATATACTACGTTTCGTGTACTTATCTTTATACGAACTCGTCTGCTAGGACACAAACACCATTACCGATGATGCGCATGTTGCTTGTACACATACTCGCCGGCTTACACACACATCATCGGTAAATGCAATGACATGTACACATTAAAAATCGCTATGTCACTGTATCGCCTTATAACCTGTAGAATTTTAGTTATTGTTTTGTACCATGCACCACACATACTAGTTCAGATATTGCATTTTCTTAGCTAGTTACACGACACGATCATATGAAAATACTTGCTATACCTTACAGTACTGTTCTGTGCCTGTACATATTGTTCCATCATTGTTACATGCTTATGAGATTCTGTTTTCATGAGATTTCTGGATTTGAGAAACCGTAGATACATTTTAAAAACTTATGATTGTTTTAAAAATGCGGTTTCCCTTGATATGATATTTCGAAGTCCACCATGAGTTTTCTCGGTGCTGGGCTATGATGATTATCCGATTCGAGGAGTGAGGAGTCACCCTATGGGTACATGGTTGACCTGGTACGATACCCCAGAGCAAGAAGATCGTATAGAAAGGTGTTGAGCTCGGCAGGGGAACACTACCTACTTGCAATAGTACTGGACTCGGCGGATATCCGGAGGATACTGGCCGGAGTGATATGAGACAGATGGATACGAGGACCGATCTGATGAGATAGTGCCTTAGATTTGAGGATTTACGTATCGATGTTAGACACGGGTTTTGTGATGATTTCGAGAGTCGATGCTGGGCACTCGGGTTTTATGATGATTTAATGTGTCGTTGATGGATACACGTTGGATGATACACATATATACATACACATGACACATATGACTTGGTTCCATATATTGATACATGCACGATATTGTTATTATTCCACTTATATATACACGATCACCCTAAATACCATACGGTACGATATTATTATATTATGGTATGACTTAGGAGATCGTCATACATTCGATTTCTACATGCTGATATCTTCTACTCACGAGTCGGCAAGTCACCCCCGTTGTGCCATAGTTTTCTTGCAGGATCGACTGCTCGGATTCAGTAGCAGCTTGCTGGCACATTGCTCCTTTCTGGGTGATTTGCATTGGTAGGTGGGTTATAGTACAGAGCGTAACCACCGTTGTATATTCATTATTCATTTATATCTAGTTAAAAGCTCCATCAACAAGACTATGTATATTTGGTAGACTTAGAAACCAGAGACTTATATATTCTTTGAGACATAGAGCGAGATGTGTATATTATTCTTTATTTTGGGTTTGATGATGCTTTGGTTTTTCTTTACTTTTTTTCTGTGTTGATCTTCATCTTGGGCGTCGTATATTCGTATTTGCGTGGTTGTTTCCGCCGATTGGCGAAGAGGTAGCTCCCGCTTGGGGATGCCATATTATACTTTTTATGTACTGGTTTCGGATTGAAATTTACAAAGGAGGTGTTTTCCAAATTTCAAATGACGATAACGTTTTCAAATTATAGCATATAATTCACTTGCATTTGAAAAATACTTTAAAAAGAGAACTTGATTTCAATTATACCCCCTTTTCAAAACTCCGCCTCCGCTATTTTACTAATAAGGTTTAGATTTCTGGGTTTTCGGCTTACATGGGTTATGGTGGGGTCTTATTGACTTCACGTGATCCAAGTGCCGGTCACGTGCCATTTCCCGGCCGTGACACGGATGCGCCACAATAAAAGAATACACATCAATTGTTACCTGAATTACAAAAAACCCACTCACATCTCACATCTAAATTCACACCGAGTCATTCACATGACGATCCATCAAACCATTCGCAACCGAACATTACAAGATATATGCAACCCCTTCTAATTAACGTATAGCGACTAGAAGACGTTTAAGAACACTTATACGCATAACAAAAGCAAGTAAAGAAAACCACGATGTTGGAATTCATGCACAATTAGCGAATGAAACCAATTTTCAAAGACTTGAAAAAACGGTCCACTAAAGTCTATAAATAATTCGTTTTAAGCCAATCCAAAGGTCGAAATGAACTCGAAACCCGTCCGAATCTTCACGGAGGTGAAGCGGTCAAAATTAATTGTCGAATTAGGGGCCTAGCATGTACCCATCGCCATGGGCCACCACGAGGTGGCCCCATGTGGTAGGCGGACCCGAGAGCACCCTTGTGCGGTGCTCTCGGGTCACCACCCACCGAGGCCACCTTATGGGGTCATGGGGGGTGGGCTCGACCATCGATCCCTCTCGGGGTTTCCCCGGGTTGCCTATACTTCCACCCGTGGCTTCCCGGTTCAAACCATGAGCCTGCAGGGTGTGCAAGCATATTAAAACTCCAATTTTAGGGACTATTTTTGTCGGCCGTAGGTGCACGACAAAAATGACGAATTTCTAACATCACTATGAGCTATCTAAGGCTTATGGTGTGGATCTAATACCGTGTAGGTAGTGTTTGTAAGTCGATGTCGCACACTCGACAAGGTTTGTAGAGAGACGGAATTTAAAAAAAACAATTTTAAAGCGGGCAACATCGACTAATCTCTAAGAACAACCATAATCCTTAACTAGCAAAACTAGATAGGGTTCTAATCTACTGTGAAAGTGATTATAACTATGTGCTCAAGTCCTTCGGGTCTTCTTTATCCTCTTCCTAAGATCCTCATCCATCGAGATTGATCTTGGTTGTCGGCCTCCTTGTGTCGAATACGTTCCACCCGAGAGTCTTTGATTCAAGCTACAACCTCAAAAGTAAGGTTACTAAAGTACCTAGTTTGCTAATCTTGCTAGCTTAGAAGATGTTGAGTTTTAATTGGATTAATTTTATCTCAAATAACCTATGTTTCTCAACTCATAAGAGAGTAAGGGTTTGAGGAGGAAGAAGAGATCAAGGAGGAGAGAGATTGGCAAGGGTAGAATGATGCGAAGAATGGCTAAGGAAAAAAGATATCATGCATTTCATTTTCATTAAAAATACTAGCCATGCTTGAATAGTACTTAAAAATGAATAAAGAAATACAATAGCCATGCTTCATGCCATACTTAAATCCACCTCATCCCTCCACACCATTTTCTATTTACAATAAATAGAATATCACAAAATGTGGTGTCCTTTTCTAGAAGCATTCCAGTATAAATACAAGAATACCAATACCATATACCCGTATTCGTACTAAAAAAAATAAGAATACCAAGAGATAAAATAATCCAATAATATAATACTAGATCTTTATTAAATCAGTACAAGATTAAATAATGCTGCTTAATCCTAAGCACACTAGTATTATCCGTCCGAATCGGTATTGCTAGTACACGTATATGATCGAAACCTTCAACGTATACCATACGGCCTATACATCGTTTCGCCTGAACCAGGGAAACCCTTTGTGTGGGACTCTAAAGACTTGAAAGTACACTAGCAATGGGTTTAAGCACAAGCACGTCAGTGGCACTAGCTGTATGTAACGGCTACCTAGGTACTTATCGAAAAGAAGACTGACGAGTAAACTCATCCGAACTCCTACTGAGTTTGTCTGTGACAATCTCCGTACAGTCCGGTCTATTCGTCTAAGAGTATCTCATGCTAGGTCTAGGGATGGAAAACGTCAGACCCCTAATAACCTGACAAGTCGTGCCGATATGGCTCAAGACCATCCTAGAATCTACTGATCTAACTATCAGTAATTCTCAATCTGCCCTAGCCAGGGACTTATGGTGTTGGCCAACCAAACATAGCGCGACATCGACTCTCTATACGAGAGACGAATCTCCAACAATCGCTCACTGCCTCCATGTGGCTCAGGATTGTACCCAACTAAAACCTGTTTGCACTACTCAGTGGAGCCGTGGTAGGGTAGTAATCAAAGCAAAGAGCTGTTGGAGATAGTGCCCTCAGAGTCAATTATTGGATCACAGGCACGTGATTGCAATGATTGAGGGAGGACCTATCCCGGTAGGACAGTCTTACTCGAGATGATAGTATGCTATCTGGTTTATCTTTATCATCGTGTACTGCTTTAGGTGACCTGACATGTCGCTATTACACGTTGATAGAGCCCCTAGGATTCTTGCTTGACCACCAGCAGTATGATGGCGATCATATACGTGGGAGCTGGTAGTCTATAAGCACATCCTTAAAAGGTCCCTAGTCGTGGGAGTTTCGAGACAGGGCATCAATACTCCATTAGTAGACTAGTGTATACAGTCGAGACCCCGACGAGGGGCGGTGGCCGGTCTCACAAGCCACTGGTGTCAGTTGGTTCACCTAAGATGTATACAGGTGCTCATTGGGTTATGAGTACACCGGACAGGACTCGCCGGGAACCTGCTAGTTGGTCTTGTACCAGATGTCAGATAGCAGTTCCCTGGTGACATGTGTACAGGTTAGTTCATCGACCTGAGATCGTCATTTGTCTCGTGTGAGTTCCCACTGTGCTTTGATTACTACCCTACCACGGCTCAAAGGAGTCGTGCAAACAGGTTTTAGTTGGGTACAGTCCCGAGCCATATGGAGGCAGTGAGCGGATCTGCAGGGGTTCGTCTCTCCCGGTATTGGGGGTGAGGTCGCGCTGTGTCTAGGAGAGCCATTACGCAAAGCCCTCGGCCGAGGCAGGAGATTTACTGGTAGGTATTCCAGTAGTATCTCAGGGCGTTCTGGGCTATGCTCCGACACGACTTGTACCGCTTTTGGGGGTCTGACTTTCACCAACCCCCTAGGCCCGCCATGCGATACTCATAGACGAACGGACCGGACTGTACGGATATTGTCACTGACAGGCTCAGTTGGGTGTCGGGGTGAGCTTCCTCATCGACGTCCATTTTGGTCAATAGCTGGTGGCCCGTCATGTATTGGCTTATACCTCTGACGTGCTGGTGGTTAAATCCACAACCATAGTATTGACGAGTCTTTAGAGTCCACCACACTTTCAGTTACTCAGCTTTCGGGCGAAACGCTGTAGAGGCCGTATGGAGATATGGCAGGGTTCGATCAGATACGTGCGGTATTGCACGGATCAGGATCGAACGGTTTTTACTAGCCTGCTTTGGTTTAAGCCGGTCCTAGTTTAGTACAGTGTAGATTTTGTCTCATTGCATTTGTATCCGGACGGAATACAGATGCGGGTGTGTATGCACAGTATAGGGGTTTTCCTGTAATTTATTACGGGACCAGTTTTCTGGAGTTGCCGGTTTGCATTCCGTTCCGGCCGGTTTTCCTTTGTTCTTTCCCGGCCGGACTTTTCCGATGGAGGGGGTTATTTGCAGTTTTGCAAATAACACTTTGTGAGGGGTTTCTTTGCATAATGTTTGATTATGATAGTTTTCATATCTTTTCTCCATGCTTTTGAATTGAGTGATTTGATATAGGTATGGGTTTAAAGTGAAAGCATGGTTGAAGTTTTCATTGACTTTGGATATGGTCACCACATACTTCTCCTACACTTACCTCCCTCATATGATTTAGTTTTGTTCTCCTCCACCATTCTCATTCAAGAATGGCCGGCCACTATGAGTGAGGATGAGAGAAATTTTTCATTCTTGCATGACACAAATTTCTTCATCTCATTCTTCTTGTTTTTGGAAAATTGAAAGCTCCAATTTCCTTTAACCTTATTCCTCCATCATGGCAACTCCAATACCCCAAAAAGAGACTACGATTCTACACACCACATTCTACAGCAATTCTTGAGCATGTCGAGTTGCCGGCTTCATGCTCGAGTTGCCTCGGTATTGAGGCGGGAGCCCGTAAAAGAAGAAGGCGACGTGGTGCCCTTTCCGGCGAGGAGGCGACGATATGGAGACTACACTTTTCCGCGGGAGATCGGGATGATGAAGAGAAGACCGGAGGACTCGGATCACTCGTGGTATACTTCTTTTCCCATCTCTTGTTAGCTAGCGTAGGTTAATGGTTAACGATCCGGGTTTTCTTTGTCCGCGGTAGCGCCGGTTTCCGAGTAAGGAAAATTTTTGATTCCGCAATTTGGCCTCGAGTAAGACGGCCGGGGCGCTGCCGTGGCGCAACATGGTATCAGAGCCACGCCATTAACCTTACCTAGCTTCGTTTGATGTGTTTGCGTTTCCGATCGACCGAAATTTCCAAAAACCGTATTTTTATTGCACATCAGTTTCTGTCGAAATTTTTTGAAGTCCAAAATTTTTTCAGGTGATTGCAGAATGATGTACATGGCATTATAAGACATCTGGGAAATTTTGGTCACGAGTTACTGTACATAAGCCGCGGAAGCGCGGCGCAACCCTCCTAGGCGCCGCTCTTCCGCGGCGGTTTAGTTTGGTCTCTGGACCAGAATTTTCCAGTGAGGTTTTTACATTAAAATAGGGTATTTGGAATATTAAAATTGGGCCCAGGTTTTCTGTGAGTGCTACAGTTTTGATTGGGGGCCCATTTATTAATTTTTGGTCAATCGGAAATTTTTAAAACACATTTTTCACAGTATTTACATTATATCTGCGACCGTGAATGTCACTCGATCGGTAAATCCGGTCTAACTGCTATAGCCCGGTTAGACGGATTTGCGAACGTGACTTTCACGTTGATGTTCTATGTTTATGCTGTGATGTTGCGGATCGGTCGTGGGGGATAGCCTGGTTGCAATGCTAGTACAGTTTTGTTGTATTATGTACATTTGATATTGCGGGGCGAGCGTCCGACATGTGGACTGCCGTCACTGCCTGTTTGTATTATTCTTTTGGGGCACGACCTGGTTGCGGTCGATGTACCCGGTGTATGTATATTTTACTTTCTGTACTAGGATTGCCCCGCGGTGGGGTGCGCGGATAGCCGGGTTCTGGAGGGCAGCAAGCCCGCATCTCATGGCATTGGGACGGAGGGGGCTTCAGTCCAGGATTGGCGGGCTATTCGCCGCACTCGTAGGGGGTACAGGTTGACCCAGGAGGGGTGCCCATGTTACCGGATTCCGTGAAGTGCTGGGTGGTCCATTCACGGTACTGAAGGGGGCTGCCTCGCTTCAGGTTTTGGCGGGTGACTTGCCGCGCCCGTAGGGGTCTAGGATTTCATTGCACAGGCTATCCACACGACCAGGGGAACGTCGGGTTTCAGCAGCGGCTCTGTGAAACCCGGGGCTTCCAGATATCTGTATTGTTCTGTGATGCTGTACATTTCTGTGATGTTGCCTTTTATTCACGCCTTGAGCGAAATACTATATATTGGTATATATATTAGTAGATGTTGTATATGTTTTACATCCGCGCTAGTCCAGTCCCCGCTCTGCCGTTAGTTAGCTAACCTAACGGGTGATGACGGGACCCAGTGGCGAATGCGGATGGCATATACGTACGTCAGTATATTTTCGTTCTTTGTGGTGTGATCAATTGATGGGACTGTTTTGATTCGGATCAATGCAAGATAAACAAACCTAATTCTGATGTTGTTGGAACACTTTTTCAAAAGCTGTTATTGCAAGGACGTTCACTTTTGTTTTGCATCGTGGTATTCATTTGGAATATCCTGCTCCTCAGTCGACGAGGCAAGGGCCGAGATCCCTTCACCGGGAGTGACCCCTTGGACAGAAGTTTGCGTCAGGGCATTAACTTCACTATAGCCGATTACTTTTGCTTTGCATCGTGGTATTCAGTTGGAATATCCTGCACCTCATTCTACGGGGAAAGAGCCGAGATCCCTTCACCGGGAGTGACCTCTTTAGTAAAAGTTTTCGTCGCTATATTTTTATAAAAGTTATCCAGTTCCTTCAACGATATCAAGTTCATTACGGTAAAAGGTTTTTCGCCAAAAACCATCCGTAGCCCTCCGTCATTTCAGATTAGTATTACTTAGTATTCGTGCTACGTATGTCGTGCATTGCCGAGGCGTAGTGTTCGGTAGCTGTGTAATATTTTTCTGTCGCTTGGATAAGTTGATTGGTTAGGACAGTCGTACAGTTATGTTGGCATTGTCAAGGACTCGTACGGGTGGGTTTAATGCAATCAAGATAATGACGGGCAGAACTTGACTAGGACTCTTTGATATGTTGGCATTATCAAGGTCACTTGGGTCCTAGGGGTAAAAATCACATCGGGAGTTTCAAAAGAACTGAAACTTGCCAGGCATGCGCATACCTTCTGGAGTGTGGTGACTTGAGTGGATTCCGTCAAGTTATCATGCGATGATAGTTGGATCCCGATTTCCACTGATGAGTTGGTTTACTCCTCGGGTGATCCCGACTAATTCTTCTTTCAGGTTTGGAGGAGAATTTGAGGTACAGTGGGAGGTTTCCTGATTAGATAAATTGGTAACCATTCTGATCTAGGTTAGAGTGCACGCTGAGTGTTTCTTTTCTCTCTCTCTTTGGCAGCGACCATTGACCCGACCTTGGACTATGACTCAGTGACCAAGTTGACCGAACCTTCTTAACACTGGCTTTTTGGATTGTCAGAATTGCAGACCTCATTGCCACTCCTACTTTTACCCTTTTCTCCAGGACACCCCGTTTTACTACGAACGTCCACTTCCATTGGACAAAACCATCGTATGGTTATATACGAACTCGAAGGATTTCGAGGATGGTTTCTGGTTCTGGAGAAAACGGATAGGACTATTCAGTTGTCTTTTCTTTTCACCTTCTCTCAGGTTGCGAGTACTCCTTGGTTTAGGAGATAGTACACCTATTACGCAAATTGGATAGTCTTCTTCCAAACCTTAGGCTGGTGCCGACCGGTAGGGAATGAAGAAAACCAATTAGCATAACGATGGTGTGCAGAAGGTATTAAGTTAAGACAAAGCAAGGGATTAGTAGGAGGGCAAAGTAAATTGCGACTGATATTCATGACCAAACCAAGTATTTCTTCGCCAATCCTAAATCACCTTTGTATTTCTCCAGAACACTCCGTATCACTACGAAGATCCCATTTTATTGGATAATCCATCGTATGGTTATATACGAACTCGAAAGGAACTTGTTCCAGTTCGGGGATGGATTCTGGTTCAGGAGAAATGGGAATTAAGTACATTCAGGTGTCTTTCATCTTCACCTTCTCTCGCATTGCGAGTGTTCCTAGGATTGGGACAGTACACCCTTTATGCCTTTTGGATAGTCTTCTTCCAAACCATAGGCTGGTGCCGAACGGTAGGGAAGGAAGAAAACCAATTGGCCTAAAGGGGTGTGCAGACGGTAATGACTAAAGACATATAAAGGGATTTGGACAGCTGGCAAAGAATTATACGGTTATAGTTGTGAATCTGGATAATGGAAGAGGCATTACTAGGAATACCATGATACCCCAACGAAACATTTCAATGTTTCAGTTTCACTGTGTACTGTTAATGGAAAACTGATTTCCCAGTTAGACACTTGCTCCAGGGTATGTATTTACCAGGTTGGATTCTCACATCTGTATGGTTTTACAGATGCTGAGTGGGAGTAAGTTATTGGGAATTGGGTGATCATCCTCATTATATCGGGATTCGTTGTAATCGGTGATATTTGAGGAAGTCACCTGGGTTGTTTGCCGGTCGGCAAATATTTGGTTTTGAATATCCGCTGTTGTGCACCAATTTCAAATTGATATATCTGTACGTCTATTTTCATAGAGTGAGATATACCTTTTGATATTATGTCGATGACATTTACCTATATCAGTGGATGGTTAGGTAAGGAGCATTAAACAGCGGTGTAATTCTTCTTAACCATAAGTACAGTTTTCAACCTACGACACACAGTGAAAGAGTTGTTAGACTCAGCGGACTTATACAGAGTATTGTATGTTGTCCAGTGTCCATTAGGACAGAGGGGTTGGTCCTCGTACTATATTCTGTTTACTTTTAACTTCTCTAGTTCTTAGACATGTGTTTCGTGGAAACACAGGGTCTAAGTTTTGAGGAGTTATAGGTATTTGAATAGAGTAGAGAACCAGGTATAGCAAGTATCGGGATTCTTCAAAGTGATCGAAGATGTAGATACTTGTGTATGGTATTCAGTTGATAGTAATGTTTAAGAGAACTAGCTTCTCTTTCAGGTTACTCATAAATGGAAGCATTCCTAAGTTGAGTAACGCTGATCGGCCTCCTTCCATTTAGTTGACATGCACTGGAGACAGCTGCATGATTTGAATCTGGTTCAATTAAATCAGTGCCACTGGTTCTATATTGGATATAGAACAGTTCATATCTTAACGATCTTAAGGTACGGGGAGTTGTCCGGCTTATGCTTAAAACCAGACTCCGGATAACTCAAGGCACGTTTCTGTAATGGCTGTTTGTGGGTTGACCCAGGCTATGACGAGGGTTGACTTTCTACCATCTGGCAGATCAATAGAAATATTGTTCTAGACTCGCCACAGTTTTATTAAAAATGGATTTTTTCAAAAACAGCAGTGGGAGTATGGTAGAACTGGAAGTGATTCCAGAACCACAAACGATTACTGAAGATTTGATAAGGAACCTAAAGATTCAATCTGATTTGACATTCCATTGGCCACTCCGCAGATAAGGTGGGTAACTTCAGGCACCCGAGAGGTACTCCGGTAGCCCCAATGACGGTGACAGGGAAGTTCTTGTTTACCCACACTTGCCATTGTTGTTGTTCCAGGCTGCGAGACCCGGCAGGAGGATGAGTATAGCGTCGTTCTAAACTAGCTTTGGAAGTGCACGTCTATATGACTCTGCCAGAAGGTTGTCGTAGTCAGTGGGAGCAGCGGAAGCATTGGTGGACATCAGGCTTATGTCTATTTATAGACTAAAGCAGATGTAGCGGAGATAGATCATTCATTTCTGATGTGACAGTCATAGGTTTGACGTCATCAGAATAGGGGATGGATCTGTTGAAAAGGTAGTAGGAAGTGATATTCCTATACTACGATCGGTTATACTTTGGTCGTCACACAGTGGTTTCTCCATAAGGGACTTGGATATTATATCAGACATACTGGTTACTAGATCTATGGTTTTAGATCTAGATTTGGGTGGTTTCCCAATCTGGGTACCTTGACAGCATTCTATGAGTATTTAGAATGGTCGACTCCTGGCACGGTAGTATACCTGCAGGTAATGGAGTCACCCTCTCTAAAGGTATCTTACAGACTAAAGAGGAGAGGGATACGCATGATTGACAGATCACTTGCTTAGGCAATTGAGTCAATCATGAGATGTCAAGTACCACACCAGATGTTGTTCTTGCACTAGATGCAATAAGTTGATATTGATCCAATCCTGGAGGAACAGTCGGAAGCAGTTTTAGAACATAAGTGAATGTTCTAGGGATATGATAACGGCTGCCTCCTTTAGGAGACGGTTATCACTCCGGGCTTCCAAGGTGACATGGACGACAAGGAGGTTGTCAGAGTTATAGTTCTCCCTCTAACGAGGGGCAGTATTTTGGACAGGTGGTCCAAGGCAATACTGAGGGAGGCATGGCGCGGGATACTGATTAGTTTCAGTTGATGATACAGTCTAAGAAGTTTGGATTTGGAGTTCATTTATGAGCTAGGTCCCATCAGACATCCAGACATATTCTAAGACAGGTATTGCTCATTTCGGGAGATGGCTTTCTCCGCGAACTTGAGATATAGAGAGACATAGAAAGAAACTTCACAGTGGATCCACTCGCTGAGGCTATTCCTCGAACGCAATAGTTTCACAAAAGAGCTTTGTGAGACTGACTAGTAGAGGAGTTGGGTGTTCGGTATCACACGGGCTGTGAGTATGCGACATCGCAATAATTAGCCTTGAGTGCAAGTGGGAGATTGTTGGAGATAGTGCCCTCAGAGTCAATTATTGGATCACAGGCACGTGATTGCAATGATTGAGGGAGGACCTATCCCGGTAGGACAGTCTTACTCGAGATGATAGTATGCTATCTGGTTTATCTTTATCATCGTGTACTGCTTTAGGTGACCTGACATGTCGCTATTACACGTTGATAGAGCCCCTAGGATTCTTGCTTGACCACCAGCAGTATGATGGCGATCATATACGTGGGAGCTGGTAGTCTATAAGCACATCCTTAAAAGGTCCCTAGTCGTGGGAGTTTCGAGACAGGGCATCAATACTCCATTAGTAGACTAGTGTATACAGTCGAGACCCCGACGAGGGGCGGTGGCCGGTCTCACAAGCCACTGGTGTCAGTTGGTTCACCTAAGATGTATACAGGTGCTCATTGGGTTATGAGTACACCGGACAGGACTCGCCGGGAACCTGCTAGTTGGTCTTGTACCAGATGTCAGATAGCAGTTCCCTGGTGACATGTGTACAGGTTAGTTCATCGACCTGAGATCGTCATTTGTCTCGTGTGAGTTCCCACTGTGCTTTGATTACTACCCTACCACGGCTCAAAGGAGTCGTGCAAACAGGTTTTAGTTGGGTACAGTCCCGAGCCACATGGAGGCAGTGAGCGGATCTGCAGGGGTTCGTCTCTCCCGGTATTGGGGGTGAGGTCGCGCTGTGTCTAGGAGAGCCATTACGCAAAGCCCTCGGCCGAGGCAGGAGATTTACTGGTAGGTATTCCAGTAGTATCTCAGGGCGTTCTGGGCTATGCTCCGACACGACTTGTACCGCTTTTGGGGGTCTGACTTTCACCAACCCCCTAGGCCCGCCATGCGATACTCATAGACGAACGGACCGGACTGTACGGATATTGTCACTGACAGGCTCAGTTGGGTGTCGGGGTGAGCTTCCTCATCGACGTCCATTTTGGTCAATAGCTGGTGGCCCGTCATGTATTGGCTTATACCTCTGACGTGCTGGTGGTTAAATCCACAACCATAGTATTGACGAGTCTTTAGAGTCCACCACACTTTCAGTTACTCAGCTTTCGGGCGAAACGCTGTAGAGGCCGTATGGAGATATGGCAGGGTTCGATCAGATACGTGCGGTATTGCACGGATCAGGATCGAACGGTTTTTACTAGCCGGCTTTGGTTTAAGCCGGTCCTAGTTTAGTACAGTGTAGATTTTGTCTCATTGCATTTGTATCCGGACGGAATACAGATGCGGGTGTGTATGCACAGTATAGGGGTTTTCCTGTAATTTATTACGGGACCAGTTTTCTGGAGTTGCTGGTTTGCATTCCGTTCCGGCCGGTTTTCCTTTGTTCTTTCCCGGCCGGACTTTTCCGATGGAGGGGGTTATTTGCAGTTTTGCAAATAACACTTTGTGAGGGGTTTCTTTGCATAATGTTTGATTATGATAGTTTTCATATCTTTGCTCCATGCTTTTGAATTGAGTGATTTGATATAGGTATGGGTTTAAAGTGAAAGCATGGTTGAAGTTTTCATTGACTTTGGATATGGTCACCACATACTTCTCCTACACTTACCTCCCTCATATGATTTAGTTTTGTTCTCCTCCACCATTCTCATTCAAGAATGGCCGGCCACTATGAGTGAGGATGAGAGAAATTTTTCATTCTTGCATGACACAAATTTCTTCATCTCATTCTTCTTGTTTTTGGAAAATTGAAAGCTCCAATTTCCTTTAACCTTATTCCTCCATCATGGCAACTCCAATACCCCAAAAAGAGACTACGATTCTACACACCACATTCTACAGCAATTCTTGAGCATGTCGAGTTGCCGGCTTCATGCTCGAGTTGCCTCGGTATTGAGGCGGGAGCCCGTAAAAGAAGAAGGCGACGTGGTGCCCTTTCCGGCGAGGAGGCGACGATATGGAGACTACACTTTTCCGCGGGAGATCGGGATGATGAAGAGAAGACCGGAGGACTCGGATCACTCGTGGTATACTTCTTTTCCCATCTCTTGTTAGCTAGCGTAGGTTAATGGTTAACGATCCGGGTTTTCTTTGTCCGCGGTAGCGCCGGTTTCCGAGTAAGGAAAATTTTTGATTCCGCAATTTGGCCTCGAGTAAGACGGCCGGGGCGCTGCCGTGGCGCAACAAGAGCGAACTCACACGAGACAAATGACGACCTCAGGTCGACAGACTATCTGTACTCTTGTCACTAGAGAACTGCTATCTGATGATAGGTATAATAACATCTAGCCAGTTCTCGGCGAGTCTGTCAAGTGTACTCACCCCCAGTGAGTACCTGTATACAATCTTATGTGAATCACACCAATGGCTACAGGACCAACCATCGCCCCTCATCAGGGTCTAGAAATGTATACACTAGTCTACTCTGAAGTATCAATGTCTAGTCTCGATACTCCCACAACTAGGGACATTTAAGGATGTGCTTATCGACTACCCAGCTCCCACAAGTATGATTACTATCACAATGCTGGTAGTCAAGAAAGGATCCAAAAGGCTTTATCAACATGTATAAGCGATATGAAATAACAAGTAAAACATATACACGTGTTAATATAAAGGCAAACCATATATCATACTATCATATTGAGCAAGATTGTCCTACACATACATACCCATAGCATCCTATACAATAAAGGTCTCTAGGGTATACATATTCAACAGTGTTCCCAGCTAGGCTCAGCGCCTTTCTAGACGATCTTCTTGCCCTTGGGTACTGTAACGGGTATATCATGTATCCGCAGACGGTGACTCTTCACTCCTCGAATCGGATAATAATCATAGCTCAGAACCGAGAAAACACATTGTGGATGTTGAAATATCATATCAAGAAAAAACCACGTTTTTAAATCATCCACAAGTTTATAAAATCATATCTGCGGTTTCTCAATTCCAGAAATCTCATGAAAACACTATCTCATAAGACATGGTGATAATGGAACAATATATAAAGGCATAGAACAATAATGTAATGCATGGCAAGTGTGGTCAGATAAGCGTCTCGTATAAGCAATGTAAAGAAAGTGCAATATCTGAAAAAATATATGGTGCTGGGTACTAACAGAAATCTAAATTCTTACAGGGTATAGTGTAATACGGTGACATAGCGAGTTCTATCTGTGTACGTGGCATGGCAATTTCCGATAATGTGTGTGTGTGAGCATATGAGTATATGTATGTGCAACATGTAAATCATCGGTAATGGTGCACGTGTCCTAACAAACAAAGTCATGTAAAACTAAAGGTATAAACGCAGTATATGTCATAAGTAATCGAAACAAGAGCGTATGCAGAAACAAGAAATTGAAATGCAAGTGTAAGCAAAAACAAGAAATCGTAACGTGAACAAATATTAAAATATCCAGCACGTATGAGCCATACAGTTATAGTTTAAAATAGTATGAAACGTTGTTTTAGAAACAGGGGACAACAATGTTTTGAAATAAGTACCATCTGAAAATTCGTAGCGTACCCTTAAAGTTATCATTTAAAAGTATGTAACGTTTCATTTGTTTTGAAAATAGGTATTGCTCTAAACATCTCATAATTTTTCTTTTGTGATTTTAAATAAGACTCCTAAATATCGGCCGCAAGCGGCAATCAATTCTCATCATATTACGTACGGAATAACCCTCGTACGATATCATCAAATCAAAATAGTACGGCTCTATATAGTCGCGTACATCATCGCATCTCATATCATATCATCTCATATCATATCGTATCATCTCATGTCATCACATATCATATCATATCATCTCATATCCTAACGTATCATCTCATGTCATGTCATCTCATATCATACTAAGTACTCAAATATATATATATATATATATATATATATATCGTATCCTAATTCTATGGTTGTGAGGGTGCTATACGCCGTTCGATATAGTGTCCTCAAGGAAATTATTGTAATCGCAAGCAGGCGATTATGATGATTGAGGGAGGACCTCTACGGGTAGAACAGTCTTACTCGAGATGATAGTATGCTATCTGGTTTGAATTTATCATCATGTATATGCATTATGTGATATTACATATCACTATTTTATGTTGATAGAGTCCATAGGATTCTTGCTTGACTACAAGCATTATGATGGCGATCTTATACGTGGGAGATGGGTGGTCCATAAGCATATCCTTAAATGTCCCTAGTCGAGAGAGTATTGAGATTGGGTATCGATAATCCGGAGTAGACTAGTGTATATTTTTCGAGACCTCGACGATGGGCAGTGGCCGGTCTCACAAGCTATTGTATCAGTTGGTCACCTAAGATAGTATACATGTGCTCATTGGGTTATGAGTTACACCGGACGGACTTGCCGGGAACATGCTAGATGGTATTATAATTATTGTCAGATAGCAGTTCTAAGGTGACATGGTACAGGTTAGTCTGTCGACCTGAGATCGTCATTTGTCTCGTTTGAGTTCCCACTATGCTTTGATTACTACCTTACCACGGCTCAAAAGAGTCATGAAAACAGGTTTTAGTTGGGTACAGTCCCGAGCCACATGGAGGCAGTGAGCGGATCGTCGGGGATTCGTCTTTCCCGGTATTGGGGGTAGATGTCACACTATGCACGGGTGGCCATTACCAGAAATCCTTGGCCAAGGTAGAAGAGAATTACAAATTTTGATCGGTTATTTCTCAGTTGGTGATTGGCTTCACACAGATACGAAATATCGCGTTATTAGGGGTCTGACTTTATCCATCCTGTAGACCCGATACACAATACTCTTAGACGAATAGACCGGATTGTTTGGAGATTGTCACGGACATGCTCAGTAGGGGTACGGATGAGTTTGCTCATCGGCCTTCTTTTCGCTCAATACCCGGGTAGCCATTACGTACAGCTAGCGCCGCTGACATGCTTATGGTTAAACCCACTGCCAGCGTATAAACGAGTCTTTAGAGTTCCACACGGAGGGTTTTCTCAGTTCAGGCGATATGATGTAGATGACGTATGTTGGTACATATAGGTATTCGATTAAATACGTGTACATGATACACAGACTTTAATCAGACGGTTGATAATACTAGCGATTTAGGATTAAGCCTGATTATTAAATCAAGTTTTGATTTAATAATTTGTATATATATTTATAATATATGTATTCTAGTATTATTGTTCACTATTAATTTTCTCTTTTGGTTATTCATATATTTATACGGATACGTGTATATGTATTTCGATACGTATACCAGGTTGTATTCCGTATTTATACGGAATTTGTTCTAGAAGATGGACACCTCATTTGTCAATATTCATTTATGAATATTCATGAAATGAGGTGGCGGGTGAGGTGGCATTGAGTATGGTTGAAGACATGAATAGAGAAATGGGCTTCATTATTTTATTGCAAATTGTTATGATATTTTGTGTATGGTTCAAAAATAATGAAGCCATTCTATTCTTCATTCTACACTTGATTCATTCTATTCTCTCATTCCTTCAACACTTGTTCATGCCTCGTATCCTCACCTCCTCTTCGTTCTTCTTTAGTTGCTCACTTGAGCTTTAGAATTGAGAGAAAAAGATAGTGGAAAATTCCTATATCCCTACTCTCCATTCTTAGTGAGCTTGGAGCGTCGGTTGCTTCGTTAGGCAAAGTTAGAGCTTGGATCATTTCCCTCAGGTGGATCATCTTCGGCGAAGGAGGACTGGCTTGCAAACACGACCCGGGGCTCTTGATAGCATGCTAGAGTCCAACCCAATTGGAGCAAATGATGACGCAGCAAAGGTTGTGATTTCTACCTTATTATGGTTCTAGTTTAAGTATTTGGTTCGATTCTTGAGTTTTAGTTTCTAGTGCCACGAAAATTTTTGTTTTTAAATTCCGCATTGGCCATGGGTTAGTGGTGAGGGCGCTAGGAACTAACAATGGTATCAGAGCCACCCAAACACCATAAACTTGATAGATGCGACTTCCGAATCCTGCCGATTTTTGCTCCGCAAAAACTATGCTTAAACCAGTGAGCAATTTCAAGTTGCATTGATGTTTTGACTCCCCGCGGGCTCCCTTTTTGATCTGAGAAGCTATGGGGATGTGAGCGGGGACCCCGGGGACATCCCAGGGGGACCTAAGGAAGGCCCACACCCCCGAGACCACCCAAATGGTGTCCTTGGGTAGGTGGGAAGCCGAAACTGCCTTCAGGTTTGCCTACCGCTTAAGCCACCTTAGGGTGGCCTAACGGGTGGGTACCCCTACTAGGTGCCTTTTGGTCGATGTAAATTTCGTGTCGGGGTCCTTCACGAAGTTTCGGCTCAATTCGAGCTCATTTCAGACTCCCGGAGTGGGTTTTAGCATGTAATTTCTTGTAGGTTTTTAGCACACTTGATTTTCGGTGTTTCGGAAAATTGGCGTGTTGGCTATTTCTGTGCGGTATTCGATTGTCGTAGGCTTAGTGATGGTTGCGTGTATCATAAAGTTTGGTAAAACTTCGATTAATTTCTATATGTATCATTTAGACGGGGTTACGGAATTGATACTTGCAAGTTTGAATGTTTTGTGACGGATAATGCTTATTGATTATGGTTGTGTTGGATTTGTCGTGATGGATAGCCCGGTATATGTAGTATTAGTTTTTATTCTTTGTGATGTAATGTATATTCATATTGCGTGACGAGCGTCCGACATAGGGACTGCCGTCATCGTGGCTTGTATTATTCTTTTGGGCGCGTCCTGGTTGCGGATGTAGTCACCGCTGTATATTCAAATTTTCATTACATGCACTAGGATTACCCCTTGGCGGAGTGCTCGAGTAGCCAGGTTCTAGAAGGCAACGGGCTACCATCTCATTGCATTGAGACTAGGGTGCCTTATTCTTCAATTGGCAGGCAATTCGCCGGACTCGTAGGGGGTATAGGATTGATCCGCGGAGGGGTGCCCAAGTCAACGTATTTTGGAAGTACTGGGTGGCCCATTCAATTCATTGGTTGGGGTTGCATCGCTTCTGGGATTGGCGGGTG
Organism: Agapanthus africanus; assembly: GCA_030015575.1. Lineage (NCBI taxonomy): Eukaryota > Viridiplantae > Streptophyta > Magnoliopsida > Asparagales > Amaryllidaceae > Agapanthus > Agapanthus africanus. The sequence goes on from JASDDO010000029.1 coordinate 60,500,342, forward strand.
GCTTGCCAAACTTGTAGGGGTCTAGGATCTGATACTACGGGCTATCCACACGACCGGATTAATTGCATTTCATATTTGGCTCCATTTAAATGTACTTTTCTTAGATTATCCACATTTCCATACTGTATTTCTTTTGCTGTGATGCTTCTTTGATGTTACTTGATATCATGCGTGAGGCGAATGTTCATATATATATATATATATATATATATATATATGCTATATATGTTTTGCATCCGCGCTAGTCTTGTCCCCGTCCTGCCGTAAGTTAAGTAACCTTACGGTGAAGACCCGGGACCCTGTGGCGAATGCTGATGGCATATATGTGCGTGCCTATTTTCGCTTCTTTCTGGCATGGTATGACCAATTGATGGGACTGTATTAATTCTGATTAATGCAAGAAAAACAAACCTAAATGATGTTTTTGGAACAAATTTTTGAAAACTATAGGCGTTTCCTTTTGCTTTGCGTCGAGGTATTCAGTTAGGAATATCCTGCCCCTCATTCGATGAGGAAAGAGCCTAGATCCCTTCACAAGGAGTGACCTCTTTGGAAAATGTTTACGTGACTATAAACTGCTCAGTTTTCTTCAAAACCATCGGTTTTCTACAAAACCACTCCTTTTCAAAATTGCTTGGGTTCCTCCAACGATATCAAGTTCATTACGTTAAAGGTTTTTCACCAAAAACCAGCCGTAGCCCTCCGTCATTTCAAATAGGCAGCGCCTAGTATTTATGCTTTGTTTTTTGGCAAGCTTCAAGTCATAGTGTACGGTAGTTGAGCGATGCTTATCTGTTGCAAGCGTCAAGGGCTAGTGTTGGTGGGTTCGTTGCAATCAAAATAATGATGGGTTGAACTTGACTAGGACCCTTGATTTGTTGGCAAGCGTCAAGGTCCTCGGGTCCTAAGGGTAAAATCCATATCGGGAGTTTCAAAGATAAAGGAAACTTGCCAGGCATGCGCATACCTTCTGGAGCGTGGTAACTTGAGTAGCTTCCATCAAGTTATCACGCGATGATCGTTAGGTCCCGATTCCTACTGATGAGTAAGTGTTACTCCTCGGGTTATTTTCATATGATCCCGTCTAATTCTCCTTTTAGAGTTTGAAGGAGAATTCGAGGAAATGGTAGGAGCCATCCTAATTAGATAATGTGATTAACCAATCTAATTCAGGTTAGAGTGCACGCTAAGTGTTTCTTTTCTCTCTCTCTCTCTGTTAACGACCATGACCTGACCTTAAACTAAAACTCTTGAACCAAGTTAACCGAACTTTCTTACACACTTTGGTTTTGAATTGTAATGATTCACGACAAAACCGCATAAATCCCTGCCACCCCTACTTCTCGTTTGCATTTCTCCAGAACACTTTGTATTACTACGAATATCCATATTGCTTGGGTATGCCATCGTATAGTTATATAAGAACTCGAAAAAACTTGTTTCAGTTCAAGGACAGATTTCGGTTCTGGGGAAATTGAATAGGATTATTTGGTTGTCTTTTCTCTTTACCTTCTCTTAGGTTGCAAGAGCTCCTAGTATTAGAAGAGCATGCCAATTACGCTTATTGAATAGTCCTCTTCCAAACATTAGGCAGGTGTCAAAATATAGGGAAGGAAGAAAACCAATTAGCCTAAGTGTGGTGTTCAGAAGGTAAGAAGTAAAGACATATAAAGAGATTCGAGTGAGGGCGAGGAAAATTGCGACTACTGTCATGAATCTGGATAGTGGAAGTGGCATTACTAGGGATACCCGGCCACCCCCTCGAAACATTATCATGTTTCAATTTCACTATGCGGTGTTAATTGTGTTAGTACATTATGCACCAAGCTAGAGGAAATAACGCGATGCGGAATGGTAAAATCAAAAATACCTAGCTTGCATGACATACCACCTTAGTGATCATCCTAAACTTATAACATGCAACAAAAAGACTTGGAGATAAATGAGTAGAGTGTACAACCTTTGATGCTTCTTCTCAAAGCTCCAATTTGTGTGGAAAAGTTTCTCCTTTGATTTGAACTCCATGCTTGGCCTCTAAGGGTTCACCGATCGAAGTTCGGTTGCCGATCCTTACGTCGAAGATGATCCACGGCGATGAATTGGCGATTTGAGCTACCCCCTCACTCTCACTAAGTGCTAAGAAGTAAGATGAAGTGTCATGTAGAGGAAGGGGCTCACTCTATTCTCTTTATTCTCTTTTCTTCTCTACTTTTTTCTTTTTCTCACATGCTAGTATGAAGGAGAGAGAATGTGAAATTAGGTTATTGCTAGTATGAACGTACCATCATCTCCTAAGTCCATGCCATGTCTCTTCTTTCATGCTACCACATGTCCTAAGGTGTGTGAGATGACTACACATCAACCTTAGGCATGCATAAATGAGAAAAGGAAAAAGATTTGAGAATAAAAGAAATTTCATGATTCATAAATATCAATCATGACATAGAATGTTCACATCACATGGAACATTAGATAAAGAGAGAAAAATGATGCTACGTTTAATTATATGTATTATCACATAATATCATACCATTAAACTTGTCATTAAATTAACAATTAATTTAATGATTCGGTTTAGTCATAAAACCGGTTAGTATCAAAATCTGTCCTGTTCAAGATGAGTGTCTAACCGGACCCCGCATGCATCCCTATGCGCATACAACATCATTTTGCTCGAGTGGACAAAACATCTGTGTGGGACTCTAAATACTCGTCAATACGCCGGCAGTGAGTTATCGTATAACATGCTCAACTCACAAGCATATCAACGGTACTAGCTATACGTAATGGCTACTCAGGTATTAAATGAAGGAAAGGTTGACAAGAAAACTTTCCCATACCCTACAGAGCTTATCGATGACACCTACCGCACAGTTCGGTCTCTTCGCCTGAGAATGTCGCATACCGGGTCTGAAAGGTGGAATTCGTCAGACTCCCAAAAACCCGATAAATCGTGCCGAAATTAAGCTCATAAACAAATGAGAAACTACCGATAACATTTATCGGTAAATATTGCTTGTCCTGGCCAAGGACTTATGGTTACAGCTAATCGCACACTACGCAACATCAACTCCCTATACCCAGAGAGACGAATCCCTTCCGATCGCTCACTGCCTCCATGTGATCCGGAACTGTACCCAATTACCACCTATTTGCACAGCTCTTTAAAGCTGCGGTAGGGCAGTAATCTAAGTACAGTAGGGACCACATGAGACACTATGACAATCTCAGGTCTACAAACTAACATGTACTCGTGTCACCTGAGAACTGCTATCTGACGATAAGTAAAGTACTATTTAGGAGTTCACGGCGACTCCGTTCGGTGTACTCAGTTTCTAATGAGCACCTGTAAACAATTCTTGTTGTCAAACACCAATGGTTGTGGGATCAACCATCGCCCCATAATGGGTCAAGAAACGTATACACTAGTCTACCCTGGAATATTGATGCCCTGTCCCGATATCCCTATAACTAGGAACTTTTAAGGATGTGCTTATCGACTACCCAGGACCCACTAATATGAACGACATCTTAGTCCTGTTAGTCAAGCAATGATCCTAAGGGCTTTATCAACATATATATGTAAGAGCAAGAATAAATGTATACATGTTAAAATAACCAGATAGCATACTATTATTTTGAGCAAGATTGTTCTATAAATACATGTCCCAAACATCCAATATAATATACAATAATGACCTCTAGGGCATACATATCTAACAATCTTCTGTTTGCACTTGGCCAGTTATTGGCGTATCTTATACCCAACAACCCAAAGAGTCGCTCAAACTGTACTTGGGGAATGACCTTCGTGAATGGATCCGCTGGTTTTTTTTTGTATCTATCCCTATAGATCTTAATCCCTCGTATGTTGGAGGCATCACCTAGGTTTTCATAGAGAATTTCCGTGACAGAAAAAAGTTCGACTAATTGTAGCATAGGAATATCATTTTCTATCAGGAGAATGTCATCCATATACAACATGAGGAAAACAACGGCTCTCCCTATAATTTTCTTGTAAGTACAAGGTTCATCCATATTCTTGATAAAATCAAACTCTTTGATTGCATTATCAAAGCAGATGCTCCAACTCCGCGATACCTGCTTTAATCCATAAATGGATTTAAGCAACTTGCATGTCATCCCACTACTCCCATTGTCAACGAAACCCTCCAGCTGATCCATATAAACGCACTCTTCTAAATCACCATTTAGAAAAGTGGTTTGTACGTCCATCTGCCAGATTTCATAGTTGTGGAATTCAACAACAGCAAGTAGGATCTGAATGGATTTAAGCAAAGTAACTGGAGAAAATGTTTCATCATAGTTCTCACCTATTCTTTGACGAAAACCTTTTGCAACAAGTCTAACTTTATAGGTTTCCACATGTCCATCAACACAAATCATCTTTTTGAAGATCCCCGTGCATCCAACGGGTTTTACCCCAGGAGGTGCAACGTTTAAAGTCCAAACATTGTGCATGGATTCCATTTCAGATCTCATAGCATCCAGCCATTTCACCGAGTCCCTACTCATGATAGCTTGCTGACAACTCGTAGGCCCATCATCATTGATGATGCAATCCTCTCCGTCCGCGTCTATGAGAAAACCGTAGTATCTCTTGGGTGGATGAGATTGCCTACCGGATCTGCAGAGTGGCCGAGGTTCGTTTGTTTGTTCTTGAATCAGTGGCTCTGTCAAATCTTCAGCTACTGTTTGTAGTTCTGGAATTTCTTCCAGTTCTACAGTGCTCCCATTAATTTCTTTTGCATGAGATTCCCTTTCTAAAAAGATGGCGTGACGAGCAAAAAACACCTTCTGTTCCTCGGTGTGGTAGAACCGATATCCCATTGAATGTTTTGGATATCCCATAAATTTACACAATACTGATCGTGACTCAAGTTTTTTCGGATTTTGTCTTTTAACATAGGCCGGATAACCTCATATCTTAATGAAGTTAATGTCCTCTTCCCCTCCCATATCTCATATGGAGTTGTAAGCAAGGATTTGGTCAGAGCCCTATTTAATAGGTATACTGCTGTCTCCAGTGCATAACCCCAAAAGGAAGGCAGCAACTCAGCGATACTCATCATAGAGCACACCATATCCAATAAGGTGCGATTTCTCCGCTTCGATACACCGTTGTGCTGTGGTGTATACGAAGGAGTAAGCTGAGAAAGAATTCCATTCTCTTTTAAGAACTCAAGGAATTCGGTACTCAAGTATTCAACACCTCGATCCAATAGAAATATTTTAATATTTTAACCTGTTTGTTTCTCTACTTTAATTTTATACACTTTGAACTTTTCGAAGGCTTCAGACTTATGTTTTGATAAGAACACGTGTCCGAATCTTGAGAAATCATCAGTGAAAGTTATGAAGTAGGAATCTCCACTTCGTGCATATGTAGACATTGGTCCACATACATCACTATATATGAGACCCAAGCGCTCGGTAGCTCTTTTTCCATGTCGAGTAAACGGAGTTTTGGTCATCTTTCTTTTTAGACAGGATTGACAAGTATCATAAGATTGATAATCAAACGGATATAAATACCCATCTTTATGTAACTTATTCAGTCTTGTTTCATTTATATGACCAAGTCTACAATACCATAAAAAAGTTTCATTTATATCTGAAGACATTCTTTTGTTGGTGCTTTGGATGTTGAAAACTGTGTGTTGATTTAGAGTATATATTCCGTTATTAAGTGTACCAGTCCCAATCAACATTTGATTAAGGTGAATGTTCATAACATTGCTTTCTAATGTGAAACTATATCCTTCTTTATCTAGTAAAGCAACTGATATAATATTGCACATCATTGTTTGTACAAAATAACAGTTCATCAAAATTATAAAGTTGCCACTTGGTAATCCAAGATGATAATCCCCAATAACTATGGCGTCAACACTTGCGCCATACCTAACTTTGAGGGTCATATCTCCTTTCTATAAAAACCTGCTACTTCTCAAAGCCTGCAAAGAGTTACAGATGTGAGAGCCCGATCCGGTATCCAATACCCAGGAAGCAAAGTTAATAGAAAAATATTTTTCTTTTACAAAGACACCTGAAGCTGAAACATCATCATGCTTCTTGTCCTTAAGACTGGCCTTATAAGCCATACAGTTCCTTTTCCAATGCCCTTACATGTGACAATGAAAACACTCTCCTTTTTCTGATTCCACAACCCCAGCTTTGTCCTTGCCTTTCGCCTTTTGGAGACCACCTTTCGGTTTGGTGGGATTTTTTCCTTCCTTCCCTTGGCCTTAGCCTTGGACTTGGAAGAAGAAGAATTCCCAACAACTAGAACGGATGCCTTTTCCTTCTTTAAGGTGCTCTCAGCTACCCTCAACATATTGAGGAGCTTTGGAAGATCAACTTCCATTGCGTGCATATTGTAATTTAATACGAACTGAGCATAGGCGGAAGGAAGGGATTGCAGAATTAAGTAAACGTACAACTCATTCTCTAATACGAACCCCAGGATTGCGAGTTCTTCAATAAGACTGATCATCTTTAAGACGTGTTCTCCTACTGATGATCCGGGTGCCGTCCTCATTTGAAACAATTTCTTTGAAGTCTCGTATCTTGCAATACGAGAGTGCTCTCCATACAAATCCTTGCAATGGAGGAATATTGACTGCACGTCAATATTCTCATGATGCTTCTGAAGTTCATTATTCATAGGAGCCAGCACTATGCAATTGGCTTTCACGCAATCTTCGTCCCATGTCTTACGGACCTCAATGTCTGCAATCGTAGCACTGGGACCTGGGGTCTGGGGTACTTTACCGGTGAGGACATATGCCACTTTGTCATAAGTGAGGGCAATGGTGATATTCCTCATCCAGTCCTTATAATTAGGTCCAGACAATGTATTCTTTTCTAATAATAGTTTTAGTCCGGTCAAGGTCGCTACTTGTTATAGGGAGAGAAAAGAAAACACTCAGCCTATGCTCGTGTAAGATTAGAATGGTTTATTATTTTTTCTAATCAGGATAGCTCCCACTGTTTTTATCAAATCCTCCTTAAAACCTTAAAAGGAAAGATTAGCTGAGATTAATTGCACCCAACAAGTTCGCTTAATCGTTCGGCCAGGCCGGTGTCGACACTTCGAGGGTGGTTTTGTTGGATAAACCGTCCTCAAGGAAATTATTGTAATTGCAGGTAGGTGATTATGATAATTGAATGAGGACCTATACAAGTATAACAGTCTTACTCGAGATGATAGTATGCTATCTGGTTTTTCTTTATCATTATGTGTATACGTTTTGATAAAGCCCATAGGATTACTGCTTGACTACCAGCATTATAATGGAGATCATATACGTAGGAGTTGGGAGATCCATAAGCACATCCTTAAATTTCCCTAATCGAGGGAGTATCGAGACTGGGCATCGATACTCCGGAGTAGAATAGTGTATATTTTTTGAAACCCCGACGAGGGGTGGTGGCCGGTCTCACAAGCCATTTGTGTTGAGTCACCTAAGATAGTATACAAGTGCTCACTAGAGGTGAGTACACCGGACGGACTCGTCGAAAACTTCTAGATGGTATTATACCTATCGTCAGATGGAAGTTCTTTTGTGTCATAAGTACAGGTTAGTCTTTTGACATGAGATTTTCATTTGTCTTGTGTGAGTTCCCATTATACGTAGATTACTACCTTACCATGGCTTAAAGGAGTCGTGCAAACAGGTTTTAGTTGGGTGCAGTCCGAAGCTACATGAGGCAGTGAACAATCGTCAGGGATTCGTCTCTCCCGGTATTGGGTGTCAATGTCAGGCTGTGTTGGGTCATCCATCACCAGAAATCCTTGACCGAGGTGGATGAGATTTACTGATATGATATCAGTAGTTTCTTAGTGGATGATGAGTTTCAGACCGGTACGAGTTATCGAGTTAGTAGGGGTATGACGTTATCCACCCCATAGACCCGATATGCGATTATCTCAGACGAAGAGACCATACTGTACGGAGATTATCACAGACAGGCTCAATAGGGGTATGGATGAGTTTGCTCGTCGGCCTTCCTTTTTTCTCAATACCTGGGTAGCCATTACGGACAGCTAGTGTCGCTGACGTGCTTGTGTTTAAAGCTACTGCCAGCGTATTGACAAGTCTTTAGAGTGCCACATAGAGAGTTTTCCCGGTTCAGGCAAAAAGATGTAGTTGCCGTATATTGATACATGCAGGGTTCCAGTTAGGTATGTATGCTAGCCACACGGACTTCAATCGGGCATATGATAATACTACTCGGCTTAGGATTAAGACGGATTATTAAATCAAGTTTTGATTTAATAATTTACATATATATATTTCGATATGTATATTCTAATATTATGTTAATTGTATTTTTCTATCCCTTGGGTATTCGTATTTTGATACGAATACGGACATGTATTTGCGGGGACGTATTCTTGTATTTATACAAGAATACTTCTAGAAGAAGGACAACTCATATCTGGGATTTTCTTTTAAAGAAAATATAAAATGAAGTGGAAAAACGAAATGGTGGAGGGTATGGGCAAATGAATTATAAATTCATTTGCATTTATTATTCAAGCATGGTTTTAGTTATAAAATGGAAAAATTCTTTTTTCAAAAGAAATGAAGCATGCTTGAATTGGTTAAGTGCTTTTATTCATTCCACCATTCTTTCTCATCTCTCTTCCATGGCTCCTCCTCCTTCTTCTTCTTCTTCAACCCTCTCATGAGTTGAGAATCATGAAGATAAAAAGAAAGAAAAATGCTAAAACACTCACATGCATCACTAAGCATCGTAGATTAGCAACCTAGGATCTTTAGTTACTTCATTGATGAAGTTTGAAGCTTGAACTTGGTTCTCTCGGGTGGATAATCTTCGGCGAAAGAGGGTCGGCTTGTAAGTACGATCCGGAGCTCTTGAGAGCATCCTAGAGTCCAATCCAATTGGAGCAAATGAAAACGCTACAAAGGTTATGATTACTACCTTTTGTGTTTGCTAGTTTAGGTGTTTGGTTTAGAATCTAGGGTATAAGTTTTCAGTGCCTTGAAAATTTTTGTTGTTGGATTCTACATTAGCAGCGGGATAGCGGCGAAGGCACTAGGAACTTTCAGGTTTTCCAAGGTTTTCACCGAGTTCATTAATTACAGAGAACCTATTTTCTCAAGAGGCGTTGCCACATTAATACCTTTCTAGACACTTACTTGGTTTAGCTAATTGCAAAGTGAAAAATTCTCCCGTGAGTAATGTTAGGAATATGTATGCCCTAGAGGCCATTATTGTACATGCGATGTATATTATAGTGGATGCTTGGACATATATATAGAGGACTTTCTTGCTCGACATGATAGTATGATATCTGGTTACTCTTTATCTTAATATGTTGACTGGTATTCTTTACTGTTTTTCTCTCACATGTTGATAAAGCCCTTAGGATATGTACTTGACCACCAGGATTATGATGAGATCATACTAGTGGGGCCAGGGTGGTCCAAAAGTACATCCTTTAATCAGTTCCTAGTTGAGGGGATATCGAGACTAGGGCATCGATATTCCAGAGTAGACTAGTGTGTGTTAGTTATATGTATGCCCTAGAGGCCATTACTGTACATTGGATGTATATTGTAGTGGATGCTGGGACATATATAGGGAGGACTTTCTTGCTCGACATGATAGTATGCTATCTGGTTGATCTTTACCTTAACGTGTACACTGATTGTCTCCCTGTTACATGTTGGTAAAGCCCTTAGGATGTGTGCTTGACTACTTGGACTATGATGCGGATCATACTAGTGGGGACATGGTAGTCCATAAGTACATCCTTCAAAGTCCCTAGTCGAGGGTGTATCGAGACGGGGCATCGATATACCAGAGTAGACTAGCGTATACCTTCTCGACCCATACAGATGGGCGATGGATGATCCCATATCCATTGGTGTTTGACATCAGAGATGATATACGGGTGCTCAGTAGAGACTGTGTACACTGGACGGACTCGCCGAGAACTCCCAGATGGTATTATACCTCACGTCAGATGGCAGTTCTCTGGTGACACTGGTACAGAGTAGTCTGTTGACCCGAGATCGTCATAGAGTCTTGTGTAGTTCCCACTGTGCTTTGATTTCCATCTTACCACGTCCAAGAGGGCGTGCAAAACGGTGGTTTTTGGGTACAGTCCTGAGTCACATGGAGGCAATGAGCGATAGGAGGGGATTCGTCTCTCCCGGTATAGGGAGTTGATGTTGCGCTGTGTTCGATTGGCTATAACAGGAAATCCCTGGCCAGGGTTGCTGAGATTTACTGGTATGTGTTACCAGTAGTTTCTCGAATTGTTATAGACCTCATATCGACACGACTTATTGAGCTATTGGGGTCTGACGTTTACCACCTCTAGGCGAGATATGCGACATATCAGACGATCAGACCGGACTGTACGGTAGTGTTACTGGTTGGATTCACTGGAGTGTGAGCGGGCTTGCTCGTCGATCTTCAGATCGCTCAATACCCGGGTGGCCGTTACGTTTAGCAGACCGCTTGCGGCTTGTGGGTGTTTGATATGATCATCATCTGCTGCCGGCGTATTAACGAGTCTTTAGAGTCCTACACAGAGGTTTCCTGGCTCAAGCGAAACGAAATAGGAGCGCATATGAGATATGTGCAGGACCGAGAATAATACGTGTATGTGATACCGTATTCTATTCTCGCGATGAATGTATCGAATGGTTTTATGCGATATAACCTAGTTATCGAATCAAGGATTGATTCGATAAGCCGATACATTTGATACTAGTCGGTTATATGTGATATGACCGGATCGTTAAATCAAGTGTTGATTTAATGATTTAATGTATAATTATATATATTTGATATATTACTTTGCATTAACTAGTATCGGTTCACTTTGAATGGATTTTCTCACTCGGATGTGCGCATTGCATATGCGATATGATTTTGTGCACTTGTTTGTATCATGGTTGATGATGCATGCCTACTTGGTTAAGTGCAAAGAATTAAACCATGGTTAAGTTGGAAATTAGGGTTTTGTTTTATCCATTATTTATTCATTTATTTCTTTTTGGAAATTATTTTGCATAAGAAGAATTGGTGGCTTTCTTTTATTCTTTCATAAACTTTCATGAATGTTTGACTTTGTCACCAATTTTGTCTCATGCTTAACCCTAACCATCTCTTTTAACCATGATTGATTCTCTACACCTAACCATGGTTCTAATATGATAAGTATTCATTTCTTTTCCAATTATAATGAACTTATCATAATTAGCTTCTTCTTCTTCTTCATTTTCTTCACATGAAGAAAGCTTGCTCAATTAATGGCAAGTGATGAGAATGAGTGAGAAATCCAATTCTAAAGTCTACCCACTTCCTATTTCTTCATCCTCTACCTCTTGCCAAGTAGTAGAGTGTGTTTCCTTCACAAGTTATCATGGTTTGGTGAAGGTGGAGCTTGATCTAGCGATGCCTCGACGTAGATCATCTTCGGCACGAAGCCGACGACCTTGCCCGCTCGTTCTCCGATGAAGCCGACGCTAGAGCCCGGATTTGATTTGGACAGCGGAGAGGACCTCATCTCAGAGCCGTGGAGGTGGAGGACCGGATCTACAAAGGTTGTATTTCCGTATTCTCTTAGTTAAGTGTTAACTTGTTATCTTTTCGCCTAGATTTCTAGCCAACGATCCGTAGTCTAGGGTTTCTCGGCACCGTATTTTTGAAATTGGCATGGTTGATGCCTTGTGAGACCTCATTAGGATGCCTAGGAACCCTACAGTGTGTACGTTTCCTGTCCCTTAGAGGGCGATGGTTGATCCCACAACCATTGGTGTGTGACATCAAAAATTGTACACAGACGCTCATTGGAGAATCGGTACACCGAACAGACTCGCCGAGGACTCATAGTTGGTAGTACACCTATCGTCAGATAGCAGTCCTCTCGTGACACTGGTACAGGTTAGTCTGTAGACTCAAGATCGTCATAGAGTCTTGTGTGGCTTCCACTGTGCTTTGATTTTCTCCCTACCAGGCTCAAAGGAGACATGCAAACAGGTGGATTTTGAATACAGTCCCAAGTTACATGGAGACAATGAACGATAGGAGGGGTTTCCTCTCTCCCGGTATTTGGGGGTTGATGTTGCGCTATGCTCGATTGACTGTAACTGGAAGTCCCTGTCCAGGGCTGCAGCCGAGATTTACTGATAAGAGTTATCAGTAGTTTCTCGAACCGTTATAGGCCAGACATCGGCATGACTTATCACGTTACTGGGGTCTGATGTTTACCACCCCTAGAAATGATATGCGACATATCAGACGAAGATACCGGACTGTACGGTAGTGTTACTGATAGGCTTCATGGAGAGTATGGACGAGCTTGCTTGTTGATCTTCATATCGCTCAATACTCAGGTAGCCGTTACGTTCAGCTAGTACCGCTGACGGCTTGTCAGTGACTGATGTGATCATCAAATACTACTGGCGTATTGACAAGTCTTTAGAGTCTCACACAAAAGTTTCCTAGTTCAAGCGAAACGGAGTAGGGCACATATACTGATATGTGCGAGGGCCAGATTAAATACGAGTATATGATACCGTATTATAATCTGGTAGTTATCTGTTATCAAGTTAGGTTATATGTGATATAACCAGATTATCGAATCAAGTGTTGATCTGATAATGTGATAAACAGATAAATGATATTAGTCAGTCATATGTGATATAACCGGATTATTAAATCAAGTGTTGATTTAATAATTTGATATAATTATATATTAACTAATATTATTAGCTCACTAATTGCTTTATATATATATATATTATTAAATGACGCATGGTTGTTTATCTATTTTTGGAAAATTGAAAAATGAGGTGGGAAAAGAGAAGACATGGAGAGTATGGATGAGTATGGCTTTTTACTATATTTTATTTCCTCTTGACTCACTATTCAAGCATGGCTCTATTTTTCAATTGGAAAATAATGGATGCTTGAATATGTGAGGGGTTTTCATGTTGAGCCATTCATTCATTCATTCTTTTGAGACTTAGCCATTTTCTTGAGCTCACACTCTCTTGCTCTCTTCTTCTTCTTCCTCTAGTTGCTTCAAAACTCCAACCCCTCACATGTGATGTGAATCATGGAGTTTTGAACATACTAGTAAGCAAACCAACACCCCTACTTCATCATCCTAGTGTAGATTAGCACCTTACACTAGTGTGTTTCCTATACTAAAAGAGTTTAGTGTAGAGGTAGCTTGAGTTAGAGGGGCTTCGGGTGGATCGTCTTCAGCGCGAAGATCATGGAGGAGGCTCGTTCAACTCGAAGAGGAGCCTAGTGGATTCACGTAGACTACAACCCGGAGCTAAAGAAGAGAAAGACTCGATCTACGAGGGTATAACCATCTTCCATTCTCTTTAGTTTTTATATCATCATAGATTTAAACCCTAATCTTCTAGTAAAGATCTTGTTAGTCTAACTTAGCACCTAGTAAAATTTAAAATTTGGCATGCTTGATGCTACTAAAATCTCATGGTGGTGCTAGGGTAGACTTTCACGGTATCAAAGCAAAGCTAGAACATTTGGGTAGGTCTTTACGATGTTAAAAGCGTTCGATCGGTTTCGAAACCCGCAAAATTTATAGTTTCTGTCGAATTTTTCAAATGTTGGAATTTTTGTGTTTAAAAATATCCAAAAAATTGCACAGTAATTTTTATGGAACCCCAGAAAATTAGAACCCATGATCCCTTCAAATGGCCGCGGAATTGCGGCCCAAACCCTATTTTGGTCGCGGTTCCACCGCACTTTTGTGGGTTCATGGGTCTATTCTTTCTGTGCTACCCTATTTTGTAGTTTTGCACTCTCTGGATGTTTTTAATGTTTCTTAAGTTGTTGAGGTCTCTAGAATTTGTGGGTATTTGCTAAATCGATCGAAAAGTTTAACGTTGTATAGATCTTGATAATATATGATATAATATTTAGAATCCAAATAATTAGTTTTGTGAAAACTAGTTAGTATAATATAAACTTAGTGTATTAGTCTCGGTTAATCAGTTGCCATGGAGTTTTGATTCGAATCAAAACTTCATTGCAATCGCGTATTGTAGGCGAACACTCACCGAGTAACTCTAGTAGATAGCCGCGCCCCATAGCGGTGACTAAGTGATTGTAGGAGAACCCCGTTGCCAAAAGCACCCACTCTGGTGCTTGCGGCCATGATGTTCCGCTTTAGTGCACTTCGTCGACCGTATCGGGGGTGCGGCCATCTGCTAAAGTTTCCGAAGAGTATTCGATAATGTAGTCGGGAATCCTGTTGAATTACCCGACTAATGTAATTGAAAAGTGTTTTCAATTTGAGACTAAACTACAAGGTTTATAGGTTATCCATGAAATCCGGAATATGAGATAGTCCGGGTTTATGATGTCTAAGGATATGTGGATTCTGATTATTGTAGGTTTCCATTTCTTTTCTGCGACCGTAAGTGTAATATGTGGGGTATCTCGATCTCGTTGCTATATGTCAACGAATTTCGGAATACGCATATTTACTTACGTTGATGACATGAAATGTTATGTGTTGCTGGTGATATGTTTTATTGGATCGTCTGATTGAATAGCCGGGTTTTTTTTTATGTGAGATGAGAATTTTTATATTTTCATTCATGTAAAATCTGTATGTAATATTCTTTTATTGGGGCAGTTCTGGATTGAGGATGATGTCACCATTGATGTATATTATTTACTTTTCCGCATTCGGATAGACCCAAGGAGGGGAGCACAAGTAACCGGGTTCTAGAGTCCAGTGGGAGACCATCTCAAGGAGCTGAGACCGGGTCTCCTAACTCTAGAATTGGTAGGGTTACTTGCCGCTCCCGTAGGGGTCTAGGAATGTGGGTTTGGCTATTCATCACGACCGTGGAATTCGTGTTTTACATTACTGTCTAAATTTAAATACGGACATCCTAGTATATCCAATATTTCATATGTTGCTTCTGCTGCTTGGTTCTGTGATGTGATCATATTACTGCGTGAGACGAATGTTATATTATATATATGATATATAATAAACGTTGCTTATGTTTTGCACCCGCGCTAGTCCAGCCCCCGCTCTGCCGGTATTTAAGTAATCTAACGGTGCATGACGGGGCTCAGTGGCGAATGCTGATGGCATAAGCGTACATTTTATTTTCGTTTCATTTTCTGTGATGTTTAGGAAACATTAAATGATGGGACTTCATTAATGAGATTAATGAAAAGAATGAAACCTAAAGATGTTGTAGAATCAAATTTTCAAAATGGGTAGCTCTTGTTTTTGCTTTGCATAGTGGTATTCTTTGATGAATATCCAACACCTCATTCGATGAGGAAAGAGCCAAGATCCCTTCACCGGAGTGACCTCTTTAGCGAAACTGGTAAATGATACAACCCATTCGGTTTTGTCTTTTGATAGCTTCTCTAGTTCTTGCTTTCCCTATGGGTATTTGTTGGGACTTCACCCGCGCACTAATTTGTAGGTTTTGAAAAGAAATTGTTTTTAGAAATGGTGCGCACGCGAGCTCGGTCTCATTTTTAAAATTTATAAAACCGCAAGTGCACGGTGCGTTGTAGCGACCCGGCAAGTATGGGTCGATCCGCAGGGAATTGGAGATTAGGTGTTGTCGCTTAAGGTTCGAGAAACAAGGAATTGGGTTTGGTTGTCACAAAGAAAATAAAAATACAGAAATATAGAAACAAGTTTAAGAAGAAAGGTGGCCGTGGCTTTGGCTCGGATGGTTGAATCACGGCAATTTCTTCGACGTTCTCTTGATCATGAGTTGTCCGTCCTTGTATCGTTTCCAGCGTGAAGCATGACTTGTCAAGGCGGCTGCGAAGCACAAGTCATCATGTTACTGATATTTGACGCAAAACACGAAACGATTCCGTTACGTTCTTACTTGCCATTCTTACGTCCATGAATGATGTATCAACACTAAGCACAAGGGTTAGTAAGCATACAACATCAATACATATCAATTTGCAAATAAGAAGTAAAAGTATGAATTACTCTTGCTAGGTAGGTGGGTGAGAGTATATGGTATATGGTTGAATGAAAGGTGTCAAGAAACATAAGCAACATACTATATCTCAACTACCTAGTAAGTTTAACACACAGTTAATTCTAAGCTTAACCTTGCAAATGGTGAACATGAAGGAATAGGATATGAGATAAAGGTTACAAATAACCATCGAAATCATCATATTAAACACTTCCATTTAGCAATCTTGAGCTTACAATCACAATTAAGCACTTTAAACAATCACAAGCGGAGGAAAGCGAAGCCATTCATCTCACATCCTCACCATCACCAAAACCAAAAGATATTACTCAAGTATGATATAAAGAAAATGAAAAGCAAAAGAAAGAACACATAAGAAAACACAAGAACAAAAGTTAAAGCAAAAGAAAGTGGTAGTTCTTTATTCATAAAATGGAAGGATTAGAGCTACAAGTTAGATAACAAGCTCAACCTTCTTAATGGAGCTCTCAAATGAAAGCTCCAAGAGGGAATAAGAGGAAGCTATCAAATGTTTTAAACTGTTTCTCACTCCAAAAGCCTTTCAGAACTATAACTGTGATCTGCTATTTATAGGAAACCCAAAATCAAAAGTAGCATATGACACTGGATTGACAAGACAACCAGGGACCCGCCATAACTGAACGAACCAATTTGGCCCCAACTTGGCCGCAAATTGCGGCCAAGATGAATTTATTTGCGGCCTTGGTTTTGAGAGTGGGGCCCATCTTTGGACTGTGGTCTTCAACTCTCTTGAGCATCTCTCTGTAATTGCAATTTCTTTTAATTTACACCTGAGTGTAATCTGGAATAATGTACATAGAAGGATCAAGTGGGTGTGTGTTCTGTTCACACTTCAAATCACTACTTTTCCATATCATCATGCCCACTTGACCAAGCCACTTGTGTACCCACTTGCAAGACACTATGATTGCGTTTGCAACTTGATGTCTCATGATGGCTCATATCCACTAGAACCATGATGGTTCATACATGAATTTGATATTGTATCATGTTGGACCAAAAAATCATATTTATTTGTACACAACATTATTAGTTTGCAAAACTCAATATCTTGATCTGTTATCTGTCCCGTTTGCAGTTCCGGCTGAAAACCGTCGTTTCTGTGCATGTTGTGTATCGTCCCCAGTGTTTTTTCCTGTGTACCTGTAATCTGTACTAATGAGCAGACACAGATAAAATAACACTGTTTATTAACAAAATGATAGGAAATGAGTGGTATAAAAATGTAATAATTTATGCCGAACAAATACCCCCAAACCTATCTTTTGCTCGTCTCGAGCAAAACAAAATCCTAACCTCACTTTCGCAGGGAATGCGATTGCATTGAGCCCGTGCAACAAGCTGTTAAACCTCTAGGTGTCCCTAGAAGGAGGAGTTTTGTCTCCTGAGGGTTTTCAGCGGATTACACCCACAAAATCCAGTCAAGTTAGTGTCGTGAAGAAACTGTTGATTCTAATCTTGAAGATACTATTGATTCTAATCTTAAGGTTAAGGATCAAAGTTAGAAGTTCTATCACCCTAGTTAGAAACGTCCAGCCCTTTTTTTTCACTCCTCACATTTTATTTAACATAAGCTCATACACGTCTTTACGTAGTTGTGCGAATAGTGTCGATAAGTTTTAAGAACTTGATTAGGGTCATCATGTCATAAATACAGACCATGATAGACTTCTAAAGGATCACACGAGTTTGAAAAGACTTAAGATTTTCTCAAGTTAGGTTTCAAGTCAGAATTTATATCATTTTTAACAGAGAATCAAGTATTTTTCTTCACTCCTACCTTTCACCTGTTTTTGTTCATACATACCTTTCGTGAACGTGCACAACGTCTTATAATATAAACGTTCATATCTCCGCGAAAAAAACGGTTTATAATAGAAAACTCATCTCCGCCAAGATTATTCTCTCACAAAGAACCGTGAGAACTTTTAACTCGGAAAGAACACTTGCTTATCTTGTTTTATTTTGGCGATTGGAAACTTAACGAGCTTTGGATCAATGACTCCCAAACCAGCACTACTAAAATAGGGGGTTGCCCCTACGGATAACGAAATCCGTAGGGGCAGATTTAGTTTGGCCCTACGGATTAGTCCGTAGGGCCAAAAGGTTGCCCCTACGGTCCTTACATATTAATTTAAAAAATATTAAATCGTAAATTATTGTTTGCCCCTACGGATCCGCAAACCAAGAACCTACGGATTTATCCGTAGGGGCAACTAAATAGAGATTTAATTAAAAAGGCACGGATCGATCCCTACGCTCATTAGCAAAAAATTATTTTCCCAATATCGCGCGCGAACCCAAAATCCCCAAACCCTCGTTCCCACCGATCGCCTGTGTTTCGTGGCCATTATCGTCGTCGCCAGCGCAAGCCAATTCTCCGTCGCCACCGCCTGGTTCATCCTCATCTCCGTTTTCGTCGTCGCCTCCTTTCGTCGTCGCCTCCGATCGATCGTCGACGCCTCCACTGCACAGGTTAGGAAATCTTAAATTAAACAAATTTTTGATTATTTTAGGGCTAAGGTTCATGGTTTGGGTACCGATGAGGCATCCGTTGGGGTTAGCGTTAGCGTTAGGGTTAGGGTTGGGGTTGCGGTTGGGGCTGGGGCTGGGGTTGCGGTTGGGGTTGGGGTTCGGCAGGGGATTGGGGTTGGGGTTAGGGTTGGGGTTAGGCTGGGGCTGGGGTTAGGGCTGGGGCTGGGGTTAGGGTTAGGGTTAGAATTATGGTTGGGGTTGGGGTTGCCCCGTTTCGTATCAGAACTCGAGTCTGACATCGTAGATCTTTCAGCCATTTTGGTTATATTGTTATCATGATGTTAAATTCTTTATTCTCTCATCAAATTTTTGGGATCTTTGTAATTTGCTTGCTCTGTTTGGGGTTTCAGTTGATCCTCATTAAAAAATTGGTGATTGATCTCTTCAATCATATTATTATCGGTATTTAAAATTTTTGTGAAGCCTTCAGAGTTTGGAAAAATCTAGAATTACTGTTGAAATTCTGGAAACATTCAAAAACTGTGTATATGATGTGTGTGTGTGTGTGTATGTATGCATGTATATACAGTTAAAATTTATCTTTCTTCTATGATATAAAACGGTTAAACCGAGGAATATTACTGGGGGAATTTTTGCTAAAATGTCTTGAGAGGGGGTTCAAGTGATGGGATAATTTCATTTGGTTATCTTTTACTTATTTTACATCTCTTATTTTTTCATTCAAAAATCTGAATAGGTTTCTTGCAATTTTTCCTATCGTTCAATTATTATATTTATTTCTATTTTTTGTGGATGATTTGGCTTCAATTGAATGGAGGCGATGATGGCTTGCCCTCAAGCTTCCACTTTTATGAGCTTTATAGTTATGAGATTGGCGAGGCAAGCTGGTTTGTAGCCATCTTATTTCTTTTCCTAAATTCAAATCCAAATATAAACTGTCTGATTGAGAGAGAGAGAGAGAGAGAGAGAGAGAGTATGAGAGATTATGTATTATTCAATGTGTTTGGAAGCTGGCATGTTCTGAGCGTCATCTCTGCATGAAGGCTATGGTTTTGCAAAGGGTTTGCCCTAACTATTTTCTATGGCGAAGCTGAAGGCCTGAAGCTTCATCAAACTCAGGATTGGATTCTGGTCGGGTATTGTAAATTCTTGTGAAAGTTCCGTTCAAGATTTGTTCAGAGCTTGCATAACATCTTTTTCATCTCTATGAGATCTTTATGCAGTCATTTTTTTGGGTTTATATATTTCTAGAGCCCATTTGACTTTGGACTTAGGATAACCCCAAATCTCTTTCTTATTTTGATTCCTAAGCTGGCATATCCGAGGCTCGTATTCCAGTATCGTTGCATGAAAAGCTAGGGTTGCGAACATTTTTGCAACGATAATTTCTGTATGACAGCTTAAGCTCACATAAAACTTAAACAATCTTGAAGCACTGCAGTTTTTCACTAAACTACCTAAAAGTTTTTATATTGCTGCAAGCTTCCTTAAAGTGCTGCATCTAAGTGTATTTTAGTGGGAAAACCCTTGAAAGCCAAACTTCATGGGGGTTTGCTGTTTGCCTTCTCTGTAGCTAGTTTGAGGTTTATTTAGTTTTGGATTTGTTTTGCAACACTCTCTGAGTTCCAAATCAACAAAAAGCTGAATGTTGAATCACGAGCAAGAAGCAGCCAAACTGGCCCTAAAGTAATCCTGAGTGATGATAATTTGCCAGGGAGTTTAAAATTTATAGAAATGGCGAGGCAACATTGGATTGTCTGCAAGTATTAAAGCAACCTATTTGCAGCCATCATGCTATTTGTGATCCCAAGTATAAAACTCAAACATGCCTCTTAGTTAGTTTACTTTAATTTGTTATTTATATGATATGTGCGTATGTCTTCCCCTCCATTTCATATTTCCAGGTTCTCCCAAAAGAAATTATAATAACATGTCACATCTTCTTTATGCAGCATAAGTTAATTGTTTATTTATCTATCAATTCCTATGTGATAATCTGTTCTATTGTCTTTCTGTTTCTTTTGGCAGCGTGCTCTAAAGGTATGAAACAATGCTTGAATTCTCTGTCTTTCATCTCTGATATGGTGGTTCTTTTCCTTTTATTGCTATATGATGTTTATGTTTTGCGTAGATAGAAGGACATGTTCTGGGCTATGGTGTGCTTATACAATGTATTATCTTAAGAAGGGTAATACCGTGTTTTTTTAATATGGATAACTTGTCATTGTTAATCCACCTTCCTGAAAACGGTTTATACGGAGGAAGTATATTTCGTGGTACTTGAGAAAAATATATGTTGAAGTCAAAAGTTATCAAGATTTAAATGCTCCGCTTGTAGTCTTCCAAGATATTTTATATTCCAAGGCAAGTTGACAATAATTGCATGCTTGTGCACGATTTGGTATGTAGATTCAAGGTTATGCATGGCTACGACCCTTTCTTATGGTTTCTTATCATAATTTTCTTTACACATGTAGTTTATAAAGGCAGTTAGATCATATTACTATACGAAATATTGTATTGTGTTGTATTGTGTATGGTAGATCACACACTAGAAAACCAAGACATTGCATGCCTGTGCACGTTTTGGTATATTCCTCGAAATGTGAAACAAATTTGATTTAATAAGGGAAAACTTAAAATAACAACCTTTATACTAAAAAAATTATATATGCTATTACTTAGTAGTTTATGGTTTTCAAATGCAAAATCCATTTGAGAAATACTTTTCCTACCCACTATTAATCCATATTCTCAATATAGTCATCATAACCTACAATTTATATGATACAGTCTAACATGACCCATGAGTACGTCAGGATTAAGGACTGGATGTATGTGAATTGGCAAAAACGTATGCAACCTAAGTTTGTCACTGGAGTTTCTGCTTTCATTGAATTTGCACACGCACATAATAAGAATGAGAAGACAGTAATGTGGCAGAAGAAGAAGGAGAAGACAGTAATGTGGCAGAAGAAGAAGATAATGACATTCCTTGTTCTCTGTTTCAGTATTAATCTTCTGATATGAACTAATGATGGTTTTCACATTGGCTTTTCCTTTTAGAGACTTCTTAGTGTCCAATGGAAATTATACATCAGATTTGTGCAGGTCAGGTTCTTCTATGACTTTCAAGAGTTCCAACCGATTCTGTAAATTACACCCTTGTTGGGTGATACTTTTACCACTTCTCACTGCAGGTGCGCTCTCTAATATCCATTTTGAATGTAATATTTAGATATTCATGCCTAGTTCTGTCAAAATTACTTATATTGTCAATGTTTGATTGTCTAGTTGTTGGTGATGCGTCCATATCAGGGACAGAGGACACTCCCGTTCCTTCAGGTATGTTTATATATCATATAGTGCATGTATATTGATTTAGAATGCTATATCATAAATATACACACATTCCTTTTACTCTTACTTAGATAGTAATTTTTATTATTGTCTAGCTGTAGGTGGTGACAGTAGTTGACAATAAAATTTGTCATCCTAGAAATTATGATTTTTATATGTGCTCGCATGCGGGAATGATTGTAAGTCGTGGACCTTGTCTAGTCGTCCAACTCATTATCAAGTGCTGCTTGATGAGATTAGATTTGCGCCTGATGATCTACAAGAGCTTGTTCACTGCCTGTCTTATGTGTAAGCAGCGCTATATGCGAGTTTACCTTGTTAATATGTATGTACTGAAATTAATTAATATTATTCAAATTTTGATACATGCAGATACCGGAGGAGCACATCTTCTATCTCTGTAGGTAAGGCTTCGAATTTGTTGATTTTGGTATTTCTTGTCAATTTTATAGACCGGTATATGCTAAATATTATGTTCTGACAGTTGCTAGGGGGAAGGCAGCATTCGAGGCTGCTGACCCTAGTCCTGGACTCCGCACACGGACGGCACCATAGAGGTTGGGAGAGCGGCCGAGGACTGGGCCCTAGCAGGGTCCATATGAGGTTGGACTCCACCCCGGTGGTTACTTCCTCCGTCTCCAGTGAGCGACGTGACCAGCAGGAACTGGAGAGCTTGAAGGCCACCGTTCAGGAGTTGAAGGAGATGCTGGTATTTATACCACTTTATAGTAAAATATCATGTCATATTATAGATATCAACATATCCATAATTAGTACGTAGCCTGAGCTTATTTAGTTGTAGACTTAGGTTTGATTAATCATACATACATATTTAATTAAAATAAACAACGGTTTTCCAAACTAGATATCCAAATGGGGTTTCGAAATAACTTGATAATGATACGAATTCAAATAATACACAGTTCTTACACGCTTATTACACACGTTAGGTCCAGACGCGACAGGATACAGCGCCGAATTGCATGGTTTATTGACCGAGGAGATGGCGCGCCAGATTCTAGCATTTATCAGAGGTGGAGCTGGACCGAGCTAAGGTAGCTTTTTGATTCTTATTTTTTGATACATGTATTTATTTATATGATACATATTGTACTACATTTTGAAACGATATTGATATTGATATTGGTTTATATTTATATCATATTCAGTTTT
The DNA here is from genome assembly GCA_030015575.1 of Agapanthus africanus. Lineage (NCBI taxonomy): Eukaryota > Viridiplantae > Streptophyta > Magnoliopsida > Asparagales > Amaryllidaceae > Agapanthus > Agapanthus africanus. Next base: position 60,523,438 of record JASDDO010000029.1, read on the forward strand.
TTGGTTTCTTTTGTATATTATATGCGTGAGATGTGATTATGAATACTGCGATATATGTTGTGTGATGATTAATTTTATATTTGATTGATGTATATATTATTATGCACAGGGCGAGAAAAAATCAGGCAGCCCTTTTTAAAAAAAAAACCCAGATAATATGTACCTACGGATTAACTCGTAGGTACAAATGTTGCCCCTACGGATTCATCCGTAGGGGCACAATATCAGCATTAACTGATATTTTTCCCCCTTGATCTCAGTGTCAGGGGGTTGGCAGTGCCCCTACGGATATATCCGTAGGGGCAAACAACAGCCCCTACGAAGTTATCCATAGGGGCAAAATATTAGAAATCCTGATATTTTTCCCCTACGAATCTGTACCTACGGATGTATCCGTAGGGGCTATGACTTAGACCTACGGATTCATCCGTAGGTACAAATAATATATTTAAAAAAACCGTAATTAAAATAATGTTTTTGTCCCTACGGCCTACTCCGTAGGGGCTACAGGACCTACAGTTATATCTGTAGGGGCAGGTTTTTGTCCGTAGGGGCAAGTTCAGGGCTTCAACTTGCACCTACGGCGTTTGCACCAACAGGTTATTTTCTTGCCCCTACGGACATATCCGTAGGGGCAGTGGTTTGCCCCTACGGGTTAATCCGTAGGGGCAACCCTTCTTTGTAGTAGTGCAGATGGTTTTAGGGCATTATGTGTGGAGATACCCCAAGAACTTAATTACCCAAGTTACCAAGGCTACAAAACAAAAGACTCATTTTGTTTGCGTTTAAAATATTCTGAAAATAGTAAAAACGGAGATATAGCCAGCATTTTTCTTTTAAATCCCAAAGACGTGTTCATGTGGATAATGTGTGTAATCACTCCAATAAGGTTCCAGATGGGTTATTTTTCAGACTTATAGCTTCTATTAAAACCTCAATAATATCCTTCATATCTACTTCATCTTGTGAACTAATCTTGATATTACTTAATTCAGAACAAACATGTTTGATCCTAATGATGTTTATCAATTTTAAAAAGGTTAAAGACATGCCAGACATTCATCTAATTCTCAAAAACTCATGACACGTGTAAAGTGATATAAAAGACGTATATTAGCTACGGTTAGACTCAAAAGAGGGTTATCTTTCGGGTTTCAATCTCTCGAAAAGAATTTAGTTGTTTCTATCTTATCAACCGAACCGTCAGACTTCGAGTCTAAGTCCCCCCGCTAGCTAACATGGCGAAGAAGTTTTTATGTTTTTTGAAGAAAATTTTCAATTTTTATGGTTTTTTTAATATGTATGCAATACAGAATATACACAAGATGCAGCAAAATAAACGCAGTGCTCACCCCCAAACCTGAGTTTTACGATGTCCTCATCGTTGCCCCCGTCTCCGGTAGCTTAGACTTAGACATCGGGGTGAGAATTTTATTCACAAAAAGAAAAATCTAAGACTAATTACAGTATATACAAGCTAAGAGATAGTGTTAGTCCAGAAATTAATACCAGTCATTCAAAGATTTTGTCTTTATATGGCCAAGGTTGGTAAAAGAAAAAGTATAATACAAAGAAAAAGAGAATGTACAAAGTATGGTTAGATGTTAGTAAAGTGCATGGGTGTGTGAGAGTAGGGATCAAAAGACGCTGAATGTGAAGATGAATTTTTGAAGGAGTCAAAGAATTGTTGCCCGAATGAATTGAATTTTCAAGAAGTATGTGTTGAGTTTCGAGGTCAGGATCGTTTACAAACTGGAGTTCATCCTCAAAAAGTTCAGCAAAAGAAAGGTTCTTAGGATGTTCCCAAATTGATCCTAACTCAAACTCAGATAGAATATCATGTTCATCCGCAAATATCTCCTTAAAACTCTGCATGAAAGACTATTTCTCCAGGCTGTCTTCCTTCTTATGATCCTCCACAATCCTACTCTCATTGCTATAGCTCACAACTCCCAAAACTAGATTTCCCTCATCACATTCATATATGGGTAGGTTCATGTCATTTAAAAAAGTAGGTTCCCACACTAACATTTCTTCCGAAACAATATCAATAGGTGATACAAAAATTGTGGGTTCCTGATCGTTGATTTCCTATAACAATCCATCACAACCATACCCAGCAAATTCACAAGCTCCCTCCTCTAAAATTGGAGTGCAAAAATCAGTCGGTGCAAGAATGTCATCTTCAAGTGGCATGTCGATTAAATCAACCTCTAAATCACAAGTGACAAGAGGCTCAGTAGGTACCTGAAGGTTAGTGTTGGACCAATTCAGAAGGTTTTCTTGTTTGTCCTAATAACACTCAGTCAACTCAATTTCATCATCATCTATGAAATCATCAAAATTTGTTTGATCGCTTATCTCACTCAGGTGACTTCCTAGATGACAGATATTGACATTATTGGTTTCCAATTGACAGTGTTCACTCCTTGGAATCTTCATAGCTAAATGTTTCACATGTTCATCGATTCTAGCCAATGATTGAGCTTGAGCGTGAAACAATTGATCAGATTGTTGTATGAACATGGCTAGCGTCGAAGCTGTGTGATTCCCGAATGCAGTCATTACTTCAATACCCTTTTCTAAAGCGGTCAACCTAGCATCCATCTCACTATCATACCCTAATGATGTGTCAAATGTTTCCGGAAAGGAGGGTTGTGATGGTAGTGATGCTAAAACCGTCATCCTGTCGACCTCTTTCTCTAAATTCAATTATTTGATCTATGTTTGAAGTGGGACTGGGTTCAAGAGTGTTAGGTAGGTGACCGATATCAAAATCTTGGAACCGTTGGCCACCCCCTAAGAAAATACAGTTTTCATGAATGTGGGAAGAATCTTGACAATTTGAACAAAAGAATTGGGAATGGGTATAAATAAAAGAATAAGGATCGTGAAGAATCAAATCAAACTGTGTATTACCCATATTAACAAGAATTCACAAATATCACAAAAAAAGAATATCACACCCCTAGCAGTCTATGTTATGCTAAGTCAACTAGACCTGCTCAAGAACCTGATTGTTGAAGTAAAACTGTGTCGAGAAACGGGCTCAAGATACACGGATCACGAAGCCAGGTGAGTGCAGAGATAAGGGGAGGTTATCCAACGCTTTCGCGAAGTTCTTTAATTAGAATAACCCTCTCTTTTGGCGGTTTTTCCATGAACACGTGCCTAGACACCCCCGTGAATAATATACCGTTAAGCGGTGTTCTAAACACATTCAACTTATCCTAATCAGTGTAAAGTCCTTAAAGTCAAAGTTCTAGTTGATTTTAAAATTTCTGTGGGTATGCAAGAATGCAGTTTTGTGATTTGTGGGCTACGGAGAAAGGTGATGAAATCCTTTACCATATCATGTTTGGTTTTGTGCCCTTAATATCCGTCTTAAGATGCAAATGCGCAATTCAGTAAAAGAATTTAAGTAATTAAGCAATCAAGCAACTCTTATTCGTTTTAAGCTTAAGCGCTGCAACAAATACGGGTTAGTTCTCTGTTCAATTGGCGTCAAATTTTTGCGAAGAATCCTGCAGAAGATATAATAGTGGAATGCGTCAGATTTGAGCGAAAGTGTTAGAAAAATACGTACCGATGTGATTTGGTTAAGAAAAACCCTTTTGAAGTAATCCCGAGTATTCGAATGTTTGCTTGGGTGGGTCAATCTACCCGAATCTTTGGCACTATACTTCACTAACGTCTTGTAATTGAATTTGAACCTTGCTCCGCACAATCGCTTCTCGTAATCCCGTCGAAATCTGAAAAATGTCGGAAAATACGATATTTAGTGCAAAAAGCGATATATATGGCCAATTAGCTGCACACACACAATTGTGCAATTTTCCATATACCAATAGATCACAAATAGGACAAAGAAGCAAACATGAAGAAATGGGGGGAAATTGAGCAATTGGGGCCGCATTTTGTGGTCCAAATGGACAAACCGGCGGCCAACCTTTTAAGTTGGTGCTCCAACACTTCACTGTGTGCTTCTAATCTTATTAGTGTCCTAATGTTATATGCAAAATTTTATAATTAAACTCAGTGTGACAGCAGATCAAAAAGACAGAGAACAAAAGTTAGAAAAGTTAGTTTTGTTAGTTCTGAAAATTTTCAGTTAAAGTTAGTTTTGTATATACAATTGAACCAGAAATAACAACCCCAAATGACTACGGCATCCCCGGCAACGGTGCCAAAAACTTGTTGGGACTTCACCTACGCGCTAATTTGTAGGTTTTGAAAAGAAATGGTTTTTAGAAATGATGCGCACGCGAGCTCGGTCTTATTTTTAAAATTTATAAAACTGCAAGTGCAGGGTGCGTTGTAGCGAGCCGGCAAGTACGGGTTGATCCGCAGGGAATTGGAGATTAGGTGTTGTCGCTTAAGGTTCGAGAAACAAAGAATTGGGTTTGGTTGTCACAAAGAAAATAAAAATACGGAAATATCGAAACAAGTTTAAGAATAAAGGTGGCCGTGGTTTTGGCTCGGATGGTTGAATCACGGCGATTCCTTCGACTCTCTCTTGATCATGAGTTGCCTGTCCTTGTATCGTTTCCCGCGTGAAGCATGACTTATCAAGGAGGTTACGAAGCACAAGTCATCAAGTTGCCGATATTCGACGCAAAACACGAAACGATTCCGTTACGTTCTTACTTGACATTCTTACATCCATGCATGATATATCAACACTGCATAAAAGTTAGCAAGCATACAACATCAATACACATCAATTTGCAAATAAGAAGTAAAAGTATGTATTACTCTTGCTAGGTAGGTGGGTGAGAGTATATGGTATATTCTTGAATGAAAGGTATCAAGAAACATAAGCAACATACCATATCTCAACTACCTAGTAAGTTTAACACACAGTTAATTCTAAGCTTAACCTTGCAAATGGTGAACATGAAGGAATAGGATATGAGATAAAGGTTACAAATAACCATCGAAATCATCATATCATATCAAACACTTCCATTTAGCAATCTTGAGGTTACAATCACATTTAAGCACTTTAAACAATCACAACAGGAGGAGGAAGGCAAAGCCATTCATCTCACATCCTAACCATCACCAAAACCAAAAGATATTACTCAAGCATGATATAAAGAAAATGAAAAGCAAAAGAAAGAACACATAAGAAAACACAAGAACAAAAGTTAAAGCAAAAGAAAGTGGTAATTATTTATTCACAAAATGGAAGGATTAGAGCTACAAGTTAGATAACAACCTCAACCTCCTTAATAAAGCTCTCAAACAAACCGTTTCTCACTCCTAAAGCCTCTCAGAAGTATATCTGTGATCTGCTATTTATAAGCAACCCAAAATCAAAAGTTGCATATGACACTTGATTGACAAGACCACCAGGGACCCGCCATAACTGAACGAACCAATTTGGCCCCAACTTGGCCGCAAATTGCGGCCAAGATGAATTTATTTGCGGCCTTGGTTTGGAGAGTGGGGCCCATCTTTGGACTGTGTTCTTCAACTCTCTTGAGCATCTCTCTGTAATTGCAATTTCTTTTAATTTACACCTGAGTGTAATCTGGAGTAATGTACAGAGAAGGATCAAGTGGGTGTGTTGTGTTCACACTTCAAATCACTACTTTTCCATATCAGCATGCCCAATTGACCAAGCCACTTGTGTACCCACTTGCAAGACACCATGTTTGGTTTTGCAACTTGATGTCTCATGTTTGCTCATGCCCACTAGATCCATGATGGTTCATACATGAATTTGATATTGTATCATGTTGGACCAAAAAATCATATTTATTTGTACACAACATTATTTGTTTGCAAAACTCAATGTCTTGATCTGTTATCTGTCATGTTTGCAGTTCTGGCTAAAAACCGTCGTTTCTGTGCATGTTGTGTACCGTCTCTAGTGTTTTTCCCTGTGTACCTGTAATCTGTACTAATGAGCTGACACAGATAAAAAAGCACTGTTTATTGACAAAATGATAGGAAATGAGTGGTATAAAAATGTAATAATTTGTGCCGAACAGTATTCCTTGATGAATATCCAACACCTCATTCGATGAGTAAAGTGCCGAGATCCCTTCACCGGTAGTAACCTCTTTATCGAAACTAGCAAAAGTATCAAAAACACTCCTTTTCAAAATCACTAGATTCTACAACGATATCATCATTACACTCATGGTTTTCTTAAAAACCTGTGTAGCCCTCCATCATTTCAGATAAGGGCTATTTTAGTATTCGTGCTTGTCACGACCCAAAGTTTGGCCCGTGACCGGCACTTAACCACGTAACGTCTACAGGAGAAACGCGACTAAGTAAGCCGAAACCCAGAAATCAAACCAGTAAAAGTATAGAGTGTCTAAACATTTAATAGGAACATTTGCTAAAAAGTTAAGAAAACCTCAAGTAGATAATCACCAAGATAACAATATACGACGCCGTAGCGAAGAAAAGAGCAATAAGTGGAAAACATCACATATGATAAGAACTGCATAAGTAAAGTCGGCTCACAACGAGCTCGATACCAGAGTACAAAATAATATTCATCGTCCTCACAACTGGCCTCTAAGTCAATACATAAGTGGTAGATGGAGAGTACTAGAAACAACAATATACATAACTGAAAGATAAACAGATACCGCACAAAACCCACCTATCAGTAAAAGAGCTCGTATGCCAACTGTAGGGGTATCTGTGTCAAAAGATGCAAGAAAGCAGCCTGCCGCGACTACTCGGAAGGGCAACCTGCAAACACTGTGGTACAACGGGGGTGAGTTGCCAACTCATGAGTAGTAGATAACATATAAAGGTAATCGCGAGTATGCACGTACTGCGATACTCTAACCTATGCCAACAGATAACATCTATATGATGAACTATATGAGTAGTAGTTATGCATCGAGTCCGATCTAACATCTCTAAATGATAAGCAGGGTATGCAATAATCGTGCATAGCAAATGCAATCTCATAACATCTATATGATGAGCAAGGTATGCAATAATCGTGCATAACAAATGCAATGTAATGACATCTATATAGGATGAGCAGGGTATGCAATAATCGTGCATAGCAAATGCAATTTAATGACATCTATATAAGATAAGCAGGGTATGCAGTAATCGTGCATAGCATGTGAAATCTAATGATATCTATATAGGATGAGCAGGGTATGCAATAATCGTGCATAGAAAATGCAATCTAATGACATCTATATAGGATGAGCAGGGTATGCAATAATCGTGCATAGCATATGAAATATAATGACATCTATATTGGATGAGCAGGGTATGCATTAATCGTGCATAGCAAATGCAATCTAATGACATCTATATAGGATGAGCAGGGTATGTAATAATCGTGCATAGCATATGAAATCTAATGACATCTATATAGGGTGGGCAGGGTATGCAATAATCATGCATAGCATGTGTACTCTATCAGGTACAATAGATACAGGATGAGATATAAAATACTGAATGCTAAGCATGGGAATAATTAATATCTACACGGAATATCAACGTGGAAAATTAATTGGTGTCCATGCATATACCCAAATCATGTAAATCTCATAGAATCATGGTGCCTAGCATCGGCACACAAATCTTCCAGTATCGGGCATCGTCTGCGGAATCGGCCCTCGGCCCCGGCAGAACGGATCGTCCCGTATCCATCTCTTATCACAGGTCAGTATTCTCCGGATAACCGCCAGGTCTAACCAATCACCGGTAGGTAGTAGTCCCTCCGCCGGGCTCACCGTCTAAAAATACGAGTCTTCTTGCTCCGGGGTACCGCACCGGGTCCACCATGTACCCATAATCGGTGCCTACCGCTCCTCGAATCGAGTATACTCACACAAGCTCTCTGGAACCGAGAAAACTCTTGGTGGACGCATTAAAATATCATATCAAGGGTAACCGGATTTTTAAAACAATTACATATTCTCTTTTAAAATATCCACGGTTCCCAAATCCAGAAATATCATGGAAACAACATATCTCAATGCGTAAATCCATGCAAGTATGAAGATATCACTATATGTGTGCACTGGTATGAATATACAGTATGCATGTGCGCAAGTATGAAGATATCAATATATGTGTGCACTGATATGAATATACAGTGTGCATGTGCGCAAGTATGAAGATATCAATATATTTGTGCACTGGTATGAATATACAGTGTGCATGTTCGCAAGTATGAAGATATCAATATATGTGTGCACTGGTATGAATATACAGTGTGCATGTGCGCAAGTATGAAGATATCAATATATGTGTGCACTGGTATGAATATAAAGTGTGCATGTGCGCAACTATGAAGATATCAATATATGTGTGCACTGGTATGAATATACAGTGTGCATGTGTGCAAGTATGAAGATATCAATATATGTGTGCACTGGTATGAATATACAGTGTGCATGTGCGCAAGTATGAAGATATCAATATATGTCAATATGCGACAAGTCATGACAATCATTAATGATGCGACAATCAAACGTTATGTATAATGCGTAGCAATCCTATAGTGCGAGTGTCATGGCAATCACTAACGGTTTTGGTGTAATATACAAATAGTGCTCGTGCAGCTTGAACCGTTAGTGACAGTGCAGTGTTCTATGCTATCATTTCTATACGCAACAATAAGGTATGCTACTATAGTCCATATGAACATCTACGACTAAATATCCTAACACGCCCTGACGCTTAACGCAATACGAGCGATTTTCCCGTAGATGTTAAATCTACTCACCTGGTCGTGCGCTACTCGTAGCCGACCACCTGCTTCTCTTTCTTAGCTTCGTCCGACGTACCCGCCTGTGAACTTAGAATTCACACAAGGAAAATTCATATAAGCAAATATCTCGCAAAACGCGATATCGAAACAAAAAGAGAAACTCATGTCGCGAATTAACGCGCGTGTGTACGATACGCTGAAACGTGCGTATACGCGTTTAAACTATCCCGACACGTCGCGACACGCTGGATCACAGAACCCACTCACGTATCGCGCGAACTAAACGTACTTGAAAAACGATATACTGTCCCAGATTCTACCCAGGATAAAAACTTACAAAATTGCACATACCAAGACACTAGAAAACACAGCAGACTACCCTACACAAAACCTCAACACCTATCTCCCATGTCTGGCCCCAATTTACGGCCAGAAGGAATATTCCGGTGGCCTGGGTGTGGGGTCAGGGGCTCGTGCTCTGGTGGTGTGGTCTAGACCTAGTATACATGCCCCAGTTTCCTCAATTTTTACCTGAACAACCCAGATCTAAAGCAGATTACAGAAATGCTAAGTTTTGCTTAAAAACGATATATTTTGCACAATTTGAAAACTTAAGGTATTTTGGTGAAATCTGGGGTTTAACTTGGTTTAAGTGGCCCTAATAAGACTTAATTAAGTTAGTCTACCCAATACTAACCTCACTTAACCAAAGTTCGCACTAATCACCATATTTAGCACTAAAAACGCATAATTAACCACTAATCGAAGCTATAAACACACAACTAAGCAAAGTAGGGAGTAGGTTGAAGAACTATACCCCAAAAACCCTTAGGAAGCAGGAGGAAGGAAGAGGAGAAGAAGGTTAGAAGCTGTTGCTGCTGGTCATTGCTGCTGCTTGCTTCTCCTGCTGCTGATGCTGTTGCTGCTCTGGTTGCTGCTGCCGTGCTGCTGCTGTGCTGGGGCTGTTGCTGCTTGTGCTGGGGCTGCTGCTGTTGCCCTTGCTGCTGCTGCTTCAGCTGGTGAGTGTGTGTGTGTGTGTGTATGAGTGCATGAGAGTGAAGTGAGAAGAAAAAATAAATGAGAGGCAAGGAATGATAGCACAATGGTCAACCCCTCTCTCTCTCTCTCTCTTCATTTAATACAAGCATGGCACTTGCCATGATGCCCATTCTCACTCTCTCTCTCTCTCACCAAGTCAACATATCCAAATCATTTAAAAAAACTACCCTTAAATAAAATAACCAATTAAACTTAATTAAAACCCAAATAACCTAATTCCCATGTTTTAAACCACCATGGTTGCTAATCATGGTTTAGCCCATTTTAACCCTAGTTTACATGCACAAGTGTGTGCAAGCCTAGGAAAAATCTAATAAAATATTCATTAAATTGGAAAAATATTTGAAACTCAATTTGGTAAACTTTTTATTGAAAACCATATATTAGAATATAATTAGCCACTAAACACATCCTAAGGTGTTACAATCTTCCCCCCTTAAAGAAATTCGTCCCCGAATTTAAAAATATACTGCTACGCATACCTTCAAAAGAGATAAGGGAATTTCTTCCGCATCTTGCCCTCGGCCTCCCAAGTGATCTCTTCACCATTCGGGCGGCGCTAAAACACCTTCACCGATGGCAAGACCTTCGATCGAAGTTTCTTTACCTGCCAGTCCAATATTACGACTAGCTGCTTAGTGAACGAAAGATCACGCTTGAACTAAATGGTCTTGTGCTGAATCAAGTGAGAAAGGCATGAAGGTATTTGCAAAGTATCGACACAAAAATACGGGGTGGAGACTCAATAATCTGGGCGAAAGTGCCAAATTAAAGGCAACGAAACTAACTCGCTTATAGGATCTCAAAAGGACCTACAATTCTGGGATAACCTTCCCAAAACTCAACACGTCATTTATCGGAAAAATCCGTAGGAATACATGATCTTCCACTGTGAACTCGAGTCTACGACCAACACGGTCGGCATAAGACCGCTGTTTGCACTGGGCTACTCTCATCCTGACCTGAATCAACTGGATCATCTCCGAAGTCTCTAGACTAGTTAGGGTCCAATAATCCTACAACGCGGAGTCAGAAAAACAGACTGGTGATCGACACGACCTAACTCCTAAACCTAAAGGTTATCAATTGGAGTGTCTCCTAATAACAGCTATCGAAGGAGAACCCTAACAATGGCGAGTGACGATCCCCAACTGCCGACAACAATTAATACATACGCATAAACTTAACAAAGAACAACGGAGCAAACTGAGTATAACCGAACGACAAGAATCCGAAAGGAGTCATACCCTGACTAAACCCGGGTAGACAACATAACAAAATTTGTGGAGATCTTCTCCTACTCTCTCTTCGGAACGGTTAAAGGTTGCAACTCTCCAGCCGGTCTCAAATGCTCAACCCAAGCACACAACAAGACAGACATCTTGAAACGAAACCCAAAACTTCTCTTTACATCCTTACCCACCCGTAACTATCTCACAAGTCACATCAATGCTGGTGGAACTTGAATGAGTACAGAGAGTTGACTGATGTGCCTGCCCTAGGATTTCACGTCTCTCCCCGATAATACCAGGTATACAAACACATCCCTAACTTAGCACACCCGTGTCACAAATCAAGGTCTCCGAATCATTACCCAGCCGAATAAGCTCAAGTATCTCTGACGAACGAGCATCAGCGGGCAGTGTCTCGCGAAAGAGATTAAAGAAAAGTGGTCGGGCGCGGACATGAGCAAGCTGTCCCATCAGTACAGACGAACTTAACCTGTACTCAACGATCACATGAACTGTAAATCTGCGGAGGACTATCACAACAATCAAAATCCGCTGCAGGAAGATGTACATTAGGCCCTGGTAGTCCGTGAAAATCTGACATGACACTCGAACAAATAGTGTCTCCAAATCTCCAATGCGAAACCATCGCGGCCATCTCCGGATCATGAGTGGGATATTCTTCTCGTACTTCCTCCAAATGTAGGGAAGCAAAAGCGATAACTCCATTGTGTCACCTCAGTACACATTCGAGTCCTACTCACGAACCATCACAGTTAAACCACAAAGTCGCCCGAACCAAAAAGCAAGGAAAGAACTGATGCAGTTGTTAACCGAAACTTCAACTGCCGAAACTCCGTACACATACCTCAGTCCAAAGAAAAGAAAGCTCCATTCCGGTCAATTCAGTCAACGGTGCACCACTACACTAGCAATCCTGCATGAAACGGCGGTAAAAACCTGCTAAGCCCAAAAATCTGCGGACCTTCGTCCTGCTCACAAGTCTGGGCCTAAGCTGTACAGCCACGATCTTCCTTGGATCCATACAAAACCGTCTCCGTAACTACAAGACCTAGGAGTCAACACAAACAAGCCTGAAGGAACACTCCGAGAATCTAGCAACCTGCTGGGGCTCTCCCAGTTTCTGTAAAACAGATCCTAAAGTGCTACTCCTATCCAGGCAGTCTTCGAAATGTCATCACTCCGAACCCACAACAATGATGACCTGATCCCAATCAAAATTAGAAAATGTCTCGCACTCTGACGCCGATCGAAGAAATCGCCAATGCAAGGTAAAGGATACCTATCCGCACCATAAGCCGGTTCAATTGACGATCCATCAATACACATCCTCAATCTGTCATCTTTCTTCATGACGAATAGAAATAGGAGCTTCCTAATGCGAAACACTCAGACGCACGAAACTCCCCCAACAAACAACTCTACAGCAGACCCTTAAGCTCCTTAAGCTTCGCCGGCTCATCTGGAACAACGTCGGAAAACTCTCGCATGAAAGAAAACCGGCCCAACAAACCAACTGTGGCTACGGTATCACGAATGAACGCCAAGAATCCATGACATCTCCTTAAAAGCCGACTAGCAAAAAAGGCTGAATTCAAGCTGTGAGAGGTGGCACAACTATCCACCTGCACAACAAGAACTGACTCGCCGGGGAAAACAAAACCTGACTATTTCCTCACGGTAGTCCACAACGCCTAGCACGTAGCTAACCAGTCCGTACCTAGGAGAATGCCAAATCCAACATCTCTAGAAGGATCAAAACGACGGACGAATCTCTATCTCCTATCCGATTGGCACACGACCGAATTACGTGTCGCGCAATAAAAGAATCGCTGACAGAAGTTAACACAACAACGGCTGATCTACCTAACACGACTCTCGTCATAAACTCGGCACGAAGTGTGGAAACATACGAGTGCATGGATCCGGATCAAACAAATACATCAAAAGAACATACGTATTCAGGATACCTGAAAACTCTGCATTGGACGGCCTTGCGTCCCGATAGGTCGAAGCGAAAACTTGTGCCTGCCCTCTACCCGCAACAGGCCGAACTCCTCCTCTACTAGACTGACCCCTCTGAACGAACCCTCGGCGTCCATGACGTCTCAGAATACGACCCTGACGTGGTGCTAAGGAACAATGCCTGACGAAGTGTTGAAGGCTTCCGCATCGAAAACACCCACGCGTTGACTGCTGACCCTCCTGGGGATGAGAGCCAAATGACTGTCCTCATCCTACGCCTCTGCTCTGGGCTGGGACACCAGTACGATTCCTCAACTGTTCCGGAACTCTCACGGTCTCTGGAAGACGTGTCTCGTAAACTGGGCCTGCCTCTACTGGTGCTATGTAGGTGACGGAATACTACATGATGATCACAAGGAACAACTGGGTAACAGGGGTGACAACCTCCTGTCGCTGCGCTTGAACGGCTTCCACTAGTGAGCTCATCGTCTGGCACAAGTCCTGCATCTCTGCCACTAATCTAGCGATCTGATCTGTCGTAGGAGGAACAATCTGCTCTGGTACAACAGGAGTACTATCCGGATCGGTCCTCGTCTCGGACGAGTCAACTCGAATCTTGGCTCTCGCGGCCGCTCTCTGCGCCCTCGTAGTCTTTGGCGGCATAGTGGCTATCAGCAAAAGGAAAGTAGGATTCGATAAGGATACGGAAATCAAATCGCAAGAATGTATACAGTCATGAAGGAATTTCAATCAGTAAGTCCTAAGGTGGCTTAGGCGGAGTACCGTGTCGTGAGTATGCCGCGGAACATACGCACGCTACGCCACTCTGCTTCAGCTACCTACTCCATCATACCAGAGTCATCCTATACTCCGAAGGTAAAACCTACGCTTTGAAACCAACTTTTTCATGACCCAAAGTTTGGCCCGTGACCGGCACTTAACCACGTAACGTTTACATGCATAACGCGAATAAGTAAGCCGAAACCCAGAAATCAAACCAGTAAAAGTATAGAGTGCCTAAACATTTAATAGGAACATTTGCTAAAAAGTTAAGAAAACCTCAAGTAGACAATCACCAAGATAACAATATACGACGCCGTAGCGAAGAAAAGAGAAATAAGTGGAAAACATCACATATGATAAGAACTGCATAAGTAAATTCGGCTCACAACGAACTCGACACCAGAGTACAAAATAATATACATCGTCCTCACAATTGGCCTCTAAGTCAATACATAAGTGGTAGATGGATAGTACTAGATACAACAAGGTACATAACTGAAAGATAAACAGATACCGCACAAAACCCACCTATCAGCAAAAGAGCTCGTATGCAAACTGTAGGGGTATCTATGTCAAAAGATGCAAGAAAGCAGCCTGCCGCGACTACTCCGAAGGGCAACCTGCAAACACTGTGGCACAACAGGGGTGAGTTGCCAACTCATGAGTAGTAGATAACATATAAAGGTAATCGCGAGTATGCACGTGCTGCGATACTCTAACCTATGCCAACAGATAACATCTATATGATGAACTATATGAGCAGTAGTCATGCATCAAGTCCGATCTAACAACATCTCTAAATGATAAGGAGGGTATGCAATAATCGTGCATAGCAAATGCAATCTAATGACATCTATATAGGATGAGCAGGGTATGCAATAATCGTGCATAGCAAATGCAATCTAATGACATCTATATAGGATGAGCAGGGTATGCAATAATCGTGCATAGCATGTGAAATCTAATGACATCGATATAGGATGAGCAGGGTATGCAATAATCGTGCATAGCAAATGCAATCTATTGACATCTATATAAGATGAGCAGGGTATGCAATAATCATGCATAGCATATGAAATCTAAGGACATCTATATAGGATGAGCAGGGTATGCAATAATCGTGCATAGCAAATGCAATCTAATGACATCTATATAGGATGAGTAGGGTATGCAATAATCGTGCATAGCATATGAGATCGAATGACATCTATATAGGATGAGCAGGGTATGCAATAATCGTGCATAGCATATGTACTCTATCAGGTACAATAGATACATGATGAGATATAAAATACTGAATGCTGAGCATGGGAATAATTAATATCTACACGGAATATCAACGTGGAAAAATAATCGGTGTCCATCCATATACCCAAATCATATAAATCTCATAGAATCATGGGTGCCTAGCATCGGCACACAAATCCTCCAGTATCGGGCTTCGTCTGCGGAATCGGCCCTCGGCCCCGGCAGAACGGAACGTCCCGTATCCATCTCTCATCACTGGTCAGTATCCTCCGGATAACCGCCAGGTCTAACCAATCACCGGTAGGTAGTAGTCCCTCCGCCGGGCTCACATTCAAACAATACGAGTCTTCTTGCCTCGGGGTACCGTACCGGGTCCACCATGTACCTACAATCGGTGCCTACCGCTCCTCAGATCGGGTATACTCACACAAGCTCTCCAGAACCGAGAAAACTCATGGTGGACGCACTAAAATATCATATCAAGGGTAACCGGGTTTTTAAAACAATTACATATTCTCTTTTGAAATATCCACGGTTCCCAAATCCAGAAATATCATGGAAACAACATATCTCAATGCGTAAATCCATGCAAGTATGAAGATATCACTATATGTGTGCACTGGTATGAATATACAGTGTGCATGTGCGCAAGTATGAAGTTATCAATATATGTGTGCACTGGTATGCATATACAGTGTGCATGTGCGCAAGTATGAAGATATCAATATATGTGTGCACTGGTATGAATATACAGTGTGCATGTGCGCAAGTATGAAGATATCAATATATGTCAATATGCGACAAGTCATGACAATCATTAATGATGCGACAATCAAACGTTATGTATAATGCGTAGAAATCCTATAGTGCGAGTGTCATGGCAATCACTAACGGTGTGGGTGTAACATACAAATAGTGCTCGTGCAGCTTGAACCGTTAGTGACAGTGCAGTGTTCTATACTATCATTACTATACGCAACAATAAGGTATGCTACTATAGTCCATATGAACATCTACGACTAAATATCCTAACACGCCCTGACGCTTAACGTCATACGGGCGATTTCCCCGTAGATGTTAAATCTACTCACCTGGTCGTGCGCTACTCGTAGCCGACCACCTGCTTCCCTTTCTTAGCTTCGTCCGACGTACCCGCCTGCGAACCTAGATTTCACACAAGGAAAATCCACATAAGCAAATATCTCGCAAAACACGATATCGAAACAAAACGAGAAACTCGCGTTGTGAATTAACGCGCGTGTGTACGATACGCTGAAACGTGTGTATACGCGTCTAAAACTAACCCGACACGTCGTGACACGCTGGATCACAGAACCCACTCACGTATCGCGTGTATCGCGCGAACTAAACGTACTTGAAAATCGATATACTGTCCCAGATTCTACCCAGGTTAAAAACTTATAAAATTGCACATACCAAGACACTAGAAAACACAGCAGACTACCCAACACAAAACCTCAACATCTATCTCCCATGTCTGGCTGCAATTTGCGGCCAGAAGGAATATTCCGGCGGCCTGGGTGTGGGGTCAGGGGCTCATGCTCTGGTGGTGTGGTCTAGACCTAGTTTACATGCCCCAGTTTCCTCAATTTTTACCTGAACAACCCAGATCTAAAGCAGATTACAGAATGGCTAAGTTTTGCTTTAAAACGATATATTTTGCACAATTTGAAAACTTAGGGTATTTTGGTGAAATCTGGGGTTTAACTAGGTTTAAGTGGCCCTAATAAGACTTAATTAAGTTAGTCTACCCAACACTAACCTCACTTAACCAAAGTTCACACTAATTAAACGCATAATTAACCACTAATCGAAGCTATAAACACACAACTAAGCAAACTAGGGAGTTGGTTGAAGAACTATACCCTAAAAACCCTTAGGAAGCAGGAGGAAAGAAGCGGAGAGGAAGAGTAGAAGCTGCTCCTGCTGCTGGTCACTGCTGCTGCTTACTTCTCCTGCTGCTGATGCTGTTGCTGCTCTAGTTTCTACTGCTGTGCTGCTTGTGCTGGGGCTGCTGCTGTTGCCCTTGCTGCTGCTGCTTTAGCTGGTGAGTGTGTGTGTGTATGAGTGAGTGAGAGTTAAGTGAGAAGAAAAAAGAAATGAGAGGCAAGGAATGATAGCACAATGGTCAACCCCCCCTCTCTCTCTCTTCATTTAATACAAGCATGGCACTTGCCATGATGCCCATTCTCACTCTCTCTCTCTCTCTCACCAAGTCAACATATCCAAATCATTTAAAAAAACTACCCTTAAATAAAATAACCAATTAAACTTAATTAAAACCCAAATAACCTAATTCCCATGTTTTAAACCACCATGGTTGCTAATCATGGTTTAGCCCATTTTAACCCTAGTTTACGTGCACAAGTGTGTGCAAGCCTAGGAAAAATCTAATAAAATATTTATTAAATTTGGAAAAATATTTGAAACTCAATTTGGTAAACTTTTTATTGAAAACCATATATTAAAATATAATTAGCCACTAAACACATCCGAAGGTGTTACGGTGCTACATTTGTTGGTCTGCGTCAAGGTGTAGTGTGCGGTAGCTAAATTAGTGCTTATCTACAGCATGTGATGCGATTGGATTAGTATAGTTATACAACATTGTTTGGCTTGCGTCAAGGGTCTTACGGGTGGGTTTAATTCAATTAATAAATGAACGGGTTGATCTTGACTAGCGCCTTATCGGTTGTTTGGCCTGTGTCAAGGTCATAGTATGCTAGGGGTAAAAACATTATCGGGAATTTCAAGTATTGAAATTTGCAATGAAATTGCATACTTTCTATATGATAGTTGGATTCCGATACCCACTACGAGTAAGAGTTACTCCTGGGAGAGTTTTGCACTTTACAATTAGCTAATCCAGTAAATGTCTAGAAAGGTGTCAACGGGGTTATGCCTCTAGAGAAACGAGGTTTATTTTAATTTGGTCCGTGCGAAAGCACGGGGAACTCTCTCGGAGTACCGACACTAGCCTGGCTGACCGGTTAGTGAACTTGTAGAATGTAATTAATCCCGGCTAATCTTACCATTTATGGTTTGAAGGAAGATTTGATAAAAACAGTGGGAGCCATCCTGATTAGATAAGATAATGACCAATCAATCTTGCAAAGAGCGCACGCTAATGCGTTTCCTTCTCTTTCTCTCAAGGCAGTAACCAATGTCACGCCTTAATCAAGATAGTAATATGGATGTATTGACCGAACCCGCTTATTATATTAAGCTGGGAAATATTGGTTCCGTAGGAATAGAGGAGTATAAGGATTTCCATGCTACCCGTACGAAGAAACAGCATGTTGATGCATCTTTTTCGGATGTGTTCGTTACCGAGAACTGTTTCTCAGTTTGTTCTACGTCCTGGGTATTGGATACCGGATCAGGATTCCACATATATAATTTGTTATATGGGCTAAAGAGAGGTAGATAACTGGGAAATGGTGATAAATCTCTAATAGTATGGAATGGTGCAATTGTTGCAGCCAAGGCAGTTGGCGAATATCACCTTGTATTACCAACTGGTAATACATTGGTTCTGAACGACTGTTATTACGTACCAAAAATGATGTGTAATATTATATCGGTTTCTTTGCTATCTAAAGAAGGATATAATTTCACATTAGAGGATAATGTTATGAACATTTTCCAAAATCAAGTATTGATTGGATTTGGTACGTTATGTAACGGTATATACGTTCTGAATCAAAGTACAGTTCTGAATATACAGAACACAATTAAGAGGCAAAGTTCAGAAATGAACGAAGCCTTCTTATAGCACTATAGACTAGGTCATATCAATGCGACAAGACTGACTAAGTTGCATAAAGATGGATATTTGAATCCGTTCGAATTTTCATCTTATGAAACTTGCCACTCATGTCTCAAAGGCAAGATGACCAAAATTCTGTTTACTGGACACAGAGAAAGAGCTACTGAACTCTTGGGATTGATACATAGTGATGTATGCGGTCCTATGTCTACACATGCCAGGAATGGTTTCTCGTACTTCATTACATTCATCGATGATCTCTCAAGGTCCGGACATGTGTTCTTGATGAAACACAAGTCTGAAGCTTTTGAGAAATTCAAGGAATATAGGCACGAAGTTGAGAACCGGACGGGTAGAAGTATTAAAATCCTACGATCTGATCGAGGAGGAGAATACTTGAGCATGGAATTCCGTGATTATCTAAAAGAGAATTGGATTCTCGCTCAGCTTACTCCTCCGTATACGCCACAGCACAACGATGTATTAGAGCGGAAAAATCGCACCTATTAGATATGATGCAGTCTATGATGAGTACAGCTGAGTTACCTATTTCTTTTTAGGGATATGCGCTTGAGATAGCTACAGACCTATTGAATATGGTTCCCACCAAATCCGTGCTTACCACTCCATATGAGATATGGAAAGGTAAGAGACTATGCCTTAATTATGTTAAGATATGGGGTTGTCCAGCATATATGAAAACACAAAATCCGGACAAGCTCGAGGCAAGATCAGTTCTGCGCAAATTTGTAGGATATCCCAAACATTCGCGAGGGTATATCTTCTACCACACCGAGGAACAAAAGATTTTTGTTTCTCGACATGGCACCTTTTTAGAAAAGGGATTTCTTATGAAAGAAATTAGTGGCAATGAGGTAGAACTGGAAGAAGTTCCAGCTACACAAACCATAACTGACAATTTGGTGAAACCGGAAGATCCAATAGTACCCAACGAACCCCAGCCACTCCGCAGATCTAGTAGGTTTCCTCATCCACCTGAGAGATACTACGGTTTTCTCATAGACGGTGGGAGCGAGGATTGCATCATGGAAGATGATGACCTGACTAGTTTCGAGCAGGCCATCACAAGTGGAGACTCTGTGAAATGGCTGGATGCTATGCGATCCAAGATGGAATCCATGTACATCAACAAAGTATGGACTTTAGAAGTTGCTCCTGAAGGGGTAAACCCATCAGGAGCAAGTGGATCTTCAAAAAGAAGATTGGTGTAGATGGAAAAGTTGAGACTTTCAAAGCTAGACTTGTAGCAAAAGGTTTTCGTCAACGGCCTGGCGTCGATTATGATGAAACATTTTCTCCCGTCGCTATGCTTAAGCTCATCAGGATCCTACTTGCCATTACTGCATACCATGACTACGAAATCTGGCAGATGGACGTCAAGACCGCTTTTCTTAATGGTGATTTAGAAGAGAGCGTGTACATGACACAACCAGAGGGCTTCGTAGACAGTGGGAGCAGCAGAAAGGTGTGCAAGCTGCTTAAATCCATCTACGGATTGAAACAGGCATCGCGGAGCTGGAACATCTGTTTTGATGAAGCTGTCAAAGAGTTTGACTTCATCAAAAATGTAGATGAACCTTGTATATATAAGAAGGCTGTAGAGAATAAGGTGGTCTTCCTCGTATTGTACGTAGATGACATACTCTTGATAAGAAACGATGTTCCTATGGTACACTCGGTCAAGCTCTTCTTATCACATAAGTTGTTCATAAAAGATCAAGGTGATCCTCCTATATCCTGGGATAAAGATCTAAACGGATGTTGGGATTGTCCCAATCTAGATACATAGACACCATACTAAAGAGATTTAGTATGGAAGATTCCAAGCGAGGTAATTTACCCCTTGCTCGGGAATCATCTCTCCAAAGAGATGTCTCCCAAGACTGATTTGGAGAGGACTCGCACGCAAAAGATACCCTATGCTTCGGCGGTCGGGTCAATCATATATGTGATGTTGTGTACCAGACCGGAGGTAGCTTACTCACTAGGTGTAGTGAGCAGGTATCAATCAGATCCTGGGGAGAAACACTGGACAACTGTGAAGAACATTCTTAAGTACTTGAGAAGGACTAAAGAAATGTTCTTGGTATATGGTAATGGTGAACTCCAGGTGGAATCCTTTACCGATTCGAGCTTCCAGAGTGATAAGGACGACAGTAAGTCGGTCTTGGGTTTTGTCTTTACCCTCAACGGAAGGGCGGTGTGTTGGAAGAGTTCCAAGCAAGGCACTGTAGCAGACTCGACGATGGAGGCTGAATACGTCGCTGCCAACGATGCTGCCAAAGAGGCTATCTGGATGAAGAAGTTCATTGCGAGCTTGGTGTGGTTCCATCTGTTGAGCATCCAATACCTATGTATTGTGATAACAATGGAGATGTGGCTTTGGCCAAGGAACCCAGGTCCCATCAGAGATCCAGACATATTCTTATGTGGTATCACCTGATCAGGGAGATAGTAGATCGCCGGGAGATCGAGGTCGGAGAGTTGATACGAAGGACAACGTAGCGGATCCACTCACGAAGGCCTTCCCCCAGATGCAATTTGAGAGACTTTTTAGGATGTTGGGTATGAGATACTACAACACATGGCCTTAGTGCAAGTGGGAGATTGTTAGGAATATGTATGCCCTAGAGGCCATTATTGTTCATGTGATGTATATTATAGTGGATGCTTGGACATATATATAGAGGACTTTTTTGCTCGACATGATAGTATGCTATCTGGTTACTCTTTATTTTAACATGTTGACTAGTATTCTTTACTGTCTTTCTCTCACATGTTGATAAAGCCCTTAGGATATGTACTTGACTACCAGGATTATGATGAGATCATAATAGTGGGGCCAAGGTGGTCCAAAAGTACATCCTTTAATCAGTTCCTAGTCGAGGGGATATCGAGACTAGGGCATCGATATTTTAGAGTAGACTAGTGTGTACGTTTCTTGTCCCTTAGAGGGTGATGGTTGATCCCACAACCATTGGTGTGTGACATCAAAAATTGTACACATGTGCTCATTGGAGAATAGATACACCGAACAGGACTCGCCGAGGACTCCTAGTTGGTAGTATACCTATCGTCAGATAGCAGTCCTCTGGTGACACTGTTACAGGTTAGTCTATAGACCTGAGATCGTCATAAAGTCTTGTGTGGCTCCCACTGTGCTTTGATTTCTTCCCTATCATGCTCAAAGGAGAGGTGCAAACAGGTGGATTTTAGGTAGAATCCCGAGTCACATGGAGACAATGAGCGATAGGAGGGGTTCGTTTCTCCCGGTATTGAGAGTTGATGTTGCGTTATACTTGATTGGCTATAACTGGAAGTCCCTGGCCAGGCTGCAGCTGAGATTTACTGATAAGAGTTATCAGTAGTTTCTCGAACCGTTATAGGCCAGACATCGGCATGACTTATCACGTTACTGCGGTCTGACGTTTACCACCCCTAGACATGTGATTGATAGGATACGTTCGTGTTCAAGTTCTAGTTTAAATACCGCAATCAAGACGGTTTCGCACGTAGCTAGCCGGTTGAGTACGGGTCGTCCGCAGGGAGATGGGAATCTTATTCTATGTGTTTTTCGACGAGTTAAGTCCGGTTGTTCAGATTTTGTTTGTAGTTATCTAAGTGTTAAGTTGATATTTAAAGAGAGCTTGTTAGGGTTAGGATTAGGTTAGTTTGAGTTAGGAGTCTCCACATCTTTCGTTGCCCCTCTTAATATCGGTGTAACGGTAATCGGCAACAACGGGGATTAGCACGACTAGGAAGGACTTTGCGAGTATAAGCTAGGCTTTCCAACGCATAAGTCTTCCTTTTGGTGCTTGTCCGTCCGTTCTTGGCTCTTATCCATAACCTCCGGTTAATTCAACCACAACCGGTCTCACTACGGAATCACCGCTATCATGTAGGATAGGGTGCCGTAAGGAGCGGATTGTGGTTCAATTAACGGGAGTCGATTTAAGTTGTTGGGCAAGGAAAGAGTGAGAGAGATTTCCTTCTCTCAAACTTCCCTTATCCTACCCTAACAAGTATAAAACTACTCACACTTCATGATAGGAAAAACAAAACAAAACAAAAGAGGAAGATAGAAAGAGGGAGATTAGAAGAATACGACTAACTATTTGCGACCTCACCTTGGCGAGGATCGAGCGTAAGTATCATTGTCGTATGTAAGGATAAAGAAAAAAGAGATGAAGAAACAACAAGGAAATAACAACAACTACTTAACGAATTTAAATTTACAACAATTATAACAAAAGTAAGACAAGCATGATAATAAATTGATCTTCTTTATTTATCATTCCTCCCTCACAAAGCTCACTACAAGTTTAATGGAGAAGAGATGAGAAGAAGAAGAACAAGTGAACTAAATCCTAGAAAAAGAGAATACAAGAATGGACCCCTTCCTTCACAATGTTCTGGGCTATTTATAGGCTGTAGAATGGAAACCTAGGGCAACCACCAGAACAGAAACGAAAAGACAAAAATAACCCCAAAATTTCTGCGCACGCGGCGCCCGTACGGCCGCGGATCCGCGGCCTGGACCCCACTTTGGCCGCGGATCCGCGGCCCTGTTGTTGAATTGGATCTTGGGCTTTCTTGTGGTCCCCTGGTTTGCTGTCTTCTGTTCTCTGGTTCATATGTTTTCTCAAAATACCTCCATACTTCTTCCAGAATTTCTGTTGAGGGAAAAGTGGACTTTTTGTCAAGATTTTGTCATGATTTGCCTCGAGCTCCGCGTAGATCTCTTGGATTTTGTGCTACCATTGAGCCTTGTGCATGAGAATGACATTGATTTGACTTTTTGTCTTCCTATTGATATCTGGCAACATACGGATGAAGAGCGGAGACCGTGTTTTATCTGTGGTTGGCAGGAACCCGGATTTTGTCGTGTTTTCTATGAATTTCACCGTTTTAGAACTGAGAACCTGTATCCTGCAATTGACTAGCAAACACGGCTCAAGAGTATCTACCGATATGCAATATGATAAAAATTGGGCGGTATGAAAATGCAAAAATCCGATATGAACAAATACCCCCAAACTTATCATTTGCTCGTCCCGAGCAAAGTCCATTTATTCACAAAAATTTCCTAACCTCACTTTCGCAGGGAACGCGATTGCACTGAGCATGTGCAACAAGCCGTTAAACCTCTAGGTGTCCCTAGTAGGAGGAGTGTTGTCTCCTGAGGGTTTTCAGCGGATACTCCCCACAAAATCCGGTCAAGTTGGTTTGTAAAAATGACTAAGTTTCAAACCCTAAAGTTTTGTTTTAGAAAATAACAATTCTATAATCCTAAGTCTAGACTATCGAACCTTTATTTTTCACACCTCGCTTTTTATTTAACTACAGATTTTATATGTCTTTACGTGCAGTGCAAATAGGGTCGTTAAGTTCTAGAAGGATCGATTAAAGTCATCATGTCGCACAATAAAGCCCATATAACAATTTTAAAAGGATCACATAAGTTTTATAAAGAGTTAAGCATTTTTCAAGTTTCGTTTTCCAGTAAGGTTTCAACTTCAGAATTTCTATCTTCCTTAACAGGAAACTAAGTCGTATTTTTCACTCCACCTTTTAACTTGTTTTCATTTCATACACACCTCTGTGAACGTGCAATAGTCTTTATCATAGAATAAAACCTTCATATCTCCGTTAAATTTTTTTTTTAAAAGCCTATCTTTTATCAAGATTATTCTCACACAAAGAACCGTTAGGAATTTTAACTCGGAGAGAACACTTGCTTGACTTTGTTTTAAACTGGACTTTCTAGGCTTCTTAGCGAGCTTTGGGCCAATGCACCCAAACCAGTTGGTTTTAGGGCATTAGGTGTAGAAACACCCCAGCGGACTTAATTACTCAAGTTACCAAGGTCCAAAAACAAAAGACAGTTTGTTGTGAAAATCAGATGATTTAATACGAACGGAGATATAACCGGCAGCTCAAATATTTTTTGGATAAAAGACGTGTTTAGTGGGTTTGGTGTGTAATCACTCCAATCAAGTTTTAGATGGGTTATTTTTCCGACTTAGCTCCAATTACGGCATCAATAACATTCCTTCATATTCTCTTTACTTCATAAACTATTCTTGACATTACTTATTTCAGAACAAACCTATTTGATCCTCAGAAAATCATTTATCTGTTTAAAAGTTTAAACATGAAAGACTTGTCATCTAATTCCCAAAATCTTACGACACGTGTAGTGTGATGTAAAGACGTATATCAGCTATAGTTAACTTCAAAGGAGAGTTATCTTTCAGGTTTTCAAAATCCAAACATAAGATCTAGTTATTCCTATTTTTTCAAACAAAAACCGTCGAATGTTGAATCAGAGTTCTTCCACAAGCTAACTTGACAAAAAAGTTTTTATATTTTTTAGAAAATTTTCAAATTTTTATGGATTTTATGGATATTAATATGCAGATGCAAAATATGCATATGAATGCGAAGGTAAGAAATGCGTACCGAGCGTACCCCCAAACTTAAACTGGACAGTGTCCTCACTGTCATTGTATGAAGAGATCATTTGAAGGGTCAAAATTGTCGGTTAGCAATACACAAATTTTTATTTGTTTTTGTTTTTAAAGAAAAGAAAAAGAATATACACAAATATATACAAAATGGTTTCTACATACCCCCAAACTTATTTGGAACAGTGTCCACTGTTCTTGGCTGGATAACCGAAGTTTGGAGGTAGGCAGAGGAAGATCATTCAGGGTAAACCGGCTCCTGTAAGAACAGGAGCTCCTCTGTTGGTTCGGCGCTAAGGTACGGTTTGCATCGGTGTCCGTTTACCTTGAAGAGTGAACCGTCCTTTGGATTTTCCAAATCCACAGCGCCCTGCGGATACACATTCCGCACAAAATACGGCCCTTTCCAGCGAGATCTGAGCTTTCCAGGATGGAAGTGAAGTCGGGTGTCGTAAAGCAGTACCTGTTGACCAGGTACGAAGGTTTTGCGCAAAAGGTGTTTATCGTGAAACACCTTCGTTCGATTCTTAACGACAAACGCGTTATCGTAAGCCTCATCCCTAAGCTCGCATAGTTCGTTCAACTGCAGCTTCCGATGGCTGCCCGCGTCCTCAAGAGACAGATTCAGCTCCTTTATCGCCCAAAATGCGCGATGCTCGATTTCGACAGGAAGGTGGCAGGCTTTTCCGTACACAAGCCGATAGGGAGACATGCCAAGGTCGGTCTTATAAGCGGTTCTAAATGCCCAAAGGGCATCAGTGAGTTTCAGAGACCAATCCTTACGGTTCTTGGAAACCGTCTTCTCCAGTATCTGCTTGATTTGCCGATTTGAAACTTCGGCCTGCCCACAGGTTTGGGGGTGGTAGGGCGTAGAAAGCTTATGATTAATGGAGTATTTCCGCATCAAGGCCTCGAAAGTCCTATTGCAAAAATGACTTCCATTGTCGCTAATGATCGCTCGGGGGTGCCCAAACCGTGAGAAAATGTTTTCTTTAAGGAACCTAACGACAACCTTGTTGTCGTTAGTCCGGCTGGGCACAGCCTCGACCCACTTAGAGACGTAATCAACAGCTAGAAGGATGTACAAGTTCCCAAAAGAGCTGGGAAACGGCCCCATGAAGTCTATCCCCCAAACATCGAAAATCTCCACAACCAAGATCGGTTGGAGCGGCATCTCGTTCCTCCGGGATATCCGGCCCATGTGTTGGCACCGGGAGCAAGTCTTGCAATAGTCGTGAGCGTCTTTGAAAAGTTGTAGCCAGTAGAAACCACATTGCAAGATCTTCTCAGCTGTCTTTCTGGGCCCAAAATGCCCGCCACACGCTTGATCGTGGTAAAATGACAGCACACTCTTGAATTCATCGTCAGGGACACACCGACGAATAATCTGGTCGGGACAGTACTTGAACAAGTAGGGTTCATCCCAGTAAAAGTATTTTACTTGGGATAAGAAGCGAAGTCTGTCCTGACTCGACCATTCAGTCGGTAGTAATCCCGTGGCCAAATAGTTCACAATATCTGCGAACCAGGGTTCGCACGATACTGTCAAGAGTTGTTCATCCGGGAAAACGTCGTTGATCGGAATTGGAAGCGAAGGCGAAGAAGGAAGTCGTGAGAGATGGTCGGCAACTACGTTTTCACATCCTCTTTTGTCCTTAATGACAAGATCAAACTCTTGAAGCAAGAGGATCCAACGTATTAACCGAGATTTGGCATCTTTCTTCGCAAAAAGATGGCGCAGAGCTGAATGGTTCGTGTAGACAATGACTGGAGAGCCGATGAGGTAGGGCCTGAACTTTTCTAAAGCAAATACAACAGCTAAGAATTCCTTCTCAGTTGTTGTATAGTTGAGTTGGGCGTCGTTCAGGGTTCGGCTCGCGTAATAGATTACGTGCGGCATCTTGTTGATGTGCTGTCCAAGGACAGCACCGATGGCAAAGTCGGATGCATCGCACATAATCTCGAATGGTTGCTTCCAGTCAGGTGAAGAAAGAACGGGAGCAGAAGTGAGTGAGCGTTTCAGTGACTCGAATGCAGTCACACAGCTCGAGTTGAAGTCGAAAGGCGTGTCCTTAGCCAGCAAAAGCGTCAAGGGCCTAGCAATCTTGCTAAAGTCCTTGATAAACCGTCTATAGAAACCGGCATGGCCAAGGAAGGCTCGGATATCTCTGACGCATCGGGGAGGAGGCAGATTGGAAATGACCTCAATCTTTGCTTTGTCAACCTCTATGCCATTTTGCGAGATGATATGTCCTAAGACAATACCTTCGCGCACCATGAAGTGGCATTTCTCCCAGTTCAAAGTGAGATTCTTGTCCTTACATCGGGTAAGGACAGCGTCAAGATGCAGCAAACACTCGTCAAAGGAGTCGCCGAAGATGGAGAAGTCATCCATGAAAATCTCCCGAAATTTTTCCACCATGTCTGAGAAAATTCCCATCATACACCGCTGGAAGGTAGCGGGCGCATTGCATAACCCAAAGGGCATGCGTCGATATGCAAACGTGCCGAAAGGACAAGTGAAAGTGGTCTTGTCCTGGTCTTTTTCGGCGATGGGAATTTGATTATAGCCGGAGTAGCCATCAAGAAAACAATAGTACTCATGTCCGGCCAATCGTTCAAGCATCTGGTCAATAAAAGGTAGCGGAAAGTGGTCTTTCCGTATTGCGGCGTTGAGTTTTCTGTAATCAATGCAAACTCGCCACCCAGTTTGGGTGCGAGTAGGGATTAACTCATTTGCCTCGTTGGTTATGACCGTGATGCCCGACTTCTTGGGGACAACGTGAATGGGGCTAACCCACTGGCTATCAGAGATAGGGTAAATGATACCACTATCTAGACATTTGACGATCTCCTTCTTCACAGCCTCCTTCATGACTGGATTAAGACGTCTTTGTGGATCCCGGGCTGGTTTGGCATCATCCATCAGATGAATGTGATGCTCAACGATGAGGGGACTAATCCCCTTGATGTCCGCCATGGACCAGCCAAAAGCTTGCCTGTTGCTGTGCAAGACCGCGAGAAGGGCTTTCTCTTGCTCTGGAGCTAGAGAAGCCGAAATGATGACAGGGAGGGTCTCGTTCTCACCTAAGTAAGCATACTTAAGGTGAGACGGCAACGGCTTGAGTTCGAGTGTTGGAGGTGAAATGATGGAAGGCAAGACTGGTGCAAAGGTCTCGAACTCAAAGGACACCAGCAAAGGTTCAAAGCGAGTGTAGGCAACCGAGTTGGATGGTTCAGGTAACTCATCCGGAAAGTCGAAAGATTCAAACTCGGGTTGTGCGCGGCTAAGATCGTTCAAGAACGTGAAACACTCGTATTCGTTGTCGGGCGCAGAAGCAGCAGCAGGTTCGAAGAGAAACGCACTAGTGGCGTCAAGATTATCGTGTTCAAACAGAAACTCCTCGAATTCACACTCTTCGGGGGTGATCTCCTGGATCGAGCAGACATCCAGTATATGAGCATTAGGTTCGGCGGGCTGATTCCCTAACCTAAAAATGTTGAGTTCAATTGTCATATTTCCAAAAGAGAGGTTCATCGAACCATTGCGACAATTGATCACAGCATTTGAGGTTGCGAGAAATGGGCGACCGAGTATCACCGGAATTTGATTCCGGGGGTTAGCTACAGGCTGTGTATCTAATACAATGAAGTCAACGGGGAATATGAAGTCCCCGACTCTTATCAACACATCCTCTAGCTCACCCCTACGGTGGGTGATCGATCGGTCGGCCATTTGGAGAGTGCAGTGTGTGGGTTTTAACTCTCCGACGCCTAATTGCTCGTATACTGAATACGGAAGCAAGTTAACACTGGCACCAAGATCTAATAGTGCGCGGTTGATGTTCTTATCCCCAATAGTAATTGAAATCATAGGACAGCCAGGGTCCTTCCGTTTTTGTGGTAAAGATTGGGTAAGGGCATCACTCACAGCACTAGCCAAGAAAACTTTCTTGGGTACCTGAGACTTCCTCTTTTTCGTGCACAAGTCCTTTAAGATTTTTGCGTAAGACGGGACTTGTTGGACAGCATCTAAAAGAGGAATGTTAATGTTAACTTGCTTGAATAACTCCAAAATCTTCTCCATTTGTGGATTTTGTTTGTTAGACCTCAACCGGTTTGGAAATGGAACATTTTGAAAATTGGTTGAGTCTAATGCTGGAGGAGGAGATTTTGGAGTTGGAACGGATCCCAGAATAGGTGTTTTCGTGGAGTGAGAAGTGGGTCCGTTCAGAGCAGAAGAAGAGGAAGGAGAGCCTGTTGAAGAATGGAGAATAGGCTCAGAAGACGAAGAAGAAGAAGGAGATGAAGAAGAAGAAGCAGCGGCCGGGGCGTCATCGTTGATCTGTTTGCCAATGTTGTTTTGCAGCATCCTCCCCGATCTCAGTGTGGTCACGGCACTCACATTATGGTTTTGTTGTTCAAGAGCAACATGTGCATTATGTGGGTGACCGGGATTTGGAAGTGGCTGGGACGGGAGCTTCCCCTTCTCTCGCTCGCTCAAGGCCGCGTTCAGCTGTGCAATCTGGGCCTCGATGGTCTTGATGCTTTGCCCGTGTGCGGCAGTGTGTTGCACAAAAGATTGAATCGAAGACTGGATGTTGGCGGTGGATTGAGTCGATTGTTTAACAAATGCCTCCAGACTTCGCTCGAGCGAGGAAACCTTATCGTTGTTCGACGGAACAAAGTTGTTTGTTGGAAAAGAGTTGTTGGGTGCAAAGTTGTTCGTCTGGTTTTGGTAAGGTTGGGGTTGGAAGGGCTGCTGATACTGAGTTTGTTGTTGCGCTTGTTGTTGCGGCGGAGGGGCCCTTTGGAAATTGTTGCCCTGGAATTGATTCTGATTCTGATTCCAGGCGAAATTGGGGTGGTTCCTCCAACCGGGATTGTAGGTGGAAGAGTATGGATCATTCCTCGGTCTTTGCTGGAAGGCAGCATTAACCTGATCCTGTCTTTGCGAGGGTGGATTGTAAGGACACTCTTCGGTCAAGTGGGAAGGATCGGAACAACAAGCGCAGATGGTACGAAGGGGGAGAACAGGTGTGGGGGCAGGAGCAGAAAATTTGCTCTCTATCGCTTCAAGCTTTCGTGTTATTGCAGCCATTTCAGCTTTCATCGCAATAGAGACATCGAGTTGGTGGATTCCTACCCTAGACTGACCGGTAGAAGTGGAGGTAGAAGAAGAAGAAGAAGTCGGTCTGGTGCTCTCCCACTGTAGCGTTTGCTCCGCAAGATCGTCAAAGAACTGCCACGCTTCCTCGTCAGATTTGGATAGGAAGTGGCCCTGACAGATGGTTTCCAGCAACTGCTTCGTTGCTGGGTTCAGTCCCTCGTATAAGGTTTGGCAGAGTTGCCATTTCTCTATACCGTGGTGAGGACACTGAACAAGAAGGTCTTTGTACCGGTCAAAGCACTTCCAGAAGGGTTCAGAAGGAAGCTGGGAGAATTGGTTGATCTCATTTCGAATTCTTGCGGTCTTATGATTTGGATAGAATTTTTTTAGAAACGCTTTAACAAACTCGTCCCAGCTGGTGATTGAGTGGGAAGCGGTGCTATACAGCCATTTTTCAGCGAGATCGCATAAAGTGAATGGAATGACCCGTAGACGTATAGCATCGTCCGACAGCTGGGTGGTTTTCATCATGGCACAGACATTTTGAAATTTGTTGATGAAGATATAGGCATCTTCAGATTCAAGCCCATGAAAACGTGGAAGCATGTTGATGAAATGGGGCTTAATTTCAAAGTTGTCCCCATTGGCCGGAGGAAGAGAAAGGCAGGTGGGAAGTGCAGAACGGGTGGGGTAGAAACGATCCTGGAGCGCAATTCGCTGCGGCGCTACAACAGGCGGAGGTGGTGGGAGATTGGTCTCCGTAGGAGGTGGAGCCAATCCAGGGGTGGTCAAAGAGATGTTCGGATTAAATCCCGACATCGCGGAAGAAGAGGTTGGTGAAGGTGAATGTGAAGGTGAAGATGTATGAACAGAATTCCGGTCAACGTCGGAGTTGGCCGACAAAAGAAGGGGTGAAAGAGGAGTGGACGGAGTATCGACTTCGGAGTCGATCGCGTAGTCGGTCACGACTAACGTAACGCGGACTAGACGGGCGCTAGTGTCCCGAGTCCAAGCGGACATACACTAAACGAGTTTAGTATAGTCAAAGCGGAGAAGGTGAGGGTAAGAAAACGTCAATGGAGAAAGGCGATGGGTGGTGGGTAAAAATGGATTTGGCGACAAAGGGGCAAGTTTTTATAAAAGTTTTTGGTTTTTTTCTTTTTTTTTTTTTTAGAAAGAGATTTACAGAAGTATGTACGAAAATACGGCTTAAGCAATCACAAAAAAGATATGCACAATCTCACCTAGATCTAGGGTAACCTAGGTCTACTAGACCTGCTCCTGAACCTGATTGTCGAAGTTAAACAATGTCTAGAAACGGGCTTAAAAATACACTGATCACGAGGCCAGGTAAGTGCAGAGATAAGGGGAGGTTGTCCAACGCTTTCGCGAAGTTCCTTAATTAAATAACCCTTTCTCTTTCGGCGGTTGCGCCTTTAACACTTTCCTAGACACCCCGTAAACAATATACGGTTAAGCGAGGTTCTAAACAAGGTTTATCTTCTCCTAATGAGCGCGGAGTCCTTAGGGCTGAAGTCTAGTATTTTTTTAATTTACAATGGACAATGCATATGCTTTAGTGATTTTTGGGGTCCTGGGAAGGGTGATGAAATCCCCACCCAATCTAGATTGGTTTCAAGCCCCTTAAGTCCGTATTAAAGAATGCAAAACAGTAACAAATCAACTGCAAACAATTTTTATTTGCGGCGCAAAGAATCCTGCACAAGAACAGTTTATTGGAAGGGGGAGAAGAATTTGTGCAAAAAAGGCTGCAGAAAACACAATTCAGTGGAGTCCAGAGGAGTGGGAGAGAGAAGAGAGAGTTACCCAGAAAAATTGGTGCCCAGAAGCAGCCAATTAGCCGCGGTTCCGCGGCAATAAGGCCCTAATGCCGCGGTTCCGCGGCTAAGTTGTGGACTTGGGTCTCCATTTTGCTGGTGTGGGCTCTGTTGGGTGTCTTCTGAGTTTCTGGATGTGTGGAATTCTGATTTGCTCACTGTATCTGCTCCAGATTTTTACAGTAGACCGGATGATTCGTTTTGTCCGTCGCGGTGTAGCCGCGAAATGTGGGTCTATCTACCCACGTCTTTGGCACTGTACTTGAACTCCGTATTTTCAATGTCTTTGGCGTCGATCTTGAACTTCGTATTTTCCTGCACACTTGCACAAAAACTAATCAAGAATAACAAGATGGTTTCTTTTACAAAGAATATTTTTTTTTCGTTTTTTTTTTTTAATACTTACAAATTAACCCGAAATTACACAAGGAAATAAACTACCGTCTCCCCGGCAACGGCGCCATTTGATTGATAGGATACGTTCGTGTTCAAGTTCTAGTTTAAATACCGCAATCAAGACGGTTTCGCACGTAGCTAGCCGGTTGAGTACGGGTCGTCCGCAGGGAGATGGGAATCTTTTTCTATGTGTTTTTCGACGAGTTAAGTCCGGTTGTTCAGATTTTGTTTGTAGTTATCTAAGTGTTAAGTTGATATTTAAAGAGAGCTTGTTAGGGTTAGGATTAGGTTAGTTTGAGTTAGGAGTCTCCACATCTTTCGTTGCCCCTCTTAATATCGGTGTTACGGTAATCGGCAACAACGGGGATTAGCACGACTAGGAAGGACTTTGCGAGTATAAGCTAGGCTTTCCAACGCATAAGTCTTCCTTTTGGTGCTTGTCCGTCCGTTCTTGGCTCTTATCCATAACCTCCGGTTAATTCAACCACAACCGGTCTCACTACGGAATCACCGCTATCATGTAGGATAGGGTGCCGTAAGGAGCGGATTGTGGTTCAATTAACGGGAGTCGATTTAAGTTGTTGGGCAAGGAAAGAGTGAGAGAGATTTCCTTCTCTCAAACTTCCCTTATCCTACCCTAACAAGTATAAAACTACTCACACTTCATGATAGGAAAAACAAAACAAAACAAAAGAGGAAGATAGAAAGAGGGAGATTAGAAGAATACGACTAACTATTTACGACCTCACCTTGGCGAGGATCGAGCGTAAGTATCATTGTCGTATGTAAGGATAAAGAAAAAAGAGAAGAAGAAACAACAAGGAAATAACAACAACTACTTAACGAATTTAAAGTTACAACAATTATAACAAAAGTAAGACAAGCATGATAATAAATTGATCTTCTTTATTTATCATTCCTCCCTCACAAAGCTCACTACAAGTTTAATGGAGAAGAGATGAGAAGAAGAAGAACAAGTGAACTAAATCCTAGAAAAAGAGAATACAAGAATGGACCCCTTCCTTCACAAAGTTCTGGGCTATTTATAGGCTGTAGAATGGAAACCTAGGGCAACCACCAGAACAGAAACGAAAAGACAAAAATAACCCCAAAATTTCTGCGCACGCGGCGCCCGTACGGCCGCGGATCCGCGGCCTGGACCCCACTTTGGCCGCGGATCCGCGGCCCTGTTGTTGAATTGGATCTTGGGCTTTCTTGTGGTCCCCTGGTTTGCTGTCTTCTGTTCTCTGGTTCATATGTTTTCTCAAAATACCTCCATACTTCTTCCAGAATTTCTGTTGAGGGAAAGGTAGACTTTTTGTCATGATTTTGTCATGATTTGCCTCGAGCTCCGCGTAGATCTCTTGGATTTTGTGCTACCATTGAGCCTTGTGCATGAGAATGACATTGATTTGACCTTTTGTCTTCCTATTGATATCTGGCAACATACGGATGAAGAGCGGAGACCGTGTTTTATCTGTGGTTGGCAGGAACCCGGATTTTGTCGTGTTTTCTATGAATTTCACCGTTTTAGAACTGAGAACCTGTATCCTGCAATTGACTAGCAAACACGGCTCAAGAGTATCTACCGATATGCAATATGATAAAAATTGGGCGGTATGAAAATGCAAAAATCCGATATGAACAACATGATATGCGACATATCAGACGAAGAGACCGGACTGTATGGTAGTGTTACTGATAAGCTTCATGGAGAGTATGGACGAGCTTGTTTGTTGATCTTCATATCGCTCAATACCTGGGTAGCCGTTACGTTCAGCTAGTACCGCTGATGGATTGTAGATGACTAATGTGATCATCACCTACTGCTAGCATATTGACGAGTCTTTAGAGTCCTACACAGAAGTTTCTTGGTTTAAGCGAAACGGAGTAGGGCACATATGCTGATATGTGCGTGGGCTAGATTAAATACGAGTATGTGATACCGTATTGTAATCTGGTAATTATCTGTTATCAAGTTAGGTTATATGTGATATAACCAGATTATCGAATCAAGTGTTGATATGATAATGTGATACACAGATAAATGATTTTAGTCGGTCATATGTGATATAACCGGATTATTAAATCAAGTGTTGATTTAATAATTTGATTTACATTATATTTTATATAATTATATATTAACTAATATTATTAGCTCATTAATTGCTTTATTAATATATATATATATATATATATATATATATATATATATATATATATATATATATATATATATATAATACTATTAAATGAAGCATGGTTGTTTTTCTATGTTTGGAAAATGGAAAAATGAGGTAGAAAAAGAGAAGATATTGAGAGTATGGATGAGTATGGCTTTACTATATTTTATTTCCTCTTGGCTCACTATTCAAGTATGGCTCTATTTTTCAATTGGAAAATAATGTATGCTTGAATAAGTGAGGGGTTTTCTTGTTGAGCCATTTATTCATTCTTTCTTTTGAGACTTAGCCATTTTCTTGAGCTCACACTCTCTTGCTCTCTTCTTCTTCTTCCTTTAGTTGTTTCAAAACTCCAACCCCTCACATGTGATGTGAATCATGGAGTTTTGAACATACTAGTGAGCAAACCAACACCCCTACTTTATCATCCTAGTGTAGATTAGCACCTTATACTAGTGTGTTTCCTACACTAAAAGAGTTTAGTGTAGAGGTAGCTTGAGCTAAAGGGACTTCGGGTGGATCGTCTTCGGCGCGAAGAACACAGAGGAGGCTCGTTCAACTCAAAGAGGAGCCTAGTGGAGTCGCGTGGACTACAATCCGGAGCTAAAGAAGAGAAAGACTCGATCTACGAGGGTATAACCATCTTCCCTTCTCTTAAGTTTTTATATCATCATAGGTTTAAACCATAATCTTCTAGCAAAGATATTGTTAGTCTAACTTAGCACCCGGTAAAATTTAAAATTTGGCATGCTTGATGCTACTAAAACCTTATGGTGGTGCTAGGGTAGACTTTCAAGTAACACTTACTCCAGTAGGAATCGGGACCCAACTATCACATAGAAGGTAAGCAATCTCATTGCAAATTTCTAATCTGAAACTACCGATATGGTTTTTACCCATAACAACCTATGACCTTGACAAATGCTAACAAACTATAGGCTGCTAGTCAAGCTCTACCCATCATTTCTTGATTGATTTGAACCCACCCACACATACTCTTGACGGATGCCAACAAAGCTGTGTGAGTGTCCCTACCAATCGCATCTCATGCTATAGATAAGTATCATTTAGCAACTGTTCACTATGTCTTGACGGATGCCAACAAAGATAGTACGAATACTAAGTGGTACGTATCTAAAATGATGGAGAGTTACAGCCAGTTTTGATGAAAACCTTTAACATAGTGAACTTTATATCGTTGTTAAAACTGAGTGATATTTGAACAGGAGTGGCTTAGGCTCCGCATTTGAAATGATTGGTTTTTTTATGAGAAAGCCGAGTAGATTTCAAATGCCGTTCTTACAACTTCAGTATTAGGCTTATTTCTTATCATTAATCTCATTAATGATGTCCCATCAATTAAAACCTATTCACACCAGAATGAAACGAAAAATATAACACACACTTATGCCATCCGCATATGGCATGGGGCCCGTCATGCACCGTTAGGTTACTTAATTAACGGCAGAGCGGGGGCAGGGCTAGCACGGATGCAAAACATAAATAGAGTTTATATATATATAGATATATTATATATAAATATAGCATTCGTCTCTGATATAAGCATCACAGAAACATCACAGAGTAATGGAAAACGGATATACTAGGAAAAACGCTTTAGATCAAGCCATCAACTGAAATACGGAATTCCACGTTCGAGTGAATAGCGACAACCACATCTATCCTAGACCCCAACGAGTGCGGCAAGATACCCGCCAATCCTAAAATTGGGTGACATAGATCTCAACTCCTTGAGATGGTCACCCACAGAATTCTAGAATCCGGTAAATTGTGCACCCCTCCGTAGGTGGATCCTAGATGCAGAGAAGTAAATACAAATATATATATCAAACAGTGGCAACTACCTCACTCCCGGAAGTGTCCCGATAAAAGAATATAACAAATTTTCACTTGAATGAATTACATATAAAATATAACACAACCGGCTATTCACATGAAGATCCGCCTCACCATCATAACCACAACAGCAATAATATCATCGCAATTTGTTAAATGCATAACCTCCTATAACAGATCCACAGAGGTTAGATGACGTTTAATAATGTTTCAATATAATGCGGAACAACCACGATATTTCAATTTCGATTATCAAGAATTCTGTAAAAGTAAAACAACCCCAGATATCAAAATACACAACCAGGGAAAAAAGAAAAAAAACCAGTAATCTAGTTTCAATAAGACGGAGCACTACTGTAAGTCGATGTCACACACCCCACGTGGTTTGTAGGCGGGATTTACAAAAAATGATTTTTAAGTCAAGCAACAGCGACTAAACATCCAGGATTTTTTAGAAACCCTAACTAGATAAACACAAGGAGGTTCTAAACTACTATGATAGAGTTTTATACCTCCTAGATACAAGTCCTTAGAGTCTTATTCTCCTCTTCTTGAGCTCCTAGACGGCGCGGATCTACCTGGGCCGTCGGCCTCCTCGTGTCAAAAACGATCCACCCGAAAATCTATGGTTCAAGCTCCAACCTTAAAGGCCTCGATCTGGAGGTCTTTACTGCCGTACACAAAGAACATCTCCTTAGTCCTTCTCAGGTACTTGAGAATGTTCTTAACTGCTATCCAGTGCTTGTCCCTAGGGTTTGACTGATACCTTCTTACCATGTTTAGTGCATAAGCAACATCTGGTCTGGTACACAACATCGCAAACATTATTGATACTACTGCAGAAGCGTAAGGTATAATACTCATACAATCCTTTTCCAAATTAGTCTTGGGAGACATCTCTTTGGAGAGGGTGATCCTGTGACAAGCCGGTAGATTACCGTGCTTGGAATCTTCCATACTAAATCTTTTCAGTATGGTGTCGATGTACCTAGTGTTAGTTGTATGTATGCCTTAGAGGCTATTATTGTACATGATTGTATATTATAGTGGGTCCTTGGACATATATAGTGAGGGCTTTCTTGCTCGACATGATACTATGCTATCTGGTAGCTCTTTATCTTAACATGTAGACTAGTATTGTGATGCTGTCTTTTCTCTCACATGTTGATAAAGCCCTTAGGATGTGTACTTGACTACTAAGACTATGATGCAGATCATACTAGTGGGGCCAGGGTAGTCCAAAAGTTCATCTTTTAATTGTTCCTAGTTGTGGGAGTATCGAGACAGGGCATCGATATTCTAGAGTTGACTAGTGTGTACGTTTCTTGACCCTGTATGGGGCGATGGATGATCCCACATCCATTGGTGTTTGACATCGAAGATTGTACACAGGTGCTCATTGGAGAAAGGGTACACCGAACAAGACTCGCCAAGAACTCCTAGATGGTATTATACCTATCATCAGATAGCAGTTCTCTGGTGACATTAGTACAGGTTAGTCTGTAGACCCAAGATCGTCAGAGAGTTTTGTGTGATTCCCACTGTGCTTTAATTTCTACCCTACCACGTTCAAGAGAGTGTGCAAATAGGTGGTTTTTGGGTAGAGTCCCGAGTCACATGGAGGCAATGAGCGATAGGAGGGGGTTTGTCTCTTCCGGTATTGGGGGTTGATGTTGCGCTATGCTCGATTGGCCATAACAGGAAGTCGCTGGCCAAGGCTGATACTAAGATTTACTGGTAAGTGTTATCAGTAGTTTCTCGACCCGTTATGAGCCTCACATCGGCATGACTTATCAAGTTATTGGGGTCTGACGTTTACCTCCCCCAGACTAGATATGCGACATATTAGACGAACAGACCGGAGTGTACGGTAGTGTTACTTATTGGATTCACGGGTGTATGAATAAGCTTGCTTGTTGATCTTCTGATCACTCAATACCTGGGTAGCCGTTACGTGAAGCTAGTACCGCTGACGGCTTGTGGGTGACTGAAATGATCCTCACCTACTGCTAGCGTATTGACGAGTCTTTAGAGTCCTACACAGAGGTATCCTGGCTCAAGCGAAATGAAGTAGGGCACATATATGTTATGTGCGGGACCGAGATTAATATGTGTATATGATACCGTATTCTAATCTCGCGATATATGATATTAGTCGGTTGTATGTGATATAGCCAGATTATTAAATCAAGTGTTGATTTAATAATTTTAATATATAATTATATTTTTGATATATTAATATATATTAACTAATATTAGCTCACTTAAGAATTTCTTTTCTACTAATACATTTAATTATATATGATATATGTTAATATATTTATTGTGTCGTGCTTGATGATACATTGCATATGGGTGTATGAGACTCATACCATACTTAAAATAATTAGGGTCATTATTTATTTAGGGAATAAACAAAATTAGGTGGAAAATGGCTTGGTTTGGATGCTTGTGGAAGCATGTAGAAACCTTGACTTAGTCCACTAATTTTTTTTACTCTATATATTTATTAACCGAACCATTACTTTACTCATGGTTAAGTCTCTACAAGAGTTTATATGAGATATTTTCTCACCCATGGTTGATCACTTGAGTTTCTTCTTCATCTCCTTCCTTACTCTCTAGCTTTCAAGTGAGAAAAAAAAAGAAAAAGAGAATATTAATTCTAAAATGAGCAAAATTCCTACTTCACCAATCTATACCAAACTAGCCATTTTGTATAGGTTGTTTCATTCACTAATTCTCAATTAGTGAAGAGGTAGCTTGAATTAGAGATTCCTTGACGTAGATCATCTTCGATCTCGAAGATCTTTAAGCAAGCTCGTTTCTTTCGCCTAGTGGAGCCTAACGAGAGTCCGGGAGACCACTACTTGGAGCTAAGCGACTACTACATGGAGCTTTAGAAGTGAAGGACCGGTCTACAAAGGTTGTATTCCTTATTCACTTAGAGTAAAATTGTTTACTTGCTTAGTTAAAATCCTAATTCTCTAGTTAGAATCTTGGTTCGGGCTCGCTCGGCACCCTAGATGTTTTGAAATAGCATACTTGATGCGTGCTGTAACATAGCGGGGTTCTAAACGAACCTAGCAGTGGTATCAAAACCAAGCTAGAGTATTAGGAGTTGTCTAGATGAAGTTAAAATGTTCGATCGAACTTCGAAAACCTGAAAAACCATGCTCTGTGAAATTTTTTCAAAAGTTGGAATTTTTCATATTAGAAATATTCAGAAAATTGTGCAGGATTTTCTATGGATCCACAAGAAAAACGATGGCCCAACTCGACCAAACGACAGCGGAAGCGCGGCCAAAACATGCTTTTGTCGACGGTTCCGCGGCGCCGTTGGTGAGGCAGGGAACGTGCTTTCTTATCTTGGTCCGTAGTTACATGTGGCACTCTCTGGGTATTTTTAAATGAGACTCAAGTGTTGAGCTCTCTGGGAATTTTGGGAGTTTGATGAATCGATTGAAATGTTTAACATCATCTAGATATCTTTGATTTGAGATACAACATTTGGAATCCACAATAATTTGTTTTGTGAAAACTAATTAACGCTTTGTAAATCTAGCAATTTAGTCTCTTTTGATCGGTTGCCACGGGGTTTTGATACGGATCAAAACTCCGTCGCAATCTCCTATAGTATGCGAACACTCGCCGGGTAACACTACTCGATAGCCACGCCCCATAGTCCCGACCAAGTGACTGTAAAAGAACCCCATAGCCAAAAGCATCCGTTCTGGTGCTCGCGGCCGCGGTGTTCCACCTAAGTGCACTTCGTCGACGGCATCGGGGGTGCGGCCGTCTACTAATGTTTTCGACGAGCATTCGATCTACTGTTGGGAATCTTGTTGAATTGCCCGACTGGATATTGAAAAGTGTTTTCAATTTGAGACTAAAATGCCGGGTTTATACCGATAGGCATGAAATTCGGAATATGTGATATTCCGGGTTTATGATGTCTAAGGAATTTATACGGTTAGGAATGAAATCTGAAATATGAGATATTTCGGGTTTATGATGTCTAAGGATGTTGCGGATTCCAATTGTTGTAGTTTTCACTTTCTTTTCTGCGACCGTAAGTGTAATATGTGGTGTATCGCCTGTTTCGTTGCTATATGTCAACAACAATTGGGATACGCATATTTACTTACGTTGATGACATGTGATGTTCTATGTTGTTGTGATATGTTATATTGGATCGTCGTGTTTGAATAGCCGGTTTTTTTTTGCGTGAGATGAGAGTTTTTCATTTTCATTCATGTAAAAACTTGTATGTAATATTCTTTTATTGGGACACTTCCGGGTTGAGGATGATGTCACCATTGATGTATATTATTTACTTTTCCGCATTAGGATAGACCTAAGACGGGGAGCATAAGTAACCGGGTACTAGAGTCCAGTGGGAGACCATCTCGAGGAGTCGAGAACGGGTCTCCTAACTCTAGAATTGGCAGGGTTGCTTGTCGCTCTTATAGAGGTCTAGGGATGTGGGTTTGGCTAATCATCACGACCGTGGAATCCGTGTTTTTTACTGGCTTAATTTAAAACACGGACCTCCTGGTATATCTAATATTTCATATGTTGACTTCTGCTGCAATGTTCTGTGATGAGATCATATAAATGCATGAGAAAAATACTTAATATTTTATATATGATATATAATAAACGTTACTTATGTTTTGCATCCGCACTAGTCCTGCCCCCGCTCTGCCGTTAGTTAACTAACCTAACGGTGCATGACGGGACCCCGAGGCGAATGCGGATGGCATAAGCGTACGTTGTATTTTCGTTTCTTCTGTGATGCTTAGGAAGCATAAATGATGGGAGTTCATAAATGAGATTAATGAAAGGAAAGAAACCTAAAGATGTTGTAGAATCAAATTTTCAAAAAAAAAGGTAGCTCTAGTTCTTGCTTTGCATAGCGGTATTCCTTGATGAATATCCAGCACCTCATTCGATGAGGAAAGAGCCGAGATCCCTTCACCGAGAATGACCTCTTTAGCAAAAGCTAGTAAATGCTACAACCCACTCGGTTTGTTTTGAAAACTATTTGATTTTAAAAGCGAAGCTTAAACCACTTCTTTTCAAATCACTCGATTCTATAACGATATCAAGTTCATTACGCAAAAGGTTTTCTTAAAAACATGTCGTGGCCTTCCGTCATTTCAGATAAGTGTTGTTTAATATTCGTGCTACATTTGTTGACCATAGCCAAGGCATAGTGTGCGGTAGCTAATTAGTGCTTATCTGAGAGCATATGATGCGATTGGATTAGGGTAGTCGTACGACTTTGTTGACCATAGCCATGGGTCGTACGGGTGGGTTTAATTCAATCAAGAAATGGCGGGTTGAACTTGGCTAGCGCTTATGATTTGTTGACCATAGCCAAGGTCATAAGTTGCTACGGACAAAATATTATTGGGAATTTCAAGTGTTGAAATTTGCAATGAGATTGCATACCTTCTATGAGATAGTTGGATCCCGATACCCACTGTGAGTAAGAGTTACTCCTAGCAAAGTTTTATACTTTACAATTAGCTAATCTAGCAGGTGACAAGAATGGTGTCAACGGGGTTATGCCTCTGAAAAAACGAGGTTTATTTTAATTAGGTCCGTGCGAAAGAACGGGGAACCTCCCTCAAAGTACCGACACTGGCATGGCTGACTGGTTAGCGAACTTGTAGAATGTAATTAATCCCGGCTAGTCTTACCTTTTAAGGTTTGAAGGAAGATTTGATAAAAATAGTGGGAGCCATCCTGATTAGATAAAATAATAACCAATCTAATCTTGCAAGAGCATTCGCTAAAGTGTTTTCTTCTCTCTCTCCAGGTAGCGACTATGACATGCATTAATCAAGATAATAATATGGATGTATTGACCGAACCCGCTTATTATACTGGGTTGGGGAACGTTGGTTCCGCTCTATCTTATAATTATTATAAGTCCGAGCAGGAAATAGGGGAATATCCGGATTCCTATGCCACCCAAACGAGGAATGAGTATGTTAATGCATCAACTTCAGGTGTGTTTGTTACCAAGAACTGTTTCTCAGTACACTCTATGTCCTGGGTATTAGATACCGGATCGGGATCCCACATATGTAATATGGTACATGGGCTAAAGAAAAGTAGAGAACTGGGAATATGTGATCATTCTCTAAAAGTAGGGAATGGTGCAAATGTTGCAGCCAAAGTAGTTGGTGGATATCACCTTATATTAGCAAATGGCAATATATTGATCTTGAACGACTGTTATTATGTACCCTCTATGATATGCAATTTAATATCAGTTTCTTTATTAGATAAAGAAGTATATAACTTTGTAGTAAAGAATAATGTTATGAATATTTTCCTAAATCAACTGTTGATTGGGTTTGGTACATTATATAATGGTTTATACGTTCTAAATCAAAACACTAACGTATAGAACACACATAAGAGTAAAAGTACATAAATGAACGAGTCCTTCTTGTGGCATTGTAGACTAGGTCATATCAATGCGACACGACTAGCTAAGTTACATAAGGATGGAATTTTGAACCAGTTCGAATTTACATATTATGAAACTTGCCAGTCATGTCTCAAAGGAAAAATGACTAAAACTCCATTTACAGGACACGGAGAAAGAGCTACTGAACTCTTGGGACTGATACATAGTGATGTATGCGGTCCCATGTCTACACATGCCAGGAATAGTTCCTCGTACTTCATTACATTCACCGATGATCTCTCAAAATTCGGACATGTGTTCCTGTTGAAACATAAGTCTGAGGTTTTTGAGAAATTCAAGGAATATAAATGCGAAGTAGAGAACCAAACGGGTAAAAGTATTAAAATCCTTCGATTTGATCGGGGAGGAGAATACTTCAGCACAAAGTTCCTGGATTATCTAAAAGAGAATGGGATTCTCTCTCAGCTTACTCCTCCGTATACACCACGGCACAACGGTGTATCGGAGCAGATAAATCACATCTATTAGATATGGTGCGCTCTATGATATATAACGCTGAGTTACCTGTTTCCTTTTGGGGTTATGCGCTTGAGACAGCAGCATACCTATTGAATGGAGTTCCAACTAAATCAGTGCCTACCACTCCATATGAGATCTGGAATGGGAAGAGAC
Organism: Agapanthus africanus; assembly: GCA_030015575.1. NCBI lineage: Eukaryota > Viridiplantae > Streptophyta > Magnoliopsida > Asparagales > Amaryllidaceae > Agapanthus > Agapanthus africanus. The sequence goes on from JASDDO010000029.1 coordinate 60,567,235, forward strand.
CATCTCTTAAACGAGTTAAGATATGGGGTTGTCCGGCCTATGTTAAAAAGCAAAATCCGGACAAGCTCGAGGCAAGGTCTGTTCTGTGTAAGTTTGTGGGATATCCAAGGGATTCCTATGGATATATATTCTACCACAGTGAGGAACAAAAGGTGTTTGTTGCTCAACATGCCATCTTTTTAGAAAAGGAATTTCTTGTAAAAGAAATTAGTGGTCATGAGGTAGAACTGGAAGAAGTTCTAGCTACGCAAACTACAACTGACGATTTGGTAGAACCGGAGGATTCAATAGTCCCCGACGAACCTCAGTCTCTCCGCCAATCAAGTAGGGTTCCTCATCCACCTGAGAGATACTACAGTTTTCTCATTGACGGTGGGAGCGAGGATTGCATCATGGAAAATGATGACCCAACTAGTTTCGAGCAGGCCATCACGAGTGGGGAATGCAGTCTGAGGTGGAATCCATATACACCAACAAAGTATGGAATTTGGAAGTTGCTCCTGAATAGGTAAAACCCATTGGGAGCAAGTGGATCTTTAAGAAGAAACTTGGTGTAGATGGAAAAGTTGAGACTTTCAAAGCTAGACTTGTAGCAAAAGGTTTTCGTCAACGACCAGGTGTGGATTATGATGAAACCTTTTCTCCAGTGGCTATGCTTAAGTCCATCCGGATCTTACTTTCCATCGCTGCATACCATGACTACGAAATCTGGCAGACGGACGTCTAGACCGCTTTTCTAAATAGTGATTTAGAAGAGAGCGTGTACATGACTCAGCCAGAAGGCTTCATAGATAGTGGGAACAGCGGAAAGGTGTGCAAGCTGCTTAAATCAATATACGGGTTAAAGCAGGTATCGCAGAGTTGGAACATCTGTTTTGATCTGGCAGTCAAAGAGTTTGACTTCATCAAAAACGTAGATGAGCCGTGTATATACAAAAAAGTTGCAGAGAGTAAGGTTGTCTTCCTCGTATTGTACGTGGATGACATACTCTTGATAGGAAATGATGTTCCTATGCTGCACTCGGTTAAGCTCTTCTTATCATAAAGATTCTCCATGAAGGATCTGGGTGATGCCTCCTACATTCTGAAGATTAAGATATATAGAGATAGATCTAAATAGATGTTGGGATTACCCAACTAGTTTCGAGCATGCTATCATGAGTGGGGACTCTATGAAATGGCTGGATGCAATGCGATCTGAAGTGGAATCCATGTACACCAACAAAGTATGGACTTTGGAAGTTGCTCCTGAAGAGGTAAAACCCATTGGGAGTAAGTGGATCTTTAAGAAGAAACTTGGTGTAGATGGAAAAGTTGAGACTTTCAAAGCTAGACTTGTAGCAAAAGGTTTTCGTCAACGACCAGGTGTGAATTATGATGAAACCTTTTCTTCAGTGGCTATGCTTAAGTCCACCCGGATCCTACTTGCCATCGCTACATACCATGACTACGAAATCTGGCAGATGGACGTCAAGACCGTTTTTCTAAATAGTTATTTAGAAGAGAGCGTGTACATGACTCAGTCAGAAGGTTTCGTAGATAGTTGGAACAGCGGAAAGGTGTGCAAGCTACTTAAATCAATCTACGGGTTAAAGCAGGTATCGCTGAGTTGGAACATCTTTTTTGATATGGCAGTCAAAGAGTTTGACTTCATCAAAAATGTAGATGAGCCGTGTATATACAAAAAGGTTGCAGAGAGTAAGGTTGTCTTCCTTGTATTATACGTGGATAACACACTCTTGATAGGAAATGATGTTCTTATGCTGCACTTGTAAGTCCACGTTGCCCATCCCGGTGCTTTCGGGGAGGCGGAAAACGGAATAAAAATCGGCCCGGTGCTTTCGGGGAGGCGGAAAACGGAATAAAAATCGGATTTTTATCATGCTAGGCAACATGGACTAACTAAAGTCGGATCTTTGCTAAACAAAAACTAGCTAAAGCTAACTAGAAACAAGTTACTAGGAAGAATGGTTATACCTAGGGCTTTATGTCCTTCTCTCCTTGCTCCTTGGAGTGTAAGAAAGAGATCGCCTTGTCGCCTTCTCGAGTCGAAGAAAGATCCACCCGAAAGCCTCAACCTTTGGCTTCAACTTCAAGCTAGAAGTAACTAAGGTGCTAGAAGTGCTAGTCCTAGAACCCTAAATGAGAGTAATGGCTCTCCTGGACACAGCGCGATGTCAACCCCTAATACCGGGAGAGACGAATCCTTTCTAACCGTCACTGCCTCTAAGTGCTTCGGGACTGCACCCAAAAACTACCTGTTTACACGACTCCTTTGAGCCGTGGTAGGGTAGTAATCAAAGTGCAGTGGGAACACACTCGAAGCGAAGTGACAGTGTCAAGTCAGCGGACTAAGCTGTACTCATGTCACCTGGGAACTGATAACTGACGATAGGTATAATACCAACCAACAGTTCCCGACGAGTCCTGTCCAGTGTACTCGTAACCTAACGAGCAACCGCATACTATCTCAAGTACGACGTACTGACGGCTGTGGGACAGACCGTCTCCCATACTGGGATGAGAAGCGCATACGCTAGTCTACTCCGGAGTATCGATGCCCTGTCTCGATAGTCCAACGACTAGGGACCTGTATAAGGATGTGCTTATGGATTACCCAGCCCCTACGAGTGTGAGCGCCATCACAACGCTGGTAATCAAGCAAAGATCCTAAGGGCTCTACTAATATATATATAAGCGATATGCTAAAAGAAACACATGCACATATTAAAGCAGAGACAAACCAAGTAGCATACTACCATTTCGAGCAAGATTGTATATACAACTGTGAATATCCCAAGCTTCCATCAAGTAATATACAAACTAGTATGATACAGTAATGGCCTCTAGGGCATATACACTAACAATCTCCCACTTGCACTAAGGCCATGTACTGGCGTATCGAAGACCTATCATCTCGATCAGCCGCTCGAACTGAGTCTGGGGCAAGACCTTGGTGAATGGATCTGTAGTGTTATCTTCTGAAGCAACCCTCCGAACTTCGATCTCCTGGCGATCCACGATCTCCCTGATCAGGTGATACCGCCTCAAGATGTGTCTGGATTTCTGATGGGACCTGGGTTGCTTCGCTAAAGTTATAGCCCCGTTGTTGTCGCAATACAGAGGTATTGGGTCAACAATGGACGGAACCACCTGAAGTTCTTTCAAGAACTTCCTCATCCAGACAGCTTCTTTTGCGGCATCAGATGCAGCAATGTATTCCGCTTCCATAGTCGAGTCAGCAACGGTTTCCTGTTTGGAGCTCTTCCAACACACCGCCCCTCCATTGAGGGTAAAGACAAAACCCGACATGGACTTGGAATCATCCTTGTCACTCTGGAAGCTGGAGTCAGCAAAGGCCTCAATCTGGAGGTCTTTTCCGCCATACACCAAGAACATCTCTTTAGTCCTTCTCAGGTACTTGAGAATGTTCTTTACTGCTATCCAATGTTTCTCCCCAGGGTTTGACTGATACCTGCTTACCACACTTAGTGCATAAGCCACATCTGGTCTGGTACACAACATCGCATACATTATAGAGCCTACCGCAGAAGCGTAGGGTATAATAGACATGCGATCCCTCTCTAAATCAGTCTTGGGAGACATCTCTTTGGAGAGGGTGATCCCGTGACAAGCCGGTAGATTACCGCGCTTGGAATCTTCCATACTGAATCTTTTCAGTATGGTGTCGATGTACCTGGACTGTGAGAGTCCTAAAATACTCTTGGATCTGTCACGGTAGATCCGGATCCCCAGAATGTATGAGGCATCACCCAGGTCTTTCATGGAGAACCTGTGTGATAAGAACCCCTTGACAGATTGTATCATAGGAATGTTATTTCCTATTAAGAGAATGTCATCCACGTATAAAATGAGGTATACTACAGTTCTCGCTACAAATCTACAATAGATGCATGGTTCATCTGGATTTTTGATAAAGCCAAATTCCATGACCGTCTCATCAAAACAGATGTTCCAACTCCGCGATGCCTGCTTTAGTCCATAAATTGACTTAAGCAACTTGCACACCTTTCCACTGCTCCCACTCTGAATGAAACCCTCTGGCTGGTCCATATAGACACACTCCTCTAAATGTCCATTTAGAAAAGAGGTCTTTACGTCCATCTGCCAAATTTCATAATCATGGAAGGCAGCAATGGCAAGAAGGATCCGAATGGATTTCAGCATAGCTACTGGAGAAAAGGTTTCGTCATAGTCCAAACCAGGTCGCTGATGAAAACCCTTCGCAACCAGTCTACCTTTATAAGTCTCAACCTGTCCATCTACACCAATCTTCCTTTTGAAGATCCACTTGCATCCTACGGGTTTTACCCCATCTGGAGCAATGTCCAACGTCCATACTTTGTTGGTGTACATGGACTCCATTTCGGCCCGCATTGCATCCAGCCATTTTACCGAGTCGACGCTCTGAATGGCTTGCTGGAAGCTAGTAGGCTCAACACAATCTATGATGCAATCCTCTCTATCCTCGTCAATGAGAAAACCGTAGTATCTCTCGGGCGGATGAGACTGCCTACTACTCCTGCGGAGTGGCGTAGGAATGTCCTGATCTTTCGAACCCTCTGGTTCTACTAAGCTTTCAGTAATAGCTCGTGGTTTTGGAATTTCTTCCAGTTCTATTGCGCTCCCACTTATTTCTTTTTCTATGAACTGGTGTTCTAGAAAGTGGGCATGGCGAGAAACAAAAACCTTTTGTTCTTCTTCTCAATAGAAGAAATATCCCTTGGAGTTTTTTGGATATCCCACAAACTTGCACTGTACTGAGCGTGCCTCGAGCTTGTCCGCATGCTGCTTTTTTACAAAAGCTGGACATCCCCATGTTTTAATGTGATTAAGATAGGGTCTCTTCCCACACCACATCTGATATGGTGTAGTAGGCACAGTCTTAGTTGGAACTCGGTTCAAAAGGTATGCAGCTGATTCTAGCGCATATCCCCAGAACGATCGCGGCAACTCAGCGTTACTCATCATGGACCGTACCATATCCAATAGGGTTCGGTTCCGTCTCTCCGATACACCGTTATGTTGCGGAGTGTATGGAGGAGTAAGCTGAGAGAGAATTCCATTCTCTTTTAAGTAACCCATGAACTCGGCACTCAAGTATTCACCACCTCGATCAGATCTCAGTGCCTTGATACTTTTGCCTGTTTGTTTTTCTACTTCATTCTTATATTCCTGGAATTTTTCAAAAACCTCGGATTTATGTTTCATTAAGAAGACATAACCGTACCTTGAAAAGTCATCCATAAAAGTAATGAAGTAAGAATAACCGCTTCGTGCATGCGTAGACATTGGACCGCACACGTCGCTGTGTACGAGTCCCAAGAGCTCGCTCGCTCTTACCCCGTGTCTAGTGAACGGAGTCTTTGTCATCTTTCCCTTGAGACAAGATTTACAAGTTGCATACGATTGATATTCGAACGGATCCAAATATCCTTCTGTATGTAACTTAGTCAACCTTCTCTCATTGATGTGACCCAGTCTACAATGCCATAAGAAAGTTTTATTAATTTCTGCAGACTTTCTTTTGTGTGTATTCTGGACATTGAAAATCTGTGGTTGGTTTAACACGTATATACCGTTGTTCAATGTACCAGACCCAATCAAAACTTGATTAAGGTGAATGTTCACTACATTACTTACAAATGCAAATTCATAACCTTCTTTAGATAATAAAGATACAGAAATGATATTACAGGTTGCATTTGGTACATAATAACAACTACGCAAAACCAAAAAGTGTCCATCTGACAATCCCAGGTGATAGTCCCCCACGGCCTCAGCATCCATGCTAGCTCCGTTTGCAATTCTGAGGGTCATGTCACCTGCCTTCAAAACTCTACACTTTCTCAACGCCTGCAAAGAATTACAGATATGAGATTCTGATCCGGTATCCAATACCCAGGAAGTAGAGTTTATTGATAGACAGTTTTCAATAACATACACACCGAAGCTGAAGCCGCAACTCGCTTCAGATCCTGGGTTCTGGCCTTCCAAGCCTTGCGATCCTGTTTCCAGTGACCACTTTTATGACAGTAGAAGCATTCTTCCTTCCCCACCAGCTTTCCCGCTACCTTTGTTGCCTTTCCTTTTCCCATCGTATCCACTTTACTGACACCGCCCCTTGGTTTGGCGGGGGCTTTCTTCTTCTTACCCCTGGCTTTCGCCCTGGATCTAGAAGAGGAAGATCCTCCTACAAACAAAGTGGATGTCTCCCTACCTTTCTGTAGGGTGCCCTCAGCACTCCTCAACATGTTCAGAAGTTCGAAAAGTTCAACCTCCTTTCCTTGCATGTTGAAGTTAAGGATAAACTGGGCGTAAGTGGAAGGAAGGGACTGGAGAATCAAATCAGTGTAGAGTTCATTCTCCAACGTGGTCCCAAGGTCCGCGAGCTCCTCTATGTAGCCAATCATCTTAAGCACGTGTTCCGCTACCGATGATCCGACGGCCAATCTTGCCGAAAATAGCTTCTTCGACACTTCGTATCTTGCGATACGAGACTGCTCTCCATACAGTTCTTTTGTATGGAGAAATATGGACTCTAGGTCCATATTCTCATGCCTCCTCTGATGTTCGTTGTCCATCAAGGCAAGCACGAGGCATTTGTCCTTCGCGCAATCGATCTCCCATGTCTTACGGATTTCCTTATCCGCGACGCTGGAGGTGGGACCTGGGACAGGGGGAGCTTTGGTGGTAAGGATATACCCCAACTTGTCGTATGTGATTTCCATCTTGACATTCCTGAGCCAATCTTTGTAGTTTGGCCCTGTCAGTATGTTTTTATCTAGTAATAACCTAAGTCCGGTCATGTTGAATGGTCGCTTCAATTAGGAGAGAGAAAAGAAACGCTTTAGCATGATGCTCTTGCAAGTTTAGAGTGGTTTTTAGTTTGTCTAAACTGGATGGCTCCCACTGTCTCTCGAATCCCTTCTCAAACCGTAAAGAAAGGATTAGTCGGGATCAATCTCACCGTACAATACTTGCTTAACCGTTCAGCCAGGCCAGTGTCGGTACTTCGAGGGAGGTTTTCCAACGCTTTCGTGAAGTTCCTTAATTAAGTAACATCTTTTCCCTGTGGGCGTAGCCCCGCTAACACCTTTCTAGACACCTACTAGGTTTATAGCATTGATCGTTAAGTGATAGTTTTCCCGAGGAGTAGCATATACTCACAGTAGGATCGGGATCCAAATATCATCGCGTGATAAAACCGAAGGAATCCTACCAGAATCATCACACTCCAAATGGTATGCAGCGCTAGCAAGTTTCAGTACTTATGAAACTCCCGATGTGGATTTTTGCCCCATGCTCTTATGACCTTGACTTTGGCCAAAATATCATAAGTCACATGTCAAGTTCTACCCGTCATTCTCTTGGTTAATTTGGACCCATCCGTACCTACCCCTGACTTTGGCCAAAATGGAAGCACGACTGTCCCAAATCAACGCATCTATCTATGCTGCACATGAATACCCAATAGCTACCAATCACTATGCGCCTTGACTTTGGCCAAAATACATAGCTTGAATACTTTTTGACCATTCATGTGGAATGACGGAGTGCTACGAATGGTTTTGGCGAAACCGTGAACGTAGTGAACTTGATATAATCGATGGAACGAGATAGCTTTTAAAAGTAGTGGTTCAAGCTCCGCGTTTAAAAGTTTGGTTTTGAAAAGAACCGAGTGGTTTTCAAAGTGTTCCAATCGACTTTTACTTGGTTTATTTTCTTGCATTAGTTCTTTTAATGTGTCCCATCATTTAATCCTACCATTACAGAAAACAACCAAAATATGACGTACGCTTATGCCATTCGCATTCGCCACGGGGCCCCGTCATCACCCGTTAGGTTACTTAACTAATGACAGAGCGGGGGCTGGGCTAGCGCAGCTGTAAAACATAAGCAACGCCTAAATAGTTATCATATATAAATATATAGCAATGATAGACATTACAGATCACAGATGAATACATTGGATATACTAGGAATCCGCAATCCGTTCGAGCCTGCAACGAAAAGCGGATTACACGGTCGTGGTGAATAGCCAAATACCCCACCCAAGACCCCTACGGGTGCGGCAAACTACCCGCCAAGTACCCGAAGCGAAGCAACCTCCCTCAACACCGTGAGTAGGCCACTCGGCACTTCGAGATACCCGGTAGTTTGTGCACCCCCTCCATGGGTCTATCCTAGGAGCAAAAACAGTAAAAAGAATTATACAATGACGGCTACAACCCCGACCCGGTTGTGCGGCCATACAAATAATATTACATCAATTTACATGTTACAAGAATTGAAAGAAAAGAAAGCTCTCGCCTCATAAAACCCCCGGCTATTCACCCGCGACAATCCAACACATTCATATACGCATACCATCATCAAACACAGATCACAGATATGTATAACCCCCACTAATCGACGTATAGTGATTAGCCGACGTTCAATACATATAAACATCACAGATATAACCCATTAGTCAAAGTGTAGTGAAGTTCGATCAAAAATACGGATTTATAGGCCCTCAAAAACAAATTTCTTTTCTGGAAAACCTGGGCACAAATAAACCATCTTAAAAATCCCAAAACCATGTCAGAAGAACACTGCACCAAACTCGATTCAGAGAAGAGTCAAAACGGCGGCGGTTCCGCGGCAATAGCTTGCTATTGCCGCTGAACCGCGACGGTTTGAACGATTCACTGGACCGGGCTTGGTGAGTTTCTTAACAAAACCCTGAGATGATTTTTGACGTATGATTTTTTATTTTTAGAGCAGAAAAAAATTCAACAGAAAGTTAGGGTTTTGCGTTTTTAGTTTTGTGATTTTTTCCGATTGAACTTCCATACACTTTACTACCTAGCTAGTTTATGTTTAGTTAGGCTCTGATACCACTGTAAGTCCACGTTGCCCACCCCGGTGCTTTCGGGGAGGCGGAAAACGGAATAAAAATCGGATTTTTATCATGCTAGGAAACATGGACTAACTAAAGTCGGATCTTTGCTAAACAAAAACTAGCTAAAGCTAACTAGAAACAAGTTACTAGGAATAATGGTTATACCTAGGGCTTTATGTCCTTCTCTCCTTGCTCCTTGGAGTGTAAGAAAGTGATCGCCTTGTCGCCTTCACGAGTCGAAGAAAGATCCACCCGAAAGCCTCAACCTTTGGCTTCAACTTCAAGCTAGAAGTAACTAAGGTGCTAGAAGTGCTAGTCCTAGAACCCTAGATGAGAGTAAAGATTATTAAGAAGAGGTTTTTCTCAAACTCAAGTGTTTCTCAACACATGAGAGGGGAGAGCTTGAGGGAGAGGAAGAACAAGAGAGAGAAAGTATATGATAGAATGAGAATAAAAAATGAACCATTCTCTCATATATGGGTGAATTATGTAAATTGATAATTAGCAAGATAATTGTCATGGCTTAATCAAGACATAGTGAAGTTATTGCCCTGACGCAAACTTCTGTCCAAGGGGTCACTCCCGGTGAAGGGATCTCGGCCCTTGCCTCGTCAACTGAGGAGCAGGATATTCCAACTGAATACCACGATGCAAAACAAAAGAGAACGCCCTTGCAATAACAGCTTTTTGAAAAATGTTCCAACAACATCAGAATAGGTTTGTTTATCTTGTATTGATCCGAATCAACGCGGTCCCATCAATTGAGCACACCAATAAAGAACGAAAATAATGACGTACGTATATGCCATCCGCATTCGCCACTGGGTCCCGTCATCACCCGTTAGGTTAGCTAACTAACGACAGAGCGGGGACTGGACTAGCGCAGATGCAAAACATATACAACATCTACTAGTATATATATAATATATAATTTTCGCTCAAGGCGTGATAAAATGCAACATCACAAAAATGTAACCAGCATCACAGAACAATACAGATATCTGGGATCCCCGGGTTTCACAGAGCCGCTACTGAAACCCGACGTTCCCGTGGTCGTGTGGATAGCCTGTGCAATGAAATCCTAGACCCCTACGGGCGCGGCAAGTTACCCGCCAAAACCTGAAGCGAGGCAGCCCCCTTTAGCAACGTGAATGGACCACCCGGCACTTCACGGATTCCGGTAACTTGGGCACCCCTCCTGGGGCAACCTGTACCCCCTACGAGTGCGGCGAATAGCCCTGCCAATTCTTGAATAAAGCCCCCTCCGTATCAACGCCATGAGATGCAGGCTTGTTGCCCTCTAGAATCCGGCTATTCGTGCATCCCTCCGCGGGGTAATCCTAGTACAGAAAGTAAAATATACATACAACGGGTACATCGACCTCGACCCGGTCGTGCCCCAAAAGAATAATACAAACAGGCAGTGACGGCAGTCCACATGTCGGACGCTCGCCCCGCAATATCAAATGTACATATAAAACAAAACTGTACTAATATTGCAACCAGGCTATCCCCCACGACCAATCCGCAACATCACAGCACAACACAGAACATCAACGTGAATGTCACGTTCGCAAATCCGTCTAACCGGGCTATAGCAGTTAGACAGGATTTACCGATCAAGTGACATTCACGGTCGCAGATATAATGTAAATTCTGTGAACTAATATGTTTAAAATATTCGATCGAACAAATTTATCGAAGTGGGCCCCAAGCAGTACTGTAGCACTCACAGAAAATCTGGGCCCAAAAAGAATATTCTAAAAACCCTATTTTGTACACATGAGCTCTCTGTAAAAATTTGGTGCGCTGAACAGTTAAGAGAGCGGCGGAACCGCGGCCCAAGCATGGGTTTGGCCGCGGTTCCGCGGTGGTATGGTGAGATCTCGCGACCAAATTTTCACAGAGTGCTTAGATTTCCATGCACATCATTCTGAAACAACCTGAAAAATTTTTGGAGCCAAAAAACTTTCGACAGAAACCCAATGCACAAGAAAATACGGTTTTTTGGGTTTTATTGTTCGATCGAGTTCTAAACACGTTAGTGCAAGCTAGGCTAAGTTAATGGCGTGGCTCTGATACCAATGTAAGTGCACGGCGACGCCCCGGCCGTCGATCCGACGCCCCGGCCGTCGATCCGACGCCCCGGCCGTCGATCCGACGCCCCGGCCGTCGATCCGACGCCGGAAACGCGGAAATGAAAAACTTTGCTAACTTGCAAACCGGCACCCCCGCGCACTTTTAACCCGGATCAGGCCATTAACCTAGCTACTAGCAAAATACAAGATGGGTAGAGATGTATACCAAGCGATCCGTGTCCTTCGGTCTTCGTCTCCACTCCCGATCTCTCGCGGAATCTCCGTCCGTCACCTCCTCGTCGGAAAGAGCACCACATAGCCGGGTTCGTTTACGGGCTCCCACCTCTGGACCGAGGCAACTCGGGTGCGAAGTTGGCTAGCCGACGCATCCAAGATATGCTGTAGGCAAGTGTAGAATCGTAGTCTCTTTGGGGTTTAGTGTAGTTGCCATGATGGAGGAATTGAGGAGGAGAATGAACTTTTTGAGAAAGAAATGGAACCCTCAATATTTCAAAGAATGAGATGAGAAAAATAACCACTCATATGAACCTCTCTCTCTACCTCTCTTTTAGTGGCCGGCCCCATTTTCTCATGGTGGAGAAAAATGATTGAATGGTCCAAGAGAAGAAAGAGAATGAATATGTATGATAGAAAATGGTCACACTAATTTCTCACTCACTTCCTTTCACCAACCATCATAATAAATGCAATGGAATGGACAAGAAAAGAATCTCATGATGATAAGAAGCCACAAATGCAAGAAACCCCTCCACAAAAAGTAATTTGCACAATTGCAAATTACCCCCTCCATCGGAAAGTCCGGCCGCAAAAGAGCAAAGGAAAACCGGCCGGAACGGAATGCAAACTGGCAACTTCAGAAAACTGATCCAGTAATAAATTACAGGAAAACCCTACTACTGCATATAGATGCCCGCATTTGTATTCCCACTGAACACAAATGCAAAGAGACAAAACTACACTGTCTAATACTAGGATCCGGCTTAAACCAAAGCCGTCCAGTAAAAACCGTCCGATCACGATCCATGCAATACCGCACGTATCTGATCGAACCCTGCCATATCTCCATACGGCCTCTTCAGCGTTTCGCCCGAAACCTGGGTAACTGTGTGTGTGGTGGACTCTAAAGACTCGTCAATACTATGGCTGTGGATTTAACCACTAGCACGTCAGAGGTATCAGCCATACGTGACAGGCCACCAGCTATTGACCAAAAGGGACGTCGATGAGCGAACTCATCCTGACACCCTACTGAGCCTGTCAGTGACAATATCCGTACAGTCCGGTCCGTTCTTCTTTGAGCATCGTATGGCGGGCATATGGGGTTGGTAAAAGTCAGACCCCCAATAGCGGTACAAGTCGTGTCGGAGTGTAGCCCAGAACACCCTGAGATACTACTGGAATACCTCCCAGTAAATCTCCTGCCTTGGCCAAGGACTTTTCATGTACTGGCTCTCCTAGACACAGCACGACCTCACTCCTAATACCGGGAGAGACGAACCCCTGCAGATCCGCTCACTGCCTCCATGTGGCTCGGAACTGTACCCAACTAAAACCTATTTGCACGTCTCCTTTGAGCGTGGTAGGGTAGTAATCAAAGCACGGTGGGAACTCACACGAGACAAATGACGATCTCAGGTCGATGAACTAACCTGTACACATGTCACTTGGGAACTGCTATCTGACGTCAGGTATAATACCAACTAGCAGGCCCCGGCGAGTCCTGTCCGGTGTACTCATAACCCAATGAGCACCTGTATACATCTTAGGTGAACCAACTGACACCAGTGGCTTGTGAGACCGGCCACCGCCCCTTGTAGGGGTCTCGACTGTATACACTAGTCTACTCCGGAGTATCGATGCCCTGTCTCGAAACTCCCACGACTAGGGACCTTTTAAGGATGTGCTTATAGACTCCGGCTCTCACGTATATGATCGCCCTCATACTACTGGTAGTCAAGCAAGAATCCTAGGGGCTCTATCAACGTGCAATAGCGACTCGTAAGGTCACCTAAAGCAGTACACGATGATAGAGATAAACCAGATAGCATACTATCATCTCGAGTAAGACTGTCCTACCGGTATAGGTCCTCCCTCAATCATTGCAATCACGTGCCTGTGATCCAATAATTGACTCTGAGGGCACTATATCCAACAATTTTGGAATTAGGGTGTGAAACTTGGTCTGTAGCTCACTAATTAGATAACTTGACCTACCATGTATGCAAAAATGTCTAATTTTACTTTAATAAAAATCTAGAGTCGTTTTGAAATGTCGGTACCTTTGCATGGACTTCGGGATGACGAGGGAGCACGCGGCGTCATTGAGTCTGGCAAGAAAGGATCAAGGTGAGTAGATGTATATCAACGGAGGAAGTCGGGTGCATAGCGTGTAGAGCCCCCGCAACCATAGAATAGGGTATTACTATATTAGTAAGTTTGGATGCGATATCTGGATACTTGGCCAATAGGGTATTTAGAAGACCTTAGGTTAGATTAGGTTGATCTAGAAAGACCTATCCATAGGATGATTACCTTGGTGGCGAATCGCGGGTTATATGTAGTCACACACACACGCACATACACACTTGATTTTGTGTGTATATGTGTGTGTGTGTGTGTGTATAGGGGTGTGTGTGTGTGTGTGTACACGGGTGATGAGGATAGCATATGATATATGGAGATGAGTCGATGTGATCGGGCATGATGCTATGAGATTTGATATGTGATTGAGTCGTGATATGATATTATAAGGATCGTTGGGCGATATGTATTCAAACATATAACATGTAACATGTGACTTTGTGAGATATTAGGTTGTACGGGACCGTAGATCCGTACCCCTGATCATGATATTATACGATGATGATACCACACGAATGATGATATACAAATGACATTTGACCCATACCCTTGATTTTGAGGATGTCGTACGAGGCTTATATGATGATTGATCCACGCTTTTGACTCGAGGATACCGTACGATAGATATTAGCGTACGTGACGATATGAGGCTGGATCGCCGACTACTAGATATATCGACTCGGATACGTATAGTCTTCCATTACTTGACCCAGGTTTTAATTTAGCCTTTTAGTTAGTTTTCTTAATTTAGTAAGTAGACGTTAGAATATAGTTCGAGTCATACCTATTTTCAAAACTAGCGAATCGTCGGTATTTTCAAATGGACAACTGAGGGATGCTACGGATTTTCAAACTGATATTTCTTTTCTCAAAACATCGTAGCCCCTACTTTTCTTAAAAACAACGATTCGTGTTATTTTAAATACTATAAGTGTATGGCTGATACATGGTTATATAGTAGATTATGCTGTTGTTTTAAATATTTACTTTTGTTGTACTCATACTGTTCTCATCGCATTGTAGATGTGTTTATGCGTTTCCATTAGTTGTTTGATATCGATTACTAGGACACCTGCACCATTACCGATGATGTGCATGTTGCACGTACACTTACTTGCCGGCTCACACACATTATCATCGGTAATTGCCATATCACGTACACTTTAGAAAACGTTACTTCATTGGTATAACCTGCTAGCTAGTAGTTTCAACACATGATTAGTATGCTTGCTCTCATATGCTAGTTTAGATATTGCATTCCTTGCTTAGTTACCACATGCTTTTATATATTCAGTCTGTAATGTTCTATTGTGTGGCTTTATGCCGATATTCACTGTTCATTGACTCGTGATTTTGAGATTTCGGATCTCTCATGAGATTTCTGGATTTGGGAAACCGGATGTGAATTTTATAAACATATGATTATTTTTAAAGAGAAAAATGCGGTTTTCCTTGATATGAAATTTCGTGTCCACCGTGATATTTTCTCGGTTCTGAGCTTGGTTTTCGAGACCCGATTCGAGGAGTAGGATGAACCGTCTGCAGGTATATGGTAGACCCGGTAAGGTACTCCGAGGCAATAAGCTTGAGTTATAGACTATGAGCCTGGCAGGGGAGCCCTACCTATTGGTGATAGTGTAGACCCGGCGGTTATCCAGAGGATACCGACCGGAGTCGTGATGGATATGAGGGCCGATCAGAGGATGCGGTGCCTAAGATCGAGGATTTACGTGTCGATGCTGGACGCAGGTTTCATGATGTTCGAGTGTCGGTGTTTGACACTCCAGTCTTATTATGATTCTTGTGTGTCGTTGCTGGACACACCCACCTGATGATGCATTCGTATATGATTCACATCTTATGACATGGACACGAGTACCTTGGTATCACTTTTAGGCTATCGTTACTTTGCTTTTATTCGATGTCAGTGTATTATTATTATTAGTGTATTACTGTATGACCTAAGAGATCGTCGTACATGCGATTTCTACTCGGTGATGTATTCTACTCACGACTTGGCAACTCACCCCCGTTGTGCCACAGTTCTTGCAGGTTCAGACATACAGGTTCCGTAGCGGCATGCTGGCACTTCAATTTCTTCCGGTTGATTGCTGGATAGGTGGGATGCAATTGTTTCGTGACCACCAGTATATATTTGTATATTTATTTCAGTTGTATCTAGTTAAACCTCCATCAACCAGACTTGTATATTTAGTAGACTTAGATAACCATAGTTTTTTTATTCTTTCGGCCTTAGAGTCGCGCTTATGGATTTAATGTTGCTTCTGGTATTCTTGATGATGTTTAGTTTTCTCACTTTCTTTCTGAGTTTTGATCATCGCCTTCTGCGTTGTATATTTATATTGCTTCCGTGGTTGTTTCCGCCAATTGGCGAAGAGCTGCTCCCGCTTGGGGATGCCTTATATTATATTGTTTGTATCGTTTTCGGGTTAAGTTATACAAAAGACGTGCTGCCCAAATTTTCAATGACGAAAATGTTTCCAAGTTAAATATAAAAATTGTGTTTTCGTATACTATTATCTATGTTTTGTAGAAGGAACTTGTTTTCATTACGCCATTATTTCAAAACTTAACCTCCACTATTTTCCCCTAAAAAGGTTTTGATTTCTGGGCTTTTGGCTTACTTGAATTAGGCGGGGTCCTATAGACTTCACATGATTCAAGTGTCAGTCACGTGCCTTTTCCGGGTCATGACAGGAGATTGTCAATGTCAGGCTCTGTAGGGGTTCAGATGAGTTTGCTCGTCGGCCTTTCTTTCTCTCAATACCTGGGTAGCCGTTACGTACAGTTAGTGTCGCTGACGTGCTTGTGGTTAAACCCACTGCCAGCGTATTGACGAGTCTTTAGAGTCCCACACAGAGGGTTTTCACGGTTCAGGCGATATGGTGTAGATGACGTATGTTGGTACATACAGATGTCCAATTAAATATATGTACTGGTTACACAGACTTTAATCGGACGGTTGATAATATTAGCGGCTTAGGGTTAATCCGGATTATTAAATCAGGTTTTGATTTAATAATTTATATATATATTTTTAATATATTTATTCTAGTATTATTTTTCAGTATTCTTTTTCTCTCTTGGGTATTCGTATTTTTGTACGAATACGCGTATATGTATTTCGATACATATACCAGTTTGTATTCCGTATTTATACGGAATAGCCTCTAGAAATTGGACACCTCATTTAAATGATTTTCTTTTTAGAAAATCATTTGCTTTTCTAAATGAGGTGGAGGGTTATTTGGCATAAGCATGTTGAGGCATGTAAGGAGCTATGGCTTTGATTTGTTTATTGTAAAAATGAGGAGATATTTTGATTGTATGATTGAAAAAGACATAGCCATATTCTCTACATGCCATCCATTATTCTTCTTGATTCATTCATTCACATACTCACTCTTGGAGACTTAGCCATTCTTGAGTTTCTCATGCCACTAGTTTTCCTCACATCTCCTTCTAGTTCTTGAGTTGCTCATTTGAGCATTTAGCATAAGAGAAAAATATAGTGTGACATTCCTAAAACTCTACTATCCATTGCTAGAAACCTTGGAGCGTTGGTTGCCTCGCTTGGTGAGGCTGGAGCCTGCGTCGTTTCCCTCGGGTGGATCATCATCGATGGAGGAAGACCGGCAACCAAATTCGATCCGTAACCCCTAGGAGCTAAAGAAGGTGGTAGAAGACCGAAGGACTTGGTTCATTCGGTATAACCATGTCTATCCTTTAGTTTAGCTCTATTAGTTTGCTAGTATAGGTTTATGGTTTCGATCTTGGAACGGGCTTTGTTTGAGCCAAAATTTTTGAACACCGGTTTTTATTCCTCATCAGCCATGGTAGATGGCCAGGGCTCCGGCAGAACCCAGCAATTTCAAGTTTGCGACCTCGTGGGTTTTGAATTCTTTGGTCGCGGCTGTTAGGAATATGTAAGCCATAGAGACCATTATTCTATATTATAGTGGATGCTTGGATATATATATAGAGAGAGAGGACTTTCTTGCTCAACTTGATAGTATGCTATCTGGTTACTCTTTATCTTAAAATGTACATTTTCTCTAGTTTACTATTTCACTAATACATGTTGATAAAGCCCTTAGGATGTTTGCTTGACTACCAAGACTATGATGTAGATCATACTAATGTGTCCTGTGTAGTCTACAAGCACATCCTTGAAGTTTTCCTAGTCGAGGGAGTATCGAGACAAGGCATCGATATTCCAGAGTAAACTAGTGTGTACGTTTCTTGACTTTGTATATGGGCGATGGTTGATACCACAACTATCGGTGTTTGACATCAAAGATTGTACACAGGTGCTCATTGGAGAATGAGTACACCGAGCGGACTCACAAAGAACTCATAGATTGTACCATACCTATCGTCAGATAGCAGTTCTTTGGTGACACTTGTACAGGTTAGTCTGTAAACTCGAGATCGTTATAGTGTCTTGTGTGGTTCCTACTTTGCTTTGATTACATCCCTACCATGGCTCTATTGAGTCGTTCAAACAGGTGGTAGTTAGGTACAGTCCCGAACCACCTGGAGGCGGTGAGCGATACGAGGGGTTTCGTCTCTCCTGGTATTGGGATTGTGCTATGCTCGATTGGCTATAACAGCAAGTCCCCGGCCAGAGCTGATGAGATATACTGATAAGTGTTATCAGTCGTTTCTCGATTTGTTATAGGCACATCGGCATGACTTATCGAGTTATTGGGGTCTGACAATTCCACCCTTCAGACTCGATATGCAACATATCAGAAGAAGAGACCGGACTGTACAGTAAGTGTTACTTATAGGCTCAATGGGAGTTTGGACAAGTTGTTGATCTTCTATTCGTTCAATACCTGGGTAGCCGTTACGTGCAGCTAGTACCACTGACGGCTTGTAGGTGTTTGATATGATCATTACCTACTACCAACGTATTAGTTAGTCTTTAGAGTCCAACATATAAGTTTCCTAGCTCAAGCGAAACGAAGTAGGGCATGCATAAAGATATGTGCTGGAGCTTGGTTAAATACGGATATTTGATACCGTTTTCTAATCTAGCATTAATTGATATTAGCCGGTTTATATGTAATATAACCGGATTATTGAATCAAGTGTTTATTTAATAATTTTATATATATATATATAAACTAATATTATGCTCACTTAACATTTTCTTCTCTTTATATATATTTATATATATGATTAAATATATATTCTTTTGTGTCATGGTTGTTGATACATAGAAGATAGATGTATGAGATTTACTTAGGTGACAAGATAAGAGGATAATGATTTCCTTATTTGAATTTGATTGAAGAAACAATGAGTCATTACTTTTGGAACTTCCTAGTTTGGATGACTCATTTTATCTTTATCTTATTCATAAAAGTTTATCATATTCTATACTTATCCCAAGGCTTGTTCATTCTTATCTCGATCTTCATCTTCTTCATTTCTTCTCTTGAGCACTATTCACTCAAGAGGAAAAAGAAAGGAAGAATTTTTAATGAGCTAAAACCTTACTTCAATCAACCTAAACCATTCTAGCAATTTAGTTTAGGTTGTTCTCTTCACTAATACTTTGATTAGTGAAGTGTGAGCTTGAGTGTGAGTTGCCTCAAGGTGGATCATCTACGATGAAGAAGACTATAAGAAAGCTTGTGTAAGTCGATGTCACACACTCTATAAGGCTTGGGGAGAGGCAGAATTTACAAAAAATGATTTTTATACAAGTAATATCGACTAAACTACCAAGATCATTCAGAAACCTTAACTAACTAAACTCATAAAGGTTCTAAACTACTATGTTAGTGGTTTATACCTTGATGATTCTAGTCCTTCGGGTCTTCTTATCCCCTTCTTAAGCTCCAAGACGGTACAGATCAAGCTTGGTCGTCGGCTTTCTCGTGTCGAAGACGATCCACCCGAGAGTCTATGGTTCAAGATCTAACCTAAAAAATGAGGCAACTAAAGTACATAGATTAATAATCTAAGTAGCTTAGGTGATGTAGAGAGTTAATTAGACTAATTTATCTCAAAGAACCCTAGGTTTCACAACACATGTGAGGGTTAGGGTTTGAGGAAGAAGAAGGAAAGCAATGGAGAGAGAATGCCAAGTGTAGAATGAAGTCAAGAATGAGCAAGTGAAGAATGGCCAAGTCTTTTCCCAAAAAATCAAGCTTGCATAATTTTTCCATAGAAAAATGCAAGCATGCTTGAATAGTAAGAGCAAATGAATAAGCAAAAGAATTAGCCATGCTTCATCTCATACCTCAAATATCTCCATTCCTCCACCTCATTTTCTATTTTCCAAAAATAGTTATATGCAAAATGATGTGTCACCTTCTAGAAGCACTTCTTGCAAAATTACAAGAATGCCCTTACCGTATATACATACCCGTATTCATACTGCAAAAAATACGAATACCAAAACATAAAGATAATCTAATATTATAATACCAGAATGCGGCTTAATTCTAAGCCCACTAGTATTATCCGTCCGAACAAAATCCATGTAGCTAGTACATGTATATGATCGGAACCCTGCACGTAAATCCTTACGGTGGCTACTTCGTTTCACCTGAACCAAGAAAACCCTCAATGTGGGACTCTAAAGACTCAACATTATGCTGGCAGTGAGTTTAACCACAAGTCTGTCAGTGACCCTAGCTGTACGTAACGGCTACTCAGGTACCTGTCGAAAAGAAGGCCGAGGAGCGAACTCATCTGAACCCCTACTGAGCCTAACCGTGATAATATCCGTACAGTCCGGTCAGTTCATCTGAAAGTATCGTATATCGGGTCTAGAGGGCGGTAAATGTCAGACCCCTACTAACCCTGATAAGTCATGCTGGTGTGGCTCAATACCATCCGAGAAATTACTGATCTAACTACCAGTAATTCTCAACTGCCCTGGATAGGGGTTTATGGAGTTAACCAACCAAACCCAGTGCGACATCGACTCCCAATAGCGGGAGAGACGAATCCCTAGCAATCACTCACTGCCTCTATGTGGCTCGGGACTGTACCCAATTAAAACCTATTTGCATGACTCCTTTGAGTCGTGGTAGGGTAATAATCAAAGCACAGTGGGAACTCACACAAGACAAATGATGATATTAGGTCTACTGACTATCTGTACACATGCCACATGAGAACTGCCATCTGACGCTAGGTATAATACCATCCAGCAGTTTTCGGTGAGTCCGTCCAGTGTACCCACCCACAGTGAGCACCTGTATACAATCTTAGGTAAAACACACCAATGGCTGTGAGACTAACCATCGCCTCTCGTCGGGGTCTAGAAATGTATACACCAGTCTACTATGGAATGTCGATGCCCTGTCTCGATATTCCTACGTCTGGGGACACTTTTAAGGATATGCTTATAGACTGCCCAGATCTCATAAGTATGACCGACATCACAACGCTGGTAGTCAAGTATATCCTACGGGCTTTATCAACATATATAAGTAGTACGCAATAACAAGAAGAATATACGCATATGTTAAGATAAAGTCAAACCAGATAGCATACTATCATTTCGAGTAAGATTGTCCTATATATATACATATCCATAGTATCCATTGCAAACAATGGCCTCTAGGGAATATATATATATATATGTATGTATGTATGTATATATATATATATATATCCATAGTACCCATTACAAATAATGGCCTCTAGGACATATATATCCTACAATCTCCCACTTGTACTAGGGCCAATTATTTGCATAACGCATCCTTAACATCTTGAATAGTCGCTCGAACTGTGCTTGAGGTAAGGCCTTTATGAATGGATCCGCTATGTTTTCTTGTATGTCCACTCTCCGAATCTCAATCTCCTTTGCGATCCACGATCTCCCTGATCAGGTGATACCGCCTCAAGATATGTTTGGATTTCTAATGGGACCTTGGTTCCTTCACTTAGGCTACAACCCCATTGTTATCACAATACAAAGGTATTGGATTGACAATGGATGGAACCACCTGAAGATCAGAAATGAACTTCCTCATCCTGACCGCCTCTTTTGCGGCATCGTTAGTAGCTATATTCTCAGCTTCCATCGTTGAGTCTGCGACGGTGACTTGTTTGGAACACTTCCAACACACCGCCCCTCCATTGAGTGTAAACACATAACCCGAGACGAATTTAGAGTCATCCTTGTCACTTTGGAAACTTGAGTCGGTAAAATCCTCGATCTGGATGTCCCCATTACCGTACACCAAGAACATCTCCTTAGTCCTTCACATGTACTTGAGAATGTTCTTTACTACTATCCAATGCTTCTCACCCGGGATTGACTGATACCTACTTACCACACTAAGTGATTAACCTACGTCTATTCTGGTACAGAACATCGCATACATTATAAATCCTACCGTCGAAGCGTAAGGTATAATGCTCATGCGAGCCCTCTCTTCATCAGTCTATGGAGACATCTCTTTGGAGAGGGTGATCCCGTGACAAACGGGTAAATTGCCATGCTTGGAATCATCCATACTAAATCTCTTAAGTATGGTGTCAATGTACCTGGACTGTGAGAGTCCCAACATTCTTTTAGACCTATCACGATAGATCTTAATCCCCAGAATGTATGAGGCATTACCCAAGTCTTTCATGGAGAACTTCTATGACAAGAAGAGTTTTACTGATTGTAGCATAGGGATGTCATTCCCTATCAGGAGTATGTCAGCCACGTACAGTACGAGGAAGACTACTGCTCCTCCTACAATCTTCCTATAAATGCATGGTTCATCTACTTTTTTGATAAATTCAAATTCTTTGACCGTCTCACCAAAGCAGATGTTCCAACTCAGCGATACTTACTTTAATCCATAAATGGATTTAACCAACTTGCACACCTTTCCGATGCTCCCACTATCTATGAAACCCTCTGGCCGATCCATGTAAACACTTTCTAAATTTCCATTTAGAAAAGCCGTTTTCACGTCCATCTGCCGGATGTCATAGTCATGGAAGGCAACAATAGCAAGCGGGATCTGAATGGATTTAAGCATAGCCACTCGAGAAAAGGTTTCATTATAGTCCAATCGTGGTCTTTAACGAAAACCTTTTGCAACAAGTCTAGATTTGTAGGTTTCCACTTGTCCATCTGCACCAATCTTCTTCTTGAAGATCCATTTGCATCCAACGGGTTTTACCCTAGGAGGAGCAACCTTCAAAGTCCATACTTTGTTGGTGTACATGGATTCCATTTCGGATCTCATAGCATCCAGCCACTTCACCGAGTCTTTACTCATGATAGCCTGCTGAAAATTAGTAGGCTCATCATTATTGATAATGCAATCCTCTCGATCCCCGTCTATGAAAAACCCATAGTATCTCTCAGGTGGATGAGAAAGCCTACTAGATCTGTGGAGCGGTGTCGGTTCGTCGGGCTCTATTGAAACTTGAGGTTCTACTAAGTCCTCACCAGTAATTTATAGTTTTCTGGCCTACTCGGATTGTGTCGGCATCTATAGATATAATACAATCTAAGTGCCGGTCACGCGCCAAATTCGGGTCGTGACAAAGTTGGTATCATAGCTTAAGATTAACCTTACGAAAACTAGGAGTGACTTGAAGATAATAGGCTTAAATTTTGTTATTTAGATTGACTTTTTGTTTGATGGAGTAGGTGATTTAGCATGAGTAAAGTACTGTACCTATGTTCCGTGGCATATTTACGATACGATACCCAGCCTAAGTAACCTTAGGATGTATATCTTGATTAATCCTTCCTTTGACTCCCTATTATTGTTGTTCCTATTCGTACGCCTTATCAACTCTCGTTTCTTGTTCAAGTTGCTATGGCCATGCGAGCTAGGCCGGCCACAGCCAGGGATGCAGCTAGGACAGATCCGCCTGTGACGGCGACTGACGCACATGATGTACCAACAGCACCAGGGCATGTTGATCCTCCTCCTCCAAATAGATTGACTAGACTAGAAGAGGGCATGATGGGCTTACAACAGATGATGGGGCAGTTGACTGAGGTCACCCGTGTTCAGAGACAGGATTAGGCATCGACGTTGGTAGAGCCCGTGCAGACTATCACACCTATAGACTCGAGGGTTATGGAGGTATCACCTCCGGAGTTCATGAGTTGAGGCCTCTTGTGTTTACGGGGAAAGACGCAGCAGAGGATCCCTAGTCATTTCTTGATAGGATGCCTGGGATCGGCAGGTCATTGAGATGTTTAGATACGAGGTCGGTGGAGCTGGCCAGTTTTCAATTAGAGAGACTTGCACAGACATGGTGTGAGTCGATGGAGAGAGGGCGGGCAGCAGATCTACCTCCGATGTCATGGACAGAGTTTTCTGAGGTTTTCCTGGCTAGATTCTTTCCACAGAGCGTGAGAGATGCTAAAGCCAGCAGTTTCGAGGCGTTGCGAAAATCTGCAGATATGCCTGTGGCAGAGTATGATTTGCAGTTCACTCTGTTATCACGATATGCTCCATACTTAGTTCACACGGAGGAGCTCAGGGTGAAGAGGTTTGTGAGGAGCTTGGATACACAGCTGTTCCTTGCAATAGGTTCCTAGCATTTCGATACTTATACACAGGCCATGGACGCAACAATGTGAGTGGAGGAGCATCTGCACGAGACGAAGATTGTTCCTGAGCCGAAGAGTACCAGACATATTGGGTCAGTTACTAGGCAGTTTGGCAGAGGTCGAGGCAGACACATTCCAGGCCGCAGTTTTGGTCGAGGTTAGGCTTAGGGCCAGATGTTTAGCTCATACCCCGAGGAGTAGAGGCCCCCATCTATATGTTTTAGTTGCGGACTTCAAGGGCATTGGGCTAGAGAGTGTAGACGCCATGGAAGGACTGTATTTCCACAGGCTGCTTTACCCCCTCGACCTTCTACTTCGATGGCATTACTTCCTCCACCAGCTAGTACTATGCGCTAGGCCGTTGCACCGCGAGGTCGGGGTTTTGCAGGACGTATTCAGAGAGGATGAGGCGACCGAGGGAGAGGACTTCAGTATGCTGGTAGGGCCCAGGCTTTGGTTTTTTCTTTGACTCTACAGGATGCCCAGGCATCCAATGCAGTTGTGGCAGGTACTCTTTCCGTATGTTCCTTAGATGCGCAAATTTTATTTGATCCCGGTTCTACATACTTGTACGTATCTGCACATTTTTCACTTTCTCTGGGGAGAGAATCATCATTGTTAGAGCTACCGCTTGTCGTGATTCTTTTGTAGCCCGACACGTATTCAGGTCATGTTCCATACGTATTGGTGATAGGGATTCGTTAGTCAATTTGATTCTCCTGGATATGCTAGATTTTGATGTACTTCTTGGTATGGATTGGCTGGCCGCTTGTCATGCTTACGTTGATTGTCAGGGAAAAGCGGTCAGATTCTGTTTTCCAGGCGAGCCGATTTTTGTTGTGCATGGAGACTACACTGTAACTCCTGCCAACCAGATTTCTGCTCTTTGTGCGGGACGGCTCTTGAAGAAGGGTTGTCATGGTTTCTTAGCGTTTATTCAGGACGTGGGAGCTACTGAGGTCCCGTTAGACTAGGTTCCGATAGTACGAGAATTTCCTGATGTGTTCCCTGCTGAGTTACCAGGATTGTCGTCCGAACGCGATATCGAATTTCGCATTGACTTGATTTCTGGTGCGGAGCCTATTTGTATACCGCCCTATAGGATGGCCCCGACGGAGCTGAAGAAGCTCAAGGGTTAGTTGCAAGAATTGCTTGATAGGGGGCTCGTTCGTCCGAGTGTATCGCCGTGAGGAGCTCCTGTCCTGTTCGTTAAGAAGAAGGACGGCAACATGAGGTTGTGCATCGACTACAGGCAGCTAAATCGAGTTACAGTGCGAAATAGGTATCCATTACCTCATATTGACGACTTGTTCGATCAACTACAGGTAGCTGGCTATTTCTCGAAGATCGATTTGCGGTCCGGGTATCACCAATTGAGGGTTCGGAAGGATGACGTTCCGAAGACTTCTTTTCGCATGCGGTACGGGCATTATGAGTTTTGGTGATGTCGTTTGGGCTCACCAATGCCCCAGCAGCTTTCATAGATTTGATGAATCGCATATTCAGGTCGTTTCTTGATCAGTTCATTATCGTATTCATTGACGATATTCTTGTATATTCCCGTAGTCAAGAGGAGCATGAGCAGCACTTGCGAATTACGTTGCAGATTTTGAGGGAACACCCGCTGTTCGCTAAATTCTCCAAATGTACTTTCTGGCTGGATAGTGTGGATTTCTTGGGTCACGTTGTTACGAGAGATGGTATGCGTGTGGACCCAAAGAAGATCAAGGCAGTACAGCACTGGCCCAGACCTGTATCAGTTACGGAGATTCGCGGCTTCTTGTGTTTGGCTGGTTACTACCGACGTTTTGTGCAGGATTTTTCTCGTCTCGCTGCACCGCTGACTGGATTGACCATGAAGGAAGTTCTGTTTCTTTGGACTGATGCATGCGAGCAGAGGTTTCAGCAGTTGAAGACTCGCTTGACGACTGCACAAGTCTTATCTTTGCCTTCAGGGTCAGGTGGCTTTGTTGTTTATTGCGACGCCTCTCGAGTGGGTTTAGGCTGTGTGTTGATGCAGCACTGCAGGGTCATCGCTTATGCTTCTCGGCAGTTGAAGAAGCACGAGCAGAATTATCCCACTCATGACTTAGAGATGGCCGCGATGGTCTTTGCACTCAAGATATGGAGGCATTACTTATACGGCGAGTCGTGCCAGATATTCACGGACCACAAGATCTTGAAGTATATCTTTAAACAGCGGGATCTAAATTTGAGGCAGCGTCGTTGGATGGAGCTCGTGAAGGACCATGACTGTGAGATTTTTTATCATCCGGGCAAAGCGAATGTTGTGGCAGAGGCCTAGAGGTAGGTTATCTTATTTGAGCACGGTTCAGAGACAATCTGTCGTAGATTGGAGGATTCTATGTGACAGCCAAGTACAGTTTGAGTTTACGTCGACAGGGGAACAACTCGCTCATATCCATACTCGATCGCATCAGAGAGGTACAGTCCGTAGATGCTCTCTTGTCAGAGATCATAGAGCAAGTTAGACATGGTAGAGATTCAAAATTCGTGATCGATGACCATGGAGTGCTACGATTTGGGACTCGTCTTTGTGTACCAGATTCTGAGGGTCTGAGACGCGAGATCTTAGAGGAGGCGCATCAGTCAGCATATAGTTTTCATCCGGGTTACACCAAGATGTATCATAACTTGAGAGATGTCTACTTATGGGAAGGGATGAAGAGAGATATCACGGATTTCATTTCGAGATTCCTGACTTGCCAGCAAGTCAAGGCCGAGCACCAGAGACCGGTAGGAGAGTTACAGACTTTGCCCATTCCGGAGTGGAAATGGGAGCAAATCTCCATGGATTTCATTATGGGTCTACCCAGGTCTAGCAGAGGGTATGATTCCATCTGGGTGATTGTGGATCGATTGAAGAAGACAACTCACTTTCTTTCGGGGAAGACGACTTATGGATATGCGCAGTATGCCCAGATCTACATTGACGAATATTGTGCGATCGCATGGAGTTCCGACCTGCATTGTGTCCGACAGAGGCACACAGTTCACCAGCCGACTATGGTAGAAACTTCAAGAAGCTCTAGGCACCTGATTGAGTTTCAGTACAGCTTTCCACCCGCAGACCGAAGGTCAGTCAGAGCGAACCATACAGATTCTTGAGGATATGCTCCGAGATTGCATTATAGATTTCGGTGGAAGTTAGGATTGTCACTTTCCCTTGATAGAGTTCTCCTATAATAATAGATTTTAGGAGACGATTGAGATGGCCTCCTCCGAGGCATTGTATGGGAGAAAGTGTCGATCGCCCGTTTGTTGAACAGAGCTTAGTGAGAGCAGTATATTGGGACCACAGTTAGAGTAGGAAACTACAGAAAAGATCCAGTTGATACGGGACAGGATGAGAGCGGCCCAGAGCAGGCAAAAAGCTTATGCTGATCGACGTCGACGCAAACTCGAGTTCGATGTGGAGATCATGTGTTCCTCCGTGTCTCTCCAATGAAGGGTGTGATGCGTTTCGGGAAAAACAGGAAGCTCACTCCCATATATGTCGGACCATATGAGATTCTAGAGTGGGTGGGTGTTGTAGCCTATCGTTTAGCACATCGACCAAGTTTTCCCGATGTACATCCTGTGTTCCATGTGTTTATGCTTCGCAAGTACCTTCACGATCCCTCTCACGCGATCCAGCATCAGACTTTACAGCTTGAGCGTGATTTATCTTACACTGAGCAGCCGATAGCTATTCTAGACCGGCAAGCAAAGAAAACTGAGGTCAAGGGTACTTCCATATGTAAAGGTTCTTTGGCGAGGACCAAATAGTGAAGAAGTCACTTGGGAAGCTGAAGATGCAATACGGAAGAAATTCCCATATCTTTTTGAAGGTATGTGTGCTTAAGTTTTAAATTCAGGGACCGAATTTTCTTAAGGGGGGATATTGTAACGTGTCAGAATATTTTCGATAATTAATTTATTTAATTAAAAATGTTATTTAAAATTTTATTGAAATAAAACGACCTTTTATATGTAGTCTAAGTATTTAAGTAATAAGAGTATTTAGTTGTAACATTAGTTGTAAGGAAGGGTTTTAGTGAAAGTGTTAGATTCTTTGTGTTATATTATATTGTGTGAGGGTTTATGTATTAATATATGATTATAGAGTTAAGTTATGGTGAACCTCAAGCATAACACACCTTGGAATGAACCATATGCTCACACCTTCTACTTGCATGAATGCATACCACTCTTCATGGTGACACCTCCTTCTAATCTTATCAATTCATATTTTGTTTTCCTTATTTTTTCCAGTTAGTATCTTAAGCTTGGAAACAAAAATATAATCCTTAGTTAGTATCCTCTACTTCAATTAAGAATGAAAGAAGAAAAGAGAATCTAAGTCCTTGTGATCCTTAACTCAACCTTCAAACTAGGATCTAGTGTTATTGTACATCTATTGAAGAGTCGCTTAATTGATCATTCAAATAGGTATATATTCCAACCCTGTAGATTTTAATTTCAGTACTGTTTAGAGTAGAATGTATGATATCGGTAAATATCATTTTTTTTAGATTCTTGCTCTGTTTTGAATCTGCTATAATTTAGTTAATCTTTAAAAAAATCAAATAATACAGTAGCCTTGTAGATTTGACCTAGAGTATATACACTAGAAACACGGACCCATTCTATGAATTTTCGACCGGCGAAAATCCCAATTTTCCCGATCTCGCCGGTTTTTCATGTGAGTTGGTTGTTGAGTTTTTTAGGGTAGCTCTCTGTATGTCTTTTAGGTATCTAGTATAGTTTGATTATGTTATATATTCTGTATATAAAATCTGGAAGTAAATTGCTTGTTTTGGTTATAATTCTAAATACGATACGGATAGTTCGTGTCACATATTCTGTTTTCGCAATTACAAACAAAATGGGGTTAGCATAGGTTATTCTAGGTTTTAGATAGTTCACAATATTCTCACGTAGCACGTTTAGTATGTAAGTCTTGTAGTTTTCACCGTATCGGATTTTAGCCGCGTTGATACGAAAGTTCTTTTCGATGTTAGGTTTGACTGCGGGGGCTTCGAAGGCCGTACGAAAGGAAAAATGATTGATGATATCCGAGTAGGTTCGACTTGTTCTGGTGAGTAGACTAAATATCTACCGGTGGACATTGTATGGATGGCGTATAACGCCTATAATTTGAAGTTGGTTATAATTGTTTTCCATTCATATTGTTATATAATTAACCATAGCATTTCATATTATGCATCCATAACCATAAATTATAGTTGCTTAACACTTGTTAGGATACTTGCACTATTATCGATGAGTTATGTTGCACCTGGACCTACCTACATGTCCCACCACACTGTAGGGTTTCCTTATCACCTCATATAGGGTTTGGAAGCATCACACATGCCACAACTTTGATTTTAAAAGGTGCTAAGCAAACTTAACTAGGAATCAGACTAGAAATATTGAGTAACAACTAATAGTATCACATGTAAAAATTAATCTATCACTAAGTGGAGAAACTACAACCTTTGTAGACCTCCTAGAGTGACTCCTTGGATCTACTAGAGTTTGGAAAAGCTTGCTTGAACACTTCCGAGTCCACGATGATCCACCCGAAGTCCTTTGCTCAAAGCTTGTTGCTTCACTTGATCTTTCAAATCGGTGGAGCAAACTGTTAGTTATATGTATGCGCCAGAGGCCATTACTGTACATACGATGTATATTGTAGTGGATGTTAGGACATATATAGGGAGGACTTTCTTGCTCGACATGATAGTATGCTATCTGGTTGTACATTATCTTAACATGTACTCTGATTGTCTCTATATTACAAGTTGATAAAGCCCTTAGGATATATACTCGACTACTGGGACTATGATGAGATCAGACTAGTTGGGCCACGGTAGTCGGCGAGTACATCCTATAACTGTTCCTAGTCGAGGGTGTATCGAGACAGGGCATCGATGCACCAGAGTAGACTAGCGTATACGCATCTTGACCCATATGATGAGCGATAGATGATCCCATATCCATCGGTGTTTGACATCAAGGATGGTGTACGGGTGCTCAGTGGGGACTGGGTACACTGGACGGACTCGTCGAGAACTCCCAGATGGTATTATACATCACGTCAGATGGCAGTTCTCCGGTGACACTGGTACAGAGTAGTCTGTTGACCCGAGATCGTCATAGAGTCTTGTGTGATTCCTACTATGCTTTGATTTCCATCATACCACGTCCAAGTGGGCGTGCAAAAAGGTGGCTTTTGGGTACAGTCCCGAATCATATGGAGGCAATGAGCGACAGGAGGGGATTCGTCTCTCCGGGTATAGGGAGTTGATGTTGCGCTGTGTTCGATTGGCTATAACCGGAAATCCCTGGCCACGGTTGTTGAGATTTACTGATAAGTGTTATCAGTAGTTTCTCGAACTGTTATAGACCTCATATCGACACGACTTATCGAGCTACTGCGGTCTGGCGTTTACCACCCCTAGGCGAGATATGCGACATATCAGACGACGAGACCGGACTGTACGGGAGTGTTACTAATTGGATTCACAGGAGAATGTACAGGCTTGCTTGTTGATCTTCTGAGCGCTCAATACCAGGGTGGATGTTACGTTTAGCTGACCGCTTGCAGCTTGTGGATGTTTGCTATGATCATCACCTACTGCCGGCGTATTGACGATTCTTTAGAATCCTACACAGAAGTTTCTTGGCTCAGGCAAAACGGAGTAGGGGCACATATGTGATATGTGCGGGATCGAGGATAATACGATATGAGATACCGTATTCTATTCTCGCAATATTTGATATCAGCCGGGTCATCGGATCAAGTGTTGATGCGATGAATCGGTACGGATAAATATTAGTCGGTTATATGCGATATAGCTGGATTGTCGGATCAAGTGTTGATTCGATAATTTAATGTATGATAATATATATGATATATTAAATTACATTAACTAATATTTGCTCACTAAAAGATTCTTTTTCTCACTCGGGTAATACATTGATATATATGCGATATATGTTAAATGTATTATTTTATTTTGTTACGATAAATATTATATATGTGATATATAATATTGTAACATGATATGATAACTAATGCAACATGTTTAGTGGAGTTTAAACATGATTAGGGTTTGGATTAGGGTTAAGACTTCTAGTTTATTCTAGAAGCTTTTCTTTTCTCATGATAAAGATATTTGTGTTGATTTTTATCTATGACTCATACTTAACCCAACCCAAACCCTAACCCTTGGTTAATTCTCTACAATGGTTTGGTCAACCATGGTTGCATTATTCATCATATTAATCCGTTCATTATTCATCACAAAAGGATTCCCTTCTTCTTCTTCCTTGAGTTCATTCTTGAAAAAGCTTTCTAGTTTTGCTTTTGTGATGAAAGTGAGTGAGAAAAAGATTATAAATGAGAGCAATAATCCTACTTCATCATCCTCATCTATCCTTGCCATTTAGATGAGGGTGTTCACTTCATATTATGAGTGTTAGCTTGTGTTAACGAAACTTCAAGGTAGATCATCTTTGTATCGAAGATCGGTAGCAAGTCTGCATCATTCTCTTCGTGGAACCTCTCGAGAGTCCGGAACACGATGATCGCAGCGAAGGGACCTCAACACAGAGCTTAAGAAGTGAAGGACCGGATCTACAAAGGTTGTAATCCCTCTCACTTAGTGTTAAAGAGTTTAACATGCTTGTTTTCGCCTAAACTCTAGTTTAAAGATCCGGCTTCGGGTAGTTCGACACGGCTAATTTTTAAATCGGGCATGGTTGATGCCTCGTAGAACCTTGTAAGCGTGCATAGCGACCCTACAGTGGTATCAGAGCCATGCTAGAGGTTTAGGCGAAGTCTAGACAAAGTTTAAAGTCCGATCGAACCAGGAAAACCCCGATTTTACCCTTATCTGTACATTTTCAAAAATGTTGATTTTTTATGAATTAAAAATGCTTAGAAAAACAAGCAGGAAAAACTAAGAATTACTGTGAAGTACGGTCCACTAAGTCGATTATTTGACCGCGGAACCGCGGCCAAACCAAGGGTTTGGCGGCGGTTCCGCAGCCAAAATTATGACTTAGTCCCTGGAATTTCATGTAATTATTCTTAGGTCCTCTCTTGTTAATTCTTTCTGGGAAATTTTTAATTCCACTCAAGTGTTGAGTTTTCTAGGGTTGTATTGGGGACTCGTTGATTCGATCGGATAATTTAACTTTGTTTAGTTTTGTCCGGATAATT
Source organism: Agapanthus africanus (assembly GCA_030015575.1). NCBI lineage: Eukaryota > Viridiplantae > Streptophyta > Magnoliopsida > Asparagales > Amaryllidaceae > Agapanthus > Agapanthus africanus. The sequence continues at coordinate 60,599,409 of JASDDO010000029.1, forward strand.
TATAGAAACTGTTAAAAAGTTCGAACGGATATCAATAACTCACTTTTTCCCCTGTCGGAAAATTTTTCAAAAGTTGGATTTTTTCTTGAGTTTAAGAACGTTCTAAGTCGTGCAAGTAACGCAGTGGACCCTCTAGAAGACAACAAACCTTAACTCGATTATATGACCGTCTTGAACTGCCTCTAAACCTTAGGGTTTGTGGCAGTACGGCGTGCCACATGTGAGGCGTTGGCTTGACCCTTCTACGGCTGGACCATTGATACTGTGGCATGTGATGGATGTTTTTAAACTGATTTCAATGTTGAGATATATTGGGGAAATCTTGGGTGTTTGATTATTCGATCGGAAAGTTTAACATTGTCTATTTATCCGGAATGTGATACAATATTTGGAATCCACAAAAAGTTATGAGATAACTAATTTTAATGTTATAAATCTAGCGGTTTAGTCTCAGATGATCGGTTGCCACGGAATTTTGATGTGATCAAAAGTCCGTCGCAATCACGTAGCGTACGCGGATACTCTCCGGGTAAACTTAATAGACAGCCGTGTCCCATAGCCCCGACCAAGTGACTGTAGGAGAACCCCGTCGCCAAAAGCATCCGTTCGGGTGCTCGCGGCAGCGGTGTTCCGCCTTAGTGCACTTCGTTGACGGCATCTGGGGGTACGGCCGTCTACTAAAGTTTGCGACGAGCATTCGATCAGGATGTCGGGAATCTTGTTGAATTGCCGACTTGACACTGAAAAGAGTTTTCGATAATGAGACTAAAATGCGGGGTTTATAATTGTTAGGCATGCGATGCTTAAGGAATTCATTTAGTTAGGCATGCGATGTCTAAAGGGGTTGCGGATTCCAACTGTTATAGTTTTACACTTTCTTTTATGTGACCGTAAGCGTAGTATGTGGTGTATCGCCGGCTTCGTTGCTATACATCAACGACAATCGGGATACGCATACTTGCTTACGTTGATGATATGAGATATTATGTGTTGCTGTGATATCTTATATTGGATCGTCGCGTTCTGAATAGCCGGGGGTTTTATGTGAGATGAGAGTTTTTTCTTTTTCATTCATGTAAAATTCATTTGTATGTAATATTCTTTTATTGGGGCACTTCCGGGCTGAGGATGATATCACCATTGTATATTATTTACTTTTCCCCATTAGGTAGACCCAAGGCGGGGAGCACAAGTAACCGGGTTCTAGGGTCCAGTGGGAGACCATCTCGAGGAGTCGAGACCGGGTCTCCTAACCCTAGAATTGGCAGTGTTGCTTACCGCTCTCGTAGGGGTCTAGGAATGTGGGTTTGGCTATTCATCGCGACCGTGGAATCCGTGTTTTATACAGGCTCATATTGAAAACACGGACGTCCTAGTATATCCAATATTTCATATATGTTCTTCTGCTGCAATGTTCTGTGATGAGATCATATTACTGCCTGAGACGAATGTTTATATTATATATATGAGATATATGTTATATTGCAGATTTCGTTTCAAAAAGAGATGCTTGTGAAGCATAATAAAATGGGACTTCATTAATGAGATTAATGAAACTAAAAGAAACCTAAAGATGTTGTAGAAACTTGTTTGAAAACTTGTAGCTCTAGTTCTTGCTTTGCATAGCGGTGTTCCTTGTAGAACATCCAGCACCTTATTCGATAAGGAAAGAGCCGAGTTCCCTTCATCAGGAGTGACTTCTTTAGTGAAACTAGCAGATGCTACAAACTCGGTTTGTCTTTTGATTGCTTCTATAGTTCTTGCTTTGCACAGCGGTATATATGATATACCCTGCACCTTATTCGATGAGGAAAGGGCCGACGATCCCTTCACCGGGAGTGACCCCTTTAGCAAAACTAGAAAAGCCTCAAACACACTCCATTTAAAATCACTCGATTCTACAACGATATCAAGTTCATTACGCAAAGGGTTTTCTTAAAAACCTGTCGTAGCCCTCCGTCATTTCAGATAAGTACTAGTTAGTATTCGTGCTGCGTTTGTTGACCTCTGTCAAGGCGTAGTGTGCGGTAGCTGATTAGTACTTATCTGTATAAGCATATGATGTGATTGATTTAGGGTAGTCGTGCGACCTTGTTGACCTCTGTCAAGGGTCGTGCGGGTGGGTTTACTTCAATCAGGAAATGACGGGTTGAACTTGACTAGCAGCCTATGGTTTGTTGACCTCTGTCAAGGTCATAGGACGCTAGGGGTAAAATATTATTGGGAATTTCAAGTGTTGAAATTTGCAATGAGATTGCATACCTTCTATGAGATAGTTGGATCCCGATACCCGCTGCGAGTAAGAGTTACTCCTGGGAGAGTTTAACACATTACAATTAGCCGATCAACTAGGTGTCTAGAAAGGTGTTAACGGGGTTACGCCCCTGGGAAAACGAGGTTTAATTTAATTAGGTTCATGCGAAAGCACGGGGGACCTCCCTCAAAGTACCGACACTGGCCTGGCTGAAAGATTGGCGAACTTGTAGCGTGTAATTAATCCCGGATAGTCTTTCCTTTTAGGGTTTGAAGGAAGATTTGATTAAAACAGACGGAGACATCCTGATTAGATATATTAGATAACCAATTTAATCTTGCAAGAGCATACGCTGAGTGTTTTCTTCTCTCTCTCTCCAGGTAGCGACCATATTACGCCTTAATCAAGATAATAAAACGGATATATTGACTGAACCCGCTTGTTATACTGAGCTGGGGAACGTTGGTCCCGCTCCGAATTATAATTATTATAAGACAGAGCAGGAAATTGGGGAATACCAGATTTCCCGTGCCGCCCAAACGAAGAAAGTGCTTGTTGATGCATCATCTTCGGGTGTGTTCATTACAGAGAACTGTTTCTCAGTATCCTTTACGTCCCGGGTATGTGTTACCGGATCAGGATCCCGCATATGTAATCTGTTACATGGGCTACAGATAGGTAGAGAACTGAGAACGGGTGATAAGTTTCATGAGATAGAAACGGTGCAAGTGTTGCAGCCAAGTCTGTTGGTCACTATCACCCTGTATTACTAGAATACATTGATTCTGAACAAATGTTATTAGATACCGAACCTGATATACAACATCATATCAGTCTCTTTATTAGTAAAGAAAGGATATAATTTTGTATTGTTGCATAATGTTTTGAACATTTCCTATATCAAGAGTTGATCGGTTCAGGTACGTTATCTAAAAGCATTAATGTTCTAAATCAAACTACAGTTCTTAGTATACCGAACACACACAAGAGGAAGAGTTCAGAAATGAACGAATTCTTCTTAAGGCATTGTAGACTAAGTCATATCAATGCGACCCGACTAGCTAAGTTACATTTAGATGCATATTTAAATCTGTTGGAATTTACATCTTGTGAAACTTGCCGGTCATATCACAAAGATAAGATGACCATAGCTCTGTTTATTGGAAACAGAGAAAGAGTTAGTGAACTCTTGGGATTGATACATGCTGATGTATGTAAGTCCCCTGTCTACACATGCCAAAACCGGTTTTTTGTACTTCATTACATTCTCTGATAATCTCTCAAGATTCAGACATATGTTCCTGTTGAAACACAAGTCCGAACCTTTTGAGATATTCACAGAATATAAGTTAGAAGTAAAGAACCAACAACGGGTATAAGTATTATGTCCTTTGATGAGATCAAGGAGGAGAATACTTGAGCACGGAATTCCTGGACTATTCTAAAGGAGAATGAGATTCTCTCTCAGCATTACTCCTCCGTATACACCACAGCACATCGGTGTATCGGGACGGAGCACTACCACCCTATGTGATATGGTGTGCTCTATGATGAGTACTACTGAGTTTCCTATTTCCTTTTGGGAGTTATGTGCTTGAGAAGCTGCATACCTATTGAATAGGGTTCAAATCAAATCAGTTGCCTACCATTTCATATGTGATATGGAAAGGGAAGAGCCCATATCTTAAGTTTGTTAAGATTTGGGGTTGCCCGGACTATGTCTAAAAGCAAAATCCGGACAAGCTCGAGGCAAGGTCTGTTATGTAGAACTGGAAAGGTTCCAGCTATACAAATTGCAGCTGATGATTTGGTAGAACACGAAGGATTCAGTAGTTTCTAACGATCCTCAGCCTCTCCGCCGATCTAGTAGGGTTCCTCATCCACCTGAGAGATACTTCGGTTTCTCTATGACAGTGGGAGCGAGGATTGCATCATGAGATGATGACCAAACTAGTTTCGAGCTGGCCATCAGGAGTGGGACTCTGTAAGAATGGCTGGATGCTTAGTGATCTGAGATGCAATCCTTATACACCAACAAAGTATGGACTTTTGTTGCTTTATCTGAAGGGTTAAATCCCCATCAGGAGCAAGTACATCTTGAGAAGATTACTTGGTGTACAAAGAAAGTTGAGACTTTCAAAGCTATGCTTAAATCCATCCAGATCCTACTTACCACGGCTACACACCATGACTACGATATCTGGCGGTTGGGTGTCATGACTGCTTTTCTAAATGATGTTTTAGAAAAGAGCGTCTATAAGTACACAGCCAGAGGACTTCGTAGACAGTGGGAGCAGCGGAAACGTGTGCAGGATGTTTTATGTGATAAAACAGGCTTCGCGGAGTTGGAACATCTGTTTTGATGTGGCAGTCAAAGAGTTTGACTTCATCAAAATGGTAGATGAACCTTGTATATACAAAAAGGTAGTAGGGAGTATGGTGGTGATCCTCGTAGAGTACGTGGATGACATAATCTTGATAGGGAAGGAGTTTCCTATGCTACACTCGGTCAATCTCCGCTTATCACAATGATTCTCCATATAGGATCAAAGTGATACCTCCTGAATCCTGGATTTTGGATCTATGAGATAGATCTAATTGGATGTTAGGATTCTCACTAGTTGTAGTGAGATAGTATCAATCGATCCTAGGGAGAATCACTGGAAAGGTTCCAGGGTGATGAGGACGACTGAATGTCATTCACAGGCATTGTCTTTACCCACGGTGGAGGGACGGTATGTTGGAAGAGTTCCATGCTAGATACCGTGACTTACTAGATGATTAAAGGCAAGATACATCGTTACCAAGGATTTTACCAAATAGGCAGTCTGGATATATATTAGTTCATGAGATGAACTTCGTTCCTACCATTGTGTGACAATGGAGTTGTGGCTTATGCCAAGGAACCCTCGTCCCATCAGAAATCCAGATATAATTCTTAGGCAGTATCACCTGATCATGGAGATGGTTGATCTCCAGGGAGATCGAGGTTAGGAGAGTAGACACAGAGGACAACAGCGCGGATCCACTCACAAAGGCCTTTTTCCCAGTATAGACATTTATGGGATGGTTGAGTATGAGATACTTCAACCGCAGCTAATTGTTGGGTTACCACAACAGATGGCCCTAGTGCAAGTGGGAGATTGTTAGTTATATGTATGCCCTAGAGGCCATTACTGTACATACGATGTATATTGTAGTGGATGCTAGGACATATATTGGGAGGACTTTCTTGCTCGACATGATAGTATGCTATCTGGTTGTACTTTATCTTAACATGTACTCTGATTGTCTCTATATTACATGTTGATAAAGCCCTTAGGATATGTACTCGACTACTAGGACTATGATGAGATCATACTAGTGGGGCCACGGTAGTCGACGAGTACATCCTATAACAGTTCCTAGTCGAGGGTGTATCGAGACAGGGCATCGATGCACCAGAGTAGACTAGCGTATACGCATCTTGACCCATATGATGGGCGATGGATGATCCCATATCCATCGGTGTTTGACATCAAGGATGGTGTACGGGTGCTCAGTGGAGACTCGGAACACTGGACGGACTCGTCGAGAACTCCCAGATGGTATTATGCATCACGTCAGATGGCAGTTCTCCGATGACACTGGTACAGAGTAGTCTGTTGACCCGAGATCGTCATAGAGTCTTGTGTGATTCCCACTTTGCTTTGATTTCCATCATACCACGTCCAAGAGGGCGTGCAAAAAGGTGGCTTTTGGGTACAGTCCCGATCACATGGAGGAAATGAGCGATAGGAGGGGATTCGTCTCTCCCGGTATAGGGAGTTGATGTTGCGCTGTGTTTGATTGGCTATAACCGGAAATCCCTGGCCAGGGTTGCTGAGATTTACTGGTAAGTGTTATCAGTGGTTTCTCGAACTGTTATAGACCTCATATTGACATGACTTATCGAGCTGCTGGGGTCTGACGTTTACCACCCCTAGGCGAGATATGCGACATATCAGACGACGAGACCGGACTGTACGGGAGTGTTACTGATTGGATTCACAGGAGAATGTACAGGCTTGCTTGTTGATCTTCTGAACGCTCAATACCTGGGTGGCTGTTACGTTTAGCTGACCGCTTGCAGCTTATGGGTGTTTGATATGATCATCACCTACTGCCGGCGTATTGACGATTCTTTAGAGTCCTACACAGAGGTTTCTTGGCTCAGGCAAAACGGAGTAGGGGAACATATGTGATATGTGCGGGATCGAGGATAATACGATATGAGATACCGTATTCTATTCTCACGATATTTGATATCAGCCGGGTCATCGGATCAAATGTTGATTCGATGAATCGGTACGGATAAATATTAGTCGGTTATATGCGATATAGCTGGATTGTCGGATCAAGTGTTGATTCGATAATTTAATGTATAATAATATATATGATATATTAAATTACATTAACTAATATTTGCTCACTAAAAGATTCTTTTTCTCACTCGGGTAATACATTGATATATATGCGATATATGTTAAATGTATTATTTTATTTTGTTACGATAAATATTATATATGTGATATATAATATTGTAACATGATATGATAACTAATGCAACATGTTTAGTGGAGTTTAAACATGATTAGGGTTTGGATTAGGGTTAAGACTTCTAGTTTATTCTAGAAGCTTTTCTTTTGTCATGATAAAGATATTTGTGTTGATTTTTATCTATGACTCATACTTAACCCAACCCAAACCCTAGCCCTTGGTTAATTCTCTACAATGGTTTGGTCAACCATGGTTGCATTATTCATCATATTAATTTATTCATTATTCATCACAAAAGGATTCCCTTCTTCTTCTTCCTTGAGTTCATTCTTGAAAAAGCTTTCTAGTTTTGCTTTTGTGATGAAAGTGAGTGAGAAAAAGATTATAAATGAGAGCAATAATCCTACTTCATCATCCTCATCTATCCTTGCCATTTAGATAAGGGTGTTTACTTCATATTATGAGTGTTAGCTTATGTTAACGAAACATCAAGGTAGATCATCTTTGTATCGAAGATCGGAAGCAAGACTGCATCTTTCTCTTTGTGGAACCTCTCGAGAGTCCGGAACACGATGATCGCAGTGAAGGGACCTCAACACGGAGCTAAAGAAGTGAAGGACCGGATCTACAAAGGTTGTAAACCTCTCCTTTTCTTTTCCTCACTCTAAACAAATCTCAAAAGATCTTGAAGGAGGAAGATGAAGATGGCAAAGCTTTTTGAAGATAATGATAATTCTTATGTTTTAAAAATAAAACAAAAGGATATATATATGTGAGACACTCTCACAACAAACCATAGTTAATATAAATATCTAGATATTTTGTGGTGAGTTAAAGAACAAAGGAAATTAACCAAGGTTAAGTCAATGGTCAACCAAAGAAGTGTGTAGAAACTATGAGTCATTTGTAAAGAAATGAGTCATTAGTTAATTTCCTTTATCTTTTAACTTAAAACAAAAACTATATATTAATATGAACCATGTGAGTCTTGCATTGCCAACTTCAATATATCAACAACCATGATATATATGCATGTATGTATGTGTGTATGCACATCAACATGTATATATACATGCATGCATCCATCAAAAGAATAGGGTTTAGTAAAAGTGAGCTAAAAGTCATTATTAAATCAACATTTGATTTAATAAACCGGTCATATCACATACGACCCGACCAATAGAAAACACCCGATTAACATACGGTATCTCATACACGTATTTAATCGAGTTCCCGCGCATATCTCATATGCACACCACATCGTTTTGCCTGAGCTAGGAAACTTCTGTGTGGGACTCTAAGACTTGTCAATACGCCGGTAGTAGGTGATGATCACATCAAACACCTACAAGCCGCAAGCGGTCAGCTAAACGTAATGGCCACCCGGGTATTGAGCGATCAGAAGAAGAACAAGCGAACTTGTAAAAACTCCCGTCAATCCAACTGGCAACACTTACCGTACAGTACGGTCTCTTCGTCAGAAATGCTGCATATCGAGTCTAGGGATGGAATCGTCGACCCCAATAACACAATAAGTCATGCTGGTATATGGTCTACCACAGATTGAGAAACTACTGATAACACTTATCAGTAATATCTCAGCAGCCCTGGCCAAGGACTTCCTGTTATAGCCAATCGTGCACAGCACAGCATCAACCCCCAATACCGGGAGAGACGAAACCCCTCCTATCGCTCATTGCCTCCATATGCCTCGGGACTATACCTAAAATCCACCTGTTTGTACGACTTTGTAGAGCCGTAGTAGGGTGGAGATCAAGATACAGTGGGAGGACACACAAGGCTCTGTGGCGATCTCAGGTCTACAGACTAACCTGTACCAGTGTCACCTGAGAACTGCTATCCGACGTATGATATAATACCACATAGGAGTTCTCGGTGAGTCCGTTCAGTGTACCCAGTCATACTGAGCACCCATATACAATCTTTGGTGTCAGCACACCAGATGGATATAGGATCATCCATCGCCCATCATATGGAACAAGAATGGTATACGCTAGTCTACACTGGAATATCGATGCCCTGTCTTGATATACCTACGACTAGGAATATTTCAAGGATATGCTTATAGACTACAGGTGTCCCTCTAGTATGATCCACATCATAATCCCAGTAGTCAAGCCAATATCCTTAGGGCTTTATCAACATGTACCAAATGAGTAAAAACACGATCAAGTGAACATATGATAAAGAGAAACCAGATATCATACTATCATGTCGAGCAAGACTGTCCTCTGAATATATATAGACACACACACACACACATCAGTACATACACTATCATATAATGGCCTCTGGGGCATACATATATCCAACAATCTCCCACTTGCACTAAGGCAAATTATTGGCGTATCTCATACCGAACATCTCAAAAAGTTGCTCATGCTGCGGCTGAGGGAAGTCCTTGGTGAATGGATCCGCAGTGTTGTCCTTTGTATCTACTCTCTTAATCTTGATCTCATGGCGATCAACTATCTCCTGGATCAAATGATATCGCCTCAGGATGTGTCTGGACTTCTGATGGGACCTAGGCTCTTTGGCCTACGCCATAGCCCCATTATTGTCACAATACAAAGGTATTGGATCGATAATGGTTGGAACTACTACTAGCTCCGAGATGAACTTCCTCATCTAGACGGCTTCCTTGGCAGCATCATTTGCAGCAATGTACTCAGCTTCCATCGTTGAGTCTTCAACGGTATCCTATTTGGAACTCTTCCAACTTACCTTCCCTCCATTGAGGGTAAATGCAAACCCCGAGATAGACATGCTGTCATCCTTGTCACTCTGGAAGCTTGAATCGATAAAGGCCTCTATTTGTAGATCCCCGTTACCATACATCAAGAACAATTCTTTAGCCCTTCGCGAGTACTTAAGAATGTTCTTCACAGCAATCCAGTGATTCTCCCCTGGGCTTGATTGATATCTGCTTATTACACTAAGTGCATAAGCTACATCAGGACGTGTACACAACATCGCATACATTATCGATCCTACTGCCGAAGCATAGGGAATAATGCTCATGTGAGCTCTCTCTTTATCAGACTTTAGGCAATCGTCCTTGGAGAGAGTGACCCCGTGGCAAGCGGGTAAGGCACCGCGCTTGGAGTCTTCCATACTAAACCTCTTTAGGATGGTGTTGATGTACTTGGTTTGGGACAATCCCAATAACCATTTGGATCTATCCCTATAGATCTGTATGCCTAATATGTACGTGGCATCACCCAGGTCCTTCATGGAGAACCTTTGTGATAAGAATGATTTGACCGACTGTAGCATAGGAATATCATTTCCTATCAGAAGTATGCCATCCACGTGCAATACGAGGAATGCAATAGATTTCCCTACAGTCTTCTTATAAACACAAGGTTCATCTGGATTTTTGATAAAAGCAAACTCTTTGATAACATCATCAAAACAGATGTTCCAACTCCGTGATGCTTGCTTTAATCCATAAATGGATTTAAGCATCTTACATGCTTTTCCGCTGCTCCCATTGTCAATGAAGCCCTCTGGCTGATCCATATAAATGCATTCATCTAAATCACCATTTAGAAATGCAGTTTTAACGTCCATCTGTCAGATTTCATAGTCGTAGTGAGCAGCAATAGCAAGTAGGATCCGAATGGATTTAAGAATGGCTACCGGAGAGAAAGTCTCATCATAGTCCAAACCTGGTCTTTGACGAAAACCTTTCGCTACCAACCTTGCCTTATAAGTCTCTACCTGTCCATCTACACCGATCTTTCTTTTAAAGATCCATTTGCAGCCTACAGGTTTTATCCCGGAGGGTACATCCTCCAAAGTCCATACTTTGTTGGTGTACATGGACTCCATTTTGGATCTCATGGCATCCAGCCATTTCAAAGAGTCACCACTCGTGATAGCTTGATGAAAACTGGCAGGATCATCATCATCCATGATGCAATCTTCTGTATCACTATCAATGAGAAAACCGTAGTATCTCTCCGGTGGGTGAGAAGTCCTACCAGATCTACGGAGTAGCTGAGGTTCATTAGATTCTGTTACAACATCAGGTTCAACCAAGTCGTCATTTGTAACTTGTGTTTCTAGAACCTCTTCTAGATCTACCACATTGCCATCAACATCATTTGGAAAAATCTCATTTTCTAAAAATGTGGCATACTGAGAAACAAACACCTTTTGTTCCACCTTATGGTAGAAAAGATACCCAAACGAATGTTTTAAATATCCCACAAATATACATTTGACCGATCGTGTCTCTAGTTTGTCCGGATTCTGCTTTTTGACAAAAGCCAGACAACCCCAAATCTTAACTCGTTTAAGAGATGGTCTCTTCCCATGACATATCTCATATGAAGTGGTAGACACGGTATTGGTTGGAACTTTGTTTAACAGAAAAGCTGCAGTTTCCAATGCATGCCCCAAAAAGGAGAGGGGTAACTCAGAATCACTCATCATGGATCGTACCATATCTAATAGGGTACGATTCCGTCGCTCTGACACACTGTTGTGCTGTGGTGTGTAAGCGGGAGTGAGCTGAGAGAGAATCCCATTCTCTTTTAGGAAGTCCAAGAACTCAGTACTTAAGTACTCTCCACCTCGATCTGATCAAAGTATCTTGATTCTCATTCCTGTTTGTTTTTCTACTTCAAGTTTGTACTCCTTGAATTTCTCAAAAGCTTCAGACTTATGCTTTATCAAAAGCACATGACCGAATCTTGAGAAATCATCAGTAAAAGTTATGAAGTAACAAAAACCGTCTCTTGCATGTGTAGAAATTGGCCCCACATTCATCACTATGTATGAGGACTAGGAGCTCAGTAGCCCTTTCTCCGTGTCCAGTAAACGGAGTTTTGGTCATTTTACCTTTGATACAAGACTGGCAAGTTGCATAAAATTTATACTCAAAAGAATTTAAATATCCATCTTTATGAAGCTTGTTTAGTCTTGTTTCATTAATATGACCAAGTCTACAATGCCAAAGAAAAGCTTCATTTATATCTGAAAATTTTCTTTTTCTTATGTGTTGAATGTTGAAAACTGTGTGTTGATTAAGGACGTATATCCCGTTATTAAGTGTACCACGACCAATCAACTCTTGATTAAGTCTAATGTTCATAACATTGTGTTGCACAGCAAAATGATATCCTTCATTGTCTAACAAAGAAACGGATATAATATTACAAAGCATACTTGGCGCAAAATAACCTGGGTTCAAAACCAATATACAACCCGATGGAAACCCTAGGTGATACTTTCCTACTGAAACTGCATTTACATTGGAACCATTTCCAACATAGAGAGTATGATCACCTGTCTTCAAAACTCTGCTATTTCTCAACGCCTGCACAGAATTGCAAATATGAGAACCCCAACCGGTATCTAATACCCAGGAAGCAGAGTTAATACAAAAACAGTTTTCAACTACGAACACACCTGAAGCTGAAGCATCACCATGCTTCTTCTTGAGTTCAAGGTACTCAGTACAGTTCCGCTTCCAGTGTCCCGTCTTCTTGCAGTGGAAGCATTCTCCTTTCCCCGATTCCCCAACCTTGGACTTGTCTTTCCTCTTAACCTTTTTGACTCCGCCCTTAGGTTTGGTGGGTTTCTTCTTCATCTTTCCATTGGCCCTAGCCTTCGGGCGAGAGGAGGAAGATAGCCCAACACCGAAAACGGGAGTCTTTACTGACTTCAACGTGCTCTCTGTACTCCTTAACATATTAAGAAGTTCAGGTAGTTCCTTCTCCATATTGTGCATGTTGAAGTTAAGTATAAATTAAGCAAAGGTGGAGGGGAGAGACTGTAAAATAATATCCGTATATTGCCCATTGTCTATTATCCACCCAAGGTCCTCAAGCTCTTCTATGATAGCTATCATCTTCAGAACATGGTCTCCTACTACTGTGCCAAGGGCCATTCGCATCTGAAACAGCTTTCTGGATGCTTCGTATCGTAATACGCGAGATTGCTCTCCATACAACTCTTTTGTATGGAGGAATATGGATTGTACTTCCATATTCTCGTGCTGCTTCTGATGTGTGTTATCCATCGATGCAAGCGTGAGGCATTTGGCCGTGGAACAGTCAGCGTCCCATGTCTTGCGGACTTCCCTATCCGCAACTGAAGGTTTAGGACCTAGGATGAGCGGGGTTGGAGCCGTGAGGACATATGATACCTTATCATAAGTCAAGGCAATGTTGAGATTCCTCAGCCAGTCTTTATAATTGGTCCCATTCAGTTAATTTTTATCTAATAGAAGCTTGAGTCCTGACATTTGTATCTGCTATTAGGAGAGAGAAAAGAATACACTCAGCGAAAACTCTTGCAAAGATCAGATTGGTTATTATCTTGTCTAATCGATATCTCCCACTGTTTTTATCAAATTTTCTTTAAAAGCTTTAAAAAGAAAACTAGCCGGGATTAATTACATTCTATAACTTCGCTAACCGTTATGCCAGGCCGGTGCTGGTACTTGAGGTGAAGGGTCCCGGCAGCGCCCCGGCCGTCGAAACGCGGCCAAAATGCGGAACAAAAATTTCTAAAACTGGCGCTACCGCTACCCGAATCCCGGATCGACCTTAAACCCTAAACTAGAAAACTAACTAAGAGTTAGAATCGTTATACCGAGTTGATCCGTGTCCTTCGGTCTTCATTCCAAGCTCCTAGTGATCCTTTGACGATGTTTGGTTGCCGGTCTTCCTTCGTCTCCGATGATCCACCCGAGAGAAACGGCGCAAGCTCCAACCTCGACAAACGAGGTAACCGACGCTCCAAAGTCGCTAGCGATGGAGAGTGGGGGTGTACTAGTGTGTCACTATGATTTTCTCTCATCCCTTGAGCTCAAGAGAGCATCCATGGAAGATGAATGATGGTGGTGAAGCTTTTGGCATGAGCATAGGAAAATGACTAAGTTTCTTTCTGTGAATGAGAGAGTGAGAGAGGGAGAGAGCTACCATGTAAATTAATCATCTAACCAAATGAAAACCCCATCCACAAAATATCGCCGGCCCCCCCTCTCTCTCCAATCAACAAAAAACATTTTCTTTTTTGAACATTTTGCATTAAACAAATGAGACCATACTTTGCACCATGCCACAAAACCATACCTCCTTCCCACCTCATTTCCCAAATAATTTTCAATAAAGAAAATCATTAATGAGGTGGCACCTTCTAAAAGCTATTCCGTATAAAATACGGAATACTTCCCTGTACATGTACCGAAATACATATACGCGTATTCGTACCAAAATACAAATAGCCGAGAGAGAAAACGAATAGTGAACAATAATACTAGAATACGTATATACAAATACATACATAAATTATTAAATCAAAACCTGATTTAATAAACTGGCTTAATCCAAAGCCGCTAGTATTATCACCCGTCCAATTAAAGTCTGCGCAGTAAAAGCACATATTTAATCGTACACCCGTATGTATCAACATACAACATGTACACCATATCGCCTGAACCGTGAAAACCCTCTGTGTGGGACTCTAAAGACTCGTCAATACGCTGGCAGTGAGTTTAACCACAAGCACGTCAGCGGCACTAGCGGTGCGTAACGGCTACCCAGGTATTGAGCGAAAGGGAGGCCGACGAGCAAACTCATCCTGAACCCCTACTGAGCCTGTCAGTGACAATATCCGTACAGTCCGGTTTGTTCGTCTAAGAGTATCGCATATCGAGTCTAGGGGGGTGGATAAAGTCAGACCCCCAACAACGCGATATTTAGTGTCGGTATGAAACCCATCACCACCTGAGAAACTATCGATCCTGGATCGGTAATTCTCATCCACCGTGGCCACGGATTTATGGTGATGGCCATCCGTACACAACACGACATCAATCCCCAATACCAGGGGAGACGAATCCCCGACGATCCGATCACTGCCTCCATGTGGCTCGGGACTGTACCCAACTAAAACCTGTTTGTATGACTCCTTTGAACCGTGGTAGGGTAGTAATCAAAGCACAGTGGGAACTCACACGAGACAAATGACGATCTCAGGTCGACAGACTAACCTGTACACATGTCACCTGGGAACTGCTATCTGACAATAGGTATAATACCAACTAGCAGGTTCCTGGCGAGTCCGTCCAGTGTACTCATAACCCAATGAGCACCTTTATACTATCTTAGGTGAACAAACTAACACCAATGGCTTATGAGACCTAGCAACCGCCCCTCGTCGGGGTCTCGATCAGTATACACTAGTCTACACTGGAGTATCGATGCCTGGTCTCGATACTCCCACGACTAGGGACATTTAAGGATGTGCTTATAGACCCCCAGCTCCTACATATGTGATCGCCATCATAATGCTGGCAGTCAAGCAAGAATCCTATGGACTCTATCAACATGTATATGATGATAAAGACAAACGGGATAGCATACTATCATCTTGAGTAAGACTGTTTTATCGGTATAGGTCCTCACTCAATCATCATAATCATAAGTCCGCGACTATGATAATTGCCTTGAGGGCACTATAGCCAACAATCTCCCACTTGCACTTAAGGCCAATTATTGCGATGTCGCATACTTACAGCCCGTGTGATACCGAACACTCAACTTCTCTACTAATCAGTTTCGTAAAGCCTGTTTACAAAAATGATTGCGTTCGAGAAACAGCCTCTGAGAGTGGATCCGCTCCAATGTTTCTTTCTGTATCTCTCTTAATCTCAACTTCGCGGAGAAAACTATCTCCCGAAACGAGCAATACCTATCTTAGAATTTGTCTGGATATCTGATGGGACCTAGTTCACAAATGAACTCCAAATCCAGCAAAATACTTAGACTGTATCGTCCACTAAATTTAATCAGTATCCTGCGCCTTGCCTTTCCTCAGTATCCACTTGGACCACCTGTCCAACATACTGTCCCTCAAAAGAGGGAAAAACTATAACTCTGACAGTCACTCTGTCATCCAGGTCACCTTGGAAGCCTGAAATGATAACAGTCTGCTGAAGGAGGCTGCCGTTACCATATCCCTAGGACATTCACTTATGTTCATAAACTGCTTCCCAATGTTTCTCCACGATTGGATTAATATATCTGCTTATGGCATCTAGTGAAAAAGCAATATCTGGTGTGGTAATTGACATTTCATGACTAACTCAATTGGCCTAGCCAATGATATGTTAATCATGTAGATCCCTCTCCCCTTTAGTCTGTAAGACACCTTTAGAGATGTTGACTCCATCACCTGCAGGTACACCACCATGCCAGGATTCGTCCATTTAATGTCAAAATACCCAGATTAGGATACTTCCAAAATCTAGATCCAAAACCATAGATCTAGTAACCAGAAAACCTGATATTACATCCATATCCTATGTGGAGAAAACAACTGTGTGACAACCAAAGTATAACCGATCGTAGTATAGGAATATTTCTTCCTATCAAGTGCATGTCATCCCAATACCTGGACATCACTCTCTACTACCTTCTTAGCAGATCCATTTCCTATTCTGATGAGGTCAAAGACTGTGACAGTCACATCAAAAATAGATGATCTTTTTCCGCTATACCTGCTTTAGTTTATAAATAGACATAAGCTACTTGTCTACTATGCTTCCGCTGCTCCTACTGACTACAACAACCTTCTGGCAGAGTTATATACACGTGCATTTCCAAAGCTAGTTTAGAATGACGCTATACTCATCCTCCTGCCGGGTCTTATAGTCTAGAACAGCAGCAATGGAAAGTTTGGGTAAACAAGAACCTCCCTGTCACCGTTACTGAGAAGTCCGAAGTACCTCTCGGGTGCCAGAGGTTACCCACCAAAATCTATGTAGTGGCTAATGGAACGTGAAAAACAATTGAATCCGTAGGTTCTATTAAATCTTCAGTAATCGTTTGTGGTTCTGGAATCACTTCCAGTTCTACCATACTCCCACTTGTGTTTTCTGAAAAAATCCATTTTATTAAAACCGTGGCGAGTCAAGAACAATATAAATATTGATCTTCCAGATGGTAGAAAGTTAACCCTCGTCAAAGCCCGGGATAACCCACAAAACAGCCATTACTGAAACGTGCCTTGAGTTTATCCGGATTCTGGTTTTAAGCATCAACCGGACAACTCCCTATACCTTAACATCGTTAAGATATAAATTGATTCTATATAAATCTAATATAGAAACAAAAGCACTAATCTAATTTGAACCAGATTCAAAATCATGCAGCTGTCTCCAGTGCATATCAACCAAATGGAAAGAGGACAATCAACATTACTCATCTAGAAGTGCATCCACATATGAGTAACCCGAAAGAGAAGCAAGTTCTCAAAACCATTACTATCGGTGGAATACCAAACACAAGTATCTACATCTTCGACTTCATCGAAGAATCCCGATACTTCCAACAAATGATTCACTACTTTATTCTTATACCTATAACTTCTCAATATCTGGACTTTGCATTTCAACGAAATAACTGTCTAGAACTGGAGAAGTCACAAGTAAACAGAATATAGTACGAGTACCAACCCCATTGTCTTAACGGACACTGGACAACATACAATATTTTGTATAAGTCCCCTGAGTCCAATAACTCAAACTCTGTGCGTCGTAGGTTGAAAAACTGTACTTTGGTTAAGAAGAATTACACCGCTGTTGAATGCATTTTACCTAATCACCAACTGATATAGGTAAATGTCACAGACATAATTTCAAAAAGTTATATCTCACTTTATAAAATAAATGTACAGATATATCAGTTTGAAATTGGTGCATAACAACGGATATTCAAAACCAAATATTTGTCATCCGGCAAAATCCAGATGATTTCCTCAAACATCATCAATTACAACGAATTCCGATATATTGAGGATCTAATCACCCAATTCCCAATATCTTACTCCCACTCACCATCCGTAATAACATGCAGATGTGAGAAACTGATCTGGTAAATACATACCCTGGAGTTAAATTCTAACTGGGAAAACAGTTATCAATTAACATCGTACAGTGAAACTGAAATATAAAATGTTTCAAAAGGGTTAGCTGGTATTCCTAGTAACGCCTCTTTCATTATCCAGAATCATGACAGTAACCATATACTTACCTGCCCTCACTACAATCCCTTTATTATGTCTTTACTTATTACCTTCTGTACACCTCTTTTATGCTAATTGGTTTTCTTCATTCCCTACCCTTAGGCACCAGCCTAAGGTTTGGAAGAAGACTATCCAATAAGCGTAATAGGTGTACTCTCCTAATCCTAAGATCCCTCGAAACCCGAGAGAAGGTAAAGAGAAAAGACATCTGAATAATCCTATTAAATTTCTCCTCAACCAGAATCCATCCTCGAAAATATTCCTTCGAGTTCGTATGTAACTATACGATGGATTTATCCAATGGAAGTGGATATCCGTAGTGATACGGAGTGTCCTAGAGAAAAGCAAAGTGGATGTAGGAGTGGCAGGGGTATACACGGTTTTTGTCGTGAATGATGGTGTTCGCAATTTCCTTTGCCATTATTCTAATCCTTTTATATGTCTTTACTTATTACCTTCTCTACACCACAGTTAAGCTTGTTGGTTTTCTTCCTTCCTTACCGTTCGACACCTGCCTATGGTCTTAAGGAAGACTATCCAATAAGCTCAATAGGTGTACCCTCTCCTAATCATAGGAGCCCTCACAACCTGAGAGAAAGTAAAGAGAAAAGACAACCGAATAATCCTATTCATTCTCTCCAGAACCAGAATCCATCCTTGAAAAAATTCCTTCGAGTTCGTATATAACCATACGATGGATTTATCCAATGGAAGTGGATGTTCGTAATAATACGGGGTGTTCTGGAGAAATGCAAAGGTGATATAGAAGTGGCAATGATGTTTATGACACCGTGACATTCCAAAAGCCAAAGTGTTTTAAGAAGGTTCGGTCAACTTGGTTTCATGAGTTTTAGTCAAAGGTCGGGTCATAGTCACAGCCAGAGAGAGAGAGAAGAAACACTCAGCGTGCACTCTAACCTAGATCAGAATGGTCAATCATTTTATCTAATCTGGATGGCTCCCACTGTTTCCTCGAATTCTCCACCAAACCTAAAAGGAGAATTAGTCGGAATCACCCCGAGGAGTAATCCTACTCATCAGTGGGAATCGGGATCCAACTATTATCGCATGATAACTTGATGGAAGCCACTCATGTCACCACACTCCAGAAGTTATGCGGCCTGGCAAGTTTCCTGTATGTTTGAAACTCCCGATATAATTTTTTACCCCAAGCAGCTTATGACCTTGACCAACAAATCATAAGTTGCAAGTTAAGTTCTACCGTCATTGTCCTGATTAATTTAGACCCACCCGTACTCGCCCTTGACGGATGCCAACAAGGCTGCACGACTGTCCTAGATTAATGCATATCCATGCTACAGAGAAGTAACACATAGCTACCAAACACTATGCCTTGACGGAAGCCAACAAACATAGCACGAATACTAGGCGCTACTTTTCTGAAATGACGGAGGACTACGACTGGTTTTTGGCGAAAAACCTTTAACGTAATGAACTTGATATCGTTGAAGGAATCCAAGTGGCTTTTATAAATATATAGTGGTGAAAACTTTTACTAAAGAGGTCACTCCCGGTGAAGGGATCTCGGCTCTTTCCCCGTCGAATGAGGTGCAGGATATCCCAAACTGAATACCTCGATGCAAAGCAAAAATAATCGACTATAGTAAATTTATTACGTTGACGTAAACTTTTACCCAAGGGGACACTCCCGATGAAGGGATCTCGGCCCTTGCCTCGTCGAATGAGGTGCAGGATATTCCAAAATGAATACCACGATGCAAAGCAAAAGAGAACGTCTGTAATGTCAGTTTTTAAAAACTTGGTTCCAACAACATCAAATATAGGTTTGTTTTATCCTTGCATTGATAAGAATCTATGCAGTCCCATCAATTAATCACACCAGAAAAGAACAAAAATAAAATGTACGTATATGCCATCCGCATTCGCCACTGGGTCCCGTCATCACCCGTTAGGTTACTTAACTAACGACAGAGCGGGGACTGGGCTAGCGCGGGTGCAAAACATATACAACATCTACTAGTATATATAAATATATATATATAACATTCATCCCATGCATGATATAAAGCAACATCACAGAAACATCACAGAAGCAATACAGAATGGTGGATAATCTGGAGCCCCGGGTTTCACTTGAGCCGCAAGTGAGACCCGATGTTCCTTGTCGTGTGGATAGCATGTGCAATGAAACCTCGAACCTTACGAGCGTGGCAAGTTATCCACCAAAACCAGAAGTGAGGCAGCCCCCTTCAGCAACGTGAATGGACCACCCAGCACTTCACGGAATCGGTAACTTGAGCACCCCTCCTGGGTCACCTATACCCCCTATGAGTGCGGCGAATAACCCGCCAATTCTAGAGTAAGGTCCCCTCTATCTGAATGCCTTGAGATGTGGACCAGTTGCCCTCTAGAACCCGGCTATTCATGCACCCCACCGCGGGGTAATCCTAGTACAGAAAATAAAATAATATATAAGGGTGATATCGACCTCAGCCCGGTCGTGCCCCAAAAGAATAATATACAAACTGGCAGTGGCAGCAGTCCACATGTCGGACGCTCGCCCCGCAATATCAAATGTACAAATGAAATAAAACTGTACTAACATTGCACCATAGCTATCAACCACGACGATCCAACCAACATCACAGCACATTACAGAACATCAACGTGAATGTCACGTTCGCAAACTTGTCTAAAAGACATATAGCAATTAGACGAGTTTACCGATCAAATGACATTCACGGTCGCAGATAGAAACGTAAGTACTGATAAACGCACACTTAAATATCGATCGACAAAATTCCAAATTGGCCCCAATAGCAAAATAATACTTCACTGAAACCTGGGCCAAAACTGAATATCACAAAAATCACAATTTTACATCAGGAGGCTATAGTAAAAATTTGGAAGCCCGTCGCTACTAAATGGCCGCGGAACCGCCGCCAATAGGGGGTTAGTGCGGCAGATCTACGGCACTTTAGTGGCATCACGAGCTCAAATTTTTTGCGTAGCCTTATATTTGCCTGCACGGAATTTAAAGATGCATGAAATAATTTTTTGACCACTTTTGAAAATCAACAGCAAACCCAAAACTGAAATCATGTTTTTTGTAAATTCCGTCGATCAATCTTTTAAGCACGTTTAAACAAGCTAGTAAAGGGTTTAAAGGGTGGCTCTGATACCATGAAGGGTCCCGGCAGCGCTCCGGCCGTCGAAACGCGGCCAAAATGCGGAACAAAAATTTCTAAAACCGGCGCTACCGCTACCCGAATCCCGGATCGACCTTAAACCCTAAACTAGCAAACTAACTAAGAGTTAGAATCGTTATACCGAGTTGATCCGTGTCCTTCGGTCTTCATTCCAAGCTCCTAGTGATCCTTTGACGATGTTTGGTTGCCGGTCTTCCTTCGTCTCCGATGATCCACCCGAGGGAAATGGCGCAAGCTCCAACCTCGACAAACGAGATAACCGACGGTCCAAAGTCGCTAGCGATGGAGAGTAGGGTTGTACTAGTGTGTCACTATGATTTTCTCTCATCCTTTGAGCTCAAGAGAGCATCCATGGAAGATGAATGAAGGTGGTGAAGCTTTTGGCATAAGCATAGGAAAATGACTAAGTTTCTTTGTGTGAATAGAGAGAGAGAGAGAGAGAGCTAGCATGTAAATTAATCATCTAACCAAATGAAAACCCCATCCACAAAATATCGC
The DNA here is from genome assembly GCA_030015575.1 of Agapanthus africanus. Taxonomy (NCBI): domain Eukaryota; kingdom Viridiplantae; phylum Streptophyta; class Magnoliopsida; order Asparagales; family Amaryllidaceae; genus Agapanthus; species Agapanthus africanus. Next base: position 60,620,934 of record JASDDO010000029.1, read on the forward strand.
CGGCCCCTCTCTCTCTCTAATCAACTAAAAACATTTTCTTTTTCCAACATTTTGCATTAAACAAATGAGACCATACTTTGCACCATGCCTCAAAACCATACCTCCTTTCCACCTCATTTCCCAAATAATTTTCAATAAAGAAAATCATTAATGCGGTGGCACCTTCTAAAAGCTATTCCGTATAAAATACGGAATACTTCCCGGTACATGTACCGAAATACATATACGCGTATTCGTACCAAAATACGAACAGCCGAGAGAGAAAACGAATAGTCAACAATAATACTAGAATACGTATATACAAATACATATGTAAATTATTAATCAAAACCTGATTTAATAAACTGGCTTAATCCTAGGCAGCTAGTATTATCACCCGTCCAATTAAAGTCGGTGCAGTAAAAGCACATATTTAATCGGACACCCATATGTATCAACATACAACATGTACACCATATCGCCTGAACCGTGAAAACCCTCTGTGTGGGACTCTAAAGACTCGTCAATACGCTGGCAGTAGGTTTAACCACAAGCACGTCAGCGACACTAGCTGTACGTAACGGCTACCCAGGTATTGAGCGAAAGGGAGGCCGACGAGCAAACTCATCCTGAACCCCTACTGAGCTGTCAGTGACAATATCCGTACAGTCCGGTCTGTTCGTCTAAGAGTATCGCATATCGAGTCTAGGAGGGTGGATAAAGTCAGACCCCCAACAACGCGATATTTAGTGTCGGTATGAAACCCATCACCACCTGAGAAACTATTGATTCTGGATCGGTAATTCTCGTCCACCGTGGCCACGGATTTATGGTAATGGCCATCCGTACACAACGCGACATCAACCCCCAATACCAGGGGAGACGAATCCCCGACGATCCGATCACTGCCTCCATATGGCTCGGGACTGTACCCAACTAAAACCTATTTGTACGACTCCTTTGAGCCGTGGTAGGGTAGTAATCAAAGCACAGTGGGAACTCACACGAGACAAATGAAGATCTCAGGTCGACAGACTAACCTGTACACATGTCACCTAGGAACTGCTATCTGACAATAGGTATAATACCACTAGCAAGTTCCTGGCGAGTCCGTCCAGTGTACTCATAACCCAATGAGCACCTGTATACTATCTTAGGTGAACAAACTAACACCAATGGCTTGTGAGACCTGGCCACCGCCCCTCGTCGGGGTCTCGATCAGTATACACTAGTCTACACTGGAGTATCGATGCCCGGTCTCGATACTCCCACGACTAGGGACATTTAAGGATGTGCTTATAGACCCCCAGCTCCCACGTATGTGATCGCCATCACAATGCTGGCAGTCAAGCAAGAATCCTTTGGGCTCTATCAACATGTATATGAAGATAAAGACAAACCAGATAGCATACTATCATCTTGAGTAAGACTGTTTTATCGGTATAGGTCCTCACTCAATCATCATAATCACAAGTCCGCGACTATGATAATTGCCTTGAGGGCACTATAGCCAGCATGAGGGAGGTTCCCTGTGCTTTTGCACATACCTAATTAAAATAAACCTCGTCTTCCCAGAGGCTTAGCCCGTTTGACACCTTTCTAGAAACCTAATGGGTTAGCTAATTGTAAAGTGCAAAACTCTCCCGGGAGCAACTTTTTCTCATAGTGGGATCGGGATCCTACTATCATATAGAAGGTATTCAATCTCTTTGCAAATTTTAACTCTTGAAATTCCCGATATTATTTTTACCCCTAGTACTCATGACCTTAACTATGGTCAACATATCATAAGTACTAGTCAAGTTCTTCCCGTCATTTCGTGATTAACTAGACCCACCCATATGACCCTTAACTAAAATCAACATAATCATATGAATGTCCTAACTAATCTGCATCATATGCAGTGTAGGAAGACATCACTTAGCTACCGTACACTGCGCCTTAACTAAAGTCAAAATACGCAGCACGAATACTAAGTACTCTGCTTCCTAAAATGATGCTTCCTAAAATGACGGAGGGTTGCGGATAGTTTTTAAGAAAACTTTTAATGCTTTGAACTTGATATCGTTGTAGAATCCAATGGGTTTAAAAGGAGTGGCTTAAGCTCCGCATTTTGAAACTTTCTTTTCATAAAAGGCCGAGTGTGTTTCAAATCCGATTCTACAACATCTTTTTAGATTCATTTTTCTTTACATTAATCTCATTAATGTAGTCCCATCATTTAATTCCTTAAGCCATCACAGAAAGAAACGAAAATATAACGTACGCTTAAAGCCACTCGCATTTGTTACAGTGTCCCGTTATGCACCGTTAGGTTACTTAACTAACGGCATACCAGGACGGGGCTAGCGCGGGTGCAAAACATAAGCAACGTCTATTATATATCATATATATAATATTCCATTCGTCTCAGATATATTAAATGAACACATCAAAGAATATAAGCAGCAGAAGCACAATTAATATAGGATATCTAGGAGGTCCGTATTTTGTATTTAGCCATCAATAGAAAATACGGATTCCACGGTCGCGATGAATAGCCAAGCCTACATGCCTAGACCCCTACGAGAGCGGCAAGCGACCCTACCAATTCTGGAGTTTAGGATACCCGGTCTCGACTCCTCGAGATGGCCTCCCACTGAACCCCAGAACCCGGTCACTTGTGCTCCCCTCCTTGGGTCTATCCTAATGCAGAAAAGTAAATAATATACAACACTGGTGACATCATCCTTAACCCGGAAGTGCCCCAAATAAATGAATATTACATACAATTGAATTTTACATGAATGAAAAGAAAACTCTCAACTCACATAAAACCCCCGGCTATTCAATCACGACAATCATGCATATCAAATCTCAGCAACACATAATATCACATATCATCAACGTAAGTAAGTATGCGTACCCCGATTGTTGTTGATGTATAGCAACGAAACCGGCGATACACCACATACTACAGTTACGGTCACAGAGAAATAAAATGAAAAACTACAACAATTGGAATCGTAACTGCTTTTAGACAACACAAACCCGGAATATCACATATCCAAGATTTCATGCCTAACAATGTAAAGCTCGCATTTAGGTCTAACCCATGAAAACACCTTTTCAAAACAAGTCGGATAATTCAACAAAATTTTTGATTATTCCCGAGACCGAAATGCTAGATTCACACGCAACAAACAAATTTGTAGATTCCAATTATTGTATCAAATACTAATAAACTAGGCACAGTTAAAACATTCGATCGAACGATTGAACACCCAAAGACTTCTCAGAAAGCTCAACACTTGAGCGGATTTAAAATTTACCAGAAACTGCAACATTTACATACGGGCCAGCGCAAGAAGGCACAGTCCAAGCTTCACCAACGGCGCCGCGGAACCACCCTAGAATGACCATTCTTGTTGCGGTTCCACGGTCCTTTAGTGGAGTTAGGGCTTCGTACTTCTTATGGGCCCATAAAATACCCTGCACGATTTTCTGAGTATTTTTAATGTGAAAAAAATCCACGTTTTTGAAAAATTTCCAGAAAGCACCCTTCGGGCGTCGATTTTCGTTCGTTCGAGGTTTTTAACGTCGTCTAGGTTACTCTAAAGCTCTAGCTTGGCTCTGATACCACTGTAGGATTTCCTTATCATCTCATATATGGTTTGGAAGCATCACACACGCCACAACTTTGATTTTAAGAGGTGCTAAGCAAACTTAACTGGGAATCGAACTAGAAATATTGAGTAATAACTAATAGTATCACATGTAAAAATTAATCTATCACTAAGTGGAGAAACTACAACCTTTGTAGATCTCCTAGGGTGACTCCTTGGATCTCCTAAAGTTTGGAAAAGCTCGCTTGAACACTTCCGAGTCTACGACGATCGACCGAAGTCCTTTGCTCAACGCTTGTTGCTTCACTTGATCTTTCAAATCGGTGGAGCAAACACCCTACACAAGAGAGCAAGAGATGTGTAGGATGATGAAGTGGTTTATGTTATCACTTAAAACCCTCTCTTTTTCTTTTCCTCACTCTAAACAAATCTCAAAAGATCTTGAAGAAGGAGGAAGATGAAGATGGCAAAGCTTTTTGAAGATAATGATAATTCTTATGTTTTAAAAATAAAACAAAAGGATATATATATGTGAGACACTCTCACAACAAACCATGGTTAATATAAATATCTAGATATTTTATGATGAGTTAAAGAACAAAGGAAATTAACCAAGGTTAAGTCAATGGTCAACCAAAGAAGTGTGTAGAAACTATGAGTCATTTGTAAAGAAATGAGTCATTAGTTAATTTCCTTTATCTTTTAACTTAAAACAAAAACTATATATTAATATGAACCATATGAGTCTTGCATTGCCATCTTCAATATATCAACAACCATGACATATATGCATGTATGCATGTGTGTATGCACATCAACATGTACATAGACATGCATGCATCCATCAAAAGAATAGGGTTTAATAAAAGTGAGCTAAAAGTCATTATTAAATAAACATTTGATTTAATAAACCAGTCATATCACATACGACCCGACCAATAGAAAACACCCGATTAACATACGGTATCTCATACACATATTTAATCGAGTTCCCGCGCATATCTCATATGCACACCACATCGTTTTTCCTGAGCTAGGAAACTTATGTGTGGGACTCTAAGACTCGTCAATTTGCCGGCAGTAGGTGATGATCACATCAAACACCTACAAGCCACAAGCGGTCAGCTAAACGTAATGGCCACCCGGGTATTGAGCGATCAGAAGAAGAACAAGCGAACCTGTCAAAACTCCCGTCAATCCAACTGGCAACACTTACCGTACAGTCCGGTCTCTTCGTCAGATATGCTGCATATCGCATCTAGGGATGGAATCTTCGACCGCAATAACTCAATAAATCATGCCGGTATATGGTCTACAATAGATCGAGAAACTACTGATAACACTTATCAGTAATATCTCAGCAGCCCTGGCCAGAGACTTCCTTTTATAGCCAATCGTGCACAGCACAGCATCAACCCACAATACCGGGAGAGACGAAACCCCTCCTATCGCTCATTGCCTCCATATGCCTCGAGACTGTATCCAAAATCCACCTGTTTGTACGACTCAGTAGAGCAGTAGTAGGATGGAGATCAAGATACAGTGGGAGGACACACAAGGCTCTGTGGCGATCTCGGGTCTACAGACTAACCTGTACCAGTGTCACCTGAGAACTGCTATCCGACGTATGATATAATACCATATAGGAGTTCTCGGTGAGTCCGTTCAGTGTACCCAGTCACACTAAGCACCCGTATACAATCTTTGGTGTCAGCACACCAGATGGATATGGGATCATCCATCGCCCATCATATGGAACAAGAATGGTATACGCTGTTAGTCGTATGTATGCCCTAGAGGCCAGTATTGTACAGATGATGTATATTATATTGGATGCTTGGACATATATAGAGATGACTTTCTTGCTCGATATGATAGTATGCTATCTGGTTACTCTTTATCTTAACATGTACACTTGTCTCTTTAAACTGTCTTATAGTTACATGTTGATAAAGCCCTTAGGATGTGTACTTGACTACCTAGACTATGATGCAGATCATACTAGTGGGGACATGGTAGTCCATAAGTACATCCTTCAAGGTCCCTAGTCGTGGGTGTATCGAGACGGGGCATCGATATACCAGTGTAGACTAGCGTATACGCTTCTCGACCCATGAGATGGGCGATGGATGATCCCATATCCATTGGTGTTTGACATCAGAGATGGTATACGGGTGCTCAGTGGAGACTGGGTACACTGGACGGACTCGCCGAGAACTCCCAGATGGTATTATACCTCACGTCAGATGGCAGTTCTCAGGTGACACTTGTACAGGTTAGTCTGTAGACCCGAGATCGTCATAGAGTCATGTGTGATTCCCACTGTGCTTTGATCTCCACCTTAACACGTCCATGAGGGCGTGCAAAACGGTGGTCTTTGGGTACAGTCCAGAGTCACATGGAGGCAATGAGCGATAGGAGGGGTTTCGTCTCTCCCGGTATTGGGGGTTGATGTTGCGCTGTGCTTGATTGACCGTAACAGGGAAGTCCCTAGCCAGGGCTGATCAGAGATTTGCTGGTAAGTGTTACCAGTAGTTTCTCGACCCGTTATGAGCCTCACATCGGCATGACTTATCGGTTATTGGGGTCTGACGTATACCACCCCTAGACTTGATATGCGACATATCAGACGAACAGACCGGACTGTACGGTAGGTGTTACTGGTTGGATTCACAGGAGTGTGAGCGGGCTAGCTCGTCGATCTTCTGATCGCTCAATACCCGGATGGACGTTACGTTTAGCAGACCGCTTGCGGCTTGTGGGTGCTTGATATGATCATCATCTGCTACCGGCTTATTGACGAGTCTTTAGAGTCCTACACAGAGGTTTCCTGGCTCAAGCGAAACGAAATAGGAGTGCATATGAGATATGTGCAGGACCGAGAATGATGCGTGTATATGATACCGTATTTCATTCTCGTGATGAATGTTTCGATTGGTTATATGCGATATAACCTAGTTATCGAATCGTAGATTGATTCGATAAGTCGATACATTGGATACTAGTCGGTTATGTGCGACAAGACCGGGTCATTGAATCAAGTGTTGATTTAATGATTTAATGTATAATTATATATTTGATATATTACTATGCATTAACTAGTATTGGTTCACTTTAATAGGATTTTCTCACTTGTAGTTCACAAGTTGTATATGTGATATACTTTTGTGCACTACAATGTGTCATGTTTGATGATGCATGTAAATTGGTTTTGTGTTAAGACTTAAACCATGGTTATGATAATAGTTAGGGTTTTGATTTATTTACTTATTTATTTATCTATTCTTTTTTGATAAATAAATAAAAGATAACAAAATGGTTTCTTTCATGAAGCTTGATGAAGCTTCATGAAGCTTTGACTAAAGTGACCATTTTGTCATCATCCTTAACCCTAACCATTCTCACTTGACCATGGTCTATTCTCTACACTTAACCAAGGTTAGAAGATGATAAGTATTGATTTTTATTATTCTTTTAAGGCACTTATCATAATTCTAGCTTCATCTTCTTCTTCATCTTCAAGAGAGAAAGCTTGATGCCATCAATGGCAACTTGAGCAAAAGTGTGAGAAATCCAATTCTAAAGTGAACCCACCTCCTATTTCTTCACCCTCTACCTCTTGCCAAGTAGTATAGGGTGTTTTCTTCACAAGTTTCACAACTTGGTGAAGTTGGAGCTTGAACTTGTGATGCCTCGACGTAGATCATCTTCGGCACGAAGCCGACGACCTAGTCCACCCAATTCTCCGATGAAGCCGACGTTTGAGTTCGGGATTCGAGATGGACAGCGAGAGGACGCCTACGTGGAGCTAAGGAAGTGGAGAACCGGATCTACAAAGGTTGTAGCCTCTCTCCTTTAGTTAAGATGTTAACTAGTTTAGTATTTCGCCTAAATTTCTAGTTAACGATCCGTATTAGGGTTTGTCGGCACCCGTAAAATTTGAAATTGGCATGGTTGATGCCTTGTGAGACCTCTTGAGAGTGCCTAGGAACCCTACAGTGGTATCAGAGCCTAGCTAGAGCCTTAGGCGAAGTCTAGACGACGTTTGAAACCCGAATACACATCGAAACCCTAACACATCATGCTCTCTGGACTTTTTCTAAAAACTGGGATTTTTCAAGATTAAAAATGCTTAAAAAATTCAGCTGGGAATTCTAAGAATTACGTTGCAAATTTTTTCCAATGAACAGTATATTGTGCGGCGGAACCGCGGCAGAAGCATGGCTTCTCCGGCGGTTCCGCGGCCTATTGATGACGTCAGCCCTCCTCCTTTGCACAGTAATTCATCCTTCCAGCAGCTGAGTTTTATGGGTATTTTTAATATTTATTCAAGAGTTGAATTTTCTGGGATGTTTTAGAGCTTCGATGTTTCGATCGGATTATCAAATTTCGTCTTTGTGTATTTCCGGATGACTTTAGAATATGTTAAAAAGTTCGACCAGATATAAATACCCAACTTTTCCCCTGCCGGAAAATATCCAAGTGTTGGATTTTTGTGTGGTTTAAGGACGTTCTAAGTAGTGCAAGTAATGCGATGGTCCCTCTAGAAGACGACAAACCTTAACTCGATTATGTGACCGTCTTGAACTGCCCTTTGAACCTTCGGGTTTGGGGCAGTACGGCGTGCCACATGTGAGGCGTTGGCTTGACCCTTCTACGGCTGGACCGTTGGTACTGAGGCATGAAGTGAATGTCTTTGAACCTATTTCATGTGTTGAACGGTTTCGGGAAAACTTGGGTGTTCGAATGTTCGGTCGGAAAGTTTAATATATTCTATTTATCCGGAATGGGATACAATAATTGGAATTCACAAATAGTTATGAGATAACTGAATGAATGTTATAAATCTAGCGGTTTAGTCTCATTTGATATTGAAAAGAGTTTTCGATAATGGGACTAAAATGCGGGGTTTATAACTGTTAGGCATGTGATGTCTAAGTATTTCATTTGATTAGGCATGTGATGTCTAAAGAGGTTGCGGATTCCAACTGTTGTAGTTTTACACTTTCTTTTCTGTGACCGTAAGTGTAATATGTGATATCGCCGGTTTCGTTGCTATATGTCAACGACAATTGGGATGCGCATATTTACTTACGTTGATGACATGTGATGTTATGTGTTTCTGGATATGTACGTTGATGACATGTGATGTTATGTGTTGCTGGATATGTTATATTGGATTGTCGTGTTTGAATAGCCGGGGGTTTTTTTTTTATGTGAGATGAGTGTTTTTTATTTTCATTCATGTAAAAACTTGTATGTAATATTCTTTTATTGGGGCACTTCTAGGTTGCGGAAGTCGTCACCTTTTGTATATTATTTACTTTTCCGCATTAGGATAGACACAAGGAGGGGAGCACAAGTAACCGGGTTCTGGGGTCCAGTGGGAGACCAACTCGAGGAGTCGAGTCCGGGTCTCCTAACCCTAGAATTGGCAGGGTTGCTTGCCGCTCTCGTAGGGGTCTAGGGGTGTGGGATTGGCTATTCATCATGACCGTGGAATCCGTGTTTTATACTAGCTCGTATTGAAAACACGGACGTCCTAGTATATCCAATGTTTCATATGTTTCATATGTTTCTTCTGCTTCTTCTGCTGCGATATCTGTGATGTGATCATGTGATGTTCTGTGATAGATAAAGTATATAGTATATATGATATATTATATAGACGTTACTTATGTTTTGCTCCCGCACTAGCCCTGCCCTGCTCTGTCGTTAGTTACCTAACCTAACGGTGCACGAGGGGACATCGAGGCGAATGCGGATGGCATAAGTGTACGTCGTATTTATCTGTGTTAGTGTATATGCCCTAGAGGCCATTACTGTATCATACTAGTTTGTATATTACTTAATGGAAGCTTGGGATATTCACCTTGTATAAACAATCTTTCTCAATATAGTAGTATGCTACTTGGTTTGTTTCTACTTCAATGTGTACATGTGTTTATTTTGCGATATCACCAATACGCATTAGTGGAGCCCTTAGGATCTTTGCTTGATTACCAGCGTTGTGATGGCAGTCACACTAGTGGGGGCTGGGTAGTCTATAAGCACATCCTTATACAGGTCCCTAGTCGCAGGACTATCAAGACAGGGCATCGATACTCCAGAGTAGACTAGCGTATGCGCTTCTCATCCCAGTGTGGGAGATGGTCTGTCCCACAGCCATCAGTACGTCGTACTGGAGATAGTATACGGGTGCTCGTTGGGTTACGAGTACACTGGACAGGACTCGTCGGGAACTGACAGGTTGGTATTATACCTATCGTCAGTTATCAGTTCCCAGGTGACATGAGTACAGCTTAGTCCGCTGACTTGACACTGGCACTTCGCCTCGAGTGTGTTCCCACTGCACTTTGATCACTACCCTACCACGGCTCAAAGGAGTCGTGCAAACAGGTAGTCGTTGGGTGCAGTCCCGAAGCACTTGGAGGCAGTGACGATTAGACAGGATTCGTCTCTCCCGGTATTGGGGGTTGACATCGCGCTGTGTCTAGGAGAGCCATTACACAAGTAGTCCCTGGCCAGGGCAAGCGAGATATACTGGTAGGCTTCCAGTGTTATCTCAGGGTGTTTTGGGCTTCACTCCGACACGACTTGTACCGCTATTGGGGGACTGACGTTTTACCGCCCCCTAGGCCCGACATGCGATGTATCAGACGAACAGACTGGACTGTACGGAGAATGTCACATTCAGACTCAGTAGGAGTTCAGATGGGGTTCACCTCGTCAGCCTTATTGTCGGCTTCTACCTGGAGACCGTTACGCACAGCTAGTGCCGCTTGCGGTCTGTGGTTAAACCCACTGCCAGCGTAGTGTCGAGTCTTTAGAGTCCCACACAGAGGGTATTCGCCTCTGGGCAAAACCGAGTAGAGGTCGCATGGTTTTGCGACAGGGTTCGTTCTCATCCGCGCACTTATGCACGTTTGGAGTCCGGACGGATTATACTAGCAGGCTCTGGTTTGAGCCAGATACTGGTATATGTTTTGGGGTTGCTTTTATCACTCAGTATTCTTGTTCCTCGGAACGAGAATGCAGGTGTGTATGCACAGTTGTTTGAGGCGGAAGAAGAGGTTTTTCATTAGGGTTTCGGAACGGGTGCGCATGCACAGTTGACAGTCGTCTTTTTTCCAAACCCTAATGAATTAGTGAGATATCAATTAATAATAGTAATTAAATGAAATTATGTTATGGTTGGTTTTGTTGACTTGTTGACCATGGTTGACTTGTTGACCATGGTTGAATTTTTGACCATCATCATTATTTTGCAAGGATGCTCCTTGATTCTTGCCAACATTCATTTAATGAAGTATGATAGTGGTCATTCCAAAACAACCATCAACTATTCTCATTTGAATTATTATTACTAATTAGATAATTCTTTTTCTTTTGATATGGTTGCAAAAAGGAAAAAGATAGCTCATTCTATCAATTAGCTTCTCTCTCCTCACTTCATCTTCTTCTTCCTCTAGCCAAAGGAGAATCCTTCTCATGTGTTGAGAATCCCTCTCCTTAAAAGAAAAGCACCCCTTAGAGACTCTCTACTCACTCTAGGATCAAGGGTTTAGCAAGCCGGAGATTCTAGTTCACTCAAAGTTCGAGAAAGAGCCCGAAGGTTGAACCCTCAGGTGGATCCATCTTCGACGGAAGAAGGCGACGAGAAGAGAACCATCTACCTCTACAAGGTTTCAAGAAGAAGGAGTTCAAGTTTAGGTATAACCATCTTTCCGAGTAGCTAACTCTCTTTAGCTTGTTTGCTAGCTTTAGTTTAGGAAAAGATCCCGACTTTGTTAGTCCATGTTGCCCCATGCGCTAAAAATTTGATTTTTATACCGTTTCTGCCTCCCCGTAAGAACCGGGGGTCGCAACATGGACTTACAGTGGTATCAGAGCCTAACTAAACTTAAACTAGCTTGGTAGTGAAGTGTAACGAAGTTCGGAACCGAAAAAAATCCAAAATCCAAACTTTTACAAAACCCTAGTTTCTGTTAAAAAATTTTCTGGTCAAAACAAGATTTGTTATACACCTAAATTCGGCTCAGGGTTTTGTGTGAACACCCAAGAAAAACGATCCCCTGATTCCTTCAAACCGCCGCGGATCCGCGGCCTCAGCTATTCTTCGCGCCGCGGATCCGCCGCCGTTTAGAGTCTTCTCGTGATCGGGTTTCGTGCAGTGTTTTTCTGGTAGGGTTTTGGGAATTTTCAGATATATTATATGTGCCCAGATTTTCCAGAACAGAAATTTACTTTTGAGGTCCTATAATTCCGTATTTTTTTTCCGAACTTCACTACACTTTGACTATGATGGTTATATCTGTGATGTTTGCATGTATTGAACGTCGGCTAATCGCTATAAGTCGATTAGTCGGGGTTATACATCTCTGTGATCTGTGTTTGATATTGGAATGTGTATATGAATGTGTTGGACTATCGCGGGTGAATAGCCGGGGTGGATGTGAGATGAGCTTTTGTTTTTCTTTCATTCGTTTGTAAATGTAAATTGATGTAATAATATTATTTGTATGGCCGCACAACCGGGTCGGGGTTGTAGCCGTCATTGTATAATTCTTTTTACTGTTTTTGCTCCTAGGATAGACCCATGGAGGGGTGCTCAAACTACCGGGTACTTGGCGGGTAGTTTGCCGCACTCGTAGGGGTCTTGGGTGGGGTATTTGCTATTCACCGCGACCGTGTAATCCGCTTTTCGTTGCAGGCTCGAACGGATTGCGGATTGCTAGTATATCCAATGTATTCATCTGTGATCTGTAATGTCTATCATTGCTTTATATTTAGGCGTTGCTTATGTTTTACAGCCGCGCTAGCCCAGCCCCCGCTCTGTCGTTAGTTAAGTAACCTAACGAGTGATGACGGGACCCCGTGGCGAATGCGAATGGCATAAGCGTACGTCATATTTTGGTTGTTTTCTGCAATGGTAGGATTAAATGATGGGACACATTAAAAGAACTAATGCAAGAATATCACGCATTAAAAGAACTAATGCAAGATAATAAACCAAGTTAAAGTCGTTGGAACACATTCGAAAAACCACTCGGTTCTTTTCAAAACTAACTTTTAAATGCGGAGCTTGAGCCACTCCTTCTAAAAGCTATCTCGTTCCATCGATTATATCAAGTTCACTACGTTCACGGTTTTACCAAAACCATTCGTAGCCCTCCGTCGTTTCGCATGAATAGGTAATAGTATTCAAGCTATGTATGTTGGCCAAAGTCAAGGCATAGTGATTGGTAGCTATTGGGTGTTCATGTGTAGCATAGATAGATGCGTTGGTTTGGGACACTCGTACTGCCATTTTGGCTAAAGTCAAGGGTAGGCACGGATGGATCCAAATTAACCTGGATAGTGACGGGCAGAACTTGACATGTGACTTATGATATTTTGGCCAAAGTCAAGGTCATAAGAGCATGGGGCAAAAATCCACATCGGGAGTTTCATAAGTACTGAAACTTGCTAGATTTGCATACCATTTGGAGTATGATGATTATGGTAGGATTCTTTCATTTTCGTCACGCGATGATATTTGGATCCCGATCCTACTGTGAGTATATGCTACTCCTCGGGAAATTTCTCACTAAACGATCAATACTATAAACCTAGTAGGTGCCTAGAAAGGTGTTAGCGGGGCTACGCCCCCAGGGAAAAGAGGTTCTTAAATTAAGGAACTTCACGAAAGCGTTGGAAAACCTCCCTCGAAGTACCTACACTGGCCTGGCTGAACGGTTAAGCAAGTATTGTGCGGTGGGATTGATCCCGGCTAATTCTTCCTTTGTGGTTTGAGGAGGGATTCGAGAGACAGTGGGAACCATCCTGTTTAGAGAAATTAAAAACCATTCTAAACTTGCAAGAGCATCGTGCTAAGTGTTTCTTCTCTCCCCCTGCAGCGACCAAATCGAAATGACTGGACTTAAGTTACTTCTAGATAAAAACATACTGACAGGGCCAAACTACAAAGATTGGCTCAGGAATGTCAAAATGGCAATCACTTACGACAAGCTGGGGTATCTTCTTACCACCAAAGCTCCCCCCGTCCCAGGTCCCACCTCCAGCGTCGCGGATAAGGAAATCCGTAAGACTTGGGAGATTGATTGCGCGAAGGCCAAGTGCCTCGTGCTTGCCTCTATGGACAACGATCACCAGAGGAGGCACGAGAATATGGACTTGGAATCCATATTTCTTCATACAAAAGAACTGTATGGAGAGCAGTCTCGTATCGCAAGATATGAAGTGTCGAAGAAGTTATTTTCGGAAAAGTTGGCCGTCGGATCATCGGTAGCGGACCACGTGCTTAAGATGATTGGCTACATTGAGGAGCTCGCGGAACTTGGGACCACGTTGGATAGTGAACTCTATACAGATTTAGTTCTCCAGTCCCTTCCTTCCACTTTCATACTGAATTTCAACTTGCAAGAAAAAGAAGTTGAACTTTCAGAACTCCTCAACATGCTGAGGAGCGCAGAGGGCACTCTACAGAAAGGTAGGGAAACACCCGCTTTGTTTGTAGGAGGATCTTCTTCCTCTAGGTCCAAGGCGAAAGCCAAGGGAAAGAGGAAGAAAGCCCCCGCCAAACCAAGAGGCGGTGTTAGTAAAGTGGGAACGAAGGGAAAGGAAAAGGCAACAAAGATAGCGGGGAAGCTTGTGGGTAAAGAGGAATGCTTCTATTGTCACAAGAGTGGACACTGGAAGAAAGATTGCAGGGCTTGGAAGGCCAGGACACAGGAACTGAAGCAGGTTGCGGCTTCAGCTTCAGGTGTGTATGTTATTGAGAACTGTCTTTCTATAAACTCTAATTCCTGGGTATTGGATACCGGATCAGGATCTCATATCTGTAATTCTTTGCAGGAGTTGAGAAACCGTAGGTTTTTGAAGGCAGGTGACATGACCCTCAGAGTTGCGAATGGAGCTAGCATGGATGCTAAAGCCGTGGGGGACTATCACCTGGGAATGTCAGATGGGCATGTTTTGGTTTTGCGTAATTGTTTTTTTGTACCCAACGCAACTTGTAATATCATTTCTGTATCTTTGGTTTCTAAAGAAGGTTATGAATTTGCGTTTGTAAGTAATGTTGTAAACATTCACCTTAATCAAGTTCTGATTGGGTCAGGTACACTGAGCAATGGTATATACGTATTAAACCAACCACAGATTTTCAATGTCCAGAATACACACAAAAGAAAGTCTCCAGATATCAATCAGACTTTCTTATGGCATTGTAGACTGGGTCACATCAATGAGAGAAGGTTGACTAAGTTACATACAGAAGGATATTTGGATCCGTTCGAATATCAATCGTATGCCACTTGTCAATCCTGTCTCAAAGGAAAGATGACAAAGACTCCGTTCACTGGACACGGAGTAAGAGCGAGCGAGCTCTTGGGACTCGTACACAGCGACGTGTGCGGTCCAATGTCTACACATGCGCGAAGCGGTTATTCTTACTTCATTACTTTTACGGATGATTTTTCAAGATACGGTTATGTCTTCTTAATGAAACATAAGTCCGAAGCTTTTGAAAAATTCCAGGAATATAAGAATGAAGTAGAAAAACAAACCGGCAAAAGTATCAAGATTCTAAGATCGGATCGAGGTGGAGAATACTTAAGTGCCGAGTTCCTGAATTATTTAAAAGAGAACGGGATTCTCTCTCAGCTTACTCCTCCATACACTCCGCAACACAACGGTGTATCGGAGAGACGGAACCGAACCCTATTGGATATGGTACGGTCCATGATGAGTAACGCTGAGTTACCGCGATCATTCTGGGGGTATGCGCTAGAATCAGCTGCGTACCTTTTGAACCGAGTTCCTACTAAGACTGTGCCTACTACACCATATGAGATGTGGTGTGGGAAGAGGCCCCATCTCAGTCACATTAAGACTTGGGGAAGTCCAGCTTTTGTTAAAAAGCAGCATGCGGACAAGCTCGAGGCGCGCTCAGTACTGTGTAAGTTTGTGGGATATCCAAAGAATTCCAAGGGATATCTCTTCTACTACGAAGAGGAACAAAAAGTTCTTGTTTCTCGTCATGCCCACTTTCTAGAACACCAGTTCTTAGAAAAAGAATTAAGTGGGAGCGCAGTAGAACTGGAAGAAATTCCAGAACCACAGACTATTACTGAAAGCTTAGTGGAACCAGAGGGTTCAAATGAACAGGACATTCCTACGCCGCTCCGCAGGAGTAGTAGGCAGTCTCATCCGTCCGAGAGATACTACGGTTTTCTCATAGACGGGGATAGAGAGGATTGCATCATAGATTATGATGAGCCTACTAGCTTCCAGCTGGCCGTTCAGAGCGTTGACTCGGTAAAATGGCTGGATGCAATGCGGACCGAAATGGAGTCCATGTACACCAACAAAGTATGGACGTTGGACATTGCTCCAGACGGGGTAAAACCCGTAGGATGCAAGTGGATCTTCAAAAGGAAGATTGGTGTAGATGGACAGGTTGAGACCTATAAAGCTAGACTTGTAGCAAAGGGTTTCCGTCAAAGACCTGGCTTGGACTATGACGAAACCTTTTCTCCAGTGGCTATGCTGAAATCCATTCGGATCCTTCTTGCCATTGCTGCCCTCCACGATTATGAGATTTGGCAGATGGACGTAAAAACCGCTTTTCTAAATGGAAATTTAGAGGAGTGTGTCTATATGGATCAGCCAGAGGGTTTCATTCAGAGTGGGAGCAGCGGAAAGGTGTGCAAGTTGCTTAAGTCCATCTATGGACTAAAGCAGGCGTCGCGGAGTTGGAACATCTGTTTTGATGAGACGGTCAAGGAATTTGACTTTATCAAAAATCCAGATGAACCATGCATCTATAGTAGATTTGTAGCGAGAACTGTAGTATTCCTTGTTTTATACGTGGATAACATTCTCTTAATAGGAAATGACATTCCTATGCTACAATCTGTCAAGGGTTTCTTGTCACACAGGTTCTCCATGAAAGACCTGGGTGATGCCTCTTACATCCTGGGGATCCGGATCCATCGTGATAGATCCAAGAGGATATTAGGACTTTCACAGTCCAGGTACATCGACACTATACTGAAAAGATTCGGTATGGAAGATTCCAAGCGCGGTAACCTACCGGCTTGTCACGGGATCACCCTCTCTAAAGAGATGTCTCCCAAGACTGATTTGGAGAGGGATCGCATGTCTATTATACCCTACGCTTCTGCGGTAGGCTCTATAATGTATGCGATGTTGTGTACCAGACCGGATGTAGCTTATGCACTGAGTGTGGTAAGCAGGTATCAGTCAAACCCTGGGGAGAAACACTGGATAGCAGTAAAGAACATTCTCAAGTACCTAAGGAGGACTAAGGAGATGTTCTTGGTATATGGCGGAAAAGACCTCCAGATCGAGGCCTTTGCTGACTCCAGCTTCTAGAGTGACAAGGATGATTCCAAGTCCATGTCGGGTTTTGTCTTTACCCTCAATGGAGGGGCGGTGTGTTGGAAGAGTTCCAAACAGGAAACCGTTGCCGACTCGACGATGGAAGCGGAATACATCGCTACATCTGATGCCGCAAAAGAAGCTGTCTGGATAAGGAAGTTCTTGAAAGAACTTCAGGTGGTTCCGTCCATTGTTGACCCAATACCTCTGTATTGCGACAACAACGGGGCTATAGCTTTAGCGAAGGAACCCAGGTCCCATCAGAGATCCAGGCACATCTTGAGGCGGTATCACCTGATCAGGGAGATCGTGGATCGCAAGGAGATCGAGGTTCGGAGGGATGCTTCAGAAGAAAACACTGCAGATCCATTCACCAAGGCCCTACCCCAGACTCAGTTCGAGCGGCTGATCGAGATGATAGGTCTTCGATACACCAGTACATGGCCTTAGTGCAAGTGGGAGATTGTTAGTGTATATGCCCTAGAGGCCATTACTGTATCATACTAGTTTGTATATTACTTAATGGAAGCTTGGGATATTCACCTTGTATAAACAATCTTGCTCAATATAGTAGTATGCTACTTGGTTTGTTTCTACTTCAATGTGTACATGTGTTTATTTTGCGATATCACCTATACGCATTAGTGGAGCCCTTAGGATCTTTGCTTGATTACCAGCGTTGTGATGGCAGTCACACTAGTGGGGGCTGGGTAGTCTATAAGCACATCCTTATATAGGTCCCTAGTCGCAGGACTATCGAGACAGGGCATCGATACTCCGGAGTAGACTAGCGTATGCGCTTCTCATCCCAGTGTGGGAGATGGTCTGTCCCACAGCCATCAGTACGTCATACTGGAGATAGTATACGGGTGCTCGTTGGGTTACGAGTACACTGGACAGGACTCGTCGGGAACTGACAGGTTGGTATTATACCTATCGTCAGTTATCAGTTCCCAGGTGACATGAGTACAGCTTAGTCCGCTGACTTGACACTGGCACTTCGTCTCGAGTGTGTTCCCACTGCACTTTGATCACTACCCTACCACGGCTCAAAGGAGTCGTGCAAACAGGTAGTGGTTGGGTGCAGTCCCGAAGCACTTGGAGGCAGTGACGGTTAGACAGGATTCGTCTCTCCCGGTATTGGGGGTTGACATCGCGCTGTGTCTAGGAGAGCCATTACACAAGTAGTCCCTGGCCAGGGCAAGCGAGATATACTGGTAGGCTTCCAATGTTATCTCAGGGTGTTTTGGGCTTCACTCCGACACGACTTGTACCGCTATTGGGGGACTGACGTTTTACCGCCCCTAGGCCCGACATGCGATGTAGCAGACGAACAGACCGGACTGTACGGAGAATGTCACATTCAGACTCAGTAGGAGTTCAGATGGGGTTCACCTCGTCAGCCTTCTTGTCGGCTTCTACCTGGGGACCGTTACGCACAGCTAGTGCCGCTTGCGGTCTGTGGTTAAACCCACTGCCAGCGTAGTGTCGAGTCTTTAGAGTCCCACACAGAGGGTATTCGCCTCTGGGCAAAACCGAGTAGAGGTCGCATGGTTTTGCGACAGGGTTCGTTCTCATCCGCGCACTTGTGCACGTTTGGAGTCCGGACGGATTATACTAGCAGGCTCTGGTTTGAGCCAGATACTGGTATATGTTTTGGGGTTGCTTTTATCTCTCAGTATTCTTGTTCCTCGGAACGAGAATGCTGGTGTGTATGCACAGTTGTTTGAGGCGGAAGAAGAGGTTTTTCATTAGGGTTTCGGAACGGGTGCGCATGCACAGTTGACAGTCGTCTTTTTTCCAAACCCTAATGAATTAGTGAGATATCAATTAATAATAGTAATTAAATGAAATTATGTTATGGTTGGTTTTGTTGACTTGTTGACCATGGTTGACTTGTTGACCATGGTTGAATTGTTGACCATCATCATTATTTTGCAAGGATGCTCCTTGATTCTTGCCAACATTCATTTAATGAAGTATGATAGTGGTCATTCCAAAACAACCATCAACTATTCTCATTTGAATTATTATTACTAATTAGATAATTCTTTTTCTTTTGATATGGTTGCAAAAAGGAAAAAGATAGCTCATTCTATCATTTAGCTTCTCTCTCCTCACTTCATCTTCTTCTTCCTCTAGCCAAAGGAGAATCCGTCTCATGTGTTGAGAATCCCTCTCCTTAAAAGAAAAGCACCCCTTAGAGACTCTCTACTCACTCTAGGATCAAGGGTTTAGCAAGCCGGAGATTCTAGTTCACTCAAAGTTCGAGAAAGAGCCCGAAGGTTGAACCCTCAGATGGATCCATCTTCGACGGAAGAAGGCGACGAGAAGAGAACCATCTACCTCTACAAGGTTTCAAGAAGAAGGAGTTCAAGTTTAGGTATAACCATCTTTCCGAGTAGCTAACTCTCTTTAGCTTGTTTGCTAGCTTTAGTTTAGGAAAAGATCCCGACTTTGTTAGTCCATGTTGCCCCATGCGCTAAAAATTTGATTTTTATACCGTTTCCGCCTCCCCGTAAGAACCGGGGGTCGCAACATGGACTTACAATCTGTGATGTTTAGGTATTTAAATGATGGGACTTCATTAATGTGATTAATGAAAGAAAAGAAACCTAAGATGTTGTAGAATCAAATTTTAAACAAAACAGGTAGCTACAGTTCTTGCTTTGCATAGCGGTATATATGATATACCCTATACCTTATTCGATGAGGAAAGGACCGAGATCCCTTCACCAGGAGTGACTCCTTTAGCGATAACTGGCAGATGCTACACACTCGATTTGTTTTTGATTGCTTCTATAGTTTCTGCTTTGCACAGTGATATATATGATATATCCCGCACCTCATTCGACGAGGAAAGGGCCGACGATCCCTTCACCGGGAGTGACACCTTTAGCAAAACTAGAAAAGCCTCAAAATCACTCCATTTCAAAACTCTATTTGATTCTACAACGATATCAAGTTCATTACGCTCATGGTTTTTATGAAAAACCTGCGTAGCCCTCCGTCATTTCAGATAAGTACTAGTTAGTATTCGTGCTGCGGTAGTTTGGCTTCCGTCAAGACGTAGTGTACGGTAGCTAACTAGTGCTTATCTGCTAGCATATGATGCGATTGGATTAGGGTATTCGTACGGCATTGTTTGGCCTCCGTCAAGGGTCGTGCGGGTGGGTTTAATTCAATCGGGAAATGACGGGTTGAACTTGACTAGCGGACTATGGGTTGTTTGGCCTCCGTCAAAGTCATAGGACGCTGGGGCAAAATATTATCGGGAATTTCAAGTGTTGAAATTTGCAATGAGATTGCATACCTTCTATGAGATAGTTGGATCCCGATACCCGCTGCGAGTAAGAGTTACTCCTGGGAGAGTTTTACACATTACAATTAGCCGATCAAGTAGGTGTCTAGAAAGGTGTTAACGAGGTTACGCCTCTGGGAAAACGAGGTTTACATTAATTAGGTTCGTGCGAAAGCACGGGGGACCTCCCTCAAAGTACCAACACTGGCCTGGCTGAAAGATTGGCGAACTTGTAGTATGTAATTAATCCCGGCTAATCTTTCCTTTTAGGGTTTGAAGGAAGATTTGATAAAAAGCAGTGGGAGCCATCCTGATTAGATAAGATAATAACCAATCTGATCTTGCACGAGCATACGCTAAAGTGTTTTCTTCTCTCTCTCTCCAGGTAGCGACCATTTCATGCCCTAATAAAGATAATAATATGGATGTATTGACTGAACCCGTATGTTATACTGTGCAGGGGAACGTTGAACCCGTTCTATCTTATAAGTGTTATAAGAATGAACAGGAAACAGGAGAATATCTGGATTCTCACACCGCCCAAAAGAAGAACATGCATGTTGATGCATCATCTTCGGGTGTGTTTGTCATTGAGAACTGTTTCTCAGTTCACCCTATGTCCTGGGTATTAGATACCGGATCAGGATCCCACATATGTAAGATGTTACATGGGCTACGGAAAGGTAGAGAACTGGGAAAAGGTGATCATTCCGTTCAAGTAGGGAATGGGGCAAATGTTGCAGCCAAAGCAGTTGGCGAATATCACCTAGTATTACCAAGTGGTGATACACTGATTCTAAATGAATGCTATTATATACCGAACATGATGTGCAACATTATATCAGTTTCTTTATTAAGTAAAGAAGGATATAATTTTGTAGTAAAGGATAATGTTATGAACATATTCCTAGATCAAAAGTTGATTGCATCAGGCTCGTTACATAATGGCATATTCATTCTCAATCAAAATACAGTCCTCAATTTACAAAACACACACAAGAGGAAGAGTTCTGAACTGAACGAATCCTTCTTGTGGCATTGTAGACTGGGTCACATCAATGCGACACGACTAGCTAAGTTGCATAAGGATGGATATTTAAATCCGTTTGAATTTTCATCTTATGACACTTGCCAGTCCTGTCTCAAAGGCAAGATGACCAAAACTCCATTTACGGGACATGGAGAAAGAGTTACTGAACTCTTAGGACTGATACATAGTGATGTATGCGGTCCTATGTCTACACATGCCAGGGATGGTTCTTCGTACTTCATTACATTCACTGACGATCTCTCTAGATTCGGATATGTGTTCTTGATGAAACACAAATCAGAAGCTTTTGAGAAATTCAGAGAATATAAAACCGAAGTAGAGAACCAAACGGGCAAAAGTATTAAGATCCTTCGATCAGATCGAGGAAGAGAATACTTAAGCAACGAATTCAGAGATTATCTAAAAGAGAATGGGATTCTCTCTCAGCTTACTCCTCCTTATACACCACAGCACAACGGTGTATCAGAACGGAGGAACCGTACCCTATTAGATATGGTGCGCTCTATGATGAGCACAGCTGAGTTACCTATTTCCTTCTGGGGATATGCACTGGAAACTGCTGCATATCTATTGAATAGAGTTCTAACCAAGTCAGTGCCTACCACTCCATATGAGATATGGAATAGTAAGAGACCATGTCTTAATTTTATTCAGATATGGGGTTGTCCGGCCTATGTTAAAACACAAAATCTGGACAAGCTCGAGGCAAGGTCTGTTCTATGTAAGTTTGTTGGATATCCCAAACATTCGCGAGGGTATATCTTCTACCACTCCGAGGAACAAAAAGTGTTTGTTTCTCGACATGCCACTTTCTTAGAAAAGAGTTTTCTTATGAAACAGACAAGTAGTATTGAGGTAGAACTGGAAGAGGTTCCAGCAATACAAACTATAACAGAAGACTTGGTAGAACCAGAGGATTCTGTGGAACTCGACGAACCCCAGCCTCTCCGCCGATCTAGTAGTGTTTCTCGTCCACCTGAGAGATACTACGGTTTTCTCATTGACGGTGGAAGCGAGGATTTCATCATGGAGGATGATGACCCAACTAGCTTCGAGCAGGCCATCACGAGTAGGGACTCAGTGAAATGGCTGGATGCTATGCGGTCCGAGATGGAATCCATGTACACCAACAAAGTATGGACTTTGGAAGTTGCTCCTGAAGGGGTAAAACCCATTGGGAGCAAGTGGATCTTCAAGAAGAAACTTGGTGTAGATGGGAAAGTGGAGACTTTCAAAGCTAGATTTGTTGCAAAAGGTTTTCGTCAAAGACCAGGTGTGGACTATGACGAAACCTTTTCTCCAGTGGCTATGCTTAAATCCATCCGAATCATGCTTGCCATCGCTGCGTATCATGACTACGAAATCTGGCAAATGGATGTTAAGACCGCCTTTTTAAATGGTGATTTAGAAAAGTGCGTGTACATGACTCAGCCAGAGGGCTTCGTAGACAGTGGGAGCAGCGGGAAGGTGTGCAAGCTGCTTAAATCCATTAATGGATTAAAGCAAGCATCGCGGAGTTGGAACATCTGCTTTGACGTCGTTATCAAAGAGTTTGATTTCGTCAAAAACCCAGATGAACCTTGTATTTACAAGAAGGTGGCAGAGAGTAAGGTTGTCTTCCTCGTATTGTACGTGGATGACATACTCTTGATAGGAAATGATATTCCTATGCTGCAATCGGTCAAGCTCTTCTTATCACAAAGATTCTCAATGAAAGATCTTGGTGATGCCTCCTGCATATTGGGAATTAGGATCTATAGAGATAGATCCAAACGGATTTTGGGATTGTCCCAATCCAGGTACATTGACACCATACTAAAGAGGTTTAGTATGGAAGAATCCAAGCGTGGGAACTTGCCCACGATCTCTGGAGTCACTCTCTCCAAAGAGATGTCTCCCAAGACTGATTTGGAGAGAGCTCGCATGCAAGGGATACCCTATGCTTCAGCTGTAGGCTCTATCATGTATGCGATGCTATGTACCAGACCCGATGTTGCATACTCACTAAGTGTAGTGAGCAGGTATCAAGCTGATCCTGGAGAGAATCACTGGACAGCTGTGAAGAGCATTCTCAAGTACTTGCGAAGGACTAAAGAGATGCTCTTGGTGTATGGTAACGGAGAACTCCAAGTGGAGTCCTTTACCGATTTGAGCTTCCAGAGTGATAAGGACGACTCTAAGTCGCAGTCGGGCTTTGTCTTTACCCTTTACGGAGGGGCGGTTAGCTGGAAGAGTTCCAAGCAGGAAACCGTGGCAGACTCGACGATGGAGGCTGAATACATCGCTGCCAACGATGCTGCTAAAGAAGCTGTCTGGATCCAGAAGTTCATTACTGAACTTGGAGTGGTTCCATCCATTGAGCATCCAATACCTTTGTATTGCGATAACAATGGAGCGGTGGCTTTGGCCAAGGAACCCAGGTCCCATCAGCGATCCAGGCATATCCTGAGGCGGTATCACCTGATCCGGGAGATAGTTGATCACCGGGAGATCGAGGTCAGGAGAGTTGACACGAAGAACAACACGGCGGATCCACTCACGAAGGCCATTCCCCAGATACAGTTTGAGAGACTCTTCGGGATGCTCGGGATGCGATACTACAGCAGCTGGCCCTAGTGCAAGTGGGAGATTGTTAGTTGTATGTATGCCCTAGAGGCCAGTATTGTACAGATGATGTATATTATATTGGATGCTTGGACATATATAGAGATGACTTTCTTGCTCGATATGATAGTATGCTATCTGGTTACTCTTTATCTTAACATGTACACTTGTCTCTTTAAACTGTCTTATAGTTACATGTTGATAAAGCCCTTAGGATGTGTACTTGACTACCTGGACTATGATGCAGATCATACTAGTGGGGACATGGTAGTCCATAAGTAAATCCTTCAAGGTCCCTAGTCGTGGGTGTATCGAGACGGGGCATCGATATACCAGTGTAGACTAGCGTATACGCTTCTCGACCCATGAGATGGGCGATGGATGATCCCATATCCATTGGTGTTTGACATCAGAGATGGTATACGGGTGCTCAGTGGAGACTGGGTACACTGGACGGACTCGCCGAGAACTCCCAGATGGTATTATACCTCACGTCAGATGGTAGTTCTCAGGTGACACTTGTACAGGTTAGTCTGTAGACCCGAGATCGTCATATAGTCTTGTGTGATTCCCACTGTGCTTTGATCTCCACCTTACCACGTCCATGAGGGCGTGCAAAACGGTGGTCTTTGGGTACAGTCCCGAGTCACATGGAGGCAATGAGCGATAGGAGGGGTTTCGTCTCTCCCGGTATTGGAGGTTGATGTTGCGCTGTGCTTGATTGGCCGTAACAGGGAAGTCCCTGGCCAGGGCTGATCAGAGATTTGCTGGTAAGTGTTACCAGTAGTTTCTCGACCCGTTATGAGCCTCACATCGGCATGACTTATCGGTTATTGGGGTCTGACGTATACCACCCCTAGACTTGATATGCGACATATCAGACGAACAGACCGGACTGTACGGTAGGTGTTACTGGTTGGATTCACAGGAGTGTGAGCGGGCTAGCTCGTCGATCTTCTGATCGCTCAATACCCGGATGGCCGTTACGTTTAGCAGACCGCTTGCGGCTTGTGGGTGCTTGATATGATCATCATCTGCTACCGGCGTATTGACGAGTCTTTAGAGTCCTACACAGAGGTTTCCTGGCGCAAGCGAAACGAAATAGGAGTGCATATGAGATATGTGCAGGATCGAGAATGATGCGTGTATGTGATACCGTATTTCATTCTCGCGATGAATGTTTCGATTGGTTATATGCGATATAACCTAGTTATCGAATCGTAGATTGATTCGATAAGTCGATACATTGGATACTAGTCGGTTATATGCGACATGACCGGGTCATTGAATCAAGTGTTGATTTAATGATTTAATGTATAATTATATATTTGATAAATTACTTTGCATTAACTAGTATTGGTTCACTTTAATAGGATTTCCTCACTTGTAGTTCACAAGTTGTATATGTGATATACTTTTGTGCACTACAATGTGTCATGTTTGATGATGCATGTAAATTGGTTTTGTGTTAAGACTTAAACCATGGTTATGATAATAGTTAGGGTTTTGATTTATTTACTTATTTATTTATCTATTCTTTTTTGATAAATAAATAAAAGATAACAAAATGGTTTCTTTCATGAAGCTTGATGAAGCTTCATGAAGCTTTGACTAAAGTGACCATTTTGTCATCATCCTTAACCCTAACCATTCTCACTTGACCATGGTCTATTCTCTACACTTAACCAAGGTTAGAAGATGATAAGTATTGATTTTTATTATTCTTTTAAGAACACTTATCATAATTCTAGCTTCATCTTCTTCTTCATCTTCAAGAGAGAAAGCTTGATGCCATCAATGGCAACCTGAGCAAAAGTGTGAGAAATCCAATTCTAAAGTGAACCCACCTCCTATTTCTTCACCCTCTACCTCTTGCCAAGTAGTATAGGGTGTTTTCTTCACAAGTTTCACAACTTGGTGAAGTTGGAGCTTGAACTTGTGATGCCTCGACGTAGATCATCTTCGGCACGAAGCCGATGACCTAATCCGCCCAATTCTCCGATGAAGCCGACGTTTGAGTTCGGGATTCGAGATGGACAGCGAGAGGACGCCTACGTGGAGCTAAGGAAGTGGAGAACCGGATCTACAAAGGTTGTAGGCTCTCTCCTTTATTTAAGATGTTAACTAGTTTCGTATTTCGCCTAAATTTCTAGTTAATGATCCGTATTAGGGTTTCTCGGCACCCGTAAAATTTGAAATTGGCATGGTTGATGCCTTGTGAGACCTCTTGAGAGTGCCTAGGAACCCTACATACGCTAGTCTACACTGGAATATCGATGCCCTGTCTTGATATACCTACGACTAGGAACATTTCAAGGATATGCTTATAAACTACAGGTGTCCCACTAGTATGATCCACATCATAATCCCAGTAGTCAAGCCAATATCCTTAAGGCTTTATCAACATGTACCAAATGAGTAAAAACACGATCAAGTGAACATATGATAAAGAGAAACCAGATAGCATACTATCATGTCGATCAAGACTGTGTCCTTTGAAGACACACACACACACACACACACACACACATCAGTACATACACTATCATATATTGGCCTTTAGGGCATACTTTTATCCACCACACACCTCATCGGTAATTGACATGTCACACGTACACCTTTAGAACTTGCTATGTCTCCTGTAATTTATTGCACACTGCTAGTATCATTAATAACTGTTGTTACGCACATTTGTTATTATTGTGAAACATATCATATCTCATTTTAATTTCTACTACTCGTACTATCATATATATTGGATTTACAAGGATTTCTGTTTTGAGTTTTATGCATTGATGGTCATATTAGGCGAATTTTTATGATTGATGTGATATGTCCACCATGAGTTATTTTTATGATTTGGATTTACTCCGAACCGAGTGGGGGGCTATACGATTGCAGATTTATACGTTATCCAGGCTGAGTGGGGGGATATACAGTCGGATACATGGTGGACCCGGTCGAGACCGAGAGGCAGGAACGTCGCATTTGAGGTGGGGAACCTAGCGACGACACTCAATACCGGAGATAGTTGTGGAACACGGCGGATATCTGGAGGATACCGACCGACGTTGCTGATTGACATGATCGTTCGGGAAACGATGCCTACTGAAACCAGAAGATTTGTATCGGTGTTGGACACGGAAAGATGGATCTTATATGAAAATGATCAATATTTTGAAATACTTGATGAGATTTCGGTGTTCTTTTATACATTCATTACAGTTAAGTATCCATGTTTCCATATGCTATCATACATCATGCTTACTGGAAGTTTACTTTTAGCTCTATTTTATTATGCTTACAATGCCAACTGTTAGAGGTTAGTTTTACTCATTGAGTTGGCAACTCACCCCCGTTATGCTTTAGTTCCTTGCATGAGACGCATGGACGCATAGCAGCATTGTGGACACATTTATCGGCTTTTCTCGCTTGTCTTGCTAGGTGGGTTACATATGCAGTAACCACCTATTTTGGTATATGTATTTTGGATCTAGTATTACTCCTTCAGACCCAGTATATTTGACTTAGAAAGAGGCATGCTTGTATATGTTTTGATTCTATTGAGTGAGATCGGCTAGTTGTGTTAGTTATGCTTTCTTTACTTATGCTTATGATTCATCGCTTGAGCGTCGTATTGTTATTGCGTGATGGTTTCCGCCGTTTGGCATTGTTTTGCTTCCAACTAGGGACGCTACTTATTAAAACATTATATAACTACTTTTATTAACAATTAAAAAGAGAGGTGATGTCGAAATTTTGAATGCTAAAATCAGTTGTTTAAATTTCTTTTCTTAAAAATCATTCGACATGCTACCTCATTCTTTTTACTTTAAAACTGTAAATTTCTTAATTCCGCAATTAGGGTTTGATCTTGGTTTTCTGGCTTACTCAGATTGTGTCGGCATCTTTAGATGTCATACAATGTAAGTGCCGGTCACACGCCAAATTCGGGTCGCGACAATAACTCGTTCTCTAACACGCATTCCAGGTTTGCGAGTTCTTCAATGAGACTGATCATCTTTAGGACGTGCTCTCCTATAGGTGATCTGGGAGCTAAACTCATCTGGAATAATTTCCTTGAGGTCTTGTACCTTGCGATACGAGAGTGCTCTCCATGCAAATCCTTGCAATGGAGAAAAATGTATCTGATGTCCATTTTCTCGTGCTGCTTCTGGAGTTCATTATTCATGGATGCCAACACGATGAACTTAGCTTTCTCGTAATCCAGGTCCTACATTTTGCGGACCTCGATGTCCGCAACCGAGGAGTTTGGTCCTGGGAGAGGGGGAGCAATACTGGTGAGGACGCATGCTACTTTGATATAAGTAAGTGCAATGTAGACGTTCGTCAGCTAATCTTTATAGTTTTTCCCAGTCAGCGTATTTTTTTCAAGTAGTAGTTTATGTCCCATCATGGTTGCTGCCAAAGAGAGAGAAAAGAAACACTCAGCATATACTCTTGCAATATTAGATTGGTTTATTATCTTATCTAACCAGGATGGCCCCACCGTTTCTTCGAATTCTCCATCCAATCTTAAAAGAAGAACTAGTCGGGATCATTTACCCTTTACAAGTTCGCTAACCGTTCCGCCAGATAAGTGTTGGTACTTCGAGGGAGGTTCCCCATGCTCTCGTACGGATCTAATTAAAATAAACCTCATTTCCGCAGAGGCGTAGCCCCGTTAACACTTTCTAGACACCTAATAGGTTAGCTAACTGTGAAGTGAAAAGTATCTCCCAAGAGTAATCCTACTCATCAGTGGAATCGGGATCCAACTATCATTGTGTGATGACCTAGATGGAAGCCACTCTAGTAACCACACTCCAGAAGGTATGATAAATCTGCAAGTTTCCTTTGTGTTTGAAACTCTGGATATGATTTTTGCCCCAAGCTATTATTACCTTGACGAACGCCAACAAATCATAATATGCAAGTCAAATTCTTCCCGTCGTTGTCCTAATTAATTTAGACCTACCCATACTCATCCTTGATGAAGGCCAACAAGGCTGTATGACTGTCCTAAACCAATGCATCAATCTATGCTACAAAAAAAAACAACAAACCGCTACCATTCATTATGCTTTGACGAAGGCCAACAAACATAGCGTGAATACGATGTGCTAACCATTTGATACGACGGAGGGCTACGGCTGGTTTTTGACGAAATCCTAGAACGTAATAAACTTGATATCGTTGAAGGAACGATAGCTTTGAAAAGGAGTAGCTCAAGCTCTGCCTTTTAAACGAGTGTTTTGAAAAGAACCGAGTTGGTTTTCAAAATGTTCCAACAACAACTCGTACTTCATTACATTCACCGATGATCTCTCAAGATTCGGACATGAGTTCCTGTTGAAACACAAATCTAAAGATTTTGAGGAATTCAAGGAATATAAGAGCGAAGTACAGAACCAGACGGGTAAAAGTATTAAAATCTTTCGATCTGATCGAGGATGTGAATACTTAAGCATGGAATTCCGTGATTATTTAAAAGAGAATGGGATTCTCTCTCAGCTTACTCCTCCGTATAAACCACAGCACAATAATGTACAAAGCGAAGGAATCTCACCCTATTAGATATGGTGCGCTCTATGATGAGTACTGCTGAGTTACCTATTTCCTTTTGGAGTTATGCACTTGAGACTGCTGCATACCTATTGAATCAAGTTCCATCAAAATCCGTGCTTAAAACACCATATGAGATATGGAGTCGAAAGAGACCATATCTTAAACGAGTTAAGATATGGGGTTGTCCGGCCTATGTTAAAATACAAAATCCGGACAAACTCGAAGCACGATCAGTTCTTTGCATGTTTGTGGGATATCCAAAGAATTCATATGGATGTCTATTCTACCATAGTGAGGAAAAAAGTGTTTGTTGCTCAACATGCTACCTTTTTAGAAAAGTAATTTCTTGTAAAAGAAATTAGTGGTAATGAGGTAGAGCTGGAAGAAATTCCAGATTCACAAACTACAACTGAAGATTTAGTAGAACCGGGGGATTCGATTGTCCCAGATGAATCTCAGTCACTCCGCAAATCTAGTAGGGTTTCTCACCCAACTGAGAGATACTACAGTTTTCGCGTAGATGGTGGGAGCGAGGATTGCATCATGGAGGATGAGGACCCGACTAGTTTCAAGCAAACCATCACATATGGGGACTCTGTGAAATGACTGGATGCTATGCGATCTGAGATGGAATACATGTACACCAACATAATATGGACTTTGGAAGTTGCTTCTGAAGGGGTAAAACCCATTGGGAGCAAGTGGATCTTTAAGAAGAAAATTGGTGTAGATGGAAAGGTTGAGACTTGTAGCAAAAGGTTTTCGTCAACGACTAGGTGTCGACTATGACGAGACCTTTTCTCCAGTAGCTATGCTTAAGTCTATCAAGATCCTACTTGCCATTGCTGCAGACCATGACAATGAAATCTGGCACATGGAGGTCAAGACCGCTTTTCTAAACGGTGATTTGGAAGAGAGCAAGTATATGACACAGCCAGAGTGCTTCGTAGACAGTGGGAGCAGCGGAAAGGTGTGAAAGCTACTTAAATCAATCTACGGATTAAATAAGGTATCGCAGAGCTGGAACATCTGTTTTGATATAGCAATCAAAGAGTTTGACTTCGTAAAAAACGTAGATGACCCATGTAAAAATTAAAAGGTTGTAGAAAGTAAGGTTGTCTTCCTCGTATTGTACGTAGATGACATACTCTTGATAGGAAATGATGTTCTTATGCTGCACTCGTTCAAACTCTTCCTATCACAAAAGTTTCTGAGTGATGCCTCCTACATCTTAGGGATATAGATTTATAGAGATAGATCTAAAAGGATGTTGGGATTGTCCCAATCGAGGTACATAGACACCATACTAAAGAGGTTTAGTATGGAAGATTCTAAGCGTGGTAATTTACCCGCTTGTTCAGGAATCACTCTCTCCAAAGAGATGACTCCCAAGACTGGTTTGGAAAGGGCACGCATCAATGCGATACCCTATGCTTCTGTACTTGGGTCTATCATGTACGCGATGTTATGCACCAGACCGGATGTATATTACGCACTTAGTGTTGTAAGTAGGTATCGATCAGACCCAGGGGAGAAGCACTGGATAGCTATAAAGAACATTCTTAAGTACTTTAGAAGGACTAAAGAGATATTCTTGGTGTATGGTAACGGAGAACTCCTAGTGGAGTCCTTTACCGATTCGAGCTTCTAGAGTGATAAGGCTGACAGCAAGTCTGTCAAGGGTTTTTTCTTCACGCTCAATAGAGGGGAAATATGTTGGAAGATGTTGGATATATATGCCCTAGAGGCCTACATTGTATAGGATGCTTGGGATATGTATGTACATGACAGTCTTGCTTGATATGATAGTACGCTATTTGGTTTGACTTTGTCTTAACGTATAATATATTTTACTTGGTATTTATATATATATGTTGATAAAGCCCATAGGGTGTTTGTCTGACTACCGGCGTTGTGATGGCAGTCATACTAGTGGGAGCTGGATAGTCAATAGGCACACCCTTAGATGTCCCTGGTCACAGGAGTATAATGATTGGGCATCGATACTCCGGAGTAGACTAGTGTATACATATCTAGACCCTGACGAGGGGCAATGGATTGGTCCCGCAACCATTGGTGGTGTTCACCTAAGATTGTATACAGATGCTCACTGGGTGTGAGTACACCGGACAGGACTCGCCGAGAACTGACTGGATGGTATTATACCTAACGTCAGATAGCAGTTCTCAGGTGACATGTGTGCAGATTGTCCGTTGACTTAAGGTCATCATTTGTCTCGTATGAGTTCCCACTGTGCTTTGATTATTACCCTACCACGGCTCAAAGGAGTCGTGCAAACAGGTTTCAGTTGGGCACAGTCCCGAGCCATATGGAGGCAGTGAGTGACTGTTAGGGATTCGTCTCTCCCGGTATAGGGAGTTGATATCGTACGGTGATCGGTTGGTCATTATCATAAGTCCCTGGCCAGGGCTGATTGAGAATTACTGATAGGATTGATCAGTAGATTCTCGGATGGTGATAGAGCCATACCGACACGACTTGTACGGTTATTAGGGGTCTGACGTCCACCACCTCCCTAGACCGTACATGTGATACTCTCAGACGAACAGACCGGACTGCGCAGATATTGTCACAGACAGGCTCAGTAGGATTCAGATGGGTTACCTCATCAGCTTTCTTATCGACAACTACCTGGGGACCGTTACGTACAGCTAGTGCCGCTTGCGGTCTGTGGTTAAACCCACTGCCAGCGTAGTAGTCGAGTCTTTAGAGTCCCACACAGAGATTTCCCAAACCCAGGCGAAAAGATATAGAGGTCGTATGGTTTTACGACAAAGGTTCGGACGCATACGTGTTTGAACGCACGTGCGACATTCAGACAGTTTTTACTAGCCGGCTTTGGTTTAAGCCAGATTCTGGTATCAGGTTATTGGATTTATACAGTCTAAAGTTTTTCCGTGTTTTCACGGATGAGAGAGGCGTTCTCGTAATTTTCGGAGAAGCTTCTAGAAGGATGTGACATAAAGAGAGAGGTGGCATTTTCATTTAATGTTTAAGTGACTCATTGTGAGTGATTCATCATATCATTAATGCATCATTAATTGCTTAATGACTCACATGATGAATCACCCACTTGATTAAATGAAACATGATGAATATTCACTTATTATTCATTTCTTTTAAATTCATTATGTTTCATATATATCAAGTGAGAAGCTTTATTCATGATAATATTATCATTATCTTCTTCTCACTCTCTCTCTTCAAGTTCTCTCTCCTTCACCAAATCCTAATCCTACCCCTCATGAGTTGAGAACAAGGATTAGGAAAGACTAATTACTCCATAACCTATCTCTACATCATCTTAGCTACTCTATTTAGCAACTAGAGAAACTAAGTAACCTCAAGTTTAGAGGTTATAGCTTGGATTAGGGTTCTCGGGTGGATCGTCTATCACGGGAGAAAGCCGAAGAGGACGTGGAGATCCAAAGAGGCCGTAGACAACATCAAGACGAAGGACTAGAACCGTTTGGTATAATCTCTTCGCATAGTAGATTAAAACTCTAAAGCTTTTGTTAAAACTTGTATAGCAAACGATTCGTACGGCTAATCGATGTTTGATCATAGAACTTGATTGTTATTCATATTTCCGCCTCCCCACAAGAATTGGGGTGTTGAACATCGACTTACAGTGGTATCAGAGCCTAGCTAAACAAGTTTTAACTTTATTGCAAATTTGTACGAATTTCGAACGGAAAAACGAAGCCGGAAAACTCCAAAAACATCAAGTTTCTGTCGAAATTCAAATGAAGTCCAAAAATTTTTCAGGCATGTTCAGAAAGCTTGTAATGACACCAGAAGAACACCCAAGAAAATTGGGGTCATGATTCGACCAAACGGCCGCGGATCCGCGGCGGCTCCCATAGGCGCCGCCGCGGTTCCGCCGCCGATTTGGCGAATCATGAACCCAAATTTCTTGGGTGGGTTCTCTGTAATATTTGGGATTTTCTGGAATATTTAATATTTGCTCAGGTTTCAGTTTTACAGAGCAGGTTTTCTAAACGAGATATAGTCTGATTATTTTTACATGTCAAGAATGACACATGGATCTTTAAAACTGTAAACCTCTTAAAACTCTTTACTAAACAACAAGACGTATATCTTAAATAAAATACTTATAATACTTCATACTATTACATTTCCTTTTATGTCGTGACATATTTATCCCGTGGCTATTTTAAAAAGTGATTTTACATACATATTTCCGGATACCTTATAGGCTTATACCTGGATACAGGTCATATGCATAGGAGATGATATATTTTGGGTTTACGTGATAGATAGTATTGCATTTTAGTATCTATACATCATATATATTAGTACAGGTTATTATAGTACTATACTTTTGACCTAGGATATCGTTGTGCATTTCGATTTCTACCTTGTGATATATTTTTATTCACTGAGTTGGCAACTCACCCCCTTGTGCTCCAGTTTCTTACAGGATTTACCGCTTGGATCATCAGCGGCTTGCGACACATTCTTTTCGGTAATTGCTTTGTGGGCTACTGTTGTATTGTACCCACACTTGTACCTATATATTCTTTTGTATATAGTAATACTCTATCAACCCAGAACTTATATAATTATGGACTTAGAGGCGAGACTTAGAGTTATGTGTTGTAGGCATCACACACGTTGGATTCGACTTTTTATTCTTGTTTTACTTTTATTTTCTTCGCAATTAGCGTCGTATATTATCTGCGTGGTTTCTCAGCCGTTAGGCATCGAAGCTAGCTCCCGTTGGGATGCTTTTTATATTATTGTGCTTTTATCAGGTTTTATTCAAAATGTACAAAGGAAGTGCTACCGATTTTTAAAACGTCATAGATGCTTTTCAAAAACACTTATTTTAACTGATTCCATCTAATGACTAATTTTAAACTTCACCTCCCATAATTTCAGAAAAAGGTTTAGATTTCGGATTCTAGTTTACTTAGATCACGTCGACGTCTTTAGATGTCACATGAATTAAGTGCCGGTCACATGCCACTTTCGGGTCATGAAAAAGTTGGTATCAAAGCGTTTGGTTTAACCTTTATTCGAGGCTAGGTTTGACTATGTGAAGTCTAGGCATTCACTTTCGTTACTTAGGCTCGACCTTACGGAACTTAGACTTGACTTTGGCGGTCTTATATCCGAACTTTCGTTACATAGGTTGACCTTGGTAGATAGAGTAGGTACTAAGTAGAGTGGCATACCGTACTTATGTTCTACGGCATACTTAAGATACGATACTCCGCCGAAGTTACCTAAGTATATATATTTTGAGGTCTTTTCTTCTATTCGTTCAGTTGATCTATCATTATCAATACATGTTAGTTGTTCCGGTCACCATGTCTACGCAAGCCAAGAGGGTTGCTGTTAGAGACACGGTCAGAGCAGACTTGTCTGGGACGAGAAATGACCAGGGTGATATTCCGGTGACATAGGAACATGTTGTTTATCCTTCTATGATCCGATTTCTAATTTTGGAGCGAGTTTCTTCGGGATCCGCACCAGAGGGTCGGGTCATTGCTGGGGATCAGCCGGACTTGGAGGCATGATGTTTACCCTGCTCCGAAGATCGTTATGTTGCCTACTGTTTAGATAGTTGTACCAACCGTTGCAGAGATTATCGAGTGTAGGGATGCTAGGCACTGCCACAAGGGTCTACGAGGCATCAACCATGCCCGATTTAAAATTTAGCCGTGCCGAACAACCCTAACCAAGATCTTTAAACTAGAGTTTATGCGAAAACAAGCATGTTAAACAATTTAACACTAAGTGAGAGGGATTACAACGTTTTTAGATCCGGTCCTTCACTTCTTAAGCTCCGTGTTGAGGTCCCTTCACTGCGATCATCGTGTTCCGGACTCTCGAGAGGCTTCACGAAGAGAAAGATGCAGTCTTGCTTCCGATCTTCGATAACAAAGATGATCTACCTTGAAGTTTAATTAACACAAGCTAACACTCACTAAATGAAGTGAACACACTCATCTAAAGGGCAAGGATAGATGAGGATGATGAAGTAGAATTTTTGCTCTCTTTTATTTTCTTATTCTCACTCATTTTTCATCACTTGGAAAAAAGCTAGAAAGCTTTTTCCATGAAAGAAAGAAGGAAGAAGAAAATGAATCAATAATAGAATCCTTTTGTGATGAATAATGTAAAGAAGATAATGATCAATAATGCAACCATGGTTGCTAAACCTTTGTAGAGAATTAACCAAGGTCTAGGGTTT
The DNA here is from genome assembly GCA_030015575.1 of Agapanthus africanus. Taxonomy (NCBI): domain Eukaryota; kingdom Viridiplantae; phylum Streptophyta; class Magnoliopsida; order Asparagales; family Amaryllidaceae; genus Agapanthus; species Agapanthus africanus. The sequence continues at coordinate 60,656,690 of JASDDO010000029.1, forward strand.
GGGTTGGGTTAAAGAATGAGCCATTTGAAAATATCTTGCACAAAACAAAAAGAAACCTTCTAGAATCATCAAGAAAGAACTAACCCAAAACAAACCCTAACCTTGTTTAATCTCCACTAAACATGTTGCATTGGTTATCATATCATGTTACAATATTATATATCACATATATAATATTTATCGTAACGATATAAAATAATACAATTAACATATATCGCATATATATCAATTATTACTCGAGTGAGAAAAAGAATCTTTTAGTGTGCTAATATTAGTTAATGTAATTTAATATATCATATATATTATTATACATTAAATTATCGAATCAACACTTGATCCGACAATCCGGCTATATCGCATATAACCGACTAAAACAATGACCCGGCTATATCACATATACCCGGCCAATATCTCATATCACGAGAATCTAATACAGTATCACATACCGCATTATCCTTGGTCCCACACATATCACATATGTGCTCCTACTCCGTATTGCCTGAGTCAAGAAACCTCTGTGTAGGACTCTAAAGAATCGTCAATACGCCGGCAGTAGGTGATGATCATATCAAACACCCACAAGCTGCAACCGGTCAGCTAAACGTAACAGCCACCCAGGTATTGAGCGCTCAGAAGATCAACAAGCAAGCCTGTACATTCTCCTGTGAATCTAATCAGTAACACTCCCGTACAGTCAGGTCTCGTTGTCTGATATGTCGCATATCTTGCGTAGGGGTGGTAAACGTCAGACCCCAGTAGCTCGATAAGTCGTGTCGATATGAGATCTATAACAGTTCGAGAAACTACTAATAACACTTACCAGTAAATCTCAGCAAACCTGGCCAGGGATTTCCGGTTATAGCCAATCGAACATAGCACAACATCAACTCCCTATACCGGGAGAGACGAATCCCCTCGTATCGCTCATTGCCTCCATATGATTCGGGACTGTACCCAAAAGCCACCTTTTTGCACGCCCTCTTGGACGCGGTATGATGGAAATCAAAGCACAGTAGGAATCACACAAGACTCTATGACGATCTCGGGTCAACAGACTACTCTGTACCAGTGTCACCTGAGAACTGCCATCTGACGTGAGGTATAATACCATCTGGGAGTTCTCGGCGAGTCCGTCAAGTGTACCCAGTCTGTACTGAGCACCCGTACACCATCCTTGATGTCAAACACCGATGGATATGGGATCATCCATCGCCCATTATATGGGTCAAGATGCGTATACGCTAGTCTACTCTGGTGCATCGATGCCCTGTCTCGATACACCTTCGACTAGGAATAGTTATAGGATGTACTCGTCGACTACCGTAGCCCCACTAGTATGATCTCATCATAGTCCCAGTAGTCGAGTAAATATCCTAAGGGCTTTATCAACATGTAACATAGAGACTGTCAGAGTACATGTTAAGATAAAGTACAACCAGACATCATATTATCATGTCGAGCAAGAATGTCCTCCCTATATATGTCCAAGCATCCATTACAATATACATCGTATGTACAGTAATGGCCTCTAGGGCATACATATAACTAACATCGAGGTGTTTCTTCCAGAGTTCATGAAACTAAAAGTCACTGGTGTTTACGAGTATAGATGGGCCAGAAAAGTTTTAGTCATTCAGGGGTGTGATGGCTAGGATATTTAATTCGGGGCGACGCTCCGATGCGAGATCGGTGAAGTTGACTAGCTTCTTTTGTTGGGTCTTACTCAGACTTGATATGAGTCGCTCGGAAGAGACCGTATAGTGAGTTTTCCTCCGACGAATTAAGATGAGTTCTTGAAAGTGAGCTTAGCCAGATTCTTCCACAAATTGTCAGAAATGTCGAATTCGGATTTTCGGGTTTTTGTGTAAGACTCCAAGCTTGGACATAGACGAGTATGACTTGCAATTAGAGTAACTATCGTGATGTGCTCTTCATTTGATCAAATACTGAAGAGTAATGGAATAAGAGATATGTGCGAAGTCTCAATGCGCGGTTGTTCTTCCCCGTCAATACTGAGATTCGATATGGATACAGAGGCGTTGTGTATGACCCCACTTTCAAGGGAAAATCTTTATAAGATTGACGTTGTTCTAAAACGGAAGTGGATTCATTAAGGAAACTATTTCCGGGCAGATTGGATAGATGAGATTGGCAGGAGACATGAAGAGTTCTTTCTGAAAGTGTTTCCTAGCACCACCACAAGGTTTTAACCGGCATCAAGCATGCAATTTAAAAAATTTCGGGTTGCTAAGCTACACTATCCTAGAATCGTAACTAGAGTATTAGGGTTTAAACAATGATATCACAAAAACTATACCAAGTGATGGATATTACAACCTTTGTAGACCGTTTCCTCCACTTCTATAGCTCCGGGTAGTAGTCCCTACGACTTCTCAAGGCTTCACTTGAAGAATAAAAAAGCTTCCTTTACGATCTTCGTGTCGAAGATGATCTACCCGAAGCTCCTCTAATTAAAGCTACCTCTTCACTAATCTTTAATTAGTAAAGGAAATACCCTAATTCAAATTGCAAATCTAAAGTAGGATGATGAAGTAGGGGTTCTAAACTCACGAGGGTTAGGGCTTGGAGGAGGAGGAGGAAGAAGAAGAAGAAGGAAAATGGAGAGTGAAGAGCTATGGCTAAAAAACACACAAGTGAAGAATGGCTTAACCTCTCTCACATTATTGAAGTATGAATATTATCAAATAATATAACATCAACCATACTTCAATAATGCAAGCAAACTATTAAAATAAAGAATAAAGCCAAGGTTCACCATACTCAAAATATCTCCTCATTTTTCACCTTTTTTTCTATTTTCTAAAAATAGAAAATCCAACCATGCTTCATAATATATATATATATATATATATATAGACGCACACACACACACACACATATATACATACATACATACATACATATATATATATTAAGAAAAGAAAATAATTAGTGAGCAATAATATTAGTTAATATATAATTATATTAAATATAAATATATATCATATTATTAAATCAACACTTGATTCAATAATCTGGTTATATCACATATAACCGACTAATATCAATTATCTGTATATCACATTATCAAATCAACACTTGATTCAATAATCCGGTTATATTAATCTGACCGATAAAAAATGTCGCCAGATTAGAATACGGTATCGCATACTCGTATTTAATCAGGCCCCCGCACATATCAACATACATGCCCTACTTCGTTTCGCTTGAACTATGAAACCTCTGTATGGGACTTTAAAGACTTGTCAATACGCCAGCAGTAGGCGATGATCACATCAGACACCCACAAGCCGTCAGTGGTACTAGCTAGACGTAACGGCTACCCAGGTATTAAGTGAATAAAAGATCAACAAGCAAGCTTGTCCAAACTCCCATGAAGCCTATAAGTAACAATTACCGTATAGTCCGGTCTCTTCGTTTGATATGTCGCATATCGAGTCTAGGGGTGGAATCGTCAAACCCCAGTAACTTGATAGGTCATGCCGATGTATGGGTCATAACGGTTCGAGAATCTATTGATAACACTTACCAGTAAATCTCATCTGCCCTGGCTAGGGACTTACTGTTATATCCAATCGAGCATAGTGCAACATCAAATCCCTATATATATAAGATTAAGCATTTGTCTCAGGCAGTTATATGATCTCATCCCAGAACATTACAGAAGAAGTCAACATATTAAATATTGGATATATTAGGAGGTCCGTGTTTTAAATTAAGCCAGTAAAAAAAACACGGATTCCACGGCCGTGATGAATAGCCAAACCATGTCCCTAGATCCCTACGAGAGCAGCAAGAAACCCTACCAATTCTAGAGTTAGGAGACCCAGTCTTGACTCCTCGAGATGGTCTCCCACTGAACTCTAGAACCCGGTTACTTATGCTCCCCGCCTTGGGTCTATCCTAATGCAGAAAAGAAAATAATATACAAAAATGGTGACATCATCCTCAACCCGAAAGTGCCCCAATAAAAGAATATTACATACAAGTTTTTACATGAATGAAAATGAAAAACTCTCATCTCACGCAAAAAAACCCTGGCTATTCAAACACGGCGATCCAATATAGCATATCACAGCAACACATAACATCACATGTCATCAACGTAAGTAAATATGCATATCCCAATTGTCGTTGACATATAGCAACGAAACCGGCGATACACCACATATTACACTTACGGTTCCAGAAAAGAAAGTGAAAACTACAGCAATTGGAGTCCACAACCACCTTAAACATCATAAACCCGAAATATCACATACTTCGGATTTCATGCCTAACCAAATGAATTCCTTAGACATCATAAACCCGGAATATCTTATATTCCGAATTTCATGCCTAACCTTATAAACCCCGCATTTTAGTCTCAATATTGAAAAAACTTTTCAATAACAAGTCGGGTAATTCAACAAGATTCCTGACATCCTGATCAAATGCTCGTCGAAAACTTTAGTAGACGGCCGCACCCCCGATGCCATCGACGAAGTGCACTTAGGCGGTACACCACGGCCGCGAGCACCCAAGAGGATGCTTTTGGCAACAGGGTTCTCCTACAGTCACTTGGTCGGGGCTATGGGGCATGGCTATGTAGGGTTACTAGGAACTCTAACAAGGTTCTACAAAGGCATCAACCATGCCCGATTAAAATTTTAGCCGTGCCGAACAACCCTAAACAAGATCTTTGCTAGATAATTAGGGTTACACATGCAAGTAAATAACATTTACTACTAAGTGAATACGAAATACAACCTTTGTAGATCGGTCCTTCACTTCTAAAGCTCCTTGTCGTAGTCCCTTCACTGCGATCATGGTTCTCCCGGGCTCTTGCATGGCTTCACGTGGCGAAAAAAGCGTCCTTGCTTGAAGTCTTCGAGGCCGAAGATGATCTACGTCGAGGGAATACCAACTCAAGCTACTACTTCACTAACTAGAGAGTTAGTGAAGCAAACACCCTAAACTAAACTGCTAGTCTAGTAGAGGATGGAGAAATAGGAAGTGGGTTCACTTTAGAATTTGATTTCTCACAATCTTTCACTCTCTTTTTAAAACCCTAGCAAGCTTTTCTTTTGCTCAAAGAAGAAGAAGAAGATGAACAAAAGAAAAGATGAGGATAATGATCAAGTCAACAGAGCTAACCATGGGTGAGTGAGTATCATATACTAACTCATGTAGAGACATAACCATGGCTAATCCAAAATGGTTAGGTTAATAAAAATCTAAAGTAAAACAAAGTTAGTGGACTTTGTCAAAGCATCCACAAGCTTCCACAAGCTTCATGCTTGTGACAAAAGCTCCACTAATTTGTAATTACCTTAAATAATTATAAACCACCATTTCAAATAGAATGGTGTATGTCTTGCACATCCATGCATGATGTATCAATAACCATGATACAAAATGAAAACATATTTTAATATATATCACATATATATTAAAGTTGTGCACATGTGAGAAAAATCCTTAAGTGAATAAATGTTAGTTAATGTAAATTAGTATATCAAATATACAATTATACACTAAATTATTAAATCAACACTTGACCTACTAATCCAGTTATATCTCATATAACCGACTAACATTCAATGTATCGACTTATCGAATCAACCCTTGATTCGATAACCCGGCTATATCACATATAACCGACCGATATAAGAAGTCGTGAGAATAGAATACGGTATCACATACACGCATTATCCTCGGTCCCGCACATATCACATATGCGCTCCTATTTCATTTTGCCTGAGCCAGTAAAACCTCTATGTAGGACTCTAAAGACTCGTCAATACGCCGGCAGTAGGTGATGATCACATCAAGCACCCACAAGCCATCAGCGGTACAAGATGGACGTAACGGCTACCCGGGTATTAAGCGATCAGAAGATCAGCAAGCAAGCCCGCTCCAACTCCTGTAAAAGCCTAACGGTAACACTTCCCGTACAGTCCGGTCTCCTCGTCTGATATGTCGCATATCAAGTCTAGGGGTGGTAAACGTCAGACCCCAATAACCGATAAGTTGTGCCGATGTGAGGCTCATAACGGGTCGAGAAACTACTGGTAACTCTTACCAGTAAATCTCTAAATCAGCCCTGGCCAGGGACTTCTCTGTTATGGCCAATCGAGCACAGCGCAACATCAACCCCCAATACCGAGAGAGACGAAACCCCTCCTATCGCTCATTGCCTCCATGTGATTCGGGACTGTACCCAAAAACCACCGTTTTGCACGCCCTCTTGGACGTGGTAAGGTGGAAATCAAAGCACAGTGGGAATCACACAAGACTCTATGACGATCTCGGGTTTACAGACTAACCTGCACAAGTGTCACCATAGAATTGCCATCTGACGTGAGGTATAATACCATCTGGGAGTTCTCGGCGAGTCCGTCCAGGGTACCCAGTCTCTACTGAGCACCCGTATACCATCTCTGATGTCAAACACCAATGGATATGGGATCATCCATCGCCCATCTCATGGGTCGAGAAGCGTATACGCTAGTTTACTCTGGTATATCGATGCCCTGTCTCGATACACCTACGACTAGGAACATTAAAGGATGTACTTATGGACTACCATGGCCCCACTAGTATGATCTGCATCATAGTCCTGGTAGTCAAGTGTTAGTTATATGTATGCCCTAGAGGCCATTACTGTACATATGATGTATATTGTAGTGGATGCTAGGACGTATATAGGGAGGACTTTCTTGCTCGACATGATAGTATGCTATCTGGTTGATCTTTACCTTAACGTGTATGCTGATTGTCTCTCTGTTACATGTTGGTAAAGCCCTTAGGATCTGTACTTGACTACATGGACTATGATGCGGATCATACTAGTGGGGATATGGTAGTCCATAAGTACATCCTTCAAAGTCCCTGGTCGTGGGTGTATCGAGACGGGGCATCGATATACCAGAGTAGACTAGCGTATACCTTCTCGACCTATACAGATGGGCGATGGATGATCCCATATCCATCAGTGTTTGACATCAGAGATGGTATACGGGTGCTCAGTAGAGACTGGGTACACTGGACGGACTCGCCGAGAACTCCCAGATGGTATTATACCTCACGTCAGATGGCAGTTCTCTGGTGACACTGGTACAGAGTAGTCTGTTGACCCGAGATCGTCATAGAGTCTTGTGTGGTTCCCACTGTGCTTTGATTTCCATCTTACCACGTCCAAGAGGGCGTGCAAAACGGTGGTTTTTGGGTACAGTCCCGAGTCACATGGAGGCAATGAGCGATAGGAGGGGATTCGTCTCTCCCGGTATAGGGAGTTGATGTTGCGCTGTGTTTGATTGGCTATAACAGGAAATCCCTGGTCAGGGTTGCTGAGATTTACTGGTAAGTGTTACCAGTAGTTTCTCGAATTGTTATAGACCTCATATCGACACGACTTATTGAGCTATTGGGGTCTGACGTTTACCACCCCTAGGCGAGATATGCGACATATCAGACGATCAGACCAGACTGTACGGTAGTGTTACTGGTTGGATTCACTGGAGTGTGAGCGGGCTTGCTCGTCGATCTTCAGATCGCTCAATACCCGGGTGGCCGTTACGTTTAGCATACCGCTTGCGGCTTGTGGATGTTTGATATGATCATCATCCGCTGCCGGCGTATTGACGAGTCTTTAGAGTCCTACACAGAGGTTTCCTGGCTCAAGCAAAACGAAATAGGAGCGCATATGAGATGTGTGCGGGACCGAGAATAATGCGTGTATGTGATACCGTATTTCATTCTCTTGATCAATGTGTCGGATGGTTGTATGCGATATAACCTAGTTATCGATTCAAGCGTTGAATCGATAAGCCGATACATTGAATACTAGTCGGTTGTGTGCGACATGACCGGATCATTGAATCAAGTGTTGATTTAATGATTTAATGCATAATTATATATTTGATATATTACTTTGCATTAACTAGTATCGGTTCACTTTAAATGGATTTTCTCACTCGATTGTACACATTGTATATGTGATATACTTTTGTGCACTTGATTGTATCATGTTTGATGATACATGTTATGCTAGGGTTTTTGTGTAAAGATCAAACCATGGTTACATGATTATGGTTAGGGTTTTGTTTTATTCACTTATTTATTTATCCGTTTCATTTTGGAAAATAAATGGAAAAGAGAAAAGAATGGTGGATTTTTTTGGAGTTTAGTTGAAGCTTCATGAAGCTTTGATCAAGTCAACCATTCTTATCTCATCCTTAACCCTAACCATTCCCACTAACCATGATTCATTCTCTACACTTGACTATAGTTAACATTATGATAAGTTTTGATTTTCTATTGATTTTAAAATAACTTATCATAAGACTTTCTTCTTCTTCTTCATCTTCTTCCATGAAGAAAGCAAGCTCCATCAATGGTGATTGATGGAAATGAGTGAGAAATCCAATTCTAAAGTCTACCCACTTCCTATTTCTTCATCCTCTACCTCTTGCCAAGTAGTAGAGTGTGTTTTCTTCACAAGTTTCATGACTTGGTGAAGTGAGAGTTTGATCTTGCGATGCTTCGACGTAGATCATCTTCGGCATGGACATCGACGACCTAGCTCGCCTATTCTCCGATGAAGCCGACGCTAGAGCCCGGGAATTCGTTTGGACAGCGAGGGGACTTCGTTGCGGAGCTATGGAGGTGGAGCACTGGATCTACAAAGGTTGTATTTCCGATATCCCATTAGTTAAGTTGTTAACTAGATTGTTATTCGCCTAGATTTCTAGCCAACGATCCGTACACTAGGGTTTCTCGGCACCATAATTTTTGAAATTGGCATGTTCGATGCCTTGTGAGACCTCTTGAGAGTGCCTAGGAACCCTACAGTGGTATCAGAGCCTAGCTAGAGCCTTAGGAGAAGTCTAGACGGAATTTGAAACCCGATCGAACCCGAAACCCCAAATCAAAATTGCTCTCTGGAAATTTTCTAAAATCGTGGATTTTTCCAAATTAAAAATTGCTAAAAAATTCAGCAGGGAAAAATAAGAATTACGGTGCAAAAAGTTTCTGGTGAACAGTAAATTTCGCGGCGGATCCGCGGCAGAAGCATGGCTTCTGCGGCGGATCAGCGGCCCCTTGATGACGTCAGCCCTGTTCCTTTGCACAGTAATTCCTAGTTCAAAGAGCTGAGTTTTCTTGGAATTTTTAATATTTATTCAAGAGTTGAATTTTTCTGCTGTGTTTTTGGGGATTCGGTGTTTCGATCGGAGTATCAAATTTTGTCTGTGTAGCTTTCCGGATAAATTTTAGAATATGTTAAAAAGTTCGACCGGATATAAATACCCAATTTTTCCCCTGTCGGGAAATTTCCAAGTGTTGGATTTTTCCGTAGTTTAACGACGTTCTAAGTAGTGCAAGTAACGTGATGGACCCTCTAGAAGACAACAAACCTTAACTCGATTATGTGACCGTCTTGAACTGCCCTTTGAACCTTAGGGTTTGGGGCAGTACGGCGTGCCACATGTGAGGCGTTGGCTTGAACCTTCTACGGCTGGACCGTTGGTACTGAGGCACGAACTGGATGTTGTTAGACTTATTTCATGTGTTGGATTGTATCGGGAAAACTTGGGTGTTCGATTGTTCGATCGGAAACTTTAACATTTTCTGTTTATCTAGAATGTGATACAATAATTGGAATTCACAAATAGTTATGAGATAACTGAATGAATATTATAAACGTAGTAGTTTAGTCTCACTTGATCGGTTGCCACGGAATTTTGATGTGATCAAAAGTCCGTCGCAATCACGTAGCGTACGCGGATACTCGCCGGGTAAACTTAATAGACAGCCTCACTCCATAGCCCCGACCAAGTGACTGTAGGAGAACCCCGTCGCCGAAAGCATCCGTTCGGGTGCTCGCGGTAGCGGTGTTCCGCCTTGGTGCACTTCGTCGACGGTATCGGGGGTGCGGCCGTCTACTTAAGTTTGCGACGAGCATTCGATCAAAATGTCGGGAATCCTGTTGAATTGCCCGACTTGGTATTGAAAAGTGTTTTCGATAATGAGACTAAAATGCGGGGTTTATAATTGTTAGGCATGTGATGTCTAAGGAATTCATTTGGTCAGGCATGTGATGTCTGAGGTAGTTGCAGATTCCAACTGTTGTAGTTTTACACTTTCTTTTCTGTGACCGTAAGTGTAATATGTGATATCGCCGGTTTCGTTGCTATATGTCAACGACAATTGGGATGGACATATTTACTTACGTTGATGACATGTGATGTTATGTGTTGCTGGATATGTTATATTGGATCGTCGTGTTTGAATAGCCGGGGGGTTTTTATGTGAGATGAGTGTTTTTCATTTTCATTCATGTAAAAACTTGTATGTAATATTCTTTTATTGGGGCACTTCCAGGTTGCGGAAGTTGTCACCTCTTGTATATTATTTACTTTTCCGCACTAGGATAGACCCAAGGAGGAGAGCACAAGTAACCGGGTTCTGGAGTCCAGTGGGAGACCAACTCGAGGAGTCGAGTCCGGGTCTCCTAACTCTAGAATTGGTAGGGTTGCTTGCCGCTCTCGTAGGGGTCTAGGGGTGTGGGTTTGGCTATTCATCACGACCGTGGAATCCGTGTTTTATACTGGCTTGTATTGAAAACACGGACGTCCTAGTATATCCAATATTTCATATGTTTCTTCTGCTGCGATATCTGTGATATGATCATGTGATGTTCTGTGATAGATACAGTATATAGTATATATGATATATTATATAGACGTTACTTATGTTTTACACCCGCGCTAGCCCTGCCCCGCTCTGCCGTTAGTTACCTAACCTAACGGTGCACGAGGGGACATCGAGGCGAATGCGGATGGCATAAGTGTACGTCGTATTTATCTGTGATGTTTAGGTACTTAAATGATGGGACTTCAATAATGTGATTAATGAATTAAAAGAAACCTAAGATGTTGTAGAATCGAATTTCAAAAATAAAACAGGTAGCTACAGTTCTTGCTTTGCACAGCGGTATATGTGATATATCCTGCACCTTATTCGATGAGGAAAGGACCGAGATCCCTTCACCGGGAGTGACTCCTTTAGCAATAACTGGCAGATGCTACACACTCGGTTTGTCTTTTGATTGCTTTTAAGTGTTTTTTCTTTGCACAGCGGTATATGTGATATATCCCGCACCTCATTCGACCAGGAAAGGACTGACGATCCCTTCACCGGGAGTGACTCCTTTAGCAAAACTAGAAAAGCCTCAAAAACACTCCATTTCAAAATTCATTCGATCCTACAACGATATCAAGTTCATTACGCAATAGGTTTTCAGAAAAACCTGTCGTAGCCCTCCATCATTTCAGATATGTACTAGCTAGTATTCGTGCTGCGGTAGTTTGGCATTCGTCAAGGCGTAGTGTACGGTAGCTAACTAGTATATATCTGCTTGAGCATATGATGCGATTGGATTAGGGTATTCGTACGGCGTTGTTTGGCATTCGTCAAGGGTCGTGCGGGTGGGTTTAATTCGATCAAGAAATGTACGGGTTGAACTTGACTAGTGGACTATGGGTTGTTTGGCATTCGTCAAGGTCATAGCGAGCTAGGGGCAAAATATTATCGGGAATTTCAAGTGTTGAAATTTGCAATGAGATTGCATACCTTCTATTAGATAGTTGGATCCCGATACCCGCTGCGAGTAAGAGTTACTACTGGGAGAGTTTTATACATTACAATTAGCCGATCAAGTAGGTGTCTAGAAAGGTGTCAACGAGGTTACGCCTCTGGGAAAACGAGGTTTACATTAATTAGGTTCGTGCGAAAGCACGGGGGACCTCCCTCAAAGTACCGACACTGGCCTGGCTGAAAGATTGGCGAACTTGTAGTGTGTAATTAATCCCGGCTAGTCTTTCCTTTTAGGGTTTGAAGGAAGATTTGATAAAAAGCAGTGGGAGCCATCCTGATTAGATAAAATAATAACCAATCTATTCTTGCAAGAGCGCACGCTGAGTGTTTTCTTCTCTCTCTCTCTAGGTAGCGACCATATCACGCCTTAATCAAGATAATAATACGGATTATTGACCGAACCCGCTTGTTATACTGAGCTGGGGAACGTTGGTCCCGCTCCAACTTATAATTGTTATAAGACAGAGCAGGAAATTGGGGAATACAAGATTTCCCGTGCCGCCCAAACGAAGAGAGTGCATGCTGATGCATCCTCTTCGGGTGTGTTCATTATACAGAACTGTTTCTCAGTATCCTCTACGTCCTGGGTATGTGATACCAGATCAGGATCCCAGATATGTAAAATGTTACATAGGGCTACAGATAGGTAGAGAACTGAGAACGGGTGATAAGTTTCATGAGGTAGAAAACGGGGCAAGTGTTGCAGCCAAGTCTGTTGGTCACTGTCACCCTGTATTACAATACATTGATTCTGAACGAATGTTATTAGATACCGAACCTAATATACAAAATCATAACTGTCTCTTTATTAATAAAGAAACGGTAAAATTTTGTATTGTTGGATAATGTTTTGAACATTTCCTATATCAAAAGTTGATCGGTTCAGGCACGTTATCTAAAAGCGTTGATGTTCTAAATCAAACTACAGTTCTTAGTATACGGAACACACACAAGAGGAAGAGTTCAGAAATGAACGAATTCTTCTTGAGGTATTGTAGACTAGGTCAGATCAATGTGACCCGACTAGTGTAGGGTTCCTAGGCACACTAGTGAGGTCTCCCAAGCCATCAACCATGGCAATTTCAAAAATTATGTTGCCTACAAACCCTAAAGTACGGATCGTTGGCTAGATTTCTAGGCGAACAAAGAACTAGTTAACACTTAACTAATGAGAATACGGAAATACAACCTTTGTAGATCCGGTCCTCCACCTCCACGGCTCCGCAACGAGGTCGTCTCCGCTGTCCAAATCAAATCCGGGCTCTAGAGTCGGCTTCGTCGGAGAATGGGCAAGCTAGGTCGTCGATGTCCATGCCGAAGATGATCTATGTCGAGGCATCGCTAGATCAAGCTCACAACTTCACCAAGTCATGAAACTTGTGAAGTAAACACACTCTACTACTTGGCAAGAGGTAGAGGATGAAGAAATAGGAATTGGGTTAACTTTAGAATTGGATTTCTCACTCTAATTCATCAATCACCATTGATGAGCTAAGCTTTCTTCTTGAAGTTCAAGGAAGAAGAAGAAGAAAGATGATATGATAAGTTGAAAGAATAAGAAAAGAAAATGAATTCTTATCATAATTTTAACCATGGTCAAGTGTAGAGAATGAATCATGGTTAGTGTGAATGGTTAGGGTTAAGGATGAGATAAGTATGGTTGACTTTATCAAAGCTTCATGAAGCTTCAACTAAACTCCAAATCTAGCAACCATTCTTTTCTCTTCTTTTCCAAAATGAATAAATAAATAAATAAAGGAATAAATAAAGGAAATGAAACCCTAGCCATTCTTTTAACCATGGTTTAATTCTTTGCACTTAACCAAGTAAACATGTATCATCAAACATGATACAATCAAGTGCACAAAATCATATCGCATATGTAATGCGCACATCCGAGTGAGAAAATCCATTTAAAGTGAACCAATACTAGTTAATGCAAAGTAATATATCAAATATATAATTATACATTAAATCATTAAATCAACACTTGATTCAATGATCCGGTCATGTCGCACACAACCGACTAGTATAGAATGTATCGGCTTATCGAATCAATCCTTGATTCGATAACTAGGTTATATCGCATATAACCTAATCAATACATTCATCGCTAGAATGGAATACGGTATCACATACACGCATTATTCTCGGTCCCGCACATATCTCATATGCGCTCCCATTTCGTTTCGCTTGAGCCAGGAAACCTCTGTGTAGGACTCTAAAGACTCGTCAATACGCCGGCAGCAGATGATGATCATATCAAACATCCACAAGCCGCAAGCGGTCTGCTAAACGTAACGGCCACCCGGGTATTGAGCGATCTGAAGATCGACGAGCAAGCCCGCTCACACTCCAGTGAATCCGACCAGTAACACTACCGTACAGTCCGGTCTGATCGTCTGATATGTCGCATATCTCGCCTAGGGGTGGTATACGTCAGACCCCAATAGCTCAATAAGTCATGTCGATATGAGGTCTATAACTGTTCGAGAAACTACTGGTAACACTTACCAGTAAATCTCAGCAACCCTGGCCAGGGATTTCCTGTTATAGCCAATCGAACACAGCGCAACATCAACCCCCATATACCGGGAGAGACGAATCCCCTCCTATCGCTCATTGCCTCCATGTGACTCGGGACTGTACCCAAAAACCACCATTTTGCACGCCCTCTTGGACGTGGTAAGATGGAAATCAAAGCACAGTGGGAACCACACAAGACTCTATGACGATCTCGGGTCAACAGACTACTCTGTACCAGTGTCACCAGAGAACTGCCATCTGACGTGAGGTATAATACCATCTGGGAGTTCTCGGCGAGTCCGTCCAGTGTACCCAGTCTCTACTGAGCACCCGTATATCATCTCTGATGTCAAACACCAATGGATATGGGATCATCCATCGCCCATCTGTATGGGTCGAGAAGGTACACGCTAGTCTACTCTGGTATATCGATGCCCCGTCTCGATACACCCACGACTAGGGACTGTGAAGGATGTACTTATAGACTACCATGTCCCCACTAGTATGATCCGCATCATAGTCCAGGTAGTCAAGTACAGATCCTAAGGGCTTTACCAACATGTAACAGAGAGACAATCAGCATACACGTTAAGGTAAAGTGTAACCAGATAGCATACTATCATGTCGAGCAAGAAAGTCCTCCCTATATATGTCCCAGCATCCACTACAATATACATCCTATGTACAGTAATGGCCTCTAGGGCGTACATATAACTAACAATCTCCCACTTGCATTAGGGCCATCTGTAGCAGTGGTTTGAAGTATATCATACTCAACCATCCCATAAAAGTTTCTCTCTGGGAACATGCCTTTGTGAGTGGATCCGCTGTGTTGTCCTCTTAGTCTACTCTCCAAACCTCGATCACCTTGGAGATCAACCATCTCCATGATCAAGTGACACTGCCTTAGAATATGTCTGGATCACTGATGGGACCGGCGTTCCTTGGCATAAGCCACAACTCCATTGTCTCACAATGGTAGGAACAAAGTTCATCTCATGAACTAATATACACCCAAACATCCTCTTTGGTAGCATCTTAAGTAGCGATGTATCCTGCCTTTATCGTCTAGTGTGTCACGGTATCTAGCTTGGAACTCTTCCAACATACCGTCCCTTTACTGAGGGTAAAGACAATGCCTGCGACTGACACTCAGTCGTCTTTATCACCCTGGAACCCTTCCAGTGATTCTCCCCAAAATCGATTGATACCATCTCACTACAACTGGTGAGAATCCTAACATCCATTTAGATCCATCTCATAGATCCAAAATCCAGGATTTAGTAGGTATCATTTTGATTCTATATGGAGAATCCTAGTGATAAGCGGAGATTGATCGAGCGTAGCATAGGAAACTCCTTCCCTATCAAGAGTATGTCATCCACGTACTCTACGAGGATCGTCACCATACTCCCTACTACCTTCTTGTTTATACAAGGTTCATCTACCATTTTGATGATGTCAAACTCTTTGACTAATTCATCAAAAACAGATGTTCCAACTCCGCGATGCCTGCTTTATCATATAAAACATCTTGCACACGTTTCCGCTGCTCCCACTTCCTACGAAGCCCTCTGGCTGTGTACTTATAGACGCTCTCTTCTAAATCATCATTTAGAAAAGCAGTCAAGACACCCAACCACCAGATATCGCAGTCATGGTATGTAGCCGTGACAAGTAGGATCTGGATGGACTTAAGCATAGATCCTTGAAAAGGTTTCATCATGATCCATATCTGGTCAATGATGCAAAACTTTACCAAGTCTAGCTTTGAAAGTCTCAACTTTTTCATGTACACCAAGTAATCTTCTCAAGATATACTTGCTTCTGATGGGGATTTAACCCTTCAGATATAGCAACTAAAGTCCATACTTTGTTGGTGTATAAGGATTCCATCTCAGATCGCTAAACATCCAGCCATTCTTACAGAGTCTTATTCCTGATGGCCAGCTCGAAACTAGTTGGGTCATCATCTCATGATGCAATCCTCGCTCTCACTGTCATAGAGAGACAGAAGTATCTCTCAGGTGGGTGAGGAACCCTACTAGATCGGCAGAGAGGCTGAGGTTCGTTGGTATCTATTGAATCCTTTGGTTCTGTCAAATCATCTGCTGTAGTTTGTATAGCTGGAACACTTCCAGTTCTACATAACAGACCTTGCCTCGAGCTTGTCCGGATTTTGCTTTTAGACATAGGCCGGACAACCCCAAATCTTAACTAGCTTAAGACATGGGCTCTTCCCTTTCCATATCATATATGAAATGGTAGGCAACTGATTTGATTCGAACCCTATTCAATAGGTATGCAGCTTCTTAATTGCATAACTCCCAAAGAGGAAATAAGTGACTCAGTATTACTCATCATAGAGCACACCATATCAAATAGGGTGTATCTGCTCCGCCCCGATTTACCATCGTGCTATGGTGTATACGGAGGAGTAATGCTGAGAGAGAATCTCATTCTCCTTTAGAATAATCCAGGATTTCCGTGCTCAAGTATTCTCCTCCTTGATCTCATCAAAGGACATAATACTTATACCCGTATTAGTTCTCTACTTCTAACTTATATTCCGTGAATATCTCAAAAGGTTCGGACTTGTGTTTCAACAGGAACATAGGTCTGAATCTAAAGAGATCATCAGAGAACATAATGAAGTATAAAGAACCAGTCTTGGCATGTGTAGACAGGGGACCTACATACATCAACATGTATCATCCCAAGAGTTTACCAACTCTTTCTTTGTTTCCATTAAACAGAGCTGTGGTCATCTTATCTTTGTGACATGACTGGCGAGCTTCATAAGATGTAAATTCAAACTGATTTAAATATGCATTTATATGTAACTCTAGCTAGTCGGGTCACATTGATCTGACCTAGTCTACAATGCCTCAAGAAGAATTCGTTCATTTCTGAACTCTTCCTCTTATGTGTGTTCCATATACAAAGAACTGTAGTTTGATTTAGAACATCAATGCTTTTAGATAACGTGCCTGAACCGATCAACTTTTGATATAGGAAATGTTCAAAACATTATCCAACAATACAAAATTTTATCATTTCTCTACTGATAAAGAGACTGATATGATTTTGTATATCAGGTTCGGTATCTAATAACATTCGTTCAGAATCAATGTATTGGAAATACAGGGTGACAGTGACCAACAGACTTGGCTGCAACACTTGCCCCGTTTTCTGTCTCATGAAACTTATCACCCGTTCTCAGTTCTCTACCTTTCTGTAGCCCTATGTAACAGATTACATATCTGGGATCCTGATCTGGTATCACATACCCAGGACGTAAAGAATACTGAGAAACAATTCTGTATAATGAACACACCCGAAGATGATGCATCAGCATGCACTCTCTTCGTTTGGGCGGCACGGGAATTCTGGTAATCCCCTATTTCCTGCTCTGTCTTATAACATTTATAAGTTGGAGCGGGACGAACGTTCCCCAGCTCAGTATAACAAGCGGGTTCGGTCAATAATCCGTATTATTATCTTGATTAAGGCGTGATATGGTCGCTACCTGGAGAGAGAGAGAAGAAAACACTCAGCGTGCGCTCTGTCAAGAATAGATTGGTTATTATTTTATCTAATCAGGATGACTCCCACTGCTTTTTATCAAATCTTCCTTCAAACCCTAAAAGGAAAGACTAGCCGGGATTAATTACACACTACAAGTTCGCCAATCTTTCAGCCAGGCCAGTGTCGGTACTTTGAGGGAGGTCCCCCGTGCTTTCGCACGAACCTAATTAATGTAAACCTCGTTTTCCCAGAGGCGTAACCTCGTTAACACCTTTCTAGACACCTACTTGATCGGCTAATTGTAATGTATAAAACTCTCCCAGGAGTAACACTTACTCGCAGCGGGTATCGGGATCCAACTATCTCATAGAAGGTATGCAATCTCATTGCAAATTTCAACACTTGAAATTCCCGATAATATTTTGCCCCTAGCGTCCTATGACCTTGACAGAGGTCAACAAACCATAGGCTGCTAGTCAAGTTCAACCCGTCATTTCCTGATTGAAGTAAACCCACCCGCACGACCCTAGACAGAGGTCAACAAGGTCGCACGACTACCCTAAATCAATCACATCATATGCTTATGCAGATAAGCACTAATCAGCTACCGCACACTACGCCTTGACAGAGGTCAACAAACGCAGCACGAATACTAACCAGTACATATCTGAAATGACGGAGGGCTACGACAGGTTTTTCTGAAAACCTATTGCGTAATGAACTTGATATCGTTGTAGAATCAAATGGTTTTAAAAATGGAGGGCTTTTGAGGCTTTTCTAGTTTTGCTAAAGGAGTCACTCCCGGTGAAGGGATCGTCGGTCCTTTCCTCGTCGAATGAGGTGCGGGATATATCATATATATCGCTATGCAAAGCAAAAACACTTAAAAGCAATCAAAAGACAAACCGAGTGTGTAGCATCTGCCAGTTATTGCTAAAGGAGTCACTCCCGGTGAAGGGATCTCGGTCCTTTCCTCATCGAATAAGGTACAGGATATATCACATATATCGCTATGCAAAGCAAGAACTGTAGCTACCTGTTTTATTTTGAAATCTGATTCTACAACATCTTAGGTTTCTTATCTTTCATTAATCACATTAATGAAGTCCCATCATTTAAATACCTAAACATCACAGATAGATATGACGTACACTTATGCCATCCGCATTCGCCTCGATGTCCCCTCGTGCACCGTTAGGTTAGGTAACTAACGGCAGAGCAGGGCAGGGCTAGCACGGGTGTAAAACATAAGTAACGTCTATATAATATATCATATATACTATATACAGTATCTATCACAGAACATCACATGATCACATCACAGATATCGCAGCAGAAGAAATATCATATGAAATATTGGATATACTAGGACGTCCGTGTTTTCAATACGAGCCAGTATAAAACACGGATTCCACGGTCGTGATGAATAGCCAAACCCACACCCCTAGACCCCTACGAGAGCGGCAAGTAACCCTGCCAATTCTAGAGTTAGGAGACCCGGACTCGACTCTTCGAGTTGGTCTCCCACTGGACTCCAGAACCCGGTTACTTGTGCTCTCCTCCTTGGGTCTATCCTAGTGCGGAAAAGTAAATAATATACAACAGGTGACAACTCCCGCAACCTGGAAGCGCCCCAATAAAAGAATATTACATACAAGTTTTTACATGAATGAAAATGAAAAACACTCATCTCACATAAAAAAACCCCGGCTATTCAAACACGACGATCCAATATAACATATCCAGCAACACATAACATCTCATGTCATCAACGTAAGTAAATATGTCCATCCCAATTGTCGTTGACATATAGCAACGAAACCGGCGATATCACTTATTACACTTACGGTCACAGAAAAGAAAGTGTAAAACTACAACAGTTGGAATCCGCAACCACCTCAGACATCGCATGCCTGACCAAATGAATTCCTTAGACATCACATGCCTAACAATTATAAACCCCGCATTTTAGTCTCATTATCGAAAACACTTTTCAATATCAAGTCGGGTAATTCAACAAGATTCCCGAAAAACTGATCGAATGCTCGTCGCAAACTTCAGTAGACGGCCGCACCCCCGATACCGGCGACGAAGTGCACCAAGGCGGAACACCGCTACCGCGAGCACCCGGACGGATGCTTTCGGCGACGGGGTTCTCCTATAGTCACTTGGTCGGGGCTATGGAGTGAGGCTGTCTATTAAGTTTACCCGGCGAGTATCCGCGTACGCTACGTGATTGCGACGGACTTTTGATCACATCAAAATTCCGTGGCAACCGATCAAGTGAGACTAAACTGCTATGTTTATAACATTCATTCAGTTATCTCATAACTATTTGTGAATTCCAATTATTGTATCCCATTCAAGATAAATAGAAAATGTTAAACTTTCCGATCGAACATTCTAACACCCAAGTTTTACCGATACAGATCAACACATGAAACTAGTCTAGCAACATTCAGTTCGTACCTCAGTACCAACGGTCCAGCCGTAGAAGGATCAAGCCAACGCCTCACATGTGGCACGCCGTACTGCCCCAAACCCGAAGGTTCAAAGGGCAGTTCAAGACGGTCACATAATCGAGTTAAGGTTTGTGTCTTCTAGAGGGACCATCGCGTTACTTGCACTACTTAGAACGTCGTTAAACTACGGAAAAATCTAACACTTGGAAATTTCCCGACAGGGGAAAAATTGGGTATTTATATCCGGTCGAACTTTTTAACATATTCTAGAAAAATTATCCGGAACGACACATAGACAAAGTTTGACAATCCGATCGAATGTATGAACTCCCAATACAACCCAAAATACTCAACTCTTGATTTCAGATTAAAAATTCCAAGGAAAACCAGCACTGAAAAATAGGAGTTACTGTGCAAAATTCAGTGCCTAATAAGACAAAACGGCGGCGGAAGGGCCGCATTAGCACGCTAATGCCGCGGTTCCGCCGCACTTTTGAGGGATCATTAGGTAATTTTTGCATCGTAATTCTTAGATTTACCTGCTTGTTTTTCTGCATATTTTTAATTATAAAAAATCCACGAATTTTAAAAAAAGTACAGAGAGCAATTTGGAAATCGGATTTCGGTTCGATCGGACTTCAAACTCCGTCTACACTTCGCCTAAGGCTCTAGCTAGGCTCTGATACCACTGTAGGGTTCCTAGGCATACTAGTGAGGTCTCCCAAGCCATCAACCATGGCAATTTCAAAAATTATGTTGCCTACAAACCCTAAAGTACGGATCGTTGGCTAGATTTCTAGGCGAACAAAGAACTAGTTAACACTTAACTAATGAGAATACGGAAATACAACCTTTGTAGATCCGGTCCTCCACCTCCACGGCTCCGCAACGAGGTCGTCTCCGCTGTCCAAATCAAATCCGGGCTCTAGAGTCGGCTTCGTCAGAGAATGGGCAAGCTAGGTCGTCGATGTCCATGCCGAAGATGATCTACGTCGAGGCATCGCTAGATCAAGCTCACAACTTCACCAAGTCATGAAACTTGTGAAGTAAACACACTCTACTACTTGGCAAGAGGTAGAGGATGAAGAAATAGGAATTGGGTTAACTTTAGAATTGGATTTCTCACTCTAATTCATCAATCACCATTGATGAGCTAAGCTTTCTTCTTGAAGTTCAAGGAAGAAGAAGAAGAAAGATGATATGATAAGTTGAAAGAATAAGAAAAGAAAATGAATTCTTATCATAATTTTAACCATGGTCAAGTGTAGAGAATGAATCATGGTTAGTGTGAATGGTTAGGGTTAAGGATGAGATAAGTATGGTTGACTTTATCAAAGCTTCATGAAGCTTCAACTAAACTCCAAATCTAGCAACCATTCTTTTCTCTTCTTTTCCAAAATGAATAAATAAATAAATAAAGGAATAAATAAAGGAAATGAAACCCTAGCCATTCTTTTAACCATGGTTTAATTCTTTGCACTTAACCAAGTAAACATGTATCATCAAACATGATACAATCAAGTGCACAAAATCATATCGCATATGTAATGCGCACATCCGAGTGAGAAAATCCATTTAAAGTGAACCAATACTAGTTAATGCAAAGTAATATATCAAATATATAATTATACATTAAATCATTAAATCAACACTTGATTCAATGATCCGGTCATGTCGCACACAACCGACTAGTATAGAATGTATCGGCTTATCGAATCAATCCTTGATTCGATAACTAGGTTATATCGCATATAACCTAATCAATACATTCATCGCGAGAATGGAATACGGTATCACATACACGCATTATTCTCGGTCCCGCACATATCTCATATGCGCTCCCATTTCGTTTCGCTTGAGCCAGGAAACCTCTGTGTAGGACTCTAAAGACTCGTCAATACGCCGGCAGCGGATGATGATCATATCAAACATCCACAAGCCGCAAGCGGTCTGCTAAACGTAACGGCCACCCGGGTATTGAGCGATCTGAAGATCGACGAGCAAGCCCGCTCACACTCCAGTGAATCCGACCAGTAACACTACCGTACAGTCCGGTCTGATCGTCTGATATGTCGCATATCTCGCCTAGGGGTGGTATACGTCAGACCCCAATAGCTCAATAAGTCGTGTCGATATGAGGTCTATAACTGTTCGAGAAACTACTGGTAACACTTACCAGTATATCTCAGCAACCCTGGCCAGGGATTTCCTGTTATAGCCAATCGAACACAGCGCAACATCAACCCCCATATACCGGGAGAGACGAATCCCCTCCTATCGCTCATTGCCTCCATGTGACTCGGGACTGTACCCAAAAACCACCGTTTTGCACGCCCTCTTGGACGTGGTAAGATGGAAATCAAAGCACAGTGGGAACCACACA
The DNA here is from genome assembly GCA_030015575.1 of Agapanthus africanus. Lineage (NCBI taxonomy): Eukaryota > Viridiplantae > Streptophyta > Magnoliopsida > Asparagales > Amaryllidaceae > Agapanthus > Agapanthus africanus. Next base: position 60,679,250 of record JASDDO010000029.1, read on the forward strand.
AGACTCTATGACGATCTCGGGTCAACAGACTACTCTGTACCAGTGTCACCAGAGAACTGCCATCTGACGTGAGGTATAATACCATCTGGGAGTTCTCGGCGAGTCCGTCCAGTGTACCCAGTCTCTACTGAGCACCCGTATATCATCTCTGATGTCAAACACCAATGGATATGGGATCATCCATCGCCCATCTGTATGGGTCGAGAAGGTACACGCTAGTCTACTCTGGTATATCGATGCCCCGTCTCGATACACCCACGACTAGGGACTGTGAAGGATGTACTTATAGACTACCATGTCCCTACTAGTATGATCCGCATCATAGTCCAGGTAGTCAAGTACAGATCCTAAGGGCTTTACCAACATGTAACAGAGAGACAATCAGCATACACGTTAAGGTAAAGTATAACCAGATAGCATACTATCATGTCGAGCAAGAAAGTCCTCCCTATATATGTCCCAGCATCCACTACAATATACATCCTATGTACAGTAATGGCCTCTAGGGCATACATATAACTAACAACTAGCTGAAGTTACATGTAGATGCATATTTAAATCAGTTTGAATCTACATCTTGTGAAACTTACCAGTCATGTCACATAGATATAATGACACTAGCTCTGTTTATTGGAAACAGAGAAAGAGTTAGTGAACTCTTGGGATGATACATGTTGATGTATGTAGGTCCCCAGTCTACACATGCCAAGACTGGTTCTTTGTACTTCATTACGTTCTCTGATGATCTTTCGAGATTCAGACCTATGTTCCTGTTGAAACACAAGTCCGAACCTTTTAAGATATTCACAGAATATAAGCAAGAAGTAGAGAACCAGAATACGGGTATAAGTATTATGTCCTTTGATGTGATCGAGGAGGAGAATACTTGAGCACGGAATTCCTGGACTATTCTAAAGGAGAATGAGATTCTCTCTCAGCATTACTCCTCCGAATACACCATAGCATGATGGTATATCGGGGCGGAGCAGATACACCCTATTTGATATGGTGTACTCTATGATGAGTACTACTGAGTTACCTGTTTCCTTTTGGGAGTCATGCACTTATGAAGTTGCATACCTATTGAATAGGGTTCCAATCAAATAAGTTGCCTACCATTTCATATGTGATATGGAAAGGGAAGAGCCCATGTCTTAAGCTAGTTAAGATTTGGGGTTGTCCGGCCTATGTCTAAAAGGCAAAATCCGGACAAGCTCGAGGCAAGGTCAGTTATGTAGAACTGGAAATGTTCCAGCCATACAAACTGCAACTGATGATTTGATAGAACCAAAGGATTCAGTAAATACCAACGAACCTCAGCCTCTCCGCCGATCTAGTAGGGTTCCTCACCCACCTGAGAGTTACTTCGGTTTCTCTATGACAGTGGAAGCGAGGATTGCATCATGAGATGATGACCCAACTAGCTTCGAGCTGGCCATCAGGAGTAAGACTCTGTAAGAATGGCTGGATGCTTAGTGATCTGAGATGGAATCCTTATACACCAACAAAGTATGGACTTTGGTTGCTATATCTGAAGGGTTAAATCCCCATCAGGAGCAAGTATACCTTGAGAAGATTACTTGGTGTACATGGAAAAGTTGAGACTTTCAAAGCTAGACTTGTTAAGGGTTTTCGTCATCGACCAGGCGTGGATAATCATGAAACCTTTTCCAGTGGCTATGCTTAAGTCCATTCAGATCCTACTTGCCACGGCTACATACCATGACTACGATCTCTGGTGGTTGGGTGTCTTGACTGCTTTTCTAAATGATGATTTGGAAGAGTGTGTCTAAAAGTACACAGCCATAGGGCCTCGTAGACAGTGGGAGCAGCGGAAACGTGTGCAAGATGTTTTATAGGATAAAGCAGGCATCGCGGAGTTGGAACATCTGTTTTGATGAAGTAGTCAAAGAGTTTGACATCATCAAAATGGTAGATGAACCTTGTATAAACAAAAAGATAGTAGGGAGTATGGTGGTGATCCTCGTAGAGTACGTGGATGACATACTCCTGATAGGGAAGGAGTTTCCTATGCTACGCTCGATCAATCTCCGCATATCACAATGATTCTCCATATAGGATCAAAGTGATACCTCCTAAATCCTGGGTTTTTGGATCTATGAGATAGATCTAATTGGATGTTAGGACTCTCACTAGTTGTAGTGAGACGGTATCAACCGATCAAGGGGAGAATCACTGGAAGGGTTCCAGGGTGATAATGACGACTGAGTGTCAGTCGCAGGAATTGTCTTTACCCTCAGTAAAGGGACGGTATGTTGGAAGAGTTCCAAGCTAGATACCGTGACATACTAGACGATAAAGGCACGATACATCGCTACTTAAGATGCTACCAAAGAGGCTGTTTGGGTGTATATTGGTTCATGAGATGAACTACGTTCCCACCATTGTGAGACAATGGAGTCGTGGTTTATGCCAAGGACGCCGGTCCCATCAGTGATCCAGACATATTCTAAGGCAGTATCACTTGATCATGGAGATGGTTGATCTCCAGGGTGATCGAGGTTTGGAGAGTAGACTCAGAGGACAACACAGCGGATCCACTCACAAAGGCCTGTTCCCAGAGAGAGACTTTTATGGGATGGTTGAGTATGAGATACTACAACCACTGCTACAGATGGCCCTAGTGCAAGTGGGAGATTGTTAGTTATATGTATGCCCTAGAGGCCATTACTGTACATATGATGTATATTGTAGTGGATGCTAGGACGTATATAGGGAGGACTTTCTTGCTCGACATGATAGTATGCTATCTGGTTGATCTTTACCTTAACGTGTATGCTGATTGTCTCTCTGTTACATGTTGGTAAAGCCCTTAGGATCTGTACTTGACTACCTGGACTATGATGCGGATCATACTAGTGGGGATATGGTAGTCCATAAGTACATCCTTCAAAGTCCATAGTCGTGGGTGTATCGAGACGGGGCATCGATATACCAGAGTAGACTAGCGTATACCTTCTCGACCCATACAGATGGGCGATGGATGATCCCATATCCATCGGTGTTTGACATCAGAGATGGTATACGGGTGCTCAGTAGAGACTGGGTACACTGGACGGACTCGCCGAGAACTCCCAGATGGTATTATACCTCACGTCAGATGGCAGTTCTCTGGTGACACTGGTACAGAGTAGTCTGTTGACCCGAGATCGTCATAGAGTCTTGTGTGGTTCCCACTGTGCTTTGATTTCCATCTTACCACGTCCAAGAGGGCGTGCAAAACGGTGGTTTTTGGGTACAGTCCCGAGTCACATGGAGGCAATGAGCGATAGGAGGGGATTCGTCTCTCCCGGTATAGGGAGTTGATGTTGCGCTGTGTTTGATTGGCTATAACAGGAAATCCCTGGCCAGGGTTGCTGAGATTTACTGGTAAGTGTTACCAGTAGTTTCTTGAATTGTTATAGACCTCATATCGACACGACTTATTGAGCTATTGGGGTCTGACGTTTACCACCCCTAGGCGAGATATGCGACATATCAGACGATCAGACCGGACTGTACGGTAGTGTTACTGGTTGGATTCACTGGAGTGTGAGCGGGCTTGCTCGTCGATCTTCAGATCGCTCATTACCCGGGTGGCCGTTACATTTAGCAGACCGCTTGCGGCTTGTGGATGTTTGATATGATCATCATCCGCTGCCGGCGTATTGACGAGTCTTTAGAGTCCTACACAGAGGTTTCCTGGCTCAAGGAAAACGAAATAGGAGCGCATATGAGATGTGTGAGGGACTGAGAATAATGCGTGTATGTGATACCGTATTTCATTCTCTCGATCAATGTGTCGGATGGTTGTATGCGATATAACCTAGTTATCGATTCAAGCGTTGAATCGATAAGCCGATACATTGAATACTAGTCGGTTGTGTGCGACATGACCGGATCATTGAATCAAGTGTTGATTTAATGATTTAATGCATAATTATATATTTGATATATTACTTTGCATTAACTAGTATCGGTTCACTTTAAATGGATTTTCTCACTCGATTGTACACATTGTATATGTGATATACTTTTGTGCACTTGATTGTATCATGTTTGATGATCCATGTTATGCTAGGGTTTTTGTGTAAAGATCAAACCATGGTTACATGATTATGGTTAGGGTTTTGTTTTATTCACTTATTTATTTATCCATTTCATTTTGGAAAATAAATGGAAAAGAGAAAAGAATGGTGGCTTTTTTTGGAGTTTAGTTGAAGCTTCATGAAGCTTTGATCAAGTCAACCATTCTTATCTCATCCTTAACCCTAACCATTCCCACTAACCATGATTCATTCTCTACACTTGACTATAGTTAACATTATGATAAGTTTTGATTTTCTATTGATTTTAAAATAACTTATCATAAGACTTTCTTCTTCTTCTTCATCTTCTTCCATGAAGAAAGCAAGCTCCATCAATGGTGATTGATGGAAATGAGTGAGAAATCCAATTCTAAAGTCTACCCACTTCCTATTTCTTCATCCCCTACCTCTTGCCAAGTAGTAGAGTGTGTTTTCTTCACAAGTTTCATAACTTGGTGAAGTGAGAGCTTGATCTTGCGATGCTTCGACGTAGATCATCTTCGGCATGGACATCGACGACCTAGCTCGCCTATTCTCCGATGAAGCCGACGCTAGAGCCCGGGAATTCGTTTGGACAGCGAGGGGACTTCGTTGCGGAGCTATGGAGGTGGAGCACCGGATCTACAAAGGTTGTATTTCCGATATCCCATTAGTTAAGTTGTTAACTAGATTGTTATTCGCCTAGATTTCTAGCCAACGATCCGTACACTAGGGTTTCTCGGCACCATAATTTTTGAAATTGGCATGTTCGATGCCTTGTGAGACCTCTTGAGAGTGCCTAGGAACCCTACATCAAGTACACATCCTAAGGGCTTTACCAACATGTAACTATAAGACAGTATCAAGAGACAAGTATACATGTTAAGATAAAGAGCAACGAGACAGCATACTATCATATCGAGCAAGAAAGTCCTCTCTATATATGTCCAAGCATCCAATATAATATACATGATCTGTACAAAACTGGCCTCTAGGGCATACATATAACTAACAGGCTATCTAGTAATGTTACCCGGCAAGTATCCGCGTACACTACGTGATTGCGACAGAGTTTTGATCCATATATAACCCCATGGCAACCGATCAAATGAGACTAAATTGCTAGGTTTATAAAATTCAAACTAGTAATCGCAAAACTAATTATTGTGGATTCCAAATATTGTATGACATATCAATAAAAGCTATGCGATGTTAAACTTTTCGATCGATCAATCAACCACCCAAAATTCTCAGAGGACTCAACACTTGAGTTAGATTCAAAAATTCCCAGATAGTGCCACAAGAACATACGGACCAGCACAAGAGAGCACATCCCAAGCCTCAATAACAGCGCCGCTGAACCGTCGCCAAAAGAAACTTTTGGTCGCGGTTCCGCGGTCCATAGGTCGAGTTAGGGGTTCGTTTTTCTTGGGGGTCCACACAATACCCTGCACAATTTTCTGAATATTTTTAAACCCAAAAATTCCAACTTTTGAAAAATTTCCAGAGAGCAATCTTGATGTGGTGTTTGATGTTCGTTCGAACTTTTAAACGTCGTCCATGTTATCTGAAACGATGTTAAAATTACGAATACGAAACACTCCGAATTGCCTTTACAGAAAGATAACATCACATGTAATCTTAGTAAAAACAAACATTACCTAAAACACCAAACCACAGAGACTGAAACACCAAAAAAAATTGAAGCCAAAATACATCAAGAAAACCGGACAGGCCGGTTTTTTACATCATTTCGCCGGGAAAAGTCCGACGAAAGGGGCTCAATTTTTCGTGGTGTTCATGTTACAACATATGTAACATTTTGCACTTGTTTAAAAAAATTTCAGAGAACTTTTAAAAATCGACAGAGACTGTGGATTTTGTTTCGAGGTTTCGGAGTTGTTTCGATTTCGTAATTCTACTAACATCATCTAATTCTCTAGCTTGGCTCTGATACAACTGAAAGGTTCTTTAGTATGACTACTAGGTTTCGGAAGGAATCAACCATGCCATTTTATAAAATTTTAGTGCTAAGCAACCCATAACCAAGGATCTAACTAGAGAATTAGGAGTAAGATAACATGTAATCAAACATTACACTAAGTGAATGAGGAATACAACCTTTGTAGACCGGTCCTTCACTTCTAAAGCTCCGTGTAGTAGTCCCTTCACTCCAAGTAGTGATCTCCCGGACTCTAGTAAGGGTTCACAAGGCGAAGGGAACAAGCTTGCTTGATGTCTTCGAGGCCGAAGATGATCTACGTCGAGGAATCTCTAACTCAAGCTACCTATTCACTAATTGATGAACTAGTGAAAAAACAAACTATACTAAATGGTTATTTTGGTATAGATTGGTGAAGTAGGAATTTTTCTCACTTTAGAATAATTTTCTCTTTTTCTTTTTACCGCATTCAAAACTCAAGAGAGGTAGGATAGAGATGAAGAAGAAGCTCAAGTGGTGAATTCTAGCAACCATGAGTGAGAAAATATCATATATAACTCATGTAGAGACTTAACCATGGCTTATGATGATGGTTAGGTTAATAAATATCTAAGATAATACAAAATTAGTGGACTAAGTCAATGGTTTGCATAAGCTTCTCAAAGCTTCACAACCATGACAATTTTCCACCTAATTTTGATTTACCCTTAATAATTAAAACCTCATATTATCTTAAGTATGGTGTGAGTCTCATATACCCATGTCTAATGTATCATCTAGCATGACACAAAAATAAATACATTAACATATATCACATAAATATTAAATGTACAAAAAGAGAAAACATTTTCTTAAGTGAGCTAATATTAGATAATGTATATTAATATTTCAAATATATAATTACACATTAAATTATTAAATCAACACTTAATTTAATAACCCGGTTGTATCACATACAACCGACTAATATCATTTATATGCATATCACATATACATATAACATATCATTGAATAAACACTTGATTCAACAATCCGGTTATATCACATATAACCTATATCGCGAGATTAGAATACTGTATCACATACACGTATTAATCTCGGTCCCACACATATCACATATGTGCCCTACTTCGTTTCGCATGAGCTAGGAAACCTCTGTGTACGACTCTAATGACTCGTCAATACGCCGGCATTAGGAGATGATCATATCAGTCACCCACAAGCCATCAGCGGTACTAGATGGACGTAACGGCTACCCGGGTATTGAGTGATCAGAAGATCAACAAGCATGCTTATCCATACTCCTGTGAATCCAACAGTAACATTACCGTGCAGTCCGGTCTCTTCGTCTGATATGTTGCATATCTAGTCTAAGGGCGGTAAACGTCAGACCCTAATAACTTGAAAAGTCGTGCCGATGTGTTGTTCATAACGGGTCGATGTTAGTGTATATGCCCTAGAGGCAATTACTGTATCATACTAGTTTGTATATTACTTAATGGAAGCTTGGGATATTCACCTTGTATATACAATCTTGCTCAAAATAGTAGTATGCTACTTGGTTTGTTTCTACTTCAATATGTACATATGTTTATTTTAGTATATCACCTATGCACATTAGTGGAGCCCTTAGGATCTTTGCTTGATTACCAGCGTTGTGATAGCAGTCACACTAGTAGGGACTGGGTAATCTATAAGCACATCCTTATGCAGGTCCCTAGTCGCAGGACTATCGAGACAGGGCATCGATACTCCGGAGTAGACTAGCGCATGCGCTTCTCATCCCAGAGTAGGAGATGGTCTGTCCCACAGCTATCAGTACGTCGTACTGGAGATAGTATGCGGGTGCTCGTTGGGTTACGAGTACACTGGACAGGACTTGTCGGGAACTGACTGGTTGGTATTATACCTATCGTCAGTCATCAGTTCCCAGGTGACATGAGTACAGCTTAGTCCCCTGACTTGACACTGTCACTTCGCCTCGAGTGTGTTCCCACTGTACTTTGATTACTATCCTACCACGGCTCAAAGGAGTCGTGCAAACAGGTAGTAGTTGGGTGCAGTCCCGAAGCACTTGGATGCAGTGACGGATAGACAGGATTCGTCTCTCCCGGTATTGGGGGTTGACATCGCGCTGTGTCTAGAAGAGCCATTACACGAGTAGTCCCTGGCCAGGGCAAGCGAGATATACTGGTAGGCTTCCAGTGTTATCTCAGGGTGTTTTGGGCTTCACTCCGACACGACTTGTACCGCTATTAGGGGACTGATGTTTACCGTCCCCCTAGGCCCGCCATGCGATGTATCAGACGAACAGACCAGACTGTATAAAGACTGTCATATTCAGGCTCAGTAGGAGTTCAGATGGGTTTCACCTCGTCAGTCTTCTTGTCGGCATCTACCTGGGGACCGTTACGCACAGCTAGTGCCGCTTGCGGTCTGTGGTTAAACCCACTGCCAGCGTAGTGTCGAGTCTTTAGAGTCCCACACAGAAAGCTATTCGCCTTTAGGCAAAAGAGTAGAGGTCGCATGGTTTTGCGACAGGTCGCATGGTTTTGCGACAAGGTTCGGTCACATCCGTGCACTTGTGCACGTACAGTGTCCGGACAGTTAACACTAGCGGGCTTTGGTTTAAGCCAGATCCTAGTGTACGTTTTAGGATTGGTTTTATCCAGTATGTATTCGTGTTCCTCGGAATGCGGATGCGGGTGTGTATGCACAGCTGACGGAGAGACAGAGGCAGAGGATTCTCATTAGGGTTGTTGACCGTTGACTGTTGACTATTGACTTTTTGCTCAACCCTAATGAGAATATGATATGTAATTAACAATAATATTAATTAAGTATTATAGTGACATGGTTGTTGAAGGGTTGTCTTTGTTGACTTGTTGACTTTGTTGACCGGTTGATTAGGTTGGACTAGTTGACCATCATGATGACAATGGCTATCATTTCATGGCAAAGACTTTTACTTGCTTGATCTCTTGTGCAAAATGAGTGCATGAAATGATATGGCTATTGTAGGTTAAACCATCACATAATACTTGATTGCTATGATTTGTTATGATGGCTTTGGATTATGAGAGCCAAGAGAGAAAAGTCTTTCTCATTCTTTCATTTCCTTTCCCTCTCTTGTGTTCTTGAGCTCTCATCTTCTTCCTCTTGCTCTCCCTCTCTTTAGTCTATGGTTCACTTGTCTCATGTGTTGAGAACCAAGAACCATAGAGAAAATCCCAACACACTCTCCTCTACTCACTCTAGTTCATAAGGTTTAGCAAACCGAGTGAACTAGTTTCTTCAAAGTTCGAAGAAGAAGCCAAAGGTAGAAGCTTTCAGGTGGATCGATCTTCGGCGCAAGGAGACGACGGGGTGATGCCGATCCGGACAACCATCGAGGCTTGAAGACGAAGGAGTTCAAGAAAGAAAGGTATAACCCCCTAACCGAGTAGTTAACAACTCCTAGTTAGGTTGTTAGTTAGATGTTTAACAAAGATCCGGTTTTGAGTCCATGTTACCGCCTCTAGAAAAATTGTTTTTCAGCAAATTCCGCATGCCCGAAAGTACCGGGAGAGGTAGTATGGACATATAGTGGTATCAAAGCCTAGTTAAACTCTATCTAACCTGTTAGCAAAGTAACAAGAAGATCGATCAAAGAAAAAGTCACGAAACGAACCCGATATGTCAAGTTTCTGCCGATATTTTTCTGTTCAAAAATTGATAAATTTCATCTTAAAAATCGGCTCAGGCTTTTTGTTGAATAACCACAAAATTTAGTCCCACGAACCGATCAAAGCGCCGCGGAAACACGGCGGGAGCACGCTCCCGCCGCGGTTCCGCGGCCGAGTTGACTCTGCCGAGGTCGAAACTTTGTGCAGTGTATTTCTGGGGTTGTTTTGGGATTTTTGAAATATGTCTTTTCACCCCAGATTTTCCAGAACAAAAATTTTGTGTTTGGGGCTTAAAAATCCGTATTTTTGATCGAACTTCTAAAGACTTAAGCTGACGGGTTTTTATCTGTGATGTGATATTTGTATTGAACGTATGCTAATCTCTATATGTCGATTAGTGGGGGTTATACAAATCTGTGATCTGTAATGTCATTGGAATGTGTATATGAATTCATTGGATTGTCGCGGGTGAATAGCCGGGGGTTGTGAAACGAGAGTTTTCTTTTCTTTCAATTCATGTAAATTTGTAAATTGATGTAATAATTATTTATATGGCCGCACAACCAGGTCGAGGTTGTAGCCGTCATTGTATAATTTCTTTTTACTGTTTTTGCTCTTAGGATAGACCCATGGAGGGGGTGCACAAACTACCGGGTATCCCGAAGTGCCGAGTGGCCTACTCACGGAGTTAAGGGAGGTTGCTTCGCTTCGGGTACTTGGCGGGTAGTTTGCCGCACCCGTAGGGGTCTTGGGTGGGGTATTGGCTATTCACCGCGACCGTGTAATCTGCTTTTCGTTACAGGCTCGTACGAATTGTGGGTTCCTAGTATATCCAATGTGTTCATCTGTGATCTGAAATGGCTATCATTGCAATATATCTATATAAGATATTATTTATACGTTGCTTATGTTTTACAGTCGCGCTAGCCCAGCCCCCGCTCTGTCGTTAGTTAAGTAACCTAACAGGTAATGACGGGGCCCCGTGGCGAATGCGAATGGCATAAGCGTACGTCATATTTTGGTTATTTTCTGCAATGGTAGGATTAAATGATAGGACGCATTAAAAGAACTAATGCAAGAATATCACGCATTAAAAGAACTAATGCAAGAAAATAAACCAAGTAAAAGTCGTTGGGACACTTTCGAAAAACCACTCGATTCTTTTCAAAAACAACTTTTAAATGCGGAGCTTGAGCCACTCCTTTTAAAAGCTATCTCGTTCCATCGATTATATCAAGTTCACTACGTTCACGGTTTTACCAAAACCATTGATAGCCCTCCGTCGTTTCACATGAATAGTCAATAGTATTCAAGCTATGTATGTTGGCCAAAGTCAAGGCATAGTGATTGGTAGCTATTGGGTATTCATGTGTAGCATAGATAGATGCGTTGGTTTGGGACAGTCGTACTGCCATTTTGGCCAAAGTCAAGGGTAGGTACGGGTGGGTCCAAATTAACCTAGAGAATAACGGGTAGAACTTGACATGTGACTTATGATATTTTGGCCAAAGTCAAGGTCATAAGAGCATGGGGCAAAAATCCACATCGGGAGTTTCAAAAGAACTGAAACTTGCTAGTGTTGCATACCATTTGGAGTGTGATGATTCTGGTAGGATTCCTTCAGTTTCGTCACACGATGATATTTGGATCCCGATCCTACTGTGACTATATGCTACTCCTCGGGAAAATTCTCACTTAACGATCAATGCTATAAACCAAGTAGGTGTCTAGAAAGCTGTTAGCGGGGCTACGCCCACAGGGAAAAGAGGTTATTTAATTAAGGAACTTCGGGAAAGCGTTGGAAAACCTCCCTCGAAGTACCGACACTAGCCTGGCTGAACGGTTAAGCAAGTATTGTACGGTGAGATTGATCCTGACTAATTCTTCCTTTTTGGTTTGAGGAGGGATTCGAGAAACAGTGGGAGCCATCCTGTTTAGACAAACTAAAAACCATTCTAAACTTGCAAGAGCATCATGCTGAGTGTTTCTTCTCTCTCCTAATTGCAGCGACCAATCGACATGACTGGACTTAAGTTACTTCTAGATAAAAACATACTGACAGGGCCAAAATACAAAGATTGGCTCAGGAATGTCAAGATGGCAATCACTTACGACAAGCTGGGGTATCTTCTTACCACCAAAGCTCTCCCTGTCCCAGGTCCCAAAACCAGCGTCGCGGATATGGAAATCTGTAAGACCTGGGAAATCGACTGCGCGAAGTCCAAGTGCCTCGTGCTTGCCTCTATGGACAACGAGCATCAGAGGAGGCATGAGAATATAGACTTCGAATCCATATTTCTCCATACAAAAGAAGTGTATGGAGAGCAATCTCGTATCGCAAGATACGAAGTGTCGAAGAAGTTGTTTTCGGCAAGATTGGCCGTCGGATCATCGGTAGCGGAACACGTGCTTAAGATGATTGGCTACATAGAAGAGCTCGCGGACCTTGGGACCACGTTGGAGAATGAGCTCTATACGGACTTGATTCTCCAGTCCCTTCCTTCCACTTACGCCCAGTTTATCCTGAACTTCAACTTACAAGAAAAGGAAGTTGAACTTTCAGAACTCCTCAACATGCTGAGGAGCGCAGAGGGCACCCTACAGAAAGGTTGGGAAACATCCACTTTGTTTATAGGAGGATCTTCCTCTTCTAGGTCCAAGGCGAAAGCCAAGGGAAAGAAGAAGAAAGCCCCCGCCAAACCAAGAGGCGGTGTTGGTAAAGTGGATACGAAGGGAAAGGCAAAAGCAACAAAGAAAGTGGGAAAGCTTGTGGATAAGGAAGAATGCTTCTATTGTCATAAGAAGGGACACTGGAAAAATGATTGCATGGCTTGGAAGGCCAGAACACAGGATCTGAAGCAGGTTGCGGCTTCAGCTTCAGGTGTGTATGTTATTGAAAACTGTCTTTCAATAAACTCTACTTCCTGGGTATTGGATACCGGATCAGGATCTCATATCTGTAATTCTTTGCAGGCGTTGAGAAACCGTAGGGTTTTGAAGGCAGGTGACATGACCCTCAAAGTTGCAAACGGAGCTAGCATGGATGCTAAGGCCGTAGGGGACTATCACCTGGGGTTGTCAGATGGACACGTTTTGGTTTTGCGTAATTGCTATTTTGTACCCAACGCAACTTGTAATATCATTTCTGTATGTTTGACTTCTAAAGAAGGTTATGAATTTGCGTTTGTAAGTAATGTTGTAAACATTCACCTTAATCAAGTTCTGATTGGGTCAGGTACATTAAGCAATGGTATATACGTATTAAACCAACCACATATTTTCAATGTCCAGAATACACACAAAAGAAAGTCTCCGGAAATCAATCAGACTTTCTTATGGCATTGTAGACTAGGTCACATCAATGAGAGAAGGTTGACGAAGTTACATACAGAAGGATATTTGAATCCGTTCGAATATCAATCGTATGCCACTTGTCAATCCTGTATCAAAGGGAAGATGACAAAAACTCCGTTCACTGGACAGGGAGTAAGGGCGAGCGAGCTCTTGGGACTTGTACACAGCGACGTGTGCGGTCCAATGTCTACACATGCGCGAAGCGGTTATTCTTACTTCATTACTTTTACGGATGACTTTTCAAGGTTCGGTTATGTCTTCTTAATGAAACATAAGTCCGAAGCCTTTGGAAAATTCCAGGAATATAAGAATGAAGTAGAAAAACAAACCGGCAAAAGTATCAAGATTCTAAGATCGGATCGAGGTGGAGAATACTTAAGTGCCGAGTTCCTGGACTATTTAAAAGAGAACGGAATTCTCTCTCAGCTTACTCCGCAACATAACGGTGTATCGGAGAGACGGAACCGAACCCTATTGGATATGGTACGGTCCATGATGAGTAACGCTGAGTTACCGCGATCATTCTGGGGGTATGCGCTAGAATCAGCAGCATACCTTTTGAACCGAGTTCCCACTAAGACTGTGCCTACTACACCATATGAGATGTGGTGTGGGAAGAGACCCTATCTTAATCACATTAAGACATGGGGAAGTCCAGCTTTTGTCAAAAAGCAGCATGCGGACAAGCTCGAGGCACGCTCAGTACAGTGCAAGTTCGTGGGATATCCAAAGAACTCCAAGGGATATTTCTTCTATTGCGAAGAGGAATAAAAGGTTTTTGTTTCTCGTCATGCCCACTTTCTAGAACACCAGTTCTTAGAAAAGGAAATTAGTGGGAGTACAGTAGAACTGGAAGAAATTCCAGAACCACGAGCTATTACTGAAAGCTTAGTGGAACCAGAGGGTTCAAAAGAACAGGACATTCCTACGCCGCTCCGCAGGAGTAGTAGGCAGTCTCATCCGCCCGAGAGATACTACGGTTTTCTCATAGACGGGGATAGAGAGGATTGCATCATAGATTATGATGAGCCTAATAGCTTCCAGCAGGCCGTTCAGAGCGTTGACTCGGTAAAATGGCTGGATGCAATGCGGACCGAAATGGAGTCCATGTACACCAACAAAGTATGGATGTTGGACATTGCTCCAGACGGGGTAAAACCCGTAGGATGCAAGTGGATCTTCAAAAGGAAGATTGGTGTAGATGGACAGGTTAAGACCTATAAAGCTAGACTGGTTGCAAAGGGTTTTCGTCAAAGACCTGGTTTGGACTATGACGAGACCTTTTCTCCAGTAGCTATGCTGAAATCCATTCGGATCCTACTTGCCATTGCTGCCTTCCACGATTATGAGATTTGGCAGATGGACGTAAAGACCGCTTTTCTAAATGGAAATTTAGAGGAGTGTGTCTATATGGACCAGCCAGAGGGTTTCATTCAGAGTGGGAGCAGCGGAAATGTGTGCAAGTTGCTTAAGTCCATCTATGGACTAAAGCAGGCATCGCGGAGTTGGAACATTTGTTTTGATGAGACGGTCAAGGAATTTGGCTTTATCAAAAATCCAGATGAACCATGCATCTATAGTAGATTTGTAGCGAGAACTGTAGTATTCCTCGTTTTATATGTGGATGACATTCTCTTAATCGGAAATGACATTCCTATGCTACAATCTGTCAAGGGGTTCTTGTCACACAGGTTCTCCATGAAAGACCTTGGTGATGCCTCTTACATCCTGGGGATCCGGATCCATCGTGATAGATCCAAGAGGATATTAGGACTTTCACAGTCCAGGTACATCGACACCATACTGAAAAGATTCAGTATGGAAGATTCCAAGCGCGGTAATCTACCGGCTTGTCACGGGATCACCTTCTCTAAAGAGATGTCTCTCAAGACTGATTTGGAGAGGGATCACATGTCTATTATACCCTACGCTTCTGCGGTAGGCTCTATAATGTATGCGATGTTGTGTACCAGACCGGATGTAGCTTATGCACTGAGTGTGGTAAGCCGGTATCAGTCAAACCCTGGCGAGAAACACTGGATAGTGGTAAAGAACATTCTCAAGTACCTGAGAAGAACTAAGGAGATGTTCTTGGTGTATGGCGGAAAAGACCTCCAGATCGAGGCCTTTGCTGACTCCAGCTTCCAGAGTGACAAGGATGATTCCAAGTCCATGTCGGGTTTTGTCTTTACCCTCAATGGAGGGGCGGTGTGTTGGAAGAGTTCCAAACAGGAAACCGTTCCAGACTCGACGATGGAAGAGGAATACATCGCTGCATCTGATGCCGCAAAAGAAGCTGTCTGGATGAGGAAGTTCTTGAAAGAACTTCAGATGGTTCCGTCCATTGTTGATCCAATACCTCTGTATTGCGACAACAACGGGGCTATAGCTTTAGCGAAGGAACCCAGGTCCTATCAGAGATCCAGACACATCTTGAGGCGGTATCACCTGATCAGGGAGATCGTGGATCGCCAGGAGATCGAGGTTCGGAGGGTTGCTTCAGAAGATAACACTGCAGATCCATTCACCAAGGCCTTGCCCTAGACTCAGTTCGAGCGGCTGATCGAAATGATAGGTCTTCGATACGCCAGTACATGGCCTTTGTGCAAGTGGGAGATTGTTAGTGTATATGCCCTAGAGGCCATTACTGTATCATACTAGTTTGTATATTACTTACTGGAAGCTTGGGATATTCACCTTGTATATACAATCTTACTCAAAATAGTAGTATGCTACTTGGTTTGTTTCTACTTCAATGTGTACATGTGTTTATTTTAGTATATCACCTATGCACATTAGTGGAGCCCTTAGGATCTTTGCTTGATTACCAGCGTTGTGATGGCAGTCACACTAGTGGGGGCTGGGTAATCTATAAGCACATCCTTATGCAGGTCCCTAGTCGCAGGACTATCGAGACAGGGCATCGATACTCCGGAGTAGACTAGCGCATGCGCTTCTCATCCCAGAGTGGGAGATGGTCTGTCCCACAGCCATCAGTACGTCGTACTGGAGATAGTATGCGGGTGCTCGTTGGGTTACGAGTACACTAGACAGGACTCGTCGGGAACTGACTGGTTGGTATTATACCTATCGTCAGTCATCAGTACCCAGGTGACATGAGTACAGCTTAGTCCGCTGACTTGACACTGTCACTTCTCCTCGAGTGTGTTCCCACTGTACTTTGATTACTACCCTACCATGGTTCAAAGGAGTCGTGCAAACAGGTAGTAGTTGGGTGCAGTCCCGAAGCACTTGGAGGCAGTGACGGTTAGACAGGATTCGTCTCTCCCGGTATTGGGGGTTGACATCGCGCTGTGCCTAGGAGAGCAATTACACGAGTAGTCCCTGGCCAGGGCAAGCGAGATATACTGGTAGGCTTCCAATGTTATCTCAGGGTGTTTTGGGCTTCACTCCGACACGACTTGTACCGCTATTAGGGGACTGACGTTTACCTCCCCCTAGGCCCGCCATGCGATGTATCAGACGAACAGACTGGACTGTACGGAGACTGTCACATTCAGGCTCAGTAGGAGTTCAGATGGGTTTCACCTCGTCAGTCTTCTTGTCGTCATCTACCTGGGGACCGTTATGCACAGCTAGTGCCGCTTGCGGTCTGTGGTTAAACCCACTGCCAGCATAGTGTCGAGTCTTTAGAGTCCCACACAGAAAGCTATTCGCCTTTAGGCAAAAGAGTAGAGGTCGCATGGTTTTGCGACAGGTCGCATGGTTTTGCGACAGGTCGCATGGTTTTGCGACAGGGTCTGGTCACATCCATGCACTTGTGCACGTACAGTGTCCGGACAGTTAACACTAGCGGGCTTTGGTTTAAGCCAGATCCTATTGTACGTTTTGGGATTGGTTTTATCCAGTATGTATTCGTGTTCCTCGGAACGCGGATGCGGGTGTGTATACACAGTTGACGGAGAGACAGAGGCAGAGGATTCTCATTAGGGTTGTTGACCGTTGACTGTTGACTATTGAATTTTTGCTCAACCCTAATAAGAATATGATATGTACTTAACAATAATATTAATTAAGTATTATAGTGACATGGTTGTTGAGGGGTTGACTTTGTTGACTTGTTGACTTTGTTGACCGGTTGACTAGGTTGGACTAGTTGACCATCATGATGACAATGGCTATCATTTCATGGCAAAGACTTTTGCTTGCTTGATCTCTTGTGCAAAATGAGTGCATGAAATGATATGGCTATTGTAGCTTAAACCATCACATAATACTTGATTGCTATGATTTGTTATGATGGCTTTGGATTATGAGAGCCAAGAGAGAAAAGTCTTTCTCATTCTTTCATTTCCTTTCTCTCTCTTGTGTTCTTGAGCTCTCATCTTCTTCCTCTTGCTCTCCCTCTCTTTAGTCTATGGTTCACTTGTCTCATGTGTTGAGAACCAAGAACCATAGAGAAAATCCCAACACACTCTCCTCTACTCACTCTAGTTCACAAGGTTTAGCAAACCGAGTGAACTAGTTTCTTCAAAGTTCGAAGAAGAAGTCAAAGGTAGAAGCTTTCAGGTGGATCGATCTTCGGCGCAAGGAGACGACGGGGTGAAGCCGATCCGGACAACCATCGAGGCTTGAAGACGAAGGAGTTCAAGAAATAAAGGTATAACCCCCTAACCGAGTAGTTAACAACTCCTAGTTAGGTTGTTAGTTAGATGTTTAACAAAGATCCGGTTTTGAGTCCATGTTACCGCCTCTAGAAAAATTGTTTTTCACCAAATTCAGCATGCCCGAATGTACCGGGAGAGGTAGCATGGACTTACAGTCGAGAAACTACTGATAACACTTACCAGTAAATCTCAGTATCAGCCCTTGCCAGGGACTTCCTGTTATAGCCAATCGAGCACAGCGCAACATCAACCCCCAATACCGGGAGAGATGAATCCCTTCTTATCACTCATTGCCTCCATGTGACTCGGGACTGTACCCGAAAACCACCGTTTTGCACGCTCTCTTGAACGTGGTAAGGTGAAGATCAAAGCACAGTGGGAATCACACAAGACTCTATGACGATCTCGGGTCTACAGACTAACATGTACCAGTGTCACCATAGAACTGCTATCTGACGTCAGGTATAATACCATCTATGAGTTCTCAGTGAGTCCTGTTCAATGTATCCAGTCTCCACTGAGCACTCGTATACCATCTTTGATGTCAAACACCAATGGATATGGGATTATCCATTGCCCATCATATGGGTCAAGAAGCGTATACGCTAGTCTACTCTGGAATATCGATGCCCCGTCTCGCTACACCCTCCACTAGGAACAATTAAAGGATGAACTTATGGACTACCCTGGCCCCACTAGTATGATCTCCATCATAGTCCTGGTAGTCAAGTACACATCCTAAGGGCTTTATCAACACGTGAGAGAAAGACAGTATCACAATACTAGTCTACATGTTAAGATAAAGAGCAACCAGATAGCATACTTGTAGGGTTCCTAGGAACACTAGTGAGGTCTCACAAGGCATCGAACATGCCAATTTAAAAAAAAAATGGTGCCGAGAAACCCTAGACTACGGATCTTAGACTAGAAGTTTAGGCGAAACGGAAAACTAGTTAACTATTTAACTATAGGTTAGATGCTACAACCTTTGTAGATCCGGATTTCCACCTCCTTAGCTCCACGTGGTCATGCCCTCGCTGTCCATCATGAATCCTCGACTCATTCGTCGGCTTCATCGGGAAAACGGACGAGCAAGGTCGTCGGCTTTGTGTCAAAGACGATCTACGTCGAGGTTGCACTAGTTCAAGCTCCGACTTCACCAAGTAGTGAAACTTGTGAAGAAAACACCCAAAACCACTTGGCAATAGGTAGAGGATGAAGAAATAGGAGGTGGGTTCACTTTAGATTTGGATTTCTCTCACTAAAACTCAAGTTGCCATTGTTGTAGCAAGCTTGAAGAAGAAGAAGAAGATGAGCTAGTTATGATAAGTTCTATTAAAAAGAAATAGAAAATCAATACTTATCATAACTTAAACTAGGATTAAGTGTAGAGAATAAACCATGGTGAATTAAGTGGGTTAGGGTTAAGTAAGATGACAAGAATGGTTGCAAAAGTCAAGGGTTCAAGAAGCTTCAACATAAAACAAGAATTGCCACCATTCTCATCTTGAATTTATCCACATAAATAAACAAATAAATGAATAAATAAATATGCAAAACCCTAATTACAAAATAACCATGGTTTAATTCTATTCATTTAACCATATGATCAAGTATCATCAAACGTGATACAAATAGGTGCACAAAAGTATATCACATATACAATGTGCAATCCAAGTGAGAAAAATCCGTTTAAAGTGAACCAATACTAGTTAATGCAAAGTAATATATCAAATATATAATTATACATTAAATCATTAAATCAACACTTGATTCAATGATCCGGTCATGTCGCACATGACCGACTAGTATTCAATGTATCGGCTTATCGAATCGATCTTCGATTCGATAACTAGGTTATATCGAATATAACCATTCGATACATATATCGCGAGAATAGAATACGGTATCACATACACGCATTATTCTCGGTCCTGCACATATCTCATATGCGCTCCTATTTCGTTTTGCTTGAGCCAGGAAACCTCTGTGTAGGACTCTAAAGACTCGTCAATACGCCGGTACCAGATGATGATCATATCAAACATCCACAAGCCGCAAGCGGTCTGCTAAACGTAACGGCCACCCGGGTATTGAGCGATCAGAAGATCGACGAGCTAGCCCGCTCACACTCCTGCGAATCCGACCAGTAACACTTACCATACAGTCCGGTCTCTTCGTCTGATATGTCGCATATCAAGTCTAGGGGTGGTAAACGCCAGACCCCAATAACCCGATAAGTCATGCCGATGTGAGGCTCGTAACGGGTCGAGAAACTACTGGTAACACTTACCAGCAAATCTCTGATCAGCCCTGGCCAGGGACTTCCCTGCTACGGCCAATCGAGCACTGCGCAACATCAACCCCCAATACCGGGAGAGACGAAACCCCTCCTATCGCTCATTGCCTCCATGTGACTCGGGACTGTGCCCAAAGACCACCGTTTTGCATGCCCTCATGGACGTGGTAAGGTGGAGATCAAAGCACAGTAGGAATCACACAAGACTCTATGACGATCTCGGGTCTACAGACTAACCTGTACAAGTGTCACCTGAGAATTGCCATCTGACGTGAGGTATAATACCATCTGGGAGTTCTCGGCGAGTCCGTCCAGTGTACTCAGTCTCCACTGAGCACCCGTACACCATCTCTGATGTCAAACACCAGTGGATGTGGGATCATCCATCGCCCATCTCATGGGTCGAGAAGCGTATACGCTAGTCTACTCTGGTATATCGATGCCCCGTCTTGATACACCCACGACTAGGGACCTTGAAGGATGTACTTATGGACTACCATGTCCCCACTAGTATGATCTGTATCACAGTCCAGGTAGTCAAGTACATATCCTAAGGGCTTTACCAACATGTAACTATAAGACAGTATAAAGAGACCAGTGTACATGTTAAGATAAAGAGTAACCAGATAGCATACTATCATATCGAGCAAGAAAGTCATCTCTATATATGTCCAAGCATCCAATATAATATACATCATTTGTACAATACTGGCCTCTAGGGCATACATACAACTAACAATCTCCCACTTGCACTAGGGCCAGCTGCTGTAGTATCGCATACCGAGCATCCCGAAGAGTCTCTCAAACTGTATCTGGGGAATGGCCTTCGTGAGTGGATCCGCGGTGTTGTTCTTCGTGTCAACCCTCCTGACCTCGATCTCCCGGCGATCAACTATCTCCCGGATCAGGTGATACAGCCTCAGAATATGCCTGGATCGCTGATGGGACCTGGGTTCCTTAGCCAAAGCCACCGCTCCATTGTTATCGCAATACAAAGGTATTGGATGCTCAATGGATGGAACCACACCAAGTTCAGTAATGAACTTCTTGATCCAAACAGCTTCTTTAGCAGCATCGTTGGCAGCGATGTATTCAGCCTCCATCGTCGAGTCTGCCACGGTTTCCTGCTTGGAACTCTTCCAGCTAACCGCCCCTCCGTAAAGGGTAAAGACAAAGCCCGACTGCGACTTAGAGTCGTCCTTATCACTCTGGAAGCTCGAATCGGTAAAGGACTCCACTTGGAGCTCTCCGTTACCATACACCAAGAACATATCTCTAGTCCTTCGTAAGTACTTGAGAATGCTCTTCACAGCTGTCCAGTGACTCTCTCCAGGATCAGCTTGATACCTGCTCACTACACTTAGTGAGTATGCTACATCGGGTCTGGTACATAGCATCGCATACATGATAGATCCTACTGCCGAAGCATAGGGTATCCCTTGCATGCGAGCTCTCTCCAAATCAGTCTTGGGAGACATCTCTTTGGAGAGAGTGACTCCAGAGATCGTGGGCAAGTTCCCACGCTTGGACTCTTCCATACTAAACCTCTTTAGTATGGTGTCAATGTACCTGGATTGGGACAATCCCAAAATCCTTTTGGATCTATCTCTATAGATCCTAATTCCCAATATGCAGGAGGCATCACCAAGATCTTTCATTGAGAATCTTTGTGATAAGAAGAGCTTGACCCCTTGCAGCATAGAAATATCATTTCCTATTAAGAGTATGTCGTCCACGTACAATACGAGGAATACAACCTTACTCTCTGCCACCTTCTTGTAGATACA
Organism: Agapanthus africanus; assembly: GCA_030015575.1. Lineage (NCBI taxonomy): Eukaryota > Viridiplantae > Streptophyta > Magnoliopsida > Asparagales > Amaryllidaceae > Agapanthus > Agapanthus africanus. Next base: position 60,700,992 of record JASDDO010000029.1, read on the forward strand.
AGGTTCATCTGGATTTTTGATGAAATCAAACTCTTTGATAACGACGTCAAAGCAGATGTTCCAACTCCGCGATGCTTGCTTTAATCCATAAATGGATTTAAGCAGCTTGCACACCTTCCCGCTGCTCCCACTGTCCACGAAGCCCTCTGGCTGAGTCATGTACACGCACTCTTCTAAATCACCATTTAGAAAGGCGGTCTTAACATCCATTTGCCAGATTTCGTAGTCATGATATGCAGCGATGGCAAGCATGATCCAGATGGATTTAAGCATAGCCACTGGAGAAAAGGTCTCGTCATAGTCCACACCTGATCTTTGACGAAAACCCTTTGCTACAAGTCTAGCTTTGAAAGTCTCCACTTTCCCATCTACACCAAGTTTCTTCTTGAAGATCCATTTGCTCCCAATGGGTTTTACCCCTTCAGGAGCAACTTCCAAAGTCCATACTTTGTTGGTGTACATGGATTCCATCTCGGACCGCATAGCATCCAGCCATTTCACTGTGTCCCTACTCGTGATGGCCTGCTCGAAGCTAGTTGGGTCATCATCCTCCATGATGCAATCCTCGCTCCCACCATCCATGAGAAAACCGTAGTATCTCTCAGGCTGGCGAGGAACCCTACTAGATCGGCGGAGAGGCTGGGGTTCATCGGGAACTACGGAATCCTCTGGTTCAACCAAATCTTCTGTTGTAGTCCGTATTGCTGGAACCTCTTCCAGTTCTACCTCAATGCCACTTATCTGTTTCATAAGAAAACTTTTTTCTAAGAAAGTGGCATGTCGAGAAACAAACACTTTTTGTTCCTCGGAGTGGTAGAAGATATACCCTCGCGAATGTTTGGGATATCCAACAAACTTACATAGAACAGACCTTGCCTCGAGCTTGTCCGGATTTTGTGTTTTAACATAGGCCGGACAACCCCATATCTGAATAAAATTAAGACATGGTCTCTTGCCATTCCATATCTCATATGGAGTGGTAGGCACTGATTTGGTCGGAACTCTATTCAGTAGGTATGCAGCAGTCTCCAGTGCATATCCCCAGAAGGAAATAGGTAACTCAGCTGTACTCATCATAGAGCGCATCATATCTAATAGGGTGCGATTCCTCCGCTCCGATACACCGTTGTGCTGTGGTGTATAAGGAGGAGTAAGCTGAGAGAGAATCCCATTCTCTTTTAGGAAGTCCAGGAATTCATTGCTCAAGTATTCACCTCCTCGATCAGATCGAAGGATTTTAATACTTTTTCCGGTTTGGTTCTCAACTTCTTGTTTATATTCCCTAAATTTCTCAAAAGCTTCTGATTTGTGTTTCATCAGGAACATATACCCGAACCTAGAGAGATCGTCAGTGAATGTAATGAAGTATGAAGAACCATCCCTGGCATGTGTAGACATGGGACCGCATACATCACTATGTATCAGTCCCAAGAGTTCGGTAACTCTTTCTCCGTGTCCCGTAAACGGAGTCTTGGTCATCTTGCCTTTGAGACATGACTGGCAAGTGTCATAAGATGAAAATTCGAAAGGTTTCAAATATCCATCTTTATGCAACTTAGCCAGTCGTGTCGCATTGATGTGACCTAGTCTACAATGCCACAAGAAAGAATCGTTCAGTTCTGAACTCTTCCTCTTGTGTGTGTTTGTTATACTCAGAACTGTTGATTGGTTTAGAACATAAATGCCATTGCACAACGTGCCTGATCCAACCAACTTTTGGTTATGGAAAATGTTCATAACATTGTCCTGTAATACAAAATTATATCCCTCTTTACTTAATAAAGAAACCGATATAATGTTGCATATCAGGTTCGGCATGTAATAGCATTCATTCAGAACCAATGTATTACCAGTTGGTAATACAAGGTGATATTCCCCGACAGTCTTAGCTGCAACAATTGCAACATTTCCGACTCTAATGTCTTTATCACCTTCTCCAAGTTCTCTACCTTTCCTAAGCCCATGTAACTGATTACATATATGGGATCCTGACCCGGTATCTAATACCCAGGACGTAGAGCAAATGGAGAAACAGTTCTCTGTAACGAACACACCCGAAGAAAATGCATCAACATGTACTTTCTTCATTCGGGTGGCATGGGAATCCTGGTATTCCCCTATTTCCTGTTCATTCCTATAACTCTTATAAGATAGAACGGAACCAACGTTCCCCAGCACAGTATAACATGCGGGTTCGGTCAATACATCCATATTATTATCTTGATTAAGGCATGAAATGGTCGCTACCTGGAGAGAGAGAGAAGAAAACACTTTAGCGTAAGCTCGTGCAAGATCAGATTGGTTATTATCTTATCTAATCAGGATGGCCCCCACTGCTTTTTATCAAATCTTCCTTCAAACCCTAAAAGGAAAGACTAGCCGGGATTAATTACACACTACAAGTTCGCCAATCTTTCAGCCAGGCAAGTGTCGGTACTTTGAGGGAGGTCCCCCGTGCTTTCGCACGAACCAAATTACTGTAAACCTCGTTTTCCCAGAGGCGTAACCTCGTTAACACCTTTCTAGACACCTACTTGATCGGCTAATTGTAATGTGTAAAACTCTCCCAGGAGTAACTCTTACTCGCAGCGGGTATCGGGATCCAACTATCTCATAGAAGGTATGCAATCTCATTGCAAATTTCAACACTTGAAATTCCCGATAATGTTTTGCCCCTAGCGTCCTATGACCTTGACGGAGGCCAAACAACCCATAGTCCGCTAGTCAAGTTCAACCCGTCATTTCCTGATTGAATTAAACCCACCCGCACGACCCTTGACGGAGGCCAAACAACGCCGTACGAATACCCTAATCCAATCGCATCATATGCAAGTAGATAAGCACTAGTTAGCTACCGTACACTGCGCCTTGACGGAGGCCAAACTACCGCAGCACGAATACTAACTAGTACTTATCTGAAATGACGGAGGGCTACGCAGGTTTTTCATAAAAACCATGAGCGTATAGAACTTGATATCTTTGTAGAATCAAATGAAGTTTTGAAATGGAGTGATTTTGAGGCTTTTCTAGTTTTGCTAAAGGGGTCACTCCCGGTGAAGGGATCGTCGGCCCTTTCCTCGTCGAATGAGGTGCGGGATATATCATATATATCACTGTGCAAAGCAAAAACTCTTAAAAGCAATCAAAGCCAAACCGAGTGTGTAGCATCTGCCAGTTATTGCTAAAGGAGTCACTCCCGGTGAAGGGATCTCGGTCCTTTCCTCATCGAATAAGGTGCAGGGTATATCATATATACCGCTATGCAAAGCAAGAACTGTAGCTACCTGTTTTATTTTAAAATCTGATTCTACAACATCTTAGGTTTCTTTTCTTTCATTAATCACATTAATGAAGTCCCATCATTTAAATACCTAAACATCACAGATAGATATGACGTACACTTATGCCATCCGCATTCGCCTCGATGTCCCCTCGTGCACCGTTAGGTTAGGTAACTAACGACAGAGCAGGGCAGGGCTAGCGCGGGTGTAAAACATAAGTAACGTCTATATAATATATCATATATACTATATACTATATCCATCACAGAATCATATCACAGATATCGCAGCAGAATAAACATATGAAATATTGGATATACTAGGACGTCCGTGTTTTTAATACGAGCCAGTATAAAACACGGATTCCACGGTCGTGATGAATAGCCAATCCCACACCCCTAGACCCCTACGAGAGCGGCAAGCAACCCTGCCAATTCTAGAGTTAGGAGACCCGGACTCGACTCCTCGAGTTGGTCTCCCACTGGACCCCAGAACCCGGTTACTTGTGCTCTCCTCCTTGGGTCTATCCTAATGCGGAAAAGTAAATAATATACAAAGGGTGACATCTTCCGCTACCTGGAAGTGCCCCAAATAAAAGAATATTACATACAAGGTTTTACATGAATGAAAATGAAAAAACACTCATCTCACATAAAAACCCCCGGCTATTCAAACACGACGATCCAATATAAAATATCCAGCAACACATAACATCACATGTCATCAACGTAAGTAAGTATGCATTCCCCAATTGTCGTTGACGTATAGCAACGAAACCGGCGATATGATCATACTACACTTACGGTCACAGAAAAGAAAGTGTAAAACTACAACAATTGGAATCCGCAACCTCTTTAGACATCGCATGCCTAATCAAATGAAATACTTAGACATCACATGCCTAACAGATATAAATCCCGCATTTTAGTCTCATTATCGAAAACTCTTTTCAATATCATATGGGACTAAACTGCTAAATTTATAATATTCATTCAGTTATCTCATAACTGTTTGTGAATTCCAATTGTTGTATCACATTCCAGATAAACAGAAAATGTTAAATTTTTCGATCGAACAGTCGAATACCCAAGTTTTTCCGATACTGCTCAACACATGAAATAAGTCTAACAACATTCAGTTCGTGCCTCAGTACCAACGGTCCAGCCGTAGAAGGGTCAAGCCAACGCCTCACATGTGGCACGCCGTACTGCCCCAAACCCGAAGGTTCAAAGGGCAGTTCAAGACGGTCACATAATCGAGTTAAGGTTTGTTGTCTTCTAGAGGGTCCATCGCGTTACTTGCACTACTTAGAACGTCGTTAAACTACGGAAAAATCCAACACTTGGAAATTTCCCGACAGGGGAAAAATTGGGTATTTATATCCGGTCGAACCTTTTAACATATTCTAAAAATTATCCGGAAAAAACACAAAGACGAAATTTGATACCCCGATCGAAACACCGAATCCCCAAAGGAACCCCAGAAAATTCAACTCTTGAATAATTATTAAAAATACCCAGGAAAATCACCACTGGAAATTAAGGATTACTGTGTAAAATCCTTTAAATAATTAGGCCGTACGACCGCGGATCAGTCGCATGAGCCATGCTCATGCCGCGGATCCGCGCCGTATTAGTGGAATTACGCTCACGAATTTCACAGTAAACCTTATAATTTCCTGCTGATTTTTCTGCATATTTTTAATATCGAAAAATCTCTGATTTTAGAAAAAGTCCAGAGAGCTCATGGGTTTTGGGGTTTCGGGTTCGTTCGGACTTCAAACTCCGTCTAGACTTCGCCTAAGGCTCTAGCTAGGCTCTGATACCACTGTAGGGTTCCTAGGCACACTAGTGAGGTCTCACAAGGCATCGAACATGCCAATTTTAAAAAAAATGGTGCCGAGAAACCCTAGACTACGGATCTTAGACTAGAAGTTTAGGCGAAACGGAAAACTAGTTAACTATTTAACTATAGGTTAGATGCTACAACCTTTGTAGATCCGGATTTCCACCTCCTTAGCTCCACGTGGTCATGCCCTCGCTGTCCATCATGAATCCTTGACTCATTCGTCGGCTTCATCGGGAAAACGGGCGAGCAAAGTCGTCGGCTTCGTGTCAAAGACGATCTACGTCGAGGTTGCACTAGTTCAAGCTCCGACTTCACCAAGTAGTGAAACTTGTGAAGAAAACACCCAAAACCACTTGGCAATAGGTAGAGGATGAAGAAATAGGAGGTGGGTTCACTTTAGATTTGGATTTCTCTCACTAAAACTCAAGTTGCCATTGTTGTAGCAAGCTTGAAGAAGAAGAAGAAGATGAGCTAGTTATGATAAGTTCTATTAAAAAGAAATAGAAAATCAATACTTATCATAACTTAAACTAGGGTTAAGTGTAGAGAATAAACCATGGTGAATTAAGTGGGTTAGGGTTAAGTAAGATGACAAGAATGGTTGCAAAAGTCAAGGGTTCAAGAAGCTTCAACATAAAACAAGAATTGCCACCATTCTCATCTTGAATTTATCCACATAAATAAACAAATAAATGAATAAATAAATATGCAAAACCCTAATTACAAAATAACCATGGTTTAATTCTATTCATTTAACCATATGATCAAGTATCATCAAACATGATACAAATAGGTGCACAAAAGTATATCACATATACAATGTGCAATCCAAGTGAGAAAAATCCGTTTAAAGTGAACCAATACTAGTTAATGCAAAGTAATATATCAAATATATAATTATACATTAAATCATTAAATCAACACTTGATTCAATGATCCGGTCATGTCGCACATGACCGACTAGTATTCAATGTATCGGCTTATCGAATCGATCTTCGATTCGATAACTAGGTTATATCGAATATAACCATTCGATACATATATCGCGAGAATGGAATACGGTATCACATACACGCATTATTCTCGTTCCTGCACATATCTCATATGCGCTCCTATTTCGTTTTGCTTGAGCCAGGAAACCTCTGTGTAGGACTCTAAAGACTCGTCAATACGCCGGTAGCAGATGATGATCATATCAAACATCCACAAGCCGCAAGCGGTCTGCTAAACGTAACGGCCACCCGGGTATTGAGCGATCAGAAGATCGACGAGCTAGCCCGCTCACACTCCTGCGAATCCGACCAGTAACACTTACCATACAGTCCGGTCTCTTCGTCTGATATGTCGCATATCAAGTCTAAGGGTGGTAAACGTCAGACCCCAATAACCCGATAAGTCGTGCCGATGTGAGGCTCGTAACGGGTCGAGAAACTACTGGTAACACTTACCAGCAAATCTCTGATCAGCCCTGGCCAGGGACTTCCCTGCTACGGCCAATCGAGCACTGCGCAACATCAACCCCCAATACCGGGAGAGACGAAACCCCTCCTATCGCTCATTGCCTCCATGTGACTCGGGACTGTGCCCAAAGACCACCGTTTTGCACGCCCTCATGGACGTGGTAAGGTGGAGATCAAAGCACAGTGGGAATCACACAAGACTCTATGACGATCTCGGGTCTACAGACTGACCTGTACAAGTGTCACCTGAGAACTGCCATCTGACGTGAGGTATAATACCATCTGGGAGTTCTCGGCGAGTCCGTCCAGTGTACTCAGTCTCCACTGAGCACCCGTACACCATCTCTGATGTCAAACACCAATGGATGTGGGATCATCCATCGCCCATCTCATGGGTCGAGAAGCGTATACGCCAGTCTACTCTGGTATATCGATGCCCCGTCTCGATACACCCACGACTAGGGACCTTGAAGGATGTACTTATGGACTACCATGTCCCAACTAGTATGATCTGTATCACAGTCCAGGTAGTCAAGTACATATCCTAAGGTCTTTACCAACATGTAACTATAAGACAGTATAAAGAGACTAGTGTTCATGTTAAGATAAAGAGTATCCAGATAGCATACTATCATATCGAGCAAGAAAGTCATCTCTATATATGTCCAAGCATCCAATATAATATACATCATTTGTACAATACTGGCCTCTAGGGCATACATACAACTAACAATACTATCATGTCGAGCAAGAAAGTCCTCCCTATATATGTCCAAACATCCATTGTAATATGCAATCATATACAACAATGACCTCTAGGGCATACATATAACTAACAAGTGATGGAGATTACAACCTTTGTAGATCGTGTCCTTCACTTCTATAGCTCCGGGTAGTAGTCCTTACGACACCACTAGGCTGCACTTGAAAAATGAACGAGCTTCCTTCGCGATCTTCGTGTCGAAGATGATCCACCCGAAGCTCCTCTAATTCAAGCTACCTCTTCACTAATCTTTCATTGGTAAAGGAAACACCCTAATTCAAATTACTAATCTAAAGTAGGATGATGAAGTAGGGGTTCTAAGCTCATTTAGGATTTATTCAAAACCCTATGGTTCATATTACATGTGAGGGTTAGGGTTTGCAGGAGGGGGAGGAAGAAGAAAAAGGAAAATGGAGAGTGAAAGCGCTAAGGCTAAAAAACACACAAGTGAAGAATGGCTTAACCTCTCTCACATTATTGAAGTATGAATATTATCAAATAATATAACATCAACCATACTTCAATAGTGCAAGCAAACTACTAAAATATAGAATAAATCCATGCTTCACCATATTAAAAATATCTCTTCATTTTCCACCTCTTTTTCTATTTTCTAAAAATAGAAAATCCATCCATGCTTCATAACACACGCGCACACACACTGTAACATAATGAAATTTTAGAAATTAATTAATTAAATAATAAAATGCCAATTTTAAAAACTTATTAAAACAAAATAGGACATTTTCATAAGTAGTGTGTGAAACTAATTAAAATTAAATTTTAGCTTGTAACATAATTAAATTACAAAGGTTTTAGTGATAAATTTAGCTTCATTTTTATAAAATGGTGCTTATATAATAACATAGGTAGTGAGGGGTCTTTATGTAAAATTTAGGAAAGGGTTGGGAAATGTTTTGGCTCAGATATTCCTCAAAATACAACAAATTAGGATTAATCTTACACATCCACCTCATCCTTGCATGAAAATCCCACCTTTTCTCCTTGCTACACCACCTCCTTGCATGAAACAACCACACCCTTACTTGGTGACACCTCCTCCTACACCTCACTCATTCCCTTTACCCTATACCTTGTGTTCAGATCACTTAACCAAATAAAAATCAGAAAAGTTCAAAGAAAGAAAGAAAACACTTAGAACCCACAAAAGAAAAATAAAAGAGAAGAAGAGAAGAAGAACTAGGAGCTAAGGAGTTCACCATCAAGCTAGGAGTGAAGGACTTGGGTATCTTAGAGGAAGTCTCAACCATCCTCAGTAGGTATAATTCTTAATTCAGTAGGTTTTAGTTCTGTAACCTGTAAAATTTTAGAAATCGGATATCGGAAAAAAAATGGTATTTTAGGGAAATATAGTCTCTGTGAAGATCTGCGATCACTTAGATAATAACTAACTTCACCAAACAGTACCTTAATCTTATACACAAGACCTAGAAATTTCCATAAGAATACGTGCTAGGGGGCTAGGATTTTGGCCGGCGAGACCTAGGCAAATTCCGCCGTCGCCGGATTTTTTGAGGAGTTGGGTGTTTTGGGTTTTTGGGGCAGGTCTCTGTGTAGGTGTTATGATATTTGGTATTGTTTATTTAAGTTAATTTAATAGTATATGGAATTTGTGGACTAATATCGGAAAAGAGATCAAAATTCTAAAATACGACACGGTAAATTGTAACGCGTTTATGTTTTCTATTGCATACAACGAGGGGTAAAAATCCAGTTAAGATAAGTGCTAGATAGTTTAGAAAGTCGTACGTGGTATAGTTAATACTTAACATTCGTATTTTTATATTTCACCATATCAAAGTTAGCCGTTTCTTATACAAGTTAAATTCAATTTTAGATTTAAGTACGGGAACCTCGGAGGCCACAAGGAAAGGAAAAAGATTGGCGAATAGATTACGACGTATTCCGGTGAGTAGACTAAACGTCTACCGGAAGATTTTGTATAGATGGCGTGATATGCCCATAGTTTAGTTAAAAAAAAATAAGCTTTTGTATGTTAAGTTGATCATATGCATCTATATATATAAATATACACCGCCATGTTAATAATTGTTAGAACACTGCACCATTATCGACGAGTTATGCCGCACATGCACATATTTACATGTTACGCTATATCTCGTCGATATTAACATGTCACTTTTACACTTAGTAATTATCCTATTAAATATGATTCTATCATACCTTAAACACCATTAAGAGTAGTACCTTGCATAAATGACATCATGTTTCGTATTTAAATGGTCGAAGTTGATATAAGAGGAAATTGTATTATTGAGGATTTATGGTTTTGAATTTTTCTATATTATTGCATAAATTCAGTGATTCTTCAAATTGATATGAGATGTCCACCATGAGATGTTGTTTTTGTGATTTGATTTTATTCCGGACCGAGTGGGGGAGCTATACGGTCGCAGATTTTTATATTATCCAGACTGAGTAGGGGAGCTATACCGTCGGATTCATGGTGGGCCCGGTCGAGACCGAGGGGCAGGAAAGCCGTATTTGAGGTGTGGAGCCTAGCGAGGATACTCGATACCGGAGATAGTAGTGAAACACGGCGGATATCTTGATGATACCGACCGGTGTTATTGATTACAGGATCGTTCGAGGAACGATGCCTGAAGGAAACAGAAGAATTGTATCGATATTGGACACGGAAAGATGAACTTGATTTGGAAATAAGTGATGAGATTTAATTCTTGATTTATATGATTATTAGTATAAACTCATGCTTTCACATGCTATCATGCATCATACTCATCCTTATCGAAATTAGTTATAGTTGTCATATTTACATTATCAGCCGTTATATGTTAGTCTTATTCACTGAGTTGGCAACTCACCCCCGTTGTACCACAGTTTCTTGCAGGAATTGAGTGGACGGTTAGCAGCAATGCAAATCCACTTATCAACTTTTATTGCATCTTTTGCTAGGTGGGTTATCTATATAGTAACCTCCTCTTTTGGTATTATATATTGAATCTAGAATATCTCCATCAGACCCTGCATTATGACTTAGAACGAGAAGTGGTTGTATGTATATTATTTGACAGATGAGATCGTTTAGTTATATGAAATGATATTTCTTTTACTTATGTCTGAGATTCTTATTGATGTCGTATAAAGTTATATATTTATTTCCGCTGTTGGCATTGTTGATCACAACTAGGGATGCAACCAATTTAAACACTTTATAACTGTTTTTTGTATGAATTCAATAGGGAGTTACTGTTAAGATCTTAATTACTTAAAACTGTGATTTTTACTTAAAAACTACATTTTTCTGAAATTCCGCAAAAAGGGGTTTTGATCTTGGTTTTTGGCTTATTCGGGTTGTTTAGATATCTTTAGATATTATACAATCTAAGTGCCGGTCACATCCAAACTTTGGGTCGTGACAAAGTTGGTATCAGAGCTTAAGATTAACCTTACGGAATCGAGTAGTGAATTAATGCATGTCGAATTGAGTTCGTTATGTAGGATGACCTTTGGTTTGATGGAGTACGTGAATTAGGATGAGTGCAGTACCGTACGTATGTTCCGCGGCATATTTACGTTACAATACTCAGCCTAACTAACCTTAGGATGTCTATCTCGATTTATCCTTTCTTAGACACTCAATTATTAATTACTCCTATTCGTAAGCATTATCAACTCTCGTTTCTTGTTCCAGTTGCTATGGCTACGCGAGCTAGATGAGCCGTAGCCAGAGATGCAGCTAGGGTGAATCCGCCTGTGATTATGACTGGCGCACCGGACATTCCGGCGGTGCATGAGCTTGTTGATCCCCCTCCTCCAGATCGACTGACTAGGATAGAGGAGGGCATATTAGGATTGCAACACGTGGTAGGACAGTTGGCTGAGGCCACTCGAGTACAGAGACAGGATCAGACACTGACGATGGTAGAACCCGATGAACAGCCTATGCAGACTGTCGCACTGGCAGAACCGAGAGTAATGGAGGTATCACTTCCACAGTTTATGAGGTTGAGACCTCCGGTATTTACAGGGACCGATGTAGCGGAGGATCCTCAGTCCTTTCTAGATAGGATGGCGAGGATTGGCAAATCATTGCGATGTTCTGATGCGAGATCAGTAGAGCTGACAAGCTTTCGATTGGAAGGACTTGCACAGGAGTGGTGTGACTCGATAGAGAGGGGGCGAGCTGCTGGTCTTCCTCCGATGACGTGGACCGAGTTTTCTGAGGTCTTTCTTGCTAGATTTCTTCCACAGAGTGTGAGGGACGCAAGAGCTAGCAGTTTTGAAGCGTTGCGAAAATCTGCGAGTATGTCGGTGGCGGATTATGATTTACAATTCACCCAGTTGTCGCGCTATACTCCATATTTAGTTCCTATGGAGGATCTTCGGGTGAAGATGTTCATAAGGAGTTTGAATACGTAGTTGTTTCTTGCGATAGGCTCCCAGCATTTCGATACTTATGCGCAGGCCATGGATGCAGCTATACAAGTGGAAGAGCGTCTGAGCGAGGCAGTGATTATTCTGGAGTCAAAGAGAACCAGACCTATGGGGTCAATAACCAGGCAGTTCGACCGAGGTAGAGGCAGGCACAATTCAGGCCGCAGTTTTGGAAGAGGTTGGACCCAGGGCCAGATGTTCAGTTCATATCCCGATGATCAGAGGCCCCCATCTACATATTTTAGTTGCGGACTTCCAGGACATTATGCGAGGGATTGTAGATCCCAGGGAGGGACTGTTGTTCCACATGCTGCTTTACCCCTTCCACCTTCTACTTCAATGGCCTTACTTCCTCCCCCAGTTGGCACTATGCGCCAGACTGTTGCACCATGAGGTCGAGGCTTTGCAGGACGCTTTCAGAAAGGTCAAGGAGATCGAGGGAGAGGACGACAGGATGCGGGCAGGGGCCAGGCACGAGTTTTTGTGCTGACTCCACAGGATGCCCAGGCATCAAATGCAGTTGTGACAGGTACTCTTGCAGTATGTTCCTTAGTTGCAGATATTTTATTTGATCCCGGTTCTACACATTCTTATGTATCTTCATGCTTTGCACTTTCTCTGGGGAGGGAGTCGTCGTTGTAAGAGTTACCATTAGTGGTGATTACTCCGGCGGGAGATTCTTTTGTAGCTCGACATGTATTCAGGTCATGTTCAGTACGTATCGGTCATAGGGATTCATTAGTTGATCTAATTCTCCAGGATATGTTAGATTTTGATATACTTCTTTATATGGATTGGTTGGCCGCTTGTCATGCTTATATAGATTGTCGAGGGAAAGCGGTCAGATTTTGTTTTCGGGTGAACCGAGCTTTCTTGTGCAAGGAGACTGTAATATAACTCCTGCCAACATGATTTTTGCTCTTTGTGCGGGATAACTCTTGAAAAAGGGTTGGCATGGGTTCTTAGCATTTGTTCAGGACTTAGGAGCCTTTGAGATTCCGTTGGATCAGGTTCCGGTCGCACGAGAATTTCCGGATGTGTTTCCTGCTGAATTACCAGGATTACCACCAGATCGCGATATTGAATTTTGTATCGACTTGATGCCGGGTGCGGGGCCAATTTCTATACCACCCTATCGGATGGTCCCGACGAAATTGAAGGAACTCAAAAGCCAGTTGCAAGAGTTGTTAGATAGGGGACTTGTTCGTCCAAGTGTATCATCGTGGGGAGCTCCTGTCTTATTTGTTAAGAAAAAGGATGGTAGTATGAGATTGTGCATCGACTACAGGCAGCTGAATCGAGTTACTGTGCAAAATACGTATCCATTACCCCGTATCGATGACTTATTCGATCCGCTACAGGGAGCTGGCTACTTCTCAAAGATTGATTTGCGGTCAGGATATCACCAGTTGAGGGTTCGGACGGATGATATTCCGAAGACTGCTTTCGCACACGTTATGGGCATTATGAGTTTTTGGTGATGTCGTTCGGACTCACCAATGCTCCAGCAGCTTTCATGGATATGATGAACCGTATTTTCCGGCCATTCCTTGATCAGTTTATTTTAGTATTCATTGATGATATTCTTGTTTATTCACGGAGCCGAGAGGAGCACGAGCAGCATTTGCGCATCACTTTGCAGACCTTGAAAGAGCATCAACTGTTCGCTAAATTCTCTAAGTGTGCTTTCTGGCTGGATAGTGTAGATTTCTTGGGTCACGTAGTTACAAGAGATGGGATACGTGTGGATCCAAAGAAGATAGAAGCGGTACAACCCTGGCCCAGACCTGTGTCAGTTACAGAGGTTCGAAGTTTCTTGGGTCTAGCCGGTTATTACAGACGCTTTGTGCAGGATTTTTCTCGGATCGCTGCACCGTTGACCGGATTGACTAGGAAGGAAGTTCCATTTCTTTGGACTGATGCATGCGAGCAGAGTTTCCAGCAGTTGAAGATTCGCTTGACGACTGCACCTGTCTTATCTTTACCTTCCGGGTCAGGTGGTTTCATGGTATATTGTGATGCCTCTCGAGTGGGTTTACGCTGTGTGTTGATGCAGCACAGTAGGGTTGTAGTTTATGCTTCTCGGCAGTTGAAGAGGCACAAGCAGAACTACCCCACTCATGATTTGGAAATGGCTTCAATAGTTTTCGCACTGAAGATTTGGAGGCATTACTTGTATGGAGAGTCGTGCCAGATTTTTACAGATCATAAGAGCTTGAAATATATTTTTCAGCAAAGGGATCTGAATCTAAGGCGGTGTCGATGGATGGAACTCATGAAGGATTATGATTATGAGATCTTGTATCATGTAGGCAAAGCGAATGTTGTAGCAGATGCTTTGAGCCGGAGGCCTGGAGGTAGCTTATTTTATGTGTGCACCTTGCAGAGGCAGTTTTCCACATACTGGCAGATTTTATGTGATAGCCTATACAGTTTGAGTTCACATCGACAGGAGGACAGTTTGCACATGTTCGCACCCGTCCTCAGTTATTGGATCATATTCGAGAGACACAGCCCGCAGATGCTCGTATATCGGAGATTATGGATCAGGTTAAGCAGAGCAGAGAGTCGGAGTTCGTGATAGATGACCGTGGAGTATTACGTTTTGGGACTCGTCTTTGTGTGCCAGATTCGGATGGACTGAGATATGAGATCTTAGAGGAGGCCCATCGATCAGTATACAGTATTCATCCTGGTTCCACCAAGATGTATCATGACTTGAAGGATGTTTATTGGTGGGAAGGAATTAAGAGGGATGTTGCGGAGTTTGTTTCGAGATGCTTGACTTGTCAGCAAGTCAAGGCCGAGCACCAGAGGCCGGCAGGAGAGTTGCGGCCCTTGCCCATTACGGAGTGGAAATGGGAACAGATTTCCATGGATTTCGTTGTGGGTCTACCCAGGACTAGCAGTGGGTATGACTCCATCTGGGTGATTGTAGATAGATTGACAATGGCAGCTCACTTTCTTCTGGTGAATACGACGTATGGGTTTGCACAGTATGCTCAGATTTATATCGACGAGATTGTACGATTGCATGGAGTTCCGACGTGCATAGTATCCGATAGGGGTACCCAGTTTACCAGTAGGCTATGGCAGAAACTTCAAGAAGCTCTTGTTACCCGATTGAGTTTTAGCACAGCTTTTCACCCACAGACAGATGGTCAGTCAAAGCGGACCATTCAGATGCTAGAGGATATGCTTCGATCTTGCACCCTTGATTTTGGTGGTAGTTGGGATCGTCACTTACCTTTGATAGAATTCTCGTACAACAACAGTTTTCAGGAGACGATCTAGATGGCACCCTTTGAAGCTTTGTATGGGAGGAAATGTCGATCACCCGTTTGCTGGACGGAACTGAGCGAGAGTAGCATTTTGGGACAGCAGTTAGTACAGGAGACTACGGAAAAGATTTAGTTGATACGGGACAGAATGAGAGCGGCCCAATGCAGATAGAAATCATATGCAGATCGACGTCGTTGTAGACTCGAGTTTGAGGTGGGAGATCATGTGTTCCTTCATGTATCTCCGATGAAAGGTGTGATGCGTTTCGGGAAAAAGGGGAAGCTCAACCCCAGATATGTCGGACCTTACGAGATTCTGGAGAGAGTGGGTGCTGTAGCTTATCGTTTAGCACTTCCACCGAGTTTTCCCGATGTGCATCCGGTGTTTCACATGTCTATGCTTCGCAAATATCTTCACGATCCTTCTCACGCGATCCAGCATCAGACCTTACAGCTTGAGCCGGATTTATCCTTCACAGTGCAGCCAGTAGCTATTCTAGACCGGCAGGCAAAGAAACTGAGATCAAGAGTACATCCATCTGTAATGGTTCATTAGCGAGGAACGAATCGCGAGGAGATTACTTGGGAGACCGAGAATGCGATGCGAAAGAAATTTCCACATCTTTTTGAAGGTACTTCTAGTTAAGTTTTAAATTCGGTGACCGAATTTTCTTAAGGGGGGAATATTGTAACATAATGAAAATTTAGAAATAAATAAAATTAATTAATTAAATAATAAAATGCCAATTTTAAAAAGTTATTAAAACAAAATAGGAATTTTTCATAAGTAGTGTGTGAAACTAAATAAAATTAAATTTTAGCTTGTAACATAACTAAATTACAAAGGTTTTAGTGATAAATTTAGCTTCATTTTTATAAAATGGTGTTTATATAATAACTTAGGTAGTGAGGGGTCTTTGTGTAAAATTTAGGAAAAAGTGCAAACTTGGAAATGTTGAGGGTGTATGTGAAAAAGGGTTGGGAAATGTTTTGGCTCATAAATTCCACAAAATACCACAAATTAGGATTAATCTTGCACATCCACCTCATCCTTGCATGAAAATCCCACCTTTTCTCCTTGCTACACCACCTCCTTGCATGAAACAACAACACCCTTGCTTGGTGACACCTCCTCCTACATCTCACTCATTCCCTTTACCCTATACCTTGTGTTCAGATCACTTAACCAAATAAAAATCAGAAAAGTTCAAAGAAAGAAAGAAACACTTAGAACCCACAAAAGAAAAATAAAAGAGAAGAGAAAAGAGAAGAAGAACTAGGAGCTAAGGAGTTCACCATCAAGCTAGGAGTGAAGGACTTGGGTATCTTGGAGGAAGTCTTTTAACCATCCTCAGTAGGTATAATTCTTAATTCAGTAGGTTTTAGTTCTGTAATTTGTAAAATTTTAGAAATCGGATATCGAAAAAAAATTGATATTTTAGGGAAATATAGTCTCTTTGAATATCTACTATCACTTAGATAATAACTAACTTAACCAAACAGTACCTTAATCTTATATACAAGACCTAGAAATTTCCATAAGAATACGAGCAAGGGGGCTAGGATTTTGGCCGGTAAGACCTAGGCAAATTTCGGCGTCGCCGGATTTTTGGAGGAGTTGGGTTTTTTGGGCTTTTGGGATAGGACTCTGTGTATGTGTTATGATATTTGGTATTGTTTATTTAAGTTAATTTAACAGTATATGGAATCTGGAGACTAATATCGGAAAAGGGATCAAAATTCTAAAATACGACACGGTAAATTGTAACGCGTTTATGTTTTCTTTTGCAAACATCGAGGGGTAAAAATCCAGTTAAGATAAGTGTTAGATAGTTTAGAATAGTCGTACGTGGCATAGTTAATACTTAACATTGGTATTTTTATATTTCACCGTATCAAAGATAGCCGTTTCTTATACAAGTTAAATTCAATTTTAAATTTGAGTACGGGAACCTCGGAGGCCGCAAGGTATGGAAAAGGATTGGCGATTTCAGAATAGATTACGACGTATTCCGGTGAGTAGACTAAACGTCTACCGGGGGATTTTGTATAGATAGCATGATATGCACGTAGTTTAGTTAAATAAAATAAGCTTTTGTATGTTAAGTTGATCATATGCATCCATATATATAAATATACACCACCATGCTAATAATTGTTAGAACACTGCACCATTATCGACGAGTTATGCCGCACAGGCACATATTTACATGTTACACTACACCTCGTCGATATTAACATGTCACTTTTACACTTAGTAATTATCCTGTTAAATATGATTCTATCATACCTTAAACATCATTAACAGTAGTACCTTGCATAAACGACATCATGTTTCGTATTTAAATGTTCGAAGTTGATATAAGAGGAAATTGTATTATTGAGGATTTATGGTTTTGAATTTTCCTATACTATTGCATAAATTCAGCGATTCTTCAAATTGGTATGAGATGTTGTTTTTATGATTTTATTTTATTCCGGACCGAGTGGGGGAGCTATACGGTCGCGGATTTTTACGTTATCCAGACTGAGTGGGGGAGCTATACAGTCGGATTCATGGTTGACCCGGTCGAGACCGAGGGGCAGGAAAACCGCATTTGAGGCGGGGAGCCTAGCGAGGATACTCGATACCGGAGATAGTAGTGAAACACGGCGGATATCTATATGATACCGACCGGTGTTATTGATTACAGGATCGTTCGAGGAATGATGCCTGAGGGAAACAGAAGAATTGTGTCGATGTTGGACACGGAAAGATGAACTTAATTTGGAAATAAGTGATGAGATTTGATTCTTGATTTATATGATTACTAGTATAAATTCATGCTTTCACATGCTATCATGCATCATACCCATCCTTATCGAAATTAGTTATAGTTGTCATATTTACATTATCAGCCGTTATATGTTAGTCTTATTCACTGAGTAAACAACTCACCCCCGTTGTGTCACAGATCTTTGCAGGGTTAGAGTGGACGGTTAGCAGCAGTGCAGATCCACTTATCGGATTTTATCGCATCTTTTGCTAGGTGGGTTATCTATGTAGTAACCTGTTCTTTTGGTATTGTATATTGAATCTAGAATATCTCCATCACACCCTGTATTATGACTTAGAACGAGAAGTGGTTGTATGTATATTATTTGACAGATGAGATCGTTTAGTTATATGAAATGATATTTCTTTTACTTATGTCTGAGATTCTTATTGATGTCGTATAAAGTTGTATATTTATTTCCGCTGTTGGCATTGTTGATCCCAACTAGGGATGCAACCAAATTAAACACTTTATAACTGTTTTTGTTATGAATTCAATAGGGAGTTACTGTTGAGATCTTAATTACTTAAAACTTTGATTTTTACTTAAAAACTACATTTTTCTGAAATTCCGCAAAAAAGGGTTTTGATCTTGGTTTTTGGCTTACTCGGGTTGTGTAGATATCTTTAGATATTATACAATCTAAGTGTCGGTCACATCCAAACTTTGGGTCGTGACACACACACTAACACACACATCATATATACGTATATATTAATATATATATTAAGAAAAGAAAATAATTAGTGAGCAATAATATTAGTTAATATATAATTATATCAAATATAAATATATATCATATTATTAAATCAACACTTGATTCAATAATCCGGTTATATCATATATAACCGACTAATATCAATTATCTGTGTATCACATTATCAAATCAATACATGATTCATTAACCCAGTTATATTACATATAACCTGACCGATAACAAATGTCGCCAGATTAGAATACGGTATGATATACTCGTATTTAATCAGGCCCCTGCACATATCAGCATATGTGCCCTACTTCATTTCGCTTGAACTATGAAACCTCGGTGTGGGACTCAAAAGATCCGTCAATACGCCAGCAGTAAGTGATTATCACATCAGTCACCCACAAGCCGTCAGCGGTACTAGCTGGACGTAACGGCTACCCATGTATTGAGCGAATAGAAGATAAACAAGCAAGCTTGTCCAAACTCCCATGAAGCCTATATAAGTAACACTTACCATACAGTACGGTCTCTTCGTCTGATATGTCGCATATCGAGTCTAGGGGTGGAATCGTGAGACCCTAGTAACTTGATAAGTCATGCCGATGTATGGCTCATAACGGTTCAAGAAACTACTGATAACACTTACTGGTAAATCTTATCAGCCCTGGCCAGGGACTTACTGTTATATCCAATCGAGCATAGTGTAACATCAACTCCCTATACTGGGAGAGACAAAACCTCTTCTATCGCTCACTGCCTCCATGTGACTCAAGACTGTACCCAAAATCCATCTGTTTGCATGACTCCTTTGAGCCGTGATAGGGAAGAAATCAAAGCACAGTGGGAACCACACAACTCTATGACGATCTCGGGTCTACAGACTAACCTGTAGCAGTGTCACATCAGACGATAGGTATGGTACCATGTCCAATCGAAAATATCGCACTTTTGATATGACATTTTCCTTACTTTTCTTAAATATATAAAGGTGTTTATTAAAAATATGATACATATGAGGGTTTATCTATAAAAATACTATTTAACATATGTTTATATATTATAATTAACATTATGAAGGAAAATGTATGCATATAATATTTATATAATATTTTGATAATTTAAATATGCATATCACATCAAATATCATTAATCAATATTCTTAAAATATAATATCATATAAAATGGTTAGGATAATATCTCAAAAATACCAAATATTACTAACTTTATTCTTTGAGATATGATGCAAGCTTTAGCTCAGGTTAGGAGATCAGTATATCGAGATGTCGGGAATCAAAAATCTGCCAATGAAGTTAGATAAAATAGAAGAATCAATACTGGTAGAGAATCAGGAAATATTTTCAAGTTCTAGAAATTAAATAAATCTCCATGTGTCACATTGAAGCAGCCCCAGAATTTTGGACCAATGATCACACTAACAGGCTGTGCTTCCGCGGCCAAATGCCCATTATTGCGGCGGATCCGCGGCCGATTCACTGAGTCAGGATGTTGGATTTTGTGGTTTTGATCTTCACAACAAACCCTAATTCTGGGGATCTTTGGTTTCTGGTTTTAGGGCTATATAAAGGACCGATGGCTAAAGCTAGAAAGTATCAACCTTTTACACGAAGCAAATCACCGTCAAAGAACAAGTGATCCACGACATGTCCGCGATTCGATGTGATAAGGTGACGTGAGATTCGACGGAGTATCTACTTCCTACAAGGATGAGATCGAGAACAACTTCTTCTTTCTCTTGTAATCTAAACTTGTAGAATTGTACTTGTGAAGTTGATTAATAAATGTAGATCATTAGATTAATTTTATATTATGAATTACTTTTCTATCCGTTCTTCTTCTATCTCCATCATGCACGAGTAATTCTCCGCTTGATAGTGTTCGTAGGATTAGGATAGATCAATGGAAGATGAAGAATTTCTTAATTTCTTTTAAGTCTTATGAAATTTATAGACTTTAGTAAAAGAATTGTTAACATCCTAATCGGGCGCGCTACCAATTTATTGATAGTCTTGACTGCTATTTGAGATTAGATTAACAATTGTTTTGTTAAGGGCTAGACATGAATAGAGATCACAGAAAGTACAAGGGTCAATAGTGTGGAAACACTAGTTTCTTACAAGAACCATAATACTCATTCATCACAATCTATCTAGTTTTAAATCTATCAATAGATAAAATGAGTAATCTTTATTAGTCATCCGTTACTACTAAATCCGAACGAACCCTACAAGCCCTTTTCTGATATAAATTGTACATCCGTTTTCAAACTAGATCTATATTATACATCCGTGGTTGACGTAGATCTAGAAACTATTCTCTATTCTTCTATTCTTTCTCTTTTTGAACACGGCTAAAGTAAGATTGAAAGATTGCACATATCCCTGAGGACGATCCGTACTCATCTCGGTCTCGCTACATGCGACACCGTTATTGATTCCGCTTATTACCACCCTTCTTTAAAATAGATCAATTAAATGGCGTTGTTGCCGGGGATACGTACGTAATTTTTTATTCTTACTATTCGTGTTGAATTCTTATTCGATCAATTTCATAAATAAAACAAAACCGCATCTTGCATATTTCGCGATTAGTGTGCGATTTTTGCGAGGGGATCTGGAGTCACTTTTGCGAGGAGATAAAGATTCAGAGACATTCATCAAGACCCACAGGAGCAAAGGAGGCCACTGTGAAAATTTTAAACAAAGAACTCCCTAAAGTGCGGCAGAACCGCGGCTATTGTGTGCAAACGGCGGAGGAACCGCGGCGGTCTTGGGGATTTGTGGCCTCAAACTTTTCTGGTATTTTTTCTATCTCTTTCTCTCTCCTCTGAAAATCCTATAATATATTTTTCTGCAGAATTCTTTGCAAAATATCGTTGCTCAAAAATGTTTTTACGTGTTTTATTTTGCGGCTTGTTTTTGCATATTTTAATACGGACTTTAAGGGGAAGAACAAAATTTAGATTATGTGGGGATTTCATCACCCTTCCTAGGCCCCACAAATCACTAAACGAGCATCTGCATCACCCTATTTTAATTAAAAAATATCTAGACCAAGACTCGAAGGACCGTCGCGCTCAAATAGGACAGAGGAAGGTCGTGGGTAATCTATCGCTTATCCGCATTTCTTTTGTGGTGTTTACGGAAGTGGTTACTTAATTAGGCCTGCTATTTTCGGTGATTCGTATAGCGGATACCTCCCACTTACCTGGCACTTACCTGGCCACAAGAGTGATAAAGAAGTGGCAGAGGATTGATCCTACGACTTGTCCTTTGGAAGTGTAGGAGCGGTCTAGTGCCTGACCTAGGTAACCTTAGTTCTAGGGTTGCTTGTGCATTTTGTGATTTGTCGAGTCAACCCTAAAGTTCCACTTTCAAAGAAAAACAATCCAAATAGAGCTTAAATCTTTTCACCCACTTTTCTTTTCACCTTCTTATAATGGGTAACCCAAATAAAAGAACTCTTGCCCAGCTTTGCTATCCAGAATCAGATATTTCTTGTTATCGTAATCGCTTCGGTAAACCATCCGACTCTATCATGTTTTTAAGAGATCGGATAAAGCAAGCAGAAAGAAACAGTTGGCCACCTCACTCCAGGTCCTATCAACCGTATCAAAATTCTATATCTTCTTATGTTGATACTCCATCTAACGCATGTGAGGGAACTCCTAAACGCATGTCCATCGCTGAGTGTATAGCGTGGACTAATGGCTAATGTTTCAATCCGGTCAAACCGTTAGGACAACAAACGCCACTACCTTCTTAAGAAGATTTTACTACTCAGTTTGTAGCGTATATGACATATATTGACAGTCGCAAACCATCCAACCATTATCAATATTGTTCTTATCACAATGTTGATCCTACTCCTGCCCAATTTTCACAACCATTCGATTCCTATCAATCCAACCCGACTTTTACACCTTCTCTAGACATTCCTTCTAATCAGTCATTTGGGAGTTTTACTTATCCACCAGAATTTCAATCTTATGCTGAAACCCCTTACCGACCCATGTCTAGTCTTGAATCCATCGTGGAAGAATATGTGGTAGCGTCGCGCTGTGCCAAAGAGGAATTGAATGAGTGCATGGCCGCCCTCATACAACAAAACGAACGAGCAACTAGTTTCGAACCAGCTCAAAAAAATTCAATCTATGATAAAGGCATAAGACAAATTGAGAATTTGGATAGTGAGAGAGAGCGGTACATACTTCCAAATCAAACCTCCCCATCCTAAATTGAAATCCACGACTCCAGTTTCACAAATCTATCGAGTACACCAAATGATTCACCAATTGAAGATAGAATGTTTGATGAGTTGTGTGACTTTGTAGTGTTTGATTTACCCGATTGTGAGGAGTCCATTTCAATTGAAGCCACACTCAATCCTTGTGATATCTACATCTCCACTCTAAAACCACAATTGATTGAAAACCCTGTTTTTGATGAGGTGTCTGAGAATTTTAACCTTCACTTGATTGAGGATATTGACGTTGGGGATACATTGGATGATGAACCCGTAATTTTGGATGAGTTTGTCCCACCAATTCATCGGGTCCTTTCACTCCCGTGTGGTCATCATCTCGAGCCTTTAACTGTTCTTCCCGAACCCCATATGCGTCTTGAAATTGATGATAAATGTATGACCGAAAAGCGGAACGAAATTCAGCTTTCATTTCCCACATCTGGTTCAGCAATACTCGACACACCAATTTGTTTACCCATTTCATCTTCGACTTTCTCTGGTTCTTTTTTCTAATCTTCCTTTAATGATAGCGAGTGTTGATGAATCACAATCCGATATTTCGAGTTCGATAATTCTATAAAGACAACTTGATTTAGACACTTTTGAGAATGAGGTAGATGAGCTTTTTGAGTCTCTACCTCCATAATTTTTGACAAATCAAGTGTGTTGAATTCTGGCGCGATACTTATTGACATTGAAACGTTCAATCGGACCATCGATGAAAGTTTCGAAGATATTTTCGCCGACGAACTCGCATTCCAAAACGACACGGATTTTGTGATTAATCAACCTCCACCTGAAGAAGTTGAACCACAACCATTTCTTCTTATCCCATACGAGAATATGACCATTCTTCCCATTCCTAATCATCCACATTCTCGTTTCCGTTTACCATTATTTTTTCGTCTCTATCAACCGAGACGTAAACCATACCGCCTCCTATCTCCCCACTTCTTCAAATATCTTCCACCAATCGGTGCGTTACATTGATAAAATATTTGAATGGTTGGTGTCACTTTTGGTCTTTGTAAAGCTTTACTTTGACCAAAAACTTTAACCCCCTCCCCCCACATTTTAAACGCTTAATACTATTTTACTCAAGTTTAGGCGGGAGATATTTTGGCTCATGAAAGAAAATTTTTAAAAAATTATGAGCCAAAATTACATTTGGGGGAGAATTTAACTTTCATTATTTCTTGTCCCCTTTAATAACATTTCCTCCCAAGTCTTCAGGTTTTTTAAGCTTAACAAACGACATCAGTGAGGACACTACTGCAAACAGGTTTGGGGGAGGTTTTTGCTTATTCACGCATTATACTATATGTATTATACTCTATATAAGCACACAAAAAATTTGATAATGAAAGTTTGAAAGTGAAAATTTACTTATGCAAGAAAGGAATAGTTTAAGAAAGGCAAGAAAGTTAGATATTTTCTTAAACGAAACTAGTAATAAGTAATTATGAGCCGTTGTCCCAATGGTTAGTAACATGAAGGAAATTACTAATCTGAGGATAAAAATAAGTTTGAAAAATAGTCCATATTCTTGAGTCCAAACATTTGAACGTTGATACCCTAATATACGCACTTACACACATCTCGAAACTTGGGATAGTAGAGAATACCTTGAAATGCTCTTGTCTAAAAGCCTTGGTATGAAGTAAAATAAAAATATATAAGTGGTGAAGAAAAAAATGAACACTGGTTTTGTAATTGCTTGAGGCAGCATAAAAAAATATAACGAGGGTACTTTATCGCCTAGTGCTTTAGACCAGCTGGTTTGGGAGCCACTGATAAGCCTTAGGTGTTGCGAAACGAGGAATTACGAGCACATTTTGTAATCAGTTGGTTAGTACCTCAAGAAATATTAACGGTCGCATGAAGAATGTGTGAGCAATTCTATCTAAAATATTCACCAACTAAAAAGTACTTTGGAAGATGGTCAAGAGTATGATAGCATGAATTGAATTATCTAAGTGTAGGGATATCATTTTCACACACATAGGGGTATATGATCGATGTTTGGAGGAAAGATAGGGAAGAAAATTAAAGACGATATTTTATTGAGAGATGATGTGATTTCTAACATGTTTTCATGACCTAAATAGGGCTCATGGAAACTGAAAAACTGGTGTAGTTGGAAACTTTTATTTTCAAGTTCTTTCTTTATATGTAACTTTCACTTTCTTTCTTTTATTATAGGATTTTGTGGGTGTAATCGGCTGAAAACCCTCAGGAGACAACACTCCTCCTACTAGGGACACCTAGAGGTTTAACAGCTTGTTGCACGTGCTCAGTGCAATCGTGTTGCCTACGAAAATGTGCTAGTTAGTTTTTCTTTTTCTTTTTCTTTCTTTCTCCCTCTCTCGAATAACAAGTTTGCTCGGGACGATCAAAGTTAAGTTTTGGTGTATTTTTTTAGTCGAAAATATCGCACTTTTGATATATCATTTTCCTTACTTTTCTTAAATATCTAAAGGTGTTTATTATAAATATACCACATATGTGGATTTATCTGTAAAAATACTATTTACCATATGTTTATATATTATAATTAATATTATGAAGGAAAATGTATGCATATAATATTTTGATAATTTAAATATGCATATCATATCAAATATTCTTAAAATATAATATCATATAAAATGGTTAGGATAATATCTCAAAAATACCAAATATTACTAATATTATTCTTTAAGATATGGTGCAAGATTTAGCTTAGGTCAGGAGATCAGGATATCGAGATGTCGGGAATAAAAATCTGCCAATGAAGTTAGATAAAATCGAAGAATCAATATTGGCAGAGACTCGGGAAATATTTTCAAGTTCCAGATATCAAATAAATCTCCATGGGTCACATTGAAGCAGCCCCAGAATTTTGGACCAATGATCACACCAATACGCGGCTCTTACGCGGCCAAATGCCTATTATTGCGGCGGATCCATGGCCGATTCACTGAGTCATGATGTTGGATTTTGTGGTTTTGATCTTCACAACAAACCCTAATTCTAGGGATCTTTGGTTTCTGGTTTTGGGGCTATATAAAGGACCGAGGGCTAAAGCTAGAAAGTATCAACCTTTTACACGAAGCAAATCACTGTCAAAGAACAAGTGATCCATGACAGGTCCGCGATTTGACGTGATTAGGCGACGTGAGATTCGACGGAGTATCTACTTCCAATAAGGAAGAGATCGAGAGCAACCTCTTCTTCCTCTTATAATCTAAACTTGAAGAATTGTACTTGTGAAGTTGATTAATAAAGGCAGATCATTAGATTAATTTTATATTATGAATTCCTTTTCTATCTGTTCTTCTTCTATCTCTATCATGCGCGAGTAATTCTCCGCTTGATAGGGTTCGTAGGATTAGAGTAGATTAATAGAAGATGAAGAATTTCCTAACTTCTTTTAAGTCTTATGAAGTTTATAAACTTTAGCAAAAGAATTGTTAACATCTTAATCGGGCGCGCTACGAATTTATTGATTGCCTTGACCGCGATTTGAGATTAGATTAACAATTATTTTGTTAAGGGCTAGACATGAATAGAGATCAATGAAAGTATAAAGGTCAATAGTGTGGAAACACTAGTTTCTTACAAGAGCCATAATACTCATTCATCACAATCTATCTAGTTTTATATCAATCAATAGATAAAATGAGTAATCTTTATTAGTCATCCGTTACTACTAAATCCGAACGAACCCTACAAGCCCTCTTCTGATATAAATTCTACATCCGTCTTTAAACTAGATCTATATTATACACCCGTAGTTGACGTAGATCTAGAAACTATTCTTCACTATTCTTTATTCTTCCTCTTTTTGAACACGTCTAAAGTAAGATTGAAAGATTTCACATATCCCTGAGGATGACCTGTACTCATCTCGGTCTAGCTACACTCGACACCGTTATTGATTGCGGTTATTACTACACTTCTTTAAAATAGATCAATCAAATGGCGTCGTTGCCGGGGATACGTGCGTAATTTTTTATTCTTACTATTCGTGTTGAATTCTTATTCGATCAATATCATAAATAAAACAAAACCGCATCTTGCATATTTCACGATTAGTGTGCGATTTTTGCGAGGGAATCTGGAGTCATTTTAGCAAGGAGATAAAGATTCATAGACATTCATCATGACCCAGAGGAGAAAAGGAGGTCACTGTGAAAAAATTAAACAAAGAACCCCCTAAAGCTCGGCGGAACCGCGGCTATTGTGTGTAATCAGCGGCAGAACCGCGGCGGTCTTAGGGATTTGTGCCCTCAAACTTTTCTGGTATCTTTTCTATCTCTTTCTCTCTCCTCTGAAAATCTTATAATATATTTTTTTGCAGGATTCTTTGCAAAATATCGCCGCTCAAAAATGTTTTTGCGTGTTTTGTTTTGCGGGTTGTTTTTGCATATTTTAATACGGACTTTAAAGGGAAAGACCAAAATTTAGATTAGGCGGGGATTTCATCACCCTTCCTAGGCCCCATAAATCACTAAACGAGCATCTGCATCACCTTATTTTAATTAAATATTATCTAGACCAAGACTCTAAGGACAGTTGCGCTCAAATAGGACAGAGGAAGGTCGCGAGTAATCTATCGTTTATCTGCATTTCTTTTGTGGTGTCTAGGCAAGTGTGTCTGGGTAAGTGGTTACTTAATTAGGCTCGGGATTTCATCACCCTTCCTTCCCTTTTTTTCCCTCATGACACTATGATAATATTCTAAGTCTCAAACTGAACCAACACCTTCTACCAAGCCCCATGTCCTTAGTTGTTATCTTTCACAAAACCAAAAGGAAACTTGATGGTGCCTTCATAAAATTTCTCATACCATCAAGTTGGAGAAACAACCACTTCATGAAACCTCAAGTAACCAATTCATGAGCTGGAATTTCCTTGTTAACTATCTCTATAGGTAAATCTCCTTCCTTCTTACAAGTTTTATTTTGACAAATATCAGTTTTAGTGTGCAAATATCAGAAACTGGAATTTTTGTGATATTTGTGATGCTAAATTTGAATCTGGAACTAATTGGTTAATCCACTAGAAAAACAAACAATACCGGGTTATGGTGAGACTAATAAGAGATAAACTTTAAAGCCCGAGCCCCGATCTCCACAGTAAAACCGGCGGTTCTCCTACTTTTCCCGCTACCGACGGGAGAACTATGGAGTTTGGGGTTGAGTTTTCTTCTGCAGCTTTAATTGATGTTAAATAAGGCTGCTGTATTGTTTGATTTGTCTCAGATTTCATATAGAGAAATCTGGCAGTGTTTTAGTATTGTTTTATCAATGTTTCCGACATTTTGGATACGGTTTTTTGTATTTCTCTACCGCAACTGAAATATTGATGTTAGTACGTTAATGCCAGGGGTATTTGGTCGTTTTTGGAGTAAGTAAGCTTTAGGTTCTAATCTATGGGTGTTTAGCTCATTGTTTTGGTTTTGATATGATATTTACGCCGATGCGTTATAACAATGATTGTAGGTACGATCGCGGATGTTTCCAAAATGGCAAGGACGGAAAAAGCAAGCATGGATTTCGACTAGCTCGACAAGTGTGAGTAGATTTATATCTACAGGGGAAGTCGGGTGGATGGCGTATAGCACCCCCGCAACCATTTAATTAGGATAGTTATGCTATCTAGTTAGTTTTTAATGATATGTTAGATAACTTAGCTAATTGTATTGATGTTAGTTCGCATCTAGTAGGTTATACATGTGGTTATAATTGATATATGGTTATGACGACATACGTATATGATGATAGATCCGTAGGATATGGATATGATATTGGATGGACATTGTACGAGGGATCATACCGTACTTGTGATGATGAGGAGAGCGTGCCGAATACGGCCAAGTGTCATTTAGACTCTTGGAGTCATGAGTTATCCCGACTTGGGACGTTATGTTTGAGTGAGCTATACTCTTTTAAAAACCAACGATTCGTTTTCCATTTTAAATGATAAATGTCAAGGATGCAATGCTATTTTCCAAAATGAATATCTATTTTAACTTAATGCAGCTTCCTTATTTCAAAATAATGTTTTGTTCCATTTTCAAAGATAATGGTATAGCTCATAGCAATTAGTTATGTTAATAATTACGCGATACGCTTAGATTTTCTTTATATGTTCGCGATACGCTTACCGGTTGTATACGTCATCTTTTACATGAACACACTGATAGAACACTGCACAACTATCAATACTATGTTGCACGAGCACAGACACATATGTTACACTACACCTCATTGGTACTGCCATTACATTGTAGAACCACTATACCACGCAATGTATATGTAAATGCCGATACGAGGCGTTATGAATTCCCTATATCCGGAAAATTGGATTGTAATTATATGCTACGGATATGGGTAGAATTACTTTCTGCTTTAAACACTTATAGAACAGTTGCACAAATACTAATCATTGCCATGCTGTACGAGCACAGACGCGTTTGCTACACTACACATCATTAGTATTGCCATGACACCGTAGAACTGTTACTTTTGTTTGCATGACTGACTATATTTACGTACAGTTCCTTTATTACCTATTGAGTTATTGTGAATACAAGAACTATGGGTATTCGTATTTGATCCTTATGAGTTTTTATGAGGTTTTTACTTTCGATAATATATATCAGTGGTATGGGACGCTGCTATATATATATATATATATATATATATAATCTCATCAGAGTGATATATGCAATTATTCTTCTTCTTTACTTGATATTTCTGGATATGATGAGTTGACGTCCACCATGAGTTTTATGTTTTCTGATTAAATTTTATTCCGAACCGAGTGGGGGGGCTATACGGTTACGGACGTGCTATATATCCGGACTGAGTGGGAGAGGGATATACAGTCGGATACATGGTGTACCCAGTCGAGTCCGAGGGGCAGGAAAGTCGCGATAGAAGCGGAGAGCCTAGCAAGGGCACTCGATACCGGAGATAGATATGAGCACGGCGGATATCCAGGGATACTGACAGAGGCTAGGGATATCGAGAGACGACCGATCTGTTGAAACGGTGTCGAGGATATCTAGATTTACGTGTCGATGATGGACATGAGAGATTTGATGATTTTGCGTTTCGGTGAAGGACACGAAAGATTTGATGATTTAGGATGTCGATGCTGGACACCTATATATTGATGTTTTGAGACCATTCGAGATATGTGTTATAGTAGCCGATCAGGACTGATCCGGGGGACAGTACCTGAATACTATTTTACTTGTTGATACATATAAAAAGGCTTTCTAAACGAGCTATAGTCTCATTATTTTGACATGTCTAGAATGACACATGGATCTTTAGAACTGTAGACCTCTTAAAATTCTTTACTAAACAACAATACGTATATCTTAAATAAAATACATATAATACTTCGTACTATAACGTCTGTTTTATGCCGTGACAAACGTATCCCGCGGCTATTTTAAAAAGAGGTTTTACATATATATTTTCGGCTACCTAATAGGCTTATACCTGGATACAGGTCATATACATAGGAGATGATATATTTTGGGTTTATGTGATGGATAGTATTGTATTTTAGTATCGATGCATCATATATATATTAGTACAGGTTATTATAGTACTATACTTATGGCCTAGGATATCGTTGTGCATTTTGATTTCTAGCTTGTGATATATTTTTATTCACTGTGTTAGCAACTCACCCCCATTGTGCCTAAGTTTCTTGCAGGATTTACCGCTTGGATCATCAGAGGCTTGCGGTACACACTTCTTTTCGGTAATTGCTTTGGTAGGTGGGCTACTGTTGTATCATACCCACACTTGTACCTATATATTCTTTTGTATCTAGTAAAACTCCATCAACCTAGAACTTGTATAATTGTGGACTTAGAAACGAGACTTAGAGTTATGTGTTGTGGGCGTCGCGCTCGTTGGAGTCGACTTTTTATTCTTGTTGTTTATTGTTTTGCTTTTCTTTTCTTCAACATTGGCGTCGTATATTATCTGCGTGCAAGCTAGCTCCCGTTGGGATGCTTTTTATATTATTATGCAAAGGAGGTGCTGCCGATTTTTAAAATGTCATAAATGCTTTTCAAACACACATATTTAAACTGATTCTATCTAATGACTAATTTTAAACTTCACCTCCCATAATTTCGAAAAAAGGTTTAGATTCCGGTTCTAGCTTACTTGGATCGCATCGACGTCTTTAGATATCACATGATTTAAGTGCCGGTCACGTTTACTTGGATCGCATCGACGTCTTTAGATATCACATGATTTAAGTGCCGGTCACGTGCCATTTTTGGGTCGTGACATCAATATATATGAATTAAACAAAAAGAGAAATGTGTCGTGGTTTGTAGAAGGATTGAGAATCCATGACTCACCTCTTCCCATTTGTTTTTATTCATTGATATTTATCATTCTCATCTCATTCTTATCACTTGAGATATGGTTCATAACTCATACAAGTTCATCTTCTTCATTATCTCTTCACTAGAATTTTCTTGTGTTGAGAAAAAGAAAAAAGAGAAAAATAATTTTAGTGAGCAAATCTCCTACTTCATCAAGCTACACTAATTTAGCTAATTAGTTTAGGTTGTTAACTTCATTAATACTTTCATTAGTGAAGTGTGAGCTTGAGTGAGAGAGACTTCAAGGTGGATCATCTTCGGCGACAAAGACGACGAGCAAGCTTGTTCCAACCTTCAAGTGGAGCCTTAAGAAGAGTTCTAGGGACTTCAACTTGGAGCTGTAGAAGTGAAGGACTAGACTACAAAGGTTGTAGACTCTTTACAGTTAGTATAGAACTTGTTTACATTGTTTAAAAACACGAATTCTCTAGTTCGATTCTTGTTTAGTATAATTAGCACTCTAAAATTTTAAAATTGCATACTTTATGCTCATATAAACCTAGTAGTGGTGCTAAGACATATTTTCATGGTATCAGAGGCAAGCTAAAGACTTAGATGAAGTCTCGACGACGTTAAAGTGTTCGATCGAAGTTTTAAACACCAAATGATAGTACGTATATGCCATCCGCATTCGCCAGAAACCCTATCTACTATCTTTTAGGTAGATATGTATGCCGTAGAGGCCTATATTGTACCACTATGCAAAGCGAAAAGAATATACCAGATAGCATACTATCTTTTAGGTTTCTTATCTTGCATTGATCAAAATTAATGCGGTCCCATCAGTTAAAACCAATCACACCATAAAAGAACGAAAATACAATGTACATATATGCCATCCGCATTCACCACTGGGCCCCGTCATCACCCGTTAGGTTACTTAACTAACGACAGAGCGGGGGCTGGACTAGCGCGGGTGCAAAACATATACATCATCTACTAGTATATATATTAATATATATAACATTCGTCTCAGGCATGATAATAAGCAACATTATAAAATCTCAGCAAGCAACACAGAATGGTGGATAATCTTGGAGCCCCGGGTTTTATTTGAGCCGCAAATGAGACCCAACGTTCCCGGTCGTCTGGATAGCCCGTCCAATGGAAACCTGGACCCCTACGAGCGCGGCAAGTTACCCGCCAATCCCAGAAGTGAGGCAACCCCAATCAACAAAGTGAATGGACCACCCAGCACTTCACGGGACCCGGTTACTTGAGCGCCCTACGTGGGTCATACCTATATCCCCTATGAGTGCGACGAATAGCCCGCTAATTCTAGAGTGAAGCTCCCTCCGTCTCAACACTATGAGATGCGGGCTCGTTGTCCTCTAGAACCCGGCTATTCGTGCACTCCACCGTGGGATAGTCCTAGTACAGAAAATAAAAATATGTACAAAGGTGACATCGACCTCAACCCAGTCGTGCCCAATCAAATAATATACAACACGACAGAAACGGCAGTCCACGTGTCGGGCGCTCGCCCCGCAATAACAAATGTACAAATGAATATAAATTTTACTAAACCATTGCACTACCGGCTATCCACCATGACAATCCAACCACAATATCAGCACAATCACAGAACATCAACGTGAATGTCACGTTCACAAACTCGTCTAAAAGAACATATAGCAGTTGGATGGGTTATACCGATCGAGTGACATTCACGATCGCAGATGCTAATCTACGTACTGATAATCACACGTATTTTAAAATTTCAATTGACTAAACTTTTCCGAATATGCCCTAAGTGCTAATCCAGTACTAAAACAAATCTGGAGCAGAAACTAAACATCCCAAAAATCATAATTCCAAACATAAGAGACCCAGAAGAAAATTTGTGCACAGGAGCCCCAATACGGCCGCACAACCGCGGAAAACATGCTTGTTATGCTGCGGTTCTGCTGCGTTATGGAAGGATCGTGCGCCCAAATTTCTTCCGGGGTCTTAAAAATGCCTGCACGAATTTTTGATACACTGAAAAAGATTTTTAGACCACTTTTAAAAATCGAAAGAAAGCATGATAATGGAAATGCAGTTATGAAAAATTCGGTCGATCGATATTTTAAACACGTTAGAACTAGCTAGTATAGGTTTTATGATGTGGCTCTGATACCATGTTGGGTTACCTTAACGCCCAAATCATCAAACGTGGCGGTTTGCAGAATAAAATTTTTCTAGGAGTTTCAAAACGACGCTAGAATAACCTAATTAAACCGGATCTTTCCATAAACCTAACTAGCTAAGCTAAGGGAGCTAACTACTATGATAAGGGTCTCACCAAAAGATCCGTGTCCTTCGATCTTTTTTCTTCATCATGTGTTCTCAGTGGCCACCTTGAACATTCTTGATCTTCTTTTCCCGCTCCATCGGTTCTCCGGGATCGAGCTTGTTCTTCGGTCCTCCTTTGTTGTAGATGATCCACCCGAGAGATGTGATCCATGGCTCTAGCTCCAAACTAAGTATCAATAGGAGCAACTAGAGAACTTGGGATGCTAATCTAAGAAGTCTAGGATGTAGTGTGAAGTTCTAACTGTTCTACTATCTCAATCCTGCCTCCTCTCTTGTTTCTCAACACATGAGAGTGTAGAGAGGAGGAAGATGATGAAGGTGGAGGAACTCAAGAGAAGGAGAGAAGAGTGAAGCAAAATAGTGATCATAAAAGAAATGAGCAACCATGTGAGAGAAAAAAATCCACATTAGTTTTTGTATATGAATATCCAAGAATAAAATATATGACCCATGCTTCAATAGTTGCCACAAATGAATAAAGAATTCATTTGTCAACTATTGAGGCATGGTCCTCACCATACTCCCCTCACCTCAGACTTTACACCTCATTTCCATTTATCAAATAATTGGAAAAAGTCAAGATGAGGTGTCCACCTTCTAGAATGTTATACGTAACAAAATGCAGATTACATTCTACTGTATATACATATCTGTATTCGGATAAAAACACGAATGCCCAAAGAGATAGAATAACAAGAAGAACGTAATACTAGAATATACACATCAAAATACATATATGTAAATTATCAAATCAATACCTGATTTAATAATACGGCTCAAACCCGAGCCGGCTTGTATTACCAACTGTCTGATCGAAAGTTCAGGTACAAAGTACATCAATCGATTGGAACCCTGCACGTATCCAATACGGCTACTACATCATATCGTCTGAACCAAGGAAACCCTCTATGTGGGATGTTAGATATGTATGCCCTAGATGCCTGTATTGTATATGATGCTAGTGATGTATATATACAGAAACAATCTTTGCTCAAAATGATAGTATGCTATCTGGTTTATATTCATCTTAACGTGTGATGTGTTGTATTTCATATCTTATATACATGTTGATGAAGCCCTTAGGATTATGCTTGACTGCCAGGATTATGATGTAGATCATACTAGTATGGCCTGGGCAGTCTAAAAGCATATCCTTTATTAGTCTCTAGTCGAGGGTATATCGAGACAGGCATCGATATTACCAGAGTAGACTAGTGTGTAGGTTTCTTGACCATGGAGGTGCTGGTTGATCCCACAACCATTGGTTTTTGACATCAAAGATTGTACACATGTGCTCATTGGAGAATGGGTACACCGAACAGGACTCGCCTAGAAATCCTAGATGGTATATATACCTATTGTTAGATAGCAGTTCTCAGGTGACACTTGTACAGGTTAGTCTATAGACCCAAGAACGTCATAGTGTCTTATGTGATTCCCACCGTGCTTTGATTTTCTCCCTACCACAGCTCTACTGAGTCATGCAAATAGGTGGATTTTGGGTACAGTCTCGAATCACATGGAGGCGGTGAGCGATAGGAGGGGTTTCGTCTCTCCCGGTATAGGGAGTTGATGTCGCGTAATGCTTGATCGGCCATAACAGCAAATCCCTGGCCAGGGTTGTCGAGACTTACAGATAAAAGTTATTAGTAGTTTCTTGAACCGTTATGAGCCAAACATCAGCATGACTTATAAAGTAACTGGGGTCTGACATTTACCACCACTAGACTTCATATGCGACGTATCAGACGAAGAGACCAGAATGTATGGTAAGTGTTGCTTATAGGCTCGTTAGGGTTGGGATGAGTTCGCTCGTCGGTCACCTTTTCGTCATGTACCTGGATAGCCATTATGCACAGCTAGTGCCGCTGACATGCTTATGGTTAGACCCACTGCTAGTGTACTGTCGAGTCTTTAGAGTCCCACACAGAAGGTTCCTTGGTTCAAGCAAAAGATATAGAGCCCGCAAGTTGTTATGGCAGGGTTTCGATCATGTTCGTGTACTGGCTACACGAATGATGATCGGAAGGATAATACTGGTAGGCTTTGGTTTAAGCCGGATACCGGTATTATATTATTGGATTATTTGTATTCGTATTTTTCGGAATACGAATACAGATATACTTATACGGTATACGGTGAGGGTTATTTTTGTAATTGTACAAGAGCACTTTCTAGAAGGAGACACCACATAATAGGATTTTTATTTTGTGAAAATAGAAAATATGATGTGGAATTAGGAGAATTGTTATAGCATGGGTGAAGGAATGGCTCTTTGTATTTTTTATTCATTTAAGATTACTATTCAAGTATGGTGCATTATTTTAGAGATAAAATAATACACACCTCAATTATTTTCTATGAGTCATATCTTTTTCCATGGTTGATAATTCTCATATCACACTTTCATCTTCTCTCTCCTAATTATCTCCTTCTTCAAGCTCTAAGCTTTACCCTTCACATGAGTTGTGAATCAAAAGCTTAGGGGTCACTTTAATTCTCTACTTAATCTCTACATCATCTAAGTAATCATTTCTAGCACACTTGATTTCTTAGTTAACTCTTGTGAAGAGTTTGAAGCTTGTTCTATAGCTCTCGGGTGGATCATCTACAACCTAGAGGTGACCGAAGACCGAGTTCCTTTCAAGCATCCAAGGAGCCTAGGAGTCGCATCCAAATGACGACCCGAAGGACCGATTCTCAAGGTATAACTCCCTATCATAGTATATAAGATCTCTAGATAGGGTTTCTAGTTATGGTTTAGCACATGATCTAGGTTTAAAGTGGGTGTTGCATGCAAGAAAATTTTCGTTTGCCACTTCCGCCTCCTCACAAGAGTTGTGATGGTGTGCAATATCCACTAACATAGTATCAGAGCCTAACTAAACCATAACTAGTTGTTTAGACGGCGTTTAAAGCTTCGATTGCGAAACAACTCCAAAATTGTAAACCTAAAAACCTGCTCTATGGAAATTTTTAAAAGTGTTCTAATTTTTTTTAAACATGTGCAAAATACTTGTTATGAGATAACTAGACAACCCTAGAAAAACGATCCCAAACCACCAAGATCTTACCGTGGAGAACATCGTTTTTCCCGGCGTCGCCGGATGAACAGTGAGGTTTGGGCTTGGGTTTTTTAGAGTTATCTGTACTCTGGGTTTTTGGCTTTGTGGTATTGTTTGATTATTTTCAGATTACATATGACGTAACCTAAGTGTTAGGGGAAATCGGAGTGTTTCGAAATCGAATTTTTAACGTCGTTTATCCGCTTTTCAGTTTGCTATGTGTTTGAAACGTCTATTAATTGCTATACGAAGATTAGTGGGGGTTGCACATAAGTATATCATGTGATGCTATGTGTATATGAATATGTTGGATCGTCGTGGATGAATAGCCTAGGGGGATGTGAGAAGAATGTTTTTATTTTCTTTCATTCATGTAACTTGTAAAATTGATGTAATATTATTTTGCGGGGCACATAAGGGTTGAGCTTGTAGCCACCGATGTATTATTTCTTTTTACTGTTTTTGCTCCTAGGATAGACCCATGGTGGGGTGCATAAACTACCGGGTTCTCGAAGTGCCGAGTGGCCTACTCATTTTTATTGAGGGAGGTTGCTTCACTTCGGGAATTTGGCGGGTGGTTTGCCGCACCCGTAGGGGTCTAGGGTGGAGTTTGGCTATTCATCACAATCGTGGAATCCGTCTTTTTTAAGGTCTTAAGCCAAATACGGAATTCCTAGTATATCCAATGTATTCATCTGTGATCTGGAATGTTTATAATTGCGTGCAATGAATGGCTATTTATATATGAAATTTATAATAAACATTGCTTTTGTTTTGCACCCGCAGTAGTCCAGCCCCCGCTCTGATGTTAGTTAAGTAACCTAACGGTGAATGACGGGGCCTCGTGGCGAATGCAGATGGCATAAGCATACGTTCTATTTTCGTTTCTTTTCTGTGATGTTTAGGAAATGTAAATGATTGGACAACATTAATGTGATTAATGTTAAGAAAAAGAAACCTAAAGATGTTGTAGAATCAAACTTTTTTAAAACGGGTAACTCTTGTTTTTGCTTTGCATAGTGGTATTCCTTGATGAATATCCAGCACCTCATTCGATGAGAAAATGACTGAGATCCCTTCACTAGGAGTGACCCTTTAGCGAAACTAGCAAATGTTACAAAACACTCGATTTGTTTTTATAGTTGATCTAATTTTTGCTTTGCATCGTGGTATTCCATGATGAATATCCAGCACCTCATTCGATGAGGAAAGAGCCGAGATCCTTTCACCGGGAGTGACCTCTTTAGTAAAATTAGAAATATGCTACAAAACCATTCGATTTTTAAAACTGGAGCTTAAGCCACTCCTTTCACTCGATTCTACAACGATATCAAGTTCAAAACGTTAAAGGTTTTCATCAAAACCATCCGTGGCCCTCCGCCATTTTAGGAAGCAGAGTACTTAGTATTCGTACCACGTTTGTTGACCATAGTTAAGGCGTGGTGTACGGTAGCTAAGTAATGTCTTCCTACAAAGTATATGATGCGATCGATTAGGACATCCGTATGACTTTGTTGACCATAGTTAAGGGTCATACGGGTGGGTCTAAATCAATCACGAAATGGCGGGCAGAACTTGACTTGTGCTTATGATTTGTTGACCATAGTTAAGGTCATAAGACACTAGGGGTAAAAAACCATATCGGGAATTTCAAGATTTGAAATTTGCAATGAGATTGCATACCTTCTATTTGATAGTTGGACCCCGATCCCTCTGTGAGTAAAAGTTACTCCCGGGAGAATTTTTCACTTTACAATTAGCCAATCTAGTAGGTGTCTCGAAAGGTGTCAACGGGGTTATGCCTAAAAGGAAACGAGATTTATTTTAATTAGGTCCATACGAAAGCTCGGAGTACTAACACTGGCCTGGCCGACCGGTTAGCGAACTTGTAGATTGCAATTAATCCTGGCTAATTTTCTTTTTAAGGTTTGAAGGAAAATTTGATAAAAAGCAGTGGGAGATATCGATTAGATAAGATTAATAACCAATCTTATCATGCAAGTGCTATCGCTAAGTGTCGTCCTTTCTCTCTCCTAATGGCAGATACCTATGACAAGACTTAAGCTTTTATTAGACAAAAATAAACTCACGGGACCTAATTATAAAGAAGGGATGAGGAACGTAAATATTGCCCTGACCTATGATAAGGTCGCATACGTCCTAACTACTTCAGCCCCTCCTAACCCAGGCCCCCTGATTCTTCAGTTGCGGATAAGGAAATCTGCAAAATATGAGATATAGACTGCGCAATAGCCAAATGCCTCATTCTTGTTTCTATGGACAATGAACATCAGAAGCAGCATGAGAAGATGGACGTACAATCCATCTTTCTCCATACAAAGGACTTGATGGGGAGCAATCTAGTACTCTCCGATACGAAGCATCTAAAAAGTTGTTTTAGATGCGGATGGCTGCTGGCACGTTTATAGGTGACCATGTATTGAAGATGATAGGATTTATCGAAGAACTAGAGGACCTGAGATGGACAATAGAGAATAAACAGTATGTTGATATTGTTCTACAGTCTCCCCCCTGCCTTTGCTCAATTCATAGTGAACTTCAACATGCACAACATGGAGAGGCCACTTCCCGAACTTCTCAATATGTTGAGGACTACATAGAGCACGCTAAAGGTAGCGAAAACTCCCGTTCTAATTGTTGGGCCATCTTCCTCTTCCGTCCCAAAAGCTAAGGCCAACGGAAAGAAGAAGAAGAATCCTATCAAACCGAAAGGTGGAGTGAAAAAGGCACCATGGAAGGACAAGACAGGGGTTGCTGCATCAGGAAAAGGGGAATGCTTCTACTACCGCAAGACTGGGCACTGGAAGAGAAACTGCGTTGGATACCTTGCTGACCTCAAGAAGAAGAAGCATGGTGATGCTTCCACTTCAGGTGTATTTGTAATAGAAAACTGTTTTTCAATTAACTCTGCTTCCTGGGTATTAGATACCGGGTCAGGATCTCACATCTGCAATTGTGTGCAGGGGCTGAGAAATATCAAGGTTTTGAAGAAAGGTGATCACACTCTCCGAGTTGGAAATGGTTCCTCTGTACATGCTGTATCAGTAGGAGAGTATCACCTTGGTTTGCCGTCTGGTTGTATATTAGTTTTGAACCCATGTTATTTTGTACCTTCGATGTTATGTAATATTATATCGATATCGTTGTTGGATAATGAATGATATAATTTTGTGTTACAAAGTAATGTTATGAACATTAACCTTAATCAACAGTTGATTGGGTCTGGTACATTAAATAACGGGATATACGTCACGAATCAACACACAGTTTTCAATATACAAAACAAAAACAAAAGAAAGATTTCAGACATAAATGAAGCTTTTATTTGGCATTGTAGACTTGGTCACATTAACGAAACAAGACTAACCAAGCTACATAAAGATAGATATTTAAACCCGTTTGAATATAAATCTTATGCGACTTGCCAGTCTTGTATCAAAGGTAAAATGACCAAAACTCCATTTACTGGACACGGAGAGAGAGCTACTGAACTCTTAAGCCTTATACATAGTGATGTATGTGGACTATTGTTTACACATACGAGAGGTGGTTATTCATACTTCATAACATTTACTAATGATTTCTCGAGTTTCAGTCACATGTTCTTGATGAAACATAAGTCTGAAGCCTTCGATAAATTCAAGGAGTATAAATCTGAAGTACAAAAACAAACAGGCATGAGTATCAAGAAACTTCGATCAGATCAAAGAGGCGAGTACCTAAGCACAGAGTTTCTAGATATCCTAAAATAGATTAGGATTCTCTCTCAGCTCACTCCTCCGTACACACCACAACACAATGGTGTGTCAGAACGGAGAAATCGTACCCTATTAGATATGGTACGGTCAGTGATGTGTGATGCTGAGTTACCACTTTCATTCTGGAGGCTTGCATTGGAAACTGCAATATATCTACTAAATAGGGTTCCGACCAAAACCGTGTTTACCACTCCATATGAGATATGGTATGGGAAGAGACCATCTCTTAAAAGAGTTAGGATATAGGGTTGTCCGGCTTATGTGAAAAAGCAAAATCCGGACAAACTCGAGACACGATCGGTTTTGTGTAAATTTATGGGATATCAAAAACATTCGTATGAATATCTTTTCTACCACAAGGAGGAACAAAGGGTGTTTGTTTCTCAGTATGCCATATTTTTAGAAAATGAATTTTTTACAAATAACACTGTTGGCAATGCGGTAGAATTGGAAGATATTACAGAACCACAGACAAAAATCGATGATTTTGTGGAACCTGAGGTTTTAATAGAACCCAACGAATCTCAGCCACTCCATAGATCTAGTAGGACTTCTCGCCCACCTGATAGATACTACGGTTTACTAATTGATGGTGATAGAGAAGATTGCATCATAGATGATGATGATCCTATTAGTTTTCCGCAGGCTATCACAAGTGGTGACTCAGTGAAGTGGCTGGACGACATGAGATCCGAAATAGAATCCATGCACACCAACAAAGTATGGACTTTGGATGTTGCACCTTCTGGAGCAAAACCCATAGGGCGCAAGTGGATCTTTAAGAGAAAGATTGGTGTGGATGGTCAGGTGGAGACCTATAAAGCTAGGCTGGTTGCAAAAGGGTTTCGTCAAAGACCAGGCTTGGACTATGATGAAACCTTTTCACTAGTCACAATGCTTAAATCCATTCGGATCCTGTTTGCTATAGCTGCTCACTATGACTATGAAATCTGGCATATGGTTGTTAAAACGACATTTCTAAATAGTAATTTAGAAGAATGCATTTTTATGGATCATCCAGAAGGCTTCATTGACAGTGGGAGCAGCGGAAAAGCATGCAGGTTGCTTAAATCCATCTATGGATTGAAGCAGGCATCACGGAGTTGGAACATCTTCTTTGATGATACAATCAAAGAGTTTGGTTTTATCAAAAATGTAGATGAACCTTGTATTTATAAAAAGATTGTAGAGAGTACTTGTTAGATATGTATGCCCTAGAGGCCATTATTGTATAGTACTAGTTTGTATAATACATTTTGGAGGCTTGGGATATATATACGGGTTTACGACAGTCTTGCTCGATATAGTAGTATGCTATTTGGTTTGTTTCTATCTTAATATGTGTATATGTTTCTTTTAACATATCGCTAATACTTATTGATGGAGCCCTTAGGATCTTTTCTTGACTACCGGCTTTGTGATGGCGATCACACTAGTGGGGGCTGGGTAGTCTATAAGCGCATCCTTATTTGGGTCCCTGGTCGTAGGATTATCGAGACAGGGCATCGATACTCCAGAGTAGACTGGTGCATACGCTTCTCTTCCCAGCAGGGGAGATGGTGTCCCACAGCCATTAGTACGTCGTACTGGAGATAGTATGCAGGTGCCCGTTGGGTTACGAGTACACTGGACAGGACTCGTCTGGAACTGTTGGTTGGTATTATACCTATCGTCAGTTAACAGTTCCCAGGTGACATGAGTACAGCTTAGTCCGCTGACTTGACACTGTCACTTCGCCTCGAGTGTGTTCCCACTGTTCTTAGATTACTACCCTACCGCGGCTCTACTGAGTCGTGCAAACAGGTAGTAGTTGGGTGCAGTCCCGAAGCACTTAGAGGCAGTGATGGTTAGACAGGATTTGTCTCTCCCGGTATTGGGAGTTGATATCGCGCTGTGTCTAAGAGAGCCATTACACATCGTCGTCCCTGGCCAGGGCAAGCGAGATTTGCTGGTAATGTTACCAGTAGTTTCTCAGGGTGTTTTGGGCTACACTCCGACACGACTTGTACCGCTATTAGGGGATTGACGTTTACCGCCCCTAGGCCCGCCATACGATACACTCAGACGAATAGACCGGACTGTACGGAGATTGTCATATTCAAGCTCAGTAGGAGTTCGGATGGGTTCACCTCATCAGTCTTCTTATCGGCATCTACCTGGGGACCGTTACGTACAGCTAGTGCCGCTTGCGGTCTATGGTTAAC
The DNA here is from genome assembly GCA_030015575.1 of Agapanthus africanus. Lineage (NCBI taxonomy): Eukaryota > Viridiplantae > Streptophyta > Magnoliopsida > Asparagales > Amaryllidaceae > Agapanthus > Agapanthus africanus. The sequence continues at coordinate 60,743,600 of JASDDO010000029.1, forward strand.
CCTACTGCTAGCGTAGTGTCGAGTCTTTAGAGTCCCACACAGAGGGTTATTCGCCTTTAGCCAAAACAGAGTAGAGGTCGCATGGTTTTGCGACGGGGTTCGTTCACATCCGTGCACTTATGCACGTTTGGTGCCCGGACAGTTATTACTAGTGGGCTTTTGTTTAAGCCAGATCCTAGTATATGTTTTGGGGTTAGTTTTATCTCATTGTGTTCGTGTTACTCGGAACACGGATGCGGGTGTGTACGCACAGTTGACTGAGGCAGAGGCAGATGATTCTCATTAGGGTTATGGTACGGGTGTGTATGCACAGTTGACTGTTGTATTTTTCTAAACCCTAATGAGAATATGAAATATGATTAATAATATTAGTTAACAATTATTGTGCCATGGTTGAGTTTAATTCTTAACTTTTGTTGACTTGTTGACTTTAGTTGACCGGTTGACCAAAGTAGACTTGTTGACCATCATCATTTGTTTTCAAAGATGCTTCTTATTTTTTGCACAAGCATTTAATGAATGAAATGATAATGGTCATTCATCAACTCACCATCAAAAATTGTTAATTATTATTATTGTTATCATTTTCTAAAATATGAGAGCATGGTTGTAAAATTCATTCTCACTTGCATCTTCTCTCTCATCCATTGCTCTCCTTCTTCCTCTAGCTCAAGGAAAAATCCCTCTCATGAGTTGAGAACCATTTTCTTTTGAGTTAAAACACCAAGACACCTCTCTACTCTTTCTAGGGTTCTAGGTTTAGCAAACCAAGCACCTTAGTTACCTCTAGGTTGAGGTAGGAGCTCAAGTTCGAGCCCTCGGGTGGATCTATCTTCGACAAAGAGGAGACGACGAGGAGGAGCCGTACAAACTACTACAAGGAGCAAGCAAGGAGGAGAACACCAAGAAGAGAAGGAGTTCAAGACCTAGTTATAACCATTCTACATAGTAGTTAGAACTTGTAGATTATGTGTTAGTTTTGTTTAGCAAAGATCCTTCATGAACGGTCCATGTTACCTATCGAGGAAAATTTTGATTTTTACCTATTTCGCCTCCCCGAAAGATCCGGGGTGGGTAACGTGGATGCAACAGTGGTATCAGAGCCTAGCTAAACACAAACTTGCATGTTAGAAAAGTATCTAGAATTTTGATCGGAGAAAAAACCCGCAAAACACGTACAAAATTGAACTTTCTGCCGATTTTCAAATCTGTTCAAAAAATAATTTAACATACACTAAAAATCGGCTCAGGGTTTTTTAAAGAACACACAAGAAAAACGACCCACTGACTCGGTCAAAGAGCCGCGGAACCGCGGCAAGAACTTGCTTCTTGCCGCGGATCCGCGGCCGAGTTGACTCGGTCGTTGATCGTTTTTCTTGCAGTGTTCTTAGAATGGTGTTTTGGGATTTTTAGAATATGTTGTTTCTGCCCAGATTTTCCAGAGAACAAATTTGTGTTTGGGGTGGTTACAAATCCGTATTTTGATCGAAGTTCTGTAGAATTTGGCTAATGGGTTATATCTGTAATGAGATATATGCACTGAACGTCGGCTAATCGCTATACTTCAATTAGTGGGGGTTGTGCATATCTGTGATCTGTAATGTTGATGGTTTGTGTATATAGATTCGTTGGATTGTCGCGGATGAATAGCCGGGTGGTTGTGAGATGAGAGTTTTATTTATCTTTCAATTCATGTAATATGTAAATTGATGTAATATTATTTGTATGGCCGCACATCCGGGATGAGGTTGTAGCCGCCATTGTATATTATTTCTTTTACTGTTTTTGCTCCTAGGATAGACCCAAGGTAGGGTGCACAAACTACCGGGTAACTCGAAGTGCCGAGTGGCCTACTCACGTTGTTGAGGGAGGTTGCTTCGCTTCGGGTACTTGGCAGGTAGTTTGCCGCACCCGTAGGGGTCTAGTGTGGGGTTTTGGGTATTCATCGCGACCGTGTAATCCGTCTTTCGATGCAGGCTCGAACGAAACATGGATTCCTAGCATATCCAATGTATTCATCTGTGATCTGGAATGGCTATCATTGCATCTGACGAATGTATATATCTAGTAGGCGTTGCTTATGTTTTTCATCCGCGCTAGTCCAGCCCCCACTCTGTCGTTAGTTAAGTAACCTAACGGGTGATGACGGGACCCCGTGGCGAATGCCGATGGCATAAGCGTACGTCATATTTTCGTTGTTTTCTACAATGGTAGGATTAACTAATGGGACGCATTAAATTATTGCAAGAAAACAAACCTAAAAGACGTTGTTGGAACAATTTTCAAAAAGCTGTTATTGTAAGGACGTTCTCTTTTGCTTTGCATAGAGGTATTCGGTTATGAATGCCCAGCACCACATTCGACGAGGCAAGGGCCGATATCCCTTCATCGGGAGTGACCCCTTGGACAAAAGTTTGCGTCAGGGTAATAACTTCACTATAGTCGATTATTCTTTCTTTGTATCGAGGTATTTAGTTTGGAATATCCTGCACCTCATTCGATGAGGAAAGAGCCGAGATCCCTTTGCAGGGAGTGACCTCTTTAGCAAAAGTTTTCGCCGCTATATTTTCAAAAAGGTTATCACGTTCCTTCAATGATATCAAGTTCATTACGTTAACGGGTTTTTTGCCAAAAACCCAGCCGTAGCCCTCCATCATTTCTTATAAGTTATACTTAATATCCGTGCTGCGTTTGTTGACTGTGTCAAGGCGCAGTGAACGGTAGCTGAGTATTGCTTATCTGCTGGATACAATGTGATTGGTTAGGACAGTCGTGTAACCTTGTTGACTGTGTCAAGAGTTATGCGGGTGGGTTTAATGCAATCAAGATAATGACGGGTTGAACTTGACTTGGACTCTTTGATTTGTTGACTGTGTCAAGGTCACTTGGGTCCTAGGGGCAAAAATCCACATCGGGAGTTTCTAAAGAAGCTGAAACTTGCAGATTTAGCATACCTTCTGGAGTGTGGTGACTAGAGTGGATTCCATCTAGGTCATCGCACAATGATAGTTGGATCCCGATCCCACTGATGAGTTGGAATACTCTCGGGAGATTATTTCACTTAACAATCAATGCTATAAACCAAGTAGGTGTCTAGAACGGTGTTAGCGGGGCTACGCCTCCAGAGAAAAGAGGTTATTTAATTAAGGAACTTCGCGAAAGCGTTGGAAAACCTCCCTCGAAGTACCAACACTATCCTGGCTGAAAGGTTAAGCAAGTATTGTGACGTGCGATTAATCCTGACTAGTTCTTCTTTTAGGGTTTGAAGAAGAATTTGAGGAAACAGTGGGAGCCATCCTGGTTAGATAAATTAATAAACCAATCTAATCTTGCAAGAGCGCACGCTAAGTATTTCTTTTCTCTCTCTCCAGGTAGCAACCATTTCACGCCCTAATCAAGATAATAAAATGTATCGCTTGACCGATCCGAATTCTTATTCGGGCCTGGGGAACGTTGGTTCGGCTCTAACTTACGGCAACAGTCATAAGTATAAGCAAGGGAAAGAGGATTGTATGGATTCCAAGGATACCCAGTTGAAGAAGAAGCATAGTTTTGCATCTACTTCAGGTGTTCTTGTAGTTGAGAACTGCTTTACGGTCAGCCCAACCTCCTGGGTACTGGATACCGGATCAGGATCTCATATCTGTAATTTATTGCAGGGACTGAGAAAAGGTAGAAGAGTTGTACCTGGTGATATGTCGCTCAGGGTAGCGAATAGAGCAAAAGTTAATGCTGCAGCCGTCGGTGAATATCACCTTGTATTGCCAAATGGCAATACTATGATTTTGAACGATTGCTACTATGTACCTTCCATGGTTTGCAACATCATATCAGTTTCTTTACTCGATAAAGATGGATATAACTTTGTTCTTGATAGAAATATTATGAACATTTACCTTCATAAGGTGCTGGTTGCAGAAGGAACACTGTGTAATGGTATCTACATTCTAAATCAGAATACAGTTCTCAATATACAAAACACAGACAAGAGAAAGAATTCAGATACGAATGAATCCTACTTGTGGCATTGTAGACTTGGTCATATCGGAGAGAAAAGACTAAGTAAGTTGCATAAAAATGGACTCTTGAATACGTTCGAGTTTTCATCTAATGAAACTTGTCAGTCTTGTCTCAAAGAAAAGATGACCAAATCTCCGTTCACCGGACATGGAGAAAGGGCGGCAGAGCTCTTGGGACTCATACACAGTGATGTATGTGGTCCAATGTCTATACATGCAAGGGGTGGGTTCTCGTACTTCATCACATTCACTGACGATCTCTCTAGGTTCGGATATGTGTATCAGATGAAACACAAATCTGAAGCCTTTGAGAAATTCAAGGAATTCAGAAACGAAGTGGAGAACCAGACTGGCAAAAGTATCAAGATCCTCCGATCGGATAGGGGAGGGGAGTACTTAAGCAAGGAATTCCAAGATTACTTAAAAGAGAATGGTATTCTCTCTCAGCTTACTCCTCCTTATACACCACAGCACAACGGTGTATCGGAACGGAGGAATCGTACCCTATTGGATATGGTTTGCTCCATGATGAGTAGTGCTGAGTTGCCTCTTTCATTCTGAGGATATGCACTTCAAACAGTGGCACATCTATTGAATCAAGTTCCATCCAAATCAGTGCCTATGACTCCGTATGAAATATAGAGTGGTAAGAGTTTGTATCTTAAACGTATTAAGATTTGGGGTTGCCCAGCTTATGTCAAAAAGCAGAACCCAGACAAACTTGAGGCACGGGCAGTTTTATGTAAGTTTGTGGGATACCCAAAAGATTCAAGTAGGTATCTATTCTACCATGCAGAGGAACAGAAGATAATTGTTTCCAGGAATGCCACATTTTTGGAAAAAGAATTTCTTGTTAAAACTATTAGTGGCAGCACGGTAGAACTGGATGAAATTCCAGAAACACAAACTTTAACTAAAGATTTGTAGGAACCGCTAGATTCATTTACACCCAACGAACCTCAGCCACTCCGCAGATCTGGTAGGATTTCTCATCCGCCCGAGAGATACTATGGTTTTCTCATAGACGGGGATCGAGAGGATTGCATCTTGGAAGAAGATGACCCTACCAGTTTCAGGCAGGCCATTATCAGTAGGGACTCTGATAAGTGGCTGGATGCAATGCAATCAGAAATGGAGTCCATGTACACCAATAAAGTGTGGACCTTGGATATTGCTCCACCTGGGGTAAAACCCGTTGGATGCAAATGGATCTACAAAAGGAAACTTGGTGTGGATGGGCAGGTGGAAACGTATAAGGTTGACTTGTTGCAAAAGGTTTTCGTCAAAGACCTGGTGTGGACTATGACGAAACTTTTTCTCCAGTGGCTATACTCAAATCCATTCGGATCCTACTTGCCATTGCTGCCTTCCATGACTATGAAATCTGGCAGATGGACGTAAAAACGGCTTTTCTAAAAGGCTGTTTGGAAGAGTGCGTTTACATGGATCAGCCAGAAGGTTTTGTAGACACTGGGAGCAGCGGGAAGGTGTGCAATTTACTTAAATCCATTTATGTATTAAAACAGGCATCGCGGAGCTGGAACATCTGTTTTGATGAGGCTATCAAGGAATTTGATTTCATCAAGAACGAAGATGAACCTTGTATCTATAAGAAGATTGTAGGACGAACTGTCGTGTTCCTAGTCTTGTACGTGGACGTCATTCTTTTGAGAGGAAATGACATTCCTATGCTACAATCGGTCAAGCTATTCTTGTCACAACGGTTCTCCATGAAGGACCTGGGTGATGCCTCGTACATTCTGGGGATCAAGATCTACAGAGATAGATCCAAGAGACTACTGGGACTTTCGCAGTCCAGGTACATAGAGACCGTACTAAAGAGATTTAGTATGGAAGATTCCAAGCGCGGTAATATACCCGCATTGCACGGAATCACCCTCTCTAAGATGATGTCTCCTAAGACTGACGAGGAGTGGGTTTGCATGAGCACTATACCCTACGCTTCGGCGGTAGGATCTATAATGTACGCGATGCTATGTACAAGACCATATGTAGCTTACGCGCTGAGCGTAGTGAGCCGGTATCAGTCAGACCCAGGTCAGGACCACTGGACGGCAGTGAAGAACATTCTCAAGTACCTGAGAAGGACTAAGGAGATGTTCCTGGTTTACGGTAATGGAGATCTCAAGGTCGAGTCCTTTACCGATTCAAGCTTCCAAAGTGACAAAGATAACAACAAGTCTGTCTCGGGTTTTGTGTTTACCCTCAATGGAGGGGCGGTGTGTTGGAGGAGTTCCAAACAAGATACCGTCGCAGACTCAACGATGGAGGCTGAATACATTGCTGCAAGCGATGCCGCAAAAGAGGCAGTCTGGAGGAACAAGTTCATTAGTGAACTTCAGGTTGTTCCGTCCATTGTTGACCCAATACCTTTGTATTGCGATAACAATGGGGCTATAGCTTTAGCAAATGAACCAAGGTCCCATCAGAAATCCAGGCACATTTTGAGGCGGTATCACCTGATCAGGGAGATCATTGATCGCCAGGAGATCGAGATACGGAGAGTGGACACAGAAGACAACACGGCGGATCCATTCACAAAGGCCCTCCCTCAAACACAGTTTGAGCAACTTTTTGAGCTTTTGGGTATGCGGTACGCTAGTAGCTGGCCTTAGTGCAGACGTTGGGTATGCGGTACACCAATTACTGGCATTTAGTGCAAGTTGATGATTGTTAGATATGTATGCCCTAGATGCCATTATTGTATAGTACTACTTTGTATAATACATTTTAGAGTCTTGGGATATATATACGGGTTTACGACAGTCTTGCTCGATATAGTAGTATGCTACTTGGTTTGTTTCTATCTTAATATGTGTATATATTTCTTTTAACATATCGCTAATACATATTGATTGAGCCCTTAGGATCCTTGCTTGACTACCGGCGTTGTGATGGCGATCACACTAGGAGGGCTGGGTAGTCTATAAGCACATCCTTATTTTGGTCCCTGGTCGTAGGATTATCGAGACAGGGCATCGATACTCCAGAGTAGACTGGTGCATACGCTTCTCTTCACAGCAGGGGATATGGTCTGTCCCACAGCCATCAGTACGTCGTACTGGAGATAGTATGCAGGTCCTCGTTGGGTTACGAGTAGACTGGACAGGACTCGTCGGGAACTGTTGGTTGGTATTATACCTATCTTCAGTTAACAGTTCCCAGGTGACATGAGTACAGCTTAGTCCGCTGACTTGACACTGTCACTTCGCCTCGAGTGTGTTCCCACTGTTCTTAGATTACTACCCTACCGCGGCTCTACTGAGTCGTGCAAACAGGTAGTAGTTGGGTGCAGTCCCGAAGCACTTGGAGGCAGTGACGGTTAGACAGGATTCGTCTCTCCCGGTATTGGGAGTTGATATCGCGCTGTGTCTAGGAGAGCCATTACACATAGTCGTCCCTGGCCAGGGTAAGCGAGATTTGCTGGTAGTGTTACCAGTAGTTTCTCAGGGTGTTTTGGGCTACACTCCGACACGACTTGTACCGCTATTAGGGGACTGACGTTTACCGCCCCCAAGGCCCGCCATGCGATACTCTCAGATGAAAAGACCGGACTGTACGGAGATTGTCACATTCAGGCTCAGTATGAGTTCGGATGGGTTCACCTCATGAGTCTTCTTATCGGCATCTACCTGGGGACCGTTACGTACAGCTAGTGCCGCTTGCGGTCTGTGGTTAACCCCACCGCCAGCATAGTGTCGAGTCTTTAGAGTCCCACATAGAGGGTTATTCCCCTTTGGGCAAAATAGAGTAGAGGTCGCATGGTTTTGCGACGGGGTTCATTCACATCCACGCACTTGTGAACGTTTGGTGTCCGGACAGTTATTACTAGTGGGATTTAGTTTAAGCCAGATCCTAGTATATGTTTTAGGGTTAGTTTTATCTCATTGTGTTTGTGTTCCTCGGAACACGGATGCGGGTGTGTATGCACGGTTGACTGAGGCAGAGGCAGAGAATTCTCATTAGGGTTATGGTACGGGTGTATATGCACAGTTGACTGTTGTGTTTTTCCAAACCCTAATGAGAATAGGAAATATTATTAATAATATTAGTTAACAATTATTGTGCCATGGTTGAGTTGAATTCTTGACTTTTGTTGACTTGTTGACTTGTTGACTTTAGTTGACCGGTTGACCAAAGTAGACTTGTTGACCATCATCATTTGTTTTCAAAGATGCTTCTTATTTTTTGCACAAGCATTTACTCAATGAAATGATAATGGTCATTCATCAACTCACCATCACAAATTGTTAATTATTATTATTGTTATCATTTTCTAAAATATGAGAGCATGGTTGTAAAAATTCATTCTCACTTGCATCTTCTCTCTCATCCATTGCACTCCTTCTTCCTCTAGCTCAAGGAAAAATCCCTCTCATGAGTTGAGAACCATTTTCCTTTGAGATAAAACACCAAGACACTTCTCTACTCTTTCTAGGGTTCTAGGCTTAGCAAACCAAGCACCTTAGTTACCTCTAGGTTGAGGTAGGAGCTCGAGTTCGAGCCCTCTGGTGGATCTATCTTCGGCAAAGAGGAGACGACGAGGAGGAGTCGTACAAACTACTACAAGGAGCAAGCAAGGAGGAGAACAACAAGAAGAGAAGGAGTTCAAGACCTAGGTATAACCATTCTACATAGTAAGTAGAACTTGTAGATTATGTTTTAGTTTTGTTTAGCAAAGATCCTTCATGAACGGTCCATGTTACCTATCGAGGAAAATTTTGATTTTTACCTATTCCGCCTCCGCGAAAGATCCGGGGTGGGTAACGTGGACCCAACAGTTCTGTCATATTCCTCGTATTGTATGTAGATGATATTCTCTTGATAGGAAATGATGTTCCTATGGTGCAATCGGTCAAACTATTCTTGTCCCAGAGGTTCTCCATGAAAGACCTAGGCGGTGCCTCGTACATTCTGGGAATTAAGATCTATAGGGATAGATCTGAGAAATTATTGGAATTATCCCAATCGAGATACATAGACACCATACTCAAGAGGTTTAGTATGGAGGATTCCAAGCGAAGTAATTTACCAGCTTGTCACGGGATCACCCTCTCCAAAGAGATGTATCCAAAGACTGATGAGGAGAGGGCTCGCATGAGCATTATATCCTACGCTTCGATAGTAGGATCTATAATGTATGCGATGTTGTGTACTCGCCCAGATATAGCTTATGCACTGAGTGCAGTAAGCAGGTATCAATCCAATCCAGGGGAGAAACACTGGACTGCTGTGAAGAACATTCTGAAGTACTTGCGAAGGACTAAAGAAATATTCTTGGTGTATGGTAATGGAGACATCCAAATGGAGGCCTTTACCGATTCCGGCTTCCAGGGTGATAAGGATGATATTAAGTCTATCTCGGGGTTTGTATTTACCCTAAATAGAGGGGCGGTATGTTGGAAGTGTTCCAAGAATGATTCTGTCGCTGACTCCACGATGGAAGCTGAGTATATTGCTGCTAATGATGCCGCAAAAGAGGCAGTCTGGATGAAGAAGTTCGTTTCTGAACTTCAGGTGGTTCCATCCATTGCTAATCCAATACCTTTGTATTGCGATAACAATGGATCCATGGGCTTTAGCAAAGGAACCGCGGTCCCATCAGAAATCCAGACATATCTTGAGGCAGTATCACCTCATCCGGGAGATTGTGGATTGCCCGGACATCGAGGTATGGAGAGTAGACATGAAAGACTACAAGGAAGATCCATTCACCAAAGCCATCTCTCAAGTCTAGTTTGAGAGACTATTCGAGATGTTGGGCATGCGGTACGCCGGTAACTGGTTCTAGTGTAGACAGTGGGTACTTATTGCACCACTTACAGGGTGCTAGTGGGAGATTGTTAGATATGTATGCCCTAGAAGCCTGTATTGTATAGGATGCCAGGCATGTATATGTACAAAAACAATCTTTGCTCGAAATGATAGTATGTTATCTGGTTTATATTCATCTTAACGTGTGATGTGTTGTATTTCATTTCTTATATACATGTTGATGAAGCCCTTAGGATTATGCTTGACTACCAGGATTATGATGTAGATCATACTGGTGGGGCCTGAGCAGTCTAAAAGAATATCCTTTAATAGTTCCTAGTTAAGGGTATATCGAGACAGGGCATCGATATTATCAGAGTAGACTAGTGTGTACGTTTCTTGACCCTGGGGGCGATGGTTGATCCCACAACCATTAGTGTTGGACATCAATGATTGCACGAATGTGCTCATTGGTGAATGGGTACACCAAACAGGACTCGCCGAGAACTCCTAGATGGTATATATACCTATTGTCAAATAGCAGTTCTCTGGTGACACTTGTATAGGTTAGTCTGTAGACCCAAGATCTTCATAGTGTCTTGTGTGATTCCTACTGTACTTTGAATTCCTCCCTACCACGGCTCTACTGAGTCATGCAAACAGGTTGATTTTGGGTATAGTCCCGAATCACATGGAGGCGGTGAGCGATAGGAGGGGTTTCGTCTCTCCTGGTATAGGGAGTTGATGTCGCGCTATGCTCGATCTGCCATAACAGCAAATCTCTAGCCAGGGTTGTCGAGATTTACCGATAAGAGTTATCAGTAGTTTCTCGAACCGTTATGAGCCAAACATCAGCATGACTTATAAAGTTACTGGGGTCTGACATTTACCACCCCTAGACTTCATATGCGGCGTATCAGACGAAGAGACTAGATAGTACGGTAAGTATTGCTTACAGGCTCGTTAGGGTTGGGATGAGTTTGCTCGTCGGCCACCTTTTCGTCATGTACCTGGGTAGCCGTTACGCACAGCTAGTGTTGCTGACGTGCTTGTGGTTAGATCCACTGCCAGCATACTGTCGAGTCTTTAGAATCCCACACAGAGGGTTCCCTGGTTCAGGCCAAAGATGTAGAAGGCATAAGTTGTTATGGCAGGGTTTCGATCATGTTCGTGTACTGGCTACACGAATGATGATCGGAAGAATAATACCGGTAGGCTTTGTTTTAAGCCGGATACCGGTATTATATTATTGGATTATTTGTATTCGTATTTTTCGGAATACGAATACGGGTATACTTATATGGTATATGTTGAGGGGTATTATTGTAATTGTACAAGAGCACCTTCTAGAAGGAGACACCTCATAATAGGATTTTTATTTTGTGAAAATAAAAATATGAGGTGGAATTAGGAGAATTATCAAAGCATGAGTGAAGGAATGACTCTTTGTATTTTTTATTCATTTGGGATTACTATTCTAGTATGGTGCATTATTTTTGAGATAAAATAATACACACCTCAATTATTTTCCATGAGCCATATCTTTTTCCATGTTTGATAATTCTCATATCACACTTTCATCTTCTCTCTCCTAATTATCTCCTTCTTCAAGCTCTAAGCTTTACCCTTCACATGAGTTGCGAATCAAAAGTTTAGGGATCACTTTAATCCACTACTTAATCTTTACAACATCTATGTAATCATTTCTAGCACACTTGATTTCTTAGTTAACTCTTGTGATGAGTTTGAAGCTTGTTCTATAGCTTTCGGGTGGATCATCTGCGACCTAGAGATGACCGGAGACCGAGTTCCTTTCAAGCATCCAAGGAGCCTAGGAGTCGCATCCAAACGAAGACCCGAAGGACCGATTCTCATGGTATAACTCCCTATCAAAGTAGATAAGATCTCTAGATAGGGTTTCTAGTTATGGTTTAGCATAAGATCTAGGTTTAAAGCGGGTGTTGCATGCAAGAAAATTTTTGTTTGCCATTTTCGCCTCCTCACAAGAGTTGTGAGGGTATGCAACATCCAATAACATGGTACTCTAAAGACTCGATAGTACGCCGGCAGTGAGTTACTGGATAAATCCATAACCACAAGCACGTCAGCGGCACTAGCTGTGCGTAACGGCTACCCGGGTACCTGTCGAAAAGGAAGGACGACGAGTAAACTCATCCGGATCCCTGCTGAGCCTATCTGTAACAATCTCCATACAGTCCGGTCTCTTCGTCTGAGAGTATCGCATACCGGATCTAGGGGTGGTAAACGTCAGACCCTAATAACCTGGTAATTCATGATGATGCGGCTCAGGACCAATCCGGGAAGCTACTAATCAGCCTATCAGTAAATCCCAACCGCCTTGGCCAAGGTCTTATGGTCCTGACCAATTGAACACAGTGCGATATCGACTCCCAATACCGGCAGAGACGAATTCCCGACAATCACTCACTGCCTCCATGTGGGTCGGGACTGTACCCAACCAAAACCTGTTTGCATGACTTGGTAGTGTCGTGGTAAGGTAGTGTTCAAAGCACAGCGGGAACTCATACGAGAGAAATGACGATATCAGGTTTAAAGACTAACTTGTACTCATGTCACCTGAGAACTTCCACCTGACAATATGTATAATACCATCTGGAAGTTCTCGGCGAGTCCGTCCGGTGTACTCACACCCAGTGAGCACCTGTATACGATCTTAGGTGTAAAAAACCAATGGTTGCGGGACCATACCATTTCCCCTCGTCGGGGTCTAGAAACGTATACACTTGTCTACTACGAAATATCGATGCCCAGTCTTCATACTCCCACGACTAGGGACCATTTAAGGATGTGCGTACCGACTAACCAGCTCCCACAAATATGATCGTCATCACAACGCAGGTAGTTTAGCAATGATCTACGGGCTTTATCAACATGTATGAATGATACATAATAGCAAGAAAAACATATACACATGTTAAGATAAAGACAAACCAAATAGCATATTATCATATCGAACAAGACTGTCCTGTATATATATATGTCTAAGCATCCACATTTATACATATACAATAATGGCCTCTAGGAAACCTCAGCCACTCCGCAGATCTAGTAGGGTTCCTCATCAACCTAAGAGATACTACGGTTTTCTCAAAGACGGTGGGAGCGAGGATTGCATCATGGAAGATGATGACCCAACTAGTTCGAGCAGGCCATCACAAGTGGAGACTCTGTGAAATGGCTGGATGCTATGCGATTTGAGGTGGAATCCATGTACACCAACAAAGTATGGACTTTGGAAGTTGCTCCTGAAGGGGTAAAACCCATCGGGAGCAAGTGGATCTTTAAGAAAAAACTTGGTGTAGATGGAAAAGTTGAGACTATCAAAGCTAGACTTGTAGGAAAAGGTTTTCATCAACGATCAGGTGTCGACTATGATGAAACATTTTCTCCTGTCGCTATGCTTAAGTCCATCAGGATCCTACTTGCCATTGCTGCATACCTTGACTACGAATTCTAGCAGATGGACGTCAAGACCGCTTTTCTAAATGGTGATTTAGAGGAAAGCGTCTACAGGACACAACCAGAGGGCGTCATAGACAATAGGAGCAGCGGAAAGGTGTGCAAGCTACTTAAATCCATCTACGGTTTAAGGCAGGCATCGCGGAGCCGGAACATCTGTTTTGATGAAGCTATCAAAGAGTTTGACTTCATCAAATATGTAGATGAACCATGTATATATAAGAAGGTAGTAGAGAGTAAGGTTGTCTTCCTCGTATTGTACGTGGATGACATACTCTTGATAGGAAATGATGTTTCTATGCTACACTCGGTCAAGCTCTTCTTATCACAAAAGTTCTTCATGAAAGATCTAGATGATGCCCCCTACATCCTGGGGGATAAAGATCTATAGAGATAGATCTAGACGGATGTTGGGATTGTCCCAATCCAAGTATATAGACACCATACTAAAGAGGTTTAGTATGGAAGATTCTAAGCGTGGTAATTTACCCGCTTGTTCAGGAATCACTCTCTCCAAAGAGATGTTTCGCAAGACTGATTTAGAAAGGGCTCGCATTCAAGGGATACCCTATGCTTCAGGATTTGGGTCTATCATGTATGAGATGTTATGTACCAGACCAGATGTAGCTTACTCACTAGGTGTAATGAGTAGGTATCAATCAGATCCTGGGGAAAACCACTCGACAGCTGTGAAGAACATACTTATATACTTGAGAAGGACTAAAGAAAGGTTCTTGGTGTATGGTAACGGAGAACTCTAGATGGAGTCCTTTACCGATTCGAGCTTTCAGAGTGATAAGGACGAAAGTAAGTCGGTCTCTGGTTTTGTCTTCACCCTCAATAGAGGGGCGGTATGTTGGAAGAGTTCCAAGCAAGATACCATAGCAGACTCGACGATGGAGGCTGAATACATCGCTGCCAACGAAGTTGCCAAAGAGGTTGTCTGGATGAAGAAGTTCATAGCTGAACTTGGTGTGGTTCCAACCATTGAGTATCCAATACCTGTGTATTGGGGTAACAATGGAGCTGTAGTTTTGGCCAAGGAACCCCGGTCCCATCAGAGATCCAGACATATTCTTAGAAGGTATCACCTGATCAGGGAGATAATAGATGGCTGGGAGATCGAGGTCAGGAGAGTTGATACGAAGGATAACAAAAAGGATCCACTCACGAAGGCCTTCCTCCAGACGCAATTCGAGAGACTATTTGGGATGTTTGATATGAGATACTACAACAACCGGCCTTAGTGCATGTAACATTTCAGAAAATATAAAATATTATTTTTGGAATTTAATATTAAAATAATATATTTCCCGAAAACTGCCCGATTTGCGAAATTGGGGTTTTCGAACAAGGGTATAAATATATACCAATAATTGTTAGATAAATGGAAATTAAAATTATTTATTCATTTAATAATATAATTTTAGGATTTGGCATTTTTAAAATTTATTATAAGCAGTTTTGATAAAAACTCGATTAGTGCACTGCTAATCGCGATTAAGCCAAATCCGCATTTCTATAGTTTTTCGTGGCTAGTGCACCATGTCATATTGCTTTTGGTTACATGTTGTTTTCTTGTGTTGGTTTGGGTATTTTGTGTATTAGTTTTAATGTTTATAGGAGAAAAGAAAAGAAAAAGGGAATGACAAAAGGGTAATTAGTGAGAGTGGGTGAGAATAAAAGAGAGAGGAGAGAGAGGGGAAGCCACAAATCCCTTCCCCTTTATTTCTTGCATCCTCTTCTTCCTCTCTTCCCTCCACCATCAACCCCAAGATCCACCTCAAAAACTCTATCAAAACCCTAATCCCCTTTCAAAAAAATTGATCCCCTCTACACCCTCTACACATTGGACCAAGAAAAGTGAGATTTCGACCACCTTGAGGAGCTAGGGTTTTTCTTGGGTTGCCCAAGTGAGGTAATTTCATCACCTTTAGCATAGTATTTCACTCACTTTACCTTTAATGCATGTTTAGAGGTGAAATTGTGATGTTTAGTGAACCTTGGAAAACCCTAGT
The DNA here is from genome assembly GCA_030015575.1 of Agapanthus africanus. Lineage (NCBI taxonomy): Eukaryota > Viridiplantae > Streptophyta > Magnoliopsida > Asparagales > Amaryllidaceae > Agapanthus > Agapanthus africanus. The sequence goes on from JASDDO010000029.1 coordinate 60,758,913, forward strand.
AAAGGGTTTGAGTGTTGTTTGAAATTGGGTGATGCCTAGTGACTGTTAACTAAACTTGGGTGCTGTTTTAATGACCTAGACCAGAGCTTAGAAACCCAAACATGGATTTCGAGTAAGCTGACCAGCTTCGTATAGAGGACCTCACCCTGATGCGTTGTGAGTTGATCGAGAGCGGGCGAGTATAGAGTATTCCTCCGATGATTGGGACGAGTTCCCGAGGACGTGTTCGGCCAGATATCTTCTACAGAGTGATGAAGATACAGAGTACGCGAATTCGAGTCCGTGTGAGAGACTTCGGATTGATCATGGCCGAGAACAGTTGCAGTGCGCAGATAGCATGGTGTGACGTCATAGTGGACGATGATACTGACGAATGGAACCAGAGGCTCATGCGAGACGCTGACGAGCTGTTTTTACTCCCCGTCGAGATCAGAGACCTGATATGCTTACAGAGGCGTTAGGATACGGCCAATTCCTGAGGAAACATTGTACGGAACACGCAGATGTCCAGAAAACGAGAAAAGATTATGGAAGAGTACCAGCCTCCGTGCAGTTCGGCATAGGCGAGATCAGAAGAGACCCTGAGCAGGATTCCTCCCGGGACACTGCTGCAGTGAGTTTTGCACCCAGGATCAGATGTGTCACGTGTATTCAGAGAGCCAGAGGCCGACGCCAGCAATGTGCTGCTTTACGAGTGGTCATGATGATTGACCGGGAGATGATCAGAGAAGTGCTAGAGCGGAATCGTCCCTGTTAGCACACCTGACTGGGCCGATGAGCCGATGGATTGCGAGATTGGTAAATCCACAGAGAAGATAAGGACCTAGAGACCGAGGTTGCCAGACCGTGAGCAGGAGGCAAGTGGATGTTCTTGTTCTGCCGGTTTTTAGGCGCACCGATTTATTTTTTCGACATTGTAGGAGGTGTACCTCGATGTCCTTTGTTGCGATTTGCGTTGTGATCCGAGTATCACGTTTATATCGCTTGGATTTGAGTTTTGATGACGAGTTTCCAGATATTGATTTCGTGCACCATGGCTGCACCTGCTGAGTATTTACATTTTGCGCATAGCTATCGCACCAGATATATATTTTATATACACCGTTGTGTTGATTTGCGATTTGTGCCTATCCATTGCATTTGATGTTGATTTTGTACCTTCGTAGCATGTGTTTATGATTTCATGGATTTCATACGGATGATTTGATTTCTGCGCTCGGTATAGCTTATATGTGCTTGCAGTGCATTGATATGTGTGTATGCACGCAGTTGCACACGATTTTGATTTTTACACCTTGGTGTACTCGGTGTTGCTTTTTATGCGTTTGAGTTATTGATGGTATATCTTGCATTTGATCCACCAGATGTTGTTTTCGTGCACAATAGGTGCACCAGATATTATGTCATGCACACCGTTGCAGTGGACAAATGCTTTCGTGCACACCCGTTGCACTCTGTTTTGCCTTGTGCATATTGTGGCACCTGTATTTGGATTTGACTTCCATACGCACCAGACGCATGCGATTATTGGATACGCCATTTGAGCCTGATTTTGCTTTTGAGCACTTTGTTTTCATGTTGGGCACTACATTGTGTAGTAGCCAAACAGGACTGATCCGAGGACAGTACCCGAGTACTTTGCATGCATTAAAAGATTACCAAAAAAGGCTTTCAAACGGAGCTATAATCTCGCTATTTCCTACGTGTCCGTGAGCGACACGAATGTTTATAAAAGAGAACCTTTTTGGGATATTTTGAAAAACGACGGAACGTGTATTCAAGAAAACAAATATGGACATATATTATTATGTTAAAATGAGCGTCCGTCAGTTATGCCGTGAGTTACACATTTCCGCGGCGATTTAGAAAAGATTTTGCATGTATTTTATTCAGATTTTGGAGTTTTCAAAGATGCGTACTATACACGTATTACAGTATTTGACTAGTGTATATTGGATTTCAGTAGTGGATTTTGAGATCGGCATATCTATTGTAACTCCGAGGATATGCGTGCGAATCCGATGATTTACGTGACGCTTGACGGAGTTCGATTTTGAGTTTTGTACTCGTTTTTATGCGCACATGACGCGCTGTGATATTTCTGCGTTTTCCATGATTTCGGAGCCTCGTTGTTTGAGCCGATTATTGAAATGTTTTAGATTTTGGGGGTTTAAATTTAAATTCGGGGACCGAATTTAATTAAGGGGGAAGATTGTAATATTTCAGAAAATATAAAATATTATTTTTTGAATTTAATATTAAAATAACACATTTCCCGAAAACTGCCCGATTTGCGAAATTGGGGTTTTCGAAAAATGGTATAAATATATACCAATAATTGTTAGATAAATGGAAATTAAAATTATTTATTCATTTAATAATATAATTTTAGGATTTGGCATTTTTAAAATTTATTATATGCAGTTTCAATAAAGACCCGATTAGTGCACAACTAATCGCGATTAAGCCAAATCCGTATTTCTATAGTTTTTCGTGGCTAGTGCACCGTGTCATATTGCTTTTGGTTACATGTTGTTTTCTTGTGTTGGTTTGGGTATTTTGTGTATTGGTTTTAAAGTATAAAGGAGAAAAGAAATGAAAAATGGAATGACAAAAGGGTAATTAGTGAGAGTGGGTGAGAATAAAAAAGAGAGGAGAGAGAAGGGCAGCCACAAATCCCTTCCCCTTTATTTCTTGCATCTTCTTCTTCCTCTCTTCCCTCAACCATCAACCCCAAGATCCACCTCAAAAACTCCATCAAAACCCTAATACCCTTTCACAAAAATTGATCCCCTCTACACCCTCTACACATTGGACCAAGAAAAGTGAGATTTCGACCACCTTGAGAAGCTAGGGTTTTTCTTGGGTTGCCCAAGTGAGGTAATTTCATCACCCTTAGCATAGTATTTCACTCACTTTACCTTTCATGCAAGTTTAGAGGTGAAATTGTGATGTTTAGTGAACCTTGGAAAACCCTAGTAAAGGGTTTGAGTGTTGTTTGAAATTGGGTGATGCCTAGTGGCTGTTAACTAGACTTGGGTGCTGTTTTAATAACCTGGACCAGAGCTTAGAAACCCAAACACGGATTTGGAAACCCCGACATCGAATAAATGTGTGAATTGTGAGGGTATTTTGGAATTTGAAGCAACCCCGGGACAATAAAAATGATTTTGCAATTACTGGAAGTCGTGCAGGCACCTAGGAAGCTACCACTGTGACCCGAGCCCCTAACTCAAACCCCAGGCCGCATATAAATTCAATCTGGCCGTAATTTGCGGCCAGAGTAGGGTAGAATTGTTTCAGTTTGGTTTCAAGGCCTTATCTTCAGTAGATTTGACGCTCCATATACGCAGAATTGACCAATTTGGCTTAGGGTAAAATCTGGGACCATTTCCATGAGTTGATGCTTGGTTTTACGACTTCGTTTTGACTTGATTTTGGTGTTTGGTATTGTGTTTCCGTCGTATGGCTTTTGTACGTCAACGACCAGGGTTAATTGTCGTGTTTTGCACGCAAAGCTATAGGTTTTGACCTATAAGCGAAGCGTGTGCCGTTTTGGTTTTACCGCCTTGATTTTTAATACGCATTGCGTTTATTTATTATTGTAGGTACCTTCGCGTGGATTCCGATGCGACGGAGCGTGGCATCATCGACTTAGGCAAGCGAAGACCAGGTGAGTGGATCTATATCCACGGGGGAAGTCGGGTGGATGGTGTATAGCACCCCCGCAAAGTTTTGATGGAAGACTGATTTATAGAATATGGTTAGGAAACCTAGATTAGGAAACTAGGGTTAGAATGAGATAGCTATGAAACCATATTAGTGTAGGGTTCCTAGGCACACTCATGAGGTTCCACAACTGATCAAACATGTCCAATTCAAAATTTTCTATGTGCCGAGAAACCCTAAACAAGATCGATACTAGAGGTAAGGCGAAACATGCAAGCAAACTACTTTTCTACTAAGTGAAAGAGACTAAAACCTTTGTAGATTCGGTCCTCCACTTCTCCAGCTCCGTGTTGACATCCCTCCGCTGCGATCATCAGAATTCCGGACTCTAGTATCGATTTCATCGGAGAAATCGGCGGGCTAGGTCGTTGACTTCGATGCCGAAGATGATCTACGTCGAGGCGACTCAAACTCAAGCTCCACCTTCACTATGTCATGAAACTTGTGAAGATAACACACTCTACTATATGGCAAGTGGCAGAGGATGAAGAAATAGGAAGTGGGTTCACTTTGGATTTGGATTTCTCACTTGGAAATTTTCAAGAAAGCTTTCTTCTTCACTTGAAGAAGATGAAGAAGAAGAAGAGAATGAATTAACTTAAAAATAATAAATCAAGTGATGCTTATGATAATGCAACCATGGGTGAAGTAAACACATGTAGAGAATAAACTAGGATTAGGTGTAATGGTTAGGTTAAGGAAAAAACAAATGGATGATAATGCTAAGAAGCTTCATGAAGCTTAAAGCGAAAAAACAAAGTTAGCCACCATTTCATTTTTGCCAAAAGTAAATAAAATGAATAAGTGAATAATTTAAAACCCTAACCATTAACCTAAACATGGTTTAAAGCATACACACACCCAAGTTTGCATGTATCATCAAACATAATACAAACTAGTGCACAAACATATATCACATATACAACTTGTGCACATCAAGTGAGAAAAACCATATAAAGTGAACAAATACTAGTTAATGTAAAGTAATATATCAAATATATAATTATACATCAAATCATTAAATCAACACTTGATTTAATGATCCGGTCATACTGCATATAACTGACTAATATCAAGTGTATCAATGTATCAAATCAACCTTTGATTCGGTAACCCGGCTATATCTTATATAACCGTCCGATGATACAAATCGCGAGAATAGAATTTAGTATCACATACTGGTATTATTCTCGGCCCCGCACATATCTCATATGCGCTCCTATTTCGTTTCGCTTGAGCTAGGAAACCTCTGTGTTGGACTCTAAAGACTCGTCAATACGCCGGCAGCAGGTGATGATCATATCAAACACGCACAAGCCGCATGAGGTCTGCTAAACGTAACGGCCACCTGGGTATTGAGCGATCAGCAGATCAACGAGCAAGCCAGCTCACACTCCTGTGAATCCAACCGGTAACACTTACCGAACAGTCCGGTCTGTTCATCTGATATGTCGCATATCTCGCCTAGGGGTGGTAAACGTCAGACCCCAGTAGCTTGATATGTCATGCCGATATAAGGTTCATAATGAGCGTGAAACTACTGATAACTCTTACCAGTAAATCACAGCAACCCTGACCAGGGATTTCTAGTTATGGCCAGTCGAGCATAGCGCAACATCAACCCCCAATACCGGGAGAGACGAATCCCCTCCTATCGCTCATTGCCTCCATGTGAATCGGGACTGTACCCAAAAACCACCTGTTTGCACGGCTCAGTAGAGCCGTGGTAGGGTGGAAATCAAAGCACAGTGGGAGACACACAAGACTCTATGACGATCTCGGGTCAACAGAATAATCTGTACCAGTGTCACCAGAGAACTGCCATCTGACGTGAGGTATAATACCATCTGGGAGTTCTCGGCGAGTCCGTTCAGTGTACCCAGTCACCACTGAGCACCCGCATACCATCTCTAATGTCAAACACCAATGGATATGGGATCATCCATCGCCCATCATATGGGTCGAGAAGATATACGCTAGTCTACTCTGGAATATCGATGCCTCGTCTCGATATCCCCACGACTAGGAACATTGAAGGATGTACTCATAGACTACCCAGGCCCCACTAGTATGATCTACATCATAGTCCTGAAAGTCGAGTACACATCCTAAGGGCTTTATCAACATGTAACAGAGAGACGGAAAGTATACATGTTAAGATAAAGAGCAACCAGATAGTGTACTATCATGTCGAGCATGAAAGTCCTACCTATATATTTCCCAGCATCCACTACAATATACATCCTATGTACAGTAATGGCCTCCAGGGCATACATATAACTAACAATCTCCCACTTGCACTAGGGCCATCTGTAGTGGTTGCAGTATCTAATACCCAACCATCCCATAAAAGTCTCTCTTTGGGAAATGGCCTTTGTGAGTGGATCCGCCGTGTTGTACTCTGAGTCTACTCTCCTAACCTCGATCACTCTGGAGAACAACTATCTCCATGATCAGGTGATGCTGCCTCAGAATATGTCTGGGTCACTGATGGGACTGGGGTTCCTGGGCCAAAGCCACACTTCCATTGTCACACAATGGTAGGAACCTAGTTCATCTCATGAACTAATATACACCCAAACTGCCTCTTTGGTAGTATCTTTAATAGCGATGTTACCAGCCTTTATCGTCTAGTTTGCTACGGTATCTAGCTTGGAACTCTTCCAACATACCGTCCCTCCACTGAAGGTAAAGACATTGCCTGGGACTGACATTCAGTCGTCCTTATCACCCTGGAATCTTTCCAGTAATTCTCCCCAGGATCCATTGATACCATCTCACTAAACCTAGTGAGAACCCTAACATCCATTTAGATCTAACTCATAGATCCAAAACCCAGGATTTAGGAGGTATCACCTTTATCCTATTTGGAGAATCCTTGTGATAAGAGGAGATTGACCGTGCATAGCATAAGAAACACTTTTCTTATCAAGAGTATGTTGTCCACGTACATTACGAGGATGACTACCTTACTCTCTACTACCGTTTTGTATATACAAGGTTCATCTACCATTTTGATGAAGTCAAACACTTTGACTACCACATCAAAACAGACGTTCCAACTCTGTGATGCCTGCTTTATTCTGTAAAGCATCTTGCACACGTTTCCGCTGCTCCCACTGTTTACGAAGCCCTCTGGCTGTGTACTTATAGATGTTCTCTTCTAAATCAGTATTTAGAAAAGCAGTCATGACACCCAACCACCAGATATTGTAGTCATGGTATGTAGCCATGGCAAGTAGGATCCGGATGGACTTAAGCATAGCTACTTGAAAAGGTTTCATCATTATCCACGCCTGGTCGATGACGAAAACCTTTAACAAGTCTAGCATTGAAAATCTCAACTTTTCCATCTACACCAAGTAATCTTCTCAAGATATACTTGCTCCTGATGGGGATTTAACCCTTCAGATATAGCAACCAAAGTCCATACTTTGTTGGTGTACATGGATTCCATCTCAGATCGCTAAGCATCCAGCCATTCTTACAGAGTCCCTACTCTCGATGGCCTGCTCGAAACTAGTTGGGTCATCATCTTATGATGCATTCCTCGCTCCCACTGTCATCGAGATACCAAAGTATCTCTCAGGCGGATGAGGAACCCTGCTAGATCGGCGGAGAGGCTGAGGTTCGTCGGGGACCATTGAATCCTTTGGTTCTATCAAATCATCAGCTGCAGTTTGTATAGCTGGAACTTTTCCAGTTCTACAAAACTGACCTTGCCTCGATCTTGTCCGGATTTTGCTTTTGACATAGGACGGACAATCCCAAATCTTAACTTACTTAAGAGATAGGTTCTTCCCATACCATATCTTATATGGAGTGGTAGGCACTGATTTGATTCGAACCTAATTCAATAGGTATGCAGCTTCTCAAGTGCACAACCCCAAAAGGAAATAGGTAACTCAGTAGTACTCATCATAGAGCACACCATATCTAATATGGTGCGATTGCTCCACCCCAATACACCGTTGTGTTGTGGTATATTCAGAGGAGTGATACCGGGAGAGAATCTCATTCCTCTTTTAGAATAGTCCAGGAATTCTATGCACAAGTATTCTCCTCCCTGATCTCATCATAGGACATAATACTTATACCTGGTTTTTGGTTCTCTACTTCTAACTTATATTCTGTGAATATCTCAAAAGTTTCAGACTTTTGTTTTAACAGGAACATATGGCTGAGTCTTTAGAGATCATTAGAGAATGTAATGAAGTACAAAGAACCGGTCCTGGCATGTGTAGACAGGGGACCTTGCATACATCACTATATATCAGTCCCAAGAGTTCACTAACTCTTTCTCTGTTTCCAGTAAACGGAGCTATGGTCATCTAATCTTTGTGACATGACTGGCAAGTTTCACAAGATGTAAATTCAAACTGATTTAAATATGCATCTAAATGTAACTTCAGCCGGTCGGGTCACATTGATATGACCTAGTCTACAATGCCTCAAGAAGGATTCGTTCATTTCTGAACTCTTCCTCTTGTGTGTGTTCTGTATACTAGGAACTGTAGTTTGATTTAAAACGTCAATGCTTTTAGATAACGTGCCTAAACCGATCAACTTTTGAAATAGGAAATGTTCAAAACAATATTCAACAATACAAAATTATATCCTTTCTTTACTAATAAAGAGACTGATATGATTTTGTATATCAGGTTCGGTATCTAATAGCATTTGTTCAGAATCAATGTATTTATAATACAGGGCAACACTTGCACCGTTTTCTGTCTCATGAAACTTATCACCCGTTCTCAGTTCTCTACCTTTCTGTAGCCCATGTAACAAATTACATATGCGGGATCCTGATCGGGTATCAAATACCCAGGATGTAGAGGATACTGAGAAACAGTTCTTTGTAATGAACACACCCGAAGGAGATGCATCTCATGCACTTTCTTCGTTTGGGCGGCATGGGAATCCTGGTATTCCCCTAATTCCTGCTCTGTCTTATAACAATTATAAGTTGGAGTGGGACCAACGTTCTCTAGCTCAGTATAACAAGCGGGTTCGGTCAATACATCCATATTATTTTCTTGATTAAGGCGTGATATGGTCGCTACCTGGAGAGAGACAGAAGAAAATACTCTGCGTGGGCTCTTGCAAGATTAGATTGGTTATTTATTTTATCTAATCAGGATGGCTCCCACTGTTTTTATCAAATCTTCCTTCAAACCTTAAAAGGAAAGACTAGCCGGGATTAATTACACGCTACAAGTTCGCCAATCTTTCAGCCAGGCCAGTGTTGGTACTTTGAGGGAGGTCCCCCGTGCTTTCGCACGAACCTAATTAAACTAAACCTCGTTTTCCCAGAGGCGTAACCTCGTTAACACCTTTCTAGACACCTACTTGATCGGCTAATTGTAATGTGTAAAACACTCCCAGGAGTAACAATTACTCGCAGTAGGTATCGAGATCCAACTATCATATAGAAGGTATGCAATCTCTTTGCAAATTTCAACACTTGAAACTCCCGATAAAGGTTTTTACCCCTAGCACCTATGACCTTGGCTAAAGTCAACAAATCATAAGCACTAGTCAAGTTCTACTCGTCATTTCGTGATTAATTAGACCCACCCACATGACCCTTGGCTAAGGTCAACAAAGCCACATGACTGTCCTAACTAATCGCATCATATGCTGTGTAGGAAGACATCACTTAGCTACCGTACACTACGCCTTGGCTATGGTCGACAAACGTAGCACGAATACTAAGTACTCTACTTCCTAAAATGACGGAGGGTTGCGGATGGTTTTTAAGAAAACCTTTAACGCTTTGAATTTGATCTCGTTGCGGAATCAAATGGTTTTTAAGAAAACCTTTAACGCTTTGAACTTGATCTCGTTGCGGAATCAAATGGTTTTTAAATGGAGTGTTTTTGAGGCTTTTCTAGTTTTGCTAAAGGGGTCACTCCCGGTGAAGGGATCGTCGGCCCTTTCCTCATCGAATAAGGTGCAGAATATATCATATATACCGCTGTGCAAAGCAGAAACTATAGAAGCAATCAAAAGACAAACCGAGGGTTGTAGCATCTGCCAGTTATTACTAAAGGGGTCACTCCCGGTGAAGGGATCGTCGGCCCTTTCCTCATCGAATAAGGTGCATGACGCTCTATAAGGAACACCGCGATGCAAAGCAAGAACTGTAGCTACCAGTTTTTACGAAATTCGATTCCACAACATCTTTTAGGTTTATTTTCTTTCATTAATCACATTAATGAAGTCCCATCATTTAAATCCACCTAAACATCACAGATAAATATAACGTACGCTTATGCCATCCGCATTCGCCTCGATGTCCCGTCTGCACCGTTAGGTTAGGTGACTAACGCCAGAGCGAGGCTGGGCTAGCGCGGGTGTAAAACATAAGCAACGTCTATATAATATATCATATATACTATATACAATATCTATCTGAACAAAACACATGATCATATCACAGATAACGCAGCAGAAATAACATATGAAAAATTGGATATACTAGGACGTCCGTGTTTTATTTTGAGCCTTCATAAAACAAGGATTCCACGGTCGTGATGAATAGCCATACCCACACCCCTAGACCCCTACGAGAGCGGCAAGAAACCCTACCAATTCTAGAGTTAGGAGACCCGGACTCGACTCCTCGAGTTGGTCTCCCACTGGACTCCAGAACCCGGTTACTTGTGCCCTCCTCCTTGGGTCTATCCTAGTGCGGACAAGTAAATAATATACAAATGGTGACAACTTCCGCAACCTGGAAGTGCCCCAATAAAAGAATATTACATACAAGTTTTTTACATGAATGAAAATGAAAAACACTCATCTCACATAAAAAAAACCCCGGCTATTCAAACACGACGATCTAATATAACATATCCAGCAACACATAACATCACATGTCATCAACGTAAGTAAATATACCCATCCCAATTGTCGTTGACATATAGCAATGAAACCGGCGATATCACATATTACACTTACGGTCACAGAAAAGAATGTGTAAAACTACAACAGTTGGAATCCGCAACCGCTTTAGACATCGCATGCCTAAACAAATGAATTCCTTAGACATCGCATGCCTAACAATTATAAACCCCGCATTTTAGTCTCAATATCGAAAACACTTTTCAATATCAAGTCGGGCAATTCAACAAGATTCCCGACATCCTGAACGAATGCTTGTCGCAAACTTTAGTAGACGGCCGCACCCACGATACCGTCGACGAAGTGCACTAAGGCGGAACACCGCTGCCGTGAGCACCCAAACGGATGCTTTCGGCGACGGGGGTCTCCTACAGTCACTTGGTCGGGGCTATGGGGTTTTGCTGTCTATTAAGTTTACCGGTGAGTATCCACATACGCTACGTGATTGCGACGGACTTTTGATCACATCAAAATTCCGTGGCAACCGATCAAGTGAGACTAAACTGCTATGTTTATTACATCCAAATCAGTTATCTCATAACTACTTGTGGATTCCAAATATTGTATCACATTCCAGATAAATAGAAAATGTTAAACTTTCCGATCGAACAATCAAACACCCAAGTTTCCCCAAAATAGCTCAACACATGAAATAAGTTTAAAAACATTCACTTAATGCCACAGTACCAACGGTCCAGCCGTAGCAAGGTCAAGCCAACGCCTCACATGTGGCACGCCGTACTGCCCCAAACCCTAAGGTTCAAAGGGCAGTTCAAGACGGTTACTTAATCGAGTTAAGGTTTGTTGTCTTCTAGAGGGTCCATCGCGTTACTTGCACTACTTAGAACGTCTTTAAACCACGGCAAAATCCAACATTTGGAAATTTCCCGGCGGGGGAAAAATCGGGTATTTATATCCGGTCGAACTTTTTAACATATTATAAAATATCGGGAAAAACACAAACGAGGTTAGAATATCCGATCAAATTTCCGAACTCCCAATACAAGCCAGAAAACTCAACCCTTGAGTAAATATTAAAAATTCCCAGAAAATACAGCACCTACAGAAAGAAATTACTGTGCAAAAATTGAAGGATTACGTCATCATATGGCCGCGGAACCGCCGTAGAAGCCAAGCTTCTGCCGCGGTTCCGCGACGCTTTGGGCGCAACTCTTTGTCGTTTTGCACTGTATTTCTTAGAAAACCCTGGTGATTTTTTTGCATATTTTTAATTCACAAAATTCCACAGTTTTGAAAAATGTACAGAGAAGGGTTATTTTTAGGGTTTCGGAGTTCGATCGGGTTTCTAACTTCGTCTACTCATCGCCTAAGGCTCTAGCTAGGCTCTGATACCACTGTAGGGTTCCTAGGCACACTCATGAGGTTCCACAACTGATCAAACATGTCCAATTCAAAATTTTCTATGTGCCGAGAAACCCTAAACAAGATCGATACTAGAGGTAAGGCGAAACATGCAAGCAAACTACTTTGCTACTAAGTGAAAGAGACTACAACCATTGTAGATCCGGTCCTCCACTTCTCCAGCTCCATGTTGACGTCCCTCCGCTGCGATCATCGGAATCCCGGACTCTAGCGTCGGTTTCATCGGAGAAATGGGCGGGCTAGGTCGTTGACTTCGATGCCGAAGATGATCTACGTCGAGGCGACTCAAACTCAAGCTCCACCTTCACTAGGTCATGAAACTTGTGAAGATAACACACTCTACTACATGGCAAGTGGTAGAGGATGAAGAAATAGGAAGTGGGTTCACTTTGGATTTGGATTTCTCACTTGGAATCATCACTTGGAAATTTTCAAGAAAGCTTTCTTCTTCTCTTGAAGAAGATGAAGAAGAAGAAGAGAATGAATTAACTTAAAAATAATAAATCAAGTGATGCTTATCATAATGCAACCATGGGTGAAGTAAACACATGTAGAGAATAAACTAGGGTTAGGTGTAATGGTTAGGTTAAGGAAAAAACAAATGGTTGATAATGCTAAGAAGCTTCATGAAGCTTAAAGCAAAAAAAAAAAGTTAGCCACCATTTCATTTTTGCCAAAAGTAAATAAAATGAATAAGTGAATAATTTAAAACCCTAACCATTAAACTAAACATGGTTTAAAGCATACACACACCCAAGTTTGCATGTATCATCAAACATGATACAAACTAGTGCACAAACATATGTCACATATACAACTTGTGCACATCAAGTGAGAAAAACCATCTAAAGTGAAAAAATACTGGTTAATGTAAAGTAATATATCAAATATATAATTATACATCAAATCATTAAATCAACACTTGATTTAATGATCCGGTCATACTGCATATAACCGATTAATATCAAGTGTATCAATGTATCGAATTAACCTTTGATTCGGTAACCCGGCTATATCTTATATAACCGTCCGATGATACAAATCGCGAGAATAGAATTCAGTATCACATACTGGTATAATTCTCGGTCCCGCACATATCTCATATGAGCTCCTATTTCGTTTCGCTTGAGCCAGGAAACCTCTGTGTAGTACTCTAAAGACTCGTCAATACGCCGGCAGCAGGTGATGATCATATCAAACACCCACAAGCCGTAAGCGGTCTGCTAAACGTAACGGCCACCTGGGTATTGAGCGATCAGAAGATCAACGAGCAAGCCCGCTCACACTCCTGTGAATCCAACCAGTAACACTTACCGTACAGTCCGGTCTGTTCGTCTGATATGTCGCATATCTCGTCTAGGGGTGGTAAACGTCAGACCCCAGTAGCTTGATAAGTCATGCCGATATAAGGTCCATAACGAGCGTGAAACTACTGATAACTCTTACCAGTAAATCACAGCAACCCTGGCCAGGGATTTCCAGTTATGGCCAGTCGAGCATAGCGCAACATCAACCCCCAATACCGGGAGAGACGAATCCCCTCCTATCGCTCATTGCCTCCATATGAATCGGGACTGTACCCAAAAACCACCTGTTTGCACGACTCAGTAGAGCCGTGGTAGGGTGGAAATCAAAGCACAGTAGGAGACACACAAGACTCTATGATGATCTCGGGTCAACAGACTAAGCTGTACCAGTGTCACCAGAGAACTTCCATCTGACGTGAGGTATAATACCATCTGGGAGTTCTCGGTGAGTCCGTTCAGTGTACCCAGTCACCACTGAGCACCCGCATACCATCTCTGATGTCAAACACTAATGGATATGGGATCATCCATCGCCCATCACATGGGTCGAGAAGATATACGCTAGTCTACTCTGGAATATCGATGCCCCGTCTCGATATCCCCACGACTAGGAACATTGAAGGATGTACTTATGGACTACCCAGGCCCCACTAGTATGATCTACATCATAGTCCTGGAAGTCGAGTACACATCCTAAGGGCTTTATCAACATGTAACAGAGAGACGGAAATTATACATGTTAAGATAAAGTGCAACCAGATAGCGTACTATCATGTCGAGCATGAAAGTCCTACCTATATATGTCCCATCATCCACTACAATATACATCCTATGTACAGTAATGGCCTCTAGGGCATACATATAACTAACAATTAGAAACTAGAGGAGAGTTAGAAGTGATATGTTACTACTATCATAGGATGACGTTTAGCGATATTGCCGTTTAGGGTACCGTAGGACTAGATAGTCGATATAGATGCGTTATCCGAACCATACCTTTTTCTAAACCGAAGAATCGTATGTATCTTTTAAATATATAGCTTGAGGAATGTTATGGATTTTCAAATGATATCTTTTCTTTAAAACACCGTAACCCCTATTTTCAAAACTACGATTCACTTCTTTAAAAATCCGATTGTATGGTTCGGTTGTGTATGTTAGATTAGATACTTATACTCAGTAGAGATAGAATGTTTATATAAATTCGATTTGATGTGTGATATAAATGCGATGAAAGAATATAAGACAGATATGATGATATGATGATATGATGATCTGATGAAATGTTGGTATACGGATGCGAGTCGATCGAGATGATTTATACCCTGCCGGTCCCTTGATATGAGATTATTGCGGATGCGACCTGGGACATAGGTATATATATATATATATATATATAGAGAGAGAGAGAGAGAGAATGTTGTGAATCATGGATGATAGGCCGTACGTGATATTAGGTCGTACCCTCATTTGTCTTATAGGATGATAGGATCCCTATTAGCTTAATGCCGTCGTACGATGATTTTCCGTGCGTGATGAGTTTGACTTGATGATTTATCCTTACCCTTGACTAGAGGTTGCCGTACAATGGATCATACCGTACGCGATGTTGTTAAGCTGGATGCCGATTGATAGATTCCCCGACTCGGTCATATTAGATACGTATGTTGGCTATAGTGCCCTCAAGGCAATTATCATAGTCGCGGACTTGTGATCATGATGATTGAGTGAGGACCTATACCGATAAAACAGTCTTACTCTAGATGATAGTATGCTATCTGGTTTTTCTTTATCATCATGTTGATAAAGCCCATAGGATTCTTGCTTGACTGCCAGCATTATGATGGCGATCATATATGTGGGAGCTGCGGTCTATAAGTACATCCTTAAATGTCCCTAGTCATAGGAGTATCGATACCGGACGTCGATACTCCAGTGTAGACTAGTGTATACTGATCGAGACCCCGACGAGGGGCGGTGGCTAGGTCTCACAAGCCATTGGTGTTAGTATGTTCACCTAAGATTGTATACAGGTGCTCATTGGGTTATGAGTACACTGGACGGACTCGCTGGGAACCTGCTAGTTAGTATTATACCTATTGTCAGATAGCAGTTCCTAGGTGACATGTGTACAGGTTAGTCTGTCGACCTGAGATCGTCATTTGTCTCGTGTGAGTTCCCACTGTGCTTTGATTACTACCCTACCACGGCTCAAAGGAGTCATGAAAACAGGTTTTAGTTGGGTACATCCCGAGCCATATGGAGGCAGTGATCGGTTCGCGGGGATTCGTCTCTCCCGGTATTGGGGGTTGATGTCGTGATGTGTACGGATGGCCATCACCATAAATCCGTGGCCACGGTGGACGAGAATTATCGATTCAGGATCGTTTGTTTCTCAGGTGGTGATGGGTTTCATACCAACACTAAATATTGCGTTGTTGGGGGTCTGACTTTATCCACCCACCTAGACTCGATATGCGATACTCTCAGACGAACAGACCGGACTGTGCGGATATTGTCACTGACAGGCTCAGTAGGGGTTCAGGATGAGTTTGCTCGTCGGCCTCCCTTTCGCTCAATACCTGGGCAGCCGTTACGTACAGCTAGTGCCGCTGACATGCTTGTGGGTAAACCCACTGCCAGCGTATTGACGAGTCTTTAGAGTCCCACACAGAGGGTTTTCACGGTTCAGGCGATATGGTGTACATGAAGTATGTTGATACATACCGATGTCCGATTAAATATGTGCACTTGCTGCGCAGACTTTAATTGCACGGTTGATAATACTAGCGGCTTAGGATTAAGCCAGTTTATTAAATCAGGTTTTGATTTAATAATTTATATATTTATTTGTATATACGTATTCTAGTATTATTGTTCACTATTCGTTTTCGCTCTTGGCTATTCGTATTTTGGTATAAATACGCGTATATGAATATCGGTACATGTACCGGGAAGTATTCCGTATTTTATACGGGATAGCTTCTAGAAGGTGCCACCTCATTAATGATTTTCTTTATTGAAAATTATTTGGGAAATGAGGTGGAAAGGAAGTATGGTTTTGAGGCATGGTGCAAAGTATGGTCTCATTTGTTTAATGCAAAATGTTGGAAAAAGAAAATGATTTTTGTTGATTGGAGAGAGAGAGGGGGCCGGCCATATTTGGGGGATGGGGTTTTCATTTGGTTAGATGATTAATATACATGCTAGCTCTCTCTCTCTCTCTCACTCTCTCATTCACACAAAGAAACTTAGCCATTTTCATACGCTCATGCCAAGACTTCATCACCTCACTCATCTTATATATTTGCTCAATGAGCAAAAAGAAAAGAGAGAAAATTATAGTGACACTTACATACACCTTGACTTTCCATCGTTAGCAACTTTGGAGCGTCGGTTGTCTCGTTCGTCGAGCTGGAGCTTGCGCCTTTTCCCTCGAGTGGATCATCGGAGATGGAGGAAGACCGGTAACCAAACTTCGTCAAAGAACTGCTAGGAGGTTGGAATGAAGACCGAAGGACTTGGATCATCTCGGTAAAATAATTCTAATTCTTAGTTTTATTTGCTAGTTTAGGGTTTAAGGTTGATCCGGAATTCGGGTAGCGGTAGCGCCAGTTTAGAAATTTTTTATTCCGCATTTTGGCCGTGTTTCGACGGCCGGGGCGCTGCCGGGACCCTTCATGGTATCAGAGCCACCCTTTAAACCCCTTACTAGCTTGTTTAGACGTACTTAAAAGATCGATCGATGGATTTTACCAAAAACACGATTCCAATTGTTTGTTCTCTGCCGATTTTTAAAGTGGTAAAAAAATTATTTCACACATCTTAAAAATCCGTGCAGGCAAATTTAAGTGTACTGGAAAAAAATTTGGGCTCATGATTCCACAAAAGCGCCGCGGATTGTTCATCACAGAATACTGCATTTTATACCGCCCATTCTTACGCTCGGTTGTTTATAGGTAGGTGCTTTTAATCCGTGTTTGTTACATGTTTACAGAATACAGGTTTCCATTACAAATATTGCAAATCAGGATAAATCTCTACAGTTACGCCAAAAGCAGAACATCTGTCGACAGCAGATAAAAGCCGGGTTCCGGTCATCCATATCCGTCCAGTGCCGAGTACCGGTTCCCGATACAAGACATGTGACAGTAGTCATTCGTGTCTGGGACAAGCACAGAGCACGAGGGGGCTGCACAAGAATCAATGGGTGCGCGGAGCTCGAGGGAGATAAAGTCAAAAGTAAACAAAGATAATGCAATCTTGGACTTGGAAATCTGGAGATATTCTGAAGACTTTTGCGTAGTTTAAAGTTGGCAAACACGAGGAAACAGAAAACCAGGGCAGGCCACAAAAGTTGACAACCTGAATCCACTGTACGGCCGTGCATGCGCGGCCAATAGGGGGTATTGGCCGCGCATGCACGGCTAGATGGGGCCCACTCACTGACGTTTTTTGGGGGTATTTCTGGGACTTCATTTCTGGTCTGGTGGATGCCCTAGAATTCCATTCTCCAGCCTATAAATACAGCAGTTCAGAGCCAAACCAAGAGAGCTTTTCTTTAGCCTCTTTTTTGTGTAGTTTTGTTCTTCTTCTTCTTCTTCTTCTTCATTCTTTCTCCATTAAAATTGTAGTGAGAGCTTTTTGAGTGGAAGATTAATGAAGATGAGGGTTTTTTATCTTTCTTGTTAGTTTCGCTCCCCCTTGAGATTTTTGCTTTCTCTTGATCATTCAACCTCTTCATTGAGCTTGAATGGTTAAGGGTTAGTTATTGATCTCAAGGGTCGTATTTTCTCACGGGACTAGTTCTTCACTTCACATGCGTTCTCTACCCTTCCCTTGATCTTGCAACCTCTTCATTGAGCTTGCAAGTTTAAGGGTTGGCTATTGATCACATGCTTGTCTTGAGTTCTAGTTTCGTGTTCTTTTTATCGCTTTTTATTACTTGCAATTTATTTCCATGCACTTTAATTACTTGCAATTTATATTCATGCACTTTAATTACTTGTAATCTTTTCTTTTCTTTGTTCTTTTCTTTTGCTCTCTTTTGTTCATTTCGTGAATGTTGTAATTATTGTTGTTGTTAAGAATCCATATGATATTGTAAGTTAACATTTCTTTGCTCTTTTCCTTTTCCCGTTATTTTCCATTGAACTCCGCCCAAACCATACGCAAGCGCTCCGTTAGGCACCGTACCCTGACAAGGTAACGGTGACTCCTAACCGCGACCGGTTGCGTTCGGTTTGGCCGGAGGCGAAAGCAAAAGACAAGAACGGAAGGACAAGGGTAAATAAGCCGGATTCCACGAATACCGCGCTTAAATCCCCTAATCCATGTTGTTTCCGATTGCTCGAGCTTCAATTGGTCAAGACTCGGCTCAAAGGTTTTGAGTACGGATTTCTTTAGCTTACAATCTCGTATTTTCTTCTTAACAACTTTATACTTGCAAATAATAAACATAGGTTAGAAACAAACATACACAAATTCTTTATTGACTCGTCTAAGACAAGAAGGTAAAATACCACCATCTCCTTGTGGACCGACCCGTGCTCAACCGGCTAGCTGCATAGCGACACCGTCCTGATCGCGGTTATACTTTAATTCTTTGAACATCCGACACGCCAAAAGCGTGCGATCAAATGGCGCCGTTGCCGGGAAGACGGTAGCGTATTTTCTTTCTTGTTATTCGGGTTAATATTCTTTTTGTATATAAAAAAAAAAATTTGTTTTTTGTTTTTTTTTGATAATTTTTGTGGGCAAGTGTGCAGCTTTTTACAAGTTTGCAAACTGCGATTGTGGGGAGCAAAGTGTGCATTCAAGACAAGGGTGATTTACGAAGTACAGTGCCAAAGATCCGGGTAGTTTGACCCGCACAAGCGAACTTTTCAAGCTTACCGGATTTGATTCAACGGCGGTTTCCTAACCCAAAACTTAACGGTACGTACTTTACTAACACCTTCTTCTCAAATCCGACGCTTCCAATATACTATTCTTTGCAGGATTCTTTGCAAGTTCGCTAGCAAACGCTAAAAAAAATTGACTAACCCGTATTTGTTGCAGCGCCGCGCTTAAACTAAAAAACGATTGTTTGATTCTTTATAGAATTTTTGAATTGCGCATTGCATACATTAATACGGACTTAAGGGCAAGCGAACCCCACAACATACGGTAAAGGATTTCATCACCTTTTCCGTGGCCCACAAATCACGAACTTGAGCATAACGTTTACCCGCACAAAATTTAAAAGAAACTAGACTTTAAGCCTTAAGGACTTCGCGCTCACTAGGAGAAGTTAACTGTGTTTAGAACCTCGCTTAACGGTATATTGTTTACGGGGTGTCTAGGAAAGTGTTAACGGCGCAACCGCCAAAAGAGAAAGGGTTATTTAATTAAGGAACTTCGCGAAAGCGTTGGAAAACCTCCCCTTATCTCTGCACTTACCTGGCCTCGTGATCAGTTTATCTTGAGCCTGTTTCTCGACACATTTTTACTTCGACAATCAAGTTCTGGAGCAGGTCTAGTTGACCTAGGTGAAACCTAGAACGATTAGGTGTGTGGTATTTTTGTGTCGTGATTGTTTTTGTCCATATTGTTTTTTATTCTTTTGTTAATATATAAACTATAAAAAAAAAAATCTTTCTCTCTCTTCATATCATGGGTACCCCACCTCGAAAAACTCTTGCCGAACTTTGGTACCCCCAACCAGACATCACTTCTTACGGTTCTTGTTTTGGTCGAGCTTCAAACGACCCCTCCATGCCAAAAATTTCTTTGAAAGATCGGATAGACGCATCTAGGACGAACAACTGGACCCCGCAATCCACTTCGTATCAACCGTTTCAAACATTCACACCTTCTTGCGTTGATACCCCTTTTGAAAATCCAGTTGTCACCCCGAGACCTATGTCTATTGCTGAACGTATTGAACAATCTCGTAGCCGATCTTTCACTCCTTTCACCACTACAAATTCTTGGGATCAACAATTCCATTCACCTTCTTATCCCAATGTTGATCCCACTCCTGTCCAGCCATTCAATTCCTACCAATCCTACCCTACTTTTGCACCTTCCCTAGACATTGCTTCAGAACAGCCTTTTGGGAGTTTTCAGTATCCATACAACTGTGAATCTTTTACTGAAACCCCTTCACAACCCATGTCTAGTCTGGAACAGTCGTTGGAAGACTTTAGGGTAGCGTCAAGCCAACAGATGATGGATTTGAATGCGTCCATGGCCGCCCTCATGCAACCTAGTGACCCGGTAGCTAGTTTTCAACTAACTCCAACTTTTTCAATGTATGATGAGGCGGCAGGACAGGCTGTGAATTTGAGTGGAGAGAGTGAGATATACCCCCTTCCAAATCAAACCTACCCGTCTCAAATTGAATCCCACAACTCCTGTGTTGAAAGTCTATCAAATGTCCCAAATGAATTATCAGTTGAAGATAGAATGTTTAATGAGTTGTGCGACTTCGTAGTGTTTGATTTGCCCGATTATGAAGGGTCCCTTCCAAGTGAAACCATACCTAATCCTTTTGACCTCTACACCTATATCTTAGAACCAGAATCGATTAATATCCATGCTTTTGATGAGGTGTCAGAGAATCTTGATTTTCACTGGATTAAGGATATTGACGCTGGGGATATTTTGGATGATGAACCCGTAGATTTGGCTGAGTTTGTCTCTTCAAATGATCATCCCGAGTCTTTAACTGTTTTTCCCGAACCCCATATGCGTCTGGACTTTGAAGAGAAGAGCATGGATGTGCTAAATTTTGAGGAGAATTTTGAGGATATTTTTGAGGATGAAACAGTTCTAGATGATGAGTCGGATTTTCCAATTCATCCTGTTCCTTTCACTGACTGTGTACACCCTCCAGAACCCTTAACCGATACCCTTCCTCAACCCCTTCCCTCTATCCTTTCCATCATTCCGTCCTTGCAAGAACCCGTATCATTTTCACTTCCTGTGTCTGGTTTACCAAGTTCGGCGTACCCATGGTTTCTTACGAATCTTGAGGGATTTGACCCAATTTCTCGACGGGTTAATAGATTAGCACAATCGCTGTTTACACATCGCTCATCACAAATTGTGCTAATCTATTCACTCCATTTGCACCCTCAAGTTCGTATTCCACTTCTTTCTCCCTTCCGCCATTCTTCTTCTCATATACCGAGACCGTATCCCGCTTCTATCTCCATACGGTCTCGCGTATTCTCCATTTCTTACCTCTTCACCTTCTTCCACCAGCCACTGCTTTATAGCGATAAAATCTTTGAATGGTTGGTGCTCACTTTTGGCCTGTGTAAGGCCTTGTATAGCTTGATACTGTTCTTTCCCCCCTAAATCCTGAATTTCAACACGTAACAGTGGAAACACTGTTTTACTTAAGTTTGGGGGGGACACTTTTTTGTATATATTTTTGTTTTCCTTTTTTGTTTTGTATATAATTTGTTTCTAGGAAACGCCGGCAATTTTAACCCTCTTGGTATAGCCTGACAGTGAGGGCACTGTCAAGTTTAAGTTTAGGGGTGTGCTCGGTAAGCTTTCTTCCTTCGCATTCATATGTATATTTTGCATCTGCATATTAAATCCATAAAATCCATAAAAATCTGAAAATTTTCTAAAAATATAAAAACTTTTTTGTCAAGTTAGATTGTGGAAGAACTCTGATTCAACATTCGACGGTTTTTGTTTGAAAAAAATAGGAATAACTAAATCTTATGTTTAGATTTTGAAAACCTGAAAGATAACTCTCCTTTGAAGTTAACTATAGCTGATATACGTCTTTACATCACACTACACGTGTCGTGAGTCTTGGAAATTAGATGACAAGTCTTTTATGTTTAAAAAACTTTTAAATAAGATAAATGATTTTCTGAGGATCAAATAGGTTTGTTCTGAAATAAGTAATATATCAAGAAAAGTTTATGAAGTAAGTGAATATGAAGGAATGTTATTGATGCCTTAATTGGAACTAAGTCTGAAAAATAACCCATCTGAAACTTGATTGGAATGATTACACACCAAACCCACTAAACACGTCTTTTATCCAAAAAAATAATTGAACTACCGGTTATATCTCCGTTTGTATTGAATCATCTGATTTTCACGTCAAAACTGTCTTTTGTTTTTGGACCTAGGTAACTTGAGTAATTAAGTCCACTGGGGTGTTTCTACACCTAATGCCTTAAAACCAACTGGTTTGGGTGCATTGGCCCAAAGCTCGCTAAAAAGCCTAGAAAGTCCAATTTAAAACAAAGTCAAGCAAGTGTTCTCTCCGAGTTAAAATTCCTAACGGTTCTTTGTGTGAGAATAATCTTGATAAAAGACAGGCTTTTATAAAAAAAATTTAACGGAGATATGACGGTTTTATTCTATGATAAAGACTATTGCATGATCACAGAGGTGTGTATGAAATGAAAACAAGAAAAAGGTGGAGTGAAAAATACGACTTAGTTTCCTGTTAAGAAAGATAGAAATTCTGAAGTTGAAACCTTACTGGAAAACGAAACTTGAAAAATGCTTAACTCTTTATAAAACTTATGTGATCCTTTTAAAATTGTTATCTGGGCTTTATTGTGCGACATGATGACTTTAATCGATCCTTCTGGAACTTAACGACACTATTTGCACTACACGTAAAGACATATAAAATCTGTAGTTAAATAAGAAGCGAGGTGTGAAAAATAAAGGTTCGATGGTCTAGACTTAGGATTATAGAATTGTTATTTTCTAAAAACAAAACTTTAGGGTTTGAATCTTAGTCATTTTACAAACTAGCTTGACGGGATTTTGTGGGTGTAATCCGCTGAAAACCCTCAGGAGACAACACTCCTCCTACTAGGGACACCTAGAGGTTTAACGGCTTGTTGCACATGCTCAGTGCAATCGCGTTCCCTGCGGAAGTGCGGTTAGGATTTTATTTTTTGTGAATAATTGGTTTTGCTCGGGACGAGCAAAAGTTAAGTTTGGGGTCAACAGACTAAGCTGTACCAGTGTCACCAGAGAACTTCCATCTGACGTGAGGTATAATACCATCTGGGAGTTCTCGGTGAGTCCGTTCAGTGTACCCAGTCACCACTGAGCACCCGCATACCATCTCTGATGTCAAACACCAATGGATATGGGATCATCCATCGCCCATCACATGGGTCGAGAAGATATACGCTAGTCTACTCTGGAATATCGATGCCCCGTCTCGATATCCCCACGACTAGGAACATTGAAGGATGTACTTATGGACTACCCAGGCCCCACTAGTATGATCTACATCATAGTCCTGGAAGTCGAGTACACATCCTAAGGGCTTTATCAACATGTAACAGAGAGACGGAAATTATACATGTTAAGATAAAGTGCAACCAGATAGCGTACTATCATGTCGAGCATGAAAGTCCTACCTATATATGTCCCATCATCCACTACAATATACATCCTATGTACAGTAATGGCCTCTAGGGCATACATATAACTAACAATTAGAAACTAGAGGAGAGTTAGAAGTGATATGTTACTACTATCATAGGATGACGTTTAGCGATATTGCCGTTTAGGGTACCGTAGGACTAGATAGTCGATATAGATGCGTTATCCGAACCATACCTTTTTCTAAACCGAAGAATCGTATGTATCTTTTAAATATATACCTTGAGGAATGTTATGGATTTTCAAATGATATCTTTTCTTTAAAACACCGTAACCCCTATTTTCAAAACTACGATTCACTTCTTTAAAAATCCGATTGTATGGTTCGGTTGTGTATGTTAGATTAGATACTTATACTCAGTAGAGATAGAATGTTTATGTAAATTCGATTTGATGTGTGATATAAATGCGATGAAAGAATATAAGACAGATATGATGATATGATGATCTGATGAAATGTTGGTATACGGATGCGAGTCGATCGAGATGATTTATACCCTGCCGGTCCCTTGATATGAGATTATTGCGGATGCGACCTGGGACATAGGTATATATATATATATATATATATATATAGAGAGAGAGAGAGAATGTTGTGAATCATGGATGATAGGCCGTACGTGATATTAGGTCGTACCCTCATTTGTCTTATAGGATGATAGGATCCCTATTAGCTTAATGCCGTCGTACGATGATTTTCCGTGCGTGATGAGTTTGACTTGATGATTTATCCTTACCCTTGACTAGAGGTTGCCGTACAATGGATCATACCGTACGCGATGTTGTTAAGCTGGATGCCAATTGATAGATTCCCCGACTCGGTCATATTAGATACGTATGTTGGCTATAGTGCCCTCAAGGCAATTATCATAGTCGCGGACTTGTGATCATGATGATTGAGTGAGGACCTATACCGATAAAACAGTCTTACTCTAGATGATAGTATGCTATCTGGTTTTTCTTTATCATCATGTTGATAAAGCCCATAGGATTCTTGCTTGACTGCCAGCATTATGATGGCGATCATATATGTGGGAGCTGCGGTCTATAAGTACATCCTTAAATGTCCTTAGTCATGGGAGTATCGATACCGGGCGTCGATACTCCAGTGTAGACTAGTGTATACTAATCGAGACCCCGACGAGGGGCGGTGGCTAGGTCTCACAAGCCATTGGTGTTAGTATGTTCACCTAAGATTGTATACAGGTGCTCATTGGGTTATGAGTACACTGGACGGACTCGCTGGGAACCTGCTAGTTAGTATTATACCTATTGTCAGATAGCAGTTCCTAGGTGACATGTGTACAGGTTAGTCTGTCGACCTGAGATCGTCATTTGTCTCGTGTGAGTTCCCACTGTGCTTTGATTACTACCCTACCACGGCTCAAAGGAGTCATGAAAACAGGTTTTAGTTGGGTACATCCCGAGCCATATGGAGGCAGTGATCGGTTCGCGGGGATTCGTCTCTCCCGGTATTGGGGGTTGATGTCGTGATGTGTACGGATGGCCATCACCATAAATCCGTGGCCACGGTGGACGAGAATTATCGATTCAGGATCGTTTGTTTCTCAGGTGGTGATGGGTTTCATACCAACACTAAATATTGCGTTGTTGGGGGTCTGACTTTATCCACCCACCTAGACTCGATATGCGATACTCTCAGACGAACAGACCGGACTGTGCGGATATTGTCACTGACAGGCTCAGTAGGGGTTCAGGATGAGTTTGCTCGTCGGCCTCCCTTTCGCTCAATACCTGGGTAGCCGTTACGTACAGCTAGTGCCGCTGACATGCTTGTTGGTAAACCCACTGCCAGCGTATTGACGAGTCTTTAGAGTCCCACACAGAGGGTTTTCACGGTTCAGGCGATATGGTGTACATGAAGTATGTTGATACATACCGATGTCCGATTAAATATGTGCACTTGCTGCGCAGACTTTAATTGCACGGTTGATAATACTAGCGGCTTAGGATTAAGCCAGTTTATTAAATCAGGTTTTGATTTAATAATTTATATATTTATTTGTATATACGTATTCTAGTATTATTGTTCACTATTCGTTTTCGCTCTTGGCTATTCGTATTTTGGTATAAATACGCGTATATGAATATCGGTACATGTACCGGGAAGTATTCCGTATTTTATACGGGATAGCTTCTAGAAGGTGCCACCTCATTAATGATTTTCTTTATTGAAAATTATTTGGGAAATGAGGTGGAAAGGAAGTATGGTTTTGAGGCATGGTGCAAAGTATGGTCTCATTTGTTTAATGCAAAATGTTGGAAAAAGAAAATGATTTTTATTGATTGGAGAGAGAGAGGGGGCCGGCCATATTTGGGGGATGGGGTTTTCATTTGGTTAGATGATTAATATACATGCTAGCTCTCTCTCTCTCTCACTCTCTCATTCACACAAAGAAACTTAGCCATTTTCATACGCTCATGCCAAGACTTCATCACCTCACTCATCTTATATATTTGCTCAATGAGCAAAAAGAAAAGAGGGAAAATTATAGTGACACTTACATACACCTCGACTCTCCATCGTTAGCAACTTTGGAGCGTCGGTTGTCTCGTTCGTCGAGCTGGAGCTTGCGCCTTTTCCCTCGAGTGGATCATCGGAGATGGAGGAAGACCGGTAACCAAACTTCGTCAAAGAACTGCTAGGAGGTTGGAATGAAGACCGAAGGACTTGGATCATCTCGGTAAAATAATTCTAATTCTTAGTTTTATTTGCTAGTTTAGGGTTTAAGGTTGATCCGGAATTCGGGTAGCGGTAGCGCCAGTTTAGAAATTTTTTATTCCGCATTTTGGCCGTGTTTCGACGGCCGGGGCGCTGCCGGGACCCTTCATGGTATCAGAGCCACCCTTTAAACCCCTTACTAGCTTGTTTAGACGTACTTAAAAGATCGATCGATGGATTTTACCAAAAACACGATTCCAATTGTTTGTTCTCTGCCGATTTTCAAAGTGGTAAAAAAATTATTTCACACATCTTAAAAATCCGTGCAGGCAAATTTAAGTGTACTGGAAAAAAATTTGGGCTCATGATTCCACAAAAGCGCCGCGGATCCGCCGCACTAAGCCCCTATTGGCGGCGGTTCCGCGGCGGTTTAGTGTCAACGGACGACCAAATTTTTTTCTGTAGCCCATTTACATAGAAATGTGATTTTTGTGATATTCTGTTTTGCCCCAGGTTTCAGTGAAGTGTTGTTTTGCTATTCGGGCCAATTTGGAACTTAGTCGATCGATATTTTAAGCGTGCGTTTGACAGTACATACATTATATTCTGCGACCGTGAATGTCATTTGATCGGTAAACCCGTCTAACTGCTATATGTTCTTTTATACGGGTTTGCAAACGTGACATTCACGTTGATGTTCTGTGATGTGCTGTGATGTTGGTTGGATCGTCGTGGTGGATAGCAATGGTGCATTGATAGTACAATTTTATTTCATTTGTACATTTGATATTGTGGGGCGAGCTTCCGACATGTGGACTGCCGTCACTGCCAGTTTGTATATTATTCTTTTGGGGCACGACCGGGATGAGGTCGATGTCACCCTTGTATATTATTTTATTTCTGTACTAGGATTACCCCGCGGTGGGGTGCACGAATAGCCGGATTCGAGAGGGTAACTGGTCCGCATCTCAAGGCATTCAGACGGAGGGGACCTTACTCTAGAATCGGCGGGCTATTCGCCGCACTCGTAGGGGGTATAGCTTGACCCAGGAAGGGTGCTCAAGTTACCGGATTCCGTGAAGTGCTGGGTGGTCCATTCATGTTGCTGACGGGGGGATGCCTCACTTCTGGTTTTTGCGGGTAACTTGCCGTGCTCGTAGGGGTCTAGGTTTCATTGCACAGGCTATCCACACGACAGGGAACGTCGGGTCTCACTTTCGGCTCAAGTGAAATTCGGGGCTCCAGATTATCCACCATTCTGTATTTCTTCTGTAATGTTTCTGTGATGTTGCTTTATATCATGCCTGGGATGAATATTATATATATATATATTTATTTATATATACTAGTAGATGTTGTATATGTTTTGCACCCGCACTAGCCCAGTCCCCGCTCTGTCGTTAGTTAAGTAACCAAACGGGTGATGACGGGACCCAGTAGCGAATGCGGATGGTATATACGTAAATTTTATTTTCGTTCTTTTCTGGTGTGATTAATTGATAGGACTGCATAGATTCTTATCAATGCAAGGATAAAATAAACCTATATATGATGTTGTTGGAACCAAGTTTTTAAAAACTGACATTACAGACGTACACTTTTGCTTTGCACCGTGGTATTCATTTTGGAATATCCTGCACCTCATTCGACGAGGCAAGGGCCGAGATCCCTTCATCGGGAGTGACCCCCTGGGTAAAAGTTTGCGTCAACGTAATAACTTTACAATAGTCGATTATTTTTTGCTTTGCATCGTGGTATTCAGTTTGAGATATCCTGCACCCCATTCGACGGGGAAAGTGCCGAGATCCCTTCACCGGGAGTGACCTCTTTAGCAAAAGTTTTCGCCACTATATATTTATAAAACCACTTGGATTCCTTCAATGAGATCAAGTTCATTACGTTAAATGTTTTTCTCCAAAAACCAGTCGTAGCCCTCCGTCATTTCCTACAAGTAGTACTTAGTATTCGTGCTGCGTTTGTTGACTCCGTCCAGGCGTAGTGTGCGGTAGCTGAGTGGTGCTTGTTTGTAGCATGGATATGTGATTGGTTAGGACAGTCGTTCGGCCATGTTGACTCCGTCAAGGGCTCGTGCGGGTGGGCTTAATGCAATCAAGATAATGACGGGTTGAACTTGACTGGGACTCTTTGATTTGTTGACTCCGTCAAGGTCACTTGGGTCCTAGGGGTAAAAATCATATCGGGAGTTTCAAACATACAGGAAATTTGCCAGATTTGCGCATACCTTCTGGAGTGTGGTGGCTTAAGTGGCTTCTATCAAGTTATCATGCGATGATAGTTGGATCCCGATTCCAACCGATGAGTAGCATTACTCTTCGGGTGATTCCGACTAATTCTCCTTTTGAGTTTGGAGGAGGATTCGAGGAAACAGTGGGAGCCATCCAGATTAGATAAAATGATTAACCATTCTGATCTAGGTTAGAGTGCACGCTGAGTGTTTCTTCTCTCTCTCTCTCTCTCTGGCTGCGACTATGACCCGACCTTGACTAAAACTCATGAAACCAAGTTGACCGAACCTTCTTAAAACACTTTGGCTTTTGGAATGTCACGGTGTCGCATACATCATTTCCATTTCTATATCACCTTTTGCATTTCTCCAGAACACCCCGTATTATTACGAACATCCACTTCCATTGGATAAATCCATCGTATGGTTATATACGAACTCGAAGGGACTTTTTTGAGGATGGATTTTGGTTCTGGAGAGAATGAATATGATTATTCGGTTGTCTTTTCTCTTTACCTTCTCTCAGGTTGTGAGGGCTCCTAGGATTAGGAGAGGGTACACCTATTGAGCTTATTGGATAGTCTTCCTCCAAACCATAGGCAGGTGTCGAACGTTAGGGAAGCAAGAAAACCAATAAGCTTAACCGTGGTGTACAGAAGGTAATAAGTAAAGACATAATAAAGGGATTAGAATAATGGCAAAGGAAATTGCGATCACCAATATTCACGACAAAGACCGGGTATACCCCTGCCACTCCTACATCCACTTTGCTTTTCCCTGGGACACTCCGTATCACTACGGATATCCACTTCCATTGGATAAATCCATCATATGGTTATATACGAACTCGAAAGAACTTTTTCGTTGATGGATTCTGGTTCAGTAGAAAAAGAATAGGATTATTCAGATGTCTATTCTCTTTCCTTCTTTCAGGTTGCGAGGGCTCCTAGGATTAGGAGAGTACACCTATTACGCTTATTGCATAGTCTTCTTCCAAACCTTAGGCTGGTGTCGAAGGGTAGGGAATGAAGAAAACCAATTAGCATAAAGGATGTGTACAGAAGGTAATAAGTAAAGACATAATTAAGGGATTGCAGAGAGGGCAGGTAAGTATATGGTTACTGTCATGACTCAGGATAATGGAAGAGGCGTTACTAGGAATACCAGTTAACCCTTTTTGAAACATTTTCATGTTTCAGTTTCACTGTGCGATGTTAATTGAAAACTGTTTTCCCAATTGGAATCTAACTCCAGGGTATGTATTTACCAGATTAGTTTCTCACATCTGCAGTTTATTACGGATGGTGAGTGGGAGTAAGATATTGGGAATTGGGTGATAAGATCCTCATTATATCGGAATTCGTTGTAATTGGTGATATTTGAGGAAATCATCTGGATTTTGCCGGATGGCAAATATTTGGTTTTAAATAACCGTTGTTATGCACCAATTTCAAACTGATATATCTGTACGTTTATTTTTATAAAGTGAGATATATCTTTTT
The DNA here is from genome assembly GCA_030015575.1 of Agapanthus africanus. Lineage (NCBI taxonomy): Eukaryota > Viridiplantae > Streptophyta > Magnoliopsida > Asparagales > Amaryllidaceae > Agapanthus > Agapanthus africanus. Next base: position 60,789,099 of record JASDDO010000029.1, read on the forward strand.
GATATTATGTCTGTGACATTTACCCATATCGGTTGGTGATTAGGAAAGGTGCATTCAACAGCGGTGTAATTCTTCTTAACCATTCTATAGTTTTTCAACCTACGACGCACAGGGTTTGATTTGTTGAATTCAGGGGACTTATACAAAGTATTGTATGTTCTTCAGTGTCCATTAGGACAAAGGGGTTGGTACTTGTACTATATTGTGTTTACTTATGACTTCTCCAGTTCTGGACATGTATTTCGTTGAAATGCAAGGTCCAGATATTCAGAAGTTATAAGTATAAGAATAAAGTAGAGAATCATTTGTTGTAAGAATCAGGATTCTTCGAGGAAGTCAAAGATATAGATGCTTGTGTTTGGTATTCCGTTAAAAGTAATGGTTTTGAGAACTTATTTCTCTTTCAGGTCACTCATGGATGCACTCCTAGATGAGTAATGTTGATTGACCTTTTTCCATTTGGATGATATGCACTGGAGACAGCTCATGATTTTGAATCTGGTTTAAATTAGATTAGTGCTTTTGTTTCTATATCGGATATATATAGAATCAATTTATATCTTAACGATGTTAAGGTATTGGGAGTTGTCCGGCTGATGCTTAAAACCAGAATCCGGATAAACTCAAGGCACGTTTCAGTAAAGGCTGTTTGTGGGTTAACCCGGGCTTTGATGAGGGTTAACTTTCTACCATCAGGAAGATCAATATTTATATTGTTCTTGACTCGCCACAGTTTTAATAAAATGGATTTTTTCAGAAAACAGAAGTGGGAGTATGGTAGGACTAGAAGTTATTCCAGAACCACAAACAATTACTGGAAATTTAATAAAACCTAAGGATTCAATTGGATTTGATGTTCCATTAGCCACTCCGTAGATTTGGTGGGTAACCTCAGGCACCCGAGAGGTACTTCGGTCTTCTCAGTAACGGTGACAAGGAGGTTCTTGTTTACCCAGACTTGCCATTGCTGTTGTTCCAGACTATAAGACCCGGCAGGAGGATGAGTATAGCGTCATTCTAAACTAGTTTTAGAAGTGCACGTGTATATGACTCTGCCAGAGGGTTGTTGTAGTCAGTGGGAGCAACGGAAGCATAGTAGACAAGTAGCTTATGTCTATTTATAGACTAAAGCAGGTATAGCGGAAACAGATTATCAAATTTTTGATGTGATAGTCATAGGCCTTGACTTCATCAGAATAGGAGATGGATCTGTTAAGAAGGTAGTAGAAAGTGATGTCCATGTATTGGGATGACATGCACTTGATAGGAAGAGATATTCCTATACTACGATCGGTTATACTTTGGTTGTCACACAGTTGTTTTTCCACATAGGATATGGATATAATATCAGGTTTTCTGGTTACTAGATCTATGATTTTAGATCTAGATTTGGGAAGCATCCTGATCTGGGTACTTTGACATTAAATGGATGACTTCTGGCATGGTGGTGTACCTGCAGGTGATGGAGTCAACCTCTCTAAAGGTGTCTTACAGACTAAAGGGGAGAGGGGTCTTCATGATTAACATATCATGTGCTTAGGCAATTGAGTTAATCATGAAATGTCAAGTACCACACCAGATATTGCTTTTGCACTAGATGCAATAAGCAGATATATTAATCCAATCCTGGAGAAACATTGGGAAGCCGTTATTGAACATAAGTGAATGTTCTTGAGAAATGATTACGGCAGCCTCCTTCGGGAGATGATTATCATTTCAGGCTTCCAAGGTGACCTGGATGACAGAATGTCTGTCAGAGTTATAGTCTTTCCCTCTTTTGAGGGACGGTATGTTGGACAGATGGTCCAAGCAGATACTGAGGAAAGGCATGGCGTAGGATACTGATTAAATTCAGTAGTCGATACAGTATAAGTAGGTTGCTGGATTTGGAGTTCATTTGTGAACTGGGTCCCATTAGATATCCAGACAAATTCTAAGACAAGTATTGCTCATTTCGGGAGATAGTTTTCTCCGCGAAGTTGAGATTAAGAGAGATACAGAAAAAAACATTGGAGCGGATCCACTCACTGAGGCCATTTCTCGAACGCAATCATTTTTGCAAACGGGCTTTGTGAAACTGATTAGTAGAGAAGTTGGGTGTTCGGTATCACACGGGCAGTGAGTATGCGACATCGCAATAATTGGCCTTAAGTGCAAGTGGTAGATTGTTGGCTATAGTGCCCTCAAGGCAATTATCATAGTCGCGGACTTTTGATCATGATGATTAAGTGAGGACCTATACCGATAAAACAGTGTTACTCAAGATGATAGTATGCTATCTGGTTTGTCTTTATCATCATGTTGATAAAGCCCATAGGATTCTTGCTTGACTGCCAGCATTATGATAGCGATCATATATGTGGGAGCTGGAGTCTATAAGCACATCCTTAAATGTCCCTAGTCGTGGGAGTATCGAGACCGGGCATCGATACTCCAGTATAGACTAGTGTATACTGATCGAGACCCCGACGAGGGGCGGTGGCTAGGTCTCACAAGCCATTGGTGTTAGTATGTTCACCTAAGATAGTATACAGGTGCTCATTGGGTTATGAGTACACTGGACGGACTCGCTGGGAACCTGCTAGTTGGTATTATACATATTGTCAGATAGCAGTTCCCAGGTGACATGTGTACAGGTTAGTCTGTCGACCTGAGATCGTCATTTGTCTCGTGTGATTTCCCACTGTGCTTTGATTACTACCTTACCACGGCTCAAAGGAGTCGTCCAAACAGGTTTTAGTTGGGTACAGTCCCGAGCCACATGGAGGCAGTGATCGGATCGTCGTGGATTCGTCTCTCCGGGTATTGGGGGTTGATGTCGCGATGTGTACGGATGGCTGTCACCATAAATCCGTGGCCACGGTGGACGAGAATTATCGATCCTGGATCGTTAGTTTCTAAGGTGGTGATGGGTTTCATACCGACACTAAATATCGCGTTGTTGGGGGTCTGACTTTATCCACCCCCTAGACTCGATATGCGATACTCTCAAACGAACAGACCGGACTGTGCGGATATTGTCACTGACAGGCTCGGTAGGGATTCAGGATGAGTTTGCTCATCGGCCTCCCTTTCGCTCAATACCTGGGCAGCCGTTACGTACAGCTAATGCCGCTGACGTGCTTGTGGTTAAACCCACTACCAGTGTATTGACGAGTCTTTAGAGTCCCACACAGAGGGTTTTCACGGTTCAGGCGATATGGTGTACATGAAGTATGTTGATACATACTGATGTCCGATTAAATATGTGCACTTTCTGCGCAGACTTTAATTGGACGGTTGATAATACTAGCGGCTAAGGATTCAGCCAGTTTATTAAATCCGGTTTCGATTTAATAATTTATATATGTATTTGTATATACGTATTCTAGTATTATTGTTCACTATTCGTTTTCTCTCTTGGCTATTCGTATTTTGGTACGAATACGCGTATATGTATTTCGGTACATGTACCGGGAAGTATTCCGTATATTATACGGGATAGCTTCTAGAGGGTGCCACCTCATTAATGATTTTCTTTATTGAAAATTATTTGGGAAATGAGGTGGAATGGAGGTATGGTTTTGAGGTATGGTGCAAAGTATGGTCTCATTTGTTTAATGCAAAATGTTGGAAAAAGAAAATGATTTTTTTTTATTGGAGAGAGGGGGGGCTGGCCATATTTAGGGGATGGGGTTTTCATTTGGTTAGATGATTAATTTACATGCTAGCTCTCTCTCTCTCACTCTCTCATTCACACAAAGAAACTTAGCCTTTTTCCTATGCTCATGCTAAGACTTCATCTCCTCACTCATCTTCTATGTTTGCTCAATGAGCAAAATGGAAAGAGAGAAAATTATAGTGACACTTCCATACACCTCGACTCTCCATCGTTAGCAACTTTGGAGCGTCGGCTGTCTCGTTCGTCGAGCTGGAGCTTGCACCGTTTCCCTCGGGTGGATCATCGGAGATGGAGGAAGACCGGCAACCAAACTTTGTCTAAGAACTGCTAGGAGCTTGGAATGAAGACCGAAGGACTTGGATCATCTCGGTATAACAATTCTAACTCTTAGTTTTATTTGCTAGTTTAGGGTTTAAGGTCGATCCGGAATTCGGGTAGTGGTAGTGCAGGTTTGGAAAATTTTTGTTCCGCATTTTGGCCGCGTTTCGATGGCCGGGGCGCTGCCGGGACCCTTCAACGTATACCCGTCAGCATTTGCATATGATTTACCTTATGTTGCATTCATATTATTTCCATTGCATTGCTTATACCTATGCTAGTACACTTGCACCATTATCGATGATGCGCATGTTACACGTACACAGATTTGCCAGCTCACACACTTCATCATCGATGATTGCCCTGTCACTACACAGCTCACACACTTCATCATCGATGATTGCCCTGTCACTACACAGTAGGGTTGCTGCATCATGACATATACATTGATACATCCATACTTGCGGATATACACATTGGTATATCCATATTGGTCAACATATACATTGATACATCCATACTTGCGGATATACACATTCATATATCCATATTGGTGCACATATACATTGATACGTCCATACTTGCGGATATACACATTCGTATATCCATATTGGTGCACATATATATTGATACATCCATACTTGCGGATATACACATTCGTATATCCATTTTGGTGCACATATACCTTTATACACCCATACTTGTGCACATACACATTGTATATAAATATTTGTGCACAATACATTAGTACATCTATACTTGCGCATATACGTATTATACCTACATAGATAACCGGTTTTATTGGGAAATTGGGAACCGCATGTGATATTTTAAAAACTGGAATCGTTTTAAAAGAGCGGTTTCCCCTTAATATGTCATATCACTGTTCCATGTTGCATGATACACGGATATGCTCGCATTTCTCTTATATGTCGCATACATCATGCTCTATTATTTTACGCATTGAGATATGCTGTTTTCATGAGATTTCTGGATTTGAGAATCGTGGACATTTCAAAAGAAATTATGCGTTGTTTTAAAAACTCGGTTCCTCTTGATATGATATTTCGGTACGTCCACCATGAGTTTTCTCGGTTCATGAGAGCTTGTGTGAGTATACCCGATTCGAGTAGTGGTAGGCACCGTCTGCGGGTACATGGTGGACCCGATATGGTACACCGGGGCAAGAAGACTCGTATAGTTAGACGGTGAGCCCGGCGGAGGGACTACTACCTACCGGTGATAGTATTTGGGCTCGGCGTATATCCGGAGGATACCGACCGGAGTCGAGAGATGATAGGGGCGGATCCGGACTGACGGAGCCCATGGGCCGATCCGGACTGACGGAGCCCGATATGTGAGGATTTACGTGCCGATGCTGGGCACGGTTTTCATGATGTTTTCGACTGTCGATGCTAGGCACTCAGGTTCCATGATTTTGATGTGTCGTGAAGGACACCGTTGCTATATATCCTCAAACTTTCATGCGCGCTCTTTTATGATATTTACGTGTATACAGACATTGATTATATGGGTGGACGAGATCCACATGCATTATATGGGTGGATGAGATCAACATGCATACATGCATTGATTATTACTGTTGGATGTTATCCACATGCATATAGGTATTGACTACCTTGTTAGCACATATACAGACCCGGTCACCCTAGATATCATAGTATTACCTTTATGATATAGTTGACCTAGGAGTCGTTGTTTATTCGATTTCTATCTGTTTATATTTTCTACTCACGAGTTGGCAACTCACCCCCGTTGTGCCACAGTTCTTACAGGTTGACCGCTTGGACCAGTAGTGGCTTAGCTGGCACACAGTTGCATTCGGGTGTTTTGCAGTGGTAGGTGGGACATTTGAATCATACCCACTCTTGTATTTATATTCATATTGTATCAAGTTATCTCCATCAATCAAAGTTTGTAAATTGTATAAGTAATGAGACTTAGTGAGACTTGTAGTTGCGAGATTTGAGCGATGGGTTTTATATTCACTTTTGGGGTTATGTCTTGCTCATTTCTTTATCTTTTGTGGTTAACTTCGCCGTTGGGCGTCTTATACTTATATATATTGTCTTGCGTGGTTGTGATCCGCCGTTTGGCGAAGAGCTAGCTCCCGCTTGGGGATGCCTTTATCATTATTATGTATGTGTGGTTTTGGATCAAAATATACAAAGGAGGCGCTGCAAAAATTTTTTTAAAAGACGAAACATGTTTTCAAACTAGTACATTTCACTTGCATCATTCATGTTCCCTTTTTTATGCATTAAGAAAACTGGATTTCATTATACCTTTATTTCAAAACCTCACCTCCTTTATTTTCTAAAAAGGTTTAGATTTCTGGGTTTCAGCTTACTTGAATTCCATTACGCCTTTAGACGATGCATGATTCAAGTGCTGGTCACGAGCTAATACTTCGGGTCGTGACAGTGCAAGTAGGAGATTGTTAGGAATATGTATGTCTTAGAGGCCATTATTGTACATTGATATGTATATTATAGTGGATGCTTGGACATATATATATATATATATAGGACTTTCTTGCTCGACATGATAGTATGCTATCTGCTTACTCTTTATTTTAACATGTACACTTAGTATTATTATACCGTCTCTCTGATACATGTTGATAAAGCCCTTAGGTTGTTTGCTTGACTACCATGACTATGATGCAGATCATACTACTGGGACTTGTGTAGTCTACAAGCACATCCTTTAACAGTTCCTAGTCGATAGAGTATTGATACAGGGCATCGATATTCTAGAGTAGACTAGTGTGTACGTTACTTGACCCTGTAGGGGGAGATGGTTGATCCTATATCCATTGGTGTTTGACAACAAAGATTGTACATAGGTGCTCATTAGAGAATAGGTACACCGAACAGGACTCGTCGAGAACTCCTAGATGGTACTATACCTATCGTCAGATAGCAGGTGACACTGGTACAAGTTAGTATGTAGACCCGAGATCATCATAGAGTCTTGTGTGGTTCCCACTGTGCTTTGATTTTCTCCCTACCACTGGCCAGGGCTGATGATGATATTTACTGGCAAGAGTTATCACTAGTTTCTCGTACCGTTATAGGCCACACATCGGCATGACTTATTAATTTATTGGGGTCTGACGATTCTACCTCCAGACTCGATATGCCGTCTACCAGGCGAAGAGACCGGACTGTACGGTAAGTGTTACCTATAGGCTTCATGAGATTTTGGACAAGCTTGCTTGTTGATCTTTTAATCGCTCAATACCTATGTAACCGTTATGTCCAACTAGTACCGCTAATGGCTTGTGGGTGACTGATGTGATCATTACCTACTGCTGGCGTATTGATGAGTTGTTAGAGTTGTTGGCTATAATACCCTCAAGTCAATTATTGGATCCCAGGCACATGATTGTAATGATTGAGGGAGGACCTATACCGGTAGAACAGTCTTACTCGAGATGATCGTATGCTATCTGGTTTATCTTTATCATCGTGTACATGTTTTAGGTGACATAATAGATCACTATTACACGTTGATAGAGCCCATAGGATTCTTGCTTGACTACCACCAGTATGATGGTGATTATATACGAGAGAGTTGGTGGTCTATAAGCACATCCTTAAAATGTCCCTAGTCGTGGGAGTTTCGAGACTGGGCATCGATACTCTAAGAGTAGACTAGTGTATACTGATCGAGACCCCGACGAGGGGCGGTGGCCGGTCTCACAAGCCATTGGTGTTAGTTGGTTCACCTAAGATGTATACAGGTGCTCATTGGGTTATGAGTACACCGGACGGACTCGCCGGGAACATACTAGTTGGTATTATACCTATTGTCAGATAGCAGTTTCTTGGTGACATGTGTACATGTTAGTCTATCGACCTAAGATCATCATTTGTCTCGTGTGAGTTCCTACTGTGCTTTGATTACTACCCTACCACGGCTCAAAGGAGTCGTGCAAACAGGTTTCAGTTGGGTACAGTCCCGAGCCACATGGAAGCAGTGAGCGGATCGTTAGGGGATTCGTCTCTCCCGGTATTGAGGGTTGATGTCTCGGTGTGCACGGATGGCCATCACCAGAAATCCTTGGCCAATGTAGTCGAGAATTACTGATCTAGGATCGGTAGTTTCTCATGTGGTGATAGGTTTCATGCCCACACTAAATGTCGCGTTATTAAGGGTCTGACTTTATGCACCCCCTAGACTCTATATGCGATACTCATTGACGAACGGACCGTACTGTACGAATATTGTCACTGTCAGGCTCAGTAGGGGTATCAAGATGAGTTTGCTCATCGGCCTCCCTTTCGCTCAATACCTGGATAGCCGTTACGTAAAGCTAGTGCCACTAACGTGCTTGTGGTTAAACCCACTACCAGCGTATTGACGAGTCTTTAGAGTCCCACACAGAGGGTTTCACTGCATCGGGCGAAACGTTGTAGAGGCTGTATGGTTTTATGGCAGGGTTCGATCATATACGTTCACTTGTGCACGGATCATGATTGGACGGATAATACTAGCGGGCTTTGGTTTAAGCCGGATCCTAGTATTATATTGTTGGATTATTTTCGTCTCGTAGTATTCGTATTCAGTCGGAATACGGATGCGGGTATGTATATACGGATGCGGGGTAATCTTGTAATTTATTACTAGATCACTTTAGAAGATGCCTGTAACATTTCAAAAAAATAAAATATTATTTTTGGGAATTTTTATAATTTAATGTTAATTTTTAATGAATATTTTAATTTTTCGGTATAATTAAATACCGATGAATGGGGAAAATTTTGGAAAAATTATGGAAAATTTGTAAAATAGGGTATTTTATGGAATTATGCCATTTTAAAGTTTTTATGGTTAGTTATATGCTATTTTAGTGCTAATCGCGATTAAAAATCACTAATTGGATTTTAGCATTTTTTTGCAAAAATGTGCCTATATCATTTTGTGCTCTACACTTATGCATTTCTACCATATCACTTTGGGTTTACTATTTGAGTGAGAAGGATTTAGAGGAAAAGAAAAGGAAAAGAAAAGGAAAAAGGTATCATGATTATGAGAGAGAAAGTGAGGGTCAACTTTCTTTTTGAACCATACCTCCCCCATCATTCCCTCAACCCTTTTCTCTCTCCCCCTCCATGAGTGCTGCTGTTGCCCTCTCCCTCTTCTTCCTCCTTCCTCTTCAAGCTTAGATCCACCATGAATCCAACCCCGAAACCCCATTTCGACTTCATAAAACTTGTTCACAAGCTCGAGAGGATCGCATTGGACTAAGAAAGAGTGGATCTTGAGGACTTTGAGCAACTCAAGAAAAATCTTGAGTTGCCAAAAGAGTTAATTCCTGCACCCTTAGCGTAGTATTTCAATTCCTTATGCATCTATACTAGTTTCATGTCGATATGGTGTCGTTTGATGGACTTTTGGAATTTCAAGTTAGGGTTTAGGGTTTGATTTGAAATCAAAGGTGAATTGAGGTATAGTTAGAGACTATAACCCCTAGTGTGATGTTATATTGGACCAAACCAGAGAATTTAACCCAGAATACAGATTTAGTGAATCGATATCGGGAAAAACTGTAAATCTGTCACTGTTTTTGGAGATCTGCTATCACCCGAGACACCTGAAAATAAAATTGACTTTACAAGAGAGATGTGCAAGCACCCTGGAACCACCTCCCAAAGCCCTAGCCCCAACCACCATTTTCTGGCCGCCAATAAATTCCTCTTGGCCGCAAATTTTGGCCAGAGCAGGTCGAAACCCCCTCGTTTTTGGTGCAGGGCCCTATCTCCAGTAAATTTGACCTTTGGTATGTGCAATTTTGACTGATTCCACATAGGGTAGAATCTGGGGTAATTTTCATGTGTTGGCGCATATTTTACGATTTGTTTTATCATGGATTTTGGTAATTAGTGATTCGTTTCTGTCGGGTGGCGTTTGAACGTCAACGGCAAAGGCTTATTGGTCATGTTTGCATGCGGGACTATAGGTTTTTACTTATGGGCGTAGCGTATGCCGTTTTGGTTTCCGATGTGATTTTCATGTGCTTAGCGTTTGTAATATCCTTGTAGGTACCCCACGTGACGTCGAGGCGTTGAAGATAAAGACGGCGACATCGGCATCGGCACACGAGAAGCAAGGTGAGTAGATTTATATCTACGGGGTGAAGTCGGGTGGATGGCGTATAGCACCCCCGCAGTTCGTGGTGATGTATACGAATACGTATACACACATATATGGATTATAGGTTTTTGAGATTATTGATGATAAATATGGATTTTTTTTGTGATTTGGATTGGTTTAGTGTTGCGAAACCTTAGAGCAGTGGTTGCACCACACATACACACACACCTATACTTGCATACATTCTTCTTTCATATGGGCGTATATGGAAATTTATTTTTATGTCTTTACATGGGTATGGGACTATGTGTTCACATACTGGATTTGAGGATAGTACTTGGGATTTGAGATGAGTCGATGAGATTTGACTTGAGGCCGCGAGATCGGTGATTTGGCAGGATTCGTATTTGAGATACGTCATGATGTTATAGAGGATTTTTGGACGACGATGCCATGTAAATAGTGATATATATATATATATATATATATATATATATATATATAATGGTTGACATGTGATCGTGATATGAGATAGGATATGATATGATAAGATATTTATAATGGGTCGCTTTGGGCGATGTATACCTCTTTGTGATATATGACGATGATATCGTTTGTTTGAGGCTGTAGATCATCAGTTAGGTCATGATCTTATTGATGATATTAGTAATGTACTAGACGTAGGTCAGTACCCTGGATTGTGATCTTTGATAAAGACGATATCAGATGAATAAAGTGATGAATGTGATATTGACCCGTACCCAGATTTGGGATGCCGTACGACGGATTTACGTACGAGATATATTGATGTTTGATCCGCACTCTTGACTTGGGAATATTTGATTATAGAGATATAGTATCGGATGTGATATTATTGAGGCGGGATCACCGACTAATATATATATATATATATCGACTCAGATGTTAGGCGGTTTCTTTACCTTCAGTTAGCCTGTTAGCTCAGCCCTATAGTTTAGTGTAGCAGTATGACTCATAGGATATTAAATGAAGATTAGTTATTGTTGTGTCTAGTACTCTGCTCCAGCACATTATTGTTGTTCGCTCCGCATCGCATACTTATTGTACTGCATATTCCATTGTTGATAACATGTTGTTAGGACACCAGCACCATTACCGATGATGCGTATGTTCCACGTACACTTACTTGCCGGCTCACACACATCTTCATCGGTAATTGCCATGTCACATACACTTTAGAGAATACTATTTCCTTGACTTAGCTTGTTAGCTAGTAGTTTCGACATGACATTAGTGTACTTGCCATATATGCTAGTGTAGACATTGTAGTTATTACTTGTCACTTTATGCATACGGTTATTCATTGTTATGCCGCATTCATGGATTCTCATGCCTATATTCATGGTTTTACGTGCTATTGATGATTTAGATTCGTACTTCCATGAGATTTCTGGATTTGGGAACCGTAGGTATTTCAAAAGAGAATATGTAATTGTTTTAAAAACCCGGTTACCCATGATATGATATTTCAGCGCGTCCACCATGTGTTTTCTCGGTGCTGAGAGCGACATGTGAGACCTGAGTTTGAGGAGTGGGGGAATCATTTCGGGTACATGGTGGGCCCGGTAAGGTAACCCGGGGCGAGAAGGTCGCAGATGATGGCGTTGAGCCTGGCAGGGGAGCACTGCCGACCGGTGATTTTACCCGACGCATAGGATATCCGGAGGATACCGTCGTGGTCATGAGATGGATGGTAGGGGCTGGTCTGGACTGATGGCGCCCTAGATATTGAGATTGAGACATTAAGATTTCGAGATATTGAGGTACTGAGATTTGATGATACAGGCCAGTCCGGATAGCCGAAGCCTGAGATTTTGAGACATTGGGATTTATGTTTTGTTGCATATAGTGCCCTCTAAGTCAATTATTGGATCGCAGGTACGTGATTGCAATGATTGAGGGAGGACCTATACCGATAAAACAGTCTTACTCGAGATGATAGTATGCTATCTGGTTTGTCTTTATCAGCATGTAAATGTTGATAAAGCTCTTAGGATCTTGCTTGACTACCAGCAGTATGATGGCGATCATATATGTGGGAGCTGGGGTCTATAAGCACATCCTTAAAGTGTCCCTAGTCATGAGAGTTTTGAGACAGGGCATCGATACTCCAAAGTAGACTAGTGTATACATTCGAGACCCCGACGAGGGGCGGTGGCCGGTCTCACAAGCCATTTGTGTTAGTTGGTTCACCTAAGATGTATACAGGTGCTCATTGGGTTATGAGTACACCGGACAGGATTCGCCGGGAACATGCTAGTTGGTATTATACATATCGTCGGATAGCAGTTCCCTGGTGACATGTGTACAGGTTAGTCTGTCGACCTGGGATCGTCATTTGTCTCGTGTGAGTTCCCACTGTGCTTTGATTTATACCCTACCACGGGTCAAAGGAGTCGTGCAAACAGGTATTTTTTGGGTACAGTCCCGAGCCACATGGAGGCAGTGAACAGATCGTAGGGTATTTGTCTCTCCCAGTATTGGGGGTGAGATCGCGCTGTGTTTAGGAGAGCCATTACACGAAATCCCTGGCCAGGGTAATAGAGATTTACTGGAAGGTATTCCAGTAGTATCTCAGGGTGTTCTGGGCTGCACTCTGACACGACTTATACAGCTATTGGGGGTCTGACTTTGACCAGCCTCCTAGGCCCTATATGCGATACTCATAGACGAACGGACCGGACTGTTACGGATATTGTCACTGTCAGACTCAGTAGGATTTTTGGATGAGTTCGCTCGTCAGCTTCCCTTCCGATCAATACATAGGCAACCGTTACGTACAGCCAGTACCTCTGACGTGCTAGTGGTTATACCCAGTGCCAGTGTATTGATGAGTCATTAGAGTCCCTCACAGACCATTTCCCAAGTTTGGGCGAAACGTTGTAGAGGCCATATGTTTTTATGGCAGGGTTCGGAAAATGCACGTGCGTTTACGCACGTGTCATTTTTCGGGCAAATAATACTAGTGGGCTTTGGTTTAAGCCGGATCCGAGTATTATACTGTGTAGATATAATATCTTTGTTTCAGTTGCATTTGTATTCGGTCGTAATACAAATGCGGGTATGTTTATACTAATACGGGGTTATCGTGAAATTCGTTTCAGGATCACTTTTGGAAGTTGCTAGTTTCCAGTTTTCTATCACCAGTATTTAACATTCGGTTAAATACGGATTTATCTTTTCTTCATGAGTGTGGAAGCTTCTAGAAGAGGTGATTAGGATTAGTGTGTCATCACTTTGCATTAATGGTTTAATGACTCACTTGTTGCAATAAATGTTTTTTGCAAGGTGGAATTTGCATTAATGAGGTTTTGTTTGCATGAAGGATATTTTGATTAAGATCTTTTTCTTTATGGTTACCTCCCTTCCTCCTACACTCACCCCCCACCTTCTTATAGTGGCCGGCCCCCCCTCCTTGGATGAGGATTGATTCAATTTGGCAAAAAGATTATGATAATTTAGTTCATGGAAATTTCATATAGCTTAATTTCCATTTACCCGATTCCAAAAAAAGGCAACTTCATTAACCGTTCATCCATAGTTTTGGACGTAACGAGACAAAGTGTTCTACTCATTCTCTACATAAATCTTGGTCATCTCTTTTGGAAAACATGATGATCGAGTTGCCTCGGTTCAGAGGCGGGAGCCCGTTTAAAGATCCGTCGATGTGGTGCCACCTGGACGACGAGACCGGAGATCGAGGAGATCGGAGCAGCCGCAGCAAAGCGTGGGATGATGGTTGAAGACCAAAGGACCCGGATCGTTCGGTATAACATTTCTACCCACTTTGTAGTTTGTTAGTTTAGCGTTAATGGCAGATCCTGGGATATAGTATACGATAGCGCCGTTCTAAAAAGTTTTTGTTCCGCATTTTGGCGTCTGTTAGACGGCCGGGGCGCTACCGTAGACTTACATTGGTATCAGAGCCTCGCCATTAAGCTTTACTGACTTGTGCTAACGCGTTTAAAAGATCGATCGAACAGAATTTCCGAAACTACATTTTTCTGTACAAAAGTTTCTGTCGATTTTAAATTAGGTCTAAAAATTATTTTGTGCACTTCAGAAAACAGAGCAGGCTTTTTGATGCAAACTGTAAAAATTTGGTCACGTCATCTCATATAACAGCCGCGGATCCGCGGTCAAACCTAGGGTTTGACCGTGCATCCGCGGCCGTTTAGTGGGAACAGTGCTCCAAAATTGTTCAGGGGCTTCTACACAGTAAATTGTGGTTTTTGGTAGTATTCTTTTGGGCCTAGATTTTATTACTGTACACCAGATGTACGTGGGGCCCAATTCGGGAAATTTTGTCGATCGAAATTTTAAACTTGTTAGTTTACAGTACTTATATTATATCTCCGACTGTGAATATCATTCGATCGGAAAACCGCGTCTGATTGCTATAGTTCTTTTAGACGGGTTTGCGAACGTGACATTCGCGTTGATGTTCTGTGTTGTGCTGTGATGTTGCGGATTTGTCGTGGTAGATAGCAGTGTGCAATGGTAGTGCTGTTTGGAATTATTTGTAAATTTGATATTGCGGGGCGAGCGTCCGACTTGTGGACTGCCGTCACTGCCTGTTTGTATAATATTCTTTTGGGGCACGACCGGGCAGAGGTCGATGTACCCCTTGTACATATTTTTATTTCTGTACTAGGTTTACCCCGCGACGGAGTGCACGGATAGCCGGGTACTGGAGGGCAACGGGTCCGTATCTCATGACTATGAGAGGCAGAGGGGCCTCACTCTAGAATTGGCAGACTATTCGCCACACTAGTAGGGGGTACAGGTTGACCCAAGGAGGGGAGCTCAAGTTACCGGATTCCGTGAAGTGCCGGGTGGTCCATTCATTTTGCTGTAGGGGGCTGCCTCGCTTCAGCTTTTGGTGGGTAACTTGCCGCACCCGTAGGGGTCTAGGTTTCATTGCACAGGCTATCCACACGACCAGGGAAACGTCGGGTTTCTGTAGCGGCTCTGTGAAACCCGGGGATCCTAGATTATCTGTATTGTTCTGTGATGCTTATTACTTTTCTGTGATGTTGCATTTATCATGCCTGGAGCGATTATTATATATTAGTATATATATATACTAGTAGATGGTGTATATGTTTTGCACCCGCACTAGTCCAGTCCCCGCTTTGTCGTTAGTTAAGTAACCTAACGGGTAATGACGGGACCCAATGACGAATGCGGATGGAATATACGTACATTTTATTTTCGTTCTTTTCTGGTGTAATCGATTGATGGGACTGCATTGATTCTTATCAATGCAAGGATAAAACAAACCTATATTTGATATTGTCGGAACAAATTTTAAAAAAGAGTTGTTACAAAGATGTTTCCTTTTGTTATGCACAGTGGTATTCGGTTATGAATATCCTGCACCTCATTCGACGAGGCAAGGGCCGAGATCCCTTCACCGGGAGTGACCCTTTGGGCAGAAGTTTGCGTCAGGGTAATAACTTCAGTATAGTCGATCACAAGTTGATTTGCATCGCGGTATTCAGTTAGAATATCCTGCACCTCATTCCACGAGGAAAGAGCCAAGATCCCTTGACCGGGAGTGACCTCTTTAGCAAAGGTTTTCGCCACTATATTTTTATAAAAAGCTATCAGGTTCTTTCAACGAGATCAGGTTCATTACGTTAAAGGATTTTAACCAAAAACTAGCCGTAACCCTCTGTCATTTCTTATGGATGGTCAGTAGTATTCAAGGTGTGTTTTTTGGCCTACGTCAAGGCATAGTGTTTGGTAGCTGCTGGGGTATTCATTTGTTGCATAGATAGATGCATTTTTTTAGGACAGACGTACAGCCTTTTTGGCCTACGTCAAGGGCATGTACGATGACCTAAATTAATCAGGACAACGACGGGTAGAACTTGACATGTGGCTTATGATTTGTTGGCCTACGTCAAGGTCATAAGAGCATGGGATAAAAATTATATCGGGAGTTTCAAACATACATGAAACTTGCAAAACATGAGCATACCTTCTGGAGTATGATAACATGAGTGGATTCCTTCACGTTATCATGCGATGAGAGTTGGATCCCGATTCCCACTGATGAGTTGGTTTACTCTTCGGGTGATCCCGATTGATTCTTCTTTCAGGTTTGGAGGGGAATTTGACGGAACAGTGGGAGGTTTCCTGATTAGATAAAGTGTTAACTATTCTGATCTAGGTTAGAGTGCACGCAGAGTGTTTCTTTTCTCTTTCTCTTTGGCAGCGACCTTTGACCGACCATAGACTATAACTCAGTGACCAAGTTGACCGAACCTTCTTAAAATACTGGCTTTTGGATTGTCCGAGTTGCATAAGTCATTTGCAGCTCCTTCTTTTACCCTTTGTATTTCTCAGAACACCCCGTATTATTACGGATATCCACTTCCATTGGATAAATCCATCGTATGGTTATATACGAACTCAAAGGGACTTCTTCGAGGATGGATCCAGGTTCAGGAGAAATAGAATTGGTTTATTCAGTTGTCTTTTATTATCACCTTCTCTACGATTGCGAGGGCTCCTTGGTTTAGGAGAGTACACCTATTACACTTATTGGATAGTCTTCTTCCAAACCATAGGCAGGTGCCAAAAGGTAGGGAATGAAGAAAACCAATTAGCCTAAATAGGGTGTGCAGAAGGTAATATGTAAAGACAAGATAAAGGGATTAGAAAGAGGGCAAAGTAAATTGCGACTACTAACATTCATGAACAAACCGCGTACTTCATCGCCACTCCTATTTCACCTTTAATAGAATAATGTATTATTCAGTTGTCTTTTATCATCACCTTCTCTCAAGTTGCGAGTACTCCTAGGTTTAGTAGGGTACATCTATTATGCTTACTGGACATTCTTCATCCAAACCATAGGCTGATGCCGAACGGTAGGGAAGGAAGAAAACCATTTAGTCTAACGATGGTGTACAGAAGGTAACGACTAAAGACAAATAAAGGGAATTAGAGAGATGGCAGGGAAATATACGGTTAAAGTCATGAATCTGTACTATGGACGAGGCATTACAAAGAATACCAGGATACCCCTTCGAAACATTTTCATGTTTCAATTACACTGTGCATTGTTAATTGTAAACTGATTTCCCAATTAAACCCTTGCTCTAGGGTATGTATTTACCAGGTATCATTCTCACATCTCTATAGTTTTACAGATAATGAGTGGCAGTAAGTTATTGGGAATTTGGTGATCATCCTCATTATATCGGAATTCGTTGTAATTGGTGATATTTGAGGAAATCGCCTGGGGACAGTTTTCAACCTACGACACACATGTTTTGAGTTATTAAACTCAGAGGACTTATACAGAGTATAGTATGTTGTCCAGTGTCCATCAGGACAAAGGGGTTGGTCCTCGTACTATGTTATATTAACTTGTGACTTCTCTAGTTTTTCGACAAGTGTTTCATAGATATACAAAGTCTAAGTTTTGAGAAGCTGTGGGTATAAGAATAAAGTAGAGAACAACATGTCGCAAGTATCGGGATTCTTCAAAGAGATTGAAGATGTAGATTCTTGTGATTGGTATTCAGTTAATAGTAATCATTTTGAGAAACTTGTTTCTCTTTCAGGTTACTCATAATTGGATGTATTCCTAAGTTGAGTAATGCTGATTAGCCTCTCTCTATTAAGTTGATATGCACTGGAGACAGCTGCATGATTAGAATCCGGTTCCAATTAAATAAGTGCCAATGTTTCTATATTGGATATAGAATGGTTCAGATCTTAACGATGTTAAGGTATGAGGAGTTGTCCAGCTTATGCTTAAAACCAGACACGGGATAACTCAAGGCACGTTTCTGTAATGGAAGTTTGTGGGTTGACCCTGGTTTTGATGAGGGTTGATTTTCTACCATCAAGAAGATCAATAGTTATATTGTTCTTGACTCGCCACAGTTTTAGTAAAATGGGTTTTTTCAGAAAACAGTAGTGGGAGTATGGTGGAACTGGAAGTGATTCCAGAACCGCAAACGATTACGGAAAATTTAATAGGACCTATATATTCAATCAGGTTTGACATCCAATAGCCACTCCGCAGATATAGTGGGTAACCTCAGACACCCGAGAGGTACTCCGGTAGCCTCAAGGACGGTGACAAGGAGGTTCTTGTTTACCCAGACTTGACACTACTGTTGTTCCAGGCTATGAGACCCGGCAGGAGATTAAGTATAGCGTCGTTCTAAACTAGCTTTAGAAGTGCACGTATATATTATTCTGCCAGAGGGTTGTCGTAGTCAGTGGTTGCAGCGGAAGCATAGTTGGCAAGTAGCTTATGTCTATTTATAGGCTTGAGCAAATATAGCGGACATAAGATCGTCTATTTTTGATGTGACAGTCATGGGTTTGACTTCATCAGAATAGGGGATGGATCTGTTAAGAAGGTAGTAGGGTGTGATGTCTTGGTATTTGGATGACATACACAGAGTAGGAAGTAAAATTCCTATACTACGATCGGTTATACTGTGGTTGTCACACAGTTGTTTCTCCACAAAGGATATGGATATAATATCTGACATTCTGGTTACTAGATCTATGTTTTTAGATCTAGATTTGGGTAGTTTCCCAATGTGGGTACTTTGACAATATTCTAATAGTATTTTAGAATAGATGACTCCTGGCATGGTGGTGTACCTGCAGGTGATGGAGTCACCCTCTCTAAAGGTATCTTAAAGACTAAAGGGGAGAGGGATGTGCATGATTGGCAGATCACTTGCTTAGGCAAATTGAGTCAATCGTGAGATGTCAAGTACCACACCAGATGTCGTTTTTCACTAGATGCGATAAGTTTGTATTAATCCAATCCTGAAGAAACACAAGGAAGCAGTTTTAGAACATAAGTACATGTTCTACGGATTTGATGACGGCGGCCTCCTTCGGGAGACAGTTATCATTCCTGGCTTCAAAGGTGACATAGATGACAGAGTGATTGTTAGAGTTATAGTTTTCCCTCTGAAGAGGGACGGTATTATGGACAGGTGGTCCAAGAGGATACTGTGGGAGGCACGGTGCGCGATACTGATTAGGTTCAGTGATCAATACAGTCTAAGAAGTTTGGATTTGGAGTTCATTTATGAACTAGGTCCCATCAGATATCCAGACATATTCTAAGACAGGTATTACTCGATTCGGGAGATGGCTTTCTCCGAGAACTTGAGATTAAGAGAGACATAGAAAGAAACATTAGGGCGGATCCACTCACCGAGGCTATTTCTCGAACACAATAGTTTTACAAACGAGCTTTGTGAAACTGATTAGTAGAGGAGTTGGATGTTCGGTATCACACGAGCTGTGAGTACGCGACATCGCAATAATTAGCCTTAAGTGCAAGTGGGAGATTGTTGGATATAGTGCCCTCTAAGTCAATTATTGGATCGCAGGTACATGATTGCAATGATTGAGGGAGGACCTATACCGATAAAACAGTCTTACTCGAGATGATAGTATGCTATCTGGTTTGTCTTTATCATCATGTAAATGTTGATAAAGCCCTTAGGATCTTGCTTGACTACCAGTAGTATGATGGCGATCATATATGTGGGAGCTGGGGTCTATAAGCACATCCTTAAAGTGTCCCTAGTCATGGGAGTTTCGAGACAGGGCATCGATACTCCAAAGTAGACTAGTGTATACATTCGAGACCCCGACGAGGGGCGGTGGCCGGTCTCACAAGCCATTGGTGTTAGTTGGTTCACCTAAGATGTATACAGGTGCTCATTGGGTTATGAGTACACCGGACAGGACTCGTCGGGAACATTCTAGTTGGTATTATACATATCGTCAGATAGCAGTTCCCTGGTGACATGTGTACAGGTTAGTCTGTCGACTAGGGATTGTCATTTGTCTCGTGTGAGTTCCCACTTTGCTTTGATTTATACCCTACCACGGGTCAAAGGAGTCGTGCAAACGGGTATTTTTTGGGTACAGTCCCGAGCCACATGGAGGCAGTGAGCAGATCGTCGGGGATTCGTCTCTCCCGGTATTGGGGGTGAGATCGCGCTGTGTTTAGGAGAGCCATTACACAAAATCCCTGGCCAGGGTAATAGAGATTTACTGGAAGGTATTCCAGTAGTATCTCAGGGTGTTCTGGGCTGCTCTCTGACACGACTTATACAGTTATTGGGGGTGTGACATTGACCAGCCCCCTAGGCCTTATATGCAATACTCATAGACGAACGGACCGGACTGTTACGGATATTGTCACTGTCAGACTCAGTAGGGTTTTTGGATGAGTTCGCTCGTCAGCTTCCCTTCCGATCAATACATATGCAACCGTTACGTACAGCTAGTACCTCTGACGTGCTAGTGGTTATACCCAGTGCCAGTGTATTGATGAGTCATTAGAGTGCCCCACAGACCGTTTCCCAAGTTCGGGCGAAACGTTGTAGATGCCATATCTTTTTATGGCAGGGTTCGGAAAATGCACGTGCGTTTACGCACGTGTCATTTTTCGGGCAGATAATACTGGTGGGTTTTGGTTTAAGCCGGATCCGAGTATTATGCTGTGTAGATATAATATCTTTGTCTCAGTTGCATTTGTATTCGGTCGTAATACAAATACGGGTCTGTTTATACTAATACGGGGTTATCCTGAAATTCGTTTTAGGATCACTTTTGGAAGTTGCCAGTTTCCAGTTTTCTATCACCCGTATTTAAAATTCGGTTAAATACGGATTTATCTTTTCTTCATGAGTGTGGAAGCTTCTAGAAGAGGTGACTAGGTTTAGTGTGTCATCACTTTGCATTAATGGTTTAATGACTCACTTGTTGCATTAAATGTTTTTTGCAAGGTGGAATTAGCATTAATGAGGTTTTGTTTGCATGAAGGATATTTTGATTAAGATCTTTTTCTTTATGGTTACCTCCCTTCCTCCTACACTCACCCCCCCACCTTCTTATAGTGGCCGGCCCCCCGTCCTTGGATGAAGATTGATTCATTTTGGCAAAAAGATTATGATAGTTTAGTTCATGGAAATTTCATACAGCTCAATTTCCATTTACCCGATTCCAAAAAAAGGCAACTTCATTAACCGTTCGTCCATAACTTTGGACGTAACGAGACAAAGTGTTCTACTCATTCTCTACATCAATTTTGGTCATCTCTTTTGGCAAACTTGATGATCGAGTTACCTCGGTTCAGAGGCGGGAGCCCGTTTAAAGATTCGTTGACGTGGTGCCACCGGGACAACGAGACCGGAGATCGAGGAGATCGGAGCTGCCGCAGCAAAGTGTGGGATGATGGTTGAAGACCAAAGGACCCGGATCGTTCGGTATAACATTTCTACCCACTTTGTAGTTTGTTAGTTTAGCGTTAATGGCAGATCCTGGGATATAGTATACGATAGCGCCGTTCTAAAAAGATTTTGTTCCGCATTTTGGCGTCTGTTAGACGGCCAGGGCGCTACCGTAGACTTACATGTTTTGTGTCGATGCTAGACATTGTTTATGCTGATTTCATTATGATACCTCATTTTAAATATACAAAAATCTCACTGAGTTATGAAAGCAGTTTCTTCAGTACATGTATTCTGTTTTCATGCATTCATACATCATCCATATGATATATTGCTATTTGTGGCACTGACACGAGCATTGATATTACAGTTGTTAGAGGCATTACCCTAGCCATTGTTATAGGCTGCATGTTATATATTTGAGGATATATATTGATCGTATGACCTAGGATTGCATCATACATGTGATTTCTGTTCGTAGATGTTTTCTATTCACGAGTTGGCAACTCACCCCCGTTGTGCCACAGTTTCTTGCAGGTTTTGCCGTACAGGTTTGATTACGGCCTTGCTGGCACTACTTCCATTTCCGGGTGATTTGCTAGTGGGTGGGTTCACTTGTATCGTGACCATCAGTATATTTGGTATATTATTATTCAGTTGTATCTAGAAGTTCCATCAACCAAACATGTATTATTTCAGAGATAGAGACCGGTGATGTTTATTCTTTCGACCTTAGAGTCGCGCGTTGTATTTCTATGGATTTCATGTTGTTTTGAGTTTCCTTTTCTGTTGTGATCCTCGCCCTTCGGCGTTGTATATTATATTGCTTGCGTGGTTTTGACCGTCGATTGAAGAAGAGCTAGCTGCCGCTTGGGGATGCCTTTATTCATTATACATGCTTTATCAGGTTTTGTACCCGTTTGGGGTGAGTTTTTACGAAGGAAACTCTGCCGAAATTTTTAGAAAAGACTTGTGTTTTTAAAATGCATATTTCGGCGTATGTTGCAAACTATTTGATTTAAAAATGGTTTTCCTCCACTCTACTACTTTCCTTGGTTTGGATTTCTGGGTTTTCGACTTGCTTAGATTACGTACGCCTCGAGACGTTTCGTAGTCTAAGTGCCGGTCATGTTCCGTACTTTCGGGTCGTGACAATGCCATTTCATTTTGGATTAAACATTTAGGTTAAATGTTTATGAGGTGGAAAGTGTGAGTGTAAGTTTTGGCTTGGATTCTTGTGGTGGCATGATGTTGTTTTGTTTGTGGTGTGGGATATTTGTTCTGGGCAAAAGAGATATTTTTTATTGAGTTGTTTTTTTTAGTTGCTAGCATACTAGATTATATATTGCTCACAACAAATACTCACAGCACACAACACTAAAGAAAAAGGCAGCCAACTTCTTCACATGCTTTTTCTTTTCTTGAGCTCACACTTCTTCACTGACATGGCATCTTATTCATCCTCCACCCAAACCCTCTTATGAGTTGAGAATCCTTGGGTGTATTGAGACAAAAAAATCACAAACTCTCTCTACTTCATTTTGGCTATCTAGGCTAGCAAACTAGATACCCGAGTTGCTTCGGTTTTGAGGCCGGAGCCCGTATTATTAACCTTCGACGTGGACCGTCTTCGATGGGGAAGACCGGAAATCAAACTTGATCAAGGAAGCTGCGAGGAGCTTGGAACAGAGGTTGAAGACCGAAGGACACGGATCGTTCGGTATAACCATTCTAATTCCTTTGCATGTTTTGTTATCTATGGCTTATGGGTCGATCCGTAGACTCGGGTTCCGTTAGCGCCGGTTTCTAAAAGTTTTTGTTCCGCATTTGGCCACGGATTGATGTCTGGGGCGCTGGAGTAACCCAACATGGTATCAGAGCCACTCCATAAGCCTTAGTTAACTCTTTGCGATATTAGAAATCAGCCGTTTTTGTCGTGCAAAAACTGTCGACAAAAACAGTTTCAAAAACAGAAAGTTTGAGATGTTTGCACATCCCGCGGGCTCGGGGTTTTAACTGAGAAGCTCCGGGGTTGTGCATAGGCACCCCGGGGAATCGCTGGGGGGCCGAATTGCTGGGCCCACTCCCCAAGATCACCAAAAGGTGGTCTTAGCGGTAGGGACCCGAAACTGCCCCACCTTGGGCAGTTTTAGGTCTGCCTCATCCCCTGGCCACCTCGTGGCGGCCACGTGGGTGGGGTACCCCCTTTCTGCCCCCCGACTCGAAGTTAATTTCGTTCTCTAACTCCTCACGAAGATTCGGATGCGTTTTATTTTGATTCGGACTTCCGAATTGGCTTAAACGGTCGGTTTTTGGAACTTTAGCTCACTGTTTTTCATGGTTTTGGAAATTGGTTTAGTTTGCTAATTGCGTGCGGAATTCTAATGTCATAGTTTTCAGTACATACATTACTATCTGCGATTGTGAATGTCATTAGAGCGGTACAACTCGTCTAACTGCTATATGCTCTTTTTGACGGGTTTGCGAATGTGACATTCACGTTGATGTTTTGTGTTGTGCTGTGGTTGTGTCGGGATCGTCATGGTGGATAGCTTGGGTGCAATGGTAGTACAGTTTGGATTTATTTGTACATTTGATATTGCATGGCGAGCGTCGACATGTGGACTTCCGTCACTACCAGTTTGTATATTATTTGTTTAAGGCACGACCGGCTTGAGGTCGATGTCACCGTTGTACATATTTTTCTTTTCTGTACTAGGATTACCCCACGGTGGAGTGCACTGATAGCCGGGTTCTGGAGGGTAATGAGTCTGCATCTAATGGTGTTGAGACGGAGGGGCACTCACTCTAGAATTGTTGGGCTATTCGCCGCACTCGTAGGGAGTACAGGTTGACCCAAGGAGGGGTGCTCAGGTTACCGGATTCCGTGAAGTGCCGGGTGGCCCATTCACTTTGATGAAGGGGGTTGCCTCACTTTTTGTTTTGCCGGGTAACTTGCCGCGCTCGTAGGTTTCTAGGTTTTTATTGCACAGGTTATCCACACGATCAGGGGAACTTCGGGTTTCACTTGCGGCTCAAAGGAAACCCGGGGCTCCCAGATTATCAGTATTGTTCTGTGATGCTTATCGCTTATCTGTGATGTTGCTTATATCATGCCTGGATGATTATTATATATTGTTATAAATATACTAGTAGATGGTGTATATGTTTTGCACCCGCGCTAGTCCAGCCCCCACTCTGTCGTTAGTTAAGTAACCTAACGAGTGATGACGGGGCCCAGTGGTGAATGCGGATGGCATATACATACATCATATTTTCGTTCTTTTCTGGTGTGATTAATTGATCGGACTGCATTGATTTTGATCAACGCAAGGAAAACAGACCTATACGATGTTGTTGGAACAATTTTCAAAAGCTGTTATTACAAAGACATTTTCTTTTATTTTGCACAGTAGTATTCGGTTATGAATATCCGGCACCTCATTCGATGAGGTAAGAGCCGAGATCCCTTCATCGGGAGTGACCTCTTGGGCAGAAGTTCACGTCGTGGTAATAACTTCACTATAGTCGATTACTTTTTTGCTTTGCATCGCAGTATTCAGTTGGAATATCCTGCACCTCATTCTACGAGGAAAGAGCCGAGATCCCTTCGCCGGGAGTGACCTCTTTAGTAAAGGTTTTCGCCACTATATATTTGTAAAAAGCTATCAGGTTCCTTCAACGATATCTAGTTCATTACGTTAAAGGTTTTTCGCTAAAGCCCTCCGTCATTTCAGACAGGTAGCACATAGTTTTTATGCTATGTTTGTTGGCCTTCGTCAATGCTTAGTGTATGGTAGCTATTTGTTACTTTTCTGTTGCATAGATAGATGCGTTGGTTTGGGACAGTCGTATTGTTGGCCTTAGTCAAGGACGAGTACGGGTGGGTTCAAATTAACCTGGACAATGACGGGTAGAACTTAACATGTGACTTATGATTTGTTGGCCTTAGTCAAGGTCATAAGAGCATGGGGTAAAAATCACATAGGGAGTTTCTAAAGAAACTAAAACTTGCCAGGTGATTGATCGATTTTCTGTTGTGTCGGTTTAGAAAATGTATAGAAATCACAACCAAAAATATTTGACCGCAATCAATAACGGTGTCGAATTGTAACGCGTTAGTAAGTGCGGATCGTCCACAGGGATTGTGCGATTCGTTCGTATTTTGTTTTGTTTGAATTGAAAATTTAATAGAAAAGAAAAGCAAAAACGATTCAAGATTTATATCGATGAATTTCAAGAATCAACTAATTCTAATCAAGAATCAAGAAGGCGTTAAACATCAAGAATCAAGAAGGATAGAATTCCAATCGATTTAAGTTTCAAGATTTGAAGTAAAGCTCGTAGGAATCGATTAGATCGTAGATGTGAAGAATACTAGAAATTACCGTTTCTTATCCATTAACAAATTGATGCTAAATCGATGTCGATTGATCGAGGATTAAGGATTTTGCGAAGAATTAGGGTTTCTTCATCCTATCCTTTGTCCTTTCGATGAATCGCATTCACAAGATAGCTTCTAGGATATCGAATGATTGATCGTTGATCTCTAGATCGTATGAAAAGAATCAAGAACGCATTTCGCATCGATCTAGATCATCGATCATTCAATTTTCAAGAATTTACAATCGTTATAGGACTTAAGAAAACGTTTAAAGATTCGTCTCATCATTCTACAATCGTTTCGACTCCACCACGAGCGGAGTTTTATTCAAGCATCATCTCAAAGAATACATTTAAGAATTGAAAATGAATCATAATGCTCGAATTGAAATATAAGCAAGGTAAAAGAATCTTCACATTTATTTATTCTACAAATTGTTACACATTGCTCAAGACTATAAGAATTTGAGAAGGAACAAGATTGTCGAATCTAGCGTTGCATAGGCTCCTTGAGTCGTGGATCGGCTTGGATCTCGTGCTCCGTTGAAGTCCGGCTTCGCTTCTAAAGGATGGTTGAAGACTTGCTTTGCTAGAACTCAAAGGATCTTGAATTTGGTTTCTTGATTGGATTAGGGTTAGGTTTTTGAGGTGGCAAGAGTTGGGTTGAAGAGGTGATAGAACAACACTCAACAACAAATGAATTGAGGAACAAACTATTGAACAACCTTTTCAAGAGAGGCCTAGGGTCCTTTTTATAGGTTTCTAAAGCCCTAGATCTAAGATTTTGAATTTTGAATTTCCCTCCAAAAGTTTGTTATAGGGAGAGGCTTCTAGAAGTAGTTAGTTAGGAGCTTAGCTTCTACCTTAAGCTAGAAGGTTAGGGAGAAGGTTCTAGGCTCTTAATTTAGTTAGGGTGAAGCTTGCTTTGGAAGCTAGGAATGTTTAGTTTAGAACCCAAGGGATTGCTGATCTGGCAGAATGTTCAGGAGTTTTCTGGAACTTGCAGAGGCTTTCTGAGGTGCTTAACTTGAGATAAGAGGTCTGGCCTAAAATATTCCTGCTGACGTGTCATTGCCGCCGCGGTTCCGCGTCGCAAGGCGGCTCCGGCCGTGGAACCGCGGCCAAGTTGGAGTCTTAGGGCTTCAACTCTCTAGTGTTGCTTCCTGATGTCTTATTGGTGTTTTCTGATATGTTGAATCTCTTAATGCCTTTTAGATCATTGCCAGATTCCAAATCCTTGAGTTGGCATATTCTTTAGCAGCACTGTTATGTAAATTTGACCGTTCTTCTGTAATTTCCTGCACAGACTTCAAAACACAAGTTGCGCTACACAAGAATGATGCGATGTTATGAAATACAGTCAATTTCCCTTGAAATGCCGGTTTTATAGTATAATACATGAAATCTGGTATTTTACGACTGTTTTGCTAATATGTGCTATATGAATGCCGAACAGCTCTAGATGAATACAATTGATAGGGAAATTGCCTGTTTAAAGATGCAGTATTTTCGACTGATCAAATTCCCCCAAACGTATTTTCGGTCGTCTCGAGCGAACTGTTTTATTAAAAAGAGAAGGAGAAAATAAAGAAAGAGAAAAACTAATTAGCACACTTTCGTAAGCAACACGATTGCACTGAGCACGTGCAACAAGCCTTTAAACCTCTAGGTGTCCCTAGTAGGAGGAGTGTTGTCTCCTGAGGGTTTTCAGCGGATTGCACCCACAAAATCCAATAATAAAAGGAAGACCGTGAATATTACATTTAAAGAAAAGAATTGTAAAAGAAAAGCTTTGAAAATTAGGGTTTCCAACTAAGCTAGCTTTTCGGTTGTCATGAGCCCTATCTTAATAGTCATGAAAAGATGTCAGAAATCACGTCCTCCCTTAATAAAACATCGTCTTATTCTTCATTCCTATCTTTCTTCCAAACATCGATCATATAACCCTGCGTGTGTGTAAAGACATCCCTACACCCGGAGAATTCAATTCAAGTTATCATACTCTTGCCCATCAGCCTCAGTACTTTTTAATTAATGAATATTTAGATGAGATTGCTCACACACTTTCATGTGACCGTTAATACTTCTTGAGGTACTAACCGACCGATTACTCATGTGCTTGCTTATTTGGTGTATTTTCCTCGTCTTGCACCACCTAAGGCTTAGCAGTGACTCCAAGACCAGTTGGCCTTAGGGCACTAGGTGAAGAGGCACCCTCGCTATATTTTTTTATTGCTGCCTTGGGGATAACAAAACCAGTGTCCATTTTTCTCACCATTTTATATTTTCTTCATTTTTTATATTTCCTTCATACATCGGCTTTAAGACAAGAGCATTTCAAGGTATCCTCTACTATCCCGAGTTTCAAGACGTGTGTAAGTGCGAATAGTAAGGTATCAACTTTCAAAATGTTTGGCTTCCAGAATAGAAACTATTTTTCAGACTTATTTTTATCCTCAGATTAGTGACTTCTTTCATCTTACTAACCCTTAGGACAACGGCTCATAACTACTTATTACTAGTTCGTATAAGAAAACTTCTAATTTTCTTGGTTTTCTTAAATTTTTCAAATCTTTTGGATGTAATTTTTCACTATCTAATCTTTCATTATCTTATTTATGTACAAAAATATTTATTTAGAATTAATTTTTTTTAATTTTTTTAAAATTTTTTTTATAGGTTTTCAAAAAAAATGTTTTGTGCTTATGAAAATGATATGCAAATGATGCAAAAATAAGCACAAACCTCCCCCAAACTTGTTTTCAACCGTGTCCTCACTGTTGCCATCTGCTATATTTACAAAACCTGTAAGCCTTGGAGGAATTTATTAGTGGGGGAAAAATATATAAGTGAAGATCCTCCCCCAAACTTATTCTTTTCACTCACCTCCATTCAAAAATTGATGCAGTGATATACAGGACATGGAAGTGAGACGGAGGAATTTTAATCCAAATAAAATGGCTCCTGTAAGAACAGGAGCTCCTCCGTGGGGTCAGTGGAAAAATACGGCTTTAGTCTATGTCTATTCACTTTGAAAAATGTGCCGTTTTTAACATTTTCTACTTCTACTGTCCCGTGCGGGTATACAGACCGCACAACAAAAGGTCCCTTCCACCGAGATCAAAGCTTACCCGCGTGAAGGTGTAGTCGTGAATCATAAAGAAGGACTTGATGACTTGGTGTAAATGTTTTCCTCAAAATGTTTTTTTCGTGAAAAACCTTAGTCCTATTCTTTACGATTACAGCATTATCATAAGCTTCATCGCGGAGTTCGCTTAGCTCATTTAATTGCAGCTTCCGAAAGTTGCAGGCTTGGTTTAGGTCAAAGTTGATTTTCTTAATAGCCCACAAGGCTTTATGCTCAATCTCGACCGGCAAGTGACATGCCTTCCCAAATACTATCCTATATGGCGACATCCCTAGGTCGGTTTTAAATGCAGTTCGGAATGCCCAAAGAGCATCCGTCAGTTTGGTCGACCAATCTTTTCTATTCTTAGCAACAGTCTTCTCCAAGATTTGTTTGATCTGTCTATTCGAAATCTCAGCCTGCCCGCTCGTTTGGGGATGATAGGGTGTAGAAAGTCTGTGGTTGATTGCGTATTTCCGCCTCAGAGTCTCGAAAGACCTGTTGCAGAAATATGTCCCATTATCGCTAATGATAGCGCGTGGGTGTCCAATTCGCGAAAAGATATTATCTTTTAAGAACTTAATGACAACTTTCTTGTCATTATTGCGACATGGAATGGCTTCAATCCACTTTGAGACATAATCAACCGCCAGCAGTATGTACAGATTCCAAAAGGAGTTGGGAAAGGGAACCATAAAATCAATGCCCCAAACATCAAAAATTTCAACCACTAAGATGGGTTGCTGAGGCATTTCATTTCTCCAGGAAATTCTACCCGTGTACTGACACTGTGTACAGGTTTTGCAATGCTCAAATGCGTCCTTGAACAAGGTCGGCCAATAAAATCCACATTGCAGAACCTTCTCCGCCGTCTTTTTAAGACCGAAGTGACCTCCACAGGCCCGATCATGACAAAAAGAAAGAACACTCTTGAACTCTTCTTTCGGGACACACCGGCGAATGATCTGATCAGGACAATACTTAAACAGATATGGATCATCCCAGTAAAACTGTTTTACTTGGGACAGAAAACGGTATTTGTCCTGTTTTGACCAATCGCTGGGTATAAGTCCCGTGACAAGATAGTTCACAATATCCCTGAACCAAGGTTCATTGGATACGCTCAAGAGTTGTTCGTCTGGAAACGAATCATTGATCGGCAGGGTCACAGGGGAAGAAGAGATGCGTGAAAGATGGTCGTCTACAACGTTTTCACATCCTTTCTTATCTTTGATAACAAGATCAAATTCTTGTAACGGAAGGATCCAACGTATTAGCCGACCTTTTGCATCTTTCTTCGCCAGAAGATGTTTCAAGGCGGAGTGGTCAGTGTACACAGCTATAGGTGAGCCAATTAAGTAAGGCCTGAATTTTTCTAATGCAAATACAACTACCAAAAGTTCTTTCTCGGTAGTTGTATAGTTGATTTGAGCATCATTCAGGGTCTTACTCGCATAGTAGATCACGTGTGGCATCTTTTCAATGTGCTGTTCTAAGACTGCACCTACTACAAAGTCGGAGGCATCACACATCAGCTCAAAGGGGTAGTCCCAATTTGGCAACGATAGAACGGGGGCTGTAGTGAGGGAGTTTTTGAGTGAGTCGAAAGCTGCCTCACAATCTGAGTCAAAGTGGATGGTCGTATCCTTGGCCAAGAGAAAAGTTAAAGGTCTAGCAATTTTGCTAAAATCCTTAATGAATCTCCTATAAAAGCCCGCATGGCTAAGAAATGATCGAATGTCCTTGACGCTTTTGGGATGAGGAAGGTTTTGAATGACATCTATCTTAGCTCTGTCAACCTCAATGACTTTCTGTGAAATAACATGTCCAAGCAAAATTCCCTCTTGGACCATGAAATGACATTTTTCCCAATTCAAAGTTAAGTTCTTCTCTTTGGATCGAGTAAGAACTGCGTCAAGATTCGATAGGCAATCAGAAAAAGAATCTCCAAAAATCGAGAAATCGTCCATAAAGATCTCCAGAAAATTCTCGACCATGTCAGAGAATATCCCCATCATACACCGCTGAAAGGTAGCGGGAGCATTGCATAACCCAAAGGGCATGCGACTGTAAGCAAAGGTACCAAAAGGACAAGTAAAACTGGTTTTATCTTGATCCTTTTTGGCTATGGGGACCTGATTATAGCCAGAGTATCTGTCCATAAAGCAATAATACTCACGTCCAGCTAAGCGTTCCAGCATTTGATCAATGAAAGGTAGAGGAAAGTGGTCTTTCCTCGTGGCAGCATTGAGTTTTCTGTAATCAATACATACACGCCACCCAGTTTGGGCGCGTGTCTGAATCAACTCATTTGCCTCATTGGTAATAACAGTGATGCTGGATTTCTTAGGGACGACATGTATTGGACTCACCCATTGGCTATCGGAGATTGGGTATATAATACCATTATCAAGGCATTTGATGATCTCTTTCATCACTGCTTCCTTCATGACGGGATTTAACCGTCTCTGTGGTTCTCGGGTTGTTCTGGCATCATCTATCACATGTATATGATGTTCTACAATCAAGGGACTAATCCCTTTGATGTCCGCCATGGTCCAACCAAACACCTCCCTATTAGATCTCAATACCGACAAAAGTGCATTCTTTTGCTCTGATGCTAGAGAAGTGGATATGATAACCGGTAAAGACTCATTCTCACCTAAATAAGCATATTTAAGATGAGAAGGTAAAATTTTGAGATCTAATGCTGGCGGAGAAATAATAGAAGGTAGGATCATCGAGTGATTTTTGGAGTCACAAAGAAGCTCATAGCCTGTGAAAGATACAGACTCAGGTGGTGATAAGTCGGGAGTGTCGGACTCAAGTGTGGGAAAAGTGTCCTCACTAAGATCATGTGTAAGATCAAACAGTGATGTGGTAGTGCCGTCGAGATCTGTAAAGCAAAGTTCCTTAACTCCGCAACTTTCGGGAGCAATCTCATGGACAGAGCACACATCAAGAATATGAGCAGAGGGTTCTGATGGCTAACTTCCAACTTTGTAGATGTTTAGTTCAATGGTCATATTTCCAAATGATAAGTTCATTGAACCATTTCTACAGTTTATAACAATATTGGAAGTGGCAAGGAAAGGTCGACCCAAAATCACCGGAATTTGGCTCCGGGGGTTCGCTATAGGTCGTGTATCGAGTACGATGAAGTCTACAGGGAATACAAATTCCCCGACCTTTATCAACACTGTAGGGTTCCTAGGCACACTAATGAGGTCTCACAAGACATCAACCATGCTAATTTCAAATTTTTCCAGTGCCGAGAAACCCTAATACGGATCGTTAACTAGAGTTTAGGCGATAACTACAACTAGTAAACTGCTTTACTAATAAGTGAACGGAAATACAACCTTTGTAGATCCGGTTCTCCACCTCCATTGCTCCGTGATGAAGTCCCTCCGCTGTACCCATTGGATCCCGGACTCTCACGGTGGTTTCATCGAAGAAATGATCGGGCTAGGTCGTCAACTTCGATGCCGAAGATGATCTACGTCGAGGCAACACAAGATCAAGCTCCAACTTCACCAAGTCATGAAACTTGTGAAGAAAACACCCTATACTACTTGGCAAGTGGTAGAGGATAAAGAAATAGGAAGTGGGTTCACTTTAGAATTGGATTTCTCACTCTTTTTCTCAAGTTGCCATTGATGGAAGCAAGGTTTTCTTCTTTTGTTCAAGAAGAAGAAGAGAAATTATGATAAGTATAAAATGAATTATCTTATCGTATAGCAACCATAGTTAGGTGTAGAGAATTAACTAAGGTTAGGTTTAATGGTTAGATTTAGGATATGAAGACAAAATGGTTACTTTAGTCAAAGATGCATGAAGCATCAAGAACCATCTAGTATGAAAGCAACCATTTAGTTTTTCTTTTCCTTTTTTTTAACCAAAAAAAAAAATAAATAGATAAATGAATAAGTGATTAAATCAAAACCCTAACCATTAACAAAACCATGGTTTAATTCTTTACACAAACCCAAGTTTGCATGTATCATCAAACATGATACAAACAAGAGCACAAAAGTATATCACATATACAACTTGTGTAATTCAAGTGAGAAAATCCATTTAAAGTGAACCAATACTAGTTAATGCAAAGTAATATATCAAATATATAATCATGCATTAAATCATTAAATCAACACCTGATTTAACGATCCGGTCATATCATATATGACCGACTAATATCGGATGTATCGACTTATTGAATCAAACCTCGATTCGATAACTAGGTTATATCACATACAACCATTCGATACATTCATTGCGAGAAAAGAATACGGTATCACATACACGCATTATTCTCGGTCCCGCACATATCTCATATGCTCTTTTATTTCGTTTCGCTTGAGCCAGGAAACCTCTGTGTAGGACTCTAAAGACTCGTCAATACGCCGGCAGCAGGTGATGATCATATCAAACACCCACAAGCCGCAAGCGGTCTGCTAAACGTAACGGCCACCCGGGTATTGAGTGATCAGAAGATCGACGAGCAAGCCCGCACACACTCCTGTGAATCCAACCAGTAACACTTACCGTATAGTTGTAGGGTTCCTAGGCATCCTAATGAGGTCTCACAAGGCATCAACCATGCCAATTTCAAAAATTACGGTGCCGAGAAACCCGACTACGGATCGTTGGCTAGATTTCTAGGCGAAAAAGCAAACTAGTTAACACTTAACTAAGGGATACGAATATACAACCTTTGTAGATCCGTTTGTCCACCTCCATAGCTCCACGAAGAAGTCATCTCCGCTGTACAAATCTGAAATCCGGGCTCTTGCGTCGGCTTTATCGGAGAAGAAACGGGCTAGGTCATCGACGACGTGCCGAAGATGATCTACGTCGAGGCATCGCTAAATCAAGCTCCGACTTCACCAAGTCCAAAAAACTTGTGAAGAGAACACACTCTACTACTTGGCAAGAGGTAGAGGATGAAGAAATAGGAAGTGTGTAGACTTTAGAATTGGATTTCTCACTTGTTTCATCAATCCACCATTGATGAAGTAAGGTTTCTTCATGAAGAAGAAGAAGAGGAAGAAGTTGATAAGTTATGATAAGTCTCTTTTTAAAAATAAAAACAATATGATACTTATCATGTCAACAACCATGGTTTAGTGTAGAGATTTAACCAAGGTTAGATTAGTGGTTAGGGTTAGAGAAGAGACAAGAATGGTGGACTTGTTCAAAGCTTCAAGAAGCTTCATAAAAAACAAAACTAGCAACCATTCTTGTTCTCTTTATCTTTTCTAATGAAATAAATAAAATAAAATAAAAAGATAAATGAATAAGATGAAACCCTAATCACTAACTAACCATGGTTTAATACTTTACACAAAACCAAACAAGAATGTATCATCAAACATGATACAATCATGTGCACAAAATATATCACATATACAATGTGCACAAATCAAGTGAGAAAATCCATTTAAAGTGAACCAATACTAGTTAATGCAAAGTAATATATCAAATATATAATTATACATTAAATCATTAAATCAACACTTGATTTAACGATCCGGTCATATCGCATATAACCGACTAGTATCATATGTATCGGCTTATCGAATCAATCCTTGATTCGACAACTAGGTTATATCGCATATAACCAATCGATACATTCATCGTGAGAATAGAATACGGTATCACATACACGCATTATTCTCGGTCCCGCACATATCTCATATGCGCTCCTATTTCGTTTCGCTTGAGCTAGGAAACCTCTGTGTAGGACTCTAAAGACTCGTCAATACGCCGGCAGCAGATGATGATCATATCAAACACCCACAAGCCACAAGCGGTCTGCTAAACGTAACGGCCACCCGGGTATTGAGCGATCAGAAGATCGACGAGCAAGCCCGCTCACACTCCTGTGAATCCAACCAGTAACACTTACCGTACGGTCCGGTCTGTTCGTCTGATATGTCGCATATCTCGCCTAGGGGTGGTAAACGTCAGACCCCAATAGCTCGATAAGTCATGCCGACGTAGGGTCCATAACATTCGTGAAACTACTGATAACACTTACCAGTATATCACTGCAACCCTGGCCAGGGATTTCCAGTTATGGCCAGTCGTGCATTGCGCAACATTAACCCCCAATACCGGGAGAGACGAATCCCCTCCTATCGCTCATTGCCTCCATGTGAATCGGGACTGTACCCAAAAACCACCTGTTTGCACGGCTCAGTAGAGCCATGGTAGGGTGGAAATCAAAGCATAGTGGGAGACACACAAGACTCTATGACGATCTCGGGTCAACAGACTAAGCTGTACCAGTGTCACCAGAGAACTGCCATCTGACGTGAGGTATAATACCAACTGGGAGTTCTCGGCGAGTCCGTTCAGTGTACCCAGTCTCCACTGAGCACCCGCATACCAACTTCGATGTCAAACACCAATGGATATGGGATCATCCATCGCCCATCGCATGGGTCGAGAAGATATGCGCTAGTCTACTGTGGAATATCGATGCCCCGTCTCGATATTCCCTCGACTAGGAACATTTCAAGGATGTACTCATGGACTACCCAGGCCCCACTAGTATGATCTACATCATAGTCCTGGAAGTCGAGTACACATCCTATGGGCTTTATCAACAT
Organism: Agapanthus africanus; assembly: GCA_030015575.1. Taxonomy (NCBI): domain Eukaryota; kingdom Viridiplantae; phylum Streptophyta; class Magnoliopsida; order Asparagales; family Amaryllidaceae; genus Agapanthus; species Agapanthus africanus. Next base: position 60,824,607 of record JASDDO010000029.1, read on the forward strand.
GTAATCAGAGAGACAGAAAGTATACATGTTAAGATAAAGTGCAACCAGATAGCGTACTATCATGTCGAGCAAGAAAGTCCTACCTATATATGTCCCAGCATCCACTACAATATACATCCAATGTACAGCAATGGCCTCTAGGGCATACATATAACTAACAATCTCCCACTTGCACTAGGGCCATCTGTAGCAGCGGTTGCAGTATCACATACTCAACCATCCCCTAAAGGTCTCTCTTTGGGAAAAGGCCTTCGTGTGTGGATCCGCCGTGTTGTCCTCTGAGTCTACTCTCCTAACCTCGATCACCCTGGAGATCAACTATCTCCATGATCAGGTGATGCTTCCTCAGAATTTGTCTGGGTCACTTATGGGACCAGGGTTCCAGGGCTAAAGCCACACTTCTATTGTCATACAATGGCAGGAACCTAGTTCATCTCATGAACCAATATATACCCAAACTTCCTCTTTGGTAGTATCTTTAATAGCGATGTTACCAGCCTTTATCGTCTAGTTTGCTACGGTATCTTACTTGGAACTCTTCCAATATACCGTCCCTTTACTGAGGGTAAAGACAGTGCCTGTGACTGACATTCAGTCGTCTTTATCACCCTGGAACACTTCCAGTGATTCTCCCCAGGATCGATTGATACCATCTCACTACATCTAGTGAGAATCCTAACATCCAATTACATCTATCTCATAGATGAAAACTCAGGATTTAGGAGGTATCACTTTGATCCCATTTGGGGAATCCTAGTGATAATAGGAGATTGACCGATCATAGTATAGGAAACTCTTTTCTTATCAAGAGTATGTTGTCTACGTACAATACGAAGATGACCACCTTACACTCTACTACCCTTTTGTATATACAAGGTTCGTCTACCATTTTGATGAAGTCAAACACTTTGACTATCACATCAAAACAGACGTTCCAACTCCGCGATGCCTGCTTTATTATGTAAAGCAACTTGCACATGTTTCCGCTGCTCCCACTGTTTACGAAGACCTCTGGCTGTGTTCTTATAGACGTTCTCTTCTAAATCGGTATTTAGAAAAGCAGTCAGGGCACCCAACCACCAGATATCGTAGTCATGGTATGTAGCAATGTTAAGTAGGATCCGGATGGACTTAAGCATAGTCACTTGGAAAAGGTTTCATCATTATCCATGCCTGGTTGATGACTAAAACCTTTAACAAGCCTAGCTTTGAAAGTCTCAACTTTTCCATCTACACCAAGTAATCTTCTCAAGATATACTTGCTCCTGATGGGGATTTAACCCTTCAGATATAGTAGCTAAAGTCCATACTTTGCTGGTGTACATGGATTCCATCTCAGAACGCTAAGCATCCATCCATTCTTACAGAGTCCCTACTCTCGATGGCCTGCTCGAAACTAGTTGGGTCATCATCTCATGATGCAATCCTTGCTCCCACTGTCATCGAGAAACCGAGGTATCTCTCAGGCGGATGAGGAACCCTACTAGATCGGCGGAGAGGCTGAGGTTCGTCGGGAACTATAGAATGTTATGGTTCTGTCAAATCATCAACTGCAGTTTTGTATAGCTGGAACCTTTCCAATTCTACAGAACTGATCCTGCCTCGATCTTGTCCGGATTTTGCTTTAAACATAGGCCGGACAACCCCAAATCTTAACTCGCTTAAGAGATGGGTTCTTCCCATACCATATCTTATATGGAGTGGTAGGCAGTGATTTGATTCAAACCTAATTCAATAGGTATGCAGCTTCTCAAGTGCATAACCCCAAAAGGAAATAGGTAACTCAGTAATACTCATCATAGAGCACACCATATCTAATAATGTGCAATTGCTCCGCCCTGATACACCGTTGTGCTGTGGTGTATTCAGAGGAGTAACACTGAGAGAAAATCTCATTTTCCTTTAGAATAGTCGAGGAATTCTATGCACAAGTATTCTCCTCCCTGATCTTATCATAGGACATAATACTTATACCCGTATTTTGGTTCTCCACTTCTAACTTATATTCTGTGAATATCTCAAAAGGTTCGGACTTATGTTTCAACAGGAATATATGACTGAATCTTGAGAGATTATCAGAGAATATAATGAAGTATAAAGAACCAGTCCTGGCATGTGTAGACAGGAGACTTTACATACATCATCATGTATCAGTCCCAAGAGTTCATTAACTTTTTCTCGGCTTCCAGTAAGCAGAGCTGGTGTCATTATATCTTTGTGACATGACTGGCAAGTTTCACAAGATGTAAATTTAAACTGATTTAAATATGCATCTAAAATGTAACTTTAGCCAGTCGGGTCGCATTGACATGACCTAGTCTATAATACCTCAAGAAGAATTCGTTCATTTCTGAACTCTTCTTCTTGTGTGTGTTCAGTATACTAGGAACTGTAGTTTGATTTAGAACGTTAATGCTTTTAGATAGCGTGCCTGAACCGATCAACTTTTGATATAGGAAGTGTTCAAAACATTATCCATCAATACAAAATTATATCCTTTCTTTACTAATAAAGAGACTGATATGATTTTGTATATCAGGTTCGGTATCTAATAGCATTTGTTCAGAATCAATGCATTCGTAATACAGGGTGACAGTGACCAACAGACTTGGCTGCAACACTTGCCCCGTTTTCTGCCTCATGAAACTTATCACCCGTTCTCAGTTTTTCTACTCTCTTGTAGCCCTATGTAACAGATTACATATCTGGGATCCTGATCCGGTATCATATACCCAGGATGCAGAGGATACTGAGAAACAGTTCTTTGTAATGAACACACCCGAAGGAGATGCATCATATGCACTTTCTTCGTTTGGGCGGCATAGGAATTCTGGTATTCCCCAATTTCCTGCTCTGTCTTATAACAATTATAAGTTGGAGCGGGACCAACGTTCCCCAGCTCAGTATAACAAGCGGGTTCGGTCAATACATCCGTATTATTATCTTGATTAAGGCGTGATATGGTCGCTACCAGGAGAGAGAGAGAAGAAAACACTCTGCGTGCGCTCTTACAAGATCAGATTGGTTATATATTTTATCTAATCAGGATGGCTCCCACTGTTTTTATCAAATCTTCCTTCAAACCCTAAAAGGAAAGACTAGCCGGGATTAATTACACTCTACAAGTTCGCCAATCTTTCAGCCAGTCCAGTGTCGGTACTTTGAGGGAGGTTCCCCGTGCTTTCGCACGGACCTAATTACTGTAAACTTCGTTTTCCCAGAGGCGTAACCCCGTTGACACCTTTCTAGACACCTACTTGATCGGCTAATTGCAAAGTGTAAAACTCTCCCAGGAGTAACAATTACTCGCAGTGGGTATCGGGATCCAACTATCACATAGAAGGTATGCAATCTCATTGCAAATTTCAACACTTGAAACTCCCGATAATGGTTTTTACCCCTAGCACCTATGACCTTGGCTAAGGTCAACAAATCATAGGTACTAGTCAAGTTCTACCCGTCATTTCGTGATTAATTAGACCCATCCACATAACCCTTGGCTAAGGTCAACAAAGCCACATGACTGTCCTAACTAATCGCATCATATGCTGTGTAGGAAGACATCACTTAGCTACCGTACACTGTGCCTTGACTATGGTCAACAAACACAGCACGAATACTAAGTACTCTACTTCCTAAAATGACGGAGGGTTGCGAATGGTTTTTGTGAAAACCTTTAACGCTTTGAACTTGATCTCGTTGCGGAATCAAATGGTTTTTAAATGGAATGTTTTTGAAGCTTTTCTAGTTTTGCTAAAGGGGTCACTCCCGGTGAAGGGATCGTCGGCCCTTTCCTCGTCAAATGAGGTGCGGGATATATCATATATATCACTGTGCAAAGCGAAAACTATAGAAGCGATCAAAGACAAACCGAGTGTGTAGCATCTGCCAGTTATTGCTAAAGGAGTCACTCCCGGTAAAGGGATCTTGGTCCTTTCCTCATCGAATAAGGTGCAGGATGTTCTATAATGAACACCGCGATGCAAAGCAAGAACTGTAGCTACCTGTTTTTATTTTAAAATTCGATTCCACAACATCAATTAGGTTTATTTTCTTTCATTAATCACATTAATGAATATCCCATCATTTAAGTCCTCCTAAACATCACAGATAAATATAACGTACGCCTATACCATCCGCATTCGCCTCGATGTCCCGTCTGCACCGTTAGGTTAGGTAACTAACGGCAGAGTGGGGCAGGGCTAGCGCGGGTGTAAAACATAAGCAACGTTTATATAATATATCATATATACTATATATAATATCTGTCACAGAACATCACATGATCACAGATAAATCACAGCAGAAGAAACATATGAAATATTGGATATACTAGGACGTCCGTGTTTTCAATACGAGCCAGTATAAAATACGGATTCCACGGTCGTGATGAATAGCCAATCCCACACCCCAAGACCCCTACGAGAGCGGCAAGCAACCCTACCAATTCTAGGGTTAGGAGACCCGGACTCGACTCCTCGAGTTGGTCTCCCACTGGACCCCAGAACCCGGTTACTTGTGCTCCCCTCCTTGGGTCTATCCTAGTGCAGAAAAGTAAATAATATACATCAACGGTGACATCTTCCGCAACCTGGAAGTGCCCCAATAAAAGAATATTACATACAAGTTTTTACATGAATGAAAATGAAAAACACTCATCTCACATAAAAAACCCCCGGCTATTCAAACACGACGATCCAATATAACATATCCAGCAACACATAACATCACATGTCATCAACGTAAGCAAACATGCGTATCCCAATTGTCGTTGACATATAGCAACGAAACCGGCGATATCACATATTACACTTACGGTCATAGAAAAGAAAGTGTAAAACTACAACAGTTGGAATCCGCAACCACCTCAGACATCGCATGCCTGACCAAATGAATTCTTTAGACATCGCATGCCTAACAATTATAAACCCCGCATTTTAGTCTCAAAATCGAAAACACTTTTCAATATCAAGTCGGGCAATTCAACAGGATTCCCGACATTCTGATCGAATGCTCGTCGCAAACTTCAGTAGACGGCCGCACCCCCGACGCCGTCGACGAAGTGCACCAAGGCGGAACACCGCTACCGGGAGCACCCGAACGGATGCTATCGGCGACGGGGTTCTCCTACAGTCACTTGGTCGGGGCTATGGGGTGAGGCTGTCTATTAAGTTTACCCGGCGAGTATCCGCGTACGCTACGTGATTGCGACGGACTTTTGATCACATCAAAACTCCGTGGCAACCGATCAAATGAGACTAAACTGCTATGTTTATAACATTCATTCCGTTATCTCATAACTATTTGCGAATTCCAATTATTGTATCACATTCCGGATAAATAGAAAATGTTAAACTTTCCGATCGAACAATCGAACACCCAAGTTTTCCCGAAATAGCTCAACACATGAAATAAGTCTAACAGCATTCAGTTCGTGCCTCAGTAGCAACGGTCCAGCCGTAGAAGGGTCAAGCCAATGCCTCACATGTGGCACGCCGTACTGCCCCAAACCCGAAGGTTCAAAGGGCAGTTCAAGACGGTCACATAATTGAGTTAAGGTTTGTTGTCTTCTAGAGGGTCCATCGCGTTACTTGCACTACTTAGAACGTCGTTAAACTATGGAAAAATCCAACAATTGGAAATCCGACAGGGGAAAAAGTGGGTATTTATATCCGGTCGAACTTTTTAACATATTCTAAGATTTATCCGGAAAAACACACCGACAAAATTAGACAATCCGATCGATACACCGAGTTCCCAATACAACCCAGAAAATGCAACTCTGGAAAAATTATTAAAAATCCCCAGGAAAACCAACACAGAAAGCTAAGAACTACTGTGCAAAATTGGCTGCACAAAGCGACAAAAGCGCCGCGGATCCGCCGCATTATCCTACTGTAGGGCCGCGGATCCGCGCCGCCTTTGTGGAATCAATCCCTCGAATTTCACAGTAAGTCTTAGGATTATCTGCTGATTTTACTGCAAATTTTTAATTTCGAAAAAACCACGAATTTCAAAAAAGTCCAGAGAGCATTTTTAGGTTTGGGTTTTGGGTCGATCGGACTTCTAATTCCGTCGGGACTACGCCTAAGGCTCTAGCTAGGTTCTGATACCACTGTAGGGTTCCTAGGCATCCTAATGAGGTCTCACAAGGCATCAACCATGCCAATTTCAAAAATTACGGTGCCGAGAAACCCGACTACGGATCGTTGGCTAGATTTCTAGGCGAAAAAGCAAACTAGTTAACACTTAACTAAGGGATACGGATATACAACCTTTGTAGATCCGTTTGTCCACCTCCATAGCTCTACGAAGAAGTCATCTCCGCTGTACAAATCCGAAATCCGGGCTCTTGCATCGGCTTCATCGGAGAAGAAGCGGGCTAGGTCATCGACGACGTGCCGAAGATAATCTACGTCGAGGCATCGCTAAATCAAGCTCCGACTTCACCAAGTCCAAAAAACTTGTGAAGAGAACACACTCTACTACTTGGCAAGAGGTAGAGGATGAAGAAATAGGAAGTGGGTAGACTTTAGAATTGGATTTCTCACTTGTTTCATCAATCCACCATTGATGAAGTAAGGTTTCTTCATGAAGAAGAAGAAGAGGAAGAAGATGATAAGTTATGATAAGTCTCTTTTTAAAAATAAAAACAATATGATACTTATCATGTCAACAACCATGGTTTAGTGTAGAGATTTAACCAAGGTTAGATTAGTGGTTAGGGTTAGAGAAGAGACAAGAATGGTGGACTTGTTCAAAGCTTCAAGAAGCTTCATAAAAAACAAAACTAGCAACCATTCTTGTTCTCTTTATCTTTTCTAATGAAATAAATAAAATAAAATAAAATGATAAATGAATAAGATGAAACCCTAATCACTAACTAACCATGGTTTAATACTTTACACAAAACCAAACAAGAATGTATCATCAAACATGATACAATCATGTGCACAAAATATATCACATATACAATGTGCACAAATCAAGTGAGAAAATCCATTTAAAGTGAACCAATACTAGTTAATGCAAAGTAATATATCAAATATATAATTATACATTAAATCATTAAATCAACACTTGATTTAACGATCCGGTCATATCGCATATAACCGACTAGTATCATATGTATCGGCTTATCGAATCAATCCTTGATTCGACAACTAGGTTATATCGCATATAACCAATCGATACATTCATCGCGAGAATAGAATACGGTATCACATACACGCATTATTCTCGGTCCCGCACATATCTCATATGCGCTCCTATTTCGTTTCGTTTGAGCTAGGAAACCTCTGTGTAGGACTCTAAAGACTCGTCAATACGCCGGCAGCAGATGATAATCATATCAAACACCCACAAGCCGCAAACGGTCTGCTATACGTAACGGCCACCCGGGTATTGAGCGATCAGAAGATCGACGAGCAAGCCCGCTCACACTCCTGTGAATCCAACCAGTAACACTTACCGTACGGTCCGGTCTGTTCGTCTGTTATGTCGCATATCTCGCCTAAGGATGGTAAACGTCAGACCCCAATAGCTCGATAAGTCATGCCGACGTAGGGTCCATAACATTCATGAAACTACTGATAACACTTACCAGTATATCACTGCAACCCTGGCCAGGGATTTCCTGTTATGGCCAGTCGTGCATTGCGCAACATCAACCCCCAATACCGGGAGAGACGAATCCCCTCCTATCGCTCATTGCCTCCATGTGAATCGGGACTGTACCCAAAAACCACCTGTTTCCATGGCTCAGTAGAGCCGTGGTAGGGTGGAAATCAAAGAACAGTGGGAGACACACAAGACTCTATGACGATCTCGGGTCAACAGACTAAGCTGTACCAGTGTCACCAGAGAACTGCCATCTGACGTGAGGTATAATACCATCTGGGAGTTCTCGGCGAGTCCGTTCAGTGTACCCAGTCTCCACTGAGCACCCACATACCATCTTCGATGTCAAACACCAATGGATATGGGATCATCCATCGCCCATCGCATGGGTCGAGAAGATATGCGCTAGTCTACTCTGGAATATCGATGCCCCGTCTCGATATTCCCTCGACTAGGAACATTTGAAGGATGTACTCATGGACTACCCAGGCCCTACTAGTATGATCTACATCATAGTCCTGGAAGTCGAGTACACATCCTATGGGCTTTATCAACATGTAATCAGAGAGACAGAAAGTATACATGTTAAGATAAAGAGCAACCAGATAGCGTACTATCATGTCGAGCAAGAAAGTCCTACCTATATATGTCCCAGCATCCACTACAATATACATCCAATGTACGACAATGGCCTCTAGGGCATACATATAACTAACAATAGTCCGGTCTGTTCGTCTGATATGTCGCATATCTCGCCAAGGGGTGGTAAACGTCAGACCCCAATAGCTCGATAAGTCGTGTCGATCTGAGGTCTATAACAGTTCAAGAAACTACAGGTAACACTTACCAGTAAATCTCAGCAACCCTGGCCAGGGATTTCCGATTATAGCCAATCGAACACAGCGCAACATCAACTCCCTATACCAGGAGAGACGAATCCCCTCCTATCGCTCATTGCCTCCATGTGACTCGGGACTGTACCCAAAAACCACCGTTTTGCACGCCCTCTTGGACGTGGTAAGGTGGAAATCAAAGCACAGTGGGAACCACACAAGACTCTAGGACGATCTCGGGTCAACATACTACTCTGTACCAGTGTCACCAGAGAACTGCCATCTGACGTAAGGTATAATACCATCTGGGAGTTCTCGGCGAGTCCGTCCAGTGTACCCAGTCTCCACTGAGCACCCGTATATCATCTTTGATGTCAAACACCAATGGATATGGGATCATCCATCACCCATCTGTATGGGTCGAGAAGGTATATGCTAGTCTACTCTGGTATATCGATGCCCCGTCTCGATACACCCACGACTGGGGACCTTGAAGGATGTACTTATGGACTACCATGTCCCCACTAGTATGATCCGCATCATAGTCCAGGTAGTCAAGTACACATCCTAAGGGCTTTACCAACATGTATCAGAGAGACAATCAGTGTACACGTTAAGGTAAAGAGCAACCAGATTGCATACTATCATGTCGAACAAGAAAGTCCTCCCTATATACGTCCAAGCATCCACTATAATATACATCCTATGTATAGTAATGGCCTCTAGGGCATACATATAACTAACAATCTCCCACTTGCACTAGGGCCATCTAATAGCAGTGGTTGTAGTATCTCATACTCAACCATTCCATAATAGTCTCTCTCTGGGAAACGGCCTTTGTGAGTGGATCCGCCGTGTTGTCCTCTGAGTCTACTCTCCTAACCTCGATCCCTTGGAGATCAACCATCTCCATGATCAGGTGACACTGCCTTAGAATATGTCTGGATCACTGATGGGACCGGCGTTCCTTGGCATAAGCCACAACTCCATTGTCTCACAATGGTAGGAACGTAGTTCATCTCATGAACCAATATACACCCAAACAGCCTCTTTGGTAGCATCTTAAGTAGCGATGTATCCAGCCTTTATCGTCTAGTATGCCATGGTATCTAGCTTGGAACTCTTCCAACATACCGTCCTTTTACTGATGGTAAAGACAATGCCTGTGACTGACATTCTGTCGTCCTCATCACTCTGGAACCTTTCCAGTGATTCTCCTCTGGATCAATTGATACCATCTCACTCTAACTAGTGAGAATCCTAACATCCATTTAGAACTATCTCATAGATCCAAAACCCAGGATTTAGTAGGTATCACTTTGATCCTATGTGGAGAATCATTGTGATAAGCGGAGATTGATCGAGCGTAGCATAGGAAACTTCTTCCCTATCAAGAGTATGTCTTCCACGTACTCTACGAGGATCGCTACCATACTCCCTTCTACCTTTTTGTTTATACGAGGTTCATCTACCATTTTGATGATGTCAAACTCTTTGACTAATCCATCAAAACAGATGTTCCAACTCCGCGATGCCTGCTTTATCACATAAAACATCTTGCACACGTTTCCGCTGCTCCTACTGTCTACGAGGCCCTCTGGCTGTGTACTTATAGACGCTCTCTTCTAAAACATCATTTAGAAAAGCTGTCATGACACCCAACCACCAGATATCGTAGTCATGGTATGTCGCCGTGGCATGTAGGATCTGGATGGACTTAAGCATAGCCACTGGAAAAAGGTTTCATCATTATCCACGCCTGGTCAACGACGAAAACCTTTAACAAGTCTAGATTTGAAAGTCTCAACTTTTCCATCTACACCAAGTAATCTTCTCAAGATATACTTGCTCCTGATGGGGATTTAACCCTTCAGATATAGCAACCAAAGTCCATACTTTGTTGGTGTAGAAGGATTCCATCTCAGATCGCTAAGCATCCAGCCATTCTTACAGAGTCCCACTCCTGATGGCCTGCTCGAAACTAGTTGGGTCATCATCTCATGATGCAATCCTCGCTCCCACTGTCATAGAGAAACTGAAGTATCTCTCAGGTGGGTGAGAAACCCTACTAGATCGGCGGAGAGGCTGAGGTTCGTTGGTATCTACTGAATCCTTTGGTTGTACCAAATCATCTGCTGTAGTTTGCATAGCTGGAACCTTTCCAGTTCTACATAACTGACCTTGCCTTGAGCTTGTCCGGATTTAGCTTTTAGACATAGGCCGGACAACCCCAAATCTTAACTAGCTTAAGACATGGGCTCTTCCCATACCATATCTCATATGGAGTGGTAGGCTGTGATCTGATTCGAACCCTATTCAATAGGTATGCAGCTTCTCAAGCGCATAACTCCCAAAAAGGAAACAGGTAACTCAGTATTACTCATCATAGAGCGCACCATATCGAATATGGTGCAATTGCTCCGCCCCGATATACCATCGTACTATGGTGTATACGGAGGAGTCATTCTGAGAGAGAATCTCATTGTCCTTTAGAATAGTCCAGGAATTCTGTGCTCAAGTATTCTCCTCCCTGATCTCATCAAAGGACATAATACTAATACCCGTATTGGTTCTCTACTTCTAACTTATATTCTGTGAATATCTCAAAAGGTTCGGACTTGTGTTTCAACAGGAACATATGACTGAATCTTGAGAGATCATCAGAGAATGTAATGAAGTACAAAGAACCGGTCTTGGCAAGTGTAGACAGGGGACCTACATACATCAACATGTATCATCCCAATAGTTCACTAACTCTTTCTCTGTTTCCAGTAAACAGAGCTATGGTCATCTTATCTTTGTGACATGACTGGCAAGTTTCACAAGATATAAATTCAAACTGATTTGAATATGCATCTATATGTAACTTCAGCTAGTCGGGTCGCATTGATATGACCTAGTCTACAACACCTCAAGAAGAATTCGTTCATTTCTGAACTTTTCCTCTTGTGTGTGTTCTGTATACTAAGAACTGTAGTTTGATTTAGAACATTAATGCTTTTAGATAACATGCCTGAACTGATCAACTTTTGATATAGGAAATGTTCAAAACATTATCCAACAATACAAAATTTTATTATTTCTTTACTAATAAAGAGACTGATATGATTTTGTATATCAGGTTCGGTATCTAATAACATTCGTTCAGAATCAATGTATTGGTAATACAGGGTGACAGTGACCAACAGACTTGGCTGCAACACTTGCCCCGTTTTCTGTCTCATGAAACTTATCATCTGTTCTCAGTTCTCTACCTATCTGTAGCCCTATGTAACAGATTACATATCTGGGATCCTGATCCGGTATCAAATACCCAGGACGTAGAGGATACAGAGAAACAGTTCTGTATAATGAACAAACCCAAAGAAGATGCATCATATGCACTTTCTTCGTTTGGGCGGCATGGGAAATCTGGTATTCCCCAATTTCCTGCTCTTTCTTATAACAATTATAAGTTGGAGCGGGACCAACGTTCCCCAGCTCAGTATAACAAGCAGGTTCGGTCAAAATATCCGTTTTATTATCTTGATTAAGGCGTGATATGGTCGCTACCTGAAGAGAGAGAGAGAAGAAAACACTCCGCGTGCGCTCTATCAAGATCAGATTGGTTATTGTTTTATCTAATCAGGATGGCTCCCACTGTTTTTATCAAATTTTCCTTCAAACCATAAAAGGAAAGACTAGCCGGGATTAATTACACACTATAAGTTCGCCAATCTTTCAGCCAGGCCAGTGTCGGTACTTTGAGGGAGGTTCCCCGTGCTTTCGCACGGACCTAATTAATGTAAACCTCGTTTTCCCAGAGGCGTAACCCCGTTGACACCTTTCTAGACACCTACTTGATCGGCTAATTGTAATGCGTAAAACACTCCCAGGAGTAACAATTACTCACAGAGGGTATCGGGATCCAACTATCTCATAGAAGGTATGCAATCTCATTGCAAATTTCAACACTTGAAATTCCCGATAATTTTGCCCCTAGCGTCCTATGACCTTGACGCAGGCCAACAAACCATAGTGCGCTAGTCAAGTCCAACCCGTCATTTCCTGATTGAATTAAACCCACCCGCACGACCCTTGACGCAGGCCAACAAAGTCACACGACTACCCTAATCCAATCTGCATCATATGCATAAGCAGATAAATACTAGTTAGCTACCACACACTACGCCTTGACGCAGGCCAACAAACGTAGCACGAATACTAACTACTACTTATCTGAAATGACGGAGGGCTACGACAGGTTTTTCTGAAAACCTATTGCGTAATGAACTTGATATCGTTATAGAATCAAATGATTTTAAAATGGAGTGTTTTTTAGGCTTTTCTAGTTTTGCTAAAGGGGTCACTCCCGGTGAAGGGATCGTCGGCCCTTTCCTCATCGAATAAGGTGCGGGATATATCATATATATCACTGTGCAAAGCAAAAACTCTTAAAAGCAATCAAAAGACAAACCGAGTGTGTAGCATCTGCCAGTTATTGCTAAAGGAGTCACTCCCGGTGAAGGGATCTCGGTCCTTTCCTTATCGAATAAGGTGCAGGATATATCATATATACCGCTATGCAAAGCAAGAACTGAAGCTACCTGTTTTATTTTTGAAATTCGATTCCACAACATCTTTAGGTTTCTTTTTCTTTCATTAATCATATTAATGAAGTCCCATCATTTAAGTACCTAAACATCACAGATAAATACGACGTACACTTATGCCATCCGCATTCGCCTCGATGTCCCCTCGTGCACCGTTAGGTTAGGTAACTAATGACAGAGCGGGGCAGGGCTAGTGCGGGTGTAAAACATAAGTAACGCCTATATAATATATCATATATACTATATACAGTATCTATCACAGAACATCACATGATCACATCACAGATATCGCAGCAGAAGAAACATATGAAATATTGGATATACTAGGACGTCCGTGTTTTCAATACGAGCCAGTATAAAACACGGATTCCACGGTCGCGATGAATAGCCAAACCCACACCCCTAGACCCCTACGAGAGCGGAAAGCAACCCTACCAATTCTAGAGTTAGGAGACCCGGACTCGACTCCTCGAGTTGGTCTCCCACTGGACTCCAGAACCCGGTTACTTGTGCCCTCCTCCTTGGGTCTATCCTAGTGTGGAAAAGTAAATAATATACAATGGGTGACATCTTCCGCAACCTGGAAGTGCCCCAATAAAAGAATATTACATACAAGTTTTTACATGAATGAAAAAGAAAAACACTCATCTCACATAAAAACCCCCGGCTATTCAAACACGACGATCCAATATAACATATCCAGCAACACATAACATCACATGTCATCAACGTAAGTAAACATGCGTATCCCAATTGTCGTTGACATATAGCAACGAAACCGGCGATATCACATATTACACTTACGGTCACAGAAAAGAAAGTGTAAAATTACAACAGTTGGAATCCGCAAACTCTTTAAACATCGCATGCCTAATCAAATGAATCCCTTAGACATCGCATGCCTAACAATTATAAACCCTGCATTTTAGTCTCTATATCGAAAACACTTTTCAATATCTAGTCGGGCAATTCAACAAGATTCCCGAAAAACTGATCGAATGATCGTCGCAAACTTTAGTAGGCGGCCGCACCCCCGATGCCGTCGACGAAGTGCACTAAGGTGGAACGCCGCTGCCGCGAGCACCTAAACGGATGCTTTCGGCAACGGGGTTCTCCTACAGTCACTTGGTCGGGGCTATGGGGTGAGGCTGTCTATTAAGTTTACCGGCGAATATCCGCGTACTCTACGTGATTGCGACGGACTTTTGATCGCATCAAAATTCCGTGGCAACCGATCATTTGAGACTAAAGTGCTATGTTTATAACATTCATATTAGTTATCACATAACTACTTGTGAATTCCAAGTATTGTATCCCATTCCAGATAAATAGAAAATGTTAAACTTTTCGATCGAACATTCGAACACCCAAGTTTTCCCGAAACAGCTCATCACATGAAATAAATTTAAAAACATTCACTTCGTGCCTCATTACCAACGGTCCAGCCGTAGAAGGGTCAAGCCAACGCCTCACATGTGGCACACCGTATTGCCCAAACCCTAAGGTTCAAAGGGCAGTTCAAGACGGTCACATAATCGAGTTAAGGTTTGTTGTCTTCTAGAGGGACCATCGCGTTACTTTCACTACTTAGAACGTCGTTAAACTACGGAAAAATCCAACACTTGGAAATTTCCCGACAGGGGAAAAAGTGGGTATTTATATCCAGTCGAACTTTTTAACATATTCAAAAATTACCCGGAAGGACACATAGACAAAGTCTGAAATTTCCGATCGAATCATCGAAGCTCCAAAACAACCCAGAAAACTCAACTCTTGAGTGCAAATTAAAAATTCCCAGAAAACTCAGCACCTGAATAGATAAATTACTGTGCAAAAATGGAAGTCTAATCTCATTATTTGGCCGTGGAACCGCCGCAGAAGCCAAGCTTCTGCCGCGGTTCCGCCGCGCTTTGGCCGTATCACTTGGTCAATTTTGCACCATAATTCTTAGAATTTCCTGCTGAATTTTTTAAGAATTTTTAATCTGGAAAAAACCCAGTTTTGAAAAAATGTCCAGAGAGGGGTCATGGATTGGCGTTTCTGGTTCGATCGGTTTTCTAACTCCGTCTACGCATCGCCTAAGGCTCTAGCTAGGCTCTGATACCACTGTAGGGTTCCTAGGCACACTAATGAGGTCTCACAAGGCATCAACCATGCCAATTTCAAATTTTTCCGGTGCCGAGAAACCCTAATACGGATCGTTAACTAGAGTTTAGGCGATAACTACAACTAGTAAACTGCTTTACTAATAAGTGAACGGAAATACAACCTTTGTAGATCCGGTTCTCCTCCTCCATTGCTCCGTGATGAAGTCCCTCCACTGTACCCATCGGATCCCGAACTCTCGCGGTGGTTTCATCGAAGAAATGATCGGGCTAGGTCGTCGACTTCGATGCCGAAGATGATCTACGTCGAGGCAACACAAGATCAAGCTCCAACTTCACCAATTCATGAAACTTATGAAGAAAACACCCTATACTACTTTGCAAGTGGTAGAGGATGAAGAAATAGGAAGTGGGTTCACTTTAGAATTGGATTTCTCACTCTTTTTCTCAAGTTGCCATTGATGGAAGCAAGGTTTTCTTGTTTTGTTCAAGAAGAAGAAGAGAAATTATGATAAGTATAAAAAGAATTATCTTATCATATAGCAACCATAGTTAGGTATAGAGAATTAACTAAGGTTAGGTTTAATGGTTAGGTTTAGGATATGAAGACAAAATGGTTACTTTAGTCAAAGATGCATGAAGCATCAAGAACCATCTAGTATGAAAGCAACCATTTAGTTTTTCTTTTCCTTTTTTTTAACCAAAAATAAATAAATAGATAAATGAATAAGTGATTAAATCAAAAACCTAACCATTAACATAACCATGGTTTAATTCTTTACACAAACCCAAGTTTGCATGTATCATCAAACATGATACAAACAAGAGCACAAAAGTATATCACATATACAACTTGTGTAATTCAAGTGAGAAAATCCATTTAAAGTGAACCAATACTAGTTAATGAAAAGTAATATATCAAATATATAATCATGCATTAAATCATTAAATCAACACTTGATTTAATGATCCGGTCATATCGCATATGACCGACTAATATCCGATGTATCGACTTATCGAATCAATCCTCGATTCGATAACTAGGTTATATCACATACAACCATTCGATACATTCATCGCGAGAATAGAATACGGTATTGATTGAAAGAATTAAAGTTAACCGCAATCAGGACGGTGTCGCTATGCAGCTAGCCGGTTGAGCACGGGTCGATCCACAGGGAGATGGTTGTATGTCCTTTCTTGTCTTAGACGAGTCAATAAAGAATTTGTATGAGTTTGTTCAATCTAACCTATGTGTATTATTTGCAAGTATAAAATTGTTAAGAAAAAGATACGAAATTGTAAGCTAAAGAAATCCGTACTCAAAACCTTTGAGCCGAGTCTTGACCAATTGAAGCCAGAGCAATTGGCAACAACGTGGATTAGGGGATTTAAGCGCGGTATTCGTGGAATCCGGCTTATTTACCCTTGTCCTTCCGTTCTTGTCTCTTGCTTTCGCCTTCGGCCAAACCGAACGCAACCGTTCGCGGTTAGGAATCACCGTTACCTTGGTAGGGTAGGGTGCCTAACGGAGCGCTTGCGTAACGTTTGGGCGGAGTTCAATGGAAAATAACGGGAAAAGGAAATGAGCAAAGAAACATTAACTTACAATACCGTATTTATTCTTAACAACAACAATAATTACAACCATTCACAAAAGAACCAAAAAGAGCAAAAGAAAAGAACAAAGAAAAGAAAAGATTACAAGCAAGTAATTAAAGTGCATGGTAATAAATTGCAAGTAATTAAAGACAAGAATGAAAAATGCAAGAAAGTAATTACAAGAACCATAGAACTCAAAACAAGCATGGGATCAATAGCCAACCCTTAAACTTGCAAGCTCAATCAAGAGGTTGCAAGATCAAGAGAAGGGTAAAGAACGCATGTGAAATGAAGCACTAATGAGAGAATGAAATGATACAACCCCTTGAGACCAATGACCAAAGCTTAAACTTGCAAGCTCACTTAAGAGGTTGCAAGATCAAGTTAAGGTAGAGAGCTCAAGGGGGAAGCTAAACAAAAAGAATAATACAAAAACCTTCATCTTTATTCACATCCACTCAATGCTCTCACTACATTTCCATGGAGGAAGAATGAAGAAGAAGAAGAAGAAGAACTAAAACTAACAAAAAGAGGCTAAAGAAATGAACATGAAATTGGACCCTTGGCTTAGCTCAGTTCTGGAGTATTTATAGGAGGGAAACTGGAAACCTAGGGCAACCATCTGCCCATAAATAAAATGACCAAACAGCCCCCGAAACAAGACAACCTGACGGCACTATACGGCCGCGGATCCGCGGCCTAGACCCCCTATTGGCCGCGGATACGCGGCCCTATGGTGGAATTGGGTGGTCGGGTTTTGGGTGCTTCCCTGGTTTCATGTTGTCTGCTATGTGGTATATGACTTTTCTCATAAACTCTTCACAATTATTCCAGAATTTTAGTAGAACAAAAGGTGATGTGATGTGGATCTTTTGCCATGATTTCCTCGAGCTCCGCGTAGATTTCTTGGATCTTGTGTTGCCATTGAGCCTTGTGCATGACATGACAATCGATTTGCCATTTTGTCCCTTAACTGGTATGTGGCAACACACGGATAGAGAGCGGAGACCGTGTTTTATCTGTTGTTGGCAGTAATCCGGAATTTGTCGTACTTTTCCATGGATTTCACTGTTTAGAGTTGAGAACCAGTATTCTGCAAATATGTAGCAAACACTGATTAAAAGCACCTGCCGATAAATAAACGAGCGTAAGAATGAGCGGTATAAAATGCAATATTCTGATATGAACAAATACCCCCAAACTTAACTTTTGCTCGTCCCGAGGAAAACAAATTATTCACAAAAATAAAATCCTAACCGCACTTTCGTAGGGAACGCGATTGCACTGAGCACGTGCAACAAGCCGTTAAACCTCTAAGTGTCCCTAGTAGGAGGAGTGTTGTCTCCTGAGGGTTTTCAGCGGATACTACCCACAAAATCCCGTCAAGCTAGTGTTATAAGTTAACATCGATTCTACTCCTACAATTTAGTATTTACGTTAGAAATTCTATCATCCGAAGTTAGAAATATCCAACCCTTATGTTTCACACCTCCTATCTGTTTAACTTTAGATCCTATATGTTCCAAAAAAAGTTTAGAAAGATGTTGGTTCTCCTGAGTTTTCCTTCTAAAGTGCGGCCCCAAATCAGGAATTTTTATCAACTTTACAGGAAACACAAGTCTTATTCTTTATTTCTATCTCTTATCCAAACATCAATTGTATACCCCTACGTGTGTGTATATTTGCACCCCTACACTCAAGAATTCAATTCAAGCTATAATACCCTTGCCTTAATACCTAATACTACTTCTTTTCATTTAATGATGGACGGTGTTGCTCACACACCTTTCATACGACTATTAATGCTTCTTGAGGCACTAACGGCCGATTACTGAATGTGTGAGCTTAAAAGCGTAAATAGCAGTTTCCAGGTCTTGACTTTATTCTATTTTTCTTTTTCTTTTTCTTTTTCTTTTTCTTTTTCAAGACCGGATATATTTTTCAACATGCTCTTTTGGTGTTTAGCTTTAAATACCGTTTTTTCTTTCATACTAGGCTTTCAGGCAAGAGTATTTCAAGGTATCCTCTACTATCCCAAGTTTCAAGGTGCGTGTAAGTGCAGTTTGTAGGGTATATACTTTCTAAATTTGAACTCGAGAAAAGAAACTATTTTTCAGACTTATCCTTCAGTAAAGCATCAATACTTTCCCTTCATCTTGACTTAACACAAGAACTGAACTCAAGATTACCTGTTTCTCAAAAAAACTGTAAGGACGTATACTTACCAAAGTTAGACCGAATGAGGGTTATTTTTAGGGTTTTCAATTCCTAAGCCTAGAATTTAGTTATATCTATCATATCAACTGAACTTTCGGAATAAATATCTAAGTTACCCTATTAGCTAACTTGACGACAAAGCTTTTATATTTTTTAGAAAATTTTCGATTTTTGTGGGATTTTTAATAAGGTACGTAAATGAAAAATATACAAATGAATGCGAAGGAAGAAAGCTTACCGGGCATACCCCCAAACTTAAACTTAACAGTGCCCTCACTGTCAGGCTACACCAAGAGGGTCAAAATTGTCGGCGCTCCCTAAAAACAAATTATATACAAAACAAAAAGGAAAACAAAAAATATATACAAAAAAAAAGTGTCCCCCCCAAACTTAAGTAAAACAGTGTTTCCACTGTTAAGCGTTGAAGTTCAGGATTAGGGGGGAAAGAACAGTATCAAGCTATACAAGGCCTTACATAGGCCAAAAGTTAACACCAACCATTCAAAGATTTTATCATGGTGAAGCAGTGGTTGGGGAAAGAAGATGAAGAGGTAAGAAATGGAGAATACGCGAGACCGTATGGAGATAGAAGCGGGATACGGTCTCGGTATATCAGAAGAAGAATGGCGGAAGGGAAAAAGAAGTGAAGTACGAACTTGAGGGTGCAAATGGAGTGAATAGATTAGCGCAATTTGTGATGAGCGATGTGTAAACATCGATTGTGCTAATCTATTAACCCGGCGAGAGATTGGGTCAAATCCCTCAAGATTCGTAAGAAACCATGGGTACACCGAACTTGGTAAACCAGACATAGTAAATGGACGTGAGACGGGTTCTTGAATGGTCGGAACGATGGAAATGATGGAGGGAAGTGGTTGAGGAAGGTTATCGTTTAAAGGTTCAGGAGGGTGTACACAGTCAGTGGAAGGAACAGGATGAATTGGAAAATCCGACTCATCAAGCAAAACTGGTTATCCTCAAAACTATCCTCAATATTCTCCTCAAAATTTAGCACATCCATGCACTTCTCTTCAAAATCCAGAGGCATATGGGGTTCGGGAAAAACATTTAATGACTCTGGATGATGATTTGAAGAGACAAACTCAGCCAAATCTACGGGTTCATCATCCAAAATATTCCCGGCGTCAATATCCTCAATCAAGTAAAAATCAATATTCTCAGACACCTTATCAAAAGCATGGATTTCAATCAATTCAGGTTCTAAGATGGAGGTGTAGAGGTCAAAAGGATTCGGTGTGGTTTCACTTGGCAAGGTCCCTTCACAATCTGGCAAATCAAACACTACAAAGTCGCACAACTCATTAAACATTCTATCTTCAACTGATAATTCATTTGGGACACTTGATAGACTTTCAACACAGGAGTTGTGGGATTCAATTTGAGACGGGTAGGTTTGATTTAGAAGGGTATACAGCTCACTTTCTCCACTCAAATTCTCCGCCTGTCCTACCATCTCATCATACATTGGAAAATTTGGAGCTAGCTGGAAACTAGCTACCGGGTCAGTAGGTTGTATGAGAGCGGCCATGGACGCATTCAAATCCATCATCTTTTGGCTTGACGCTACCCTAAAGTCTTCCAACGACTGTTCTAGACTAGACATTGGTTGTGAAGGGGTTTCAGTAAAAGATTCAAAGTTGTTTGGATACTGAAAACTCCCAAATGGCGGTTCTGATGCAATGTCTAGGGAAGGTGCAAAAGTAGGGTAGGATTGGTAGGAATTGAATGGCTGGACAGGAGCAGGATCAACATTTGGATAGGAAGGTGAATGGAATTGTTGATCCCAAGAATTTGAAGTGGTGAAAGGAGTGAAAGATCGGCTACGAGATTGTTCAATACGTTCTGCAATAGACATAGGTCTTGGAGTTGCAACATGAGTCGAAGAAGGGATATCAACGTAAGAAGGGGTGAATGTATGAAATGGTTGATACGAAGTGGATTGCGGAGTCAAATTGTTTGTCCTAGACGCATCTATCCGATCTCTCAATGAAATTTTGAGCATGGAGGGGTCGTTCGAAGTTCGGCCAAAGCAAGAATCGTAAGAAGTAATGTCTGGTTGTGGGTACCAAAGTTCGGCAAGAGTTTTGCGAGGTGGGGTACCCATGATATGAAGAGAGAAAGAAAGAAAGGCAGAGAAAAGGAGGGGGAAAAGAATGTGATTTTTTTTTAGTTAGATATTAACAAAAGAATGAAATATACACACAAAAAAAGAATATGGACAAAAACAATCACGACACAAAAATACCACACACCTAATCGTTCTAGGGTTCACCTAGGTCAACTAGACCTGCTCCAGAACTTAATTGTCGAAGTAAAACTGTGTCGAGAAACGGGCTCAAGATACACTGATCACGAGGCCAGGTAAGTGCAGAGATAAGGGGAGGTTTTCCAACGCTTTCGCGAAGTTCCTTAATTAAATAACCCTTTCACTTTTGGAGGTTTCGCCATTAACCATTTCCTAGACACCCCGTAAACAATGTACCGTTAAGCGACGTTCTAAATACAGTCAACTTCTCTTAGTGAGCACGAAGTCCTTAAGGCTTAATGTCTAGTTTCTTTTAAATTTTGTGCGGGTAAACGTTATGCTCAAGTTCGTGATTTGTAGGCCACGGAAAAGGTGATGAAATCCTTTACCGTATATTGTGGGGTTCGCTTGCCCTTAAGTCCGTATTAATGTATGCAATGCGCAATTCAATAAAAATTCAATAAAGAATCAAACAATCGTTTTTTTATTTTAAGCACGGCACTGCAACAAATACGGGTTAGTCAATTTTTAGCGTTTGCTAGCGAACTTGCAAAGAATCCTGCAAAGAATAGTATATTGGACGCGCCGGATTTGAGAAGAAGGTGTTAGTAAAGTACGTACCGTTAAGTTTTTGGGTTAGGAAACCCCCGTTGAATCAAATCCGGTAAGCTTGAAAAGTTCGCTTGCGCGGGTCAAACTACCCGGATCTTTGGCACTGTACTTTGCAATCACCTTAGCCTTGAATGTACACTTTGCTCCCCACAATCGCAGTTTGCAAATCCGCAAAAATCTGCATTCTTGAACACAAAAATGATCAAAAAAAACAAAAAGATTTTTTTTTATTTTTATAAATATATACAAAAAGAATTTTAACCCGAATAACAAGAAAGAAAATACGCTACCGTCTCCCCGGCAACGGCGCCATTTGATTGAAAGAATTAAAGTTAACCGCAATCAGGACGGTGTCGCTATGCAGCTAGCCGGTTGAGCACGGGTCGATCCACAGGGAGATGGTTGTATGTTCTTTCTTGTCTTAGACAAGTCAATAAAGAATTTGTATGAGTTTGTTCAATCTAACCTGTGTGTATTATTTGCAAGTATAAAGTTGTTAAGAAAAAGATACGAAATTGTAAGCTAAAGAAATCCGTACTCAAAACCTTTGAGCCGAGTCTTGACCAATTGAAGCCAGAGCAATTGGCAACAACGTGGATTAGGGGATTTAAGCGCGGTATTCGTGGAATCAGGCTTATTTACCCTTGTCCTTCCGTTCTTGTCTCTTGCTTTCGCCTTCGGCCAAACCGAACGCAACCGTTCGTGGTTAGGAATCACCGTTACCTTGGTAGGGTAGGGTGCCTAACGGAGCGCTTGCGTAACGTTTGGGCGGAGTTCAATGGAAAATAACGGGAAAAGGAAATGAGCAAAGAAACATTAACTTACAATACCGTATTTATTCTTCACAACAACAATAATTACAACCATTCACAAAAGAACCAAAAAGAGCAAAAGAAAAGAACAAAGAAAAGAAAAGATTACAAGCAAGTAATTAAAGTGCATGGTAATAAATTGCAAGTAATTAAAGACAAGAATGAAAAATGCAAGAAAGTAATTACAAGAACCATAGAACTCAAAACAAGCATGGGATCAATAGCCAACCCTTAAACTTGCAAGCTCAATCAAGAGGTTGCAAGATCAAGAGAAGGGTAAAGAACGCATGTGAAATGAAGCACTAAGGAGAGAATGAAATCATACAACCCCTTGAGACCAATGACCAAAGCTTAAACTTGCAAGCTCACTTAAGAGGTTGCAAGATCAAGTTAAGGTAGAGAGCTCAAGGGGGAAGCTAAACAAAAAGAATAATACAAAAACCTTCATCTTTATTCACATCCACTCAATGCTCTCACTACATTTCCATGGAGGAAGAATGAAGAAGAAGAAGAAGAAGAACTAAAACTAACAAAAAGAGGCTAAAGAAATGAACATGAAATTGGACCCTTGGCTTAGCTCAGTTCTGGAGTATTTATAGGAGGGAAACTGGAAACCTAGGGCAACCATCTGCCCATAAATAAAATGACCAAACAGCCCCCGA
The DNA here is from genome assembly GCA_030015575.1 of Agapanthus africanus. Lineage (NCBI taxonomy): Eukaryota > Viridiplantae > Streptophyta > Magnoliopsida > Asparagales > Amaryllidaceae > Agapanthus > Agapanthus africanus. Next base: position 60,847,928 of record JASDDO010000029.1, read on the forward strand.
AACACGACAACCTGACGGCACTATACGGCCGTGGATCCGCGGCCTAGACCCCCTATTGGCCACGGATCCGCGGCCCTATGGTGGAATTGGGTGGTCGGGTTTTGGGTGCTTCCCTGGTTTCATGTTGTCTGCTATGTGGTATATGACTTTTCTCATAAACTCTTCACAATTATTCCAGAATTTTAGTAGAACAAAAGGTGATGTGATGTGGATCTTTTGCCATGATTTCCTCGAGCTCCGCGTAGATTTCTTGGATCTTGTGTTGCCATTGAGCCTTGTGCATGACATGACAATCGATTTGCCATTTTGTCCCTTAACTGGTATGTGGCAACACACGGATAGAGAGCGGAGACCGTGTTTTATCTGTTGTTGGCAGTAATCCGGAATTTGTCGTACTTTTCCATGGATTTCACTGTTTAGAGTTGAGAACCAGTATTCTGCAAATATGTAGGAAACACTGATTAAAAGCACCTGCCTATAAATAAACGAGCGTAAGAATGGGCGGTATAAAATGCAATATTCTGATATGAACAGGTATCACATACACGCATTATTCTCGGTCCTGCACATATCTCATATGCGCTCCTATTTCATTTCTCTTGAGCCAGGAAACCTCTGTGTAGGACTCTAAAGACTCATCAATACGCCGGCAGCAGGTGATGATCATATCAAACACCCACAAGCCGCAAGCGGTCTGCTAAACGTAACGGCCACCCGGGTATTGAGCGATCAGAAGATCGACGAGCAAGCCCGCTCACACTCCTGTGAATCCAACCAGCAACACTTACCGTACAGTCCGGTTTATTCGTATGATATGTCGCATATCTCGCCTAGGGGTGGTAAACGTCAGACCCAAATAGCTCGATAAGTCGTGTCGATATGAGGTCTATAACAGTTCGAGAAACTACAGGTAACACTTACCAGTAAATCTCAGCAACCCTGGCCAGGGATTTCCGGTTATAGCCAATCGAACACAGCGCAACATCAACTCCCTATACCGGGAGAGACGAATCCCCTCCTATCGCTCATTGCCTCCATGTGACTTGGGACTGTACCCAAAAACCACCGTTTTGCATGCCCTCTTAGACGTGGTAAGGTGGAAATCAAAGCACAGTGGGAACCACACAAGACTCTATGACGATCTCGGGTCAACAGACTACTATGTACCAGTGTCACCAGAGAACTGCCATCTGACGTAAGGTATAATACCATCTGGGAGTTCTCGGAGAGTCCGTCCAGTGTACCCAGTCTCCACTGAGCACCCGTATATCATCTTTGATGTCAAACACTAATGGATATGGGATCATCCATCGCCCATCTGTATGGGTCGAGAAGGTATACGCTAGTCTACTCTGGTATATCGATGCTCCGTCTCGATACACCCACGACTAGGGACCTTGAAGGATGTACTTATGGACTACCATGTCCCTACTAGTATGATCCGCATCGTAGTCCAGGTAGTCAAGTACACATCCTAAGGGCTTTACCAACATGTATCAGAGAGACAATCAGTGTACACGTTAAGGTAAAGAGCAACCAGATAGCATACTATCATGTCGAGCAAGAAAGTCCTCCCTATATACGTCCAAGCATCCACTACAATATACATCCTATGTATAGTAATGGCCTCTAGGGCATACATATAACTAACAAACACATCCTCTAGTTCACCCCTTGGTTTGGTGATTAAACGGTCTGCCATTTGGAGAGTGCAGTGAGCGGGTTTCAACTCTCCAATCCCTAGCTGCTCATAGACAGAATATGGAAGTAGGTTAACACTTGCGCCAAGGTCTAAAAGAGCCCGATTTATATTTTTACCCCCAATAGAAATCGATATCATAGGACATCCTGGGTCCTTACGTTTCTTTGGTAGCCGTGGGATAAAAGCAGTGCTAATGTTATTAGACATGAAGACCTTCTTCGGCACTTCAGTCTTCCTCTTCCTAGTGCACAAGTCCTTAAGAATTTTCGCATAGGCGGGGACTTGTTGAATAGCATCTAGGAGAGGGATATTGATGTTAACCTGTTTGAACATTTCCATAATTTTCTCCATAAGTGCCGGGTCCATCATAGGAGAAGGAAGTGGGGGTAAACGCGATCCCAAAAGAGGAGTGGGGACCGTCTGTGGAGAACTAGAAGAGCTATACTGAGGTGTCGAGCCTAGAGGGAAATGGAGAATAGGCTCGTAAGAAGGCGGTGGGGTAGAAGAACAAGGATCAGAAGTAGAAGTGTGTGTATAAGAAAAGGTCTCAGCCGGGGTGTTATTGATAGGATTTTCAATATCATCAATTTCTTCCCCGACATGGTTATTCAGCACTCTTCCTGATCTCAATGTTGTGACGGCATTTACATTGTAATGCCCAGGATTTGGTAGGGGTTGAGAAGGAAGTTTCCTTTTTTCTCTCGCACTAATTTCGGCTTTAAGTCATGCAATTTCAACTTCCATCGATCTGATACCCTCAGCTTGGGACGCTGAGTTTTTTCTTATCTCACTGACGGAATATCTAACCTCAGCCGATACCTCTATGAAATTTGACAAGAGTGATTTCATGGTTTGAGTGAATTGAGAGAATTCGTCAGAACAGGACAACTGCATAGGATTAGACCGTGCAGGAGTGTTGACCTGGTTTTGGAAATTTTGTGACTGGTAGGGGTGCTGAGTGAGTTGAAGTGGTTGCTGTTGTGGTGGAAGAGCCTTTGGGAATAATTTTGGCTTGGAACCGTGTTTTGAGATTGTTGTGGGTTCCAAGCAAAATTCGGGTGATTCCTCCAACCCTGATTGTACGTGGAAGAATATGGATCGTTTCTAGGTCTTTGAAATGCGGCATTAGTATGCTCGTGATCTTGAAACGGAGAGTTTAATGGACATTCTTCCGTTAAGTGAGAAGGATCAGAAAAGCACCCACATACAGTTTTGGGAAGCGACATTGGGTTTAGGGAGGCTGCTGAAAATTTGTGTTCCATAGCCTCGGGCTTCTTTTGCATTGCTGCCATCTCAGCTCGAACACCTATGGACACATCTATTTGGTGTATGCCACCCCTATTCAATGATTTGGTTCCATTCTCCCACTGTAATGATTTTTCAGCGAACTCTTCTAAAAATTTCCAAGCTTCCCCATCATTCTTGGTCATAAAAGTGCCTTGACACATGTTTTCAAGGTTCTGTTTAGTGTTTGGGTTAATTCCCTTATAAATGATTCGGCAAAGATCCCATCTCGGGATGCCGTGATGAGGACATTGAACCAAAAGATCCTTGAAACGTTCAAAGCATTTCGAGAATGGTTCAGTAGGAAGCTGGGTGAATTGATTTAGTTCGCTACGGATTCGAGCTGTCTTTTGCATAGGGTAGAATTTCTTAAGGAATGCCGCGACGAATTCTTCCCAATTCGTAATGGAATATGCGGTAGTGTTATATAGCCACTTCTCGGCCATATCGCACAAAGTAAATGGAAGAAGTCGTAGACGCATAGCATCTACTGAAAGTTGTGACGTACCCATCATTGCGCATACGTTTTCAAATTTGGTGATAAAGACGTATGCATCTTCAGTATCAAGACCGTGGAATTTGGGTAGAATGTTGATGTATTGGGGTTTAATCTCAAAATTATCCCTGTTGGCTGGTAGAATGGATAAACAGGTCGAAAGAGGACCTCGCAAAGGATAGCACCTCTCTTGGAGAGAGATGCGGGGCGGATTCTGCGCACCAACGGACGGCGGCAGATTAGTGGTAAAGAAATTCGATGGAGACGGATCCATCGATATGGGTATGGTGATGGGTAAAGAAGAAGTAAATGGAGAAATACCGACTTCGGAGTCGATCGGGGGTACGCGGACTAAACGGGGACTAGAATCTCGTGTCCAGCCTATCTTGCACTAAAAAGGGTTAGTACAAGTGGCAGCGTGACTTATAATTAGGGGAAATGAATTATTGCGGTGTTTGTTTTGAAAATTGATACGGAATTTTTTTTTTGAAAAAATGATGCAATCACAACAAATGCAACATGCAAAACCCTAATTCTAGGGGCCACCTAGGTCAAATCTTTAGACCGCTCTTAACTGCCAAAAGACAAGTCGCAGGATAAATCATCCACTGCCTCTTTGTCTCTCCTGTGGCCAGGTAAGTGCCAGGTAAGTGGGAGGTTCTCCACTACGTAAGTAGTGGGCCTAATTAGGTAACCACTAGCCTTCAACACACTTGCCTTAGACACCACAAAAGAAACGCGGATAAGCAATGAATTACCCACGGCCTTCTCTTGTCCTAAGTGAGCGCGACGGTCCTTAGAGTCATCTCTAGATCTTTTTTAGTTAATGAGGGTAAATGCGAATGCAAGTTTGTAATTTTTGGGGCTTAGGAAGGGTAATGAACTCCCCACCTAATCTGGATTTAGCCGTGCCCCTTAATGTCCGTATTAATATGCAAACAACCACAAAAATAAAAAACACGCACAATTTATTTTGCTTTTTACGGCGCTGCGATTTTTGTAAAGAAGCCTGCAGAAAAATGTTATTTGGAGCAGACAGAGGAGGAGATAAGAAAGTTAAAGATTCACCGAGCAAAATTTTGTACAGAGAACCCTCTACCCAGGCGCAGAACCGCCGCAGATGCTGGCTCAGACCGCGGAATCGCCGCCGTCGGTGTTGTTCACTGTACAAGTTTTTCACAGCAAGCCGCTGTTAACTCCTTGAGCTCTCTGGAATTTTCCAAAAAAAATTTCAATTGCACAGCAAGCTCCAGATTTCCTTGCAACAAACCACAACAAATCGTTTGGTGTTTTGCGCGAATTTTGATCTCAAAATTGTAATGGAATAAATCTTTCAATTCAAATTTCAATAAAGAACGAATTAGTGCGCGATCCCCGGCAACGGCGCCATTTGATTGATCGATTTTCCGTTGTGTCGGTTTAGAAAATGTATAGAAATCACAACCAAAAATATTTGACCGTAATCAATAACGGTGTCGAATTGTAGCGCGTTAGTAAGTGCTAATCGTCCACAGGGATTGTGCGATTCGTTCGTATTTTGTTTTGTTTGAATTGAAAATTTAATAGAAAAGAAAAGCAAAAACGATTCAAGATTTATATCGATGAATTTCAAGAATCAACTAATTCTAATCAAGAATCAAGAAGGCGTTAAACATCAAGAATCAAGAAGGATAGAATTCCAATCGATTTAAGTTTCAAGATTTGAAGTAAAGCTCGTAGGAATCGATTAGATCGTTTATGTGAAGAAGACTAGAAATTACCGTTTCTTATCCATTAACGAATTGATGCTAAATCGATGTCGATTGATCGAGGATTAAGGATCTTGCGAAGAATTAGGGTTTCTTCATCCTATCCTTTGTCCATTCGATGAATCGCATTCACAAGATAGCTTCTAGGAAATCGAATGATTGATCGTTGATCTCTAGATCGTGCGAAAAGAATCATGAATGCATTTCACATCGATCTAGATCATCGATCATTCAATTTTCAAGAATTTACAATCGTTATAGGACTTAAGAAAACGTTTAAAGATTCGTCAACAGCATCATTCTACAATCGTTTCGACTCCTCCACGAGCGGAGTTTTATTCAAGCACCATCTCAAAGAATACATTCAAGAATTGAAGATGAATCATAATGTTCGAATTGAAATATAAGCAAGTTAAAAGAATCTTCACCTTTATTTATTCCACAAATTGTTACACATTGCTCAAGACTACAAGAATTTGATAAGGAACAAGATTGTCGAATCTAGCATTGCATCGGCTCCTTGAGTCGTGGATCGGCTTGGATCTCGTGCTCCGTTGAAGTCCGGCTTCGCTTCTAAAGGATGGTTCAAGACTTGCTTTGCTAGAACTCAAAGGATCTTGAATTTGGTTTCTTGATTTGATTAGGGTTAGGGTTTTGAGGTGGCAAGAGTTGGGTTGAAGAGGTGATAGAACAACACTCAACAATAAATGAATTGAGGAACAAACTATTGAACAACCTTTTCATGAGAGGCTTAGGGTCCTTTTTATAGGTTTCCAAAACCCTAGATCTAAGATTTTGAATTTTGAATTTCCCTCCAAAAGTTTGTTATAGGGAGAGACTTCTAGAAGTAGTTAGTTAGGAGCTTAGCTCCTACCATAAGCTAGGAGGTTAGGGAGATGGTTCTAGGCTCTTAATTTAGCCAGGGTGAAGCTTGCTTTTGAAGCTAGGAATGTTTAGTTTAGAACCCAAGGGCTTGCAGATCTGGCAGAATGTTCAGGAGTTTTCTGGAACTTGCAGAGGCTTTCTGAGGTGCTTAACTTGAGATAAGAGGTCTGGCCTAAAATATTCCTGTCGACGTGTCATTGCCGCCGCGGTTCCGCGGCACAAGACGGCTCCGGCCGCGGAACCGCGGCCAAGTTGGAGTCTTAAGGCTTCAACTCTCTAGTGTTTCTTCCTGATGTCTTATTGGTGTTTTTCTGATATGTTGAATCTCTTAATGCCTTTTAGATCATTGCCAGATTCCAAATTCTTGAGTTTGCGTATTCTTTAGCAGCACTGTTATGTAAATTTGACCGTTCTTCTGTAATTTCCTGCACAGATTTCAAAACACAAGTTGCGCTACACAAGAATGATGCGATGTTATGAAATACAGTCAATTTCCCTTGAAATGCCGGTTTTAGAGTATAATACATGAAATCTGGTATTTTACGACTGATTTGCTAATATGGGCTATATGAATGCCGAACAGCTCTAGATGAATAAATTGATAGGGAAATTGCCGGTTTAAAGATGCAGTAGTTTCGACTGATCACCAGGCATGCGCATACCTCCTGGAGTGTGATAACTTGAGTGGATTCCATCAGGTTATCATTCGATGATAGTCGGATCCCAATTCCCACTGATGAATTGGTTTACTCCTCGGGAGGTTTTAGAAGATCCCGATAAATTCTTCTTTTGGGTTTGGAGGAGAATTTGAGGGTACAGTGGGGGACATCCTTATTAGATAAAGTGATTAATCATTCTGATCTAGGTTAGAGTACACACTGAGTGTTTCTTTTCTCTCTCTTTGGCAGCGACCATGTCCCAACTCTAGACTACAACTCATAAACCAAGTTAACCGAATCTTCTTAAAACACACTGGCTTTTAGATTGTCATAGTTGTATACTTCATTGGCACTCCTACTTTTACCCTTTGCTTTTCTCTGGAACATTCTGTATCACTACGAAGATCCATATTTATTGGATATGACCATCGTATTGTTACATACTGTTAGTTATATGTATGCCCTAGAGGCCATTACTATGCATAGGATGTATATTGTAGTGGATGCTTGGACATATATAGGGATGCCTTTCTTGCTCGATATGATAGTATGCTATCTGGTTGCACTTTACCTTAACGTGTACACTGATTGTCTCTCTGTTACATGTTGGTAAAGCCCTTAGGATGTGTACTTGACTACCTGGACGATGATGCGGATCATACTAGTGGGGACATGGTAGTCCATAAGTACATCCTTCAAGGTCCCTAATCGTGGGTGTATCGAGACGGGGCATCGATATACCAGAGTAGACTAGCGTGTAGCTTCTCGACCCATATAGATGGGCGATGGATGATCCCATATCCAATGGTGTTTGACATCAGAGATGATATATAGGTGCTCAATGGAGACTGGGTACACTGGACGGACTCACCGAGAACTCCCAGATGGTATTATACTTTACGTCAGATGGCAGTTCTCTGGTGACACTGGTATAGGTTAGTCTGTAGACCCGAGATCGTCATAGAGTCTTGTGTGATTCCCACTGTGCTTTGATTTCAACCATACCACGTCCAAGATGGCGTGCAAAACGGTGGTTTTTGGGTACAGTCCCGAATCACATGGAGGCAATGAGCGATAGGAGGGGTTTCGTATCTCCCGGTATAGGGAGTTGATGTTGCGCTGTGCTCGATTGGCTATAACAGAAAGTCCTTGGCCAAGGCTGTAGGGTTCCTAGGCACACTATAGAGGTCTCACAAGGCATCGAACATGCCAATTTAAAATTTTATGGGTGCCGAGAAACCCTTATACGGATCGTCGGCTAGATTTCTAGGCGAAACTATAAACTAGTTAACACTTTAACTAAAAGTTAGATGCTACAACCTTTGTAGATCCGGATATCCACTTCCTTAGCTCCACGTAGTCATCCTCTCACTGTCCTTTTCGAATCCTAGACTCATTCGTCGGCTTCATCGGGAAAACGAGCGGAATAGGTCGTCGGCTTCGTGTCAAAGACGATCTACGTCGAGGTTGCGCAAGTTCAAGCTCAAACTTCACCAAGTTGTGAAACTTGTGAAGAAAACACCCAAAACAACTTGGCAAGAGGTAGAGGGTGAAGAAATAGGAGGTGGGTTCACTTTAGAATTGGATTTCACTCACTTTTTCTCAAGTTGCCATTGATGGCATCTAGTTTTCTCTCTTGAAGAAGAAGGAGAAGATGAAGCTAGTTTATGATAAGTGTTATCATAAATTAAAAAAGAAATCAATACTTATCATAATCTAACCTTAGTTGAGTGTAGAGAATGGACCATGGTTACTTGGATGAGTTAAGGTTAAGCATGAAGACAAGAATGGTCACTAAGGTCAAAGCTTCATGAAGCTTCAACATAAAACAAATAAAGCCACCATTCTTATCTTAATCCATTTCAAATAAATAAATAAATAGATAAATGAATTTGCAAACCCTAATCAACACTTAACCATGGTTTAATTCTTTACACTTAACCATGAAAGCAAGTATCATCAAACATGATACAAACATGTGTACAAAAGTATATCACATATACAACTTGCACATCAAGTGAGAAAATCCATTTAAAGTGAACCTATACTAGCTAATGCAAAGTAATATATCAAATATATAATTACACATTAAATCATTAAATCAACATTTGATTCAATGATCCGGTCATGTCGCACATAACCGACTAGTATTCAATGTATCGATTTATCGAATCAATGATTCGATAACTAGGTCATATCGAATATAACCAATCGAAACATATATCGCGAGAATGAAATGCGGTATCACATACACGCATTATTCTCGGTCCTGCACATATCTCATATGCGCTCCTATTTCGTTTCGCTTGAACCAGGAAACCTCTGTTTAGGACTCTAAAGACTCGTCAATACGCCGGTAGCAGATGATGATCATATCAAGCACCCACAAGCCGCAAGCGGTCTGCTAAACGTAACGGCCATCCGGGTATCGAGCGATCAGAAGATCGACGAGCTAGCCCGCTCAGACTCCTGTGAATCCAACCAGTAACACTTACCGTACAGTCCGGTCTATTCGTCTGATATGTCGCATATCAAGTCTAGGGGTGGTATACGTCAGACCCCAATAACCGATAAGTCGTGCCGATGTGAGGCTCATAACGGGTCGAGAAACTACTGGTAACACTTACCAGCAAATCTCTGATCAGCCCTGGCCAGGGACTTCCCTGTTACGGCCAATCGAGCACAGCGCAACATCAACCCCCAATACCGGGAGAGACGAAACCCCTCCTATCGCTCATTGCCTCCATGTGACTCAGGACTGTACCCAAAGACCACCGTTTTGCACGCCCTCATGGACGTGGTAAGGTGGAGATCAAAGCACAGTGGGAATCACACAAGACTCTATGACGATCTCGGGTCTACAGACTAACCTGTACAAGTGTCACCTGAGAACTGCCATCTGACGTGAGGTATAATACCATCTGGGAGTTCTCGGCGAGTCCGTCCAGTGTACCCAGTCTCCACCGAGCACCCGTACACCATCTCTGATGTCAAACACCAATGGATATGGGATCATCCATCGCCCATCTCATGGGTCGAGAAGCGTATACGCTAGTCTACACTGGTATATCGATGCCCCGTCTCGATACACCCATGACTAGGGACCATGAAGGATGTACTTATGGACTACCATGTCCCCACTAGTATGATCTGCATCACAGTCCAGGTAGTCAAGTACATATCCTAAGGGCTTTACCAACATGTAACTATAAGACAGTATAAAGAGACTAGTGTACATGTTAAGATAAAGAGTAACCAGATAGCATACTATCATATCGAGCAAGAAAGTCATCTCTATATATGTCCAAGCATCCAATATAATATACATCATCTGTACAATACTGGCCTCTAGGGCATACATACAACTAACAATCTCCCACTTGCACTAGGGCCAGCTGCTGTAGTATCGCATACCGAGCATCCCGAAGAGTCTCTCAAACTGTATCTGGGGAATGGCCTTCGTGAGAGGATCCGCGGTGTTGTTCTTCGTGTCAACCCTCCTGACCTCGGTCTCCCGGCGATCAACTATCTCCCGGATCAGGTGATACCGCCTCAGAATATGCCTGGATCGCTGATGGGACCTGGGTTCCTTGGCCAAAGCCACCGCTCCATTATTATCGCAATACAAAGGTATTGGATGCTCAATGGATGGAACCACACCAAGTTCAGTAATGAACTTCTTGATCCAAACAGCTTCTTTAGCAGCATCGTTGGCAGTGATGTATTCAGCCTCCATCGTCGAGTCTGCCACGGTTTCCTGCTTGGAACTCTTCCAGCTAACCACCCCTCCGTAAAGGGTAAAGACAAAGCCTGACTGCGACTTAGAGTCGTCCTTATCACTCTGGAAGCTCGAATCGGTAAAGGAATCCACTTGGAGCTCTCCGTTACCATACACCAAGAACATATCTCTAGTCCTTCGCAAGTACTTGAGAATGCTCTTCACAGCTGTCCAGTGGCTTTCTGCAGGATCAGCTTGATACTTGCTCACTACACTTAGTGAGTATGCTACATCGGGTCTGGTACATAGCATCGCATATATAATAGAGCCTACTGCCGAAGCATAGGGTATCCTTTGCATGCGAGCTCTCTCCAAATCAGTCTTGGGAGACATCTCTTTGGAGAGAGTGACTCCAGAGACCGTGGGCAAGTTCCCATGCTTGGACTCTTCCATACTAAACCTCTTTAGTATGGTGTCAATGTACCTGGATTGGGACAATCCCAAAATCCGTTTGGATCTATCTCTATAGATCCTAATTCCTAATATGCAGGAGGCATCACCAAGATCTTTTATCGAGAATCTTTGTGATAAGAAGAGCTTGACCGATTGCAGCATAGAAATATCATTTCCTATCAAGAGTATGTCGTCCACGTACAATACGAGGAAGACAACCTTACTCTCTGCCACCTTCTTGTAGATACAAGGTTCATCTGGATTTTTGACGAAATCAAACTCTTTGATAACGACGTCAAAGCAGATGTTCCAACTCCGCGATGCTTGCTTTAATCCATAAATGGATTTAAGCAGCTTGCACACCTTCCCGCTGCTCCCACTGTCTACGAAGCCCTCTGGCTGAGTCATGTACACGCACTCTTCTAAATCACCATTTAGAAAGGCGGTCTTAACATCCATTTGCCAGATTTCGTAGTCATGAAAGGCAGCAATGGCAAGCATGATTCGGATGGATTTAAGCATAGCCACTGGAGAAAAGGTTTCGTCATAGTCCACACCTGGTCTTTGACGAAAACCCTTTGCTACAAGTCTAGCTTTGAAAGTCTCCACTTTCCCATCTACACCAAATTTCTTCTTGAAGATCCACTTGCTCCCAATGGGTTTTACCCCTTCAGGAGCAACTTCCAAAGTCCATACTTTGTTGGTGTACATGGATTCCATCTCGGACCGCATAGCATCCAGCCATTTCACTCAGTCCCTACTCGTGATGGCCTGCTCGAAGCTAGTTGGGTCATCATCCTCCATGATGCAATCCTCGCTCCCACCGTCCATTAGAAAACCGTAGTATCTCTCAGGTTGGTGAGGAACCCTACTAGATCGGCGGAGTGGCTGGGGTTCATCGGGAACTACGGAATCCTCTGGTTCCACCAGATATTCTGTTGTAGCTTCTGCAGCTGGAACCTCTTCCAGTTCTACCTCATGACCACTAATCTCTTTTTCAAGAAATTCCTTTTCTAAAAAGGTGGCATGCCGAGAAACAAATACTCTTTGTTCCTCAGGGTGGTAGAAGATATACCCTTGAGAATTCTTGGGATATCCTACAAATTTGCATAGAACAGACCGTGTCTCGAGTTTGTCCGGATTTTGTCGTTTGACATAGGCTGGACAACCCCATATCTTAACATAGTTAAGACATGGTCTCTTCCCTTTCCATATCTCATATGGAGTGGTAGGCACAGATTTGGTGGGGACCATATTCAATAGATGTATGGCTGTCTCAAGCGCATACCCCCAGAAGGAAATAGGTAACTCAGCTGTGCTCATCATAGAGCGCACCATATCTAATAGGGTGCGGTTCCTCCATTCTGATACACCGTTGTGCTGTGGTGTATATGGAGGAGTCAGCTGAGAGAGAATCCCATTCTCTTTTAGGAAGTCCAGGAATTCATTGCTCAAGTATTCACCTCCTCGATCAGATCGAAGGATTTTAATACTTTTTCCGGTTTGGTTTTCGACTTCTTGTTTATATTCTCTAAATTTCTCAAAAGCTTCAGACTTGTGTCTTATCAAGTACACATGTCCGTATCTTGAGAGATCGTCAGTGAATGTAATGAAGTACGAAGAACCATCCCTGGCATGTGTAGACATTGGACCGCATACATCACTATGTACTAGTCCTAAGAGTTCAGTAACTCTTTCTCCGTGTCCCGTAAACGGAGTTTTGGTCATCTTGCCTTTGAGACATGACTGGCAAGTGTCATAAGATGAAAATTCGAATGGTTTCAAATACCCATCCTTATGCAACTTAACCAGTCGTGTCGCATTGATGTGACCCAGTATACAATGCCACAAGAAGGATTCGTTTAGTTCAGAACTCTTCCTCTTGTGTGTGTTTGTTATGCTCAGAACTGTTGATTGGTTTAGAACATAAATGCCATTGCACAACGTGCCTGATCCAACCAACTTTTGGTTACGGAAAATGTTCATAACATTGTCCTGTAATACAAAATTATATCCCTCTTTACTCAACAAAGAAACCGATATAATATTGCATATCAGGTTCGGCATGTAATAGCATTCGTTCAGAACCAATGTATTACCTGTTGGTAATACAAGGTGATATTCCCCGATAGTCTTAGCTGCAACAATTGCACCATTTCCAACTCTAATGTCTTTATCACCTTCTCCAAGTTCTCTACCTTTCCTAAGCCCATGTAACTGATTACATATATGGGATCCTGACCCGGTATCTAATACCCAGGACGTAGGGCAAATGGAGAAACAGTTCTCTGTAACGAACACACCCGAAGAAAATGCATCATCATGTACTTTCTTCATTCGGGTGGCATGGGAATCCTGGTATTCCCCTATATCCTGTTCAGTCCTATAACTCTTATAGGAAAGAACGGAACCAACGTTCCCCAGCACAGTATAACATGCGGGTTCGGTCAATACATCCATATTATTATCTTTATTAAGGCATGAAATGGTCGCTACCTGGAGAGAGAGAGAAGAAAACACTTTAGCGTATGCTCGTGCAAGATCAGATTGGTTATTATCTTATCTAATCAGGATGGCTCCCACTGCTTTTTATCAAATCTTCCTTCAAACCCTAAAAGGAAAGACTAGCCGGGATTAATTACACACTACAAGTTCGCCAATCTTTCAGCCAGGCCAGTGTCGGTACTTTGAGGGAGGTCCCCCGTGCTTTCGCACGAACCTAATTAATGTAAACCTCGTTTTCCAGAGGCGTAACCTCGTTAACACCTTTCTAGACACCTACTTGATCGGCTAATTGTAATGTGTAAAACTCTCCCAGGAGTAACTCTTACTCGCAGTGGGTATCGGGATCCAACTATCTCATAGAAGGTATGCAATCTCATTGCAAATTTCAACACTTGAAATTCCCGATAATGCTTTTGCCCCTAGCGTGCTATGACCTTGACGAAAGCCAACAAACCACAGCCTGCTAGTCAAGTTCAACCCGTATATTTCTTGACTGAATTAAACCCACCCGCACGACCCTTTACGAAAGCCAACAAAGCCGTACGACTACCCTAATCCAGTCGCATCATATGCAGCAGATAAACAGCACATAGCTACCGCACACTACACCTTGACGAAAGCCAACAAATGTAGCACGAATACTATATATAATTTATCTGAAATGACGGAGGGCTACGACAGGTTTTCTGAAAACCTATTGCGTAATGAACTTGATATCGTTGTAGAATCAAATGAAGTTTTAAAATGGAATGATTTTGAGGCTTTTCTAGTTTTGCTAAAGGGGTCACTCCCGGTGAAGGGATCGTCGGCCCTTTCCTCGTCGAATGAGGTGCGGGATATATCATATATATTACTGTGCAAAGCAAAAACTCTTAAAAGCAATCAAAGCTAAACCGAGTGTGTAGCATCTGCCAGTTATTGCTAAAGGAGTCACTCCCGGTGAAGGGATCTCGGTCCTTTCCTCATCGAATAAGGTGCAGGGTATATCATATATACCGCTATGCAAAGCAAGAACTGTAGCTACCTGTTTTGTTTAAAATCTGATTCCACAACATCTTAGGTTTCTTTTCTTTCATTAATCACATTAATGAAGTCCCATCATTTAAATACCTAAACATCACAGATAGATATGACATACACTTATGCCATCCGCATTCGTCTCGATGTCCCCTCGTGCACCGTTAGGTTAGGTAACTAACGACAGAGCAGGGCAGGGCTAGCGCGGGTGTAAAACATAAGTAACGTCTATATAATATATCATATATACTATATACTATATCCATCACAGAACATCTCATGATCACATCACAGATATCGCAGCAGAAGAAACATATGAAACATTGGATATACTAGGACGTCCGTGTTTTCAATACGAGCCAGTATAAAACACGGATTCCACGGTCGTGATGAATAGCCAATCCCACACCCCTAGACCCCTACGAGAGCGGCAAGCAACCCTGCCAATTCTAGGGTTAGGAGACCCGGACTCGACTCCTCGAGTTGGTCTCCCACTGGACCCCAGAACCCGGTTACTTGTGCTCCCCTCCTTGGGTCTATCCTAATGCGGAAAAGTAAATAATATACAAAAGGTGACAACTTCCGCTACCTGGAAGTGCCCCAAATAAAAGAATATTACATACAAGTTTTTACATGAATGAAAATGAAAAACACTCATCTCACATAAAAACCCCCGGCTATTCGAACACGACGATCCAATATAACATATCCAGCAACACATAACATCACATGTCATCAACGTAAGTAAGTATGCATACCCCAATTGTCGTTGACGTATAGCAACGAAACCGGCGATATGAACATACTACACTTACGGTCACAGAAAAGAAAGTGTAAAACTACAACAATTGGAATCCGCAACCTCTTTAGACATCGCATGCCTAACAGATATAAATCCCGCATTTTAGTCTCATTATTGAAAACTCTTTTCAATATCATATGGGACTAAATTGCTAGATTTATAACATTCATTCAGTTATCTCATAACTACTTGTGAATTCCAATTATTGTACCACATTCCAGATAAACAGAAAATGTTAAACTTTCCGATCGAAAAGTCGAATACCCAAGTTTTCCCGATACAACTCAACACATGAAATAAGTCTAACAACATTCAGTTCATGCCTCATTACCAACGGTCCAGCCGTAGAAGGGTCAAGCCAACGCCTCACATGTGGCACGCCGTACTGCCCCAAACCCGAAGGTTCAAAGGGCAGTTCAAGACGATCACATAATCGAGTTAAGGTTTGTTGTCTTCTAGAGGGTCCATCGCGTTACTTGCACTACTTAGAACGTCGTTAAACTACGGAAAAATCCAACACTTGGAAATTTCCCGACAGGGGAAAAGTTGGGTATTTATATCCGGTCGAACTTTTTAACATATTCTAAAAATTATCCGGAAATACACAAAGACGAAATTTGATACCCCGATCGAAACACTGAATCCCCAAAGCAACCCCAGAAAATTCAACTCTTGAATAAATTTTAAAAATTCCCAGAAAATCCAACACCAGAAGGTATCAGTTACTGTGCAAAAATTATATAATAATTTAATAAAGCTGCCGCGGATCCACCGCCTAAGGAGGCTTAGGCCGCGGATCCGCCGCGCTTTAGACTGTTCATAAAGAAATTTTTGCACCATAATTCATATATTTCCCTGCTGAATTTTTTAGCAATTTTTAATCTGGAAAAATCCCAGAATTTAGAAAACTTCCAGAGAGCATCTTAAAGTTAGGTTTTCGGGTTCGATCGGGTTTCAAATTGCGTCTAGACTTCGCCTAAGGCTCTAGCTAGGCTCTGATACCACTGTAGGGTTCCTAGGCACACTATAGAGGTCTCACAAAGCATCGAACATGCCAATTTAAAATTTTATGGGTTCCGAGAAACCCTTATACGGATCGTCGGCTAGATTTCTAGGCGAAACTATAAACTAGTTAACCCTTTAACTAAAAGTTAGATGCTACAACCTTTGTAGATCCGGATATCCACTTCCTTAGCTCCACGTAGTCATCCTCTCGCTGTCCTTTTCGAATCCTAGACTCATTCGTCGGCTTCATCGGGAAAACGAGCGGAATAGGTCGTCGGCTTCGTGTCAAAGACGATCTACGTCGAGGTTGCGCAAGTTCAATCTCCAACTTCACCAAGTTGTGAAACTTGTGAAGAAAACACCCAAAACAACTTGGCAAGAGGTAGAGGGTGAAGAAATAGGAGGTGGGTTCACTTTAGAATTGGATTTCACTCACTTTTTCTCAAGTTGCCATTGATGGCATCTAGTTTTCTCTCTTAAAGAAGAAGGAGAAGATGAAGCTAGTTTATGATAAGTGTTATCATAAATTAAAAAAGAAATCAATACTTATCATAATCTAACCTTAGTTGAGTGTAGAGAATGGACCATGGTTACTTGGATGAGTTAGGGTTAAGCATGAAGACAAGAATGGTCACTAAGGTCAAAGCTTCATGAAGCTTCAACATAAAACAAATAAAGCCACCATTCTTATCTTAATCCATTTCAAATAAATAAATAAATAGATAAATGAATTTGCAAACCCTAATCAACACTTAACCATGGTTTAATTCTTTACACTTAACCATGAAAGCAAGTATCATCAAACATGATACAAACATGTGTACAAAAGTATATCACATATACAACTTGCACATCAAGTGAGAAAATCCATTTAAAGTGAACCTATACTAGCTAATGCAAAGTAATATATCAAATATATAATTACACATTAAATCATTAAATCAACATTTGATTCAATGATCCGGTCATGTCGCACATAACCGACTAGTATTCAATGTATCGATTTATCGAATCAATGATTCGATAACTAGGTCATATCGAATATAACCAATCGAAACATATATCGCGAGAATGAAATGCGGTATCACATACACGCATTATTCTCGGTCCTGCACATATCTCATATGCGCTCCTATTTCGTTTCGCATGAACCAGGAAACCTCTGTGTAGGACTCTAAAGACTCGTCAATACGCCGGTAGCAGATGATGATCATATCAAGCACCCATAAGCCGCAAGCGGTCTGCTAAACGTAACGGCCATCCGGGTATCGAGCGATCAGAAGATCGACGAGCTAGCCCGCTCAGACTCCTGCGAATCCAACCAGTAACACTTACCGTACAGTCCGGTCTATTCGTCTGATATGTCGCATATCAAGTCTAGGGGTGGTATACGTCAGACCCCAATAACCGATAAGTCGTGCCGATGTGAGGCTCATAACGGGTCGAGAAACTACTGGTAACACTTACCAGCAAATCTCTGATCATCCCTGGCCAGGGACTTCCCTGTTACGGCCAATCGAGCACAGCGCAACATCAACCCCCAATACCGGAAGAGACGAAACCCCTCCTATCGCTCATTGCCTCCATGTGACTCGGGACTGTACCCAAAGACCACCGTTTTGCACGCCCTCATGGATGTGGTAAGGTGGAGATCAAAGCACAGTGGGAATCACACAAGACTCTATGACGATCTCGGGTCTACAGACTAACCTGTACAAGTGTCACCTGAGAACTGCCATCTGACGTGAGGTATAATACCATCTGGGAGTTCTCGGCGAGTCCGTCCAGTGTACCCAGTCTCCACCGAGCACCCGTACACCATCTCTGATGTCAAACACCAATGGATATGGGATCATCCATCGCCCATCTCATGGGTCGAGAAGCGTATACGCTAGTCTACACTGGTATATCGATACCCCGTCTCGATACACCCACGACTAGGTGTAAGTGCACGGCGGCGCCCCGGCCGTCAATCCGACGCCGGAATGCGGAAGCGGTGAAAAACTTTAATTTTTTTTTGCGGACTTAGCAAACCGGCACCACTGCGCACTAAACACCCGGATCGTAACCATTAACAAGTCTAAGCTAACTAGAAGATGGGTTAGAGATATACCGACGATCCAAGTCCTCCGGTCTTCTCGCCATCGTCCCGATCTCCTGCGGAATGTCCCGTCTCCTCCTCGCCGCCGGAAGTGCACCACATCGCCTACTTTGTTTACGGGCTCCCACCTCAATGCCGAGGCAACTCGGGCACGAAGCCGGCTACTCGACGTGCCCAAGGTTTGCTGTAGAATGTGTAGTAGAGGATTGTGTCTCATTTGGGGTTCATGGAGGTGCCTTTTGGTGGAGGGATGATACAAGGATTATGTGGAGGAACTTGTAGGCTTTTGGAGCATGAAATGAACAAGATTTCCACCCTCAAAAACTTGGACAGCCCTTCCAAGGGGAAGGCCGGCCATGACATAAAAAGAGGAGAGAATGAGAGTGTCATATGCAAGATAATAAGAGAGCCATCCAATAATACCAAAAGGGAGAGAGAGAGAAGACTATCATGCAAAAGGAAATGATCACCAAATCAAAACCCACACTCAACCACCTACCACCAACCTCATCATCAACAACCATGATGATATACAAAGTCAAGCAATCATGAGTTTATGAAGTCAAATGATGGGACAAGTATCATGACATGATAATATGCAAAGACCCCCTCCACAAATGCTTATTTGCAACAATGCAAATAAGCCCTCCTCCACCAATCTTCGGCCAATGAACGGAACAAAGGAAATTGGCCGAAACGGAAAGCAAACTGGCAACTCCAAAAACTGGTCCCGTAATAAATTACAGGAAAACCCCGATACTGTGCATACACACCCGCATTTGTATTCCGACCGAAATACAAATGCAATGAGACAAAATCTACACTGTACTATACTAGGATCCGGCTTATACCAAAACCGGCTAGTAATATCTGTTCGATCCTGATCCGTGCAATACCGCACGTATCTGATCAAACCCTGCCATATAACCATACGGCCTATAGTACAAACTGTCCGATCCTGATCCGTGCAATACCGCACGTATCTGATCGGACCTTGCCATATCTCCATACGGCCTCTACAACCTTTCGCCCGAAAGCTGAGTAACTGAATGTGGGGGACTCTAAAGACTCATCAATACCTTGGTTGTGGATTTAACCACTAGCACGTCAGAGGTATAAGCCAATACGTAACGGGCTACCAGGTATTGACCAAAAGGGATGTCTGCGAGCGAACTCAGCCTGACAACCCTACTGAGCCTGTCAGTGACAATATCCGTGCAGTCCGGTCCGTTCGTCTATGAGTATCGCATGGCGGGCCTAGGGGGTTGGTAAAAGTCAGACCCCCAAAAGCGGTACAAGTCGTGTCGGAGTGTAGCCCAGAACACCCTGAGATACTACTGGAATACCTACCAGTAAATCTCCTTGCCTTGGCCAAGGACTTTGTGTAATGGCTCTCCTAGACACAGCACGACCTCACCCCCAATACCGGGAGAGACGAACCCCTGAGGATACGCTCACTGCCTCCATGTGGCTCGGGACTGTACCCAACTAAAACCTGTTTGCACGACTCCTTTGAGCCGTGGTAGGGTAGTAATCAAAGTACAGTGGGAACTCACACGAGACAAATGACGATCCCCAGGTCGATGAACTAACCTGCACACATGTCACCAGGGAACTGCCATCTGACGTCTGGTATATGACCAACTAGCATGTTCCCGGCAAGTCCTGTCCGGTGTACTCATAACCCAATGAGCACCTGTATACATCTTAGGTGATCCAACTGACACCAGTGGCTTGTGAGACCGGCCACCGCCCCTCGTCGGGGTCTCGACTGTATACACTAGTCTACTAATGGAGTATCGATGCCCAGTCTCGAAACTCTCACGACTAGGGACCCTTTAAGGATAAGCTTATAGACCCCCAGCTCCCACATATATGATCGCCCTCATACTGCTGGTGGTCAAGTAAGAATCCTAGGGGCTCTATCAACGTGTAATAGCGACGTGTCAGGTCACCTAAAACAGTACACGATGATAAAGGTAAACCAGATAGCATACTATCATCTCGAGTAAGACTGTCCTACCGGGATAGGTCCTCCCTCAATCATCGCAATCACGTACCCGTGATCCAATAATTGACTCTGAGGGCACTATCACCAACACTAGGGACCATGAAGGATGTACTTATGGACTACCATGTCCCCACTAGTATGATCTGCATCACAGTCCAGGTAGTCAAGTACATATCCTAAGGGCTTTACCAACATGTAACTATAAGACAGTATAAAGAGACTAGTGTACATGTTAAGATAAAGAGTAACCAGATAGCATACTATCATATCGAGCAAGAAAGTCATCTCTATATATGTCCAAGCATCCAATATAATATACATCATCTGTACAATACTGGCCTCTAGGGCATACATACAACTAACAATCTCCCACTTGCACTAGGGCCAGCTGCTGTAGTATCGCATACCGAGCATCCCGAAGAGTCTCTCAAACTGTATCTGGGGAATGGCCTTCGTGAGTGGATCCGCGGTGTTGTTCTTCGTGTCAACCCTCCTGACCTCGGTCTCCCGGCGATCAACTATCTCCCAGATCAGGTGATACCGCCTCAGAATATGCCTGGATCGCTGATGGGACCTGGGTTCCTTGGCCAAAGCCACCGCTCCATTGTTATCGCAATACAAAGGTATTGGATGCTCAATGGATGGAACCACACCAAGTTCAGTAATGAACTTCTTGATCCAAACAGCTTCTTTAGCAGCATCGTTGGCAGTGATGTATTCAGCCTCCATCGTCGAGTCTGCCACGGTTTCCTGCTTGGAACTCTTCCAGCTAACCGCCCCTCCGTAAAGGGTAAAGACAAAGCCCGACTGCGACTTAGAGTCGTCCTTATCACTCTGGAAGCTCGAATCGGTAAAGGACTCCACTTGGAGCTCTCCGTTACCATACACCAAGAACATATCTCTAGTCCTTCGCAAGTACTTGAGAATGCTCTTCACAGCTGTCCAGTGACTTTCTCCAGGATCAGCTTGATACTTGCTCACTACACTTAGTGAGTATGCTACATCGGGTCTGGTACATAGCATCGCATATATGATAGAGCCTACTGCCGAAGCATAGGGTATCCCTTGCATGCGAGCTCTCTCCAAATCAGTCTCGGGAGACATCTCTTTGGAGAGAGTGACGCCAGAGACCGTGGGCAAGTTCCCACGCTTGGACTCTTCCATACTAAACCTCTTTAGTATGGTGTCAATGTACCTGGATTGGGACAATCCCAAAATCCGTTTGGATCTATCTCTATAGATCCTAATTCCCAATATGTAGGAGGCATCACCAAGATCTTTCATCGAGAATCTTTGTGATAAGAAGAGCTTGACCGATTACAGCATAGGAATATCATTTCCTATCAAGAGTATGTCGTCCACGTACAATATGAGGAAGACAACCTTACTCTCTGCCACCTTCTTGTAGATACAAGGTTCATCTGGATTTTTGACGAAATCAAACTCTTTGATAACGACGTCAAAGCAGATGTTCCAACTCCGCGATGCTTGCTTTAATCCATAAATGGATTTAAGCAGCTTGCACACCTTCCCGCTGCTCCCACTGTCTACGAAGCCCTCTGGCTGAGTCATGTACACGCACTCTTCTAAATCACCATTTAGAAAGGCGGTCTTAACATCCATTTGCCAGATTTCGTAGTCATGAAAGGCAGCAATGGCAAGCATGATTCGGATGGATTTAAGCATAGCCACTGGAGAAAAGGTTTCGTCATAGTCCACACCTGGTCTTTGACGAAAACCCTTTGCTACAAGTCTAGCTTTGAAAGTCTCCACTTTCCCATCTACACCAAATTTCTTCTTGAAGATCCACTTGCTCCCAATGGGTTTTACCCCTTCAGGAGCAACTTCCAAAGTCCATACTTTGTTGGTGTACATGGATTCCATCTCGGACCGCATAGCATCCAGCCATTTCACTCAGTCCCTACTCGTGATGGCCAGCTCGAAGCTAGTTGGGTCATCATCCTCCATGATGCAATCCTCGCACCCACCGTCCATGAGAAAACCGTAGTATCTCTCAGGTTGGCGAGGAACCCTACTAGATCGGCGGAGTGGCTGGGGTTCATCGGGAACTATGGAATCCTCTGGTTCCACCAGATATTCTGTTGTAGCTTCTGCAGCTGGAACCTCTTCCAGTTCTACCTCATGACCACTAATCTCTTTTTCAAGAAATTCCTTTTCTAAAAAGGTGGCATGCCGAGAAACAAATACTCTTTGTTCCTCAGGGTGGTAGAAGATATACCCTTGAGAATTCTTGGGATATCCTACAAATTTGCATAGAACAGACCGTGCCTCGAGTTTGTCCGGATTTTGTTGTTTGACATAGGCTGGACAACCCCATATCTTAACATAGTTAAGACATGGTCTCTTCCCTTTCCATATCTCATATGGAGTGGTAGGCACAGATTTGGTGGGGACCATATTCAATAGATGTATGGCTGTCTCAAGCGCATACCCCCAGAAGGAAATAGGTAACTCAGCTGTGCTCATCATAGAGCGCACCATATCTAATAGGGTGCGGTTCCTCCGTTCTGATACACCGTTGTGCTGTGGTGTATATGGAGGAGTCAGCTGAGAGAGAATCCCATTCTCTTATAGGAAGTCCAGAAATTCATTGCTCAAGTATTCACCTCCTCGATCAGATCGAAGGATTTTAATACTTTTTCCGGTTTGGTTTTCGACTTCTTGTTTATATTCTCTAAATTTCTCAAAAGCTTCAGACTTGTGTCTTATCAAGTACACATGTCCGTATCTTGAGAGATCGTCAGTGAATGTAATGAAGTACGAAGAACCATCCCTGGCATGTGTAGACATTGGACCGCATACATCACTATGTACTAGTCCTAAGAGTTCAGTAACTCTTTCTCCGTGTCCCGTAAACGGAGTTTTGGTCATCTTGCCTTTGAGACATGACTGGCAAGTGTCATAAGATGAAAATTCGAATGGTTTCAAATACCCATCCTTATGCAACTTAACCAGTCGTGTCGCATTGATGTGACCCAGTATACAATGCCACAAGAAGGATTCGTTTAGTTCAGAACTCTTCCTCTTGTGTGTGTTTGTTATGCTCAGAACTGTTGATTGGTTTAGAACATAAATGCCATTGCACAACGTGCCTGATCCAACCAACTTTTGGTTACGGAAAATGTTCATAACATTGTCCTGTAATACAAAATTATATCCCTCTTTACTCAACAAAGAAACCGATATAATGTTGCATATCAGGTTCGGCATGTAATAGCATTCGTTCAGAACCAATGTATTACCTATTGGTAATACAAGGTGATATTCCCCGACAGTCTTAGCTGCAACAATTGCACCATTTCCAACTCTAATGTCTTTATCACCTTCTCCAAGTTCTCTACCTTTCCTAAGCCCATGTAACTGATTACATATATGGGATCCTGACCCGGAATCTAATACCCAGGACGTAGGGCAAATGGAGAAACAGTTCTCTGTAACGAACACACCCGAAGAAAATGCATCATCATGTACTTTCTTCATTCGGGTGGCATGGGAATCCTGGTATTCCCCTATATCCTGTTCAGTCCTATAACTCTTATAGGAAAGAACGGAACCAACGTTCCCCAGCACAGTACAACATGCGGGTTCGGTCAATACATCCATATTATTATCTTTATTAAGTCATGAAATGGTCGCTACCTAGAGAGAGAGAGAAGAAAACACTTTAGCGTATGCTCGTGCAAGATCAGATTGGTTATTATCTTATCTAATCAGGATGGCTCCCACTGCTTTTTATCAAATCTTCCTTCAAACCCTAAAAGGAAAGACTAGCCGGGATTAATTACACACTACAAGTTCGCCAATCTTTCAGCCAGGCCAGTGTCGGTACTTTGAGGGAGGTCCCCCGTGCTTTCGCACGAACCTAATTAATGTAAACCTCGTTTTCCAGAGGCGTAACCTCGTTAACACCTTTCTAGACACCTACTTGATCGGCTAATTGTAATGTGTAAAACTCTCCCAGGAGTAACTCTTACTCGCAGTGGGTATCGGGATCCAACTATCTCATAGAAGGTATGCAATCTCATTGCAAATTTCAACACTTGAAATTCCCGATAATGCTTTTGCCCCTAGCGTGCTATGACCTTGACGAAAGCCAACAAACCACACAAGCAATATGCTTTTGCCCCTAGCGTGCTATGACCTTGACGAAAGTACGGAACATGACCGGCACTTAAACTACGAAACGTCTCGAGGCGTACGTAATCTAAGTAAACCGAAAACCCAGAAATCCAAACCAAGAAAAGAAGTAGAGTGAAGGTAAACCAATTTAAAACAAGTAGTTTCAAAAGCATGAGCCGAATTATGCGGTGTTTTTAAAACATCAAAAATTTACTGAAAATTTCGGCAGAGTCTCCTTTGTAAAAACTGGCCCCCAAACGGGATACAACATGAATAGTATACGAAATCAAGAAAAAGGCATCCCCAAGCGGGAGCTAGCTCTTCGTCAATCGACGGTCACAACCACACAAGCAATATGATATACAACGCCAACGGCGAGGATCAAAACTCAAAAGGAAACTCAAAACCACCAGAAAAATAACGAGCGACTCTAAGGTCGAAAGAATAAACAACACTGGTATCTATCTCAATAAATACATGTTTGGTTGATGGAATTTACTAGATACAACGGAATAATATTATACAAGGTAATATGATGGGTACGATACAAGAAAAACCCACCTACTAGCAAGTCACCCGAATGAAACTGAGCTCGCATAGCCGTAATGAAACCTGTACGGCAAACCTGCAAGAAACTGGGGCACAACGGGGTGAGTTGCCAACTCGTGAATAGAAAAATATATACACACAGAAATCGCATAAATAACGCAACCTAGGTCAATGATCATAATATGTCCTCAAATATATGAATAACACGTAGCTTATAACAAGGCTAGGGTAAATATCTAACCCGAGTGTAATCTCATGTGCCCGTGTCAGTGCCTCAGGTAGCAATATATCATATGAATGAGGTATGAATGCATGAAAACAGAATACATGTATATGAAGAACTGTTTTCATAAAATAGTGAGATTTCCTTTGTATTTTTAAACTGAGGTATCATAAATGAAATCAGTATCAACAGTGTCTAGCATCGACACAAAATATAAATCTCAATGTCTCGAAATCTCAATGTCTCAATCTTAATGTCTAGGGCGCCGTCAGTCCAGACCGGCCCCTACCATCCATCTCAATACCACGACGGTATCCTCCGGATATCCGACGCGTCGGGTAATATCACCGGTAGGTAGTGCTCCCCAGCCAGGCTCAACGTCGACACCACATTCCTCTTGCCCCGGGGTACCATACCGGGCCCACCATGTACCCGAAACGGTTCCTCCACTCCTCGAATCGGGTCTCGAAATCCATCAGCAAACTCATGGTGGACGACTCATACATCATATGAAAACCGCACTTTTTATTTTAAAAGAGAGAAAATGTTTATTTATGTTTTTGCGGTTTTCCTCCAAATCCAGAAAATCTCATGGAAATCCGAATCCAAAACCTCAATAACACGTAAAATAGTGAATATATGCATGAGAATCCATGAATGCGGCATAACGATGAATAACAGTATGCATGAAGTGACAAGTAATAACTACAATATCTAAGCTGGCATATAAGGTAAGTACACTAATATTATGTCAAACTACTAGCTATCTAGCTAAGTTAAGCAATAATATTTTCTAAGGTGTACGTGACATGGCAATTACCGATGAAGATGTGTGTGAGCCAGCAATTAAGTGTACGTGGTACATACGCATCATCGGTAATGGTGCTGGTGTCCTAACAGCATGATATCACTAATGGAGTATGAAACATAAAATAAGCATGCGATGCGAAGCGGACTACAAAAATGAGCGGGAGCTGAAAACTAGACGCAACTATAACAATCTGCATTAATCTAATATAAGTCCTACAAATGGTGCCTTTTGAAATAACACGAATCATGGGTTTTGAAAATAGGGGCTATGGTGTTTTTATGAAAAGATACGTCTTTTGAAATATCCGTAGGATCCCTTGGGCTGTCTTTAAGAATGCCCACGATTCGTTGGTTTTTGAAATAGGTAAGAAGTCTAATCTAATCTAACAACTACACTAAACTATACGGTGGAACTAATAAGCTGAACTACAGGTAAGGGAACCGCCTATCATCTGAGTCGATACATATACATACCTGTATATGTATAGTCGGTGATCCCGCCTCAATAATATCATATCCTATACCATATCTATAATCAGGCATCCCAAGTCAAGAGTGCGGATCAATCATCAATATAGCTCGTACGTAAATCCGTCGTACGGCATCCCAATCTGGGTACGGGTCAATATCACATTCATCATACTATTCACCTGGTATCCTCTTTATCAATTATCATGATCGGGGTACTGATCTACGTCTAGTACCATACTGATACCGCCTACGTATGCAAGGATGTGTGTGAAACACTACGTCAAGGACCCGCTATAACGTCATGCCGTATCTCAAATACGAACCCTGCTATATCACCGATCTCACGGCCTCAAATCAAATCTCATCGACTCAGCTCAATCCCAAGTATCATCCTCAAATCCGTATGTGAACACATAGTCCCATACCCATGTGAACACATAACTATAAAGAATCCCAAGAGCACATATCAATAGGAATGTATGCAAGTATGTATGTGTGTATGTGTAGTGCAACACTACCCTAGGGTTCGCAACGTTAAAATAATCCAACACACCAATATCCATCCTAAGCATCGTTATTAAACCCAAATAACATATAATAATTGTTGGTGTGTATACGCATCCCTATACACCACCACGGACTGCGGGGGTGCTATACGCCATCCACCCGACTTCTCCCCGTAGATAGAAATCTACTCACCTGGTCCTCGCTCGCCGGTGCCGACGTCGCCACGCGCTTGCTTGTCGTCTCGAAGTCCGCATGGGGTACCTACATATCATAACGCACCGTATCGCATTAAAACTAAATTCGAAATCGAAACGGCATACAAAAATCAAATCGGCACGCGTATCACGCATAGGTCCAAACCTATCGCCTACGCATGCAAGAATAGTCAAACCAACCCTCGATGTCGATGTACAAACGTCAAACCATCGAGAAAAATCCAATCACACTCATTTGCACAATTACAAGCACTAATTATAATATAAAATAGCTTACAATTCCCAAAAACCCCAATTTCATTTAAAAAGTCGTTTTTCCGAAAATCTAGCAAGCACAATTCGCCGTTTTTGTACAAAACATGATGTTTAAATGAATGTAGCGGCCAATATATTTATTAAATATCTTAAATAAGTCATAGAAATAATTTCCGGAATTTAATCTCATTAAATTCCAAAAACCCTAATATTCTAGTTTACAAAATACCCTTTTTTTAACAATTTCATAGCAAAAAAATGCGCAAACTACAATTTAGGTTGGATTTCCATGAACTAAAGTGTTAAACTACACTTAATAAAGTTAATAATATGATAAAAACCCTAACCATATTTTTAATCTCACATATAAATGCATTTCATAAAATCCTAGTTTGCACAAAAAAGCTTAATTTGGACATTTTTCAAGTAACAACTTGTAATATGCAACTAGATAAATTTTAACAATTTTTCAAGATGTTAGCTCACATCACAAACCATGCACAAGTGATCACAACCCAATTTCAAAACAAAACCCTAACTAGAATTCCTTAATCATACAATTGAACCCACATAAAACCAAATTAACACTTAATTAAGCTAACTACAAGCAATTAACAACAATTTAAGCAAAAGGGTTAGAATTTACCCAAAAAAATTGAAGATCCCACAAGCACACATAGCCCTCCAAAATGCTCCCTTGTCACCAAAATCCATGCTATACGGGCTAAGCTAAAATGGGTAGGAGTCGGAATTTGATTTGGATTTTTGCTTGATTTTTAGTGGATTTTTCTTTGGATTTTCTTTGATGGAACAAAGAGAGGAGAAGAGGAAAAATGGGCTGTTGGGGGGTTGCTAGTTTCGGCCAGATGTGTGGGGGGTTGGGTGAGGGAGGAGAGAGAGTGAGGTGGAGAAAGTAACAAGTAAGGAAGTCCAAGTCAACACAAAGTCAAAAGTCCAACTCATTTATCCATTTTCTTTTCTTTTCTTTCATTTCTTTTCTCTGAAATCCAAGTGGGGACAAAAGTGGGGGCTGCTGAATTCTTCAAGGGGATAAGTGAATGGGGGTGTGTGGGTGTGGGTACGGGTGTGGGGTGATGAAAAATGATAAATACAATACCCCAAACATCCATTTACGCTAATAAAAGCCTTTTTTCTTCAATAATTTCTAAACCGTTTTGGCAAATGATTTCGTTCCAAAAACCACATGATAAAATTTTATTTAATGTTTTATGAGGCACAAAATTTGTTTCAACTCATTCCAATTTGTAATTTTCCCTAATTAAATGTATTAGTGACGGCTTAAAATAATAATAAAATAATTTTTTTTCAGAAAATTTGAAATTTCACCCGCGTCTCAATAAACACCAAATAATAGCAATTTTATAGCTAGAATATGTATATTTAATTTTTATAATAAGATATTTGTATTTTGACTTTTTACAGAAAACCCCCTTATTTTACCGATTTTTTCGAAATTTCACCGAAACGATTTTCAAAACGTTACAATCTTCCCCCATTAAAGAAATTCGGTCCCCGAATTTAAATTCAAACTCCCCCAAATACTAAAACATCTAAGAAAACCCATCAAGTCGTCGGGGCTCCGAAATTATAAATACATAAAACAAATCGTAGCGCAGCGCATGCGCTTGAAAAATGAGTATATAACTCAAATCAAAACTCCGTCAAGCATCCCGCAATCATCGGAGTCATGGAGAAGACATCAATGCCAAATCCAAATCAAACCAATATGATATAACTCGAAACTATACATATATACCTTTGTTTGAAATGTACGTTCCGCCGTTTTGAAAACAATTTAGAAGGGTCTCCTTATTTTAAACGTTTCGTGTCTTATCAGACGCGTAGGTAAATACTGAGACTATAGCTCGCTTTTGGAAATCCCTTCGATAACTATCAATGCATGCAAAATATACTCAGGTACTGTCCTCTGACTAGTCCTGCTCAGTATAAAAACATATAGCAATCATCATAAAAACGTACTGCTCTATACGAAATCAATCCCCAAAATATGCACATGAATGCTACGTGCGTCTGGTGCGCACGGAAATCAAAATCCATGAATGTGCCATACATGCGCACAGAAACAACATCTAAGTGCATCGGGTGTGCACGAAACATCTGTCGTAGGCAACATGTGTGCCTGACAGCAAAATCAGGTGCATATGACATGCACGAAAAATCTCGATTTAGTGCATCTGGTGTGCACCAAAATCGCATCTCAAGACATGCGCTCAACATGCGCGAAAATCCAAATCAGGTGCATCCATCGTGCACGAAATCATGAAATCCAATATCAAGCTCCGAACGTGCGCAAAATCAATCAGGTGCACAAGGTGCACAAAATAAATATCGAGTATCACAATCGAAATCGAAGTCCAGTGCACACTGCAAGCATATAATAACTATACAGAGTGCAGGAACCAATTCGTGTGCGTGCATACGCACAAAATCAACTCAAATGTCTAAAACCGTAAAATCACAAACCTGTGAAACCAAAGCACGAAAACGATATCAAGTGCAACACTGTACAAAGATCGTAAATCATCAATCATCAAAATCAAATCATGCGAATAAATCACCCAAAAAAAACAAATCAATAATGGCGGAATAGTACCGCTCAAGCGCATCCTCTAAGAATCTCGGGCCAACTGTCGCGGTCACTAGTGGGACGTCTCGTCGATGATCATGAACTCTGGCCTGCTGGTGTGCATAACAATGACTACTCCTGGGTCAAGGTCTTCACTGTGAATTACCAATCTCTCGGTCCATTGGCTCATCGGCCCTGTCAGGTGTGCTAACGGGGATGATCCCGTTCTGGCACATCTCTTGTCATCTCCCGGTCAATCATCACGACCACTCGTAAGACAGCATATCACTGGCGTCGGCCTCTGGCTCTTTGAATGTACATGACACATCTGATCCTGGGTGCAAGTATCATTGCAGCAGTGTCCTGGAAGGAATCCTGCTCACGGTCTATTCCATGCCTCGTCTCTGCCAACTGTCCGGAAGTCGTTGTCCTTTCCTATATCTGCATCTTGCTCTGGAACGACTGCATACTCATCGCGACTCCTTCTGGAAGGTAAGTCCAAGTACCATGCCTCGGCATGCACATCGCATCTCTGATGTCGGCGGAGTGGAACGTCATCTCATCTAGATCTGGTACGAACCTCTTACTCCACTTTTCTTTAATGTCGTCTGCTTTGGACTCGTCTCTTCGCGGCTGCATGGACTGAGCTCCAACAGCTATCCTCGTATCGGGAGTCTCCCAAGAAATGCATCTCACCACCTAGCATCCGAATTAAGTCGAACCATCCAATCGATTGTCAAAACCTCATAATCCCCCAAGGGCTCAACATCTTGGGTACAGTTTAATAGTATCGAGTACATACCACAGCATCGGTGGTCCAGCCGTAGAAGGAAAACCCAAGCCTCACTAATGACGCCGTAGAACTGCTGCAAACCCGAAGGTTCAAAGGCTTTCATACGGTCATTAAGTCGAGTTAGGGTTTCATTCTTCTAGAGGGACCATAGAATTTCCTGCATGTCTTTCCGACTACTTTAAACTTGGAATAATAGGTTTCCGACATTCGATCGTCTCTGTCGACCCTCACGTCTTTGCGTGAAGTCGTCTCTAGCTGGAATCAATCTATCTGATGACCTCGCATCGGGGTAAGCGAACG
Organism: Agapanthus africanus; assembly: GCA_030015575.1. Taxonomy (NCBI): domain Eukaryota; kingdom Viridiplantae; phylum Streptophyta; class Magnoliopsida; order Asparagales; family Amaryllidaceae; genus Agapanthus; species Agapanthus africanus. The sequence continues at coordinate 60,879,185 of JASDDO010000029.1, forward strand.
AACCACCTGTCCTAGTCATTCATCATCGGGTGACTAGCGACCTTCTATCATCTCTTAGTACAACTTATACTGCAATAGCTCCAACATCTAGGGCGATATCTCGTCGTTCGCAGTAATAACTGGCTTACTCGTCTGCATGCTGAACCGTGCCTCAATCATCAGGAGTACGCAACACACCAACGGTCATCAAAATCTGGCTGGCCTCCATCATTGGCTCAATTCTCTAGTGTCGATCAGCACCTCCGAGTAACCTCATACAGCGATCCATCCAACGCTCATGGTGCAAAAACACAATCCAAAAGACACATCTCTACAATCGTGTGTCGCCCGAATCACGCCATGGTCAGTCCTCGTTCGTAACGAGCTCATGCTGACCGCAACTCTAGCCGTAGCTCTCCCTGCCGTAACCGTAGCAGCAAAACCAAACTGGTACCGATGAGGCTAGATCAGGAAGGAATATAATACTGAACAAGGAAATGTACATCCTAAGGCTTCATAAGTAGAGTGGCGTGTCGTAAATATGCCGCGGAACATATCAACGGTACGTCACTCTACTTTAGTCACCTATTCCATCAACCAAGGGTCATCCTACGCTCCGAAGGTTAAAACCTAACGCTCTGATACCAACTTTGTCACGCCCCGAAAGTACGGAACATGACCGGCACTTAAACTACGAAACGTCTCGAGGCGTACGTAATCTAAGTAAACCGAAAACCCAGAAATCCAAACCAAGAAAAGAAGTAGAGTGAAGGAAAACCAATTTAAAACAAGTAGTTTCAAAAGCATAAGCCGAATTATGCTTTTTTTTTTTTTAAAACATCAAAAATTTACTGAAAATTTCGGCAGAGTCTCCTTTGTAAAAACTGGCCCCCAAACGGGATACAACATGAATAGTATACGAAATCAAGAAAAAGGCATCCCCAAGCGGGAGCTAGCTCTTCGTCAATCGACGGTCACAACCACACAAGCAATATGATATACAACGCCAACGGCAAGGATAAAAACTCAAAAGGAAACTCAAAACCACCAAAAAAATAACGAGCGACTCTAAGGTCGATAGAATAAACAACACTGGTCTCTATCTCAATAAATACATGTTTGGTTGATGGAATTTACTAGATACAACGGAATAATATTATACAAGGTAATATGATGGGTACGATACAAGAAAAACCCACCTACTAGCAAGTCACCCGAATGAAACTGAGCCCGCAAAGCCGTAATGAAACCTGTACGGCAAACCTGCAAGAAACTGGGGCACAACGGGGTGAGTTGCCAACTCGTGAATAGAAAAATATCTACGCACAGAAATCGCATAAATAACGCAACCTAGGTCAATGATCATAATATGTCCTCAAATATATGAATAACACGTAGCCTATAACAAGGCTAGGGTAAATATCTAACCCGAGTGTAATCTCATGTGCCCGTGTCAGTGCCTCAGGTAGCAATATATCATATGAATGAGGTATGAATGCATAAAAACAGAATACATGTAAATAAAGAACTGTTTTCATAAATTAGTGAGATTTCCTTTGTATTTTTAAACTGAGGTATCATAAATGAAATCAGTATCAACAGTGTCTAGCATCGACACAAAACATAAATCTCAATGTCTCGAAATCTCAATGTCTCAATCTCAATGTCTAGGGCGCCGTCAGTCCAGACCGGCCCCTACCATCCATCTCAAGACCACGACGGTATCCTCCGGATATCCGACGCGTCGGGTAATATCACCGGTATGTAGTGCTCCCCAGCCAGGCTCAACGTCAACACCACATTCCTCTTGCCCCGGGGTACCATACCGGGCCCACCATGTACCCGAAACGGTTCCTCCACTCCTCGAATCGGGTCTCGAAATCCATCAGCAAACTCATGGTGGACGACTCATACATCATAGGAAAACCGCACTTTTTATTTTAAAAGAGAGAAAAGGTTTATTTATGTTTTTGCGGTTTTCCTCCAAATCCAGAAAATCTCATGGAAATCCGAATCCAAAACCTCAATAACACGTAAAATAGTGAATATATGCATGAGAATCCATGAATACGGCATAACGATGAATAACAGTATGCATGAAGTGACAAGTAAAAACTACAATATCTAAGCTGGCATATATGGTAAGTACACTAATATTATGTCAAACTACTAGCTATCTAGCTAAGTTAAGCAATAATATTTTCTAAGGTGTACGTGACATGGCAATTACCGATGAAGATGTGTGTGAGCCGGCAATTAAGTGTACGTGGTACATACGCATCATCGGTAATGGTGCTGGTGTCCTAACAGCATGATATCACTAATGGAGTATGAAACATAAAATAAGCATGCGATGCGAAGCGGACTACAAAAATGAGCGGGAGCTGAAAACTAGACGCAACTATAACAATCTGCATTAATCTAATATAAGTCCTAGAAATGGTGCCTTTTGAAATAACACGAATCATGGGTTCTGAAAATAGGGGCTACGGTGTTTTTCTGAAAAGATACGTCTTTTGAAATATCCCTAGGATCCCTTAGGCTGTCTTTAAGAATGCCCACGATTCGTTGGTTTTTGAAATAGGTAAGAAGTCTAATCTAATCTAACAACTACACTAAACTATACGGCTGAACTAACAAGCTGAACTACAGGTAAGGGAACCGCCTATCATCTGAGTCGATACATATACATACCTGTATATGTATAGTCGGTGATCCCGCCTCAATAATATCATATCCGATACCATATCTATAATCAGGCATCCCAAGTCAAGAGTGCAGATAAATCATCAATATAGCTCGTACGTAAATCCGTCGTACGGCATCCCAATCTGGGTACGGGTAAATATCATATTCATCATACTATTCACCTGGTATCCTCTTTATCAATTATCATGATCGGGGTACTGATCTACGTCTAGTACCATACTGATACCGCCTACGTATGTAAGGACGTGTGTGAAACACTACGTCAAGGACCCGCTACAACGTCATGTCGTATCTCAAATACGAACACTGCTATATCACCGATCTCACGGCCTCAAATCAAATCTCATCGACTCAGCTAAATCCCAAGTATCATCCTCAAATCCGTATGTGAACACATAGTCCCATACCCATGTGAACACATAACTATAAAAAATCCCAAGAGCACATATCAATAGGAATGTATGCAAGTATGTATGTGTGTATGTGTAGTGCAACACTACACTAGGGTTCACAACGCTAAAATAATTCAACACACCAATATCCATCCTAAGCATCGTTATTAAACCCAAATAACATATAATAATTGTTGGTGTGTATACGCATCCGTATACACCACCACGGACTGCGGGGGTGCTATACGCCATCCACCCGACTTCTCCCCGTAGAAAGAAATCTACTCACCTGGTCCTCGCTCGACGGTGCCGACGTCGCCACGCGCTTGCTTGTCGTCTCAAAGTCCGCATGGGGTACCTACATATCATAACGCACCGTATCGTATTAAAACTAAATTCGAAATCGAAACGGCATACGAAAATCAAATCGGCACGCGTATCACGCATAGGTCCAAACCTATCGCCTACGCATGCAAGAATAGTCAAACCAACCCTCGATATCGATGTACAAACGTCAAACCATCGAGAAAAACCCAATCACACTCATTTTCACAATTACAAGCACTAATTATAATATAAAATAGCTTACAATTCCCAAAAACCCCAATTTCATTTAAAAAGTCGTTTTTCCGAAAATCTAGCAAGCACAATTCGCCGTTTTTGTACAAAACATGATGTTTAAATGAATGTAGCGGCCAATATATTTATTAAATATCTTAAATAAGTCATAGAAATAATTTCCGGAATTTAATCTCATTAAATTCCAAAAACCCTAATATTCTAGTTTACAAAATACCCTTTTTTTAACAATTTCATAGCAAAAAAATGCGCAAACTACAATTTAGGTTTGATTTCCATGAACTAAAGTGTTAAACTACACTTAATAAAGTTAATAATATGATAAAAACCCTAACCATATTTTTAATCTCACATATAAATGCATTTCATAAAACCCTAGTTTGCACAAAAAAGCTTAATTTGGACATTTTTCAAGTAACAACTTGTAATATGCAACTAGATAAATTTTAACAATTTTTCAAGATGTTAGCTCACATCACAAACCATGCACAAGTGATCACAACCCAATTTCAAAACAAAACCCTAACTAGAATTCCTTAATCATACAATTGAACCCACATAAAACCAAATTAACACTTAATTAAGCTAACTACAAGCAATTAACAACAATTTAAGCAAAAGGCTTAGAATTTACCCAAACAAATTGAAGATCCCACAAGCACACATAGCCCTCCAAAATGCTCCCTTGTCACCAAAATCCATGCTATACGGGCTAAGCTAAAATGGGTAGGAGTCAGATTTTGATTTGGATTTTTGCTTGATTTTTAGTGGATTTTTCTTTGGATTTTCTTTGATGGAACAAAGAGAGGAGAAGAGGAAAAATGGGCTGTTGGGGGGGTTGCTGGTTTCGGCCAGATGTGTGGGGGGTTGGGTGAGGGAGGAGAGAGAGTGAGGTGGAGAAAGTAACAAGTAAGGAAGTCCAAGTCAACACAAAGTTAAAAATCCAACTCATTTATCCATTTTCTTTTCTTTTCTTTCATTTCTTTTCTTTGAAATCCAAGTGGGGAAAAAAGTGGGGGCTGCTGAATTCTTCAAGGGGATAAGTGAATGGGGGTGTGTGGGTGTGGGTACGGGTGTGGGGTGATGAAAAATGATAAATACAATACCCCAAACATCCATTTACGCTAAAAAAAAGCCTTTTTTCTTCAATAATTTCTAAACCGTTTTGGCAAATGATTTTTTTCCAAAAGTCACATGATAAAATTTTATTTAATGTTTTATGATGCTCAAAATTTGTTTCAACTCATTCCAATTTGTAATTTTCCCTAATTAAATGTATTAGTGACGGCTTAAAATAATAATAAAATAATATTTTTTTCAGAATATTTGAAATTTCACTCGCGGCTCAATAAACACCAAATAATAGCAATTTCATAGCTAGAATATGTATATTTAATTTTTATAATAAGATATTTGTATTTTGACTTTTTACAGAAAACCCCCTTATTTTACCGATTTTTTCGAAATTTCACCGAAACGATTTTCAAAACGTTACAGTTTAGCAGACCGCTTGCGGCTTATGGGTGTTTGATATGATCATCACCTGCTGCCGGCGTATTGATGAGTCTTTAGAGTCCTACACAGAGGTTTCCTGGCTCAAGCGAAACGAAATAGGAGCGCATATGAGATATGTGCGGGACCGAGAATAATACCAGTATGTGATACCAAATTCTATTCTCGCGATTTGTATCATCAGACGGGTATATGAGATATAGACGGGTTACCGAATCAAATGTTGATTCGATATATTGATACACTTGATATTAGTCGGTTATATGCGATATGACCGGATCATTAAATCAAGTGTTGATTTAATGATTTAATGTATAATTATATATTTGATATACTACTTTACATTAACTAGTATTTCTTCACTTAAGATTGATTCTCACTTGATGTGCACAAGTAGTATATGTGATATATTTGTGTACACTAGTTTGTATCATGCTTGATGATACATGCAAACTTGGGTGTGTGTATGCTTTAAACCATGTTTAGGTTAATGGTTAGGGTTTTAACTTATTTATTTATTTTATTTATTTATTTTTAGCAAAAATAAAATGGTGGCTTTCTTTGTTTTTATTCTTGAAGCTTCATGAAGCATTTCAAGCATCTTTGAAAAGTCTAACCATTTTGTTTTATGCTTTAACCTAACCATCAACCTAAACCCTAGTTTATTCTCTACATGAGTTTACTCATCCATGGTTGCATTATGATAATTCTTCACTTTATTATTCATTTTGAAAAAAAAAAATTCTTTTGCTTGTTCTTCATCTTCTTCATGAAGTGGAGAAAGCTTTCTTGAAAAATTTCAAGTGTTGAAATCAAGTGAGAAATCCAAATCCAAAGTGAACCCACTTACTATTTCTTCATCCTCTACCACTTGCCTTGTTGTATAGGGTGTTTTCTTCACAAGGTTCATGACCAAGTGAAAATGGAGCTTGAGTTTGAGTCGCCTCGACGTAGATCATCTTCGGCATCGAAGTCAACGACCTAGCCCGATCATTTCTCCGATGAAACCAACGCTAGAGTCTAAGATCCGGTTCATCGCAGCGGAGGGACGTCATCACGGAGCTAAAGAAGTGGAGGACCGGATCTACAAAGGTTGTAGTCCCTTTCACATAGTAGCAAAGTAGTTTGCTTGCTTGTTTTTTCGCCTAATCTCTAGTTAACGATCTTGCATAGGGTTTCTCGGCACATAAAATTTTGAATTTGGCATGGTTGATGCCTTTTGGAACCTCATGAGTGTGCCTAGGAACCCTACAATGGTATCAGAGCCTAGCTAGAGCTTTAGGCGAAGGGTAGACGAAGTTAGAAACCCGATCGAACCCCGAAACCCTAATCGCAACCCCTCTCTGTGCATTTTCTGTAACAGTGGATTTTTCCTAATTAAAAATTGTCAAAAAATTCAGCAGGGTTTTATAAGAGTTACTGTGCTACACATGACCACAACTCGACTAAAGCGCCGCGGAACCGCGGCCCCACCCTGGCTTGCGCGGCGGTTCCGCGGCCATACTAGTGAATTTTGCCACGTGGTTTGCACAGTAATCTCTTTATGTTAGTGCTGTGTTTTCTGGGAATTTTTAACTTATATTCAACAGTTGAATTTTCTGGGTTGTTTTGGCGATTCGGTGATTCGATCGGTTTATTTAACTTTGTTTGTTTTTCCGGGTAATTTAGAAGTTAAAATGTTCGACCGGATATAAATACCCACTTTTTCCCCTGCCGGGAAATTTCCAAGTGTTGGATTTTTCCGTAGTTTAAGAACGTTCTAAGTAGTGCAAGTAACGCGATGGACCCTCTAGAAGACAACAAACCTTAACTCGATTATGTGACCGTCTTGAACTGCCCTCTGAATCTTAGGGTTTGGGGCAGTACGGCGTGCCACATGTGAGGCGTTGGCTTGACCCTTCTATGGCTGGACCGTTGGTACTGTGGCTTGAAGTGAATGTTTTTAAACTTATTTCATGTGTTGAGCTATTTCGGGAAAACTTGGATGTTTGATTGTTCGATCGGAAAGTTTAACATTTTCCGTTTATCTGGAATGTGATACAATATCTGGAATCCACAAGTAGTTATGAGATAACTGAATGAATGTTATAAATCTAGCAGTTTAGTCTCACTTGATCGGTTGCCACGGAATTTTGATGTGATCAAAAGTCCGTCGCAATCACGTTGCGTACGCGGATACTCGCCGGGTAAACTTAATAGACAGCCACGCCCCATAGCCCCGACCAAGTGATTGTAGGAGAACCCCGTCATCGAAAGCATCCGTTCGGGTGCTCGCGGCAGCGGTATTCCGCCTTGGTGCACTTCGTCGACGGCAACCGGGGGTGCGGCCGTCTACTAAAGTTTGCGACGAGGATTCGATCAGGATGTCGGGAATCTTGCTGAATTGCCCGACTTGATATTGAAAAGAGTTTTCGATAATGAGAATAAAATGCGGGGTTTATAATTGTTAGGCATGCGATGTTTAAGGAATTCATTTGGTTAGGCATGCGATGTCTAAAGGGGTTGCGGATTCCAACTGTTGTAGTTTTACACTTTCTTTTTTATGACCGTAAGTGTAATATGTGATATGGCCGGTTTCGTTGCTATATGTCAACGACAATTGGGATGCGCACATTTACTTACGTTGATGACATGTGATGTTATGTGTTGCTGGATATATTATATTGGATCGTCGCGTTTTGAATAGCCAGGGGTTTTATGTGAGATGAGAGTTTTTATTTTCATTCATGTAAAATTTAATTGTATGTAATATTCTTTTATTGGGACACTTCCGGGTTGAGGTTGCTGTCACCATTTGTATATTATTTACTTTTCCACACTAGGATAGACCCAAGGAGGAGAGCACAAGTAACCGGGTTCTAGAGTCCAGTGGGAGACCAACTCGAGGAGTCGAGTCCTGGTCTCCTAACTCTAGAATTGGTAGGGTTGCTTGCCGCTCTCGTAGGGGTCTAGGGGTATGGGTTTGGCTATTCATCGTGACCGTGGAATCCGTGTTTTATACAGGCTCGTATTGAAAACACGGACGTCCTAGTATATCCAATGTTTCATATGTTTCTTCTGCTGCGATATCTATGATGTGATCATTTGATATGTTGTGATGGATACTATATATAGTATATATGATATATTATATAGACGTTACTTATGTTTTACACCCACGCTAGCCCTGCCTCGCTCTGCCGTTAGTTACCTAACCTAACGGTGCACGAGGGGACATCGAGGCGAATGCGGATGGCATAAGTGTACGTCGTATTTATCTGTGATGTTTAGGTGATTTAAATGATAGGACTTCATTAATATGATTAATGAAATAAAAGAAACCTAAAAGATGTTGTGGAATCGAATTTTCAAAAACAGGTAGCTACAGTTCTTGCTTTGCATCGCGGTGTTCCTTATAGAACATTCTGCACCTTAATCGATAAGGAAAGGGCCGAGATCCCTTCACTGGGAGTGACCCCTTTAGCAATGACTGGCAGATGCTACACCCCTCGGTTTGTCTTTTGAATGCTCCTATAGTTCTTGCTTTGCACAGCGGTATATATGATATATCCTGCACCTTATCCGATGAGGAAAGGGCCGACGATCCCTTCACCGGGAGTGACCCCTTTAGCAAAACTAGAAAAGCCTAAAAAATACTCCATTTTAAAATCATTTGATTCTACAACGATAACAAGTTCATTACGCAATAGGTTTTCAGAAAAACCTGTCGTAGCCCTCCGTCATTTCAGATAAGTTGTATATAGTATTCGTTCTACATTTGTTGGCTTTCGTCAAGGTGTAGTGTGCGGTAGCTATATGCTGCTTATCTGCTGCATACGATGCGATTAGATTAGGGTAGTCGTACGGCTTTGTTGGCTTTCGTCAAGGGTCGTGCGGGTGGGTTTAATTCAGTCAAGAAATGTACGGGTTGAACTTGACTAGCGGGCTATGGTTTGTTGGCTTTCGTCAAGGTCATAGAACGTTAGGGGCAAAATATTATCGGGAATTTCAAGTGTTGAAATTTGCAATGAGATTGCATACCTTCTATGAGATAGTTGGATCCCGATACCCACTGCAAGTAATTGTTACTCCTAGGAGAGTATTACACATTACAATTAGCCGATCAAGTAGGTGTCTAGAAAGGTGTCAACGGGGTTACGCCTCTGGGAAAACGAGGTTTACTTTAATTAGGTCCGTGCGAAAGCACGGGGAACCGCCCTCAAAGTACCGACACTGGCCTGGATGAAAGATTGGCGAACTTGTAGCCTGTAATTAATCCCGGCTAGTCTTTCCTTTTAAGTTTTGAAGGAAGATTTGATAAAAACAGTGGGAGCCATCCTGATTAGATAAAATAATAACCAATCGGATCTTGCAAGAGCACACGCAGAGTGTTTTTTTCTCTCTCTCTCCAGGTAGCGACCATGTCACGCCTTAATCAAGATAATAAAATGGATATATTGACCGTCCCGCTTGTTATACTGAGCTGGGGAACGTTGGTCCCGCTCCAACTTATAATTGTTATAAGACAGAGCAGGAAATTGGGGATTACCAGAATTCCCGGGCCACCCAAACGAAGAAAGTGCATGTTGATGCATCATTTTTGGGTGTGTTCATTACAGAGAATTGTTTCTCAAATGTCCTTTACGTCCTGGGTATATGATACCGGATTAGGATCCCACATATGTAATATATTACATGGGCTACAGAAAGGTAAAGAACTGAGAACGGGTGATAAGTTTCATGAGACAGAAAACGGTGCAAGTGTTGCAGCCAAGTCTGTTGGTCACTGTCACCCTGTATTACCTGAATACATTGATTCTGAAAAAATGTCATTAGATACCGAACCTGATATACAAAATCATATCAGTCTCTTTATTTAGATAAAGAAGGATATAATTTTGTATTGTTGGATAATGTTTTGAACATTTCCTAAATCAAGAGTTGATCGGTTCAGGCACATTATCTAAAAGCATTAACATTCTAAATCAAACTACAGTTCTTAATATACAGAACACACACAAGAGGAAGAGTTCAGAAATGAACGAATCCTTCTTGAGGTATTGTAGACTAGGTCATGTCAATGCGACCCGATTAGCTAAGTTACATTGAGATGCATATTTAAATCAGTTTGAATTTACATCTTGTGAAACTTGCCAGTCATGTCATAAAGATAAAATGACCATAGCTCTGTTTATTGGAAACAGAGAAAGAGTTAATGAACTCTTGGGAAGATACATGATGATGTATGAAGGTCCCCTGTCTACACATGCCAAGACCGGTTCTTTGTACTTCATTACCTTCTCTGATGATCTCTCAAGATTCAGACATATGTTCCTGTTGAAACATAAGTCCGAAACTTTTGAGATAATCACCGAATATAAGTTAGAAGTAGAGAACCATAAACCGGGTATAAGTATTATGTCCTATGATAAGATCAGGGAGGAGAATACTTGTGCATAGAATTCCTGGACTATTCTAAAGGAGAATAAGATTCTCTCTCCGTATTACTCCTCTGAATACACCACAGCAAAACGGTGTATCGGGGCGGAGCAATCACACCATATTAGATATGGTGTACTCTATGATGAGTACTACTGAGTTTCCTATTTCCTTTTAGGGTGTTATGCACTTATGAAGTTGCATACCTATTGAATAGGGTTCCGATCAAATCAGTTGCCTACCACTTCATATGTGATATGGAAAGGAAAATGCCCATATCTTAAGTTTGTTAAGATTTGGGGTTGTCCGGCCTATATCTGAAAAGCAAAATCCAGACAAGCTCGAGGCAAAGTCAGATCTGTGGAAGTTTGTTGGATATCCCAAGCATACGCAAGGGAATATCTTCTACCTAACCGAGGAACAAAAGATGTTTTATTACTCAGCATGCCACCTTTATGAAAAAAAATTTCTTAGGAAGAAATTTAAGAGCATGAGGTAGAGCTGGAAAGAGTTCCATCTATACAAACTGCGGCTGATGTTTTGGTAGAACCAAAGGATTCAATAGCAACCAACGAACCTCAGCCTCTCCGCCGATCTAGTAGGGTTTCTCACCCACCTGAGAGATACTTTGGTTTCTCTATGACAGTGGGAGCGAGGATTTCATCATGAGATGATGACCCAACTAGTTACGAGCAGGCTATCAGGAGTGAAACTCTATAAGAATGGCTGGATGCTTATCGATCTGAGATGGAATCCTTATACACCAACAAAGTATGGACTTTGGTTGCTTTATCTGAAGGGTTAAATCCCCATCAGGAGCAAGTATATCTTGAAAAGATTACTTGGTGTACATGGAAAAGTTGAGACTTTCAAAGCTAGACTTGTTAAAGGTTCACATCATGGACCAGTTGTGGCTAATGATGAAACCTTTTCTGGGGTCTATGCTTAAGTCCATCCCGATCCTACTTGCCACGGCTACATACCATGACTACGATATCTGGCGGTTGGGTGTCATGACTGCTTTTCTAAATAATGATTTAGAAGAGAGAGTCTATAAGTACACAGTCAGAGGGCTTCGTAGACAGTGGGAGCAGCGGAAACGTGTGCAAGATGTTTTATGTGATAAAGCAGGCATCGCGGAGTTGGAACATCTATTTTGATGAGTTAGTCAAAGAGATTTTTTCCATCAAAATGGTAGATGAACCTTCTATATACAAAAAGGATGTAGGGAGTATGGTGGTCATCCTCGTAGAGTACGTGGATAACATACTTTTGATTGGGAAGGAGTTTTCTATGCTATGCTCGGTCAATCTCCGCTTATAACAAGGATTCTCCATATAGGATCAAAGTGATACCTACTAAATCCTGGGTTTTGGATCTATGAGATAGATCTAATTGGATATTAGGATACTCACTAGTTGTAGTGAAATGGTATCAATTGATCCTGGGGAAAATCACTGGAAAGGTTCCAGGGTGATAAGGACGACTGAATGTCAGTCGCAGGCATTATCTTTACCCTCAGTGGAGGGACGGTATGTTGGAAGAGTTCCAAGCTAGATACCGTGGCATACTAGACGATAAAGGCTGGATACATCGCTACCAAAGATGCTACCAAAGAGGCAGTCTGGGTGTATATTAGTTCATGAGATGAACTTCGTTCCTCCCATTGTGTGACAATGGAGCTGTGGCTTATGCCCAGCAACGCCCGTCCCATCAGTGATCCAGACATATTATAAGGAAGTATCACCTGATCATGGAGATGGTTGATCTCAAGGGGATCGAGGTTTGGAGAGCAGACTCAGAGGACAACATGGCGGATCCATTCACAAAGGCCTTTTCCCAGAGAGAGACTTTTATGGGATGGTTGAGTATTAGATACTACAACCACTGCTATCAAATGGCCCTAGTGCAAGTAGAAGATTGTTAGTTATATGTATGCCCTAGAGGCCATTACTATACATAGGATGTTTATTGTAGTGGATGCTTGGACATATATAGAGATGACTTTCTTGCTCGATATGATAGTATGCTATCTGGTTACACTTTACCTTAACGTGTACACTGATTGTCTCTCTGTTACATGTTGGTAAAGCCCTTAGGATGTGTACTTGACTACCTGGACTATGATGCGGATCATACTAGTGGGGACATGGTAGTCTATAAGTACATCCTTCAAGGTCCCTAGTCGTGGGTGTATCGAGACGGGGCATCGATATACCAGAGTAGACTAGCGTGTAGCTTCTCGACCCATATAGATGGGCGATGGATGATCCCATATCCATTGGTGTTTGACATCAGATATGATATACGGGTGCTCAGTGGAGACTGGGTACACTGGACGGACTCGCCGAGAACTCCCAGATGGTATTATACCTTACGTCAGATGGCAGTTCTCTGGTGACACTGGTACAGGTTAGTCTGTAGACCCGAGATCGTCATAGAGTCTTGTGTGATTCCCACTGTGCTTTGATTTCCACCTTACCACGTCCAAGAGGGCGTGCAAAACGGTGGTTTTTGGGTACAGTCCCGAATCACATGGAGGCAATGAGCGATAGGAGGGGTTTCGTCTCTCCCGGTATAGGGAGTCGATGTTACGCTGTGCTCGATTGGCTATCACAGGAAGTCCTTGGCCAAGGCTGCTTTAGAGATTTATTGGTAAGTGTTACCAGTAGTTTCTCGACCCGTTATGAGCCTCATATCGACACGACTTATCGAGTTATTGGGGTCTGACGTTTACCACCCCTAGACAAGATATGCGACATATCAGACGAACAGACCGGACTGTACGGTAAGTGTTACTGGTTGGATTCACAGGAGTGTGAGCGGGCTTGCTCGTTGATCTTCTGATCGCTCAATACCCAGGTGGCGGTTACGTTTAGCAGACCGCTTGCGGCTTGTGGGTGTTTGATATGATCATCACCTGCTGCCGGCGTATTGACGAGTCTTTAGAGTCCTATACAGAGGTTTCCTGGCTCAAGAGAAACGAAATAGGAGCGCATATGAGATATGTGCGGGGCCAAGAATAATACCAGTATGTGATACTGAATTCTATTCTCGCGATTTGTATCATCGGACGGGTATATGAGATATAGCCGGGTTACGGAATCAATTGTTGATTCGATATATTGATACACTTGATATTAGTCGGTTATATGCTATATAACCGGATCATTAAATCAAGTGTTGATTTAATGATTTAATGTATAATTATATATTTGATATATTACTTTACATTAACTAGTATTTGTTCACTTAAGATTGATTTTCTCACTTGATGTGCACAAGTAGTATATGTGATATATTTGTGTGCACTAGTTTGTATCATGCTTGATGATACATGCAAACTTGGGTGTGTGTATGCTTTAAACCATGTTTAGGTTAATGGTTAGGGTTTTAACTTATTTATTTATTTTATTTATTTATTTTTAGCAAAAATAAAATGGTGGCTTTCTTTGTTTTTATTCTTGAAGCTTCATGAATCATTTCAAGCATCTTTGAAAAGTCTAACCATTTTGTTTTATGCTTTAACCTAACCATCAACCTAAACCCTAGTTTATTTTCTACACGAGTTTACTCACCCATGGTTGCATTATGATAAGTCTTCACATGATTATTCATTTTGAAAAAAAAAATTAAAAAATTCTTTTCTTTTGCTTTTTCTTCATCTTCTTCTTGAAGTGAAGAAAGCTTTCTTGAAAAATTTCAAGTGTTGAAATCAAGTGAGAAATTCAAATCCAATGTGAACCCATATTCTATTTCTTCATCCTCTACCACTTGCCATGTTGTATTGGGTGTTCTTCATAAGGTTCATGACCAAGTGAAGATGGAGCTTGAGTTTGAGTCGCCTCGACGTAGATCATCTTCGGCATTGAAGTCAACGACCTAGCCCGATCATTTCTCCGATGAAACCAACGCTAGAGTCCGGGATCCGATTGATCGCAGATGAGGGACGTCATCACGTAGCTAAAGAAGCGGAGGACCGGATCTACAAAGGTTGTAGTCCCTTTCACTTAGTAGCAAAGTAGTTTGCTTGCTTGTTTTTTTCGCCTAATCTCTAGTTAACGATCTTGCATAGGGTTTCTCGGCACATAAATTTTTGAATTTGGCATGGTTGATGCCTTGTGGAACCTCATGAGTCTGCCTAGGAACCCTACACATACGAACTTGAAGAAACTTCTTTCAGATTCGAGAATGGTTTCCGGTTCTGGAGAAATTGAATATGTTTATTCAGTTGTCTTTTCTTTTTACCTTCTCTCAGTTTGTGAGGGCTCCTAGGATTAGGAGGGTACACCTATTACGCTTATTTGATAGTCTTCTTCCAAACCTTAAGCTGGTACCGAACGGTAGGGAAGGAAGAAAACCATTTAGCCTACGGATGGTGTACAGAAGGTAATAAGTAAAGACAAATAAATGGATTTGGAGAGATGGCAAGAAAATATACGGTCATAGTCATGAATCTGGATAATGGAAGAGGCATTACTAGGAATATCCGGCTACCCCTTCGAAATATTTTCATGTTTCAGTTTCACTATGCGTTGTTAATTAAAAACTGATTTCCTAATTAGATCCTTACTCCAGGGTATGTATTTACTGTAAGTCCGTGTTGCCCATCCCGGTGCTTACGGGGAGGCGGAAAACATAATAAAAATCGGATTTTTAATGACTTAGGCAACATGGACTAAGCTTGTGAGGATCTTTGCTAAACTAAAACTAGCTAAAGAAAACTAACAACTAACAAAGTTGTAGAAAGGTTATACCTTTGGTCTTTAGTCCTTCTCTCCTTGCTCCTAGGTATGGTAGAAAAAGATCACCTTGCTTGTCTTCTCCCGTCAAAGAAGGATCCAACCGAAAGCCACCACCTTTAGCTTCAACTCCAAGCTAGGAGTAACTAGAGTGCAAGAAATGCTAAGACTTGAACCCTAGAAGTGAGTAGAGAAGATCAAGAGAGGGTTTTTCTCAAGCTATTTGTTTCTCAACACATGAGAGGGAGAGAGCTTGAGGGAGAGGATGAGCAAGAGAGAGAAAAGAAATGAGAGAATGAATTATTTGTGAGCCTTTCTCACTAATATGTGTGTATAATTTTTAATTGAATAATTAGCTAGATAATTATCATGGTAAATCATGACATGACCATTATCATTTCAAATTGCAAAGATCAAAAAGCATCTTCCAAAAGAAATTATGATGGTCAAAGTGTCAACCTTGGTCAACAAGTCAAAGAAGTCAAAAGGTCAACAAGTACAACCATGGATAATTATTAAACTAATTACTAATTAACAATAACACACACATAAAAATTAGGGTTAATAAAATGACAACAACCATTAACCCTAATCAAGGTCCTCTCCCTCAATCTCAAGCAACTGTGCATACGCACCCGCATTCGCGATCCGAGGAACACGAACACAATGAGAAAAACCAATCTCTAATCATATACTAGGATCTGGCTTAAACCAAAGCCCGCTAGTATAAACTGTCCGGACAGCAAACGTGCACAAGTGCGCGGATGCGAACGAACCCTGTCGCAAAACCATGCGACCTCTACTCGTTTTGCCTAAAGGCGAATAGCTCTCTGTGTGGGACTCTAAAGACTCGACACTACGCTGGCAGTGGGTTTAACCACAGACCGCAAGCGGCACTAGCTGTACGTAACGGTCCCCAGGTAGATGTCGATAAGAAGACTGACGAGGTGAACCCCATCTGCACTCCTACTGAGCCTGTATGTGACAGTCTCCGTACAGTCCGGTCTGTTCGTCTGATACATCGCATGGCGGGCCTAGGGGGGCGGTGAACGTCAGTCCCCTAATAGCGGTACAAGTCGTGTCGGAGTGAAGCCCAGAACACCCTGAGATAACACTGGAAGCCTACCAGTATATCTCGCTTGCCCTGGCCAGGGACTACTCGTGTAATGGCTCTCCTGGACACAGCGCGATGTCAACCCCCAATACCGGGAGAGACGAATCCTGTCTAACCGTCACTGCCTCCAAGTGCTTCGGGACTGCACCCAAAAACTACCTGTTTGCACGACTCCTCTGAGCCGTGGTAGGGTAGTAATCAAAGTGCAGTGGGAACACACTCGAGGCGAAGTGACAGTGTCAAGTCAGCGGACTAAGCTGTACTCATGTCACCTGGGAACTGATAACTGACGATAGGTATATTACCAACCAACAGTTCCCGACGAGTCCTGTCCAGTGTACTCGTAACCTAACGAGCACCCGCATACTATCCCAAGTACGACGTACTAACGGCTGTGGGACAGACCGTCTCCCACACTGGGATGAGAAGCGCATACGCTAGTCTACTCCGGAGTATCGATGCCCTGTCTCGATAGTCCAACGACCAGGGACCTGTATAAGGATGTGCTTATAGATTACCCAGCTCCCACGAGTGCGAGCGCCATCACAACGCTGGTAATCAAGCAAAGATCCTAAGGGCTCTACTAATATGTATACCAGCAATATGCTAAAAGAAACACATGCACATATTAAAGCAGAGACAAACCAAGTAGCATACTACCATTTCGAGCAAGATTGTATATACAACTGTGAATATCCCAAGCTTCCATTAAGTAATATACAAGCTAGTATGATACAGTAATGGCCTCTAGGGCATATACACTAACAATCTCCCACTTGCACTAAGGCCATGTACTGGCGTATCGAAGACCTATCATCTCGATCAGCCGCTCGAACTGAGTCTGGGGCAAGGCCTTGGTGAATGGATCTGCTGTGTTATCCTCTGATGCAACTCTCCGGACCTCGATCTCCTGGCGATCCACGATCTCCCTGATCAGGTGATACCGCCTTAAGATGTGTCTGGATTTCTGATGGGACCTGGGTTCCTTCGCTAAAACTATAGCCCCGTTGTTGTCGCAATACAGAGGTATTGGGTCAACAATGGACGGAACCACCTGAAGTTCTTTCAAGAACTTCCTCATCCAGACAGCTTCTTTTGCGGCATCAGATGCAGCGATGTATTCCGCTTCCATAGTCGAGTCAGCAACGGTTTCCTGTTTGGAGCTCTTCCAACACACCGCCCCTCCATTGAGGGTAAAGACAAAACCCGACATGGACTTGGAATCATCCTTGTCACTCTGGAAGCTGGAGTCAGCAAAGGCCTCAACCTGCAGGTCTTTTCCGCCATACACCAAGAACATCTCCTTAGTCCTTCTCAGGTACTTGAGAATGTTCTTTACTGCTATCCAATGTTTCTCCCCAGGGTTTGACTGATACCTGCTTACCACACTCAGTGCATAAGCCACATCCGGTCTGGTACACAACATCGCATACATTATAGAGCCTACCGCAGAAGCGTAGGGTATAATAGACATGCGATCCCTCTCCAAATCAGTCTTGGGAGACATCTCTTTGGAGAGGGTGATCCCGTGACAAGCCGGTAGATTACCGCGCTTGGAATCTTCCATACTGAATCTCTTCAGTATGGTGTCGATGTACCTGGACTGCGAGAGTCCTAATATCCTCTTGGATCTGTCACGGTAGATCCGGATACCCAGAATGTAGGAGGCATCACCCAGGTCTTTCATGGAGAACCTGTGTGACAAGAACCCCTTGACAGATTGTAGCATAGGAATGTCATTTCCTATTAAGAGAATGTCATCCACGTATAAAACGAGGAATACTACAGTTCTCGCTACAAATCTACAATAGATGCATGGTTCATCTGGATTTTTGATAAAGCCAAATTCTTTGACCGTCTCATCAAAACAGATGTTCCAACTCCGCGATGCCTGCTTGAGTCCATAAATGGACTTGAGCAACTTGCACACCTTTCCGCTGCTCCCACCCTGAATGAAACCCTCTGGCTGGTCCATATAGACACACTCCTCTAAATGACCATTTAGAAAAGCTGTCTTTACGTCCATCTGCCAAATCTCATAATCGTGGAAAGCAGCGATGGCAAGAAGGATCCGAATGGATTTCAGCATAGCTACTGGAGAAAAGGTTTCGTCATAGTCCAAACCAGGTCGCTGACGAAAACCCTTTGCTACCAGTCTAGCTTTATAGGTCTCAACCTGTCCATCTACACCAATCTTCCTTTTGAAGATCCACTTGCATCCTACGGGTTTTACCCCGTCTGGAGCAATGTCCAACGTCCATACTTTGTTGGTGTACATGGACTCCATCTCGGTCCGCATTGCATCCAGCCATTTTACCGAGTCGACGCTCTGAATGGCTTGCTGGAAGCTAGTAGGCTCATCACAATCTAGGATGCAGTCTTCTCTATCCCCGTCAATGAGAAAACCGTAGTATCTCTCGGGCGGATGAGACTGCCTACTACTCCTGCGGAGTGGCATAGGAATGTCCTGTTCTTTTGAACCTTCTGGTTCCACTAAACTTTCAGTAATAGTTTGTGGTTCTGGAATTTCTTCCAGTTCTATTGCGCTCCCACTTATTTCTTTTTCTATGAACTGATGTTCTAGAAAGTGGGCATGGCGAGAAACAAGGACTTTTTGTTCCTCTTCGTAATAGAAGTAATATCCCTTGGAGTTCTTTGGATATCCCACAAACTTGCACTGTACTGAGCGTGCCTCGAGCTTGTCCGCATGCTGCTTTTTTACAAAAGCTGGACATCCCCATGTCTTAATGTGATTAAGATAGGGTTTCTTCCCACTCCATAACTCATATGGTGTGGTAGGAACAGTCTTAGTGGGAACACGGTTCAAAAGATATGCAGCTGTTTCTAGCGCATACCCCCAGAATGATCGCGGTAACTCAGTGTTACTCATCATGGACCGTACCATATCCAATAGGGTTCGGTTCCGTCTCTCCGATACACCGTTATGTTGCGGAGTGTATGGAGGAGTAAGCTGAGAGAGAATTCCATTCTCTTTTAAATAGTTCAGGAATTCGGCACTTAAGTATTCTCCTCCTCGATCCGATCTTAGGATCTTGATACTTTTGCCTGTTTGTTTTTCTACTTCATTCTTATATTCCTGGAATTTTTCAAAAGCCTCGGATTTATGTTTCATTAAGAAGACATAACCGTACCTTGAAAAATCATCCGTAAAGGTAATGAAGTAAGAATAACCGCTTCGCGCATGTGTAGACATTGGACCACACACGTCGCTGTGTACGAGTCCCAAGAGCTCGCTCGCTCTTTCTCCGTGTCCAGAAAACGGAGCCTTTGTCATCTTTCCTTTGAGACAGGATTGACAAGTTGCATACGATTGATATTCGAACGAATCTAAGTATCCTTCAGTATGTAACTTAGTCAATCTTCTCTCATTGATGTGACCCAGTCTACAATGCCATAAGAAAGTTTTATTAATTTCTGGAGACTTTCTTTTGTGTGTATTCTGGATATTGAAAACCTGTGGTTGGTTTAAAACGTATATACCGTTGTTCAATGTACCTGACCCAATCAACACTTGATTAAGGTGAATGTTCACTACATTACTTACAAATGCAAATTCATAACTTTCTTTAGATAATAAAGATACAGAAATGATATTACAGGTTGCATTTGGTACATAATAACAACTACGCAAAACCAAAAAGTGTCCATCTGATAATCCCAGGTGATAGTCCCCCACGGCCTCAGCATCCATGCTAGCACCGTTCGCAACTCTGAGGGTCATGTCACCTGCCTTCAAAACTCTACGCTTTCTCAACGCCTGCAAAGAATTACAGATATGAGATCCTGATCCGGTATCCAATACCCAGGAATTAGAGTTTATTGATAGACAATTTTCAATAACATACACACCTGAAGCTGAAGCTGCAACTCGCTTCAAATCCTGTGTTCTGGCTTTCCAAGCCTTGCAATCTTGTTTCCAGTGGCCACTTTTGTGACAATAGAAGCATTCTTCCTTCCCCACCAGCTTCCCCGCTACCTTTGTTGCTTTACCCTTTCCCCTCGTATCCACTTTACCGACACCGCCTCTTGGTTTGGCGGGGGCTTTCTTCTTCTTGCCCTTGGCTTTCGCCCTGGACCTAGAAGAGGAAGATCCTCCTACAAACAAAGTGGATGTCTCCCTACCCTTCTGTAGGGTGCCCTCAGCAGTCCTCAACATGTTCAGAAGTTCGGCAAGTTCAACCTCCTTTCCTTGCATGTTGAAGTTGAGAATGAACTGGGCGTAAGTGGAAGGAAGGGACTGGAGAATCAGATCAGTATAGAGTTCATTCTCCAACGTGGTCCCGAGGTCCGCGAGCTCCTCTATATAGCCGATCATCTTAAGCACGTGGTCCGCTACCGATGATCCGACGGCCAACCTTGCCGAAAAGAGCTTCTTCGACACTTCGTATCTTGCGATACGAGACTGCTCTCCATACAGTTCTTTTGTATGGAGAAATATGGACTCTAGGTCCATATTCTCGTGCCTCCTCTGATGGTCGTTGTCCATCGAGGCTAATACGAGGCATTTGGCCCTCGCGCAATCTATCTCCCATGTCTTACGGATTTCTACATCCGCGACGCTGGAGGTGGGACCTGGGACGGGGGGAGCTTTGGTGGTAAGTATATACCCCAGCTTGTCATAAGTGATAGCCATCTTGACATTCCTGAGCCAATCTTTGTAGTTTGGCCCTGTCAATATGTTTTTATCTAATAGTAACTTAAGTCCGGTCATCTTGAATGGTCGCTGCAATTAGGAGAGAGAAAAGAAACACTTTAGCATGATGCTCTTGCAAGTTTAGAGTGGTTTTTAGTTTGTCTAAACTGGATGGCTCCCACTGTCTCTCGAATCCCTTCTCAAACCATAAAGAAAAGGATTAGCCGGGATCATTCTCACCGTACAATACTTGCTTAACCGTTCAGCCAGGCCAGTGTCGGTACTTCGAGGGAGGTTTTCCAACGCTTTCGCGAAGTTCCTTAATTAAGTAACCTCTTTTCCCTGTGGGCGTAGCCCCGCTAACACCTTTCTAGGCACCTACTAGGTTTATAGCATTGATCGTTAAGTGAGAGTTTTCCCGAGGAGTAGCATATACTCACAGTAGGATCGGGATCCAAATATCATCGCGTGATAAAACCGAAGGAATCCTACCAGAATCATCACACTCCAAATGGTATGCAAATCTAGCAAGTTTCAGTACTTATGAAACTCCCGATGTGGATTTTTGCCCCATGCTCTTATGACCTTGACTTTGGCCAAAATATCATAAGTCACATGTCAAGTTCTACCCGTCATTCTCCTGGTTAATTTGGACCCACCCGTACCTACCCTTGGCTTTGGCCAAAATGGCAGCACGACTGTCCCAAACCAACGCATCTATCTATGCTGCACATGAATACCCAAACGCTACCAATCACTATGCCTTGACTTTGGCCAAAATACATAGCTTGAATACTTTTGACCATTCATGTGGAATGACGGAGGGCTACGAATGGTTTTGGCGAAACCGTGAACGTAGTGAACTTGATATAATCGATGGAACGAGATAGCTTTTAAAAGGAGTGGTTCAAGCTCCGCGTTTAAAAGTTTAGTTTTTGAAAAAGAACCGAGTGGTTTTCAAAGTGTTCCAATCGACTTTTACTTGGTTTATTTCTTGCATTAGTTCTTTTAATGCGTCCCATCATTTAATCCTACCATTGCAGAAAACAACCAAAATATGACGTACGCTTATGCCATTCGCATTCGCCACGGGGCCCCGTCATCACCCGTTAGGTTACTTAACTAACGACAGAGCGGGGGCTGGGCTAGCGCGGCTGTAAAACATAAGCAACGCCTAAATAGTTATTATATATAAATATATAGCAATGATAGACATTACAGATCACAGATGAATACATTGGATATACTAGGAATCCGCAATGCGTTCGAGCCTGCAACGCAAAGCGGATTACACGGTCGCGGTGAATAGCCAATACCCCACCCAAGACCCCTACGGGTGCGGCAAACTACCCGCCAAGCACCCGAAGCGAAGCAACCTCCCTCACCACCGTGAGTAGGCCACTCAGCACTTCGAGATACCCGGTAGTTTGTGCACCCCCTCCATGGGTCTATCCTAGGAGCAAAAACAGTAAAAAGAATTATACAATGACGGCTACAACCCCGACCCGGTTGTGCGGCCATACAAAGAATATTATTACATCAATTTACATGTTACAAATGAATGAAAGAAAATAACACTCATCTCACATCCAACCCGGCTATTCACCCGCGACAATCCAATCCATTCATATCCACAAACCAATAACAATCACAGATCATGTATAACCCCGACTAATCGTCTTATAGTGATTAGCCGACGTTCAATACATGCAAGCATTACAGATATAACCGATGTAGTTAAAGTGTAGTGAAGTTCCGAAAAAAATACGGATTTATAGGCCCCCAAAAGTAAATTTTAGTTCTGGAAAATCTGGGCATATATTATATATCCTAAAAATCCTAAAACCAACTCAGAAACAATCTGCACCAAAAACGATACAGAGAGTTGACAAGACGGCCGCGCTTCCGCGGCAAGAGCTTCCTTATGCCGCGGAAGCGCGGTCCTCTTGGCTCCTCTCTGGTTCGTATTTGGTGGTGTTTCACACAAAACCCTGAGACAATTTTACAAGTATACAGTTTTTCATTTTAACCAGGAAAAATTTTAACAGAAAGTTGGATTTTGAAAAAGTTTGGTTTTAGGGTTTTTCGGTTTCGAAACTTCGTTACACTTAACTACTTAGCTAGTTTGAGTTTAGTTAGGCTCTGATACCACTGTAAGTCCGTGTTGCCCATCCCGGTGCTTACGGGGAGGCGGAAAACATAATAAAAATCGGATTTTTAATGACTTAGGCAACATGGACTAAGCTTGTGAGGATCTTTGCTAAACTAAAACTAGCTAAAGAAAACTAACAACTAACAAAGTTGTAGAAAGGTTATACCTTTGGTCTTTAGTCCTTCTCTCCTTGCTCCTAGGTATGGTAGAAAAAGATCACCTTGCTTGTCTTCTCCCGTCAAAGAAGGATCCAACCGAAAGCCACCACCTTTAGCTTCAACTCCAAGCTAGGAGTAACTAGAGTGCAAGAAATGCTAAGACTTGAACCCTAGAAGTGAGTAGAGAAGATCAAGAGAGGGTTTTTCTCAAGCTATTTGTTTCTCAACACATGAGAGGGAGAGAGCTTGAGGGAGAGGATGAGCAAGAGAGAGAAAAGAAATGAGAGAATGAATTATTTGTGAGCCTTTCTCACTAATATGTGTGTATAATTTTTAATTGAATAATTAGCTAGATAATTATCATGGTAAATCATGACATGACCATTATCATTTCAAATTGCAAAGATCAAAAAGCATCTTCCAAAAGAAATTATGATGGTCAAAGTGTCAACCTTGGTCAACAAGTCAAAGAAGTCAAAAGGTCAACAAGTACAACCATGGATAATTATTAAACTAATTACTAATTAACAATAACACACACATAAAAATTAGGGTTAATAAAATGACAACAACCATTAACCCTAATCAAGGTCCTCTCCCTCAATCTCAAGCAACTGTGCATACGCACCCGCATTCGCGATCCGAGGAACACGAACACAATGAGAAAAACCAATCTCTAATCATATACTAGGATCTGGCTTAAACCAAAGCCCGCTAGTATAAACTGTCCGGACAGCAAACGTGCACAAGTGCGCGGATGCGAACGAACCCTGTCGCAAAACCATGCGACCTCTACTCGTTTTGCCTAAAGGCGAATAGCTCTCTGTGTGGGACTCTAAAGACTCGACACTACGCTGGCAGTGGGTTTAACCACAGACCGCAAGCGGCACTAGCTGTACGTAACGGTCCCCAGGTAGATGTCGATAAGAAGACTGACGAGGTGAACCCCATCTGCACTCCTACTGAGCCTGTATGTGACAGTCTCCGTACAGTCCGGTCTGTTCGTCTGATACATCGCATGGCGGGCCTAGGGGGGCGGTGAACGTCAGTCCCCTAATAGCGGTACAAGTCGTGTCGGAGTGAAGCCCAGAACACCCTGAGATAACACTGGAAGCCTACCAGTATATCTCGCTTGCCCTGGCCAGGGACTACTCGTGTAATGGCTCTCCTGGACACAGCGCGATGTCAACCCCCAATACCGGGAGAGACGAATCCTGTCTAACCGTCACTGCCTCCAAGTGCTTCGGGACTGCACCCAAAAACTACCTGTTTGCACGACTCCTCTGAGCCGTGGTAGGGTAGTAATCAAAGTGCAGTGGGAACACACTCGAGGCGAAGTGACAGTGTCAAGTCAGCGGACTAAGCTGTACTCATATCACCTGGGAACTGATAACTGACGATAG
Organism: Agapanthus africanus; assembly: GCA_030015575.1. Lineage (NCBI taxonomy): Eukaryota > Viridiplantae > Streptophyta > Magnoliopsida > Asparagales > Amaryllidaceae > Agapanthus > Agapanthus africanus. The sequence continues at coordinate 60,903,997 of JASDDO010000029.1, forward strand.
GTATATTACCAACCAACAGTTCCCGACGAGTCCTGTCCAGTGTACTCGTAACCTAACGAGCACCCGCATACTATCCCAAGTACGACGTACTAACGGCTGTGGGACAGACCGTCTCCCACAATGGGATGAGAAGCGCATACGCTAGTCTACTCCGGAGTATCGATGCCCTGTCTCGATAGTCCAACGACCAGGGACCTGTATAAGGATGTGCTTATAGATTACCCAGCTCCCACGAGTGCGAGCGCCATCACAACGCTGGTAATCAAGCAAAGATCCTAAGGGCTCTACTAATATGTATACCAGCAATATGCTAAAAGAAACACATGCACATATTAAAGCAGAGACAAACCAAGTAGCATACTACCATTTCGAGCAAGATTGTATATACAACTGTGAATATCCCAAGCTTCCATTAAGTAATATACAAGCTAGTATGATACAGTAATGGCCTCTAGGGCATATACACTAACATTTACCAGGTTTGACTCTTGCATCTGTATGGTTTATAGATGATGAGTGGGAGTAAGTTATTGGGAATTAGGTGATTATATCCTCTTTATATCGGAATTCGTTTTAATTGGTGATATTTGAGGAATTCACCTGAGGTTTTGCCTGACGGCAAATATTTGGTTTTGAATATCCGTTATTATGCACCAATTTCAAACTGATATATCTGTACGTTTATTTCATAATGTGAGATAAAACTTTTTGAAATTATGTCCATGACATTTACCTATATCAGTTGATGATTGGGTAAGGAGTATTAAACAGCGGTGTAATTCTTCTTAACCATGGTACCGTTTTCAACCTACGACGTACAGGGTTTGAGTTATTCAACTCAGGAAATTTATACAAAGTATTGTATGTTGTCCAGTGCCCATAGAACAAAGGGGTTGGTGCTCGTACTATATTCTGTTTACTTGTGACTTCTCCAGTTTTAGACAAGTATTTCGTACAATACAAGGTCCAAGTTTTAAGAAGTTATAGGTACAAGAATAAAGTAGAGAACCATGTGTTGCTAGTATCAGGATTCTTCGAGGTGATTGAAGATGTAGATACTTGTAGAAAAGGAATTTCTTGTGAAGAAATTAGTGGCCATGAGGTAGAACTGGAAGTAGTTCCAGCTATACAAACTGCAGCTGATGATTTGGTTGAACCGGAGGATTCAATAGTCTCCAACGAATCTCAGCCTTTCCACCGATCTGGTAAGGTTCCTCAACCACCTGAGAGATACTTCGGTTTTCTCTATGACAGTGGGAGCGAGGATTGCATCATGAGATGATGACCCAACTAGTTTCGAGCAGGCCATCAGGAGTGAGGACTCTGTGAGTATGGCTGGATGCTTAGCGATCTGAGAAGGAATCTATATACACCAACAAAGTATAGACTTTGGTTGCTTTGTCTAAAGGGTTAAATCCCCATCAGAAGCAAGTATATCTTGAGAAGATTACTTGGTGTACATGGAAAAGTTGAGACTTTCAAAGCTATGCTTAAGTCCATCCAGATCCTGCTTGCCACTGCTACATACCATGACTACGATATCTGGCGGTTGGGTGTCATTACTGCTTTTCTAAATAATGATTTAGAAGAGAGCGTCTATAAGTACACAGCCAGAGGGCTTCGTAGACAGTAGGAGCAGCGGAAACATTTGCAAGTTGTTTTTTGCGATAAATTAGGCATCGCGGAGTTGGGACGTCTGTTTTGATGTGGTAGTCAAAAAGTTTGACTTCATCAAAATGTTAGATGAACCTTGTATATACAAAAAAGGTAGTAGAGAGTATGGTAATGATCCTCGTATTTTATGTGGATGACTTTTGATAGGAAATGAGTTTCCTATGCTACGCTCGGTCTATCTCCTCTTATCACAAAGATTCTCCATATAGGATCAATGTGATACCTCTAAATCCTGGGTTATAGATCTATGAGATGGATCTAATTGGATGTTAGCATTCTCACTAGTTGTAGTGAGATGGTATCAATAGATCCCGGGAAGAATCACTGGAAAGCTTCCAGGGTGGTAAGGACGACTGAATGTCAGTTACAAGCATTGTCTTTACCCTCAGTGGAGGGACGGTATGTTGGAAGAGTTCCATGATAGATACCGTGACATACTAGACTATAAAGGTAGGATAAATCACTACCAAGGATGCTACCAAAGAAATAGTCTGGATGTACACTAGTTCATGAGATGGACTTCGTTCCTACCATTGTGTGACAATGGAGTTTTGGCTTTTTGCCAAGGAAACCCCGTCCCATCTGTGATCCAGACATATTCTAAGGCAGTATCACCTGATCATGGAGATTGTTGATCTCCAGGGAGATCGAGGTTAGGAGAGTAGACACAGAGGACAACAGCACGGATCCACTCACAAAGGCCTATTTCCCAGAAGAGACTTTTATGGGATGGTTGAGTATGAGATACTTCAACCACAGCTGATTGTTGGGTATGCGATACCACAACAGATGGCCCTAGTGCAAGTGGGAGATTGTTAGTGATATGTATGCCCTAGAGGCTATTACTGTACATACGATGTATATTGTAGTGGATGATTGGACATATATTGGGAGGACTTTCTTGCTCGACATGATAGTATGCTATCTGGTTACTCTTTATCTTAACCTGTACTCTGATTGTCTCTATGTTACATGTTGATAAAGCCCTTAGGATGAGTACTTGACTACCAGGACTATGATGCAGATCATACTAGTGGGGACAGTGAGTCGCTAATTATATCCTTCAAATGTTCCTAGTCGTGGGAGTACCGAGACAGGGCATCGATAGTCCAGAGTAGACTAGCGTATGCGCTTCTTGACCCATCTGATGGGCGATGGATGATCCCATATCCATTGGTGTTTGACATCAGAGAAGGTATACGGGTCCTCAGTGGAGACTGGGTACACTGGACGGACTCGTCGAGAACTCCCAGATAGTATTATACCTCACATTAGATGGCAGTTCTCTGGTGACACTGGTACAGGTTAGTCTGTAGACCCAAGATCGTTATAGAGTCTTGTTTGATTCCCACTGTGTTTTGATTTCCCTCATACCACGTCCAAGAGAGCGTGCAAAACGGTGGCTTTTGGGTACAGTCCCGAATCACATGGAGGCAATGAGCGATAGGAGGGGTTTCGTCTCTCCCGATATAGGGAGTTGATGTTGCGCTGTGTTCGATTGGCTATAACTGGAAAACCCTGGCCATGGTTGCTGAGATTTACTGGTAAATGTTATCAGTAGTTTCTCGAACTGTTATGGACCTCATATCGACACGACTTATCAGTTATTGAGGTCTGACGTTTACCACCCCTAGACTGGATATGCGACATATCAGACGAAGAGACCGGACTGTACAGGAGTGTTATTGATTGGATTCACATGAGTACGAACATGCTTGCTTGTTGATCTTCTGATCGCTCAATACCCGGGTGGCCGTTACATTTGGCAGACCGCTTGCGGCTTGTGGGTGTTTGATATGATCATCTCCTACTGCCGGCGTATTGACGAGTCTTTAAAGTCCTACACAGAGGTTTCCTGGCTCAAGCGAAATGGAGTAGGAGCGCATATATGATATGTGCGGGACCGAGATTAATGTGAGTATGTGATACCGCATTCTATTCTCGGGATGTGTGACATGATTGGTTATATGTGATATAGCCGAGTTATCGGATCAAGCGTTGATTCGATAAGTTGTTGCATTTGATATTAGCCGGATTATTAAATCATGTGATATAGCCGGTTATATGTGATATAGCCGGATTATTAAATCAAGAGTTGATTTGATAATTTAATGTATAATTATATATTTGATATATTATATTACATTAACTAATATTTAGCTCACTAATGATTTCTTTTCTCACTTGATGTGCACATTGTATATATGTGATATGTATATTTGTGTACATGTATTGTGTCATGTTTGATGATACATACAAGATGGGTGTATGAGATTAATACTATGCTAGGGTTAAGTTAGGGTTTCTATTTATGTTAAGATAATTCAAAAGAGATTGACTTTGTCATGGTAAAGCTTGGACAAAAGCTTTTGGATAAACTTTGACAAAGTCAACACTTTTGTCTAGTTAAAGATATTTATCAAACCCAACCCTTAACCATAGTATGGAGTTAATTCTCTACATGAGTTAGGCATGATAGTTTTAACTCAACCATGGGTGCAATAATTCAAATGGATGAATTATTCATGAGTTCTTCTTCTTCTTCTTCAAGCTCCATGAAAATCTTGCTAGCTTCAATGGAGGTATGAGAAATAATGTGAGAAAATCAATTCTAAAATGAGCTCACTTCCTACTTCTTCATCCTCTACCACTTGCCATGTAGTAGAGTGTGTTCTCTTCACAAAGTTCATGACCTAGTAAAGGAATAGCTTGAGATAGTGTCTCCTCGACGTAGATCATCTTCGGCCTCGAAGTCATCGAAGCAAGCACGTTCGTTTCTTCATAAAGCCTCTCTAGAGTCTGGAGTTTACGATCGCAGCGAAGGGGACTACTACACGGAGCTATTTGAAGTGAAGGGCCGGTCTATAAAGGTTGTATTCTTTGTTCACTTAGATGTAAAGAGTTTACATATCTTGTTTTACCCTAAGTCTCTAGTTAATATCTTGGTTAGGGTTTGTTTAGCACCCCAAAATTAGAAAGTAGCATGATTGATGCTTGCTAAAACCGTCACAAGGTGCTAAGCTAACCCTACAGTGGTATCAGAGCTAAGCTAGAGCATTAGGTGACGTGTATACGGAGTTAAAAATCCGATCGAACCCCGAAATATGATTTTGGACCCCCTCTCTGGAAATTTTTTAAAAATTTGATTTTTTTCTGTATTAAAAATACTTAGAAAAATAAGCAGGTGATTCTATGGAAATCTGTGAAGTATGATTCCCTAAATCCATCATGCCACCGCGGAACCGCGGCCAAACCAAGCTATTGGCGGCGGTTCCACAGCCGAGCATGAGGATTCAGGGATCGTACTTCAAGAGGTGATCCGTAGGTATTACATTATGCTTTTGGGAATTTTTAATATTACTCAAGTATTGAGTTTTCTGGAGATCTTAAGAATTGGTTGATTCGATCGGAATGTTTAACATCGTTTTGTTTTTCGGATAATTTAGAACGTGTTAAAAGGTTTGAACGGATAACAAACTCACTTTTTCAACCGTCGGAAAACTTTCAAGTGTTGGATTTTTCCTGAGTTTAAAACTTTCGGGAAATCATGCAAGTGTATCTGTGGACCCTCTAGAAGAACGTAACCTTAACTCGATTATGTGACCATTAAACTGCCATTGAACCCTAAGGTTTGTGGTAGTTTAGCGTTGCCACATGTGAGGCGTTGGTTTGACCCTTCTACGGCTGGTTCATTGGGGCTGTGACATGTTCTGCGATTTTTGAACTCCGCTCAAGTGTTGAGCTATTTGGGAAATCTTGGGTGTTTTTTTATTCGATCGGAAAGTTTAACATTGTTTATTTATCTGGAATGTGATATAATATTTGGAATCCACAAGTAGTTATGAGATAACTAATTTGAATGTTATAAATCTAGCAGTTTTTAGTCTCATTTGATCGGTTTCCACGGGATTTTGATGTGATCAAAAGTCCGTCGCAATCACGTAACATACGCGGATACTCGCCAAGTAAACTTAATAGATAGCCACGTCCCATAGCCCCGACCAAGTGACTATACGAGAACCCCGTCGCCAAAAGCATCTGTTCGGGTGCTCGCGGCAGCGGTGTTCCGCCTTAGTGCACTTCGTCGACGGCATCGGGGGTGCGGCCGTCTGCTAAAGTTTCCAACGAGCATTCGATCAGGATGTCGGGAATCTTGTTGAATTTCCCAATTTGATATTGAAAAGTTTTTCGATATTGAGACTAAAATGCGGGGTTTATAATCCTTAGGCATGCGATGTCTAAGGAATACATTTGGTTAGGTATGAGATGTCTAAGGTGGTTGCGGATTCCAACTGTTGTAGTTTTACACTTTCTTTTCTGCGACCATAAGTGTAATATGTGGTGTATCGCCGGTTTCGTTGCCATACATCAACGACAATTGGGATACACATATTTACTTACGTTGATGACATGTGATGTTATGTGTTGCTGTGATATGTTATATTGGATCATCATGTTTAAAATAGCCGAGGGTTTTATGTGAGATGAGAGTTTTCTTATTCATTCATGTAAAATTCATTGTATGTAATATTCTTTTATTGGGGCACTTCCGGGTTGAGGATGATGTCACCATTGTATATTATTTACTTTTCCGCATTAGGATAGACCCAAGGCGGGGAGCACAAGTAACCGGGTTCTAGGGTTCAGTGGGAGTCCATCTCGAGGAGTCGAGACCGCGTCTCCTAACTCTAGAATTGGTAGGGTTGCTTGCCGCTCTCGTAGGGGTCTAGGGATGTGGGTTTAGCTATTCATCATGACCGTGGAATCAGTGTTTTATACAGGCTCGCAATAAAACACGGACAACCCAGTATATCCAATATTTCATATATGTTCTTCTGCTGCAATGTTCTGTGATAAGATCATATTACTGCCTAAGACAAATGTTTATATTATATATATGAGATATATGTTATATTGCTGATTTCGTTTCAAATGTGATGCTGGTGAAGCATAATAAAATAGGACTTCATTAATGAGATTAATGAAATAAAAGAAACCTAAAGATGTTGTAGAAACATGTTTAAAAACCGGTAGCTCTAGTTCTTGCTTTGTATAGTGGTATTCCTTGTAGAATATCCAGCACCTTAGTCGATAAGGAAAGAGCCGAGATCCCTTCACCGGGAGTGACCTCTTTAGCAAAACTAGCAGATGCTACAAACTCGGTTTTTCTTTTGATTGCTTCTATAATTTTTGCTTTGCATAGTGGTATTTGTGAAATATCCTGCATCTTATTCGATAAGGAAAGAGCCGAGATCCCTTCACCGAGAGTGACCTCTTTAGCAAAGCTAGTAAAGGACTCAAAAACACTCCTTTTAAAATTCACTCGATTCTACGACGATATCAAGTTCATTACGCAAAAGGTTTTTGTAACACCCGGCCCTTTTTATACCAAGTCCGTATTTTATTATTTTAGAATTCCATTCTTATCTTATTTATAATTTTAAGTGTTTTATTTAAGAAAATTATTTGTTTAGTATAACCCCTTCTTTAAACCCCAAACCCTATTTCTCTTCTAATTATACCAAACTCCCTTGTTAATTTATAAGCGAGCCCATCAGATATTCTATTTCTCCTAATAACTATTTATTCCCCTGGCCCGACCCACTTCCTTCCCATCAAATTGTTTTTAATAATCACTCAATCCAAATCCCTTAGTATCCAAAACTGTCCCAAGTTATTTCTATCAAGCCGGCCCCATTTTCTTCCCTTAGTTTTGATTCACTCAGCCAACACATGGGTCAACCCAGAAAGATTAAGGAAATGGAAATTTAGTTGTATTTAAACCAAAACCCCAAATTCTACCTTCGTTTCCATTATTTCCTTCATTATTCTCCAAGTCCCATTTCGTATATGTAATTAAAACCAAATCCTTTACTTTTCCCACTCTATTCTCAGCCCAGCCCTCCAATTCTTTTCGTTTTTATTTAACCCAGCCCATTTCCTTTTACTCTAGCCCACTCCCTCTTTCAGCCCACTCATGTTTCTATTTAAAATAATTTTCGCATTTAAAATCTCGGCCCATTCCTACTTCAGCCCACGATTTGTTTTAAGGGAATTTTGTTTTTTTTAAGCTTTCCCAAGCCCGGCCCGCCGCTACTGTTTTTCTCCTTTACTCCAACGGCTCTCCCCAATCCCCGCGCGCGTTTCCCTCCGCCGCGCTCCTCGCCTCCGACGTCGCCCACGCCAGCTCTCGAACGTTACTCGTGACGCTCGCCTCGTATTCATTTTTCCCTCAACCCTCACTCTCGCAACTTCTTCCGTCCTTCTCTCCTTCACCCACGTCCCCAAGTTTTCCCACGTCGGCCACGTCCCCGCGTTCACCGGCCACGACCGCGTGCACTCCTCTACACCTCCTCGTCTCTCTCGCTCTCCCTCCTCACACTCTCGATCACCCTCCAGCTCCCTCCTCTCCTCTCTCCGAACCCCTGTCTCGCCGACAACGACGACCACGACAAACACCTCACCCGCCTCCACTTCCGCCACCTTCGAGCCTCATCATCAACCGCCTGAGCGCCGCACCACCACCTCATACTCCCCCTCGACCTCCTCCACGTCGCCAACAGCACACTTTTCCCCCTCCTTCTCACTGTCTCCCTCTCAGACCTCATCTCTCTCTCTCTCTCTATCTCATTTTCCTCTCTCATCTCTGTCCCTCTCTTTCCTCTGTTTCTCTCACTCTCTAATTCTCTCTCTCTCAATCCCTCTATCTCCCTCCAACTTTCTCTCTCTCTCTCTACTTCTATCAACCGACACCACTGCTCCGGCCATCTGCTGCACGCCATCGCTGGCAAAACGCCGTCTCTAGCACCGAGAAATCAACCCAGAACCACCATCGCAACAACCCCACCATCAACGCTGACGGGCACTCGCTGCCACATCCGACGTGCCACCGCCCGAGCTACACCGGCGACCATCAGCTCCTCCGTACATCACTGGCCAGCCGAATTCACCGCATCCCCGCCATCAAAAGCTTCGATCACCGCAGACACCGAGCCTCACTGCCCGAGCTCACCCGCGGCCGTCGTCGTGCCAGTTCGTCGCGTGACCGTACTGTACTTGCTGCCGTACATCGCCTAGACGCCCCCAGGCAAGTTTCTACTTGCTTTCATGCTATTCTCTATATGTTACAAGTCAATATTATATGTATATCTCATGTTCGCTTTATGTTAAATATTGCCACACAACTGTTCGATGCTTGTTCCCTTAGGAATATAATATCAAATTTGACGGAACTCAATGGCGTAGGTTGGCCCGCAGGGCAGTGAACATAGTGTGAGAATTTTGTTGGATGATGTAATCGATAATGACTAAAACAACTACCCCCAAGTTTAACTATAAAACTGTAATCCTGTTGCACTTGAAAATCGTTAAATTCACTATAAATCATATACATATTAGAATGGTGCGTTCGAGGGCTCAAATCGAAGCTAACTCGACGAACTTTAACCCTGTTCTAGTTTCCAGACATTCCTGTACTTAAGTAGTGATGATAATTGTATCGGAGTGCGACTCTGGACTGCAGTCCAGAGCGACTCCAGTCGTGCTTGCTGTTCCGTAATGGATACCATAGGATTCCCTTAACTCGTAGGTTGCGGAACTCCACTGCTTACTGTAGGTAACTCTGTTAGTTAGACAACACAATTGAATTCATCCTGTTTCGTTACCGTTTGATATTTAAACTGTAATTTAGAACATCGGGACACATAACAGTCCCAGCAGAATCAGAATTGACATTTAATATTAAACTGGTTATAACTCCTAACGTACAGACACGATTGCAGATCCGTTTGTTGCGTTGAAAACCTTACTGAAAACCCTAGAATTCATCCAACTGTAATGTCGCTAAAATCTGATCCCAACAGGGGTTAAAATGCGTTGCGAAATGGATTCCTGATTCTGAAACCGGATTTCCAGCCGCGTGCGCTTAAAATGAGACAGTTATAACTAATGATCCTGAAAGCCGATTGGCTCGAAACCAAATTAAATGGATAGATAACTGAACATATTGATTTCTACCTTTTTATCATTTCGCTAAATTATATACATATGTTTCATGATAAATCGTGCAAGTGATAGACTGTTGTTTTATGACACCTTAGTTGTGCTTCTTATACTGTTCATGCATCACATCATACCCATATCATTGTAGTGACAACCTAGTGACATCGTGCATTTACCCAGTGTTAGATTTTAGTGATGATTGTGGCAAGTACGTCAGTGTTCGTGCATTCGTGATCAAGTGAAAGTGATACGTACTTGTGCACAATCAGAGTCCCTTTTATTCTATTGCATTGTCGACGTCTGTGGGATGCGTGTATGTGTGACTACAAGTGGTATGGGACACTTATGGAAGCGCGTGCACAAGTGTCACAGATAAGGCATCCGACACTGCCATTTATCTTAGGTATTAGTCGGGACGTGCTTGATGGAGGTCCTGCCTCCAGTTCTCGCACAGACTTGTCACGGATCGATTAGTATTTAAGGTGATGGTTAGTGTTTGATGTAGACCATGGGGTGTGGGGTAGTTTAAGTGTGAGTTCAACAGAATCTCGGGAGTCCCATGCCGGCTTATATATTTAGGGAGTTATATGGAGATTTACAGGGTATGTGCTATATACACCGTGATACACTCGTTACATGCTGGGCCCGTGGTCCCTTGCCCTTGGGTTCTACCCTTGGGTGGAGGACACTCGCGAGTGGTTGACTCTCACACTTGGACTGGCGATAGGCTTATTGACCTGTACAGTGAGACTTAGAGACTGATAGGGTTACGGACATTTATATACCTCATACTGTGTTGATATACGAGACATACCGTTATACTGCCTTACTGTTCCGCTGCATTGATCTCTGCTCAGTTATATTCATGTTGTCTTTGATTTAATGTTATTCATATCCATTATCACTGTTAGAACGGTTACTTGATTATATACATTATATTGCTATTGTGTCGCTCTGACGACCTGAGTCTGCATGCTCAGCGTGAGGAGAAGATTTAGCCTGGACCAGTGCATCACAGACTTCTTAACTTGCCTTCCCGAGTTACATTCATTTGTTCCACCTCAGGTCAGTCTTTACAATGTTTACTTCAGTTACTGCATTTCTCATTACCTGCGCATTATATACTGTTTACCATGATAAACTAGAAGCCGAAGTGTGACCACGGCAGGATATTTCCTTGACCGTAGGAGCATGGCTGGCCTTGTCTACCCTTCGTATTCCGTATTTTGGGAAGCGGGGCGTGACATGGTTTAGTTGGTATCAGAGCCAGGTTTTGCACCGATTGGGATTGCAGTTTTCCGTGTACAGTTTGGCAATCTAAGACGTCCCTCGGTCTAGGTTGTAAATTTGTCATTCTTGATTCGTATTCACATCGTGTGTTCAGCTATCTTTCCGCTATGGTTCCGGGTGACTTGACAAGGTTACATGGTTGAATTTGCACTACCGTACCCTATTCAGTGACTTAAAGTGATACAGTTGATTCCCCACTCGTAATGATATTCATCATCTCTGATATTCTTGAATCCTTATTCTATCCATATTACATTTTGATTCATTTAGCTTGTGACTTATATCATCCTCAAATTGTTGTTTCAGGATCATGTCTTCCAACGACTCTTCATCTTTGTCCGCTCCCCAGAATCAGACTGTTGAGATCCTTAGTGTACTACAAGGTTTAAAGGAAGCCCAGGAGCGAACAAACGACCTTTTAGCTGAAGGGCTGAGAAGACAGGTGAGTCAGACCCCAGCAGGAGTCTCCTATCATACAAGGATCTCTATTGGACGAGGAAAAGAGAAGAAGATGAAACGCCAATTTGTTTCCCCGCAACAGAAGTACCAGAAGAACCCCTGCTGTGGATATTGTAAGAGGCCAGGACACCTTCAGAGGGATTGTCGCCGTGCCCAATGGAAATGTCTCATATGCGGTTCCGACAAACATCTCATCAACGGTTGCCCAGAAAGGAAAGAACTACAAGGAGGAAACTCGTCCACACTCCCCACTTCTACCAAGTGAGGATCATCGCGTAGTTTGAACTTCGACCATAAGGCGGATCTAACTCAGAATTCAACTAGCGTGACGATGATGCAGCGTTCTGGAAATCGAAGAAGAATTTTATGATTTTCCAATTTCAATAATAATGTTGTTATCTTTTATGAATATTTCTTCCAGTTTGCGATCTTGTATCCGTTGAACCTTAGTTGAATGCAATAGAAATTTGAATCATAGTATATGCATCATTCTCATGCTTTCTCTATGTCACGTTCTATTCATTATCACAGTATTTCCATTCTGATCTTTCAGTTCCTGCAGCCGCATATTTTTCCTATATTGCGTACCCCGAGTTTTCCTTGATATATTCCACTGTCTAATCATGACTCTCTTTCTTTCAGGCCATGGCCCACCTTAGAGCAGCGCCGCATCTAGACGAGGATGCACAGTCATGCGTTTCCTTAGATCACACACTGATGAGTTCCGATGATGAGGTCAATGGTCCACAGGTTAACTTCGAAAACAATAATTCTGGGGACGAAGGAGCAGCCGCCCCAGAGTTTGGCATGATAGCTGATTCTGACGAAGAAGAAGGAGGTCCTGAAGAGAACCCGATAGAGGAAGACCCGATAGAGGAAGACCCCGAGGAAGAACCGATAGAAGAAAATCCAGCGGAGGAAAACCCCGTGGAAGAAAATCCAGAAGAAGAGAATCACATGGAATCGGATCTCGAGAAAGAAGCTCTATCCGAGGAAGAAGGACCAGAAGATCAAGACCCCATGGTGGAAATACTTCCAATAGAAGTACCTGCGAGACGCTATGGAAATGGACGCCCCTACCTGAGTGCGCGAGCCTACCGCAACCTACTGAATCTCCACAAACGCGACTGACGGAATTTCTTTTGATGTTGTCTTTCTGGCCAAATAAACTGTGTATAGTTTAGGGCCACCTTTCTTCTTTGAGAATGTTTGGTTTGGAATCTTTTGAAATGAAATAAATTGCTGAGTTCACAAATCCTTTGACCTTCTTAGTTCGTGTGCTACTTGATTATTCCTTATGTACAATTATTCTTCCTGCTAGAACCTTACCTTGCCTTAACCCTCACTCAGAATAAGCAATATCACACCCCGATCCCTGGAATAAGTCACCCTTCATCTGTCGTCTGTTCCCGTTTGAGATCTTTCTGGGAAGAGAACAATTCTTGTGAAACGTCTGAGTTCATTAACTCTTCAAATTTTGATTCGTGTGTTGTACCAACTGTTGTTTCTCCCACACTTATCCTTTTACATTCTTTGTTGTTCATCCTTACTTCCTGTACTGACCCGATCCCAACCTCCTTGATCTTCAGCCTAAGGCCGACGCACTTCAACCTTCTGATTGAGCCACACATCCTTATAATCATTACCCTATCTAGTCCTATACCTATTTGTGTTTTCCTACTACCCTAATTATATTTAGGGACAGTGTTATTCAAAATTTAGTTTCCATTATTTTGGTCCGTGTTATTGATTACTCCGTTTTTGTATTTTAAGTACACTATTATTATTTTCATTTTCAGTAGCGCAGCCTTATACCGCGCATACTTTTGATCCATGTTTCTTAATTTCACTATACGAGTTTTCTAAATTATTTGAACCTATTGTATCGATACATTATCTTAAAATGTTTTAACCTACCGACTGATTTTCACCGCTTTATTGTCGTTACTTTATTTTGGGTTTTGTGTTTATGATTACTATTATACTGGTTGAGCCTTATTATATCTGCATATTCTTGATAAACATAGATGTGCACATATTTGAGACTCGATTCTTATCGGGCACACCTTGATTATCATTATTCGTTGTTGTTACCTATGTTCCCGTGTATTTGTAGTTGCCCTTATAGTGTTCCTGCATTATGCCTTTTAGACCTAAGCTTTTGTATGTGGTTCTTATGTATATGTATGTACCTCCAAAACGTTGTCTAACTGCTCTTAAGTAAATCAACATGTATTAGTTTTCGGTATGATGATTTCCTCACTCATTATTTTAAAGCTAGTTGTTCCTTTAAATTTCGAGGACGAAATTTTTGTAAGGGTGGTATGATGTAACACCCGGCCCTTTTTATACCAAGTCCGTATTTTATTATTTTAGAATTCCATTCTTATCTTATTTATAATTTTAAGTGTTTTATTTAAGAAAATTATTTGTTTAGTATAACCCCTTCTTTAAACCCCAAACCCTATTTCTCTTCTAATTATACCAAACTCCCTTGTTAATTTATAAGCGAGCCCATCAGATATTCTATTTCTCCTAATAACTATTTATTCCCCTGGCCCGACCCACTTCCTTCCCATCAAATTGTTTTTAATAATCACTCAATCCAAATCCCTTAGTATCCAAAACTGTCCCAAGTTATTTCTATCAAGCCGGCCCCATTTTCTTCCCTTAGTTTTGATTCACTCAGCCAACACATGGGTCAACCCAGAAAGATTAAGGAAATGGAAATTTAGTTGTATTTAAACCAAAACCCCAAATTCTACCTTCGTTTCCATTATTTCCTTCATTATTCTCCAAGTCCCATTTCGTATATGTAATTAAAACCAAATCCTTTACTTTTCCCACTCTATTCTCAGCCCAGCCCTCCAATTCTTTTCGTTTTTATTTAACCCAGCCCGTTTCCTTTTACTCTAGCCCACTCCCTCTTTCAGCCCACTCATGTTTCTATTTAAAATAATTTTCGCATTTAAAATCTCGGCCCATTCCTACTTCAGCCCACGATTTGTTTTAAGGGAATTTTGTTTTTTTTAAGCTTTCCCAAGCCCGGCCCGCCGCTACTGTTTTTCTCCTTTACTCCAACGGCTCTCCCCAATCCCCGCGCGCGTTTCCCTCCGCCGCGCTCCTCGCCTCCGACGTCGCCCACGCCAGCTCTCGAACGTTACTCGTGACGCTCGCCTCGTATTCATTTTTCCCTCAACCCTCACTCTCGCAACTTCTTCCGTCCTTCTCTCCTTCACCCACGTCCCCAAGTTTTCCCACGTCGGCCACGTCCCCGCGTTCGCCGGCCACGACCGCGTGCACTCCTCTACACCTCCTCGTCTCTCTCGCTCTCCCTCCTCACACTCTCGATCACCCTCCAGCTCCCTCCTCTCCTCTCTCCGAACCCCTGTCTCGCCGACAACGACGACCACGACAAACACCTCACCCGCCTCCACTTCCGCCACCTTCGAGCCTCATCATCAACCGCCTGAGCGCCGCACCACCACCTCATACTCCCCCTCGACCTCCTCCACGTCGCCAACAGCACACTTTTCCCCCTCCTTCTCACTGTCTCCCTCTCAGACCTCATCTCTCTCTCTCTCTCTATCTCATTTTCCTCTCTCATCTCTGTCCCTCTCTTTCCTCTGTTTCTCTCACTCTCTAATTCTCTCTCTCTCAATCCCTCTATCTCCCTCCAACTTTCTCTCTCTCTCTCTACTTCTATCAACCGACACCACTGCTCCGGCCATCTGCTGCACGCCATCGCTGGCAAAACGCCGTCTCTAGCACCGAGAAATCAACCCAGAACCACCATCGCAACAACCCCACCATCAACGCTGACGGGCACTCGCTGCCACATCCGACGTGCCACCGCCCGAGCTACACCGGCGACCATCAGCTCCTCCGTACATCACTGGCCAGCCGAATTCACCGCATCCCCGCCATCAAAAGCTTCGATCACCGCAGACACCCCGATGACGCCGACGAGCCTCACTGCCCGAGCTCACCCGCGGCCGTCGTCGTGCCAGTTCGTCGCGTGACCGTACTGTACTTGCTGCCGTACATCGCCTAGACGCCCCCAGGCAAGTTTCTACTTGCTTTCATGCTATTCTCTATATGTTACAAGTCAATATTATATGTATATCTCATGTTCGCTTTATGTTAAATATTGCAACACAACTGTTCGATGCTTGTTCCCTTAGGAATATAATATCAAATTTGACGGAACTCAATGGCGTAGGTTGGCCCGCAGGGCAGTGAACATAGTGTGAGAATTTTGTTGGATGATGTAATCGATAATGACTAAAACAACTACCCCCAAGTTTAACTATAAAACTGTAATCCTGTTGCACTTGAAAATCGTTAAATTCACTATAAATCATATACATATTAGAATGGTGCGTTCGAGGGCTCAAATCGAAGCTAACTCGACGAACTTTAACCCTATGCTAGTTTCCAGACATTCCTGTACTTAAGTAGTGATGATAATTGTATCGGAGTGCGACTCTGGACTGCAGTCCAGAGCGACTCCAGTCGTGCTTGCTGTTCCGTAATGGATACCATAGGATTCCCTTAACTCGTAGGTTACGGAACTCCACTGCTTACTGTAGGTAACTCTGTTAGTTAGACAACACAATTGATTTCATCCTGTTTCGTTACCGTTTGATATTTAAACTGTAATTTAGAACATCGGGACACATAACAGTCCCAGCAGAATCAGAATTGACATGTTAATATTAAACTGGTTATAACTCCTAACATACAGACACGATTGCAGATCCGTTTGTTGCGTTGAAAACCTTACTGAAAACCCTAGAATTCATCCAACTGTAACGTCGCTAAAATCTGATCCCAACAGGGGTTAAAATGCGTTACGAAATGGATTCCTGATTCTGAAACCGGATTTCCAGCCGCGTGCGCTTAAAATGAGACAGTTATAACTAATGATCCTGAAAGCCGATTGGCTCGAAACCAAATTAAATGGATAGATAACTGAACATATTGATTTCTACCTTTTTATCATTTCGCTAAATTATATACATATGTTTCATGATAAATCGTGCAAGTGATAGACTGTTGTTTTATGACACCTTAGTTGTGCTTCTTATACTGTTCATGCATCACATCATACCCATATCATTGTAGTGACAACCTAGTGACATCGTGCATTTACCCAGTGTTAGATTTTAGTGATGATTGTGGCAAGTACGTCAGTGTTCGTGCATTCGTGATCAAGTGAAAGTGATACGTACTTGTGCACAATCAGAGTCCCTTTTATTCTATTGCATTGTCGACGTCTGTGGGATGCGTGTATGTGTGAATATAAGTGGTATGGGACACTTATGGAAGCACGTGCATGGGTGTCACAGATAAGGCATCCGACACTGCCATTTATCTTAGGTATTAGTCGGGACGTGCTTGATGGAGGTCCTGCCTCCAGTTCTCGCACAGACTTGTCACGGATCGATTAGTATTTAGGGTGATGGTTAGCGTTTGATGTAGACCACGGGGTGTGGGGTAGTTTAAGTGTGAGTTCAACAGAATCTCGGGAGTCCCATGCCGGCTTATATATTTAGGGAGTTATATGGAGATTTACAGGGTATGTGCTATATACACCGTGATACACTCGTTACATGCTGGGCCCGTGGTCCCTTGCCCTTGGGTTCTACCCTTGGGTGGAGGACACTCGCGAGTGGTTGACTCTCACACTTGGACTGGCGATAGGCTTATTGACCTGTACAGTGAGACTTAGAGACTGATAGGGTTACGGACATTTATATACCTCATACTGTGTTGATATACGAGACATACCGTTATACTGCCTTACTGTTCCGCTGCATTGATCTCTGCTCAGTTATATTCATGTTGTCTTTGATTTACTGTTATTCATATCCATTATCACTGTTAGAACGGTTACTTGATTATATACATTATATTGCTATTGTGTCGCTCTGACGACCTGAGTCTGCATGCTCAGCGTGAGGAGAAGATTTAGCCTGGACCAGTGCATCACAGACTTCTTAACTTGCCTTCCCGAGTTACATTCATTTGTTCCACCTCAGGTCAGTCTTTACAATGTTTACTTCAGTTACTGCATTTCTCATTACCTGCGCATTATATACTGTTTACCATGATAAACTAGAAGCCGAAGTGTGACCACGGCAGGATATTTCCTTGACCGTAGGAGCATGGCTGGCCTTGTCTACCCTTCGTATTCCGTATTTTGGGAAGCGGGGCGTGACAGTTTTCATAAAAACCTGTCATAGCCCTCCGTCATTTCAGATAAATACTACTTAGTATTCATGCTACGTTTGTTGTCCTGCGTCAAGGCGTAATGTGCGGTAGCTAACTAGTGCTTATCTGTAGCATACGATGTGATTGGATTAGGGTAGTCGTGTGACTTTGTTGGCCTGCGTCAAGGGTCGTGCTGGTGGGTTTAATTCAATCAGGAAATGTACGGGTTGAACTTGACTAGCGGACTATGGTTTGTTGGCCTGCGTCAAGGTCATAGGACGCTAGGGGTAAAATATTATTGGGAATTTCAAGTGTTGAAATTTGCAATGAGATTGCATACCTCCTATGAGATAGTTGGATCCCGATACCCGCTGCGAGTAAGAGTTACTCCTGCGAGAGTTTTACACATTACAATTAGCCAATCAACTAGGTGTCTAGAAAGGTGTCAACGGGGTTAAGCCTCTGGGAAAACGAGGTTTACTTTAATTAGGTCTGTGCGAAAGCACGGGGAACCTCCCTCAAAGTACCGGCACTAGCCTGGCAGAAAGATTAGCGAACTTGTAGTGTGTAATTAATCCCGGCTAGTCTTTCCTTTTAGGGTTTGAAGGAAGATTTGACTAAAATAGTGGGAGCCATCCTGATTAGATATATTAATAACCAATATATCTTGCAAGAGCATACGCTGAGTGTTTTCTTTTCTCTCTCTCCAGGTAGCGACCATGTCATGCCTTAATCAAGATAATAATACGGATGTATTGATCGAACCCGCTTATTATACTGAGCTGGGAAACGTTGGTCCCGCTCAAACTTATAATTGTTATAAGACAGAGCAGGAAATAGGGGATTACTAGAATTCCCGTGCCGCCCAAACGAAGAAAGTACGTGCTGATGCATCTTCTTCGGGTATGTTTATTACCGAGAACTGTTTCTCAGTATCCTTTACGTCCTGGGTATGAGATACCGGATCAGGATCCCGCAAATGTAATGTGTTACATGGGCTATAGATAGGTAGAGAACTGAGAATGAGTGATAAGTTTCAAGAGTTGGAAATGATGCAAGTGTTGCAGCCAAGTCTGTTGGCAGTTATCACCCTGTATTACCAGAATACATTGATTCTGAACGAATGTTATTAGATACCGAACCTGATATACAACATCAAATCAGTCTCTTTATTAGTAAATAAGGATATAATTTTGTATTGTTGGATAATGTTTTGAACATTTCCTATATCAAGAGTTGATCGGTTCAGGCACGTTATCTAAAAGAATAGATGTTCTAAATCAAACCACAGTTCATAAGGTATAGAACACACACAAGAGGAAGAGTTCAGAAATGAACGAATCCTTCTTGAGGCATTGTAGACTAGGTCATATCGATGCGACCCGACTAGCTAAAGTTACATAAAGATGCATATTTAATAAATCATGAATGAATAAGTGAAGTGACACGTACTTGTACACAATCAGTGGAACCAGTTAATTTATTGCATTGTCGACGTCTATGGGAGATATATAAGTGTAACTATAACTGGAATGGGACAGTTATGGAAGCACTTATATTAGTGTCATAGGTAAGACATCGAGTATTGTCCATTTGTCTTGGATACCGGTCGAGACATGCTTGATGGAGACCCTGTCTCCAGTTCTCGCGTAGATTTGTCATGGAGCGACTAGTATTTGGGTTTATGGTCGGTATTTGATGTAGACCGTGGGTGTGGGGTAGTTTAAGTGTGAGTTCGATCAACGGAATCTCGGAAGTCCCACTGCCGGCATATACAGCGATTTTGGGACTCATATGGATGATATTACTGATTATTAGTGAGCGTGATCCGGGCCCGGGTTCCCTTTCCCCGGGGGCCTACCCTTGGGTTGGGGATACTCCTACAGTGGTTGACGCTCACGCTTGGACTGACGATAGATGTAGTGACCTGGACATTGAGATTTAGAGACTGGTAGGTTTAGAGACATGGACATGCATTGATTACTGATTCGATACACCTGCTTTACTGTTTACATTTACTGATTATTTCATGCACGTCATCGTTCTATATTTACTACTTCATGTTCGTCATTATTGCATGTGTTTACATATGTATTTATATATATTGCAATTGTGTCGCTCTGACAACCTGAGTATGCATGCTCAGAGTGAGAAGTGGACTGAGCTCGGATCAAGACCTGTCGTACCTCAAGAATATCTCGGACATCTAGATCAGACACGCCAGCGCTATCTTTCCCTTGATCTCTATCTGGTATATCTTTTAACTAGTTTGATAGAATTAGTGGCTGCATTTCTCTTTACCTGTGCTATGATTACTGATTACCACGTAATGCTAGAAGCCGAAGTGTGACTACGGCATGATATTTCCTTGACCGTAGGAGCATGGCTGGCCTTGTCACCCCTTGTATTCCATATTTTGGGAAGCGGAGCGAGACATGGATTTGTTGGTATCAGAGCAGACAGGTTTAGATTGGGATTACAGTTTTTGATTAGGGCATGACAGTTTAAGTCGCCCATTCGGTCCAGATTGTAAACTTTTTATCTTTAACCTTGATTCATATAGTGTGTCCTACTACATATTTTGATGCATTCGCTAGAGTTTTGGGTGACTTAGTAGAGTTATGTGGTTGTAACTATGAACTGCGGCATAGTTACAAGGCATCACTCTGCTTGAATGACTTGGAGTTCTACGCTTGATTTCCACTCGTTTGAGTTTCACCTCACCATATATTCTTGTTTCGTTGTCCATTCTATATCTTATTCTGATTCTTATATCTTTTACCTTATGTCATCCTAAAAGTTGTTGTTTCAGGACCATACGACTCTTCTTCCAACTCTACTCCCCAGAGTCAGACTTTCGAGATTTGGGCGTACTGCAAGGCTTGATGGAAGCCCAGGAGCGAACAAACGATCTCTTAGCTGAAGGACTTAGAAAGAAAATGACTCAATCACTAGCGGGATCCCCAAATCGTAAGGAAATCCCTGGTAGACGAAAAGGTGGTGTGCGGATGAAGCGCTCCTTTGTTCCTCAGCAACAGAAGCAGCAGAGAACCCAACGTTGTGGTTATTGCAAGAGACTAGGACACCTTCAGAGAGACTGTCGGCAGTACCTGATTTGTGGATCCAACAAGCATCT
The DNA here is from genome assembly GCA_030015575.1 of Agapanthus africanus. NCBI lineage: Eukaryota > Viridiplantae > Streptophyta > Magnoliopsida > Asparagales > Amaryllidaceae > Agapanthus > Agapanthus africanus. The sequence goes on from JASDDO010000029.1 coordinate 60,924,773, forward strand.
TATCAATGGTTGCCCTCGAAGGAAAGAGCTACAAGGAGGAGATTCTTCCACGCTCTCCACTTCTGCTAAGTAACTCGGTTGTTTCGTAGTTCGAGTTTCGAGGATAGTACGGACCCAGCGCGGGATTCAACTCGCTTGACGAGAACGCAGCGGTCAAGATATCAACGCAGAATTATCGTCCTTCCTTCTTTCAATAAAAACCATGTTATTTTATTTAGTGTTTATTTCTTTTCGTCCGAACCTTATATTTTTGGTGAACCCCTTGGTTTAAATGAAGAAAAAATATGAGTTGTGATTTATGTATCATTCCCTTGCCATTCATTTCCTTATACCGCTTACAGCATCATTATTCAAAATTTTGATTTTTCAGTCCTTACCTGCCGTATATTTTCCATGTGCTCCACATATTTAGTTATTTTTTTGTGTGTTCCACTATCTGATCATGACTCTCTCTTTTTAGGCCATGGCTAATCCTGGAGCAGCACCGCCTCTCGATGAGGATACTCGATCCTGAGTTTCCTTGGACTGCATGCTGGTGAGTTAAGATGACGAGGTCGATGGCCCACAGGTTATTTTCGGCAGCAGGGATTCCGAGAACGAGGGAGTCGCAGTCGCAGCCCCAGAAGTCGACGTGATCAGCAACTCTGACGAGGAAGAAGAGGACCCGATAGAGGAAGATCCTGAGGAAGACCCCGGTAGAAGAAAACCAATAAGAGGAAGATCCTGAGGAGGACCCAGTGGAAGAAAACCCCGATGAAGAAGCTCCAACCGAGGAAGAAGGACCAGGGGAAGAAAACCCTGTGGGGGAAGAACCCGAAAACGAGGCCCCAGCCGAGGAAGAGTCGGAGGACGAAACCTCGAGTGAGGAGGAATTTGAGGCGGAAGAACCTCCAGTAGCAATCCCAGCGAGGTGCTATGGGAATGTACGCCCCTATCTTAGCGCGAGAGCTTACCGTAACCTGTTGAACTTCCATAATCGCGACTGACGTGACTTATCTTTGTTTCTTCTGGTCAAATAAATGTATGTATAGCTTAGAGCAACTTTTATCTTTTGAGTATGCTTTGTTTAAAAATTTTCTACAAAAAAATTTAATAATAAAGTTTCTGAGTACGCAAATCTTTTGAGTATTGATTCGCATGATGCATTGACTGTTTCCCCTCCCCAATAATTTCTTTCCCTCCTGAGATTCATTACTCTTCATCCTTGCACCTTGTAGTAACCTGACCCCAGTCTCTTCAACGTTCTAATTAAAGCACCGCATTCCGACTTCTTTTGATTAGGTCATACTCTACTGAAATCCATACCCTGGCTAGTCCCTTATACATTATTAGTTCTATCCCTTATTACTATAATTACATTCGGTGACGTTTGTTATTCGAAATTTAGTTTTCTTTATTTTGTGTTTATCGAAAAATTGCGTGTTATTAACTACCTCCGTTTTACTTATTCTAAATTCTTTACTATTCTTCATATTTTCAATAGTACAAACATATCTCACATACTATTTCGTTTTATTTTCTCTTGTATTTCACTATATGGGTTTTCTCAAGTTATTTTAAATTGCTTGATCGGTGTTTTTACTAAAATATTTTTGGCTTATCGGCAAATCCTTCACTATTGTTTATCAATGTTATTATATATTTCAATATAAATGTATATATTGTATATATATAGTTTGTTACTACGAACAGTTATGCCTTGTGCTTACTTATGACTAACCTTTTGCAGCGCAAATTGTTATATATATATATATCTATATATATATATATATATATATATATATATATATATATATATATATATATATCTTTTAAATGTTCATCTAGTTTCTTTCGCATAAATCGCGATAAAATAGAAATCGATTTTTGTTGCTTTTCGCATGACACTTTATATCTTACCGTTTATTTTAAATTTCGAGGACGAAATTTTATGTAAGTGGGGTATGATGTAATACCCAGTTCCACTATAAATCTCTTCCGTATTTTAAATAAATACTTTCCCTAAAAATTTTCAATTTCCAATTTTTACAATTATTAGTTCCTAAATTTTCTAAATTTAATTTCAAATTTTAATTTTCTAACCCTAACTATTAAACCCTAAACCTTTTCCTACCCTAAGCCCGGCCCATGAACCCACTCCACCGGAACACGAACCCAACCCGACCCAATTCTATATGCCCACTTCTTTTCTTCTTTTTCTTCTTCCCCCACTCCTTCTCTTTCCCGCCTCCCTCGCATTGAGCCCCGTGACCCGCTCCTCTCTCGACTGCTACCCCATGACCCACTTGCCAACTCCTCCATCTCCCTCGCATTACCCCACGACTCGCTCCCCTCAACAACCCATGATCCCCTTGCCTGCCTCGCTCCCTCTCTCCTCACAACTCAACCCCACAACACCCACTGCCACCTCGCCATCATCATCTTCTCCGTCACCTCAACCTCACTTCTCTCCGCTCTCGTCTTCCCGACGTGAACCCACTGCACCCGCGATGAACCCATCATTCCCTGCAACCCAAGAACCCATCGCCGGCCATCGTCGTCGTCGTTGTCTAACCCTCGTCCTCACACCATTGTCACCACGACCTCCTTTACCTACCGCCATCGTTGCGACCACACCTGAGCTTCCTCTTCCCCTCCATCGACTAGCACCCTGACCTAGTCACCGAACTGATAACATTCACCAATGCCACTCCGACTTTGAATCCTCGCCAACCTTATCTCCTCCAACCGACCTTCGTCGTTGACTTGTCCTAGTCGTCGACCCTACTCCTCCTAGCCTCTAACCGAAGCCACACTACCTCCCTTTCCCGAGCTCACCCACTAACAAGCCTGCACCTCTGCTTCCTCACTGAACTACCGTGAGCACCCCTGCAACCTCCAGAGCGCCGACGGCCCCTCCGACACCACTCCCCTACTTCACCCCCAGCAGCTCGTCCCCGCCTCCGATCGGGAGGGAGTACACCGCCGACCTCCAACAACGTCGTCGATCTCCTCCTCGTCACCAACACAATGCCACAACCTTCCTGCCGCAACTCCATCACGGAGCCACTGCCGTCTGAGCTCCCCGTCGCAACCACCGCGACCCCAGCCCGTGCCGCAGCTAACACCGTGCCTGCCTTCGTGTCACCGCGTACCCGGACGTGTCGCGCCTCGTACCCAGCCCCCGTACTACACGTGCCCGATCCGTTCTGCTCCCGTACCACGCCCTGAGTCCAGACTGTGCTTGGTACCATATCACGCACAGAGCCAGGACCACGCCCACTACCATGTCACGCTCACATCGTCACCGTGCCCAGTACCGGATCTCCACGCATCGCGCTCGCGCCACGCGCCGTGTCCCGCATCACATTGTCTCATGTGTCGAGACGAAGTTCGCAAGCGGTGTCGCTTCTATATTAGCGACTGAGGCAAGTGAACTCTCTCACTTGCTAAATCATGGTATACCTATATATATATATTTATGTTAATCGATTTGATAAATGTTAATCTTGATTTAAATAAGTTTGCTTTCTAGAAGATAGCCACGATTATCATAATTAAAACCCAATTGAAAATGCTAGAATTTATAATCAATACATTCCTTGCTATTAATAAACGTCGCGTAGAAATTCGAATAGATATTATTGATGTTTCATACATAAAGGGACGTCCCAGGATACGTCGTAAAATCTGAAAACTGCAATATACCATGCATTGTAAAATTCATAATTAATTGAATATAATTCATAATGAAACAATCCTGAGCTTATATCGAAGCCAACTAAATGACCCTTAACCCTCTATAGATGATTACTGAATATTGTTTTGTTACGATAATGTAAACTGAAGCAAGATTTGACTCTGGATTGTAGTCCAGAGCAGTACCATTTGTTGACGCCTGAATTAAAATGTTGTTATAGCTCTGTGTGAAAATGATATTATGAGGAACCCCATACCGTGGTGAAGATAAATCTGTTAGCCAAACATTGAAAGTGATTTCATTCATTTTTATCATCGTTTGCTATTTTAATCATATTTTAAACTATCAGTATATACTGCAGTCCCAAGCAGGGACAGAACGCATATCCCGATATTAAACATTGCATAACTCCCAGTACACAGAGGATATTATCGATCCGTCTGATATGTTGGAAACCTAACTGTTTACCTAAATATTATCCAACTGTAGCGTCGCCTAATTATGCTCCTAACTGGGAGTAAAACGTGTTACGAAACGGACATCCAGTTCAGAAATTGGATTTCCAGCAATAAACACTTAAAATGAAGTGATCGTAATTGGCAAACTTGAAATCCGATTGACACGAAACCAACTTTTCTGTGCAGATAATTAAATATACTGCTTACCCATTTTATATCGTTTTGATAAATTCTGCGCGTGTGATTTATAGTAAATTATGCAAGTGGTAGGACACTGGCTGCTGATATTTTTATTCATATCGTAATCAATTGCATTCTCATCATATCATGTAGCGGTTATACCCTCATTGAATAGTGGTCATAAAGCATTGATAACCTAGTGACCGTGTTACATTACCCAGTGATAAATATTAGTGATTGGATTGTGGTAAGTACGTTAGTGTTAAAGCGTGAATGAATAAGTGAAGTGACACGTACTTGTACACAATCAGCGGAACCAGTTAATTTATTACATTGTCGACGTCTATGGGACATATATAAGTGTAACTATAACTAGAATGGGACGGTTATGGAAGCACTTATATTAGTGTCATAGGTAAGATATCGAGTACTGTCCATTTGTCTTAGATGCCGGTTGAGATATGCTTGATGGAGACCCTGTCTCCAGTTCTCGTTTAAATTTGTCATGGAGCGACTAGTATTTGGGTTTATGGTTGGTATTTGATATAGACCGTGGGTGTAGGGTAGTTTGAGTATGAGTTCGATCAACGGAATCTCGGAAGTCCCACTGCCGGAATATACAGCGATTTTGGGAGTCATATGGATGATATTACTGATTATTAGCGAGCGTGATTCGGGCCCGTGTTCTCTTGCCCCGAGGGCCTACCTTTGGGTTGGGGATACTCCTGCGGTGGTTAACGCTCACACTTGGACTGACGATAGATGTAGTGATCTGGACATTGAGACTTAGAGACTGGTAGGTTTAGTGATATGGACATGCATTGATTACTGATTCGATACACCTGCTTTACTGTTTACATGTACCGATTATTTCATGCGCGTCATTGTTCTATATTTACTACTTCATGTTCGTCATTATTGCATGTTTTTACATATGTATTTATATATATTGCTATTGTGTCGCTCTGACGACCTGAGTATGCATGCTCAGAGTGAGAAGTGGACTGAGCTCGGATCAGGACCTGTCGTACCTCGAGGATATCGCGGACATCTAGATCAGCCACGCCAGTGCTATCTTTCCCTTGATCTCTATCTGGTATATCTTTTATTTGTTCCAATAGAATTAGTGGCTGCATTTCTCTTTACCTGTGCTATGATTACTGATTACCATGTAATGCTAGAAGCCGATGTGTAAATACGGCAGGATATTTCCTTGGCCGTAGGAGCATGGCTGGCCTTGTCACCCCTTGTATTCCATATTTTAGGAAGCGGGGTGTGACAGTCTTGGTAGTCAAGCCTACATCTTAAGGACTTTATCAACATGTATATGAGAGACAGTATAATAATACCAGTGAACATGTTAAGATAAAGGCAGCCAGATAGCATACTATCATGTCGAACAAGAAAGTCCTCCATATATATGTCCAAGCATCCACTATATCATACAATAATGGGCTCTAGGGCATACATATCACTAACAATCTCCCACTTGCATGAAGGCCGGTTGTTATAGTATCTCATGCCCAACTTTCCAAAATGTCTCTCAAAAGCATCTGGGGAGGGGCCTCCATGAATGGATCCGCTGTGTTATTCTCTGTGTCAACTCTCCTGACCTCGATCTCCCGGTGATCTACTATCTCCCTGATCTGGTGATAAAGCCTAAGAATATGTCTGGATCTCTGATGGGACCGGGGTTCCTTGGCCTAAGCCACAGTTCTATTGTTATCACAATACACAGGTATTGGATGCTCAATGGATGGAACCACACAATGTTCAGCTATGAACTTGTTCATCCAGACGGCCTCTTTAGCAGCATCTTTGGTAGCAATGTATTCAGCCTCCATCATCGAGTCTGCTACGGTATCTAGCTTAGAACTCTTCCAATATACCGCCCCTCTATTGAGGGTGAAGACAAAACCCGAGACCGACTTACTGTCTTCCTTATCACTCTAGAAACTCGAATCGGTAAAGGACTCCACCTGGAGTTCACCGTTTCCATACACCAAGAACATCTTTTTAGTTCTTCTCAAGTACTTAAGAATGTTCTTCACAGCTATCCAGTGTTTCACCCCTGGATCTGATTGATACCTACTCATTACACCTAGTGAGTAAGCTACATCTTGTCTGGTACACAACATTGCATACATGATTGGACCGAATGCCGAAGCATAGGGCATCCCATGCATGTGAGCCCTCTCCAAATCAGTCTTGGGAGACCTCTCTTTGCAGAGAGTGATTCCTTAACAAGCGGGTAAATTACCACGCTTAGAATTTTCCATACTAAACCTCTTTAGTATGGTGTCTATGTACCTGGATTGGGACAATCCCAACATCCGTCTAGATCTATCTCTATAGATCTTTATTCCTACGATGTAGGAGGCATCACTTAGATCTTTCATGGAGAACTTTTGTGATAAGAAGAGCTTGACCGAGTGTAGTATGGGAACAACATTTCCTATCAAGAGTATGTCATCTGCGTACAATACAAGGAAGAAAACCTTACTCTCTACTACCTTCTTATATATACATGGTTCATCTTCATTTTTGAGGAAGTCAAACTCTTTAACAGCTTCATCAAAACAGATGTTCCAGCTCCGCGATGCCTGCTTTAATCCGTAGATTGATTTAAGCAGCTTGCACACGCTTTTGCTGCTCCCACTATCTACGAAGCCCTCTGGCTGTGTCATGTACATGCTCTCTTCTAGATCACTATTTAGAAAAAGCTGTCTTGATGTCTATCTGCCAGATTTCGTAGTCATGGCATGCAGCAATGGCAAGCAGAATCCTGATAGACTTAAGCATAGCCACTGGAGAAAAGGTTTCATCATAGTCGACACCTGGTCGTTGACGAAAGCCTTTTGCTATAAGTTTAGCTTTGAAAGTCTCAACTTTTCCATCTACACCAAATATCTTCTCAAGATCCACTTCTTCTCGATGGGGTTTTACCACTTCAGGAGCAACATTCGTCCATACTTTGTTGGTGTACATGGATTCCATCTCAGATCGCATAGCATCGAGCCTTTTCACAAAGTCTCCACTTTTGATAGCCTGCTCGAATATAGTTCGGTCATCATCTTCCATGATGCAATCTGCGCTCCCACCGCCTATAAGAAAACCGTAGCATCTTTCAGGTGGATAAGGAACCCTACTAGATCTGCGGAGTAGACTATTGAATCCTCCGATTTCACCAAATCGTCAGTTATAGTTTGGGTTGCTGGAACATCTTCCAATTCTACCTCATTACCATTAATCTCTTTCACAAGAAATTCCTTTTCTAGAAAGGTGGTATGTCGAGAAACAAATACCTTTTGTTCCTCGGAGTGGTAGAAGATATACCCTCGCAAATGTTAGTTGTATATATGCCCTAGAGGCCATTGTTGTACATATGATGTATATTATAGTGGATGCTTGGATATATATAGTGAGGACTTTCTTGTTCGATATGATAGTATGCTATCTGGTTTCACTTTGTCTTAACATGTTGACTTGTATTGGTTTACTGTCTTGCTCTCACATGTTGATAAAGCCCTTAGGATATGTACTTGACTACTGGGACTATGATGAGATCATACTAGTGGGGCCATGGTAGTCAATAAGTACATCCTATAACTGTTCCTAGTCGAGGGTGTATCGAGACAGGGCATCGATACACCAGAGTAGACTAGCGTATACGCATCTTGACCCATATGATGGGCGATGGATGATCCCATATCCATCGGTGTTTGACATCAAAGATGGTATACGGGTGCTCAGTGGAGACTGGGTACACTGAACGGACTCGCCGAGAACTCCTAGATGGTATTATACCTATCGTCAGATAGCAGTTCTCCGGTGATACTGGTACAGGTTAGTCTGTAGACCCGAGATTGTCATAGAGTCTTGTGTGATTTCCACTGTGCTTTGATTTCCACCTTACCACGTCCAAGAGGGCATGCAAAATGGTGGCTTTTAGGTACAGTCCCGAATCACATGCAGGCAATGAGAGATGGGAGGGGTTTCGTCTCTCCCGGTATAGGGAGTTATGTTGTGCTGTGTTCGATTGGCTATAACTGGAAGTCCCTGGCCAGGGCTGATATGGAGTGCTGCTGGTAAGAGTTATTAGTAGTTTCTCGACCTGTTATGAGCCTCACATCGACATGACTTATCGGTTACTGGGATCTGACGTTTACCATCCCTAGACTGGATATGCGACATATCAGACGAAAAGACTGGACTGTACGGTAGTGTTACTGATTGGATTCACAGGAGAATGTACATGCTTGCTTGTTGATCTTCTGATCGCTCAATACCTGGGTGGCTGTTACGTTTAGCTGACCGCTTGCAGCTTGTGGGTGTTTGATATGATCATCACCTACTGCCGGCGTATTGACGATTCTTTAGAGTCCTAAATAGAGGTTTCCTGGCTCTGGCAAAACGGAGTAGGAGGACATATGCGATATGTGCGGCACCGAGAATAATACGATATGAGATACAGTATTCTATTCTCACGATATGTGATATCGGCCGGGTATATGTGATATAGCCGGGTCATCGGATCAAGTGTTGTTTTGATGAATTGGTACATGTTATATTAGTCGATTATATGCAATATAGCCGGATTGTCGGATCGAGAGTTGATTCGATAATTTAATGTATAATTATATATGTGATATATTACATTACGTTAACTAATATAAGCTCGCTTTATTGATTCATTTTCTCACTGGATAATACATTGATATATGTTAATTGTATTATTTTTTCTTTTGTTAAAAAATATATTATATATGTGATATATAATATTGTAACATGTTAGGGTTACAAATGCAACATGGTTGCTGATTTTAAACCAAGTTAGGGTTTGGATTAGGGTTAGCTTTTGGATGAGCTTTCATGAAGCTTTATGAAGGTTTGACTTTTGTCTTCATCCTTGATATTTTGTGTAGATATTTGTTAACCCAACCCAAACCCTTAACCATAGTTTATTCTCTACATGAGTTAAAGCCTTCATTCTTAACTCATGGTTGCAATGGTAACCACAACAATAATTCATTATTCATCACAAAAGGATTAGCTTCATCTTCTTCTTCTTCTAGTTCTTGAAAAAGCTTCACTAGCTTTTGTGTTTGTCATGATAAATGGTGAGAAATTGAAAACAAAAGAGTGTAAAATTCCTACTTCATCATCCTCATCTATTCTAGCCACTTAGATTAGGGTGTTCACTTCTCTAATTACTTCATTTGTGAAGTGTAAGCTTGGGTTAAAGATTCTTCAAAGTAGATCATCTTAGATCATGAAGACTTCAAGCAAGAAGCATCATTCACCTCTTGGAGCCTCACAAGAGTCGGAGTTCTTGATGATCGCGGGTTAGCTATACATCGCGGACCTCAACACGGAGCTTATGAAGCGAAGGAATGGACTACAAAGGTTGTAATCCTACTCTCTTTACTTCTTTGTATGTGATACAAACTTGTTACCCTAGATATTCTAGTAAAGATTTATGGTTTGCTTGCTTTGCACCTCTCTAAATTTTAAAGTGGCATGCGTGATGCTACCAAACCCTAGATTAGGTGCAAGGGAACCCCAACAACAAATGCTTGGGATATCCTACAAACTTGCATAGAACTGACCTTGCCTTGAGCTTGTACGGATTTTGCTTTTTGACATAAGCTGGACAACCCCATATCTTAACTCGTTTAAGAGATGGTCTCTTCCCATTCCATATCTCATATGGAGTGGTAGGCACGGATTTGGTTGGAACTCTATTCAATAGGAACGCAGCTTTCTCAAGGGCATAACCCCAAAAGGAAATAGGCAACTCAGCATTACTCATCATAGAGCGCATCATATATAATAAAGTGCGATTTCTCCGCTCCGAAACTCCATAGTGCTGTGGTGTATACGGAGGAGTAAGCTGAGACAGAATCCTATTCTCTTTTAAGTAGTCTCTGAATTCCATGCTCAAGTATTCTCCTCCCCGATCAGATCGAAGGATTTTAATACTTTTACCTGTCTGGTTCTCAACTTCATACTTTTATTCCTTAAATTTCTCAAAAGATTTAGATTTGTGTTTCAACAGGAATACATGTTCGTATCTTAAGAGATCATCGGTGAATGTAATAAAGTATGAGGAACCATTCCTGGTATGTGTAGACATAGGACCGTATATATCACTATGTATCATTCCCAAGAGTTCTGTAGCTCTTTCTCCGTGTTCAGTAAACGGAGATTTAGTCATCTTGGCTTTAAGACATGACTGGCAAGTTTCATAAGATGTAAATTCGAACAGTTTCAAATATCCATCTTTATGGAACTTTAGCTAGTCTTGTCGCATTGATATGACCTAGTCTATAATGCCACAAGAAGACTTCGTTCATTTCTGAACTGTTCCTCTTATGTGTGTTCTGTATACTTAGAACTGTTTTGTGATTTAGAACGTATATACCATTATACAACGTACCATACCCAATCAACAGTTGATTTAGGAAAATATTCACAATATTTTTGGTACGAAATAACAGTCGATCAGAATCATTGTATTACCCGTTGGTAATACACGGTGATATTCGCCAACTGCTTTGGCTGCAACAACTGCACCATTCCCTACTACTAGAGACTTATCACCCTTTTCCAGTTCTCCACCTCACTTTAGCCAATGGGACAAATTACATATATGGGATCCTGATCCGGTATCCAATACCCAGGACGTAAAGTAAACTGAGAAACTGTTCTCGGTTACGAACACACCCGAAGACGATGCATTAACATGCTTTTTTCTTCGTTTGGGTGGCATGGGAATCCTGATATTCCCCTATTCCTTGATCAAACTTATGACAATAATAAGATAGAGCGGAACCTAGCCCACTATAATAAGTGGGTTCGGTTAATACATCTATATTATTATCTTGATTAAGGCGTGTCATTGGTCTCTACCAGGAGAGAGAGAGAAGGATAATCACTTTTGCATGTGATCTTTGAAAGATTAGATTGGTTATTATTTTATCTAATCATGATGGCTCCTACTGTTTTTATCAAATCCTCCTTCAAACCCTAAAAGGTAAGATTAGCCGGAACTAATTACACCATGGAAGTTCGCCAATCGGTTAGCCAGGCAGGTATTGGTACCCTGAGGGAGTCTCCCCATGCTTTCACATAGAACTAATTAAATAACCTTGTTTCTGCTAGGGCATCACCCCGTTAACACCTTTCTTAGACATATAATGGATCGGCTAATTGTAAAGTGGAAAACTCTCTCAGGAATAACTCTTACTCGCAGTGGGTATCGGGATCCAACTATCATATAGAAGGTATGCAATCTCATTGCAAATTCCAACACTTGAAATTCTCAATATCTTCTTTTACCCCTAGCCACTTATGACCTAAACAAGGTTAACAACTCATAAGTGCTAGCCAAGTTCAACCCGTCATTTCTTGATTGAATTCAACCCACCCGTACGACCCTTAACAAGGTCGACAAAGCCGTACGACTACCCTAATCAAATTGCATCACATGCTGCAAATAAGCACTAATCAACTACCGCACACTACGCCTTGACGAAAGCCAACAAACGTAGCACGAATACTAAATAGCACTCATCTGGAATGACGGAGGGTTATGGCTAGTTTTTAAGAAAACCTTTAACGTAATGAACTTGATATCGTTGTAGAATGAAGTGATTTTGAAAAGGAGTGGTTTAAGCTCCGCTTTTAAAATCGACTAGTTTTCAAAAACAAACCGAATAGCTTTTACTAGCTTTTGCTAAAGAGGTCACTCCCGGTGAAGGGATCTCTGCTCTTTCTTCATCGAATGAGGTGCTGGATATCCATCAAGGAATACAACTATGCAAAGCAAGAACTACAGAAGCTATGATGATAAACCGAGTGGGTTGTAGCATTTGCTACTTTTTTTAAAGAGGTCACTCCCGATGAAGGGATCTCGGCTCTTTCCTCATCGAATGAGGTGCTGGATATTCATTAAGGAATACCACTATGCAAAGCAAGAACTAGAGCTATATTTTTAAAAAAATTTGATTCTACAACATTTTTAGGTTTATTTTCTTTTCATTAATCTCATTAATGAAATCCCATCATTTAATGTTTCCTAAACATCATAGAAAATGAAATGAAAATAGAACGTACGCTTATGCCATCCGCATTCGCCATGGGGCCCTATCATGCATCGTTAGGTTACTTAACTAACGGCAGAGCGGGGGATGGACTAGCGTGAGTGCAAAACATAAGCAACGTTTATTATATATATCATATAGATATAGCATTTGTCTCACGCAGTTATATGATCACATCACATAACCAAGCAGCAGAAGTCAACATATGAAATATTGGATATACTAGGAGGTCCGTATTTTAAATTCAGCCAATAATGAAAAATACAGATTCCATAGTCATGATGAATAGCCAAACCAACATCCCTAGACCCCTACGAGAGCGGCAAGCAACCCTGCCAATTCTAGAGTTAGGAGACCTGGTCTTGACTCCTCGGGATGGTCTCCCACTGGACTCCAGAACCTGGTCACTTATGTTCCCCGCCTTAGGTCTATCCTAATACGGAAAAGTAAAATATACATCAATGGTGACATCATCCTCAATCCGGAAGTGTCCCAATAAAAGAATATTACGTACATTTTTTTTACATGAATGAAAATTGAAAAACTCTCATCTCACGGAAAAAAAACCGCCTATTCAATAAGGATGATCCAATATAACATATCACAGCAATACATAATATCATATGTTATAAACATAAGTATATACGCGTATCCAAATTCCGTTGACATATAGCAACAAGATTTGGGATACCCCACATATTGCACTTACGGTCGCAGAAAAGAAATGAAAAACTACAATAATTAGAATCCGCATTTCCTTAGACATCATAAACCCAGAATATCTCATATTTCGAATTTCATGCCTAACTCTGTAAACCTTGCATTTTAGTTTCATATCGAAAATACTTTTCAATTACTTTGTCGGGTAAATCAACAAGATTCTCGACTACCCGATGGAATACTCGTCAGGAACTTTAGTAGATGGCCGCACCCCCGATGCCATCGACCAAGTGCACTCAGGCGGAACACCATGGCCGTGAGCACCCGAGTGGATGTTTTTGGCAACGGGTTCTCCTAAAGTCACTTGGTCGGGGCTATGGGGCATGGCTACCTAGTAAACTTATCTGGCGAGTATTCGCGTATGATACGCGATTGCGACGGAGTTTCTATCCGAATCGAAACTTTATGGCAATCGATCAAAATAGAGACTAACATGCTGGATTTACAAACAAACTAGTTTGCACAAAACTAATTTAATGTGGATTCCAACTACGGCATCACATATCAAACTTAAATCCGAAACGATGTAAAAATTACAACTACAAAACACTCCATATTAGCCCCTTAACAAAATTAACATCACATGAAATTTTAGGCTAATCAAACATAACCTGAAACCCCAAACCAATGCATACAGAACACCAAAAAAATTTGAGACTAAAAGTTGAACATGGGGCCGGCCAGGCCGGTTTTATGGGCAATCTCGCCGAGTCAAAAATGGAATTTTGGTCTCGAATTTCTATAGTGTTCTAATTACATCACATGCAACATTCTGCAGTTGTTTAAAAAAAATTCAGAGACTGTTTAAAATTTGACAGAAACTTGTGGTTTCGGGTTGCAGTTTTGGAGTTGTTTCGGTTTCGTGATTTATATACATCGTCTAATCTTCTAGTTTTGTCTTTGATACCATGAAAGTGTATCTTAGCACCACCACTGGGTTTTACTAGCATCAAGCATGCCGTTTTAAAAAATTTAGGGTGCTAATTAACACTAACCAAGATGTTAAACTAAATGATTAGGGTTTACAAGATGATATAATAAACTATAGCTAAGAGATGGATGGCTACAACCTTTGTAGACCGTATCCTTCTCTTCTCATGCTCCATGTAGTAGTCCAGGCAACTCCACTTGAAGGTTCAACGAACTTCCTTCGATGACCTTCATGCCGAAGATGATCCACTCGTAGTCCGCTAATTCAAGCTACCTCTTCACTAAACTCATTAGTGAAGGAAACACACTACACCAAATCGCTAATCTAGTGTAGGATGGTAAAGTATGGTTATGTTTGCTCACTAGGATTCTCATAAGCTCAAGGTTTCATAACACATGTGAGGGATTGAGCTTGGAGGAGGTGAGGAAGAGGATGGAGAGAGCTAGAGAGCAAGAGCTCATCCTATGAGCTCAAGAAAAACTCAAGTCTAGAATGAAGTGTTGAATGGCTCTTAATTAGCTCACCCATTATTGAAGCATACAATTTTCAACCATTAAAAATTATAGCCATACTTCAATAGTGCAAGCAAATGAATATAAAAAATAATAAGCCATGATATGCTCCATGCTACAAAAGAGTCTCCCCATTTTCCACCTCATTTTCTATTTTCTAAAAATAGAAAATCCATGCCATACTTCATATAATATATATATTATGAAGAATAATTTGTGAGCTAATAATATGAGTCAATATACAATTATATCAAATATAAATATATATCATATTATTAAATCAACATTTGATTTAGTAATCCGGTTATATCACATATAACCGACTAATATCATTTATCTGTATATCATATTATCAAATCAACACTTGATTCAATAATCCAGTTATATCACATATAACCTAACCGATAACAAATAACTGCCAGATTGGAATACGGTATCACATACTCGTATTTAATCAGGCCCCCGCACATATCAGCATATGTGCCCTACTTTTTTTTGTTTGAACCAGGAAACTTCTATGTGGGACTCTGAAGACTCGTCAATATGCCAGTAGTAGGTGATGATCACATCAGTCACCCACAAGCCGTCAGCGGTACTAGCTGGATGTAACGGCTACCCAGGTATTGAGCGAATAGAAGATCAACAAGCAAGCCTGTCCAAACTCCCATGAAGCCTTTAAGTAACAATTATCGTACAGTCCGGTCTCTTCCTCTGATATGTCGCATATCGAGTCTAGGGGTGGAATCGCCAGACCCCAATAACTTGATAAGTCATGCCGATGTAAGTCCTATAACGGTACGAGAAACTACTGACAACACTTACCAGTAAATCTCATCAACAGCCCTAGCCAAGGACTTCCTATTATAGCCAATCGAGCATAGCGCAACATCAACTCTCTATACCGGGAGAGACGAAATCCCTCCTATCGCTCATTGCCTCCATGTGACTCGGGACTGTACCCAGAATCCACATGTTTGCACGACTCCTTTGAGCCGTGGTAGGGATGAAATAAAAGAACAATGGGAACCACACAAGACTCTATGATGATCTCGGGTCTACAGACTAACCTGTACCAGAGTCACCAGAGAATTGCTATCTGACGATAGGTATAGTACCATCTAGAAGTTCTCGGCGAGTCCTGTTCAGTGTACCTATTCTCTAATGAGCACCTGTATACAATCTTTGATGTCATACACCAATGGATATGGGATCAACCATCGCCCCATACTGGGTCAAGAAATGTACACACTAGTCTGCTCTGGAATATTGATGCGCTGTCTCGATATTCCCTTGACTAGAAACAATTGAAGGATGTGCTTGTGGACTACCCAGGTCCCAGTAGTATGATCCACATCGTAGTCCTGGTAGTCAAGCCTACATCCGAAAGTTTTTATCAACATGTATATGAGAGACGGTATAATAATACAAGTGAACATGTTAAGATAAAGGCAACAAGATAGCATACTATCATGTCGAGCAAGAAAGTCCTCCATATATATGTCCATGCATCCACTATATCATACAATAATGGCCTTTAGGGCATACAAATCACTAACATCGACTCCACGAGATGGTCTCCCACTGGATTCTAGAACCCGGTTACTTGTGCTTCCCGCCTTGGGTCTATCCAAATACGGAAAAGTAAATAATATACATCAGTGGAGACAACATCCTCAACCCGAAAGTGTCCCAATAAAAGAATATTACATACAAAATTATTACATGAATGAAAATATAAAAACTCTCATCTCACGTAAAAAAAACCCGGCTATTCAATCACGACGATCCAATATAACATATAAGAAGCAACACATAACATCACATGTCATCAACGTAAGTAAATATGCGTATCCCTAATGTGGTTGACATAAAACAACGAGATCGGAGATACACCTCATATTACACTTACGGTCGCAGAAAAGAAATGAAAAATAAAATAGTTAGAATCTGTATATTCCTTAGACATCATAAACCCGAAATATCTCATATTTTGGATTTCATGCCTAACCCTATAAACCTTGCATTTAAGTCTCGAATTGAAAACAGCTTTCAATAATAAGTCGGGTAATTCAACAAGATTACCGATAAAAAGATCGAATGCTCGTCGGGAACTTTAGTAGATTGCCGCACCCCCGATGCCGTCAACGAAGTGCACTTGGGCGGAACACCATGACCATGAGCATCCGAGTGAATACTTTTGGCTACGGTGTTCACCTATAGTCACTTGGTCGGGGCTATGGGCCATAGCTATCTAGTAGTGTTTCCCAGCAATTATTCGCATACAATACGAGATTGCGACGGAGTTTTGATTCGAATCGAAACACCGTGGCAATCGATCAAATGAGACTAAAACGTGAGATTTACAAAACACAAACTATTTTTCACAAAACTAATTAATGTGGATTCCAAAAATTGAATCACATATCATAATAATCTAGATGATGTTAAACATTTCGATCGATATATCAAACACCCACAAATTACAGAGATCTCAACAACTTGAGCCTTATTAAAAATACCTAGAAAGTGCCAAATATCACTACGGAGAAGCACAAGAAAAAGGAGTCCCAAACTCACCAAACTTGCGGCGGAACTGCGGCCAAATCCTAGGTTATGCTGCGGTTCCATGGCTATTTAGTTGATTTGGGCCCTCGTATTTCTTGAGGCTCCATACAATAACCTGCATGATTTTCTGAATATTTTTAATCCGAAAAATTCCAACTTTTGAAAAAAGGACAAAAACTTGGTAAAATTGGGTTTCGAAACTTTGATCGAACTCTTTAACATCATCTAGACCCTGCCTAATGCTCTAGCATGGCTCTGATACCATGAATGTGTGTCTTAGCACCTCTAACCTAAAATCGAACTAGAGAATTAGGGTTTGTAAGCATGAAAGCAAGTTCTATATAACTAAGTGAAGAGGGTTACAACCTTTGTAGACCAAATCCTTCACTTCTAAAGCTCCAAGTAGTAGTCCTTAGAACTCTTCTTGGCTCCACTTGTAGAAAGGATCGAGCTTGCTTCGTGTCTTCGAGGCCGAAGATGATCCACCTTGAAGTCTCTCTCACTCATGCGCACTCTTCACTAATCAAAGTATTAGTATACTAAAGGGCTAGTAAAGTGTAGGTTGATGAAGTAGGAATTTTGCTCACTTTAGAAATCTATTTCTCCTTTTATTTCCAACTCAAGAAAAACCCTAGCGAGCTCTTCAGAGGAAGAAGATGAACATGGGTGAGAAAATGAATCTTGTGATGATGTGAGAGAGTGAACCATGAAATAAAGATAAGGTTGGGTGAAAAAATATCTAGAGTAAAGTCAAAAATGAGAGATGGGTCATGGCTTCTACATACTTCAACAAGCATCAAAGCCATGCACATTTATCCACTCATTTTTAATTTTCCTCTTAATAAATAATCACCCCAATTATCTTTAGGTTATGTTGTGAGTCTCGTATACCCATGTTCTATGTATCATCTACCATGACACAATATTTAAATACATATATTAATATATATCACATATATATTAAATGTATTAGAAGAGAATAAAATCTTTAGTGAGCATTAATATTAGTTAATATATACATATATCAAATATAAATATATACCAAATTATTAAATCAACACTTGATTCAATAAACCGGTTATATCATATATAACCGACTAATATCATTTATATGTATATCATATTATCAAATCAACGCTTGATTCAATAACCCGGTTATATCTCATATAACCGACAATATTCAATATTCAATATTAAATCAACACTTGATTCAATAATCCGGTCTTATCATATATAACAATATCAAATATATATACATATAACATATCATTGAATCAACACTTGATTCAGTAATCCGGTTATATCACATATAACCTAACCGATATCAAATATCGCGAGATTAGAATACGGTATCATATACTCGTATTTAATCAAGCTTCCGCACATATCTTCATACGTGCCCTACTTCATTTCGCTTGAGCTAGGAAACCACTGTGTGGGACTCTAAAGACTCGTCAATACGCCAGCAGTACGTAATGATCACATCAGATACACACAAGCCGTCAGCGGTACTAGCTGGACGTAACGACTACCCAAGTATTGAACGAATAGAAGATCAACAAGCAAGCTTGTCCAAACTCCTACAAAGCCTATAAGCAACACTTACCATACAATCCGGTCTCTTCGTCTGATATGTCGCATATCAAGTCTGGGGGTAGAATCGTCAGACCCCAGTAACTTGATAAGTCATGCCGATGTGTGGCCTATAACCGTTCGAGAAACTACTGATAACACTTACCAGTAAATCTCATCAGCCCTGGCCAGGAACTTGCTATTATAGCCAATCGATCATAGCGCAACATCAACTCCCTATACCGGGAGAGACGAAACCCTCCTATCACTTACTGCCTCCATGTGACTCGGGACTGTACCCAAAATCCACTTTTTTGCATGACTCCTTTGAGCCGTGGTAGGGAGGAAATCAAAGCACAGTGGGAACCACACAAGACACTATGACGATCTCAGATCTACGGACTAGCCTGTACAAATGTCACCAGAGAACTGCTATCTGACGATTGGTATGGTACCATGTAGGAGTTTTCGACGAGTCCTGTTCGGTGTACCCATTCTCTAATGAGGACCTGTGTACAATCTTTGATGTCAAACACCAATGGTTGTGGGATCAACCATCGCCCCATACAGGGTCAAGAAACGTACATACCAGTCTACACTGGAATATCGATGCCCTGTCTCGATACTCCCTCGACTAGGAACGGTTAAAGGATGTGCTTGTGGACTACACAAGCCCTAATAGTATGATCTACATCATAGTCCTGGTAGTCAAGCCAACATCCTAAAGGCTTTATCAACATGTATCAGAGAGACAGTATAATAATACAAGTATACATTTTAAACAAAAGATTAACCAGATAGCATACTATCATGTCGAGCAAGAAAGTCCTCTATATATATGTCCAAGCATCCCCTATATCAAACAATAATGGCTTCTAAAGCATACATATTCCTAACATAAATATTTGTACTTAATATTCTTTTATTGGGACACTTCCGGATTGAGGTTGTTGTCTCTATTTGATGTATATTATTTACTTTTCTGCATTAGAATACACCCAAAGAGGGGAGCACAAGTAATCGGGTTCTAGAGTCCAGTGGGGGGCCATCTCGAGGAGTCGAGGCCGGTCATTTAACTCTAGAATTGGCAGGGTTGCTTGCCGCTCTCGTATGGGGTTTAGGGGTGTGGGCTTGGCTATTCATCACGACCATGGAATTCATGTTTTTCATTACTGACTTAATAAAAAACAAGGACCTCCTAGTATATCATATATTTCATATATCTTCTTCTGCTGTTTCTGTGATGTGATCATATAACCGCGTGAGACGAATGCTACTTATATATATGATATACTAGCAGACACTATATATGTTTTTTGCATCCGCGCTAGTCCTGACCCCGCCCTGCCGTAAGCTAAGTATCCTTATGGTGAAGGTCCGGGTCCCTGTGGCGAATACGGATGTCATATATGTGTGTTTTATTTTCGTTTCTTCTGTGATGTTTAGGAAATATAAATGATGGGACGTCATTAATAAGATTAATGAAAAGAAAATAAACCTAAAAGATTTTGTAGAATCAAATTTTTCAAAAAGGTAGCTCTAGTTCTTGCTTTGCATAGCGGTATTCTATTATGAATATCCTGCACCTCATTCGATAATGAAAGATCCTAGATCCCTTCACCGGGAATGACCTCTTTAGCAAAACCAGCATATGCTACAACCCGTTCGGTTTGTTTTGAAAACTACTCGATTTTAAAGCGGAGCTTAAACCACTCCTTTTCAAATCACTAGATTCTACAACGATATCGAGTTCATTATGTTAAAGGTTTTCTTCAAAACCAGTCATAGCCCTCCGTCATTCCAGATACATAGTATTTAGTATTCGTGTTGTGTTTGTTGACTTCCGTCAAGGCATAGTGTACGGTAGCTGGGTAATATTTATCTATAGCATGTTGATGCGATCGGTAAGGGCAGTCACACTGCCTTGTTGACCTTCGTCAAGAGTTTGTGTGGATGGGTTCGAATCGATCAAGAAATGACGGGTTGAACATAACTAGCGGCCTATGGTTTGTTGACCTTCGTCAAGGTCATAGGTCGTTAGAGGTAAAAACAAATATTCGGAATTTCAAGTGTTGAAATTTGCAATGAGATTGCATACCTTCTATGTGATAGTTGGATCCCGATACCCACTTCAAGTGTTACTCCTGGGAGAGTTTTCCACTTTACAGCTAGCTAATCCAGTAGGTGTCTAAGAAAGGTGTTAACGGGGTTTGCCCCTGCGGAAACGAGATTATTTAATTAGTTCAATGTGAAAGTACGGGGAGACTCCCACGGAGTACCAACACCTGCCTGGCTGACCGATTGGCGAACTTGTAGGGTGTAATTAATTGTAACATTTTAGAAATATAAAATATTATTTTTGAAAATTAAATATTAAAATAATATATTTCGCGAAAGCTATTCGATTTGCGAATTGGGGTTTTCCTAAAATGGTATAATTATATATCAATATTTGGAAAATTATTGGAGATTAATATGGTTTAGTTATTAAAAAGGTATTTATTTGGATTTGGGCATTTTATAAATAATTATGCAATTATTATATGCATGTTTAAATTAAACTTGATTTGTGCACTACTAATCACGATTAAGTCAAATCCGTATTTTTAAATATCCATGGCTAGTGTATCATGACATGTTGTATTTTGTTGCATGTTGCTTCTTTTGTATGCTTGATATTTGGTTTTTATGAGAAAAAGAGAAAAGAAAAGAAAAGAGTCAATGGAGGCATGGCTTGAGTGCATGGGCTATGTGTGTGTGAGAGAGAGGGGTATCCTTCACCATCCTTCATTTGTTTTCCCTCATCCTTCATTTCTTCAACTCCTTCTTTCCTTCATCTCCTTCTCCTCCTCCTTCACCCTTCTCTACCTTCATGGATCATTCCCAAAAACTTACCAAAACACCACACTTCCTTCATTAAATATGACCACAACCTCATCCTACACACCCTAGTGAGCTCAAGTTTGGATTTTGAGCAACTTGCACCATCTTAGAATTTTCTTCAGTTGCTCCAAGAGGTATAACTCTCACCTTTCATCTTGTTATCTAGTTTTCTAGCCTACTATTCGTGTTTAGAGATCGTTCATTCATGTTTGTGATCATAGAAATTTCCTAGTTAATGTTTAGTGGAAGTTTGGACTTGTGAAGTGGTAATTGAGGTGTAGTGAGTGTTTACAAGACCTTAGAGATGATTTCTGACCAAGACTAGAAGACTAGAACCCAAAACCACGAACTTAGAATTTTCTCGATGTCGGTTTTCTTGAAATGTGATGCTCAGATGGAATCTGGAGCAACTTAGGATGTTTATAAGAAAATCAAACAACTATATTGACCTAGTTAGACTACTAGAAGACCACCATAGGAGAACGAAACCCAAACTCCACAGGAGGACCGACGACACCGGGTATATGAGCTTCCTCGCTGGCCAAGTTTTGGATTCTGGTGTTGGATTTTGGTCTGTAGCTCATACACCTTATAACCTAACCCATGTATTGTTAGTTTAATCCCTATATACCTGAGCAAAAATCTGGAAGTGATTTCCTCAGTTGCCGTATTATGTTTTCCGCTATTTGAAAGTTTGATTTATGAATTTCTTGATGTGATTCGGTCGTTGGACGTTTGTACGTCAACGACGAGTTGTTTTTGCATGGGTAAGCTATAGGTTTTAACCTATAAGCAATTCGTGTGCCATATCGGTTTTCGGAGTTGATTTTAATAGCATTTCGATTGTGTATTGATTGTAGGTACCTTAGCGTGGATTCCGAGACGACGAAGCACAACGACCTCGGCTAAGCAAGGAGTTTAGCAGGTGAGTGATTTATATCTACGAGGGAAGTCGGGTGGATGGCGTATAGCACCCCCGCAACCTTTGATATGGAAAAATCGTCATTTAAGTTATAGTTGGAGAAACCTAGGTATGAATTCACGGATATGATCAAAGGTTTTAGTGTGAGATGGTCTGATAGCTAAGGATGACTCGGTTTGATATATGAGAATATGATGCATATGGAAGATGACTTGATGTGATGAAAAGAGAATATGATGAAATAAGATGACTTGGCTTAATATGTCGATATACAGATGCGAGATGATATGAGAATATAAATACTTTTGCCAAGACATGATATATGATTTGTAAGTCCACGTTGCCAACCCCGGTTCTTGCGGGGAGGCGGAAACGGTATAAAAATCAAATTTTTAGCGCATGGGGCAACATGGACTAACAAAGTCGGGATCTTTTCTAAACTAAACTAGCAAGGAAGCTAAAGAGAGTTAGCTACTCGGAAAAGAGGTTATACCTAACTTGAACTCCTACTTCTTGAAACCTTTGTAGGGGTTGATGGTGCTATCCTCGTCGCCCTCTTCCGTCAAAGATGGATCCACCTGAGGGTTCAACCTTCGGGCTCTTTCTCGAACTTTGAGTGAACTAGGATCTTT
This sequence comes from Agapanthus africanus, assembly GCA_030015575.1. Taxonomy (NCBI): domain Eukaryota; kingdom Viridiplantae; phylum Streptophyta; class Magnoliopsida; order Asparagales; family Amaryllidaceae; genus Agapanthus; species Agapanthus africanus. The sequence continues at coordinate 60,947,932 of JASDDO010000029.1, forward strand.
GGCTTGCTAAACCTCTAACCCTAGAGTGAGTAGAGAGTGGCTTTGGGGTGTTTTTATCTCAAGGAGATAGATTCTCAACACATGAGAAGGGAGCTCCTTGAACTAGAGGAGGAGGAAGAAGAAGAGAGGAGAGAGAAGTGTTATGATAGAATGAGCAATTCTTTTTATTTTACAACCATAACTAAAATGAAAAGAATTATCAAATTAACAATAATAATAAAAATGAAATAGTTGATGGATGGTTTGGAATGACCATTATTATTACATTCATTAAATGGTTTTGCTAGAATCAAAGAGCATCTTTGATATGTAATGATGATGGTCAAACTTTCAACCATGGTCAACTAGTCAACCTTGGTCAACAAACCCAACCATGACACAATTTCATTTAATCAATATTATTAATTGATATATCATAAATTCATTAGGGTTTGGAAAAAGACGACTGTCAACTGTGCATACGCACCCGTTCCGAAACCCTAATGAAAATCCTCTTCCTCCGCCTCAATCAACTGTGCATACACACCCGCATTCTTGTTCCGAGGAACATGAATACTAAGAGATAAAATCAACCCCAAAACATATACCAGTGTCTGGCTCAAACCAGAGCCTGCTAGTAATATCTGTCCGGACTCCAAACGTGCACAAGTGCGCGGATGAGAACGAACCCTGTCGCAAAACCATGCGACCTCTTCTCTGTTTTGCCCAGAGGCGAATAGCCCTCTGTGTGGGACTCTAAAGACTCGACACTACGCTGGCAGTGGGTTTAACCACAGACCGCAAGCGGCACTAGCTGTGCGTAACGGTCCCCAGGTAGATGCCGATAAGAAGACTGACGAGGTGAACCCCATCTGAACTCCTACTAAGTCTGAATGTGACAGTCTCTGTACAGTCCGGTCTGTTCGTCTGATACATCGCATGTCGGGCCTAAGGGACGGTAAACGTCAGTCCCCTAATAGCGGTACAATTCGTGTCGGAGTGAAGCCCAAAACACCCTGAGATAACACTGGAAACCTACCAGTATATCTCGCTTGCCCTGGCCAGGGACTACTCGTGTAATGGCTCTCCTAGACACAGCGCGATGTCAACCCCCAATACCGGGAGAGACAAATCCTGTCTAACCGTCACTGCCTCCAAGTGCTTCGGGACTGCACCCAACTACCACCTGTTTGCACGACTCTTTTGAGCCGTGGTAGGGTGGTAATCAAAATACAGTGGGAACACACTCGAGGCGAAGTGCCAGTGTCAAGTCAGCGGACTAAGCTGTACTCATGTCACCTGGGAACTGATAACTGACGATAGGTATAATACCAACTTGTCAGTTCCCGACGAGTCATGTCTAGTGTACTCATAACCTAACGAGCACCCGCATACTATCTCAAGTACGACGTACTGACGGCTGTGGGACAGACCGTCTCCCACAATGGGATGAGAAGCGCATGCGCCAGTCTACTCCGGAGTATCGATGCCCTGTCTCGATAGTCCTGCGACTAGGGACCTGTATAAGGATGTGCTTATAGATTACCCAGCCCCCACTAGTGTGACTGCCATCACAACGCTGGTAATCAAGCAAAGATCCTAAGGGCTCCACTAATGCGTATAGGTGATATGATAAAATAAACACATGTACACATTGAAGTAGAAACAAACCAAGTAGCATACTACTATTTTGAGCAAGATTGTATATACAAGGTGAATATCCCAAGCTTCCATTAAGTAATATACAAACCAGTATGATACAGTAATGGCCTCTAGGGCATATACACTAACAATCTCCCACTTGCACTAAGGCCATGTACTGGCGTATCGAAGACCTATCATCTCGATCAGCCGCTCGAACTGAGTCTGGGGCAGGGCCTTGGTGAATGGATCTGCAGTGTTTTCTTCTGAAGCAACTCTCCGAACCTCGATCTCCTTGCGATCCACGATCTCTCTGATCAGGTGATACCGCCTCAAGATGTGTCTGGATCTCTGATGGGACCTGGGTTCCTTCGCTAAAGCTATAGCCCCGTTGTTGTCGCAATACAGAGGTATTGGATCAACAATGGACGGAACCACCTGAAGTTCTTTCAAGAACTTCCTCATCCAGACAGCTTCTTTTGCGGCATCAGATGCAGCGATGTATTCCGCTTCCATCGTCGAGTCTGCAACGGTTTCCTGTTTGGAACTCTTCCAACACACCGCCCCTCCATTGAGGGTAAAGACAAAACCCGACATGGACTTGGAATCATCCTTGTCACTCTGGAAACTGGAGTGAGCAAAGGCCTCGATCTGGAGGTCTTTTCCGCCATACACCAAGAACATCTCCTTAGTCCTTCTCAGGTACTTGAGAATGTTCTTTACCGCTATCCAGTGTTTCTCCCCAGGGTTTGACTGATATCGGCTTACCACATTCAGTGCATAAGCTACATCCGGTCTGGTACACAACATCGCATATATTATAGAGCCTACCGCAGAAGCGTAGGGTATAATAGACATGCGATCCCTCTCCAAATCAGTCTTGGGAGACATCTCTTTAGAGAGGGTGATCCCGTGATAAGCCGGTAGGTTACCGCGCTTGGAATCTTCCATACAGAATCTTTTCAGTATGGTGTCGATGTACCTGGACTGTGAAAGTCCTAATATCCTCTTGGATCTATCACGATGGATCCGGATCCCCAGGATGTATGAGGCATCACCCAGGTCTTTCATGGAGAACCTGTGCGACAAGAACCCCTTGACAGATTGTAGCATAGGAATGTCATTTCCTATTAAGAGAATGTCATCCACGTATAAAACGAGGAATACTACAGTTCTCGCTACAAATCTACTATAGATGCATGGTTCATCTGGATTTTTGATAAAGCCAAATTCCTTGACCGTCTCATCAAAACAGATGTTCCAACTTCGCGATGCCTGCTTTAGTCTATAGATGGACTTAAGCAACTTGCACACCTTTCCGCTGCTCCCACTCTGAATGAAACCCTCTGGCTGATCCATATAGACACACTCCTCTAAATTTCCATTTAGAAAAGCGGTTTTTACGTCCATCTGCCAAATCTCATAATCGTGGAAGGCAGCAATGGCAAGAAGGATCCGAATGGATTTCAGCATAGCCACTGGAGAAAAGGTTTCGTCATAGTCCAAACCAGGTCTTTGACGAAAACCCTTTGCAACAAGTCTAGCTTTATAGGTCTCAACCTGTCCGTCTACACCAATCTTCCTTTTGAAGATCCACTTGCATCCTACGGGTTTTACCCCGTCTGGAGCAATGTCCAACGTCCATACTTTGTTGGTGTACATGGACTCCATTTCGGTCAGCATTGCATCCAGCCATTTTACCGAGTCAATGCTCTGAACGGCCTGCTGGAAGCTAGTAGGCTCATCATAATCTATGATGCAATCCTCTCTATCCCCGTCTATGAGAAAACCGTAGTATCTCTCGGGCGGATGAGACTGCCTACTACTTCTGTGGAGCGGCGTAGGAATGTCCTGTTCTTTTGAACCCTCTGGTTCCTCTAAGCTTTCAGTAATAGCTCGTGGTTCTGGAATTTCTTCCAGTTCTACTGTGCTCCCACTTATCTGGTTTTCCAAAAACTCAGTTTCCAAGAAGTAGGCATGACGAGAAACAAAAACCTTTTATTCCTCTTCGCAGTAGAAGAAATATCCCTTGGAGTTCTTTGGATATCCCACGAACTTGCACTGTACTGAGCGTGCCTCGAGCTTGTCCGCATGCTGCTTTTTGACAAAAGCCGGACTTCCCCATGTCTTAATGTGACTGAGATGGGGCCTCTTCCCACACCACATTTCATATGGTGTGGTAGACACAGTCTTAGTGGGAACTCGGTTCAAAAGGTATGCAGCTGATTCTAGTGTATACCCCCAGAATGATCGCGGTAACTCAGCGTTACTCATCATGGATCGTACCATATCCAATAGGGTCCGGTTCCGTCTCTCCGATACACCGTTATGTTGCGGAGTGTATGGAGGAGTAAGCTGAGAGAGAATTCCATTCTCTTTTAAGTAATTCAGGAACTCAGCACTTAAGTATTCTCCACCTCGATCCGATCTTAGAATCTTGATACTTTTGCCGGTTTGTTTTTCTACTTCATTCTTATATTCCTGGAACTTTTCAAAAGCTTCGGACTTATGTTTCATTAAGAAGACATAACCGTACCTTGAAAAATCATCCGTAAAAGTAATGAAGTAAGAATAACCGCTTCGCGCATGTGTAGACATTGGACCGAACACGTCGCTGTGTACGAGTCCTAAGAGCTCGCTTGCTCTTACTCCGTGTCCAGTAAACGGAGTCTTTGTCATCTTTCCTTTGAGACAGGATTGACAAGTGACATACGATTGATATTCGAATTGATCCAAATATCCTTCTGTATGTAACTTAGTCAACCTTCTCTCATTGATGTGACCCAGTCTACAATGCCATAAGAAAGTCTGATTGAAATCTGGAGACTTTCTTTTGTGTGTATTCTGGACATTGAAAATCTGTGGTTGGTTTAATACATATATACCATTGCTTAGTGTACCTGACCTAATCAGAACTTGATTAAGGTGAATGTTTACAACATTACTTACAAACGCAAATTCATAACCTTCTTTTGAAACCAAAGATACAGAAATGATATTACAAGTTGCGTTGGGTACAAAAAAGCAATTACGCAAAACCAAAACATGTCCATCTGACATTCCCAGGTGATAGTCCACCACGGCTTTAGCATCCATGCTAGCTCCGTTCGCAACTCTGAGGGTCATGTCACCTGCCTTCAAAACCCTACGGTTTCTCAACGCCTGCAAAGAATTACAGATATGAGATCCTGATCCGGTATCCAATACCCAGGAAGTAGAGTTTATCGAAAGACAGTTTTCAATAACATACACACCTGAAGCTGAAGCCGCAACCTGCTTCAGTTCCTGTGTCCTGGCCTTCCAAGCCCTGCAATCTTTCTTCCAGTGTCCACTCTTATGACAATAGAAGCATTCTTCTTTACCCACAAGCTTCCCCGCTATCTTTGTTGCCTTTTCCTTTCCCTTCTTATCCACTTTACTAACACCGCCCCTTGGTTTGGCGGGGGCTTTCTTCTTCTTTCCCTTGGCTTTCTCCTTGGACCTAGAAGAAGAAGATCCTCATACAAACAAAGTGGGTGTTTCCCTACCTTTCTGTAGGGTGCCCTCTGCGCTCCTCAGCATGTTGAGGAGTTCTGAAAGTTCAACTTCTTTTTCTTGTAAGTTGAAGTTCAGTATAAACTGGGCGTAAGTGGAAGGAAGGGACTAGAGAATCAAGTCCGTATAGAGCTCACTCTCCAACGTGGTCCCAAGTTCTGCGAGCTCCTCAATGTAGCCAATCATCTTAAGCACGTGTTCCGCTACCGATGATCCGACGGCCAACATTGCCGAAAACAACTTCTTCGACACTTCGTATCTTGCGATACGAGACTGCTCTCCATACAGTTCTTTTGTATGGAGAAATATGGATTCCAGGTCCATATTCTCGTGCCTCCTCTGATGTTCGTTGTCCATAGATGCAAGCATGAGGCACTTGGCCTTCGCGCAATCAATCTCCCAAGTCTTATGGATTTCCTTATCCGCGACGCTGGAGGTGGGACCTAGGACGGGGGGAGCTTTGGTGGTAAGAAGATACCCCAGCTTGTCGTAAGTGATTGCCATTCTGACATTCCTGAGCCAATCTTTGTAGTTTGGCCCTGTCAATATGTTTTTATCTAGAAGTAACTTAAGTCCAGTCATGTCGATTGGTCACTGCAATTAGGAGAGAGAGAAGAAACACTCAGCACGATGCTCTTGCAAGTTTAGAATGGTTTTTAATTTGTCTAAACAGGATGGCTCCCACTGTCTCTCGAATCCCTCTTCAAACCATAAAGGAAGAATTAGTCGGGATCAATCCCACCGCACAATACTTGCTTAACCGTTCAGCCAGGCCAGTGTCGGTACTTCGAGGGAGATTTTCCAACGCTTTCGCGAAGTTCCTTAATTTAAGAACCTCTTTTTCCTGGGGGCGTAGCCCCGCTAACACCTTTCTAGACACCTACTAGGTTTATAGCATTGATCGTTTAGTGAGAAATTTCCCGAGGAGTAGCATATACTCAAAGTAGGATCGGGATCCAAATATCATCGTGTGACAAAAATGAAGGAATCCTACCATAATCATCACACTCCAAATGGTATGCAAATCTAGTAAGTTTCAGTACTTATGAAACTCCCGATGTGGATTTTTGCCCCATGCTCTTATGACCTTGACTTTGGCCAACAAATCATAAGTCACATGTCAAGTTCTACCCGTCGTTATCCAGGTTAATTTGAATCCACCCGTACCTACCCTTGACTTTGGCCAACAAGGCAGTATGACTGTTCCAAATCAACACATCTATCTATGCTGCACATGAATACCCAATAGCTACCAATCACTATGCCTTGACTTTGGCCAACAAACACAGCTTGATTACTATTGACTATTCATATGAAACGACGGAGGGCTACGAATGGCTTTGGCTAAACCGTGAACGTAGTGAACTTGATATGATCGATGGAACAAGATAGCTTTTAAAAGGAGTGGCTCAAGCTCCGCATTTAAAAGTTAGTTTTGAAAAGAACCGAGTGGGTTTTCGAAAGTGTTCCAACGACTTTAGCTTTGTTTATTATCTTGCGTTAGTTCTTTTAATGCGTGATATTCTTGCATTAGTTCTTTTAATGCTCCCATCATTTAATCCTACCATTGCAGAAAACAACCAAAATATGACGTACGATTATGCCATTCGCATTCGCCACGGGGCCCCGTCATCACCCGTTAGGTTACTTAACTAACGACAGAGCGGGGGATGGGCTAGCGCGGCTGTAAAACATAAGCAACTCCTAAATAGTTATAAATATATAGCAATGATAGACATTACAGATCACAGATGAATACAATGGATATACTAGGAATCCGCAATCCTTTCGAGCCTGCAACGAAAGGCGGATTACACGGTCGCGGTGAATAGCCAATACCCCACCCAAAACCCCTACGGGTGCGGCAAACTACCCGCCAAGTACCCGAAGTGGAGCAACCTCCCTCATTGCCGTGAGTAGGCCACTCGGCACTTCGAGATACCCGGTAGTTTGTACACCCCTCCATGGGTCTATCCTAGGAGCAAAAACAGTAAACAGAATTATACAATGACGGCTACAACCCCGACCCGGTTGTGCGGCCATACAAATAATAATATTACATCAATTTACATATTACATGAATGAAAGAAAAAGAAACACTCATCTCACATCCACCCCGGCTATTCACCCGCGACAGTCCAACGCATTCATATACACAAACCATCATCAAACACAGATCACAGAAATGTATAACCCCGACGAATCGACATATAGCGATTAGCCAACGTTCAATACATAAACATCACAGATATAACCATTATAGTCAAAGTGTAGTGAAATTCGATAAAAAAATACGGATTTATAGGCCCCCAAAAACAAATTTCTTTTCTGGAAAATCTGGGCACAAATAACCCATATGAAAAATCCTAAAACCCTACCAGAAGAACACTGCACAAAACCCAATCACGAGAGGAGCCAAAACGGCGGCGGTTCCGCGGCAAATGCATACCTATCGCCGCGGAACCGCGGCGGTTTGAGGGAATCAGGTGACCGTTTTTGGTGGGTGTTTTCACAAAACCCTGAGCCGATTTTAGGAGTAAAACTTTTTATTTTTGGAGCACAAAAAATTTCAACAGAAAGTTAGGGTTTTGATTTTCCGGTTTTTGCGATTTTTCCGATCGAACTTCCATACACTTTACTACTAAGCTAGTTTAAGTTTAGTTAGGCTCTGATACCACTGGAAGTCCACGTTGCCAACTCCGGTTCTTGCGTGGAGGCGGAAACGGTATAAAAATCAAATTTTTAGCGCATGGGGCAACATGGACTAACAAAGTCGGGATCTTTTCTAAACTAAACTAGCAAGGAAGCTAAAGAGAGTTAGCTACTCGGAAAAGAGGTTATACCTAACTTGAACTCCTTCTTCTTGAAACCTTTGTAGGGGTTGATGGTGCTATCATCGTCGCCTTCTTCCGTCAAAGATGGATCCACCTGAGGGTTCAACCTTCGGGCTCTTTCTCTAACTTTGAGTGAACTAGGATCTTTGGCTTACTAAACTTCTAACCCTAGAGTGAATAGAGAGTGGCTTTGGGGTGTTTTTATCTCAAGGAGATGGATTCTCAACACATGGAAGGGAGCTCCTTGAACTAGAGGAGGAGGAAGAAGAAGAGAGGAGAGAGAAGTGTTATGATAGAATGAGCAATTCTTTTCATTTTACAACCATAACTAAAATGAAAAGAATTATCAAATTAACAATAATAATAAAAATGAAATAGTTGATGGATGGTTTGGAATGACCATTATCATTACATTCGTTAAATGGTTTTGCTAGAATCAAAGAGCATCTTTGATATGTAATGATGATGGTCAAACTTTCAACCATGGTCAACTAGTCAACCTTGGTCTACAAGTCAACAAACCCAACCATGACACAATTTCATTTAATTAATATTATTAATTGATATATCATAAATTCATTAGGGTTTGGAAAAAGACGACTGTCAACTGTGCTTACGCACCCGTTCCGAAACCCTAATGAAAATCCTCTTCCTCCGCCTCAATCAACTGTGCATACACACCCGCGTTCTTGTTCCGAGGAACATGAATACTAAGAGATAAAATAAACCCCAAAACATATACCAGTGTCTGGCTCAAACCAGAGCCTGCTAGTAATATCTGTCCGGACTTCAAACGTGCACATGTGCGCGGATGAGAACGAACCCTGTCGCAAAACCATGCGACCTCTACTCTGTTTTGCCCAGAGGCGAATAGCCCTCTGTGTGGGACTCTAAAGACTCGACACTACGCTGGCAGTGGGTTTAACCACAGACCGCAAGCGGCACTAGCTGTGCGTAACGGTCCCCAGGTAGATGCCGATAAGAAGACTGACGAGGTGAACCCCATCTGAACTCCTACTGAGTCTGAATGTGACAGTCTCCGTACAGTCCGGTCTGTTCGTCTGATACATCGCATGTCGGGCCTAGGGGGCGGTAAACGTCAGTCCCCTAATAGTGGTACAAGTCGTGTCGGAGTGAAGCCCAAAACACCCTGAGATAACACTGGAAACCTACCAGTATATCTCGCTTGCCCTGGCCAGGGACTACTCATGTAATGGCTCTCCTAAACACAGCGCGATGTCAACCCCCAATACCGGGAGAGACGAATCCTGTCTAACCGTCACTGCCTCCAAGTGCTTCGGGACTGCACCCAACTACCACCTGTTTGCACGACTCCTTTGAGCCGTGGTAGGGTGGTAATCAAAATACAGTAGGAACACACTCGAGGCGAAGTTCCAGTGTCAAGTCAGCGGACTAAGCTGTACTCATGTCACCTGGGAACTGATAACTGACGATAGGTATAATACCAAATTGTCAGTTCCCGACGAGCCCTGTCAAGTGTACTCGTAACCTAACGAGCACCCGCATACTATCTCAAGTACGACGTACTGACGGCTGTGGGACAGACCGTCTCCCATACTGGGATGAGAAGCGAATGCGCCAGTCTACTCCGGAGTATCGATGCCCTGTCTCGATAGTCCTGCGACTAGGGACCTGTATAAGGATGTGCTTATAGATTACCCAGCCCCCACTAGTGTGACTGCCATCACAACGCTGGTAATCAAGCAAAGATCCTAAGGGCTCCACTAATGCGTATAGGTGATATGATAAAATAAACACATGTACACATTGAAGTAGAAACAAACCAAGTAGCATACTACTATTTTGAGCAAGATTGTATATACAAGGTGAATATCCCAAGCTTCCATTAAGTAATATACAAACCAGTATGATACAGTAATGGCCTCTAGGGCATATACACTAACAAGATTGATACAGATGTGACTTGAGATATGTGTGTGTGTGTGTATGAGAATAAAGAGTGATATGACGTACGAGACCATAGATCTGTACCCTTGTCGATGAATAGGACGATAGAATACCTATTCTGTTTGATGACCCCGTACATTAGATTACCGTATGCGATAAGATGTTACCGGATGATTGATCCGTGCTCGTGATTTGAGGATGATATTTGAGGATATTGCCACATTTGATGCTATGAGGCGGGATCGCCAACGTAAAAATGCCACCTGAACCATACTAATTTCCAAAACTGATTAATCGTCTGCACTTGTAAATGGAAACCTCAAGGGACACTACGGATTTTCAAATGGTGTCTTTTCCTTAAAAACACCGTAACCCCACTTTCGAAACTATGATTCGTATCTTTTAAACTGACCGTATGGTTCACGTGCAGTTGTATACCTTATTATCGTTCATGTTTATGTTGGCTTCTCCCTTGTGACTTACGTGCTATGTTTCCGGTATTTACTGTTTTACGATATCATCTGCTAGTACACCTGCACAATTACCGATGACGCGTATGTTACACTTACACTGATTTGCTGGCTCACACACATTCATCATCGGTAATTGCCATGCCACTTGCACAGTAGAACTGCCATATCATGATATTATTCATAACCGTAAAATACATTCATTGTTCAGTACTATCACTTGACATGCTGCATTGATATACTTGATAATGCTCATATTATTGTTCTATATTTGCACCGATCGTACTTTATAGTTATATGCACTGAGATACTGTTTTCATGAGATTTCTAGAATTGAGAACCGTGATTATATTTCAAAGAAAATTACGAATTGTTTTAAAAACGCGGTTTCTCGTGATGACTTCGAGGCGTCCACCATGAGTTTTCTCGGTTCTGAGCTTGTTTTCGAGACCTGATTCGAGGAGTTGGATGAACCGTCTGTGGGTACATGATGGGCCCGGTAAGGTACCTGAGGTGAGAAATTTATGAAGATGACGATGAGCCTGGCAGGGGGAGCACTACCTACCGGTGATAGTTTGGACCCGGCGGTTATCCGCAGGATACCGACCGGAGTCGTGTGTTGGATATGAGGGCCGATCAGAGGATGCGGCGCCTGAAGGCCGATCGGAGGATGTGGCTCCTGAGATCTAAGGATTTACATGTCGACGCTGGACATGGGTTTTTCATGTTGTTTTGAGTGTCGGTGTTGGACACTCAGGTTCCATGATGTTGATGTGTCGTTGATGGACACATTTTGGTTGATTTTCCTCATACATATAGGCACATGATTTCAAATGATTTGATTTTACATGTTTTCATTGGCATTGATTATATTGTTGATACATATGCATACATGAACACCTTAGATATCATAGTATTACCTTCATGATACAGTTTGACCTAGGAATCGTTGTTTATTCGATTTCTACCTGCTAATGTTTTCTACTCACGAGTCGCAACTTACCCCCGTTGTGCCACAGTTTCTTACAGGTTTGACCGCTAGGATCAGTAGCGGTATCGCTGGCACACAGCTTCATCCAGGGTGTTTTGCTATGGTAGGTGCGCCACATTGGATCGTGCCCACTCTTGTACTTATTATTTCTATTGTATCTAAATAAACTCCATCAATCAGAAACTAGAATTTGTATATTTGTAAATGTTGGAGATAGTGCCCTCAGAGTCAATTATTGGATCACAGGCACGTGATTGCAATGATTGAGGGAGGACCTATCCCGGTATGACAGTCTTACTCGAGTTGATAGTATGCTATCTGGTTTACCTTTATCATCGTGTACTGCTTCAGGTGACCTTATAGGTCGCTATTACACGTTGATAGAGCCCTTAGGATTCTTGCTTGACGACCAGCAGTATGAGGGTGATCATATACGTGAGAGCTGGGGTCTACAAGAACATCCTTATATGGTCCCTAGTCATGGGAGTTTCGAGACAGGGCATCGATTCTCCAGAGTAGACTAGTGTATACAGTCGAGACCCCGACGAGGGGCGGTGGCCGGTCTCACAAGCCACTGGTGTCAGTTGGATCACCTAAGATGTATACAGGTGCTCATTGGGTTATGAGTACACTGGACAGGACTCGCCGGGAACATGCTAGTTGGTCTTATACCTGACGTCAGATAGCAGTTCCCAGGTGACATGTGTACAGGTTAGTTCATCGACCTGGGGATCGTCATTTGTCTCGTGTGAGTTCCCACTGTGCTTTGATTACTACCCTACCACGGCTCAAAGGAGTCGTGCAAACAGGTTTTAGTTGGGTACAGTCCCGAGCCACATGGAGGCAGTGAGCGGATCTTTGGGGGTTCGTCTCTCCCGGTATTGGGGGTGAGGTCGCGCTGTGTCTAGGAGAGCCATTACACGAAGTCCTTGGCTAAGGCAGGAGATTTACTGGTAGGTATTCCAGTAGTATCTCAGGGTGTTCTGGGCTACACTCCGACACGACTTGTACCGCTTTTGGGGGTCTGACTTTTACCAACCCCCTAGGCCCGCCATGCGATGCTCGTAGACGAACGGACCGGACTGTACGGATATTGTCACTGACAGGCTCAGTAGGGTGTCAGGATGAGTTCGCTCATCGACGTCCCTTTTGGTCAATAGCTGGTGGCCCGTTACGTATTGGCTTATACCTCTGACGTGCTAGTGGTTAAATCCACAGCCATAGTATTGACGAGTCTTTAGAGTCCACCACAGATTCAGTTACTCAGCTTTCGGGGGAAACGCTGTAGAGGCCGTATGGAGATATGGCAGGGTCCGATCAGATACGTGCGGTATTGCACGGATCAGGATCGGACGGTTTGTACTAGTGGCCGTATGGTTATATGGCAGGGTTCGATCAGATACGTGCGGTATTGTACGGATCAGGATCGGACGGATATTACTAGCCGTCTTTGGTTTAAGACGGATCCTAGTATAGTACAGTGTAGTTTTGTCTCATTGCATTTGTATCCGGACGGAATACAGATGCGGGTGTGTATGCACAGTATCGGGGTTTTCCTGTAATTTATTACGGGACCAGTTTTCTGGAGTTGCCAGTTTGCATTCTGTTCCGGCCGGTTTTCCTTTGTTCTTTCCCGGCCGGACTTTTCCGATGGAGGGTGTTATTTGCAAGTTTGCAAATAACACATTGTGGAGGTTTTTCTTGCAAATATATATTTATTATGAAAGCATCTTTTGATACCATTCTTATCCATCATTATCACTTGCCTTTTGTTGATTAGAAGTGATTAGAGTTTGATGTGAGATGGTTATGATGATGTTTTGGATGTGGTCACCACTTGTGCTCCTACCATCACCTCCCTTCATGCTTCTTATTCTTTCCTCCACCATTTTCTAAGAGGAGAAGTTTTTTCATACTTGAAAGAAGAAGAAGAGAGGATCGTTTTCAAGAAGGAAAATTTGTTCATCTCATTTCATGCTAGAAAAATGCAAGCACCATTTTTCTTATCTTGATTCCTCCATCATCTTCAAAGGCAACAAACCCCAAATGAGACATAAGCTCTACACTACACTTTCTACAGCAAATCTTGGACGCGTCGACTCGCCAGCTTCGCGCCCGAGTTGCCTCGGTATTGAAGTGGGAGCCCGTAAAAGATGCAGGCGATGTGGTGCCCTTCCGGCGAAGAGGCGACAACGCGGAGATGACGGACGAAGCATCCGCGGGAGATCGGAGTGGAGACGAAGACCGAAGGACTCGGATCATTCGGTATATCTCTAACCCGTCTTGTAGTTAGCTAGGACAAGTTTAATGGCCCGATCCGGGGTTTAGTGCGTGGTGGTGCCGGTTTGCTAAGTTCGCAAAATTAAAGTTTATCACCGCTTCCGCATTTGGCCGTCGGATTGACGGCCGGGTCGCCGCCGTGCACTTACAGTGGTATCAGAGCCTCGCCATTAACTTCGTCTAGCTTCGTTTGATGTGTTTTACATTTCCGATCGACCAAAATTCCAAAACTTGCATTTTTTGTTCACATCAGTTTTCTGTTGAAATTTTTTGGTCTCGAAAAATTTTTCAGGTTGCCTCAGAATGATGTGCAGGGAGTTCTAAGAACACTGGAAAAATTCGACAACACGATCCCTCCGTACGACCGCGTATCCGCGGCCATTACCACTCTGGAGGCCGCGGATCCGCCGCATGAATGAGGGATCATGTCATCATTTTTTTGCAGTGGGCTTGTGGGCTAAAAATAGGGGTTTTGGAATATTAAAATTGGGCCCAGATTTTCTGTGAGTGCTACAGTATTGCTTGGGGGCCCACTTGTTAATTTTTGATCGATCGGATATTTTAAACACATTATTTCACAGTATTTACATTATATTTGCGACCGTGAATGTCACTCGATCGGTAAATCCGGTCTAACTGCTATAGCCCGGTTAGACGGATTTGCGAACGTGACTTTCACGTTGATGTTCTGTGTTTTTGCTGTGATGTTGCGGATCGGTCGTGGGGATAGCCTGGATGCAATGCTAGTTCAGTTTTGTTGTATTCTGTACATTTGATATTGCGGGGCGAGCGTCCGACATGTGGACTGCCGTCACTGCCTGTTTGTATTATTCTTTTGGGGCACGACCTGGTTGCGGTCGATGTACCCGTTGTATGTATATTTTACTTTCTATACTAGGGTTGCCCCGCGGAGGGGTGCACGGATAGCCGGGTTCTAGAGGGCAACGGGCCCGCATCTCAGGGCATTGAGACGGAGGGGGCTTCAGTCTGGAATTGGCGGGCTATTCGCCGCACTCGTAGGGGGTACAGGTTGACCCAGGAGGGGTGCCCAAGTTACCGGATTCCGTGAAGTGCTGGGTGGTCCATTCACGGTGCTGAAGGGGGCTGCCTCGCTTCAGGTTTTGGCGGGTAACTTGCCGCGCCCGTAGGGGTCTAGGTTTTCATTGCACAGGCTATCCACACGACCAGGGGAACGTCGGGTCTCAGCAGTGGCTCTGTGAAACCCGGGGATCCCAGATATCTGTATTGTTCTATGATGCTGTACATTTCTGTGATGTTGCATTTTTATTCACGCCTTGAGCGAAATATAATATATTGGTATATATATTAGTAGATGTTGTATATGTTTTTCATCCGCGCTAGTCCAGTCCCCGCTCTGCCGTTAGTTAGCTAACCTAACGGGTGATGACGGGACCCAGTGGCGAATGCGGATGGCATATACGTACATCAGTATATTTTCGTTCTTTGTGGTGTGATCAATTGATGGGACTGCATTGATTCGGATCAATGCAAGTTAAAACAAACCTATTCTGATGTTGTTGGAACACTTTTCAAAAAGCTGTTACTGCAAGGACGTTCACTTTTGTTTTGCATCGTGGTATTCATTTGGAATATCCTGCTCCTCAGTCAACGAGGCAAGGGCCGAGATCCCTTCACCGGGAGTGACCCCTTGGACAGAAGTTTGCGTCAGGGCATTAACTTCACTATAGCCGATTACTTTTGCTTTGCATCGTGGTATTCAGTTGGAATATCCTGCACCTCATTCTACGGGGAAAGAGCCGAGATCCCTTCACCGGGAGTGACCTCTTTAGTAAAGGTTTTCGTCACTATATTTTCTAAAAAGCTATCCGTTCCTTCAACGATATCAAGTTCATTACGTTAAAGGTTTTCGCCAGAAACCATTCGTAGCCCTCCGTCGTTTCAGACAGGTAGCACGTAGTATTCATACTATGTTTGTTGACCTTCGTCAAGGCATAGTGCATGGTAGCTGCTTGTTGCCTTTTTGCTGCATAGATAGATGTGTTGGTTTGGATCAGTCGTATAGCCTTGTTGACCTTCGTCAATGGCTTGTACGGGTGGGTTCAAATTAACCTGGACAATGACGGGTGGAACTTGACATGTGACTTATGATTTGTTGACCTTCGTCAAGGTCATATGAGCATGGGGCAGAAATCCACATCGGGAGTTTCAAAAGAACTGAAACTTGCCAGGTATGCGCATACCTTCTGGAGTGTGATGACATGAGCGGATTCCGTCACGTTATCATGCGGTGATAGTTGGATCCCGATTCCCACTGATGAGTTAGTTTACTCCTCGGGTTACCCCGACTAATTCTTCTTTCAGGTTTGGAGGAGAATTTGAGGTACAGTGGGAGGTTTCCAGATTAGATAAAGGGATAACCATTCTGATCTAGGTTAGAGTGCACGCTGAGTGTTTCTTTTCTCTCTCTCTCTGGCAGCGACCATTGACCCGACCCTAAGACTATGACTCAGTGACCAAGTTGACCGAACCTTCTTAAACACTGGCTTTTGGATTGTCAGAGTTGCAGACCTCATTGCCACTCCTACTTTTACCCTTTTCTCCAGGACACCCCGTATTACTGCGAACGTCTACTTCCATTGGACAAAGCCATCGTATAGTTAGATATGAACTCGAAGGAATTCGAGGATGGTTTCCGGTTCTGGAGAAAACGGATAGGATTATTCAGTTGTCTTTTCCTTTTTGCCTCCTCTCAAGTTACGAGTACTCCTTAGTTTCGGAGATAGTACACCTATTACGCAAATTGGATAGTCTTCTTCCAAACTTTAGGCTGGTGCCGAACAGTGGGGAATGAAGAAAACCAATTAGCATAACGATGGTGTGCAGAAGGTATTAAGATTAAGACAAAGCAAGGGATTAGTAAGAGGGCAAAGTAAATTGCGACTGATATTCACGACCAAACCAAGTATTTCTTCGCCAATCCTAAATCACCTTTGTATTTCTCCAGGACACTCCGTATCACTACGAAGATCCACAGTTTATTGGATACTCCATCGTATGGTTATATACGAACTCGAAAGGAACTTGTTCCAGTTCGGGGATGGATTCTGGTCCAGGAGAAATAGGAATAAGGTTTATTCGGTTGTCTTTTATCTTCACCTTCTCTCGCATTGCGAGTGCTCCTAGGATTAGGACAGTACACCCGTTATGCTTATTGGATAGTCTTCTTCCAAACCATAGGCTGGTGCCGAACGGTAGGGAAGGAAGAAAACCAATTGGCCGAAAGGGGTGTGCAGAAGGTAATGACTAAAGACATATAAAGGGATTTGGAGAGGTGGCAAAGAAATATACGGTTACAGTTGTGAATCTGGATAATGGAAGAGACGTTACTAGGAATACCATAATACCCCATCGAAACATTTTAATGTTTCAGTTCAACTGTGTACTGTTAAAAGAAAACTAATTTCCTGATTGGACACTTGCTCCAGGGTATGTATTTACCAGGTTTGATTCTCACATCTGTATGGTTTTTCAGATGATGAGTGGGAGTAAGTCATTGGGAATAGGGTGATCATCCTCATTATATCGGGATTCGTTGTAATCGGTGATATTTGAGGAGATCATCTGGGCTGTTTGCCGGTCGGCAAATATCTGGTTTTGAATATCCACTGTTGTGCACCAATTTCAAATTGATATAACTGTACGTCTATTTTCATAGAGTGGGATATACCTTTTGATATTATGTCGATGACATTTACCTATATCAGTGGATGGTTAGGTAAGGAGCATTAAACAGCGGTGTAATTCTTCTTAACCATAAGTACAGTTTTCAACCTACGACACACAGTGAAAGAGTTGTTAGACTCGGCGGACTTATACAGAGTATTGTATGTTGTCCAGTGTCCATTAGGACAGAGGGGTTGGTGCTCATACTTTATTCTGTTTACTTTTAACTTCTCTAGTTCTTAGACATGTGTTTCGTAGAAACACAAGGTCTAAGTTTTGAGGAGTTATAGGTATTTGAATAGAGTAGAGAACCAGATGTAGCAAGTATCGGGATTCTTCAAAGTGATCGAAGATGTAGATACTTGTGTATGATATTCAGTTGATAGTAATGATAAAGAGAACTTGCTTCTCTTTCAGGTTACTCATAATTGGAAGCATTCCTAAGTTGAGTAACGCTGATCGGCCTCTCTCCATTTAGTTGACATGCACTGGAGACAGCTGCATGATTTGAATCTGGTTCAATTAAATCAGTACCTCTGGTTCTATATTGGATATAGTACAGTTCATATCTTAACATTGTTAAGGTACGGGGAGTTGTCCGGCTTATGACTAAAACCAGACTCTGTATAACTCAAGGCACGTTTCTGTAATGGCTGTTTGTGGGTTGACCCAGGCTATGACGAGGGTTGACTTTCTACCATAAGAAAGATCAATAGTGATTTTGTTCTTGACTCGCCACAGTTTTATTAAAAATGAATTTTTCAAAAACAGTAGTGGGAGTATGGTAGAACAGGAAGTGATTCCAGAACCGCAAACGATTACTGAAGATTTGATAAGGAACCTAAAGATTCAATCTGATTTGACATTCCATTGGCCACTCCGCAGACAAGGTGGGTAACTTCAGGCACCCAAGAGGTACTCCGGTAGCCTCAAGGACGGTGACAGGGAAGTTCTTGTTTACCCACACTTGCCATTGTTGTTGTTCCAGGCTGCGAGACCCGGCAGGAGGATGAGTATAGCGTCATTCTAAACTAGCTTTAGAAGTGCACATCTATATGACTCTGCCAGAGGGTTGTCGTAGTCAGTGGGAGCAGCGGAAGCATTGGTGGACATCAGGCTTATGTCTATTTATAGACTAAAGCAGATATAGCGGAGATAGATCATCTATTTCTGATGTGACAGTCATAGGTTTGACGTCATCAGAATAGGGGATGGATCTGTTGAGAAGGTAGTAGGGTGTGATATCCTGGTATTTGGATGACATACACAGAGTAGGAAAAGAAACTCCGATACTACGATCGGTTATACTATGGTCGTCACATAGTGTTTTCTCCACAAAGGACTTGGACATTATATCAGACATACTGGTTACTAGATCTATGGTTTTTAGATCTAGATTTGGGTGGTTTCCCAATCAGGGTACTTTAACAGCATTCTAAGAGTATTTAGAATGGACGACTCCTGGCACGGTAGTGTACCTGCAGGTGATGGAGTCACCCTCTCTAAAGGTGTCTTATAGACTAAAGTAGAGAGGGATGTGCATGATTGGCAGATCACTTGCTTAGGCAATTGAGTCAATCATGAGATGTCAAGTACCACACCAGATGTTGTTCTTGTAGTAGATGCAATAAGTTGACATTGATCCAATCCTGGAGAAACAGTCGGAAGCAGTTTTAGAACATAAGTGGATGTTCTAGGGATATGATAACGACAGCCTCATTTGGGAGACAGTTATCATTCCAGGCTTCCAAGGTGACATAGACGACAAGGAGGTTGTCAGAGTTATAGTTTTCCTTCTGACGAGGGGCAGTATTCTGGACAGGTGATCCAAGGCAATACTTAGGGTGGCATGGCGCAGGATACTGATTAAGTTCAGTTGACGATACAGTCTAAGAAGTTTGGATTTGGAGTTCATTTATGAGCTCGGTCCGATCAGACATCCAGACATTCTAAGACAGGTATTGCTCATTTCGGGAGATGGCTTTCTCCGTGAACTTGAGATATAGAGAGACATAGAAAGAAACATCTAGGCGGATCCACTCACTGAGGCTTTTCCACGAACGCAAGACTTTCGCAAACAGGCTTTATGAGACTGACTAGTAGAGGAGTTGGGTGTTTGGTATCACACGGGCTGTGAGTATGCGACATCGCAATAATTAGCCTTGAGTGCAAGTGGGATATTGTTGGAGATAGTGCCCTCAGAGTCAATTATTGGATCACAGGCATGTGATTGCAATGATTGAGGGAGGACCTATCCCGGTATGACAGTCTTACTCGAGTTGATAGTATGCTATCTGGTTTACCTTTATCATCGTGTACTGCTTCAGGTGACCTTACAGGTCGCTATTACACGTTGATAGAGCCCCTAGGATTCTTGCTTGACGACCAGCAGTATGAGGGCGATCATATACGTGAGAGCTGGGGTCTACAAGCACATCCTTATATGGTCCCTAGTCGTGGGAGTTTCGAGACAGGGCATCGATTCTCCAGAGTAGACTAGTGTATACAGTCGAGACCCCGACGAGGGGCGGTGGCCGGTCTCACAAGCCACTGGTGTCAGTTGGATCACCTAAGATGTATACAGGGGCTCATTGGGTTATGAGTACACCGGACAGGACTCGCCGGGAACATGCTAGTTGGTCTTATACCTGACGTCAGATAGCAGTTCCCAGGTGACATGTGTACAGGTTAGTTCATCGACCTGGGGATCGTCATTTGTCTCGTGTGAGTTCCCACTATGCTTTGATTACTACCCTACCACGGCTCAAAGGAGTCGTGCAAACAGGTTTTAGTTGGGTACAGTCCCGAGCCACATGGAGGCAGTGAGCGGATCTTCGGGGGTTCGTCTCTCCCGGTATTGGGGGTGAGGTCGCGCTGTGTCTAGGAGAGCCATTACACGAAGTCCTTGGCCAAGGCAGGAGATTTACTGGTAGGTATTCCAGTAGTATCTCAGGGTGTTATGGGCTACACTCCGACACGACTTGTACCGCTTTTGGGGGTCTGACTTTTACCAACCCCCTAGGCCCGCCATGCGATGCTCGTAGACGAACGGACCGGACTGTACGGATATTGTCACTGACAGGCTCAGTAGGGTGTCAGGATGAGTTTGCTCATCGACGTCCCTTTTGGTCAATAGCTGGTGGCCCGTTACGTATTGGCTTATACCTCTGACGTGCTAGTGGTTAAATCCACAGCCATAGTATTGACGAGTCTTTAGAGTCCACCACAGATTCAGTTACTCAGCTTTCGGGCGAAACTCTGTAGAGGCCGTATGGAGATATGGCAGGGTCCGATCAGATACGTGCGGTATTGCACGGATCAGGATCGGACGGTTTGTACTAGTGGCCGTATGGTTATATGGCAGGGTTCGATCAGATACGTGCGGTATTGTACGGATCAGGATCGGACGGATATTACTAGCCGGCTTTGGTTTAAGCCGGATCCTAGTATAGTACAGTGTAGTTTTGTCTCATTGCATTTGTATCCGGACGGAATACAGATGCGGGTGTGTATGCACAGTATCGGGGTTTTCCTGTAATTTATTACGGGACCAGTTTTCTGGAGTTTCCATTTTGCATTCCGTTCCGGCCGGTTTTCCTTTGTTCTTTCCCGGCCGGACTTTTCCGATGGAGGGTGTTATTTGCAAGTTTGCAAATAACACATTGTGGAGGTTTTTCTTGCAAATATATATTTATTATGAAAGCATCTTTTGATACCATTCTTATCCATCATTATCACTTGCTTTTTGTTGATTAGAAGTGATTAGAGTTTGATGTGAGATGGTTATGATGATGTTTTGGATGTGGTCACCACTTGTGCTCCTACCATCACCTCCCTTCATGCTTCTTATTCTTTCCTCCACCATTTTCTAAGAGGAGAAGTTTTTTTCATACTTGAGAGAAGAAGAAGAGAGGATCGTTTTCAAGAGGGAAAATTTGTTCATCTCATTTCATGCTAGAAAAATGCAAGCACCATTTTTCTTATCTTGATTCCTCCATCATCTTCAAAGGCAACAAACCCCAAATGAGACATAAGCTCTACACTACACTTTCTACAGCAAATCTTGGACGCGTCGACTCGCCAGCTTCGCGCCCGAGTTGCCTCGGTATTGAGGTGGGTGCCCGTAAAAGATGCAGGCGATGTGGTGCCCTTCCGGCGAAGAGGCGACAACGAGGAGATCACGGACGAAGCATCCGTGGGAGATCGGAGTGGAAACGAAGACCGAAGGACTCGGATCATTCGGTATATCTCTAACCCGTCTTGTAGTTAGCTAGGACAAGTTTAATGGCCCGATCTGGGGTTTAGTGCGCGGTGGTGCCGGTTTGCTAAGTTCGCAAAATTAAAGTTTATCACCGCTTCTGCATTTGGCCGTCGGATTGACGGCCGGGGCGCCGCCGTGCACTTACAGTAAACCTAGACAGATTGGTGTTTTGAGAGACTTATAGCGATGGGTGTATGTTCGCTTCTTTGAGATGATGATGTCTTGCTTTATTTATTCTTTCTGTGTTGATATTCGCCGTAGGGCGTCGTATATATGTTTATTGCGTAGTTGTGATTCCGCCAATTGGCGAAGAGCTAGCTCCCGCTTGGGGATGCCTATATATATTGCTTGTATAGGGTTTGGATCAAAAATTACAAGGGAGGTGCTGCCCAAATTTTTAAAAGGACAAAAAATGTTTTCAACTAGTATATAATTCACTTGCATTTTCATATATCATTAGTTATGAAATTAAAGAAAAACTTGATTTCATTATACCTTTATTTTAAAACTTCACCTCTATTATTTTCCCGAAAAAGATTTAGATTTCTGGGTTTCGGCTTACTTGAATTACATTATACCTTTAAACGTTGCGTGATTTAAGTGCGGTCACTAGTTAAATTCCGGGTCGTGACATTAATCCCGGCTAATCTTAACTTTTAGGGTTTGAAAGAAGATTTGATAAAAACTGTCACGACCCGAAATTGGCACGTGACGGCTCTAATACTACGCAACGTCTACAGGCGTAACGCAGTAAAAGAAAGCCAAAACCCAGAAATCTAAACCAGTTAAAAGACAAGAAAAGATAAGAAACATTGTTTAAAAGTCTTTGAAATCACAACCCAAATTTTTTAAAAGTCCAACTTTATTTCCTTTAAAATTTTGGCAGCACCTCCTTTGTAAAAGCTAGCCCCAAAAATGGGTACAATATAAATATAAAGTAAAGCATCCCCAAACGGGAGCAAATACACGCCCAAAGGCGGAAAACAACCACCACAACAAATATACGACGCCGTAGCGAAGAAATAAAAGACAGTAGAAAGGAAACTGTATAAAAGACAACAAGTCACAAATAATATACAATATCGTCCTCACCAAGTCTCTAAGTCAACAAGAAAATATAGTAGATGGAGAGTACAAGAATACAACGAATATACAATACAACAAACGAATAACTATAAAACCCACCCAAGCAAACTACACACTGTGAGCTGATGCGGTATCCGTAGGAAAAGATGATAGAAGAATAGCCTGCCTCTGACTATCCTGAGGAACACCTGCAAACTCTGTGGCACAACGGGGGTGAGTTGCCAACTCGTGAATAGTAAATAATATATGCAGGTAATCGCGAGTATGCACGTACAGCGTGAATCTAACATAAGCATCTAAGCAATGAATGGTCATATATAATGCAATAATCATGAAAAACTACACTAGCAGGTACAACCAATATATGAAGCAATAATAATATGACAATAGTATGCAATAATCATGCAATAAGGGTGTGAGAATATAAATATGCAACAATCATGAAAGGTACACTAACAGGTACTACTAATACATGAAACAGCGCACAAACAGATAAAGGTGAGGTATGGAGTGAAATATGTCATTTCCACGGAATCCTGACATCGTGGTAGGATCACAATCCATCAAGATACTCAAAATACCAATTCCTCAATCAGCCCCCAATTGGCTCTCATAACATATAAGTCTCACATCTTCTCAATGTACAATATCAAGTATATCTCGCATATCCCGACTGTACAACATCAAGTAGATCTCACATATTTATCCAGTATCCAATCTCAATGAATCACTTATATCCCAAATCAAATCTCAAGTAACATTCTAACATCCTAAATATATTTTCATAAATAAATATGATGGGGTCAATACACATATATTAGCGTCCCATTCAACTAATATTGGTTTAAGGGTAAATAAAACAGCGGCTAAATCCCCTGTTATATATACAAAGAGTAATTGGAAATATCATGAAACCAATGTGCCAAGCATCGACACAAAAATACTAATCTATCAGATGCTGCCACCAAGACTAGCATCATGATAGGTACATATCATACGCTATCCCGAAAGCACGAGTGCCTAGCTCTGACCCTCGCCTTTCGACGTATCAATACGTACATGACTCACGTCGGTATCTACATGATAGCCGCTGAGTCATAAGTACTGTCACCGGTAGTTACATGCCCACCTCCAGGCTCAATCGGCAAAGTCCATCGATCATCTTGCCGAGGGGAACCATACCGGGCCCCACCATGTACCCTCATAGGCAGCCACTCCTCGTATGGAGTATATAATCAGAACCGATAAATCTCATGGTGGATGCTGAAATATCATATCAAGGAAAACCGGATTTTTCAAATAATGCAAAATTTCATGAACTCCCACGGTCTCCAAATCCAGAAAACATCATGAAAAATCCATATCACAATGCGAAAATCCATGAATATAATATATGCAACATAAAACTGAAATGTAAGCATATAAGGAAAAGCCGTTAATTAACTGCAACAAGTTAATATAAAAATCATGCGGTTTCTATTTTCTCCAATTCTAAATAATATCAAGTAAAGGTAAACATGTAGCTATAACCAGATGTATGTTAAAATATAAAGGTATAGCAAGATATATGTATTTACCTATGAGTAATGATGTAGTATACCCTCTGGGTATAAGTGAAAAATGTGTGCAAGGTATACCTGTAGCTATGACATAAAGTGTGTTTGTACCTATCACTAATGGTACGATACTCTATAGGTATACAGGTATCTAACATGTAAGTATGTGAAGGAATATGTGTAAGCATGTGGATATACAGGTATACTAAATGTCATATACGATAAGAAATATGAATCATTGTCTCAATGTTCCTAACCAACAATAGCATTTCTATATGTGGGTTGTGTGTGACATAGCAATTATTGACGGTGTGTGTAGCATACAATCAGTGCTCGTGCAACATGAATCGTTAATAATATATGCAGTGTCCTAAGGATTCTAGTCCAAGCACAACAATAACTAAGCAGTAGGGTAAATACGCAAATCCTAAATCTGATATAGAATATGCGACAAAAGTAACATCTCTAGCCCAGACGTATAACGCCATACGGGCGATTCCCCTATAGATGTTAAATCTACTCACCAACGCTCTTGGCTAAGTGAAGCCTACCACCTGTTTTCCCTAGTCGTAGCATCCGAAGTCCCTGCTTGCCAACCTAAAATTTCACAAACACATCACATAAGCAAAAATCCTACAATGACGAAAAGACAACGAAACGCGATGAAAACGCCCGGAAAATTACACTGCGCGCTTAGCGCATCTATCGCGCACGACATCGGCCAAAAACCCTAATTGGGGTCTCTAAACTACAAAACACAAGTCTAGACCCCGATCGTCCCGATCGCGCAACACAACACAAAAATTACGAGGAATACAATAGATATAACCTCGCAACGACCAATCGAACCCAAGTCGGAAAAAAACCGCGAAATCTAGTAAGCAACCTATCGCAATATTTCGCACTAGTTTCAAGCTAATGTAGGGTTACTAGGCACTCTAACAAGGTTCTACAATGCATCAACCATGCCCGTTTAAAATTTTAGCCGTGCCGAATAACCCTAAGCAAGATCGTTGCTAGAAAATTAGGGTTTCATATGCTAGTAAACTACGTTTACGACTAAGTGAATACGAAATACAACCTTTGTAGATCGGTCCTTCACTTCTATAGCTCCTTGTTGAAGTCCCTTCGCTGCGATCGTGGTTCTCCCGGACCCTTGCATGGCTTTACAAGGCGAAAGACGCATCCTTGCTTGAAATCTTCGAGGCCGAAGATGATCTACGTCGAGGGGATGCCAACTCAAGCTTCTACTTCACTAACTTGAGAATTAGTGAAGCAAACACCCTAAACTAAAGTGCTAGTCTACTAGAGGATTGAGAAATAGGAAGTGGGTTCTCTTTTGAATTTTATTTCTCACAATCTTTCTCACTTTGGATCAAACCCTAGCAAGCTTTTTCCTTTTTAACAATGTAGAAGAAGAACAAAAGAAAGAGATGAGGATAATGATCAAGTGAGAAGGCTAACCATGGTGAGTGAGTATCATATACTAACTCTTGTAGAGACTTAACCCATGGCAAATCCTTATGGTTGGGTTAAGAAATATCTATAGTAAAAACAAATTTAGTGGAATTAGTCAAATGCTTCCACAAGCTTCCACAAGCTTCAAGCATTTAGCTAATCCTCCACTAATTTTGTAATTACTTTGAATATTAAAATCCAACATAAAAGATAGCATGGTGTAAGTCTCATACACACAAGTCATGTGTATCATCAACCATGATACAAGACGGAAAACACATTTTAATATATATCATATATACATTAAAATTATGCTCATGTGAGAAAAACCCTAAAGTGAACAAGTGTTAGTTAATGTAAACTAGTATATCAAATATACAATTATACAATAAATTATTAAATCAACACCTGACTTAATAATCCGGTCATATCACATATAACCGACAAACATCCAATGTATCGACTTATTGAATCAACACTTGATTCGATAACCCGGCTATATCATATATAACCGATCGATACAAAAAGTCACGAGAATAGAATACGGTATCACATACATGCATTATTCTCGGTCCCGCACATATCACATATGCTCTCCTATTTCGTTTTGCCTGAGCCAGTAAAACCTCTATGTAGGACTCTAAAGACTCGTCAATAGGCCGGCAGTAGGTGATGATCACATCAAGCACCCACAAGCCGTCAGCGGTACTAGCTGGACGTAACGGCTACCCGGGTATTGAGCGATCAGAAGATCAGCAAGCAAGCCCGCTCCAACTCCTGTAAAAGCCTGCCGGTAACACTTCCGTACAGTCCGGTCTTCTCGTCTGATATGTCGCATATCAAGTCTAGGGGTGGTAAACGTCATACCCTAATAACCGATAAGTTGTGCCGATGTGAGGCTCATAACGGGTCGAGAAACTACTGGTAACACTTACCAGTAAATCTCTATATCATCCCTGGCCAGGGACTTCCTTGTTATGGCCAATCGAGCACAGCGCAACATCAACGCCCAATACCGGGAGAGGCGAAACCCCTCCTATCGCTCATTGCCTCCATGTGACTCGGGACTGTACCCAAAAACCACCATTTTGCACGCTCTCATGGACGTGGTAAGGTGGAAATCAAAGCACAGTGGGAATCACACAAGACTCTATGACGATCTCGGGTCTTCAGACTAACCTGCACAAGTGTCACCAGAGAACTGCCATCTGACATGAGGTATAATACCATCTTGGAGTTCTCGGCGAGTCCGTCCAGTGTACCCAGTCTCCACTGAGCACCCGTATACCATCTCTGATGTCAAACACCAATGGATATGGGATCATCCATTGCCTATCTAATGGGTCGAGAAGCGTATACGCTAGTCTACTCAGGTATATCGATGCCCCGTCTCGATATACCCACGACTAGGGACCTTGAAGGATGTACTTATGGACTACCATGTCCCCACTAGTATGATCCGCATCATAGTCCAGGTTGTCAAGTACTCATCCTAAGGGCTTTACCAACATGTAACTATAAAATAGTATAAAGAGACAAATATACATGTTAAAGTAAAGTGCAACCAGATAGCATACTATCATGTCGAGCAAGAAAGTCCTCTCTATATATGTCCAAACATCCAATATAATATACATCATCTGTACAATACTGGCCTCTAGGGCATACATGCAACTAACAATCTCCCACTTGCACTAGGGCCAGCTGCTGTAGTGTCGCATACCAAGCATCCCGAAGAGTCTCTCAAACTGTATCTGGGGAATGGCCTTCGTGAGTGGATCCGCAGTGTTGTTCTTCGTGCCAACCCTCCTGACCTCGATTTCCCGGCGATCAACTATCTCCCGGATCAGGTGATACCGCCTCAGAATATGCCTGGATCGCTGATGGGACCTGGGTTCCTTGGCCAAAGCCACCGCTCCATTGTTATCGCAATACAACGGTATTGGATGCTCAATGGATGGAACTACTCCAAGTTCAGTAATGAACTTCTTGATCCAGACAGCCTCTTTGGCAGCATCGTTGGCAGCGATGTATTTAGCCTCCATCGTCGAGTCTGCCACGGTTTCCTGCTTGGAACTCTTCCAGCTAACCGCCCCTCCGAAAAGGGTAAAGACAAATCCCGACTGCAACTTAGAGTCGTCCTTATCACTCTGGAAGCTCGAATCGGTAAAGGACTCCACTTGGAGTTCTCCGTTGCCATACACCAAGAGCATCTCTTTAGTCCTTCGCAAGTACTTGAGAATGCTCTTCACAGCTGTCCAGTAACTCTCTCCAGGATCAGCTTGATACCTACTCACTATACTTAGTAAGTATGCTACATCGGGTCTGGTACATAGCATCACGTACATGATAGAGCCTACAGCCGAAGCAGAGGGTATCCCTTGTATGCGAGCTCTCTCCAAATCACTCTTGGAACACATCTCTTTGGAGAGAGTGAGCCCTAAGATCGTGGGTAAAAATCCACGTTTGGACTCTTCCATACTAAACCTCTTTAGTATGGTGTCAATGTACCTGGATTGGGACAATCCCAATATCCTTTTAGATCTATCTCTATAGATCATAATTCCCAGTATGCAGGAGGCATCACCTAGATCTTTCATTGAGAATCTTTGTGATAAGAAGAGCTTGACCGATTGCAGCATAGGAATGTCATTTCCTATCAAGAGTATGTCGTCCACGTACAATACGAGGAAGACAACCTTACTCTCTGCCACCTTCTTGTAGATACAAGGTTCATCGACGTTTTTGACGAAATCAAACTCTTTGATAACGACGTCAAAGCAGATGTTCCAACTCCGCGATGCTTGCTTTAATCCATAAATTGATTTAAGCAGCTTGCACACCTTCCCGCTGCTCCCACTATCTACGAAGCCCTCTGGCTTAGTCATGTACACGCACTCTTCTAAATCACCGTTTAGAAAGGCGGTCTTAACATCCATTTACCAGATTTCGTAGTCATGATATGCAGCGATAGCAAGCATGATCCGGATGGATTTAAGCATAGCAATTGGAGAAAAAGTTTCGTCATAGTCCACACCTGGTCTTTGACGAAAACCCTTTGCAACAAGTCTAGCTTTGAAAGTCTCCACTTTCCCATCTACACCAAGTTTTTTCTTGAAGATCCACTTGCTCCCAATGGGTTTTACCCCTTCAGGAGCAACTTCCAAAGTCCATACTTTGTTGGTGTACATGGATTCCATCTCGGACCGCATTGCATCCAGCCATTTCACTGAGTCCCTACTCGTGATGGCCTGCTCGAAGCTAGTTGGGTCATCATCAACCATGATGCAATCCTCGCTCCCACCATCCATGATAAAACCGTAGTATCTCTCAGGTGGGTGTGGAACCCTACTAGATCGGCGAAGAGGCTGAGGTTCGTTAGGAACCACTGAATCCTCTAGTTCCACTAAATCTTCAATTGCAGTTTGTGTATCTAGAACCTCTTCCAGCTCTACCACTTTGCCACTAATTTCTTTTACAAGAAATTCCTTTTCTAAAAAGGTGGCATGTTGAGCAACAAACACTTTTTGTTCCTCACTGTGGTAGAAAAAATACCCATATTAGTTCTTTAGATATCCCACAAACTTGCAAAGAACTGACCGTGCCTCGAGTTTGTCCGGATTTTGTTTTTTGACATAGGCCGGACAACCCCATATCTTAACTCGTTTAAGATATGGCCTCTTCCCACTCCATATCTCATATGGTGTGGTAGGTACAGATTTAGATGGAACTTGATTCAATAGGTATGCTGCTGTCTCCAACGCATACCCCCAGAAGGAAATAGGTAACTCAGCTGTGCTCGTCATAGAACGCACCATATCTAATAGGGTGCGGTTCCTCCGTTCCGATACACCGTTGTGCTTTGGTGTATATGGAGGATTTAGCTGAGAGAGAATCCCATTCTCTTTTAGGAAGTCCAGGAATTTATTGCTCAAGTATTCACCTCCTCGATCAGATCGAAGGATTTTAATACTTTTCCCGGTTTGGTTCTCGACTTCTTGTTTATATTCTCTAAATTTCTCAAAAGCTTCTGATTTGTGTTTCATCAGGAACACATATCCGAATCTAGAGAGATCGTCAGTGAATGTAATGAAGTACGCAGAACCATTCCTGGCATGTGTAGACATGGGGCCGCATACATCACTATGTACCAGTCCTAAGAGTTCCGTAACTCTCTCTCCATGTCCCATAAACGGAGTTTTGGTCATCTTGCCTTTGAGACATGACTGGCAAGTGTCATAAGATGAAAATTCAAACGGATTCAAATATCCATCTTTATGCAACTTATCTAGTCATGTCGCATTGATGTGACCCAGTCTACAATGCCACAAGAAGGATTCGTTCATTTCTGAACTCTTCCTCTTGTGTGTGTTTGTTATGCTCAGAACTGTTGATTGATTTAGAACATAAATACCATTGCACATCGTGCCTGATCCAACTAACTTTTGGTTTATAAAAATATTCATAACATTATCCTGTAATACAAAATTATATCCTTCTTTACACAACAAAGAAACCGATATAATGTTGCATATCAGGTTCGGCATGTAATAGCATTCGTTCAGAATCAATGTATTACCAGTTGGCAATACAAGGTGATATTCCCCGACGGTTTTAGCTGCAACAATTGCACAATTTCCAACCCTTATGTCTTTTTCACCTTCTCCAAGTTCTCTACCTTTCCTAAGCCCATGTAACTGATTACATATATAGGATCCTGACCCGGTATCTAATACACAGGACGTAGAGGAAATGGAGAAACGGTTCTCTGTAACGAACACACCCGAAAAAAATGCATCAACATGTACTTTCTTCATTCGGGTGGCATGGGAATCCTGGTATTCCACTATATCTTGTTCAGTCTTATAACCCTTATAAGAAAGAACGGAACCAACGTTCCCCAGCACAGTATAACATGCGGGTTCATTCAATACATCCATATTATTATCTTTATTAAGGCATGATATGGTCGCTACCTGGAGAGAGAGAGAAGAAAACACTTTAGCATATGCTCTTGCAAGTTCAGATTGGTTATTATTTTATCTAATCAGGATGGCTCCCACTGTTTTTATCAAATCTTCCTTCAAACCCTAAAAGGAAAGATTAGCCGGGATTAATTACACCCTACAACTTCGCCAATCTTTCAGCCAGGCCAGTGTTGGTACTTTGAGGGAGGTTCCCCATACTTTCGCACGGACCTAATTAAAGTAAACCTCGTTTTCCCAGAGGCGTAACCCCGTTGACACCTTTCTAGACACCTACTCGATTGGCTAATTGTCCTGTGTAAAACTCTCCCAGGAGTAACAATTATTCGCAGTGGGTATCGGGATCCAATTATCTCATAGAAGGTATGCAATCTCATTGAAAATTTCAACACTTGAAATTCCCGATAATATTTTGCCCCAAACGATCTATGACCTTGACAAGGTCAACAAACCATAGACCGTAAGTCAAGTTCAACCCGTCATTTCTTAATTGAATTAAACCCACCCGCACGACCCTACACAAGGTCAAAAAGGCCATACGACTGCCCTAAAACAATCTGCATCATATGCATAAACAGATAAATACTGGTCAGCTACCGCACACTACGCCTTGACAAGGTCAACAAACGCAGCACGAATACTGAGCAGGACTTATCTGAATTGACGGAGGGCTACGACAGGTTTTTCTGAAAACCTATTGCGTAATGAACTTGATATCGTTGTAGAATCGATTGAATTTTGAAATGGAGTTATTTTGAGGCTTTCATTAGTTTTGCTAAAGAGGTCACTCCCGGTGAAGGGATCTCGGCTCTTTCCACATCGAATAAGGTGCATGACATATCATATATATCTCTATGCAAAGCAAAACTCCAAAAGCAATAAAAAACAAACCGAGTGTTGTAGCATCTGCCAGTTTTGCTAAAGAGGTCACTCCCGGTGAAGGGATCTCGGCACTTTCCTCATCGAATAAGGTGCAGGTTATATCATATATACCGCTATGCAAAGCAAAACTGTAGCTACCATTTTTGAAAAAAATTATTCTACAACATCTTTTAGGTTTCTTTTCTTTCATTAATCACATTAATGAAGTCCCATCATTTAAGTCACCTAAACATCACAGATAAATACGGCGTACACTTATGCCATCTGCATTCGCCTCGTTGTCCCCTCGTGCACCGTTAGGTTAGGTAACTAACGGCAGAGCGGGGCAGGGCTAGCACGGGTGTAAAACATAAGTAACGCCTATATAATATATCATATATACTATATACTGTATTTATCACATCACATCATATGATCATATCACAGATATCGCAGCAGAAGAAATATATGAAATATTGGATATACTAGGACGTCCGTGTTTTATTTTGAGCCTCTATAAAACACGGATTCCACGGTCGTGATGAATAGCCAAACCCACATCCCTAGACCCCTACGAGAGCAGCAAGCAACCCTACCAATTCTAGAGTTAGGAGACCCGGACTCGACTCCTCGAGTTGGTCTCCCACTGGACTCTAGAACCCGGTTATTTGTGCTCTCCTCCTTGGGTCTATCCTAGTGCGGAAAATTAAATAATATACAAAAGGTGACATCAACCTCATCCCGGAAGTGCCCCAATAAAAGAATATTATATACATTTAATTTTACGTGAATGAAAACAAAACTCTCATCTCACATAAAACCTTCCGGCTATTGAGAACGCGACGATCCAATATAACATATCCAGCAACACATAACATCACATATCATCAACGTAAGTAAATATGCGCATCCCAATTGTCGTTGACATATAGCAACGAAACCGGCGATATCACATATTACACTTACGGTCGCAGAAAAGAAAGTGTAAAACTACAACATTTGGAATCCACAATCTCTTTAGACATCGTAAATCCGAAATATCACATATTTCGCATTTCATGCCTAACTGTATGAATTCCACATATTGTATCACATTCCAGATAAATAGACAGCATTAAACTTTCTGATCGAATAATCAAATCCCCAAAATTTCCTAAATAGCTCAACACTTGAGCGGAGTTCAAAAATTCGAGAATACGTCACAGTAGCAACGGTCCAGCCGTAGAAGGGTCAAGCCAACGCCTCACATGTGGCACGCCGTACTGCCTCAAACCCTAAGGTTCAAAAGGCAGTTCAAGACGGTCACATAATCGAGTTAAGGTTCGTTGCCTTCTAGAGGGTCCATCGCGTCACATGCAGGTATTTCCGAAAGATTTAAATCCAAGAAAAATTCAACACTTGAATGTTTTTCGTGCCGGGAAAAATTGAGTTAATGATATCCGTTCGAACATTTTAATACTTTCTAAATTATCCGGAATAACAAAACAATATTAAATTCTCCGATCGAATCGATGATTACAAAATAAACCCCAAAATACTCAACACTTGAGTCAGAAAACAAAATACCCAGAAAATATAAGGAATAGCTACGGATGTTACAACATAAAGAACCGTCCCCAAAACCATTTTCCTGTCGCGGAACCGCCGCAACATGTGGCTTAGTGCCGCGGTTCCGCGGCCACGTGGGGGATTTGGGGGCTCGTTTTTTATAGTAACCCTTAGAATTCCCTGCTGAATATTTTGAGCATTTTTAATTCTGAAAAAACACAGATTTAAAAAATGTACAGAGAGGGGTTCATTTTGACGTATTCGGGTTCGTTCAGGGTTTTAACTTCGTTAACACATCGCCTAATGCTCTAGCTAGGTTCTGATACCACTGTAGGATTACTAGGCACTCTAATAAGGTTCTACAATGTATCAACCATGCCCGTTTAAAATTTTAGCCGTGCCGAATAACCCTAAGCAAGATCGTTGCTAGAAAATTAGGGTTTCATATGCTAGTAAACTACGTTTACGACTAAGTGAATACGAAATACAACCTTTTTAGATCGGTCCTTCACTTCTATAGCACCTTGTTGAAGTCCCTTCGCTGCGATCGTGGTTCTCCCGGACCCTTGCATGGCTTCACGAGGCGAAAGATGCGTCCTTGCTTGAAGTCTTCGAGGCCGAAGATGATCTATGTCGAGGGGATGCCAACTCAAGCTTCTACTTCACTAACTTGAGAATTAGTGAAGCAAACACCCTGAACTAAAGTGTTAGTCTAGTAGAGTATGGAGAAATAGGAAATGGGTTCTCTTTCGAATTTTATTTCTCACAATCTTTCTCACTTTGGATCAAACCCTAGCAAGCTTTTTCCTTTTTAACAATAAAGAAGAAGAACAAAAGAAAGAGATGAGGATAATGATCAAGTGAGAAGGCTAACCATGGTGAGTGAGTATCATATACTAAGTCTTGTAGAGACTTAACCCATGGCTAATCCTTATGGTTGGGTTAAGAAATATCCATAGTAAAAACAAATTTAGTGGAATTAGTCAAATGCTTCCACAAGCTTCCACAAGCTTCAAGCATTTAGCTAATCCTCCACTAATTATGTAATTACTTTGAATATTAAAATCCAACATAAAAGATAGCATGGTGTAAGTCTCATACACCCAAGTCATGCGTATCATCAACCATGATACAAGAAAGAAAACACATTTTAATATATATCATATATACATTAAAATTGTGCTCATGTGAGAAAAACCCTAAAGTGAACAAGTGTTAATTAATGTAAACTAGTATATCAAATATATAATTATACAATAAATTATTAAATTAACACTTGACTTAATAATCCGGTCATATCACATATAACCGACTAATATCCAATGTATCGACTTATCGAATCAACACTTGATTCGATAACCCGGCTATATCATATATAACCGATCGATACAAAAAGTCTTGAGAATAGAATACGGTATCACATACACGCATTATTCTCGGTCCCGCACATATCACATATGCGCTCCTATTTCATTTTGCCTGAGCCAGTAAAACCTCTATGTAGGACTCTAAACACTCGTCAATACGCCGGCAGTTGGTGATGATCACATCAAGCACCCACAAGCCGTCAGTGGTACTAGCTGGACATAACGGCTACCCGGGTATTGAGCGATCAGAAGATCAGCAAGCAAGCCCGCTCCAACTCCTGTAACAGCCTGCCGGTAACACTTCCCGTACAGTCCGGTCTCCTCGTATGATATGTCGCATATCAAGTCTAGGGGTGGTAAACGTCAGACCCCAATAACCGATAAGTCATGCAGATGTGAGGCTCATAACGGGTCGAGAAACTACTGGTAACACTTACCAGTAAATCTCTGTATCAGCCCTGGCCTGGGACTTTCCTGTTATGGCCAATCGAGCACAGCGCAACATCAACCCCCAATACCGGGAGAGACGAAACCCCTCCTATCGCTCATTGCCTCCATGTGACTCGGGACTGTACCCAAAAACCACCGTTTTGCACGCTCTCATGGACGTGGTAAGGTGGAACTCAAAGCACAGTGGGAATCACACAAGACTCTATGACGATCTCGGGTCTACAGACTAACCTGCACAAGTGTCACCAGAGAACTGCCATCTGACGTGAGGTATAATACCATCTAGGAGTTCTCGGCGAGTCCGTCCAGTGTACCCAATCTCCACTGAGCACCCGTATACCATCTCTGATGTCAAACACCAATGGATATGGGATCATCCATCGCCCATCTCATGGGTCGAGAAGCGTATACGCTAGTCTACTCAGGTATATCGATGCCCCGTCTCGATACACCCACGACTAGGGACCTTGAAGGATGTGCTTATGGACTACCATGTCCCCACTAGTATGATCCGCATAATAGTCCAGGTAGTCAAGTACTCATCCTAAGGGCTTTACCAACATGTAACTATAAAACAGTAGAAAGAGACAAGTATACATGTTAAAGCAAAGTGCAACCAGATAACATACTATCATGTCGAGCAAGAAAGTCCTCTCTATATATGTCCAAGTATCGAATAAAATATACATCATCTCTACAATACTGGCCTCTAGGGCATACATACAACTAACAGCTAATGCATATCAAGCGATTACAAACACCGTAAAATAGCTTAACTAATCTATCTAAACCATTCCTATATTTTTAACACTCGCTAATTATGTTTTAGCAAAAACCTAGTAAGCTAATTGCATAATTAAATAAAGTGTTCATTAGCAAAAATTAACATTTCCTACTAGGTTAATCATCTAAAAAACACAAATTAACACTTCAAATGAACACTAAACAATTAACAAAATTTAACCCTAACACGAATTTCTTAAACCAAATATAAATGAATTAATCATAATTTAAAAACTAAATTAAACACATAATTAGCTAACTAAATTAGCTAGAATAAGATTAAAGTAAATATAAAAAGATTAAGG
Organism: Agapanthus africanus; assembly: GCA_030015575.1. NCBI lineage: Eukaryota > Viridiplantae > Streptophyta > Magnoliopsida > Asparagales > Amaryllidaceae > Agapanthus > Agapanthus africanus. The sequence goes on from JASDDO010000029.1 coordinate 60,983,955, forward strand.
TAAGAATTATAACTCCCCAAGAACACAAAATGAAACTTAATCCATCATCTTAGCATAAAAAACCAAGCTTTATTGAAGATCCATGAAGGATTAGTGAAGGAAATGAAGGAAAATGATTATATTTGAATTTTTGTGATTTTATTTGGATTTTTCATGATTTATTTGTGCAAGAAATGATGAAAATAGAGTGAGAAAAGAGAGAGGGCAGCAAGGAAAGAGTGTGGCCGGCCAAGGCGGTAAAGGGATAGTTTTGTGAATTTTTTGTGAAGAAATTGCTAGGAAAAAATGCTAATAAATGCACTTTGCCACCTTTACACATTTTCTTTTCTTTTTAAAATAAAACCTTTTGCACTCAAAAAAATATCTAGATATTTTAAAAGAAGTTTCCAAAATATTCTAGTGACAAAAAATAAATTTATTCTTAAGAAAAGAAATTTCCCGATGTACGTGCACCAAATACCGCTTAAAATAATATTTTATTTGGGAAAAATTCTATCTGAACCAAAACCTCCCAAATACGCCTAAAGTTCGCGCACAAGCTCTATTTTAGCTAAAAAAGGTGCCGGCAAGCTTATACGAACGTTTGATCGAAATCGGGTTAAAACGGAAAATACCGACAATTTTGCCCTAAAACGGGAAAATTCGCAAAACGATTTCTGAAACGTTACAATCTTCCCCCCTTAAAGAAATTCGGTCCCCGAATTAAAATTCATCTACGCGTACCTTCAAGAAGATGAGTACAAAACTCCCAAATCTCGCTCGCAGCTTGCCAAGTGATCACCTTACTATACGGCTACGCCAAAGAACCTTCACTGACGGCAAGACCCTTGACCGAAGTTCCTCCACTTGCTGATCCACTATAACTAGCAGCTGCTGGTGAACAAAAGATCGCGTCCAAGCTAATTGGTCTGATGCTAAATCAAGTGAGAAAGGTCATGAAGGTAATTGCAAAGTATCGACACAAGGAATACGGGGTGAATACTCAATAATCTGGGCGGAAGTGCCAAATTAAAGGCAACGGAACTAACTCGCTTTAAGGATCTCGAAAGGACCTACAATTGTGGGTAAGCTTCCCAAAACTCAACACGTCATTCATCAAAAAAATCTATAGAAATACATGATCTCCCACTGCGAACTCGAGCCTGTGATCACCATGGTCGGCATAAGACCTCTGTCCGCACAAGACTGTCATCATCCTCACCTGAAACAGCTGGATCATTTCCGAAGTCTCTAGACTAGCTGGGGTCCAAAAATCCTACTACGCAGAGTCAGAAAAACAGACTGGAGATCGACACCACCTAACAAACAAAACTTAAAGGTTGCCAATTGGAATGTCTCCTGATAACTGCTATTGAAGGAGAGTCCTAACAATGGCAAGTGACGATCCCAACTGTCGACAACAATTAGTACGTATGCATGAGTATAACCTCTAGAGTCGGTATAGCCCGCTCTCACAAAACCATTATCCTGCGGATGGAAAGACGGAGCTAAAGCTCAACCAGTACCCAAGGCTTCCTGAAGCTCCTGCCCAAGACGGTAAGCGAACAGGGTGCCTTCATTGGATACGACCCATAAACGAACTTCGTGCAATACACAAACTTAACAAAGAACAACTAAGCAAACCGAGTATAACCGGACAACAAGCATCTGAATGGGGTCACACCCTGACTAAACCTGGGTATACGCTATAAAGAATATTCATGGAGATCTGCTCCCATTCCCACTTCGGAATAGTTTAAGGTTGCAACTCTCCAGCCGGTCTCAGATGCTCAACCAAAACACACAACAAGACAACACCTTGAAACGAAATCCAAAACTTCTCTTTACATCCTTGCCCACCCGTAACTATCTCACAAGTCACGTCAAATGCTGGTGGAACTTGAATGAGTACAGAGAGTTGACAGATGTGCCTGCTCTAGGATTTCACGTCTTTACCCAATAGTATCAGGTACATAAACGCATCCCTAAACTCAGCACACCCCTGTCACAAATCAAGGACTCCGAATCATTACCCAGCCGAGTATGCTCAAGTATTTCTGACGAACGAGCATTTGTGGGTAGTGTCTCGCGAAAGCGATTAAGGAAAAGTGGTCGGGCGCGGACATGAGTAAGCTGTCCCCTCAGTAGAGGCGAACTTAAGCTATACTCAACGATCGCATAAGAACTGTGAATCTGCAGAAGACTATCTCAACAATCAAAATCCGCTGCAGGAAGATGTACATTAAGCTCTGGTAGTCCGTGAAAATCTGACACGACTCTCGAACAAGTAGTGTCTCCAAATCTAAAACGCAAGACCACCGCGGCCATCTCCAGATCGTGAGTGGAATATCCTGCTAGTACTTCCTCTAAATGTAGGGAAGCAAAAGCGATAACTTTATAGTGCCGCATCAGCACAAAATCGAGCCCCACTCACGAAACATCACAGTTACACAACAAAGTCGCCCGAACCAGAAAGCAAAGAAAGAACTGATGCAATTGTTAATCGAATCTTCAACTGCCGAAAACTCCGCACACATGCCTCAGTCCAAAGAAAAGAAACCTCAATTCCGGTCAATTCATTCAACGGTGCAGCACTACACTAGCAATCCTGCACGAAACGGTGGTAAAAACCTGCTAAGCCCAAAAATTTGCGGACTTCCGTCCGAACACAAGCCTAGGACTAAGCTGTACGGCCACGATCTTCCTCGGGACAATACGAAAAACCGTCTCCCGTAACTACAAGACCTAGGAGTCAACACAAACAAGCCTGAAGGAACACTCCGAGAATCTAGCAAACAGCTGGGGCTCTCCCAATGTCTGCAAAACAAATCCTCAAGTGCTGCTCCTGTCCCTCAAGACACAAAGAATAGACCAGAATGTCGTCAATAACACAGCAATTACTGGTCGAGGAACGGCCTGGAGAAATCTGGTTCATCATATCTACGAATGCTGCTAGGGCATTGGTGAGTCCGACGACACCACCAAAACACACAAAGCCCGTAACACGCACAAGGCAGTCTTCGGAATGTCATCACTCCGAACCCGCAGCAATGATGACCTGATCCAGAACAAACTTAAAAAATGTCTTGCACTCTGGAGCTGATCGAAGAAGTCGTCAATGCGAGGTAAAGGATACCTATCCGCACCGTAAGCCGGTTCAATTGGCGATCCATCAATACACAACCTAAACTGCCGTCTTCCTCCTTGACGAACAGAAATAGGAGATCCTCAAAGCGAAACACTCAGACTCACAAGCCCCCCAACTAACAACTCTGCAGCCGATCTTTAAGCTCCTTAAGCTTCGCTGGCTCATCTAGAACGACGTCGGAAAACTTTCGTACAATAGGAACCCGGCCCAACAAATCCACTGTGGCTTCGGTATCTCGAATGAACGCCAAGAATCCACAACATCCTCTCCTCAAAAGCCGACTAGCAAAAAGGCTGAATTCAAATTATGAGAGGCGGCACAACTATCCACCTGCACAACAAGAACTGACTCGTCGGGTAAAAAAAAACCTGACCGTTTCTTTACGGTAGTCCACAGACGCCTAGCATGTAACTAACCAGTCCGTGCCCAGGAGAACGTCAAATCCAACATCTCTAGAAGGATCAAGTGACGGATGAATCTCCTAACTGATTGGCTTACGACTGAAATACGTGTCGCGCAACAAAATAATCGCTGACAGAAGTTAACACAATAAACGGCTGATCTAGCTAACACGAATCCACTCGTCCCAAACCTCTGCTACTCCCACAACGGTCACGAAAGCTGTCTCGATGACTAAACCTCTGTCTCTGAGCTGATACCCCGGTACGAGTCCTCCACGGTCCCGGAACTCCCGAAGTCTCTGGAATACGTGTCTCGTCAACTAGGGCTGCATCCACTGGTGCTATGTAAGTGACGGAAAGCTGTGTGCTAATCGCAAGGAACAACGGGGTAACAGGGGTGACAACCCCATGTCGCTGCGCTCGAATGGTCTCCACCAAAGAACTCATCGTCTGGCGCATGTCCTGCATCTCTGCCATAAGCATAGCGATACTATCCGTCGAAGGCGGATCCGTCTATACCTGTGCAACGAGCGTGCCATCCTGGTCAGTCCTTGACCCACCCGAGTCAACACTGACCTCGGCCATCGCTGCACCTCACTGAGTCCCCATAGTCGTCGGCGGCAAAGGCTATAAATAGGAATAGGATTCGATATGAACACGGAAATCGAATCACAAGGATATGAATCATCAAGTAATTGTACTTAGGTCACTTTAGGCGGAGTACTGCATCGTGAGTATGCTGCAGACATACACACACTACGTTACTCTTCTTAAGCTACCTACTCCATCATATCAAGGTCATCCTACACTCCGTAAGGTAAAAACCTAGCGCTCTGATACCAACTTTGTTACAACCCGAAATTGGCACGTGACGGCCTTAATACTACGCAACGTCTACAGGCGTAACGCAGTAAAAGAAAGCCAAAACATAGAAATCTAAACAAGTTAAAAGCCAAGAAAAGATAAGAAACATTGTTTAAAAGTCTTTGAAATCACAACCCAAATTTTTTAAAAGTCCAACTTTATTTCCTTTAAAATTTTGGCAGCACCTCCTTTGTAAAAGCTAGCCCCAAAAATGGGTACAACATAAATATAAAGTAAAGCATCCCCAAACGGGAGCAAATACACGTCCAAAGGAGGAAAACAACCACCACAATAAATATACGACGCCGTAGCGAAAAAATAAAAGACGGTAGAAAGGAAACTGTATAAAAAAACAACAAGTCACAAATAATATACAATATCGTCCTCACCAAGTCTTTAAGTCAACAAGAAAATATAGTAGATGGAGAGTACAAGGATACAACGAATATACAATACAACAAACGAATAACTATAAAACCCACCTAAGCAAACTGCACACTGTGAGCTGATGCGGTATCCGTAGCAAAAGATGATAGAAGAATAGACTGCCTCTGACTATCCTGAGGAACACCTACAAACACTGTGGCACAACGGGGATGAGTTGCCAACTCGTGAATAGTAAATAACATATGCAGGTAATCGCGAGTATGCACGTACAGCGCGAATCTAACATAAGCATCTAAGCAATGAATGGTCATATGTAATGCAATAATCATGAAAAGTACACTAGCAGGTACAACCAATATATGAAGCAATAATAATATGACAATAGTATGCAATAATCATGCAATAAGGGCGTGAGAATATAAATATGCAACAATCATGAAAGCTACACTAACATGTACTACTAATATAGGAAACAGTGCACAAACAGATAAAGGTGAGGTATGGAGTGAAATGTGTCATTTCCACGGAATCCTGATATCGTGGTAGGATCACAATCCATCAAGACACTCAAAATCCAAATTCCTCAATCAGCCCCTAATTGGCCCTCATTACATATAAGTCTTACATCTCCTCACTATACAATATCAAGTATATCTCGTATATCCTGACTGTACAACATCAAGTAGATCTCACATTTCTATCCAGTATCCAATCTCAATGAATCACTTATATCCCAAATCAAATCTCAAGTAACATTCTAACATCCTAAATATATTTGCATAAATAAATATGATGGGGTCAATACACATATATTAGCGTCCCATTCCACTAATAATGGTGTAAGGGTATATATAACAGCGGCGAAATCCCCTGTTATATATACAAGAAGTAATTATAAATATAAATATCATGAAACCAATGTGCCAAGTATCGACACAAAAATACTAATCTATCAGATGCTGCCACCAAGACTAGCATCATGATAGGTACGTATCATATGCTATCCCGAAAGCACGAGTGCCTAGCTCTGAACCTCGTCTTTCGACGTATCAATACGTACATGACTCACGTCGGTAACCACATGATAGCCGCTGAGTCATAAGAACTGTCACCGGTAGGTACTTGCCCACCTCTAGGCTCAATCGGCAAAGTCCATCGATCATCTTGCCGAGGGGAACCGTACCGGGCCCCACCATGTACCCTCATACGGCAGCCACTCCTCGTATGGAGTATATAATCAGAACCGATAAATCTTATGGTGGATGCTGAAATATCATATCAAGGGAAACCGGGTTTTTCAAATAATGCATAATTTCATGAACTCCCACGGTCCCCAAATCCAGAAAACATCATGAAAAATCCATATCACAATGCGAAAATCCATGAATATAATATATACAACATAAAACTGAAATGTAAGCATATAAGGAAAAGCCGCTAATTAACTGCAACAAGTTAATATAAAAATCATGCGGTTTCTATTTTCTCCAATTCTAAATAATATCAAGTAAAGGTAAATATGTAGCTATAACCAGATGTATGTGAAAACATAAAGGTATAGCAAGATATATGTATCTACCTATGAGTAATGATGTAGTATACCCCCTGGGTATAAGTGAAAAATGTGTACAAGGTATACCTGTAGCTATGACATAAAGTGTGTATGTACCTATCACTAATGGTACGATACTCTAAAGGTATACAGGTATCTAATATGTAAGTATGTGAAGGCATATGTGTAAGCATGTGGATATACAGGTATGCTAAATGTCATATGCGATAAGAAATATGAATCCTTGTCTCAATGTTCCTAACCAACAATAGCATTTCTATATGTGGGTTGTGCGTGACATGGCAATTATTGACGGTGTGTGTAGCATGCAATCAGTGCTCGTGCAACATTAATCGTCAATAATATGTGCAGTGTCCTACGGATACTAGTCCAAGCACAACTATAACTAAGCAGTAGGGTAAATGCGCAAATCCTAAATCTGACATAGAATATGCGACAAAAGTAACATCTCTAGCCCAGACGCATAACGCCATGCGGACGATTCCCCTGTAGATGTTAAATCTACTCACCAACGCTCCTGGCTAAGTGAAGCCTACCACCTGTTTTCCCTTGTTTTAGCGTCCGAAGTCCCCGCTTGCGAACCTAAAATTTCACAAACACATCATATAAGCAAAAATCCTACAATGACGAAATGACAACGAAACACGATGAAAACGCCAGGAAAATTACACTGCGCGCTTAGCGCAACTATCGCGCACGACTTCGGCCAAAAACCCTAATTGGGGTCGCTAAACTACAAAACACAAGTCTAGACCCCGATCGTCCCGATCGCGCAACACAACACAAAAATTACGAGGAATACAATAGATATAACCTCGCAATGACCAATCGAACCCATGTCGGAAAAAAACCGCGAAATCTAGTAAGCAACCTATCGCAATATTTCACACTAGTTTCAAGCTTATGCATATCTAGCGATTACAAACACCTTAAAATAGCTTAACTAATATATCTAAACCATTCCTATATTTTTAACACTCGCTAATTATGTTTTAGCAAAAACCTAGTAAGATAATTGCATAATTAAACAAAGTGTTAATTAGCAAAAATTAACATTTCCTACTAGGTTAATCATCTCCAAAACATAAATTAACATTTCAAATGAACCCTAAACACTTAACAAAATTTAACCCTAAAATGAATTTCTTAAATCAAATATAAATGAATTAATCATAATTTAAAAACTAAACTAACCACATAATTAGCTAACTAAATTAGCTAGAATAAGATTAAAGCAAATATAAAAGGATTAAGGTAAGAATTATACCTCCCCAAGAACACAAAATGAAACTTAATCCAACATCTTAGCATCAAAAACCAAGCTTTATTGAAGATCCATGAAGGATTAGTGAAGGAAATGAAGGAAAATTATTATATTTGAATTTTTGTGATTTTATTTGGATTTTTCATGATTTATTTGTGCAAGAAATGATGAAAATAGAGTGAGAAAAGAGAGAGGGCAGCAAGGAAAGAGTGTGGACAGCCAAGGAGGTAAGGGGGTAGTTTTGTGAATTTTTTTGTGAAGAAATTGCTAGGAAAAATAGTAATAAATGCTAATAAATGCACTTTGCCACCTTTACACATTTTCTTTTCTTTTTAAAATAAAACCTTTTGCACTCAAATAAATATCTAGATATTTAAAAAGAAGTTTCTAAAATATTCTAGTGACAAAAAATAAATTTATTCTTAAGAAAAGAAATTTCCCGATTTACGTGCACGAAATACCGCTTAAAATAATATTTTATTTGGGAAAAATTCTATATCAACCAAAACCTCCCAAATACCCATAAAGTTCGCGCACAAGATTTATTTTAGCTAAAAAAGGTGCCGGCAAGCTTATACGGACGTTTGATCGAAATCGGGTTAAAACGGAAAATACCGACAATTTTGCCCTAAAACGGGAAAATTCGCAATACGATTTCTGAAACGTTACAAAAACAGAGGGAGCCATCCTGATTAGATAAGATAATAACCAATCTAATCTTGCAAGAGCGCACGCTAAGTGTTTCCCCCCCCCCCTCTCTCTCTCTCTAGGTAGTGACCATATCACGTCTTAATCAAGATAATAATATGGATGTATTGACCGAACCCGCTTAATATACTAGGCTAGGAAACGTCAGTTTCACCCTATCTTATGACAATTGTCATAAGGCTGGGCAAGGGATAGGGGAATACAAGGATTTCCACGCAACCCGAATGAAGAAAGAGCATTCTGATGCATCTTCTTCGGGTGTGTTAGTTATTGAGAACCGTTTCTCAGTCTGCTCTACGTCCTGGGTATTGGATACGGGATCAGGATCCCACATTTGTAATCTGTTACAAAGGTTAAAGAAAAGAAGAGAACTGGGATAGGGTGATATGTCTCTTAGAGTAGGGAATGGAGCAATTGTTGCTGCCGAAGCGGTCGGCGAATATCACCTAGTATTACCAAATGATAATACATCGATGATGTGAAGGATATAACTTTGCATTAGAGAAAATGTAATGAAAATTTTCCTAAATCAAGTGTTGATTGACTTTGGTACATTGTGTAATGGTATATACGTTCTAAATCAAAATACAGTTTTGAATATACATAACACACAGAAAAGGAAAAAGTTCAAAAATGAACGAAGCCTTCATGTGGCATTGTAGACTTGGTCATATCAATGCGACAAGACTAGCTAAGTTGCATAAAGATAGATATTTGAATCCGTTCGAATTTACATCTTATGAAACTTTTCAGTCATGTCTCAAAGGCAAGATGACCAAAAACTCCGTTTACAGGACACGGAGAAAGAGCTACTGAACTCTTAGGACTGATACATAATAATGTATGTGATCCTATGTCTACACATGCCAGGAATGGTTCCTCGTACTTCATTACATTCATCGATGATCTCTCAAGATTCAGACATGTGTTCCTGTTGAAACACAAATCTGAAGATTTTGAGAAATTCAAGGAATATAGGAGCGCAGTAGAGAACCAGATGGGTAAAAGTATTAAAATCCCTTCAATCTGATCGAGGAGATGAATATTTAAGCATGGAATTCCGTGATTATTTAAAAGAGAATGGAATTCTCTCTCAGCTTACTCCTCCATATACACCACAGCACAATGGTGTATCAGAGCGAAGGAATCGCACCCTTTTAGATATGGTGCACTCTATGATGAGTACTGCTGAGTTACTTATTTCCTTTTGGAGTTATGCACTTGAGAGATCTGCTTACCTATTGAATCAAGTTCCATCAAAATCTGTGCCTAAAACACCATATAAGATATAGAGTGGAAAGAGACCATATCTTAAACGAGTTAAGATATGAGGTTGTCTGGCCTATGTTAAAAAACAGAATCCGAACAAACTCGAAGCACGATCAGTTCTTTGCAAGTTTGTGAGATATCCAAAGAATTCACATGGATACTATTCTACCACGGTGAGGAAAAAAAGTGTTGGTTGCTCAACATGCCACCTTTTTAGAAAAGTAATTTCTTGTAAAAGAAATTAGTGGTAATGAGGTAGAGCTGGAAGAAGTTTCAGATACACAAACTACTACCGAAGATTTGGTTGAACCGGAGGATTCGATAGTCCCAGACGAACCACAGGCACTCCGCAGAACTAGTAGGGTTTCTCACCCACCTGAGAGATACTACGGTTTTCTTATAGACGGTAGGAGCAAGGATTCCATCATGGAAGATGATGATTCGACAAGTTTCGAGCAGGCCATCACAAGTGGGGACTCTATGAAATGGCCGGATGCTATGCGATCTGAGATGGAATCCATGTACACCAACAAAGTATGGACTTTGGAAGTTGCTCCTTACGGGTAAAACCCATTAGGAGCAAGTAGATCTTTAAGAAGAAAATTGGTGTAGATGGAAAGGTTGAGACCTTCAAAGCTAGACTTGTAGCAAAAGGTTTTCGTCAACGACCAGGTGTCGATTATGACGAGACCTTTTCTCCAGTAGCTATGCTTAAGTCCATCAGGATCCTACTTGCCATTGCTGCGTACCATGACTATAAAATCTGGCAGATGGATGTTAAGACCGCTTTTGTAAATGGTGATTTAGAAGAGAGCATGTATATGACACAGCCAGAAGACTTCATAGACAGTGGGAGAAGCGGAAAGGTGTGCAGGCTGTTTTAATCAATCTACAGATTAAAGCAGGCATCGCGGAGCTGGAACATCTGTTTTGATGTAGCAGTCAAAGAGTTTGACTTCATCAAAAACGTAGATGAACCATGTGTTAGTGTATATGCCCTAGAGGCCATTACTGTATCATACTATTATGTATATTACTTAATGGAAGCTTGGGATATTCATCTTGTATTTAAAATCTTGCTCAAAATGGTAATATGCTACTTGGTTTGTTTCTACTTTAATGTGTACATGTGTTTATTTTATTATATCACCTATACGCATTAGTGGAGCCCTTAGGATCTTTGCTTAATTACCAGCGTTGTGATGGCAGTCACACTCGTGGGGGCTGGGTAATCCATAAGCACATCCTTATACAGGTCCCTAGTCGCAGGACTATCGAGACAGGGCATCGATACTCTGGAGAAGACTAGTGTATGCGCTTCTCATCCCAGCAGGGGAGACGGTCTGTCCCACAGCCATCAGTACGTCGTACTTGAGATAGTATGCGGGTGCTCGTTAGGTTACGAGTACACTGGACATGACTCGTCGGGAACTGACTGGTTGGTATTATACCTATCGTCAGTTGTCAGTTCCCAGGTGACATGAGTACAGCTTAGTCCGCTGACTTGACACAGTCACTTCGCCTCGAGTGTGTTCCCACTGTACTTTGATTACTACCCTACCACGGCTCAAAGGAGTCGTGCAAATAGGTAGTAGTTGGGTGCAGTCCCGAAGCACTTGGAGGCAGTGATGGTTAAACAGGATTCGTCTCTCCCGGTATTGGGGGTTGACATCGCGCTGTGTCTAGGAGAGCCATTACACGAGTAGTCCCTGGCCAGGGCAAGCGAGATATACTGGTAGGCTTCCAGTGTTATCTCAAGGTGTTTTGGGCTTCACTCCGGCATGATTTGTACCGCTATTAGGGGACTGACATTTACCGCCCCCCAGGCCCGCCATGCGATGTATCAGACGAACAGACCGGACTGTACGGAGACTGTCACATTCAGGCTCAGTAGGAGTTCAGATGGGTTTCACCTCGTCAGTCTTCTTGTCGGCATCTACCTGGGGACCGTTACGCACAGCTAGTGCCGTTTGCGGTCTATGGTTAAACCCACAGCCAGCGTAGTGTCGAGTCTTTAGATTTCCACACAGAAAGCTATTCGCCTTTAGGCAAAAGAGTAGAGGTCGCATGGTTTTGCGACAGGTCGTATGGTTTTGCGACAGGGTTCGGTCACATCCGTGCACTTGTGCACGTTTAGTGTCCAGACAGTTAACACTAGCGGGCTTTGGTTCAAGCCAGATCCTAGTGTACGTTTCGAGATTGGTTTTATCTCGTTTGTATTCGTGTTCTTCGGAACGCGGATGCGGGTGTGTATGCACAGTTGACAGAGAGACAGAGGCAGAGGATTCTCATTAGGGTTGTTGACTGTTGACTGTTGACCATTGACTTTTTGCTAAACCCTAATGAGAATATGATATATGATTAACAATAATATTAATTAAGTATTATGGTGACATGGTTGTTGAGGGGTTGACTTTGTTGACTTGTTGACTTTGTTGACTGGTTGACTAGGTTGGACTAGTTGACCATCATGATGACAATAGCTATCATTTCATGGCAAAGACTTTTGCTTGCTTATTTTTCTTGTGAAAATTGAGTGCATGAAATGATATGGCTATTGTAGCTTATGCCATCACATAATACTTGATTGCTATGATTTGTTATGATGGCTTTGGATTATGAGAGCCAAGAGAGAAAAGTTTTGCTCATTCTATCATTTCCATTCTCTCTCTTGTTCTTGAGCTCTCACCCTCTTCCTCTTGCTCTCTCTCTTTCTCTAGTCTATGGTTCACTTGTCTCATGTGTTGAGAAGCAAGAACCATAGAGAAAAATCCCAACACACTCTCCTCTACTCACTCTAGTTCACAAGGTTTAGCAAACCGAGTGAACTAGTTTCTTCAAAGTTCGAAGAAGAAGCCAATGGTAGAAGCTTTCGGGTGGATCGATCTTCGGCGCAAGGAGACGATGGGGTGAAGCCGATCCGGACAACCATCTAGTGTAGAAGACAAAGGAGTTCAAGAAACAAAGGTATAACCCCCTAACCGAGTAGTTAACAACTCTTAGTTAGGATGTTAGGTAGATAGTTTAACAAAGATCCGTTTGAGTCCATGTTACCGCCTCTAGAAAATTGTTTTTAACCAAATTCCGCAAGCCCGTAAGTATCGGGAGAGGTAGCATGGACTTACACCATGTATATATAAAAAGGTTGTAAAGATTAAGGTTTTCTTCCTCGTATTATACGTAGATGACATACTCTTGATAGGAAATGATGTTCTTATGTTGCACTCGGTCAAACTCTTCCTATCACAAAAGTTCTCCATGAAAGATCTGGATAATGCCTTCTACATCCTGGCGATAAAGATCTATAGAGATAGATCTAAAAGGATGCTGGGATTGTCCTAATCCAGGTACATAGACACCATACTAAAGAGGTTTAGTATGGAAGATTCTAAGCATGGTGATTTACCCGTTTGTTTAGGAATCACTCTCTCCAAAGAGTTGTCTCCTAAGACTGATTTGGAAAGGGCTCGCATGAACGTGATACCTTATGCTTCTGTAGTAGGGTCTATCATGTACGCGATATTATGCACCAGATCGAAAGTAGCTTATGCACTTAGTGTGGTAAGTAGGTATCAATCAGACCCACGAGAGAAGTACTGGATAGCTATGAAGAACATTCTTAAGTACTTGAGATGGACAAAAGAGATGTTCTTGGTGTATGGTAACGGAGAACTGTAAGTGGAGTCCTTTACCGATTCGAGCTTCCAGAGTGATAAGGATAACAGCAAGTCTTTCTCGGGTTTTGTCTTCACCCTTAATGGTGGGGCGACATGCTGGAAGAATTTCAAGCAAGATACCGTTGCAGACTCGATGATGGAGGCTGAATACATCGCTGCTAACGATATTTCCAAAGAGGCTGTCTGGATGAGGTTGTAGCCGTCATTGTATAATTTCTTTTTACTGTTTTTGCTCCTAGGATAGACCCATGGAGGGGGTGCACAAACTACCGGGTATCCCGAAGTGCCGAGTGGCCTACTCACGGAGTTGAGGGAGGTTGCTTCGCTTCGGGTACTTGGCGGGTAGTTTGTCGCACCCGTAGGGGTCTTGGGTGGGGTATTGGCTATTTCACCGCGACCGTGTAATCTGCTTTTCGTTACAGGCTCGTACGAATTGCGGGTTCCTAGTATATCCAATGTGTTCATCTGTGATCTGAAATGGCTATCATTGCAATATATCTATATATGATATTATTTAGGCGTTGCTTATGTTTTACAGCCGCGCTAGCCCAGCCCCCGCTCTGTCGTTAGTTAAGTAACCTAACGGGTAATGACGGGGCCCCGTGGCGAATGCGAATGGCATAAGCGTACGCCATATTTCGGTAGTTTTCTGCAATGGTAGGATTAAATGATGGGACGCATTAAAAGAACTAATGCAAGAAAAATATGCATTAAAAGAACTAATGCAAGAAAATAAACCAAGTAAAAGTCGTTGGAACACTTTCGAAAAACCACTCGGTTCTTTTCAAAACCAACTTTTAAATGCGGAGCTCGAGCCACTCCTTTTAAAAGCTATCTCGTTCCATCGATTATATCAAGTTCACTACGTTCACGGTTTCGCCAAAACCATTCGTAGCCCTCCGTCGTTTCACATGAATGGTCAATAGTATTTAAGCTATGTATGTTGGCCAAAGTCAAGGCATAGTGATTGGTAGCTATTGGGTATTCATGTGCAGCATAGATAGATGCGTTGGTTTGGGACAGTCGTACTGCCATTTTGTCCAAAGTCAAGGGTAGGTGCGGGTGGGTCCAAATTAACCTGGAGAATGACGGGTAGAACTTGACATGTGACTTATGATATTTTGGCCAAAATCAAGGTCATAAGAGCATTGGGCAAAAATCCACATCGGGAGTTTCCTAAGTACAGAAACTTGCTAGCACTGCATACCATTTGGAGTGTGATGATTCTGGTAAAATTCCTTCAGTTTTGTCACGCGATGATATTTGGATCCCGATCCTACTGTGAGTATATGTTACTCCTCAGGAAATTTCTCACTTAACGATCAATGCTATAAACTACGTAGGTGTCTAGAAAGGTGTTAGCGGGGCTACGCCCACAGGGAAAAGAGGTTATTTAATTAAGGAACTTCGCGAAAGCGTTGGAAAACCTCCCTCGAAGTACCGACACCAGCCTGGCCGAACTGTTAAGAAAGAATTGTACGGTGAGATTGATCCTGACTAATTCTTCCTTTTTGGTTTGAGGAGGGATTCAAGAGACAGTGGGAGCCATCCTGTTTAGACAAACTAAAAACCACTCTAAACTTGCAAGAGTTTCATGCTGAGTGTTTCTTCTCTCTCTCCTAATTGCAGCGACCAATCGAAATGACTGGACTTAAGTTACTTTTAGATAAAAACATACTGACAGGGCCAAACTACAATGATTGGCTCAGGAATGTCAAGATGGCAATCACTTACGACAAGCTGGGGTATCTTCTTACCACCAAAGCTCCCCCTGTCCCAGGTCCCACCTCCAGCGTCGTGGATAAGGAAATCCGTAAGACTTGGGAGATCGATTGTGCGAAGGCCAAGTGTCTCGTGCTTGGCTCTATGAACAACGAACATCAGAGGAGGCACGAGAATATGGACCTTGAATCCATATTTCTCCATACAAAAGAACTGTATGGAGAGCAATCTCGTATCGCAAGATACGAAGTGTCGAAGAAGTTATTTTCGGCAAGGTTGGCCGTCGGATCATCGGTAGCGGAACACGTGCTTAAGATGATTGGCTACATAGAAGAGCTCGTGGACCTTGGGACCACGTTGGAGAATGAGCTCTATACGGACTTGATTCTCCAGTCCCTTACTTCCACTTACGCCCAGTTTATCCTGAACTTCAACTTACAAGGAAAAGAAGTTGAACTTCCGGAGCTCCTCAACATGCGGAGGAGTGCAGAGGGCACCCTACAGAAAGGTAGGGAAACATCCACTTTGTTTGTAGGAGGATCTTTCTCTTCTAAGTCCAAGGCGAAAGCTAAGGGAAAGAAGAAGAAAGCCTCCGCCAAACCAAGGGGCGGTGTTAGTAAAGTGGATACGAAGGGAAAGGCAAAAGCAACAAAGAAAGTAGGGAAGCTTGTGGATAAAGAAGAATGCTTCTATTGTCATAAGAGTGGACACTGGAAGAATGATTGCAGGGCTTGGAAAGCCAGAACACAAGAACTGAAGAAAGTTGCGGCTTCAGCTTCAGGTGTGTATGTTATTGAAAACTGTCTATCAATAAACTCTACTTCCTGGGTATTGGATACCGGATCAGGATCTCATATCTGCAATTCTTTGCAGGCGTTGAGAAACCGTAGGGTTTTGAAGGTAGGTGACATGACCCTCAAAGTTGCAAACGGGGCTAGAATGGATGCTAAGGCCGTAGGGGACTATCACCTGGGGTTGTCAGATGGACACGTTTTGGTTTTGCGTAATTGCTTTTTTGTACCCAACGCAACTTGTAATATCATTTCTGTATCTTTGATTTCTAAAGAAGGTTATGAATTTTGGTTTGTAAGTAATGTTGTAAACATTCACCTTAATCAAGTTCTGATTGGGTCAGGTACATTAAGCAATGGTATATACGTACTAAACCAACCACAGATTTTCAATGTCCAGAATACACACAAAAGAAAGTCTCCGGAAATAAATCAGACTTTCTTATGGCATTGTAGACTGGGTCACATCAATGAGAGAAGGTTGACGAAGTTACATACAGAAGGATATTTGAATCCGTTCGAATATCAATCGTATGCCACTTGTCAATCCTGTCTCAAAGGAAAGATGACAAAGACTCCGTTCACTGGACACGGAGTAATAGCGAGCGAGCTCTTGGGACTCGTACACAGCGACGTGTGCGGTCCAATGTCTACACATGCGCGAAGCGGTTATTCTTACTTCATTACTTTTACGGATGACTTTTCAAGGTACGGTTATGTCTTCTTAACGAAACATAAGTCCGAAGCCTTTGGAAAATTCCAGGAATATAAGAATGAAGTAGAAAAACAAACCGGCAAAAGTTTCAAGATTCTAAGATCGGATCGAGGTGGTGAATACTTGAGTGCCGAGTTCCTAGACTACTTAAAAGAGAATGGAATTCTCTCTCAGCTTACTCCTCCATACACTCTGCAACATAACAGTGTATCGGAGAGACGGAACCGAACCCTATTGGATATGGTACGGTCCATGATGAGTAACGCTGAGTTACCGCGATCATTCTGGGGGTATGCGCTAGAATCAGCTGCATACCTTTTGAACCGAGTTCCCACTAAGACTGTGCCTACCACACCATATGAGATGTGGTGTGGGAAGAGGCCCCATCTTAATCACATTAAGACATGGGGAAGTCCATCTTTTGTCAAAAAGCAGCATGCGGACAAGCTCGAGGCACGCTCAGTACAGTGCAAGTTTGTGGGATATCCAAAGAATTCCAAGGGATATTTCTTCTACTGCGAAGAGGAACAAAAGGTTTCTGTTTCTCGTCATGCCCATTTTCTAGAACACTAGTTCTTACAAAAGGAAATTAGTGGGAGCACAGTAGAACTGGAAGAAATTCCAAAACCACAGACGATTACTGAAAGCTTAGTGGAACCAGAAGGTTCAAAAGAACAGGACATTCCTACGCCGCTCCGCAGGAGTAGTAGGCAGTCTCATCCGCCCAAGAGATACTACGGTTTTCTTATAGACGGGGATAGAGAGGATTGCATCATAGATTATGATGAGCCTACTAGCTTCCAGCAGGCCGTTCAGAGCGTTGACTCGGTAAAATGGCTGGATGCAATGCGGACTGAAATGGAGTCCATGTACACCAACAAAGTATGGACATTGGACATTGCTCCAGACGGGGTAAAACCCGTAGGATGCAAGTGGATCTTCAAAAGGAAGATTGGTGTAGATGGACAGGTTGAGACCTATAAAGCTAGACTTGTTGCAAAGGGTTTTCGTCAAAGACCTGGTTTGGACTATGACGAAACCTTTTCTCCAGTGGCTATGCTGAAATCCATTCGGATCCTTCTTGCCATTGCTGCCTTCCACGATTATGAGATTTGGCAGATGGACGTAAAGACCGCTTTTCTAAATGGAAATTTAGAGGAGTGTGTCTATATGGACCAGCCAGAGGGTTTCATTCAGAGTGGGAGCAGCGGAAAGGTGTGCAAGTTGCTTAAGTCCATCTATGGACTAAAGCAGACATCGCGGAGTTGGAACATCTGTTTTGATGAGACGGTCAAAGAATTTGGCTTTATCAAAAATCCAGATGAACCATGCATCTATAGTAGATTTGTAGCGAGAACTGTAGTATTCCACGTTTTATACGTGGATGACATTCTCTTAATAGGAAATGACATTCCTATGCTACAATCTGTCAAGGGGTTCTTGTCACACAGGTTCTCCATGAAAGACCTGGGTGATTCCTCATACATCCTGGGGATCCGGATCCATCGTGATAGATCCAAGAGGATATTAGGACTTTCGCAGTCCAGGTACATCGACACCATACTGAAAAGATTCAGTATGGAAGATTCCAAGCGCAGTAATCTACCGGCTTGTCACGGGATCACCCTCTCCAAAGAGATGTCTCCCAAGACTGATTTGGAGAGGGATCGCATGTCTATTATACCCTACGCTTCTGCGGTAGGCTCTATAAGGTATGCGATGTTGTGTACCAGACCGGATGTAGCTTATGCACTTAGTGTAGTAAGTCAGTATCAGTCAAAACACTGGATAGCGGTAAAGAACATTCTCAAGTACCTGAGAAGAACTAAGGAGATGTTCTTAGTGTATGGCAGAAAAGACCTCCAGATCGAGGCCTTTGCTGACTCCAGCTTCCAGAGTGACAAGGATGATTCCAAGTCCATGTCGGGTTTTGTCTTTACCCTCAATGGAGGGGAGGTGTGTTGGAAGAGTTCCAAACAGGAAACCGTTGCTGACTCGACTATGGAAACGGAATACATCGCTGCATCTGATGCCGCAAAAGAAGCCGTCTGGATGAGGATGTTCTTGAAAGAACTTCAGGTGGTTCTGTCCATTGTTGATCCAATACCTCTGTATTGCGACAACAACGGGGCTATAGCTTTAGCGAAGGAACCCAGGTCCCATCAGAAATCCAGACACATCTTGAGGCGGTATCACCTGATCAGGGAGATC
The DNA here is from genome assembly GCA_030015575.1 of Agapanthus africanus. Taxonomy (NCBI): domain Eukaryota; kingdom Viridiplantae; phylum Streptophyta; class Magnoliopsida; order Asparagales; family Amaryllidaceae; genus Agapanthus; species Agapanthus africanus. Next base: position 61,002,664 of record JASDDO010000029.1, read on the forward strand.
GTGGATCGCCAGGAGATCGAGGTTCGGAGGGTTGCTTCAGAAGAAAACACTGCAGATCCATTCACCAAGGCCTTGCCCCAGACTCAGTTCGAGCGGCTGATCGAGATGATAGGTCTTCGATACGCCAGTACATGGCCTTAGTGCAAGTGGGAGATTGTTAGTGTATATGCCCTAGAGGTCATTACTGTATCATACTAGTATGTATATTACTTAATGGAAGCTTGGGATATTCACCTTGTATTGACAATCTTGCTCAAAATGGTAGTATGCTACTTGGTTTATTTCTACTTTAATGTGTACATGTGTATATTTTATTATATCACCTATACGCATTAGTGGAGCCCTTAGGATCTTTGCTTGATTACCAGCGTTGTGATGGCAGTCACACTCGTGGGGGCTGGGTAATCCATAAGCACATCCTTATACAGGTCCCTAGTCGCAGGACTATCGAGACAGGGCATCGATACTCCGGAGTAGACTAGCGTATGCGCTTCTCATCCCAGCAGGGGAGACGGTCTGTCCCACAGCCGTCAGTTCGTCGTACTTGAGATAGTATGCGGGTGCTCGTTAGGTTACGAGTACACTGGACAGGACTCGTCGGGAACTGACTGGTTGGTATTATACCTATCGTCAGTTGTCAGTTCCCAGGTGACATGCGTACAGCTTAGACCGCTGACTTGACACTGTCACTTCGCCTTGAGTGTGTTCCCACTGTACTTTGATAACTACCCTACCACGGCTCAAAGGAGTCGTGCAAACAGGTGGTGGTTGGGTGTAGTCCCGAAGCACTTGGAGGCAGTGAAGGTTAGACAGGATTCGTCTCTCCCGGTATTGGGGGTTGACATCGCGCTGTGTCTAGGAGAGCCATTACACGAGTAGTCCCTGGCCAGGGCAAGCGAGATATACTGGTAGGCTTCCAGTGTTATCTCAGGGTGTTTTGGGCTTCATTCCGGCATGACTTGTACCGCTATTAGGGGACTGACGTTTACCGCCCCCTAGGCCCGCCATGCGATGTATCAGACGAACAGACCGGACTGTACGGAGACTGTCACATTCAGGCTCAGTAGGAGTTCAGATGGGTTTCACCTCGTCAGTCTTCTTGTCGGCATCTACCTGGGGACCGTTACGCACAGCTAGTGCCGCTTGCGGTCTGTGGTTAAATCCACTGCCAGCGTAGTGTCGAGTCTTTAGAGTCCCACACAGAAAGCTATTCGCCTTTAGGCAAAAGAGTAGAGGTCGCATTGTTTTGCGACAGGTCGCATGGTTTTGCGACAGGGTTCGGTCACATCCGTGCACTTGTGCACGTTTAGTGTCCGGACAATTAACACTAGCGGGCTTTGGTTTAAGCCAGATCCTAGTATACGTTTTGGGATTGGTTTTATCTCGTATGTATTCGTGTTCTTCGGAACGCGGATGCGGTTGTGTATGCACAGTTGACAGAGAGACAGAGGCAGAGGATTCTCATTAGGGTTGTTGTCTGTTGACTGTTGACCATTGACTTTTTGCTAAGCCCTAATGAGAATATGATATATGATTAACAATAATATTAATTAAGTATTACGGTGACATGGTTGTTGAGGGGTAGACTTTGTTGACTTGTTGACTTTATTGACCCGTTGACTAGGTTGGACTAGTTGACCATCATGATGACAATAGATATCATTTCATGGCAAAGACTTTTGCTTGCTTGTTTTTCTTGTGAAAATTGAGTGCATGAAATGATATGGCTATTGTAGCTTAAACCATCACATTATACTTGATTGCTATGATTTACTATGATGGCTTTAGATTATGAGAGCCAAGAGAGAAAAGTTTTGCTCATTCTATCATTTCCATTCTCTCTCTTGTTCTTGAGCTCTCACCCTCTTCCTCTTGCTCTCTCTCTTTCTCTAGTTTATGGTTCACTTGTCTCATGTGTTGAGAAGCAAGAATCATAGAGAAAAATCCCAACACACTCTCCTCTACTCTCTCTAGTTCACAAGGTTTAGCAAACCGAGTGAACTAATTTCTTCAAAGTTCGAAGAAGAAGCCAAAGGTAGAAGCTTTCGGGTGGATCGATCTTCGGCATAAGGAGACGACGGGGTGAAGCCGATCCGGACAACCATCTAGTGTAGAAGACAAAGGAGTTCATGAAACAAAGGTATAACCCCCTAACCGAGTAGTTAACAACTCTTAGTTAGGATGTTAGGTAGATAGTTTAACAAAGATCCGTTTGAGTCCATGTTACAGCCTCTAGAAAATTGTTTTTAACCAAATTCCGCAAGCCCGTAAGTACCGGGAGAGGTAGCATGGACTTACACCATGTATATATAAAAAGGTTGTAAAGATTAAGGTTTTCTTCCTCGTATTGTTCGTAGATGACATACTCTTGATAGGAAATGATGTTCTTATGTTGCACTCGGTCAAACTCTTCCTATCACAAAAGTTCTCCATGAAAGATCTGGATGATGCCTTCTACATCCTGGCGATAAAGATCTATAGAGATAGATCTAAAAGGATGTTGGGATTTTCCTAATCCAGGTACATAGACACCATACTAAAGAGGTTTAGTATGGAAGATTCTAAGCGTGGTGATTTACCCGTTTGTTTAGGAATCACTCTCTTCAAAGAGTTGTCTCCTAAGACTGATTTGGAAAGGGCTCGCATGAATGTGATACCTTATGCTTCTGTAGTAGGGTCTATCATGTACGCGATATTATGCACTAGACCGGAAGTAGCTTATGCACTTAGTGTGGTAAGTAGGTATCAATCAGACCCACGAGAGAAGTACTGGATAGCTATGAAGAACATTCTTAAGTACTTGAGATGGACAAAAGAGATGTTCTTGGTGTATGGTAACGGAGAACTGTAAGTGGAGTCCTTTACCGATTCGAGCTTCCAGAGTGATAAGGATAACAGCAAGTCATTCTCGGGTTTTGTCTTCACCCTCAATGGTGGGGCGACATGCTGGAAGAATTTCAAGCAAGATACCGTTGCAGACTCGATGATGGAGGCTGAATACATCGCTGCTAACGATATTTCCAAAGAGGCTGTCTGGATGAAAAAGTTCATTATTAAACTTGGAATGGTTCCATCCATTGAGAATCCAATACCTTTGTATTGTGATAACAATCGAACTGTGGCTTTGACCAAGGAACCCCGGTCCCATCAGCGATCCAGACATATTCTTAGGCGGTATCACCTGATCTGAGAGATAGTTGATCGCCGCGAGATCGAGGTCCAGAGAGCAGATACGAAGGACAACATGGTGGATCCACTCATGAAGACCTTCCCCTCGACGCAGTTTGAGAGGCTTTTTGCGTATGCGATACTACAACAATTGTCCTTAGTGCAAGTGGGAGATTGTTAGGAATATATATGCCGTAGAGGCTATTATTGTATATTATAATGGTTGCTTGGACATATATATAGAGGACTTTCTTGCTCGACATGATAGTATGCAATCTGGTTGCTCTTTATCTTAACATGTACACTTGTTTTAGTTTACTATCGCATTGATACATATTGATAATGCCCTTAGGATGTTGGCATGACTACCAGGACTATGATGTAGATCATACTTGTGGGGCTTGTGTAGTCCGCAAGCACATCCTTTAACAGTTCCTAGTCGATGGAGTATCGAGACAGGGCATCGATATTCCAGAGTAGACTAATGTGTACGTTTCTTAACCCTGTATAGGGCGATGGTTGATCCCACAACCATTGGTGTTTGACATCAAAGATTGTGCATAGGTGCTCATTGGAGAATAGGTACACTAAACAGGACTCGCCGAGAACTCATATATGGTACCATACCTATTGTCAGATAGCAGTTCTCTGGTGACACTTGTATAAGTTAGTCTGTAGACCCGAAATCATTATAGTGGCTTGTGTGGTTCCCACTGTGTAAGTCCACGTTGCGACCCCCGGTGCTTACGGGGCTGCGGAAACGGTATAAAAAACAAATTTTTATCGCAAGGGGCAACATGGACTAAACAAGGTCGGGATCGTGTCTAAACTAAACTAGCAAGCATACAAAGGAGCGTTAGCTACTCGGATGAAGAGTTATACCTAACTTGAACTCCTTCTTCTTGAAACCTTGTAGAGGTTGATGGTTCTTGCCTCGTAGCCTTCTTCCGTCGAAGATGGATCCACCTGAGGGTTCAACCTTTGGGCTCTTTCTCGAACTTTGAGTGAACTAGAATCTCCGGCTTGCTAAACCCTTGATCCTAGAGTGAGTAGAGAGTGTCTAAGGGGTGCTTTTCTTTTAAGGAGAGGGATTCTCAACACATGAGAAGGATTCTCCTTTGGCTAGAGGAAGAAGAAGATGAAGTGAGGAGAGAGAAGCTAAATGATAGAATGAGCTCTTTTCTTTTTGCAACCATAACAAAAAGCAATAGAATTATCAAATTAATAATAATAATGAAAATGAAAAGGTTGATGGAAAGTTTAGGAATGACCATTATCATTTCAAACATTAAATGAATTTGCTAGAATCAAAGAGCATCTTTCTTTTGTAAAGATGATGGTCAAAACTTCAACCATGGTCAACAAGTCAACCATGGTCAACAAGTCAACATAAAAACCAACCATGACACAATTTCATTTTATTAATATTATTAATTGATATAACATAAATCCATTAGGGTTTGGAAAAAGACAACTGTCAACTGTGCATACGCACCCGTTCCGAAACCCTAATGAAAGTCCTCTTCCTCTTCCTCAAATAACTGTGCATACACACCTGCATCCTTGTTCCGAGGAACATGAATACTGAGAGATAAAAAGCAACCCCAAAACATATACCAGTATCTGACTCAAACCAGAGCCAGCCAGTAATATCCGTCCGGACTCCAAACGTGCACAAGTGCTCGGATGAGAACGAACCCTGTCGCAAATCATGCGACCTCTACTCTGTTTTGCCCAGAGGCGAATACCCTCTGTGTGGGACTCTAAAGACTCGATACTACGCTGGCAATGGGTTTAACCACAGACCGCAAGCCGCACTAGCTGTGCGTAACGATCCCCAGGTAGATGCCGACAAGAAGGCTGACGAGGTGAAACCCCATCTGAACTCCTACTGAGTCGGAATGTGACATTCTCCGTACAGTCCGGTCTGTTCGTATAATACATCGCATGTCGGGCCTAGGGGGCGGTAAAACGTTAGTCCCCTAATAGCGGTACAAGTCGTGTCGGAGTGAAGCCCAAAACACCCTGAGATAACACTGGAAGCCTACCAGTATATCTCGCTTGCCCTGGCCAGGGACTACTCGTGTAATGGCTCTCCTAGACACAGCGCGATGTCAACCCCCAATACCGGGAGAGACGAATCCTGTCTAACCTTCACTGCCTCCAAGTGCTTCGGGACTACACCCAACCACCACCTGTTTGCACGACTCCTTTGAGCCGTGGTAGGGTAGTGATCAAAGTGCAGTGGGAACACACTCGAGGCGAAGTGCCAGTGTCAAGTCAGCGGACTAAGCTGTACTCATGTCACCTGGGAACTGATAACTGACGATAGGTATAATACCAACCTGTCAGTTCCCAACGAGTCCTGTCCAGTGTACTCGTAACCCAACGAGCACCCGTATACTATCTCCAGTACGACGTACTGATGGCTGTGGGACAGACCATCTCCCACACTGGGATGAGAAGCGCATACGCTAGTCTACTCCGGAGTATCGATGCCCTGTCTCGATAGTCCTGCGACTAGGAACCTGTATAAGGATGTGCTTATAGATTACCCAGCCCCCACTAGTGTGACTGCCATCACAACGCTGGTAATCAAGCAAAGATCCTAAGGGCTCCACTAATGCGTATAAGTGATATACTGAAATAAACACAAGTACACATTGAAGTAGAAACAAACCAAGTAGCATACTACTATATTGAGCAAGATCGTTTATACAAGGTGAATATCCCAAGCTTCCATCAAGTAATATACAAACTAGTATGATACAGTAATGGCCTCTAGGGCATATACACTAACAATCTCCCACTTGCACTAAGGCCATGTACTGGCGTATCGAAGACCTATCATCTCGATCAGCCGCTCGAACTGAGTCTGGGGTAGGGCCTTGGTGAATGGATCTGCAGTGTTCTCTTCTGAAGCAACCCTCCGAACCTCGATCTCCTTGCGATCCACGATCTCCCTGATCAGGTGATACCGCCTCAAGATGTGCCTGGATCTCTGATGGGACCTGGGTTCCTTTGCTAAAGCTATAGCCCCGTTGTTGTCGCAATACAGAGGTATTGGGTCAACAATGGATGGAACCATCTGAAGTTCTTTTAAGAACTTCCTCATCCAGACAGCTTCTTTTGCGGCATCAGATGCAGCGATGTATTCCGCTTCCATAGTCGAGTCTGCAACGGTTTCCTGTTTGGAACTCTTACAACACACCGCCCCTCCATTGAGGGTAAAGACAAAACCCGACATGGACTTGGAATCATCATTGTCACTCTGGAAGCTGGAGTCAGCAAAGGCCTCGATCTGGAGGTCTTTTCCGCCATATACCAAGAACATCTCCTTAGTCCTCCTCAGGTACTTGAGAATGTTCTTTACCGCTATCCAGTGTTTCTCCCCAGGGTTTGACTGATACCGGCTTACTACACTCAGTGCATAAGCTACATCCGGTCTGGTACACAACATCGCATACATTATAGAGCCTACCGTAGAAGCGTAGGGTATAATAGACATGCGATCCCTCTCCAAATCAGTCTTGGGAGACATCTCTTTAGAGAGGGTGATCCCGTGACAAGCCGGTAGATTACCGCGCTTGGAATCTTCCATACTGAATCTTTTCAGTACGGTGTCGATGTACCTGGACTGTGAAAGTCCTAATATCCTCTTGGATCTATCACGATGGATCCGGATCCCCAGGATGTATGAGGCATCACCCAGGTCTTTCATGGAGAAGCTTTGTGACAAGAAACCCTTGACAGATTGTAGCATAGGAATGTCATTTCCTATTAAGAGAATGTCATCCACGTACAAAACGAGGAATACTACAGTTCTCGCTACAAATCTACTATAGATGCATGGTTCATCTGGATTTTTGATAAAGCCAAATTCCTTGACCGTCTCATCAAAACAGATGTTCCAACTCCGCGATGCCTGCTTTAGTCCATAGATGGACTTAAGCAACTTGCACACCTTTCCGCTGCTCCCACTCTGAATGAAACCCTCTGGCTGATCCATATAGACACACTCCTCTAAATTTCCATTTAGAAAAGCGGTTTTTACGTCCATCTGCCAAATCTCATAATCGTGGAAGGCAGCAATGGCAAGAAGGATCCGAATGGATTTCAGCATAGCCACTGGAGAAAAGGTTTCGTCATAGTCCAAACCAGGTCTTTGACGGAAACCCTTTGCTACAAGTCTAGCTTTATAGGTCTCAACCTGTCCATCTACACCAATCTTCCTTTTGAAGATCCACTTGCATCCTACGGGTTTTACCCTGTCTGGAGCAATGTCCAACGTCCATACTTTGTTGGTGTACATGGACTCCATTTCGGTCCGCATTGCATCCAGCCATTTTACCGAGTCAACGCTCTGAACGGCCTGTTGGAAGCTAGTAGGCTCATCATAATCTATGATGCAATCCTCTCTATCCCCGTCTATGAGAAAACCGAAGTATCTCTCGGGCGGATGAGACTGCCTACTACTCCTGCGGAGCGGCGTAGGAATGTCCTGTTCTTTTGAACCTTCTGGTTCCACTAAGCTTTCAGTAATAGTCTGAGTTTCTGGAATTTCATCCAGTTCTACTGCGCTCCCACTTATCTGATTTTCTAAAAACTCAGTTTCCAAGAAGTGGGCATGACGAGAAACAAGGACTTTTTGCTCCTCTGCGTAATAGAATAGATACCCCTTGGAGTTCTTTGGGTATCCCACAAACTTGCACTGTACTGAGCGTGCCTTGAACTTGTCCGTATGCTGCTTTTTAACAAAAGCCGGACATCCCCATGTCTTAAAGGATTTAAGACAGGGTTTCTTCCCACTCCACATCTGATATGGTGTGGTAGGCACTGTCTTAGTAGGAACTTGGTTTAAGAGATGTGCGGCTGTTTCTAGTGCATATCCCCAGAAAGATCGTGGTAACTCAGCCTTACTCATCATGGAACGAACCATATCCAATAGGGTTCGATTCCTCCTTTCTGATACACCGTTATGTTGCGGAGTGTATGGAGGAGTACGCTGAGAGAGAATACCATTCTCTTTTAAATAGTCCAGGAACTCGGCACTCAAGTATTCACCACCTCGATCCGATCTTAGGATCTTGATACTTTTGCCTGTTTGTTTTTCAACTTCATTCTTGTAATCCCGAAATTTCTCAAAGGCCTCGGATTTGTGCTTTATTAAGAAGACATGTCCATACCTAGAGAAATCGTCTGTGAAAGTAATGAAGTATGAATAACCGCTTCGCGCATGTGTAGGCATTGGACCACACACGTCACTGTGTATGAGTCCCAAGAGCTCGCTCGCTCTTTCTCCGTGTCCAGTGAACGGAGTCTTTGTCATCTTTCCCATGAGACAAGATTCACAAGTGGCATAAGACTGATACTCGAACGGATCCAAGTATCCTTCTTTATGTAACTTAGTCAACCGCGTCTCATTGATGTGACCCAGTCTACAATGCCATAAGAAAGCCTGATTGATATCTGGAGACTTTCTTTTGTGTGTATTCTGGACATTGAAAATCTGTGGTTGGTTTAATACGTATATACCATTGCTCAATATACCTGACCCAATCAGAACTTGATTAAGGTGAATGTTTACAACATTACTTACAAACGCAAATTCATAACCTTCTTTAGAAACCAAAGATACAGAAATGATATTACAAGTTGCGTTGGGTACAAAAAAGCAATTACGCAAAACCAAAACTGTCACGACCCGCAGGGTACGGAACGTGACTGGCACTTAAATTTACGAAACGTCTAAAGGCGTCCGTAAAATAAGTAAGCCAAAGCCCAGAAAATAAAACCAATGAAGCGAAAGAGTGAAGAAAACCCAATCAATTGAAAGCGAGTTATCAAAATAAGTCATGTAAAACCCTTTTTAAAAACAATCTCAATTTTTCCGAAAATTTCGGCAGAGTCTCCTTTGTAAATACTGGCCCCCAAAAATGGGTACAACAAAATATATACATGAATCCAACAAAATAGGGCATCCCCAAGCGGGAGCTAGCTCTTCGCCATACGGCGGTCACAAATCCCACGCAATGTAAATAACAACAAGCATAATAAGGCATAAGGAAGCATGAAAAAGTAGCATGTCGGCTCAAGTGAGCTCGACCCCAAATACAGTATAAAATCCACAAACCTCACAGTCTCATCTCTAGGTCAATATACAATAATCTGGTAGAACAGTAGATGGAGTACACTAGATACGAGAATATACAAGAATATACAAGGTGGTACAAAAAAAAATAACATAACCCACCTATGAGCAAATCTCGAGCTCAGGCAAAAGAGGCAAAAGACAAGTGCGCCCGCCGCTACTGAACTGACGGAGCGGACCTGCAAAAGACTGTGGCACAACGGGGGTGAGTTGCCAACTCGTGAGTAATAAATAACATCTACAAAGGCTATCGTATGCATGCACACAAGCATCCTAGCATCTAAAATACAGGTATGACTGGATGCACTAGCAGGTGTGTATATAACATCAGTGTACTAATATGCATGCAACATGAAAATCTGAGGTCTCAATAGGTATATATAAGAAATATTTTATCTCTTTTTGTTTTTGAAACTCTTTTAGAATGCCAGCATAATGTCAATGAATCGACGAAAATCGGTGTCCAGCAACGACACCCAAAAGCTGTCTCAAATCTCATAAATGTATCTCTGGCCTCAGCCGTCCGGCTGACCCATCTCAAATATCAATATCTCATCATCTAGCGGCCACGGTCGGTATCCTCTGGATATCCGCCGTCCCAAACAGTCACCGGTAGGTAATCCGTCCCCTGCCAGGCTCAACGTCATCACCACATTCCTCTTGCCCCGGGGTACCTTACCGGGCCCACCATGTACCCGTGCCGGTTCCTCCACTCCTCGACACGGATTTCCAAAGCCACAGCAAACTCATGGTGGACGACACTTACATCACTAGAAAACCGCAATTTACATGTTTTAAAAATATCATAAGTTGGAAATTTTGCGGCTTTCCCCCGAAATCCAGCAATATCATAAAATCTCAAGAAATCCTCATAAGTGCATATATCACTGATAATGAATGCATATGATATCAATAATCAAGTTGCGATGTGCGATTAATGGATTGAGCATGAACAATTAATATGATGAAGTACATGCACATGAATAGCAATTCTACGGTTTCATTTTTAAGGAATTAAAGGCAATAGCACCAGTTTAAGTATCAATTAGTAAAAGTTTTAAATTTAAATGTTATCTAGTGTGGTGGCATGGCAATTACCAGGGTGTGTGTGTAAACATGAATAGTGCTCGTGCTGCATATAAAAACCTGGTAATGGTGCATGTGTCCTACAATTGAGTTTGCGTATATGGGTATAACCTATTGATCTAATTGCAGCAATTATCCTGCCAGTATTATTATTCTAATGTCACAAGTGATTATCTAATTTACTATTTTCCAGTTTACTAAATCTATCGGGCGACTTGCGCCATCCAAACGATCGTCCCCCGTAGATGTTAAATCTACTCACCGGGATCCCTGGCTAGCTGTGTCCAATCACCGCCTTTCCCTTTCGCGCCGCGTCTGACGTCTCCGCGACCGAACCTGGAATTTACATCAATACCAAACATAAGGTTACGTATCAAGAACGACGCAAAACCCCAACGAAACTACTAAAGTTCGCTAGCTAGGTACAACGTGCACAAAGTGCGCGGACACACGCGAAAATCGCAAAAACTGCCAAAAACGCCGATTTGGGTCACCCGGCAAAACTAAAACCCGACTACCCAAAAACCGCACTCACGCATCCTAAAAGTCGTAGGACAAGCCATACAATCATCAAGATGCCACAATTAATTCATCACATAACTTTTATAAAAATCTAGTAAGCAGAAATTGCAATTTGATGCAAACATCGACAATTTAGCGACAAGTCAACACCACCCAACACCAACATCCAAACTAACCAAATAGCTAGCCAATACACAATTTCTAAACCATTAACTAAGCTTAAAAACCTAATTTACATAACAAAACCTTCTCTTGATTTTTGTACTTAGCAAACATAAACCAAACTATATATGAAAAACCTTAATTTAACACTATATTTTAGCCTAATAAGCAAATTAACCACTTAGATTAAGGTTAGCAAAACACTAGATAGCAAATTAGGTTTAATCACTTAAATAATGCTTTCAAAAACCTAATCCACTCACTAATCAAGCTTCACAAACCAATACCAACATAAACCCTCTCTTGAAATTTCAAAACAACAATTCCACCCTTCTAAAATTAACTAATTTAGCAAAATTGAAAACTATATCAACAAGGTAACTATATGGATTAGTCATTAACAACTAGATTAACTATAAAATAACTTAATTAACTATTATGGCTTTCAAACCCTAGTTAGAATTTTCAAACAAAATCTAAGAAAACTAGATTAAACTACACTAAATTAACACTAAACCATAAAACATAAGCACTTAAACAAAGAATTTAACATGATAGGAATTATACCTCTTGATCAATGGATCAAGCAAGAAAGTTTGCTCCAAAAATGCCTCCTTTCCACATGTTTTCAACTATATTAGGCTTGAGAAGAGGTAGCACAAGGATTTGTTTTGGTTTTGTAAACAAATTTGTGGATTTATATGGATTTTTGTAGCAATTTTGATGAAATTTTGGAGGAAATGAAAAGAGGAAGGTGAAGGGGGAGGGCTGCTGGAATTTTCGACCAGAAGAGGGATGGGGGAGGGTGTGGGCAAGTGGGGAAGGTCATGGGTCAAGTCCACAAAGTCAAAGTATCATACTTTATCCATTTTAATTAAAATAAAACCATAAACCATCAAAACAACTCAAGAAAGCAACCAAAGAAAATGAGGCCAGAAATTTCTGGTCTCACACAAGGTGGGGCTGTCCTAGGGCTGAGGAAAAAGAGAGAGGGATTTTACAAAAGAAATTTTATGCAAAAAGGCCCCCTACAACTCAAAAATTGCAAGTTTTAGCCCAAAATTCAATAAATTCGTTTCATAACACAAAAATTTGTTAAAAATCAAAATAAATTGCTAAAAATTCATGTTATCACTAGAATATAATTATCATAATTTTAGAGATTAAAATTAGCCCGGAAAAATTTGTATTTATCGCTTATTTAATGTATTTTCTTACCGGCTTAAAATAATATTAAAAAATTGAAAAATAGGGAAAAAAATTTTAAATGACCAAAATTTCATAATTAACTCATTAGTCACTAAAAACAAGTAATTACCTATCCATTTAAGGTATAATTAGCCCTAAACTGCAAAATATCGAGAAAGACGGTTTTCGGAAAAATACCGAATTTTCACCGAATTTCAGGAAAACACCAAAACGACTTTTCAAGACGCTACAATCTTCCCCCCTTAAAGAAATTCGGTCCCCGAATTTAAAAAAAATATAGCTACGCGTACCTTCAAAGAGATGGGGATATTTCTTCCTCATCTCGCCCTCGGTCTCCCAAGTAACCTCCTCGCTGCTTGGGCTACGCCAAAGGACCTTGACGGTTGGTATAATCTTCGACCTCAACTTCTTCACCTGCCGATCCAGGATGGCCACCGGCTGCTCTGCAAAAGAAAGGTCGCGCTCTAGCTGGACTGTCGGGTGCTGAATCGCATGCGAAGGGTCGTGAAGGTACTTGCGGAGCATCGAAACATGAAAAACGGGGTGAACATCGGGAAAGCTGGGTGGAAGAGCCAAACGATATGCAACAGCGCCGACACGCTCGAGGATCTCGAAGGGACCTACGAATCTAGGGCTAAGCTTCCCCTTTCGCCCAAAACGCATCACGCCCTTCATCGGTGAGACCTTCAGAAAAACATGGTCGCCAACTGCGAACTCTAATCTGCGACGGCGCCTGTCTGCATACGATTTCTGCCTGCTCTGAGCCGCTCTCATCCGGTCTCGGATCAACTGTATCTTCTCTGTCGTCTCCTCAACAATCTGCGGCCCCAAAATACTGCTCTCGCTGAGCTCTGTCCAACAAACGGGCGATCTGCATCTCCTCCCATACAATGCCTCGAAAGGTGCCATCTGAATAATATCCTGGAAGCTGTTGTTGTAGGAGAACTCCACTAGAGGTAAATGACGATCCCAGCTACCACCAAAGTCTAAAACGCACGCTCTGAGCATGTCCTCGAGAGTCTGAATGGTCCGCTCTGACTGTCCGTCTGTCTGCGGATGAAACGCTGTGCTGAAACTCAAACGAGTGCCCAAAGCCTCCTGAAGTCTCTGCCAAAGTCGGCTGGTGAACTGAGTGCCTCGATCTGACACGATACAAGTCGGTACGCCATGTAGTCGCACGATCTCGTCAATATAAAGCTGAGCATACTTAGCGAAGCTGAAAGTCGTCTTCACTGGAAGGAAGTGAGCCGCTTTCGTCAATCTATCCACGATCACCCAGATGGAGTCGTACCCTCGACTGGTCCTGGGTAGACCCATAATGAAATCCATCGAAATCTGCTCCCATTTCCACTCTGGAATGGGTAACGGCTGTAGCTCTCCCGCGGGCCTCTGGTGCTCGGCCTTGACTTGCTGACAAGTCAGGCATCTCGAAACGAACTCCGCAATGTCCCTCTTCATCCCGTCCCAACAGTAGGTCTCTCTCATATCATGGTACATCTTGGTGGAACCGGGGTGGACACTATACACTGATCGGTGTGCCTTCTCAAGAATGTCGCGCCGCAATCCATCAGCATCTGGTACGCACAGTCTAGATCCATATCGTAAAATCCCCTGATCGTCAATCACGAACTCGGAAAATCTGCCCTGTCCCATCTGTGCCATGATCTCTGAGCAACGGTCGTCACTGCGCTGTGCCTCATATATACGGTCAAGCAACTGTGGGCGTGCACGAACATGCGCGAGCTGTCCCCCTGTCTGAGTGAACTCGAACTCAACTCGGCTGTCGCATAACATCTGCCAATCTGCTGACGACTGCCTCTGCACTGTGCGCAAAAAGGATAGACTACCCCCGGGCCTCCTACTCAACGCATCTGCCACCACATTCGCCTTGCCGGGGTGATATAAGATCTCGCAGTCGTAGTCTTTCACCAACTCCATCCAACGACGCTGTCTGAGGTTCAGGTCTCGCTGCTGAAATATGTACTTTAAGCTCTTATGATCGGTGAATATCTGACACGACTCGCCGTAAAGGTAATGTCGCCAAATCTTCAGTGCAAAGACCACTGCAGCCATCTCCAAATCATGAGTGGGGTAGTTCTGTTCATGCTTCTTCAACTGCCGAGAAGCATAAGCGATCACCCGGCCATGCTGCATCAAAACGCATCCTAATCCCACTCGCGAAGCATCACAGTAGACAACAAATCCGCCTGATCCCGAGGGTAAAGATAATACCGGCGCCGTAGTCAAACATGTCCGCAGCTGCTGAAAACTGCGCTCGCACTCCTCTGTCCAGACGAAAGGAACTCCCTTCCGGGTCAAACCGGTCAACGGTGCAGCTATACGGGAGAAGTCCTGAACAAAACGCCTGTAGTAGCCCGCCAAGCCTAGAAAACTACGGATCTCAGTCACTGATGTAGGTCGGGGCCACTGCTGAACAGCCTCAATCTTCTTCGGGTCCACACAAATGCCGTCTCTCGTAACCACGTGACCCAAGAATCCGACGCTGTCCAGCCAGAAAGCACACTTGGAGAACTTCGCGAACAACTGGTGCTCCCTCAGAGTCTGTAACGTAATCCGCAAGTGCTGCTCGTGCTCCTCTCTGCTCCGGGAGTACACCAAGATATCGTCGATAAACACGATGATGAACAAGTCAAGATACGGCCTGAATGTACGGTTCATCAAATCCATGAATGCTGCTGGGGCGTTGGTGAGTCCGAACGACATCACCAAAAACTCGTAGTGGCCGTAGCGCGTGCGAAAAGCTGTCCTCGGTATATCCTCCTGTCGAACTCGCAGCTGATGGTATCCTGATCGCAAGTCGATCCTCGAAAAATACCCCGCACCCTGAAGCTGGTCGAACAAATCATCAATGCGCGGCAACGGATATCTGTTCCGAACGGTAACTTTGTTCAGCTGGCGGTAGTCGATACATAAGCGCAAACTTCCATCCTTCTTCTTGACAAACAGGACCGGAGCACCCCACGGAGAAACACTCGGTCGAATAAGCCCCTTATCCAACAAATCCTGCAACTGATCCTTCAGCTCTCGAAGCTTTGCCGGGGCCATCCGATACGGTGGTATAGAAATAGGCCCCGAACCGGGAATCAAATCAATGCAGAACTCAACATCGCGCTCAGGCGGTAGCCCAGGTAGCTCATCAGGGAAAACATCAGGGAACTCACAAACTACCGGGACCCGGTCCAACGGAACCTCTGCAGCTCGAGTATCACAAATACACGCTAAGAATCCCTGACATCCCTTCCGCAAGAGCTGACCAGCGCGAAGAGAAGAAATTAAGCTGGGAAGGGTGACACTGCGGTCTCCCCGAATAACAAGGACTGGCTCTCCCGGAAAGCTAAATCTGACTGCCTTCTCACGGCAGTCCACCGAAGCATAACAAGTGGCTAGCCAATCCATGCCCAGAAGCACATCAAAGTCCAACATATCGAGGAGTATCAAATCAACTGATGAATCCCTCTCCCCGATACGAACGGAACACAAACGAAATACAAACCGAGCGACAAACGACTCGCCTACCGGAGTAACAACAACAAGCGGCTGATCTAACGACGACGACTCACGGCCCAACATCGGTGCAAAGTGTGTAGAGACGTACGAATGTGTGGAACCTGGGTCGAATAATACCCGTGCGTCGAAAGAACAAACTGGCAAAGTACCTGTCACAACGGCATTGGATGCCTGCGCATCCTGCGGTGTCAAAGCAAAAACTCGGGCCTGTCCTCCACCGATAGCGGGCTGACCTCGACCTCGGCCTCTGCCTCCTCGTCCTCTCTGGACAGGACCGCCACGTCCTCGGCCTCTCGGTGCACCGAACTGGCGTGGAGCATCGCCTGGGGTAGGAAGTAGGGCTCTCTGAGGAGGGGGTGGTGATGGTGGTAGGGTCACATGCGGAACTGTCGCTGCTCCCTGTCGTCTCACCGGACAGTCTCTGACAAGATGGTGCAGACTCCCGCACCCAAAACATCCTGGCGACGGCTGCTGATAAGAACCATATAACTGTCCCCGCCCAAATCCTCTGCCAGGCCTATCTCTCGGAAAGAATCTGGCTCGCTGTCTCTGAGACGGTACATCGGTGCGAATCCTCTTCGGCCCAGAAACGGCCGAAGTCCGCGATATGCGTGCCTCCATCCGCAATGCCGTATCCATAGCAGCTGAATAAGTGTCGTAGTGCTGGGCGCCAATGGCAAGATATAGCTGGGCATCAAGTCCCTGTACGAACCTCTTCACCATCTTCTCCTTGGTATCCACCAAATACTGAGCATATCGGGATAACTGTGTAAACTGGATGTCATACTCAGACACCGTCATCCTAGGTGTCTTGACTAAGGCCTCGAAACTGCGAGCTCTGGCGTCACGAACGCTCTCTGGAAGGAAACGGGCTAGAAAGACCGCTGTAAACTCGGCCCAAGTCATAGGCGGTAGACCTGCAGCTCGACCTCTCAAGACTGACTCCCACCATGTCTGCGCGAGACCCTCTAGTCGGAAACTCGCAAGCTCTACCCATCGATCATCCGAACATCTCAGCGAACGGTAGATCCTGGCTAAACTGTCAAGGAACGTCTGTGGGTCCTCCGCTGTCTCGGTGCCGGTGAATACTGGAGGTCTCAGCCTCATGAAATCCTGTAGTGAAACCGGAATGGCCACGGTGGTAGTAGTAGGAGCAGGTATCATGGTCGTCTGTGACGTAGTAGGTACGTCATCCGGCCTCGGTGTACGACTGGCTGCAACTAGGGATCCTACCATCTGACGCAGCTCCTGCATGCCTCCCATCATCTGTCGCAACTCCTCCATACCGGTCTCGAGCCTATCCATACGGCCTGGGGAAGGTGGATCGGTCTGTCCCTGCGGCGTAGGCATACCACCCTGCTCAGTCCTAGTCTCGGACGAGCCAGCTCGAATCTCGTCTCTGGCGGCAGCCCTCTGTGCCCTCGTAGCCTTCGGCGGCATAGTGGCTGTTACAGGAAAACGGATAGTAAGGACAGTGCAATAGGATCATAGGATACACGGAATTGAAGAAGGAATTTCCAAGAAAGTATATCCTAAAGTCACTTAGGCGGAGTACCGTATCGTAAGTATGACGCGGACATACGCACGCTACGTTACCCTTCTTAAGTCACTTACTCCATCTACCAAGGGTCATCCTACACTCACAAAGGTAAACCTATCGCTCTGATACCAACTTTGTCACGACCCGCAGGGTACGGAACGTGACTGGCACTTAAATTTACGAAACGTCTAAAGGCGTCCGTAAAATAAGTAAGCCAAAGCCCAGAAAATAAAACCAATGAAGCGAAAGAGTGAAGAAAACCCAATCAATTGAAAGCGAGTTATCAAAATAAGTCATGTAAAACCCTTTTTAAAAACAATCTCAATTTTTCCGAAAATTTCGGCAGAGTCTCCTTTGTAAATACTGGCCCCCAAAAATGGGTACAACAAAATATATACATGAATCCAACAAAATAGGGCATCCCCAAGCGGGAGCTAGCTCTTCGCCATACGGCGGTCACAAATCCCACGCAATGTAAATGACAACAAGCATAATAAGGCATAAGGAAGCATGAAAAAGTAGCATGTCGGCTCAAGTGAGCTCGACCCCAAATACAGTATAAAATCCACAAACCTCACAGTCTCATCTCTAGGTCAATATACAATAATCTGGTAGAACAGTAGATGGAGTACACTAGATACGAGAATATACAAGAATATACAAGGTGGTACAAAAAAAAATAACATAACCCACCTATGAGCAAATCTCGAGCTCAGGCAAAAGAGGCAAAAGACAAGTGCGCCCGCCGCTACTGAACTGACGGAGCGGACCTGCAAAAGACTGTGGCACAACGGGGGTGAGTTGCCAACTCGTGAGTAATAAATAACATCTACAAAGGCTATCGTATGCATGCACACAAGCATCCTAGCATCTAAAATACAGGTATGACTGGATGCACTAGCAGGTGTGTATATAACATCAGTGTACTAATATGCATGCAACATGAAAATCTGAGGTCTCAATAGGTATATATAAGAAATATTTTATCTCTTTTTGTTTTTGAAACTCTTTTAGAATGCCAGCATAATGTCAATGAATCGACGAAAATCGGTGTCCAGCAACGACACCCAAAAGCTGTCTCAAATCTCATAAATGTATCTCTGGCCTCAGCCGTCCGGCTGACCCATCTCAAATATCAATATCTCATCATCTAGCGGCCACGGTCGGTATCCTCTGGATATCCGCCGTCCCAAACAGTCACCGGTAGGTAATCCGTCCCCTGCCAGGCTCAACGTCATCACCACATTCCTCTTGCCCCGGGGTACCTTACCGGGCCCACCATGTACCCGTGCCGGTTCCTCCACTCCTCGACACGGATTTCCAAAGCCACAGCAAACTCATGGTGGACGACACTTACATCACTAGAAAACCGCAATTTACATGTTTTAAAAATATCATAAGTTGGAAATTTTGCGGCTTTCCCCCGAAATCCAGCAATATCATAAAATCTCAAGAAATCCTCATAAGTGCATATATCACTGATAATGAATGCATATGATATCAATAATCAAGTTGCGATGTGCGATTAATGGATTGAGCATGAACAATTAATATGATGAAGTACATGCACATGAATAGCAATTCTACGGTTTCATTTTTAAGGAATTAAAGGCAATAGCACCAGTTTAAGTATCAATTAGTAAAAGTTTTAAATTTAAATGTTATCTAGTGTGGTGGCATGGCAATTACCAGGGTGTGTGTGTAAACATGAATAGTGCTCGTGCTGCATATAAAAACCTGGTAATGGTGCATGTGTCCTACAATTGAGTTTGCGTATATGGGTATAACCTATTGATCTAATTGCAGCAATTATCCTGCCAGTATTATTATTCTAATGTCACAAGTGATTATCTAATTTACTATTTTCCAGTTTACTAAATCTATCGGGCGACTTGCGCCATCCAAACGATCGTCCCCCGTAGATGTTAAATCTACTCACCGGGATCCCTGGCTAGCTGTGTCCAATCACCGCCTTTCCCTTTCGCGCCGCGTCTGACGTCTCCGCGACCGAACCTGGAATTTACATCAATACCAAACATAAGGTTACGTATCAAGAACGACGCAAAACCCCAACGAAACTACTAAAGTTCGCTAGCTAGGTACAACGTGCACAAAGTGCGCGGACACACGCGAAAATCGCAAAAACTGCCAAAAACGCCGATTTGGGTCACCCGGCAAAACTAAAACCCGACTACCCAAAAACCGCACTCACGCATCCTAAAAGTCGTAGGACAAGCCATACAATCATCAAGATGCCACAATTAATTCATCACATAACTTTTATAAAAATCTAGTAAGCAGAAATTGCAATTTGATGCAAACATCGACAATTTAGCGACAAGTCAACACCACCCAACACCAACATCCAAACTAACCAAATAGCTAGCCAATACACAATTTCTAAACCATTAACTAAGCTTAAAAACCTAATTTACATAACAAAACCTTCTCTTGATTTTTGTACTTAGCAAACATAAACCAAACTATATATGAAAAACCTTAATTTAACACTATATTTTAGCCTAATAAGCAAATTAACCACTTAGATTAAGGTTAGCAAAACACTAGATAGCAAATTAGGTTTAATCACTTAAATAATGCTTTCAAAAACCTAATCCACTCACTAATCAAGCTTCACAAACCAATACCAACATAAACCCTCTCTTGAAATTTCAAAACAACAATTCCACCCTTCTAAAATTAACTAATTTAGCAAAATTGAAAACTATATCAACAAGGTAACTATATGGATTAGTCATTAACAACTAGATTAACTATAAAATAACTTAATTAACTATTATGGCTTTCAAACCCTAGTTAGAATTTTCAAACAAAATCTAAGAAAACTAGATTAAACTACACTAAATTAACACTAAACCATAAAACATAAGCACTTAAACAAAGAATTTAACATGATAGGAATTATACCTCTTGATCAATGGATCAAGCAAGAAAGTTTGCTCCAAAAATGCCTCCTTTCCACATGTTTTCAACTATATTAGGCTTGAGAAGAGGTAGCACAAGGATTTGTTTTGGTTTTGTAAACAAATTTGTGGATTTATATGGATTTTTGTAGCAATTTTGATGAAATTTTGGAGGAAATGAAAAGAGGAAGGTGAAGGGGGAGGGCTGCTGGAATTTTCGACCAGAAGAGGGATGGGGGAGGGTGTGGGCAAGTGGGGAAGGTCATGGGTCAAGTCCACAAAGTCAAAGTATCATACTTTATCCATTTTAATTAAAATAAAACCATAAACCATCAAAACAACTCAAGAAAGCAACCAAAGAAAATGAGGCCAGAAATTTCTGGTCTCACACAAGGTGGGGCTGTCCTAGGGCTGAGGAAAAAGAGAGAGGGATTTTACAAAAGAAATTTTATGCAAAAAGGCCCCCTACAACTCAAAAATTGCAAGTTTTAGCCCAAAATTCAATAAATTCGTTTCATAACACAAAAATTTGTTAAAAATCAAAATAAATTGCTAAAAATTCATGTTATCACTAGAATATAATTATCATAATTTTAGAGATTAAAATTAGCCCGGAAAAATTTGTATTTATCGCTTATTTAATGTATTTTCTTACCGGCTTAAAATAATATTAAAAAATTGAAAAATAGGGAAAAAAATTTTAAATGACCAAAATTTCATAATTAACTCATTAGTCACTAAAAACAAGTAATTACCTATCCATTTAAGGTATAATTAGCCCTAAACTGCAAAATATCGAGAAAGACGGTTTTCGGAAAAATACCGAATTTTCACCGAATTTCAGGAAAACACCAAAACGACTTTTCAAGACGCTACAATCTTCCCCCCTTAAAGAAATTCGGTCCCCGAATTTAAAAAAAATATAGCTACGCGTACCTTCAAAGAGATGGGGATATTTCTTCCTCATCTCGCCCTCGGTCTCCCAAGTAACCTCCTCGCTGCTTGGGCTACGCCAAAGGACCTTGACGGTTGGTATAATCTTCGACCTCAACTTCTTCACCTGCCGATCCAGGATGGCCACCGGCTGCTCTGCAAAAGAAAGGTCGCGCTCTAGCTGGACTGTCGGGTGCTGAATCGCATGCGAAGGGTCGTGAAGGTACTTGCGGAGCATCGAAACATGAAAAACGGGGTGAACATCGGGAAAGCTGGGTGGAAGAGCCAAACGATATGCAACAGCGCCGACACGCTCGAGGATCTCGAAGGGACCTACGAATCTAGGGCTAAGCTTCCCCTTTCGCCCAAAACGCATCACGCCCTTCATCGGTGAGACCTTCAGAAAAACATGGTCGCCAACTGCGAACTCTAATCTGCGACGGCGCCTGTCTGCATACGATTTCTGCCTGCTCTGAGCCGCTCTCATCCGGTCTCGGATCAACTGTATCTTCTCTGTCGTCTCCTCAACAATCTGCGGCCCCAAAATACTGCTCTCGCTGAGCTCTGTCCAACAAACGGGCGATCTGCATCTCCTCCCATACAATGCCTCGAAAGGTGCCATCTGAATAGTATCCTGGAAGCTGTTGTTGTAGGAGAACTCCACTAGAGGTAAATGACGATCCCAGCTACCACCAAAGTCTAAAACGCACGCTCTGAGCATGTCCTCGAGAGTCTGAATGGTCCGCTCTGACTGTCCGTCTGTCTGCGGATGAAACGCTGTGCTGAAACTCAAACGAGTGCCCAAAGCCTCCTGAAGTCTCTGCCAAAGTCGGCTGGTGAACTGAGTGCCTCGATCTGACACGATACAAGTCGGTACGCCATGTAGTCGCACGATCTCGTCAATATAAAGCTGAGCATACTTAGCGAAGCTGAAAGTCGTCTTCACTGGAAGGAAGTGAGCCGCTTTCGTCAATCTATCCACGATCACCCAGATGGAGTCGTACCCTCGACTGGTCCTGGGTAGACCCATAATGAAATCCATCGAAATCTGCTCCCATTTCCACTCTGGAATGGGTAACGGCTGTAGCTCTCCCGCGGGCCTCTGGTGCTCGGCCTTGACTTGCTGACAAGTCAGGCATCTCGAAACGAACTCCGCAATGTCCCTCTTCATCCCGTCCCAACAGTAGGTCTCTCTCATATCATGGTACATCTTGGTGGAACCGGGGTGGACACTATACACTGATCGGTGTGCCTTCTCAAGAATGTCGCGCCGCAATCCATCAGCATCTGGTACGCACAGTCTAGATCCATATCGTAAAATCCCCTGATCGTCAATCACGAACTCGGAAAATCTGCCCTGTCCCATCTGTGCCATGATCTCTGAGCAACGGTCGTCACTGCGCTGTGCCTCATATATACGGTCAAGCAACTGTGGGCGTGCACGAACATGCGCGAGCTGTCCCCCTGTCTGAGTGAACTCGAACTCAACTCGGCTGTCGCATAACATCTGCCAATCTGCTGACGACTGCCTCTGCACTGTGCGCAAAAAGGATAGACTACCCCCGGGCCTCCTACTCAACGCATCTGCCACCACATTCGCCTTGCCGGGGTGATATAAGATCTCGCAGTCGTAGTCTTTCACCAACTCCATCCAACGACGCTGTCTGAGGTTCAGGTCTCGCTGCTGAAATATGTACTTTAAGCTCTTATGATCGGTGAATATCTGACACGACTCGCCGTAAAGGTAATGTCGCCAAATCTTCAGTGCAAAGACCACTGCAGCCATCTCCAAATCATGAGTGGGGTAGTTCTGTTCATGCTTCTTCAACTGCCGAGAAGCATAAGCGATCACCCGGCCATGCTGCATCAAAACGCATCCTAATCCCACTCGCGAAGCATCACAGTAGACAACAAATCCGCCTGATCCCGAGGGTAAAGATAATACCGGCGCCGTAGTCAAACATGTCCGCAGCTGCTGAAAACTGCGCTCGCACTCCTCTGTCCAGACGAAAGGAACTCCCTTCCGGGTCAAACCGGTCAACGGTGCAGCTATACGGGAGAAGTCCTGAACAAAACGCCTGTAGTAGCCCGCCAAGCCTAGAAAACTACGGATCTCAGTCACTGATGTAGGTCGGGGCCACTGCTGAACAGCCTCAATCTTCTTCGGGTCCACACAAATGCCGTCTCTCGTAACCACGTGACCCAAGAATCCGACGCTGTCCAGCCAGAAAGCACACTTGGAGAACTTCGCGAACAACTGGTGCTCCCTCAGAGTCTGTAACGTAATCCGCAAGTGCTGCTCGTGCTCCTCTCTGCTCCGGGAGTACACCAAGATATCGTCGATAAACACGATGATGAACAAGTCAAGATACGGCCTGAATGTACGGTTCATCAAATCCATGAATGCTGCTGGGGCGTTGGTGAGTCCGAACGACATCACCAAAAACTCGTAGTGGCCGTAGCGCGTGCGAAAAGCTGTCCTCGGTATATCCTCCTGTCGAACTCGCAGCTGATGGTATCCTGATCGCAAGTCGATCCTCGAAAAATACCCCGCACCCTGAAGCTGGTCGAACAAATCATCAATGCGCGGCAACGGATATCTGTTCCGAACGGTAACTTTGTTCAGCTGGCGGTAGTCGATACATAAGCGCAAACTTCCATCCTTCTTCTTGACAAACAGGACCGGAGCACCCCACGGAGAAACACTCGGTCGAATAAGCCCCTTATCCAACAAATCCTGCAACTGATCCTTCAGCTCTCGAAGCTTTGCCGGGGCCATCCGATACGGTGGTATAGAAATAGGCCCCGAACCGGGAATCAAATCAATGCAGAACTCAACATCGCGCTCAGGCGGTAGCCCAGGTAGCTCATCAGGGAAAACATCAGGGAACTCACAAACTACCGGGACCCGGTCCAACGGAACCTCTGCAGCTCGAGTATCACAAATACACGCTAAGAATCCCTGACATCCCTTCCGCAAGAGCTGACCAGCGCGAAGAGAAGAAATTAAGCTGGGAAGGGTGACACTGCGGTCTCCCCGAATAACAAGGACTGGCTCTCCCGGAAAGCTAAATCTGACTGCCTTCTCACGGCAGTCCACCGAAGCATAACAAGTGGCTAGCCAATCCATGCCCAGAAGCACATCAAAGTCCAACATATCGAGGAGTATCAAATCAACTGATGAATCCCTCTCCCCGATACGAACGGAACACAAACGAAATACAAACCGAGCGACAAACGACTCGCCTACCGGAGTAACAACAACAAGCGGCTGATCTAACGACGACGACTCACGGCCCAACATCGGTGCAAAGTGTGTAGAGACGTACGAATGTGTGGAACCTGGGTCGAATAATACCCGTGCGTCGAAAGAACAAACTGGCAAAGTACCTGTCACAACGGCATTGGATGCCTGCGCATCGTGCGGTGTCAAAGCAAAAACTCGGGCCTGTCCTCCACCGATAGCGGGCTGACCTCGACCTCGGCCTCTGCCTCCTCGTCCTCTCTGGACAGGACCGCCACGTCCTCGGCCTCTCGGTGCACCGAACTGGCGTGGAGCATCGCCTGGGGTAGGAAGTAGGGCTCTCTGAGGAGGGGGTGGTGATGGTGGTAGGGTCACATGCGGAACTGTCGCTGCTCCCTGTCGTCTCACCGGACAGTCTCTGACAAGATGGTGCAGACTCCCGCACCCAAAACATCCTGGCGACGGCTGCTGATAAGAACCATATAACTGTCCCCGCCCAAATCCTCTGCCAGGCCTATCTCTCGGAAAGAATCTGGCTCGCTGTCTCTGAGACGGTACATCGGTGCGAATCCTCTTCGGCCCAGAAACGGCCGAAGTCCGCGATATGCGTGCCTCCATCCGCAATGCCGTATCCATAGCAGCTGAATAAGTGTCGTAGTGCTGGGCGCCAATGGCAAGATATAGCTGGGCATCAAGTCCCTGTACGAACCTCTTCACCATCTTCTCCTTGGTATCCACCAAATACTGAGCATATCGGGATAACTGTGTAAACTGGATGTCATACTCAGACACCGTCATCCTAGGTGTCTTGACTAAGGCCTCGAAACTGCGAGCTCTGGCGTCACGAACGCTCTCTGGAAGGAAACGGGCTAGAAAGACCGCTGTAAACTCGGCCCAAGTCATAGGCGGTAGACCTGCAGCTCGACCTCTCAAGACTGACTCCCACCATGTCTGCGCGAGACCCTCTAGTCGGAAACTCGCAAGCTCTACCCATCGATCATCCGAACATCTCAGCGAACGGTAGATCCTGGCTAAACTGTCAAGGAACGTCTGTGGGTCCTCCGCTGTCTCGGTGCCGGTGAATACTGGAGGTCTCAGCCTCATGAAATCCTGTAGTGAAACCGGAATGGCCACGGTGGTAGTAGTAGGAGCAGGTATCATGGTCGTCTGTGACGTAGTAGGTACGTCATCCGGCCTCGGTGTACGACTGGCTGCAACTAGGGATCCTACCATCTGACGCAGCTCCTGCATGCCTCCCATCATCTGTCGCAACTCCTCCATACCGGTCTCGAGCCTATCCATACGGCCTGGGGAAGGTGGATCGGTCTGTCCCTGCGGCGTAGGCATACCACCCTGCTCAGTCCTAGTCTCGGACGAGCCAGCTCGAATCTCGTCTCTGGCGGCAGCCCTCTGTGCCCTCGTAGCCTTCGGCGGCATAGTGGCTGTTACAGGAAAACGGATAGTAAGGACAGTGCAATAGGATCATAGGATACACGGAATTGAAGAAGGAATTTCCAAGAAAGTATATCCTAAAGTCACTTAGGCGGAGTACCGTATCGTAAGTATGCCGCGGACATACGCACGCTACGTTACCCTGCTTAAGTCACTTACTCCATCTACCAAGGGTCATCCTACACTCACAAAGGTAAACCTATCGCTCTGATACCAACTTTGTCACGACCCGCAGGGTACGGAACGTGACTGGCACTTAAATTTACGAAACGTCTAAAGGCGTCCGTAAAATAAGTAAGCCAAAGCCCAGAAAATAAAACCAATGAAGCGAAAGAGTGAAGAAAACCCAATCAATTGAAAGCGAGTTATCAAAATAAGTCATGTAAAACCCTTTTTAAAAACAATCTCAATTTTTCCGAAAATTTCGGCAGAGTCTCCTTTGTAAATACTGGCCCCCAAAAATGGGTACAACAAAATATATACATGAATCCAACAAAATAGGGCATCCCCAAGCGGGAGCTAGCTCTTCGCCATACGGCGGTCACAAATCCCACGCAATGTAAATGACAACAAGCATAATAAGGCATAAGGAAGCATGAAAAAGTAGCATGTCGGCTCAAGTGAGCTCGACCCCAAATACAGTATAAAATCCACAAACCTCACAGTCTCATCTCTAGGTCAATATACAATAATCTGGTAGAACAGTAGATGGAGTACACTAGATACGAGAATATACAAGAATATACAAGGTGGTACAAAAAAAAATAACATAACCCACCTATGAGCAAATCTCGAGCTCAGGCAAAAGAGGCAAAAGACAAGTGCGCCCGCCGCTACTGAACTGACGGAGCGGACCTGCAAAAGACTGTGGCACAACGGGGGTGAGTTGCCAACTCGTGAGTAATAAATAACATCTACAAAGGCTATCGTATGCATGCACACAAGCATCCTAGCATCTAAAATACAGGTATGACTGGATGCACTAGCAGGTGTGTATATAACATCAGTGTACTAATATGCATGCAACATGAAAATCTGAGGTCTCAATAGGTATATATAAGAAATATTTTATCTCTTTTTGTTTTTGAAACTCTTTTAGAATGCCAGCATAATGTCAATGAATCGACGAAAATCGGTGTCCAGCAACGACACCCAAAAGCTGTCTCAAATCTCATAAATGTATCTCTGGCCTCAGCCGTCCGGCTGACCCATCTCAAATATCAATATCTCATCATCTAGCGGCCACGGTCGGTATCCTCTGGATATCCGCCGTCCCAAACAGTCACCGGTAGGTAATCCGTCCCCTGCCAGGCTCAACGTCATCACCACATTCCTCTTGCCCCGGGGTACCTTACCGGGCCCACCATGTACCCGTGCCGGTTCCTCCACTCCTCGACACGGATTTCCAAAGCCACAGCAAACTCATGGTGGACGACACTTACATCACTAGAAAACCGCAATTTACATGTTTTAAAAATATCATAAGTTGGAAATTTTGCGGCTTTCCCCCGAAATCCAGCAATATCATAAAATCTCAAGAAATCCTCATAAGTGCATATATCACTGATAATGAATGCATATGATATCAATAATCAAGTTGCGATGTGCGATTAATGGATTGAGCATGAACAATTAATATGATGAAGTACATGCACATGAATAGCAATTCTACGGTTTCATTTTTAAGGAATTAAAGGCAATAGCACCAGTTTAAGTATCAATTAGTAAAAGTTTTAAATTTAAATGTTATCTAGTGTGGTGGCATGGCAATTACCAGGGTGTGTGTGTAAACATGAATAGTGCTCGTGCTGCATATAAAAACCTGGTAATGGTGCATGTGTCCTACAATTGAGTTTGCGTATATGGGTATAACCTATTGATCTAATTGCAGCAATTATCCTGCTAGTATTATTATTCTAATGTCACAAGTGATTATCTAATTTACTATTTTCCAGTTTACTAAATCTATCGGGCGACTTGCGCCATCCAAACGATCGTCCCCCGTAGATGTTAAATCTACTCACCGGGATCCCTGGCTAGCTGTGTCCAATCACCGCCTTTCCCTTTCGCGCCGCGTCTGACGTCTCCGCGACCGAACCTGGAATTTACATCAATACCAAACATAAGGTTACGTATCAAGAACGACGCAAAACCCCAACGAAACTACTAAAGTTCGCTAGCTAGGTACAACGTGCACAAAGTGCGCGGACACACGCGAAAATCGCAAAAACTGCCAAAAACGCCGATTTGGGTCACCCGGCAAAACTAAAACCCGACTACCCAAAAACCGCACTCACGCATCCTAAAAGTCGTAGGACAAGCCATACAATCATCAAGATGCCACAATTAATTCATCACATAACTTTTATAAAAATCTAGTAAGCAGAAATTGCAATTTGATGCAAACATCGACAATTTAGCGACAAGTCAACACCACCCAACACCAACATCCAAACTAACCAAATAGCTAGCCAATACACAATTTCTAAACCATTAACTAAGCTTAAAAACCTAATTTACATAACAAAACCTTCTCTTGATTTTTGTACTTAGCAAACATAAACCAAACTATATATGAAAAACCTTAATTTAACACTATATTTTAGCCTAATAAGCAAATTAACCACTTAGATTAAGGTTAGCAAAACACTAGATAGCAAATTAGGTTTAATCACTTAAATAATGCTTTCAAAAACCTAATCCACTCACTAATCAAGCTTCACAAACCAATACCAACATAAACCCTCTCTTGAAATTTCAAAACAACAATTCCACCCTTCTAAAATTAACTAATTTAGCAAAATTGAAAACTATATCAACAAGGTAACTATATGGATTAGTCATTAACAACTAGATTAACTATAAAATAACTTAATTAACTATTATGGCTTTCAAACCCTAGTTAGAATTTTCAAACAAAATCTAAGAAAACTAGATTAAACTACACTAAATTAACACTAAACCATAAAACATAAGCACTTAAACAAAGAATTTAACATGATAGGAATTATACCTCTTGATCAATGGATCAAGCAAGAAAGTTTGCTCCAAAAATGCCTCCTTTCCACATGTTTTCAACTATATTAGGCTTGAGAAGAGGTAGCACAAGGATTTGTTTTGGTTTTGTAAACAAATTTGTGGATTTATATGGATTTTTGTAGCAATTTTGATGAAATTTTGGAGGAAATGAAAAGAGGAAGGTGAAGGGGGAGGGCTGCTGGAATTTTCGACCAGAAGAGGGATGGGGGAGGGTGTGGGCAAGTGGGGAAGGTCATGGGTCAAGTCCACAAAGTCAAAGTATCATACTTTATCCATTTTAATTAAAATAAAACCATAAACCATCAAAACAACTCAAGAAAGCAACCAAAGAAAATGAGGCCAGAAATTTCTGGTCTCACACAAGGTGGGGCTGTCCTAGGGCTGAGGAAAAAGAGAGAGGGATTTTACAAAAGAAATTTTATGCAAAAAGGCCCCCTACAACTCAAAAATTGCAAGTTTTAGCCCAAAATTCAATAAATTCGTTTCATAACACAAAAATTTGTTAAAAATCAAAATAAATTGCTAAAAATTCATGTTATCACTAGAATATAATTATCATAATTTTAGAGATTAAAATTAGCCCGGAAAAATTTGTATTTATCGCTTATTTAATGTATTTTCTTACCGGCTTAAAATAATATTAAAAAATTGAAAAATAGGGAAAAAATTTTTAAATGACCAAAATTTCATAATTAACTCATTAGTCACTAAAAACAAGTAATTACCTATCCATTTAAGGTATAATTAGCCCTAAACTGCAAAATATCGAGAAAGACGGTTTTCGGAAAAATACCGAATTTTCACCGAATTTCAGGAAAACACCAAAACGACTTTTCAAGACGCTACAAAAACATGCCCATCTGACATTCCTAGGTGATAGTCCCCCACGGCTTTAGCATCCATGCTAGCTCCGTTCGCAACTCTGAGGGTCATGTCACCTTCCTTCAAAAACCTACGGTTTCTCAACGCCTGCAAAGAATTACAGATATGAGATCCTGATCCGGTATCCAATACCCAGGAAGTAGAGTTTATAGAAAGACAGTTTTCAATAACATACACACCGGAAGCTGAAGCCGCAACCTGCTTCAGTTCCTGTGTCCTGGCCTTCCAAGCCCTGCAATCTTTCTTCCAGTGTCCACTCTTATGACAATAGAAGCACTCTTCCTTTCCAACAAGTTTCCCCGCAATCTTTGTTGCCTTTTCCTTTCCCTTCGTACCCACTTTACCAACACCGCCTCTTGGTTTGGCGGGGGCTTTCTGTTGGAGATAGTGCCCTCAGAGTCAATTATTAGGTCACAGGTACGTGATTGTAATGATTGAGGGAAGACCTATCCCGGTAGGACAGTCTTACTCGAGATGATAGTATGCTATCTGGTTTACCTTTATCATCGTGTACTGTTTTAGGTGACCTGACACGTCGCTATTACACGTTGATAGAGCCCCTAGGATTCTTGCTTGACCACCAGCAGTATGAGGGCGATCATATAAGTGGGAGCTGGGGTCTATAAGCTTATCCTTAAAAGGTCCCTAGTCGTGGGAGTTTCGAGACTGGGCATCGATACTCCATTAGTAGACTAGTGTATACAGTCGAGACCCCGACGAGGGGCGGTGGCCGGTCTCACAAGCCACTGGTGTCAGTTGGATCACCTAAGATGTATACAGGTGCTCATTGGGTTATGAGTACACCGGACAGGACTCGCCGGGAACATGCTAGTTGGTCATATACCAGACGTCAGATGGCAGTTCCCTGGTGACATGTGTGCAGGTTAGTTCATCGACCTGGGGATCGTCATTTGTCTCGTGTGAGTTCCCACTGTACTTTGATTACTACCCTACCACGGCTCAAAGGAGTCGTGCAAACAGGTTTTAATTGGGTACAGTCCCGAGCCACATGGAGGCAGTGAGCGTATCTTCAGGGGGTTCATCTCTCCCGGTATTGGGGGTGAGGTCGTGCTGTGTCTAGGAGAGCCATTACACAAAGTCCTTGGCCAAGGTAAGGAGATTTACTGGTAGGTATTCCAGTAGTATCTCAGGGTGTTCTGGGCTACACTCCGACACGACTTGTACCGCTTTTGGCGGTCTGACTTTTACCAACCCCCTAGGCCCGCCATGCGATACTCATAGACGAACGGACCGGACTGCACGGATATTGTCACTGACAGGCTCAGTAGGGTTGTCAGGCTGAGTTCACTCACAGACATCCCTTTGAGTCAGTACCTGGTAGCCCGTTACGTATTGGCTTATACCTCTGACGTGCTAGTGGTTAAATCCACAACCGAGGTGTTGACGAGTCTTTAGAGTCCCCCACATTCAGTTACTCAGCTTTCGGGCGAAATGTTGTAGAGGCCGTATGGAGATATGGCAAGGTCCGATCAGATACGTGCGGTATTGCATGGATCAGGATCGGACAGATTGTACTATAGGCCGTATGGTTATATGGCAGGGTTCGATCAGATACGTGCGGTATTGCACGGATCAGGATCGAACAGATATTACTAGCCGGTTTTGGTATAAGCCGGATCCTAGTATAGTACAGTGGAGATTTTGTCTCATTGCATTTGTATTTCGGTCGGAATACAAATGCGGGTGTGTATGCACAGTATCGGGGTTTTCCTGTAATTTATTACGGGACCAGTTTTATGGAGTTGCCAGTTTGCTTTCCGTTTCGGCCAATTTCCATTGTTCCGTTCATTGGCCGAAGATTGGTGGAGGAGGGTTTATTTGCATTGTTGCAAATAGGCATTTGTGGAGGGGGTTCTTTGCCTCTTTTGGCATCATGATGGTTTTCATGATGTGCACCATCATTGACTTCTCCTTCTCATGATGGATTGACTTTGTGGACTTGATGGTTGTGGTTGTGTGTGGTTTTTGTTTGTTATCATGTTCTTTCATGATTCCCTTTTTCATTATTGTTCCACCCACCCCCTTGACCTTTTCTCTTTCTCTCTCCAATCACACTTGTGAAGTGGGGGGGGGGGGGCGGCCATTCCAAAGTGGAATGGGATTCATTTCATTTTTGGGTGGAAAAATGTTACTCTCATTTTTGGTATGCTACATTTTCCCCACCTCTCTCCAAGCTCTCTTTTTCTTCCACCAAATGGCAAAGCTCCAAAACCCCAAATGAGACTTGAGGACTACATATTCTACAGCGAACCTTGGGCATGTCGAGTAGCCGGCTTCGTGCCCGAGTTGCCTCGGCATTGAGGTGGGAGCCCGTAAAAGAAGTAGGCGATGTGGTGCACTTCCGGCGACGAGGAGGAGACCGGAGCTTCCGCAGGAGATCGGGACGATGACGAGAAGACCGGAGGACTTGGATCGTCGGTATATCTCTAACCCATCTTCTAGTTAGCTTAGACTTGTTAATGGTTACGATCCGGGTGTTTAGTGCGCGGTGGTGCCGGTTTGCTAAGTCCGCAAAATTTAAGTTTATCACCGCTTCCGCAATTGGCCGCCGGATTGACGGCCGGGGCGCCGCCGTGCACTTACAGTGGTATCAGAGCCTCCCCATTAACTTAGTCTAGCTTTGTGTAATGTGTTTGCATTTCCGGTCGATCAAAAAAGTTCCAAAACCCGTATTGCCTTCGCATCAGTTTCTGTTGAAAATTTTTGGTCTCGAAAATTTTTTCAGGTTGTAAAATATTTATGTACTAAAAATTATAAGAACACTGTTCAAATTCGAGGCACTAATCCTCTCACCAGAGCGCGGAAGGGCGGCCAAAACCCACTTGTGGCCGCGCTTCCGCCGCAGCATGCAGGAATCAGTGGGTTGGGTTTTTACAGTGGGCTTCTGGGGAGAAAATAGGGTTTTTGGAATATTAAATTTGGGCCCAGAATTTCTTTAACTGCTACAGTGTTGCTTGGGGGCCCACTTGTTAAAATTTGATTGATCGGATATTTTAAACACATTTTTCACAGTATTTACATTATATCTACGACCGTGAATGTCACTTGATCGGTAAATCCGGTCTAACTGCTATAGCCCGGTTAGACGGATTTGCGAACGTGACTTTCACGTTGATGTTCTGTTTTTGCTGTGATGTTGCGGATCGGTCGGTGGGGATAGCCTGGATGCAATGCTAGTACAGTTTTGTTGTATTATGTATATTTGATATTGCGGGGCGAGCGTCCGACATGTGGACTGCCGTCACTGCCTGTTTGTATTATTATTTTGGGGCACGACCTGGTTGCGGTCGATGTACCCAGTGTATGTATATTTTACTTTCTGTACTAGGATTGCCCCGCGGAGGGGTGCACGGATAGCCGGTTCTGGAGGGCAACAAGCCCGCATCTCATGGCATTGAGACGGAGGGGGCTTCACTCTAGGATTGGCGGGCTATTCGCCGCACTCGTAGGGGGTACAGGTTGACCCAGGAGGGGTGCCCAAGTTACCGGATTCCGTGAAGTGCTGGGTGGTCCATTCACGTTGCTGAAGGGGGCTGCCTCGCTTCAGGTTTTGCCGGGTGACTTGCCTCGCCCGTAGGGGTCTAGGTTTTCATTGCACAGGCTATCCACACGACCAGGGGAACGTCGGGTTTCAGCGGCTCTGTGAAACCCGGGGATCCCAGATATCTGTATTGTTTCTGTGATGCTGTTCATTATCTGTGATGTTGCATTTTATTCACGCCTTGAGTGAAATATAATATATTGGTATATATATTAGTAGATGTTGTATATGTTTTGCATCCGCGCTAGTCCAGTCCCTGCTCTGTCGTTAGTTAGCTAACCTAACGGGTAATGACGGGACCCAGTGGCGAATGCGGATGGCATATACGTACATCAGTATATTTTCGTTCTTTTTGGTGTGATCAATTGATGGGACTGCATTGATTCGGATCAATGCAAGTTAAAAACAAACCTAATCTGATGTTGTTGGAACACTTTTCAAAAAGCTGTTATTGCAAGGACGTTCACTTTTGTTTTGCATCGTGGTATTCATTTAGAATATCCTGCTCCTCAATCGACGAGGCAAGGGCCGAGATCCCTTCACCGGGAGTGACCCCTTGGACAAAAAGTTTGCGTCAGGGCATTAACTTCACTATAGCCGATTACTTTTGCTTTGCACCGTGGTATTCAGTTAGAATATCCTGCACCTCATTCTACGGGGAAAGAGCCGAGATCCCTTCACCGGGAGTGACCTCTTTAGCAACGGTTTTCGTCACTATATTTCTAAAAAGCTATCAGTTCCTTCAACGATATCAAGTTCATTACGTTAAAGGTTTTCGCCAGAAACCATTCGTAGCCCTCCGTCATTTCAGTTAAATATTCTGTAGTATTCAAGCTATGTATTTTGACCTCACGCCAAGGCATAGTGTTTGGTAGCTGCCGGGTATTTAGCTGTTGCATAGATAGATGCGTTGGTTTGGGACAGTCGTACTACTATTTTGGCCTACGTCAAGGGTATGTACGGGTGGGTTCAAATTAACCTGGATAATGACGGGTAGAACTTGACATGTGACTTATGATATTTTGACCTCACGCCAAGGTCATAAGAGCATGGGGCAGAAATCACATCGGGAGTTTCAAAAGAACTGAAACTTGCCAGATATGCGCATACCTTCTGGAGTGTAATACCGTGAGCGGATTCCGTCACGTTATCATGCGATGATAGTTGGATCCCGATTCCCACTGATGAGTTAGTTTACTCCTCGGGTGACCCCGACTAATTCTTCTTTCAGGTTTGGAGAAGAATTTGAGGTACAGTGGGAGGTTTCCAGATTAGATAAATTGGTGACCATTCCGATCTAGGTTAGAGTGCACGCTGAGTGTTTCTTTTCTCTCTCTCTTTGGCAGCGACCATTGACCCGACCCTAAGACTTTGACTCAGTGACCAAGTTGACCGAACCTTCTTAAACACCGGCTTTTGGATTGTCAGAATTGCAAACCTCATTGCCACTCCTACTTTTACCCTTTTCTCCCGGACACCCCGTTTTACTACGAACGTCCACTTCCATTGGACAAAACCATCGTATGGTTAGATACGAACTCGAAAGAATTTATTCGAGGATGGTTTCCGGTTCTGGAGAAAACGGATAGGATTATTCAGTTGTCTTTTCCTTTTACCCTCTCTCAGGTTACGAGTACTCCTTGGTTTAGGGGTAGTACACCTATTACGCAAATTGGATTGTCTTCTTCCAAACCTTAGGCTGGTGCCGACCGGTAGGGAATGAAGAAAACCAATTAGCATAACGATGGTGTGCAGAAGGTATTAAGTTCAGACAAAACAAGGGATTAGTAAGAGGGCAAAGTAAATTGCAACAGATATTCACGACCAAACCAAATATTTCGTTACCACTCCCACATCACCTTTGTATTTCTCCAGGACACTCCGTATCACTACGAAGATCCACAGTTTATTTGGATACTCCTTCGTATGGTTATATACGAACTCGAATGGAACTGGTTCTAGTTCGGGGATGGATTCTGGTTCAGGAGAAATAGGAATAAGTTTTATTCGGGTGTCTTTTGTCTTCACCTTCTCTCGCATTGCGAGTGTTCCTAGGATTAGGACAGTACACCCATTATTCTTATTGGATAGTCTTCTTCCAAACCATAGGCTGGTGCCGAACGGTAGGGAAGGAAGAAAACCATTTGGCCTAAAGGGGTGTGCAGAAGGTAATGACTAAAGACATATGAAGGGATGTGGAGAGATGGCAATGAATTATACGGTTGTAGTTGTGAATCTGGATAATGGAAGAGGCATTACTATGAATACCGGGATACCCCACGAAACATTTCAATGTTTCAGTTTCACTGTGTACAGTTAAAGGAAAACTGATTTCCCGATTAGACACTTGCTCCAGGGTATGTATTTACCAAGTATGATTCTCACATCTGTATGGTTTTACAGATGATGAGTGGGAGTAAGCTATTGGGAATTAGGTGATTGTCCTCATTATATCGGGATTCGTTGTAATCGGTGATATTTGAGGAAGTCACCTGGGTTATTTGCCGGACGGCAAGTATTTGGTTTTGAATATCCGCCGTTCTGCACCAATTTCAAATCGATGTATCTGTACGTCTATTTTCATAGAGTGAGATATACCTTTTTGAAATTATGTCTATGACATTTACCTATATCAGCGGATGGTTAGGTAAGGAGCATTAAACAGCGGTGTAATTCTTCATAACCAAAGGTAAGTTTTCAACCTACAACACACAGGGAATGAGTTGTCAGACTCAAGGGACTTATACAGTGTATTGTATGTTGTCCAGGGTCCATCAGGACAGAGGGGTTGGTCCTCGTACTACATTCAGTTTACTTATGACTTCTCTAGTTTTTAGACAGGTGTTTCGTGGAAACACAGGATCTGAATTTTGAGAAGTTATAGGTATTTGAATAGAGTAGAGAACCAGGTATAGCAAATATCGGGATTCTTCAAAGAGATCGAAGATGTAGATACTTGTGTATGGTATTCAGTTGATAGTAATGATAAAGAGATCTTGCTTCTCTTTCAGGTTACTCATAATTGGAAGCATTCCTGAGTTGAGTAACGCTGATCGGCCTCCTTCCGTTTAGTTGAAATGCGCTGGGGACAGCTGCATGATTTGAATCTGGTTCAATTAAATCAGTGCCTCTGTTTCTATATTGGATATAGAACAGTTCATATCTTAACGATGTTAAGGTACGGGGAGTTGTCCGGCTTATGCTTAAAACCAGACACTGGACAACTCAAGGCACGTTTCTGTAATGGCTGTTTGTGGGTTGACCCAGGCAATGACGAGGGTTGACTTTCTACCATCTGGATGAACAATAGCGATATTGTTCTAGACTCGCCACAGTTTTATTAAAAATGGATTTTTTCAGAAAACAGTAGTGGGAGTATGGTAGAACTGGAAGTGATTCCAAAACCACAAACGATTACTGAAGATTTGACAAGGAACCTAAAGATTCAATCTGGATTGACATTCCACTGGCCACTCCGCAGATAAGGTGGGTAACTTCAGGCACCCGAGAGGTACTACGGTAGCCTCAAGGACGGTGACAGGGAAGTTCTTGTTTACCCACAATTACCATTGCTGTTGTTCCAGGTTGCGAGACCCGGCGGAAGGATGAGTATAGCGTCGTTCTAAACAAGTTTTAGAAGTGTACGTCTATATGACTCTGCCAAAGGGTTGTCGTAGTCAGTGGGAGCAGCGGAAGCATTGGTGGACAGGCAGCTTATGTCTATTTATAGACTAAAGCAGATGTAGCGGAGATAGATCATCTATTTCTGACATGACAGTCATGGGTTTGACTTCATCAGAATAGGGGATGGATCTGTTGAGAAGGTAGTAGGGTGTGATATCCTGGTATTTGGATGATATACACAGAGTAGGAAAAGAAACTCCTACACTACGATCGGTTATACTTTGGTCGTCACACAGTGGTTTCTCCACAAAGGAAATGGATTTTATATCAGACATACTGGTCACTAGATCTATGGTTTTAGATCTAGATTTGGGTGGTTTCCCAATCAGGGTATTTGACAGCATTCTAAGAGTATTTAGGATGGACGACTCCTGGCACGGCAGTGTACCTGCAGGTAATGGAGTCACCCTCTCCAAAGGTGTCTTACAGACTAAAGGGGAGAGGGACGGGCATGATTGGCAGATCACTTGCTCAGGCAATTGAGTCAATCGTGAGATGTCAAGTGCCACACCAGATGTTGTTCTTGCACTAGATGCAATAAGTTGACATTAATCCAATCCTGGAGAAACAGTCGGAAGCAGTTTTAGAACATAAGTGGATGTTCTAGGGATATGATAACGACAGCCTCATTCAGGAGACAGTTATCATTCCAGGCTTCCAAGGTGACATGGACGACAAGGAGGTTGTCAGAGTTATAGTTTTCCTTCTGATGAGGGGCAGTATTTTGGACAGGTGATCCAAGGCAATACTGAGGGAGGCATGGCGCAGGATACTGATTAAGTTCAGTTGACGATACAGTCTAAGAAGTTTGGATTTGGAGTTCATTTATGAGCTATGTCCCATCAGACATCCAGACACATTCTAAGACAGGTATTGCTCTTTTCGGGAGATGGCTTTCTCCGCGAACTTGAGATATAGAGAGACATAGAAAGAAACAACTAAGCGGATCCACTCACTGAGGCTATTCCTCGAACGCAATAGTTCCGCAAACGAGCTTTGTGAGACTGACTAGTAGAGGAGTTGGATGTTCGGTATCACACGGGCTGTGAGTATGCGACATCGCAATAATTAGCCTTGAGTGCAAGTGGGAGATTGTTGGAGATAGTGCCCTCAGAGTCAATTATTAGGTCACAGGTACGTGATTGTAATGATTGAGGGAAGACCTATCCCGGTAGGACAGTCTTACTCGAGATGATAGTATGCTATCTGGTTTACCTTTATCATCGTGTACTGTTTTAGGTGACCTGACACGTCGCTATTACACGTTGATAGAGCCCCTAGGATTCTTGCTTGACCACCAGCAGTATGAGGGCGATCATATAAGTGGGAGCTGGGGTCTATAAGCTTATCCTTAAAAGGTCCCTAGTCGTGGGAGTTTCGAGACTGGGCATCGATACTCCATTAGTAGACTAGTGTATACAGTCGAGACCCCGACGAGGGGCGGTGGCCGGTCTCACAAGCCACTGGTGTCAGTTGGATCACCTAAGATGTATACAGGTGCTCATTGGGTTATGAGTACACCGGACAGGACTCGCCGGGAACATGCTAGTTGGTCATATACCAGACGTCAGATGGCAGTTCCCTGGTGACATGTGTGCAGGTTAGTTCATCGACCTGGGGATCGTCATTTGTCTCATGTGAGTTCCCACTGTACTTTGATTACTACCCTACCACGGCTCAAAGGAGTCGTGCAAACAGGTTTTAGTTGGGTATAGTCCCGAGCCACATGGAGGAAGTGAGCGTATCTTCAGGGGGTTCGTCTCTCCCGGTATTGGGGGTGAGGTCGTGCTGTGTCTAGGAGAGCCATTACACAAAGTCCTTGGCCAAGGAAAGGAGATTTACTGGTAGGTATTCCAGTAGTATCTCAGGGTGTTCTGGGCTACACTCCGACACGACTTGTACTGCTTTTGGGGGTCTGACTTTTACCAACCCCTAGGCCCGCCATGCGATACTCATAGACGAACGGACCGAACTGCACGGATATTGTCACTGACAGGCTCAGTAAGGTTGTCAGGCTGAGTTCACTCACAGACATCCCTTTCAGTCAGTACCTGGTAGCCCGTTACGTATTGGCTTATACCTCTGACGTGCTAGTGGTTAAATCCACAACCGAGGTGTTGACGAGTCTTTAGAGTCCCCCACATTCAGTTACTCAGCTTTCGGGCGAAATGTTGTAGAGGCCGTATGGAGATATGGCAAGGTCCGATCAGATACGTGCGGTATTGCATGGATCAGGATCGGACAGATTGTACTATAGGCCGTATGGTTATATGGCAGGGTTCGATCAGATACGTGCGGTATTGCACGGATCAGGATCGAACAGATATTACTAGCCGGTTTTGGTATAAGCCGGATCCTAGTATAGTACAGTGGAGATTTTGTCTCATTGCATTTGTATTTCGGTCGGAATACAAATGCGGGTGTGTATGCACAGTATCGGGGTTTTCCTGTAATTTATTACGGGACCAGTTTTATGGAGTTGCCAGTTTGCTTTCCGTTTTGGCCAATTTCCATTGTTCCGTTCATTGGCCGAAGATTGGTGGAGGAGGGTTTATTTGCATTGTTGCAAATAGGCATTTGTGGAGGGGGTTCTTTGCATCTTTTGGCATCATGATGGTTTTCATGATGTGCACCATCATTGACTTCTCCTTCTCATGATGGATTGACTTTGTGGACTTGATGGTTGTGGTTGTGTGTGGTTTTTGTTTGTTATCATGTTCTTTCATGATTCCCTTTTTCATTATTGTTCCACCCACCCCCTTGACCTTTTCTCTTTCTCTCTCCAATCACACTTGTGAAGTGGGGGGGGGGCCGGCCATTCCAAAGTGGAATGGGATTCATTTCATTTTTGGGTGGAAAAATGTTACTCTCATTTTTGGTATGCTACATTTTCCCCACCTCTCTCCAAGCCCTCTTTTTCTTCCACCAAATGGCAAAGCTCCAAAACCCCAAATGAGACTTGTGGACTACATATTCTACAGCGAACCTTGGGCACGTCGAGTAGCCGGCTTCGTGCCCGAGTTGCCTCGGCATTGAGGTGGGAGCCCGTAAAAGAAGTAGGCGATGTGGTGCACTTCCGGCGACGAGGAGGAGACCGGAGCTTCCGCAGGAGATCGGGACGATGACGAGAAGACCGGAGGACTTGGATCGTCGGTATATCTCTAACCCATCTTCTAGTTAGCTTAGACTTGTTAATGGTTACGATCCGGGTGTTTAGTGCGCGGTGGTACCGGTTTGCTAAGTCCGCAAAATTTAAGTTTATCACCGCTTCCGCAATTGGCCGCCGGATTGACGGCCGGGGCGCCGCCGTGCACTTACACTTTCTTCCTCTTTCCCTTGGCTTTCGCCTTGGACCTAGAGGAAGAAGATCCTCCTACAAACAAAGCGGGTGTTTCCCTACCCTTCTGTAGGGTGCCCTCTGCGCTCCTCAGCAGGTTGAGGAGTTCTGAAAGCTCAACTTCCTTTTCTTGTAAGTTGAAGTTCAGTATAAACTGGGCGTAAGTGGATGGAAGGGACTGGAGAATTAAATCCGTATAGAGTTCACTGTCCAACGTGGTCCCAAGTTCTGCGAGCTCCTCAGTGTAGCCAATCATCTTAAGCACGTGGTCCGCTACCGATGATCCGACGGCCAACTTTGTCGAAAATAACTTCTTCGACACTTCGTATCTTTTGATACGAGACTGCTCTCCATACAATTCTTTTGTATGGAGAAATATAGACTCAAGGTCCATATTCTCATGCCTCCTCTGATGTTCGTTGTCTATAGAGGCAAGCACGAGGCACCTGGCCTTCGCGCAATCAATCTCCCAAGTCTTACGGATTTCCTTATCCGCGACGCTGGAGGTGGGACCTGGGACGGGGGGAGCTTTGGTGGTAAGAAGATACCCCAGCTTGTCATAAGCGATTGCCAATTTGACATTCCTGAGCCAATCTTTGTAGTTTGGCCCTGTCAGTATGTTTTTATCTAGAAGTAACTTAAGTCCAGTCATTTCGATTTGGTCGCTGCAGGGGGGAGAGAAGAAACACTTTAGCACGATGCTCTTGCAAGTTTAGAATGGTTTTTAATTTGTCTAAACAGGATGGCTCCCACTGTCTCTCGAATCCCTCCTCAAACCACAAAGGAAGAATTAGCCGGGATCAATCCCACCGCACAATACTTGCTTAACCGTTCAGCCAGGCCAGTGTTGGTACTTCGAGGGAGGTTTTCCAACGCTTTCGCGAAGTTCCTTAATTTAAGAACCTCTTTTCCGTGGGGGCGTAGCCCCGCTAACACCTTTCTAGGCACCTACTAGGTTTATAGCATTGATCGTTTAGTGAGAAATTTCCCGAGGAGTAGCATATACTCACAGTAGGATCGGGATCCAAATATCATCGCGTGACGAAACTGAAGGAATCCTACCAGAATCACCACACTCCAAATGGTATGCAAATCTAGCAAGTTTCAGTACTTATGAAACTCCCGATGTGGATTTTTGCCCCATGCTCTTATGACCTTGACTAAGGCCAACAAATCATAAGTCACATGTCAAGTTCTTCCCGTCGTTATCCAGGTTAATTTGAACCCACCCGTATATACCCTTGACTATGGCCAACAAGGCAATACGACTGTCCCAAACCAACGCATTCTATCTATGCAACATATGAATACCCACCAGCTACCAAACACTGTGCCTTGACTAAGGCCAACAAACACAGCTTGAATACTGTTGAATATTCATATGAAACGACGGAGTGCTACGGATGGTTTTGGCGAAACCGTGAACGTAGTGAACTTGATATAATCGATGGAACGAGATAGCTTTTAGAAGGAGTGGCTCAAGCTCCGCATTTAAAAGTTAGTTTTGAAAAGAACCGAGTGGTTTTTCGAAAGTGTTCCAACGATTTTAACTTGGTTTATTATCTTGCATTAGTTCTTTTAATGCGTGATATTCTTGCATTAGTTCTTTTAATGCGTCCCATCATTTTATCCTACCATTGCAGAAAACAACCAAAATATGACGTACGCTTATGCCATTCGCATTCGCCACGGGGTCCCGTCATCACTCGTTAGGTTACTTAACTAACGACAGAGCGGGGGCTGGGCTAGCGCGGCTGTAAAACATAAGCAACGCCTAAATAGAAAGCAATTATAGACATTACAGATCACAGATGAATACATTGGATATACTAGCAATCCGCAATCCTTTCGAGCCTGCAATGAAAAGCGGATTACACGGTCGCGGTGAATAGCCAAATACCCCACCCAAGACCCCTACGGGTGCGGCAAACTACCCGCCAAGTACTTGGCAGTTTGTGCACCCCTCCATGGGTCTATCCTAGGAGCAAAAACAGTAAAAAGAATTATACAATGACGGCTACAACCCCGACCCGGTTGTGCGGCCAAACAAATAATAATATTACATCAATTTACATTTACAATGAATGAAAGAAAAACAAAAGCTCATCTCACATCCACCCCGGCTATTCATCCGCGACAGTCCAACACATTCATATACACAATCCAATATCAAACACAGATCATGTATAACCCCGACCAATGGACTTATAGCGATTAGCCGACGTTCAATACATGCAAACATCACAGATATAACCATCATAGTCAAAGTGCAGTGAAGTTCGGAAAAAATACGGAATTATAGGACCCCAAAAGTAAATTTCTGTTCTGGAAAATCTGGGCACATATAATATATTTTAAAAATCCCAAAACCAACACAGAGACACACTGCACGAAAAACGATGACGAGAGGACAACAAACGGCGGCGGTTCCGCGGTAAATGCCTACCTCATGCCGCGGAACCGCGGCGGTTTGAATGAATCATGGGATCGTTTTTCTTGGGTATTCACACAAAACCCTGAGCCGAATTTAGGTGTATAACAAATCTCGTTTTGACCAGAAAATTTTTTAACAGAAACTAGGGTTTTGTAAAAGTTTGGTTTCTGGATTTTTCGGTTCCGAACTTCGTTACACTTCACTACCAAGCTAGTTTAAGTTTAGTTAGGCTCTGATACCACTGTAAGTCCACGTTGCGACCCCCGGTGCTTACGGGGAGGCGGAAACGGTATAAAAAACAAATTTTTATCGCAAGGGGCAACATGGACTAAACAATGTCGGGATCGTGTCTAAACTAAACTAGCAAGCATACAAAGGAGCGTTAGCTACTCGGATGAAGAGTTATACCTAACTTGAACTCCTTCTTCTTGAAACCTTGTAGAGGTTGATGGTTCTTGCCCCGTAGCCTTCTTCCGTCGAAGATGGATCCACCTGAGGGTTCAACCTTTGGGCTCTTTCTCGAACTTTGAGTGAACTAGAATCTCCGGCTTGCTAAACCCTTGATCCTAGAGTGAGTAGAGAGTGTCTAAGGGGTGCTTTTCTTTTAAGGAGAGGGATTCTCAACACATGAGAAGGATTCTCCTTTGGCTAGAGGAAGAAGAAGATGAAGTGAGGAGAGAGAAGCTAAATGATAGAATGAGCTCTTTTCTTTTTGCAACCATAACAAAAAGCAAAAGAATTATCAAATTAATAATAATAATGAAAATGAAATGGTTGATGGAAAGTTTAGGAATGTCCATTATCATTTCAAACATTAAATGAATTTGCTAGAATCAAAGAGCATCTTTCTTTTGTAATGATGATGGTCAAAACTTCAACCATGGTCAACAAGTCAACCATGGTCAACAAGTCAACATAAAAACCAACCATGACACAATTTCATTTTATTAATATTATTAATTGATATAACATAAATCCATTAGGGTTTGGAAAAAGACAACTGTCAACTGTGCATACGCACCCGTTCCGAAACCCTAATGAAAGTCCTCTTCCTCTTCCTCAAATAACTGTGCATACACACCTGCATCCTTGTTCCGAGGAACATGAATACTGAGAGATAAAAAGCAACCCCAAAACATATACCAGTATCTGACTCAAACCAGAGCCAGCCAGTAATATCCGTCCGGACTCCAAACGTGCACAAGTGCGCGGATGAGAACGAACCCTGTCGCAAATCATGCGACCTCTACTCTGTTTTGCCCAGAGGCGAATACCCTCTGTGTGGGACTCTAAAGACTCGACACTACGCTGGCAGTGGGTTTAACCACAGACCGCAAGCGGCACTAGCTGTGCATAACGATCCCCAGGTAGATGCCGACAAGAAGGCTGACGAGGTGAAACCCCATCTGAACTCCTACTGAGTCGGAATGTGACATTCTCCGTACAGTCCGGTCTGTTCGTCTAATACATCGTATGTCGGGCCTAGGGGGCGGTAAAACGTCAGTCCCCTAATAGCGGTACAAGTCGTGTCGGAGTGAAGCCCAAAACACCCTGAGATAACACTGGAAGCCTACCAGTATATCTCGCTTGCCCTGGCCAGGGACTACTCGTGTAATGGCTCTCCTAGACACAGCGCGATGTTAACCCCCAATACCGGGAGAGACGAATCCTGTCTAACCGTCACTGCCTCCAAGTGCTTCGGGACTACACCCAACCACCACCTGTTTGCACGACTCCTTTGAGCCGTGGTAGGGTAGTGATCAAAGTGCAGTGGGAACACACTTGAGGCGAAGTGCCAGTGTCAAGTCAGCGGACTAAGCTGTACTCATGTCACCTGG
Source organism: Agapanthus africanus (assembly GCA_030015575.1). Taxonomy (NCBI): domain Eukaryota; kingdom Viridiplantae; phylum Streptophyta; class Magnoliopsida; order Asparagales; family Amaryllidaceae; genus Agapanthus; species Agapanthus africanus. The sequence continues at coordinate 61,047,359 of JASDDO010000029.1, forward strand.
GAACTGATAACTGACGATAGGTATAATACCAACCTGTCAGTTCCCGACGAGTCCTGTCCAGTGTACTCGTAACCCAACGAGCACCCGTATACTATCTCCAGTACGACGTACTGATGGCTGTGGGACAGACCATCTCCCACACTGGGATGAGAAGCGCATACGCTAGTCTACTCCGGAGTATCGATGCCTTGTCTCGATAGTCCTGCGACTAGGGACCTGTATAAGGATGTGCTTATAGATTACGCAGCCCCCACTAGTGTGACTGCCATCACAACGCTGGTAATCAAGCAAAGATCCTAAGGGCTCCACTAATGCGTATAAGTGATATACTGAAATAAACACAAGTACACATTGAAGTAGAAACAAACCAAGTAGCATACTACTATATTGAGCAAGATCGTTTATACAAGGTGAATATCCCAAGCTTCCATCAAGTAATATACAAACTAGTATGATACAGTAATGGCCTCTAGGGCATATACACTAACACACTGTGCTTTGATTTCCTTCCTACCACGACTCAAAGGAGTCGTGCAAATAGGTGGATTTTGCCTACAGTCCTAAGTCGCATGGAGGCAGTGAGCAATAGAAGGGGTTTCGTCTCTCCCGCTTTTGGGAGTTGATGTTGTGCTATGCTTGATTGGCTATAACAGCAAGTCCCTAGCCAGGGCTGATGAGATTTACTGGTAAGTGTTATCAGTAGTTTCTCGAAAGGTTATAGGCCACACTTTGACATTACTTATCGAGTTAGTGGGGTCTGACGATTCTACCCCCAGACTCGATATTCGACATATCAGACGAAGAGACCGGACTGTATGGTAAGTGTTGCTTATAGGGATTATGGGAGTTTGGACAAGTTTTCTTGTGGATCTTCTATTTATTCAATACCTAGGTAGCCGTTACATCCAGCTAGTACCGCTGACGGCTTATGGGTATCTGATGTGATCATTACCTACTGCTGACGTATTGACAAGTCTTTAGAGTCCCATATAGAGGTTTCCTAGCTCAAGCGAAACAAAGTAGGGCACGTATGGAGATATGTGCAGGAGCTTGATTAAATACAAGTATATGATACCATATTCTAATCTACCGATATTTAATATCAGCCAGGTTATATATGATATAACCGTATTATTTAATCAAGTGTTGATTCAATGATTTGATTTATATATATGTTTATATATATTTGATATTAGCCGGATTATATATGATATAATTGAATTATTGAATCAAGTATTGATTTAATAACTAATATTGAATATTAGTAGGTTATATGTGATATAACCGGATTATTGAATCAAGTGTTGATTTAATAATTTGATATAGATATATATATAGTAGATTTTAGCCGGTTATATATGATATAACCGGATTATTGATTTAATAATTTGATAGATATATTTATATATTTGATATATATATATATGTATATATATATATTTATATATATAAACTAATATTAAGCTTATTTAAGATTTTCTTCTCTTTATATTTATTTATATATGTGATATAATGTGTCATGCTAGATGATACATGGGACTAGGATGTATGAGAATCACAAAAGAGGTGAGGATGAGAAGATAATGATCAATATATATGAATTAAACAAAAAGAGAAATGAGTCATGGTTTGTAGAAGGATTGAGAAGCCATGACTCACCTCTTCTCATTTGTTTTTATTCATTGATATTTATCATTCTCATCTCATTCTTATCACTTGAGATATGGTTCAAAACTCATCCAAGTTCATCTTCTTCATTATCTCTTCACTAGAATTTTCTTGAGTTGAGAAAGAGAAAAGAGAAAAATATTTTTATTGAGAAAATCTCATACTTCATCAACCTACACTAATCTAGCCAGTTAGCTTAGGTTGTTAACTTCACTTATACCTTCATTAGTGAAGTGTGAGCTTGAGTGAGAGAGAATTCAAGGTGGATCATCTTCGGCGACGAAGACGACAAGAAAGCATGTTCCAACCTTCAAGTGGAGCCTTAAGAAGAGTTCTAGGGACTTCAACTTTAAGCTATAGAAGTGAAGGACTAGACTACAAAGGTTGTAGACTCTTTACACTTAGTATAGAACTTGTTTGCATAGTTTAAAAACCCTAATTCTCTAGTTCGACTCTTGTTTAGTATAATTAGCACTCTAAAATTTTAAAATTGCATACTTGATACTCATATAAACCTAGTAGAGGTGCTAAGACATACTTTCATCTCTCACTCAAGCTCACACTGTAAGTGCACGGTAGCGCCTCGGCCGTCTAACAGACGCCAAATGCGGAACAAATACTTTTTGACTGGCGCTATCGTATACTATAACCCGGATCTGCCATTAAAGCTAAACTAACAAACTAGAAAGTGGGTAGAAATGTTATACCGAACGATCCGAGTCCTTCGGTCTTCAACCATCACCCCACGCTTTGTTGCGGCTGCTCCGATCTCCTGAATCTCCAGTCTTCTCGTCCAGGTGGCACCACGTCAACGGATCTTTAAACGGGCTCCCGCCTCTGAACCGAGGCAACTCGATAATCAAGTTTGCTAAAATAGATGACCAAGATGATGTAGAGAATGAGTAGAACACTTTGTCTCTTTACGTCCAAAACCATGGACGAACGGTTAATGAAGTTGCCTTTTTGGAATTGGGTGAAATGAGAATTGAATATACTAATTTCCATGAATCCAAAACCTTAATCTTTTTCCCAAAAGTCAACCATTGCCTTCACAATGAAGGGCCGGCCACTATAATGAGGGAGGGTGAGTGTAGGAGGGAGAGGAAGGTAGCCTTAAGCAATAATGTATCATGAAGAAATATCTTAGCACAAACAAAATGCATTAATGCAATTAATGACTCATCTAAACCTATTCAACACCCAATTAATGCTAATGAATGAGTCACAATCCTTGTCACCAATCTAGAAGCTTCTAGAACCACGACTCACCCTATGACTCACCAAGTGACGAGAAGATAAATCCGCATTTAACCGAATGTTAAATACGGCCGATAGAAAACTGGAAACTGGCAACTTCCAAAAGCGATCCTGAAACGAATTTCAGGATAACCCCGTAATGGTATAAACATACCCGCATTTGTATTACGACTGAATATAAATGCAACTGAGACAAAGATATTATATCTACACAGTATAATACTCGGATCCGGCTTAAACCAAAGCCCACCAGTATTTGTTAGTTGTATGTATGCCCTAGAGGCCAGTATTGTACAGATGTTGTATATTATATTGGATGCTTGGACATATATAGAGATGACTTTCTTGCTCGATATGATAGTATGCTATCTGGTTATTCTTTACCTTAACATGTACACTAGTCTCTTTATACTGTCTTATAGTTACATGTTGGTAAAGCCCTTAGGATGTGTACTTGACTACCTGGACTATGATGCGGATCATACTAGTGGGGACATGGTAGTCCATAAGTACATCCTTCAAGGTCCCTAGTCGTGGGTGTATCGAGACGGGGCATCGATATACCAGTATAGACTAGCGTATACGCTTCTCGACCCATGTGATGGGCGATGGATGATCCCATATCCATTGGTGTTTGACATCAGAGATGGTGTACGGGTGCTCAGTGGAGACTGGGTACACTGGACGGACTCACCGAGAACTCCCAGATGGTATTATACCTCACGTCAGATGGCAGTTCTCAGGTGACACTTGTACAGGATAGTCTGTAGACCCAAGATCGTCATAGAGTCTTGTGTGATTCCCACTGTGCTTTGATCTCCACCTTACCACGTCCATGAGGGCGTGCAAAACGGTGGTCTTTGGGCACAGTCCCGAGTCACATGGAGGCAATGAGCGATAGGAGGGGTTTCGTCTCTCCCGGTATTGGGGGTTGATGTTGCGCAGTGCTCGATTGGCCGTAGCAGGGAAGTCCCTGGCCAGGGCTGATCAGAGATTTGCTGGTAAGTGTTACCAGTAGTTTCTCGACCCGTTATGAGCCTCACATCGGCGCGAATTATCGGGTTATTGGGGTCTGACGTTTACCACCCCTAGACTTGATATGCGACATATCAGACGAAGAGACCGGACTGTATGGTAAGTGTTACTGGTCGAATTCGCAGGAGTGTGAGCGGGCTAGCTCGTCGATCTTCTGATCGCTCAATACCCGGGTGGCCGTTACATTTAGCAGACCGCTTGCGGCTTGTGGGTGCTTGATATGATCATCATCTGCTACCGGCGTATTGACGAGTCTTTAGAGTCCTACACAGAGGTTTCCTGGTTCAAGCGAAACGAAATAGGAGCGCATATGAGATGTGTGCAGGACCGAGAATAATGCGTGTATGTGATACCGCATTTCATTCTCGCGATATATGTTTCGATTGGTTATATTCGATATGACCTAGTTATCGAATCATTGATTCGATAAATCGATACATTGAATACTAGTCGGTTATGTGCGACATGACCGGATCATTGAATCAAATGTTGATTTAATGATTTAATGTATAATTATATATTTGATATATTGCTTTGCATTAACTAGTATTGGTTCACTTTAAACGGATTTTTCTCACTTGGTGTGCACATTGTATATGTGATATATTTTGTGTACACTTGTTTGTATCATGATTGATGATGCATAATAACTTGGCTTTGTGTGAAGAATTGAACCATGGTTATGATAAGGGTTAGGGTTTTTGATTATTCACTTAATTATTTATCCATTATTTATTCATTTAATTAGGTGAAAGAAAACAAAAAGGGTTTCTTTTCTTCATGAAGCTTTTTGAAGCTTCATGAAACTTTGACCAAAGTCATCCCTTTTGTCTTCATCCTTAACCCTAACCACTAATCTAACCTTGGTCAATTCTCTACACATAACCATGGTTTACTTTATGATAAGTATTGATTTTCCTTTTTATTTCAATTACTTATCATAACATTATCATCATCTTCTTCATCTTCTTCTTCTTCTTCTTCAAGCTTGCTACATCAATGGCAACTTGAGTTTTAGTGAGAGAAATCCAAATCTAAAGTGAACCCACCTCCTATTTCTTCATCCTCTACCTCTTGCCAAGTGGTTTTGGGTGTTTTCTTCACAAGTTTCACTTCTTGGTGAAGTCGAAGCTTGAACTAGTGCAACCTCGACCTAGATCGTCTTTGACACGAAGCCGACGACCTTGCTCGCCCGTTTTCCGATGAAGCCGACGAACGAGTCGAGGATTCATGATGGACAGCGAGGGCATGATCACGTGGAGCTAAGGAGGTGGAAATCCGGATCTACAAAGGTTGTAGCATCTAACCTATAGTTAAATAGTTAACTAGTTTTCCGTTTCGCCTAAACATCTAGTCTAAGATCCGTAGTCTAGGGTTTCTCGGCACCATTTTTTTTTAAATTGGCATGTTCGATGCCTTGTGAGACTTCACTAGGGTGCCTAGGAACCCTACAGTGGTATCAGAGCCTAGCTAGAGCCTTAGGCGAAGTCTAGACGGAGTTTGAAGTCCGAACGAACCCGAAACCATAATTCCAAGGTGCTCTCTGGATAATTTCTGAAATCTTGGATTTTTGTCAATTAAAAATATGCAGAAAATCAAGCAGGGTCTTATATGAAATACTGTGAAATTCGAGGGCCTGATTCAACTTTTCCAGCGCGGAACCGCGGCATGCGCCATGCATACGCGGCGGTTCCGCGGCCGTACTGTCCCCTTGTCTGGTGATTTTTTCACAGTAATTCATGAATTCAGATATTATATTTTCTGGGTATTTTTATTGTGACTCTACAGAAGAGTATTTTGGGGTTGCTTTGGGGATTCAATTATTCGTTCGGGTTATCAGATTTTGTCTATGTTGATTTCCGGATAACTTTAGAATATGTTAAAAAGTTCGACCGGATATAAATACCCAATTTTTCCCCTGTCGGGAAATTTCCAAGTGTTGGATTTTTCCGTAGTTTAACGACGTTCTAAGTAGTGCAAGTAACGCGATGGACCCTCTAGAAGACAACAAACCTTAACTCGATTATGTGACCGTCTTAAACTGCTCTTTGAACCTTCGGGTTTGGGGCAGTACGGCATGCCACATGTGAGGCGTTGGCTTGACCCTTCTACGGCTGGACCGTCAGTACTGAGGCACGAACTGAATGTTGTTAGACTTATTTCATGTGTTGAGCTGTATCGGGAAAACTTGGGTATTCGACTGTTCGATCGGAAAGTTTAACATTTTCTGTTTATCTGGAATGTGATACAATAATTGGAATTCACAAACAGTTATGAGATAACTGAATGAATGTTATAAATTTAGCAGTTTAGTCCCATATGATATTGAAAAGAGTTTTCGATAATGAGACTAAAATACGGGATTTATATCTGTTAGGCATGTGATGTCTAAGTATTTCATTTGATTAGGCATGCGATGTCTAAAGTAGTTGCGGATTCCAATTGTTGTAGTTTTACACTTTCTTTTCTGTGACCGTAAGTGTAGTATGTTCATATCGCCGGTTTCGTTGCTATACGTCAACGACAATTGGGGTATGCATACTTACTTACGTTGATGACATGTGATGTTATGTGTTGCTGGATATGTTATATTGGATCGTCGTATTCGAATAGCCGGGGGTTTTTATGTGAGATGAGTGTTTTTCATTTTCTTTCATGTAAAAACTTGTATGTAATATTCTTTTATTTGGGGCACTTCCAGGTAGCGGAAGCTGTCACCCTTTGTATATTATTTACTTTTCCGCATTAGGATAGACCCAAGGAGGGGAGCACAAGTAACCGGGTTCTGGGGTCCAGTGGGAGACCAACTCGAGGAATCGAGTCCGGGTCTCCTAACCCTAGAATTGGCAGGGTTGCTTGCCGCTCTCGTAGGGGTCTAGGGGTGTGGGATTGGCTATTCATCACGATCGTGGAATCCGTGTTTTATACTGGCTCGTATTGAAAACACGGACGTCCTAGTATATCCAATATTTCATATGTTTATTCTGCTGTGATATCTGTGTTGTGACTCTGTGATGGATATAGTATATAGTATATATGATATATTATATAGACGTTACTTATGTTTTTCACCCGCACTAGCCCTGCCCTGCTCTATCGTTAGTTACCTAACCTAACGGTGCACGAGGGGACATCGAGGCGAATGCGGATGGCATAAGCGTACGTCATATCTATCTGTGATGTTTAGGTATTTAAATGATGGGACTTCATTAATGTGATTAATGAAAGAAAAGAAACCTAAGATGTTGTAGAATCAAATTTTAAAACAAAACAGGTAGCTACAGTTCTTGCTTTGCATAGCGGTATATATGATATACCCTGCACCTTATTCGATGAGGAAAGGACCGAGATCCCTTCACCGGGAGTGACTCCTTTAGCAATAACTGGTAGATGCTACACACTCGGTTTGTTTTTGATTGCTTCTATAGTTTCTGCTTTGCACAGTGATATATATGATATATCCCGCACCTCATTCGACGAGGAAAGGGCCGACGATCCCTTCACCGGGAGTGACCCCTTTAGCAAAACTAGAAAAGCCTCAAAATCACTCCATTTTAAAACTTCATTTGATTCTACAACGATATCAAGTTCATTACGCAATAGGTTTTCAGAAAAACCTGTCGTAGCCCTCCGTCATTTCAGATAAGAACTGTTTAGTATTCGTGCTGCGTTTGTTGGCCTTTGTCAAGGCGTAGTGTGCGGTAGCTGAATAGTGATTATCTGCTTATGCATATGATGCAGATTGTTTCAGGGTAGTCGTGCGACCTTGTTGGCCTTTGTCAAGGGCCGTGTGGGTGGGTTTGATTCAATCAAGAAATGACGGGTTGAACTTGACTAGCATGCTATGATTTGTTGGCCTTTGTCAAGGTCATAGGACGCTAGGGGCAAAATATTATCGGGAATTTCAAGTGTTGAAATTTGCAATGAGATTGCATACCTTCTATGAGATAGTTGGATCCCGATACCCACTGCGAGTAAGAGTTACTCCTGGAAGAGTTCTACACATTGCAATTAGCTGATCAAGTAGGTGTCTAGAAAGGTGTCAACGGGGTTACGCCTCTGGGAAAACGAGGTTTACATTAATTAGGTTCGTGCGAAAGCACGGGGGACCTCCCTCAAAGTACCGACACTGGCCTGGCTGAAAGATTGGCGAACTTGTAGTGTGTAATTAATCCCGGCTAGTCTTTCCTTTTAGGGTTTGGAGGAAGATTTGATAAAAAGCAGTGGGAGCCATCCTAATTAGATAAGATAATAACCAATCTGATCTTGCACGAGCATACGCTAAAGTGTTTTCTTCTCTCTCTCTCCAGGTAGCGACCATTTCATGCCTTAATAAAGATAATAATATGGATGTATTGACCGAACCCGCATGTTATACTGTGCTGGGGAACGTTGGTTCCGTTCTTTCCTATAAGAGTTATAGGAATGAACAGGATATAGGGGAATAACAGGATTCCCATGCCACCCGAATGAAGAAAGTACATGATGATGCATTTTCTTCGGGTGTGTTCGTTACTGAGAACTGTTTCTCCATTTGCTCTACGTCCTGGGTATTGGATACCGGGTCAGGATCCCATATATGTAATCAGTTACATGGGCTTAGGAAAGGTAGAGAACTTGGAGAAGGTGATAAAGACATTAGAGTTGAAAATGGTGCAATTGTTGCAGCTAAGACTGTCGGGGAATATCACCTTGTATTACCAACTGGTAATATATTGGTTCTGAACGAATGCTATTACATGCCGAACCTGATATGCAACATTATATCGGTTTCTTTGCTAAGTAAAGAAGGATATAATTTTGTATTACAGGACAATGTTATGAACATTTTCCATAACCAAAAGTTGGTTGGATCAGGCACGTTATGCAATGGCATTTATGTTCTAAATCAATCTACAGTTCTGAGCATAACAAACACACACAAGAGGAAGAGTTCTGAACTCAACGAATCCTTCTTGTGGCATTGTAGACTGGGTCACATCAATGCGACACGACTAGCTAAGTTGCATAAAGATGGATATTTAAATCCGTTTGAATTTTCATCTTATGACACTTGCCAGTCATGTCTCAAAGGCAAGATGACCAAAACTCCGTTTACGGGACACGGAGAAAGAGTTACCGAACTCTTAGGACTGATACATAGTGATGTATGCGGTCCTATGTCTACACATGCCAAGGATGGTTCTTCGTACTTCATTACATTCACTGACGATCTCTCTAGATTCGGATATGTGTTCCTGATGAAACACAAATCAGAAGCTTTTGAGAAATTTAGAGAATATAAACAAGAAGTCGAGAACCAAACCGGAAAAAGTCTTAAAATCCTACGATCTGATCGAGGAGGGGAATACTTGAGCAATGAATTCCAGGACTTCCTAAAAGAGAATGGGATTCTCTTTCAGCTGACTCCTCCATATACACCACAGCACAACGGTGTATCAGAAAGGAGGAACCGCACCCTATTAGATATGGTACGCTCTATGATGAGCACAGCTGAGTTACCTATTTCCTTCTGGAGTTATGCGCTGGAGACAGCAGCATACCTATTGAATCAAGTTCCATCTAAATCTGTACCTACCACACCATATGAGATATGGAGTGGGAAGAGACCATGTCTTAAACGAGTTAAGATATGGGGTTGCCCAGCCTATGTCAAAAGGCAAAATCCGGACAAACTCGAGGCACGGTCAGTTCTATGCAAGTTTGTGGGATATCCCAAACATTCACATGGATATCTTTTCTACCATACAGAGGAACAAAAAGTGATTGTTTCTCGACATGCCACCTTTTTGGAAAAGGAATTTCTTGCAAAAGAAATTAGTGGCGAGCAGGTAGAACTGGAAGAAATTCCGGCTACACAAACTCAAACTGAAGATTTAGTGGAACAAGAGGATTCAGTAGCTCCCAATGAACCCCAGCCTCTCCGCCGATCTAGTAGGGTTCCTCGCCAACCTGAGAGATACTACAGTTTTATCATGGATGGTGGGAGCGAGGATTGCATCGTGGAGGATGATGACCCAACTAGCTTCGAGCAGGCCATCACGAGTAGGGACTCGGTGAAATGGCTGGATGCTATGCGGTCCGAGATGGAATCCATGTACACCAATAAAGTATGGACTTTGGACGTTGCTCCTGAAGGGGTAAAACCCATTGGGAGCAAGTGGATCTTCAAGAAGAAACTTGGTGTAGATGGGAAAGTGGAGACTTTCAAAGCTAGACTTGTAGCAAAGGGTTTTCGTCAAAGACCAGGTGTGGACTATAACGAGACCTTTTTTCCAGTGGCTATGCTTAAATCCATCCGGATCATGCTTGCCATCGCTGCTTATCATGATTACGAGATCTGGCAAATGGATGTTAAGACCGCCTTTCTAAATGGTGATTTAGAAGAGTGCGTGTACATGACTCAGCCAGAGGGCTTCGTAGACAGTGGGAGCAGCGGGAAGGTGTGCAAGCTGCTTAAATCCATTTATGGATTAAAGCAAGCATCGCGGAGTTGGAACATCTGCTTTGATGTCGTTATTAAAGAGTTTGATTTCGTCAAAAATCCAGATGAACCTTGTATCTACAAGAAGGTGGCAGAGAGTAAGGTTGTCTTCCTCGTATTGTACGTGGACGACATACTCTTGATAGGAAATGATATTCCTATGCTGCAAGCGGTCAAGCTCTTCTTATCACAAAGATTCTCAATGAAAGATCTTGGTGATGCCTCCTGCATATTGGGAATTAGGATCTATAGAGATAGATCCAAACGGTTTTTGGGATTGTCCCAATCCAGGTACATTGACACCATACTAAAGAGGTTTAGTATGGAAGAGTCCAAGCGTGGGAACTTGCCCACGATCTCTGGAGTCACTCTCTCCAAAGAGATGTCTCCCAAGACTGATTTGGAGAGAGCTCGCATGCAAGGGATACCCTATGCTTCGGCAGTAGGCTCTATCAAGTATGCGATGCTATGTACCAGACCCGATGTAGCATACTCACTAAGTGTAGTGAGCAGGTTTCAAGCTGATCCTGGAGAAAGTCACTAGACAGCTGTGAAGAGCATTCTCAAGTACTTGCGAAGGACTAGAGATATGTTCTTGGTGTATGGTAACGGAGAACTCCAAGTGGAGTCCTTTACCGATTCGAGCTTCCAGAGTGATAAGGACGACTCTAAGTCGCAGTCGGGCTTTGTCTTTACCCTTTACGGAGGGGCGGTTAGCTGGAAGAGTTCCAAGCAGGAAACCGTGGCAGACTCGACGATGGAGGCTGAATACATCGCTGCCAACGATGCTGCCAAAGAGGCTGTCTGGATCAAGAAGTTCATTACTGAACTTGGAGTGGTTCCATCCATTGAGCGTCCAATACCTTTGTATTGCGATAACAATGGAGCGGTGGCTTTGGCCAAGGAACCCAGGTCCCATCAGCGGTCCAGGCATATTCTGAGGCGGTATCACCTGATCCGGGAGATAGTTGATCGCCGGGAGATCGAGGTCAGGAGAGTTGACACGAAGAACAACACGGCGGATCCACTCACGAAGGCCATTCCCCAGACACAGTTTGAGAGACTCTTCGGGATGCTCGGTATGCGATACTACAGCAGCTGGCCCTAGTGCAAGTAGGAGATTGTTAGTTGTATGTATGCCCTAGAGGCCAGTATTGTACAGATGTTGTATATTATATTGGATGCTTGGACATATATAGAGATGACTTTCTTGCTCGATATGATAGTATGCTATCTGGTTACTCTTTATCTTAACATGTACACTAGTCTCTTTATACTGTCTTATAGTTACATGTTGGTAAAGCCCTTAGGATGTGTACTTGACTACCTGGACTATGATGCGGATCATACTAGTGGGGACATGGTAGTCCATAAGTACATCCTTCAAGGTCTCTAGTCGTGGGTGTATCGAGACGGGGCATCGATATACCAGTGTAGACTAGCGTATACGCTTCTCGACCCATGTGATGGGCGATGGATGATCCCATATCCATTGGTGTTTGACATCAGAGATGGTGTACGGGTGCTCAGTAGAGACTGGGTACACTGGACGGACTCGCCGAGAACTCCCAGATGGTATTATACCTCACGTCAGATGGCAGTTCTCTGGTGACACTTGTACAGGATAGTCTGTAGACCCAAGATCGTCATAGAGTCTTGTGTGATTCCCACTGTGCTTTGATCTCCTCCTTACCACGTCCATGAGGGCGTGCAAAACGGTGGTCTTTGGGCACAGTCCCGAGTCACATGGAGGCAATGAGCGATAGGAGGGGTTTCGTCTCTCCCGGTATTGGGGGTTAATGTTGCGCAGTGCTCGATTGGCTGTAGCAGGGAAGTCCCTGGCCAGGGCTGATCAAAGATTTGCTGGTAAGTGTTACCAGTAGTTTCTCGACCCGTTATGAGCATCACATCGGCGCGACTTATCGGGTTATTGGGGTCTGACGTTTACCACCCCTAGACTTGATATGCGACATATCAGACGAAGAGACCGGACTGTATGGTAAGTGTTACTGGTCGGATTCGCAGGAGTGTGAGCGGGCTAGCTCGTCGATCTTCTGATCGCTCAATACCTGGGTGGCCGTTACGTTTAGCAGACCGCTTGCGGCTTGGGGGTGCTTGATATGATCATCATCTGCTACCAGCGTATTGACGAGTCTTTAGAGTCCTACACAGAGGTTTCCTGGTTCAAGCGAAACGAAATAGGAGCGCATATGAGATGTGTGCAGGACCGAGAATAATGCGTGTATGTGATACCGCATTTCATTCTCGCGATATATGTTTCGATTGGTTATATTCGATATGACCTAGTTATCGAATCATTGATTCGATAAATCGATACATTGAATACTAGTCGGTTATGTGCGACATGACCGGATCATTGAATCAAATGTTGATTTAATGATTTAATGTATAATTATATATTTGATATATTGCTTTGCATTAACTAGTATTGGTTCACTTTAAACGGATTTTTCTCACTTGGTGTGCACATTGTATATGTGATATTTTGTGTACACTTGTTTGTATCATGATTGATGATGCATAATAACTTGGCTTTGTGTGAAGAATTGAACCATGGTTATGATAAGGGTTAGGGTTTTTGATTATTCACTTAATTATTTATCCATTATTTATTCATTTAATTAGGTGAAAGAAAACAAAAAGGGTTTCTTTTCTTCATGAAGCTTTTTGAAGCTTCATGAAACTTTGACCAAAGTCATCCCTTTTGTCTTCATCCTTAACCCTAACCACTAATCTAACCTTGGTCAATTCTCTACACATAACCATGGTTTACTTTATGATAAGTATTGATTTTCCTTTTTATTTCAATTACTTATCATAACATTATCATCATCTTCTTCATCATCTTCTTCTTCTTCTTCTTCAAGCTTGCTACATCAATGGCAACTTGAGTTTTAGTGAGAGAAATCCAAATCTAAAGTGAACCCACCTCCTATTTCTTCATCCTCTACCTCTTGCCAAGTGGTTTTGGGTGTTTTCTTCACAAGTTTCACTTCTTGGTGAAGTCGGAGCTTGAACTAGTGCAACCTCGACGTAGATCGTCTTTGACACGAAGCCGACGACCTTGCTCGCCCGTTTTCCGATGAAGCCGACGAACGAGTCGAGGATTCATGATGGACAGCGAGGGCATGATCACGTGGAGCTAAGGAGGTGGAAATCCGGATCTACAAAGGTTGTAGCATCTAACCTATAGTTAAATAGTTAACTAGTTTTCCGTTTCGCCTAAACATCTAGTCTAAGATCCGTAGTCTAGGGTTTCTCGGCACCATTTTTTTTTAAATTGGCATGTTCGATGCCTTGTGAGACTTCACTAGGGTGCCTAGGAATCCTACAGTATTATCTGCCCGAAATATGACACGTGCGTAAACGCACGTGCATTTTCCGAACCCCGCCATAAAACCATACGGCCTCTACAACGTTTCGCCCGAACTTGGGAAACTGTCTGTGGGGGACTCTAATGACTCATCAACATACTGGTACTGGGTATAGCCTCTAGCACGTCAGAGGTACAAGCTGTACGTAACGGTTGCCTATGTATTGATTGGAAGGGAAACTGACGAGCGAACTCATCCAGAAACCCTACTGAGCATCACAGTGACAATATCCGTACAGTCCAGTCCGTTCGTCTAAGAGTATCGCATATCGAGTCTAGGGGGTGGATAAAGTCAGACCCTTAATAACGCGATAATTCGTGTCGGTATGTGGCCCATCACCTCCTGAGAAACTACTGATTCAAATCAGTAATTCTCCACTACCTCGGCCGAGGATTTCTAGTGATGGCCACCTGTGCACTGTGCGACATCAACCCCTAATACCGGGAGAGACGAATCCCCGACGATCCGCTCACAGCCTCCATGTGGCTCGGGACTGTACCCAACTAAAACCTGTTTGCACGTCTCCTTTGAGCGTGGTAGGGTAGTAATCTAAGCACAGTGGGAACTCACACGAGACATATGACGATCTCAGGTCGACAAACTAACGTGTACACATGTCACCAGGGAACTGCTATCTGACGATATATATAATACCAACTAGCATGTTCCCGGCGAGTCCTGTCCGGTGTACTCAATGAGCACCTGTATACATCTTAGGTGAACCAACTAACACCAATGGCTTGTGAGACCGGCCACCGCCCCTCGTCGGGGTCTCGACTATATAAACTAGTCTACTCTGGAGTATCGATGCCCTGTTTCGAAACTCTTACGACTAGGGACACTTTAAGGATGTGTTTATAGACCCCAGCTCCCACGTATATGATCGCCATCATACTGCTGGCAGTCATGCAAGAATCCTATGGGCTCTATCAACATGCAATAGCGAACTAAAGCATGTATACGATGATAAAGAAAAACCAGATAGCATACTATCATCTCGAGTAAGACAGTCATATTGGTATAGGTCATCCCTCAATCATTGCAATCACGTGCCTGCGATCCAATAATTGACTTTGAGGGCACTATATCCAACAATCTCCCTCTTGCACTTAAGGCTATTATTGCGATATCGCATACTCATAGCTTCAGTGAGTGGATCCGCCTTGATGTTTCTTTCTATGTCTCTCTTAATCTCAAGTTCGCGTGTCTCTCTTAATCTTAAGTTCGCGGAGAAAGCCATCTCCCGAATCGAGTAATACCTATCTTAGAATATGTCTGGATATCTGATGGGTCCTAGTTCATAAATGAACTTCAAATCCAAACTTCTTAGACTGTAGTGATCACTGAACCTAATCAGTATCCAGCACCATGCCTCCCACAGTATCCTCTTGGACCACCTGTCTATAATATTGTTCTTCGTGAGAGAGAAAACTATAACTTTGACAATCACTTTGTCATCCATGTCACCTTGGAAGCCTGGAATGATAACCGTCTCCACAAGGAGGCTGCCATTATCAAATCCATAGAACATCCATTCATGTTCTAAAACTGCTTCCTAATGTTTCTCAAGGATTGGATTAATATAAACTTATCGTATCTAGTGCAAAAACAACATCTGGTGTGGTACTTGACATCTCACGATTGACTCAATTGCCTAAGCAAGTGATCTGCCAATCATGCACATCCCTCTCTCTTTTAGTCTATAAGACACCTTTAGAGAGGGTGACTCCATCATCTGCAGGTACACCACCATGCCAGGAGTCATCTATTCTAAAATACTATTAGAATAGTGTCAAAGTACCCATATTGGGAAACTACCCAAATCTAGATCTAAAACCATAGATCTAGTAACCAGAATGTTTGATATTATATCCATATCGTTTATGGAGAAACAACTGTGTGACGACCACAATATAACCGATCGCAGTATAGGAATTTTACTTCCTACTCTGTGTATGTCATCCAAATACTAGGACATTACACCCTACTGTAAGTCCATGTCACGCACCCCACGAACTTGCGGGGAGGCGGAATATATGAAAAACGATTATCAAAGCTTCGTAACACGAACTTGAGCGCATGAATCGTTTCTAAACCATTGCTAACTAACAACTAGAGGTTTAACTACTCGGATACGAAGTTATACCTCATGATACTAGTCCTTCGGGTCTTCATCACGGTCCTCCACTCTTCTAGGCTCCTTGGAACATCGGCACCTCAACGGCCTCCTCGAATCAAAGGCGATCCCCCCGAGAGCTCCTACTACAAGCTTAATCTCAAACTTGAGATAACTAGGTTGCTTAAAGTGCTAATCTAAGCTACCTAGGGGATATAGAGTGAGGTTATTGAAGTATTAGTCTAGCTAACCCTTGATCTCAACACATGAGAGGTTAGGGTTAGGGTTTGAAGAGAGAGTGAGCTTGAGGAGAGAGAAGGTGAAGATGATAATGAAATGGATAATGAACTCATATGAATATATCAACCATAACAATTAATCAAATAAATAATATAAATGATTTATCATCATGGTTAGATTCATTCACCTAGTGTGATTCATCATATGACTCATTAACACATTAATGAATCATTTAATGCAAAGGATGAATCACACAAATGAGTCATTAAGCAATTAATGCTCATGCCACCTTAACCCCTTAGTCACCACTCTTTTAGAAGCTTCCCGATAAATTACGGGAACGCCCCTTCAATCCGTGAAAACACGGAAAAACTTTAGACTATATAAATCCAATAACCCAATACTAGAATCTGGCTTAAACCAAAGCCGACTAGTAAAAACTGTCCGAAAAGTCGTACGTGCGTAAACACACGTATGCGTCCGAACCCTTGTCGTAAAACCATACGACCTCTATATCGTTTCGCCTGGAGCAGGGAAACTCTCTGTGTGGGACTCTAAAGACTCGACACTACGCTGGCAGTGGGTTTAACCACAGACCGCAAGCGGCACTAGCTGTACGTAACGGTCCCCAGGTAGATGTCGATAAGAAGGCCGATGAGGAAAACCATCCGAACCCCTACTGAGCCTGATGTGACAATCTCCGTACAGTCCGGTCTGTTCATCTAAGACTATCGCATATCAAGCCTAGGGGGCGGCAAGCGTCAGTCCCCTAATAGCTATATAAGTAGTGTCGGAGTGAAGCCCATTACACCCTGAGAAGCTACTGGAACCTACCAGTATATCTCGCTTGCCCTGGCCAGGGACTTTGCGTAATGGCTCTCTGACACAGCGCGATATCAACTCCCAATACCGGGAGAGACGAATCCTATCTAACCGCCACTGCCACCAAGTGCTCGGGACTGCACCCAACTGCTACCTGTTTGCACGACTCCTTTGAGCCGTAGTAGGGTAGCAATCTAAGAATAGTGGGACACACTCGAGGCGAAGTACCAGTGTCAAGTCTGCGGACTATGCTATACTCATGTCATCTGGGAACTGTTAACAGACGATGGGTATAATACCAACCAATCAGTTCCCGGCGAGTCCTGTCCGGTGTACCCGTAACCTAACGAGCACCTGTATATTATCTCTAGTACGACGTACTGATGGCTGTGGGACAGACCATCTCCCTAACTGGGATGAGAAGCATATACACTTTGTCTACTCCGGAATATCGATGCCCTATCTCGATAATCAAACGACCAGGGACCTGTATAGGATGTTGCTTACAGACTACCCAGCCCCCACTAGTGTGACTGCCATCACAACGCTGCTGATCAAGCAAAGATCCTATGGGCTTTACTAATATGTATAAGTGATACGTTACAAGAAACATATGCACATATTAAAGTAGACACAAACTAAGTAGCCTACTACCATTTTTAGCAAGACTGTTATATACAACTGTGAATATCCCAAGCTTCCATTAAGTAATATACAACCTAGTATGATACAATAATGGCCCCAGGGCATATACACTAACAATCTCCCACTTGGACTAGGGTCATGAGCTGGCATATCGTAGACCTATCATCTCGAATAGCCTCTCGAACTGCGTCTGAGGAAGGGCCTTTGTGAATGGATCAGCAATGTTATTCTCTGTCTCTACTCTTTTCACCTCGATCTCCTGGCGATCTACGATCTCCCTGATCAGGTGATACCGCCTTAAGATGTGTCTAGATTTCTGATGGGACCTGGGTTCCTTCGCTAAAGCTATAGCGTCGTTGTTGTCACAATACAGAGGTATTGGACCAACACTGGAAGGAACCACCTGAAGTTCTGTGAGGAACTTCTTCATCCAGACAGCTTCTTTTGCGGCATCGAAAGCAGCTATGTACTCCGCTTTCATTGTTGAGTCAGCAACGGTCTCCTGCTTGGAACTCTTCCAACAGACCGCCCTTCCATTGAGGGTAAAGACATAACCCGACATGGACTTGGAGTCATCTTTGTCACTTTGGAAGCCGGAGTTGGCAAAGGCCTCTATCTGGAGGTCTTTTCAGCCATACACCAAGAACATCTCCTTAGTCCTTCTCAGGTACTTGAGAATATTCTTTACTGCTATCCAGTGCTTCTCTCCTGGGTTTGTCTGATACCGGCTTAAAACGCTTAGTGCGTATGCTACATCTGGTCTAGTACATAACATCGCATACATTATAGAGCCTACCGCAGAAGCATAGGGTATAATCGACATGCGATTCATTTCCAAATCAGTCTTGGGAGACATCTCTTTGTAGAGGGTGATTCCGTGACAAGCCGGTAGGTTACCGCGCTTAGAATCATCCATACTGAATCTCTTCACTATGGTGTCTATGTACCTGGACTGCGAAAGTCCCAATATCCTCTTTGATCTATCACGATAGATCCGGATCCCCAAAATGTAGGTGGCATCACCCAGGTCTTTCATGGAGAATTTATGTGACAAGAATCTTTTGACTGACTGTAACATAGGAATATCATTTCCTATTATGAGAATGGCATCCACGTACAAGACGAGGAATACTATAGCTCTCCCTACAATCTTACTGTATATGCATGGTTCATCTGGATTTTTGATAAAGTCAAATTCTTTGACAGCATCATCAAAACAGATGTTCCAACTCCGCGATGCCTGCTTTAGTCCATAAATGGACTTAAGCAGCTTGCATACTTTACCGCTGCTCCCACTCTGAATGAATCCCTCTGGCTGATCCATATAGACGCTTTCTTCCAAATTTCCATAGAAAGGACGTCTTTACGTCCATCTGCCAGATTTCATAATCGTGGAAGGCAGCAATAGCAAGAAGGACCCGAATAGATTTAAGCATAGCCACTGGAGAAAAGGTTTCGTCATAGTCCAAACCAGGTTTTTGACGGAAACCCTTTGCAACAAGTCTAGCCTTATAGGTTTCAACCTGTCTATCTACACCAATCTTCTTTTTGAAGATCCATTTGCATCCTACGGGTTTTACCCCATCTAGAACAACGTCCAAAGTCCATACTTTGTTAGTGTACATGGACTCCATTTCGGTCCGCATTGCATCCAGCCATTTTACTGAGTCACCGCTCTGAATGGCTTGCTGGAAGCTAGTAGGCTCATCATAGTCTATAGTGCAATCCTCTCTATCTCCGTCTATGAGAAAACCATAGTATCTCTCGGGTGGATGAGACCGCCTACTACTTCTGCGGAGTGGTGTGGGAATGTCCAGTTCTTCTTGAACTTCTGGTTCTACCATACTTTCAGTAGTAGTTTGTGGTTCTCGAATTTCTTCCACTTCTATTGCGCTCCCACTCTTCTGATTTTCCAAAAATTCAGTTTCCAAGAAGCAGGCATGACGAGAAACAAAAACCTTTTGTTCCTCTACGTAATAGAAATAATATCCCTTGGAGTTCTTTGGATATCCTACAAACTTACACTTTACTGAGCGTGCCTCGAGCTTGTCCGCATGCTGCTTTTTTACAAAAGCTGGACATCCCCATGTCTTAAAATATTTTAGACAGGGTTTCTTCCCACTTCAAATCTGATATGGTGTGGTAGGAACAATTTTGGTAGGAACCTGGTTCAAAAGATATGCAGCTGATTCTAGTGCATATCCCCAGAATGATCGTGGTAACTCAGCGTTACTCATCATGGAACGAACCATATCCAATAGGGTTCGATTCCTCCTTTCCGATACACCGTTATGTTGTGGCGTGTATGGAGGAGTAAGCTGAGAGAGAATTCCATTCTCTTTCATGTAACCCAGGAACTCGGCACTTAAGTATTCACCACCTCGATCAGATCTCAGTGTCTTTATACTCTTGCCTGTTTGTTTTTCCACTTCATTCTTGTATTCTTGGAATTTCTCAAAAGCCTCGGATTTATGCTTCATTAAGAAGACATATCCATACCTAGAGAAATCATCTGTAAAGTAATGAAGTAGGAATAACCACCTCGCGCATGTGTAGACATTGGACCGCACACGTCACTGTGTACGAGTCCCAAGAGCTCGCTTGCTCTTACTCCGTGTCCAGTGAACGGAGTTTTTGTCATCTTTCCCATGAGACAAGATTCACAAGTAGCATAAGATTGATATTCGAACGGATTCACATATCCTTCTCTATGTAACTTAGTCAACCTTCTCTCATTGATGTGACCTAGTCTACAGTGCCATAAGAAAGCCTGATTTATATCTGGAGACTTTCTTTTAAATGTGTTCTGGACACTAAAAATCTGAGCTTGATTTAATACGTATATTCCGTTTTGTAATGTACCTGACCCAATCAGAACTTGATTTAGATGGATGTGAACCACATAACTTACAAAAATAAAATCATATCCTTCCTTAGAAAGTAAGGATACAGATATGATATTACAAGTTGTTCCTAGTACATAAAAACAGTTACGCAGAATCAATATCTGCCCAGTTGTTAGTCTAAGATGATATTCCCCTACGAATTCAACGTCCATGCTCATTCCGTTAGCAACCGTGAGGGTCATATCACCTATCCCGATAACCCTACGGTTTCTCAGCGCCTGTAATGAATTACAGATGTGAGATCCTGACCCGGTATCCAATACCCAGGAAGTAGGGTTAACTGACATACAGTTTTCTATTACAAACACACTTGAGGCTGAAGCCACAACATGCTTCGTATCCTGGCTACTGGCTTCTAAAGCCCTGCAATCTTTCTGCCAATGTTCATTCCTGTAACAATAGGAACGTCCATCTTTTACTGTATCCAGTCCCGAAACTTTTGCCTTTCTCTTTCCTTCTCCTTCCTGGTTTCCTTCAGGGTAGAAGGCAGAGACTGTAGAATCAAGTCAGTATTTGACTCGTTTCCAAACGCGGTCTCCAGGTCCTGGAGCTCATCAATATAGCAAGTCATTGTAAGGACGTTGTCCCCTACAGATGACCCGTCAGCCAACCTCGCTTGAATTAATTCGTTCGAGGTTTCATATCTAATGATATGAGATTGCTCTCCATATAAATCTTTATTATGGAGAAAGATGGAAACTAAGTCCATCTTCTCGTGCTGCTTCTGGTATACACTATCATCTGAAGCTAACACGAGGCACTTAGCTTTCGCTTTATCTTTTTCCCTTGTCTGACGGATATCCATATCCGCAACAGTGGAAACTGGACCTGGGACGGTGGGATCTTGAGTAGTAATAGGGTGGTCCAGCTTGTCATAGCCAATGGACATCTGGACAGACCATTGCCAGTCATATAAGTCAGATTCAGTCAATTTGTTATCTAGATGTAACCTATGTGTGGTCACAAGGTCGCTGCAATTAAGAGAGAGAGAAGAAATCATTTTAGCATGATGCTGTTGCAAGTTTAGATTTGGTTTTAAGTTTATCTAAACAGGATGGCTCCCACTGTTTCTCGAATCTCTCCTCAAACCATAAAAGAAGAATTAGCCAGGACAATTCTCACCATACAATACTTTCTTAACCGTTCAGCCAGGCCAGTGTCGATACTTCGAGGGAGGTTTTCCAACGCTTTCGCGAAGTTCCTTAATTAAATAACCTCTTTTCTCTGGGGGCGTAACCCCGCTGACACCTTTCTAGACACCTACTTGGTTTGTAGTATTGATCGTTAAGTGATGAATCTCCTGATAAGTAGCTTGTACTCACAGTAGGATCGGGATCCAAAATATCATTGTATGATAATGTTGAAGGAATCCTACCAACATTCATCAAACCCCAAAATGGTATGCATCTCTCTGCAAATTTCAGTTTCTTTAGAAATTCTCGATGTGGATTTTTGCCCCATGCTCTTATGACCTTGATTAAGGGCCAACAAATCATAAGTCACAAGTCAAGTTCTACCCGTTATTGTCCAGGTTAATTTGAACCCACCCGTACATACTCTTGACTAAGGGCCAACAAAGTAATACGACTGTCCAAAACCAACGCATCTATCTATGCAACAAATGTATACCCCAGCAGCTACCAAACACTATGCCTTGACTAAGGGCCAACAAACATAGCTTGAATACTACGACCATCCATAAGAAATGACGGAGGGCTACGAATGATTTGGCAAAACCGTGAACGTAGTGAACTTGATATAATCGAAGGAACCAGGTACTTTTTAAAAGGAGTGATTAAAGCTCCGTAATTTTAAAAATTCTGATCTTTTAAAATAACCTAGTGGTTTCTTTTAAATTTGTTCCAACGATTAAACTTTGGTTTATTTTCTTTGCATTATTATAATGCGTCCCATCATTAAACTTATCATTGCAGAAAACAACGAAAATACCACGTCCTCTTATGCCATCCGCATTCACCACTGGGTCCCGTCATCACCCGTTAGGTTACTTAACTAACGACAGAGCGGGGGCTGGGCTAGCACGGGTGTAAAACATAAGTGACGCCTAATAGCTATCATATATAGATATTGTACACTCGTCAGACGCAATAATAAGCATTTCAGATCACAGATGAACTTTATTGGATATACTAGCAATTCGCATTTGCTTTGAGCCTGCAATAAAAGACGGATTACACAGTTGTGATGAATAGCCATTACCCCACCCCAGACCCCTACGGGTACGGCAAACTACCCGCCAAGTACCCGAAGTGAAGCGGTCTCCCACAACAACGTTAGTAGGACACTAAACACTTCAACGTACCCGGTAGTTTGTGTACCCTACCTTGGGTCTATCCTAGGAGCAAAAACAGTAAAAAGAAATAATACAACGGTGGCTACAACAGCAACCTGGATGTGCCCCGCAAAAGAATATTACATCAAATTACATTTACATTGAATGAATGAATATTAAATACATCTTAAACCCCGGCTAATCATCACAACAGTCCAACACAGTTCATATACACAAACAGTAAACATTACAGAAATGTGCAACCCCCTGCCAACCGACATACTAGCAGTTAGGGGAGGTTTACGAACACATTAAATATTACAGATAAAAGCCCAATTAGCAAATATCTTAGAATATCGATCGACTTCCCTTTTCCGTATCTATCCCAAAAGCAAACCTGCACTGAAGTAACCTGGATAGAAAAAGAACATACAGGAAAACAAAAAACCAGAAATTATGAATTACTGTGAAACTCCGAGTCAACTCGGCGTTGACACGGCGGCGGATCCGCAGCAGAAGCCCTCTATTGCCGTGGATCCGCGGCCGTTTTGCCGAGTTAGGGGCTCGTATTTTCCCAGTATTCTTACAATTCCCAGCTGTGAATTTTAAGGTATGTCAAATTATTTTTCAGACACTTTTAAAATTAAAAGAAACTAGGAATATCCGGGTTTTTGTTTTCGTGTTTTCCGTCGATCGAACTTCTAATCAGTTGCTAACAAGCTATTAATGGTTTAGTTGGCTCTGATACCACTGTAAGTCCATGCCACGCACCCCCACGAACTTGCGGGGAGGTGGAATATATGAAAAACGATTATCAAAGCTTCATAACACGGACTTGAGCGCATGAATCGTTTCTAAACCATTGCTAACTAACAACTAGAGGTTTAACTACTCGGATACGAAGTTATACCTCATGATACTAGTCCTTCGGGTCTTCATCGCGGTCCTCCACTCCTTGTAGGCTCCTTGGAACATCGGCATCTCAACGGCCTCCTCGAATCAAAGACGATCCACCCGAGAGCTCCTACTACAAGCTTAATCTCAAACTTGAGATAACTAGGTTGCTTAAAGTGCTAATCTAAGCTACCTAGGGGATATAGAGTGAGGTTATGGAAGTATTAGTCTAGCTAACCCTTGATCTCAACACATGAGAGGTTAAGGTTAAGGTTTGAAGAGAGAGTGAGCTTGAGGAGAGAGAAGGTGAAGATGATAATGAAATGAATAATCAACTCATATGAATATATCAACCATAACAATTAATCAAATAAATAATATAAATGATTTATCATCATGGTTAGATTCATTCACCTAGTGTGATTCATCATATGACTCATTAACACATTAATGAATCATTTAATGCAATGGATGAATCACACAAATGAGTCATTAAGCAATTAATGTTCATGCCACCTTAACCCCTTAGTCACCACTCTTCTAGAAGCTTCCCGGCAAATTACGAGAACGCCTCTTCAATCCGTGAAAACACGGAAAAACTTTAGACTGTATAAATCCAATAACTCGATACTAGAATCTGGCTTAAACCAAAGCCGACTAGTAAAAACTTTCCGAAAAGTCGTACGTGCGTAAACACACGTATGCGTCCGAACCCTTGTCGTAAAACCATACGACCTCTATATCGTTTCGCCTGGAGCAGGGAAACTCTCTGTGTGGGACTCTAAAGACTCGACACTACGCTGGCAGTGGGTTTAACCACAAATCGCAAGCGGCACTAGCTGTACGTAACGGTCCCCAGGTAGATGTCGATAAGAAGGCCGATGAGGAAAACCATCCGAACCCCTACTGAGCCTGATGTGACAATCTCCGTACAGTCCGGTCTGTTCGTCTAAGACTATCGCATATCAAGCCTAGGGGGCGGCAAGCGTCAGTCCCCTAATAGTTGTATAAGTCGTGTCGGAGTGAAGCCCATTACACCCTGAGAAGCTACTGGAACCTACCAGTATATCTCGCTTGCCCTGGCCAGGGACTTTGCGTAATGGCTCTCTGACACAGCGCGATATCAACTCCCAATACCGGAAGAGACGAATCCTATCTAACCGCCACTGCCTCCAAGTGCTCGGGATTGCACCCAACTGCTACCTGTTTGCACGACTCCTTTGAGCCGTGGTAGGGTAGCAATATAAGAACAGTGGGACACACTCGAGGCGAAGTAGCAGTGTCAAGTCTGCGGACTATACTGTACTCATGTCATCTGGGAACTGTTAACTGACGATGGGTATAATACCAACCAATCAGTTCCCGACGAGTCCTGTCCGGTGTACCCGTAACCTAACGAGCACCTGTATACTATCTCTAGTACGACGTACTGATGGCTGTGGGACAGACCATCTCCCTAACTGGGATGAGAAGCGTATACACTTAGTCTACTCCGGAATATCGATGCCCTATCTCGATAATCCAACGACCAGGGACCTGTATAGGATGTTTCTTACAGACTACCCAGCCCCCACTAGTGTGACTGCCATCACAACGCTGGTAATCAAGCAAAGATCCTATGGGCTCTACTAATATGTATAAGTGATACGTTACAAGAAATATATGCACATATTAAAGTAGACACAAAATAAGTAGCATACTACCATTTTTAGCAAGACTGTTATATACAACTATGAATATCCCAAGCTTCCATTAATTAATATACAACCTAGTATGATACAATACTGTCCCCTAGGGCATATACACTAACACCTACCACCTTCTTAACAGATCCATCCCCTATTCTGATGAAGTCAAATCCATGACTGTTACATCAAAATTAGATGATCTTATCTCCGCTATATTTGCTCAAGCCTATAAGTAGACATAAGCTACTTGCCCACTATACTTCCACTGCTCCCACTGACCACAACAACCCTCTGGCAGAATAATATATATGCGTGCACTTCTAAAGCTAGTTTAGAACAATGCTTTACATATCCTCCTGCCGGGTCTCATAGTCTGGAACAATAGTAGTGTCAAGTCTGGGTAAACAAGAACCTCCCTGTCACCGTCCTTGAGGCTACCTGAGTACCTCTCGGGTGTCTGAGGTTACCCACCATATCTGTGGAGTGGCTATTGGAATGTCAAACCTGATTGAATATATAGGTCCTATTAAATTTTCCGTAATCGTTTACGTTTCTGGAATCACTTCCAGTTCTACCATACTCCCACTACTGTTTTCTGAAAAAATCCATTTTACTAAAACTGTGGCGAGTCAAGAACAATATCACTATTGATCTTTCAAATGGTAGAAAATCAACCCTCGTCAAAGCCAGGGTCAACATACAAACTGCCATTACAGAAACGTGCCTTGAGCTATCCAGAGTCTGGTTTAAAGCATAAGCTGGACAACTCACCGTAACTTAACATTGTTAAGATATGAACCATTTTATATCCAATATAGAAACTTTGGCACTTATTTAATTGGAACCAGATTCAAATCATGCAGCTGTCTCCAGTGCATATCAACTTAATGGAGAGAGGCTAATCAGCATTACTCAACTTAGGAAATACATCCAATTATGAGTAACCTGAAAGTGAAACAAGTTTCTCAAAACCATTACTATCATCTGAATACCAATCACAAGAATCTACATCTTCGATCTCTTTGAAGAATCCTGATACTTGTGACACCTGGTTCTCTACTTTATTCTTATACCCACAACTTCTCAGAACTTAGACCTTGTATTTCTACGGAACACTTGTCTAAAATCTAGAGAAGTCATAAGTAGACATAACATAGTACGAGGACCAACCCGTTTGTCCTAATGGACACTGGACAACATACAATATTCTGTATAAGTCCGCTGAGTTGAATAACTCAAAACCTGTGCATCGTAGGTTGAAAACTGTACTTATGGTTAAGAACTACTCCGTTGTTCAATGCTCCTACCCAATCGTCAAATGATATAGGTAAATGTCACGGAGATAATTTCAAAAAGTTATATCTCACTTTATAAAAATATACGTACAGATATATCATTTTTAAATTGGTGCACAACAACGGATACTCAAAACCAAATACATGCCGTCTGGCAAAAACCCAGGCGACTTCCTCAAATATCACCAATTACAACGAATTCCGATATAATGAGGATGATTACCTTATTCCCAATAAGCTACTCCCACTCATCATCTGTAAAACCATACAGATATGAGAATGAAACCTGGTAAATACATACCCTGGAGTAAGTATGTAATCGGGAAATCAGTTTTCCTTTAACAATGCACTGAATCTGGTATTCCTAGTAATGCCTCTTCCATAATCCAATTCATAATTTTAACCGTATATTTTGTTGCCATCTCTCCAAATCCCTTTATTTGTCTTTATTCATTACCTTCTGTACACCATCGTTAAGATAAATGGTTTTCTTCCTTCCCTACCGTTCGGTACCAGCCTATGGTTTGGAAGAAGACTATCCAGTAAGCATAATAGGTGTACCCTCCTCAACCTAGGAGTACTCGCAACTGGAGAGAAGATGATGATAAAAGAAAACTGAATAATACCTTATTCTATTTCTCCCGAACTGGGAAAAAGGCAAAGGTGAAATAAGAGTGGCGATGAAGTACGTGGTTTGGTCGTGAATGACAGCAGTCGCAATTTATTTTGCCCTCTTTCTAATCCCTTTATTTTGTCTTTAGTTATTACCTTATGTACACCCTACTTTAGGCTAATTGGTTTTCTTCATTCCCTACCTTTCGGCACCTGCCTATGGTTTGGAATAAGACTATCCAATAAGTGTAATAGGTGTACTCTCCTAAACTAAGGAGCCCTCGCAACCCGAGAGAAGGTGATAATAAAATTCAACTGAATAATCCAATTCTATTTCTCGTGAACCTGGATCCATCCTCGAAGAAATCTCTTCGAGTTCGTATATAACCATACGATGGATCTATCCAATGGAAGTGGATGTCTGTAGCTATACGGGGTGTTCTGAGAAATACAAAGGGTAAAAGAAGGAGCGGCAATGACTTATGCAACTCAGACAATCCAAAAGCCAGTATTTTAAGAAGGTTCGGTCAACTTGGTCACTGAGTCATAGTCTAGGGTCGGTCAATGGTCGCTGCCAAAGAGAGAGAGAAAAGAAACACTCTGCGTGCACTCTAACCTAGATCAGAATGGTTATCAATTTATCTAATCAGGAAACCTCCCACTGTTCCGTCAAATTCTCCTCCAAACCTGAAAGAAGAATCAATCGGGATCACCCGAAGAGTAAACCAACTCATCAGTGGGAATCGGGATCCAACTCTCATCGCATGATAACATGACGTAATCCACTCACGTTATCACACTCCAGAAGATATGAGGATACTTGGCAAGTTTCTTTATGTTTGAAACTCCCGATGTGATTTTTGCCCCATGCTCTTATAACCTTGGCTTTGGTCAAAATGTCATAAGTCACATGCCAAGTTCTACCCGTCACTATCCAGGTCACTTTGAACCCACCCGCACATGCCCTTGACTTTGGCCAAAATGGCAGAACGACTGTCCCAAACTAACTCATCTATCTATGCAACAAATGAATACCTAGCAGCTACCAAACACTATGCCTTGGCTTTGGTCAAAATACATAACTTAATACCCAAAAGAAACGACGGAGGGCTACGGCTGGTTTTTGGCGAAAAACCTTTAACGTAATGAACTTGATCTCGCTGAAGGAACGTGATAGCTTTTTATAAAAATATAGTGGCGAAAACCTTTTGCTAAAGAGGTCACTCCCGGTGAAGGGATCTCGGCTCTTTCCTCGTGGAATGAGGTGCAGGATATTCCAACTGAATACCGCGATGCAAAGCAACTTGTAATCGACTATAATGAAGTTATTACCCTGACGCAAACTTCTGCCCAAGGGGTCTCTCCCGGGGAAGGGATATCAACCCTTGCCTCGTCGAATGAGGTGCAGGATATTCTAACCGAATACCGCTATGCAAAACAAAAGAAAACATCTTTGTAATAACACCTTTTTAAAATTTGTTCCAACAACATCAAATATAGGTTTGTTTTACTTTGCATTGATCAGAATCAACGCAGTCCCATCAAGCAATCACACCAGAAAAGAACGAAAAATAAAATGTATGTATATGCCATCCACATTCGCCACAGGGTCCCGTCATCACACGTTAGGTTACTTAACTAACGACAGAGTAGGGACTGGACTAGCATGGGTGTAAAACTTATACAACATCTAATAGTATATATACCAATATACAATAATCGCTCTAGGCGTGATAATATGAAACATTACAGAAAAGTAATAAGCATCACGGAACAATATAGATAATCTGGGATCCTCGGATTTCACAGAGCCGCTACTGAAACCCGACGTTCCCCTGGTCATGTGATAGCCTGTGCAATGAAACCTAGACCCCTACGGGTGCGGCAAGTTACCCGCCAAAACCTGAAGAGAGGCAGCCCCCTACAGCATAGTGAATGGACCACCTGGCACTTCACGGAATTCGGTAACTTGAGCTCCCCTCCTTGGGTCAACCTGTACCCTCTACGAGTGCGGCGAATAGTCTGCCAATTCTAGAGTGAGGCCCCTCTGCCTCTCAAAGCCATGAGATACGGACCCGTTGCCCTCCAAAACCCGGCTATCCGTGCACTCTGTCGCGGGATAAACCTAGTACAGAAATAAAAATATGTACAACTGGTACATCGACCTCAGCCCGGTCGTGCCCCAAAAAGAATATTATACAAACAGGCAGTGACGGCAGTCCACATGTTGGACGCTCGTCCCGCAATATCAAATGTACAAATAAATTCAAATTGTACTACCATTGCACACTGCTATCCACCACGACAAATCCGCGACATCACAGCACAACACAGAACATCAATGCGAATGTCACGTTCGCAAATCCGTCTAAAAGGACTATAGCAATTAGACGCAATTTACCGCTCGAATGACATTCCCGGTCGGAGATATAATATAAGTACTGCATACTAACAAGTTTAAAATTTCGATCGACAAAACTTCCCGAAGTGGGCCCCACGTACATCTGCAGTATAGTAACAAAATATGGGGCCAAAAGAAATATTCCAAAAGCCACAATTTTCCATGTAGAACATACTGTAGAAATTTGGCTCACTGTTCCCACAAAAGCGCAGCGGATCAGCGGCCTAACCCTGGTTTGGGCCGTAGATCCGCGGCCGTTCTGTGGGATCACGTGACCAAATTTCACCAGTTTGCTTAGAAAAGCCTGCACAATTTTCTGTGATGCATAGAATAATTTTTAGACCAGATTTAAAATCAACAGAAACTTTGTGCAGAAAAATTGTAGTTTTCGAAAATCCGTTTGATCGATATTTTAAACGTGTTAGCACAAGTTAGAAAAGCTTAATGGTGAGGCTCTGATACCACTGTAAGTGCACGGTAGCGCCCCGGCCGTCTAACAGATGCCAAATGCGGAACAAAAACTTTTTGACTGGCGCTATCGTATACTATAACCCGGATCTGCCATTAAAGCTAAACTAACAAACTACAAAGTGGGTAGAAATGTTATACCGAACGATCCGAGTCCTTCAGTCTTCAACCATCACCCCACGCTTTGTTGTGGCTGCTCCGATCTCCTGAATCTCCAGTCTTCTCGTCCAGGTGGCACCACGTCAACGGATCTTTAAACGGGCTCCCGCTTCTGAACCGAGGCAACTCGATCATCAAGTTTGCTAAAAGAGATGACCAAGATGATGTAGAGAATGAGTAGAACACTTTGTCTCGTTACGTCCAAAGCCATGGACGAACGGTTAATGAAGTTGCCTTTTTGGAATCGGGTGAAATGAGAATTGAATATAGAAATTTCCATGAATCCAAAACCTTAATTCTTTTCCCAAAAATCAACCATTGCCTTCACAATGAAGGGCCGGCCACTATAATGAGGGAGGGTGAGTGTAGGAGGGAGAGGAAGGTAACCTTAAGCAATAATGTATGATGAAGAAATATCTTAGCACAAACAAAATGCATTAATGCAATGAATGACTCATCTAAACCTAGTCACCACCCAATTAATGCTAATGAATGAGTCACAATCCTTGTCACCAATCTAGAAGCTTCTAGAACCACGACTCACCCTATGACTCACCCAAGTGACGAAAAGATAAATCCGCATTTAACCGAATGTTAAATACGGCCGATAGAAAACTAGAAACTGGCAATTTCCAAAAGCGATCCTGAAACGAATTTCAGGATAACCCGTAATGGTATAAACATACCCGCATTTGTATTATGACTGAATACAAATGCAACCGAGACAAAGATATTATATCTACACAGTATAATACTCGGATCCGGCTTAAACCAAAGCCCACCAGTATTATCTGCCCGAAATATGACACGTACGTAAACACACGTGCATTTTCCGAACCCTGCCATAAAACCATACGACCTCTACAATGTTTCGCCCGAACTTGGGAAACTGTCTGTGGGAGACTCTAATGACTCATCAACACACTGGCACTGGGTATAACCTCTAGCACGTCAGAGGTACAAGCTGTGCGTAACGGTTGCCTATGTATTGATTGGAAGGGAAGCTGACGAGCGAACTCATCCAGAAACCCTACTGAGCCTGACAGTGACAATATCCGTACAGTCCGGTCCGTTCGTCTAAGAGTATCGCATATCGAGTCTAGGGGGTGGATAATGTCAGACCCCTAATAACGTGATAATTCGTGTCGGTATGAAGCCCATCACCTCCTGAGAAATTACTGATCCAAATCATTAATTCTCCACTACCTCGGCCGAGGATTTCTAGTGATGGCGACCCGTGCACTGTGCGACATCAACCCCCAATACCGGGAGAGACGAATCCCCGACGATCCGCTCACTGCCTCCATGTGGCTCGGGACTGTACCCAACTAAAACCTGTTTGCACGTCTCCTTTGAGCGTGGTAGGGTAGTAATCTAAGCACAGTGGGAACTCACACGAGACATATGACGATCTCAGGTCGACAAACTAACCTGTACACATGTCACCAGGGAACTGCTATCTGACGATATATATAATACCAACTAGCATGTTCCCGGCGAGTCTTGTCCGGTGTACTCAATGAGCACCGTATACATCTTAGGTGAACCAACTAACACCAATAGCTTGTGAGACCGGCCACCGCCCCTCGTCGGGGTCTCGACTGTATACACTAGTCTACTCTGGAGTATCGATGCCCTGTCTCGAAACTCCTACGACTAGGGACACTTTAAGGATGTGTTTATAGACCCCAGCTCCCACGTATATGATCGCCATCATACTGCTGGCAGTCAAGCAAGAATCCTATGGGCTCTATCAACATGCAATAGTGAACTAAAGCATGTATACGATGATAAAGACAAACTAGATAGCATACTATCATCTCGAGTAAGACAGTCATATTGGTATAGGTCCTCCCTCAATTATTGCAATCACGTGCCTGCGATCCAATAATAGACTTTGAGGGCACTATATCCAACACACACTTCACTAATCAAGGTCTTAGTGAAGTTAACAACCTATACTAATGGGCTAGATTAGTGTAGATTGATGAAGTATGAATTTTGCTCACTAAAATTATTTTTCTCTTTTCTTTTTCTCAACTCAAGAAAATTCTAGTGAGGAGAGAATGAAGAAGATGAACTTGGGATGAAGATGAGAATGAACCATGAACTTAATGAGATGAGATGAGATTGGGAAAATATCTATGAATAAAACAAAGAATAAGAGGTGAGTCATGGCTTCTCAGGGCTTCTACAAGCATCTCAAGAAAAATGACCCATTCTCTTTTTCATTAATTCATAAATCTAACCATTATCTTCTCATCTTTAACCTCATGTGTGATTCTCATACATCCTAGTTCTATATATCATCAACTATGATACAATTATAAACACACACACACACAAAAACTAATATTAAGCTCACTTAAGATTTTCTTCTATTTATATCTCTGTGTGTGTGTGTGTGTGTGTGTGTGTGTATGAGTGAGTGAGTGAGTGATATATATATCAAATATAAAAATATATATCAAATTATTAAATCAACATTTGATTCAATAATCCGGTTATATCATATATAACCGGCTAATACCGAATATATATGTATATCAAATTATTAAATCAACACTTGATTCAATAATCCGATTATATCATATATAACCGGCTAATATTCAATATATAAACATATATATATATATACAGTAATCAAATCATTGAATCAACACTTGATTCAATAATTCGGTTATATCACATATAGCCTGACTGATATCATAAACGCTAGATTAAAATATGGTATCACATACTCGTATTTAATCAGAATCCCGCACATATCTCCATACGTGTCCTACTTCGTTTCGCTTGTGGTAGGAAACCTTTATATGGGACTCTAAAGACTGGTCAATATGCCAGTTGTAGGTAATGATCACATCAGATACCCACAAGCCGTCAGCGGTACTAGCTGGACGTAACGACTATCCAGGTATTGAACGAATAGATGTTCAACAAGCAAACTTGTCCTAACTCCCGTAGAGCCTATAAGCAACACTTACCATACAGTTCGGTTTCTTCGTCTGATATGTTGCATATCGAGCTTGGGGGTGGAATTGTCAGACCCCATTAACTTAATAAGTCATGCCGATGTGTAGCCTATAACCTTTCGAGAAACTACTGATAACACTTATCAGTAAATCTCATCATAGTCGACACCTAGTCATTAACGAAAACCTATTGCTAGAAGTCTAGCTTTAAAGGTCTCAACATTTCCATCTACACCAATTTTCTTCTTAAAGATCCACTTGGTCCCAATAGGTTTTACCCCTTCAAGAGCAACTTCTAAAATCCATACTTGTTGGTGTACATGGATTCTATCTCAGATAGCATAGCATCCAGCCATTTCACAGAGTCCCCACTTGGGATGGCTTAATCGAAATTAGTTGGGTCATCATATTCCATGATGTAATCCTCGCTCCCACCGTCTATGAGAAAACTGTAATATCTCTCAGATGGATAAGGAACCCCACCAGATCTGCGGAGTGGCTGAGGTTCATCTGGGACTATCGAATCCTCCGGTTCTACCAAATCTTCATTTGTAGCTTGTGAATCTAGAACTTCTTCCAGCTCTACCTCATTACCACTAATTTCTTTCACAAGAAATTCCTTTTCTAAAAAGGTGGCATGTTGAGCAACAAAAACCTTTTGTTCCTCGGTGTGGTAGAAGATATACCCTCGCGAATGTTTGGGATATCCAACAAACTTACATAGAACAGACCTTGCATCGAGCTTGTCCGGATTTTACTTTTTAACATAATCTGGACAACCCCATATCTTAATGAAATTAAGACATGGTCTCTTCCCCTCCTATAACTCATATAGAGTGGTAGGCGCAGATTTGGTAGGAACCCTATTCAATAGGTATGCAGTTGTCTCAAGTGCATAACTCCAAAAGAAAATAGGTAACTCAGCAACATTCATTATAGAGCGCACCATATCTAATAGGGTGCGATTCTTCCGCTCCGATACTCCATTGTGCTGTGGTGTATACAGAGGAGGAGTAAGCTGAGAGAGAATCCCATTCTCTTTTAGATAATCTCGGAATTCCGTTCTTAAGTATTCATCTCCTCGATCAGATCGAAGGATTTTAATACTTTTACCCATCTGGTTCTCTACTTCGCTCTTATATTCCTTGAATTTCTCAAAAGCTTCAGATTTGTGTTTCAACAAGAACACATGTCTGAATCTTGAGAGATCATCAGTGAATGTAATGAAATACGAGGAACCATTCCTGGCATGTGTAGACATAGGACCGCATACATCACTATGTATCAGTCCCAAGAGTTCAGTAGCTCTTTCTCCGTGTCCCGTAAATGAAGTTTTTGTCATCTTTTCTTTGAAACATGACTGACAAGTTTCATAAGATGTGAATTTGAACGGATTCAAATATCCATCTTTATGCAACTTAGCTAGTCTGGTCGCATTGATATGAACAAGTCTACAATGACACAAGAAGGTTTCGTTCATTTCTGAACTTTTTCTCTTCTGTGTGTTCTGTATATTTAGAACTGTATTTTGATTTAGAACGTATATACCATTACACAATGTTCCAAACCCAATCGACACTTGATTTAGGAAAATGTTCATAACATTTTTCTCTAATGAAAAGTTATATCCTTCTTTATCTAATAAAGAAAAGGTTATATTGCATATCATCGACGGTACGTAATAACAGTCATTCAAAATCAATGTATTACCATTTGGTAATACTAGGTGATATTCGCCGACCGCTTCGGTAGCAACAATTGCTCCGTTCCCTACCCTGAGAGACATATCACCCTTTCCCAGTTCTCTACTTCTCTTTAACCCTTATAACAGATTACAAATGTAGAATCCTGATCCGGTATCCAATACCCAAGACGTAGAGCATACCGAGAAACAGTTCTCAATAACTAACACACCCGAGGAAGATACATCAGAATGCACTTTCTTCATTCGGATTGCGTAGGAATCCTTGCATTCCCCTATCCCTTGTCCAGACACATGACTGTTGTCATAAGATAGGGTGGAACCAATGTTCCCCAGCCTAGTATAATAAGCGGGTTCGATCAATACAACCATATTATTATCTTTATTAAGGCGTGACATGGTCGCTACCTGGAGAGAGAAAGAAGAAAACAGTTTAGCGTGCGCTCTTGCAAGATTAGACTCGTTATTATCTTATCTAATCAGGATGGCTCCCACTGTTTTTATCAAATCTTCCTTCAAACCCTAAAATGTAAGATTAGCTGGGATTAATTATACCCTATAAGTTCGCTAATCGATCATCCAGGCAGGTGTTGGTATTCTGAGGGAGTCTTCCCATGCTTTCATATGGAACTAATTAAATAACCTCGTTTCCGCTGGGGCATAACCCCGTGATCACCTTTCTTAGACACCTACTGGATTAGCTAATTGTAAAGTGGAAAACTCTCCCAAGAGTAACACTTACTCCCAGTGGGTATCGGGATCTAACTATTACATAGAAGGTATGCATTCTCATTGCGAATTTCAACACTTGAAATTCCCAATATCTGTTTTTACCCCTAACGACCTATGACCTTGATGGAGGTCAACAAACTATAGGCCGCTAGTCAAGTTCAACCCATCATTTCTTGATCGATTTGAACCCATCCACACAAACCCTTGACGGAGGTCAACAAGGCTGTGTGATTGCCCCTACCGATCGCATCAACATGCTGTAGATAAATATTACCCAGCTAACGCACACTGTGCCTTGACGGATATCAAAAAACACTGCACGTATATTAAATACTATGTATCTGAAATGATGGAGGGCTACGACTGGTTTTGAAGAAAACCTTTAACGTAAGGAACTTGATATCGTTGTAGAATCTAGTGATTTGGAAAGGAGCGGATTAAGCTCCACTTTAAAATCAAGTAGTTTTCAAAACAAACTTAGTAGGCTGTAGCATATGGTAGTTTTTCTAAAGAGGTCATTCCCAGTGACTGGATCTAGTTTCTTTCCTCATCGAATGAAGTGCTAGATATTCATAATTGAATACCGCTATGCAAAGCAAGAACTAGAGCTACATTTTTGAAAAAATTGATTCTACAACATCTTTTATGTTTCTTTTCTTTTCATTAATTTATTAATGATGTCCCATCATTTATGTTTCCTAAACATCATAGAGGAAACGGAAATAAAAGACACATATGCCATTCGCATTTGCCGCAGGGACCCGGGTCTTCACCGTAAGGTTACTTAACTTACGGCAGGACGGGGTCAGGACTAGCGCAGATGCAAAACATATATAGTATCTACTAGTATATCATATATATAAGTAGCATTCGTCTCAGGAAGTTATATGATCACATCACAGAAACAGCAGAAGCAGATATATGAAATATAGGATACACTAAAAGGTCTGTGTTTTAGATTAAGCTAGTAACGAAAAACACGGATTCCACGGTCGTGATGAATATCCAAGTCCACACCCCTAGACCCCTACGAGAGCGGCAAGCAACCCTTCCAATTCTAGAGTTAGGCAACCGGTCTCGACTCCTCGAGATGGCCTCCCACTGGACTCTAGAACCGGGTTACTTGTGCTTCCCGCCTTGGGTCTATCCTAATGCGGAAAAGTAAATAATATACATCAAATGGAGACAAAAACCTCAACCCGGAAGTGTCCCAATAAAAAAATATTACATACAAATATTTACATGAATGAAAATGGAAAAACTCTCATCTCATGTAAAACTCCCCGGCTATTCAATCACGACGATCTAATATAACATATCAATAGCAACACAATAACATCACATATCATCAACGTAAGTAAATATGCGTATCCCTAATGTCGTTGATATATAGCAACGAGATCGAGGATACTTCCACATATTACACTTACGGTCACAAAAAAGAAACGAAAACTACAATAATTAGAATCCACATCATCTTTAGATATCATAAACTCGGATTATCACATATTCGGAATTTCATGCCTAACCCTATAAACCTTGCATTTAAGTCTCGAATTGAAAACACGTTTCAAAAATTAAGTCAGGTAATTCAATAAGATTCCCTATTAAATGATCGAATGCTTGTCTGGAACTTTAGTAGATGCCCGCACCCCCGAGGCCGTCAACGAAGTGCACTTGGGCGGAACACCGTAGCCGCGAGCACCCGAGTGGATGCTTTTAGCCATGGGGTTCTCCTATAGTCACTTGGTCGGGGGTATGGGGCATGGCTGTCTACTATTGTCTCCCGGCAAGTATTTGCATACGATACGAGATTGCGACGGAGTTTTGATCTAAATCCAAACTCCGTGGTAATCCATCTTTTTTTCACAATTAGGTCCTCATTTTTCTTGAGCCTCCATAGTTTTACCAGCATGATTTTTTAAACATTTTTAATTGTGAAAATATCAACTTTTGAAAAACGGACAGAAACTAGCGAAAATCTGTGTTTAAAACTTCGATCGATCACTTTAACGTCGTCTAGACTTCGCCTAAGTCTCTAGCTTGGCTCTGATACCATGAAAGTATGTATTAGCACCTCTACTAGGTTTCAATAAGCATCAAGTATACAATTTTAAAAAATCTAGAGGTCTAAGTATACTAAATAAGAATCGAACTAGGGAATTAGGATTTAGAAGTAAGCAAGCAATGATCTATACTAAGTGTAAATAGTATACAACCTTTGTAGTCTAGTCCTTCACTTCTAAAGCTCAAAGTTGAAGTCTCTAGAACTCTTCATAAGACTCCACTTGAAGAAAGGATCGAGCTTGCTTGTTGTCTTCATTACCGAAGATGATCCACCTTGAAATCTCTTTCACTCAAGCTCACACTTCACTAATCAAGGTATTGAAGTTAATAACCTATACTAATAGGCTAGATTAGTGTAGGTTGATGAAGTAGGAGTTTTGCTCACTAAAATTATTTTTCTCTTTTCTTTTTCTCAACTGAAGAAAATTCTAGTGAGGAGAGAATGAAAAAGGAACTTGGGATGAAGATGACAATGAAACATGAACTTAATGAGATGAGATGTGATTGGGAAAATATCTATGAATAAAACAAAGAATGAGAGGTGAGTCATGGCTTCTCAAGGCTTGTACAAGCATCTCAAGAAAAATGACTCATTCTTTTTTTCTTTAATTCATAAATCAAACCATTATCTTCTTATCTTTAACCTCATGTGTGATTCTCATACATCCAGTTCTATGTATCATCAACTATGATACAATTATAAACACACACACACACACACACACACACAGACATATATAAAGACAAGAAAATCTTAGGTGAGCTTAATATTAGTTTTTATATATATATATATATATATCAAATTATTAAATCAACACTTGATTCAATAATCCGGTTATATCATATATAACCAGCTAATATCAAATATATATTGTATATCAAATTATTAAATCAACACTTGATTCAATAATCCGGTTATATCAACAAAGTATGGACTTTGGATGTGGCTCCTGAAGGGGTAAAACCCATTGGAAGCAAGTGGAATTTTAAGAAGAAAATTGGTGCAGATGGAAAGGTTGAGACCTACAAAGCTAGATTTGTAGCAAAAGATTTTCGTCAACGACCAGGTGTCGACTATAATGAAACCTTTTCTCCAGTGGCTATGCTTAAGTCCATCAGGATCCTACTTGCCATTGCTGCATACTATGACTATGAAATCTGGCAGATGGACGTTAAGACCGCTTTTCTAAATAGTGATTTAGAAGAGAGCATGTATATAACACAGCTAGAGGGCTTCGTAGATAGTGGGAGCAGTGGATAGGTGTGCAAGCTGCTTAAATCAATTTACGGATTAAAGCAGGTATCGCGGAGTTGGAACATCTGTTTTGAAGTAGCAGTCAAAGAGTTTGACTTCATCAAAAACGTAGATGAACCATGTATATATAAAAAGGTTGTAGAGAGTAAGGTTGTATTCCTCGTATTGTACGTGGATGACATACTCTTGATTGGAAATGATGTTCCTATACTACACTTGGTCAAACTCTTCCTATCCCAAAATTTCTTCATAAAAGATCTGGGTGATGCCTCCTACATCCTGGGGATAAAGATCTATAGAGATAGATCTAAAAGGATGTTGTGATTGTCCCAATCCAGGTACATAGACACTATACAAAAGAGGTTTAGTATGGAAGATTCAAAGCGTGGTAATCTACCCGGTTGCTCAGGAATCACTCTCTCCAAAGAGATGTCTCCTTGGACTAATTTGGAGAGAGCTCGCATGAACATGATATCCTATGCTCCTACAGTTGGGTCTATCATGTACGCGATGTTACGCACCAAATCAGATGTAGCTTACGCACTTAGTGCTGTAAGTAGGTATCAATCAAACCTAGGGGAGAAGCACTTGATAGCTATGAAGAACATTCTTAGGTACTTGAGAAGGACTAAAGAGATGTTCTTGGTGTATGTAACGGAGTCTCCAGGTGGAAATCTTTGCCGATTCGAGCTTCCAGAGTGATAAGGACGATAGAAAGTCTGTCTCGGGATTTGTCTTCACCCTCAATGGAGGGGCAGTATGTCGGAAGAGTTCCAAGCAAGATACCGTTGCAGACTGGACGATGGAGGCTGAATACATCGCTGCCAATGATGCTGCCAAAGAGGCTGTTTGGATTAAGAAGTTCATTATTGAACTTGGAGTGGTTCCATCCATTGTGGATCTAATACCCTTGTATTGTGATAACAATGGAGCTGTGGCCTTGGCCAAGGAACCCCGGTCTCATCAGCGATCCAGACATATTCTGAGGCGATATCAGCTGATCCGGTAGATAGTTGATCGCCGCGAGATCGAGGTCAGGAGAGTAGATACGAGGGACAACACAGCGGATCCACTCACGAAGGCCCTCCCCCAGACGCAGTTTGAGAGACTTTTTGGGATGTTGGGTATGCGATACTACAACAACTGGCCTTAGTGTAAGTGGGAGGTTGTTAGGAATATGTATGCCCTAGAGGTCATTATTGTAAATTATAGTGGATGCTTGGATATATATATATATATATATGTATATATAAATATATATATATATTGTTTGGAATATGTATGCCCTAGAGGCCATTATTGTATATTAGTGGATGCTTGGAGATATATATATATATATATATATATATATATATATATATGTATGTATATATATATATATATGTATGTGTATATATATATATATGTATGTATATATATATATATATATGTATGTATATATATATATATGGAGGACTTTCTTGCTCGACATGATAGTATGCTATCTGGTTGCTCTTTATGTTAACATGTACACTTGTTTTAGTTACTATCTCAATGATACATGTTGATAAAGCCCTTAGGCTGATTGGCTTGACTACCAGGACTATGATGCAGATCATACTAGGCAAGCATATCCTTTAACAGTTCCTAGTCGAGGAAGTATCGAGACAGGGCATCGATATTCCAGCGTAGACTAATGTGTACGTTTCTTGACCCTGTATAGGGCGATGGTTGATCCCACAACCATTGTTGTTTAACATCAAAGATTGTTCACAGCTGTTCATTGGAGAATGGGTTCACCGAACATAACTCACCGAGAACTCCTAGATGGTACCAGACATATCGTTAGATAGCAGTTCTCTGGTGACACTTGTACAGGTTAGTCTGTAGACCCGAGAACGTCATAGTGTTTTGTGTGGTTCCCTGTAACATTTCAAAAAAATAAAATATTAATTTTGGGAATTTTTATAATTTAATAATAAATTATTGAATATTTTAATAAGGCGGTATAATTAAATACCGATAAATTTGGGGAAAATTTGGAAAATTATAGAAATTACTTAAAAGAGGGTGTTTTATGTGAATTATGCAAATTTTAAGTTTTTATGATTAATTATATGCTAATTTAGTGCTAATCGCGATTAAAAATCGCTAATCACGCTTTAAGCGTATTTTGTGCAAAACATTGCACCGTATCATTTTTACACTTGTTACATTTATTTCTATGGCTTGACTTCATGTTCTTTTACCATGGTTGTTGTTTTTAAGTTAAAGGAATTAGAAAAGAAAAGAGTATTATATGGAGGTATGATTAGAGAGAGAAAAAGTGGCTGAGGGGTAAACCCTTGTTATGAGCCATCCCCCATCATTTTCCTCACTCATTTTTCTCCCCTCTCTTCCCTTTGTTGTTGCTGCTGCTGCTGCTGCTACTACACCCTCTCTCCCTCTCCACAAAATCCTCCAAAACACAATGAAAATCAACTCAAAACCCATTACCCTTTTCACAAAAAAGATGCACAAGCTCAAGGCAAACACATTGGACCAAGAAAGCAAAGATTTTGGCCACTTGGGGCAACCCAAGAATTTTCTTGATTTGCCAAATGAGATATTTTCTGAACCATAAGCTTAGTGTTTCTATTACTTTTACACCCATGTTAGATTAGAACCGATATCGTGTGGTTTGGGTGAAGTTTGAAAGCTCTAGTTAGGGTTATTGGAAATTGAAAGTTGTGATGGGCAATTGAGCTCAGTAGAGGCCTCACAAATCCCCTAGTGCTAGAATTAAGACCTAAACCAGAGACTAAAACCGCGGAATACGGATTTAGAAAAGCCGATATCGGGAAATTATGAATTCTGTGGATGCTAAATGGAATCTGCCATCACC
Organism: Agapanthus africanus; assembly: GCA_030015575.1. NCBI lineage: Eukaryota > Viridiplantae > Streptophyta > Magnoliopsida > Asparagales > Amaryllidaceae > Agapanthus > Agapanthus africanus. Next base: position 61,089,331 of record JASDDO010000029.1, read on the forward strand.
CCAAGACTCTGAAAATTATTTTGTAAGGACAGGGATACATGCAGGAACCTAGGAAGCTACCACCAAAACCCGAGCCCCTGACTCCAATTTCCGGCCGCAGATTTAATCCCTCTGGCCACAAATTGCGGCCAGACCTGGCCCATTTGGGTTCGTTCTTCTTCCATGGCCCTATCTCCAGTAAAATAGACCCTTGGTATATGCAAAATTGTCTGATTTGACCTAGGGTAGAATCTGGGATCTTTTTCCTAAGTTGTTGTTTTAATTCGAGTTTCGTTTCTCGTATTTTGAATTCTGGATTTGCGTATTGTGTTTTACCATGATCACATGACGTTTGTACGACGATATCGAGGGTTGTTTGATGGTTTTGAAAGCTGTCACGACCCGAAATAGCTCGTGACTGGCCCTTGAGTCATATGAAGTCTATAGGACCACATATAATCCAAGTAAGCCAAAAGCCCAAAAATCTAAAACCATTTTAAGGAGTAAATAAAGAAAACTGGTTTTTAAGAAGTAAAGAAAACATGGTTTGAAAACAAGGTTTTTAAATAAATAAGCCGAATATGTGTTTTAAAAATGTATAGTCTTTTCTCACCATACCTCATATTATATTCCCTTTCCTTTTCTTTTCTTTTCTTTTCTTTTACCCAATTCCTTCTCACACCAATTGTAACCCCAAAACAACATGGTAGAAATGAACAAGTGTAAACAAAAAATGGTATGTGCATGTTTTGCACAAAAATGCTAAAAAACCGATTAGCGATTTTTAATCGCGATTAGCACTAAATTAGCATATAATTAATCATAAAAAGTTAAAATGGCATAATTCCATAAAATACCCTATTTTAGAATTTTCCATAATTTTTCCATAATTTTTCCCATTTATCGGTATTTAATTATACCGAAATATTAAAATATTCAATAAAATAATATTAAATTATAAAAATCTCCAAAAATAATATTTTATTTTTTTTGAAATGTTACATTCTTCCCCCCTTAAAGAAATTCGGTCCCCGAATTTAAATTTAAACCCCAAATTCTAAAACATTTCAAATGAAAGTCCAAGTCGTCGGGGCTCCGAAATCATCAATACATAAAACGCATCATAGCGCAATGCATGCGCATGACTAACGAGCAAATAACTCAAAATCGAAACTCTGTCAAGCATCCTGCAATCATCGGAGTCATGATAAAAACACGGATGTCAAATCCAAACCAAAACCAATATGATATAAATCCGAACTATACATGTATATATCAAATCTATATGTGTAAATAGCTGAAGCAAAAATATGCAGGTACTGTCCTCTGACTAGTCCCGCTCAGTATGAAAACACATAGCAAATATCATCCAAATGTACTGCTCCATAAGAAATCAATCCCTAAAATGTATATAAGAATACCCTGTGCGTCTGGTGCACACGGAAATCAAATACCATATATGTGCCATACAGGTGCACAAAAACAACATCTAGGTGCAACGGTTGTGCATGAAACATCTGTCATGGGAAATGGGCATGCCTGACAGCAAAATCAGGTGCATCTGACATGCACGAAGAATCCCGATTTAGGGCATCTGATGTGCACCAAAATCGTATCTCAAAACATGCGCTCATCACGTACGAAAATCCAATTCAAATGCACGAAGTGCAAGAAATCAATGTCAATATCAAAATCGAAATCGACGGTATACAATATAGCTCAATCAAAATCAGGTATACCACGGTATATAAGCTCACAACCATGTGCATCAGCGTGCACAATCAAATCAAAACACTAATAGTGCATGAAAACTATGCTGAAAGCATAAATCAAATCACCGGCATAAAATAGGTATGAAATCACGATTAATACCTCAAGCGTAATAACTATGCGCAAAATATAAATACCCGGTAGGTGCAACCATGGTGCAAGAAAAAAAATATCATGAAACTCAGCCATCAAGACCAAATCATGCGAATAAATCGTCCAAAATACCGAAATCCAAAGTGACGGATACGTGATAATCGAATCACCAAATCACAAATCATAAATACCGTCATCGGTATATCCTCCTTCAAAGTCGAGGAGGGGTCGGTGCATCCAATACTAGCAGCGCAAGATATCTACTTGCCTCTTCCTCGCGGTCAGGCGTCCACTGTCTCTGGGTCCTTATCATCTCTGTGGATTACCAATCTCGCAATCCATCGGCTCATCGGCCCTGTCAGGTGTGCTAACGGGAACGATTCCGTCCTGGCACTTCTCCGGTCATCTCTCGGTCAATCCTCACGACAACTTGTAAAGCAGTAGGTCACTGGCGCCGACCTCTGGTCCTCTGAATGCACATCACACATCTGCTCCTGGCGCAAATCTTATTACAGCAGTATCCTGGAAGGAATCCCGCTGAAGGTCTTTTCCAATATCGCCTAAGCCGAACTGTACGGAGGCTGGTACTCATGCATAATCTCTTCTCGCTCGATGGACATCTGTGTCCTCAGCACAGCATTTCCTCGGAAACTGATCGCATCTAAATGCCTCTGTAGACATATTCGACCTTTAATCTTAACGGGGAGTAACAACAGCTCATCAGTATCTCGCACGTACCTCTTGTCCCACTTGTCTGTACATCATCCACTTCGACGTCACATCTCTATCTGCGCACTACAAATGTTCTCGGCTATGGACAATCCGAAGTCTCTCACACGGACTCGGAATCACGAACTCGGTATCTTCATCACTCTGTAGAAGATATCTAGCCAAACACGTCCTCGAGAAATCGTCCCAACCTGTGGAGGTATACTCCATACTCGTCCATTCTTGATCAACTCACAACGCCTCTGCATGCGTATCGCACCTCTGATGTCAGCGGAGTGGAACGCCATCTCGTCGAAATCTCGTGCGAACTCTTTGTTCCACTTGTTCCAATGTCGACTGATTCGGACTCGTCTTCTCGTGGCTGCATGGACGGCGCTCCAACGGCTATACTCGTATCTGGAGTCTCCCAAGCAGTGTATCCCATCACATGATATCTGAAAGATATCGAACCATCCGATCGATTCGTCAGAACCTCATAATCCCCCAAGAGCTCAACATCTTGGGTATAGCTTAATAGTTTCGAGTACATACCACAGTACCGGTGGACCAGCCGTAGAAGGGCAAACCCAAGCCTCACTAATAGCGACGTGGAACTGCCGCAAACCCTGAGGTTCAAAGGCTTTCACACAGTCATTATGTCGAGTTAGGGTTTCATTCTTCTAGAGGGTCCATAGAATCGTTTGCACGTCTTTCCGAATACTTTAAACTTGGAAAATGGGCTCCTGACATTCGATCGTCTTAATCGACTCTCAACGAACCTGCGTGAAGTCGCCTCTAGCTGGAATCAATCAATCTGATGACCTCGCATCGGGGTAACCGAACGAACCACATGTCCTAGTCATTCATCCTCTGGTGACTAGCGACTTACCATCGTATCTCTAAGTATATATTCATGCTGCAGTAGCTTCAATCATCTGGGCGATATCTCGTCATTTCCAGCAACAACTGGCTCATTCGTCTGTATGCTGAACAGCACCTCAATCATCATGAATAAGTGATATTTCCATGGTCATCACATCCTGGCTGGCCTCTATCAGTGGCTCAATCCTCTGGTGCCGATCAGCACATCCGGAAAAATCTCGTAAAAGCGATCAGTCAAACGCTCATGGCGCGAAAACACAATAAAACGAAGCCTTTATATGCAATCGTATGTCTCTGGAATCACGCCCTGGTCAGTCCTCGTCCACGATGAGCTCATGCTGACGCAACACTAGCCATAGCTCTCTTCGCCCGTGTAATCGTGGCAGCAAAATCATAACCAGTATCGATGAGGATAGATCATATGAATGAATATAATACTGTGCAAGGAAATGTACATCCTATGGTTTCTTAAGCGGAGTAGCGTATCGTAAATATGCCGCGGAACATACGTACGGTACGTCACTCTACTCAAGCTACCTACTCCATCAACCAAGGGTCATCCTACACGATGAAAGTTCGGGTACAATACCCCCTCGACTAAGTCTAAGTTCCGTAAGGTCAAGCCTAAGTTCCGTATATATATAAACGCCCTAGGCTCCACATAGTCAAACTTAGACTCGAACCAAGGTTAACCTAGCGCTCTGATACCAACTTTGTCACGACCCGAAATAGCTCATGACTGGCCCTTGAATCATATGAAGTCTATAGGACCACATATAATCCAAGTAAGCCAAAAGCCCAGAAATCTAAAACCATTTTAAGGAGTAAATAAAGAAAACTGGCTTTTAAGAAGTAAAGAAAACATGGTTTGAAAACAAGGTTTTTAAATAAATAAGCCGAATATGCATTTTTAAAATGTATAGTCTTTTCTAAAAATTTCGGCAGAGTTTCCTTTGTAAATACTGGCCCCGAACGGGGTACAACAAGAATAATATATATACAATGATAAAAGGCATCCCCAAGCGGGAGCTAGCTCTTCGTCAATCGACGGTCACAACCACGCAAGCAATATAATATACAACGCCGAAGGGCGAGGATCAAAACTCAATAAAATAAACTCAAACAGCATGAAAACCGTAATACTACAACGCGCAACTCTAAGGACGAATAATACATAACTGGTTTCTAAGTCTGAAACAATATACAAGTTTTGGTTGATGGAATTTCTAGATACAATGAATAATACATATACAATGGTGGTTCTGATGCAAAAGAACCCACCTACCAAAGCAAATCACCCGCAAAGGAAGCAGTGTGCCAGAAATGTCGCCATGAGACCTGTACGGCAAAACCTGCAAGAAACTGTGGTACAACAGGGGTGAGTTGCCAACTCAAGAGTAGAAAACATCTACAAGTAGAAATCGAATGCATGACAGAATCCTAGGTCAATACGATCAGTATATATATATCCTCAATATGAATAAGTCTGAAGCATGATAAAGTGGCAATGTAACCTCTATACATGAGTGTAGTGCCAAGTAATCGTGCCAGTGCCTCATGTAATAACATAGCATAAGTATGAGGTATGATCAATGTAATCAAAGTCTGTATGTATATGGATCCCGCCCACGTGTCACCCAATGACAATAAGCATCATGCATGTAAATATCATAAAGCATATGCATGGAAATATAAGGATACAATCAAAAGCATGGAACCTGAGTGCCTAGCATCGACACTCGAAAACATCATGAAACCTGTGCCTAGCATTGGCACGTAAATCCTCATATATCGGGCTACGTCTGCGGTATCGGACCTCGGCCCCGGCAATACGGGTCGTCCCATATCCATCTATCGACTTCGGTCAGTATCCTCCGGATAACCGCCAGATCCAACCAATCACCAGTAGGTAGTGGTCCCACTGTCAGGCTCACCGTCTAGCTACACAGCAGATCCGTTCTCGCCCTGGGGTACCTACCGGGCCCACCATATACCCGCAAACGGATCATCCAACTCCTCGATTCGGGTTTCACATGTCGCTCTCAGCACCGAGAAAACACATAGTGGAAGCACTGAAATATCATATCAAGGGTAACCGGGTTTTTTAAACAATTACATACTCTCTTTTAAAATGCCCACGGTTCCCAAATCCAGAAATATCATGGAAACAACATATCTCAATGCGTATAATCAGAAGCATGATGTATGCGACATGTAAAAGAAATGCAAGCATATCAGTATATCATGCAACATGGAATAGTAATATGCACATATTGAGGGAAACCGCTCTTTTAAAATGAATCAGTTTTAAAGAGTATCTTGCGGTTCCCAAATCTCTAATCTATCCAGAATCATCTATGTATGTGCAAATACGTATGAATATACAGTATATAGGTACACAGGTATGCCATGTAAGGGTTATATCCTGAATGCAACAGTACTACAGTGCAGTGACATGGCAATTATCGATGATGAAGTGTGTGAGCCGGCAAGCAAGTGTACGTGGAACATATGCATCATCGATAATGGTACTGGTGTCCTAACAGCAGGGTTTTAATATAGCAATAAACACATTTACACATGCAAAGCGATGCGAATAGCATGAATATGCGGAAATCGAATAATCAACGCAACAGTGAAGAATCTACATCAATGTGTATATGTCATGCAGTTATGCCATTTGAAATCTGTAGTGTTCCTAGGCACTCTTGTGAGGGTTCATAAGGTATCAAACATGCCCGAATAAAATTTTAGACGTGCCGAACAACCCAAAGTCGGGATCTTTGCTAGATTATTAGGGTTTAACATGCAAGATAACATCTTTAAACCTAAGTGTGAGGGATTACAACCTTTGTAGTCTGCTCCTTCGCTTCACAAGCTCCGAGTAGAAGTCCCTTCGCCGCGATCCACGATCTCTCGGACTCAAGAGAGGCTCCACGACTCGAACGATCCATGAAAGCTTGTCGTATTCCTTTTCTCCAATGATCTACGTCGAAGTTGCAATAGCTCAAGCTCTCTCACTCTAATGAGGTGAACACCCTAATCTAATGGGCTAGATTAGATGAGGATGATGGAGTAGTGTTTATGCTTTCTTTTTATATCATATTCTCACAAGAATTCATCACAAAAGAAATCACAAGTGAGCTCTGTCTCAAACTCAAGAGAGAAGAAGATGAAGAATAATGAGAATAATCCTTGTGTGATGAATAGTAGATAAGAATATATGATCGATATGGAACCATGGTCAAGGATGATAGGCTTAACCTTTGTAGAGAATAAACTAGAGCTAGGGTTTGGTTAGGTTAAGAGTGAGTCAAGAATAAGTATCAACCATAATATCTTAACCAAGACAAAAAGGAAACCCTTCTAGAATAATCAAGAAAGAGCTAACCCTAATCAAACCCTAATCTCTTTTTATCATCCTTAAACATGTTTCATAATAAATCATATCATGTCACAATAATATATATCACATATATATTATATATTTGCAACAATAGAAAATAATACAATTAACATATATCGCATATATATCAATGTATTAATCCGGTGAGAAAATGAAATAATAAAGCGAGCCAATATTAGATAATGTAATACAATATATCATATATATCATTATACATTAAATCATCGAATCAACACTTGATCCGACGATCCGGCTATATCAAATATAACCGACTAATATATCATGTACCGATTCATCGAATCAACACTTGATCCGATGTCCCGGTTCATATCTAAATATCATGAGAATATAGTACGGTATCACATATCGCATTATCCTCGGTCCTGCACATATCATATATGTGCCTCTACTCCGTTTTGCCTGAGCCAAGAAACCTCTTTGTAGGACTCTAAAGAATCGTCAATACGCCGGTAGCAGGTAATGATCATATCAAACACCCACAAGCTGCAAGCGGTCAGCTAAACGTAACAGCCACCCAGGTATTGAGCGATCAGAAGATCAACAAGCTAGCCCGTCCGTTCTCCCGTGAATCCAATCAGTAACACTCCCGTACAGTCCAGTCTGTTCGTCTGATATGTCGCATATCAAGTCTAGGGGTGGTATACGTCAAACCCCAGTAACCGATAAGTCGTGTCGATGTGAGGCTCATAACAGGTCGAGAAAATACTGGTAACACATACCAATATATATCTATATCAGCTCTGGCCAGGGACTTCCAGTTATAGCCAATCGAACACAGCACAATATCAACTCCCTATACCGGGAGAGACGAATCCCCTCCTATCGCTCATTGCCTCCATGTGATTCGGGACTGTACCCAAAAGCCACCATTTTGCATGCCCTCTTGGATGTGGTATGGTGGAAATCAAAGCACAATGGGAATCACACAAGGCTCTATGACGATCTCGGGTCTAGAGACTACCCTGTACCAGTGTCACCGGAGAACTGCCATCTGACGTGTGGTATATCACCATCTGGGAGTTCTCGACGAGTCCGTCCAGTGTACCCAGTCTCCACTGAGCACCCGTACACCATCTTTGATGTCAAACACCGATGGATATGGGATCATCCATCACCCATCATATGGGTCAATATGCATATACGCTAGTCTACTCTGGTGTATCGATGCCCCGTCTCGATATACCCTCGACTAGGAACATTTATAGGATGTACTCATCGACTACCGTGGCCCCACTAGTATGATCTCATCATAATCCCAGTAGTCGAGTACAGATCCTAAGGGCTTTATCAACATGTGAGAGAAAGACAGTAAACCAATACGAGTCAACATGTTAGGATAAAGTGAAACCAAATAGCATACTATCATGACGAGCAAGAAAGTCCTCTCTGTATATATCCAAGCATCCATCATAATATACATCATATGTACAACAATGGCCTCTACGGCATATACATAACTAACAATCTCCCACTTGGACTAAGGCCAGCTGCTGTAGTATCTCATACCTAGCATCCTGAATAATCTCTCAAACTGTATCTGGGGTATGGCCTTCGTGAGTGGATCCGCAGTGTTATCTTTCGTATCTACTCTCCTGACCTCGATCTCCCGGCGATCAACTATCTCCCTGATCAGGTGATACCGCCTCAGAATATGTCTGGACTTCTGATGGGACCTGGGTTCCTTGGCCAAAGCCACAGCTCCATTGTTATCTCAATACAGAGGTATTGGATGCTCAATGGATGGAACCACACCAAGTTCAGTGATGAACTTCTTCATCCAGAAAGCCTCTTTGGCAGCATCGTTGGCAGCGATGTATTCAGCCTCCATCGTCGAGTCTGCAACGGTATCCAGTTTGGAACTCTTCCAACATACCGCCCCTCCATTGAGGGTAAAGACAAATCCCGAGTGTGACTTAGAGTCGTCCTTATCACTTTGGAAGCTGGAATCGATAAAGGACTCCACTCGGAGTTCACCATTACCATACACCAAGAACATGTCTCTAGTCCTTCGCAAGTACTTGAGAATGTTCTTCACAGCTGTCCAGTGACTCTCTCTAGGATCTGCTTGATACCGACTCACTACACTTAGTGAGTATGCTACATCGGGTCTGGTACATAGCATCGCATACATGATAGAGCCTACTGCTGAAGCATAGGGGATCCCTTGCATGCGAGCTCTCTCCAAATCAGTCTTGGGTGACATCTCTTTGGAAAGAGTGAGTCCAGAGATCATGGGTTGGTTCCCACGCTTGGATTCTTCCATACTAAACCTCTTTAGTATGGTGTCAATGTACCTAGATTGAGACAATCCCAGTATCCTTTTGGATCTATCTCTATAGATCCTAATCCCCAATATGCAGGGGGCATCACCTAGATCTTTCATTGAGAATCTTTGTAATAAGAAGAGCTTGACTGATTGCAGCATAGGAATATCATTCCCTATCAAGAGTATGTCATCCACGTACAATACGAGGAAGACAACCTTACTCTCTGCTACCTTTTTATAGATACAAGGTTCATCTATATTTTTGATGAAGTCAAACTCTTTGACTACAACATCAAAACAGATGTTCCAACTCCGCGATGCTTGCTTTAACCCATAAATGGATTTAAGCAGTTTGCACACCTTTCCGCTGCTCCCACTATCTACGAAGCCCTCTGGCTGAGTCATGCACACGCACTCTTCTAAATCACCATTTAGAAAGGCGGTCTTAACATCCATTTGCCAGATTTCGTAGTCATGGTATGCAGCAATGGCAAGTAAGATCCGGATGGACTTAAGCATAGCCACTGGAGAAAAGGTTTCGTCATAATCCACACCTGGTCGTTGACGAAATCCTTTTGCTACAAGTCTAGCTTTGAAAGTCTCAACCTTTCCATCTACACCAAATTTCTTTTTAAAAATCCACTTGTTCCCAATGGGTTTTACCCCTTCAGGAGCATTTTCCAAAATCCGTACTTTATTGGTGTACATGGATTCCATCTCAGATCGCATTGCATCCAGCCATTTCACAGAGTCATCACTCGTGATGGCCTGCTCGAAACTAGTCGGGTCATCATCTTCCGTGATGCAATCCTCGCTTCCATCATCAATGAGAAAACCATAGTATCTCTCAAGTGGACGAGAAACCCTACTAGATCGGCGGAGAGGCTGGGGTTCGTCGGGTACTACTGAATTTTCTGGTTCCATCAAATCATCAGTTGTAGTTTGTGGTGCTGGAACCTTTTCCAGCTCTACCTCTTTGCCACTAATTTCTTTTGCAAGAAATTCCTTTTCCAAAAAGGTGGCATGTTGAGCAACAAACACTTTTTGTTCCTCAGCGTGGTAGAAAAAATATCCTTGAGAATTCTTTGGATATCCTACAAATTTGCAAAGAACTGATCGTGCCTCGAGTTTGTCCGGATTTTGCCTTTTGACATAGGCCGGACAACCCCATATTTTAACTCGTTTAAAATATGGTCTCTTCCCACTCCATATCTCATATGGTGTGGTAGGTACAGATTTAGACAGAACTAGATTCAATATGTATATGGCTGTCTCAAGCGCATACCCCCAGAAGGAAATAGGTAACTCAGCTTCGCTCATCATAGAGCGTACCATATCTAATAGGGTCTGATTCCTCCGTTCTGATACACCGTTGTGCTGTGGTGTATAAGGAGGAGTAAGCTGAGAGAGAATCCCATTCTCTTTTAAATAATCCAGAAAATTATTGCTCAAGTATTATCCTCCTCGATCAGATCGAAGGATCTTAATACTTTTGCCCGTTTGGTTCTCTACTTCGTGCTTATATTCTCTGAATTTCTCAAAAGCTTCAGACTTGTGTTTCAACAGGAACACATGCCCATATCTAGAGAGATCGTCAGTGAATGTAATGAAGTAGGAAGAACCGTTCCTGGCGTGTGTAGACATGGGACCGCATACATCACTATGTACCAGTCCTAAGAGTTCCGTAACTCTTTATCCGTGTCCACTAAACGGAGCTTTGGTCATTTTTCCTTTGAGACATGAATGGCAAGTATCATAAGATGAAAATTCGAATGAATTCAAATATCCATTTTTATGTAACTTAGCTAGCCGTGTCTTATTGATATGGCCAAATCTACAATGCCACAAGAAGGATTCGTTCATTTCTGAACTTTTCCTCTTGTGTGTGTTTTGTATATTGAGGACTGTATTTTGATTTAGAATGAATATGCCATTATGTAACGAACCTGATGCAATCAACTTTTGATCTAAGAATATATTCATAATATTATCCTTTACTACAAAATTATATCATTCTTTACTTAATAAAGAAACTGATATAATGTTGCACATCATGTTCGGTATATAATAGCACTCATTTAGAATCAGTGTATTACGACTTGGTAATACTAGGTGATATTCGCCAACTGCTTTGGCTGCAATACTTGCACCGTTCCCTACTTGAACGGAATGATCACCTTTTCCCAGTTCTCTACCTTTATGTAGCCCATGTAACAATTTACATATGTGGGATCCTGATCCGGTATCTAATACCCAGGACGTAGGGTGAACTGAGAAACAATTCTCAATAACTAACACACCTGAAGAAGATGCATCAACATGCATGTTCTTTTGGGCGGCTTGAGAATCCAGATATTCTCCTATTCCTTGTTCAGTCTTATAACTCTTATAAGAAAGAACGGGTCCAACGTTCCTCTGCTCAGTATAATAAGCGGGTTTAGACAATACATCCATATTATTATCTTGATTATGGCCTGACATGGTCGCTACGTGGAGAGAGAGAGAAGAAAACACTTTAGTGTATGCTCATGCAAGATTAGATTGGTTATTATCTTATCTAATCAGGATGTCTCCCACTGTTTTTATCAAATCTACCTTCAAACCCTAAAAGGTAAGATTAGCCGGGATTAATTACACCCTACAATTTCGTCAATCTTTCAGCCAGATCAGTGTCGGTACTTGAGGGAGGTTCCCCGTGCTTTCGCACGGACCTAATTCAAGTAAACCTCGTTTTCCCAGAGGCGTAACCCCGTTAACACTTTTCTAGACACCTACTTGATCGGCTAATTGTCCTGTGTAAAACTCTCCCAGGAGTAACTCTTACTCGCAGTGGGTATCGGGATCCAACTATCTCATAGGAGGTATGCAATCTCATTGCAAATTTCAACACTTGAAATTCTCGATAATATTTTGCCCCTAGCGATCTATGACCTTGACTAATTCAACAAACCATAAATCGCAAGTCAAGTTCAACCCGTACATTTCCCGATTGAATTAAACCCACCCGTACGACCCTTGACTGAGTCAACAAGGCCGTGCGAATACCCTAATACAATCACATCTCATGTTTTAGCAGATAAACACTACTTAGCTACCGTACACTACGCCTTGAATAAGTCAACAAACATAGCACGAATACTAAATAATATCTATCTGAAATGACGGAGGGCTATGCAGGTTTTTCAGAAAACCATGAGCGTAATGAACTTGATATCGTTGTAGAATCATGTGAAATTTTGAAATGGAGTGTTTTTGACGCTTTTATTAGTTTTGCTAAAGAGGTCACTCCCGGTGTAGGGATCTCGGCTCTTTCCTCATCGAATAAGGTGCAGGACATATCATATATATCTCTGTGCAAAGCAAAACTCTAAAAGCAATCAAAAGACAAACCGAGTTTTGTAGCATCTGCCAGTTTCGCTAAAGAGGTCACTCCCGGTGAAGGGATCTCGGCTCTTTCCTCATCGAATAAGGTGCAGGGTATATCATATATACCGCTATGCAAAGCAAAACTGTAGCTACCCTTTTATAAAGTTTTGATTCCACAACATCTTTTAGGTTTCTTTTTCTTTTTATTAATCTCATTAATAAAAAATCCCATCAGCTTATGCTTCCTAAGCATCACAGAAGAAACGAAAGCAGTAATATTTATATATCTGCATATATATATATAGTATAAGCATTCGTCTCAGGCAGTAATATGATCTCATCACAGAACATTGCAGCAGAAGAACATATATGAAATATTGGATATACTAGGATGTCCGTGTTTTCAATACGAGCCGGTATAAAACACGGATTCCACGGTCGTGATGAATAGCCAAACCCACATCCCAAGACCCCTACGAAAGCGGCAAGTAACACTGCCAATTCTAGTGTTAGGAGACCCAGTCTCGACTCCTCGAGATGGCCTCCCACTGGACCCTAGAACCCGGTTACTTGTGCTCCCCTCCTTGGGTCTACCTAATGCGGAAAAGTAAATAATATACAATGGTGACATCAACCTCATCCCGGAAGTGCCCCAATAAAAGAATATTACATACAATTGAATTTTACATGAATGAAAATAAAAACCCTCATCTCACATAAAACCCCCGGCTATTCAAAACACGACGATCCAATATAACATATCACAGCAACACATAATATCATATATCATCAACGTAAGTAAGTATGCATACACCGATCGTCGTTGTCGTATAGCAATGGAAACCGGTAATACAACTACATACTACACTTACGGTCACAGAAAAGAAATTGTAAAACTACAATATTTGGATTTCACAATCACTTTAGACATCGTAAATCCGAAATATCACATACTTCGCATTTGATGCCTAACTCTATGAATTCCACATATTGTATCACATTCCAGATAAATAGACAGTATTAAACTTTTCGAACAGATAATCAAATACCCAAAATTTCCCAAATAGCTCAACACTTGAGCGGAGTTCAAATAATCCCAGAATATGTCACAGTACCAGTGATCCAGCCGTAGAAGGGTCAAGCCAACGCCTCACATGTGGCACGCCGTACTGCCCCAAACCCGAAGATTCAAAAGGCAGTTCAAGACGGTCGCATAATCGAGTTAAGGTTTGTTGTCTTCTAGAGGGTCCACCGTGTTACCTACACATTTTTCCGAAAGATTCAAACCCGAAAAAAATTCAACACTTAAAAGTTTGCCGTGCCGGGAAAAAGATAGTTAATGATATCCGTTCGAACATTTTAACAGTTTCTAAATATCCGGAAATTATAACGAATTTAAATATTGCTATCGAATCTACGATTACAAAATAAACCCCAGAATACTCAACACTTAAGTCAAAATAAAAATACCAAAAACTGTACAAACATTAAAAAAAGAATTACTGTGAAATAAAAATTGTCACATCAAACAGTAGTGCCGCGGAACCGCGGCCCAAACAGGGTACGGTCGCGATTCCGCGGTCGTTTGTACGGATCAATTCCTCATATTTCACTGTTATTCTTATTTTTGTCTGCTGTATTTTTCAGGTATTTTTAATTCAGAAAAAATCGCATTTTTGAAAAATATCCAGAGAGGGGTTCATTTTTGTCGGTTCGGGTTCGATCGAAGTTTTAACTTCGTAAACACGTCGCCTAATGCTCTAGCTAGTCTCTGATACCACTGCAGGGTTCCTAGGAACTCTTGTGAAGGTTCATAAGGCATCAAACATGCCCGAATAAAATTTTAGACATGCCGAACAACCCAAAGCCGGGATCTTTGCTAGATTATTAGGGTTTAACATGCAAGATAACATCTTTAAACCTATGTGTGAGGGATTACAACCTTTGTAGTCCACTCCTTCGCTTCACAAGCTCCGAGTAGAAGTCCTTTCGTCGCTATCCATGATCTCCGGGACTCAAGAGAGGCTCCACGACTCGAACGATCCATGAAAGCTTGTCGTATTCCTTTTCTCCGATGATCTACGTCGAAGTTGCAATAGCTCAAGCTCTCTCACTCTAATGAGGTGAACAACCTAATCTAATGGGCTAGATTAGATGAGGATGATGGAGTAGTATTTATGCTTTCTTTTTATATCATTTTCTCACAAGAATTCATCACAAAAGAAATCACAAGTGAGCTCTCTCTCAAACTCAAGAGAGAAGAAGATGAAGAATAATGAGAATAATCCTTTTGTGATGAATAGTAGATAAGAATATATGATTGATATAGAACCATGGTCAAGGATGATAGGCTTAACCTTTGTAGAGAATAAACTAGAGTTAGGTTTTGGTTAGGTTAAGACTGAGTCAAGGATAAGTATCAACCATCATATCTTAACCAAGACAAAAAGGAAACCCTTCTAGAATAATCAAGAAAGAGCTAACCCTAATCAAACCCTAATCTCTTTTTATCATCCTTAAACATGTTTCATAATAAATCATATCATGTCACAATAATATATATCACATATATATTATATATTTGCAACGATAGAAAATAATACAATTAACATATATCGCATATATATCATTGTATTAATCCGGTGAGAAAATGAAATAATAAAGCGAGCCAATATTAGATAATGTAATACAATATATCATATATATCATTATACATTAAATCATCGAGTCAACACTTGATCCGACGATCCGGCTATATCGAATATAACCGACTAATATATCATGTGCCGATTCATCGAATCAACACTTGATCCGATGTCCCGGTTCATATCTAAATATCACGAGAATATAGTACGGTATCACATGTCGCATTATCCTCGGTCCTGCACATATCACATATGTGCCTCTACTCCGTTTTGCCTGAGCCAAGAAACCTCTGTGTAGGACTCTAAAGAATCGTCAATACGCCGGTAGCAGGTGATGATCATATCAAACACCCACAAGCTGCAAGAAGTCAACTAAACGTAACAGCCACCCAGGTATTGAGCGATCAGAAGATCGACAAGCTAGCCTGTCCGTTCTCCTGTGAATCCAATCAGTAACACTCCCGTACAGTCCGGTCTGTTCGTCTGATATGTCGCATATCAAGTCTAGGGGTGGTATACGTCAAACCACAGTAACCGATAAGTCGTGTCGATGTGAGGCTCATAACAGGTCGAGAAAATACTGGTAACACATACCAATATATCTCTATATCATCCCTGGCCAGGGACTTCCAGTTATAGCCAATCGAACACAGCACAATATCAACTCCCTATACCGGGAGAGACGAATCCCCTCCTATCGCTCATTCCCTCCATGTGATTCGGTACTGTACCCAAAAGCCACCGTTTTGCATGCCCTCTTGGATGTGGTAAGGTGGAAATCAAAGCACAATGGGAATCACACAAGACTCTATGACGATCTCGGGTCTACAGACTACACTGTACCAGTGTCACCGGAGAACTGCCATCTGACGTGTGGTATATCACCATCTGGGAGTTCTCGGCGAGTCCGTCCAGTGTACCCAGTCTCCATTGAGAACCCGTACACCATCCTTGATGTCAAACACCGATGGATATGGGAACATCCATCGCCCATCATATGGGTCAAGATGCATATACGCTAGTCTACTCTGGTGTATCGATGCCCCGTCTCGATATACCCTCGACTAGGAACATTTATAGGATGTACTCATCGACTACCGTGGCCCCACTAGTATGATCTCATCATAATCCCAGTAGTCGAGTATAGATCCTAAGGGCTTTATCAACATGTGAGAGAAAGACAGTAAACCAATACGAGTCAACATGTTAAGATAAAGTGAAACCAAATAGCATATTATCATGACGAGCAAGAAAGTCCTCTCTGTATATAGCCAAGCATCCATCATAATATACATCATATGTACAACAATGGCCTCTACGGCATATACATAACTAACAAAATCAGACGAATCGGGGTTTTTGGTAAAATAAGGGCTACGGTGTTTTAGGAAAAGATGCGTCGTTTGAAAACATCCGTAGGATCCCTTTTTACCTATCTTTACAATATTCCCGATTCGTTAGTTTTTGAAATAGGTATGACTCTGGTCTAGTCTAATATCTACTATGCAAACTACAAATCTAACTATCAAGTCAATCGGGAGGGGTATGGAAACCACCTAAATCTGAGTCGATATTTATATAAATATAATATAATAGTCGGTGATCCCGCCTCAATAGTATCGCGTACGATACAATATATCATATGACTTCCTCGAGTCATGAGTGCGGATCTATCATCAATGATAAGCTCGCATGGTAAACCGTCGTACGGTATCCCAATAGCTGGGTACGGGTCAATATCACGATCATCACATCAATTATCTGGTATCCTTATCGTCATATCACATAATCTGGGGTATTGATCTAAATCTAGTACAATCGATACCATCTATATAAGTATGAATGCGTGTGTGAAACACACGTCCAAAGGCCCGCTAAAAATCACATGTCGTATCCCAAATACGGATCACATCATATCACCGATCTTACGGCACTATGCCCAATATCATCAACTCATCTCCAATGTCATCCACTATCGTCATCATTCAAGCATAAGTATGTGTGTGCGTGTGGGTGTAAACCTATTCTAGGGTTCGCAATTAGGAACTACACTAGTTTACTTCTAACCCTAATCTATCCATAGTACATCTAATCTCAATATCCACGACACACTAAAAGCTATCATATATATATATAATATATAGATATATAGTATACCAACTTCGGACTGCGGAGGTGCAATACGCCATCCACCCGACTTCCCCCGTAGATATAATCTACTCACCTTGAATCCTGCGTGTCGGTGTCGATGTTGCCACCATCATCTTCATCGCCTCGGATCACCGTGGGGGTACCTACATATCACACGTATCGCATCGGATTAAAACCAAATCGAAACTAAAACGACACACGAAAACTTAACGACACGCTTAAAGGCTTATAGGTTAGAACCTATGGGTACGCTTTTAAAACCATCGAACAATCCTCGATATCGTCGTATAAACGCCAAGTAATCGAGGTAAAACGCAATACGCAAATCCACAATTCAAAATACGGAATACGGAAATACGAATCTAAAACAGCAACTAGAGAAAAGGGTCCCAGATTTCACCCTATGTCAAATTGGACAATTTTGCATATGCCAGGGGTCTAATTTACAGGAGATGGGGCTACAGAACCAAAACGAGTCAATTCTACCCTGGTCTGGCCGCAAATTGCGGCCAGAATGAATTAGTTGGCGGCCTCGGTTAAGGGATAGAGGCTAGGATTTTGGTGGTAGATTCCTGGGTGCCTGCACATATCACTGTCCAACCAAAATAATTTTCAGAGTCTCGGGTTGATAGTAGATCCCATATTGTAAGTGCACGGCGGCGCCCCGGCCGTCAATCCGACGGCCAAATGCGGAAGCGGTGATAAACTTAAATTTTACTTGAACTGGCAAACCGCCGCGCACTAATACCCGGATCGAACCACTAACTAGTCCTAGCTAACAATCAGATGGGAATAGAGATATACCGACGATCCAAGTCCTCCGGTCTTCTCGTCATCGTCCCGATCTCCTGCGGAATGTCCCGTCTCCTCCTCGTCGCCGGAAGTGCACCACATCGCCTACTTCTTTTACGGGCTCCCACCTCAATGCCGAGGCAACTCGGGCACGAAGCCGGCTACTCGACGTGCCCAAGGTTCGCTGTAGAATATGTAGTCCTCAAGTCTCACTTTGGGGTTGTGGAATTGCCATTTGGTGGAGGAATGATACTTGGAGCTTTGGAGATTGATCTTGTGGGATTTTGCAACATGAAATGAACCAAAATTCCACACTCAAAAATGTTGGACAGCCCCCTTCATGCTTGGGCCGGCCATCATGGTGAGGGGAGGGATGAAATGGAGAGTGAGAAAAAATGAGAAGCCATCCAATAATACAAGGGGGAGAGAGAGAAGTCTATCATGCAAAAGGAAATGATCACTCAAATAAAACTACACTCCACCAACCTTACCCCTCATCATCATCAACAACCATGATGACATCCAAAGTCAAGCAATCATGAAAAAGGAAAGTCAAGTGATGGTGCTCATCATGAAAACCATCATGATAAAACAAAGATGCAAAGACCCCCTCCATAAATGCCTATTTGCAACAATGCAAATAAGCCCTCCTCCACCAATCTTCGGCCAATGAACGGAACAATGGAAATCGGCCGAAACGGAAAGCAAACTGGCAACTCCAGAAAACTGGTCCCGTAATAAATTACAGGAAAACCCCGATACTGTGCATACACACCCGCATTTGTATTCCGACCGAAATACAAATGCAATGAGACAAAATCTACACTGTACTATACTAGGATCCGGCTTATACCAAAACCGGCTAGTAATATCTGTTCGATCCTGATCCGTGCAATACCGCACGTATCTGATCGAACCCTGCCATATTACCATACGGCCTATAGTACAAACTGTCCGATCCTGATCCGTGCAATACCGCACGTATCTGATCGGACCTTGCCATATCTCCATACGGCCTCTACAACCTTTCGCCCAAAAGCTGAGTAACTGAATGTGGGGAACTCTAAAGACTCGTCAACACCACGGTTGTGGATTTAAGCACTAGCACGTCAGAGGTATAAGCCAATACGTAACGGGCTACCAGGTATTGACCAAAAGGGACGTCTGTGAGCGAACTCAGCCTGACACCCTACTGAGCCTGTCAGTGACAATATCCGTACAGTCTGGTCCGTTCGTCTATGAGCATCGCATGGCGGGCCTAGGGGGTTGGTAAAAGTCAGACCCCCAAAAGCGGTACAAGTCGTGTCGGAGTGTAGCCCAGAACACCCTGAGATACTACTGGAATACCTACCAGTAAATCTCCTTGCCTCGGCCGAGGGCTTCGTGTAATAGCTCTCCTAAACACAGCACGACCTCACCCCCAATACCGGGAGAGACGAACCCCTGAAGATACGCTCACTGCCTCCATGTGGCTCGGGACTGTACCCAACTAAAACCTGTTTGCACGACTCCTTTGAGCCGTGGTAGGGTAGTAATCAAAGTACAGTGGGAACTCACACGAGACAAATGACGATCCCCAGGTCGATGAACTAACCTGCACACATGTCACCAGGGAACTGCCATCTGACGTCTGGTATATGACCAACTAGCATGTTCCCGGCGAGTCCTGTCCGGTGTACTCATAACCCAATGAGCACCTGTATACATCTTAGGTGATCCAACTGACACCAGTGGCTTGTGAGACCGGCCACCGCCCCTCGTCGGGGTCTCGACTGTATACACTAGTCTACTATGGAGAATCGATGCCCTGTCTCGAAACTCTCACGACTAGGGACCTTTTAAGGATATGCTTATAGACCCCCAGCTCCCACTTATATGATCGCCCTCATACTGCTGGTGGTCAAGCAAGAATCCTAGGGGCTCTATCAACGTGTAATAGCGACGTGTCAGGTCACTTAAAACAGTACACGATGATAAAGGTAAACCAGATAGCATACTATCATCTCGAGTAAGACTGTCCTACCGGGATAGGTCCTCCATCAATCATTACAATCACGTACCTGTGACCTAATAATTGACTCTGAGGGCACTATCTCCAACAATCTCCCACTTGCACTCAAGGCTAATTATTGCGATGTCGCATACTCACAGCCCGTATGATACCGAACACCCAACTCCTCTACTAGTCAGTCTCATAAAGATCGTTTGCGAAACTATTGCGTTCGAGGAATAGCCTCAGTGAGTGGATCCGCTTTGTCGTCTCTTTCAATGTCTCTCTATATCTTAAGTTCGCGGAGAAAGCCCATCTCCCGAAAAGAGCAATACCTGTCTTAGAATATGTCTGGATGTCTGATGGGACATAGCTCATAAATGAACTCCAAATCCAAACTTCTTAGACTGTATCGTCAACTGAACTTAATCAGTATCCTGCGCCATGCCTCCCTCAGTATTGCCTTGGACTACCTGTCCAAAATACTGCCCCTCGTCAGAAGGAGAACTATAACTCTGACAACCTCCTTGTCGTCTATGTCACCTTGGAAGCCTGGAATGATAACTGTCTCCCGAATGAGGCTGTCGTTATCATATCCCTAGAACATCCACTTATGTTCTAAAACTGCTTCCGACCGTTTCTCCAGGATTGGATCAATGTCAACTTATTGCATCTAGTGCAAGAACAACATCTGGTGTGGTACTTGACATCTCATGATTGACTCAATCGCCTGAGCAAGTGATCTGCCAATCATGCACATCCCTCTCCCCTTTAGTCTGTAAGACAACTTTAGAGAGGGTGACTCCATTACCTGCAGGTACACTACCGTGCCAGGAGTCGTCCATTCTAAATACTCTTAGAATGCTGTCTAAGTACCCAGATTGGGAAACCACCCAAATCTAGATCTAAAACCATAGATCTAGTAACCAGTATGTCTGACATAATATCCAAGTCCTGTGTGGAGAAAACACTGTGTGACGACCAAAGTATAACCGACTGTAGTATAGGAGTTTCCTTTCCTACTATGTGTATGTCATCCAAATACCAGGATATCACACCCTACTACCTTCTCAACAGATCCATCCCCTATTCTGATGAAGTCAAACCTATGACTATCATGTCAGAAATAGATGATCTATCTCCGCTACATCTGCTTTAGTCTATAAATAGACATAAGCTACCTGTCCACCAATGCTTCCGCTGCTCCCACTGACTACGACAACCCTCTGGCAGAGTCATATAGACGTACACTTCTAAAACTAGTTTAGAACGACGCTATACTCATCCTCCCACCGGGTCTCACAGCCTGGAACAACAGCAATGGTAATTGTGGGTAAACAAGAACTTCCCTGTCACCGTCCTTGAGGCTACCGTAGTACCTCTCGGGTGCCTGAAGTTACCCACCTTATCTGCGGAGTGGCCAATAGAATGTCAATCCAGATTGAATCTTTAGGTTCCTTATCAAATCGTCAGTAATCGTTTGTGGTTCTGGAATCACTTCCAGTTCTACCATACTCCCACTACTGTTTTCTGAAAAAATCCATTTTCAATAAAACTGTGGCGAGTCTAGAACAATATCGCTATTGTTCATCCAGATGGTAGAAAGTCAACCCTCGTCATAGCCTGGGTCAACCCACAAACAGCCATTACAGAAACGTGCCTTGAGTTATCCAGAGTCTGGTTTTAATCATAAGCCGGACAACTCCCCGTACCTTATCATCGTTAAGATACGAACTGTTCTATATCCCATATAGGACCAGAGGCACTGATTTAATTGAACCAGATTCAAATCATGCAGCTGTCTCCAGTGCATGTCAACTAAATGGAAGGAGGCCGATCAGCGTTACTCAACTTAGGAATGCTTCCAATTATGAATAACCTGAAAGAGAAGTAAGTTCTCTTAATCATTACTATCAACTGAATACCATATACAAGTATCTACATCTTCGATCACTTTGAAGAATCCCGATACTTGCTACATCTGGTTCTCTACTCTATTCAAATACCTACAACTTCTCAAAATTCAGACCCTGTGTTTCCACGAAACACCTGTCTAAAAACTAGAGAAGTCATAAGTAAACCGAATATAGTACGAGGACCAACCCCTCTGTCCTGATGGACCCTGGACAACATACAATACTCTGTATAAGTCCCTTGAGTCTGATAACTCATTCACTGTGTGTCGTAGGTTGAAAACTGTACTTATGGTTAAGAAGAATTACACCGCTGTTTAATGTTCCTTACCTAACCATCCACTGATATAGGTAAATGTCATAGACATAATTTCATAAAGGTATATCTCACTCTATGAAAATAGACGTACAGATATATCAATTTGAAATTGGTGCATAACAGCGGATATTCAAAACCAAATATTTGCCGACCGGCAAACAGCCCAGGTGATTTCCTCAAATATCACCGATTACAACTAATCCCGATATAATGAGGATAATCACCCAATTCCCAATAACTTACTCCCACTCATCATCTGTAAAGCCATACAGATGTGAGAATCGTACCTGGTAAATACATACCCTGGAGTAAGGACTAATTGGGAAATCAGTTTTCTTTTAACAGTACACAGTGAAACTGAAACATTGAAATGTTTCGATGGGGTATCCCGGTATTCCTAGTAATGCCTCTTCCAGATTCACGACTGTAACCGTATAATTCTTTGCCACCTCTCCAAATCCCTTCATATGTCTTTAGTCATTACCTTCTGCACACCCCTCAGGCCAAATGGTTTTCTTCCTTCCCTACCGTTCGGCACCAGCCTATGGTTTGGAAGAAGACTATCCAATAAGCATAATGGGTGTACTGTCCCAATCCTAGGAACACTCGCAATGTGAGAGGAGGTGAAGATAAAAGACACCTGAATAAACCTTATTCCTATTTCTCCTGAACCAGAATCGATCCCCGAACTGGAACAAGTTCCCTTCGAGTTCGTATATAACCATACGATGGAGTATCCAATAAACTGTGGATCTTCGTAGTGATACGGAGTGTCCAGGAGAAATACAAAGGTGACGTGGGAGTGGTAACGAAATACCTGGTTTGGTCGTGAATATCAGTTGCAATTTACTTTGCCCTCTTACTAATCCCTTGCTTTGTCTGAACTTAATACCTTCTGTACACCATCGTTAGGCTAATTGGTTTTCTTCATTCCCTACCGGTCGGCACCAGCCTAAGGTTTGGAAGAAGACTATCCAATTTGCGTAACAGGTGTACTACTCCTAAACCAAGGAGCACTCGCAACCGGAGAGGAGGCAAAAGGAAAAGACAACTGAATAATCCTATCCGTTTTCTCCAGAACCGGAAACCATCCTCGAATAAATTCCTTCGAGTTCGTATCTAACCATACGATGGTTTTGTCCAATGGAAGTGGACGTTCATAGTAATACGGGGTGTCCTGGAGAAAAGGGTAAAAGTAGGAGTGGCAATGAGGTTTGCAACTCTGACAATCCAAAAGCCGGTGTTAAGAAGGTTCGGTCAACTTGGTCACTGAGTCATAGTCTTAGGGTCGGGTCAATGGTTGCTGCCAAAGAGAGAGAGAAAAGAAACACTCAGCGTGCACTCTAACCTAGATCAGAATGGTTACCAATTTATCTAATCTGGAATCCTCCCACTGTACCTTAAATTCTCCTCCAAACCTGAAAGAAGAATTAGTCGGGGTCACCCGAGGAGTAAACTAACTCATCAGTGGGAATCGGGATCCAACTATCATCGCACGATAACGTGACGGAATCCGCTCACGTCATCACACTCCAGAAGGTATGCGCATATCTGGCAAGTTTCAGTTCTTTTGAAACTCCCGATGTGATTTCTGCCCCATGCTCTTATGACCTTGACGAAGGCCAACAAATCATAAGTCACATGTCAAGTTCTACCCGTCATTCTCCAGGTTGATTTGAACCCACCCGCACAAGCCCTTGACGAAGGCCAACAAGGCTATACGACTGTCCCAAACCAACGCATCTATCTATGCTGCAGAAAGGCAACAAGCAGCTACCATACACTATGCCTTGACGAAGGCCAACAAACATAGCATGAATACTACGTGCTACCCGTCTGAAATGACGGAGGGCTACGAATGGTTTCTGGCGAAAACCTTTAACGTAATGAACTTGATATCGTTGAAGGAACGGATAGCTTTTAAAAATATAGTGATGAAAACCTTCGCTAAAGAGGTCACTCCCGGTGAAGGGATCTCGGCTCTTTCCCCGTAGAATGGGGTGCAGGATATTCTAACTGAATACCACGGTGCAAAGCAAAAGTAGTCGGCTATAGTGAAGTTAATGCCCTGACGCAAACTTCTGTCCAAGGGGTCACTCCCGGTGAAGGGATCTCGGCCCTTGCCTCGTCGACTGAGGAGCAGGATATTCCAACTGAATACCACGATGCTAAACAAAAGTGAACGTCCTTGCAATAACAGCTTTTTGAAAAGTGTTCCAACAACATCAGATTAGGTTTGTTTTTAACTTGCATTGATCCGAATCAACGCAGTCCCATCAATTGATCACACCACAAAGAACGAAAATATACTGATGTACGTATATGCCATCCGCATTCGCCACTGGGTCCCGTCATTACCCGTTAGGTTAGCTAACTAACGACAGAGCGGGGACTGGACTAGCGCAGATGCAAAACATATACAACATCTACTAATATATATACCAATATATTATATTTCGCTCAAGGCGTGAATAAAATGCAACATCACAGATATGTACAGCATCACAGAAACAATACAGATATCTGGGATCCCCGGGTTTCACAGAGCCGCTGAAACCCGACGTTCCCCTGGTCGTGTGGATAGCCTGTGCAATGAAATCCTAGACCCCTACGGGCGCGGCAAGTCACCCGCCAAAACCTGAAGCGAGGCAGCCCCCTTCAACACCGTGAATGGACCACCCAGCACTTCACGGAATCCGGTAACTTGGGCACCCCTCCTGGGTCAACCTGTACCCCCTACGAGTGCGGCGAATAGCCCGCCAATTCTAGAGTGAAGCCCCCTCCGTCTCAATGACATGAGATGCGGGCTTGTTGCCCTCTAGAACCCGGCAATCCGTGCACCCCTCCGCGGGGCAATCCTAGTACAGAAAGTAAAATATACATACAACGGGTACATCGACCGCAACCAGGTCGTGCCCCAAAATAATAATACAAACAGGCAGTGACGGCAATCCACATGTCGGACGCTCGCCCCACAATATCAAATGTACATAATACAACCACAACTGTACTAGCATTGCATCCAGGCTATCCCCCACGACCGATCCGCAACATCACAGCAAAAACAGAACATCAACGTGAAAGTCACGTTCGCAAATCCGTCTAACCGGGCTATAGAAGTTAGACCGGATTTACCGATCGAGTGACATTTACGGTCGCAGATATAATGTAAATACTGTGAAATAATGTGTTTAAAATATCCGATCGATCAAATTTTAATAAGTGGGCCCCTAAGCAATACTGTAGCAGATCAGGAAATTCTGGGCCCAAAATTAATATTCCAAAACCCCAATTTAAACCCCATAAAGCTACTGAAGAAATTTCACACAGCAAGGACACTGTTCAGCGGCGGAACAGCGGCCCAAGTAGGGATTTGGCCGCGGTTCCGCGCTCTGTTGGTCGACTGAATGTGTCGAATTTCTACAGTATTCTTATAACATCCAGTGCATCACTTTTTTACAACCTGAAAAATTTTTCGAGACCAAAAATTTTCAACAGAAACTGATGCGAACTAAAATGCAGTTTTGGAACTTTTTGATCGATCGGAAATGCAAACACATTAAACCGAGCTAGACTAAGTTAATGGCGAGGCTCTGATACCAATGTAAGTGCACGGCGGCGCCCCGGCCGTCAATCCGGCGGCGCCCCGGCCGTCAATCCGACGGCCAAATGCGGAAGCGGTGATAAACTTAAATTTTACTTGAACTGGCAAACCGCCGCGCACTAATACCCGGATCGAACCACTAACTAGTCCTAGCTAACAATCAGATGGGAATAGAGATATACCGACGATCCAAGTCTTCCGGTCTTCTCGTCATCATCCCGATCTCCTGCGGAATGTCCCGTCTCCTCCTCGTCGCCGGAAGTGCACCACATCGCCTACTTCTTTTACGGGCTCCCACCTCAATGGCGAGGCAACTCGGGCACGAAGCCGGCTACTCGACGTGCCCAAGGTTCGCTGTAGAATATGTAGTCCTCAAGTCTCACTTTGGGGTTGTGGAATTGCCATTTGGTGGAGGAATGATACTTGGAGCTTTGGAGATTGATCTTGTGGGATTTTGCAACATGAAATGAACCAAAATTCCACACTCAAAAATGTTGGACAGCCCCCTTCATGCTTGGGCCGGCCATCATGGTGAGGGGAGGAATGAAATGGAGAGTGAGAAAAAATGAGAGGCCATCCAATAATACAAGGGGGAGAGAGAGAAGTCTATCATGCAAAAGGAAATGATCACTCAAACAAAACTACACTCCACCAACCTTACCCCTCATCATCATCAACAACCATGATGACATCCAAAGTCAAGCAATCATGAAAAAGGAAAGTCAAGTGATGGTGCTCATCATGAAAACCATCATGATAAAACAAAGATGCAAAGACCCCCTCCACAAATGCCTATTTGCAACAATGCAAATAAGCCCTCCTCCACCAATCTTCGGCCAATGAACGGAACAATGGAAATCGGCCGAAACGGAAAGCAAACTGGCAACTCCAGAAAACTGGTCCCGTAATAAATTACAGGAAAACCCCGATACTGTGCATACACACCCGCATTTGTATTCCGACCGAAATACAAATGCAATGAGACAAAATCTACACTGTACTATACTAGGATCCGGCTTATACCAAAACCGGCTAGTAATATCTGTTCGATCCTGATCCGTGCAATACCGCACGTATCTGATCGAACCCTGCCATATTACCATACGGCCTATAGTACAAACTGTCCGATCCTGATCCGTGCAATACCGCACGTATCTGATCGGACCTTGCCATATCTCCATACGGCCTCTACAACCTTTCGCCCGAAAGCTGAGTAACTGAATGTGGGGAACTCTAAAGACTCGTCAACACCACGGTTGTGGATTTAACCACTAGCACGTCAGAGGTATAAGCCAATACGTAACGGGCTACCAGGTATTGACCAAAAGGGACGTCTGTGAGCGAACTCAGCCTGACACCCTACTGAGCCTGTCAGTGACAATATCCGTACAGTCCGGTCCGTTCGTCTATGAGCATCGCATGGCGGGCCTAGGGGGTTGGTAAAAGTCAGACCCCCAAAAGCGGTACAAGTCATGTCGGAGTGTAGCCCAGAACACCCTGAGATACTACTGGAATACCTACCAGTAAATCTCCTTGCCTCGGCCGAGGGCTTCGTGTAATGGCTCTCCTAGACACAGCACGACCTCACCCCCAATACCGGGAGAGACGAACCCCTGAAGATACGCTCACTGCCTCCATGTGGCTCGGGACTGTACCCAACTAAAACCTGTTTGCACGACTCCTTTGAGCCGTGGTAGGGTAGTAATCAAAGTACAGTGGGAACTCACACGAGACAAATGACGATCCCCAGGTCGATGAACTAACCTGCACACATGTCACCAGGGAACTGCCATCTGACGTCTGGTATATGACCAACTAGCATGTTCCCGGCGAGTCCTGTCCGGTGTACTCATAACCCAATGAGCACCTGTATACATCTTAGGTGATCCAACTGACACCAGTGGCTTGTGAGACCGGCCACCGCCCCTCGTCGGGGTCTCGACTGTATACACTAGTCTACTATGGAGAATCGATGCCCTGTCTCGAAACTCTCACGACTAGGGACCTTTTAAGGATATGCTTATAGACCCCCAGCTCCCACTTATATGATCGCCCTCATACTGCTGGTGGTCAAGCAAGAATCCTAGGGGCTCTATCAACGTGTAATAGCGACGTGTCAGGTCACTTAAAACAGTACACGATGATAAAGGTAAACCAGATAGCATACTATCATCTCGAGTAAGACTGTCCTACCGGGATAGGTCCTCCATCAATCATTACAATCACGTACCTGTGACCTAATAATTGACTCTGAGGGCACTATCTCCAACACATATAACCTTCACAGATTACACAAAACTTCCGATATCGGTTTCTAAATCCGTATTCCGGGTTTCAAGTCTCTGGTTTGGGTCTTAATTCAGGCACTAGGGTGTTTGTGCAGCCTCTACTGAGCTCAATTTCACATCACAACTCAAAATTCCCTCAAACCCTAACTAGGTTTTTCCTATGTCCACCAACTACCCGATATCGATTCAATCTTATCATGGGGTTAAAAGTAATGCAAAATATAAGCTAATGGTTCAGTAAATACCTCATTTGGCAACTCAAGAAAATTCTTGAGTTGCCCCAAGTGGCCAAAATCCTTGTTTTTCTTGGTCCAAAATGCTTCTCTTGAGCTTGTGCACCTTTTTAGTGAAATGAAGATAGGGTTTTGGAGTTGTTTTTGAGATGATTTGAGGAGGTGAAAAGTGGAGGGAGAAGCTAGGGCAGCAGCAGCAGCATCCAAAGAAGAGGGAGTGATGATGAGGGTGAAGGAATGGGGGGAAATAATAAGGTCAAAGTTAACCCCTCACATACTCTTTCTCTCGCTCACCATACCTCATATTATATTCCCTTTCCTTTTCTTTTCTTTTCTTTTCTTTTACCCAATTCCTTCTCACACCAATAGTAACCCCAAAACAACATGGTAGAAATGCACAAGTGTTAAAAAAAATGGTATGTGCATGTTTAGCACAAAAATGCTAAAAAACCGATTAGCGATTTTTAATCGCGATTAGCACTAAATTAGCATATAATTAATCATAAAAACTTTAAAATGGAATAATTCCATAAAATACCCTATTTTAGAATTTTCCATAATTTTTCCATAATTTTTCCATTTTATCGGTATTTAATTATACCGAAATATTAAAATATTCAATAAAATAATATTAAATTATAAAAATCCACAAAAATAATATTTTTTTATTTTTTTTGAAATGTTACAAAAGCGTAGTCCATAGGTTCTAACCTATCGGACGTAACGCGTCGTTTGGTTTTCTCGATGTGATTTTAAGGTGCATTAGCGATTGTGTTATCTTGTAGGTACCTTCTCGGGGGCTTCATACGATGAAGAAGATGAAGGCGACACCGACACCGACACGCAGGATACAAGGTGAGTAGATTATATCTACGGGGGAAGTCGGGTGGATGGCGTATAGGACCCCCGCAGTTCGATATTTAGTATACTATATTTATGTTATATATATAAGTATGATAGCGTTAAGTGTGATATGGATATTTTAGATGTGTTTAGGTATACTATGGATGGATTAGGGTTTAGAAGTGAACTAGTATAGTTTCCTAGTTGCGAACCCTAGAGTAGGTTTACACCTACACACACGCTGCTTGTTATACTTATACCTGAATGATCTGGGTAGTGTATGATATTTGGAGATGAGTCGATGAGATTGGGCATAGTACCGTGAGATCGGTGATATATGTGATTCGTATTTGGGATACGATATGAGATTTTAGCGGGCTTTTGGACGTGTGTTTCACACACGCATTTATATTTATATAGATGGTATCGGTTAGTACTAGACTATATCAGTACCCCGGATCATGAGATATGATGATAAAGATACCAGATAATTGATGAGATGAATGTGATATTGACCCGTACCCAGCTTTTGGGATGTCGTACGATGATTTACCGTACGAGCTTTATATTGATGATAGATCTGCACTCATGACTCGAGGGTGTCATAAGATATTGTATCGTACGCGGTACCTTTGAGGCGGGATCATCGTCTATTATATATATATATATATATATATATATATATCGACTCAGATTTAGGTGGTTTTCATACCCATCCCGATTGACTTGTTAGTCAGAGCAGTAGTTTTGGTAGTAGATGTTAGGCTAGGCCGATGTCATACCTATTTCAAAAACTAACGAATCGGGAGTGTTTTAAAGACGGGCAAAGGGATTCTACGGATATTTTCAAAAGACGCATCTTTTCTTAAAAACACCGTAGCCCTTACATTCCTAAAAACCCCGATTCGTCTTCTTTCAAATGGAAAAACAGTATGACATTGATACACTGATGTAGATTCAACACTGTTGTGTTATTATTCATTTGCCGCATATTCTTACTGTTGCATTCAGGATATGATCCCTTGCATGGCATACCGGTGCACACATATATTGATATCTTCATACTTACACACATACACACTGTATATACATACCCGTGCACACATATATTGATATCTTCATACTTGCGCACATGCATACTGTATATTCATACCAGTGCACAAATATATTGATATCTTCATACTTGCGCACATGCATACTGTATTTTCATACCAGTGCACACATATATTGATATCTTCATACTTGCGCACATGCACACTGTATATTCATACCAGTGCACACATATATTGATATCTTCATACTTGCGCACATGCACACTGTATATTCATACCAGTGCACATATATATTGATATATCCCTACTTGCGCACATGCACACTGTATTTTCATAGTAGTGCTACACTCATATTCGCGTATATATCCATTTGCACATCCATACGTACATACATACACATGTTACATACATGGATGATATTGACTTGATTTCAAGAGAATAGGGACCGCATGAGATATTTTTAAAACTGGATTCTTTTAAAAGAGCGGTTTCCCCTTTTTACTCTTAGTGTCATATGACACATTGCATGGATTTACGCATTGACTTTGGATTTATGGGATTTCTGGATTTGAGAATCGTGGTATTATTTTAAGAAAATACGCACTGTTTTAAAAACCCGGTTTCTCTTGATATGATATTTCAGTGCGTCCACGATGAGTTTTCTCGGTTCCTAAGAGATTGTGTGAGTATACCCGATTCGAGGAGTTGTAGGCACCGATTGCGGGTACATGGTGGACCCGATGAGGTACCCCGAGGCAAGAAGACTCGTATATGTTAGACGGTGAGCCCGGCAGGGGAGTACTACCTACCGGTGATTGTTTTGAGCTCGGCGGATATCTGGGGGATACCGACCGGAGTTGAGAAATGAGACTGGCCAATCCGGACTGACGGAGCCCTATGTTTATGAGGATTTACGTGACGATGCTAGGCATAGGTTTCATGATGTTTTCGAGTGTCGATGCTTGACACTCAGGTTCCATGATTTTGATATGTCGCGAGCGACACATGTTGAGTTACATCCTCATACTTCCATGCATATGTTTATGATATTTACATGCATGATACTTATTGTCATTGGGTGACATGTGGACGATTTCCAGATACATATATTGACATTGATGACATTGATCACATAGTTGGATGATATCCACATATTCATAGACTTCATGATATAGTCGACATTGATCATATCTCATATTTATGATATGTTATTATCTTAGGCACTGGCACGAGCACTTGGCACTACACACATGTATAGATGTTACATTGCCACCTTATCATGCTTCAGACTTATTCATTTGAGATTTATATATATATCTAATCGTATTGACCTAGGATGAGTCATACATACGATTTCTGCTCTGTGATGTTTTCTATCCACGAGTTGGCAACTCACCCCCTTTGTGCCACAGTTCTTGCAGGTTTTGCCGTACAGGTTCCATTGCGGCTTCTGGCACATTGCTTCCTTTGCGAGTGATTTGCTTTGGTAGGTAGGTTCTTTTGCATCAGAACCACCATTGTACATGTATTATTCAGTTGTATCTAGTAATTCCATCAACCAAACTTGTATATTGTTTCAGACTTAGAAAACCAGTTATGTATTATTTCGACCTTAGAGTCGCGCATTGTAGTATTATGGTTTTCATGCTGATTTTGAGTTTTCCTTTGAGTTTCGTTCCTCGCCACTCGGCGTTGTATATTATACTGCTTGTGTGGTTGTGACCGTCGATCGAAGAAGAGCTAGCTCCCGCTTGGGGATGCCTTTTTTCATTGTATATATATTATTCATGTTGCACCCCGTTTGGGGGCCAGTATTTACAAAGGAAACTCTGCCGAAAATTTCAGAAAGGATTAGAGATTTTAAAAATGCATATTCGGCTTACTTATTTAAAAACCTTGCTTTTAAAACATGTTTTCTTCACTTCTTAAAACTAGTCTTCCTTATTTACTCCTTAAAAATGGTTTTAGATTTCTGGGCTTTTGACTTACTTGAATTAGATGGGGTCCTATAGACTTCATAAGATTCAAGGCCAGTCACGTGCTATTTCGGGTCGTGACAAAGTTGGTATCAAAGCGCTAGGTTAACCTTGGTTCGAGTCTAAGTTTGACTATGTGGAGCCTAGAACGTTATATATATATATATATACGAAACTTAGGCTTGACCTTACGGAACTTAGACTTAGTCGAGGGGGTATTATACCCGAACTTTCGTCGCATAGGATGACCCTTGGTTGATGGAGTAGGTAGATTGAGTAGAGTGACGTACCGTACGTATGTTCCGCGGCATACTTACGATACGCTACTCCGCTTAAGAAACCTTAGGATGTACATTTCCTTGCACAGTATTATATTCATTCGTATGATCTATCCTCATCGATACTGGTTATGATTTTGCTGCCAAGATTACACGGGCAGAGAGAGCTACGGCTAGAGTTGCGTCAGCTTGAGCTCATCACGGACGAGGACTGACCAGGGCGTGATTCCAGAGACGTATGATTGCATAGAGGCTTCGTTGTATTGTGTTTCGCGCCATGAGCGTTTGACAGATCGCTTTTATGGGATTTCTCGGACGTGCAGATCAGCACTAGAGGATCAGGCTACTGCTAAAGGCCAGCCAGGATGTGATGACCATTGATATATCGCTTATTTATGATGATTGAGGCGCTGTTCAGCGTACAGACGAATGAGACGGTTGTTGCTGTAAACGATGAGATATCGCCCAGATGTTGGAGCTGCTGCAGCATGAGTATATGCTTAGAGATATGATGGAAGGTCGCTAGTCACCCGAGGATGAATGACTGGGACATGCGGTTCGTTTGCTTACCCCGATGCGAGGTCATCAGATAGATTGATTCCAGCTAGAGACGACTTCACGCAGATTCATTGAGAGTCGATAGAGACGATCGTATGTCAGGAACCCATTTCCAAGTTTAAAGTATTCGAAAGACAAAGCAAGTAATTCTATGGACCCTCTAGAAGAATGAAACCCTAACTCGACGTAATGAACATAGAATGCCTCTGAATCTTAGGGTTTGCGGCAGTTTAGCGGTGCCATTTGTGAAGCTTGGGTTTGCCCTTCTACGGTTGGTCTACAGGTGCTGTGGCATGTACTGGAATACTATTAAACTGTACTCAAGATGTTGATCTCTTGGGGGATTATGAGGTTCTGACGAATCGATCGGATGGTTCGACATCATTCGGATTTCATGTGATGGGACACATTGCTTGGGAGACTCCAGATACGAGTATAGCCGTTGAAGCGCAGTCCATGCAGTCACGAGAAGATGAGTCCGAATCAGTCGACATTGGAACTGAGTGGAGTAAAGAGTTCGCACGAGATGACGTTCTACTCTACTGACATCAGAGATGCGATACGCATACAGAGGCGTTGGTTATTGATATATCTTCCAGAAGGAGTCACGATGAGCATACAGCCATTCCGGAATGAGAAACAGATATAGTAAAGATGGTAACTTCCGGGCAATTCGGCAGAAACAAGATTAGAGAGAGACCACGACAGGACCTTTCTGGAGTACTACATGAGAAGACTTGGACCCAGGAGTGGTCATATTGCCCACACCCAGCAGGCCAGAGCCCGGCATCGTCGACGAGATAGTTGACCAGGTTCGGATAAAGGACCTCAACCAGATGCGTTGTGAGTTGATCAAGAATTGACGAGTACGGAGTATACCTCCACAGGTTAGGACGAGTTCCTGAGGACGTGTTCGGCTAGATATCTTCCACAGAGTGATGAAGATACCGAGTTCGTGATTTCGAGTCCGTGTGAGAGACTTCGGATTGACCGTAGCCGAGAACATTTGCAGTGCGCAGATAGAGATATGACATCGAGTAGACGATGATACAGACAAGCGGGACAAGAGGTTCGTGCGTGATGTTGACGAGCTGTTGTTACCCCCCCCCCCCACCGTTAAGTTTAAAGGTCGGATATGTCTACAGAGGCGTTGGGACGCGACCAGCTTCCGAGGAAGTGCTGTGCTGAGGACGCAGATGCCCAGCGAGCGAGAAAAGATTATGCAAGAGTACCAGCCTCCGTACAGTTCGGCATAGGCGAGATCGGAAGAGACCTTGAGCAGGATTCCTTCCAGGACACTGCCGCAATAAGATTTGCACCAGGATCAGATGCGTAATGTGTATTCAGAGGACCAGAGGTTGGCGCCAGTGACGTGCTGCTTTACGAATGGCCGTGAGGATTGACATAGGTGACCAGAGAAGTGCCCGGACAAAATCGTCCCCGTTAGCACACCTGACAGGGCCGATGAGTCGATGGATCGCGAGATTGGTAATCCACAGAGAAGATAAGGGCCCAGAGACAGAGGACGCCAGACCGTGAGCAGGAGGTAAGTAGATATCTTGCGCTGCTAGCATTGGATGCACCGACACCTTCTCGACTTTGAAGGAGGATATATCGACGGCGGTATTTATGATTTGTGATTTGGTGATTCGATTATCACGTATCCGTCACCTTGGATTTCTGTATTTTGGGCGATCTGTTCGCATGATTTAGCCTTGATGGCTGAGTTCCATGATTTCTGTTTTCGTGCACCATGGTTGCACCTACTGGATATTCATTTTTGTGCATAGTTATTGCACCTGATATCGTTTTTGTGCCTTGATTGCACATGCTTATGACTTCATGGATTTCTTACCGTTGAGTTGATTTGGTGCATATGTTACGCACACTATTTGATTTTTGCACTCGGTATAGCTTATATGTGCTTGTAGTGTATTGATAGGTGTTTTGTGCACGCAGTTGCACACATTTATGATTTTACACCTTGGTACACTCGGTGTTGCTATCTACGCATTTGAGTTATTGTGTAGGTTTTGTGCACAGGATGCACTGTATTTGTACTTCTTGCACAGGATGCACCAGTTTTATATTTCGTGCCTTTGTTGCACCGGATTTATATTTTGTGCACTTCAGTTGCACCTGACTTCGATTTGATGTCATTCGACATATGGATTTTGATTTCATGCCTATGTTATGCATGCGATTTGACTTATGCCTTCGACATTGTTTATATGCACTTTTAGTGTTTTGATTTGATTTGTGCACGGTGATGCACATGGTTGTGAGCTTATATACCGCGGTATACCTGATTTCGATTGAGCTGTATCGTATACCGTCGATTTAGATTCTGATATTGATGTTGATTTCTTGCACTCCGTGCATTTGATTTGGATTTTTGCGCATGTTCGACGCTTGATATTGGATTTCGTGCATGTTGAGTGCGCATGATTTAGATTTTATTCGTGCATGATGGATGCACCTGATTTGGATTTTCGTGCGTGTTGAGCGCATGTTTTGAGATACGATTTTGGTGCACACCAGATGCATTAAATCGAGATTCTTCGTGCATATCGGATGCACCTGATTTTGCAATCAGGCACACACGTTGCCTATGACAGATGTTTCATGCACACCCGTTGCACTTAGATGTTGTTCCTGTGCACATGTATGGCACATATATGGATTTTGATTTCCGTGCGCACCAGACGCACAGGGTATTTTTATATACATTTTGGTATTGATTTCTTATGGAACTGTACATTTTTATGATATTTGCTATATGTTTTCGTACTGAGCAGGACTAGTCAGAGGACAGTACTTGGATATATTTTGCATGCATTGATAGCTATCGAAGGGATTTCCAAAAAGCGAGCTATAGTCTCAGTATTTACCAACGTTTCTTATATGACACGACACGTTTAAAACAAAGGAACCCTTCTAAATTGTTTTCAAAACGGCGGAACGTACATATTAAACAAAAGATATATACATATAAGGTTCTTTTCTTACAATAGACGTCCGCCACTGTGCAGTGCTATGCGCATCGCACTGCAACATGAAAGGTTTGGCATGCATTTCTTTCAGATATTTACACGTATAGATTTGATGTCTACAAGTATGGTTTTATGATATATCATATGGAGTTTGTTTTGGATTTGATATTTGTGTCTTTACCATGACTCCGATGATTGCGGGATGCATGACGGAGTTTTGATTTTGAGTTATATGCTCATTGTTCATGCGCATGCATTGCGCTATGATGCGTTTTATGTATTGATGATTTCGGAGCCCCGACGACTTAGTCTTTTACTGAAATGTTTTAGAATTTGGGGGTTTAAATTTAAATTCGGGGACCGAATTTCTTTAAGGGGGGAAGTTTGTAACATTTAAAAAAAATAAAATATTAATTTTGGGAATTTTTATAATTTAATAATAAAATATTGAATATTTTAATAAGGCGGTATAATTAAATACCGATAAATTTGGGAAAAATTTGGAAAATTATAGAAATTACTTAAAAGAGGGTGTTTTATGTGAATTATGCAAATTTTAAGTTTTTATGATTAATTATATGCTAATTTAGTGCTAATCGCGATTAAAAATCGCTAATCGCGCTTTAAGCGTATTTTGTGCAAAACATTGCACCGTATCATTTTTACACTTGTTATATTTATTTTTATGGCTTGACTTCATGTTCTTTTACCATGGTTGTTGTTTTTAAGTTAAAGGAATTAGAAAAGAAAAGAGTATTATATGGAGGTATGATTAGAGAGAGAAAAAGTGGGTGAGGGGTCAACCCTAGTTATGAGCCATCCGCCATCATTTTCCTCACTCATTTCTCTCCCCTCTCTTCCCTTTGTTGCTGTTGCTGCTGCTGCTACACCCTCTCTCCCTCTCCACAAAATCCCCCAAAACACCATGAAAATTAACTCAAAACCTATTACCCTTTTCATAAAAAAGATGCACAAGCTCAAGGGAAACACATTGGACCAAGAAAGCAAGGATTTTGGCCACTTGGGGCAACTCAAGAATTTTCTTGAGTTGCCAAATGAGGTATTTTCTGAACCATAAGCTTAGTGTTTCCATTACTTTTACCCCCATGTTAGATTAGAACCGATATCGTGTGGTTTGGGTGAAGTTTGAAAACTCTAGTTAGGGTTATTGGAAATTGAAAGTTGTGATGGGCAATTGAGCTCAGTAGAGGCCTCACAAAACCCCTAGTGCTGGAATTAAGATCTAAACCAGAGACTAGAAACCCGGAATACGGATTTAGAAAAGCCGATATCGGGAAATTGTGAATTCTTTGGATGTAAAATGGAATCTGCTATCACCCCGAGACTCTGAAAATTATTTTGTAAGGACAGGGATACATGCAGGCACCTAGGAAGCTACCACCAAAACCCCAGCCCCTGACTCCTATTTCCAGCCGCAGATTTAATACCTCTGGCCGTAATTTGCGGCCAGACCTGGCCTATTTGGGTTCGTTCTTCTTCCATGGCCCCATCTCCGGTAAAATAGACCCTTGGTATATGCAAAATTGTCTGATTTGACCTAGGGTAGAATCTGGAACCTTTTTCCTATGTTGCTGTTTTGATTCGGGTTTTGTTTCTCGTATTTTGAATTCTGGATTTGCGTATTGTGTTTTACCTCGATCACTAGACGTTTGTACGACGATATCGAGGGTTGTTTGAGGGTTTTGAAAGCGTAGTCCATAGGTTCTAACCTATAGGCCTTAACGCGTCATTTGGTTTCTCGATGTGATTTTAAGGTGCATTTGCGATTGTGTTATCTTGTAGGTACCATCTTGAGGGCATCATAGGATGAAGAAGATGAAGGCGACATCGACACCGACACGCAGGATGCAAGGTGAGTAGATTATATCTACGGGGGAAGTCGGGTGGATGGCGTACAGCACCCCCGCAGTTCGATGTTTAGTATACTATATATATGATATATATATATATATATATATATAAGTATGATAGTGTTAAGTGTGATATGGATATTTTAGATGTGTTTAGGTGTACTATGGATATATTAGGGTTTAGAAGTGAACTAGTATAGTTTCCTAGTTGCGAACCCTAGAGTAGGTTTACACCCACACACACACGCTGCTTGTTATACTTATACCTGAATGATGAGGGTAGTGTATGATATTTGGAGATGAGTCGATGAGATTAGGCATAGTGCCGTGAGATCGGTGATATATGTGATTCGTATTTGGGATACGATATGAGATTTTAGTGGGCCTTTGGACGTGTGTTTCACACACGCATTTATATTTATATAGATGGTATCGGTTAGTACTAGACTAAATCAGTACCTCGGATCATGAGATATGAGGATAAAGATACCAGATAATTGATGAAATGAATGTGTTATTAACCCGTACCCAGCTTTTGGGATGCCGTACGATAATTTACCGTACGAGTTTTATATTGATGATAGATCCGCACTCATGACTCAAGGGTGTCATATGATATTGTATCGTACGCGGTACTTTTGAGACGGGATCATCGACTATTATATATATATATATATATATATATATATATATATATATCGACTCAGATTTAGGTTGTTTCCATACCCATCCCGATTGACTTGTCAGTCAGAGCTGTAGTTTTGCTAGTAGATGTTAGGTTAGGCTGATGTCATACCTATTTCAAAAACTAATGAATCGGGAGTATTTTAAAGACGGGAAAAGGGATTCTACGGATATTTTCAAAAGACGCATCTTTTCTTAAAAACACCGTAACCCTTACTTTCCTAAAAAAACCGATTCGTCTTCTTTCAAATGGCAAAACAGTATGACATGGATACACTGATGTAGATTCTACACTATTGTGTTATTATTCATTTGCCGCATATTCTTACTATTGCATTCAGGATATGATCCCTTGCATGGCATACTGGTGCACACATATATTGATATCTTCATACTTGCGCACATGCACACTGTATATTGATTGGTAGGGATTCTGCGTGTTCAAGTTTAGTTAATTACCGCAATCAAAACGGTTTCGCTTGTAGCTAGCCGGTTGAGTACGGGTCGTCCGCAGGGAGATGGGAATCTTTTTCTATGTGCTTTAACGAGTTAAGTATAATTTTCCAGATTTGTTTGTGATTAACTAAGTGTTAAAATGATATGTAAAGAGAGCTTGTTAGGGTTAGAATTAGGTTAGTTTGAGTTAGGAGTCGCTCACTTCTTTCGTTGCCACTCTTAACATCGGTGTTACGGTAATCGGCAACAACGGGGATTAGCACGACTAGGAAGGAACTTGCGAGTACAAGCTAGGCTTTCCAACGCTTAAGTTCATCCTTTTGGTGCTTGTCCGTCCGTTCTTGGCTCTTAGCCATAACCTCCGGTTAATTCAACCACAACCGGTCTC
This sequence comes from Agapanthus africanus, assembly GCA_030015575.1. Lineage (NCBI taxonomy): Eukaryota > Viridiplantae > Streptophyta > Magnoliopsida > Asparagales > Amaryllidaceae > Agapanthus > Agapanthus africanus. The sequence goes on from JASDDO010000029.1 coordinate 61,128,856, forward strand.
ACTACGGAATCACCGCTATCATGTAGGATAGGGTGCCGAAGGGAGCGGATTTTGGTTTAATTAACGGGAGTCGATTTAAGATGTTGGGCAAGGAAAGAGTGAGAGAGATTTCCTTCTCTCAAACTTCCCTTATCCTACCCTAACAAGTATGGAAACTACTCACACATCATAACGGAAAGAAAAGAAAACAAAAGAGGAAGATAGAAAGAAAGAGATTAGAAGATAACAACTAGCTATTTGCGACCTCACCTAGGCAAGGATCAAGCGTAAGCATCATGGTTGTTTAAGGATAAAGGAAAAGAGAAAAGAGAGAAACAACAAGAAATAACAACAACTAAGTTAACAAATGAAAATTACAAGCATTTAACGTAAGAGCAAGACAAGTATGATAATAAAATGAACTTCTTTATTCATCATTCTTCACTCACAAAAGCTCACTACAAGTTTTTCAATGGAGAAGAGATGAGAAGAGGAAGAAGAACAAGTATTCTAAACCCTAGAAAAAAATACAAGATTAAGCACCCTTGGCTTCACAAGGTTCTGGGCTATTTATAGGCAGGGAAAAGGAAATCTAGGGCAAAATTCTGACCCTTCATGAAAAGACCCATATGCCCCTGCAATTTGACTAACTACGGCGCCAGTACGACCGCGGAACCGCGGCCTAGACCCCCTATTGGCTGCGGTTCCGCAGCCGTATAGATTAATTGCCTTGTCCCATTTTGTGGGTTTCCCTGGTATTGTGTGCTTTTTATTCTGGTATATGTATTTTCTCAGATTTTCTTCACAATTTTTCCAGAATTTCTATTGAGCAAAAGGTGATTTGATGTGGATCTTTTTGTCATGATATCCTCGAGCTCCGTGTAGATTTTTTGGATCTTGTGTTGCCATTGAGCCTTGTGCATGAAAATGACATCGATTTGCCATTTTGTCTCTTAAACTGGTGTGTGGCAACAGACGGATAAAGAGCGGAGATCTGTGTTTTATCTGTGGTTGGCAGGAACCCAGGTTTTGTCGTGTTTTTCCATGAATTTCACCGTTCAGAGCCGAGAACCTGTATCCTGCAATTGACTAGCAAACACGGCTCAAGAGTACCTACCGATATGCAATGTGATAAAAATTGGGCGGTATAAAAATTCAAAAATCTTATATGAACAAATACCCCCAAACTTATCATTTGCTCGTCCCGAGCAAAGCCAATTTATTCACAAAAAATTTCCTAACCTCACTTTCGCGGGGAACGTGATTGCACTGAGCATGTGCAACAAGCCGTTAAACCTCTAGGTGTCCCTAGTAGGAGGAGTGTTGTCTCCTGAGGGTTTTCAGCGAATACTACCCACAAAATCCGGTCAAGTTGGTTTTGTAAAATAACTAAGATTCAAACCCTAAAGTTTTGTTTCAGAAAATAACAATTCTATTATCCTAAGTCTAGACTATCGAACCTTTATTTTTCACACATCGCTTCTTATTTAACTACAGATTTTATATGTCTTTACGTGCAATGCAAATAGTGTCGTTAAGTTTCCGAAGGATCGAATAAAGTCATCATATCATACAATAAGTCCAGATAAATTTTTTTTAAAAAGGATCACATAAGTTTTATAAAGAGTTAAGCATTTTTCAAGTTTCGTTTTCCAGTAAAGTTTCAACTTCAGAATTTCAATCTTCCCTAACAGGAAACTAGGTCTTATTTTTCACTCCACCTTTTTCTTGTTTTCATTTCATACACACCTCTGTGAACGTGCAATAGTCTTTATTATAGAATCAAACCTTCATATCTCCGCTAAATTTTTTTTATAAAAGCCTGTCTTTTATCAAGATTATTCTCACACAAAGAACCGTTGGGAATTTTAACTCGGAAAGAACACTTGCTTGACTTTGTTTTAATCTGGACTTTCTAGGCTTCTTAGCGAGCTTTGGGCCAATGCACCCAAACCAGTTAGCTTTAGGGCATTAGGTGTAGAAACACCCCAGCGGACTTAATTACTCAAGTTACCCAGGTCCAAAAACAAAAGACAGTTTGGCGTGAAAATCATGATGATTTAATACGAACGGAGTTATAACCGGCAGTTCAATTATTTTTTGGATAAAAGACGTGTTTAGTGGGTTCGGTGTGTAATCATTCCAATCAAGTTTCAGATGGGTTATTTTTCAGACTTAGTTCCAATTAAGGCATCAATAACATTCCTTTATATTCACTTCAGTTCATAAACTATTCTTGATATTACTTATTTCATAACAGACCTATTTGATCCTCAGAAAATCATTTATCCATTTAAAAGTTTTTAGACATAAAAAGACTTGTCATCTAATTTCGAAAACTCACAACACGTGTAGTGTGATGTAAAGACGTATATCAGCTATAGTTAACTTCAAAGGAGAGTTATCTTTCAGGTTTTCAAAATCTAAACATAAGATTTAGTTATTCTTATCTTATCAAACAAAACCATCGAAATGTTGAATCAGAGTCCTCCCACTAGCTAACTTGACAAAAAAGTTTTTATGTTTTTAGAAAATTTTCAGATTTTTACGGATTTTAATATGAAGATGCAGAATATACATATGAATGCGAAGGTAAGAAATGCGTACCGAGCGTACCCCCAAACTTAAACTGGACAGTGTCCTCACTGTCATTGCATGAAGAGATCATTTGAAGGGTCAAAATTGTCGGTTAGATATACACAAAATTTTTATTTTTATTTTTTTGTGTTTTTGGTTTTAAGAAAAAGAAAAAGAAAAAGAAAAAGAATATCCATAAAAATGTACAAAATGGTATATACATACCCCCAAACTTATTTGGAACAGTGTCCACTGTTCTTGGCTGGATAACTGAAGTTTGGTGGTAGGCAGAGGAAGATTATGTAGGGTAAACCGGCTCCTGTAAGAACAGGAGCTCCTCTGTTGGTTCGGCGCTAAGGTACGGTTTAAGTCGGTGTCCGTTCACTTTGAAAAATGAACCGTCCTTTGGATTCTCCAAATCCACAGCGCCATGCGGATACACATTCCGCACAAAATACGGCCCTTTCCAGCGAGATCTGAGCTTTCCTGGATGGAAGTGTAGTCGGGTGTCGTAAAGCAGTACCTGCTGACCAGGTATGAAGGTTTTGCGTAAAAGGTGTTTATCGTGAAACACCTTCGTTCGATTCTTAACGACAACCGCGTTATCGTAAGCCTCATCCCTAAGCTCGCTTAATTCGTTCAACTGCAGCTTCCGATGGCTGCCTGCATCTTCGAGAGACAGATTCAACTCCTTTATCGCCCAAAATGCGCGATGCTCTATTTCGACAGGTAGGTGGCAAGCCTTTCCATACACAAGCTGATAGGGAGACATGCCTAGATCGGTCTTATAAGCGGTTCGAAATGCCCAAAGGGCATCAGTGAGTTTCAGCGACCAATCCTTACGGTTCTTGGAAACCGTCTTCTCCAGTATCTGCTTGATTTGCCGATTTGAAACTTCGGCCTGCCCGCAGGTTTGGGGGTGGTAGGGCGTAGAGAGCTTATGCTTAATGGAATATTTCCGCATCAAGTCCTTGAAAGTCTTACTGCAGAAATGACTTCCATTGTCGCTAATGATCGCTCGGGGGTGCCCAAAACGGGAGAAAATGTTTTCTTTAAGAAACCTAACGAAAACCTTGTTGTCGTTAGTCCGGCTGGGCACAGCCTCGACCCATTTAGAGACGTAATGAACAGTGAGAAGAATGTACAAGTTCCCGAAAGAGCTGGGAAACGGCCCCATGAAATCTATCCCCCAAACGTCGAAAATCTCCACAACCAAGATCGGTTGGAGCGGCATCTCGTTCCTCCGGGATATCCGGCCCATGTGTTGGCACCGGGAGCAAGTCTTGCAATAGTCATGAGCGTCTTTGAAGAGTTGTGGCCAGTAGAAACCACATTGCAAGATCTTCTCAGCTGTCTTTCTGGGGCCAAAATGCCCGCCACACGCTTGATCGTGGCAAAACGACAGCACACTCTTGAATTCCTCGTCAGGGACACACCGACGAATAATCTGGTCGGGACAGTACTTGAACAAATAGGGTTCGTCCCAGTAAAAGTGTTTTACTTGGGATAAGAAGCGAAGTCTGTCCTGACTTGACCATTCAGTCGGTAGTAATCCCGTGGCCAAATAGTTCACAATATCTGCGAACCAGGGTTCGCAAGATACTGTCAAGAGCTGTTCATCCGGGAAAACGTCGTTGATCGGAATTGGAAGCGAAGGCGAAGATGGAAGTCGTGAGAGATGGTCGGCAACTACGTTTTCACATCCTCGTTTGTCCTTAATGACATGGTCAAACTCTTGAAGCAAGAGGATCCAACATATTAGCCGAGATTTTGCATCTTTCTCCGCAAAAAGATGGCGTAGAGCAGAATGGTTTGTGTAGACAATGACTGGAGAGCCGATGAGGTAGGGCCTGAACTTTTCAAAAGCAAATACAACAGCCAAGAATTCCTTCTCAGTTGTTGTATAATTGAGTTGGGCATCGTTCAGGGTTCGGCTCGCATAATAGATTACGTGCGGCATCTTGTTGATGTGTTGTCCAAGGACAGCACCAATGGAAAAGTCGGATGCATCGCACATAATCTCAAATGGGTGCGTCCAGTCAGGCAAAGAAAGAACGGGAGCAGAAGTGAGTGAGCTTTTCAATGACTCGAATGCAGTCACACAGCTCGAGTTGAAGTCGAATGGCGTATCCTTGGCTAGCAAAAGAGTCAAGGGCCTAGCAATCTTGCTAAAGTCCTTGATGAACCGTCTATGGAAACCGGCATGGCCAAGGAAGGCTCGGATATCTCTGACGCATCGTGGAGGAGGGAGATTGGAAATGACCTCAATCTTCGCTTTGTCAACCTCTATGCCATTTTGCGAGATGATATGTCCTAAGACAATACCTTCGCGCACCATGAAGTGGCACTTCTTCCAATTCAAAGTGAGATTCTTGTCCTTACATCGGGTAAGGACAGCGTCAAGATGCAGCAAACACTCGATGAAGGAATCTCCGAAGATGGAGAAATCATCCATGAAGATCTCCAGAAATTTTTCCACCATGTCTGAGAAGATTCCCATCATACATCGCTGGAAGGTAGCAGGCGCATTGCATAACCCAAAGGGCATGCGACGATATGCAAACGTGCCGAAAGGACAAGTGAATGTGGTCTTGTCCTGGTCTTTTTCGGCGATGGGAATCTGATTATAGCCGAAGTAGCCATCAAGAAAGCAGTAGTACTCGTGTCCGGCCAATCGTTCATGCATTTGGTCAATGAAAGGTAGCGGAAAGTGGTCCTTTCGCGTTGCGGCGTTGGGTTTTCTGTAATCGATGCATACTCGCCACCCAGTTTGGCTGCGAGTAGGGATTAACTCGTTCGCCTCGTTAGTGATGACCGTTATACCTGATTTCTTGGGGACAACATGAATGGGGCTAACCCACTGGCTATCAGAGATAGGGTAAATGATACCACTATCCAGACATTTTACGATCTCCTTCTTCACAGCCTCTTTCATGACTAGATTGAAACGTCTTTGTGGATCCCGGGCTGGTTTGGCATCATCCATCAGATGAATGTGATGTTCAACGATCAAGGGACTAATCCCCTTGATGTCCGCCATGGACCAGCCAAAAGCTTGCCTGTTTCTGTGCAAGACCGCGAGAAGGGCTTTCTCTTGATCTGGAGCTAGAGAAGCCGAGATGATGACAGGGAGGGTCTCGTTCTCACCTAAGTAAGCGTACTTAAGGTGAGACGGCAAAGGCTTGAGTTCGAGGGTCGGAGGTGAAACGATTGAAGGCAAGATTGGTGCAGAGGTCTCGAACTCAAAGGACTCCAGCAAAGGTTCAAAACGAGTGTAAGCGACCGAGTCGGATGGTTCAGGTAACTCATCCGGAAATTCGAAGGATTCAAACTCGGGTTGCGAGCGGCTAAGATCGTTCAAGAACGTGAAACACTCGTAGTCGTTGTCGGGCGTAGAAACAGCAGCAGGTTCGAGGAGGAACGCACTAGTGGCGTTAAGGTTAGCATGATCGAACAGAAACTCCTCGAATTCACACTCTTCAAGGGTGATCTCCTGGATCGAGCAGACGTCCAGTATATGAGCATTAGGTTCGGAGGGCTGATTCCCCAACCTAAAAATGTTGAGTTCAATTGTCATGTTTCCAAAAGAGAGGTTCATCGAACCATTGCGACAATTGATCACAGCATTTGAGGTTGCAAGGAATGGGCGACCGAGTATCACCGGAATTTGATTCCGGGGGTTAGATACAGGCTGTGTGTCTAATAAAATGAAGTCAACGGGGAATATGAAGTCCCCGACTTTGATTAACACATCCTCTAGCTCACCCCTAGGATGGGTGATCGATCGGTCGGCCATTTGGAGAGTACAGTGTGTGGGTTTCAGCTCTCCTACGCCTAATTGCTCGTATACTGAGTACGGAAGCAGGTTAACACTGGCACCAAGATCTAATAGTGCGCGGTTGATGTTCTTATCCCCAATGGTAATAGAAATCGTAGGACAGCCAGGGTCCTTCCGTTTTTGTGGTAAAGATTGGGTAAGGGCATCACTCACAGCACTAGCCAAGAAAACTTTCTTGGGTACCTGAGACTTCCTCTTTTTCGTGCACAGGTCCTTTAAGATTTTCGCGTAGGACGGGACTTGTTGGACAACATCTAAAAGAGGAATGTTAATGTTAACTTGCTTAAATAACTCCAGAATCTTCTCCATTTATGGATTTTGTTTGGTGGACTTCAACCGGTTTGGAAATGGAACGTTTTTAAAATTGGTTGAGTCCAATGCTGGAGGAGGAGATTGTGGAGTTGGAACGGATCCCAGAACAGGTGTTTTCGTGGAGTGAGAAGTGGGTCCGTTCAGAGCAGAAGAAGAGGAAGGAGAGCCTTGTGAAGAACGGAGAATAGGCTCAGAAGATGAAGAAGTAGGAGGAGAAGAAGAAGAAGAAGCGGTCGGGGTGTCATCGTTGATCCGTGTGCCAATGTTGTTTTGCAGCATCCTTCCCGATCTTAATGTGGTCACGGCACTCACATTATGGTACTGTTGTTCAAGAGCAACATGTACATTATGTGGGTGACCGGGATTTGGGAGTGGCTGGGACGGGAGCTTCCCCTTCTCTCGCTCGCTTAAGGCCGCATTCAGCTGTGCAATCTGGGCCTCGATGGTCTTGATGCTTTGCCCGTGAGCGGCAGTGTGTTGCACTAAGGTATGAATGGAAGACTGGATGTTGGCCGTGTATTGTGTCAATTGTCTAACGAACGCCTCCAGACTTCGTTCGAGCGAGGAAACCTTATCGTTGTTTGACGGAACAAAGTTGTTTGGTGGAAAAGAATTGTTGGGTGCAAAGTTGTTCGTCTGATTTTGAAAAGGTTGGGGTTGGAAGGGCTGCTGAAATTGATGTTGAGTTTGTTGTTGCGCTTGTTGTTGCGGCGGAGGGGGCCTTTGGAAATTGTTGCCTTGTAATTGATTCTGATTCTGATTCCAGGCGAAATTGGGGTGGTTCCTCCAACCGGGATTGTAGGTGGAAGAGTATGGATCATTCCTCGGTCTTTGCTGGAATGCAGCATTAACCTGATCCTGTCCTTGCAATGGTGGATTGTAAGGACACTCTTCGGTTAAGTGAGAAGGATCGGAACAACAAGCGCAGATGGTACGAAGGGGAAGAACAGGGGCAGGAGCAGGAGAAGAAAATTTGCTCTCTATGGCTTCAAGCTTTCTCGTTATTGCAGCCATTTCAGCTTTCATTGCAATAGAGACATCAAGTTGGTGAATTCGTACCCTAGATTGACCGGTAGAAGTGGAGGTAGAAGAAGAAGAAGTCGGTCTGGTGCTCTCCCATTGTAGCGCTTGCTCCGCAAGGTCGTCAAAGAATTGCCACGCTTCCTCGTCAGATTTTGATAGGAAGTGGCCCTGACAGATGGTTTCCAACAACTGCTTCGTTGTTGGGTTCAGACCCTCGTATAAGGTTTGGCAAAGTTGCCATTTCTCTATACCGTGGTGAGGACACTGAACAAGAAGGTCTTTGTACCGGTCAAAGCAATTCCAGAAGGGTTCAGAAGGAAGCTGAGAGAATTGGTTGATTTCATTGCGGATCCTTGCGGCTTTATGATTCGGATAGAATTTTTTTAGAAACGTTTTAACAAACTCGTCCCAACTGGTTATTGAGTGGGAAGCGGTGCTATACAGCCATTTTTCAGCAAGATCGCATAAAGTGAACGGAATGACCCGTAGACGTATAGCATCGTCCGACAGTTGGGTAGTTTTCATCATGGCACAAACGTTTTGAAATTTATTGATGAAGATATAGGCATCTTCAGATTCAAGCCCATGAAATCGTGGAAGCATGTTGATGAAGTGGGGCTTAATTTCAAAATTATCCCCATTGGCCGGTGGAAGAGAAAGGCAGGTGGGAAGTGCAGAACGGGTGGGATAGAAACGATCCTGGAGCGCGATTCGCTGCGGCGCTACAACAGGCGGTGGTGGTGGGTTATTGGTCTCCGTAGGAGGTAGAGCCAATCCAGGGGTAGTCAAAGAGATGTTTGGATTAAATCCTGACATCACGGAAGAAGAGGTTGGTGATGGTGAAGGTGAAGATGTATGAACAGAATTCCGGTCAACGTCTGAGTTGGCCGGCAAAGGTAAAGGTGAAAGAGGCGTGGACGGAGTTTCGACGTCTGAGTCGATCGCGTAGTCGGTAGCGACTAACGTAACGCGGACTAGGCGGGCGCTAGTGTCCCGAGTCCAAGCGGACATACACTAAACGAGTTTAGTATAGTCAAAGCAGAGAAGGTGAGGGTAAGAAAACGTCAATGAAATACGATGGGTGGTGGGTAAAAAAAGGATTTTGGCGACAAAGGGCGAGTTTTTATAAAAGTTTTTAATTTTTTCTTTTTTCTTTTAGTTTTTTATTTAGAAAGAGCTTTACAGAAATATGTACGGACTTACGGCTTTAAGCAATCACAAACAAGATATGCACAATCACACCTAGATCTAGGGTCACCTAGGTCTGCTAGACAGCTCCTAACTGTTCCAAAGGGCTAGAAATAGGACCTCAAACCGCCTCTTCTCCGTCAATCGCGATCAGGTAAGTGCCAGGTAAGTGGGAGGTTGTCCAACGCTTTCGCGAAGTTCCTTAATTAAATAACCACTTGCCTTCGACACACTTGCCTAGACACCGCAAAAGTCAGATAGGATAAACGGCCGATGCCTGTAACTAGTCCTCTGCCCTATTGAGCGCGAAGTCCTTAGGGTTGAGTCTAGTATTTTTTAATTAACAATGGTCAATGCATATGCTTTTTGTGATTTCTGGGGTCCTGGGAAGGGTGATGAAATCCCCACCCAATCTGAATTGGTTTCAAGCCCCTTAAGTCCATATTAATGAATGCAAAGCGGTAACAAATCAACTGCAACCAATTTTTATTTTTAGCGCAGCGCAAAGAATCCTGCACAAGAACAGTTTATTGGAAGGTGGAAGAGAATTTGCGCAAAGAATGCTGCAGAAAACACAGTTTATTGGAGTCCAGAAGAGTGGGAGAGAGAAAATGAGGACTTACAGAAATTTTGGCAGCCCGAAGGCACCAAAAGGCCGCGGTTCCGCGGCCTAAGCCTCCTTATGCCGCGGTTCCGCGGCGGTATGATGGGCTTGGGCCTTTATTTTTCTAGGTTATGCTCTGCTGGGTGTCCTCTGCTTGTCTGGATGTGCTGAATTTTGACTTGTATCTGCTCCAGATTTTTACAGTAGACCGTTTGCTTCGTTTTGATCTGTCGCGGTGTAGCCGCGAAATGTGGGTCTATCTTCCCACGTCTTTGGCATTGAACTCGAACTCCGTATTATCCTACACACTTGCACAAAAACTAATCAAAAATAACAAGATGATTTTTTTACAAAGTATATTTTTTTGTTTTGTTTTTCGGTTATATTTATATTCACAAGTTAACCCGAAATTACACAAAGAAATAAACTACCGTCTCCCCGGCAACGGCGCCATTTGATTGGTAGGGATTCTTCGTGTTCATGTTTAGTTAATTACCGCAATCAAAACGGTTTCGCTTGTAGCTAGCCGGTTGAGTACGGGTCGTCCGCAGGGAGATGGGAATCTTTTTCTATGTGTTTTAACGAGTTAAGTCCAATTTTCCAGATTTGTTTGTGATTAACTAAGTGTTAAAATGATATGTAAAGAGAGCTTGTTAGGGTTAGGATTAGGTTAGTTTGAGTTAGGAGTCGCTCACTTCTTTCGTTGCCACTCTTAATATCGGTGTTACGGTAATCGGCAACAACGGGGATTAGCACGACTAGGAAGGAACTTGCGAGTATAAGCTAGGCTTTCCAACGCTTAAGTTCTTCCTTTTGGTGCTTGTCCGTCCGTTCTTGGCTCTTAGCCATAACCTCCGGTTAATTCAACCACAACCGGTCTCACTACGGAATCACCGCTATCATGTAGGATAGGGTGCCGAAGGGAGCGGATTGTGGTTTAATTAACGGGAGTCGATTTAAGATGTTGGGCAAGGAAAGAGTGAGAGAGATTTCCTTCTCTCAAACTTCCCTTATCCTACCCTAACAAGTATGGAAACTACTCACACATCATAACGGAAAGAAAAGAAAACAAAAGAGGAAGATAGAATGAAAGAGATTAGAAGATAACAACTAGCTATTTGCGACCTCACCTAGGCATGGATCAAGCGTAAGCATCATGGTTGTTTAAGGATAAAGGAAAAGAGAAAAGAGAGAAACAACAAGAAATAACAACAACTAAGTTAACAAATGAAAATTACAAGCATTTAACATAAGAGCAAGACAAGTATGATAATAAAATGAACTTCTTTATTCATCATTCTTCACTCACAAAAGCTCACTACAAGTTTTTCAATGGAGAAGAGATGAGAAGAGGAAGAAGAACAAGTATTCTAAACCCTAGAAAAAATACAAGATTAAGCACTCTTGGCTTCACAAGGTTCTGGGCTATTTATAGGCAGGGAAAAGGAAATCTAGGGCAAAATTCTGACCCTTCATGAAAAGACCCATATGCCCCTGCAATTTGACCAACTACGGCGCCAGTACGGCCGCGGAACCGCGGCCTAGACCCCCTATTGGCCGCGGTTCCGCGGCCGTATAGATGAATTGCCTTGTCCCATTTTGTTGGTTTCCCTGGTATTGTGTGCCCTTTATTCTGGTATATGTATTTTCTCAGATTTTCTTCACGATTTTTCCAGAATTTCTGTTGAGCAAAAGGTGATTTGATGTGGATCTTTTTGTCATGATTTCCTCGAGCTCCGTGTAGATTTCTTGGATCTTGTGTTGCCATTGAGCCTTGTGCATGAAAATGACATCGATTTGCTATTTTGTCTCTTAAACTGGTGTGTGGCAACAGACGGATAAAGAGCGGAGACCCGTGTTTTATCTGTGGTTGGTAGGAACCCAGGTTTTGTCGTGTTTTTCCATGAATTTCACCGTTCAGAGTCGAGAACCTGTATCCTGCAATTGACTAGCAAACACGGCTCAAGAGTACCTACCGATATGCAATGTGATAAAAATTGGGCGGTATAAAAATGCAAAAATATGATATGAACAAATACCCCCTAACTTATCATTTGCTCGTCCCGAGCAAATCCAATTTATTCACAAAAAATTTCCTAACCTCACTTTCGCAGGGAACGCGATTGCACTGAGCATGTGCAACAAGCCGTTAAACCTCTAGGTGTCCCTAGTAGGATGATAGTATGCTAAAACCTGTTTGCACGTCTCCTTTGAGCGTGGTAGGGTAGTAATCAAAGTACAGTGGGAACTCACACGAGACAAATGATGATCCCCTGGTCGATGAACTAACCTGTACACATGTCACCAGGGAACTGCTATCTGACGTCAGGTATAAGACTAACTAGCATGTTCCCGGCGAGTCCTGTCCGGTGTACTCATAACCCAATGAGCACCTGTATACATCTTAGGTGATCCAACTGACACCAATGGCTTATGAGACCGGCCACCTCCCCTCGTCGGGGTCTCGACTGTATACACTAGTCTACTCTGGAGTATCGATGCCCTGTCTCGAAACTCGCACGACTAGGGACCATTTAAGGATGTGCTTATAGACCAAGCTCCCACTTATATGATCGCCCTCATACTGCTGGTGGTCAAGCAAGAATCCTAGGGGCTCTATCAACGTGTAATAGCGACCTGTCAGGTCACCTAAGCAGTACACGATGATAAAGATAAACCAGATAGCATACTATCATCTCGAGTAAGACTGTCCTACCGGGATAGGTCCTCCCTCAATCATTGCAATCACGTACCTGTGATCCAATAATTGACTCTGAGGGCACTATCTCCAACAATCTCCCACTTGCACTCAAGGCTAATTATTGCGATGTCGCATACTCACAGCCCGTGTGATACCGAACACCCAACTCCTCTACTAGTCAGTCTCACAAAGCTCGTTTGCGAAACTAATGCGTTCGAGGAATAGCCTCAATGAGTGGATCCGCCTTGATGTTTCTTTCTATGTCTCTCTATATCTCAAGTTCGCGCAGAAAACCATCTCCCGAAATGAGCAATACCTGTCTTAGAATGTGTCTGGATGTCTGATGGGACCTAGCTCATAAATGAACTCCAAATCCAAATTTCTTAGACTGTATCGTCAACTGAACTTAATCAGTATCCTGCGCCATGCCTCCCTCAGTATTGCCTTGGACCACCTGTCCAAAATACTGCCCCTCGTCAGAAGGAAAAACTATAACTCTGACAACCTCCTTGTCGTCCGGGTCACCTTGGAAGCCTGGAATGATAACTGTCCCCCGAATGGGGCAGTCGTTATCATATCCCTAGAACATCCACTTATGTTCTAAAACTGCTTCCGACTGTTTCTCCAGGATTGGATCAATGTCAACTTATTGCATGTAGTGCAAGAACAACATCTGGTGTGGTACTTGACATCTCATGATTGACTCAATTGCCTGAGCAAGTGATCTGCCAATCATGCGCATCCCTCTCCCATTTAGTCTATAAGACACCTTTAGAGAGGGTGACTCCATTACCTGCAGGTATACTACCGTGCCAGGAGTCGTCCATTCTAAATACTTTTAGAATGCTGTCTAAGTACCCAGATTGGGAAACCACCCAAATCTAGATCTAAAACTATAGATCTAGTAACCAGTATGTCTATTATAATGTCCAAGTCCCATGTGGAGAAACCACTGTGTGACGACCAAAGTATAACCGATCGTAGTATAGGAATTTCTTTTCCTATTCTGTGTATGTCATCCAAATACCATGACATCACACCCTACTACCTTCTTAACAGATCCATCCCCTGTTCTGATGAAGTCAAACCTATGACTGTCATATCAGAAATAGATGATCTATCTCCGCTACATCTGCTTTAGTCTATAAATAGACATAAGCTACCTGTCCACCATGCTTCCGCTGCTCCCACTGACTATGACAACCCTCTGGCAGAGTCATATAAACGTACACTTCTAAAGCAAGTTTAAAACGACGCTATACTCATCCTCCTGCCGGGTCTCACAGTCTGGAACAACAGCAATGGAAAGTGTGGGTGCACAAGAACTTCGCTGTCACCGTCCTTGAGGCTACCGGAGTACCTCTCGGGTGCCTGAAGTTACCCACAGTATCTGCGGAGTGGCCAATGGAATGTCAAACCAGATTGAATCTTTAGGTTCCTTATCAAATCTTCAGTAATCGTTTGCGGTTCTGGAATCACTTCCAGTTCTACCATACTCCCACTACTGTTTTCTGAAAAAATCCATTTTTAATAAAACTGTGGCGAGTCTAGAACAATATCGCTATTGTTCATCCAGATGGTAGAAAGTCAACCCTCGTCATAGCCTGGGTCAACCCACAAACAGCCATTACAGAAACGTGCCTTGAGTTATCTAGAGTCTGGTTTTAATCATAAGCCAGACAACTCCTCGTACCTTAACAACGTTAAGATATGAACTGTTCTATATCCAATATAGAACCAGAGGCACTAATTTAATTGAACCAGATTCAAATCATGCAGCTGTCTCCAGTGCATGTCAACTAAATGGAAAGAAGCCGATCAACGTTACTCAACTTAGGAATGCTTCCAATTATGAGTAACCTGAAAGAGAAGTAAGTTCTCTTAATCACTACTATCAAATGAATACCATACTCAAGTATCTACATCTTCGATCACTTTGAAGAATCCCGATACTTGCTACACCTGGTTCTCTACTCTATTCAAATACCTAAAACTTCTAAAAATTCGGATCCTGTGTTTCCACGAAACACTTGTCTAAAAACTAGAGAAGTCATAAGTAAACCGAATATAGTACGAGGACCAACCCCTCTGTCCTGATGGACCCTGGACAACATACAATACCCTGTATAAGTCCTTTGAGTCTGATAACTCATTCACTGTGTGTCGTAGGTTGAAAACTGTACTTATGGTTAAGAAGAATTACACCGCTGTTTAATGCTCCTTACCTAACCATCCACTGATATAGGTAAATGTCATAGACATAATTTCAAAAGGTATATCTCACTCTATGAAAATAGACGTACAGATATATCAATTTGAAATTGGTGCACAACAGCGGATATACAAAACCAAATATTTGCCGTCTGGCAAACAATCCAGGTGACTTCCTCAAATATCACCGATTACAACGAATTCCGATATAATGAAGACAATCACCTAATTCCCAATAGCTTACTCTCACTCATCATCTGTAAAACCATACAGATGTGAGAATCATACCTGGTAAATACATACCCTGGAGCAAGTGTATAATTGGGAAATCAGTTTTCCTTTAACAGTACATAGCGAAGCTGAAACATTGAAATGTTTCGATGGGGTATCCCGGTATTCCTAGTAATGCCTCTTCCATTATCCAGATTCACAACTTTAACCGTGTAATTCTTTGCCACCTCTCCAAATCCCTTTATATGTCTTTAGTCATTACCTTCTGCACACCCCTTTAGGCCAAATGGTTTTCTTCCTTCCCTACCGTTCGGCACCAGCCTATGGTTTGGAAGAAGACTATCCAATAAGCATAATTGGTGTATTGTCCCAGTCCTAGGAGCACTCGCAATGCGAGAGAAGGTGAAGATAAAAGACAACCGAATGAACTTTATTCCTGTTTCTCCTGAACCAGGATCCATCCCCGAACTGGAACAAGTTCCTTTCGAGTTCGTATATAACCATACGATGGATTATCCAATAAACTGTGGATCTTCGTAGTGATACGGAGTGTCCTGGAGAAATACAAAGGTGAAGTGGGAGTGGCAATGAAATACTTGGTTTGGTCGTGAATATCAGTTGCAATTTACTTTGCCCTCTTACTAATCCCTTACTTTGTCTTAACTTAATACCTTCTGTACACCATCGTTAGGCTAATTGGTTTTCTTCATTCCCTACCGGTCGGCACCAGCCTATGGTCTGGAAGAAGACTATCCAATTTGCGTAATAGGTGTACTATCTCCTAAACCAAGGAGTACTCGCAACCTAAGAGAAGGTAAAAGGAAAAGACAACTGAATAGTCCTATCCGTTTTCTCCAGAACCTGAAACCATCCTCGAATAAATTCTTTCGAGTTCATATCTAACCATACGATGGTTTTGTCCAATGGAAGTGGACGTTCGTAGAAGTACGGGGTGTCCTGGAGAAAAGGGTAAAAGTAGGAGTGGCAATGAGGTTTGCAACTCTGACAATCCAAAAGCCAGTGTTCAAGAAGGTTCGGTCAACTTGGTTACTGAGTCATAGTCTTAGGGTCGAGTCAATGGTCGCTGCCAGAGAGAGAGAAAAGAAACACTCAGCGTGCACTCTAACCTAGATCAGAATGGTTACCAATTTATCTAATCCGGAAACCTCCCACTGTACCGTCAAATTCTCCTCCAAACCTGAAAGAAGAATTAGTCGGGATCACCCGAGGAGTAAACCAACTCATCAGTGGGAATCGGGATCCAACTATCATCGCATGATAACGTGACGGAATCCGCTCACGTCATCACACTCCAGAAGGTATGCGCATATTTGGCAAGTTTCAGTTCTTTTGAAACTCCCGATGAGAATTTTTTCCCCATGCTCTTATGACCTTGACGAAGGCCAACTATCATAAGTCACATGTCAAGTTCTACCCGTCATTGTCCAGGTTAATTTGAACCCACCCGTATATACCCTTGACGAAGGCCAAAATAGTAGTACGACTGTCCCAAACCAACGCATCTATCTATGCAGCAGAAAGGTAACAAGCAGCTACCATACACTATGCCTTGACGAAGGCCAACATACATAGCATGAATACTACGTGCTACCCATCTGAAACGACGGAGGGCTACGAATGGTTTCTGGCGAAAACCTTTAACGTAATGAATTTGATATCGTTGAAGGAACTGATAGCTTTTAAAAATATAGTGACGAAAACCTTTGCTAAAGAGGTCACTCCCGGTGAAGGGATCTCGGCTCTTTTCCCGTAGAATGAGGTGCAGGATATTCCAACTGAATACCACGATGCAAAGCAAAAGTAATCGGCTATAGTGAAGTTATTGCCCTGACGCAAACTTTTGTCCAAGGGGTCACTCCCGGTGAAGGGATCTCGGCCCTTGCCTCGTCGACTGAGGAGCAGGATATTCCAACCGAATACCACGATGCAAAACAAAAGTGAACGTCCTTGCAATAACAGCTTTTTGAAAAGTGTTCCAACAACATCAGATTAGGTTTGTTTTTAACTTGCATTGATCCGAATCAACGCAGTCCCATCAATTGATCACACCACAAAGAACGAAAATATACTGACGTACGTATATGCCATCCGCATTCGCCACTGGGTCCCGTCATTACCCGTTAGGTTAGCTAACTAACGACAGAGCGGGGACTGGACTAGCGCGGATGTAAAACATATACAACATCTACTAATATATATACCAATATATTATATTCGCTTAAGGCGTGATAAAATGCAACATCAAAGAAATGTACAGCATCACAGAATAAAACAGATATCTGGGATCCCCGGGTTTCACAGAGCCGCTGAAACCCGACGTTCCCCTGGTCGTGTGGATAGCCTGTGCAATGAAATCCTAGACCCCTACGGGCGCGGCAAGTCACCCGCCAAAACCTGAAGCGAGGCAGCCCCCTTCAGCTCCGTGAATGGACCACCCAGCACTTCACGGAATCTGGTAACTTGGGCACCCCTCCTGGGTCAACCTGTACCCCCTATGAGTGCGGCGAATAGCCCGCCAATTCTAGAGTGAAGCCCCCTCCGTCCCAATGCCATGAGATGCGGGCTTGTTGCCCTCTAGAACCCGGCTATCCGTGCATTCCTCCGCTGGGTAATCCTAGTACAGAAAGTAAAATATACATACAACGGGTACATCGACCGCAACCTGGCCGTGCCCCAAAATAATAATACAAACAGGCAGTGACGGCAGTCCACATGTCGGACGCTCGCCCCGCAATATCAAATGTACATAATACAACAAAAACTGTACTACCACTGCAACCAGGCTATCCCCCACGACCAATCCGCAACATCACAGCAAAATCACAGAACATCAACGTGAAAGTCACGTTCGCAAATCCGTTTAACCGGCTATAGCAGTTAGACTGGATTTACCGATAAAGTGACATTCACGGTCGCAGATATAATGTAAATACTGTGAAATAATGTGTTTTAAATATCCGATCGATCAAATTTTAACAAGTGGGCCCCAAGCACTACTGTAGCACATCAAGAAATTCTGGGCCCAAAATTAATATTCCAAAAATCCTAATTTTAACCCTGAAAGCAACTGCTGAAATTTGATGCAGTGATCTCAACATAGTGCGGCGGAACCGCGGCCTAAAGGGGGGTTTGGCTGCGGTTCCGCGCTCCCGTTGTTGAATTACTGTGTCGAATTTCTACAGTATCCTTAGAATTTCCAGTACATCACTTTTCTACAGCCTGAAAAATTTTTCGACTCCAGAAAATTTCAACAGAAAACTGATGCATGTGAAAAACGCGGATTTTGGAATTTTGGTCGATCGGAAATGTAAACACATTAAACAAAACTAGACTATATTAATGGCGAGTCTATGATACCACTGTAAGTGCACGGCGGCGCCCCGGCCGTCAATCCGACGCCAAAAATGCGGAAGCGAAAAACTTTAATTTTGCAAACTAGCAAACCGGCACCACCGTGCACTAAAACCCGGATCGTACCATTAACTAGTCCTAGCTAACTACAAGATGGGGAATAGAGATATACCGACTGATCCGAGTCCTCCAGTCTTCTCGTCATCGTCCCGATCTCCCGCGGAAACTCCGGTCGTCGCCTCCTTGCCGGAAGGGCACCACATCGTCTGCATCTTTTACGGGCTCCCACCTCAATACCGAGGCAACTCGGGCACGAAGCTGGCTAGTCGACGTGCCCAAGATTTGCTGTAGAATGTGTAGTGCTCAAGTCTCATTTTGGGGTTTATGGAGTTTGCCATTTTGGTGGAGGGATGATACAAGAGCTATGTGGAGGGACTTGGGGATTTTTGGAGCATGAAATGAAGCAAAAACCCACACATACAAAATTGGGCAGCCCTCCCCTTAAGTGGCCGGCCCTTCATATGGTGGTGGAGAGAATGAGAGTAAGGGGGTGAGTGAAAAGGATAGCCACAAGAATAATGCAAGTGAGAGGAATGGTCATCATGCAAGAATCATCATCATTAGCAAAACAACACTCCATCAACTAATCATCAACAACCATGATAGCACCAAATCCAACACTCCAACAAGCTAATCATCAACAACCATGATGACTCAAAAGTCAAGCCATGATGAGAAGAAGAAGTCAAATGGTGGAGGAATTATCATGATACAAGAATATGCAAAGACCCCCTCCACAAAAGCTTATTTGCACAAAATGCAAATAAGCCCTCCTCCACCAATCTTCGGCCAATGAACGATACAAAGGAAATCGGCCAAAACGGAAAGTAAACTGGAAACTCCAGAAAACTAGTCCCGTAATAAATTACAGGAAAACCCCGATACTGTGCATACACACCCGCATTTGTATTCCGATTGAAATACAAATGCAATGAGACAAAGTCTACACTGTACTATACTAGGATCCAGCTTAAACTAAAGCCGGCTAGTAATATCCGTTCGATCCTAATCCGTGCAATACCGCACGTATCTGATCGAACCTTGCCATATATCCATACGGCCTGTAGTACAAACTATCCGATCCTGATCCGTGCAATATCGCACGTATCTGATCGGACCTTGCCATATCTCCATACGGCCTCTACAGCTTTTCGCCCGAAAGCTGAGTAACTGAATGTGGGGGACTCTAAAGACTCGTCAACACCTTAGTTATGGATTTAACCACTAGCATGTCAGAGGTATAAGCCAATACGTAACGGGCTACCAGGTATTGACTAAAAGGGACGTCGATGAGCGAACTCATCCTGACACCCTACTGAGCCTGTCAGTGACAATATCCGTACAGTCCGGTCCGTTCGTCTATGAGCATCGCATGGCGGGCCTAGGGGGTTGGTAAAAGTCAGACCCCCAAAAGCGGTTCAAGTCGTGTCCGAGTGTAGCCCAGAACACCCTGAGATACTACTGGAATACCTACCAGTAAATCTCCTGCCTTGGCCAAGGACTTCGTGTAATGGCTCTCCTAGACACAGCACGGCTTCACCCCCAATACCGGGAGAGACGAACCCCTGAAGATACGCTCACTGCCTCCATGTGGCTCGGGACTGTACCCAACTAAAACCTGTTTGCACGTCCCCTTTGAGCGTGGTAGGGTAGTAATCAAAGTACAGTGGGAACTCACACGAGACAAATGACGATCCCCAGGTCGATGAACTAACCTGTACACATGTCACCAGGGAACTGCTATCTGACGTCAGGTATAAGACCAACTAGCATGTTCCCGGCGAGTCCTGTCCGGTGTACTCATAACCCAATGAGCACCTGTATAAATCTTAGGTGATCCAACTGACACCAATGGCTTGTGAGACCGGCCACCGCCCCTCGTCGGGGTCTCGACTGTATACACTAGTCTACTCTGGAGTATCGATGCCCTGTCTCGAAACTCGCACGACTAGGGACCATTTAAGGATGTGCTTATAGACCTCAGCTCCCACTTATATGATCGCCCTCATACTGCTGGTGGTCAAGCAAGAATCCTAGGGGCTCTATCAACGTGTAATAGCGACCTGTCAGGTCACCTAAGCAGTACACGATGATAAAGATAAACCAGATAGCATACTATCATCTCGAGTAAGACTGTCCTACCGGGATAGGTCCTCCCTCAATCATTGCAATCACGTACCTGTGATCCAATAATTGACTCTGAGGGCACTATCTCCAACAAAAAATACAAAGGAAATCTCACTAAATTATGAAAACAGTTCTTCATTTACATGTATTCTATTTTCATGCATTCATACCTCATTCATATGATATATTACTACTTGAGGCACTGACACGGGCACATGAGATTACACTCGGGTTAGATATTTACCCTAGCCTTGTTATAGGCTATGTGTTATTCATATATTTGAGGATATATTATGATCATTGACCTAGGTTGCGTTATTTATGCGATTTCTGTGCGTAGATATTTTTCTATTCACGAGTTGGCAACTCACCCCCGTTGTGCCCCAGTTTCTTGCAGGTTTGCCGTACAGGTTTCATTACGGCTTTGCGGGCATAGTTTCCTTCGGGTGATTTGCTAGTAGGTGGGTTTACTTGTATCGTACCCCCATTATATATCTTGTATATCATTATTCTGTTGTATCTAGAAGTTCCATCAACCAAACATGTATTTATTTGAGATAGAGACCAGTGATGTTTATTCTTTCGACCTTAGAGTCGCGCGTTGTATTTATGTGATTTTCTTGTGGTTTTTGTGTTTCCTTTTGAATTTTGATCCTCGCCCTTGGCGTTGTATATTATATTGCTTGTGTGGTTGTGACCGTCGATTGACGAAGAGCTAGCTCCCGCTTGGGGATGCCTTTTTATTGATTTCATATACTATTCATGTTGTATCCCATTTGGGGGCCAGTATTTTCAAAGGAGACTCTGCCGAAATTTTCGGGAAATTTTTTATGTTTTTAAAACCGCTTAATTCGGCTTATGCTATTGAAACTACTTGCTTTAAGTTGGTTTTTCCTGCACTCTACATCTTTCTTGGTTTGGATTTCTGGGTTTTCGGTTTACTTAGATTACGTACGCCTCGAGACGTTCGTAGTTTAAGTGCCGGTCATGTTCCGTACTTTCGGGTCGTGACAGGTTTCGTCTTTCCCGGTATTGGGAGTTGATGTTGCGTTATGCTCGATTGGCTATAATAGCAAGTCCCTGGCCAGGGCTGTTGAGATTTACTGGTAAGTGTTATCAGTAGTTTCTCGAAAGGTTGAAGGGAACACATCGGCATGACTTATCTGAAAGTATGTCTTAGCACCACTACTAGGTTTATACAAGCATCAAGTATGGAATTTTAGAATATCTAGTGCGTTAAGTTATACTAACTTAGAATCTAACTAGAGAATTACGGTTTTAGTGTAAGCAAACAAGTTCTATACTAAGTAAAAAGAGAATACAACCTTTGTAGACCGGTCCTTCACTTCTAAAGCTCCAAGTAGCAGTCCCTAGAACTCTTCTTAGACTCCACTTGGTGAAAGGAATGAGCTTGCTTTGCGATATTCGAGGCCGAAGATGATCCACCTTGAAGTACCTCTTCACTAATCAAGTATTAGTGAAGGAAACAACATATACTAAAGGGCTAGTAAAGTGTAGGTTGATGAAGTAAGAATTTTGCTCATAATATTTTCTTCTTTTTCTTTTTCTTTTTCTGCTCAAGAAAATTCAAGAGAGGAAGTGAAGAAGAAGATAGGAGATGAACTTAGATGGAGAGAGAGAGCCATGAGGTTAATTGTGAGATGATGTAGGAAAAATATCTATGAATAAAAACAAAACAAGAGGTAAGTCATGGCTTCTTAAGGCTTCCACAAGCATCTTAGAAAATGTGACTCATTTCCAATTTTCATTAATTCATAAATCAAACCATTATCATCTCATCACTAATCATGTGTGATTCTCATACATCCTAGTTCCATGTATCATCAACCATGATACAATACATAATACATATAATTATATATATCACATATATATATTAATATGTATAAAGAGAAGAAAATCATTAGTGAGCTAATATTAGTTTACATATATATATATATATCAAATATATTAATATATATTAAATTATTAAATCAACACATCAATAATCTGGTCATTTCACATATAACCGTCTAATATTCAATACTAGTTAATATATATATATATATATATATATATATCAAATTATTAAATCAACACTTGAATCAATAATCCGGTTATATCAAATATAAACCAACAACATATACATTTATCATTGAATCAACACTTGATTCAATAACACGGTTATATCACAAATAACCTGACTGATATCAAATATCGCTAGATTAGAATACGGTATCTCATATTCGTATTTAATCAAGCTCCCGCACATATCAATATATATGCCCTACTTCGTTTCACCTGAGCTAGAAAACCTCTGTGTGGGACTCTAAAGACTCATCAATACGCCAGTAGTAGGTAATGATCATATCAGATACCCACAAGCCATTAACGGTACTAGTTGGACGTAACGACTACCCAGGTATTGAACGAATAGAAGATCAACAAGCAAGCTATAAAAACTCCCGTAAAGCCTTTAAGCAACACTTACCATACAGTCCGGTCTCTTCATCTGATATGTTGCATATCGAGTCTGGGGGTAGAAACGTCAGAACCCAGTAACTTGATAAGTCATACCGATGTGTGGTCTATAACAGTTCGAGAAACTATTGATAACACTTACCAGTAAATCTCATCAACCCTGGCCAGGGACTTGCTGTTATAGCCAATCGAGCATAGCGCAACATCAACTCCCTATACCGGAAGAGACAAAACTCTTCCTATCGCTCGCTGACTTCATGTGACTCGGGACTGTACCCAAAATCCACTTGTTTGCATGACTACTTTGAGCCGTGGTAAGGAGGAAATCAAAGCACAGTAGGAACCACAAAAGTCACTATGACGATCTCAGGTCTACAGATTAACCTTTACAAGTGTCACCAGAGAACTGCTATCTGACGATCGGTATGGTACCATCTAGGAGTTTTTGGCGAGTCCTGTTCGGTGTACCTATTCTCTAATGAGCACCTGTGTACAATATTTGATGTCAAACACCAATGGCCGTGGGATCAACCATCGCCCCATACAGGGTCAAGAAACGTACACACTAGTCTACTCTGGAATTTCGATGCCCTGTCTCGATATCCTCTCGACCAGGAACTATTAAAGGATGTTCTTGTGGACTATCCAGGCCCCACTAGTATGATCTGCATCATAGTCCTGGTAGTCAAGTCTACATCCTAAGGGCTTTATCAACATATATCAGAGAGACAGTATAATAATACTGAAAGTGTATGTTAGCATCACAATTGGGTTTTTCTAGCATCAAGCATGCCATTTTTTTAAAAATTTGGGATGCTAATCAACACTAACCAAGATCTTAAACTAGATGATTATGGTTTAACTATGATATCATAAACTATACTAAGAGATGGATGGCTACAACCTTTGTAGACCGTGTCCTTCTCTTCTAAACCTCCGGATTGTAGTCCACACGACTCCACTAGGCTCCACTTGAAGGTTGAACAAACTTGTTTTGATGACCTTCGTGCCGAAGATGATCCACCCGAAGTCTGCTAATCCAAGCTGCCTCCTCACTAAACTCTTTAGTGAAGTAAATACATTACACCAAAGTGCTAATCTAGTGTAGGATAGTGAAGAAGGGTGTTGTTTGCTCACAAGGATTCTCACAAGCTCAAGATTTCACAACTTATGTGAGGGATTGAGCTTAGAGGTGGAGGTGAGGAAAAGAGAGAGAGCTAGAGAGAAACTCATCACATGAGCTCAAAAAAGATAAAGAACTACGTGTGTATCCATCAAGTGAAAAATGGCTTAGATAAAACCCACACATTATTGAAGCATCCCAATAGAATTAATATTCAATTGTAACCATGCTTCAATGGTGTAGTGAAATGAATAAAATAATCACCAAGCCATGCTACACCCATTCCTCCAAAGTCTCCCCATTTTCCACCTCACCATTTCTATTTTCCAAAAATAGAAAATCCATGCCATGCTTCATATATATATATATATATATATATATTATGAAGAATGATCAGAGAGCTAATAATATTAGTCAATATACAATTATATCAAATATATATTATATTATTAAATCAACTCTTGATTTAATAATCCGGTTATATCACATATAACCGACTAATATCATTTATCTATATATCACATTATCAAATCAACACTTGATTCAATAATCTGATTATATCACATATAACCTAACTAATATCAAATAACAGCAAGATTAGAATACGGTATCACATACTCGTATTTAATCAGGCCCCCCGCACATATCAGCATATGTTGCCTACTTCGTTTCGCTTGCACCAGAAAACTTCTATGTGGGACTCTAAAGACTCGTTAATTCGCCAGCAGTATGTGATGATCACATCAGTCACCCACAAGCCATCAGCGGTACTAGCTGGACGTAATTGCTACCCAGGTATTAAGCGAATAGAAGATCAATAAGCTAACTTGTCCATGAAGCCTATAAGTAACACTTACCGGACAGTCCGGTCTCTTCGTCTGATTTGTTGCATATCGAGTCTGGGGGTGGAATCGTCAGACCCCAATAACTTGATAAGTTATGCTGATGTAAGGCCTATAACGGTATGAGAAACTACTGATAGCACTTATCAGTAAATCTCATCAACAGCCCTGGCCAAGGACTTCCTGTTATAGCCAATCGAGCATAGAGCAACATCAAATCCCTATACCGGGAGAGACGAAACCCCTCCTATCGCTCATTGCATCCATGTGACTCGGGACTGTACCCAAAATCCACCTGTTTGCATGACTCCTTTGAGCCGTGGTAGGGAGGAAATCAAAGCATAGTGGGAACACACAAGACTCTATGACGATCTCGGGTCTACAGATTAACCTGTACCAGTGTCATAAGAGAACTGCTATCTGACGATAGGTATAGTACCATATAGGAGTTCTCGGCGATTCCTGTTCGGTGTACCCATTCTCTAATGAGCACCTGTATACAATCTTTGATTTCAAACACCAATGGATATGGGATCAACCATCGCCCTATACAGGGTCAAGAAACGTATACACTAGTCTACTCTGGAGTATCGATGCCCTGTCTTGATATTCCCTCGACTAGGAACGATTGAAGGATGTGCTTGTGGACTGCCCAGGTCCCAGTAGTATGATCCGAATCATAGTCCTGGTAGTCAAGCCTACATTCAAAAGGCTTTATCAACATGTATATGAGAGACAATATAATAATACTAGTGAACATGTTAAGATAAAGGCAACCAGATAGCATACTATTATGTCTAGCAAGAAAGTCCATATATATATCCAAGCATCCACTATATCATACGATAATGGCCTCTAGGGCATACATATCACTAACAAATACAAGTGTACATGTTAAGATAAAGAGCAACTATATAGCATATTATCATGTTGAGCAAGAGTGTCCTCTCTATATATGTCAATGCATCCACTATATCATACAATAATGGCCTCAAGGGCATACATATTCCTAACAATCTCCCATTTGTACTAAGGCCAGTTGTTGTAGTATCGCATACCCAATATCCTAAAAAGTCTCTCAAACCACGTATGGGGGAGGACCTTCTTGAGTGGATCCACTGTGTTATCCTTCGTGTCAACTCTCCTGACCTCGATCTCCCGGCGATCAACTATCTCTCGGATCAGGTGATACCGCCTTAGAATATGTTTGAATCACTGATGGGACCTGGGTTCCTTGGCAAAAGTCACAGCTCCATTTTTATCACAATACAAAGGTATTGGATGTGTTGGCTATAGTGCCCTTATGTCAATTATTGAATCGCAGGCACGCGATTGTGATGATTGAGGGAAGACCTATACGGATAGAACAGTCTTACTCAAAATGATAGTATACTATCTGGTTTGTCTTTATCATCATGTACATGCTTTAGGTGGTATTACAGATCACCATTACATGTTGATAGAGCCCATAGGATTCTTGCTTCACTACCAGTATTATGATGGCGATCATATACATGAGAGCTGGGTAGTCTATAAGCACATCCTTAAATCTCCCTAGTCGTGGGAGTATCGAGACAGGGCATCAATACTCCAGAGTAGACTAGTGTGTACTTATCGAGACCCCGACGAGGAGCGGTGGCCAGGTCTCCCAATCCATTGGTGTTAGTTTGTTCACCTAAGATAGTATGCAGGTGCTCATTGGGTTATGAATACAGTAAACGGACTCGCTGGGAACATGCTAGTTGGTATTATACCTATTTTCAGATAGCAGTTCCTAGGTGACATGTGTACAAATTAGTCTATTGACCTGAGATCGTCATTTGTCTTGTGTGAGTTCCCACTGTGCTTTGATTACTACCCTACCATGGCTCAAAAGAGTCATGCAAACAGGTTTTAGTTGGGTACAGTCCCGAGCCATATGGAGGCAGTGAGCGGATCGTCGGGGATTTTCCTTTCCCGGTATTAGAGGTTGATGTCGCGTAGTGCACGGGTGGCCATCGCAAGAAATCCTTGATCAAAGGAGTCGAGAATTACTGATTTGGATCAGTAGTTTCCCAGGTTGTGATGGGATTCATACCGACACTAAATGTCGCGTTATTAGGGGTTTGGCTTTATCCACCCCCTAGACTCGATATGCGATAATCTCAGACGAAGAGACCATACTGTACGGAGATTGTCACGGACAAGCTCAGTAGGGGTCAGGATGAGTTTGCTCGTCGGCCTTCCTTTCGCTCAATACCTGGGTAGCCGTTAGGTACAGCTAGTGCCGCTGACATGTTTATGGTTAAACCCACAGCCAGCGTATTGACGAGTTTTTAGAGTCCCACACAGAGGGTTTCCCTGCTGCGGGTGAAATGATGTAGAGGCCATATAGTTTTACGACAGGGTTCGATCATATACGTGCACTTGTGCACGTATCATGTGTCGGACGGATTTTACTAGTGGCTATGGTTTTAGCCGGATTCTAGTATTATATTATTGGATTATTTTCGTCTCTTTTGTATTCGTATTTTTCGGAATACGGATATGGGTACGTATATACGGAATATGGGTATTCAGCACCAGACGGTCTAGCTGGAGCGCGACCTTTCTTTTGCAGAGCGGCCGGTGGTCATTCTGGATCAGCAGGTCAAGAAATTGAGGTCAAGGATTATAACGTCCATAAAGGTTCTTTGGCGTGGCCCGAGCAGCGAAGAGGTCACCTGGGAGACCGAGGACGAGATGAGGAAGAAATATCCCCATCTCTTTGAAAATACGCATAGCTAGATTTTTAAATTCGGGGACCGAATTTCTTTAAGGTGGGAAGATTGTAACGCTTTGAAAATTCGTTTAGGTTAATTTCGTGTTAATTAGAGATAATGCGTGTTTTTTTCATAAAACCTCGTTAATAACTATTTTCCACGTCGACCGGAATAAATCTATTTTAATTGTGAAATTATGTAATTACATATTTATTGTGCTTTATTAATTAACCTTTAAATTATTGTTCACTTGATTATCTAGTTGCTAATTTATTACTTACTAAGCTAGATTTTTAATTAATCATGCACTAATCCAATTTTACCCTAGTTTAGAATGTGTTTAGCAACCATGGCAAATCAACATTTATTTTGTAGCATGCTTTTCATTTTAAATTCCTTATGGTTCTATTATCCCTTTTTAAAAACAAAACAAAAGAAAATATAAGAAAATGCAAATAAGAGAGGCATGGGGCATTAAAGAGGCATGTGGGACTTGACTTTTGACACTCACACCCTCTCTCTCCCCCTCACTCCCTCCTTGCTCTCAGCAGCAGCCCCTCCCCTTCATCCTCTTCTTCTTCTTCCCTTGTTCCAAGCCCTCATCTCCATCAAAAATCCCTCAATACATCACAAAATATCATGTTAAACACTTCAAAACAATTCCTTGTTGGTTCTTGAGGCAAGTCTTAGCTTTAGGAGGCTAGGTCAGCAAGTTGAACCATCCTTAGACCAACTTGGGGTATAAAACCAGCCTTAATTTCCTTTTTCCTAAACTTTTAGTTTTGTTAAGCTTAATTTAGTGTTTTAGTAGTATTTAGTGCTAATTATGTGTTCTATGAGGAGAGTAGAATAAGATAGGGTTTTTATGGCTTGAGTGGCTTAATTAAGTGTTGTTAGTGATATATAATCCTATTTTTTTCACCAGCTTACACTAAAACACCATATTGTTTTAAATTAGTGTTTAATTAGAGTTTTTGTTAAGAATTGTGTTCTTTTTGGGATCTGCTTTTAAACCAGAAGTTGCAAACAAAAGTTGAAATTACTGGAGTATAGTTACAAGACTAGGATCACACACCCGAAGCACGAGACCCCCATTCCTCTATTTAACCGCAAATTATTAGGTTCTGGCCATAAATTGCGGCCAGATTAATGACCTGAGTGTCGGGGTTTTTGTTATAGGTGTCTGCTACATATTGTAGTCCTTTGGTTTGTGCAACTTTTCTTATTTCCACTCGTATCAAAATCTGGGACCAATTGCTTTTATTTATAGTTTTGTGACTTGCGCGACACGTACGGTCCAAGTATGGGTTTGGTGTTTGCTGTGTAGCACAGCATGTCGGGGTGGTTTCAGACGTTAGCACACACGTTTGGTGCTTCGAGTGCACTCGCGTTTAGCTTATGACGCTAGTTTTCTCGTATGGTCTTGATATCGCGTTTTGCAGGATATTAGTCTTATGTGTGTTGCATTGTGTAATTCTAGGATCGGTCGCGGAGACATCGGACGCGGCGTGGAATGGAAAGATGGTGATTGGATCAGACTAGCTGAAGCGTTCCGGTGAGTAGATGTACATATCTACGGGGGAATAGTTTGGATGGCGCAAGATGCCCGATAGTTAGAATTTCGATTAGTACTTGCACTTTTATGCGTAGTTCCTAGTTATTACTCTCGTTGCATCACATCATCTTTTAAATATATATGTGATATAATCTCATAGTACATTCGCACTATTACCATTGGTTTATACTGCATGGGCACTATTCATGGGACACGCACGCCTTGGTAATTGCTATGCCACGAACACTATATAGCTTGTTTAAATCCGAATCTTATCAATTGCGCCAATTATGATTAATAAACCTGTATTTATATTTTCAATTCATCAGGATGGATACGTAGGATTGCTAGTCATGTGCATATATCTAATTGCATCATCGTTCATACATAGTTTACCGGTTCCGTATCGCATTTCATATTGTTGACATCATAGTTATTCATGCATTATGATTCTTCTCGAGGATTTCCGCATTTACGAGATTTATGGATTTGGAGAAACCACAATGATTTAAAGAACGCATTACCATTTTTAAAATGTAAGTTGCGGTTTTCATGAGATATGATGTATATATCGTCCACCATGAGATTTCTCGGTTCTTGAGTGGTATCATACACCCGAATCGAGGAGGAAGAGGAACCGTCTTTGGGTGCATGGTGGACCCGGTGCGGTACCCCGGGGTAAGATGGTCGCAGATGATGGCATTGAGCCCGGCAGGAGAGCACTACCGACTGGTTATTTATGACGCGGTGGATATCTGGAGGATACCGACGTAGTCTTGAGATTTGAGGTTATAGGCCAGTCCGGATTGTTGGAGCCCGAGATCAGATATATGGGCCAATCCGGATTGCCGGAGCCCGGTATAATAAAATAAGATATTCATATTTGGTGTCGATGCTTGACATGGATTTATATTGATTTCATTGATGAAACTACAGCTAAATTACAGAAGTTTAAATAAAATAAGAATGCAGATTTCCCATGTTAATCATATTCAAATCTCGTGTTGTTTATTGCATTCATGTTGCATTCACATTATTACATCACATCATATTAGTATATGTAGGCTGTGACGAAATTGGGTGCATGCTTACGATAGCCTTATTAGATGTTACTTTTTACTCACGAGTTGGCAACTCACCCCCGTCGTGCCACAGTGTTTTGCAGGTCTGACCCGTCAGCACTGTAGCGGCTGGCGCACCTCCTCTTTTTCTCCATTTGTTTGGACTCGCGGCATTGTTCGTAGGTGGGTTGCGGGGTTATTTTATTTCCACCTTGTATCAGTATTGTATCTAGTGTACTACATCTACTATATTTTCCACTTGTACTGATTTATTTGTGACTTAGAGACGAGACAGTGAGATTTGTGTGCATATATGTTGTTTCTCTGGGGTCGAGCTCACTTGAGCCGACATGATGCTTTATTACTTGTGCCTTTATTTTCTTATTTTGCACAGTGATGATATTCATTGCGGGTGATTGTGAGTCCTCTTTTGGCGAAGAGCTAGCTCCTGCTTGGGGATACCTTATTTCATGTTGTACACATATTCCTGTTTTGTACCCGTTTGGGGCCAGTATTTACAAAAGAGGCTCCGCCGAAATTTTCAGAAAATGTGATGTTGCTTTTAAGGATTTGATGCGACTTGTTTAGTTTTCCTTTGCTCTATCTCCTTATTTGGTTTTGATTTCTATGATTGGCTAACTTAGACTACATACTCATTGACACGTTTCGTAATTTAAGTGCCAGTCATGCTCCGTACTTTTTGGGTCGTGACAAAGTTGGAATCAGAGCGTTAGGTGTTACCTTTCTGAATGTAGGATGACCCTTGGTAGATGGAGTAAGTAACTTAAGCAGAGTGACGTGGTGTGTGTATGTTCCGCGACATACTTACGATACGGTACTCCGTCTAAGTGACCTTAGGATATAATTGCTTGCAATTCCTTCTTCGATTCCTTATATCGCATGATTCTGTTGCGCTATTCTTATTATCCAATTTCCTGTACCAGCCATTATACCGCCGAAGGCCACAAGGGCTCAGAAGGCTGCCGTCAAAGATGAGATTCGAGCGGGCTCATCTAAGACAAGGACCAATTAGGACGGTATGCCTACCCCTCAGGGACAGCTTGATTCGCCTTCCTTAGGTCGCATTGACAGGCTAGAGCCAGGTATGCAGGAGTTACGTCAGATGATGGGATCCATAGTTGAGGCCAGTTGGCCGCAGCGATCTGAGGATGTTCCTTCCACTGCACAGACCTTGATTGTACGTGCTGCCCAAACAGTTGTTCCTACTACCGAGACTATTCCCGTATCATTACAGGAGTTTATGAGGCTGAGGCCTCCAGTCTTTACCGGCACAGATGTAACGGAGGATCCACGGACATTCCTCGACAAGTTGGCTAGAATTAGCCGTTCGCTGAGATGTTCTGACTATAGATGGGTGGAGCTTGCGAGTTTTCATCTGGAGGGCCTTGCTCAGACGTGGTGCGAGTCAGTTGAGAGAGGTCGAGCTGCAGGTCTACCTCCTATGACTTGGGATGAGTTCACAGAGGTATTTCTTGTCCATTTCCTTCCACAGAGCATCTGGGATGCTCGAGCCCGTAGTTTTGAGGCTTTGTGCAAGACTCCAGGGATGACAGTGTCCGCGTATGATATCCAGTTTACTCAGTTGTCTCGATATACTCCTTACCTGATGGACACCAAAGAGAAACGCATGAAGAGGTTCGTAGGTGGGTTAGACACGTAGCTATTCCTTGCTATTGGCGCCCAACACTTCGACACCTATGCGGCCGCGGTGGATGCAGCCTTACTTTTGGAAGAACGCATTTCGGAGACTTCGGTCGTTTCGGGACCGAAGAGGATTCGTACAGATATACCAGTTCCAGTACAGTTTGGCAGAGGCATGGCAGGCAGAGGTCATGGCGGATTCTTTCCAGGCCGTGGTGATGGTGGTCGAGGCATGATGCGAGGCCAGTTGTTCAGTTCCCATTCACCAGGTAAGCGGCCACCACCAGTATGTTATTGGTGTGTGGGAGTCCAGGTCACCTTTTCAAGAATTGTACCGCGAGGCGCCAGGGTAAGCCGACAGTTCTATATATGACCCTTCAACCCTTATCCCTACTCAGAGAGCTCTACTTCCTAACCTTAGCGGTGCTCCACGCCAGACAGACGTTCCCAGAGGCCGTGGATGTAGCGGTCCTATTCAGATAGGACGAGGAAGCAAAGGCTGAGGCAGAGAACAGCCAGCTATTAGTGGGGGACAGGCCCGAGTGTTCGCTTTGACTCCGCAGGATGCGCAGGCATCCAATGCCATTGTGACAGGTACCTTGCCAGTATGCTCTTTCGATGCACGGGTACTATTCGACCCAGGTTCCACACATTCATATGTATCTACACACTTTGCACCGAGGTTGGGCCAAGAGTCGTCGTCGTTAGATCAACCGCTTATTGTTGTTACTCCGGTAGGCAAGTCTTTTGTCGCTCGATTTGTGTTTCGATTGTGTTCTTTTCGTATCGGGAAGAGGGATTCTTCGGTTGATTTGATTCTCCTCGATATGTTGGACTTTGATGTTCTTCTGGGCATGGACTGGTTAGCCACATATTATGCATCTATGGACTGCCGTGGGAAGGCAGTCAAATTTAGTTTTCCGGGTGAGCCAGTTCTTGTTATTCAGGGAGACCGTAGCGCCACCCTTCCCAGCTTGATTTCTTCTCTTCGCGCTGGTCAGCTCTTGAGGAAAGGATATCAGGGATTCTTAGCGTATGTTTGTGATACTAGGAGCTGCAGAGGTCCCGTTGGACCAGGTTTCGATTGTGAGCGAGTTTCCTGATGTCTTTCCTGACGAGCTGCTTGGGTTACCGCCTGAGCACGATATTATATTCGGCATTGACTTGATCCCCGGCACGGGGCCTATTTCCATACCGCCTTATCAGATGGCCCCGGCGGAGCTTAGAGAGCTGAAGGATCAGTTGCAGGATTTGCTAGATAAAGGGTTTATTCGACCGAGTGTGTCACCTTGGGGTTCTCCTGTTCTGTTCATCAATAAGAAAGACGGTAGTATGCGTTTGTGTATCGATTACCATCAGCTGAACCGGGTGATAGTGCGGAACAGATACCCCTTACCTCGTATTGATGATTTTTTCGACCAGCTCCAGGGTGCGGGACACTTATCGAAGATTGACTTGCGATCAGGCTACCATCAGTTGCGGGTTCGACAGGATGATGTTCCGAAGACCGCTTTTCGCACACGTTACGAGCACTATGAGTTTTTGGTGATGTTGTTCGGACTCACCAGTGCCCCAGCAGCATTTATGGACTTGATGAACCGCATTTTCAGGCTGTTTCTTGATTAGTTCATCATCGTATTCATTGAAAAGGTGAAGTACGAGTGGCGATGATATACGAGGCTTTGTCGTGAATGATAGCAGTCGCAATTTCTTTTTTCCCTCTTTCAAATCCCTTTATATGTCTTTACTTATTACCTTCTGTACACCATATTTAGGCTAATTGGTTTTCTTCCTTCCCTACCCTTAGGCACCTGCCTATGGTTTGGAAGAAGACTATCCAATAAGCGTAATAGGTGTACTCTCCTAAATACCAGGAGCCCTCGCAACCTGAGAGAAGGTAAAGGGAAAAGAAAACCGAATAATCCTATTCTCCGGAACATTCTCCAAGTACACCTATACGATGGCATATCCAATAAATGGCATCTTAGTATTTTCCCGGAGCCGAGAGGAGCACGAGCAGCACTTGCGGATCAAATTGCAGACCTTGAGTGAGCACCAATTGTTCGCGAAATTCTCCAAGTGCGCATTCTGGCTTGACGGCGTTGATTTATTGGGTCACGTGGTTAAGGGAGATGGTATGCGTGTAGACCCGAAGAAGATCGAGGCCATTCAGCATTGGCCCAGACCGGTATAAGTTACAGAGATCCGCAGCTTTCTAGGCCTGGCCGACTATTATCGACGTTTTGTTCAGGACTTCTCCCGTATCGCTGCACCGTTGACCGGGTTGACTCGGAAGGGAGTTCCTTTTGTTTGGACCAAGGCGTGCGAGCATAGCTTCCAGCAGTTGAAGACTCGTTTGACTACGACGCCAGTATTATCATTGCCTTCGGTATCGGGCGGTTTTGTAGTTTATTGTGATTCTTCTCGAGTGGGGCTAGGCTTTGTGTTGATGCAGCATGGTAGGGTCGTCGCTTATGCTTCTCTTCAGCTAAAGAAACACGAGCAAAACTATCACACTCATGATTTAGAGATGGCGGCTGTGGTTTTTGCACTCAAGATATGGAGACATTACCAATATGGTGAGTCATGCCAGATATTCATGGACCACAAGAGCTTGAAGTATATCTTTCAGCAGCGAGACCTAAATCTGATACAGCGCCGTTGGATGGAGCTAGTGAAAGACCACGATTGCGAGATTCTGTATCATCCGGGCAAGGCGAATGTAGTGGAAGATGCTCTGAGTCAGAAGCCCGGAGGTAGTTAGCTGGTTTGAGCGCAGTTCAGAGGTAGTCGTCGTCGGATTGGAAAATTTTATGCGACAGATGAGTGCAGTTCGTGTTTACTCCGACCGAGAGACAAATCGCGCATATCCGTGCACGTCTATAGTTGCTTGACCGTATCCATGAGGCACAGTACAGTGATGACCGTTTTTCAGAGATCATGGAGCAGGTTAGACATGTCCGAGATTCTAAGTTCGTGATCGATGATCACGGGATACTACGATTTAGGACTCGACTGTGCATACCAAATTCCGAGGGGTTGAGACATGAGATTCTTGAGGAGGCACATTGATCGGTATACAGTGTTCATCCGGGTTCCACCAAGATGTACCATGATTTGTGAGACGTTTACTGGTGGGAAGGGATGAAGAGGGAAGTCACAGACTTCGTTTCGAAATGCCTGACTTGCCAACAAGTCAAGGCCGAGCACCAGAGGCCAGCTGGGGAGTTGTAGCCTTTGCCCATTCCGGAGTGGAAGTGGGAGCAGATTTCTATGGACTTCATTATGGGTCTACCCAGGACCAGTCGAGGGTGACTCTATTTGGGTGATTGTGGATCGATTGACGAAAGCGGCTCATGATCACACGCCGAAAGCGTGTCGGATGTTCAAAGTTCTAAAGTTATAACCGCGATCAAGACGGTGTCACTTTGCAGCTAGCCGGTTGAGCACGGGTCGATCCACAGGGAGAAGGTTGTATGTCCTTTCTTATTTTAGACGAGTCAATAAAGAATTTGTATGTGTTTGTTCAGTCTAACCTATGTGTATTATTTGCAAGTATAAAGTTGTTAAGAAAAGATACGAAAATGTAAGCTAAAGAAATCCGTACTCAAAACCTTTGAGCCGAGTCTTGACCAGTTGAAGCTAGAGCAATCGGCAACAACGTGGATTAGGGGATTTAAGCGCGGTATTCGTGGAATCCGGCTTATTTACCCTTGTCCTTCCGTTCTTGTCTCTTACTTTCGCCTCCGGCCAAACCGAACGCAACCGGTCGCGGTTAGGAATCACCGTTACCATGTTAGGGTAGGGTGCCTAACGGAGCGCTTGCGTAACGTTTGGGCGGAGTTCAATGGAAAATAACGGAAAAAGGAAATGAGCAAAGAAATGTTAACTTACAATATCATATTGATTCTTAACAACAACAATAATTACAACCATTCACAAAATGAACAAAACAGAGAGAACAAAATGAACAAAGAAAAGAAAAGATTACGAGTAAGTAAGTGCATGAATTTAAATTGCAAGAAAGTAAAGCAAGGTAATAAAAAGTAAGAAAGAAATAAGCAATAAAAAGAACTAGAAACTAGAACTCAAGACAAGCATGGGATCAATAGCCAACCCTTAAACTTGCAAGCACAATTAAGAGGTTGCAAGATCAAGAGAAGGGTAAAGAACTCATGTGAAGTGAAGAACTAATTCCCTAAGAAGATACAACCCTTGAGATCAATAACGAACCCTTAACCTTTCAAGCTCAATGAAGAGATTGAAAGATCAAGAGAAAGCAAGAATCTCAAGGGGAAGTTAAACTAACAAGAAAGATACAAAAACCCTCATCTTCATTAACATCCACTCAATGCTCTCACTACATTTTCATGGAGGAAGAATGAAGAAGAAGAAGAAAAAAACTAAATCCTAACGAAAAGAGGCTAAAGAATGGACACCCTTGGCTTGGCTCAGTTCCGGGGTATTTATAGGAGGGGAATGGGAAACCTAGGGCAACAATCTGCCCATAAATAAAATGACCAAACAGCCCCCAGAAAACGACACATCAAGGTGTCAGTACGGCTGCGGTTCCGCGGCCTAGACCCCCTATTGGCCGCGGATCCGCGGCCGTATAGTGGAGTTGGGTCTTCTAGTTTTGTGGGGTTCCCTGGTTCCCTTTTTTCCTCGTGTTTGAAATCTTTAAACTGCACAAAAGTCTTCCAGAATATCTTCAGATTTCTTAGTCCAAGATTGCTTTCTTTTCTTTACTTTTGACTTTATCTCCCTCGAGCTCCGCGCACCCATTGATTCTTGTGCAGCCCCCCTCGTGCTCTGTGCTTGTCCCAGACACGAATGACCACTGTCATATGTCTTGTCTCTGGAACTGGTACTCGGCACTGGACGGATATGGATGACCGGAACCCGGCTTTTATCTGCTGTGACAGATGTTCCGTATTTGGTGTAACTGTGGAGATTTTATCTTGATTTGCAATATTTGTACTGGAAACCTGTAATCTGTAAATATGTAACAAACACGGATTAAAAGCACCTACCTATAAACACACGAGCGTAAGAATGGGCGGTATAAAATGCAATATTCTGGTATGAACAGCTCACTTTCTGCCAGTGAAGACCACTTTTGGATTTGCTCAGTATGCCCAGATATATATCGATGAGATCATACGATTGCACGGCGTCCCAACTTGTATTGTGTTCGACCGAGGCACCCAGTTCACCAGCCGACTATGGCAGAGACTTCAGGAGGTTTTGGGCACCCGATTAAGTTTCAGCACGGCTTTCCATCCATAGACCGGCGGTCAGTCAGAACGGACTATTCAGACTCTTGAGGACATGCTCCGAGCATGTGTTTTAGATTTCGGTGGCAGCTGGGATCATCATTTGCCCTTGATAGAGTTCTCCTACAATAACAGCTTCCAGAAGACGATTCAGATGGCACCCTTCGAGGTGTTATATGGGAGGAGATGTAGATCGCCAGTATGTTGGACAGAGCTCAACGAGAGCAGTATTTGGGGCCTCAGATTGTGCAGGCGATGACCGCAAAGATCTAGTTGATTCATGATAGGATGAGAGCAGCCTAGAGAAGGCAGAGATCTTATGCGGACCGACGTCGGCGCAGACTTGAGTTTGCTGTAGGCGATCATGTTTTCTTGATAGTCTCTCTGATGAAGGGCGTGATGAGATTCGGGAGGAAAGGAAAGCTTAGCCCTAGATATATGGGCCCCTTCGAGATCCTCGAGCGTGTTGGCGTTGTTCCTTATTGGTTGGCTCTTCCGCCCAGTTTTCCAGATGTTCACCTCATATTCCACTTATCGATGCTCCACAAGTACCTTTATGACCCTTCTCATGCGATTCAGCACCCGACGGTCTAGCTGGAGCATGACCTTTCTTTTGTAGAACAGCTGGTGGTCATTCTGGATCGGCAGATGAAGAAATTGAGGTCAAGGGTTATACCGTCCGTAAAGGATCTTTGGCGTGGCCCGAGCAGCAAAGAGGTCACCTGGGAGACCGAGGACGAGATGAGGAAGAAATATCCCCATCTGTTTGAAGGTACGCGTAGCTAGATTTTTAAATTCGGGGACCGAATTTCTTTAAGGGGGGAAGATTGTAACGCTTTGAAAATTCGTTTAGGTTAATTTCGTGTTAATTGGTGATAATGCGTGTTTTTCATAAAACCTCGTTAATAACTATTTTCCACGTCTACCGGAATAAATCTATTTTAATTGTTAAATTATGTAATTACATATTTATTGTGCTTTATTAATTAACATTTAAATTATTGTTCACTTGATTATCTAGTTGCTAATTTATTACTTACTAAGCTAGATTTTTAATTAATCATGCACTAATCCAATTTTACCCTTGTTTAGAATGTGTTTAGCAACCATGGCAAATCAACATTTATTTTGTAGCTTGCCTTTCATTTTAAATTCCTTATGGTTCTATTATCCCTTTTTAAAAACAAAACAAAAGAAAATATAAGAAAATGCAAATAAGAGAGGCATGGTGCATTAAAGAGGAACGGGGGCTTGACTTTTGACACTCACACCCTCTCTCTCTCTCTCTCCCCCTCACTCCCTCCTTGCTCTCAGCAACAGCCCCTCCCCTTCATCCTCTTATTCTTCTTCTTTCGTTCCAAGCCTCCATCTCCATCAAAAATCCCTCAATACATCACAAAATCTCATGTTAAACACTTCAAAACAATTCCTTGTGGGTTCTTGAGGCAAGTCATAGCTTTAGGAGGCTAGGTCAGCAAGTTGAACCATCCTTAGACCAACTTGAGGTACAAAACCAACCTTAATTTCCTTTTTTCTTAACTTTTAGTTTTTTTAAGCTTAATGTAGTGTTTTAGTGGTATTTAATGCTAATTATGTGTTCTATTAGGAGATTAGGTTAAGATAGGGTTTTTATGGCTTGAGTGGCTTTAAGTGTTGTTAGTGTTATATAATCCTAGCCTTTTCACCAGTTTACACTAAAACACCATATTGTTTTAGAGTTTTTATTAAGAATTGTGTTCTTTTTGGGATCTGCTTTTAAACCAGAAGTTGCAGACAAAAGTTGCAATTACTAGAGCATAGTTACAGGACTAGGATCACACACCCGAAGCACGAGACCCCCATTCCCCTATTTAGCCGTAAATTATTGGGTTCTAGCTGCAAATTGCGGCCAGATTAGTGACCTGGGTGTCGGTGTTTTTGTTATAGGTGTCTGCTACATATTGTAGTCCTTTGGTTTGTGCAACTTTTCCCATTTCCACTCGTATCAAAATCTAGGACCAATTGCTTATATTTATAGTTTTGTGACTTGCACGACACGTACGTTCCGTGTCTGGGTTTGGTGTTTTCTGTGTAGCACAGCATGTCGGGGTGGTTTCAGATGTTACCACACACATTTGGTGCTTCGAGTGCACTCGCGTTTAGCTTGTGACGCTAGTTTTCTCGTATTGTCTTGATATCGCGTTTTGCAGGATATTAGTCTTATGTGTGTTGCATTGTGTAATTCTAGGATCGGTCGCGAATATATCGGACACGGCGAGGAAAGGAAAGGCGGTGATTGGATCAAACTAGTTGAGGCGTTCCGGTGAGTAGATGTACACTTCTACGGGGAATCGTTTGGATGGCGCAAGACGCCCGATAGTTAGAATTTCGATCAGTACTTGCACCAATATGCATAGTTCCTAGTTATTACTCTCGTTGCATCGCATCATCTTTTAAATATATATGTGATATAATCTCATAGGACACTCGCACTATTACCATTGGTTTATGCTGCACGGGCACTATTCATGGGGACACATGCCTTGGTAATTACTATGCTACGAAGACTATATAGCTTTTTAAAATCCGAATCTTATCAATTGCGCCAATTATGATTAATAAACCAGTATTTATATTTTCAATTCATCAGGATGGATACATAGGATTGCTAGTCATGTATATATATCTAATTGCATCATCGTTCATGCATAGTTTTCCAGTTCCGCATCGCATTTCATAATGTTGACATCATAGACATTCATGCATTATGATTCTTCTCGAGGATTTCCGCATTTACGAGATTTATAGATTTGGAGAAACCG
Source organism: Agapanthus africanus (assembly GCA_030015575.1). Taxonomy (NCBI): domain Eukaryota; kingdom Viridiplantae; phylum Streptophyta; class Magnoliopsida; order Asparagales; family Amaryllidaceae; genus Agapanthus; species Agapanthus africanus. Next base: position 61,168,621 of record JASDDO010000029.1, read on the forward strand.
CAAGGATTTAAAGAACGAATTACCATTTTTAAAATGTAAGTTGCAGTATTCTCGTGATATGATGTATATATTGTCCACCATGAGATTTCTCGGTTCTTGAGTGGTATCATACACCCGATTCGAGGAGGAGGAGGAACCGTCTATGGGTGCATGGTGGACCCGGTGCGGTACCCCGGGGTAAGATGGTCGCAGATGATGGCGTTGAACCCGGCAGGGGAGCACTACAGACCGGTTATTTGTGACGCGGTGGATATCCGTAGGATACCAACGTAGTCTTGAGGTTTGAGGTTATGGGACAGTCCGGATTGTTGGAGCCCGAGATCAGATATATGGGCCAGTCCGGATTGCCGGAGCCCGGTATAATAAAATAAGATATTCATATTTGGTGTTGATGCTTGACACGGATTTATATTGATTTCATTGATGAAACTACAGCTAAATTACATAAGTTTAAATAAAATAAGAACACAGATTTCCCATGTTAATCATATTCAAATCTCGTGTTGTTTATTGCATTCATGTTGCATTCACATTATTACATCACATCATATTAGTATATGTAGGCTGTGACAAAATTGTGTGCATGCTTAAGATAGCCTTATTAGATGTTACTTTTTACTCACGAGTTGGCAACTCACCCCCGTCGTGCAACAGTGTTTTGCAGGTCCGACCCGTCAGCACTATAGCGGCGGGCACACCTCCTCTTTTGCTCCTTTTGCTTGGACTCGCAGCTTTATTCGTAGGTGGGTTGCGGGGTTATTTTGATTCCACCTTGGATCAGTATTGTATCTAGTGTACTCCATCTACCGTATTTACCACTTGTACTAATGTATTTGTGACCTAGGTACGAGACAGTGAGATTTTTGTGCATATATGTTGTTTCTCTGGGGTCGAGCTCACTTGAGCCGACATGATGCATTATTACTTGTGCCTTTATTTGCTTATTTTGCACAGTGATGATATTTATTGCGGGTGATTGTGAGTCCGCCTTTGGCGAAGAGCTAGCTCCTTCTTGGGGATGCCTTATTTCATGTTGTACACATATTCCTATTTTGTACCTGTTTGGGGCCGGTATTTACAAAGGAGACTCTGCTGAAATTTTCGGAAAATGTGGTGTTGCTTTTAAGGATTTGATGCGACCTGTTTGGTTTTCCTTTACTCTATCTCCTTATTTGGTTTTGATTTCTGGGCTTTGCTTACTTAGACTACGTACGCCTTGAGACATTTCATAATTTAAGTGCCAGTCACGCTCTGTACTTTTCGGGTCGTGACACAATGTCACCGTTGTACATATATTTTTCTTTTCTGTACTAGAATTACCGCAAGGCGGAGTGCACGAATAGCCGGGTTCTAGAGGGCAATGGGTTGCATCTCATGGCGTTGAGACAGAGGGGACCTTACTCTAGAATTGGCGGGCTATTCACCGCATTCGTAGGGGTTACAGGTTGACCCATGGAGGGGTGCTCAAGTTACTGGATTCTGTGAAGTGCTGGGTGGCCCATTCATGTTGTTGATTGGTGTTTCCTCGCTTCTGGGATTGGCGGGTAACTTGCCGCACTCGTAAGAGTCTAGGTTTTCATTGCATAGGCTATCCACACGACAGGGAACGTTGGGTCTCATTTGCAGTTCAAATGACACCCGAGGCTCCAGGATTATCCACCACTCTGTGTTGCTTGGCTGAGATTCTGTGATGTTGCTTATATCATGCGTAGGACGAATATTATATATATTTATATATATACTAGTAGATGTTGTATATATTTTGCACCCGCGCTAGTCCAGCCCCCGCTCTGCCGTTAGTTAAGTAACCTAACGGGTGATGACGGGGCCCAGTGGCGAATGCGGATGGCATATACGTACATTATATTTTCGTTCCTTTATCTCGTGTGATATGTTTAATTGATGGGACCGCGTTGATTCTTATCAATACATGGATAAAACAAACTTATATGATGTTGTTGGAACCAAGTTTTTTAAAACACATATTACAGATGTTTTCTTTTGCTTTGCACAGTGGTATTCGATTGGGAATATCTTGCACCTCATTCGACGAGGCAAGGGTCGATATCCCTTCATCAGGAGTGACCCCTTGGGCAAAATTTTGCGTCATCATAATAACTTCACGATAGTCAATTCTTTTGCTTTGCATCGTGGTATTTGATTGGGAATATCCAGCACCTCATTCGATGAGGGAAGTGACAAGATCCCTTTACAGGGAGTGACCTCTTTAGCAAAAGTTTGCGATACTATATATTTGTAAAACCACTCCGTTCCTTCAACGATATCAAGTTCGTTACGTTAAAGGTTTTTTTCCAAAAACCAGCCGTTGCCTCTGTCATTTCAGATTAGTATTGCTTAGTATTCGTGCTACGTTTGTTGTTGCTATTCGCCGAGATGTAGTGTGCGGTAGCTCTGTAATGCTTTTCTGTTGTATGGACATGTGGATTGGTTAGGACAGTTGTACGACTTTGTTGATTATTCGTCAAGGGTTGTGCGGGTGGGTTTAACGCAATCAAGATAATGACGGGTTGAACTTGATTAGGACTTTTTGATTTGTTGATTATTCGTCAAGGTCACTTAGGTCCTAGGGGTAAAAACCACATCGGGAGTTTCAAACATACAGAAAACTTGCCAGGCATGCGCATACCTTCTGGAGTGTGGTTACTTGAGTGGCTTCCATCAAATTATCATGCGATGATAGTTGGATCCCGATTCCCACTTATGAGTAGGTGTTACTTCTCAGGTGATTTTAGATGATCCCGACTAATTATCCTTTTAGGGTTTGAAGGAGAATTCGAGGAAACAGTGGGAGCCATACTGATTAGATAAAGTGATTAACCAATCTGATCAAGGTTAGAGTGCACGCTGAGTGTTTCTTTTTTCTCTCTCTCTTTGGCAACGACCATGACCCGACTCTAAACTAAAAATCATGAACCAAGTTAACCGAAATTTCTTAAAACACTTTGGCTTTTGGATTGTCATAGTCGCATATATCATTGCCGCTCCTACTTTTATCCTTTGCATTTCTCCGGAACACTCCGTATTACTATGAAGATCTACATTTATTGGATATGCCATCGAATAATTAGGTACGAACTCGAAGAAACTTGTTTCAGTTAGAGGATGATTTCTGGTTCTTAAGAAATAGAATAGGATTATTCGGTTTTCTTTTCCCTTTACCTTCTCTCAGGTTGCGAGGGCTCCTGGTATTTAGAAGATTACACTGATTGAGTGATTTAACGTGCTTGCGCTTTCTAAAAGATAGATCAAAAATATTTGTAACCGCAATCAAGAACGGCGTCGCTTTGCAGCTAGCCGGTGAGTACGGGTCGGTCCACAGGGATTTTATGAATCTCCTAGTCGCGCTTACGAGTTAATTCCGAAGGGTGTTCAGAATAATTATTAAATCTAAAAACCTAATTAACCTAGGGCAATAATCTAAATCTACTCTTGCTAGGGCTAGGTTTAGGGATGGTTTGGAAATGTAATTAAATCTCACCGCTTTCAATACCCGAATGAAGATCTATGAGGAGTTATGGTAATTATCAATAAAGTGGATTAGATCCGTTCGGGAAGGTGTTCCTTCCTCTAGGTTCTTATCCTTCCTATAGAGATCCTTACCCTAACCTCCATGGAAAACACGCGCAACCGGTCCTTTACACTACGGTGTCATCGTTACCTCGAGGGGTAGGATGCCGTAGGGCGCGGTATGTGCGTGTATGCATGGAGTCCTATTGTAAATATTTGGTGGGTAAGAAAGGGATGAGAGATCTCATCTCTCAAAATCCTTCCTCAAAGCTAAACCTTAAACAAGTTCCTAGGGCATGAAATTAAATCTACACTAGGGCAAGAAATTAAATTACTTACAGATGGCTCTCTCCAAACATCAAAGCAGAGTTGTCAGATCTGAATTCATGAAGTGAAAAGAGGCACCGATGCTCTCCAAAAGATTTCTAAATTTTATTCATTAAAGGGAGGCATCAAAAGAATACAATGATTTGGGCTTCTATTTATAGGAGATAGAAACCCTAGGTTACAATTGATTCGCATGTCTACATTTACCAAAATATCCTTAGGAAGACCTAGTCAAAGTAGACTTCCAAGCTTTGGTAAAATTTTATGTCTGGAAATTTGGGAACTGATTCTGGGCTTCTTGGGCTTTTTATTTCTTTGGATCTTTATTCAATTTGGCTTCTCTATTTCTTCCAGATCTCCAGTGAACAATTGAAGTGGACTTTTAACCATTTGCTTTGTAATCTTGGACCTTGCGTTGCCTTGTACTGATCTTTTGTGTAGGCTTGATTAAGATCCTTCTATTTATTGGTCAAAGTCCCTTTTTTGTGTCGTCTTTTGTCTTTTTCACTGTTTTCGCTCCAAGAACCTGTAACCTGTAATATGTAGTAGACATGCGTCAAAAGCACCTATTTATTTATAAAACGAATAAGAATGGGGAATATAATAATGCAATATTATGGTGTGAACATACACCTATTACGCTTATTGGATAGTCTTCTTCCAAACCATAGGCAGGTTCCTAAGGGTAGGGAAGGAAGAAAACCAATTAGCCTAAATGTGGTGTACAGAAGGTAATAAGTAAAGACATATAAAGGGATTTGAAAGAGGGCAAAAGGAAATTGCGACTGCTATCATTCACGACAAAGCCTCGTATATCATCGCCACTCGTACTTCACCTTTGCATTTCTCCAGAACATTCTGTATCACTACAAAGATCTACATTTATTGGATACGCCATCGTATAGTTACATACGAACTCAATGAAACTTGTTTCAGTTGGAGGATGGTTTCTGGTTCAAGAGAAATCGAATAGGATTATTCAGGTTGTCTTTTGCCATTACCTTCTCAGGTTGCGAGGGCTCCTAGGATTAGGAGAGTATACCTATTACGCTTATTGGATAGTTTTCTTCCAAACCATAGGCTGATGCCGAAATGTATGGAATGACGAAAACCTTTTAGCCTAAGTGTGGTGTACAGAAGGTAATAAGTAAAGACATATAAAGGGATTGGAGTGAGGGCAAGGAAATATACGGTTACAGTCATGAATCTGGATAGTGAAAGTGGCATTACTAGGAATACCCGGATACCCCTTCAAAACATTTTCATGTTTCAGTTTCACTGTGCAGTGTTAATTGAAAACTGTTTTCCCACTTAGATTCTAACTCCAGGGTATGTATTTACCAGATTTGATTCTCACATCTGTATGGTGTTACAGATGGTGAGTGGGAGTAAGATATTTGGAGTTAGGTGATTAGATCCTCAATACATATCAAAAGTCTTTGTAATTGGTGATATTTGAGGAAATCACCTAGGTTTTGCCGACGACAAATATTTGGTTTTGAATATCCATTGTTATGCACCAATTTCAAACTGATATATATGTATGTTTATTTTATAAAGTCAGATATAACTTTTTGAAATTATGTTTATGACATTTACCTATATCAGTTGGTGATTAGGTAAGGAGCATTCAACAGCAGTGTAATTCTTCTTAACCATAGTACAGTTTTCAACCTACGACGCAGAGGGTATCAGTTATTTAAGTCAGGGGACTTATATATTGTCCAGTGTCCATTAGGACAAAGGGGTTGGTACTCGTACTATATTCTTCCTACTTATGACTTCTCCAGTTTTAGACAAGTATTTCGTTTAAATACAGGGTCCAGATATTGAGAAGTTATAGATATAAGAATAAAGTAGAGAACCATATGTGGGAAGTATCAGGATTCTTCAATGTGATTGAAGATGTAGATATTTATGCGAGGTATTCCGTCGTAAGTAATGGTTTTGAGAACTTGCTTCTCTTTCAGGTTACTTATATATGGATGCATTCCTTGTTGAGTAATGCTGATTGGCCTCCTTCCATTTGATTGACATGCACTGGAAACAGCTGCATGATTTTTGAATCTGGTTCCAATTAAATTAGTGCCTTTGTTTATATATTGAATATATAGAATGGATTCATATCTTAACGATGTTAAGGTATATGGAGTTGTCCGGATGATGTTTAAAACCAGAATCTGGACAAAATCAAGGCACAATTCAATAATGGCAGATTGTGAGTTTTCCGGTGCTTTGATGAGGGTTAACTTTTTACCATCTGGAAGATCAATAGTTATATTGTTCTTGACTAGCCACCAGTTTTAGTAAAATGGATTCTGTTTCAGAAAACATTAGTGGGAGTATGGTAGAACTGAAAGTGATTCCAGAACCACAAACGATTACTAAAAATTTAGTAGAACCTAAAAATTCAATTGGTTTCGACGATCCATTAGCCACTCCGCAGATTCAGTGGGTAACCTCAAGCAACCGAGAGGTACTTCGGTATCCTCAAAGATGGTGACAGGGAGGTTTTTGATTACCCAAACTTGCCAATGCTACTGTTCAAGACTATGAGATCTGGCAGGAGGATGAGTATAACATTGTTCTAAACTAGCTTTAGAAGTATCGTGTATATGACTCTGCCAGAGGGTTGGGAGTAGCGGAAGCATGGTGGGCAAGTACCTTATGTCTATTTATAGACTAAAGCAGGTATAGCGGAGATAGGTCATCTATTTTTGATATGACATGTTGGGAATATGTATGCCCTAGAGGCAATTACTGTACATGTGATGTATATTATAGTGGATGCTTGGACATATATAGAGAGGACTTTCTTGTTTGACATGATATTGTGCTATCTGGTTACATTTTATCTTAACATGTAGACTGGTATTTTTACTGTCTGTCTCTTGCATAATGATAAAGCCCTTAGGATATGTACTTGACTTCCAGGATTATGATGAGATCAGACTAGTCGGGCAAGGGTGGTCCAAAAGTACATCCTTTAATCAGTTCCTAGTCGAGGGAATATCGAGACTAGAGCATCGATATTCCAGAGTAGGCTAGTGTGTACGTTTCTTGTCCCTTAGAGGGCGATGGTTGATCCCATAACCATTGGTGTGTGACATCAAAGATTATACACAGGTGCTCATTGGAGAATGGGTACACCGAACAGGACTCGCCGATGACTCCTAGTTGGTAGTATACTTATTGTCACATAGCAGTCCTCTGGTGACACTGGTACAGGTTAGTCTGTAGACCCGAGATCATCATAGAGTCTTGTGTGGCTCCCACTGTGCTTTGATTTCTTCCCTACCACGCTCAAAGCAGACGTGCAAACAGGTGAATTTTGGGTACAATCCCGAGTCACATGGAGGCAATGAGCGATAAGAAGGATTTCGTCTCTCCCGGTATTAGGGGTTGATGTTGCGCTATGCTCGATTGGCTATAATTAGAAGTCCCTTGCCAGGGCTACTGCTGAGATTTACTGATAAGAGTTATCAGTAGTTTCTCGAACCGTTATAAGCCAAACATCGGCATGACTTTTCACGTTACTGGGCTCCGACGTTTACCACCCCTAGACATGATATGTGACATATCAGATGAAGAGACCGGACTGTACGATAATGTTACTGATTAGCTTCATGGAGAGTATGGACACGCTTGCTTGTTGGTCTTCATATCGCTCAATACTAAAAGTCTACCCTAGCACCACCATGAGGTCCAAGTGACATCAAGCATGCCAAATTCAAATTCTTATAGGTGCTAAGCTAGACTAAACAAGATCTTTAACTAGTTGATTAGGATTTTAATTTGATATCTACTAAACTATAAGAAGTGAAAGATGGCTATACCCTCGTAGATCGAGTCCTTCACTTCACATGCTCCGTGTAGTAGTCCCGCGACTCCACAAGGCTCCACTTGAGGGTTTGGACGAGCTTCCTCCGATGACCTTCATGCCAAAGATGATCCACGCGAAGTCCCAACAACTCAAGCTACCTCTACACTAAACTCTTTAGTGTAGAAAACATGCTACACTCGATCGCTAGTCAAGTGTAGGATGGTGAAGTAGGGGATTTAAGGCTCACTAATGTGTGTTCAAGATTCATGATTCACATCACATGTGAGGGTTGAAGCTTGAACCATGGTGGCATGAAGAAGAGGAAGAAGATGAGAGCAAGAGAGCATATGAGAGCAAGCCATCAAAAAATGGCTATATGCTAGAAATGAGCAAGTGAGAATGGCAACTCTTGACCCCTCACTCATTCAAGCATGGAATTATTGCAATAGAAAATTGCAACCATACTTGAATAGTGAGTCAAGATGAATAAATAAAGATAAAAGCCTATGCTTGCAACCATGCACCCAAAGACTTCCCATTTTCCACCTCATTTCTATTTTCATAAAATAGAAATTTATGTCATGCTACATATATTTATATATATATATATATATATTAATACATATAATAAAATATTTCGTGAGCTAATGATATTAGTTAAGATATAATTATATCAAATATAATATATATCCCATTATTAAATCAACACTTGATTTAATAATCCGGTTATATCACATATGACCGACTAATATCATTTATCTGTATATCACATTATTAAATCAACACTTGATTCGACAATCTAGTTATATCACATATAACCGAACCGATAACAAATAACTGCCAGATTACAATACGGTATCACATACACGTATTTAATCAGGCCCACACACATATCACATATGTGTCCTAGTTCGTTTTGCTTGAACCAGGGAACTTCTGTGCGGGGCTCTAAAGACTCGCCAATACACCAGCAGTAGGCGATGATCACATCAATCATCCACAAGCCGTCAGCGGAACTAGCTGGACGTAACGGCTACCCGGGTATTGAGCGATATGAAGATTTCATATCAACAAGCAAGCTTGTCCATACTCTCCATGAAGTCTATCAGTAACACTACCATACAGTCCGGTCTCTTCGTCTGATATGTCGCATATCATGTCTAGAGGTGGTAAACGTCAGACCCCAGTAACGTGATAAGTCATGCCGATGTCTGGCCTATAACGGTTCGAGAAACTACTGATAACTCTTATCAATAAATCTTGGCAGTAGCCCTAGCAAGGGACTTCCAGTTATAGCCAATCGAGCATAGCGCAACATCAACCCCTAATACCGAGAGAGACGAAACCCCTCCTATCGCTCATTGCCTCCATATGACTCGGGACTGTACCCAAAATCCACCTGTTTGCACAACTCCTCTTGAACGTGGTAGGGAGGAAATCAAAGCATAGTAGGGGCCATACAAGACTCTATGACGATCTCGGGTCTACAGACTAATCTGTACTAGTGTCACCAGAGGACTGCTATCTGACGATAGGTATACTACCAACCTGGAGTCCTCGGCGAGTCCGTTCAGTGTACCCATTCTCCAATGAGCACCTGTGTACAATCTTTGATGTCATGCACCAATGGTTGTGGGATCAACCATCGTCCTTTAAGGGACAAAAAATGTACACACTAGTCTACTCTGGAATATCGATGCCCTAGTCTCGATATTCCCTTGACTAGGAACTGATTAAAGGATGTACTTTTGGACCACCATGGCCCCACTAGTATGATCTCATCATAATTCAGGTAGTCAAGTATATATCCTAAGGGTTTTATCAACATGTAAGAGACAGACATTATAAATATCAGTCTATATATTAAGATAAAGGTAACCTGATGTCGAGCAAGAAAGTCTTCTATATATATGTCCAAGCATCCATTATATCAACAATAATGACCTCTAGGGCATACATATTCCTAACAAATACCCGGGTAGCCGTTACGTCCATCTAGTACCGCTGACGGCTTGTGGGTGACTGATGTGATCATCACCTGCTGCTGGCGTATTGACGAGTCTTTAGAATCTCACACAGAAGTTCTCTGGTTCAAGCAAAATGAAGTAGGACACATATATGATATGTGTGTGGGCCTGATTAAATACGTGTATGTGATACCGTATTGTAATCTAGCAGTTATCTGTTATCAAGTTCGGTTATATGTGATATAATCAGATTATCGAATCAAGTGTTGATTTGATAATGTGATATACAGATAAATGATTTTAGTCGGTCATATGTGATATAACCGGATTATTAAATCAAGGGTTGATTTAATAATGTGGTATAGATTTTATTTGATATAATTATATCTTATCTAATATCATTAGCTCACTAAATATTTTCTTACATGTATTAATATATATATATATATATATATATATGATGTATGGCACGGCATGAATTCTATTTTGTGAAAATAGAAATGAGGTGGAAAATGGGGAGATTTTGGGAGCATGGTTGCAAGCATGGGCTTCATATTTGTTTATTCATCTTGACCCACTATTCAAGCATGCTTGCAATTTAATATTGCAAACATGCTTGAATAGTTAGTCAAGATGAATGAGTGAGGGTCAAATGGTTGCCATTCACTTGATTATTCAACACTTGAGCTCATTCTTGTGTTGCTCCCATGGTTGCTCTCTTGCTCCCATTTTTTTGCTCTCTAGCTTCTTCTTCTTCCTCATTGTCATGGTTCAAGTTTCAACCCTCACATGTTATGTGAACCATGAAGCTTGAACACAAACTTGTGAGCTTTCATATACCTACTTCACCATCCTACACTTGACCAGTGATCGAGTGTAGCGTGTTTCCTACACAAAAGAGTTTAGTGTAGAGGTAGTTTGAGTTGAGGGACTTCGCGTGAATCATCTTCGGCACGAAGGTCTTCGGAGGAAGCTCGTCCAAACCCTCATGTGGAGCCTAGTGGAGTCGCGGGACGATTACATAGAGCATGTGAAGTAAAGGACTCGATCTATGAAGGTATAGCCATCTTTCACTTCTTATAGTTTAGTCGATATCAAACCTAAAACCCTAATCATCTAGTTAACGATCCTGTTTAGTCTAGCTTAGCACCTATAAAAATTTGAATTTGGCATGCTTGATGTCACTTGGACCTCATGGTGGTGCTAGTGTAGTCTTTCATGGTATCAGAGCCAAAACTAGAAGATTAGACGATGTATATAAATCTCGAAATCGAAACAACTCCGAAACAGTCGCCATCAAACCCAGTTCTCTATCGATTTTTTTAAGGTCTCTAAAATTTTTTTAAACAAGTGCAGAGTGTTACATGTGATGTGACTAGAACACCAGAGAAATTTGAAGGCAAAACACCAAAATTGACCCGGTGAGATCTCACAAAAAACCAGCCTCGCCTTTTTTCCTGTAGCATTTTGCTTTGAAATTTTTGCGGTGTTCTGATCTCTTTGTCTTAGGGTTTCAGATATTGTTTGATTAGCCCAAAATTGCATGTGATGTTAATTTAGTTAAGGGGCTAATACAGAGTGTTTCGTATTCGTAATTTAACGTCGTTTCAAGTTTAAGTTTGTTATGGATGCAGTAGTTGGAATCCACATTTTATTAGTTTTGTGAAAACTAGTTAGTGTTTATAAATCTAGCGTTTTAGTCTCGTAGATTGATTGCCATGAAATTTCGATTCGGATCGAAACTCCGTCGCAATCGCGTATCGTACGCGAAAACTTGCCAAATAACTTTACTAGATAGCCTCGCCCCATTGCCCCAACTATGTGACTATAGGAGAACCCCGTTGCCAATAGCACCCACTCGGGTGCTCGCGGCCACGGTGTTCCGCCTAAGTGCACTTGGTCGACGACATCGGGGGTGTGGCCATATACAATAGTTTCCGACGCGTCCTCGATCGGGTAGTCGGGAAACATGTTGAATTACCTGACTAAATTATTGAAAAGTGTTTTTGATACGAGACTAAAATGTGGGGTTTATAGAGTTAGGCATGAAATTCAGAATATGAGATATTCCGGGTTTATGATGTCTAAGGATATGCGAATTCTAATTATTGCAGTTTTACATTTCTTTTCTACGACCGTAAGTGTAATACGTGGGGTATCCCTAATCTCGTTGCTATATGTCAATGGAATTTGGGATACGCATATTTACTTATGTTGATGATATGTGATATTATGTGTCGCTGATATGATTTATTGGATCATCGTGTAAGAATAGCCGGAGGTTTTATTTGAGATGAGAGTTTTTATTTTCATTCATGTAAAATTTGCATGTAATATTCTTTTATTGGGGCACTTCTGGGATCGGATGATGTCACCATTGTTGTATATTATTTACTTTTCCGTATTAGGATAGACCCAAGGTGGGGAGCACAAGTAACCGGTTTCTAGAGTTCAGTGGGAGACCATCTCAAGGAGTTGAGACCGGGTCTTCTAACTCTAGAATTGGTAGGGTTACTTGCCGCACTCGCAGGGGTTTAGGGATGTGGGTTTTGCTATTCATCACGACCGTGGAATCCGGGTTTTACATTACTGGCTAAATTTAAAACACGGAAATCCTAGTATATCCAATATTTCATTTGTTGCTTCTACTACTTGATTATGTGATGTGATCATATAACTGTGTGAGACGAATGTTATATTATATATATGATATATAGAAATATTGCTTATGTTTTGCACCCGTGCTAGTCCAGCCCCTGCTCTGCTGGTAGTTAAGTAACCTAACGGTGCATGACGGAACCAGTAGCGAATGCGGATGGCAAAAGCGTATGTTCTATTTTCGTTTCATTTTTCTGTAATGATTAGGAAACATTAAATGATGGGACTTCGTTATTGAGATTAATGAAAAGAAAGAAACCTACAGATGCTGTAGAATCAAACTTTTAAAAAGGGCGGCTCTAGTTTTTGCTTTGCATAGTGGTATTCCTTGATGAATATCCAGTACTTCATTCGATGAGGAAAGAGCCGAGATCCCTTCACCGGGAGTGACCTCTTTAGCGAAACTAGCAAAAGCCTCAAAAACACTCCTTTTCAAAATCACTAGATTCTACAACGATATCGAGTTCATTATGCTCATGGTTTTCTTAGAAACCTGCACAGCCCTCTGTCATTTCAGATAAGTGCTATTTTAGTATTCGTGCTATATTTGTTGACTATGTTAAGGCGTAGTGTGCGGTAGCTAATTAGTGCTTATCTGTAACCATATGATGCGGTTGGATTAGGGTAGTCGTACGGCTTTGTTGACTATGTTAAAGGTCGTGCGGGTGGGTTTAATCCAATCAAGAAATGACAGGTTCAACTTTACTAGTGCTTATGATTTATTGACTATGTTAAGGTCATAAGTGGTTAGGGGTAAAAACCATTATCGGGAATTTCAAGTGTTGAAATTTGCAATGAGATTGCATACCTTCTAGGATCACGATACCCACTGCGAGTAAGAGTTACTCCTAGGAGAATTTTGCACTTTACAATTAGCCGATCAAGTAGGTGTCTAGAAAGGTGTCAACGGGGTTATGCCTCTAGGGAAACAAGATTTATTTTAATTAGATCTGTGCGAAAGCACGAGGAACCTCCCTTGGAGTACCGATACCTGCTTAGCCGAACGATTGGCGAACCTATAGGGTGTAATTAATCCCGGCTAATCTTACCTTTTAGGGTTTGAAGGAAAATTTGATAAAAACAGTAGGAGCCATCTTGATTAGATAAAATAACCAATCTAATCTTGCAAAAAGCGCATGCAAAGTGATTATCCTTCTCTCTCTCCTGGTAGCGACCAATGAAATGCCTTAATCAAGATAATAATATAGATGTTTTGACCAAACCTACTTATTCTACTGGACTAAGTTCCGCTCTACCTTATGACTGTCATAAGTCTGAGCAAGGAATAGGGGAATATCCGGATTCCCACGCCGTCCAAATGAAGAATAAGCATGTTGATGCATTGTTTTCGAGTGTGTTCGTAACCAAGAATTGTTTCTCAGTTATCTCTATGTCCTGGGTATTGGATACCGGATCAGGATCCCTCACATGTAATTTATTACATGGTCTATAGAAAGGTGGAGAACTGGTAAAGGGTAATATGTCTCTAGTAGTAAATATGGTGCAATTGTTGCAGCCAAAGCAGTTGGCAAATATCACCTAGTGTTACCAACTGGTAATACAATGATTCTGAGATACTGTTATTTCATACCAAAAATATTATGAATGTTTTCCTGAATCAAGTGTTGATTGGGTATGGTGTGTTATATAACGGTATATACATTCTGAATCAAAATGCAGTTCTAAGTATACAGAACAAACACAAGAGGAACAGTTCAGAAATGAACGAAGTCTTCTTGTGGCATTGTAGACTAGGTCATATCAATACGACAAGACTAGCTAAAGTTGCATAAAGATGGATATTTGAAACTGTTCGAATTTACATCTTATGAAACTTGCCAGTCATGTCTCAAAGGAAAGATGACCAAATCTCCGTTTACTGAACACGGAGAAAGAGCTACAGAACTCTTGGGAATGATACATAGTGATGTATACGGTCCTATGTCTACACATGCCAGGAATGGTTCCTCGTACATTATTACATTCACCGATGATCTCTCAAGATACAGACATATGTTCCTGTTGAAACACAAGTCTGAATCTTTTGAGAAATTCAAGGAATGTAAGTATGAAGTGAGAACCAGATGGGTAAAAGTATTCAAATCCTTCGATATGATCGGGGAGGAGAATACTTGAGCATGAAATTCCGAGACTATTTAAAAGAGAATGAGATTCTCTCTCAGCTTACTCCTCCGTATACACCACAGCACAACAGTAAATCGGGGTGGAGGTATCGCACCCTATGAGATATGGTGCGATCTATGATGAGTACTGCTGAGTTACCAATTTCCTTTTGGGGATATGCACTTGAGATAGCAGCATACCTATTGAATAGAGTTCCGATCAAATCCGTTGCCTACCACTCTATATGAGATATGGAATGGGAAGAGACCATCTCTTAAACGATTTAAGATATAAGGTTGTCCGGCCTATGTTGAAAAGAAAAATCCGGAGAAGCTTGAGGCAAGGTCAGTTCTGTACAAGTTTGTAAGATATCCGAAAAATTCGGGAGGGTATATCTTCTACCACGCTGAGGAACAAAAGGTGTTTTGTTTCTCGACATGCCACCTTTTTAGAAAAGGAATTTTTTAAGAAAGAAATTAGTGGCAATGAGGAAGAACGTGAAGAAGGTCCAGCGCCACAAACTATATCTGACGATTTGATGGAACCGGAGGATTCAATAGTCCCCGACGAACCGCAGCCACTCCGCAGATCTAGTTGGGTTCCTCATCCACCTGAGAGACACTACGGTTTTCTCGTAGACGGTGGGAGCGAGGATTGCATCATAGAGATGATGACCCAACTAGTTTCGAGCAGGCCATCACAAGTGGGGACGCTGTGAAATGGCCGGATGATATGCGATCTGAGATAGAATCCATGTACACCAACAAAGTGTTGACTTTGGAAGTTGCTCCTGAAAGGGTAAAACACATCGGGAGCAAGAGGATCTTTGAGAAAGATAATTTGGTGTAGATGGAAAAGTTGAGACTTTCAAAGCTAGACTTGTCGCTAAGCTTAAGTCCATCAGGATCCTACCTGCCATTGCTGCATACCACAACTACGAAATCTGGCAGACTGCATGTCAAAACCGCTTTTCTAAATGGTGATTTAGAAGAAAGCATGTATATGACACTGCCAGAGGGCTTCATAGACAGTGGGAGCAGCGGAAGCATATGCAAGCTGTTTGAATCCATCTACGGATTAAAGAAGGCATCGCAGAGATGGAACATCTTTTTTGATGAAGCTGTTAAAGTGTTTGACTTCATCAAAAATGTAGATGAACCATGTATATATAAGAAGGTTGTAGAGAGTAAGGTTATCTTCCTCGTATAGTACGTGGATGACATACACTTGATAGGAAACAATGTTCCTATGCTACACTCAGTCAAGCTCCTCTTATCACACAAGTTCTCCATGAAAGATCTAACCGATCCCTCCTACATCCTGGGGATATAGATCTATAGAGAAATATCTAAATGGTTTTGGAATTGTCCCAATCCAGGTACAAAGACACCATACTAAAGAGGTTTAGTATGGAAGATTCTAAGCGTAGTAATGTACCCGCTTGTTCAGGAATCACTCTCTCCAAACAGATGTCTCCCAAGACTGATTTGGAGAGGGCTCGCATATAAGAGATACCCTATGCTTCGGCAATCTGATCAATCATGTATGGGATGTTATGTACCAGACCAGATGTAGCTTACTTACTAGATGTAGTGAGTAAGTATCGAAAAGATCTTAGGGAAAACCACTGGACAGCTATGAAGAACATTCTTAAGTACTTGAGAAGGACTAAAGAGTGATAAGGATGACTGAAAGTCAGTCTCAGGTTTTTGTTTTTACCCTCAGTGGAGGGACGGTATGTTGGAAGGGTTCCAAGCTATATACCGTAGCAGACTCGTTGATAGAGGCTGATTACATTACTACCAATGATGCTGCCAAAGACGTTGTCTAGATGAATAGAATTTATTAGATGAACTAGGTTCCTACCATTGAGCATCCAATACCAGTGTATTGTGATGACAATGGAGCTGTGGCTTTGGCCTAAAAACCCCGGTCCCGTCAGCGATCCAGACATATTCTTAGACAGTATCACCTGATCAGGAAGATAGTTGATCTCCGGGAGATCGAGGTCAGGAGAGTTGACACTAAGGATAACACAGCGGATCCACTCACCAAGGCCCTCCCCCAAATGCTATTCAAGAGACTTTTGGGATGTTGGGTATGAGATACTACAACAACTGGCCTTAGTGCAAGTTGGAGATTGTTAGGAATATGTATGCCTTAGAGGCCATTATTGTACATGTGATGTATATTATAGTGGATGATTGGACATATATATAGAGGACTTTCTTGCTCGACATGATAGTGTGATATCTGGTTACTCTTTATCTTAACTTGTAGACTGGTATTTTTACTGTCTGTCTCATGTATAATGATAAAGCCCTTAGGATATGTACTTGACTTCTAGGATTATGATGAGATCATACTAGTGGGGCAAGGGTGTTCCAAAAGTACATCCTTTAATCAGTTCCTAGTCGGGAGAATATCGAGACTAGGGCATCGATATTCCAGAGTAGACTAGTGTGTATGTTTCTTGTCCCTAAGAGAGTGATGATTGATCCTACAAACATTGGTGTGTGACATCAAAGATTGTACAGAGGGGCTCATTGGAGAATGGGTACAACGAACAGGACTCGCCGAGGACTCCTAGTTGGTAGTATACTTATCGTCAGATAGCAGTCCTCTGGTGACACTGGTATAGGTTAGTCTGTAGACCCGAGATCGTCATAGAGTTTTGTGTGGCTCCCATTGTGCTTTGATTTCCCCCCTACCACACTCAAAGGAGACATGCAAACAGGTGTATTTTGGGTACAGTCCTGAATCACATGGAGGCAATGAGCTATAGGAGGTGTTTCGTCTCTCCCGGTATTTGGGGTTGATGTTGCGCTATACTTGATTGGCTATAACTGGAAGTCCCTATCGAGGGCTGCTGCTGAGATTTACTGATAAGAGTTATCAGTAGTTTCTCAAACCGTTATAGGCCAGACATCAACATGACTTATCACGTTACTGGGGGTCTGACGTTTACCACCACTAGACATGATATGCGACATATCAAAGGAAGAGACCGGACTGTACGTTAGTGTACTGATAGGCTTCATGGAGAGTATGGACATGCTTTCTTGTTGGTCTTCATATCACTCAATACCTGGGTAGCCGTTACGTCCAGCTAGTACCGCTGACGGCTTGTGGGTGACTGATATGATCATCACATACTGCTGGCGTATTAACGAGTCTTTAGAGTCCCATACAGAAGTTCCCTGGTTCAAGCGAAACAAAGTACGACACATATATGATATGTGTGTGGGCCTGAATAAATACATGTATGTGATACCGTATTGTAATCTGGCAGTTATCTGTTATCAAGTTCGGTTATATATGATATAACCAGATTATCTAGTCAAGTGTTGGTTTGATAATGTGATATACAGATAAATGATTTTGGTCGGTCATATGTGATATAACCAGATTATTAAATCAAGTGTTGATTTAATAACGTGATATAAATTATATTTGATATAATTATATCTTAACTAATATCATTAGCTCACTAAATATTTTCTTATATATATATATATATAAGAAATCATTTAGTGAGCTAATGATATTAGTTAAGATATAATTATATCAAATATAATTTATATCACGTTATTAAATCAACACTTGATTTAATAATCCGGTTATATCACATATGACTGACTAAAATCAAACTAACAACGGACCGAAACGTCCTGAAACTAGCTATGGACCGTAACGTCCTTAAACTACTATGAACAGCGCCATCCTTAGGCTAACACGGCAAAAAAAACGGTACGTCCATAAGCGAAATGGGCACGAATGAAAACCCAAAAAGGCTCCGTGAGTAAAAAGAGTAGGGCTACGGGCGAGTTTGTGAAAACCCGAAAGGGCGCAGACTCATAAAAAATTTCCTGTGCACTTGCAAGGTTCTCTCGGCCTTGTAAGGAGAAAATACCCGCGTGAGATCCTTACGACTCACAAGGGAGCAAAACACTTAGGAATTCTCACGATCCCTAAGGAGAAATTACACTTACGAGATCCTCATGACTTGTAAGGAGAATTTACCTCCTATTAGACCCTCACGGCTCACAGGATTCAAAAGTCTTAAGATACAGGGTCCTGAACCTATTCTTAAGCCATCATATCCCCCAAACTGCCCTACAGGCGGTCAATATTGACCCTTGTATACAATCTATTGGTATAAATAAGCGTTCCCTCGCTGAGTTCCACCAATGGTGTGAAATTCCCCTATTTGGTGAACAACACTTGTAGGTCCTCTCGACTTGCAAGGAGAAAATGCTCTTGTGTGATCCTTATGACTCTCAAGAGAAAATGCACTTAGCAGTCCTCATGACCCCTAAGGAGAAATTACACCTACAAGATCCTCATGACTCGTAGGGAGAAATAACTTTATGAGACCCTTACGGCTCACGAAGTCAAAAGCCTTAGTCGTCAGGTCCCTAACCCTGTTTGCTAAGCCACTTTTGTTCGAACTGAGAAAGGCAAATGATGATTCACTCCTGGCAATGTCCTAGTGGTAGCGATGCTGATGCCTAAATTGGTATCAAATTCTAAGTCCTTTCACGGCAAATGATGATTTTCTCCTAGCCATATTCCAGTCGCAGCGATGCTGATGCTAAGATTGGTATAAGATTTTAAGTCCATACTCGCAACAAAATCAGCGAGCCAAAATGACATATAAAAATAGCCGAAATGATTGGGCAACTCGGAATAAAAAGCAGCGAGTAAAAGGAAAAATAGCCGAAATGATTGGGCAATCGCGACTTTCGCGATATAAAAAGCTGAAATGATAGAGCATCGTGGAATGAAATAAAATAAATGAAGGAGTAAAACTTTTGGCCTACAGGCGAGCCATACTGACCCCTGTATAAAATCCATTGGAATAAACGAAAAGGGAACCACATTTCCCAACAGACTCTGTCAAAGGGAGAGTCAGATCTCGACGACGACATCTGCATCCCAGAAGATCAACACGGCGTTCCTTCTTGACACCGCAGAAAGCGGAGCAAGTCAACCCTGACACCGCAGAAAGCAGAGCAAGTCAACCTCGAGACCGCAGAAAGCGGAGCAAGTCAACCCCGACACCGCAAAAAGCAGAAACAAGTCAGCCAAATACCTCCTCGCCAGAGCAATGCTCCGTCTCGGAAACAAGTCAACCAATGTCCTCCCTACTGGAGCAATGCTCCGTCTCGGAAAAGAGTCAGCCAATGACCTCCCTACCGGAGCAATGCTCCATCACGGAAATGAGTCAGCCAATGACCTCCCCGCCGGAGCAATGCTCCATCTCGGAAACAAGTCAGCCAATGACCTCCTCCCCGCCGGAACAATGCTCCGTCTCGGAATCAAGTCAACCAATAATCTCTCGATTCGTCTCGACCCCAGGAAAATCAGTGTCCTTGGCAAAAAACCTCTCGATTTAGGGAAATCTGCGTCCTTGGAGAGAACCTCTCGATTCGTTTCGACTCGTAAGGAAATTAGTGTCCTTGCGAGAACTTCTTGATTCGTCTCGACTCGTAAGGAAATTAATGTCCTTAGAAGAGCTTCTCGATTCGTTTCGACTCGTAAGAAAATTAGTGTCCTTACGAGAACTTCTCCATTCATCTCAACTCGTAGGGAAAATAATGTTCCTGCGAGAACTCCTCGACTCGTCTTGACTCGTAGGGAAAACAATGTTCCTGCAAGAACTTACGGCTCATGAAGAAGAAAAAAGTCTTAGGCTACAAGGACCCCAAACTTGTCCCCTAAGCCCTCAAGTCTATGGTAACACGTTACTTTGCACTACTTCACCCACGTACATACATATGTGGGCAAAATAGTGGGGGGCATTTGTTCCCGCCAAAATTTACTTGTTCCCTTATAAAAAAGGGGAGAGTCCTCAAAACAGGCCTCACATGTAAAACACGTGAGCGCTCATATGCAAAGCGTATGAGCGCTGAATAAAATGAACTTAAAGGGCCAAACAGGCCTCACGTGTAAAACACGTGAGCGCTCATATGCAAAGCATATAAGCGCTGACCATAAATCACCAATGGCCAAAAAAGCCTCATGTGTTAAACACGTGAGCGCTCATAGCAAAGCATATGAGCGCTGATCATAAACAGGCTAAAACCCACAGCAGGGGTCACGTGTTAAACACATGAGTTCTCTTGCCTCTCACATGCAAAGCATGTGAGCGCCCCAATTTAAAATGCTCCTATCAAATTTTAGAATTTAATTCTATTTTGGAAAATATTTTCCTGATCTTTCTCAAACTAAAAAGATCTTCTCTGTTACAGTGATCATCTGGTAGAATAAAGTTCTATCATAGGAAAATATTTTCCTAATCTTGTTAAATTAACAAGATATTCATATGATCAAAATACTATGTTATAATAAAATTCTAATCTTATTAAACTAAAAAGATATCTATATGATAGAATTAAATTCTACATTAAGAAAATATATTTCTGATATTGTTAAACTAAAAAGGTATGATAGAATAAAATTCTAATCTTTTTAAAACTAACAAGATATTCATAATCTTGTTAAACAAACAAGAAATCTTCTCTGTTAAACAGAGAGCCTTTGGATTAAAAATCCAACGGTGAATAAAATTCACCGATTGATCTAAAAGATCATGAAATCAATCATAATCTCTCAATGATGGATTCTCTTAACAAATTGATTCTTTTTCTTCTCATATAAATAGGAGCAAGGAGAGGAGGAAAAAAGACACACACAGAGAGAGAGGAAGAAATATATAGAGAGAATTTAATTCTCTAGAAAGAAGAGAAACCCCTCCCAAAAGCTCCCACAAAAACAAAAAAGAGAACATAATTCTCAAACCAAGAGTTTAACTCTTCTAAAAAGAACTTAGTTCTTCCTTTGGTTGAGATCTGCAGAAGCAGATCTCCCCAAAAGTTTAGAATTTAATTCTCATCGACGAGATTCTGTTATGTGATTCAAACCTAGGGGAAAGAACTAAGTTCAAAGAATTTAATTCTTACAAGAACATATAGGAATCTAATTCCTCTAATAAAACTAGTGTTTAATCCTATATAAGAATTTAATTTTTATAAAACAATGGGCTTGAAAGTCTCAAACTCAAGATCTCCATCCACGTAAAAAGATTAGCACCCAATTTGATAATGGCAGATCACGTGCTCCCACGTGAGCACCTTTGATGAACAAAGAGAACAACTGATATCAGGTCACGTGTCTCTACATGATCCCCGAACAAGCACTTATATAGAAAAGAGTATAAACCCAAAGACGGTTCCCATTCTGAGATTGCCTCACGTGACCTCCCAATAATGCTTATCACTTATAAAAGATAAAAAGGGAATAAATCAAAGGCAGTACATATTTTGGACGCCTCACGTGATCCCACGTGACCCCCTGAAAGTGCTTAGCACTTCCAAAAGAAAAAGGGAATAAACCAAAGATCGTTCCCATTTTGGGGGCGCCTCATGTGATCCCATGTGACCCCCAGTAGGGCTTAGCATTTATAAAAGGAACAAGGGAATAGCGCCAAAGAAGCAGCGCCAACTTTCAAGCGCCTCACGTGAGCGCCTCAAATTTCGGTGTTTAACACTGTTTTAAGGCCGCACGTGGGGGCATGTGAGCGCTGAGCATACATTAGTGTTTAATACTATAAGGAACCAACTTCAATCACAAATCGGTTAAGTTCCTCCTGAAATTAAATTTCCAAGCAAATCGAGCCTCTATGCTCAGAACTGATAACTCCTCGATTTGGGATTTAGTTTAAGGGTACATCTCTCCACACCTCTAATAATTGTCGTTGTAATTCATCAACGTCTTCAGAGACGTGGCGGGTCCCGATGACCAACAGCAATAATCTATGGACTATGATGTCCTTAAACCGAATGGACCGCAACTTCCCTAAACTAAACTATATGGACTATGATGTCCATACACCCAATGGACCGCAACGTCCCTAAACTAAACTCTATGGACTATGATGTCCTTAAACCCAATGGACCGCAACGTCCCTAAACTAAACTCTATGGACTATGATGTCCTTAAACATGGACTATGATGTCCTTAAACTCTATGGACTATGATGTCCTTAAACACGGACTATGATGTCCTTAAACCCAATGGACCGCAACGTCCCGAAACTAAACTCTATGGACTATGATATCCTTAAACATGGACTATGAGTCCTTAAACTCTATGGACTATGATGTCCTTAAACACAGACTATGATGTCCTTAAACCCAATGGACCGCAATGTCCCTAAACTAAACTCTATGAATTATGATGTCCTTAAACATGGACTCTGATGTCCTTAAACCCTATGGACTATGATGTCTTTAAACCCAATGGATCACAACGCCCCTAAACTAAACTCTATGGACTATGATGTCCTTAAATCCAATAGACCGAAACGTCCCTAAACTAACAATGGACCACAATGTCTTGAAACTAGTTACGGACCGAAACGTCCCTAAACTAACAATGGACCGCAATGTCTCTAAACTAAACTCTATGGATTATGATGTCCTTAAACCTAATGGACCGTAACGTCCTTAAACTAGCCCATGGACCGTAATGTCCTTAAAATGGACCGTAATGTCCTTAAACAATTCCACGGACCGAAACGTCCCTAAACTAACAATGGACCGTAATGTCCTTAAACTATCCCATGGACCGCAACGTCCCTAAACTAATAACGGACCACGACGTCCTTAAACTAAAATATTAGAGCCCAAATGCTCTTTCTTTGGATCTAAATGATCCTTAAAACCTTATTAAATAGATCTTAGTCTAAAAATTAGACTAACGTATCCTTAACAAACATTTAAGTTTATTTTAATCTCAAACAAGGTTAACGATCCTTAAACCAAGCCAAACCCAAATCTAAGAAAATACGGATTTGGACTAATCCCCGCCCTATGGGAGACAACACAAATTAGTCTCCGTATACAATCCACGGGCAACCAAAAATAAAACAAATGCACACGACACGAAGTGAACATCTGGAGCAGGAGAAAGTGGTTATTGCTACACGGTAACGTAATTAACTGTAGGGGCTTTCGCCTGCAGGGAAGAGCATCCCACAATCAGAAAACCCCTCACAACGAGGGGGAATCTGACGAAGTCTGCTACAATGGCCGCATCTGTTTAAGTCTTCGATACACGGTGCCATAAATCAACTTGGCATCTTCGTAGAGGTGGACAGATAAAACCAAATAGCATCTGTCCCCAAATGCAGGCAAGACGTTTGTCTTTCCCGGCTTTCGGCGGTAAACAGTGGCTAATGGATTGTCGAATCCAATTGAATCTTTATGTCTTACTAAATTTTCAGTAATTGCTTGTGGTTGTGGAATCACTTCCAGTTCTACCATACTCCCACTAATGTTTTCTGAAAAGAATTCATTTTACTAAAAAGGTGGCGAGTCAAGAACAATATAACTATTGGTCCTCCAAATGGTAGAGTGTTAACCGTCATCAAAGCCCGGGATAACCCACAAACTGCCATTACTGAAATGTGTCTAGAGTTTATCTGTATTCTGGTTTAAGTATAAACCAGACAACTCCATATATCTTAACATCATTAAGATATGAATCCATTCTGTATCCAATATAGAAACAAAGGCAGTAATTTAATTAGAACCAGATTCAAAAATCAAGCAGCTGTTTTCAGTGCTCATCAAGGAGCGTACTCATGGATGAGTAACCTGAGAGAGAAACAAATTCTCAAATGTATTATTTACAACGGAATACCTAGCATAAGTATCTACATCTTCGATCACCTCGAAGAATCCTGATACTTGCAATATATAGTTCTCTACTTTATTCTTATGCATATGACTTCTCAAAATTTGGACCTTGTATTTCAACGAAATACTTATCTAAAACAAGTGAAGTCATAAGTAAACGGAATATAGAATGAGTACCAACCCCTTTTTCCTAACGGACATCAGACAAAATAGAATACTTTGTATAAGTCCTCTAAGTTTAATAACTTAAACCCTGTGCGTCGTAGGTTGAAAACTGAGCTATGGTTAAGAAGAATTATACCGCTGTTGAATGCACCTTACCTAACTATCAACCGATATAGGTAAATGTCATAGACATAATTTCAAAAAGTTATATCTCACTTTATAAAATTAACGTATAGATATATCAGTTTGAAATTGGTGCATAACAACGGATATTCAAAACTAAATATTTGTCGTTAGGCAAAACCCATGTGATTTTCTCAAATATCTCCAATTACAAAGAATTCTGATATATATTGAGGATATATTCACCCAATTCCCAATATTCTACTCCCACTCAGCATTTGTAACGCCATACAGATGTGAGAATCAAGTATGGTAAATACATACCCTGGAGTCAGAATCTAATTAGGAAAACAGTTTTCATATAACATCGCACAGTAAAACTAAAACATGAAAATGTTTCGAAGGGGTGGCCGAGTATTCCTAGTAATGCCTCTTCCACTATCCAAATTCATGATAGTAACCGTATATTTCCATGCCCTCACTCAAATCCCTTTATATGTCTTTAGTTCTTACCATCTGTACACCATACTTAAGCTAATTAATTTTCTTCCTTCCCTACTTTTCGGCACCAGCCTAAGATTTGGAAGAAGACTACCCAATAAGCGTAATAGGTGTACTCTCCTAATACTAGGAGCCCGCGCAACCAGAGAGAAGGAAAACAGAAAAGACAACCAAATAATTTATTCAATTTCTCCCGAATCGGAAACCATCTTCGAACTGAAACAAGTTTCTTTGAGTTCATATGTAACTATATGATGGCATACCCAAGCAATATGGATCTTCGTAGTGTTACGGAGTGCCCTGGAGAAATACAAAGGGGAAGTAAGAGTGGCAGGGACATACACAGCTTCGTCGTGAATGATAGTAGTCGCAAATTGCTTTGCTCTCACTTTAATCCCTTTATATGTCTTTATTGGGTTACGGCGGCGCCCCGGCCATCAATCCGTGACCAAATGCGGAACAAAAATTTATAAAACTTGGCGCTACCACAACCAATTACCCGGATCTACCCATAGTCCCTAGATAACAAAACTTGCAAAGGAGTTAGAATGGTTATACAGAATAGATCCGTGTTCTTCGGTCTTCAACCATCATCCCAAGCTCCTAGGGGCTTCCTTGATCAAGCTTGATCTCCGGTCTCTCTCCATCGAAGATGATCCACCCGAGAGTCTATGCACCAAGCTCCAACCTCATATCCGAGGCAACTAGGGCATCTAGATCGCTACTCTAGATACCGTAGATGAAGTAGAGAGTGATGAAGGATTAATTTATCTCAAAACACCCAAGGATTCTCAACTCATGAGAGGGTTTGGGTGGAGCTAGAGGAAGAAGAAGATGCCATGAGAATGAGGTGTTGAAAGCAACTCAAGAAAGAGAAAAAGAAATGAATAATGCCTTGTGTTTTTGTTTGTTGTGTGAGTGTGATAAGAAACAATGGAGCCATCACATAAATTTCCATGTCTCCAAAATATCTTAGTCAACAAAAAATATCTCAAGTCAATATAATCTCACAACAAACAAAAACCCTAAGGATGCTAGAATAGTAACCATGGGTCACTAATTACCCATGCCACAAAAATCCAATAAACACCTCATCCTACACCTCAATAACCTTTTAATCCAAAAAGGTCTAAACCATGATGGGGTGTAATCTTCTAAAAGTAATATTGTAATAAATTACAAGAATACCCATCGACCGTATACACATACCCGCATCCGTATTGCGAAGAATACAAATACAAAGAGATGAAAATAATCCAACAAATATAATATTAGAATCCGGGTTAAACCAAAGCCCACTAGTATTGTCACGACCCAAAAGTACGGAACATGACCGGCACTTAAACTACGAACGTCTCGAGGCGTACGTAACCTAAGTAAACCGAAAACCCAGAAATCCAAACCAAGAAGAGTAGTAGAGAGTAGGAAAAACCAACTTAAAGCAAGTAATTTCAATAGCATAAGCCGAATTATGCGGTTTTTAAAACATCAAAAATTTACTGAAAATTTCGGCAGAGTCTCCTTTGTAAATACTGGCCCCCAAACGGGAGCTAGCTCTTCGTCAATCGACGGTCACAACCACACAAACAATAAAATATACAACGCCAACGGCGAGGATCAAAACTCAAAAAGAAACTCAAAACCACCAGAAATATAACGAGCAACTCTAAGGTCGAAAGAATAAACAACACTGGTCTCTATCTCAAAAAATACATGTTTGGTTGATGGAATTTACTAGATACAACTGAATAATATCATACAAGGTAAATAATGGGGGTATGATACAAGTAAACCCACCTACTAGAAAATCATCCGAATGAAACTATGCCCGCAAAGCCGAAAGGAACCTGTACGGCAACCTGCAAGAAACTGGGGCACAACGGGGGTGAGTTGCCAACTCGTGAATAGAAAAAAACATCTACGCACAGAAATCGCATAAATAACGCAACCTAGGTCAATGATCATAATATATCCTCAAAAATATACATAACAAGCAGCCTATAACAATGGCGAGGGTAATATCTAACCGAGTGTAAACTCATGTGCCCGTGTCAGTGCCTCAGGTAGCAATATATCATATGAATGAGGTATGAATGCATGAAAACAGAAAACATGTAAATGAAGAAACTGTTTTCATAAATTAGTGAGATTTCCTTTGTATTTTTAAACTGAGGTATCATAAATGAATCAGTATCAACAGTGTCTAGCATCGACACAAAACATAAATCTCAATGTCTCGAAATATCAATGTCTCAATCTCAATATCTAGGGCGCCGTCAGTCCAGACCGGCCCCTACC
Source organism: Agapanthus africanus (assembly GCA_030015575.1). Classification (NCBI taxonomy): domain Eukaryota; kingdom Viridiplantae; phylum Streptophyta; class Magnoliopsida; order Asparagales; family Amaryllidaceae; genus Agapanthus; species Agapanthus africanus. Next base: position 61,195,839 of record JASDDO010000029.1, read on the forward strand.
ATCCATCTCAAGACCACGACGGTATCCTCCGGATATCCGACGCGTCGGGTAATATCACCGGTAGGTAGTGCTCCCCAGCCAGGCTCAACGTCAACACCACATTCCTCTTGGCCCGGGGTACCATACCGGGCCCACCATGTACCCGTGACGGTTCCTCCACTCCTCGACACGGATCTCCAAAACCACAGCAAACTCATGGTGGACGACACTTTACATCACTAGAAAACCGCAACATTTTATATTTTAAAAGATCATAAGTTGTAAATTTTGCGGCTTTCCCCGAAATCCAGAAATATCATAAATCTCAAGAAATCATCACAAGTGCATATGTCAATGATAATGAAATAGGCATGAACAACTGAATAACCGTATGCATGAAGTGGTAGGTAATAACTACAATGTCTAATATGGCATATAAGGGAAGTATGCTAATATCATGTCAAAACTACTAGCTAACAATCTAAGTCAAGCAATTATATTCTCTAAAGTGTACGTGACATGGCAATTACCGATGAAGATGTGTGTGAGCCGGCAAGTAGGTGTACGTGGTACATACGCATCATCGGTAATGGTGCTGGTGTCCTAACAGCATGATATCAATAATGGAATATGCAGCAAAATAAATATGCGAGGCAAAGCGAACAGCAATAATGTACGGGAGCTGAATACTAGACACAACGATAACTAATCTGCAATAATCTAATATAAGTCCTACGAATGGTGCCTTTTGAAATAACACGAATCATGGGGTTTTGAAAATAGGGGCTACGGTGTTTTTATGAAAAGATACGTCGTTTTTTGAAATATCCGTAGATTCCCTTGAGCTGTCTTTAAAAATGCCCACGATTTGTAAGCTTTGAAATAGGTAGGAACCGAATCTAATCTAACAACTAACTAAACTAAAGGGCTACGCTATAAGCTAGACTACAGGTAAGGAAACCGCCTAACATCTGAGTCGATACATATACATACCTATATATATATTAGTCGGTGATCCCGCCTCAATAATATCATATCCGATACCATATCTATAATCAGACATCCCAAGTCAAGAGTGCGGATCGATCATCAAGATATAGCTCGTACGTAAATCCGTCGTACGGCATCCCCAAATCTGGGTACGGGTCAATATCACATTCATCATACTATTCACCTGGTATCCTCTTATCAAATATCATGGTCGGGGTACTGATCTACGTCTAGTACTATACTGATACCGCCTACGTATGCATGCACGTGTGTGAAACACTACGTCAAGGACCCGCTACAAGGTCAAGTCGTATCTAAGATACGAACCCTGCTATATCACTGATCTCACGGTCTCAAATCGAATCTCATCGACTCAGCTCAATCCCAAGTATCAGCCTCAATCCGTATGTGAACACATAGTCCCATACCCATGTGAACACATAACTATAAAGAATCCCATGAGTACATATCAATAGGAATGTATGCAAGTATGCATGTGTGTATGTGTAGTGCAACACTACCCTAGGGTTCGCAACACTAAAAATAGTCCAACACACCAATATCCATCCTAAGCATCGTTATTAATCCTAAATAACATATAATAAATGTTGGTGTGTATACGCATCCGTATACACCACCACGGACTGCGGGGGTGCTATACGCCATCCACCCGACTTCTCCCCGTAGATATAAATCTACTCACCTGGTCCTCGCTTGCCGAAATCGATGTCGCCACGCGCTTGCTTGTCTTCTCGAAGTCCTCGTGAGGGTACCTACGTATCATGACACATCGCATCGCATTAAAAACCCAATTCGAAATCGAAACGGCATACGAAAACCAAATCGGCACGCGTATCACACATAGGTCTAAACCTATCACCTACGCATGCAAAAATAGCCAAACCAACACTCGATGTCGATGTCCAAACGTCAAACCATCGAGAAAAACCCAAACGCACCCATTTGCGCATTCACAAACACTAATTATAATATGAAATAGGTTAGAATTCACAAAAACCTCAAACTCACATTAAAAGCTATTTTTCCGAAAACCTAGTAAGCAAACTTTTCCATTTTAGTACAAAACTAATTGTTTTAATGATTTTAGTGGTTACAATGCTCACTAAATATCTTAACTAAGCCACCCAAACCATTACAAGATTTTAAACTTACTCATTTCCATAAATCCCAAAATTCTAGTTTGCAATTTAGCTTAAATAGTAAAATTTTAAATTAACAAATTGTAACTAGCAACTAGATTAGGTTTTACATTTCCACAAGATGATAATCTACACTTGATTATCCTATTAGTGATGGTTAAACCCAAATTAGCTTCAAACCATACTCTTGAATTCTCAAATTAGCAACAAGAGCAAAATTAACACTTTAACAACTTAGCCTTAAGAAATTAACTAACTAATTAAGCAAAAATGGTTAGAATTTATACCCAATGAATTGAAGATCCACAAGCACACACATAGCCTCCCAAATTGGAATCTTGTTCCCTAGATCCATGCAATTTTGGCTATAGAGAAATGGGTAGGAGTCGGATTTTGATTTTGTGAGGGTTTGTGTTGATTTTTGATGATTTTTTTTGAAGGAAATGGAGGTGAAGGAAGATGGATACTTGAAGAAAATGGGGGGGAGGGCTGGTTCTGGCCGAAAATAGGGAGGGTGAGGTGAGTGGGAGAGTGAGAGAGAGAGAGTGTTGGTTTCAAAGTCAAAGAAAAGTCAAAAGCCCATTCTTATACATTCTTTTATCCTTTCTTTTCCTTTTCTTTTCTTTTGCAAAACAAGTGGGGACAAGAGAGGGGGGCTGCTGAATTCAGCCAAGGGGGAGGGAAAATGGGGGTGTGTGAGTGTGGGTATAGGTGTGGGGTGATGGAAAATGATAAATACAGTACCCCAAACATCCATTTACGCTAAAAAAAGCCTTTTTTCTTCAATAATTTCTAAACCGTTTTGGCAAATGATTTCGTTCCAAAAATCACTTGATAAAATTTTATTTAATGTTTTATGATGCACAAAATTTGTTTCAACTCATTCCAATTTATAATTTTCCCTAATTAAATGTATTAGTGACGGCTTAAAATAATAATAAAATAATATTGTTTTTCAGAAAATTTGAAATTTCACCAGCGGCTCAATAAACACCAAATAATAGCAATTACATAGCTAGAATATGTATATTTAATTTTTATAATAAGATATTTGTATTTTGACTTTTTACCGAAAACACCCTTATTTTACCGATTTTTTTCGAAATTTCACCGAAACGATTTTCAAAACGTTACAATCTTCCCCCCTTAAAGAAATTCGGTCCCCGAATTTAAATTCAAACTCCCCCAAATACTAAAATATATAAGAAAACCCATTAAGTCGTCGGGGCTCCGAAATTGTAAATACATAAAACAAATCGTAGCGCAGCGCATGCGCTTGAAAAATGAGCATATAACTCAAATCAAAACTCCGTCAAGCATCCCGCAATCATCGGAGTCATGGAGAAGACATCAATGCCAAATCCAAATCAAAACCAATATGACATAACTCGAAACTATACATGTAAATATCGAATCTATATCTGTAAGTATCTGAAGGAAATGCATGCCAAATCTCTTTAAGTCGCTGTGCAACGCGTATAACACTGCACAATGGCGGACGTCTATCATAAGAAAATAACTATATACATATATACCTTTGTTTGAAATGTACGTTCCGCCATTTTGAAAACAATTTAGAAGGGTCTCCTTGTTTTAAACATTTCGTGTCATATCAGACACGTAGGTAAATACTGAGGCTATAGCTCGCTTTTTGGAAATCCCTTCAATAACTATCAATGCATGCAAAAATATATTCAGGTACTGTCCTCTGAATAGTCCTGCTCAGTACGAAAACACATAGCAATATCATAAAAACGTACTGCTCTATACGAAGTCAATCCCAAAATATGCACATGAATGCTACGTGCGTCTGGTGCGCACGGAAATCAAAATCCATGAATGTGCCATACATGCGCACAGAAACAACATCTAAGTGCATCGGGTGTGCACGAAACATCTGTCGTAGGCAACATGTGTGCCTGACAGCAAAATCAGGTGCACCTGACATGCACGAAAAATTCTCAATTAAGTGCCTCTGGTGTGCACCAAAATCACCCTTCAAAACATGCGCCCAACATGCGCGAAAATCCAAATCAGGTGCATCCATCGTGCACGAAATCATGAAATCCAATATCAAGCACCGAACGTGCGCAAAATCAATCAGGTGCACAAGGTGCACAAAACAAATATCGAGTATCACAATCGAAATCGAAGTCCAGTGCACACTGCAAGCATATAATAACTATACAGAGTGCAGGAACCAAATCGCGTGCGTGCATACGTACAAAATCAACTCTACTGTTTAAAACCGTAAAATCACAAACATGCGAAACTAAAGCACGAAAACGATATCAAGTGCAACACTGTGCGAAGATCGTAAATCCTCAATCATCAAAATCAAATCATACGAATAAATCTCCCAAAACATCGAAATCAATAATGGCGGAATAGTACTGCTCCAGCGCATCCTCTAAGAATCTCGGCCAACTGTCGCGGTCACTAGTGGGACGTCTCGTCGATGATCATGAACTCTGTCCTGCTGGTGTGCGTAACCATGACCACTCCTGGGTCAAGGTCTTCACTGTGAATTACCAATCTTTCGGTCCATCGGCTCATTGGCCCGGTCAGGTGTGCTAACGGGGATGATCCCATTCTGGCACTCCTCTGGTCATCTCTTGGTCAATCATCGCGACCACTCGTAAGACAGCATATCACTGGCGTCGGCCTCTGGCTCTCTGAATGTACGTGACACATCTGATCCTGGGTGCAAGTATCATTGCAGCAGTGTCCTGGAAGGAATCCTGCTCACGGTCTCTTCCATGTCTCGACTCTGCCAACTGTCCGGAAGTCATTGTCCTTTCCTATATCTGCATCTTTCTCCGGAACGACTGCATACCCATCGCGACTCCTTCTGGAAGGTAAGTCCAAGTACCCTGCCTCGGCATGCGCATCGCATCTCTGATGTCGGCGGAGTGGAACGTCATCTCATCTAGATCTGGTACGAACCTCTTACTCCACTTTTCTCTAATATCGTCTGCTTTGGACTCGTCTCGTCGCGGCCGCATGGACTGAGCTCCAACGACTATCCTCGTATCTGGAGTCTCCCAAGAAATGCATCTCACCACCTAGCATCCGAATTAAGTCGAGCCATCCGACCGAGTCGTCAAACCTCATAATCCCCTAAGAGATCAACCTCTTGGGCACAGTTTAATAGTATCGAGTACATACCACAGCATCAGTGGTCCAGCCGTAGAAGGGCAAACCCAAGCCTCACTAATGGCGCCGTAGAACTGCCGCAAACCCGAAGGTTCAAAGGCTTTCACACGGTCATTAAGTCGAGTTAGGGTTTCATTCTTCTAGAGGGACCATAGAATTGCCTGTATGTCTTTCCGACTACTTTAAACTTGGAATAATAGGTTTCTGACATTCGATCGTTTCTGTCGACTCCCAACGTATCCGCGTGAAGTCGTCTTTAGCTGGAATCAATCTATCTGCTGACCTCGCATCGGGGTAGGCGAACGATCCACATGTCCTAGTCATTCATCCTCGATCACTAGTGACCTTCTATCATCTCTTAGTACAACTTATACTGCAATAGCTCCAACATCTGGGGCGATATCTCGTCGTTCGCAGTAATAACTGGCTCACTCGTCTTCATGCTGAACCGTGCCTCAATCATCAGGAGTAAGCAACACACCAACGGTCATCAAAATCTGGCTGGCCTCCATCTTTAGCTCAATTCTCTAGTGTCGATCAGCACCTCCGAGTAACCTCATAAAGGCGATCCGCCAAACGCTCGTGGCGCGGAAACACAGTCAAAAGACACCTCTCTATAATCGGGTGTCGCCGGAATCATGCCCTGGTCAGTCCTCGTTCGTGCCGAGCTCGTGCTGACCGCAACTCTAGCCGAAGCTCTCCCTGCCCGTAATCGTGGCAGCAAAACCAAACTGGTACCGATGAGGCTAGATCAGGAAAGAATATAATACTGAACAAGGAAATGTACATCCTAAGGCTTCTTAAGTAGAGTGGCGTATCGTAAATATGCCGCGGAACATACCAACGGTACGTCACTCTACTTTAGTCACCTATTCCATCAACCAAGGGTCATCCTACGCTCCGAAGGTAAAACCTAACGCTCTGATACCAACTTTGTCACGACCCGAAAGTACGGAACATGACCGGCACTTAAACTACGAACGTCTCGAGGCGTACGTAACCTAAGTAAACCGAAAACCCAGAAATCCAAACCAAGAAGAGTAGTAGAGAGTAGGAAAAACCAACTTAAAGCAAGTAATTTCAATAGCATAAGCCGAATTATGCGGTTTTTAAAACATCAAAAATTTACTGAAAATTTCGGCAGAGTCTCCTTTGTAAATACTGGCCCCCAAACGGGAGCTAGCTCTTCGTCAATCGACGGTCACAACCACACAAACAATAAAATATACAACGCCAACGGCGAGGATCAAAACTCAAAAAGAAACTCAAAACCACCAGAAATATAACGAGCAACTCTAAGGTCGAAAGAATAAACAACACTGGTCTCTATCTCAAAAAATACATGTTTGGTTGATGGAATTTACTAGATACAACTGAATAATATCATACAAGGTAAATAATGGGGGTATGATACAAGTAAACCCACCTACTAGCAAATCATCCGAATGAAACTATGCCCGCAAAGCCGAAAGGAACCTGTACGGCAACCTGCAAGAAACTGGGGCACAACGGGGGTGAGTTGCCAACTCGTGAATAGAAAAAAACATCTACGCATAGAAATCGCATAAATAACGCAACCTAGGTCAATGATCATAATATATCCTCAAAAATATACATAACAAGCAGCCTATAACAATGGCTAGGGTAATATCTAACCGAGTGTAAACTCATGTGCCCGTGTCAGTGCCTCAGGTAGCAATATATCATATGAATGAGGTATGAATGCATGAAAACAGAAAACATGTAAATGAAGAAACTGTTTTCATAAATTAGTGAGATTTCCTTCGTATTTTTAAACTGAGGTATCATAAATGAATCAGTATCAACAGAGTCTAGCATCGACACAAAACATAAATCTCAATGTCTCGAAATATCAATGTCTCAATCTCAATATCTAGGGCGCCGTCATTCCAGACCGGCCCCTACCATCCATCTCAAGACCACGACGGTATCCTCCGGATATCCGACGCGTCGGGTAATATCACCGGTAGGTAGTGCTCCCCAGCCAGGCTCAACGTCAACACCACATTCCTCTTGCCCCGGGGTACCATACCGGGCCCACCATGTACGCGTGACGGTTCCTCCACTCCTCGACACGGATCTCCAAAACCACAGCAAACTCATGGTGGACGACACTTTACATCACTAGAAAACCGCAACATTTTATATTTTAAAAGATCATAAGTTGTAAATTTTGCGGTTTTCCCCGAAATCCAGAAATATCATAAATCTCAAGAAATCATCACAAGTGCATATGTCAATGATAATGAAATAGGCATGAACAACTGAATAACCATATGCATGAAGTGGTAGGTAATAACTACAATGTCTAATATGGCATATAAGGGAAGTATGCTAATATCATGTCAAAACTACTAGCTAACAATCTAAGTCAAGCAATTATATTCTCTAAAGTGTACGTGACATGGCAATTACCGATGAAGATGTGTGTGAGCCGGCAAGTAGGTGTACGTGGTACATACGCATCATCGGTAATGGTGCTGGTGTCCTAACAGCATGATATCAATAATGGAATATGCAGCAAAATAAATATGCGAGGCAGAGCGAACAGCAATAATGTACGGGAGCTGAATACTAGACACAACGATAACTAATCTGCAATAATCTAATATAAGTCCTACGAATGGTGCCTTTTGAAATAACACGAATCATGGGGTTTTGAAAATAGGGGCTACGGTGTTTTTATGAAAAGATACGTCGTTTTTTGAAATATCCGTAGATTCCCTTGAGCTGTCTTTAAAAATGCCCACGATTCGTAAGCTTTGAAATAGGTAGGAACCGAATCTAATCTAACAACTAACTAAACTAAAGGGCTACGCTATAAGCTAGACTACAGGTAAGGAAACCGCCTAACATCTGAGTCGATACATATACATACCTGTATATATATTAGTCGGTGATCCCACCTCAATAATATCATATCCGATACCATATCTATAATCAGACATCCCAAGTCAAGAGTGCGGATCGATCATCAAGATATAGCTCGTACGTAAATCCGTCGTACGGCATCCCCAAATCTGGGTACGGGTCAATATCACATTCATCATACTATTCACCTGGTATCCTCTTATCAAATATCATGGTCGGGGTACTGATCTACGTCTAGTACTATACTGATACCGCCTACGTATGCATGCACGTGTGTGAAACACTACGTCAAGGACCCGCTACAAGGTCAAGTCGTATCTAAGATACGAACCCTGCTATATCACCGATCTCACGGCCTCAAATCGAATCTCATCGACTCAGCTCAATCCCAAGTATCAGCCTCAATCCGTATGTGAACACATAGTCCCATACCCATGTGAACACATAACTATAAAGAATCCCATGAGTACATATCAATAGGAATGTATGCAAGTATGCATGTGTGTATGTGTAGTGCAACACTACCCTAGGGTTCGCAACACTAAAAATAGTCCAACACACCAATATCCATCCTAAGCATCGTTATTAATCCTAAATAACATATAATAAATGTTGGTGTGTATACGCATCCGTATACACCACCACGGACTGCGGGGGTGCTATACGCCATCCACCCGACTTCTCCCCGTAGATATAAATCTACTCACCTGGTCCTCGCTTGCCGAAATCGATGTCGCCACGCGCTTGCTTGTCTTCTCGAAGTCCTCGTGAGGGTACCTACGTATCATGACATATCGCATCGCATTAAAAACCCAATTCGAAATCGAAACGGCATACGAAAACCAAATCGGCACGCGTATCACACATAGGTCTAAACCTATCACCTACGCATGCAAAAATAGCCAAACCAACACTCGATGTCGATGTCCAAACGTCAAACCATCGAGAAAAACCCAAACGCACCCATTTGCGCATTCACAAACACTAATTATAATATGAAATAGGTTAGAATTCACAAAAACCTCAAACTCACATTAAAAGCTATTTTTCCGAAAACCTAGTAAGCAAACTTTTCCATTTTAGTACAAAACTAAATGTTTTAATGATTTTAGTGGCTACAATGCTCACTAAATATCTTAACTAAGCCACCCAAACCATTACAAGATTTTAAACTTACTCATTTCCATAAATCCCAAAATTCTAGTTTGCAATTTAGCTTAAATAGTAAAATTTTAAATTAACAAATTGCAACTAGCAACTAGATTAGGTTTTACATTTCCACAAGATGATAATCTACACTTGATTATCCTATTAGTGATGGTTAAACCCAAATTAGCTTCAAACCATACTCTTGAATTCTCAAATTAGCAACAAGAGCAAAATTAACACTTTAACAACTTAGCCTTAAGAAATTAACTAACTAATTAAGCAAAAATGGTTAGAATTTATACCCATTGAATTGAAGATCCACAAGCACACACATAGCCTCCCAAATTGGAATCTTGTTCCCTAGATCCATGCAATTTTGGCTATAGAGAAATGGGTAGGAGTCGGATTTTGATTTTGTGAGGGTTTGTGTTGATTTTTGATGATTTTTTTTGAAGGAAATGGAGGTGAAGGAAGATGGATACTTGAAGAAAATGGGGGGGGGGGGCTGGTTCTGGCCGAAAATAGGGAGGGTGAGGTGAGTAGGAGAGTGAGAGAGAGAGAGTGTTGGTTTCAAAGTCAAAGAAAAGTCAAAAGCCCATTCTTATACATCCGTTTATCCTTTCTTTTCCTTTTCTTTTCTTTTGCAAAACAAGTGGGGACAAGAGAGGGGGGGCTGCTGAATTCAGCCAAGGGGGAGGGAAAATGGGGGTGTGTGAGTGTGGGTATAGGTGTGGGGTGATGGAAAATGATAAATACAGTACCCCAAACATCCATTTATGCTAAAAAAAAAGCCTTTTTTCTTCAATAATTTCTAAACCGTTTTGGCAAATGATTTCGTTCCAAAAACCACATGATAAAATTTTATCTAATGTTTTATGATGCACAAAATTTGTTTCAACTCATTCCAATTTATAATTTTCCCTAATTAAATGTATTAGTGACGGCTTAAAATAATAATAAAATAATATTGTTTTTCAGAAAAATTGAAATTTCACCAGCGGCTCAATAAACACCAAATAATAGCAATTACATAGCTAGAATATGTATATTTAATTTTTATAATAAGATATTTGTATTTTGACTTTTTACCGAAAACACCCTTATTTTACCGATTTTTTTCGAAATTTCACCGAAACGATTTTCAAAACGTTACAAGTATTATCCGTCCAAACATCATCTATGCATAAGTACACGTATGTGATCGAACCCTGCCGTAAAACCATACGGCCTCTACATCGTTTCACCCAAAGCAGGGAAACCCTCTGTGTGGGACTCTAAAGACTTGTCAATACGCTGGCAGTAAGTTTAACCACAAGCACGTCAGCGGCACTAGCTGTACATAACGGCTACCCAGGTATTGAGCGAAAGGGAGGCCGACAAGCAAACTCATCCTGAAACCCCTACTGAGCCTGACAGTGACAATATCCGTATAGTCCGGTCCGTTCGTCTATGTGTATCGCATATCGAGTCTAGGGGGTGGATAAAGTCAGACCCCTGATAACGCGACATTTAGTGTCTGTATGAAACCTATCACCACCTGAGAAACTACCGATCCTAGATCAGTAATTCTCGACTACCTTGGTCAAGGATTTCTGGTGATGGCCACCCGTGCACTCCGCGACATCAACCCCCAATACCGGGAGAGACGAATCCCCTGACGATCCGCTCACTGCCTCCATGTGGCTCGGGACTGTACCCAACTAAAACCTGTTTGCACGACTCCTTTAAGCCATGGTAGGGTAGTAATCAAAGTATAGTGGGAACTCACATGAGACAAATGACGATCTCAGATCGATAGACTAACCTGTACACATGTCACTAGAGAACTGCTATCTGACAATAGGTATAACACCAACTAGCAGGCTCCCAGCGAATCCGTCCGGTGTACTCATAACCCAATGAGCACCTGTATACATCTAAGGTGAACAAACTAACACCAATGGCTTGTGAGACCGACCACCGCCCCTCGTCGGGGTCTCGATCAGTATACACTAGTCTACTCTGGAGTATCGATACCCAGTCTTGAAACTCCCATGACTAGGGACATTTAAGGATGTGCTTATAGACCACCCAGCTCCCACGTATATGATCGCCATCATACTGCTGGTAGACAAGCAAGAATCCTATGGGCTCTATCAACATGTAATAGTGATATATAATGCCACCTAATACTGTACATGATGATAAAGACAAACCAGATAACATACTATCATCTCGAGTAAGACTGTTCTACCGGTATAGGTCCTCCCTCAATCATTGCAATCACGAGCCTGCGATCCAATAATTGACTTGAGGGCACTATAGCCAAAAATCTCCCACTTGCACTTAAGGCTAATTATTGCGGTGTCGCATACTCATAGCCCGTGTGATACCGAGCACCCAACTTCTCTACTAATCAGTTTCACAAAGCTCGTTTGTAAAACTATTGCGTTCGAGAAATAACCTCAGTGAGTGGATCTGCTCCAATGTTTCTTTCTATGTCTCTCTTTATCTCAAGTTCGCGGAGAAAGCCATCTCCCGAAATGAGCAATACCAGTCTTAGAATATGTCTGGATATCTTATGGGACCCAGATCATAAATGAACTCCAAATCCAGCAAACTTCTTATATTGTATTTTCCACTGAATTTAATCAGTATCCTGCACCATGCCTTCCTCAGTATCCGCTTGGACCACCTGTCCAAACTACTACACCTCAAAAGAGGGAAAACTAAAACTCTGATAGTCGCTCTGTCATCTAGGTCACCTTGGAAGCCTGGAATGATAACCGTTTCCTAAAGGAGGTTGCCCTTACCATATCCCATGAACATCCACTTATGTTCATAAACTGCTTCCCAACGTTTCTCCAGGATTGGATTAATATAAACTTATTGCAGCTAGTGCAAAAACAACATACATCCGGTATCATACTTGACATCACATGATTGACTCAATTGCCTAAGCAAGTGATATGCCAATCATGCAAATCCCTCTCCCCTTTAGTCTGAAAGACATCTTTTAGAGAGGGTGACTCCATCACATGCAGGTACACCACCATGCCAGGAGTCAACCATTCTAAAACACCTTTAGAATAATGTCAAAGTACCCAGATTGGGACACTTCCCAAATCTAGATCTAAAACCATAGATCTAATAACCAGAAAACCTGATATTATATCCATACCTATGTGGAGAAACAACATTATGACAAGACAGTATAACCGATCGTAGCATAGGAATTTCACTTCCTATAAAGTGCTTGTCATCCAAATACCAGGACATCACACCCTACTACCTTCATAACAGATCCATCTCCTATTCTGATGAAGTCAAAGCCTATGACTGTCACATCAAAATTAGATGATCTATCTCCGCTATACATGCTTTAGTCTATAAATAAACACAAGCTACTTGTCCATTATGCTTCCGCTACTCCCACTGACTATAACAACCCTCTTGCAGAGTCATATACACGTGCACTTCTAAAGCTAGTTTAGAATGACGCTATACTCATCCTCCTGCCGGGTCTCATAGTTTAGAACAACAGTAATGGCAAGTCTGGGTAAACAAGAACCTCCCTTACACCATCATTGAGGAAACCGGAGTACCTCTCGGGCGCCTGAGGTTACCCACCATATCTGCGGAGTGGCTAATGGAATGTCAAACCCGATTGAATCTTTAGGTTCTATTAAATTTTCAGTAATCGTTTGTGGTTATGGAATCACTTCCAGTTCTACCATACTTCCACTACTGTTTTCTGAAAAGTCAATATTACTAAAACTGTGGCGAGTCAAGAACAATATCATTATTGATTTTCCAGATGGTAGAAAGTTAACCCTCGTCATAGCCCGGGATAACCCATAAACTGCCATTACAGAAAGATGCCTTGAGTTATCCAGAGTCTGGTTTTAAGCATAAGCCGAACAACTCCATATACCTTAACATCGTTAAGATATGAACCATTCTATATACAATATAGAAACAGAGGCACTAATTTAATTGGAACCAGATTCAAATTATGCAGCTGTCTCCATTGCACACTAACTAAGTGGAATGAGGCCATGCAGCATTATTCATCTAGGAGTGCATCCCACATATGAGTAACCTGAAAGAGAAGAAAGTTCTCAAAACCATTACTATCAACGGAATACCTAGCACAAGTATCTACATTCTCGATCACCTTAAAGAATCCTGATACTTGCAACATGTGGTTCTCTACTTTATTCATATACCTATAACTTCTCAAAATTTGGACCTTGTTTTTCAGTGAAACACATATCTAAAAACTAGAGAAGTCACAAAAGAACAGAATATAGAACAAGTTCCAACCCTTTTTGTCCTAGTGGACACTGGACAATATACAATACATTGTATAAGTCCCCTGAGTTAAATAACTCATACTCTGTGCATCGTAGGTTGAAAATTGTACTATGGTTAAGAAGAATTACACCGTTGTTGAATGCTTCTTACCTAACCATCAACTGATATAGGTAAATGTCGTAGACATAATTTCAAAAAGTTATATCTCACTTTATAAAATAAACGTACAGATATATCAGTTTGAAACTGGTGCATAACTACGGATATTCAAAACCAAATATTTGTCGTCCGGCAAAAACCAAGGTGATTTCATCAAATATCACCAATTACAACGAATTCCGATATAATAAGGATATAATCACCAAATTCCAAATATCTTACTCCCACTCATCATCTGTAATACCATACAGATATGAGAATCAAACCTGGTAAATACATACCCTGGAGTAAGAATCTAATTGGGAAATCAGTTTTCAATTAACAACTCATAGTGAAACTGAAACATAAAAATATTTCGAAGGGGTATTCGGGTATTCCTAGTAATCCCTCTTCCACTATCCAGATTCATGACTGTAATCGTATATTTCCTTTCCATCTCTCCAATCCCTTTATTTGTCTTTACATATTACCTTCTGTACACCACCCTTAGGCCAATTGTTTTTTCTTTCTTCCCTACCTTTCGACATCAGCCTATGGTTTGGAAGAAGACTATCCAATATGCGTAATAGGTGTACCCTCATAATCCTAGGACCCCTTGCAACCAAAGAGAAGCTAAAGAGAAAAGAGAACTGAATAATCCTTATTCTATTTCTCCTAAGCCAGAAACCATCCTCGAACTGGAACAAATTCCTTCGAGTTCGTATGTAACTATACGATGGCGTATCCAATAAATGTGGATCTTCGTAGTGATACGGAATGTTCCGGAGAAATGCAAAGGTGAAGTAGGAGTGGCGAAGGTATACACGGTTTCATCGTGAATGATAGTAGTCACATTTTACTTTGTCCTCTTTCTAATCTATTTATTTGTCTTTACTTATTATTTTCTGTACACCACACTTAGGCTAATTGGTTTTCCTCCTTCCCCATCTTTCGGCACCAACCTAAGGTTTGGAAGAAGACTATCCAATAAGTGCAATAGGTGTATCCTCTCCTAATCCTAGGAGTCCTCACAACCTGAGAGAAGGTAGAAGAAAAAGGCAACTGAATAGTCATATTCAATTTCTCTAGAACCAGAAACCATTCTCGAATCTGAAACAAGTTTCTTCGAGTTCGTATGTAACTATACGATGGTCATATCTAATAACTGTGGATCTTCGTAGTGATACAGAATGTTTCGAAGAAAAGCAAAGGTAAAAGTAGGAGTGGCAATGAAGTATGCAACTCTGACAATCCAAAAGCCAGTGTGTTTTAAGAAGGTTCGGTTAACTTGGTTCATGAGTTCTAGTTTAGGGCCGGGCCATGGTCGCTGCCAAAGAGAGAGAGAGAGAGAAAAGAAACACTCAGTGTGCACTCTAACCTAGATCAGAATGGTCAATCACTTTATCTAATCAGGATGTCTCCCACTATATCCTCAAATTCTCCTCCAAACCCAAAAGAAGAATTAGTCGGGATCATCTAAAATCACCCGAGGAGTAAACCAACTCATCAGTGGGAATCGGGATCCAACTATCATCGCATGATAACCTGATGGAATCCACTCAAGTAATCACACTCTAGAAGGTATGCGCATGCCTGGCAAGTTTCCTGTATGTTTGAAACTCCCAATGTGATTTTTATCCCAATCTCTTATGACCTTGACTAAGGCCAACAAATCATAAGTCACATGTCAAGTTCTACCCGTCATTGTCCAGGTTAATTTGAACCCACCCGTACTCGCCTTTGACTAAGGCCAACAAGGCTGTACGACTGTCCCAAACCAATGTATCGATCTATGCAACAGAAAAGTAACAAATAGCCACCATACATTATGCCTTGACTAAGGCTAACAAACATAGCATGAATACTAAGTGCTACCCGTCTGAAATGACGGAGCTACCCGTCTGAAATGACGGAGGGCTACGAATGTTTTTTGGAGAAAAACCTTTAACATAATGAACTTGATACGTTGAAGGAAAGGGATAGCTTTTTACAAATATATAGTGGCGAAAACCTTTGCTAATGAGGTCACTCCTGGTGAAGGGATCTCGGCTCTTTCCTCATGGAATGAGGTGCAGGATATTCCAACTGAATATCTCGATGCAAAGCAAATAAGTAATCGACTATAGTGAAGTTATTACCCTGATGCAAACTTCTGCCTAAGAGGTCATTCCCGGTGAAGGGATCTCGGCTCTTGCCTCATCGAATGAGGTGTTGGATATTCATAACCGAATACCGCTGTGCAAAACAAAAGAGAACGCCCTTGTAATAACAGCTTTTGAAAATTGTTCCAGCAACATCGAATAGGTCTGTTTTCCTTGCATTGATCAGAATCAACGCAGTCCTATCAATTAATCACACCAGAAAATAACGAAAATATGATGTACGTATATGCCACCCGCATTCGCCACTGGGCCGGTTATCACCCGTTAGGTTACTTAACAAACGACAGAGCGGGGGATGGACTAGCGCTGGTGCAAAAAAAATACAACATCTACTTGTATATATATATAACAATATATAATAATCGCTCTAGGCATGATAAATGCAACATCACAGATAAGCGATAAGCATCACGGAACAATACAGGTAATCTGGGAGTCCTGGGTTTCCTTTGAGCCGCAAGTGAAACCCGATGTTCCCCTGATCGTGTGGATAGCCTGTGTAATGAAAACCTAGACCTCTACGAGCGCGACAAGTTACCCGCCAAAACCAGAAGTGAGGCAACCCCCTTCATCAAAGTGAATGGGCCACCCGGCATTTCACGGAATCCGGTAACTTGAGTACCCCTCCTTGGGTCAACCTGTACTCCTACGAGTGCGGTGAATAGCCCGCCAATTCTATAGCGAGGCCCCCTCCGTCTCAATGCCATGAGATGCGGATCCGTTGCCCTCCAGAACCCGGCTATCCGTTCACTCCATCGTGGGGTAATCCTTGTACAGAAAAGAAAATATGTACAATGGTGACATCGACCTCAATCCGGTCGTGCCCCAAATTAATAATATACAAACAGGCAGTGACGGCAGTCCATATGTTGGACGCTCGCCCCATAATCAAATGTACAAAAGTAATTAAACTGTACTAACATTGCATCCAAGCTATCCACCACGACGATTCCGCCACAACACAGCACAATACAGTGTTAGTTATATGTATGCCCTAGAGGCCATTACTATACATAGGATGTATATTGTAGTGGATGCTTGGACATATATAGGGAGGACTTCCTTGCTCGACATGATAGTATGCTATCTGGTTGATCTTTACCTTAACGTGTACACTGATTGTCTCCCTGTTACATGTTGGTAAAGCCCTTAGGATCTGTACTTGACTACCTGGACTATGATGCGGATCATACTAGTGGGGACATGGTAGTCCATAAGTACATCCTTGAAAGTCCCTAGTCATGGGTGTATCGAGACGGGGCATCGATATACCAGAGTAGACTAACGTATACCTTCTCGACCCATACAGATGGGCGATGGATGATCCCATATCCATTGGTGTTTGACATCAGAGATGATTTACGGGTGCTCAGTGGAGACTGGGTACACTGGACGGACTCGCCGAGAACTCCCAGATGGTATTACACCTTACGTCAGATGGCAGTTCTCTGGTGACACTGGTACAGAGTAGTCTGTTGACCCGAGATCGTCAAAGAGTCTTGTGTGTTTCCCACTGTGCTTTGATTTCTATCTTACCATGTCCAAGAGGGCGTGCAAAATGGTGGTTTTTGGGTACAGTCCCGAGTCACATGGAGGCAATGAGCGATAGGAGGGGATTCGTCTCTCCCGGTATAGGGAGTTGTTGTTGCGCTGTGTTCGATTGGCTATAACAGGAAATCCCTGGCCAGGGTTGCTGAGATTTACTGGTAAGTGTTACCAGTAGTTTCTCGAATTGTTATAGACCTCATATCGACACGACTTATCGAGCTATTGGGGTCTGACGTTTACCACCCCTAGGCGAGATATGCGACATATCAGACGGAAAGACCGGACTGTACGTTAGTGTTACTGGTTGGATTCACTGGAGTGTGAGCGGGCTTGCTCGTCGATCTTCAGATCGCTCAATACCCGGGTGGCCGTTACGTTTAGCAGACCGCTTGCGGCCTGTGGGTGTTTGATATGATCATCGCCTGCTGCCGGCGTATTGACGAGTCTTTAGAGTCCTACACAGAGGTTTCCTGGCTCAAGCGAAACGAAATAGGAGCACATATGAGATATGTGCGGGAACGAGAATAATGCGTGTATGTGATACCGTATTCTATTCTCGCGATGAATGTGTCGAATGGTTGTATGCGATATAACCTAGTTATCGAATCAAGGATTGATTCGATAAATCGATACATTGGATATTAGTCGGTTATATGCGATATGACCGGATCGTTAAATCAAGTGTTGATTTAATGATTTAATGTATAATTATATATTTGATATATTACTTTGCATTAACTAGTATCGGTTCACTTTAAATGGATTTTCTCACTTGTATGTGCACATTGTATATGTGATATATTTTTGTGCACATGTTTGTATCATGTTTGATGATACTTGCTTCTTTGGTTAAGTGTATAGAATTAAACCATGATTAAGATGCTGATTAGGGTTTTGCATAATCTTTTATTTATTTATTGATTTATTTGGAAAAGATTTTGGAGAGAATGGTGGCTTTCTTTGTTTCTAGTCAAAGCTTCATGAAGCTTTGACTTTGTAACCATTCTTGTCTCCATGCTTAACCCAAACCATTCCTTTAACCTTGGTCAATTCTCTACACATAACTATAGTTAAAATTATGATAAGTATTGATTTTCTATTCCTTTTTAATTAACTTATCATAACTTTATCTTCTTCTTCTTCATCTTCTTCAAAGAAGAAAAAGCTTGACCATCAATGGTGATTGATGAATTAGAGTGAGAAATCCAATTCTAAAGTCTACCCACTTTCTATTTCTTCATCCTCTACCTCTTGCCAAGTAGTAGAGTGTGTTTCCTTCACAATTTTTTTAGACTTGGTGACGTTGGAGCTTGATCTAGCGATGCCTCGACGTAGATCATCTTTGGCACGTCGTCGATGACCTAGCCCGCTCTTTCTCCGATGAAGCCGACGCTAGGGCCCGGGATTTGATATGGACAGCAAGAAGACTTCATTGCGGAGCTATGGAGGTGGAGAACCGGATCTACAAAGGTTGTATTTCCGTTTACTTGTAGTTAAGTGTTAACTAGTTAATTGTTTCGCCTAGAAATCTAGCCAACGATCCGTATTAGGGTTTCTCGGCACCGTTAAAATTTGAAATTGGCATGGTTGATGCCTTGTGAGACCTCTTGGGAGTGCCTAGGAACCCTACAGTGGTATCAGAGCCTAGCTAGAGCCTTAGGCGAAGTCTAGACGGAATTTGAAGTCCGATCGACCCGAAACCCAAACCCTTAACATGCTCTCTGGACATTTCTGTAAAATGTGGATTTTTCGAAATTAAAAATATGCAGAGAAATGTGCAGGAAATTCTAAGAAAAACTGCAGAAAACGACAGCCTAATTCTACAGTACGGCCGCGGAACCGCGGCGTTGACCCCCCTTTTGCGGCGGTTCCGCGGCCGTCTGTGATGATCAGGCAGTGAGTTTTCTTCAGTTGTTTCTGTTGGTGTTTCTTGTGTGTTCTGGATGTTTTTATTATTTTTTCCAGAGTTCCATTTTCTGGGTTGTTTTGGGGATTCGGTGTTTCGATCGGAGTATCAGATTTTGTCTATGTGGCTTTCCGGATAATTTTTAGAATATGTTAAAAAGTTCGACCGGATATAAATACCTAATTTTTCCTCTGTCGGGAAATTTCCAAGTGTTGGATTTTTCCGTAGTTTAACGATGTTCTAAGTAGTGCAAGTAACTCGATGGACCCTCTAGAAGACAACAAACCTTAACTCGATTATGTGACCGTCTTGAACTGCCCTTTGAACCTTCGGGTTTGGGGCAGTACGGCGTGCCACATGTGAGGCGTTGGCTTGACCCTTCTACGGCTGGACCGTTGGTACTGAGGCACGAACTGAATGTTTTTAGACTTGTTTCATGTGTTGATCTGTATCGGGAAAACTTGGGTGTTTGGATGTTCGATCGGAAAGTTTAACATTTTCTATTTTATTCGGAATGTGATACAATAATTGGAATTCACAATAAGTTATGAGATAACTGAATGAATGTTATAAACATAGCACTTTAGTCTCACTTGATCGGTTGCCACGGAATTTTGATGTGATCAAAACTCCGTCGCAATCACGTAGCGTACGCGGATACTCGCCGGGTAAACTTGATAGACAGCCTCACTCCATAGCCCCGACCAAGTGACTGTAGGAGAACCCCGTTGCCGAAAGCATCCGTCCGGGTGCTCGCGGTAGCGGTGTTCCGCCTTGGTGTACTTCGTCGACGGTATCAGGGGTGCAGCCGTCTACTGAAGTTTGCGACGAGCATTCGATCAGGATGTCGGGAATCCTGTTGAATTGCCCGACTTGATATTGAAAAGAGTTTTCGATAATGAGACTAAAATGCGGTGTTTATAATTGTTAGGCATGTGATGTCTAAGAAATTCATTTGGTCAGGCATGCGATGTCTGAGGTGGTTGCGGATTCCAACTGTTGTAGTTTTACACTTTCTTTTCTGTGACCGTAAGTGTAATATGTGATATCGCCGGTTTCGTTGCTATATGTCAATGACAATTGGGATGCGCATATTTACTTACGTTGATGACATCTGATGTTATGTGTTGCTGGATATGTTATATTGGATCGTCGTGTTTGAATAGCCGGGGGTTTTTATGTGAGATGAGTGTTTTTCATTTTCATTCATGTAAAAACTTGTATGTAATATTCTTTTATTGGGGAACTTCCAGGTTGCGGAAGTTATCACCCTTTGTATATTAATTACTTTTCCGCACTAGGATAGACCCAAGGAGGGGAGCACAAGTAACCGGGTTCTGGAGTCCAGTGGGAGACCAACTCGAGGAGTCGAGTCCGAGTCTCCTAACTCTAGAATTGGTAGGGTTGCTTACCGCTCTCGTAGGGGTCTAGGGGTGTGGGTTTGGCTATTCATCACGACCGTGGAATCCGTGTTTTATACTGGCTCGTATTGAAAACACGGACGTCCTAGTATATCCAATGTTTCATATGTTTCTTCTGCTGCGATATCTGTGATGTGATCATGTGATGTTCTGTGATAGATACTTTATATAGTATATATGATATATTATATAGACGTTATTTATGTTTTACACCCGCGCTAGCCCTGCCCTGCTCAGCCGTTAGTTACCTAACCTAACGGTGCACGAGGGGACATCGAAGCGAATGCGGATGGCATAAGTGTACGTCGTATTTATCTGTGATGTTTAGGTACTTAAATGATGGGATTTCATTAATGTGATTAATGAAATAAAAGAAACCTAAGATGTTGTAGAATCGAATTTCAAAAATAAAACAGGTAGCTACAGTTCTTGCTTTGCACAGCGGTATATATGATATATCCTGCACCTTATTCGATGAGGAAAGGACCGAGATCCCTTCACCGGGAGTGACTCCTTTAGCAATAACTGGCAGATGCTACACACTCAGTTTGTCTTTTGATTGCTTTTAAGTGTTTTTGCTTTGCACAGTGATATATACGATATATCCCGCACCTCATTCGACGAGGAAAGGACCGACGATCCCTTCACCGAGAGTGACTCCTTTAGCAAAACTAGAAATGCCTCCAAAGCACTCCATTTTAAAATCATTTGATTCTACAACGATATCAAGTTCATTACGCAATAGGTTTTCAGAAAAACATGTCGTAGCCCTCCGTCATTTCAGATAAGTGGTAGTTAGTATTCGTGCTACGTTTGTTGGCCTGCGTCAAGGCGTAGTGTGCGGTAGCTAACTAGTATTTATCTGCTTATGCATATGATGCAGATTGGATTAGGGTAGTCGTGCGACTTTGTTGGCCCGCGTCAAGGGTCGTGCGGGTGGGTTTAATTCAATCAGGAAATGACGGGTTGAACTTGACTAGCGCACTATGGTTTGTTGGCCTGCGTCAAGGTCATAGGACGCTAGGGGCAAAATATTATCGGGAATTTCAAGTGTTGAAATTTGCAATGAGATTGCATACCTTCTATGAGATAGTTGGATCCCGATACCCGCTGCGAGTAATTGTTACTCCTGGGAGAGTTTTACACATTACAATTAGCCGATCAAGTAGGTGTCTAGAAAGGTGTCAATGGGGTTACGCCTCTGGGAAAATGAGGTTTACATTAATTAGGTTCGTGCGACAGCACGGGGGACCTCCCTCAAAGTACCGACACTGGCCTGGCTGAAAGATTGGCGAACTTATAGTGTGTAATTAATCCCGGCTAGTCTTTCCTTTTAGGGTTTGAAGGAAGATTTGATAAAAAGCAGTGGGAACCATCCTGATTAGATAAAATAATAACCAATCTATTCTTGCAAGAGCGCACGCTGAGTGTTTTCTTCTCTCTCTCTCCTGGTAGCGACCATATCACGCCTTAATCAAGATAATAATACGGAATATTAACCGAACCCGCTTGTTATACTGAGCTGGGGAACGTTGGTCCCGCTCTAACTTATAATTGTTATAAGACAGAGCAGGAAATTGGGGATTACCAGAATTCCCGTGCCGCCCAAACGAAGAGAGTGCATGCTGATGCATCATCTTCGGGTGTGTTCGTTACAAAGAACTGTTTCTCAGTATCTTCCGCATCCTGGGTATATGATACCGGATCAGGATCCCAGATATGTAATCTGTTACATAGGGCTACATATAGGTAGAAAACTGAGAACGGGTGATAAGTTTCATGAGGCAGAAAACGGGGCAAGTGTTGCAGCCAAGTCTGTTGGTCACTGTCACCCTGTATTACCAATACATTGATTCTGAACGAATGTTATTAGATACCGAACCTGATATACAAAATCATATCACTCTCTTTATTAGTAAAGAAATGATAAAATTTTGTATTGTTGGATAATGTTTTGAACATTTCCTATATCAAAAGTTGATCGGTTCAGGCACGTTATCTAAAAGCATTGATGTTCTAAATCAAACTACAATTCTTAGTATATAGAACACACAAAAGAGGAAGAGTTCAGAAATGAACGGATCCTTCTTGAGGCATTGTAGACTAGGTCATATCAATGCGACCCGACTGGCTGAAGTTACATGTAGATGCATATTTAAATCAGTTTGAATTTACATCTTATGAAACTTGCCAGTCATGTCACAAAGATACGATGACCATAGCTCTGTTTACAGGAAACAGAGAAAGAGTTAGTAAACTCTTGGGATGATACATGTTGATGTATGTAAGGTCTCCTGTCTACATATGCCAAGACCGGTTCTTTGTACTTCATTACATTCTCTGATGATCTTTCAAGATTCAGACCTATGTTCCTGTTGAAACACAAGTCCGAACCTTTTGAGATATTCACAGAATATAAGTTAGAAGTAGAGAACCAAAATATGGGTATAAGTATTATGTCCTTTGATGAGATCAGGGAGGAGAATACCTGAGCACGGAAATCCTGGACTATTCTAAAGGAGAATGAGATTCTCTCTCAGCATTACTCCTCTGTATACACCATAGCACGATGGTATATCAGGGCGGAGTAATCACACCCTATATGATAAGGTGTGCTCTATGATGAGTACTACTGAGTTACCTATTTCCTTTTTGGGAGTTATGCACTTGAGAAGCTGCATACCTATTGAATAGGGTACAAATCAAATCAGTTGCCTACCGCTTCATATG
This sequence comes from Agapanthus africanus, assembly GCA_030015575.1. Classification (NCBI taxonomy): domain Eukaryota; kingdom Viridiplantae; phylum Streptophyta; class Magnoliopsida; order Asparagales; family Amaryllidaceae; genus Agapanthus; species Agapanthus africanus. The sequence continues at coordinate 61,219,366 of JASDDO010000029.1, forward strand.
TGACATGGAAAGGGAAGAGCCCATATCTTAAGTTGGTTAAGATTTGGGGTTGTTCGGGCTATGTCTAAAAGCATAATCTGGACAAGCTCGAGGCAAGGTCTGTTATATAAAACTGGAAAGGTTCCAGCTATACAAACTGCAGCTGATGATTTGATAGAACCAAAGGATTCAGTAGATTCCAACGAACCTCAGCCTCTCCGCCGATCTAGTAGGGTTCCTCACCCACCTGAGAGATACTTCTGTTTCTCTATGAAAGTGGGAGCGAGGATTGTATCATAAGATGATGACCCAACTAGCTTCGAGCTGGCCATCAAGAGTAGGGACTCTATAAGAATGGCTGGATGCTTAGCGATCTGAGATGGAATCCATGTATACCAACAAAGTATGGACTTTGGTTGCTATATCTGAAGGGTTAAATCCCCATCAGGAGCAAGTATATCTTGAGAAGATTACTTGGTGTAGTTGGAAAGGTTGAGACTTTCAAAGCTAGACTTGCTAAAGGTTTTCGTCATCAACCAGGCATGGATAATGATGAAACTTTTTCTAAGGAGCTATGCTTAAGTCCATCCAGATCCTACTTGTCACGGCTACATACCATGACTACGATATCTGGCGGTTGGGTGTCATGACTGCTTTTCTAAATGATATTTTAGAAGAGTGCGTCTATAAGTACACAGCCAGAGGGCCTCGTAGACAGTGGGAGCAGCGGAAACGTGTGCAAGATGCTTTATAGGATAAAGCAGGCATCGTGGAGTTGGAACATCTGTTTTGATGAAGTAGTCAAAGAGTTTGACATCATCAAAATGGTAGATGAACCTTGTATATACAAAAAGGTAGTAGGGAGTATGATGATGATCCTCGTAGAGTACGTGGATGACATACTCTTGATAAGAAAAGAGTTTCTTATGCTACGCTCGGTCAATCTCCGCTTATCACTAGGATTCTCCATATAGGATCAAAGTGATACCTACTAAATCCTGGATTTTGGATCTATGAGATAGATTTAATTGGATGTTAGGATTCTCACTAGTTGTAGTGAGATGATATCAATTGATCCTGGGGAGAATCGCTGGAAGTGTTCCAGAGTGATAAGAACGACTGAATGTCAGTCACAGGCATTGTCTTTGCCCTCAAAAGGGACGGTATGTTGGAAGAGTTCCAAGCTAGATACCGTGACATACTAGACGATAAAGGCAGGATACATCGCTACTTAAGATGCTACCAAAGAGGCTGTTTGGGTGTATATTGGTTCATGAGATGAACTATGTTCCTCCCATTGTGTGACAATGGAGTTGTGGCTTATGCCAAGGAACGCCGGTCCCATCAGTGATCCAGACATATTCTAAGGCAGTATCACCTGATCATGGAGATGGTTGATCTTTAAGGGATCGAGGTAAGGAGAGTAGACTCAGAGGACAACACAGCGGATCCACTCACAAAGGCCTGTTCCCAGAGAGAGACTTTTATGGGATGGTTGAGTATGAGATACTACAACCACTGCTATCAGATGGCCCTAGTGCAAGTGGGAGATTGTTAGTTATATGTATGCCCTAGAGGCCATTACTATACATAGGATGTATATTGTAGTGGATGCTTGGACATATATAGGGAGGACTTTCTTGCTCGACATGATAGTATGCTATCTGGTTGATCTTTACCTTAACGTGTACACTGATTGTCTCCCTGTTACATGTTGGTAAAGCCCTTAGGATCTGTACTTGACTACCTGGACTATGATGCGGATCATACTAGTGGGGACATGGTAGTCCATAAGTACATCCTTGAAAGTCCCTAGACGTGGGTGTATCGAGACGGGGCATCGATATAACAGAGTAGACTAGCGTATACCATCTCGACCCATACAGATGGGCGATGGATGATCCCATATCCATTGGTGTTTGACATCAGAGATGATATACGGGTGCTCGGTGGAGAATGGGTACACTGGACGGACTCGCCGAGAACTCCCAGATGGTATTATACCTTACGTCAGATGGCAGTTCTCTGGTGACACTGGTACAGAGTAGTCTGTTGACCCGAGATCGTCATAGAGTCTTGTGTGGTTCCCACTGTGCTTTGATTTCCATCTTACCACGTCCAAGAGGGCGTGAAAAACGGTGGTTTTTGGGTACAGTCCCGAGTCACATGGAGGCAATGAGTGATAGGAGGGGATTCGTCTCTCCCGGTATAGGGAGTTGATGTTGCGCTGTGTTCGATTGGCTATAACAGGAAATCCCTGGCCAGGGTTGCTGAGATTTACTGGTAAGTGTTACCAGTAGTTTCTCGAATTGTTATAGACCTCATATCGACACGACTTATCGAGCTATTGGGGTCTGACGTTTACCACCCCTAGGCGAGATATGCGACATATCAGACGGAAAGACCGGACTGTACGTTAGTGTTACTGGTTGGATTCACTGGAGTGTGAGCGGGCTTGGTCGTCGATCTTCAGATCGCTCAATACCCGGGTGGCCGTTACGTTTAGCAGACCGCTTACGGCTTGTGGGTGTTTGATATGATCATCGCCTGCTGCCGGCGTATTGACGAGTCTTTAGAGTCCTACACAGAGGTTTCCTGGCTCAAGCGAAACGAAATAGGAGCGCATATGAGATATGTGCGGGACCGAGAATAATACGTGTATGTGATACCGTATTCTATTCTCACGATGAATGTGTCGAATGGTTGTATGCGATATAACCTAGTTATCGAATCAAGGATTGATTCGATAAATCGATACATTGGATATTAGTCGGTTATATGCGATATGACCGGATCGTTAAATCAAGTGTTGATTTAATGATTTAATGTATAATTATATATTTGATATATTACTTTGCATTAACTAGTATCGGTTCACTTTAAATGGATTTTCTCACTTGTATGTGCACATTGTATATGTGATATATTTTTGTGCACATGTTTGTATCATGTTTGATGATACTTCCTTCTTTGGTTAAGTGTATAGAATTAAACCATGATTAAGATGATGATTAGGGTTTTGCATAATCTTTTATTTATTTATTGATTTATTTGGAAAAGATTTTGGAGAGAATGGTGGCTTTCTTTGTTTCTAGTCAAAGCTTCATGAAGCTTTGACTTTGTAACCATTCTTGTCTCCATGCTTAACCCTAACCATTCCTTTAACCTTGGTCAATTCTCTACACATAACTATAGTTAAAATTATGATAAGTATTGATTTTCTATTCCTTTTTAATTAACTTATCATAACTTTATCTTCTTCTTCTTCATCTTCTTCAAAGAAGAAAAAGCTTGACCATCAATGGTGATTGATGAATTAGAGTGAGAAATCCAATTCTAAAGTCTACCCACTTCCTATTTCTTCACCCTCTACCTCTTGCCAAGTAGTAGAGTGTGTTTCCTTCACAAGTTTTTTAGACTTGGTGAAGTTGGAGCTTGATCTAGCGATGCCTCAACGTAGATCATCTTCGGCACGTCGTCGATGACCTAGCCCGCTCTTTCTCCGATGAAGCCGACGCTAGAGCCCGGGATTTGATATGGACAGCAAGAAGACTTCATTGCGGAGCTATGGAGGTGGAGAACTGGATCTACAAAGGTTGTATTTCCGTTTACTTGTAGTTAAGTGTTAACTAGTTAATTGTTTCGCCTAGAATTCTAGCCAACGATCCGTATTAGGGTTTCTCGGCACCGTTAAAATTTGAAATTGGCATGGTTGATGCCTTGTGAGACCTCTTGGGAGTGCCTAGGAACCCTACATACAGAACATCAACGTGAATGTCACGTTCGCAAATCCGTCTAAAAGAACTATAGCAATTAGACAAGTCATACCGCTCTAATGACTTTCACAGTCACAGATAGTAATGTATGTACTGAAAACTACGACATTTGAATTCCGCACGCAATTAGAAAACTAAACCAATTTCCAAAACCATGAAAAAAACAGTGAGCTAAAATTCCAAAAACCGACCGTTTAAAGCCAATTCGGAAGTCCGAATCAAAACGAAATGCGCCCGAACCTTCTCGGGCAGTTAGAACACGAAATTAACTTCAATTCAGAGGGCCTAGAGGGGGTACCCCACCCCTGAGGCCACCACAAGGTGTCCAGGGGGTGAGACAGATTTGAAACTGCCCAAGGTGGGGCAGTTTCGGGTCCCCACTACCAAAACCTCCTTGTGGTGGTCTTGGGGAGTGGGCCCAGCCATTCGGTCCTCCCTGGACTTTCCCGGGGTGCCTATACACCACCCCGCGGCTTCTCAATTCAAACCGTGAGCCCGCGGGGTGTGCAAACATCTCAAACTTTCAGTTTTCGGAACTGTTTTTGTCAGCAGTTTTTGCACGACAAAAACGGCGGATTTCTAATGTCGCAAAGAGTTAACTAAGGCTTATGGAGTGGCTCTGATACCATGTTGGGTTACGGCAGCGCCCCGGCCATCAATCCGTGACCAAATGCGGAACAAAAATTTATAAAACTTGGCACTACCCCAACCATTTACCCGGATCTACCCATAAGCCCTAGATAACAAAACATGCAAAAGAGTTAGAATGGTTATACCGAATGGATGCATGTCCTTTAGTCTTCAACCATCATCCCAAGCTCCTAGGGGCTTCCTTGATCAAGCTTGATCTCCGGTCTCCCTCCATCGAAGATGATCCACCCGAGAGTCTATCCAACGAGCTCTAACCTCATATCCGAGGCAACTAGGGCGCCTAGATTGCTACTCTAGATACCGTAGATAAAGTAGAGAGTGATGAAGGATTAATTTGTCTCAAGACACCCAAGGATTCTCAACTCATGAGAGGGTTTGGGTGGAGCTAGAGGAAGAAGAAGATGCCATGAGAATGGGATGTTGAGAGCGACTCAAGAAAGATAAAAATAAATGAATAATGACTTGTGTTTTTGTTGGTTGTGTGAGTGTGATAAGAAATAATGGAGCTATCATATAAATTTCCATGTCTCCAAAATATCTTAGTCAAGAAAAAATATCTCAAGTCAATATAATCTCACAACAAACAAAAATCCTAAGCATGCTAGAATAGTAACCATTGGTCACTAATTAGCCATGCCACAAAAATACAATAAACACCTCATTCTACACCTCAATAACCTTTTAATCTAAAAAGGTCTAAACCATGATGAGGTGTAATCTTCTAAAAGTAATCTTGTAATAAATTACAAGAATACCCTAAACCGTATATACATACCTGCATCCGTATTCCGAAGAATACAGATACAAAGAGACGAAAATAATCAACAAATATAATTCTAGGGTTCGGCTTAAACCAAAGTTCACTAGTATTATCCGTTCAAACATCATCCGTGCACAAGTATACGTATGTGATCGAACCCTGCCGTAAAACCATACGGCCTCTACATCGTTTCGCCCGAAGCAGGGAAACCCTCTGTGTGGGACTCTAAAGACTCGTCAATACGCTGGCAGTAGGTTTAACCACAAGCATGTCAGCCGCACTAGCTGTACGTAATAGCTACCCAGGTATTGAGCGAAAGGGAAGCCGACGAGCAAACTCATCCTGAAACCACTACTGAGCCTGACAGTGACAATATCCGTACAATCCGGTCCATTCGTCTATGAGTATCGCATATTGAGTCTAGGGGGTGGATAAAGTCAGACCCCTAATAACGCGACATTTAGTGTCGATATGAAACCTATCACCACCTGAGAAACTACCGATTCTAGATCAGTAATTCTTGACTACCTTGGCCAAGAATTTCTGGTGATGGCCACCCGTGCACTCCGCGACATCAACCCCTAATACCGGGAGAGACGAATCCCCTGACAATCAGCTCACTGCCTCCATGTGGCTCAGAACTGTACCCAACTACAACTTATTTTCACGACTCCTTTGAGCCGTGGTAGGGTAGTTATCAAAGCACAGTAGGAACTCACACGAGACAAATAACGATCTCAGGTCGATAGACTGACCTGTACACATGTCACCAGGGAACTGCTATCTGACAAAAGGTATAATACCAACTAGCAGGTTCGAGTCCGTCCGGTATACTCATAACCCAATGAGCACCTGCATAGATCTTAGGTGAACAAACTAACACCAATGGCTTGTGAAACAGGCCGCCGCCCCTCATCGGGGTCTCGATCAGTATACACTAGTCTACTCTATGCCCAGTCTCGAAACTCCCATCACTAGGGACATTTACGGATGTGCTTATAGACCACCCAGCTCCCACGTATATGATCGCCATCATACTGCTGGTAGTCAAGCAAGAATCCTATGGGCTCTATCAATATGTAATAGTGATCTGTAATGCCACCTAATGCTGTACATGATGATAAAGACAAACCGGATAGCATACTATCATCTCGAGTAAGACTGTTCTACCGGTATAGGTCCTCCCTTAATCATTACAATCATGTGCCTGCGATCCAATAATTTACTTGAGGGCACTATAGCCAATAGTCTTTACTTATTACATTCTGTACACCATACTTAGGCTAATTGGTTTTCTTCCTTCCCTACTTTTCGGCACCTGCCTATAGTTTGGAAGACCTTCCAATAAGCGTAATAGGTGTACTCTCCTAATACTAGGAGTTCTCGCAACCTGAGAGAAGGGAAATAGAAAAGACAACCGAATAATCTTATTCAATTTCTCCAGAACCGGAATCCATCCTCAAACAGAAGAAAGTTTCTTTGAGTTCATATGTAACTATGCGATGGAATATCCAAGCAATATGGATCTTCGTAGTGATACGGGGTGTTCTGGAAAAATGCAAAAGAAAAGTAGGAGCGGCAGGGATATATGCGACTTAATGACAATCCAAAAGCCAAAGTGTTTAAGAAGGTTTAGTTAACTTGGTTAATGAGTTTTAGTTTAAGGTCAGATCATGGTCACTCCCAAAGAGAGAGAGAAAAGAAACACTCAGCATGCACTCTAACCTAAATTAGATTGGTTAATCATTTTATCTAATTAGGATGTCTCCCACTATTTCCTCGAATTCTCCTCCAAACCTTAAAAGGAGAATTAGTTGGAATCATCTGAAAATCACCCAAGGAGTAGCATCTAGTCATCTGTGGGAATCGGAATCCAACTATCATCGCATGATAACTTGATGGAAGCCACTCAATTCACCACACTCCAGAAGGTATGCGCATGCCTAGCAAGTTTCCTGTATATTTGAAACTCCCGATATGGTTTTTGCCCCTAGGACCCAAGTGACCTTGACACAATCAACAAATCAAAAGGTCCTATTCAAGTTAAACCCGTCATTATTTTGATTGCATTAAACCCACCCACACGAGCACTTGACACAGTCAACAAGGCTGCATGACTGTCCCAACCAATCATCGCATGCTACAAACAAGCACCACTTAGCTACCGCACACTACGCCTTAATACAGTCAACAAACACAGTACGAATACTATGTACTACTCGTAGGAAATGACGGAAGGCTACGGCTGGGTTTTTGGCGAAAAACCCTTAACGTAATGAACTTGATATCATTGAAGGAACCCGTGTGATTTTACTAATATATAGTGGAGTAAACTTTTGGTAAAGAGGTCACTCGCTGTGAGGGGATCTAGGCTCTTTCCTCGTCGAATGAGGTGCTAGATATTCCTAACCGAATATCACTATGCAAAGCAAAAAGAATTGACTATAGTGAAGTTATTATAAAGATGCAAACTTTTTCCCAAGAGGTCTCTCCCCAAAAAGGGATCTCGGTTCTTGCCTAGTCGAATGAGGTGATGGATATTCATAACCGAATACCGCTGTGCAAAGCAAAAAGAAACGTCTGTAATAACAATTTTCAAAAATTGGTTCCAACGACATCATTTAGGTTTATTTTTCTTTCCATTAATCAAAATTAACGCAGTCCCATCAATTAATCCATATCACACCAGAAAAGAACGAAAATACAATGTACGTATATGCCTTCCGCATTCGCCACGGAGCCCCGTCATTCACCGTTAGGTTAATTAACTAACGGCAGAGCGGGGGCTAGACTAGCGCGGATGCAAAACATATAGAACATGTACTAGTATATATAAATATATATATATAACATTCATCCCATGCATGATATAAGCAACATCACAGAAAAGCGATAAGCAACACAGAATAACGGATAATCTAGGAGCCCCGGATTTCATTTAAGTCGCAAATGAAACCCGACGTTCCCCGGTCGTGTGTATAGCCTATGCAATATATAACCAAGACCCCTACGAGTGCGGCAAGTTACCCGCCAATCCTAAAACTGTGGCAACCCTAATCAACAAAGTGAATCACCGAGCACTTCACGGAATCCGGTAACTTGAGCATCCCTTCGTGGGTCATCTTATACCCCTACGAGTGCGGCGAATAGCCCGCCAATTCTAGAGTAAGGCCCCCTCCATCTCAACGCCATGAGATGCGGGCCCGTTGCCCTCTAGAACCCGGCTACTCGAGCACTCCACCGCGGGGTAATCCTAGTACAGGAAAAGAAAAGTATTTATACAATGGCGATATCGACCTCTACTCAGTCGTGCCCCAATAAAAGAATATACAATCTGGTAGAGATGGATGTCCACATGTCGGATGCTCGCCCCGCAATAATGAATTTACAAATGAATCTGAATTGTACTACTACCATTGCACTATAGGTTATCCACCATGACTATCCATCCACAATATCAGCACAACACAGAATATCAATGTGAATATCATATTCGCAAACCCGTCTAATTGAACATATAGCAATTAGTCGGGTTATACCGCTCAATGATATTCATGGTCGCGGATATTAACAAATGCACTGATAAACACGTATTTAAAATTTCGATCGACTAAAACTTTTCCACATTGGCCCTAAGTGCAAACCAGCACTCAAACATATCTGGGTCAAAATCATATATCCCAAAAATCATATTTCCATATTATAGAGTGCCAAAAGAAATTTGGAGCACAACGGCCCCATTTCGACCGTGGAACAACGGCCAACAAGCATGTTAGGCGTCGGTTCCACGACCATATGTTGGTCTTATGTGCCCAAATTTCTTCAAGGTCTCTAAAAATGCCTACACATATTTTTAAGGCAATCTGAAATATTTTTTGAACAACTTTCAAAAATGGCAGCGGGCATGTTAAAATGGAAACGCGATTCGGACAATTTTGTCGATCAATATTTTAAACTTGTGCAAACTAGCTAGTAAAGGTTTATGGGGTTGCTCTGATACCATGTTGGGTTTCCTAGCGCCCTGGCCATTTACCGTGGCCATTGCGGAACAAAATTTGGTGTTTAAAATCTGGCGCTAAAAAACTCGTCCTAGAATTTAACCATGAACCTAAACTAAATACAAAGATAGAAGTTGTATACCAAATGATCCGTATCCTTCAGTCTTCTACCCTCTTCCTTATCTCCTTGAAGTTACCTTGATCGAGCTTGACCGTCGGTTTTCCTCCATCGAAGATGATCCACCGGAGGGATGTGGCTCATGGCTCTAGATCCACACTAAGAATCTAGTGGAGCAACTAGGGACTCTAGGTTGCTAATCTAGAGTGCCTAGGGATGTAGTGAGTTGCTCTAAGTGTATATTTATCTCTCTTCTACCCTTGATTCTCAACACATGAGATGGTAGGGTAGAAGATGAAGAAGAAGGAGGAGGAGCTCAAGAAAGGTAAGAGAGGATAGATATCCCAAAATTGTGAGAATGAGAAATCCATCCAAGAGAGAAAACCATGAAACATGGTTTTGTATATCTCATTTTTTAAATAAAATATAGCAACCATACTTGAATAGTTTGCACAAATGAATTGAAAATTCATTCATTAACACTATTCAAGCATGGTTCTCACCATTCTCTCTTCACTACCTTTACACATCATTTATATTTAATTTAATAAATGGATAAACCAAAATGAGGTGTCCACCTTCTAGAACGTTTTCCGTATAAATGCGGAATACACTCAACTGAATATACATACCCGTATTCGTATCAAAATACGAATACCCAAAGACATAGAAAAACACAAAGAACATAATACTAGAATATACATATCGAAATAGATATACGTAAATTATAAATCAATACTTGATTTAATAATTCAGCTCAAACCCGAGCCAGCTAGTATTATCAACCATCCGATCGAAAGTATGGGTAACTAGTACAATCATTCGATTGGAGCCCTGCACATATCAAAATACGGCTACTACATCATTTCTCCTGACTAGGGAAACCCTCTGTGTGGGACTCTAAACACTCGTCAATATGCTGGCAGTGGGTTTAACCACAAGTATGTCAGCGGCACTAGCTGTACATAACGGCTACACAGGTATTGAGCGAAAGGAAGGCCGACGAGCAAACTCATCTGAACCCCTACCGAGCCTGTCTGTGACAATCTCCATACAGTCCGGGCTGTTCGTCTAAGAGTATCGCATATCGGGTCTAGGGGGTAGATAAAGTTAGACCCCCTAACAACGCGATATTTCGTGTTGGTGTGAAGCCCATCACCCACTGAGAAACTACTGATCCAAATCAGTAATTCTCGTCTACCTTGGCCAAGGATTTCTGGTGATGGCCACCCATGCACAGCGCAACATCAACCCCTAATACCGGGAGAAACGAATCCCCGACGATCCACGCACTGCCTCCATGTGGCTCAGGACTGTACCTAACTAAAACTTATTTGCATGACTCCTTTGAGCCGTGGTAGGGTAGTAATCAAAGCACAGTGGGAACTCACACGAGACAAATGACGATCTCAGGTCGACAGACTAACCAGTACTCATGTCACCTGAGAACTGCTATCTAACAATAGGTATAATACCATCTAGCATGTTCCCAGCGAGTCCGTCCAGTATAACTCATAACCTAATGTTGTGACGTCACCCACGCGCGCCAATGTGTAGGCTTTGGAAAAAGGTATGGTTTTAGAAAATATTTGCGCACGCGAGTTCTGTCTCATTTTAAAATTTATAAACCGCAAGTGCACGGCGCGTTGTAGCGAGCCGGCAAGTACAAGTCGATCCATAGAAATTGGTGATTAGGGGTAGTTGTTTAAGGTTCGAGAATAAATAATTTGGGTTTGTCATGAAAAGAGAAAAAATACGGAAATAAAGAAAACTAGATAAAAGAAAGTGGCCATGGCTTTGGTTCGGATGGTTGAATCGCGGCGATTTCTTCGACGCTCCCTTGATCATGAGTTGTCCGTCTTTGTGTTGATCCCGACGTGAAGCATGACTTGTCAAGGCGGTTGCGAAGCACAAGTCATCAAAATACCGAAGTTCGTCACAAGACACGAAACGAATCTGCTTGTAAACTTACCATTTGTATGTCTAAGCTTGAGGTATCAACACTAAGCACAAGGGTTAGCAAGCATACGACAACATCAAATACACAAATTAGTGAGTGAGAGCAAGTAGTTTTAGTGTTAAGTTTGCTAAGTGCTTGTTATAGTATAGGGTAAATGAAACCAAGTAGTTTGCCAAGCAACTTGATAACAAAATACCATATCTAAACTTAGCAATTTTAACATTAAATTGATTTTAACTTAAACATTGGAAAATGGAGAGAAGGAGTGAATATGGTATATGAAGAGGTCACCTTGTAACCATGGATTCAAAATACCATATCACACCAATACATAAAACAATCTGTAAGTTAGAATCACATTTAAGCTTATTAAACATTCACAAGAGGAGGAGGAAGGCAAAGCCATTCATTAAACATCCTTACCATTACCAAAACCAAAAGATTACTTACACATCACAAAGAGAAATGAAAACAACAAAAGAAAGTAAATAAACAAAGCAATAACAAATATATTAACACCTGAATGAGTTGAGATACAAGGTGTTGGTTACTTGTTCAACCTCCATAATGAAGCTCTCAAAAGAAAACTCCAAGAGGGAAGATGAAGAAGAAGAAAACCAAGTTGAGCTCACATAACTCTCAAGCTAAACCAAAAACAAAAACTAAAACTAAAGAATGGAATTGGATATTGGGATCCCCTCTCTCTAAATCTGTTCTGCTATTTATAGGCTTAACACCAGAATAAACAAACAATAAAAATATGATGATGTGATGCCTAGAATTGACCAGAAGAAAAATGGGGACAAATGAAGCCAGGGGGGCCGGCGGGGCCGATCATTTTGACCATCTTGCCGGTTGAATATTGATGAGTGGGGCCCGTCTTGGTATGATGATCTCGAGTACTCTTCAATATCTCTCTGGTGTTGTTTGATTTGTCTATATAAACCTAGTTTGCATTCAGGGATTTAGAGGGAAACTTGTTGCTTTATATCACATCATAACTTTTTGCATTTATTACACATCAACCCACTTGTGCCCACTTACACAATTCATCATCCCACATGTGCCAAGGCAGCCACCACCATGGTCCAAGTATCAAAGAGCTAGTGTCACACATGTAATGTGTTGGACCAAAATTGAGTACACTTATTGTTGCAAAAGAACTTTTTGGATATCAATCCGTTTTCTATTCTGATTGCAGTGTCGACTCACAAATGTCATATCCATGATTTTGAGTATGTTTTCTAGTGTTTTGTCATGAATGCCTGTAATCTGTATTTACTGAGCAGACACTGGTTAATAGTACCGTTATATACAAAATTGATAATGAATGGATAGTATTAAAATGCAGTTTTCTGTGATGAACAAATACCCTAAAACATTGTTAGGAATATATATGCCCTAGAGACCTTTATTGTTGATATAGTGGATGCTTGGACATATATATATATAAGACTTTCTTGCTCGGCATGATAGTATGCTATTAGGTTACCTTTATCTTAACATGTAGACTGGTATTTATACTGTCTGCCTCTTACATGTTGATAAAGCCCTTAGGATATGTACTTGACTACCAAGACTATGATGAGATCATACTAGTGGGCCCATGGTGGTCCAAAAGTACATCCATTAATCAGTTCCTAGTCGAGGGAATATCGAGACTAGGGCATCGATATTCCAGAGTAGACTAGTATGTATGTTTCTTGTCCCTTAGAGGACGATGGTTGATCCCACAACCATTAGTGTGTGACATCAAAGATTGTACACAGGTGCTCATTGGAGAAAGGGTACACCGAACAGGACTCGCCGAGGACTCTTATGTGGTAGTATACCTATCGTCAGATAGCAGTCCTCTGGTAACACTGGTACAAGTTAGTCTGTAGACCCGAGATCGTCATAGAGTCTTGTGCGGCTCGCACTGTGCTTTGATTTCCTCCCTACCACGCTCAAAAGAGACGTGCAAATAGGTGGATTTTGGGTTCAGTCCCGATTCGCATGAAGGCAATGAGCGATAGGAGGGGTTTCGTCTCTCCCGGTATTGGGAGTTGATGTTGAGCCATGCTCGATTGGCTATAACTAGAAGTCCCTGGCCAGGGCTGCTTATGAGATTTACTGATAAGTGTTATCAGTAGTTTCTCAAACCGTTATTGGCCAGACATCGGCATGACTTATCACGTTACTAGGGTCTGACATTTACCATCCCTAGACATGATATGTGACATATCATATGAAGAGACCGGACTGTACGGTAGTATTACTGATAGGCTTCATGGAGACTACGGACTAGCTTGGTTGTTGATCTTCATATTGCTCAATACCGGGGTAGTCGTTACGTCCAGGTAGTACCGCTGACGGGTTGTAGGTAACTGATGTGATCATCACCTACTGCTGGCGTATTGATGAATCTTTAGAGTCCTACACAGAAGTTCCCTGGTTTAAGCAAAACGAAGTAGGACACATATGCGATATGTGTGTGGGCCTGATTAAATACGTGTATGTGATACCGTATTGTAATCTGGCAGTTATCTGTTATCGGTTCGGTTATATGTGATATAACCAGATTGTCGAATCAAGTGTTGATTTGATAATGTGATATACAGATATATGATATTAGTCGGTCATATGTGATATAACCGGATTATTAAATCAAGTGTTGATTTAATAATGTGATATACATTATATGTGATATAATTATATCTTAACTAATATCATTAGCTCACTAATTATTCTTCATTAAATATATATATATATAATAATAATAATAATAATGAAGCATGGCTTGATTTTCTATTTTTGAGAAAAATAGAAATGAGGTGTAAATTGAAAGTATGGTTGCAAGCATGGGCTTTATTCATAGTTTATTCATCTTGACTCACTATTCAAGCATGGTTGCAATTTTATATTGCAAAATTCCATGCTTGAATGTGTGGGGGTCAAGAGTTGTCATTCATTCTTTTCTCATTCTCAACACTTAGCCATTTTTCCTTAGTTGCTCCCCTGATTGCTCTCTAGCTTCTTCATCTTCCTCATTGCCATTATTCAAGTTTCAACCCTCACCTGAGATATGAATCATAAAGCTTGAACACAAAAATGTGAGCTTTAACATCCCCTACTTCACCATCCTACACTTGACTAGCGATCGAGTGTAGCGTATTTCCTACGCTAAAGAGTTTAGTGTAGAGGTAGCTTGTGGTGGAGGGACTTGGTGTGGATCATCTTCAGCATGAAGGTCGCCGGAGGAAGCTCGTCCAAAGTCTCAAGTGGAGCCTGGTGGAGTCACGGGTCTACTATACGGAGTATGTGAAGTGAAGGACTCGAACTACAAAGGTTGTATGCTCTTTTCTTTTCTTTAGTTCATCACATCATAAAGGAAAACAATAATATTCTAGTAAAGATCTTGTTAGTATAACTTAGCACCTAATAAAAATTAAAATTTGGCATGCTTAGTGCCTCTAGAACCACATGGTGGTGCTAAGGTCAACTTTCATGGTATCATAGCCTAGCTAGAATATTAGGGTAACTTGTAGCGACGTTAGAAATCCGACGTTTTTGTCGCGCAAAAACTGCCGATAAAAACAGTTTACAAAATGATGTTTTGAGTTGTTTGTGTAAGTGCACGGCGGCGCCCCGGCCGTCAATCCGACGGCCAAATGCGGAAGCGGTGATAAACTTAAATTTTGCGGACTTAGCAAACCGGCACCACCGCGCACTAAACACCCGGATTGAACCATTAACAAGTCTTAGCAAACTACAAGATAGGGAAGAGAAGTATACCGACAGATCCGAGTCCTCCGGTCTTCTCGTCGTCGTCCCGATCTCCTGTGGAATGTCCCGTCTCCTCCTCGTCGCCGGAAGTGCACCACATCGCCTACTTCTTTTACGGGCTCCCACCTCAATGCCGAGGCAACTCGGGCATGAAGCCGGCTACTCGACGTGCCCAAGATTTGCTGTAGAATGTGTGAAGAACCATGTCTCACTTTGGGTTTGTGGAATTGCCTTTTTAGTGGAGGAAAAGAACTTGGAATTTTGGAGAGTCTTGTTGTGTGATTTTTGGAGCATGAAGAGAACCAAAAATGCCACACCAAAAATCAATCAACCCCCCACAAGGGATGGCCGGCCTATGTATCTCCAAGAGAGAGGGAAAAGTCAAGGGGGAGGTGACCATATCAATCATGCAAGTGAGAGAGAGAGGAATGGTTATCATAAGGAATAATGATCACAAAGAAACACCAACACTCAACAACCAAATCATGCAAAGAAATGATCACCAAAAGAGAACCTCACTCCACCACAATCATCATGAAAACCATGTCATATGAAAGTCAAGCCATGATGGAGAAGTCAAGAAGTCAAGGTCAAGGAATGGTGCAACCATCATGACTCAAGAATATGCAAAGACCCCCTCCATAAACACTTATTTGCAACAATGCAAATAAGCCCTCCTCCACCAAACATCGGCCAATGATCGATACAAAGGAAATTGGCCGAAACGGAAAGCAAACTGGCAACTCCAGAAAACTGGTCCCGTAATAAATTACAGGAAAACCCCGATACTGTGCATACACACCCGCATCTGTATTTCGACCGAAATACAAATGCAATGAGACAAAGTCTACACTGTACTATACTAGGATCCGGCTTAAACCAAAGCCGGCTAGTAATATCTGTTCGATCCTGATCCGTGCAATACCGCCCATATCTGATCGAACCCTGCCATATAACCATACGGCCTATAGTACAAACTGTCCGATCCTGATCCGTGCAATACCACACGTATCTGATCGGACCTTGCCATATCTCCATACGGCCTCTACAACCTTTCGCCCGAAAGCTGAGTAACTGAAATGTGGGGGACTCTAAAGACTCATCAACACCTTGGTTGTGGATTTAACCACTAGCACGTTAGAGGTATAAGCCAATACATAACGGGCTACCAGGTATTGACCAAAAGGGACGTCTGTGAGCGAACTCAGCCTGACTCCCTACTGAGCCTGTCAGTGAAAATATCCGTACAGTCCGGTCCGTTCGTCTATGAGCATCGCATGGCGGGCCTAGGGGGTTGGTAAAA
This sequence comes from Agapanthus africanus, assembly GCA_030015575.1. Lineage (NCBI taxonomy): Eukaryota > Viridiplantae > Streptophyta > Magnoliopsida > Asparagales > Amaryllidaceae > Agapanthus > Agapanthus africanus. Next base: position 61,235,676 of record JASDDO010000029.1, read on the forward strand.
GTCAGACCCCCAAAAGCGGTACAAGTCGTGTCAGAGTGTAGCCCAGAACACCCTGAGATACTACTGGAATACCTACCAGTAAATCTCCTTGCCTCGGCCGAGGGCTTCGTGTAATGGCTCTCCTAGACACAGCACGACCTCACCCCCAATACCGGGAGAGACGAACCCCTGAAGATACGCTCACTGCCTCCATGTGGCTCGGGATTGTACCCAACTAAAACCTGTTTGCACGACTCCTTTGAGCCGTGGTAGGGTAGTAATCAAAGTACAGTGGGAACTCACACGAGACAAATGACGATCCCCAGGTCGATGAACTAACATGCACACATGTCACCAGGGAACTGCCATCTGACGTCTGGTATATGACAAACTAGCATGTTCCCGGCGAGTCCTGTCCGGTGTACTCATAACCCAATGAGCACCTGTATACATCTTAGCTGATCCAACTGACACCAGTGGCTTGTGAGACCGGCCACCGCCCCTCGTCGGGGTCTCGACTGTATACACTAGTCTACTATGGAGAATCGATGCCCTGTCTCGAAACTCTCACGACTAGGGACCTTTTTAAGGATATGCTTATAGACCCCTAGCTCCCACTTATATGATCGCCCTCATACTGCTGGTGGTCAAGCAAGAATCCTAGGGGCTCTATCAACGTGTAATAGCGACGTGTCAGGTCACTTAAAACAGTACACGATGATAAAGGTAAACCAGATAGCATACTATCATCTCGAGTAAGACTGTCCTACCGGGATAGGTCCTCCCTCAATCATTGCAATCACGTACCTGTGATCCAATAATTGACTCTGAGGGCACTATCTCCAACAATCTCCCACTTGCACTCAAGGCTAATTATTGCGATGTCGCATACTCACAGCCCGTGTGATACCGAACACCCAACTCCTCTACTAGTCAGTCTCACAAAGCTCGTTTGCGAAACTATTGCGTTCGAGGAATAGCCTCAGTGAGTGGATCCGCCTTGTTGTCTCTTTCCATGTCTCTCTATATCTCAAGTTCGCGGAGAAACCCATCTCCCGAAAAAGAGTAATACCTGTCTTAGAATGTGTCTGGATGTCTGATGGGACATAGCTCATAAATGAACTCCAAATCCAAACTTCTTAGACTGTATCGTCAACTGAACTTAATCAGTATCCTGCGCCATGCCACCCTCAGTATTGCCTTGGACCACCTGTCCAAAATACTGCCCCTCATCAGAAGGAAAACTATAACTCTGACAACCTCCTTGTCGTCCATGTCACCTTGGAAGCCTGGAATGATAACTGTCTCCCGAATGAGCCTGTCGTTATCATATCCCTAGAACATCCACTTATGTTCTAAAACTGCTTCCGACTGTTTCTCCAGGATCAGGTCAATATCAACTTATTGCACCTAGTGCAAGAACAACATCTGGTGTGGTACTTGACATCTCATGATTGACTCAATTGCCTGAGCAAGTGATCTGCCAATCATGCACGTCCCTCTCCCCTTTAGTCTGTAAGACACCTTTAGAGAGGGTGACTCCATTACCTGCAGGTACACTACCGTGCCAGGAGTCGTCCATTCTAAATACCCTTAGAATGCGGTCTAAGTACCCAAATTGGGAGACTACCCAAATCTAGATCTAAAGCCATAGATCTAGTAACTAGTATGTCTGATATAAAATCCATTTCCTTTGTGGAGAAACCACTGTGTGACGACCAAAGTATAACCGACTGTAGTATAGGAGTTTCCTTTCCTACTCTGTGTATGTTATCCAAATACCAGGATATCACACCCTACTACCTTCTCAACAGATCCATCCGTTATTCTGATGAAGTCAAACCCATGACTGTCACGTCAGAAATAGATGATCTATCTCCGCTACATCTGCTCTAGTCTATAAATAGACATAAGCTACCTGTCCACCAATGCTTCCGCTGCTCCCACTGACTACGACAACCCTCTGGCAGAGTCATATAGACGTACACTTCTAAAACTAGTTTAGAATGACGCTATACTCATCCTCCTGCCGGGTCTCGCAGCCTGGAACAACAACAATGGTAATTGTGGGTAAACAAGAACTTCCCTGTCACCGTCCTTGAGGCTACCGTAGTACCTCTCGGGTGCCTGAAGTTACCCACCTTATCTGCGGAGTGGCCAATGGAATGTCAATCCAGATTGAATCTTTAGGTTCCTTATCAAATCTTCAGTAATCGTTTGTGGTTCTGGAATCACTTCCAGTTCTACCATACTCCCACTTCTGTTTTTCTGAAAAAATCCATTTTTAATAAAACTGTGGCGAGTCTAGAACAATATTGCTATTGTTCATCCAGATGGTAGAAAATCAACCCGCGTCATAGCCTGGGTCAACCCACAAACAGCCATTACAGAAACGTGCCTTGAGTTGTCCAGTGTCTGGTTTTAAGCATAAGCCGGACAACTCCCCGTACCTTAACATCGTTAAGATATGAACTGTTCTATATCATATATAGAACCAGAGGCACTGATTTAATTGAACCAGATTCAAATCATGCAACTGTCTCCAGTGCATGTCAACTAAATGGAAGGAGGCCGATCAGCGTTACTCAACTTAGGAATGCTTCCATTTATGAGTAACCTGAAAGAGAAGCAATTTCTCTTAATCACTACTATCAACTGAATACCATATACAAGTATCTACATCTTCGATCACTTTGAAGAATCCCGATACTTGCTACACCTGGTTCTCTACTCTATTCAAATACCTATAACTTCTCCAAATTCGGACCATGTGTTTCTACGAAACACTTGTCTAAAAACTAGAGAAGTCATAAGTAAACCGAATATAGTACGAGGACCAACCCCTCTGTCCTGATGGACCCTGGACATCATACAATACTCTGTACAAGTCCCTTGAGTCTGATAACTCACTCACTGTGTGTCGTAGGTTGAAAACTGTACTTATGGTTAAGAAGAATTACACCGCTGTTTAATGCTCCTTACCTAACCATCCACTGATATAGGTAAATGTCGTAGACGTAATTTCAGAAAGGTATATCTCACTCTATGAAAATAGACGTACAGATATATCAATTTGAAATTGGTGCACAACAGCGGATATTCAAAACCAAATATTTGCCAACCGGCAAACAGCCCAGGTGATTTCCTCAAATATCACCGATTACAACGAATCCCGATATAATGAGGATAATCACCCAATTCCCAATAACTTACTCCCACTCATCATCTGTAAAACCATACAGATGTGAGAATCGTACCTGGTAAATACATACCCTGGAGTAAGTATCTAATTGGGAAATCAGTTTTCCTTTAACAGTACACAGTGAAACTGAAACATTGAAATGTTCCGATGGGGTATTCTGGTATTCCTAGTAATGCCACTTCCAGATTCACGACTGTAACCGTATAGTTCTTTGCCACCTCTCCAAATCCCTTCATATGTCTTTAGTCTTTACCTTCTGTACACCCCTTTAGGCCAAATGGTTTTCTTCCTTCCCTACCGTTCGGCACCAGCCTATGGTTTGGAAGAAGACTATCCAATAAGCATAATGGGTGTACTGTTCCAATCCTAGGAACACTCGCAATGCGAGAGAAGGTGAAGATAAAGGACACCTGAATAAACCTTATTCCTATTTCTCCTGAACCAGAATCCATCCCCGAACTGGAACAAGTTCCTTTCGAGTACGTATATAACCATACGATGGAGTATCCAATAAACTGTGGATCTTCGTAGTGACACGGAGTGTTCTGGAGAAATACAAAAGTGATTTGGGAGTGGTAATGAAATACCTGGTTTGGTCGTGAATATCTGTTGCAATTTACTGTAGGGTTCCTAGGCACTCAAGTGAGGTCTCCCAAGCCATCAACCATGGCAATTTCAAAAATTATGGTGCCTACAAACCCTAAACTACGGATCGATTGCTAGATTTCTAGGCGAAAAAGAACTAGTTAACACTTAACTAATGAGAATACGGAAATACAACCTTTGTAGATCCGGTGCTCCACCTCCATAGCTCCGCAACGAGGTCCTCTCCGCTGTCCAAAAAGAATCCGGGCTCTAGCGTCGACTTCATCGGAGAATAAGTGAGCTAGGTCGTCGATGTCCATGCCGAAGATGATCTACGTCGAGGCATCGCTAAATCAAGCTCCGACTTCACCAAGTCAAGAAACTTGTGAAGTAAACACACTCTACTACTTGGCAAGAGATAGAGGATGAAGAAATAGGAAGTGGGTTAACTTTAGAATTGGATTTCTCACTTGTTTGCTCAATTCACCATTGATGGAGGTGAAGCTTTTCTTCTTCAAGTCAAGGAAGAAGAAGAAGAAAGCTTATCCAAAGTTATGATAAGTTAATTGTAAAAAGAAAAGAATAATCAAAACTTATCATAACTAAACCATGGTCAAGTGTAGAGATTGAACTAGGGTTAAAACAAATGGTTAGGTTAAGCATGAGATAAGAATGGTGGACAAAGTCAAAGGTTCATGAATCTTCAACTACAAAACAAAGAAAGCCACCATTCTTCTCATTTCATTTTCCAAAAAGAAAATAAATAAATAAATAAATATGAAAAACAAAACCCTAACCATTTGAATAACCATGGTTTAATCTTTACACAAACTCAAGTTAGCATGCATCATCAAACATGATACATACAAGTGCACAAAAACATATCGCATATGCAATGTGCACGAACCAAGTGAGAAAATCCGTCTAAAGTGAACCGATACTAGTTAATGCAAAGTAATATATCAAATATATAATTATACATTAAATCATTAAATCAACACTTGATTCAATGATCCGGTCATGCGCACATAACCGACTGGTATCATTAGTAACATCTTATCGAATCAACACTTGATCCGTTAACCCGGCTATATCGCATATAACCGATCAATGTCACATCGCGAGAATCGAATACAGTATCACATACTCGTATTATTCTCGGTCCCGCACATATCTCATATGCGCTCCTATTTCGTTTCGCTTGAGCCAGGAAACCTCTGTGTAGGACTCTAAAGACTCGTCAATACGCCGGCAGCAGGCGATGATCATATCAAACACCCACAAGCCGCAAGCGGTCTGCTAAACGTAACGGCCACCCGGGTATTGAGCGATCTGAAGATCGACGAGCAAGCCCGCTCACACTCCAGTGAATCCGACCAGTAACACTACCGTACAGTCCGGTCTGATCGTCTGATATGTCGCATATCTCGCCTAGGGGTGGTATACGTCAGACCCCAATAGCTTAATAAGTCGTGTCGATATGAGGTCTATAACTGTTCGAGAAACTACTGGTAACACTTACCAGTAAATCTCAGCAACCCTGGCCAGGGATTTCCTGTTATAGCCAATCGAACACAGCGCAACATCAACCCCCATATACCGGGAGAGACGAATCCCCTCCTATCGCTCATTGCCTCCATGTGACTCGGGACTGTACCCAAAAACCACCGTTTTGCACGCCCTCTTGGACGTGGTAAGATGGAAATCAAAGCACAGTGGGAGCCACACAAGACTCTATGACGATCTCGGGTCAACAGACTACTCTGTACCAGTGTCACCAGAGAACTGCCATCTGACGTGAGGTATAATACCATCTGGGAGTTCTCGGCGAGTCCGTCCAGTGTACCCAGTCTCTACTGAGCACCCGTATATCATCTCCGATGTCAAACACCAATGGATATGGGATCATCCATCGCCCATCTGTATGGGTCGAGAAGGTATACACTAGTCTACTCTGGCATATCGATGCCCCGTCTCGATACACCCACGACTAGGGACTTTGAAGGATGTACTTATAGACTACCATGTCCCCACTAGTATGATCCGCATCATAGTCCAGGTAGTCAAGTACAGATCCGAAGGGCTTTACCAACATGTAACAGAGAGACAATCAGTATACACGTTAAGGTAAAGTTCAACCAGATAGCATACTATCATGTCGAGCAAGAAAGTCCTCCCTATATATGTCCCAGCATCCACTACAATATACATCCTACTACCTTTTTTGTATATACAAGGTTCATCTACCATTTTGATGATGTCAAACTCTTTGACTGCTTCATCAAAACAGACGTTCCAACTCCGCGATGCCTGCTTTATCCTATAAAGCATCTTGCACACGTTTCCGCTGCTCCCATTGTCTACGAAGCCCTCTGGCTGTGTACTTATAGACGCTCTCTTCTAAATCATCATTTAGAAAAGCAGTCAAGACACCCAACCACCAGATATCGCAGTCATGGTATGTAGCCATGGCAAGTAGGATCTGGATGGACTTAAGCATAGTCACTTGAAAAGGTTTCATCATGATCCACGCCTGGTCGATGACGAAAACCTTTAACAAGTCTAGCTTTGAAAGTCTCAACCTTTCCATGTACACCAAGTAATCTTCTCAAGATATACTTGCTCCTGATGGGGATTTAACCCTTCAGATATAGCAACCAAAGTCCATACTTTGTTGGTGTATAAGGATTCCATCTCAGATCGATAAGCATCCAGCCATTCTTACAGAGTCTTACTCTCGATGGCCAGCTCGAAACTAGTTGGGTCATCATCTCATGATGTAATCCTCGCTCCCACTGTCATAGAGAAACCGAAGTATCTCTCAGGTGGGTGAGGAACCCTACTAGATCGGCGGAGAGACTGAGGTTCGTTGGTATCTACTGAATCCCTTGGTTCTATCAAATCATCTGCTGTAGTTCGTATAGCTGGAACCTTTTCAGTTCTACATTACAAACCTTGCCTCGAGCTTGTCCGGATTCTGCTTTTAGACATAGGCCGGACAACCCCAAATCTTAACTAACTTAAGAAATGGGCTCTTCCCATTCCATATCACATATGAAGCGGTAGGCAACTGATTTGATTAGAACCCTATTCAATAGGTATGCAGCTTCTCAAGTGCATAACTCCCTAAAGGAAATAGGTGACTCAGTAATACTCATCATAGAGCACACCATATCAAATAGGGTGTGATTGCTCCGCCCCGATATACCATCGTGCTATGGTGTATACAGAGGAGTAATGCTGAGAGAGAATCTCATTCTCCTTTAGAATAATCCTGGATTTCCGTGCACAAGTATTCTCCTCCTTGATCTCATCATAGGACATAATACTTATACCCGTATTGGTTCTCTACTTCTCGCTTATATTCTGTGAATATCTCAAAAGGTTCGGACTCATGTTTCAACAGGAACATATGACTGAATCTTGAGAGATTATCAGAGAATATAATGAAGTATAAAGAACCGGTCTTGGCATGTGTAGACAGGGGACCTACATACATCAACATGTATCATCCCAAGAGTTTACCAACTTTTTCTCTGTTTCCAGTAAACGGAGCTATGGTCATCTTATCTTTGTGACATGACTGACGAGTTTCACAAGATGTAAATTCAAACTAATTTAAATATGCATCTTTATGTAACTCTAGCTAGTCGGGTCACATTGATCTGACCTAGTCTACAATACCTCAAGAAGAATCCGTTCATTTCTGAACTCTTCCTCTTGTGTGTGTTCCATATACTAAGAACTGTAGTTTGATTTAGAACATTAATGCTTTTAGATAACGTGCCTGAATCGATCAACTTTTGATATAGGAAATGTTCAAAACATTATCCATCAATACAAAATTTTATCATTTCTTTTACTTATAAAGAGACTGATATGATTTTGTATATCAGGTTCGGTATCTAACAACATTCGTTCAGAATCAATGTATTGGTAATACAGGGTGACAGTGACCAACAGACTTGGCTGCAACTCTTGCCCCGTTTTCTGCCTCATGAAACTTATCACCCGTTCTCAGTTCTCTACCTTTCTGTAGCCCTATGTAACAGATTACATATCTGGGATCCTGATCTGGTATCACATACCCAGGACGTAAAGGATACTGAGAAACAGTTCTGTATAATGAACACACCCGAAGATGATGCATCAGTATGCACTCTCTTCGTTTGGGCGGCACGAGAAATCTGGTATTCCCCAATTTCCCGCTCTGTCTTATAACAATTATAAGTTGGAGCGGGACCAACGTTCCCCAGCTCAGTATAACAAGCGGGTTCGGTCAATATTCCGTATTATTATCTTGATTAAGGCGTGATATGGTCGCTACCAGGAGAGAGAGAGAAGAAAACACTCAGCGTGCGCTCTGTCAAGAATAGATTGGTTATTATTTTATCTAATCAGGATGGCTCCCACTGCTTTTTATCAAATCTTCCTTCAAACCCTAAAAGGAAAGACTAGCCGGGATTAATTACACACTACAAGTTCGCCAATCTTTCAGCCAGGCCAGTGTCGGTACTTTGAGGGAGGTCCCCCGTGCTTTCGCACGAACCTAATTAATGTAAACCTCGTTTTCCCAGAGGCGTAACCTCGTTAACACCTTTCTAGACACCTACTTGATCGGCTAATTGTAATATGTAAAACTCTCCCAGGAGTAACTCTTACTCGCAGCGGGTATCGGGATCCAACTATCTCATAGAAGGTATGCAATCTCATTGCAAATTTCAACACTTGAAATTCCCGATAATATTTTGCCCCGAACGATCTATGACCTTGACAAGGTCAACAAACCATAGACCGCAAGTCAAGTTCAACACGTCATTTCTTGATTGAATTAAACCCACCCGCATGACCCTTGACAAGGTCAACAAGGCCGCACGACTACCCTAACCCAATCTGCATCATATGCATAAGCAGATAAATACTGGTTAGCTACGAATACTAAACAGGATTTATCTGAAATGACGGAGGGCTACGACAGGTTTTTCTGAAAACCTATTGCGTAATGAACTTGATATCGTTGTAGGATCGAATGGATTTAAAAATGGAGTGCTTTTGAGGCTTTTCTAGTTTTGCTAAAGGAGTCACTCCCGGTGAAGGGATCGTCGGTCCTTTCCTCGTCGAATGAGGTGCGGGATATATCACATATATCACTGTGCAAAGCAAAAACTCTTAAAAGCAATCAAAAGACAAACCGAGTGTGTAGCATCTGTCAGTTATTGCTAAAGGAGTCACTCCCGGTGAAGGGATCTCGGTCCTTTCCTCATCGAATAAGGTGCAGGATATATCGTATATACCGTTGTGCAAAGCAAGAACTGTAGCTACCTGTTTTATTTTGAAATTCGATTCTACAACATCTTAGGTTTCTTTTATTTCATTAATCACATTAATGAAGTCCCATCATTTAAATACCTAATCATCACAGATAAATACGACGTAAAACTTATGCCATCCGCATTCGCCTCGATGTCCCCTCGTGCACCGTTAGGTTAGGTAACTAACGACAGAGCAGGGCAGGGCTAGCGCGGGTGTAAAACATAAGTAACGTCTATATAATATATCATATATACTATATACTGTATCTATCACAGAACATCACATGATCACATCACAGATATCGCAGCAGAAGAATCATATGAAATATTGGATATACTAGGACGTCCGTGTTTTCAATACGAGCCAGTATAAAACACGGATTCCACGGTCGTGATGAATAGCCAAACCCATACCCCTAGACCCCTACGAGAGCGGCAAGCAACCCTACCAATTCTAGAGTTAGGAGACCCGGACTCGACTCCTCGAGTTGGTCTCCCACTGGACTCCAGAACCCGGTTACTTGTGGCCTCCTCCATGGGTCTATCCTAGTGCGGAAAAGTAAATAATATACAAGAGGTGACAACTTCCGCAACCTGGAAGCGCCCCAATAAAAGAATATTACATACAAGTTTTTACATGAATGAAAATAAAAAACACTCATCTCACAAAAAAAACCCCGGCTATTCAAACACGACGATCCAATATAACATATCCATCAACACATAACATCACATGTCATCAACGTAAGTAAATATGCGCATCCCAATTGTCGTTGACATATAGCAACGAAACCGGCGATATCACATATTACACTTACGGTCACAGAAAAGAAAGTGTAAAACTACAACAGTTGGAATCCGCAATCACCTCAGACATCGCATGCCTGACCAAATGAATTACTTAGACATCGCATGCCTAACAATTATAAACCCCGCATTTTAGTCTCTTTATCGAAAACACTTTTCAATATCGAGTCCGGCAATTCAACAAGATTCCCGACAGCCTGATCGAATACTCGTCGCAAACTTCTGTAGGCGGCTGCACCCCCGATACCGTCGACGAAGTGCACCAAGGCGGAACACCGCTACCGCGAGCACCCGGAGGGATGCTTTCGGCGACGGGGTTCTCCTACAGTCACTTGGTTGGGGCTATGGAGTGAAGCTGTCTATTAAGTTTACCCGGCGAGTATCCGCGTATACTATGTGATTGCGACGGACTTTTGATCACATCAAAATTCCGTGGCAACCGATCAAGTGAGACTAAAGTGCTACGTTTATAACATTCATTCAGTTATCTCATAACTAATGTGAATTCCAATTATTGTATCCCATTCCAGATAAACAGAAAATGTTAAACTTTTCGATCGAACAATCGAACACCCAAGTTTTCCCAATACAGATCAACACATGAAACAAGTCTAACAACATTCCGTTCGTGCCTCAGTACCAACGGTCCAGCCGTAGAAGGGTCAAGCCAACGCCTCACATGTGGCACGCCGTACTGCCCCAAACCCGAAGGTTCAAAGGGCAGTTCAAGACGGTCACATAATCGAGTTAAGGTTTGTGTCTTCTAGAGGGACCATCGCGTTACTTGCACTACTTAGAACGTCGTTAAACTACGGAAAAATCCAACACTTGGAAATTTCCCGACAGGGGAAAAGTTGGGTATTTATATCCGGTCGAACTTTTTAACATATTCTAAAATTTATCCAGAAAGCCACACAGACAAAATTTGATACCCCGATCGAAATACCGAATCCCCAAATCAACTCAGATTATTCAACACTTGAATAAATTTTTAAAAATATCCAGAGAACTCAACACAGTTAAATAGGAGTTACTGTGCAAACAACCCCACAGAAAACGACAAAACGGCCGCTCTTCCGCCGCACGAGCCATGCTCGTGCCGCGGAAGCGCGGCGCTCTAATGGAATTAGGGCTACGAAATTCACAGTTACTCTTATATTTTCCTGCATGTTTTTCTGAATATTTTTAATGTGGAAAAAGACCAGATTTTAAAAATTGTACAGAGAGCATGTTTTGGGTTTCGGTTTTGTGTCGTTCGGACTTCAAATTCCGTCTGGACTTCGCCTAAGGCTCTAGCTAGGCTCTGATACCACTGTAGGGTTCCTAGGCACTCAAGTGAGGTCTCCCAAGCCATCAACCATGGCAATTTCAAAAATTATGGTGCCTACAAACCCTAAACTACGGATCGATTGCTAGATTTCTAGGCGAAAAAGAACTAGTTAACACTTAACTAATGAGAATACGGAAATACAACCTTTGTAGATCCGGTGCTCCACCTCCATAGCTCCGCAACGAGGTCCTCTCCACTGTCCAAAAAGAATCCGGGCTCTAGCGTCGACTTCATCGGAGAATAAGTGAGCTAGGTCGTCGATGTCCATGCCGAAGATGATCTACGTCGAGGCTTCGCTAAATCAAGCTCCGACTTCACCAAGTCAAGAAACTTGTGAAGTAAACACACTCTACTACTTGGCAAGAGATAGAGGATGAAGAAATAGGAAGTGGGTTAACTTTAGAATTGGATTTCTCACTTGTTTGCTCAATTCACCATTGATGGAGGTGAAGCTTTTCTTCTTCAAGTCAAGGAAGAAGAAGAAGAAAGCTTATCCAAAGTTATGATAAGTTAATTGTAAAAAGAAAAGAATAATCAAAACTTATCATAACTAAACCATGGTCAAGTGTAGAGATTGAACTAGGGTTAAAACAAATGGTTAGGTTAAGCATGAGATAAGAATGGTGGACAAAGTCAAAGGTTCATGAATCTTCAACTACAAAACAAAGAAAGCCACCATTCTTCTCATTTCATTTTCCAAAAAGAAAATAAATAAATAAATAAATATGAAAAACAAAACCCTAACCATTTGAATAACCATGGTTTAATCTTTACACAAACTCAAGTTAGCATGCATCATCAAACATGATACATACAAGTGCACAAAAACATATCGCATATGCAATGTGCACGAACCAAGTGAGAAAATCCGTCTAAAGTGAACCGATACTAGTTAATGCAAAGTAATATATCAAATATATAATTATACATTAAATCATTAAATCAACACTTGATTCAATGATCCGGTCATGCGCACATAACCGACTGGTATCATTAGTAACATCTTATCGAATCAACACTTGATCCGATAACCCGGCTATATCGCATATAACCGATCAATGTCACATCGCGAGAATCGAATACAGTATCACATACTCGTATTATTCTCGGTCCCGCACATATCTCATATGCGCTCCTATTTCGTTTCGCTTGAGCCAGGAAACCTCTGTGTAGGACTCTAAAGACTCGTCAATACGCCGGCAGCAGGCGATGATCATATCAAACACCCACAAGCCGCAAGCGGTCTGCTAAACGTAACGGCCACCCGGGTATTGAGCGATCTGAAGATCGACGAGCAAGCCCGCTCACACTCCAGTGAATCCGACCAGTAACACTACCGTACAGTCCGGTCTGATCGTCTGATATGTCGCATATCTCGCCTAGGGGTGGTATACGTCAGACCCCAATAGCTTAATAAGTCGTGTCGATATGAGGTCTATAACTGTTCGAGAAACTACTGGTAACACTTACCAGTAAATCTCAGCAACCCTGGCCAGGGATTTCCTGTTATAGCCAATCGAACACAGCGCAACATCAACCCCCATATACCGGGAGAGACGAATCCCCTCCTATCGCTCATTGCCTCCATGTGACTCGGGACTGTACCCAAAAACCACCGTTTTGCACGCCCTCTTGGACGTGGTAAGATGGAAATCAAAGCACAGTGGGAGCCACACAAGACTCTATGACGATCTTGGGTCAACAGACTACTCTGTACCAGTGTCACCAGAGAACTGCCATCTGACGTGAGGTATAATACCATCTGGGAGTTCTCGGCGAGTCCGTCCAGTGTACCCAGTCTCTACTGAGCACCCGTATATCATCTCCGATGTCAAACACCAATGGATATGGGATCATCCATCGCCCATCTGTATGGGTCGAGAAGGTATACGCTAGTCTACTCTGGCATATCGATGCCCCGTCTCGATACACCCACGACTAGGGACTTGGAAGGATGTACTTATAGACTACCATGTCCCCACTAGTATGATCCGCATCATAGTCCAGGTAGTCAAGTACAGATCCTAAGGGCTTTACCAACATGTAACAGAGAGACAATCAGTATACACGTTAAGGTAAAGTTCAACCAGATAGCATACTATCATGTCGAGCAAGAAAGTCCTCCCTATATATATGTCCCAGCATCCACTACAATATACATCCTATGTACAGTAATGGCCTCTAGGGCATACATATAACCAACATTTACTTTGCCCTCTTACTAATCCCTTGCTTTGTCTGAACTTAATACCTTCTGTACACCATCGTTAGGCTAATTGGTTTTCTTCATTCCCTACCGGTCGGCACCAGCCTAAGGTTTGGAAGAAGACTATCCAATTTGCGTAATAGGTGTACTATCTCCTAAACCAAGGAGTACTCGCAACCTGAGAGAAGGTAAAAGGAAAAGACAACTGAATAATCCTATCCGTTTTCTCCAGAACCTGAAACCATCCTCGAATAAATTCCTTCGTGTTCGTATCTAACCATATGATGGTTTTGTCCAATGGAAGTGGACGTTCGTAGTAATACGGGGTGTCCTGGAGAAAAGGGTAAAAGTAGGAGTGGCAATGAGGTTTGCAACTCTGACAATCCAAAAGCCGGTGTTTAAGAAGGTTTGGTCAACTTGGTCACTGAGTTATAGTCTTAGGGTCGGGTCAATGGTCGCTGCCAAAGAGAGAGAGAGAAAAGAAACACTCAGCGTGCACTCTAACCTAGATCAGAATGGTTACCAATTTATCTAATCAGGAAAACTTCCCACTGTACCTCAAATTCTCCTCCAAACCTGAAAGAAGAATTAGTCGGTGTCACCCGAGGAGTAAACTAACTCATCAGTGGGAATCGGGATCCAACTATCATCGCATGACAACGTGACGGAATCCGCTCACGGTATCACACTCCAGAAGGTATGCGCATATCTGGCAAGTTTCAGTTCTTTTGAAACTCCCGATGTGATTTCTGCCCCATGCTCTTATGACCTTGGCGTGAGGTCAAAATATCATAAGTCACATGTCAAGTTCTGCCCGTCATTATCCAGGTTAATCTGAACCCACCCGTACATACCCTTGACGTAGGCCAAAATAGTAGTACGACTGTCCCAAACCAACGCATCTATCTATGCAACAGATAAATACCCGGCAGCTACCAATCACTATGCCTTGGCGTGAGGTCAAAATACATAGCTTGAATACTACCGAATATTTAACTGAAATGACGGAGGGCAACGAATGGTTTCTGGCGAAAACCTTTAACGTAATGAACTTGATATCGTTGAAGGAACGGATAGCTTTTAAAAATATAGTGACGAGAACCGTTGCTAAAGAGGTCACTCCCGGTGAAGGGATCTCGGCTCTTTCCCCGTAGAATGAGGTGCAGGATATCCCAACTGAATACCACGGTGCAAAGCAAAAGTAATCGGCTATAGTGAAGTTAATGCCCTGACGCAAACTTCTGTCCAAGGGGTCACTCCCGGTGAAGGGATCTCGGCCCTTACCTCGTCGACTGAGGAGCAGGATATTCCAAATGAATACCGCGATGCAAAACAAAAGTGAACGTCCTTGCAATAACAGCTTTTTGAAAAATGTTCCAACAACATCAGATTAGGTTTGTTTTAACTTGCATTGATCCGAATCAATGCAGTCCCATCAATTGATCACACCACAAAGAATGAAAACATACTGATGTACGTATATGCCATCCGCATTCGCAACTGGGTCCCGTCATTACCCGTTAGGTTAGCTAACTAACGACAGAGCGGGGACTGGACTAGCGCGGATGTAAAACATATACAACATCTACTAGTATATATACCAATATATTATATTCGCTCAAGGCGTGAATAGAATGCAACATCACAGAGAATGAACAGCATCACAGAAACAATAGAGATATCTGGGATCCCCGGGTTTCACAGAGCCACTGCTGAAACCCGACGTTCCCCTGGTCGTGTGGATAGCCTGTGCAATGAAATCCTAGACCCCTACGGGTGCGGCAAGTCACCCGCCAAAACCTGAAGCGAGGCAGCCCCCTTCAGCGCCGTGAATGGACCACCCAGCACTTCATGGAATCCGGTAACTTGGGCACCCCTTCTGGGTCAACCTGTACCCCCTACGAGTGCGGCGAATATCCCGCCAATCCTAGAGTGAAGCCCCCTCCGTCTCAATGCCATGAGATGCGGGCTTGTTGCCCTCCAGAATCCGGCTATCCGTGCACCCCTCCGCGGGGTAATCCTAGTACAGAAAGTAAAATATACATACAACGGGTACATCGACCGCAACCAGGTCGTGCCCCAAAATAATAATACAAACTGGCAGTGACGGCAGTCCACAAGTCGGACGCTCGCCCCGCAATATCAAATGTACATAATACAACCACAACTGTACTAGCATTGCATCCAGGCTATCCCCCACGACCGATCCGCAACATCACAGCAAAAACAGAACATCAACGTGAAAGTCACGTTCGCAAATCCGTCTAACCGGGCTATAGCAGTTAGACCGGATTTACCGATCAAGTGACATTCACGGTCGCAGATATAATGTAAATACTGTGAAAAATGTGTTTAAAATATCCGATCGATCAAAAAATTAACAAGTGGGCCCCCAAGCAAAACTGTAGTACTCACAGAAATAATTGGCCCAATATTAATATTCCAAAACCCAAATTTTAAGCCCACAAAGACACTGTAGAAATTGGGCGCAGAGATCTCAACAGTGCGCGGCGGAAATGCGGCCAAATGCGGAAGCGGTGATAAACTTAAATTTTGCGGACTTAGCAAACCGGCACCACCGCGCACTAAACACCCGGATCGAACCATTAACAAGTCTAAGCAAGCTACAAGATAGGGAAGAGAAGTATACCGACAGATCCGAGTCCTCCGGTCTTCTCGTCGTCGTCCCGATCTCCTGCGGAATGTCCCGTCTCCTCTTCGTCGCCGGAAGTGCACCACATCGCCTACTTCTTTTACGGGCTCCCACCTCAATGCCGAGGCAACTCGGGCACGAAGCCGGCTACTCGACGTGCCCAAGATTTGCTGTAGAATGTGTGAAGAACCATGTCTCACTTTGGGTTTGTGGAATTGCCTTTTTAGTGGAGGAAAAGAACTTGGAATTTTGGAGAGTCTTGTTGTGTGATTTTTGGAGCATGAAGAGAACCAAAAATGCCACACTAAAAATCAATCAACCCCCCACAAGGGATGGCCGGCCCATGTATCTCCAAGAGAGAGGGAAAAGTCAAGGGGGAGGTGACCATATCAATCATGCAAGTGAGAGAGAGAGGAATGGTTATCATAAGGAATAATGATCACAAAGAAACACCAACACTCAACAACCAAATCATGCAAAGAAATGATCACCAAAAGAGAACCTCACTCCACCACAATCATCATGAAAACCATGTCATATGAAAGTCAAGCCATGATGGAGTAGTCAAGAAGTCAAGGTCAAGGAATGGTGCAACCATCATGACTCAAGAATATGCAAAGACCCCCTCCATAAACACTTATTTGCAACAATGCAAATAAGCCCTCCTCCACCAAACTTCGGCCAATGATCGATACAAAGGAAATTGGCCGAAACGGAAAGCAAACTGGCAACTCCAGAAAACTGGTCCCGTAATAAATTACAGGAAAATCCCGATCTGTGCATACACACCCGCATCTGTATTTCGACCGAAATACAAATGCAATGAGACAAAGTCTACACTGTACTATACTAGGATCCGACTTAAACCAAAGCCGGCTAGTAATATCTGTTCGATCCTGATCCGTGCAATACCGCCCATATCTGATCGAACCCTTCCATATAACCATACGGCCTATAGTACAAACTGTCCGATCCTGATCCGTGCAATACCGCACGTATCTGATCGGACCTTGCCATTTCTCCATACGGCCTCTACAACCTTTCGCCCGAAAGCTGAGTAACTGAAATGTGGGGGACTCTAAAGACTCATCAACACCTTGGTTGTGGATTTAACCACTAGCACGTTAGAGGTATAAGCCAATACATAACGGGCTACCAGGTATTGACCAAAAGGGACGTCTGTGAGCGAACTCAGCCTGACTCCCTACTGAGCCTGTCAGTGACAATATCCGTACAGTCCGGTCCGTTCGTCTATGAGCATCGCATGGCGGGCCTAGGTGGTTGGTAAAAGTCAGACCCCCAAAAGCAGTACAAGTCGTGTCGGAGTGTAGCCCAGAACACCCTGAGATACTACTGGAATACCTACCAGTAAATCTCCTTGCCTCGGCCGAGGGCTTCGTGTAATGGCTCTCCTAGACACAGCACGACCTCACCCCCAATACCGGGAGAGACGAACCCTTGAAGATACGCTCACTGCCTCCATGTGGCTCGGGACTGTACCCAACTAAAACCTGTTTGCACGACTCTTTTGAGCCGTGGTAGGGTAGTAATCAAAGTACAGTGGGAACTCACACGAGACAAATGACGATCCCCAGGTCGTTGAACTAACCTGCACACATGTCACCAGGGAACTGCCATCTGACGTCTGGTATATGACCAACTAGCATATTCCCGGCGAGTCCTGTCCGGTGTACTCATAACCCAATGAGCACGTGTATACATCTTAGGTGATCCAATTGACACCAGTGGCTTGTGAGACCGGCCACCGCCCCTCGTCGGGGTCTCGACTGTATACACTAGTCTACTATGGAGAATCGATGCCCTGTCTCGAAACTCTCAAGACTAGGGACCTTTTTAAGGATATGCTTATAGACCCCCAGCTCCCACTTATATGATCGCCCTCATACTGCTGGTGGTCAAGCAAGAATCCTAGGGGCTCTATCAACGTGTAATAGCGACGTGTCAGGTCACTTAAAACAGTACACGATGATAAAGGTAAACCAGATAGTATACTATCATTTCGAGTAAGACTGTCCTACCGGGATAGGTCCTCCCTCAATCATTGCAATCACGTACCTGTGATCCAATAATTGACTCTGAGGGCACTATCTCCAACAGTTTGCACACCCCGCGGGCTCACGGTTTGAACCGAGAAGCCGCGGGGTGGAGCGTGCGCACCCCGGGGACACCCGGGGGGGACCGAATGGCTGGGCCCACTCCCCAAGACCACCACAAGGTGGTCTTGGCGGTGGGGACCCGAAACAACCCCACCTTAGGCAGTTTCGGGTCTGCCTCACCCCCTGGCCACCTCATGATGGCCTCGGGGGTGGGGTACCCCCTCTACGCCCTCCATTTGACAATTAATTTTTGGATCTTCGCCTCCGCGAAGATTCGGGCGGGTTTCGAGTTCGTTTCGACTCCCGGATTGACTTAAAACGATAGGTTTTAGAACTTTAGCTCACTGGATTTTTCAAGTCTTGGAAAAATTGGTTAAGTTTGCTAATTGCGTGCGGAATTTTAATGTCGCAGTTACTTTACTAGCTTTATGATGTGTGTGATACAATTATTAGAATCCGGAATAATTAGTTTTATGAAAACTAGTTAGTATGTTGTAAAGCTAGCCTTTTAATCTCAATTGATCTATTACCACGAAGTTTTGATTCGGATCAAAACTCCATCGTAATTGCGTATTGTACGCGATCACTAAGCCGGGAATCTTGTTAAATTATCCGACAACTAATTGAAAAGTGTTTTCAATTTGAGACAAAATGCAAGTTTTATAAGTTAGGCAGGAAATCCGGAATATGAGATATTCCGGGTTTATGATGTCTAAGGATATTGTGGATTCTAATTATTGTAGTTTTCTTTTTTCTTTTCTGCGCCATAAGTGTAATATATGGGGTATCCCAATCTTGGTTCTATATATCAACAAGTTTTAGGGATACACATATTTATTTACGTTGATGATATGTGATATCATGTGTTGCTGTTGATATGATTTATTGGATTGTCGTGAAAGAATAGCCGGGGGGTATTATGTGAGATGAGAGTTTTTATTTTCATTCATGTAAAATCTGTATGTAATATTCTTTTATTGGGACCTTCTGGGTTGAGGATGATGTCACCACTGTTGTATATTATTTACTTTTCCGCATTAGGATAGTCCCAAGGCGGGGAGCACAAGTAACAGGGTTCTAGAGTCCAGTGGGAGACCATCTCAAGGAGTTGAGACCGGGTCTCCTAACTCTAGAATTGGCAGGGTTACTTGCCGCTCTAGTAGGAATCTAGGATGTGGGTTTGGCTATTCATCATGACCGTGGAATCTGTGTTTTACATTACTGGCTAAATTTAAAACACAGACATCCTAGTATATCCAATATTTCATATATTGCTTCTGCTGCTTGTTTCTGTGATGTTGATCATATAACTGCGTGAGACGAATGTACTATTATATATATGATATATAATAAATGTTGCTTATGTTTTGCACCCGCGCTGGTCCATCCCCCGCTCTGCGGGTAGTTAAGTAACGTAATGGTGCATGACGGGGCCCCGTGGCGAATGCGGATGGTATAAGCGTACGTTCTATTTTCGTTTCATTTTTCTGTAATGTTTAGAAAACATTAATTGATGGGACTTCATTGATGAGATTAATGAAAAGAAAGAAACCAAAAGATGTTGTAGAATCAAATTTTCAAAAAGAGTAGCTCTAGTTTTTGCTTTGCATAGTAGTATTCCTTGATGAATATCCAACACCTCATTCGATGAGGAAAGAGCCGAGATCCCTTCACCGGGAGTGACCTTTTTAGCGAAACTATCAAATCCTACAACCCACTCGGTTTTGTCTTTTGATTGCTTCTCTAGTTCTTGCTTTGTATAGTGGTATTCCTGAATATCTGCACCTCATTCGATGAGGAAAGAGCCGAGATCCCTTCACCGGAAGTGACCTCTTTAGCGAAGCTAGAAAAGCCACAAAACACTCCTTTTCAAAATCACTAGATTCTACAACGATATCAAGTTCATTACGCTCATGGTTTTCTTAAAAACCTGCATAGCCCTTCGTCATTTCAGAAAAGTATCATTTAGTATTCGTGCTGCGTTTGTTGACCTCTATCAAGGCGTAGTATGTGGTAACTTATTAGTGCTTATCTGTCAGCATGTGATGAGATTGGATTAGGGTGGTCGTGCTGCCTTGTTGACCTCCGTCATGGGTCGTGCGGGTGGGTTTAATTCAATCAAGAAATGAACGGGTTGAACTTGACTAGCGTCCTATGGTTTGTTGACCTCCGTCAAGGTTATAGGAAGCTAGGGGTAAAAACCATTATCGGGAATTTCAAGTGTTGAAATTTGCAATGAGATTGCATACCTTCTATATGATAGTTGGATCCCGATACCCACTACGAGTAAGAGTTTCTCCTGGGAGAATTTTGCACTATACAATTAGCTAATCAAGTAGGTGTCTGGAAAGGTGTCAACGGTGCTATGCCTCTAGGGAAACGAGGTTTATTTTAATTAGGTCCGTGCGAAAGCACGGGGAACCTCCCTCGGAGTATCGATACCTGCCTGGCCGAACGATTGGCGAACTTGTAGAGTGTAATTAATCCCGGCCAATCTTACCTTTTAGAGTTTGAAGGAAGATTTGATAAAAATAGTGGGAGACATCCTGATTAGATAAAATAACCAATCTAATCTTGCAAAAGGGTGCACGCAAAGTGATTATCCTTCTCTCTCTCCTGGTAGCGACCAATGAAATGCTTTAATCAAGATAATAATATGGATGTATTGACCGAACCTTCTTATTATACTGGGCTAGGTTCCACTCTGTCTTATGATTGTCATAAGCAAGGAATAGGGGAATATACGGATTCCCACGCCACCCAAACGAAGAAAAATCATGATAATGCATTGTCTTCGGGTGTGTTCGTTACCAAGAACTGTTTCTTAGTTTACTCTACGTCCTGGGTATTGGATACCAGACGAGGATTCCACACATGTAATTTGTTACATGTGCTACAGAAAGGTGGAGAAATGGGAAATGGTGATATGTCTCTAGTAGTAGAGATGGTGCAATTGTTGCAGCCAAAGCAGTTGGCAGATATCACCTATTGTTACCAACTGGTAATACATTGATTCTAAGCGACTGTTATTCCGTACAAAAAATATTGTGAATATTTTCCTGAATCAAGTGTTGATTGGGTATGGTACGTTGTATAACAATATACACGTTCTGAATCAAAACACAGTTCTAACGTACAGAACACAAACAAGAGGAACAATTCAGAAATGAATGAAATCTTCTTATGGCATTGTAGACTGGGTCATATTGATGAAACAAGACTAGCTAAAGTTCCATAAGGATGCATATTTGAATCTGTTCGAATTTACAACTTATGAAACTGGCCAGTCATGTCTCAAAGACTAGGTGACCAAATCTCCGTTTACTGGAAACGGAGAATGAGCTACTAAACTCTTTGACAGATACATAGAGATGTATGCGGTCCTATGTCTACATATGCCTGGGATGGTTCCGCGTACTTTATTAGATTCACCGATGTTCTCTCAAGATACGGATATGTGCTCTTGTTGAAACACAAAACTAAATCTTTTGAGAATTTCAAGGAATATAAGTACGAAGTTGAGAACCAGATGGGTAAAGGTATTCAAATCCTTCGATATGATCGAGGAGAAGAATACCGGAGCACGGAATTCCGAGACTATTTAAAAGAGAATGAGATTCTCTCTCAGCTTACTCCTCCGTATACACCACAGCACAACGATATATCGGGGTGGAGGAATCACACCTTATGAGATATGGTGCGCTCTATGATGAGTACTACTGAGTTGCCTATTTCCTTTCAGGGACATGCACTTGAGAAGATGCATACCTATTGAATAGAGTTCCAATCAAATCCGTTGCCTACCACTCCATATGAGATATGGAATGGGAAGAGACCATCTCTTAAATGAGTTAAGATATGGAGTTGTCTTGCATATGTTGAAAAGATAAATCTGGACAAGCTCGAGGCAAGGCCAGTTCTGTGCAAGTTTGTAGGATATCCCAACCATTCGCGAGGGTATATCTTCCACCACACCGAGGAACAAAAGATGTTTTGTTTCTCGACATGCCACCTTTTTAGAAAAGGAATTTCTTGTAGAAGAAATTAGTGGCGATGAGGTAGAACTGGAAGAAGTTCCAGCAAAGCAAACTATAACTGACGATTTGGTGGAACCGGAGGATTCAATAGTCCCCGACAAACCGCAACCACTCCGCAGATCTAGTTGGGTTCCTCATCCACCTGAGAGATACTACGGTTTTCTCATAGACGGTGCGCTCCGCAGATCTAGTTGGGTTCCACATCCACCTGAGAGATACTACGGTTTTCTCATAGACGGTGAGAGTGAGGATTGCACATGTAGATGATGACCCAATTAGTTTCGAGCAGGCCATCACAAGTGGTGACTATGTGAAATGGCTGGATGCTATGCGATCTGAGATAGAATCCATATGCACCAGCAAAGTGTTGACTTTGCATGTTGCTCCTGAAGGGGTAAAACCCATCGGGAGCAATAGGATCTTTGAGTAAGATAATTTGGTGTAGATGAAAAAGTTGAGACTTTCAAAGAAATGCTTCAATCCTCAGGATCCTACTTGCCATTGCTGCATACCATGACTACGATATCTGGTAGACTACACGTCAAAACCGCTATTCTAAATGGTGATTTAGTAGAGAGAGTGTATATGACAGTGACAGAGGCCTTGCTAGACAGTGGGAGCAGCGGAAGCATGTGCACGCTGCTTAAATCCATCTACGGGTTAAAGCAGGCATCGCGGAGAAGGAACATCTGTTATAATGAAGCTGTCAAAGAGTTTGACTTCATCAAAAAGGTAGATGAACCATGTATAAATAAGAAGGTTGTGTTGCGCCACGACAGCGCCCCGGCCGTCTATCCGAGGCCAAAATGTGGAATCAAAATTTTTCTTAACTTTAAACTGGCGCTACCGCGGACAATATACCCGGATCGTAACCATTAACCGATACTAGCAAATAAGAGAAAGGGTGAGAGATGTACCGAGTGATCCGAGTCCTCCGGTCTTCTCGTCATCGTCCCGATCTCCCGCGGAAACTCCGGTCGTCGCATCCTTGCCGGAAGGGCACCACATCGTCTGTATCTTTTACGGGCTCCCACCTCAATACCAAGACAACTCGGGCG
Organism: Agapanthus africanus; assembly: GCA_030015575.1. NCBI lineage: Eukaryota > Viridiplantae > Streptophyta > Magnoliopsida > Asparagales > Amaryllidaceae > Agapanthus > Agapanthus africanus. The sequence continues at coordinate 61,258,962 of JASDDO010000029.1, forward strand.
CGAAGTTGGCTAGCCGACGCGCCCAAAATTAGCTGTAGAATGTAGTGTAGAATCATAGTCTCTTTTGGGTTGGTGAAGTTGCCTTGATGGAGGAATCAACAAGATATGAACTTGGGGATTTTTGTAGCAATGAAAAATGATATGAGTGATAATTTTTCCCACACCAAATGAAACTCTTTCATTTTCTCCTCCCCTCTCCAATTGTGGCCGGCCCATGCAATTATGGAAATGGTGGAGGGATAAACACAAATCATGAAGGGAGGTGAGTGTAGGATAAAGCAAGAGGTGACCACAAACAAACATCAACCATGCTTATTACTTACATCAAACCCATACCCACTCAAATCTCATTAATGCAAAATCATGGATGAAAGATATCATAATGAAGACATTTGCAAGAAAAACCCCTCCACAAAGTGTTATTTGCAAACTTGCAAATAACCCCCTCCATCGGAAAAGTCCGGCCGAGAAAGAACAAAGGAAAACCGGCCGGAACGGAATGCAAACTGGAAACTCCAAAAAACTGGTCCCGTAATAAATTACAGGAAAACTCCGATACTGTGCATACACACCCGCATCTGTATTCCGTCCGGATACAAATGCAATGAGACAAAATCTACACTGTACTAAACTAGGACCGGCTTAAACCAAAGTCGGCTAGTAATATCCGTTCGATCCTAATCCGTGCAATACCGCACGTATCGGATCGAACCCTGCCGTATATCCATACGGCTACTAGTACAAACCGTCCGATCCTGATCCGCGCAATACCGCACGTATCTGATCGGACCCTGCCATATCTCCATACGGCCTCTACAGCGTTTCACCCGAAAGCTGAGTAACTAAATGTGTGGTGGACTCTAAAGACTCTTCAATACTATGGCTGTGGATTTAACCACTAGCACATCAGAGGTATAAGCCAATACGTAACGGGCCACCAGCTATTGACCAAAAGGGACGTCGATGAGCGAACTCATCCTGACACCCTACTGAGCCTGTCAGTGACAATATCCGTACAGTCCGGTCCGTTCGTCTATGAGCATCGCATGGCGGGCCTAGGGGGTTGGTAAAAGTCAGACCCCCAAAGGCGGTACAAGTCGTGTCGGAGTGTAGCCCAGAACGCCCTGAGATACTACTGGAATACCTACCAGTAAATCTCCTGCCTCGGCCGAGGGCTTTGCGTAATGGCTCTCCTAGACACAGCGCGACCTCACCCCCAATACCGGGAGAGACGAACCCCTGCAGATCCGCTCACTGCCTCCATGTGGCTCGGGACTGTACCCAACTAAAACCTGTTTGCACGACTCCTTTGAGCCGTGGTAGGGTAGTAATCAAAGCACAATGGGAAATCACACGAGACAAATGACGATCTCAGGTCGATGAACTAACCTGTACACATGTCACCTGGGAACTGCTATCTGACGTCTGGTATAATCCCAACTAGCAGGTTCCCGGCGAGTCCTGTCCGGTGTACTCATAACCCAATGAGCACCTGTATACATCTTAGGTGAACCAACAGACACTAGTGGCTTGTGAGACCGGCCACCGCCCCTCGTCGGGGTCTCGACTGTATACACTAGTCTACTCTGGAGAATCGATGCCCTGTCTCGAAACTCCCACGACTAGGGACCTTTTAAGGATGTGCTTATAGACTCCTGCTCTCACTTATATGATCGCCCTCATACTGCTGGCCGTCAAGCAAGAATCCTATGGGCTCTATCAACGTGTAATAGTGACATGTAAGGTCACCTGAAGCAGTACACGATGATAAAGGTAAACCAGATAGCATACTATCATCTCGAGTAAGACTGTCCTACCGGGATAGGTCCTCCCTCAATCATTGCAATCACGTGCCTGTGATCCAATAATCGACTCTGAGGGCACTATCTCCAACAATCTCCCACTTGCACTCAAGGCTAATTATTGCGATGTCGCATACTCACAGCCCGTGTGATACCGAACACCCAACTCCTCTACTAGTCAGTCTCACAAAGCCTGTTTGCGAAACTCTTGTGATCGAGGAATAGCCTCAGTGAGTGGATCCTCCTGGATGTTTCTTTCTATGTCTCTCTATATCTCAAGTTCGCGGAGAAAACCATCTCCCGAAATGAGCAATACCTGTCTTAGAATGTCTGGATGTCTGATGGGACCGAGCTCATAAATGAACTCCAAATCCAAACTTCTTAGACTGTATCGTCAACTGAACTTAATCAGTATCCTGCGCCATGCCTCCCTCAGTATTGCCTTGGATCACCTGTCCAAAATACTGCCCCTTGTCAGAGGGAAAACTATAACTCTGACAGCCACTCTGCCATCCATGTCACCTTGGAAGCCTGGAGTGACAACCGTCTCCTAAAAGAGGCTGTCGTTATCACATCCCTAGAACATTCACTTATGTTCTAAAACTGCTTCCGATTGTTTCTCCAGGATTGGATTAATATCAACTTATTGCATCTACTGCAAGAACAACATCTGGTGTGGTACTTAACATCTCATGATTGACTCAATTGCCTAAGCAAGTGATCTGTCAATCATGCGTATCCCTCTCCCCTTTAGTCTGTAAGTCATCTTTAGAGAGGGTGACTCCATTACCTGCAGGTGTACTACCGTGCCTGGAGTCGTCCATTCTAAATACTCATAGAATGCTGTCGAAGTACCCAGATTGGGAAACCACCCAAATCTAGATCTAAAACCATAGATCTAGTGACCAGAATGTCTGATATAATATCCAAGTCCTGTGTGGAGAAACCACTGTGTGACGACCAAAGTATAACCGATCGTAGTATAGGAATGTCACTTCCTACTCTGTGTATGTCATCAAATACCAGGACATCACACCCTACTACCTTCTTAACAGATCCATCCCCTATTCTGATGACGTCAAACCTATGACTGTCACATCAGAAATAGATTATCTATCTCCTCTATATCTGCTTTAGTCTATAAATAGACATAAGCCTGATGTCCACCAATGCATCCGCTGCTCCCACTGACTACGACAACCCTTTGGCAGAGTCATATAGACGCGCACTTCTAAAGCTAGTTTAGAACGACGCTATACTCATCCTCCCACCGGGTCTCGCAGCCTGGAACAACAGCAATGGCAAGTGTGGGTAAACAAGAACTTCCCTGTCACCGTCCTTGAGGCTATCGGAGTACCTCTCGGGTGCCTGAAGTTACCCACCGTATCTGCGGAGTGGCCAATGGAATGTCAAATCAGATTGAATCTTTAGGTTCCTTATCAAATCTTCAGTAATCGTTTGCGGTTCTGGAATCGCTTCCAGTTCTACCATACTCCCATTACTGTTTTCTGAAAAATAACCATTTCCTTTTAAAATGTGGCGAGTTAAGAACAATATCACTATTGATCTTCCATATGGTAGAAAATCAACCCTCGTCATAGCCTGGGTCGACCCACAAACAGCCATTACAGAAACGTGCCTTGAGTTGTCCAGTGTCTGGTTTTAATCATAAGCCGGACAACTCCCCGTACCTTAACATCGTTAAGATATGAACTGTTCTATATCCAATATAGAACCAGAGGCACTGATTTAAATGAACCAGATTCAAATCATGCAGCTATCTCCAGTGCACGTCAACTAAATGGAAGGAGGCCGATCAGCGTTACTCAACTTAGGAATGCTTCCAATTATGAGTAACCTGAAAGAGAAGCAATTTCTCTTTATCATTACTATCAACTGAATACCATACAGAAGTATCTACATCTTCGATCACTTTGAAGAATCCCGATACTTGCTACACCTGGTACTCTACTCTATTCAAATACCTATAACTCCTCAAAACTTAGACCCTGCGTTTCTACGAAACACATGTCTAAGAACTAGAGAAGTTAAAAGTAAACAGAATATAGTATGAGGACCAACCCCTCTGTCCTAATGGACACTGGACAATATACAATACTCTGTATAAGTCCGCTGAGTCTAGCAACTCTTTCACTGTGTGTCGTAGGTTGAAAACTGTACTTATGGTTAAGAAGAATTACACCGCTGTTTAATGCTCCTTACCTAACCATCCACTGATATAGGTAAATGTCATCGACATAATATCAAAAGGTATATCTCACTCTATGAAAATAGACGTACAAATATATCAATTTGAAATTGGTGCACAACAGCGGATATTCAAAACCAAATATTTGCCGACCGGCAAACAGCCCAGGTGATCTCCTCAAATATCACCGATTACAACGAATCCCGATATAATGAGGATGATCACCCTATTCCCAATAACTTACTCCCACTCATCATCTGTAAAACCATACAGATGTGAGAATCAAACCTGGTAAATACATACCCTGGAGCAAGTGTCCAATCGGGAAATCAGTTTTTCTTTTAACAGTATACAGTTGAACTGAAACATTGAAATGTTTCGGTAGGGTATCCTGGTATTCCTAGTAATGCCTCTACCATTATCCAGATTCACAACTATAACCGTATAATTCTTTGCCACATCTCCAAATCCCTTTATATGTCTTTAGTCATTACCTTCTGCACACCCCTTTAGGCCAATTGGTTTTCTTCCTTCCCTACCGTTCGGCACCAGCCTATGGTTTGGAAGAAGACTATCCAATAAGCATATAAGGTGTACTGTCCTAATCCTAGGAGCACTCGCAAAGCGAGAGAAGGTGAAGATAAAAGACAACCGAATAAACCTTATTCCTATTTCTCCTGAACCAGAATCCATCCCCGAACTGGAACAAGTTCCTTTCGAGTTCGTATATAACCATACGATGGAGTATCCAAAAACTTGGGATCTTCGTAGTGATACGGAGTGTCCTGGAGAAATACAAAGGTGATTTAGGATTGGCGAAGAAATACTCGGTTTGGTCGTGAATAGCAGTCGCAATTTACTTTGCCCTCTTACTAATCCCTTGCTTTGTCTTAACTTAATACCTTCTGTACACCATTGTTATGCTAATTGGTTTTCTTCATTCCCCACCGTTCGGCACCAGCCTAAGGTTTGAAAGAAGACTATCCAATTTGCATAATAGGTGTACTATCTCCTAAACCAAGGAGTACTCGCAATGAGAGAAGGTGAATAGAAAAGACAACTGAATAATCCTATTCGTTTTCTCCAGAACCAGAAACCATCCTCGAATAAATTCCTTCGAGTTCGTATCTAACCATATGATGGTTTTGTCCAATGGAAGTGGACGTTCGTAGTAATACGGGGTGTCCTGGAGAAAAGGGTAAAAGTAGGAGTGGCAAGGAGGTCTGCAACTCAGACAATCCAAAAGCCTGTGTTAAGAAGGTTCGGTCAACTTGGTCACTGAGTCATAGTCCAGGGTCGGGTCAATGGTCGCTGCCAAAGAGAGAGAGAAAAGAAACACTCAGCGTGCACTCTAACCTAGATCAGAATGGTTATCACTTTATCTAATCAGGAAACCTCCCACTGTACCTCAAATTCTCCTCCAAACCTGAAAGAAGAATTAGTCGGGATCACCCGAGGAGTAAACCAACTCATCAGTGGGAATCGGGATCCAACTATCATCGCATGATAACTTGACGGAATCCACTCAAGTCACCACACTCCAGAAGGTATGCGCATATCTGGCAAGTTTCAGTTCTTTTGAAACTCCCGATGTGATGTTTTTACCCCTAGGACTCAAGTGACCTTGACGGAGTCAACAAATCAAAGAGTCCTAGTCAAGTCCAACCCGTCATTATCTGGATTGCATTAAACCCACCCGTACGTGCCCTTGACGGAGTCAACAAGGCCGCACGACTGTCCTAATCAATCCCATTTATGCAACAAATAAGCACCACTTAGCTACCGTACACTACGCCTTGACGGAGTCAACAAACGCAACACGAATACTAAATGATACCCATAAGAAATGACGGAGGGCTACGAATGGTTTCTGGCGAAAAACCTTTAACGTAATGAACTTGATATCGTTGAAGGAACTGCATAGCCTTTTATAAAAATATAGTGACGAAAACCTTCGCTAAAGAGGTCACTCCCGGTGAAGGGATCTCGGCTCTTTCCCCGTAGAATGAGGTGCAGGATATTCCAACTGAATACCACGATGCAAAGCAAAAGTAATCGGCTATTGTGAAGTTAATGCCCTGACGCAAACTTCTGTCCAAGGGGTCATTCCCGGTGAAGGGATCTCGGCCCTTGCCTCGTCGACTGAGGAGCAGGATATTCCAAATGAATACCACGATGCAAAACAAAAGTGAACGTCCTTGCAATAACAGCTTTTTGAAAAAGTGTTCCAACAACATCAGAATAGGTTTGTTTATCTTGCATTGATCCGAATCAACGCAGTCCCATCAATTGATCACACCACAAAGAACGAAAATATACTGACGTACGTATATGCCATCCGCATTCGCCACTGGGTCCCGTCATCACCCGTTAGGTTAGCTAACTAACGGCAGAGCGGGGACAGGACTAGCGCGGATGAAAAACATATACAACATCTACTAATATATATACCGATATATAGTATTTCGCTCAAGGCGTGATAAAATGCAACATCACAGAAATATGCAGCATCACAGAACAATACAGATATCTGGAAGCCCCGGGTTTCACAGAGCCGCTGCTGAAACCCGACGTTCCCCTGGTCGTGTGGATAGCCTGTGCAATGAAAACCTAGACCCCTACGGGCACGGCAAGTCACCCGCCAAAACCTGAAGCGAGGCAGCCCCCTTCAGCAACGTGAATGGACCACCCAGCACTTCACGGAATCCGGTAACTCGGGCATCCCTCCTGGGTCAACCTGTACCCCCTACGAGTGCGGCGAATAGCCCGCCAATCCTGGAGTGAAGCCCCCTCCGTCCCAATGCCATGAGATGCGGGCTTGTTGCCCTCCAGAACCCGGCTATCCGTGCACCCCACCGCGGGGCAATCCTAGTACAGAAAGTAAAATATACATACACCGGGTACATCGACCGCAACCAGGTCGTGCCCCAAAAGAATAATACAAACAGGCAGTGACGGCAGTCCACATGTCGGACGCTCGCCCCGCAATATCAAATGTACATAATACAACAATACAGTACTAGCATTGCATCCAGGCTATCCCCCACGACCGATCCGCAACATCACAGCAAGATCACAGAACATCAACGTGAAAGTCACGTTCGCAAATCCGTCTAACCGGGCTATAGCAGTTAGACAGGATTTACCGATCAAGTGATCTTCACGGTCGCAGATATAATGTAAATACTGTGAAATAATGTGTTTAAAATATCCGATCGATCAAATATTAACAAGTGGGCCCCCAAGCAATACTGTAGCACACACAGAAAATCTGGGCCCAATATTAATATTCCAAAAACCCCAAAAATTATCCTATAAGCCCACTGGAAAAATATGATACAGTGAAGAGACCAACGCGCGGCGGAACCGCGGCCCAAGGGGGGGTTTGGCCGCGGTTCCGCGCTTCAGTCATCGACTGACTGTGTCGAATTTTCCCAGTAGTCTTAGAATTTCATGTACATCAATTTTCTACAACCTGAAAAATTTTTAGAGCCCGGAAAAAATCGACAGAAAACTGATGCATGCAAAAACGCGGATTTTGGAATTTTGGTCGATCGGATAAGTAAAACGCATTAGAAAAAGCTAGGCTAGGTTAATGGCGTGGCTCTGATACCATGTTGCGCCACGGCAGCGCCCCGGCCGTCTATCCGAGGCCAAAATGCGGAATCAAAATTTTTCTTAACTTTAAACTGGCGCTACCGCGGACAATATACCCGGATCGTAACCATTAACCGATACTAGCAAATAAGAGAAAGGGTGAGAGATGTACCGAGTGATCCGAGTCCTCCGGTCTTCTCGTCATCGTCCCGATCTCCCGCGGAAACTCCGGTCGTCGCATCCTTGCCGGAAGGGCACCACATCGTCTGTATCTTTTACGGGCTCCCACCTAAATACCGAGGCAACTCGGGCGCGAAGTTGGCTAGTCGACGCGCCCAAGATTAGCTGTAGAATGTAGTGTAGAATCATAGTCTCTTTTGGGTTGGTGAAGTTGCCTTGATGGAGGAATCAACAAGATATGAACTTGGGGATTTTTGTAGCAATGAAAAATGATATGAGTGATAATTTTTCCCACACCAAATGAAACTCTTTCATTTTCTCCTCCCCTCTCCAATTGTGGCCGGCCCATGCAATTGTGGAAATGGTGGAGGGATAAACACAAATCATGAAGGGAGGTGAGTGTAGAATAAAGCAAGAGGTGACCATAAACAAACATCAACCATGCTTATTACTTACATCAAACCCATACCCACTCAAATCTCATTAATGCAAAATCATGGATGAAAGATATCATAATGAAGTCATTTGCAAGAAAACCCCCTCCACAAAGTGTTATTTGCAAACTTGCAAATAACCCCCTCCATCGGAAAAGTCCGGCCGGGAAAGAACAAAGGAAAACCGGCCGGAACGGAATGCAAACTGGCAACTCCAGAAAACTGGTCCCGTAATAAATTACAGGAAAACCCCGATACTGTGCATACACACCCGCATCTGTATTCCGTCCGGATACAAATGCAATGAGAAAAAATCTACACTGTACTAAACTAGGACCGGCTTAAACCAAAGCCGTCTAGTAATATCCGTTCGATCCTAATCCGTGCAATACCGCACGTATCGGATCGAACCCTACCATATATCCATATGGCTACTAGTACAAACCGTCCGATCCTGATCCGCGCAATACCGCACGTATCTGATCGGACCCTGCCATATCTCCATACGGCCTCTACAGCGTTTCGCCCGAAAGCTGAGTAACTGAATGTGTGGTGGACTCTAAAGACTCGTCAATACTATGGCTGTGGATTTAACCACTAGCACGTCAGAGGTATAAGCCAATACGTAACGGGCCACCAGCTATTGACCAAAAAGGACGTCGATGAGCGAACTCATCCTGACACCTTACTGAGCCTGTCAGTGACAATATCCGTACAGTCCGGTCCGTTCGTCTATGAGCATCGCATGGCGGGCCTAGGGGGTTGGTAAAAGTCAGACCCCCAAAGGCGGTACAAGTCGTGTCGGAGTGTAGCCCAGAACGCCCTGAGATACTACTGGAATACCTAACAGTAAATCTCCTGCCTCGGCCGAGGGCTTTGCGTAATGGCTCTCCTAGACACAGCGCGACCTCACCCCCAATACCGGGAGAGACGAACCCCTGCAGATCCGCTCACTGCCTCCATGTGGCTCGGGACTGTACCCAACTAAAACCTGTTTGCACGACTCCTTTGAGCCGTGGTAGGGTAGTAATCAAAGCACAGTGGGAACTCACACGAGACAAATGACGATCTCAGGTCGATGAACTAACATGTACACATGTCACCTGGGAACTGCTATCTGACGTCTGGTATAATCCCAACTGGCAGGTTCCCGGCGAGTCCTGTCCGGTGTACTCATAACCCAATGAGCACCTGTATACATCTTAGGTGAACCAACTGACACCAGTGGCTTGTGAGACCGGCCACTGCCCCTCGTCGGGGTCTCGACTGTATATACTAGTCTACTAATGGAGTATCGATGCCCAGTCTCGTAACTCCCACGACTAGGGACCATTTAAGGATGTGGTTATAGACCCCAGCTCCCACGTATATGATCGCCATCATACTGCTGGTCGTCAAGCAAGAATCCTAGGGGCTCTATCAACGTGTAATAGCGACCTGTAAGGTCACCTGAAACAGTATACGATGATAAAGGTAAACCAGATAGCATACTATCATCTCGAGTAAGACTGTCGTCCCGGGATAGGTCCTCCCTCAATCATTGCAATCACGTGCCTGTGATCCAATAATTGACTCTGAGGGCACTATCTCCAACAGGTTGTAGAGAGTATGGTTATATTTCTCGTATTGTACGCAGATGACATACTCTTGATAGGAAAGGGTGTTCTTATGCTACACTCGGTCAAGCACCTCTTATCACACAGGTTATCCATGAAAGATCTAACTGATGTCTCCTAGATACTGGGGATATAGATCTATAAAGATAAATCTAAAAGGATTTGGGATTGTCCCAATCTAGGTACATAGACACCATGCTAAAGGGGTTTAGTATGGATGATTCTAAACGTGGTAATGTACCCACTTGTTCAGGAATCACTCTTTCCAAAAAGATGTCTCTCAAGACTGATTTGGAGAGGGTTCACATAAAAGGGATACCCTATGTTTTGGCAGACGGATCAATCATGTATGTGATGTTATCTACCAGACCAGATGTAACTTACTCACTAGGTGTAGTGAATAAGTATCGAAAAGATCTTTGGGAAAACCTCTCGACAGCTGAAGAACATTCTTAAGTGCTTGAGAAGGACTAAAGAGATGTTCTTGGTGTATGGTAACGGTGAACTCCAGATGGAGTCCTTTACCAATTCGAGCTTCCAGAGTGATAAGGATGGCTGAAAGTCATTCACGGGTTTTGTCTTTACCCTCAGTCGAGGGACGGCTTGTTGGAAGGGTTCCAAGCTATATACCGTGGTAGACTCGTTAATAGAAGCTAAAAACATCTCTACCAACGATACTGCCAAAGAGGTTGTCTGGATGAATAGAGTTCATGAGATGAACCAGGTTCCTACCATTGGGCATCTAATACCTATGTATTGTGATGACAATGGAGCTATGGCTTTGGCCTAAGAACCCCGGTCCCGTCAGCGATCCAGACATATTCTTAAATAGTATCACCTGATCGGGGAGATAGTTGATCTCCGGTGGATCGAGGTTAGGAGAGTTGACACAGAGGATAACACAGCAGATCCACTCACCGAGGACATCCCCCAGATGCTATTCAAGAGACTTTTGGGATGTTAGGTATGAGATACTACAACAACTGGCCTTAGTGCAAGTGGGAGATGTTAGGAATATGTATTCCCTAGAGGCTATTATTGTTGATATAGTGGATGCTTGGACATATATATAGAGGACTTTCTTGCTCGGCATGATAGTAGGCTATTAGGTTACCTTTATCTTAACATGTAGACTGGTATTTATACCGTCTGCCTCTTACATGTTGATAAAGCCCTTAGGATATGTACTTGACTACCAGGACTATGATGAGATCATACTAGTGGGGCCAGGGTGGTCCAAAAGTACATCCTTTAATCAGTTCCTAGTCGAGGAAATATCGAGACTAGGGCATCGATATTCCAGAGTAGACTAGTGTGTACGTTTCTTGTCCCTTATACGGCATGGTTGATCCCACAACCATTGGTGTGTGACATTAAAGATTGTGCATAGGTGCTCATTGGAGAATGGGTACACCGAACAGGATTCGCCGAAGACTCCTATGTGGTAGTATACCTATCGTCAGATAGCAGTCCTCTGGTGACACTGGTACAGGTTAGTCTGTAGACCCGAGATCGTCATAGAGTCTTGTGCGGCTCCCACTGTGCTTTGATTTCCTCGCTACCACACTCAAAGGAGACATGCAAACAGGAGGATTTTGGGTACAGTCCCGAGTCGCATGGAGGTAATGAGCGATAGGAGGGATTTCGTCTCTCTCGGTATTGGGGATTGATGTTGCGCTATGCTCGATTGGCTATAACTGCAAGTCCCTGGCCAGGGCTGCTTATGAGATTCACTGATAAGTGTTATCAGTAGTTTCTCAAACCGTTATTGGCCAGACATTGGCATGACTTATCACGTTACTGGGGTCTGACGTTTACTATCCCTTGACATGTTATGCGACATATCAGACGAAGAGACTGGACTGTACGGTAATGTTACTGATAGGTTTCATGGAGACTATGGACAAGCCTTCATGTTGATCTTCATATCGTTCAATAACCGGGTAGCCGTTACGTCCAGCTAGTACCGCTGACGGCTTATAGGTGACTAATGTGATCATCACCTACTGCTGGCGTATTGTCGAGTCTTTAGAGTCCCACACAAAAGTTCCCTGGTTCAAGTGAAACGAAATAGGACACATATATGATGTGTGTGGGTCTGATTAAATACGTGTATGTGATACCGTATTGTAATCTGGTAGTTATCTGTTATCGGTTCGGTTATATGTGATATAACCAGATTGTTGAATCAAGTGTTGATTTGATAATGTGATATACAGATATATGATATTAGTCGGTCGTATATGATATAACTGGATTATTAAATCGAGTGTTGATTTAATAATGTGATATACATTATATGTGATATAATTATATCTTAACTAATATCATTAGCTCACTAATTATTCTTCATTATATATATATATATATATATATATATAATAATAATAATAATAATAATAAAAATGAAGCATGGCTTGATTTTCTATTTTTGAGAAAAATAGAAATGAGGTGTAAATTGAGAGCATGGTTGCAAGCATGGGCTTTATTCATAGTTTATTCATCTTGACTCACTATTCAAGCATGGTTGCAATTTTATATTGCAAAATTTCATGCTTGAATGAGAAGGGGTCAAGAGTTGCCATTCATTCCTTGCTCATTCTCAACACTTAGCCATTTTTTTCTTAGTTGCTCCCATGGTTGCTCTCTAACTTCTTCATCTTCCTCATTGCCATTATTCAAGCTTCAACCCTCACATGAGATGTGAATCATGAAGCTTGAACACAAACATGTGAGCTTTAACATCCCTTACTTCACTATCCTACACTTGACTAGCGATCAACTGTAGCGTGTTTCCTACGGTAAAGAGTTTAGTGTAGAGGTAGCTTGAGGTGGAGGGACTTCGCGTGGATCATCTTCGGCACGAAGTTCACCGGAGGAAGCTCATCCAAAGCCTCAAGTGGAGCCTAGTGGAGTCGCGGGACTACTACACGGAGCACGTGAAGTGAAGGACTCGAACTACAAAGATTGTATGCTCTTTTCTTTTCTATAGTTCATCACATCACAAAGGCAAACCATAATATTCTAGTAAAGATCTTGTTAGTCTAACTTAGCACCTAATAAAAATTAAAATTTGGCATGCTTGATATCTCTAGAACCTCATGATGGTGCTAAGGTCGACTTTCAAACTTATTTTTTGCTTGTCCACAGCAAAACAAAATCCTAAGGGAAAGGGATTGCACTGAGCTCGTGCAACAAGCCGTTAAAGCTCTAGGTGTCCCTAGTAGGAGGAGTGTTGTCTCCTGAGGGTTTTCAGCGGATTACGCGCACAAAATCCAGTCAAGTTAGCGTCATGAAGAAACTGTTGATTCTAATCTTAATATTAAGGATCAAAGCTAGAAGTTCTATTATCCTAGTTAGAAACGTCCAACCCTTATTTTTCACTCCTCACATCTTATTTAACATAAATTCATACACGTCTTTACATGGTTGTGCGAATAGTGTCGATAAGTTTTTAAGAACTTGATTAGTGTCATCATGTCATAAATACGGACCAGGATCAACTTCTAAAGGATCATACGAGTTTGAAAAGACTTAAGATTTTCTCAAGTTTCGTTCTCCTATAAGGTTTCTAGTCAGAATTTCGTTCTCCAGTTAGGTTTCAAATTAGAATTTCTATCATTTTTAACAGAGAACTAAGTCTTATTCTTCACTCCTACCATTCACCCGTTGTTGTTCATACACACCTTTCGTTATCGTGCAAAAAGTCTTTATAAATATAAACTTTCATATCTCCGCTAAAAAACTGTTTATAATAAAAAACTCGTCTCCGCCAAGATTATTCTCCCACAAAGAAATGTGAGGAGTTTTAACTCAGAGAGAACACTTGCTTGGCTTGTTTTATTTGGCGATTGGAAACTTAGCGAGCTTTGGGTCAATGACTCTTAAACCAGATGGTTTTAAGGAATTAGGTATGGAGACACCCCTAAGACTTAATTTCCTAAGTTACCAAGGCCACAAAACAAAAGGCTCATTTTGTTTGTGTTTAAAATATTCTAAAAGCGGTGAAAATGGAGATATTGGTAGCTTTTTCTTTTTAATCCCGAAGACGTGTTCATGTGGATAAGGTGTGTAATCACTCCAACTAGGTTCCAGATGGGTTATTTTTCAGACTTTTAGCTTCCATTAAAACCTAAATAATATCCTTCATATCTACTTTACTTTGTGAACTATTCTTGATATTACTTAATTCAGAAAAACCTGTTTGATCCAGAAGATGTTTATCCATTTTTCAAAAAGTTTGAGACATGTCTAACATTTCATCTAGTTCTCAAGAACTCATGACACGTGTAAAGTGATATAAAAGACGTATATTAGCTACGGCTAAACTCAAAGGAGAGTTATCTTTTGGGTCTTCAATCACTAGAAAAGGATTTAGTTGCTTCTATCTTATCAACCGAACCGTTAGACTTCGAGTCTCTGTTCCCCCGCTAGCTAACATGACGAAAATGTTTTTATATTTTTTGGAAGAAAATTTTCAATTTCTATGGGTTTTTTAATATGTATACAATGAAGAATATACACATGATGCAGCAAAATAAACGCAGTGCTCACCCCCAAACCTGAGTTTTACGATGCCCTCATCGCTGCCCCTGTCTCCGGTAGCTAGACTTATACATAAGGGGGAGAATTTTATTCACAAAAAAATAAAATCTAAGACTAATTACAGTATTTACATGTTAAGAGATTGCGTTAGTCCAGAAATTAGTACCGGCCATTCAGAAAATTTATCGATATATAGCCAGGGCTGGTAAAAGAAAAGGCATAAGAAAAAGAAAATGAACATGTTAGTGGTATGGTTATATGTTAGTAAAGGGCATAGGTGCATGAAAGTAGGGATCAAAAGACACTGAATGCGTGGATGAAGTTTTGAAGGAGTCAAAGAATTGTTACCCGAATGAATTGAATGTTCAAGAAGTATTTGTTGAGTCACAATATCAGGTGTGTTTAAAAACTGAAGTTCATCTTTAAAAAGTTTAGCAAAAGAAAGGTTCATAGGATGTTCTCAAATTGATCCTGACTCAAACTCACAAAGAATATCAAGTTCATCCGCAAATACCTCTTCAAAACTCGGCATGAAAGAACGCTTCTCAAGGCTATCTTTGTCCCTATAATCCTCCACAATCCTACTCTCATTGCTACAGCTCACAACTCCCAAAACTAACTCTCCCTCATCACATTCATATATAGGTAGGTTCATGCCATCTAAAACTGTAGGTTCCCACACTAACGTTTCTTCCGAAGTAATATTAATAGGTGATAAAAAAATTTGTGGGTTCCTGATCCTTAATTTCTTCTAAAATTTATTCCAACCATACCCATCAAATTCACAAGCTCCCTCCTCTAAAATTGGAATTCAAAAATCAGTCGGTGCAAGAATTTCCTCTTCAAGTAATATATCAGTTAAATCAACATCAAGATTATAAGTGACACGAGGCTCAGTAGGTACCTGAAGGCTAGTGTTGGACCGACTTAGAGAGTTTCCTTGTTTGTCCCGATAACACTCAGTCAACTCAATTGTATCATCATCTATGAAATCATAAAAAAAAATTCGTTTATCTCACTCAAGTGACTTCCTTGATGACATATATTGACATTATTGGGTTCCAATTGACAATGTTCACTCCCTAGAATCTTCACAGCTAAATGTTTCACTTGTTCTTCGATTCTAGCCAATGATTGGGGTTAAGCGTGAAACAATTGATCAGATTGTTGTATGAACATGGCAAGCGTCGAAACTATGTAATTCTAGACTGCTGTCATCACTTCAATACCCTTCTCTAAAGCGGTCAAGCTAGCATCCATCTCTCTATCATACCCTAATGAAGTGTCAGTCGTTTCAGGAAAGGAGGGTTATGATGGTGGTGATGCTAAAATTGTCATCCTGTCGACCTCTTTCTCTAAGTGTTCAATCATTTGATCTATGTTTGAAGTAGGACTGGGTTCAAGAGTGTTAGGTGGGTGACCGATATCAAAATTCCGAGACGGTTGGCCACCCCCTAAGAAAGGACAGTTTTTATGAATGTGGAAAGAATCTTGGCAATTTGAACAAAAGAATTGGGTATGAATATAAACAAAAGAATGTGCATCGTGAAGAATCAAATCAAACTGTGTATCACCCATATCAACAAGTACTCACAAAATCACAAAAAGAATATCACACCCCTATCAGTCTATGTTATGCTAAGTCAACTAGACCTGCTCAAGAAGCTGATTGTCGAAGTAAAACTGTGTCGAGAAACGGGCTCAAGAAATACGGATCACAAAGCCTGGTAAGTGCAGAGATAAGGGGAGGTTGTCTAATGCTTT
Organism: Agapanthus africanus; assembly: GCA_030015575.1. Lineage (NCBI taxonomy): Eukaryota > Viridiplantae > Streptophyta > Magnoliopsida > Asparagales > Amaryllidaceae > Agapanthus > Agapanthus africanus. The sequence continues at coordinate 61,275,109 of JASDDO010000029.1, forward strand.
CGCCAAGTTCCTTTATTAGAATAACCCTTTCTCTTTTGACGGTTTCTCCGTGAACACTTGCCTAGACACCTCATGAACAATATATCGTTAAGCGGTGTTCTTAACACAGTTAATTTCTCCTTATGAGCGCGAAGTCCTTAAAGTCAGAGTTATAATTGATCTTAAAATTACTGTGGGTATGCAAGAATACAGTTTTGTGATTTGTGGGCCACGGAAAAGGTGATGAAATCCTTTATCGTATCTTGTTTGGTTTCGTGCCCTTAATAGCCGTATTAAGATGCAAATGTGCAAATCAATAAAAGAATTTATGAAATCAAGCAAGCAAGAAATTCTTTTTTATTTATAGCTTAAGCGCTGCAACAAATACGGGTTAGTTCTCGGTTCTAGTGGTGGAAAATTGTGCGAAGAATCCTGCAGAAGATAGAATATTGGAATGCGTCGGATTTGAGCGAAGGTGTTAGAAAAATACATACCGATGTGATTACAAGTTTTTGAATGTTCGCTTGCGCGGGTTAAACTACCCAGATCTTTGGCACTGCACTTCACTAACATTTTGCAATTGAATTTGAAGCTTGCTCTGCACGATCGTTCTTCGTAATTCCGTAAAAATCTGAAAATGTCGGAAAATATGTTATTTATTGCAAAAAGCGATATACCCGCCCCAATTCCTGCACACACCTAATTATAAAAATCAAACAATACTAATAGAGTACAAACAAGGCACTGGAGATACCACAAGAAGAAATTTTCCCAAACACCCACAGGGGGCCGACGTCGCCGGTTTTTTCTTGAACGTCGCCGGCCAAATGAAAACAAATGGTGCTCAAATTTTGTATGGCTTCTTTAGGCTATATTAGTATTCTATTTGTATAATTTGATTTTTAGTTTAATTACAGGGTGATAGCAGGTCACAAAGCCAGATAGCAATGTTATAAATGTCTGCTAGGTTAGTTTTTGAAAAAAAAATTTAGTTAGCGGTTAGTTTGTTAATTTGAACCAGAAATAACAATACCTAATGACTTCCATCTCCCCCACAACGGCACCAAAAACTTATTGTGCGCTAATGTGTTGGTTTTGGAAAAGGAATGGTTTTGGAAAATACTTGCGCATGCAAGCTCGGTCTCGTTTTAAAATTTATAAACCGCAAGTGCACAGCGCTTTATAGCGAGCCGGCAAGTACAGCTCGATCCATAGGGAATTGGTGATTAGGGGTTGTTGCTTAAGGTTCGAGAATAAATAATTTGGGTTTGTCACGAAAAGAGAAAAAATACTGAAATATAGAAAACTAGTTAAAAGAAAGTGGTCGTGGCTTTGATTCAGATGGTTGAATCGCGGCGATTTCTTCGACGCTCCCTTGCTCATGAGTTGTCCGTCCTTGTTTTGATCTCGACGTGAAGCATGACTTGTCAAGTCGTTTGCGAAGCACAAGTTATCAAAATACCGAAGTTCGTCATAAGACATGAAACGAATCCGTCTTGTTCACTTACCGTTTGTATGTCCAAGCTTGAGGTATCAACACTAAGAACAAGGGTTAGCAAGCATACGACAACATCAAATACATAAATTAGTGAGTGAGAGTAAGTAGTTTTAGTGTTAAGTTTGCTAAGTGATTGTGATGGTATAGGGTATATGAAACCAAGTAGTTTGTCAAGCAACTTGATAACAAAATACCATATCTAAACTTAGCAACCTTAACACTAAATTGATTTTAACTTAAACATTGGAAAATGGAGAGAAGGAGTGAATATGGTATATGAAGAGGTTACCTTGTAACCATGGATTCAACATACCATATCACACCAATACATAAAACAATCATTAAGTTAGAATCACATTTATGCTTATTAAACATTCAAAAGAGGAGGAGGAAGGCAAAACCATTCATCTCACATACTCACCATTACCACAACTAAAAGATTACTTACACGTCACAAAGACAAATGAAAACAACAAAAGAAAGTAAATAAACAAAGAAATAAAAAATTTATTAACAATTGAATAAGTTGAGATACAAGGTGTTGGTTACTTGTTCAACCTCCATAATAAAGCTCTCAAAAGAAAGCTCCAAGAGGAAAGAAGAAGACGAAAATCAAGTTGAGCTCACACAACTCTCAAGCTAAACCAAAACTAAAACTAAAACTAATGAATGGAATTGGATATTGGGATCCCCTCTCTCTAAATCTGTTATGGTATTTATAGGCTCAACACCAGAATAAACAAATAATAAAAATATGATGATGTGATGCCTAGAATTGACCAGAAGAAAAATGGGGACAAATGAAGCAAGGGGGGCCGGCGGCGCCGGTCATTTTGACCATTTCGCCGGTTGAATATTAACGAGTGGGGCCCATCTTGGTGTGATGATCTCGAGTGCACTCCAATATCTTTCTGGCACTGTTTGATTTGTCTATATAAACCTAGTTTGCACTCAGGTATTTGGAGGGAAACTTGTTGCTTTATATCACATCATAACTTTTTGCTTTTATCACACATCAACCCACTTGTGCCCACTTGCACAATTCATCATCCCACATGTACCAAGGCAACCCTCACCATGGTCCAAGTATCAAAGAGCTAGTGTCACACATGTAATGTGTTGGACCAAAATTGTGTACACCTTATTGTTGTAAAAGAACCCTTTGGATATCGATCGATTTTCTTTTCTGCTTGCAGTGTCGGCTCACAAATATCATATTCGTGATTTTGAGTATGTTTTCCAGTGTTTTGTCATGAATACCTATAATTTGTATTTACTGAGCAGACATTGGTTAATAATACCGATATATACAAAATTGATAATTATTGAGTGGTATTAAAATGCAGTTTTCTGTGATGAACACCCAATGAGCACCTGTATACTATCTTAGGTGGCTAACAGACCCCAATGGCTTGTGATACCGGCCATCGCCCCTCGTCAAGGTCTTGAAAAGTATACACTAGTCTTCTTCGGAGTATCGATGCCCCGTCTCAATACTCCCTCGACTAGGGACATTTAAGGATGTGCTTATAGACCACCCAGCTGCCACGTATATGATCGCCATCATAATGCTAGTAGTCAAGAAAGAATCCTATGGGCTCTGTCAACATTTAATAGTGATCTGTAATACCACATAATGCATGTACATGATGATAGAGACAAACCAGATAGCATACTATCATCTCGAGTGAGACTGTTCTACCCGTAGAGGTCCTCTCTCAATCATCACAATCGCGTGCCTGCGATTACAATAATTGAATTGAGGGCACTATAGCCAACAACCATCTCCCAAACTTGGATGGGAAGTGTATACACCAGTCTACTCTGGAGTATCGATGCCCTGTCTCGATAATCCTACAACTAGGGACAAGTATAATGATGTGCTTATAGACTACCCAGCCCCCACTAGCGTGACTGCCATCACAATGCTGGTAGTCAAGCAAAGATCCTATGGGCTCTATCAATATGTATTAGCGATATGTTCAAAGAAACATATACAAATATTAAGATAGAATCAAACCAGATAGCATACTATCATTTTGAGCAATACTGTTATTATATCTGTGTATATCCCAAGCTTCCAAAATGTAATATACAATTCAGTACTATACAATAATGTCTTCTAGGGCATATACCACTAACAATCTCCCACTTGCAGTAAGGCCATGTATTGGCATATCGCAGACTTATCATCTCAAATAGCCTCTCGAATTGGGTTTGAGGGATGGCCTTTGTAAGTGGATCTACAGTGCTGTTCTCTGTGTCTACTCTCCGCGCCTCGATCTCCCGACGATCCACGATCTCCCTGATCAAGTGATACCGCCTCAAGATATGTCTGGACTTCTGATGAGACCTTAGTTCCTTCGTTAAAGCTATAGCCCCGTTGTTGTCACAATACCAAGGTATTGGATCAACAATGGACGGAACCACATGAAGTTCTGTAATGAACTTCTTCATCCAGACTGCTTCTTTTGCGGCGTCACATGCAGTGATATACTCCGCTTCCATCATCAAGTCAGCAACGGTGTCCTGCTTAGGGCTCTTCCAACAGACCGTCCCTCTATTGAGGGTAAAGACATAACCCGACATGGACTTGGAGACATCCTTGTCTCTCTGGAAGCTGGAGTCAGCGAAGGCCTTGATCTGGAGGTTTTACTGCCGTACACCAAGAACATCTTCTTAGTCCTTTTCAGGTACTTGAGAATTTTCTTAATTGCTATCCAGTGCTTCACCCTAGGGTTTGACTGATACTTTCTTACCACGCTCAGTGCGTAATCAACATCTGGTTTGGTATACAACATCGCATACATTATAGAGCCTACTGTAGAAGCATAGGGTATAATACTCATGCGATCCCTTTCCAAATCAGTCTTGGGAGACACTCTTTGGAGAGGGTGATCCCGTGACAAGCCGGTAGATTACTGCGCTTGGAATCTTCCATACTAAATCTTTTCAATATGGTTTCGATATACCTGGACTGTGAAAATCCCAACATCGTTTTAGATCTATCACGATAGATCTGGATCCCCAGAATATAGGAGGCATCACCCAGGTCTTCCATGGAGAATTTCTGTGACAAGAACCCTTTGACTAATTATAGCATAGGAATGTCATTTCCTATCAGAAGAATATCATCCACGTACAAGACGAGGAATACTACAGTTCTTCCTACAATCTTACTATAAATGCATGGTTCATCTGTATTTTTGATAAAGTCAAATTCTTTGACCGTCTCATCAAAACAGATGTTCCAACTCCGCGATGCCTGCTTTAATCCATAAATGGATTTAAGCAACTTGTGTACTTTTCTGCTGCTCCCACTCTCTATGAAACCCTCCAGCTGATCCATATAAACACACTCTTCTAAATTTCCATTCGGAAAAACGTCTTTTACGTCCATCTGCCAAATTTCATAATCTTGGAAGGCTGCTATGGCAAGTAGGATCCGAAAGGATTTAAGTATAGCCGCTGGAGAAAAGTAGTCCAAACCAGGTCTTTGACAAAAACCTTTTGTAACAAGTCTAGCCTTATAGGTTTCAACCTGTCCAGCTGCACCAATCTTCTTTTTGAAGATCCATTTGCAGCCTACGGGTTTTACCCCTTGAGGTGCAATGTCCAAAGTTCATACTTTGTTGGTGTACATGGATTCCATTTTGGTCCATATTGTATCCAGTCATTTTACCGAGTTTCTGCTCCTAATGGCTTACTGGAAACTAATTAGCTCATCATCGTCGATGATGCAATCCTTTCTATCCCCGCCTATGAGAAAACCGTAGTATCTTTTGGGCGGATGAGACTGCCTACTAGATCTGCGGAGTGGCGCAGGGACATCCGGTTCTTTTGAAACTTTTGGTTTCACCATTCTTTCAGTAATAGTTTGTGGTTCGGGAATTTCTTCCAGTTCTATTGCGCTCCCACTTATTTCTTTTTCACGAAATTGAGTTTCCAAAAAGTGGGCATGCCAAGAAACAAAGACCTTTTGGTCCTCCACGTAATAGAAAAGATACCCTCTGAAGTTCTTTGGGTATCCCACAAACTTACACAGTACTGAGCGTGCCTCGAGCATATCCGTATGCTATTTTTTGACAAAAGTTGGACATCCCCATATCTTTTGATACTTAAGATAGGGTTTCTTCCCACTCCACATTATTGGGTTACTAGGCACTGTCACAAGGGTCTATAAGGCATCAACCATGCCCGATTTAAAATTTAGACGTGTCCAACAACCTAAAGCGAGGATCTTTGCTAGATAATTAGGGTTAAACATGCAAGTAAACATCTTTACAACTAAGAGAGAGGGATTACAACCTTTGTAGTCCGCTCCTTCGCTTCATAAGCTCCGAGTAGTAGTCCCTTAGCCGCAATCCATGATCTCCCGGACTATCCACAACCCGAATGATCCATGCTTACTTGAAGTCTTCCTTTTCGAAAATGATCTACTTTGAAGTTTCTTTAACTCAAGCTCTCACTTTTCTAATCAAGTATTAATGAAGTGAACACCTTAATCTAATTGGCTAGATTATATGAGGATGATGAAGTAGGATTTAAGCTCTCTTTTATTATCAATTTCTCACAATAATACATCACAAAAGAAAAACCTAGAAAGCTTTTCAAGAGCTCATGGAAGAAGAAGAAGAAGAAGAATCTATTTTGTGATGAATAATGACTTGTTCTTATCATTACAAATGCAACCATGGTTAAGTCAAGAAAGACTTAACCATTGTAGAGATTCAACTAGGGTTAAGGGTGTGGGTTGGGTTAGGAAAATATCTCCAAAATATCAACACATAATATCTTTGCAAGAAACAAACGAAAAGCTTCTAGAAGCTTCATGAATAAGCTAACCCAAAACAAACCCTAACCATGTTTAATCTCCACTAATCATGTTGCATTTATAATCATAACTTGTTACAATATTATATATTACATATATAATATATTTTTGTAACAAAAGAAAATAATACAAATAATATATATCGCATATATATCAATGTATTACCCGGTGAGAAAATGAATCAATAAAGCGAGCCAATATTAGATAATGTAATGTAATATATCACATATATAATTATAGATTAAATTATAGAATCAACACTTGATCCGACAATCCGGCTATTTCTCAAATAACCGACTAATATAAACTGTATCAGTTCATCGAATCAACACTTGATCCGATGACCCGGCTATATCACATATACCTGGCTGATATCTAATATCGCGAGAATAGAATACGGTATCTCATATCGTATTATTCTCGGTCCCGCACATATCACATATGTGCTCCTACTCCGTTTTGCCTGAGTCAAGAAAGCTCTGTGTAGGACTCTAAAGAATCGTCAATACGCCGACAGTAGGTGATGATCATATCAAACACCCACAAGCTGCAAGCGGTCAGCTAAACGTAACAGCCACCCAGGTATTGAGCGATCAGAAGATCAACAAGCAAGCCTGTACATTCTCCTGTGAATCCATTCAGTAACACTACCGTACAGTCCGGTCTCTTCGTCTGATATGTCCTGGTCTAGGGGTGGTATACGTCAGACCCCAGTAACCGATAAGTCGTGTCGATGTGAGGCTCATAACAGGTCGAGAACCTACTGATAACACTTACCAGTAGTACTCAATATCCGCCCTGGCCAGGGACTTCCAGTTATAGCCAATCGAACACAGCATAATATCAACTCCCTACACCGGGAGAGACGAAACCCCTCCTATCGCTCATTGCCTGTAACAACTCCATTTTTAATGAACAAAGAATTGATTTAAATTCAATGTATACTTGGAGTATTTATTGCTACTGATATCTCTTTAAATATTTATTTCACTCTATAATTACAAGAAGGAGCTTATAGCTCATTGGTAATACCTTGCACTGCTGAACCAAGCCACCAGAGTTCAAACCCCCTGCCCTACATTATTTTTAAAATTATTTTGTTTTTGATTTTTAGAATACCAACCGTTACACATGCGTTTCTCATAAATTTCCTTCTACACATAAAAAGTTAGATGCTTCATAAATCCCCCCAGGAGACCCTCCACCCCCCGAGCCTCCGACTCGGCCCGACTCGGCCGAGTCGTCCGGCGGACCGGACAACTCGGTCCGGCGCCGCCGGCCGAACTTGGCCGGACGGCCGAGTCGTCAACATCGAAGGTGAGCATCTTGACTTGGTCAACCCCCCTGCACACATTAAATTTCTAGATCGGTTACAGAGAGCACATAAAACCTCTTTTACTCCAAATTTTAATGTTTTTTATATAATTTTTACATTTTTTTAATTAAAAACCCTAACCCTAGCCTAACCCTATAAATACACCCCCTACCCTATACCCTCTCATCCTAAATTTCTAAGTCCACTCTCTCAAAATCCCATGAGAACTTTGGTACGTGTTCACAACAGAATACTGCATTTTATACCGCCCATTCTTACGCTCGTGTGTTTATAGGTAGGTGCTTTTGATCTGTGTTTGTTACATATTTACAGAGTACAGGTTTTCAGTCCAAATATTGCAAATCATGACAAAATCTCCACAGTTACACCAAATACAGAACATCTGTTGACAACAGATAAAAGCCGGGTTCCGGTCATCCATATCCGTCCGGTGCTGCGTACCGGTTCCAGGGACAAGACATATGACAGCAGTCATTCGTGTCTCGGACAAGCACGGAGCACGAGAGGGGCTGCACAAGAATCAATGGGTGCGCGGAGCTCAAGAGAGATAAAGTCAAAAGTGAAGAAAAGATAACAATCTTGGACTATGAATTCTACTGATATTCTGGAAGAAATTATCAGAAAATACATGTACCAGACAAGAGGGGACAGGAGACCAGGAAAACACTCAGAAGCCCACACCCTAAACCCACAGTAGGGGCGCGGATCCGCGGCCATAGGGGGCTATAGGCGGCGGATCCGCGGCCGTACAGTGGCCTTGTTCTGTCGTTTTTCAGGGGCTTTTTGGTAATCTTATTTTGGGTCTGGTGGTTGCCCTAGAACTCCATTCTCCTGCCTATAAATACAGCAGTTTTGAGCTTAACCAAGAGAGCTTTTCTTTGTTCTTGATTTTTGTTGTTTTGTTCTTCTTCTTCCTCTTCTTCATTCTTTCTCCATGACATTGTAGTGAGAGCTTTTGAGTGGAAGATTAATGAAGATGAGGGCTTGTTATCTTTCTTGTTAGTTTGCTCCCCCTTGAGATTCTTGCTTTCTCTTGCTCATTCAACCTCTTCATTGAGCTTGAATGGTTAAGAGTTAGTTATTGATCTCAAGGGTCGTATTTTCTCACGGACTAGCACTTCATTTCACATGCGTTCTCTACCCTTCCCTTGATCTTCCAAGTTCTTCATTGAGCTTGCAAGTTTAAGGGTTGGCTATTGAGCACAAGCTTGGCTTGGGTCCTAGTTCCGTATTCTTTTTATTACTCGCTTTTTATTACTTGTCTTTTTATTACTTGCAATTTATTTCATGCACTTTTATTTCATGCACTTAATACTTGTATCTTTTCTTTCCTTTGTTCTTTTCTTTTTGTTCTCTTTTGTTCATTTTGTAAATGTTGTAATTATTGTTGTTGTTAAGAATGAATAAGGTATTGTAAGTTAACGTTTCTTGACCAATTCCTTTTCCTGTTATTTTCCATTTGAACTCCGTCCGAACCATACGCAAGCGCTCCGTTAGGCACCATACCCTAACAAGGTAACGGTGATTCCTAACCGCGACCGGTTGCGTTCGGTTTGGCCGGAGGCGAAGGCAAGAGACAAGAACGGAAGGACAAGGGTAAATAAGCCGGATTCCACGAATACCGCGCTTAAATCCCCTAATCCACGTTGTTGCCAATTGCTTAGCTTCAATTGGTCAAGACTCGGCTCAAGGGTTTTGAGTACGGATTTCTTAGCTTACAATCTCGTATTTTCTTAACAACTTTATACTTGCAGATAAACACATAGGTTAGATCAAACAAAACATACAGATTCTTTATTGACTCGTCTAAGACAAGAAGGTAAGATACCACCATCTCCCTGTGGACCGACCCGTGCTCAACCGGCTAGCTGCAAAGCGACACCGTCCTGATCGCGGTTACACTTAAATTCTTTGAACATCCGACACGCCAAAAGCGTGCGATCAAATGGCGCTGTTGCCGGGGAGACGGTAGCGTATTTTCTTTCTTGTTATTCGGGTTAATATTCTTTTTGTATAAAAAAAAAATATTCTTTTTTGTATTTTTTGGACAATATTTTTGTGGGCAAGTGCGCAGATTTTTGCGTATTTGCAAACTGCAATTGTGGGGAGCAAAGTGTACATTCAAGGCTAAGGTGTTTACAAAGTACAGTGCCAAAGATCCGGGTAGTTTGACCCGCGCAAGCGAACCTTTCAAGCTTACCGGATTTGATTCAACGGGGGTTTCCTAACCCAAAACTTAACGGTACGTACTTTACTAACACCTTCTTCTCAAATCCGACGCTTCCAATATACTATTCTTTGCAGGATTCTTTGCAAGTTCGCTAGCAAACGCCAAAATTGACTAACCCGTATTTGTTGCAGCGCCGCGCTTAAACTAAAAAACGATTATTTGATTCTTTATAGAATTTTTGAATTGCGCATTGCATACATTAATACGGACTTAAGGGCAAGCGAACCCCACAACATACGGTAAAGGATTTCATCACCTTTTCCGTGGCCCACAAATCACGAACCTGAGCATAACGTTTACCCGCACAAAATTTAAAAGAAACTAGACTTTAAGCCTTAAGGACTTCGCGCTCACTAGGAGAAGTTAACTGTATTTAGAAGCTTGCTTGACGGTATATTGTTTACGGGGTGTCTAGGAAAGTGTTAACGGCGAAACCGCCAAAAGAGAAAGGGTTATTTAATTAAGGAACTTCGCGAAAGCGTTGGAAAACCTCCCCTTATCTCTGCACTTACCTGGCCTCGTGATCAGTGTATCTTGAGCCTGTTTCTCGACACAGTTCTACTTCGACAATCAAGTTCTCGAGCAGGTCTAGTTGACCTAGGTGAACCCTAGAACGATTAGGTGTGTGGTATTTTTGTGTCGTGATTATTTTTGTCCATATTTTTTGTGTATATTTCATTCTTTTGCTAACAACTAACTAAAAAAATTAAAAAATTAAAAAAAATCACATTCTTTCCCCCCTCCTTTTTCTCTACCTTTCTTCTTCTCTCTTCAAATCATGGGTACCCCTCCTCGCAAAACTCTTGCCGAACTTTGGTACCCACAGCCAGACATTACTTCCTACGGTTCTTGTTTTGGTCGAACTTCGAACGATCCATCCATGCCAAAAATTTCTTTGAAAGATCGGATAGACGCGTCTAGGACGAACAACTGGACCCCGCATTCTACTTCGTATCAACCGTTTCAAACATTCACACCTTCTTGCGTTGATACCCCTTTTGAAAATCCAGTTGTAACCCCGAGACCTATGTCTATTGCTGAACGTATTGAACAATCTCGTAGCCGATCTTTCACTTCTTTCACCACTACAAATTCTTGGGATCAACAATTCCATTCACCTTCTTATCCCAATGTTGATCCCACTCCTGTCCAGCCATTCAATTCCTACCAATCCTACCCTACTTTTGCACCTTCCCTAGACATTGCATCAGAACCGCCATTTGGGAGTTTTCAGTATCCAAATAACTTTGAATCTTTTACTGAAACCCCATCACAACCCATGTCTAGTCTGGAACAGTCGTTGGAAGACTTTAGGGTAGCGTCAAGCCAACAGATGATGGATTTGAATGCGTCCATGGCCGCTCTCATACAACCTAGTGACCCGGTAGCTAGTTTTCAACTAGCTCCAAATTTTTCAATGTATGATGAGGCGGCAGGACAGGCTGTGAATTTGAGTGGAGAGAGTGAGATGTACCCCCTTCCAAATCAAACCTACCCGTCCCAAATTGAATCCCACAACTCTTGTTTTGAAAGTCTATCGAGTATCCCACATGATTTATCAATTGAAGACAGAATGATGAATGAGTTGTGCGACTTCGTAGTGTTTGATTTGCCCGATTGTGAAGGGTCTCTTCCAAGTGAAACCGATCTTAAACCTTTTGACCTCTACACCTCCATCTTAGAACCAGAATCGATTAATATCCATGCTTTTGATGAGGTGTCTGAGAATATAGATTTTCACTTGATCGAGGATATTGACGCTGGGAACATTTTGGATGATGAACCCGTAGATTTGGCTAAGTTTGTCTCTTCAAATCATCATCCCGAGTCTTTAACTGTTTTTCCCGAACTTCATATGCGTCTTGATTTTGAAGAAATGTGCATGGATAAACTTAACTTTGAGGAAAATTTTGAGGATATTTTTGAGGATGAAACAGTTCTTGATGATGAGTCGGATTTTCCAATTCATCATGTTCCTTTCATTGACTGTGTACACCCTCCCGAAACTTTAACCGATACCCTTCCTCAACCACTTCCCTCCATCATGTCCGTCGTTCCGACCTTGCAAGAACCCGTATCACTTTCATTTCATATGTCTGGTTTACCAAGTTCGGCGTACCCATGGTTTCTCACGAACCTTGAGGGATTTGACCCAATCTCTCGACGGGTAAATATATTAGCACAATCGCTTTTTACACATCGCTCATCACAAATTGTGCTAATCTATTTACTCCATTTGCACCCTCAAGTTCGTATTCCACTTCTTTTTCCCTTTCGCCATTCTTCTTCTCATCTACCGAGACCGCATTCCACTTCTCTCCACAAGCGGTCTCGCGTAGTCTCCATTTCTTACCTCTCCGCATTCTTCCACCAGCCACTGCTTTATAGAGATACAATCTTTGAATGGTTGGTGTTAACTTTTGGCCTGTGTAAGGCCTTGTATAGTTGGATACTGTTCTTTCCCCCCTAATCCTGAATTTCAACGCTTAACAGTGGAAACACTGTTTTACTTAAGTTTGGGGGGGACACTTTTTTTTGTATATATTTTTTGTTTTCTTTTTTGTTTTGTATATAATTTGTTTTTAGGGAGCGCCGGCAATTTTGACCCTCTTGGTATAGCCTGACAGTGAGGGCACTGTCAAGTTTAAGTTTGGGGGTGTGCTCGGTAAGCTTTCTTCCTTCGCATTCATATGTATATTTTGCATCTGCATATTAAATCCATAAAATCCATAAAAATCTGAAAATTTTCTTAAAATATAAAAACTTTCTTGTCAAGTTAGCTTGTGAAAGAACTCTGATTCAACATTTCGACGGTTTTTGTTTTAAAAAATAGGATTAACTAAATCTTATGTTTAGATTTTGAAAACCTGAAAGATAACTCTCCTTTGATGTTAACTATAGCTGATATACGTCTTTACATCACACTACACGTGTCGTGAATTTTGGGAATTAGATGACAAGTCTTTCATGTTTAAACTTTTAAACAGATAAATGATTTTCTGAGGATCAAATAGGTTTGTTCTGAAATAAGTAATGTCAAGAATAGTTTATGAAGTAAAGCGAATATGAAGGAATGTTATTGATGCCGTAATTGGAGGTAAGTCTGAAAAATAACCCATCGGAAACTTGATTGGAATGATTACACACCAAACCCACTAAACACGTCTTTTATCCAAAAAAATAATTGAACTACCGGTTATATCTCCGTTCGTATTGAATCATCATGTTTTTCACGCCAAACTGTCTTTTGTTTTTGGACCTAGGTAACTTGAGTAATTAAGTCCGCTGGGGTGTTTCTACACCTAATGCCCTAAAACCAACTGGTTTGGGTGCATTGGCCCAAAGCTCGCTAAGAAGCCTAGAAAGTCCAGATAAAAACAAAGTCAAGCAAGTGTTCTCTCCGAGTTAAAATTCCTAACGGTTCTTTGTGTGAGAATAATCTTGATAAAAGACAAGCTTTTATAAAAAATTTTAACGGAGATATGAAGGTTTTACTCTATGATAAAGACTATTGCACGTTCACAGAGGTGTGTATGAAATGAAAACAAGAAAAAGGTGGAGTGAAGAATAAGACCTAGTTTCCTGTTAGGGAAGATAGAAATTCTGAAGTTGAAACTTTACTGGAAAACGAAACTTGAAAAATGCTTAACTCTTTATAAAACTTATGTGATCCTTTTAAAATTGTTATCTGGGCTTTATTGTGTGACATAATGACTTTATTCGACCTTTCAGGAACTTAACGACACTATTTTGCACTGCACGTAAAGACATATAAAATCTGTAGTTAAATAAGAAGAGAGGTGTTAAAAATAAAGGTTCGATAGTCTAAACTTAGGATTATAGAATTGTTATTTTCTAAAACAAAACTTTAGGTGCTTGAATCTTAGTTATTTTACAAAACCAGCTTGACCGGATTTTATGGGTAGTATCCGCTGAAAACTCTCAGGAGACAACACTCCTCCTACTAGGGACACCTAGAGGTTTAACGGCTTGTTGCACGCGCTCAGTGCAATCGCGTTCCCGGCGAAAGTGCGGTTAGGATTTTATTTTTGTGAATAATTGGTTTTGCTCGGGACGAGCAAAAGTTAAGTTTGGGGGTATTTGTTCACAACAGAATACTGCATTTTATACCGCCCATTCTTACGCTCGTGTGTTTATAGGTAGGTGCTTTTGATCTGTGTTTGTTACATATTTACAGAGTACAGGTTTTCAGTCCAAATATTGCAAATCATGACAAAATCTCCACAGTTACACCAAATACAGAACATCTGTTGACAACAGATAAAAGCCGGGTTCCGGTCATCCATATCCGTCCGGTGCTGCGTACCGGTTCCAGGGACAAGACATATGACAGCAGTCATTCGTGTCTCGGACAAGCAAGGAGCACGAGAGGGGCTGCACAAGAATCAATGGGTGCGCGGAGCTCAAGAGAGATAAAGTCAAAAGTGAAGAAAAGATAACAATCTTGGACTATGAATTCTGTTGATATTCCGGAAGAAATTATCAGAAAATACATGTACCAGACAAGAGGGAACAGGAGACCAGGAAAACACTCAGAAGCCCACACCCTAAACCCACAGTAGGGGCGCGGATCCGCGGCCATAGGGGGCTATAGGCGGCGGATCCGCGGCCGTACAGTGGCCTTGTTCTGTCGTTTTTCAGGGGCTTTTTGGTAATCTTATTTTGGGTCTGGTGGTTGCCCTAGAACTCCATTCTCCTGCCTATAAATACAGCAGTTTTGAGCTTAACCAAGAGAGCTTTTCTTTGTTCTTGATTTTTGTTGTTTTGTTCTTCTTCTTCCTCTTCTTCATTCTTTCTCCATGACATTGTAGTGAGAGCTTTTGAGTGGAAGATTAATGAAGATGAGGGCTTGTTATCTTTCTTGTTAGTTTGCTCCCCCTTGAGATTCTTGCTTTCTCTTGCTCATTCAACCTCTTCATTGAGCTTGAATGGTTAAGAGTTAGTTATTGATCTCAAGGGTCGTATTTTCTCACGGACTAGCACTTCATTTCACATGCGTTCTCTACCCTTCCCTTGATCTTGCAAGTTCTTCATTGAGCTTGCAAGTTTAAGGGTTGGCTATTGAGCACATGCTTGGCTTGGGTCCTAGTTCCGTATTCTTTTTATTACTCGCTTTTTATTACTTGTCTTTTTATTACTTGCAATTTATTTCATGCACTTTTATTTCATGCACTTAATACTTGTATCTTTTCTTTCCTTTGTTCTTTTCTTTTTGTTCTCTTTTGTTCATTTTGTAAATGTTGTAATTATTGTTGTTGTTAAGAATGAATAAGGTATTGTAAGTTAACGTTTCTTGACCAATTCCTTTTCCCGTTATTTTCCATTTGAACTCCGTCCGAACCATACGCAAGCGCTCCGTTAGGCACCATACCCTGACAAGGTAACGGTGATTCCTAACCACGACCGGTTGCGTTCGGTTTGGCCGGAGGCGAAGGAAAGAGACAAGAACGGAAGGACAAGGGTAAATAAGCCGGATTCCACGAATACCGCGCTTAAATCCCCTAATCCACGTTGTTGCCAATTGCTTAGCTTCAATTGGTCAAGACTCGGCTCAAGGGTTTTGAGTACGGATTTCTTAGCTTACAATCTCGTATTTTCTTAACAACTTTATACTTGCAGATAAACACATAGGTTAGATCAAACAAAACATACAGATTCTTTATTGACTCGTCTAAGACAAGAAGGTAAGATACCACCATCTCCCTGTGGACCGACCCGTGCTCAACCGGCTAGCTGCAAAGCGACACCGTCCTGATCGGGTTACACTTAAATTCTTTGAACATCCGACACGCCAAAAGTGTGCGATCAGTACGGTGGAAACGAGCGAAAGGAGAAGCGCTGACGAAATCGACGGCGAAATTCCGGTGATTGTGCTAGGAGCTCTTAACGACGATTCGACGCACCGGCAAACCCTCTACTTCCCTCTCACTCTCTAGTGTTGTCCAAACCCGTAAGTCCCCCTTTTCTATCTTTCTTTTCTTCCATAAAAATACGAATTTACAAACCCGACGGAATCGGAACAAATCCGATTTCCGATTCGCTTTTCTATAAAATCTCACTTATCACCAATTCCATAATGCTTAAACATCTTTATGTTGACTATTAATCATTTAACAAACAATTTGAACAAGTTTTATCACATGAAATGATAACGTTCCCATTTATCGTACTTTTTTCACTTAAATACCACAACGTTTCGTTTTTACATTTTACCCCCTTAACATTGCTATACCTTAAAGTAGATCACGAGGTAATGACATACCTCTTCACACACTCATATGCAAACATAACACGCTACCTTGAAAACTTAGAATACGATAAAAAAAGATTTTACATTTAAATACCATTTTTCTTAATAAAACCTTTTCTAAAAGTTTTAGGTTGCTACACTTTTAAAACAAATATCTTCTAAAAGGAAAATACGATAAGTTGTGGACATCGATCGTTTATCTAAACCTGACTTTGTGGTGTCTAGGCTAGGCAAGTGAGCAAAGGTAACTTTAAAAGGCTCGTCTCACGATTCGTGAGCGGATCCCACCTTCCTCACTTGTACTTACCTGGCCACAATTGGCGGTGATGAGGCGATTTGAGGCTTCTAACAACCTGTTGTTTAAATCGTTTAGAATTAATCTAGTTGAAATAGAAAACCCTAAAACCTGAAATACGGAAAATCGACTTTTGCAAATAAATACCTTTTACTTTAATAAAACCGTATTCTAAAGAATAGTATTTATAAAACCTTTGCAAAGAGCCACTACAACCCACCTTTGGAGAACCCGATAGGGATAGTACGGTTTATTATGCACCCTCGGCTTAGTAGTGCGAGATTCAGACCTCCGCAAGGAGCATTCGGTCTCGAAAGGTTTTAAATACGACATCTTAAGAAAATAAGACTTTTAAAATATAAAATATTTATTGAAATTATTTTTGTATAAATATACGTATATTATCAATAAAAGATCTATTTTGTTATAATATAAATATTCCACTTTTTCTAAAAGTCACAAGAATAAATTTTACATTAAAATACCATGAATTTCAAATAAATCAATATTACAGATAAATACATTTATTTATGTAATTAGGATATTTTCACTAGAAATATCACAAAATAAAATTACACTCATTATAACTATAAAGACGAATAATAAATACTTGGGGTGTATCTTGAAAACTATACAAAAGTATTTTTACATAAAACCCCCTCAAGTTTTTATAAATTACCCTAAGGACCCTAGCACTTATAGAAGTTCGATTTACATTTCTTCTGTCCGACTCGGGTTTGAGTCTGATCATAATCCGACTTGAATATGATTCAAGTACTATATAAATCTATAATATTCCAACTCAATATGAACACATGAATCCCTGAATCCAGTTATCAATCTATACAACTTGACTGAATCAAACCATGGATATACATCCATTATCCTGTTATTCCATTTACCTGATTATGCAGTTACAATCTGTTTACTGATATCATGGTTTTGGTCAGTCATCCAACTTATATAACACAATACAACAATACAATCAAAACACTACGGGGTTTAAGGGGTAGATTGGTGCGGAAGGTGTTAGAAGTGGCACGAGATGGTAAGATTAAGACACCTAACCTATATTCCATTTCTGTTGTACCGTGGTTTAACGGTTCCTTGTACATTCCGTTTGCCCTGGTCTCTAGCATACTGAGACCCCTCTCGTATACACTGGCATCCTTCCGTACCAAGCTACAAATAACAGCGTAAACACAACATTCTACAATATTATACAATCTTTAGAAGATACCTCTTATTCTGTAATTTCTAATTCTTCCTTATCTTTAGGACTTACCGAGCGCTGACGACATTCTATTTCTTTCTTCTTTGAATGTCGTCAGGAGTTTTGGACCCGTCAGAGATCGAACCCACTGGTGAAGACTTGGATCAGTTCCACGAAGACCCCGAGTTCTAGACATTGTACCTTGTTCTATTCAGTATTTTTCATTTCCTGTTATGCCATTGTTTAGGCATCGCTTTTATTTCAGATGTATTTACTTTTCATGCATTGTACAATAGAATGTTATTAATAAAGTTGCTGTTATTTTTATATCTCTTGTATCTTGTGATTTACATTTATATTGCTTAGATACGCTTAGTGTATTTACTTCATAGTAAATACGTAGCAGACCTCGTCGCATCCCCTTCATCGTACACCGGGAAGTGGGGCGTGACAGGTTTTGTTGGTGGCCCATGCAGGTCAGAGCTGTATATAACCATACTATGCAGTTCTGTTCTGCGTGAACAACCTAAGAAATATAACACAAGAACCAGCAACTAAAACATTCTGTACAATTCATGTTTCTTGAATCTTACAAATTTCTATTCCTTGAATCTTATCATTTCGTGTACTTGAATCTGTCCTAACCCAAATTTTTCTTCAAGGTTATGGATTCTCCGAACAACACCAGCACCAATGTCAACAACACACCTCCAGCACTACCTCTCTCACCAACTGTTCCCGCGCCACCCACCGAGCAAACAGTGCTACTTGAGGCGATCCGCAGCCTTCTTGAGGGACAACAACAACTCCTGAACCATCCTGAGACCGACGCACCGGGAGTAAAGCAATTCAGGGTTTTACATCCCAAGCAGTTCTCTAGAAAAGGAAGCGTTCTTGAAGCGGAAGAATGGGCACAAAGCATAGAAGATGATCTGGCAGCAGCACAAGTGCCAGACATCGCTTGGGCCCGTGTGGCGAAACTACAGCTCGCGGACAATGCTCGCAACTGGTGGAAGGCGGAAGAAAGCCGTCTGGTACAGCCTATTGAATGGAAGACTTTTTACGAGAAGTTCGACGGAAAATACTTCCCTGTGACTGCCAGGTTTGCCATGGAATAGTAGTTCATTCATCTACAACAGGGTTCAATATGGGACAAATCAGTAGATGAGTACGATGCTGAATTCACCATGCTAAGCCGGTAAGATATGTCACAACAGTTCAATTTTTAAATCTCATATACTACACAACTGACACAATCCTTAAACAGATTCGCGGCACACTTGATACCGACGGACGAAATCAGAGCCCGTCGCTTTCAACATGGTTTGGACACGGAGTTTCAGGCTGCTCTAGCCACGGGAAAATTTCTGACTCATGAGGATGCTCTTGAAGCTGCCCGCAGTTAAGAGGCAGTGATAAAAGCAAGGGGCAGACCTCAGTCTGCAGGAGTCAAGCGCCCTGCCAACCAGATGGCAGGAGGAGCCTCGTCCAGGCCACCTTTCGTGCCAAGGCAACCCGGAGTACCGAACCATCGTCCCAGCCCAGCCTTTTGTACCTACTGCAAGAGAACTGGACATATAATGAAAGACTGCCGTCAAGCGAACCATCTTTGCTTAGTTTACGGCTCAGCTACTCATGATATTGGGTCTTGTCCCAAAGACAAAACCCAGTTGCTGCATCCAGGCCAGCAATTACCTATCCGCAGCGACCAGCTCTTCAAGCACCTGCTCCAAGACCTGCAATACCTGCACCACCCAGAGGACCACAAGCTGCGCCACTTCCTCGTCAGTTCCATCAAGCTCAAAGGAGCATTCTGAGGAATGCTCCTCAGGCCAGGAGGAATGTACCAAGGCGCCAGGCTTTCACGATGTCCGTGGAAGAGCTGAGGCCATTGGCCAAGTCATCACTGGTAAACTCTTCTTTTCAAACTTTTCATTTCTATCCTGCTACTTAGATACATATTTTTCTATACCTAAAACATATCCCACATACCTTAGGTACAATCTTAGTATCCCCAATCCCTGCACGAGCACTGTTTGATACTGGAGCATCACACTACTTTATGTCGCAACGGTTTGTTCGAACCCATGCGATTCCAGTCTCACCGCTTGTATCCAGCTGGAACGTCAGTTCAGGAAATGGCGTTCTAAAGGCAACTATGGGATACAGCTTGTGTCCAGTCGTCGTCTGCAGCAGAGAGTTTTATGCTGACTTCAAAGTACTGGACATACCGAACTTCAATGTGGTTCTAGGAATGGATTAGCTTGGAACTTTTTACGCTACCATCAACTGTCGTCAAAGGAGGGTAGTATTCGAGATTCCAGACCATCCGGTCTTCTATTTCAAAAGCGGAGACCGTACACTGGAGCCAAGTACCTACAAAGCGAAGCCAAGAGAAGCAGTAGTTGTAGCAGCTCAAGCGGAGGAAGAATCAAGACCAGATGTGGTTCGAGAGTTTGACGATGTATTTCCTGACGATATATCAGGTTTGCCTCCCGATCGAGCTCTTGAATTCAGTATTGATTTAGTACCAGGAGCACAACCGGTGATCAAACCACCCTATCGTTTAAGTCCGGAAGGTTTGAAGGAAGTCCGAACACAGTTGGACGAATTACTGGCGAAAGGATGGATTCGTCCCAGCACTTCAAGTTGGGGATCACCTGTACTACTTATGAAGAAGAAGGAAGATTCATGCAGAATGTGCATCGATTACAGAGCCTTGAACGAAGTCACTATAAAGAACAAGTATCCACTCCCGCGCATCGATGATTTATTCGATCAGCTAAGTGGATCTTGTGTTTTCTCTAAATTGGATTTTCGTTCAGGTTATCATCAGGTGAAGGTCAAGGAAGCTGATATTCACAAAATAGATTTCAGAACTCGCTATGGACATTACAAATTTCTAGTTATGCCATTTGGAGTGACCAACGCACCCGCAATATTCATGAACCTAATGAATCAAGTTTTCCGGGAGTACTTAGACATGTTTGTTGTCATCTTCATTGACGACATCCTGGTGTATTCTAAGAGTCGGAAAGAACATGCAGAGCACCTATGAATTGTTCTAGAAACTCTGCAACAACATCAGCTTTATGCCAAGTACAGCAAGTGCGAGTTTTGGTTAAAGCAAGTTGGTTTTCTTGACATATCGTATCAGGAGAAGGAATCTCTGTGGATCCAGCGAAAGTTTCAGCAGTTAGCGAATATCCTACACCAAGGTCAGTGAAGGATATTCGAAGTTTCTTGGGTTTAGCTGGATATTACAGAAGGTTTATTGAAGACTTTTCAAAGATAGCAACGCCCCTGACCAAGCTCGCACGTAAAGATGAAGAATTTGTATGGTCAGAAGCATGCGGACAAGCTTTCGTAGAACTCAAGTCAAGGTTGACATCAGCACCTATTCTCGTCATACCGGATCAATCTGGAGGATTCGAAGTGCATTGCGATGCATCCGGTAAGGGATTAGGATGTGTTCTACATCAGCACGGTAAAGTTGTGGCTTATGCTTCAAGACAGCTGAAAATTTATGAGCGCAATTATTCGACGCCTGATCTGGAGTTGGCAGCCGTCATCTTTGCTATCAAGATTTGGCATCATTATCTATTTGGTGAACGAGTGAATATCTACACAGATCATAAGAGCCTGAAGTACGTGTTTACTCAGAAGGATTTGAATATGCGGCAAAGAAGATGGTTAGAACTCATGGAGAACTTTGACATCAACTTGCAATATCACCCAGGGAAGGTGAATGTAGTACCTGACGTTCTTAGTCGCCAACCATTAGCAATGAATCTCACCGCTCAGTGGAAGTTTCAACAAGACTTGCATCAGATGGAGATTGAAGCAATCATGCCAGGTAATGCTTCATGTTTGATGAATTTACAAGTTCAATCAACCATTGTTAATCAGATCAAAACAGCTCAAGCAAGTGATGCTAAGTTGCAAAAGATCAGAGAACAAGTGGAGAATGGACTCAGAACAGACCTCATCATCCATGAAGACGGATCTTTGAGATACGGCAGCAGATTGTGTGTACCAAAAGGTCCTGTTCGGGAAGAGTTAATGAAAGAAGCTCACAGCTCTCCCTACTCAGTACACCCTGGAGATACCAAAATGTACAAAGATCTACGTCAGAATTATTGGTGGCATGGAATGAAGCGTGAAGTAGCCAGAAGCGTCGCAAAATGCTTGGTGTGTCAGCAAGTAAAGGCTGAACATCACAGGACTGCTGGATTACTTCAATTGTTACCAATCCCAGAATACAAGTGGCAACACATCACGATGGATTTTGTGACTGCTCTTCCTCGCAGCACAAAGGGTAACGATACTATATGGGTCATTATGGATCGACTCACGAAGTTGTTAGTTATATGTATGCCCTAGAGGCCATTACTGTACATTGGATGTATATTGTAGTGGATGCTAGGACATATATAGGTAGGACTTTCTTGCTCGACATGATAGTACGCTATCTGGTTGCTCTTTATCTTAACATGTATACTTCCTGTCTCTCTGATTACATGTTGATAAAGCCCTTAGGATGTGTACTCGACTTCCAGGACTATGATGCAGATCATACTAGTGGGGCCTGGGTAGTCAATGAGTACATCCTTTATTGTTCCTAGTCGTGGGAATATCGAGACGGGGCATCGATATTCCAGAGTAGACTAGCGTATATCTTCTCGACCCATGTGATGGGCGATGGATGATCCCATATCCATTGGTGTTTGACATCGGAGATGGTATGCGGGTGCTCAGTGGAGACTGGGTACACTGAACGGACTCGCCGAGAACTCCCAGATGGTATTATACCTCACGTCAGATGGCAGTTCTCTGGTGATACTGGTACAACTTAGTCTGTTGACCCGAGATCGTCACAGAGTCTTGTGTGTCTCCCACTGTGCTTTGATTTCCACCCTACCACGGCTCTACTGAGTCGTGCAAACAGGTGGTTTTTGGGTACAGTCCCGATTCATATGGAGGCAATGAGCGATAGGAGGGGATTCGTCTCTCCCGGTATTGGGGGTTGATGTTGCGCTATGCTCGACTGGCCATAACAGGAAATCCCTGGCCAGGGTTGCAGTGATATACTGGTAAGAGTTATCAGTAGTTTCACGAATGTTATGGATCCTACGTCGGCATGACTTATCAAGCTATTGGGGTCAGACATTTACCACCCCTAGGCGAGATATGCGACATATCAGACGAACAGACCGGACTGTACGGTAAGTGTTACTGATTGGATTCACAGGAGTGTGAGCGGGCTTGCTCGTCAATCTTCTGATCGCTCAATACCCGGGTGGCCGTTACGTTTAGCGGACCGCTTGCGGCTTGTGGGTGTTTGATATGATCATCACCTGCTGCCGGCGTATTGACGAGTCTTTAGAGTCCTACACAGAGGTTTCCTGGCTCAAGCGAAACGAAATAGGAGCGCATATGAGATATGTGCGGGGCCGAGAATAATGCGTGTATGTGATACCGTATTTCATTCTCGCGATGAATGTGTCGAATGGTTGTATGCGATATAACCTAGTTATCGAATCAAGGATTGATTCGATAAGCCGATACATTGGATACTAGCCGGTTATATGCGACATGACCGGATCATTGAATCAAATGTTGATTTAATGATTTAATGTATAATTATATATTTGATATATTACTTTGCATTAACTAGTATTGGTTCACTTTAAATGGATTTTCTCACTTGAATTGTGCAAGTTGTATATGTGATATACATTTGTGCACATGATTGTATCATGTTTGATGATACATGTTTACTTGGTTAAGTGTAAAGAATTAAACCATGGTTAAGTTTATGATTAGGGTTTTCTTTTTTCTTATTTATTTATTTATTTTGGAAAAAGATGAGAAAAGAATGGTTGCTATTTTTGTTTGCTAGTTGAAGATTCTTGAAGCTTTGAATTAGTCCACCATCCTTGTCTTATACTTAACCCTAACCATTCTAGTTAACAATGGTCCATTCTCTACAATTAACCAAGGGTTAATATATGATAAGTATTGATTTATTTATCCAATAATTCAACACTTATCATATCTTCTTCTTCTTCTTCATCTTCTTCTTCCATGAAGAAAGCTTGCTACTCCAATGGAAAGTGATGAAAACTAGTGAGAAATCCAAATCTAAAGTCTACCCACTTCCTATTTCTTCATCCTCTACCTCTTGCCAAGTAGTATAGGGTGTTTCCTTCACAAGTTTTCTTGACTTGGTGAAGTTGGAGCTTGATCTAGCGATGCCTCGACATAGATCATCTTCGGCATCGTCGTCGATGACCTAGCCCGTTTTTCTCCGATGAAGCCGACGCTAGAGCCCAAGATATGATTTGGACAGCGAGGGGACTTCATCACGCCTAGGAGGTCGTGGACCGGATCTACAAAGGTTGTAGTCCCTTTCCTTTAGCTATATTTCCGTTTACTTGCTTGCATCGCCTTGATTTCTAGTTAACGATCCGTATTAGGGTTTGTAGGCACAAGGAATTTTTTGATATGTGCATGTTTGATCACTTGTGAGACTCCATTAGAGTGCCTAGGAACCCTACAGTGGTATCAGAGCCTAGCTAGAGCCTTAGGCGAAGTCCCGACGGAATTAGAAGTCCGATCGACCCAAAACCCCGACTTGAAAATGCTCTCTGGACAATTCTGTAAAATGTGGATTTTTGTAGATTAAAAATATTCATAAAAATCAGCAGGAAGATCTAAGGTTTACTGTATAATTCGAGGGCCTGATTCCATAAAGGCGCCGCGGATCCGCGGCATGAGCATGCTCATGCGGCGGTTCCGCGGCCATTTTGTCGTTTTGTGCATCCAATTTTGCACAGTAATTCTTAGTTGTCTGTGCTGGCTTTCTTGGGGATTTTAATAATTTTTTCCAGAGTTGCATTTTCTGGGTCGTATTGGGGACTCGGTATATCGATCGGATTGTCTAATTCTGACTGTGTGCTTTTCCGGATAATCTTAGAATATGTTAAAAAGTTCGACCGAATATAAATACCCTTTTTTTTCCCCTGCCGGGAAATTTCCAATTGTTGGATTTTTCCATAGTTTAACGATGTTCTAAGTAGTGCAAGTAACGCGATGGACCCTCTAGAAGACAACAAACCTTAACTCGATTATGTGACCGTCTTGAACTGCCCTTTGAACCTTCGGGTTTGGGGCAGTACGGCGTGCCACATGTGAGGCGTTGGCTTGACCCTTCTACGGCTGGACCGTTGGTACTGAGGCACGAACAGAATGTTGTTAGACTTATTTCATGTATTGAGCTGTTTCGGGAAAACTTGGGTGTTCGAATGTTCAATCGGAAAGTTTAACATTTTCTGTTTATCCGGAATGTGATACAACAATTGGAATTCACAAAAGTTATGTGATAACTGAATGAATGTTATAAACATAGCACTTTAGTCTCACTTGATCTGTTGCCACGGAATTTTGATGTGA
The DNA here is from genome assembly GCA_030015575.1 of Agapanthus africanus. Classification (NCBI taxonomy): domain Eukaryota; kingdom Viridiplantae; phylum Streptophyta; class Magnoliopsida; order Asparagales; family Amaryllidaceae; genus Agapanthus; species Agapanthus africanus. Next base: position 61,300,220 of record JASDDO010000029.1, read on the forward strand.
TCAAAAGTCCGTCGCAATCACGTAGTGTACGCGGATACTCACCGGGTAAACTTAATAGACAGCCTCACTCCATAGCCCCGACCAAGTGACTGTAGGAGAACCCCGTCGCCGAAAGCATCCGTTTGGGTGCTCGCGGTAGCGGTGTTCCGCCTTGGTGCACTTCGTCGACGGTTTCGGGGGTGCGGCCGTCTACTAAAGTTTGCGAAGAGCATTCGATCAGAATGTCGGGAATCTTGTTGAATTGCCCGACTTGATATTGAAAAGAGTTTTCGATAATGAGACTAAAATGCGGGGTTTATAATTGTTAGGCATGCGATGTCTAAGTATTTCATTTGGTCAGGCAAGCGATGTCTGAGGAGGTTGCGGATTCCAACTGTTGTAGTTTTACACTTTTTTTTCTGTGACCGTAAGTGTAATATGTGATATCGCCGGTTTCGTTGCTATATGTCAACGACAATTGGGATGTGCATATTTACTTACGTTGATGACATGTGATGTTATGTGTTGCTGGATATGTTATATTGGATCGTCGTGTTTGAATAGCCGGGTTTTTTTTATGTGAGATGAGTGTTTTTCATTTTCATTCATGTAAAAATTTGTATGTAATATTCTTTTATTGGGGCACTTCCCGGTTGCGGATGTTGTCACCACTTGTATATTATTTACTTTTCTGCACTAGGATAGACCCAAGGAGGGGAGCACAAGTAACCGGGTTCTGGGGTCCAGTGGGAGACCAACTCGAGGAGTCGAGTCCGGGTCTCCTAACCCTAGAATTGGTAGGGTTACTTGCCGCTCTCGTAGGGGTCTAGGGGTGTGGGATTGGCTATTAATCACGACCTTGGAATCCGTGTTTTATACTGGCTCGTATTGAAAACACGGACGTCCTAGTATATCCAATATTTCATATGTTTCTTCTGCTGTGATTTATCTGTGATGTGATCATGTGATGTTCTGTGACAGATATTATATATAATATATATGATATATTATATAGACGTTGCTTATGTTTTACACCCGCGCTAGCCCTGCCCCGCACTGCCGTTAGTTACCTAACCTAACGGTGCAGACAGGACATCGAGGCGAATGCGGATGGCATAAGCGTACGTTATATTTATCTGTGATGTTTAGGTGGACTTAAATGATGGGATATTCATTAATGAGATTAATGAAAGAAAATAAACCTAATTGATGTTGTGGAATCGAATTTCTAAATAAAACAGGTAGCTACAGTTCTTGCTTTGCATCGCGGTGTTCATTATAGAACATCCTGCACCTTATTCGATGAGGAAAGGACCGAGATCCCTTCACCGGGAGTGACTCCTTTAGCAATAACTGGCAGATGATACAACCCTTGGTTTGTCTTTTGATTGCCTCTATAGTTTCTGCTTTGCACAGTGATGTATATGATATATCCCGCACCTCATTCGACGAGGAAAGGGCCGACGATCCCTTCACCGGGAGTGACCCCTTTAGCAAAACTAGAAAAGCCTCAAAAACATTCCATTTAAAAACCATTTGATTCCGCAACGAGATCAAGTTCAAAGCGTTAAAGGTTTTCACAAAAACCATTCGCAACCCTCCGTCATTTTAGGAAGTAGAGTACTTAGTATTCGTGCTGTGTTTGTTGACCATAGTCAAGGCACAGTGTACGGTAGCTAAGTGATGTCTTCCTACACCGCATATGATGCGATTAGTTAGGACAGTCGCGTGACTTTGTTAACCTTAGTTAAGGGTCATGTGGGTGGGTCTAATTAATCATGAAATGACGGGTAGAACTTGACTAGTACTTATGATTTGTTGACCATAGTTAAGGTCATAGGTGCTAGGGGTAAAAACCTTTATCGGGAGTTTCAAGTGTTGAAATTTGCAATGAGATTGCATACCTTCTATATGATAGTTGGATCCCGATACCCACTGCGAGTAATTGTTACTCCTGGAAGAGTTTTGCACTTTGCAATTAGCCGATCAAGTAGGTGTCTAGAAAGGTGTCAACGGGGTTACGCCTCTGGGAAAACGAGGTTTACTGTAATTAGGTCCGTGCGAAAGCACGGGAAACCTCCCTCAAAGTACCGACACTGGCCTGGCTGAAAGATTGGCGAACTTGTAGAGTGTAATTAATCCCAGCTAGTCTTTCCTTTTAGGGTTTGAAGGAAGATTTGATAAAAACAGTGGGAGCCATCCTGATTAGATAAAATACATAACCAATCTAATCTTGCAAGAGCGCATGCAGAGTGTTTTCTTCTCTCTCTCTCCTGGTAGCGACCATATCACGCCTTAATCAAGATAATAATACGGATGTATTGACCGAACCAGCTTGTTATACTGAGCTGGGAACGTTGGTCCCGCTCCAACTTATAATTGTTATAAGACAGAGCAGGAAATAGGGGAATACCAGAATTCCTATACTGCCCAAACGAAGAGAGTGCATACTGATGCATCATCTTCGGGTGTGTTCATTATAAAGAACTGTTTCTCAGTTTCCTCCGCATCCTGGGTATATGATACCGGATCTGGATCCCAGATATGTAATTTTTTACATAGGGCTATAAAAGGGTAGAAAACTGAGAACGGGTGATAAGTTTCATGAGACAGAAAACGGGGCAAGTGTTGCAGCCAAGTCTGTTGGTCACTGTCACCCTGTATTACCAATACATTGATTCTGAACAAATACTATTAGATACCGAACCTGATATACAAAATCATATCAGTCTCTTTATAAGTAAAGAAATGATATAATTTTGTATTGTTGGATAATGTTTTGAACATTTCCTATATCAAAAGTTGATCGGTTTAGGCGCGTTATCTAAAAGCATTAACGTTCTAAATCAAACTACAGTTCTTAGTATTCAGAACACACACAAGAGGAAGAGTTCATAAATGAACGAATCATTCTTAAGGCATTGTAGACTAGGTCATAACAATGCGACCCGACTGGCTGAAGTTACATTTTAGATGCATATTTAAATCAGTTTGAATTTACATCTTGTGAAACTTGCCAGTCATGTCACAAAGATAAGATGACCATAGCTCTGTTCATTGGAAACAGAGGAAGAGTTAGTAAACTCTTGGGACTGATACATGATGATGTATGTAAGGTCTCATGTCTACACATGCCAAGACTGGTTCTTTGTACTTCATTACGTTCTCTGATAATCTCTCAAGATTCAGTCGTATGTTCCTGTTGAAACATAAGTCCGAAGCTTTTGAGGTATTCACAGAATATAAGTTGGAAGTAGAGAACCAAAATACGGGTATAAGAATTATGTCCTATGATGAGATCAGGGAGGAGAATACTTGTGCATGGAATCCTTGGACTATTCTAAGGGAAAATGAGATTCTCTCTCAGCATTACTCCTCCGAATAACCATAGCACATTGGTGTATCGGGGCGGAGCAATCACACCCTATATGATAAGGTGTGCTCTATGACGAGTACTACTGCGTTACCTATTTCCTTTTTGGGAGTTATGCGCTTGAGAAGCTGCATACCTATTGAATTAGGTTCGAATCAAATCACTACCTACCACTTCATATGTGATATGGAAAGGGAAGAGCCTATATCTTAAGTTAGTTAAGATTTGGGGTTGTCTGGCCTATGTCAAAAGCAAAATCCGGACAAGATCGAGGTAAAGTCAGTTGTGTAGAACTGGAAAGGTTCCAGCTATACAAACTGCAACTGATGATTTGACAGAACCAAAGGATTCAATAGTCACCAACGAACCTCAGCCTCTCCGCCGATCTGGTATGGTTCCTCGCCTGCCTGAGAGATACCTCGGTTTCTCGATGACAGTGGGAGCAAGGATTGCATCATGAGATGATGACCCAACCAGTTTCGAGCAGGCCATCGAGAGTAGGGACTCTGTAAGAATGGCTGGATGCTTAGTGATCTGAGATGGAATCCTTATACACCAACAAAGTATGGACTTTGGTTGCTATATCTGAAGGGTTAAATCCCCATCAGGAGCAAGTATATCTTGAGAAGATTACTTGGTGTACATGGAAAAGTTGAGACTTTCAAAGCTAGAGTTGTTAAAGTCTTTCGTCATCAACCAGGCATGGATAATGATGAAACCTTTTCCAGGGACTATGTTTAAGTCCATCCAGATCCTACTTGCCACGGCTATATACCATAAATACGATATCTGGTGGTTGGGTGCCATGACTATTTTTCTAAATATTGATTTAGAAGAGAGCGTCTATAAGTACACAGCCAGAGGGCCTCGTAGACAGTGGGAGCAGCGGAAACGTATGCAAGATGCTTTATAGGATAAAGCAGGCATCGCGAAGTTGGAACATCTGTTTTGATGGATTAGTCAAAGAAGTTGACATCATCAAAATGGTAGATGAATCTTGTATAAACAAAAAGGTAGTAGGGAGTATGGTGACGATTCTCGTAGAGTACGTGGATGACATACTCTTGTTAGGGAAGGAGTTTCCTATGCTACGCTCGATCAATCTCCGCTTATCACAATGATTTTCCATATAGGATCAAAATGATACCTACTAAATCCTAAGCTTTGGATCTATGAGATAAATCTAATTGGATGTTAGGATACTCACTAGTTGTAGTGAAATGGTATCAATCGATCCTGGGGAGAATCACTGGAAGGGTTCCAGAGTAATAAAGACGACTGAATGTCAGTCACAGGCATTGTCTTTACCCTTAGTAAAGGGACGGTACGTTGGAAAAGTTCCAAGCTAGATACCGTGGCAAACTAGACGATAAAGGCTGGTAACATCGCTATTAAAGATACTACTAAAGAGGCAGTTTGGGTGTATATAGGTTCATAGGATGAACTAGGTTCTTACCATTGTGTGACAATGGAAGTGTGGCTTCGACCCTGGAACCCTGGTCCCATCAGTGACCCAGACATATTCTGAGGCAGCATCACCTGATCATGGAGATAGTTGATCTCCAGGATGATCGAAGTTAGGAGAGTAGACTCAGAGGACAACACGGTGGATCCACTCACGAAGGCCTTTTCCCAAAGAGAGACTTTATGGGATGGTTGAGTATTAGATACTACAACCACTGCTACAGATGGCCCTAGTACAAGTGGGAGATTGTTAGTTATATGTATGCCCTAGAGGCCATTACTGTACATTGGATGTATATTGTAGTGGATGCTGGGACATATATAGGTAGGACTTTCTTGCTCGACATGATAGTACGCTATCTGGTTGCTCTTTATCTTAACATGTATACTTCCTGTCTCTCTGATTACATGTTGATAAAGCCCTTAGGATGTGTACTCGACTTCCAGGACTATGATGCAGATCATACTAGTGGGGCCTGGGTAGTCAATGAGTACATCCTTCATTGTTCCTAGTCGTGGGAATATCGAGACGAGGCATCGATATTCCAGAGTAGACTAGCGTATATCTTCTCGACCCATGTGATGGGCGATGGATGATCCCATATCCATTGGTGTTTGACATCGGAGATGGTATGCGGGTGCTCAGTGGAGACTGGGTACACTGAACGGACTCGCCGAGAACTCCCAGATGGTATTATACCTCACGTCAGATGGCAGTTCTCTGGTGACACTGGTACAGCTTAGTCTGTTGACCCGAGATCGTCATAGAGTCTTGTGTGTCTCCCACTGTGCTTTGATTTCCACCCTACCACGGCTCTACTAAGGCGTGCAAACAGGTGGTTTTTGGGTACAATCCCGATTCATATGGAGGCAATGAGCGATAGGAGGGGATTCGTCTCTCCCGGTATGGGGGTTGATGTTGCGCTATGCTCGACTGGCCATAACAGGAAATCCCTGGCCAGGGTTGCAGTGATATACTGGTAAGAGTTATCAGTAGTTTCAAGAATGTTATGGATCCTACGTCGGCATGACTTATTAAGCTATTGGGGTCTGACGTTTACCACCCCTAGGCGAGATATGCGACATATCAGACGAACAGACCGGACTGTACGGTAAGTGTTACTGGTTGGATTCACAGGAGTGTGAGCGGGCTTGCTCGTCGATCTTCTGATCGCTCAATACCCGGGTGGCCGTTACGTTTAGCAGACCGCTTGCGGCTTGTGGGTGTTTGATATGATCATCACCTGCTGCCGGCGTATTGACGAGTCTTTAGAGTCCTACACAGAGGTTTCCTGGCTCAAGCGAAACGAAATAGGAGCGCATATGAGATATGTGCGGGACCGAGAATAATGCGTGTATGTGATACCGTATTTCATTCTCGCGATGAATGTGTCGAATGGTTGTATGCGATATAACCTAGTTATCGAATCAAGGATTGATTCGATAAGCCGATACATTGGATACTAGCCGGTTATATGCGACATGACCGGATCATTGAATCAAGTGTTGATTTAATGATTTAATGTATAATTATATATTTGATATATTACTTTGCATTAACTAGTATTGGTTCACTTTAAATGGATTTTCTCACTTGAATTGTGCAAGTTGTATATGTGATATACATTTGTGCACATGATTGTATCATGTTTGATGATACATGTTTACTTGGTTAAGTGTAAAGAATTAAACCATGGTTAAGTTTATGATTAGGGTTTTCTTTTTTCTTATTTATTTATTTATTTATTTATTTTGGAAAAAGATGAGAAAAGAATGGTTGCTATTTTTGTTTGCTAGTTGAAGATTCTTGAAGCTTTGAATTAGTCCACCATCCTTGTCTTATACATAACCCTAACCATTCTAGTTAACCATAGTCCATTCTCTACAATTAACCAAGGGTTAATATATGATAAGTATTGATTTATTTATCCAATAATTCAACACTTATCATATCTTCTTCTTCTTCTTCATCTTCTTCTTCCATGAAGAAAGCTTGCTACTCCAATGGCAAGTGATGAAAACTAGTGAGAAATCCAAATCTAAAGTCTACCCACTTCCTATTTCTTCATCCTCTACCTTTTGCCAAGTAGTATAGGGTGTTTCCTTCACAAGTTTTCTTGACTTGGTGAAGTTGGAGCTTGATCTAGCGATGCCTCGACGTAGATCATCTTCGGCATCGTCGTCGATGACCTAGCCCGTTTTTCTCCGATGAAGCCGACGCTAGAGCCCAAGATATGATTTAGACAGTGAGGGGACTTCATCACGGAGCCTAGGAGGTCGTGGACCGGATCTACAAAGGTTGTAGCCCCTTTCCTTTAGCTATATTTCCGTTTACTTGCTTGCATCGCCTTGATTTCTAGTTAGCGATCCGTATTAGGGTTTGTAGGCACAAGGAATTTTTTGATATGTGCATGTTTGATCACTTGTGAGACTCCATTAGAGTGCCTAGGAACCCTACAGAAGTCGGCTCACTCCATCCCATTTCGAGTTGGTCAATCAACTGAGACACTAGCAAAGAAGTACATGAAGGTAATAATCTAATTAAGATTTAAACTCTTCATAATGTATTATCTCTGATACCCATGAACTCATACAGGAAATTGTAAGACTTCATGGAGTACCGGTCTGCATTGTCTCCGATCGTGACACCGGTTCCGATCGCAATTTTGGCAGAGTCTGCAAGCATGCTTGGGAACAAGTCTGAACTTCAGCACGGCTTATCATCCACAAACAGATGGTCAATCAGACCGAACTATTCAGATCTTGGAAGATATGCTCAGAGCGTGTATGTTAGACTTCAAAGGATCGTGGGAAGATCACCTGCACCTTATGGAGTTCGCGTACAATAACCGCTACCAAGCAAGCATAGGAATAGCACCTTTTGCAGCAGTGTATGGAAGGAAGTGTCGATCGCCATTAAGTTGGGATGACATCGGAGATAGGGAACTTCTTGGACCAGAGATGATAGTAGCGACTATTGATGTGGTTCGTACTATCAGGGAAAGGATGCGCATAGCCCAAGATCGACAGAAGCACTGGGCTGATGCAAAGAGACGACACTTGGAGTTCCATCCAGGAGATCACGTATTCTTGAAAATATCTCCGAACCGCGGAGTGATCCGATTTGGAACATGGGGTAAGCTAAGTCCGAGATATATTGGACCGTTCAACATACTCGAACGAGTCGGCGAAGTGGCAAACCGCTTAGCGCTTCCACCTTCATTGGAAGGAGTGCATAATGTGTTCCACATATCCCAACTCAGAAGGCATGTGAGTGACCCCAGCCATGTTCTCGATCATTCCGATCTTACTATACAGCCCGATTTGTCTTGTGAGCAACAGCCTGTGGAGATCCTGGACAGAAAAGTGAAGACACTTCGGAACAAGGAAGTTAACTTGGTTCGAGTGATGTGGAAGAAAGACACTCTAGGAGAGTCCACTTGGGAAAGGGAGGATGAAATGCGTACTAGATATCCACACCTCTTTGTAAACAAGTCCTCAAATAAAAGTTGTAAATTTCGAGGACGAAATTTTTGTAAGGAGGGTAGACTGTAACAACTCCAATTTTAATGTACAAAGAATTGATTTAAATTCAATGTATACTTGGAGTATTTATTGTTACTGATATATCTTTAAGTATTTATTTCACTCCATAATTACAAGAAGGAGCTTGTAGCTCATTGGTAATACCTTGCACTGCTGAACCAAGCCACCAGAGTTCAAACCCCCTACCCCACATTATTTTTAATATTATTTTGTTTTTGATTTTTAGAATACCAACCGTTACACGTGCGTTTCTCACAAATTTCCTTCTACACAAAAAAAGTTAGATGCACCATAAATCCCCCCACGAGACCCCCCACCCCCCGAGCCTCCGACTCGGCCCGACTCGGCCGAGTCGGCCGGCGGACCGGTCCGGCGCCGCAGGCCGGACTTGGCCGTACGGCCGAGTCGTCAACATCGAAGGTGAGCATCTTGACTTGGTCAACCCCCCTGCACACACTAAATTTCTAGATCGGTTTTAGAGAGCACATTAAATCTCTTTTACTCCAAATTTTAATGTTTTTTATATAATTTTTACATTTTTTTAATTAAAAACCCTAACCCTATCCTAACCCTATAAATACACCCCCTACCCTCTACCCTCTAATCCTAAATTTCTGAGTCCACTCTCTCAAAATCCCAAGAGAACTTTGGTGGTTGGAAACGAGCGAAAGGCGAAACGCTGACGAAATCGACGGCGAAATTCCGGTGATCGTGCTAGGAGCTCTCAACGACGATTCGACGCACCGGCAAACCCTCTACTTCCCTCTCACTCTCTAGTGTTGTCCAAACCCATAAGCCCCCCTTTTCTATCTTTCTTTTCTTCCATAAAAATACGAATTTACAAACCTGACGGAATCAGAACAAATCCGATTTCCGATTCGGTTTTCTATAAAATCTCACTTATCACCAATTCCATAATGCTTAAACATCTTTATGTTGACTATTAATCATTTAACAAACAATTTGAACAAGTTTTATCACATGAAATGATAACGTTTCCATTTATCGTACTTTTTTTACTTAAATACCACAACGTTTCGTTTTCACATTTTACCCCCTTAACATTGCTATACCTTAAAGTAGATCACAAGGTAATGACTTACCTCTTCACACACTCATATGCAAACATAACACGCTACCTTGAAAACTTAGAATACGATAAAACAAGATTTTACATTTAAATACCATTTTTCTTAATAAAACCTTTTCTAAAAGTTTTAGGTTGCTACACATTTAAAACAAATAACTTTTAATAGGAAAATACGATAAGTTGTGGACATCGATCGATTATCTAAACCTGACTTTGTGGTGTCTAGGCTAGGGAAGTGAGCAAAGGTAACTTTAAAAGGCCCGTCTCACGATTCGTGAGCGGATCTCTCTTTCTTCACTTGTACTTACCTGGCCACAATTGGCAGTGAGGAGGCGATTTGAGGCTTCAAACAACTTGTTGTTTATATCATTTAGAATTTGTCTAGTTGAAATAGAAAACCCTAAAACCTAAAATACGGAAAATCGACTTTTGCAAATAAATACCTTTTACTTTAATAAAACCGTATTCTAAGGATTGGTATTTATAAAACCTTTGAAAAACGCAACTACAACCCACCTTTAGGGAACCCGTTAGGGATAGTACGGTTTATCGTGCACCCTCGGCTTAGTAGTGCGAGATTCAGACCTCCGCAAGGAGCATTCGGTCTCGAAAGGTTTTAAATACGACATCTTAAGAAAATGAGACTTTTAAAATATAAAATATTTATTGAAATTATTTTTGTATAAATATACGAATATTATCATTAAAAGATCTATTTTGTCATAATATAAATATTCCACTTTTTCTGAAAGTCACAAAAATAAATTTTACATTAAAATACCATGAATTTCAAATAAATCAATATTACAGATAAATATCTTTATTTATGTAATTAGGATATTTTCACTAGAAATATTACAAAATAAAATTACACTCATTATAACTATAAAGACGAATAATAAATACTTGGGATGTATCTTGAAAACTATACAAAAGTATTTTTACATAAAACCCCCGCTTGTTTTTATAAATTACCCTAAGGACCCTAGCAATTATAGAACTTCGATTTACATTTCTTCTGTCCGACTCGGGTTTTAGTCTGATCATAATCCGACTTGAATATGATTCAAGTACTATATAAATCTATAATATTCCAACTCAATATGAACACATGAATCTCTGAATCCAGTTATCAATTTATACAACTTGACTGAATCAAACCATGGATATACATCCATTATCCCTTTATTCCATTTACCTGATTATGCAGTTACAATCTGTTTACTGATATCATGGTTTTGGTCTGTCATCCAACTTATACAATACAATACAACAATAAAATCAAAACACTACAAGGTTTAAGGGGTAGATTGGTGCAAAAGGTGTTAGAAGTGGCACGAGATGGTAAGATTAAAACACCTAACCTATATTCCGTTGCTGTTGTACCGTGTCTTAACGGTTCCTTGTACATTCCGTTTGCCCTGGTCTCTAGCATACTGTAACGTTTTGAAAATCGTTTCGGTGAAATTTCGAAAAAACGGTAAAATAAGGGGGTTTTCTGTAAAAAGTCAAAATACAAATATCTTATTATAAAAAATTAAATATACATATTCTAGCTATGTAATTTCTGTTATTTGGTGTTTATTGCGCCGCTGGTGAAATTTCAAATTTTCTGAAAAAATATTATTTTATTATTATTTTAAGCCGTCACTAATATATTTAATTAGGGAAAATTATAAATTGGAATGAGTTGAAACAAATTTTGTGCATCATAAAACATTAAATAAAATTTTATCATGTGGTTTTTGAAACGAAATCGTTTGCCAAAACGGTTTAGAAATTATTGAAGAAAAAAGGCTTTTTTTTAGTGTAAATGGTTGTTTGGGGTATAACATTTATCTTTTTCCCCCACACCCACACCCACACTCACTCACCCCCATCCCCATGTGGCTGAAATTCAGCAGCACTCCCCCCCTTTTTCCCACTCCATTCCACACAAATAAGAAAAGAAAACAAAAAGAAAACAAAACGAAAAGATGTATGGTTGTGTTGACCTTGGACTTCTTTGACTTGTCAATACTTTTCCCACCTCATTCTCTCTCCAATCTCCCCAAAATTGGCCGAATCCTCCTCTTCCTCACTGCTGCAACAGCCCCCTCTCTTCTCTTTCTCATTTCACCTCAAAATTTCATCACAAAATGCCCAAAAATCAACACAAAAACCTCACAAAATCAAAATCCAATCTCTACCCATTTTTCCTTGGCCCATCTAGCATGGATCTTGGTGAAAAGAGAGCAATTTGGGAGTCTTAGATTCTTGCTAGATCTCTTATTGGGAGGTATAAATATTAACCCATGTCTTAATTGTTGGTTAATTACTCCAATTTAGTTAAATTTGGTGTTTAATTTTGGTTAAATTGCAAACTTGAATTGTGGGATTAATGGAAATATGTGAGATTAAAATCAAGATAGGGTTTTATCACATCATTAAGGTTGTCATGAGTAGATTAACATGTTAATGTTTGCTAAAATCTAATCTAGTTACTAGTTTCAAATTGTTAGTTGGAAATTGTGATAAATGTGCTATTTTGCTAACTAGGTTTTTTAGAAATTGATTTATAATTGGGATTAAAATCTAAATTAAGGTTTCATGTCATCATTAATATTATAATGAGTGTTTTAATGACTTTGGACCATGCAAAATCAAGCATAGTTATTGTTTTGTGCATTTTTAGTTGAAATTGTTAAAATTAGATAAATTGCAAAACTAGAATTTTTATTTTTATAAGGATTGATGATATTAAATTCTTGAAATGGGTTGTATGACTTATTTGGGATGTTTAATAAGTATTATAGCCGCTGGATTTGTTTAAACGACGAGTTTTGTACTAAAACGGGTAATTTTTTTGCTTGCTAGATTTTCGGAAAAATGCCTTTTAAGGTAAATTTGGGGGTTTTGTGAATTTTAACCTATTTTATATTATAGTTAGTGTTCATGGATGCGCAAATGAGTGTGTTTGGGTTTTCTCGATAGTTTGACGTTTGTACATCGACATCGAGGGTTGGTTTGACTATTCTTGCATGCGTAGGCGATAGGTTTTGATCTATGCGTGATACGCGTGCCGATTTGATTTTCGTCTGCCGTTTCGATTTCGAATTTGGTTTTAATGCTATACGGTACGTTATGATATGTAGGTACCCCATGTGGACTTCGAGACGACAAGCAAGCGTGTGGCGACGTCGGCACCGGCGAGCGAGGACCAGGTGAGTAGATTTATATCTACGGGGAGAAGTCGGGTGGATGGCGTATAGCACCCCCGCAGTTCGTGGTGATGTATACGAATACGTATACACATATATATATATTGTTTGAGTATATTGATGATAATATGGATATTTGGTGTTCTTGGTTGATTTAGTGTCGCGAAACCCTAGAGTAGTGGTCGCACTACACATGCACACACCAACCCATATTTGCATACTTTCTTCTTTCATTTGTGCTTATACGGGAATATATAGTTATGTGATCACATGGGTATGGGACTATGTGTTCACATACGGATTTGAGGATGATACTTGGGTTTGAGATGAGTCGATGAGATTTGTATTGAGGTTGTGAATTCGGTGATATAGCAGGGTTCGTATTTGAGATACGACATGACGTTGTAGCGGGTCCTTTGACGTAGTGTTTAACACACGTGCATGCATACTTAGGCGGTATCAGTATTGTACTAGACGTGGATCAGTACCCCGATCATGATATTTGATAAAGAGGATACCAGATGAATAGTATGATGAATGTGATATTGACCCGTACCCAAATTTGGGGATGCCGTACGACGAATTTACGTACGAGCTATATATTGATGTTTGATCCGCACTCTTTACTTGGGATGTCTGATTATAGATATGGTATCGGATATTATATTATTGAGGCGGGATCACCGACTAATATATATATAGGTATGTATATGTATCGACTCAGATGTTAGGCGGTTTCCTTACTTGTAGTTCAGCTTGTTAGTTCAGCCGTATAGTTTAGTGTAGTTGTTAGACTAGATTAGACCCCTACCTATTTCAAAACTAACGAATCGTGGGTATTTAAAAAGAAATGTCAAGGGATATATTTCAAAAGACGTATCTTTTCTTAAAAACACCGTAGCCCTTATTTTCAAAACACCGCGATTCGTGTTATTTCAAAAGGCACTATTGTAGGACTTATATTAGGGTAATGCAGATTAGTTATCATTTTGTCTAGTATTCAGCTCCCGCACATTATTGCTGTTGCTCCGCATCGCATACTTACATTGTTCTTTCATATTGCATTGTTGATAATATGTTGTTAGGACACCAGCACCATTACCGATGATGCGTATGTACCACGTACACTTACTTGCCGGCTCACACACATCTTCATCGGTAATTGCCATGTCACGTACACCTTAGAAAATATTATTGCTTAACTTAGCTAGATAGCTAGTAGTTTGACATAATATTAGTGTACTTACCTTCTATGCCAGCTTAGATATTGTAGTTATTACTTGTCACTTCATGCATACTGTTATTCATCGTTATGCCGCATTCATGGATTCTCATGCATATATTCACTATTTTACGTGTTATTGAGGTTTTGGATTCGGATTTCCATGAGATTTTCTGGATTTGGAGGAAAACCGCAAAAACATAAATAAACCTTTTCTCTCTTTTAAAATAAAAAGTGCGGTTTTCCTATGATGTATGAGTCGTCCACCATGAGTTTGCTGACGGATTTCAAGACCCGATTTGAGGAGTGGAGGAACCGTTTCGGGTACATGGTGGGCCCGGTATGGTACCCCGGGGCAAGATGAATGTGGTGTTGACGTTGAGCCTGGCAGGGGACAGATTACCTACCGGTGATATTACCCGACGCGTCGGATATCCGGAGGATACCGTCGTGGTCTTGAGATGGATGGTAGGGGCCGGTCTGGACTGACGGCGCCCTAGATATTGAGATTGAGACATTGATATTTCGAGACATTGAGATTTATGTTTTGTGTTGATGCTAGACACTGTTGATACTGATTTCATTTATGATACCTAAGTTTAAAAATACAAAGGAAATCTCACTAATTTATGAAACAGTTCTTCATTTACATGTATTCTGTTTTCATGCATTTATACCTCATTCATATGATATATTGCTACCTGAGGCACTGACACGGGCACATGAGATTACACTCGGGTTAGATATTTACCCTAGCCTTGTTATAGGCTACGTGTTATTTATATTTTTGAGGATATATTATGATCATTGACCTAGGTTGCATTATTTATGCGATTTCTGTGCGTAGATGTTTTTCTATTCACGAGTTGGCAACTCACCCCCGTTGTGCCCCAGTTTCTTACAGGTTTCATTACGGCTTTGCGGGCACAGTTTCGTTTGGGTGACTTGCTAGTAGGTGGGTTTATTGGTATCGTACCCATCATATACCTTGTATATTATTTACTCTGTTGTATCTAGAAGTTCCATCAACCAAACATGTATTTATTTTGAGATAGAGACCAGTGATGTTATTCCTTCGAACTTAGAGTCGCGCGTTATATTTCTGTGGTTTTCTTGTGGTTTTGAGTTTCCCTTTGAATTTTGATCCTCGCCGTTGGCGTTGTATATTATATTGCTTGTGTGGTTGTGACCGTCGATTGACGAAGAGCTAGCTCCTGCTTGGGGATGCCTTTTTATTGATTTCGTATACTATTCATGTTGTATCCCGCTTGGGGGCCAGTATTTACAAAGGAGACTCTGCCGAAATTTTCAGGAAATTTTTTGATGTTTTTAGAAACCCGCATAATTTGGCTTATGCTATTAAAACTACTTACTTAAATTGGTTTTCCTTCACTCTACTACTTTTCTTGGTTTGCATTTCTGGGTTTTCGGCTTACTTGGATTACGTATGCCTCGAGACGTTTCGTAGTTTAAGTGCCGGTCATGTTCCATACTTTCGGGACGTGACAAAGTTGGTATCAGAGCGTTAGGTTTTAACCTTCGGAGCGTAGGATGACCCTTGGTTGATGGAACAGGTAACTAAAGTAGAGTGACGTACCGTTTGTATGTTCCGCGGCATATTTACGACACGCCACTCCACTTATGAAGCCTTAGGATGTACATTTCCTTGTTCAGTATTATATTCCTTCCTGATCTAGCCTCATCGGTACCAGTTTGGTTTTTGCTGCTACGGTTACGGGCAGGGAGAGGTACGGCTAGAGTTGCGGTCAGCACAAGCTCGTCACGAACGAGGACTGACCAGGGCGAAATTCCGGCGACACACGATTGCAGAGATGTGTCTTTTTACTGTGTTTCCGCGCCACGAGCATTTGGCGGATCGCCTTTATGAGGTTACTCGGAGGTGCTGATCGACACTAGAGAATTGAGCCAATGATAGAGGCCAGCCAGATTTTGATGACCGTTGGTGTGTTGCTTACTCCTGATGATTGAGGCACTGTTCAGCATGCAGACGAGCAAGCCAGTGGTTGCTGCGAGCGACGAGTTATCGCCCCATATGTTGGAACTATTGCGGGACGAGTTGTACGAATAGATGATAGAAGGTCGCTAGTCACCGAGGATGAATGACTAGGACATGTGGTTCGTTCGCTACCCCGATGCGAGGTCATCAGATAGATTGATTCCAGCTAGAGACGAGTTCACGCGGAGATGTTGAGAGTCGACAGAGACGATCGAATGTCAGAAACCCATTGTTCCAAGTTTAAAGTATTCGGAAAGACATGCAGGCAATTCTATGGACCCTCTAGAAGAATGAAACCCTAACTCGACTTAATGACCGTGTGAAAGCCTTTGAACCTTAGGGTTTGCGGCAATTCCGCGGCGCCATTAGTGCGGCTTGGGTTTGCCCTTCTACGGCTGGACCATCGATGCTGTGGTACGTACTCGATACTGTTAAACTGTACCCAAGATGTTGAGCTCTTGGGGGATTATAAGGTTTTGACAAATCGATCGGATGGTTCGACTTCATTCGGATGCTAGGTGGTGAGACGCATTCTTGGAAGACTCCAGATACGAAGATAGCCGTTGGAGATCAGTCCATACAGCTACGACGAGACAAGCCCGAAGCAGTCGACATTAGAAAAAAGTGGAGTAAGAGGTTCGTACGAGATCTTGATGAGACGATGTTCCACTCCGCCGACATCAGAGATGCGATACGCATGCCGAGGTATGGTACTTGGACTTACCTTCCAGAAGGAGTTGCGATGAGTATGCAGTCGTTCCAGAGCAAGATGCAGATACAGGAAAGGACAATGACTTCCGGACAGTTGGCAGAGACGAGACATGGAAGAGACCGTGAGCAGGATTCCTTCCAGGACACTGCTGCAATGATACTTGCACCCAGGATCAGAGGTGTCACGTACATTCAGAGAGCCAGAGGCCGACGCCAGTGATATGCTGTCTTACGAGTGGTCGTGATGATTGACCGGGAGATGACAAGAGACGTGCCAGAACTGGATCATCCCCGTTAGCACACCCGACAGGGCCGATGAGCCGATAGACCGAAAGATTGGTAATTCACAGTGAAGACCTTGACCCAGGAGTGGTCATAGTTACGCACACCAGCAGGCCAGAGTTCATGATCATCGACGAGACGTCCCATTAGTGACCGTGACAGTTGGCCGAGATTCTTAGAGGATGCGCTTGAGCGGTACTGTTCCGCCATTATTGATTTCGATGTTTTGGGTGATTTATTCGTATGATTTGATTTTGATGATTGAGGATTTACGATCTTTGCACAGTGTTGCACTTGATATCGTTTTCGTGCTTTAGTTTCACATGTTTGTGATTTTACGGTTTTAAACAGTTGAGTTGATTTTGTGCGTATGCACGCACGCGATTTGGTTCCTGCACTCTGTATAGTTTATATAAGCTGGCAGTGCAGTGACATGTATGTTGTGTACTTGGATACACTGGATTTCGATTTCGAGGGTGATGCTCGACATTTGTTTTGTGCATTTTATGCACCGAATTGGATTTTTAGCGCCTGTTGGGCGCCTGTTACGAGATGCGATTTGGTGCACACCAGATGCACTAATTCGAGATTTTTCGTGCATGTCAGATGCACCTGATTTTGCTGTCAGGCACACACGTTGCCTACGACAGATGTTTCGTGCACACCCGATGCACTTAGATGTTGTTTCTGTGCGCATGTACGGCACATTCATGGATTTTGATTTCCGTGCGCACCAGACGCACGTAGCATTCATGTGCATATTTTGGGATTGATTTCGTATAGAGCAATACGTTTTTATGATATTGCTATGTGTTTTCGTACTGAGCAGGACTAGTCAGAGGACAGTACCTGAATATATTTTGCATGCATTGATAATTATTGAAGGGATTTCCAAAAAGCGAGCTATAGCCTCAGTATTTACTTACGTGTCTGATATGACACGAAATGTTTAAAACAAGGAGACCCTTCTAAATTGTTTCCAAAACGGAGGAACGTACATTTCAAACAAAGGTATATATGTAAATAGTTATTTCCTTATGATAGACGTCCGCCACTGTGCAGTGTTATATGCATGCACAGCGACTTAAAGAGATTTGGCATTCATTTCCTTCAGATATTTACATATATAGATGTGATATTTACGTGTATACTTTCGAGTTATATCATATTTGTTTTGGTATTGGATTTGACATTTGAGTCTTTACCATGACTCCGATGATTGCGGGATGCTTGACGGAGTTTTGATTTTGAGTTATATGCTCATTTTTCATGCGCATGCGCTGCGCTACGATTTGTTTTATGTATTTACGATTTCGGAGCCCCGACGACTTGATAGTTTTGGTTAGATGTTTTAGTATTTGGGGAGAGTTTTAATTTAAATTCGGGGACCGAATTTCTTTAAGGGGGGAAGATTGTAACGTTTTGAAAATCGTTTCGGTGAAATTTCGAAAAAACGGTAAAATAAGGGGGTTTTCTGTAAAAAGTCAAAATACAAATATCTTATTATAAAAAATTAAATATACATATTCTAGCTATGTAATTGCTATTATTTGGTGTTTATTGAGCCGCTGGTGAAATTTCAAATTTTCTGAAAAAATATTATTTTATTATTATTTTAAGCCGTCACTAATACATTTAATTAGGGAAAATTACAAATTGGAATGAGTTGAAACAAATTTTGTGCATCATAAAACATTAAATAAAATTTTATCATGTGGTTTTTGAAACGAAATCGTTTGCCAAAACGGTTTAGAAATTATTGAAGAAAAAAGGCTTTTTTTTAGTGTAAATGGTTGTTTGGGGTATAACATTTATCTTTTTCCCCCACACCCACACCCACAATCACTCACCCCCATCCCCATGTGGCTGAAATTCAGCAGCACTCCCCCCCTTTTCCCCACTCCATTCCACACAAATAAGAAAAGAAAACAAAAAGAAAACAAAAAGAAAAGATGTATGGTTGTGTCGACCTTGGACTTCTTTGACTTGTCAATACTTTTCCCACCTCATTCTCTCTTCAATCTCCCCAAAATTGGCCGAATCCTCCTCTTCCTCACTGCTGCAATAGCCCCCTCTCTTCTCTTTCTCATTTCACCTCAAAATTTCATCACAAAATGCCCAAAAATCAACACAAAAACCTCACAAAATCAAAATCCAATCTCTACCCATTTTTCCTTGGCCCATCTAGCATGGATCTTGGTGAAAAGAGAGCAATTTGGGAGGCTTAGATTCTTGCTAGATCTCTTATTGGGAGGTATAAATATTAACCCATGTCTTAATTGTCGGTTAATTACTCCAATTTAGTTAAATTTGGTGTTTAATTTTGGTTAAATTGCAAACTTGAATTGTGGGATTAATGGAAATATGTGAGATTAAAATCAAGATAGGGTTTTATCACATCATTAAGGTTGTCATGAGTAGATTAACATGTTAATGTTTGCTAAAATCTAATCTAGTTACTAGTTTCAAATTGTTAGTTGGAAATTGTGATAAATGTGCTATTTTGCTAACTAGGTTTTTTAGAAATTGATTTATAATTGGGATTAAAATCTAAATTAAGGTTTCATGTCATCATTAATATTATAATGAGTGTTTTAATGACTTTGGACCATGCAAAATCAAGCATAGTTATTGTTTTGTGCATTTTTAGTTGAAATTGTTAAAATTAGATAAATTGCAAAACTAGAATTTTTATTTTTATAAGGATTGATGATATTAAATTCTTGAAATGGGTTGTATGACTTATTTGGGATGTTTAATAAGTATTATAGCCGCTGGATTTGTTTAAACGTCGAGTTTTGTACTAAAACGGGTAATTTTTTTGCTTGCTAGATTTTCGGAAAAATGCCTTTTAAGGTAAATTTGGGGGTTTTGTGAATTTTAACCTATTTTATATTATAGTTAGTGTTCGTGGATGCGCAAATGAGTGTGTTTGGGTTTTCTCGATAGTTTGACGTTTGTACATCGACATCGAGGGTTGGTTTGACTATTCTTGCATGCGTAGGCGATAGGTTTTGATCTATGCGTGATACGCGCGCCGATTTGATTTTCGTCTGCCGTTTCGATTTCGAATTTGGTTTTAATGCTATACGGTGCGTTATGATATGTAGGTACCCCATGTGGACTTCGAGACGACAAGCAAGCGTGTGGCGACGTCGGCACCGGCGAGCGAGGACCAGGTGAGTAGATTTATATCTACGGGGAGAAGTCGGGTGGATGGCGTATAGCACCTCCGCAGTTTGTGGTGATGTATACGAATACGTATACACACATATATATATTGTTTGAGTATATTGATGATAATATGGATATTTGGTGTTCTTGGTTGATTTAGTGTCGCGAAACCCTAGAGTAGTGGTCGCACTACACATGCACACACCAACCCATATTTGCATACTTTCTTCTTTCATTTGTGCTTATACGGGAATATATAGTTATGTGATCACATGGGCATGGGACTATGTGTTCACATACGGATTTGAGGATGATACTTGGGTTTGAGATGAGTCGATGAGATTTGTATTGAGGTTGTGAATTCGGTGATATAGCAGGGTTCGTATTTGAGATACGACATGACGTTGTAGCGGGTCCTTTGACGTAGTGTTTAACACACGTGCATGCATACTTAGGCGGTATCAGTATTGTACTAGACGTGGATCAGTACCCCGATCAAGATATTTGATAAAGAGGATACCAGATGAATAGTATGATGAATGTGATATTGACCCGTACCCAAATTTGGGGATGCCGTACGACGGATTTACGTACGAGCTATATATTGATGTTTGATCCGCACTCTTTACTTGGGATGTCTGATTATAGATATGGTATCGGATATGATATTATTGAGGCGGGATCACCGACTAATATATATATAGGTATGTATATGTATCGACTCAGATGTTAGGCGGTTTCCTTACCTGTAGTTCAGCTTGTTAGTTCAGCCGTATAGTTTAGTGTAGTTGTTAGACTAGATTAGACCCCTACCTATTTCAAAACTAACGAATCGTGGGTATTTAAAAAGAAATGTCAAGGGATATATTTCAAAAGACGTATCTTTTCTTAAAAACACCGTAGCCCTTATTTTCAAAACACCGCGATTCGTGTTATTTCAAAAGGCACTATTGTAGGACTTATATTAGGGTAATGCAGATTAGTTATCGTTTTGTCTAGTATTCAGCTCCCGCACATTATTGCTGTTGCTCCGCATCGCATACTTACATTGTTCTTTCATATTGCATTGTTGATATTATGCTGTTAGGACACCAGCACCATTACCGATGATCCGTATGTACCACGTACACTTACTTTCCGGCTCACACACATCTTCATCGGTAATTGCCATGTCACGTACACCTTAGAAAATATTATTGCTTAACTTAGCTAGATAGCTAGTAGTTTGACATAATATTAGTGTACTTACCTTATATGCCAGCTTAGATATTGTAGTTATTACTTGTCACTTCATGCATACTGTTATTCATCGTTATGCCGCATTCATGGATTCTCATGCATATATTCACTATTTTACGTGTTATTGAGGTTTTGGATTCGGATTTCCATGAGATTTCTGGATTTGGAGGAAAACCACAAAAACATAAATAAACCTTTTCTCTCTTTTAAAATAAAAAGTGCGGTTTTCCTATGATGTATGAGTCGTCCACCATGAGTTTGCTGACGGATTTCGAGACCCGATTTGAGGAGTGGAGGAACCGTTTCGGGTACATGGTGGGCCCAGTATGGTACCCCGGGGCAAGATGAATGTGGTGTTGACGTTGAGCCTGGCAGGGGACAGATTACCTACCGGTGATATTACCCGACGCGTCGGATATCCGGAGGATACCGTCGTGGTCTTGAGATGGATGGTAGGGGCCGGTCTGGACTGACGGCGCCCTAGATATTGAGATTGAGACATTGATATTTCGAGACATTGAGATTTATGTTTTGTGTCGATGCTAGACACTGTTGATACTGATTTCATTTATGATATCTCAGTTTAAAAATACAAAGGAAATCTCACTAATTTATGAAACAGTTCTTCATTTACATGTATTCTGTTTTCATGCATTTATACCTCATTCATATGATATATTGCTACCTGAGGCACTGACATGGGCACATGAGATTACACTCGGGTTAGATATTTACCCTAGCCTTGTTATAGGCTATGTGTTATTCATATTTTTGAGGATATATTATGATCATTGACCTAGGTTGCGTTATTTATGCGATTTCTGTGCGTAGATGTTTTTCTATTCACGAGTTGGCAACTCACCCCCGTTGTGCCCCAGTTTCTTGCAGGTTTGCCGTACAGGTTTCATTACGGCTTTGCGGGCACAGTTTCGTTCGGGTGACTTGCTAGTAGGTGGGTTTATTGGTATCGTACCCATCATATACCTTGTATATTATTACTCTGTTCTATCTAGAAGTTCCATCAACCAAACATGTATTTATTTTGAGATAGAGACCAGTGATGTTATTCCTTCGAACTTAGAGTCGCGCGTTATATTTCTGTGGTTTTCTTGTGGTTTTGAGTTTCCTTTTGATTTTTGATCCTCGCCGTTGGCGTTGTATATTATATTGCTTGTGTGGTTGTGACCGTCGATTGACGAAGAGCTAGCTCCTGCTTGGGGATGTCTTTTTATTGATTTCGTATACTATTCATGTTGTATCTCGCTTGGGGGCCAGTATTTACAAAGGAGACTCTGCCGAAATTTTCAGGAAATTTTTTGATGTTTTTAGAAACCCGCATAATTTGGCTTATGCTATTAAAACTACTTAATTAAATTGGTTTTCCTTCACTCTACTACTTTTCTTGGTTTGCATTTCTGGGTTTTCGGCTTACTTAGATTACGTATGCCTCGAGACGTTTCGTAGTTTAAGTGCCGGTCATGTTCCATACTTTCGGGACGTGACACATACTGAGACCCCTCTCGTATACACTGGCATCCTTCCGTACCAAGCTACAAACAACAGCATAAACACAACATTCTACAATATTATACAATCTTTAGAAGATGCCTCTTATTCTGTAATTTCTAATTCTTCCTTATCTTTAGGACTTACCGAACGCTGACGACATTCTATTTCTTTCTTCTTTGAATGTCGTTAGGTGTTTTGAACCCGTCAGAGATCGAGTCCACTGGTGAAGACTTAGATCAGTTCCATGAAGACCCCGAGCTCTAGACATTGTACCTTGTTATATTCAGTATTTTTCATTTCCTGTTATACCATTGTTTAGGCATCGCTTTTATTTCAGATGTATTTACTTTTCATGCATTGTAAAAAAGAATGTTATTAATAAAGTTGCTGTTATTTTTATATCTCTTGTCTCTTGTGGTTTACCTTTATATTGCTTAGATACGCTTAGCGTATTTACTTCACAGTAAATACGTAGCGGACCTCGTCACATCCCCTTCACCGTACACCGGAAAGCGGGGCGTGACATTGCTTCCATGCGATTCGGGACTGTACCCAAAAGACACCATTTTGCACGCCCTCTTGGATGTGGTATGATGGAAATCAAAGCACAATGGGAATCACACAAGACTCTATGACGATCTCGGGTCTACAGACTAACCTGTACCAGTGTCACCAGAGAACTGCTATCTAACGTGAGGTATAATACCATCTGGGAGTTCTCGGCGAGTCCGTCCAGTGTACGCAGTCTCCACTGAGCACCCGTACACCATCTTTGATGTCAAACACCGATGGATATGGGATCATCCATCGCCTATCATATGGGTCAAGATGCGTATACGCTAGTCTACTCTGGTGTATCGATACCCTGTCTTGATACACCCTCGATTAGGAACAATTATAGGATGTACTCATCGACTACCGAGGCCCTACTAGTATGATCTCATCATATTCCAAGTAGTCGAGTACATATCCTAAGGGCTTTATCAACATGTGAGAGCAAGACAGTAAACTAATACAAGTCAACATGTTAAGACAAAGTAAAACCAAATAGCATACTATCATGACGAGCAAGAAAGTCCTCTCTATATATATCCAAGCATCCATTATAATATACATCATATGTACAACAATGGCCTCTAGGGCATATATATAACTAACAATCTCCAACTTGCACTAAGGCCAGTTGTTGTAGTATCTCATACCTAACATCCCGAATAATCTCTCAAATTGTATCTGGCGAATGGCCTTTGTGAGTGGATCTGCAGTGTTGTCCTTCGTATCAACTCTCCTGACCTCGATCTCCCGGCGATCAACTATCTCCCAGATCAGGTGATACCGCCTCAAAATATGTCTAGACTTCTGATGGGACCTAGGTTCCTTAGCCAAAGTTACAGCTCCATTGTTATCATAATACAAAGGTATTGGGTGCTCAATGGACGGAACCACACCAAGTTCAGTAATGAACTTCTTCATCCAGACAGCCTCTTCGGCAGCGATGTATTCAGCCTCCATCGTCGAGTCTGCAACGGTATCCTGTTTGGAACTCTTCCAACACACCGCCCCTCCATTGAGGGTAAAGACAAATCCCTAGTAGGACTTAGAGTCATCCTTATCAATTTTGAAGCTTGAATCGGTAAAGGACTCCACCTGGAGTACTCCGTTACCATACACCAAGAACATCTCCTTAGTTCTTCTCAAATACTTGAGAATGTTCTTCACAGCTATCCAGTGACTCTCTCCAGGATCTGCTTGATACCTACTCACTACACTTAGTGAGTATGCTACATCGAGTCTGGTACATAGCATCACATACATGATAGAGCCTACTGCCGAAGAATAGGGTATCGCTTGCATGCGAGCTCTCTCCAAATCAGTCTTGGGAGACATCACTTTGGAGAGAGTGAGTCTAGAGATCGTGGGTAAGTTCCCATGCTTGGATTCTTCTATACTAAACCTCTTTAGTATGGTGTCAATGTACCTGGATTGGGACAATCCCAGTATCCGCTTAGATCTATCTCTATAGATCATAATTCCCTGTATGCAGGAGGCATCACCTAGATCTTTGTGATAAGAAGAGTTGACCGATTGCAGCATATGAACATCATTTCCTATCAAGAGTATGTCATCGACGTACAATACGAGGAAGACAACCTTACTCTCTGCAACCTTCTTATAAATACAAGGTTCATCTACGTTTTTGATGATGTCAAACTCTTTGACTACAACATCAAAACAGATGTTCCAACTCCGCGATGCCTGCTTTAACCCGTAGATAGATTTAAGCAGCTTGCACACCTTTCCGCTGCTCCCACTATCTACGAAGCCCTCTGGCTGAGTCATGTACACACACTCTTCCAAATCACCATTCAGAAAGGCGGTCTTAACATCCATTTGCCAGATTTCATAGTCATGGTATGCAACAATGGCAAGTAAGATCTGGATGGACTTAAGCATAGCCACTGGAGAAAAGGTTTCGTCATAATCCACACCTGGTCGTTGACGAAAATCCTTTGCAACAAGTCTGGCTTTGAAAGTCTCAACTTTTCCAGCTACACCAAATTTCTTCTTAAAGATCCACTTGCTCCCAATGGGTTTTACCCCTTCAGGAGCAACTTCCAAAGTTCATACTTTGTTGGTGTACATGGATTCCATCTCAGATCGCATTGCATCCAGCCATTTCACAGAGTCACCACTCATGATGGCCTGCTCGAAACTAGCCGGGTCATCATCTTCCATGATGCAATCCTCGCTCCCACCATCAACGAGAAAACCGTAGTATCTCTCAGGTAGATGAGAAACCCTGCTAGATCGGCGGAGAGACTGGCGTTCGTTGGGTACTACTGAATCCTCTGGTTCCAATAAATCATCAGTTGTAGATTGTGGTGCTGGAACCTCTTCCAACTCTACCTCTTTGCCACTAATTTCTTTTGCAAGAAATTCCATTTCTAAAAAGGTGGCATGTTAAGCAACAATCACTTTTTGTTGTTCACCGTGGTAGAATAGATATCCATACGAATTGCTTGGATATCCCACAAACTTGCAAAGAACTGATCGTGCCTCGAGTTTGTCCGGATTTTGCCTTTTGACATAGGCCGGACAACCCCATATCTTAATTCGTTTAAGATACGGTCTCTTCCCACTCCATATCTCATATGGTGTGGTAGGTACAGATTTAGATGGAACTTGATTCAATAGGTATGCTGATGTCTCAAGCGCATAACCCCAGAAGGAAATAGGTAACTCAGCAGTGCTCATCATAGAGCGCACCATATCTAATAGGGTGTGATTCCTCCGTTCCGATAAACCGTTGTGCTGTGGCGTATAAGGAGGAGTAAGCTGAGAGAGAATCCCATTCTCTTTTAGATAGTCCAGAAACTTATTGCTCAAGTATTCTCCTCCTCGTTCAGATCGAAGGATCTTAATACTTTTGCCCGTTTGGTCCTCTACTTCGTGCTTAAATTCCCTGAATTTCTCAAAAGCTTCAGACTTGTGTCTCATCAGGAACACATGTCCGTATCTTGAGAGATCGTCAGTGAATGTAATGAAGTAGGAAGAACCGTTCCTGGCATGTGTAGACATGGGACCGCAAACATCACTATGTACCAGTCCTAAGAGTTCCTCAACTCTTTCTCCGTGTCCACTAAACGGAGTTTTGGTCATTTTACCTTTGAGACATGAATGGCAAGTATCATAAGATGATAATTCGAACGTATTCAAATATCCATCCTTATGTAACATAGCTAGTCGTGTCGCATTGATATGACCAACTTTACAATGCCATAATAAGGATTCGTTCATTTCTGAACACTTCCTCTTGTGTGTGTTTTGTATATTAAGGACTGTATTTTGATTGAGATCGTATATGCCATTATGTAACGAGCCTGATCAAATCAACTTTTGATTTAGGAAGATGTTCATAACATTATCCTGTATTACAAAATTATATCCTTCTTTACTTAATAAAGAAACTGATATAATATTGCAAATCATTTTCAGTATATAATAGCACTCATTCAGAATCAAAGTATTACTACTTGGTAATACAAGGTGATATTCGCCAACTGCTTTGGCTGCAATACGTGCACCATTCCCAACTTGTACGGAATGATCACCCTTTCCCAGTTCTCTACCTTTACGTAGCCCATGTAACAATTTACATATGTGGGATCCCGATCCGGTATCTAATACCCAGGACGTTGGGTGAACTGAAAAACAGCTCTCAATAACTAACACACCCGAAGAAGATACATCAGCATGCTTGTTCTTCGTTTGGGCGGCATGAGAATCCAGATATTCTCCTATTTCCTGTTTAGTCTTACAACACTTATAAGAAAGAACGGGACCAACGTTCCCCTGCTCAGTATAATAAGCGGGTTCAGACAATACATCCATATTATTATCTTGATTAAGGCCTGACATGGTCGCTACCTGGAGAGAGAGAGAAGGAAACACTTTAGCGTATGCTCTTGCAAGATTAGATTGGTTATTATCTTATTTAATCAGGATGTCTCCCACTGTTTTCATCAAATCTCCCTTCAAACCCTAAAAGGGAAGACTAGCCGGGATTAATTACACCCTACAATTTCGTCAATCTTTCAGCCAGATCAGTGTTGGTACTTTGAGGGAGGTTCCCCGTGCTTTCCCACGGACCCAATTAAAATAAACCTCATTTTCCCAGAGGCTTAACCCCATTAACACCTTTCTAGACACCTACTTGATCGGCTAATTGTCCTGTGTAAAATTCTCCCAGGAGTAACTCTTACTCGCAGTGGGTACCGGAATCCAACTATCTCATAAGAGGTATGCAATCTCATTGCAAATTTCAACACTTGAAATTCCCGATAATATTCTGCCCCTAGCGATCTATGACCTTGACAAGGTGAACAAACCATAAATCGCAAGTCAAGTTCAACCCGTCATTTCCCAATTGAATTAAACCCACCCGCATGACCCTTGACAAGGTCAACAAGGCCGTACGAATACCTTAATCCAATCACATCTCATGTTTTAGCAGATAAACATTAATTAGCTACCGTACACTGTGCCTTGACAAGGTCAACAAACGCAGCACGAATACTAAGCAATATTTATCTGAAATGACGGAGGGCTACGACAGGTTTTTCAGAAAACCTATTGCGTAATGAACTTGATATCGTTGTAGAAACAAGTGATTTTGAAAAGGAGTGTTTTTTAGGCTTTTCTAGTTTCGCTAAAGAGGTCACTCCCGGTGAAGGGATCTCGGCTCTTTCCCCAACGAATAAGGTGCAGGGTATATCATATATACCACTGTGCAAAGCAAAAACTATAGAAGCAATCAAAAACTAATCCGCGTGTTTGTAGCATCTGCCAGTTTTGCTAAAGAGGTCACTCCCGGTGAAGGGATCTCGGCTCTTTCCTTATCGAATAAGGTGCAGGGTATATCATATATATACCGCTATGCAAAGCAAAAAAGTGTAGCTACCCTTTTTATAAAGTTTTGATTCTACAACATCTTTTAGGTTTCTTTTCTTTTATTAATCTCATTAATAAAATCCCATCAATTATGCTTCCTAAGTATCACAGAAGAAACGAAATCTGTAATATTTATATATCATATATATAGTGTAAGCATTCGTCTCAGGCAGTAATATGATCTCATCACAGAACATTGCAGCAGAAGATAACATATGAAACATTGGATATACTAGGACGCCCGTGTTTTACATCGAACCTGTATAAAACACGGATTCCACGGTCGCGATGAATAGCCAAACCCATATCCCTAGACCCCTACGAGAGCGGCAAGCAACACTGCCAATTCTAGGGTTAGGAGACCCGGTCTCGACTCCTCGAGATGGCCTTCCACTTTACCCTAGAACCCGGTTACATGTGCTCCTCTCCTTGGGTCTACCTAATACGGAAAAATAATAATATACAATGGTGACATCAACCTCATCCCGGAAGTGCCCAAATAAAAGAATATTACATACAAATGAATTTTACATGAATGAAAATAAAAACGCTCATCTCACATAAAACCCCCAGCTATTCAGAACACGGCGATCCAATATAACATATCACAGCAACACATAATATCTCATATCATCAACGTAAGCAAGTATGCGTATCCCGACTGTCGTTGATGTATAGCAACGAAGCCGGCGATACACCACATACTACGCTTACGGTCACAGAA
Source organism: Agapanthus africanus (assembly GCA_030015575.1). Lineage (NCBI taxonomy): Eukaryota > Viridiplantae > Streptophyta > Magnoliopsida > Asparagales > Amaryllidaceae > Agapanthus > Agapanthus africanus. Next base: position 61,329,201 of record JASDDO010000029.1, read on the forward strand.
AAAAAGTGTAAAACTACAACATTTGGAATCCACAATCTCTTTAGACATCTTAAATCCGAAATATCACATACTTCACATTTTATGTCTAACTATATGAATTCCACATATTGTATCACATTCGAGATAAATAGACAAAGTTAAACTTTCCGATCGAATAATCAAACACCCAAGAATTCCCAAATAGCTCAATACTTGAGCGTAGTTCAAAAAAACCCAGAACATGTCACAGCCCCAGTGAACCAGCCGTAGAAAGGTCAAACCAACGCCTCACATGTGGCAACGCCAAACTACCACAAACCCTAGGGTTCAGTGGAAGTTTTGACGATCACATAATCGAATTAAGGTTACGTTCTTCTAGAGGTTCCACAAATATGCTTGCATGTTTTTCCGAAAGTTTTAAAATCGAGAAAAATTCAACACTTGAAATTTTTTCGTGTCGGGAAAAAGTGAGTTATTGATATCCGTTCGAACATTTTAATACGTTCTAAATTATCCGGAAAACACTTAAACGAAGTTAAACATTCCGATCGAATCAACGAATACAAAAGATCTCTAGAAAACTCAACACTTGAGTAGAATTAAAAATTCCCAGAAGTATATACTTACACCTACGGATTGACCCTACAAATACGACTCCCTGATTCCTAAGTACGGCCCGCCGCACAAAGCATGCTCCTGCCGCGGTTCCACGGCGACTTCAGGGAGTTAGGGTTTCGTATTTTACAGTAATCCTTAGAATCACCTACTGAATTTTCTGAGTATTTCCAGAGAGGGGGTCATTTTTGACGTTTCGGGGTTCGATCAGACTTTTAACTTCGTATACACATCGCCTAATGCTCTAGCTAGGCTCTGATACCACTGTTGGGTTACTAGGCACTGTCACAAGGGTCTATAAGGCATCAACCATGGCCGATTTAAAATTTAGACGTTCCGAACAACCTAAAGCGAGGATCTTTGATAGATAATTAGGGTTAAACATGCAAGTAAACATCTTTACAACTAAGTGAGAGGGATTACAACCTTTGTAGTCCGCTCCTTCGTTTCATAAGCTCCGAGTAGTAGTCCCTTAGCCGTGATCCATGATCTCCCGGACTCAACAGAAGCTCCACAACCCGAATGATCCATGCTTACTTGAAGTTTTCCTTTTCGAAGATGATCTACCTTGAAGTTCTTTAACTCAAGCTCCCACTTTTCTAATCAAGTATTAATGAAGTGAACACCCTAATCTAATTGGCTAGATTAGATGAGGATGATGAAGTAGGATTTAATCTCTCTTTTATTATCAATTTCTCGCACTAATACATCACAAAAGAAAAACCTAGAAATATTTTCAAGAGCTTAAAGAAGAAGAAGAAGAAGAATCTATTTTGTGATGAATAATGAATTGTTCTTATCATTACAAATGCAACCATGGTTAAGTCAAGAAAGACTTAACCATTGTAGAGATTCAACTAGGGTTAAGGGTGTGGGTTGGGTTAGGAAAATATCTCCAAAATATCAACACATAATATCTTTGCAAGAAACAAAAGAAAATCTTCTAAAAGCTTCATGAATAAGCTAACCCAAATCAAACCCTAACCATGTTTAATCTCCACTAATCATGTTGCATTTGTAATCATAACTTGTTACAATATTATATATCACATATATAATATATTTTTGTAACAAAAGAAAATAATACAATTAATATATATCGCATATATATCAATGTATTACCCGGTGAGAAAATGAATCAATAAAGCGAGCCAATATTAGATAATGTAATGTAATATATCACATATATAATTTTACATTAAATTATCGAATCAACACTTGATCCGACAATCCGGCTATTTCTCAAATAATCGACCAATATAAACTGTATCAGTTCATCGAATCAACACTTGATCCGATGACCCGATTATATCACATATACCAGGATGATATCTAATATCACGAGAATAGAATACGATATCTCATATTGTATTATTCTTGGTCCCGCACATATCACATATGTGCTCCTACTCCATTTTGCCTGAGTCAAGAAAGCTCTATGTAGGACTCTAAAGAATCGTCAATACGCCGGCAGTAGGTGATGATCATATCAAACACCCACAAGCTGCAAGCGGTCAGCTAAACATAACAGCCACCCAGGTATTGAGCGATCAGAAGATCAACAAGCAAGCCTGTACATTCTCCTGTGAATCCATTCAGTAACACTACCGTACAGTCCGGTCTCTTCGTCTGATATGTCGCATATCTGGTCTAGGGGTGGTATACGTCAGACCCCAGTAACCGATAAGTCGTGTCGATGTGAGGCTCATAACAGGTTGAGAACCTACTGATAACACTTATCAGTAGTACTCAATATCCTCCCTGGCCAGGGACTTCCAGTTATAGCCAATCGTACACAGCACAACATTAACTCCCTATACCGGGAAAGACAAAACCCCTCCTATCGCTCATTTCCTCCATGCGATTCGGGTCTGTACCCAAAAGCCACCGTTTTGTATGCCCTCTTGGACGTGGTATGATAGAAATCACAGTACAGTGGGAATCACACAAGACTCTATGACGATCTCGGGTCTACAGACTAACCTATACTAGTGTCACCAGAGAACTGCCATCTGACGTGAGGTATAATACCATCTGGGAGTTCTCGGCGAGTCCTTCCAGTGTACCCAGTCTCCACAGAGCACCCGTACACCATCTTTGATCTCAAACACCAATGGATATGGGATCATCCATCGCCCATCATATGGGTCAAGATGCGTATACGCTAGTTTACTCTGGTGTATCGATGCCCTGTCTCGATACACCCTCGACTAGGAACAGTTATAGGATGTACTCATCGACTACCGAGGCCCCACTAGTATGATCTCATCATAGTGCCAGTAGTCGAGTACATATCCTAAGGGCTTTATCAACATGTGAGAGCAAGACAGTAAACTAATACAAGTCAACATGTTAAGACAAAGTAAAACCAAATAGCATACTATCATGACGAGCAAGAAAGTCCTCTCTATATATATCCAAGAATCCATTATAATATACATCATATGTACAACAATGGCCTCTAGGGCATATATATAACTAACACACATTTCATAAGGTGTGGTAGGCACTGACTTAGTAGGAACCTTGTTCAAAAGATATGCAGTAGATTCCAGTGCATAACTCTAGAAGGATCGCGGTAATTCAGCGTTACTCATCATGGAACGTACCATATCTAATAAGGTGCGGTTCCGCCTTTCCGATACCCCGTTGTGATGAGGTGTGTATGGAAGAGTAAACTGAGAGAGAATTCCATTCTCTTTTAAGTAATCTAGGAACTCGGCACTTAAGTATTCACCACCTCGATCAGATCTAAGTGTCTTGATACTTTTGCTTGTTTGTTTTTCCACATCATTCTTGTATTCCTAGAATTTCTCAAAGGCCTCGGATTTATGTTTCATCAAGAATACATGTCCATACCTTTAGAAATCATCCATAAAAGTAATAAAGTAGGAATAACCACTTCTTGCATGTGTAGACATTGGACCACACACGTCATTGTGCATGAGTCCCAAGAGCTCACTAGCTCTTACCCTGTGTCCAATGAACGGAGACTTTGTCATCTTTTCTTTGAGACATGATTGACAAGTTGCATAAGACAAATATTCAAACAGATTCAAATATCCCTCTTTATGTAACTTCGTCAACCATGTTTCATTGATGTGACAGTCTACAATGCCATAAGAAAGCTTGATTTAATTCTGGAGACATTCTTTTAGGTGTGTTCTGGACATTGAAAACTTGGTATTGATTTAATACATATATACCATTTTCTAGTGTACCTGACCCAATCAAACCATGATTAAGGTGGATGTTTACAACATCGCTTACAAATGTAAAATCATAACCTTCTTTTGATAGTAAAGATACAGAGATGATATTACATGTCAAACAAGATACACAAAAACAGTTACGCAAAATCAACGTGTTTCCACTTGTCAATCCTAGGTCATATTCAACCCTGAGAGTCATATCACCTGCCTTTAAAACTCTACAGTTTCTCAGCGCCTGCAATGAATTACAGATATGAGATCCTGATCCAATATCCAATACCCAGAAAGTAGAGTTGATTGACAGACAATTTTCAATCATAAACGCACCTGAAACCGAAACCACAACGTGCTTTGAATCCTGATTTCTGGCTTGCCAAGCCCTGCAGTTCTTCTTCCAATAGCCTTTCCTGTGACAATAGAAACATTCCTCCTTTCCTACTGTCGGCCCCGAAACTTTTGCCTTGTCCTTTCCCTCTAGCTTACTAACATCGCCTTTCGACGTGGTGGGGGCCTTTTTCTTCTTTGCCTTGGCTTTCTCCTTGGATCTAGAGGAGGAAGGTTCCCTAATAAGCAGAGAGGGTGTCTCCCTGTATTCCTTAGGGTGCCCTTTACACTCCTCAAGATGTTGAGGAGTTCTGAAAGTGTAACTTTCTTCTCTTGAATATTGAAATTCAAGATAAACTAGGTATAGGTAGAGGGGATGGACTGTAGAATCAAGTCTGTATATAACCCGTTCTCCAACATGGTCCCAAGGTCCGCGAGCTCCTCAATATAGCTGATCATCTTAAGGACGTGGTCGCCTACAGATGACCCGACAGTCAACCTCGCCTGAAACAATTTCTTCGAGGTCTCATATCTTGCGATACGAGATTGATTTCCATATAAATCTTTGGTATGGAGGAAGATGGAAGCTAAGTCCATTTTCTCGTGCCGCCTCTGGTGTGTTAGTTATGTGTATGCCCTAGAGGCCATTATTATACATGATTGTATATTATAGTGGATACTTGGACATATATAGAGAGGACTTTCTTGCTCGACATGATAGTATGCTATCTGGTTGCTCCTTATCTTAATATGTACACTTGTATCATTATACTATCTCTCCGTAACATGTTTATAAAGCCCTTCGGATGTTTACTTGAATACCAGGACTATGATGTAGATCATACTAGTGGGGCCAGGGTATTCCACAAGTTCATCATTTAATTGTTCCTAGTTGAGGGAGTATCGAGACAGAGCATCGATATTCCAGAGTAGACTATTGTGTACATTTCTTGACCCTGTATGGGGTGATGGTTGATCCCACAGCCATTGGTGTTTGATATCAAAGATTGTATACATGTGCTCATTGGAGAATGGGTACACCGAATAGGACTCGCGGAGAACTCCTAAATGGTATAATACCTATTGTCATATAGCAGTTCTCTTGTGACACTGGTACAGGTTAGTCTGTAGACCCGAGATCGTCAAAGAGCCCTGTGTGATTCCTACTATACTTTGATTTCCTCCCTACCACGCTCAAGAGAGTGTAACCCTTCGAAAATCGTTTAGGCAGTTTTTCGGTAATCGGCTAATTTTTCGGCTTTTTCCGTAAAAAGTCAAAATAGGTATTTTTCATTGTAGACCTAATTATACAAAATTTAGATAAGATATTACTATAATTTTGTCACTAAAATGTCACTTATAATTTTCTAGTTAAATAATAAAAATTTCGTAATTAATTTTTTATTATTATTTTAGGCTTCTTATAATACATTAAATTAGTGATAAATACAAATTTAATTAGGTAAATTTCATAATTAGGAATCTTTATAAGCTAAAATATGGTGTTAATAAAATTGTATCATGACTTGCAACATTTTAGTTTTATGGTGTGAAAATTATGAAAAAAATGATGTAAAAAGGGGTTTTTTTGTAAAAAGTTGATGTGAAATGCATTAAATGAGATGTGAGGGATCTTTTTGACCTAGAAACTTCTCCAAAAATCCAACACCCTCTTCTCTAGCTGCTGGCCGAGCCTCACCTGCAGAATTCCCCATTTCCTCACTTCATTCTTGCTTCATTTTCTTGCTAAAATTCAATAAAAATTCACAAATTTCCATCTCAATTCAAAGCCAAACCCTAATCCACTCTCTCCTCAACCAAATTTAGTTCAAAACTAGGAGAAAGGAGGCTTCTTTGGTGGCTTGATCATGCTAGGGTTCCATTTGTGAGGTGAAATTCTAAACTAGTTTGTTAACTTGTAGTTTATGTGTGCTAAAATTCAATTTTGAAGTATTAATTTAGTTGTAAATTCTTGTTCATGAAAATCAAGAATGGGATTTGATGTTGAACTAGGGTTTGAAGCATGGTTGTTAGAGTTAAGTTAGGGCTTTGGTTACCTATTTGATTAGAGTGGTTAATTGCGTAGGGTTACGCTCGCTAAATCGTTAAATTGCGACGTTTGCATCGAATCGGTTTGAAATTTGCTTACTAGATTTTTACAAAAGTTAGAATGCGATCAAATTGTGTTATGTTAGCGATATAATTAGCTTCGTATAGGACTATTAGAGTGCACGAACGCGGGGTTTCGTCTAGTCGGGTTTTAGTTTTGTCGATTTCCCCGAAATGACGATTCTAGTTAACGATTAGCGATTTTCGTGCGTTTTCCCGCGAACCGAGTGTATGTTATGTTTAATTCGAGAGCATCGATAATTGTATATTGTGACTTGCATCGTTTTAGGTTTTGTAATCTTATGCTTGGTGTTGTGCAAATATAGGATCGGTCGGGGAAACATCGGACACGGCACGTAAAGGCAAGGCGGTGGTCGGATCGGATTAGCGGGGATTTCAGGTGAGTAGATGTATTCATCTATGGGAGAATCGTCTGGATGGCGCGATGCGCCCCCCTAGTTAGGGTTACCCTACTTTTTGCAAGATTTATATTGTTAGCTAGCTTATGCGTTTATGTACATTGCATACCCTTATAGCTAACCGTATATTAGGTTGCATGGACATTCATCTACACTTATGCGATATCACTTCGTAGGACACGAACACCATTACCATTGGCATCTGCTGCACGCGCACTATTCATGTGACACACACGCCTTTGGTAATTGCCATGCCACGTGCACTATAGAGCCTGTTTAACTTAGTATCGTCACTTGTATTCATACATGATATCTGAAATTGCATAGCTTGCATATACCTCGCATTATCATCATATTTACATAGCTTTCTAGCCAAAATTTACATCATATACATTGATATCATAGACATTTAGCATATATAGCATGTGAACATTTTGATTTTCTTGAGGATTTCAGTATTGCTGCGATTTCTGGATTTTTGGGGAAAACCGCAAGAATTTAACAAAAGCTTATATTTATCATTTTTAAAACAAAGTTTCGGTTTTCTCGTGATGTATGTGTCGTCCACCATGAGTTTTCATGTTTTCTGTTGGATTTCGAGACCCGATTCGAGGAGTGGATGAACCGTCTCGGGTACATGGTGGGCCCGGTATGGTACCCCGGGGCAAGAAGATCGAGTTGTAGACGATGAGCCTGGAAGGGGAAGACTACCTACCGGTGATGTCTGGCGCGGTGGATATCCGGAGGATACCGACCGTTGTCGTGAGATTTGATGATCTGGGCCGATCCGGACTGACGGAGCCCGATATTGAGACAGATATGATTCCTATTTGGTGTCGATGCTTGACACGGGTTTTCAGATGATTTCTTGATGGTACTTAGCTATTATACAGATATTCATTTTCTAAAGTTAAGAACGCAGTACCCTTAGCATTTAAAACACTTAAAGTGTTAGAAATGACATTGCATACATGTGCATGCATACTAGAGCTATTATATCACATATGGACATGCATGTTGTGGTGCATTGCGTGGATTCTTACGATTGCCTTATTAGATGTTATATTTACTTATGAGCTGGAAACTCACCCCCGTTGTGCCACAGTGTCTTGCAGGTCGGACTCATCAGTCTTGTAGCGGCGGCTATCTTATCATCAGCTACTTTTGCTCAGACTCGCGACATCGCCCGTAGGTGGGTTGCGAGCACACTTTATTTCTTTTGCTTTATCATTGTATCTAGTATTCTCCATCTACCACTTTATATTGTATATGCGACCTAGTGATGAGACTGAGAGATTTGTATATTTGTGGTTTCTTTTGGGGTCGAGCTCACTTGAGCCGACGTGTGTTTTATGATATTTTGCATTTCTTTTATGCTCTTTTTCTTGATATTACTTATATATTGCATGTGGTTGTGATCCGCCTTGGACGAAGAGCTAGCTCCCGCTTGGGGATGCCATTTGTTTATTACAGGTTTATTATCTTGTGGTACCCATTTTGGGGGATAGAAAATACAGGGGAGACTCTGCCGAAATTTTCGGGAATTTTTGATGTTTTTTTTAAAAAGGGATTCTATGCAACTTAATTGATTTCAATACCGTTTTCATTTAAGGTTTTCCTTCACTCTCTTTTGATTTGGTTTAGATTTTTCTGGGTTTTGGCTGACTTAGGTTACGTTACGCCTTTAGACGTCTCATAATCTAAGTGCCAGTCGCGTTCCGTACTTTCGGGTCGTGACAAAGTTTGGTATCAAAGCGTAGGTTTTACCTTTCTGAGTGTAGGACGACCTTGGTAGATGGAGTAGGTGACTTAAGCAGAGTGGCGTAGCGTGGGTATGATCCGCGGCATACTTACGATACGGTACTCCGCCTAAGTGACCTTAAGACATAATTGCTTGTATTTCCTTTCTCGATTCCTTGCCTTCCTTGATTCAATTGCAATGATCTTATCAGTCCTGTTTCTTATTCCAGCTTCGATGCCGCCAAAGACTACGAGAGCTCAGCGGGCTGCTGCTAGGGATGAGATTCGGGCGGGCCCGTCTGAGGCGAGGATCGAGCGGGAGGATACGCCTACCCCTCAGGACCATACTGATCCGCCTTATCCTGACCGTATTGCCAGATTAGAGGCCGGCATGCAAGAGTTGCGGCAGATGATGGGATCTTTAGTTGAGTCCAGCCGGGCACAGAGATCCGAGGACGTTCCTTCCACCGCACAGACCACGATCGTACCTGCTGCACAGATGGTCACTCCTGCTGCTACTACGGAGACTATCCCTGTTTCCCTACAGGAGTTCATGAGATTGAGACCTCCAGCTTTTACCGGTACAGATGCGACAGAGGACCCACAGGCTTTTCTTGATAGGATGGCTCGGATTTGCCGTTCATTGAGGTGTTCTGATGATAGATTGGTGGAGTTTGCGAGTTTTCGTCTGGAGGGTCTTGCCCAGACATGGTACGATTCAGTAGAGAGAGGCCGAGCTGCAGGTTTACCTTCTATAACCTGGGATGAGTTTACATTTGCATTTCTTGCCCGTTTTCTTCCGGAGAGTGTCCGAGATGCTCGAGCCCGTAGTTTTGAGTCTTTGCGCAAGACTCCTGGGATGACGGTGTCGGAGTATGATATACAGTTTACCCAGTTGTCTCGATATGCTCCGTACCTAGTCGACACAGAAGAGAAGAGAATAAAGAGGTTTGTACGAGGGCTTGATACACAGCTATTCCTTGCCATCGGCACCCAGCACTTTGATACATACGCAGCCGCGATGGATGCAGCCTTACTTTTGGAGGAGCGTATTTCTGAGACTCCGGTCGTTTCTGGGCCGAAGAGGATCCGTACTGATACGCCAGCTCAGCGGCAGATGGGCAGACATCGTGATAGATTATTTCCGGGAGATGGTGGAGGCAGAGGATTGAGACGAGGTCAGTTATTTGGTTCATATCCACAGACCCAGCAGTCGTCGCCAGGATGTTTTCGGTGTGGGAGTCAGTACCACCGTGTCAGAGACTGTACCATGGGGCGTCCGGGCGCGGCGACAGTCCCGCATGTGACTTTACCACCCTCACCACCTTCTCAGAGAACTTTACTTCCTAATCCTGACGATGCTCCACGTCAGTCAGATGCTTCTAGAGGCCGTGGGCGTGGCGGTCCAGTTCCGAGAGGACGAGGCGACAGAGGCAGAGGAAGAGGCCGAGGTAGAGGCAGAGGACAGCCAGCTATTAGTGGTGGACATGCCCGAGTGTTCGTATTGACTCCTCAGGATGCACAGGCATCCAATGCCGTCGTGACAGGTACTCTGCCAGTATGTTCTTTTGATGCACGGGTATTATTTGATCCAGGCTCCACACATTCCTATGTATCCACGTACTTTGCACCGAGGTTGGGCCGAGAGTCTTCTCCGTTAGATCAGCCGCTTCTCGTTATTACACCGGTAGGCGAGTCTTTTGTTGCCCGTTTTGTGTACCGATCGTGTTCCGTTCATATCGGGGAGAGAGATTCTTCAGTTGATTTGATTCTCCTCGATATGCTAGACTTTGACGTTCTTCTTGGTATGGACTGGCTAGCCACCTGTTATGCATCCGTGGACTGCCGTGAAAAAGCAGTCAGATTCAGTTTTCCTGGTGAGCCGGTTCTTGTTATTCAGGGAGATCGTAGCGCTACCCTTCCCAGCTTGATTTCATCTCTTCGCGCTGGTCAGCTCTTAAGAAAAGGGTGTCAGGGATTCTTAGCCTATATTTGTGATACTAGCTCCACAGAGGTTTCGTTGGACCAGGTCCCTGTTGTGAGAGAGTTTCCTGATGTATTCCCTGACGAGCTGCCTGGTCTGCCACCAGAGCGCGAGATTGAGTTCTGTATTGGCTTGATCCCTGGCACGGGGCCTATTTCTATACCGCCTTATCGGATGGCCCCGGCGGAGCTGAGAGCTAAAGGATCAGTTACAGGACTTGCTGGACAAAGGGCTTATCCGACCGAGTGTGTCACCTTGGGGTGCTCCCGTCTTGTTTGTTAAGAAGAAGGACGGAAGTATGCGTTTATGCATTGATTATCGTCAGCTGAACCGGGTTACTGTGCGGAACAGATATCCCCTACCCCGCATTGATGACTTATTCGATCAGCTCCAGGGTGCAGGGTTCTTCTTGAAGGTTGATTTACGGTCAGGTTATCACCAGTTGCGGGTTCGGAAGGAGGATATTCCGAAGACCGCTTTCCGTATTCGTTATGGTCATTATGAGTTCTTGGTGATCGTGCGATTGCATGGTGTTCCGACTTGCATCGTGTCCGACCGTGGCACCCAGTTTACCAGCCGATTGTGGCAGAAACTTCAGGAAGCATTGGGCACCCGATTGAGTTTTAGCACAGCCTTTCATCCGCAGACTGACGGTCAGTCGGAGCGTACTATTCAGACTCTTGAGGACATGCTCAGAGCTTGTGTTTTAGATTTCGGTGGTAGCTGGGATCGTCATTTGCCTTTGATCGAGTTTTCCTACAACAATAGCTTCCAGGAGACGATTCAGATGGCACCTTTTGAGGCTTTATATGGGAGGAGATGTCGATCGCCTGTATGTTGGACAGAGCTCAGGGAGAGCAGTGTTTTGGGGCCGCAGATTGTACAGGAGACGACCGAGAAGATACAGCTGATTCGAGACAGGATGAGAGCGGCACAGAGCAGGCAGAAATCATATGCCGACAAGCGTCGTCGCCGACTCGAGTTCGCTGTTGGCAATCATGTTTTCCTGAAGGTCTCTCCGATGAAAGGTGTGATGAGATTTAGGAAGAAAGGGAAGCTGAGTCCTAGATATGTTGGTCCTTTCGAGATCTTAGAGCGTGTTGGTCCGGTCGCTTATCGGTTAGCTCTTCCGCCCAGCTTCCCCGATGTTCACCCCGTATTCCATGTCTCGATGCTCCGCAAGTACCTTCATGATCCTTCCCATGCGATTCAGCACCAGACGATCCATCTTGAGCGTGATCTTTCTTTCACCGAGCAGCCGGTTGTCGTTCTGGATCGGCAGGTGAAGAAATTGAGGTCGAAGGTTATACCGTCCGTCAAGGTCCTTTGGCGTGGCCCGAACAGCGAGGAGGTCACCTGGGAGACGGAGGTCGAGATGAGGAAGAGATATCCCCATCTTTTTAAAGGTACGCGTAGTTAAATTCTAAATTCGGGGACCGAATTTCTTTAAGGGGGGAAGATTGTAACCTTTCGAAAATCGTTTAGGCAGTTTTTCGGTAATCGGCTAATTTTTCGGGTTTTTCCGTAAAAAGTCAAAATAGGTATTTTTCATTGTAAACCTAATTATACAAAATTTAGATAAGATATTACTATAATTTTGTCTCTAAAATGTCACTTATAATTTTCTAGTTAAATAAAAAAAATTCGTAATTAATTATTTTTTTTATTATTTTAGGCTTCTTAAAATACATTAAATTAGTGATAAATACAAATTTAATTAGGTAAATTTCATAATTAGGAATCTTTATAAGCTAAAATATGGTGTTAATAAAATTGTATCATGACTTGCAACATTTTAGTTTTATGGTGTGAAAATTATGAAAAAAATAATGTAAAAAGGGTTTTTTTTTGTAAAAAGTTGATGTTAAATGCATTAAATGAGATGTGAGGGATCTTTTTGACCTAGAAACTTCTCCAAAAATCCCACACCCTCTTCTCTAGCTGCTGGCCGAGCCTCACCAGCAGAATTCCCCATTTCCTCACTTCATTCTTGCTTCATTTTCTTGCTTAAATTCAATAAAAATTCACAAATTTCCATCTCAATTCAAAGCCAAACCCTAATCCACTCTCTCCTCAACCAAATTTAGTTCAAAACTACGAGAAGGAGGCTTCTTTGGTGGCTTGATCATGCTAGGGTTCCATTTGTGAGGTGAAATTCTAAACTAGTTTGTTAACTTGTAGTTTATGTGTGCTAAAATTCAATTTTGAAGTATTAATTTAGTTGTAAATTCTTGTTCATGAAAATCAAGAATGGGATTTGATGTTGAACTAGGGTTTGAAGCATGATTGTTAGAGTTAAGTTAGGGCTTTGGTTACCTATTCGATTAGAGTGGTTAATTGCGTAGGGTTACGCTCGCTAAATCGTTAAATTGCGACGTTTGCATCGAATCGGTTTGAAATTTGCTTACTAGATTTTTACAAAAATTAGAATGCGATCAAATTGTGTTATGTTAGCGATATAATTAGCTTCGTATAGGACTATTAGAGTGCACGAACATGGGGTTTCGTCTAGTCGGGTTTTAGTTTTGTCGATTTCCCCGAAATGACGATTCTAGTTAACGATTAGCGATTTTCGTGCGTTTTCCCGCGCACCGAGTGTATGTTATGTTTAATTCGAGAGCGTCGATAATTGTATATTGTGACTTGCATCGTTTTAGTTTTAGTAATCTTATGCTTGGTGTTGTACAAATATAGGATCGGTCGGGGAAACATCGGACACGGCACGTAAAGGCAAGGCGGTGGTCGGATCGGATTAGCGGGGATTTCAGGTGAGTAGATGTATTCATCTATGGGGGAATCGTCTGGATGGCGCGATGCGCCCCCCTAGTTAGGGTTACCCTACTTTTTGCAAGATTTATATTGTTAGCTAGCTTATCCGTTTATGTACATTGCATACCCTTATAGCTAACCGTATATTAGGTTGCATGGACATTCATCTACACTTATGCGATATCACTTCGTAGGACACGAACACCATTACCATTGGCATCTGTTGCACGCGCACTATTCATATGACACACACGCCTTTGGTAATTGCCATGCCACGTGCACTATAGAACCTGTTTAACTTAGTATCGTCACTTGTATTCATACATGATATCTGAAATTGCATAGCTTGCATATACCTCACATTATCATCATATTTACATAGCTTTCTAGCCAAAATTTACATCATATACATTGATATCATAGACATTTAGCATATATAGCATATGAACATTTTGATTTTCTTGAGGATTTCAGTATTGCTGCGATTTCTGGATTTTTGGGGAAAACCGCAAGAATTTAACAAAAGCTTATATTTATCATTTTTAAAACAAGGTTGCGGTTTTCTCGTGATGTATGTGTCGTCCACCATGAGTTTTCATGTTTTCTGTTGGATTTCGAGACTCGATTCGAGGAGTGGATGAACCGTCTCGGGTACATGGTAGGCCCGGTATGGTACCCCGGGGCAATAAGATCGAGTTGTAGACGATGAGCCTGGCAGGGGAAGACTACCTACCGGTGATGTCTGGCGCGGCGGATATCCGGAGGATACCGACCGTTGTCGTGAGATTTGATGATCTGGGCCGATCCGGACTGACGGAGCCCGATATTGAGACGGATATGATTTCTATTTGGTGTCGATGCTTGACACGGGTTTTCAGATGATTTCTTGATGGAACTTAGCTATTATACAGATATTCATTTTCTAAAGTTAAGAACGCAGTACCCTTAGCATTTAAAACACTTAAAGAGTTAGAAATGACATTGCATACATGTGCATGCATACTAGAGCTATTATATCACATATGGACATGCATGTTGTGGTGCATTGCGTGCATTTTTACGATTGCCTTATTGGATGTTATATTTACTCACGAGCTGGCAACTCACCCCCGTTGTGCCACAGTGTCTTGCAGGTCGGACTCATCAGTCTTGTAGCGGCGGCTATCTTATCATCAGCTCCTTTTGCTCAGACTCGCGACATCGCCCGTAGGTGGGTTGCGAGCACACTTTATTTCTTTTGCTTTATCATTGTATCTAGTATTCTCCATCTACCACTTTATATTGTATATGCGACCTAGTGATGAGACTGAGAGATTTGTATATTTGTGGTTTCTTTTGGGGTCGAGCTCACTTGAACCAACATGTGTTTTCTGATATTTTGCATTTCTTTTATGCTCTTTTTCTTGATATTACTTATATATTGCATGTGGTTGTGATCCGCCTTGGACGAAGAGCTAGCTCCCGCTTGGGGATGCCATTTGTTTATTACAGGTTTATTATCTTGTTGTACCCATTTTGGGGGATAGAAAATACAGGGGAGACTCTTCCGAAATTTTCGGGAATTTTTGATGTTTTTTTTAAAAAGGGATTCTATGCAACTTAATTGATTTCAATACCGTTTTCATTTAAGGTTTTCCTTCACTCTCTTTTGATTTGGTTTAGATTTTTCTGGGCTTTGGCTGACTTAGGTTACGTTACGCCTTTAGACGTCTCGTAATCTAAGTGCCAGTCGCGTTCCATACTTTCGGGTCGTGACAAAGTTTGGTATCAGAGCGTAGGTATTACCTTTCTGAGTGCAGGACGACCTTGGTAGATGGAGTAGGTGACTTAAGCAGAGTGGCGTAGCGTGGGTATGATCCGCGGCATACTTACGATACGGTACTCCGCCTAAGTGACCTTAGGACATAATTGCTTGTATTTCCTTTCTCGATTCCTTGCATTCCTTGATTCAATTGCAATGATCTTATCAGTCCTGTTTCTTATTCCAGCTTCGATGCCGCCAAAGACTACGAGAGCTCAGCGGGCTGCTGCTAGGGATGAGATTCGGGCGGGCCCGTCTGAGGCGATGATCGAGCGGGAGGATACGCCTACCCCTCAGGGTCATACTGATCCTGTCACGCCCCGCTTCCCAAAATACGGAATACGAGGGGTAGACAAGGCCAGCCATGCTCCTACGGTCAAGGAAAAGTCCTGCCGTAGTCACACTTCGGCTTCTAGTTTATCATGGTAAACAGTAAACGATGCGCAGGTAATAAGAAATGCAGTAACTGAAAAATACAATAATGTAAACTGACCTGAAGTGGAACAAACGGATGTGACTAGGAACGGCAAGTCAGGAAGTCTGTGATGCACTGGTCCAGGCTAAATCTTCTCCTCACACTGAGCATGCATACTCAGGTCGTCAGAGCGACACAATAGCAATATAATATGTATAAAATCAAGTGACAGTTCTAGCAGTGATAATAGGTATATGAAGCAGTAAAGAAATGACATCATGAATATGCATGTGCAGCAATCAACGCAGCGGAACAGTAAAGCAGTATAACGATATGTCACGTATGCCAACACAGCATATAAAGAATATAAATGCCAGTGCCCCTATCAGTCTCTAAGTCTCACTGTACAGGTCACTAAGCCTATCGTCAGTCCAAGTGTGAGAGTCAACCACTCGTGAGTGTCCTCCACCCAAGGGTAGAACCCAAGGGCAAGGGACCACGGGCCCAACATGTAACAAGAATATCACGGTGTATATATCACGTACCCTGTAAATCTCCATATAACTCCCTAAATATATAAGCCGGCATGGGACTCCCGAGATTCTGTTGAGCTCACACTTAAACTACCCCACACCCCGTGGTCTACATCAAACGCTAACCATAACCCTAAATACTAATCGATCCGTGACAAGTCTGCGCGAGAACTGGAGGCAGGACCTCCATCAAGCACGTCCCGACTAATACCTAAGATAAATGGCAGTGTCGGATGCCTTATCTGTGACACCCGTGCAAGCGCTTCCATAAGTGTCCCATACCACTTATAGTCACGCGTACACGCATCCCACAGACGTCGACAATGCAATAGAACACTAGGGTCACTGATTGTGTACAAGTACGTATCACTTCCACTTAATCACGAATACACGAACACTGACGTACTTGCCACAATCATCACTAAAATCTACCACTGGGTAAAATGCACGATGTCACTAAGTTATCAATACGATGATATGGGTATGATATGATGCGTGAACAAGTATATAAACATGATGAGGATGTTATGAAACAGCATTCTTTCACTTGCACGATTTATCATGAAACGTACGTATATAATTTAGCAAAACAATAAACAGGTAGTAATTAGTATGTTCAGTTATCCATCCCTAGAATTTTATTTCAAGCCAATCGGGTTCCAGGATCATTAGTTATAACCATTTCATTTTAAGCGCACGCGGCTGGAAATCCGGTTTCAGAATCAGAAATCCATTTCGCAACGCATTTTAATCCCTGTTGGGATCATAATTTAGCGACGCTACAGTTAGATGAATTCTAGGGTTTTCAGTAAGGTTTTCAACGTAACAGACGGATCTTTAATCGCGTCTGTACATTAGGAGTTATACTCTGTTTAATATTAACATGTCAATTCTGAATCTGCTGGGACTGTTATGTGTCCCGATGTTCTAAATTACAGTTTAAATATCAAACGGTAACGAAACAGAATGAGACCAATCGTGTTGTCTAGCTAACAGAGTTACCTACAATAAGCAGCGGAGTTCCGCAACCTACGAGTTAAGGAACACCTGTGGTATCCAATACGGAACAGCAAGTAATGACTGGAGTCACTCTGGACTGCAGTCCAGAGTCGCACTCCGATACAATTATCATCCTAATTTAAGTACAGGAATGTCTAGAAACTAGCACAGGGTTAAAGTTCATCGAGTTAGCTTCGATTTGAGCCCTCGAACGCGCCATTCTAATATGTATATGATTTATGATGAATTTAACTATTTTCAGGTACAGTAGAATTTCAGTTTTACGGTTAAATTTGGGGTAGCCGTTTTAATCTTTAACAGTCGTATTTTCTAATGGAATTTGCACACATTAACCATATCTAAAAGAGCCAAAGTAATTTATCCAGTTCCGTCAAATTTGATAATGTTTTCCTAAGGGAACAAGCATCGAACAGTTTGTGGTAATATTTATCTAAGCTTGCAACTTTAATAATCTATGCATTTAACAATTATAACTTAAGTAAAATAGTATGTAAGCATGTAAAAACTTGCCTGGGAACGTCTCGGGGTCGTACGGCAGCAGTGTCGTCACGGTCGCGCGATATACGCCGCGGAACAAGTTCGCGTGAGCCTCGATCGGAAAACGGGTTTTACGTCGGAGTTGCCAAGTGCTCGTTGGGTGGCCTGGGACTTGCTGGGGTCGACGATATCGACGGTGGTCGCTCCAGCGACGTGCACCGTGCAAGTGCAGAGAGAGTGGGGTTTAGAGAGAGAGAAAAGAGAGTGAGTTTGAAAGTTAGAGAGAGAAGTGATGCAGAATAAGAAAGAGAGGGATGGGAACTGTGAGAGAGAGAGAGAGAGAGACTGCAGAGAGATAGAGGGATTGAGAGAGAGGGTCACAGAGAGAGAGGGAGAGGGGAATTGAGTGAGAGAGAGGCGCAGGGACAGAGAGTGTGTGTGTGCAGGCAGAGAGAGGGATGAGTGAGGGAGCACTGGGAGATTGAGGAGAGAGGGAGAGTGCTGGAGTTGAAAGTGAGGGAGAGAGGAAAGCTGAGAGAGAGAGAGTAAGACAGAGGGGGCACTGAGGGGGTGATCGGGAGAGAGAGAGTGAGAAGGAGAGGCACAGAGAGAGAGGGACTGAGAGCGAGAGAGAGAGGTGACGTCGACGAGGCGAGCAGGGGGTGAGTCGGGAAGCAGGTGAAGGAGACGACAAGGAAGTGGGGGTGCTCGGTGGACCTGGGTATTGAGTGGTGGTTGCAGAGAAGGGCGAGGGAAGGAGCTTTGAAGGGTGATAGGTCGTCGGCGGTGGCGAGGCGATGGGCGGCCGCGGGTTCGAGAGAGAGAGAACGGGAGTGGAGAGAGTGAGGAGGAGGGGGTCCAGTGGAAGAGGAAAAGAGGCGACAGGGGGTTAGAGGGGTGTGCGACGTGGGGTAACGGTTGCGACGCGGGGGCGACGGCGGAGGCGGGGAGTGCGGATCGAGCGCGCGAGAGGAGGAAGAGAGCCGTTGGGATTTAAGAGAGATGTACAGTAGCGGGCTTGGGTGTGGGTTTGGGCCTCAGGTGAGTGGGCTGAAAAGGTAATGAGAAAAATATAGAGGATTTAGAGGGAAAGGGAGTGATGGGCCGGGCCGCGTAGTAAATTCCTTCACAAAGAATTTTAGGAGGTGGGCTCGGGAAGTGTTGGGCCAGAAAATGTTTAGAAAAGGGTTAAAGAATAAAGAGAAGTGGACCGGGCTGAATAATATTCATATTAAGGAAGAAAAATAGACAGTGGGCTGAGAAAATAGGTTAGAAGAAATAGGGTAAGGGCAGAGGAATTTAGGGGAAAAATCACATAGGAAAATAAAAGGGAGTGGGCTTAGGAAACTGGGAAAATAATCTGAAATCGGAACGGGCTGAGACACAACAATAGGGGGGATTGCGATCTGGGTTTAGGGTTTAAAGGAATTAAAATAATTATAAATATATTTTGTAAATAGTATTTTATAAAAATACAAATATTGGTGTATAAAAAGAACTGGGTGTTACATCTTACCACCCTTACAAAAATTTCGTCCTCAAAATTTAAAATAAACTATAAGTTATACAAACATAGGCAAAATCTATCATATTTGCAAACTAACATATAAGGATTTACTTGAAATAGGCGGATGAAGAAATTTGAAGGTTTATAAAATATGTAAGAATAACATACAAAAATATGGCTCTAAATAGGTATAAAACAGGAACAACTTTAAAAGTAGCTACATATATATACAGAAATATAAATAACAATAATACGAGCAGTATTATTCGAGGCGTACTCGATAAGATCGAAACTCAAACACGTACACGCATAAGTATATCAAAAGTAATACGTCAGAAATAAATAGGATAAGGCACAAACATTGATAATAGTAAACATAGGCACAAAACCCGAAAACAAAATAACGAGAATAAAGCAGTGAAAATTTATCGGTAGGTTAGAACATTTTAGGTAAGGTATCGATAAAATAGGTTTAATATAATTTAGGAAACTTGTATAGTGAAAAATAGGAGACATGGAACAAAATATGCGCGGTATAAGGGTTGCGCTACTGAAAAGAGAGTACTAATAGTGTACTTAAAATACTTAAAACAGAGTAATCAAACACACACACTCTTCGATAAATTTAAAATAATGAAAACTAAACCTTGAATAATAATATCTCTAAATACATTTGAGGTAAAAGAGAAATCATCAATATGAATAAGGCTAGCTAGGGTAGTGATTACAAGAAGGTGTGGCTCAAACAGAAGGTTGAAGTGTGTCGGTTTTAGGCTGAAGATCAAGAAGATTGGGATCGGGTCAGCACAGGGAGTAAGGATGAGCAACAAAAGAATACAAAAGGAAAGTGTGGGGGAAACAACAGTTGGTACAACACACGAACCAAAATTTGAAAAGTTAAAGAATTCGGAAGTTTCACAAGAACTAATCTCCTCCCAGAAGGATCTCAAACAGGGTACAGACAAAAGATGGAAGGTGGCTCATTCCAAGGCTCAGAGTGCGATACTTTCCAATTGGAACGAGGGTGAAAAACTTTACAACAAGTAGGGGTGGACAGTCAGAGATCTCAGCAGAACGATAAATGGATAGGGACAATAAACTAGTATCAAACGAACCAATAATCAAAAGGTTTACGAATACAGAAGATTTATTTAATTCAAGAAAATCTGAAACAGGACATTCCCAAAGACGATAAGTGGCCCTAAACTATACAAATTTTGTTTGGCCAGAAAGATAACATCAAAAGGTAATCCATCAGTCGCAGTTGTGGAGATTCAGCAGGTTGCGGTAAGCTCGCGCACTCAGGTAGGGACGTCCATTTCCATAACGCCTCACGGGCATCGCTATTGGAAGTTCTTCCTCAGCAGGGTCTTGATCTTTTGGTCCTTCATCCTCGGATAAAACTTCTTCATCGAGGTCCGATCCCATGTGGTTTTCTTCTTCTGCATTCTCTTCCATAGGATTTACCTCCACTGGGTTCTTCCTCGGGGTCTTCCTCTATCGGGTCTTCTTCTATAGGGTTCTCTTCAGGATCTTCTTCTTCTTCGTCGGAATCAGCTATCACGTTAAACTCTGGGGCGGCTACTCCTTCGTCCTCTGAATCGTTGTTTCCGAAGTTGACCTGAGGACCGTCGATCTCATCGTCAGAACTCATCAGCGTGCGGTCTAAGGAAACGCAAGATTGTGTATCCTCATCTAAATGCGGCGCTGTTCCAGGGTGGGCAATGGTCAGAAAAGAGAAGTTATAATCAGACAATAGCATACATCAAGAAAATTAACTTAATGTACGAAGTATAGGAAAAATGTACGGTGGCAGGAATTTTAAAAGGATCAAGATTAGAATGTTGTGCTAATGAATAATATGAACAAGGGAAATGACAAGAGAAAGTTGCATATATTACGATTCAAATTTTATTTCATTCAACTAAAGTTCGATGGATACAAAGGTTCAAACGAAAGAAATGTTTATAAGAGTATGACAACATAATACTGAAATTGGAAAACATAAAATTCTTCATTAATTGTCAGAACGCTGCAACATCGTTACGCGAGTCGAATCCTGTGTCGGGTCCGCTTTTATTCTCGAAATTCGAACTACGCAATAATCCTCACTTGGCCGAAGTGGAGAGTGTGGACGAGTCTCCTCCTTTTAGCTCCTTCCTTTCCGGGCAACCGTTGATGAGATGTTTGTCGGAACCGCATATCAGACATTTCCTTTGGGCACGGCGACAATCCTTCTGAATATGTCCTGGCCTCTTACAATATCCACAGCAAGGGTTCTTCTGATGCTTCTGTTGACGCTTCATCTTCCTCTCTTTTCCTCGTCTAATAGGGATCCCTTTATGATAGGATACTCCCGCTGGTGCCTGATTCACCTGTCTTCTCAGTCCTTCAGCCAACAAGTCATTGGTTCGCTCCTGGGCTTCCTTTAAACCTTGTAGTACACTAAGGATCTCAACAGTCTGATTCTGGGGCGCGGATAAAGACGAAGAGTCGTTGGAAGACATGATCCTGAAACAATGATTTTAAGGATGATATAAGTCGCAAGATATACGAGTCAAAACGTAATATGGATAGGACAAAGATTCAAGAATATTAGAGATGATGAATTTATTACAAGTGGGGAATCAACTGTATCACTTTAAGTCACTTGAATAGGGTACGGTAGGGCAATTGCCACCACGTACCCTTGTCAAGTCACCCAAAACCATATTGAATGGATAGCTGAACGCACGATGTGAATATGGATCAAGAATGACAGTTTATAACCTAGACCGAAGGATGTCTTAGATTGCCAAACTGTACACGGAAAACTGCAATCCCAATTGATGCAAAACCTGGCTCTGATACCAACTAAACCATGTCACGCCCCGCTTCCCAAAATACGGAATACGAGGGGTAGACAAGGCCAGCCATGCTCATACGGTCAAGGAAAAGTCCTGCCGTAGTCACACTTCGGCTTCTAGTTTATCATGGTAAACAGTAAACGATGCGCAGGTAATAAGAAATGCAGTAACTGAAAAATACAATAATGTAAACTGACCTGAAGTGGAACAAACGGATGTGACTAGGAACGGCAAGTCAGGAAGTCTGTGATGCACTGGTCCAGGCTAAATCTTCTCCTCACACTGAGCATGCATACTCAGGTCGTCAGAGCGACACAATAGCAATATAATATGTATAAAATCAAGTGACAGTTCTAGCAGTGATAATAGGTATATGAAGCAGTAAAGAAATGACATCATGAATATGCATGTGCAGCAATCAACGCAGCGGAACAGTAAAGCAGTATAACGATATGTCACGTATGCCAACACAACATATAAAGAATATAAATGCCAGTGCCCCTATCAGTCTCTAAGTCTCACTGTACAGGTCACTAAGCCTATCGTCAGTCCAAGTGTGAGAGTCAACCACTCGTGAGTGTCCTCCACCCAAGGGTAGAACCCAAGGGCAAGGGACCACGGGCCCAACATGTAACAAGAATATCACGGTGTATATATCACGTACCCTGTAAATCTCCATATAACTCCCTAAATATATAAGCCGGCATGGGACTCCCGAGATTCTGTTGAGCTCACACTTAAACTACCCCACACCCCATGGTCTACATCAAACGCTAACCATAACCCTAAATACTAATCGATCCGTGACAAGTCTGCGCGAGAACTGGAGGCAGGACCTCCATCAAGCACGTCCCGACTAATACCTAAGATAAATGGCAGTGTCGGATGCCTTATCTGTGACACCCGTGCAAGCGCTTCCATAAGTGTCCCATACCACTTATAGTCACGCGTACACGCATCCCACAGACGTCGACAATGCAATAGAACACTAGGGTCACTGATTGTGTACAAGTACGTATCACTTCCACTTAATCACGAATACACGAACACTGACGTACTTGCCACAATCATCACTAAAATCTACCACTGGGTAAAATGCACGATGTCACTAAGTTATCAATACGATGATATGGGTATGATATGATGCGTGAACAAGTATATAAACATGATGAGGATGTTATGAAACAGCATTCTTTCACTTGCACGATTTATCATGAAACGTACGTATATAATTTAGCAAAACAATAAACAGGTAGTAATTAGTATGTTCAGTTATCCATCCCTAGAATTTTATTTTAAGCCAATCGGGTTCCAGGATCATTAGTTATAACCATTTCATTTTAAGCGCACGCGGCTGGAAATCCGGTTTCAGAATCAGAAATCCATTTCGCAACGCATTTTAATCCCAGTTGGGATCATAATTTAGCGACGCTACAGTTAGACGAATTCTAGGGTTTTCAGTAAGGTTTTCAACGCAACAGACGGATCTTCAATCGCGTCTGTACATTAGGAGTTATACTCTGTTTAATATTAACATGTCAATTCTGAATCTGCTGGGACTGTTATGTGTCCCGATGTTCTAAATTACAGTTTAAATATCAAACGGTAACAAA
This sequence comes from Agapanthus africanus, assembly GCA_030015575.1. Lineage (NCBI taxonomy): Eukaryota > Viridiplantae > Streptophyta > Magnoliopsida > Asparagales > Amaryllidaceae > Agapanthus > Agapanthus africanus. The sequence goes on from JASDDO010000029.1 coordinate 61,352,564, forward strand.
ACAGAATGAGACCAATCGTGTTGTCTAGATAACAGAGTTACCTACAATAAGCAGCGGAGTTCCGCAACCTACGAGTTAAGGAACACCTGTGGTATCCAATACGGAACAGCAAGTAATGACTGGAGTCACTCTGGACTGCAGTCCAGAGTCGCACTCCGATACAATTATCATCCTAATTTAAGTACAGGAATGTCTGGAAACTAGCACAGGGTTAAAGTTCATCGAGTTAGCTTCGATTTGAACCCTCGAACGCACCATTCTAATATGTATATGATTTATGATGAATTTAACTATTTTCAGGTACAGTAGAATTTCAGTTTTACGGTTAAATTTGGGGGTAGCCGTTTTAATCTTTAACAGTCGTATTTTCTAATGGAATTTGCACACATTAACCATATCTAAAAGAGCCAAAGTAATTTATCCAGTTCCGTCAAATTTGATAATGTTTTCCTAAGGGAACAAGCATCGAACAGTTTGTGGTAATATTTATCTAAGCTTGCAACTTTAATAATCTATGCATTTAACAATTATAACTTAAGTAAAATAGCATGTAAGCAAGTAAAAACTTGCCTGGGAACGTCTCAGGGTCGTACGGCAGCAGTGTCGTCACGGTCGCGCGATATACGCCGCGGAACAAGTTCGCGTGAGCCTCGATCGGAAAACGGGTTTTACGTCGGAGTTGCCAAGTGCTCGTTGGGTAGCCTGGGACTTGCTGGGGTCGACGATATCGACGGTGGTCGCTCCAGCGACGTGCACCGTGCAAGTGCAGAGAGAGTGGGGTTTAGAGAGAGAGAAAAGAGAGTGAGTTTGAGAGTTAGAGAGAGAAGTGATGCAGAATAAGAAAGAGAGGGATGGGAACTGTGAGAGAGAGAGAGAGAGACTGCAGAGAGATAGAGGGATTGAGAGAGAGGGTCACAGAGAGAGAGGGAGAGGGGAATTGAGTGAGAGAGAGGCGCAGGGACAGAGAGTGTGTGTGTGCAGGCAGAGAGAGGGATGAGTGAGGGAGCACTGGGAGATTGAGGAGGGAGGGAGAGTGCTGGAGTTGAAAGTGAGGGAGAGAGGAAAGCTGAGAGAGAGAGAGTAAGACAGAGGGGGCACTGAGGGGGTGATCGGGAGAGAGAGAGTGAGAAGGAGAGGCACAGAGAGAGAGGGACTGAGAGCGAGAGAGAGAGGTGACGTCGACGAGGCGAGCAGGGGGTGAGTCGGGAAGCAGGTGAAGGAGACGACAAGGAAGTGGGGGTGCTCGGTGGACCTGGGTATTGAGTGGTGGTTGCAGAGAAGGGCGAGGGAAGGAGATTTGAAGGGTGATAGGTCGTCGGCGGTGGCGAGGCGATGGGCGGCCGCGGGTTCGAGAGAGAGAGAACGGGAGTAGAGAGAGTGAGGAGGAGGGGGTCCAGTGGAAGAGGAAAAGAGGCGACAGGGGGTTAGAGGGGTGTGCGACGTGGGGTAACGGTTGCGACGCGGGGGCGACGGCGGAGGCGGGGAGTGCGGATCGAGCGCGCGAGAGGAGGAAGAGAGCCGTTGGGATTTAAGAGAGATGTACAGTAGCGGGCTTGGGTGTGGGTTTGGGCCTCAGGTGAGTGGGCTGAAAAGGTAATGAGAAAAATATAGAGGATTTAGAGGGAAAGGGAGTGATGGGCCGGGCCGCGTAGTAAATTCCTTCACAAAGAATTTTAGGAGGTGGGCTCGGGAAGTGTTGGGCCAGAAAATGTTTAGAAAAGGGTTAAAGAATAAAGAGAAGTGGACCGGGCTGAATAATATTCATATTAAGGAAGAAAAATAGACAGTGGGCTGAGAAAATAGGTTAGAAGAAATAGGGTAAGGGCTGAGGAATTTAGGGGAAAAATCACATAGGAAAATAAAAGGGAGTGGGCTTAGGAAACTGGGAAAATAATCTGAAATCGGAACGGGCTGAGACACAACAATAGGGGGGATTGCGATCTGGGTTTAGGGTTTAAAGGAATTAAAATAATTATAAATATATTTTGTAAATAGTATTTTATAAAAATACAAATATTGGTGTATAAAAAGAACTGGGTGTTACAGATCCGCCTTATCCTGACCGTATTGCTAGATTAGAGGCCGGCATGCAAGAGTTGTGGCAGATGACGGGATCTTTAGTTGAGTCCAGCCGGGCACAGAGATCCGAGGACGTTCCTTCCACCGCACAGACCACGATCGTACCTGCTGCACAGATGGTCACTCCTGCTGCTACTACGGAGACTATCCCTGTTTCCCTACAGGAGTTCATGAGATTGAGACCTCCAGCTTTTACCGGTACAGATGCGACAGAGGACCCACAGGCTTTTCTTGATAGGATGGCTCGGATTTGCCGTTCATTGAGGTGTTCTGATGATAGATTGGTGGAGTTTGCGAGTTTTCGTCTGGAGGGTCTTGCCCAGACATGGTACGATTCAGTAGAGAGAGGCCGAGCTGCAGGTTTACCTTCTATGACCTGGGATGAGTTTACATCTGCATTTCTTGCCCGTTTTCTTCCGGAGAGTGTCCGAGATGCTCGAGCCCGTAGTTTTAAGTCTTTGCGCAAGACTCCTGGGATGACGGTGTCGGAGTATGATATACAGTTTACCCAGTTGTCTCGATATGCTCCGTACCTAGTCGACACAGAAGAGAAGAGAATAAAGAGGTTTGTACGAGGGCTTGATACACAGCTATTCCTTGCCATTGGCACCCAGCACTTTGATACATACGCAGCCGCGATGGATGCAGCCTTACTTTTGGAGGAGCGTATTTCTAAGACTCCGGTCGTTTCTGGGCCAAAGAGGATCCGTACTGATACGCCAGCTCAGCGGCAGATGGGCAGACATCGTGATAGATTATTTCCGGGAGATAGTGGAGGCAGACGATTGAGACGAGGTCAGTTATTTGGTTCATATCCACAGACCCAGCAGTCGTCGCCAGGATGTTTTTGGTGTGGGAGTCAGTACCACCGTGTCAGAGACTGTACCATAGGGCGTCCGGGCATGGCGACAGTCCCGCATGTGACTTTACCACCCTCACCACCTTCTCAGAGAGCTTTACTTCCTACTCCTGACGATGCTCCACGTCAGTCAGATGCTTCTAGAGGCCGTGGGCGTGGCGGTCCAGTTCCGAGAGGACGAGGCGACAGAGGCAGAGGCAGAGGCCGAGGTAGAGGCAGAGGACAGCCAGCTATTAGTGGTGGACATGCCCGAGTGTTCGCATTGACTCCTCAGGATGCACAGGCATCCAATGCCGTCGTGACAGGTACTCTGCCAGTATGTTCTTTTGATGCACGGGTATTATTTGATCCAGGCTCCACACATTCCTATGTATCCACGTACTTTGCACCGAGGTTGGGCCGAGAGTCTTCTCCGTTAGATCAGCCGCTTCTCGTTATTACACCGGTAGGCGAGTCTTTTGTTGCCCGTTTTGTGTACCGATCGTGTTCCGTTCGTATCGGGGAGAGAGATTCTTCAGTTGATTTGATTCTCCTCGATATGCTAGACTTTGACGTTCTTCTTGGTATGGACTGGCTAGCCACCTGTTATGCATCCGTGGACTGCCGTGAAAAAGCAGTCAGATTCAGTTTTCCTGGTGAGCCGGTTCTTGTTATTCAGGGAGATCGTAGCGCTACCCTTCCCAGCTTGATTTCATCTCTTCGCGCTGGTCAGCTCTTAAGAAAAGGGTGTCAGGGATTCTTAGCCTATATTTGTGATACTAGCTCCACAGAGGTTCCGTTGGACCAGGTCCCTGTTGTGAGAGAGTTTCCTGATGTATTCCCTGACGAGCTGCCTGGTCTGCCACCAGAGCGCGAGATTGAGTTCAGTATTGGCTTGATCCCTGGCAAGGGGCCTATTTCTATACCGCCTTATCAGATGGCCCCGGCGGAGCTGAGAGAGCTAAAGGATCAGTTACAGGACTTGCTGGACAAAGTGCTTATCCGACCGAGTGTGTCACCTTGGGGTGCTCCCGTCTTGTTTGTTAAGAAGAAGGACGGAAGTATGCGTTTATGCATTGATTATCGTCAGCTGAACCGGGTTACTGTGCGGAACAGGTATCCCCTACCCCGCATTGATGACTTATTCGATCAGCTCCAGGGTGCAGGGTTCTTCTCGAAGGTTGATTTACGGTCAGGTTATCACCAGTTGCGGGTTCGGAAGGAGGATATTCCGAAGACCGCTTTCCGTACTCGTTATGGTCATTATGAGTTCTTGGTGATGTCGTTCGGGCTCACTAATGCCCCGGCAGCATTTATGGATTTGATGAACCGTGTATTCAGGCCGTATCTTGATCGGTTCATCATTGTGTTCATTGGCGACATCTTGGTTTATTCTCGGAGCCGGGAGGAGCATGAGCAGCACTTACGTATCACATTACAGACTTTGAGGGAGCATCAGCTGTTCGCCGAATTCTCCAAGTGCGCATTCTGGCTAGACAGTGTCGACTTCTTGGGTCATGTGGTGACGAGTGATGGGATTTGTGTGGACCCGAAGAAGATCGAGGCAGTTCAGCGTTGGCCTAGACCGGTATCAGTTAGAGAGGTTCGCAGCTTTCTAAGTCTGGCCGGCTATTATCGACGTTTTGTCCAGGATTTCTCCCGCATTGCTGCACCTTTGACCGGGTTGACCCGGAAGGGGGTTCCTTTTGATTGGACCCAGGCATGTGAGGATAGCTTCCAGCAGTTGAAGACTCGTCTGACTACTGCACCAGTGTTAGCATTGCCTTCAGGATCAGGCAGGTTCGTGGTATATTGTGATGCTTCTAGAGTGGGGTTGGGATGTGTATTGATGCAGCACGACAGAGTTATCGCGTATGCTTCTCGGCAGCTGAGGAAACACGAGCAGAACTACCCCACCCATGATTTAGAGATGGCTGCAGTGGTATTTGCACTTAAGATCTGGAGACATTACCTATACGGTTAGTCGTGCCAAATATTCACTGACCACAAGAGTTTGAAGTATATCTTCCAGCAGCGAGATCTGAATCTAAGACAGCGCCGTTGGATGGAGTTGGTGAAGGATTATGACTGCGAGATTTTATACCATCCGGGCAAGGCAAATGTGGTGGCAGATGCTTTGAGTAGAAGGCCCGGAGGTAGCTTATCTTGTTTGAGCGTAGTGCAGATGCAGTCGACAGCGGATTGGCAGGTGTTATGTGACAGCAGAGTGCAGTTCGAGTTTACTCCTACAGGGGGACAACTAGCCCATTTCAGAGCACACCTACAGTTACTTGACCGTATCCGCGAGGCACAGTCCGGCGATGCTCGTATATTAGAGATTATTGAGCAGATTCGGCAGGGCAGAGTTTCCGAGTTCGTGCTTGATGATCAGGGGATACTTCGATTTGGGACTCGACTGTGCGTGCCAGATTCAGAGGGACTGAGGCGCGATATTCTCGAGGAGGCACATAGATCAGTATACAGTGTTCACCCAGGTTCTACCAAGATGTACCATGATTTGAGAGAGGTTTACTGGTGGGACGGGATGAAGAAGGATATTACAGACTTTGTGTCGAGATGCCTGACTTGTCAGCAAGTCAAGGCCGAGCACCAGAGGGCAGTCGGCGAGTTACAGCCTTTGCCCATCCCTGAGTGGAAGTGGGAGCAGGTCTCCATGGACTTCATTGTGGGTCTACCCAGGACCAGTCGAGGGTATGACTCTATTTGGGTGATTGTGGATCGACTGACGAAAGCGGCTCACTTCCTGCCAGTGAAGACCACTTTTGGATTTTCTCAGTACGCCCAGGTCTATATTGATGAGATCGTGCGATTGCATGGTGTTCTGACTTGCATCGTATCCGACCGTGGCACCCAGTTTACCATCCGATTGTGGCAGAAACTTCAGGAAGCATTGGGCACCCGATTGATTTTTAGCACAGCCTTTCATCCGCAGACTGACGGTCAGTCGGAGCGTACTATTCAGACTCTTGAGGACATGCTCAGAGCTTGTGTTTTAGATTTCGGTGGTAGCTGAGATCGTTATTTGCCTTTGATCGAGTTTTCCTACAATAATAGCTTCCAGGAGACGATTCAGATGGCACCTTTTGAGGCTTTATATGGGAGGAGATGTCGATCGCCTGCATGTTGGACAGAGCTCAGGGAGAGCAGTGTTTTGGGGCCGCAGATTGTACAGGAGACGACCAAGAAGATACAGCTGATTCGAGACAGGATGAGAGCGGCACAGAGCAGGCAGAAATCATATGCTGACAAGTGTCGTCGCCGACTCGAGTTCACTGTTGGCAATCATGTTTTCCTGAAGGTCTCTCCGATGAAAGGTGTGATGAGATTTGGGCAGAAAGGGAAGCTGAGTCCTAGATATGTTGGTCCTTTCGAGATCTTAGAGCGTGTTGGTCCGGTCGCTTATCGGTTAGCTCTTCCGCCCAGCTTCCCCGATGTTCACCCCGTATTCCATGTCTCGATGCTCCGCAAGTACCTTCATGATCCTTCCCATGGGATTCAGCACCAGACGATCCATCTTGAGCGTGATCTTTCTTTCACCGAGCAGCCGGTTGTCGTTCTGGATCGGCAGGTGAAGAAATTGAGGTCGAAGGTTATATCGTCCGTCAAGGTCCTTTGGCGTGGCCCGAACAGCGAGGAGGTCACCTGGGAGACCGAGGTCGAGATGAGGAAGAGATATCCCTATCTTTTTGAAGGTACGCGTAGTTAAATTCTAAATTCGGGGACCGAATTTCTTTAAGGGGGGAAGATTGTAACCCTTCGAAAATCGTATAGGCAGTTTTTCGGTACCAGCTAATTTTCCGGCTTTTTCCGTAAAAAGTCAAAATAGGTATTTTTCGTTGTAGACCTAATTATACAAAATTTAGATAAGATATTACTATAATTTTGTCACTAAAATGTCACTTATAATTTTCTAGTTAAATAAAAAAAAATTCGTAATTAATTATTTTTTTTATTATTTTAGGCTTCTTAAAATACATTAAATTAGTGATAAATACAAATTTAATTAGGTAAATTTCAAAATTAGAAATCTTTATAAGCTAAAATATGGTGTTAATAAAATTGTATCATGACTTGCAACATTTTAGTTTTATGGTGTGAAAATTATGAAAAAAATGATGTAAAAAGGGTTTTTTTTGTAAAAAGTTGATGTTAAATGCATTAAATGAGATGTGAGGGATCTTTTTGACCTAGAAACTTCTCCAGAAATCCCACACCCTCTTCTCTAGCTGCTGGCCGAGCCTCACCTGCAGAATTCCCCATTTCCTCACTTCATTCTTGCTTCATTTTCTTGCTAAAATTCAATAAAAATTCATAAATTTCCATCTCAATTCAAAGCCAAACCCTAATCCACTCTCTCCTCAACCAAATTTAGTTCAAAACTAGGAGAAAGGAGGCTTCTTTGGTGGCTTGATCATGCTAGGGTTCCATTTGTGAGGTGAAATTCTAAACTAGTTTGTTAACTTGTAGTTTATGTGTGCTAAAATTCAATTTTGAAGTATTAATTTAGTTGTAAATTCTTGTTGATGAAAATCAAGAATGGGATTTGATGTTGAACTAGGGTTTGAAGCATGGTTGTTAGAGTTAAGTTAGGGCTTTGGTTACCTATTTGATTAGAGTGGTTAATTGCGTAGGGTTACGCTCGCTAAATCGTTAAATTGCGACGTTTGCATCGAATCGGTTTGAAATTTGCTTACTAGATTTTTACAAAAATTAGAATGCGATCAAATTGTGTTATGTTAGCGATATAATTAGCTTCGTATAGGACTATTAGAGTGCACGAACGCGGGGTTTCGTCTAGTCGGGTTTTAGTTTTGTCGATTTCCCCGAAATGACGATTCTAGTTAACGATTAGCGATTTTCGTGCGTTTTCCCGCGCACCGAGTGTATGTTATGTTTAATTCGAGAGCGTCGATAATTGTATATTGTGACTTGCATCGTTTTAGGTTTTGTAATCTTATGCTTGGTGTTGTGCAAATATAGGATCGGTCGGGGAAACATCGGACACGGCATGTAAAGGCAAGGCGGTGGTCGGATCGGATTAGCGGGGATTTCAGGTGAGTAGATGTATTCATCTATGGGGGAATCGTCTGGATGGCGCGATGTGCCTCCCTAGTTAGGGTTACCCTACTTTTTGCAAGATTTATATTGTTAGCTAGCTTATCCGTTTATGTACATTGCATACCCTTATAGCTAACCATATATTAGGTTGCATGGACATTCATCTACACTTATGCGATATCACTTCGTAGGACACGAACACCATTACCATTGGCATCTGTTGCACGCGCACTATTCATGTGACACACACGCCTTTGGTAATTGCCATGCCACGTGCACTATAGAACCTGTTTAACTTAGTATCGTCACTTGTATTCATACATGATATCTGAAATTGCATAGCTTGCATATACCTCGCATTATCATCATATTTACATAGCTTTCTAGCCAAAATTTACATCATATACATTGATATCATAGACATTTAGCATATATAGCCTGTGAACATTTTGATTTTCTTGAGGATTTCAGTATTGCTGCGATTTCTGGAGTTTTGGGGAAAACCGCAAGAATTTAACAAAAGCTTATATTTATCATTTTTAAAACAAAGTTGCGGTTTTCTCGTGATGTATGTGTCGTCCACCATGAGTTTTCATGTTTTCTGTTGGATTTCGAGACCCGATTCGAGGAGTGGATGAACCGTCTCGGGTACATGGTGGGCCCGGTATGGTACCCCGGGGCAAGAAGATCGAGTTGTAGACGATGAGCCTGGCAGGGGAAGACTACCTACCGGTGATGTCTAGCGCGGCGGATATCCGAAGGATACCGACCGTTGTCGTGAGATTTGATGATCTGGGCCGATCCGGACTGACGGAGCCCGATATTGAGACAGATATGATTCCTATTTGGTGTCGATGCTTGACACGGGTTTTCAGATGATTTCTTGATGGTACTTAGCTATTATACAGATATTCATTTTCTAAAGTTAAGAACGCAGTACCCTTAGCATTTAAAACACTTAAAGAGTTAGAAATGACATTGCATACATGTGCATGCATACTAGAGCTATTATATCACATATGCACATGCATGTTGTGGTGCATTGCGTGCATTCTTACGATTGCCTTATTAGATGTTATATTTACTCACGAGCTGGCAACTCACCCCCGTTGTGCCACAGTGTCTTGCAGGTCGGACTCATCAGTTTTGTAGCGGCGGCTATCTTATCATCAGCTCCTTTTGCTCAGACTCGCGACATCGTCCGTAGGTGGGTTGCAAGCACACTTTATTTCTTTTGCTTTATCATTGTATCTAGTATTCTCCATCTACCACTTTATATTGTATATGCGACCTAGTGATGAGACTGAGAGATTTGTATATTTGTGGTTTCTTTTGGGGTCGAGCTCACTTGAGCCGACGTGTGTTTTCTGATATTTTGCATTTCTTTTATGCTCTTTTTCTTGATATTACTTATATATTGCATGTGGTTGTGATCCGCCTTGGACGAAGAGCTAGCTCCCGCTTGGGGATGCCATTTGTTTATTACAGGTTTATTATCTTGTGGTACCCATTTTGGGGGATAGAAAATACAGGGGAGACTCTGCCGAAATTTTCGGGAATTTTTGATGTTTTTTTTAAAAAGGGATTCTATGCAACTTAATTGATTTCAAAACCGTTTTCATTTAAGGTTTTCCTTCACTCTCTTTTGATTTGGTTTAGATTTTTCTGGGCTTTGGCTGACTTAGGTTACGTTACGCCTTTAGACGTCTCGTAATCTAAGTGCCAGTCGCGTTCCGTACTTTCGGGTCGTGACAGAGAGTCTGCAAACAGGTGAATTTTGGGTACAGTCCAGAGTCACATGGAGGAAATGAGCAATAGGAGGGGTTTCGTCTCTTCCGGTATTGGGAGTTAATATTGCGCAATGCTCGGTTGGCTATAATAGGAAGTCCCTGTCCAGGGCTGATGATGAGATTTACAGGTAAGTGTTATCAGTACTTTCTCGACCTGTTGTGAGCCTCACATAGGCATAACTTATCAATTTATTGGGGTTTGACTTTTACTAACCCCAGACTCGATATGCAACATATTAGACGAAGAGAACAGACTGTACAGTAGTGCTACTTACTGGATTCACGGGAGTTTGGACAAGCTTGCTTGTTATTCTTCTGATCGCTCAATACCTGGGTAGCCGTTACGTCCAGCTAGTACCGCTGACGGCTTATGGGTGACTGATATGATCATCACCTACTGTTGGTGTATTGACGAGTCTGTAGAGTCCTATACAGAGGTTTCCTAGTTTAAGTGAAATGAAGTAGGGCAAATATATGATATGTGCGGGACCGAGATTAATACTTGTATGTGATACAGTATTCTAATCTCGGGATATAGGTTATATCTGATGTAACCAGATTATTGAATCAAGTGTTGATTCAATAATTTGTTATGTGGGTATTTGATATACATATAAATAATATTAGTCTGTTATATGTGATATAGCCGGATTATTAAATCAAGTGTTGATTTAATAATTTAATATATAATTATATATTTGATTTATTAATATATATTAACTAATATTAGCTCACTTAAGAATTTCTTTTCTACAAATACATATAAATATATATGAGATATATATATTAATGTATTTACTATTGTGTCATGCTAGATGATACACTGGACATGGGTGTATGAGACTAACACCAAACTAAAGATAATTTCGGTGATTAATTATTAAGGGAAAATCAAAATTAGGTGAAATTAGCATGGCTAAAGATGCTTGTCGAAGCATGTAGAAGCCTTGACTTAGTCCACTAATTTTGTTTTACTCTAGATATTTATTAACCCAACCCTTATCTTTAGCCATGGTCAACTCTCTACTAATATCTCTTGAGATATTTTCTCACCCAATGGTTCATCACTTGTTCAATTTTCTTCATCTCCGTCTTTGCTCTCTAGTTTTGAGTGAGGTGAGAAAGAAAAGGAGAAAAATAGTTCTAATATGAGCAAAATTCCTACTTCATTAATCTATACCAAACTAGCCATTTAGTATAGGTTGTTTACTTCACTAATTCCTCAATTAGTGAAGATGTAGCTTGAGTTAGAGATTCAGATCCTTAAGCAAGCTCGTTTCTTTCGCCTAGTGGAGCCTAAGAAGAGTTCGGTGACCACTACTTGGAGCTAAGGGACTACTGCACGGAGCTTTAGAAGTGAAGGACCGGTCTACAAAGGTTGTATGCCTTGTTCACTTAGTTTAAAGTTTGTTTACATGCTTTATAAAACCCTAATTCTCTAGTTCGATTCTAGGTTTGTATTCCTTAGCACTCTAGATTTTTTAAAAATGTATACTCGATGCTTGCTAAAACCTAGTGGTCGTTCTATGAAACTCCAACATGGTATCATAGAGCAAGGCTAGAGCATTAGGAGTGGTCTGGGCGAAGTTAAAGTGTTCGATCGACTTTTCGAAACCCTAAAATCCGAGTTTCTATAAATTGTTTCAAAATTTGGAATGTTTTAGTTTAAAAATATGTAGAAAATTGTGCAGGGTTTTCTATCGATCCCAAAGAAGAACGAACGCCCGACTCGACCAAACGGTCGCGCAACCGCAGCAGAACCAAGTGTTTAACCGTGGTTCCGCGGCATAGTTGGTGAGACAGGGACCCCCCTTTCTTGTGCTACTCCGTAGGTACATTTGGCACTTTCTGGGTATTTTTAAGTTAGACTTAAGTGTTGAGGTCTCTGGGAATTGTGGGTATTTGATAAATCGATCGAATTGTTTAACATCGTCTCGATATCTGTGATATGTGATACAATATTTGGAATCCACAATAATTATTTTTTTGCAAACTATTTAGTGTTTTGTAAATCTAGCAATTTAGTCTCATTTGATAGATTGCCACGGAGTTTCGATTCGGATCAAAACTCCATCGCAATCTCGTATAGTACGCGAACACTCACCGGGTAACACTGATAGATAGCCATGCCCCATCGCCCCGACTAAGTGACTGTAGGAGAACCCCGTTGCCAAAAGCATCTGCTCGGGTGCTCGCGGCCGTGGTGTTCCGCCTAAGTGCACTTCGTCGACGGCTTCGTGGGTACGGCCGTCTACTAATGTTTTTGACGAGGATTTGATCAGTTGTCGGGAATCTTTTTGAATTGCCCGACTGGTTATTGAAAAGTGTTTTCAATTTGAGACTTAAATGCCGGGTTCATAACGTTAGGCATGAAATTCGGAATATGTGATATTCCGAGCTTATGATGTCTACGGAATTTATATGGTTAGGCATGAAATCCGAAGTATGTGATATTTCAGGTTTATGATGTCTAAGGATGTTGCGGATTCCAATTATTGTATTTTTCATTTTCTTTTCTGGGACCGTAAGTGTAATATGTGGTGTATCGCCGGTTTCGCTGTTATACGTCGAAGACAATTGGGATACGCATATTTACTTACGTTAATGACATGTGATATTATGTGTTGCTATGATATGTTATATTGGATCGTCGTGTTTGAATAGCCGGGGTTTTTTGCGTGAGATGAGAGTTTTTCATTTTCATTCATGTAAAAATTTGTATGTAATATTCTTTTATTCAGACACTTCCGGGTTGAGGATGATGCCACCATTGATGTAAATTATTTACTTTTCCGCAATAGGATAGACCCCAGGCGGGGTGCACAAGTAAACGGGTTTTAGAGTCCAATGGGAGACCATCTCAAGGAGTCGAGACCGGGTCTCCTAACTCTAGAATTGGTAAGGTTGCTTGCCGCTCTCGTAGAGGTCTAGGGGTATGGGTTTGGCTATTCATCACGACCGTGGAATCGGTATTTTTTACTGGCTTGATTTAAAACACGAACCTCCTAGTATATCCTATATTTCATATGTTGACTTCTGCTGTAATGTTCTGTGATGAGATCATATAACTACGTGAGATGAATGCTTTATATTATATATATGATATATAATAAACGTTGCTTATGTTTTGCATCCGCGCTAGCCCTGCCTCCGCTCTGCCGTTAGTTAAGTAACCTAACTGTGTATGACGGGACCCTATGGCAAATGAGGATGGCATAAGCGTACGTTGTATTTTCGTTTCTTCTGTGATGTTTAGGAAACATAAATGATGGGACTTCATTAATGAGATTAATGAAAAGGAAAGAAACCTAAAGATGTTGTAGAATCAAATTTTCAAAAAGGTAGCTCTAGTTCTTGCTTTGCATAGCGGTATTCTTTATCCAGCGCCTCATTCGATGAGGAAAGAGCCGAGATCTCTTCACCGGGAATGACCTCTTTAGCAAAAGCTAGCACATGCTACAACGCACTTGGTTTGTTTTGAAAACTACTCGATTTTAAAAGCGGTGCTTAAACCACTCCTTTTCAAATCATTCGATTCTACAACGATATCAAGTTCATTACGCAAAAGGTTTTTCTTAAAAATCTGTTGTAGACCTCCGTCATTTCAGATAAGGACTATTTAGTATTCGTGCTGTGTTTGTTGACCTCCATCAAGACGTAGTGTGCGGTAGCTGATTAGTACTTATCTGCCACATATGATGCAATTGGATTAGGGTAGTCGTACGGTCTTGTTGACCTCCGTCAAGGGTCGTGTGGGTGGGTTTAATTCAATCACGAAATGACGGTTTGAACTTGACTAGCGGCCTATGGTTTGTTGACCTCCGTCAAGGTCATAAGTTGCTAGGGGTAAAAACATTATCGGGAATTTCAAGTGTTGAAATTTGCAATGAGATTGCATACCTTCTATGAGATAGTTGGATCCCGAGACCCTCTGCGAGTAAGAGTTACTCCTGGGAGAGTTTTGCACTTTACAATTAGCTAATCCAGTAGGTGTCTAAGAAAGGTGTTAACGGGGTTATACCCCTGCAGAAACAAGGTTATTTAATTAGTTCCATACGAAAGCATGAGGAGACTCCCACGGAGTACCAATACCTACCTGGATGAATGATTGGCGAACTTGTAGGGTGTAATTAATCCCGACTAGTCTTACCTTTTAGGGTTTGAAGGAAGATTTGATAAAAAAAAGTGGGAGCCATCCTGATTAGATAAAATAATAACCAATCTAATCTTGCAAGAGCATACGCTAAAGTGTTTTCTTCTCTCTCTCTCCAGGTAGCGACCATGACACCCCTTAATCAAGATAATAATATTGATGTATCGACCGAACCTGCTTATTATACTGAGTTAGGGAACGTTGGTTCCGCTCTACCTTATCATTGTTATAAGTCTGAGCAGGAAATAGGGGAATATCCGGATTCCCACGCGACCCGAACGAGGAATGAGCATGTTGATGCGTCTTCTTCGGGTGTGTTTGTTACCGAGAACTGTTTCTCAGTACACTCTACATCATGGTTATTAGATACCAGATAAGGATCCCACATATGTAATATATTACAAGGGCTTAAGAGAGGTAGAGAACTGGGAAAATATGACCATTATCTAAGAGTAGGGAATGGTGCAAATGTTGCAGCCAAAGCAGTTGGTGAATATCACCTTGTATTACCAAATGGGAATACATTGATCTTGAATGACTGTTATTATGTACCATCTATAATGTGCAATTTAATATCAATTTTTTTATTAGATAAAGAAGGATATAACTTTGTAGTAGAGAAAAATGATATGAACATTTTCCTAAATCAAGTGTTGATTGGGGTTTGGTACGCTATGTAACGGTTTATACATTCTGAATCAAAATACAGTTCTTAACATACAGAACACACAAAAGAGGAAAAGTTCAGAAATGAACAAAGCCTTCTTGTGGCATTGTAGACTAGGTCATATCAATACGACATGACTAGCTAAGTTACATAAGGATGGATATTTGAATCTGTTCGAATTTACATCTTATGAAACTTGTAAGTCATGTCTCAAAAGCAAAATGACCAAAACTCCGTTTACTGGACAGAGAGAAAGAGCTATGAATTCTTGGGACTGATACATAGTGATGCATGCAGTCCCATGTCTACACATGCCAGAAATGGTTCCACATACTTTATTACATTCACCGATAATCTCTCAAGATACGGACATGTGTTCCTGTTGAAACATAAGTCTGAAACTTTTGAAAAATTCAAGGAATATAAGTGCGAAGTAGAGAACCAAATGGGTAAAAGTATTAAAATCCTACGATCTGATCGGGGAGGAGAATACTTAAGCACGGAATTCTGTGACTATTTAAAAGAGAATGGGATTCTCTTTCAGCTCACTCCTCAGTATATACCACAGCACAACGGTATATCGGAGCGGAGGAATCAAACTCTATTAGATATGGTGCGCTCTATGATGAGTGTTGTTGAGTTACCTATATCCTTTTGGGGTTATGCGCTTGAGACAGCAGCATACATATTGAATCGGGTTCCAACCAAATTCGTGCCTATCACTCCATATGAGATATGGGAGGGGAAGAGACCATGCCTTAATTTTAGTAAGATATGGGGTTGTCCGGCTTATGTTAAAAAGCAAAATCCGGACAAGCTCGAGAAAAAGTCTGTTCTGTGTAATTTTTTTGGATATCCCAAACATGCGTGGGGGCATATCTTCTACCACTATGAGGAACAAAAGGTGTTTGTTGCTCAACATGCCACCTTTTTAGAAAAGGAATTTCTTGTGAAAGAAATTAGTGGTCATGCGGTAGAACTGGAAGAAGTTCCAGCTACACAGACTACAGCTGATGATTTTGTAAGTCCACGTTGCGACCCCCGGTTCTTACGGGGAGGCGGAAACGGTATAAAAATCAAATTTTTGGCGCATGGGGCAACATGGACTAAACAAGGTCGGGATCGTGTCCAAACTAAACTAGCAAACATGCAAAGGAGAGTTAACTACTCGGCAAAGTGGTTATACCTAACTTGAACTCCTTCTTCTTGAAACCTAGTAGAGGTTGATGGTTCTTTCCTCGTAGCCTTCTTCCGTCAAAGATGGATCCACCTGAGGGTTCAACCTTCAGGCTCTTTCTCGAACTTAGAGTGAACTAGGATCTCCGGCTTGCCAAACCTTGAACCCTAGAGAGAGTAGAGAGTATCTATGGGGTGTTTTCTTTTCAAGGAGAGGGATTCTCAACACATGAGAAGGATTCTCCTTGAGCTTGAGGAAGAAGAAGATGAAATGAGGAGAGAGAATCAATATGATAGAATGAGCTCATTTTCCTTTTGCAACCATAACAAAAGGAAAAAGAATTATCTAATTAATAATAATAATTCAAAATGAAATAGTTGATGGTTGTATTTGGAATGACCACTATCATCACTTCATTAAATGAATGTAAGCTAGAATCAAGGAGTATCCTTGCAAAGCAATGATGATGGTCAAACATTCAACCATGGTCAACAAATCAACCATGGTCAACAAGTCAACAAAATCAACCATGACACAATTTCATTTAATTACTATTATTAATTGATATTTCATAAATCCATTAGGGTTTGGAAAAAGACGACTGTCAACTGTGCATACGCACCCGTTCCGAAACCCTAATGAAAGACCTCTTCCTCCACCTCAAACAACTGTGCATACACACCTGCATTCTCGTTCCGAGGAATAAGAATACTGAGAGATAAAAGCAACCCCAAAACATATACCAGTATCTGGCTCAAACCAGAGCCTGCTAGTATAATCCGTTCGGACTCCAAACGTGCACAAGTGCGCGGATGAGAACGAACCCTGCCGCAAAACCATGCGACCTCTACTCATTTTTGCCCAGAGGCGAATAACCCTCTGTGTGGGACTCTAAAGACTCGACACTTACGCTGGCAGTGGGTTTAACCACAGACCGCAAGCGACACTAGCTGTGCGTAATGGTCCCCAGGTAGATGCCGATAAGAAGACTGACGAGGTGAACCCCATCTGAACTCCTACTGAGTCTGAGTGTGACATTCTCCGTACAGTCCGGTCTGTTCGTCTGATACATCGCATGGCGGTCCTAGGGGGCGGTAAACGTCAGTCCCCTAATAGCGGTACAAGTCGTGTCGGAGTGAAGCCCAAAACACCCTGCGATAACACTGGAAGCCTACCAGTATATCTTGCTTGCCCTGGCCAGGGACTACTCGTGTAATGGCTCTCCTAGACACAGCGCGATGTCAACCCCCAATACCGGGAGGGACGAATCCTATCTAACCGTCACTGCCTCCAAGTGCTTCGGGACTGCACCCAACTACTACCTGTTTGCACGACTTCTTTGAGCCGTGGTAGGGTAGTGATCAAAGTGCAGTGGGAACACACTCGAGGCGAAGTGCCAGTGTCAAGTCAGCGGACTAAGGTGTACTCATGTCACCTGGGAACTGATAACCGACGATAGGTATAATACCTACCTGGTCAGTTCCCGACGAGTCCTGTCCAGTGTACTCGTAACCTAACGAGCACCCGTATACTATCTCCAGTACGACGTACTGATGGCTGTGGGACAGACCATCTCCCACACTGGGATGAGAAGCGCATACGCTAGTCTACTCCGGAGTATCGATGCCCTGTCTCGATAGTCCTGCGACTAGGGACCTGTATAAGGATGTGGTTATAGATTACCCAGCCCCCACTAGTGTGACTGCCATCACAACGCTGGTAATCAAGCAAAGATCCTAAGGGCTCCACTAATGTGTATAGGTGATATACAAAAATAAACACATGTACACATTGAAGTAGAAACAAACCAAGTAGCATACTACTATATTGAGTAAGATTGTTTATACAAGGTGAATATCCCAAGCTTCCATTAAGTAATATACAAACTAGTATGATACAGTAATGGCCTCTAGGGCATATACACTAACAATCTCCCACTTGCACTAAGGCCATGTACTGGCGTATCGAAGACCTATCATCTCGATCAGCCGCTCGAACTGAGTCTGGGGTAGGGCCTTGGTGAATGGATCTGCAGTGTTTTCTTCTGAAGCAACCCTCCGAACCTCGATCTCCTTGCGATCCACGATCTCCCTGATCAGGTAATACCGCCTCAAGATGTGCCTGGATCTCTGATGGGACCTGGGTTCCTTCGCTAAAGCTATAGCCCCGTTGTTGTCGCAATACAGAGGTATTGGGTCAACAATGGACGGATCCACCTGAAGTTCTTTCAAGAACTTCCTCATCCAGACAGCTTCTTTTGCGGCATCAGATGCAGCGATGTATTCCGCTTCCATCGTCGAGTCTGCAACGGTTTCCTGTTTAGAACTCTTCCAACACACTGCCCCTCCATTGAGGGTAAAGACAAAACCCGACATGGACTTGGAATCATCCTTGTCACTCTGGAAGCTGGAGTCAGCAAAGGCCTCGATCTGGAGGTCTTTTCCGCCATACACCAAGAACATCTCCTTAGTCCTTCTCAGGTACTTGAGAATGTTCTTTACCGCTATCCAGTGTTTCTCCCCAGGGTTTGACTGATACCTGCTTACCACACTCAGTGCATAAGCTACATCCGGTCTGGTACACAACATCGCATACATTATATAGCCTACCGCAGAAGCGTAGGGTATAATAGACATGCGATCCCTCTCTAAATCAGTCTTGGGGGACATCTCTTTAGAGAGGGTGATCCCGTGACAAGCCGGTAGATTACCGTGCTTGGAATCTTCCATACTGAATCTCTTCAGTATAGTGTCGATGTACCTGGACTGTGAAAGTCCTAATATCCTCTTGGATCTATCACGATGGATCCGGATCCCCAGGATGTAAGAGGCATCACCCAGGTCTTTCATGGAGAACCTGTGTGACAAGAATCCCTTGACAGATTGTAGCATAGGAATGTCATTTCCTATTAAGAGAATGTCATCCATGTATAAAACGAGGAATACTACAGTTCTCGATACAAATCTACTATAGATGCATGGTTCATCTGGATTTTTGATAAAGCCAAATTCCTTGACCGTCTCATCAAAACAGATGTTCCAACTCCGCGATGCCTGCTTTAGTCCATAGATGGACTTAAGCAACTTGCACACCTTTCCGCTGCTCCCACTCTGAATGAAACCCTCTGGCTGATCCATATAGAAACACTCTTCTAAATTTCCATTTAGAAAAGCGGTTTTTATGTCCATCTGCCAAATCTCATAATCGTGGAAGGCAGCAATGGCAAGAAGGATCCGAATGGATTTCAGCATAGCCACTGGAGAAAAGGTTTCGTCATAGTCCAAGCCAGGTCTTTGACGGAAACCCTTTGCTACAAGTCAAGCTTTATAGGTCTCAACCTGTCCATCTACACCAATCTTTCTTTTGAAGATCCACTTGCATCCTACGGGTTTTACCCCGTCTGGAGCAATGTCCAACGTCCATACTTTGTTGGTGTACATGGACTCCATTTCGATCCGCATTGCATCCAGCCATTTTACCGAGTCAACGCTCTGAACTGCCTGTTGGAAGCTAGTAGGCTCATCATAATCTATTATGCAATCCTCTCTATCCCCGTCTATGAGAAAATCGTAGTATCTCTCGGGCGGATGAGACTGCCTACTACTCCTGCGGAGCGGCGTAGGAATGTCCTGTTCATTTGATCCCTCTGGTTCCACCAAACTTTCAGTAATAGCTTGTGGTTCTGGAATTTCTTCCAGTTCTACTGTGCTCCCACTTATCTGGTTTTCCAAAAACTCAGTTTCCAAGAAGTAGGCATGACGAGAAAGAAGAACTTTTTGTTCCTCTTCACAGTAGAAAAAATATCCCTTGGAGTTCTTTGGATATCCCACAAGCTTGCACTGTACTGAGCGTGCCTCGAGCTTGTCCGCATGCTGCTTCTTAACAAAAGCTGGACATCCCCATGTCTTAATGTGATTAAGATGGGGCCTCTTTCCACACCACATCTCATATGGTGTGGTGGGCACAGTTTTAGTAGGAACTCGGTTCAAAAGGTATGCAGCTGATTCTAGCGCATACCCCCAGAAAGATCGCGGTAACTCAGCATTACTCATCATGGACCGTACCATATCCAATAGGGTCCGGTTCCGTCTCTCCGATACACCGTTGTGTTGCGGAGTGTATGGAGGAGTAAGTTGAGAGAGAATTCCATTCTCTTTTAAGTAATTCAGGAACTCGGCACTTAAGTATTCTCCACCTCGATCCGATCTTAGAATCTTGATACTTTTGCCGGTCTGTTTTTCTACTTCATTCTTATATTCCTGGAATTTTTCAAAGGCTTCGGACTTATGTTTCATTAAGAAGACATAACCGTACCTTGAAAAATCATCCGTAAAAGTAATGAAGTAAGAATAACCGCTTCGCGCATGTGTAGACATTGGACCGCACACGTCGCTGTGTACGAGTCCCAAGAGCTCGCTCGCTCTTACTCCGTGTCCAGTGAACGGAGTCTTTGTCATCTTTCCTTTGAGACAGGATTGACAAGTGGCATATGATTGATATTCGAACGGATCCAAATATCCTTCTATATGTAACTTAGTCAACCTTCTCTCATTGATGTGACCCAGTCTACAATGCCATAAGAAAGTCTGATTGAAATCTGGAGACTTTCTTTTGTGTGTATTCTGGACATTGAAAATCTGTGGTTGGTTTAATACGTATATACCATTGCTCAGTGTACCTGACCCAATCAGAACTTGATTAAGGTGAATGTTTACAACATTACTTACAAACGCAAATTCATAACCTTCTTTAGAAACCAAAGATACAGAAATGATATTACAAGTTGCGTTGGGTACAAAAAAGCAATTACGCAAAACCAAAACATGTCCATCTGACATTCCCAGGTGATAGTCCCCCACGGCTTTAGCATCCATGCTAGCTCCGTTCGCAACTCTGAGGGTTATGTCACCTGCCTTCAAAACCCTACGGTTTCTCAACGCCTGCAAAGAATTACAGATATGAGATCCTGATCCGGTATCCAATAACCAGGAAGTAGAGTTTATCGAAAGACAGTTTTCAATAACATACACACCTGAAGCTGAAGCCGCAACCTGCTTCAGTTCCTGTGTCCTGGCTTTCCAAGCCCTGCAATCTTTCTTCCAGTGTCCACTCTTATGACAATAGAAGCATTCTTCCTTTCCCACAAGCTTCCACGCTATCTTTGTTGCCTTTTCCTTTCCCTTCGTACCCACTTTACTAACACCGCCCCTTGGTTTGGCGGTGGCTTTCTTCCTCTTTCCCTTGGCTTTCGCCTTGGACCTAGAAGAAGAAGATCCTCCTACAAACAAAGCGGGTGTTTTCCTACCTTTCTGTAGGGTGCCCTCTGCGCTCCTCAGCATGTTGAGGAGTTCTGAAAGTTCAACTTCTTTTTCTTGTAAGTTGAAGTTCAGTATAAACTGGGCGTAAGTGGATGGAAGGGACTGGAGAATTAAATCCGTATAGAGTTCACTTTCCAACGTGGTCCCAAGTTCCGCGAGCTCCTTAATGTAGCCAATCATCTTAAGCACGTGGTCCGCTACCGATGATCCGACGGCCAACTTTGCCGAAAATAACTTCTTCGACACTTCGTATCTTGCGATACGAGACTGCTCTCCATACAGTTCTTTTGTATGAAGAAATATGGATTCCAAGTCCATATTCTCGTGCCTCCTCTGATGTTCGTTGTCCATAGAGGCAAGCACGAGGCACCTGGCCTTCGCGCAATCAATCTCCCAAGTCTTACGGATTTCCTTATCCGCGACGCTGGAGGTGGGACCTGGGACGGGGGGAGCTTTGGTGGTAAGAAGATACCCCAGCTTGTCGTAAGTGATTGCCATTTTGACATTCCTGAGCCAATCTTTGTAGTTTGGCCCTGTCAGTATGTTTTTATCTAGAAGTAACTTAAGTCCAGTCATTTCGATTTGGTCGCTGCAGGGGGGGAGAGAAGAAACACTTTAGCACGATGCTCTTACAAGTTTAGAATGGTTTTTAATTTGTCTAAACAGGATGGCTCCCACTGTCTCTCGAATCCCTCCTCAAACCACAAAGGAAGAATTAGCCGGGATCAATCCCACCGCACAGTACTTGCTTAACCGTTCAGCCAGGCCAGTGTCGGTACTTCGAGGGAAGTTTTCCAACGCTTTCGTGAAGTTCCTTAATTTAAGAACCTCTTTTCCCTGGGGGCGTAGCCCTTCTAACACCTTTCTAGGCACCTACTACGTTTATAGCATTGATCGTTTAGTGAGAAATTCCCCGAGGAGTAGCATATACTCACAGTAGGATCGGGATCCAAATATCATCGCGTGACGAAACTGAAGGAATCCTACCAGAATCATCACACTCCAAATGGTATGCAAATCTAGCAAGTTTCAGTACTTATGAAACTCCCGATGTGGATTTTTGCCCCATGCTCTTATGACCTTGACTTTGGCCAACAAATCATAAGTCACATGTCAAGTTATGCCCGTCGTTCTCCAGGTTAATTTGAATCCATTCGTACCTACCCTTGACTTTGGCCAACAAGGTAGTACGACTGTTCCAAATCAACGCATCTATCTATGCTGCACATGAATACCCAATAGCTACCAATCACTATGCCTTGACTTTGGCCAACAAACATAGCTTAAATACTATTGACTATTTATGTGAAACGACGGAGGGCTACGAATGGTTTTGGTAAAACCGTGAACGTAGTGAACTTGATATAATCGATGGAACGAGATAGCTTTTAGAAGGAGTGACTCAAGCTCCGCATTTAAAAGTTAGTTTTGAAAAGAACCGAGTGGTTTTTCGAAAGTGTTCCAACGACTTTAACTTGGTTTATTATCTTGCATTAGTTCTTTTAAAGCGTGATATTCTTGCATTAGTTCTTTTAATGCGTCCCATCATTTAATCCTACCATTGCAGAAAACAACCAAAATATGACGTACGCTTATGCCATTCGCATTCGCCACGGGGTCCCGTCATCACCCGTTAGGTTACTTAACTAACGACAGAGCGGGGGCTGGGCTAGCGCGGCTGTAAAACATAAGCAACGCCTAAATAGTTATAAATATATAGCAATGATAGACATTACAGATCACAGATGAATACATTGGATATACTAGGAATCCGCAATCCGTTCAAGCCTGCAATGAGAAGCGGATTACACGGTCGCGGTGAATAGCCAAAACCCCACCCACGACCCCTACGGGTGCGGCAAACTACCCGCCAAGTACCCGTTAGTTTGTGCACCCCTCCATGGGTCTATCCTAGGAGCAAAAACAGTAAAAAGAATTATACAATGACGGCTACAACCCCGACCCGGTTGTGCGGCCGTACAAATAATATTATTCCATCAATTTACATATTACAAATGAATGAAAGAAAAACAAAATCTCATCTCACATCCACCCCGGCTATTCACCCGCGACAGTCCAACACATTCATATATACATTCCAATATCAAACACAGATCACTGATATGTATAACCCCGACTAATCGACATATAGCGATTAGCCGACGTTCAATACATTCAAACATCACAGATATAACCAATATAGCCAAAGTGTAGCGAAGTTCGAAAAAAAATACGGATTTATAGGACCCCAAAAGTAAATTTCTTTTCTGGAAAATCTGGCCACAAATAACATATTTGAGAAATCCCAAAACCCTATCAGAAGAACACTGCATAAAACACGATCACATGAAGAGCCCAAACGGCGGCGGATCCGCGGCAAAGAGAATAGCTATGGCCGCGGATCCGCGGCGGTTTGAAGGATTCATGGGATCGTTTTTGGTGGGTGTTCTCACAAAAGCCTGAGCCGATTTTAGGAGTAAAACTTTTTACTTTTAGAGCACAAAAAATTTCAATAGAAACTTAGGGTTTTTGATTTCCGGTTTTTGTGATTTTTCCGTTTCGAACTTCCATACACTTCGCTACCAAGCTAGTTTACGTTTAGTTAGGCTCTGATACCACTGTAAGTCCACGTTGCGACCCCCGGTTCTTACGGGGAGGCGGAAACGGTATAAAAATCAAATTTTTGGCGCATGGGGCAACATGGACTAAACAAGGTCGGGATCGTGTCCAAACTAAACTAGCAAACATGCAAAGGAGAGTTAACTACTCGGCAAAGTGGTTATACCTAACTTGAACTCCTTCTTCTTGAAACCTAGTAGAGGTTGATGGTTCTTTCCTCGTAGCCTTCTTCCGTCAAAGATGGATCCACCTGAGGGTTCAACCTTCGGGCTCTTTCTCGAACTTAGAGTGAACGAGGATCTCCGGCTTGCCAAACCTTGAACCCTAGAGAGAGTAGAGAGTATCTATGGGGTGTTTTCTTTTCAAGGAGAGGGATTCTCAACACATGAGAAGGATTCTCCTTGAGCTTGAGGAAGAAGAAGATGAAATGAGGAGAGAGAATCAATATGATAGAATGAGCACATTTTCCTTTTGCAACCATAACAAAAGGAAAAAGAATTATCTAATTAATAATAATAATTCAAAATGAAATAGTTGATGGTTGTATTTGGAATGACCACTATCATCACTTCATTAAATGAATGTAAGCTAGAATCAAGGAGTATCCTTGCAAAGCAATGATGATGGTCAAACATTCAACCATGGTCAACAAGTCAACAAAATCAACCATGACACAATTTCATTTAATTACTATTATTAATTGATATTTCATAAATCCATTAGGGTTTGGAAAAAGACTACTGTCAACTGTGCATACGCACTCGTTCCGAAACCCTAATGAAAGACCTCTTCCTCCGCCTCAAACAACTGTGCATACACACCTGCATTCTCGTTCCGAGGAACAAGAATACTGAGAGATAAAAGCAACACCAAAACATATACCAGTATCTGGCTCAAACCAGATTCTGCTAGTATAATCCGTCCGGACTCCAAACGTGCACAAGTGCGCGGATGAGAACGAACCCTGCCGCAAAACCATGCGACCTCTACTCATTTTTGCCCAGAGGCGAATAGCCCTCTGTGTGGGACTCTAAAGACTCGACACTTACGCTGGCAGTGGGTTTAACCACAGACCGCAAGCGGCACTAGCTGTGCGTAACGGTCCCCAGGTAGATGCCGATAAGAAGACTGACGAGGTGAACCCCATCTGAACTCCTACTGAGTCTGAGTGTGACATTCTCCGTACAGTCCGGTCTGTTCGTCTGATACATCGCATGACGGGCCTAGGGGGCGGTAAACGTCAGTCCCCTAATAGCGGTACAAGTCATGTCGGAGTGAAGCCCAAAACACCCTGAGATAACACTGGAAGCCTACCAGTATATCTCGCTTGCCCTGGCCAGGGAGTACTCGTGTAATGGCTCTCCTAGACACAGCGCGATGTCAACCCCCAATACCGGGAGAGACGAATCCTATCTAACCGTCACTGCCTCCAAGTGCTTCGGGACTGCACCCAACTACTACCTGTTTGCACGACTCCTTTGAGCCGTGGTAGGGTAGTGATCAAAGTGCAGTGGGAACACACTCGAGGCGAAGTGCCAGTGTCAAGTCAGCGGACTAAGCTGTACTCATGTCACCTGGGAACTGATAACTGACGATAGGTATAATACCAACCTGGTCAGTTCCCGACGAGTCTTGTCCAGTGTACTCGAAACCTAACGAGCACCCGTATACTATCTCCAGTACGACATACTGATGGCTGTGGGACAGACCATCTCCCACACTGGGATGAGAAGCGCATACGCTAGTCTACTCCGGAGTATCGATGCCCTGTCTCGATAGTCCTGCGACTAGGGACCTGTATAAGGATGTGCTTATAGATTACCCAGCCCCCACTAGTGTGACTGCCATCACAACGCTGGTAATCAAGCAAAGATCCTAAGGGCTCCACTAATGTGTATAGGTGATATACAAAAATAAACACATGTACACATTGAAGTAGAAACAAACCAAGTAGCATACTACTATGTTGAGTAAGATTGTTTATACAAGGTGAATATCCCAAGCTTCCATTAAGTAATATACAAACTAGTATGATGCAGTAATGGCCTCTAGGGCATATACACTAACAGATTTGATTGAGCCGGAGGATTCAATAGTCCCCGACGAACCTTAGCCACTCCGAAGATCTAGTAGGGTTCCTCATGCACCTGAAAGACACTACGGTTTTCTCGTAGACGGTGCGAGTGAGGATTGCATCATGGAAGATGATGACCCAACTAGTTTCGAGCAGGCCATCACGAGTGTGGACTCTGTGAAATGGTTGGATGCAATGCGATCTAAAATGGAATCCATGTACACCAACAAAGTATAGACTTTAGAAGTTGCTCCTAGAGGGGTAAAACCCATTGGGAGCAAGTGGACCTTTAAGAAGAAACTTGGTGTAGATGGAAAAGTTGAGACTTTCTAAGCTAGACTTGTAGCAAAAGGTTTTCATCAACGACCGAGTATGGATTATGATGAAACCTTTTCTCCAGTGGCTTTGCTTAAGTCCATCCGGATCCTACTTGCCATCGCTGCATACCATGACTATGAAATCTGGCAGATGGATGTCAAGTCCTCTTTTCTAAATGGTGATTTAGAAGAGAGCGTGTACATGACACAGCCAGAGGGCTTCGTAGATAGTGGGAGCAGCGGAAAGGTGTGCAAGCTGCTTAAATTAATCTACGGATTAAAGCAGGTATCGCTGAGCTGGAACATCTGTTTTGATGTGGCAGTCAAAGAGTTTGACTTCATCAAAAACGTAGATGAACCTTGTATATACAAGAAGGTAGTAGAGAGTAATGTTGTCTTCCTCATATTATATGTCGATGACATACTCTTGATAGGAAATGATATTCCTATGCTACACTCGGTCAAGCTCTTCTTATCACAAAGGTTCTCCATGAAGGATCTGGGTGATGCCTCCTACATCCCGGGGATTAAGATCTATAGAGATAGATCTAAGCGGATGTTGGGATTGTCCCAATCCAGGTACATTGACACCATTCTAAAGTGGTTTAGTATGGAATATTCCAAGCATGGAAATTTATCCACGATCTCAGAAATCACTCTCTCCAAAGAGATGTCCCCCAAGACTGATTTGGAGTGAGCTCGCATGCAAAGGATACCCTATACTTCGGTAGTCGGGTCTATCATTTATGCGATATTATGTACGAGACCGAATGTAGCTTAGGTACTTAGTGTTGTAAGCAGGTATCAATCGGATCTTGTGGAGAATCACCAGACAACTATGAAGAACATTTTTAAGTACTTGAGAAGGACTAAAGAAATGTTCTTGGTGTATGGTAACGCTGAACTCCAGGTGGAGTCCTTTCCCGATTCGAGCTTCTAGAGCGATAAGGACGACAGTAAGTCGGTCTCGGGTTTTGTCTTCACCCTCAATTTAGGGGTGGTCTGTTGGAAAAGTTCCAAGCAAGATACCGTGGCAGACTCGATGATGGAGGCTGAATAGATCGCTGCCAACGATGCTACAAAAGAGGCTGTCTGGATGAAGAAGTTCATAACTGAAATTGGTGTGGTTCCATACATTGAGCATCCAATACCTTTGTATTGTGAAAACAATGGAGCTGTGGCTTTAGCCAAGGAACCCAGGTCCCATCAGTGATCCAGACATATTCTAAGGCGGTATCACTTGATCCGGGAGATAGTTGATCGCCGGGAGATCGAGGTCAGAAGAGTTGACACGAAGAATAACACGGCGGATCCACTCACGAAGGCCATTCCCAAGATACAATTTGAGAGGCTTTTCGGGATGTTGGGTATGAGATACTACAACAATTGGCCTTAGTGCAAGGAGGAGATTGTTAGTTATAAGTATGCCCTAGAGACCATTATTGTACATGATTGTATATTATAGTGGAGGCTTGGACATATATAGAGAGGACTTTCTTGCTCGACATGATATTATGCTATCTGGTTGCTCTTTATCTTAACATGTACACATGTATCATTATACCGTCTCTCCGTTACATGTTGATAAAGCCCTTAGGATGTGTACTTGAGTACCAGGACTATGATGCAGATCATACTAGTGGGGCCAGGGTAGTCTACAAGTTCATCCTTTAATTTTCCTAGTCGAGGGAGTATCGAGACAGCTCATCGATATTCTAGAGTAGACTAGTGTGTACGTTTCTTGACCCTGTATGGGATGATGGTTGATCCCATAGCCATTGGTGTTAGATATCAAAGATTGTACACAGGTGCTCATTGGAGAATGGGTACATCGAACATGACTCATCGAGAACTCCTAGATAGTATTATACCTATCGTCAGATAGCAGTTCTCTGGTGACACTAGTATAGGTTAGTCTGTAGACCCGAGATCATCATAGAGTCTTGTGTAATTCCCACTGTGTTTTGATTTCCTCCATACCACGCTAAAGAGAGTATGCAAACAGGTGGAATTTGGGTACAGTCCCGAGTCACATGGAGGCAATGAGTGATAGGAGCGGTTTCGTCTCTCCTGGTATTGGGAGTTGTTGTTGCGCAATGCTCGATTTGATATAATAGGAAGTCCCTGGCTAGGGATGATGATGAGATTTACTGGTAAGTGTTATCAGTAGTTTCTCGACCCGTTGTGAGCCTCACATCGGTATAATTTATCAAGTTATTGGGGTCTGACGTTTACCACCCCAGACTCGATATGCGACATATCAGACGAAGAGACCGGGCTGTACGGTATTGTTACTTACTGGATTCATGGGAGTTTGGATAAGTTTGCTTGTTAATCTTCTGATCGCTCAATACTTGGATAGCCGTTACGTCCAGTTAGTACCGCTGACGGCTTGTGGGTGACTGATATGATCATCACCTACTGCTGGCGAATTGACGAGTCTTTAGAGTCCTATAAAGAGGTTTCTTAGCTCAAGCGAGACGAAGTAGGGCACATTTGTGTGCGGGACCGAAATTAATACGTGTATGTGATACAATATTCTAATCTCGCGATATAGTTTATATGTGATATAACCAGATTATTGAATCAAGTGTTGATTCAATAATCTGTTATGTGTGTATTTGATATACATATAAATAATATTATTCGGTTATATGTGATATAGCCGGATTATTAAATTAAGTGTTGATTTAATAATTTAATATATAATTATATATTTGATATATTAATATATATTAACTAATATTAGCTCACTTAAGAATTTCTTTTCTATAAATATATATGAGATATATATTAATGTATTTACTATTGTGTCATGCTAGATGATACATTGGACATGGGTGTATAAGACTCGAACCAAACTAAAGATAATTTGGGTGATTAATTATTAAGGGAAAAATCAAAATTAGGTGGAAATTAGCATGGATAAAGATCCTCGTGGAAGCATGCAGAAGCCTTGACTTAGTCCACTAATTTTGTTTTACTCTAGATATTTATTAACCCAATCATTATTTTTAGCCATGGTTAACTCTCAACTAATATCTCTTGAGATATTTTCTCACCCAATGGTTCATCACTTGTTCATTTTTCTTCATCTCCTTCTTTACTCTCTAGCTTTGAGTGAGGTGAGAAAGAAAAAGAAAAAAATAATTCTAATGTGAGAAAAAATCCTACTTCATCAATCTATACCAAACTAGTCATTTAGTATAGGTTGTTTACTTCACTAATTCCTCAATTAGTGAAGAGGTAGCTTGACTTAGAGATTCCATAAGGTAGATCATCTTCGGCCTCGAAGATCCTTAAGCAAGCTCGTTCCTTTCGCCTAGTGGAGCCTAAGAAGAGTTCGGGGACCACTACTAGGAGCTAAGGGACTACTACACAGAGCTTTAGAAGTGAAGAACCGGTCTACAAAGGTTGTATTCCTTATTCACTTAGTGTAAAGTTTGTTTACAAGCTTTATAAAACCTTAGTTATCTAGTTCGATTCTAGGTTTGTGTTCCTTAGCACTCTAGATTTTTTAAAATTGCATACTCGATGCTTGCTAAAACCTAGTGGTCATGCTAAGAAACTCCAGCATGGTGTTCATTATCCATTGAGGGCAGCACGCGGCACTTAGCTCTCGAACTGTCTATTTCCCATGTCTTACGGATCTCAACATCCGTGACGGTAGAATCTGGACCTGGGACGGCGGGGGCTTTAGTAGTAAGAAGGTAGCCCATCTTGTCATAGGTAATAGCCATCTGGACATTCCTTAGCCAATCTTTATAGTTTGGCCCCGTCAATTTATTTTTATCTAGCAATAACTTAAGCCCAGTCATTTTGGTCGCTGCAGTCAAGAGAGAGAGAGAAGAAAACACTCCAGCATGATGCTCTTACAAGTTTAAATTTCTTATTAGTTTATTTAAACAGGATGGCTCCCATTGTTTCTCAAATCCTCCTCCAAACCATAAAGGAAGAATTAGTCAGGATTAATCTCACCCTCACAATTCTTGCTTAACCTTTCAGCCATGCTAGTGTCGTGTAACATTTCAGAAATATAAAATATTATTTTCGGGATTTAAACAATAAAATAAAATATTTCACGAAAACTATTCGATTTGCGAATTGGTGTTTTCGTAAAAAGGTATAATTAAATACCAATATTTGGAAAATAATTGAATATTAATATGGTTTAATATTAAAAAGGTATTTATTAGATTTGCGCATTTTATAAAAAATTATGCAATTATTTATATGAAAGTTTAAATTAAACTTGATTAGTGCAATATTAATCACGATTAGGCCAAATCCGTCTTTTTAATTAACCATGGCTAGTGCACCATGAGATGTTGCATTTTGTTTCATGTTTGTTTCTTTTGCATTTGTGCTTTATTTTTGAGAAGAAAGAGAAAAGATAATTGAGGAGAGAGAGTGGGGGACACAATGATGACATGTAGCATAGGCATGAGAGAGAGAGGAAGTGAGAGAGTGATATGGCTCTTACACATGACTATTTCTTCATCTCATTTCTCATTTCTTTCTTCACTTCATTTTCCTCAACTCCTCCATCTTCATCTCCTTCTCCTCCTTCCTTCACCCTCTACTACCTCCATGAGACCGTCTCAAATCTTCATCAAAACCCCACACCACCTTAATTAAAAATGCACACAACCTCATCCCATACCCCACAGGGGAATCAAGTTTGGATTTTGAGCACTTTGGAGCATCTAGGGTTTTTCTTGAGTTGCTTCCAAGAGGTATAATTTTCACTTCTCATCATGTAATTTGTTCCTTCACCTCATATTTATGTTTAGTGCATGTTTAAGTGAGATTTGTGATCTTAGAAATTTCTAGGTTGATATTTAGTGGAAGTAAGGACTTGTAAAGTTGTGATTAAGGTTTAGTTGATGACTACAAGCCTTTAGTGATGAGATTCCGGCTAAACAAGATGACTAGATCCCAAACCACGAACTTAGAATTTTCCCGACATCGAGTTTTTGACAGTTTGCGATGGTTATATGGTATTTGCTATGAGCCGAGAGGCGCATAAAATAAGTTCTCATCACAGTGAGACGTGCAGGCAAGTAGGAATTTTACCTAGAAACCCGAGCCCCAAACTCCTTTGTTTGGCCGCAGATATATTCGTGATGGCCGCAACTTGTGGCCGCATCTGGGTGGATTCGTGTGATTTTTAGTGTGTGGTCCCCTTATTTGATATCTAGACCTACCCTATATGCAAAATGTCTTGATTTGACCTAGGGTAGAATCTGCGTGTTGTTTCTTATGTTGCTGATTTCGTGTTTTCCGATTTCTGAAACTTGGGTTTTGGTATTTGAATTTGGACTTGGTTGTTGGACATTTGTACGTCAACGACGGGGGTTATTTGGTTATTTTTGCATACGTAGGCTATAGATTCTAACCTATGAGCACTTCGTGTGCCGTATCGGTTTTCGGACTTGGTTTTAAAAGCATTACGATGTGTTTTGATTATAGGTGCCTCTATGTGGACTTCTGAGACGACGAAGCACGTCGACTTCGGCTAAGCAAGAAGATTAGCAGATGAATAGATCTATATCTACAGGAAAAGTCAGGTGGATAGCGTATAGCACCCCCGCACTATAATGATGAAAGAACCGATATATAAATTATAATTGGAGAAAACCTATGAAACAAACTTATGGATATGATTAAAGAGTTCGTATGAGATGATATGATTAATACAAGATGACGTGAATTGAGATGTCAATATGACGATATAAGAGGATATGAGCGGATATGCTTGATATGAGGATGTGAGGCGATATGAATATTTAAATACATATGCCTAGATATGAAATGCGATTTGTTAATAATATGATACAAGATCGATAAGGATATGACATGAGATATATATATATGTCATTTATTCTTGCTCTGCCAGCTTTGGGCGCACCGGCATTTTTCGACATTGAAGGAGGTGCACCACAATGTCATTTATTAGGATTTGCATTTTGTGATACGAGTATCACACCTTTATCGTTTGGACTTTGAGTTTCGCTGATTGGGTTTCGTGATATTTGTTTTCGTGCACCATGGCTGCACCTACTGGGTTTATGTTTTATACACTGTTACATTGGATATTTTGATTTGTGCATAGTTGTTGCACTTGTTATTGATTTTTTGCATTTGATTACACGTATTTATGATTCTATGTATTTCGTTACAGTCGATTTGATTTCGTGCATGTTGTATGCACTTGACTTGATTTATACACTCGGTATTGCTCATATGTGCTTGCAGTGCATTGATACGTATTTTATGCACACAGCTACACACATTTATGATTTTATACACCTTGGCACGCTCGGTGTTGTTTTTGTGCGCATTTGAGACATTGATGAGTTTTCGGGCACCTATTGCACCTGATATTTGTCTTCGTGCATTTGTTGCACTAGATTATGTTTTTGTGCAATTGTTGCACTAGACTTTTGTTTTCATGCATTGTTGCACTAGATCTATGTTTTCGTGCACCGTTGCACTTGACGCTCGTTATAGTGCACTCTACTGCACTAGATGTTTTTGTACGGACCTGACGCATTTGATTTAGATTTTCACGCATACTGGGTGCATGGGTAGAGATATTGTGCACACCAGATGCACTTGATTGAGATTTTTATTCGTGCATGTTAGTTGCACTTGGTTGAGATTTTCGTGCACTCTAGATGCACTTGATGTTATTGTTGTCGTCGTGCATACCCGTTTCACTTGATAGATGCTTTCGTGTACACCCATTGCTCTTGACAGATGCTTTCGTGCACACCCATTGCACTTAGTTTTACTTCTGTGCACATTCTTCGCACATGTATTTGGCTTCGATTTCCATGCGTGGCACACCTGTTGCACTTAGTTTTACTTATGTGCACATTCTTGGCACTTGTATTTGGCTTTGATTTCCATGCGCACCAGACGCTCGTGATGTTAGATACGCCTTTTAAGGCTAATTTTACTCATGAAAATCATATTGTCATGTTGGGTACTATATTATATAGTAGCTGAGCAGGACTGATCTAAGGACAGTACCTGGGTACCTTTGCATGCATAAAAATTTTACCAAGAGGTTTTCAAAAAGGAGCTATAATCTCGCTATTTCCTACGTACCCTGGAGTGACACAAGCTTTTACAAAAGAAACCTTTTGGGATATTTCAAAAAGGCGGAACGTATATTTGAGCAAAACATATATGAACATATATTTACTACTTTACAAATGAGCGTCCGCCACTTGTACCGTGAGTTACGCATCGCACGGCAATTTAGAAAAGATTTTCCATGTGCTTCATTCAGCTTTTAAAATTATTTT
Organism: Agapanthus africanus; assembly: GCA_030015575.1. Taxonomy (NCBI): domain Eukaryota; kingdom Viridiplantae; phylum Streptophyta; class Magnoliopsida; order Asparagales; family Amaryllidaceae; genus Agapanthus; species Agapanthus africanus. The sequence goes on from JASDDO010000029.1 coordinate 61,385,991, forward strand.
ACAAGGATGCGTACTATATACGTATTATGATTTTGACTACAGTATTTTGGATTTCATCAGTGGATTTCGAGACTTGCTTTTCCATTATAACTCCTATGATTGTGTGACGCTTGACGGAGTTTGATTTTGAGTTTCACACTCGTTTTCATGCGCACTCGATGCGCTATGTTATGTTTGAGTATTCCATGATTTCGGAGCCCCGTGATTTGAACTGATTATTGAAAGGTTTTAGTATTTGGGAGTTTAAATTTAAATTCGGGGACTGAATTTATTTATGGGGGGAAGATTGTAATATTTCAGAAATATAAAATATTAATTTTGGGATTTAAATAATAAAATAATATATTTCACGAAAAAACTATTCGATTTGCGAATTAGGGTTTTCGTAAAATGGTATAATTAAATACCAATATTTGGAAAATAATTAGAGATTAATATGGTTTAATTATTAAAAAGGTATTTATTGGATTTGGTCATTTTATAAATAATTATGCAATTATTTATATGCAAGTTTAAATTAAACTTAATTAGTGCACTACTAATCACGATTAGTCCAAATCCGTCTTTTTAATTAACCATGGCTAGTGCACCATGATATGTTGCATTTTGTTTCATGTTTGTTTCTTTTGCATATTTGTGCTTTATTTGTGAGAAGAAAGAGAAAAAATAATTGAGGAGAGAGAGTGGGGGACACAATGATGACATGTAGCATGGGCAAGAGAGAGAGAGGAAGAGAGAGAGTGGTATGGCTCCTACACTTGACCCTTTCTTCATCACATTTCTCATTTCTTTCTACACTTCATTTTCCTCAACTCCTCCATCTTCATCTCATTCTCCTCCTTCCTTCACCCTCCTCTACCTCCATGAGACCATCTCAAATCTTCATCAAAACCCCACCCACCTTCATTAAAAATGCACACAATCTTATCTTACACTCTATAGTGGAATCAAGTTTGGATTTTGAGCATTTTGGAGCATCTAGATTTTTTCTTGAGTTGCTTCCAAGAGGTATAATTTCCACTTCTCATTTTGTAATTTGTTCATTCACCTCATAGTTATGTTATAGTGCTTGTTTTAGTGAGATTTATGATCTTAGAAATTTCTAGGTTGATGTTTAGTGGATGTATGGACTTGTAAAGTTGTGATTGAGGTTTAGTTGATGACTACAAGCTTTTAGTGATGAGATTCCGGCTAAACTAGACGACTAGAAACCCAAACCACGAACTTAGAATTTTCCCGACATCGCGTTTTTAACAGTTTGCAATGGTTATATGGTATCTGCCATAACCCGAGAGCCCCATAAAATAAATTCCCATCACAGTGAGACATGCAGGCAAGTAGGAATTTTACCTAGAAACCTGAGCCCCAAACTCTTTTGTCTGGCTGCAGATATATTCGTGGTGGTCGCAAATTGCGGCCACATCTGGGTGGATTCGTGTGATTTTTGGTGTGTGGTCCCCTTATGTGATATCTAGACCCACCCTATATGTAAAATGTCTTGATTTGACCTAGGGCAGAATCTGGCAGTGGTTTTCTATGTTGCTAATTTCGTGTTTTCCGATTTATGAAACTTGGGTTTTGGTATTTGAATTTGGACTTGGTCGTTGGACGTTGTAGGTCAACGATGGGGGTTATTTGGTTGTTTTTGCATGCGTAGGTTATAGGCTCTAACCTATGAGCACTTCGTGTGCCGTATCGATTTCCAGACTTAGTTTTAATAGCATTACGATGTGTTTTGATTGTAGGTACCTTCACGTGGACTTCTGAGACGACGAAGCACATCGACTTCGGCTAAGCAAGGAGATTAGCAGGTGAGTAGATCTATATCGACAAGGGAATTCAGATGGATGGCGTATAGCACCCCCGCACTATAATGATGAAAGAACCGATATATAAATTATAGTTGGAGAAAACCTATGAAACAAACTTACGGATATGATTAAAGAGTTAGTATGAAATGATATGATTAGTACAAGATGACATGAATTGAGATGTCAATAGGATGATATAAGAGGATATGAGCGGATATGCTTGATATGAGGATGTGAAGCGATATGAATATTTAAAAACATATGCCTAGATATGAAATGAGATTTGTTAATGAAATGATACGAGATCGATAAGGATATGACATGATATATATATATATATATATATATATATATATATATGTATTTATGAGCATAAAAGATGATATGTTGTACGAGACCATAGATCTGTACCCTTATTGATGATTAGGAAGATAGGATCCTTATTCTGTTTGATGGCACCGTACGATGGATTACCGTATGAGATGAGTTATATCGGATGATTTATCCGCACTCGTGATTTGAGGATGATATTCAAGGATATTGCCACATCTGATACTATGAGGCTGGATCGCCGACGTAAAGATTTCGCCTGGACCATACTTATTTCCAAAACTCACGAATCGTATGCACTTTTAAATGGAAACCTCAAGGGACACTACGGGTTTTCAAATGGTGTCTTTTCCTGAAAAACATCGTAGTCCCCACTTTCAAAACTACGATTCGTATCATTTAAACTGACCGTATAGTTAATGTATAGTTACATACCTTATTATCGGTTATGTTTATGTTGGCTTATCCCTCGTGACTTACGTGCTATGTTCCCGGTATTTACAGTTGTATGATATCGTCTACTAGTACACCTGCATAATTACCGTTGATGCGCATGTTACACTTACACAAATTTGTCGGCTCACACATTCATCATCGGTAATTGCCACGCCACTTGCACAATAGAACTGCTATAAGACGATATTATTCTAAACTGTAAAGTACATTCATTGTTCAGTACTAGCATATGACATGATTACATGATATACTTGATATGCTCACATTACTGTTCTATATTTGCATACATCGAACTTTATTGTTACATGCACTGAGATGTTGTTTTCATGAGATCTCTGGATTTGAGAACCGTGGTTATATTTCAAAGGAAATTGTGTATTGTTTTTAAAAAACGCGGTATCTTGTGATATGATATTTCGTGTCCACCATGAGCTTTCTCGATTCTGAGCTATATGATACCCGATTCAAGGAGTGGCTGAGGCGTCTGCAGGTACATGGCGGACCCAGTAAGGTAACCCGGGGCAAGAAGATCGTGGAGTAGACGATGAGCCTGGCTGGGGGATGTGCTACCTACCGGTGATAGTTTAGACCCAACAGTTATCCAGAGGATACCAGCTGGAGTCGTGAGATGGATATGAGGGCCGATCTGAGAATGCGGCGCCTGAAAATATGAGGATTTACGTGTCGATGCTGTTAGTGTATATGCCCTAGGGGCCATTATTGTATCATACTAGTTTGTATATTACTTAATGGAAGCTTGGGATATTCACATGTATATAACAGTCTTGCTAAACATGGTAGTATGCTACTTGGTTTTTCTATCTTAGTATTTGAGTATACGTATTGATAGAGCTCTTAGGATCTTGCTTGACTACCAGCGTTGTGATGGCAGTCACACTAGTGGGGGCTGGGTAGTCTACAAGCACATCCTTATTCAGGTCCCTATTTGTAGGATTATCGAGACAGGGCATCGATACTCCGAAATAGACTAGTGTGTACGCTTCTCATCCCAGTTGGGGAGATGGTCTGTCCCACAGCCGTCAGTACGTCGTACTGGAGATAGTATACAAGTGCTCGTTAGGTTACGGGTACACCGGACAGGACTCACCGGGAACTGTTGGTTGGTTTTATACCAGTCGTCAGTTAACAGTTCCCAGGTGACATGAGTACAGCATAGTCCGCAGACTTGACACTGCTGCTTCGCCTCGAGTGTGTCCCACTGTTTTTAGATTGCTACCCTACCACGGCTCAAAGGAGCCGTGCAAACAGGTAGCAGTTGGGTGCAGTCCCGAGCACTTGGAGGCAGTGGCGGTTAGACAGGATTCGTCTCTCCCGGTATTGGGAGTTGATATCGCACTGTGTCAGAGAGCCATTACGCAAAGTCCCTGGCCAGGGCAAGCGAGATTTGCTGGTAGGTTCTAATAGTTTCTCAGGGTGTAATGGGCTACGCTCCGACACAACTTATACCGCTATTAGGGGACTGACGCTTGCCGCCCCCTAGGCCCGATATGCGATAGTCTTAGACGAACAGACCGGACTGTATGGAGATTGTCACATCAGACTCAGTAGGAGTTCGAATGGGTTTCCTCATCGGCCTTCTTATCGACATCTACCTGGGGATCGTTACGTACAGCTACTGCTGCTTGCGGTCTGTGGTTAAACCCACTGCCAGTGTAGTAGTCGAGTCTCTAGAGTCCCACACAGAGAGTTTCCCTACTCCAGGCGAAACGATATAGATGTCGTATGGTTTTACGACAAGGGTTCAGACGCATACGTGTGTTTACGCACGTACGACATCCGGACAGTTTTTAATAACCGGCTTTGGTTTAAGCCAGTTTCTAGTATCCGGTTATTGGATTTATACAGTCTAAAATTTTTCCATGTTTTCACGGATAGTAGGGGCGTTCTCGTAATTACGCGAGAAGCTTCTAGAAGATGGTGACTTGGGGGTTAAGGTGGCATATGCATTAAATGAGATTAGTGAGTCATTTGAGTGATTCATCCATGTCATTAATGCATCATAAATGCTTAATAACTCATGGAGATGAATCACCCTCTTGTATTTATGAAGCATGATTATTAATCCTTTGTTTTCTTTTATTGGATAAATGATAATGCTTGATATATATTATGATAGATCATTATCTCATCTCATTCTCTTGCTCACTTTCTCTCTCCTCAAGCTCTCTCTCTTCAAACTCTAATCCTTCCCTCTCATGTATTGAGACCAAAGATTAGAGTAGACTACTTAATCCTTAACTATTCTCTATATCACCTAGGTTACTTAGACTAGCGATTTAAGAAACCTAGTTACCTCAAGTTAGAGGTGAAGCTTGAAGTTAAGCTCTCGGCTGGATCTTCTACTACATAGAGAAGGCCAGAGAGGACGTGGAGAACGACAAGACGAAGGACTCGGTTCTACAGGTATAATTACTTTTCATAGTAGTTGTTAACTTCTATGATTCTTGTTAGTTATAGCTTAGCAAAGATTCTCGGTTAGTCGATGTTTACGCCTAAAACAAGATCGTTTTTCATTATTTCGCCACCCCGCAAGTCATGGGGTGTTGTACATCGACTTACAGTGGTATCAGAGCCTCGCTAAACAATAATTAACTCATTAGCAATGTCGTAAGAATTTCGAACGCAAAACGAACCAGAAAACGACATCGATATCACAAGTTTCTGTCGAATTTAAAACAGGCTCTAAAATTTTTTAGGTTGCTGCAGTATAACCTACAGAGAATTGTAAGAAAACTGGTGAAAAATGGGTTCCTGAATCGGCCATACAGCCGCGGAACCGCGGCCGATCCCACCGATCCGCCGCGGATCCGCGGCCGAGTTGGGGCCGATTCAACCCAGTTTCCACCAGTAACTCTTCTGTGATATTTTTGTATTTTCTGGAATGTTTATTTTCTGCTCAAGTCCAGGTGCAAAGAGAAGTTTTGGGAGTAGAATCTGATATGTTGGTTCGATTGAAATTATACGAAGTTTGCTAATATGATTATATCTGTGATTGTATAATGTGTTCGTAAACCTTCCCTAACTGCTAGTATGTCGGTTGGCAGGGGGTTGCACATTTCTGTAATGGTTTTTACCGTTTGTGATTGTGAATTGTATTGGACTGTTGTGATGATTAGCCGGGGTTTGAGATGGGTTGTTATATTCATTCATTCAATGTAATTGTAATATGTTGTAATATTATTTTGCAAGGCGCATCCAGGTTGCGGTTGTAGCCACCGTTGTATTATTTCATTTTACTGTTTTTGCTCTTAGGATAGACCCAAGGTGGGGTGCACAAACTACCGGGTTCTTTGAAGTGTTTAGTGGCCTACTCACTTTGTTGAGGGAGACCGCTTCACTTCGGGTATTCGGCGGGTAGTTTGCCGTACCCGTAAGGGTCTAGGGTGGGGTAATGGCTATTCATCACAACTGTGTAATCCGTCTTTTGTTGCAGGCTCTAAACAAACGCGGATTGCATGCAAATCCAATAAAGTTCATATAAGATCTGGAATGCCTATTATTGCGTCTGACGAATGTACAATATCTATATATGATAGCTATTTAGACATCACTTATGTTTTACACCCGTGCTAGCCCAGCCTCCGCTCTGCCGTTAGTTAAGTAACCTAACGGGTGATGACGGGACCCAGTGGCGAATGCGGATGGCATAAGAGGACGTTGTATTTTCGTTGTTTTCTGCAATGATAGGTTAATGATGGGACGCATTATTTATAATGCAAGGAAAATAAACCAAAAGATGAATCGTTGGAACAATTTAAAAGAAACCACTCGGTTATTTTAAAACAGATGATATTTTTAATTGTGGAGCTTTAACCACTCCTTTTAAAAGCTATCAGCTTCCTTCGGTCATATCAAGTTCACTACGTTCACGGTTTCGCCAAAACCATTCGTAGCCCTCCGTCATTTCATTTAGGTATTCAGTAGTATTCAAGCTATGTATTTTGACCTAACGCCAAGGCATAGTGTTTGGTAGCTGCTGGGTATTCATTTGTCGCATAGATAGATGAATTAGTTTGGGACAGTCGTATTATCATTTTGGATCGAACGTCAATGGTATGTACGGATGGGTTCAAATTAACAAGATAATGACGGGTAGAACTTGACATGTGACTTATGACATTTTGACCTAACGCCAAGGTCATAAGAGCATGGGGCAAAAATATATATCGAGAATTTCTAAAGAAACTGAAATTTGCAAAGAGATGCATACCATTTGGAGTTTGATGAATGTTGGTAGGATTCCTTCAACATTATCATACGATGATATTTGGATCCCGATCCTACTGTGAGTATATGCTACTCATCAGGATATTCGTCACTTAACGATCAATGCTATAAACCAAGTAAGTGTCAAGAAAGGTGTCAGCGGGGTTACGCCCCCAGAGAAAAGAGGTTATTTAATTAAGGAACTTCGCGAAAGCGTTGGAAAACCTCCCTCGAAGTACCGACACCAGCCTGGCTGAACGGTTAAGCAAGTATTGTACAGTGAGAATAGTCCTGGCAAATTCTTCTTTTATGGTTTGAGAAAGGATTCGAGAAACAGTGGAAGCCATCAGGTTTAGATAAATTAAAAACCACTCTAAACTTGCAAGAGCATCATGCTAAAGAGTTTTCTTCTCTCTCTCCTAATTGCAGCGACCCTGAAAATGACTGGACTTAAGTTATATTTAGAGAAAAATATACTGACAGGGCCAAACTATAAAGATTGGCTGCGGAATGTCAAAATGGCTTTGACCTATGACAAATTGGTGTACGTCTTCACCGCTAAGGCACCTGCTGTCCCTGGTCCCAAATCCAGTAATGCGGATAAGGAAATCCGCAAAACCTGGGATTTCGATTGCGCGAAAGCCAAGTGCATCGTGCTTGCCTCGATGAACAATGAACATCAGAGGAGGCACGAGGATATGGAACTAGATGCCATATTTCTCCATACAAAAGAACTTTATGGAGAGCAATCTTGTATAGCAAGATACAAGACCTCTAAGAACTTGTTTCGAGCGAGGTTAGCTGTCGGATCATCGGTAAGAGATCATGTCCTAAAGATGATTGGCTACATAGAAGAGCTCGCAGACCTTGGGACGACTTTGGATAATGAGCTCTATACAGACCTTATTCTCCAGTCCCTTCCTTCCACCTACGCCCAGTTTATTTTGAACTTCAACATTCAAAGAAAAGAAGTTGAACTTCCGGAACTCCTTAACATGTTGAGGAGTGCAGAGGGCACCTTGCAGAAGGCAAGGGAAACACCCGCTATGTTTGTTAGCGGTGCTTCTTCTTCCGGGTCCAAGGCTAGGGCCAAAGGAAGGAAAAAGAAGGCCGCCACCAAACCTAGAGGAGGTGTAAGTAAGGTGGGAGGGAAGGGAAAGAAAAAGTTTGCGGTACCGGTAGTGGCCCAGGATGAATGCTTCCATTGTCACAGGAAAGGGCACTGGAAGAAGGATTGCAAGGCGTGGAACGCCAAGAACCAGGAACCGAAGCAAGCTGTTGCTTCGACTTCAGGTGTGTTTGTAATTGAGAATTTTCTGTCAATCTACTCTACTTCCTGGGTATTGGATACCTGATCAGGATCTCATATTTGCAATTCATTGCAGGCACTGAGAAACCGTAGAGTGCTGTTGGATGGTGAGATAACCCTGATGGTTGCTAACGGAGCTAGCATGGGTGCTGTGTCCGTAGGGGATTATCACCTGGGATTGACGAGTGGACACATTTTGGTTTTACATAATTGTTTTTGTGTACCCAGATTAACGTGTAATATCATATCTGTTTCTTTGTTATCAAATAAAGGTTATGATTTCACGTTTGTAAGTGATGTTGTTAACATCCACCTTAATCATAGTTTGATTGGGTCCGGTACACTGGATAACGGTATATATGTCTTAAACCAACTCCAAATTTTCAATGTCCAGAACACACTAAAAAGAAAGTCTCCATATTTAAATAAAGCTTTCTTATGGCATTGTAGACTGGGTCACATCAATGAGAGAAGGTTTACTAAGTTATATAGAGAATGATATTTGGACTCATTCGAATATCAAACTTATGCCACTTGTCAATCTTGTCTCAAAGGAAAGATGACAAAGACTCCATTTACTAGACATGGAGTAAGAGCGAGCGAGCTCTTAGGACTCATACACAGCGATGTATGTGGTCCAATGTCTACACATGCAAGAGGTGGTTTTTCCTATTTCATTACTTTCACGGATGATTACTCAAGATACGGATTCATTTATCTGATGAAACATAAATCCGAGGCTTTTGAGAAATTCCAAGAGTACAAGAATGAAGTAGAAAACCAAACCGGCAAAAGTATCACGACACTAAGATCTGATCGAGGTGGTGAATACTTGAGTGCCGAGTTCCTAGTTTACCTAAAAGAGAAAGGAATTCTCTCTCAGCTTACTCCTCCATACACTCCACAGCATAACGGTGTATCGGAGAGACGGAATCGAACCCTATTGGATATAGTACGTTCCATGATGAGTAATGCTGAGTTACCGCGATCTTTCTGGGGTTATGCGCTAGAATCAGCGGCATATCTTTTGAACATGGTACCTACCAAGACTGTGCCTACCACCCTATATCAGATATGGAGTGGGAAGAAACCCCATCTTCAGTATATAAAGATTTGGGGATGTCCAGTTTTTGTTAAAAAGCAGCATGTGGACAAGCTCGAGGCACGATCAGTAAAGTGTAAGTTTGTGGGATATCCAAAGAACTCCAGGGGGTATCTATTCTATTACACAGAGGAACAAAAGGTATTTGTTTCTCGTAATGCCCATTTTCTAGAACATCAGTTTTTAGAAAAGGAAACAAGTGGGAGCGAAATAGAACTGGAAGAAATTCCAGAACCACAAACTAATACTGAAAGTTTGGTAGATCCGGTAGTTCAAGAAGAAAAGGACATTCCCGCACCCCTCCGCAGGAGTAGTAGGCCGTCTCATCCGCCTGAGAGATACTACGGTTTTCTCATATATGGGGATAGAGAGGATTGCATCATAGATGATGATGAACCTACTGGCTTCCAGCAGGCCATCAAGAGCGGCGACTCGGTACGATGGCTAGATGCAATGCGGACCGAAATGGAGTCCATGTACACCAACAAAGTATGTGTTGGAGATAGTGTCCTCAGAGTCAATTATTGGATCACAGGAACGTGATTGCAATGATTGAGGGAGGACCTATCCCGGTAGGACAGTCTTACTCAAGATGATAGTATGCTATCTGGTTTACCTTTATCATCGTGTACTGCTTTAGGTGACCTGACATGTCGCTATTACACATTGATAGAGCCCCTAGGATTCTTGCTTGACTGCCAGCAGTATGAGGGTGATAATATACGTGAGAGCTGGCAGTCTATAAGCACATCCTTAAAAGGTCCCTAGTCGTGGGAGTTTCGAGACAGGGCATCGATACTCCGGAATAGACTAGTGTATACAGTCGAGACCCCGACGAGGGGCGGTGGCCGGTCTCACAAGCCACTGGTGTCAGTTGGTTCACCTAAGATGTATACAGGTGCTCATTGGGTTATGAGTACACCGGACAGGACTCGCCGGGAACATGCTCGTTGGTCTTATACCTGACGTCAGATGGCAGTTCCCTGGTGACATGTGTACAGGTTAGTTCATCGACCTGAGGATCGTCATTTGTCTCGTGTGAGTTCCCACTTTACTTTGATTACTACCCCACCACGCTCAAAGGAGACGTGCAAACAGGTTTTAGTTGGGTACAGTCCCGAGCCATATGGAGGCAGTGAGCGGATCTTCAGGGGTTCGTCTCTCCCGGTATTGGGGGTGAGGTCGCGCTGTGTCTAGGAGAGCCATTACACAAAGCCCTCGGCCGAGGCAGGAGATTTACTGGTAGGTATTCCAGTAGTATCTCAGGGTGTTCTGGGCTACACTCCGACACGACTTGTACCACTTTTGGGGGTCTGACTTTTACCAACCCCCTAGGCCCGCCATGCGATGCTCATAGACGAACGGACCGGACTGTACGGATATTGTCACGGACAGGCTCAGTAGGGTGTCAGGATGAGTTCGCTCATCGACGTCCCTTTTTGTCAATAGCTGGTAGCCCGTCACGTATGGCTAATACCTCTGACGTGCTAATGGTTAAATCCACAGCCATAGTATTGACGAGTCTTTAGAGTCCCCCACATTCTGTTACTCAAGTTTTCGGGCGAAACGCTGTAGAGACCGTATGGAGATATGGCAGGGTTCGATTAGATACGTACGGTATTGCACGGATCAGGATCGGACGGATAATACTAGCCGGCTTTGGTTGAAGCCGGATCCTAGTATAGTACAGTGTAGATTTTGTCTCATTGCATTTGTATTTCGGTCGGAATACAAATGCAAGTGTGTATGCACAGTTTCGGGGTTTTCCTGTAATTTATTACGGGACCAGTTTTCTGGAGTTGCCAGTTTGCTTTCCGTTTCGGCCATATTTCTTCGTATCCTTCATTGGTCGAAGATTGGTGGAGGAGGGCTTATTTGCATTTGTGCAAATAAGCAATTTGGAAGGGGGCTTTTGCATATTGTTGGTTCATGATGATTCTACCAACCTTGACTTCTTGACTTCATGATGGTTGGACTTTGTTTTATGATGAGTGTTAGTTGAGTGAGGATCTTGGTTTATGATCATTGCTTTTTATCATGACTTTTTCTCTCTTGCATTATTAGTGAGGCTCCATGATACATACACTCCTCTCTCCTTCTCTCCTCTCCCTTACCTCTTGTGGCCGGCCATGCTCCTAGAGGGGCTGTCCCAATTTGGTGGGGTGGAGTTGTTGCTCATTTGGCTAGGAAAAAGTCTTTTTAGCTCCTCCTCCAAAAGCTTGTATCATCCCTCCACAAAATGGCAACCTCCATGAACCCCAAAATGAGACATGGTTCCACACACATTCTACAGCAAACCATGGGCACGTCGGCTCGCCAACTTCGTGCTAGAGTTGCCTCTATAGAGGTGGGAGCCCGTAAAAGAAGCCGGCGACGTGGTGCCCTTCCGGCGACGAGGTGGAGACGGGAGCTTCCGTGGGAGATCGGGACGACGACGAGAAGACCGGAGGACACGGATCACTCGGTATATCTCTATTCCTATCTTGTAGTTAGCTAGGACTAGTTTAATGGCACGATCCGGGTTTATAGTGCGCGGTGGTGCCGGTTTGAAAAATTAAAGTTAACCATCGCTTCCGCATTTGGCCTCAGGATGGAGGCCGGGGCGCCGCCGTGCAGTTACAGTGGTATCAGAGACTCGCCATTAACATAGTCTAGCTTTGTCTAATGTGTTTTACATTTCCGATCGAGCAAAAATTCCAAAATCCACGTTTTCTCATGCATCACTTCTCTTTTAAAAATTTTTGTGCTCCAAAAATTTTTCAGTGTGTTGCAGAAGTATGTGCATGGACTTTTAAGCCTACTGTAAAAATTCGACAACATGATTCAACAAGAAGACCGCGGAACCGCGGCCAAAACCACCTTCTGGCCACCGTTCCGCGGCGGTTCTGTGTTATCATTGTTCCAATTTTTTCCAGTGGGCTTTTGGGCTGAAAATAGGGGTTTTAGAATATTAATTTTGGGCCCAGAATTTCTTTAAGTGCTACAGTAAAGCTTGGGGGCCTACTTGATAAAATTTAATCGATCGGATATTTTAAACACATTAGTTCATAGTATTTACATTTTATCTGCGACCGTGAATGTCACTTGATCGGTAAATCCTGTTTAACTGCTATAGCCCGGTTAGACGGATTTGCGAACGTGACTTTCACGTTGATGTTCTATGTATTGCTGTGATGTTGCGGATCGGTCGTGGGGGATAGCCTGGATGCAATGCTAGTACAGTTTTTGTTGTATTATGTACATTTGATATTGCGGGGCGAGCGTCCGATATGTGGACTGCAGTCACTGCCTGTTTGTATTATTATTTTGGGGCACGACCAGGTTGCGGTCGATGTACCCGTTGTATGTATATTTTACTTTCTGTACTAGGATTACCCCATGGAGGGGTGCACGGATAGCCGGGTTCTAGAGGGCAACAAGCCCGCATCTCATGGCATTGAGACGGAGGGGGCTTCACTGTAGAATTGGCGGGCTGTTCGCCGCACTCGTAGGGGGTACAGGTTGACCCAGGAAGGGTGCCCAAGTTACCGGATTCCGTGAAGTGCTGGGTGGTCCATTCACGTTGCTGAAGGGGGCTGCCTCGCTTCAGGTTTTGGCGGGTAACTTGCCGCGCCCGTAGGGGTCTAGGATTTCATTGCACAGGCTATCCACACGACCAGGGGAATGTCGGGTTTCAGTAGTGGCTCTGTGAAACCCGGGGATCCCAGATATCTGTATTGTTCTGTGATGCTGCATTTTATCACGCCTTGAGCGAAATATTATATATTGATATATATATATACTAGTAGATGTTGTATATGTTTTGCATCCGCGCTAGTCCAGTCCCCGCTCTGTCGTTAGTTAGCTAACCTAACGGGTAATGACGGGACCTAGTGGCGAATGTGGATGGCATATACGTACATCAGTATATTTTTGTTCTTTGTGGTGTGATCAATTGATGGGACTGCATTGATTCGGATCAATGCAAGTTAAAACAAACCTAATCTGATGTTGTTGGAACATTTTTCAAAAAAAACTGTTATTGCAAGGACGTTCACTTTTGTTTTGCATCGTGGTATTCAGTTGGAATATCCTGCTCCTCAGTCGACGAGGCAAGGGCCGAGATCCCTTCACCGGGAGTGACCCCTTGGACAAAAGTTTGCGTCAGGGCAATAACTTCACTATAGCCGATTACTTTTGCTTTGCACCGTGGTATTCAGTTGGAATATCCTGCACCTCATTCTACGGGGAAAGAGCCGAGATCCCTTCACCGGGAGTGACCTCTTTAGCAAAGGTTTTCGTCATTATATTTTTCTAAAAAGTTATCAGTTCCTTCAATAATATCAAGTTCATTACGTTAAAAGTTTTCGCCAGAAACCATTCCTAGCCCTCCATCATTTCAGTTAAATATTCGGTAGTATTCAAGCTATGTATTTTGACCTCACTCCAAGGCATAGTGATTGGTAGCTGCCGGGTATTTATCTGTTGCATAGATAGATGCGTTGGTTTGGGACAGTCGTACTACTATTTTGGCCTACGTCAAGGGTATGTACGGGTGGGTTCAAATTAACCAGGACAATGACGGGTAGAACTTGACATGTGACTTATGATATTTTGACCTCACGCCAAGGTCATAAGAGCATGGGGCAGAAATCACATCGGGGGTTTCTAAAGAAACTAAAACTTGCCAGATATGCGCATACCTTCTGGATTGTGACACCGTGAGCGGATTCCGTCACGTTATCATACGATGATAGTTGGATCCCGATTCCCACTGATGAGTTAGTTTACTCCTCGGGTGACCCCGACTAATTCTTCTTTCAGGTTTGGAGAAGAATTTGACGGTACAGTGGGAGGTTTCCAGATTAGATAAATTGGTAACCATTCTGATCTAGGATAGAGTGCACGCTGAGTGTTTCTTTTCTCTCTCTCTTTGGCAGCGACCATTGACCCGACCCTAAGACTATGACTCAGAGACCAAATTAACCGAACCTTCTTAAACACTGGCTTTTGGATTGTCAGAGTTGCAGACCTCATTGCCACTTCTACTTTTACCCTTTTCTCCAGGACACCCCGTATTACTACGAACGTCCACTTCCATTGGACAAAACCATCGTATGGTTATATACGAACTCGAAGGGATTTATTCGAGGATGGTTTCCGGTTCTGGAGAAAACGGATAGGATTATTCAGTTGTCTTTTCCTTTTACCTTCCCTCAAGTTGTGAGTACTCCTTGGTTTAGGAGATAGTACACCTATTACGTAAATTGGATAGTCTTCTTCCAAACCTTAGGCTGGTGCCGAACAGTGTGGAATGAAGAAAACCAATTAGCCTAACGATGGTGTACAGAAGGTATTATGTAAAGACAAAGAAAGGGATTAGTAAGAGGGCAAAGTAAATTGCGACTGATATTCACGACCCAACAAAGTATTTCATTACCACTCCCACTTCACCTTTGTATTTCTCCAGGACACTCCGTATCACTACGAAGATCCACAGTTTATTAGATACTCCATCGTATGGTTATATACGAACTCGAAATGAACTTGTTCCAGTTCGGGGATGGATTCTGGTTAAGGAGAAATAGGAATAAGGTTTATTCGGTTGTCTTTTATCCTCACCTTCTCTCGCATTGCGAGTGTTCCTAGGATTGGGACAGTACACCCATTATGCTTATTGGATAGTCTTCTTCCAAACCATAGGCTGGTGCCAAACGATGGGGAAGGAAGAAAACCATTTAGCCTAAAGGGGTGTACAGAAGGTAATGACTAAAGACATATGAAGAGATTTGGAGAGGTGGCAGAGATTTAAACGGTTACAGTTGTGAATCTGGAAGAGGCATTACTAGGAATACCCGGATACCCCTACGAAACATTTCAATGTTTCAGCTTCACTGTGTAATGTTAAAAGAAAACTGATTTCCCAATTAGACACTTGCTCCAGGGTATGTATTTACCAAGTCTGATTCTCACATCTGTATGGTTTTACAGATGATGAGTGGGAGTAAGTTATTGGGAATTAGGTGATCATCCTCATTATATCGGAATTCGTTGTAATTGGTGATATTTGAGGAAGTCACCTGGGTTGTTTGCCGGACGGCGAATATTTGGTTTTGAATATCCGTTATAATGCACCAATTTCAAATTGATATATCTATACGTCTATTTTTATAGAGTGAGATATACCTTTTTGAAATTATGTCGATGACATTTACCTATATCAGTTGATGGTTAGGTAAGGAGCATTAAACAGCGGTGTAATTCTTCTTAACCATAAGTACAGTTTTCAACATACGACACACAGGGAGTGAGTTATTAGACTCAAGGTACTTGTACAGAGTATTGTATATTGTCCAGGGTCTATCAGGACAGAGGGGTTGGTCCTCGTACTATATTCGGTTTACTTATGACTTCTCTAGTTTTTAGACAAGTGTTTCGTGGAAACACAGGGTCCGAATTTTGAGAAGTTATAGCTATTTGAACAGAGTAGAGAACCAGGTGTAGCAAGTATCGGGATTCTTCAAAGTGATCGAAGATGTAGATACTTGTGTACGGTATTCAGTTGATAGTAATGATTTAGGGAACTTGCTTCTCTTTCAGGTTACTCATAATTGGAAGCATTCCTAAGTTGAGTAACGCTGATAGGCCTCCTTCCATTTAGTTGACATGCACTGGAGACAGCTGCATGATTTGAATCTGGTTCATTTAAGATCAGTGCCTCTGGTTCTATATTGGATATAGAACAGTTCATATCTTAACATTGTTAAGGTACGGGGAGTTGTCCGGCATATGATTAAAACCAGAATCTGGATAACTCAAGGCACGTTTTTGTAATGGCTGTTTGTGGGTTGACCCAGGCTATGACGAGGGTTTACTTTCTACCATCTGGAAGATCAATAGTGATATTGTTCTAGACTCGTCACAGTTTTAATAAAAATGGATTTTTTTTCAGAAAATAGTAGTGGGAGTATGGTAGAACTGGAAGTGATTCCAGAACCACAAACGATTACTGAAGATTTGATAGGAACCTACAGATTCAATCTGGTTTGACATTCCATTGGCCACTCCGCAGATAAGATGGGTAACTTCAGGCACCAGAGAGGTACTCCGGTAGCCTTAAGGACGGTGACAGGGAAGTTCTTGTTTGCCCAGACTTGCCATTGCTGTTGTTCCAGACTGTGAGACCCGGTGGGAGGATGAGTATAGCGTCGTTCTAAACTAGCTTTAGAAGTGTACGTCTATATGACTCTGCCAGAGGGTTTTCGTGGTCAGTGGGAGCAACGGAAGCATGGTGGACAGGTGGATTATGTCTATTTATAGACTAAAGCAGATATAGCGGAGATAGATCATCTGTTTCTGACATGACAGTCATAGGTTTGACTTCATCAGAATAGGGGATGGATCTGTTAAGAAGGTAGTAGGGTGTGATGTCCTGGTATTTGGATGACATACACAGAGTAGGAAGTGATATTCCTATACTACGATCAGTTATACTTTGGTCGTCACACAATGTTTTCTCCACATGGGACTTGGACATTATATCAGACATACTGGTTACTAGATCTATGGTTTTAGATCTAGATTTGGGTGGTTTCCCAATTGAGGGTACTTAGACAGCATTCTAAGAGTATTTAGAATGGACGACTCCTGGCACGGTAGTTTACCTGCAGGTGATGGAGTCACCCTCTCTAAAGGTGTCTTACAGACTAAAGGGGAGAGGGATGTGCATGATTGGCAGATCACTTGCTCAGGCAATTGAGTCAGTCATGAGATGTCAAGAACCACACCAGATGTTGTTCTTGCACTACATGCAATAAGTTGACCTTGATCCAATCCTGGAGAAACAGTCGGAAGCAGTTTTAGAACATAAGTGGATGTTCTAGGGATTTGATAACGACAGCCTCAATCGGGAGACAGTTATCATTCCAGGCTTCCAAGGTGACCTGGACGACAAGGAGGTTGTCAGAGTTATATTTTTCCTTCTGACGAGGGGCAGTGTTTTGTACAGGTGGTCCAAGGCAATACTGAGGGAGGCATGGCTCAGGATACTGATTAAGTTCAGTTGACGATACAGTCTAAGAAGTTTGGATTTGGAGTTCATTTATGAGCTAGGTCCCATCAGACATCCAGACATACTCTAAGACAGGTATTGCTCATTTCGGGAGATGGGTTTCTCCGCGAACATGAGTTATAGAGAGACATAGAAAGAAACATCAAAGCGGATCCACTCACTAAGGCTATTCCTCGAACGCAATAGTTTCACAAGCGAGCTTTGTGAGACTGATTAGTAGAGGAGTTGGGTGTTCGGTATCACACGGGCTGTGAGTATGCGACATCGCAATAATCAGCCTTGAGTGCAAGTGGGAGATTGTTGGAGATAGTGCCCTCAGAGTCAATTATTGGATCACAGGCACGTGATTGCAATGATTGAGGGAGGACCTATCCCGGTAGGACAGTCTTACTCAAGATGATAGTATGCTATCTGCTTTACCTTTATCTTCGTGTACTGCTTTAGGTGACCTGACCTGTCGCTATTACACGTTGATAGAGCCCCTAGGATTCTTGCTTGACTGCCAGCAGTATGAGGGCGATCATATACGTGAGAGCTGGCAGTCTATAAGCACATCCTTAAAAGTTCCCTAGTCATGGGAGTTTCGAGCCAGGGCATCGATACTCCGGAGTAGACTAGTGTATACAGTCGAGACCCCGACGAGGGGCGGTGGCCGGTATCACAAGCCACTGGTGTCAGTTGGTTCACCTAAGATGTATACAGGTGCTCATTGGGTTATGAGTACACCGGACAGGACTCGCCGGGAACATGCTAGTTGGTCTTATACCTGACGTCAGATGGCAGTTCCCTGGTGACATGTGTACAGGTTAGTTCATCGACCTGAGGATCGTCATTTGTCTCGTGTAAGTTCCCAATGTACTTTAATTACTACCCTACCACGCTCAAAGGAGACGTGCAAACAGGTTTTAGTTGGGTACAGTCCCGAGCCACATGGAGGCAGTGAGCGGATCTTCAGGGGTTCGTCTCTCCCGGTATTGGGGGTGAGGTCGCGCTGTGTCTAGGAGAGCCATTACACAAAGCCCTCGGCCGAGGCAGGAGATTTACTGGTAGGTATTCCAGTAGTATCTCAGGGTGTTCTGGGCTACACTCCGACACGACTTGTACCACTTTTGGGGGTCTGACTTTTACCAACCCCCTAGGCCCGCCATGCGATGCTCATAGATGAACGGACCGGACTGTACGGATATTGTCACTGACAGGCTCAGCAGGGTGTCAGGATGAGTTTGCTCATCGACGTCCCTTTTGGTCAATAGCTGGTAGCCCGTCACGTATGGCTAATACCTCTGACGTGCTAGTGGTTAAATCCACAGCCATAGTATTGACGAGTCTTTAGAGTCCCCCACATTCTGTTGCTCAAGTTTTCAGGCGAAACGCTGTAGAGGCCGTATGGAGATATGGAAGGGTTCGATCAGATACGTGCAGTATTGTACGGATCAGGATCGGACGGATAATACTAGCCGTCTTTGGTTTAAGCCGGATCCTAGTATAGTACAGTGTAGATTTTGTCTCATTGCATTTGTATTTCGGTCGGAATACAAATGCGGGTGTGTATGCACAGTTTCGGGGTTTTCCTGTAATTTATTACGGGACCAGTTTTCTGGAGTTGCCAGTTTGCTTTCCGTTTCGGCCATATTTCTTTGTATCCTTCATTTGCCGAAGATTGGTGGAGGAGGGCTTATTTGCATTTGTGCGAATAAGCAATTTGGAAGGGGTCTTTTGCATATTGTTGGTTCATGATGATTCTACCAACCTTGACTTCTTGACTTCATGATGGTTCATGATGGTTGGACTTTGTTTTGTGATGAGTGTTAGTTGAGTGAGGATCTTGGTTTATGATCATTGCTTTTTATCATGACTTTTTCTCTCTTGCATTATTAGTGAGGCTCCATGATACATACACTCCTCTCTCCTTCTCTCCTCTCCCTTACCTCTTGTGGCCGGCCATGCTCCTAGAGGGGCTGTCCCAATTTGGTGGGGTGGAGTTGTTACTCATTTGGCTAGGAAAAAGTCTTTTTAGCTCCTCCTCCAAAAGCTTGTATCATCCCTCCACAAAATGGCAACCTCCATGAACCCCAAAATGAGACATGGTTCCACACACATTCTACAGCAAACCTTGGGCACGTCGGCTCGCCAACTTCGTGTCCGAGTTGCCTCGGTATAGAGGTGGGAGCCCGTAAAAGAAGCAGGCGACGTGGTGCCATTCCGGCGACGAGGTGGAGACCGGAGCTTCCGCGGGTGATCGGGACGACGACGAGAAGACCGGAGGACACGGATCACTCGGTATATCTCTCTTCCCATCTTGTAGTTAGCTAGGACTAGTTTAATGGCACGATCCGGGTTTATAGTGCGCGGTGGTGCCGGTTTGAAAAATTAAAGTTAACTATCGCTTCCGCATTTGGCCTCGGGATGGAGGCCGGGGCGCTGCCGTGCACTTACAGTATGGACTTTGGACTTTGCCCCAGATGGGGTAAAACCCATAGGATGCAAATGGATCTTTAAGAAAAAGATTGGTGTAGATGGACTGGTGGAAACCTATAAGGCTAGACTTGTTGCAAAGGGTTTTCGTCAAAGACCTGGTTTGGACTATGACGAAACTTTTTCTCCAGTGGCTATGCTCAAATCCATTCGGGTCCTTCTTGCTATTGCTGCCTTCCATGATTATGAAATCTGGCAAATGGACGTAAAGACGGCTTTTCCGAATGGTAATTTAGAAGAGTGTGTCTATATGGATCAGCCATAGGGTTTCAATCAGAGTGGGAGCAGCGGAAAAGTATGCAAGTTGCTTAAGTCCATTTATGGACTAAAGCAGGCATCGCGGAGTTGGAACATCTGTTTTGATGAAACAGTCAAAGAATATGACTTTATCAAAAATCCAGATGAACCATGCATATATAGTAAAGTTGTAGCACGAACTGTCGTATTCCTCGTCTTATACGTAGATGACATTCTACTGATAGGAAATGACATTCTTATGCTATAATCTGTCAAAGGATTCTTGTTACACAGGTTCTCCATGAATGACCTGGGTGATGCCTCTTACATTCTGGGGATCCGGATCTATCGTGATAGATCCAAGAGGATGTTGGGACTTTGGCAGTCCAGGTATATCGACACTGTAATGAAAAGATTCAGTATGGAAGATTCTAAGCGCGGTAATCTACCGGCTTGTCACGGAATCACCCTATCCAAAGAGATGTCTCCCAAGACTGATTTGGAAAGGGAACGCATGTCTATTATACCCTACGCTTCTGCGGTAGGCTCTATAATGTATACGATGTTGTGCACCAGACCAGATGTAGCTTACGCACTGAGCGTGGTAAGACGGTATTAGTCAGACCCAGGGGAGAAGCACTGGATAGCAGTAAAGAACATTCTCAAGTACCTGAGGAGGACTAAGGAGATGTTCTTGGTTTACGGCGGAAAAGACCTCAGGATGGAGGCCTATACTAATTCCGGCTTCCAGAGTGATAAGGACGATTCCAAGTCCATGTCAGGTTATGTCTTTACCCTCAATGGAGGGGCGGTGTGCCGGAAGAGTTCCAAGAAGGACACCGTTGCTGACTCGACGATGGAAGTGGAGTATATTGCTGCTTGCGATGCCGCAAAAGAAGCGGTCTGGATGAAGAAGTTCCTAACAGAACTTCAGGTGGTTCCTACCATTGTTGATCCAATACCTCTGTATTGCGACAACAACGGAGCTATAGCTTTATTGAAGGAACCAAGGTCCCATCAGAAGTCCAGACACATCTTAAGGCGGTATCACCGGATCAGGGAGATCGTTGATCGTCGGGAGATCGAGGTTCGGAGAGTTGCTACTGTTGGATATAGTGCCCTCAGATTCAATTATTGGATCACAGGCACGTGATTGCAATGATTGAGGGAGGACCTATGCCGGTAGGACAATCTTACTCGAGATGATAGTATGCTATCTGGTTTATCTCTATCATCGTGTACTGCTTTAGGTGACCAGGCAGGTCGCTATTACACGTTGATAGAGCCCCTAGGATTCATGCTTGACTGCCAGCAGTATGAGGGCGATCATATACGTGGGAGCTGGTAGTCTATAAGCACATCCTAAAAAGGTCCCAAGTCGTGGGAGTTTCGAGACAAGGCATCGATACTCCAGAGTAGACTAGTGTATACAGTCAAGACCCCGACGAGGGGCGGTGGCCGGTATCACAAGCCACCGGTATCAGTTGGTTCACCTAAGATGTATACAGGTGCTCATTGGGTTATGAGTACACCGGACAGGACTCGCCGGGAACATGCTAGTTGGTCTTATACCTGACGTCAGATGGCAGTTCCCTGGTGACATGTGTACAGGTTAGTTCATCGACCTGAGGATCGTCATTTGTCTCGTGTGAGTTCCCACTGTACTTTGATTACTACCCTACCACGCTCAAAGGAGACATGCAAACAGGTTTTAGTTGGGTACAGTCCCGAGCCACATGGAGGCAGTGAGCAGATCTTCAGGGGTTCGTCTCTCCCGGTATTATGGGTGAGGTCGCGCTGTGTCTAGGAGAGCCATTACACAAAGCCCTCGGCCGAGGCAGGAGATTTACTGGTAGGTATTCCAGTAGTATCTCAGGGTGTTCTGGGCTACACTCCGACACGACTTGTACCGCTTTTGGGGGTCTGACTTTTACCAACCCCCTAGGCCCGCCATGCGATGCTCATAGACGAACAGACCGGACTGTACGGATATTGTCACTGACAGGCTCAGTAGGGTGTCAGGATGAGTTCGCTCATCGACGTCCTTTTTGGTCAATAGCTGGTTGCCCGTCACGTATGGCTAATACCTCTGACGTGCTAGTGGTTAAATCCACAGCCATAGTATTGACGAGTCTTTAGAGTCCCCCACATTTAGTTGCTCAAGTTTTCGGGCGAAACGCTGTAGAGGCCGTATGGAGATATGGCAGGGTTCGATCAGATACGTGGGGTATTGCACGGATCATGATCGGACGGATTAATATTAGCGGGCTTTGGTTTAAGCCGGATCCTAGTATTGTACAGTGTAGATTTTGTATCATTGCATTTGTATTCGGTTGGAATACAGATGCGGGTGTGTATACACAGTATCGGGGTTTTCCTGGGATTTATTACGGGACCAGTTTTCTGGAGTTGCCAGCTTGCTTTCCGTTTCGGCCATATTTCTTCCTATCTTTCATTGGCCGAAGATTGGTGGAGGAGGGCTTATTTGCAATTGTGCAAATAAGTATTGTGGAAGGTGGTCTTTGCAATTGTGCATTTGACAAAGGAGAAGACTTTTGGTTCATCATGGTTGCTTCATCATTGTGCACCATCCATTGACTTCATTAGATCATCATTGTTTGATCTTTGAGTGGTGATGGTTGTTGAGTGTGGACTTTGGTTTTGATCATTTTTTCTCTCATGATCACTCATCATTCTTGCTCATATGATTGATCCACTCTCTCTCCTCTATTATTCTTTTTGATGAAGCATGGGTCGGCCACTAAAGGGGTGGAGGCTGAAATTTTGGTGTGGGATTTTTGGTTCTCCTCATGTTTCTAAAATCCCCTAGTTCATCTCCAAAATTCAACATCTCCTTCCCTCCACAAAAAGGCAACCTCTTACAACCCCAAATGAGACATAACACTCTACACTATATTCTACAGCAAATCTTGGGCATGTCGACTCACCAACTTCGTGCTCGAGTTGCCTCGATATAGAGGTGGAAGCCCGTAAAAGAAGCCGGCGACGTGGTGCCCTTCCGGCGACGAGGTGGAGACCGGAGATTCCGCGGGAGATCGGGACAACGACGAGAAGACCGGAGGACACGGATCACTCGGTATATCTCTCTACCCCCTCTCTAGATAGCTAGGACTAGATTAATGGCACGATCCGGGTTTATAGTGCGCGGTAGTGCCGGTTTGAAAAGTTAAAGTAAATCACCGCTTCCGCATTCCGGCGTCGGATTGGCGGCCGGGGTGCCGCCGTGAACTTACAGTGGTATCAGAGCCTCGCCATTAACATTGTCTAGCTTTTTCTAATGTGTTTTACATTTCCGATCGAACAAAATTCCAAAACACGTATTTTTCCTAGCATCAGTTTCTGTCGATTTTTTTCTGGCTCGAAATTTTTTTCAGTATGTTGCAGAATGATGTGCAGAGAATCGTAAGAATACTGTAAAAATTTGGTGATCTGATCTTTCCATACGACCGCGGAACCGCGGCCATAACCCCTCTTTGGCCGCGGTTCCGCCGCAGGAATTTGGTTTCATTCCACCAGTTTTTTGCAGTAGGCTTTCGGGCTGAAAATAGGGGTTTTGGTATACTTTGTTTGGGCCCAGAATTCTGTGAGTGCTACAGTATTGCTTGGGGGCCCACTTGGTAAAATTTTATCGATCGGATATTTTAAACACATTAGTTCACAGTTTTTACATTATATCTGCGACCGTGAATGTCACTTAATCGGTAAATCCTGTCTAACTGCTATAGCCCGGTTAGATGGATTTGCGAACGTGACCTTCACGTTGATGTTCTGTGCATTGCTGTGATGTTGCGGATTGGTCGTGGGGGATATCCTGGATGCAATGCTAGTACAGTTTTTGTTGTATTATGTACATTTGATATTGCGGGGCGAGCGTCCGACATGTGGACTGCCGTCACAGCCTGTTTGTATATTATTCTATTGGGGCACGACCAGGTTGCGGTCGATGTACCCGTTGTATGTATATTTTACTTTCTGTACTAGGATTTCCCCGTGGAGGGGTGCACGGATAGCCGGGTTCTAGAGGGCAACGAGCCCGCATCTCATGGCATTGAGACGGAGGGGGCTTCACTCTAGAATTGGCGGGCTATTCGCCGCACCCGTAGGGGGTACAGGTTGACCCAGGAGGGGTGCCCAAGTTACTGGATTCTGCAAAGTGCTGGGTGGTCCATTCACGGTGCTGAAGGGGGCTGCCTCGCTTCAGGTTTTGGCGGGTAACTTGCCGCGCCCGTAGGGGTCTAGGATTTCATTGCACAGGCTATCCATACGACCAGGGGTACGTCGGGTTTCAGCGGCTCTGTGAAACCCGGGGATCCCAGATATCTGTATTGTTCTGTGATGCTGTACATTTCTGTGATGTTGCATTTTATCACGCCTTGAGCGAAATATTATATATTGATATATATACTAGTAGATGTTGTATATGTTTTGCATCCGCGCTAGTCCAGTCCCCGCTCTGTCGTTAGTTAGCTAACCTAACGGGTAATGACGGGACCTAGTGGCGAATGCGGATGGCATATACGTACATCAGTATATTTTGGTTCTTTGTGGTGTGATCAATTGATGGGACTGCATTGATTCGGATCAATGCAAGTTAAAAACAAACCTAATCTGATGTTGTTGGAACATTTTTCAAAAAGCTGTTATTGCAAGGACGTTCACTTTTGTTTAGCACAGTGGTATTCAGTTGGAATATCCTGCTCCTCAGTCGACGAGGCAAGGGCCAAGATCACTTCACCGGGAGTGACCCCTTGGACAAAATTTTGCGTCCGGGCAATAACTTCACTATAGCCGATTACTTTTGCTTTGCATCGTGGTATTCAGTTGGAATATCCTGCACCTCATTCTACGGGGAAAGAGCCGAGATCCCTTCACCGGGAGTGACCTCTTTAGCAAAGGTTTTCGTTACTATATTTTTATAAAAGCTATCCAGTTCCTTCAACGATATCAAGTTCATTACGTTAAAGGTTTTCGCCAGAAACCATTCGTGGCCCTCCGTCGTTTCAGGAAGGTAGCACTTAGTATTCATGCTATGTATGTTGGCTTTCGTCAAGGCATAGTGTATGGTAGCTATTTGTTACTTTTCTGTAGCATAGATAGATGCGTTGGCTTGGGACAATCGTACTACTATTTTGGCCTTCGTCAAGGGTATGTACGGGTGTGTTCAAATTAACCTGGACAATGACGGGTAGAACTTGACATGTGACTTATGATATGTTGGCCTTCGTCAAGGTCATAAGAGCATGGGGCAAAAATCACATCGGGAGTTTCAAAAGAAACTGAAACTTGCCAGATATGCGCATACCTTCTGGAGTATGATAGCGTGAGCGGATTCCGTCACGTTATCATGCGGTGATAGTTGGATCCCGATTCCCACTGATGAGTTGGTTTACTCCTCGGGTGATCCCGACTAATTCTTCTTTTAGGTTTGGAGGAGAATTTGACGGTACAGTGGGAAGTTTCCAGATTAGATAAATTGGTAACCATTCTGATCTAGGTTAGAGTGCACGCTGAGTGCTTCTTTTCTCTCTCTCTTTGGCAGCGACCATTGACCCGACCCTAGACTATGACTCAGAGACCAAGTTGACCGAACCTTCTTATAAGACTGGCTTTTGGATTGTCAGAGTTGCAGACCTCATTTCCACTCCTACTTTTACCCTTTTCTGCAGGACACCCCGTATTACTACGAACGTCCACTTCCATTGGACAAAACCATCGTATGGTTATATATGAACTCGAAGTAATTTATTCGAGGATGGTTTCCGGTTCTGGAGAAAACGAATAGGACTATTCAGTTGCCTTTTCCTTTTTACGTTCGCTCAAGTTGCGAGTACTCGTTGGTTTAGGAGATAGTACACCTATTACGCAAATTGGATAGTCTTCTTCCAAACCATAGGCAGGTGCCGAACGGTAGGGAATGAAGAAAACCAATTAGCCTAAACGGTGTACAGAAGGTATTATGTAAAGACAAAGAAAGGGATTAGTAAGAGGGCAAAATAAATTGCGACTGATATTCACGACCAAACCAAGTATTTCATTACCACTCCCACTTCACCTTTGTATTTCTCCTGGACACTCCGTATCACTACGAAGATCCACAGTTTATTGGATATTCCATCGTATGGTTATATACGAACTCGAAAGGAACTTGTTCCAGTTCGGGGATGGATTCTGGTTCAGGAGAAATAGGAATAAGATTTATTCAGGTGTCTTTTATCTTCACATTCTCTCGCATTGCGAGTGCTCCTAGGATTAGGACAGTACACCATTATGCTTATCGGATAGTCTTCTTCCAAACCATAGGCTGGTGCCGAACGGTAGAGAAGGAAGAAAACCATTTGGCCTAAAGGGGTGTAGATAAGGTAATGACTAAAGACATGTGAAGGGATTTGGAGAGGTGGCAAAGAATTATACGGTTACAGTTATGAATCTGGATAATGGAAGAGGCATTACTAGGAATACCAGAATACCCCATCGAAACATTTCAATGTTTAAGTTTCATTGTGTACTGTTAAAGGAAATCTGATTTCCCGATTAGACACTTGCTCCAGGGTATGTATTTACCAAGTCTGATTCTCGCGTCTGTATGGTTTTACAGATGATGAGTGGGAGTAAGTTATTGGGAATTAGGTGATCATCCTCATTATATCGGAATTCGTTGCAATCGGTGATATTTGAGGAAGTCACCTGGGTTGTTTGCCGGACGATGAATATTTGGTTTTGAATATCCGTTATAATGCACCAATTTCAAATTGATATATCTGTACGTCTATTTTTATAGAGTGAGATATAACTTTTTGAAATTATGTCGATGACATTTACCTATATCAGTTGATGGTTAGGTAAGGAGCATTAAACAGCGGTGTAATTCTTCTTAACCATAAGTGCAGTTTTCAACCTACAACACACAGGGAGTGAGTTTTAGACTCAAGGGACTTGTACAGAGTATTGTATATTGTCCAGTGTCCATTAGGACAGAGGGGTTGGTCCTCGTACTATATTCGGTTTATTTATGACTTCTCTAGTTTTTAGACAGGTGTTTCGTGGAAACACAGGGTCCGAATTTTGAGAAGTTATAGGTATATGAATAAAGTAGAGAACCAGGTGTTGCAAGTATCGGAATTCTTCAAGGAGATCGAAGATGTAGATACTTGTGTACGGTATTCAGTTGATAGTAATGATTAAGAGAACTTTCTTCTCTTTCAGGTTACTCATAATTGGAAGTACTCCTGAGTTGAGTAACGCTGATCGTCCTTTTTCCATTTAGTTGACATGCACTGGAGACAGCTGCATGATTTGAATCTGGTTCAATTAAATCTGTGCCTCTGGTCCTATATTGGATATAGAACAGTTCGTATCTTAACGATGTTAAGGTACGGGGAGTTGTCTGGCTTATGATTAAAACCAGAAACTGGACAACTCAAGGCACGTTTCTGTAATGGCTGTTTGTGGGTTGACCCAGGCTATGACGAGGGTTGACTTTCTACCATCTGGAAGATCAATAGTGATATTGTTCTAGACTCGCCACAGTTTTAATAAAAATGGATTTTTTCAGAAAACAGTAGTGGGAGTATGGTAGAACTGGAAATGATTCCAGAACCACAAACGATTACTGAAGATTTGATAGGAACCTAAAGATTCAATCTGGTTTGACATTCCATTGGCCACTCCGCAGATACGGTGGGTAACCTCAGGCACCCGAGAGGTACTCCGGTAGCCTCAAGGACTGTGACAGGGAGGTTCTTGTTTACCCAGACTTGCCATTGCTATTGTTCCAGACCGTGAGACCCGGTAGGAGGATGAGTATAGCGTCGTTCTAAACTAGATTTAGAAGTGTACGTCTATATGACTTTGCCAGACGGTTGTCGTGGTCAGTAGGAGCAGCGGAAGCATTGGTGGACAAGTGGCTTATGTCTATTTATAGACTAAAGCAGATATAGCGGAGATAGATCATCTATTTCTGATGTGACAGTCATAGGTTTGACTTCATCAGAATAGGGGATGGATCTGTTAAGAAGGTAGTACGGTGTGATGTCCTGGTATTTGGATGACATACATAGAGTAGGAAGTGATATTCCTATACTACGATCGGTTATACTTTGGTCGTCACACAGTAGTTTCTCCACATGGGACTTGGACATTATATCAGACATACTGGTTACTAGATCTATGGTTTTAGATCTAAATTTGGGTGGTTTCCCAATTAAGGATACTTAGACAGCATTCTAAGAGTATTTAGAATGGACGACTCCTGGCACGGTAGTATAACTGCAGGTGATGGAGTCACCCTCTCTAAAGGTGTCTTACAGACTAAAGGGGAGAGGGATGTGCATGATTGGCAGATCACTTGCTTAGGCAATTGAGTCAATCATGAGATGTCAAGTACCACACCAGATGTTGTTTTTGCAGTGGATGCAATAAGTTGACATTGATCCAATCCTGGAGAAACAGTCGGAAGCAGTTTTAGAACATAAATGGATGTTCTAGGGATATGATAACGACAGCCTCATTCGGGGACAGTTATCATTCCAGGCTTCCAAGGTGACCTAGACAGCAAAGTGGCTGTCTGAGTTATAGTTTTCCCTCTGACGAGGGGCAGTATTTTGGACAGGTGGTCCAAGAGGATACTGAGGGAGGCATGGCGCAGGATACTGATTAAGTTCAGTTGACGATACAGTCTAAGAAGTTTGGATTTGGAGTTCATTTATGAGCTAGGTCCCATCAGATATCCAGAAATATTCTAAGACAGGTATTACTCATTTCGGGAGATGGCATTCTCCGCGAACTTGAGATATAGAAAGACATAGAAAGAAACATCAAAGCGGATCCACGCACTGAGGCTATTCCTCGAACGCAATAGTTTCGCAAACGTGCTTTGTGAGACTGACTAGTAGAGGAGTTGGGTGTTCGGTATCACACGGGCTGTGAGTATGCGACATCGCAATAATTAGCCTTGAGTGCAAGTGGGAGATTGTTGGATATAGTGCCCTCAGAGTCAATTATTGGATCACAGGCACGTGATTGCAATGATTGAGGGAGGACCTATGTCGGTAGGACAGTCTTACTCGAGATGATAGTATGCTATCTGGTTTATCTCTATCATCGTGTACTGCTTTAGGTGACGAGGCAGGTCGCTATTACACGTTGATAGAGCCCCTAGGATTCATGCTTGACTGCCAGCAGTATGAGGGCGATCATATACGTGGGAGCTGGTAGTCTATAAGCACATCCTTAAAAGGTCCCTAGTCGTGGGAGTTTCGAGACATGGCATCGATACTCCAGAGTAGACTAGTGTATATAGTCGACACCCCGACGAGGGGCGGTGGCCAGTCTCACAAGCCACTGGTATCAGTTGGTTCACCTAAGATGTATACAGATGCTCATTGGGTTATGAGTACACCGGACAGGACTCCGCCGGGAATATGCTAGTTGGTCTTATACCTGACGTCAGATGGCAGTTCCCTTGTGTCATGTGTACATGTTAGTTCATCGACCTGAGGATCGTTATTTGTCTCGTGTGAGTTCCTACTGTACTTTGATTACTACCCTACCACGCTCAAAGGAGACGTGCAAACAGGTTTTAGTTGGGTACAGTCCCGAGCCACATGGAGGCAGTGAGCGGATCTTCAGGGGTTCGTCTCTCCCAGTATTGGGAGTGAGGTCACGCTGTGTCTAGGAGAGCCATTACTCAAAACCCTCGGCCGAGGCAGGAGATTTACTGGTAGGTATTCCAGTAGTATCTCAGGGTGTTATGGGCTATACTCCGACACGACTTGTACCGCTTTTGGGGGTCTGACTTTTACCAACCTCCTAGGCCCGCCATGCGATGCTCATAGACGAACGGACCGGACTGTACGGATATTGTCACTGACAGGCTCAGTAGGGTGTCAGGATGAGTTCGCTCATCGACGTCCCTTTTGGTCAATAGCTGGTAGCCCGTCATGTATGGCTAATACCTCTGACGTGCTAGTGGTTAAATACACAGCCATAGTATTGACGAGTCTTTAGAATCCCCCACATTCATTTGCTTATGTTTTCGGGCGAAACGCTGTAGAGGTCGTATGGAGATATGCCAGGGTTCGATCAGATACGTGCGGTATTGCACGGATCATGATCGGACGGGTTAATACTAGCGGGCTTTGGTTTAAGCCGGATCCTAGTATTGTACAGTGTAGATTTTGTCTCATTGCATTTGTATTCGGTTGGAATACAGATGCGGGTGTGTATACACAGTATCGGGGTTTTCCTGGGATTTATTACGGGACCACTTTTCTCGAGTTGCCAGCTTGCTTTCCGTTTCGACCATATTTCTTTGTATCTTTCATTGGCCGAAGATTGGTGGGGGAGGGCTTATTTGCAATTGTGCAAATAAGCATTGTGGAGGGTGGTCTTTGCAATTGTGCATTTGACAAAGGAGAAGACTTTTGGTTCATCATGGTTGCTTCATCATTGTGCACCATCCATTGACTTGATAAGATCATCATTGTTTGACCTTTGAGTGGTGATAGTTGTTGAGTGTGGGCTTTGGTTTTGATCATTTTTTCTCTCATGATCACCCATCTTTCTTGCTCATATGATTGATCCACTCTCTCTCCTCTATTATTCTTTTTGATGAAGCATGGGCCGGCCACTAAAGGGGTGGGGGCTGAAATTTTGGTGTGGGATTTTTGGTTCTCCTCATGTTTCTAAAATCCCCTAGTTCATCTCCAAAATTCAACATCTCCTTCCCTCCACAAAAAGGCAACCTCCTACAACCCAAAATGAGACATAACACTCTACACTATATTCTACTGCAAACCTTGGGCACGTCGACTCGCCAACTTCGTTCCCGAGTTGCCTCAGTATAGAGGTGGGAGCCCGTAAAAGAAGCCGGCGACGTGGTGCCCTTCCGGCGACGAGGTGGAGACCGGAGATTCCGCGGGAGATCGGGACGACGACGAGAAGACCGGAGGACACGGATCACTCGGCATATCTCTCTACCCCCTCTCTAGATAGGTAGGAATAGATTAATGGCACGATCTGGGTTTATAGTGCGCGGTGGTGCCGGTTTGAAAAGTTAAAGTAAATCACCGCTTCCGCATTCCGGCGTCGGATTGACGGCCGGGGCGCCGCTGTGCACTTACAGCTACTGAAGAGAACATTACTGATCCATTCACAAAGGCCCTACCTCAGATTCAGTTCGAGAGGCTATTCGAGATCATCGGTCTTCGATATGTCAGTACATGGCCCTAGTGCAAGTGGGAGATTGTTAGTGTATATGCCCTAGGGGCCATTATTGTATCATACTAGTTTGTATATTACTTAATAGAAGCTTGGGATATTCACATGTATATAACAGTCTTGCTAAATATGGTAGTATGCTACTTGGTTTTTCTATCTTAATATATGAGTATACGTATTGATAGAGCTCTTAGGATCTTGCTTGACTACCAGCGTTGTGATGGCAGTCACACTAGTGGGGGCTGGGTAGTCTATAAACACATCCTTATTCAGGTCCCTAGTCGTAGGATTATCGAGACAGGGCATCGATACTCCGGAGTAGACTAGTGTGTACGCTTCTCATCCCAGTTGGGGAGATGGTCTGTCCCACAGCCGTCTGTACGTCGTAGTGGAGATAGTATATAGGTGCTCGTTAGGTTACGGGTACACCGGACAGGACTCACAGGGAACTGTTGGTTGTTTTTATACCAGTCGTCAGTTAACAGTTCCCAGGTGACATGAGTACAACCTAGTCCGCAGACTTGACACCGCTGTTTCGCCTCGAGTGTGTCCCACTGTTCATAGATTGCTACCCTACCACGGCTCAAAGGAGTCGTGCAAACAGGTAGCAGTTGGGTACAGTCCCGAGCACTTGGAGGCAGTGGCGGTTAGATAGGATTCGTCTCTCCCGGTATTGGGAGTTGATATTGCGCTGTGTCAGAGAGCCATTACGCAAAGTCCCTGGCCAGGGAAAGCGAGATTTGCTGGTAGGTTCCAGTAGTTTCTCAGGGTGTAATGGGCTACGCTCCGACACGACTTATACCGCTATTAGGGGACTGACGCTTGTCGCCCCCCTAGGCCCGATATGCGATAGTCTTAGACGAACAGACCGGACTGTATGGAGATTGTCACATCAGACTCAGTAGGAGTTCGGAAGGGTTTCCTCATCGGCCTTCTTATCGACATCCACCTAGGGACCGTTACGTACAGCTAGTGCCGTTTGCGGTCTGTGGTTAAACCTACTGCCAGCGTAGTAGTCGAGTCTCTAGAGTCCCACACAGAGAGTTTCCCTACTCCAGGAGAAACGATATAGAGGTCGTATTGTTTTACGACAAGGGTTCGGACGCATACGTGTGTTTACGCACGTACGACGTCCGGACAATTTTTACTAGCCGGCTTTGGTTTAAGCCAGTTTCTAATATCCGGTTATTGGATTTATACAGTCTAAAGTTTTTCCGTGTTTTCACGGATAGGAGGGGCATTCTTGTAATTACGCGAGAAGCTTCTAGAAGATGGTGACTTGGGGGTTAAGGTGGCATATGCATTAAATGAGATTAGTGAGTCATTTGAGTGATTCATCCATGTCATTAATGCATCATAAATGCTTAATGACTCATGGAGATGAATCACCCTCTTGTATTTATAAAGCATGATTATTAATCCTTTATTTTCTTTTATTGGATAAATGATAATGCTTGATATATATTATGATAGATCATTATCTCATCTCATTCTCTTGCTCACTTTCTCTCTCCTCAAGCTCTCTCTCTTCAAACCCTAATCCTCTCCTCTTATGTGTTGAGACTAAGGATTAGAGTAGACTACTTAATCCTTAACCATTCTCTATATCACCTAGGTTACTTAGATTAGCGATTTAAGAAATCTAGTTACCTCAAGTTAGAGGTGAAGCTTGAAGTTAAGCTCTCGGGTGGATCTTCTACGACATGGAGAAGGCCGGAGAGGACGTGGAGAACGACAAGACGAAGGACTCGGTTCTACAGGTATAATCACTTTTCATAGTAGTTGTTAACTTCTATGATTCTTGTTAGTTATAGTTTAGCAAAGATTCTCGGTTAGTCGATGTTTACGCCTAAAAAAAGATCGTTTTTCATTATTCCGCCTCCCCACAAGTCGTGGGGTGTCGTACATCGACTTACACATGCTGGACACGGGTTTAATGATGTTTCGAGTGTCGATGTTGGACAGTCAGGTTCCATGATATTGATGTGTCGTTGATGGACACACGTTAGTTGATTTTCACATACATACAGGCATTTGATTCAGATAATTGGATTTTACATGTTATTGGCATGACTCTATTGTTGATATTTGTGTATATATGATCACCCTAGATATCATAGTATTACCTTCATGATACAGTATGACCTAGGGATCGTTGTTTATTCGATTTCTACCTACTGCTGTTTCTACTCATGAGTTGGCAACTCATCCCTGTTGTACCACATTTTCTTGCAGGTTCGACTGCTTGGATCAGTAGCGGTATCACTGGCGCACAGTTCCATCAGGGTGTTTTGCTTTGGTAGGTGGGACACAAATTGGATCGTGACCACTCTTGTACCTTTTATTTCTATTATATCTAGATAAACTCCATCAATCAGAAACTAGACTTTGTATATTGGTGAACATAGACAGACTTGTGTATTTGCGAGACTTAGAGCGAGATGGGTGTTGTTCGCTTTTGAGCTGATGTCTTGCTTTATTTATTGTTCTTTCTGTGTTTGATCTTCGCCGTAGTGCGTCGTATATAGGCTTATTGAGTGGTTGTGATTCCGCCAATTGGCGAAGAGGTAGCTCCCGCTTGGGAATGCCTATATACTGCATGTATGTGGTTTTGGATCAAAATATACAAGGGAGGTGCTACCCAAATTTTAAAGGACGAAAAATATTTTCAACTATAGTAAATATATCCACTTGCATTTTCATATATCATTATTTATGAATTTAAAGAAAAACTTGATTTCATTATACCTTTATTTCAAAACTGCACCTCCACTATTTTCTGCAAAAACGTTTAGATTTCTGGGCTTCAGCTTACTTGAATTACGTTACGCCTTTAAACGTTGCGTGATTTAAGTGCCGGTCACGTGCCAAATTCCGGGTCATGACATGTCGGTACTTCGAGGGAGGTTTTCCATCGCTTTGGCGAAGTTTTTTTAATTACATAACCTCTTTTCCCTGGTGGCATAGCCCCTCTAACACCATTCTAGGCACCTACTTGGTTTATAACATTGATTGTTTTGGTGAAAAACTCTCCCGAGGAGTAACAAAACTCACGGTGGGATCGGGATCCAAATATTATTGTATGAAAACTTTGAAGGAATCTAACTAAAACCATCACACTCCAGATGGTATGCAAAACTAGCAAGTTTCCTTTTCTTTTGAAACTCCCGATGTGGATATTTGCCCCAGGGTCTAATGACCTTGATGAAGGCCAACATATCATAAGATGCAAGTCAAGTTCTACCCATCATTGTCCAGGTTCATTTGAACCCATTCGTATAAACCCTTGATGAAGGCCAAAATAGCTATACGCATGTCCCAAATTAACGCATCTATCTATGCTACAGATAAATACCCAGCAGCTAACAATCACTATGCCTTGGCGAAGGTCAAAATAAATAGCTTAAATATTACTGAATACCCATCTAAAATAATAGAGGGCTACGGCTGATTTTGCCAAAAAACGTGAACGTAATGAATTTAATATAGTCGAAGGAACCATAATAGCTTTTAAAAGGAGTGGTTTAGCCTCCGCATTTAAAAGTTGTTTTTCAAGAAAACCGAGTGGTTTTGAAATTGTTCCAACGATTTAACTTTAGTTTGTTTTCTTTGCATTAATCAATATTAATACGGTCCCATCATTTAACCCTATCATTGCAGAAAGAAACGAAAATAGAACGTACGCTTATGCCATCCGCATTCGCCACGGGGCTCGTCATGCACCGTTAGGTTACTTAATTAACGGCAGAGCGGGGTCTGGACTAGCGCGGGTGCAAAGCATAAGCAACATTTATTATATACAATATATATACATATATCCATTCGTCTCACGCAATAATAGGAATTCCAGATCACAGATGAATATAATGGATATAGTAGGATTTCCGTGTTTCGTTTTAGCCTAGAACGAAAAACGGATTCCACGTTCGTGATGAATATCTAAACCCCACCCTAGACCCCTATGGGTGCGGCAAACTACTCGCCAAATTCCGAAGTTAAGCAACCTCCCTCAATAACATGAGTAGGCCACTCGACACTTCAAGAACCCGGTAGTTTGTACATCCCACCTTGGGTCTATCCTAGGTGCAAGAAAAAAAAAGTAAATGAAATAATACAACGGTGTCTACAACCTCAACCCGGATGTGCCCCGCAAAAGAATATTACATCAATTACAAATTTACATGAATGAAATAAAAGAACACCCTTCTCACATCCCCCGGATATTCATTCATGACAATCCAACATTTCATATACACAAACCATCTGTTAGTGTATATGCCCTAGAGGCCATTACTGTATCATACTAGTTTGTATATTATTTGATGGAAGCTTGGGATATTCACAGTTGTATATACAATCTTGCTCGAAATGGTAGTATGCTACTTGGTTTGTCTCTACTTCAATATGTGCATGTGTTTCTTTTAGCATATGCTTATATACATATTAGTAGAGCCCTTAGGATTATTGCTTGATTACCAGCGTTGTGATGGCGCTCACACTCGTGGGGGCTGGGTAATCCATAAGCACATCCTTATACCGGTCCCTGGTCGTTGGACTATCGAGATAGGGCATTGATACTCCGGAGTAGACTAGCGTATGCGCTTCTCATCCCAGCGTGGGAGACGGTCTGTCCCACAGCCGTCAGTACGTCGTACTTGAGATAGTATGCGGGTGCTCGTTAGGTTACGAGTACACTGGACAGGACTCGTCGGGAACTGTTGGTTGGTATTATACCTATCGTCAGTTATCAGTTCCCAGATGACATGAGTACAGCTTAGTCTGCTGACTTGACACTGTCACTTCGCCTCGAGTGTGTTCCCACTGCACTTTGATTACTACCCTACCACGGCTCAAAGGAGTCGTGCAAACAGGTAGTTTTTGGGTGCAGTCCCGAAGCACTTGGAGGCAGTGACGGTTAGACAGGATTCGTCTCTCCCGGTATTGGGGGTTGACATCGCGCTGTGTCTAGGAGAGCCATTACACAAGTAGTCCCTGGCCAGGGCAAGCGAGATATACTGGTAGGTTTCCAGTGTTATCTCAGGGTATTCAGGGCTACACTCCGACATGACTTGTACCGCTATTAGGGGACTGACGTTCACCGCCCCCTAGGCCCGCCATGCGATGTATCAGACGAACAGACCGGACTGTACGGAGACTGTCACATCTAGGCTGAGTAGGAGTTCAGATGGGGCCACCTCGTCAGTCTTCTTATCGGCATCTACCTGGGGACCGTTACGTACAGCTAGTGCCGCTTGCGGTCTGTGGTTAAACCCACTGCCAGCGTAGTGTCGAGTCTTTAGAGTCCCACATAGAGAGCTATTCGCCTTTAGGCAAAATGAGTAGAGGTCGCATGGTTTTGCGACAAGGTTCGTTCATATCCGCGCACTTGTGCACGTTTGCTGTCCGGACAGCTTATACTAGCGGGCTTTGGTTTAAGCCAGATCCTAGTATATGATTTGGGATTGGTTTTATCTCTTTGTATTCGTGTTCCTCGGATCACGAATACGGGTGCGTATGCATAGTTGGTTGAGACAGAGGGAGAGGACTTTGTTTAGGGTTAGTGACCATTGTCATTTTGCTAACCCTAATGCTTATGTGTGTATTATTGTTAATTGAAATTAGTTTAATATAATTATGCATGGTGAGGGTTGTTGACCATTTGACATTCTTGACTTGTTGACCTAGGTTGACACTTTGACCATCATCATTTCATTTGGAAGATGCTCTTTGATCCTTGCAATTTGCATTAAAAATGAAATGATAATGGTCATGTCTTGAATAAGCCATGACAATTATCTCACTAATTTTCAATTTACAATAATTCACACATATATGTGAGAATGCTTCATATTTCTCTCATTCTATCATATACTTTCTCTCTCTTGTTCTTCCTCTCCCTCAAGCTCTCCCCTCTCATGTGTTGAGAAACACTTGAGCTTGAGAAAAACCTCTTCTTGATAATCTTTACTCTCATCTAGGGTTCTAGGATTAGCACTTCTAGCACCCTAGTTACTTCTAGCTTGAAGTTGAAGCCAAAGGTTGAGGCTTTCGGGTGGATCCTTCTTCGACGTGAGAAGACGACAAAGGTGATCCCTTTCTACTACTCCAAGGAGCAAGGAGAGAAGGACATAAAGCCCTAGGTATAACCATTCTACCCTTTAACTAGTTTCTAGTTATTTTTAGCTAGTTTTTGTTTAGCAAAGATCCGACTTTAGTTAGTCCATGTTGCCTAGCATGATAAAAATCCGATTTTTATTCCGTTTTCCGCCTCCCCGCAAGCACCGGGGTGGGCAACGTGGAATTACAGTGGTATCAGAGCCTAACTAAACATAAACTTGCTAGGTAGTAAAGTATATAGAAGTTCGATCGGAAAAATCACAAAACTACGACTTGCAAAACCCTAAGTTTATGTTAAAAATTTTTCTGCTCTAAAAATAAAAAGTCCTACTCCAAAAATCATCTCAGGGTTTTGTGAAGAAGCCCACTAAAAACGGTCGAGTGATCCCTTCAAAGCGCCACGGTTCCGCGGCAATGGGTATACTTTTGCCGCGGAACCGCCGCCGTTTTGACTCGGTTCATGACCGAGTTTGGTGCAGTGTTCTTATGGCGTGGTTTTGGGATTTTTAAGATGGTTTATATCAGCCCAGATTTTCCAGAAAAGAAATTTGTATTTAGGGGCCTATAAATCCGTATTTTTTGATCGAACTTCACTA
The DNA here is from genome assembly GCA_030015575.1 of Agapanthus africanus. NCBI lineage: Eukaryota > Viridiplantae > Streptophyta > Magnoliopsida > Asparagales > Amaryllidaceae > Agapanthus > Agapanthus africanus. The sequence goes on from JASDDO010000029.1 coordinate 61,423,939, forward strand.
TACTTTGACTAATTGGTTATATCTGTGATGTTTTATGTATTGAACGTCGGCTAATCGCTATATGTCGATTAGTAGGGGTTGTACATATCTGTGATCTGTGTTTGATGATGGTATGTGTATATGAATGCGTTGGATTGTCGCGGGTGAATAGCCGGGGTGGATGTGAGATGAGTGTTTCTTTTTCTTTCATTCATTGTAATATGTAAATTGATGTAATATTATTTGTATGGACGCACAACCGGGTCGGGGTTGTAGCCGTCATTGTATAATTCTTTTTACTGTTTTTGCTCCTAGGATAGACCCATGGAGGGGTGCACAAACTACCGGGTATCTCGAAGTGCCGAGTGGCCTACTCACGGAGTTGAGGGAGGTTGCTTCGCTTCGGGTACTTGGCGGGTAGTTTGCCGCACCCGTAGGGGTCTTGGGTAGGGTATTGGCTATTCACCGCGACCGTGTAATCCGCTTTTCGTTGCAGGCTCGAACGGATTGCGGATTCCTAGTATATCCAATGTATTCATCTGTGATCTGTAATGTCTATCATTGCTATATATCTATATACTATAACTATTTAGGCATTGCTTATGTTTTACAGCCGCGCTAGCCCAGCCCCCGCTCTGTCGTTAGTTATGTAACCTAACGGGTGATGACGGGGCCCCGTGGCGAATGCGAATGGCATAAGCGTACGTCATATTTTGGTTGTTTTCTACAATGGTAGGATTAAATGATGGGACGCATTAAAAGAACTAATGCAAGAAAATAAACCAAGTAAAAGTCGATTGGAACACTTTGAAAACCACTCGGTTCTTTTCAAAACTAAACTTTTAAACGCGGAGCTTGAACCACTCCTTTTAAAAGCTATCTCGTTCCATCGATTATATCAAGTTCACTACGTTCACGGTTTCGCCAAAACCATTCGCAGCCCTCCATCATTTCAGTTAAATATTCGGTAGTATTCAAGCTATGTATTTTGACCTCACGCCAAGGCATAGTGATTGGTAGCTGCCGGATATTTATCTGTTGCATAGATAGAATGCGTTGGTTTGAGACAGTCGTACTGCCATTTTGGCCTACGTCAAGGGTAGGTACGGGTGGGTTTAAATTAATAGGGATAATGATGGGAAGAACTTGACATGTGACTTATGACATTTTGACCTCACGCCAAGGTCATAAGAGCATGGGGTAAAAATCCACATCGGGAGTTTCATAAGTACTGAAACTTGCTAGCGCTGCATACCATTTGGAGTGTGATGATTCTGGTAGGATTCCTTCGGTTTTATCACGCGATGATATTTGGATCCCGATCCTACAGTGAGTATATGCTACTCCTCGGGAAAACTCTCACATAACGATCAATGCTATAAACCTAGTAGGTGTCTAGAAAGATGTTAGCGGGGCTACGCCCACAAGAAAAAGAGGTTACTTAATTAAGGAACTTCACGAAAGCGTTGGAAAACCTCCCTCGAAGTACCGATACTGGCCTGGCTGAACGGTTAAGCAACTATTGTACGGTGAGATTGATCCCGACTAATCCTTTCTTTACAGTTTGAGAAGGGATTCGAGAGACAGTGGGAGCCATCCAGTTTAGACAAACTAAAAGCCACTCTAAACTTGCAAGAGCATCATGCTAAAGTGTTTCTTTTCTCACTCCTAATTGCAGCGACCATTCAACATGACCGGACTTAAGTTATTACTAGATAAAAATATACTGACAGGGCCAAACTACAAAGATTGGCTCAGGAATGTCAAGATGGCAATCACTTACGACAAGTTAGGGTATGTACTTACTACCAAAGCTCCCCCTGTCCCAGGTCCCACCTCCAGCGTCGCGGATAAGGAAATCCGTAAGATATGGGAGATCGATTGCGCGAAGGCCAAATGCCTCGTGTTTGCCTCGATGGACAACGAACATCAGAGGAGGCATGAGAATATGGACCTGGAGTCCATATTTCTTCATACAAAAGAACTGTATGGAAAGCAGTCTCGTATCGCAAGATACGAAGTGTCGAAGAAGCTATTTTCGGCAAGATTGGCCGTCGGATCATCAGTAGCGGAACAAGTGCTTAAGATGATTGGCTACATAGAGGAGCTCGCGGACCTTGGGACCACGTTGGAGAATGAACTCTATACTGATTTGATTCTCCAGTCCCTTCCTTCCACTTACGCCCAGTTTATCCTAAACTTCAACATGCAAGGAAAGGAGGTTGAACTTTCTGAACTTCTGAACATGTTGAGGAGTGCTGAGGGCACCCTACAGAAAGGTAGGGAGACATCCACTTTATTTGTAGGAGGATCTTCCTCTTCTAGATCCAGGGCGAAAGCCAAGGGTGAGAAGAAGAAAGCCCCCGCCAAACCAAGAGGCGGTGTCAGTAAAGTGGATACGAAGGGAAATGGAAAGGCAACAAAGGTAGCGGGAAAGCTGGTGGGGAAGGAAGAATGCTTCTACTGTCACAAAAGTGGTCACTGGAAACAGGATTGCAAGGCTTGGAAGGCCAGAACCCAGGATCTGAAGCGAGTTGCGGCTTCAGCTTCAGGTGTGTATGTTATTGAAAACTGTTTATCAATAAACTCTACATCCTGGGTATTGGATACCGGATCAGGATCTCATATCTGTAATTCTTTGAAGGCGTTGAGAAAACGTAGAGTTTTGAAGGCAGGTGACATAACCCTCAGAGTTGCAAACGGTGCTAGAATGGATGCTGAGGCCGTGGGGGACTATCACCTGGGACTGTCGGATGGACACTTTTTGGTTTTGCGTAGTTGTTATTATGTACCAAATGCAACCTGTAATATCATTTCTGTATCTTTATTATCTAAAGAAGGTTATGAATTTGCATTTGTAAGTAATGTAGTGAACATTCACCTTAATCAAGTTTTGATTGGGTCAGGTACATTAAACAACAGTATATACATTTTAAACCAACCACAGATTTTCAATGTCCAGAATACACACAAAAGAAAGTTTCCAGAAATCAATAAAACTTTCTTATGGCATTGTAGACTGGGTCACATCAATGAGAGAAGGTTGACTAAGTTACATGCAGAAGGATATTTGGATCCGTTCGAATATCAATCGTATGCAACTTGTCAATCCTTTCTCAGAGGAATGATGACAAAGACTCCGTTCACTGGACACGGAGTAAGAGCGAGCAAGCTCTAGGACTCGTACACAGCGACGTGTGCGGTCCAATGTCTACACATGCACGAAGCGGTTATTCTTACTTCATTACTTTTATGGATGATTTTTCAAGGTTCGGACATGTCTTCTTAATGAAGCATAAATCCGAAGCTTTTGAGAAATTCCAGGAATACAAGAATGAAGCAGAAAAACAAACAGGCAAAAGTATCAAGGCACTGAGATCTGATCGAGGTGGTGAATACTTGAGTGCCGAGTTCCTCGGTTACTTAAAAGAGAATGGAATTCTCTCTCAGCTTACTCCTCCATACACTCCGCAACATAACGGTGTATCGGAGAGACGGAACCGAACCCTATTGGATATGGTACGGTCCATGATGAGTAACGCTGAGTTGCCGCGATCGTTCTGGGGATATGCGCTAGAATCAGCTGCATACCTTTTGAACCGAGTTCCCACTAAGACTGTTCCTACCACACCATATGAGTTATGGAGTGGGAAGAAACCCTATCTTCAATACCTGAAGATTTGGGGATGTCCAGCTTATGTCAAAAAGCAGCATACGGACAAACTAGAGGCACGCTCAGTACTGTGCAAGTTTGTGGGATACCCAAAGAGCTCCAGGGGTATCTTTTCTATTACGCAGAGGAACAAAAAGTCCTTGTTTCTCGTAATGCCCATTTTCTGGAACATCCGTTCTTAGAAAAAGAAATAAGTGGGTGCGCAATAGAACTGGAAGAAATTCCAGAACCACAAGCTATTACTGAAAGCTTAGTAGAACCAGAGGGTTCGAAAGACCAGGACATTCCCACACCACTCCGCAGGAGTAGTAGGCAGTCTCATCCGCCCGAGAGATACTACGGTTTTCTCGTTGACGGGGATAGAGAGGATTGCATCGTAGATTGTGATGAGCCTATTAGCTTCCAGCAAGCCATTCAGAGCGTCGACTCAGTAAAATGGCTAGATGCAATGCGGGCCGAAATGGAGTCCATGTACACCAACAAAGTATGGACGTTGGACATTGCTCCAGATGGGGTAAAACTCGTAGGATGCAAGTGGATCTTCAAAAGAAAGATTGGTGTAGATGGACAGGTTGAGACCTATAAAGCTGGACTAGTTGCAAAGTGTTTTCGTCAGAGACCTGTTTTGGACTATGACGAAACTTTTTCTCCAGTGGCTATGCTGAAATCCATTCGGATTCTTCTTGCCATTGCTGCCTTCCACGATAATAAGATTTGGCAGATGGACGTAAAGACCGCTTTTCTAAATGGAAATTTAGAGGAGTGTGTTTATATGGACCAGCCAGAGGGTTTCATTCAGAGTGGGAGCAGCGGAAAGGTGTGCAAGTTGCTTAAGTCCAATTATGGACTAAAGCAGGCATCGCGGAGTTGGAACATCTGTTTTGATGAGACGGTCAAGGAATTTGGCTTTATCAAAAATCCAGATGAACCATGCATCTATTGTAGATTTGTAGCAAGAACTGTAGTATTCCTCGTTTTATACGTGGATGATATTCTCTTAATAGGAAATGACATTCCTATGCTACAATCTGTCAAGGGGTTCTTGTCACACAGGTTCTCCATGAAAGACCTGGGTGATGCCTCATACATTCTGGGTATCCGGATCTACCGTGACAGATCCAAGAGGATATTAGGACTTTCACAGTCCAGGTACATCGACACCATACTGAAATGATTCGGTATGGAAGATTCCAAGCGCGGTAATCTACCGGCTTGTCACGGGATCACCCTCTCCGAAGAGATGTCTCCCAAGACTGATTTGGAGAGGGATCGCATGTCTATTATACCCTACGCTTCTGCGGTAGGCTCTATAATGTATGCGATGTTGTGTACCAGACCGGATGTGGCTTATGCACTGAGTGTGGTAAGCAAGTATCAGTCAAACCCTGGGGAGAAACACTGGATAGCGGTAAAGAACATTCTCAAGTACCTGAGAAGGACTAAGGAGATGTTCTTGGTGTATGGCGGAAAAGACCTCCAGATTGAGGCCTTTGCTGACTCCAGCTTCCAGAGTTACATGGATGATTCCAAGTCCATGTCGGGTTTTGCCTTTACCCTCAATGGAGGGGCGGTGTGTTGGAAGAGCTCCAAACAGGAAACCATTGCTGACTCGACTATGGAAGCGGAATACATCGCTCCATCTGATGCCGCAAAAGAAGCTGTCTGGATGAGGAAGTTCGTGAAAGAACTTCAGGTGGTTCCGTCCATTGTTGACCCAATACCTCGGTATTGCGACAACAACGGGGCTATAGCTTTAGCGAAGGAACCCAGGTCCCATCAGAAATCCAGACACATCTTGAGGCGGTATCACCTGATCAGGGAGATCGTGGATCGCCAAAAGATCGAGGTTCGGAGGGTTGCTTCAGAAGATAACACTGTAGATTTATTCACCAAGGCCTTGCCCCAGACTCAGTTCGAGCGGCTGATCGAGATGATAGGTATTCGTTACGCCAGTACATGGCCTTAGTGCAAGTGGGAGATTGTTAGTGTATATGCCCTAGAGGCCATTACTGTATCATTCTAGTTTGTATATTACTTGATGGAAGCTTGGGATATTCACAGTTGTATATACAATCTTGCTCGAAATGGTAGTATGCTACTTGGTTTGTCTCTACTTCAATATGTGCATGTGTTTCTTTTAGCATATCGCTTATATACATATTAGTAGAGCCCTTAGGATTATTGCTTGATTACCAGCGTTGTGATGGCGCTCACACTCGTGAGGGCTGGGTAATCCATAAGCACATCCTTATACCGGTCCCTGGTCGTTGGACTATCGAGACAGGGCATCGATACTCCGGAGTAGACTAGCGTATGCGCTTCTCATCCCAGCGTGGGAGACGGTCTGTCCCACAGCCATCAGTACGACATACTTGAGATAGTATGCGGGTGCTCGTTAGGTTACGAGTACACTGGACAGGACTCGTCGGGAACTGTTGGTTGGTATTATACCTATCGTCAGTTATCAGTTCCCAGGTGACATGAGTACAGCTTAGTCTGCTGACTTGACACTGTCAGTTCGCCTCGAGTGTGTTCCCACTGCACTTTGATTACTACCCTACCACGGCTCAAAGGAGTCGTGCAAATAGGTAGTTTTTGGGTGCAGTCCCGAAGCACTTGGAGGCAGTGACGGTTAGACAGGATTCGTCTCTCCCGGTATTGGGGGTTGACATCGCGCTGTGTCCAGGAGAGCCATTACACAAGTAGTCCCTGGCTAGGGCAAGCGAGATATACTGGCAGGTTTCCAGTGTTATCTCAGGGTGTTCTGGGCTACACTCCGACACGACTTGTACCGCTATTAGGGGACTGACGTTCACCGCCCCCTAGGCCCGCCATGCGTTGTATCAGACGAACAGACCGGACTGTACGGAGACTGTCACATATCGGCTCAGTAGGAGTTCAGATGGGGTAACCTCGTCAGTCTTCTTATCGGCATCTACCTGGTGACCGTTACGTACAGCTAGTGCCGCTTGCGGTCTGTGGTTAAACCCACTGCCAGCGTAGTGTCGAGTCTTTAGAGTCCCACACAGAGAGCTATTCGCCTTTAGGAAAAATGAGTAGAGGTCGCATGGTTTTGCGACAGGGTTCGTTCACATCCGCGCACTTGTGCACGTTTGCTGTCCGGACAGCTTATACTAGCGGGCTTTGGTTTAAGCAAGATCCTAGTATATGATTTGGGATTGGTTTTATCTCTTTGTATTCGTGTTCCTCGGATCACGAATACGGGTGCGTATGCACAGTTGATTGAAACAGAGGGAGAGGACTTTGTTTAGGGTTAGTGACCATTGTCATTTTGCTAACCCTAATGCTTATGTGTGTATTATTGTTAATTGAAATTTGTTTAATATAATTGTGCATGGTTAGGGTTGTTGACCATTTGACATTCTTGACTTGTTGACCTAGGTTGACACTTTGACCATATTCATTTCATTTGGAAGATACTCTTTGATCCTTGCAATTTGCATTAAAAATGAAATGATAATGGTCATGTCTTGATTAAGCCATGACAATTATCTCACTAATTTTCAATTTACAATAATTCACACATATATGTGAGAATGCTTCATATTTCTCTCATTCTATCATATACTTTCTCTCTCTTGTTCTTCCTCTCCCTCAAGCTCTCCCCTCTCATGTGTTGAGAAACACTTGAGCTTGAGAAAAACCTCTTCTTGATAATCTTTACTCTCATCTAGGGTTCTAGGATTAGCACTTCTAGCACCCTAGTTACTTCTAGCTTGAAGTTGAAGCCAAAGATTGAGGCTTTCGGGTGGATCCTTCTTCGACGTGAGAAGACGACAAAGGTGATCCCTTTCTACTACTCCAAGGAGCAAGGAGAGAAGGACATAAAGCCCTAGGTATAACCATTCTACCCTTTAACTAGTTTCTAGTTAGCTTTAGCTAGTTTTTGTTTAGCAAAGATCGACTTTAGTTAGTCTATGTTGCCTAGCATGATAAAAATCCGATTTTTATTCCGTTTTCCGCCTCCCCGCAAGCACCGGGGTGGGCAACGTGGACTTACACCATCAACAATATACAGATATGTGCAACCCACAGTAATTGACATATAGCAATTAGCAGACGTTTAGCAACACATATACAAACACAGAAACAATGTTAATCAAAAACTTAAAATTTCGATCGATAATAACTTTCCGTGTTTACACCATGCATAAACCAGAACACAAACAAATCTGGGTAGAAACCAAATATACCAAAAATCATATTTCCAAGTACTTGAACCCTAGAAAAAATTTGAAGCACATTGGCCCTAATTCGGCCGCGGATCCATAGCCAAATGACATATTTGGCCGCAGTTCCGCGGTTTAGTTGATGAGTTATGTGCTATAAATTTTTCCTTGGTCCTTTAAATGCCTGCATATATTTTTAAGGTCACAGAAATAATTTTTTGAACAGTTTTAAAAATCGACAGAAAGCAATATCTCGGAAATGTAATTTCGGACATTTTTCGTCGATCGAAATTCTAATTACTTACTAACAAGCTACTTAAGGTTTGATACCGGCGTAAGTCGATGTCGCACATCCCACGCACTTGTGGGGAGGCGTAATTTACAAAAAAAATGATTTTTCATACTTTGCAGCACGGACTTTAACTCCAGGATCTATACGGAAACCTTGACTTACTATACTATTTGGAGATTCTAACTCCTATGATAGTTTTTATACCTCCTTGTTACTTGCCCTTCGGGCCTTCTTCTCCTCCTCTTCTTGAGCTCCTCGAAGATCCAGATCGCGCTTGAACGTCGGTCTCCTCATGTCAAAGACGATCCACCCGAGTGTCTACGGTTCAAGCTCCAACCTTTAAACCAAGGTAACTAAGGTACCTAGTTCGCTAAACTAGATATTTTAGAAGATGTAGAGTGTTAATTGGAGTATTTAATCTCAAGTGACCCTATGGTTCACAACTCATGTGAGGGTTAGGGTCTTGAGGAAGAAGGAGAGGAAAAATGGAGAGAGAAAGGAAATATGCAAATGAGCTAAGTCTTGGCCTTGTGAAAGATGGCTCATTCTCTATCTCACATGAAGCATGGATTATTTTCCAATAGAAAATAACAACCATGCTTCAATAGTAAACCCAAACATATAAACAAATGAAATGAGCCATGCCTCACCATGCCACAAATATCTCCATTTTCCACCTCATTAATCTATTTCCGAAAATACATAAATCCAATAATGAGGTGTCCCCTTCTAGAAGCATCTCTTGTGAAATTAAAAGAATGCCCTCACCGTCTATACATACCTGTATTCGTACTGTAAAAAATACGAATACGATGAGATAATAATAATCCAATAATATAATAATAGAATCAGGCTTAAACCAAAGCCCACTAGTATTATCCATTCGAGCAACATCCGCACAGCTAGTGTACGTATATGATCGGAACCCTGCACGTAAAACCATACGGCCTCTACATCGTTTCGCCTGAACTAGGGAAACCCTCTGTGTGGGACTCTAAAGACTCGACAGTATGCTGGCAATGGGTTTAACCATAAGTCTGTCACTAGCACTAGCTGTACGTAACGTCTACCCAGGTATTTGTCGATAAGAAGGCCGACGAGCAAACTCATCCGAACTCCTTCTGAGCCTATCTGTGAGAATCTCCTTACAGTCCGATCTGTTCGTCTAAGAGTATCGCATATCGGGTTTAGGGGGTGGTAACCGTCAGACCCCTAATAGCGCAATAAATCATTTCGGTGTAAAGCCCAATACACCTTAAGAAACTACTAGTGTACCTACCAGTAAATCTCGCTTGCCCTGGCCAGGGACTTTGTGTAATAGCTATTCAAACACAGCGCGATATCAACTCCAAATACTGGGAGAGACGAGTCCTATCTAACCACTACTGCCTCCAAGTGCTTCGGGACTGCACCCAACCACTACTTGTTTGCACGACTCATTTGAGCCATGGTGGGGGTAGTGATCTAAGTATAGTGGGAACACACTTGAGATGAATAGTGATGTCAAGTCAGCGGACTAACCTGTACTCATGTCACCCGGGAACTGCTAATTGACGATAGGTATAATACCAACCAGCAGTTCCCCCGCGAGTCCGTCCAGTGTAACTTATAACCCAATGAGCACTTGTATACTATCTCCGGTATCGCATACCAATGACCGCGGGACAGGCCATCTCCCGAACTGGGATGAGAAGCGTATACACCAGTCTACTCTGGAGTATCGATGCCTTATCTCGATAATAATACGACTAGAGACAAGTATAAGGATGTGCTTATAGAATACACAGCCCCCACTAGTGTGACTGCCATCACAACACTGGTACTCAAGAAAAGATCCTAAAGGCTCTATCAATATGTATTAGCGATATGGTAAAAGAAACATATACATATATTACGATAGAATCAAACCAGATAGCATACTATCATTTTGAGCAAGACTGTTATTATATCTGTATATATCCCAAGCTTCCAAAATGAAATATACAATTAGTAATATACAATAATGACCTCTAGGGCATATACCACTAACAACTATTACTCAATGTTGGAATCGGGACCAAACTATCACATAGAATGTATGCAATCACATTGCAAGTTTCAACACTTGAAACTCACGATATGATTTTTACCCCTAACGACTTATGATCTTGACGGAGGCTAACGGACTATAAGTCGCTAGTCAAGTTCTACTATAATATTTTGAAAATTATAAATATTATTTTATAACTCAAATATGAATATTATGAGTTTTTGAAAATAATATCATGTATGGATTTTCGGTTTTCGTGTCTATATCCGTAAAAATATAATTATTTTGGGAAAAATAAAATTATTTCAGGAAAAATATAATTATTTTGGGAAAAATTAAAAATATGAAATATTTTAAAGATGGAGTGTATTTTGTTTCGAGAAAAGATACGTGATTTAAATGAATTGTGCATGTTTTATTTGGTTTTGTAAGAGAGTGAGTGAGGAGGGATATGATAGCTTATTTTATACCCTCATGCACAGTACACCACCTCACAAATATCCTATCATAATATCTATCATGGTTCATTCTCTTATTACTCTCTCATCATATTATCTTCATCTCCTCTCATTTCTATCTCTCAACATATTCTCTAACTCCCTCAACCCTCATCCAAACCCTAGCCTTCCTTCAATAAATCACCATGAATCTTAATGGTTCCTTCACATATATGGATCAAGACACCATGCTAGACCGATATCACTTCAAATACCTTCACATAGTCACCTCATATGCTGGATCCCTCTTCCCTTCATCACAAAAGGTGAAAATCGTTCTTTTGTTCAAGTTTCTTGTTGTTGTGAGTTTAGTAGGGTTTAGTTGTTAATATGTACTTTTTTGAGGCAGTGGGTGGTGTTTTGATGCTTGGAAATTAAGTTTTGAATTTGTTTTGAGTTTTAGAACATGGTTTTCATGTTGTCTTTGATGTTAGGTTTGAATCTGGTGCAAGTAGGCTTCTCTGAAAAAAATTTAGCGAGTACTGTGAGATGCTTGGACCAGTAGAAGACTACCCTAGAAGCCCGAGCCCCTAAATCCCTGCTTTGGCAATAATTTTATTCCCTACGGCCGCAATTTGCAACCCAAATTTTGAATTAGGTCTTGGTTTTTGGTCTGTAGCCTCGTCTTGTAGTAATTAAGCCACTGTATTGGGGATTTTGTTCTAGATTTTTTGGATATAGTGCCCTCAGAGTCAGTTATTGGATCACAAGCACGTGATTGCAATAATTGAGGGAGGACCTATGCCGGTAGGACAGTCTTACTCGAGATGATAGTATGCTATCTGGTTTATCTTTATCATCGTGTACAACTTTAAGTGACATTACAGGTCACTATTACACATTGATAGAGCCCTTAGGATTCTTACTTGACTACCAGCAGTATGATGGCAATCATATACGTGAGAGTTGGGTAGTCTATAAGCACATCCTTAAAGTGGTCCTTAGTCGTAGGAATTTCGAGACTGGGTATCGATACTCCATTAGTAGACTAGTGTATACGGTCGAGACCCCGACGAGGGGCGGTGGCCGGTCTCACAAGCCATTAGTGTCAGTTGGTTCACCTAAGATGTATACAGGTGCTCATTGGGTTATGAGTACACCGGACATGACTCGCCGGGAACATGCTAGTTGGTATTATACCTGACGTCAGTTAGCAGTTCCCTGGTGACATGTGTATAGGTTAGTTCATCGACCTGAGATCGTCATTTGTCTCGTGTGAGTTCCCACTGTGCTTTGATTACTAGCCTACCACGGCTCAAAGGAGTCATGCAAACAGGTTTTAGTTGGGTACAGTCCCGAGCCACATGGAGGCATTGAGCGGATCGGCAGTAGTTTTGTCTCTCCCGGTATTGGGGGTAAGATCGCGCTGTGTCTAGGAGAGCCATTACACGAAGTCCCTGGCAAGGCAGGAGATTTACTGGTAGGTATTCCAGTAGTATCTCAGGGTGTTATGGGCTACACTCCGACACGACTTGTACCTCTTTTGGGGTCTGACTTTTACCAACCCCCTAGGCCCGACATACGATGCTCATAGACGAACGGACCGGACTGTACGGATATTATCACTGACAGGCTCAGTAGGGTGTCAGGATGAGTTCGCTCATTGACCTCCCTTTTGGTCAATATCTGGTAGCCCGTTACGTATGGCTAGTACCACTGACATGCTAGTGGTTAAATCCACAACCAAAGTATTGACGAGTCTTTAGAGTCCTCCACAGACAGTTTCTCAAGTTTCGGGCGAAACGTAGTAGAGGCCGTATGATATATGGCAGGGTTCGATCATATACGTGCAGTAGTGCACGGATCATGATCGGGCGGATCATGCTAGTGGGCTTCGGTTTAAGCCGGATCCTAGTATTAGATTTGTTGGATTACTTTAGTCTCATCGCATTCGCATTCGGTCGGAATGCGGATGCAGGTATGTATATACAGGTGAGGGGTATCCTTATGATCCGTCACGAGTTTACTTTAGATGTTGCCGTATCTTTTTATTGTTGTAGACATTTGGATTAATGCTTACAAATGGAAATTGTGAGCTAGAAATCATCATTTTGTGCATTTAATGTGACATAGACTTCATTAGTGACTCATGGTCTCTTTTCTTGAGCTAATGTCACATTATTTGATTGATTTTGTGTTGATATAATGAGAAGAGAGAGAGAGGGCAGCCAAGAGGGAAGTTTGGTCTTGAATATTTTTCACTTCTCACTCTCTCATTTCATCACATACAACACAAAAGGAAAAAGGCTTCTTCTTCTTCTTCTTCCTCTAGCTCACAACCTCCAATGATGGCTTCATCTTCAACCTCCATCCATGCAATGGATGCAAGAGACAAAGTTGTCCCACACATTCTCTACTCTGTCTTGGACACGTCGGCTAGCGAACTTCATGCCCGAGTTCCTTCGGATGAAGCGGGAGCCTGTAAAAAGACTCGAAGATGTGGTGCCCTTTCCGACGAGGAGACCAGAGATCGGAGATGCCGCGAAGAGCTTGGGTTGGTGGCCAAAGACCGAAGGACACGGATCGATCGGTATAGCTTTTCTAACCCTTCCCTAGTTGCTAGTTGTAGGTTAATGGTTCGATCCGGGATTAAAGTCTGCGATAGCGCCGGTTTCTAGTCTAGAAAAAGTTTTCGTTTCCGCATTTTGGCCTCGGACAGACGGCCGGGGCGCTACCGTAGACTTACAGATTACATGTAGAGAAATCTGGGAGTGTTTTAGTAAAGTTTTGGCGATATTTTCCGATATTTGAAACTTGGATTTCGTTTTTTTATATCTTGACTTGATCGTTCGACGTTAGTACGTCGACGTCGGGGGTATTTGGTGGTTTTTAGCGTATGTTGGCCATAGGTTCTAGCGTATGTTGGCCATAGGTTCTAACCTATGTGCACTTCTCTCGTTTTATCATTTTAGATTTGGATATTTATACCGTTGTGTCATGATTTTGATTGTAGGTACAATCGCGGGGATTTCCGAAATGGCGAGGAAGTATGAGGCTATCGTAGGTTTCGACTATCTCGAGATGTCGGTGAGTAGATTTATATCTACGGGAAAAGTTGGGCGGATGGCGTATAACACCCCCGCAACCAATTAACTAGAATATCTATAATATATCTAGGCTAGTGTTATGTTAGATAACTTAGTTTCTAACTAAGTTAGTATATCTTTTGTATCTAGTAGGATATATTTATGCGTGGATATATAGTTACATATGATTATTGAGATATGCGTACGCGACTATAGATCCGTACGATATCGTTTGGGATATTGTTATGATGAGGATAGATTGCCGGATACGGCCAATATATATTGTTATGTTTGTTGAACTATACTCTTTTAAAAACCAACAATATGTTTCCTATTTTTAAATGGTAATGTTAAGGATATAGTACAAATTTCAAATGAATATCTATTTCAAAAACACTGTAGCCTCCTTATTTGTAAAACAATGTTTTTTTTATTTTAAACTATAATGGTATAGCTCATAAAAGTTAGCTACGTTTAATGATTATTCACGTTATGATTAGAATAACCTTTTTATACGATAGCATATCGATTACCTTTTATATGTGCTAGTTGTGTTATTATTCTTATATGAACACACTGATAGAACACTGCATAACTACCAATGATTGCCATGTTGCATAAATCACAAACGTGTATGTTACACTACACCTCATTGGTACTGCCATGACAATGTAGGATTTCCACGCTTGTTATCGTTAATGTTATTATATAAATGCGATGATTGACATATACATGAGATAGTGATGTTCGGACACCTTTGATAGAACACTTGCACAAATACTAATGATTGCCATGTTGCACGAGCATAGATGCATATGCTATATTACACATCATTAGTATTGCCATGATACAGTAGGACTGCCATGTTACTTGTGTTCTAGATATTCATGATTGATCTGATGATACCAATAATAATTTTGTTATACGAATACCATCGTTATGGATATTCGAATATGTTTGTTACCAATGTGGCAAAGATAATATATGCGTTACGTTTTTATGAACTCGAGACAGATTATATATGTGGTTTTTGGAACTTGTTGTTTTCCATGGATTTGAGAAGACGCGGTGGGATCTATAAAACTTGTCAATGTTTTTAAATGTGGTTTTCTCGTGATATGTTGATTTAGCGTCCACCATGAGTTTTGATTTTTATGATGAGATATCTGAATCGAGGGAGGGGTTAATCAATTACGGGTACATTGTGGACCCGGTATAACACCGAGCGGTAGGAAGACTGTAGGGAGGTACAGGTGTTAGGAATATGTATGCTCTAGAGGCCATTATTGTATATTATAGTGGATGCTTAGACATATATATAGAGGACTTTCTTGCTCGACATGATAGTATGCTATCTGGTTGCTCTTTATCTTAACATGTACACTTGTATTAGTTTACTGTCTCTTTGATACATGTTGATAAAGCTCTTAGGATGTTGGCTTGACTACGAGGACTAAGATGCAGATCATACTAGTGTGGCTTGTGTAGTCCACAAGCACATATTTTAATAGTTCCTAGTCGAAGGAGTATCGAGACAGAGCATCGATATTTCACAGTAGACTAGTGTGTACGTTTCTTGATCCTATATGGGGCGATGGTTGATCCCATAACCATTGGTGTTTGACATCAAAGATTGTAAACAGGTGCCCATTGGAGAATAGGTACACCGAACAGGACTTGCCGAGAACTCCTAGATGGTACCATACCTATCATCAGATAGAAGTTCTTTGGTGACACTTGTACAAGTTAGTCTGTAGATCTGAGATCGTCATAGAGTCTTGTGTGGTTCCCACTGTGCTTTGATTTCCTCCCTACCACAGCTTAAAGGAGTCGTTCAAACAGGTGGATTTTGGGTACAGTCCCGAGTCACATGGTGGCAGTGACTGATAGGAGGGGTTTCGTCTCTCCCGGTATTGGGAGTTGATATTGCGCTATGCTCGATTGGCTATAACAGCAAGTCCCTAGCCAGGGCTGATGAGATTTACTGGTAAGTGTTATCAGTAGTTTCTCGAAAGATTATTGGCCACACATCAGCATGACTTATCGAGTTAGTGGGGTCTGACGATTCTACCCCCAGACTCGATATGCGACATATCAGACGAAGAGACCGGTCTGTACAATAAGTGTTGCTTATAAGATCTATGGGAGTTTGGACAAGTTTGCTTGTTGATCTTCTATTCATTCAATACCTGGGTAGCCATTACATCCAGTTAGTACAACTGACGGCTTGTGGGTATCTGATTTGATCAATACCTACTGTTGGCGTATTGATGAGTCTTTAGAGTCCCACATAAAGGTTTTCTAGCTCAAGAGAAATGAAGTAGGGCACGTATGGAGATATGTGCGGGAGCTTGATTAAATACGAGTATATGATACCGTATTCTAATCCAGCGTTAAGAGATATCAGCCGGTTATATATGATATAACCGGATTATTGAATCAAGTGTTGATTCAATGATTTGATTTATATATGTTTATATATTTGATATTAGTCGGATTATTGAATCAAGTGTTGATTTAATAATTTGATATATATATATATATATTAACTAATATTGAATATTAGCCGGTTATATGTGATACAACCGGATTATTGAATCAAGTGATGATTTAATGTTTTGATATATATATATATATTTGATATTAGCCGGTTATATAAGATATAACCGGATTATTGAATCAAGTGTTGATTTAATAATTTGATATATATTTATATATTTTATATATATATATATTAACTAATATTAATCTCACTTAAGATTTTCTTCTCTTTATATATATATACATATACATATACATATGCATATACATATATATATATATACACATATATATATATGCAATATTGTATCATGTTTGATGATACATAGAACTAGGATGTGTGGGA
Source organism: Agapanthus africanus (assembly GCA_030015575.1). NCBI lineage: Eukaryota > Viridiplantae > Streptophyta > Magnoliopsida > Asparagales > Amaryllidaceae > Agapanthus > Agapanthus africanus. The sequence continues at coordinate 61,440,512 of JASDDO010000029.1, forward strand.
ATTACATTGGAGTGAAGATAATGATAAATATTAATGAATTAAAGAAAATAAGATTGAGTCATTCCTTAGATGGTTGGAGAATCATAGAGAAGCTATGACTCATCTTATTATTTTTATTTTATTCATTGGATGTTTATCATTCTTTTCATCTCATTCTTATCCTCATGGTTCACTCTCACAACTCATCCAAGTTCATCATCTTCTTTCTCTCCTCACTGAAAGGTTATGCTAATGCCCTGGCCATCATCCGTGACCGTTTGCAGAACAAAAATTTTCAAACGATTCAAAACTGGCGCTAGAATAACCCTATTCCGGATCATACCATAAACCTAATTAGCAACAAAAGGAGTTCTATCTACTATGATAGAATTTATACATAAAGAACCAAGTCCTTCTGGTCTTCACGCTGTCCTCCTCCTCGTCATATGCTCCAATGATCGTAACGGATCGATTCTTCTTTGTCGGCCTCCTCGAGTCAAGGATGATCCATCCGAGAGTCTATAGATCGAGCTCTTACCGTAAATCCGATGTAACTAGTGCACCTAGTTTGCTATATTAGATGTCCCAGATGATGTAGAGAGTGTAGATGGATTGGTATGTCTCTAATAGCCTTAGGTTTCTCAACACATGAGACATGAAAGGCTAGAGGTAGAAGAAGTTGTGCTTGAGGAAAAGATAGTGAAGAGTTTGTATAGAATGGAGAATGTACTCTCTTGTTAATTATGAACCATACAATAATCCATAAGAAATTATCTAGCATGGTTCATGAGTCACTTTAGTGAGTCATTGCTTGAAAACCCTCCATGTGTCACCGAGAGCCATACTCCATTTTATGCAAACCTTCACCTCATTTCCTCCACATCATAATGTATTTAATCATTTAACCTAAATGGTTAATCCAAAATATGAGGTGTCATCTTCTAGAAGCATTCTTGAATAAATTAAGAAAATTCCCCTCATCCGTATATCTATACCCGTATCCGTATTCCGAAAAATACGAATACGAAAGAGACGAAAATAATTCATCAATATAATACTAGGATCCGGCTTAAACCAAATCCCACTAATATTATCTGTCCGAATCATCATCCGTGCATAAGTACACATTTGTGATCAAACCCTGTCATAAAGCCATACGACCTCTACATCTTTTGCCCGATGCAGGGAAACCCTCTGTATGGGACTTTAAAGAATCGACACTATGCTGGCAATGGGTTTAACCACAAGCCGTCAGCGGTTCTAGCTGCACGTAACGTCTACCCAGGTATCCGTCGATAAGAAGGCTGATGAGCAAACTTATCCGAACTCCTATTGAGCCTATATGTGACAATCTCCGTACAGTACGGTCTCTTCGTCTAAGAGTATCGCATACTGGGCCTAGGAGGTGGTAAACGTCAAACCCTAATAATCCGATAATTCATGCTGATGTAGCTCAGGACCAATCTGGGAAACTACTTATCAACCTATCAGTAAATCCCAACCGCCATGGCCAAGGTCTTATGGTCTAGACCAATCGAACATAGTGCGATATCGACTCCCAATACCGGGAGAGATGAATCCCCAACAATCGCTCACTTCCTCCAATCATCATGAAAACATTGTAGGGTTACTAGGCACACTCACAAGGTTCTACAAGGCATCAACCATGCCCGATTTAAAAATTAGATGTGCCGAACAACCCTAACCAAGATCTTTAAACTAGAGATTAGGCGAAACAAAGCATGTTAAACACTTTAACATCTAAGAGTTTGGGATTACAACCTTTGTAGTCCGGTCCTTCACTTCATAAGCTCCGTGTTGAGGTCCCTTCATTGCGATCATCAAGAATCCGGACTCTAGAGAGGCTCCACAAAAGAAAGATGCAAGATTGTTTCCGATCTTCGATAACTAAGATGATCTACCTTGAAGAAACTTTAACTCAAGCTCTTACTCACTAATGAAGTGAACACCCTAATCTAAATGGCTAGGATAGATTAGGATGATGAAGTAGGATTTTAGCTCTCATTTGTTTTCTTAATCTCACTCATTTTCATCACCTCTCAAAAAGCTAGAAAGCTTTTCAAGTAAGAAAGAAGAAGAAGAAGAAGCTAACATTTTTGTGATGAATAATGAAAGTGTGTGTGGTTAGAACTGCAACCGTGGGTTAAGCATGATAACTTAACCCATGTAGAGACTTAACCATGGTCAAGGGTTGGGTTTGGTTAACAAATATCTACAAAAATATCTTTACAAAATATCTTTGCAAAAACAAAACAAAAGCTTCTAGAAGCTTCTAGAAAAATTAACCCAAATCAAACCTTAATCATGTTTAATCTCCACTAATCATGTTGCATTAATAACCCTAACATGTTACAATATTATATATCACATATACAATATTTATTGTAACAAAATAAAATAATACAATTAACATATATCGCATATATATCAATGTATTACCCGAGTGAGAAAAATAATCTTTTAGTGAGCTTATATTAGTTAATTTAATTTAATATATCAAATATATAATTATACATTAAAATAAAGAATCAACACTTGATCCGATAATCCGGCTATTTCACAAATAACCGACTGATATAATCTGTATCAGTTCATCGAATCAACACCTGATCTGATGACCCGGCTATATCACATATACCCGGCCGATATCTCATATCACGAGAATCTAATACGGTATTACATACACATATTGTTCTCAGTCCTGCACATATCATATATGTGCTCCTACTCCGTTTTGCCTGAGCCAGGACACCTCTATGTTGGACTCTAAAGAATCGTCAATGCACCGGCAGTAGGTGATGATCATATCAAACACCCATAAGCTGCAAGCGGTTAGCTAAACGTAACAGCCACCCAGGTATTGAGCGATCAGAATATCAACAAGCAAGCATGTACATTCTCCTGCGAATCAAATCAGTAACACTCCCGTACAGTCCGGTCTCTTCGTCTGATATGTCGTATATCTCGCCTAGGGGTGGTAAACGTCAGACCTCAGTAGCTTGATAAGTCATGTCGATATGAGGTCTATAACAGTTCGAGAAACTATTGATAACACTTACCAGTAAATCTCAGCAACCCTGGCCAGGGATTTCTAGTTATAGCCAATAGAACACAGCGCTACATCAACTCCCTGTACCGGGAGAGAAGAATCCCCTCCTATCGCTCATTGCCTCCATGTGATTCGGGACTGTACCCAAAAGCCACCTTTTTGCACGCCCTCTTGGACATGGTATGATGGAAATCAAAGCACAGTGGGAATCATACAAGTCTCTATGACGATCTCGGGTCTACAGACTAACCTGTACCAGTGTCACCAGAGAACTGCCATCTGACGTGAGGTATAATACCATCTTGGAGTTCTCGGCGAGTCCGTCCAGTGTACCAAGTCTCCACTGAGCACCCGTATACCTTCTCTGATGTCAAACACCCATGGATATGGGAGCATCCATCGCCCATCATATGGGTCAAGAAGCGCATATGCTAGTCTATTCTGGAGTATCGATGCCCTGTCTCGGTTCTCCCACGACTAGGAACTTTTGAAGGATGTACTTGGCGACTACACTGTCCCCACTAGTTTGATCCGCATCATAGTCCTGGTAGTCAAGTACTCATCCTAAGGGCTTTATCAACATATAACATAGAGACGATCAGAGTACATGTTAAGATAAAGAGCAACCAGATAGCGTACTATCATGTCGAGCAAGAAAGTCCTCCCTATATATGTCCAAGCATCCACTACAATATACATCTGTAACATTTCAAAAAAATAAAATATTATTTTGGAAATTTTCATAAATATTAATGAATATTTTAATAGTCGGTATAATTAAATACCGATAAATGATGAAAATTCCGGAGAAAATTTTAGAAATTCTAAAATAGGATATTTTGTGAAAATATGTCATTTTACAGTTTTTATGATGAATTATATGCGACTTTAGTGTTAATCGCGATTAAAAATCGCTAATTGGATTTTCGGCCTTTTGTGCAAAAACGTGCACATGACATTTCCACACCTGTCGCATTTGGTTCATGTTTTGGACTCATGGTGGCTTAGGGTTGAACCATGTTTAGATGACCATGGTGGGTTTAGACCATTTGGCTAAGTTAAGTGGGTTGATTAGGATTTGGGTTTTGATGGGAGTTAACCTCAGTTCATTTCAAAACTTGTTGTATGCCTCTTAGACGCCCACTTCAAACTCCTTCTCACCTCACATCTTTCCCTCTCTCACACCTACACACTCACTTCAGCCTCCATCAACGCATCAACTGCCGATACACAACATCAGCCCCTGAATTCAGCTAAAACCATGCACCAATTCAGGACATTCAGCCATAATGGCTGACCTGCACACTCCCAAATCAGACTTTTCAGCCCCCCCATAGCTGACCCTAACTGACCTACACACCTTCATCTTGACTTATCAGCCCCAATGGCTGACTTCAGCAACCAATCAGCCCCTCCCCTACACCTACTGCTGCATTTCAGCCCATGGTTTCAACTAAACAATAGCAGCACCAGTAACAACCCACAACATCATCACACCACCTCATATGCACCATATATTGTAGGGTTCCTAGGCACACTAATGAGGTCTCACAAGGCATCAACCATGCCAATTTCAAAATTTACAAGTGCCGAGAAACCCTAATACGGATCGTTAACTAGAATTTTAGGCGAAACAAAAACAAGTAAACGACTTTACTCTAAGTGAACGGAAATACAACCTTTGTAGATCCGGTTCTCCACCTCCATAGCTCCGTGATGAGGTCCCTCCGCTGTCCAAATCAAATCCATGACTCTAGCATCGGCTTCATCGGAGAAATGGGCGGGCTTGGTCGTCAGTTCGATACCGAAGATGATCTACGTCGAGGCATCACAAGATCAAGCTCCAATTTCACCAAGCCTTGAAAACTTGTGAAGGAAACACCCTATACTACTTGGCAAGAGGTAGAGGATGAAGAAATAGGAGGTGGGTTCACTTTAGAATTGGATTTCTCACTCATTAGCTCAAGTTGCCATTGATGGAGCAAGCTTTCTTCATGTTGATGATGAAGAAGAAGTTGAGGAATATTATGATAAGTATATATAAAAAGAATAATAAAATCATTCTTATCATAATATTAACCATGGTTATGTGTAGAGAATTGACTAAGGTTAAATGAATGGTTAGGGTTAATGAGATGAAGACAAAAGGGTTACTTTGGTCAAAGCTTCATGAAGCTTCAACAAGCTTCATGAAAGAAAGAAACCTTTTGTTTTTCTTTTCTCTTTTCTTTTAATCCAAATAAAAAGATAAATGAATAAATAAAAGAAAACCCTAACCATTTACTTAACCAAGGTTTAACTCTTCACACATACCCTAGCAATCTTGCATCATCAAACATGATACGTTCAAGTGCACAGAAAAAATATATCACATATACGATGTGCACATGCGAGTGAGAAAATCCATCTTAAGTGAACCGATACTAGTTAATGCAAAGTAATATATCAAATATATATTTATGCATTAAATCATTAAATCAACACTTGATTTAACGATCCGGTCATATCGCATATAACCGACTAATATCCAATGTATCGACTTATCGAATCAATCCTTGATTCGATAACTAGGTTATATCGCATACAACCAATCGATACATTCATCGCGAGAATAGAATACGGTATCGCATACACGCATTATTCTCGGTCCCGCACATATCTCATATGCGCTCCTATTTCGTTTCGCTTGATCCAGGAAACCTCTGTGTAGGACTCTAAAGACTCGTAAATACGCCGGCAGCAGATGATGATCATATCAAACACCCACAAGCCGCAAGCGGTCTGCTAAACGTAACGGCCATCCGGGTATTGAACGATCAGAAGATCAACGAGCAAGCCCGCTCACACTCCTGTGAATCCAACCAGTAACACTTACCGTACAGTCCGGTCTCGTCGTCTGATATGTCGCATATCTCGCCTAGGGGTGGTAAACGTCAGACCCCAATAGCTCGATAACTCGTGTCGATATGAGGTCTATAACAGTTCGAGAAACTACTGGTAACACTTACCAGTAAATCTCAGCAACCCTGGCCAGGGATTTCCGGTTATAGCCAATCGAACACAGCGCAACATCAACTCCCTATACCGGGAGAGACGAATCCCCTCCTATCGCTCATTGCCTCCATGTGATTCGGGACTGTACCCAAAAACCACCATTTTGCACACCCTCTTGGACGTGGTAAGGTGGAAATCAAAGCACAGTGGGAACCACACAAGACTCTATGACGATCTCGGGTCAACAGACTACTCTGTACCAGTGTCACCAGAGAACTGCCATCTGACGTAAGGTATAATACCATCTGGGAGTTCTTGGCGAGTCCGTCCAGTGTACCCAGTCTCCACTGAGCACCCGTATATCATCTCTGATGTCAAACACCAATGGATATGGGATCATCCATCGCCAATCTGTATGGGTCGAGAAGGTATACGCTAGTCTACTCTGGTATATCGATGCCCTGTCTCGATATACCCACGACTAGGGACCTTGAAGGATGTACTTATGGACTACCATGTCCCCACTAGTATGATCCGCATCATAGTCCAGGTGGTCAAGTACACATCCCAAGGGCTTTACCAACATGTAACAGAGAGACAATTAGTGTACACGTTAAGGTAAAGATCAACCAGATAGCATACTATCATGTCGAGCAAGAAAGTCCTCCCTATATATGTCCCAGCATCCACTACAGTATACATATAATGTACAGTAATGGCCTCTAGGGCATACATATAACTAACAATCTTCTACTTGCACTAGGGCCATCTGATAGCAGTGGTTGCAGTATCTCATACTCAACCATCCCATAAAAGTCTCTCTCTGGGAAAAGGCCATTGTGAGTGGATCCGCCGTGTTGTCCTCTGAGTCTACTCTCCTAACCTCGATCATCCTGGAGATCAACCATCTCCATGATCAGGTGACACTGCCTTAGAATATGTCTGGATCACTGATGGGACCGGCGTTCTTGGCATAAGCCACAACTCCATTGTCTCACAATGGTTGGAACGTAGTTCATCTTATGAACTAATATACACCCAGACTTCCTCTTTGGTAGCATCTCAAGTAGCGATGTATCCAGCCTTAATCGTCTAGTATGCCACGGTATCTAGCTTGGAACTCTTCCAACATACCGTCCCTCCACTGAGGGTAAAGACAAAGCTTGTGACTGACATTCAGTCGTCTTTATCACCCTGGAACCCTTCCAGTGATTCTCCTCAGGATCGATTGATACCATCTCACTACAACTAGTGAGAATCCTAACATCCAATTAGATCTATCTCATAGATCCAAAACCCAGGATTTAGGAGGCATCACTTTGATCCTATATGGAGAATCATTGTGATAAGTGGAGATTGACCGAGCGTAGCATAGGAAACTCCTTTCTTATCAAGAGTATGTCATCCACGTACTCTACGAAGATCATCACCATACTCCCTACTACCTTTTTGTATATACAAGGTTTATCTACCATTTTGATGATGTCAAACTTTTTGACTAATCCATCAAAACAGATGTTCCAACTCCGCGATGCCTGCTTTATCCTATAAAGCATCTTGTACATGTTTCCGCTGCTCCCACTTTCTATGAAGCCCTCTGGCTGTGTACTTATAGACGCACTCTTCTAAAACATCATTTAGAAAAGCAGTCATGGCACCCAATCGCCAGATATCGTAGTCATGGTATGTAGCCGTGGCAAGTAGGATCTGGATGGACTTAAGCATAGCTACTTGAAAAGGTTTCATCATTATCCACGCCTGGTCGATGACGAAAAGCTTTAACAAGTCTAGCTTTGAAAGTCTCAACTTTTCCATCTACACCAAGTAATCTTCTCAAGATATACTTGCTCCTGATGGGGATTTAACCCTTCAGATATAGCAACCAAAGTCCATACTTTGTTGGTGTATATGGATTCCATCTCAGATCGCTAAGCATCCAGCCATTCTTACAGAGTCCCACTCCTGATGGCCAGTTTGAAACTAGTTGGGTCATCATCTCATGATGCAATCCTCGCTCCCACTGTCATAGAGTAACCGAAGTATCTCTCAGGCGGGTGAGAAACCTTACTAGATCGACGGAGAGGCTGAGGTTCGTTGGTAACTATTAAATCCTTTGGTTCTTTCAAATCATCTGCTGTAGTTTGTAAAGCTGGAACCTTTCCAGTTCTACATTACAGACCTTGCCTCGAGCTTGTCCGGATTTTGCTTTTAGACATAGCCCGGACAACCCCAAATCGTAACCAACTTAAGATATGGGCTCTTCCCTTTCCATATCACATATGAAGCGGTAGGCAACTGATTTGATTGGAACCCAATTCAATTGGTATGCAACTTCTCAAGTGCATAACTCCCAAAAGGAAATAGGTAACTCAGTAGTACTCATCATAGAGCACACCTTATCATATAGGGTGTGATTGCTCCGCCCCGATATACCATCGTGCTATGGTGTATACGGAGGAGTAATGCTGAGAGAGAATCTCATTCTCCTTTAGAAAAGTCCAGAAATTCCGTGCTCAAGTATTCTCCTCCTTGATCACATCAAAGGACATAATACTTAGACCCGTATTTTGGTTCTCTACTTCTAACTTATATTCTGTGAATATCTCAAAAGGTTCGGACTTGTGTTTCAACAGGAACATAGGTCTGAATCTCGAAAGATCATCAAAGAATGTAATGAAGTATAAATTACCGGTCTTGGTATATATAGACAGGGGACCTTACATACATCAACATGTATCATCCCAAGAGTTTACTAACTCTTTCTCTGCTTCCAGTAAACAAAGCTATGGTCATCGTATCTTTGTGACATGACTGGCAAGTTTCATAAGATGTAAATTCAAACAGATTTAAATATGCATCTAAATGTAACTTCAGCTAGTCAGGTCGCATTGATATGACCTAGTCTACAATGCCTCAAGAAGGATTCGTTCATTTCTGAACTCTTCCTCTTGTGTGTGTTCCGTATACTAAGAACTGTAGTTTGATTTAGAACATCAATGCTTTTGGATAACGTGCCTGAACCGATCAACTTTTGATATAGGAAATGTTCAAAACATTATCCGACAATACAAAATTTTATCGTTTCCTTACTAATAAAGAGACAGATATGATTTTGCATATTAGGTTCGGTATCTAATAACATTTGTTCAGAATCAATGTATTGGTAATACAGGGTGACAGTGACCAACAGACTTGGCTGAAACACTTGCCCCGTTTTCTGCCTCATGAAACTTATCACCCGTTCTCAGTTCTTTACCTTTCTGTAGCCCTATATAACATATTACATATTTGGGATCCTGATCTGGTATCACATACCCAGGACGTAAAGGATACTGAGAAACAGTTCTTTGTAATGAACACACCCGAAGATGATGAATCAGCATGCACTCTCTTCGTTTGGGCGGCACGGGAATTTAGGTAATCCCCAATTTCCTGCTCTGTCTTATAACAATTATAAGTTGGAGCGGGACCAACGTTCCCCAGCTCAGTATAACAAGCGGGTTCGGTCAAAAATCCGTATTATTATCTTGATTAAGGCGTGACATGGTCGCTACCTGGAGAGAGAGAGAAGAAAACACTCAGCGTATGCTCTTGCAAGATCAGATTGGTTATTATTTTATCTAATCAGGATGGCTCCCACTGCTTTTTATCAAATCTTCCTTCAAACTCTAAAAGGAAAGACTAGCCGGGATTAATTACATACTACAAGTTCGCCAATCTTTCAGCCAGGCCAGTGTCGGTACTTTGAGGGAGGTCCCCCGTGCTTTCGCACGAACCTAATTAATGTAAACCTCGTTTTCCCAGAGGCGTAACCTCGTTAACACCTTTCTAGACACCTACTTGATCGGCTAATTGTAATGTGTAAAACTCTCCCAGGAGTAACTCTTACTCGCAGCGGGTATCGGGATCCAACTATCTCATAGAAGGTATGCAATCTCATTGCAAATTTCAACACTTGAAATTCCCGATAATATTTTGCCCCTAGCGTCCTATGACCTTGACGGAGGCCAAACTACCCATAGTCCGCTAGTCAAGTTCAACCCGTCATTTCCTGATTGAATTAAACCCACCCGCACGACCCTTGACGGAGGCCAAACAACGCCGTACGAATACCCTAATCCAATCGCATCATATGCTAGCAGATAAGCACTAGTTAGCTACCGTACACTACGCCTTGACGGAGGCCAAACTACCGCAGCACGAATACTAACTAGTACTTATCTGAAATGACGGAGGGCTACGACAGGTTTTTCTGAAAACCTATTGCGTAATGAACTTGATATCGTTGTAGGATCGAATGAATTTTGAAATGGAGTGTTTTTGAGGCTTTTCTAGTTTTGCTAAAGGAGTCACTCCCGGTGAAGGGATCGTCGGTCCTTTCCTCGTCGAATGAGGTGCGGGATATATCATATATATCTCTGTGCAAAGCAAAAACTCTTAAAAGCAATCAAAAGACAAACCGTGTGTGTAGCATCTTCCAGTTATTGCTAAAGGAGTCACTCCCGGTGAAGGGATCTCGGTCCTTTCCTCATCGAATAAGGTGCAGGATATATCATATATACCGCTGTGCAAAGCAAGAACTGTAGCTACCTGTTTTTATTTTGAAATTCGATTCTACAACATCTTTAGGTTTCTTTTTCTTTCATTAATCACATTAATGAAGTCCCATCATTTAAATACCTAAACATCACAGATAAATACGACGTACACTTATGCCATCCGCATTCGCCTCGATGTCCCCTCGTGCACTGTTAGGTTAGGTAACTAACGGCAGAGCGGGGCAGGGCTAGCGCGGGTGTAAAACATAAGTAACGCCTATATAATATATATATACTATGTACAGTATCCATCACAGAACATATCACATGATCACATCACAGATATCGCAGCAGAAGAATCATATGAAATATTGGATATACTAGGACGTTCGTGTTTTCAATACGAGCCAGTATAAAACACGGATTCCACGGTCGTGATGAATAGCCAATCCCACACCCCTAGACTCCTACGAGAGCGGCAAGCAACCCTACCAATTCCAAAGTTAGGAGACCCGGACTCGACTCCTCGAGTTGGTCTCCCACTGGACTCCAGAACCCGGTTACTTATGCTCCCCTCATTGGGTCTATCCTAGTGCGGAAAAGTAAATAATATACAAACGGTGAGAGCTTTCGCAACCTGGAAGTGCCCCAATAAAAGAATATTACATACAAGTTTTTACATGAATGAAAATGAAAAAACACCCATTTCACTTAAAAACCCCCGGCTATTCAAACACGACAATCCAATATAACATATCCAGCAACATATAACAACACATGTCATCAACGCAAGTAAATATGCGCATCCCAATTGTCGTTGACATATAGCAACGAAACCGGCGATATCACATATTACACTTACGGTCACAGAAAAGAAAGTATAAAACTACAACAGTTGGAATCCGCAACCTTCTTAGACATCGCATGCCTAAACTAATGAATTCCTTAGACATCACATGCCTAACAATTATAAATCCCGCATTTTAGTCTCATTATCGAAAACACTTTTCAATATCAAGTCGGGCAATTCAACAGGATTCCCGACATCCTGATCGAATGCTCGCCGGAAACTTCAGTAGGCGGCCGCACCCCCCCGATACCGTCGACGAAGTGCACCAAGGCGGAACACCGCTGCCGCAAGCACCCGAACGGATGCTTTCGGCGACGGGGTTCTCCTACAGTCACTTAGTCGGGGCTATGGAGCGAGGCTGTCTATTAAGTTTACCCGGCGAGTATCCGCGTACGATACGTGATTGCGACGGACTTTTGATCACATCAAAATTCCGTGGCAACCGATCAAGTGAGACTAAACTGCTATGTTTATAACATTCATTCAGTTTTCTCATAACTATTTGTGAATTCCAAATGTTGTATCACATTCCGAGTAAATAGAAAATGTTAAACTTTCCGATCGAACAATCGAACACCCAAGTTTTCCCGATACTCTCAACACATGAAATAAGTCAAAAACATTCAATTCATGCCTCAGTACCAACGGTCCAGCCGTAGAAGGGTCAAGCCAACGCCTCACATGTGGCATGCCGTACTGCCCCAAACCCGAAGGTTCAAAGGGCAGTTCTAGACGGTCACATAATCGAGTTAAGGTTTGTTGTCTTCTAAAGGGACCATCGCGTTACTTGCACTACTCAGAACGTTCTTAAACCACAGAAAAATCCAACACTTGGATATTTTCCGGCAGGGGAAAGATTGGGTATTTACATCCGGTCGAACTTTTTAACATATTCCAAAATATCCGGAAAGCCACATAGACAAAGTCCGATAATCCGATCGAATCTGCGAACTCCCAAAACACCCCAGAAAATTCAACTCTTGAATAAATATTAAAAATTCCCATAAAACTCAGCATTTAAATAAAGAAGTTACTGTGCAAAAATGGTTGACTGAAGAGACTAAATGGGCGCGGAACAGCCGCAATAGGCGGCTAATGCCGCGGATCCGCCACGCTTTAGACAGATCATTAGGTAATTTTTGCACAGTAATTCTTAGAATTTTCTGCTGAATTTTTTAAGCATTTTTAATCTGGAAAAAACCCAGTTTTTTGAAAAAGTCCAGAGAGCATTTTGGAAATCGGGTTTCGGTTCGATCGGACTTCAAACTCTGTCTACGCATCGCCTAAGGCTCTAGCTAGGCTCTGATACCACTGTAGGGTTCCTAGGCACACTAATGAGGTCTCACAAGGCATCAACCATGCCAATTTCAAAATTTACAAGTGCCGAGAAACCCTAATACGGATCGTTAACTAGAATTTTAGGCGAAACAAAAACAAGTAAACGATTTTACTCTAAGTGAACGGAAATACAACCTTTGTAGATCCGGTTCTCCACCTCCATAGCTCCGTGATGAGGTCCCTCCGCTGTCCAAATCAAATCCATGACTCTAGCATCGGCTTCATCGGAGAAATGGGCGGGCTTGGTCGTCGGTTCGATGCCGAAGATGATCTATGTCGAGGCATCACAAGATCAAGCTCCAACTTCACCAAGCCTTGAAAACTTGTGAAGGAAACACCCTATACTACTTGGCAAGAGGTAGAGGATGAAGAAATAGAAGGTGGGTTCACTTTAGAATTGGATTTCTCACTCATTAGCTCAAGTTGCCATTGATGGAGCAAGCTTTCTTCATGTTGATGATGAAGAAGAAGTTGAAGGAATATTATGATAAGTACCTATAAAAAGAATAATAAAATCATTCTTATCATAATATTAACCATGGTTATGTGTAGAGAATTGACTAAGGTTAAATGAATGGTTAGGGTTAATGAGATGAAGACAAAAGGGTTTCTTTGGTCAAAGCTTCATGAAGCTTCAACAAGCTTCATGAAAGAAAGAAACCTTTTGTTTTTCTTTTCTCTTTTCTTTTAATCCAAATAAAAAGATAAATGAATGAATAAAAGAAAACCCTAACCATTTACTTAACCAAGGTTTAACTCTTCACACATACCCTAGCAATCTTGCATCATCAAACATGATACGTTCAAGTGCACAGAAAAAATATATCACATATACGATGTGCACATGCGAGTGAGAAAATCCATCTTAAGTGAACCGATACTAGTTAATGCAAAGTAATATATCAAATATATATTTATGCATTAAATCATTAAATCAACACTTGATTTAACGATCCGGTCATATCGCATATAACCGACTAATATCCAATGTATCGACTTATCGAATCAATCCTTGATTCGATAACTAGGTTATATCGCATACAACCAATCGATACATTCATTGGGAGAATAGAATACGGTATCGCATACACGCATTATTCTCAGTCCCGCACATATCTCATATGCGCTCCTATTTCGTTTCGCTTGAGCCAGGAAACCTCTGTGTAGGACTCTAAAGACTCGTCAATACGCCGTCAGCAGATGATGATCATATCAAACACCCACAAGCCGCAAGCGGTCTGCTAAACGTAACGGCCACCAGGGTATTGAACGATCAGAAGATCGACGAGCAAGCCCGCTCACACTCCTGTGAATCCAACCAGTAACACTTACCGTACAGTCCGGTCTCGTCGTCTGATATGTCGCATATCTCGCCTAGGGGTGGTAAACGTCAGACCCCAATAGCTCGATAAGTCGTGTCGATATGAGGTCTATAACAGTTCGAGAAACTACTGGTAACACTTACCAGTAAATCTCAGCAACCCTGGCCAGGGATTTCCGGTTATAGCCAATCGAACACAGCGCAACATCAACTCCCTATACCGGGAGAGACGAATCCCCTCCTATCGCTCATTGCCTCCATGTGATTCGGGACTGTACCCAAAAACCACCGTTTTGCATGCCATCTTGGACGTGGTAAGGTGGAAATCAAAGCACAGTGGGAACCACACAAGACTCTATGATGATCTCGGGTCAACAGACTACTCTGTACCAGTGTCACCAGAGAACTGCCATCTGACATAAGGTATAATACCATCGGGGAGTTCTTGGCGAGTCCGTCCAGTGTACCCAGTCTCCACTGAGCACCCGTATATCATCTCTGATGTCAAACACCAATGGATATGGGATCATCCATCGCCCATCTGTATGGGTCGAGAAGGTATACGCTAGTTTACTCTGGTATATCGATGCCCTGTCTCGATATACCCACGACTAGGGACCTTGAAGAATGTACTTATGGACTACCATGTCCCCACTAGTATGATCTGCATCATAGTCCAGGTGGTCAAGTACACATCCCAAGGGCTTTACCAATATGTAACAGAGAGACAATTAGTGTACACGTTAAGGTAAAGATCAACCAGATAGCATACTATCATGTCGAGCAAGAAAGTCCTCCCTATATATGTCCCAGCATCCACTACAGTATACATCCAATGTACAGTAATGGCCTCTAGGCCATACATATAACTAACATATATACCCTCCATTCTTCAAGTGTTGCAGCTGCTCCTGCAACACATAGAAAAAAAGAAAAGAAAAGAGAAAGAAGAGAAAAAGAGAGAGAGAGTTGCAAGCAGCATCAACTACAAAAACAACATCAGCCTTAAGCAGCAGCCTGATGCTGAAACAGCCAATGGAGCAACTCCCCAGCAGCACAACCCTTCCTCCTTCCTTTCTCCTTCCTCCTAGGACCCCCTTGAGGTATAATCTCACAACCCACCTCTTTTCATGCTCAGTTATGGGTAGTTAACTGAAATCTCGTGTCATTATGTGAGTTGGTGCTAATTTTAGGTAAATTGAGTGAGATTTGACCGAGGGATGGTTTTGATTGTTGGTATAACCTTATTAAGAGCTGTTGAGATCAGTTAAGCTTAGATCTAACCCAGATTCGACACATTTCAAACATGGAACACAAAACAGAACAGTTTCATGTCGGTTTGCGAGGATATATGGCGTGCAGGTGAATCTGGAGTGATCCGGGGTCATTACGGGGAAAATGAACAACACCAGGAGCTTAGATAGACCACCAGGAGACCACCCTCTACAGACGAGAGCCCAAATCCCTCTTAGGGCCGGCCTGGCCGGTTTTTGGGGGTATGTGGCCGGCCTCCCTGTAAAGATAGGTACCTAATTTGCTTCGGTAGGTCATATATACCCTGTACATCACCCCAGAGTTGTTTAATTGCCATGTTTTGACCTGAACAGAAATCTGGGACCACTTTTCTGGGTTGCTGCCATGTTTTCCATGATGTTTATAGATTTAAGATTTGGTATTTGGTGATTCGTTTCTGTCGGGTGGCGTTTGAACGTCAACGGCAAAGGATTATTGGTCGTTTTTGCACACGAGGCTATAGGTTTTCACCTATGAGCGTAGCTTGTACCGTTTTGGTTTCCGACATGGTTTTCATGTATTTTAGCGTGTGATATCCTTGTAGGTACCCCACGTGGCATCGAGGCGTTGGAGATGCGAATGGCGACGTTGGCACCGGCACGCATAAAGCGAGGTGAGTAGATTTATATCTACGGGGAGAAGTCGGGTGGATGGCGTATAGCACCCCCGCAGTCCGTGGTGATGTATACGGATGCGTATACACACCAACAATTTATTATATGTTATTGGGGTTACTTATTGATGTTTAAGTGGATATTGGTATGTTGGATTGGTGAAAGGTTACGAAACCTTAGGGTATTGGGTGCACTATACATACATACACACATATACATACTTGCATGCATCCTTATTTCAGATGTGGTTATGGGATTCTATATAGATATGTGGTCACATGGGTTTGGGATTATGTGTTCACCTACGGATTTGAGGATGACATATGAGATTGATATGAGTCGATGGGTTTGATATTAGATTATGATGTCGGTGATATGATAAAATTCGTAATTGAGATACGTCTTGATGCTTTAGCGGATTTTGGGATGACGATGCCATATGCATAGTGATATTAATATTTTAGATGATCGACATGTAATATGATATGAGATAGGCGGTGATATGATATGATATGTTTTGACAAGATAACTGTGGTAGGCAGCATTCGGAAATGTTTACTCCTTGAGGTAATATATGATGATAATATCAATTTATACTAGTCTGTCGATCAGTAGTCAGATCTTCATTATAGTGGTGATGTTAGCATTGTACCAGACATAGGTCAGTACCCAGATGATGATATTTGATAAAGAGAATACTTGATGAATGATATGACAAATGTGATATTGGCCCGTACCCAGATTTGGGGAGGCCGTACGACGGATTTGCGTACGAGCTATAGTTTGACGTTTGATCCGCACTCTTGATTTGGGAATAACTGATTATAGAGGTATGTTATCGGATGTAATATTATCGAGGCGGGATCACCGACTATATGTATATATTTATATGTATCGACTCAGAGATTAGGCGGTTTCCCTTACCTACTGTTAGCTTTAGCTCAGCCTTATAGTGGTGTAGCTATATGACTCTTATGACATTAGATGCAGTTCAGTGGTCATGGTATTCATTATTTCAGCTCCCGCATATTATTATTGTTGCTCTGCATCGTATACTGTTGTGATTCATATTCTATTATTGATATCCTGCTGCTAGGACACCAGCACCATTACCGATGATGCGTATGTACCACGTAGACTTATTTGCTGTCACACACATCTTCATCGGTAATTGCCAAGTCACGTACACTTAGAGAATATTATTGCCTGATTTACCTTGTTAGCTAGTAGTGACATGATATTAGTGCATGGCCGTACATGCCAGCTTGACATTGTAGCTATTTCTCGTCACATCATGCATAATGTTGTTCATTATATGCCGCATTCATGGATTCTCATGCTTGTATTCATGGTTTACATACTATTGATGATTCGGATTTCCATGATGTTTTCTGGATTTGGAGGAAAACCGCAAAATATATATATACTGCTTTCTCTCTTTTTAAATAAATGCGGTTTTTCCTTGATGTTCGAGTCGTCCACCAAGAGTTTTACTGATGGATTTTGAGACCCGATTCTAGGAGGCGGATGAACCTTTTCGGGTACATGGTGGGCTCGGTGCGGTACCCCGGGGCAAGAAGTTCGCAGGAGATGGCATTGAGCCTGGCAGGGGAGCACTACCGACCGGTGATATTACCCGACACGTCGGATATCCGGAGGATACCGTCGTGGTCATGAGATGGATGGTAGGGGCCGATCTGGACAGACGGCGCCCTAGATTTTGCGATTCAGACATTGAGATTTCGAGACATTGAGGTACAGAGATTGTGATACAGAGGTATCGAGATACTGAGACTTATGTTTTGTGCCGATGCTAGGCACTGTTTTTGCTGATTTCATTTATGATACCTCATTTTAAAAGTACAGAAATCTCACAAATTATGAAAGCAGTTTTCTTCAGTACATGCATTTTGCTACATGCATTCATACATTATCTATATGATACATTGTTACCTGATGCACTGACATGGACATATGGGATTACACTTGGGTTAGATATTTACACTAGCTATGGTTAGAGATTACTGGTTATATATTTAAGGATTATATATTATGATCGTATGACCTATGATTGTGTCATACATGCGATTTTCTGTTCGTAGATCTTTTTTTCTACTTACGAGTTGGCAACTCACCCCCGTTGTGCCCCAGTTTCATGCAGGTGTTGCCGTAAGGATTTCATTATGGCTTTGCGGGCACATCTTCTTCAGATGACTTGCTAGTAGGTAGGTTATTTGTATCATAACCATCATTATACATTGTATAATATATTCAGTTGTATCTAGAAGTTCCATCAACCAAACATGTATTTATTTGAGATAGAGACCAGTGATGTTTATTCTTTCGACCGTAAAGTCGCGCGTTATTTCTATGGATTTCATACTGGTTGGGGTTCCCTTTTCTGTTGTTATCCTCGCCTTTAGGCGTTGTATATTATGTTGCTTATAGGTTGATTCACATATGGTTTTTCTACACTCTACTACTTCTCTTGGTTTGGATTTCTGGGCTTCGGCTTACTTATTTTACGGACGCCTTGAGACGTTTCGTAACTTAAGTGCCGGTCATGTTCCGTAATTTCGGGTCGTGACAAAGTTGGTATCAGAGCGTTAGGTTTTACCTTCGGAGCGTAGGATGACCCTTGGTTGATGGAATAGGTGACTAAAGTAGAGTGACGTACCGTTGGTATGTTCCGCGGCATATTTACGACACGCCACTCCACTTAAGGAGCCTTAGGATGTACATTTCCTTATTCAGTATCATATTCATTCCTGATCTAGCCTCATCAGTACCAGTACGGTTTTGCTGCCACGATTAGGGGCAGGGAGAGCTACGGCTAGAGTTGCGGTCAGCCTGAGCTCGTCACGAACGAGGACTGACCGGGGCGTGATTCAGGCGACACACGATTGCAGAGATGTGTCTTTTGATTGTGTTCTCGTGCCACGAGCGTTGGATGGATCGCCGTTTGAGATTACTCGGACGTGCAGATTAGCACCAGAGGATTGAGCCACCGGTAGAGGCCAGCCAGACTTTGATGACCGTTGGCGTATTGATTGCTCATGATGATTGAGGCACTGTTCAGCGTGCAGACGAGTGAGCTAGTTGTTGCTGCGAACGACGAGATATTGCCCCAGATGTTGGAGCTATTGCAGTATGAGTAGTACTAAGAGATGATAGAAGATCACTAGTCACCGAGGATGAATGATTAGGACATGTGGATCGTTCGCTACCACGATGCGAGGTCATCAGATAGATTGATTCCAGCTAGCGACGACTTCATGCAGAGACATTGAGAGTCGACAGAGACGATCGAATGTCAGAAACCTATTATTCCAAGTTTAAAGTATTCGGAAAAACATGCAGGCAATTCTATGGACCCTCTAGAAGAATGAAACCCTAACTCGACTTAAAGACCGTGTGAAAGCCTTTGAACCTTAGGGTTTGCGGCGCCATCAGTGAGGCTTGGGTTTGCCCTTCTACGGTTAGACCACCGATACTGTGGTACGTACTCGATACTATTATACTGTACCCAAGATATTGAGATCTTAGGGGAGTATGAGGTTTCGACGAATCGATCGAATGGTTCGACTTAAATCGGATACTAGATGGTGAGATGCATTTCTTAGGAGACTCCAGATACGAGGTTAGCCGTTGGAGCTCAGTCCATGCAGCCATGACGAGACGAGTCCGAAGCAGTCGACATTAGAGAAAAGTGGAGTAAGAGGTTCGTACAAGATCTGGATAAGATGACGTTCCACTCCGCCTACATCAGTGATGCGGTAGGCATGCCGAGGCATTGTACTTAGATATACCTTCCAGAAGGAATCGCGATGAGTATGCAGCCGTTCCGGAACAAGAAACAGATATAGTAAAGGACGATGACTCCTGGACAATTGGCAGAGATGAGACGTGGAAGAGACCTTGAGCAGGATTCCTTTCAGGACACTGCTGCAATGATATTTGCACCCAGAATCAGATGTGTCACGTGCATTCAGAGAGTCGGAAGCCGACGCCAGTAACAGGCTGCTTTACGAATGGTCATGATGATTGACCGAGAGATGACCAGAGAAGTGCCAGAACGGAATCATCCCTGTTAGCACACCTGATAGGGCTGATGAGCCGATGGATCGTAAGATTGGTAATACGCAGAGAAGACTTGGACCCAGGAGTGGTCAGGTTATGCACACCAGTAGGCCAGATTTCAGGATCGTCAACGAGATATGCTATGAGTGACCACGACAGTTGGCTAGAGATTCTTGGAGGATGCGCTTGAGCGGAACTATTCCACCATACTTGATTTTGGCGATTGAGGATTTACGATTTTTGCACAGTTGTTGCACTTGATATCGTTTTCGAGCCTTGGTTTCATATGTTTGTGATTTTATAGGGTTTAGACATCTGAGTTGATTTCGTGCGTATATATGCACACGATTTGGTTTTTGCACTCGGTATAGTTCACGTATGCTTGCAATGCAGTGATATATATTTTATGCACTTGGATGCACTGGACTTCGATTTCGATGGTGATGCTCGATATTTGCTTCGTGCATGATGGATGCACCGGAATTGGATTTTTAGCGCATGTTTTGAGATGCGATTTTGGTGCACACCAGATGCACTAAATCGAGATTCTTCGTGCATGTCAGATGCACCTGTTTTTGCTGTCAGGCACACCTGTTGCCTTGACAGATGTTTCGTGCACACCCGATGCACTTAGATATTGTTTCTGTGCGCATGTAAGGCACATTCATGGATTTTGATTTCCGTGCGCACCAGACGCACAGGGTTTTTATATGCATTCTTTGGGACTGATTTCTATGGAGCAGTACGTTTTTATGATATTTGCTATGTGTTTCCGTACTGAGCAGGACTAGTCAGAGGACAGTGCCTGGGTATATTTTGCATGCATTAATAGATTTCAAAGGGATTTCCAAAAGCGAGCTAAAGTCTCATTATTTACATACGTGTCCGAAATGACACAAGACATTTAAAATGAGGAAACCCTTCTAAATTTGTTTTCAAACGGAGGATCGTGCATATTAAACAAAAAGATATATACGTATATGGTTATTTTCTTATAAGAGACGTCCACCACTGTGCAGTGTTATACGCATTGCATATCGACTTTAAAAGACTTGGCATGCATTTCCTTCAGATATTTACATGCATAGTTCCAATTTATACCATATCGGTTTTGCTTTGGATTTGGCATTCGTATTTTCACCTTGACTCCAAAGATTGTGGGATGCTTGACGGAGTTTTGACTTCGAGTTATCTGCTCGTTACTCATACGCATGTATTGCGCTATGATGCTTTTTATGTATTGATGATTTCGGAGCCCCGTTGACTTGGACATTTATTTGAAATGTTTTAGAATTGGGAGGTTTTAAATTTAAATTCGGGGACTGAATTTCTTTAAGGGGGGGAGACTGTAACATTTAAAAAAAATAAAATATTATTTTGGGAATTTTCATAATTATTAATGAATATTTTAATAGTCGGTATAATTAAATACCTATAAATGGTGAAAATTCCGGAGAAAATTTTAGAAATTCTAAAATAGGATATTTTGTGAAAATATGTCATTTTACAGTTTTTATGATGAATTATATGAGACTTTAGTGTTAATCGCGATTAAAAATCGCTAATTGGATTTTCAGCCTTTTGTGCAAAAACGTGCACAAGACATTTCCACACCTGTCGCATTTGGTTCATGTTTTGGACTCATGGTGGCTTAGGGTTGAACCATGTTTAGATGACCATGGTGGGTTTAGACCATTTGGCTAAGTTAAGTGGGTTGATTAGGATTTGGGTTTTGATGGGAGTTAACCTCAGTTCATTTCAAAACTTGTTGTATGCCTCTTAGACACCCATTTCAAACTCCTTCTCACCTCACATCTTTCCCTC
Organism: Agapanthus africanus; assembly: GCA_030015575.1. NCBI lineage: Eukaryota > Viridiplantae > Streptophyta > Magnoliopsida > Asparagales > Amaryllidaceae > Agapanthus > Agapanthus africanus. The sequence goes on from JASDDO010000029.1 coordinate 61,462,413, forward strand.
TCTCACACCTACACACTCATTTCAGCCTCCATCAACGCATCAACTGCTGATACACAACATCAGCCCCTGAATTCAGCTAAAACCATGCACCAATTCAGGACATTCAGCCACAATGGCTGACCTGCACACTCCCAAATCAGACTTTTCAGCCCCCCCATAGCTGACCCTAACTGACCTACACACCCTCATCTTGACTTATCAGCCCCAATGGCTGACTTCAGCCACCAATCAGCCCCTCCCCTACACCTACTGCTGCATTTCAGCCCATGGTTTCAACTAAACAACAGCAGCACCAGTAACAACCCACAACATCATCACACCACCTCACATGCACCATATATACCCCCCATTCTTCAAGTGTTGCATCTGCTCCTGCAACACATAGAAAAAAAAAAGAAAAGAGAAAGAAGAGCAAAAGAGAGAGAGAGTTGCAAGTAGCAGCAACTACAAAAACAACATCAGCCTTAAGCAGCAGCCTGATGCTGAAACAGCCAATGGAGCAACCCCCCAGCAGCACAAGCCTTCCTCCTTCCTTTCTCCTTCCTCCTAGGACCTCCTTGAGGTATAATCTCACAACCCAACTCTTTTCATGCTCAGTTATGGGTAGTTAACTGAAATCTCGTGTCATTATGTGAGTTGGTGCTAATTTTAGATAAATTGAGTGAGATTTGACCGAGGGATGGTTTTAATTGTTGGTATAACCTTATTAAGGGCTGTTGAGATCAGTTAAGCCTAGATGTAACCCAGATTTGACACATTTCAAACATGGAACCCAAAACAGAATGGTTTCATGTCAGTTTGCGAGGATATATGGCGTGCAGGTGAATCTGGAGTGATCCGGGGTCATTACGGGGAAAATGAACAACACCAGGAGCTTAGATAGAGCACCAGGAGACCACCCTCTACAGACGAGAGCCCAAATCCCTCTTAGGGCCGGCCTGGCCAGTTTTTGGGGGTATGTGGCCGGCCCCCTGTAAAGATAGGTACCTAATTTGCTTCGGTAGGTCATATATACCCTGTACATCACCCCAGAGTTGTTTAATTGCCATGTTTTGACCTGAACAGAAATCTGGGACCACTTTTCTGGGTTGCTGCCATGTTTTTCATGATGTTTATAGATTTAAGATTTGGTATTTGGTGATTCGTTTCTGTCGGGTGGCGTTTGAACGTTAACGGCAAAGGGTTATTGGTAGTTTTTGCACGCGAGGCTATAGGTTTTCACCTATGAGCGTAGCTTGTACCGTTTTGGTTTCCGACATGGTTTTCATGTGTTTTAGCGTGTGATATCCTTGTAGGTACCCCACGTGGCGTCGAGGCGTTGGAGATGCGAATGGCGACGTTGGCACCGTCACGCATAAAGCGAGGTGAGTAGATTTATATCTACGGGGAGAAGTCGGGTGGATGGCGTATAGCACCCCCGCAGTCCGTGGTGATGTATACGGATGCGTATACACACCAACAATTTATTATATGTTATTGGGGTTAATTATTGATGTTTAAGTGGATATTGGTATGTTGGATTGGTGAAAGGTTACGAAACCTTAGGGTATTGGGTGCACTACACATACATACACACATATACATACATGCATGCATCCTTATTTCAGATGTGGTTATGGGATTCTATATAGATATGTGGTCACATGGGTTTGGGATTATATGTTCACATACGGATTTGAGGATGACATATGAGATTGATATGAGTCGATGGGTTTGATATTAGATTATGATGTCGGTGATATGATAAAATTCGTAATTGAGATACGTCTTGATGCTTTAGCGGATTTTGGGATGACGATGCCATATGCATAGTGATACTTATATTTTAGATGATCGACATGTAATTATGATATGAGATAGGCGGTGATATGATATGATATGTTTTGACCAGATAATTGTGGTAGGCAGCATTCGGAAATGTTTACTCCTTGAGGTAATATATGATGATAATATCAATTTATACTAGACTGTTGATCAGTAGTCAGATCTTCATTATAGTGGTGATGTTAGCATTGTACCAGACATAGGTCAGTACCCAGATGATGATATTTGATAAAGAGAATACTTGATGAATGATATGACAAATGTGATATTGACCTGTACCCAGATTTGGGGAGGCCGTACGACGGATTTACGTACGAGCTATAGTTTGACGTTTGATCCGCACTCTTGATTTGGGAATAACTGATTATAGAGGTATGTTATCGGATGTAATATTATCGAGGTGGGATCACCGACTATATGTATATATTTATATGTATCGACTCAGAGATTAGGCGGTTTCCCTTACCTACTGTTAGGTTTAGCTCAGCCTTATAGTGGTGTAGCTATATGACTCTTATGACATTAGATGAAGTTCAGTGGTCATGGTATTCATTATTTCAGCTCCTGCATATTATTAATGTTGCTCTGCATCGTATACTGTTGTGATTCATATTCTATTATTGATATCCTGCTGCTAGGACACCAGCACCATTACCGATGATGCGTATGTACCACGTACACTTATTCGCTGTCACACACACATCTTCATCGGTAATTGCCATGTCACGTACACTTAGAGAATATTATTGCCTGATTTAGCTTGTTAGCTAGTAGTGACATGATATTAGTGCACGGCCGTATATGCCAGCTTGACATTATAGCTATTGCTCGTCACATCATGCATAATGTTGTTCATTATACACCGCATTCATGGATTCTCATGCTTGTATTCATGGTTTACATACTATTGATGATTCGGATTTCCATGATGTTTTCAGGATTTGGAGGAAAACCGCAAAACATATATATACCGCTTTCACTCTTTTTAAATAAATGCTGTTTTTCCTTGATGTTCGAGTCGTGCACCATGAGTTTTGCTGATGGATTTCGAGACCCGATTCGAGGAGGCGGATGAACCGTTTCGGGTATATGGTGGGCCCGGTGAGGTACCCCGGAGCAAGAAGATCGCAGGAGATGGCGTTGAGCCGGGCAGGGGAGCACTACCGACCGGTGATATTACCCGACACGTCGGATATCCGGAGGATACCGTCGTGGTCATGAGATGGATGGTAGGGGCCGATCTGGACTGACGGCGCCCTAGATTTTGCGATTGAGACATTGAGATTTCGAGACATTGAGGTACAGAGATTGTGATACAGAGGTATCAAGATACCGAGACTTATGTTTTGTGCCGATGCTAGGCACTGTTTATGCTGATTTCATTTATGATAACTCATTTTAAAAGTACAGAAATCTCACAAATTATGAAAGCAGTTTTCTTCAGTACATGCATTTTGCTACATGCATTCATACATCATCTATATGATACATTGTTACCTGATTCACTGACATGGACATATGGGATTACACTTGGGTTAGATTTTTACACTAGCTATGGTTAGAGATTACTGGTTATATATTTGAGGATTATATATTATGATCGTATGACCTACGATAGTGTCATACATGCGATTTTCTGTTCGTAGATCTTTTTTTCTACTCACGAGTTGGCAACTCACCCCCGTTGTGCCCCAGTTTCATGCAGGTGTTGCCGTACGGATTTCATTACGGCTTTGCGGGCGCATCTTCTTCAGGTGACTTGCTAGTAGGTGGGTTATTTGTATCATAACCATCATTATACATTGTATAATATATTCAGTTGTATCTAGAAGTTCCATCAACCAAACATGTATTTATTTGAGATAGAGACCAGTGATGTTTATTTTTTCGACCGTAAAGTCGCGCATTATTTCTATGGATTTCATACTGGTTGGGGTTCCCTTTTCTGTTGTGATCCTCGCCTTTAGGCGTTGTATATTATGTTTCTTACAGGTTGATTCACATATGGTTTTTCCTACACCCTACTACTTCTCTTGGTTTGGATTTCTGGGCTTCGGCTTACTTATTTTACGGACGCCTTGAGACGTTTCGTAACTTAAGTGCCGGTCATGTTCCGTAATTTCGGGTCGTGACAAAGTACAATGTCGGGACCCGGTTCTTGCTCACGGAGCAAAGTGCCACACGGAACAAAGTGCCACGCCAAGTGTTGTGTTAAGTGGGCGGGGGCCACCTCTTGAGTCCGTGGGACCCACTGTAGAACAATGGAGACTCTTCGGAATACATTCCGAAAGAGGGCAGATCTGTACTATAAATGGAATGATACTACTCTTCAATATAGAGGCGCCTTTTAAGTGAACCGGAACTACAGGAGCTTGAGAACTCCGTAGTTAAGCGTGCTCGGGCCAGGGAAGTCATGGGATGGGTGACCTCCTGGGAAGTGGCCCCTGGTCGGGTCCGGTTCGCTCTAAAGGGAAAAACCGTCCGGCTTCGGCCATAGAGGACAATACTCTCTGTATTGGAGGTGGGGCATGACAGAATGGTATCAGAGCTGGTCCCTCAATAGTAGGTCTGTGGTTCGAGGATGAACCATTATTCAAAGGTGGGGAGAATGTCGGGACCCGGTTCTTGCTCACGGAGCAAAGTGCCACATGGAACAAAGTGCCACGCCAAGTGTTGTGTTAAGTGGGCGGGGGCCACCTCTTGAATCCCTGGCGGGCCACCTCTTGAGTCCGTGGGACCCACTGTAGAACAATGGAGACTCTTCGGAATACATTCCGAAAGAGGGCAGATCTGTACTATAAATGGAATGATACTACTCTTCAATACAGAGGCGCCTTTTAAGTGAACCGGAACTACAGGAGCTTGAGAACTCCGTAGTTAAGCGTGCTCGGGCCAGGGAAGTCTTAGGATGGGTGACCTCCTGGGAAGTGGCCCCTGGTCGGGTCCGGTTCGCTCTAAAGGGAAAAACCGTGCGGCTTCGGACAGAGCGGACAATACTCTCTGTATTGGAGGTGGGGCGTGACAACATCGTATGTACAGTAATGGCCTCTAGTGCATACATATAACTAACAATCTCCCACTTGCACTAGGGCCATCTGTTGTGGTATCGCATACCCAACAATCAGCTGTGGTTGAAGTATCTCATACTCAACCATCCTATAAAAGTCTCTGCTGGGAAATAGGCCTTTGTGGGTGGATCCGTGCTGTTCTCCTCTGTGTCTACTCTCCTAACCTTGATCTCCCTGGAGATCAACCATCTCCATGATCAGGTGATACTGCCTAAGAATTATATCTGGATTTCTGATGGGACGGGGGTTCCATGGCATAAGCCACAACTCTATTGTCACACAATGGTAGGAACGAAGTTCATCTCATGAACTTATATATATCCAGACTGCCTCTTTGGTAGCATCCTTGGTAACGACGTATCTTGCCTTTAATCGTCTAGTAAGTCACGGTATCTAGCTTGGAACTCTTCCAATATACCGTCCCTCCACTGAGGGTAAATACAATGCATGCGGCTGACATTCGGTCGTCCTTATCACTCTGGAACTTTTCCAGTGATTCTTCCCAGGATCGATTGATACCATCTCACTACAACTAGTGAGAATCCTAACATCCATTTAGATCTATCTCATAGATATAAAACCTAGGATTTAGGAGGTATCACCTTGATCCTATATGGAGAATCCTTATGATAAGCGGAGATTGACCGAGCGTAGCATAGGAAACTCCTTTCCTATCAAGAGTATGTCATCCACGTTCTCTACGAGGATCACCACCATACTCCCAACTACCTTTTTGTATGTACAAGGTTCATCTACCATTTTGATGAAGTCATACTCTTTGACTACCACATCAAAACAGACGTTCCAACTCCGCGATGCCTGCTTTATCACATAAAACATCTTGTACACGTTTCCGCTGCTCTCACTGTCTACGAAGCCCTCGGCTGTGTACTTATAGACGCTCTCTTCCAAATCAACATTTAGAAAAGTAGTCATGACACGCAACCGCCAGATATCGTAGTCATGCTATGTAGCTGTGGCAAGTAGGATCTGGATGGACTTAAGCATGGCTTTGAAAGTCTCAACTTTTCCATGTACACCAAGTAATCTTCTCAAGATATACTGGCTCCTGATGGGGATTTAAGCCTTCAGATAAACCAACCAAAGTCAATACTTTGTTGGTGTATAAGGATTCCATCTCAGATCGCTAAGCATCCAGCCATTCTTACAGAGTCCCACTCCTGATGGCCTGCTCGAAATAAGTTGGGTCATCATCTCATGATGCAATCCTCTCTCCCACTGTCATAGAGAAACCGAAGTATCTCTCAGGTGGGTGAGGAACCCTACTAGATCGGCGGAGAGGCTGAGCTTCGTTAGAAACTATTGAATCCTTCGGTTCTACCAAATCATCAGCTGCAGTTTGTATAGCTGGAACTGTTTCCAGTTCTACCTCATGACCACTAATTTCTTCACAAGAAATTCCCTTTCACAAAGGTGGCATGTTGAGAAACAAAACATCTTTTGTTCCTCGGTTAGGTAGAAGATATTCCCTTGCGAATGCTTGGGATATCCAACAAACTTCTACAGGACTGACTTTGCCTCGAGCTTGTCCGGATTATGCTTTTAGACATAGGCTGGACAACCCCAAATCTTAACATATTTAAGATATGGGCTCTTCCCATTCCATATCACATATAAAGTGGTAGGCAACTCATTTGATTGGAACCCTATTCAATAGGTATGCAGCTTCTCAAGTGCATAACTCCCAAAAGGAAATAGGAAACTCAGTAGTACTCATCATAGAGCGCACCATATCACATAGGGTGTGATTGCTCCACCCCGATACACCGAGGTGCCGTGGTGTATATGGAGGAGTAATGCTGAGAGAGAATCTCATTCTCCTTTAGAATAGTCCAGGAATCCCGTGCTCAAGTATTCACCTCCTTGATCTCATCAAAGGACTTAATACTTTTACCCATTTTTGGTTCTCTACTTCTAACTTATATTCTGTGATTATCTCAAAAGTTTCGGACTTGTGTTTCAACAGGAACATATGTCTGAATCTTGAGAGATCATCATTGAATGTAATGAAGTACAAAGAACCGGTCTTGGCATGTATAGACAGGGGACCTTCATACATCAGCATGTATCAATCCCAAGAGTTCACTAACTCTTTCTCTGTTTCCAATAAACAGAGCTGTGGTCATCTTATCTTTGTGACATGACCGGCATGTTTCACAAGATGTAAATTCAAACTAATTTAAATATGCATCTAAATGTAACTTCAGCTAGTCGGGTCGCATTGATATGACCTAGTCTACAATGCCTCAAGAAGGATTCATTCATTTCTGAACTCTTCCTTTTGTGTGTGTTCTGTACCTAAGAACTGTAGTTTGATTTAGAACGTCTATGCTTTTAGATAACGTTCCTGAACCGATCAACTCTTGATATAGGAAATGTTCAAAACATTATCCAACAATACAAAATTATATCTTTCTTTACTAATAAAGAGACTGATATGATGTTATATATCAGGTTCGGTATCGAATAACATTTGTTTAGAATCAATGTATTTGTTAATACAGGGTGATAACTACCAACAGACTTGGCTGCAACACTTGCACCGTTTCTATCTCATGAAACTTATCACCCGTTCTCAGTTCTCTACCTATCTGTAGCCCATGTAACAGATTACATATGCGGGATCTTGATCTGGTATCTAATACCCAGTGTTGGATATATGTATGCCCTAGAGGCCATTATATGATAGTGGATGTATTTATACATGTGTATATATATATATATATATATATATATTCAGTGTACATTCTTGCTCGACATGATAGTATGCTATCTGGTTCTTCTTTATCTGACATGTTGACTTGATCATGTTTTTATTCATTCATACATGTTGATAAAGCCGTGAGGATATATGCTTGACTACTGTGATTATGATGGAGATCATACTAGTGGGACATCTGTAGTTTATAAGCATATCCTTAAAAGTCCCTAGTCGTAGGTGTATCGAGACGGGTCATCGATATACCATAGTAGACTAGCGTATATGATACTAGACCTATATGATGGGCGATGGATGTTCCCACATGCATCGATGTTTGACATCGAGATCGTATACGGGTGCTCAGTGGTGACTGGGTACACTAGACGGACTCGCCGATAACTCCTATATGGAATTATATCTATCGTCGGATAGCAGTTCTTAGGTGACACTGGTACAGGTTAGTCTGTAGACCCGAGATCGTCATAGATACTTGTGTGTTCTCCCATTGTACTTTAATTACCGCCCTACCACGGCTCTACTGAGTCGTGTAAACAGGTGGCCGTTGGGTACAGTCCCGAGACACACGAAGGCGATGAGCGATAGGAGGGGTTTCGTCTCTCCCGGTATTGGGAGTTGATGTTGTGCTGTGCTCGATTGGCTATATCGGTAAGTCCCTGACCAGGGCTGTTGAGATTTACTGATAAGTGTTATCAGTAGTTTCTCGATCTGTTATAGACCATTCATCGGCACGACTTATTGAGTTATTGGGGTCGACGTTACCATCCCTAGACTCGATATTCAGCATATCTAACAAAGAGACCGGACTGTACGGTAGTGTTGTCGGTTGGCTCGACGGGAGTTGTGACAGGTTCGCTTGTTTCTTCTGATCGCTCAATACCCGGGCGGCCATTACGTTTAGCTGACCGCTTGCGGCTTGGGGGTGCTTGATATGATCATCACCCACTGACGGCGTATTGACGAGTCTTAGAGTCCCACAATTGAGTTACCTAGTCCAGGCGAAACGATGTGGTGCGCATATAAGATATGCGCGTGGACCCGGTTAAAATGCGCGTATGAGATACCGTATATTAATCGGGCGGTTTGCTTTTGGTTGGGTCGTATGTGATATGACCGGTTTGCTAAATCAAATGTTGATTTATCATTGACCATTAGTTTCTCACTTTAAACCCTTTCTTGTCTTTTTGTTGTATGCATGTATGTATGCATTTATTCTCATTTATGCACATATGGATGTGCATGCACATATACATTCATACATAATTCTATCATGGTTGTTGATATAGTGGATAGTGGCAATATAAGACTCAAACCATTTATAAATATATGGATATTATTTTTTGGAAATGGAAATTGTTATCATGGTTTAATATTTTATTCTTGCACTAACCCTTTGCTTTAACCATGATTTAATTTCTATGGTCATTTTTTATCCAAACTAAATATCTAGATATTTTATAACTATGGTTAAGAATGAGAAAGGGAAAATATATATATTTTCATTTCTCATTTTTATTCATATGCATATCATTATCTTGAGCTCTTCACAAGCCATCATCTTCTTCCTCCTTTCTCTCTTTCTCTCTAGCTTTCTCTTATGAGCAAAAGAGTCATCAAGTTAGGATTTTGAAGTGAGAAAAAAAATCACATCACCATTCTACACTAGTCTTTCCCATTAGTCTAGAGTGTTAGCTTCTACTTCTTCTCTTGATCTAGTGGAGCTTCAAGCTTGGACAAAGAGGACTCCGGGTGGATCGTCGTGGACCTAGAGGATCTCAAGTGAACCTTTTTCCAACCCTCAAGTAGCCAAGGAGTCTAGCGTAGGGAGCTACAAAGGTTGTACTCTCAAAACCCTAGCTTTTACTACTTGTGTTTATGTTAAAGTTATGTTACCCTACCTTTTCTAGCATGATCCTTAGGTTTGTTTCTCTAGCACCATATAAATTTTAAATATGGCATTTGTGATGCCACCAAACCCTTGTAGTGGTGCTGTAGGAACCCCTTCATGGTATCAGAGCCAAGCTAGAGCCTTAGGGTAACCTAGACAACGTTAAAAACACTCGAACGAACGAAACACGATGTCCGGGGGTGCTCTCTGGAAATTTTTCTAAAACCTGGATTTTTTCAAATTAAAAATACTTAAAAAATTCAGCAGGGTATTTTATGGGCCCACCAGAAATACGACGCCCTGACTCATTCGTACGACCGCGGAACCGTAGCCATATTGGCCTTTCTGCGGCGGTTCCGCGGCGCAGTAGGAGAGTTATGGGCCGTAGTTTCTTTTACGGGCCCGTATGTATTTTATGCAGTTACCGGTATTTTTTAAAACTGCTCAGGTGTTGAGCTTTCTGAGAAGACTTTGGGTGTTCAATCGTTCGATCGAATGTTTTAACGTCGCCTAGTTTATTAATATTTGATACAATAATTGGAATCTACAAATTTATTTGTTGCGTGTAAATCTAGCAGTTCGGTCTCGACAACAATCGGAAATCCTGTTGAATTATCGGGCTTGTTTTGAAAAGGTGTTTTCATGGATGAGACCGAAATGCGAGCTTTACATTGTTAGGCATGAAATCTTGTATATATGATATTCTGGGTTTGTGTTGTCTAAAGGCGGTTACGATTCCAATTGTTGTAGTTTTTCATTTTATTTCTCTGTGACCATAAGTGTAGTATGTGGCATATCGCCGGTTTCGTTGCTATACATCAACGACAATCGGGGTACACATACTTACTTACGTTGATGATATGTGATATTATGTGTTGCTGAGATTTGACATGTAGGATTGTCGTGATTGAATAGCCGGGGGGTTTGATGTGAGATGAGAGTTTTCTTTTCATTCATGTAAAATTCAAATGTAATGTAACATTCTTTTATTTGGGGCACTTCCGGGTTGAGGTTGATGTCACCAATGTTGTATATTATTTACTTTTCCGCATTAGGATAGACCCAAGGAGGGGAGAACAAGTGACCGGGTTCTAGGGTTCAGAGGGAGGCCATCTTGAGGAGTCGAGACCCAGTCTCCTAAACTCCAGAATTGGTAGGGTCGCTGCCGCTCTCGTAGGGGTCTAGGGGTGTGGGCTTGGCTATTCATCGCGACAGTGGAATCCGTATTTTCTATTGTTAGCTAAATACTAAATACGGACGTCCTAGTATATCCTATATTATCATATATGTGTTTCTGCTTCCTTTATACTGTGATGTGATATCTGAGACGGATGTTGTATTATATATGAGATATATAGTAGACGCTGCTTATGTTTTACACCCGCGCTAGTCCCGTCCCGGTATGCCGTTAGTTAAGTAACCTAACGGTGTATAACGGAATATTGCGGCGAATGCGGGTGGCATAAGCGTACGTTGTATTTTCGTTTCTTTTCTGTGATTGGCTTAAGGACATAAATGATGGGGCTACATTAATATGATTAATGTAAAGAAAATAAACCTAAAAAGATGTTGTAGAATCGGATTTGAAAACCACTCGGCTCTTTATGAAAAAGCTACATTTCAAAACTGCAGAGTTCAAACCACTCCTTTTGAAAACCATTTGATTCTACGACGATATCAAGTTCAAAGCGTTAAAGATTTTCTTAAAAATCATCTGCAACCCTCCGTCATTTTAGGAAGTAAAGTACTTAGTATTCGTGCTACGTTTGTTGACTATAGTTAAGGCGTAGTGTACGGTAGCTAAGTGATGTCTTCCTACACTGCATATGATGCAGATTAATTAGGACATTCATGCGACTTTGTTGACCATAGTTAAGGGTCATGTGAGTGGGTCTAATTAATCAAGAAATGACGGGTAGAACTTGACTGGTGCTTATGATTTGTTGACCATAGTTAAGGCCATGGGTACTAGGGGTAAAAACCATATCGGGAATTTCAAGAGTTGAAATTTGCAATGAGATTGCATACCTTCCTTAGGATGGTTGGATCCCGATCCCACTGTGTGCAATAGTTGCTCCCAGGAGAGTTTTACAGTTTACAATTAGCTAACTCATTAGGTGTCTAGAAAGGTGTTAAACGGGGCTACACCTCTCGGAAGACAAGGTTTATATTAATTAGGTCCGTGCGAAAGCACGGGGAACCTCCCTCAAGTACCGACACTGGCCTGGCTGAACGGTTGGCGAAGTTACAGACTGTAATTAATCCTGGCTAGTTTTCTTTTTATGGTTTGAAAGAAAAACTTGATTAAAGCAGTGGGAGACATCGATTAAATAAGATAATAACCCATCTGATCTTTGCAAGAGCTTTCGCTGAGTGTATTCTTTTCTCTCTCTTAATTGCAGATACCAATGACAGGACTCAAGCTTCTACTAGATAAAAATAAACTGAATGGGACCAATTATAAAGACTGGCTGAGGAATCTTAACATTGCCTTTACTTATGATAAGGTATCATATGTCCTCACGGCTCCAGCCCCGCCCGTCCCAGGTCCTAAATCCTCAGTTGCGGATATTGATGTCCGCAAGACATGGGACGCTGACTGTGCCACGGCCAAATGCCTCGCGCTTGCATCGATGGATAACACACATCAAAAGCAGCACGAGAATATGGACGTTCACGCCATATTCCTCCATACAAAGGAGTTGTATGGAGAGCAATCCCGCGTATTACGATACGAAGCATCAAGAAAACTATTTCAGATGCGAATGGCCCCTGGCACACCAGTAGGAGACCATGTTCTGAAGATGATAGCTCTCATAGAAGAGCTTGAGGACCTTGGATGGACAATGGACAATGAACAATATACGGATAGTATTCTGCAGTCCCTCCCCTCCACCTTTGCTCAATTTATAGTTAACTTCAACATGCACAACATGGAGAAGGAACTACCTGAACTCCTTAATATGTTAAGGAGAGCAGAGAGCACACTGAAATCAGTGAAAACTCCCGTTTTGAGTTTTGGGCAATCTTCCTCTTCTCGCCCAAAGGCTAAGGCCAAGGGAAAGATAAAGAAGAAGCCCACCAAGCCTAGGGGTGGAGTTAAAAAGGTTTAGGGGAAGGACAAGTCCAAAGCTAGAGAATCGAGGAAAGGGGAATGTGTAGGGTTACTAGGCACTCTTAGGAGGTTCTACAAGGCATCAACCATGCCCGATTAAAATTTTAGCCGTGCCGAATAACTCTAAACAAGATCTTTGCTAGATAATTAGGGTAACACATGCAAGTAAATAACATTTATCACTAAGTGAATACGAAATACAACCTTTGTAGATCGGTCCTTCACTTCTAAAGCTCCTTGTTATAGTCCCTTCGCTGCGATCATCGAACTCCCGGACACTCGGACGGCTCCATGAGAAGATTTCAACAGTATTGCTTGAAGTTTTCGAGGCCGAAGATGATCTACGTCGAGGGAATACGAACTAAGTTTCTACTTCACTAACTAGAGAATTAGTGAAGCAAACAACCTAAACTAAAGTGCTAGTCTAGTAGAGGATGATGAAATAGGAAATGGGTACACTTTTGAATTTCTTTTCTCAGTATGTATCTCTCTCTTTATCAAACCCTAGAAAGAGATTGAAGGAGGAAGAAGATGAGCTCAAAATGAAAATGAAAACTAATCAAGAGAGAGAGTTAGCTAACCATGGGTGAGCGGGTATCATATACTAACTCATGTAGAGACATAACCATGGCTAATTATAGTGGTTAGGTTTATAAAAATCCTAAGTAAAACAAAACTAGTGGACTTTGGTTAATGCACTCACAAGCTTCATGAAGCTTCATGCAGTTGAACATTTATCCACTAATTTTGTATTTACTTTGTATAATAAAACCCCACCAACATAATTATAATGGTGTAAGTCTCATACACCCATGTAGAGTGTATCAACAACCATGATACAATATGAACACAAATAAATATATATCACATATATATTAAGTTGTGCACAAGTGAGAAAAACAAATGCTTAAGTGAACCAATGTTAGTTAATGTAAATTAGTATATCACATATAAAATTATACACTAAATTATTAAATCAACACTTGACTTAATAATCCGGTTATATCACATATAACCGACTAACATCCAATGTATCGACTTATCGAATCAACCTTTGATTCGATAACCTGGTTATATCACATATAACCGATCGATACAAACATCGCAAGAATAGAATACGGTATCTCATACTCGGATAATTCTCGGTCCCGCACATATCACATATGCGCTCCTATTTCATTTTGCCAGAGCTAGTAAAACCTCTATGTAGGACTCTAAAGACTCGTCAATACGCCGGCAGTAGGTGATGATCATATCAAGCACCCACAAGCCGTCAGCGGTACTAGCTGGACGTAACGGCTACCCGGTTATTGAACGATCAGAAGATCGGCAAGCAAGCCCACTCCAACTCCTGCAAAAAGCCTGACAGTGACACTACCGTACAGTCCGGTCTCCTCGTCTGATATGTTGCATATCAAGTCTAGGGGTGGTAAACGTCAGACCCCAATAACCGATAAGTCATGCCGATATGAGGCTCATAACAGATCGAGAAACTACTGGTAACAGTTACCGGTAAATGTCTAAACCAGCCTTCGCCAGGGACTTCCCTGTTACGGCCAATCGAGCATAGCGCAACATCAACCCCCAATACCGGGAGAGACGAAACCCCTCCTATCGCTCATTGCCTCCATGTGACTTGGGACTGTACCCAAAAACCACCGTTTTGCACGCCCTCTTGGACATGGTAAGGTGGAAATAAAAGCACAGTGGGAATCACACAAGACTCTATGACGATCTCGGGTCTACAGACTAACCTGTACCAGTGTCACCAGAGAACTGCCATCTGACGTAAGTTATAATACCATCTAGGAGTTCTCGGCGAGTCCGTCCAGTGTACTCATTCTCTACTGAGCACCCGTATATCATCTCTGATGTCACACACCAATGGATATGGGATCATCCATCGCCCATCTACATGGGTCGAGAAGCTATACGCTAGTTTACTCTGGTATATCGATGCCCCGTCTCGATACACCCACGACTAGGGATCTTGAAGGATGTACTTATGGACTACCATGTCCCTACTAGTATGATCCGCATCATAGTCCAGGTAGTCAAGTACACATCCTAAGGGCTTTACCAACATGTAACAGAGAGACGATCAATATACACGTTAAGGAAAAGAGTAACCAGATAGCATACTATCATGTCGAGCAAGAAAGTCCTCCCTATATATGTCCAAGCATCCACTACAATATACATCACATGTATAGTAATGGCTCTAGGGTATACATATAACTAACAATCTCCCACTTACACTAGGGCCATCTAATAACAGTGGTTGTAGTATCTCATACTCAACCATCCCATAAAAGTCTCTCTCTGGGAAAAGGCCTTTGTGAGTTGATCCGCCGTGTTGTCCGCTGAGTATACTCTCCTAATCTCGATCCCCTAGAGATCAACCATCTCCATGATCAGGTGACACTGCCTTAGAATATGTCTGGATCACTGATGGGACGGGCGTTCCTAGACATAAGCCACAACTCCATTGTCACACAATGGTAGGAACGAAGTTCATCTCATGAACTAATATACACCAAGACTGCCTCTTTGGTAGTATCTTTGGTAGCGATGTATCCAGCCTTTATCGTCTAGTATGCCACGGTATTTATCTTGGAACTCTTCCAACATACCGTCCCTTTATTGAGGGTAAAGACAATGCTTGTGACTGACATTCAGTCGTCCTTATCACCCTGGAACCCATCCAGTGATTCTCCCCAGGATCAATTGATACCATCTCACTACAGCTAGTGAGTATCCTAACATTCAATTAGATCTATCTCATAGATCCAAAACCTAGTATTTAGTAGGTATCACTTTGATCCTATATGGAGAATCATTGTGATAAGCGGAGATTGACCGACCGTAGCATAGGAAACTCCTTCCCTATCAAGAGTATGTCATCCACGTGCTTAATGAGGATCACCCACATACTCCCTACTACCTTTTTGTATATACAAGGTTCATCCACCATTTTGATGAAGTCAAACTCTTTGACTAACACATCAAAACAGACGTTCCAACTCCGCGATGCATGCTTTATCACATAATACATCTTGCGCACGTTTCCGCTGCTCCCACTGTCTATGAAGCCCTCTGTCTGTGTACTTATAAACGCTCTCTTCCAAATCATCATTTAGATAAGCAGTCTTGACACCCAACCGCCAGATATCGTAGTCATGGTATGTAGCCATGGCAAGTAGGATCTGGATGGACTTAAGCATAGCTACTTAGAAAAGGTTTCATCATAATCCATACCTAGTTAAATGATTCAAACCTTTAACAAGTCTAGCATTGAAAGTCTCAACTTTTCCATGTACACCAAGTAATCTTCTCAAGATATACTTGCTCCTGATGAGGATTTAACCCTTCAGATATGGCAACCAAAGTCCATACTTTGTTGGTGTATAAGGATTCTATCTCAGATCGTTAAGCATCCAGCTATTCTGACAGAGTCCGCACTCTTGATGGCCTGCTCGAAACTAGTTGGGTCATCATCTCATGATGCATTC
Source organism: Agapanthus africanus (assembly GCA_030015575.1). NCBI lineage: Eukaryota > Viridiplantae > Streptophyta > Magnoliopsida > Asparagales > Amaryllidaceae > Agapanthus > Agapanthus africanus. The sequence goes on from JASDDO010000029.1 coordinate 61,478,560, forward strand.
CTCGCTCCCACTGTCATAGAGAAACTGAAGTATCTCTCAGGTGGGTGAGGAACCCTACTAGATCGGCGGAGAGGCTGAGGTTCGTTAGAAACTATTGAATCCTTTTGTTCTACCAAATCATCAGCAGCAGTTTGTATGGCTGGAACTCCTTCCAGTTCAACCTCATGACTATTAATTTCTTCACAAGAAATTCCCTTTCACAAAGGTGGCATATTAAGAAACAAAACATCTTTTGTTCCTCGGTTTGGTAGAAGATATTCCCTTGCGTATGCTTGTGATATCCAACAAACTTCTACAGAACTGACTTTGCCTTGAGCTTGTCCGGATTATGCTTTTAGACATAGGCTGGACAACCCCAAATCTTAACAAACTTAAGATATAGGCTCTTTCCTTTCCATATCTCATATGAAGTGGTAGGCAATTTATTTGATCGGAACCCTATTCAATAGGTATGCAACTTCACAAGTGCATAACTCCCTAAAAGGAAATAGGCAACTCAGTAATACTCATTATAGAGCACACCTTATCACATAGGGTGTGATTGCTCCCCCCCGATACACCGACGTGCTGTGGTGTAAGCGGAGGAGTAATGCTGAGAGAGAATCTCATTCTCCTTTAGAATAATCCAGGAATTCCGTGCTCAAGTATTCTCCTCCTTGATCACATCAAAGGACATAATACTTATACCCGTTTTGGTTCTCTACTTCTAACTTATATTCTGTGAATATATCAAAAGATTCGGACTTGTATTTCAACAGGAACATATGTCTGAATCTTGAGAGATCATCAGAGAATGTAATGAAGTACAAAGAACCGGTCTTGGCATGTGTAGACTGGGGACCTTCATACATCAACATGTATCATCCCAAGAGTTCACTAACTCTTTCTCTGTTTCCTATAAACAGAGCTATGGTCATCGTTTCTCTGTGACATGACTGGCAAGTTTTACAAGATGTAAATTCAAACTAATTTAAATATGCATCTATATGTAATTTCAGCTAGTCGGGTCACATTGATATGACCTAGTCTACAATAGCTCAAGAAGGATTCGTTCATTTCTGAACACTTCTTCTTGTGTGTGTTCTGTATAATAAGAACTGTAGTTTGATTTAGAATGTTAATCCTTTTAGATAACATGCCTGAACCGATCAACTCTTGATATAGGAAATGTTCAAAACATTATCCAACAATAAAAAATTATATCCTTTCTTTACTAATAAAGAGACTGATATGATGTTGTATATCAGGTTCAGTATCTAATAACATTCATTCAGAATCAATGTATTCTGGTAATACAGGGTGATAACTATCAACAGACTTCGCTGCAACATTTGCACCGCTTCTTTCTCATGAAACTTATCACCCGTTCTGTTCTCTACCTATCTGTAGCCCATGTAACATATTACATATGTGGGATCCTGATCCGGTATCTCATACCCAGGACGTAAAGGATACTGAGAAACAGTTCTCGATAATGAACACACCTGAAGAAGATGCATCAGCATGCACTTTCTTCGTTTGGACGGCACGGGAATCCTGGTAATCCCCAATTTCCTGCTCGGTCTTATAACAGTTATAGGTTGGAGCGGGACCAACGTTCCCCAGCGCAGTATAACAAGCGGGTTCGGTCAATACATCCGTATTATTATCTTGATTAAGGCATGATATGGTCGCTACCTGGAGAGAGAGAGAAGAAAACACTCTGCGTGCGCTCTTGCAAGATCAGATTGGTTATTATTTTATCTAATCAGGATGGCTCCCACTGTTTTTATCAAATCTTCCTTCAAACCCTAAAAGGAAAGACTAGCCGGGATTAATTACACCCTACAACTTCGCCAATCTTTCAGCCAGTCCAGTGTCGGTATTTTGAGGGAGGTTCCCCGTGATTTCGCACGGACCTAATTAAAGTAAACCTCATTTTCCCAGAGGCGTATCCCCGTTGACACCTTTCTAGACACCTACTTGATCGGCTAATTGTAATGTGTAAAACTCTCCAAGGAGTAACAATTACTCGCAGTGGGTATCGGGATCCAACTATCTCATAGAAGGTATGCAATCTCATTGCAAATTTCAACACTTGAAATTCACGATAATATTTTGCCCCTAACGTGCTATGACCTTGACGAAAGCCAACAAACCATAGCCCGCTAGTCAAGTTCAACCCATACATTTCTTGACTGAATTAAACCTGTTAGTGTATATGCCCTAGAAGCCATTACTGTATCATACTAGTTTGTATATTACTTAATGGAAGCTTGGGATATTCACCTTGTATTGACAATCTTGCTCGAAATAGTAGCATGCTACTTGGTTTGTTTCTACTTTAATGTGTGCATGTGTTTCTTATAGCATATCGCCTTTACACATTAGTGGAGCCCTTAGGATCTTTGCTTGATTACTAGCGTTGTGATGGCAGTCACAATCGTGGGGGGTGGGTAATCCACAAGCTCATCCTTATGCAGGCCCCTAGTCGTAGGACTATCGAGACAGGGCATCGATACTCCGGAGTAGACTAGCGTATGCGCTTCTCATCCCAGCTTGGGAGACGGTCTATCCCACAGCCGTCAGTACGTCGTACTTGAGATAGTTTGCGGGTGCTCGTTAGGTTACGAGTACACTGGACAGGAATCGTCGGGAACTGTTGGTTGGTATTATACCTATCGTCAGTTATCAGTTCCCAGGTGACATGAGTACAGCTTAGTCCGTTGACTTGACACTGTCACTTCGCCTCGAGTGTATTCCCACTGTTCTTAGATTGCTACCCTACCACGGCTCAAAGGAGTCGTGCAAACAGGTAGCAGTTGGGTGCAGTCCCAAAGCACTTGGAGGCAGTGACGGTTAGACAGGATTCGCCTCTCCCGGTATTGGGGGTTGATATCACGCTGTGCTAGGAGAGCCATTACACAAAGTCCCTAGCCAGGGCAAGTGAGATATACTGGTAGGTTTCTAGTGTTATCTCAGGGTGTTCTGGGCTACACTCCGACACGACTTGTTCCGCTATTAGGGGACTGACGTTTACCGCCCCCCTAGGCCCGCCATGCGATATTCTTAGACGAACAGACCGGACTGTACGGAGACTGTCACATTCAGGCTCAGTAGGAGTTCAGATGGGTTTACCTCATCAGTCTTCTTATCGGCATCTATCTGGGGACCGTTACGTACAACTAGTACTGCTTGCGGTCTGTGGTTAAACCCACTGCCAGCGTAGTGTCGAGTCTTTAGAGTCCCACACAGAGGGTTATTCGCCTTTAGGTAAAACGAGTAGAGGTCGCATGGTTTTGCGACGGGGTTCGTTCACATCCGTGCACTTGTGCACGTTTGGTGTCCGGACAGATTATACTAGCGGGCTTTAATTTAAACCAGATCCTAGTATATGTTTTGGGATTGGTTTCTTCTCATTGTTTTCGTGTTCCACGAAACACGGATACGAGTGTGTATGCACAGTTGGCTGAGGCAGAGGCAGAGGACTTTCATTAGGGTTAATGACCGTTGTCTTTTTCTTAACCCTAATGTTTATATGTGAAATATGATTATTAATATTAATTAATTATAATTGTGTTATGGTTAGGGTTGTTGACCATTTGACTATGGTTGACTTGTTGACCTATGTTGACATATTGACCATCATCATTTCATATGAAAGATGCTCTTTGATTCTTGCAAAAGTAATTAATGTGAAATGATAATGGTCATTTCAGGTTAACCATCACAATTATCTTTAGTTAATTTTTTAATTATCATTATTCACATATATATGAGAAGGTTGGCATTATCTTCTCATTCTATCATTCTCATTCTCTCTCATCCTCTTCCTCTCTCTCAAAGCTCTCCCCACTCATGAGTTGAGAACCATTAAGCTTAAGATAAAACCTTCAAAATTACTCTCTACTCTTTCTAAGGTTCTAGGTTTAGCACACAAAGCACCTTAGTTACTTCTAGTTTGAGGTAGGAGCCAAAGGTAGAGGCCCTCGGGTGGATCTTTCTTCGGCAAGAGAAGGCGACGAGGACAACCCGTTCATCCCACTCCAAGGAGCAAGAAGAGAAGGACTTCAAGACTTAGGTATAACCTTTTAACCGAGTAGCTAACTCTTTTAGCTTGGTTTTTAGTTTATGTTTAGCAAAGATCCTCCTTTAGTTAGTCCATGTTGCCTAGAGTTGTAAAAATCGAATTTTTATAATGCTTCCGCCTCCCCGTAAGCACCGGGGTGGGCAACGTGGACTTACAGTGGTATCAGAGCCTAGCTAAACACAAACTAACAAGTTAGCAAAGTATCTAGAATTTCGATTGGACAAAAAACCGCAAAACACCCCGTAAAATTCAAGTTTCTGCCGATGTTTATTTCTGCTCAAAAAATAATAAATCATGCACTAAAAATCGGCTCAGGCTTTTTTAAAAACAGGCAAGTGAAATGATCCAGTGAGTCGACCAACTCACCGTGGATCCGCGGCAAGAGCTTGCTCCTGTTGCGGATCCGCGGTAGAGTTGACTCGGCCGTGGATCATTTCTCCTGCTGTTTTCTTCTGTTGGTGTTTTGTGATTTTTGAGATGGTTTGTTTCTGCCCAGAATTTCCAGAGAACAAGTTTGTTTTTGGGGTGGTTACAAATCCGTATTTTGATCGATTTTCTGTAGACTTTGGCTAATGGGTTGTATCTGTGATGTGATATATGTATTGAACGTCTGCTAATCGCTATACGTCGATTAGTGGGGGTTATACATATCTATGATCTGTAATGTTGATAGTTTGTGTATATGAATTCGTTGGATTGTCGCGGATGAATAGCCGGGGGGTTGTGAGATGAGAGTTTTCTTATTCTTTCAATTCATGTAATATATAAATTGATGTAATATTATTTATATGGACGCACAACCGGGATGGGGTTGTAGCCGTCATTGCATAATTTCTTTTACTGTTTTTTCTCCTAGGATAGTCCCAAGGTGGGGTGCACAAACTACCGGGTATCTCAAAGTGCCGAGTGTCCCACTCACGGTGTTGAGGGAGGTTGCTTCGCTTCGGGTACTTGGCGGGTAGTTTGCCGCACCCGTAGGGGTCTAGGGTGGGGTTTGGATATTAATCGCGACCGTGTAATCCGCTCTTCGTTGCAGGCTCGTACGAAATGCGGATTCCTAGTATATCCAATGTGTTCATCTGTGATCTGTAATAGCTGTCATTGCATGTGACGAATGTATATATCTATATATATGATATCTATTTAGGCGTTGCTTATGTTTTGCATCCGCGCTAGTCCAGCCCCCGCTCTGTCGTTAGTTAAGTAACCTAACGGGTGATGACGGGACACCGTGGCGAATGCGCATGGCATAAGCGTACGTCATATTTTTGTTGCTTTCTGCAATGGTAGGATTAATTGATGGGACGCATTAAAATTAATGCAAGAAAAATAAACCAAGTAAAAGTCGTTGGAACACTTTCAAAACCACTCGGTTCTTTTCAAAACCAACTTTTAAATGCGGAGCTTGAACCACTCCTTTTGAAAGCTATCTCATTCCTTCGATTATATCAAGTTCACTACGTTCACGGTTTTGCCAAAACCATTCGTAGCCCTCCGTCGTTTCACATTGATGGTCAATAAGTATTCAAGCTATGTTTGTTGGCCAAAGTCAAGGCATAGTGATTGGTAGCTATTGGGTATTCATGTGCAGCATAAATAGATGTGTTGGTTTGGGATAGTCGTACTGCCTTGTTTGCCAAAGTCAAGGGTAGGTACAGGTGGGTTCAAATTAACCTGGAGAATGACGGGTAGAACTTGACATGTGACTTATGATTTGTTGGCCAAAGTCAAGGTCATAAGAGCATGGGGCAAAAATCCACATCGGGAGTTTCAAAAGAAACTGAAACTTGCTAGCGCTGCATACCATTTGGAGTGTGATGATTCTGGTAGGATTCCTTCAGTTTTGTCACGCGATGATATTTGGATCCCGATCCTACTGTGGGTATATGCTACTCCTCCGGAACTTTCTCACTTACCGATCTATTCTATAAACCAAGTAGGTGTCTAGAAAGGTGTTAGCGGGGCTACGCCCACAGGGAAAAGAGGTTATTTAATTAAGGAACTTCGCGAAAGCGTTGGAAAACCTCTCTCGAAGTACCAACACTGGCCTGGCTGAACGGTTAAGCAAGAATTGTACGGTGAGATTGATCCCGAGTAATTCTTCCTTTATGGTTTGAAGAGGGATTCGAGAGACAGTGGGAGCCATCCTGTTTAGACAAATTAAAAACCACTCTAAACATGCAAGAGCATCATGCTAAAGTGTTTCTTCTCTCTCTCCTAATTGCAGCGACCAAACATCATGACTGGACTTAAGTTACTACTAGATAAAAATATACTGACAGGGCCAAACTACAAAGATTGGCTCAGGAATGTCAAAATGGCAATCACTTATGACAAGTTAGGGTATCTCCTTGTTAGTTGTATGTATGCCCTAGAGGCCAGTATTGTACAGATGATGTATATTATATTGGATGCTTGGACATATATAGAGATGACTTTCTTGCTCGATATGATAGTATGCTATCTGGTTACTCTTTATCTTAACATGTACACTTGTCTCTTTAAACTGTCTTATAGTTACATGTTGGTAAAGCCCTTAGGATGTGTACTTGACTACCTGGACTATGATGCAGATCATACTAGTCGGGACATGGTAGTCCATAGGTACATCCTTCAAGGTCCCTAGTCGTGGGTGTATCGAGACGGGGCATCGATATACCAGTGTAGACTAGCGTATACGCTTCTCGACCCATGAGATGGGCGATGGATGAACCCATATCCATTGGTGTTTGACATCAGAGATGGTGTACGGGTGCTCAGTGGAGACTGGGTACACTGGACGGACTCGCCGAGAACTCCCAGATGGTATTATACCTCATGTCAGATGGCAGTTCTCAGGTGACACTTGTGCAGGTTAGTCTGTAGACCCGAGATCGTCATAGAGTCTTGTGTGATTCCTACTGTGCTTTGATCTCCACCCTACCACGTCCATGAGGGCATGCAAAACGGTGGTCTTTGGGTACAGTCCCGAGTCACATGGAGGCAATGAACGATAGGAGGGGTTTCGTCTCTCCCGGTATTGGGGGTTGATGTTGCGCTGTGCTCGATTGGCCGTAACAGGGATGTCCCTGGCCAGGGCTGATCAAAGATTTGCTGGTAAGTGTTACCAGTAGTTTCTCGACCCGTTATGAGCCTCACATCGGCACGACTTATCGGTTATTGGGGTCTGACGTTTACCACCCCTAGACTTGATATGCGACATATCGGACGAACAGACCGGACTGTACGGTAAGTGTTACGGGTTGGATTCACAGGAGTGTGAGCGGGCTAGCTCGTCGATCTTCTGATCGTTCAATACCCGGATGGCCGTTACGTTTAGCAGACCGCTTGCGGCTTGTGGGTGATTGATATGATCATCATCTGCTGCCGGCGTATTGACGAGTCTTTAGAGTCCTACACAGAGGTTTCCTGGCTCAAGCGAAACGAAATAGGAGCGCATATGAGATATGTGCAGGACTGAGAATAATGCGTGTATGTGATACCGTATTTCATTCTCGCGATGGATGTATCGATTGGTTATATTCGATATAACTTAGATATCGAATCAAGGATTGATTCGATAAGCCGATACACAGGATAGTAGTCGGTTATATGCGATATGACCGGATCGTTAAATCAAGTGTTGATTTAATGATTTAATGTATAATTATATATTTGATATATTACTTTGCATTAGCTAGTATTAGTTCACTTTAAATGGATTTTCTCACTTGATGTGCAAGTTGTATATGTGATATATTTTTGTGCACATCTTTGTATCATGTTTGATGATGCTTGCTCATTTGGTTAAGTGTAAAGACTTAAACCTAGGTTAAGAAAGTGATTAGGGTTTTAATTATCCATTCTTTTATTTATTGATTTTGGAAAAAGAATGGGATAAGAATACAAAATGGTTGCTTTCATTCTTGAACCTTTGTGAAGCTTCATGAAGCTTTGACCAAAGTGACCAATTTGTCTTCATGCTTAACCCTAACCACTCTTCTAACCTTGGTCAATTCTCTACACCTAACCATGGATCCTATTATGATAAGTATTCATTTATTTTTCATTTTTGATTAACTTATCATAATATTTCCTTCTTCTTGATCTTCTTCTTTAAGAAAGAAAGCTTGATGCCATCAATGGCAACTTGAGTTCTAAAGTGAGAAATCCAATTCTAAAGTGAACCCACCTCCTATTTCTTCACCCTCTACCTCTTGCCAAGTTGTTTTGGGTGTTTTCTTCACAAGTTTCACAAATTTGTGAAGTCGGAGCTTGAACTTGTGATGCCTCGACGTAGATCATCTTCGGCACGAAGCCGACGACCTAGTCCGCCCATTTCTCCGATGAAGCCGACGATTGAGTTCGGGATTCAAGACGGACAGTGAGAGGACGCCTACGTGGAGCCAAGGAAGTGGAGAACCGGATCTACAAAGGTTGTAGCCTCTCTCCTTTAGTTAAGTTGTTAACTAGATTCGTATTTCGCCTAAACTTCTAGTCAATGATCCGTATTAGGGTTTCTCGGCACCCGTAAAATTTGAAATTGGCATGGTTGATGCCTTGTGAGACCTCTTAAGAGTGCCTAGGAACCCTACAGTGGTATCAGAGCCTAGCCAGAGCTTTAGGCGAAGTCTAGACGACGTTTGAAACCCGAACGAACCCGAAACCCTAAAACCCAAGTGCTCTCTGGGCTTTTTCTAAAATCTGGGATTTTTCCATATTAAAAATGCTTAAAAAATTCAGCAGGGAAATCTAGGAATTACGATGCAAAATTTATCCCATGAACAGTAAATAGTGCGGCGGAACCGCGGCAAAAGCCTGGATTCTGCGGCGCTTCCGCGGCAATATGATGACATCATCACTCCCATTTTGCACAGTAATTACTATTTTATTATGCTGAATTTTCTGGGAATTTTTAATTTGACTCAAGAGTTGAGTGTTCTGGGGTTGTATTGGGAATCGACGATTCGATCGGATTATCAAATCTTATCTATGTGGCTTTCCGGATAACTTTAGAATATGTTAAAAAGTTCGACCGGATATAAATACCCAATTTTTCCCCTTCCAGAAAGTTTCCAAGTGTTGGATTTTTCTGTGGTTTAAGGAAGTTCTGAGTAGTGCAAGTAACGCGATGGTCCCTCTAGAAGATAACAAACCTTAACTCGATTATGTGACCGTCTTGAACTGCCCTTTGAACCTTCGGGTTTGGGGCTGTATGGCGTGCCACATGTGAGGCGTTGGCTTGACCCTTCTACGGCTGGACCGTTGGTACTGAGGCATGAAGTGAATGTCTTTGAACCTATTTCATGTGTTGAACGGTTTCGGGAAAACTTGGGTGTTCGAATGTTCGATCGGAAAGTTTAATATATTCTATTTATCCGGAATGGGATACAATAATTGGAATTCACAAACAGTTATGAGATAACTGAATGAATGTTATAAATCTAGCGGTTTAGTTTCACTTGATATTGAAAAGAGTTTTCGATAATGAGACTAAAATGCGGGGTTTATAACTGTTAGGCATGTGATGACTAAGTATTTCATTTGATTAGGCATGTGATGTCTAAAGAGGTTGCGGATTCCAACTGTTGTAGTTTTACACTTTCTTTTCTGTGACCGTAAGTGTAATATGTGATATCGCCGGTTTCGTTGCTATATGTCAACGACAATTGGGATGCGCATATTTACTTACGTTGATGACATGTGATGTTATGTGTTGCTGGATATGTTATATTGGATCGTCGTGTTTGAATAGCCGGGGGTTTTTATATGAGATGAGTGTTTTTCATTTTCATTCATGTAAAAACTTGTATGTAATATTCTTTTATTGGGGCACTTCCAGGTTGCGGAAGTCGTCACCTTTTGTATATTATTTTCTTTTCCGCATTAGGATAGACCCAAGGAGGGGAGCACAAGTAACCGGGTTCTGGGGTTCAGTGGGAGACCAACTCGAGGAGTCGAGTCCGGGTCTCCTAACGTAAGAATTGGCAGGGTTGCTTGCCGCTCTCGTAGGGGTTTAGGGGTGTGGGATTGGCTATTCATCACGACCGTGGAATCCGTGTTTTATACTGGCTCGTATTAAAAACACGGACGTCCTAGTATATCCAATGTTTCATATGTTTCTTCTGCTGCGATATCTGTGATGTGATCATGTGATGTTCTCTGATAGATACAGTATATAGTATATATGATATATTATATAGACGTTACTTATGTTTTGCACCCGCATTAGCCCTGCCCTGCTCTGTCGTTAGTTACCTAACCTAACGGTGCACGAGGGGACATCCAGGCGAATGCGGATGGCATAAGTGTACGTCGTATTTATCTGTGATGTTTAGGTGACTTAAATGATGGAACTTCATTAATGTGATTAATGAAAGAAAAGAAACCTAAGATGTTGTAGAATCAAATTTTAAATAAAACAGGTAGCTACAGTTCTTGCTTTGCACAGCGGTATATGTGATATATCCTGCACCTTATTCGATGAGGAAAGGACCGAGATCCCTTCACCGGGAGTGACTCCTTTAGCAATAACTGGCAGATGCTACACACTCGGTTTGATTTTTGATTGCTTCTATAGTTTTTGCTTTGCACAGTGATATATATGATATATCCCGCACCTCATTCGACGAGGAAAGGGCCGACGATCCCTTCACCGGGAGTGACCCCTTTAGCAAAACTAGAAAAGCCTCAAAATCACTCCATTTCAAAACTTCATTTGATTCTACAACGATATCAAGTTCATTAGGCAATAGGTTTTCAGAAAAACCTGTCGTAGCCCTCCGTCATTTCAGATAAGTACTAGTTAATATTCGTGCTACGTTTGTTGACTATGTTAAGGCGTAGTGTGCGGTAGCTGACCAGTATTTATCTGCTTATGCATATGATGCAGATTGGATTAGGGTAGTCGTGCGACTTTGTTGACTATGTTAAGGGTCGTGCGGGTGGGTTTAATTCAATCAGGAAATGACGGGTTGAACTTGACTAGCACTTATGATTTGTTGACTATGTTAAGGTCATATAGCTGCTAGGGGCAAAATATTATCGGGAATTTCAAGTGTTGAAATTTGCAATGAGATTGCATACCTTCTATGAGATAGTTGGATCCCGATACCCACTGCGAGTAAGAGTTACTCCTGGGAGAGTTTTGCACACTACAATTAGCCGATCAAGTAGGTGTCTAGAAAGCTGTCAACGGGGTTACGCCTCTGGGAAAACGAGGTTTACATTAATTAGGTCCGTGCGAAAGCACGGGGAACCTCCCTCAAAGTACCGACACTGGCCTGGCTGAAAGATTGACGAAGTTGTAGGGTGTAATTAATCCCGGCTAGTCTTTCCTTTTAGGGTTTGAAGGAAGATTTGATAAAAACCAGTGGGAGCCATCCTGATTAGATAAGATAATAACCAATCTGATCTTGCACGAGCATACGCTAAAGTGTTTTCTTCTCTCTCTCTCCAGGTAGCGACCATTTCATGCCTTAATCAAGATAATAATATGGATGTATTGACCGAACCCGCATGTTATACTTTGCTGGGGAACGTTGGTTCCGTTCTTTCTTATAAGAGTTATAGGAATGAACAGGATATAGGGGAATACCAGGATTCCCATGCCACCCGATTGAAGAAAGTACATGTTGATGCATTTTCTTCGGGTGTGTTCGTTACAGAGAACTGTTTCTCCATTTACCCTACGTCCTGGGTATTGGATACCGGGTCAGGATCCCATATATGTAATCAGTTACATGGGCTTAGGAAAGGCAGAGAACTTGGAGAAGGTGATAAAGACATTAGAGTTGGAAATGGTGCAATTGTTGCAGCTAAGACTGTCGGGGAATATCACCTTGTATTACCAACTGGTAATACATTGGTTCTGAACGAATGCTATTACATGCCGAACCTGATATGCAACATTATATCGGTTTCTTTGCTTAGTAAAGAGGGATATAATTTTGTATTACAGGACAATGTTATGAACATTTTCCGTAACCAAAAGTTGGTTGGATCAGGCACGTTGTGCAATGGCATTTATGTTCTAAATCAATCAACAGTTCTGAGCATAACAAACACACACAAGAGGAAGGGTTCAGAATTGAACGAATCCTTCTTGTGGCATTGTAGACTGGGTCACATCAATGCGACACGACTGGCTAAGTTGAATAAGGATAGATATTTGAAACCATTCGAATTTTCATCTTATGACACTTGCCAGTCATGTCTCAAAGGCAAGATGACCAAAACTCCGTTTACGGGACACGGAGAAAGAGTTACCGAACTCTTGGGACTAATACATAGTGATGTACGCGGTCCCATGTCTACACATGCCAGGGATGGTTCTTCGTACTTCATTACATTCACTGACGATCTCTCTAGATTCGGATATGTGTTCCTGATGAAACACAAATCAGAAGCTTTTGAGAAATTTAGATAATATAAACAAGAAGTCGAGAACCAAACCGGAAAAAGTATTAAAATCCTTCGATCTGATCGAGGAGGTGAATACTTGAGCAATGAATTCCTGGACTTCCTAAAAGAGAATGGGATTCTCTCTCAGTTGACTCCTCCATATACACCACAGCACAACGATGTATCAGAACGGAGGAACCGCACCCTATTAGATATGGTGCGCTCTATGATGAGCACAGCTGAGTTACCTATTTCCTTCTGGGGATATGCACTGGAAACAGCAGCATACCTATTGAATCAAGTTCCATCTAAATCTGTACCTACCACGCCATATGAGATATGGAGTGGGAAGAGACCATATTTTAAACGAGTTAAGATATGGGGTTGTCCGGCCTATGTCAAAAGGCAAAATCCAGACAAACTCGAGGCACGGTCAGTTCTTTGCAAGTTTGTGGGATATCCAAAGAATTCACAAGGGTATCTTTTCTACCATGCTGAAGAACAAAAGGTGTTTGTTTCTCAATATGCCACCTTTTTAGAAAAGGAATTCCTTGAAAAAGAAATTAGTGGCAAAGTGGTAGAGCTGGAAGAAGTTCCAGATACACAAACCGTAACTGAAGATTTAGTGGAACCAGAAGATTCAGTAGCTCTTAATGAACCTCAGCCTCTCCACCGATCTAGTAGGGTTCCTTGCCAGCCTGAGAGATACTACGGTTTTCTCATGGATGGAGGGAGCGAGGATTGCATCATGGAGGATGATGACCCAACTAGCTTCGAGCAGGCCATCATGAGTAGGGACTCAGTGAAATGGCTGGATGCTATGCGGTCCGAGATGGAATCCATGTACACCAACAAAGTATGGACTTTGGAAGTTGCTCCTGAAGGGGTAAAGCCCATTGGGAGCAAGTGGATCTTCAAGAAGAAACTTGGTGTAGATGGGAAAGTAGAGACTTTCAAAGCTAGACTTGTTGCAAAAGGTTTTCGTCAAAGACCAGGTGTGGACTATGACGAAACCTTTTCTCCAGTGGCTATGCTTAAATCCATCCGGATAATGCTTGCCATCGCTGCATATCTTGATTACGAAATCTGGAAAATGGATGTTAAGACCGCCTTTCTAAATGGTGTTTTAGAAGAGTGCGTGTACATGACTCAGCCAGAGGGCTTCGTAGACAGTGGGAGCAGCGGGAAAGTGTGCAAGCTGCTTAAATCCATTTATGGATTAAAGCAAGCATCGCGGAGTTGGAACATCTGCTTTGACGTTGTTATCAAAGAGTATGATTTCGTCAAAAACCCAGATGAACCTTGTATTTACAAGAAGGTGGCAGAGAGTAAGGTTGTCTTCCTCGTATTGTACGTGGACGACATACTCTTGATAGGAAATGATATTCCTATGCTGCAATCGGTTAAGCTTTTCTTATCACAAAGATTCTCAATGAAAGATCTTGGTGATGCCTCTTGCATATTGGGAATTAGGATCTATAGAGATAGATCCAAACGGATTTTGGGATTGTCCCAATCCAGGTACATTGACACCATACTAAAGAGGTTTAGTATGGAAGAATCCAAGCGTGGGAACTTGCCCACGATCTCTGGAGTTACTCTCTCCAAAGAGATGTCTCCCAAGACTGATTTGGAGAGAGCTCGCATGCAAGGGATACCCTATGCTTCGGCTGTAGGCTCTATCATGTACGCGATGCTATGTACCAGACCCGATGTTGCATACTCACTAAGTGTAGTGAGCAGGTATCAAACTGATCCTGGAGAGAGTCACTGGACAGCTGTGAAGAGCATTCTCAAGTACTTACGAAGGACTAAAGAGATACTCTTGGTGTATGGTAACGGAGAACTCCAAGTGGAGTCCTTTACCGATTCGAGCTTCCAGAGTGATAAGGACGACTCTGAGTCGCAGTCGGGCTTTGTCTTCACCCTTTACGGAGGGGCGGTTAGCTGGAAGAGTTCCAAGCAGGAAACCGTGGCAGACTCGACGATGGAGGCTGAATACATCGCTGCCAACGATGCTGCTAAAGAGGCTGTCTGGATCAAGAAGTTCATTACTGAACTTGGAGTGGTTCCATCCATTGAGCATCCAATACCTTTGTATTGCGATAACAATGGAGCGGTGGCTTTGGCCAAGGAACCCAGGTCCCATCAGCGATCCAGGCATATTCTAAGGCGGTATCACCTGATCCGGGAGATAGTTGATCGCCGGGAGATCGAGGTCAGGAGGGTTGACACGAAGGACAACACGGAGGATCCACTCACGAAGGCCATTCCCCAGATACAGTTTGAGAGACTCTTCGGGATGCTCGGTATGCGATACTACAGCAGCTGGCCCTAGTGCAAGTGGGAGATTGTTAGTTGTATGTATGCCCTAGAAGCCAGTATTGTACAGATGATGTATATTATATTGGATGCTTGGACATATATAGAGATGACTTTCTTGCTCGATATGATAGTATGCTATCTGGTTACTCTTTATCTTAACATGTACACTTGTCTCTTTAAACTGTCTTATAGTTACATGTTGGTAAAGCCTTTAGGATGTGTACTTGATTACCTGGACTATGATGCAGATCATACTAGTGGGGACATGGTAGTCCATAGGTACATCCTTCAAGGTCCCTAGTCATGGGTGTATCGAGACGGGGTATCGATATACCAGTGTAGACTAGCGTATACGCTTCTCGACCCATGAGATGGGCGATGGATGATCCCATATCCATTGGTGTTTGACATCAGAGATGGTGTACGGGTGCTCAGTGGAGACTGGGTACACTGGACGGACTCGCCGAGAACTTCCAGATGGTATTATACCTCACGTCAGATGGCAGTTCTCAGGTGACACTTGTGCAGGTTAGTCTGTAGACCCGAGATCGTCATAGAGTCTTGTGTGATTCCCACTGTGCTTTGATTTCCACCCTACCACGTCCATGAGGGCGTGCAAAACGGTGGTCTTTGGGTACAGTCCCGAGTCACATGGAGGCAATGAGCGATAAGAGGGGTTTCATCTCTCCCGGTATTGGGGGTTGATGTTGCGCTGTGCTTGATTGGCCATAACAGGGAAGTCCCTGGCCAGGGCTGATCAGAGATTTGCTGGTAAGTGTTACCAGTAGTTTCTCGACCCGTTATGAGCCTCACATCGGCATGACTTATCGGTTATTGGGGTCTGACGTTTACCACCCCTAGACTTGATATGCGACATATCGGACGAACAGACCGGACTGTACGGTAAGTGTTACGGGTTGGATTCACAGGAGTGTGAGCGGGCTAGCTCGTCGATCTTCTGATCGTTCAATACCCGGATGGCCGTTACGTTTAGCAGACCGCTTGCGGCTTGTAGGTGATTGATATGATCATCATCTGCTGCCGGCGTATTGACGAGTCTTTAGAGTCCTACACAGAGGTTTCCTGGCTCAAGCGAAACGAAATAGGAGCGCATATGAGATATGTGCAGGACTGAGAATAATGCGTGTATGTGATACCGTATTTCATTCTCGCGATGGATGTATCGATTGGTTATATTCGATATAACTTAGATATCGAATCAAGGATTGATTCGATAAGCCGATACACAGGATAGTAGTCGGTTATATGCGATATGACCGGATCGTTAAATCAAGTGTTGATTTAATGATTTAATGTATAATTATATATTTGATATATTACTTTGCATTAGCTAGTATTAGTTCACTTTAAATGGATTTTCTCACTTGATGTGCAAGTTGTATATGTGATATATTTTTGTGCACATCTTTGTATCATGTTTGATGATGCTTGCTCATTTGGTTAAGTGTAAAGAATTAAACCTAGGTTAAGAAAGTGATTAGGGTTTTAATTATCCATTCTTTTATTTATTGATTTTGGAAAAAGAATGGGATAAGAATACAAAATGGTTGCTTTCATTCTTGAACCTTTGTGAAGCTTCATGAAGCTTTGACCAAAGTGACCAATTTGTCTTCATGCTTAACCCTAACCACTCTTCTAACCTTGGTCAATTCTCTACACCTAACCATGGTTCCTATTATGATAAGAATTCATTTCTTTTTCATTTTTGATTAACTTATCATAATATTTCCTTCTTCTTGATCTTCTTCTTCAAGAAAGAAAGCTTGATGCTATCAATGGCAACTTGAGTTCTAAAGTGAGAAATCCAATTTTAAAGTGAACCCACCTCCTATTTCTTCACCCTCTACCTCTTGCCAAGTTGTTTTGGGTGTTTTCTTCACAAGTTTCACAAATTTGTGAAGTCGGAGCTTGAACTTGTGATGCCTCGACGTAGATCATCTTCGGCACGAAGCCGACGACCTAGTCTGCCCATTTCTCCGATGAAGCCGACGATTGAGTTCGGGATTCAAGAGGGACAGCGAGAGGACGCCTACGTGGAGCCAAGGAAGTGGAGAACCGGATCTACAAAGGTTGTAGCCTCTCTCCTTTAGTTAAGTTGTTAACTAGATTCGTATTTCGCCTAAACTTCTAGTCAATGATCCGTATTAGGGTTTCTCGGCACCCGTAAAATTTGAAATTGGCATGGTTGATGCCTTATGAGACCTCTTGAGAGTACCTAGGAACCCTACACTCCTTACCACCAAAGATCCCCTTATCCCAGGTCCCAAAACCAGCGTCGCGGATAGGGAAATCCGTAAGACCTGGGAAATCGACTGCGCGAAGGCCAAGTGCTTCGTGCTTGCCTCTATGGACAATGAACATCAGAGGAGGCACGAGAATATGGGCCTCGAATCCATATTTCTCCATACAAAAGAACTGTATGGAGAGCAATCCCGTATCGCCAGATACGAAGTCTCGAAAAAGCTGTTTTCGGCGAGATTGGCCGTCGGATCATCGGTAGCGGAACACGTGCTTAAGATGATTGGCTACATAGAGGAGCTCGCAGACCTTGGGACCACGTTGGAGAATGAGCTCTATACGGACTTGATTCTCCAGTCCCTTCCTTCCACTTACGCCCAGTTTATCCTGAACTTCAACTTGCAAGAAAAGGAAGTTGAACTTTCAGAACTTCTTAACATGCTGAGGAGTGCAGAGGGCACCCTACAGAAAGGTAGGGAAACATACACTTTGTTTGTAGGAGGATCTTCCTCTTCTAGGTCCAAGGCGAAAGCCAAGGGAAAGAAGAAGAAAACCCCCACCAAACCAAGGGGCGGTGTTAGTAAAGTGGATATGAAGGGAAAGACAAAGGCAACAAAGGTAGAGGGAAAGCTTGTGGGGAAGGAAGAGTGCTTTTATTGTCATAAGAGTGGACACTGGAAGAAAGATTGCAGGGCTTGGAAGGCCAAAAACCAGGATCTGAAGCAAGTTGCGGCTTCAGCTTCAGGTGTGTATGTTATTGAAAACTGTCTATCAATAAACTCTACTTCCTGGGTATTGGATACCGGGTCAGGATCTCATATCTGTAATTCTTTGCAGGCATTGAGAAAGCGTATATTTTTGAAGGCAGGTGATATGACCCTCAAAGTTGCAAACGGAGCCAGCATGGATGCTGAGGCCGTGGGGGACTATCACCTGGGAATGTCAGATGGACATGTTTTGGTTTTATGTAATTGTTATTTTGTACCCAATGCAACTTGTAATATCATTTCTGTATCTTTAATATCTAAAGAAGGTTATGAATTTGCAATTGTAAGTAATGTTGTAAACATTCGCCTTAATCAAGTTCTGATTAGGTTAGGTACATTAAGCAATGGTATATACCTATTAAACCAACTGCAGATTTTCAATGTCCAGAATACACACAAAAGAATGTCTTCGGAAACAAATCAGGCTTTCTTATGGCATTGTGTAAGTCCACGTTTCTAACCCCGGTTCTTGCGGGGAGGCGGAAACGGTATAAAAATCAAGTTTTTAGCGCATGGGGCAACATGGACTAACAAAGTCGGGATCTTTTCTAAACTAAACTAGCAAGAAAGCTAAAGAGAGTTAGCTACTCGGAAATGAGGTTATGCTTAACTTGAACTCCTTCTTCTTGAAACCTTTGTAGGGGTTTGATGGTGCTTTCCTCGTCGCCTTCTTCCGTAAAAGATGGATCCACCTGAGGGTTCAACCTTCGGGCTCTTTCTCGAACATTGAGTGAACTAGGATCTTTGGCATGTTAAACCTCTAACCCTAGAGTGAGTAGAGAGTGGCTTTGAGGTGTTTTTATCTCAAGGAGATGGATTCTCAACACATGAGAAGGGAGCTCCTTGACCTAGAGGAGGAGGAAGAAGAAGAGAGGAGAGAGAAGAGTTATGATGGAATGAGCAAATCTTTTCATTTTACAACCATAACAAAAAGAAAAGAATTATTAAATTAACAATAACAATAAAAATGAAATAGTTGATGGATGGTTTGGAATGACCATTATCATTACATTCATTAAATGAATTTTGCTAGAATCAAAGAGCATCTTTGTAAAGTAATGATGATGGTCAAACTTTCAACTATGGTCAACTAGTCAACCTTGGTCAACAAGTCAACAAACCCAACCATGACACAATTTCATTTAATTAATATTATTAATTGATATATCATAAATCCATTAGGGTTTGGAAAAAGACGACTGTCAACTGTGCATACGCACCCGTTCCGAAACCCTAATGAAAATCCAATTTCTCCGCCTCAATCAACTGTGCATACACGCCCGCATTCTTGTTCCGAGGAACATGAATACTATGAGATAAAATCAACCCCAAAACATATACCAGTATCTGGCTCAATCCAGAGCCTGCTAGTAAAATCTGTCCGGACTCCAAACGTGCACAAGTGCACGGATGAGAACGAACCCTGTCGCAAAACCATACGACCTCTACTCTGTTTTGCCCAGAGGCGAATAGCCCTCTGTGTGGGACTCTAAAGACTCGACACTACGCTGGCAGTGGGTTTAACCATAGACCGCAAGCGGCACTAGCTGTGCGTAACGGTCCCCAGGTAGATGCCGATAAGAAGACTGACGAGGTAAACCCCATCTGAACTCCTACTGAGTCTGAATGTGACAGTCTCCGTACAGTCCGGTCTGTTCGTCTGATACATCGCATGTCGGACCTAGGGGGTGGTAATCGTCAGTCCCCTAATAGCGGTACAAGTCGTGTCGGAGTGAAGCCCAAAACACCCTGAGATAACACTGGAAGCCTACCAGTATATCTCGCTTGCCCTGGCCAGGGACTACTCGTGTAATGGCTCTCCTAGACACAGCGCGATGTCAACCCCCAATACCGGGAGAGACGAATCCTGTCTAACCGTCACTGCCTCCAAGTGCTTCGAGACTGCACCCAACCACTACCTGTTTGCACGACTCCTTTGAGCCGTGGTAGGGTAGTGATCAAAGTGCAGTGGGAACACACTTGAGGCGAAGTGCCAGTGTCAAGTCAGCGGACTAAGCTGTACTCATGTCACCTGGGAACTAATAACTGACGATAGGTATAATACCAACTTGTCAGTTCCCTACGAGTCCTGTCCAGTGTACTCGTAACCTAACGAGTACCCGCATACTATCTCAAGTACGACGTACTGACGGTTGTGGGACAGACCGTCTCCCACACTGGGATGAGAAGCGCATGCGCCAGTCTACTCCGGAGTATCGATGCCCTGTCTCGATAGTCCTGCGACTAGGGACCTGTATAAGGATGTGCTTATAGATTACCCAGCCCCCACTAGTGTGACTGCCATCACAACGCTGGTAATCAAGCAAAGATCCTAAGGGCTCCACTAATGCGTATAGGTGATATGATAAAATAAACACATGTACACATTGAAGTAGAAACAAACCAAGTAGCATACTACTATTTTGAGCAAGATTGTATACACAAGGTGAATATCCCAAACTTCCATTAAGTAATATACAAACCAGTATGATACAGTAATGGCCTCTAGGGCATATACACTAACAATCTCCCACTTGCACTAAGGCTATGTACTGGCGTATCGAAGACCTATCATCTCGATCAGCCGCTCGAACTGAGTCTGGGGCAGGGCCTTGGTGAATGGATCTGCAGTGTTTTCTTCTGAAGCAACCCTCCGAACCTCGATCTCCTTGCGATCCACGATCTCTCTGATCAGGTGATACCGCCTCAAGATGTGTCTGGATCTCTGATGGGACCTGGGTTCCTTCGCTAAAGCTATAGCCCCGTTGTTGTCGCAATACAAAGGTATTGGGTCAACAATGGACGGAACCACCTGAAGTTCTTTCAAGAACTTCCTCATCCAGACAGCTTCTTTTGCGGCATCAGATGCAGCGATATATTCCGCTTCCATCGTCGAGTCTGCAACGGTTTCCTGTTTGGAACTCTTCCAACACACCGCCCCTCCATTGAGGGTGAAGACAAAACCCGACATGGAATTGGAATCATCCTTGTCACTCTGGAAGCTGGAGTCAGCAAAGGCCTCGATCTGGAGGGCTTTTCCGCCATACACCAAGAACATCTCCTTAGTCCTTCTCAGGTACTTGAGAATGTTCTTTACCGATATCCAGTGTTTCTCCCCAGGGTTTGACTGATACCGGCTTACTACACTGAGTGCATAAGCTACATCCGGTCTGGTACACAACATCGCATACATTATAGAGCCTACCGCAGAAGCGTACGGTATAATAGACATGCGATCCCTTTCCAAATCAGTCTTAGGAGACATCTCTTTAGAGAGGGTGATCCCGTGACAAGCCGGTAGGTTACCGCGCTTGGAATCTTCCATACTGAATCTTTTCAGTATGGTGTCGATGTACCTGGACTGTGAAAGTCCTAATATCCTCTTGGTTCTATCACGATGGATCCGGATCCCCAGGATGTATGAGGCATCACCCAGGTCTTTCATAGAGAACCTGTGCGACAAGAACCCCTTGACAGATTGTAGCATAGGAATGTCATTTCCTATTAAGAGAATGTCATCCACGTATAAAACGAGGAATACTACAGTTCTCGCTACAAATCTACTATAGATGCATGGTTCATCTGGATTTTTGATAAAGCCAAATTCCTTGACCGTCTCATCAAAACAGATGTTCCAACTCCGCGATGCCTGCTTTAGTCCATAGATGGACTTAAGCAACTTGCACACCTTTCCGCTGCTCCCACTCTGAATGAAACCCTCTGGCAGGTCCATATAGACACACTCCTCTAAATTTCCATTTAGAAAAGCGGTTTTTACGTCCATCTGCCAAATCTCATAATCGTGGAAGGCAGCAATGGCAAGAAGGATCCGAATGGATTTCAGCATAGCCACTGGAGAAAAGGTTTCGTCATAGTCCAAACCAGGTCTTTGACAAAAACCCTTTGCAACAAGTCTAGCTTTATAGGTCTCAACCTGTCCATCTACACCAATCTTCCTTTTGAAGATCCACTTGCATCCTACGGGTTTTACCCCGTCTGGAGCAATGTCCAACGTCCATACTTTGTTGGTGTACATGGACTCCATTTCGGTCCGCATTGCATCCAGCCATTTTACCGAGTCAATTCTCTGAACGGCCTGCTGGAAGCTAGTAGGCTCATCATAATCTATGATGCAATCCTCTCTATCCCCGTCTATGAGAAAACCGTAGTATCTCTCGGGCGGATGAGACTGCCTACTACTTCTGCGGAGCGGCGTAGGAATGTCCTGTTCTTTTGAACCCTCTGGTTCCTCTAAGCTTTCAGTAATAGCTCGTGGTTCTGGAATTTTTTCCAGTTCTACTGTGCTCCCACTTATCTGGTTTTCCAAAAACTCAGTTTCCAAGAAGTAGGCATGACGAGAAACAAAAACCTTTTGTTCCTCTTCGCAGTAGAAGAAATATCCTTTGGAGTTCTTTGGATATCCCACGAACTTGCACTGTACTGAGCGTGCCTCGAGCTTTTCCGCATGCTGCTTTTTGACAAAAGCCGGACTTCCCCATGTCTTAATGTGACTGAGATGGGGCCTCTTCCCACACCACATTTCATATGGTGTGGTAGACACAGTCTTAGTGGGAACTCGGTTCAAAAGGTATGCAGCTGATTCTCGTGCATACCCCCAGAATGATCGCGGTAACTCAGCGTTACTCATCATGGACTGTACCATATCCAATAGGGTCCGGTTCCGTCTCTCCGATACACCGTTATGTTGCGGAGTGTGTGGAGGAGTAAGCTGAGAGAGAATTCCATTCTCTTTTAAGTAATTCAGGAACTCGGCACTTAAGTATTCTCCACCTCGATCCGATCTTAGAATCTTGATACTTTTGCCGGTTTGTTTTTCTACTTCATTCTTATATTCCTGGAACTTTTCAAAAGCTTCGGACTTATGTTTCATTAAAAAGACATAACCATACCTTGAAAAATCATCCGTAAAAGTAATGAAGTAAGAATAACCGCTTCGCGCATGTGTAGACATTGGACCGCACACGTCGCTGTGTACGAGTCCCAAGGGCTCGCTTGCACTTACTCCGTGTCCAGTAAACGGAGTCTTTGTCATCTTTCCTTTGAGACAGGATTGACAAGTGGCATATGATTGATATTCGAACGGATCCAAATATCCTTCTGTATGTAACTTAGTCAACCTTCTCTCATTGATGTGACCCAGTCTACAATGCCATAAGAAAGTCTGATTGAAATTTGGAGACTTTCTTTTGTGTGTATTCTGGACATTGAAAATCTGTGGTTGGTTTAATACGTATATACCAGTGCTTAGTGTACCTGACCCAATCAGAACTTGATTAAGGTGAATGTTTACAACATTACTTACAAACGCAAATTCATAACCTTCTTTTGAAACCAAAGATACAGAAATGATATTACAAGTTGCGTTGGGTACAAAAAAACAATTACGCAAAACCAAAACATGTCCATCTGACATTCCCAGGTGATAGTCCCCTACGGCTTCAGCATCCATGCTAGCTCCGTTCGCAACTCTGAGGGTCATGTCACCTGCCTTCAAAACCCTACGGTTTCTCAACGCCTGCAAAGAATTACAGATATGAGATCCTGATCCGGTATCCAATACCCAGGAAGTAGAGTTTATCGAAAGACAGTTTTCAATAACATACACACCTGAAGCTGAAGCCGCAACCTGCTTCAATTCCTGTGTCCTGGCCTTCCAAGCCCTGCAATTTTTCTTCCAGTGTCCACTCTTATGACAATAGAAGCATTCTTCTTTACCCACAAGCTTCCCCGCTATCTTTGTTGCCTTTTCCTTTCCCTTCTTATCCTCTTTACTAACACCGCCCCTTGGTATGGCGGGGGCTTTCTTCTTCTTTTCCTTGGCTTTCGCCTTGGACCTAGAAGAAGAAGATCCCCCTACAAACAAAGTGGGTGTTTCCCTACCTTTCTGTAGGGTGCCCTCTGCGCTCCTCAGCATGTTGAGGAGTTCTGAAAGTTCAACTTCTTTTTCTTGTAAGTTGAAGTTCAGTATAAACTGGGCGTAAGTGGAAGGAAGGGACTGGAGAATCAAGTCCGTATAGAGCTCACTCTCCAACGTGGTCCCAAGTTCTGCGAGCTCCTCAATGTAGCCAATCATCTTCAGCACGTGTTCCGCTACCGATGATCCGACGGCCAACTTTGCCGAAAACAACTTCTTCGACACTTCGTATCTTACGATACGAGACTGCTCTCCATACAGTTCTTTTGTATGGAGAAATATGGATTCCAGGTCCATATTCTCGTGCCTCCTCTGATGTTCGTTGTCCATAAAGGCAAGCACGAGGCACTTGGCCTTCGTGCAATCAATCTCCCAAGTCTTACGGATTTCCTTATCCGCGACGCTGGAGGTAGGACCTGGGACGGGGGGAGCTTTGGTGGTAAGAAGATACCCCAGCTTGTCGTAAGTGATTGCCATTCTGACATTCCTGAGCCAATCTTTGTAATTTGGCCCTGTCAATATGTTTTTATCTAGAAGTAACTTAAGTCCAGTCATGTCGATTGGTCGCTGCAATTAGGAGAGAGAGAAGAAACACTCAGCATGATGCTCTTGCAAGTTTAGAATGGTTATTAATTTGTCTAAACAGGATGGCTCCCACTGTCTCTCGAATCCCTCCTCAAACCATAAAGGAAGAATTAGTCGGGATCAATCCCACCACACAATACTTGCTTAACCGTTCAGCCAGGCCAGTGTCGGTACTTCGAGGGAGGTTTTCCAACACTTTCGTGAAGTTCCTTAATTTAAGAACCTCTTTTCCCTGGGGGCGTAGCCCCGCTAACACCTTTCTAGACACCTACTTGGTTTATAGCATTGATCGTTTAGTAAGAAATTTCCCGAGGAGTAGCATATACTCACAGTAGGATCGGGATCCAAATATCATCGTGTGAAAAAAAATGAAAGAATCCTACCATAATCATCACACTCCAAATGATATGCAAATCTAGCAAGTTTCAGTACTTATGAAACTCCCGATGTGGATTTTTGCCCCATGCTCTTATGACCTTGACTTTGGCCAACAAATCATAAGTCACAAGTCAAGTTCTACCCGTCATTATCCAGGTTAATTTGAATCCACCCGTACCTACCCTTGACTTTGGCCAACAAGGCAGTACGACTGTTCCAAATCAACGCATCTATCTATGCTGCACATGAATATCCAATAGCTACCAATCACTATGCCTTGACTTTGGCCAACAAACACAGCTTGAATACTATTGACTATTCATGTGAAACGACGGAGGGCTACGAATGGTTTTGGCTAAACCGTGAACGTAGTGAACTTGATATGATCGATGGAACGAGATAGCTTTTAAAAGGAGTGGCTCAAGCTCCGCATTTAAAAGTTAGTTTTGAAAAGAACCGAGTGGTTTTTCGAAAGTGTTCCAACGACTTTTGCTTGGTTTATTATCTTGCATTAGTTTTTTAATGCGTGATATTCTTGCATTAGTTCTTTTAATGCGTCCCATCATTTAATCCTACCATTGCAGAAAACAACCAAAATATGACGTACGCTTATGCCATTCGCATTCGCCACGGGGCCCCGTCATCACCCGTTAGGTTACTTAACTAATGACATAGCGGAGGCTGGGCTAGCGCGGCTGTAAAACAAAAGCAACGCCTAAATAGTTATAAATATATAGCAATGATAGACATTACAGATCACAGATGAATACATTGGATATACTAGGAATCCACAATCCTTTCGAGCCTGCAATGAAAAGCGGATTACACGGTCGCGGTGAATAGCTAAAACCCCACCCAAGACCCCTACGGGTGCGGCAAACTACCCGCCAAGTACCCGATGTGGAGCAACCTCCCTCATCGCCGTGAGTAGGCCACTCGGCACTTCGAGATACCCGGTAGTTTGTGCACCCCTCCATGGGTCTATCCTAGGAGCAAAAACAGTAAAAAGAATTATACAATGACGGATACAACCCCGACCCGGTTGTGCGGCCATACAAATAATAATATTACATCAATTTACATATTACATGAATGAAAGAAAAAGAAACACTCATCTCACATCCACCTCGGATATTCACCCGCGACAGTCCAACGCATTCATATACACAAACCATCATCAAACACAGATCACAGATATGTATAACCCCGACTAATCGACATATAGCGATTAGCTGACGTTCAATACATATAAACATCACAGATATAACCATTATAGTCAAAGTGTAGTGAAGTTCGATAAAAATACGGATTTATAGGCCCTCAAAAATAAATTTCTTTTCTGGAAAACCTGGGCACATATAAACCATCTGAAAAATCCCAAAACCCAACCACAAGAACACTGCAGCAAACCCGGTCGAGAGAGGAGCCCAAACGGCGGCGGTTCCGCGGCAAATGCATACCTATCGGCGCGGAACCGCGGCGGTTTGAGGGAATCAGGCGACCGTTTTTGGTGGGTGTTTTCACAAAACCCTGAGCCGATTTTAGGAGTAAAACTTTTTATTTTTAGAGCACAAAAAATTTCAACAGAAAGTTTAGGGTTTTGATTTTCCGGTTTTTGCGATTTTTCCGATCGAACTTCCATGCGCTTTACTACTAAGCTAGTTTAAGTTTAGTTAGGCTCTGATACCACTGTAAGTCTACGTTGCCAACCCCGGTTCTTGCGGGGAGGCGGAAACGGTATAAAAATCAAGTTTTTAGCGCATGGGGCAACATGGACTAACAAAGTCGGGATCTTTTCTAAACTAAACTAGCAAGAAAGCTAAAGAGAGCTAGCTACTCGGAAAAGAGGTTATACCTAGCTTGAACTCCTTCTTCTTGAAACCTTTGTAGGGGTTTGATGGTGCTTTCCTCGTCGCCTTCTTCCGTCAAAGATGGATCCACCTGAGGGTTCAACCTTCGGGCTCTTTCTCGAACTTTGACTGAACTAAGATCTTTGGCTTGCTAAACCTCTAACCCTAGAGTGAGTAGAGAGTGGCTTTGGGGTGTTTTTATCTCAAGAAGATGGATTCTCAACACATGAGAAGGGAGCTCCTTGAACTAGACGAGGAGGAAGAAGAAGAGAGGAGAGAGAAGAGTTATGATGGAATGAACAAATCTTTTCATTTTACAACCATAACAAAAAGAAAAGAATTATCAAATTAACAATAATAATAAAAATGAAATAGTTGATGGATGGTTTGGAATGACCATTATCATTACATTCATTAAATGAATTTTGCTAGAATCAAAGAGCATTTTTGTAAAGTAATGATGAGGTCAAACTTTCAACTATGGTCAACTAGTCAACCTTGGTCAATAAGTCAACAAACCCAACCATGACACAATTTCATTTAATTAATATTATTAATTGATATATCATAAATCCATTAGGGTTTGGAAAAAGACGACAGTCAACGGTGCATACGCACCCGTTCCGAAACCCTAATGAAAATCCTCTTTCTCCGCCTCAATCAACTGTGCATACACGCCCGCATTCTTGTTCCGAGGAACATGAATACTATGAGATAAAATCAACCCCAAAACATATACCAGTATCTGGCTCAAACCAGAGCCTGCTATTAAAATCTGTCCGGACTCCAAACGTGCACAAGTGCGCGGATGAGAACGAACCCTGTCGCAAATCCATGCGACTTCTACTCTGTTTTGCCCAGAGGCGAATAGCCCTCTGTGCGGGACTCTAAAGACTCGACACTACGCTGGCAGTGGGTTTAACCACAGACCGGAAGCGGCACTAGCTGTGCGTAACGGTCCCCAGGTAGATGCCGATAAGAAGACTGACGAGGTAAACCCCATCTGAACTCCTACTGAGTCTGAATGTGACAGTCTCCGTAGAGTCCGGTCTGTTCGTCTGATACATCGCATGTCGGGCCTAGGGGGCGGTAAACGTCAGTCCCCTAATAGCGGTACAAGTCGTGTCGGAGTGAAGCCCAAAACACCCTGAGATAACACTGGAAGCCTACCAGTATATCTCGCTTGCCCTGGCCAGGGACTACTCGTGTAATGGCTCTCCTAGACACAGCGCGATGTCAACCCCCAATACCGGGAGAGACGAATCCTGTCTAACCGTCACTGCCTCCAAGTACTTCGAGACTGCACCCAACCACTACCTGTTTGCACGACTCCTTTGAGCCGTGGTAGGGTCGTGATCAAAGTGCAGTGGGAACACACTCGAGGCGAAGCGCCAGTGTCAAGTCAGAGGACTAAGCTGTACTCATGTCACCTGGGAACTGATAACTGACGATAGGTATAATACCAACTTGTCAGTTCCCTACGAGTCCTGTCCAGTGTACTCGTAACATAATGAGCACCCGCATACTATCTCAAGTACGACGTACTGACGGTTGTAGGACAGACCGTCTCCCACACTGGGATGAGAAGCGCATGCGCCAGTCTACTCCGGAGTATCGATGCCATGTCTCGATAGTCCTGCGACCAGGGACCTGTATAAGGATGTGCTTATAGATTACCCAGCCCCCACTAGTGTGACTGCCATCACAACGCTGGTAATCAAGCAAAGATCCTAAGGGCTCCACTAATGCGTATAGGTGATATGATAAAATAAACACATGTACACATTGAAGTAGAAACAAACCAAGTAGCATACTACTATTTTGAGCAAGATTGTATACACAAAGTGAATATCCCAAGCTTCCATTAAGTAATATACAAACCAGTATGATACAGTAATGGCCTCTAGGGCATGTACACTAACACATTGTAGACTGGGTCACATCAATGAGAGAAGGTTGACGAAGTTACACACAGAAGGATATTTGGATCCGTTCGAATATCAATCATATGCAACTTGGCAATCCTGTCTCAAAGGAAAGATGACAAAGACTCCGTTCACTGGACACGGAGTAAGAGCGAGCGAGCTCTTGGGACTCGTACACAGCGACGTGTGCGATCCAATGTCTACGCATTCACGTAGCGGTTATTCTTACTTCATTACTTTTACGGATGACTTTTCAAGGTACGGATATGTCTTCTTAATGAAACACAAATCCGAAGCCTTTGGAAAATTCCAAGAATATAAGAATGAAGTAGAAAAACAAACAGGCAAAAGTATCAAGACACTGAGATCTGATCGAGGTGGTGAATACTTGAGTGCCGAGTTCCTGGATTACTTAAAAGAGAATGTAATTCTCTCTCAGCTTACTCCTCCATACACTCCGCAACATAACGGTGTATCGGAGAGACGGAACCGAACCCTATTGGATATGGTACGGTCCATGATGAGTAACACTGAGTTGCCGCGATCATTCTGGGGATATGCACTAGAATCAGCTGCATACCATTTGAACCGAGTTCCAACTAAGACTGTGCCTATTACACCATATCAGATGTGGTGTGGGAAGAAACCCTATCTTAATCACATTAAGACATGGGATGTCCAGCTTTTTTCAAAAAGCAGCATGCGGACAAACTCGAGGCACGCTCAGTACAGTGCAAGTTTGTGGGATATCCAAAGAACTCCAAGGGATATTTCTTCTATTGCGAAGAGGAACAAAAGGTTTTTGTTTCTCGTCATGCCCACTTCTTGGAAACTGAGTTTTTAGAAAATCAGATAAGTGGGAGCGCAATAGAACTGGAAGAAATTCCAGAACCACGAGCTATTACTGAAAGCTTAGTAGAACCAGAGGGTTCGAAAGATCAGGACATTCCTGCGCCGCTCCGCAGAAGTAGTAGGCAGTCTCATCCGCCCAAGAGATACTACGGTTTTTTTATAGACGGGGATAGAGAGGATTGCATCATTGATAGTGATGAGCCGACTAGCTTCCAGCAGGCCATTCAGAGCGTTGACTCGGTAAAATGGCTGGATGCAATGCGGACTGAAATGGAGTCTATGTACACCAACAAAGTATGGACGTTGGACGTTGCTCCAGATAAGGTAAAACCCGTAGGATGCAAGTAGATCTTCAAAAGGAAGATTGGTGTAGATGGACAGGTTGAGACCTATAAGGCTAGACTTGTTGCAAAGGGTTTTCGTCAAAGACCTGGTTTGGACTATGATGAAACCTTTTCTCCAGTGGCTATGCTGAAATCCATTCGGATCCTTCTTGCCATTGCTGCCTTCCACGATTATGAGATTTGGCAGATGGACGTAAAGACCGCTTTTCTAAATGGAAATTTAGAGAAGTGTGTCTATATGGACCAGCCAGAGGGTTTCATTCAGAGTGTGAGCAGCGGAAAGGTGTGCAAGTTGCTTAAGTCCATCTATGGACTAAAGCAGGCATCGTGGAGTTGGAACATCTGTTTTGATGAGACGGTCAAAGAATTTGGATTTATCAAAAATCCAGATGAACCATGCATCTATAGTAGATTTGTAGCAAGAACTGTCTTATTCCTCATTTTGTACGTGGATGGCATTCTCTTAATAGGAAATGACATTCATATGCTACAATCTGTCAAAGGGTTCTTGTCACACAGGTTCTCCATGAAAGACCTGGGTGATGCCTCTTACATTCTGGGGATCCGGATCTATCGTGACAGATCCAAGAGGATATTAGGACTTTCACAGTCCAGGTACATCGACACCATACTGAAAAGATTCAGTATGGAAGATTCCAAGCACGGTAATCTACCGGCTTGTCACGGGATCACCCTCTCCAAAGAGATGTCTCCCAAGACTGATTTAGAAAGGGATCGCATGTCTATTATACCCTACGCTTCTGCGATAGGCTCTATAATGTATGCGATGTTGTGTACCAGACCGGATGTAGCTTATGCACTGAGTGTGGTAAGCCGGTATCAGTCAAACCATGGGGAGAAACACTGGATAGCGGTAAAGAACATTCTCAAGTACCTGAGAAGGACTAAGGAGATCTTCTCGGTGTATGGAGGAAAAGACCTCCAGATCGAGGCCTTTGCTGACTCCAGCTTCCAGAGTGACAAGGATGATTCCAAGTCCATGTCGGGTTATGTCTTTACCCTCTATGGAGGGGCGATGTGTTGGAAGAGTTCCAAACAGGAAACCGTTGCTGACTCGACGATGGAAGCAGAATATATCGCTGATGCTGATGCCCCAAAAGAAGCAGTATGGATAAGGAAGTTCTTGACAGAACTTCATGTGGTTCCGTCCATTGTTGAACCAATACCTCTGTATTGCGACAACAACGGGGCTATAGCTTTAGCGAAGGAACCCAGGTCCCATCAGAAGTCCCGACACATCTTGAGGCGGTATCACCGGATCAAGGAGATCGTGGGTCGCAAGGAGATCGAGGTTCGGAGAGTTGCTACGGAAGATAACACTGCTGATCTATTCACGAAGGCCTTACCCCAGACTCAGTTCGAGCAGCTGATCGAGATGATAAGTATTCAATACGCCAGTATATGGCCTTAGTGTAAGTGGGAGATTGTTAGTGTATTTTCCCTAGAGGCCATTACTGTATCATACTAGTTTGTATATTACTTAATGGAAGCTTGGGATATTCACCTTGTATTGACAATCTTGCTCGAAATAGTAGTATGCTCTACTTTAATGTGTGCATGTGTTTCTTATAGCATATCACCTCTACACATTAGTGGAGCCCTTAGGATCTTTGCTTGATTACCAGCGTTGTGATGGCAGTCACACTCGTGGGGGCTGGGTAATCCACAAGCACATCCTTATGCAGGTCCCTAGTCGTAGGACTATCGAGACAGGGCATCGATACTCCGGAGTAGACTAGCGTATGCGCTTCTCATCCCTGCTTGGAAGACGGTATGTCCCACAACCGTCAGTACGTTGTACTTGAGATAGTATGCGGGTGCTCGTTAGGTTACGAGTTCACTGGACAAGACTCGTCGGGAACTGTTGGTTGGTATTATACCTATCGTCAGTTATCAATTCCCAGGTGACATGAGTACAGCTTAGTCCTTTGACTTGACACTGTCACTTCGCCTCGAGTGTGCTCCCACTGTTCTTAGATTGCTACCCTACCACGGCTCAAAGGAGTCGTGCAAACAGGTAGTAGTTGGGTGCAGTCCCGAAGCACTTGGAGACATTGACGGTTAGACAGGATTCGTCTCTCCCGGTATTGGGGGTTGATATCGCGCTGTGTCTAGGAGAGCCATTACACAAAGTCCTTGGCCAGGGCAAGCGAGATATACAGGTAGGTTTCCAGTGTTATCTCAGGGTGTTCTTTGCTACACTCCGACACGACTTGTCCCGCTATTAGGGGACTGACATTTACCGCCCCCCTAGGCCCGCCATGCGATATTCTTAGACGAACAGACCGGACTGTACGGAGACTGTCACATTAAGGCAGTAGGAGTTCAGATGGGTTTTCCTCGTCAGTCTTCTTATCGACATCTACCTGGGGACCGTTACGTACAGCTAGTGCCACTTGCGGTCTGTGGTTAAACCCACTGCAAGCGTAGTGTCGAGTCTTTAGAGTCCCACACAGAGGGTTATTCGCCTTTAGGCAAAACGAGTAGAGGTCGCATGGTTTTGCGACGGGGTTCGTTCACATCCGTGCACTTGTGCACGTTTGGTGTCCGGACAGATTATACTAGCGGGCTTTGGTTTAAGCCAGATCCTAGTATATGTTTTAGGATTGGTTTTATCTTATTGTATCCCTGTTCCTCGGAACACGGATACGGGTGTGTAGGCACAGTTGACTGAGGCAGAGGCAGAGGACTTTCATTAGGGATAATGACCGTTGTCTTTTTCTTATCCCTAATGTTTATATGTGAAATATGATTATTAATATTAATTAATTATAATTGTGTTATGCTTAGGGTTGACCATTTTACTATGGTTGACTTGTTGACCTATGTTGACATATTGACCATTATCATTTCATATGAAAGATGCTCTTTGATTCTTGCAAAAGTAATTAATGTGAAATGATAATGGTCATTTCAGGTTAACCATCACAATTATCTTTAGTTAATTTTTTAATTATCATAATTCACATATATGTAAGAAGGTTGGCATTATCTTCTCATTCTATCATTCTCATTCTCTCTCATCCTCTTCCTCTCTCTCAAAGCTCTCCCCTCTCATCAGTTGAGAACCATTAAGCTTGAGATAAAACCTTCAAAATTACTCTCTACTCTTTCTAAGGTTCTAGGTTTACCACACCAAGCACCATTGTTACTTCTAGTTTGAGGTAGGAGCCAAAGGTAGAGGCCCCCGGGTGGATCTTTCTTTGGCAAGAGAAGGCGACGAGGACAATCCGTTCATCCCACTCCAAGGAGCAATAAGAGAAGGACTTCAAGACTTAGGTATAACCTTTTAACCGAGTATCTAACTCTTTTAGCTTGGTTGTTAGTTTATGTTTAGCAAAGATCCTTCTTTAGTTAGTCCATGTTGCCTAGAGTTGTAAAAATCGAATTTTTATACCGTTTCCGCCTCCCCGTAAGTACCGGGGTGGGCAACGTGGACTTACAAAACCCACCCGCATGACCCTTGACGATAGCCAACAAAGCCGTACGACTACCCTAATCCAATCGCATCGTATGCAGCAGATAAGCAGCATATAGTTACCGCACACTACACCTTGACGAAAGCCAATAAATGTAGCACGAATACTATATACAACTTATCTGAAATGACGGAGGGCTACGACAGGTTTTTTTTGAAAACCTATTGCGTATTGAACTTGATATCGTTGTAGAATCAAATGATTTTAAAAATGGAGTGTTTTTTAGGCTTTTGCTAGTTTCGCTAAAGAGGTCACTCCCGGTGAAGGGATCTCGGCTCTTTCCTCGTCGAATGGGGTGCAGGATATATCATATATATCACTGTACAAAGCAAGAACTAGAAAAGCAATCAAAAGACAAACCCGAGGGGTGTGGCATCTGCCAGTCATTGCTAAAGGGGTCACTCCCGGTGAAGGGATCTCGGCCCTTTCCTTATCGAATAAGGTGCAGAATGTTCTACAAGGAACACCGCGATGCAAAGCAAGAATTGTAGCTACCTGTTTTTGAAAATTCGATTCCACAACATCTTTTAGGTTTCTTTTCTTTCATTAATCATATTAATGAAGTCTCATCATTTAAGTCACCTAAACATCACAGATAAATACGACGTACACTTATGCCATCCGCATTTGCCTCGATGTCCCATCATGCACCGTTAGGTTAGGTAACTAATGGCAGAGCGGGGCAGGGCTAGCGTGGGTGTAAAACATAAGTAACGTCTATATAATATATCATATATACTATATACAGTATTTATCACAACATATCAAATGATCACATCACAGATATCGCAGCAGAAGAATCATATGAAACATTGGATATAATAGGACGTCCGTGTTTTATTTTGAGCCTCTATAAAACACGGATTCCACGGTCGCGATAAATAGCCAAACCCACACACCTTGACCCCTACGAGAGCACCAAGCAACCCTACCAATTCTAGAGTTAGGAGACCCAGACTCGACTCCTCGAGTTGGTCTCCCACTGGACTCCAAAACCCGGTTACTTATGCTCTCCTCTTTGGGTCTAACCTAGTGCGGAAAAGTAAATAATATACAAATGGTGACATCAACCTCATCCCGGAAGTTCCCCAATAAAAGAATATTACATACATTGAATTTTACATGAATGAAAATTAAAGCCCTCATCTCACATAAAACCCCCGGCTATTCAAAACGTGACGATCCAATATAACATATCCAGCAACTCATAACATCACATGTCATCAACGTAAGTAAATATGCGCATCCCAATTGTCATTGACATATTGCAACGAAATCGGCGATATCACATATTACACTTACGGTCGCAGAAAAGAAAGTGTAAAACTACAACAGTTGGAATCCGCAATCTCCTTATACATCGCATGCCTAACAATTATAAACCCCGCATTTTAGTCTCCATATCGAAAACACTTTTCAATGCCTCGTCGGGTAATTCAACAAGATTCCCGATATTTTGATCGAAAGCTCGTCGCAAACTTTAGTAGACGGCCGCACCCCAGGATGCCATCGACGAAGTGCACTAAGGCGGAACACTGCTGCCGCGAGCACCCAAATGGATGCTTTTGGCGACGGGGTTCTCCTACAGTCACTTGGTCGGGGCTTTGGGGCGTGGCTGTCTATCAAGTTTACCCGGCGAGTATCCGCGTACGCTACGTGATTGCGATGGACTTTTGATCGCATCAAAATTCCGTGGCAACCGATCATTTGAGACTAAACTGCTATGTTTATAACATCCAAATTAGTTATCTCATAACTACTTGTGGATTCCAAATATTGTATCACATTCCAGATAAATAGACAATGTTAAACTTTCCGATCGAATAATCAAACACCCAAGATTTCCCAAATAGCTCTCAACACTTGAGGGGAGTTTAAAAACATCCATCACATGCCACAGTACCAATGGTCCAGCCGTAGAAGGGTCAAGCCAACGCCTCACATGTAGCAACGCCGTACTGCCCTAAACCATAAGGTTCAAAAGGCAGTTCAAGACGGTCACATAATCGAGTTAAGGTTTGTTGTCTTCTAGAGGGTCTATTGCGTAACTTGCACGATTTAGACGTTCTTAAACAACGGAAAAAATCCAACACTTGGAAATTTTCCGGGTCGGGAAAAAGTGAGTTATTGATATCCGTACGAACTTTTTAATACTTTCTAAATTATCCGGAAAACACAACGAAATTAAATTTTCCGATTGATTCAACGAATACAAGATAAACCCCAGAACACTCAACACTTGAGTCTGATAAAAAATACCCAGAAATTAGAAGGAATAGCATAGGATATTACTGCACAAAACTCTGTCCACATTTCACTTTATCTGCCGCGGAACCGCCGCCTAAGGTGGGGTGGGACCGCAGTTCCGCGGCGGTTGTACGGAAATAGGGGCTCGAATTTTGTGGTAATTCTTAGAATTCCTTGCTGATTTTTTTAGGTATTTTTAATTCAGAAAAATCACAGTTTTGAAAAATTTTCCAGAGAGGGGTTCAATATTGTCGTATCGGGGTTCGATCGGAGTTTTAACTTCGTAAAGACGTCACCTAATACTCTAGCTAGGCTCTGATACCACTTTAGGGTTACTAGGCACTCTAAGGAGGTTCTACAAGGCATCAACCATGCCCGATTAAAATTTTAGCCGTGCCGAATAACTCTAAACAAGATCTTTGCTAGATAATTAGGGTAACACATGCAAGTAAATAATATTTATCACTAAGTGAATACGAAATACAACCTTTGTAGATCGGTCCTTCACTTCTAAAGCTCCTTGTTATAGTCCCTTCGCTGCGATCATCGAACTCCCGGACTCTCAGACGGCTCCATAAGAAGATTGCAACGGTATTGCTTGAAGTCTTCGAGGCCGAAGATGATCTACGTCGAGGGAATACGAACTCAAGCTTCTACTTCACTAACTAGAGAATTAGTGAAGCAAACACCCTAAACTAAAGTGCTAGTCTAGTAGAGGATGATGAAATAGAAAATGGGTACACTTTAGAATTTCTTTTATCACTATGTATCTCTCTCTTTATCAAACCCTAGAAAGAGATTGAAGGAGGAAGAAGATGAGCTCAAAATGAGAATGAAAACTAATCAAGGGAGAGAGTTAGCTAACCATAGGTGAGTGGGTATTATATACTAACTCATGTAGAGACATAACCATGACTAATTATAGTGGTTAGGTTTATAAAAATCCTAAGTAAAACAAAACTAGTGGACTTTAGTCAATGCACTCACAAGTTTCACGAAGCTTCATGCACTTGAACATTTATCCACTAATTTTGTATTTACTTTGTATAATAAAACCCCACCAATATAATTATAATGGTGTATGTCTCATACACCCATGTAGTGTGTATCAACAACCATGATACAATATGAACACAAATAAATATATATCACACATATATTAAGTTGTGCACAAGTGAAAAAAACAAATGCTTAAGTGAACCAAAGTTAGTTAATGTAAATTAGTATATCACATACACAATTATACACTAAATTATTAAATCAACACTTGACTTAATAATCCGGTTATATCATATATAACCGACTAACATCCAATGTATCGACTTATCGAATCAACCTTTGAATCGATAACCTGGTTATATCACATATAACCGATCGATACAAACATCGTGAGAATAGAATACGGTATCTCATACTCGCATAATTCTCGGTCCTGCACATATCACATATGCGCTCCTATTTCGTTTTGCCTGAGCCAGTAAAACCTCTATGTAGGATTCTAAAGACTCGTCAATACGCCGGCAGTAGGTGATGATCATATCAAGAACCCACAAGCCGTCAGCGGTACTAGCTGGACGTAACGGCTAACTGGGTATTGAGCGATCAGAAGATCAGCAAGCAAGCCCGCTCCAACTCCTGCAAAAAGCCTGACAGTGATACTACCGTACAGTCCGGTCTCCTTGTCTGATATATCGCATATCAAGTCTAGGGTTGGTAAACGTCAGACCCCAATAACCGATAAGTCATGCCGATATGAGGCTCATAACGGGTCGAGAAACTACTGGTAACACTTACCAGTAAATCTCTAAACCAGCCCTGGCCAGGGACTTCCCTGTTATGGCCAATCGAGCATAGCGCAACATCAACCCACAATACCGGGAGAGACGAAACCCCTCCTATCGCTCATTGCCTCCATGTGACTCGGGACTGTACCCAAAAACCACCGTTTTGCACGCCTACTTGGACATGGTAAGGTGGAAATAAAAGCACAGTGGGAATCATACAAGACTCTATGACGATCTCGGGTCTACAGACTAACCTGTACCGGTGTTACCAGAGAACTGCCATCTGACGTAAGGTATAATACCATCTGGGAGTTCTCGGTGAGTCCGTCTAGTGTACACAGTCTCCACTGAGCACCCGTATATCATCTTTGATGTCAAACACCAATGGATATGGGATCATCCATCGCCCATCTACATGGGTCGAGAAGCTATACGCTAGTCGACTCTGGTATATCGATGCCCCGTTTCGATACACCCACGACTAGGGACCTTGGAGGATGTACTTATGGACTACCATGTCCCCACTAGTATGATCCGCATCATAGTCTAGGTAGTCAAGTACATATCCTAAGGGCTTTACCAACATGTAACAGAGAGACAATCAGTATACACGTTAAGGTAAAGAGTAACCAGATAGCATACTATCATGTCGAGCAAGAAAGTCCTCCCTATATATGTCCAAGCATCCACTACAATATACATCTCATGTATAGTAATGGCCTCTAGGGCATACATATAACTAACAGAATGTTATCACTGCCACAAAATAGGACATTGGAAGTGCAACTGCACGGAGTACTTAGATCTCAAGAAGAAGCATGGGGATGCTTCCGCTTCAGGTGTGTTTGTGACAGAAAACTGTTTTTCAATAAAATCTGCTTCCTGGGTATTAGATACCGGTTTAGGTTCTCACATTTGCAATTCTATGCAGGGGCTGAGAAATAGCAAGGTTTTGAAGACAGGTGACCATACTCTCCGCGTTGGAAATGGTTCCAATGTACATACAGTTGCAGTGGGAGAGTATCACTTGGGGTTGCCATCTGGGTGTATATTGGTTTTGAACCCATGTTATTATGTACCTAGTATGCTTTGTAATATAATATTCGTTTCTTTGTTAGACAATGAAGGATATAATTTTGTATTGCAGAACAATGTTATGAACATTCACCTGAATCAAATGTTTGTTGGGTATGGTACGCTTAATAACGGGATATACGTCCTAAATCAACACACAGTTTTCAGCATACAACACACTAATAAAAGAAAACTTTCAGAAATAAATGAAGCTTTTCTTTGGCACTGTAGACTTGGTCATATTAACGAAACAAGACTAAATAAGTTACACAAAGATGGATATTTAAACCCATTTGAATATAAATCTTATGCGACTTTCCAGTCTTGTATCAAGGGTAAAATGACCAAAACTCCGTTCACAGGACACGGAGAAAGAGCTACTGAGCTCTTAGGCCTCATACATAGTGATGTATGTGGGCCAATGTCTACACAGGCTAGAGGCGGTTTTTCATATTTCATTACTTTCACTGATGATTTCTCAAGATTCGGTCATGTATTTTTATTAAAGGACAAATCCGAAGCTTTCGAGAAATTCACTGAATATAAACTCGAAGTAGAAAAACAAACCGGCTTGAGCATCAAAATACTTCGATCAGATCGAGGTGGGGAGTACCTCAGTACAGAGTTTGCAAACTTCCTAAAATAGAATGGGATTCTCTCTCAGCTCACTCCTCCTTACACACACAGCACAACGATGTGTCAGAACGACGGAATCAGACCCTATTTGATATGGTCCGTTCCATGATGAGTGATGCTGAGTTACCTGTCTCATTTTGGGGGCATGCATTAGAGACTGCAGCGTTTCTACTGAACAGGGTCCCAACCAAAACCGTGTCTACCACACCATATGAGATATGGCATGGGAAGAGACCATCTCTTAAAAGAATTAAGATTTGGGGTTGCCCGGCCTATGCTAAAAAGCAGAATCCGGAAAAACTCGAGACACGGTCGGTCATGTGTAACTTTGTGGGATATCCAAAGAATTCTTATGGATATCTTTTCTACTACAAGGAGGAACAAAAGCTGTTTGTTTCTCAGTATGCTACATTCTTGGAAAAAGAGTTTTTCACAAATAAAACTGATGGCAATGTGGTGGATCAAGAAGAGGTTCTAGAGACACAAACTACAAATGACGACTTGGTTGAACCGGCTGTTGCAATAGAAACTGTGGAACCTCGGCCACTCCGTAGGTCTGGTAGAACATCTCGCCCACCGGAGAGGTACTACGGTTTCCTCATTGATGGTAACAGAGAAGACTGCATCATGGAAGATGATGATCCTACCAGCTTTCAGCAAGCTATCACGAGTGGAGACTCTGTGAAGTGGCTGGATGCCATGAGATCCGAAATGGAGTCTATGTACACCAACAAAGTATGGACTTTGGACGTTGTACCCCCTGGGGTAAAACCTGTGGGGTGCAAATGGATCTTTAAAAGAAAGATTGGTGTAGATGGGCAGGTAGAGACCTATAATCCAAGACTTGTGGCGAAGGGTTTTCGTCAAAGCCCAGGTTTGTACTATGACGAAACTTTTTCTCCCGTAGCCATGCTTAAATCCATTCGAATCCTACTTGCTATAGCTGCTCACTACGACTATGAAATCTGGCAGATGGACGTTAAAATGGCATTTCTAAATGGGGATTTAGAAGAATGCGTTTATATGGATCAGCCAGAGGGCTTCATTAACAGTGGGAGCAGCGAGAAAGCATGTAGATTGCTTAAATCCATTTATGGGTTAAAGCAGGCATCACGGAGTTGGAACATCTATTTCGATGATGTTATCAAAGAGTTTGATTTCATCAAAAATCGAGATGAACCTTGTGTTTATAAGAAGGCTATAGGGAAAGCTGTCACATTCCTCGTATTGTACGTGGATGACATTCTTCTGATAGGAAATGATATTCCTATGCTACAGTCGGTCAAATCTTTCTTATCACTAAGGTTCTCCATGAAGGACCTGGGTGATGCCACATACATTCTGGGCATTAGGATATATAGGGATAGATCCAAGAGGTTATTGGGATTGTCCCAAACCAGGTACATCAACACCATCCTAAAAAGGTTTAGTATGGAAGACTCCAAGCGGGGTGCCTTACCCGCTTGCCATGGGGTCACTCTCTCTAAGGACTCTTGCCCAAAGACCGATGAAGAGAGAGCTCGCATGAGCATTATACCCTATGCTTTGGCAGTAGGATCTATAATGTATGCGATGTTATGTACACGCCCAGATGTAGCTTATGCACTTAGTGTTGTAAGCAGGTATCAATCCAACCCAGGGGAGAATCACTGGATAGCTGTGAAGAACATTCTTAAGTGCTTGCGAAGGACTAAAGAATTGTTCTTGGTGTATGGTAATGGAGATCTCCAAATGGAGGCCTTTACCGATTCCAGCTTCCAAAGTGATAAGGACGACAACAAATCCATCTCCGGGTTTGTATTTACCCTCAATGGAGGGGCGGTAAGTTGGAAGAGTTCCAAACAAGATACCGTTGCAGACTCTATGATGGAGGCTGAGTACATTGCTGCGAATGATGCCACCATGGAATCCGTTTGGATGAAGAAGTTCATCTCGGAGCTAGGAGTAGTTCCAACCATTATTGATCCAATACCATTGTATTGTGATAATAATGGGGCTATGGCGTTAGCCAAGAAGCCCAGGTCCTATTAGCGGTCCAGACACATCCTGAGGCGCTTTCATTTGATCCGGGAGATTGTAGATCGCCGCGAGATCGAGATTAGGAGAGTAGACACAAAGAATAACGCCGCGGATCCACTCACCAAGGCCCTCCCTCAGCCGCAGCATGAGCGACTTTTTGAGATGTTGGGTATGAGATACGCCAATAACTGGCCTTAGTGCAAGTGGGAGATTGTTGGATATATGTATGCCCTAGAGGCCATTATATGATAGTGGATGCATTTATACATGTATATATATCTATTCAGTATACATTTTTACTTGACATGATAGTATGCTATCGAGTTCTTCTTTATCTGACATGTTGACTTGATCGTGTTTTTATTTATTCATACATGTTTATAAAGCCCTGAGGATATAGGCTTGACTACTGTGATTATGATGGAGATCATACTAGTGGGACATCTGTAGTTTATAAGCATATCCTGAAAAGTCCCTAGTCGTAGGTGTATCGAGACGGGGCATCGATATACCAGAGTAGACTAGCGTATATGATACTAGAACCATATGATGGGCGATGGATGTTCCCACATTCATCGATGTTTGACATCGAGATCGTATATGGGTGCTCAGTGGTGACTGGTTACACTGGACGGACTCGCCGAGAACTCTTATATGGAATTATATCTATCGTCGGATAGCAGTTCTTAGGTGACACTGGTACAGGTTAGTCTGTAGACCCGAGATCGTCATAGAGTCTTTTGTGTTCTCCCACTGTACTTTGATTACCACCCTACCACGGCTCTACTGAGTCGTGCAAACAGGTGGCCGTTGGGTACAGTCCCGAGACACACGAAGGCGATGAGTGATAGGAGGGGTTTCGCCTCTTCCGGTATTGAGAGTTGATGCTGTGCTGTGCTCGATTGGCTAAATCAGTAAGTCCCTGGCCAGGGCTGTTGAGATTTACAGATAGGTGTTATCAGTAGATTCTCGATCTGTTATAGACCATTCATCGGCACGACTTATTGAGTTATTGGGGTCGACGTTACCATCCCTAGACTCGATATCCAGCATATCTGACGAAGAGACCGGACTGTACGGTAGTGTTGCCGGTTGGCTCGACGGGAGTTGTGACAGGTTCGCTTGTTTCTTCTGATCGCTCAATACCCGGGTGGCCATTACATTTAGCTGACCGCTTACGGCTTGGGGGTTCTTGATATGATCATCACCCACTGCCGGCGTATTAACGAGTCTTAGAGTCCCACAATGGAGTTACCTAGTCCAGGCGAAACGATGTGGTGCGCATATGAGATATGCGCGTGGACCCGGTTAAAATTCGCGTATGAGATACCGTATATTAATCGGGCGGTTTGCTTTTGGTCGGGTCATATGTGATATGACCGATTTGCTAAATCAAATGTTGATTTATCATTGACCATTAGTTTCTCACTTTAAACCCTTTCTTGTCTTTTTGTTGCATGCATGCATGTATGCATTTATTCTCATTTATGCACATTTGGATGTGCATGGACACATACATGTAAGTCCACGTTGCTCACCCCGGTTCTTACGGGGAGGCGGAAACGGCGAAAAACAATAATTTGGCACAAGGCAACATGGACTCAAAAGCAAGGATCTTGGCAAAACTAGAAACTAGCATACAAGTAGAGGCTTTAACTACTACGCTGTAGAAAATATACCTCACGGAACCGGTCCTTCGGGTCTTCTCTCCGCTGTCCGGCTCGTCCATCCACGCTCCGAGGGTCGATCCGGATCTTGGTCACCTCGGCGGCCTTCTTGAGTCGAAGATGATCCACCCGAGAGTTGTACACTAAGCTCTACCTCTAGCCGAGGCAACTAGGGCAACGAGATCGCTAATCTAGATGCACTAGGTTGTGTAGAAGAGAAAAATGGAAGTGTTTATCTATGTGGATTCTTTTTCTCTCAACACATGAGATCAAAAGAATTATCAAGAGGAGGAAGATGAAAGAGAAACTTTAGCAACCATGGAGCTTTTCTTTTCTTCTCACTTCAAGAGAGAGAATAATGAAAAAGATTAACTAAGGAAAATGAACCA
Organism: Agapanthus africanus; assembly: GCA_030015575.1. Classification (NCBI taxonomy): domain Eukaryota; kingdom Viridiplantae; phylum Streptophyta; class Magnoliopsida; order Asparagales; family Amaryllidaceae; genus Agapanthus; species Agapanthus africanus. Next base: position 61,521,547 of record JASDDO010000029.1, read on the forward strand.
TGGTTGCAATAATACACCCAAAACCATCATTACTAATCCTATCATGATAAAGTTGATGACACAAACGACTTGACCATTTTCATAACTCAAGAATTAAAAAGAAAATCAAAGAAGAGTGTAGACCTCTCTTGAAGGTCAATGGTCAACACGGTCAACGGGTCAACAAAGTCAAGATAGGTCTAAGTGGTCAAATGGTCAATGCAATTAGCCATCAAAAATCTATCACTAAAAGGATTAGTAAACAATGCCTCCGTTTTATAATGGTTTTGACCAAACGAATTGTCAAAACCCTAATGAGCCTGCCACATTACGGTTTTGGCCGAACCAACTGCCAAAACCCTAATGGGGCACCTCCTCCTTCATCACTCCTCAAAACTGTGCATACACACCCGCATCCGCATTCCGTAGAATGTGAATGCATAGAAGACAAAACAAATCCATCTGTGCAATACTAGGATCTGGCTTAAACCAAAGCCCACTAGTATTGCCTGCCCGAACAGCATACGTACACAAGTGCACGTAAGTGATCGTAGCCCTGCCGTAAAACCATACGGCCTCTACACGTTTCGCTCAGTGCAGGGAAACTCTCTGTGTGGGACTCTAAAGACTCGACACTACGCTGGCAGTGGGTTTAACCATAGACCGCAAGCAGCGCTAGCTGTACGTAACGGTCCCCAGGTAGATGTCGATAAGAAGGCCGATGAGGTAAACCCATCCGAACTCCTACTGAGCCTGTATGTGACAATCTCCGTACAGTCCGGTCTGTTCGTCGGATACATCGCATGGCGGGCCTGGGGGGCGGTGAATGTCAGTCCCCTAATAACGGTACAAGTCGTGTCGGAGTGTAGCCCAGAACACCCTGAGATAACACTGGAAACCTACCAGTATATCTCGCTTGCCCTGGTCAGGGACTACTTATGTAATGGCTCTCCTAGATACAGCGCGATGTCAACCCCCAATACCGGGGGAGACGAATCCTGTTTAACCGTCACTGCCTCCAAGTGCTTCGGGACTGCACCCAACTACTACCTGTTTGCACGACTCCTTTGAGCCGTGGTAAGGTAGTAATCTATGTACAGTGGGAACACACTCGAGGCGAAGTGACAGTGTCAAGTCGGCGGACTAAGCTATACTCATGTCATCTGGGAACTGATAACTGACGATAGGTATAATACCAACCAACAGTTCCCGACGAGTCCTGTCCAGTGTACTCGTAACCTAACGAGCACCCGCATACTATCTCAAGTACGACGTACTGACGGCTGTGGGACAGACCGTCTCCCCCGCTGGGATGAGAAGCGCATACGCTAGTCTACTCCGAAGTATCGATGCCCTGTCTCGATAGTCCTACGGCTAGGGACCTGTATAAGGATGTGCTTATGGATTACCCAGCCCCCATGAGTTTGACTGCCATCACAACGCTGGTAATCAAGCAAAGATCCTAAGGGCTCTACTAATATGTATATAAGCGATATGCTAAAAGAAACACATGCATATATTGAAGTAGAGACAAACCAAGTAGCATACTACCATTTTGAGCAAGATTGTCTATACAACTGTGAATATCCCAAGCTTCCATTAAGTAATATACAAGCTAGTATGATATAGTAATGGCCTCTAGGGCATATACACAAACAATCTCCCACTTGCACTAAGGTCATGTACTGGCGTATCGAAGACCTATCATCTCGATCAGCCGCTCGAACAGAGTCTGGGGTAGGGCCTTCGTGAGTGGATCTGCAGTGTTTTTTTTCCGTATTTACTTTCTTCACCTCGAACTCCCGGCGATCTACGATCTCCCTGATCAGGTGGTACCGCCTCAAAATGTGACTGGACTCTTGATGGGACCTGGGTTCCTTCGCTAAATCTATAGCTCCATTTTTTTCGCAATACAGCGGTATTGGACTAACAATGGTAGGAACCACCTGAAGCTTCATGAGTAACTTCTTCATCCAGACAGCTTCCTTTGCGGCATCGCAAGCAGCTATGTACTCCGATTCCATAGTTGAGTCAGCAACGGTCTCCTGCTTGGAACTCTTCCAGCAAACCGCCCCTCCATTGAGGGTAAAGAAATAACCCGACATGGACTTGGAGTCATCCTTGTCACTCTGGAAGCTGGAGTCAGCAAAGGCCTCGATCTGGAGGTCTTTTCCGCCATACACCAAGAACATCTCCTTAGTCCCTCTCAGGTACTTGAGAATGTTCTTTACCGCTATCCAGTGTTTCTCCCCTGGGTCCGACTGATACCGGCTTACAACGCTCAATGCGTATGCTGTTGCGCCATGGCAGCGCCCCGGCCGTCTATCCGAGGCCAAAATGCGGAATCAAAATTTTCTTAACTTTTAAACTGGCGCTACCGCGGACAATATACCCGGATCGTAACCATTAACCGATACTAGCTAACAAGAGAAAGGGTGAGAGATATACCGAGTGATCCGAGTCCTCCGGTCTTCTCGTCGTCGTCCCGATCTCCCGCGGAAACTCCGGTTGTCGCATCCTTGCCGGAAGGGCACCACATCGTCTGTATCTTTTACGGGCTCCCACCTCAATACCGAGGCAACTCGGGCACGAAGCAGGCTAGTCGACGTGCCCAAGGTTTGCTGTAGAATGTAGTGTAGATGATGCTTGTCTCATATGGGGTAATGAAGTTGCCATTGGATGGAGGGAAGTAAAGAATGAAATGGAGATGAACTTTGGTGTAACCAAATGAGATGATAATTTTCCCATTTCACCAAATGAAAATCACTCATCTTTCATTCTCAAGTGGCCGGCCAATATCAAGGAGGAAAATGGTGGGAGGAATCAACAAAGGGAGGTGAGTGTAGGATAAAGAGAATGGTGACCATATCCAAACATACATCAAACCCATACCCTTTCAAATCTTAATTAATGCAAGTAATGGTGCATTAAAAGAAAAGAAGGAAAAGGAATCTAAAGAAGCTATCATAATGAATACAAGTGCAAGAACCCCCCTCCACAAATGTTATTTGCACAATTGCAAATAACCCCCTCCATCGGAAAAGTCCGGCCGGGAAAGAACAAAGGAAAACCGGCCGGAACGGAATGCAAACTGGAAACTCCAGAAAACTGGTCCCGTAATAAATTACAGGAATACCCCGATACCGTGCATACACACCCGCAACTGTATTCTGACCGGATACAAATGCAATGATACAAAATCTACACTGTACTAAACTAGGATCCGGCTTAAACCAAAGCCGGCTAGTAATATCCGTTCGATCCTGATCCGTGCAATACCACACGTATCTGATCGAACCCTGCCATATATCCATACGGCTACTAGTACAAACCGTCCGATCCTGATCCGTGCAATACCGCACGTATCTGATCGGACCCTGCCATATCTCCATACGGCCTCTACAGCGTTTCGCCCGAAAGCTGAGTAACTGAAAGTGTGGTGGACTCTAAAGACTCGTCAATACTGTGGCTGTGGATTTAACCACTAGCACGTCAGAGGTATAAGCCAATACGTGACGGGCCACCAGCTATTGACCAAAAGGGACGTCGATGAGCGAACTCATCCTGACACCCTACTGAGCCTGTCAGTGACAATATCCGTACAGTCCGGTCCGTTCGTCTATGAGTATCGCATGGCGGGCCTAGGGGGTTGGTAAAAGTCAGACCCCCAAAGGCGGTACAAGTCGTGTCGGAGTGTAGCCCAGAACGCCCTGAGAAACTACTGGAATACCTACCAGTAAATCTCCTGCCTCGGCCGAGGGCTTTGCGTAATAGCTCTCCTAGACACAGCGCGACCTCACCCCCAATACCGGGAGAGACGAACCCCTGAAAATCCGCTCACTGCCTCCATGTGGATCGGGACTGTACCCAACTAAAACCTGTTTGCACGACTCCTTTGAGCCGTGGTAGGGTAGTAATCAAAGCATAGTGGGAACTCACACGAGACAAATGACGATCTCAGGTCGATGAACTAACCTGTACACATGTCACCAGGGAACTGCTATCTGACGTCTTGTATAATCCCAACTAGCAGGTTCCCGGCGAGTCCTGTCCGGTGTACTCATAACCCAATGAGCACCTGTATACATCTTAGGTGAACCAACTGACGCCAGTGGCTTATGAGACCGGCCACCGCCCCTCGTCGGGGTCTCGACTGTATACACCAGTCTACTAATGGAGTATCGATGCCCAGTCTCGAAACTCCCACGACTAGGGACCTTTTAAGGATGTGCTTATAGACTCCAGCTCTCACTTATATGATCGCCCTCATACTGCTGGCAGTCAAGCAAGAATCCTAGGGGCTCTATCAACGTGCAATAGCGACCTGTCAGGTCACCTAAAGCAGTACACGATGATAAAGGTAAACCAGATAGCATACTATCATCTCGAGTAAGACTGTTCTACCGGGATAGGTCCTCCCTCAATCATTGCAATCACTTGCTTGTGATCCAATAATTGACTCTGAGGGCACTATCTCCAACAATCTCCCACTTGCACTCAAGGCTAATTATTGCGATGTCGCATACTCACAGCCCGTGTGATACCGAACACCCAACTCCTCTACTAGTCAGTCGCACAAAGCCTGTTTGCGAAACTATTGCGTTCGAGGAAAAGCCTCAGTGAGTGGATCCGCCTAGATGCCTCTTTCTATGTCTCTCTATATCTCAAGTTCGCGGAGAAAACCATCTCCCGAAATGAGCAATACCTGTCGTGGAATGTCTGGATGTCTGATGGGACCTAGTTCATAAATGAACTCCAAATCCAAACTTCTTAGACTGTATCGTCAACTGAACTTAATCAGTATCCTGCGCCATGCCTCCCTCAGTATCTGCCTTGGATCAACTGTCCAAAATACTGCCCCTCGTCAGAAGGAAAACTATAACTCTGACAACCTCCTTTTCGTCCATGTCACCTTGGAAGCCTATAGTGATAACCGTCTCCTAAAGGAGGTAGCCGTTATCATATCCCTAGAACATTCACTTATGTTCTAAAACTGCTTCCGACTGTTCCTCCAGGATTGGATCAATATCAACTTATTGCATCTAGTGCAAGAACAACATCTGGTGTGGTACTTGACATCTCATGATTGACTCAATTGTCTAAGCAAGTGATCTGTTAATCATGCGTATCCCTCTCCCCTTTAGTCTGTAAGACACCTTTAGAGAGGGTGACTCCATCACCTGCAGGTACACTACCATGCCAGGAGTCGTCCATTCTAAATACTTATAGAATGCTGTGAAGGTACCCAGATTAGGAAACCACCCAAATCTAGATCTAAAACCATAGATCTAGTAACCAGAATGTCTGATATAATGTCCAAGTCCCTTGTGGAGAAACCACTGTGTGACGACCAAAGTATAACCGATCGTAGTATAGGAGTTTCCTTTCTACTACCTTCTCAACAGATCCATCCCCTATTCTGATGACGTCAAACCTATGACTGTCACATCAGAAACAGATGATCTAACTCCGCTATATCTGCTTTAGTCTATAAATAGACATAAGCCTGAAGTCCACCAATGCTTCCGCTGCTCCCACTGACTACGACAACCCTCTGGCAGAGTCATATAGACGTGCACTTCTAAAGCTAGTTTAGAACGACGCTATACTCATCCTCCTGCCGGGTCTCGCAGCCTGGAACAACAATAATGGCAAGTGTGGGTAAACAAGAACTTCCCTGTCACCGTCCTTGAGGCTACCGGAGTACCTCTCGGGTGCCTGAAGTTACCCACCTTATCTGCGGAGTGGCCAATGGAATGTCAAATCAGATTGAATCTTTAGGTTCCTTATCAAATCTTCAGTAATCGTTTGCGGTTCTGGAATCGCTTCCAGTTCTACCATACTCCCACTACTGTTTTTCTTAAAAATAACCATTTCTTTTTAAAATGTGGCGAGTTAAGAACAATATCACTATTGATCTTCCAGATGGTAGAAAGTCAACCCTCGTCATAGCCTGGGTCAACCCACAAACAGCCATTACAGAAACGTGCCTTGAGTTATCCAGAGTCTGGTTTTAATCATAAGCCGGACAACTCCCCGTACCTTAACAATGTTAAGATATGAACTGTACTATATCCAATATAGAACCAGAGGCACTGATTTAATTGAACCAGATTCAAATCATGCAGCTGTCTCCAGTGCATGTCTAATAAATGGAGAGAGGCCGATCAGCGTTACTCAACTTAGGAATGCTTCCAATTATGAGTAACCTGAAAGAGAAGCAATTTCTCTTTATCATTACTATCAACTGAATACCATACACAAGTATCTACATCTTCGATCACCTTGAAGAATCCCGATGCTTGCTATACCTGGTTCTCTACTCTATTCAAATACCTATAACTCCTCAAAACTTAGACCCTGTGTTTCTACGAAACATATGTCTAAGAACTAGAGAAGTTAAAAGTAAACAGAATATAGTATGAGGACCAACCCCTCTGTCCCAATGGACACTGGACAACATACAATACTCTGTATAAGTCCGCTGAGTCTAACAACTCTTTCACTGTGCGTCGTAGGTTGAAAACTGTACTTATGGTTAAGAAGAGTTACACCGCTGTTTGATGCTCCTTACCTAACCATCCACTGATATAGGTAAATGTCATCGACATAATATCAAAAGGTATATCTCACTCTATGAAAATAGACGTACAGATATATCAATTTGAAATTGGTGCACAACAGCGGATATTCAAAACCAAATATTTGCCGACCGGCAAACAGCCCAGGTGATCTCCTCAAATATCACCGATTACAACGAATCCCGATATAATGAGAATGATCACCCAATTCCCAATAACTTACTCCCACTCATCATCTGTAAAACCATACAGATATGAGAATCAAACCTGGTAAATACATACCCTGGAGCAAGTGTCTAATCGGGAAATCAGTTTTCTTTTAACAGTACACAGTTGAAACTGAAACATTGAAATGTTTCGGTGGGGTATTCCGGTATTCTTAGTAATGCCTCTTCCATTATCTAGATTCACAATTATAACCGTATAATTCTTTGCCACCTCACCAAATCCCTTTATATGTCTTTAGTCATTACCTTCTGCACATCCCTTTAGGCCAATTGGTTTTCTTCCCTCCGTACCGTTTGGCACCAGCCTATGGTTTGGAAGAAGACTATCCAATAAGCATAATGGGTGTACTGTCCTAGTCCTAGGAGCACTCGCAATGCGAGAGAAGGTGAAGATAAAAGACAACCGAATAAACCTTATTCCTATTTCTCCTGGACCAGAATCCATCCCCGAACTGGAACAAGTTCCTTTCGAGTTCGTATATAACCATACGATGGAGTATCCAAATAAACTGTGGATCTTCGTAGTGATACGGAGTGTCCTGGAGAAATACAAAGGTTATTTAGGTTTGGCGAAGATATACTCGGTTTGGTCGTGAATAGCAGTCGCAATTTACTTTGCCCTCTAACTAATCCCTTGCTTTGTCTTAACTTAATACCTTCTGCACACCATCGTTATGCTAATTGGTTTTCTTCATTCCCCGCCGTTCGGCACCAGCCTAAGGTTTGGAAGAAGACTATCCAATTTGCATAATAGGTGTACTATCTCCTAAAACAAGGAGTACTCGCAATGAGAGAAGGTGAAAAGAAAAGACAACTGAATAATCCTATTCGTTTTCTCCAGAACCAGAAACCATCCTCGAATAAATTCCTTCGAGTTCGTATCTAACCATACGATGGTTTTGTCCAATGGAAGTGGACGTTCGTAGTAATACGGGGTGTCCTGGAGAAAAGGGTAAAAGTAGGAGTGGCAATGAGGTTTGCAACTCTGACAATCCAAAAGCCAGTGTTAAGAAGGTTCGGTCAACTTGGTCACTGAGTCATAGTCTTAGGGTCGGGTCAATGGTCGCTGCCAGAGAGAGAGAAAAGAAACACTCAGCGTGCACTCTAACCTAGATCAAAATGGTTATCACTTTATCTAGTCAGGAAACCTCCCACTGTACCGTCAAATTCTCCTCCAAACCTGAAAGAAGAATTAGTCGGGATCACCCGAGGAGTAAACCAACTCATCAGTGGGAATCGGGATCCAACTATCATCGCATGATAACTTGACGGAATCCACTCAAGTCACCACACTCCAGAAGGTATGCGCATATCTGGCAAGTTTCAGTTCTTTTGAAACTCCCGATGTGATGTTTTTACCCCTAGGACTCAAGTGACCTTGACGGAGTCAACAAATCAAAGAGTCCTAGTCAAGTTCAACCCGTCATTATCTGGATTGCATTAAACCCACCCGTACGTGCCCTTGACGGAGTCAACAAGGCCGCACGACTGTCCTAATCAATCCCATTTATGCAACAAACAAGCACCACTTAGCTACCGTACACTACGCCTTGACGGAGTCAACAAACGCAGCACGAATACTAAATAATACCCATAAGAAATGACGGAGGGCTACGAATGGTTTTTGGCGAAAAACCTTTAACGTAATGAACTTGATATCGTTGAAGGAACTGCATAGCCTTTTATAAAAATATAGTGACGAAAACCTTTGCTAAAGAGGTCACTCCCGGTGAAGGGATCTCGGCTCTTTCCTCGTAGAATGAGGTGCAGGATATTCCAACTGAATACCACGATGCAAAGCAAAAGTAATCGGCTATAGTGAAGTTAATGCCCAGACGCAAACTTCTGTCCAAGGGGTCACTCCCGGTGAAGGGATCTCGGCCCTTGCCTCGTCGACTGAGGAGCAGGATATTCCAAATGAATACCACGATGCAAAACAAAAGTGAACGTCCTTGCAATAACAGCTTTTTGAAAAGTGTTCCAACAACATCAGAATAGGTTTGTTTATCTTGCATTGATCCGAATCAACGCAGTCCCATCAATTGATCACACCACAAAGAACGAAAATATACTGACGTACGTATATGCCATCCGCATTCGCCACTGGGTCCCGTCATTATCTGTTAGGTTAGCTAACTAAAGGCAGAGCGGGGACTGGACTAGCGCGGATGAAAAACATATACAACATCTACTAATATATATACCAATATATTATATTTCGCTCAAGGCGTGAATAAAATGCAACATCACAGAAATGTACAGCATCACAGAACAAAACAGATATCTGGAAGCCCCGGGTTTCACAGAGCCGCTGCTGAAACCCGACGTTCCCTGGTCGTGAGGATAGCCTGTGCAATGAAATCCTAGACCCCTACGGGCGCGGCAAGTCACCCGCCAAAACCTGAAGCGAGGCAGCCCCCTTCAGCAACGTGAATGGACCACCCAGCATTTCACGGAATCCGGTAACTTGGGCACCCCTCCTGAGTCAACCTGTACCCCATACGAGCGCGGCGAATAGCCCGCCAATCCTAGAGTGAAGCCCCCTCCGTCTCAATGCCATGAGATGCGGGCCCGTTGCCCTCGAGAACCCGGCTATCCGTGCACCCCTACGCGGGGTAATCCTAGAACAGAAAGTAAAATATACATACAACGGGTACATCGACCGCAACCAGGTCGTGCCCCAAAAGAATAATACAAACAGGCAGTGACGGCAGTCCACATGTCGGACGCTCGCCCCGCAATATCAAATGTACATATAAAACAAAACTGTACTAACATTGCATCCAGGCTATCCCCCACGACCGATCCGCAAAAACACAGCATAAACACAGAACAACTACGTGAAAATCACGTTCGCAAATCCGTCTAACCGGGCTATAGCAGTTAGACAGGATTTACCGATCAAGTGATATTCACGGTCGCAGATATAATGTAAATACTGTGAAATAATGTGTTTAGAATATCCGATCAATCAAAAATTAACAAGTGGGCCCCCAAGCAATACTGTAGCACTCACAGAAAATCTGGGCCCAATATTAATATTCCAAAACCCCAAAAATTATCCCAGAAGCCCACTGGAAAAATATAATACAGTGAAGAGACCAATGCGCGGCGGAACCGCGGCCCAAGGGGGGGTTTGGCCGCGGTTCCGCGCTTCAGTCATCGACTGACTGTGTCGAATTTTCCCAGTAGTCTTAGAATTTCATGTACATCAATTTTCTACAACCTGAAAAATTTTTAGAGCCGGAAAAAATCGACAGAAAACTGATGCATGCAAAAACGCGGATTTTGGAATTTTGGTCGATCGGATAAGTAAAACGCATTAGAAAAAGCTAGGCTCGGTTAATGGCATGGCTCTGATACCATGTTGCGCCGCGGCAGCGCCCCGGACGTCTATCCGAGGCCAAAATGCGGAATCAAAATTTTCTTAACTTTTAAACTGGCGCTACCGCAGACAATATACCCGGATCGTAACCATTAACCGATACTAGCTAACAAGAGAAAGGGTGACAGATATACCGAGTGATTCGAGTCCTCCGGTCTTCTCGTCGTCGTCCTGATCTCCCGCGGAAACTCCGGTTGTCGCATCCTTGACGGAAGGGCACCACATCGTCTGTATCTTTTACGGGCTCCCACCTCAATACCGAGGCAACTCGGGCACGAAGCTGGCTAGTCGACGTGCCCAAGGTTTGCTGTAGAATGTAGTGTAGATGATGCTTGTCTCATATGGGGTAATGAAGTTGCCATTGGATGGAGGGAAGTGAAGAATGAAATGGAGATGAACTTTGGTGTAACCAAATGAGATGATAATTTTCCCATTTCACCAAATGAAAATCACTCATCTTTCATTCTCAAGTGGCCGGCCAATATCAAGGAGGAAAATGGTGGGAGGAATCAACAAAGGGAGGTGAGTGTAGGATAAAGAGAATGGTGACCATATCCAAACATACATCAAACCCATACCCTTTCAAATTTAATTAATGCAAGTAATGGTGCATTAAAAGAAAAGAAGGAAAAGGAATCTAAAGAAGCTATCATAATGAATACAAGTGCAAGAACCCCCCTCCACAAATGTTATTTGCACAATTGCAAATAACCCCCTCCATCGGAAAAGTCCGGCCGGGAAAGAACAAAGGAAAACCGGCCGGAACGGAATGCAAACTGGAAACTCCAGAAAACTGTTCCCGTAATAAATTACAGGAAAACCCCGATACCGTGCATACACACCCGCATCTGTATTCTGACCGGATACAAATGCAATGAGACAAAATCTACACTGTACTAAACTAGGATCCGGCTTAAACCAAAGCCGGCTAGTACTATCCGTTCGATCCTGATCCGTGCAATACCGCACGTATCTGATCGAACCCTGCCATATATCCATACGGCTACTAGTACAAACCGTCCGATCCTGATCCGTGCAATACCGCACGTATCTGATCGGACCCTGCCATATCTCCATACGGCCTCTACAGCGTTTCGCCCGAAAGCTGAGTAACTGAAAGTGTGGTGGACTCTAAAGACTCATCAATACTATGGCTGTGGATTTAACCACTAGCACGTCAGAGGTATAAGCCAATACGTGACGGGCCACCAGCTATTGACCAAAAGGGACGTCGATGAGCGAACTCATCCTGACACCCTACTGAGCCTGTCAGTGACAATATCCGTACAGTCCGGTCCGTTCGTCTATGAGTATCGCATGGCGGGCCTAGGGGGTTGGTAAAAGTCAGACCCCCAAAGGCGGTACAAGTCGTGTCGGAGTGTAGCCCAAAACGCCCTGAGATACTACTGGAATACCTACCAGTAAATCTCCTGCCTCGACCGAGAGCTTTGCGTAATGGCTCTCCTAGACACAGCGCGACCTCACCCCCAATATCGGGAGAGACGAACCCCTAAAAATCCACTCACTGCCTCTATGTGGCTCTGGACTGTACCCAACTAAAACCTGTTTGCACGACTCCTTTGAGCCGTGGTAGGGTAGTAATCAAAGCACAGTGGGAACTCACACGAGACAAATGACGATCTCAGGTCGATGAACTAACCTGTACACATGTCACCAGGGAACTGCTATCTGACGTCTGGTATAATCCCAACTAGCAGGTTCCCGGCGAGTCCTGTCCGGTGTACTCATAACCCAATGAGCACCTGTATACATCTTAGGTGAACCAACTGACACCAGTGGCTTGTGAGACCGGCCACCGCCCCTCGTCGGGGTCTCGACTGTATACACTAGTCTACTAATGGAGTATCGATGCCCAGTCTCGAAACTCCCACGACTAGGGACCTTTTCAGGATGTGCTTATAGACTCCAGCTCTCACTTATATGATCGCCCTCATACTGCTGGCAGTCAAGCAAGAATCCTAGGGGTTCTATCAACGTGCAATAGCGACCTGTCAGGTCACCTAAAGCAGTACACGATGATAAAGGTAAACCAGATAGCATACTATCATCTCGAGTAAGACTGTTCTACCGGGATAGGTCCTCCCTCAATCATTGCAATCACGTGCCTGTGATCCAATAATTGACTCTGAGGGCACTATCTCCAACATATGCTACATCTGGTCCGGTACATAACTCGCATACATTATAGAGCCTACCGCAGAAGCGTAGGGTATAATAGACATGCGATCCCTTTCCAAATCAGTCTTGGGAGACATCTCTTTGGAGAGGGTGATTCCGTGACAAGCCGGTAGATTGCCGCGCTTTGAATCTTCCATACTGAATCTTTTCAGTATGGTGTCAATGTACCTGGACTGTGAAAGTCCCAACATCCTCTTAGATCTATCACGATAGATGTGGATCCCCAGAATGTAGTTGGCATCGCCCAGGTCCTTCATGGAGAACCTCTGCGACAAGAATCCTTTGACTGACTGTAACATAGGAATATCATTTCCTATTAGGAGAATGTCATCCACGTACAAGACGAGGAATACCACAGTTCTCCCTACAATTTTACTATAAATGCATGGTTCATCTGGGTTTTTGATAAAGTCGAATTCCTTAACAGTATCATCAAAGCAGATGTTCCAACTCCGCGATGCCTGCTTAAGTCCATAGATGGACTTTTTCAACTTGCACACTTTACCGCTGCTCCCACTCTGAATGAATCCCTCTGGCTGATCCATATAGACGCACTCTTCCAAATTGCCATTTAGGAAAGCCGTCTTTACGTCCATCTGCCAGATTTCATAATCGTGGAAGGCAGCAATGGCAAGAAGGATCCAAATGGATTTCAGCATAGCCACTGGAGAAAAGGTCTCGTCATAGTCCAAACCAGGTCTTTGACGAAAACCCTTTGTAACAAGTCTAGCTTTATAGGTCTCAACCTGCCCATCTACACCAATCTTCTTTCTAAAGATCCATTTGCAGCCTACGGGTTTTACCCCTTTTGGAGCAAAGTCCAAAATCCAAACTTTGTTGGTGTACATGGACTCCATCTCGGCCCGCATTGCATCCAGCCATTTTACCGAGTCGCCGCTCTGAATGGCTTGCTGGAAGCTAGTAGGCTCACTATAATCCATTGTGCAATCCTCTCTATCCCCGTCTATGAGAAAACCATAGTATCTCTCGGGCGGATGAGACTGCCTACTACTCCTGCGGAGTGGCGCTGGGATATCCGGTTCTTTTGAAACTTCTGGTTCTTCTAAGCTTTCAGTAATAGCTTAGGGTTCTGGAATTTCTTCCAGTTCTACTACGCTCCCACTGGCTTCTTTTTCTAAAAACTGATGTTCCAGAAAGTGGGCATGGAGAGAAACAAAAACCATTTGTTCCTCTGCGTAATAGAAAAAATACCCCTTGGTGTTCTTTGGGTATCCTACAAACATACACAGTACTGAGCGTGCCTCGAGCTTGTCCGCATGCTGCTTTTTTACAAAAGCCGGACATCCCCATATCTTCAAATACTTAAGACAGGGTTTCTTCCCACACCACATCCGATATGGTGTGGTAGGCACAGTCTTGGAGGGAACCTTGTTCAAAAGATATGCAGCTGATTCTAGTGCATAACCCCAGAAGGATGGAGGCAACTCAGCCTTACTCATCATAGATCGAACCATATCCAATAGGGTTCGATTCCTCCTTTCCGATACACCGTTGTGTTGTGGTGTGTATAGAGGAGTAAGCTGAGAGAGAATTCCATTCTCTTTTAAGTAGCCCAGAAACTCGGCACTTAAGTATTCACCACCTCGATCAGATCTCAGTGTCTTGATACTTTTGCTTGTTTGCTTTTCAACTTCATTCCTATATTCCCGATGTTAGTTATATGTATTCCCTAGAGGCCATTACTGTACATTGGATGTATATTGTAGTGGATGCTGGGACATATATAGGTAGGACTTTCTTGCTCGTCATGATAGTACGCTATCTGGTTGCTCTTTATCTTAGCATATATACTTTCTGTCTCTCTATTACATGTTGATAAAGCCCTTAGGATGAGTACTCGACTTCCAGGACTATGATGTAGATCATACTAGTGGGGCCTGGGTAGTCCATGAGTACATCCTTCATTGTACCTAGTCGTAGGAATATCGAGACGGGGCATCGATATTCCAGAGTAGACTAGCGTATATCTTCTCGACCCATGTGATGGGCGATGGATGATCCCATATCCATTGGTGTTTGACATCAGAGATGGTATGCGAGTGCTCAGTGGGGACTGGGTACACTGAATGGACTCGCCGAGAACTCCCAGATGGTATTATACCTCACGTCAGATGGCAGTTCTCTGGTGACACTGGTACAGCTTAGTCTGTTGACCCGAGATCGTCATAGAGTCTTGTGTGTCTCCCACTGTGCTTTGATTTCCACCCTACCATGGGTCTACTGGGTCGTGCAAACAGGTGGTTTTTGGGTACAGTCCCGATTCACATGGAGGCAATGAGCGATAAGAGGGGATTCATCTCTCCCGGTATTAGGGGTTGATGTTGCGCTATGCACGACTGGATATAACAGGAAATCCCTGGCCAGGGTTGTCGTGATATATACTGGTAAGAGTTATCAGTGGTTTCACGATTGTTATGGACCTCATATCGGCATGACTTATCAAGCTACTGGGGTCTGACGTTTACCACCCCTAAGCGAGGTATGCGACATATCAGACGAACTGACCGGACTGTACGGTAAGTGTTACTGGATGGATTCACAGGAGTGTGAGCGGGCTTGCTCGTTGATCTTCTAATCGCTCAATACCCGGGTGGCCGTTACGTTTAGCAGACCGCTTGCGGCTTGTGGGTGTTTGATATGATCATCACCTGCTGCCGGCGTATTGACGAGTCTTTAGAGTCCTACACAGAGGTTTCCTGGCTCAAGCAAAACGAAATAGGAGCGCATATGAGATATGTGCGGGACCGAGAATAATACCAGTATAAGATACTGGATTCTATTCTTGCGATTTGTAACATTGATCGGTTATATGCGATATAGCCGGGTTATCGGATCAAGTGTTGATTCGATAATTTGTTACTATTGATATTAGTCGGTTATATGCGATATGACCGGATCATTAAATCAAGTGTCGATTTAATTATTTAATGTATAATTATATATTTGATATATTACTTTACATTAACTAGTATTGGTTCACTTAAGATGGATTTTCTCACTTGATGTGCACATTGTATATATGATATAGTTTTGTGCACTAGTTTGGATCATGTTTGATGATACATGAAAACTTGGGTGTATGTTTGATTTGAACCATGTTTAGATTAATGGTTATGGTTTTAATTATTCACTTATTCAGTTTATTTATTTCTTTTGGCTAAAATGAAATGGTTGCTTATTTTGTCTTTTGTGGAAGCTTCATGAAGCTTTGAATTAGTAACCATTTTGTTTTATATTTAAACCTAACCATTAGCTAAACTAAGGTTTGCTCTCTACAAGAGTTAAATCTAACCCAAGGTTGCATTATGATAAGATCAATTTCATTTTATTATTCATTCATCATTCTCATGATATTTTTCTTCTTCTTCTTCATCTTCATCAAGAAGAAGAAACCTTGCTACCTCCAATGGTGAAATGATCAAAAGAGTGAGAAATCCAAATCTAAAGTCAACCCACTTCCTATTTCTTCATCCTCTACTACTTGCCATGTAGTAGAGTGTGTTGTCTTCACAAGTTTCTGTAGGGTTCCTAGGCACTCTCAAGAGGTCTCACAAGGCATCAACCATGCCAATTTCAAATTTTACGGGTGCCGAGAAACCCTAATACGGATCGTTGACTAGAAATTTAGGCGAAAAACGAAACTAGTTAACACTTTAACTAGAGGAGAAAGACTACAACCTTTGTAGATCCAGATCTCCACTTCCTTAGCTCCACGTAGGTGTCCTCTCGCTGTCCATCTCGAATCCCGAACTCATGCGTCGGCTTGATCGGAGAAATGGGCGGACTAGGTCGTCGGCTTCGTGCCGAAGATGATCTACGTCGAGGCATCACAAGTTCAAGCTCCGACTTCACTAAGTTGTGAAACTTGTGAAGAAAAAACCCAAAACAACTTGGCAAGAGGTAGAGGGTGAAGAAATAGGTGGTGGGTTCACTTTAGAATTGGATTTCTCACTTTAGATCTCAAGTTGCCATTGATGGCATCAAGCTTTCTATCTTGAAGAAGAAGGTCAAGAAGAAGAAAGAAATATGATAAGTCTCATTTAAAAATGAAACTAATATGAATACTTATCATATCTTGACCATGGTCGAGTGTAGAGATTAAACTAAGGTTAGTAGGAATGGTTAGGGTTAAGGATGAGATAAGGATGGTGGACTTTGTCAAAGCTTCAAGAAGCTTCAACATAGAAACAAAATAAGCCACCATTCTTAATAATATCCAAAATGAATAAATAAATAAATAACTAAGTAACTAATCAAAACCCTAACCAATATACATGTAACCATGGTTTAATCTTTACACAAACCCAAGTGAGGAAGTATCATCAAACATGATACAAACAAGTGCACAAAAACATATCACATATACAATGTGCATCAAGTGAGAAAATCCTTTTAAAATGAACCAATACTAGTTAATGCAAAGTAATATATCAAATATATAATTATACATTAAATCATTAAATCAACACTTGATTTAACGATCCGGTCATATCGCATATAACCGACTAGTATCCTATGTATCGGCTTATCGAATCAATCCTTGATTCGATATCTAGGTTATATCGCATATAACCAATCGACACATTCATCGCGAGAATGAAATACGGTATCACATACACACATTATTCTCACTCCTGCACATATCTCATATGCGCTCCTATTTCGTTTCGCTTGAGCCAGGAAACCTCTGTGTAGGACTCTAAAGACTCGTCAATACGCCGGTAGCAGATGATGATCATATCAAGCACCCACAAGCCGCAAGCGGTCTGCTAAACGTAACGGCCATCCGTGTATTGAGCGATCAGAAGATCGACGAGCTAGCCTTCTCACACTCCTGTGAATCCAACCAGTAACACTTACCGTACAGTCCGGTCTGTTCGTCTGATATGTCGCATATCAAGTCTAGGGGTGGTAAACGTCAGACCCCAATAACCGATAAGTCGTGCCGATGTGAGGCTCATAACGGGTCGAGAAACTACTGGTAACACTTACCAGCAAATCTCTGATCAGCCCTGGCCAGGGACTTCCCTGTTAAGGCCAATCGAGCACTGCGCAACATCAACCCCCAATACCGGGAGAGACGAAACCCCTCCTATCGCTCATTGCCTCCATGTGACTCGGGACTGTACCCAAAGACCACCGTTTTGCACGCCCTCATGGACATGGTAAGGTGGAGATCAAAGCACTGTGGGAATCACACAAGACTCTATGACGATCTCGGGTCTACAGACTAACCTGTACAAGTGTCACCTAAGAACTGCCATCTGACGTGAGGTATAATACCATCTGGGAGTTCTCGGCGAGTCCGTCCAGTGTACCCAGTCTCCACTGAGCACCCGTATACCATCTCTGATGTCAAACACCAATGGATATGGGATCATCCATCGCCCATCTCATGGGTCGAGAAGCGTATACGCTAGTCTACACTGGTATATCGATGCCCTGTCTCGATACACCCACGACTAGGGACCTTGAAGGATGTACTTATAGACTACCATGTCCCCACTAGTATGATCTGCATCATAGTCCAGGTAGTCAAGTACACATCCTAAGGGCTTTATCAACATGTAACTATAAGACAGTTTAAAGAGATAAGTGTACATGTTAAAATAAAGAGTAACCAGATAGCATACTATCATATCGAGCAAGAAAGTCATCTCTATATATGTCCAAGCATCCAATATAATATACATCATCTGTACAATACTGGCCTCTAGGGCATACATACAACTAACAATCTCCCACTTGCACTAGGGCCAGCTGCTGTAGTATCGCATACCGAGCATCCCGAAGAGTCTCTCAAACTGTATCTGGGGAATGGCCTTCGTGAGTGGATCCGCCGTGTTGTTCTTCGTGTCAACCCTCCTGACCTCGATCTCCCGGTGATCAACTATCTCTCGGATCAGGTGATACCGCCTCAGAATATGCCTGGATCGCTGATGGGACCTGGGTTCCTTAGCCAAAGCCACCGCTCCATTGTTATCGCAATACAAAGGTATTGGATGCTCAATGGATGGAACCACTTCAAGTTCAGTAATGAACTTCTTGATCCAGACAGCCTCTTTGGCAGCATCGTTGGCAGCGATGTATTCAGCCTCCATCGTCGAGTCTGCCACGGTTTCCTGCTTGGAACTCTTCCAGCTAACCGCCCCTCCGTAAAGGGTAAAGACAAATCCCGACTGCGACTTAGAGTCGTCCTTATCACTCTGGAAGCTCGAATCGGTAAAGGACTCCACTTGGAGTTCTCCATTACCATACACCAAGAGCATCTCTTTAGTCCTTCGTAAGTACTTGAGAATGCTCTTCACAGCTGTCCAGTGACTCTCTCCAGGATTAGCTTGATACCTGCTCACTATACTTAGTGAGTATGCTACATCGGGTCTGGTACATAGCATCGCATACATGATAGAACCTACAGCCGAAGCATAGGGTATCCCTTGCATGCGAGCTCTCTCCAAATCAGTCTTGGGAGACATCTCTTTGGAGAGAGTGACTCCAGAAATCGTGGGCAAGTTCCCACGCTTGGATTCTTCCATACTAAACCTTTTTAGTTTGGTGTCAATGTACCTGGATTGGGACAATCCTAAAATCCGTTTGTATCTATCTCTATAGATCCTAATTCCCAATATGCAGGAGGGATCACCAAGATCTTTCATTGAGAATCTTTGTGATAAGAAGAGCTTGACCGATTGCAGCATAGGAATATCATTTCCTATCAAGAGTATGTCGTCCACGTACAATACGAGGAAGACAACCTTACTATCTGCCACCTTCTTGTAGATACAAGGTTCATCTGGATTTTTGACGAAATCAAACTCTTTGATAACGACGTCAAAGCAGATGTTCCAACTCCGCGATGCTTGCTTTAATCCATAAATGGATTTAAGCAGCTTGCACACCTTCCCGCTGCTCCCACTGTCTACGAAGCCCTCTGGCCGAGTCATGTATACGCACTCTTCTAAATCACCATTTAGAAAGGCGGTCTTAACATCCATTTGCCAGATTTCGTAGTCATGATATGCAGCGATGGCAAGCATGATTCGGATGGATTTAAGCATAGCCACAGGAGAAAAGGTTTCGTCATAGTCCACACCTGGTCTTTGACGAAAACCTTTTGCAACAAGTCTAGATTTGAAAGTCTCCGCTTTCCTATCTACACCAAGTTTCTTTTTAAAGATCCACTTGCTCCCGATGGGTTTTACCCCTTCAGGAGCAACATCCAAAGTCCATACTTTGTTGGTGTACATGGATTCCATATCGGACCGCATAGCATCCAGCCATTTCACTGAGTCCCTACTCGTGATGGCCTGCTCGAAGCTAGTTGGGTCATCATCCTCCATGATGCAATCCTCGCTTCCACCGTCAATGAGAAAACCGTAGTATCTCTCAGGTGGACGAGAAACCCTACTAGATCGGCGGAGAGGCTGGGGTTCGTCGAGTTCTACTGAATCCTCTGGTTCTACCAAGTCTTCTTTTTCAGTTTGTATTGCTGGAACCTCTTCCAGTTCAACCTGAATGCTACTTGTCTCTTTCATAAGAAAACTCTTTTCTAAGAAAGTGGCATGTCGAGAAACAAACACTTTTTGTTCCTCGGAGTGGTAGAAGATATACCCTCGCGAATGTTTGGGATATCCAACAAACTTACATAGAATAGACCTTGCCTTGAGTTTGTCCGGATTTTGTGTCTTAACATAGGCCGGACAACCCCATATCTGAATAAAATTAAGACATGGTCTCTTACCATTCCATATCTCATATGGAGTGGTAGGCACAGATTTGGTTGGAACTCTATTCAATAGATATGCAGCAGTCTCCAGTGCATATCCCCAGAAGGAAATAGGTAACTCAGCTGCACTCATCATAGAGCGCACCATATCTAATAGGGTGCGATTTCTCTGCTCCGATACACCGTTGTGCTGTGGTGTATAAGGAGGAGTAAGCTGAGAGAGAATCCCATTCTCTTTTAGATAATCTCTGAATTCGTTACTTAAGTATTCTCCTCCTCGATCAGATCGAAGGATCTTAATACTTTTGCCCGTTTGGTTCTCTACTTCTTGTTTATATTCTCTAAATTTTTCAAAAGCTTCTGATTTGTGTTTCATCAGGAACACATATCCGAATCTAGAGAGATCGTCAGTGAATGTAATGAAGTACAAAGAACCATCCCTAGCATGTGTAGACATGGGACCGCATACATCACTATGTATTAGTCCCAAGAGTTCGGTAACTCTTTCTCCGTGTCCAATAAACGGAGTTTTGGTCATCTTGCCTTTGAGACATGACTGGCAAGTGTAATAAGATGAAAATTCAAACGGATTTAAATATCCATCCTTATGCAACTTAGCTAGTCGTGTCGCATTGATGTGACCCAGTCTACAATGCCACAAGAAGGATTCGTTCAGTTCAGAACTCTTCCTCTTGAGTGTGTTTTGTAAATTGAGGACTGTATTTTGATTTAGAATGAATATGCCATTATGTAATGAGCCTGATGCAATCAACTTTTGATCTAGGAATATGTTCATATCATTATCCTGTACTACAAAATTATATCCTTCTTTACTCAATAAAGAAACTGATATAATGTTGCACATCATGTTCGGTATATAATAGCACTCATTCAGAATCATAGTATCACCACTTGGTAATACTAGGTGATATTCGCCAACTGCTTTGTCTGCAACATTTGCACCATTCCCTACTTGAACGGAATGATCACCTTTTCCCAGTTCCCTACCTTTCCGTAGCCCATGTAACATCTTACATATGTGGGATCCTGATCCGGTATCTAATACCCAGGACGTAGGGTGAACTGAGAAACAGTTCTCAATGACAAACACACCCGAAGATGATGCATTATCATGCATGTTCTCCTTTTGGGCGGTGTGAGAATCCAGATATTCTCCTGTTTCCTGTTCATTCTTATAACACTTATAAGATAGAACGGGTTCAACGTTCCCCTGCACAGTATAACATGCGGGTTCGGTCAATACATCCATATTATTATCTTTATTAGGGCATGAAATGGTCGCTACCTGGAGAGAGAGAGAAGAAAACACTTTAGCGTAAGCTCGTGCAAGATCAGATTAGTTATTATCTTATCTAATCAGGATGGCTCCCACTGCTTTTTATCAAATCTTCCTTCAAACCCTAAAAGGAAAGATTAGCCGGGATTAATTACACACTAAAAGTTCGCCAATCTTTCAGCCAGGCCAGTGTCGGTACTTTGAGGGAGGTCACCCGTGCTTTCGCACGAGCCTAATTAATCTAAATCTCGTTTTCCCAGAGGCGTAACCCCGTTGACACCTTTCTAGACACCTACTTGATCAGCTAATTGCAATGTGTAAAACTCTCCCAGGAGTAACTCTTACTCGCAGTGGGTATCGGGATCCAACTATCTCATAGATGGTATGCAATCTCATTGCAAATTTCAACACTTGAAATTCCCGATAATATTTTGCCCCTAGCGTCCTATGACCTTGACGGAGGCCAAACAACCCATAGTCCGCTAGTCAAGTTCAACCCGTCATTTCCTGATTGAATTAAACCCACCCGCACGACCCTTGACGGAGGCCAAACAACGCCGTACGAATACCCTAATCCAATCGCATCATATGCTAGCAGATAAGCACTAGTTATCTACCGTACACTACGCCTTGACGGAGGCCAAACTACCGCAGCACGAATACTAACTAGTACTTATCTGAAATGACGGAGGGCTATGCATGTTTTTCATAAAAACCATGAGCGTAATGAACTTGATATCGTTGTAGAATCAAATGAAGTTTTGAAATGGAGTGATTTTGAGGCTTTTCTAGTTTTGCTAAAGGGGTCACTCCCGGTGAATGGATCGTCGGCCCTTTCCTCGTCGAATGAGGTGCGGGATATATCATATATATCACTGTGCAAAGCAGAAACTATAGAAGCAATCAAAAGTCAAACCGAGTGTGTAGCATCTACCAGTCATTGCTAAAGGAGTCACTCCCGGTGAAGGGATCTCGGTCCTTTCCTCATCGAATAAGGTGCAGGATATATCGCATATACCGCTATGCAAAGCAAGAACTGTAGCCACCCTTTTTTGTTTAAAATTTGATTCTACAACATCTTAGGTTTCTTTTCTTTCATTAATCACATTAATGAAGTCCCATCAATTAAGTACCTAAACATCACAGATAGATATGACGTACACTTATGCCATCCGCATTCGCCTCGATGTCCCCTCGTGCACCGTTAGGTTAGGTAACTAATGGCAGAGCGGGGCAGGGCTAGTACGGGTGTAAAACATAAGTAACGTCTATATAATATATCATATATACTATATACTGTATCCATCACTAAACATCATATGATCACATCACAGATATCGCAGCAGAAGAAATATATGAAATATTGGATATACTAGGACGTCCGTGTTTTCAATACGAGCCAGTATAAAACACGGATTCCATGGTCGTGATGAATAGCCAATCCCACACCCCTAGACCCCTACGAGAGCGGCAAGCAACCCTACCAATTCTAGGGTTAGGAGACCCGGACTCGACTCCTCGAGATGGTCTCCCACTGGACCCTAGAACCCGGTTACTTGTGCTCCCCTCCTTCGGTCTATCCTAATGCGGAAATGTAAACAATATACAAAAGGTGACAACTTCCGCAACCTGGAAGTGCCCCAAATAAAAAGAATATTACATACAAGTTTTTACATGAATGAAAATGAAAAACACTCATCTCACATAAAAAACCCCGGCTATTCAAACACGACGATCCAATATAACATATCCAGCAACACATAACATCACATGTCATCAACGTAAGTAAGTATGCATACCCCAATTGTCGTTGACGTATAGCAACGAAACCGGCGATATGAACATACTACACTTACGGTCACAGAAAAGAAAGTGTAAAACTACAACAGTTGGAATCCGCATCCTTTTTAGACATCACATGCCTAATCAAATGAAATACTTAGACATCACATGCCTAACAGTTATAAACCCCGCATTTTAGTCTCATTATCGAAAACTCTTTTCAATATCAAGTGAAACTAAACCGCTGGATTTATAACATTCATTCAGTTATCTCATAACTGTTTGTGAATTCCAATTATTGTATCACATTCCAGATAAACAGAAAAAGTTAAACTTTCCGATCAAACAGTCGAATACCCAAGTTTTCCCGATACAGATCAACACATGAAATAAGTCTAACAACATTCAGTTCGTGCCTCAGTACCAACGGTCCAGCCGTAGAAGGGTCAAGCCAACGCCTCACATGTGGTACGCCGTACTGCCCCAAACCCGAAGGTTCAAAGGGCAGTTCAAGACGGTCACATAATCGAGTTAAGGTTTGTTGTCTTCTAGAGGGTCCATCGCGTTACTTGTACTACTTAGAACGTCGTTAAACTACGGAAAAACCCAACACTTGGAAATTTCCCGACAGGGGAAAAATTGGGTATTTATATCCGGTCGAACTTTTTAACATATTCTAAAATTTATCCGGAAAGACACATAGACAAAATCTGATACTCCGATCGAAACACCGAATCCCCAAAACAATCCCAGAAAATTCAACTCTTGAATTAATATTAAAAATTCCCATAAAACTCAGTACCAGAAAAAAGGAATTACTGTGCAAAAATTATTGCGCATTGTGAACAGTAGGCGGCGGAACCGCGGCAGAAGCCATGCTTCTGCCGCGTTTCCACGGCGGTTTAGACGCATCATGAGCTCGTTTTGCACCACAATTCTTATATCTTCATGCCTATATTTTTAAGAATTTTTAATATGGAAAAATCCCATTTTTTAGAAAAAGTCCAGAGAGCAATATTTGAGTTGGGGTTTCGGGTCGATCGGACTTCAAACTCCGTCTAGACTTCGCCTAAGGCTCTAGCTAGGCTCTGATACCACTGTAGGGTTCCTAGGCACTCTCAAGAGGTCTCACAAGGCATCAACCATGCCAATTTCAAATTTTACGGGTGCCGAGAAACCCTAATACGGATCGTTAACTAGAAATTTAGGCGAAAAACGAAACTAGTTAACACTTTAACTAGAGGAGAAAGACTACAACCTTTGTAGATCCGGATCTCCACTTCCTTAGCTCCACGTAGGTGTCCTCTCGCTGTCCATCTCGAATCCCGAACTCATGCGTCGGCTTGATCGGAGAAATGGGCGGACCAGGTCGTCGGCTTCGTGCCGAAGATGATCTACGTCGAGGCATCACAAGTTCAAGCTCCGACTTCACTAAGTTGTGAAACTTGTGAAGAAAACACCCAAAACAACTTGGCAAGAGGTAGAGGGTGAAGAAATAGGAGGTGGGTTCACTTTAGAATTGGATTTCTCACTTTAGATCTCAAGTTTCCATTGATGGCATCAAGCTTTCTATCTTGAAGAAGAAGGTCAAGAAGAAGAAAGAAATATGATAAGTCTCATTTAAAAATGAAACTAATATGAATACTTATCATATCTTGACCATGGTCAAGTGTAGAGATTAAACTAAGGTTAGTAGGAATGGTTAGGGTTAAGGATGAGATAAGGATGGTGGACTTTGTCAAAGCTTCAAGAAGCTTCAACATAGAAACAAAATAAGCCACCATTCTTAATAATATCCAAAATGAATAAATAAATAAATAACTAAGTAACTAATCAAAACCCTAACCATTATACATGTAACCATGGTTTAATCTTTACACAAACCCAAGTGAGGAAGTATCATCAAACATGATACAAACAAGTGCACAAAAATATATCACATATACAATGTGCATCAAGTGAGAAAATCCTTTTAAAATGAACCAATACTAGTTAATGCAAAGTAATATATCAAATATATAATTATACATTAAATCATTAAATCAACACTTGATTTAACGATCCGGTCATATCGTATATAACCGACTAGTATCCTATGTATCGGCTTATCGAATCAATCCTTGATTCGATATCTAGGTTATATCGCATATAACCAATCGACACATTCATCGCGAGAATGAAATACGGTATCACATACACACATTATTCTCGCTCCTGCACATATCTCATATGCGCTCCTATTTCGTTTCGCTTGAGCCAGTAAACCTCTGTGTAGGACTCTAAAGACTCGTCAATACGCCGGTAGCAGATGATGATCATATCAAGCACCCACAAGCCGCAAGCGGTCTGCTAAACGTAACGGCCATCCGGGTATTGAGCGATTAGAAGATCGACGAGCTAGCCCGCTCAAACTCCTGTGAATCCAACCAGTAACACTTACCGTACAGTCCGGTCTGTTCGTCTGATATGTCGCATATCAAGTCTAGGGGTGGTAAACGTCAGACCCCAATAACCGATAAGTCGTGCCGATGTGAGGCTTATAACGGGTCGAGAAACTACTGGTAACACTTACCAGCAAATCTCTGATCAGCCCTGGCCAGGGACTTCCCTGTTACGGCCAATCGAGCACTGCGCAACATCAACCCCCAATACCGGGAGAGACGAAACCCCTCCTATCGCTCATTGCCTCCATGTGACTCGGGACTGTACCCAAAGACCACCGTTTTGCATGCCCTCATGGACGTGGTAAGGTGGAGATCAAAGCACAGTGGGAATCACACAAGACTCTATGACGATCTCGGGTCTACAGACTAACCTGTATAAGTGTCACCTGAGAACTGCCATCTGACGTGAGGTATAATACCATCTGGGAGTTCTCGGCGAGTCCGTCCAGTGTACCCAGTCTCCACTGAGCACCCGTATACCATCTCTGATGTCAAACACCAATGGATATGGGATCATCCATCGCCCATCTCATGGGTCGAGAAGCGTATACGCTAGTCTACACTGGTATATCGATGCCCTGTCTCGATACACCCACGACTAGGGACCTTGAAGGATGTACTTATAGACTACCATGTCCCCACTAGTATGATCTGCATCATAGTCCAGGTAGTCAAGTACACATCCTAAGGGCTTTATCAACATGTAACTATAAGACAGTTTAAAGAGACAAGTGTATATGTTAAGATAAAGAGTAACCAGATAGCATACTATCATATCGAGCAAGAAAGTCATCTCTATATATGTCCAAGCATCCAATATAATATACATCATCTGTACAATACTGGCCTCTAGGGCATACATACAACTAACAGTTTCTTGACTTGGCGAAGGCGGAGCTCGAGTTTGAGTTGCCTCGACATAGATCATCTTCGGCATCGAAGTCAACGACCTAGCCCGATCATTTCTCCGAAGAAACCATCGCCGGAATCCGGGATCCGATGATCGCAGCGAAGAGACATCGTCACGGAGCTATGGAGGTGGACTACCGGATCTACAAAGGTTGTATTTTCCGTTCACTCTTAGTTAAGTTGTTAACTAGTTGCTTGTTATCGCCTATACCTCTAGTAACGATCTAGTTTAGGGTTCTTCGGCAAACATAAATTTTGAATTGGACATGTTTGATCTGTTGTGAGACCTCATGGGTGTGCCTAGGAACCCTACAGTGGTATCAGAGCCTAGCTAGAGCCTTAGGCGATGGGTAGACGAAGTTAGAGATCCGATCGAACCCCGAAACCCCAATCAAAACGCCTCTCTGTACTTTTTTCAAAACTGTTGAATTTTGTGAATTAAAAATATGCAAAAAAATGAGCAGGAAAAACTAAGAATTACTGTGAAGTTTGGGCCCCTAATTCGATAATTGGACCGCGGAACCGCGGCCAAACCAGGGGTTTCGCGGCGCTTCCGCGGCCCAAATTTGGACTTAGTCCCTCAAATTTCATATATTTATTCTTAGGTCCTTTCTTGGCAATTTTTTATGTGAATTTTTTAATTCCACTCAGGTGTTCAGTTTTCTAGGGTTTTATTGGGGACTCGTTAATTTGATCGGATAATTTAACCTCGTTTATGTTGTGTTTCCGGATATTTTAGAAACTGTTAAAGGGTTCGACCGGATATAAATACCCATTTTTTCCCGTGCCGGAAAATTTCCAAGTGTTGGATTTTTCCGTAGTTTAAGAATGTTCTAAGTAGTGCAAGTAACGCGATGGACCCTCTAGAAGAAAACAAACCTTAACTCGATTATGTGACCGTGTTGAACTGCCCTTTGAACCTTAAGGTTTGGGGCAGTACGGCGTGCCACATGTGAGGCGTTGGCTTGACCCTTCTACGGCTGGACCGTTGGTACTGTGGTATGAAGTGAATGTTTTTGAACGTATTTCATGTGTTGATCTGTTTCTGGAAAACTTGGGTGTTAGATTGTTCGATCGGAAAGTTTAACATTTTCTATTTATCTGGAATGTGATACAATAATTGGAATTCACAAGAAGTTATGAGAAAACTGAATGAATGTTATAAATCAAGCACTTTAGTCTCACTTGATCGGTTGCCACGGAATTTTGATGTGATCAAAAGTTCGTCGCAATCGCGTAGCGTACGCGGATACTCGCCGGGTAAACTTAATAGACAGCCTCACCCCATAGCCCCGACCAAGTGACTGTAGGAGAACCCCGTCGCCGAAAGCATCCGTTCGGGTGCTCGCGGCAGCGGTGTTCTGCCTTGGTGCACTTCGTCGACGGCGTCGAGGGTGCGGCCGCCTACTAATGTTTGCGACGAGCATTCGATCAGGATATCGGGAGTCTTGTTGAATTGCCCGACTTGATATTGAAAAGTGTTTTCGATAATGAGACTAAAATGCGGGGTTTATAATTGTTAGGCATGTGATGTCTAAGGAATTCATTTGGTTAGGCATGCGATGTCTAAAGAGTTTGCGGATTCCAACTGTTGTAGTTTTACACTTTCTTTTCTGTGACCGTAAGTGTAATATGTGTTATCACCGGTTTCGTTGCTATATGTCAACGACAATTGGGATGCGTATATTTACTTACGTTGATGACATGTGATGTTATGTGTTGCTGGATATGTTATATTGGATCGTCGTGTTTGAATAGCCGGGGTTTTTATGTGAGATGAGTGTTTTTCATTTTCATTCATGTAAAAACTTGTATGTAATATTCTTTTATTGGGGCACTTCCATGTTGCGGAAGATGTCACCGTTTGTATATTATTTACTTTTCCGCATTAGGATAGACCCAAGGAAGAGGGCACAAGTAACCGGGTTCTAGGGTCCAGTGGGAGACCATATCGAGGAGTCGAGTCCGGGTCTCCTAACCCTAGAATTGGTAGGGTTGCTTGCCGCTCTCGTAGGGGTCTAGGGGTGTGGGTTTGGCTATTCATCATGACCGTGGAATCCGTGTTTTATACTGGCTCGTATTAAAAACACGGACGTCCTAGTATATGCAATGTTTCATATGATTCTTCTGCTGTGTTATCTGTGATGTGATCATGTGATTTGTTCAGATAGATATAGTATATAGTATATATGATATATTATATAGACGTTGCTTATGTTTTACACCCGCACTAGCCCTGCCTTGCTCTGGCATTAGTTAGCTAACCTAACGGTGCAGACGGGATATCGAGGCGAATGCGGATGGCATAAGCGTACGTTATATTTATCTATGATGTTTAGGTGGACTTAAATGATGGGATAATCATTAATGAGATTAATGAAAGAAAATAAACCTAATTGATGTTGTGGAATCGAATTTCAAAATAAAACAGGTAGCTACAGTTCTTGCTCTGCATCGCGGTGTTCCTTGTAGAACATCCTGCACCTTATTCGATAAAGAAAGGACCGAGATCCCTTCACTGGGAGTGACTCCTTTAGCAATAACTGGCAGATGCTACAACACTCGGTTTGTCTTTTGATTGCTTCTATAGTTTCTGCTTTGCACAGTGATATATATGATATATCCCGCACCTCATTCGACGAGGAAAGGGCCGACGATCCCTTTGCCGGGAGTGACCCCTTTAGCAAAACTAGAAAAGCCTCAAAAACATTCCATTTAAAAACTATTTGATTGCGCAACGAGATCAAGTTCAAAGCGTTAAAGGTTTTCACAAAAACCATTCGCAACCCTCCGTCATTTTAGGAAGTAGAGTACTTAGTATTCGTGCTACATTTGTCGACCATAGCCGAGGCGTAGTGTGCGGTAGCTAAGTGATGTCTTCCTATACAGCATATGCTGCGATTAGTTAGGACAGTCATGTGGCTTTGTTGACCTTAGCCAAGGGTCATGTGGGTGGGTCTAATTAATCACGATATGACGGGTAGAACTTGACTAGTACCTATGATTTGTTGACCTTAGCCAAGGTCATAGGTGCTAGGGGTGAAAATCGTTATCGGGAGTTTCAAGTGTTGAAACTTGCAATGAGATTGCATACCTTTTATATGATAGTTGGATCCCGATACCCACTGCGAGTAATTGTTACTCCTGGGAGAATTTTGCACTTTACAAATTAGCCAATCAAGTAGGTGTCTAGAAAGGTATCAACGGGGTTACGCCTCTGGGAAAATGAGGTTTACTGTAATTAGGTCCGTGCGAAAGCACGAGGAACCTCCCTCAAAGTACCGACACTGGCCTGGCTGAAAGATTGGTGAACTGGTAGAGTGTAATTAATCCCGGCTAGTCTTTCCTTTTAGGGTTTGAAGGAAGATTTGATAAAAACAGTGGGAGCCATCCTGATTAGAGAAAATGTATAACCAATCTAATCTTGCAAGAGCGCACGCAGAGTGTTTTCTTCTCTCTCTCTCCATGTAGCGACCAAATCATGCCTTAATCAAGATAATAATATGGATGTATTGACCGAACCAGCTTGTTATACTGAGCTGGGGTAACTTGGTCCCGCTCCCACTTATAATTGTTATAAGATAGAGCAGAAAATTGGGGAATACCAGGATTCCCATGCCGCCCAAACGAAGAAAGTGCATGAGATGCATCTCCTTTGGGTGTGTTCATTATAAAGAACTGTTTCTCAATATCCTCTGCATCCTGGGTATTTGATGCTGGATCAGGATCGCAGATATGTAATCTGTTACATAGGGCTACAAAAAGGCAGAGAACTGAGAACGGGTGATAAGTTTCATGAGACAGAAAACGGGGCAAGTGTTGCAGCCAGGTCTGTTGGTCACTGTCACCCTGTATTACAAATACATTGATTCTGAACAAATGTCGTTAGATACCGAACCTGATATACAAAATCATATCAGTCTCTTTATTAGTAAAGAAGGATATAATTTTGTATTGATGGATAATGTTTTGAACATTTCCTATATCAAAGGTTGATCGGTTCAGGCACGTTATCTAAAAGCATTGACGTTCTAAATCAAACTACAGTTCTTAGTTTTCAGAACACACATAAGAGGAAGAGTTCAGAAATGAACGGATCCTTCTTGAGGCATTGTAGACTAGGTCATATCAATTCGACCCGACTGGCTGAAGTTGCATTCTAGATGCATATTTAAATCGGTTTGAATTTACATCTTGTGAAACTTTCCAGTCATGTCACAAAGATTATATGACCATAGCTCTGTTTATTGGAAACAGAGAAAGAGTTAATGAACTTTTGGGAATGATACATGATGATGTATGTTAGGTCCCCTGTCTACACATGCCAGGACCCGTTCTTTGTACTTCATTACGTTCTCTGATGATCTCTCAAGATTCAGTCATATGTTCCTGTTGAAACATAAGTCCGAAACTTTTGAGATATTCATAGAATATAAGTTAGAAGTAGAGAACCAAAATACGGGTATAAGTATTATGTCCTGTGATAAGATCAGGGAGGAGAATACTTGTGCATGGAATTCTTGGACTATTCTAAAAGAAAATGAGATTCTCTCTCAGTATTACTCCTCTGAATACACCACAGCACAACGGTGTATCAGGGCGGAGCAATCGCACCGTATTAGATATGGTGTGCTCTATGATGAGTATTACTGAGTTACCCATTTCCTTTTAGGGTTGTGCACTTGTGAAGTTGCATACCTATTGAATAGGGTTCGAATTAAATCAGTGCCTATCACTCCATATAAGATATGGTATGGGAAGAGCCTATCTCTTAAGAAAGTTAAGATTTGGGATTGTCCGGCCTATGTCAAAAGCAAAATCCGGACATGATCGAGGCAAGGTCTGTTCCATAGAATTGGAAAGGTTCCAGCTATACAAAACTGCAGCTGATGATTTGACAGAACCAAAGGATTCAATAGTCCTCGACGAACCTCGGCCTCTCCATCGAACTAGCAGGGTTCCTCATCCGCTTAAGAGATACTTCGGTTTCTCGATGACAGTGGGAGCGAGGGATGCGTCATGAGATGATAACCCAACTAGTTTCGAGCAGGCCATCGAGAGTAGGGACTCTGTTAGAATGGCTGGATGCTTAGCGATCTGAGATGGAATCCATGTACACCAACAAAGTATGGACTTTGGTTGCGATATCTGAAAGGTTATATCCCCATGAGGAGCAAGTATATCTTGAGAAGATTACTTGGTGTAGATGGAAAGGTTAAGACTTTCAAAGCTAGACTTGTTA
The DNA here is from genome assembly GCA_030015575.1 of Agapanthus africanus. Taxonomy (NCBI): domain Eukaryota; kingdom Viridiplantae; phylum Streptophyta; class Magnoliopsida; order Asparagales; family Amaryllidaceae; genus Agapanthus; species Agapanthus africanus. Next base: position 61,553,339 of record JASDDO010000029.1, read on the forward strand.
AAGGTTTCTGTCATCGACCAGGCTTGGATAATGATGAAACCTTTTCCAAGGGACTATGCATAAGTCCATCCAGATCCTACTTGCCATTGCTGCATACCATGACTACGATATCTGGTGGTTGGGTGCCATGACTGCTTTTCTAAAAAGATTTAGAAGAGAACGTTTATAAGCACACATCCAGAGAGCTTCATAAACAGTGGGAGCAGCGGAAACGTGTGCAAGTTGCTTTATAAGATAAAGCAGATATCGCGGAGTTGGAACGTCTGTTTTGATGTGATAGTCAAAGCTTTTGACTTCATCAAAATGGTAGATGAACCTTGTATATACAAAAGGGTAGTAGGGAGTATGGTGGTGATCCTCGTAGAGTACGTGGATGACATACTCTTGATAGGAAAAGAGTTTCCTGTGCTACACTTGGTCAATCTCCGCTTATCACAAAGATTCTCCAAATAGGATAAAGGTGATACCTCCTAAATCCTAGGATATGGATCTATGAGATAGATCTAAATGGATGTTTGGATTCTCACTAGCTGTAGTAAGATAATATCAATCGATCCTGGGGAGAATCACTGGAAAGGGTTCCAGGGTGATAAGGATGACTGAATATCAGTCGCAGGCATTGTCTTTACCCTCAGTGAAGGGACGGTATGTTGGAAGAGTTCCAAGCTAGTTACCGTGGCAAACTAGACGATAAAGGCTGGTAACATCGCTATTAAAGATACCACCAAAGCGGCAGTTTGGGTGTATATTGGTTCATAAGATGAACTAGGTTCCTACCATTGTATGACAATGGATGTGTGGCTTTGGCCCATGAACCCTGGTCCCATCAGTGACCCAGACATATTCCGAGGCAGCATCACCTGATCATGGAGATAGTTGATCTCCAGACTGATCGAGGTTTGGAGAGTAGACTCAGAGGACAACACGGCGGATCCACTCACGAAGGCCTTTTTCCCAGAGAGAGACATATATGGGATGGTTGAGTATTACATACTACAACCACTGCTACAGATGGCCCTAGTGCAAGTGGGAGATTGTTAGTTATATGTATGCCCTAGAGGCTATTACTGTATATTGGATGTATATTATAGTGGATGCTGGGATATATATAGGTAGGACTTTCTTGCTCGACATGATAGTACGCTATCTGGTTGCTCTTTATCTTAGCATGTATACTTTCTGTCTCTCTATTACATGTTGATAAAGCCCTTAGGATGAGTACTCGACTTCCAGGACTATGATGTAGATCATACTAGTGGGGCCTGGGTAGTCCATGAGTACATCCTTTATTGTTCCTAGTCGTGGGAATATCGAGACGGGGCATCGATATTCCAGAGTAGACTAGCGTATATCTTCTCGACCCATGTGATGGGCGATGGATGATCCCATATCCATTGGTGTTTGACATTAGAGATGGTATGCGGGTGCTCAGTGGGGACTGGGTACACTGAATGGACTCGCCGAGAACTCCCAGATGGTATTATACCTCACGTCAGATGGCAGTTCTCTGGTGACACTGGTACAGCTTAGTCTGTTGACCCAAGATCGTCATAGAGTCTTGTGTGTCTCCCACTGTGCTTTGATTTCCACCCTACCACGGGTCTACTGAGTCGTGCAAACAGGTGGTTTTTTGGTACAGTCCCGATTCACATGGAGGCAATGAGCGATAGGAGGGGATTCGTCTCTCCCGGTATTGGGGGTTGATGTTGCTCTATGCACAACTGGACATAACAGGAAATCCCTGGCCAGGGTTGTCGTGATATATACTGGTAAGAGTTATCAGTGGTTTCACGATTGTTATGGACCTCATATCGGCATGACTTATCAAGCTACTGGGGTCTGACGTTTACCACCCCTAGGCGAGGTATGCGACATATCAGACGAACTGACCGGACTGTACGGTAAGTGTTACTGGATGGATTCACAGGAGTGTGAGCGGGCTTGCTCGTTGATCTTCTGATCGCTCAATACCCGGGTGGCCGTTACGTTTAGCAGACCGCTTGCGGCTTGTGGGTGTTTGATATGATCATCACCTGCTGCCGGCGTATTGACGAGTCTTTAGAGTCCTACACAGAGGTTTCCTGGCTCAAGCAAAACAAAATAGGAGTGCATATGAGATATGTGCGGGACCGAGAATAATACCAGTATAAGATACTGGATTCTATTCTTGCGATTTGTAACATTGATCGGTTATATGCGATATAGCCGGGTTATCGGATCAAGTGTTGATTCGATAATTTGTTACTATTGATATTAGTCGGTTATATGCGATATGACCGGATCATTAAATCAAGTGTCGATCTAATGATTTAATGTATAATTATATATTTGATATATTACTTTACATTAACTAGTATTGGTTCACTTAAGATGGATTTTCTCACTTGATGTGCACATTGTATATATGATATAGTTTTGTGCACTAGTTTGTATCATATTTGATGATACATGCAAACTTGGGTGTATATTTGATTTGAACCATGTTTAGATTAATAGTTATGGTTTTAATTATTCACTTATTCATTTTATTTATTTTCTTTATTTCTTTTGGCTAAAATGAAATGGTTGCTAATTTTGTCTTTTGTGGAAGCTTCATGAAGCTTTGAATTAGTAACCATTTTGTTTTATACATAAACCTAACCATTAGCTAAACTAAGGTTTGCTCTCTACAAGAGTTAAATCTAACCCAAGGTTGCATTATGATAAGATCAATTTGATTTTATTATTCATTCATCATTCTCATGATATTCTTCTTCTTCTTCTTCTTCATCTTCATCAAGAAGAAGAAACCTTGCTACCTCCAATGGTGAAATGATCAAAAGAGTAAGAAATCCAAATCTAAAGTCAACCCACTTCCTATTTCTTCATCCTCTACTACTTGCCATGTAGTAGAGTGTGTTGTCTTCACAAGTTTCTTGACTTGGCGAAGGCGGAGCTCGAGTTTGAGTTGCCTCGACGTAGATCATCTTCGGCATCGAAGTCAACGACCTAGCCCGATCATTTCTCCAACGAAACCATCGCCGGAGTCCGGGATCCGATGATCGCAGCGAAGAGACATCGTCATGGAGCTATGGAGGTGGACTACCGAATCTACAAAGGTTGTATTTTCCGTTCACTCTTAGTTAAGTTGTTAACTAGTTGCTTGTTATCGCCTATACCTCTAGTAACGATCTAGTTTAGGGTTCTTCGGCACACATAAATTTTGAATTGGACATGTTTGATCTGTTGTGAGACCTCATGGGTGTGCCTAGGAACCCTACACCCGAAGCCTTGGATTTGTGCTTCATTAAGAATACATGCCCATACCTAGAGAAATCATCTGTGAAAGTAATGAGGTATGAATAACCACTTCGTGCATATGTAGACATTGGACCATACACATCACTGTGTATGAGTCCTAAGAGCTCGCTTGCTCTTTCTCCGTGTCCAGTGAACGGAGTCTTTGTCATCTTTCTCATGAGACAAGATTCACAAGTGGCATAAGACTGGTACTCGAACGGATCCAAGTATCCTTCTTTATGTAACTTTGTCAACCGTGTCTCATTGATGTGACCCAGTCTACAATGCCAAAAGAAAGCCTGATTTAATTCCGGAGACTTTCTTTTAAGTGTGTTCTGGACACTGAAGACCTGAGCTTGATTCAAAACGTATATACCGTTTTTTAATGTACCTAACCCAATCAGTACTTGATTTAGGTGGATGTTTACTACATCGCTTACAAAAGTAAAATCATATCCTTCCTTAGATAGTAAGGATACAGATATGATGTTACAAGTCGCACCTGGTACATAAAAATAGTCACGCAGAATCAATATCTGCCCAGTTGTCAGTCCTAGATGATATTCCCCTATGGATTCAGCATACATGCTCATTCCGTTAGCAACCCTGAGAGTCATATCACCTTTCCTGATAACCCTACAGTTTCTCAGAGCCTGTAACGAATTACAGATATGAGATCCTGATCCGGTATCCAATACCCAGGAAGTAGGGTTAACTGACATACAGTTCTCTATTACAAACACACCCGAAGCCGAAGCCACAACATGCTTCGAATTCTGGCACCTGGCTTTGCAAGCCCTGCAATCCTTCTGTCCATGTTCATTCCCGTAACAATAGGAACATCCTTCTTTTACTACATCTATTCCCGAAACTTCTGCCCTTCCCTTTCTTTCTACTTCCCTGGTTTCCTTCAGGGTAGTAGGTAGAGACTGTTGAACTAAGTCAGCATCTGACCCGTTCTTCAACGTGGTCTTCAGGTCCGTGAGCTCAAAAGAGCTGGTCTCTGTAAGGACGTTTCCCCCTACAAATGACCCGATAGCCAACCTCGCTGGAAGCAATTCGTTCGAGGTCTCATATCTTGCAATACGAGATTGCTCTCCATATAAATCTTTCTTATGGAGGAAGATAGAAACTGTGTCTATCTTCTCGTGCTGCCTCTGGTATGCACCATCAACTGAGGCTAACACGAGGCACTTGGCTTTCGCACAGTCTTTTTCCGATGTTCTATGGATATGAATATCCGTGACAGGGGAAGCTGGACCTGAGACGGCAGGGGTTGGATCAGTCAAGAGGTGTCCCAGCTTGTCATGGGCAATGGATATCTGGACAAACCTTTGCCAGTCATAACAGTCAGATTCAGTCATTTTATTATCTAGATGTAACCTAGGTGCGGTCACTGGGTCGCTGCAATTAAGAGAGAGAGAAGAAAACACTTAGCATGATGCTCTTGCAAGTTTAGATTGGTTTATAATTTATCTAAACAGGATGGCTCCCACTGTCTCTCGAATCCCTCCTCAAACCATAAAGGAAGAATTAGTCAGGATCAATCTCACCGTATAATTCTTGCTTAACCGTTCAGCCAGGCTAGTGTCGGTACTTCGAGGGAGGTTTTCCAACGCTTCCGCGAAGTTCCTTAATTAAGTAACCTCTTTTCCATATGGGCATAGCCCCGCTAACACCTTTCTAGACACCTACATGGTTTATAGCATTGATCGTTAAGTGAAATAGTTCCCGAGGAGTAGCATATACTCACAGTAGGATTGGGATCCAAATATCATCGCGTGACAAAACTGAAGGAATTATACCAGAATCATCACTCTAAATGGTATGCAGCGCTAGCATGTTTCAGTACTTTTGAAACTCCCGATGTGAATTTTTGCCCTATGCTCTTATGACCTTGACGAAGGCCAACATATCATAAGTCATATGTCAAGTTCTACCCGTCATTGTCCAGGTTAATTTGAACCCACCCGTACATACCCTTGACGAAGGCCAAAATAGTAGTACGACTGTCCCAAACCAACGCATCTATCTATGCTACAGATAAATATTCAGCAGCTACCAATCATATGCCTTGGCGAAGGTCAAAATACATAGCTTGAATACTACTGAATATTTAACCGAAATGACGGAGGTCTACGAATGGTTTTGGCGAAACCGTGAACGTAGTGAACTTGATATAATCGATGAAACGAGATAACATTTTAAAAAGGAGTGGTTCAAGCTCCGCGTTTAAAAGCTGGTTTTTGAAAAAGAACCGAGTGGTTTTGAAAGTGTTCCAACGACTTTTACTTGGTTTATTTTCTTGCATTAATTCCAATGCGTCCCATCATTTAATCCTACCATTGCAGACAACAACCAAAATATGGTGTACGCTTATGCCATCTGCATTCGCCACGGGGCCCCGTCATCACCCGTTAGATTACTTAACTAACGACATAGTGGGGGCTGGACTAGCGCGGATGCAAAACATAAGCAACACCTAAATAGTTATCATATATATATATAGCAATGATAGTCAATCCAGACCACAGATGAACACTTTGGATATACTAGGAATCCGCGATTCGTTCGAGCCTGCAACGAAAAGCGGATTACACGGTCGCGATGAATAGCCAATACCCCACCCAGGACCCCTGCGGGTGCGGAAAACTACCCGCCAAGTACCCGAAGCGAAGCAACCTCCCTCAACGACGTGAGTAGGCCACTCGGCACTTCGAGATACCCGGTAGTTTGTGCACCCCACCATGGGTCTATCCTAGGAGCAAAAATAGTAAAAAGAAATTATACAATGACGGCTACAACCCCGACCCGGTTGTGCGGCCATACAAATAATATTACATCAATTTACAAATTTTACATGAATGAAAGAAAAAGAAACTCTCATCTCACATCCATTCCCGGCTATTCATCCACGACAATCCAACGAGTTTATATACACAAACCAACAAGCATTACAGATCACAGATATGTATAACCCCCACTAATCGACGTATAGCGATTAGCGGACGTTCAATACATATATCACATCACAGATAATATCCATTAGCCAAAGTCTACGGAATATCGATCAAAATACAGATTTTTAACCACACCAAAAGTCAATTTGCTCTCTGGAAAATCTGGGTAGAAAAAACATGTCTTAAAAATCCCAAAACAGCCAAACTAAAATACTGCACGAAACCCGATCCACTGCCGAGTTAAATCGGCCGCGGAACCGCAGCAATAAGCATGTCATTGCCGCGGAACCGCGGCGGTTTAATCGAATCACTGGATCGTTTTTCTGCAGTGTTTTTACAAAACCCTGAGAAGATTTTTCATATATTTTAAATCACTTTTTGAGCAGTATAAAAATCGACAGAAACTTGAGGTTTTGCGGACGTGTTTTGCGACTTTTTTCCGATCGATATTCTAAACACTTTGCTAACTTACTAGTTTATGTTTAGCTAGGCTCTGATAGCACTGTAAGTCCACGTTGCTCACCCCGGTTCTTACGGAGAGGCAGAAACGGCGAAAAACAATAATTTGGCACAAGGCAACATGGACTCAAAAGCAAGGATCTTGGCTAAACTAGAAACTAGCAAACAAGTAGAGGCTTTAACTACTATGCTGTAGAAAATATACCTCACGGAACCGGTCCTTCGGGTCTTCTCTCCGCTGTCCGGCTCGTCCATCCATGCTCCGAGGGTCGATCCGGATCTTGGTCACCTCTGCGGCCTTCTTGAGTCGAAGACGATCCACCCGAGAGTTGTACACTAAGCTCCACCTCAAGCCGAGGCAACTAGGGCAACGAGATCGCTAATCTAGATGCTCTAGGTTGTGTAGAAGAGAAAGATGGAAGTGTTTGTCTATGTGGATTCTTTTTCTCTCAACACATGAGATCAAAAGAATTATCAAGAGGAGGAAGATGAAGGAGAAACTTTAGCAACCATGGAGCTTTTCTTTTCTTCTCACTTTAAGAGAGAAAATGAGAAGAGAATAATGAAAAAGATTAACAAAGGAAAATGAACCATGGTTGCAATAATACACCCAAAACCATCATTACTAATCCTATCATGATAAAGTTGATGGCACAAATGACTTGACCATTTTCATAACTCAAGAATTAAAAAGAAAATCAAAGCAGAGTGTAGACCTCTCTTGAAGGTCAATGGTCAACACGGTCAACAGGTCAACAAAGTCAAGAGAGGTCTAAGTGGTCAAATGGTCAATGCAATTAGCCATCACAAATCTATCGCTAAAAGGATTAGTAAACAATGTCTCCGGTTTATAATGGTTTTGACCAAACGAATTGTCAAAACCCTAATGAGCCTGCCACATTACGGTTTTGGCCGAACCAACTTCCAAAACCCTAATAGGGCACTTCCTCCTTCATCACTCCTCAAAACTGTGCATACACACCCGCATCCGCATTCCGTAGAATGCGAATGCACAGAAGACAAAACAAATCCATCTGTGCAATACTAGGATCTGGCTTAAACCAAAGCCCACTAGTATTGCCTGCCCGAACAGCATACGTACACAAGTGCACGTAAGTGATCGTAGCCCTGCCGTAAAACCATACGGCCTCTACACATTTCGCTCAGTGCAGGGAAACTCTCTGTATGGGACTCTAAAGACTCGACACTACGCTGGCAGTGGGTTTAACCACAGACCGCAAGCGACACTAGCTGTACGTAACGGTCCCCAGGTAGATGTCGATAAGAAGGCCGTTGAGATAAACCCATCCGAACTCCTACTGAGCCTGTATGTGACAATCTCCGTACAGTCCGGTCTGTTCTTCTGATACATCGCATGGCGGGCCTAGTGGGGCGGTGAACGTCTGTCCTCTAATAGCGGTACAAGTCGTGACGGAGTGTAGCCCAGAACATCCTGAGATAACACTGGAAACCTACCAGTATAACACGGTTGCCCTGGCCAGGGACTACTTGTGTAATGGCTCTCCTAGACACAGCGCGATGTCAACCTCCAATACCGAGAGAGACGAATCCTGTCTAACCATCACTGCCTCCAAGTGCTTCGGGACTGCACCCAACTGCTACCTGTTTGCACGACTCCTTTGAGCCGTGGTAGGGTAGTAATCTAAGTCCAGTGGGAACACACTCGAGGCGAAGTGACAGTGTCAAGTCGGCGGACTAAGCTGTACTCATGTCACCTGGGAACTGATAACTGACGATAGGTATAATACCAACCAACAGTTCCCGACGAGTCCTGTCCAGTGTACTCGTAACCTAACGAGCATCGGCATACTATCTCAAGTACGACGTACTAACGGCTGTGGGACAGACCATCTCCCCGCTGGGATGAGAAGCGCATAAGCTAGTCTACTGCGGAGTATCGATGCCCTGTCTCGATAGTCCTACGACTAGGGACCTGTATAAGGATGTGCTTATGGATTACCCATCCCCCACGAGTATGACTGCCATCACAACGCTGGTAATCAAGCAAAGATACTAAGGGCTCTACTAATATGTATATAAGCGATATGCTAAAAGAAACACATGCACATATTGAAGTAGAGACAAACCAAGTAGCATACTACCATTTTGAGCAAGATTGTCTATACAACTGTGAATATCCCAAGCATCCATTAAGTAATATACAAGCTAGTATGATACAGTAATGGCCTCTAGGGCATATACACTAACAATACATGCATACATAATTATATCATGGTTGTTGATATAGTGGATGGTGGCAATATAAGACTCACACCATTTATAAATATATGGATATTATTTTTTGGAAAAGAAAAATGGAAATGGAAATTGTTATCATAGTTTAATATTTTATTCTTGCACTAACCCTTTGCTTTAACAATGATTTAATTTCTATGGCCATTTTTGATCTAAACTAAATATCTAGATATTTTATAACTATGGTTAAGAATGAGAAAGAGAAAATATTTATATTTTCATTTCTCATTTTTATTCATATGCTTATCATTATCTTGAGCTCTTCACAAGCCATCATCTTCTTCCTCCTTTCTCTCTTGCTCTCTAGCTTTCTCTTGTGAGCAAAAGAGTCTTCAAGTTAGGGTTTTAAAGTGAGAAAACAAACCACATCACCATTATACACTAGTCTTGCCCATTAGTCTAGAGTGTTAGCTTCTACTTCTTCTCTTGATCTAGTGAAGCTTCAAGCTTGGACAAAGAGGACTCTGGGTGGATCGTCGTGGACCTAGAGGATCTCAAGTGAACCTTTCTCCAACCCTCAAGTAGCCAAGGAGTCTAGCGTAGGGAGCTACAAAGGTTGTACTCTCAAAACCTTAGCTTTTACTACTTGTGTTTATGTTAAAGTTATGTTACCCTAGCTTTTCTAGCATGATCGTTAGGTTTGTTTCTCTAGCACCATATAAATTTTAAATATGGCATGTGTGATGCCACCAAACCCTAGTAGTGGTGCTGAAGGAACCCCTTCACCCAGGACGTAAAGGATACTGAGAAACAGTTCTCTGTAATGAACACACACGAAGAAGATGCATCAGCATGCACTTTCATCGTTTGGGCGGCACGGGAATTCTGGTAATCCCCAATTTCCTGCTCTGACTTATAACAATTATAAGTTGGAGCGGGTCCAACGTTCCCTAGCGTAGTATAAAAAGCGGGTTCGGTCAATACATCCGTATTATTATCTTGATTAAGGCGTGACATAGTCGCAACCAGGAGAGAGAGAAGAAAACACTCAGCGTGCGCTTTTACAGGATTAAATTGGTTATCAATTTATCTAATCAGGATGGCTCCCACTGTTTTAGTCAAATCTTCCTTCAAACCTTAAAAGGAAAGACTAGCCGGGATTAATTACACCCTACAAGTTCGCCAATCTTTCAGCCAGGCCAGTGCCGGTACTTTGAGGGAGGTTGCCCATACTTTTGCACAGACCTAATTAAAGTAAACCTTGTTTTCCCAGGGGCGTAACCTCGTTGACATCTTTCTAGACACCTACTTGATTGGCTAATTGTAATGTGTAAAACTCTCCCAGAAGTAACTCTTACTCGCAGCGGGTATCGGGATCCAACTATCTCATAGAAGGTATGTAATCTCATTGCAAATTTCAACACTTGAAATTCCCAATAATATTTTAACCCCAGCGTCCTATGACCTTGACGAATGCCAAACCACCCATAGTCCACTAGTCAAGTTCAACCTGTACATTTCTTGATTGAATTAAACCCACTCGCACGACCCTTGACGATTTCCAAACAACGCCGTACGAATACCCTAATCCAATCGCATCGTATGCTAGCAGATAAGCACTAGTTAGCTACCGTACACTACGCATTGACGAATGCCAAACTACCGCAGCACGAATACTAAGTAGTACTTATCTGAAATGACGGATGCCTATGACAGGTTTTTAAGAAAACCCTTTGCGTAATGAACTTGATATCGTTGTAGAATCGAGTGATTTTAAATGGAGTGTTCTTGAGGCTTTTCTAGTTTCGCTAAAGAGGTCACTCCCGGTAAAGGGATCGTCGGCTCTTTCCTTATCGAATAAGGTGCAGGATATTTCACAAATACCACTATGCAAAAATAAAACTATAGAAGCAATCAAAAGACAAACCGTGTTTGTAGTATCTGCTAGTTTCACTGAAGAGGTCACTCCCGGTGAAGGGAACTCAGCTCTTTCCTTATCGAATAAGGTGTTGGATGTTCTACAAGAAACACCGCTATGCAAAGCAAGAACTAGAGCTACCAGTTTTTAAACAAGTTTCTATAACATCTTTAGGTTTCTTTTAGTTTCATTAATCTCATTAATGAAGTCCCATTTTATTATGCTTCACAAGCATCAGTTATGAAACGAAATCAGCAATATAACATATATCTCATATATATAATATAAACATTCGTTTCAGGAAGTAATATGATCTCATCACAAAACATTGCAGCAGAAGAACATATATGAAATATTGGATATACTAAGAGGTCCGCGTTTTAATACGAGCTTATATAAAACGCGGATTCCACGGTCGTGATGAATAGCCAAACCCACATCCCTAGACCCCTACGAGAGCGGCAAGCAACTCTGCCAATTCTAGGGTTAGGAGACCCGGTCTTGACTCCTCGAGATGGTCTCCCTCTGGACCCTAGAACCCGGTTACTTGTGCTCCCCGCCTTGGGTCTACCTAATGCGGAAAAGTAAATAATATACAATGGTGACATCATCCTCAACCCGGAAGTGCCCCAATAAAAGAATATTACATACAAATGAATTTTACATGAATGAAAATAAAAATCCTCATCTCACATAAAACCCCCGGCTATTCAAAACGCGACGATCCAATATAACATATCACAGCAACACATAATATCTCATATTATCAACGTAAGTAAATATGCGTATCCCAATTGTCGTTGATGTATAGCAACGAAACCGGCGATACACCACATATTACACTTACGGTCGCAGAAAAGAAAGTGTAAAACTACAACAGTTGGAATCCACAACCGCCTTAGACATCGCATGTCTAACCAAATGAATTTCTTAGACATCTCATGCCTAAAAATTATAAACCCCGTACTTTAGTCTCAATATCGAAAACTCTTTTCAATATCAAGTCGGGCAATTCAACAAGATTCCCGACATTCTAATCGAATGCTCGTTGCAAAATTTAGTAGACGGCCGCACCCCTGAATGCCGTCGACGAAGTGCACTGAGGCGGAACACCGCTGCCGCGAGCACCCGAACGGATGCTTTTGGCGACGGGGTTCTCCTACAGTCACTTGGTCGGGGCTATAAGGTGTGGTTGTCTATTAAGTTTACCCGGCGAGTATCCACGTACGCTAGGTGATTGCGACGGACTTTTGATCGTATCAAAATCTCGTGGCAACCGATCATTTGAGACTAAACTTCTAGATTTTTAACATTCAAATTAGTTATCTCATAACTACTTGTGGATTCCAAATATTATATCACACTCCAGATAAATAGACAATGTTAAACTTTTCGATCGAATAAACAAACACCCAAGATTTCCCAAATAGCTCAACACTTGAGCGAAGTTCAAAAAGTATCCATCACATGCCACAGTACCAATGGTCCAGCCGTAAAATCAAACCAACGCCTCACATGTGGCAACGCCGTACTTCCCCAAACCTTAAGGTCTAGATGCGGTTCAGACGGTCACATAATCGAGTTAAGGTTTGTGTTCTTCCAGAGGGTCCACCGCGTTACTTGTACGACTTAGAATGTTATTAAACTACAGAAAAATCCAACACTTGGAAATTTTCCGGCAAGGGAAAAAGTGAGTTATTGATATCCGTTCGAACTTTTTAACACGTTCTAAAATTACCCGGATGAACTTAAACGAAGTTAAACTTTCCGATCGAATCAACGAATACAAAAGATCTCCAGAGAACTCAACACTTGAGTACAATTAAAAATTCCCAGAAGCATCAGGAAATAAGTACGGACGTTACTGTGCAAAACCCAAACTATAATTGCACTATTTGGCCGCGGAACCGCCTCACAAGGCATGGTTCTGCCGCGGGTCCGCGGCTCTTTAAGCGAATTAATGGATTGTTTTTCATTTAAATCCTTTGAATTCCCTGCTTGTTTTTCTGAGTATTTTTAATGTGAAAAAATCAACATTTTGAAAAATTTCCAGAGAAAGGGTAAAAACCGATGTTCCGGGGTTCGATCGGACTTTTGACTTCATCTACACTTCGCCTAAAGCACTAGCTTGGCTCTGATACCACTGTAGGGTTACTAAGCACACTCACAAGGTTCTACAAGGCATCAACCATGCCCGATTTAAAAATTAGATGTGCCGAACAACCCTAACCAAGATCTTTAAACTAGAGATTAGGTGAAACAAAGCATGTTAAACACTTTAACATCTAAGAGTTTGGGATTACAACCTTTGTAGTCCGGTCCTTCACTTCATAAGCTCCGTGTTGAGGACCCTTCACTGCGATCATCAAGAATCCGGACTCTATAGAGGCTCCACAAAAGAAAGATGCAAGCTTGCTTCCGATCTTCGATAACTAAGATGATCTACCTTGAAGAAACTTTAACTCAAGCTCTCACTCACTAATGAAGTGAACACCCTAATCAAATGGCTAGGATAGATTAGGATGATGAAGTAGGATTTTAGCTCTCATTTGTTTTCTTAATCTCACTCATTTTCATCACCTCTCAAAAAGCTAGAAAGCTTTTCAAGCAAGATGGAAGAAGAAGAAGAAGCTAACTCTTTTGTGATGAATAATGAAAGTGTGTATGGTTAGAAATGCAACCATGGGTTAAGTATGATAACTTAACCCATGTAGAGACTTAACCAAGGTCAAGGGTTGGGTTGGGTTAACAAATATCTTTAGAAAATATCTTTGCAACAACAAAACAAAATAAAATAATACAATTAACATATATCGCATATATATCAATGTATTACCCGAGTAAGAAAAAGAATCTTATAGTGAGCTTATATTAGTTAATGTAATTTAATATATCAAATATATAATTATACATTAAATTATAGAATCAACACTTGATCCGATAATCCGGCTATTTCACAAATAACCGACTAATATAATCTGTATCAGTTCATCGAATCAACACTTGATCCGATGACCTAGCTATATCACATATACCCGGCCGATATCTCATATCGCGAAAATCTAATACGGTATCACATACACGTATTGTTCTCGGTCCCGCACAAATCATATATGTGCTCCTACTCCGTTCTGCCTGAGCTAGGAAACCACTGTGTAGGACTTTAAAGAATCGTCAATGCGCCGGCAGCAGTTGATGATCATATCAAACACCCACAAGCTGCAAGCAGTCAGCTAAACATAACAGCCATCCAGGTATTGAGCGATCAGAAGATCAATAAGAAAGCCAGTACATTCTCCTACGAATCCAATCAGTAACACTCCCGTACAGTCCGGTCTCTTCGTCTGATATGTCGCATATCTCGCCTAGGGGTGGTAAACGTCAGACCCCAGTAGCTTAATAAGTCGTGTCGATATAAGGTCTATAATAGTTCGAGAAACTACTAATAACACTTACCAGTAAATTTCAGCAACCTTGGCCAAGGATTTCTAGTTAGAGCCAAGCGAACACAGCACAACATCAACTCCCTATACCGGGAGAGACGAATCCCCTCCTATCGCTTATTGCCTCCATGTGATTCGGGACTGTACCCAAAAGCCACATTTTTGCATGCCCTCTTAGACGTAGTATGATGGAAATCAAAGCACAGTGGGAATCACACAAGACTCTATAACGATCTCGGGTCTACAGACTAACATGTACCAGTGTCACCAGAGAACTGCCATCTGACGTGAGGTATAATACCATCTGGGAGTTCTCGGCGAGTCCGTCCAGTGTACCCAGTCTCCACTGAGCACCCGTATACCTTCTTTGATGTCAAACACCAATGGATATGGGATCATCCATCGCCTATCATATGGGTCAAGAAGCGCATGCGCTAGTCTACTCTGGAGTATCGATGCCCGGTCTCGGTACTCCCACGACTAGGAGCTTTTGAACGATGTACTTAGCGACTACACTGTCCCCACTAGTATGATCCGCATCATAGTCCTGGCAGTCAAGTACTCATCCTAAGGGATTTATCAACATGTAACATAGAGACGATCAGAGTACGTGTTAAGATAAAGAGCAACCAGATAGCGTACTATCATGTCGAGCAAGAAAGTCCTCCCTATATATGTCCAAGTATCCACTATAATATACATCGTATGTACAGTAATGGCCTCTAGGGCATACATATAACTAACAAACATATGCCTGTATGTATGAGGATATCAACCACGTGTGTCCATCAACGACCCATCAAAATCATGGAACCTGGGTGTCCAACACCGACACTCGAAACATCATGAAAACCCGTGTTCAGCATCGACATGTAAATCCTCATATCTTAGGCGCCGCATACTCAGATCGGCCCTGATATCTATCTCATCTTAGGCGCTGCAAACTCTGATCGGCTCTTATATCCATCTCAGGACTCCGGTCCGTATCCTCCGGATAACCGCCGGGTCCAAAAATATCACCAGTAGGTAGTGCTCCCCTGCCAGGCTCATCGTCATCCGCACAAAATCTCTCTCTTGCCCCGGGGTACCATACCGGGACCACCATGTACCCGCAGACGGTTCCTCCATTCCTTGAATCGGGTCTCGAAAACCAAACTCAGAACCGAGAAAACACATGGTGGACACGAAATATCATATCAAAAGAAACCGGGTTTTCAAAACAATACACAATTTCTTTGAAATATTACCACGGTTCTAAAATCCAGAGATCTTATAAAACAGCACCTCAAGGCATGTAATCTTAAAGTACGATGTATGCAAACATAGAACGGTCATATGAGCATGTCAAGTATATCATGCAAGCATGTCCTATAATAGTACTGAACAATTAAGAATAATATCAGGATATATCAATTCTACTATGTATGTGCATAGCAATTCTACTGTGTAAGTGGCATAGCAATTACCGATAATGAATGTGTGTGAGCCGGCAATTCTGTGTAAGTGTAACATGCGCATCATTGATAATTGTGCAGGTGTACTAGCAGACGTAGTCAGGTAAACAAAGGGTATGAAATATCATGTGTGTGTGTGTGTGTGTGTGTGTATATCGTAGTAAAAGAAACGCGAGCGTATGCACAAATAAGAGATCATAAGTACGAACAGTATATAAAATATGCAACTACTTAGGAGTCATACAATTATAGTTTAAAATAGTGCGAATCATTATTTTGAAAATAGGGGACTATGATATTGTTTCGAAAAGATAACATTTGAAAAGTTTATAGGGTCTTCTTGAATTCATCATTTAAAAAAGGTGTAACGATTCGTTAGTTTTGAAATGGGTATGACTCCAAACATATCACAATATCCACTTTTGTGATATGCAATAAAAGGGTTCTCAAGTCGAAATAAATATCGGGTTTCATCCTTATATATCACGTACGGAATATCCATCGTACGATATCATCACAAAAATAGTTGGGGTCTATAGTCACGTACATCATCTCATAACACATCTATTTCAATCTTATCGTATTATCGTTCACAGATCTCATCGATATCGATCTCATATCACGCCACTATAAATCTCAAATTTGTCCTCTTTCAATCATTTATATATATATCACGATTCACATTCACATTTCATATTCTCATATATCAATCCGAGTCTTCCTTAATTATTATATCATTTCACAATAAATCCCTTGATTATCTCCGTGGGTTTGTACACAGGTTTTCTCCAAACTACAAATTTATATATCACTTATCCATATCAATGGTTGCAGGGGTGCTATACGTCATCCACCCGACTTTCCCCATAGATATAAATCTACTCACCCGCAATCTCCTCGCTTAGCCGAAGTCGATATGCTTCGTCATCTCGGAAATCCACGCGAAGGTACCTACAATCAATACACAATCGCAATACTATTAAAACCAATATCCGAAAACCAATACGGCACACGAATTGCTTATAGGTTAGAACCTATTGCTTACGCATGCAAAAATAACCAATTATCCCTCGTCGTTGACGTACAAACGTCCAACGACCAAATCAATCTCAAATACCAAAACCAAGTTTCAGCACGAAAACAACAACCTAGGAAAACCACTCATAGATTTCACCTTAGGTCAAACAAGGACATTTAGCATATAGGGTCGCTCTAGATATAAGTTAAGGGAACCACCAACCAAAAATCATCACATTCCAACACAATGTGGCTGCAATTTATGGCCACAACTAATTAATCTGAGGCCTCACATTGGAGTTAGGGTCTTGGGGAAAAACTCTAGATGGCCTGCACGTCTCTCTGTCATGGGAACTTATTTTATGGTGGTCTCGGGTCATCCCGGATTCCAAAACATCATCACAATCTGTCGAAATTCCAATGTCGAGAAATTCTAACTTTGTGGTTTGGGTTTAAGTCTTCTAATTGGTCAGTAAAAACACCACTAAAGTCTTACAAACACTCACTACACCTCAATTTACCACTTACAAGTCAAGTCTCCCACTAAACATCAACTTGGAAATTTCTAAGATCACAAATCCACACTTGTATAACTCTAAACTACATCTAGGATACATTAGACACAATAACTTAACTAAAGGAAAGGAAATATACCTCATGAGAGCAACTCAAGACAAACCCTAGATGCCCAAAGTCTCCAAAATCCAAACTTGAATGGTCCATAAGGTTTAGGAAGAGGTGGAGATCATTTTTAATGAAGGTGGCATAGGGTTTTGCTAAGGTTTTTGAGGTGATTCATGGAAGTAGAGGGGGTGGAGGAAGGAGGTGAGGAAGATGAAGATGGAGCAGTTGAAGAAGAATGAGGAAATGAGATGAACAATTTAGGGTCAAGGCTGTGCCATACTCTCATCTCTCTCTCTCTCTCACATCACATGCCAAGCCTCTTCATGGGTCCTCTCTCTCTCTCTCTCTTCAATCATTCCTCTTTCCTTTTTCTTTTCCCTTTATCCCTCACTCATATAGAACCAAACCTCACAAATACAAATGAAACAAATATGTAACAAAATGCAACATGTCATGGTGCACTAACCATGGAAAATATAAAAATACGGATTTGGCTTAATCGTGATTAGTAGTGCACTAATCAAGTTTAATTTAAACATGCATGTAATTATTGCATAATTATTTATAAAATTCCCAAATCCAAAGAAATGCCTTCTTATTAAATAAATCATTTTAATCTCCAATTATTTCCCAAATATTGGTATATAATTATACCATTTTACGAAAAACCCCTATTCTCAAATCGAATAATTTTCGTGAAATATATTATTTTAATATTTAAATTCCAAAAATAAAATTTTATATTTCTGAAATGTTACAGTCTTCCCCCCTTAAATAAATTTGGTCCCCGAATTTAAATTTTAATCCCCAAATACTAAAACATTTCAATAATCTTGTTCAAATCAACGGGGCTCCGAAATCACGGAATATACAAAAACACCACAGCTCATCATGTACGTATGAAAACGAGTGTAAAACTCAAAATCGAACTCCATCAAGCGCCACGCAATCATCGGAGTTACAACGGAGATATAGATCTCAAAATCCACTACTGAAATCCAATATACTATTGTCAAAATTATAATACGTATATAGTACGCATCCCTTTAAATTTCTCTAAAAACTGGATAAAACACATGCAAAATCTTTTGCAAATCGCCGTGCGATGCATAGCTCATGGCACAAGTGGCGAACGATCATTTGGTAACGAAATAGATATACGTTTATATAGGTTTGCTAAAGATATACGTCCCACCTTTTTGAAATATCCCAAGGGTTCTCCTCGTAAAAGTTCATGTCACTCATGGACACTTAAGAAATAGCGAGGCTATAGTTCATTTTTTGAAAACCTCTTGGTAAACTTTTAATGCATACAAAAGTACTCAGGCACTGTCCTCAGATCAGTCCTGCTCGGCTACTATATAATACAGTGTCCACCATGAAAACGCGATACTCATAACTAAAATCAGCCTCAAAAGGCGAATCCAACATCACGTGCGTCTAGTGCACACGGAAAACCAAAACCAAATACGAGTGTCACGAATGTGCACAAAAGAAAAACTAAGTGCAATGGATGTGCACGAAAGCATCTGTCCAATGCAACGAGTGTGCACGACATCAATATCAAGTGCATCTAGAGTGCACGAAATCCCATAACATGTGCCCAATATGCGCGAAATCCAAATCAAGTGCGTCAGATCCGTATAAAACATTGAGTGCAGTATTATGCATGAAAACGAACATCAAGTGCAGACGCATACGAAAACATAAATCTGATGCAACCAATGCACGAAAACTCATCAATATCTCAAATGCACACAAAAACAACACCAAGCGTACCAAAGTGTATAAAATCATAAACATATGCAACTGCGTGGACAAGACACGTATCAATGCACTGCAAGCACATGTGAGCTATACCGAGTGCAAAAATCAAATCGAGTGCGTACCACAAGCACAAAATCAAATCGACGGTATCGAAATCCACAAAATCATAAGTACGTGCAGCCAAGGCACAAAATCGATATCAAGTGCAATAGTTATGCACAAATCATAAACCAGTGTGGCGGTGTATAAACATAATTCAATTGTAATAACTATGCACAAAATGTAAATCTCCAGTAGGTGCAGCCATGGTGCACGAAAACAAAACCATGAACCTCAAATCCAAGCAATAAAAGTGTGATACTCTAATCACAAAACGCAAATCGCAATAAATGACATTGAGGTACACCTCCTACAATATCGAAAATGCCGGTGCGCCCAAAGATCTCGCACGAACCTCTCATTTCACTCGTCTTTATTATCGTCCACTTTGACATCATCTCTTGTGGTCTTTGTACGGCAATTAGTTATCGGCTACAGTTAATCCGGAGTCTCTCATAAGGACTCAAAATTACGAACTCGGTATCTTCACCACTGCGTGGAAGATATCTAGCCGAACACTTCCTCGGGAACATGTCCAAATCATCGGAAGAATACACTTTATTTGTTCATTATTGATCAATTCACAACACATCTAGGTGAGGTCCTTCTATCTAAAGCTGGTCAACTTACCAATCTCATATCGGGCATCTAATGAACAACGCACTCTCTTGATCAATTTACTTTAGATCTGAGTAAGATCCTCCAAACTGGAATCCTTCAACTCAACTGAGCCAGCGTCGGCACATCAAATCAGACGAATCATCTCAGTCGCTCAACTCAAGATAGACTAGTTATCTTCTGTCACATCTCTGCCTGAAAGCTCCAGCGGTTTCAGTTCACAACTCTGGAAGCGACATCCCATCAATCTCAGCAACAGATGGATCATCTTTCTGCAGGGTAGACAACATCAAGATCTCTGACGTAGGCTGTACAGCAACAGTCCTCTCAATCTGGCAGTCTATAACAATGGCCTGATCATCCGGTACAGATCCAAACACTCACCTCCAACAAGAGATCTCTACATAAACACTATACCTACATGTTCCTATGTCACCAGAAAACATCATGGTCAGTTCTCATCCATGACGAGCTCGCTCTGTACACATCTCTAGCAGCAACAGCTCAATCTACGCTCAAACCATGGTGACAGGAACCTCAAGCAGGTATCGATAAAGATAGATCTAAGGAACGAAACAGATCCCAAATAGATATATGATCATAGGAACGAAGAGAATCACAGATCTCAAGATAAGTATATCCTAAGGTTACTTAAGCGGAGTATCGTATCGTAAGTATGTCGCGGAACATACGCACGGTACGTCATTCTACTCAAGCTATCTACTCCATCAATCAAGTTCAACCTATGAAACGAAAGTTCGGGTCTAATACCCCCCATCAAGTCTAAGTCCCGTAAGGTTAAGCCTAGGTTCCGAAATATATACGCCCTAGACTCCGCATAGTCAAACCTAGACTCGAACAAAGCTTAAACCTAATGCTCTGATACCAACTTTGTCATGACCCGTAATTAGCATTTGACCGGCACTTAAATCACACAACGTCTAAAGGCGTAACGTAATTCAAGTAAGTCGAATCCCAGAAAAATCTGAAGCTTTTTGCGGAAAATAGTGGAGGGATGCAGTTTTGAAACATCTTATAAGAAATTCAAGCCTTCCTTTTTAAAAGTATAAGTCATATAATGTAAAAAGGCAATGAATATATTCTACCTTGAAAACATTTTTCGTCCTTGAAATTTTGGGCAACACCTCCCTTGTAAATTTTGATCCAAAACCATAATATAACAATATATATAGGCATCCCCAAGTGGGAGCTTGCTCTTCGCCAATCTGCGAAAACAAAACCACACAATAAACATATATATGACGCCCAACGGCGAAGATCAACACCGGAAGAAAAACGAATAAAGCAAGACATTATCATCTCAAGAAGCGAACATACACCCATCGCTCTAAGTCCCGCAACTCAAGTCTTCTTGTCTATTGATATACAAATTCTAGTTTCTGATTGATGGAGTTTATCTAGATACAACAGAATATAACTATGAGAGTGGGCACGATCCAATATGTATCCCACCTACCCAAGCAAAACACCCTGGATGAACTGTGTACCAGAGATACCGCTACTGATCCCAAGCGGTCAAACCAGCAAGAACTGTGGCACAACAGGGGGTGAGTTGCCAACTCGTGAGTAGAAAACATCAGCAGGTAGAAATCGAATAAAACAACGATTTCCTAGGTCACACTATATCATAAATGTAATACTATGATATCTAGGGTGACCATGTATGCCTATATGTCAACAATCGAATCAATGCGAATGACATATATATAAATAACATCTGAAACAAATGCCTGCATGCATGGGGACATCATCCACGTGTCCATCAACGACACAAACAATATCATGGAACCTGAGTGTCCAACATCGACACTCGAATTATCATGAAAACATATGCCTATGTATGAGGATATCAATCACGTGTGTCCATCAACGACACATCAAAATCATGGAACCTGAGTGCCCAACAACGACACTCGAAACATCATGAAAACCAGTGTCCAGCATCGACACGTAAATCCTCATATCTCAGGTGCCGCATACTCAGATCGGCCCTCATATCTATCTCATCTCATGCGCCGCATACTCTGACCGGCCCTCATATCCATGTCATGACTCCTGTCGGAATCCTCCGAATAACCGCCGAGTCTAAAAATATCACCGGTAGGTAGTTCTCCCCTGCCAGGCTCATCGTCATTCCCACAAAATCTCTCTCTTGCCCCAGGGTACCATACCGGGCCCACCATGTACTCGCAGACAATTCCTCGACTCCTCGAATCGGGTCTTGAAAACCGAACTCAAAATCGAGAAAACTCATGGTGGACACGAAATATCATATCAAGAGAAACCGGGTTTTTAAAACAATACACAATTTCTTTGAAATATAACTACGGTTCTCAAATCCAGAGATCTCATAAAACAGCACCTCAAGGCATGTAATCTTAAAGTATGATGTATGCAAACATAGAACAGTAATATGAGCATGTCAAGTATATCATGCAAGCATGTCATATGATAGTACTGAACAATCAAGAATAATATCAGGATATAGAAATTCTACTATGTAAGTGCATAGCAATTCTACTGTGTAAGTGGCATAGCAATTACTGATGATGAATGTGTGTGAGCTGGCAATTCTGAGTAAGTGTAACATGCGCAGTATCGATAATTGTGTAGGTATACTAGTAGACGAAGTCAGGTAAAGAAAGGGTATGAAATATCGTATATATATCGTAATAAAGGAAACGCGAGCGTATGCAGAAATAAGAGATCGTAAGCACAAACAGTATATAATATATGCAACTATATAGGAGTCATATAGTTATAGTTTAAAATAATGCGAATCGTTATTTTGAAAATAGGGACTATGATATTGTTTGGAAAATATACCATTTGAAAAGTTTATAGCATCTCCTTGAATTCATCATTTAAAAAGGGTGTAACGATTCGTTAGTTTTGAAATGGGTATGACTCCAAACATATCACAATATCCACTTTTGTGATATGCAATAAAAGGGTTCTCAAGTCGGAATAAATATCGGGTTTCATCCTTATATATCACATACGGAATATCTATCGTACGATATCACCACAACAATAGTACGGATCTATAGTCACATACATTATCTCATAACACATCTATCTCAATCTTATCGTATTATCGTTCACAGGTCTCATCGATATCGATCTCATATCATGCCACTATAAATCCTATATTTGTCCTCTTTCAATAACACATATATCACGATTCGCATTCACATTTCATATTCTCATATATCAATCCGAGTCTTCCTTAATTATTATATCATTTCACACTAAATCCCTTGATCATCTCCGTGGGTTTGTACATAGGTTTTCTCCAAACTACAAATTTATATATCACTTATCCATATCAATGGTTACGGGGGTGCTACACGCCATCCACCTGACTCCCCCCGTAGATATAAATCTACTCACCTGCAATCTCCTCGCTTAGCCAAAGTCGATATGCTTCGTCGTCTCGGAAATCCACGCGAAGGTACCAACAATCAATACATAACCGCAATACTATTAAAACCAATATCCGAAAACCGATACGGCACACAAATTGCTTATAGGTTAGAACTTATAGCTTATGCCTGCAAAAATATCCAATTATCCCTCGTCGTTGATGTACAAACGTCCAACGACCAAATCAATCTAAAATACCAAAACCAAGCTTCAGAATCGTAAAACACGAAAACAGCAACCTAGGAAAACAACTCATAGATTTCACCCTAGGTCAAACTAGGACATTTAGCATATAGGGTCGCTCTAGATATAAGATAAGAGAACCACTAACCAAAAATCATCACATTCCAATACAATGTGGCCGCAATTTGCGGCCACGACTAATTAATCTGCGGCCTCACATTGGAGTTAGGGTCTCAGGTCTTGGGGAAAAACACTGTATGGCCTGCACGTCTCTCTGTCATGGGAACTTATTTTTTGGTGGTCTCGGGTCATCCCAGATTCCAAAACATCATCACAATCTGTCGAAATTCCAATGTCGAGAAATTCTAACTTCGTGGTTTGGGTTTAAGTCTTCTACTTGATCAATAAAAACACCACTAAGGTCTTACAAACACTCACTACACCTCAATTTACCACTTACAAGTCAAGTCTCCCACTAAATATCAACTTGGAAATTTCTAAGATAAAAAATCCACACTTGTATAACTCTAAACTACATCTATGATACATTAAACACAATAACTTAACTAAAGGAAAGGAAATAGACCTCATGAGAGCAACTCAAGAAAAACCCTAGATGCCGAAAGTCTCCAAAATCCAAACTTGAGAGGTCCATAGGGTTAGAAAGAGGTGGGGATCATTTTTAATGAAGGTGGCATGTGGTTTTGGTAAGGTTTTTGTGGTGATTCATGGAGGTGGAGGAGGTGGAGGAAGGAGGTGAGGAAGATGAAGATGGAGGAGTTGATGAAGAATGAGGAAATGAGATGAAGAATTTAGGGTCAAGCGTGTGCCATACTCTTATCTCTCTCTCTCTCTCTCTCTCATCACATGTCATGCCTCATCATGGGTCCCCTCTCTTTCTTCAATCATTCCTCTTTTCTTTTTCTTTTCTCTTTACCCCTCACTCATATAGAACTAAACCTCACAAATACAAATGAAACAAACATGTAACATGTCATGGTGCACTAACTATGGAAAATATAAAAATACGGATTTTGCTTAATCGTGATTAGTAGTGCACTAATTAAGTTTAATTTTAACATGCATGTAATTATTGCATAATTATTTTTAAAATGCCCAAATCCAAATAAATGCCTTCTTATTAAATAAATCATTTTAATTTCCAATTATTTCCTAAATATTGGTATATAATTATACCATTTTACGAAAAACCCCTATTCGCAAATCGAATAGTTTTCACGAAATATATTATTTTAATATTTAAATTCCAAAAATAAAATTTTACATTTCTGAAATGTTACACCCGCTCCCACATGTATGATCGCCATCACAATGCAGGTAGTCAAGCAAGATCCTTTGGGCTTTAGCAACATGTAACCGCTATATGTAATACCGAGTATAACATATGCCATGTTAAGATAAAGACAAAAGATAATAGTATACTGCTGTATCTTGTCTTTATCAATATGTGCAAGCTGGATAAAACAATAATAGAAACAAACACGCATATCCTGATAAAGACAACAGAAATAATATACTATATAACTTAGCAAGAATGTCCTGTACATACATATCCCCAGCATCCACATGTATACGTATACAATAATGGCCTCTAAGGTATACATATCCAATAATCTCCAACTTGCGCTAGTGGCCAGTAATTGGTGTACCGAATACCCAACATCTGCTCTATGACTAGCTGTTGACGTACCGCATACCCAATATCTCAAAAAGTCGCTCGAACTGTGTTTGAGGGAGGGCCTTAGTAAATGGATCCGCCGTATTTTCTTTAGCGTCCACTCTCCGTACCTCGATCTTCTGGCGATCAATGATCTCCCTTATCAGGTGATACCGACTTAAGATGTGTTTGGATTTCTGATGGGACCGTGGTTCCTTCACTAAAGCTATAGCCCCATTGTTATCGCAATACAAAGGTATTGGATCAACAATGGACGGAACTACCTGAAGTTCGGTAATGAACTTCTTCATCCAGACCGCTTCTTTTGCAGCATCGCTTGTAGCAATGTATTCAGCCTCCATCGTCGAGTCTGTGACGGTATCCTGTTTGCAACTCCTCCAACACGCCGCCCCTCCATTAAGGGTAAACACAAAACTTGAGACAGACTTGCTGGCATCCTTGTTACTCTGAAAGTTGGAATCGGTAAAGGACTCGACCTTAATGTCTATATTACCAAATACTAAGAACATCTCCTTAGTCCTTCTCAGGTATTTGAGAATATTCTTTATAACCGTCAAATGATCCTGTCACGCCCCGCTTCCCATTCTACGGCGAAGGGGGCGCGACTGGCCCGCTATGTATTTACTTAGAAGCAAATACGCTAAGCGTAACTAAGCAATATAAAAGAAAATACATAAGAGGCAAGGTATAATAAAAACATCTACTTTTATTTATTAACCTTCTTTTGTACAAAGCATGAAAAAGAAATACAACTGAAATAAAAAAATGATGCCTAAACAATGGCATGACAGGAAATGAAAAGTACCGAATGGAAAATGTACAATGAAACTAGAGCTCGGTTCTTCAGCAAGCTGATCCAAGTCTTCTGCAGATGGCTCAATCTCTGTCGGGTCCAAACCATGTGACGACATTCAAAGAAGAAAGAAATAGAATGTCGTCAGCGAACAGATCGCTCGGTAAGTCCCAAAGATAAGGGAGAAGTAGAAAAGAAGAAAGAGAGAGAGTGTAGCTTTTAATGTTGTATTATATTGTTGTAATTTTGTATTAACGCTGTTGTTTGTAGCTTGGTACAGAAGAATACCAGTGTATACGAGAGGGGTCTCAGTATACTAGAGACCAGGGCAAATGGAAGTACAAGGCTCCGTTAGAAAGCCCGGAACAACGGCGTGGTATTCAGGTTAGGTGTCTTAATCTTGCAGTCTCGTACCACTTCTAACACCTTTCGTACCAATCTACCCCTTAAACCCCGTAGTGTTTTATTTGTATTGTTTTGTACTGTAAATTGTATTGAATGTATAATTGAAAGACCGACCGAATCCATGATATTAGTAAACGGATGTAACTGTAGAATCATGTTAATGGAATAACTGGAGAACCATGTAAGGAGAATGTATATCCATGGTTCCGTTCGGTCAAGTTGTATAGGTTGATAATTTGACTTGTGGATTTCATGTTGAAGATTGTAGATTGTAGATTGACTTGAATCATATTCAAGCCAGATTAATCAGACTCAAACCTGAGTCAGACAATTAGAAATGTAAATCGAACTCTTGATTATTTCTTAAACCAATAATTGCTAGGGTCCTTAGGATAATTTGTAAAACTTGAGGGGGTTTTATATAAAAATACTTTTTATATACTTTTCAAAATACACCTCAAGTATTTATTATTCGTCTTTAGAGTTGTAATGAAGGTGGATTTTGTAATGTGATATTTCTAGTGAAAATATCCTAATTTCATAAATAAAGGTATTTATTTTTAATATCGATCTATTTGGAATTCATGGTATTTTAGTGTAAAATTTGTTCTTGTGATTTTTAGAAAAAGGAGCAATATTTATATCATAACAAAATAGATATTTTAATGATAAATATACATATATTTATACAAAAATAATTTTAATAAATATTTTATATTCTAAAAATCTCATTTTCTTAAGATGTCGTATTTTAAATCTTTCGAGACCGAATGCTCCTTGCGGAGGTCTGAATCTCGCACTACTAAGCCCGAGGGTGTGCGATAAACCGCACCATCCCGAACGGGTTCCCCAAAGTAGGTTGTAGCGGCGCTTTGCAAAGATTGTAAATACTAAATCCTTTAGAAAACGGTTTTATGAAGTAAATGGTATTTATTTGTAATGGTGTATATTTTCCGTATTGTATGTTCTGGATTCTCCTAAGTCAACTAGTCCATTCCTAACTGGTCCAGACGACAAGTTGTGAGATGCCTCAAATCGCCTCTTCACCGCCAATTGTGGCCAGGTAAGTACAAGTGAAGAAAGGAGGGATCCGCTCACGAATCACCGTGAATCGGGCCTTTTAAAGTTACCTTTCTCACTTGCCTAACCAACACACAACAAAGTCAGGTTTAGATAAACGACCGATGTCCACAACTTATCGTATTTTCATAATAAGTAGTACTTCTTTAAAAAGTGTATCAAAACTAAATCTTTAGAAATGGTTTTATTAAATATATTGTATTTAAATGAAAATGCTTATTTTCTCGTATTCTAGGTTCTCGGAGGTATTGCATACGAGTGTGTGAGGAGGTAGGTCGTTACATCGTGATCTACTTTAAATGTATAGCAAGTTTGATGGGGTTAAATGAAGGATTGAAACAATGTGTTAAGTGAAAAATACGATAAATTGAAAAAGCTATCATTTCATATGACGAAACTTGATCAAATTGTTTGATTAGTGTTTAATAGTCAACATGAGGAAGTTCAGGTATGATTGTATTAGTGAGAAATGGAATTTTATAGAAAACCGAATCGGAAATCAGATTTGTTCCGATTCCGTCGGGTATTGTAATTTCGTATTTTGAGAATGAAAAAGAGAGATAGAAAGGGGACTTACGGGTTTTAGATTACTTAAGAAAGTGAGAGGGAACTAGAGGGATCGTCGGTGTGTTGCGTCGTCGCCGATAGTTCCTAAGATGATCGCCGGAAGTTCCGCCGGAATTTCGTTGGAGCTTCGCCTTGAGCTTGTTTTCAAAGTACCTGATCTTTGGAAAAATTTTGAGAGAGTGGGCTCAGGATTTTGGGGTGAGAGGGTAGTGTGTAGGGTTGGTATTTATAGGGTTAGGGTTGATGAAAAGTTTAAAATAAAAATGTGATAAAATGTAATAAAAATGTATTAAAAGTGTAGTAATTGGGGTTTTTAAAGAGCTCTGGAAATGGTCTGAGGCTGAAATTTTGCAGGTGCATAGGGAATATGAAAAGACACAACTTTCATGATGGGGTCGTCGCCGGAATTGGCCGACTCGGCCGTTACTCTGCCGTGACTCGGTCTGAGGACGGAGTCAGACCGAGTCAAGGCCAATTTGGCCGATTCCCGGCCGAGTCAGGTGGCCGGGATCCCCTCGATGGTTCATCTAACTCTTGAAAATGTTACATCTTTGGGTGTCGTGGGGTTTTTGTGAGATATGCACGTGTAAACTCTTGGTATTCTAAAGGTTTTAGAAAAAACAATATTAAAAATAATGTGGGGCATGGGATTTAAACTCTGATGGCTTGGTTTAGCAGTGCAAGGTATTACCAAGGAGCTACAAGCTCCTTCTTGTAATTATTAAGTAATTAATTACTTAAAGTAATAATAGTAAATGTAAATACCCCAAGTATACATTAATTTTAAAGCAAATTTTTGTACACTAAAAATGGAGTTGTTACATTCTTTTAACTTGTAATTAGAAAGCAAAATAATTACTTATAACTTGTGCTCAGGCTAAAATACCCCTTTATGGATTTTTTGAAATTTTTTTGTAAAAACTTGTATTGGAAATTTGGGGTTGTTACATTCTACCCTCCTTATACAAATTTCGTCCTCGAAATTTGTAAAAAGAAAGCGTAACAGTTGTTGGATATATGTATGCCCTAGAGGCCATTATATGATAGTGGATGTATTTGTACGTGTATATATATATTCAGTATACATTCTTGCTCGACATGATAGTATGCTATCTGGTTCTTCTTTATCTGACATGTTGATTTGATCATGCTTTTATTCATTCATACATGCTGATAAAGCCCTGAGGATATCGGCTTGACTGCTGTGATTATGATGGAGATCATACTAGTGGGACATCTGTAGTCTATAAGCATATCTTGGAAAGTCCCTAGTCGTAGGTATATCGAGATGGGGCATTGATATACCAGAGTAGACTAGTGTATATGATACTAGACCCATACGATGGGCGATGAATGTTCCTACATTCATCGATGTTTGACATCAAGATCATATACGGGTGCTCAGTGGTGACTGGGTACACTGGACGGACTCACCGAGAACTCCTATATGGAATTATATCTATCGTCGGATAGCAGTTCTCAGGTGACACTGGTACAGGTTAGTCTGTAGACCCTAAATCGTCATAGAGACTTGTGTGTTCTCCCACTGTACTTTGATTGCCACCCTACCACGGCTCTACTGAGTCGTGCAAACAGGTGGCCGTTGGGTACAGTCCCGAGACACACGAAGGCAATGAGCGATAGGAGGGGTTTCGTCTCTCCCGGTATTGGGAGTTGATGCTGTGCTGTCCCCGACTGGTTATATCAGTAAGTCCCTGGCCAGGGATGCTGAGATTTGTTGATAAGTGTTATCAGTAGTTTCTCAATTTGTTATAGACCATTCACCGGCACGACTTATTGAGTTATTAGGGTCGACGTGACCATCCCTATGCTCGATATGCAGCATATCTGACGAAGAGACCGGACTGTACGGTAGTGTTGCCGGTTGGCTCGACGGGAGTTGTAGCAGGTTCGCTTGTTTTCTTCTGATCGCTCAATACCCGGGTGGCCGTTACGTTTAGCTGACCGCTTGCGGCTTGGGGGTGCTTGATATGATCATCACCCACTGCCGGCGTATTGACGAGTTTTAGAGTCCCATAAAGGAGTTACCTAGTCCAGGCAAAACGTTGTGGTGCGCGTATACGATATGCGCATGGACCCGATTAAAATGCGCGTATAGGATATCGTACATTGAACGGGCGGCTTACTTTTGGTAGGGTCATATGTGATATGGCCGGATTGATAAATCAAGTGTTGATTTATCATTTAACCATTAGTTTTCTCACATAAAACCTTTTCTTGTATATGATGGATGTATGCATGCATGTATGTTTTTCTATCTTTCTTTTAGTTTCATGCACATATGGATGTGCATACATACATACATACATACACCATCTACATGGTTGATTAAACATGGAAAATGGTGGCAATATAAGACTCACACCATGGTTAAATGAATGGATTATTATTTGATTTTTTCTTAAAACAAAAGGAATAAAGAAAAGGATAATTCTTGCTTAGCTTCTACACTCTTCTTTAAACCTAACCATGCTCACCTACTTCTAACCATGAGTTATCCTTCTCTTTATGTTTTAAACTCAAGTTAAATAATGTCTCCATCATCTAACCATGGATTGAGATGAGGATTAGAAAATATATATACATATATTTTCATTTTACTTAAAATGAGTTATCATTTTTTTACTCTTGTTAAAAGAAAGCCATCATCTTCCTCCTCCTTCTTCCTTTGCTCTCTAGTTTCTTCTAGTGAGTAAAACACACATAAAGAAAGGTTTTTGAAGTGAGAATCATAACCATAACATCATTCTACACAAGTTTAGCCAACTTGTTTAGAGTGTTCTCTTCATTTCTCATCTTGAAAAGTGAAGTTGCAAGTTTGGACCAGGAACTTCGGGTGGATCGTCGTGGACGCGAGAAGACTTCAAGAGGACCTTCATCCAACACCCAAGAGGCCAAAGAGTCTAGCGAAGGGATCTACAAAGGTTGTACTCTCGAAACCCTAGCCTTTGTCGCTGTTAAAATCATAAACCCTAATTTTCTAGGATAAGATCTTTTTTATGCTTGCTTAGCACCATCAAAACTTGAACTTTGTGACATGTGATGCTTCCAAACTCTACATAGGGTGCTAGGTAAACCTAACATTGGTATCAGAGCCAACCTAGAACATTAGGCGACACTTTTACGAAGTAAAAATCCCGATCGGATCAAAATACGACGTTTCAAGACCCTCTCTGGACAATTTTTAAAATCTGACATTTTTCAGAATTAAAAATACTTAAAAAATACAGCAGGAAAAACTAAGAAATCCTGTGAAATACGAAGCCATGATTCTTACAAACTGCCGCGGAACCGCGGCAAATCCTTGCTTAGGTCGCGGCTCCGTGGCCGTACAGTGTCTTCATTTCCTCCTATTTACACAGTAACTCTTATCACTGCTTGTATGTTGCTTTAAGTATGTTTAATCTGAATCTGGTACTGTATATTCTGGAGATGGTTTATGGACTCATCGATTCAATCGGAATTTTCATTTCGTTTCTTTTCCGGGTAAATTAGAAAGTATTGTAGTGTTCGAACGAGTCTAATTTGCTCACTTTTCATGGGGTTTAAATACTTTGGAGATACGTGCAAGTTTTATGGTAGACCCTCTAGAAGACAACAAACCTTAACTCGATTATGTGACCGTCTTGAACTGCCCTTTGAACCTTAGGGTTTGGGGCAGTACGGCATGCCACATGTGAGGCGTTGGCTTGACCCTTCTACGGCTGGACCGCTACTACTGTGTCACACTCCGGGTTTTTGAACTCTGCTCAAGTGTTGAGCTTTAGTGAATCTTGGGTACTTGATCGTTCGTTCGAAAACTTTAATACTGTCTAACTATCTGGAATGTGATACAATATGTGAAATTCATATAGTTTAGGCATGAAATACGAATTATGTGATATTTTGCATTTATGATGCCTAAAGAGAATGTGGATTCCAAATATTGTAGTTTTACACTTTCTTTTCTGTGACCGTAAGTGTAGTATGTTCGATATCGCCGGTTTCGTTGCTATACATCAACGACAATTGGGGTACGCATACTTACTTATGTTGATGAGATGAAATATTATGTGTTGCTGAGATATGATGTGCAGGATTGTCGCGATCGAATAGCGGGGTTTTTTTATGTGAGATGAGAGTTTTATATTTTCATTCATGTAAATTCAAATGTAATGTAATATTCTTTTATTTGGGGCACTTCCGGGTTGAGGTTGTGTCACCAGTGTTGTATATTATTTACCTTTTCCGCATTAGGATGGACCCAAGGAGGGGAGCACAGGTGACCGGGTTCAGGGATTCAGTGGGAGGCCATCTTGAGGAGTCGAGACCGGGTCTCCTAAACTCCAGAATTGGTAGGGTCGCTTGCCGCTCTCATAGGGGTCCAGGGTATGGGCTTGGCTATTCATCACGACTGTGGAATCCGTATTTTCTATTCTGGCTAAATACTAAATACGGACGTCCTTGTATATCCCACATTATATCTATGTTTCTGCTGCCTGTGTTCTGTGATATCTGAGACGAATGACATATTATATATATGATATATAGTAGACGTTGCTTATGTTTTACACCCGCGCTAGTCCCGTCCCGGTATGCCGTTAGTTAAGTAACCTAACGGTGCATAACGGAACATTGCGGCGAATGCGGATGGCATAAGCGTACGTGTTATTTTCGTTTTTTTTTTGTGATTGGCTTAAGGACTTAAATGATGGGATTAAATTAATGTGATTAATGTAAAGAAAATAAACATAAAAAGATGTTGTAGAATCGGATTTAAAAACCCACTCGGCTATTTATGAAAAAGCTACATTTTAAAACTGCGGAGCTTAAGCCACTCCTTTTGAAAACTATTTGATTCTACGGCGATATCAAGTTCAAAGCGTTAAAGATTTTCTTAAAAATCATCCGCAACCCTCTGTCATTTTAGGAAGTAGAGTACTTAGTATTCGTGCTACATTTGTTGACTTTAGTTAAGGCGTAGTGTACGGTAGCTAAGTGATGTCTTCCTACATTGCATATGATGCAGATTAATTAGGACATTCATACGACTTTGTTGAGCATAGTTAAGGGTTATATGGGTGGGTCTAATTGATCAAGAAATGACGGGTAGAACTTGACTGGTACTTATGATTTGTTGACCATAGTTAAGGTCATAAGTACTAGGGGTAAAAATCATATCGGGAATTTCAAGTGTTGAGATTTGCAATGAGATTGCATACCTTCCATATGATGGTTGGATCCCGATCCTACTATGGGCAATAGTTGCTCCTAGGAGAGTTTTACAGTATACAAGTAGCTAACTCATTAGGTGTCTAGAAAGGTGTTAACGGGGCTCCGCCTCTGGGAAAATGAGGTTTACTTTAATTAGGTCCGTGCGAAAGCACGGGGAACCTCCTTCAAGTACCGATACTGGCCTGGCTGAACGGTTCGCGAAGTTGTAGACTGTAATTAATCCTGGCTAGTTTTCTTTTTAAGGTTTGAAAGAAAAACTTGATTAAAGCAGTAGGAGACATCGATTAGACAAGATAATAACCAATCTGATCTATGCAAGAGCTTTCGCTGAGTGTATTCTTTTCTCTCTCTTAATGGCAGATACCAATGACTGGACTCAAGCTTCTACTAGATAAAAACAAACTGAATGGGACCAATTATAAAGACTGGCTGAGGAATCTGAAAATAGCCTTGACTTATGGTAAAGTATCATATGTCCTCACGGCTTCAGCCGCGCCCGTCCCAAGTCCAAAATCCTCAGTTGCGGACAAAGAAGTCCGCAAGACATGGGACACTGATTGTGCCACGGCCAAATGCCCCGCGCTTGCATCGATGGACAATACACATCAAAAGAAGCACGAGAATATGGACATTCAAACCATATTTCTCCATACAAAGGAGTTGTATGGAGAGCAATCCCGCGTATTGCGATACGAAGTATCAAAGAAATTGTTTCAGATGCGAATGGCCCCCGGCACACCAGTAGGAGACCATGTTCTGAAGATGATAGCTCTTATTGAAGAGCTTGAGGACCTTGGGTGGACTATGGACAATGAACAATATATAGATATTATTCTGCAGTCCCTCCCCTCCACATTTGCTCAATTCATAGTTAATTTCAACATGCATGGCATGGAGAAGGAGCTACCTGAACTCCTTAATATGTTAAGGAGTGCAGAGAGCACTATGAAGTGAGCAAAAACTCCCGTTATGACTGTTGGACAGTCTTCGTCTTCTCGCCCGAAAGCTAAGGCCGAGGGAAAGAAAAAGAAGAAGCCCACCAATCCTAAGGGTGGAGTTAAGAAGGTGAAGGGAAAGGAAAAGTCCAAAGCTAGAGACTCGGGGAAAGGCGAATGTTTTCATTGCCACAAGACAGGACATTGGAAACGCAACTGCACGGAGTACTTAAATCTCAAGAAGAAGCATGGGGATGCGTCTGCTTCAGGTGCGTTTGTGACAGAAAGCTGTTTTTCAATAAACTCTGCTTCCTGGGTATTAGATACCGGTTCGGGTTCTCACATTTGCAATTATATGCAGGGGCTGAGAAATAGCAAAGTTTTGAAGACAGGTGACCATACTCTCCGCGTTGGAAATGGTTCCAATGTACATACAGTCGCATTGGGAGAGTATCACTTGGGGTTGCCATCTGGGTGTATATTGGTTTTGAACCCATGTTATTTTGTACCAAGTATGCTATGTAATATAATATCAGTTTCTTTGTTAGACAATGAAGGATATAACTTTATATTGCAGAACAATGTTATGAACATTCACCTGAATCAAATGCTGGTTGGGTATGGTACGCTTAATAACGGGATATATGTCCTAAATCAACACACAGTTTTCAGTATACAACACACTAATAAAAGAAAACTTTCAGAATTAAATGAAGCTTTTCTTTGGCACTGTAGACTTGGTCATATTAACGAAACAAGACTAAACAAGTTACACAAAGATGGATATCTAAACTCTTTTGAATATAAATCTTATGCGATTTGCCAGTCTTGTATCAAAGGTAAAATGACCAAAACTCCGTTTACCGGACACGGAGAATAAGCTACTCAGCTCCTAGGCCTCATACATAGTGATGTATGTGGGCCATTGTCTATACAGGCTAGAGGCGGTTTTTCATACTTCATTACGTTCACTGACGATTTCTCAAGATTCGGTCATGTATTTTTATTAAAGCACAAATCCGAAGCTTTCGAGAAATTCATTGAATATAAACAAGAAGTAGAAAAACAAACCGGCTTGAGTATCAAGATGCTTCAATCAGATCGAGGTGGTGAGTATCTCAGTACAGAATTTGCAAACTTCCTAAAAGAGAATGGGATTCTCTCACAGCTCACTCCTCCTTACACACCACAGCACAACGGTGTGTCAGAGCGACAGAATCGGACCCTATTAGATATGGTCCGTTCCATGATGAGCGATGCTGAGTTACCCGTCTCATTTTGGGGGCATGCATTGGAGACTGCAGCGTTTCTATTAAACAGGGTTCCAACCAAAGCCGTATCTACCACGCCATATGAGATATGGCATGGGAAGAGACCATCTCTTAAGAGAATTAAGATTTGGGGTTGCCCGGCCTATGTTAAAAAGCAGAATCCGGACAAACACGAGACACGGTCAGTCATGTGTAATTTTGTGGGGTATCCAAAGAATTCTTATGGATATCTATTCTACCACAAAGAGGAACAAAAGGTGTTTGTTTCTCAGTATGCCACATTCTTGGAAAAAGAGTTTTTCACAGATAAAGATGATGGCAAAGTGGTAGATCTAGAAGAGGTTCTAGAGACACAAACTTCAAATGATGATTTGGTTGAACCGGCTGTTGCAATAGAAACTGAGGAACCTCGGCAACTCCGAAGGTCTGTTAGGACTTCTCGCCCACCGGAGAGGTACTACGGTTTCCTCATTGATGGTGACAGAGAAGACTGCATCATAGATGATGATGATCCTACCAGTTTTCAGCAAGCTATCACGAGTGGAGACTCTGTGAAGTGGCTGGATGCCATGAGATCCGAAATGGAGTCTATGTACACCAACAAAATATGGACTTTGGACGTTGTACCCCTTGGGGTAAAATCTGTGGGATGCAAATGGATCTTTAAAAGAAAGATTGGTGTAGATGGACAGGTAGAGACCTATAAGGCAAGACTTGTGGCGAAGGGTTTTCGTCAAAGACCAGGTTTGGACTATGACGAAACTTTTTCGCCCGTAGCCATGCTTAAATCCATTCGGATCCTACTTGCTATTGCTGCTCACTACAACTATGAAATCTGGCAAATGGACGTTAAAACAACATTTCTAAATGGAGATTTAGAAGAATGCGTTTATATGGATCAGCCAGAGGGCTTCATTGACAGTGGGAGCAGCGGGAAAGCATGCAGATTGCTTAAATCCATATATGGGTTAAAGCAGGCATCTCGGAGTTGGAACATCTGTTTCGATGATGTTATCAAAGAGTTTGATTTCATCAAAAATCTAGATGAACCTTGTGTTTATAAGAAGGCTGTAGGAAGAGCTGTCACATTCCTCGTATTGTACGTGGATGGCATTCTTCTTATAGGAAATGATATTCCTATGCTACAGTCGGTCAAATCTTTCTTATCACTAAGGTTCTCCATGAAGGACCTGGGTGATGCCACATAGATCCTGGGCATAAGGATCTATAGGGATAGATCCAAAAAGTTATTGGGATTGTCCCAAACAAGGTACATCAACACCATCCTAAAACGGTTTAGTATGGAAGACTCCAAGCGGGGTGCCTTACCCGCTTGCCATGGGGTCACTCTCTCCAAGGATTCTTGTCCAAAAACCGATGAAGAGAGAGCTCGCATGAGCGTTATACCCTATGCTTCGGCAGTAGGATCTATAATGTATGCGATGTTTTGTACACGCCCAGATGTAGCTTATGCACTTAGTGTTGTAAGCAGGTATCAATCCAACCCAGGGGAGAACCACTGGACAGCTGTGAAGAACATTCTTAAGTACTTACGAAGGACTAAAGAATTGTTCTTCATGTATGGTAATGCAGATCTCCAAATGGAGGCCTTTACCGATTCGAGCTTCCAGAGAGATAAGGACGACAGCAAATCTATCTCTGGGTTTGTATTTACCCTCAACGGAGGGGCGGTAAGTTGGATGAGTTCCAAACAGGATACCGTTGCAGACTCTACGATGGAAGCTGAGTACATTGCTGCGAATGATGCCGCCAAGGAAGCCGTCTGGATGAAGAAGTTCGTCTCGGAGCTAGGAGTAGTTCCAACCATTATTGATCCAATACCTTTGTATTGTGATAATAATGGGGCTATGGCGTTAGCCAAGGAGCCCAGATCCCATCAGCGGTCCAGACACATCCTGAGGCGTTTTCATTTGATCCGGGAGATTGTAGATCGCCGCGAGAACGAGATTAGGAGAGTAGACACAAAGAATAACGCCGCGGATCCATTCACCAAGGCCCTTCCTCAGCCGCAGCATGAGCGACTTTTTGAGATGTTGGGTATGAGATACGCCAATAACTGGCCTTAGTGCCAGTAGGAGATTGTTGGATATATGTATGCCTTAGATGCCATTATATGATAGTGGATATATTTGTACATGTATATATATATATATATATATTCAGTATACATTCTTGCTCGACATGATAGTATGCTATCTGGTTCTTCTTTATCTGACATGTTGATTTGATCATGCTTTTATTCATTCATACATGCTGATAAAGCCCTGAGGATATCGGCTTGACTGCTGTAATTATGATGGAGATCATACTAGTAGGACATCTGTAGTCTATAAGCATATCGTGGAAAGTCCCTAGTCGTAGGTATATCGAGATGGGGCATTGATATACAAGAGTAGACTAGCGTATATGATACTAGACCCATACGATGGGCGATGAATGTTCCCACATTCATCGATGTTTGACATCAAGATCATATACGGGTGCTTAGTTGTGACTGGGAACACTGGACGGACTCACCGAGAACTCCTATATGGAATTATATCTATCGTCGGATAGCAGTTCTCAGATGACACTGGGACAGATTAGTCTGTAGACCCGAGATCGTCATAGAGTCTTGTGTGTTCTCCCACTGTACTTTGATTGCCACCCTACCACGGCTCTACTGAGTCGTGCAAACAGGTGGCCGTTGGGTACAGTCCCGAGACACACGAAGGCAATGAGCGATAGGAGGGGTTTCGTCTCTCCCGGTATTAGGAGTTGATGCTGTGCTGTGCCCGACTGGTTATATCAGTAAGTCCCTGGCCAGGGCAGCTGAGATTTGCTGATAAGTGTTATCAGTAGTTTCTCGATCTGTTATAGACCATTCACCGGCATGACTTATTGAGTTATTGGGGTCGACGTGACCATCCCTAGGCTCGATATGCAGCATATCTGACGAAGAGACCGGACTGTACGGTAGTGTTGCCGGTTGGCTTGACGGGAGTTGTAGCAGGTTCGCTTGTTTTCTTCTGATCGCTCAATACCCGGGTGGCCGTTACGTTTAGCTGACCGCTTGCGGCTCGGGGGTGCTTGATATGATCATCACCTACTGCCGGCGTATTGACGAGTCTTAGAGTCCCACAAAGGAGTTACCTAGTCCAGGAAAAACGTTGTGGTGCGCGTATGCGATATGTGCATGGACCCGATTAAAATGCGTGTATAGGATACCGTACATTGATCGGGCGG
The DNA here is from genome assembly GCA_030015575.1 of Agapanthus africanus. Classification (NCBI taxonomy): domain Eukaryota; kingdom Viridiplantae; phylum Streptophyta; class Magnoliopsida; order Asparagales; family Amaryllidaceae; genus Agapanthus; species Agapanthus africanus. The sequence continues at coordinate 61,592,055 of JASDDO010000029.1, forward strand.
CTTGCTTTTGGTGGGGTCATATGTGATATGGCTGGACTGATAAATCAAGTGTTGATTTATCATTTAACCATTAGTTTTCTCACTTATAACCTTTTCTTGTATATGATGGATGTATGCATGCATGCATGTTTTTCTATCTTTCTTTTAGTTTCATGCACATATGGATGTGCATACATACACATACATACACCATCTATCATGGTTGATTACATATGGAAAATGGTGGCAATATAAGACTCACACCATGGTTAAATGAATGGATTATTATTTGATTTTTGCTTAAAACAAAAGGAATAAAGAAAAGGATAATTCTTGCTTAGCTTCTACACTCTTCTTTAAATCTAACCATGCTCACCTACTTCTAACCATGAGTTATCCTTCTCTTTATATTTTAAACTCAAGTTAAATAATGTCTCCATCATCTAACCATGGTTTGAGATGAGGATTAGAAAATATATATACATATATTTTCTTTTTACTTAAAATGAGTTATCATTTTTTTACTCTTGTTAAAAGAAAGCCATCATCTTCCTCCTCCTTCTTCCTTTTCTCTCTAGTTTCTTCTAGTGAGTAAAACACACATAAAGAAAGGTTTTTGAAGTGAGAATCATAACCATAACATTATTCTACACAAGTTTAGCAAACTTGTTTAGAGTGTTCTCTTCATTTCTCATCTTGAAAAGTGAAGTTGCAAGCTTGGACTAGGAACTTCGGGTGGATCGTCGTGGACGTGAGAAGACTTCAAGAGGACCTTCATCCAACAACCAAGAGGCCAAAGAGTCTAGCGAAGGGAGCTACAAAGGTTGTACTCTCGAAACCCTAGCCTTTGTCTCTTGTAAAATCATAAACCCTAATTTTCTAGGATAAGATCCTTTGTATGCTTGCTTAGCACCATCAAAACTTGAACTTTGTGACATGTGATGCTTCCAAACTCTACATAGGGTGCTAGGTAAACCTAACAACAGTTTCAAGAAAAGTCTGGTGACTGGACTATAGATAGTGTATAAAAATAACAAAGGGATACAAGGGTGAAAAAGGCTTACCGGTGTTACCTTGACTTACAGTCTCGGCTTCTACGGCTTCTAATATGAATGTATGTCGCCGTGGTACATTCCTTCTAGCTGGAGGCACATTCTATCTTTGGGGCCTGTTTCTCTGCCCTCTAGGCATGTCCCTCATTGCTTGTTGGAATTGGCGAGTAGGCTGTGCGCGTGGTGGAGCAGGTAGTGCAGGACGAGTTGCAGGAGCCTGGATAGCTGGCCGCTGCGGGTAGTTTGTAGGTGTGTGAGCCGAGTTGTATCTATATGGTCAGGTCTCAATTCTGTGATTGGATGCGTCACAAATTAGATACATGCCTTTTGCGCGTCTACAGTCCTTCCACAAGTGTCCCTTTCTATGGCAGTAGTGGCAAATTTCTTCAGTTCTCCTGGGTTCAAACGATGGCCTGGAAGGGGCTCCTCCTGCCATTTGATTGGCAGGGCGTTTCAAACCGGCAGATTAAGGTCTGCCCCTCGCCTTTATTACTGCCTCATAACTGCGGGCAGCTTCCAAAGCATCCTCATGAGTCAGAAATTTCTCTGTGGCTAGTACAGCCTGAATTTCCGTGTCCAAACCTTGTTGAAAGCGATGGGAACTGATCTCGTCCGTTGGTATCAAGTGTGCCACGAATCGGCTTAGCATGGTGAATTCAGCGTCGTACTCATCAACTGACATGTCCCATATTGAACCCTGTTGTAGATGAATGAACTGCTGCTCCATGGCAAACCTGGCAGTCACAGGGAAGTACTTCGCGTCGAACTTCTCGCGAAAAGTCTTCCATTCTATAGGCTGTACAAGACGGCTTTCTTCCGCCTTCCACCAGTTGCGAGCATTGTCCGAGAGCTGCAGTTTCACCACACGGACCCAAGCTATGTCTGGCACTTGTGCTGCCGCCAAATCATCCTCTATACTTTATGCCCATTCCTCATCTTCAAGTGGGCTTCCCTTACCGGAGAACTGCTTGGGATGTAAAGCCCTGAATTGCTTTACCCCGGATGCGTCAGTCTCAGTACGGTTCAGGAGTTGTTGATGTCCCTCAAGAAGGCTGCGGATCGCCTCAAGTAGCACTGTTTGCTCGGTAGGTGGCGCAGGAACAACAGGAGTGAGAGATAGTGGTGGAGGTGTGTTGTTGACATTAATGCTGGTGTTGTTCGGGGAATCCATAATCTTGAAGAAAAATTTGGGTTAGGACAGATTCAAAGTATATGGTTCAAAAAATAAGAAATGATGGGATTCAAGGAACATGATTGTAAAGAATGTTTTAGTTGCTGGTTCTTGTGTTTTATATTGCTTAGGGTTACATACAGCTCTGACCTGCATGGGCCACCAACAAAACCTGTCACGCCCCGCTTCCGATTCTACGGCGAAGGGGACGCGACTGGCCCGCTACGTGTTTACTCAGAAGCAAATACGCTAAGCGTAACTAAGCAATATAAAAGAAAATACACAAGAGGCAAGGAATAATAAAAACATCAACTTTTATTTATTAACCTTCTTTTGTACAGTGCATGAAAAGGAAATACAACTGAAAAAAATGATGCCTAAACAATGGTATGACAGGAAATGAAAAGTACTGAATGGAAAATGTACAATGAAACTAGAGCTCTGGTTCTTCAGCAAGCTGATCCAAGTCTTCTACAGATGGCTCGATCTCTGTCGGGTCCAAACCACCTGACGACATTCAAAGAAGAAATGAATAGAATGTCGTCAGCGAACAGATCGCTCGGTAAGTCCCAAAGATAAGGGAGAAGTAGAAAAGAAGAAAGAGAGAGAGAATAGCTTTTAATGTTGTATTATATTGTTGTAATACTGTATTAACGCTGTTGTTTATAGCTTGGTACAGAAGAATGCCAGTGTATACGAGAGGGGTCTCAGTATGCTAAAGATCAGGGCAATGGAAGTACAAGGCTCCGTTAGAAAGCCCGGAACAACGGCGTGGTATTCAGGTTTGGTGTCTTAATCTTGCAGTCTCGTGCCACTTCTAACACCTTCCGAACCAATCTACCCTTTAAACCCCGTAGTGTTTTATTTGTATTGTTTTGTACTGTAAATTGTATTGAATGTATAATTGAAAGACTGACCAAAACCATGATATCAGTAAACATATGTAACTGTAGAATCATGTAAATGGAATAACTGGATAACCATGTAAGTTGAATATATATCCATGGTTTGGTTCAGTCAAGTTATATAGGTTGGTAATTTGACTTGTGGATTTCATGTTGAAGATTGTAGATTATAAATTGACTTGAATTATATTCAAGCCAGATTTATCAAACTCAAACCCAAGTCAGACAATTAGAAATGTAAATCGAACTCTTGATTATTTCTTAAACCTATAATTGCTAGGGTCCTTAGGGTAACTTGTAAAACTTGAGGGGGTTTTATGTAAAAATACTTTTTATATACTTTTCAAAATACACCTCAAGTATTCATTATTCATTTTTAGAGTTGTAATGAAGGTGGATTTTATATTGTGATATTTCTAGTGAAAATATCATAATTTCATAAATAAAGCTATTTATTTGTAATATCGATTTATTTGGAATTCATGGTATTTCAGTGTAAAATTTGTTATTGTGATTTTTAGAAAAAGGAGGAATATTTATATCATAACAGAATAGATATTTTAATGATAAATATACATATATTTATACAAAAATAATTTTAATAAATATTTTATATTCTAAAAATATCATTTTCTTAAGATGTCGTATTTTAAATCTTTCGAGACCGAATGCTCCTTGCGGAGGTCTGAATCTCGCACTACTAAGCCCGAGGGTGTGCAATAAACCGCACCAACCCGAACGGGTTCCCCAAATTGGGTTGTAGCGGCGCTTTGCAAAGATTGTAAATACTAAATCCTTTAGAAAACTGTTTTATGAAGTAAATGGTATTTATTTGTAAAGGTGTATATTTTCAGTATTGTATGTTCTGGATTCTCCTAACTCAACTAGTCCATTCCTAACTGGTCCAAACGACAAGTTGTGAGATGCCTCAAATCGCCACTTCACCGTCAATTGTGGCCAGGTAAGTACAAGTGAAGAAAGGAGGGATCCGCTCACGAATCACCATGAATCGGGCCTTTTAAAGTTACCTTTCTCACTTGCCTAGCCTAGACACTACAAAGTCAGGTTTAGATAAACGACCGATTTCCACAACTTATCGTACTTTCATAATAAGTGGTAATTCTTTAAAAAGTGTATCAAAACTAAATCTTTAGAAATTGTTTTATTAAATATATGGTATTTAAATGAAAATGTTTATTTTCTCGTATTCTTGGTTCTCAGGGGTGTTGCATACGAGTGTGTGAGGAGGTAGGTCGTTACATCGTGATTTACTTTAAATGTATAGCAAGTTTGATGGGGTTAAATGAAGGATTGAAACAATGTGGTATTTAAGTAAAAAATACGATAAATTGAAAAAGCTATCATTTCATGTGACGAAACTTGATCAAATTGTTTGATTAGTGTTTAATAGTCAACATGAAGAAGTTTAGGTATGATTGTATTAGTGAGAAGTGGAATTTTATAGAAAACCGAATCGGAAATCAGATTTGTTCCGATTCCGTCGGGTTTTGTAATTTCGTATTTTGAGAATGGAAAAGTGAGATAGAAAGGGGACTTACGGGTTTTAGATTACTCAAGATAGTGAGAGGGAACTAAAGCGATCGTCGGTGTGTTGCGTCGTCGCCGATAGTTCCTAAGATGATCACCGGAAGTTCCACCGGAATTTCGTCGGAGCATCGCCTTCAGCTAGTTTTCAAAGTACACGATCTTTGGAAAATTTTTGAGAGAGTGGGCTCAGGATTTTGGGGTGAGAGGGTAGTGTGTAGGGTTGGTACTTATAGGGTTAGGCTAAGGTTAGGGTAGATGAAAAGTTTAAAATAAAAATGTGATAAAATGTAATAAAAATGTATTAAAAGTGGAGTAATTGGGGTTTTTTAAGAGCTCTGGAAATGGTCTGAGGCTGAAATTTTGCAGGTGCATAGGGAATATGAAAAGACACAACTTTCATGTTGGGGTCGTCACCGGAATCGGCCGTGACTCGACCGTGACTCGATCTGAGGACTGAGTCAGACCGAGTCAAGGCCGATTTGGCCGATTCCCGGCCGAGCCAGGCGGCTGGGATCCCCCCGACGGTTCATCTAACTCCTGAAATGTTACATTTTTGGGTGTAGTGGGGGTTTTTTGTAAGATATGCACGTGTAAACTCTTGGTATTCTAAAGGTTTTAAAAAAAAACAATATTAAAAATAATGTGGGGTATGGGATTTGAACTTTGGTGGTTTGGTTCAGCAGTGCAAGGTATTACCAACAAGCTACAAGCTCTTTCTTGTAATTATGGAGCTAATTAATTACTTAAAGTAATAACAGTAAATGTAAATGTAGGGTTCCTAGGCACACTAGTGAAGTCTCACAAGGCATCAAACATGGCTGTTTCAAATTTTACGAGTGCCTAAAAACCCTAATACGGATCGTTAACTAGATATATAAGCGATGCGAGCAAGTAAACGAATTAAATGCTAAGGGAAAGTAACTACAACCTTTGTAGATCCGGTCCACCACTTCCTAAGCTCCGGATGATCTCCCTCCGCTGTCCAAATCGAACCCTTGACTCTAGCATTGGCATCATCGAAGAATGGGCGGGCTTGATCGTCGGTTCGATGCCGAAGATGATCTACGTCGAGGCATCACAAGAACAAGCTCCAACTTCACCAAGCCTTGAAAACTTGTGAAGTAAACACCCTATACAACTTGGCAAGAGGTAGAGGATGAAGAAATAGGAAGTGGGTAGACTTTAGAATTGGATTTCTCACTTGATTTCACTAGTTGCCATTGATGGTCACTAGCTTTCTTCATGGAAGAAGAAGATGAAGAAGAAGAAGATATGATAAGTATTGTATTTTTAAATGAAAAAGAATTAAATCTTATCATACTTTCAACCTTAGTTAGGTGTAGAGAAAAGACCATGGTTAAAAGGATGGTTAGGGTTAAGCATAAGAACAAAAGAGTGACTTAGTCAAAGTTTCAAGAAACTTCAACTAAAAACAAAACATTCAACCATTCATTTATCCTTTTCTTTTTCCAAAATGAATAAATAAGAAAGATAAATGAATAAATAATCATAACCCTAATCATTAACTTAAACCATGGTTTGATTCTTTACACTTAACCAAGTAAGCATGTATCATCAAACATGATACAAACATGTGCACAAAACTATATCGCATATACAATGTGTACAATTCAAGTGAGAAAATCCTTTTAAAGTGAACCAATACTAGTTAACGCAAAGTAATATATCAAATATATAAATATGCACTAAATCATTAAATCAACACTTGATTTAACGATCCGGTCATATCGGATATAACCGACTAGTATCATATGTATCGGCTTATCGAATCAATCCTTGATTCGATAACTAGGTTATATCGCATATAACCAATCGATACATTGATCGCGAGAATGGAATACGGTATCTCATACTCGAATTATTCTCGGTCCCGCACATATCTCATATGCGCTCCTATTTCGTTTCGCTTGAGCCAGGAAACCTCTGTGTAGGACTCTAAAGACTCGTCAATACGCCGGCAGCAGATGATGATCATATCAAGCATCCACAAGCCGCAAGCGGTCTGCTAAACGTAACGGCCACCCGGGTATTGAGCGATCAGAAGATCGACGAGCAAGCCCGCTCACACTCCTGCGAATCCAACCAGTAACACTTACCGTACAGTCCGGTCTGATCGTCTGATATGTCGCATATCTCGCCTAGGGGTGGTAAACGTCAGACCCCAATAGCTCGATAAGTCATGCTGACGTGAGGTCCATAACATGTGTGAAACTACTGATAACACTTACCAGTAGGTCACTGCAACCCTGGCCAGGGATTTCCTGTTATGGCCAGTCGAGCATAGCACAACATCAACCCCCAATACCGGGAGAGACGAATCCCCTCCTATCGCTCATTGCCTCCATGTGAATCAGGACTGTACCCAAAAACCACCTGTTTGCACGACTCAGTAGAGCCGTGGTAGGGTGGAAATCAAAGCACAGTGGGAGACACATAAGACTCTATGACGATCTTGGGTCAACAGACTAAGCTGTACCAGTGTCACCAGAGAACTGCCATCTGACGTGAGGTATAATACCATCTGGGAGTTCTCGGCGAGTCCGTTCAGTGTACCCAGTCTCTACTGAGCACCCGCATACCATCTCCGATGTCAAACACCAATGGATATGGGATCATCCATCGCCCATCGCATGGGTCGAGAAGATATACGCTAGTCTACTCTGGAATATCGATGCCCCGTCTCGATATTCCCTCGACTAGGAACATTTCAAGGATGTACTCATGGACTATCCAGGCCCCGCTAGTATGATCTGCATCATAGTCCTGGAAGTCGAGTACACATCCTAAGGGCTTTATCAACATGTAACAGAGAGACGGAAAGTATACACGTTAAGACAAAGAGCAACCAGATAGCATACTATCATGTCGAGCAAGAAATTCCTACCTATATATGTCCCAGCATCCACTACAATATACATCCAATGTACAGTAATGGCCTCTAGGGCATACATATAACTAACAATCTCCCACTTGCACTAGGGCCATCTGTAGCAGTGGTTGCAGTATCACATACTCAACCATCCCCTAAAAGTTTCTCTTTGGGAAAAGGCCTTCGTGAGTGGATCCGCCGTGTTGTCCTCTGAGTCTTCTCTCCTAACCTCGATCACCCTGGAGAACAACTATCTCCATGATCAGGTGATGCTGCCTCAGAATTTGTCTGGGTCAATGATGGGACCAGGGTTCCAGGGTCGAAGCCACACTTCCATTGTCATACAATGGCAGGAACCTAGTTCATCTTATGAACCAATATACACCCAAACTGCCTCTTTAGCAGTATCTTTAATAGCGATGTTACCAGCCTTTATCGTCTAGTTTGCCACGGTATCGAGCTTGGAACTCTTCCAACATACCGTCCCTTTACTGAGGGTAAAGACAGTGCCTGTGACTGACATTCAGTCGTGTTTATCACCCTGGAACACTTCCAGTGATTCTCCCCAGGATCGATTGATACTATCTCACTACAACTAGTGAGTATCCCAACATCCAATTAGATCTATCTCATAGATCCAAAGCTTAGGATTTAGTAGGTATCATTTTGATCCTATATGGAAAATCTTTGTGATAAGCGGAGATTGATCGAGCGTAGCATAGGAAACTCCTTCCCTAATAAGAGTATGTCATCCACGTACTCTACGAGGATCGTCACCATACTCCCTACTACCTTTTTGTTTATACAAGGTTCATCTACCATTTTGATGATGTCAATTTCTTTGACTAATCCATCAAACCAGATGTTCCAACTTCGCGATGCCTGCTTTATCCTATAAAGCATCTTGCATACGTTTCCGCTGCTCCCACTGTCTACGAGGCCCTCTGGCTGTGTACTTATAGACGTTCTCTTCTAAATCATTATTTAGAAAAGTTGTCATGGCACCCAACCACCAGATATCGTAGTCATGGTATGTAGCCGTGGCAAGTAGGATCTGGATGGACTTAAGCATAGTCCCTGGAAAAGGTTTCATCATTATCCGTGCCTGGTCGATGACGAAAACCTTTAACAAGTCTAGCTTTGAAAGTCTCAACTTGTCCATCTACACCAAGTAATCTTCTCAAGATATACTTGCTCCTGACGGGGATTTAACCCTTCAGATATCGCAACCAAAGTCCATACTTTGTTGGTGTATATGGATTCCATCTCAGATTGCTAAGCATCCAGCCATTCTTACAGAGTCCCTACTCTTGATGGCCTGCTCGAATCTAGTTGGGTCATCATCTCATGATGCAATCCTTGCTCCCACTGTCATCGAGAAACCGAGGTATCTCTCAGGCAGGCGAGGAACCCTATCAGATCGGCGGAGAGGCTGAGGTTCATCGAGGACTATAGAATCCTTTGGTTCTGTCAAATCATCAACTGCAGTTTTGTATAGCTGGAACCTTTCCAGTTCTACAGAACTGATCCTGCCTCGATCTTGTCCGGATTTTGCTTTAAACATAGGCCGGACAACCCCAAATCTTAACTCGCTTAAGAGATAGGATCTTCCCACACCATATCTTATATGGAGTGGTAGGCAGTGATTTGATTCAAACCTAATTCAATAGGTATGCAGCTTCTCAAGTGCATAACTCCCAAAAGGAAATAGGTAACTCAGTAATACTCATCATAGAGCACACGATATCTAATATTGTGTGATTGCTCCGCCCCGATACACCGTTGTGCTGTGGTGTGTTCAGAGGAGTAATACTGTGAGAGAATCTCATTTTCCTTTAGAATAGTCCAAGGATTCCATGCACAAGTATTCTCATCCCTGATCTCATCATAGGACATAATACTTATACCCGTATATTGGTTCTCTACTTCCTACTTATATTCTGTGAATACCTCAAAAGGTTCGGACTTATATTTCAACAGGAATATATGACTGAATCTTGAGAGATTATCAGAGAATATAATGAAGTATAAAGAACCAGTCCTGGCATGTGTAGACAGGAGACCTTACATACATCATCATGTATCAGTCCCAAGAGTTTACTAACTCTTTCTCTGTTTCCAACAAACAGAGCTATGGTCATGTTATCTTTGTAACATGACTGGCAAGTTTCACAAGATGTAAATTCAAACTGATTTAAATATGCATCTAAATGTAACTTCAGCTAGTCGGGTCGCATTGATATGACCTAGTCTACAATACCTTAAGAAGAATTTGTTCATTTCTGAACTCTTCCTCTTGTGTGTGTTCAGTATACAAGGAACTGTAGTTTGATTTAGAACGTCAATGCTTTTAGATAACGTGCCTGAACCGATCAACTTTTGATATAGGAAATGTTCAAAACATTATCCATCAATACAAAATTATATCCTTTCTTTACTAATAAAGAGACTGATATGATTTTGTATATCAGGTTCGGTATCAAACATCATTTGTTCAGAATAAATGTATTCGTAATACAGGGTGACAGTGACCAACAGACTTGGCTGCAACACTTGCCCCGTTTTCTGTCTCATGAAACTTATCACCCGTTCTCAGTTTTTCTACCTTTTTGTAGCCCTATGTAACAGATTACATATCTGGGATCCTGATCCGGTATCATATACCCAGGATGCAGAGGATACTGAGAAACAGTTCTTTGTAATGAACACACCCGAAGGAGATGCATCATATGCACTTTCTTCGTTTGGGCGGCATAGGAATTCTGGTATTCCCCAATTTCCTGCTCTGTCTTATAACAATTATAAGTTGGAGTGGGACCAACGTTCCCCAGCTCAGTATAACAAGCGGGTTCGGTCAATACATCCATATTATTATCTTGATTAAGGCGTGATATGGTCGCTACCTGGAGAGAGAGAGAGAAGAAAACACTCTGCGTGCGCTCTTGCAAGATTAGATTGGTTATGTATTTTATCTAATCAGGATGGCTCCCACTGTTTTTATCAAATCTTCCTTCAAACCGTAAAAGGAAAGACTAGCCAGGATTAATTACACTCTACAAGTTCGCCAATCTTTCAGCCAGGCCAGTATCGGTACTTTGAGGGAGGTTCCCCGTGCTTTCGCACGGACCTAATTACAGTAAACCTCGTTTTCCCAGAGGCGTAACCCCGTTGACACCTTTCTAGACACCTACTTGATCGGCTAATTGCAAAGTGCAAAACTGTAGCGTCTTGAAAAATCGTTTTGGTGTTTTCCTGAAAATCGGTGAAAATTCGGTATTTTTCCGAAAACCGTCTTTCTCGTTATTTTGCTGTTTAGGACTAATTATACCTAAAATGGATAGGTAATTGCTTGTTTTTAGTAGCTAATGAGTTACTTATGAAATTTTGGTCATTTAAAATTTTTTCCCTATTTTCCTTATTTTTCAATATTATTTTAAGCCGGTAAGAAAATACATTAAATTAGCGATAAATACAAATTTTTCCGGGATAATTTTAATCTTTAAAATTATGATAATTAAAATCTAGTTGTAACATAAATTTTTAGTATTTTATTTTGATTTTTAACAAATTTTTATGATAGGAAACGAATTTATTGAATTTTAAGATAAAACTTGCAATTTTTGACTTGTAGGGGGTCCTTTTGCATAAAATTTCTTTTGTAAAACCCCTCTCTCTCTTCCCTCAGCCCTAGGACAGCCCCACCTTGAATAAGTCCAGAAATTTCTGGCCTCATTTTTTGTTTTCTTTCTTGAGTTGAATTAGTTGGTTTATTGATTTATTTTAAATATAGTTTGATAAGGTATGGTGCATTGACTTTTGGAGAGTTGACTCATGACTTTTCCCCACTCACCCACACCTTCCCCTCACCTCCTATCTGGCCGAAACCTGCACCCCTCCTCTTCATCTCTTTTCTTCTCATTTTCTTCAAAATTCTTCAAGTTTAATTCATCAAAATTTGCAAATTAAAGCTTACAAATTAAACCCATCCTTCATCTTTCTTTTCCTTCACCTCCCTAGCTTGGATTTTGATGCTTGAGGCCATCATTTGGAGCAAATTTATTCTTGCTAGATCTCAAATTGAGGTATAATTTCCATCAAGTTAATTTCTTTTGGCTAAATTCCTTTAAGTATATGGTTTTAGTGTTAAAAGTTTAACTAATTTCTAATCTAGTTTATAAAAGAATAGTTTGTATTAAACTAGGGTTTTTGAAGCCATGATAGTTAATTGAATTGTTTTATAGTTAATCTAGTTGTTACTTAACTAATCTTTATGGTTACCTTGCTTAAGCGGCTTACTATTAACCTAATCTATGTTAAACTTGGGTGAAATTGCTTTAAGTTTGCTTATTTACCAAAATCTAGAAGAGGGTTGTGTATGGATTGTGAGTTGTGAAGCATGATAAATGAGTTGAATTAGGGTTTAGAAACCATTATTTAGTTGATTAAATCTAATTTGTTATCTAGTTGTTTTGCTAACCTAATCTAGAAGGTTAACTTGCTAATTGAGTTATAAATTAGTGTTAATTTAAGGTTTTCATATATAGTTGGATTAAAAATTGCTAGGTTATATAATTCAAAGTAATGGTTGTTTATGAAAATTAGGTTTTGAATCATTGCTAATGTGTTGTAATTATAGTGTTTGTAGATTGCTTGTAGTGTGGTTGGTTGTTCAAGCTTGATAGTAGTCTTTGTAGCAAATCGGCGATGTTGCATCGATTTTTGGAATGTAACTGCTTACTAGTTTTGTTATAAAATTATGTGATGGATTATTTTCGACATCTTGATGATTGTGTTGGCTTATCCTATGACGTTTAGGATGCGTGTGTGCGGATTTTTGAGTAGTCGGGTTTTAGTTTTGCCGGGCGACCAAATCGGCGTTTTTTGGCAGTTTTTGCGATTTTCCCGTATGTTCCGCGCACCCTGCGCATGTTGTACCTAGCTAGTGAACATTAGTAGTTTCGTTGGGTTTTGCGTCGTTCTTGATAAGTAACCTTATGTTGGTATTGATGTAAATTCCAGGTTCGGTCGCGGAGACGTCAGACGCGGCGCGAAAGGGGAAAGCGGTGATTGGACACAGCTAGCCAGGGATTCCGGTGAGTAGATGTAACATCTACGGGGGACTATCGTTGGATGGCGCAAGCCGCCCGATAGTTTTAGTAACTTACAAGATCCTTAGTGATGTTAGTAATTAGGGGTGAAATACTTATTTGACTATTTGCTGCATCCATGCATTATATTGACATACCTATACGAAACCATTTTATAGGACACCTGCACCATTGCCAGGGTTTTTATATGCAGCACGAGCACTATTCATGCTTACACACACACCCTGGTAATTGCCATGCCACCACACTAGATAACCTTTAAATTTAAATCTTTTACTAATTGATACTTAAACTTGTGCTATTGCCTTTAATTCCTTAAAATGAAACCGTAGGATTGCTATTCATGTGCATGTACTTCATCATATTAATTGTTCATGCTTAATCCATTAATCACACATCGCAACTTGATTATTGATACCATATGCATTCATTATCACTGATATATGCACTTATGAGGATTTCTTGAGATTTTATGATATTGCTGGATTTCGAGGGAAAGCCGCAAAATTTCTAAACTTATTATATTTTTTTTAAATATGTAAATTGCGGTTTTCTAGTGATGTATGTGTCGTCCACCATGAGTTTGCTGTGGTTTTGGAAATCCGTGTCGAGGAGTGGAGGAACCGGCACGGGTACATGGTGGGCCCGGTAAGGTACCCCGGGGCAAGAGGAATGTGGTGTTGACGTTGAGCCTGGCAGGGGACGGATTACCTACCGGTGACTGTTTGGGACGGCGGATATCCAGAGGATACCGACCGTGGCCGCTAGATGATGAGATATTGATATTTGAGATGGGTCAGCCGGACGGCTGAGGCCAGAGACACTATGACATGGATTTATGAGATTTGAGACAGCTTTTAGGTGTCGTTGCTGGACACCGGTTCTCGTCGATTCCTTGAGTATTATGCTGGCATTCTAAAAGAGTTTCAAAAACAAAAGGAGATAAAATGTTTCTTATAGATACCTATTGAGACCTCAGATATTCATGTTGCATACATATTCGTACACTGATGTTGTATACACACCTGGTAGTGCGTCCATTCATACCTGTATTTTAGATGCTAGGATGCTTGTGTGCATGCATACGATAGCCTTTGTAGGTGTTATTTATTACTCACGAGTTCGCAACTCACCCCCGTTGTGCCACAGTCTTTTGCAGGTCCGCTCCGTCAGTACAGTAGCGGCGGGCGCACTTGTTCTTTTGCCTCTTTTGCCTGGACTCGAGGTTTTGCTCATAGGTGGGTCATGTTATTATTTTTGTACCACCTTGTATATTCTTTGTATCTAGTGTACTCCATCTACTGTTTCTACCAGTATTATTGTATTGACCTAGAGATGAGACTGTGAGGTTTGTGGACTTTTATGCTGTATTTTAGGGTCGAGCTCACTTGAGTCGACATGCAGTTTTTTTTCTTATGCTTCATTATGATTATTTTGCTAGTTGTTGCTTTATATTGCGTGGGATTTGTGACCGCCTTGTGGCGAAGAGCTAGCTCCCGCTTGGGGATGCCCTATTGTGTTGGATTCATATATATTTTGTTGTACCCATTTTGGGGGCCAGTATTTACAAAGGAGACTATGCCGAAATTTTCGGAAAAATTGGTATTGTTTTTAAAAAGGGTTTTACATGACTTATTTGATAAACTCGCTTTCAATTGATTGGGTTTTCTTCACTCTTTTGCTTAATTGGTTTTGTTTTCTGGGCTTTGGCTTACTTATTTTACGGACGTCTTTAGACGTTTCGTAAACTTAAGTGCCAGTCACGTTCCGTACCCTGCGGGTCGTGATAAAAACTCTCCCAGGAGTAACAATTACTCGCAGTGGGTATCGGGATCCAACTATCACATAGAAGGTATGCAATCTCATTGCAAATTTCAACACTTGAAACTCCCGATAATGGTTTTTACCCCTAGCACCTAAGACCTTGGCTAAGGTCAACAAATCATAGGTACTAGTCAAGTTCTACCTGTCATTTCGTGATTAATTAGACCCACCCACATGACTCTTGGCTAAGGTCAACAAAGCCACATGACTGTCCTAACTAATCGCATCATATGCTGTGTAGGAAGACATCACTTAGCTACCGTACACTGTGCTTTGACTATGGTCAACAAACACAGCACGAATACTAAGTACTCTACTTCCTAAAATGACGGAGGGTTGCGAATGGTTTTTTTGAAAACCTTTAACGCTTTGAACTTGATCTCGTTGCGGAATCAAATGGTTTTTAAATGGAATGTTTTTGAAGCTTTTCTAGTTTTGCTAAAGGGGTCACTCCCGGTGAAGGGATCGTCGGCCCTTTCCTCGTCAAATGAGGTGCGGGATATATCATATATATCTCTGTGCAAAGCGGAAACTATAGAAGCGATCAAAGACAAACCGAGGGTTGTAGCATCTGCCAGTTATTGCTAAAGGAGTCACTCCCGGTGAAGGGATCTCGGTCCTTTCCTCATCGAATAAGGTGCAGGATGTTCTATAATGAACACCGCGATGCAAAGCAAGAACTGTAGCTACCTGTTTTTATTTTGAAATTCGATTCCACAACATCAATTAGGTTTATTTTCTTTCATTAATCTCATTAATGAATATCCCATCATTTAATTCCACCTAAACATCACAGATAAATATAACGTACGCTTATGCCATCTGCATTCGCCTCGATGTCCCGTCTGCACCGTTAGGTTAGGTAACTAACGGCAGAGCGGGGCAGGGCTAGCGCGGGTGTAAAACATAAGCAACGTTTATATAATATATCATATATACTATATACAATATCTGTCACAGAACATCACATGATCACAGATAAATCACAGCAGAAGATACATATGAAATATTGGATATACTAGGACATCCGTGTTTTCAATACGAGCCAGTATAAAACACGGATTCCACGGTCGTGATGAATAGCCAATCCCACACCCCTAGACCCCTACGAGAGTGGAAAGCAACCCTACGAATTCTAGGGTTAGGAGACCCGGACTCGACTCCTCGAGATGGTCTCCCACTGGACCCTAGAACCTGGTTACTTGTGCTCCCCTCCTTGGGTCTATCCTAGTGCAGAAAAATAAATAATATACAAGTGGTGAAAACTTCCGCAACCTGGAAGTTCCCCAATAAAAGAATATTACATACAAGTTTTTACATGAATGAAAATGAAAAAACACTCATCTCACATAAAAATCCCCCCGGCTATTCAAACACGACGATCCAGTATAACATTCCAGCAACACATAACATCACATGTCATCAACGTAAGTAAATATGCGTATCCCAATTGTCGTTGACATATAGCAACAAAACCGGAGATATCACATATTACACTTACGGTCACAGAAAAGAAAGTGTAAAACTACAACAGTTGGAATCTGCAACCGCTTTAGACATCGCATGCCTAATCAAACGAATTCCTTAGACATCGCATGCCTAACAATTATAAACCCCGCATTTTAGTCTCATTATCGAAAACTCTTTTCAATATCAAGTCGGGTAATTCAACAAGATTCCCGACATCCTGATCGAATGCTCGTCGCAAACTTTAGTAGGCGGCCGCACCCCCGATGCCGTCGACGAAGTGCACCAAGGCGGAACACCGCTACCGCGAGCACCCGAACGGATGCTTTCGGCGACGGGGTTCTCCTGCAGTCACTTGGTCGGGGCTATGGAGTGAGGCTGTCTATTAAGTTTACCGGCGAGTATCCGCGTTCACAACGTGATTGCAACGGACTTTTGATCACATCAAAATTCCGTGGCAACCGATCAAGTGAGACTAATGTGCTATGTTTATAACATTCATTCAGTTATCTCATAACTTATTGTGAATTCCAATTATTGTATCACATTCCGGATAAGATAGAAAATGTTAAACTTTTCGATAGAACAATCGAACACCCAAGGTTTCCCGATCAACCGAATGAAATAAGTTCAAAGACATTCACTTCATGCCTCAGTACCAACGGTCCAGCCGTAGAAGGGTCAAGCCAACGCCTCACATGTGGCACGCCGTACTGCCCCAAACCCTAAGGTTCAAAGGGCAGTTCAAGACGGTCACATAATCGAGTTAAGGTTTGTTGTCTTCTAGAGGGACCATCGCGTTACCTGCACTTCTCAGAACGTCCTTAAACCACGGAAAAATCCAACACTTGGAAATTTTCCGGCAGGGGAAAAGTGGGTATTTATGTTCGGTCGAAATTTTTAACATATTCTAAAATATCCGAAAAACACATAGACAAAATTAGACAATCCGATCGAATGTACGAACTCCTAATACAACCCAAAAAACTCAACTCTTGATTTCAGATAAAAAAAAAATTCCCAGGAAAACCAGCTCTGCAAAATAGGAATTACTGTTCAAAATTGAATGCCTAATAAGACAAAACGGCCGCGGAACCGCCGCATCAGCATGCTAATGCCGCGGTTCCGCCGCACTTTTGAGGGATCATTAGTTACTTTTTGCACCGTAATTCTTAGAATTTCCTGCTGATTTTTCTGCATATTTTTAATTCTCAAAAATCCACGAAAACAGAAAATGTCCAGAGAGCACTTTCAAGTCGGGGTTTCGGGTCGATCGGACTTCTAACTCCATCTACGCATCGCCTAAGGCTCTAGCTAGGCTCTGATACCACTGTAGGGTTCCTAGGCACACTAGTGAAGTCTCACAAGGCATCAAACATGGCTGTTTCAAATTATACGAGTGCCTAAAAACCCTAATACGGATCGTTAACTAGATATATAAGCGATGCGAGCAAGTAAACGAATTAAATGCTAAGGGAAAGTGACTACAACCTTTGTAGATCCGGTCCACCACTTCCTAAGCTCCGCGATGATCTCCCTCCACTGTCCAAATCGAACCCTTGACTCTAGCATTGGCATCATCGAAGAATGGGCGGGCTTGATCGTCGGTTCGATGCCGAAGATGATCTACGTCGAGGCATCACAAGAACAAGCTCCAACTTCACCAAGCCTTGAAAACTTGTGAAGTAAACACCCTATACAACTTGGCAAGAGGTAGAGGATGAAGAAATAGGATGTGGGTAGACTTTAGAATTGGATTTCTCACTTGATTTCACTAGTTGCCATTGATGGTCACTAGCTTTCTTCATGGAAGAAGAAGATGAAGAAGAAGAAGATATGATAAGTATTGTATTTTTAAATGAAAAAGAATTAAATCTTATCATACTTTCAACCTTAGTTAGGTGTAGATAAAAGACCATGGTTAAAAGGATGGTTAGGGTTAAGCATAAGAACAAAAGAGTGACTTAGTCAAAGTTTCAAGAAACTTCAACTAAAAACAAAACATTCAACCATTCATTTATCCTTTTCTTTTTCCAAAATGAATAAATAAGAAAGATAAATGAATAAATAATCATAACCCTAATCATTAACTTAAACCATGGTTTGATTCTTTACACTTAACCAAGTAAGCATGTATCATCAAACATGATACAAACATGTGCACAAAACTATATCGCATATACAATGTGTACAATTCAAGTGAGAAAATCCTTTTAAAGTGAACCAATACTAGTTAACGCAAAGTAATATATCAAATATATAAATATGCACTAAATCATTAAATCAACACTTGATTTAACGTCCGGTCATATCGGATATAACCGACTAGTATCATATGTATCGGCTTATCGAATCAATCCTTGATTCGATAACTAGGTTATATCGCATATAACCAATCGATACATTGATCGCGAGAATGGAATACGGTATCTCATACTCGAATTATTCTCGGTCCCGCACATATCTCATATGCGCTCCTATTTCGTTTCGCTTGAGCCAGGAAACCTCTGTGTAGGACTCTAAAGACTCGTCAATACGCCGGCAGCAGATGATGATCATATCAAGCATCCACAAGCCGCAAGCGGTCTGCTAAACGTAACGGCCACCCGGGTATTGAGCGATCAGAAGATCGACGAGCAAGCCCGCTCACACTCCTGCGAATCCAACCAGTAACACTTACCGTACAGTCCGGTCTGATCGTCTGATATGTCGCATATCTCGCCTAGGGGTGGTAAACGTCAGACCCCAATAGCTCAATAAGTCATGCTGACGTGAGGTCCATAACATGTGTGAAACTACTGATAACACTTACCAGTAGGTCACTGCAACCCTGGCCAGGGATTTCCTGTTATGGCCAGTCGAGCATAGCACAACATCAACCCCCAATACCGGGAGAGACGAATCCCCTCCTATCGCTCATTGCCTCCATGTCAATCAGGACTGTACCCAAAAACCACCTGTTTGCACGACTCAGTAGAGCCGTGGTAGGGTGGAAATCAAAGCACAGTGGGAGACACACAAGACTCTATGACGATCTTGGGTCAACAGACTAAGCTGTACCAGTGTCACCAGAGAACTGCCATCTGACGTGAGGTATAATACCATCTGGGAGTTCTCGGCAAGTCCGTTCAGTGTACCCAGTCTCTACTGAGCACCCGCATACCATCTCCGATGTCAAACACCAATGGATATGGGATCATCCATCGCCCATCGCATGGGTCGAGAAGATATACGCTAGTCTACTCTGGAATATCGATGCCCCGTCTCGATATTCCCTCGACTAGGAACATTTCAAGGATGTACTCATGGACTATCCAGGCCCCGCTAGTATGATCTGCATCATAGTCCTGGAAGTCGAGTACACATCCTAAGGGCTTTATCCACATGTAACAGAGAGACGGAAAGTATACACGTTAAGACAAAGAGCAACCAGATAGCATACTATCATGTCGAGCAAGAAAGTCCTACCTATATATGTCCCAGCATCCACTACAATATACATCCAATGTACAGTAATGGCCTCTAGGGCATACATATAACTAACAGTAAATACCCCAAGTATACATTAATTTTAAAGCAAATTTTTGTACACTAAAAATGGAGTTGTTACATTCTTTTAACTTGTAATTAAAAAGCAAAATAATTACTTATAACTTGTGCTCAGGCTAAAATACCCCTTTATGGATTTTTTGAAATTTATTTGTAAAAACTTGTATTGGAAATTTGGTGTTGTTACAGATCCTCGCCTGGGTTTGACTCATACCGGCTTAGTACGCTAAACGCATATGCTATATCTGGTCTGATACATAGTATCGCATACATTATAGATCCTACCGCCAAAGCGTGGGTTATAATGCTCTTGCGAATCCTCTCCTCATCAGTCTTGGGAGGCATCTTTTTGGAGAGGCTGATTCCGTGCAGTGTGGGTATGTTACCGCGCTTGGAATCTTCCAGACTAAATCTCTTTAGTATGATCTCTATGTACCTAGACTGTGAAAGTCCCAATAATCTCTTAGATCTGTCCCTGTAGATCTTAATCCCCAGAATGTAGGAGTCATCACCCAGGTCCTTAATGGACAACCTTTTTGACAAGAATAGCTTGACCGATTGTAACATAGGAATAATGTTTCCTATCAAAAGAATGTTGTCCACGTACAAGACTAGGAATACGACAGCTCGTCGTACAATCTTCTTATATATACATGACTCATCCTCGTTCTTTATGAAGTCAAAGTCCTTGACTGTTTCATCAAAATAGATGTTTCAGCTCCGCGATGCCTGTTTAATCCATAAACGGATATAAGTAACATGCACACCTTCCCCGTGCTCCCACTGTCTATAAAACCTTCTGACCGATCCATATAAACACACTCTTTCAAACTTCCATTTAGAAAATTCATTTTTATGTCCATCTACCAGATCTCATAGTCATGAAAGGCAACAATGGCAAGTAGGATCCGAATGGATTTGAGCATAGCCACTGGAGAAAATGTTTCGTCATAGTCCACTCCTGGTCTTTGACGAAAACCTTTTGCAACGAGTCTAGCCTTATAGGTTTCCACCTGTACATCTACACCAAATTTCCTTTTGTAGATCCATTTGCATCCAACGGGATTTACCCCAGGTGGAGCAATATCCAAGGTCCACACTTTATTGGTGTACATGGACTCCATTTCGGATTGCATAGAATCCATCCATTTATCAGAGTCCCTATTGATAATGGCCTGCCTGAAACTAGTAGGATCATCTTCTTCCAAAATGCAATCCTCTCGATCCCCATCTATGAGAAAACCGTAGTATCTCTCGGGCGGATGAGAAATCCTACCAGATCTGCGGAGTAGCTAAGGTTTGTCTGGGGTTATTGAATCTTGAGGTTCCACTAAATCTTTACTTATATTTTGTGGATCAGAAATTTCTTCCAGTTCTACCGTACTCCCACCAGTTTCTTTTGCAAGAAACCTCCTTTCCAAAAAGGTGGCATGACGAGATATAAACACCTTCTGTTCCTCAGTGTGGTAGAACAAATATCCTAGTGAATCCTTAGGATATCTCACAAATTTACATAGAACTGGTCGTGCCTGATGTTTGTCCGGTTTTTGTGTTTTCACATAGGCCGGATGTTCAGTCGAAAATATTTCACATTTGATATAACATTTTCCTTACTTTTCTTCAATATTTAAAGGTGTTTATTATAAATATAGAATATATATGGGTTTATCTGCAAAATACTCTTTACCATATGTTTATATATTATAATTAATATTATGAAGGAAAATATATGCATATAATACTTTTATTATATTTTGCTAATTAAAATATGCATATCATATCAAATAATCTTAATCAAATTTCTTAAAGATTTATTACCATATAAAATGATTAAGATTATATCTCTAATATAACAAATATCACTAACATTATTTATGGAGATATTGTGCAAGATTTAGCTCAGGTTAGGAGATCAAGATATTCAAGATGTCAGGATCAAAAATCTGCCAATAAAATCGAAGAATAAATACTGGTAGTGACTCAGTAAATATTTCCAAAATCCAGATATCTAAAAGATCTCTACGTGTCAACATGAGGCCACATCAGAAAACCCAAACCCTAATCCCACCAAAGCGCGGCGCTTCCGCGGCCAAAGCGCTATATATGCGGCGGATCCGCGGCCCCTTTGTGGCCGTTGGATCTGAGATTTTTGGTGGGTGATCATGATTGAATATCTTAACCTATGAGATCTAGGGTTTCTGATTTGAGAGCTATATAAAGGACCGAGGGCAATACATAGAGAACTATTACCTTAAACACGAAGTAAATCACTGTCAAAGAACAAGAGATCCACGACAGGTCTACGATTCGACGTGATAGAGCAACGTAAATATCGACGGGGCAAATACTTCCTACGAGGCAGAGATCGAGAGCAACTTCTTCCTCTTGTAATCTAAATTCGAAGGATTTGTACTTGTGACGTTGATTAATAAAGGTAGATCATTTGGAATTATTTCGCATTCACATTCTGCATTTAATTTCTGCATTATGATTTCCTTCTCTATCCTTTCTTCTTCTCACAACATGCGTGAGTAATTCCCACAGGTATGATCTCCATCACAACGCAAGTAGTCAAGTAAGATCCTACGGGCTTTATAAACATGTAACCGTTATATGTAATACCGAGTATAACATATGACATGTTAAGATAAAGACAAACCATAATAGTATAATACTGTATTTTGTCTTTATCAATATGCGCAAGCTGGATAAAGCATCAATAAAAACAACTACACATATCATGATAAAGACAACATAAATAATATACTATATAACTGAGTAAGAATATCCTGTACATACATATCCCAGCATCCACATGTATACATATACAATAATGGCCTCTAGGGCATACATATCCAACACTCACTACTTTTTCTAGGGTTGAGAAAAAGAAAAGAAAAGAGATAATTTTAGTGAGCGAAATTCCTACTTCATCAACCTACACCACTCTAGCCTATTAGTATAGGTTATTAACTTCACTAATACCTTGATTAGTAAAGTGTGAGCTTGAGTGAGAGTTGCCTCAAGGTAGATCATATTTGGCAACGAACACAACAAGTAAGCTCGATTCTTTCATCAAGTGGAGTCAAAGAAGAGTTCTAGGGACTACTACTTGGAGCTTTAGAAGTGAAGGACTAGACTACAAAGGTTGTAGACTCTCTTCATTTAGTTTAGAAAAGTGCTTGCTTACTACAAAACCCTAATTCTCTAGTTCAATTCTTATTTAGTATAATTAGACCTCTAAAATTTTAAAATTGCATACTTGATGCTCATAGAAACATGGTAGAGGTGCTAAAACATACTTTCAACGGGGAGCCTAGCGAGGTGGTTCGATATCGGAGTGAGTATTGACCGCGGCGGATATCCAGGAGATACCGACCATGGCTGTTGATATCAGGAGAGGACCAGTCTAACGGGACGGTGCCTATCATATCTTGATTTACGTGTCAGTGATAGACACGGGATATATTAGATTTTGAGTGTCGATGCTGGACACACGTATGTTGATTTTTGCACGATCCATCGAGATGCGCTGTTATATAATATGCCATATAGTAGCCGAACAGGACTGATCCATGGAAAAATACCTGAATACTATTTCACATATTGATGTACCTAAAGATGTTTCCAAATGATCTATAGTCTCACTATTTTGACATGTCTGGGATGACACAAGAAACTGTTAAACGGAAACCCTCTTAAAACACATTTCTAAAAAGCAAGAAATATAATTTAAACAAAATGCATATAATACATCATAAAACTACATCTGCTACCCATGCCATGATATACGTATCATACGGCTATTTTGAAAGTGTTTTACATACATTTTCAGCTACTTTATAGGCTTATACATGGATTCATGCTATATATACATATGATATGTTGATATATTTCCATGTTTACGTGATTGATATTGATACATTTATAGTACTTGTGCATGATATATGTTTTAGTATAGGATATGACAGTTTTATATTTTATGACCTAGGTATTGTTGGATATGTATGCCCTAGAGGCCATTATTGTATATGTATACATGTGGATGCTTGGACATATATATATATATATATATATATATACGTATATAAACACACACACAGGACAGTCTTGCTCGATATGATAGTATGCAATCTGGTTTGTCTGCATATGTTTTACTTGCTATGAGGTATCATTCATACATGTTGATAAAGCCCATAGGATCATTGCTAAACTACCTGCATTGTGATGGTGATCATACTTATAGGAGCTGGGTAATCGGTACGCACATCCTTAAATGGTCCCTAGTCATGGGAGTATCGAGACTGGGCATCAATATTCCAGAGTAGACTAGTGTATACGTTTCTAGACCCCGACGAAGGGCAATGGTATAGTCCCGCAACCATTTGTCTTTTGCACCTAAGATCGTATACAAGTGCTTACTTGGTGTGAGTACACCGGACGGACTCGCTGAGAACTTCCAGATGGTACTATACCTATCGTCAGGTGGAAGTTCTCAGGTGATATGAGTACAGATTAGTCTTTAGACCTGAGATCGGCACTTGTCTCGTGTGAGTTCCTACTGTGCTTTGATCACTACCCTACCACGGCTCTACTGAGTCGTGCAAACGGGTTTTGGTTGGTACAGTCCTGAGCCACATGGAGGCAGTGAGCGATTGTCGAGGATTCGTCTCTCCCGGCATCGGGAGTTGATATCGCACTGTGTTCGATTGGTCAGGACAATAAGACCTTAGCTAAGGAAGTTGGGATTTACTGATAGGCCGATCAGTAGTTTCCTGGATTGGTCCTGAGCCACATCAGTAGGAATTATCGGGTTATTAGGGTCTGACGTTTACCACCCCCTAGACCCGGTATGCGATACTCTCAGACGAAGAGACCGGACTGTACGGAGATTGTTATAGATAGGCTCAGTAGGGATCTAGATGAGTTTGCTTGTCAGCCTTCCTTTTCGACAGGTATCCGGATAGCCGTTACGTAAAACTAGTGCCGCTGACGTGCTTGTGGTTATGGATTTACCCAGTAACTCACTGCCGGCGTACTATCGAGTCTTTAGAGTCCCACACAGAGGGTTTCCCTAGTTCAGGCGAAATGATGTAGCCATATTGGATACGTGTAGGGTTCTGATCGATTGATGTACTTTGTACTCGGACTTTCGATTGGACAGTTGGTAATACTAGACGGCTCGAGTTTGAGCCGGATTATTAAATCAGGAATTGATTTGATAATTTAGATATATGTATTTCGATATGTATATTATAGTATTATGTTCTTCGTGTTATTCTATCTCTTTAGGTATTCATATTTTTATCCGAATGCAGGTATGTATATACAGTAGACTGTAATCCGCATTTTGTTACGGATAACATTCTAGAAGGTCGCCACCTCATTATTCTTTTTCCATTTATTCTTTAAATGGAAATGATGTGTAAATTGAAGGAGAAGGAGGTATGGTGAGAGCCATGGCTTCAATAGTTGAAAAATGAATTATTTAATCATTTATGGAAATTATTGAAGCATGGTTGATATTTTTAATTAATGGAAATTGTTTTACAAAACCATTCCCATCTATTTTCTCTCACATGCTTGCTCATTATTTTTGATCTCACCATTTTGCTTGACCTCCTTCTCCTCCTCTTGATTTCCTCCACCTTCATCATCTTCCTCCTCTCTACACTTTCATATGTTGAGAAACAAGAGAGGAGACAAGATAGAGATAGTAAAACACTTAGAACTTTGCACTACATCCTTGAGATCTTGGATTAGTATCCCAAGTTCTTTAGTTGCTCCTTTTGTTACTTTGTAAGGAGCTAGAGCCATGGATCACGTCCTTCGGGTGGATCACTTTCGACGGAGGAGGACCGAAGAGCAAGCTCGATCCCGGAATACTGATGGAGTGAGCAAAGGAGATCAAGCGGGATCATTGTGGCCACTTGGAGCGAACGATGAGCAAAGAAGACCGAAAGACTTGGATCGTTTGGTGAGACTTCTTTTCATAGTAGTTAGCTTTCTTTGTTTAGCTTGTTAGGTTTATGGAAAGATCCGTTTTAATTGGGTTATTCTAGCGCCGTTTTGAAACTCGTAGAAAATTTTTGTTCCGCAAACTGCCGCGTTTGATGGTTTGGGCGTTAGGGTAACCCAACATGGTATCAAAGCCACCCCATAAAACCTATACTAGCTAGTTTCAACGTGTTTAAAATATCGATCGATCGAAATTTTCCAAACCACTATTCCAAAATCATATTTTCTGTTGATTTTTAAAGTGGTCTAAAATCATTTTCAGTATACCAAAAATCTGTGCGGAGTATTTGAGAAACACAGAAGAAATTTAGGCACAAGATCCCTTAATTTCACCGCGGAACCACTGCGAAATGTGTTCATTTGCCGCGGTTCCGCGGTGGGAATTGGGCCACTGTGCTCAAAAATTCTTCTGGGGTTTTATAGTATGGAATTGTGGTTTCTGGAATGTATATTTTTGGCCCAGATTTATTAAAGTACTGGATTAGCACTTGGGGCCTATATGGAAAGGTTTAGTCTATCGAAATTTTAAAATATGTGTGATTAGCATCTACGACTGTGAATGTCACTCGATCGGTATAACCCGTCTAACCGCTATCTGTTCTTTTAGACAAGTTTGCGAACGTGACATTCACGTTGATGTTCTGTAATTGTGCGGATATTGTGATTGGATTGTCGTGGTGGATAGCCGGTGGTGCAATGGTTTAGTACAATTTATATTCATTTGTACATTTGTTATTGCGGGGCAAGCATCCGACATGTGGACTGCCGTTTCTGCCATGTTTTATATTATTTTATTAGGGCACAACCGGGTTGATGTCGATATCACCTTTGTACATATTTTCATTTTCTGTACTAGGACTACCCCACGGTGGAATGCACGAATAGCCGGATTCTAGAAGGCAACAAGCCCGCATCTCATGGCGTTGAGACGGAGGGGGCTTCACTCTAGAATTGGCAGGATATTCACCGCATTCGTAGGAGGTATAGGTATGACCCACGGAGGGGCGCTCAAGTTATCGGGTCCCGTGAAGAGCTGGGTGGCCTAATTATTTTGTTGATTAGGGCTGCCTCACTTATGGGATTGGCGAGTAACTTGCCACGCTCGTAGGGGTCCAGGTTTCGATTGCACGGGCTATCTATACGACCGGGAACGTCGGGTCTCATTTGCGGCTCAAATGAAACCCGGGACTCTAAGATTATCCACCATTCTGTGTTGCTTGTTGAGATTCTGTGTTGTTGCTTATATCATGCCTGGGACGAATGTTATATATATTTATATATATATTATTAGATGTTGTATATGTTTTGCACCCGCACTAGTCTAGCCCCCGCTCTGTCGTTAATTATGTAACCTAATGGGTGATGACGGGCCCAGTGGCGAATGCGGATGGCATATACGTACATTGTATTTTCGTTCTTTTTTGTGAGATATGCTTTAACTGATGGGACTGCATTAATTTTGATTAATGCAAGAAAATAAACCTAAAAGATATTGTTGGAACAAATTTCGAAAAACTATAGTTATATTCTTTCGCTTTACATAGTGGTATTCGTTTGTGAATATCCAGCACCTCATTCCAGGAGGCAAGAGCTGAGATCCCTTCGTGGGGAGTGACCTCTTAAGCAAAAGTCTATACTGTAGATTACACGAGTTTTTTTCAAAACCACAAGTTTTCAAAAGCGGAACCTAAACCACTCCTTTTCAAAACTGCTCAGGTTCCATCAACGATATCAAGTTCATTACGTTAAAAGGTTTTTCGCCAAAATCCCAGCCATAGCCCTCTGTCATTTCCTACGAGTATTACTCAGTATTCATGATACGTTTGTTGAATTTCTCAAGGCGTAGTAAATGGTAGTTGGGTTGTGCTTGTTTGTAGTATGTAATGCGATTAACTCGGATAGTCACATAACCTTGTTGACCTTGTCAAGGTCATAAGTCGTTAGGGGCAAAAACCACATCGGGAGTTTCAAATATACAGGAAACTTGCTAGTGTTACATACCTTCTGGAGTGTGGTGACTAGAGTGGCATCCATCTAGGTTATCACACGATAATAGTTGGATCTCGATCCCACTGATGAGTAAGATTACTCATAGGTGATTATTTCACTTAACAATCAGTGCTATAAACCAAGTAGGTGTCTAGAACGATGTTAGCGGGGCTACACCTCCAGGGAAAAGAGCTTATGTAATTAAGGAACTTCACAAAAGCGTTGGAAAAACTCCCTTGAAGTATCAACACTAGCCTGGCCGAAAGGTTAAGCAAGTATTGTGACGTGCGATTAATCCTGACTAGTTCTTCTTTTAAGGTTTGAAGAAGAATTCGAGGAAACAGTGGGAGCCATCCTGATTAGATAAACTAATAACCAATCTAATCTTGTAAGAGCGCATGCTGAGTGTTTCTTTTCTCTCTCTCTCCAAGTAGCAACCAATTCACGCCCTAATCAAGATAATAAAATGTATTGCTTGACCGATCCGAATTCTTATTCGGGGCTGGGGAACGTCAGTTCGGCTCTAACTTATAACAACAGTCATGAGTATGAGTAAGGGAAAAAGGATTGCATGAATTCCTTGATGACCCCATCGAAGAAGAAGCATAGTATTGTGTCTTCTTCAGGTGTTCTTGTTATTGAGAACTTTTTTCGGTCAGTCCTACCTCCTGGGTACTAGATACCGGATCAGGATCTTACATCTGTAATTTATAGAAGGGACCAAGAAAAAGTAGGATGGTTGGACCTGGTGATATGTCCCTTAGAGTAGGGAACAGAGCACAAGTTGTTACTTCTGCCGTCGGTGAATATTTCCTAGCATTGACAAATGGAAATACTATGATTTTGAATAATTGCTACTATACACCTTCTATGGTTTACAACATCATATCAGTTTCTTTACTTGATAAAGATGGATATAAGTTTGTTCATGATAGAAATATCATGAACAATTACCTTAATCGGGTATTGGTTGCAGAAGGTACACTGTGTAATAGTATCTATGTTCTTAATCAAAATACAGTTCTCAGTATACAAAACACACGCAAGAGAAAGAGTTCAGAAGTGAACGAATCCTACTTGTGGCATTATAGACTTGGTCATATCGGAGAGAAAAGACTAAGTAAGTTGCATAAAGATAGACTTTTGGATACGTTCGAATTTTCATCTTATGAAACTTGTTAGTCTTGTCTCAAGGGAAAAATGACCAAATCTCCGTTCACCGGACACGGAGAAAGAGCAGCAGAGCTCTTAGGACTCATACACAGTGATGTATGTGGTCCGATGTCTATACATGCAAGGGGTGGGTTCTCATACTACATCACATTCACTGACGATCTCTCTAGGTTCGGATATGTGTATCTCATGAAACACAAATCTGAAGATTTTGAGAAATTCAAAGAATTCAAAAACGAAGTAGAGAACCAGACTAGCAAAAGTATCAAGATCCTCCGGTCTGATAGAGGAGGGGAGTACTTGTGTTAGTGTATATGCCCTAGAGGCCATTACTGTATCATACTAGTTTGTATATTACTTAATGGAAGCTTGGGATATTCACCTTGTATATATAATCTTGCTCAAAATAGTAGTATGCTACTTGGTTTGTTTCTACTTCAATGTGTACATGTGTTTATTTTAGTATATCGCCTATACACATTAGTGGAGCCCTTAGGATCTTTGCTTGATTACCAGCATTGTGATGGCAGTCACACTAGTGGGGCTGGGTAATCTATAAGCACATCCTTATGCAGGTCCCTGGTCGCAGGACTATCGAGACAAGGCATCGATACTCCGGAGTAGACTAGCGCATGCGCTTCTCATCCCAGTGTGGGAGACGGTCTGTCCCACAACCGTCGGTACGTCGTACTTGAGAGAGTATGCGGGTGCTCGTTGGTTTACGAGTACACTGGACAGGACTCGTCGAGAACTGACTAGTTGGTATTATGCCTATCGTCAGTTATCAGTTCCCAGGTGACATGAGTACAGCTTAGTCTGCTGACTTGACACTGTCACTTCACCTCGAGTGTGTTCCCACTGTACTTTGATTACTACCCTACCACGGCTCAAAGGAGGCATGCAAACAGGTGGTAGTTGGGAGCAGTCTCGAAGCACTTGGAGGCAGTGACGGTTAGACAGGATTCGTCTCTCCCGGTATTGGGGGTTGACATCGCGCTGTGTCTAGGAGAGCCATTACACGAGTAGTCCCTGGCCAGGGCAAACGAGATATACTGGTAGGCTTGCAGTGTTATCTCAGGGTGTTTTGGGCTTCACTTCGACACGACTTGTACTGCTATTGGGGGACTGACGTTTACCGCCCCCTAGGCCCGCCATGCGATACATCAGACGAACAGACCGGACTGTACGGAGAATATCACATTCAGGCTCAGTAGGAGTTCAGATGGGTTTTGCCTCGTCAGTCTTCTTGTCGGCATCTACCTGGGGACCGTTACGCAGAGCTAGTGCCGCTTGCGGTCTGTGGTTAAACCCACTGCCAGCGTAGTGTCGAGTCTTTAGAGTCCCACACAGAAAGCTATTCGCCTTTAGGCAAAAGAGTAGAGGTCGCATGGTTTTGCGACAGGTCGCATGGTTTTGCGACAGGGTTCGGTCACATCCGTGCACTTGTGCACGTACATTGTCCGGACAGTTCACACTAGCGGGCTTTGGTTTAAACCAGATCCTAGTGTACCTTTTGGGATTGGTTTTATCCAGTATGCATTCGTGTTCCTCGGAACGCGGATGCGGGTGTGTATGCATAGTTGACGGAGAGACAGAGGCAGAGGATTCTCATTAGGGTTGTTGACCGTTGACAGTTGACTATTGACTTTTTGCTCAACCCTAATGAGAATATGATATGTGATTAACAATAATATTAATTAAGTATTGTGGTGACATGGTTGTTGAGGGGTTGACTTTGTTGACTTGTTGACTTTGTTGACCGGTTGACTAGGTTGGACTAGTTGACCATCATGATGACAATGGCTATCATTTCATGGCAAAGACTTTTTACTTGCTTGTTTCTTTTGTGAGAAATGAGTGCATGAAATGATTTAGCCATTTTGACTTGAACCATTTTACACAATACTTGATTATTATTTTTGTGATGATGGTTTTGGATTATGAGAGCCAAATGAGAAAAGTCTTCTCTCATTCTTTCATGCTCATTCTCTCTCTTGTTCTTGAGCTCTCATTCTCCTCCTCTTGCTCTCCCTCTCTTGATTCTATGGTTCACTTGTCTCATGAGTTGAGAACCAAGAACCATAGATAAAATCCCATACAAACTCTTCTCTACTCACTCTAGTTCACAAGGTTTAGCAAACCGAGTGAACTAGTTTGTTCAAAGTTCGAAGAAGGAGCCAAAGGTTGAAGCTTTCAGGTGGATCTATCTTCGGCGCAAGGAGACGACAGGGAGAAGTCGATCCGGACGACCATCAAAGCTTGAAGACGAAGGAGTTCGAGAAAAAGAAAGGTATAACCCCCTAACCGAGTAGTTAGCAACTCGTAGTTAGGTTGTTAGTTAGATGTTTAACAAAGATCCAGGTTTTGAGTCCATGTTACCACCTCTAAGAAAATTGTTTTTCACCAAATTCCGCATGCCCGAAAGTACCGGGAGAGGTAGCATGGACTTACAGTGGTATCAGAGCCTAGTTAAACACTATCTAACATGTTAGGAAAGTAGCTAGAAGATCGATCAAAGGAAAAGTCACGAAACGAACCCGAGATTTTCAAGTTTCTGCCGATTTTTATTCTGTTCAAAAATTGATAAATTTTATCTTAAAAATCGGCTCAGGCTTTTGTGTGAACACCCACCAAATTTGGTCCAACGATCGAGTCAAAGCGCCGCGGAATCGCGGCGGGAGCACGCTCCCGCCGCGGTTCCGCGGCCGAGTTGACTCGGCCGAGGTCCAAGTTTGGTGCAGTGTTTTTCTGGGGTTGTTTTGGGATTTTTGGAATATATATTTTCTGCCCAGATTTTCCAGAATGAAAATTTCTTTTTTGGGGTCCTGAAAATTCGTATTTTTGATCGAACTTCTAAAAGACTTTAGCTGACGGGTTTTTCTGTAATGTGATATTTGTATTGAACGTCTGCTAATCGCTATATGTCGATTAGTGGGGGTTATACAAATCTGTGATCTGTAATGTTATTGGAATGTGTATATGAATTCATTGGATTGTCGCGGGTGAATAGCCGGGGGTTGTGAGACGAGAGTTTTCTTTTCTTTCAATTCATGTAAATTTGTAAATTGATGTAATAATTATTTGTATGGCCGCACAACCGGGTCGGGGTTGTAGCCGTCATTGTATAATTTCTTTTTACTGTTTTTGCTCCTAGGATAGATCCATGGAGGGGTGCACAAACTACCGGGTATGCCGAAGTGCCGAGTGGCCTACTCACGGAGTTGAGGGAGGTTGCTTCGCTTCGGGTACTTGGCGGGTAGTTTGCCGCACCCGTAGGGGTCTTGGGTGGGGTTTTGGCTATTCACCGCGACCGTGTAATCTGCTTTTCGTTACAGGCTCGTACGAATTGCGGATTCCTAGTATATCCAATGTGTTCATCTGTGATCTGAAATGGCTATCATTGCAATATATCTATATATGATATTATTTAGGCGTTGCTTATGTTTTACAGCCGCGCTAGCCCAGCCCCCGCTCTGTCGTTAGTTAAGTAACCTAACGGGTAATGACGGGGCCCCGTGGCGAATGCGAATGTCATAAGCGTACGTCATATTTTGGTTGTTTTCTGCAATGGTAGGATTAAATGATGGGACGCATTAAAAGAACTAATGCAAGAATATCACGCATTAAAAGAACTAATGCAAGAAAATAAACCAAGTTAAAATCGTTGGAACACTTTCGAAAAACCACTCGGTTCTTTTCAAAACTAACTTTTAAATGCAGAGCTTGAGCCACTCCTTTTAAAAGCTATCTCGTTCTATCGATTATATCAAGTTCACTACGTTCACGGTTTTTGCCAAAACCATTCGTAGCCCTCCATCATTTCAGTTAAATATTCGGTAGTATTCAAGCTATGTATTTTGACCTCACGCCAAGGCATAGTGATTGGTAGCTGCCGGATATTTATCTGTTGCATAGATAGAATGCGTTGGTTTGGGACAGCCGCACTACCATTTTGGTCTACGTCAAGGGTAGGTACGGGTGGATTCAAATTAACCTGGATAATGATGGGAAGAACTTGACATGTGACTTATGACATTTTGACCTCACGCCAAGGTCATAAGAGCATGGGGCAAAAATCCACATCGGGAGTTTCAAAAGAACTGAAACTTGCTAGTGTTGCATACCATTTGGAGTGTGATGATTCTGGTAGGATTCCTTCAGTTTCGTCACGCGATGATATTTGGATCCCGATCCTACTGTGAGTATATGCTACTCCTCGGGAAATTTCTCACTAAACGATCAATGCTATAAACCTAGTAGGTGTCTAGAAAGGTGTTAGCGGGGCTACGCCCCCAGGGAAAAGAGGTTATTTAATTAAGGAACTTCGCGAAAGCGTTGGAAAACCTCCCTCGAAGTACCGACACTGGACTGGCTGAAGGGTTAAGCAAGAATTGTACGGTGAGATTGATCCTGACTAATTCTTCCTTTTTGGTTTGAGGAGGGATTCGAGAAACAGTGGGAGCCATCCTGTTTAGACAAACTAAAAACCATTCTAAACTTGCAAGAGCATCAAGCTGAGTGTTTCTTCTCTCTCTCCTAATTGCAGCAACCAATCGACATGACTGGACTTAAGTTACTTCTAGATAAAAACATACTGACAGGGCCAAACTACAAAGATTGGCTTATGAATGTCAAGATGGCAATCACTTACGACAAGCTGGGGTATCTTCTTACCACTAAAGCTCCCCCTGTCCCTGGTCCCACTTCCAGCGTCGCGGATAAGGAAATCCGTAAGACTTGGGAGATTGATAGCGCGAAGGCCAAGTGCCTCGTATTTGCCTCTATGGACAATGAACATCAGAGGAGGCACGAGAATATGGACTTGGAATCCATATTTCTTCATACAAAAGAACTGTATGGAGAGCAATCTCGTATCGCAAGATACGAAGCGTCGAAAAAGTTATTTTCGGCAAGGATGGTCGTCGGATCATCAGTAGCAGAACACGTGCTTAAGATGATCGGCTACATTGAGGAGCTCGCAGACCTAGGGATCACATTGGAGAGTGAGCTCTATACGGACTTAGTTCTCCAGTCCCTTCCTTCCACTTACGCCCAGTTTATACTGAACTTCAACTTACAAGAAAAAAAAGTTGAACTTTCAGAGCTCCTCAACATGCTGAGGAGCGCAGAGGGCACCCTACAGAAAGGTAGGGAAACATCCACTTTGTTTGTAGGAGGATCATCTTCTTCTAGATCCAAGGCGAAAGCCAAGGGAAAGAAGAAGAAAGCCCCCGCCAAACAAAGGGGCGGTGTTAGTAAAGTGGATACGAAGGGAAAAGCTAAAGCAACAAAGAAAGCGGGGAAGCTTGTGGATAAGGAAGAATGCTTCTATTGTCATAAGAAAGGACACTGGAAGAATGATTGCAGTGCCTGGAAGGCCAGAACACAGGAATTGAAGCAGGTTGCAGCTTCAGCTTCAGGTGTGTATGTTATTGAAAACTGTCTTTCAATAAACTCTACTTTCTGGGTATTAGATACCGGATCAGGATCTCATATCTGTAATTCTTTGCAGGCGTTGAGAAACCGTAGTGTTTTGAAAGCAGGTGACATGACCCTCAGAGTTGCGAAAGCATGGATGCTAAAGCCGTGGGGGACTATCACCTGGGAATCTCAGATGGACATATTTTGGTTTTGCGTAATTGCTTTTTTGTACCCAACGCAACTTGTAATATCATTTCTGTATCTTTAGTTTCTAAAGAAGGTTATGAATTTGCGTTTGTAAGCAATGTTGTAAACATTCACCTTAATCAAGTTCTGATTGGGTCAGGTACATTAAGCAATGGTATATACGTGTTAAACCAACCACAGATTTTCAATGTCCAGAATACACACAAAAGAAAGTCTCCGGAAATAAATCAGACTTTCTTGTGGCATTGTAGACTGGGTCACATCAATGAGAGAAGGTTGACGAAGTTACATACAGAAGGATATTTGAATCCGTTCGAATATCAATCGTATGCCACTTGTCAATCCTGTCTCAAAAGAAAGATGACAAAGACTCCGTTTACTGGACACGGAGTAAGAGCGAGCGAGCTCTTGGGACTCGTACACAGCGACGTGTGCGGTCCAATGTCTACACATGCGCGAAGCGGTTATTCTTACTTCATCACTTTTACGGATGACTTTTCAAGGTACGGTTATGTCTTCTTAATGAAACATAAGTCCGAAGCTTTTGAAAAGTTCCAGGAATATAAGAATGAAGTAGAAAAACAGACCGGCAAAAGTATCAGATCCTAAGATCGGATCGAGGTGGTGAATACTTGAGTGCCGAGTTCCTGGACTATTTAAAAGAGAATGGAATTCTCTCTCAGCTTACTCCTCCATACACTCCGCAACATAACGGTGTATCGGAGAGACCGAACCGCACCCTATTGGATATGGTACGGTCCATGATGAGTAACGCTGAGTTACCGCGATCATTCTGGGGGTATGCGCTAGAATCAGCTGCGTACCTTTTGAACCGAGTTCCCACTAAGACTGTGCCTACCACACCTTATGAGTTATGGAGTGGGAAGAAACCCTATCTTCAATATCTGAAGATCTGGGGATGTCCAGCTTTTGTCAAAAAGCAGTATGCGGACAAACTCGAGGCACGCTCAGTACTGTGCAAGTTTGTGGGATACCCAAAGAACACCGGGGGTATCTTTTCTACCTCGCAGAGGAACAAAAAGTCCTTGTTTCTCGTAATGCCCACTTTCTAGAACACCAGTTCTTAGAAAAGGAAATTAGTGGGAGCGCAGTAGAACTGGAAGAAATTCCAGAACCACGAGCTATTACTGAAAGCTTAGTGGAACCAGAGGGTTCAAAAGAACAGGACATTCCTACGCCGCTCCGCAGGAGTAGTAGGCAGTCTCATCCGCCCGAGAGATACTACGGTTTTCTCATAGACGGGGATAGAGAGGATTGCATCATAGATTATGATGAGCCTACCAGCTTCCAGCAGGCCGTTCAGAGCGTTGACTCAGTAAAATGGCTGGATGCAATGCGGACCGAAATGGAGTCCATGTACACCAACAAGGTATGGACGTTGGACATTGCTCCAGACGGGGTAAAACCCGTAGGATGCAAGTGGATCTTCAAAAGGAAGATTGGTGTAGATGGACAGGTTGAGACCTATAAAGCTAGACTTGTTGCGAAGGGTTTTCGTCAAAGACCTGGTTTGGACTATGACGAAACCTTTTCTCCAGTGGCTATGCTGAAATCCATTCGGATCCTTCTTGCCTTTGCTGCCTTCCACGATTATGAGATCTGGCAGATGGAAGTAAAGACCGCTTTTCTAAATGGAAATTTAGAGGAGTGTGTCTATATGGACCAACCAGAGGGTTTCATTCAGAGTGGGAGCAGCGGAAAGGTGTGCAAGTTGCTTAAGTCCATCTATGGACTAAAGCAGGCATCGCGGAGTTGGAACATCTGTTTTGATGAGACGGTCAAGGAATTTGGCTTTATCAAAAATCCAGATGAACCATGCATCTATAGTAGATTTGTAGCGAGAACTGTAGTATTCCTCGTTTTGTACGTGGATGACATTCTCTTAATAGGAAATGACATTCCTATGCTACAATCTGTCAAGGGGTTTTTGTCACACAGGTTCTCCATGAAAGACCTGGGTGATGCCTCATACATCCTGGGGATCCGGATCCATCGTGATAGATCCAAGAGGATATTAGGACTTTTACAGTCCAGGTACATCGACACCATACTGAAGAGATTCAGTATGGAAGATTCCAAGCGCGGTAACCTACCGGCTTGTCACGGGATCACCCTCTCTAAAGAGATGTCTCCCAAGACTGATTTGGAGAGGGATCGCATGTCTATTATACCCTACGCTTCTGCGGTAGGCTCTATAATGTATGCGATGTTGTGTACCAGACCGGATGTAGCTTATGCACTGAGTGTGGTAAGCCGGTATCAGTCAAACCCTGGGGAGAAACACTGGATAGCAGTAAAGAACATTCTCAAGTACCTGAGAAGGACTAAGGAGATGTTCTTGGTGTATGGCGGAAAAGACCTCCAGATCGAGGCCTTTATTGACTCCAGCTTCCAGAGTGACAAGGATGATTCCATGTCCATGTCGGGTTTTGTCTTTACCCTTAATGGAGGGGCGGTGTGTTGGAAGAGTTCCAAACAGGAAACCGTTGCAGACTCGACGATGGAAGCGGAATACATCGCTGCATCTGATGCCGCAAAGAAGCTGTCTGGATGAGGAAGTTCTTGAAAGACTTCAGGTGGTTCCGTCCATTGTTGATCCAATACCTCTGTATTGCGACAACAACCGGGCTATAGCTTTAGCGAAGGAACCCAGGTCCCATCAGAGATCCAGACACATCTTGAGGCGGTATCACCTGATCAGGGAGATCGTGGATCGCCAGGAGATCGAGGTTCGGAGAGTTGCTTCAGAAGATAACACTGCAGATCCATTCACCAAGGCCTTGCCCCAGACTCAGTTCGAGCGGCTGATCGAGATGATAGGTCTTCGATACGCCAGTACATGGCCTTAGTACAAGTGGGAGATTGTTAGTGTATATGCCCTAGAGGCCTTTACTGTATCATACTAGTTTGTATATTACTTAATGGAAGCTTGGGATATTCACCTTGTATATACAATCTTGCTCAAAATAGTAGTATGCTACTTGGTTTGTTTCTACTTCAATGTGTACATGTGTTTATTTTAGTATATCACCTATACACATTAGTGGAGCCCTTAGGATCTTTGCTTGATTACCAGCATTGTGATGGCAGTCACACTAGTGGGGCTGGGTAATCTATAAGCACATCCTTATGCAGGTCCCTGGTCGTAGGATTATCGAGACAGGGCATCGATACTCCGAAGTAGACTAGCGCATGCGCTTCTCATCCCAGTGTGGGAGACGGTCTGTCCCACAACCGTCGGTACGTCGTACTTAAGAGAGTATGCGGGTGTTCGTTGGGTTACGAGTACACTGGACAGGACTCGTCGGGAACTGACTAGTTGGTATTATGCCTATCGTCAGTTATCAGTTCCCAGGTGACATGAGTACAGCTTAGTCCGCTGACTTGACACTGTCACTTCGCCTCGAGTGTGTTCCCACTGTACTTTGATTACTACCCTACCACGGCTCAAATGAGTCGTGCAAACAGGTGGTAGTTGGGAGCAGTCCCAAAGCACTTGGAGGCAGTGACGGTTAGACAGGATTCGTCTCTCTCGGTATTGGGGGTTGACATCGCTCTGTGTCTAGGAGAGCCATTACACGAGTAGTCTCTGGCCAGGGCAAACGAGATATACTGGTAGGCTTCCAGTGTTATCTCAGGGTATTTTGGGCTTCACTCCGACACGACTTGTACCGCTATTGGGGGACTGACGTTTACCGCCCCCTAGGCCCGCCATGCGATGTATCAGACGAACAGACCGGACTGTACGGAGAATCTCACATTCAGGCTCAGTAGGAGTTCAGATGGGTTTCGCCTCGTCAGTCTTCTTGTCGGCATCTACCTGGGGACCGTTACGCACAGCTAGTGCCGCTTGCGGTCTGTGGTTAAACCCACTGCCAGCGTAGTGTCGAGTCTTTAGAGTCCCACACAGAAAGCTATTCGCCTTTAGGCAAAAGAGTAGAGGTCGCATGGTTTTGCGACAGGTCGCATGGTTTTGCGACAAGGTTCGGTCACATCCGTGCACTTGTGCACATACATTGTCCGGAAAGTTCACACTAGCGGGCTTTGGTTTAAGCCTGATCCTAGTGTACCTTTTGGGATTGGTTTTATCCAGTATGCATTCGTGTTCCTCGGAACGCGGATACGGGTGTGTATGCACAGTTGACGGAGAGACAGAGGCAGAGGATTCTCATTAGGGTTGTTGACCATTGACAGTTGACTATTGACTTTTTGCTCAACTCTAATGAGAATATGATATGTGATTAACAATAATATTAATTAAGTATTGTGGTGACATGGTTGTTGAAGGGTTGACTTTGTTGACTTGTTGACTTTGTTGACCGGTTGACTAGGCTGGACAAGTTGACCATCATGATGACAATGGCTATCATTTCATGGCAAAGACTTTTTACTTGCTTGTTTCTTTTGTGAGAAATGAGTGCATGAAATGATTTAGCCATTTTGACTTGAACCATTTTACACAATACTTGATTATTATTTTTGTGATGATGGTTTTGGATTATGAGAGCCAAATGAAAAAAGTCTTCTCTCATTCTTTCGTGCTCATTCTCTCTCTTGTTCTTGAGCTCTCATTCTCCTCCTCTTGCTTTCCCTCTCTTGATTCTATGGTTCACTTGTCTAATGAGTTGAGAACCAAGAACCATAGATAAAATCCCATACAAACTCTTCTCTACTCACTCTAGTTCACAAGGTTTAGCAAACCGAGTGAACTAGTTTCTTCAAAGTTCGAAGAAGGAGCCAAAGGTTGAAGCTTTCAGGTGGATCTATCTTCGGCGCAAGGAGACGACGGGGAGAAGTCGATCCGGACGACCATCGAAGCTTGAAGATGAAGGAGTTCGAGAAAAAGAAAGGTATAACCCCCTAACCGAGTAGTTAGCAACTCGTAGTTAGGTTGTTAGTTAGATGTTTAACAAAGATCCAGGTTTTGAGTCCATGTT
This sequence comes from Agapanthus africanus, assembly GCA_030015575.1. Classification (NCBI taxonomy): domain Eukaryota; kingdom Viridiplantae; phylum Streptophyta; class Magnoliopsida; order Asparagales; family Amaryllidaceae; genus Agapanthus; species Agapanthus africanus. The sequence goes on from JASDDO010000029.1 coordinate 61,631,314, forward strand.
ACCACCTCTAAGAAAATTGTTTTTCACCAAATTCCGCATGCCCGAAAGTACCGGGAGAGGTAGTATGGACTTACAACTTGAGCACGGAATTCCTAGATTACCTAAAGGAGAATGGAATTCTCTCTCAGCTTACTCCTCCGTATACACCACAGCACAATGGTGTATCGGAGCGGAGGAATCATGCCCTATTGTATATTGTTCGCTCCATGATGAGTAACACCAAGTTGCCTCTTTCATTTTTGGGGATATGCGCTTCAAACAGCAGCACATCTATTGAATCATGTTCCATCAAAATCAGTGCCTAAAACACCATTCGAATTATGTAATGGAAAGAGACCATATCATTAAAAATTCAAGATATGTGGTTGTCCGGTTTACGTTAAAAAAATTAATCCAGACAAACTAGAGGCACGGTCAGTTCTATGTAAATTTGTGGGATTTCCAAAGAATGGTTATGGATATCTGTTCTACCACACTGAGGAACAGAAAGTGTTTGTATCTCGCCACGCTGCCATTTTGGAAAGGGGGTTTCTTGCAAAAGAAACTAGTGGGCGTATGGTAGAACTGGAAGAAACTTCTGAACCAAAAAATGTAACTGGAGATTTGGTGGAACCGCTAGATTCAGTAGTCCCAGACAAACCTCAGCCACTCCGCAGATCTAGTAGGATTTCTCATCTGTCCGAGAGAAACTATGGTTTTCTCATAGACGGGGATCAAGAGGATTGCATCTTGGAAGAAAATGATCCTACTAGTTTCAGGCAGGCCATTATCAGTATGGACTGTGATAAGTGGCTGGATGCTATGCGATTCGAAATGGAGTCCATGCACACCAATAAAGTGTGGATCTTGGATATTGCTCCACTTGGGGTAAAACCCGTTGGATGCAAATGGATCTACAAAAATAAATTTGGTGTAGATGGGCAGGTGAAAACCTATAAGGCTAGACTTGTTGCAAAAGGTTTCGTCAAAGACCAGGTCTGGACTATGACAAAACCTTTTCTCCTGTGGCTATGCTTAAATCCATTCAGATCCTACTTGCCATTGTTGCCTTCCATGACTATGAGATCTGGCAGATGGACGTAAAAACGGCTTTTCTGAACGGAAGTTTTGAAGAGTGCGTTTATATGGATCAGCCGGAAGGTTTCGTAGACAGTAGTAGCAGCGGGAAGGTGTGCAAGTTGCTTAAATCCATTTATGGACTAAAGCAGGCATCACGGAGCTGGAACATCTGTTTTGATGAAACAATCAAGGGTTTTGACTTCATCAAGAACGAGGACAAGCCTTGTAGATATAAGAAGATTGTAGGCCGAACTGTCGTATTCCTAGTCTTGTACATGGATAACATTCGTTTGATAGAAAATGATATTCCTATGCTACAATCGGTCAAGTTGTTTTTGTCATAAAGGTTCTCCATGAAGGACCCGGGTGATGCCTCGTACATTCTGGGGATTAAAATATACAAAGATAGATCCAAGAGATAACTGGGACTTTCATATTCCTAGTATATTGAGACCGTACTAAAGAGATTTAGTATGGAAGATTCCAAGCGCGGTAACATACCCGCATTGCATGGAATCACCCTCTCCAAAGAGATGTCTCCCAAGACTGATGAGGAGAGGGTTCGCATGAGCACTATACCCTATGCTTCGGTGGTAGGATCTATAATATATGCGATGCTATGTACCGGACCAGATGTAGCTTACGCGCTTACCATGGTGAGCCGGTATTAGTCTAACCCAGGTGAGAACCACTGGACAGCTGTTAAGAACATTCTGAAGTACCTAAGAAGGACTAAAGAACTGTTCCTAGTATTTGGTAATGGGGAACTCCAGGTGGAGTCTTTTACCGATTCGAGCTTCTCGAGTGACAAGGACGACAGCAAGTCTGTCTCGGGTTTTGTGTTTACCTTCAACGGAGAGGTGGTCTGTTGGAAGAGTTCCAAACAGGACACCGTCACAGACTCGACGATGAAGGCTGAATACATTGCTGCCAACGATACCGCAAAAGAAGCTGTCTGGATTAAGAAGTTCATTACTAAACTTCTAGTGGTTCCATCCATTGTTAACCCAATACCTGTGTATTGCGACAACAATGGAGTTATGGCTTTAACAAGGGAACCACGGTCCCATCAGAAATCCAGGCACATCTTGAGCCAGTTTCACCTGATCAGGGAGATCATTGATCGCCGGAAGATCGAGGTGCGGAGAGTGGACACAAAAGACAGCACTATAGATTCATTCATCAAGGCCCTTCCTCAAGCACAGTTCGAGAGACTTTTTGAGATGTTGGGTATGCGGTACACTAACAGCTGGCCTTAGAGCAGAAGTTGGTTATTCGGTACGCCAATATATATGGCCTTAGTGCAAGTGGGAAATTATTGGATATGTATGCTCTAGAGGGCATTATTGTATATGTATATACGTGGATGCTTGGACATATATATGAACAGGACAGTCTTGCTCGATATGATAGTATACTATCCGGTTTGTTCTTTATCTTAACATGTGCATATGTTTTCCTTGCTATTAAGTATCATTCATACATGTTGATAAAGCCCGTAGGATCGTTGCTAGACTACATGCATTGTGATGGCGATCATACTTGTGGGAGCTGGGTAGTCGATACGTACATCCTTCAATGGTCCCTAGTCATGGGAGTATCGAGACTGGGCATCAATATTCCGGAGTAGACTCGTGTATACATTTCTAGACCCCGACGAGGGGCAATGGTATAGTCCCGCAACCATTGGTCTTTTGCACCTAAGATCGTATATAAGTGCTCACTGGGTGTGAGTAAACCAGATGGACTCACCGAGAACTTCCAGATGGTACTATACCTATCATCAGGTGGAAGTTCTCAGGTGACATGAGTACAGATTAGTCTTTAGACCTAAGATCGTCATTTATTTCGTGTGAGTTCCCACTATGCTTTGATCACTACCCTACCACGGCTCTAATGAGTCGTGCAAACAGGTTTTGCTTGGGTACAGTCCCAAGCCACATGGAGGCAGTAAGCGATTGTATGGGATTTGTCTCTCCCAGTATTGGGAGTTGATATCGCACTGTGTTTGATTGGTCAGGACCGTAAGACCTTGGCCAAGGCAGTTGGGATTTACTGATAGGCTGATCAGTAGTTTCCCGGATTGGTCCTGAGCTGCATCAGCTCGAATTATTGGGTTATTAAGGTCTGACGTTTACCACACCCTAGACCCGGTATCCGACACTCTCAGACGAAGAGACCGGACTGTATGGAGATTGACATAGATAGGCTCAGTAGGGATCTAGATGAGTTTGCTCGTCAGCCTTTCTTTTTGACAGGTACCTGAGTAGCCGTTACGTACAGCTATTGCCGCTGACGTGCTTATGGTTATAGATTTATTCAGTAACTCACTGTCGGCGTACTGTTGAGTATTTAGAGTCCCACACAGAGGGTTTTCCTGGTTCAGACGAAATGATGTAGTAGCCGTATTGGATACGTGTAGCGTTCTGATCGATTGATGTACTTTGTACCCGGACTTTCGATCGGACAGTTGGTAATACTAGACGGCTCGGATTTGAGCCGGATTATTAAATCAGGTATTGATTTGATAATTTACATATATGTATTTCGTTATGTATATTCTAGTAATACATTCTTTGTGTTATTCTATCTCTTTGGACATTTGTGTTTTTATCCGACAGGTATATCGTTCTGCATTTCAATTTCTACCTTGTGATATACTTTTATTTACTGAGTTGACAACTCACCCCCGTTGTGCCCCAGTTTCTTGCTGGATTGACCGCTCGGATCAGTAGCGGCTCGCTGGCTCATTTCTTCTTTGGTGATTACTTTGGTAGGTGGGTTACATGTTCGATCATAACCATCCATTATATATGTATATTATTTGGATCTAATTAAAAACTGCATCGACCAAAACTTGTATTTTTGTGGACTTAGAAGTGAGACTTAGAGGTTTATGTGTTTTTGGGCGTGGAGTCGACTTTATATTTTTTTTGTTATATTTCGCTTTCTATTTCTTCGCCTTGAGCGTCGTATATTATCTGCGTAGTTGCTCCGCCATTTGGGCGTGGAAGCAAGCTCCCGTTAGGGATGCTTTATATATATATTATGATTTGTATGTGGTTTTATTCAAAATTTACAAAGGTGGTGCTGCTCGATTTTCAAACGACATAGGCGTTTTCAAACAAACTTGCTTATTTTTTAAAAGGAAACTTAATTCCATTTAATGCTCTTTTTAAAAAACATCACCTCCACTATTTTCTTAAAAATGTTTAGATCCGGGTTTTTGGCTTACTTGGATCGTGTCGACATCTTTAGACGTCTCATGATCTAAGTGCCGGTCATGTGCCGCTTTCGGGTCATGACAAAATTGGTATTAGAGCGTTAAATTTAACCTTTGTTCGAGTCTAGGTTTGACTATATAGAGTCTAGGGCGTATATTTTCATTATCTAGGCTTAACCTTATGGAACTTAGACTTGACTTTGGGGTTTTCGTACCCGAACATCGTAGGTTGATCTTGGTATGATGGAATAGTTACTAAGTTAAGTGACGTACCGTATGTATGTTCCGCTGCATATGATTGGTAAGGATTTATCGTGTCGTTTTAAGTTCTAAAGTATCCCAATCAAAACGGTGTCGCGTGTAGCGAGCCGAGATGAGTGCAGGTCGTTCGCATGGAGATGATAGATTTTTAAGCTTGTTTTAACGAGTGAAGCTTGAAAGGTTTGATTTGGTTGTTATACTAAGTGTTGCAAACTATATGTTCAAAAGAAAAGGACTTGTTAGAGGTAGGTTTATATTAGTTTGAGCTAGGATAATGTATGCCACTTCCTTATGAACCTAACTTGATATTGATGCTAAGGTAATAGGCAGCAACGTGATTAGGAAACTTAAGTACAGTATTTGCGATTGTACACTAAATCCATACTTCTTGTCCCTTGTCCTCTCGTTCTTGTCTCTTAACCCTCGCCTCGGGCAAACCACTGGCAACCGGTCATAATTAGGACTCACCGCTATCGTTGTAGGATAGGGTGCCTAATAGAGCGAACTGCGAGTCGTTTGGTCGGAGTTTCAAGTACAAGTTATCGGTTTTTAAAGGAAATTAGCAAATACTTCTCCCAGTCATACTACCCCTCTCTTACCCTTAACAAGAGATTAAAAGTACTCACACATATTCACAAAAATAAAGGAAGCAAAAGAGAGAGAAGAATACATAATTAAAGAACAAGAAAAGTAATACAAGGGTTAAGGAATACTAAGAACCAATATGTGCAATATGAAGTAGTGGCCAAATGAATCCTTGTTTATGTGTTCAATCAAATGAATCCAATAATCTCAATCTAAACTTTCAAGCTTAATAAAAAGGTTGCAAGATGAGAGAGAAGCAAAAGATTCTATAGCCTAGTTCTAAAATATCACAAACATGCAACTTGAAGCTTGAAATGAGACTTGCATTGAAATTCCAAAAAAAGATACAAACTATTGAGCCCAAGAACCGAAAACTTAACTTGTAAGTTCAATTAGAATTTACAAGGTCAAGAAAAATGGTAAGAACTCAAGACTACCAAATGAAAATTACAAACTAACATCTAACCAAAAGTGTTCTAAAACAAAAACTTGGACCCTTTGCTGGAAAACTCATCAGCAATTTATAGCCAAGCCAAGTAGAAAAATAGAATATACAATTGGGTTGACAAGACACCGAGGGACCCACAAAAGAAAAACAAGACAATTTAGAGGGGTGGGGCTGCAAATTGCGGCCATTATGGATTAATTGGCGGCCAGAGAGAGGTGGGTCCCATCTGTTAGGAATATGTATGCCCTAGAAGCCATTATTGTATTATATAGTAGATTCTTGGATATATATATAGAGGACTTTCTTGCTCGACATAATAGTATGCTATTTGGTTGCTCTTTATCTTAACATGTACACTTGTATTTTTATATTGTCTCTCTGTTACATGTTGATAAAGCGCTTAGGATGTTGGATTGACTACCGGGACTATGATGCAGATCATACTAGTGGGGCTTGTGTAGTCCGCAAGCACATCCTTTAACAGTTTCTAGTCGCGGGAGTATCGAGACAAAGCATCGATATTCCAGAGTAGACTAGTATGTACGTTTCTTGACCCTGTATGGGGCGATGGTTGATCCCACAACCACTCGTGTTTGACATCAAAGATTGTACATAGGTGCTTATTAAAGAATGGGTACACCGAATAGGACTCGCCGAGATATCTTAGATGGTACCATACCTATCGTCAGATAGCAGTTCTCTAGTGACACTTGTACAGTTTAGTCTATAGACCCGAGATCGTCATAATGTCTTGTGTGGTTCCCACTGAGCTTTGATTTCCTCCCTACCACGGCTCAAAGGAGTCGTACAAATAAGTGGATTTTGGGTACAGTCCCGAGTCACATGGAGGCACTGAGCGATAGGAGAGGTTTCGTCGATCCCGGTATTAGGAGTTTGATGTTGCGCTATGCTCGGTTGGCTATAAAAGCAAGTCCCTGGTCAGGGATGATGAGATTTATTGGTAAGTGTTATCATTAGTTTCTCGAACGGTTATAGGGCACATATCGGCATGACTTATCAAATTACTGGGATCTGACGATTCTTACCCTAGACCCGATATGCGACATATCAGACGAAAAGACCGGACAATACGGTAAGTGTTGATTATAGGATTTACGGGAGTTTGGAAAAGCTTGCTTGTTGATCTTCTATTCGTTCAATACCTCGGTAGCCGTTACGTCCAGCTATTACCGCCGACGGTTTGTGGGTATCTGATGTGATCATTACCTACTGCTGGTGTATTGACTAGTCTTTAAAGTTCCACACAGAGGTTTCCTAGCTCAAGCGAAACGAAGTAGGGCACATATGGAGATATGTGCGGGAGCTTGATTAAATACGAGTATGTGATACAATATTCTAATCTCGTGATGTTCGATATCGTTAAGGTTATATGTGATAACCGGAATATTGAATCAAGTGTTGATTCAATGATTTGATTTATGTATATATATTTGATATTGGCCGGTTATATATGATATGACCGGATTATTGAATCAAGTATTGATTTAATATCCAATATTGAATATTGGTCGGTTATATGTGATATAACCGGATAATTGAATCAAGTGTTAATTTAATGATTTGATATACATATATAAATGATATTAGCCGGTTATATATGATATAACCGGATTATATAATAAAGTGTTGATTTAATAATTTGATATATATTTATATATTTGATATATATATATATATATTAACTAATATTATTGCCCACTTAAGATTTTCTTCTCTTCACATAAATTTATATATATGTGATATATATTTAAATATGTATTTTGGATTTGTATCATGGTTGATGATACATAGAACTAGGATGTATGAGAATTACACATGAAGTGAGATGAGGAGATAATGATTTAAATTAATGAATTAAAAGATAAGGAGATGCATCATATTCTTTTGTTGCTTGTAGAAGCCTTGAGAAGCCATGGCTCATCACTTCTCTTTTTGGATTATTCCTTGATATTTATCACAATCGCAACTCATCTTATCACTTCACCTCATGGTTCACTCTCTCATCCAAGTGCATCTCCTTTTTCTTCCTCTCTAAGGTTTTTCTTAAGTTGGAAATGGAAAAGAGAAAATAATTTCTAATGAGCAAAATTCCTACTTCATCAACCTATACTATCCCAGCTCTTTTGAATAGGTTGTTTGCTTCACTAATATTTTGATTAGTGAAGAGTGAGCTTGAGTTAGAGAGACTTCAAGGTGGATCATCTTCGGCTTCGCAGACTGTTCATCAAGTGGAGTCAAAGAAGAGTTCTTGGGACTATTACTTGGACCTTTAGAAGTGAAGGTCCGGTCTGCAAAGGTTGTAAACCCTCTTCATTTAGTGTAGAACTTGTTTGCTTTACTCAAAACCCTAATTCTCTAGTTAGATTCTAGGTTAGTATTGCTTGTCACTCTAGATTTTTTTAAATTGCATACTTGATGCTTGTTGAAACCTAGTAGAGGTGCTAGGACATACTTTCATGGTATCAGAGCCAAGTTAGAGACTTAGGCGAAGTCTAAACAACGTTAAAGTGTTCGATCGAAATTTTAAAATCGGCTTTCCACCTGTTTCTGTCTAATATTTCAAACGTTGAAATTTTACAGATTAAAAATTCTCAGAAAATCATGCAGGTAATTCTATGGAGCCCCAAGAAGAATGAGAGCCTAACTCCAACAAATGGCCGCAGAACCGCCGCCTAAACCATGATTTGGCCGCAGTTCCGCTGCCGGTTTGAGGGGTTATGGGCATATTTTTCTTCTGCTTCTTCATTGTGTCATTTTTGGCTTTCTGGGTATTTTTAGTGAGGCTCAAGTTGTTGAGATCTCTATGATTTACTGGTGTTTGAAATATCGATCAAAATATTTAACATCGTCCAGATAACTTTGGATATGTGATACAATTTTTGGAATCCACATTGATTTGTTTTGTGAAAACTTGTTATCGATTTGTAAATCTCGCGTTATAGTCTCATTTGATGGATTGCCACGGAGTTTCGATTCGGATCAAAACTCCATCCCAATCTCGTATTGTACGCGAATAGTCATCGGGAGACACTACTAGACAGCCACGCCCCAAGTCCCGACCAAGTGACTATAAGAGAACCCCATGGCTAAAAGAATCCACTCGGGTGCTCGCGACTACGGTGTTCCGCCTACGTGCACTTCGTTAACGGCCTCGGGGGTGAGGCCATCTACTAAAGTTCTCGACGAGCATTCGATCATTTTATCAGGAATCTTGTTGAATTACCCGACTTATTTTTTTGAAAAGTGTTTTCAATTGGAGACTTAAATGCAAGGTTTATTGGGTTAGGCATGAAATCTGGAATATGTGATAATCCGGGTTTTTGATGTCTCAGGATGATGCGGATTCTAATTATTGTAGTTTTCATTTCATTCTGCGACCGTAAGTGTAATAAGTGGCAGTATTCCCGATCCCGTTGCTACACTTTTACGATATTAGGGATACACATATTTACTTACGTTGATGAAATGTGATGTTATTGTGTTGCTGGTTAATATATTATATTGGATCGTCGTGATTGAATAGCTGGGGGGTTTTGCGAGAGATGAAAGTTTTTCATTTTCATTCATATAAAAAATATGTAATATTCTTTTATTGGGACACTTCTGGGTTGAGGTTGTTGTCTCCATTGATGTATATTATTTACATTTCCGTATTAGGATAGACCCAAGGCGGGGAGCACAAGTAACGAGGTTCTAGATTCTAGTGGGAGGCCATCTCGAGGAGTCGAGGCCGGTCGCCTACCTATAGAATTGGTAGGGTTGCTTGCCGCTCTCGTAGGGTTCTAGGGATGTGTGCTTGGCTATTCATCATGACCGTGGAATTCTTGTTTTTCATTTCTGGCTAAATCTAAAACACGGACTACCTAATATATCCTATATTTCATATGTTTGCGTCTGCTGTTTTCTGTGATATGATGTGATCATATAACTGCGTGAGACAAATGCTACTTATATATATGATATACTAGTAGACACTATATATGTTTTGCATCCGTGCTAGTCCAGACCCCGCCCTGCCGTAAGTTAAGTAACCTTACGGTGAAGACCCGGGTCCCTATGGCAAATGTTGATGGCATATATATGTGTTTTATTTTCGTTTCTTCTGTGATGTTTAGGAAACATAAATGATGAGACGTCATTAATGAGATTAATTAAAAGAAAAGAAACCTGAAAAATGTTGTAGAATCAATTTTTTCAAAAAGATAGCTCTAGTTCTTGCTTTGCATAGAGGTATTCTATTATGAATATCCAGCATCTCATTCAATGATGAAAGAGCCTAGATCCCTTCACCGGGAATGACCTCTTTAGCAAAACTGGCATATGCTTCAACCCACTCGGTTTATTTTGAAAACTACTCGATTTTAAAAGCGGAGCTTAAACCACTCCTTTTCAAATCAACTGATTCTACAACGATATCATGTTCATTACGCTAATTTCTTCAAAACCAGTCGTAGCCTTCCGTCATTTCAGATAAGTGCTATTTAGTATTCATGCTGCATTTGTTGACCATAGTCAAGGTGTAGTGTCGCTAGCTTATTAGTGCTTATCTTCCGCATATGATGTGATTGGATTAGGGTAGTAGTACAGCCTTATTGACCATAGCCAAGGGTCATGTAGGTGGGTTTAATTCAATCACGAAATGACGGGTTGAACATGATTAGCGCTTATGATTTGTTCACCATAGCCAAGGTCATAAGTCGCTAGTGGTAAAAACAGATATCAGGAATTTCCAGTGTTGAAATTTACAATGAGATTGCATACCTTCTATATGATAGTTTAATCCCGATACCCACTCTGAGTAAGTGTTAATCCTGGGATAGTTTTCCACTTTACAATTAGCTGATCCAGCAGGTGTCTAAGAAAGGTATTAACGGGGTTATGCCCCTGCGGAAACGAGATTATTTAATTAGTTCCATGCGAAAGCATGGGGAGACTCCCTCGGAGTACCAATATCTGCCTGGCTGACCGATTGGCAAACTTATAGGGTGTAATTAATCCCGTCTAATCTTACCATTTAGGGTTTGAAGGAAGATTTGATAAAAACAGTGGGAGCCATCCTGATTAGATAAGATAATAACCAATCTAATATTATAAGAGCACACGCTAAAGTGTTTGCTTATCTCTCTCCAGGTAGCGACCATGACATGCCTTAATCAAGTTAATAATATGGATGTATTGACCAAACCCGCTTATTATATTGGGCCGGGGAACGTTGGTTCCGCTCTATCTTATGACAACTGTCATAAGTCTGAGCAAGGGATAAGGGAATACAAGGATTTCCACGCAACCCAAATGAAGAAAGCATTCTGGTGCATCTTCTTCGGGTGTGTTAGTTACTGAGAACTGTTTCTCAGTTTTCTCTACGTCCTGGATAGTAGATACCGGATCAGGATCCCACATTTGTAATATGTTATATGGGTTAAAGAGAAGTAGAGAACTGGGAAAAGGTGATATGTCTCTCAGAGTAGGGAATGGAGCAATTGTTGCTCCCGAAGCTGTCGGCGAATATCACCTAGTATTACCAAATGGTAATACATTAATTTTGAACGACTGTTATGAACAATTTCATAAATCAAGTGTTGATTGTGTTTGGTACGTTATGTAATGGAATATATGTTCTAAATCAAAATACAGTTCTAAATATACAAAACACACACAAGAGGAAAAGTTCAAAAATGAACGAAACCTTCTTGTGGCATTGTAGACTGGGTCATATCATTGCGACCAGACTAGCTAAGTAGCAAAATGATTGATATTTGAATCCATTCGAATTTACATCTTATGAAACTTGTCAATCATGTCTCAAAGGCAAGATGACCAAAACTCTGTTTACTGGACACGGAGAAAGAGCTACTAAACTCTTATAACTGATATATAGTGATGTATGCGGTCCTATGTCTATACATGCCAGGAATGGTTCCTCATACTTCATTATATTCACTGATGATCTCTCAAGATTCGGACATGTGTTTCTGTTGAAACACAAATCTGAAGCTTTTGAGATATTCAAGGAATATAAGAACGAAGTAGAGAATCAGACGGGTAAAAGTATTAAAATCCTTCGATCTGATCGAGGAGGTGAATACTTAAGCATGGAATTCCGAGATTATCTCAAAGAGAATGGGATTCTCTCTTATATTACTCCTCCGTATACACCACGTCACAATGGAGTTTCGGAGCGGAGGAATCACACCCTATTAGATATGGTGCGCTCTATGATGAGTATTGCTGAGTTACCTATTTTCTTTTGGGGTTATTCACTTGAGACAGCTGCCTACCTATTGAATAGGGTTTCGACCAAATCCGTGTCTGCCACTCTATATAAGATATGGTATGGGAAGAGACTATCTCTTAAACGAGTTAAGATATGGGGTTGTCCGGCCTATGTTAAATAACAGAATCCGGACAAACTCAAAGCACGATCAGTTCTTTGCAAGTTTGTGGAATATCCAAAGGATTCATATAGATATCTATTCTACCTGGAGGAACAAAAAGTGTTTGTTGCTCAACATACCACCTTTTAGAAAAGGAATTTCTTGTGAAAGAAATTAGTGGTAATAAGGTTGAGCTGGAAGAAGTTCCAGCTACACAAACTGCACTAGATGATTTGGTAGAACCGGAGGATTCAATAGTCCCCGACGAACCTCAGCCACTCCGCAGATCTAGTAGGGTTCCTCATCCACCTGAGAGATACTACGGTTTTCTCATAGACGGTGGGAGAGAGGATTGCATCTTGGAAGATGATGACTCAACTAGTTTCGAGAAGGCCATCACAAGTGAGAACTCTGTGAAATGCCTGGATGCTATGCGATCTGAGGTGGAAACCATGTATACCAACAAATATGGACTTTGGAAGTTGCTCCTGAAGAGGTAAAACCCATTGGGAGCAAGTGGATCTTTAAGAAGAAACTTGGTGTAGATGCAAAGGTTGAGACCTTCAAAGCTAGACCTGTAGCAAAAGGTTTTCGTCAATGATCAGGTGTTGATTATGATGAAACTTTCTCCAGTGGCTATGCTTAAGTCCATTAGGATTCTATTTGCCGTTGCTGCATACCATGATTATGAAATACGGCAGATGGACATTAAGACCGCTTTTCTAAATAGTGATTTAGAAGAGAGTGTGTACATGACACAGCCAAAAGGCTTCGTAGATAGTGGGAGCAGCGGAAAGGTGTGCAAGCTGCATAAATCAATCTGCGGATTAAAGCAGGTGTGGCGGAGTTGGAACATATGTTTTGACGTAGCAGTCAAAGAGTTTGACCTCATCAAAAACATAGATGAACCTTGTATATATAAAAAGGTTGTAGAGAGTAAGGTTGTTTTCCTCGTATTATACGTGGATGATATACTCTTCATAGAAATGATATTCCTATGCTGCACTCATTCAAACTCTTCCTATCACAAAAGTTCTCCATGAAAGATCTGGGTGATGCCCCCTACATCCTAGGGATAAAGATCTATAGGGATATATCTAAAAGGATGTTAGGATTGTCCCAATCTAGGTACATAGACACCATACTAAAGAGGTTTAGTATGGAAAATTCTAAGCATGGTAATTTACCCGCTTGTTCAGGAATCACTCTCTCCAAAGAGATGTCTCCCTAGACTAATTTGGAGAGGGCTCGCATGCACGTGATATCCCATGCTTCTGCAGTTGGGTCTATCATGTACGCAGTGTTATGCACCAGACCGGATGTAGCTTACGCACTTGGTGTAGTAAGTAGGTATCAATAAGACGCAGGGGAGAAGCACTGGACAAATGTGAAGAACATTCTTATGTAATTGAGAAGGACTAAAGAGATGTTCTTGGTGTATGGTAACGGTGAACTCCAGGTGGAGTCCTTTACCAATTCGAGCTTCTAGAGTGATAAGGACGACAACAAGTCTGTCTCGGGTTTTGTCTTTACCCTCAATGGAGAGGCTTTATGTTGGAAGAGTTCCAAGCAAGATATCATAGTAGACTCGATGATGAAGGCTGATTACATCGCTGCCAATGATGCAGCCAAAGAGGTTGTTTGGATGAAGGAGTTCATTGCTGAACTTGGTGTGGTTCCATCCATTGAAGATCCAATACCTTTGTATTGTGATAACAATGGAGCTGTGGATTTGGCCATGGAACCCCAGTCCCATTAGCGATCCATACATAATCTGAGGTGGTATCACCTGATCCGGGAGATAGTTGATCGTCGGGAGATCGAGATCAGGATAGTAGATACGAAGGACAACACGACGGATCCACTCACGTAGGCCCTCCCCAGACGCAGTTTGAGAGACTTTTTGGGATGTTGGGTCTGCGATACTAAAACAACTGGCCTTAGTGAAAGTGAGAGATTGTTAGGAATATGTATGCCCTAGAGGCCATTATTTTATGATATAGTGGATGCTTGGACATATATATAGATGACTTTCTTGCTCGACATGATAGTATGCTATCTTGTTACTCTTTATCTTAGCATGTACACTTGTATTTTTATACCGTCTTTCTGTTACATGTTGATAAAGCCATTAGGATGTTGGCTTGACTACCAGGACTATGATGCAGATCATACTAGTGGGGCTTGTGTAGTCCTCAAGCACATCCTATAACAGTTCCTAGTCGTGAGAGTATCGAGACAGGGCATCGATATTCCAGAGTAGACTAGTGTGTAAGTTTCTTTACCCTGTATGGGGCGATGGTCGATCCTACAACCATTGGTGTTTGACATCAAAGATTGTACACAGGTGCTCATTAGAGAATGTGTACATCGAACAGGACTCGCCGAGAACTCCTAGATGGTACCATACCTATCGTCAGATAGCAGTTCTCTGGTGACACTTGTACAGGTTAGTCTGTAGACCCGAGATCGTCATAGTGTCTTGTGTGGTTCCCACTGTGCTTAGATTTCCTCCCTACCACGGCTCAAAGGAGTCATGCAAACAGGTGGATTTTGGGTACAGTCCTGAGTCACAAAGAGGCAATGAGCGATAGGAGGGGTTTCGTCTCTCCCGGTATTGGGAGTTGATGTTGTGCTATGCTCGATTGACTATAACAGCAAGTCCCTAGTTAGGGCTGATGACATTTACCGGTAAGTGTTATCAGTAGTTTCTCGAACGGTTATAGGCCACACATCGGCATGACTTATCAAATTACTGGGGTCCGACGATTCCATCCCGAGACTCGATATGCGACATATCAAATGAAGAGACCGGACTGTACGGTAAGTGTTGCTTATTCGGTTTACGGGAGTTTGGATAAGCTTGCTTGTTGATCTTCTATTCGTTCAATATCTGGGTAGCTGTTACGTCCAGCTAGTACCACTGACGGCTTGTGGGTATCTGATGTGATTATTACCTACTGCTGGCGTATTGACGAGTCTTGAGAGTCCCACACAGAGGTTTTCTGGCTCAAGCGAAATGATATAGGGCACGTATGGAGATATGTGCGGGAGCTTGATTAAATATGAGTATGTGATACCATATTCTAATCTCGCGATATTTGATATCGGTTAGGTTATAAGTGATATAACCGGATTATTGAATCAAGTGTCGATTCAATGATTTGATTTATGTATATATAATTGATATTGGCCGGTTATATATGATATGACCGGATTATTGAATCAAGTGCTGATTTAATATCAAATATTGAATATTGGTCGGTTATATATGATATAACCGGATAATTGAATCAAGTGTTGATTTAATGTTTTGATATACATATATAAATGATTTTAGTCGGTTATATATGATATAACCGGATTATTGAATCAAGTGTTGATTTAATAATTTCATATATATTTGATATATATATATATATATTAACTAATATTATGGCTCACTTAAGATTTTCTTCTCTTCACATACATTTATATATATGTGATATATATTTAAATATGTATTTTGGATTTGTATCATGGTTGATGATACATAGAACTAGGATGTATGAGAATCACACATGAAGTGAGATGAGGAGATAATGATTTAAATTAAAGAATTAAAAGATAAGGAAATGAATTATATTCTTTAGTTGCTTGTAGAAGCCTTGAGAAGCCATGACTCATCACTTCTCTTTTTGGATTAATCATTGATATTTATCACAATCTCAACTCATCTTATCACTTCACCTCATGGTTCACTCTTTCATCCTAGTTCATCTCCTTCTTCTTCCTCCGTAGGGTTTTTCTTGAGTTGGAAAAGGAAAAGAGAAAATAATTTCTAGTGATCAAAATTCCTACTTCATCAACTTACACTATTCTATCCCTTTAGTATAGGTTGTTTGCTTCAATAATACTTTGATTAGTGAAGAGTGAGCTTCAGTTAGAGAGACTTCAAGGTGGTTTATCTTCGGCTTCGAAGACTACAAGCAAGCTCATTCCTTTCATCAAATGGAGTCAAGGAAGAGTTCTAGAGACTACTTCTTGGAGATTTAGAAGTGAAGGACCGGTCTACAAAGGTTCTTAAACTCTTCACTTAGTGTAGAACTTGTTTGCTTTACTCAAAACCCTAATTCTTTAGTTAGATTCTAAGTTAGTATTGCTTAGCATTCTAGATTTTTTAAAATTGCATACTTGATGCTTGTTGAAACCTAGTAGAGGTGCTAAGACATACTTTCACCATCTTACTTTGGTGATCTTCATTCTTCAATATCATCTCACTATATTTGCAACTTCTTTTAATTATCAAATGAGTGATATCTGGAGAATTTTGGAGTCAATCACATCAAAGCGACCATCACTTGTGCCCACTTGTTAGTCCACTTGTATGCTAACTTGTCCATTTGATAGAGTGTTCACACCATGACATGCCTGGTTCATGCATTTACTCATACACACTTGCATCATGTTGAACGATTTGACCATAAATGTTGTGCACTTTTATTTTTTTGCAAAAATCTTTTTGTGTCCTTATCGGTTTTCTGTTTTGGTTTCCGTATCGGCTAACAAATGTTGTATCCGTCCATTTTGAGTGTGTTTTCAGTGTTCCAGTCACGAATACCTCAAACTTATCTTTTGCTCATCCCGAGAAAAACAAAAATCCTATACTCACTTTCGCAGGGAACGCGATTGCACTGAGCCTGTGCAACAAGCCATAAGCTCTGGGTGTCCTTAGTAGGAGGACTGTTGTCTCCTGAGGGATTTCAGCAGATTTCGCCCACAAAATCCCGTCAAGCTAGTTTCAAAAAATCACGATCAATTCTAATCCTAGAGTTTAGTATCAAAGCTAGAAATTCTATCATCCTAAGTTATAAATATCAAACCCTTATTTTTCACACCACACTTCTTGTATAACTTAAGATCATATACGTCTATTCGTGCGGTGCAAAATAGTGTCGTTACGTTTTAAAAGGTTCGATTAGAGTCGTTTATATCACAAAATACGGACTGGATAAAACTCAAAAGTATCACGCGGGTTTATAAAGAGTTAAGTTTTTCTCAAGTTTTGTTTTCCAGCTAGGTTTCAAATTCAGAATTTCTATCGTCTTTAACAGAAAACTAGGTCTTATACTTCACTCCACCTTTTACTTGTTTTCGTTCATACACACTTTCGTGAACGTGCAAAAGTCTTTATCATAGGATAAAACCTTCATGTCTCCGTTAAAAAATATTTTTATAAAAACTCATTTTTAACCAAGATTATTCTTACACAGAACCGTGAGGAATTTTAAGTCAAAAAGAACACTTGCTTGACTTTGTTTTAAAGTGGATTTTCTAGGTTTCTTAGTGAGTTTTGGCCCAATGCACCCAAACCAGTTGGTTTTAGGGCATTAGGTGTACAGACACCCCAGCGGACTTAATTGCTCAAGTTACCTAGGCCTTAAAATAAAAGACTTATTTTGGCATGAATACCATAACAATTTAATGCGAACGAAGATATATCCAGCTGTTCAATTCTTTTCAAGATTAAAGACGTGTTTGTGTAGATAAAGTGTGCAATCACTCCAATCAAATTTCAGATGGGTTGTTTCTTCGACTTAGTTTCTACTAAAGCATCAATACCATCCTTTCATATCCACTTTGCTTTATAAACTATTCTTGATATTACTTATTTAAAAAAACAAATCTGTTTGATCCTGAAGTTTATCAATTTTTAAAAGTTTTACAGACATATCAGAATTGTCATCTAATTTTAAAAACTCACGACACGTGTAGTGTGATGTAAAGATATATATTAGATACAGTTAAACTCAAAGAAGGGTTATCTTTCGAGTTTTCAATATCTAGAAATAGGATTTAGTTATTCCCATCTCATTAACTATACAGTCGGTATTTTAAATCTAAGCTTTCCCTTAGCTAACTTGACGACACAAGTTTTTATGTTTTGGAAATTTTTTTTTTTATGAGTTTTTCAAATATGTATACAAATGCAGAACATACAAATGAATGCAAAAGATAAAGATGCTTACCGAGCATACCCCCAACATAAATCAAACAGTGTCCTTGCTATCAGGCTATACAAATCAAAATCAAAGTTGTGGTGGTAACAAAAACATGTCGAAGAGTCCTTTTCTTTTTCTTTTCTTTTTTTATTTTTACAAGGGAATTTCACCAGACAAGAAATTTCCCACAAAAGAAAACAAATATTCACAAGAAAAGGATAACTATTTTACAAAAGATCTGTATATACATACCCCCAAACCTATTTGAAACAGTGTTTCAAATGTTTAAGGCTGGATAACTGAAGTTCGGTGGTAAACGGAGGAACATTATTCGTTATAAACCGGCCCCTGCAGCAATAGAAGCTCCTCCGATGGTTCTACGGTAAAGAACGATTTTAATCTATTTCCGTTGACTTTGAAAACCGAATTTTCCATTGGATTTTCCAAATCTACCGCACCGTTCAGGTATACATACCGCACAAGAAAGGGTCCCGTCCAACGAGATCTGAGCTTACCGGGATGGAAATGGAGTCTGGTGTTATAAAGAAGCACCTGCTGCCTAGGCATAAATGTTTTGCGTGTAATGTGCTTATCATGAAACACCTTCGTTCGATTCTTTACAACAACCGCGTTTTTGTAAGCTTCATCCCGAAGCTTGTTCAATTGGTTAATTTCCAGCTTCAGAAAGTTTCCCGCATGGTCAAGATTGAAATTCAGCTCTTTGATTGCCCACAATGCATGAAGCTTGATCTCAACAGGGAGGTGGAAAGCCTTTTCCGTACACAAGCCGATATGGAGACATTCCAAGATCAGTCTTGTAAGTAGTTCGGAATGCCCAAAGGCTATCGGTTAATTTTAAAGAGCAATCTTTACTGTTCTTGGAAACTGTTTTCTCCAATATTTTCTTGATTTGCCGATTAAAAACCTCGGCTTGCCCCCTTGCTTGGGGATGATAGGATGTCTATAGCTCTTGATTAATTGCATATTACCGCATCAAGGCCTCAAAAGACCAATTGCAGAAATGTGTCCCATTGTCGCTAATGATAGCGTGAGGATGCCAGAACTGGGAGAAAATGTTTTCTTTCAGGAATCTAATGACAACCTCGTTGTCGTTCGTCTGGCTCGGTGTTGCGTCGGTCCATTTGGAGACATAATCAACAGCTAAAAGGATTTACAAGTTCCCAAAAGAGTTGGAAAACGGGCCCATGAAATCAATCCCCCAAAAAATCAAACATCTCAACAGCCAAAATTGTTTGGAGTGGCATTTCATTCCTCCTGGAGATCCGGCCCAAATGTTGGCACCGGGAGCAAGTTTTGCAATAATCACATGCATCTCTAAAATGTTTTATCCAATAAAAGACACACATCATGACTTTCTCAGCGGTCTTTCTTAGGCCAAAATGCTCGCCACATGCTTGATCGTGGCAGAATGACAACACACTCTTGAACTCATTTTCAGAGACACACCGGCTAATGATTTGGTCTAGACAATACTTGAACAAGTAGTGTTCGTCCTAGTAAAAGTGTTTTACTTGGGATAAAAATCTATGTTTGTCCTGACTCGACCATTTGCTTGGTATGAGTTCTGTTGCTAAATAGTTCACAATATCTGCGAACCATGGTTCGCAAGATACCGTCAAGAGTTGTTCATCAGGAAAAACATCGTTTATCGGGAGAAGAATCGTCGGTGAAGAAGGAAGTCGTGAAAGATAATCGGCGACTATGTTTTCACATTCGCTTTTGTCCTTAATGACAGGGTCAAACTCTTGAAGTAAGAGGATCCAACGTATCAGCCAAGATTTGGCTTCCTTTTTCACGAAAAGATGACTCAAAGCAGAATGATCAGTGTTGATGACGACTGGGAGCCAATGAGATATGGCCTTAATTTCTCCAAAGCGAATACAACCGCCAAGAACTCTGTCTCGGTTGTTGTATAGTTCAGTTGAGTATCATTCAAGGTCCGGCTCGCGTAGTAGATCATGTGCGGCATCTTATCGATGTGCTATCCTAAGACCTCACCAATAGCAAAGTCGGATGCATCACACTTAATCTCGAAAGGATGAGTCCAGTAGGGAGAAGAAAGAACGGGAGCAGTAGTGAGTGAGCTTCGTAATGATTCAAAAGCAGTCAGACAGTCTGAGTTGACGTTGAACGTTGTGTCCTTGGCCAGAAGAAGAGTCAAGGGTCTAGCAATTTTTCTAAAATCCTTGAAGGACCGTCTATAAAAACCGGCATGGCCAAAGAAAGATCTGATATCTCGGACGTATTTTGGAGGGAAGTTGGAAATGACATCAATTTTTTCCTTGTCAACCTCGTTGCCGTTTCGCGAAATTATATGTCCTAAGACAATACTTTCATGCACCATGAAGTAGCATTTCTCCCAGTTCAAAGTGAGATTTTTGTCCTTATATCGGGTAAGGACAACGTCAAGATGTTGTAAACACTAGTCAAAAGAGTCTCCAAAGATGGAGAAATCGTCCAAGAATATCTCTAGAAACTTCTCGACCATGTCAGAGAATATTCCCATCATACACCGCTGGAATGTAGCAGGAGCATTGCATAGGCCAAAGGGCATGCAACGATATGCGAACGTGCCCAAAGGACAAGTGAAAGTAGTTTTTTTCTGGTCTTTTTCGGCGATGGGAATCTGGTTGTAACCTGAGTAACCGTCCAAAAAATAGTAGAACTCATGTGTTGCGCCACGGCAGCGCCCCGGCCGTCTTACTCGAGGCCAAATTGCGGAATCAAAATTTTTCCTTACTCGGAAACCGGCGCTACCGCGGACAAAGAAAACCCGGATCGAAACCATTAACCTAATGCTAGCAATCAAGAGATAGGGTGAGAAGTATACCGAGTGATCCGAGTCCTCCGGTCTTCTCTTCATCGTTCCGATCTCCCGCGGAAAGTCTTGTCTCCATATCGTCGCCTCCTCGCCGGAAAGGGCACCACATCGCCTTCGTCTTTTACGGGCTCCCGCCTCAATACCGAGGCAACTCGAGCATGAAGCCGGCAACTCGACATGCTCAAGATATGCTGTAGGAAGTGTAGTGTAGAATCATAGTCTCACATTGGGGTTTGTTGCCATGATGGAGGATTGGGGTTAGGAAAAATGGTGCTTTCATTTTTCCGGAACAAGAAGAAGAAGGAGATGAAGAATTCCTCCCATAACATAGATGAACTCTCTCATTCTTTTTCTTTTTCTCTTTCTTTTTCTTCTTTTCTCTTTTCTCATAACCATGAAAGACTTATCATATTCAAGTGAGAATGAGAATGGTGGAGGAAGAAAACATAATGCAAAAAGGGAGGTGAGTGTAGGAGCAAGAGAGGAGGTGACCACATCAAAGACATCATGATAACAAAACTTACATCAAACCATACCCTTTCTTTTCTCATTAAATGCAAGTGATGGTGCAAGATATCATAATCAATACAATTGCAATAAACCCCTCCACAAGGTGTTATTTGCAAACTTGCAAATAACCCCCTCCATCGGAAAAGTCCGGCCGGGAAAGAACAAAGGAAAACCGGCCGGAACGGAATGCAAACTGGCAACTCCAGAAAACTGGTCCCGTAATAAATTACAGGAAAACCCCGACACAGTGCATACACACCTGCATCTGTATTCCGACCGGATACAAATGCAATGAGACAAAATCTACACTGTACTAAACTAGGATCCGGCTTAAACCAAAGCCGGCTAGTAATATCCGTTCGATCCTGATCCGTGCAATACCGCACGTATCTGATCGAACCCCGCCATATAACCATACGGCTACTAGTACAAACCGTCCGATCCTGATCCGTGCAATACCGCACGTATCTGATCGGACCCTGCCATATCTCCATACGGCCTCTACAGCGTTTCGCCCGAAAGCTGAGTAACTGAAAGTGTGGTGGACTCTAAAGACTCGTCAATACAATGGCTGTGGATTTAACCACTAGCACGTCAGAGGTATAAGCCAATACGTAACGGGCCACCAGCTATTGACCAAAAGGGACGTCGATGAGCGAACTCATCCTGACACCCTACTGAGCCTGTCAGTGACAATATCCGTACAGTCCGGTCCGTTCGTCTATGAGTATCGCATGGCGGGCCTAGGGGGTTGGTAAAAGTCAGACCCCCAAAAGCGGTACAAGTCGTGTCGGAGTGTAGCCCAGAACGCCCTGAGATACTACTGGAATACCTACCAGCAAATCTCCTGCCTCGGCCGAGGGCTTTGCGTAATGGCTCTCCTAGACACAGCGCGACCTCACCCCCAATACCGGGAGAGACGAACCCCTGAAGATCCGCTCACTGCCTCCATGTGGCTCGGGACTGTTCCCAACTAAAACCTGTTTGCACGACTCCTTTGAGCCGTGGTAGGGTAGTAATCAAAGCACAGTGGGAACTCACACGAGACAAATGACGATCCTCAGGTCGATGAACTAACCTGTACACATGTCACCTGGGAACTGCTATCTGACGTCAGGTATAAGCCCAACTAGCAGGTTCCCGGCGAGTCCTGTCCGGTGTACTCATAACCCAATGAGCACCTGTATACATCTTAGGTGAACCAACTGACACCAGTGGCTTGTGAGACCGGCCACTGCCCCTCGTCGGGGTCTCGACTGTATACACTAGTCTACTAATGGAGTATCGATACCCTGTCTCGAAACTCCTACGACTAGGGACCTTTTAAGGATGTGCTTATAGACCACCAGCTCCCACGTATATGATCGCCATCATACTGCTGGTAGTCAAGCAAGAATCCTAGGGGCTCTATCAACGTGTAATAGCGACATGTAAGGTCACCTAAAGCAGTACACGATGATAAAGATAAACCAGATAGCATACTATCATCTCGAGTAAGACTGTTCTACCGGGATAGGTCCTCCCTCAATCATCGCAATCACGTGCCTGTGATCCAATAATTGACTCTGAGGGCACTATCTCCAACAATCTCCCACTTGCACTCAAGGCTAATTATTGCGATGCCGCATACTCACAGCCCGTGTGATACCGAACACCCAACTCCTCTACTGGTCAGTCTCACAAAGCTCGTTTGTGAAACTATTGCGTTCGAGGAATAGCCTCAGTGAGTGGATCCGCTGTGATGTTTCTTTCTATGTCTCTCTATATCTCAAGTTCGCGGAGAAAGCCATCTCCCGAAATGAGCAATATCTGTCTTAGAATATGTCTGGATGTCTGATGGGACCTAGCTCATAAATGAACTCCAAATCCAAACTTCTTAGACTGTATCATCAACTGAAACTAATCAGTATCCCGCGCCATGCCTCCCTCAGTATTGCCTTGGACCACCTGTCCAAAATACTGCCCCTCGTTAGAGGGAGAACTATAACTCTGACAACCTCCTTGTCGTCCATGTCACCTTGGAAGCCTGGAGTGATAACCGTCTCCTAAAGGAGGCAGCCGTTATCATATCCCTAAAACATTCACTTATGTTCTAAAATTGTTTCCGACTGTTTTTCCAGGATTGGATTAATATCAACTTATTGCACCTACTGCAAGAACAACATCTGGTGTGGTACTTGACATCTCATGATTGACTCAATTGCCTAAGCAAGTGATCTGTCAATCATGCGTATCCCTCTCCCCTTTAGTCTGTAAGACACCTTTAGAGAGGGTGACTCCATTACCTGCAGGTACACTACCATGCCAGGAGTCGTCCATTCTAAATACTCATAGAATGCTGTCAAGGTACCCTGATTGGGAAACCACCCAAATCTAGATCTAAAACCATAGGTCTAGTAACCAGTATGTCTGATATAATATCCAAGTCCCATGTGGAGAAAACACTGTGTGACGACCAAAGTATAACCGATCGTAGTATAGGAATATCACTTCCTACTACCTTCTCAACAGATCCATCCCCTATTCTGATGACGTCAAACCTATGACTGTCACATCAGAAATGGATGATCTATCTCCGCTATATCTGCTTTAGTCTACAAATAGATATAAGCATGAAGTCCACCAATGCTTCCGCTGCTCCCACTGACTACGACAACCCTCTGCCAGAGTCATATAGACGTGCAATTCCAAAGCTAGTTTAGAACGACGCTATACTCATCCTCCTACCGGGTCTCGCAGCCTGGAACAACAACAATGGCAAGTGTGGGTAAACAAGAACTTCCCTGTCACCGTCCTTGAGGCTACCGGAGTACCTCTCGGGTGCCTGAAGTTACCCACCTTATCTGCGGAGTGGCAATGGAATGTCAAATCAGATTGAATCTTTAGGTTCCTTATCAAATCTTCAGTAATCGTTTGCGGTTCTGGAATCACTTCCAGTTCTACCATACTCCCACTACTGTTTTTGAAAAAAATCCATTTTTAATAAAACTGTGGCGAGTCTAGAACAATATTTCTATTGATCTGCCAGATGGTAGAAAGTCAACCCTCGTCGTAGCCTGGGTCAACCCACAAACAGCCATTACAGAAACGTGCCTTGAGTTATCCGGAGTCTGGTTTTAAGCATAAGCCGGACATCTCCC
Source organism: Agapanthus africanus (assembly GCA_030015575.1). Classification (NCBI taxonomy): domain Eukaryota; kingdom Viridiplantae; phylum Streptophyta; class Magnoliopsida; order Asparagales; family Amaryllidaceae; genus Agapanthus; species Agapanthus africanus. Next base: position 61,655,758 of record JASDDO010000029.1, read on the forward strand.
CGTACCTTAACATCGTTGAGATATGAACTGTTCTATATCCAATATAGAACCAGAGGCACTGATTTAATTGAACCAGATTCAAATCATGCAGCTGTCTCCAGTGCATGTCAACTAAATGGAAGGAGGTCGATCAGCGTCACTCAACTTAGGAATGCTTCCAATTATGAGTAGCCTGAAAGAGAAGCAATCTGTCTTCATCATTACTATCAACTGAATACCATACACAAGTATCTACATCTTCGATCACCTTGAAGAATCTCGATACTTGCTACACCTGGTTCTCTACTCTATTCAAATACCTATAACTCCTCAAAACTTAGACCCTGTGTTTCCACGAAACAGCTGTCTAAAATCTAGAGAAGCCATAAGTAAACCGAATATGGTATGAGGACCAACCCCTCTGTCCGAATGGACACTGGACAACATACAATACTCTGTATAAGTCCGCTGAGTCTAACAACTCTTTCACTGTGTGTCGTAGGTTGAAAACTGTACTTATGGTTAAGAAGAATTACACCGCTGTTTAATGCTCCTTACCTAACCATCCACTGATATAGGTAAATGTCATCGACATAATATCAAAAAGGCATATCTCACTCTATGAAAATAGACGTACAGATATATCAATTTGAAATTGGTGCATAACCGCGGATATTCAAAACCAAATAATTGTCGTCCGGCAAACAACCCAGGTGACTTCCTCAAATATCACCGATTACAACGAATCCCGATATAATGAGGATGATCACCCAATTCCCAATAATTTACTCCCATTCATCATCTTGTAAAACCATAAAGATGTGAGAATCATACCTGATAAATACATACCCTGGAGTAAGTGTCTAATCGGGAAATCAGTTTTCTATTAACAGTACACAGTGAAACTGAAACATTGAAATGTTTCGTTGGGGTATCCTGGTATTCCTAGTAATGCCTCTTCCATTATCCAGATTCACAACTATAACCGTATAATTCTTTGCCACCTCTCCAAATCCCTTTATATGTCTTTAGTCATTACCTTCTGTACACCCCTTTAAGCCAAATGGTTTTCTTCCTTCCCTACCGTTCGGCACCAGCCTATGATTTGGAAGAAGACTATCCAAAAAGCATAAAGGGTGTACTGTCCTAATCCTAGGAGCACTCGCAATGCGAGAGAAGGTGAAGATAAAAGACACCTGAATGTACTTTATTCCTATTTCTCCTGAACCAGAATCCATCCCCGAACTGGAACAAGTTCCTTTCGAGTTCGTATATAACCATACGATGGAGTATCCAATAAACTGTGGATCTTCGTAGTGATACGGAGTGTCCTGGAGAAATACAAAGGTGATTTAGGATTGGCGAAGAAAAACTTGGTTTGGTCGTGAATATCAGTCGCATTTTACTTTGCCCTCCTACTAATCCCTTGCTTTGTCTTAATCTTAATACCTTCTTCACACCGTTTAGGCTAATCGGTTTTCTTCATTCCCTACCGGTCGGCACCAGCCTAAGGTTTGGAAGAAGACTATCCAATTTGCGTAATAGGTGTACTATCTCCTAAACTAAGGAGTACTCGCAACCTGAGAGAAGGTGAAAAGAAAAGACAACTGAATAATCCTATCCGTTTTCTCCAGAACCAGAAACCATCCTCGAAGTCCTTCGAGTTCGTATATAACCATACGATGGTTTGGTCCAATGGAAGTGGACATTCGTAGTAATACGGGGTGTCCTAGAGAAAAGGGTAAAAGTAGGAGTGGCAATGAGGTCTGCAACTCTGACAATCCAAAAGCCAGTGTTAAGAAGGTTCGGTCAACTTGGTCATTGAGTCATAGTCCAGGGTCAGGTCAATGGTCGCTGCCAGAGAGAGAGAAAAGAAACACTCAGCGTGCACTCTAGCCTAGATTAGAATGGTTATCACTTTATCTAATCTGGAAACCTCCCACTGTACCTCAAATTCTCCTCCAAACCTGAAAGAAGAATTAGTCGGGATCACCCGAGGAGTAAACCAACTCATCAGTGGAAATCGGGATCCAACTATCATCGCATGATAACTTGACGGAATCCACTCAAGTCACCACACTCCAGAAGGTATGCGCATGCCTGGCAAGTTTCAGTTCTTTTGAAACTCCCGATGTGTGTTTTTACCCCTAGGACTCAAGTGACCTTGACGGAGTCAACAAATCAGAGAGTCCTAGTCAAGTTCATCCCGTCATTATCTGGATTGCATTAAACCCACCCGTACGTGCCCTTGACGGAGTCAACAAGGCCGCACGACTGTCCTAACCAATCCCATTTATGCAACAAACAAGCACTACTTAGCTACCGTACACTACGCCTTGACGGAGTCAACAAACGCAGCACGAATACTAAATAATACTCATAAGAAATGACGGAGGGCTACGAATGGTTTTTGGCGAAAAACCTTTAATGTAAACAACTTGATATCGTTGAAGGAACTGCATAGCCTTTTATAAAATATATTGACGAAAACCTTTACTAAAGAGGTCACTCCCGGTGAAGGGATCTCGGCTCTTTCCCCGTAGAATGAGGTGCAGGATATTCCAACTGAATACCACGATGCAAAGCAAAAGTAATCGGCTATAGTGAAGTTAATGCCCTGACGCAAACTTCTGTCCAAGGGGTCACTCCCGGTGAAGGGATCTCGGCCCTTGCCTCGTCGACTGAGGAGCAGGATATTCCAAATGAATACCACGATGCAAAACAAAAGTGAACGTCCTTGCAATAACAGCTTTTTGAAAAATGTTCCAACAACATCAGATTAGGTTTGTTTATCTTGCATTGATCCGAATCAACGCAGTCCCATCAATTAATCACACCACAAAGAACGAAAATATACTGACGTACGTATATGCCATCCGCATTCGCCACTGGGTCCCGTCATCACCCGTTAGGTTAGCTTACTAACGACAGAGCGGGGACTGGACTAGCGCGGATGAAAAACATATACAACATCTACTAATATATATACCAATATATAGTATTTCGCTCAAGGCGTGAATAAAATGCAACATCACAGAAATGTACAGCATCACAGAACAATACAGATATCTGGAAGCCCCGGGTTTCACAGAGCCGCTGCTGAAACCCGACGTTCCCCTGGTCGTGTGGATAGCCTGTGCAATGAAATCCTAGACCCCTACAGGCGCGGCAAGTCACCCGCCAAAACCTGAAGCGAGGCAGCCCCCTTCAGCACCGTGAATGGACCACCCAGCACTTCACGGAATCCGGTAACTTGGGCACCCCTCCTGGGTCAACCTGTACCCCCTACGAGTGCGGCGAATAGCCCGCCAATCCTGGACTGAAGCCCCCTCCGTCTCAATGCCCTGAGATGCGGGCCCGTTGCCCTCCAGAACCCGGCTATCCGTGCACCCCACCGCGGGGCAACCCTAGTACAGAAAGTAAAATATACATATACCGGGTACATCGACCGCAACCAGGTCGTGCCCCAAAAGAATAATACAATCAAGCAGTGACGGCAGTCCACATGTCGGACGCTCGCCCCGCAATATCAAATGTACATAATACAACAGCACTGTACTAGCATTGCATCCAGGCTATCCCCCACGACCGATCCGCAACATCACAGCATAAACATAGAACATCAACGTGAAAATCACGTTCGCAAATCCGTCTAACCGGGCTATAGCAGTTAGACCGGATTTACCGATCGAGTGACATTCACGGTCGCAGATATAATGTAAATACTGTGAAATAATGTGTTTAAAAATATCCGATCGATCAAACCTTTAACAAGTGGGCCCCAAAGAAAACTGTAGCACTCACAGAAATAATTGGCCCAATTTTAATATCCCAAAAGCCCTAAAATAAGCCCAGAAGCCCACTGGAAAAATACGAAGCATTGACCAGACCAAGTTGCGGCGGAAGGGCGGCAGAATGGGGGGTATTGCCGCGCTTCCGCGCTCGAGGTAATGGTTCACTGTATCGTTTTTTCCCAGAGTTCTTAGAACTCCCTGAACATCATTCTGAGACCACCTGAAAAATTTTTAGACACCAAAAATTTCCAACAGAAAACTGATGTGAAGGAATGTGTGGTTTTTGGGATTTCGGTCGATCGGATAAGCAAAACGCATTAGAACAAGCTAGGAAAGGTTAATGGCGTGGCTCTGATACCATGTTGCGCCACGGCAGCGCCCCGGCCGTCTTACTCGAGGCCAAATTGCGGAATCAAAATTTTTCCTTACTCGGAAACCGGCGCTACCGCGGACAAAGAAAACCCGGATCGAAACCATTAACCTAATGCTAGCAATCAAGAGATAGGGTGAGAAGTATACCGAGTGATCCGAGTCCTCCGGTCTTCTCTTCATCGTCCCGATCTCCCGCGGAAAGTCTTGTCTCCATATCGTCGCCTCCTCGCCGGAAAGGGCACCACATCGCCTTCGTCTTTTACGGGCTCCCGCCTCAATACCGAGGCAACTCGAGCATGAAGCCGGCAACTCGACATGCTCAAGATATGCTGTAGGAAGTGTAGTGTAGAATCATAGTCTCACATTGGGGTTTGTTGCCATGATGGAGGATTGGGGTTAGGAAAAATGGTGCTTTCATTTTTCCGGAACAAGAAGAAGAAGGAGATGAAGAATTCCTCCCATAACATAGATGTACTCTCTCATTCTTTTTCTTTTTCTCTTTCTTTTTCTTCTTTTCTCTTTTCTCATAACCATGAAAGACTTATCATATTCAAGTGAGAATGAGAATGGTGGAGGAAGAAAACATAATGCAAAAAGGGAGGTGAGTGTAGGAGCAAGAGAGGAGGTGACCACATCAAAGACATCATGATAACAAAACTTACATCAAACCATACCCTTTCTTTTCTCATTAAATGCAAGTGATGGTGCAAGATATCATAATCAATACAATTGCAATAAACCCCTCCACAAGGTGTTATTTGCAAACTTGCAAATAACCCCTCCATCGGAAAAGTCCGGCCGGGAAAGAACAAAGGAAAACCGGCCGGAACGGAATGCAAACTGGCAACTCCAGAAAACTGGTCCCGTAATAAATTACAGGAAAACCCCGACACAGTGCATACACACCTGCATCTGTATTCCGACCGGATACAAATGCAATGAGACAAAATCTACACTGTACTAAACTAGGATCCGGCTTAAACCAAAGCCGGCTAGTAATATCCGTTCGATCCTGATCCGTGCAATACCGCACGTATCTGATCGAACCCCGCCATATAACCATACGGCTACTAGTACAAACCGTCCGATCCTGATCCGTGCAATACCGCACGTATCTGATCGGACCCTGCCATATCTCCATACGGCCTCTACAGCGTTTCGCCCGAAAGCTGAGTAACTGAAAGTGTGGTGGACTCTAAAGACTCGTCAATACAATGGCTGTGGATTTAACCACTAGCACGTCAGAGGTATAAGCCAATACGTAACGGGCCACCAGCTATTGACCAAAAGGGACGTCGATGAGCGAACTCATCCTGACACCCTACTGAGCCTGTCAGTGACAATATCCGTACAGTCCGGTCCGTTCGTCTATGAGTATCGCATGGCGGGCCTAGGGGGTTGGTAAAAGTCAGACCCCCAAAAGCGGTACAAGTCGTGTCAGAGTGTAGCCCAGAACGCCCTGAGATACTACTGGAATACCTACCAGCAAATCTCCTGCCTCGGCCGAGGGCTTTGCGTAATGGCTCTCCTAGACACAGCGCGACCTCACCCCCAATACCGGGAGAGACGAACCCCTGAAGATCCGCTCACTGCCTCCATGTGGCTCGGGACTGTACCCAACTAAAACCTGTTTGCACGACTCCTTTGAGCCGTGGTAGGGTAGTAATCAAAGCACAGTGGGAACTCACACGAGACAAATGACGATCCTCAGGTCGATGAACTAACCTGTACACATGTCACCTGGGAACTGCTATCTGACGTCAGGTATAAGCCCAACTAGCAGGTTCCCGGCGAGTCCTGTCCGGTGTACTCATAACCCAATGAGCACCTGTATACATCTTAGGTGATACAACTGACACCAGTGGCTTGTGAGACCGGCCACCGCCCCTCGTCGGGGTCTCGACTGTATACACTAGTCTACTAATGGAGTATCGATACCCTGTCTCGAAACTCCTACGACTAGGGACCTTTTAAGGATGTGCTTATAGACCACCAGCTCCCACGTATATGATCGCCATCATACTGCTGGTAGTCAAGCAAGAATCCTAGGGGCTCTATCAACGTGTAATAGCGACATGTAAGGTCACCTAAAGCAGTACACGATGATAAAGATAAACCAGATAGCATACTATCATCTCGAGTAAGACTGTTCTACCGGGATAGGTCCTCCCTCAATCATCGCAATCACGTGCCTGTGATCCAATAATTGACTCTGAGGGCACTATCTCCAACATCATGTCCAGCAAAGCTTTCAAGCATTTGGTCAATGAATGGGAGTGGAAAGTGATCCTTCCGTATTACGGCGTAGAGTTTTCGATAATCAATGCATACTCGCCACCAGGTTTGGGTGCGAGTGGGGATTAACTCGTTTGCCTCATTTATGATGACCATAATGCCTGACTTTTTAGGGACAACGTGTATTGGACTGACCAATTGACTGTCGCATATAGGTTAAATGTTACCATTATCCAGACATTTGACGATTTCCTTTTTCACAGCCTCCTTCATGACTGGATTTAATCGCCTCTGTGGATCCATGGCTAGTTTGGCATCATTCATCATGTGAATGTGGTGTTTAATGATCAGGGGACTAATCCCTTTGATGTCTGCAATCGTCCAGCCAAAAGCTTGTCGATTTGATCGCAAGACCGATAGAAGGGCTTTCTCTTGCTCTAGTGCTAGAGAAGCCGAAATGATTATTGGGAGAGTCTCGTTTTCACCTAAGTAAGCATACATGAGATGAGACGGAAGTGGCTTGAGTTCGAGCGTCAGAGGAGAAACCACTGAAGGTAAGATCGGAGAACGTGTCTCGAACTCAAAGGATTCCAATAGTGGCTCAAAGTGTGTGTATTCAACAGAGTCAGATGATTTAACAAACTCATTTGAAAATTCAAAAGATTCCAACTCGGGTGGTGATATATCAAGAACGTTCAAAAACATGAAGCACTCGTATTCTTTTTCGTAGTTGGAAGCAGCAGGTTCAAAGAGGAACGTACTAGTGGCGTCAAGATCACCATGATCAAACAGAAATTCTTCAAATTCACAATCCTTGGGGGCGATCTCCTAAATGGAACAGATATCCAATATACGAGCATTCGGTTCGAATGGCTAATTCCCTAGCCTGAAAATGTTTAAATTGCCATGTAACCAAAAGATAGGTTCATGGAACCATTTCGACAATTGATAATCGCATTTGAGGTTGCAAGGAATGGACGACCGAAAATCACCGGAATTTGATTCCGAGGGTTGGCTACAGGTTGTGTATCTAAAACAATGAAGTCAATGGGGGAATATTGTAATATTTTGGAAAATTATAAATATTAATTTATAATTTAAAATAAGAATATAATGAGTTTACAAAAATGATATCGCATATGAATTTGGTATCGGATTTATATCCGCAAAAATGTAATTATTTTGGTAAAAATGGAGAAAATGGTGTGATAACATACAAATGATATTTTAATTGTTTTAACATGACATGAGATTTTATAATAAGATAATGGTATTTAAGTGTTATAATAAGTGTTTCATTTCTTTTTTAAAAACATGAATTAGTTTTAGTAACATGAAGGGATTTATTTAAAAGAAAAACGGTTTTTGTTTTTGTTTTTGTTAAAAGAGTTGGTTATATGTTAGCCTAGAGTAAACCCTACACTCAATACACCCTCACCCACAATCCCCTCCCTCCACCTCCTCCTTATTACTTTACACCGCCACCTTACACCCCTCCACCTCATTCTTTCTCTGCCTATATCCCTCATCAAATTACACATACTCAAATTATTATTCTCAAACTGAAAAATAATTATTCTCCTTCAAGCTCATCTCTAAGTTAATCCTTCACTCAAAAGCCATGAATCCCTTCATCAAACTTTTACATACCTTGAAGCTTGAGCCACTACTACACCTAGGAGCTTCCACCATGCACTTAATGAGCTGGAATTCCCTTGTGCACCATTTCTATAGGTATATTACACCTCCCTTGCAAGTCTCTTTTGGTTACATATCTGTTTTTAGTATGCAATATCAGAAACTGAAAAATTTGTGATATTTGTAATGATAAACTTGAATCTGGAACTTCTAGGTTAAACCATTAGAAAAACTAACAAGACTAGGGTATGATGAGACCGTTAGGAGTCAACACTTAAAGCCTAAGCCCCTAATTCCCTACTTCAACCGGCGGTTTTCCACTTTTGGTCGGCGCCGCCGGGCTTCCTATAGAATTGTATGTTGGGTTTTGGTCAATAGAATTATTTGGCAATATTATAAGCAACTGTATTGTTTGATTTGTCGCAGAGTTCATATAGAGAAATCTGGGAGTGTTCTAATAAGATTTTATCTATGTTTCCGACATTTACGATACGGTTTTTCGTATTTCTGTACCGAGACTGAAATGTTGACGTTTGTACGTTAATATCAGGGATATTTTTTCGTTTTTGGAGTAAGCTATAGGTTCTAATATATGGGTGCTTAGCTCATTGTTTTGGTTTTGAAATGATATTTACGCCGATATATTACAAATACGACTGTAGGTACGATCACGGATGTTTCCGAAACGGCAAGGATGGACAAAGATAGCATGGATTTCGACAAGATCGACAAGTTGGTGAGTAGATCTAGATTTACGGAGGAAGTCGGGTGGATGGCGTATAGCACCCCCGCAACCATTTACCTAGGATAGTTATGCTATCTAGTTAGCTGTTAATGTTATGTTAGATAACTTAGCTAATGGTATTGATGTTATTTCGCATCTAGTAGGTTATTCATGTGCATATATTTTAATATATGGTTATGGTGACATACGTACGTGACGATAGATCTGTACAATATGGATATGGTTTTGGATGGGTATAGTATGAGGGATCATACCGTACTTGTAGTAATGTGGATAGTGTGCACGGCCAAGTTTCTTTTGGGCTCGTGGAGTCACGAATTATCCCAACCTGGGACGTTATGTTGGAGTGAGCTATACCTTTTTAAAAACTAACGATTTGTTTTATTTTCAAAGATAACGGTATAGCTCATAGCAATTAGTTACGTTAATAATTTTATGATACGCTTACCGATTATATACGTTATTTGTTATACGAATACACTGATAGAACACAACACAATTACCAATGAGTACTATGCTGCATGAGCACAGATGCATATGTTACACTACACCTCATTGGTACTGCCATGACACTGTAGGACCGCTATACCACGTGATATGTATGTACATGCCGATAAGAGGCATTATGAATTCTCTATATCCGGAAATTTGATTGTAATTATATGCTACGGATATGAGTAGATTTACTTTTTGCTTTAAATACTTATAGAACACTTATACAAATACTAATGATTACCATGCTGCACAAGCACAGACGCGTATGCTATACTACACATCATTAGTATTGCCATGACATAGTATAACTGTTACCTTTGTTTGCATGCCCGACTATACTTACATAATGTGCCTTTATTCTCTGCCGAGTTATTGTGAATACCAGTAACTGTTGGGATTTCCTAGCATCCTGACCATCTACCATAGCCGTTTGCGGAACAAAAAATTTTAGGGTTTGAAAAACTGGCGCTAGAATAACCCGTTCTAGAATCTACCATAAACCTAAACTAGCTAATATGAGGAGATCTTTAACTACTATGATAGAAGTTCCTCACCAAAAGGTTCGTGTCCTTCGGTCTTCTATCCTCTTCGTTTGCTTCTAGAGAACTCCTTGATCGAGCTTGTTCTTCTTTGTTTGCTCCTTCGGTTCTCCTGGATCGAACTTGATGGACGGTCTTCCCCGGTCGAAGATGATCTACCCGAGAGATGTAGTCTATTGCTCTAGCTCCACACTAAGAGTCAAGTGGAGCAATTAGAGACTTTAGATTGCTAATGTAAAGTGTCTAGGATATAGTAATTAGCCTTAAGTGCAAGTGGGAGATTGTTGGCTATAGTGCCCTCAATTCAATTATTGTAATCGCAGGCATGCGATTGTGATGATTAAGGGAGGACCTATACTGTTGGATATAGTTCCCTCAGAGTCAATTATTGGATCACAGGAACGTGATTGCAATGATTGAGGAATGACCTATACCGGTAGGACAGTCTTACTCAAGATGATAGTATGCTATCTGGTTTATCTTTAATATCGTGTACTTCATTAGGTGACCTTACAGGTCACTATTGTGCGTTGATAGAGCCCCTAGGATTCTTTCTTGACTGCCAGCAGTATGAGGGCGATCATATACGTGGGAGCTGGGGTCTATAAGCACATCCTTAAAACGTCCCTAGTTGTGGGAGTTTCGAGACAGGGCATCGATACTCCAGAGTAGACTAGTGTATACAGTCGAGACCCCGACGAGGGGCGGTAGCCGGTCTCACAAGCCACTGGTGTCAGTTGGTTCACCTAAGATGTATACACGTGCTCATTGGGTTATGAGTACACCGGAAAGGACTCGCCGGGAACGTGCTAGTTGGTCTTATACCTGACGTCACATAGCAGTTCCCTGGTGACATGTGTATAGGTTAGTTCATCGACCTGAGATCGTCATTTGTCTCGTGTGAGTTCTCACTGTGCTTTGATTACTACCCTACCACGCTCAAAGGAGACGTGCAAATAGGTTTTAGTTGGGTACAGTCCCGAGCCACATGGAGGCAGTGAGCGAATCTGCAGGGGTTCGTCTCTCCCGGTATTGGGGTTGAGGTCGTGCTGTGTCTAGGAGAGCCATTACACGAAGTCCTTGGCCAAGGCAGGAGATTTACTGGTAGGTATTCCAGTAGTATCTCAGGGTGTTCTGGGCTACTCTCCGACACGACTTGTACCGCTTTTGGGGGTCTGACTTTTACCAACCCCCTAGGCCCGCCATGCGATGCTCATAGACGAACAGACCGGACTGTACGGATATTGTCACTGACAGGCTCAGTAGGATGTTAGGATGAGTTCGCTCATCGACGTCCCTTTTGGTCAATACCTGGTAGCCCGTTATGTATAGTCTAATACCTCTGACGTGCTAGTGGTTAAATCCACAACCAAAGTATTGACGAGTCTTTAGAGTCCCCCACAGACCGTTTTCTCAAATTTCGGGCGAAACGCTGTAGAGGCCGTATGGAGATATGGCAGGGTTCGATCAGATACGTGCGGCATTGCACGGATCGTGATCGGACGGATTTTACTAGCAGGCTTTGGTTTAAGCCGGATCCTAGTATTATATAGTGTAGATTTTGTCACTTCGCATTTGTATTCAGTGGGAATACAAATGCGGGCATGTATATGCAGTTGCGAGGTTTTCCTGTTATTTATTACGGGATCTGTTTTCTGAAGTTGCCAGTTTGCATTCCGTTTCGGCCAGTTTTCCTTTATTTCTTCACGGCCGGACTTTTATGATGAGAGGGGCTAATTTGCAATTGTGCAAATTAGTATTTGTGGAGGGGGCCATTTGTAAAATGAGGCTTCATGATGGTTCTAGCTGTAAGTGCACGGCGGCGCCCCGGCCGTCGATCCGACGGCCAAAAGCGGAAGCGGTGAATAACTAAAATTTTTGCGGACTTAGCAAACCGGCACCACCGCGCACTATAACCGGATCGAACCATTAACTAGTCCTAGCTAACTACAAGAAAGGGAATAGAAATATACCGACGATCCTAGTCCTCCGGTCTTCTCGTCATGGTCCCGATCTCCTGCGGAAAATCCTGCCTCCTCCTCGTCGCCGGAAATGCACCACATCGCCTACTTTGTTTACGGGCTCCCACCTCAAAGCCGAGGCAACTCGGGCACGAAGTCGGCTACTCGACGTGCCCAAGATTTGCTGTAGAAAATGTAGTAGAACTTGTGTCTCTTTTTGGGGTAGTGGAGGTTGCCATTAGTGGAGGAATAGAACTTGGAATTTTGGAGAGTCTTCTTGTGTGATTTTTGAGCATCAAGAGAACCAAAAATTGCCACACCAAAATGAATGCCCCCACCTTCTACAAAAGTGGCCGGCCCATGCAAAAGAGAAGGGTGAGAATGGAGAGAAAGTCAAGGGAGTGGGTGAGCTATCATGCAAGCATGGAAAAAGAGTGATGATCAAAACAATATCATCACCAACAAAACAAACACTCCAAAACAACCATGATGACTCCAAATGGTCAAGCCATCATGAGTTTATGAAGTCAAATGATGGGACAAGTATCATGACATGATAATAAGCAAAGACCCCCTCCACAAATGCTTATTTGCAACAATGCAAATAAGCCCTCCTCCACCAATCTTCGGCCAATGAACGGAACAATGGAAATTGGCCGAAACGGAAAGCAAACTGGCAACTCCAGAAAACTGGTCCCGTAATAAATTACAGGAAAACCCCGATACTGTGCATACACACCCGCATTTGTATTCCTACCGAAATACAAATGCAATGAGACAAACTCTACACTGTACTATACTAGGATCCGGCTTACACCAAAGCCGGCCAGTAATATCCGTTCGATCTTGATCCGTGCAATACCGCACGTATCTGATCGAACCCTGCCATATATCCATACGGCCTATAGTACAAACTGTCCGATCCCGATCCGTGCAATACCGCACGTATCTGGTCGGACCTTGCCATATCTCCATACGGCCTCTACAACCTTTCGCCCGAAAGCTGAGTAACTGAATGTGGGGGACTCTAAAGACTCGTCAACACCTTGGTTGTGGATTTAACCACTAGCACGTCAGAGGTATAAGCCAATACGTGACGGGCTACCAGGTACTGACTAAAAGGGACGTCTGTGAGCGAACTTAGCCCGACAACCCTACTGAGCCTGTCAGTGACAATATCCGTGCAGTCCGGTCCGTTCGTCTATGAGTATCGCATGGCGGGCCTAGGGGGTTGGTAAAAGTCAGACCCCCAAAAGCGGTACAAGTCGTGTCGGAGTGTAGCCCAGAACACCCTGAGATACTACTGGAATACCTACCAGTAAATCTCCTTGCCTTGGCCAAGGACTTTGTGTAATGGCTCTCCTAGACACAGCATGACCTCACCCCCAATACCGGGAGAGACGAACCCCTGAAGATACGCTCACTGCCTCCATGTGGCTCGGGACTGTACCCAACTAAAACCTGTTTGCACGACTCCTTTGAGCCGTGGTAGGGTAGTAATCAAAGTACAGTGGGAACTCACACGAGACAAATGACGATCCCCAGGTCGATGAACTAACCTGCACACATGTCACCAGGGAACTGCCATCTGACGTCTGGTATATGACCAACTAGCATGTTCCCGGCGAGTCCTGTCCGGTGTACTCATAACCCAATGAGCACATGTATACATCTTAGGTGATCCAACTGACACCAGTGGCTTGTGAGACCGGCCACCGCCCCTCGTCGGGGTCTCGACTGTATACACTAGTCTACTAATGGAGTATCAATGCCCAGTCTCGAAACTCCCACGACTAGGGACCTTTTAAGGATAAGCTTATAGACCCCCAGCTCCCACTTATATGATCGCCCTCATACTGCTGGTGGTCAAGCAAGAATCCTAGGGGCTCTATCAACGTGTAATAGCGACGTGTCAGGTCACCTAAAACAGTACACGATGATAAAGGTAAACCAGATAGCATACTATCATCTCGAGTAAGACTGTCCTACCGGGATAGGTCCTCCCACAATCATTACAATCACGTACCTGTGACCTAATAATTGACTCTGAGGGCACTATCTCCAACAATCTCCCACTTGCACTCAAGGCTAATTATTGCGATGTCGCATACTCACAGCCCGTGTGATATCGAACATCCAACTCCTCTACTAGTCAGTCTCACAAAGCTCGTTTGCGGAACTATTGCGTTCGAGGAATAGCCTCAGTGAGTGGATCCGCTTAGTTGTTTCTTTCTATGTCTCTCTATATCTCAAGTTCGCGGAGAAAGCCATCTCCCGAAATGAGCAATACCTGTCTCAGAATATGTCTGGATGTCTGATGGGACATAGCTCATAAATGAACTCCAAATCCAAACTTCTTAGACTGTATCGTCAACTGAACTTAATCAGTATCCTGCGCCATGCCTCCCTCAGTATTGCCTTGGACCACCTGTCCAAAATACTGCCCCTCATCAGAAGGAAAACTATAACTCTGACAACCTCCTTGTCGTCCATGTCACCTTGGAAGCCTGGAATGATAACTGTCTCCTGAATGAGGCTGTCGTTATCATATCCCTAGAACATCCACTTATGTTCTAAAACTGCTTCCGACTGTTTCTCCAGGATTGGATTAATGTCAACTTATTGCATCTAGTGCAAGAACAACATCTGGTGTGGTACTTGACATCTCATGATTGACTCAATTGCCTGAGCAAGTGATCTGCCAATCATGCACGTCCCTCTCCCCTTTAGTCTGTAAGACACCTTTAGAGAGGGTGACTCCATTACCTGCAGGTACACTACCGTGCCAGGAGTCGTCCATCCTAAATACTCTTAGAATGCTGTCAAGTACCCTGATTGGGAAACCACCCAAATCTAGATCTAAGACCATAGATCTAGTAACCAGTATGTCTGATATAAAATCCATTTCCTTTGTGGAGAAACAACTGTGTGACGACCAAAGTATAACCGATCGTAATGTAGGAGTTTCTTTTCCTACTCTGTGTAAATTATCCAAATACCAGGATATCACACCCTACTACCTTCTCAACAGATCCATCCCCTATTCTGATGAAGTCAAACCCATGACTGTCACGTCAGAAATAGATGATCTTTCTCCGCTACATCTGCTCTAGTCTATACATAGACATAAGCAACCTGTCCACCAATGCTTCCGCTGCTCCCACTGACTACGACAACCCTCTGGCAGAGTCATATAGACGTACACTTCTAAAACTGGTTTAGAACGACGCTATACTCATCCTCCCGCCGGGTCTCGTAACCTGGAACAACAGCAATGGCAATTGTGGGTAAACAAGAACTTCCCTGTCACCGTCCTTGAGGCTACCGTAGTGCTTCTCGGGTGCCTGAAGTTACCCACCTTATCTGCGGAGTGGCCAATGGAATGTCAATCCAGATTGAAACTTTAGGTTCCTTATCAAATCTTCAGTAATCGTTTGTGGTTCTGGAATCACTTCCAGTTCTACCATACTCCCACTACTGTTTTCTGAAAAAATCCATTTTTGATAAAACTGTGGCGAGTCTAGAACAATATCGCTATTGTTCATCCAGATGGTAGAAAGTCAACCCTCGTCACAGCCTGGGTCAACCCACAAACAGCCATTACAGAAACGTGCCTTGAGTTGTCTAGTGTCTGGTTTTAATCATAAACCGGACAACTCGCCGTACCTTGACATCGTTAAGATATGAACTGTTCTATATCCAATATAGAAACAGAGGCACTGATTTATTTGAACCAGATTCAAATCATGCAGCTGTCCCCAGCGCATGTCAACTAAATGGAAGGAGGCCGATCAGCGTTACTCAACTTAGGAATGCTTCCAATTATGAGTAACCTGAAAGAGAAGCAATTTCTCTTTATCATTACTATCAACTGAATACCATACACAAGTATCTACATCTTCGATCACTTTGAAGAATCCCGATACTTGCTACACCTGGTTCTCTACTCTATTCAAATACCTATAACTCCTCAAAACTTAGACCCTGTGTTTCAACGAAACACATGTCTAAGAACTAGAGAAGTTAAAAGTAAACAGAATATAGTATGAGGACCAACCCCTCTGTCCTAATGGACACTGGACAACATACAATACTCTGTATAAGTCGCTTGAGTCTGATAACTCTTTCACTGTGTGTCGTAGGTTGAAAACTGTACTTATGGTTAAGAAGAATTACACCGCTGTTTAATGCTCCTTACCTAACCATCCACTGATATAGGTAAATGTCGTAGACATAATTTCAGAAAGGTATATCTCACTCTATGAAAATAGACGTACAGATATATCAATTTGAAATTGGTGCATAACTGCGGATATTCAAAACCAAATATTTGCCGACCGGCAAACAGCCCAGTTGATTTCCTCAAATATCACCGATTACAACGAATCCCGATACAATGAGGATGATCACCCAATTCCCAATAACCTATTCCCACTCATCATCTGTAAAACCATACAGATGTGAGAATCATACCTGGTAAATACATACACTGGAGTAAGTGTCTAATCGGGAAATCAGTTTTCTTTTAATAGTACACAGTGAAACTGAAACATTGAAATGTTTCGTTGGGGTATCCTGGTATTCCTAGTAATGCCTCTTCCAGATTCACGACTGTAACCGTATAGTTCTTTGCCACCTCTCCAAATCCCTTCATATGTCTTTAGTCTTTACCTTCTGCACACCCTTTTAGGCCAAATGGTTTTCTTCCTTCCCTACCGTTCGGCACCAGCCTATGGTTTGGAAGAAGACTATCCAATAAGCATAATGGGTGTACTGTCCCAATCCTAGGAACACTCGTAATGAGAGAGGGTGAAGATAAAAGACAACTGAATAAACCTTATTCCTATTTCTCCTGAACCAGAATCCATCCCCGAACTGGAACCAGTTCCATTCGAGTTCGTATATAACCATACGATGGAGTATCCAAATAAACTGTGGATCTTCGTAGTGATACGGAGTGTCCTGGAGAAATACAAAGGTGATGTGGGAGTGGTAACGAAATATTTGGTTTGGTCGTGAATATCTGTTGCAATTTACTTTGCCCTCTTACTAATCCCTTGCTTTGTCTGAACTTAATACCTTCTGCACACCATCGTTATGCTAATTGGTTTTCTTCATTCCCTACCGGTCGGCACCAGCCTAAGGTTTGGAAGAAGACAATCCAATTTGCGTAATAGGTGTACTACCCCTAAACCAAGGAGTACTCGCAACCTGAGAGAGGGTAAAAGGAAAAGACAACTGAATAATCCTATCCGCTTTCTCCAGAACCGGAAACCATCCTCGAATAAATTCTTTCGAGTTCGTATCTAACCATACGATGGTTTTGTCCAATGGAAGTGGACGTTCGTAGTAAAACGGGGTGTCCTGGAGAAAAGGGTAAAAGTAGGAGTGGCAATGAGGTTTGCAACTCTGACAATCCAAAAGCCAGTGTTAAGAAGGTTCGGTCAACTTGGTCACTGAGTCATAATCTTAGGGTCGGGTCAATGGTCGCTGCCAAAGAGAGAGAGAAAAGAAACACTCAGCGTGCACTCTAACCTAGATCAGAATGGTTACAAATTATCTAATCTGGAAACCTCCCACTGTACCTCAAATTCTTCTCCAAACCTAAAAGAAGAATTAGTCGGGGTCACCCGAGGAGTATACCAACTCATCAGTGGGAATCGGGATCCAACTATCATCGCATGATAACGTGACGGAATCCGCTCACGGTATCACACTCCAGAAGGTATGCGCATATCTGGCAAGTTTCAGTTCTTTTGAAACTCCCGATGTGATTTCTGCCCCATGCTCTTATGACCTTGGCGAAGGTCAACAAATCATAAGTCACATGTCAAGTTCTACCCGTCATTATCCAGGTTAATTTGAATCCACCCGTACAAACCCTTGACGAAGGTCAACAAGGCTATACGACTGTCCCAAACCAATGCATCTATCTATGCAACAGAAAGGTAACAAGCAGCTACCATACACTATGCCTTGACGAAGGTCAACAAACATAGCATGAATACTACGTGCTACCCGTCTGAAACGATGGAGGGCTACGAATGGTTTCTGGCGAAAACCTTTAACGTAATGAACTTGATATCGTTGAAGGAACGTATAGCTTTTAAAAATATAGTGACGAGAACCGTTGCTAAAGAGGTCACTCCCGGTGAAGGGATCTCGGCTCTTTCCCCGTAGAATGGGGTGCAGGATATTCTAAATGAATACCGCGATGCAAAGCAAAAGCAACCGGCTATAGTGAAGTTAATGCCCTGACGCAAACCTTTTGTCCAAGGGGTCACTCCCGGTGAAGGGATCTCGGCCCTTGCCTCGTCGACTGAGGAGCAGGATATTCCAACTGAATACCACGATGCAAAACAAAAGTGAACGTCCTTGCAATAACAGCTTTTGAAAAGTGTTCCAACAACATCAGATTAGGTTTGTTTTTAACTTGCATTGATCCGAATCAATGCAGTCCCATCAATTGATCACACCAAAAAGAACGAAAATATACTGATGTACGTATATGCCATCCGCATTCGCCACTGGGTCCCGTCATTACCCGTTAGGTTAGCTAACTAACGACAGAGCGGGGACTGGACTAGCGCGGATGTAAAACATATACAACATCTACTAATATATATACCAATATATAGTATTTCGCTCAAGGCGTGAATAAAAGGCAACATCACAGAAAAGTACAGCATCACAGAAACAATACAGATATCTGGGATCCCCGGGTTTCATAGAGCCGCTGAAACCCGACGTTCCCCTGGTCGTGTGGATAGCCTGTGCAATGAAATCCTAGACCCCTACGGGCGCGGCAAGTTACCCGCCAAAACCTGAAGCGAGGCAGCCCCCTTCAGCAACGTGAATGGACCACCCAGCACTTCACGGAATCCGGTAACTTGGGCACCCCTCCTGGGTCAACCTGTACCCCCTACGAGTGCGGCGAATAGCCCGCCAATCCTAGAGTGAAGCCCCCTCCGACTCAATGCCATGAGATGCGGGCTTGTTGCCCTCCAGAACCCGGCTATCCGTGCACCCCTCCGCGGGGCAATCCTAGTACAGAAAGTAAAATATACATACAACGGGTACATCGACCGCAACCAGGTCGTGCCCCAAAATAATAATACAAACAGGCAGTGACGGCAGTCCACATGTCGGACGCTCGTCCCGCAATATCAAATGTACATAATACAACCACAACTGTACTAGCATTGCATCCAGGCTATCCCCACGACCGATCCGCAACATCACAGCAAAAACAAAACATCAACGTGAAAATCACGTTCGCAAATCCGTCTAACCGGGCTATAGCAGTTAGACCGGATTTACCGATCGAGTGACATTCACGGTCGCAGATATAATGTAAATACTGTGAAAAAATGTGTTTAAAATATCCGACCGATCGAATATTAACAAGTGGGCCCCAAAACAAAACTGTAGCAGTCACAGAAATCCTGGGCCCAATTTTAATATTCCAAAACCCATATTTTAAGCCCAGAAGGCCTCTGTAAAAAATTGGTGAAGTGATCTCCACAGTGCGCGGCGGAAGGGCGGCGGTAAGGTGGTTTTCGCGGCGGTTCCGCGCTCCCACTGTGGAGTTACTTCGTCGAATTTTTACAGAGCTCTTAGATTTTCCAGTACATCAATATTTTACAACCTGAAAAAATTTTCGACACCAAAAATTTCCAACAGAAAACTGATGCTAACAAAAATGTAGTTTTGGAACATTCGATCGATCGAAACAGAAAAACACACTGCACCAAGCTAGACTAAGTTAATGGCGAGGCTCTGATACCACTGTAAGTGCACGGCGGCGCCCCGGCCGTCGATCCGACGGCCAAAAGCGGAAGCGGTGAATAACTAAAATTTTTGCGGACTTAGCAAACCGGCACCACCGCGCACTATAACCGGATCGAACCATTAACTAGTCCTAGCTAACTACAAGAAAGGGAATAGAAATATACCGACGATCCTAGTCCTCCGGTCTTCTCGTCATGGTCCCGATCTCCTGCGGAAAATCCTGCCTCCTCCTCGTCGCCGGAAATGCACCACATCACCTACTTTGTTTACGGGCTCCCACCTCAATGCCGAGGCAACTCGGGCACGAAGCCGGCTACTCGACGTGCCCAAGATTTGCTGTAGAAAGTGTAGTAGAACTTGTGTCTCTTTTTGGGGTAGTGGAGGTTGCCATTAGTGGAGGAATAGAACTTGGAATTTTGGAGAGTCTTCTTGTGTGATTTTTGAGCATCAAGAGAACCAAAAATTGCCACACCAAAATGAATGCCCCCACCTTCTACAAAAGTGGCCGGCCCATGCAAAAGAGAAGGGTGAGAATGGAGAGAAAGTCAAGGGAGTGGGTGAGCTATCATGCAAGCATGGAAAAAGAGTGATGATCAAAACAATATCATCACCAACAAAACAAACACTCCAAAACAACCATGATGACTCCAAATGGTCAAGCCATCATGAGTTTATGAAGTCAAATGATGGGACAAGTATCATGACATGATAATAAGCAAAGACCCCCTCCATAAATGCTTATTTGCAACAATGCAAATAAGCCCTCCTCCACCAATCTTCGGCCAATGAACGGAACAATGGAAATTGGCCGAAACGGAAAGCAAACTGGCAACTCCAGAAAACTGGTCCCGTAATAAATTACAGGAAAACCCTGATACTGTGCATACACACCCGCATTTGTATTCCGACCGAAATACAAATGCAATGAGACAAACTCTACACTGTACTATACTAGGATCCGGCTTACACCAAAGCCGGCCAGTAATATCCGTTCGATCCTGATCCGTGCAATACTGCACGTATCTGATCGAACCCTGCCATATATCCATACGGCCTATAGTACAAACTGTCCGATCCCGATCCGTGCAATACCGCACGTATCTGGTCGGACCTTGCCATATCTCCATACGGCCTCTACAACCTTTCGCCCGAAAGCTGAGTAACTGAATGTGGGGGACTCTAAAGACTCGTCAACACCTTGGTTGTGGATTTAACCACTAGCACGTCAGAGGTATAAGCCAATACGTGACGGGCTACCAGGTACTGACTAAAAGGGACGTCTGTGAGCGAACTTAGCCCGACAACCCTACTGTGCCTGTCAGTGACAATATCCGTGCAGTCCGGTCCGTTCGTCTATGAGTATCGCATGGCGGGCCTGGGGGGTTGGTAAAAGTGAGACCCCCAAAAGCGGTACAAGTCGTGTCGGAGTGTAGCCCAGAACACCCTGAGATACTACTGGAATACCTACCAGTAAATCTCCTTGCCTTGGCCAAGGACTTTGTGTAATGGCTCTCCTAGACACAGCACGACCTCACCCCCAATACCGGGAGAGACGAACCCCTGAAGATACGCTCACTGCCTCCATGTGGCTCGGGACTGTACCCAACTAAAACCTGTTTGCACGACTCCTTTGAGCCGTGGTAGGGTAGTAATCAAAGTACAGTGGGAACTCACACGAGACAAATGACGATCCCCAGGTCGATGAACTAACCTGCACACATGTCACCAGGGAACTGCCATCTGACGTCTGGTATATGACCAACTAGCATGTTCCCGGCGAGTCCTGTCCGGTGTACTCATAACCCAATGAGCACCTGTATACATCTTAGGTGATCCAACTGACACCAGTGGCTTGTGAGACCGGCCACCGCCCCTCGTCGGGGTCTCGACTGTATACACTAGTCTACTAATGGAGTATCAATGCCCAGTCTCGAAACTCCCACGACTAGGGACCTTTTAAGGATAAGCTTATAGACCCCCAGCTCCCACTTATATGATCGCCCTCATACTGCTGGTGGTCAAGCAAGAATCCTAGGGGCTCTATCAACGTGTAATAGCGACGTGTCAGGTCACCTAAAACAGTACACGATGATAAAGGTAAACCAGATAGCATACTATCATCTCGAGTAAGACTGTCCTACCGGGATAGGTCCTCCCACAATCATTACAATCACGTACCTGTGACCTAATAATTGACTCTGAGGGCACTATCTCCAACACTAGCATGATGAGATTCTTTTTACATCTTTTCCTTTGCATTTATGAGATGAGAGTTGATTAGGATTTGGATTTGAAATGGTGTGACCATTTTTCTTCTCATTATCACACATTTCCCCCTTTGCATTATTCTTGAGTTTTTCCACCATTGGGAGAGAGGGGCCGGCCACTTTAGAGAGAGAGAGGGAGATTGATTTTGTGGTGGTGGGAAAAACATACATCTCATTCTTTGCTTGCCAAAATTCCAAACCTCTCTCCATTGTTCATTCTCTACTCCACATCCACACAAGGCAACTTCACCCCATTGAGACAAAGTGATTCTACACTAGCCTACAGTTTTTCTTGGGCACGTCGGCTTGCCAACTTCGTGTCCGAGTTGCCTCGGTCCAGAGGTGGGAGCCCGTAAAAGAACCCGGCGATGTGGTGCCTGTTCCGACGAGGAGCCGATGACCGGAGGTTCCGCGAGGAGATCGGAGTGGAGGCCGAAGACCGAAGGACACGGATCGCTCGGTATAGCTTCCTTCCCTTTTTCTAGTTTGCTAGAGTTAGGTTAATGGCCCGATCTGGGTTTAATAGTGCGCGGTGGTGCCGGTTTCTAGTTTTTAGAAAAGTTTCATTTCCGCATTCCGGCGTCGGATTGACGGCCGGGGCGCCGCCGTGCACTTACACTGGTATCAGAGCCACGCCATTAACCTTGTCTAACTTGCTCTAATGTGCTTACAATTTCGATCGAACAAATTTCCAAAATCCACAATTTCCATTGCATAAGTTTCTGTCGAAATTTTTATGTGGTCAAATTTTTTTTCAGTACATTGCAGAATAACCTGCAGGGTATTTTAAGAATTCTGGGGAAATATGGTACTGTGACACTGTAGATAGGCCGCGGAACCACGGCCAAACCCCTGTCTTGGCCGCGGTTCCGCCGCAGTAATAGGTGATCACCATACCAGTTTTCTACAGAGATCTTTAGACTTGGAAATGGGGTTTTTGGAATATTCTTTTTGGGCCCAGATTCTCTTTGACTGCTACAGTAATGCTTGGGGCCCACTTCAGTAAATTTGATCGATCGAAAATTTTAAACATGTTAGTTCACAGTATTTACATTATATCTGCGACCGTGAATGTCATTTGATCGGTAAATCCTGTCTAATTGCTATAGCCCTTTTAGACGGATTTGCGAACGTGACATTCACGTTGATGTTCTATGTTGTGCTCTGATATTGCGGATTTGTTGTGGCGGATAGCCTGGATGCAATGGTAGTACAGTTTTGTTTTGTATATACATTTGATATTGCGGGGTGAGCGTCCGACATGTGGACTTCCGTTACTGCCTGTTTGTATATTATTCTTTTGGGGCACGACCGGGCTGAGGTCGATGTACCCGTTGTATGTATATTTTACTTTCTGTACTAGGATTACCCCGCGGAGGGGTGCACGGATAGCCGGGTTCTAGAGGGCAACGATCCCGCATCTCATGGCATTGAGACGGAGGGGGCTTCACTCTAGAATTGGCGGGCTATTCGCCGCACCAGTAGGAGGGGTGCCCAAGTTACCGGATTCCGAGAAGTGCTGGGTGGTCCATTCACGTTGCTGAAGGGGGCTGCCTCGCTTCAGGTATTGGCGGGTAACTTGCCGTGCCCGTAGGGGTCTAGGATTTCATTGCACAGGCTATCCATACGACAAGGGGAACGTCGGGTTTCAGTAGCGGCTCTATGAAACCCGGGGATCCCAGATATCTGTATTGTTCTATGCTGCTTATTACATTTCTGTGATGTTGCATTTTACAAGCCTTGGGCGAATATTATATATTGATATATATATACTAGTAGATGTTGTATATGTTTTGCATCCGTGCTAGTCCAGTCCCCGCTCTGTCGTTAGTTAAGTAACCTAACGGGTGATGACGGGACCCAGTGGCGAATGCGGATGGCATATACGTACATCATTATTTTCGTTCTTTATTGGTGTGATCAATTGATGGGACTGCATTAATTCGGATCAATGCAAGCTAAACAAACCTATTCTGATGTTGTTGAAATTTTTTTCAAAAAGCTGTTATTGCAAGGGCGTTCTCTTTTGTTTTGCACAGTGGTATTCGGTTATGAATATCCAGCTCCTCAGTCGACAAGGCAAGGGCCGAGATCCCTTCACCGGGAGTGACCCCTTGGACAAAAGTTTGCGCCAGGGCAATAACTTCACTATAGCCGATTATTTTTGCTTTGCATCGTGGTATTCAGTTGGAATATCCTGCACCTCATTCTATGGGGAAAGTGCCGAGATCCCTTCACCGGGAGTGACCTCTTTAACAAAGGTTTTCGTCACTATATTTTTATAAAGCTATCAAGTTCCTTCAACGATATCAAGTTCATTACGTTAAAGGTTTTCGCCAGAAACCATTCGTAGCCCTCCGTCATTTCATATGGATAGTCAATAAGTATTCAAGCGGTGTTTGTTGGCCAAAGTAAAGGCACAGTGATTGGTATCTATTGGGTATTCATATGCAGTATAGATAGATGCGTTGGTTTGGGACAGTCGTACTGCCTTGTTGGCCAAAGTCAAGGGTGTTAGTTGTATGTATGCCCTAGAGGCCAGTATTGTACAGATGTTGTATATTATATTGGATGCTTGGACATATATAGAGATGACTTTCTTGCTCGATATGATAGTATGCTATCTGGTTACTCTTTATCTTAACATGTATACTTGTCTCTTTAAACTGACTTATGGTTACATGTTGGTAAATCCCTTAGGATGTGTACTTGACTACCTGGACTATGATGCAGATCATACTAGTGGGGACATGGTAGTCCATAAGTACATCCTTCAAGGTCCCTAGTCGTGGGTGTATCGAGACGGGGCATCGATATACCAGAGTAGACTAGCGTATACGCTTCTCGACCCATGTGATGGGCGATGGATGATCCCATATCCATTGGTGTTTGACATCAGAGATGGTATACGGGTGCTCAGTGGAGACTGGGTACACTGGACGGACTCGCCGAGAACTCCCAGATGGTATTATACCTCACGTCAGATGGCAGTTCTCAGGTGACACTTGTGCAGGTTAATCTGTAGACCCGAGATCGTCATAGAGTCTTTTGTGATTCCCACTGTGCTTTGATCTCCACCTTACCACGTCCATGAGGGCGTGCAAAACGGTGGTCTTTGGGTACAGTCCCGAGTCACATGGAGGCAATGAGCGATAGGAGGGGTTTCGTCTCTCCCGGTATTGGGGGTTGATGTTGCGCTGTGCTCGATTGGCCGTAACAGGGAAGTCCCTGGCCAGGGCTGATCAGAGATTTGCTGGTAAGTGTTGTTAGTGTATATGCCCTAGAGGCCATTACTGTATCATACTAGTTTGTATATTACTTGATGGAAGCTTGGGATATTCACCTTGTATAAACAATCTTGCTCAATATAGTAGTATGCTACTTGGTTTGTTTCTACTTCAATGTGTACTGTGTTTATTTCAGTATATCACTTATACGCATTAGTGGAGCCCTTAGGATCTTTGCTTGATTACCAGCGTTGTGATGGCAGTCACACTAGTGGGGGCTGGGTAATCTATAGGCACATCCTTATACAGGTCCCTAGTCGTAGGACTATCGAGACAGGGCATCGATACTCCGGAGTAGACTAGCGTATGCGCTTCTCATCCCAGTGTGGGAGATGGTCTGTCCCACAGCCATCAGTACGTCGTACTGGAGATAGTATACGGGTGCTCGTTGGGTTACGAGTACACTGGACAGGACTCGTCAGGAACTGAAAGGTTGGTATTATACCTATCGTCAGTTATCAGTTCCCAGGTGACATGAGTACAGCTTAGTCCGCTGACTTGATACTGGCACTTCGCCTCGAGTGTATTCCCACTGCATTTTGATCACTACCCTACCACGGCTCAAAGGAGTCGTGCAAACAGGTGGTGATTGGGTGCAGTCCCGAAGCACTTGGAGGCAGTGACGGTTAGACAGGATTCGTCTCTCCCGGTATTGGGGGTTGACATCGCGCTGTGTCTAGGAGAGCCATTACACGAGTAGTCCCTGGCCAGGGCAAGCGAGATATACTGGTAGGTTTCCAGTGTTATCTCAAGGTGTTTTAGGCTTCACTCCGACACGACTTGTACCGCTATTGGGGGACTGACGTTTTACCGCCCCCTAGGCCCGACATGCGATGTATCAGACGAACAGACCGGACTGTACGGAGAATGTCACATTCAGACTCAGTAGGAGTTCAGATGGGGTTTCACCTCGTCAGCCTTCTTGTCGACATCTACCTGGGGACCGTTACGCACAGCTAGTGCCGCTTGCGGTCTGTGGTTAAACCCACTGCCAGCGTAGTGTCGAGTCTTTAGAGTCCCACACAGAGGGTATTCGCCTCTAGGCAAAACAGAGTAGAGGTCGCATGGTTTTGCGACAGGGTTCGTTCTCATCCGCGCACTTGTGCACGTTTAGAGTCCGGACGGATATTACTGGATGGCTATGGTTTGAGTCAGATACTGGTATATGTTTTTGGGGTTGCTTTTATCTCCGTATTCATGTTCCTCGGAATAAGGATGCAGGTGTGTATGCACGGTTATTTGAGGAAGGGGAAGATGACTTTCATTAGGGTTTCGGAACGGGTGCGTATGCACAGTTGACAGTCGTCTTTTTCCAAACCCTAATGGATTTGTATTATATCAATTAATAATATATAATAAAATGAAATTGTGTCATGGTTGGTTTTTGTTGACTTGTTGACCATGGTTGACTTGTTGACCATGGTTGAAGTTTTGACCATCATCATTACAAAAGAAAGATGCTCTTTGATTCTAGCAAATTCATTTAATGTTTGAAATGATAATGGTCATTCTAAAACTTTCCATCAACCTTTTCATTTTCATTATTATTATTGATAATTCTTTTTCTTTTGCATTATGGTTGCAAGAAAGAAAAAGGATAGCTCATTCTATCATAACCTCTCTCTCTCCTCATTTTCATCTTCTTCTTCCTCTAGCAAAGAGAAACCTTCTCATGTGTTGAGAATCCTTCTCTTTAAAAAGAAAAGCAAACCCTAGTTACTCTCTACTCATTCTAGGTTCAAGGTTTAGCAAGCCGGAAACCCTAGTTCACTCAAAGATCGAGGAAGAGCCCAAAGGTCGAACCTTCGAGGTGGATCCATCTTCGACGGGAGAAGGCGACGAAAAGAGAACCATCAACCTCTACAAGATTTCAAGAAGAAGGAGTTCAAGTTTAGGTATAACCTTCATCCGAGTAGCTAACTCCTTTTAGCGTTTATGCTAGTTTAGTTTAGACACGATCCCGACCTTGTTTAGTCCATGTTGCCTCTTGGGATAAAAATTTGTTTTTTATACCGTTTCCGACTCCCCGTAAGCACCGGGGGTCGCAATATGGAATTACAGTGGTATCAGAGCCTAACTAAACTTAAACTAGCTTGGTAGCGAAGTGTATGGAAGTTCCAAACCGAAAAATCACAAAACCGGAAAAACCAAAACCCTAAGTTTCTGTTGGATTTTTTTCTGCTCTAAATGAAAAACTTTATACTCCAAAAATCGGCTCAGGGTTTTGTGTGAACACCCAAGAAAAACGATGCAGTGATTCGTTCAAACCGCCGCGCTTCCGCCGCACGAGGTAGGCATGTGCCGCGGAAGCGCCGCGGTTTGTCGTCTTCTGTGCATCATTTTTCGTGCAGTGTGTGTCTGTGTTGGTTTTGGGATTTTTAAAATATATTATATGTGCCCAGATTTTCCAGAACTGAAATTCACTTTTGGGGTCCTATAATTCCGTATTTTTCCGAACTTCACTGCACTTTGGCTATGTTGGTTATATCTGTGATGCTTGCATGTATTGAACGTCGGCTAATCGCTATAAGTCGATTAGTCGGGGTTATACATGATCTGTGTTTGATATTGGATTGTGTATATGAATCTGTTGGACTGTCGTGGGTGAATAGCCGGGGTGGATGTGAGATGAGCTTTTGTTTTTCTTTCATTCATTGTAAATGTAAATTGATGTAATTATATTATTTGTTTGGCCGCACAACCGGGTCGGGGTTGTAGCCGTCATTGTATAATTCTTTTTACTGTTTTTGCTCCTAGGATAGACCCATGGAGGGGGTGCACAAACTGCCGAGTACTTGGCGGGTAGTTTGCCGCACCCGTAGGGGTCTTGGGTGGGGTATTTGGCTATTCACCGCGACCGTGTAATCCGCTTTTCATTGCAGGCTCGAAAGGATTGCGGATTGCTAGTATATCCAATGTATTCATCTGTGATCTGTAATGTCTATCATTGCTTTCTATTTAGGCGTTGCTTATGTTTTACAGCCGCGCTAGCCCAGCCCCCGCTCTGTCGTTAGTTAAGTAACCTAACGAGTGATGACGGGACCCCGTGGCGAATGCGAATGGCATAAGCGTACGTCATATTTTGGTTGTTTTCTGCAATGGTAGGAATTAAATGATGGGACGCATTAAAAGAACTAATGCAAGAATATCACGCATTAAAAGAACTAATGCAAGATAATAAACCAAGTTAAAGTCGTTGGAACACTTTCGAAAAACCACTCGGTTCTTTTCAAAACTAACTTTTAAATGCGGAGCTTGAGCCACTCCTTCTAAAAGCTATCTCGTTCCAATCGATTATATCAAGTTCACTACGTTCACGGTTTCGCCAAAACCATTCGTAGCCCTCCGTCGTTTCGTATGAAAATTCAATAGTATTCAAGCTATGTTTGTTGACCTTCGTCAAGACATAGAGATTGGTAGCTATTGGGTGTTCATATGTAGCATAGATAGATGCGTTGGTTTGGGACAGTCGTATTGCCTTGTTGACCTTCGTCAAGGGTATATACGGGTGGGTTCAAATTAACCTGGATAATGACGGGAAGAACTTGACATGTGACTTATGATTTGTTGACCTTCGTCAAGGTCATAAGAGCATGGGGCAAAAATCCACATCGGGAGTTTCATAAGTACTGAAACTTGCTAGATTTGCATACCATTTGGAGTGTGATGATTATGGTAGGATTCCTTCATTTTCGTCACGCGATGATATTTGGATCCCGATCCTACTGTGAGTATATGCTACTCCTCGGGAAATTTCTCACTAAACGATCAATGCTATAAACCTAGTAGGTGCCTAGAAAGGTGTTAGCGGGGCTACGCCCCCAGGGAAAAGAGGTTCTTAAATTAAGGAACTTCGCGAAAGCGTTGGAAAACCTCCCTCGAAGTACCGACACTGGCCTGGCTGAACGGTTAAGCAAGTATTGTACGCTGGGATTAATCCCGGCTAATTCTTCCTTTGTGGTTTGAGGAGGGATTCGAGAGACAGTGGGAGTCATCCTGTTTAGACAAATTAAAAACCATTCTAAACTTGCAAGAGCATCGTGCTAAGTGTTTCTTCTCTCCCCCTGCAGCGACCAAATCGAAATGACTGGACTTAAGTTACTTCTAGATAAAAACATACTGACAGGGCCTAACTACAAAGATTGGCTCAGGAATGTCAAATTGGCAATCTCTTACGACAAGCTGGGGTATCTTCTTACCACCAAAGCTCCCCCCGTCCCAGGTCCCACCTCCAGCGTCGCGGATAAGGAAATCCGTAAGACTTGGGAGATTGACAGCGCGAAGGCCAGATGCCTCGTACTTGCCTCGATGGACAACGAACATCAGAGGAGGCACGAGAATATGGATTTGGAATCCATATTTCTTCATACAAAAGAACTGTATGGAGAGCAGTCTCGTATCGCAAGATACGAAGTGTCGAAGAAGTTATTTTCGACAAAGTTGGCCGTCGGATCATCGGTAGCGGACCACGTGCTTAAGATGATTGGCTACACTGAGGAGCTCGCGGAACTTGGGACCACGTTGGATAGTGAACTCTATACGGATATAATTCTCCAGTCCCTTCCATCCACTTACGCCCAGTTCATACTGAATTTCAACTTGCAAGAAAAGGAAGTTGAACTTTCAGAACTCCTCAACCTGCTGAGGAGCGCAGAGGGCACCCTACAGAAAGGTAGGGATACACCCGCTTTGTTTGTAGGAGGATCTTCTTCCTCTAGGTCCAAGGCGAAAGCCAAGGGAAAGAGGAAGAAAGCCCCCGCCAAACCAAGAGGCGGTGTTAGTAAAGTGGGTACGAAGGGAAAGGAAAAGGCAACAAAGATTGCGGGGAAGCTTGTTGGTAAAGAGGAATGCTTCTATTGTCACAAGAGTGGACACTGGAAGAAAGATTGCAGGGCTTGGAAAGCCAGGACACAGGAACTGAAGCAGGTTGCGGCTTCAACTTCAGGTGTGTATGTTATTGAAAACTGTCTTTCTATAAACTCTACTTCCTGGGTATTGGATACCGGATCAGGATCTCATATCTGTAATTCTTTGCAGGCGTTGAGAAACCGTAGGTTTTTGAAAGCAGGTGACATGACCCTCAGAGTTGCGAACGGAGCTAGCATGGATGCTAAAGCCGTGGGGGACTCTCACCTGGGAATGTCAGATGGACATGTTTTGGTTTTGCGTAATTGCTTTTTTGTACCCAACGCAACTTGTAATATCATTTCTGTATCTTTGGTTTCTAAAGAAGGTTATGAATTTGCGTTTGTAAGTAATGTTGTAAACATTCACCTTAATCAAGTTCTGATTGGGTCAGGTACACTGAGCAATGGTATATACGTATTAAACCAACCACAGATTTTTAATGTCCAGAATACACACAAAAGAAAGTCTCCAGATATCAATCAGGCTTTCTTATGGCATTGTAGACTGGGTCACATCAATGAGACACGGTTGACTAAGTTACATAAAGAAGGATACTTGGATCCGTTCGAGTATCAGTCTTATGCCACTTGTGAATCTTGTCTCATGGGAAAGATGACAAAGACTCCGTTCACTGGACACGGAGAAAGAGCGAGCGAGCTCTTGGGACTCATACACAGTGACGTGTGTGGTCCAATGTCTACACATGCGCGAAGCGGTTATTCATACTTCATCACTTTCACAGACGATTTCTCTAGGTATGGACATGTCTTCTTAATGAAGCACAAATCCGAGGCCTTTGAGAAATTTCGGGATTATAAGAATGAAGTTGAAAAACAAACAGGCAAAAGTATTAAAATCCTAAGATCGGATCGAGGTGGTGAATACTTGAGTGCCGAGTTCCTGGACTATTTAAAAGAGAATGGAATTCTCTCTCAGCGTACTCCTCCATACACTCCGCAACATAACGGTGTATCGGAAAGAAGGAATCGAACCCTATTGGATATGGTTCGTTCCATGATGAGTAAGGCTGAGTTACCGCGATCTTTCTGGGGCTATGCACTAGAAGCAGCTGCATACCTCTTGAACAAGGCTCCTACCAAGACTGTGCCTACCACTCCATATCAGATGTGGAGTGGGAAGAAACCCTGTCTTAAGTACCTTAAGATATGGGGATGTCCAGCTTTTGTAAAAAAGCAGCATGCGGACAAGCTCGAGGCACGTTCAGTACAGTGTAAGTTTGTGGGATACCCAAAGAACTCCAGGGGGTATCTGTTCTATTCCGCTGAGGAACAAAAGGTTTTTGTTTCTCAACATGCCCGCTTCTTGGAAACTGAGTTTTTGGAAACCCAGATAAGTGGGGACGCAATAGAACTGGAAGAGATTCCAGAACCACAAGCTATTACTGAAAACTTGGAAGAGCCAGTAGGTTCAAAAGAACAGGACATTCCTGTGCCGCTCCGCAGAAGTAGTAGGCAGTCTCATCCGCCCGAGAGATACTTCGGTTTTCTCATAGACGGGGATAGAGAGGATTGCATCATAGACTATGATGAGCCTACTAGCTTCCAGCAGGCCGTTCAGAGCGTTGACTCGGTAAAATGGCTGGATGCAATGCGGACCGAAATGGAGTCCATGTACACCAACAAAGTATGGACATTGGACATTGCTCCAGACGGGGTAAAACCCGTAGGATGCAAGTGGATCTTCAAAAGGAAGATTGGTGTAGATGGACAGGTTGAAACCTATAAAACTAGACTTGTAGCAAAGGGTTTCCGTCAAAGACCTGGCTTGGACTATGACGAAACCTTTTCTCCAGTGGCTATGCTGAAATCCATTCGGATCCTTCTTGCCATTGCTGCCTTCCACGATTATGAGATTTGGCAGATGGACGTAAAAACGCTTTTCTAAATGGAAATTTAGAGGAGTGTGTCTATATGGGATCAGCCAGAGGGTTTCATTCAGAGTGGAGCAGCGGAAAGGTGTGCAAGTTGCTTAAGTCCATCTTGGACTAAAGCAGGCATCGCGGAGTTGGAAGATCTGTTTTGATGAGACGGTCAAGGAATTTGACTTTATCAAAAATCCAGATGAACCGTGCATCTATAGTAGATTTGTAGCGAGAACTGTGGTATTCCTTGTTTTATACGTGGATGACATTCTCTTAATAGGAAATGACATTCCTATGCTACAATCTGTCAAGGGTTTCTTGTCACACAGGTTCTCCATGAAAGACCTGGATGATGCCTCTTACATCCTGGGGATCCGGATCCATCGTGATAGATCCAAGAGGATATTAGGACCTTTCACTGTCCAGGTACATCGACACCGTACTGAAAAGATTCAGTATGGAAGATTCCAAGCGCGGTAACCTACCGGCTTGTCACGGGATCACCCTCTCTAAAGAGATGTCTCCCCAAGACTGATTTGGAGAGGGATCGCATGTCTATATACCCTACGCTTCTGCGGTAGGCTCTATAATGTATGCGATGTTGTGTACCAGACCGGATGTAGCTTATGCACTGAGTGTAGTAAGCCGGTATCAGTCAAACCCTGGGGAGAAACATTGGATAGCAGTAAAGAACATTCTCAAGTACCTGAGAAGGACTAAGGAGATGTTCTTGGTGTATGCGGAAAAGACCTCCAGATTGAGGCCTTTGCTGACTCCAGCTTCCAGAGTGACAAGGATGATTCCAAGTCCATGTCGGGTTTTGTCTGTACCCTCAATGGAGGGGCGGTGTGTTGGAAGAGTTCCAAACAGGAAACCGTTGCAGACTCGACTATGAAGCGGAATACATCGCTGCATCTGATGCCGCAAAAGAAGCTGTCTGGATGAGGAAGTTCTTAAAAGAACTTCAGGTGGTTCCGTCCATTGTTGACCCAGTACCTTTGTATTGCGACAACAACGGGGCTATAGCTTTAGCAAAGGAACCCAGGTCCCATCAGAGATCCAGGCACATCTTGAGGCGGTATCACCTGATCAGGGAGATCGTGGATCGCAAGGAGATCGAGGTTCGGAGGGTTGCTTCAGAAGAGAACACTGCAGATCCATTCACCAAGGCCTTACCCCAGACTCAGTTCGAGCGGCTGATCGAGATGATAGGTCTTCGATACGCCAGTACATGGCCTTAGTGCAAGTGGGGAGATTGTTAGTGTATATGCCCTAGAGGCCATTACTGTATCATACTAGTTTGTATATTACTTGATGGAAGCTTGGGATATCACCCTTGTATAAACAATCTTGCTCAATATAGTAGTATGCTACTTGGTTTGTTTCTACTTCAATGTGTACTTGTGTTTATTTCAGTATATCACTTATACGCATTAGTGGAGCCCTTAGGATCTTTGCTTGATTACCAGCGTTGTGATGGCAGTCACACTAGTGGGGGCTGGGTAATCTATAGGCACATCCTTATACAGGTCCCTAGTCGTAGGACTATCGAGACAGGGCATCGATACTCCGGAGTAGACTAGCGTATGCGCTTCTCATCCCAGTGTGGGAGATGATCTGTCCCAAAGCCATCAGTACGTCGTACTGGAGATAGTATACGGGTGCTCGTTGGGTTACGAGTACACTGGACAGGACTCGTCCGGAACTGAAAGGTTGGTATTATACCTATCGTCAGTTATCAGTTCCCAGGTGACATGAGTACAGCTTAGTCCGCTGACTTGATACTGGCACTTCGCCTCGAGTGTATTCCCACTGCATTTTGATCACTACCCTACCACGGCTCAAAGGAGTCGTGCAAACAGGTGGTGATTGGGTGCAGTCCCGAAGCACTTGGAGGCAGTGACGGTTAGACAGGATTCGTCTCTCCCGGTATTGGGGGTTGACATCGCGCTGTGTCTAGGAGAGCCATTACACGAGTAGTCCTGGCCAGGGCAAGCGAGATATACTGGTAGGTTTCCAGTGTTATCTCAAGGTGTTTTGGGCTTCACTCCGACACGACTTGTACCGCTATTGGGGGACTGACGTTTACCGCCCCCTAGGCCCGACATGCGATGTATCAGACGAACAGACCGGGACTGTACGGAGAATGTCACATTCAGACTCAGTAGGAGTTCAGATGGGGTTTCACCTCGTCAGCCTTCTTGTCGACATCTACCTGGGGACCGTTACGCACAGCTAGTGCCGCTTGCGGTCTGTGGTTAAACCCACTGCCAGCGTAGTGTCGAGTCTTTAGAGTCCCACACAGAGGGTATTCGCCTCTAGGCAAAACAGAGTAGAGGTCGCATGGTTTTGCGACAGGGTTCGTTCTCATCCGCGCACTTGTGCACGTTTAGAGTCCGGACGGATATTACTGGATGGCTCTGGTTTGAGTCAGATACTGGTATATGTTTTTGGGGTTGCTTTTATCTCCGTATTCATGTTCCTCGGAATAAGGATGCAGGTGTGTATGCACGGTTATTTGAGGAAGGGGAAGATGACTTTCATTAGGGTTTCGGAACGGGTGCGTATGCACAGTTGACAGTCGTCTTTTTCCAAACCCTAATGGATTTGTATTATATCAATTAATAATATATAATAAAATGAAATTGTGTCATGGTTGGTTTTTGTTGACTTGTTGACCATGGTTGACTTGTTGACCATGGTTGAAGTTTTGACCATCATCATTACAAAAGAAAGATGCTCTTTGATTCTAGCAAATTCATTTAATGTTTGAAATGATAATGGTCATTCTAAAACTTTCCATCAACCTTTTCATTTTCATTATTATTATTGATAATTCTTTTTCTTTTGCATTATGGTTGCAAGAAAGAAAAAGGATAGCTCATTCTATCATAACCTCTCTCTCTCCTCATTTTCATCTTCTTCTTCCTCTAGCAAAGAGAAACCTTCTCATGTGTTGAGAATCCTTCTCTTTAAAAAGAAAAGCAAACCCTAGTTACTCTCTACTCATTCTAGGTTCAAGGTTTAGCAAGCCGGAAACCCTAGTTCACTCAAAGATCGAGGAAGAGCCCAAAGGTCGAACCTTCGAGGTGGATCCATCTTCGACGGGAGAAGGCGACGAAAAGAGAACCATCAACCTCTACAAGATTTCAAGAAGAAGGAGTTCAAGTTTAGGTATAACCTTCATCCGAGTAGCTAACTCCTTTTAGCGTTTATGCTAGTTTAGTTTAGACACGATCCCGACCTTGTTTAGTCATGTTGCCTCTTGCGATAAAAATTTGTTTTTTATACGTTTCCGCCTCCCCGTAGCACCGGGGGTCGCAATATGGACTTACAAGTGTTACCAGTAGTTTCTCGACCCGTTATGAGCCTCACATCGGCACGACTTATCGAGTATTGGGGTCTGACGTTTACCACCCCTAGACTTGATATGCGACGTATCAGACGAACAGACCGGACTGTACGGTAAGTGTTACTGGTTGGATTCACAGGAGTGTGAGCGGGCTAGCTCGTCGATCTTTTGATCGCTCAATACCCGGATGGCCGTTACGTTTAGCAGACCGCTTGCTGCTTGTGGGTGCTTGATATGATCATCATCTGCTACCCGGCGTATTGACGAGTCTTTAGAGTCCTACACAGAGGTTTCCTGGCTCAAGCGAAACGAAATAGGAGCGCATATGAGATGTGTGAAGGACCGAGAATAATGCGTGTATGTGATACCGCATTTCATTCTCGCGATAAATGTTTCGATTGGTTATATTCGATATGACCTAGTTATCGAATCATTGATTCGATAAATCGATACATTGAATACTAGTCGGTTATGTGCGACATGACCGGATCATTGAATCAAATGTTGATTTAATGATTTAATGTATAATTATATATTTGATATATTACTTTGCATTAACTAGTATTGGTTCACTTTATATGGATTTTCTCACTTGGTGTGCATGATGTATATGTGATATACTTTTGTGCACTTGTATGTATCATATTTGATGATGCATGTTTATATGGTTAAGTATAAAGAATAAAACCATGGTTAAGTAGATAATTAGGGTTTTGTTTTAATCACTCATTTATTTATCCATTCCTTTTTATTTAAATAATTTTATGAAAACAAAATGGTTTTCATTTTGTCATGAAGCTTGATGAAGCTTCATGAAGGTTTGACTCAAAGACCATTTTGTCTTCATGCTAAACCCTAACTATTCCCACTTACCATGGTTTGCTCTCTACACTTAACCTTAGTTTGATTATGATAAGTATTGTTTTTCTTTTCATTTTAAAATAGACTTATCCTAATTCTAGCTCATCTTCTTCTTCATCTTCAAGTTTGAAACCTTGAGGCCATCAATGGCAACTTGAGCTTGAGAGTGAGAAATCCAATTCTAAAGAGAACCCACCTCCCATTTCTTCATCCTCTACCTCTTGCCAAGTAGTAGAGTGTGTTTTCTTCACAAGTTTCATCACTTTGTGAAGTGGGAGCTTGATCTAGCGATGCCTCGACGTAGATCATCTTCGGCATCGTCGTCGATGACCAAGCCCGTTCATTCTCCGATGAAGCCGACGCTAGAGCCCGGAGTTCGACTTGGACAGTGAGGAGACTTCGTTGCGGAGCCGTGGAGGTGGATATCCGGATCTACAAAGGTTGTAATTTCCATATTCTAGTAGTTAAGTGTTAACTAGTTTACTTTTCGCCTAGATTTCTAGCAACGATCCGTTAACTAGGGTTTCTCGGCACCATATTTTTCGTAAAATGGCATGGTTGATGCCTTGTGAGACCTCTACTGTGTGCCTAGGAACCCTACAGTGGTATCAAAGCCTAGCTAGAGCCTTAAGCGAAGTCTAGATGGCGTTTGAAGCCCGAACGAACCCGAAACCCCAAACCAAACATGCTCTCTGTCCTTTTTCTAAAATCGGGGATTTTTCCACATTAAAAATATGCAGAAAAATCTGCAGGCTAATCTAAGAGTTACTGTGAATTTCGATGGACTAATTCCATCAAAGAGCCGCGGATCCGCGGCACGAGCATGGCTCGTGCGGCGGATGCGCGGCGCTTTTGTCGTTTTGTGCATTTTAATTTTCACAGTAATTCTCATTTTTCTGTGGTGGTTTTCCTGGGAATTTTTAATATTCATTCAAGAGTTGAATTTTCCAGGGTTGTTTTGGGGATTCGTATTTCGATCGGATTATCAAATTTCGTCTTTTGTGTCTTTCCGGATAATTTTCAGAATATGTTAAAAAGTTCGACCGGATATAAATACCCAATTTTTCTCCTGTCGGGAAATTTCCAAGTGTTGGATTTTTCCGTAGTTTAACGACTTCTAAGTAGTGCAAGTAACGCGATGGACCCTCTAGAAGACAACAAACCTTAACTCGATTATGTGACCATCTTGAACTGCCCTTTGAACCTTCGGGTTTGGGGCAGTACGGCGTGCCACATGTGAGGCGTTGGCTTGACCCTTCTACGGCTGGACCGTCGGTACTGAGGCACGAACTGAATGTTGTTAGACTTATTTCATGTGTTGAGCTGTATCGGGAAAACTTGGGTATTCGGATGTTCGATCGGAAAGTTTAACATTTTCTGTTTATCTGGAATGTGATACAATAATTGGAATTCACAAACAGTTATGTGATAACTGAATGAATGTTATAAATCTAGCGGTTTAGTTTCACTTTATATTGAAAAGTGTTTTCGATAATGAGACTAAAATGCGGGGTTTATAACTGTTAGGCATGTGATGTCTAAGTATTTCATTTGATTAGGCATGTGATGTCTAAACAAGTTGCGGATTCCAATTGTTGTAGTTTTACACTTTCTTTTCTGTGACCGTAAGTGTAGTATGTTCATATCGCCGGTTTCGTTGCTATACGTCAACGACAATTGGGGTATGCATACTTACTTACGTTGATGGCATGTGATGTTATGTGTTGCTGGATATGTTATATTGGATCGTCGTGTTCGAATAGCCGGGGTTTTTTTATGTGAGATGAGTGTCTTTCATTTTCATTCATGTAAAAACTTGTATGTAATATTCTTTTATTCGGGGCACTTCCAGGTAGCGGAAGTTGTCACCTTTTGTATATTATTTACTTTTCCGCATTAGCATAGACCCAAGGAGGGGAGCACAAGCAACCGGGTTCTGGGGTCCAGTGGGAGACCAACTCGAGGGGTCGAGTCCGGGTCTCCTAACCCTAGAATTGGCAGGGTTGCTTGCCGCTCTCGTAGGGGTCTAAGGTTGTGGGATTGGCTATTCATCACGACCGTGGAATCCGTGTTTTATACTGGCTCGTATTGAAAACACGGACGTCCTAGTATATCCAATATTTCATATGTTTATTCTGCTGCGATATCTGTGTTGTGACTCTGTGATGGATATAGTATATAGTATATATGATATATTATATAGACGTTACTTATGTTTTACACCCGCGCTAGCCCTGCCCTGCTCTGTCGTTAGTTACCTAACCTAACGGTGCACGAGGGGACATCGAGGCGAATGCGGATGGCATAAGTGTACGTCATATCTATCTGTGATGTTTAGGTATTTAAATGATGGGACTTCATTAATGTGATTAATGAAAGATAAGAAACCTAAGATGTTGTGGAATCGAATTTTAAAATAAAACAGGTAGCTACAGTTCTTGCTTTGCACAGCGGTATATATGATATACCCTGCACCTTATTCAATGAGGAAAGGACCGAGATCCCTTCACCGGGAGTGACTCCTTTAGCAATAACTGGCAGATGCTACACACTCGGTTTGCTTTTGACTGCTTTTGGATTTTTGCCTTGCACAGCGATATATATGATATATCCCGCACCTCATTCGACGAGGAAAGGACCGAGATCCCTTCACCGGGAGTGACTCCTTTAGCAAAACTAGAAAAGCCTCAAAATCACTCCATTTCAAAACTTCATTTGATTCTACAACGATATCAAGTTCATTACGCTCATGGTTTTCAGAAAAACCTGTCGTAGCCCTCCGTCATTTCAGATAAGTACTAGTTAGTATTCGTGCTACGTTTGTTGACTATGTTAAGGCGTAGTGTGCGGTAGCTGACCAGTATTTATCTGCTTATGCATATGATGCAGATTGGATTAGGGTAGTCGTACGACTTTGTTGACTATGTTAAGGGTCGTGCGGGTGGGTTTAATTCAATCAGGAAATGACGGGTTGAACTTGACTAGCACTTGTGATTTGTTGACTATGTTAAGGTCATATAGCTGCTAGGGGCGAAAGATTATCGGGAATTTCAAGTGTTGAAATTTGCAATGAGATTGCATACCTTCTATGAGATAGTTGGATCCCGATACCCACTGCGAGTAAGAGTTACTCCTGGGAGAGTTTTACACATTGCAATTAGCCGATCAAGTAGGTGTCTAGAAAGGTGTTAACGAGGTTACGCCTCTGGGAAAACGAGGTTTACATTAATTAGGTTCGTGCGAAAGCACGGGGGACCTCCCTCAAAGTACCGACACTGGCCTGGCTGAAAGATTGGCGAACTTGCAGTGTGTAATTAATCCCGGCTAGTCTTTCCTTTTAGGGTTTGAAGGAAGATTTGATAAAAGGCAGTGGGAGCCATCCTGATTAGATAAGATAATAACCAATCTGATCTTGCACGAGCATACGCTAAAGTGTTTTCTTCTCTCTCTCTCCAGGTAGCGACCATTTCATGCCCTAATGAAGATAATAATATGGATGTATTGACCGAACCCGCATGTTATACTGTGCTGGGGAACGTTGGTTCCATTCTTTCCTATAAGGGTTATAGGACTGAACAGGATATAGGGGAATACCAGGATTCCCATGCCACCCGAATGAAGAAAGTACATGATGATGCATTTTCTTCGTGTGTGTTCGTTACTGAGAACTGTTTCTCCATTTGCTCTACGTCCTGGGTATTGGATACCGGGTCAGGATCCCATATATGTAATCAGTTACATGGGCTTAAGAAAGGTAGAGAACTTGGAGAAGGTGATAAAGACATAAGAGTTGGAAATGGTGCAATTGTTGCAGCTAAGACTGTCGGGGAATATCACCTTGTATTACCAACTGGTAATACATTGGTTCTGAACGAATGCTATTACATGCCGAACCTGATATGCAACATTATATTGGTTTCTTTATTAAGCAAAGAAGGATATAATTTTGTATTACAGGACAATGTTATGAACATTTTCCGTAACCAAAAGTTGGTTGGATCAGGTACGTTATGCAATGGCATTTATGTTCTAAATCAATCAACAGTTCTGAGCATAACAAACACACACAAGAGGAAGAGTTCTGAACTCAACAAATCCTTCTTGTGGCATTGTAGACTGGGTCACATCAATGTGACACGACTGGCTAAGTTGCATAAGGATGGATATTTGAAACCTTTCGAATTTTCATCTTATGACACTTGCCAGTCATGTCTCAAAGGCAAGATGACCAAAACTCCGTTTACGGGACACGGAGAAAGAGTTACCGAACTCTTGGGACTTATACATAGTGATGTATGCGGTCCCATGTCTACACATGCCAGGGATGGTTCTTCATACTTCATTACATTCACTGACGATCTCTCTAGGTTCGGGTATGTGTTCCTGATGAAACACAAATCAGAAGCTTTTGAGAAATTTAGGGAATATAAACAAGAAGTTGAGAACCAAACCGGAAAAAGTATTAAAATCCTACGATCAGATCGAGGAGGTGAATACATGAGCAATGAATTCCTGGACTTCCTAAAAGAGAATGGGATTCTCTCTCAGCTGACTCCTCCATATACACCACAGCACAACGGTGTATCTGAACGGAGGAATCACACCCTATTAGATATGGTGCGCTCTATGATGAGCACAGCTGAGTTACCTATTTCCTTCCGGGGTTATACGCTGGAAACAGCAACATACATATTGAATCAAGTTCTATCTAAATCTGTACCTACCACACCATATGAGATATGGAGTGGGAAGAGACCATATTTTAAACGAGTTAAGATATGGGGTTGTCCGGCCTATGTCAAAAGGCAAAATCCAGACAAACTCGAGGCACGGTCAGTTCTTTGCAAGTTTGTGGGATATCCTAGGAATTCCCAAGGATATTTTTTCTACTATGCTGAAGAACAAAAAGTGTTTGTTTCTCAATATGCCACCTTTTTAGAAAAGGAATTCCTTGAAAAAGAAATTAGTGGCAAAGTGGTAGAGCTGGAAGAAATTCCAGATACACAAACTATAACTGAAGATTTAGTGGAACCAGAAGATTCGATTGCACCCGACGAACCCCAGCCTCTCCGCCGATCTAGTAGGGTTTCTCGTCCACCTGAGAGATACTACGGTTTTCTCACTGATGGTGGAAGCGAGGATTGCATCATGGAAGATGATGACCCAACTAGCTTCGAGCAGGCTATCACGAGTGGGGACTCAGTGAAATGGCTGGATGCTATGCGGTCCGAGATGGAATCCATGTACACCAACAAAGTATGGACTTTGGACGTTGCTCCTGAAGGGGTAAAACCCATTGGGAGCAAGTGGATCTTCAAGAAGAAACTTGGTGTAGATGGGAAAGTGGAGACTTTCAAAGCTAGACTTGTAGCAAAGAGTTTTCGTCAAAGACCAGGTGTGGACTATGACGAGACCTTTTCTCCAGTGGCTATGCTTAAATCCATCCGGATCATGCTTGCCATCGCTGCTTATCATGATTACGAAATCTGGCAAATGGATGTTAAGACTGCAGGGTTCCTAGGCATCCTAATGAATTCTTTCAAGGCATCGACCATGCCAATTTTAAAAATTATGGAAGCCGAGAAACCCTAACATGGATCGTTTACTAGATGTCTAGGCGAAACTACAATCTAGTTAACTATTTAACTAAAGTTGAGATGCTACAACCTTTGTAGATCCGGAATTCCGCCTCCTTAGCTCCACGTGGTCATGCCCTCGCTGTCCATCATGAATCCTCGACTCGATCATCGGCTTCATCGGGAAAGCAAGCGGAATAGGTCGTCGGCTTTGTGTCAAAGACGATCTACGTCGAGGTTGCACAAACTCAAGCTCCGACTTCACAAACTTGTGAAACTTGTGAAGTAAACACCCAAAACAACTTGGCAAGAGGTAGAGGGTGAAGAAATAGGAGGTGGGTTCACTTTAGATTTGGATTTTGCTCACTAGATCACAAGTTGCCATTGATGGCATCAAGGTTGCTCACTTGAAGAAGAAGAAGAAAAATGAGCTAGTTATGATAAGTATGATAAAAAGAAAATAGAAAATCAAATACTTATCATAAATAAACTAGGGTTAAGTGTAGAGAATAAACCATGGTCACTTTAGAGGGTTAGGGTTAAGCATGAAGATAAGGATGGTTAGCAAAGTCAAAGCTTCTTGAAGCTTCAACATAAAACAAGAAATGCCACCATTCTCCTCTAAATCTTTATCCAAATAAATGAATAAACAATTAAATGAATAAAGGCATAAATAAAACCCAAATCTCAAGTTAACTATGGTTTAATTCCATACACTTAACAATATGGTCAAGTATCATCAAACATGATACATAAAAGTGCACAATAGTATATCACATATACAATGTGCAAATCAAGTGAGAAAAATCCGTTTAAAGTGAACCAATACTAGTTAATGCAATGTAATATATCAAATATATAATTATGCATTAAATCATTAAATCAACATTTGATTCAATGATCCGGTCATGTCGCACATAACCGACTGGAATCCAATGTATCGATTTATCGAATCAATGATT
Source organism: Agapanthus africanus (assembly GCA_030015575.1). Taxonomy (NCBI): domain Eukaryota; kingdom Viridiplantae; phylum Streptophyta; class Magnoliopsida; order Asparagales; family Amaryllidaceae; genus Agapanthus; species Agapanthus africanus. Next base: position 61,698,402 of record JASDDO010000029.1, read on the forward strand.
CGATAACTAGGTCATATCGAATATAACCATTCGAAACATATATCGCGAGAATGAAATGCGGTATCACATACACGCATTATTCTCAGTCCTGCACATATCTCATATGCGCTCCTATTTCGTTTCGCTTGAGCCAGGAAACCTCTGTGTAGGACTCTAAAGACTCGTCAATACGCCGGTAGCAGATGATGATCATATCAAGCACCCACAAGCCGCAAGCGGTCTACTAAACGTAACGGCCACCCGGGTATTGAGCGATCAGAAGATCGACGAGCTAGCCCGCTCACACTCCTGCGAATCCGACCAGTAACACTTACCATACAGTCCGGTCTCTTCGTCTGATACGTCGCATATCAAGTCTAGGGGTGGTATACGTCAGACCCCAATAACCCGATAAGTCGTGCTGATGTGAGGCTCGTAACGGGTCGAGAAACTACTGGTAACACTTACCAGCAAATCTCTGATCAGCCCTGGCCAGGGACTTCCCTGTTACGGCCAATCGAGCACAGCGCAACATCAACTCCCAATACCGGGAGAGACGAAACCCCTCCTATCGCTCATTGCCTCCATGTGATTCGGGACTGTATCCAAAGACCACCGTTTTGCACGCCCTCATGGACGTGGTAAGGTGGAGATCAAAGCACAGTGGGAATCACACAAGACTCTATGACGATCTCGGGTCTACAGACTAACCTGTACAAGTGTCACCTGAGAACTGCCATCTGACGTGAGGTATAATACCATCTGGGAGTTCTCGGCGAGTCCGTCCAGTGTACCCAGTCTACACTGAGAACCCGTATACCATCTCTGATGTCAAACACCAATGGATATGGGATCATCCATCGCCCATCACATGGGTCGAGAAGCATATACGCTAGTCTACTCTGGTATATCGATGCCCCGTCTCGATACACCCACGACTAGGGACCTTGAAGGATGTACTTATGGACTACCATGTCCCCACTAGTATGATCTGCATCATAGTCCAGGTAGTCAAGTACAAATCCTAAGGGCTTTACCAACATGTAACTATAAGACAGTATAAAGAGACTAGTGTACATGTTAAGATAAATAGCAACCAGATAGCATACTATCATGTCGAGCAAGAAAGTCATCTCTATATATGTCCAAGCATCCAATATAATATACATAATCTGTACAATACTGGCCTCTAGGGCATACATACAACTAACAATCTCCCACTTGCACTAGGGCCAGCTGCTGTAGTATCTCATACCGAGCATCCCGAAGAGTCTCTCAAACTGTATCTGGGGAATGGCCTTCGTGAGTGGATCCGCCATGTTGTTCTTCGTGTCAACTCTCCTGACCTCGATCTCCCGGCGATCAACTATCTCCCGGATCAGGTGATACCGCCTCAGAATATGCCTGGACCGCTGATGGGACCTGGGTTCCTTGGCCAAAGCCACCGCTCCATTGTTATCGCAATACAAAGATATTGGATGCTCAATGGATGGAACCACTCCAAGTTCAGTAATGAACTTCTTGACCCAGACAGCTTCTTTAGCAGCATCGTTGGCAGCGATGTATTCAGCCTCCATCGTCGAGTCTGCCACGGTTTCCTGCTTGGAACTCTTCCAGCTAACCGCCCCTCCGTAAAGGGTAAAGACAAAGCCCGACTGCGACTTAGAGTCGTCCTTATCACTCTGGAAGCTCGAATCGGTAAAGGACTCCACTTGGAGTTCTCCGTTACCATACACCAAGAACATATCTCTAGTCCTTCGCAAGTACTTGAGAATGCTCTTCACAGCTGTCCAGTGATTCTCTCCAGGATCAGCTTGATACCTGCTCACTACACTTAGTGAGTATGCTACATCGGGTCTGGTACATAGCATCGCATACATGATAGAGCCTACTGCCGAAGCATAGGGTATCCCTTGCATGCGAGCTCTCTCCAAATCAGTCTTGGGAGACAACTCTTTGGAGAGAGTGACTCCAGAGATCGTGGGCATATTCCCACGCTTGGACTCTTCCATACTAAACCTCTTTAGTATGGTGTCAATGTACCTGGATTGGGACAATCCCAAAATCCGTTTAGATCTATCTCTATAGATCCTAATTCCCAATATGCAGGAGGCATCACCAAGATCTTTCATTGAGAATCTTTGTGATAAGAAGAGCTTGACCGATTGCAGCATAGGAATATCATTTCTTATCAAGAGTATGTCGTCCACGTACAATACGAGGAAGACAACTTTACTCTCTGCCACCTTCTTGTAGATACAAGGTTCATCTGGATTTTTGACGAAATCAAACTCTTTGATAACGACGTCAAAGCAGATGTTCCAACTCCGCGATGCTTGCTTTAATCCATAAATGGATTTAAGCAACTTGCACACCTTCCCGCTGCTCCCACTGTCTACGAAGCCCTCTGGCTGAGTCATGTACACGCACTCTTCTAAATCACCATTTAGAAAGGCGGTCTTAACATCCATTTGCCAGATTTCATAATCATGATAAGCAGCGATGGCAAGTATGATCCGGATGGATTTAAGCATAGCTACTGGAGAAAAGGTCTCGTCATAGTCCACACCTGGTCTTTGACGAAAACCCTTTGCTACAAGTCTAGCTTTGAAAGTCTCCACTTTCCCATCTACACCAAGTTTCTTCTTGAAGATCCACTTGCTCCCAATGGGTTTTACCCTTTCAGGAGCAACTTCCAAAGTCCATACTTTGTTGGTGTACATGGAATCCATCTCAGACCGCATAGCATCCAGCCATTTCACTGAGTCCCCACTCGTGATGGCCTGCTCGAAGCTAGTTGGGTCATCATCCTCCATGATGCAATCCTCGCTTCCACCGTCCATGAGAAAACCGTAGTATCTCTCAGGTTGGCGAGGAACCCTACTTGATCGGCGGAGTGGCTGGGGTTCATCGGGAACTACGGAATCCTCGGGTTCAACCAAATCTTCTGTTGTAGTCTGTGTCGCTGGAACCTCTTCCAGTTCTACCTCAATGCCACTTATCTGTTTCACAAGAAAACCTTTTTCTAAGAAAGTGGCATGTCGAGAAACAAACACCTTTTGTTCCTCGGGGTGGTAGAAGATATACCCTTGTGAATTTTTGGGATATCCTACAAACTTACATAAGACAGATCTTGCCTCGAGTTTGTCCGGATTTTGTCTTTTGACATAGGCTGGACAACCCTATATCTTAATATAATTAAGATGTGGTCTCTTCCCTTTCCATATCTCATATGGAGGGGTAGGCACTGATTTGGTAGGAACTCTATTCAATAGGTCCATGGCTGTCTCAAGCGCATGTCCCCAGAAGGAAATAGGTAACTCAGCTCTACTCATCATTGAGCGCACCATATCTAATAGGGTGCGGTTTCTCTGTTCAGATACACCGTTGTGCTGTGGTGTATAAGGAGGAGTCAGCTGAGAGAGAATCCCATTCTCTTTTAGGAAGTCCAGGAATTCATTGCTCAAGTATTCTCCTCCTCGATCAGATCGTAGGATTTTAATACTTTTTCCGGTTTGGTTCTCAACTTCTTGCTTATATTCCCTAAATTTCTCAAAAGCTTCTGATTTGTGTTTCATCAGGAACACATACCCGAACCTAGAGAGATCGTCAGTGAATGTAATGAAGTATGAAGAACCATCCCTGGCATGTGTAGACATGGGACCGCATACATCACTATGTATTAGTCCTAAGAGTTCGGTAACTCTTTCTCCGTGTCCCGTAAACGGAGTCTTGGTCAACTTGCCTTTGAGACATGACTGGCAAGTGTCATAGGATGAAAATTCAAACGGATTTAAATATCCATCCTTATGCAACTTAGCTAGTCGTGTCGCATTGATGTGACCCAGTCTACAATGCCACAAGAAGGATTCGTTGAGTTCAGAACTCTTCCTCTTGTGTGTGTTTGTTATGCTCAGAACCGTTGATTGATTTAGAACATAAATGCCATTGCACAACGTGCCTGATCCAACCAACTTTTGGTTATGGAAAATGTTCATAACATTGTCTTGTAATACAAAATTATATCCTTCTTTACTTAGCAAAGAAACCGATATAATGTTGCATATCAGGTTCGGCATGTAATAGAATTCGTTCAGAACCAATGTATTACCAGTTGGTAATACAAGGTGATATTCCCCGACAGTCTTAGCTGCAACAATTGCACCATTTCCAACTCTAATGTCTTTATCACCTTCTCCAAGTTCTCTACCTTTCCTTAGCCCATGTAACTGATTACATATATGGGATCCCGACCCGGTATCCAATACCCAGGACGTAGAGCAAATGGAGAAACAGTTCTCAGTAACGAACACACCTGAAGAAAATGCATCATCATGTACTTTCTTCATTCGGGTGGCATGGGAATCTTGGTATTCCCCTATATCCTGTTCATTCCTATAACTCTTATAAGAATGAACGGAACCAACGTTCCCCAGCACAGTATAACATGCGGGTTCGGTCAATACATCCATATTATTATCTTTATTAAGGCATGAAATGGTCGCTACCTGGAGAGAGAGAGAAGAAAACACTTTAGCGTATGCTCGTGCAAGATCAGATTGGTTATTATCTTATCTAATCAGGATGGCTCCCACTGCTTTTTATCAAATCTTCCTCCAAACCCTAAAAGGAAAGACTAGCCGGGATTAATTACACATTACAAGTTCGCCAATCTTTCAGCCAGGCCAGTGTCGGTACTTTGAGGGAGGTCCCCCGTGCTTTCGCACGAACCTAATTACTGTAAACCTCGTTTTCCCAGAGGCGTAATCTCGTTAACACCTTTCTAGACACCTACTTGATCGGCTAATTGCACTGTGTAAAACTCTCCCAGGAGTAACTCTTACTCGCAGCGGGTATCGGGATCCAACTATCTCATAGAAGGTATGCAATCTCATTGCAAATTTCAACACTTGAAATTCCCGATAATCTTTTGCCCCTAGCGTCCTATGACCTTGACGCATGCCAAACAACCCATAGTCCGCTAGTCAAGTTCAACCCGTCATTTCCTGATTGAATTAAACCCACCCGCACGACCCTTGACGCATGCCAAACAACGCCGTGCGAATACCCTAATCCAATCTGCATCATATGCATAAGCAGATAAATACTAGTTAGCTACCGTACACTACGCCTTGACGCATGCCAAACAACCGCAGCACGAATACTAAATAGTACTTATCTGAAATGACGGAGGGCTACGACAGGTTTTCTGAAAACCTATTGCGTAATGAACTTGATATCGTTGTAGAATCAAATGAAGTTTTAAAATGGAGTGATTTTGAGGCTTTTCTGGTTTTGCTAAAGGAGTCACTCCCGGTGAAGGGATCTCGGTCCTTTCCTCGTCGAATGAGGTGCGGGATATATCATATATATCGCTGTTCAAAGCAAAAACCCAAAAGCAGTCAAAAGCAAACCGAGTGTGTAGCATCTGCCAGTTATTGCTAAAGGAGTCACTCTCGGTGAAGGGATCTCGGTCCTTTCCTCATCGAATAAGGTGCGGGGTATATCATATATACTGCTATGCAAAGCAAGAACTGTAGCTACCTGTTTTATTTAAAATCTGATTCTAGAACATCTTAGGTTTCTTATCTTTCATTAATCACATTAATGAAGTCCCATCATTTAAATACCTAAACATCACAGATAGATATGACGTACACTTATGCCATCCGCATTCGCCTCGATGTCCCCTCGTGCACCGTTAGGTTAGGTAACTAACGACAGAGCAGGGCAGGGCTAGCGCGGGTGTAAAACATAAGTAACGTCTATATAATATATCATATATACTATATACTATATCCATCACAGAATCACATCACAGATATCGCAGCAGAATAAACATATGAAATATTGGATATACTAGGACGTCCGTGTTTTCAATACGAGCCAGTATAAAACACGGATTCCACGGTCGTGATGAATAGCCAATCCCACACCCCTAGACCCCTACGAGAGCGGCAAGCAACCCTGCCAATTCTAGGGTTAGGAGACCCGGACTCGACTCCTCGAGTTGGTCTCCCACTGGACCCCAGAACCCGGTTACTTGTGCTCCCCTCCTTGGGTCTATCCTAGTGCAGAAAAATAAATAATATACAAACGGTGACTACTTCCGCTACCTGGAAGTGCCCCAAATAAAAGAATATTACATACAAGTTTTTACATGAATGAAAATGAAAAAAACTCATCTCACATAAAAACCCCCGGCTATTCGAACACGACGATCCAATATAACATATCCAGCAACACATAACATCACATGCCATCAACGTAAGTAAGTATGCATACCCCAATTGTCGTTAACGTATAGCAACGAAACCGGCGATATGAACAAACTACACTTACGGTCACAGAAAAGAAAGTGTAAAACTACAACAATTGGAATCCGCAACTACTTTAGACATCACATGCCTAACAGTTATAAATCCCGCATTTTAGTCTCATTATCGAAAACTCTTTTCAATATCGTATGGGACTAAACTGCTAGATTTATAACATTCATCTAGTTATCTCATAACTGTTTGTGAATTCCAATTATTGTATCCAATTCCGGATAAATAGAATATATCAAACTTTCCGATCGAACATTCGAACACCCAAGTTTTCCCGACACCAATCAACACATGAAATAGGTTCAAAGACATTCACTTCATACCTCAGTACCAACGGTCCAGCCGTAGAAGGGTCAAGCCAATGCCTCACATGTGGCACGCCGTACTGCCCCAAACCCGAAGGTTCAAAGGGCAGTTCAAGACGGTCACATAATCGAGTTAAGGTTTGTGTCTTCTAGAGGGACCATCGCGTTACTTGCACTACTCGGAACGTCTTTTAACCACAGAAAAATCCAACATTTGGAATTATTCCGGCAGGGGAAAAGTTAGGTATTTACATTCGGTCGAACTCTTTAACATATTCTACAGTTATCTGGAAAGCCACACAGACAAAATTTGATAATCCGATCGAGTCCATGAAATCCCAAAACAACCCAGAAAAAATCAACTCTGAAAAAAATATTAAAAATTTCCAGAAGACTCAGCACTAAATAAAATGAATTACTGTTCAAACCACTTTTACTAAATCCGTACAGTGGCCGCGGAACCGCCGCTCATCATGTGGTGGGGGCCGCGGTTCCGCGCCTAAATAGTTGACTTAGTCAAACGTGCTTCACAGTAACCTATTAAATTCCCTGCTGAATTTTTTGGTAATTTTTAATCTTGAAAAATCCACGTTTTTACAAAAAGTACAGAGAGCATGTTTGTAATGGGTTTTCGGGTTCGTTCGGACATCAAATTCCGTCTGGACTTCGCCTAAGGCTCTAGCTAGGCTCTGATACCACTGTAGGGTTCCTAGGCATCCTAATGAATTCTTTCAAGGCATCGACCATGCCAATTTTAGTCTCATTATGGAAGCCGAGAAACCCTAACATGGATCGTTTACTAGATGTCTAGGCGAAACTACAATCTAGTTAACTATTTAACTAAAGTTGAGATGCTACAACCTTTGTAGATCCGGATTTCCGCCTCCTTAGCTCCACGTGGTCATGCCCTCGCTGTCCATCATGAATCCTCGACTCGATCATCGGCTTCATCGGGAAAGCAAGCGGAATAGGTCGTCGGCTTTGTGTCAAAGACGATCTACGTCGAGGTTGCACAAACTCAAGCTCCGACTTCACAAACTTGTGAAACTTGTGAAGTAAACACCCAAAACAACTTGGCAAGAGGTAGAGGGTGAAGAAATAGGAGGTGGGTTCACTTTAGATTTGGATTTTGCTCACTAGATCACAAGTTGCCATTGATGGCTTCAAGGTTGCTCACTTGAAGAAGAAGAAGAAAAATGAGCTAGTTATGATAAGTATGATAAAAAGAAAATAGAAAATCAAATACTTATCATAACTAAACTAGGGTTAAGTGTAGAGAATAAACCATGGTCACTTTAGAGGGTTAGGGTTAAGCATGAAGATAAGGATGGTTAGCAAAGTCAAAGCTTCTTGAAGCTTCAACATAAAACAAGAAATGCCACCATTCTCCTCTAAATCTTTATCCAAATAAATGAATAAACAATTAAATGAATAAAGGCATAAATAAAACCCTAATCTCAAGTTAACTATGGTTTAATTCTATACACTTAACAATATGGTCAAGTATCATCAAATATGATACATAAAAGTGCACAATAGTATATCACATATACAATGTGCAAATCAAGTGAGAAAAATCCGTTTAAAGTGAACCAATACTAGTTAATGCAATGCAGTATATCAAATATATAATTATGCATTAAATTATTAAATCAACATTTGATTCAATGATCCGGTCATGTCGCACATAACCGACTAGAATCCAATGTATCGATTTATCGAATCAATGATTCGATAACTAGGTCATATCGAATATAACCATTCGAAACATATATCGCGAGAATGAAATGCGGTATCACATACACGCATTATTCTCGGTCCTGCACATATCTCATATGCGCTCCTATTTCGTTTCGCTTGAGCCAGGAAACCTCTGTGTAGGACTCTAAAGACTCGTCAATACGCCGGTAGCAGATGATGATCATATCAAGCACCCACAAGCCGCAAGCGGTCTGCTAAACGTAACGGCCACCCGGGTATTGAGCGATCAGAGGATCGACGAGCTAGCCCGCTCACACTCCTGCGAATCCGACCAGTAACACTTACCATACAGTCCGGTCTCTTCGTCTGATACGTCGCATATCAAGTCTAGGGGTGGTATACGTCAGACCCCAATAACCCGATAAGTCGTGCTGATGTGAGGCTCGTAACGGGTCGAGAAACTACTGGTAACACTTACCAGCAAATCTCTGATCAGCCCTGGCCAGGGACTTCCCTGTTACGGCCAATCGAGCACAGCGCAACATCAACTCCCAATACCGGGAGAGACGAAACCCCTCCTATCGCTCATTGCCTCCATGTGATTCAGGACTGTACCCAAAGACCACCGTTTTGCACGCCCTCATGGACGTGGTAAGGTGGAGATCAAAGCACAGTGGGAATCACACAAGACTCTATGACGATCTCGGGTATACAGACTAACCTGTACAAGTGTCACCTGAGAACTGCCATCTGACGTGAGGTATAATACCATCTGGGAGTTCTCGGCGAGTCCGTCCAGTGTACCCAGTCTACACTGAGCACCCGTATACCATCTCTGATGTCAAACACCAATGGATATGGGATCATCCATCGCCCATCACATGGGTCGAGAAGCATATACGCTAGTCTACTCTGGTATATCGATGCCCCGTCTCGATACACCCACGACTAGGGACCTTGAAGGATGTACTTATGGACTACCATGTCCCCACTAGTATGATCTGCATCATAGTCCAGGTAGTCAAGTACAAATCCTAAGGGCTTTACCAACATGTAACTATAAGACAGTATAAAGAGACTAGTGTACATGTTAAGATAAATAGCAACCAGATAGCATACTATCATGTCGAGCAAGAAAGTCATCTCTATATATGTCCAAGCATCCAATATAATATACATAATCTGTACAATACTGGCCTCTAGGGCATACATACAACTAACAAAGACCGCCTTTTTAAATGGTGATTTAGAAGAGTGCGTGTACATGACTCAGCCAGAGGGCTTCATAGACAGTGGGAGCAGCGGGAAGGTGTGCAAGCTGCTTAAATCCATTTATGGATTAAAGCAAGCATCGCGGAGTTGGAACATCTGCTTTGACGTCGTTATCAAAGAGTTTGATTTCGTCAAAAATCCAGATGAACCTTGTATCTACAAGAAGGTGGCAGAGAGTAAGGTTGTCTTCCTCGTATTGTACGTGGACGACATACTCTTGATAGGAAATGATATTCCTATGCTGCAATCGGTCAAGCTCTTCTTATCACAAAGATTCTCAATGAAAGATCTTGGTGATGCCTCCTGCATATTGGGAATTAGGATCTATAGAGATAGATCCAAACGGATTTTGGGATTGTCCCAATCCAGGTACATTGACTCCAGGTTTAGTATGGAAGAGTCCAAGCGTGGGAACTTTCCCACGATCTCTGGAGTCACTCTCTCCAAAGAGATGTCTCCCAAGACTGATTTGGAGAGAGCTCGCATGCAAGGGATACCCTATGCTTCGGCAGTAGGCTCTATCATGTATGCGATGCTATGTACCAGACCCGATGTAGCATACTCACTAAGTGTAGTGAGCAGGTATCAAGCTGATCCTGGAGAGAGTCACTGGACAGCTGTGAAGAGCATTCTCAAGTACTTACGAAGGACTAGAGAAATGTTCTTGGTGTATGGTAACGGAGAACTCTAAGTGGAGTCCTTTACCGATTCGAGCTTCCAGAGTGATAAGGACGACTCTAAGTCGCAGTCGGGCTTTGTCTTTACCCTTTGCGGAGGGGCGGTTAGCTGGAAGAGTTCCAAGCAGGAAACCGTGGCAGACTCGACGATGGAGGCTGAATAAATCGCTGCCAACGATGCTGCCAAAGAGGCTGTCTGGATCAAGAAGTTCATTACTGAACTTGGAGTGGTTCCATCTATTGAGCATCCAATACCTTTGTATTGCGATAACAATGGAGCGGTGGCTTTGGCCAAGGAACCCAGGTCCCATCAGCGGTCCAGACATATTCTGAGGCGGTATCACCTGATCCGGGAGATAGTTGATCGCCGGGAGATCGAGGTCAGGAGGGTTGACACGAAGAACAACACGGCGGATCCACTCACGAAGGCCATTCCCCAGATACAGTTTGAGAGACTCTTCGGGATGCTCGGTATGCGATACTACAGCAGCTGGCCCTAGTGCAAGTGGGAGATTGTTAGTTGTATGTATGCCCTAGAGGCCTGTATTGTACAGATGTTGTATATTATATTGGATGCTTGGACATATATAGAGATGACTTTCTTGCTCGATATGATAGTATGCTATCTGGTTACTCTTTATCTTAACATGTATACTTGTCTCTTTAAACTGTCTTATGGTTACATGTTGGTAAAGCCCTTAGGATGTGTACTTGACTACCTGGACTATGATGCAGATCATACTAGTGGGGACATGGTAGTCCATAAGTACATCTTTCAAGGTCCCTAGTCGTGGGTGTATCGAGACGGGGCATCGATATACCAGAGTAGACTAGCGTATACGCTTCTCGACCCATGTGATGGGCGATGGATGATCCCATATACATTGGTGTTTGACATCAGAGATGGTATACGGGTGCTCAGTGGAGACTGGGTACACTGGACGGACTCGTCGAGAACTCCCAGATGGTATTATACCTCACGTCAGATGGCAGTTCTCAGGTGACACTTGTGCTGGTTAGTCTGTAGACCCGAGATCGTCATAGAGTCTTGTGTGATTCCCACTGTGCTTTGATCTCCACCTTACCACGTCCATGAAGGCATGCAAAACGGTGGTCTTTAGGTACAGTCCCGAGTCACATGGAGGCAATGAGCGATAGGAGGGGTTTCGTCTCTCCCGGTATTGGGGGTTGATGTTGCGCTGTGCTCGATTGGCCGTAACAGGGAAGTCCCTGGCCAGGGCTGATCAGAGATTTGCTGGTAAGTGTTACCAGTAGTTTCTCGACCCGTTATGAGCCTCACATCGGCACGACTTATCGAGTATTGGGGGTCTGACGTTTACCACCCCTAGACTTGATATGCGACGTATCAGACGAACAGACCGGACTGTACGGTAAGTGTTACTGGTTGGATTCACAGGAGTGTGAGCGGGCTAGCTCGTCGATCTTCTGATCGCTCAATAACCGGATGGCCGTTACGTTTAGCAGACCGCTTGCGGCTTGTGGGTGCTTGATATGATCATCATCTGCTACCGGCGTATTGACGAGTCTTTAGAGTCCTACACAGAGGTTTCCTGGCTCAAGCGAAACGAAATAGGAGCGCATATGAGATGTGTGCAGGACCGAGAATAATACGTGTATGTGATACCGCATTTCATTCTCGCGATAAATGTTTCGATTGGTTATATTCGATATGACCTAGTTATCGAATCATTGATTCGATAAATCGATACATTGAATACTAGTCGGTTATGTGCGACATGACCGGATCATTGAATCAAATGTTGATTTAATGATTTAATGTATAATTATATATTTGATATATTACTTTGCATTAACTAGTATTGGTTCACTTTATATAGATTTTCTCACTTGGTGTGCATGATGTATATGTGATATACTTTTGTGCACTTGTATGTATCATATTTGATGATGCATGTTTATATGGTTAAGTATAAAGAATAAAACCATGGTTAAGTAGATAATTAGGGTTTTGTTTTAATCACTCATTTATTTATCCATTCCTTTTTATTTAAATAATTTTATGAAAACAAAATGGTTTTCTTTTTGTCATGAAGCTTGATGAAGCTTCATGAAGGTTTGACTCAAAGACCATTTTGTCTTCATGCTAAACCCTAACTATTCCCACTTACCATGGTTTGCTCTCTACACTTAACCTTAGTTTGATTATGATAAGTATTGTTTTTCTTTTCATTTTAAAATAGACTTATCATAATTCTAGCTCATCTTCTTCTTCATCTTCAAGTTTGAAACCTTGAGGCCATCAATGGCAACTTGAGCTTGAGAGTGAGAAATCCAATTCTAAAGAGAACCCACCTCCTATTTCTTCATCCTCTACCTCTTGCCAAGTAGTAGAGTGTGTTTTCTTCACAAGTTTCATCACTTTGTGAAGTGGGAGCTTGATCTAGCGATGCCTCGACGTAGATCATCTTCGGCATCGTCGTCGATGACCAAGCCCGTTCATTCTCCGATGAAGCCGACGCTAGAGCCCGGAGTTCGACTTGGACAGCGAGGAGACTTCGTTGCGGAGCCATGGAGGTGGATATCCGGATCTACAAAGGTTGTAATTTCCATATTCTAGTAGTTAAGTGTTAACTAGTTTACTTTTCGCCTAGATTTCTAGCAACGATCCGTTAACTAGGGTTTCTCGGCACCATATTTTTTGTAAAATGGCATGGTTGATGCCTTGTGAGACCTCTACTGTGTGCCTAGGAACCCTACAAAGGGTAGGTACGGGTGGGTTCAAATTAACCTGGATAATGACGGGTAGAACTTGACATGTGACTTATGATTTGTTGGCCAAAGTCAAGGTCATAAGAGCATGGGGTAAAAATCACATCGGGAGTTTCTAAAGAAACTGAAACTTGCCAGATATGCGCATACCTTCTGGAGTGTCATAATGTGAGCGGATTCCGTCATGTTATCATGTGATGATATTTGGATCCCGATTCCCACTGATGAGTTGGTTTACTCCTCGGGTGATCCCGACTAATTCTTCTTTCAGGTTTGGGGAAGAATTTGACGTTACAGTGGGAGGTTTCCTGATTAGATAAATTGGTAAACATTCTTATCTAGGTTAGAGTGCACGCTGAGTGTTTCTTTTCTCTCTCTCTTTGGCAGCGACCATGACCCGACCCTTGACTATGACTCGGTGACCAAATTTAACCGAACCTTCTTAAAACACTGGCTTTTGAATTGTCAGAGTTGCAAACCTCTTTGCCACTCCTACTTTTACCCTTTTCTCCAGAACACCCCGTATTACTATGAACGTCCACTTCCATTGGATAAAACCATCGTATGGTTATATACGAACTCGAAGGAATTTATTCATGGACGGTTTCCGGTTCTGGAGAAAACGAATAGGACTATTCAGTTGTCTTTTCCTTTTACCTTCTCTCAGGTTGCGAGTACTCCTTGGTTTAGGAGATAGTACACCTATTACGCAAATTGGATAGTCTTCTTCCAAAACATAGGCAGGTGCCGACCGGTAGGGAATGAGGAAAACCAATTATCCTAACGATGGTGTACAGAAGGTATTATGTAAAGACAAATAAAGGGATTAGTAAAAGGGCAAACTAAACTGCGACTGCTATTCACAACCAAACCAAGTATTTCATTACCACTCCCATTTCACCTTTGTATTTCTCCAGAACACTCTGTATCACTACGAAGATCCACAGTTATTTGGATACTCCATCGTATGGTTATATACGAACTCGAAAGGAACTTGTTCTAAATCGGGGATGGATTCTGGTTCGGGAGAAATAGGAATAAGGTTTATTCGGTTGTCTTTTATCTTCACCTTCTCTCGCATTGCGAGTGCTCCTAGGATTAGGATAGTACACCCATTATGCTTATTGGATAGTCTTCTTCCAAACCATAGGCTGGTGCCGAACGGTAGGGAAGGAAGAAAACCATTAAGCCTAAAAGGGGTGTATAGAAGGTAATGACTAAAGACATATAAAGGGATTTGGAGAGATGGCAAAGAGATATACGATTACAGTTGTGAATCTGGATAATGGAAGAGGCATTACTAGGAATACCCGGATACCCCTACGAAACATTTCAATGTTTCAGTTTCACTGTGTACTGTTAAAAGAAAACTGATTTCCCAATTAAACACTTGCTCCAGGGTATGTATTTACCAGGTATGATTCTCACATTTGTATGGTTTTACAGATGATGAGTGTGAGTAAGTTATTGGGAATTAGGTGATCATCCTCATTATATCGGGATTCGTTGTAATTGGTGATATTTGAGGAAGTCACCTGGGTTGTTTGCCGGACGATAAATATTTGATTTTGAATATCCGTTGTAATGCACCAATTTCAAATTGATATATCTGTACGTCTATTTTTATAGAGTGAGATATAACTTTTTGAAATTATGTCCATGACATTTACCTATATCAGCTGATGGTTAGGTAAGGAGCATTAAACAGCGGTGTAATTCTTCTTAACCATAAGTATAATTTTCAACCTACGACACACAGTGAATGAGTCACTAGACTCAGGGGACTTATACAGAGTATTGTATATTGTCCAGTGTCCATTAGGACTGAGGGGTTGGTCCTTGTACTATATTCGGTTCACTTATGACTTCTCTAGTTCTTAGACAAGTGTTTCGTAGAAACACAGGGTCCAAGTTTTGAGAAGTTATAGGTATATGAGTAAAGTAGAGAACCAGGTATTGCAAGTATCGGGATTCTAAAAGATGATCGAAGATGTAGACACTTGTGTATAGTATTCAGTTGATAGTAATAATTAAGAGAACATGCTTCTGTTTCTGGTTACTCATAATTGGAAGCATTCCTAAGTTGAGTAATGCTGATCGGCCTCCTTCCGTTTAGATGACATGCACTGGAGACAGATGCATGATTTGAATCTGGTTCAATTAAATCAGTGCCTCTGGTTCTATATTGGATATAGAACAGTTCATATCTTGACATTGTTAAGGTACGGGGAGTTGTCCAGCTTATGCTTAAAACCAGACTCTGAATAACTCAAGGCACGTTTCTGTAATGGATGTTTGTGGGTTGACCCAGGCTATGACGAGGGTTGACTTTGTACCATCTGGAAGATCAATTGTGATATTGTTCTTGACTCGCCACAGTTTTAAAAAAATTGATTTTTTCAGAAAACAGTAGTGGGAGTATGGTAGAACTGGAAGTTATTCCGGAACCGCAAACGATTACTGAAAATTTGATAAGAACCTAAAAATTCAATCTGGTTTGACATTCCATTGGCCACTCCGCAGATATGGTGGGTAACCTCAAGCACTCGAGAGGTACTTCGGTATGCTCAAGGACGGTGGCAGGGAGGTTCTTGTTTACCCAGACTTGCCATTGCTGTTGTTCCAGACTGTGAGACTCGGCAGGAGGATGAGTATAGCGTCGTTCTAAACTATCTTTAGAAGTGCACGTGTATATGACTCTGCCAGAGGGTTGTCATAGTCAGTGGGAGCAGCGGAAGCATTGGTGGACAAGTGGCTTATGTCTATTTATAGACTAAAGCGGATAAAGCGGAGATAGATCATCTATTTCTGATGTAACAGTCATATGTTTGACTTCATCAGAATAGGGGATGGATCTGTTAAGAAGCTAGTAGGGTGTGATGTCCAGGTATTTGGATGACATACACAGAGTAGTAAGTGAAATTCCTGTACTACAATCGGTTATATTTTGGTTGTCACACAGTGGTTTCTCCACATAGGAATTGGATATTATATCAGACATTCTGGTTACTAGATCTATGGTTTTGGATCTAGATTTGGGAAGTGTCCCAATCTGGATACTTAGACAGCATTCTAAAGGTGTTTTAGGATGGATGACTCCTGGCACGGTAGTGTACCTGCAGGTGGTGGAGTCACCCTCTCTAAAGGAGTCTTACAGACTAAAATGGAGAGGGATATGCATGTTTGGCAGATCACTTGCTTAGGCAATTGAGTCAATCATGAGATGTCAAGTACCACACCAGATGTTATTTTTGCACGAGATGCAGTAAGTTGATATTAATCCAATCCTGGAGAAACGATCGGAAGCAGTTTTAGAACATAAGTTGATGTTCTAGGGAAATGATAACGGCAGCCTCCTTTGGGAGACAGTTATCATTCCAGGCTTCCAACATGACCTGGATGACAGAGTGACTGTCAGAGTTATAGTTCTCTCTCTGAAGAGGGGCAGTATTTTGGACAGGTGGTCCAGGCGGATACTGAGGGAGGCATGGCGCAGGATACTGATTAAGTTCAGTTGACGATACAGTCTAAGAAGTTTGGATTTGGAGTTCATTTATGAACTAGGTCCCATAAGACATCCAAACATATTCTAAGACAGGTATTGCTCATTTCGGGAGATGGGTTTCTCTGCGAACTTGAGATAAAGAGAGACATAGAAAGAAACATCTGAGCGGATCCACTCACTGAGGCTATTCCTCGAACGCAATAGTTTCGCAAACGGGTTTTGTAAGACTGATTATTAGTGGCGTTGGGTGTTCGGTATCATACGGGCTGTGAGTATGCGACATCGCAATAATTAGCCTTGAGTGCAAGTGGGAGATTGTTGGAGATAGTGCCCTTAGAGTCAATTATTAGATCACAGGCACGTGATTGCAATGATTGAGGGAGGACCTATACCGGTAGTACAGTCTTACTCAAGATGATAGTATGCTATCTGGTTTATCTTTATCATCGTGTACTTCTTTAGGTGACCTTACAGGTCACTGCTGCGTGTGGATAGAGCCCCTAGGATTCTTGCTTCACTGTCAGCAGTATGATGGGCGATCATATACGTGGGAGCTGGGGTCTATAAGCACATCCTTAAAACGTCCCTAGTCGTGGGAGTTTCGAGACAGGGCATCGATACTCTAGAGTAGATTAGTGTATACAGTCGAGACCCCGACGAAGGGCGGTGGCCGGTCTCATAAGCCACTGGTGTCAGTTGGTTCACCTAAGATGTATATACATGCTCATTGGGTTATGAGTACACCGGACAGGACTCCCCGGGAACGTGCTAGTTGGTCTTATACCTGACGTCAGATAGCAGTTCCCTGGTGACATGTGTACAGGTTAGTTCATCGACCTGAGATCGTCATTTGTCTCGTGTGAGTTCCCACTGTGCTTTGATTACTACCCTACCACGCTCAAAGGAGACGTGCAAACAGGTTTTAGTTGGGTACAGTCCCGAGCCACATGGAGGCAGTGAGCGGATCTGCAGGGGTTCGTCTCTCCCGGTATTGGGGGTGAGGTCGCGCTGTGTCTAGGAGAGCCATTACACGAAGTCCTTGGCCAAGGCAGGAGATTTACCGGTAGGTATTCCAGTAGTATCTCAGGGTGTTCTGGGCTACTCTCCGACACGACTTATACCGCTTTTGGGGGTCTGACTTTTACCAACCCCCTAAGCCCGCCATGCGATACTCATAGACGAACGGACCGGACTGTACGGATATTGTCACTGACAGGCTCAGTAGGGTGTCAGGATGAGTTCGCTCATCGACGTCTTTTTTGGTCAATACCTGGTAGCCCGTTATGTATAGGCTAATACCTCTAACGTGCTAGTGGTTAAATCCACAACCAAAGTATTGACGAGTCTTTAGAGTCCCCCATAGACCGTTTTCTCAAGTTTCGGGCGAAACGCTGTAGAGGCCGTGTGGAGATATGGCAGGGTTCGATCAGATACGTGCGGTATTGCACGTATCGTGATCGGACGGATTTTACTAGCGGGCTTTGGTTTAAACCGTATCCTAGTATTGTACAGTGTAGATTTTGTCTCTTTTCATTTTTATTCAGTGGGAATACAATTGCGGGCATGCATATGCAGACGCGGGGTTTTCCTGTTATTTATTACGGGATCAGTTTTCTGAAGTTGCCAGTTTGCATTCCGTTTCGGCCAGTTTTCCTTTATTCCTTCACGGCCGGACTTTTATGATGAGAGGGGCTAATTTGCAATTGTGCAAATTAGTATTTGTGGAGGGGGTCATTTGTAAAATGAGGCTTCATGATGGTTCTAGCATGATGAGATTCTTTTTACATCTTTTCCTTTGCATTTATGAGATGAGAGTTGATTAGGATTTGGATTTGAAATGGTGTGACCACTTTTCTTCTCATTATCACACATTTCCCCCTTTGCGTTATTCTTGAGTTTTTCCACCATTGGGAGAGAGGGGCCGGCCACTTTAGAAAGAGAGAGGGAGATTGATTTTGTGGTGGTGGGAAAAACATACATTTTATTCTTTGCTTGCCAAAATTCCAAACCTCTCTCCATTGTTCTTTCTCTACTCCACATCCATCCAAGGCAACTTCACCCCATTGAGACAAAGTGATTCTACACTAGCCTACAGTTTTTCTTGGGCACGTCGGCTTGCCAACTTCGTACCCGAGTTGCCTCGGTCCAGAGGTGGGAGCCCGTAAAAGAACCCGGCGATGTGGTGCCCGTTCCGACGAGGAGCTGAAGACCGGAGGTTCCGCGAGGAGATCGGAGTGGAAGCCGAAGACCGAAGGACACGGATCGCTCTGTATAGCTTCCTTACCTTTTTCTTGTTTGCTAGAGTTAGGTTAATGGCCCGATCTGGGTTTAATAGTGCGCGGTGGTGTCGGTTTCTAGTTTTTAGGAAAGTTTCGTTTCCGCATTCCGTCGTCGGATTGACGGCCGGGGCGCCGCCGTGTACTTATATATACGGGTAGAATAGTCTTACTCGTGATGATAGTATACTTTCTGGTTTGTTTCTATCATCATGTACATGCATTATGTGGTATTATAGATCACTATTACATGTTGATAGAGCCCGCATGATTCATGCTTGACTACCAGCATTATGATGGCGATCATATACGTGGGAGCTGGGTGGTCTATAAGCACATCCTTAAATGACCCGAGTCGAGGGAGTATCGTTACTCCCGAGTAGACTAATGTATACTTTTTGAAACCCCGACGAAGGGAAGTGGCCGGTCACACAAGCCATTGGTGTCAGTTAGTCTCCTAAGATAGTATACAGGTGCTCATTAGGTTATGAGTTACACTGGACGGACTCGCCGAGAACATGCTAGATGGTATTATACCTATTATCAGATTGCAGTTCTCAGGTGACATGAGTACAGGTTAGTCTGTCGACCTGAGATCGTCATTTGTCTCGTGTGAGTTCCCACTGTACTTTGATTACTACCCTACCACGGCTCAAAGGAGTCGTGCAAACAGGTTTTAGTTGGGTACAATCCCGAGCCACATGGAGGCAGTGAGCGAATCGTCGGTGATTTTTCTCTCCCGATATTGGGGGTTGATGTCGCGCTGTACAGGGGTGGCCATCACCAGAAATCCATGGCCAATGTTGACGATAATTACTGATCAGATCAGTAGTTTCTCAGTGAGTGATGGGCTTCACACCGACACGAAATATCACGTTGTTAGGGATCTGACTTTATCCACCCCCTAGACCCGATATGCGATACTCTTAGACAAACAGACCGGATTGTTTGGAGATTGTCATAGACAGGCTCTGTAGGGGTTCGGATGAGTTGCTCGTCGGCCTTCCTTTCGCTCAATACCTGGGTAGCCGTTACGTACAGCTAGTGTCGCTGATGTGCTTGTGATTAAACCCACTGCTAGTTTATTGACGAGTCTTTAGAGTCCTGCACAGAGGGTTTCTCTAGTTCAGGCGAAATAATGTAGTATCCGTATTTTGATACGTTCAGGGCTCCGATTGAATGATTGTACTAGTTACCCGGATTTTCGATCGGAGGTTCATAATACTAGCCAGCTCGGGTTTGACCCGGATTATTAAATCAGGTATTGATTTAATAATTTATGTATATGTATTTCGATATGTATATTCCAGTATTATGTTCTTTGTGTTATTCTATCTCTTTGGTTATTCGTATTTTGATACGAATACGGGTATATATATACAGTTGAGTGTATTCCGTATTTATACAGAAAACATTCTAGAAGGGGGACACCTCATTTTGATTTATCCATTTATTAAATTAAATGTAAATGAGGTGTAAAGGTAGTGAAGAGAGAATGGTGAGAACCATGCTTGAATAGTGTTGACAAATGAATTTTCAATTCATTTGTGCAAACTATTCAAGTATGGTTGCTATATTTTATTTCAAAAATGAGATATACAAAGCCATGCTTCATGGTTTTCTCTCTCTTGGATGGATTTCTCATTCTCACCATTTTTGGCTATCTCTCCTCACTTATCTTTCTTGAGCTCCTCCTCCTAATTTTTCATCTTCTACCCTACCATCTCATATGTTGAGAATCAAGGGTAGAAGAGAGATAGATATACATTTAGAGTAACTCACCGAAAATGGGTCACCTCTACTAGGTTTCCACATGCATCAAGTATGCAATTTTAAAAAATCTTGAGGTCTAAGCTACACTAACCTAGAATCGAACTAGAGAATTAAGGTTTGTAAGAAAGTAAACAAGTTTTACACTAAGTAAATAGAGAACACAACATTTGTAGACCGGTCCTTCACTTCTAAACCTCCAAGTAGTAGTCCCTAGAACTCTTCTTAGGCTCCACTTAGTGAAAGCAACGAGCTCGCTAAGGGATCTTCGATGCCGAAGATGATCCACCTTGAAGTTTCTCTAACTCAAGCTACCTCTTCACTAATAAAGAATTAGTGAAGCAAACAAGCTAATCTTATGGCTAGATGAGAGTAGGTTGATGAAGTAGGAATTTTGCTCACTTGAGAAATCTATTTCTCTTTTTATTTCTTCAACCCAAGAAAACCTAGAGATGAAGAAGATGAAACTTGAGTGAAGAAATATCTCAAGTGATAAGTGTGAGAGTTAACTATGGGCTAAAGATAAAATGGTAGGGTGAGAAAATATCTAGAGTAAAACAAAATTAGTGGAATGAGTCATGGCTTCTACATGCTTCCACAAGCATCTAAGCCATGCTCATTATCCACTAATTTTTATTTCCCTTTAAAATAAATCATCCAATATTATCCTTGGCTCTAGCGTAAGTCTCATACACCCATGTTCTATATTTCATCAACAACGATACATAATTTAATATCAATATATGTATATATATTTATATCATATATATATACAATTATATATCAAGAGAAGAAAAATTCATAAGTGAGCAATAATATTAGTTAATATATAAATATATCAAATATAAATATATATCAAATTATTAAATCATCACTTGATTCAATAATCCGGTTATATCATATATATAACCGGCTAATATTATATAAATATGTATATCAAATTATCAAATCAACACTTGATTCAATAATCCGGTTATATCACATATAATCGACAATATTCAATATATATACATACAACATATCATTGAATCAACACTTAATTCAAAATCCGGTTATATCACATATAACCTAACCGATATCAAATATTGCGAGATTAGAATACGGTATCACATACTCGTATTTAATCAAGCTCCCGCACATATCAGCATGTGAGCCCTTTTTCGTTTCGCTTGAGCTAGGAAACCTCTGTGTGGGACTCTAAAGACTCGTCAATATGCCAGATGTAGGTAATGATTACATTAGTCACCCACAAGCCGTCAACGGTACTAGCTGGACGTAAAGGCTACCCAGGTATTGAACGAATAGAAGATCAACAAGCAAGCTTGTCCAAACTCTCGTAAAGCCTATAAGCAACACTTACCGTACAGTCCAGTCTCTTCGTCCATATCGAGTCTAAGGGTGGAATCGTCAGACCCCAGTAATTTGATAAGTCATGTCGATGTATGGCCTATAACCGTTCGAGAAACTACTAATAATACTTACCAGTAAATCTCATCAGCCGTGGCTAGGGACTTGCTGTTATAGCCAATCGAGCATAGCGCAACATCAACTCCCTATACCGGGAGAGACGAAACCCCTCCTATCGCTCATTGCCTCCATGTGACTCGGGACTGTACCCAAAATCCACCTGTTTGCACGACTCTTTTGAGCCGTGGTAGGGAGGAAATCAAACCATTGTAGGAACCACATAGGACTCTATGATGATCTCGGGTCTACACACTAACCTGTACAAGTGTCACCAGAGAACTGCTATCTGACGATGGGTATAGTACCATCTAGGAGTTCTCGGCGAGTCATGTTCGGTGTACCCATTCTCTTATGAGCACCTGTGTACAATCTTTGATGTCAAACACCAATGGATGTGGGATCAACCATCACCCCATATAGGGTCAAGAAACGTACACACTAGTCTACCATGGAATATCGATGCCCTGTCTCGATACTCTCTCGACTAGGAACTGTTAAAGGATGTGCATGCAAACTACACAAGCCCCATTAGTATGATCTGCATCATAGTCCTGGTAATCAAGCCAACACCCTATGGGCTTTATCAACATGTATATGAGAGACAGTATAATAATACAAGTGTACATGTTAAGATAAAGATCAACCAGATAGCATACTATCATGTCGAGCAAGAAAGTCCTCTATATATATGTCCAAGCATCCACTATATCATACAATAATGGCCTCTAGGGCATACATATTCCTAACAATCTCCCATTTGCACTAAGGCCAGTTGTTATAGTATCTCATACCCAATATCCCAAAAAGTCTCTCAAACTGCGTCTGGGGGAGAGCCTTCGTGAGTAGATCCGTTGTGTTGTCGTTCGTGTCAACTCTTCTGACCTCGCTTTCCTGGCGATCAACTATCTTACGGATCAGGTGATACCGTCTAAGAATATGTCTGGATCGCTGATGGGACCGGGGTTCCTTGGCCAAAGCCACTGCTCCATTTTTATCACAATACAAAGGTATTAGATGATCAATGGATGGAACCACACCAAGTTCAGCTACGAACCTTTTCATCCAGACAGCTTCTTTGGCAGCATCGTTGGTAGCGATGTATTTAGCCTCCATCATCGAGTCTGCCACGGTATCTTTCTTGGAACTCTTCCAACATATCGCCCCTCCCTTAAGGTGAAGACAAAACCTGAGACTGACTTAATATCGTCCTTATCACTCTAAAAGCTCGAATCGGTAAAGGACTCCACCTGGAGTTCTCTGTTATCATACACCAAGAACATTTATATAGTCCTTCTCAAGTACTTAAGAATGTTCTTCATAGCTGTCCAGTGCTTCTCCCCGGGATCTGATTGATATCTACTTACTACACTAAGTGCGTAAGCTACATCCGGTCTAGTGCATAACATCACATACATGATAAACCCAACTGCAGAAGTATAGCGTATCCCTTGCATGCGAGTCCTCTCCAAATCAGTCTTGGGAGACATCTCTTTGGAGAGAGTGATTCCTGAGTAAGCGGGTAAATTACCACGCTTACAATCTTCCATACTAAACCTCTTTAGTATGGTGTCAATGTACCTTGATTGGGACAATCCCAACATCCTCCTAGATCTATCTCTATAGATCTTTATCCCCAGGATGTAGGAGGCATCACCTAGATCTTTCATGGAGAACTTTTATGATAAGAAGAGCTTGACCGACTGTAGCATAGGAACATTATTTCCTATCAAGAGTATGTCATCTACGTATAATACGAGGAAGACAACCTTACTCTCTACTACTTTCTTGTATATACAAGTTTCATCTACGTTTTTGATGAAGTCAAACTCTTTGACTGCTACATCAAAAAAGATGTTCCAGCTTTACGATACCTACTTTAATCCATAGATTGATTTAAGCAACTTGCACACTTTTCCGCTACTCCTACTGTCTACGAAGCCCTTTGGCTATGTCATGTACACGCTCTCTTCTAAATCACCATTTATAAAAGCGGTTTTGACGTCCATCTACCAGATTTCGTAGTCATGGTATGTAGCAATGGAAAGTAGGATCCTAATAGACTTAAGCATAGCCACTGGAGAAATTGTTTCATCATAATCGACACCTGATCGTTAACGAAAACCTTTTGCTACAAGTCTAGCTTTAAATGTCTCAACCTTTCATCTACACCAATTTTCTTCTTAAAGATCCACTTGCTCCCGATAGGTTTTACCCCTTCAGGAGCAACTTTCAAAGTCCATACTTTGTTGGTGTACATAGATTCCATCTTAGATCGTATAGCATCCAGCCATTTCAAAGAGTCTCCACTTGTGATGGCATGCTAGAAACTAGTTGGGTCATTATCTTCCAGGATGCAATCCTTGCTCCCACCGTCTATGAGAAATCCGTAGTATCTCTCAGGTGGATGAAGAACCATAATAGATCTGCGGAGTGGCTGAAGTTCGTCGGGGACTATTGAATCCTCCGGTTCTACCAAATCATCAGTTATAATTTATATAGCTGGAACTTCTTCCTGTTCTACCTCATTTCTACTAATTTCTTTCACAAGAAATTCCATTTCTAAAAAGGTGGCATGTCGAGAAACAAACACCTTTTGTTCCTCGGTATGGTAGAAGATATACCTTCGTGAATACTTGGGATATCCTACAAACTTGCACAGAACTGACCTTGCCTCAAGCTTATCCGGATTTTGCGTTTTAACGTAAGCCGGACAACCCCATATCTTAATAAAATTAAGACATGGTCTCTTCTCTTTCCATATCTTATAAAGAGTGGTAGGCACAGATTTGATTGGAACCTTATTCAATAGGTACGCAGCTGTCTCAAATGCATGATCCCAAAAGGAAATAGGTAACTCAGCAATAATCATAGAGCGCACCATATCTAATAATCATAGAGCGCACCATATCTAATAGAGTGCGATTCCTCCGCTCCGAAACTCCATTGTGCTGTGGTGTATATGGAGGAGTAAGGAGAGAATCCCATTCTCTTTTAAATAGTCTCGGAATTCCGTGCTCAAGTATTCTCCTCCCCGATCACATCGTAGAAGTTTAATACTTTTACCCGTCTGGTTCTCAACTTCATACTTATATTCCTTGAATTGATCAAAAGTTTCAGATTTGTATTTCATCAGGAACATATGTCCGAATCTTGAGAGATCATCGGTGAATGTAATAAAGTACGAGGAACCATTCCTGGCATATGTAGACATAGGACCGCATACATCACTATGTATCAGTCCCAAAATTTCAGTAGCTCTTTCTCCCTGTCCAGTAAACGGAGTTTTGGTCATTTTACCTTCGAGACATGACTTGCAAGTTTCATAATATGTAAATTCGAACGGATTCAAATATCCATTTTTATGTAACTTAGCTAGTCTTGTCGTATTGATATGAACAAGTCTATATGCTACAAGAAGGCTTCGTTCATTTCTGAACATTTCCTCTTATGTGTGTTCTGTATGTTTAGAACCGTGTTTTCGTTTAGAACGTATATACCGTTACGCAACGTACCAAACCCAATCAACACTTGATTTAAGAAAATATTCATAACATTTTTCTCTAATACAAAGTTATATCCTTATTTATCTAATAAAGAAATTGATATTATATTGCACATCATTTTTGGTACGAAATAACAGTCGTTTGGAATCAATATATTACCATTCGGTAATACAAGATGATATTCACCAACTGCTTTGGCTGCAACAATAGCACCATATCCTACTACGAGAGACTTATCACTCTTTTCCAGTTCTCTACTTTTTCATAACCCATGTAACATATTGCAAACTGGCACGACCCAAAGTTTGGCCCGTGACCGGCACTTAACCACGTAACGTCTACAAGCGTAACGCGACTAAGTAAGCCGAAAACCCAGAAATCAAACCAGTAAAAGTATAGAGTGTTTTAAGCATTTAATAGAAGAATTTACTAAAATGTTAAGAAAACCTCCAGTAACCAGTCATCACGATAACAATATACGACGCCGTAGCGAAGAAAATGAGCAATAAGTGGGGGAACATCACAGATAGAATAAACTGCATAAGTAAAGTCGGCTCACAACGAGCTCGACACCAGAATACAAAATAATATACATCGTCCACACAACTAGTCTCTAAGTCAATACATAAGTGGTAGATGGAGAGTACTAGATACAACAATGTACATAACTGAAAGATAAAGAGATAGCGCACAAAACCCACCTATCAGTAAACGAGCTAGTACACCAACTGTAGGGGTATCTGTGTCAAAAGATGCAAGAAAGCAGCCTGCCGCGACTACTCCGAAGGACAACCTGCAAACACTGTGGCACAACGGGGGTGAGTTGCCAACTCGTGAATAGAAGATAACATATAAAGGTATTCGCGAGTATGCACGTGCTGCGATACTCTAACCTATGCCAACAGATAACATCTATATGATGAACTGCATGCTCAAATCACGCAACAAGTGCGATCTAACGACATCTCCATATGATGAGCCAGATATGTGATAATCAAGTATAGCAATGCAATCTAACACCCCTATAGAGAATGAGCAGGGTATGCAATGATCGTGCAAGCATGCGTTCTATATCAGGTACAACAGATACTGGATGAGATATCAATTACTACATACTGAGCATGGGAAATATAACATCTACACGGAATGTCATCGTGGAAAGTATAATCGGTACCCATCAATGCACCAAAATCCCAATACTACTCAGGCGTCGTCATCCTCCTCGGTCCTCAAATCCTGTAAATCTCATATAATCGTGAGTGCCCAACATCGGCACCCAAAATATCAAGAAATACTCGTGCCTAGCATCGACACGCAAATCCTCACATATCGGGCACCCGTCAGTCCGGGTCAGCCCACGGGCTCTGTCTGCGGTATCGGCCCTCGTCCCCTGCTGTACGAGTCGTCCCGTATCTATCAATCGACTCTGGTCAGTATCCTCCGGATAACCGCCAGGTCCAACCAATAACCGGTAGGTAGTAATCCCTTTGCCAGGCTCACCGTCTACTACACAGCGAAACCGTTCTCGCCCCGGGGTACCATACTGGGTCCACCATGTACCCGTAATCGGCCTCATCTAACTCCTCGATTCGGGTTCAAATATATCACTCTAGTACCGAGAAAACACATGGTGGACGCAGCGAAATATCATATCAAGGGAAACCGGGTTTTTAAATAATTAACTATTCTCTTTTGAAATATCCACGGTTCCCCAAATCCAGAATTAACATGGAAATAACTTATCTCAATGCGTAATCTAAGCAAGTATGAAGATATCAATGTATGTGTGCACTGGTATGAGTATACAGTGTGCATGTGCGCAGGTATGAAGATATCAATATATGTGTGCACTGGTATGAGTATACAGTATGCATGTGCGCAGGTATGAAGATATCAATATATATGTGCACTGGTATGAGTATACAGTATGCATGTGCGCAGGTATGAAGATATCAGTATATGTGTGCACTGGTATGAGTATACAGTGTGCATGTGCGCAGGTATGAAGATATCAATATATGTGTGCACTGGTATGAGTATACAGTGTGCATGTGCGCAGGTATGAAGATATCAATATATGTGTGCACTGGTAAGGGTATGTGATGTATATGTGCCCAAGTATAAATATATGATGTATGTGGTACAAGTATGAGTATGTGATGTATATGTGCCCAAATATGGATATAACATATGCTGTTATGCGGCAAATTATAACAACATCAATAAAGTGGAATCAGTATGATATATGATTTATAGCAATCCTATAATGTGAGTGTCATGGAAATCACTAACGGTGTGAATGTAGCATATAAATCATGCTCGTGCAACTTGAACCGTTAGTGACAGTGCAGTGTCCTATGCTATCATTTCTATATGCAACAATAAGGTATGCTACTACAGTCCATATGAACATCTATACTAAATATCCTAACACGCCCTGATGCTTAACGCCATACGGGCGATTTTCCCGTAGATGTTAAATCTACTCACCTGGTCGCACGCTACACGTAGCCGACCACCTGCTTCCCTTTCTTAGTTTCGTCTGACGTACCCGCCTGCGAACCTGGAATTTACACAAGAGTCCATATAAGCAACCACCTCGCAAGATGCGATATCAAAGCCAAACGATACGCTCGCGTCGCGAACTAATCGCCCGTGTGTACGATACGCTAAAACGTGTGTACGCGTCTAAAACTAACCCGACACGTCGCGACGCGCTGGATCACAGAACCCACTCGCGTATCACACGTATCGCGCGAACCGAACGTACTAGAAATACGATATAACGTCCCAGATTTTCCTACAGAGAGAAACTAACAAAATTGTACATACCAGTGGCCCTAAAATAACAGCAAACTCCTACTCATGCAAACTACACCCAAAAATTCGCACACCTGGCCACAAATTGCGGCCAGAAAGATTAAACCGGCGGCCTCACTGTAGAATGGGGGCTTCGTGTTCTGGTGGTGTGGTCTATACCTTGTATACAAGCTCCAGTTAACTCAATTTTAACCTGAACTACACGGGCCTATAGCAGATCACTGAAAGGTGAAATTTCACTTAAAAACACTAAATTCTGCACAGTTTGAAACCCTATGGTATTTTGGTGTAATCTGGGGTTTAATTAGGTTTACATGGCCTTAATAACACCTAATTAGGCTAGGTGAACCAACACTAACAGCATTTAACCAAAAGTCTACACAAATCACCATTTTAAGCCCAAAACCACACTTTTTACACAAACCGAAGCAAATCCTACATAAGTTAAGCAAACTAGAGGGTTAGGCTCAAGATTATACCTTACTAGACCCTATGAAGCATGAAGAAGGAGGAGGTAAGGATCTGGAATGCTGCGGCAGCTGCTGTGGCTGCTGTTGATGTTGCTGCTGCCACTGCCTGCTGCTGCTGTTGTCACTGCTTGCTGCTGCTGTTGCTATTGCTGCTGCTGCTGCTGCTGCTCATGGTGCTGGGGCTTGTTCAGTTCAAAACACTGGGTTTTTTATCGCCAAGGCAGCAATAAAAAAATATAGCGAAGGTGCTTCATCACCTAGTGACCTAAGGCCAACTTGTCTGGGAGTCACTGCTAAGCCTTATGTGGTGCAAGACGAGGAAAATATTATCACCTAATCAGCAAGTACATGAGTAATCGGTCGGTTAGTATCTCAAGAAGTATTAACGGTCGCATGAAAATTGTGTGAGCAAATCTAATTATTCATCAAATTAAAAAGTACTGAGGTAGATGGAAAGAGTATGATAGCTTGAATTGAATTCTCCGAGTGTAGGGATGTTCTATTCACACACGTAGGGGTATATGATCGATGTTTGGATGAAAGGTAGGAATGAAGAATAAAGACGATGTTTTATTGAGGGATGATGTGATTTCTAACATCTTTTCATGACTATTAAGATAGGGCTCATAACAACTGAAAAGCTAGTGTAGTTGGGAACTCTTAATTTTGAAGTCTTTCTTTTATGGTTCTTATCTTTATATGTAAATTTCACCATCTCTCTTTTATTATAGAATTTTGTGGGTGTAATCCGCTGAAAACCCTCAGGAGAAAACACTCTTCCTACTAGAGACACCTAGAGGTTTAACGGCTTGTTGCACGTGCTCAGTGCAATCGTGTTTGTCTACGAAAGTGTGCTTAGTTTTCTCCCTTCTTTTCCTTCTCTTGAATAAACTAGTTTGCTCGGGACGATCAAAGATAAGTTTGGGGGTATTTGTTCAGTTGATAAAACTGCACATTTGTTATTACATTTTTCCTACCATTTTCATATTAAAAAAGGTCTTTATTATAATATATCATACATATGAGGGTTTATATGTAAAAATAATATTTTCTATGTGTTGATATATTATATTTAGCATTTGGTAGGAAAATGTATATAATATTATTGACCTAATCCTAGTAGACCTAAGTCTACTAAATATTATTTAAGTTGTTGTGTAGAATTTTCAGGTCTTAAATCAAGGAAATCAAGTTGTTAAAGCTAACCTGCCTAATTAAGAAATCAAAATTAAGAAATCAATTCTGGCAGAAGAAAAGAAAAGATTTCCAAATTCTGAAGGTTCCAGAGATTCACACGTGTCATGAGAAGAATAACCAAGGAAACCAAATCGACGGTCCAGATCATCGGGCCGCGGATCCGCTGTCCGAGCCTCTTGATGCCGTGGATCCGCCGCGTGGAAGAGGAGATAGAGGCTGGCATTTTTTTGGTTGGATCATAACTGCTGTTCCCCAATTTAAGCATCTAAGGTTCTGGCTTTTGGGGTATAAATAAGGACCGAGACCCTCTTGGAAAATTCATCAGGTCGACGAGATCACGAAATCCAAGACGGCTCACGCATCCAGACTGATCATCAACTGTTCGTCTACCTCCTTGGAAGAGATCGAGAAGCAAACTAGTCTTTGTAATCATTTTCTAAGGAATCAAAGTGTAATGAATATTGTTGATTAATAAAGGTAGCTTTCTTTTTCTTATTCTATTTCTTCGTAGTTTAATTATGAATTTTCTCTCCATCTCTTCTTCTCCCAACATGCACGAGTAATTCTTCACTTGTTAGGGTTCGTAGGATTAGGGTAGACTAATGGATGATGAACATCCCTAAACCCTTTTTAAGTCTTATAATGTTTATGAACTTTATCAAAAGAATCATTAACATCCTAATCGGGCGTGCTAACAATTCTTTGTTAGTTCCGACCGCGATTGGAGATTAGATTAATGATTGTTTTGGTAAGGGCTAGATATGAACGGAGTTCCGTGTCGAGATAAGGGTTAAGAGTGGGATTCCTTTTCCCTCCAGAAACCCTAATCTACACGCATCACCGTCGTTCTAGTTTTAAATCTATTAAAGGATAAAAAGGGTAACTTTTAATTAATCATCCATAACTACTAAATCCTAACAAACTTTACAAGCCCTCTTATTATATTAACTACATCGCTAAAATAATCTAGATCTATATTTTTGCATTCTTGCTTAACGTAGATCTAGAAACCATTCACAAAATTCTTTATTCCACCCCTTTTTCAACACAACTAAAGTAAGAGTAAAAGATTCAACGTTTCCCTGAGGATGATGTAAGTCCATGTCACGCACCCCATGAACTTGCGGGGAGGCGGAATATATGAAAAACGATTATCAAAGCTTCGTAACACGGACTTGAGCGCATGAATCGTTATCTAAACCATTGCTAACTATCTACTAGAGGTTTAACTACTCGGATACGAAGTTATACCTCACGTTACTTGTCCTTCGGGTCTTCATCACGGTCCTCCACTCCTCATAGGCTCATTGGAACATCGGCACCTCAACGACCTCCTCGAATCAAAGACGATCCACCCGAAAGCTCCTAGGCCAAGCTTAATCTCAAACTTGAGATAAATAGGTTGCATAAAGTGCTAATCTAAGTTACCTAGGGGATATAGAGTGAGGTTATGGATGTATTAGTCTAGCTAACCCTTGATCTCAACACATGAGAGGTTAGGGTTAGGGTTTGAAGAGAGAGTGAGCTTGAGGAGAGAGAAGGTGAGAATGATAATGATAATGAAAATGCTTCTCACCTGAATACATGAAACATAATGAATTATCAAATAAATGATTATTTACCATGCTTCATTAATTCAATATGAATGATTCACTATGTGAGTCATTAAGCAATAAATGATGCATTAATGACATAGTGAATCACACAAATGAGTCACAAATTTCATTAATGCAATGCCACCTTACCCCCCCAAGTCACCACTCTTCTAGAAGCTTCCCGACAGCTTACGAGAACGCCCCTCCAATCCGTGAAAACACAGAAAAAATTTAGACTGTATAAATCCAATAACCCGATACTAGAAACTGGCTTAAACCAAAGACGGCAAGTAAAAACTGTCCGAAAAGTCGTACGTGCGTAAACACACGTATGCGTCCGAACCCTTGTCGTAAAACTATACGACCTCTATATCGTTTCTCCTGGAGCAGGGAAACTCTCTGTGTGGGACTCTAAAGACTCGACACTACGCTGGCAGTGGGTTTAACCACAGACCGCAAGCGGCACTAGCTATACGTAACGGTCCCCACGTAGATGTCGATAAGAAGGCCGATGAAGAAAACCATCCGAACCCCTACTGAGCCTGATGTGACAATCTCCGTACAGTCCGGTCTGTTCGTCAAAGACTATCGCATATCAAGCCTAGGGGGCGGCAAGCGTCAGTCCCCTAATAGCTGTATAAGTCATGTCGGAGCGAAGCCCATTACACCCTGAGAAGCTACTGGAACCTACCAGTATATCTCGCTTGCCCTGGCCAGGGACTTTGCGTAATGGCTCTCTGACACAGCGCGATATCAACTCCCAATACCGGGAGAGACGAATCCTATCTAACCGCCACTGCCTCCAAGTGCTCGGGACTGCACCCAACTGCTACCTGTTTGCACGACTCCTTTGAGCCGTGGTAGGGTAGCAATCTAAGAACAGTGGGACACATTCGAGGCGAAGTAGCAGTGTCAAGTCTGCGGACTATGCTGTACTCATGTCACCTGGGAACTGTTAACTGACGATGGGTATAATACCAACCAATCAGTTCCCCGGCGAGTCCTGTCCGGTGTACCCATAACCTAACGAGCACCTGTATACTATCTCTAGTACGACGTACTGATGGCTGTGGGACAGACCATCTCCCCAACTAGGATGAGAAGCGTACACACTTAGTCTACTCCGGAATATCGATGCCCTGTCTCGATAATCCAATGACCAGGGACCTTTATAGGATGTTGCTTACAGACTACCCAGCCCCCACTAGTGTGACTGCCATCACGACGCTGGTAATCAAGCAAAGATCCTATGGGCTCTACTAATATGTATAAGTCATACGTTACAAGAAACATATGCACATATTAAAGTAGACTCAAACCAAGTAGCATACTATCATGTTTAGCAAGACTGTTATATACAACTGTGAATATCCCAAGCTTCCATTAAGTAATATACAACCTAGTATGATACAATAATGGCCCTAGGGCATATACACTAACAATCTCCCACTTGCACTAGGGCCATGAGCTGGCATATCGTAGACCTATCATCTCGAATAGCCTCTCGAACTGCGTCTGAGGAAGGGCCTTTGTGAATGGATCAGCAATGTTATTCTCCGTCTCTACTCTCTTCACCTCGATCTCCCGGCGATCTACGATCTCCCTGATCAGTTGATACCGCCTTAAGATGTTTCTGGACTTCTGATGGGACCTGGGTTCCTTCGCTAAATCTATAGCGCCGTTGTTGTCATAATACAGAGGTATTGGACCAACACTGGTAGGAACCACCTGAAGTTCTGTAAGGAACTTCTTCATCCAAACTGC
Source organism: Agapanthus africanus (assembly GCA_030015575.1). Classification (NCBI taxonomy): domain Eukaryota; kingdom Viridiplantae; phylum Streptophyta; class Magnoliopsida; order Asparagales; family Amaryllidaceae; genus Agapanthus; species Agapanthus africanus. Next base: position 61,731,783 of record JASDDO010000029.1, read on the forward strand.
TTCTTTTGCTGCATCGCAAGCAGCTATGTACTCTGCTTCCATCGTTGAGTCAGCAACGGTCTCCTGTTTGGAACTCTTCCAACAGACCGCCCCTCCATTGAGGGTAAAGACATAACCCGACATGGATTTGGAGTCATCTTTGTCACTCTGGAAGCCGGAGTCGGCAAAGGCCTCCAACTGGAGGTCTTTTCCGCCAAACATCAAGAACATCTCCTTAGTCCTCCTTAGGTACTTAAGAATGTTCTTTACTGCTATCCAGTGATTCTCCCCTGGGTTTGCCTAATACCGGCTTACAACGCTCAATGCGTATGCTACATCTGGTCTGGTACATAATATCGCATACATTATAGAGCCTACCGCAGAAGCGTAGGGTATAATCGACATGCGATCCCTTTCCAAATCAGTCTTGGGAGACATTTCTTTGGAGAGGGTGATTCCGTGACAAGCCGGTAGGTTACCGCGCTTAGAATCATCCATTTTGAATCTCTTCACTATGGTGTCTATGTACCTGGACTTCGAAAGTCCCAACATCCTCTTTGATCTATCACGATAGATCTGGACCTCAGAATGTAGGTGGCATCACCCAGGTCTTTCATGGAGAATTTATGTGACAAGAATCTTTTGACTGACTGTAACATAGGAATATCATTTCCTATTAGGAGAATGTCATCCACGTACAAGACGAGGAATACTACAGCTCTCCCTACAATCTTACTGTATATGCAAGGTTCATCTGGATTTTTGATAAAGTCAAATTCTTTGACAGCATCATCAAAACAGATGTTCCAACTCCGCGATGCCTGCTTTAGTCCATAAATGGACTTAAGCAGCTTGCATACTTTACCGCTGCTCCCACTCTGAATGAATCCCTCTGGCTGATCCATATAGACGCTCTCTTCCAAATTACCATTTAGAAAAGCCATCTTTACGTCCATCTGCCAGATTTCATAATTGTGGAAGGCAGCAATAGCAAGAAGGACCCGAATAGATTTAAGCATAGCTACTGGAGAAAAGGTTTCGTCATAGTCCAAACCAGGTCTTTGACGGAAACCTTTTGCAACAAGTCTAGCCTTATAGGTTTCAACCTGTCTATCTACACCAATCTTCTTTTTGAAGATCCATTTGCATCCTACGGGTTTTACCCCATCTGGAGCAGTGTCCAAAGTCCATACTTTGTTAGTGTACATGGACTCCATTTCGGTCCGCATTGCATCCAGCTATTTTACTGAGTCACCACTCTGAATGGCTTACTGGAAGCTAGTAGGCTCATCATAGTCAATAGTGCAATCCTCTCTATCCCCATCTATGAGAAAACCGTAGTATCTCTCGGGCGGATGAGACTGCATACTACTCCTGCGGAGTGGTGTCGGGATGTCCTATTCTTCTGAAACCTCTGGTTCTACTAAGCTTTCAGTAATAGCTTGTGGTTCTGGAATTTCTTCCAGTTCTATTGCGCTCCCACTTATCTGATTTTCTAAAAACTCAGTTTCCAATAAGCGAGCATTATGAGAAACAAAAATCTTTTGTTCCTCTGCGTAATAGAAATAATATCCTTTGGAGTTCTTTGGATATCCCACAAACTTACACTGTACTGATCGTGCCTCTAACTTGTCCGCATGCTGCTTCTTTATGAAAGCTGGACATCCCCATATCTTAATATGTTTAAGATAGGGTTTCTTTCCACACCACATCTGGTATGGTGAAGTAGGCACAGTCTTAGTTGGAACTCGGTTTAAAAGGTATGCAGCTGATTCTAGTGCATATCCCCAGAATGATCGTGGTAACTCAGCCTTACTTATCATGGAACGAACCATATCCAATAGGGCTCGATTCGTCCTTTCCGATACACCGTTTTGTTGTGGTGTGTATAGAGGAGTAAGCTGAGAGAGAATTCCATTCTCTTTTAAGTAACCCAGGAACTCGGCACTTAAGTATTCACCACCTCGATCAGATCTCAGTGTCTTGATAGTTTTGCCAGTTTGGTTTTCCACTTCATTCTTGTATTCTTGGAATTTCTCAAAGGCCTCGGATTTATGCTTCATCAAGAAGATATATCCATACCTTGAGAAATCATCCGTAAAAGTAATGAAGTAGGAATAACCACCTCGCGCATGTGTAGACATTGGACCGCACACGTCACTGTGTACGAGTCCCAAGAGCTCGCTTGCTCTTACTCCGTGTCCAGTAAACGGAGTCTTTGTCATCTTTCCCATGAGACAAGATTCACAAGTAGCATAAGATTGATATTCGAACGAATTCAAATATCCTTCTCTATGTAACTTAGTTAATCGTGTTTTATTGATGTGACCTAGTCTACAATGCCATAAGAAAGCCTGATTCATGTCTGGAGACTTTCTTTTAAGTGTATTCTGGACATTGAAAACCTGAGCTTGACTTAGTACGTATATACCGTTATTTAATGTATCTGACCCAATCAGAACTTGATTTAGGTGGATGTGGACCACATCGCTTATAAAAGTAAAATCATATCCTTCTTTAGAAAGTAAGGATACAGATATGATATTACAAGTTGTACCTGGTACATAAAAACAGTTACGCAGAATCAATATCTCCCCAGTTGTCAGTCCAAGATGATATTCCCCTACGGATTCAGCATCCATGCTCATTCCGTTAGCAACCGTGAGGGTCATATCACCTATCCTGATAACCCTACGGTTTCTCAGAGCCTGTAATGAATTACAGATGTGAGATCCTGACCCGGTATCCAATACCCAGGAAGTAGGGTTAACTGACATGCAGTTCTCTATTACAAATACACTTGAGGCTGAAGCTACAACATGCTTCATATCCTGGCTACTGGCTTTAAAAGCCCTGCAATCATTCTGCCAATGTTCATTCCTGTAACAATAGGAACGTCCCTCTTTTACTATATCCAGTCCCGAAACTTTTGCCCTTCTCTTTCCTTCTACTTCCCTGGTTTCCTTCAGGGTAGAAGCTAGAGACTGTAGAATCAAGTCAGTATCTGACCTGTTTCCCAACGTGGTCTTTTGGTCCGTGAGCTCATCAATATAGCTAGTCATTGTAAGGACGTTGTCCCCTACAGATTACCCGTCAGCTAACCTCGCTTGAATTAATTCGTTCGAGCTTTCATATCTTGTGATATGAGATTGCTCTCCATTTAAATCTTTGTTATGGAGAAAGATGGAAACTAAGTCCATCTTCTCGTGCTGCTTCTGGTATACACCATCAACTGAAGCTAACATGAGGCACTTAGCTTTCGCTTTATCTTTTTCCCTTGTCTGACGGATATCCATATCCGCGACAGTGGAAACTGGACCTGGGACGGCGGGATCTTGAGTAGTAATATGGTGGTCCAGCTTGTCATAGGCAATGGACATCTGGACAGTCCTTTGCCAGTCATATAAGTCAGATTCAGTCAATTTGTTATCTAGATGTAACCTATGTGTGGTCACAAGGTCGCTGCAATTAAGAGAGAGAGAAGAAAACATTTTAGCATGATGATGTTGCAAGTTTAGATTGGTTTTCAATTTATCTAAACAGGATGGCTCCCACTGTTTCTCGAATCCCTCCTCAAACCATAAAAGAAGAATTAGCCAGGACAATTCTCACCGTACAATTCTTGCTTAACCGTTGAGCCAGGTCAGTGTCGATACTTCGAGGGAGGTTTTCCAACGCTTTCGTGAAGTTCCTTAATTAAATAACCTCTTTTCTCAGGGGGCGTAACCCCGCTGACACCTTTCTAGGCACCTACTTGGTTTATAGCATTGATCGTTAAGTGACGAATCTCCTGATAAGTAGTATATACTCACAGTAGGATCGGGATCCAAAATATCATCGTATGATAATGTTGAAGGAATCCTACCAACATTCATCAAACTCTAAAATGGTATGCATCTGTCTGCAAATTTCAGTTTCTTTAGAAATTCTCGATGTAGATTTTTGCCCCATGCTCTTATGACCTTGACTTTGGCCAAACAAATCATAAGTCACATGTCAAGTTCTACCCGTCATTGTCCAGGTTAATTTGAACCCACCCGTACATACCCTTGACTTTGGCCAAACAAGGTAGTACGACTGTCCCAAACCAACGCATCTATCTATGCTACATATGAATATCCAATAGCTACCAAACACTGTGCCTTGACTTTGGCCAAACAAACACAGCATGAATACTATTGAATACCCAAATGAAATGACGGAGGGCTACGAATGGTTTTGGCAAAACCGTGAACGGAGTGAACTTGATATAATCGAAGGAACCTGATACTTTTTAAAAGGAGTGGTTAAAGCTCCGCAATTAAAAATTCTGATCTTTTTAAAAATAACCGAGTGGTTTCTTTTAAATTTGTTCTAACGACTTAACTTTGGTTTATTTTCTTTGCATTATAATAATGCGTCCCATCATTTATCCTATTATTGCAGAAAACAACGAAAATACCACGTCCTCTTATGCCATACGCATTCGCCATGGGGTCCCGTCATCACCCGTTAGGTTACTTAACTAACGACAGAGCGAGGGCTGGGCTAGCGCGGGTGTAAAACATAAGTGACGTCTAATAGCTATCATATATAGATATTGTACATTCGTCAGACACAATAATAAGCATTCCAGATCACAGATGAACTTTATTGGATATAGTAGCTGTAGGGTTCCTAGGCACACATTAGAGGTTCTACAACTGATCAACCAAGCCAAAATCAAATTTTTCGTACGCCAAAGAAACTCTAATGCTAGATCGTTACTAGAGGTAAGGCGAAACATGCAAGTTAACAACTTAACTAGAAAGTGAAAGTGACTACAACCTTTGTAGATCCGGTCCTCCACCTCTTTAGCTCCGTGATGACGTCCCTCCGCTGCGATCATCGAATCCTGGGCTCTGGCGATGGTTTCGTCGGAGAAATGATCGGGCTAGGTCGTCGACTTCGATGCCGAAGATGATCTACGTCGAGGTAACTCAAGATCAAGCTCCATCTTCACTTGGTCATAGAACTTGTGAAGATAACACACTCTACTACATGGCAAGAGGTATAGGATGAAGAAATAGGAAGTGGGTTCACTTTGGATTTGGATTTCTCACTCTTTTGATCATGGCACCATTGGAGGTAGCAAGGTTTCTTCTTCTTGAAGAAAAAGAAGAAGAAGAAGAAAAAGAAGATGATAAGAATAATAAAATCAATTAATGAATAATAATAAATCAAGTGATCTTATCATAATGCAACCATGGGTTAGTGTAACTAGTGTAGAGACTAAACTAGGGTTTAGGTGAATGGGTAGGTTAAGGAAAGAAACAAAATGGTCAAAGCTTTTCAGACTTCATGAAGCTTCAACTAAAAACCAAAAGAAGCCACCATTTTATTTCTTGCCCAAAAATAAATAAAATGAATAAGTAATTAAGAAAAGATAACAAAACCCTAACCATTAACCTAAACAAGGTTTAAAGCATACACACACCTAAGTTTGCATGTATCATCAAACATGATACAATCTAGTGCACAAAAATATATCACATATACTACTTGTGCACATCAAGTGAGAAAATCCATCTTAAGTGAACAAATACTATTTAATGTAAAGTAATATATCAAATATATAATTATACATCAAATCATTAAATCAACACTTGATTTAATGATCCGGTCATATCGCATATAACTGACTAATATCAAGTGTATCAATGTATCGAATCAACACTTGATCCGGTAAGCCGGCTATATCATATATAACCGTCCAATGATACAAATCGCGAGAATAGAATACAGTATCACATACTGGTATTATTCTCGGTCCCGCACATATCTCATATGCGCTCCTATTTCGTTTCGCTTGAGCCAGGCAACCTCTGTGTAGGACTCTAAAGACTCGTCAATACGCCGGTAGCAGGTGATGATCATATCAAACACCCATAAGCCGCAAGCGGTCTGCTAAACGTAACGGCCACCCGGGTATTGTGCGATCAGAAGATCAATAACCAAGCCCGCTCACACTCCTGTGAATCCAACCAGCAACACTTACCGTACAGTCCGGTCTGTTCGTCTGATTTGTCGCATATCTCGCCTAGGGGTGGTAAACGTCAGACCCTAGTAGCTTGATAAGTCATGCCAATATAAGGTCCATAACAAGTGTGAAACTACTGATAACACTTACCAGTAAATCACTGCAACCCTGGCCAGGGATTTCCAGTTATGGCAAGTCGAGCATAGCGCAACATCAACCCCCAATACCGGGAGAGACGAATCCCCTCCCATCGCTCATTGCCTCCATGTGAATCGGAACTGTACCCAAAAACCACCTGTTTGCACGACTCAGTAGAGCTGTGGTAGGGTGGAAATCAAAGCACAGTGGGAGACACACAAGACTCTATGACGATCTCGGGTCAACAGACTAAGCTGTACCAGTGTCACCAGAGAACTGCCATTTGACGTGAGGTATAATACCATCTGGGAGTTCTCGGCGAGTCCGTTCAGTGTACCCAGTCTCCACTGAGCACCCGCATACCATCTATGTCAAACACCAATGGATATGGAATCATCCATCGCCCATCACATGGGTCAAGAAGATATACGCTAGTCTACTCTGGAATATCGATGCCCCGTCTCGATATTCCCATGACTAGGAATATTGAAGGATGTACTCATGGACTACCCAGGCCCCACTAGTATGATCTAAATCATAGTCCTGGAAGTCGAGTACACATCGTAAGGGCTTTATCAACATGTAACAGGGAGACAGAAAGTATACATGTTAAGATAAAGAGCAACCAGATAGCGTACTATCATGTCGAGCAAGAAAGTCCTACCTATATATGTCCCAGCATCCACTACAATATACATCCATTGTACAGTAATGGCCTCTTGGGCATACATATAACTAACAATCTCCCACTTGCACTAGGGCCATCTGTAGCAGTGGTTGTAGTATCTAATACTCAACCATCCAATATAAGTCTCTCTCTGGGAAAAAGCCTTTGTGAGTGGATCCGCCGTGTTGTCCTCTGAGTCTACTCTCCTAACCTCGATCATCCTGGAGATCAACTATCTCCATGATCAGGTGATGCTGCCTCAGAATATGTCTGGGTCACTGATGGGACCAGGGTTCCTGGGCCAAAGCCACACTTCTATTGTCACACAATGGTAGGAACCTAGTTCATCTCATGAACCAATATACACCCAAACTGCCTCTTTGGTAGTATCTTTAATAGCGATATTACCAGCCTTTATCGTCTAGTTTGCCATGGTATCTAGCTTGGAACTCTTCCAACATACCGTCTCTCCACTGAGGGTAAAGACAATGCCTGCGACTGACATTCAGTCGTCCTTATCACCCTGGAACCTTTCCAGTGATTCTCCCCAGGATCAACTGATACCATCTCACTACAACTAGTGAGAATCCTAACATCCATTTAGATCTATCTCATAGATCCAAAGACCGGGATTTAGGAGGTATCACCTTTATCCTATTGGAGAACCTTTGTGATAAGAGGAGATCGACCGAGCGTAGTATAGGAAACTCTCTTCCTATCAAGAGTATGTTATCCACGTACGATATGAGGATGAGCACCTTACTCTCTACTACCTTTTTGTACATACAAGGTTCATCTACTATTTTGATGAAGTAAAACTCTTTGACTACCACATCAAAACAGATGTTCCAACTCCACGATGCCCGCTTTATCCTGTAAAGCAACTTGCACACGTTTCCGCTGCTCCCACTGTTTACGAAGCCCTCTGGCTGTGTACTTATAGACGTTCTCTTCTAAATCATTATTTAGAAAAGCAGTCATGGCACCCAACCACCAGATATCGTAGTCATGGTATGTAGCAATGTTAAGTAGGATCCGGATGGACTTAAGAAAAGCCACTGGAAAAGGTTTCATCATTATCCACGCCTGGTCGATGAAGAAAACCTTTAACAAGTCTAGCTTTTAAAGTCTCAACTTTTCCATCGATACCAAGTAATCTTCTCAAGATATACTTGCTCCTGATGGGGATTTAACCCTTCAAATATAGCAACCAAAGTCCATACTTTGTTGGTGTACATGAATTCCATCTCAGATCGCTAAGCATCCAGCCATTCTTACAGAGTCTCTACTCTCGATGGCCTGCTCGAAACTAGTTGGGTCATCATCTCATGATGCATTCCTCGCTCCCACTGTCATCGAGAAACCGAAGTATCTCTCTGGCGGATGAGGAACCCTACCAGATCGGCGGAGAGGCTGAGGTTCGTCAGGGACTATTGAATCCTTTGGTCCTGTCAAATCAGCTGCAGTTTTGTATAGCTGGAACCTTTCCAGTTCTACATAACTGACCTTGCCTTGATCTTGTCCGGATTTTGCTTTTGACATAGGCCGGACAATCCCAAATCTTAACTTACTTAAGAGATAGGTTCTTCCCATACCATATCTTATATGGAGTGGTAGGCACTGATTTTATTCGAACCCAATTCTATAGGTATGCAGCTTCTCAAGTGCACAACCACAAAAGGAAATAGGTAACTTAGTAGTACTCATCATAGAGCGTACCATATCATATAGGGTGCGATTGCTCCATCCCGATACACCGTTGTGCTGTGGTGTATTCAGAGGAGTAACACCGAGAGAGAATCTCATTCTCCTTTAGAATAGTCCAAGAATTCCATGCACAAGTATTCTCCTCCCTGATCTTATCATAGGACATAATACTTATACCCGGTTTTTGGTTCTCTACTTCTAACTTATATTCTGTGAATATCTCAAAAATTCAGACTTATGTTTCAACAGGAACATATGGCTGAATCTTGAGAGATCATCAGAGAATGTAATGAAGTACAAAGAACCGGTCCTGGCATGTGTAGACAGGGGACCTTACATACATCGTCATGTATCAGTCCCAAGAGTTCACAAACTCTTTCTCAGTTTCCAATAAACAGAGCTGTGGTCATCTAATCTTTGTGACATGATTGACAAGTTTCACAAGATGTAAATTCAAACTGATTTAAATATGCATCTAAATGTAACTTCAGCCAGTCGGGTCGCATTGATATGACCTAGTCTACAATGCCTCAAGAGGGATTCGTTCATTTCTGAACTCTTCCTCTTGTGTGTGTTCTGTATACTAGGAACTGTAGTTTGATTTAGAACGTCAATGCTTTTAGATAACGTGCCTGGACCGATCAACTTTTGAAATAGGAAATGTTCAAAACATTATCCATCAATACAAAATTATATCCTTCTTTAATAAATAAAGAGACTGATATGATTTTGTATATCAGGTTCGGTATCTAATAGCATTTGTTCAGAATCAATGTATTTGGAAATACAGGGTGACAGTGACCAACAGACTTGGCTCCAACACTTGCACCGTTTTCTGTCTCATGAAACCTATCACCCGTTCTCAGTTTTCTACCTTTCTGTAGCCCATGTAACGGATTACATTTGCGGGATCCTGATACGGTATCTAATACCTAGGACGTAGAGGACACTGAGAAACAGTTCTTTATAATGAACACACCCGAAGGAGATGCATCATATGCACTTTCTTCGTTTGGGCGGCATAGGAATTCTGGTATTCCCCTATTTCCTGCTCGGTCTTATAACAATTATAAGTTGGAGCGGGACCAACGTTCCCCAGCTCAGTATAATAAGCGGGTTCAGTCAATACATCCATATTATTATCTTGATTAAGGCGTGAAATGGTCGCTACTTGGAAAGAGAGAGAAGAAAACACTCTGCGTGCGCTCTTGCAAGATTACATTGGTTATATATTTTATCTAATCAGGATGGCTCCCACTGTTTTTATTAAATCCTCCTTCAAACCCTAAAAAGAAAGACTAGCCGGGATTAATTACACTCTACAAGTTCGCCAATCTTTCAGCCAGGCCAGTGTCGGTACTTTGAGGGAGGTTCCCCGTGCTTTCGCACGGACCTAATTACAATAAACCTCATTTTCCCAGAGGCGTAACCCCGTTGACACCTTTCTAGACACCTACTTGATCGGCTAATTGCAAAGTGCAAAACTCTCTCGGAAGTAACAATTACTCGCAGTGGGTATCGGGATCCAACTATCATATAGAAGGTATGCAATCTCATTGCAAATTTTAACATTTGAAACTCCCGATAATGGTTTTTACCCCTAACACCTATGACCTTGGCTATGGTCAACAAATCATAAGCACTAGTCATGTTCTACCCATCATTTCGTGATTAATTAGATCCACCCACATGACCCTTGGCTAAGGTCAACAAAGCCACATGACTGTCCTAACTAATCGCATCATATGCGGTGTAGGAAGACATCACTTAGCTACCGTACACTACGCCTCGGCTATGGTCGACAAACGTAGCACGAATACTAAGTACTCTACTTCCTAAAATGGCGGAGGGTTGCGGATGGTTTTTAAGAAAACCTTTAACGCTTTGAACTTGATCTCGTTGCGGAATCAATTGGTTTTTAAATGGAGTGTTTTTGAAGCTTTTCTAGTTTTGCTAAAGGGGTCACTCCCGTTGAAGGGATCGTCGGCCCTTTCCTCATCGAATAAGGTGCAGGATATATCATATATACCGCTGTGCAAAGCAGAAACTATAAAAGCAATCAAAAGACAAACCGAGGGTTGTAGCATCTGCCAGTTATTGCTAAAGGGGTCACTCCCGGTGAAGGGATGTCGGTCCTTTCCTCATCGAATAAGGTGCATGATATATCATAAATACGGCTGTGCAAAGCAAGAACTATAGCTACCTGTTTTATTTTTGAAATTTGATTCCACAACATCTTTTAGGTTTATTTTCTTTCATTAATCTCATTAATGAATGTCCCATCGTTTAAGTCCACCTAAACATCACAGATAAATATAACGTACGCTTATGCCATCCGCATTCGCCTCGATGTCCCGTCTGCACCGTTAGGTTAGGTAACTAACGCCAGAGTGAGGCAGGTCTAGCGCGGGTGTAAAACATAAGCAACGTCTATATAATATATCATATATACTATATACAATATCTATCTGAACAAATCACATGATCACATCAAAGATAACACAACAGAAAATATCATATGAAATATTGGATATACTAGGACGTTCGTGTTTTATTTTGAGCCTGTATAAAACACGGATTCCACGGTCGTGATGAATAGCCAATCCCACACCCTTAGACCCCTACGAGAGCGGCAAGCAACCCTACCAATTCTAGGGTTAGGAGACCCGGACTCGACTCCTCGAGATAGTCTCCCACTGGACCCTAGAACCCGGTTACTTGTGCTTCCCTCCTTGGGTCTATCCTAATGCGGAAAAGTAAATAATATACATCAACGGTGACATCTTCTGCAACCTGGAAGTGCCCCAATAAAAGAATATTACATACAAGTTCTTACATGAATGAAAATGAAAAACACTCTTCTCACATAAACCCCCCCGGCTATTCAAACACGACGATCCAATATAACATATCCAGCAACACATAACATCACATGTCATCAACGTAAGTAAATATGCCCATCTCAATTGTCGCTGACATATAGCAACGAAACCGGCGATATCACATATTACACTTACGGTCACAGAAAAGAAAGTGTAAAACTACAACAGTTGGAATCCACAACCTCCTTATACATCGCATGCCTAATCATATGAATTCCTTAGACATCGCATGCCTAACAATTATAAACCCCGCATTTTAGTCTCAATATCGAAAACACTTTTCAATATCAAGTCGGGCAATTCAACAAGATTCCCGATATTTTGATCGAATGCCCGTCGCAAACTTTATTAGGCGGCCGCACCCCCGATGCCGTCGACGAAGTGCACCAAGGCGGAACACCGCTGCCGCGAGCACCCGAACGGATGCTTTCGGCGACGGGGTTCTCCTACAGTCACTTTGTCGGGGCTATGGGACGTGGCTGTCTATTAAGTTTACCCGGCGAATATCCGCGTACGCTACATGATTGCTACGGACTTTTGATCGCATCAAAATTTCGTGGCAACCGATCAAGTGAGACTAAAGTGCTGTGTTTATAACATTCATATTAGTTATCTCATAACTACTTGTGAATTCCAAATATTGTATCACATTCCAGATAAATGGAAAATGTTAAAGTTTTCGATCGAACAATCAAATACCTAAGTTTTCCCGAAACAGCTCAACACATGAAATAAGTTTAAAAATATTCACTTCCGGCCACAGTAGCAACGGTCCAGCCATAGAAGGGTCAAGCCAACGCCTCACATGTGGCACGCCGTACTGCCCCAAACGCTAAGGTTCAAAGGGCAGTTCAAGACGGTCACATAATGGAGTAAAGGTTTGTTGTCTTCTAGAGGGTCCATTGCGTTACTTGCACTACTAGAACGTTATTAAACTACGGAAAAATCCAACAATTGGAAATTTCCCGGCAGGGGAAAAAGTGGGTATTTATATCCGGTCGAACTTTTTAACATATTCTAAAATACCCGGAAAAACACATAAACAAAGTTTGACAATCCGATCGAATCTACGAACTCCCAATACAACCCAGAAAACTCAACTCTTGAGTAGAAGTTAAAAATTCTCAGAAAACACAGCACTAACAGATAGGAATTACTGTGCAAAGAAAGTGCCAAGATGCACCTATATGGCAGCGGAACCGCTGCACATGCCATGCTCGTGCCGCGGTTCCATGGCCATGTGGTCGAGTTACGCTCACGTGCTTCACAGTAATTCTTAAAAAAGCCTGCTGAATTTTCTGGATATTTTTAATTCACAAAAATCCCCGATTTGAAAAAATGTACAGAGAATGGTTTAGGGTTAGGGTTCCGGGTTCGATCGGACTTCTAACATCGTCTACACTTCGCCTAAAGCTCTAGCTAGGCTCTGATACCACTGTAGGGTTCCTAGGCACACACTAGAGGTTCTACAACTGATCAACCAAGCCAAAATCAAATTTTTCGTGTGCCAAAGAAACTCTAATGCTAGATCGTTACTAGAAGTAAGACGAAACATGCAAGTTAACAACTTAACTAGAAAGTGAATGTGACTACAACCTTTGTAGATCCGTTCCTCCACCTCTTTAGCTCCGTGATGACGTCCTTCCGCTACGATCATCGGATCCCAGACTCTGGCGATGGTTTCGTCGGAGAAATGATCGGGCTAGGTCGTCGACTTCGATGCCGAAAATGATCTACGTCGAGCCAACTCAAGATCATGCTCCATCTTCACTTGGTCATAGAACTTGTGAAGATAACACACTCTACTATATGGCAAGTTGTAGAGGATGAAAAAATAGGAAGTGGATTCACTTTGGATTTGGATTTCTCACTCTTTTGATCATGGCACCATTGGAGCTAGCAAGGTTTCTTCTTCTTGAAGAAGAAGAAGAAGAAGAAAAAGAATATGATAAGAATAATAAAATCAATTAATGAATAATAATAAATCAAGTGATCTTATCACAATGCAACCATAGGTTAGTGTAACTAGTGTAGAGACTAAACTAGGGTTTAGGTGAATGGTTAGGTTAAGAAAAGAAACAAAATGGTCAAAGCTTTTCAAAGCTTCATGAAGCTTCAACTAAAAACCAAAAGAAGCCACCATTTTATTTCTTGCCCAAAAATAAATAAAATGAATAAGTAATTAAGAAAAGATAACAAAACCCTAACCATTAACCTAAACAAGGTTTTGTAGGGTGTTTTTCCGTCACCCCATTGAGATGGGAATACGCGTGCGCTTGTCAGGCGTACTACAGATTCCCCCTGCCTAGGGTAGGCCGGGGTTTAATGATTATGGGGATCCGAATCTCCGGCAGCCGCGAACTAAGCTGCCGTTAATTACCCCTCGCCTTTGGGGCGAGGGAACCTCCGATTAACGGGTTAAACTGGTCATGCGAACTCAATGTGCAGTGTACGTGTGTTCTGTTCTGAAAGGGGGGTTTTGGATATATCGGGAGCCACGCAGAGTTTTTACGGGGGTCCCGCTACCCGGATAGCGGGCTGGGGGTCAAGGGGGCTAGCAGCCCCCTTGCGGGGTTCGGGACAGCGCCCCGGCCCGAAAATTTTTTGGAGGGGGAGAATGTTGCGGAGTATGTGTATGTGTACATTTGTATACAAATGTATATATATATGTATATACATAAAAAGAGGGGGAAAAGGCATCCAAGGGATGCGTGGGGCAGCACCTTGGGCGCTGTGCGCTTAGGTGCTGTGTGCAGGTGCGCAAGCGCGCGCTCCACGTGTCGGCACGCGGGCGCCTTGCGCACTTGCGCAGGTGCACAAGCGCCCGCCACGTGTCGGCACGCGGGCGCCTTGCGCACTTGCGCAAGCGCGCAGGTGCGCAAGCGCGCGCGCCACGTGTCGGCACGCGGGCGCCTTGCGCACTTGCGCAAGCGCGCGCGCCACGTGTCGGCACGCGGGCGTCTTGCGCACTTGCGCTGCGCGCCGGAGAGGCACAAGAGGCTTTTAACCTGAAAAAAAGGATTTCTCAAAGGAGAAATCAGAGAGGAGTCGGGCTCCTGAATGTGTTTTGGGTTTAATGGAAGTGGTTCTTCTTCTTCCTCCTGTCGCTTGCTGGATCTTGAAGATCAAGAGATGTGAAATCTCAAAATCTCTCCTTTTTAAGATCTGATGACAGATCCAAGTTCCCCTTTGTGGGTTTTGTGGTGGAAAACTATTTAGTTTTGAAAAAGGAAGAGTAAAACTCTTGATTTAATTCAAAAGAAAGAAGAAGGTTTTGGAACCTTGAAGAAGGAGGAAAAAGCTCAGCTCTGAAACTTTTTTGGAGAGAGAAAAAGTTATGAGATATTTTCATTATCTTTTGCCTTTATAGGCTATACACTTTGCACATAGCCCCTTGGGCTTCACAAAATGGCATTTTGCCTATCAAATGGCTCATGTGCCATTTCTTTTTGCACATAAGCCATGGGCTTTACAAAAATTTGGCTTTATGCCTATTTTTCTTACATTTATCCATAAAACAAAACAAAAGAAATACAACAAAATTATTTATTACAAAATTTTTATCTTGGCATGGGGGGAGGCCGGCCGCTTCATGTTCGGGCTCGACCCGGGCATGGGCCTACTGGATCTGGGCTTGGGCCCACTTGGCTTGGGGTTGACTTTGATTTTGACTTGGTCAACCGGGGTGTAAATTTTTACCCCAACAAATTGCCCCCCATCAATAAATGCACACCACATATGTAGGTCGTGTGCATGAAATTGATGGATCTTCTTTCACGTAGAGGCGGCTTGATTTGGTTCCCACCTTTTGGGAAGCTGGCACTGCCCTTTTTACGACATGGACGGTCGGTGCTGCCCTTTTAGCGACGTGGACGGTCGGTGCTGCCCTTTTAGCGACGTGGACGGTCGGTTCTGCCCTTTTTGCGACTTGGACGGTCGGTGCTGCCCTTTTAGCGACGTGGACGGTCGGTGCTGCCATTTTAGCGACGTGGACGGTCGATGCTGCCCTTTTAGCGACGTGGACGGTCGGTTCTGCCCTTTTCGCGACATGGACGGTCGGTGCTGCCCTTTTAGCGACGTGGACGGTCGGTTCTGCCCTTTTTGCGACATGGACGGTCGGTGCTGCCCTTTTAGCGACGTGGACGGTCGGTTCTGCCCTTTTTGCGACATGGACGGTCGATTCTGCCCTTTTTGCGACATGGACGGTCGGTGCTGCCCTTTTAGCAACGTGGACGGTCGGTGCTGCCATTTTAGCGACGTGGACGGTCGATGCTGCCTTTTTAGCGACGTGGACGGTCGGTGCTGCCATTTTAGCGACGTGGACGGTCGATGCTTGATTTGACTTGCTCTGCTTCTTGCAGTGTCAGGGGTAGACTTGACTTGCTCCGCTTCTTACGGCGTCGAGTGGAAGTTGACTTGTTGATTTTGATTTGGGTTGACATCAGCATCGCTATACTGGAATATGGTACCAGGAGCGAACCATCATCTGTCATGGAGAGGACTTTGGAATTTTGGTTTTTGTTTGGCATCTGCATTGCTGCACTGGAATAATGCCAGGAGCAACTCATCATTTGCCCCGAGAGAATTTGAGAATTGATGGCTTAGGAGGCAGGTTTAGATCCCTATCACCTAAGACTTTTCAATTTTATGGGCCGTGAGGGTCCCATAAAAGCATTTTCTCCCTACGAGTCGAAAGGATCTCGTAGGCGTATTTTCTCCATAGGAGTCGTGGGGACTCTTAAGTGTGTTGCTCCTTTGTGAGTCGCAAGGCTCTCACGCGGGAATTTTCTCCTCTCAAAGTCGAGAGGACTTTGAGAGTGCATTTCATCTTCTTTCCACGAGTTTGCGCCCTTTCAGGTTTTCACAAACTCGTCGGCAGTCCTGCTGTTTTTACTCACGGAGCCCTTTCGGGTTTTCCTCCGTGCCCATTTTGCTTGTGGACATACCCCTTTTTTTTCTTTCTTTTTTTTTCTTTTTTTTTTTAGTGGGACTTTGAATGTGGTCTCACCGGTAAGACTTAGGAGAGATTGGGATTGTTTTACGCCCGTGGATTGTATACGGTTTTGCAGGATGTATGATCCAGACCGTAGGGCCGGAAAAATTTCGGGACTTTGTCGGCGTCTGCATCGCTTCACTGGAATATGGTACCAGGAACGACTCATCATTCGCCGTTGGGGTATGGGATTTGGAATTTGGTTGGCGTCTGCATCGCTGCACTGGAATTTGGTACCAGGAGCGACTCATCATTCGCCATTTGGGGACTTGGAATTTGGATCTTGTTTGGCATCAGCATTGCTGCACTGGAATAATGCCAGGAGCAACTCATCATTTGCCTTGGGAGGACTCGGGATTTGGGTTTTTGGTCGGCATCAGCACCGCTAACACTGAAGCGAAATGCCAGGAGCGACTCATCATTTGCCGTTGCCCGTTGGGGAACGATGGCTTAGGAGATAGGTTTGGGTCCCTACCACCCAAGGCTTTTCAATTTTATGGGCCGTGAGGGTCCCATAAAAGCATTTTCTCCCTACGAGTCGTAAGGATCCCGCAGGTGTATTTTCTCCTTAGGAATCGTGAGGATTCCTAAGTGTGTTGCTCCTTTGTGAGTCGTAAGGATCTCACGCAGGGGTTTTCTCCTCGCAAGGTCGAGAGGGCTTTGCGAGTGTATTTCATCTCTTTTCACGAGTTTGCGCCCTTTCGGGTTTTCACAGACTCGCCGGTAGTCCTGCTGTTTTTACTCACGGAGCCCTTTCGGGTTTTCATCCGTGCCCGTTTTGCTTGTGGACATACGGTTTTTTTTTTTTTTTTTTTTTTTTTTTGCCGCTGGTGGGACTTTAAAAGTAGTCTCACCGGCAGGATTTGGGAGAAATAGGGGTCATTTACGCCCGTGGATTGTATACGGTTTTGCAGGATGTCTGATCCAGACCGTAGGGCCGATGTGCTCAATTCGCCTGCGACTTGGAGCATTCATGTGTAGTATTTCTTGAGATATCGGCCATTGATGGGTGGCATGGGCCTTTCTCCCTCGGCACTTATTAGTTGGTAGGATCCTCCGTCGAACACTTTCTCGATGACGTATGGTCCTTCCCAGTTCGGCTCGAATTTTCTCTTGGCATGTCGATTGGGGATGATCGGTCTTTTGAGGACCAACACCAATTCACCTTTCTTGAAAGCACGGAGACGGGTTATCTTGTCATAGGCCCGTGACATTTGGGCTCGGTATAGCTCCAGATTTTGCTGCACCGCGAGCCTCTTTTCTTCGAGGGCATCGAGTTCTTCAAGTCGAAAGAGCACGTTTTCTTCCTCCGTCAACTCATGTTGGACGGCCATTCTTAAGCTTGGAACTTCAACTTCGAGGGGGAGGACCGCCTCCACTCCGAAGAGCAATGAGTATGGAGTGGACTGAGTTGGAGTACGGTGTGTGGTACGATATGCCCACAACGCCTCGTGAAGTTTGAGATTCCAGTCTCTCTTGTTGGCTGAAGCATTTTTCCTCAGGAGCTTGCATAGAGTCTTATTGAAGGCTTCGGCTAGCCCGTTGGCTCTTGGATTATAGATGGAGGAATATCTCCAGTCTATCTTGTGCTGAGTAGCGAACCTTGAGACATTGAAGCTCTTGAAAGAAGGCCCGTTGTCAGAAATGATTCTTCTTGGTGTACCGAAGCGTTATAGAATATTATGCTGGAAGAATGTCAGAATATCCTTTGTCTTAACTTCTTTTAGCGGGACAGCTTCAGCCCATCTGGAGAAGTAGTCTGTCGCGGCCAGTATGAACCGGTGGCCTTTGGATGACGGAGGATCAATTGGGCCAACAATGTCGGTGCCCCAGACTTCGAAGGGCCACGACGCCACCGTAGGATGCAATGGATTGGGATGCTTGTGAATAAAATCACCGTGAATTTGGCAGATATAACATTTCTTTGCATGCTCTCCGCAATCCCGTATCATGGTGGGCCAGTAATACCCAAGCCGTTTAATTTGCAGTCGCATCTTCGGGCCAGATTGGTGAGCACCGCAAACGCCTGAGTGAACTTCTTTCATGACTTTTTGGGCTTCGGCCGATGATAGGCACCTGAGCCAGAGTTGGTCATATGACCTGCGGTATAACGTGTCATTTACAAACACGTATCGGAGAGCTCTTTTCTTCAGCTGAATCCTCGCAGATTTTTCTTCGGGCAGCTTGTCGTATCGGAGGTACTCTATGAAGGGTTCTCTCCAATCGGGCTCATTTTGGATAATCGAAGTTTCTTCGGCAGGACTGCTCTTCTGTTCCGCGCTTTCCTCTTCTCGTAGAGAGACTGGGGGTAGAATTTGTCGGCTCCTGACTGTGATCAGAATTTGGTCCATGTCAGGACAGCCAGCTCCTTGGCTAGGCGAGCGAGTATGTCGGCTTTTCCGTTCAATGCTCTGGGGATTCTCATTAGTTCAATGTGAGTGAACCGTTTCATGAGTTCCACCACTCGGCCTCTGTACCGAGCTAACTCGGGTTTGTATATCTTATAGTCGCCGCTTACTTGGTTGACGACAAGCTGGGAGTCACCGTAAACCCGTAGCCGACGGATTTCCATTTCTATGGCGAGTTCCAAACCAGCTATCAGGGCTTCATACTCAGCTTCGTTGTTCGTTCGAGGCTCGGTGAGAGCGAAAGAACGCCGTAGGGTTCCCATTGATGGTGTGATAAACACCAATCCTATCCCTGCTTTTATCTCCGGGACGCTTGATTTACTGGAGGTCCTTATTGATGAGGATCCATCGAAGTAGAGCTCCCAACATGGCTCATCTTCCTCGAGGTGCAGCACTTGTTCGTCGGGTAACTCACAATTTAGCGGCGACCCTTCTGGTATGGGATGAGCAGCGAGAAAGTCTGTAAGAGCTTGCCCTTTTACTGCTTTCTGAGGAGTGTAAACTATGTCAAACTCAAATAGCATAACAGCCCATCTTGCCATTCTACCGGCTAGGCTCGCTCTGGTCATCAAGTGTTTGAGCGGGTCGACCTTGGAGATCAGCATAACCCGATGAGCGAGCAAATAGTGCCTTAGCTTCTTCACAGCAAATATTAGAGCCAGGCATTGTTTTTCGATTGGGGAGTAGTTGTGTTCTGCCCCGACTAGAGTTCGACTGAGGTAGTAGAGGGCATTTTCTTTTCCCTCCTCGTTATTCTGGGCAAGGAGCGCACCGAGTGACTCATCCAGCGCGGCAGTGTAGAGAATCAGCGGTTTATTTGGAATGGGAGCGGCCAGCACTGTCGGGTGCAACAAGTATTGTTTGATGCTTTCGAACGCCGCTTGACATTCGGCATCCCAGATGAAAGGAGCTCCTTTCTTCATAAGCTTTGAGAAGGGCCTACATCTCCCCGACAAATTTGAGATGAACCTCCGTATATAAGCAAGCTTGCCTTGAAAAGATCTTAGCTGCGTCAGACTCTTCGGAGGGGGCATCTCCATGATGGCCTTTATCTTTGATGGGTCAAATTCAATCTCTCGATGCCGAACTAAGAAGCCCAGGAATTTTCCCGATGACACGCCAAAAGCGCATTTCAGAGGATTCATCTTCAGGTCAAATTCCTTCAGTCTGGTGAGAACGGTCCTAAGATCCTGGATATGATCGGCCTTGGTTTCAGTCATAACGACCAGATCATCAACGTAACATTCGACGACTTTATGAATTAGGTCATCGAAGATATTGGTCATTGCCCTTTGATACGTAGCACCTGCGTTCTTCAGTCCGAACGGCATCACCTTGTAGCAATATATTCCGATCGGAGTTCGAAATACTGTGTGCTTCTCATCCTCAGGCGACATCTTGATCTGATTATATCCAGACGAGCCATCCATAAAGGTGAACAACTCATAATTTGAGGGGTCATCGACCATCATTTCCATGACCGGTAGCGGGAAGTCGTCCTTTGGGCATGCCTTGTTGAGGTCCCTGAAATCGACACAAACTCGGATCTGCCCATTTTTCTTCTTCACTGGGACTATGCATGCGATCCAGTCCGCATATTTCTCTTCCCTGATGAAGCCGGCATCGATGAGTTTCTTGGTTTCCTCGATGACCTTTTCTTCCAACTCCCTTCTCATTCTTCGAGGAGCTTGTTTGACTGGCTTAGCATCGAGAGATATAGCCAACTTATGTACGGCCACTTCAGGGGAAAGGCCAGGCATTTCTTTGTATGTCCACACGAAGCAGTCGACGAACTCATGCAGCAGGGTAATTATCTGCGCTTTCATTTCTTCTGACAAGAGCGAGCTGATGTAGGTCGGCCTTGGATTATCGGGCGTTCCTAAGTCAATCTCGGTTAGCTCGTCAAAGGTTGCTTGTCCGCCATCTTCGAGCTCTTGAGGAGCTTCTTCTGGCTCAGCTATCTCGTCGTCATCATTTGATATTTCGCTGGCCTCACCAACATGGATCATGTAGCACGTTTTGGAATCAGGTTGAATGTAGCCTATGCCCCGTCTATCTGGAATTCGTCCATCAATGAGTGCTCGGACCTGGGGCGGATACCATAGCCCTTCGTAAAACTTTGCTTCGGACTCCGTTTGATATAACCGGCATCCACACTTCTTAAAGTATTCCCGCATCTCGGGCGCATAGTATCTGGGATTGAGGACGGCTCTTATGCCTCTCTCATAGGGAAGGCATGCGACAGAAAGATCGTCCGGGTGCACAACGGGGTTTGACCCGTAAAACAGGATGCCTTTCTGTCCATTTTTCCTCCCGGGGACGTAGAAAGTTTTCAGCTGGTCTACGGTGGAGACTGACAATGCATCGAGCTCTTTGTACATCTGCTCTGGTACCCTTGTGACGGCTAGGGACCCTTCTGCGACTTTGAAGGTCTCTCGTAGTTTCGCTTGCTGCATGGGGGGCCAATCTGCACAGCTGTTGCACGGCAGGTCCTCTTCTTCTGACTCTTCAGTGTCACTGCCAAGATGAGGGCGGGCTTTGCTGCTAGATGGGCCTTCAGTAACAAATTCGTCCGTATCGCTACCGAAATGAGGGCGAGTTTTGCGGAAGGACGGGCTTCCAGCGTCGGACTCATCAGTGTCACTGCCGAAACGCGGGCGCACTTGGGTATTTTGCTTTTGAAAGTGATAGCCGGCGCAGATTTGCTTTTGAGTCTTGGGGCCGGTCTATTCTCAGTCAGTTGTGGCTTAGCATTTTGGTGGTTCATAAAGTACCGAGAATCTTCATATCGGACTTCATGCACACCGAACGGCTGGATGTCTCCGTCAATGCGTCTTTCTTCGCCATTTTTAATATACTTCATGCATTGATGGAGAGTTGACGGAATGATGCCGTAATCGTGGAGCCACGGCCGCCCCAGGAGAATCTTATAAGACGTGTCGGCGTCGATCACGTATATCTTAGCTTCAGTTTGCAGATCCCCGAATTTGATTGGCAAAGCTATAGACCCCAGAACTTGCTGGCAATTTTGGTTGAAGCCTTGAATGACAATCCTTTCCCTTGACAGGTGTCGGACGTCCATTGACAAACTCTTCAGAGTTCGCAAGTTCATGATGTTCACTGAGGACCCCGGATCAATCAATATATGATTAATTCGATCTCCGTCGCTGTACCCGGTCACGTAAAGCGGCCGATTATGCTCAGCCGTTCCCAGTAGCAAGTCTTCATCCTTAAATGTGACTGCGGCGGCATGCAAAGCGTGCTGGGCTTCTTTCATATTAATTTCCGCAAAGTGAGCCTGATACCGCTCGGGGTTTTGTAGAGCGTGAATGAGAACGTCTCTAAGCTCCTTAGATAGGACCAAGGCGTCGTAGATGCTCAGGAGAGATGGAAGCTTCCGGAGATGTGCCAAGACATTATAGTCCACCGAGGAAGGATTTATGTTTTCATCAGCCGGTTCTCTGCCATCTTCTTCATTAGCGACTTGTTTTTCCTTCCCTTTTGGGGCGTTGCCCTGATTTGGCGGTAGAGCCCTGCCGCTTCTAAGCTAGATTTGATTGGCCGTTGTGGCGAGCTCCTCATCCTCTTCGGGAAAACAGAGCTCCTCCTCGGAGTCGCTGCCAAGATGGATGGCGTAGCAAGTCACTACTGGGATCTCTTCATTGATGTCTTCTTCTAACTCCTCCAGAATTTCAGCCGCTTGTACAGGGAAGAACTCCTTCAATTGAATCAACGTTCTTTCCTTTTGTTCATATTCTTCGAGGGAATCGATATATTTTTGAATGGTCGATCTCCCTGCAGACTCTTTTTCGCACCGAGCTGCACTTTTCTTCTTCTTGAGCTTCTTGGATTTTGAGCCTGATGGAGCCGCATAGGCAGCTGGACTGGTAGGCTTTTTCTGTCCTTCCCATTCCATCCTGGGCTCTTTCTGAAGTAGCTTTAGCATCTTCTTCGTCTTATTAGATATGTGCGTACTCCACGGAGGCCGCGATGAGTCAGTTTCATTTCTTAGGGCCGCGGGTTCGGCTGTCTGCTCCCAGAAGGCTTCGGCTTCCGTCTGTATAAAGTTGGCGGTTGCAACTTGATTGTTCACCAACACGCTTTTGGATAGCTCAATCTCTCCAGCCTTGTACTGCTTCTCGACCCAGTCTTTGAAGATATAGCAATCCTCGATCGCATGGCTCACTACTCGGTGGTACGGGCAATACAGAGGATTGTCGGTCATTTTTGCTTCTTGGGGTCTTTTCGACTCCGGCAGTTGTAGGCCGTTGTTCAAGGCATCTTTAAATATCTTGCGAACCTTGTCCCTTCTGAAAGAGTAAACCTTATTCTTTTTCTCCTCTAGGGTGGGCCCATCTCCTCCCAGCAATGGCTTTCGAGACCGGTTAGTTTTGGATTCGGCCGCCTTTCGCTTTTCTTCATTGTCGGAGGCATTGAAGACATTGGTACTGCTGGAACTCCCGCTTCTACGGTTGTCGTCCCGCTTGCTTTTCCAGGTTTTGTCTCTCTGAGTGTCCGGCGAGGACTCTTGCTTTGAGCGTTCCAGCATTTGGACTTTCTTGGTTAGCTCCTGAAATGTCTTGAGGCCCGCTGTACACAAGAATGGGACCATCCAATTGCTGAGGTTCCCAATGAGAAGGCTGACGGACTGGTCCTGCTCCAGCGGCGGTTCGCATTTGACTGTGAGATTACGCCATCGGGCGATAAAGTCGGTGTTGCTTTCATTCTTCCCCGGCTTAGTCCTCACAAGGTCGGCAATGGAGATTTTATCACTGACACTCATGAACCTTTGCCGAAACAGGGACTCCATTTGGGCAAAGGTAATGACGGACCCGTCCGGTATACTCGCATACCAGTCGAAGGCGACGCCGGTCAGGCTGTTGACAAACTGACGAAGAAGGAGCGCGTCATTGCCCCCTATATTTCCGCACGATGCTTTGAAGTGGGCGACGTGCTGGTTTGCATTCCCCGTTCCATCAAATCTTCCGAACTTAGGAATGACGTAGCCGCTTGGGAACTCAATCAGATCGTACTGCGCGGGATATGGCCGCCCACTACTGCCGATTTCTTTCTGAGCTTCAGCTTCGGCCACTAATGTTTTAACCTTGCTGGTGACCAAATCCATTATCCGATCCTGTGTTAGCGGGATGGTGCTATCTGGGGCCAAGGCGTCCCCAGAAGCGGAATGTAGCCGGCTTTCATTTGGCTCGACCAGTCTTGGTCCCAAAGGAACAGGCATTGGCTGCCTCGGATTGTCCTCACCCGGCTGATTAGTAGCGGCTTGCGCTTGATTAGGAGGCGCTCGAGCAATTTGAGCCGTAAGCTGCATCACCACATTCGTTAAGTCGTCAATCTTCGAATAGAGCTTGGCCATCTCTTTATCTTTGCTCCTGAGCTGTTTTCGAAGCTCTTGAAGCAGCTCTTGCTCCGCAGTCCTGGGGCGGAAAGTCGGCTCTTCCTCGCTGTCCGAGCTTGACTCTGCATGGACCGAGGGGTCTTTCTGCCTATCATCCTCATCGAGAGGGTTTTCTTCATCCAGCGGGGGCGGCTGTTCTTGGGCGGCAGCAACCACATTCAGGCTAGATTGGGCTTGGGATGTGGTGGCCCCGTCCTTGCTTTTGCTGTGAAGGTTGTCGCTAGGGCGCCCGCCCGCCATATAGACCGTATGGATGGTATATCCGGACGTCTTTCTATCATCGGCAGCTGATTTCATGGGTCGCTGTCTTGACCCCCTTGTTTCGGTAGCTGGTAGTCGATTGAAGGCGGCTGGCCTAACCAGGTTCTTAAATGGTGCTGGCGCATCTTTTCTGGGTTTGCCCCGCTGCTTTCGTGCGGCACAGAGCGCTTGATAGAATCTTGAAGAGATAGTGTCGTACTTTTTCTGTTGGGGCGGGGACACGTCTCTTTGTGGCACTGTTCGGACCGCTGTCTTCTTGATTCTGGCGGTCATAGCGCTTTTCTGAACCCACTTCAGAGGCTCGAAGGAATTGCTGATTCTTACGTCCGACTCAGCCGTCGTCGCGGGGAAACCCTGCACTTGGAACTTCACATGATTCCATTTGGCCGAAGACTTGGCCCTTTTGTTGGCTCGATACCTGAGCCGCTTCTGCCTTAACTTTTCTGTTCTAAGCACCTGGCAGACTTCAGCTCTTTGGGAAGACGCCGCAGACCGGGCGACGGAGGGCTTTGGAGATACGCTCGATTGTGCGTTTGTTGGAGTCATCGCTTGAGCTCGTCCGCGACATTTGTTGTTGCCCTTCGCACCGGAAGTCTTGCCCCCAGCTAGAGCGTCAGGGAATCGTTCAGACACCATCTTAAGTTTCGGTTGTGGTGCCTTAGCAATCACAACATTCGGCCTCTTGCCCCTTGGGACCTGCTTGACCTCCTGTTCCGCCGGGATTTCCGCCAGATGAGTGCTTCCAGCAGGGTAGATGATGACGGAGCCAAACTGGCGGGGCGGTTCCTCCCACTGTCGACTGAGGCTTGCAGGGAGAACCACACGAGCGTTGATCTTGACCACGTATGGAATCGGGGTCACGTTGGAAGCTGAATTCATCTGGAGAGACATTGTCGTCGAAGGTTGATTGCTGCATAGAAAAGAAAATATCATTTCAGTATAGACAATAGATATGTATATTAATTGAGTTCGCATGAACGTTTAACCCGAAATGTGGGAGGAGAGATTGGTCCCATCGGGCGTGCCAGAATCTGTAGGGTGTTTTTCGTCACCCCATTGAGATGGGAATACGCGTGCGCTTGTCAGGCGTACTACAGATTCCCCCTGCCTAGGGTAGGCCGGGGTTTAATGATTGTGGGGATCCGAATCTCCGGCAGCCGCGAACTAAGCTGCCGTTAATTACCCCTCGCCTTTGGGGCGAGGGAACCTCCGATTAACGGGTTAAACTGGTCATGCGAACTCAATGTGCAGTGTACGTGTGTTCTGTTCTGAAAGGGGGGTTTTGGATATATCGGGAGCCACGCAGAGTTTTTACGGGGGTCCCGCTACCCGGATAGCGGGCTGGGGGTCAAGGGGGCTAGCAGCCCCCTTGCGGGGTTCGGGGCAGCGCCCCGGCCCGAAAATTTTTTGGAGGGGGAGAATGTTGCGGAGTATGTGTATGTGTACATTTGTATACAAATGTATATATATATGTATATACATAAAAAGAGGGGGAAAAGGCATCCAAGGGATGCGTGGGGCAGCACCTTGGGCGCTGTGCGCTTAGGTGCTGTGCGCAGGTGCGCAAGCGCGCGCTCCACGTGTCGGCACGCGGGCGCCTTGCGCACTTGCGCAGGTGCGCAAGCGCGCGCGCCACGTGTCGGCACGCGGGCGCCTTGCGCACTTGCGCAAGCGCGCAGGTGCGCAAGCGCGCGCGCCACGTGTCGGCACGCGGGCGCCTTGCGCACTTGCGCAGGTGCGCAAGCGCGCGCGCCATGTGTCGGCACGCGGGCGCCTTGCGCACTTGCGCAAGCGCGCACGCCACGTGTCGGCACGCGGGCGTCTTGCGCACTTGCGCTGCGCGCCGGAGAGGCACAAGAGGCTTTTAGCCTGAAAAAAAGGATTTCTCAAAGGAGAAATCAGAGAGGAGTCGGGCTCCTGAATGTGTTTTGGGTTTAATGGAAGTGGTTCTTCTTCTTCCTCCTGTCGCTTGCTGGATCTTGAAGATCAAGAGATGTGAAATCTCAAAATCTCTCCTTTTTAAGATCTGATGACAGATCCAAGTTCCCCTTTGTGGGTTTTGTGGTGGAAAACTATTTAGTTTTGAAAAAGGAAGAGTAAAACTCTTGATTTAATTCAAAAGAAAGAAGAAAGTTTTGGAACCTTGAAGAAGGAGGAAAGAGCTCAGCTCTGAAACTTTTTTGGAGAGAGAAAAAGTTATGAGATATTTTCATTATCTTTTGCCTTTATAGGCTATACACTTTGCGCATAGCCCCTTGGGCTTCACAAAATGGCATTTTGCCTATCCCATGGCTCATGTGCCATTTCTTTTTGCACATAAGCCATGGGCTTTACAAAAATTTGGCTTTATGCCTATTTTTCTTACATTTATCCATAAAACAAAACAAAAGAAATACAACAAAATTATTTATTACAAAATTTTTATCTTGGCATGGGGGGAGGCCGGCCGCTTCATGTTCGGGCTCGACCCGGGCATGGGCCTACTGGATCTGGGCTTGGGCCCACTTGGCTTGGGGTTGACTTTGATTTTGACTTGGTCAACCGGGGTGTAAATTTTTACCCCAACAGGTTTAAAGCATACACACACCCAAGTTTCCATGTATCATCAAACATGATGCAATCTAGTGCACAAAAATATATCACATATACTACTTGTGCACATCAAGTGAGAAAATCCATCTTAAGTGAACAAATACTAGTTAATGTAAAGTAATATATCAAATATATAATTATACATCAAATCATTAAATCAACACTTGATTTAATGATCCAGTCATATCGCATATAACCGACAAATATCAAGTGTATCAATGTATCGAATCAACACTTGATCCGGTAACCTGGCTATATCATATATAACCGTCCAATGATACAAATCGCGAGAATAGAATACAGTATCACATACTGGTATTATTCTCGGTCCCGCACATATCTCATATGCGCTCCTATTTCGTTTCGCTTGAGCCAGGAAACCTCTGTGTAGGACTCTAAAGACTCGTCAATACGCCGGTAGCAGGTGATGATCATATCAAACACCCACAAGCCGCAAGCGGTCTGCTAAACGTAACGTCCACCCGGGTATTGTGCGATCAGAAGATCAACGAGCAAGCCCGCTCACACTCCTGTGAATCCAACCAGCAACACTTACCGTACAGTCCGGTATGTTCGTCTGATATGTCGCATATCTCGCCTAGGGGTGGTAAACGTCAGACCCTAGTAGCTTGATATGTCATGCCGATATAAGGTATATAACAAGTGTGAAACTACTGATAACACTTACCTGTAAATCACTGCAACCCTGGCCAGGGATTTCCAGTTATGGCCAGTCGAGCTTAGCGCAACATCAACCCCCAATACCGGGAGAGACGAATCCCTCCATCGCTCATTGCCTCCATGTGAATCGGGACTGTACCCAAAAACCACCTGTTTGCACGACTCGGTAGAGCCATGGTAGGGTGGAAATCAAAGCACAGTGGGAGACACACAAGACTCTATGACGATCTCGGGTCAACAGACTAAGCTGTACCAGTGTCACCAGAGAACTGCCATCTGACGCGAGGTATAAAACCATCTGGGAGTTCTCGGCGAGTTCGTTCAGTATACCCAGTCTCCACTGAGCACCCGCATACCATCTCCGATGTCAAACACCAATGGATATGGGATCATCCATCGCCCATCATATGGGTCGAGACGATATACTCTAGTCTACTCTGGAATATCGATGCCCCGTCTCGATATTCCCACGACTAGGAATATTGAAGGATGTACTCATGGACTACTCAGGCCCCACTAGTATGATCTACATCATAGTCCTGGAAGTCGAGTACACATCCTAAGGGCTTTATCAACATGTAACAGGGAGACAGAAAGTATACATGTTAAGATAAAGTGCAACCAGATAGCGTACTATCATGTCCAGCAAGAAAGTCCTACCTATATATGTCCCAGCATCCACTACAATATACATCCAATGTTGAGTAATGGCCTCTAGGGCATACATATAACTAACAGTAGCAATCCGCATTTGCTTTGAGCCTGCAATAAAAGACGGATTACACAGTTGTGATGAATAGCCATTACCCCATCCTAGACCCCTACGGGTACGGCAAACTACCCGCCAAGTACCCGAAGTGAAGCGGTCTCCCTCAACAACGTGAGTAGGCCACTAAACACTTCGACGTACCCGGTTGTTTGTGCACCCCACCTTGGGTCTGTCCTAGGAGCAAAAACAATAAAAAGATATAATACAACGGTAGCTACAACCGCAACCTGGATCTGCCCCGCAAAAGAATATTACATCAAATTACATTTACATTGAATGAATGAAAATAAAACCCATCTCAAAACCCCGGCTAATCATCACAACAGTCCAATACAGTTCATATACACAAACAGTAAACATTACAGAAATGTGCAACCCCCTGCCAACCGATATACTTGCAGTTAGGGGAGGTTTACGAACACATTAAACATTACAGATAAAAACCTAATTAGCAAATATCTTAGAATATCGATTGATTACCATATTCCGTGTCTACCCCAAAAGCAAACCTGTACTGAAGTAACCTGGGTAGAAACAGAACATACAGGAAGACAAAAACCCAAAAATTATGAATTACTGTGAAACTCCGAGTCAACTCAGCGTTGACTCGGCGGCGGATCCGTGGCAGAAGCACTCTATTGCCGCGGATCCGCGGCCGTTTTGCCGAGTCACTGGCTCATATTTTCCCACTATTCATTAATTTCCCTGCTGTGAATTTTAAGGTATGTCAAAAAAAATTTCAGAAACTTTCAAAATTAACAGAAACTTAGGGTTTCGAATTTTTGTTTTCGTGTTTTTTTGTCGATCGAACTTCTAATCAATTGCTAAGAAGCTAGCAATGGTTTAGTTGGATCTGATACCACTGTAAGTCCATGTCACGCACCCCACGAACTTGCGAGGAGCCGGAATATATGAAAAACGATTATCAAAGTTTCGTAACACGGACTTGAGCGCATGAATCGTTATCTAAACCATTGCTAACTATCTACTAGAGGTATAACTACTCGGATACGAAGTTATACCTCACGTTACTTGTCCTTCGGGTCTTCATCACGGTCCTCCACTCCTCATAGGCTCCTTGGAACATGACACCTCAACGGCCTCCTCGAATCAAAGACGATCCACCCGAAAGCACCTACGCCAAGCTTAATCTCAAACTTGAGATAACTAGGTTGCTTAAAGTGCTAATCTAAGCTACCTAGGGGATATAGAGTGAGGTTATGGATGTATTAGTCTAACTAACCCTTGATCTCAACACATGAGAGGTTAGGGTTAGGGTTTGAAGAGAGAGAGAGCTTGAGGAGAGAGAAAGTGAGAATGATAATGATAATGAAAAAGCTTCTCACTTGAATATATGAAACATAATGAATTATCAAATAAATGATTATTCAACATGCTTCATTAATTCAATATGAGTGATTCACTATGTGAGTCATTAAGCAATAAATGATGCATTAATGACATAGTGAATCACACAAATGAGTCACAAATTTCATTAATGCAATGCCACCTTACCCCCCTAAGTCACCACTCTTCTAGAAGCTTCCCGACAGCTTACGAGAACGCCCCTCCAATCCGTGAAAACACGGAAAAACTTTAGACTTTATAAATCCAATAACCCGATACTAGAAACTGGCTTAAACCAAAGCCGGCTAGTAAAAACTGTCCAAAAAGTCGTACGTGCGTAAACACACATATGCGTCCGAACCCTTGTCTTAAAACTATACGACCTCTATATCGTTTCGCCTGGAGCAGGGAAACTCTCTGTGTGGGACTCTAAAGACTCGACACTACGCTGGCAGTGGGTTTAACCACAGACCGCAAGCGGCACTAGCTGTACGTAACGGTCCCCAGGTAGATTTCAATAAGAAGGCCGATGAAGAAAACCATCCGAACCCCTACTGAGCCTGATGTGACAATCTCTGTATAGTCCGGTCTGTTCGTCTAAGACTATCGCATATCAAGCCTAGAGGGCGGCAAGCGTCAGTCATCTAATAGCTGTATAAGTCATGTCGGAGCGAAGCCCATTACACCCTGAGAAGCTACTGGAACCTACCAGTATATCTCGCTTGCCCTGGCCAGGGACTTTGCATAATGGCTCTCTGACACAGCGCGATATCAACTCCCAATACCGGGAGAGACGAATCCTATCTAACCGCCACTGCCTCCAAGTGCTCGGGACTGCACTCAACTGCTACCTGTTTGCACGACTCCTTTGAGCCGTGGTAGGGTAGCAATTTAAGAATAGTGGGACACACTCGAGGCGAAGTAGAGTGTCAAGTCTGCGGACTATGCTGTACTCATGTCATCTGGGAACTGTTAACTGACGATGGGTATAATACCAACCAATCAGTTCCCCGGCGAGTCCTGTCTGGTGTACCCGTAACCTAACGAGCACCTGTATACTATCTCTAGTACGACGTACTGATGGCTGTGGGACAGACCATCTCCCCAACTGGAATGAGAAGCGTACACACTTAGTCTACTCCGGAATATCGATGCCCTATCTCGATAATCCAACAACCAGGGACCTTTATAGGATGTTGCTTACAGACTACCCAGCCCCCACTAGTGTGACTGCCATCACGACGCTGGTAATCAAGTAAAGATCCTATGAGCTCTGCTAATATGTATAAGTGATACGTTACAAGAAACATATGAACATATTAAAGTAGACTCAAACCAAGTAGCATACTACCATGTTTAGCAAGACTGTTATATACAACTGTGAATATCCCAAGCTTCCATTAAGTAATATACAACCTAGTATGATACAATAATGGCCCCTAGGGCATATACACTAACAGACGACCCGTACTCATCTCGGTCTAGCTACACGCGACACCGTTCTGATTGCGGTTATTCTACTACATACACAATTTAGAACCAATCAGGGCTGCTGCTGCTAGGTGAATGTGTGTGTGTATGTGAGAGTTATGAGAATGAGGAGGAAAGAAATGAGGCACCCTAGTCAACCCTTCTCTCTCTCTCTCTCTCATTAAATGAGTATGGCTCAAGCCATATTGCCTATACTCTCTCTCCCCCTCCAAGTGAACAAAATCCACATCATTTCTCATATAAAATAAAAAAGAAAACAACACACACAAATAAAAACCCAAATTCACCTAATAAGAATCAATTAACTTAAAGAGAATGGGTTAATCCATCATGCTTTCTAATCATGGTCTAACCCCATCTCTTAACCCTAGTTTACATGCACAAGTGCGTGTGTGCCCAGAAAAATCATAATAAAATATTCATTAATTAGGATAAAATATTTGAAACTTAATTTGGTAAAGTTTTTATTAAAACTATATGCTAAAATATAATTAACCCCTAAACACAACCTAAGGTGTTACAATCTTCCCCCCTTAAAGAAAATTCGTCCACGAATTTTAAAATACAAGCTACACATACCTTCAGAGAGATGAGGGAACTTCTTCCGCATCTCGCCCTCAGCCTCCCAAGTGATCTCTTTACCGTTTGGGACGCGCCAAAATACCTTCACTGATGGCAAGACCTTCGATCGAAGTTTCTTCACCTGCTGGTCCAATATTACGACCGGCTGTTTGGTGAACGAAGGATCACGCTCGAACTAAATGTTCTGGCGCTGAATCCAATGAGAAAGGTCATGAAGGTAATTGCAAAGTATCGACATAGGGAATACGGGGTGAATACTCAATAATCTGGGTGGAAGTGACAAACTAAAGGCAACGAACCAACTCGCCTTAAGGATCCTAGAAAAAGACTTACTATCCTGGAAAGCTTCCCAAAATTCAACATGTCGTTTATCGGAAATTTCCGTTGGAATACATGATCTGCCATTGCGAACTCGAATCTGCGACCATCTTGGTCGGCATCTAATCTCTATCCGAAATGGACAATTCTCATCCTGACCTAAAACAACTGGATCATTTCTGAAGTTTCTAAACAAGCTGAGGTCCAATAATCCTACAATACGGAGTTAGGAAAACAGACTGGTGATCGACACGACCTAACCTCTAAGCCTAAAGGTTACCAATTGGAGTGTCTCCTGATAACTTCTATCAAAGGAGAACCCTATCGATGGAAAACGACGATCCCCAACTGTCGACAACAATTTCTAAATACACACAACTTAACAAGAACAACGGAGCAACTGAGTATCACCGGATGACAAGCATCCGAAAGGAGTTGTAAGTCCATGCTACCTCTCCCGGTACTTTCGGGCATGCGGAATTTGGTGAAAAACAATTTTCTTAGAGGTGGTAACATGGACTCAAAACCGGATCTTTGTTAAACATCTAACTAACAACCTAACTACGAGTTGCTAACTACTCGGTTAGGGGGTTATACCTTTCTTTTTCTCGAACTCCTTCGTCTTCAAGATTCGATGGTCGTCCGAATCGGCTTCTCCCCGTCGTCTCCTTACGCCGAAGATAGATCCACCTGAAAGCTTCAACCTTTGACTCCTTCTTCGAACTTTGAAGAAACTAGTTCACTAGGTTTGCTAAACCTTGTGAACTAGAGTGAGTAGAGAAGAGTTTGTATGGGATTTTATCTATGGTTCTTGGTTCTCAACTCATGAGACAAGTGAACCATAGAGTCAAGAGAGGGAGAGCAAGAGGAGGAAGATGAGAGCTCAAGAACAAGAGAGAGAATGAGCATGAAAGAATGAGAGAAGACTTTTCTCATT
This sequence comes from Agapanthus africanus, assembly GCA_030015575.1. Taxonomy (NCBI): domain Eukaryota; kingdom Viridiplantae; phylum Streptophyta; class Magnoliopsida; order Asparagales; family Amaryllidaceae; genus Agapanthus; species Agapanthus africanus. The sequence continues at coordinate 61,764,949 of JASDDO010000029.1, forward strand.
TGGCTCTCATAATCCAAAACAATCATAACACCTCATATCAATCAAGTATTATGTGATGGTTTAAGCAACCATAGCCATATCATTTCATGCACTCATTTTGCACAAAAGAGCAAGCAAGCAAAAGTCTTTGCCATGAAATGATAGCTATAGTTATCATGATGGTCCACTAGTCAAGCCTAGTCAACCGGTCAACAAAGTCAACAAGTCCACAAAAGTCAACAAGTCAACAAAGTCAATCCCTCAACAACCATGTCACCATAATACTTAATTAATCTAATTGTTAATCATATATCATATTCTCATTAGGGTTGAGCAAAAAGTCAATAGTCAACGGTCAACGGTCAACAACCCTAATGAGAATCCTCTGCCTCTGTCTCTCCGTCAACTGTGCATACACACCCGCATCCGCGTTCCGAGGAACACGAATACACATTGGATAAATCCAATCCCAAAAGGTACACTAGGATCTGGCCTAAACCAAAGCCCGCTAGTGTAAACTGTCCGGACACTGTACGTGCACAAGTGCACGGATGTGACCGAACCCTGTCGCAAAACCATACGACTTCTACTCTTTTTGCCTAAAGGCGAATAGCTTTCTGTGTGGGACTCTAAAGACTCGACACTACGTTGGCAGTGGGTTTAACTACAGACCGCAAGCGGCACTAGCTGTGCGTAACGGTCCCCAGGTAGATGCCGACAAGAAGACTGACGAGGCGAAACCCATCTGAACTCCTACTGAGCCTGAATGTGACATTCTCCGTACAGTCCGGTCTGTTCGTCTGATACATCGCATGGCGGGCCTAGGGGGCGGTAAACGTCAGTCCCCCAATAGCGGTACAAGTCGTGTCGGAGTGAAGCCCAAAACACCCTGAGATAACACGGGAAGCCTACCAGTATATCTCGTTTGCCCTGGCCAGGGACTACTCTGTTGGAGATAGTGCCCTCAGAGTCAATTATTAGGTCACAGGTACGTGATTGCAATGATTGATGGAGGACCTATCCCGATAGGACAGTCTTACTCGAGATGATAGTATGCTATCTGGTTTACCTTTATTATCGTGTACTGTTTTAGGTGACCTGACACGTCGCTATTACACGTTGATAGAGCCCCTAGGATTCTTGCTTGACCACCAGCAGTATGAGGGCGATCATATAAGTGGGAGCTGGGGGTCTATAAGCGCATCCTTAAAAGGTCCCTAGTCGTGAGAGTTTCGAGACAGGGCATCGATACTCCAGAGTAGACTAGTGTATACAGTCGAGACCCCGACGAGGGGCGGTGGCCGGTCTCACAAGCCACTGGTGTCAGTTGGATCACCTAAGATGTATACAGGTGCTCATTGGGTTATGAGTACACCGGACAGGACTCGCCGGGAACATGCTAGTTGGTCATATACCAGACGTCAGATGGCAGTTCCCTGGTGACATGTGTACAGGTTAGTTCATCGACCTGGGGATCATCATTTGTCTTGTGTGTGTTCCCACTGTACTTTGATTACTACCCTACCACGGCTCAAAGGAGTCGTGCAAACAGGTTTTAGTTGGGTACAGTCCCGAGCCACATGGAGGCAGTGAGCGTATCTTCAGGGGTTCGTCTCTCCCGGTATTGGGGGTGAGGTCGTGCTGTGTCTAGGAGAGCCATTACACGAAGCCCTCGGCCGAGGCAAGGAGATTTACTGGTAGGTATTCCAGTAGTATCTCAGGGTGTTCTGGGCTACACTCCGACACGACTTGTACCGCTTTTGGGGGTCTGACATTTACCAACCCCCTAGGCCCGCCATGCGATGCTCATAGACGAACGGACCGGACTGTACGGATATTGTCACTGACAGGCTCAGTAGGGTTGTTAGGCTGAGTTCGCTCACAGACATCCCTTTTAGTCAGTACCTGGTAGCCCGTTACGTATTGGCTTATACCTCTGACGTGCTAGTGGTTAAATCCACAACCAAGGGGTTGACGAGTCTTTAGAGTCACCCACATTCTGTCACTCAGCTTTCGGGCGAAAGGTTGTAGAGGCCGTATGGAGATATGGCAAGGTCCGATCAGATACGTGCGGTATTGCACGGATCAGGATCGGACAGTCTGTACTATAGGCCGTATGGTTATATGGCAGGGTTCGATCAGATACGTGCGGTATTGCATGGATCAGGATCGAACGGATATTACTAGCCTGCTTTGGTATAAGCCGGGTCCTAGTATAGTACAGTGTAGATTTTGTCTCCTTGCATTTGTATTTCGGTCGAAATACAGATGCGGGTGTGTTTGCACAGTATCGGGGTTTTCCTGTAATTTATTACGGGACCAGTTTTCTGGAGTTGCCAGTTTGCTTTCCGTTTCGGCCAATTTCCTTTGTATCGTTCATTGGCCGAAGATTGGTGGAGGAGGGCTTATTTGCATTGTTGCAAATAAGTATTTGTGGAGGGGGTATTTGCTTATTGTTGTATCATGATAGTCTCTCATTGACCTTGACTTCTAGCTATCATGATGGCTTGACTTTGTTGAGTTGATGGTTGTTGATTGAGTGTTGGAATTGTTGTGATCATTTGGTTTCTTTTCATCATCACTCACTTTCCACCCACCCCCTTGTCTTTGTTCTTTCTCTCTCCAATCACACACAAAGGGGGGGGGGCGGCCATTCCTTGGCATGGGAGGGGATTCATTTTTCATTATGTGTGTAGCAATTTTGGTTCTCATGGTGCCAAGGAAAAATGCTCTCTTGTTCATCCAAAAACATCCTTTATTTCCTCCACCAAAATGGCAATTCCACAACCCCAAAATGAGACTTCTTCACTACACATTCTATAGTATATCTTGGGCACGTCGAGTAGCCGGCTTCGTGCCCGAGTTGCCTCGGCATTGAGGTGGGAGCCCGTAAAAGAAGTAGGCGGTGTGGTGCACTTCCGGCGACGAGGAGGAGACCGGACATTCCACAGGAGATCGGGACGATGACGAGAAGACCGGAGGACTTGGATCGTCGGTATATCTCTATTCCCTTTCTTGTAGTTGGCTAGGACTAGTTAGTGGTTCGATCCGGGTTTTAGTGCGCGGCGGTTTGCCAGTTCAAGAAAAATTTAAAGTTTATCACCGCTTCCGCATTTGGCCGTCGGATTGACGGCCGGGGCGCCGCCGTGCACTTACATTGGTATCAGAGCCTCGCCATTAACTTCGTCTAGCTTCGTTTGATGTGTTTTTCAGTTCCGATCGACCAAAATTCCAAAAACCCAATTTTAGTTCACATCAGTTTTCTGTTAAGATTTTTTGGTGTCCAAAATTTTTTCAGGTTACAGAAAAGTGATCTACCAAAAGATATAAGAATTCTGCAGAAATACGATAAAGTGATTCCTCTGTCAGAGCGCGGAACCGCGGCCAAAAACCCCATTGGGCCGCGGTTCCGCCGCACTGTAGCGAGATCATGTTATCATGTTTCTTCAGTTTCTTTCTGGAATCAAAATAGGGGTTTTGGAAAAATATTTTTGGGCCCAAAATTTCTGTGAGTGCTACAGTATTGCTTTGGGGCCCACTTGTTAATTTTTGGTCAATCGGAAAATTTTAAACACATTTTTCACAGTTTTTACATTATATCTGCGACCGTGAATGTCACTTGATCGGTAAATCCGGTCTAACTGCTATAGCCCGGTTTGACGGATTTGCGAACGTGACTTTCACGTTGATGTTCTGTTTTTGCTGTGATGTTGCGGATCGGTCGTGGGGGATAGCCTGGATGCAATGCTAGTACAGTTGTGGTTGTATTATGTACATTTGATATTGCGGGGCGAGCGTCCGACATGTGGACTGCCGTCACTGCCTGTTTGTATTATTATTTTGGGGCACGACCTGGTTGCGGTCGATGTACCCGGTGTATGTATATTTTACTTTCTGTACTAGGATTGCCCCGCGGAGGGATGCACGGATAGCCGGGTTCTAGAGGGCAACAAGCCCGCATCTCATGGCATTGGGACGGAGGGGGCTTCACTCTAGGATTGGCGGGCTATACGCCGCACTCGTAGGGGGTACAGGTTGACCCAGGAGGGGTGCCCAAGTTGCCGGATTCCGTGGAGTGCTGGGTGGTCCATTCACGGAGCTGAAGGGGGCTGCCTCGCTTCAGGTTTTGGCGGGTGACTTGCCGCGCCCGTAGGGGTCTAGGATTTTATTGCACAGGCTATCCACACGACCAGGGGAACGTCGGGTTTCAGTAGTGGCTCTGTGAAACCCGGGGATCCCAGATATCTGTATAGTTTCTGTGATGCTGTACATTTCTGTGATGTTGCATTTTATTCACGCCTTGAGCGAATATAATATATTGGTATATATATTAGTAGATGTTGTATATGTTTTACATCCGCGCTAGTCCTGTCCCCGCTCTGTCGTTAGTTAGCTAACCTAACGGGTAATGACGGGACCCAGTGGCGAATGCGGATGGCATATACGTACATCAGTATATTTTCGTTCTTTGTGGTGTGATCAATTGATGGGACTGCATTGATTCGGATCAATGCAAGTTAAAAACAAACCTAATCTGATGTTGTTGGAACACTTTTCAAAAAGCTGTTATTGCAAGGACGTTCACTTTTGTTTTGCATCGCGGTATTCATTTAGAATATCCTGCTCCTCAGTCGACGAGGCAAGGGCCGAGATCCCTTCACCGGGAGTGACCCCTTAGGCAATAAGTTTGCGTCAGGGCATTAACTGTTGGAGATAATGCCCTCAGAGTCAATTATTGGATCACAGGCACGTGATTGCGGTGATTGAGGGAGGACCTATCCCGGTAGGACAGTCTTACTCGAGATGATAGTATGCTATCTGGTTTACCTTTATCATCGTGTACTGTTTTAGGTGACCTGACACGTCGCTATTACACGTTGATAGAGCCCCTAGGATTCTTGCTTGACCACCAGCAGTATGAGGGCGATCATATAAGTGGGAGCTGGGGGTCTACAAGCATATCCTTAAAAGGTCCCTAGTCGTGGGAGTTTCGAGACCGGGCATCGATACTCCATTAGTAGACTAGTGTATACAGTCGAGACCCCGACGAGGGGCGGTGGCCGGTCTCACAAGCCACTGGTGTCAGTTGGATCACCTAAGATGTATACAGGTGCTCATTGGGTTATGAGTACACCGGACAGGACTCGCCGGGAACATGCTAGTTGGTCATATACCAGACGTCAGATGGCAGTTCCCTGGTGACATGTGTGCAGTTTAGTTCATCGACCTGGGGATCGTCATTTGTCTCGTGTGAGTTCCCACTGTACTTTGATTACTACCCTACCACGGCTCAAAGGAGAAGTGCAAACGGGTTTTAGTTGGGTACAGTCCCGAGCCACATGGAGGCAGTGAGCGTATCTTCAGGGGTTCGTCTCTCCCGGTATTGGGGGTGAGGTCGTGCTGTGTCTAGGAGAGCCATTACACAAAGTCCTTGGCCAAGGCAAGGAGATTTACTGGTAGGTATTCCAGTAGTATCTCAGGGTGTTCTGGGCTACACTCCGACACGACTTGTACCGCTTTTAGGGGTCTGACTTTTACCAACCCCCTAGGCCCGCCATGCGATATTCATAGACGAACGGACCGGACTGTACGGATATTGTCACTGACAGGCTCAGTAGGGTGTCAGGATGAGTTCGCTCATCGACGTCCCTTTTGGTCAATAGCTGGTGGCCCGTCACGTATTGGCTTATACCTCTGACGTGCTGGTGGTTAAATCCACAGCCATAGTATTGACGAGTCTTTAGAGTCCACCACACTTTCAGTTACTCAAGCTTTCGGGCGAAACGCTGTAGATGCCGTATGGAGATATGGCAGGGTTCGATCAGATACGTGCGGTATTGCACGGATCGTGATCGGACGGTTTTTACTAGCCGGCTTTGGCTTAAGCCGGATCTTAGTATTTGATTGTGTAGTTTTTGTCTCATTGCATTTTGTATTTCGGTCGAAATACAGATGCGGGTGTGTATTCACAGTATCGGGGTTTTTCCTGTAATTTATTACGGGATCAGTTTTATGGAGTTGCCAGTTTGCTTTCCGTTTCGGCCAATTTCCATTGTTCCGTTCATTGGCCGAAAATTGGTGGAGGAGGGTTTATTTGCATTGTTGCAAATAGGCATTTGTGGAGGGGGTTCTTTGCATCTTGTTATATCATGATGGTTTCATGATGGAGCCCATCCTTTGACTTCTAGCTTTATGTGATGGCTTGACCATTGTAGGTTATGATTGGCTTTTGATAGAGTATGGGTTTTTGGTTGTGAATTTGTGATGGATACATGGGCCGGCCACTGTTGGAGTGAGGTTTGATTTGGTGAGAATTCTCCTTCTTGTACATTTCGTGGGCCCCCCCTCTCTTGAGTGTGCAGGAGAATTTTTGTGAGTAGTGGTTTTAATTTCCTTTGTAAGGAATGGAATATAAATGAGTGTGTGCTGGAATTGCTTTGGAGTGGTGCTGTGAAGGAATTGATTAATTCCTTTGGTATTAATTCATTCACACTTTCATACACAACAGAAAGTGAGTGCTTGCTTCTTTTTTCCAGTGAGGAAAAGACTTGGCCGAGCTCATTTTGTTGGGGATGCTCCATTCTTCATCAAGTTTTCATCCATGATTATTCTTGCAAAAATTCCTCCATACATGGCAACTTCTTAAACCCCAAAGAGACAAGTTTCTACATTATTCTACAGCAAATCTTGGGCGTGTCGGCTAGCCAACTTCGCGCCCGAGTTGCCTCGGTATTGAGGCGGGAGCCCGTAAAAGATGCAGGCGATGTGGTGCCCTTCCGGCAAGGAGGAGACAGACGGAGATCCCGCGAGGAGATCGGAGTGGAGATGAAGACCGGAGGACTCGGATCAGTCGGTATATCTCTAACCCATCTTCTAGTTAGCTTAGACTTGTTAATGGTTACGATCCGGGTGTTTAGTGCGCGGTGGTGCCGGTTTGCTAAGTCCGCAAAATTAAAGTTTTTCACCGCTTCCGCATTTGGCCGTCGGATTGACGGCCGGGGCGCCGCCGTGCACTTACAGTGGTATCAGAGCCTCCCCATTAACTTAGTCTAGCTTTGTGTAATGTGTTTTTCAGTTCCGATCGATCGAAATGTCCAAAAACCCGTATTTGCCCACGACAGTTTTCTGTTGAAATTTTTTGGTCCCCAAAATTTTTTCAGGTTGTATAAAAGTACTGTACAGAGAGACCTAAGACTACTGTAGAAATACGACGCACTAATCTTTCAAATAGAGCGCGGAACCGCGGCCAATCCCTGCTTGTGGCCGCGGTTTCGCCGCTGAGTAAAGGAATCAGGGTGTTGGATTTCTACAGTGGGCTTCTGGGGATAAATTTGGGTTTCTGGAACATTAAAATTGGGCCCATATTTTCTGTAACTGCTACAGTATTGTTTTGGGGCCCACTTGTTAATATTCGATCGGTCGGATATTTTAAACACATTTTTCACAGTTTTTACATTATATCTGCGACCGTGAATGTCACTTGATCGGTAAATCCCGTCTAACTGCTATAGCCCGGTTAGACGGATTTGCGAACGTGACTTTCACGTTGATGTTCTATGTATTTGCTGTGTTGTTGCGGATCGGTCGTGGGGATAGCCTGGATGCAATTCTAGTACAGTGTGCTGTTGTATTATGTACATTTGATATTGCGGGGCGAGCGTCCGACATGTGGACTGCCGTCACTGCCTGTTTGTATTATTATTTTGGGGCACGACCTGGTTGCGGTCGATGTACCCGTTGTATGTATATTTTACTTTCTGTACTAGGATTGCCCCGCGGAGGGGTGCACGGATAGCCGGGTTCTGGAGGGCAACAAGCCCGCATCTCATGGCATTGAGACGGAGGGGGCTTCACTCTAGGATTGGCGGGCTATTCGCCGCACTCGTAGGGGGTACAGGTTGACCCAGGAGGGGTGCCCAAGTTACCGGATTCCGTGAAGTGCTGGGTGGTCCATTCACGTTGCTGAAGGGGGCTGCCTCGCTTCAGGTTTTGGCGGGTAACTTGCCGCGCCCGTAGGGGTCTAGGATTTCATTGCACAGGCTATCCACACGACCAGGGGAACGTCGGGTTTCAGCAGTGGCTCTGTGAAACCCGGGGATCCCAGATATCTGTATTGTTCTGTGATACTGTACATTTCTGTGATGTTGCATTTCTTTTCACGCCTTGAGCGAAATATAATATATTGGTATATATATTAGTAGATGTTGTATATGTTTTGCATCCGCGCTAGTCCAGTCCCCGCTCTGTCGTTAGTAAGCTAACCTAACGAGTGATGACGGGACCCAGTGGCGAATGCGGATGGCATATACGTACATCAGTATATTTTCGTTCTTTTTGGTGTGATCAATTGATGGGACTGCATTGATTCGGATCAATGCAAAGTTAAAAACAAACCTAATGTGATGTTGTTGGAACACTTTTCAAAAGCTGTTATTGCAAGGACGTTCACTTTTGTTTTGCATCGTGGTATTCAGTTGGAATATCCTGCTCCTCAGTCGACGAGGCAAGGGCCGAGATCCTTTCACCGGGAGTGACCCCTTGGACAAAAGTTTGCGTCAGGGCAATAACTTCACTATAGCCGATCACTTTTGCTTTGCACCGCGGTATTCATTTGGAATATTCTGCACCCCATTCTACGGGGAAAGAGCCGAGATCCCTTCACCGGGAGTGACCTCTTTAGCAATGGATTTCGTCACTATATTTTTAAAAGCTATCAGTTCCTTCAACGATATCAAGTTCTTTACGTTAAAGGTTTTCGCCAGAAACCATTCGTAGCCCTCCGTCGTTTCAGACGGGTAGCACGTAGTATTCATGCTATGTTTGTTGGCCTTCGTCAAGGCATAGTGTATGGTAGCTGCTTGTTGATTTTCTGCAGCATAGATAGATGTGTTGGTTTGGGACAGTCGTATAGCCTTGTTGGCCTTCGTCAAGGGCTTGTGCGGGTGGGTTCAAATCAACCTGGAGAATGACGGGTAGAACTTGACATGTGACTTATGATTTGTTGGCCTTCGTCAAGGTCATAAGAGCATGGGGCAAAAATCACATCGGGAGTTTCAAAAGAACTGAAACTTGCCAGATATGCGCATACCTTCTGGAGTGTGATACCGTGAGCGGATTCCGTCACGTTATCATGCGATGAGAGTTGGATCCCGATTCCCACTGATGAGTTGGTATACTCCACGGGTGACCCCGACTAATTCTTCTTTCAGGTTTGGAGGAGAATTTGAGGTACAGTGGGAGGTTTCCAGATTAGATAAATTGGTAACCATTCTGATCTAGGTTAGTGTGCACGCTGAGTGTTTCTTTTCTCTCTCTCTTTGGCAGCGACCATTGACCCGACCCTAAGACTTATGACTCAGTGACCAAGTTGACCGAACCTTCTTAACACTGGCTTTTGGATTGTCAGAGTTGCAAACCTCATTGCCACTCCTACTTTTACCCTTTTCTCCAGGACACCCCGTATTGCTACGAACCTCCACTTCCATTGGACAAAACCATCGTATGGTTAGATACGAACTCGAAAGGATTTATTCGAGGATGGTTTCCGGTTCTGGAGAAAACGGATAGGACTATTCAGTTTTCTTTTCTTTTCACCCTCTCTCAGGTTGCGAGTACTCCTTGGTTTAGGAATAGTACACCTATTACGCAAATTGGATAGTCTTCTTCCAAACCATAGGCTGGTGCCAACTGGTAGGGATTGAAGAAAACCAATTAGCCTAACGATGGTGTACAGAAGATATTGAGTTAAGACAAAGCAAGGGATTAGTAAGAGGGCAAAGTAAATTGCAACAGATATTCACGACCAAACCAAGTATTCCTTCGCCAATCCTAAATCACCTTTGTATTTCTCCAGAACACTCCGTATCACTACGAAGATCCACAGTTTATTGGATACTCCATCGTATGGTTATATACGAACTCGAAAGGAACTTGTTCCAGTTCGAGGATGGATTCTGGTTCAAGAGAAATAGGAATTAAGTTCATTCGGTTGTCTTTTATCCTCACCTTCTCTCGCATTGCGAGTGTTCCTAGGATTAGGACAGTACACCCATTATGCTTATTGGATAGTCTTCTTCCAAACCATAGGCTGGTGCCGAACGGTAGGGAAGGAAGAAAGCCATTTGGCCTAAAGGGGTGTGCAGAAGGTAATGACTAAAGACATATGAAGGGATTTGGAGAGGTGGCAAAGAATTATACGGTTACAGTCGTGAATATGGAAGAGGCATTACTAGGAATACCAGGATACCCCATCGAGACATTTCAATGTTTCAGTTTCACTGTGTAATGTTAAAAGAAAACTGATTTCCCGATTAGATACTTACTCCAGGGTATGTATTTACCAGGTATGATTCTCACATCTGTATGGTTTTACAGATGATGAGTGGGAGTAAGTTATTGGGAATTGGGTGATCATCCTCATTATATCGGGATTCATTGTAATCGGTGATATTTGAGGAAGTCACCTGGGTTGTTTGCCGGACGGCAAATATTTGGTTTTGAATATCCGCTTTTATGCACCAATTTCAAATTGATATATCTGTACGTCTATTTTCATAGAGTGAGATATATCTTTCTGAAATTATGTCTATGACGTTTACCTATATCAGTGGATGGTTAGGTAAGGAGCATTAAACAGCGGTGTAATTCTTCTTAACCATAAGTACAGTTTTCAACCTACGACACACAGTGAATGAGTTATCAGACTCAAGGGACTTATACAGAGTATTGTATGTTGTCCAGTGTCCATCCGGACAGAGGGGTTGGTCCTCGTACTATATTCGGTTTACTTATGACTTCTCTAGTTTTTAGACAGGTGTTTCGTGGAAACACAGTATCCGAATTTTGAGAAGTTATAGGTATTTGAATACAGTAGAGAACCATGTGTAGCAAGTATCGGGATTCTTCAAAGTGATCGAAGATGTAGATACTTGTGTATGGTATTCAGTTGATAGTAATGGTTAAGAGAACTTGCTTCTCTTTCAGGTTACTCATAATTGGAAATGCTCCTAAGTTGTGTAACGCTGATCGGCCTCCTTCCATTTAGTTGACATGCACTGGAGACAGCTGCATGATTTGAATCTGGTTCAATTAAATCAGTGCCTCTGGTTCTGTATTGGATATAGAACAGTTCATATCTTAACGGTGTTAAGGTACGGGGAGTTGTCTGGCTTATGATTAAAACCAGACTCTGGATAACTCAAGGCACGTTTCTGTAATGGCTGTTTGTGGGTTGACCCAGGCTATGACGAGGGTTGACTTTCTACTATCTGGATGAACAATAGCGATATTGTTCTAGACTCGCCACAGTTTTATTAAAAATGGATTTTTTCAGAAAACAGTAGTGGGAGTATGGTAGAACTGGAAGTGATTCCAGAACCACAAACGATTACTGAAGATTTGATAAGGAACCTAAAGATTCAATTTGGATTGACATTCCATTGGCAACTCCGCAGATAAGGTGGGTAACTTCAGGCACCCGAGAGGTACTCCGGTAGCCTCAAGGACGGTGACAGGGAAGTTCTTGTTTACCCACACTTGCCATTGTTGTTGTTCCAGGCTGCGAGACCCGGCAGGAGGATGAGTATAGCGTCGTTCTAAACTAGTTTTAGAAGTGCACGTCTATATGACTCTGGCAGAGGGTTTTCGTAGTCAGTGGGAGCAGCGGAAGCATTGGTGGACATCAGGCTTATGTCTATTCATAGACTAAAGCAGATATAGCGGAGATAGATCATCTGTTTCTGATGTGACAGTCATAGGTTTGACGTCATCAGAATAGGGGATGGATCTGTTGAGAAGGTAGTAGGGTGTGATATCCTGGTATTTCGATGACATATACAGAGTAGGAAAAGAAACTCCTATACTACAGTCGGTTATACTTTGGTCGTCACACAGTGGTTTCTCCACAAAGGAAATGGATTTTATATCAGACATACTGGTTACTAGATCTATAGTTTTAGATCTAGATTTGGGTGGTTTCCCAATCAGGGTACTTTGACAGCATTCTAAGAGTATTTAGAATGGACGACTCCATGCACGCTAGTGTACCTGCAGAAGATGGAGTCACCCTCTCCAAAGGTGTCTTACAGACTAAAGGGGAGAGGGATGTGCATGATTGGCAGATCACTTGCTCAGGCAATTGAGTCAATCATGAGATGTCAAGTACCACACCAGATGTTGTTCTTGCACTAGATGCAATAAGTTGACTTTAATCAAATCCTGGAGAAACGGTCGGAAGCAGTTTTAGAACATAAGTGAATGTTCTAGGGATATGATAACGACAGCCTTATCCAGGAGACAGTTATCATTCTAGGCTTCCAAGGTGACATGGACGACAAGAAGGTTGTCAGAGTTATAGTTTTTCCTTCTGATGAGGGCAGTATTTTGGACAGGTGATCCAAGGCAATACTGAGGGTGGCATGGTGCAGGATACTGATTAAGTTCAGTTGACGATAAAGTCTAAGAAGTTTGGATTTGGAGTTCATTTATGAGCTATGTCCCATCAGACATCCAGACACATTCTAAGACAGGTATTGCTCATTTCGGGAGATGGGTTTCTCCGCGAACTTGAGATATAGAGAGACATAGATAGAAACATCTAGGCGGATCCACTCACTGAGGCTATTCCTCGAACGCAATAGTTTCGCAAACGAGCTTTGTGAGATTGACTAGTAGAGGAGTTGGGTGTTCGGTATCACACGGGCTGTGAGTATGCGACATCGCAATAATTAGCCTTGAGTGCAAGTGGGAGATTGTTGGAGATAATGCCCTCAGAGTCAATTATTGGATCACAGGCACGTGATTGCGGTGATTGAGGGAGGACCTATCCCGGTAGGACAGTCTTACTCGAGATGATAGTATGCTATCTGGTTTACCTTTATCATCGTGTACTGTTTTAGGTGACCTGACACGTCGCTATTACACGTTGATAGAGCCCCTAGGATTCTTGCTTGACCACCAGCAGTATGAAGGCGATCATATAAGTGGGAGCTGGGGGTCTACAAGCATATCCTTAAAAGGTCCCTAGTCGTGGGAGTTTCGAGACCGGGCATCGATACTCCATTAGTAGACTAGTGTATACAGTCGAGACCCCGACGAGGGGCGGTGGCCGGTCTCACAAGCCACTGGTGTCAGTTGGATCACCTAAGATGTATACAGGTGCTCATTGGGTTATGAGTACACCGGACAGGACTCGCCGGGAACATGCTAGTTGGTTATATACCAGAGGTCAGATGGCAGTTCCCTGGTGACATGTGTGCAGTTTAGTTCATCGACCTGGGGATCGTCATTTGTCTCGTGTGAGTTCCCACTGTACTTTGATTACTACCCTACCACGGCTCAAAGGAGAAGTGCAAACAGGTTTTAGTTGGGTACAGTCCCGAGCCACATGGAGGCAGTGAGCGTATCTTCAGGGGTTCGTCTCTCCCGGTATTGGGGGTGAGGTCGTGCTGTGTCTAGGAGAGCCATTACACAAAGTCCTTAGCCAAGGCAAGGAGATTTACTGGTAGGTATTCCAGTAGTATCTCAGGGTGTTCTGGGCTACACTCCGACACGACTTGTACCGCTTTTGGGGGTCTGACTTTTACCAACCCCCTAGGCCCGCCATGCGATACTCATAGACGAACGGACCGGACTGTACGGATATTGTCACTGACAGGCTCAGTAGGGTGTCAGGATGAGTTCGCTCATCGACGTCCCTTTTGGTCAATAGCTGGTGGCCCGTCACGTATTGGCTTATACCTCTGACGTGCTGGTGGTTAAATCCACAGCCATAGTATTGATGAGTCTTTAGAGTCCACCACACTTTCAGTTACTCAAGCTTTCGGGCGAAACGCTGTAGATGCCGTATGGAGATATGGCAGGGTTCGATCAGATACGTGCGGTATTGCACGGATCGTGATCGGACGGTTTTTACTAGCCGGCTTTGGCTTAAGCCGGATCTTAGTATTTGATTGTGTAGTTTTTGTCTCATTGCATTTTGTATTTCGGTCGAAATACAGATGCGGGTGTGTATGCACAGTATCGGGGTTTTTCCTGTAATTTATTACGGGATCAGTTTTATGGAGTTGCCAGTTTGCTTTCCGTTTCGGCCAATTTCCATTGTTCCGTTCATTGGCCGAAAATTGGTGGAGGAGGGTTTATTTGCATTGTTGCAAATAGGCATTTGTGGAGGGGGTTCTTTGCATCTTGTTATATCATGATGGTTTCATGATGGAGCCCATCCTTTGACTTCTAGCTTTATGATGATGGCTTGACCATTGTAGGTTATGATTGGCTTTTGATAGAGTATGGGTTTTTGGTTGTGAATTTGTGATGGATACATGGGCCGGCCACTGTTGGAGTGAGGTTTGATTTGGTGAGAATTTTCCTTCTTGTACATTTCATGGGGCCCCCCTCTCTTGAGTGTGCAGGAGAATTTTTGTGAGTAGTGGTTTTAATTTCCTTTGTAAGGAATGGAATATAAATGAGTGTGTGCTGGAATTGCTTTGGAGTGGTGCTGTGAAGGAATTGATTAATTCCTTTGGTATTAATTCATTCACACTTTCATACACAACAGAAAGTGAGTGCTTGCTTCTTTTTTCCAGTGAGGAAAAGACTTGGCCGAGCTCATTTTGTTGGGGATGCTCCATTCTTCATCAAGTTTTCATCCATGATTATTCTTGCAAAAATTCCTCCATACATGGCAACTTCTTAAACCCCAAAGAGACAAGTTTCTACATTATTCTACAGCAAATCTTGGGCGTGTCGGCTAGCCAACTTCGCGCCCGAGTTGCCTCGGTATTGAGGCGGGAGCCCGTAAAAGATGCAGGCGATGTGGTGCCCTTCCGGCAAGGAGGAGACAGACGGAGATCCCGCGAGGAGATCGGAGTGGAGATGAAGACCGGAGGACTCGGATCAGTCGGTATATCTCTAACCCATCTTCTAGTTAGCTTAGACTTGTTAATGGTTACGATCCGGGTGTTTAGTGCGCGGTGGTGCCGGTTTGCTAAGTCCGCAAAATTAAAGTTTTTCACCGCTTCCGCATTTGGCCGTCGGATTGACGGCCGGGGCGCCGCCGTGCACTTACATTAACTTCACTATAGCCGATTACTTTTGCTTTGCACCGTGGTATTCAGTTGGAATATCCTGCACCCCATTCTACGGGGAAAGTGCCGAGATCCCTTCACCGGGAGTGACCTCTTTAGCGGAAGTTGTCGTCACTATATTTCTAAAAAGCTATCCGTTCCTTCAACGATATCAAGTTCATTACGTTAAAGGTTTTCGCCAGAAACCATTCGTAGCCCTCCGTCATTTCAGTTAAATATTCGGTAGTATTCAAGCTATGTATTTTGACCTCACGTCAAGGCATAGTGATTGGTAGCTGCCGGGTATTTATCTGTTGCATAGATAGATGCGTTGGTTTGGGACAGTCGTACTACTATTTTGGCCTACATCAAGGGTATGTACGGGTGGGTTCAAATTAACCTGGATAATGATGGGCAGAACTTGACATGTGACTTATGATATTTTGACCTCACGCCAAGGTCATAAGAGCATGGGGCAGAAATCACATCGGGAGTTTCAAAAGAACTGAAACTTGCCAGATATGCGCATACCTTCTGGAGTGTGGTAGCGTGAGCGGATTCCGTCACGTTATCATGCGATGATAGTTGGATCCCGATTCCCACTGATGAGTTAGTTTACACCTCGGGTGTTCCCGACTAATTCTTCTTTTAGGTTTGGAGGAGAATTTGAGATACAGTGGGAGGATTCCAGATTAGATAAATTAGCAACCATTCTGATCTAGGTTAGAGTGCACGCTGAGTGTTTCTTTTCTCTCTCTCTTTGGCAGCGACCATTGACCCGACCCTAAGACTATGACTCAGTGACCAAATTAACCGAACCTTCTTGACACCGGCTTTTGGATTGTCAGAGCTGCAAACCTCATTGCCACTCCTACTTTTACCCTTTTCTCCAGGACACCCCGTGTTGCTACGAACGTCCACTTCCATTGGACAAAACCATCGTATGGTTAGATACGAACTCGAAAAGATTTATTCGAGGATGGTTTCAGGTTCTGGAGAAAACGGATAGGATTATTCAGTTGTCTTTTCCTTTTACCTTCTTTCAGGTTGCGAGTACTCCTTGGTTTAGGAGATAGTACACCTATTACGCAAATTGGATAGTCTTCTTCCAAACCTTAGGCTGGTGCCGATCGGTAGGGAATGAAGAAAACCAATTAGCATAACGATGGTGTGCAGAAGGTATTAAGTTAAGACAAAGCAAGGGATTAGTAAGAGGGCAAAGTAAATTGCAACAGATATTCACGACCAAACCAGGTATTTCATTACCACTCCCAAATCACCTTTGTATTTCTCCAGAACACTCCGTATCACTACGAAGATCCACAGTTTATTGGATACTCCATCGTATGGTTATATACGAACTCGAAAGGAACTTGTTCCAGTTCGGGGATGGATTCAGGTTCAGGAGAAATAGGAATAAGGTTTATTCAGGTGTCCTTTATCTTCACCTTCTCTCGCATTGCGAGTGTTCCTAGGATTGGGACAGTACACCCATTATGCTTATTGGATAGTCTTCTTCCAAACTATAGGCTGGTGCCGAACGGTAGGGAAGGAAGAAAACCATTTGGCCTGAGGGGTGTGCAGAAGGTAATGACTAAAGACATATGAAGGGATTTGGAGAGGTGGCAAAGAATTATACGGTTACAGTCGTGAATCTGGAAGAGGCATTACTAGGAATACCAGGATACCCCATCGGAACATTTCAATGTTTCAGTCTCACTGTGTACTGTTAAAAGAAAACTGATTTCCCGATTAGATACTTACTCCAGGGTATGTATTTACCAGTTACGATTCTCACATCTGTATGGCTTTACAGATGATGAGTGGGAGTAAGTTATTGGGAATTGGGTGATTATCCTCATTATATCGGGATTCGTTGTAATCGGTGATATTTGAGGAAGTCACCTGGGTCGTTTGCCGGTCGGCAAATATTTGGTTTTGAATATCCGCAGTTATGCACCAATTTCAAATTGATATATCTGAACGTCTATTTTCATAGAGTGAGATATACCTTTCTAAAATTATGTCTACGACAATTACCGATATCAGTGGATGGTTAGGTAAGGAGCATTAAACAGCGGTGTAATTCTTCTTAACCATAAGTACAGTTTTCAACCTACGACACACAGTGAATGAGTTATTAGACTCAAGGGACTTGTACAGAGTATTGTATGATGTCCAGGGTCCATCAGGACAGAGGGATTGGTCCTCGTACTATATTCGGTTTACTTATGACTTCTCTAGCTTTTAGACAGGTGTTTCGTGGAAACACAGGGTCCGAATTTGGAGAAGTTATAGGTATTTGAATAGAGTAGAGAACCAGGTGTAGCAAGTATCGGGATTCTTCAAAGTGATCGAAGATGTAGGTACTTGTGCATGGTATTCAGTTGACAGTAATGATTAAGAGAAATTGCTTCTCTTTCAGGTTACTCATAATTGGAAGCATTCCTATGTTGAGTAACGCTGATCGGCCTCCTTCCATTAAGTTGACATGCACTGGAGACAGCTGCATGATTTGAATCTGGTTCAATTAAATCAGTGCCTCTGTTTCTATATTGGATATAGAACAGTTCATATCTTAACGTTGTTAAGGTACGGGGAGTTGTCCGGTTTATGATTAAAACCAGACACTGGACAACCCAAGGCACGTTTCTGTAATGGCTGTTTGTGGGTTGACCCAGGCTATGCAGATGGTTGATTTTCTACCATCTGGATGAACAATAGCGATATTGTTCTAGACTCGCCACAGTTTTATTAAAAATGGATTTTTTCAGAAAACAGTAGTGGGAGTATGGTAGAACTGGAAGTGATTCCAGAACCACAAACGATTACTGAAGATTTGATAAGGAACCTAAAGATTCAATCTGGATTGACATTCCATTGGCCACTCCGCAGATAAGGTGGGTAACTTCAGGCACCCGAGAGGTACTACGGTAGCCTCGAGGACGGTGACAGGGAAGTTCTTGTTTACCCACAATTACCATTGCTGTTGTTCCAGGCTGCGAGACCCGGCGGGAGGATGAGTATAGCGTCGTTCTAAACTAGTTTTAGAAGTGTACGTCTATATGACTCTGCCAGAGGGTTGTCGTAGTCAGTGGGAGCAGCGGAAGCATTAGTGGACAGGTAGCTTATGTCTATTTATAGACTAAAGCAGATGTAGCGGAGATAGATCATCTATTTCTGACATGACAGTCATGGGTTTGACTTCATCAGAATAGGGGATGGATCTGTTGAGAAGGTAGTAGGGTGTGATGTCCTGGTATTTGGATGACATACACAGAGTAGGAAAGGAAACTCCTATACTACAATCGGTTATACTTTGGTCGTCACACAGTGGTTTCTCCACATGGAACTTGGACATTATATCAGACATACTGGTTACTAGATCTATGGTTTTAGATCTAGATTTGGGTGGTTTCCCAGTCAGGGTACTTTGACGGCATTCTAAGAGTATTTAGAATGGACGACTCCTGGAACGGTAGTGTACCTGCAGAAGATGGAGTCACCCTCTCCAAAGGTGTCTTACAGACTAAAGGGGAGAGGGACGTGCATGATTGGCAGATCACTTGCTCAGGCAATTGAGTCAATCGTGAGATGTCAAGTACCACACCAGATATTGTTCTTGCACTGGATGCAATAAGTTGACATTAATCCAATCCTGGAGAAACAGTCGGAAGCAGTTTTAGAACATAAGTGGATATTCTAGGGATATGATAACGACAGCCTCATTCGGGAGACAGTTATCATTCCAGGCTTCCAAGGTGACATGGACGACAAGGAGGTTGTCAGAGTTATAGTTTTTCCTTCTGACGAGGGGCAGTATTTTGGACAGGTAGTCCAAGGAAATACTGAGGGAGGCATGGCGCAGGATACTGATTAAGTTCAGTTGACGATACAGTCTAAGAAGTTTGGATTTGGAGTTCATTTATGATCTATGTCCCATCAGACATCCAGACACATTATAAGACAGGTATTGCTCATTTCGGGAGATGGCTTTCTCCGCGAACTTGAGATATAGAGAGACATAGAAAGAGACATCAAAGCGGATCCACTCACTGAGGCTATTCCTCGAACGCAATAGTTTCACAAACGAGCTTTGTGAGACTGACTAGTAGAGGAGTTGGGTGTTCGGTATCACACGGGCTGTGAGTATGCGACATCGCAATAATTAGCCTTGAATGCAAGTGGGAGATTGTTGGAGATAGTGCCCTCAGAGTCAATTATTAGGTCACAGGTACGTGATTGCAATGATTGATGGAGGACCTATCCCGGTAGGACAGTCTTACTCGAGATGATAGTATGCTATCTGGTTTACCTTTATCATCGTGTACTGTTTTAGGTGACCTGACACGTCGCTATTACACGTTGATAGAGCCCCTAGGATTCTTGCTTGACCACCAGCAGTATGAGGGCGATCATATAAGTGGGAGCTGGGGGTCTATAAGCACATCCTTAAAAGGTCCCTAGTCGTGAGAGTTTCGAGACAGGGCATCGATACTCCAGAGTAGACTAGTGTATACAGTCGAGACCCCGACGAGGGGCGGTGGCCGGTCTCACAAGCCACTGGTGTCAGTTGGATCACCTAAGATGTATACAGGTGCTCATTGGGTTATGAGTACACCGGACAGGACTCGCCGGGAACATGCTAGTTGGTCATATACCAGACGTCAGATGGCAGTTCCCTGGTGACATGTGTACAGGTTAGTTCATCGACCTGGGGATCGTCATTTGTCTTGTGTGAGTTCCCACTGTACTTTGATTACTACCCTACCACGGCTCAAAGGAGTCGTACAAACAGGTTTTAGTTGGGTACAGTCCCGAGCCACATGGAGGCAGTGAGCGTATCTTCAGGGTTTCGTCTCTCCCGGTATTGGGGGTGAGGTCGTGCTGTGTCTAGGAGAGCCATTACACGAAGCCCTCGGCCGAGGCAAGGAGATTTACTGGTAGGTATTCCAGTAGTATCTCAGGGTGTTCTGGGCTACACTCCGACACGACTTGTACCGCTTTTGGGGGTCTGACTTTTACCAACCCCCTAGGCCAGCCATGCGATGCTCATAGACGAACGGACCGGACTGTATGGATATTGTCACTGACAGGCTCAGTAGGGTTGTCAGGCTGAGTTTGCTCACAGACATCCCTTTTAGTCAGTACCTGGTAGCCCGTTACGTATTGGCTTATACCTCTGACGTGCTAGTGGTTAAATCCACAACCAAGGGGTTGACGAGTCTTTAGAGTCCCCCACATTCTGTCACTCAGCTTTCGAGCGAAAGGTTGTAGAGGCCGTATGGAGATATGGCAAGGTCCGATCAGATACGTGCGGTATTGCACGGATCAGAATCGGACAGTCTGTACTATAGGCCGTATGGTTATATGGCAGGGTTCGATCAGATACGTGCGGTATTGCACGGATCAGGATCGAACGGATATTACTAGCCGGCTTTGGTATAAGCCGGGTCCTAGTATAGTACAGTGTAGATTTTGTCTCCTTGCATTTGTATTTCGGTCGAAATACAGATGCGGGTGTGTATGCACAGTATCGGGGTTTTCCTGTAATTTATTACGGGACCAGTTTTCTGGAGTTGCCAGTTTGCTTTCCGTTTCGGCCAATTTCCTTTGTATCGTTCATTGGCCGAAGATTGGTGGAGGAGGGCTTATTTGCATTGTTGCAAATAAGTATTTGTGGAGGGGGTATTTGCTTATTGTTGTATCATGATAGTCTCTCATTGACCTTGACTTCTAGCTATCATGATGGCTTGACTTTGTTGAGTTGATGGTTGTTGATTGAGTGTTGGAATTGTTGTGATCATTTGGTTTCTTTTCATCATCACTCACTTTCCACCCACCCCCTTGTCTTTGTTCTTTCTCTCTCCAATCACACACAAAGGGGGGGGCGGCCATTCCTTGGCATGGGAGGGGATTCATTTTTCATTATGTGTGTGGCAATTTTGGTTCTCATGGTGCCAAGGAAAAATGCTCTCTTGTTCATCCAAAAACATCCTTTATTTCCTCCACCAAAATGGCAATTCCACAACCCCAAAATGAGACTTCTTCACTACACATTCTACAGTATATCTTGGGCACTTCGAGTAGCCGGCTTCGTGCCCGAGTTGCCTCGGCATTGAGGTGGGAGCCCGTAAAAGAAGTAGGCGGTGTGGTGCACTTCCGGCGACGAGGAGGAGACCGGACATTCCGCAGGAGATCGGGACGATGACGAGAAGACCGGAGGACTTGGATCGTCGGTATATCTCTATTCCCTTTCTTGTAGTTGGCTAGGACTAGTTAGTGGTTCGATCCGGGTTTTAGTGCGCGGCGGTTTGCCAGTTCAAGAAAAATTTAAAGTTTATCACCGCTTCCGCATTTGGCCGTCGGATTGACGGCCGGGGCGCCGCCGTGCACTTACATACTCTTGTAATGGCTCTCCTAGACACAGCGCGATGTCAACCCCTAATACCGGGAGAGACGAATCCTGTCTAACCGTCACTGCCTCCAAGTGCTTCGGGACTGCACCCAACTACCACCTATTTGCACGATTCCTTTGAGCCGTGGTAGGGTAGTAATCAAAGTACAGTGGGAACACACTCGAGGCGAAGTGACAGTGTCAAGTCAGCTGACTAAGCTGTACTCATGTCACCTGGAAACTGATAACTGACGATAGGCATAATACCAACTAGTCAGTTCCCGACGAGTCCTGTCCAGTGTACTCGTAACCCAACGAGCACCCGCATACTCTCTCAAGTACGACGTACCGACGGCTGTGGGACAGACCGTCTCCCACACTGGGATGAGAAGCGCATGCGCTAGTCTACTCCGAAGTATCGATGCCCTGTCTCGATAGTCCTGCGACCAGGGACCTGCATAAGGATGTGCTTATAGATTACCTAGCCCCACTAGTGTGACTGCCATCACAACGCTGGTAATCAAGCAAAGATCCTAAGGGCTCCACTAATGTGTATAGGCGATATACTAAAATAAACATATGTACACATTGAAGTAGAAACAAACCTAGTAGCATACTACTATTTTGAGCAAGATTGTATATACAAGGTGAATATCCCAAGCTTCCATTAAGTAATATACAAACTAGTATGATACAGTAATGGCCTCTAGGGCATATACACTAACAATCTCCCACTTGCACTAAGGCCATGTACTGGCGTATCGAAGACCTATCATCTCGATCAGCCGCTCGAACTGAGTCTGGGGCAAGGCCTTAGTGAATGGATCTGCAGTGTTATCTTCTGAAGCGACTCTCCGAACCTCGATCTCCTGGCGATCCACGATCTCCCTAATCAGGTGATACCGCCTCAAGATGTGTCTGGATCTCTGATGGGACCTGGGTTCCTTCGCTAAAGCTATAGCCCCGTTGTTGTCGCAATACAGAGGTCTTGGATCAACAATGGACGGAACCACCTGAAGCTCTTTCAAGAACTTTCTCATCCAGACAGCTTCTTTTGCGGCATCAGATGCAGCGATGTACTCCGCTTCCATCGTCGAGTCTGCAACGGTTTCCTGTTTGGAACTCTTCCAACACACCGCCCCTCCATTGAGGGTAAAGACAAAACCCGACATGGACTTGGAATCATCCTTGTCACTCTGGAAGCTGGAGTCAGCAAAGGCCTCGATCTGGAGGTCTTTTCCGCCATACACCAAGAACATCTCCTTAGTCCTTCTCAGGTACTTAAGAATGTTCTTTACTACTATCCAGTGTTTCTCCCTAGGGTTTGACTGATACCGGCTTACCACACTCAGTGCATAAGCCACATCCGGTCTGGTACATAACATCGCATACATTATAGAGCCTACCGCAGAAGCGTAGGGTATAATGGACATGCGATCCCTCTCCAAATCAGTCTTGGGAGACATCTCTTTAGAGAGGGTGATCCCATGACAAGCCGGTAGGTTACCGAGCTTGGAATCTTCCATACTGAATCTCTTCAGTATGGTGTCGATGTACCTGGACTGTGAAAGTCCTAATATCCTCTTGGATCTATCACGATGGATCCGGATCCCCAGGATGTACGAGGCATCACCTAGGACTTTCATGGAGAACCTGTGCGACAAGAACCCCTTGACAGATTATAGCATAGGAATGTCATTTCCTATTAAGAGAATGTCATCCACTTACAGAACGAGAAATTCTACAGTTCTCGCTACAAATCTACTATAGATGCATGGTTCATCTGGATTTTTGATTAAGCCAAATTCCTTGACCGTCTCATCAAAACAGATGTTCCAACTCCGCGATGCCTGCTTTAATCCATAGATGGACTTATGCAACTTGCACACCTTTCCGCTGCTCCCACTCTGAATGAAACCCTCTGGTTGGTCCATATAGACACACTCCTCTAAATTTCCATTTAGAAAAGCGGTCTTTACGTCCATTTGCCAGATCTCATAATCGTGGAAGGCAGCAATGGCAAGAAGGATCCGAATGGATTTCAGCATAGCCACTGGAGAAAAGGTTTCGTCATAGTCCAAGCCAGGTCTTTGACGGAAACCCTTTGCAACAAGTCTAGCTTTATAGGTCTCAACCTGTCCATCTACTCCAATCTTCCTTTTGAAGATCCACTTGCATCCTACGGGTTTTACCCCGTCTGGAGCAATGTCCAACGTCCATACTTGTTGGTGTACATGGACTCCATTTCGGTCCGCATTGCATCCAGCCATTTTACTGAGTCAACGCTCTGAATTGCCTGCTGGAAGCTAGTAGGCTCATCATAATCTATGATGCAATCCTCTCTATCCCCGTCTATGAGAAAACCGTAGTATCTCTCGGGCGGATGAGACTGCCTACTACTCCTGCGGAGCGGCGTAGGAATGTCCTGTTCTTTTGAACCCTCTGGTTCCACTAAACTTTCAGTAATAGTCTGTGGTTCTGGAATTTCTTCCAGTTCTACTACGCTCCCACTAATTTCCTTTTCTAAGAACTGGTGTTCTAGAAAGTGGGCATTACGAGAAACAAGGACTTTTTGTTCCTCTGCGTGGTAGAAAAGATACCCCCTGGTGTTCTTTGGGTATCCCACAAACTTGCACAGTACTGAGCGTGCCTCGAGTTTTTCCGCATGCTGCTTTTTGACAAAAGCTGGACATCCCCAGATCTTCAGATATTGAAGATAGGGTTTCTTCCCACTCCATAACTCATAAGGTGTGGTAGGCACAGTCTTAGTGGGAACTCGGTTCAAATGGTATGCAGCTGATTCTAGCGCATACCCCCAGAATGATCGCGGTAACTCAGCGTTACTCATCATGGACCGTACCATATCCAATAGGGTGCGGTTCTGTCTCTCCGATACACCGTTATGTTGCGGAGTGTATGGAGGAGTAAGCTGAGAGAGAATTCCATTCTCTTTTAAATAGTCCAGGAACTCGGCACTCAAGTATTCACCACCTCGATCCGATCTTAGGATCTTGATACTTTTGCCGGTCTGTTTTTCTACTTCATTCTTATATTCCTGGAATTTTCCAAAGGCTTCGGACTTATGTTTCATTAAGAAGACATAACCGTACCTTGAAAAGTCATCCGTAAAAGTAATGAAGTAAGAAAAACCGCTTCACGCATGTGTAGACATTGGACCGCACACGTCGCTGTGTACGAGTCCCAAGAGCTCGCTCGCTCTTACTCCGTGTCCAGTGAACGGAGTCTTTGTCATCTTTCCTTTGAGACAGGATTGACAAGTGGCATACGATTGATATTCGAACGCATTAAAATATCCTTCTGTATGTAACTTCGTCAACCTTCTCTCATTGATGTGACCCAGTCTACAATGCCACAAGAAAGTCTGATTTATTTCCGGAGACTTCCTTTTGTGTGTATTCTGGACATTGAAAATCTGTGGTTGGTTTAATACGTATATACCATTGCTTAATGTACCTGACCCAATTAAAACTTGATTAAGGTGAATGTTTACAACATTACTTACAAACGCAAATTCATAACCTTCTTTAGAAACTAAAGATACAGAAATGATATTACAAGTTGCGTTGGGTACAAAAAAGCAATTACGCAAAACCAAAACATGTCCATCTGACATTCCCAGGTGATAGTCCCCCACGGCTTTAGCATCCATGCTAGCTCCGTTCGCAACTCTGAGGGTCATGTCACCTGCTTTCAAAACACTACGGTTTCTCAACGCCTGTAAAGAATTACAGATATGAGATCCTGATCCGGTATCCAATACCCAGGAAGTAGAGATTATTGAAAGACAGTTTTCAATAACATACACACCTGAAGCTGAAGCTGCAACCTGCTTCAATTCCTGTGTTCTGGCCTTCCAGGCCCTCCAATCATTCTTCCAGTGTCCTTTCTTATGACAATAGAAGCATTCTTCCTTATCCACAAGCTTCCCCGCTTTCTTTGTTGCTTTAGCTTTTCCCTTCGTATCCACTTTACTAACACCGCCTCTTGGTTTGGCGGGGGCTTTCTTCTTCTTTCCCTTGGCTTTCGCCTTGGACCTAGAAGAAGATGATCCTCCTACAAACAAAGTGGATGTTTCCCTACCTTTCTGTAGGGTGCCCTCTGTGCTCCTCAGCATGTTGAGGAGCTCTGAAAGTTCAACTTCTTTTTTTTGTAAGTTGAAGTTCAGTATAAACTGGGCGTAAGTGGACGGAAGGGACTGGAGAACTAAGTCCGTATAGAGCTCACTCTCCAATGTGGTCCCTAGGTCCGCGAGCTCCTCAATGTAGCCGATCATCTTAAGCACGTGTTCTGCTACTGATGATCCGACGGCCATCCTTGCCGAAAATAACTTTTTCGACGCTTCGTATCTTGCGATACGAGATTGCTCTCCATACAGTTCTTTTGTATGAAGAAATATGGATTCCAAGTCCATATTCTCGTGCCTCCTCTGATGTTCATTGTCCATAGAGGCAAGTACGAGGCACTTGGCCTTCGTGCTATCAATCTCCCAAGTCTTACGGATTTCCTTATCCGCGACGCTGGAAGTGGGACCAGGGACAGGGGGAGCTTTGGTGGTAAGAAGATACCCCAGCTTGTCGTAAGTGATTGCCATCTTGACATTCCTGAGAAAATCTTTGTAGTTTGGCCCTGTCAATATGTTTTTATCTAGAAGTAACTTAAGTCCAGTCCTGTCGATTGGTCGCTGCAATTAGGAGAGAGAAGAAACACTCAGCTTGATGCTCTTGCAAGTTTAGAATGGTTTTTAGTTTGTCTAAACAGGATGGCTCCCACTGTTTCTCGAATCCCTCCTCAAACCAAAAAGGAAGAATTAGTTAGGATAAATCTCACCGTACAATACTTGCTTAACCGTTCAGCCAGGCCAGTGTCGGTACTTCGAGGGAGGTTTTCCAACGCTTTCACGAAGTTTCTTAATTAAATAACCTCTTTTCCCTGGGGGCGTAGCCCCGCTAACACCTTTCTAGACACCTACTAGGTTTATAGCATTGATCGTTTAGTGAGAAATTTCCCGAGGAGTAGCATATACTCACAGTAGGATCGGGATCCAAATATCATCGCGTGACGAAACTGAAGGAATCCTACCAGAATCATCACACTCCAAATGGTATGCAATACTAGCAAGTTTCAGTTCTTTTGAAACTCCCGATGTGGATTTTTGCCCCATGCTCTTATGACCTTGGCGTGAGGTCAAAATGTCATAAGTCACATGTCAAGTTCTTCCCATCATTATCCAGGTTAATTTGAATCCACCCGTACCTACCCTTGACGTAGGCCAAAATGGTAGTACGGCTGTCCCAAACCAACGCATTCTATCTATGCAATAGATAAATATCCGGCAGCTACCAATCACTATGCCTTGGCGTGAGGTCAAAATACATAGCTTGAATACTACCGAATATTTAACTGAAATGATGGAGGGCTACGAATGGTTTTGGCAAAACCGTGAACGTAGTGAACTTGATATAATCGATGGAACGAGATAGCTTTCAAAAGGAGTGGCTCAAGCTCCGCATTTAAAAGTTAGTTTTGAAAAGAACCGAGTGGTTTTCCGAAAGTGTTCCAACAATTTTAACTTGGTTTATTTTCTTGCATTAGTTCTTTTAATGCGTGATATTCTTGCATTAGTTCTTTTAATGCGTCCCATCATTTAATCCTACCATTGCAGAAAACAACCAAAATATGACGTACGCTTATGCCATTCGCATTCGCCACAGGGCCCTGTCATTACCCGTTAGGTTACTTAACTAACGACAGAGCGGGGGCTGGGCTAGCGCGGCTGTAAAACATAAGCAACGCCTAAATAATATCATATATAGATATATTGCAATGATAGCCATTTCAGATCACAGATGAACACATTGGATATACTAGGAATCCGCAATTCGTACGAGCCTGTAACGAAAATCAGATTACACGGTCGCGGTGAATAGCCAATACCCCACCCAAGACCCCTACGGGTGCGGCAAACTACCCGCCAAGTACCCGAAGCGAAGCAACCTCGCTCAACTCCGTGAGTCGGCCGCTCGGCACTTCGGCATACCCGGTAGTTTGTGCACCCCCTCCATGGGTCTATCCTAGGAGCAAAAACAGTAAAAAGAAATTATACAATGGCGGCTACAACCCCGACCCGGTTGTGCGGCCATACAAATAATTATTACATCAATTTACAAATTTACATGAATTGAAAGAAAAGAAAACTCTCGTCTCACAACCCCCGGCTATTCACCCGCGACAATCCAATGAATTCATATACGCGTTCCAATAACATTACAAATCACAGATTTGTATAACCCCCACTAATCGACATATAGCGATTAGCAGACGTTCAATACAAATATCACATTACAGAAAAAACCCGTCAGCGAAAGTGTTTTAGAAGTTCGATCAAAAATACGGATTTTTAGGACCCTAAAAATAAAATTTTCGTTCTGGAAAATCTGGGATGAAAATACATATTCCAAAAATCCCAAAACAACCCCAGGAAAACACTGCACTAAACTTGGACCTCGGCCGAGTCAACTCGGCCGTGGAACCGCGGCGGGAGCGTGCTCCCGCCGCGTTTCCGCGGCTCTTTGACTCGATCGTTGGAGCAAATTTGGTGGGTGTTCACACAAAAGCCTGAGCCGATTTTTAAGATAAAATTTATCAATTTTTGAACAGAATAAAAATCGGCAGAAACTTGAAAATCTCGAGTTCGTTTCGTGACTTTTCTTTGATCGGTCTTCTAGCTACTTTGCTAACATGTTAGATAGAGTTTAACTAGGCTCTGATACCTCTGTAAGTCCATGCTACCTCTCCCGGTACTTTCGGGCATGCGGAATTTGGTGAAAAACAATTTTCTTAGAGGTGGTAACATGAACTCAAAACCGGATCTTTGTTAAACATCAAACTAATAACCTAACTACGAGTTGCTAACTACTCGGTTAGGGGGTTATACCTTTCTTTTTCTCGAACTCCTTCGTCTTCAAGCTTCGATGGTCTTCCGAATCGGCTTCTCCACGTCGTCTCCTTGCGCCGAAGATAGATCCACCTGAAAGCTTCAACCTTTGGCACCTTCTTCGAACTTTGAAGAAACTAGTTCACTCGGTTTGCTAAACCTTGTGAACTAGAGTGAGTAGAGAAGAGTTTGTATGGGATTTTATCTATGGTTCTTGGTTCTCAACTCATGAGACAAGTGAACCATAGAGTCAAGAGAGGGAGAGCAAGAGGAGGAAGATGAGAGCTCAAGAACAAGAGAGAGAATGAGCATGAAAGAATGAGAGAAGACTTTTCTCATTTGGCTCTCATAATCCAAAACAATCATAACACCTCATATCAATCAAGTATTATGTGATGGTTTAAGCAACCATAGCCATATCATTTCATGCACTCATTTTGCACAAAAGAGCAAGCAAGCAAAAGTCTTTGCCATGAAATGATAGCTATAGTTATCATGATGGTCAACTAGTCAAGCCTAGTCAACCGGTCAACAAAGTCAACAAGTCAACAAAAGTCAACAAGTCAACAAAGTCAATCCCTCAACAACCATGTCACCATAATACTTAATTAATATAATTGTTAATCATATATCATATTCTCATTAGGGTTGAGCAAAAAGTCAATAGTCAACGGTCAACGGTCAACAACCCTAATGAGAATCCTCTGCCTCTGTCTCTCCGTCAACTGTGCATACACACCCGCATCCGCGTTCCGAGGAACACGAATACACACTGGATAAATCCAATCCCAAAAGGTACACTAGGATCTGGCTTAAACCAAAGCCCGCTAGTGTAAACTGTCCGGACACTGTACGTGCACAAGTGCACGGATGTGACCGAACCCTGTCGCAAAACCATGCGACCTCTACTCTTTTTGCCTAAAGGCGAATAGCTTTCTATGTGGGACTCTAAAGACTCGACACTACGCTGGCAGTGGGTTTAACCACAGACCGCAAGCGGCACTAGCTGTGCGTAACGGTCCCCAGGTAGATGCCGACAAGAAGACTGACGAGGCGAAACCCATCTGAACTCCTACTGAGCCTGAATGTGACATTCTTCGTACAGTCCGGTCTGTTCGTCTGATACATTGCATGGTGGGCCTAGGGGGTGGTAAACGTCAGTCCCCCAATAGCGGTACAAGTCATGTCGGAGTGAAGCCCAAAACACCCTGAGATAACACTGGAAGCCTACCAGTATATCTCGTTTGCCCTGGCCAGGGAATACTCGTGTAATGGCTCTCCTAGACACAGCGCGATGTCAAACCCCAATACCGGGAGAGACGAATCCTGTCTAACCGTCACTGCCTCCAAGTGCTTCGGGACTGCACCCAACTACCACCTGTTTGCATGACTCCTTTGAGCCATGGTAGGGTAGTAATCAAAGTACAGTGGGAACACACTCGAGGCGAAGTGACGATGTCAAGTCAGCGGACTAAGCTGTACC
This sequence comes from Agapanthus africanus, assembly GCA_030015575.1. NCBI lineage: Eukaryota > Viridiplantae > Streptophyta > Magnoliopsida > Asparagales > Amaryllidaceae > Agapanthus > Agapanthus africanus. The sequence goes on from JASDDO010000029.1 coordinate 61,794,825, forward strand.
CATGTCACTTGGGATTTGATAACTGACGATAGGCATAATACCAACAAGTCAGTTCCCGACGAGTCCTGTCCAGTGTACTCGTAACCCAACGAGCACCCGCATACTCTCTCAAGTATGACGTACCGACGGCTGTGGGACAGACCGTCTCCCACACTGGGATGAGAAGCGCATGCGCTAGTCTACTCCGGAGTATCGATGCCCTGTCTCGATAGTCCTGCGACCAGGGACCTGCATAAGGATGTGCTTATAGATTACCCAGCCCCACTAGTGTGACTGCCATCACAACGCTGGTAATCAAGCAAAGATCCTAAGGGCTCCACTAATGTGTATAGGCGATATACTAAAATAAACACATGTACACATTGAAGTAGAAACAAACCAAGTAGCATACTACTATTTTGAGCAAGATTGTATATACAAGGTAAATATCCCAAGCTTCCATTAAGTAATATACAAACTAGTATGATACAGTAATGGCCTCTAGGGCATATACACTAACAGGAGTCACATCTTGACTAAACCTGGGTGGACATCATAACGAATTTCGGGGAGATCTGCTCTCGTTCCCTCTTCGGAATGGTTAAAGGTTGCAACTCTCCAGCCGGTCTCAGTTGCTCAACCCTAGCACACAACAAGACAGACACCTTGAAATGAATCCCGAGACTTCTCTTTCTGTCCCTGCCCACCCGTAACTACCTCACAAGTCGCGTTAACAGTAGGTGGGGCTTGAATGAGTATAGAGAGTTGAACGATGTGCCTGCCCTATGTTTCCACGTCCCTACCCCATAATATCAGGTACTCAAGCGTCTCTCTATCCTAGCATACCCTTGCCACAAGTCAAGGATTCCAAAACATTACCCAGCCGAGTAGGCTCCAGTATCTCTGACGAACAAGCGTCGGCGGAACTGTCTCGCGAAAGCGATTTAAGAAATGTGGTCAGGCGCGGACAAGAGCAAGCTGTCTTCTCAATAGAGACAAACTTAAGCTGTACTCAACGATCGCACAAGAACTGTGAATCTGCGGAGGACTATTGCAACAATCAAAACCCGCTGTAGGAAGATATACATTAAGCTCTGGTTGTCCGTGAAAAACCCGACACGACTCTCGAACAAGTAGTGTCTCCAATCTCTAATGCAAAACCACCTCGGCCATCTCCAGATCATATCGTACATCCTCTAAATGTAAGGAAGCAAAAGCGATAACTCCATTGTGTCACCTCAGTACACATTCAAGTCCTACTCACGAAACATCATAGCTAAAAAACAAAGTCGCCCGAACCAGAAAGCAAGGAAAGAGCTGATGCAGTTGTTAACCGAGTCTTCAACTGCCGAAACTCCGTACACAAGCCTCAGTCCAAAGAAAAGAAACCTCCATTTCAGCCAATTCAGTCAACGGTGCAGCATTACACTAGCAATGCTGCATGAGACGGCGGTAAAACCTGCTAAGCCAAAATCTGCGGACCCCGTCCTGCTCACAAGTCTGGGCCTAAGCTGTACAGCCACGTTCATCCTTGGAACCATACAAAACCGTCTCCCATAACTACAAGACCTAGGAGTCAACACAAACAAGCCTGAAGGAACACTCCGAGAATCTACCAACCCGCTGGGGTTCTCCCAGTATCTGTAAAATAGATCCTCAAGTGCTACCCTATCCTTCAAGACACCTTATGTAGACCAGGATGTCGTAAATAACACAACAATAATTGGTCACGGAACGGCCCGAAGAAAACCAGTTCATCGTGTCTACGAATGTTGCTAGGGCATTGGTGAGTCCAGTGACACACCCCAAACACACAAAGCCCGTAGCACGCACAAAGAAGTCTTCGGAATGTCATCACTCCGAACCCGCAACAATGATGACCTGATCCCAAACAAACTTAGACAAGGTCTTGCACTCTGATGCTGATCGAAGAAATCGTCAATGCGAGGTACAGGATACCTATCCGTACCGTAAGCCAATTCAAGTGACGATCCATCAATACCCAACCTCAATCTGTCGTCTTTCTCCTTGACGAACAGAAATAGGAGCTTCCTAATGCGGAACACTCAGACGCACAAACTCCCTCAACAACAACTCTGCAGCAGATCCTTAAGCTCCATAAGCCTCGCCGGCTTATCTGGAACAACGTCGGGAAACTCTCACACGAAAGAAAACCGGCCCAACACACCAACTGTGGCTACGGTATCGCGAATAACGCCAAGAATCCATGACATCTCCTCAAAGCCGACTAGCGAACAAGGCTGAATTCAAGCTGTAAGAGGCGGCACCACTATCCACCAGCACCACGAGACTGACTCGCCCGGGAAAACAAAACCTAACTGTTCCTCATGGTAGTCCACAATGCCTAACACATAGCTAACCAGTCCGTGCCCAGGATATTGCCAAATCCAACATCTCTAGGAGGATCAAAATGACAGACGAATCTCTATCTCCTATCCGATGGGCACACGACTGAAAACGTGTCGCGCAACAAAAGAATCGCTGACAGAAATTAACACAACAAACGGCTGATCTACCTAGCACGACTCTCGTCCTAAACTCGGAACGAAGTGTGTAAACATACGAGTGCATGAACCCGGATCAAACAATACGCGTGCAACAAAAGGACATTTTGAAAGAGTACCTGAAACTACAGCATTGGACGCCTTAGCATCCAGATGAGTCGAAGCAAAAACTTGGGCCTGCCCTCCATCTGCGACTGACCGAACTCCTCCTCTATTAGCCTGACCCCTCTGCGCGAACCCTCCGCGTCCACGATGTCTCAGAATACGACCCTGACGTGGTGTGAAGGAATATTGCCTGATGAGGTGTTGAAAGCTTGATTTGATCTCAAAAACTATCTATTTCCGCAATCAAGAACGGCGTCGCATGTAGCTAGCCGGTGAGTACGGGTCGGTCCACAGGGATGTTGTGAATCTGCTAATCGCGCTAACGAGTTAATTCCGAAAGGTGTTCGGATTGATTATTAAACCTAAAAACCTAATTATTCTATACTACGATTATCTAGATCTATTCTTGCTATGGTTAGGTTTAGGGATGGTTTGGAAATGCAAGTAAATCTCAACGCTTTCTCTACCCGAATGAAAATCTATGAGAAGTTATGGTAATTATCAATAAAGGGGATTAGATCCATTCGGGAAGGTGTTCCTTCCTCTAGGTTCTTGTCGTTCCTTTAGAGATCCTTACCCGAACCTCCATGGAAAATGCGCACAACCGGGCTTTTACACTACGGTATCACCGCTACCTCGAGGGATAGGGTGCCGTAGGGCGCGGTGTGTGCGTGTATGCATGGAGTCCTATTGTAAATATATAATGGGTAAGAAAGGGATGAGAGATCTCATCTCTCAAAAGCCTTCCCCAAAGCTAACTCTAAACAATTTATCTACGGTAAGAATTTAAATCTACCTAGGGCAAAGAATTGAAATCTAAACTAGAGCAAGGAATTTAATCTACTTACAGATGCATCTCTCCAATCATCAACGCCGGTTTGTCAGATCTGAATTCATGAGTTGAAAAGAAACACCGATGCTCTCTATAAAGAGATCTGAATTTATTATTAAAATGAGGCATAAGAAATTACAATCTTTAGAGTTCTACTTATAGGAAATAGAAACCCTAGGTTACATTTTGATCCGCATGTCTACAATTACAAATATAGCCCTAAGGTTGACTATTCAGCGCCGCCAAACATTTGGTAAAAATTATTTCCTCTGATCGCTCAATACAGCCGCGGAACCGCGGCCCGAGGCCTGGTTTGGCCGCGGTTCAGCGGCCAAAAGATGGAATTGGGCTACGAATTTTCCTGGGCTGATTTCTGTTGGCTTGGGCTTCTTATTTCTATATATCTTTTCTCAATTTAGGTTCTGGTTCTCTTCCAGATTTTCAGTGAACATTGTAGTGGACTTCTACCCGTTCGCTTTGAGTCGATGTCTTGAATCTTGCTTTGTGAATTGTTCCTTATGTAGGCTTGATCAAGATTCTCTGTTTGTCGGTCAAAGTCTCACTTTTACGTCGTCTTTTCATCGTTTTCACTGTTTCTTGTCCAAGAACCTGTAACCTGAAAAATGTAGCAGACATGCGTCAAAAGCACCTGTTTATTTATAAAAAGAATAAGAATGGGGAATATAATAATACAATATTATGGTGTGAACAAATAGCTCCAAACTTATCTTTTGCTCGTCCTCGAGCAAAATCATTTTTATTCACTAAAATCCTAACCGCACTTTCGCAGGGAAACGCGATTGCACTGAGCACGTGCAACAAGCCGTTAAACCTCTAGGTGTCCCTAATAGGAGGAGTGTTATCTCCTGAGGGTTTTCAGTGGATACTACCCACAAAATCCTATCAATTCGGCCCATTGACTTTTGTTCTCCAATTAGGTTTTCTAACTAAGAATTCTATTATCATCGACCCGCAAATTATCCATCCATATTCTTCACACTTCCTGATCATTTAACTTAAGATTATACATGTTCTATAGACTTACTTAGCTTTCGGCATCTCTTAAGCTTTTCTTCTAGGGTTCCATCTCCACTTAGGAATTTCTATCAACTCTACTAAAGATATAAGTTCTATTCTTCACTCCTTTCTCTCATCTAAACTCCAATCACATATCCCTACGTGTGTGTAAAATTCACCTACTCTTGGAAATTTAAATCAAGCAATCATACTCTCGTCCGTTGTCCAAAGTACTTATTAGTTGGTGAATTTTTAATTGAATTTTGCTTACACATCCTTCATGCGACCGTTAATACTTCTTGAGGTACCAACGACCAATTACAAAATGCGTTTGCATTTTTAAAGCGTAATTCCTAGTCTTGCAACACCTAAGGCTTTAGCAGTGACTCCCAAACCAGTTGGTCTAAGGCACTAGGTGATGAAGCACCCTCGCTAAATATTTTTCTATTTTTGCAGCCTTAAGTAATCAAAAAAACCAGTGTCCATTTTTTTTTTTTATTCTTTATCCACTCTTATATATTTTTTTCTTCGTACTAAGGACTTTAGACAAGAGCATTTCAAGGTCTCTTCTACTATTCCAAGTTTCAAGATGCGTGATTGTGCAAATTGTAGGGTATACATTTTCAGAATCTAGACTTAAGCTAGGAATTATTTTTCAAACTTATACTCTAATAAAAGTATCAATACTTTTCCTTTGTTTCGACTTAGCCCAAGAAGTGAACACAAAATTTTCCTAATTCTAAATAAACTACAAAGACATATACTTTCTACCGCTAAACTTTAAAGAAGGTTATTTTTAGGGTTTTTAATTTACTAAGTCTAAGATCTAGTTGTTCCTAGCCAATTAACCTATTTGTCAAACTCAAGTCAAATATGGCCAAAATTGAATACAATAATTTTTATAATTTTTTAAAATTTTCAATTTTTATGGGTTTTCAAATAAGTATGCAAATGCAAATATATGTACAAATGAATGCGAAGGAAGAAGACGTACCGAGCATACCCCCAAACTTGAACTTGACAGTGTCCTCACTGTCATGCTTATCCAAGAGGGTCAAAATGTTGGCACTCCCCTGTTTATTTATTTATATATATTTTTCATATTTTTAATGTTTTGAATTTTTTTTTATTTTTTTTAATTTAGAAAAAGAAAACAAAAATATATATACATATATACAACAAGGCTCCCCCCAAACTTAAGCTTGGCCACACAAGCCAAAGGTTAGCACCAACCATTCAAAAATCTTATCGTGGTAATAGTATAGTTGGTGAAATAATGGGATGTAGGGGAAAGAAATGAGAAGCACGCGAGACCGTGTGGAAAGAAGAATGGTAGAATATGGTCTCGGTGGAGGAGAAGAATAACGGAAAGGAGAAAGAAGGGTCGCGCGATCTTGAGGGTGTAAATCGAGTAAATAAATTAGCGCAATTTGTGATGACCGATGTGTTAAAAGCGATTGCGCTAACCTATCAACTCGTCGAGAAATGGGATCAAATCCCTCAAGATTCGCAAGAAAACATGGGTAAGCCGAACTTGGTATTGGAGATGAAAGCGTAACGGTCTCTTGTACGGTCGGAACAATGGGAAAGACGAAAAGGAGTGAATTAGGGATAGTATCATTCTCACCGTAGTAAACTGTCTCGAACTTGAAAGATTCCATTAATGGTTCGAAACTACTGTAAGCACCCGAGTCTGATGGTTCAACTAACTCATCCGAAAATGTAAAGGACTCAAACTCGGGCGGTGAGTCATCAATATCGTCCGAAAAAATGAAACACTCGTAAGTGTTATCGGCTGGGAGAACTGTGTCAGATTCAAAGGAAAATTTTTCAAGCTCACAGTCTTCAAGCGTGATATTAGGCGTGGTCGGAACGATGGAAAGGAGGGAGGGTGATATAACAGTTAAAGGTTCAAGAGGATGAATTGGAAAATCCGACACTTCAAACAAAAATGGTTCAACCTCAATATGATCCTCAAAACTCTCCTCAATACTATCATAATAATTCTCCTCAAAATTCAACTCATCCATGCCATTATCATCAAAATCAAGACGCATATGAAGTTCGGGAGAAACATCTAATGACTCGGGATGATAAGTTGAACATAAAATTTCAATCAAATCGACAGGTTCATCATCCGAAATATTCCCGGCGTCTATATCCTCAATCAAGTGAAAATTAATTTCTTTAGACACCTCATCAAAAGCATGGATATTTATCAATTTAAGTTCTAGAGTGGAGGTGTAAAGGTCAAACGGATTATGTGCGGTTTCACTCGAAAGGGTTTCTTCACAGTTTGGCAAATCAAACACTACAAAGTCGCACAACTCATCATTTTGGACACATGTTTGAAAATTAGAGTTGTCGGATTCAATTGGGTAGGGGTAGGTTTGATTTGGAAATCCTCTCTCATTCTCACTTTGTTCAACCGCCTCCTTATACATTGAAAAATTTAGAGCTAGCGCGAAACTAGCTATCGGCTCAGTAGGTTGCATAAGGACGGCCAAGGACGCTTCCACATTCCTAGTCATTTTATTTGTTGTTGCAATATAAGCTTCCAACGACTCTTCCAAACTAGACTTAGGTGGTGAGGGGGTTTCGGTAAAAGATTCGAAATCGTGTGGATATGCAAAACTCCCTAATGGCTGTATAAAAACAGTGTCTAGTGAGGTTGGTAAGGTCGGGTAGGACTGGTAGGAAGTGGGTGATTGGACAGGGGTAGGGTCAACATATGGATAAAAAGGTGAATAATCGTGCGGATCCCTAGAACTAGATGAGTGGAGAGGGATGAAAGATCGGCTGCTAGATTGAGCAATATGCTCAGCAATGGACATCGGCTTAGGAGTGACAGAAGGACTTGAAAAAGTGGTATCAACATATGGAGGTGGTAAAGGTTGACTCGGTTGACACAAAGTGGGTTGAAAAGTCGAACTGTTTCTCCTAGACGCTCTATTTGATCTTTCAAAGATATTTTAGGCAAGGAAGGATCGTCTTTAAATTGACCGAACAAATTGACGTACGACGCGAAATTAGGTTCAGGATACCAAAGTTCGGCAAGTGATTTATTATGTGGGGTACCCATGTTAGAAGAAGGGGAAAACAAAGAATGTTTGTTGTGGTGGTGCAAGGATTTATTTGTGGCAAAATTTTGCAAGTTTTCTAATAAAAATTTTCCATTTTCTTTTTATCTTTATTTGGAAAGAATTGTTGCAAAAAGATATTCGAGAAAAGATATGGAACAAAAAAAATTACTTGTAATCAATTTCTATTTTAAACGAATCGCAAAAATCCTGCACAAGATTGTTATTTGGAAGGGGAAATATTTTTAAAGCGCAAAGAAATCCTGCAGGAAAATTTACAAAAGATATACCGGGATTTACAGAGGAGAATAAAAGAGACTTACAGGGCTTTTTCCATATGATGATGTCATCCTACCGCGGCGCTTCCGCGGCATGAGCGAGTTAATGCGGCGGAAAGGCGGTCAGTTCACAGGTACAGATCCCGATTTTTTTTCAGAAGACAAGGCCACGTCCCTGCCGCGATTCCGCGGTATAAAGACGGTTAAGGCCGCGTTTCCGCGGTGGGATGGAGTGTTTATGTCGCTGGAAAAATTCTACTGTTCTGTTAATGAAATCTCCCTCTGTTCGGATCTCCCGATTTCTGTTTCGCTTTCTGGAAATTTCCAGATCCGTCTCGATTGTTCCTGCAAGGTTCACACAATAAAGTACCCTTTCCAAAAAATAACAATTGATATATTTTTATAATTTTTGGATTTTTTTGATTTTTATGATTTTTTTTTAATTTAAGATTAACCCGAAATTGCAAAAAGAAAAGTTCTACGCCATCCCCGGCAACGGCACCATTTGATTTGATCTTAAAAACTATCTATTACCGCAATCAAGAATGGCGTCGCATGTAGCTAGCCGGTGAGTACGGGTCGGTCCACAGGGATGTAGTGAATCTCCTAATCGCGCTAACGAGTTAATACCGAAGGGTGTTCGGATTGATTATTAAATCTAAAAACTTAATTATTCTATACTATGATTATCTAGATCTAGTCGTGCTAGGGTTAGGTTTAGGGATGGTTTGGAAACGCAAGTAAATCTCAATGCTTTCTCTACCCGAATGAAGATCAATGAGAAGTTATGGTAATTATCAATAAAGGGGATTAGATCCATTCGGGAAGGTGTTCCTTCCTCTAGGTTCTTGTCCTTCCTTTAGAGATCCTTAACCTAACCTCCATGGAAAACGCGCACAACCGGGCTTTTACACTACGGTATCACCGCTACCTCGAGGGATAGGGTGCCGTAGGGCGCGGTGTGTGCGTGTATGCATGGAGTCCTATTGTAAATATATAATGGGTAAGAAAGGGATGAGAAATCTCATCTCTCAAAAGCCTTCCTCAAAGCTAACTCTAAACAATTTATCTACGGCAAGAATTTAAATCTACCTAGGGCAAAGAATTGAAATCTAAACTAGAGCAAGGAATTTAATCTACTTACAGATGCATCTCTCCAATCATCAACGCAGGTTTTTCAGATCTGAATTCATGAGTTGAAAAGAAACACCGATGCTCTCCATAAAGAGATCTGAATTTATTATTAAAAGGAGGTATAAGAAATTACAATCTTTACAGTTCTATTTATAGGAAATAGAAACCCTAGGTTATATTTTGATCCGCATGTCTACAATTACAAATATAGCCCTAAGGTTGACTATTCAGCGCCGCCAAACAATTGGTAAAAATTATTTCCTCTGATCGCTCAATACCGCCGCAGAACCGCGGCCCGAGGCCTGGTTTGGCCGCGGAACCGCGGCCAAAAGATGGAATTGGGCTACGAATTTTCCTGGGCTGATTTCTGTTGGCTTGGGCTTCTTATTTCTATATATCTTTTCTCAATTTAGCTTCTGGTTCTCTTCCAGATTTCCAGTGAACATTGTAGTGGACTTCTACCCGTTCGCTTTGAGTCGATATCTTGAATCTTGCTTTTTGAATTGTTCCTTATGTAGGCTTGATCAAGATTCTCTGTTTGTCGGTCAAAGTCACACTTTTACGTCGTCTTTTCATCGTTTTCACTGTTTCCTGTCCAAGAACCTGTAACCTGTAACATGTAGCAAACATGCGTCAAAAGAACCTGTTTATTTATAAAAAGAATAAGAATGGGGAATATAATAATACAATATTATGGTGTGAACAAGGCTTCCGCATCGTAAACATCTACGCGCTGACTGCTGTCCTCCCTGGGGATGAGAGCCAAACGACTGTCCTCGTCCTAAGCTTCTGCTCTGGGCTGGTACACCAGTACGATTCCTCAACTGTTCCGAAACTCTCACGGTCTCTGGAAGACGTGTCTCGTAAACTAGGGCTGCCTCCACCGATGCTATGTAAGGGACGGAATACTGCATGGTGATTGCAAGGAACAACTGGGTAACAGGGGTGACAACCAACTGTCGCTGCGCTCGAATGACCACCACCAATGAGCTCATCACCTGGCGCAAGCCCTGCATCTCTGCCACTAGTCTAGAGATCTGATCTGTCATAGGGGGAACAATCTGTCCTGGTACAACAGGGATACTACTCGGATCAGTCCTCGTCTCAGATAAATCAACTCGAACCTCGGCTCTCACGGTCGCTCTCTGCACCCTCGTAGTACTTGGCGGCATAATTGATGAAAAGAAGGTAGGATTCGATGAGGATACGAAAATCGAATCACTAGGATGTATACAATCATGAGAGAATTTCAATCAATAAGTCTTAAGGTCGCTTAGGCGGAGTACCGTGTCGTGAGTATGCCCCGGAATATACGCACGCTACGCCACTCTGCTGCAGCTACCTACTCCATCATACCAGGGCCATCCTACACTCCGAAGGTAAAACCTACGCTCTGATACCAACTTTGTCACGACCCAAAGTTTGGCCCGTGACCGGCACTTAACCACGTAACGTCTACAGGTGTTACGCGACTAAGTAAGCCGAAAACACAGAAATCAATCCAGTAAAAGAATAGAGTGTTTTAAGCATTGAATAGAAGCATTTACTAAAATGTTAAGAAAACCTCCAGTAACCAGTCATCACGATAAAAATATACGACGCCGTAGCGAAGAAAATGAGCAATAAGTGGGGAAACATCACAGATAAAATAAACTGCATAAGTAAAGTCGGCTCACAACGAGCTCGACACCATAATAAAAAATAATATACATCGTCCTCACAACTGGTCTCTAAGTCAATAGATAAGTGGTAGATGGAGAGTACTAGATACAACAATGTACATAACTGAAAGATAAACAGATACCGCACAAAACCTACCTATCAGCAAAAGAGCTAGTACACCAACTGTAGGGGTATCTGTGTCAAAAGATGCAAGAAAGCGGCCTGCCACGACTACTCCGAAGGGCAACCTGCAAACACTGTGGCACAATGGGGGTGAGTAGCCAACTCGTGAATAGAAGATAACATATAAAGGTAATCGCGAGTATGCACGTGCTGCGATACTCTAACCTATGCCAACAGATAACATCTATATGATGAACTGGATGCTCAAATCACGCAACAAGTGCGATCTAACGACATCTCCATGTGATGAGCAAGATATGTGATAATCAAGTATAGCAATGCAATCTAACACCCCTATAGAGAATGAGCAGGGTATGTAATGATCGGGCAAGCATGCGTACTATATCAGGTACAACAGATACAGGATGAGATATCAATTACTACATACTGAGCATGGGAAATATAACATCTACACGGAATGTCATCGTGGAAAGTATAATCGGTACCCATCAATGCACCCAAATCCCAATACTACTCAGGCGTCGTCATCCTCCTCGGTCCTCAAATCCTGTAAATCTCATATAATCGTGAGTGCCCAACATCGGCACCCAAAATATCAAGAAATACTCGTGCCTAGCATCGACACACAAATCCTCACATATCGGGCACCCGTTAGTCCGGGTCAGCCCACGGGCTCTGTCTGCGGTATCGGCCCTCGGCCCCGGCAGCACGAGTCGTCCCGTATACATCAATCGACTCTGGTCAGTATCCTCCGGATAACCGCCAGGTCCAACCAATCACCGGTAGGTAGTAGTCCCTCTGCCAGGCTCACCGTCTACTACACAGCGAAACCGTTCTCGCCCCAGGGTACAATACCGTGTCCACCATGTACCCGTAATCGGCCTCATCCAACTCCTCGATTTGGGTTCACATATATCACTCTAGTACCGAGAAAACACATGGTGGACGCACCGAAATATCATATCAAAGGAAACCGGGGTTTTAAATAATTAACTATTCTCTTTTGAAATATCCACGGTTCCCCAAATCTAGAATTAACATGGAAACAACATATCTCAATGCATAATCTAAGCAAGTATGAAGATATCAATGTATGTGTGCACTGGTATGAGTATACAGTGTGCATGTGCGGAGGTATGAAGATATCAATATATGTGTGCACTGGTATGAGTATACAGTGTGCATGTGCGCAGGTATGAAGATATCAATATATGTGTGCACTGGTATGGGTATACAGTGTGCATGTGCGCAGGTATGAAGATATCAATATATGTGTGCACTGGTACGAGTATACAGTGTGCATGTGCGCAGGTATGAAGATATCAATATATGTGTGCACGGGTATGGGTATGTGATGTATATGTGCCCAAGTATAAATATATGATGTATGTGGTACAAGTATGGGTATGTGATGTATATGTGCCCAAATATGGATATAACATATGTTGTTATGCGGCAAATTATGACTACATCAATAAAGTGGAATCAGTATGATATATGATTTATAGCAATCCTATAATGTGAGTGTCATGGCAATCACTAACGGTGTGAGTGTAGCATATAAATCGTGCTCGTGCAACTTGAACCGTTAGTGACAGTGCAGTGTCCTATACTATCATTTCTAAATGCAACAATAAGGTTTGCTACTACAGTCCATATGAACATCTATACTAAATATCCTAACACGCCCTGACGCTTAACGCCATATGGGCGATTTCCCCGTAGATGTTAAATCTACTCACCTGGTCGTGCGCTACACGTAGCCGACCACCTGGTTCCCTTTCTTAGCTTCATCCGACTTACCCGCCTGTGAACCTGGAATTTACACAAGAGTCCATATAAGCAACCACCTCGCAAGATGCGATATCTAAGCCAAACGATACGCTCGCGTCGCGAACTAAACGCGCGTGTGTACAATACGCTAAAATGTGTGTACGCGTCTAAAACTAACCCGACACGTCGCGACGCGCTGAATCACAGAACCCACTCGCGTAGCGCGCGTATCGCGTGAACCAAACGTACTAGAAATACGATATAACGTCCCAGATTTTCCTACAGAGAGAAACTAACAAAATTGCACATACCACTGGCCCTAAAATAACAGCAGATTCCTACCCATGCAAACTACACCCAAAAATTCCCACATCTGGCCGCAAATTGCGGCCAGAAAGATTAAACCGGCGGCCTCACTGTAGAATAGGGGCTTCGTGTTCAGGTTGTGTGGTCTATATCTTGTATACAAGCTCCAGTTAACTCAATTTTAACCTGAACTACTCGGGCCTATAGCAGATCACTGAAATGTGAAATTTCACTTAAAAACACTAAATTCTGCACAGTTTGAAACCCTATGGTATTTTGGTGTAATCTGGGGTTTAATTAGGTTTACATGGCCTTAATAACACCTAATTAGGCTAGGTGAACCAACACTAACAACACTTAACCAAAAGTCTACACAAATCACCATTTTAAGCCCAAAACCTCACTTTTTACACAAACCGAAGCAAATCCAACATAAGTTAAGCAAACTAGAGGGTTAGGCTCAAGATTATACCTTACTAGACCCTATGAAGCAGGAAGAAGGAGGAGCTAAGGATCTGGAATGCTGCGGCAGCTGCTGGGGCTGCTGTTGATGTTGCTGTTGCCGCTGCCTGCTGCTGCTGTTGCTATTGCTGCTGCTGCTGTCTGCTGCTGCTGCTCATGGAGCTGGGGCTGCTGCTGCCAGGTGAATGTGTGTGTGTATGTGAGAGTTCTGAGAATGAGGAGGAAAGAAATGAGGCACCCTAGTCAACCCTTCTCTCTCTCTCTCATTAAATGAGTATGGCTCAAGCCATATTGCCCGTACTCTCTCTCTCCCTCCAAGTCAACAAAATCCACATCATTTCTCATATATAAAAAAGAAAACAACACAAATATATAAAAACCCAAATTCACCTAATTAGAATCAATTAACTTAAAGAGAATGGGTTAATCCATCATGCTTGCTAATCATGGTCAACCCTATCTCTTAACCCTAGTTTACATGCACAAGTGTGTGTGTGCCCAGAAAAATCCTAATAAAATATTCATTAATTAGGATAAAATATTTGAAACTTAATTTGGTAAAGTTTTTATTAAAACTATATGTTAAAATATAATTAACCCTTAAACACAACCTAAGGTGTTACACAAACGTAGGATCCTGATCCGGTATCCAATACCCAGGACGTAGAGCATACTAAGAAACGGTTCTCGGTAACGAACACACCCGAAGAAGATGCATCATCATGCTCTTTCTTCGTTCGGGTTGCGTGGGAATCCTTATATTCCCCTATTCCTTGCTCAGACTTACGACAATCATAAGATAGAGCGGTACCAACGTTCCCTAGCTCAGTATAATAAGCGGGTTCAGTCAATACATCTATATTATTATCTTGATTAAGGCGTGTCATGGTTGTTACCTGGAGAGAGAGAGAAGAAAACACTTTATCGTGCGCTCTTGCAAGATTAGATTGGTTATTATCTTATCTAATCAAGATGGATCCCACTGTTTTTTATCAAATCTTCCTTCAAACCCTAAAAGGTAAGATTGGCTGAGATTAATTACACCCTACAAGTTCGTCAATCGGTCAGCCAGGCAGGTATTGTTACTCCGAGAGAGTCTCCCCATGCTTTCACATGGAACTAATTAAATAACCTTGTTTCTGCTAGGGCATAACTCCGTTAACACCTTTCTTAGACACCTACTAGATTAGCTAATTGTAAAGTGCAAAACTCTCGCAGGAGTAACCCTTACTCACAGTGGGTATCGGGATCCAACTATCTCATAGAAGATATGGAATCTCATTGCAAATTTCAACACTTGAAATTCCCAATATCTGTTTTTACCCCTAACGACCTATGACCTTGACGGAGGTTAACAAACCATAGGCCGCTAGTCAAATTCTACCCGTCATTTCTTGATTGAATTAAACCCACCCGCACGACCCTTGACGGAGGTCAACAAAGCCGTACGACTATCCTAATCCAATCGCATCATATGCGGCAGATAAGCACTAATCAGTTACCGCACACTATGCCTTGACGGAGGCCAACAAATACAGCACGAATACTGAATAATCCATATTTGAAATGACGGAGGGCTATGACTGGTTTTGAATAAAACCCTTAACGTAATGAACTTGATATCGTTGTAGAATCTAGTGATTTGAAAAGGATTGGTTTAAGCTCCGCTTTTAAAAATGAGTAGTATTCAAAACAAACCAAGTGGGTTGTAGAATTTGCTACTTTTGCTAAAGTGGTCACTCCGATGAAGGGATCTAGGCTCTTTCCTCACCGAATGAGGTGCTGGATATTCATAAAGGAATACCTCTATGCAAAATAAGAACTAGATCTATCTTTTTGAAAAAATTGATTCCACAACATCTTTGGGTTTGTTTTCTTTTCATTAATCTCATTAATGACATCCCATCATTTATGTTTCCTAAACATCATAAAAGAAACGAAAATAGAACGTACACTTATGCCATCCGCATTCGCCACGGGGCCCCATCATGCACCGTCAGGTTACTTAACTAACGGCAGAGCGGGTGTTGGGTTTTGCCGGCTCCCTAGCCATCTACCGTGGCAGATACGAAACAAAAACTGGCAATTAAAAAATTTGGCGCAAACAAAACCCACTCCAAGATCGAAACCATAAACCTATACTAGCAAAAACAAAGGGCAAAACTACTAGGTTTAGAAATGTTATACCGAATGAACCAAGTCCTTCGGTCTTCTACCACCTTCATTAGCTCGTAGGGGTCGCGGATCGAACTTGGTTGCCGATCTTCCTGCATCGATGATGATCTACCCAAGGGAAAACAACGCAAGCTCCAGCCTCACCAAGAGAGCCAACTGACGCTCCAAGGTTGCTAGCAATGGAGAGTGGAGGTATAGGAATGTCTCACTATATTTTTCTCTCATCACATGAGCTAAAATGAGCAACCCAAGAAGATGAAGAAGGAGGTGAGGAAAACTAGTGGCATGAGCAACTCAAGAATATAGCTATGTCTCTCCAAGAGAGAGTGAGAGTAAATCAATGAATCAATAATAATAGATGGCATGCGGAGAATATGGCTAAGTCATTTGTAACCATGCAATGAAAATATCTCCTTTCATTTTCCAAATAAAATATCAAGAGCCATGCCTCTCTACATGCCAAACCATGCTTATGCCAACTCATCCCTCCACCTCATTTCCCTTAATGATTTTCTAAAATGAAAATCAAATAATGTGGTGTCCATTTTCAAGAAGCCATTCCGTATAAATACGAAATACAACCTGGTATACGTATCGAAATACATATACGCGTATTCGTTAAAAAATACGAACAGCCAAGAGAGAAAATGAATAGTGAATAATAATACTAGAATACATATAATATATATATATATATATATATATTATTAAATCAAAACCTGATTTAATAATCCGGCTTAATCCTAAACCGTTAGTATTATCAACCGTCCGATTAAAGTCTGTGTAGCCTGTATACATATTTAATCGGACACCTGTATGTACCAACATACGTCATCTACACCATATCGCCTGAACCGTGAAAACCCTCTATGTGGGACTCTAAAGACTCGTCAATACGCTGGCAGTGGATTTAACTGCAAGCACTTCAGCGACACTAGCCGTACGTAACGGCTGCCCAGGTATTGAGCGAAGGAAGGCCGACGAGCAAACTCATCCAAACCCCTACTGAGCCTGTCCGTGACAATATTCATACAGTCCGGTCTGTTCGTCTAAGAGTATCGCATATCAAGTCTAGGGGGTGGATAAAGTCAGACCCCTAATAACGCGATATTTTGTGTCGGTATGAAGTTCATCACCCACTGAGAAACTACTGATCCAAATAAATAATTCTCGTCCACCTTGGTCAAGGATTTCTGATGATGGCCACCCGTTCATTACGCGACATCAACCACCAATACCAGGAGAGACGAATCTCCGACGATCCGCTCACTGCCACCATGTGGCTCAGGACTGTACCCAACTAAATCCTGTTTGCATGACTGCTTTGAGCCATGGTAGGGTAGTAATCAAAGTACAGTAGGAACTCACACGTGATAAATGATGATCTCATGTCGACAGACTAACCTGCGCTCATGTCACCTGGGAACTGCTATATGACAATAGGTATAATACCAACTAGCATGTTCCTAGCGAGTCCATCCAGCGTACTCATAACCCAATGAGCACATGTATACTCTCTTAGGTGACTAGCTGACACTAATGGCTTGTGAGACCGGCCACCTCCCCTCGTCAGAGTCCCGATAAGTATATACTAGTCTACTCTGGAGTATTGATGCCCAGTCTCGATACTCCGTCGATTAGGGACATTTAAGGATGTGCTTATAGACCACCCAGCTCCCACGTATATGATTGCCATCATAATGCTGCTAGTCAAGAAAGAATTCTATAGGCTCTATCAACATGTAATAGTGATTTGTAATACCATATAATACATGTACATGATGATAAAGAAAAACCAGATAGCATATTATCATTTTGAGTAAGACCGTTCTACCCGTATAGATCCTCCCTCAATCATCACAATCATGTGCCTGCGATCACAATAATCGACTTGAGGGCACTATAGCCAACAATCTCCCACTTTCACTTAAGGCTAATTAACGCGGTGCCGCATACTCACAGCCCGTGTGATACCGAACACCCAACTTTCTCTACTAATCAGTCTCACAAAGCCTGTTTGTGAAACTATTGCGTTCATGAAAAAGCCTCAGTGAGTGGATCCGCTCTAGTGTTTCTATCTTTATCTCTTTATATCTCAATTTCACGGAGAAAGACTATCTCCCGAAATGAGCAATACATGTCTTAGAATTTGTCTGCATATCTGATAGGACCCAGTTCACAAATGAACTCCAAGTCCAACAAACTTCTAAGACTGTATCATCCACTGAATTTAATCAATATTCTGCGCCATACCTTCCACAGTATCCGCTTGGACCACCTGTCCAACATACTGCCCCTCAAAAGAGGGAAAACTATTACTCTGACAGTCACTCTGTCATCCAGGTCACCTTGGAAGCCTAAAATGATAACCTCCTCTTGAAGAAGGCTATCGTTACCATATACCAAGAACATTCACTTATGTTCATAACTACTTCCCAACGTTTCTCCAGGATTGGATTAATATATATGCTTATTGCAGCTAATCCAAAAGGAATATCTGGTGTGGTACTTGACATCTCATGATTGACCCAATTGCCTAAGCAAGAGATATGTCAATCATGCAAATCCCTCTCTGTAGGGTTCCTAAGCACGCTAATGAAGTCTCACAAGGCATCAACCATGCCAATTTCAAATTTTACGGTGCCGAGAAACCCTTGACTAGATCGTTGACTAGAAATTTAGGCGATATACGAATCTAGTTAACAACTTAACTAAAGATAAGAAGCTACAACCTTTGTAGATCCGGATATCCACTTCCTTGGCTCCACGTAGGCATCCTCTCGCTGTCCATCTCGAATCCTGGACTCAATCGTCGGCTTGATCGGAGAAATGGGCGGACTAGGTCGTCGGCTTCGTGCCGAAGATGATCTACGTCGAGGCATCACAAGTTCGAGCTTCGACTTCACAAATTTGTGAAACTTGTGAAGAAAACACCCAAAACAACTTGGCAAGAGGTAGAGGGTGAAGAAATAGGAGGTGGGTTCACCTTAGAATTGGATTTCTCACTTTAGAACTCAAGTTGCCATTGATGGCATCAAGTTTTCATTCTTGAAGATGAAGAAGAAGATGAAGCTAGAATTATGATAAGTGTTAAGTTAAAATGAATAATAAATGAATACTTAACATAAACTAACTAGGGTAGAGTGTAGAGAATAGACCATGGTTACTTGGATGGGTTAGGGTTAAGCATGAAGACAAGAATGGTTAAGAAGTCAAAGCTTCATGAAGCTTCAACTAGAAACAAACATAGCCACCATTCTTATCTAAACCTTTTCCAAATAAATAAACAAAAAATAAATAAAAAGGCAAAACCATAATCATCTCTTAACCATGGTTTAATTCTTCACACTTAACCAAATGAGCAAGTATCATCAAACATGATACAAAGATGTGCACAAAAGTATATCACATATACAACATGTACATCAAGTGAGAAAATCCATTTAAAGTGAACCAATACCAGTTAATGCAAAGTAATATATCAAATATATAATTATACATTAAATCATTAAATCAACACTTGATTTAACGATCCGGTCATATCGCATATAACCGACCGGTATCCTATGTATCGGCTTATCGAATCAATCCCTGATTCGATATCTAGGTTATATCGCATATAACCATTCGATACATTCATCGCGAGAATGAAATACTGTATCACATACCCGCATTATTCTCGGTCCTGCACATATCTCATATGCGCTTCTATTTCGTTTCGCTTGAGCCAGGAAACCTCTGAGTAGGACTCTAAAGACTCGTCAATACGCCGGTAGCAGATGATGATCATATCAAGCACCCACAAGCCGCAAGCGGTCTGCTAAACGTAACGGCCATCCGTGTATTGAGCGATCAGAAAATCGACGAGCTAGCCCGCTGACACTCCTGTGAATCCAACCAGTAACACTTACCATACAGTCCGGTCTGTTCGTCTGATATGTCGCATATCAAGTCTAGGGGTGGTAAACATCAGACCCCAATAACCGATAAGTCGTGCCGATGTGAGGCTCATAACGGGTCGAGAAACTACTGGTAACACTTACCAGCAAATCTCTGATCAGCCCTGGCCAGGGACTTCCCTGTTACGGCCAATCGAGCACTGCGCAACATCAACCCCCAATACCGGGAGAGACGAAACCCCTCCTATCGCTCATTGCCTCCATGTGACTCGGGACTGTACCCAAAGACCACCATTTTGCACGCCCTTATGGATGTGGTAAGGTGGAGATCAAAGCACAGTGGGAATCACACAAGACTCTATGACGATCTCGGGTCTACAGACTAACCTGTACAAGTGTCACCTGAGAACTGCCATCTGACGTGAGGTATAATACCATCTGCGAGTTCTCGGCGAGTCCGTCCAGTGTACCCAGTCTCCACTGAGCACCCGTATACCATCTTTGATGTCAAACACCAATGGATATGGGATCATCAATCGCCCATTTCATGGGTCGAGAAGCGTATACGCTAGTCTACACTGGTATATCGATGCCCTGTCTCGATACACCCACGACTAGGGACCTTGAAGGATGTACTTATGGACTACCATGTCCCCACTAGTATGATCTGCATCATAGTCCAGGTAGTCAAGTACACATCCTAAGGGCTTTATCAACATGTAACTATAAGACAGTTTAAAGAGAAAAGTGTACATGTTAAGATAAAGAGTAACCAGATAGCATACTATCATATCGAGCAAGAAAGTCATCTCTATATATGTCCAAGCATCCAATATAATATACATCATCTGTACAATACTGGCCTCTAGGTCTTACATACAACTAACATTCTCCCACTTGCACTGGGGCCAGCTGCTGTAGTATCGCATACCGAGCATCCTGAAGAGTCTCTCAAACTGTATCTGGGGAATGGCCTTCGTGAGTGGATCCGCCGTGTTGTTCTTCGTGTCAACCCTCCTGACCTCGATCTCCCGGCGATCAACTATCTCCCGGATCAGGTGATACCGCCTCAGAATATGCCTGGATTGCTGATGGGACCTGGGTTACTTGGCCAAAGCCACCGCTCCATTGTTATCGCAATACAAAGGTATTGGATGCTCAATGGATGGAACCACTCCATGTTCAGTAATGAAATTCTTGATCCAGACAGCCTCTTTAGCAGCATCGTTGGCAGCGATGTATTCAGCCTCCATCGTCGAGTCTGCCACGGTTTCCTGCTTGGAACTCTTCCAGCTAACCGCCCCTCCGTAAAGGGTAAAGACAAATCCCGACTGCGACTTAGAGTCATCCTTATCACTCTGGAAGCTCGAATCGGTAAAGGACTCCACTTGGAGTTCTCCGTTACCATACACCAAGAGCATCTCTTTAGTCCTTCGCAAATACTTGAGAATGCTCTTCACAGCTGTCCAGTGACTCTCTCCAGGATCAGCTTGATACCTGCTCACTATACTTAGTGAGTATGCAACATCGGGTCTGGTACATAGCATCGCATACATGATAGAGCCTACAGCTGAAGCATAGGGTATCCCTTGCATGCGAGCTCTCTCCAAATCAGTCTTGGGAGACATCTCTTTGGAGAGAGTGACTCCAGAGATCGTAGGTAAGTTTCCACGATTGGATTCTTCCATACTAAACCTTTTTAGTATGGTGTCAATGTACCTGGATTGGGACAATCCAAAAATCCGTTTGGATCTATCTCTATAGATCCTAATTCCCAATATGCAGGAGGCATCACCAAGATCTTTCATTGAGAATCTTTATGATAAGAAGAGCTTGACCGATTGCAGCAAAGGAATATTATTTCCTATCAAGAGTATGTCGTCCACGTACAACACGAGGAAGACAACCTTACTCTCTGCCACCTTCTTGTAGATACAAGGTTCATCTGGATTTTTGACGAAATCAAACTCTTTGATAACGACGTCAAAGCAGATGTTCCAACTCCGCGATGCTTGCTTTAATCCATAAATGGATTTAAGCAGCTTGCACACCTTCCCGATGCTCCCACTGTCTACGAAGCCCTCTGGCTGAGTCATGTACACGCACTCTTCTAAATTACCATTTAGAAAGGCGGTCTTAACATCCATTTGCCAGATTTCGTAATCATGATATGCAGCGATGGCAAGCATGATCCGGATGGATTTAAGCATAGCTACTGGAGAAAAGGTTTCGTCATAGTCCACACCTGGTCTTTGACGAAAACCCTTTGCTACAAGTTTAGCTTTGAAAGTCTCCACTTTCCCATCTACACCAAGTTTCTTCTTGAAGATCCACTTGCTCCCAATGGGTTTTACCCCTTCAGGAGCAACTTCCAAAGTCCATACTTTGTTGGTGTACATGGATTCCATCTCGGACCGCATAGCATCCAGCCATTTTACCGAGTCCCTACTCTTGATGGCCTGCTCGAAGCTAGTTGGGTCATCATCATCCATGATGCAATCCTCGCTCCCTCCATCCATGAGAAAACCGTAGTATCTCTCAGGTGGGTGAGGAACCCTACTAGATCGGCGGAGAGGCTGAGGTTCATCGGGAGCTACTGAATCCTCTGGTTCAACCAAATCTTCTGTTGTAGTCTGTATTGTTGGAACCTCTTCCAGTTCTACCTCCTTGCCACTAATCTCCTTTTCAAGAAATTCCTTTTCTAAAAAGGTGGCATGTCGAGAAACAAACACCTTTTGTTCCTCGGTGTGGTAGAAGATATACCCACGCGAATGTTTGGGATATCCAATAAACTTACACAGAATGGACCTTGCCGCGAGTTTGTCCTTATTTTGCGTTTTTACATATGCCGGACAACCCCATATCTTAACATAATTAAGACATGGTCTCTTTCCTTTCCATATCTCATATGGAGTGGTTGGCACGGTTTTGGTGGGAACCATATTCAATAGATCTGCAGCTGTTTCCAGTGCATATCCCTAGAAGGAAATAGGTAACTCAGCTGTGCTCATCATAGAGCGCACCATATCTAATAGGGTGCGGTTCCTCCGTTCTGATACACCGTTGTGCTGTGGTGTATATGGAGGAGTCAGCTGAGAGAGAATCCCATTCTCTTTTAGGAAGTTCAGGAATTCATTGCTCAAGTATTCACCTCCTCGATCAGATCGAAGGATTTTAATACTTTTTCCGGTTTGGTTCTCGACTTCTTGTTTATATTCTCTAAATTTCTCAAAAGCTTCTGATTTGTGTTTCATCAGGAATACATATCCGAATCTAGAGAGATCGTCAGTGAATGTAATGAAGTACGAAGAACCATCCGTGGCATGTGTAGACATGGGACCGCATACATCACTATGTATCAGTCCCAAGAGTTCAGTAACTCTTTCTCCGTGTCCCGTAAACGGAGTTTTGGTCATCTTGTATTTGAGACATGACTGGCAAGTGTCATAAGATGAAAATTCAAACGGATTTAAATATCCATCTTTATGCAACTTAGCTAGTCGTGTCGCATTGATGTGACCCAGTCTACAATGCCACAAGAAGGATTCGTTCAGTTCAGAACTCTTTCTCTTGTGTGTGTTAGTTATGCTCAGAACTGTTGATTGGTTTAGAACATAAATGCCATTGCACAACGTGCCTGATCCAACCAACTTTTGGTTACGGAAAATGTTCATAACATTGTCCTGTAATACAAAATTATATCCCTCTTTACTCAATAAAGAAACCGATATAATATTGCATATCAGGTTCGGCATGTAATAGCATTCGTTCAGAACCAATGTATTACCAGTTGGTAACACAAGGTGATATTCCCCGACAGTCTTAGCTGCAACAATTGCACCATTTCCAACTCTAATGTCTTTATCACCTTCTCTAAGTTCTCTACCTTTCCTAAGCCCATGTAACTGATTACATATATGGGATCCTGACCCGGTATCTAATACCCAGAACGTAGGGCAAATGGAGAAACAGTTCTCTGTAACGAACACACCCGAAGAAAATGCATCAACATGTACTCTCTTCAATCGGGTGGCATGGGAATCCTGGTATTCCCCTATATCCTGTTCATTCCTATAACTCTTAAAAGAAAGAACGGAACCAACGTTCCCCAGCACAGTATAACATGCGGGTTCGGTTAATACATCCATATTATTATCTTGATTAAGGCATGAAATGGTCGCTACCTGGAGAGAGAGAGAAGAAAATACTTTAGCGTATGCTCGTGCAAGATCAGATTGGTTATTATCTTATCTAATCAGGATGGCTCCCACTGGTTTTTATCAAATCTTCCTTCAAACCCTAAAAGGAAAGACTAGCCGGGATTAATTACACCCTACAACTTCGTCGATCTTTCAGCCAGGCCAGTGTCGGTACTTTGAGGGAGGTTCCCCATGCTTTCGCACGAACCTAATTAATGTAAACCTCATTTTCCCAGAGGCGTAACCTCGTTAACACCTTTCTAGACACCTACTTGATCGGCTAATTGTAGTGTGCAAAACTCTCCCAGGAGTAACTCTTACTCGCAGTGGGTATCGGGATCCAACTATCTCATAGAAGGTATGCAATCTCATTGCAAATTTCAACACTTGAAATTCCCGATAATGTTTTGCCCCTAGCGTCCTATGACCTTGACGCAGGCCAACAAACCATAGTGCGCTAGTCAAGTTCAACCCATCATTTCCTGATTGAATTAAACCCACCCGCACGACCCTTGACGCAGGCCAACAAAGTCGTACGACTACCCTAATCTAATCTGCATCATATGCATAAGCAAATAAATACTAGTTAGCTACCGCACACTACGCCTTGACGCAGGCCAACAAACGTAGCACGAATACTAACTACTACTTATCTGAAATGACGGAGGGCTACGACAGGTTTTTCTGAAAACCATAAGCGTAATGAACTTGATATTGTTGTAGAATCAAATGAAGTTTTAAAATGGAGTGGTTTTGAGGCTTTTTCTAGTTTTGCTAAAGGGGTCACTCCCGGTGAAGGGATCGTCGGCCCTTTCCTCGTCGAATGAGGTGCGGGATATATCATATATATCACTGTGCAAAGCAGAAACTATAGAAGCAATCAAAAGTCAAACCGAGTGTGTAGCATCTGCCGGTTATTGCCAAAGGAGTCACTCCCGGTGAAGGGATCTCGGTCCTTTCCTCATCGAATAAGGTGCAGGATATATCACATATACCGCTATGCAAAGCAAGAACTGTAGCTACCTGTTTTGTTTTAAAATTTGATTCTACAACATCTTAGGTTTCTTTTCTTTCATTAATCACATTAATGAAGTCACATCATTTAAATACCTAACCATCACAGATAGATATGACGTACACTTTTGCCATCCGCATTCGCCTCGATGTCCCCTCATGCACCGTTAGGTTAGGTAACTAACGACAGAGCAGGGCAGGGCTAGTGCGGGTGCAAAACATAAGTAACGTCTATATAATATATCATATATACTATATACTGTATCTATCACAGAACATCACATGATCACATCACAGATATCGCAGTGGAAGAAACATATAAAACATTGGATATACTAGGACGTCCGTGTTTTCAATACGAGCCAGTATAAAACACGGATTCCACGGTCGTGATGAATAGCCAATCCCACACCCCTAGACCCCTACGAGAGCGGCAAGCAACCCTGCCAATTCTAGGGTTAGGAGACCTGGACTCGACTCCTCGAGTTGGTCTCCCCCTAGACCCCAGAACCCGGTTACTTGTGCTCCCCTCCTTGGGTCTATCCTAATGCGGAAAAGTAAATAATATACAAAAGGTGACGACTTCCGCAACCTGGAAGTGCCCCAATAAAAGAATATTACATACAAGTTTTTACATGAATGAAAATGAAAAACACTCATCTCACATAAAAACCCCCGGCTATTCAAACACGACAATCCAATATAACATATCCATTCCCCTGCCGGAAAATTTCCAAGTGTTGGATTTTTCTGTGATTTAAGGACGTTCTAAGTAGTGCAAGTAATGCGATGGTCCCTCTAGAAGACAACAAACCTTAACTCGATTATGTGACCGTCTTGAACTGCCCTTTGAACCTTCGGGTTTGGGGCAGTACGGCGTGCCACATGTGAGGCATTGGCTTGACCCTTCTACGGCTGGACCGTTGGTACTGAGGCATGAAGTGAATGTCTTTGAACCTATTTCATGTGTTGAACGGTTTCGGGAAAACTTGGGTGTTCGAATGTTCGATCGGAAAGTTTAGTATATTCTATTTATCCGGAATGGGATACAATAATTGGAATTCACAAACAGTTATGAGATAACTGAATGAATGTTATAAATTTAGCAGTTTAGTCTCATTTGATATTGAAAAGAGTTTTCGATAATGGGACTAAAATGCGGGGTTTATAACTGTTAGGCCTGTGATGTCTAAGTATTTCATTTGATTAGGCATGTGATGTCTAAAGAGGTTGCGGATTCCAACTGTTGTAGTTTTACACTTTCTTTTCTGTGACCGTAAGTGTAATATGTGATATCGCCGGTTTCGTTGCTATATGTCGACGACAATTGGGATGCGCATATTTACTTACATTGATGACATGTGATGTTATGTGTTATATCCGGTCGAACTTTTTAACATATTCTAAAGTTATCCGGAAAGCCACATAGACAAGATTTGATAATCCAATCGAATCGTCGATTCCCAATACAACCCCAGAACACTCAACTCTTGAGTCAAATTAAAAATTCCCAGAAAACTCAGCATAATTAAATAGGAGTTACTTTGCAAAAAGGGGATGATGACGTCATCATCAAGCCGCGGAACCGCCGCAGAAGCCAGGCTTCTGCCGCGGTTCCGCCGCACTCTATACTGTTCATTTGAAATATTTTGCACCGTAATTCTTAGAATTCCCTGCTGAATTTTTTAAGCATTTTTAATATGGAAAAATCCCAGATTTTAGAAAAAGTCCAGAGAGCACTTGGGTTTTAGGGTTTCGGGTTCGTTCGGGTTTCAAACGACGTCTAGACTTCGCCTAAGGCTCTAGCTAGGCTCTGATACCACTGTAGGGTTCCTAGGCATGCTAATGAAGTCTCACAAGGCATCAACCATGCCAATTTCAAATTTTACGGTGCCGAGAAAGCCTAGACTAGATCGTTGACTAGAAATTTAGGCGATATACGAATCTAGTTAACAACTTAACTAAAGGTAAGAAGCTACAACCTTTGTAGATCCGGATATCCACTTCCTTGGCTCCACGTAGGCATCCTCTCGCTGTCCATCTCGAATCCTGGACTCAATCGTCGGCTTGATCGGAGAAATGGGCGGACTAGGTCGTCGGCTTCGTGCCGAAGATGATCTACGTCGAGGCATCACAAGTTCGAGCTCCGACTTCACAAATTTGTGAAACTTGTGAAGAAAACACCCAAAACAACTTGGCAAGAGGTAGAGGGTGAAGAAATAGGAGGTGGGTTCACTTTAGAATTGGATTTCTCACTTTAGAACTCAAGTTGTCATTGATGGCATCAAGTTTTCATTCTTGAAGATGAAGAAGAAGATGAAGCTAGAATTATGATAAGTGTTAAGTTAAAATGAATAATAAATGAATACTTATCATAAACTAACTAGGGTAGAGTGTAGAGAATAGACCATGGTTACTTGGATGGGTTAGGGTTAAGCATGAAGACAAGAATGGTTAAGAAGTCAAAGCTTCATGAAGCTTCAACTAGAAACAAACATAGCCACCATTCTTATCTAAACCTTTTCCAAATAAATAAACAAATATATAAATAAAAAGGCAAAACCCTAATCATCTCTTAACCATGGTTTAATTCTTCACACTTAACCAAATGAGCAAGTATCATCAAACATGATACAAAGATGTGCAAAAAAGTATATCACATATACAACATGTACATCAAGTGAGAAAATCCATTTAAAGTGAACCAATACCAGTTAATGCAAAGTAATATATCAAATATATAATTATACATTAAATCATTAAATCAACACTTGATTTAACGATCCGGTCATATCGTATATAACCGACCAGTATCCTATGTATCGGCTTATCGAATCAATCCCTGATTCGATATCTAGGTTATATCGCATATAACCATTCGATACATTCATCGCGAGAATGAAATACGGTATCACATACACGCATTATTCTCGGTCCTGCACATATCTCATATGCGCTCCAATTTCGTTTCGCTTGAGCCAGGAAACCTCTGTGTAGGACTCTAAAGACTCATCAATACGCCAGTAGCAGATGATGATCATATCAAGCACCCACATGCCGCAAGCGGTCTGCTAAACGTAACGGCCATCCGGGTATTGAGCGATCAGAAAATCGACGAGCTAGCCCGCTGACACTCCTGTGAATCCAACCAGTAACACTTACCGTACAGTCCGGTCTGTTCGTCTGATATGTCGCATATCAAGTCTAGGGGTGGTAAACATCAGACCCCAATAACCGATAAGTCGTGCCGATGTGAGGCTCATAACGGGTCGAGAAACTACTGGTAACACTTACCAGCAAATCTCTGATCAGCCCTGGCCAGGGACTTCCCTGTTACGGCCAATCGAGCACTGCGCAACATCAACCCCCAATACCGGGAGAGACGAAACCCCTCCTATCGCTCATTGCCTCCATGTGACTCGGGACTGTACCCAAAGACCACCATTTTGCACGCCCTCATGGACGTGGTAAGGTGGAGATCAAAGCACAGTGGGAATCACACAAGACTCTATGACGATCTCGGGTCTACAGACTAACCTGTACAAGTGTCGCCTGAGAACTGCCATCTGACGTGAGGTATAATACCATCTGGGAGTTCTCGGCAAGTCCGTCCAGTGTACCCAGTCTCCACTGAGCACCCGTATACCATCTCTGATGTCAAACACCAATGGATATGGGATCATCAATCGCCCATCTCATGGGTCGAGAAGCGTATACGCTAGTCTACACTGGTATATCGATGCCCTGTCTCGATACACCCACGACTAGGGACCTTGAAGGATGTACTTATGGACTACCATGTCCCCACTAGTATGATCTGCATGATAGTCCTGGTAGTCAAGTACACATCCTAAGGGCTTTATCAACATGTAACTATAAAACAGTTTAAAGAGACAAGTGTACATGTTAAGATAAAGAGTAACCAGATAGCATACTATCATATCGAGCAAGAAAGTCATCTCTATATATGTCCAAGCATCCAATATAATATACATCATCTGTACAATACTGGCCTCTTGGTCATACATACAACTAACAATCTCCTCATCAGTCAAGAAGACATCTCTTTAGAAAGGGTGACTCCATCACCTGCGGGTACACTACCATGCCAGGAGTCGTCCATTCTAAAACACTTTAGAATCATGTCAAAGTACCCAAATTGGGACACTTCCCAAATCTAGATCTAAAACCATAGATCTGGTTACCAGATTCCCTGATATTTTATCCAGATCCTATATGGAGAAAATGCTTTGTGACCACCATAGTATAACTGATCGTAGTATAGGAATATCATTTCCTATAAAGAGCATGTCATCCAAAAACCAGGACATCACTCCCTATTACCTTCTTACCAGGTCCATCTGTTGTTATGATGAAATCAAACTCTATGACTGTCACATCAAAACTAGACGATCTATCTCCGCTATACCTGCTCTAGTCTATAAATAGACATAAGCAACTTGCCCACTACCTTTCCGCTGCTCCCACTGACTATAACAACCTTTTGGCAGAGTCATATACACTTGCACTTCTAAAGCTAATTTAGAACGATGTTATATCCATCCTCCCGCCAGATCTCATAGTCTAGAAAAGCCGTAGTGTCAAGTTTAGGTCATCAAAAACCTCAATATAACTATTGATCTTCCAGATGATAGAATGTTAACCCTCATCAAAGCCCGGGATAACCCAGAAACTGCCATTACTGAAACGTGCCTAGAGTTTATCCGGATTCTAGTTTTAAGCATAAGCCGGAAAACTCCATATACCTTAACATCGTTAAGATATGAATCCATTCTATATATCTAATATAGAAACAAAGACACTAAATTAATTGGAACCAGATTCAAAAAATATGCTGCCGTTTCCAGTGATATCAGCTAAATGGAAGGAGGCCGAGCAGCATTACTCATCAAGGAATGCACCTACGCATGAGTAACCTAAAAGAGAAGCAATTTCTTAAAACTATTACTTACAACGGAATACCAAACACAAGTATCTACATCTTTGATCACCATGAAGAATCCTGATACTTGCAACATATGGTTCTCTACTTTATTCTTATTACCTATATCTTCTCAAAATCTGGACCTTGTATTTCAATGAAATACTTATCTAAAATTAGAGAAGTCATGAGTAAACAGAATATAGTACGAGTACCAACCCCTTTGTCATAACGGAAACAAGACAACATACAATACTCTGTATAATTCCACTAAGTTTAATAACTTAAACCCTGTGCGTCGTAGGTTGAAAACTGTACTATGGTCAAGAAGAATTACACCGTTGTTGTATGCACCTTACGTAAACATCAACTGATATAGGTAAATGTCATAAACATAATTTCAAAAAGTTATATATCACTTTATAAAGTAAACGTACAGATATATCAGTTTGAAATTGGTGTATAACGATGGATATTCAAAACCAAATATTTGCCGTTAGGCAACCCAGGTGATTTTCTCAAATATCACCAATTACAAAGAATTTTGATATATAGAGGATCTAATCACCCAATTCATAATATCTTACTCCCACTCAGCATCTGTAACGCCATACAGATGTGAGAATCAAAAACTGGTAAATATATACCCTGGAGTTAGAATCTAATTGGGAAAACAGTTTTCAATTAACACCGCACAGTAAAACTGAAACATGAAAATGTTTCAAAAGGGTATCGGGGTATTCGTAGTAATGCCTCTTCCACTATGCAGATTCATGACAGTAATCGTATACTTCCATGTCCTCACTCCTATCATTTTATATGTCTTTATTTCTTACCTTCTGTATACCATACTTAGACTAAATGGTTTTCTTTCTTCCCTACCTTTCGGCACCTGCCTAAGGTTTGGAAGAAGACTATCCAATAAGCGTAATAAGTGTACTCTCCTAATACCAGGAGCCCTCAAAACCTGAGAGAAGGTAAAGAGAAAAGACAACTGAATAATCCTATTCAATTTCTCCAGAACCAGAGTCCATCCTCGAACTCGAACAAGTTCCTTCGAGTTTGTATGTAACTATACGATGGCATATCCAATCAATATGGATCTTCGTAGTGATACGGAGTGTTCTGGAGAAATGCAGAGGGGAAGTAGGAGTGGCAGGGGTATACGTGGCTTTGTCGTGAATGATAGCAGTCGCAATTACCTTTGCCCTTACCCTAATCCCTTTCTATGTTTTTACTTATTACCTTCTGTACACCATACTCAGGCTAATTGGTTTTCTTCCTTCCCTATACATCGGCAACAGCCTAAGGTTTGGAAGAAGACTATCCAATAAGCGTAATAGGTCTACTCTCGTTATACCAAGAGCTCTCCCAACCTGAGAGAAGGTAAAGTGAAAAGACAACCGAATAATCCTATTCAATTTCCCCAGAACCGGAATCCATCTTCGAACTGGAACAAGTTCCTTCGAGTTCGTATGTAACTATATAATAGAATATCTGAGAAATGTGAATCTTCGTAGTGATACGGAGTGTTCTGGAGAAATGCAAAGGGTAAGTAGGAGTGGTAATGATATATGCAACTAAATGACAATCCAAAAGCCAAAGTGTTTTAAGAAGGTCCGGTTAACTTGGTTCATGAGTTTTAGTTTAGGGTCAGGTCATGGTCGCAGCCAAAGAGAGATAGAGAGAAGAAACACTCAGCGTGTACTCTAACCTAGATTAGATTGGTTAATCACTTTATCTAATCAGGATGGCTTCCACTGTTTTCTCGAATTCTCCCTCAAACCCTAAAAGGAGAATTAGTTGGGATCATCTAAAATCACCCGAGGAGTAATACTTACTCATCAGTGGGAATCGGGATCCAACTATCATCGCAATATAACTTGATGGAAGCCACTCAAGTCACCACACTCCAGAAGGTATGCGCATGCCTGGCAAGTTTCCTGTATGTTTGAAACTTCCGATGTGGTTTTTACCCCTAGGACCCAAGTGACCTTGACGAATAATCAACAGATCAAAAGGTCCAAGTCAAGTTCAACCCATCATTATCCAAGATTGCATTAGACCCACCCGCATGACCCTTAACGAATAATCAACAAAGTCACACGACTGTCCTAACCAATCGCATTATCTATGCAACAGAAAAGTATTACAGAGCCATCGCACACTACGTCTCGGTGAATAGCAACGACAAACGTAGCACGGATACTAAGCAATACTAATCTGAAATGACGAAGGGCTACGGCTGGTTTTTGGCAAAAAAACCTTTAACGTAATGAACTTGATATCATTGAAGAAACCGAGCGGTTTTACAAATATATAGTGGCACAAACTTTTGCTAAAGAGGTCACTCCCGGTGAATGGATCTCGGCTTTTTCCCCACCGAATGAGGTGCAGGATATTCCAAACTGAATACCATGATGCAAAGTAAAATAATCGACTATAGTGAAATTATAACGAAGACGCAAACTTTTGCTCAAGAGGTCACTCCCTATGAAGGGATCTCGGCTCTTGCCTCGTCGAATGAGGTGCTGGATATTCATAACCGAATACCATTGTGAAAAGAAAATGGAAACTTCTGTAATGTCTGTTTTAAAAAACATGTTTCCAACAACATCATTTGGATTTATTTTTCCTTGCATTAATCAAAATTAACGCAGTCCCATCAATTAATCCATATCACACCAGAAAAAGGAACGAAAATAAAATATATGTATATGCCATCCGCATTCGCCATTGGGCCCGCATGCACCGTTAGATTACTTAACTAACGGCAGAGCGGGGGCTGGACTAGCGCGGATGCAAAACATATACAATATCTACTAGTATATATAAATATATATATAACATTCTTCCCAGATATGATATAAGCAACATCACAGAATCTCAGCAAGCAACACAGAATGGAGGATAATCTTAGAGCCTCGACTTTCATTTGAGCCGTAAATGAGACCCGACGTTCTTGATTGTGTGGATAGCCCGTGTAATGAAAACATGGACCCCTACGAGCGCGGAAAGTTACCCGCCAATCCTAGAAGTGATGCAACCCCAATCAACAAAGTGAATGGGCAACCCAGCACTTCACGGAATCCGGTAACTTGAGCACCCCTCCTTGGGTCATCCTATACCCCCTACGAGTGCAGCGAATAGCCCGCCAATTCTAGAGTAAGGCCCCCTCCGTCTCAACGTCATGAGATGCGGGCACGTTGCCCTTCAGAACCCGGCTACTCGAGCACTCCACCGCGGGGTAATCCTAGTACAGAAAATAAAATATATATACAATGGCTATATCGACCTCAACCCAGTCGTGCCCCAATAAAAGAATGTACAATCTGGCAGAGACGGCTGTCCACATGTCAGGCGCTCGCCCCGCAATAACAAATATACAAATGAATCTGAACTGTACTAACTATCATTGCACTACTGGATATCCACCATGATAATCCAACCACAATATCAGAACTATCATAGAACATCAACGTGAATGTCACGTTCGCAAACTCGTCTAAAAGAACATATAGCAATTAGACAGGTTATACCGATCAAAAGACATTCACGGTCGCAAATGCTAATCTAAGTACTGATAACTATTAAACAGTGTTAAAATAACTACTTCGAAATACTCCGTAATGCCCCAAAACTCATGATATATGAAAACCATTCTGGGCAAAAATAAACAAGTCCTGAAACCCTAAATCCAAGAGTTATAGAGCACCAAACAAAAGCGAGCATTTTTCCTCTTCACAAAACCGGCGAGGACGGCTATTATTGTGTTTTCGCTGGCTAAAATAATGAACAATGTGCTCGTTTTTCTCTGGTGTTCTAGTTTTAGTAAATAGAGCACTCTGCAGTGATTTAAAAAAATTTCAGAGGACATTTAAAAATTGACAGAAACTTGAATTCAAGGTTTTGTGTTTTGGAGTTATTTTGGTTTCGTTATTTTAAACGTTGTTTAAACTATTAGTATAGGTTTTATTGGCTGGCTCTGATACCATTTGGGTTTTTTCGGCGCCCTGGTCATCTATCCTGGCCGATGCGGATCAAAAACTGGCGTTTAAAAATTTTGGCGCAAACAAAACCCGCTCCAAGTTCGAAACCATAAACCTATACTAGCAAAAACAAAGTGTTAAACTACTAGGTTTAGAAATGTTATACAGAATGAACCAAGTCCTTCGGTCTTTTACCATCTTCATTAGCTCCTAGGGGTCGCTGATCGAGCTTGATTGCCGGTCTTCCTACATCGATGATGATCCACCCAAGGGAAAACGACGCAGGTTCCAGCCTCGCCAAGCGAGGCAACCAACGCTCCAAGGTTGCTAGCAATGGAGAGTGGAGGTATAGGAATGTCTCACTATATTTTTCTCTCATCACATGAGCTCAAGTGAGCAACCCAAGAAGATGAAGAAGGAAGTGAGGAAAACTAGTGGCATGAGCAACTCAAGGATATGGTTAAGTCTCTCCATGAGAGAGTGAGAGTAAATCAATGAATCAATAATAATATATGGCATGTAGAGAATATGGCTAAGTCATTTGTAACCATGCAATGAAAATATCTCCTTTCAATTTCCAAATAAAATATCTAGAGCCATGCTTCTCTACATGCCAAACCATGCTTATGCCAACTCACCCCTCCACCTCATTTCCCTTAATGATTTTCTAAAATGAAAGTCAAATAATAAAGTGTCCATCTTCTAGAAACTATTTCGTTTAAATACGGAATACAACCTCGAATACGTATCGAAATACATATACGCGTATTCGTAAAAAAATACGAATAGCCAAGAGAGAAAATGAATAGTGGACAATAATACTAGAATACATATAATATATATATATATAAATTATTAAATCAAAACCTGATTTAATAATCCGGTTTAATCCTAAGCCTCCAGTATTATCAACCATCCGATTAAAGTCTGTGTAGCCTGTACACATATTTAATCGGACAGCTGTATGTACAAACATACGTCATCTACACCATAACGCCTGAACTGTGAAAATCCTCTGTGTGTGACTCTAAAGACTCGTCAATACGCTGGCAGTGGTTTTAACCACAAGCACGTCAGCGGCACTAGCTGTACATAACGGCTACCCAGGTATTGAGCGAAAGGAAGGCCGACGAGAAAACTCTTCCAAACCCCTACTGAGCCTGTTCGTGACAATCTCCACACAGTCCGGTCTGTTCGTCTAAGAGTATCACATATCGTGTCTAGGGGGGTAAATAAATTCAGACCCCTGATAACGCGATATTTCGTATCGGTATGAAGCCCATCACTCACTGAGAAACTACTGATCCAAATTAGTAATTCTTGTCCATCTTGGCCAAGGATTTCTGGTGATGACCACCCGTGCACTACGCGACATCAACCCCCAATACCGGGAGAGAAGAATCCCCAACGATCCGCTCACTGCCTCCATGTGGCTCGGGACTGTACCCAACTAAAACCTGTTTGGACGACTCCTTTGAGCCATGGTAGGGTAATAATCAAAGCATAGTGGGAAATCACACGAGACAAATGACGATCTCAGGTCGACAGACTAACCTGTACTCATGTCACCTGGGAACTGCTATCTGATAATAGGTATAATACCAACTAGTATGTTCCTGACGAGTCTGTCCAGTGTACTCATAATTTATTGAGCACCTGTATATTATCTTAGGTGATTAAGTGACACCAATGGCTTGTGAGACCGGCCACCGCCACTCGTCGGGGTCTCGATAAGTATAGACTAGTCTGCTCTAGAGTATTGATGCCCAGTCTCGATACTCCCTCGACAAGGGACATTTAAGGATGTGCTTATAGACCACCCAGCTCCTAATATATGATCGCCATCATAATGCTGCTAGTCAAGTAAGAATCCTATGAGCTCTATCAACATATAATAGTGATTTGTAACACCATATAATGTATGTACATGATGATAAAGAAAAACCAGATAGCATACTATCATTTTGAGAAATACTATTCTACCCGTATATATCCTCCCTCAATCATCACAATCGCGTGCCTGCGATCACAATAATTGACTTGAAGGCACAATAGCCAACAGCGGGGGCAGGACTAGCGCGGGTGCAAAACATAAGAAACATTTATTATATATATCATATATATATATATATAGCATTCGTCTCATGCAGTTATATGATCACATTACATAACACAGGCAGCAGAAACAAACATATGAAATATTGGATATTCTAGGAGGTCCGTGCTTTAAATTAAGCCAGTAATGAAAAATACGGATTCCACGGTCGTGATGAATAGCCAAACCCACATCCCTAGACCCCTATGAGAGCGGCAAGCAACCCTCCCAATTCTAGAGTTAGGAGACCCGGTCTCGACTCCTCGAGATGGTTTCCCACTGGACTCTAGAACCCGGTCACTTGTGCTTCCCGCCTTGGGTCTATCCTAATACGGAAAAGTAAATAATGTACATCAATGGTGACATCATCCTCAACCTGGAAGTGTCCCAATAAAAGAATATTACATACAAAATTTACATGAATGAAAATAGGAAAACTCCCATCTTACATAAAAAAAACCCGGCTATTCATTCATGGCGATCCAATATAACATATCACAAGCAACACATAACATCACATGCCATCAACGTAAGTAAATATGCGTATTCCTGATGTCACTGACGTATAGCAACGAGATCGGGGATACACCACATATTATAATTACGGTCACAGAAAAGAAATGAAAAATACAATAATTAGAATCCACATCAAACCTTAGAAATTATAAACCCGAAATATTTCATATCTCGGATTTCATGCCTAACCGAATAAATCTTGTATTTATGTCTTAAATTGAAAACACTTTTCATTAACAAGTCGGGTAATTCAACAAGATTACCGATAAAATGATCGAATGCTCGTCGGGAACTTTAGTAGATTGCCTCACCCCCGATGCTGTCAACGAAGTGCACTTGGGCGGAACACCGTGGCCACGAGCACCCGAGTGGATGCTTTTGGCAGCGGGGTTCTCCTATAATCACTTGGTCGGGGCTATGGGGCGTGGCTATCTAGTGATGTTTCCCGACGACTATTCGCGTACTATACGAGATTGCGACGGAGTTTTGATTCGAATCGAAACTCCGTGACAATCGATCAAATGAGACCAAAATGCTAGATTCACAAAACACAAACTAGTTTTCACAAAACTAATTAATGTGGATTCCAAATATTGTATCACAAATCATTATTATCTAGACGTTGTTAAATATTTCGATCGATATATCAAACACCCACAAATCACAAAGACTTCAACAACTTGAGTCTCATTAAAAATACCCAAAAAGTGCAAAATCACATAATGGAGCGGCACAAGAAAAATGAGTCCCTAACTCACCAAACATGCCATGGAACTGTGACTAAACCCTAGGTTATGCCACGGTTGCGCGGCCACTTGGTTGAGTTGGGCTCTCGTATTTCTTGGGGCTCCATAAAAAACCCTGCATGATTTTCTTAATATTTTTAATCTGAAAAAATGAACTTTTGAAAAATTGGACAGAAACTATGAAATTAGGGTTTCGAAAATATCTATCGAACACTTTAACGTCGTTTAGATTTCGCCTAATGCTCTAACTTGGCTCTGATACCATGAAAGTGTGTTTTAACACCTCTACTAGGTTTCTACATGCATCAAGTATGCAATTTAAAAAAATCTAGAGGTCTAAGCTATACTAACCTAGAATCGAACTACAGAACTAGGGTTTGTAAGCAAGTAAACAAGTTTTACACTAAGTGAAAAGAGAATACAACCTTTATAGACCGGTCCTTCACTTTTAAAGCTCCAAGTAGTAGTCCTTAGAACTCTTCTTAGGCTCCACTAGATGAAAGGAACGAGCTTGCTAATGGATCATCGATGCCGAAGGTGATCCACCTTGAAGTTTCTCGAACTCAAGCTACCTATTCACTAATAAAGAATTAGTGAAGCAAACAAGCTAATCTTATGTGCTAGATGAGAGTAGATTGATGAACTAGGAATTTTGCTCACTTTAGAAATCTATTTCACTTTTTATTTCTTCAACTCAAGAAAACCTAGAGAGGAAGAAGATGAAACTTGGGTGAAAAAATATCTCAAGTGATAAGTGTGAGAGTTAACCATGGACTAAAGATAAAATGGTTGGGGTGAGATAATATCTAGAATAAAACAAAATTAATAGAATGGGTCATGGCTTCTACATGTATCCACAAGCATCTAAGCCATGCTCATTATCCACTAATTTTTATTTCACTTTAAAATAAATCACAAAATATTATCCTTAGCTCTAGTGTAAGTCTCATACACCCATGTTTTATGTATCATCAACCATGATACATAATTTAATTTATAAATAAATAAATATGTACATATATATACACATATATATCAAGAGAAGAAAAATTCATAAGTGAGCAATAATATTAGTTAATATATAAATATATCAAATATAAATATACATCAAATTATTAAATCAACACTTGATTCAATAATCCGGTTATATCATATATATAACCATCTAATATTATATAAATATGTATATCAAATTATCAAATCAACACTTGATTCAATAATCCGGTTATATCACATATAATCGACATTATTCAGTATATATACATATAACATATCATTGAATCAAAACTTGATTCAACAATCTGGTTATATCAAATATAACATAACCGATATCAAATATCGCGAGATTAGAATACGGTATCACCTACTCGTATTTAATCAAGCTCCCGCACATATCAGCATATGTGCCCTACTTCATTTCGCATGAGCTAGGAAAGCTCTATTTGGGACTCTAAAGACTCGTCAATACGCCAGCAGTAGGTAATGATCATATCAGTCACCCACAAGCCATCAGCGGTACTAGCTAGACCTAACGGCTACTCAGGTATTTATTGAATAGAAGATCAACAAGCAAGCTTCTCCAAACTCTCATAAAGCCCATAAGCAACACTTACCGTACAGTCCGGTCTCTTCGTCTGATATATCGCATAACAAGTCTAGGGGTGGAATCGTCAGACCCCAGTAACTTGATAAGTCATACCGATGTGTGGCCTATAATCGTTCGAGAAACTACTGATAACACTTACCAGTAAATCTCATCAGCCCTGGCCAGGGACTAGCTTTTATAGCCAATCGAGCATAGCGCAACATCAACTCCCTATACTGGGAGAGACAAAACCCCTCCTATCGCTCATTTCCTCTATGTGACTCGGGACTGTACCCAAAATCAACCTGTTTGCATGACTCCTTTGAGCCATGGTAGGGAGGAAATCAAAGCACAGTAGGAACCACACAAGACTCTATGACGATCTCAGGTCTACAGACTAACATGTACAAGTGTCACCAGAGAACAGCTATCTGATGATATGTATAATACCGTCTAAGAGTTCTTGGCGAGTCCTGTTCGGGGTACCCATTCTCAAATGAGCACCTGTGTACAATCTTTGATGTTAAACACGAATGGATGTGGGATCAACCATTGCCCTATACAGTGTCAAGAAACGTAAACACTAGTCTACTTTTGAATATCGATGCCCTATCTCGATACTCCATCGACTTGGAACTGTTAAAGGATGTGCTTGCGGACTACACAAGCCCCACTAGTATGATCTGCATCATCGTCCTGGTAGTCAAGCCAACACCCTAAGGGCTTTATCAACATGTATCAGAGAGACAGTATAATAATACAAGTGTACATGTTAAGATAAAGAGCAACCGGATAACATACCATCATGTCGAGCAAGAAAGTCCTCTATATATATGTCCAAGCATCCACTATATCATATAATAATGGCCTCTAAGGCATACATATTCCTAACACTCACTACATCCCAAGGCACTCTAAATTAGCAACCTAGAGTCCCTAGTGGCTCCACTAGATTCTTAGTGTGGATCTAGAGCCATGAGCCACATCTCTCTGGTGGATCATCTT
Organism: Agapanthus africanus; assembly: GCA_030015575.1. Lineage (NCBI taxonomy): Eukaryota > Viridiplantae > Streptophyta > Magnoliopsida > Asparagales > Amaryllidaceae > Agapanthus > Agapanthus africanus. Next base: position 61,834,287 of record JASDDO010000029.1, read on the forward strand.
CGACGGAGGAAAACCGGCTGTCAAACTCAATCAAGGTGGTCTTAAGGAGCTAAGGAAGTGGGTAGAAGACCGAAGGTCACGGATCATTTGGTATACAACTTCTATCTTTGTAGTTAGTTCAGGTTTATGGTTAGATTCTAGGACGAGTTTTTTAGCGCCAGATTTTAAACACCAAATTTTGTTCCGCAATGGCTACAGTACATGGCTAGGGTGCTAGAAAACCCAACAATGGCCTGTCCCGCGGCCATTGTTATGCGATACCGGAGATAGTATACAGATGCTCATTGGGTTATGAGTTACACTGGACGGACTCGTGGGGGAACTGCTGGTTGGTATTATACCTATCGTCAGTTAGCAGTTCCTGGGTGACATGAGTACGGGTTAGTCCGCTGACTTGACATCACTATTCGTCTTGAGTGTGTTCCCACTGTACTTATATCACTACCTTACCACAACTAAAATAAGTCGTGCAAACAGGTAGTGGTTGGGTGCAGTCCCGAAGCACTTGGAGGCAGTAGTGGTTAGATAGGTTCGTCTCTACCAGTATTGGGAGTTGATATCGCGCTATGTTCGGATAGCCATTACATAAAGTCCGTGGCAAGGGCAAGCGAGATTTATAGGTTTGTACACCAGTAGTTTCTCAGGGTGTATTGGTCTTTACACCGACACGACATATTGCACTATTAGGGTCTGACGGTTACCGTCCCTAGGCCCGATATGCAATACTCTTAGATGAACAGACCGGACTGTGCGGAGATTGTCACAGATTGGCTCAGTAGGAGTTCAGATGAGTTTGCTCGTCGGCCTTCTTATTGACAGATACTTGGGTAGCCGTTACATACAGCTAGTGCCACTGACGGACTTATGGTTAAACCTACTGCCAGCGTACTGTCGAGTCTTTAGAGTCTCACACAGAGGGTTTTCCTGGTTCAGGCGAAACGATATAGAGGCCGTATGGTTTTACGTGCAGGATTCTGATCATATACGTGCACTAGCTGCACGGATGTTGTTCGGACGGATAATACTAGTGGGCTTTGGTTTAAGACGGATTCTAGTATTATATTATTGGATTATTATTATCTTATCGTATTCGTATTTTTTACAGTACGAATACAAGTATGTATATATGGTGAGGGCATTCTTTTAATTTCATAAGAGATGCTTCTAGAAGGGGACACCTCATTATTGGATTTATCTATTTTTGGAAATAGATTAATGAGGTGGAAAATATAGATATTTGTGGCATGTTGAAGCATGGCACATTCATTTGTTTATATGTTTGGATTTACTATTGAAGCATGGTTGTTATTTTCTATTGGAAAATAATCTATGCTTCATGTGAGATAGAGAATGAGCTATCCTTCATAAGGCCAAGACTTAGCTCATTTGCATATTTCCTTTCTCTCACCATTTTTCTTCTCCTTCTTCCTCAAGACCCTAACCCTCTCACATGAGTTGTGAACCATAGGGTCACTTGAGATTAAATACTCCAATTAACACTCTACATCTTCTAAGCTACCTAGTTTAGCGAACTAGGTACATTAGTTATCTCGGTTTAGAGATTGGAGCTTGTACCATAGACTCTCGGGTGGATCGTCTTTGACACAAGGAGACCGACGTTCAACCGCGATCTGGATCTTCGAGGAGCTCAAGAAGAGGAGGGGAAGAAAACCCGAAGGACAAGTAACAAGGAGGTATAAACACTATCATAGTAGTTAGAACCTCCAAGTAGTATAGCTAGTTAAGGTTTCCGTATAGATCCTGGAGTAAAAGTCGGTGTTGCAAATTATGAAAAATCGTTTTTTGTAAATTCCGCCTGGGGTATACGACATTGACTTACAATAGTTACTCTCGGGAGATTTTCACTTCATAATTAGCTGACCCGGTATTGCCTAGAAAGCTGTTTATAAGGTTACGCCTCTAAGAAAATGGGGTTATTCAATTGCTTCTATGCAAAAGGATGGGAGACCTCCTTCAAAGTACTTACACTGGCCTGGCCAACTGGTTAGCGAACTTGTGGAGTGTACATGATTTTTCTAGTTCTCCTTTTAAGGATTGAAGAAGAATTCAACGAAACAATGGGAGCCATCCTGATTAGATGAATTAATAAACCAATCTAATCTTGCAAGAGCGCACGTTAAGTGTTTCTTTTCTCTCTCTAGCAGCAACCATGACTTATCTTACACTAAAACTCATAGAACCAAGTTTACCGAAACATTTAACAATCACTGGCTTTAGAATTCATGATTTCCCTAATTCACGACAAAGTCGCATATCCTTGTCCCTCCTACTTCCCATTTGCTTACACCAGAACCCTCTGTATCCGGTACATTGATCCATGTTACTTGGAAGGCCATCTCATATAGTTTCATAAGAATTTGAAGAAATTGTTTCAGTCGAGGATGGCCACTAGTTCTGGGGAAAGTGAATTGTATATTGATATAATTCATTTGTCTCTTCCTCCACCTTATCTCAAGTTGAGTGCTCATTCAATAAGGAGAATACACTAATTACGCTTGTTGGATAGTCTTCTACCAATCCTAAGACTGAAGCTGAAAGGAAGGGATATGAGAAAACCATCCAGCCAAAGTTCGGTGTACACAAGGTAAGACTTAGAGACATCTTAAGGGGTAGCAATTGAAGGGAAAGAAGATTGCAATTACTGTTATGATCTTGGGCAGTGGAAGAGGCATCACTGGGAATACCTTGCCACTCCCAAGTAGCATATGATGGTTCATCTTTTGCTGTGTTTGTAATTGAAAACTATTTCTCAATTAACTCCGCTTTCTTAGTATGTGATAACAGATTAGGATACCACATCTGTAAGTGGTTATAGATGATAAGAAGGAGTAGAGTATTAGGAAAGGGTGATCTGATTGTCACGACCCGAAATAGCCCATGACTGGCACTTGAATCATATAAAGTCTATAGGACCCCATCTAATCCAAGTAAGCCAAAAAGACCAGAAATCTAAAACCATTTTTAAGTAATAAATAAAGGAAATAGTTTAAAGAAGTGAAGAAAACAAGTTTCTAAAACAAGGGTTTTAAAATAGGTAAGCCGAATATGCATTTTAAATCCTCCATATCTTTTCTAAAAATTTCGGCAGAGTTTCCTTTGAAAATACTGGCCCCGAACGGGGTACAACAAGAATAATATATATGCAACGATAAAAGACATCCCCAAGCAGGAGCAAGCTCTTCGTCAATCGACGGTCACAACCACGCAAGCAATATAATATACAACGACAAAGGGCGAGGATCAAAACTCAAAGGAAAACTCCAAATCAGCATGAAAACCATAATACTACAACGCGCGACTCTAAGGTCGAAATAATACACAACTGGTTTTCTAAGTCTGAAACAATATACAAGTTTGGTTGATGGAATCACTAGATACAACTGAATAAAATAATACAAGGGTGGTCACGATGCGAGTGAACCCACCTACCAATGCAATCACCCAGAAAGGAAGCAGTGTGCCAGAAAAGCCGCAATGAAACCTGTACGGCAAAACCTGCAAGAACTGTGGCACAACGGGGGTGAGTTGCCAACTCGTGAATAGAAAACATCACAGAGCAGAAATCGTATGTATGACTAAATCCTAGGTCAAACGATCAGTAATATATATATATATATATATATATATATATATCCTTAATATGATAAAATCTGAAGCATAATAAAAAGGAAAGGGTAAACATCTAAACATAAGTGTAATCCCATGTGCTCGTGTCAGTGCCTCAGGTAGCAAAGTATCGTAAATATGAGGTTGAATGCGGTAAAATGAAAACAGAAGACATCATGAATGAGAAGACCGTTTTCTTAATATAGTGAGATTTTTTAATAAACATTCAAATATCATCAATGAAATCATCAGAAAATCAGTGTCAAGCATCGACACAGAATATATATATCATGTCCAATATGTATGCAACATTCATGAAGTTACTCTATCAGGTACTACTAATACATGAAGAAATAAATGGTAATGTGTATATGCAATGGTCATGAAAGGTACTCTATCAGGTACTACTAATACATGAAGCGATGCATATAAAATAAATGTGGGGTAGGGGATATAACATGCCATCCATACACCTCGACCATAAAAGCCCCTCATGTCGACCATAAAGGCCCCTCACATCGACCATATAGGCCCCTCATATCGACCATAAAAGCCTCTCACATCGACCATATAGGACCTTCATATCCGTTAGTTATATGTATGCCCTAGAGGCTATTACTGTACATACGATGTATAATGTAGTGGATGCTAGGACATATATAGGGAGGACTTTCTTGCTCGACATGATAGTATGCTATCTGGTTGTACTTTATCTTAACATGTACTCTGATTGTCTCTATGTTACATGTTGATAAAGCCCTTAGGATATGTACTCGACTACTGGGACTATGATGAGATCATACTAGTGGGGCCACGGTAGTCGACGAGTACATCCTATAACTGTTCCTAGTCGAGGGTGTATCGAGACAGGGCATCGATACACCAAAGTAGACTAGTGTATACGCATCTTGACTCATATGATGGGCGATGGATGATCCCATATCCATCGGTGTTTGACATCAAGGATGGTGTACGGGTGCTCAGTGAAGACTGGGTACACTGGACGGACTCGCCGAGAACTCCCAGATGGTATTATACCTCACGTCAGATGGCAGTTCTCCGGTGACACTGGTACAGAGTAGTCTGTTGACCCGAGATCGTCATAGAGTCTTGTGTGATTCCCACCGTGCTTTGATTTCCATCATACCACGTCCAAGAGGGCGTGCAAAAAGGTGGCTTTTGGGTACAGTCCCGAATCACATGGAGGCAATGAGCGATAGGAGGGGATTCGTCTCTCTCGGTATAGGGAGTTGATGTTGTGCTGTGTTCGATTGGCTATAACCGGAAATCCCTGGCCAGGGTTGCTGAGATTTACTGGTAAGTGTTATCAGTAGTTTCTCGAACTGTTATAGACCTCATATCGACACGACTTATCGAGCTACTGGGGTCGGACGTTTACCACCCCTAGGCGAGATATGCAACATATCAGACGACGAGACCGGACTGTACGGGAGTGTTACTATTTGGATTCACAAGAGAAGTTACAGGCTTGCTTGTTGATCTTCTGAGCGGTCAATACCTGGGTGGCTGTTACGTTTAGCTGACCGCTTGAAGCTTGTGGGTGTTTGATATGATCATCACCTACTGCCGGCGTATTGACGATTCTTAAGAGTCCTACACAGAAGTTTCTTGGCTCAGGCAAAACGGAGTTGGAGCACATATGTGATATGTGCGGGACCGAGGATAATACGATATGAGATACCGTATTCTATTCTCGCGATATTTGATATCAGCCGGGTCATCGGATCAAGTGTTGATTCGATGAATCGGTACGGATAAATATTAGTCGGTTATATGCGATATAGCCGGATTGTCGGATCAAGTGTTGATTCGATAATTTATTGTATAATAATATATATATGATATATTAAATTGCCTTAACTAATATTAGCTCACTAAAAGATTCTTTTTCTCACTCGGGTAATACATTGATATATATGCGATATATGTTAATTGTATTATTTTATTTGGTTACAATAAATATTATATATGTGATATATAATATTGTAACATGATATGATAACTAATGCAACATGTTTAGTGGAGTTTAAACATGATTAGGGTTTGGATTAGGGTTAAGCTTTCTAGATGATTCTAGAAGGTTTAGATTTTGTCATGATAAAGATATTTCTCTTGATATTTTTGTGTGACTCAATCTTAACTCAACCCAAACCCTAGCCCTTGGTTAATTCTCTACAATGGTTAAGTCAACCATGGTTGCATTATTTATCATATTAATCCTTTCATTATTCATCACAAAAGAAAATGGATCACTATTCTTCTTCTTCCTTGAGTTCTTCATGCAAAGCTTTCTTGCTTTGATATTTGTGATGAAAATATGTGAGAAAAAGATAAATAAAGAGAGCAAAAATCCTACTTCATCATCCTCATCTTCTCTTGCCCTTTAGATGAGAGTGTTCACATCATTTTATGAGTGATAGCTTGTATTAACGAAACTTCGAGGTAGATCATCTTTGTATCGAAGATCGGAAGCAAAGGTTGCATCATTCTCTTCGTGAAGCCTCTCGAGAGTCCAGAACACGATGATCGCAGCGAAGGGACCTCAACACGGAGCATATGAAGTGAAGGACCGGATCTACAAAGGTTGTAATCCCTCTCACTTATTGTTAAAGTGTTTAGCATGTTAGTTTTCGCCTAATCTCTAGTTTAAAGATCCGTATTCGGGTTGTTCGGCACGGCTAAATTTTTAATCGGGCATGGTTGATGCCTTGTGGACCCTTGTGCGCGTGCCTAGCAACCCTACAGTGGTATCAGAGCCAAGCTAGAGCTTTAGGCGATGTCTAGATGATGTTTAAAGTCCGATCGAACCCGGAAAACCCGATATACCCTAGTTTCTGGAATTTTTTCAAAACTGTGATTTTTTTCTTATTAAAAATACCCAAAAAATTCAGCAGGGTATTTTAGGAATTACTGTGAAACCCGACCCCCTAAATCGTCCAAAGCGCCGCGGAACTGCGGCCAAACCCTGGTATTGGCGGCGGTTCCGCGGCAAGAAGGAAGGATTGAGGGATAGGGTTTGCACAGTAACCTCCATAGCTAATTCCTGATTCTTCTGGGCATTTTTAATTATACTCAAGTGTTGGGTTTTCTCGGGTGTATTGTGGACTCGTTGTTTCGATCGGATATTTTAACTTTGTTTAGTTTTTCCGGATAATTTTTAGAAACTGTTAAAAAGTTCGAACGGATATCAATAACTAACTTTTTCCCCTGTCGGAAAATTTTTCAAAAGTTGGATTTTTTCTCATGTTTAAGAACGTTCTAAGTCGTGCAAGTAACGCGGTGGACCCTCTAGAAGACAACAAACCTTAACTCGATTATGTGACCGTCTTGAACTGCCTTTTGAACCTTAGGGTTTGGGGCAGTACGGCGTGCCACATGTGAGGCGTTGGCTTAACCCTTCTACGGCTGGACCATTGGTACTGTGGCATGTGATGGATGTTTTTAAACTGATTTCAAGTGTTGAGATATATTTGGGAAATCTTGGGTGTTTGATTATTCGATCGGAAAGTTTAACTTTGTCTATTTATCTGGAATGTGATACAATATTTGGAATCCACAGGTAGTTATGAGATAACTAATTTGAATGTTATAAATTTAGCAGTTCAGTCTCAGATGATCTGTTGCCACGGAATTTTGATGTGATCAAAAGTCCGTCACAATCACGTAGCGTACGCGGATACTCGCCGGGTAAACTTAATAGACAGCCACGCCCCAAAACCCCGACCAAGTGACTGTAGGAGAACCCCATCGCTGAAAGCATCCGTTCGGGTGCTCGCGGCAGCGGTGTTCCGCCTTTAGTGCACTTCGTCGACGGCATCTGGGGGTGCGGCCGTCTACTAAAGTTTGCGAAGAGCATTCGATCAGGACGTCAGGAATCTTGTTGAATTGCCCGACTTGATATTGAAAAGAGTTTTCGATAATGAGACTAAAATGCGGGGTTTATAATTGTTAGGCATGTGATGTCTAAGAAATTCATTTGGTTAGGCATGTGATGTCTAAGGAGGTTGCGGATTCCAACTGTTGTAGTTTTACACTTTCTTTTCTGTGACCGTAAGCGTAGTGTGTGGTGTATCGCCGGCTTCGTTGCTATACATCAACGACAATCGGGATACGTATACTTGCTTACGTTGATGATATATGATATTATGTGTTGCTGTGATATGTTATATTGGATCGTCGTATTTTGAATAGCCGGGGATTTTATGTGAGATGAGAGTTTTTTCTTTTTCATTCATGTAAAATTCATTTGTATGCAATATTCTTTTATTGGGGCACTTCCAGGTTGCGGAAGATGTCACCGTTGTATATTATTTACTTTTCCGCATTAGGTAGACCCAAGGCGGGGAGCACAAGTAACCGGGTTCTAGGGTTCAGTGGGAGACCATCTCGAGGAGTCGAGACCGGGTCTCCTAACCCTAGAATTGGCAGTGTTGCTTGCCGCTCTCGTAGGGGTCTAGGGATGTGGGTTTGGCTATTCATCGCGACCGTGGAATCCGTGCTTTATACAGGCTCGTATTGAAAACACGGACGTCCTAGTATATCCAATATTTCATATATGTTTCTTCTGCTGCAATGTTCTGTGATGAGATCATATTACTGCCTGAGATGAATGTTTATATTATATATATGAGATATATGTTATATTGCAGATTTCGTTTTAAATGTGATGCTTGTGAAGCACAATAAAATGGGACTTCATTAATGTGATTAATGAAATAAAAGAAACCTAAGATGTTGTAGAAACTTGTTTAAAAACTGGTAGCTCTAGTTCTTGCTTTGCATAGCGGTGTTCCTTGTAGAACATCCAGCACCTTATTCGATAAGGAAAGAGCCGACGATCTCTTCACCGGGAGTGACCTCTTTAGTGAAACTAGCAGATACTACAAACTCGGTTTGTCTTTTGATTGCTTCTATAGTTCTTGCTTTGCATAGTGATATTTGTGAAATATCCTGCACCTTATTCGATGAGGAAAGGGCCGACGATCCCTTCACCGGGAGTGATCCCTTTAGCAAAACTAGAAAAGCCTCAAAAACACTCCATTTAAAATCACTCGATTCTACGACGATATCAAGTTCATTACGCTCAGGGTTTTTTGAAAAACCTGCGTAGCCCTCCATCATTTCAGATAGATATTATTTAGTATTCGTGCTATGTTTGTTGACTTAGTTAAGGCATAGTGTACGGTAGCTAAGTAATGTTTATCTGCTAAAACATGAGATGTGATTGGATTAGGGTATTCGTACGGCCTTGTTGACTCAGTTAAGGGTCGTACGGGTGGGTTTAATTCAATCGGGAAATGTACGGGTTGAACTTGACTTGCGATTTATGGTTTGTTGACTTAGTTAAGGTCATAGATCGCTAGGGGCAAAAGTATTATTGGGAATTTCAAGTGTTGAAATTTGCAATGAGATTGCATACCTTCTATGAGATAGTTGGATCCCGATACCCGCTACGAGTAAGAGTTACTCCTGGGAGAGTTTTACACATTACAATTAGCCGATCATGTAGGTTTCTAGAAAGGTGTTAACGGGGTTACGCCTCTGGGAAAACGAGGCTTACTTTAATTAGGTTCGTGCGAAAGCACGGGGGACCTCCCTCAAAGTACCGACACTGGCCTGGCTGAAAGATTGGCGAACTTGTAGCGTGTAATTAATCCCGGCTAGTCTTTCCTTTTAGGGTTTGAAGGAAGATTTGACTAAAATAGTGGGAGACATCCTGATTAGATATATTAGATAACCAATCTAATCTTGCAAGAGCATACGCTGAGTGTTTTCTTCTCTCTCTCTCTCCAGGTAGCGACCATATCACGCCTTAATCAGGATAATAAAATGGATATATTGACCGAACCCGCTTGTTATACTAAGCTGGGGAACGTTGGTCCCGCTCCAACTTATAATTGTTATAAGACAGAGCAGGAAATTGGGGAATACTAGATTTCCCGTGCCGCCCAAACGAAGAAAGTGCATGTTGATGCATCATCTTCGGGTGTGTTCATTACAGAGAACTGTTTCTCAGTATCCTTTACATCCTGGGTATGTGATACCGGATCAGGATCCCGCATATGTAATCTGTTACATGGGCTACAGATAGGTAGAGAAATGAGAAAGGGTGATAAGTTTCATGAGACAGAAAACGGTGCAAGTGTTGCAGCCAAGTCTGTTGGTCACTATCACCCTGTATTACCAGAACACATTGATTCTGAACGAATGTTATTAGATACCGAACCTGAAATACAACATCATATCAGTCACTTTATTAGTAAAGAAAGGATATAATTTTGTATTGTTGGATAATGTTTTGAACATTTCCTATATTAAGAGTTGATCGGTTCAGGCACGTTATCTGAAAGTATTGACGTTCTAAATCAAACTACAGTTCTTAGTATACAGAACACACACAAGAGGAAGAGTTCAGAAATGAACGAATCCTTCTTGAGGCATTGTAGACTAGGTCATATCAATGCGACCCGACTAGCTAAGTTACATTTAGATGCATATTTAAATCTGTTTGAATTTACATCTTATGAAACTTGCCGGTCATGTCACAAAGATACGATGACCATAGCTCTGATTGTTGGAAACAGAGAAAGAGTTAGTGAACTCTTGGGATTGATACATGCTGATGTATGAAAGTCTCCTGTCTATACATGCCAAGACCGGTTCTTTGTACTTCATTACATTCTCTGATGATCTCTCAAGATTCAGACATATGTTCCTGTTAAAACACAAGTCTGAACCTTTTGAGATATTCACAGAATATAAGTTACAAGTAGAGAACCAAAATACGGGTATAAGTATTATATCCTTTGATGAGATCAAGGAGGAGAATACTTGAAGACGGAATTCCAGGACTATTCTAAAGGAGAATGAGATTCTCTCTCAGCATTACTCCTCCGTATACACCACAGCACGTCGGTGTATCGGGATGGAGCAATAGCACCCTTGTGATATAGTGTGCTCTATGATGAGTACTACTGAGTTTCTTATTTCCTTTTGGATGTTATGCGCTTGAGAAGCTGCATACCTATTGAATAGTGTTCAAATCAAATCAGTTGCCTACCACTTCATATGTGATATGGAAAGGGAAGAGCCCATATCTTAAGTTTGTTAAGATTTGGGGTTGTCTGGCCTATGTCTAAAAGCAAAATCCGGACAAGCTCGAGGCAAAGTCTGTTATGTAAAACTGGAAATGTTCCAGCTATACAAACTGCAGCTGATGATTTGGTAGAAACAAAGGATTCAATAGTTTCCAACGAACCTCAGCCTCTCCGCCGATCTAATAGGGCTCCTCACCCACCTGAGAGATACTTCGGTTTCTCTATGACAGTGGGAGCGAGGATTGCATTATGAGATGATGACCCAACTAGTTTCGAGCAGGCCATCAGGAGTGGGACTCTGTAAGAATGGCTGGATGCTTTGTGATCTGAGATGGAATCCTTATACACCAACAAAGTATGGACTTTGGTTGCTTTATCTGAAGGGTTAAATCCCCATCAGGAGCAGGTATATCTTGAGAAGATTACTTAGTGTACATGGAAAAGTTGAGACTTTCAAAGCTATGCTTAGGTCCATCCAGATCCTACTTGCCACGGCTACATACCATGACTACGATATCTGGCGGTTGGGTGTCATGACTGCTTTTCAAAATGATGTTTTAGAAGATAGCGTCTATAAGTACACAGCCAGAGGGCTTCGTAGACAATGGGAGCAGCGGAAACGTTTGCAAGATATTTTATATGATAAAGCAGGCATCGCGGAGTTGGAACATCTGTTTTGATGTGGTAGTCAAAGAGTTTGACTTCATCAAAATGGTAGATGAACCTTGTATATACAAAAAGTTAGTAGAGAGTATGGTGGTGATCCTCATAGAGTACGTGGATAACATACTCTTGATAGAGAAGGAGTTTCCTATGCTACGCTCAGTCAATCTCCGCTTATCACAAAGATTCTCCATATAGGATAAAAATGATACCTCCGAAATCCTGGGTTTTTGGATCTATGAGATAGATCTAATTGGATGTTAAGATACTCACTAGTTGTAGTGAGATGGTATCAATCGATCCTGGGGAGAATCACTGGAAAGGTTCCAGGGTGATAAGAACGACAGAATATCAGTCGCAGGCATTGTCTTTACCCTCAGTGGATGGACGGTATGTTGGAAGAGTTCCAAGCTAGATACCGTGACATACTAGACGATTAAAGGCAAGATACATCGTTACCAAGGATGCTACCAAAGAGGCCGTCTGGATACATATAAGTTCATGAGATGAACTTCGTTCCTACCATTGTGTGACAATGGAGTTGTGGCTTATGCCAAGGAACTACCGTCCCATCATAAATCCAGATATATTTCTTAGGCAGTATCACCTGATCATGGAGATGGTTGATGTCCAGGGAGATCGAGGTTAGGAGAGTAGACATAGAGGACAACAGCGCGGATCCACTCACAAAGGCCTTTTCCCCAGTAGAGACTATTATGGGATGGTTGAGTATGAGATACTGCAACAGCAGCTAATTGTTGGGTATGCGATACCACAACAGATGGCCCTAGTGCAAGTGGGAGATTGTTAGTTATATGTATGCCCTAGAGGCCATTACTGTACATACGATGTATATTGTAGTGGATGCTAGGACATATATAGGGAGGACTTTCTTGCTCGACATGATAGTATGCTATCTGGTTGTACTTTATCTTAACATGTACTCTGATTGTCTCTATGTTACATGTTGATAAAGCCCTTAGGATATGTACTCGACTACTGGGACTATGATGAGATCATACTAGTGGGGCCATGGTAGTCGACGAGTACATCCTATAACTGTTCCTAGTCGAGGGTGTATCGAGACAGGGCATCGATACACCAAAGTAGACTAGCGTATACGCATCTTGACCCATATGATGGGCAATGGATGGTGTACGGGTGCTCAGTGAAGACTGGGTACACTGGACGGACTCACCGAGAACTCCCAGATGGTATTATACCTCACGTCAGATGGCAGTTCTCCGGTGACACTGGTACAGAGTAGTCTGTTGACCCGAGATCGTCATAGAGTCTTGTGTGATTCCCACTGTGCTTTGATTTCCATCATACCACGTCCAAGAGGGCGTGCAAAAAGGTGGCTTTTGGGTACAGTCCCGAATCACATGGAGGCAATGAGCGATAGGAGGGGATTCGTCTCTCTCGGTATAGGGAGTTGATGTTGTGCTGTGTTCGATTGGCTATAACCGGAAATCCCTGGCCAGGGTTGCTGAGATTTACTGGTAAGTGTTATCAGTAGTTTCTCGAACTGTTATAGACCTCATATCGACACGACTTATCGAGCTACTGGGGTCGGACGTTTACCACCCCTAGGCGAGATATGCAACATATCAGACGACGAGACCGGACTGTATGGGAGTGTTACTGTTTGGATTCACAGGAGAAGTTACAGGCTTGCTTGTTGATCTTCTGAGCGCTCAATACCTGGGTAGCTGTTACGTTTAGCTGACCGCTTGCAGCTTGTGGGTGTTTGATATGATCATCACCTACTGCCGGCGTATTGACGATTCTTTAGAGTCCTGCAGAGAGGTTTCTTGGCTCAGGCAAAATGGAGTAGGGGCACATATGTGATATGTGCGGGACCGAGGATAATACGATATGAGATACCGTATTCTATTCTCGCGATATTTGATATCAGCCGGGTCATCGGATCATGTGTTGATTCGATGAATCGGTACGGATAAATATTAGTCGGTTATATGCGATATAGCCAGATTGTCGGATCAAGTGTTGATTCGATAATTTAATGTATAATAATATATATATGATATATTAAATTGAATTAACTAATATTAGCTCACTAAAAGATTCTTTTTCTCACTCGGGTAATACATTGATATATATGCGATATATGTTAATTGTATTATTTTATTTGGTTACAATAAATATTATATATGTGATATATAATATTGTAACATGATATGATAACTACTGCAACATGTTTAGTGGAGTTTAAACATGATTAGGGTTTGGATTAGGGTTAAGCTTTCTAGATGATTCTAGAAGGTTTAGTTTTTGTCATGATAAAGATATTTCTCTTGATATTTTTGTGTGACTCAATCTTATCTCAACCCAAACCCTAGCCCTTGGTTAATTCTCTACAATGGTTAAGTCAACCATGGTTGCATTATTTATCATATTAATCCTTTCATTATTCATCACAAAAGAAAATGGATCACTATTCTTCTTCTTCCTTGAGTTCTTCATGCAAAGCTTTCTTGCTTTGATATTTGTGATGAAAATATGTGAGAAAAAGATAAATAAAGAGAGCAAAAATCCTACTTCATCATCCTCATCTTCTCTTGCCCTTTAGATGAGAGTGTTCACATCATTTTATGAGTGATAGCTTGTGTTAACGAAACTTCAAGGTAGATCATCTTTGTTTCGAAGATCGGAAGCAAAGGTTGCATCATTCTCTTCGTGAAGCCTCTCGAGAGTCCAGAACACGATGATCGCAGCGAAGGAACCTCAACACGGAGCATATGAATTGAAGGACCGGATCTACAAAGGTTGTAATCCCTCTCACTTAGTGTTAAAGTGTTTAGCATGTTAGTTTTCGCCTAATCTCTAATTTAAAGATCCGTATTCGGGTTGTTCGGCACGGCTAAATTTTTAATCGGGCATGGTTGATGCCTTGTGGACCCTTGTGTGCGTGCCTAGCAACCCTACAATATCGACCATAAAGGCTCCTCTCATATATAATGAATAAGTAAATTTGCATAGATCATCATGATGATATATTAAGTAGGTGTATATATATATCAGCATCCCATACCACTAATATATATATACTATGGGTATACGCATATATTTCAGCGTCCCATACCATTGATATATATATATACGCAGGGGTAAAACATTCCAGAAAACATCATATGAAACAATATCGCAGTGCGAAATCCATGAATTATAATACATGCAACGTGAAACAATAATATGAGCATGTACCTATGTAAATGCATATGTGTAAGCATATAGGTATACAGGTATGCTATATGTCATATGCACAAAGGTATATGAATCAATAACATATAATCATGCAATGCAATGCGAACAGTAGAATAAATGAGAAATGAATAATAATGCAGCAATAAAGAAATATACATTCCTATATACGAGTCATACAGGTTTTTGGTTTTTGAAAGTTGCACGAATCGTGGTGTTTTGGAAAATAGGGCTACGGTGTTTTCATGAAAAAGTATATCTTTGAAAATATTCGAAGTATCCCTAGGCCTGTCTTTAAAATTCCCACGATTCGTTAGTTTTTGAAATAGGTATGACTCGGGTCTAATCTAACATCAACTAAGTAAACTGCAGATCTAAATAGTAAGCTAATCGAAAGTATATGAAAACCACCTAAATCTGAGTCGATATATATATAATTATAATAGTCGGTGATCCCGCCTCGAAGGTACCGCCTATGATACAATATCATATGACATCCTCGAATCATGAGTGCGGATATATCATCAATATAAAGCTCGTACGGTAAATCATCGTACGGCATCCCAAAAGCTGGGTACGGGTCAATATCACATTCATCTCATCAATTATCTGGTATCCTTATCGTCATATCACATGATCTGGGGTACTGATCTAAGTCTAGTACAAATCGATACCATCTAGGTAATTATGAATGCGTGTGTGAAACACACGTCCAAAGGCCCGCTAAAATCACATGTCGTATCCCAAATACGAATCACAATATATCACCGATCTCATGGCACTATGCCCAATCTCATCGACTCATCTCCAAATATCATACACTATCCTCGTCATCTAGGTATATGTATAACAAGTATGCATGTGTGTGCGTGTGAGTGTAAACCTATTCTAGGGTTCGCAACTAGGAACTATACTAGTTTACTTCTACGCCCTAATCTAACCATAGTACACCTAATCTCATCTCTATTATCCACGACACACTATAAGCTATCATAAATAGTATATATATATACTATACTAAATATCGAACTGCGGGGGTGCTATACGCCATCCACCCCACTTCCCCCGTAGATAAAATCTACTCACATTGCATCCTACGTGTCGGTGTCGAGGTCGCCTTCATCTTCTTCATCGTATGAAGCCCTCGAGAAGGTACCTACAAGATAACACAATCGCAAATAAACCTTAAAATCACATCGAGAAAACCAAACGACGCGCTAAGGCCTATAGGTTAGAACCTATGGACTACGCTTTCAAAACCATCAAACAATTCTCGATATCATCATATAAACGCCAAGTAATCGAGGTAAAACGCAATTATACAAATCCAGAATTTATAATACACAAAACGAAAACAAGAATTGGAACAGCAACTTAGGAAAAAGGCTCCAGATTCTACCCTAGGTCAAATTGGACAATTTTGCATATGCCAGGGGTCTAATTTATAGATGTAGGAGCTACAGAACAACAACGAGCCAAAATGCTCCAGGTCTGGCCCCAAATTGTGGCTAGAGGGAATAAATCTGCATCCATAATTGGGAGTTAGGGGCTAGGGTTTTGGTGGTAGCTTCCTAAGTGCCTGAATGTATCACTGTCCATGCAAAATAATTTTCAGAGTCTCGGGGTGATAGTAGATTCCAATTTCCCTACACAATTCTCACAATTTTCCGTATCTGCAGAATTTAAAGTTCGCAACATGGGGTTTGTCTAAGGTTTTAATCCATAATAACATCACTACAGGGGTTGGGGTCCTCAATCACACCTCAATTACACTATCTCTACTCAAATCACACCCTAAACCCTAACATCAATTTTCAAAGTTCACCAAATCGCACCGAATCATAATTAAACACATATATGGTTAAAAGTGAATGAAAAACTACACTAAGTGTGAAGGGATTACCTTGTTTGGCACTCATGAAACTCATACAGCACCAAAACGCAAGCTTTCTTGGTCCAATGGGTTGCTTGAGAGCTTGCGCACATATTTTGTGAAGGGAAGATGGGGTTTTGATGAGGAAAATGAGATGTTTGTGGGGGTTTGATGAAGAGGGAGATGAGCTTCAGCCATGGGCTAAAGAGGAAAGGAAGTTGAAGAGGGAGAAAATGAAGGAGGGAAGGCTATGACCAAGGTTGACCCCCTCACCACTCTCTCATGCCCATACCTCACACTATGCACATTTTTAAATGTTTTCCTTTTCTATTTTCTTTTCCTTTTCTCCCCTTCTCTTTAATTTGAAACATGCAAGAATCATGAGGAATGCCATGATAAAAATGTAACATGTGAAAAAAGACTTGTGCATGTTTTGCACAAAACACGCCTAAAACCCGATAAGCGATTTTTAATCGTGATTAGCACTAAATTAGTGTCAAACTAATCATAAAAACTTAAAATTTGCATAATTCACATAAAACACCCTCTTTTATTAATTTATAAAATTTTCAAAAATTTTCCCAAATTTATCGGTATTTAATTATACCGAAATATTAAAATATTCATTAAAATTAATATTAAATTATAAAAATTCCCAAAAATAATATTTTATTTTTTTGAAATGTTACAATCTTCCCCCCTTAAAGAAATTCGGTCCCCGAATTTAAATTTTAAACCCCCAAATTCTAAAACATTTCAAAAAAAATTCCAAGTCGTCGGGCCCCGAAATCATTAATATATAAAACGCATCATAGCACAATGCATGCGCATGAACAATGAGAAGATAACTCAAAATCAAATCTCCGTCAAGCATCCCGCAATCATCGGAGTCATGGTAAAGAAACAAATGTCAAATCCAAAACAACACCAATATGATATACATCAAAATTATACATGTAGACATCAAATCCATACATGTAAATAACTGAAGGAAATGCATGCAAAATATATCCAGGAACTGTCCTCTGACTAGTCCTGCTCAGTACGAAAACAAATAGCAAATATCATAAAAACGTACTGCTCCATAAGAAATCAATCCCAAAATGTATATAAGAATACCCTGTGCGTCTGGTGCGCACGGAAATCAAAATCCATATGTGTGCCATACATATGCACAGAAACATCATCTAGGTGCAACGGGTGTGTACGAAACATCGGTCATAGGCAACTGGCATGCCTGACAGCAAAATCAGGTGCATCTGACATGCACAAGGAATCCTGTTTTGGTGCATCTAGTGTGCACCAAAAATCGTATCTCAAAACATGCGCTCATCACGCGCTAAAATCCAAATCAAAACACTAAAAGTGCATGAAAACTATGCTGGAAGCGTAAATCAAATCACCGGCATAAAATAGGCATGAAATCACAATCAATACCTCAAATGTAATAACTATGCGCAAAATATCAATACTCAGTAGGTGCAACCATGGTGCACGAAACAAGAAATCATGGAACTCAGCCATCAAGACCAAATCATGCGAACAGATCTCCCAAAAATACCGAAATCCAAGGTGACGGATACGTGAAAATCGAATCGCCAAATCACAAATCATAAATACCGTCGTCCGTATATCCTCTTTCAAAGTCGGGAAGGTGTCGGTGCATCCAATGCTAGCAGCGCAAGATATCTACTTGTCTCCTGCTCACGGTCTGGCGTCCTCTGTCTCTGGGTCCTTATCTTCTCTGCGGATTACCTATCTCGCAATCAATCGGCTCATCGGCCCTGTCAGGTGTGTTAACGGGGGCGATTCCGTCCTGTCACTTCTCTAGTCACCTGCGTCCTCAGCACAGCATTTCCTCGGAAACTGGTCGCAACCCAACACCTTTATAGACATATCCGACCTTTAATCTTGACGAGGAGTAACAACAGCTCGTCAGCATCTCGCATGAACCGCTTGTCCCACTTGTCAGTATCATCGTCCATTTTCGACGTCACGTCTCTATCTGCGCACTCCAATTGTTCTCGGCTACGGTCCATCCGAAGTCTCTCACACGGACTCGAAATCACAAACTCGGTATCTTCATCACTCTGTAGAAGATATCTGGCCGAACACGTCTTCAGGAACGCGTCCCAACCTGTGGAGGTATACTCCATACTCGTCATTTCTTGATCAATTCACAACGTATCTGGGTGAGGTCCTCGATCCTAACCTGGTCAACTATCTCGTCGACGATGCCGAGCTCTGTCTTGCTGGGTGTGCGCAATATGACCACTCCTGGGTCCAAGTCTTCTCGTATAGTATTCCAGAAAGGTCCCGTCGAGGTCTCTCTCAAATCTCGTTTCTGCCGAACTGTCCGGAGGTTATCACCCTTTTCTCATTCTGTTTCTTGATCCAGAACGGCTGCATACTCATCGCGACTCCTTCTGGAAGATATATTGTTAATCAATGCCTCTGCATGCATACCGCATCTCTGATATCGGCGGAGTGGAACGTCATCTCATCAAGATCTCATACGAACCTTTTACTCCACTTTTCTCTGCTGCCGACTGCTTCGGACTCGTCTCATCGTGGCTGCATGGACTGTGCTCCAACGGCTATACTCGTGTCTGGAGTCTCCCAAGCAATGCATCCCATCATATGATATCCGAAAGATGTTGAACCTTTTGATCGATTCGTCAAAAACCTCATAATCCTCCAAGAGCTCAACATCTTGGGTACAGCTTAATAGTATCGAGTACATACCACAGCATCGGTGGACCAGCCGTAGAAGGGCAAACCCAAGCCTCACTAATGGCGCTGCGGAACTGCCGCAAACCCTAAGGTTCAAAGGCTTTCACACGGTTATTATATCGAGTTAGGATTTCATTCTTCTAGAGGGTCCATAGAATCGCTTGCATGTATTTCCGAATACTTTAAACTTGGAATATGGGTTTCTGACATCCGATCGTCTTTATCGACTCTCAACAAATCTGCGTGAAGTCGTCTCTAGCTGGAATCAATCTATCTGATGACCTCGCATCAAGGTAAGCGAACGAACCACATGTCCTAGTCGTTCCTCCTTGGGTGACTAGCGACTTTCCATCGCATCTCTAAGTATATACTCATGCTGCAGTAGCTCCACCATCTGGGCAATATTTCGTCATTTGCAGTAAAAACTGGCTCATTCGTCTGTATGCTGAACAACACTTCAATCATCTTGAGTAAGCGATATATCAATGGTCATCACATTCTGGCTGGCCTCTAGCAGTAGCCTGATCCTCTGGTGCCGATCAGCGCATCCGGGAAATCTCGTAACAGCGATCTGTCAAACGCTCATGGCACGAAAACACAGTAAAACGAAGCCTCTATGCAATCGTACGTCTCTGGAATCACGCCCTGGTCAGTCCTCGTCCATGACGAGCTCAAGCTGACGCAACTCTAGCCGTAGCTCTCTCTGCCCGTGTAATCGTAGCAGCAAAATCATAACCGATATCGACGAGGATAGATCATATGAATGAATATAATACAGTGCAAGGAAATGTACAACCTAAGGTTTCTTAAGCGGAGTAGCGTATCGTAAATATGCCGCGGAACATACGTATGGTACGTCACTCTACTCAAGATACCTACTCCATCAACCAAGGGTCATCCTACGCGATGAAAGTTCAGGTATAATACCCCCTCGACTAAGTCTAAGTTCCATAAGGTCAAGCCTAAGTTCCGTATATATATAACGCTCTAGGCTCTACAAAGTCAAACTTAGACTCGAACCAAGGTTATCATAGCGCTCTGATACCAACTTTGTCACGACCCGAAAGAGTTCGTGACTGGCACTTGAATCATATGAAGTCTATAGGACCCCATCTAATCCAAGTAAGCCAAAAAGCCCAGAAATCCAAAACCATTTTTAAGTAATAAATAAAGGAAATAGTTTTAAGAAGTGAAGAAAACAAGTTTCTAAAACAAGGGTTTTAAAATAGGTAAGCCGAATATGCATTTTAAATCCTCCATATCTTTTCTAAAAATTTCGGCAGAGTTTCCTTTGTATATACAGGCCCCGAACGGGGTACAACAAGAATAAAGTATATGCAATGATAAAAGCCATCTCCAAGCGGGAGCTAGCTCTTCGTCAATCGACGGTCACAACCACGCAAGCAATATAATATACAACGCAAAAGGGCGAGAATCAAAACCCAAAAGAAAACTCCAAATCAGCATGAAAACCATAATACTACAACGCGCGACTCTAAGGTCGAAATAATAGACAACTGGTTTTCTAAGTCTAAAAGAATATACAAGTTTGGTTGATGGAATCACTAGATACAACTGAATAAAATAATACAAGGGTGGTCACGATGCGAGTGAACCCACCTACCAATGCAATCACCCAGAAAGGAAGCAGTGTGCCAGAAAAGCCGCAATTAAACCTGTACGGCAAAACCTATAAGATCTGTGGCACAACGGGGGTGAGTTGCCAACTCGTGAATAGAAAACATCACAGAGCAGAAATCGTATGTATGACTAAATCCTAGGTCAAACGATCAGTAATATATATATATATATATATATATATATATCCTCAATATGATAATGTCTGAAGCATAATAAAAAGGCAAGGGTAAACATCTAAACATAAGTGTAATCCCATGTGCTCGTGTCCGTGCCTCAGGTAGCAAAGTATCGTAAATATGAGGTATGAATGCGGTTAAATGAAAACAGAAGACATCATGAATGAGAAGACCGTTTTCTTAATATAGTGAGATTTTTTAATAAACATTCAAATATCATCAATGAAATCATCAGAAAATCAGTGTCAAGCATCGACACAGAATATATATATCATGTCCAATATGTATGCAACATTCATGAAGGTACTCCATCAGGTACTACTAATACATGAAGCAATAAATGGTAATGTGTATATGCAATGGGCATGAAAGGTACTCTATCAGGTACTACTAATACATGAAGCGATGCATATAAAATAAATGTGGGGTAGGGGATATAACATGCCATCCATACACCTCGACCATAAAGGCCCCTCATATCGACCATATAGGCCCCTCATATCGACCATAAAGGCCCATCTCATATATAATGAATAAGTAAATTTACATAGATCATCATGATGATATATTAAGTAGGTGTTTATATATATCAGCGTCCCATAACACTAATATATATACTATGGGTATACGCATATATTTCAGCATCCCATACCACTGATATATATACGCAGGGGTAAAACAATCCAGAAAACATCATATGAAACAATATCGCAGTGCGAAATCCATGAATTATAATACATGCAACGTGAAACAATAATATGAGCATGTAACTAAATAATGGCATATGTGTAAGCATAAAGGTATACAGGTATGCTATATGTCATATGCACAAAGGAATATGAATCAATAACATATAATCATTCAATGCAATGCCAGCAGTAGAATAAATGAGAAATGAATAATAATGCAGCAATAAAGAAATATACATTCCTATATACGAGTCATACAGGTTTTTGGTTTTTGAAAGTTGCACGAATCGTGGTGTTTTAGAAAATAGGGCTACGGTGTTTTCATGAAAAGAATATCCTTGAAAATATTCGTAGTATCCCTTGGCCTGTCTTTAAAATACCCACAATTCGTTAGTTTTTGAAATAGGTATGACTCGGGTCTAATCTAACATCAACTAAGTAAACTGCAGATCTAAATAGTATGCTAATCGAAAGGATATGAAAACCACCTAAATCTGAGTCGATATATATATAAATATAATAGTCGGTGATCCCGTTTCGAAGGTACCGCGTATGATACAATATCATATGACATCCTCGAATCATGAGTGCGGATCTATCATCAATATAAAGCTCGTACGGTAAATCATCGTACGGCATCCCAAAAGCTAGGTACGGGTCAATATCACATTCATCTCATCAATTATCTGGTATCCTTATCGTTATATCACATGATCTGGGGTACTGATCTAAGTCTAGTACAAATCGATACCATCTAGGTAATTATGAATGCGTGTGTGAAACACACGTCCAAAGGCCCGCTAAAATCACATGTCGTATCCCAAATACGAATCACAATATATCACCGATCTCATGGCACTATGCCCAATCTCATCGACTCATCTCTAAATATCATACACTATCCTCGTTATCTAGGTATATGTATAACAAGTATGCATGTGCGTGCGTGTGGGTGTAAACCTATTCTAGGGTTCGCAACTAGGAACTATACTAGTTTACCTCTACGCCCTAATCTAACCATAGTACACCTAATCTCATCTCAAATATCCACGACACACTATAAGCTATCATAAATAGTGTATATATACTATACTAAATATCGAACTGCGGGGGTGCTATACGCCATCCACCCGACTTCCCCCGTAGATATAATCTACTCACATTGCATCCTGCGTGTCGGTGTCGAGATCGCCTTCATCTTCTTCATCGTATGAAGCCTTCCAGAAGGTACCTACAAGATAACACAATCGCAAATAAACCTTAAAATCGCATCGAGAAAACCAAACGACGCGCTAAGGCCTATAGGTTAGAACCTATGGACTACGCTTTCAAAACCATCAAACAATCCTCGATATCGTCGTATAAACACCAAGTAATCGAGGTAAAACGCAATTATACAAATCCAGAATTTATAATACACAAAACGAAAACAAGAATTAAAACAGCAACTTAGGAAAAAGGCTCCAGATTCTACCCTAGGTCAAATTGGACAATTTTGCATATGCCAGGGGTCTAATTTATAGATGCAGGAGCTACAGAACAAGAACGAGCCCAAATGCTCTAGGTCTGGCCCCAAATTACGGCCAGAGGGAATAAATCTGCGGCCATAATTGGGAGTTGGGGGCTAGGGTTTTGGTGGTAGCTTCCTAAGTGCCTGAATGTATCACTGTCCATGCAAAATAATTTTCAGAGTCTCGGGGTGATAGCAGATTCCAATTTCCCTACACAATTCTCATGATTTTCCGTATCTGCAGAATTTAAAGTTCGCAACATGGGGTTTGTCTAAGGTTTTAATCCATAATAACATCACTACAGGGGTTGTGGTCCTCAATCACACCTCAATTACACTATCTCTACTCAAATCACACCCTAAACCCTAACATCAATTTTCAAAGTTCACCAAATCGCACCGAATCATAACTAAACACATATATGGTTAAAAGTGAATGAAAAACTACACAAAGTGTGAAGGGGTTACCTTGTTTGGCACTCATGAAACTCCTACAGCACCAAAACGCAAGCTTTCTTGGTCCAATGGTTTGCTTGAGAGCTTGTGCACATATTTTGTGAAGGGAAGATGGGGTTTTGATGAGGGAAATGAGATGTTTGTGGGGGTTTGATGAAGAGGGAGATGAGCTTCAGCGATGGGGTGAAGAGGAGAGGATGTTGAAGATGGAGATAATGAAGAAGGGAAGGCTATTACCAAGGTTGACCCCCTCACCACTCTCTCTCATGCCATACCTCACACTATGCAAATTTTTAAATGTTTTCCTTTTCTATTTTCTTTTCCTTTTCACCCCTTCTCTTTAATTTACAACATGCAAGAATCATGAGGAATGCCATGATAAAAATGTAACATGTGAAATAAAGACTTGTGCATTTTTTGCACAAAACACGCCTAAAACCCGATTAGCGATTTTTAATCGTGATTAGCACTAAATTAGTGTCAAACTAATCATAAAAACATAAAATTTGCATAATTCATATAAAACACCCTCATTTAGTAATTTATATAATTTTCAAAAAATTTCCCCAATTTATCGGTATTTAATATACCGAAATATTAAAATATTCATTAAAATTAATATTAAATTATAAAAAATCCCAAAAATAATATTTTATTTTTTTGAAATGTTACAATCTTCCCCCTTAAAGAAATTCGGTCCCCGAATTTAAATTTTAAACCCCCAAATTCTAAAACATTTCAATAAAAAGTCCAAGTCGTCGGGCCCCGAAATCACCAATACATAAAACGCATCATAGCGCAATGCATGCGTATGAATAATGAACAGATTACTCAAAATCAAATCTCCGTCATGCATCCCGCAATCATCGGAGTCATTGTAAAGAAACAAAGGTCAAATCCAAAACAACACCAATATGATATACATCAAAATTATACATGTAGACATCAAATCCATACATGTAAATAACTGAAGGAAATGCATGCAAAATATATCCAGGTACTGTCCTCTGACTAGTCCTGCTCGGTACGAAAACAAATAGCAAATATCATAAAAACGTACTGCTCCATAAGAAATCAATCCCAAAATGTATATAAGAATACCCAGTGCGTCTGGTGCGCACGGAAATCAAAATCCATATGTGTGCCATACATGTGCACAGAAACATCATCTAGGTGCAACGGGTGTGCACGAAATATCGGTCATAGGCAACTGCCGTGCCTGACAGCAAAATCAGGTGCATCTGACATGCACAAGGAATCCTGTTTTGGTGCATCTGGTGTGCACTAAAACTCGTATCTCAAAACATGCGCTCATCACACGCTAAAATCCAAATCAAAACACTAAAAGTGCATGAAAAGTATGCTGGAAGCGTAAATCAAATCACCGGCATAAAATAGGCATGAAATCACAATCAATACCTCAAACGTAATAACTATGCGCAAAATATCAATACCCAGTAGGTGCAACCATGGTGCACGAAAAAAGAAATCATGGAACTCAGCCATCAAGACCAAATCATGCGAACAGATCTCCCAAAAATACCGAAATCTAAGGTGACGGATACGTGATAATCGAATCGCCAAATCATAAATCATAAATACCGTCGTCGGTGTATCCTCCTTCAAAGTCGGGAAGGTGTCGGTGCATCCAATGCAAGCAGCGCAAGATATCTACTTGTCTCCTGCTCACGGTCTGGCGTCCTCTGTCTCTTGGCCCTTATCTTCGTTGCGGATTACCTATCTTGCAATCAATCGGCTCATCGGCCCTGTCAGGTGTGCTAACGTGGGAGATTCCGTCCTGGCACTTCTCTGGTCACCTGCGTCCTCAGCACAGCATTTCCTCGGAAACTGGTCGCAACCCAACATCTTTATAGACATATCAGACCTTTAATCTTGACGAGGAGTAACAACAGCTCGTCAGCATCTCGCACGAACCTCTTGATCTGCTTGTCAGTATCATCGTCCATTTTCGACGTCATGTCTCTATCTGCGCACTGCAATTGTTCTCGGCTACGGTCCATCCGAAATCTCTCACACGGACTCGAAATCAAGAACTCGGTATCTTCATCACTCTGTAGAAGATATCTGGCCGAACACGTCCTCAGGAACTCGTCCCAACCTGCAGAGGTATACTCCATACTCGTCCTTTCTTGATCAATTCACAACATATCTGGGTGAGGTCCTCTATCCTAACCTGGTCAACTATCTCGTCGACGATGCCGAGCTCTGGCATGCTGGGTGTGCGCAATATGACCACTCCTGGATCCAAGTCTTCTCATATAGTATTCCAGAAAGGTTCCGTCGAGGTCTCTCTCCAATCTCGTTTCTGCCGAACTGTCCGGAGGTTATCACCCTTTTCTCATTCTGTTTCTTGATCCAGAACGGCTGCATACTCATCGCGACTCCTTCTGGAAGATATATCATTAATCAATGCCTCTGCATGCATACCGCATCTCTGATGTCGGCGGAGTAGAACGTCATCTCATCAAGATCTCGTACGAACCTTTTACTCCACTTTTCTCTCCTGCCGACTGCTCCGGACTCGTTTCATCATGGCTGCATGGACTGTGCTCCAATGGCTATACTCGTGTCTGGAGTCTCCCAAGCAATGCATCCCATCATATGATATCCGAAAGATGTCGAACCTTTTGATCGATTCATCAAAAACCTCATAATCCTCTAAGAGCTCAACATCTTGGGTACAGCTTAATAGTATCGAGTACATACCACAGTATCGGTGGACCAGCCGTAGAAGGGCAAACCCAAGCCTCACTAATGGCGCCGCGGAACTGCCGCAAACCCTAAGGTTCAAAGGCTTTCACACGGTCATTATGTCGAGTTAGGATTTCATTCTTCTAGAGGGTCCATAGAATCGCTTGCATGTCTTTCCGAATACTTTAAACTTGGAATATGGGTTTCTGACATTCGATCGTCTCTATCGACTCTCAACGAATCTGCGTGAAGTCGTCTCTAGCTGGAATCAATCTATCTGATAACCTCGCATCGAGGTAAGTGAACGAACCACATGTCCTAGTCGTTCATCCTTGGGTGACTAGCGACTTTCCATCGCATCTCTATGTATATACCCATGCTGCAGTAGATCCCCCATCTGGGCAATATCTCATCATTTGCAGCAACAACTGGCTCATTCGTCTCTATGCTGAACAACGCTTCAATCATCCTGAGTAAGCGATATATCAATGGTCATCACATTCTGGCTGGCCTCTAGCACTAGCCTGATCCTCTGGTGTCGATCAGCACATCCAGGAAATCTCGTAACATCGATCTGTCAAACGCTCATGGCGCGAAAACACAGATAAACGAAGCCTCTATGCAATCGTACGTCTCTGGAATCACGCCCTGGTCAGTCCTCGTCCGTGACGAGCTTAAGCTGATGCAACTCTAGCCGTAGCTCTCTCTGCCTGTGTAATCGTAGCAACAAAATCATAACCGATATCGATGAGGATAGATCATAGGAATGAATATAATACTGCGCAAGGAAATGTACAACCTAAGGTTTCTTAAGCGGAGTAGCGTATCGTAAATATGCCACGGAACATACGTACGGTACGTCACTCTACTCAAGATACCTACTCCATCAACCAAGGGTCATCATACACGACGAAAGTTCGGGTATAATACCCCCTCAACTAAGTCTAAGTTCCGTAAGGTCAAGCCTAAGTTTCGTATATATATAAACGCTCTAGACTCCACATAGTCAAACTTAGACTCGAACCAAGGTTAACCTAGCGCTCCGATACAAACTTTGTCACGACCCGAAATAGCCCATGACTGGCACTTGAATCATATAAAGTCTATAGGACCCCATCTAATTCAAGTAAGCCAAAAAGCCCAGAAATCTAAAACCATTTTTATGTAATAAATAAAGGAAATAGTTTTAAGAAGTGAAGAAAACAAGTTTCTAAAACAAGGGTTTTAAAATAGGTAAGCCGAATATGGATCTTAAATTCTCCATATCTTTTCTAAAAATTTCGGCAAAGTTTCCTTTGTAAATACTGGCCCCGAACGGGGTACAACAAGAATAATATATATGCGATGATAAAAGGCATCCCCAAGCAGGAGCTAGCTCTTCGTCAATCGATTGTCACAACCACGCAAGCAATATAATATACAAAGCCAAAGGGCGAGGATCAAAATTCAAAGGAAAACTCCAAATCAGCATGAAAACCATAATACTACAACGCGCGACTCTAAGGTCGAAATAATACACAACTGGTTTTCTAAGTCTAAAACAATATACAAGTTTGGTTGATGGAATCACTAGATACAACTGAATAAAATAATACAAGGGTGGTCACGATGCGAGTGAACCCACCTACCAATGCAATCACCCAGAAAGGAAGCAGTGTGCCAGAAAAGCCGTAATGAAACCTGTACGGAAAAACCTGCAAGAACTGTGGCACAACGGGGGTGAGTTGCCAACTCGTGAATAGAAAACATCATAGAGCAGAAATCGTATGTATGACTAAATCCTAGGTCAAACGATCAGTAATATATATATATATATATCCTCAATATGATAAAGTCTGAAGCATAATAAAAAGGCAAGGGTAAACATCTAAACATAAGTGTAATCCCATGTGCTCATGTCAGTACCTCGGCTAGCAAAGTATCGTAAATATGAGGCATGAATGCGGTAAAATGAAAATAGAAGACATCATGAATGAGAAGACCGTTATCTTAATATAGTGAGATTTTTTAATAAACATTCAAATATCATAATTGAAATCATCAGAAAATCAGTGTCAAGCATCGACAGGGAATATATATATCATGTCTAATATGTACGCAACAATCATGAAGGTACTCTATTAGGTACTACTAATACATGAAGCAATAAATGGTAATGTGTATATGCAATGGTCATGAAAGGTACTCTATCAGGTACTACTAATACATAAAGCGATGCATATAAAATAAATGTGGGGTAGGGGATATAACATGCCATCCATACACCTCGACCATAAAGGCCCCTCATATCGACCATAAAGGTCCCTCACATCGACCATATAAGCCCCTTATATCGACCATAAAGGGCCCTCACATCGACCATATAGGCCCATCATATCGACCATAAATGCCCCTCTCATATATAATGAATAAGTAAATTTGCATAGATCATCATGATGATATATTAAGTAGGTGTGTATATATATCAGCGTCCCATACCACTAATATATATATACTATGGGTATACGCATATATTTCAGCGTCCCATACCACTGATATATATATACGCAGGGGTAAAACAATCCTGAAAACATCATATGAAACAATATCGCAGTGCGAAATCCATGAATTATAATACACGCAACGTGAAACAATAATATGAGCATGTAACTATGTAAAGGCATATGTGTAAGCATATAGGTTTATAGGCATGCAATATGTCATATGCACAAAGGAATATGAATCAATAACATATAATCATGCAATGCAATGCCAGCAGTAGAATAAATGAGAAATGAATAATAATGCAGCAATAAAGAAATATACATTCCTATAAACGAGTCATACAGGTTTTTGGTTTTTGAAAGTTGCACGAATCGTGGTGTTTTAGAAAATAAGGCTATGGTGTTTTCATGAAAAAGTATATCCGTGAAAATATTCGTAGTATCCCTTGGCCTGTCTTTAAAATACCCACGATTCGTTAGTTTTTGAAATAGGTATGACTCGGATCTAATCTAACATCAACTAAGTAAACTACAGATCTAAATAGTAAGCTAATCGAAAGGATATGAAAACCACATAAATCTGAGTCGATATATATATAAATATAATAGTCGGTGATCCCGCCTCGAAGGTACCGCGTATGATACAATATCATATGACATCCTCGAATCATGAGTGTGGATCTATCATCAATATGAAGCTCGTACGGTAAATCATCGTACGGCATCCCAAAAGCTGGGTACGGGTCAATATCACATTCATCTCATCAATTATCTTGTATCCTTATCGTCATATCACATGATCTTGGGTACTGATCTAAGTCTAATACAAATCCATACCATCTAGGTAATTATGAATGCGTGTGTGAAACACATGTCCAAAGGCCCGCTTAAATTACATGTCGTATCCCAAATACGAATCACAATATATCACCGATCTCATGGCACTATGCCCAATCTCATCGACACATCTCCAAATATCATACACTATCCTCATCATCTAGGTATATGTATAACAAGTATGCATGTGTGTGCGTGTGGGTGTAAACCTATTCTAGGGTTCGCAACTAGGAACTATACTAGTTTACTTCTACGCCCTAATCTAAACATAGTACACCTAATCTCATCTCAAATATCCACGACACATTATAAGCTAACAGAAATAGTATATATATACTATACTAAATATCGAAATTGTAACGTTTTAAAGATAATTAAATAAATAATTAAATGAATAAAATTGTTTAAGTGAATTTTATGATTTTCGGTAAAGTAAAATGTATTTTTCATAAAACTAAACCATGATTGTTTTTCATTATAATTTCAAAAATACCTATTTTAATTATGTAATTAATAGTAAATGGTGTTCATTTAGCCACTTATAAATTTTTAGTTTAATTAAATATTTTTCCTAAATTAAATATTTTAAAAATTAACATAAGCTTTATTTTTACACTAAATTAGTGTAAATTCCAAATTTGAATGGTTTTAATTTGTAAAAATGAACCATGGCATATTAGAATTTAGTGTGTATCATGAAAAATTTATTTGCAAATTTTTCCAAAATTCTAGAGTTTTCTTGGTTGTTTTTAGTAAAGAAATAAAAGAAAGTTAAATAAATCATGAAAAGACATAATGAAGTGATATTTGGGGGAAACTTCTACACTTTTCTTCACTCTTTTCTCTTTCTCCCTCTCTCTCCTACTATGGCTGGCCACACCCCCTTGCCAGCCCCCTCATTTTCCTCTCTTGATTTTGTTCAAAAATCCATCAAATTACATCAAAAATTCAACAAAAAAATTGCACAAAATCCTATTTATTTCCTACCCTTTATTCTTTACTCTTCTTTACATGGATTTTGGAGTGGGAAAGCATGCATTTTTTAGGCTCATTTTCATGTTTGGACTTGAGGTTGTGGAGGTATAAATCTTTCTCTTTTGATTTATTTCTATTAGATGTTTCGTTTAAAGCATAATTAGATTTATTAAATTAATTCATTTTGCAAATTTTAAAATTCAAGTTAGGTTTTGTAAATTCAAGTTGTGATTTTTATTAATTAAATAAGCTTATAATAGCTAGTTTAAAATTTTTTTGAGTGGAAAAATCTTGCATGGTTGTTGTATAATAATTTGTTTATTCAAATTGTTTTAATTAAGCTATTTAGCTAACTAGGTTTTTATAAAATGTGTATGTGGGTAAAGTAAAATTCTATTTAAGGTTGTTATCATTAGATTATAATTTTGATAAGAATATTAGCATGTTAATGGAATGAAAAACTTAGTTTGATCACTAGTTTCTTTTGGTAATTGGAAAATACTAATAAAATGTTATTTTTGTAAACTAGATTTTGGAAATTCCTAAATAAATGAGATTAAAAATATAAATTATGGTTTCATTATACCATTATCATCATGAATTGTAGTTTAAGACATTAATCCATGTAAAATCATGTTTAGGGGTGGAATTGTGATATTTGCTTGTAACATGTTGAAAATTTCTAAAGATTGCAAACTAGAAAATTTCAAATTAATACAATTTTTTGTAATAAAAATATAGTAATGGGTTGTATAGTCTAGTTACTCTATTTAATGAATTTTATGAACATTGGTTTCATTTAAATGTTAAGTTTTGAAGAAAAACGGTAAATTGGCATTATCGGGTTTTACGAAATCGGGCGATTTGATGGATTTTAGTGTTTCGATGAATTAAATCATGCTTTATATTATAAGTAACGAGATTTCTAAACTACAAGTTGTTTGTTGATGTTTATCTCGATCCATCGGAGTTTGTATGCCGATATCGAGTGATATTTGGTTCTTTTGCGTGGACGGGACATAGGTTTTAACCTATGCTTGTTCCTTGCGTCGTTTTGACTTTTGTATGTGATTCAGTTTACGATACTATTTATATGTTTGCGTTTAGGTACCCCTCACGTGGACTGCGGGCGATGAAGAGGAGGATGGCGACACCGTCTTCGGCAGACATGGACCGGGTGAGTTGATGTATATCTACGGGGGGAAGTCGGGTGGATGGCGTTTAGCACCCCCGCAACGTAGAATAGGAATAGTACTTATTGACATTAGGAAACCAGATGTGACCCTAGATTCTTAATGAGTAGGATCCTAGTATTGACCCTAGGCTGGACTAGACTGATTTAGGAAGACCATACCAGAGGATGAATACCTTGGAAGAGGTTCGTAGGTTTCAGGTAGAAACACACACAAGCACAAACTGAAACTCGACATGGTGTATACGGGTATGTGTATATATATATATAGGACTAGGTATAGGTATATATATATATATATATACAACACGTATGTGGGATACATTGGTGTGATATGATACACGGGAATGAAACAGTATAACTGGGCTTGATGCCGTGATTCTTGACTATACAGTCGTATTGAAGTGTTAGCGGATCATTAGAGAATGAGATAATGAACAGGTATACATAAATTATAATGGGTAGTGATGATATTGAGGTACATGGGACTCTAAAATAGAACCCGAACTGTAACTTGTGACTGATCACGATATGATATATGTATGACTTGATTACGACATCATATAGGTGTGACCTGATGTCGATATCATATAGGTGTGACCTGATGTCGATATCATATAGGTGTGACCTGATGTCGATATCATATAGGTGTGACTTGATAGCGATATGATATCAGTATGACTTAATCACAACATGATACATATGACATGCTATTTCTGAGCATAAATTAATGAGGTATATTTATGATGGCAATGTAATATAATTGATGTATGCGATTACAGCATAGCATCTCGATCATGACATGTGTTGATGATGATATTATACGAATAATGAGACACGTAGGTGATATTTGACCCGTACCCCGATATTGGGATGCCGTACGATGGATTTTACCGTACGAGGCATAGATGTGATGATTTATCCGCACTCTTGATTTGAGGAAGTCGTACTATGTACGTGATGCTATTGAGGCAGGATCGTCGACTATTAGAGATATGGACTCAGGCTTTAGGTGTACTTCTATCGACCAGTTCTTAGGTTTAGTTTTCCTTAGGGGGGTTAGATGGACACTAGGTTAGGTTCGAGTCATATAATGGTAGTGGAAATTGTATATCAAATGAGTGGATAACACACATCTGTCTTTACTTTCATACCGTAATCATAATGTGCATGTTCATATATATGTTTCTATAATCAGCATAAAACTTTGCTTGTTAGGACACCAGCACCATTACCGATGATGCGCATATTCCATGCACACTTATTCGTCGGCTTACACACATCATCATCGGTAATTGCTATGTCATGTACACTTTAGATCATATTATCTTTTATTGATAGAATCAGTTAACAACTAGACCAATATAATATTGTGATTACTCTCTGATGTTAATATAGACATGGTATTTATTACTTAGACATTCATGCACTCATATTTTCATGTTATCATGCAGTATTATGGGTATATGCCGACACTTATCATATACTTACTCATGATTTTGAGATTTGGGTTTCTACGAGATTTCTGGATTTTTGGGAAAAACCGCAAGAATATATAAAAACTTCTCTCTCTCTCCTCCTTTCTTTTTAAAACATAAGATGCGGTTTTCTCGTGATGTATGTGTCGTCCACCATGAGATTTCATGTTTTCTGATGGATTTCGAGACCCGATTCGAGGAGTGGATGAACCGTCTCGGGTACATGGTGGGCCCGCTATGGTACCCCGGGGCAAGAAGATCGAGTTGTAGACGATGAGCCTGGCAGGGGAAGGCTACCTACCGGTGATGTCTGGCGCGGCGGATATCCGGAGGATACCGACCATTGTTGTGAGATTTGATGATATGGGCCAATCCGGACTGACGGAGCTCGAGGTATTGAGACTATGAGACTTGAGATTTACATGTTTGTGTCGATGCTTGACACGGATTTCCATGGATTTCATTGTTGAGATTCCAGATTCCTATACACATTTTACTATGATAACATCTAAAGATTTCTTATACAGATATATCTGGATTTCAGGATTTGTTACTTTACATTCATGTTGCATGCATACCCATTCATATGACATAGTACTATATGAGGCACTGACACGAGCACAGACTATTTGCATTTACACGTAGTATTTCCCTGCTATTACTAGATGATTGGGATATAGTAGTGTATTGTTATGACCTAAGATAGCGTCGTGCATTCGATTTCTTTTCGTAGATGTCTTCAACTCACGAGTTGGCAACTCACCCCCGTTGTGCCAAATTTTATTACAGGTTCGATGTATAGGTTTCCTTGGCAGCTTGCTCGCACATCTTTTCTTTCAGGGTGATTTGCACGGTAGGTTGGTTCACTTGTATCTGAACCACCATTGTATTTTTTTATTCATTCATTTGTATCTAGTAAGCTCCATCAACCAAACTTGTATTATTTGATAGATTATTGGACCAGTTATTTATTTCGACCTTAGAGTCGCGCTTGTATTATTCTGATCTGGTGGTTTTGTTTTCTTTTGAGTTTTGAGCCTCGCCCTTTGGCGTTGTATATTATTGTGCTTGTTGTGCTTGTTTCCGCCTGTTGGCGTTGAGCTAGCACCCGTTTAGGGATGCTTTTTATTGTTTATGTATATTATACTTGTTGTACCCGTTTGGGGCCAGTTTTTACAGAGGAGACTCTGCCGAAATTTTTTTTTGGAAAATTTGCTGCTGCTTTTAAACTTGTTTTCTTTTTCTTCTTCTTCTTCTTCTTTTATGGTTTAGATTTCTGGGCTTCGGCTTACTTAGGTTACGTTGCGCCTCTAGACGTTTCGTAATCTAAGTGCCGGTCACGTTCCGTACTTTCGGGTCATGACAAAGTCGGTATCAGAGCGCTAGGTTTAACCATGTATAAGTCTAGGTGACCCTTGGTTGATGGAGTAGGTGACTTAGGTAGAGTGACGTACCGTTGGTATGATCCGCGACATACTTACGATATGCTACTCTACTTAAGGAACCTTAGGATGTACATTTGTTGCACCGTATTTCATTCGTTCCTTTGATCTATCTTCGTCGATGTCGGAGGGTGGTTTCTGTTACCACGGGCGCACGGGCAGAGGGAGCTGCGGCTCGAATGCGATAACCATTAGAGTATTGGTTATTCTTGAGGATTGAAGCATTGTTTAGCGTGCGGATGAAGGGTATTCACATGCCGTCCAGACGAAGTTAAAGGGTTCGAACAATTATCAGAAAACCATTTTCCCAAGTTTAAGGTATTCAGAAGAATATGCAGGTATTTCGATGGACCCTCTAGAAGAATGAAACCCTAACTCGACATAATGACCACGAGAACGCCCTTGAACCTTAGGGTTTACGGCAATTCCGCGGTGCCATTAGTGAGGCTTGGGTTTGCCCTTCTACGGCTGGACCATCGATGCTAAGGTATGTACCGGATATTTTTAAACTGTACTTGAGTGTTGACCTCTCGGGGAATTATGGTATTTTAATGGATCGATCGAAAATTTTAATGTAGTCCGGATATCAAGTGAAGGGATCGACTACGTGGGAGACTCTAGATATGAGTATTGCCGTTAGTAGCGCAGTCAGCACAGCTACGAATAGTCGAGTTCGAAGCAATCGACATCAGAGGAAAGAGGCGCACATTGACGATAGTGTTTACGATTGTGATTTGGTGATTTGAATTTCATATTTCTGTTATTGGATTTTGGTATTTTGAGGATTTTGTTCTACGATTGGTATTTCTTATGTGTACCTTCATTATATTCTATTTGTGTTTCATATATCAGTTGTATTGATGTTGTTTAGTACATACTCAGTGCACTTGATTTGGTTTTAATACCTTTTGTGATGTTGATTTGATTTCGTGCATAGGGGTTACACATGATTTTGACATATGTTTCGACCTAGTTTTCATGCATTTTGTACTGTGATTTCGATTTTGATATTCGATGTATGTTTTCGTGCACTATGTGCACCTGATTGAGATTCTTGCGCACACTTGGCGCACTTGATGCGATTTTGTGCACACCAGATGCACTAAATCGGGGTTTTGTGCAGATTAGATGCACCTGGTAGTGAGTCGTGCACGCCCGTTGCACTTGACAGATGTTTTGGTGCACACCTGTTGCACTTATTTTGTTTTTGTGTGTGTTCATGGAATCTGTATTTGGTTTCGATTTCAGTGCGCACCGAACGCACATGATATTTTATTGATGTGATTGGGATTGATTTCAGTTCGAGCAGTGTGTTTTTATAATCATTACTATTTGATTTAGTAACCAGGCGGGACGTGTATGTTAAATAAAAGATATATATATATATAGCTATTTTTTTAATAAACGTCCGCTACTTATGCCGTGACACGTGCATCACACGGCGATTTTCAAAAGGGGTTTTTGCATATTTCCTTATCCAGATATTTGGACGGTTTTACTATGATGCGCACTATATATAAGTTATAGATTGATGTATATTATGATGGTTTTCATATTGGGTTTTGATATTTTATTCTCGCCATAACTCCGATGATTGCGCTATGCTTGACGGAGTTGATTTTTTGTTATGTATTGATGATTTCGGAGCCTCGACGATTTGAGTGTTTTGCTAAATGTTTTAGTATTTGGAGGGGGAGTTTTAATTTAAATTCGGGGACCGAATTTCTTAAAGGGGGGAAGATTGTAACGTTTTAAAGATAATTAAATAAATAATTAAATGAATAAAATTGTTTAAGTGAATTTTATGATTTTCGGTAAAGTAAAATGTATTTTTCGTAAAACTAAACCGTGATTGTTTTTCATTATAATTTCAAAAATACCTATTTTAATTATGTAATTACTAGTAAATGGTGTTCATTTAGCCACTTATATATTTTTAGTTTAATTAAATATTTTTCCTAAATTAAATATTTTAAATATTAACATAAGCTTTATTTTTACACTAAATTAGTGTAAATTGCAAATTTGAATGGTTTTAATTTGTAAAAATGAACCATGGCATATTAGAATTTAGTGTGTATCATGAAAAATTTATTTGCAAATTTTTCCAAAATTCTAGAGTTTTCTTGGTTGTTTTTAGTAAAGAAATAAAAGAAAGTTAAATAAATCATGAAAGGACATAATGAAATGATATTTGGGGGAAACTTCTACACTTTTCTTCACTCTTTTCTCTTTCTCCCTCTCTCTCCTACCATGGCCGGCCACACCCCCTTGGCAGCCCCCTCATTTTCCTCTCTTGATTTTGTTCAAAAATCTATCAAATTACATCAAAAATTCAACAAAAAAATTGCACAAAATCCTATTTATTTCCTACCCTTTATTATTTACTCTTCTTTACATGGATTTTGGAGTGGGAAAGCATGCATTTTTTAGGCTCATTTTCATGTTTGGACTTGAGGTTGTAGAGGTATAAATCTTTCTCTTTTGATTTATTTCTATTAGATGTTTCTTTTAAAGCATAATTAGATTTATTAAATTAATTCTTTTTGCAAATTTTAAAATTCAAGTTAGGGTTTGTAAATTCAAGTTGTGATTTTTATTAATTAAATAAGGTTATAATAGCTAGTTTAACATTATTTTGAGTGGAAAAATCTTGCATGGTTGTTGTATAATAATTTGTTTATTCAAATTGTTTTAATTAAGCTATTTAGCTAACTAGGTTTTTATAAAATGTGTATGTGGGTAATGTAAAATTATAATTAAGGTTGTTATCATTAGATTGTAATTTTGATAAGAATATTAGCATGTTAATGGAATGAAAAACTTAGTTTGATCACTAGTTTCTTTTGGTAATTGGAAAATACTAATAAAATGTTATTTTTGTAAACTAGATTTTGGAAATTCCTAAATAAATGAGATTAAAAATATAAATTATGGTTTCATTATACCATTATCATCATGAATTGTAGTTTAAGACATTAGTCCATGTAAAACCATGTTTAGGGGTGGAATTGTGGTATTTGCTTGTAACATGTTGAAAATTTCTAAAGATTGCAAACTAGAAAATTTCAAATTAATACAATTTTTTGTAATAAAAATATAGTAATGGGTTGTATAGTCTAGTTACGCTATTTAATGAATTTTATGACCATTGGTTTCATTTAAATGTCAAGTTTTGAAGAAAAACGGTAAATTGGCATTTTCGGGTTTTACGAAATCGGGCGATTTGATGGATTTTAGTGTTTCGATGAATTAAATCATGCTTTATATTATAAGTAACGAGATTTCTAAACTATAAGTTGTTTGTTGTTGTTTATCTCGATCCATCGGAGTTTGTACGCCGATATCGAGCGATATTTCGTTCTTTTGCGTGGACGGGACATAGGTTTTAACCTATGCTTGTTCCTTGCGTCGTTTTGACTTTTGTATGTGATTCAGTTTATGATACTATTTATATGTTTGCGTTTAGGTACCCCTCACGTGGACTGCGGGCGATGAAGAAGAGGATGGCGACACCGTCTTAGGCAGACATGGACCAGGAGAGTAGATGTATATCTACGGGTGGAAGTCGGGTGGATGGCGTTTAGCACCCCCGCAACGTAGAATAGGAATAGTACTTATTGGCATTAGGAAACCAGATGTGACCCTAGATTCTTAATGAGTAGGACCCTAGTAATGACCCTAGGCTGGACTAGACTGATTTAGGAAGACCATACCAGAGGATGAATACCTTAGAAGAGGTTCGTAGGTTTCAGGTAGAAACACACACAAGCACAAACTGAAACTCGACATGGTGTATATGGGTATGTGTATATATATATAGGACTAGGTATAGGTATATATATATATACAACACGTATGTGGGATACATTGGTGTGATATGATACACGGGAATGAAACAGTATAACTGGGCTTGATGCCGTGATTCTTGACTATACAGTCGTATTAAAGTGTTAGCGGATCATTAGAGAATGAAATAATGAACAGGTATACATAAATTATAATGGGTAGTGATGATATTGAGGTACATGGGACTCTAAAATAGAACCCGAACTGTAATTTGTGACTGATCAGGATATGATATATGTATGACTTGATTACGACATCATATAGGTGTAACCTGATGTCGATACCATATAGGTGTGACCTGATGTCGATATCATATAGGTGTGACTTGATGGCGATATGATATCAGTATGACTTAATCACAACATGATACATATGACATGCTATTTCTGAGCATAAATTAATGAGGTATATTTATGATGGCAATGTAATATAATTGATGTATGCGATTACAGCATAGCACCTCGATCATGACATGTGTTGATAATGATATTATACGAATAATGAGACACGTAGGTGATATTTGACCCGTACCCCGATATTGGGATGTCGTACGATGGATTTTACCGTACGAGGCATAGATGTGATGATTGATCCGCACTCTTGATTTGAGGAAGTCGTACTATGTACGTGACGCTATTGAGGCAGGATCGCCGACTATTAGAGATATGGACTCAGGCTTTAGGTGTACTTCTATCGACTAGTTCTTAGGTTTAGTTTTCCTTAGGGGGTTAGATGGACACTAGGTTAGGTTCGAGTCATATAGTGGTAGTGAAAATTGTATATCAAATGAGTGGATAACACACATCTGTCTTTACTTTCATACCGTAATCATAATGTGCATGTTCATATATATGTTTCTATAATCAGCATAAAACTTTGCTTGTTAGGACACCAGCACCATTACCGATGATGCGCATATTCCACGCACACTTATTCGTCGGCTCACACACATCATCATCGGTAATTGCTATGTCACGTACACTTTAGATCATATTATCTTTTATTGATAGAATCAGTTAACAACTAGACCAATATAATATTGTGATTACTCTCTGATGTTAATATAGACATGGTATTTATTACTTAGACATTCATGCACTCATATTTTCATGTTATCATGCAGTATTATGGGCATATGCCGACACTTATCATATACTTACTCATGATTTTGAGATTTGGGTTTTCTATTAGATTTCTGGATTTTTGGGGAAAACCGCAAGAATATATAAAAACTTCTCTCTCTCTCCTCCTCTCTTTTTAAAACATAAGATGCGGTTTTCTCGTGATGTATGTGTCGTCCACCATGAGATTTCATGTTTTCTGATGGATTTCGAGGAGTGGATGAACCGTCTCGGGTACATGGTGGGCCCGGTATGGTACCCCGGGGCAAGAAGATCGAGTTGTAGACGATGAGCCTGGCAGGGGAAGGCTACCTACCGGTGATGTCTGGCGTGGCGGATATCCGGAGGATACCGACCGTTGTCGTGAGATTTGATGATATGGGCCGATCCGGACTGATGGAGCCCGAGGTATTGAGACTATGAGACTTGAGATTTACATGTTTGTTTCGATGCTTGACACGGATTTCCATGGATTTCATTGTTGAGATTCCAGATTCCTATACACATTTTACTATGATAACAGCTAAATATTTCTTATACAGATATATCTGGATTTCAGGATTTGTTACTTTACATTCATGGTGCATGCATACCCATTCA
The DNA here is from genome assembly GCA_030015575.1 of Agapanthus africanus. NCBI lineage: Eukaryota > Viridiplantae > Streptophyta > Magnoliopsida > Asparagales > Amaryllidaceae > Agapanthus > Agapanthus africanus. The sequence goes on from JASDDO010000029.1 coordinate 61,874,687, forward strand.
TATGACATAGTACTATATGAGGCACTGACACGAGCACGGACTATTTGCATTTACACGTAGTTGTAGGGTGTTTTTCGTCACCCCATTGAGATGGGAATACGCGCACGCTTCTCAGGCTTACTACAGATTCCCCCTGCCTAGGGTAGGCCGGGGTTTAATGATTGTGGGGATCCAAATCTCCGGCAGCCGCGGACTAAGCTGCCGTTAATTACCCCTCGCCTTTGGGGCGAGGGAACCTCCGATTAACGGGTTAAACTGGTCATGCGAACTCAATGTGCAGTGTACGTGTGTTTTGTTTTGAAAGGGGGTTTTGGATATATCGGGAGCCACGCAGAGTTTTTACGGGGGTCCCGCTACCCGGATAGCGGGCTGGGGGTCAAGAGGGCTAGCAGCCCCCTAGCGGGCAGCGCAGGATTCCTACAAAGCGGGAACCAGATCACTCCGGGCCAGGGAAAACGTCTATCACGGACACTCCGTCTCGGAGACATGTCAAGCAACGACCGTCCATGTCGTAAAAAGGGCAGTGCCAGCTTCCCAAAAAGCGGGAACCAAATCAGGTCGCCTCCACGTGAAAGAAGATCCATCAATTTCATGCACACGACCCACATATGTGGTGTGCATTTATTGATGGAGGGCAATTTGTTGGGGTAAAAATTTACACCCCGGTTGACCGAGTCAAAATCCAAGTAAACTCCAAGCTAAGTGGGCCCAAGACCAGATCCAGTGGGCCCATGCCCGGGTCGAGTCCGAACATGAAGCGGCCGGCCTCCCCCCACGCCAAGATAAAAATTTTGTAATAAACAATTTTGTTGTATTTCTTTTATTTTATTTTATGGATAAATGTAAGAAAAATAAGCATAAAGCCAAATTTTTGTAAAAGCCCATGGCTTATGTGCAAAAAGAAGTGGCACATGAGCCATGGGATGGGCAAAATGCCATTTTGTGAAGCCCAAGGGGCTATGTGTAAAGTGTATAGCCTATAAAGGCAAAGATAATGGAATATCTCAACAACTTTTTCTCTCTCTCAAAATTTTCTTCAGATCTGAGATCTTTTCTCCTTCTTCAAGGTTCCAAAACCTTCCTTTTTCTCTTGAATTAAACCAAGAGTTTTACTCTTCTTTTTATAAAACAAATTAGTTTTTCACCACAAAACCCATAAAGGGGAACTCAGATCTTCCATTAGATCTCAAAAAGAAGAGATTTTTAGAAATCCCATATCTCTTGATCTTCAAGATCCAGCTAACAGAGGAGGAGGAAGAAGAACATCGTTCACTAAACCAAAAAAAAAAAAAACACACTCAGGAGTCCAACTCCTCTCTGATTTCTCTTCTAAGAAATTTTTTTAGGCTAAAAGCCTCTTTTTCTCGCCGGCGCTCAAGCGCAGAGCGCCCGCGTGCCGACACGTGGCGTGCTTGCGCTCAGGCGCAAGTGCTCGAGCGCAAGTCGCCCCCGTGCCGACACGTAGCGCGCTTGCGCTCCAGCGCAAGCGCTCGAGCGCAAGTCGCCCCCTTGCCGACACGTGGCGCGCTTGCGCTCCAGCGCCCAGCGCTCAAGCGCAGAGCGCCCACGTACCGACACGTGGCACTCTAGCGCCTGAGCGCACAGCGCCCAAGGTGCTGTCCCCACGCATCCTTTGGATGTCTTTTCCCCTTTTTATATATACACATGTATATCTGTACATATGTATACATATTTACATACACACATACTCCACGACACTGTCCCTGTTAGAAAAAAATTTCTAACGGGGGGTTGCCCCGCACCCCGCAAGGGGGCTGCTAGCCCCCTTGACCCCCAGCCCGCTATCCGGGTAGCAGGACCCCCGTAAAAACTCTGCGTGGCTCCCGATATATCCAAAACCCCCTTTCAAAACAAAACACACATACACTGCATATTGAGTTCGCATGACCAGTTTAACCCGTTAATCGAAGGTTCCCTCGCCCCAAAGGCGAGGGGTAATTAACGGCAGCTTAGTCCGCGGCTGACGGAGATTCGGATCCCCACAATCATTAAACCCCCGGCCTACCCTAGGCAGGGGGAATCTGTAGTATGCCTGAGAAGCATGCGCGTATTCCTATCTTAATGGGGTGACGAAAAACACCCTACAGGGGCCAGATTGGTGAGCACCGCAAACGCCTGAGTGAACTTCTTTCATGACTTTTTGGGCTTCGGCCGATGACAGGCACCTGAGCCAGAGTTGGTCATATGACCTGCGGTATAACGTATCATTTAAAAACACGTATCGGAGAGCTCTCTTCTTCAGCTGAATCCTCGCAGATTTTTCTTCGGGCAGCCTGTCGTATCGGAGGTACTCTATGAATGGTTCTCTCCAATCGGGCTCATCTTGGATGATCAAAGCTTCTTCGGCAGGACTGCTCTTCTGTTCCGCGCTTTCCTCTTCTCGTAGAGAGACTGGGGGTAGAATTTGTCGGCTCCTGACTGTGATCAGAATTTCGTCCATGTCAGGATCAGCCAGCTCCTTGGCAAAGCTAGCGAGTACGTCAGCCTTTCCATTCAACGCTCTAGGGACTCTCATTATTTCAATGTGAGTGAACCGTTTCATGAGTTCCACCACTCGGCCTCTGTACCGAGCTAACTCGGGTTTGTATATTTTATAATCACCACTTACTTGGTTGACGACGAGTTGGGAGTCACCGTAAACTCGTAGCCGACGGATTTCCATTTCTATGGCGAGCTCCAAACCAGCTATCAGAGCTTCATACTCAGCTTCATTGTTTGTTCGAGGCTCGGTGAGGGCGAAAGAACGCCGTAGGGTTCCCATTGATGGTGTGATGAACACCAATCCTATCCCTTCTTTTATCTCCGGGACGCTTGATTTACTGGAGGTCCTTATCGATGAGGCCCCATCGAAGTAGAGCTCCCAACATGGCTCATCTCCCTCGAGGTGCAGCACTTGTTCGTCGGGTAACTCACAATTTAGCGGCGACCCTTCTGGTATAGGATGAGCGGCGAGGAAGTCTGCAAGAGCTTGCCCTTTCACTGCTTTCTGAGGAGTATAAACTATGTCAAACTCAAGTAACATGACAGCCCATCTTGCCATTCTGCCGCCTAGGCTTGCTTTGGTCATCAAGTGTTTGAGCGGGTCGACCTTGGAGATCAGCATAACCCGATGAGCGAGCAGATAGTGCCTCAGCTTCTTCACAGCAAATATCAGAGCCAAGCATTGCTTTTCGATTGGGGAATAGTTGTGTTCCGCCCCGACTAAAGTTCGATTGAGATAGTAGAGGGCATTTTCTTTTCCCTCCTCGTTATTCTGGGCAAGGAGCGCACCAAGTGACTCATCTAGCCCGGCAGTATAGAGAATCAACGGTTTATTTGGAATGGGAGCGGCCAGTACTGGAGGGTGCAACAAGTATTGTTTGATGCTTTCGAACGCTGCTTGACATTCGGCATCCCAGATAAAAGGAGCTCCTTTCTCCATGAGCTTTGAGTAGGGCCTACATTTTCCCGATAAATTTGAGATAAACCTCCTTATATAAGCAAGCTTGCCTTGAAAAGATCTTAGCTGCGTCGGACTTTTCGGAAGGGGCATCTCCATGATGGCCTTTATCTTTGATGGGTCAACTTCGATCCCTCGATGTCGAACTATGAAGCCCAGGAATTTTCCCGATGACACGCCAAAAGCGCATTTCAGAGGATTCATCTTCAGGTCAAATTCCCTCAGTCTGGTAAGAACGGTCCTAAGATCCTGGATATGATCGGCCTTGGTTTCAGTCTTAACGACCAGATCATCAACATAACATTCGACGACTTTATGAATTAGGTCATCGAAGATATTGGTCATTGCCTTTTGATATGTCGCACCTGCGTTCTTCAGTCCGAATGGCATTACCTTGTAGCAATATATTCCGATCGGGGTTCGAAATGCTGTGTGTTTCTCATCCTCAGGCGACATCTTGATCTGATTATATCCAGACGAGCCATCCATAAAGGTGAACTGTTCGTAATTTGAGGTGTTATCGACCATCATTTCCATGACCGGTAGCGGGAAGTCGTCTTTAGGACATGCCTTGTTGAGGTCCCTGAAGTCGACACAAACTCGGATCTGCCCATTTTTCTTCTTCACTGGGACTATGCATGCGATCCAGTCCGCATATTTCTCTTCCCTGATGAAGCCGGCATCGATGAGCTTCTTGGTTTCCTCGATGACTTTTTCTTCTGGTTCCCTTCTCATTCTTCGAGGAGCTTGTTTGACTGGCTTAGCATCAGGAGATATAGCCAACTTATGTACGGCCACTTCAGGGGTAAGGCCAGGCATTTCTTTGTATGTCCACGTGAAGCAGTCGACGAACTCATGCAGCAGGGCAATTATCTACGCTTTCATTTCCTCTGACAAGAGCGAGCTGATGTAGGTCGGCCTTGGATTATCGGGCGTTCCTAAGTCAATCTCGGTTAGCTCGTCAAAGGTTGCTTGTCCGCCATCTTCGAGCTCTTAAGGAGCTTCTTCTGGCTCGGCTATCTCGTCGTCATCATTTGATCTTTCGCTGGCCTCACCAACATGGATCATGTAGCACGCTTTAGAATCAGGTTGAATGTAGCCTATGCCCCGTCTATCTGGAATTCGTCCATCGATGAGTTCTCGGACCTGGGGCGGATGCCATAGCCCTTCGTAAAACATTGCTTCGGACTCCGTTTGATATAACCGGCATCCGCACTTCTTAAAGTATTCCCGCATCTCGGGCGCATAGTATCTGGGATTGAGGACGGCTCTTATGCCTCTCTCATATGGAAGGCACGCGACAGACAAATCGTCCGGGTGCGCAACGGGGTTTGACCCATAAAACAAGATGCCCTTCTGTCCACTTTTCCTCCCGGGAACGTAGAAAGTTTTCAGCTGGTCCACGGTGGAGATTGATAATGCATCGAGCTCTTTGCACATTTGCTCTGGTACCCTTGTAATGGCTAGGGACCCTTCTGCAACTTCGAAGGTCTCTCGTAGTTTCGCTTGTTGCGTGGGGGTCCGATCTGCACCGCTGTTGCACGACAGGTCCTCCTCCTCTGACTCTTCAGTGTCGCTGCCAAGATGAGGGCGGACTTTACTCCTAGATGGGGCTTCAGTGACGGATTCATCCGTATCGCTGCCGAAACGAGGGCGAGTTTTATGGAAGGACGGGCTTCCAGCGTCGGACTCATCAGTGTCGCTACCGAAATGCGGGCGCACTTGGGCATTTTTGCTTTTGAAAGTGACAGCCGGCGCAGATTTGCTTTTGAGCCTTGGGGCTGGTCTATCCTCAGTCAGTTGTGGCTTAGCATTTTGGTGGTTCATAAAGTACCGAGAATCTTCATATCGGACTTCATGCACACCGAACGGTTGGATGTCTCCGTCAATGCGTCTTTCTTCGCCATTTTTAGTATACTTCATGCATTGATGGAGAGTTGACGGAATGATGCCGTAATCGTAGAGCCACGGCCGCCCCAAGAGAATCTTATAAGACGTGTCGGCGTCGATCACGTATATCTTAGCTTCAGTTTGCAGATCCCCGAATTTGATTGGCAGAGCTATGGACCCCAGAACTTGTTGGCAATTTTGGTTGAAGCCTTGAATGACAATCCTTTCCCTTGACAGGTGTCGGACGTCCATTGATAAACTCTTCAGAGTTCGTAAGTTCATGATGTTCACTGAGGACCCCAGATCAATCAATATGCGATTAATTCGATCTCCGTCGCTGTACCCAGTCACGTAAAGCGGCCGATTATGCTCAGCCATTCCCAGTAGCAAGTCTTCATCCTTAAATGTGACTGCGGCGGCATGCAAAGCATGCTGGGCTTCTTTCATATTAATTTCCGCAAAGTGAGCCTGATACCGCTCGGGGTTTTGTAGAGCGTGAATGAGAACATCTCTAAGCTCCTTAGATAGGACCAAGGCGTCGTAGATGCTCGGGAGAGACGGAAGCTTCCGGAGATGTGCCAAGACATTATAGTTCATCGAGGAAGGACTTATGTTTTCATCAGCCGGTTCTCTGCCATCTTCTTCATTAGCGACTTGTTTTTCCTTCCCTTTTGGGGTGTTGCCCTGATTTTGCGGTAGAGCTCTGCCGCTTCTGAGCTGGATTTGATTGGCCTTTGTGGTGAGCTCCTCGTCCTCTTCGGGAAAACAGAGCTCATCCTCGAAGTCGCTGCCAAGATGGATGGCATAGCAGGTCACTACTGGGATCTCTTCATTGGATTCTTCTTCTAACTCCTCCAGAATTTCAGCCGCTTGTACAGGGAAGAACTCCTTCAATTGAATCAATGTTCTTTCCTTTTGTTCATATTCTTCGAGGGAATCGATATATTTTTGAATGGTTGATCTCCCTGCAGACTCTTTTTCACGCCGAGCTGCACTTTTCTTCTTCTTGAGCTTCTTGGATTTTGAGCCTGATGGAGCCGCATTGGCAGCTAGACTGGTAGGCTTCTTCTGCCCATCCCATTTCGTCCAGGGTTCTTTCCGAAGTAGCTTTATCATCTTCTTCGTCTTATTAGATATGTGTGTACTCCACGGAGGCCGCGATGAGTCCGTTTCATTTCTCAGGGCAGCGGGTTCGGCTGTCTGCTCCCAGAAGGCTTCAGTTTCTGTCTGTATAAAGTTGGTGGTTGCAACTTGATTGTTCACCAACACGCTTTTAGACAGCTCGATCTCTCCAGCCTTGTACTGCTTCTCGACCCAGTCTTTGAAGATATAGCAATCCTCAATCGCATGGCTCACTACTCGGTGGTACGGGCAATACAGAGGATTGTCGGTCATTTTTGCTTCTTGGGGTCTTTTCGACTGCGGCAATTGTAGGCCGTTGTTCAAGGCATCTTTAAATATCTTGTGGACCTTGTCCCTTCTGAAAGAGTAAACCTTGTTCTTTTTCTCGTCTAGGGAAGGCCCATCTCCTCCCAGCAATGGCTTTCGAGACCGGTTGGTTTTGGATTCGCCCGCCCTTCGCTTTTCTTCACCGTCGGACGCATTGAAGACATTGGTACTGCTGGAACTCCCGCTTCTACGGTTGTCGTCCCGCTTGCTTTTCTAAGTTTTGTCTCTCTGAGAATCCGGCGGGGACTCTTGCTTCGAGCGTTCCAGCATTTGGACTTTCTTGGTTAGCTCCTGAAATGTCTTGAGGCCTGCCGTTCACAAAAATGGGACCATCCAATTGCTGAGGTTCCCAATGAGAAGGCTGACGGACTGGTCCTGCTCCAGCGGCGGTTCGCACTTGACTGTGAGATTACGCCATCGAGCGATAAAGTCGGTGTTGCTTTCATTCCTCCCCGGCTTGGTCCTCACAAGGTCGGCAATGGAGATTTTATCACTGACACTCATGAACCTTTGCCGAAACAGGGACTCCATTTGGGCAAAGGTAATAACGGACCCGTCCGGTATACTCGCATACCAGTCGAAGGCGACGCCGGTCAGGCTGTTGACAAACTGACGAAGAAGGAGCGCGTCATTGCCCTCTGTATTTCAGCATGATGCTTTGAAGTGGGCGACGTGCTGATTTGCATTCCCTGTTCCATCAAATCTTCCGAACTTAGGAATGACATAGCCGCTTGGGAACTCAATCAGATCGTACTACGCGGGATATGGCCACCCACTACTGCCGATTTCTTTATGAGCTTCAGCTTCGGCCACCAATGTTTTAACCTTGCTGGTGACCAAATCCATTATCCGATCCTCTGTTAGCTGGATGGTGCTATCTGGGGCCAAGGCGTCCCCAGAAGCGGAATGTGGCTGGCTTTCATGTGGCTCGACCAGTCTGGGACCCGAAGGAACAGGCATTGGCTTCCTCGGATTGTCATCACCCGGCTGATTACCAGCGGCTTGTGCTTGATTGGGAGGCGCTCGAGCAATTTGAGCCGTAAGCTGCATCACCACGTTCGTTAAGTCGTCAATCTTCGAATAGAGCTTGGCCATCTCTTTATCTTTGCTCCTGAGCTGTTTTCGAAGCTCTTGAAGCAGCTCTTGAAGCAGCTCTTGCTCCGCAGTCCTGGGGTGGAAAGTCGGCTCTTCCTCGCTGTCCGAGCTTGACTCTGTATAGACCGAGGGGTCTTTCTGCCTATCATCCTCAACGAGAGGGTTTTCTTCATCCAGCGGGGGCGGCTGTTCTTGGGCAGCGGCAACCACATTCAGGCTAGATTGGGCCTGGGATGTGGTGGCCCCATCCTTGCTTTTGCTGCGAAGGTTGTCGCTGGGGCGCCCGCCCGCCATATAGACCGTATGGATGATATATCTGGCCGTCTTTCCTTCATTGGCGGCTGATTTCACGGATCGTTGTCTTGGCCCCCTTGTTTCGGTAGCTGGTAGTCGATTGAAGGCGGCTGACCAAACCAGGTTCTTGAATGGTGCTGGAGCATCTTTTCTAGGTTTGCCCCACTGCTTTCGTGCGGCACAGAGTGCTTGATAGACTCTTGAAGAGACAGTGTCATACCTTTTCTGTTGGGGCTGGGACACGTCTCTTTGTGGCACTGTTCGGACCGCTGTCTTCTTGATTCTGGCGGTCATGGCATTTTTCTGAACCCACTTCAAAGGCTCGAAGGAATTGTTGATACTTACGTCCGACTCAGCCGTCGTCGCGGGACAACCCTGCACTTGGAACTTCACACGATTCCATTTAGCCGAAGCCTTGGCCCTTTTGTTGGCTCGATACCTGAGCCGCTTCTGCCTTAACTTTTCTGTTCTAAGCATCTGGCAGACTTTGGCTCTTTGGGAAGACGCCGCAGACCGGTCGATGGAGGGCCTTGGAGATACGCTCGATTGTGCATTTGTTGGAGTCATCGCCTGAGCTCGTCCGCAACATTTGATGTTGCCCTTTGTACCGAAGTTCTTGCCCCCAGCTAGAGCGCCAGGGAGTCGTTCAGACACCATCTTAAGTTTCGGTTGTGGTGCCTTGGCGATCACGACATTCGGCCTCTTACCCCTTGAGACCGGCTTGGCCACCTGTTCCGCCGAGACTTCCGCCAGATGAGCGCTTCCGGCAGGGTAGATGACGACGGAGCCAAACTGGCGGGGCGGTTCCTCCCACTGTCGACTGAGGCTTGCAGGGAGAACCACACGAGCGTTGATCTTGACCACGTACGAAATCGGGGTCACGTTGGAAGCTGAATTCGTCTGGGGAGACATTTTCGTCGAAGGTTGATTGCTGCACGGAAAAAGGAACATCATTTCAGTATAGGCAATCGATATGTATATTGATTGAGTTCGCATGAACGTTTAACCCGAAATATGGGAGGAGAGATTGGTCCCACCGGGCGTGCCAGAATCTGTAGGGTGTTTTTCGTCACCCTATTGAGATGGGAATACGCGCACGCTTCTCAGGCGTACTACAGATTCCCCCTACCTATGGTAGGCCGGGATTTAATGATTGTGGGGATCCGAATCTCCGGCAGCCGCGGACTAAGCTGCTGTTAATTACCCCTCGTCTTTGGGGCGAGGGAACCTCCGATTAACGGGTTAAACTGGTCATGCGAACTCAATGTGCAGTGTACGTGTGTTTTGTTTTGAAAGGGGGTTTTAGATATATCGGGAGCCACGTAGAGTTTTTACGGGGGTCTCGCTACCCGGATAGCGGGCTGGGGGTCAAGGGGGCTAGCAGCCCCCTTGCGGGGTGTGGGGCAGCGCCCCGTTCGAAATTTTTTTCTAACAGGGACAGTGTCGTGGAGTATGTGTGTATGTAAATATGTATACATATGTACAGATATATATGTGTATATATAAAAAGGGTAAAAGACATCCAAAGGATGCGTGGGGACAGCACCTTGGGCGCTGTGCGCCTAGGTGCTGTGCGCTCAGACGCTAGAGTGCCACGTGTCGGTACGTGGGTGCTCTGCGCTTGAGCGCTGGGCGCTGGAGCGCAAACGCACCACGTGTCTGCACAGGGGCGACTTGCGCTCGCGCTCGATCGCAAGCGCGCCACGTGTCGGCACGGGGGTGACTTGCGCTCGAGCGCTTGCGCCTGAGCGCAAGCGCGCCACATGTCGGCACGCGGGCGCTCTGCGCGTGAGCACCGGCGAGAAAAAGTGGCTTTTGTAGGGTTCCTAGGCAGACTAAGGAGGTCTCACAAGGCATCAACCATGCCAATTTCAAATTTTACGGTGCCGAGAAACCCTAGACTAGATCGTTAACTAGAAGTTTAGGCGAACACATGCAACTAGTTAACAATTTAACTAAAAGAACGGAAATACAACCTTTGTAGATCCGGTCCTCCACCTCCATAGCTCTGCAATGAAGTCTCCTCGCTGTCCAAATGGAAACCCGGGCTCTAGCATCGGCTTCATCGGAGAAATGGGCGGGCAAGGTAATCGGCTTCGTGCCGAAGATGATCTACGTCGAGGCATCACTAGATCAAGCTCCCACTTCACCAAGTCATGAAACTTGTGAAGAGAACACCCTATACTACTTGGCAAGAGGTAGAGGATGAAGAAATAGAAGGTGGGTTCACTTTAGAATTGGATTTCTCACTCATTTTCCCAAGTTGCCATTGATGGAGGCAAGCTTCTTCTTGAAGAAGAAGAAGAAGATGAAGATGAATATTATGATAAGTTAATTAAAAAGGAAATTAAAAAGAATACTTATCATAATAATAACCATGGTCAAGTGTAGAGAATGAACTAGGGTTAAGTGGAGTGGTTAGGGTTAAGCATGAGACAAAATGGTGACTTAGTCAAAGCTTCATGAAGCTTCAATATCAAACAAAGAAAGCCACCATTTTCTCTTTATCATTTTCTTTTGCCAAAATGAACAAAAGAAATAAATAAATGAATAAGTAAATAAACAAAACCCTAACCACTCATATAACCATGGTTTAATCTTTACACAAACTCAAGTTAACATGTATCATCAAACATGATACAATCAAGTGCACAAAAGTATATCACATATACAACTTGTAAACTTCAAGTGAGAAAATCCATTTAAAGTGAACCAATACTAGTTAATGCAAAATAATATATCAAATATATAATTATACATTAAATAATTAAATCAACACTTGATTTAATGATCCGGTCATATCGCATCTAACCGACTAGTATCCTATGTATCGGCTTATCGAATCAATCCTTGATTCGATAACTAGGTTATATCGCATACAACCATTCGATACAATCATCGCGAGAATGGAATACGGTATCACATACACGCATTGTTCTCGGTCCCGCGCATATCTCATATGCGCTCCTATTTCGTTTCGCTTGAGCCAGGAAACCTCTGTATTGGACTCTAAAGACTCGTCAATACGCCGGCAGTGGGTGATGATCATATCAAACACCCACAAGCCGCAAGCGGTCTGCTAAACGTAACGGCCACCCGGGTATTGAGCGATCATAAGATCGACGAGCAACCCCGCTCACACTCCTGTGAATCCAACCAGTAACACTTACCGTACAGTCCGGTCTGATCGTCTGATCTGTCGCATATCTCGCCTAGGGGTGGTAAACGTCAGACCCCAATAGCTCGATAAGTCGTGTCGATATGAGGTCTATAACAGTTCGAGAAACTACTGGTAACACTTACCAGTAAATCTCAGCAACCCTGGCCAGGGATTTCCGGTTATAGCCAATCGAACACAGCGCAACATCAACTCCCTATACCGGGAGAGACAAATCACCTCCTATCGCTCATTGCCTCCATGTGATTCGGGACTGTACCCAAAAACCACCGTTTTGCACGCCCTCTTGGACGTGGTAAGGTGGAAATCAAAGCACAGTGGGAACCACACAAGACTCTATGACGATCTCGGGTCAACAGACTACTCTGTACCAGTGTCACCTGAGAACTACCATCTGACGTAAGGTATAATACCATCTGGGAGTTCTCGGCGAGTCCGTCCAGTGTACCCAGTCTCCACTGAGCACCCATATATCATCTCTGATGTCAAACACCAATGGATATGGGATCATCCATCGCCCATCTGTATAGGTCGAGAAGGTATACGCTAGTCTACTCTGGTATATCGATGCCCCGTCTCGATATACCCACGACTAGGGACTTTGAAGGATGTACTTATAGACTACCATGTCCCCACTAGTATGATCCGCATCATAGTCCAGGTAGTCAAGTACACATCCTAAGGGCTTTACCAACATGTAACAGAGAGACAATCAGTGTACACGTTAAGGTAAAGATCAACCAGATAGCATACTATCATGTCGAGCAAGAAAGTCCTCCCTATATTTGTCCAAGCATCCACTACAATAGACATCCTATGTATAGCAATGGCCTCTAGGGCATACATATAACTAACAATCTCCCACTTGCACTAGGGCCATCTGATAGCAGTGGTTATAGTATCTTATACTCAACCATCCCATAAAAGTCTCTCTCTGGGAAAAGGCCTTTGTGAGTGGATCCGCCGTGTTGTCCTCTGAGTCTACTCTCCTAACCTCGATCACCTTGGAGATCAACCATCTCCATGATCAGGTGATACTGCCTTAGAATATGTCTGGATCACTGATGGGACGGACGTTCCTTGGCATAAGCCACAACTCCATTGTCACACAATGGGAGGAACTAAGTTCATCTCATGAACAAATATACATCCAGACTGCCTCTTTGGTAGCATCTCAAGTAGCGATGTATCCTGCCTTTATCGTCTAGTTAGCCACGGTATCTAGCTTGGAACTCTTCCAACATACCGCCCCTTTACTGAGGGTAAAGACAATGCCTGTGACTGACTTTCAGTCGTCCTTATCACCCTGGAACCCTTCCAGTGATTCTCCCCAGGATCGATTGATACCATCTCACTACAACTAGTGAGAATCCTAACATCCAATTAGATCTATCTCATAGATCCAAAACCCAGGATTTAGGAGGTATCACTTTTATCCTATATAGAGAATCATTGTGATAAACGGAGATTGACCGAGCGTAGCATAGGAAACTCCTTTCTTTTCAAGAGCATGACATCCACGTACTCTACGAGGATCATCACCATACTCTCTACTACTTTTTTGTTTATACAAGGTTCATCTACCATTTTGATGATGTCAAACTCTTTGACTAACACATCAAAACAGATGTTCCAACTCCGCGATACCTGCGTTATCTTATAAAGCATCTTGTACACGTTTCCGCTGCTCCCACTGTCTACGAAGCCCTCTGGCTGTGTACTTATAGACGTTCTCTCCTAAAACATCATTTAGAAAATCAGTCATGGCACCCAACCGCCAGATATCATAGTCATGGTATGTAGCCGTGGCAAGTAGGATCTGGATGGACCTAAGCATAGCCACTTGAAAAGGTTTCATCATAATCCATGTATGGTCGATGACGAAAAGCTTTAACAAGTCTAGCTTTGAAAGTCTCAACTTTTCCATTTACACCAAGTAATCTTCTCAAGATATACTTGCTCCTGATGGGGATTTAACCCTTCAGATATAGCAACCAAAGTCTATACTTTGTTGGTGTACATGGATTCCATCTCAGATCACTAAGCATCCAGCCATTCTTACAGAGTCCCACTCCTGATGGCCAGCTCGAAACTAGTCGGGTCATCATCTCATGATGCAATCCTCGCTCCCACTGTTATAGAGAAACAGAAGTATCTCTCAGGTGGGTGAGAAACCCTACTAGATCGGCGGAGAGGCTGAGGTTCGTTGGTAACTATTGAATCCTTTGGTTCTTTCAAATCATCAGCTGCAGTTTGTATAGCTGGAACATTTCTAGTTCTACATAACTCACCTTGCCTCGAGCTTGTCCGGATTTTGCTTTTAGACATAGCCCAGACAACCCCAAATCTTAACCAACTTAAGATAAGGGCTCTTCCCTTATCATATCAAATATGAAGTGGTAGGCAACTGATTTGATTTGTACCCTATTCAATAGGTATGCAGCTTCTCAAGTGCATAACTCCCAAAAAGGAAATAGGTAACTCAGTAGTACTCATCATAGAGCACACCTTATCATATGGGGTGTGATTGCTCCGCCCCGATATACCATCGTGCTATGGTGTATACGGAGGAGTAATGCTGAGAGAGAATCTCATTCTCCTTTAGAAAAGTCCAAGAACTTCGTGCTCAAGTATTCTCCTCCTTGATCTCATCAAAGGACATAATACTTATACCCGTATTGGTTCTCTACTTCTAACTTATATTCTGTGAATATCTCAAAAGGTTCTGACTTGTGTTTCAACAGGAACATATGTCTGAATCAAAAGAGATCATCAGAGAATTTAATGAAGTATAAAGAACCGGTCTTGGCAAGTGTAGACAGGGGACCTACATACATCAACATGTATCATCCCAAGAGTTTATTAACTCTTTCTCTGTTTCCATTAAACGGGGCTATGGTCATCTTATCTTTGTGACATGACTGGCAAGTTTCACAAGATGTAAATTCAAACTGATTTAAATATGCATCTAAAATGTAACTTCAGCCAGTCGGATCGCATTGATATGACCTAGTCTATAATGCCTCAAAAAGGATTCGTTCATATCTGAACTCTTCCTCTTGTGTGTGTTCCGTATACTAAGAACTGTATTTTGATTTAGAACATTAATGCTTTTAGATAACGTGCCTGAACGGATCAACTTTTGATATAGGAAATGTTCAAAATATTATCCAACTATACAAAATTTTATCATTTCTTTACTAATAAAGAGATAGATATGATTTTGTATATCAGATTCGGTATCTAATAACATTCGTTCAGAATCAATGTATTTGAAATACAGGGTGACAGTGACCAACAGACTTGGCTGCAACACTTTCCCCTTTTTCTGCCTCATGAAACTTATCACCCGTTCTCAGTTCTCTACCTAGCAGTAGCCCTATGTAACAGATTACATATCTGGGATCCTGATCTGGTATCACATACCCAGGACGTAGAGGATACAGAGAAACAGTTCTTTGTAATGAACATACCCGAAGATGATGCATCAGCATGCACTCTCTTCGTTTGGGCGGCACGGGAAATCTGGTATTCCCCAATTTCCTGCTCTGTCTTATAACAATTATAAGTTGGAGTGGGACCAACGTTCCCCAGCTCAGTATAACAAGCGGGTTCGGTCAAATATCCGTATTATTATCTTGATTAAGCCGTGATATGGTCGCTACCTGGAGAGAGAGAGAAGAAGACACTCAGCGTGCGCTCTTGCAAGAATAGATTGGTTATTATTTTATCTAATCAGGATGGCTCCCACTGTTTTTATCAAATCTTCCTTCAAACCCTAAAAGGAAAGACTAGCCGGGATTAATTACATACTACAAGTTCGCCAATCTTTCAGCCAGGCCAGTGTCGGTACTTTGAGGGAGGTCCCCCGTGCTTTCGCACGAACCTAATTAATGTAAACCTCGTTTTCCCAGAGGCGTAACCTCGTTAACACCTTTCTAGACACCTACTTGATCGGCTAATTGTAATGTGTAAAACTCTTCCAGGAGTAACAATTACTCGCAGCGGGTATCGGGATCCAACTATCTCATAGAAGGTATGCAATCTCATTGCAAATTTCAACACTTGAAATTCCCGATAATATTTTGCCCCTAGTGTTCTATGACCTTGACGAATGCCAAACAACCCATAGTCCACTAGTCAAGTTCAACCCGTACATTTCTTGATTGAATTAAACCCACCCGCACGACCCTTGACGAATGCCAAACAACGCCGTACGAATACCCTAATCCAATCGCATCATATGCTCAAGCAGATAAATACTAGTTAGCTACCGTACACTACGCCTTGACGAATGCCAAACTACCGCAGCACGAATACTAACTAGTACATATCTGAAATGACGGAGGGCTACAACAGGTTTTTCTGAAAACCTATTGCGTAATGAACTTGATATCGTTGTAGAATCAAATGATTTTAAAATGGAGTGCTTTTGAGGCTTTTCTAGTTTTGCTAAAGGAGTCACTCCCGGTGAAGGGATCGTCGGTCCTTTCCTCTTCGAATGAGGTGCGGGATATATCGCATATATCACTGTGCAAAGCAAAACTCTTAAAAGCAATCAAAAGACAAACCGAGTGTGTAGCATCTGCCAGTTATTGCTAAAGGAGTCACTCCCGGTGAAGGGATCTCGGTCCTTTCCTCATCGAATAAGGTGCAGGATATATCACATATACCGCTGTGCAAAGCAAGAACTATAGCTACCTGTTTTATTTTTGAAATTCGATTCCACAACATCTTTAGGTTTCTTTTTATTTCATTAATCATATTAATGAAGTCCCATCATTTAAGTACCTAAACATCACAGATAAATACGACGTACACTTATGCCATCTGCATTCGCCTCGATGTCCCCTCGTGCACCGTTAGGTTAGGTAACTAACGGCAGAGCGGGGCAGGGTTTGCGCGGGTGTAAAACATAAGTAACGTCTATATAATATATCTTATATACTATATACAGTATCCATCACAGAACATATCACATGATCACATCACAGATATCGCAGCAGAAGAATCATATGAAATATTGGATATACTAGGACGTCCGTGTTTTAAATACGAGCCAGTATAAAACACGGATTCCACGGTCGCGATGAATAGCCAAACCCACACCCCTAGACCCCTACGAGAGCGGCAAGCAACCCTACCAATTCTAGGGTTAGGAGACCCGGACTCGACTCCTCGAGTTGCTCTCCCACTGGACTCCAGAACCCGGTTACTTGTGCTCCCCTCCTTGGGTCTATCCTAGTGCGGAAAAGTAAACAATATACAAAAGGTGACATCTTCCGCAACCTGGAAGTGCCCCAATAAAAGAATATTACATACAAGTTTTTACATGAATGAAAATGAAAAACACTCATCTCACATAAAAAACCCCGGCTATTCAAACACGACGATCCAATATAACATATCCAGCAACACATAACATCACATGTCATCAACGTAAGTAAACATGCGTATCCCAATTGTCGTTGACATATAGCAACGAAACCGGCGATATCACATATTACACTTACGGTCACAGAAAAGAAAGTGTAAAACTACAACAGTTGGAATCCGCAACCTCTTTAGACATCGCATGCCTAACAAATGAAATACTTAGACATCGCATGCCTAACAATTATAAACCCCGCATTTTAGTCTCATTATCGAAAACACTTTTCAATATCAAGTCAGGCAATTCAACAGGATTCCCATCATACTGATCGAATGCTCGTCGCAAACTTTAGTAGGCAGCCGCACCCCCGACGCCGTCGACGAAGTGCACCAAGGCGGAACACCGCTACCGCGAGCAACCGAACGAATGCTTTCGGCGACGGGGTTCTCCTACAGTCACTTGGTTGGGGCTATGGAGTGAGGCTGTCTATTAAGTTTACCCGGCAAGTATCCGCGTACGCTACGTGATTGCGACGGACTTTTGATCTCATCAAAATTCTGTGGCAACCGATCAAGTGAGACTAAACTGCTATGTTTATAATATTCATTCCGTTATCTCATAACTACTTGTGAATTCCAATTATTGTATCCCATTCCAGATAAATGGAAAATGTTAAACTTTCCGATCGAACAGTCAAACACCCAAGTTTTCCCGATACAGATCAACACATGAAACAAGTCTAAAAACATTCAGTTCATGCCTCAGTACCAACGGTCCAGCCGTAGAAGGGTCAAGCCAACGCCTCACATGTGGCACGCCGTACTGCCCCAAACCCTAAGGTTCAAAGGGCAGTTCAAGACGGTCACATAATCGAGTTAAGGTTTGTTGTCTTCTAGAGGGACCATCGCGTTACTTTCACTACTTAGAACGTCGTTAAACTACGGAAAAATCCAACACTTGGAAATTTTCCGGCAAGGGAAAGATTGGGTATTTATATCCGGTCGAACTTTTTAACATATTCAAAAATTATCCGGAAATCCAATAGACAAAGTCCGATAATCCGATCGAATAAACGAATCCGCAAAACAACTCAGAATATTCAACTCTTGAATAAATATTAAAAATTCCCAGAAAATCCAGCACCTGAAAACATGAGTTACTATGCAAAATAGAAAGGCAACTTCCATCATTTGGCCGCGGAACCGCCGCAGAAGCCAGGCTTCTGCCGCGGTTCCGCCGCCCTATGAACAGTTCATGGAAAACATTTTCCACCGTAATTCTTAGATTTCCCTGCTGAATTTTTTAAGCATTTTTAATGTGGAAAAATCCTAGATTTTAGAAAAAGTCCAGAGAGCATGTTTGGTTTAGGGTTTCGGGTTCGTTCGGGTTTCAAACTTCGTGTACGCATCGCCTAAGGCTCTAGCTAGGCTCTGATACCGCTGTAGGGTTCCTAGGCACACTAAGATGGTCTCATAAGGCATCAACCATGCCAATTTCAAATTTTACGGTGCCGAGAAACCCTAGACTAGATCGTTAACTAGAATTTTAGGCGAACACATGCAACTAGTTAACAATTTAACTAAAAGAACGGAAATACAACCTTTGTAGATCCGGTCCTCCACCTTCATAGCTCCGCAATGAAGTCTCCTCGCTGTCCAAATGGAAACCCGGGCTCTAGCGTCGGCTTCATCGGAGAAATGGGCGGGCAAGGTCGTCGGCTTCGTGCCGAAGATGATCTACGTCGAGGCATCACTAGATCAAGCTCCCACTTCACCAAGTCATGAAACTTGTGAAGAGAACACCCTATACTACTTGGCAAGAGGTAGAGGATGAAGAAATAGGAGGTGGGTTCACTTTAGAATTAGATTTCTCACTCATTTTCCCAAGTTGCCATTGATGGAGGCAAGCTTCTTCTTGAAGAAGAAGAAGATGATGAAGATGAATATTATGATAAGTTAATTAAAAAGGAAATGAAAAAGAATACTTATCATAATAATAACCATGGTCAAGTGTAGAGAATGAACTAGGGTTAAGTGGAGTGGTTAGGGTTAAGCATGAGACAAAATGGTGACTTAGTCAATGCTTCATGAAGCTCCAATATCAAACAAAGAAAGCCACCATTTTCACTTTATCATTTTCTTTTGCCAAAATGAACAAAAGAAATAAATAAATGAATAAGTAAATAAACAAAACCCTAACCATGGTTTAATCTTTACACAAACTCAAGTTAACATGTATCATCAAACATGATACAATCAAGTGCACAAAAGTATATCACATATACAACTTGTGAACTTCAAGTGAGAAAATCCATTTAAAGTGAACCAATACTAGTTAATGCAAAGTAATATATCAAATATATAATTATACATTAAATCATTAAATCAACACTTGATTTAACGATCCGGTCATATCGCATATAACCGACTAGTATCCTATTTATCGGCTTACCGAATCAATCCTTGATTCGATAACTAGGTTATATCGCATACAACCATTCGATACAGTCATCGCGAGAATGGAATACGGTATCACATACACGCATTATTCTCGGTCCCGCGCATATCTCATATGCGCTCCTATTTCGTTTCGCTTGAGCCAGGAAACCTCTGTGTAGGACTCTAAAGACTCGTCAATACGCCGGCAGTGAGTGATGATCATATCAAACACCCACAAGCTGCAAGCGGTCTGCTAAACGTAACGGCCACCCGGGTATTGAGCGATCAGAAGATCGACGAGCAAGCCCGCTCACACTCCTGTGAATCCAACCAGTAACACTTACCGTACAGTCCGGTCTGATCGTCTGATCTGTCACATATCTCGCCTAGGGGTGGTAAACGTCAGACCCCAATAGCTCGATAAGTCGTGTCGATATGAGGTCTATAACAGTTCGAGAAACTACTGGTAACACTTACCAGTAAATCTCAGCAACCCTGGCCAGGGATTTCCGGTTATAGCCAATCGAATACAGCGCAACATCAACTCCCTATACCGGGAGAGACAAATCCCCTCCTATCGCTCATTGCCTCCATATGATTCGGGACTGTACCCAAAAACCACCGTTTTGCACGCCCTCTTGGACGTGGTAAGGTGGAAATCAAAGCACAGTGGGAACCACACAAGACTCTATAACGATCTCGGGTCAACAGACTACTCTGTACCAGTGTCACCTGAGAACTGCCATCTGACGTATGGTATAATACCATCTGGGAGTTCTCGGCGAGTCCGTCCAGTGTACCCAGTCTCCACTGAGCACCCGTATATCATCTCTGATGTCAAACACCAATGGATATGGGATCATCCATCGCCCATCTGTATAGGTCGAGAAGGTATACGCTAGTCTACTCTGGTATATCGATGCCCCGTCTCGATATACCCACGACTAGGGACTTTGAAGGATGTACTTATAGACTACCATGTCCCCACTAGTATGATCCGCATCATAGTCCAGGTAGTCAAGTACACATCCTAAGGGCTTTACCAACATGTAACAGAGAGACAATCAGTATACACGTTAAGGTAAAGATCAACCAGATAGCATACTATCATGTCGAGCAAGAAAGTCCTCCCTATATATGTCCAAGCATCCACTACAATATACATCCTATGTATAGCAATGGCCTCTAGGGCATACATATAACTAACAGCTTTTAGCCTAAAATAAATTTCTCACAAGAGAAATCAGAGAGGAGTTGGACTCCTGAGTGTGTTTTTTTTTTTTTGGGTTTAGTGAACGATGTTCTTCTTCCTCCTCCTCTGTTAGCTGGATCTTGAAGATCAAGAGATATGGGATTTCT
This sequence comes from Agapanthus africanus, assembly GCA_030015575.1. Lineage (NCBI taxonomy): Eukaryota > Viridiplantae > Streptophyta > Magnoliopsida > Asparagales > Amaryllidaceae > Agapanthus > Agapanthus africanus. Next base: position 61,895,224 of record JASDDO010000029.1, read on the forward strand.
AAAAATCTCTTCTTTTTGAGATCTAATGGAAGATCTGAGTTCCCCTTTATGGGTTTTGTGGTGAAAAACTAATTTGTTTTATAAAAAGAAGAGTAAAACTCTTGGTTTAATTCAAGAGAAAAAGGAAGGTTTTGGAACCTTGAAGAAGGAGAAAAGATCTCAGATCTGAAGAAAATTTTGAGAGAGAGAAAAAGTTGTTGAGATATTTTATTATCTTTGCCTTTATAAGCTATACACTTTACACATAGCCTCTTGGGCTTCACAAAATGGCATTTTGCCCATCCCATGGCTCATGTGCCACTTCTTTTTGCACATAAGCCATGGGCTTTTACAAAAAATTTGCTTTATGCCTATTTTTCTTACATTTATCCATAAAATAAAATAAAAGAAATACAACAAAATTGTTTATTACAAAATTTTTATCTTGGCGTGGGGGGAGGCCGGCCGCTTCATGTTCGGGCTCGACCCGGGCATGGGCCCACTGGATCTGGGCTTGGGCCCACTTAGCTTGGAGTTGACTTGGATTTTGACTCGGTCAACCGGGGTGTAAATTTTTACCCCAACAGTAGTATTTCCCTGCTATTACTAGATGATTGGGATATAGTAGTGTATTGTTATGACCTAGGATAGCGTCGTGCATTCGATTTCTTTTCGTAGATGTCTTCTACTCACGAGCTGGCAACTCACCCCCGTTGTGCCAAATTTTATTACAGGTTCGACGTACAGGTTTCCTTGGCAGCTTGCTGGCACATCTTTTCTTTCAGGGCGATTTGCGCGGTAGGTTGGTTCACTTGTATCTGAACCACCATTATATTTTTTTTATTCATTCATTTGTATCTAGTAAGCTCCATCAACCAAACTTGTATTATTTGATAGATTATTGGACCGGTTATTTATTTCGACCTTAGAGTCGCGCTTGTATTATTCTGATCTGGTGGTTTTGTTTTCTTTTGAGTTTTGAGCCTCGCCCTTTGGCGTTGTATATTATTGTGCTAGTTGTGCTTGTTTCCGCCTGTTGGCGTTGAGCTAGCACCCGTTTGAGGATGCTTTTTATTGTTTATGTATATTATACTTGTTGTACCCGTTTGGGGGCAGTTTTTACAGAGGAAACTCTGCCGAAATTTTTTTTGGGAAAATTTGCTGATGCTTTTAAACTTGTTTTCTTTTTCTTCTTCTTCTTCTTTTATGGTTTAGATTTCTGGGCTTCGGCTTACTTAGGTTACGTTGCGCCTCTAGACGTTTCGTAATCTAAGTGCCGGTCACGTTCCGTACTTTCGGGTCGTGACAGAACTGCGGGGGTGCTATACGCCATCCACCCGACTTCCCCCGTTGATATAATCTACTCAAATTGCATCCTGCGTGTCGGTGTTGAGGTCGCCTTCATCATCTTCGTCGTATGAAGCCCTCGAGAAGGTACCTACAAGATAACACGATCGCAAATAAACCTTAAAATCACATTGAGAAAACCAAACGACGCGCTAAGGCCTATAGGTTAGAACCTATGGACAACGATTTAAAAACCATCAAACAATCCTCGATATCGTCGTATAAATGCCAAGTAATCGAGGTAAAACGCAATTATACAAATCCAAAATTTATAATACAAAAAACGAAAACACAAATTAAAACAGCAACTTAGGAAAAAGGCTCCAGATTCTACCATAGGTCAAATTGGACAATTTTGCATATGCCAGGGGTCTAATTTATAGATGTAGGAGCTACAGAACAAGAACGAGCCAAAATGCTCCAGGTCTGGCCGCAAATTGCGGCCATAATTGGGAGTTAGGGGCTAGGGTTTTGGTGGTAGCTTCCTAAGTGCCTGAATGTATCACTGTCCCTGCAAAATAATTTTCAGAGTCTCAAGGTGATAGCAGATTCCAATTTCCCTACACAATTCTCACAATTTTCCGTATCTGCAGAATTTAAAGTTCTCAACATGGTGTTTGTCTAAGGTTTTAATCCATAATAACATCACTACAGGGGTTGTAGTCCTCAATCACACCTCAATTACACTATCTCTACTCAAATCATACCCTAAACCCTAACATCAATTTTCAAAGTTCACCAAATCACACCGAATCATAACTAAACACATATATGGTTAAAAGTGAATGAAAAACTACACTAAGTGTGAAGGGATTACCTTGTTTGTCACTCATGAAACTCCTACAGCGCCAAAACGCAAGCTTTCTTGGTCCAATAGGTTGCTTGAGAGCTTGTGCACATATTTTGTGAAGGGAAGATTGGGTTTTGATGAGCGAAATGAGATATTTGTGGGGGTTTGATGAAGAGGGAGATGAGCTTCAGCCATGGGCTGAAGAGGAGAGGAAGTTGAAGAGGGAGATAATGAAGGAGGGAAAGCTATGATCAAGGTTGACCCCCTTACCACTCTCTCTCATGCCCATACCTCACACTATGCAGATTTTTAAATGTTTTCCTTTTCTATTTTCTTTTCCTTTTCTCCCCTTCTCTTTAATTTACAACATGCAAGAATCATGAGGAATGCCATGATAAAAATGTAACATGTGAAAAAAAGACTTGTGCATGTTTTTCACAAAACACGCCTAAAACCAGATTAGCTATTTTTAATCGCGATCAGCACTAAATTAGTGTCAAAGTAATCATAAAAACTTAAAATTGGCATAATTCACATAAAACACCCTCTTTTAGTAATTTATATAATTTTCAAAAATTTCCCCAATTTATCGGTATTTAATTATACCGAAATATTAAAATATTCATTAAAATTAATATTAAATTATAAAAATTCCCAAAAATAATATTTTATTTTTTTGAAATGTTACACTGATCCTCAAAGTCGGAAATCGGAGCAAATGTTGCTATTGATGAAAATCACCTGGATTTTCCTAGCTGCAAACTTTTGGTCTTGAATAACTGTTATTATGCGCCAACTTTACTTTCAAACTGAATATCCATCTCTTTATTTGATAAAGGAGGATATTCGAATTTTGAAAATTATTCTATTAACATTTACATTCATCAAATGTTGATTGGGTAAGGTGCATAGAATAACGGTATAGACATTCTTAATTGAAATACAGTTCTCAAATTACAACACACACAGTAAGAGTTAGTGAATTCTTAGGACTTATACATGTTGTATATGTATGCCCTAAAGGCCTTTATTGTATAGGATGCTAAGGAAATGTATGTACAGGATAATCTTGCTCGATATGATAGTACGCTATTTGGTTTGTCTGTATCTTAACATGTGTATATGTTTTACTGATTATTACATATCGCTAATACATGTTGATATAGCCCGTAGGCTTTTTGCTTGACTAGCAGCGTTGTCATGGCAATCAAACTTTTGGTGGTTAGGTAGTCTATTATTAGCACATCCATAAAATGTCTCTAGTCATGAGAGTTGTTGGGCTTCCCTTGCACCTAATCTAGGGTTTGGTAGCATTACTCATGCCACTTTAAAATTTAGAGAGGTGCAAAGCAAGCGAACCTTGATTCATGCTAGAATTTCTAGGGTAAAAAGTTTGTATCACATACAAAGAAGTAAAGAGATTAGGATTACAACCTTTGCAGTCTGTTCCTTCGCTTCATAAGCTCCGTGTTGAGGTTCTTTCGCTGAGATCATCAAGAACTCCGACTCTCGTGAGGCTCCAAGAGGTGAATGATGCATCTTGCTTGAAGTCTTCTTGATCTAAGATTATCTACCTTGAAGAATCTCTAATCCAAGATTACATTTCACTAATGAAGTAATTAGAGAAGTAAACACCCTAATCTAAGTGGTTAGAATAGACGAGGATGATGAAGTCGGAATTTTTCTCTCTTTTGTTTTCAATTTCTCACTTTTATTCACCACTTACACAAAACCTAGTGAAGCTTTTTCAAGAGCAAGAAGAAGAAGAAGAAGAAGCTAAACCTTTTGTGATGAATAATGAATTATTGTTGTGGTTACAATTGCAACCATAGGTTAAGAATGAAAGGCTTAACCATTGTAGAGAATAAACCATAGGTTAAGGGTTTGGGTTAGGTTAAAGAATATCTACACAAAATATCAAAGCTAGATGACAAAAGTCAAAGCTTCATGAAAGCTTCATCCAAAGCATAACCCTAATCCAAACCCTAACTAGGTTTAAACCCAAAAACCATGTTGCATTTGTAACCCTAACATGTTACAATATTATATATCACATATACAATATATTTTGTAACAAAAGAAAATAATACAATTAACATATATCGCATATACATCAATGTATTATCCAGTGAGAAAATGAACCAATAAAGCGAGCTTATATTAGTTAACGTAATGTAATATATCACATATATATTTATACATTAAATTATCGAACCAACACTTGATCCGACAATCCGGCTATATTGCATATAACCGACTAAAATAACATGTACCAGTTCATCGAATCAACACTCTGCTATATCACATATACCCGACCGATATCTCATATCGCGAGAATAGAATACGGTATCTCATATCGTATTATTCTTGGTCCCGCACATATCACATATGTGCTCCTACTCCGTTTTGCCTGAGCCAGGAACCTTTGTGTAGGACTCTAAAGAATCGTCAATATGCCGGCAGTAGGTGATGATCATATCAAACACCCATAAGCTGCAAGCGGTCAGCTAAACGTAACAGCCACCCAGGTATTGAGCGGTCAGAAGATCAACAAGAAAGCCTGTACATTCTCCTGTGAATCCGATCAGTAACACTACCGTACAGTCTGGTCTCTTCTTCTCGTATTTCGCATATCAAGTCTAAGGGTGGTAAACGTCAGACCCCAGTAACCGATAAGTCGTGTCATTGTGAGGCTCATAACAGGTCGAGAAACTACTGATAACTCTTACCAGCAGCACTCCTATCAGCCCTAGCCAGGGACTTCCAGTTATAGCCAATCGAACACAGCACAACATCAACTCCCTATACCGGGAGAGACGAAACCCCTCCTATCGCTCATTGCCTCCATGCGATTCGGGACTGTACCCAAAAGACACCGTTTTGCACGCCCTCTTGGACGTGGTAAGGTGGAAATCAAAGCACAGTGAGAATCACACAAGACTCTATGACGATCTCGGGTCTACAGACTAACCTGTGCCAGTGTCACCGGAGAATTGCTATCTGACGATAGGTATAATACCATCTAGGAGTTCTCGGCGAGTCTGTTCAGTGTACCCAATCTCCACTGAGTACCCATACACCATCTTTGATGTCAAACACCGATGGATATGGGATCATCCATCGCCCATCATATGGGTTAAGATGCATATACGCTAGTCTACTCTGGTGTATCGATGCCCTGTCTCGATACACCCTCGACTAAGAACAGTTATAGGATGTACTCGTTGACTACCCAGGACACACTAGTATGATCTCATCATAGTCCCAATAGTCAAGTACATATCCTAAGGGCTTTATCAACATGTGAGAGCAAAACAGTAAACCAATACAAGTCAACATGTTAAGACAAAGTGAAACCAGATAGCATACTATCATATCGAGCAACAAAGCCCTCACTATATATATCCAAGCATCCACTATAATATACATCATATGTACAACAATGGCCTCTAGGGCATATAGACAACTAACAATCTCCCACTTGCAACAAGGCCAGTTGTTGTAGTATCTCATACCCAACATCCCGAAGAGTCTCTCAAATTGTATCCGGGGAATGGCCTTCGTGAGTGGATCAATAGTGTTGTCCTTCATGTCAACTCTCCTGACCTCGATCTTGCGGCTATCAACTATCTTCCGGATCAGGTGATACCGCCTCAGAATATGTCTGGACTTCTGATGGGACCTAGGTTCCTTGGCTAAAACCACAGCTCCATTGTTATCATAATACAAAGGTATTGGATGCTCAATGGATGGAACCACACCAAGTTCAGTGATGAACTTCTTCATCTAGACAGCCTCTTTGGCAGCATCGTTGTCAGCGATGTATTCAGCCTCCATCGTCGAGTCTGCCACGGTTTCTTGCTTGGAACTCTTCCAACAAACCGCCCCTCCATTTTGGGTAAAGACAAATCCCGAGTGCGACTTAGAGTCGTCCTTATCACTTTGGAAGCTTGAATCGGTAAAGGACTCTACCTGGAGTTCACCGTTACCATACACCAAGAACATCTCCTTAGTCCTTCTCAAGTACTTGAGAATGTTCTTCACAGCTGTCCAGTGTCTCTTTCCTGGATCTACTTGATACCTACTTACTACACTTAGTGAGTATGCTATATCGGGTCTGGTACATAGCATCGCGTACATGATAGAGCCTACTGCCGAAGCATAGGGTATCCCTTGCATGCGAGCTCTCTCCAAATCAGTCTTGGGAGACATCTTTTTGGAGAGAGTGAGTTCAGAGATCGTGGGTTGGTTCCCATGCTTGGATTCTTCCATACTAAACATCTTTAGTATGGTGTCAATGTACCTAGATTGGGACAATCCTAGTATCCGTTTAGATCTATCTCTATAGATCTCTATTCCCAAAATGCAGGAGGCATCACTTAGATCTTTCATTGAGAATCTATATGATAAGAAGAGCTTGACCGAGTGCAGCATAGGAACATCATTTTCTATCAAGAGTATGTCATCCACGTACAATACGTGGAAGACAACCTTACTCTCTGCAACCTTCTTGTATATACAAGGTTCATCTACGTTTTTGATGAAGTCAAACTCTTTGAATAAAACATCAAAATAGATGTTCCAACTCCTCGATGGCTGCTTTAACCCGTAGATGGATTTAAGCAGCTTGCACACCTTTTCGCTGCTCCCACTATCTACGAAGCCCTCTGGCTGAGTCATGTACACGCACTCCTCTAAATCACCATTTAGAAAGGCGGTCTTAACATCCATTTGCCAGATTTCGTAGTCATGGTAGGCAGCAATGGCAAGTAAGATCCGGATGGACTTAAGCATAGCCACTGGAGAAAAGGTTTCATCATAATCCACACCTGGTCGTTGACGAAAATCCTTTGCAACAAGTCTAGCTTTGAAAGTCTCCACTTTTCCATCTACACCAAGTTTCTTCTTAAAGATCTATTTGCTCCCAATGGGTTTTACCTCTTCAGGAGCAACTTCCAAAGTCCATACTTTGTTGGTGTACATAGATTCCATCTCAGATCGCATTGCATCCAGCCACTTCACAGAGTCTTCACTCATGATGGCCTGCTCGAAACTAGTTGGGTCATCATCTTCTATGATGCAATCCTCGCTCCCACCATCAATGAGAAAACCGTAGTATCTCTCAGGTGGATGAGGAACCCTGCTAGATCGGCGGAGAGGCTGGGGTTCGTCGGGAACTACTGAATCCTATGGTTCCATCAAATCTTCTGTCATAGTTTGTGTCGCTGGAACCTCTTCCAGTTCTATCTCATTGCCACTAATTTGTTTCATAAGAAAACCCGTTTCTAAGAAAGTGGCATGTCGAGAAATAAACACTTTTTGTTCCTCGGGGTGGTAGAAGATATACCCTTGTGAATTTTTAGGATATCCTACAAACTTGCATAAGACAGACCTTGCCTCGAGTTTGTCCGGATTGTGCCTTTTGACATAGGCCGGACAACCCCATTGTTAGTGTATATGCCCTAGAGGCCATTACTGTATCATACTAGTTTGTATATTACTTAATGGATGCTTGGGATATTCACCTTGTATATACAATCTTGCTCAAAATAGTAGTATGCTACTTGGTTTGTTTCTACTTCAATGTGTACATGTGTTTATTTTTGTATATCGCCTATACACATTAGTAGAGCCCTTAGGATCTTTGCTTGATTACCAGCGATGTGATGGCCGTCACACTAGTGGGGCTGGGTAATCTATAAGCACATCCTTATGCAGGTCCCTGGTCGCAGGACTATCGAGACAGGGCATCGATACTCCGGAGTAGACCAGCGCATGCGCTTCTCATCCCAGTGTGGGAGACGGTCTGTCCCACAGCCGTCAGTACGTCGTACTTGAGATAGTATGCGGGTGCTCGTTAGGTTACGGGTACACTGGACAGGACTCGTCGGGAACTGACTAGTTGGTATTATACCTATCGTCAGTTATCAGTTCCCAGGTGACATGAGTACAGCTTAGTCCGCTGACTTGACACTGTCACTCCGCCTCGAGTGTGTTCCCACTGTACTTTGATCACTACCCTACCACGGCTCAAAGGAGTCGTGCAAACGGGTAGTGGTTGGGTGCAGTACCGAAGCACTTGGAGGCAGTGACGGTTAGACAGGATTCGTCTCTCCCGGTATTGGGGGTTGACATCGCGCTGTGTCTAGGAGAGCCATTACACGAGTAGTCCCTGGCCAGGGCAATCGAGATATACTGGTAGGTTTGCAGTGTTATCTCAGGGTGTTTTGGGCTTCGCTCCGGCACGACTTGTACCGCTATTGGGGGACTGACGTTTGCCGCCCCCTAGGCCCGCCATGCGATGTATCAGACGAACAGACCGGACTGTACGGAGAATGTCACACTCAGGCTCAGTAGGAGTTCAGATGGGTTTCGCCTCGTCGGTCTTCTTGTCGGCATTACCTGGGGACCGTTACGCACAGCTAGTGCCGCTTGCGGTCTGTGGTTAAACCCACTGCCAGCGTAGTGTCGAGTCTTTAGAGTCCCATACAGAAAGATTTTCGCCTTTAGGCAAAAGAGTAGAGGTCGCATGGTATTGCGACAGGTCGCATGGTTTTGCGACAGGGTTCGGTCACATCCGTGCACTTGTGCACGTATAGTGTCCGGACAGTTTACACTAGCGGGCTTTGGTTTAAGCCAGATCCTAGTGTACCTTATGGGATTGGATTTATCCAGTTTGCATTCGTGTTCCTCGGAACGCGGATGCGGGTGTGTATGCACAGTTGACAGGGAGGCAGAGGCAGCGGATTCTCATTAGGGTTGTTGACAGTTGACCGTTGACTATTTGACTTTATGCTCAACCCTAATGAGAATATGATATGTGATTAACTATTATATTAATTAAGTATTATGGTGATATGGTTGTTGACTTGTTGACTTTTGTTGACTTGTTGACTTTGTTGACTTGTTGACTTTTGTTGACTTGTTGACCGGTTGACTAGGCTTGACTAGTTGACCATCATGATAACCATAGCCATCATTTCATGGCAAAGACTTTTGTTTACTTGCTCATTTATGTAAAATGAGTGCATGAAATGATATGGTTATGGTTGCTTCAAACCATCACATAAGACTTTTTTTGATATGATGAGTTATGATCACTTTGGATTATGAGAGGGTGAAAGACAAAAGAGAGCCTCATTCTTTCTTGCTCATTCTCTCTCTTGTTCTTGAGCTCTCCATTTTGCTCTCACCCTCTTGCTCATTTTCCCTCTCTTGATCCTATGGTTCTATTGTCTCATGAGTTGAGAATCAAGAATCATAGATAAAATCCCATTCTATTTCTTCTCTACTCATTCTAGTTCACTAGGTTTAGCAAACCAAGTGAACTAGTTTCTTCAAAGAACGAAGAAGGAGCTAAAGGCTGGAGCTTTCAGGTGGATCTATCTTCGGCGTACGGAGACGACGAGAAGAAGCCATCGGACCACCATCGGAGCTTTGAAGACGAAGGAGTTCAAGACAAGCTAGGTATAACCCCCTAACCGAGTAGCTAGAATCTCTTAGTTAGGATGTTAGATAGATGTTTAACCAAGATCCGGGTTATAGGTCCATGTTACCATCTTCAAGAAAATCGTTTTTTACCAAATTCCGCATTCCCGAAAGTACCGGTAGAGGTAGCATGGACTTACAGTGGTATCAGAGCCTAGTTAAACTCTATCTAACATGTTAGCAAGTAACTAGAAGATCGATCAAAGAAAAAGTCCCGAAAACAAAACCCCAAATTTTCAACTTTCTGTCGATTTCAAAAGTACTGGAAAAACTTTTTGGAACACACCAAAAATCGACTCAGGCTTTTTTAAAGAATCTGCAAAATTTTGGGCCCCTGACTCGATCAAAGCGCCGCGTTTCCGCGGCGGGAGCACGCTCCCGCCGCGGAAACGCGGCCGAGTTGACTCGGTCAGGAGTTTTATTTTTTGCAGTTTACTCTTGGGGGTATTTTGGGATTTTTGGTATATATATTTTCTGCCCAGATTTTCCAGAACGAAAATTTTATTTTGGGGTCCCGAAAATCCGTATTTTTGATCGAACTTCTAAAAGTCTTAAGCTAACGGGTTTTCTGTAATGTGATATTTGTATTGAACGTCTACTAATCGCTATATGTCGATTAGTGGGGGTTATACAATTCTGTGATCTGTAATGTGCTGGAATGTGTATATGAATATGTTGGATTGTCGCGGGTGAATAGCCGGGGGTTGTGAGACGAGAGTTTTCTTTTCTTTCAATTCATGTAAATTTGTAAATTGATGTAATAATTATTTGTATGGCCGCACAACCGGATCGGGGTTGTAGCCGTCATTGTATAATTTCTTTTTACTGTTTTTGCTCCTAGGATAGACCCATGGAGGGGGTGCACAAACTACCGGGTATGCCGAAGTGTCGAGTGGCCTACTCATGGAGATGAGGAAGGTTACTACGCTTCGGGTACTTGGCGGGTAGTTTGCCGCACCCGTAGGGGTCTTGGGTGGGGTATTTGGCTATTCACCGCGACCGTGTAATTTGTCTTTCGTTACAGGCTCGTACGAATTACAGATTCCTAGTATATCCAATGTATTCATCTGTGATCTGAAATGTTTATCATTGCAGTATATCTATATATGATATTATTTAGGCGTTGCTTATGTTTTACAGACGCGCTAGCCCAGCTCCCGCTCTGTCGTTTGTTAAGTAACCTAACGGGTAATGACGGGGCCCCGTGGCGAATGCGAATGGCATAAGCGTACGTCATATTTTGGTTGTTTTCTGCAATGGTAGGATTAAATGATGGGACGCATTAAAAGAACTAATGCAAGAATATCACGCATTAAAAGAACTAATGCAAGATAATAAACCAAGTTAAAGTCGTTGGAACACTTTCAAAAAACCACTCGGTTCTTTTCAAAACAAACTTTTAAAATACGGAGTTTGAGCCACTCCATTTAAAAGCTATCTCGTTCCATCGACCAAATCAAGCTCACTACGTTCACGGTTTTGCCAAAACCATCCGTAGCCCTCCATCATTTCAATTAAATATTCGGTAGTATTCAAGCTATGTATTTTGACCTCACGCCAAGGCATAGTGATTGGTAGCTGCCGGATATTTATCTGTTGCATAGATAGAATATGTTGGTTTGAGACAGTCGTACTGCCATTTTGGCCTACGTCAAGGGTATGTACGGGTGGGTTCAAATTAACCTGGATAATGATGGGACGAACTTGACATGTGACTTATGACATTTTGACCTCACGCCAAGGTCATAAGAGCATGGGGCAAAAATCCACATCGGGAGTTTCATAAGTACTGAAACTTGCTAGATTTGCATACCATTTGGAGTGTGATGATTCTGGTAGGATTCCTTCAGTTTCGTCACGCGATGATATTTGGATCCCGATCCTACTGTGAGTATATGCTACTCCTCGGGAAATTTCTCACTTAACGATCAATGCTATAAACCTAGTAGGTGCCTAGAAAGGTGTTAGCGGGGCTACGCCCCCAGGGAAAAGAGGTTCTTTAATTAAGGAACTTCGCGAAAGCGTTGGAAAACCTCCCTCGAAGTACCGACACCGGCCTGGCTGAACGGTTAAGCAAGTATTGTACGGTGGGATTGATCCTGACTTATTCTTCCTTTATGGTTTGAGGAGGGATTCGAGAAACAGTGGGAGCCATCCTGTTTAGACAAACTAAAAACCACTCTAAACTTGCAAGAGCATCATGCTGAGTGTTTCTTCTTCTCTCTCCTAATTGCAGCGACCAAATCGACATGACTGGACTTAAGTTACTCCTAGATAAAAACAAACTGACAGGGCCAACTACAAAGATTGGCTCAGGAATGTCAAGATAGCAATCACTTACGACAAGCTGGGGTATCTTCTTACCACCAAAGCTCCCCCTGTCCCTGGTCCAACTTCCAGCGTCGCGGATAAGGAAATCCGTAAAACTTGGGATATTGATAGCGCGAAGGCCAAATGCCACCTGCTTGCCTCGATGGACAACGAACATCAGAAGAGGCACGAGAATATGGACATGGAATCCATATTGCTTCATACAAAAGAATTGTATGGAGAGCAATCTCGTATCGCCAGATACGAAGCGTCGAAAAAGTTATTTTCGACAAGAATGGCCGTCAGATCATCAGTAGCCGAGCACATGCTAAAGATGATCGGCTTCATTGAGGAGCTCGCTGACCTAGGGATCACATTGGAGAGTGAGCTATATACGGATATAGTTCTCCAGTCCCTTCCTTCCACTTACGCCCAGTTTATACTGAACTTCAACTTACAAGAAAAAGAGGTTGAACTTTCAGAGCTCCTCAACATGCTGAGGAGCACAGAGGGCACCCTACAGAAAGGTAGGGATACATCCACTTTGTTTGTAGGAGGATCATCTTCTTCTAGGTCCAAGGCGAAAGCCAAAGGAAAGAAGAAGAAGGCCCCCGCCAAACCAAGGGGCGGTGTTAGTAAAGTGGATACGAAGGGAAAAGGTAAAGCAACAAAGATAGCGGGGAAGCTTGTGGATAAGGAAGAATGCTTCTATTGTCATAAGAAAGGACACTGGAAGAATGATTGCAGGGCCTGGAAGGCCAGAACACAGGAATTGAAGCAGGTTGCAGCTTCAGCTTCAGGTGTGTATGTTATTGAAAACTGTCTTTCAATAAACTCTACTTCCTGGGTATTGGATACCGGATCAGGATCTCATATCTGTAATTCTTTGCAGGCGTTGAGAAACCGTAGGGTTTTGAAGGCAGGTGACATGACCCTCAGAGTTGCGAACGGAGCTAGCATGGATGCTAAAGCCGTGGGGGACTATCACCTGGGAATGTCAGATGGACATGTTTTGGTTTTGCGTAATTGCTTTTTTGTACCCAACGCAACTTGTAATATCATTTCTGTATCTTTAGTTTCTAAAGAAGGTTATGAATTTGCGTTTGTAAGTAATGTTGTAAACATTCACCTTAATCAAGTTTTGATTGGGTCAGGTACATTGAGTGATGGTATATACTTGTTAAACCAACCACAGATTTTTAATGTCCAGAATACACACAAGAGAAAGTCTCCAGAAATAAATCAGACTTTCTTATGGCATTGTAGATTGGGTCACATCAATGAGAGAAGGTTGACGAAGTAACATACAGAAGGGTATTTGAATGCGTTCGAATATCAGTCGTATGCCACTTGTCAATCCTGTCTCAAAGGAAAGATGACAAAGACTCCGTTTACTGGACATGGAGTAAGAGCGAGCGAGCTCTTGGGACTCGTACACAGTGACGTGTGCGGTCCAATGTCTACACATGCCCGAAGCGGACATTCTTACTTCATTACTTTTACGGATGACTTCTCAAGGTACGGTTATGTCTTCTTAATGAAACATAAGTCCGAAGCCTTTGGAAAATTCCAAGAGTATAAGAATGATGTAGAGAAACAGACCGGCAAAAGTATTAAGATTCTAAGATGGATCGAGGTGGAGAATACTTAAGTGCCGAGTTCCTGGACTACTTAAAAGAGAACGGAATTCTCTCTCAGCTTACTCCTCCATACACCCCGCAACGTAACGGTGTATCGGAGAGACGGAACCTCACCCTATTGGATATGGTGCGGTCCATGATGAGTAACGCTGAGTTGCCGCGATCATTCTGGGGATATGCGCTAGAATCAGCAGCATACCTTTTGAACCGAGTTCCGACAAAGACTGTGCCCACCACCCCATATGAAATGTGGAGTGGGAAGAAACCCTATCTTCAATATCTGAAGATCTGGGGATGTCCAGCTTTTGTCAAAAAGCAGCATGCGGACAAACTCGAGGCACGCTCAGTACTGTGCAAGTTTGTGGGATACCCAAAGAACACCAGGGGGTATCTTTTCTACTACGCAGAGGAACAAAAAGTCCTTGTTTCTCGTAATGCCCACTTTCTAGAACACCAGTTCTTGGAAAAGGAAAATAGTGGGAGCGCAGTGGAACTGGAAGAAATTCCAGAACCACAGACTATTACTGAAAAGTTAGTGGAACCAGAGGGTTCAACAGAACAGGACATTCCTACGCCGCTCCGCAGGAGTAGTAGGCAGTCTCATCCGCCCGAGAGATACTGCGGTTTTCTCATAGATGGGGATAGAGAGGATTGCATCATAGATTATGATGAGCCTACTAGCTTCCAGCAGGCCGTTCAGAGCGTTGACTCGGTGAAATGGCTGGATGCAATGCGGACCGAAATGGAGTCCATATACACCAACAAGGTATAGACGTTGGACATTGCTCCAGACGGGGTAAAACCCGTAGGATGCAAGTGGATCTTCAAAAGGAAGATTGGTGTAGATGGACAGGTTGAGACCTATAAAGCTAGGCTGGTAGCAAAGGGTTTTCGTCAAAGACCTGGCTTGGACTATGACGAAACCTTTTCTCCAGTAGCCATGCTGAAATCCATTCGGATCCTTCTTGCCATTGCTGCCTTCCACGATTATGAGATCTGGCAAATGGACGTAAAGACAGCTTTTCTAAATGGAAATTTAGAGGAGTGTGTCTATATGGACCAGCCGGAGGGTTTCATTCAGAGTGGGAGCAGCGGAAAGGTGTGCAAGTTGCTTAAGTCCATCTATGGACTAAAGCAGGCGTCGTGGAGTTGGAACATCTGCTTTGATGAGACGGTCAAAGAATTTGGCTTTATCAAAAATCCAGATGAACCATGCATCTATAGTAGATTTGTAGTGAGAACTGTAGTATTCCTCATTTTATACGTGGATGACATTCTCTTAATAGGCAATGACATTCCTATGCTACAATCTGTCAAGGGGTTCTTGTCACACAGGTTCTCCATGAAAGACCTGGGTGATGCCTCATACATTCTGGGTATCCGGATCTACCGTGACAGATCCAAGAGGATATTAGGACTTTCTCAGTCCAGGTACATCGACACCATACTGAAGAGATTCAGTATGGAAGATTCCAAGCGCGGTAACCTACCGGCTTGTCACGGGATCACCCTCTCTAAAGAGATGTCTCCCAAGACTGATTTGGAGAGGGATCGCGTGTCTATTATACCCTACGCTTCTGCGGTAGGCTCTATAATGTATGCGATGTTGTGTACCAGACCGGATGTAGCTTATGCACTGAGTGTGGTAAGCCGGTATCAGTCAAACCCTGGGGAGAAACACTGGATAGCTGTAAAGAACATTCTCAAGTACCTGAGAAGGACTAAGGAGATGTCCTTGGTGTATGGCGGAAAAGACCTCCAGATCGAGGCCTTTGCTGACTCCAGCTTCCAGAGTGACAAGGATGATTCCATGTCCATGTCGGGTTTTGTCTTTACCCTCAATGGAGGGGCGGTGTGTTGGAAGAGTTCCAAACAGGAAACCGTTGCAGACTCGACGATGGAAGCGGAATACATCGCTGCATCTGATGCCGCAAAAGAAGCTGTCTGGATGAGGAAGTTCTTGAAAGAACTTCAGGTGGTTCCGTCCATTGTTGATCCAATACCTCTGTATTGCGACAACAACGGGGCTATAGCTTTAGCGAAGGAACCCAGGTCCCATCAGAGATCCAGGCACATCTTGAGGCGGTATCACCTGATCAGGGAGATCGTGGATCGCCAGGAGATCGAGGTTCGGAGAGTCGCTTCAGAAGATAACACTGCAGATCCATTCATCAAGGCCCTGCCCCAGACTCAGTTCGAGCGGCTGATCGAGATGATAGGTCTTCGATACGCCAGTACATGGCCTTAGTGCAAGTGGGAGATTGTTAGTGTATATGCCCTAGAGGCCATTACTGTATCATACTAGTTTGTATATTACTTAATGGATGCTTGGGATATTCACCTTGTATATACAATCTTGCTCAAAATAGTAGTATGCTACTTGGTTTGTTTCTACTTCAATGTGTACATGTGTTTATTTTTGTATATCGCCTATACACATTAGTAGAGCCCTTAGGATCTTTGCTTGATTACCAGCGATGTGATGGCCGTCACACTAGTGGGGCTGGGTAATCTATAAGCACATCCTTATGCAGGTCCCTGGTCGCAGGACTATCGAGACAGGGCATCGATACTCCGGAGTAGACCAGCGCATGCGCTTCTCATCCCAGTGTGGGAGACGGTCTGTCCCACAGCCGTCAGTACGTCGTACTTGAGATAGTATGCGGGTGCTCGTTAGGTTACTGGTACACTGGACAGGACTCGTCGGGAACTGACTAGTTGGTATTATACCTATCGTCAGTTATCAGTTCCCAGGTGACATGAGTACAGCTTAGTCCGCTGACTTGACACTGTCACTCCGCCTCGAGTGTGTTCCCACTGTACTTTGATCACTACCCTACCACGGCTCAAAGGAGTCGTGCAAACAGGTAGTGGTTGGGTGCAGTCCCGAAGCACTTGGAGGCAGTGACGGTTAGACAGGATTCGTCTCTCCCGGTATTGGGGGTTGACATCGCGCTGTGTCTAGGAGAGCCATTACACGAGTAGTCCCTGGCCAGGGCAATCGAGATATACTGGTAGGTTTCCAGTGTTATCTCAGGGTGTTTTGGGCTTCGCTCCGGCACGACTTGTACCGCTATTGGGGGACTGACGTTTGCCGCCCCCTAGGCCCGCCATGCGATGTATCAGACGAACAGACCGGACTGTACGGAGAATGTCACACTCAGGCTCAGTAGGAGTTCAGATGGGTTTCGCCTCGTCGGTCTTCTTGTCGGCATTACCTGGGGACCGTTACGCACAGCTAGTGCCGCTTGCGGTCTGTGGTTAAACCCACTGCCAGCGTAGTGTCGAGTCTTTAGAGTCCCACACAGAAAGCTTTTCGCCTTTAGGCAAAAGAGTAGAGGTCGCATGGTATTGCGACAGGTCGCATGGTTTTACGACAGGGTTCGGTCACATCCGTGCACTTGTGCACGTACAGTGTCCGGACTGTTTACACTAGCGGGCTTTGGTTTAAGCCAGATCCTAGTGTACCTTATGGGATTGGATTTATCCAGTTTGCATTCGTGTTCCTCGGAACGCGGATGCGGGTGTGTATGCACAGTTGATAGGGAGGCAGAGGCAGCGGATTCTCATTAGGGTTGTTGACAGTTGACCGTTGACTATTTGACTTTATGCTCAACCCTAATGAGAATATGATATGTGATTAACTATTATATTAATTAAGTATTATGGTGATATGGTTGTTGACTTGTTGACTTTTGTTGACTTGTTGACTTTGTTGACTTGTTGACTTTTGTTGACTTGTTGACCGGTTGACTAGGCTTGACTAGTTGACCATCATGATAACCATAGCCATCATTTCATGGCAAAGACTTTTGTTTACTTGCTCATTTGTGTAAAATGAGTGCATGAAATGATATGGTTATGGTTGCTTCAAACCATCACATAAGACTTTTTTTGATATGATGAGTTATGATCACTTTGGATTATGAGAGGGTGAAAGACAAAAGAGAGCCTCATTCTTTCTTGCTCATTCTCTCTCTTGTTCTTGAGCTCTCCATTTTGCTCTCACCCTCTTGCTCATTTTCCCTCTCTTGATCCTATGGTTCTATTGTCTCATGAGTTGAGAATCAAGAACCATAGATAAAATCCCATTCTATTTCTTCTCTACTCATTCTAGTTCACTAGGTTTAGCAAACCAAGTGAACTAGTTTCTTCAAAGAACGAAGAAGGAGCTAAAGGTTGGAGCTTTCAGGTGGATCTATCTTCGGCGTACGGAGACGACGAGAAGAAGCCATCGGACCACCATCGGAGCTTTGAAGACGAAGGAGTTCAAGACAAGCTAGGTATAACCCCCTAACCGAGTAGCTAGAATCTCTTAGTTAGGATGTTAGATAGATGTTTAACCAAGATCCGGGTTATAGGTCCATGTTACCATCTTCAAGAAAATCGTTTTTTACCAAATTCCGCATTCCTGAAAGTACCGGGAGAGGTAGCATGGACTTACAGATCTTAACATACTTAAGAGATGGTCTCTTCCCCTTCCATATCTCATATGGAGTGGTGGGCACTGATTTGGTAGGAACCATATTCAATAGGTGTATGGCTGTCTCAAGCGCATACCCCAGAAGGAAATAGGAAACTCAGCATTGCTCATCATAGAGCGCACCATATCTAATAGGATGCGATTCCTCCGCCCCGATACACCATTGTGCTATGGTGTATAAGGAGGAGTAAGCTGAGAGAGAATCCCATTATCTTTTAGATAATCCAGGAACTCATTGCTCAAGTATTCTTGTCACGACCTGAAGTTTGGCCCGTGACCGGCACTTAACCACGTAACGTCTACAGGCGTAACGCGACTAAGTAAGCCGAAAACCCAGAAATCAAACCAGTAAAAGTATAGAGTGTTTTAAGCTTTTGATAGAACCACTTACTAAGATAACAATATACGACGCCGTAGCGAGGAAAATGAGCAACAAGTGGGAAACATCACAGATAGAATAAACTGCATAAGTAAAGTCGGCTCACAACGAGCTCGACGCCAGAATACAAAATAATATACATCGTCCTCACAACTGGTCTCTAAGTCAATACATAAGTGGTAGATGGAGAGTATTAGATACAACAATGTACATAACTGAAAGATAACCAGATACCGTACAAAACCCACCTATCAGCAAAAGAGCTAGTACACCAACTGTAGGGGTATCTGTGTCAACAGATGCAAGAACGCAGCCTGCCGCGACTACTCCGAAGGGCAACCTGCAAACACTGTGGCACAACGGGGGTGAGTTGCCAACTTGTGAATAGAAGATAACATATAAAGGTAATCGTGAGTATGCACGTGCTACGATACTCTAACCTATATCAACAGATAACATCTATATGATGAACTGGATGTTCAAATCATGCAACAAGTGCGATCTAATAACATCTCCATGTGATGAGCAAGGAATGTGATGATCAGGTATAACAATGCGATCTAACAACCCTATATAAAAATGAACAGGGTATGCAATGATCTGGTATAGCAATGCGATCTAACAACCCTATATAAAATGAACAGGGTATGCAATGATCAGGTATAGCAATGTGTACTATATCAGGTACAATAGATACAGGATGAGATATCGATTACTACATACTGAGCATGGGAAATATAACATCTACACGGAATGTCATCGTGGAAAGTATAATCGGTACTCATCAATACACCCAAATCCCAATACTACTCAGGCGTCGTCATCCTCCTCGGTCCTCAAATCCTGTAAATCTCATATAATCGTGAGTGCCCAACATCGGCACCCAAAATATCAATAAATACTCGTGCCAAGCATCGACACGCAAATCCTCCTGTATAGGGCATCCGTCAGTCCGGATCAGCACACGGGCTCTGTCTGCGGTATCGTCCCTCGGCCCCGGCAGTACGAGTCGTCCCGTATCCATCCATCGACTCTGGTCGGTATCCTCCGGATAACCGCCAGGTCCAACCAATCACCGGTAGGTAGTAGTCCCTCTGCCAGGCTCACCGTCTACTACACAGCGAAACCGTTCTCGCCCTGGGGTACCATACCGGGTCCACCATGTACCCGTAATCGGCCTCATCCAACTCCTCGATTCGGGTTCACATATATCACTCTAGTACCGAGAAAACACATGGTGGACGCACCGAAATATCATATCAAGGGAAACCGGGTTTTTAAATAATTAACTATTCTCTTTTTGAAATATCCACGGTTCCCAAAATCCAGAATTAACATGGAAACAATATATCTCAATTGTAATCTAAGCAAGTTTGAAGATATCAATGTATGTGTGCATGTACGCAGGTATGAAGATATCAATGTATGTGTGCACAGATATGAGTATACGGTGTGCATGTGCGCACGTATGAACATATCAATTTATGTGTGCACAGATATGAGTATACAGTGTGCATGTGCGCAGATGTGAAGATATCAATGTATGTGTGCACAGATATGAGTATACAGTGTACATGTGCGCAGATGTGAAGATATCAATGTATATGTATGTAGTACCAGTAGGGGTATGTGGTGCATATGTGCCCAAATATGGATATAACATATGTTGTTATGCGGCAAATCATGACAATATCAATAAGGTAGAAGCAGTATGATATATGATTTATAGCAATCCTATAATGTGAGTGTCATGGAAATCACTAACGGTGTGAGTGTAGCATATCAATCGTGCCCGTGCGACTTGAACCATTAGTGACAGTGCAGTGTCCTATGCTATCATTTCTATATGCAACAATAAGATATGCTACAACAGTCCATATGAACATCTACAATCTAATATCCAAACTCGCCCTGACGTTTAACGCCATACGGGCAATTTCCCCGTAGATGTTAAATCTACTCATCTGGTCGTGCGCTACTCGTAGCCGACCACCTGCTTCCCCTTCTTAGCTTCGTCCGACGTACCCGCCTGCGAACCTGGAATTACACAAGAATCCAAATATAAGCAACTATCTCGCAAAACGCGATATCGAAGTCAAACGATACGCTCGCGTCGCAAACTAAACGCGCATGTGTACGATACGCTAAACGTGTGCACGCGTCTAAAACTAACCCCGACACGCCGCGATACGTTGAATCATGGAACCCTCTCGCGTATCGCGCGTATCGCACGAACCAAACGTACTAGAAATACGATATAACGTTCCAGATTCTACCCAGGCTAACAACTTACAAAACTATACATACCACTGGCCTAGAAATAACAACAGACTCCTATCCAAGCAAACATCACCCAGAAGTTCCCCTATCTGGCCGCAAATTGCGGCCAGAAAGATTAAACCGGCGGCCTCTCTATGGGGTGGGGGTCTCGGGCTCTGGGGTGTGGTCTATACCTTGTATACAAGCTCCAGTTTGTAAGTGCACGGCGGCGCCCCGGCCGTCAATCCGACGCCGGAATGCGGAAGCGGTGAAAAACTTTAATTTTTTTGCGGACTTAGCAAACCGGCACCACCGCGCACTAAACACCCGGATCGTAACCATTAACAAGTCTAAGCTAACTAGAAGATGGGTTAGAGATATACCGACGATCCAAGTCCTCCGGTCTTCTCGCCATCGTCCCGATCTCCTGCGGAATGTCCCGTCTCCTCCTCGCCGCCGAAAGTGCACCACATCGCCTACTTTGTTTACGGGCTCCCACCTCAATGCCGAGGCAACTCGGGCACGAAGCCGGCTACTCGACGTGCCCAAGGTTTGCTGTAGAATGTGTAGTAGAGGATTGTGTCTCATTTGGGGTTCATGGAGGTGCCTTTTGGTGGAGGGATGATACAAGGATTATGTGGAGGAACTTGTAGGCTTTTGGAGCATGAAATGAACAAGATTTCCACCCTCAAAAAACTTGGACAGCCCTTCCAAGGGGAAGGCCGGCCATGACATAAAAAGAGGAGAGAATGAGAGTGTCATATGCAAGATAATGAGAGAGCCATCCAATAATACCAAAAGGGAGAGAGAGAGAAGACTATCATGCAAAAGGAAATGATCACCAAATCAAAACCCACACTCAACCACCTACCACCAACCTCATCATCAACAACCATGATGATATACAAAGTCAAGCAATCATGAGTTTATGAAGTCAAATGATGGGACAAGTATCATGACATGATAATATGCAAAGACCCCCTCCACAAATGCTTATTTGCAACAATGCAAATAAGCCCTCCTCCACCAATCTTCGGCCAATGAACGGAACAAAGGAAATTGGCCGAAACGGAAAGCAAACTGGCAACTCCAAAAACTGGTCCCGTAATAAATTACAGGAAAACCCCGATACTGTGCATACACACCCGCATTTGTATTCCGACCGAAATACAAATGCAATGAGACAAAATCTACACTGTACTATACTAGGATCCGGCTTATACCAAAACCGGCTAGTAATATCTGTTCGATCCTGATCCGTGCAATACCGCACGTATCTGATCAAACCCTGCCATATAACCATACGGCCTATAGTACAAACTGTCCGATCCTGATCCGTGCAATACCGCACGTATCTGATCGGACCTTGCCATATCTCCATACGGCCTCTACAACCTTTCGCCCGAAAGCTGAGTAACTGAATGTGGGGGACTCTAAAGACTCATCAACACCTTGGTTGTGGATTTAACCACTAGCACGTCAGAGGTATAAGCCAATACGTAACGGGCTACCAGGTATTGACCAAAAGGGATGTCTGCGAGCGAACTCAGCCTGACAACCCTACTGAGCCTGTCAGTGACAATATCCGTGCAGTCCGGTCCGTTGGTCTATGAGTATCGCATGGCGGGCCTAGGGGGTTGGTAAAAGTCAGACCCCCAAAAGCGGTACAAGTCGTGTCGGAGTGTAGCCCAGAACACCCTGAGATACTACTGGAATACCTACCAGTAAATCTCCTTGCCTTGGCCAAGGACTTTGTGTAATGGCTCTCCTAGACACAGCATGACCTCACCCCCAATACCGGGAGAGACGAACCCCTGAGGATACGCTCACTGCCTCCATGTGGCTCGGGACTGTACCCAACTAAAACCTGTTTGCACGACTCCTTTGAGCCGTGGTAGGGTAGTAATCAAAGTACAGTGGGAACTCACACGAGACAAATGACGATCCCCAAGTCGATGAACTAACCTGCACACATGTCACCAGGGAACTGCCATCTGACGTCTGGTATATGACCAACTAGCATGTTCCCGGCGAGTCCTGTCCGTTGTACTCATAACCCAATGAGCACCTGTATACATCTTAGGTGATCCAACTGACACCAGTGGCTTGTGAGACCGGCCACCGCCCCTCGTCGGGGTCTCGACTGTATACACTAGTCTACTAATGGAGTATCGATGCCCAGTCTCGAAACTCCCACGACTAGGGACCCTTTAAGGATAAGCTTATAGACCCCCAGCTCCCACTTATATGATCGCCCTCATACTGCTGGTGGTCAAGCAAGAATCCTAGGGGCTCTATCAACGTGTAATAGCGACGTGTCAGGTCACCTAAAACAGTACACGATGATAAAGGTAAACCAGATAGCATACCATCATCTCGAGTAAGACTGTCCTACCGGGATAGGTCCTCCCTCAATCATCGCAATCACGTACCCGTGATCCAATAATTGACTCTGAGGGCACTATCACCAACAATCTCCCACTTGCACTCAAGGCTAATTATTGCGATGTCGCATACTCACAGCCCGTGTGATACCGAACACCCAACTCCTCTACTAGTCAGTCTCACAAAGCTCGTTTGCGAAACTATTGCGTTCGAGGAATAGCCTCAGTGAGTGGATCCGCATAGTTGTTTCTTTCTATGTCTCTCTATATCTCAAGTTCGCGGAGAAAACCATCTCCCGAAATGAGCAATACCTGTCTTAGAATGTGTCTGGATGTCTGATGGGACATAGCTCATAAATGAACTCCAAATCCAAACTTCTTAGACTGTATCGTCAACTGAACTTAATCAGTATCCTGCGCCATGCCTCCCTCAGTATTGCCTTAGACCAACTGTCCAAAATACTGCCCCTCGTCAGAAGGAAAACTATAACTCTGACAACCTCCTTGTCGTCCATGTCACCTTGGAAGCCTGGAATGATAACTGTTTCCCGAATGAGGCTGTCGTTATCATATCCCTAGAACATCCACTTATGTTCTATAACTGCTTCCGACTGCTTCTCCAGGATTGGATCAATATCAACTTATTGCATCTAGTGCAAGAACAATATCTGGTGTGGTACTTGACATCTCATGATTGACTCAATTGCCTAAGCAAGTGATCTGCCAATCATGCACATCCCTCTCCCCTTTAGTCTGTAAGACACCTTTGGAGAGGGTGACTCCATTACCTGCAGGTACACTACCGTGCGAGGAGTCGTCCATCCTAAATACTCTTAGAATGCTGTCAAGTACCCTGATTGGGAAACCACCCAAATCTAGATCTAAGACCATAGATCTAGTTACCAGTATGTCTGATATAAAATCCATTTCCATTGTGGAGAAACAACTGTGTGACGACCAAAGTATAACCGATCGTAGTGTAGGAGTTTCTTTTCCTACTCTGTGTATATCATCCAAATACCAGGATATCACACCCTACTACCTTCTCAACAGATCCATCCCCTATTCTGATGAAGTCAAACCCATGACTGTCATGTCAGAAATAGATGATCTATCTCCGCTACATCTGCTCTAGTCTATAAATAGACATAAGCAACCTGTCCACCAATGCTTCCGCTGCTCCCACTGACTACGACAACCCTCTGGCAGAGTCATATAGACGTACACTTCTAAAACTGGTTTAGAACGACGCTATACTCATCCTCCCGCCGGGTCTCGTAACCTGGAACAACAGCAATGGCAATTGTGGGTAAACAAGAACTTCCCTGTCACTGTCCTTGAGGCTACCGTAGTGCCTCTCGGGTGCCTGAAGTTACCCACCTTATCTGCGGAGTGGCCAATGGAATGTCAATCCAGATTGAATCTTTAGGTTCCTTATCAAATCTTCAGTAATCGTTTGTGGTTCTGGAATCACTTCCAGTTCTACCATACTCCCACTACTGTTTTCTGAAAAAATCCATCTTTAATAAAACTGTGGCGAGTCTAGAACAATATCGCTATTGTTCATCCAGATGGTAGAAAGTCAACCCTCGTCATAGCCTGGGTCAACCCACAAACAGCCATTACAGAAACGTGCCTTGAGTTGTCCAGTGTCTGGTTTTAATCATAAACCGGACAACTCCCCGTACCTTAACATCGTTAAGATATGAACTGTTCTATATCCAATATAGAAACAGAGGCACTGATTTAATTGAACCAGATTCAAATCATGCAGCTGTCCCCAGCGCATGTCAACTAAATAGAAGGAGGCCGATCAGCGTTACTCAACTTAGGAATGCTTCCAATCACGAGTAACCCGAAAGAGAAGCAAGATCTCTTTATCATTACTATCAACTGAATACCATTGACAAGTATCTACATCTTCGATCACTTTGAAGAATCCCGATACTTGTTACACCTGGTTCTCTACTGTATTCAAATACCTATAACTTCTCCAAATTCAGACCCTGTGTTTCCACGAAACACCTGTCTAAAAAGTAGAGAAGTCATAAGTAAACCGAATATAGTATGAGGACCAACCCCTCTGTCCTGATGGACCCTGGACAACATACAATACTCTGTATAAGTCCCTTGAGTCTGATAACTCATTCACTGTGTGTCGTAGGTTGAAAACTGTACTTATGGTTAAGAAGAATTACACCGCTGTTCAATGCTCCTTACCTAACCATTCACTGATATAGGTAAATGTCATAGACATAATTTCAAAAAGGTACATCTCACTCTATGAAAATAGACGTACAGATATATCAATTTGAAATTGGTGCATAACAGCGGATATTCAAAACCAAATATTTGCCGACCGGCAAACAACCCAGGTGATTTCCTCAAATATCACCGATTACAACGAATCCCGATATAATGAAGATAATCACCCAATTCCCAATAACTTACTCCCACTCATCATCTGTAAAACCATACAGATGTGAGAATCGTACCTGGTAAATACATACCCTGGAGTAAGTATCTAATCGGGAAATCAGTTTTCCTTTAACATTACACAGTGAAACTTAAACATTGAAATGTTCCGATGGGGTATCCTGGTATTCCTAGTAATGCCTCTTCCAGATTCACGACTGTAACCGTATAATTCTTTGCCACCTCTCCAAATCCCTTCATATGTCTTTAGTCATTACCTTCTATACACCCCTTTAGGCCAAATGGTTTTCTTCCTTCCCTACCGTTCGGCACCAGCCTACGGTTTGGAAGAAGACTATCCAATAAGCATAATGGGTGTACTGTCCTATTCCTAGGAACACTCGCAATGCGAGAGAAGGTGAAAATAAAAGACAACCGAATAAACCTTATTCCTATTTCTCCTGAACCAGAATCCATCCCCGAACTGGAACAAGTTCCATTCGAGTTCGTATATAACCATACGATGGAGTATCCAAATAAACTGTGGATCTTCATAGTGATACGGAGTGTCCTGGAGAAATACAAAGGTGATGTGGGAGTGGTAACGAAATATTTGGTTTGGTCGTGAATATCTGTTGCAATTTACTTTGCCCTCTTACTAATCACTTGCTTTGTCTGAACTTAATACCTTCTGCACACCATCGTTATGCTAATTGGTTTTCTTCATTCCCTACCGGTCGGCACCAGCCTAAGGTTTGGAAGAAGACTATCCAATTTGCGTAATAGGTGTACTACCCCTAAACCAAGGAGTACTCGTAACCTGAGAGAAGGTAAAGGAAAAGACAACTGAATAATCCTATCCGTTTTCTCCAGAACCGGAAACCATCCTCGAATAAATCCCTTCGAGTTCGTATCTAACCATACGATAGTTTTGTCCAATGGAAGTGGACGTTCGTAGTAAAATGGGGTGTCCTGGAGAAAAGGGTAAAAGTAGGAGTGGCAATGAGGTTTGCAACTCTGACAATCCAAAAGCCGGTGTTTAAGAAGGTTCGGTTAATTTGGTCACTGAGTCATAGTCTTAGGGTCGGGTCAATGGTCGCTACCAAAGAGAGAGAGAGAAAAGAAACACTCAGCGTGCACTCTAACCTAGATCAGAATGGTTACCAATTTATCTAATCTGGAAACCTCCCACTGTACCTCAAATTCTTCTCGAAACCTAAAAGAAGAATTAGTCGGGGTCACCCGAGGAGTATACCAACTCATCAGTGGGAATCGGGATCCAACTATCATCGCATGATAACGTGACGGAATCCGCTCACGTCAACACACTCCAGAAGGTATGCGCATATCTGGCAAGTTTCAGTTCTTTTGAAACTCCCGATGTGATTTCTGCCCCATGCTCTTATGACCTTGACGAAGGCCAACAAATCATAAGTCACATGTCAAGTTCTACCCGTCATTCTCCAGGTTGATTTGAACCCACCCGCACAAGCCCTTGACGAAGGCCAACAAGGCTATACGACTGTCCCAAACCAACGCATCTATCTATGCTGCAGAAAGGCAACAAGCAGCTACCATACACTATGCCTTGACGAAGGCCAACAAACATAGCATGAATACTACGTGCTACCCGTCTGAAACGACGGAGGGCTACGAATGGTTTCTGGCGAAAACCTTTAACGTAAAGAACTTGATATCGTTGAAGGAACTGATAGCTTTTTGAAAATATAGTGACGAAAACCGTTGCTAAAGAGGTCACTCCCGGTGAAGGGATCTCGGCTCTTTCCCCGTAGAATGGGGTGCAGGATATTCCAAATGAATACCACGGTGCAAAGCAAAAGTAATCGGCTATAGTGAAGTTAATGCCCTGACGCAAACTTTTTGTCCAAGGGGTCACTCCCGGTGAAGGGATCTCGGCCCTTGCCTCGTCGACTGAGGAGCAGGATATTCTAAATGAATACCGCGATGCAAAACAAAAGTGAACGTCCTTGCAATAACAGTTTTTTGAAAAGTGTTCCAACAACATCAGATTAGGTTTGTTTTTAAACTTGCATTGATCCGAATCAATGCAGTCCCATCAATTGATCACACCAAAAAGAACGAAAATATACTGATGTACGTATATGCCATCCGCATTCGCCACTGGGTCCCGTCATTACCCGTTAGGTTAGCTAACTAACGACAGAGCGGGGACTGGACTAGCACGGATGCAAAACATATACAACATCTACTAATATATATACCAATATATTATATTCGCTCAAGGCGTGAAAGAAATGCAACATCACAGAAATGTACAGCATCACAGAAACAATACAGATATCTGGGATCCCCGGGTTTCACAGAGCCGTTGAAACCCGACGTTCCCCTGGTCGTGTGGATAGCCTGTGCAATGAAATCCTAGACCCCTACGGGCGCGGCAAGTTACCCGCCAAAACCTGTAGCGAGGCAGCCCCCTTCAGCGCCGTGAATGGACCAACCAGCACTTCACGGAATCCGGTAACTTGGGTACCCCTCCTGGGTCAACCTGTACCCCCTACGAGTGCGGCGAATAGCCCGCCAATCCTAGAGTGAAGCCCCCTCCGTCTCAATGCCATGAGATGCGGGCTTGTTGCCCTCCAGAACCCGGCTATCCGTGCACCCCTCCGCGGGGCAATCCTAGTACAGAAAGTAAAATATACATACAACGGGTACATCGACCGCAACCAGGTCGTGCCCCAAAATAATAATACAAACAGGCAGTGACGGCAGTCCACATGTCGGACGCTCGCCCCGTAATATCAAATGTACATAATACAACAGCACACAGTACTAGCATTGCATCCAGGCTATCCCCCACGACCGATCCGCAACATCACAGCAAAAACAAAACATCAACGTGAAAGTCACGTTCGCAAATCCGTCTAACCGGGCTATAGCAGTTAGACCGGATTTACCGATCAAGTGACATTCACGGTCGCAGATATAATGTAAATACTGTGAAAAATGTGTTTAAAATTTTCCGATTGACCAAAAATTAACAAGTGGGCCCCCAATCAAAACTGTAGCACTCACAGAAAACCTGGGCCCAATTTTAATATTCCAAAACCCCTAATTACAGCCCATAAGCCCACTGCAAAAAAATTTCCACACGAGCCCATACAACTGCGGCGGAAGCGCGGCCAGAAGGGGGTTTTGGCCGCCCTTCCGCGGTCGTACGGACGAATTGTGTCACCAAATTTTTCCAGTGTTCTTATAACTTCCTGCACATCATTCTGAGACCACCTGAAAAATTTTTAGACTCCAAAAAATTTCGACAGAAACTGATGCGAAGGCAATACGGGTTTTGGAACTTTTTGATCGATCGGAAATGCAAACACATTACACAAAGCTAGACTAAGTTAATGGCGAGGCTCTGATACCACTGTAAGTGCACGGCGGCGCCCCGGCCGTCAATCCGACGCCGGAATGCGGAAGCGGTGAAAAACTTTAATTTTTTTGCGGACTTAGCAAACCGGCACCACCGCGCACTAAACACCCGGATCGTAACCATTAACAAGTCTAAGCTAACTAGAAGATGGGTTAGAGATATACCGACGATCCAAGTCCTCCGGTCTTCTCGCCATCGTCCCGATCTCCTGCGGAATGTCCCGTCTCCTCCTCGCCGCCGGAAGTGCACCACATCGCCTACTTTGTTTACGGGCTCCCACCTCAATGCCGAGGCAACTCGGGCACAAAGCCGGCTACTCGACGTGCCCAAGGTTTGCTGTAGAATGTGTAGTAGAGGATTGTGTCTCATTTGGGGTTCATGGAGGTGCCTTTTGGTGGAGGGATGATACAAGGATTATGTGGAGGAACTTGTAGGCTTTTGGAGCATGAAATGAACAAGATTTCCACCCTCAAAAAACTTGGACAGCCCTTCCAAGGGGAAGGCCGGCCATGACATAAAAAGAGGAGAGAATGAGAGTGTCATATGCAAGATAATGAGAGAGCCATCCAATAATACCAAAAGGGAGAGAGAGAGAAGACTATCATGCAAAAGGAAATAATCACCAAATCAAAACCCACACTCAACCACCTACCACCAACCTCATCATCAACAACCATGATGATATACAAAGTCAAGCAATCATGAGTTTATGAAGTCAAATGATGGGACAAGTATCATGACATGATAATATGCAAAGACCCCCTCCACAACTGCTTATTTGCAACAATGCAAATAAGCCCTCCTCCACCAATCTTCGGCCAATGAACGGAACAAAGGAAATTGGCCGAAACGGAAAGCAAACTGGCAACTCCAAAAACTGGTCCCGTAATAAATTACAGGAAAACCCCGATACTGTGCATACACACCCGCATTTGTATTCCGACCGAAATACAAATGCAATGAGACAAAATCTACACTGTACTATACTAGGATCCGGCTTATACCAAAACCGGCTAGTAATATCTGTTCGATCCTGATCCGTGCAATACCGCACGTATCTGATCAAACCCTGCCATATAACCATACGGCCTATAGTACAAACTGTCCGATCCTGATCCGTGCAATACCGCACGTATCTGATCGGACCTTGCCATATCTCCATACGGCCTCTACAACCTTTCGCCCGAAAGCTGAATAACTGAATGTGGGGGACTCTAAAGACTCATCAACACCTTGGTTGTGGATTTAACCACTAGCACGTCAGAGGTATAAGCCAATACGTAACGGGCTACCAGGTATTGACCAAAAGGGATGTCTGCGAGCGAACTCAGCCTGACAACCCTACTGAGCCTGTCAGTGACAATATCCGTGCAGTCCGGTCCGTTCGTCTATGAGTATCGCATGGCGGGCCTAGGGGGTTGGTAAAAGTCAGACCCCCAAAAGCGGTACAAGTCGTGTCGGAGTGTAGCCCAGAACACCCTGAGATACTACTGGAATACCTACCAGTAAATCTCTTTGCCTTGGCCAAGGACTTTATGTAATGGCTCTCCTAGACACAGCACGACCTCACCCCCAATACCGGGAGAGACGAACCTCTGAGGATACGCTCACTGCCTCCATGTGGCTCGGGACTGTACCCAACTAAAACCTGTTTGCACGACTCCTTTGAGCCGTGGTAGGGTAGTAATCAAAGTACAGTGGGAACTCACACGAGACAAATGACGATCCCCAGGTCGATGAACTAACCTGCACACATGTCACCAGAGAACTGCCATCTAACGTCTGGTATATGACCAACTAGCATGTTCCCGGCGAGTCCTGTCCGGTATACTCATAACCCAATTAGCACCTGTATACATCTTAGGTGATCCAACTGACACCAGTGGCTTGTGAGACCGGCCACCGCCCCTCGTCGGGGTCTCGACTGTATACACTAGTCTACTAATGGAGTATCGATGCCCAGTCTCGAAACTCCCACGACTAGGGACCCTTTAAGGATAAGCTTATAGACCCCCAGCTCTCACTTATATGATCGCCCTCATACTGCTGGTGGTCAAGCAAGAATCCTAGGGGCTCTATCAACGTGTAATAGCGACGTGTCAGGTCACCTAAAACAGTACACGATGATAAAGGTAAACCAGATAGCATACTATCATCTCGAGTAAGACTGTCCTACCGGGATAGGTCCTCCCTCAATCATCGCAATCACGTACCCGTGATCCAATAATTGACTCTGAGGGCACTATCACCAACACAGTTAACGCAATTTCAACCTGAACTACTTGGGACTATAGCAGATCACAGAAATCCAAAAAGTTCAGTTAAATACACTAAATTTGCACAATTAGAAATCCTATGGTATTTTGGTGTAATCTGGGGTCTAGCTAGGTTTACATGGTCTTAATAACACCTAATTAGGCTAGGTTAACCAATACTAACAGCACTAAAGCATAAGTTCACACAAATCACCATTTCAAGCACAAAATCTCACTTTTTATACAAACCGAAGCTAAACTACACATACGTTAAACAAACAAGAAGTTGGGCTCAGATTCTATACCTTACAAGACCCTAGGTGCAAGGAGAAAGGGGGCGGAGAAGATGGGAAGTGCTGCTGCAGCTGCTGGGGGCTGCTGTTGATGTTGCTGCTGCTGCTGCTGCCTGCTGCTGCTGTTGTTATTGCTTGCTGCTGCTGCTGTTATTGCTACTGCTGATGCTGCTCCTGCAGCTGCTGCCTCTCTCTCTCTCTCTCAGCAGAGTGTGTGTGTATGTGAGAGTTGGGAGATTAAGAAAGAGGAGAGAAATGAGAGCACAAGTCAAAGACCCCCCTCTCTCTCCCTCTCTCTTCATTTAATGAGCATGGCTCATGCCCTTTTGCCCATACTCCTTCTCTCTCATCAAGTCAACACAAGAAAAGAAATTCAAATAAACAAAACAACACACAAATAAATAAAACCCAATTAAATCCCAAAACACTTAATACAAATAGGTTAACCCATCATGGTTGCTAATTATGGTTTTAACCCCGAATCTAAACCCTAGTTAACATGCACAAGTGTGTGTGCGCCTAGAAAAATCCTAATAAAATATTCATTAATTAGAATAAAATATCTGAAACTTAATTTGGTAAACTTTTTACCAAAAACTATCTATCAAAATATAATCAACCCTTAAACACGACCTAAGGTGTTACAATCTTCCCCTTTTAAAGAAAATTCGTCCCCGAATTTTTAAAATACAAAGCTACGCATACCTTCAGAGGGATGAGGGAACTCCTTCCGCATCTCGCCCTCAGCCTCTCAAGTGATCTCTTCACCGTTTGGGATGCACCAAAATACCTTCACTGATGGCAAGACCTTCGATCAAAGCTTCTTCACCTGCCGGTCCAATATTACGGCTGGCTGTTGGGTGAACGAAGGATCACACTCGAACTAAATGGTCTGGTGCTGAATCCAATGAGAAAGGTCATGAAGGTATTTGCAAAGTATCGACATGGGAAATACGGATGAATATTCAATAATCTGGGTGGAAGTGCCCAACTTAAGGCAACGAACCAACGCGCCTTAGGGGTCCTAAAAAGACTTACTATCCTAGAAAGCTCCCCAAAACTTAACATGTCATTTATCGGAAATTTCCGTGGAAATACATGATCTGCCATTGCGAAAACGAATCTGCGACCTTCTTGGTCAGCATCTGATCTCTATCCGCAATAGACCATTCTCATCCTGATCCAAAACAACCGGGTCATTTCCGAAATTTGTAAACTAGCTGAGGTCCAATAATCCTATAACACGGAGTTTGGAAAACAGACTGGTGATCGACACGACCTAACCTCTAAACCTAAAGGTTACCAATTGGAGTGTCTCCTGATAACTGCTATCAAAGGAGAACCCTATCGATGGCAAACGACGATCCCCAACTGCCGACAACAATTTCTACATACGCACAACTTAACAATAACAACTGAGCAAACTGAGTATCACCGGATGACAAACATCCGAAAGGAGTCACATCTTAACTAAACCTGGGTGGACACCATAACGAATTTCGGGAAGATCTGCTCTCGTTCCCTCTTCGGAACGGTTAAAGGTTGCAACTCTCCCGTTAGTCTCAGTTGCTCAACTCAAGCACACTACAAGACAGACACTTTGAAATGAATACCAAGACTTCTTGTTCTATCCCTGCCCACCCGTAACTACCTTACAAGTAACGTTAACAGTTGGTGGGACTTGAATGAGTAGAGAGAGCTAACCGATGTGCCCGCCCTAGGATTCCACGTCTCTTTCATATAATATTAGGTACACAAGTGCCTCTCTAACCTAGCACACCCTTGCCACAAGTCAAGGATTCCAAATCATTACCCAGCCGAGTAGGCTCCAATATCTCTGACGAACGAGTGTCGGCGGGCAGTGCCTCGCGAAAGCGATTTAAGAAAAGTGGTCGGGCGCGGACATGAGCAAGCTGTCTCCTCAGTAGAGACGAACTTAAGCTGCACTCAACAATCGCACAAGAACTATGAATCTGCGGGGGACTATCACAACAATCAAATTCCGCCGCAGGAAGGTGTACCTTTAACTCTGGTGGTTCATGAAAATCTAACACGACTCTCAAACAAGTGGTGTCTCTAATCTCCAACGCAAACCATCGCGGCCATCTCCAGATCATGAGTGGGATATCCTTCTCGTACTTCCTCTAAATGTAAAGAAGCAAAAGCGATAACTCCATTGTGTCACCTCAGTACACATTCGAGTCCTACTCACGAAAAATCACAGTTAAACCACAAGGTCGCCCGAACCAAAAGCAAAGAAGGAGCTGATGCGGTTGTTAAAGGAGTCTTCAACTGCGGAAATTCTGTACACAAGCCTCAGTCCGAAGAAAAGGAACCTCCATTCCAGTCAATTTAGTCAACGGGCAGCATTACACTAGCAATCCTGGAAGAAACAGTGGTTAAGAACCTGCTAAGCTCAAAAATCTGCGGACCTCCGTCCTGCTTAAGACTGGGCCTAAGCTGTACGGCCACGGTCTTCCTTAAAACCATACCAAATCGTCTCCGTAACTACAAGAGCTAGGAGTCAACACAAACAAGCTTAAAAGGACACTACGAGAATCTAGTAAACCGCTGGGGCTCTCCCAGTATCCGTATAACAGATCCTCAAGTTCTACCCTAACCCTCAAGGCACACTAAAAAGACTAGATTGTCGTAAATAACACAACAATAACTAGTCGAGGAACGGCCCGAAGAAAACCAGTTCATCAAACCTACGAATGCTGCTAGAGCATTGGTGAGTCCAGTGACACACCCAAAACACACAAAGCCCGTAGCACGCATAAGACAGTCTTCGTAATGTCATCACTCCGAACCCGCAACAATGATGACCTAATCCCTAACCAACTTAGACAAAGTCTCGCACTCTGGTGCTGATCGAAGAAATCGTCAATGCGAGGTACAGGATACTTATCCGCACCGTAGGCCGATTCAAGTGACGATCCATCAATACACAACCCAATCTGTCGTTCTTCTCCTTGACGAACAGAAATGGGAGCTTCCTAAATGCAAAACACTCAGACGCACAAACTCCTTCAACAACAACTCTGCAGCAGATCCTTAGCTCCTTAAGCTTCGCCGGCTCATCTGGAACGACGTCGGAAAAATTCTCGCACAAAAGAAAACCGGTCCAATAAACCAACTGTGGCTACAGCATCACGAAAAACGCCAAGAATCCATGACATCTCCTCAGAGCCGACTAGCGAACAAGGCTGAATTCAAGCTATAAGAGGCGGCACCACCATCCACCTGCACAACAAGAACTGACTTACCCGGGAAAACAAAACCTAACTGTTTCCTCACGGTAGCCCACAACGCCTATCACGTAGCTAACCAGTCCGTGCCCAGGAGATCGCCTAATCCAACATCTTTAGGAGGTTCAAATGACAGACGAATCTCTATCTCCTTTCCAATGGGCACACGACCGAATTACGTGTCGCGCAACAAAAGAATTGCTGACAGAAGTTAACACAACAAACGTCTGATCTACCTAGCATGAATTTCGTCCTAAACTCGGCAAGAAGTGTGTAAACATACGAGTGCAAAAAAGGATATACTGAAAGAGTACCTGTAGGCTCCGCATTGGACGCCCGTGCGTCCCGATGAGTCGAAGCGAAAACTTGTGCCGGTCCTTCATCTGCGACTGATCGAACTCCTCCTCTACTAGCCTGACCCTTCTGTGCAAACCCTCCGCGTCCACGACGTCTCAGAATACGACCCTGACGTGGTATGAAGGAACACTGCCTGATGAGGTGTTGAAGGCTTCCGCATCGTAAACACCTACGCGCTGAATGTTGTCCTGCCTGGGGATAGAAGCCAAACGACTGTTCTCGTCCTAAGCCTCTGCTCTGGGCTGGTACACTAGTACGATTCCACAACTGTTCCGGAATTCTCACGGTCTCTTGAAGACGTGTCTCGTAAACTAGGGCTGCCTCCACCTGTGCTATGTAGGGGACGAAATACTGCATGATGATTGCAAGGAACAACTGGGTAACAGGGGTGACAACCATCTGTCGCTACACTTAAACAACCTCCACCAATGAGCTCATCGTCTGGCGCAAGCCCTGCATCTCTACCACTAGTCTAGCGATCTGATCTGTCGTAGGGGAAACAATCTGTCCTAGTACAACAGGGGTACTACGCGGATCAATCCTCGTCTCAGACGAATCAACTCGGACCTCGGCTCTCACGACCGCTCTCTACACCCTCGTAGTCCTTGGCGGCATAATGGCTGAAAAGAAGGTAGGATTCGATGAGGATACGAAAATCGAATCACAAGGATGTATACAACCATAAAGGAAATTCAATCAATAAGTCCTAAGGTTGCTTAGGCGGAGTACCGTGTCGTGAGTATGCCGCGGAACATACGCACGCTACGCCACTCTGCTGCAGCTACCTACTCCATCATACCAGGGTCATCCTACACTCCGAAGGTAAAACCTACGCTCTGATACCAACTTTGTCACGACCCGAAGTTTGGCCCGTGACCGGCACTTAACCACGTAACGTCTACAGGTGTAACGCGACTAAGTAAGCCGAAAACCCAGAAATCAAACCAGTAAAAGTATAGAGTGTTTTAAGCTTTTGATAGAACCAATTACTAAGATAACAATATACGACGCCGTAGCGAAGAAAATGAGCAACAAGTGGGAAACATCACAGATAAAATAAACTGCATAAGTAAAGTCGGCTCATAACGAGCTTGACGGCAGAATACAAAATAATATACAACGTCCACACAACTGGTCTCTAAGTCAATACATAAGTGGTAGATGGAGAGTACTAGATACAACAATGTACATAACTGAAAGATAACCAGATACCGTAAAAAACCCACCTATTAGCAAAAGAGCTAGTACACCAACTGTAGGGGTATCTGTGTCAACAGATGCAAGAACGCAGCCTGCCGCGACTACTCCGAAGGGCAACCTGCAAACACTGTGGCACAACGGGGGTGAGTTGCCAACTCGTTAATAGAAGATAACATATAAAGGTAATCGCGAGTATGCACGTGCTACGATACTCTAACCTATATCAACAGATAACATCTATATGTTGAACTGGATGTTCATATCATGGAACAAGTGCGATCTAATAACATCTCCATGTGATGAGCAAGGAATGTGATGATCAGGTATAACTGTTGGAGATAGTGCCCTCAGAGTCAATTATTAGGTCACAGGTACGTGATTGTAATGATTGAGGGAGGACCTATCCCGGTAGGACAGTCTTACTCGAGATTATAGTATGCTATCTGGTTTACCTTTATCATCGTGTGCTGTTTTAGGTGACCTGACACGTCGCTATTACACGTTGATAGAGCCCCTAGGATTCTTGCTTGACCACCAGCAGTATGAGGGCGATCATATAAGTGGGAGCTGGGGGTCTATAAGCTTATCCTTAAAAGGTCCCTAGTCGTGGGAGTTTCGAGACTGGGCATCGATACTCCATTAGTAGACTAGTGTATGCAGTCGAGACCCCGACGAGGGGCGGTGGCCGGTCTCACAAGCCACTGGTGTCAGTTGGATCACCTAAGATGTATACAGGTGCTCATTGGGTTATGAGTACAACGGACAGGACTCGCCGGGAACATGCTAGTTGGTCATATACCAGACGTCAGATGGCAGTTCCCTGGTGACATGTGTGCAGGTTAGTTCATCGACCTGGGGATCGTCATTTGTCTCGTGTGAGTTCCCACTGTACTTTGATTACTACCCTACCACGGCTCAAAGGAGTCGTGCAAACAGGTTTTAGTTGGGTACAGTCCCGAGCCACATGGAGGCAGTGAGCGTATCTTCAGGGGTTCGTCTCTCCCGGTATTGGGGGTGAGGTCGTGCTGTGTCTAGGAGAGCCATTACACAAAGTCCTTGGCCAAGGCAAGGAGATTTACTGGTAGGTATTCCAGTAGTATCTCAGGGTGTTCTGGGCTACACTCCGACACGACTTGTACCGCTTTTGGGGGTCTGACTTTTACCAACCCCCTAGGCCCGCCATGCGATACTCATAGACGAACGGACCGGACTGTACGGATATTGTCACTGACAGGCTCAGTAGGGTTGTCAGGCTGAGTTCGCTCACAGACATCCCTTTTGGTCAATACCTGGTGGCCCGTTATGTATTGGCTTATACCTCTAACGTGCTAGTGGTTAAATCCACAACCAAGGTGTTGATGAGTCTTTAGAGTCCCCCACATTCAGTTACTCAGCTTTCGGGCGAAAGGTTGTAGAGGCCGTATGGAGATATGGCAAGGTTCGATCAGATACGTGCGGTATTGCACGGATCAGGATCGGACAGTTTGTACTAGAGGCCGTATGGAGATATGGCAAGGTCCGATCAGATACGTGCGGTATTGCACGGATCAGGATCGGACAGTTTGTACTATAGGCCGTATGGTTATATGGCAGGGTTCGATCAGATACGTGCGGTATTGCACGGATCAGGATCGAACGGATATTACTAGCCGGCTTTGGTTTAAGCCGGATCCTAGTATAGTACAGTGTAGACTTTGTCTCATTGCATTTGTATTTCGGTCGAAATACAAATGCGGGTGTGTATGCACAGTATCGGGGTTTTTCCTGTAATTTATTACGGGACCAGTTTTCTGGAGTTGCCAGTTTGCTTTCCGTTTCGGCCGATTTCCATTGTTCCGTTCATTGGCCGAAGATTGGTGGAGGAGGGCTTATTTGCATTGTTGCAAATAAGCAATTGTGGAGGGGGTCTTTGCATATTTATTTGTGTCATGATGGTTTTCATGATGAGCACCATTCCTTGACCTTGACCTCTTCATGATGGCTTGACTTTTTGAAGTCATCATGCTTGATGATTGTTGATGATGGGAGATGGTATGGTTGTTGAGTGAGGATCTTTTTGGTGATCATTTCCTTTTGTATGATAGCCTTCTCTCTCTTTCCCTTTTTTTTGGATTATGAGAATGGCTCCCTCTTAGGTTACACACTTGACTCTCTCATTCTCATTCTCTCCTCCCCCTCTAGTTATGGCCGGCCAAGCTTGGAGGAGGGGTTGCCCATTTTTGTAGTGGGGATTTTTGCTCTCTTGATGTTAGAAAAATCCCCAAGTTCCTCCACATTGTTCTTGTTTCATCCCTCCACCAAAAGGCAATTCCGATAACCCCAAAATGAGATAAATAGTTCACTACATATTCTACAGCGAACCTTGGGCACGTCGAGTAGCCAGCTTCGTGCCCGAGTTGCCTCGGCATTGAGGTGGGAGCCCGTAAAAGAAGAAGGCGATGTGGTGTACTTCCGGCGACGAGGAGGAGACGGGACATTCCGCAGGAGATCGGGACGATGACGAGAAGACCGGAGGACTTGGATCGTCGGTATATCACTAACCCATCTTCTAGTTAGCTTAGACTTGTTAATGGTTACGATCCGGATGTTTAGTGCGCGGTGGTGCCGGTTTGCTAAGTCCGCAAAATTAAGTTTATCACCGCTTCCGCATTTGGCCGTCGGATTGACGGCCGGGGCGCCGCCGTGCACTTACAGTGGTATCAGAGCCTCGCCGTTAACTTAGTCCAGCTTTGTGTAATGTGTTTGCATTTCCGATCGATCAAAAAGTTCCAAAACCCGTATTTCCTTCGCATCAGTTTCTGTCGAAATTTTTTGGAGTCTAAAAATTTTTCAGGTGGTCTCAGAATGATGTGCAGGAAGTTATAAGAACACTGGAAAATTTTGGTGACATAATTCGTCCGTACGACCGCGGAAGGGCGGCCAAAACCCCCTTCTGGCCGCGCTTCCGCCGCAGTTGTATGGGCTCGTGTGGAAATTTTTTTGCAGTGGGCTTATGGGCTGTAATTAGGGGTTTTGGAATATTAAAATTGGGCCCAGGTTTTCTGTGAGTGCTACAGTTTTGATTGGGGGCCCACTTGTTAATTTTTGGTCAATCGGAAAATTTTAAACACATTTTTCACAGTATTTACATTATATCTGCGACCGTGAATGTCACTTGATCGGTAAATCCGGTCTAACTGCTATAGCCCGGTTAAACGGATTTGCGAACGTGACTTTCACGTTGATGTTTTGTTTTTGCTGTGATGTTGCGGATCGGTCGGTGGGGATAGCCTGGATGCAATGCTAGTACAGTTTTGTTGTATTATGTACATTTGATATTGCGGGGCGAGCGTCCGACATGTGGACTGCCGTCACTGCCTGTTTGTATTATTCTTTTGGGGCACGACCTGGTTGCGGTCGTTGTACCCGTTGTATGTATATTTTACTTTCTGTACTAGGATTGCCCCGCGGAGGGGTGCACTGATAGCCGGGTTCTAGAGGGCAACAAGCCCGCATCTCATGGCATTGAGACGGAGGGGGCTTCACTCTAGGATTGGCGGGCCATTCGCCGCACTCGTAGGGGGTACAGGTTGATCCAGGAGGGGTGCCCAAGTTACCGGATTCCGTGAAGTGCTGGGTGGTCCATTCACGGTGCTGAAGGGGGCTGCCTCGCTTCAGGTTTTGGCGGGTAACTTGCCGCGCCCGTAGGGGTCTAGGTTTTCATTGCACAGGCTATCCACACGACCAGGGGAACGTCGGGTTTCAGCGGCTCTGTGAAACCCGGGGATCCCAGATATCTGTATTGTTTCTGTGATGCTGTTCATTCTCTGTGATGTTGCATTTTTTTCACGCCTTGAGCGAAATATAATATATTGGTGTATATATTAGTAGATGTTGTATATGTTTTTCATCCGCGCTAGTCCAGTCCCCGCTCTGTCGTTAGTAACCTAACCTAACGGGTAATGACGGGACCCAGTGGCGAATGCGGATGGCATATACGTACATCCGTATATTTTTGTTCTTTGTGGTGTGATCTATTGATGGGACGGCGTTGATTCGGATCAATGCAAGTTAAAAACAAACCTAATCTGATGTTGTTGGAACACTTTTCAAAAAGCTAGTATTGCAAGGACGTTCACTTTTGTTTTGCATCGTGATATTCAGTTGGAATATCCTGCTCCTCAGTCGACGAGGCAAGGGCCGAGATCCCTTCACCGGGAGTGACCCCTTGGACAGAAGTTTGCGTCAGGGCATTAACTTCACTATAGCCGATTAC
This sequence comes from Agapanthus africanus, assembly GCA_030015575.1. Taxonomy (NCBI): domain Eukaryota; kingdom Viridiplantae; phylum Streptophyta; class Magnoliopsida; order Asparagales; family Amaryllidaceae; genus Agapanthus; species Agapanthus africanus. The sequence continues at coordinate 61,935,718 of JASDDO010000029.1, forward strand.
TATTGCTTTGCATCGCGGTATTCATTTGGAATATCCTGCACCCCATTCTACGGGGAAAGAGCCGAGATCCCTTCACCGGGAGTGACCTCTTTAGCAACGGTTTTCGTCACTATATTTTTAAAAGCTATCCGTTCCTTCGACGATATCAAGTTCTTTACGTTAAAGGTTTTCGCCAGAAACCATTCGTAGCCCTCCGTCGTTTCATATGGGTGGTCAATAGTATTCAAGCTGTGTTTGTTGGCCTTAGTCAAGGCACAGTGTTTGGTAGCTATTGGGTGTTCATATGCTGCATAGATAGATGCGTTGGTTTGGGACAGTCGTATAGCCTTGTTGGCCCTAGTCAAGGGCTTGTACGGATGGGTTCAAATCAACCTGGATAATGACGGGTAGAACTTGACATGTGACTTATGATTTGTTGGCCTTAGTCAAGGTCATAAGAGCATGGGGCAGAAATCACATCGGGAGTTTCAAAAGAACTGAAACTTGCCAGATATGCGCATACCTTCTGGAGTGTGATACCGTGAGCGGTTTCTGTCACGTTATCATGCGATGATAGTTGGATCCCGATTCCCACAGATGAGTTAGTTTACTCCTCGGGTGACCCCGACTAATTCTTCTTTCAGGTTTGGAGGAGAATTTGAGGTACAGTGGGAGGATTCCAGATTAGATAAATTGGTAACCATTCTGATCTAGGTTAGAGTGCACGCTGAGTGTTTCTTTTCTCTCTCTCTCTGGCAGCGACCATTTGACCCGACCCTAAGACTTTGACTCAGTGACCAAGTTGACCGAACCTTCTTAAACACCGGCTTTTGGATTGTCAGAGTTGCAAACCTCATTGCCACTCCTACTTTTACCCTTTTCTCCAGGACACCCCGTATTACTACGAACGTCCACTTCCATTGGACAAAACCATCGTATGGTTAGATACGAACTCGAAAGAATTTATTCGAGGATGGTTTCCGGTTCTGGAGAAAACGGATAAGATTATTCAGTTGTCTTTTCCTTTTACCCTCTCTCAGGTTACGAGTACTCCTTGGTTTAGGGGTAGTACACCTATTACGCAAATTGGATTGTCTTCTTCCAAACCTTAGGCTGGTGCCGACCGGTAGGGAATGAAGAAAACCAATTAGCATAACGATGGTGTGCAGAAGGTATTAAGTTCAGACAAAGCAAGGGATTAGTAAGAGGGCAAAGTAAATTGCAACAGATATTCACGACCAAACCAGGTATTTCATTACCACTCCCAAATCACCTTTGTATTTCTCCAGAACACTCCGTATCACTACGAAGATCCACAGTTTATTGGATACTCCATCGTATGGTTATATACGAACTCGAAAGGAATTTATTCCAGTTCGGGGATGGATTCTGGTTCAGGAGAAATAGGAATAAGATTTATTCAGGTGTCTTTTATCTTCACCTTCTCTCGCATTGCGAGTGTTCCTAGGATTGGGACATTACACCCATTATGCTTATTGGATAGTCTTCTTCCAAACCATAGGCTGGTGCCGAACGGTAGGGAATGAAGAAAACCATTTGGCCTAAAGGGGTGTACAGAAGGTAAAGACTAAAGACATATGAAGGGATTTGGAGAGGTGGCAAAGAATTATACGGTTACAATCGTGAATCTGGAAGAGGCATTACTAGGAATACCAGAATACCCCATCGGAACATTTCAATGTTTCAGTTTCACTGTGTAATGTTAAAGGAAAACTGATTTCCCGATTAGATACTTACTCCAGGGTATGTATTTACCAGGTACGATTCTCACATCTGTATGGTTTTACAGATGATGAGTGGGAGTAAGTTATTGGGAATTGGGTGATTATCCTCATTATATCGGGATTCGTTGTAATCAGTGATATTTGAGGAAATCACCTGGGCTGTTTGCCGGTCGGCAAATATTTGGTTTTGAATATCCGCTGTTATGCACCAATTTCAAATTGATATATCTGTACGTCTATTTTCATAGAGTGAGATATACCTTTCTGAAATTATGTCTACGACATTTACCTATATCAGTGGATGGTTAGGTAAGGAGCATTAAACAGCGGTGTAATTCTTCTTAACCATAAGTACAGTTTTCAACCTACGACACACAGTGAATGAGTTATCAGACTCAAGGGACTTATACAGAGTATTGTATGTTGTCCAGGGTCCATAAGGACAGAGGGGTTGGTCCTCGTACTATATTCGGTTTACTTATGACTTCTCTAGTTTTTAGACAGGTGTTTCGTGGAAACACAGGGTCCGAATTTGGAGAAGTTATAGGTATTTGAATAGAGTAGAGAACCAGATATAGCAAGTATCGGGATTCTTCAAAAAGATCGAAGATGTAGATACTTGTCAATGATATTCAGTTGCTAGTAATGACTAAGAGAACTTGTTTCTCTTTCAGGTTACTCATAATTGGAAGCATTCCTAAGTTGAGTAACGCTGATCGGTCTCCTTCCATTTAGTTGACAAGCACTGGAGACAGTTGCATGATTTGAATCTGGTTCAATTAAATCAGTGCCTCTGGTTCTATATTGGATATAGAACAGTTCATATCTTAACGATGTTAAGGTACGGGAAGTTGTCCGGTTTATGATTAAAACCAGACACTGGACAACTCAAGGCACGTTTCTGTAATGGCTGTTTGCGGGTTGACCCAGGCTATGACGAGGGTTGACTTTCTACCATCTGGATGAACAATAGCGATATTGTTCTAGACTCGCCACAGTTTTATTAAAAATGGATTTTTTCAGAAAACAATAGTGGGAGTATGGTAGAACTGGAAGTGATTCCAGAACCACAAACGATTACTGAAGATTTGATAAGGAACCTAAAGATTCAATCTGGATTGACATTCCATTGGCCACTCCGCAGATAAGGTGGGTAACTTCAGGCACCCGAGAGGTACTCCGGTAGCCTCAAGGACGGTGACAGGGAAGTTCTTGTTTACCCACAATTGCCATTGCTGTTGTTCCAGGTTACGAGACCCGGCGGAAGGATGAGTATAGCGTCGTTCTAAACCAGTTTTAGAAGTGTACGTCTATATGACTCTGCCAGAGGGTTGTCGTAGTCAGTGGGAGCAGCGGAAGCATTGGTGGACAGGTTGCTTATGTCTATTTATAGACTAGAGCAGATGTAGCGGAGATAGATCATCTATTTCTGACGTGACAGTCATGGGTTTGACTTCATCAGAATAGGGGATGGATCTGTTGAGAAGGTAGTAGGGTGTGATATCCTGGTATATGGATGATATACACAGAGTAGGAAAAGAAACTCCTACACTACGATCGGTTATACTTTGGTCGTCACACAGTTGTTTCTCCACAAAGGAAATGGATTTTATATCAGACATACTGGTTACTAGATCTATGGTCTTAGATCTAGATTTGGGTGGTTTCCCATTCAGGGTACTTGACAGCGTTCTAAGAGTATTTAGGATGGATGACTCCTGGCACGGTAGTGTACCTGCAGGTAATGGAGTCACCCTCTCAAAAGGTGTCTTACAGACTAAAGGGGAGAGGGACGGGCATGATTGGCAGATCACTTGCTCAGGCAATTGAGTCAATCGTGAGATGTCAAGTACCACACCAGATGTTGTTCTTGCATTAGATGCAATAAGTTGACATTAATCCAATCCTGGAGAAACAGTCGGAAGCAGTTTTAGAACATAAGTGGATGTTCTAGGGAGATGATAACGACAGCCTCATTCAGGAGACAGTTATCATTCCAGGCTTCCAAGGTGACATGGACGACAAGGAGGTTGTCAGAGTTATAGTTTTCCTTCTGATGAGGGGCAGTATTTTGGACAGGTGGTCCAAGGCAATACTGAGGGAGGCATGGCGCGCAGGATACTGATTAAGTTCAGTTGACGATACAGTCTAAGAAGTTTGGATTTGGAGTTCATTTATGAGCTAGGTCCCATCAGACATCCAGACATATTCTGAGACAGGTATTGCTCTTTTCGGGAGATGGTTTTCTCCGCGAACTTGAGATATAGAGAGACATAGAAAGAAACAACTAAGCGGATCCACTCAATGAGGCTATTCCTCGAACGCAATAGTTCCTCAAACGAGCTTTGTGAGACTGACTAGTAGAGGAGTTGGATGTTCGGTATCACACGGGCTGTGAGTATGCGACATCGCAATAATTAGCCTTGAGTGCAAGTGGGAGATTGTTGGAGATAGTGCCCTCAGAGTCAATTATTAGGTCACAGGTACGTGATTGTAAAGATTGAGGGAGGACCTATCCCGGTAGGACAGTCTTACTCGAGATGATAGTATGCTATCTGGTTTACCTTTATCATCGTGTACTGTTTTAGGTGACCTGACACGTCGCTATTACACGTTGATAGAGCCCCTAGGATTCTTGCTTGACCACCAGCAGTATGAGGGCGATCATATAAGTGGGAGCTGGGGGTCTATAAGCTTATCCTTAAAAGGTCCCTAGTCGTGGGAGTTTCGAGACTGGGCATCGATACTCCATTAGTAGACTAGTGTATGCAGTCGAGACCCCGACGAGGGGCGGTGGCCGGTCTCACAAGCCACTGGTGTCAGTTGGATCACCTAAGATGTATACAGGTGCTCATTGGGTTATGAGTACACCGGACATGACTCGCCGGGAACATGCTAGTTGGTCATATACCAGACGTCAAATGGCAGTTCCCTGGTGACATGTGTGCAGGTTAGTTCATCGACCTGGGGATCGTCATTTGTCTCGTGTGAGTTCCCACTGTACTTTGATTACTACCCTACCACGGCTCAAAGGAGTCGTGCAAACAGGTTTTAGTTGGGTACAGTCCCGAGCCACATGGAGGCAGTGAGCGTATCTTCAGGGGTTCGTCTCTCCCGGTATTGGGGGTGAGGTCGTGCTGTGTCTAGGAGAGCCATTACACAAAGTCCTTGGCCAAGGCAAGGAGATTTACTGGTAGGTATTCCAGTAGTATCTCAGGGTGTTCTGGGCTACACTCCGACACGACTTGTACAGCTTTTGGGGGTCTGACTTTTACCAACCCCCTAGGCCCGCCATGCGATACTCATAGACGAACGGACCGGACTGTACGGATATTGTCACTGACAGGCTCAGTAGGGTTGTCAGGCTGAGTTCGCTCACAGACATCCCTTTTGGTCAATACCTGGTGGCCCGTTATGTATTGGCTTATACCTCTAACGTGCTAGTGGTTAAATCCACAACCAAGGTGTTGATGAGTCTTTAGAGTCCCCCACATTCAGTTACTCAGCTTTCGGGCGAAAGGTTGTAGAGGCCGTATGGAGATATGGCAAGGTCCGATCAGATACGTGCGGTATTGCACGGATCAGGATCGGACAGTTTGTACTAGAGGCCGTATGGAGATATGGCAAGGTCCGATCAGATACGTGCGGTATTGCACGGATCAGGATCGGACAGTTTGTACTATAGGCCGTATGGTTATATGGCAGGGTTCGATCAGATACGTGCGGTATTGCACGGATCAGGATCGAACGGATATTACTAGCCGGCTTTGGTTTAAGCCGGATCCTAGTATAGTACAGTGTAGACTTTGTCTCATTGCATTTGTATTTCGGTCGAAATACAAATGCGGGTGTGTATGCACAGTATCGGGGTTTTTTCTGTAATTTATTACGGGACCAGTTTTCTGGAGTTGCCAGTTTGCTTTCCGTTTCGGCCGATTTCAATTGTTCCGTTCATTGGCCGAAGATTGGTGGAGGAGGGCTTATTTGCATTGTTGCAAATAAGCAATTGTGGAGGGGGTCTTTGCATATTTATTTGTGTCATGATGGTTTTCATGATGAGCACCATTCCTTGACCTTGACCTCTTCATGATGGCTTGAATTTTTGAAGTCATCATGCTTGATGATTGTTGACGATGGGAGATGGTATGGTTGTTGAGTGAGGATCTTTTTGGTGATCATTTCCTTTTGTATGATAGCCTTCTCTCTCTTTCCCTTTTTTTTTGGATTATGAGAATGGCTCCCTCTTAGGTTACACACTTGACTCTCTCATTCTCATTCTCTCCTCCCCCTCTAGTTATGGCCGGCCAAGCTTGGAGGAGGGGTTGCCCATTTTTGTAGTGGGGATTTTTGCTCTCTTGATGTTAGAAAAATCCCCAAGTTCCTCGACATTGTTCTTGTTTCATCCCTCCATCAAAAGGCAATTCCGATAACCCCAAAATGAGATAAATAGTTCACTACATATTCTACAGCGAACCTTGGGCACGTCGAGTAGCCAGCTTCGTGCCCGAGTTGCCTCGGCATTGAGGTGGGAGCCCGTAAAAGAAGAAGGCGATGTGGTGTACTTCCGGCGACGAGGAGGAGGCGGGACATTCCGCAGGAGATCGGGACGATGACGAGAAGACCGGAGGACTTGGATCGTCGGTATATCACTAACCCATCTTCTAGTTAGCTTAGACTTGTTAATGGTTACGATCCGGATGTTTAGTGCGCGGTGGTGCCGGTTTGCTAAGTCCGCAAAATTAAGTTTATCACCGCTTCCGCATTTGGCCGTCGGATTGACGGCCGGGGCGCCGCCGTGCACTTACAATAACAATGCGTTCTAACAACCCTATATAAAAATGAACAGGGTATGCAAAGATCAGGTATAGCAATGCGATCTAACAACCCTATATAAAATGAACAGGGTATGCATTGATCAGGTATAGCAATGTGTACTATATTAGGTACAATAGATACAGGATGAGATATCGATTACTACATATTGAGCATGGGAAATATAACATCTACACGGATTTTCATCGTGGAAAGTATAATCGGTACTCATCAATGCACCCAAATCCCAATACTACTCAGGCGTCGTCATCCTCCTCGGTCCTCAAATCCTGTAAATCTCATATAATCGTGAGTGCCCAACATCGGCACCCAAAATATCAAAAAATACTCGTGCCAAGCATCGACACGCAAATCCTCCTGTATAGGGCATCCGTCAGTCCGGATCAGCCCACGGGCTCTGTCTGCGGTATCGGCCCTCGGCCCCGGCAGTACGAGTCGTCTCGTATCCATCCATCGACTATGGTCGGTATCCTCCGGATAACCGCCACGTCCAACCAATCACCGGTAGGTAGTAGTTGTAAGTGCACGGCGGCGCCCCGGCCGTCAATCCGACGCCGGAATGCGGAAACGGTGATAAACTTAAATTTTGCGGACTTTGCAAACCGGCACCACCGCGCACTAAACTCCGGATCGTACCATTAACTAGTCTAAGCTATCTACAAGAAAGGGAATAGAGATATACCGACGATCCAAGTCCTCCGGTCTTCTCGTCATGGTCCCGATCTCCTGCGGAATGTCCGGTCTCTACCTCGTCGCCGGAAGGGCACCACGTAGCCGGATTCTTTTACGGGCTCCCACCTCAATACCGAGGCAACTCGGGCGCGAAGTTGGCTAGCCGACGCGCCCAAGATTAGCTGTAGAATAATGTAGAAACTTGTCTCTTTGGGGTTTAAGAGATTGCCATGTATGGAGGAATTTTGCACAATGATTTTCATGGATCCAAGAAGGAAAGAGGAGAATGCAAAGAGAAAGGCTCGGCCATCCCATGTAAATTGTGCTCACTGGAATGAAAAAAGAGAGACCCCTCTCTCTGCAGCCAATTAATCAAATAGCCACACCAATTGAAATAAAGCATGCTCACCCTTTTTTTTAATCAACCAAAACAAATCCTGCACACTCCATTTTCCTTATGTAAACAAATATTAATTAATATATCATGATATCAAGCTCCATTCCTTAAACAGTGGCCGGCCCATCATGTTACCCATCACAAAACCATACTCTATCAAGTCAAATTGAATGCATGAATAGGAAAGGTGATATCATAATAAAACCTTTTGCAAGGAAACCCCCAACAAAAATGTTAATTGCAAACTTGCAATTAACACCCTCCAACGAAAAGTCCGACCGGGAAGGAAAAAGAGAAAACCGGCCGGAATGGAATGCAAACTGGCAACCCCAGAAAACTGGTCCCATAATAAATTACAGGAAAACCCCGATACTGTGCATACACACCCGCATCTGTATTCCGTCCGGATACAAATGCAAAGAGACAAAACTACACTATCAAATACTAGGATCCGGCTTAAGCCAAAGCCGGCTAGTAAAAACCGTCCGATCACGATCCGTGCAATACCGCACGTATCTGATCGAACCCTGCCATATCTCCATACGGCCTCTACAGCGTTTCGCCCGAAAGCTGAGTAACTGAAAGTGTGGTGGACTCTAAAGACTCGTCAATACAATGGCTGTGGATTTAACCACTAGCCCGTCAGAGGTATAAGCCAATACGTAACGGGCCACCAGCTATTGACTAAAAGGGACGTCGATGAGCGAACTCATCCTGACACCCTACTGAGCCTGTCAGTGACAATATCCGTGCAGTCCGGTCCGTTCGTCTATGAGTATCGCATGGCGGGCCTAGAGGGTTGGTAAAAGTCAGACCCCCAAAAGCGGTACAAGTCGTGTCGGAGTGTAGCCCAGAACACCCTGAGATACTACTGGAATACCTACCAGTAAATCTCCTTGCCTTGGCCAAGGACTTTGTGTAATGGCTCTCCTAGACACAGCACGACCTCACCCCCAATACCGGGAGAGACGAACCCCTGAAGATACGCTCACTGCCTCCATGTGGCTCGGGACTGTACCCAACTAAAACCTGTTTGCACGACTCCTTTGAGCCGTGGTAGGGTAGTAATCAAAATACAGTGGGAACTCACACGAGACAAATGACGATCCCCAGATCGATGAACTAACCTGCACACATGTCACCAGGGAACTGCCATCTGACGTCTGGTATATGACCAACTAGCATGTTCCCGGCGAGTCCTGTCCGGTGTACTCATAACCCAATGAGCACCTGTATACATCTTAGGTGATCCAACTGACACCAGTGGCTTGTGAGACCGGCCACCGCCCCTCGTCGGGGTCTCGACTGTATACACTAGTCTACTAATGGAGTATCGATGCCCGGTCTCGAAACTCCCACGACTAGGGACATTTTAAGGATATGCTTGTAGACCCCCAGCTCCCACTTATATGATCGCCCTCATACTGCTGGTGGTCAAGCAAGAATCCTAGGGGCTCTATCAACGTGTAATAGCGACGTGTCATGTCACCTAAAGCAGTACACGATGATAAAGGTAAACCAGATAGCATACTATCATCTCGAGTAAGACTGTCCTACCGGGATAGGTCCTCCCTCAATCATTACAATCACGTACCTGTGACCTAATAATTGACTCTGAGGGCACTATCTCCAACAATCTCCCACTTGCACTCAAGGCTAATTATTGCGATGTCGCATACTCACAGCCCGTGTGATACCGAACATCCAACTCCTCTACTAGTCAGTCTCACAAAGCTCGTTTGCGGAACTATTGCGTTCGAGGAATAGCCTCAGTGAGTGGATCCGCTTAGTTGTTTCTTTCTTTGTCTCTCTATATCTCAAGTTCGCGGAGAAAGCCATCTCCCGAAAAGAGCAATACCTGTCTCAGAATATATCTGGATGTCTGATGGGACCTAGCTCCAAATCCAAACTTCTTAGACTGTATTGACAACTGAACTTAATCAGTATCCTGCGCCATGCCTCCCTCAGTACTGCCTTGGATCACCTGTCCAAAATACTGCCCCTCGTCAGAGGGAAAACTATAACTCTGACAACCTCCTTGTCGTCCATGTCACCTTGGAAGCCTGGAATGATAACTGTCTCCTGAATGAGGCTGTCGTTATCATATCTCTAGAACATGCACTTATGTTCTAAAACTGCTTCCGACTGTTTCTCCAGGATTGGATTAATGTCAACTTATTGCATCTAGTGCAAGAACAACATCTGGTGTGGTACTTGACATCTCATGATTGACTCAATTGCCTAAGCAAGTGATCTGCCAATCATGCACGTCCCTCTCCCCTTTAGTCTGTAAGACACCTTTAGAGAGGGTGACTCCATTACCTGCAGGTACACTACCGTGCCAGGAGTCGTCCATCCTAAATACTCTTAGAATGCTGTCAAGTACCCTGATTGGGAAACCACCCAAATCTAGATCTAAAACCATAGATCTAGTAACCAGTATGTCTGATATAATGTCCAATTCTTGTGCGGAGAAAACACTGTGTGACGACCAAAGTATAACCGATCGTAGTGTAGGAGTTTCTTTTCCTACTCTGTGTACATCATCCAAATACCAGGATATCACATCCTACTACCTTCTCAACAGATTCATCCCCTATTCTGATGAAGTCAAACCCATGACTGTCACGTCAGAAATAGATGATCTATCTCCGCTACTTCTGCTTTAGTCTATAAATAGACATAAGCTACCTGTCCACCAATGCTTCCGCTGCTCCCACTGACTACGACAACCCTCTGGCAGAGTCATATAGACGTACACTTCTAAAACTAGTTTAGAACGACGCTATACTCATCCTCCCGCCGGGTCTCGCAGCCTGGAACAACAGCAATGGTAATTGTGGGTAAACAAGAACTTCCCTGTCACCGTCCTTGAGGCTACCGTAGTACCTCTCGGGTGGCTGAAGTTACCCACCTTATCTGCGGAGTGGCCAATGGAATGTCAATCCAGATTGAATCTTTAGGTTCCTTATCAAATCTTCAGTAATCGTTTGTGGTTCTGGAATCACTTCCAGTTCTACCATACTCCCACTACTGTTTTCTGAAAAAATCCATTTTTAATAAAACTGTGGCGAGTCTAGAACAATATTGCTATTGATCTTCCAGATGGTAGAAAGTCAACCCGCGTCATAGCCTGGGTCAACCCACAAACAGCCATTACAGAAACGTGCCTTGAGTTGTCCAGTGTCTGGTTTTAATCATAAACCGGACAACTCCCCGTACCTTAACATCGTTAAGATATGAACTGTTCTATATCCAATATAGAAACAGAGGCACTGATTTAATTGAATCAGATTCAAATCATGCAGCTGTCCCCAGCGCATGTCAACTAAATGGAAGGAGGCCGATCAGCGTTACTCAACTTAGGAATACTTCCAATTATGAGTAACCTGAAAGAAAAGCAAGATCTCTTTATCATTACTATCAACTGAATACCATACACAAGTATCTACATCTTCGATCTCTTTGAAGAATCCCGATACTTGCTATACCTGGTTCTCTACTCTATTCAAATACCAATAACTTCTCCAAATTCGGACCCTGTGTTTCCACGAAACACCTGTCTAAAAACTAGAGAAGTCATAAGTAAACTGAATGTAGTACGAGGACCAACCCCTCTGTCCTGATGGACCCTGGACAACATACAATCCTTTGTATAAGTCCCTTGAGTCTGATAACTCATTCACTGTGTGTCGTAGGTTGAAAACTGTACTTATGGTTAAGAAGAATTACACCGCTGTTTAATGCTCCTTACCTAACCATCCACTGATATAGGTAAATGTCGCAGACATAATTTCAGAAAGGTATATCTCACTCTATGAAAATAGACGTACAGATATATCAATTTGAAATTGGTGCATAACAGCGGATATTCAAAACCAAATATTTGCCGACCGGCAAACAGCCCAGGTGATTTCCTCAAATATCACCGATTACAACGAATCCCGATATAATGAGGATAATCACCCAATTCCCAATAACTTACTCCCACTCATCATCTGTAAAACCATACAGATGTGAGAATCATACCTGGTAAATACATACCCTGGAGTAAGTGTCTAATCGGGAAATCAGTTCTCTTTTAACATTACACAGTGAAACTGAAACATTGAAATGTTTCGATGGGGTATCCTGGTATTCCCAGTAATGCCTCTTCCATCATCACGTCTGTAACCTTGTAATTCTTTGCCACCTCTCCAAATCCCTTCATCTGTCTTTAGTCTTTACCTTCTGTACATCCCTTTAGGCCAAATGGTTTTCTTCCTTCCCTACCGTTCGGCACCAGCCTATGGTTTGGAAGAAGACTATCCAATAAGCATAATGGGTGTACTGTCCCTATCCTAGGAACACTCGCAACACGAGAGAAGGTGAAGATAAACGACACCTGAATGTACTTTATTCCTATTTCTCCTGGACCAGGATCCATCCCCGAACTGGAACAAGTTCCTTTCGAGTTCGTATATAACCATACGATGGATTATCCAATAAAATGGGATCTTCGTAGTGATACGGAGTGTCCTGGAGAAATACAAAGGTGATTTAGGATTGGCGAAGAAATACTTGGTTCGGTCATGAATAGCAGTCGCAATTTACTTTGCCCTCTTACTAATCCCTTGCTTTGTCTGAACTTAATACCTTCTGCACACCATCGTTATGCTAATTGGTTTTCTTCATTCCCTACCGGTCGGCACCAGCCTAAGGTTTGGAAGAAGACAATCCAATTTGCGTAATAGGTGTACTACCCCTAAACCAAGGAGTACTCGTAACCTGAGAGAGGGTAAAAGGAAAAGACAACTGAATAATCCTATCCGTTTTCTCCAGAGCCTGAAACCATCCTCGAATAAATTCCTTCGAGTTCGTATCTAACCATACGATGGTTTTGTCCAATGGAAGTGGACGTTCGTAGTAATACGGGGTGTCCTGGAGAAAAGGGTAAAAGTAGGAGTGGCAATGAGGTTCGCAACTCTGACAATCCAAAAGCCAGTGTTAAGAAGGTTCGGTCAACTTGGTCACTGAGTCATAAGTCTTGGGTCGGGTCAATGGTCGCTTCCAAGAGAGAGAGAAAAGAAACACTCAGCGTGCACTCTATCCTAGATCAGAATGGTCACCAATTTATCTAATCTGGAATCCTCCCACTGTACCTCAAATTCTCCTCCAAACCTGAAAGAAGAATCAGTCGGGGTCACCCGAGGAGTAAACCAACTCATCAGTGGGAATCGGGATCCAACTCTCATCGCATGACAACGTGACGGAATCCGCTCACGGTATCACACTCCAGAAGGTATGCGCATATCTGGCAAGTTTCAGTACTTTTGAAACTCCCGATGTGATTTCTGCCCCATGCTCTTATGACCTTGGCGTGAGGTCAAAATATCATAAGTCACATGTCAAGTTCTGCCCATCATTATCCAGGTTAATTTGAATCCACCCGTACATACCCTTGACGTAGGCCAAAATAGTAGTACGACTGTCCCAAACCAACGCATCTATCTATGCAACAGATAAATACCCGGCAGCTACCAAACACTATGCCTTGGCGTGAGGTCAAAATACATAGCTTGAATACTACCGAATATTTAACTGAAATGATGGAGGGCTACGAATGGTTTCTGGCGAAAACCTTTAACGTAATGAACTTGATATCGTTGAAGGAACGGATAGCTTTTTAGAAATATAGTGACGACAACTTCCGCTAAAGAGGTCACTCCCGGTGAAGGGATCTCGGCTCTTTCCCCGTAGAATGGGGTGCAGGATATTCCAACTGAATACCACGGTGCAAAGCAAAAGTAATCGGCTATAGTGAAGTTAATGCCCTGACGCAAACTTATTGTCCAAGGGGTCACTCCCGGTGAAGGGATCTCGGCCCTTGCCTCGTCGACTGAGGAGCAGGATATTCTAAATGAATACCACGATGCAAAACAAAAGAGAACGTCCTTGCAATAACAGCTTTTTGAAAAAATGTTCCAACAACATCAGATTAGGTTTGTTTTTAACTTGCATTGATCCGAATCAACGCAGTCCCATCAATTGATCACACCAAAAAGAACGAAAATATACTGATGTACGTATATGCCATCCGCATTCGCCACTGGGTCCCGTCATTACCCGTTAGGTTAGCTTACTAACGACAGAGCGGGGACTGGACTAGCGCGGATGCAAAACATATACAACATCTACTAATATATATACCAATATATTATATTCGCTCAAGGCGTGAATAAAATGCAACATCACAGATAATGAACAGCATCACAGAAACAATACAGATATCTGGGATCCCCGGGTTTCACAGAGCCGCTGAAACCCGACGTTCCCCTGGTCGTGTGGATAGCCTGTGCAATGAAATCCTAGACCCCTACGGGCGCGGCAAGTCACCCGCCAAAACCTGAAGCGAGGCAGCCCCCTTCAGCGCCGTGAATGGACCACCCAGCACTTCACGGAATCCGGCAACTTGGGCACCCCTCCTGGGTCAACCTGTACCCCCTACGAGTGCGGCGAATAGCCAGCCAATCCTGGAGTGAAGCCCCCTCCGTCCCAATGCCATGAGATGCGGGCTTGTAGTCTTCTAGAACCCGGCTATCCGTGCACCCCACCGCGGGGCAATCCTAGTACAGAAAATAAAATATACATACACCGGGTACATCGACCGCAACCAGGTCGTGCCCCAAAATAATAATACAAACTGGCAGTGACGGCAGTCCACATGTCGGACGCTCGCCCCGCAATATCAAATGTATATAATACAACAGCACAGTACTAGCATTGCATCCAGGCTATCCCCACGACCGATCCGCAACATTACAGCAAATACATAGAACATCAACGTGAATGTCACGTTCGCAAATCCGTCTGACCGGGCTATAGCAGTTAGACCGGATTTACCGATCGAGTGACATTCACGGTCGCAGATATAATGTAAATACTGTGAAAAATGTGTTTAAAATATCCGACCGATCAAATTATATCAAGTGGGCCCCAAAACAATACTGTAGCAGTTACAGAAAATATGGGCCCAATTTAAATGTTCCAGAAACCCAAATTTATCCCCAGAAGCCCACTGGAAAATTTCCACACACTGTTCAATGAACACGGCGGCGGAAGCGCGGCAATAAGTGGGTTCATGCCGCGCTTCCGCGCTCTAATGGGTAAATCAGTGTCTCGGAATTTTCCACTGGTCTTATATCATCGAGCACAGTACTTTTATGCAACCTGAAAAATTTTTCGACACTAAAAATTTCCAACAGAAAACTGATGCGACAAAATACGGGTTTTTGGACTTTTCGATCGATCGGAAATGCAAACACATTACACAAAGCTAGACTAAGTTAATGGCGAGGCTCTGATACCACTGTAAGTGCACGGCGGCGCCCCGGCCGTCAATCCGACGCCGGAATGCGGAAACGGTGATAAACTTAAATTTTGCGGACTTTGCAAACCGGCACCACCGCGCACTAAACTCCGGATCGTACCATTAACTAGTCTAAGCTATCTACAAGAAAGGGAATAGAGATATACCGACGATCCAAGTCCTCCGGTCTTCTCGTCATGGTCCCGATCTCCTGCGGAATGTCCGGTCTCCACCTCGTCGCCGGAAGGGCACCACGTAGCCGGATTCTTTTACGGGCTCCCACCTCAATACCGAGGCAACTCGGGCGCGAAGTTGGCTAGCCGACGCGCCCAAGATTAGCTGTAGAATAATGTAGAAACTTGTCTCTTTGGGGTTTAAGAGATTGCCATGTATGGAGGAATTTTGCACAATGATTTTCATGGATCCAAGAAGGAAAGAGGAGAATGCAAAGAGAAAGGCTCGGCCATCCCATGTAAATTGTGCTCACTGGAATGAAAAAAGAGAGACCCCTCTCTCTGCAGCCAATTAATCAAATAGCCACACCAATTGAAATAAAGCATGCTCACCCTTTTTTTTAATCAACCAAAACAAATCCTGCACACTCCATTTTCCTTATGTAAACAAATATTAATTAATATATCATGATATCAAGCTCCATTCCATAAACAGTGGCCGGCCCATCATGTTACCCATCACAAAACCATACTCTATCAAGTCAAATTGAATGCATGAATAGGAAAGGTGATATCATAATAAAACCTTTTGCAAGGAAACCCCCAACAAAAATGTTAATTGCAAACTTGCAATTAACACCCTCCAACGAAAAGTCCGACCGGGAAGGAAAAAGAGAAAACCGGCCGGAATGGAATGCAAACTGGCAACCCCAGAAAACTGGTCCCATAATAAATTACAGGAAAACCCCGATACTGTGCATACACACCCGCATCTGTATTCCGTCCGGATACAAATGCAAAGAGACAAAACTACACTATCAAATACTAGGATCCGGCTTAAGCCAAAGCCGGCTAGTAAAAACCGTCCGATCACGATCCGTGCAATACCGCACGTATCTGATCGAACCCTGCCATATCTCCATACGGCCTCTACAGCGTTTCGCCCGAAAGCTGAGTAACTGAAAGTGTGGTGGACTCTAAAGACTCGTCAATACAATGGCTGTGGATTTAACCACTAGCCCGTCAGAGGTATAAGCCAATACGTAACGGGCCACCAGCTATTGACTAAAAGGGATGTCGATGAGCGAACTCATCCTGACACCCTACTGAGCCTGTCAGTGACAATATCCGTGCAGTCCGGTCCGTTCGTCTATGAGTATCGCATGGCGGGCCTAGAGGGTTGGTAAAAGTCAGACCCCCAAAAGCGGTACAAGTCGTGTCGGAGTGTAGCCCAGAACACCCTGAGATACTACTGGAATACCTACCAGTAAATCTCCTTGCCTTGGCCAAGGACTTTGTGTAATGGCTCTCCTAGACACAGCACGACCTCACCCCCAATACCGGGAGAGACGAACCCCTGAAGATACGCTCACTGCCTCCATGTGGCTCGGGACTGTACCCAACTAAAACCTGTTTGCACGACTCCTTTGAGCCGTGGTAGGGTAGTAATCAAAATACAGTGGGAACTCACACGAGACAAATGACGATCCCCAGATCGATGAACTAACCTGCACACATGTCACCAGGGAACTGCCATCTGACGTCTGGTATATGACCAACTAGCATGTTCCCGGCGAGTCCTGTCCGGTGTACTCATAACCCAATGAGCACCTGTATACATCTTAGGTGATCCAACTGACACCAGTGGCTTGTGAGACCGGCCACCGCCCTTCGTCGGGGTCTCGACTGTATACACTAGTCTACTAATGGAGTATCGATGCCCGGTCTCGAAACTCCCACGACTAGGGACATTTTAAGGATATGCTTGTAGACCCCCAGCTCCCACTTATATGATCGCCCTCATACTGCTGGTGGTCAAGCAAGAATCCTAGGGGCTCTATCAACGTGTAATAGCGACGTGTCATGTCACCTAAAGCAGTACACGATGATAAAGGTAAACCAGATAGCATACTATCATCTCGAGTAAGACTGTCCTACCGGGATAGGTCCTCCCTCAATCATTACAATCACGTACCTGTGACCTAATAATTGACTCTGAGGGCACTATCTCCAACAGTAGTTCCTCTGCCAGGCTCACCGTCTACTACACAGCGAAACCGTTCTCGCTCCGGGGTACCATACCGGGTCCACCATGTACCCGTAATCGGCCTCATCCAACTCCTCGATTCGGGTTCACATATATCACTCTAGTACCGAGAAAACACATGGTGGACACACCGAAATATCATATCAAGGGAAACCGGGTTTTTAAATAATTAACTATTCTCTTTTTGAAATATACACGGTTCCCCAAATCCAGAATTAACATGGAAACGATATATCTCAATTGTAATCTAAGAAAGTATGAAGGTATCAATGTAAGTGTGCATGTGCTCTGGTATGAAGATATCAATGTATGTGTGCACAGATATGAGTATACAGTGTGCATGTGCGCAGGTATGAAGATATCAATGTATGTGTGCACAGATATGAGTATACAGTGTGCATGTGCGCAGATGTGAAGATATCAATGTATGTGTGCACAGATATGAGTATACAGTATGCATGTGCGCAGATGTGAAGATATCAATGTATATGTATGTAGTACCAGTAGGGGTATGTGGTGCATATGTGCCCAAATATGGATATAACATATGCTGTTATGCGGCAAATCATGACAACATCAATAAGGTAGAAGCAGTATGATATATGATTTATAGCAATCCTATAATGTGAGTGTCATGGCAATCACTAACGGTGTGAGTATAGCATATCAATCGTGCCCGTGCGACTTGAACCGTTAGTGACAGTGCAGTGTCCTATGCTATCATTTCTATATGCAACAATAAGATATGCTACAACAGTCCATATGAACATCTACAATCTAATATCCTAACTCGCCCTGACGTTTAACGCCATATGGGCGATTTCCCCGTAGATGTTAAATCTACTCACCTGGTCGTGCGCTACTCGTAACCGACCACATGCTTCCCTTTCTTAGCTTCGTCCGATGTACCCGCCTGCGAACCTGGAATTACACAAGAATCCAAATATAAGCAACTATCTCGCAAAACTCGATATCGAAGTCAAACGATACGCTCGCGTCGCGAACTAAACGCGCATGTGTACGATACACTAAACGTGTGCACGCGTCTAAAACTAACCCCGACACGCCGCGATACGCTGAATCATGGAACCCTCTCGTGTATCGCGCGTATCGCGCGAACCAAACGTACTAGAAATACGATATAACGTTCCAGATTCTACCCAGGCTAACAACTTACAAAACTATACATACCACTGGCCTAGAAATAACAACAGACTCCTATCCAAGAAAACATCACCCAAAACTTCCCCTATCTGGCCGCAAATTGCGGCCAGATAGATTAAACCGGCGGCCTCTCTATGGGGTGGGGGTCTCGGGCTCTGGTGATGTAGTCTATACCTTGTATACAAGCTCCAGTTAACTCAATTTCAACCTGAACAACTCGGGACTATAGCAGATCACAGAAATCCAAAAAGTTCACTTAAATACACTAAATTTGCACAATTAGAAATCATATGGTATTTTGGTGTAATCTGGGATCTAACTAGGTTTACATGGTCTTAATAACACCTAATTTGGCTAGGTTAACCAATACTAACAGCACTAAACCATAAGTTCACAGAAATCACCATTTCAAGCACAAAATCTCACTTTTTATACAAACCGAAGCTAAACTACACATACGTTAAACAAACAAGAAGTTGGGCTCAGATTCTATACCTTACAAGACCCTAGGTGCAAGGAGAAATGGGGTGGAGAAGATGGGAAGTGCTGCTGCAGCTGCTGGGGGCTGCTGTTGATGTTGCTGCTGCTGACACTGCCTGCTGCTGCTGTTGTTATTGCTTGCTGCTGCTGTTGTTATTGCTGCTGCTGCTGCTGCTCCTGCAGCTGCTGCCACTCTCTCTCTCTCTCAGCAGAGTGTGTGTGTATGTGAGAGTTGGGAGATTGAGAAAGAGGAGAGAAATGAGAGCACAAGTCAAAGACCCCCTTCTCTCTCTCTCTCTCTTCATTTAATGAGCATGGCTCATGTCCTTTTACCCATACTCCTTCTCTCTCATCAAGTCAACACAAGAAAAGAAATTCAAATAAACAAAACAACACACAAATAAATAAAACCCAATTAAATCCCAAAACACTTAATACAAATAGGTTAACCCATCATGGTTGCTAATTATGGTTTTAACCCCAAATCTAAACCCTAGTTAACATGCACAAGTGTGTGTGCCTAGAAAAATCCTAATAAAATATTCATTAATTAGAATAAAATATCTGAAACTTAATTTGGTAAAATTTTTACCAAAAACTATCTATTAAAATATAATCAACCCTTAAACACGACCTAAGGTGTTACAATTCTCTTCCTCGATCTGATCGAAGGATCTTAATACTTTTTCCCGTTTGGTTCTCTACTTCGTGCTTATATTCTCTGAATTTCTCAAAAGATTCATACTTGTGTTTCAATAGGAACACATGTCCGTATCTTGAGAGATCATCAGTGAATGTAATGAAGTAGGAAGAACCATTCCTGGCATGTGTAGACATGGGACCACATACATCACTATGTATCAGTCCCAAGAGTTCTGTAACTCTTTCTCCGTGTCCACTAAACGGAGATTTGGTCATCTTGCCTTTGAGACATGATTGGCATGTGTCATAAGATGAAAGTTTGAACGGATTCAAATATCCATCCTTATGCAACTTAGCTAGTCGTGTCGCATTAATATGACCTAGTCTACAATGCCACAAGAAGGATTCGTTCATTTCTGAACTCTTCCTCTTGTGTGAGTTTTGTACATTAAGTACTGTAGTCTGATTGAGAACGTATATGCCATTAAATAACGAGCCTGATCCAATCAACTTTTGATTCAGGAAGATGTTCATAACATTATCTTGTACTACAAGATTACATCATTCTTTACTCAATAAAGAAACTGATATAATATTGCATATCCTGCTCGGAATGTAATAGCATTCATTCAGAATCAGTGTATTACCATTTGGTAACACAAGGTGATATTCGCCAACTGCTTTGGCTGTAACATTTGCACCATTCCCAACTCTTACGGAATGATCACCCTCTCCTAGTTCCCTACCTTTACGTAGAACATGTAACATATTACATATATGGGATCCCGATTCGGTATCTAATATCCAGGACATAGAGTGAACCGAGAAACAGTTCTCGATAACTAACACACCCGAAGAAGATGCATCAGCATGCTTGTTCTTCGTCTGGGCGGCGTGGGGCGGCGTGAGAATCCAGATATTCTCTTATTCTCTACTCGGACTTATAACAATTATAAGTTGGAGGGGGACCAACGTTCCCCTGCTCAGTATAAAAGCGGGTTCAGTCAATACATCCTTATTATTATCTTGATTAGGGCCTGACATAGTCGCTACCTGGAGAGAGAGAGAGAAGAAAACACTTTAGCGTATGCTCTTGCAAGATTAGATTGGTTATTATCTTATCTAATCAAGATGGCTCCCACTGCTTTTTATCAAATCTTCCTTAAAACCATAAAAGATAAGATTAGCCTGGATTAATTACACCTTGCAAGTTTTCCAATCATTCAGCCAGGCTAGTGTTGGTACTTTGAGGGAGGTTCCCCATGCTTTCGCACGGACCTAATTAAAGTAAACCTCGTTTTCCCATAGGCATAACCTCGTTAACACCTTTCTAGACACCTACTTGATCGGCTAATTGTCCTGTGTAAAATTCTCCCAGGAGTAAATTTTACTCGCAGTGGGTATCGGGATCCAACTATCTCATAGAAGGTATGAAATCTCATTGTAAATTTCAACACTTGAAATTCCCGATAATGCTTCTGCCCCTAACGTGCTATGACCTTGACGAATGCCAAACAACCCATAGTCCGCTAGTCAAGTTCAACCCGTACATTTCTTGATTGAATTAAACCCACCCGTAGACGAATGCCGAACAACGCCGTACGAATACTTTAATCCAATCGCATCATATGCTGCAGATAAGTAGTAAATAACTACCGTACACTATGCCTTGACGAATGCCAAACTACAGTAGCACGAATACTAATTATTACTTATCTAAAATGATGGAGGGCTACGCAGGTTTTTCAGAAAACCATGAGCGTAATGAACTTGATATCATTGTAGAAACAAGTTATTTTGAAATGGTGTTTTTTGAGGCTTTTCTAGTTTCGCTAAAGAGGTCACTCCTGGTGAGCGGATCTTGGCTCTTTCCTTATCGAATAAGGTGCAGGATATTTCACAAATACCGCTGTGCAAAGCAAGAACTATAAAAGCAATCAAAAACTAAATTGTGACTTTGTAGCATCTACCAGTTTTGCTAAAGAGGTCACTCCCGGTGAAAGGATCTCGGCTCTTTCCTCATCGAATAAGGTGCAGGGTATATCACATATACCGTTGTGCAAAGCAAAAACTGTAGCTACCCTTTTTGAAAATTTGATTCTACAACATCTTTTAGGTTTCTTTTCTTTTATTAATCTCCTTAATAAATCCCATCATTTATGCTTCCTAAGCATCATAGAAGAAACAAAAATACAACGCACGCTTTTGCCATCCGCATTCGCCACAATGTTCCGTTATGCACCGTTAGGTTACTTAACTAACGGCATACCGGGACGGGACTAGCGCGGGTACAAAACATAAGCAATGTTTATTATATATCATATATACAATAATAAAGCATTCGTCTCACGCATATAATATGATCACATCACAGTATATCAGCAGCAGAAGAAACATATGAAATATTGGATATACTAGGAAGTCCGTGTTTTATTAAAAGCCTGTATAAAACACGGATTCCACGGTCGCGATGAATAGCCAAACCCACATGCCTAGACCCCTACGATAGCGGAAAGTTACTCTGCCAATTCCAGGGTTAGGAGACCCGGTCTCGACTTCTCGAGATGGCCTTCCACTGGACCCTGGAACCCGGTTACTTGTGCTCCCCTCCTTGGGTCTACCTAATGCGGAAAAGTAAATAATATACAATGGTGACATCATCATCAACCCGGAAGTGCCCCAATAAAAGAATATTACATATATTTGAATTTTACATCAATGAAAATAAAAACTCCCATCTCACATAAAAACCCCAGCTATTCAGAACACGACGATCCAATATAACATATTACGACAACACATAATATCTCATATCATCAACGTAAGCAAGTATGCGTATCCCGATTGCCGTTGATATATAGCAACGAAGCCGGCAATACCCCACATACTACACTTACGGTCGCAGAAAAGAAAGTGAAAAACTAGAACATTTGGAATCCATAAACTCCTTAGACATCGTAAACCCGAAATATCACATATTACGGATTTCATGCCTAACTATATGAATTCCACATATTGTATCACAATCATAGAATATCAAGACGATGTTTAACGTTTCGATCGAATCAACATACACTCACAAATTACCCCTGTGTGCTCAACACTTGAGCAAAGTTAAAACACTCAAAAACCGTGCCACGGTGTCTATGGACCAGCTGTAGAAGGAGTTAACCAACGCCTCACCTATTACACCACGGAACTATGGCAAACCCGAAGGTTCGAACGCGGTTCCGTGGGCATAGAATCGAGTTAAGGTTAGTATAGTCTTCTGGGGGGTCCATAGGGGTACTTGCATGATTTTACGAATATAATCAACATCGGAAAATTACAACACTTGGAAATTTCAGCGGGGTACAAAATGTGGTGTGCGAAGTTCGATCGAACTGCTAAAAGTAGTCAAGGTTACTAATACAGTGTTAAGTTATACGACTACGAAGCACTACGAATTAGCCCCAGGTCAAACTAATCATCACATGCAAATTGGGCTAAATAAACAATACTAGGAAACGCAAAATGGAGACATGAGAGCATAGGGGGAATACGGGGGGCAGAGGAGCCCATAGGGCCGGCCTGGCCGGAATTATAGGCCTGGGGCTTGGGCAATATCCGAGCCCCTCCCTCCGTATTTCTCTCATGTTCTTAGAATGTCCCAAATATCATTCTGCATCTGTTTGAAAAAATTTTAAAGGACTTTTTGGTAAAATTCCAGAGAGCAAAATGGGGGTTTCAAAATACCGTATTTCGGAGTCGATTTCGTTTTTGTAATTGTTTTAATACCGTATCTAGAATTCTAGTTTGGCTCTGATACCACCGTTGGGCTTCCCTTGCACCTAGTCTAGGGTTTGGTAGTATCACTCATGCCACTTTAAAATTTAGAGAGGTGCAAAGCAAGCAAACCATGATTCATGCTAGAATTTCTAGGGTAACAAGCTTGTATCACATACAAAGAAGTAAAGAGATTAGGATTATTACCTTTGTAGTCCGTTCCTTCGCTTCATAAGCTCCGTGTTGAGGTCTCTTCGCTGCGATCATCAAGAACTCCGACTCTCGTGAGGCTCCAAGAGGTGAATGATGCATCTTGCTTGAAGTTTTCTTGATCTAAGATGATCTACCTTGAAGAATCTCTAATCCAAGCTTACACTTCACTAATGAAGTAATTAGAGAAGTGAACACCCTAATCTAAGTGGCTAGAATAGATAAGGATGATGAAGTAGGAATTTTTCTCTCTTTTGTTTTCCATTTCTCACTTTTATTCACCACTTACACAAAACCTGGTGAAGCTTTTTCAAGAGCAAGAAGAAGAAGAAGAAGCTAAACCTTTTGTGATGAATAATGAATTATTGTTGTGGTTACAATTAAAACCATAGGTTAAGAATGAAAGGCTTAACCATTGTAGAGAATAAACCATAGGTTAAGGATTTAGGTTGGGTTAAAGAATATCTACACAAAATATCAAAGCTAGATGACAAAAGTCAAAGCTTCATGAAAGCTTCATCCAAAGCATAACCCTAATCCAAACCCTAACTAGTTTTAAACCCAAAAACCATGTTGCATTTGTAACCCTAACATGTTACAATATTATATATCACATATACAATATATTTTGTAACAAAAGAAAATAATACAATTAACATATATCGCATATACATCAATGTATTATCCAGTGAGAAAATGAACCGATAAAGCGAGCTTATATTAGTTAACGTAATGTAATATATCACATATATATTTATACATTAAATTATCGAACCAACACTTGATCCGACAATCCGGCTATATTGCATATAACCGACTAATATAACATGTACCAGTTCATCGAATCAACACTTGATCCGATGACCCGGCTATATCACATATACCCCGCAGATATCTCATATCGCGAGAATAAGATACAGTATCTCATATCGTATTATTCTCGGTCCCGCATATATCACATATGTGCTCCTACTCCATTTTGCCTGAGCCAGGAAACCTCTGTGTAGGACTCTAAAGTATCGTCAATACGTCTGCAGTAGGTGATTATCATATCAAACACCCACAAACTGCAAGCGGTCAGCTAAACGTAACAGTAACCCAGGTATTGAGCGATCAGAAGATCAACAAGCAAGCCTGTACATTGTCCTATGAATCCAATCAGTAACACTACCGTACAGTCCGGTCTCTTCGTCTGGTATGTCGCATATCAAGTCTAGGGGTGGTAAACGTCAGACCCCAGTAACCGATAAGTCGTGTCGATGTGAGGCTCATAACAGGTCGAGAAACTACTGATAACTCTTACCAGCAGCACTCCATATCAGCCCTGGCCAGGGACTTCCAGTTATAGCCAATCGAAGACAGCACAACATTAACTCCCTATACCGGGAGAGACGAAACCCCTCATATCGCTCATTGCCTCCATGCGATTCGGGACTGTACCTAAAAGCCACCATTTTACACACCCTCTTGGGCATGGTAAGGTAGAAATCAAAGCACAGTGGGAATCACACAAGACTCTATGATGATCTCGGGTCTACAGACTAACCTGTACCAGTATCACCGGAGAATTGCTATCTGACAATAGCTATAATACCATCTAGTAGTTCTCGGCGAGTCCGTTCAGTGTACCCAGTCTCCACTGAGCACCCGTACACCATCTTTGATGTCAAACACCGATGGATATGGGATTATCCATAGCCCATCATATGGGTCAAGATGCGTATACGCTAGTCTACTCTGGTGTATCGATGCCCTGTCTCGATACACCCTCGACAAGGAACAGTTATAGGATGTACTCGTTGACTACCCTGGCCCTACTAGTATGATCTCATCATAGTCCGAGTAGTCAAGTACATATCCTAAGGGCTTTATCAACATGTGAGAGCTAGACAGTAAACCAATACAAGTCAACATGTTAAGACAAAGTGAAACCAGATAGCATACTATCATATCGAGCAAGAAAGTCCTCACTATATATATCCAAGCATCCATTATAATATACATCATATGTACGACAATGGCCTCTAAGGCATATATACAACTAACAAGAGTATCGAGACAGGGTATCGATATTCCAGAGTAAACTAGTGTATATGTATCTTGCCCCAGACAGGGGCGATGGTTGGTCCCATAGCCATTGGAGTATAAAACCAAAGATAATATAAAAGTACTCATTAGGTTATGAGTTGTTGGGTTATGCCAGCACCCTGGCCATCAAACCGTAGCCGATTGCGGAACAAAATTTTTGTAAACTGGCGCTAACACAACCCGCTATCCGGATCTACCATTAACCCAAAACTAGCAATATACAAAGGAGTTTAGAAAGTTATACTGAATGATCTGTGTCCTTCGGTCTTTAACCTTTATCCCAAGCTCCTAGAGGCCTCCTTGATCAAGCTTGATCTCCGGTCTCCCTCTATTGAAGATAATCCACCCGAGAGTCTATGAATCAAGCTCCAATCTCATAGCTGAGGTAACTAGGATACCTAGTTCGCTAAACTAGATAGCCTAGAAGATATAAAGTCTAAAGATGGATTAGTTTGTCTCTAAACAGCCTAGGTTTCTCAACATATGAGACTTTTAGGGTGGAGCTAGAGGAAGAAGAAGCAAGAGGAAGAGAGAGTGTAGCAACTCAAGAAAATGGCTAAGTGTTGTGAGAAAAAGAAAATAATGCATTAAGTGAAGAAATATCTTGTTAGTGTATATGCCCTAGAGGCCATTACTGTATCATACTAGTTTGTATATTACTTAATGGAAGCTTGGGATATTCACAGTTGTATAGACAGTCTAGCTCAAAATGGTAGTATGCTACTTGGTTTGTTTCTACTTCAATATGTGTATGTGTTTCTTTTAGCATATCGTTTATACATATTAGTGGAGCCCTTAGGATCATTGCTTGATTACCAGCATTGTGATGGCAGTCACAATAGTGGGGGCTGGGTAATCTACAAGCACATCCTTATACAGGTCCCTAGTCGTAGGATTATCGAGACAGGGCATCGATACTCCGGAGTAGACTACCGTATACGCTTCTCATCCCAGCAGGGGAGATGGTCTGTCCCACAGCCATTAGTACGTCGTACTGGAGATAGTATGCGTGTGCTCGTTTAGGTTACGAGTACACTGGACAGGACTCGTCGGGAACTATTGGTTGGTACTATACCTATCGTCGGATAACAGTTCCCAGGTGACAGGAGTAAAGCTAAGTCCGTCGACTTGACACTGCTACTTCACCTCGAGTGTGTTCCCACTGTACTTTGGTTACTACCCTACCACGGCTCAAAGAAGTCGTGCAAACAGGTAGTAGTTGGGTGCAGTCCCGAAGCACTTGGAGGCAGTAGCTGTTAGATAGGATTCGTCTCTCCCGTTGTTGGGGGATGATATCGCGCTGTGTCTAGGAGAGCCATTACACCAAGTCCCTGGCCAGGACAAGTGAGATTTACTGGTAGTGTTTCCAGTAGTTTCTCAGGGTATTCTGTGCTACACTCCGGCACGACTTGTACCGCTATTAGGGGTCTGACGTTTACTGCCCCCTAGGCCCGACATGCGATACTCATAGACGAACAGACCGGACTGTACGGAGATTGTCACATTAAGGCTCAGTAGGAGTTCGGATGGGTTTGCTGTTGGAGATATTGCCCTTAGAGTCAATTATTGGATCACTGGCACGTGATTGCAATGATTGAGGGAGGACCTATACCGGTAGGACAGTCTTACTCAAGATGATAGTATATTATCTGGTTTATCTTTATCATCGTATACTGCTTTAGGTGACCTTACAGGTCACTATTGCACGTTGATAGAGCCCCTAGGATTCTTGCTTGACTACCAGCAGTATGAGGGCGATCATATACGTGGGAGCTGGGGTCTATAAGCACATCCTTAAAAGGTCCCTAGTCGTGGGAGTTTCGAGACAGGGCATCGATACTTCAGAGTAGACTAGTGTATACAGTCGAGACCCCGATGAGGGGTGGTGGCCGGTCTCACAAGCCACTGGTGTCAGTTGGTTCACCTAAGATGTATACAGGTGCTCATTGGGTTATGAGTACACCGGACAGGACTCGCCGGGAACGTGTTAGTTGGTCTTATATCTGACGTCAGATAGCAGTTCCCTGGTGACATGTATACAGGTTAGTTCATCGACCTGAGATCGTCATTTGTCTCATGTGAGTTCCCACCATGCGTTTATTACTATCCTACCACGCTCAAAGGAGACGTGCAAAAAGGTTTTAGTTGGGTACAGTCCCGAGCCACATGGAGGCAGTGAGCGGATCTGCAGGGGTTCATCTCTCTCGGTACTGGGGGTAAGGTCGCGCTGTGTCTAAGAGAGCCATTACACAAAGCCATCGGCCGAGGCAGGAGATTTACTGGTAGGTATTCAAGTAGTATCTCAGGGTGTTCTGGACTATACTCCGACACGACTTGTACCGCTTTTGGGGGTCTGACTTTTACCAACCCCTAGGCCCGCCATGCGATGCTCATAGACGAACGGACCGGACTGTATGGATATTGTCACTGACAGGCTCAGTAGAGTGTCAGGATGAGTTCGCTCTTCGACGTCCCTTTTGGTCAATACCTGGTAGCCTGTTACGTATAGGCTAATACCTCTGACGTGCTAGTGGTTAAATCCACAACCAAAGTATTGACGAGTCTTTAGAGTCCCCCACAGACTAGTTTCTCAAGTTTCAGGCGAAACGCTGTAGGGGCCGTATGGAGATATGGCAGGGTTCGATCTTATCCTGGCGGTATTGTACGGATCATGATCGGACAGATAATACTAGTAGGCTTTGGTTTAAGCCGGATCCTAGTATTGTACAGTGTAGATTTTGTCTCTTTGCATTTGTATTCAGTGAAAATACAAATGCGGGTATGTATATACAGTCGCGGGGTTTTCCTGTAATTTATTACGGGATCAGTTTCTGAAGTTGCCAGTCTGTATTCCGTTCCGGCCAGTTTTCCTTTATTCCTTCTCGGCCGGATTTTTTCCGATGGAGGGGCTAATTTGCAAGTTTGCAAATTAGCTAAGTGGAGGGGTTTGTTTGTAAATGGGGATTATGATGGGTTAAGCATCTTTGCTTTTTTCATGATGGTTTTCATTTATGTGATGGGATTTGATTTGGAAAATGGTGTGACCATTTTCTTCTCATTTATCATACTTTTCTCCTCTTGTATAATTCCATTGGATTTTTCCCCTCCTCCATGATTGAGGCCGGCCACATCTTGGAGAAGAGAGAGGTTTTCATTTTAGTATGAGGGAAAAATCTTCATCTCACTCTTTGCTTGAAAAATGAGAGCTCCATTCTTTTTCAAAGATCATTTTTTCACCTCCATCAAAGGCAACTTCATAACCCCAAAGAGACAAGTCACTAAATTAGCCTACAGTATTTCTTGGGCATGTCGGCTTGCCAACTTCGTGCCCGAGTTGCCTCGGTCCAGAGATGGGAGCCCGTAATAGAACCCGGCGATGTGGTGCCCGTTCTGATGAGGAGCTGAAGACCGGAGATTCTGCGAGGAGATCGGAGTAGAGGCCGAAGACCGAAGGACACGGATCACTCGGTATAGCTTTCTACCCTTTCTCGTGTTTGCTAGGAGTAGGTTAATGGCCCGATCCGAGATTTTAGTGCGCGGTGGTGCTGGTTCTAGTTTTTAGAAAAGTTTCGTTTCTGCATTCCGGCGTCGGATTGACGGCCGGGGCGCCGCCGTGCACTTACACTGGTATCAGAGCCACGCCATTAACCTAGTCTAGCTTGCTCTAACGTGTTTACAAGTTCGATCGATCGGATTTTCCAAAAACCACATTTCCATGTCGCACTTTCTGTCGAATTTTTCCTTGCTCCAAAAATTATTTGGTATATTGGAAAAATACGTGCAGGGTTTTTTATGCATTCTGTGAAAATTTGGTCGGCTGATATTACTGTAGCGCGGCGGTTCATCTGCCAAAACAACGTTTTGGCCGCGGAACCGCCGCCGTTTTGTGGCCAAACCGTACCAAATTTCTACAGTGGTTTACTGACATGGAAATAGGATTTCTGGTATATTCTTTTTGGGCCCAGATGTCTTTGAGTGCTACAGTAGTGGATGGGGCCCACTTCGGAAAATTCAGTCGATCGAAAATTTTAAACATGTTAGTTCACAATATTTACATTATATCTGCGACCGTGAATGTCATTTGATCGGTAAATCTTGTCTAACTGCTATAGCTCTTTTAGACGGATTTGCGAACGTGACATTCACGTTGATGTTCTGTGTTGTGCTGTGATGTTGCGGATTGGTTGTGGGGGATAGCCTGGATGCAATGTTAGTACAGTTTTGGGTTTTTTTTATGTACATTTGATATTGCGGGGCGAGCGTCCGACATGTGGACTGCCGTTACTGCCTGTTTGTATATTATTCTTTTGGGGCATGACCGGGCTGAGGTCGATGTACCCGTTGTATATTTTACTTTCTGTACTAGGATTACCCCGTGGAGGGGTGCACTGGTAGCCTAGTTCTAGAGGGCAACGAGCCCGCATCTCATGGCATTGAGACGGAAGGGGCTTTACTCTAGAATTGGCGGGCTATTCGCCGCACTCGTAAGGGGTACAGGTTGACGCAGGAGGGGTACCCAAGTTACCGGATTCCGTGAAGTGCTGGGTGGTACATTCACGTTGCTGAAGGGGGCTACCTCGCTTCAGGTTTTGGCGGGTAACTTGCCGCGCCCGTAGGGGTCTAGGATTTCATTGCACAGGCTATACACATGACCAGAGGAACGCCGGGTTTCAGTAGCGGCTCTATGAAACCCGGGGATCCCAGATATCTGTATTGTTCTGTGATGCTTATTACATTTCTGTGATGTTGCATTTGATCACGCCTTGAGCGAATATTATATATTGATATATATAATAGTAGATGTTGTATATGTTTTGCATCCGTGCTAGTCCAGTCCCCGCTCTGTCGTTAGTTAAGTAACCTAACGGGTGATGACGGGACCCAGTGGCGAATGCGGATGGCATATACGTACATCATTATTTTCGTTCTTTATTGGTGTGATCAATTGATGGGACTGCGTTGATTCGGATCAATGCAAGTTAAACAAACCTATTCTAATGTTGTTGGAACATTTTTCAAAAAGATGTTATTGCAAGGACGTTCTCTTTTGTTTTGCACAGTGGTATTCGAGTATGAATATCCAGCTCCTAAGTCGACGAGGTAAGGGCCGAGATCCCTGTTAGTGTATATGCCCTAGAGGCCATTACTGTATCATACTAGTTTGTATATTACTTAATGAAAGCTTGGGATATTCACCTTGTATAGACAATCTTGCTCAAAATAGTAGTATGCTACTTGGTTTGTTTCTGCTTTAATGTGTACATGTGTTTATTTTAGTATATCACCTATACACATTAGTGGAGCCCTTAGGATCTTTGCTTGATTACCAGCGTTGTGATGGCTGTCACACTCATGAGGGCTGGGTAATCCACAAGCACATCCTTATGCAGGTCCCTAGTCGTAGGACTATCGAGACAGGGCATCGATACTCCGGAGTAGACTAGCGTATGCACTTCTCATCCCAGCAGGGGAGACGGTCTGTCCCACAGCCGTTAGTACGTCGTACTTGAGATAGTATGCGAGTGCTCGTTAGGTTACGAGTACACTGGACAGGACTCGTCGGGAACTGTTGGTTGGTACTATACCTATCGTCAGTTATCAGTTCCCAGGTGACATGAGTACAGCTTAGTCCGCTGACTTGACACTGTCACTTCACCTCGAGTGTGTTCCCACTGTACTTAGATTACTACCCTACCACGGCTCAAAGGAGTCGTGCAAACAGGTAGTAGTTGGGTGCAGTCCCGAAGCACTTGGAGGCAGTGACGGTTAGACAGGATTCGTCTCTCCCGGTATTGGGGGTTGATATCGCGCTGTGTCTAGGAGAGCCATTACACAAAGTCCCTGGCCAGGGCAAGCGAGATATACTGGTTGGTTTCCAGTGTTATCTCAGGGTGTTCTGGGCTACACTCCGGCATGACTTGTACCGCTATTAGGGGACTGACGTTTACCGCCCTCCCTAGGCCCGCCATACGATGTTCTCAGACGAACAGACCGGACTGTACGCAGATTGTCACATTCAGGCTCAGTAGGAGTTCAGATGGGTTTCACCTCGTCAGTCTTCTTGTCGGCATCTACCTGGGGACCATTACGCACAGCTAGTGCCGCTTGCGGTCTGTGGTTAAACCTACTGCCAGCATAGTGTCGAGTCTTTAGAGTCCCACACAGAAAGCTATCCTCCTTTAGGCAAAAGAGTAGAGATCGCATGGTTTTGCGACAGGTCGCATGGTTTTCCGACAGGGTTCGGTCACATCCGTGCAATTCTGCACGTTTAGTGTCCGGACAGTTAACACTAGCGGGCTTTGGTTTAAGCCAGATCCTAGTGTACGTTTTGGGATTGGTTTTATCTCGTTTGTATTCGTGTTCCTCAGAACGCGGATGCGGGTGTGTATGCACAGTTGACAGAGAGACAGAGGCAGAGGATTCTCATTGGGGTTGTTGACTGTTGACTGTTTACTTTTGCTAAAACCCTAATGAGAATATGAAATATGATTAAAAATAATATTAATTAAGTATTATAGTGACATGGTTGTTGAGGGGTTGACTTTGTTGACTTGTTGACTTTGTTGACCGGTTGACTAGGTTGGACTAGTTGACCATTATCATTACAATGGCTATCATTTCTTGCCAAAGACTTTTGCTTGCTTGTTTATTTTTGCAAAATGAGTGCATGAAATGATATGGCCATTTTGACTTGAACCATCATATAATACTCAATTACTATTATGAGTTATCATGATTTTGGATTATGAGAGCTTGGATGGAAAAATTCTTGCTCATTCATTCATTTGCTTTCTCTCTCTTGCTTGAGCTCTCCCTCTTCCTCTTGCTCTCTCTAGTTCATGGTTCACTTGTCTCATGTGTTGAGAAGCAAGAACCATTGAGATAAAACCCAACACACTCCTCTACTCATCCTGGTTCACAAGGTTTAGCAAACCAAGTGTTATACTTTCTTCTAATTTGAAGTGAAGCCAAAGGTAGAAGCTTTCAGGTGGATCCATTTTCGGCGCAAGGAGACGACGAGGTGAGGCTGATCCGACCACCGCAAGGAGTTGAAGACGAAGGAGATCAAGTTAAGGTATAACCACCTAACCGAGTAGGTAAAACTCTTGTTAGGATTGTTAGATAGTTGTTTAACAAAGATCCGTATTTTGAGTCCATGTTACCACCTCTAGAAAAATCGTTTTTCATTATTTCCGCAAGCCCGTAAGTACCGGGAGAGGTAACGTGGACTTACAGTGGTATTAGGGCCTAGTTAAACACTATCTAACATGTTAGCAAAGTAACTAGAAGTTCGATCGGAGAAAAAGTCACGAAACACGCCCGAAAAAATGAAGTTTCTGTCGATTCTGTATTCTGTTCAAAAAATAATAAATCTTGCACCAAAATTGACTCAGGCTTTTTTAAACCCACACAAGGAATTTGGTCCACCGACTCGGTCAAAGCGCCGTGGAAACGCGGCGAGAGCATGCTCCCGCCGCGGTTCCGCGGCCGAGTTGACTCGGTCGTTGAACAAGTTTCCTGCAGTGTGTTTCTGGGGTTGTTTTGGGATTTTTACAATATGATTTTTCTGCCCAGATTTTCCAGAAAGCAAAATTTGTTTTTGTGGTCTAAAAATCTGTATTTTGATCGAACTTCTAAAAACTTAAAGCTAACGGGTTATATCTGTGATGTGATATATGTATTGAACGTCCGCTAATCGCTATACGTCGATTAGTAGGGGTTATACATATCTGTGAGCTGTATTGTTGATGGTATGTGTATATGAATTCATTGGATTGTCGCGGATGAATAGCCGGGGGGTTGTGAGATGAGAGTTTTCTTTTCTTTCAATTCATGTAAATTTGTAATTGATGTAATATTATTTATATGGCTGCACAACCGGGATGAGGTTGTAGCCGTCATTGTATAATTTCTTTTACTGTTTTTGCTCCTAGGATAGACCTAAGGTGGGGTGCACAAACTACCGGGTATCTTGAAGTGCCGAGTGGCCTACTCACGGTGTTGAGGGAGGTTGCTTCGCTTCGGGTACTTGGCGGGTAGTTTGCCGCACCCGTAGGGGTCTAGGGTGGGGTCTTGGCTATTCATCGCGACCGTGTAATCCGCTCTTCGTTACAGGCTCGTACGGATTGCAAATTCCTAGTATATCCAATGTGTTCATCTGTGATCTGGAATGGCTATCATTGCATGTGACGAATGTGTATATCTATATATGATATCTATTTAGGCGTTGCTTATGTTTTGCATCCGCGCTAGTCCAGCCCCCGCTCTGTCGTTAGTTAAGTAACCTAACGGGTAATGACGGGGCCCCGTGGCTAATGCGGATGGCATAAGCGTTCGTCATATTTTCTTTTTTTTCTGCAATGGTAGGATTAAATGATGGGACGCATTAAATTAATGCATGAAAATAAACCAAAGTTGAATCGTTGGAACACTTTCAAAACCACTCAGTTTCTTTTCAAAAACAACTTTTAAAACGCGGAGCTTAAGCCACTCCTTTTAAAAGTTATCTCGTTCCATCGATTATATCAAGTTCACTACGTTCACGGTTTTGCCAAAACCATCCGTAGCCTTCCATCATTTCAGTTAAATATTCGGTAGTATTCAAGCTATGTATTTTGACCTTACGCCAAAGCATAGTGATTGGTAGCTGCCGGATATTAATCTGTTGCATAGATAGAATGCGTTGATTTGAGACAGTCGTACTGTCATTTTGGCCTACGTCAAGGGTAGGTACGGGTGGGTTCAAATTAACCTGGATAATGATGGGAAGAACTTGACATGTGACTTATGACATTTTGACCTCACGCCAAGATCATAAGAGCATGGGGCAGAAATCCACATTGAGAGTTTCAAAAGAACTGAAACTTACTAGCGCTGCATACCATTTGGAGTGTGATGATTCTGGTAGGATTCCTTCAGTTTTGTCACGCTATGATATTTGGATCCCGATCCTACTGTGAGTATATGCTCTTCCTCGGAAAATTTCTCACTTAACGATCAATGCTATAAACCAAGTAGGTGTCTAGAAAGGTGTTAGCGGGGCTATACCCACAGGGAAAAGAGGTTATTTAATTAAGGAACTTCGCGAAAGCGTTGGAAAACCTCCCTCGAAGTACCGACACTAGCCTGGCTGAACGGTTAAGCAAGTATTGTACGGTGAGATTGATCCTGACTAATTCTTCCTTTTTGGTTTGAGGAGGGATTCGAGAGACAGTGGGAGCCATCCTGTTTAGACAAATTAAAAACCACTCTAAACTTGGAAGAGCATCATGCTAAAGTGTTTCTTCTCTCTCTCCTAATTGCAGCGACCAAATATCATGACTGGACTTAAGTTACTACTAGATAAAAACATACTGACAGGGCCAAACTACAAAGACTGGTTCAGGAATGTCAAAATGGCAACCACTTATGACAAGTTGGGGTATCTCCTTACCACCAAAGCTCCCCCTGTCCCTGGTCCCAAAACTAGCGTCGCGGATAGGGAAATCCGTAAGACCTGGGAAATCGATTCCGCAAGGCCAAGTGCCTCATGCTTGCCTCTATGGACAATGAACATCAGAGGAGGCACGAGAATATGGACCTTGAATCCATATTTCTCCAAACAAAAGAACTGTATGGAGAGCAATCACGTATCGTAAGATACGAAGTCTCGAAAAAGCTATTTTCAGCGAGATTGGCCGTCGGATCATCGGTAGCGGAACACGTGCTTAAGATGATTGGCTTCATTGAGGAGCTCGTGGACCTTGGGACCACGTTAGAGAACGAGCTCTATACGGACTTGATTCTCCAGTCCCTTCCTTTCACTTACGCCCAGTTTATCTTGAACTTCAACTTGCAAGAAAAAGAAGTTGAACTTTCAGAACTCCTCAACATGCTGAGGAGTGCAGAGGGCACCCTACAGAAAGGTAGGGAAACATCCACTTTGTTTGTAGGAGGATCTTCCTCTTCTAGGTCCAAGGAGAAAGCCAAGGGAAAGAAGAAGAAAGCCCCCGCCAAATCAAGGGGCGGTGTTAGTAAAGTGGATACGAAGGGAAAGACAAAAGCAATAAAGGTAGCGGGAAAGCTTGTGGGAAAGGAAGAATGCTTTTACTGTCATAAGAGTGGACACTGGAAAAACGATTGCAGGGCTTGGATGGCCAGAACCCAGGATCTGAAGCAAGTTGCGGCTTCAGCTTCAGCTTCAGGTGTGTATGTTATTGAAAACTGTCTATCAATAAACTGTACATCCTGGGTATTGGATACCGGATCAGGATCTCATATCTGTAATTCTTTACAGGCACTGAGAAAGCGTAGGGTTTTGAAGTGTAAGTCCACGTTGCCCACCCCGGTACTTGCGGGGAGGCGGAAAACGGAATAAAAATCGGATTTTTATGAGCTTAGGCAACATGGACTACACTATGAAGGATCTTTGCTAAACAAAAACAAGCTAAAGCTAAATAGAAACTAGCTAAGTGCTAGAAAGGTTATACCTTGGGCTTTATGTCCTTCTCTCCTTGCTCCTTGGAGTGGTGGAAGGAGGTCACCTTTGTCGTCTTCTCACGTTGAAGAAAGATCCACCCGAAAGCCTCAACCTTTGGCTTCAACTCCAAGCTAGAAGTAACTAGGGAGCAAGAAGTGCTAATCCTTGAACCCTAGATGAGATTAGAGATTATCAAGAGAGGGTTTTTCTCAAGCTCAAGTGTTTCTCAACACATGAGAGGGGAGAGCTTGAGGGAGAGGAAGAACAAGAGAGAGAAAAGGAATGATAGAATGAGAGAATAATAACCATTCTCACATATATGTGTGAATTATTGTAATTAGATAATTAGCTAGATAATTGTCATGGTTAATCAAGACATGACCATTATCATTTCATTTTTAATGCAATTTGCAAGGATCAAAGAGCATCTTCCAAATGAAATGATGATGGTCAAAGTGTCAACAAGGTCAACAAGTCAAGATAGGTCAAATGGTCAACAACCATAACCATGCACAATTATTAAACTAATATCAATTAACAATAATACACACATAAGCATTAGGGTTAATAAAATGACAATAGTCATTAACCCTAATCAAGGTCCTCTCCCTCTGTCTCAAGCAACTGTGCATACGCACCCGTATTCGTGATCCGAGGAACACGAATACAATGAGAAAAACCAATCCCAAATCATATACTAGGATCCGGCTTAAACCAAAGACCGCTAGTATAAACTGTCCGGACAGCAAACGTGCACAAGTGCGCGGATGTGAACGAACCATGTCGCAAAACCATGCGACCTCTACTCATTTTGCCTAAAGGCGAATAGCTCTCTGTGTGGGACTCTAAAGACTCGACACTACGCTGGCAGTGGGTTTAACCACAGACCGCAAGCGGCACTAGCTGTACGTAACGGTGCCCAGGTAGATGTCGATAAGAAGACTGACGAGGTGAACCCCATCTGAACTCCTACTGAGCCTGTATGTGACAATCTCCGTACAGTCCGGTCTGTTCGTCTGATACATCGCATGGCGGGCCTAGGGGGGCGGTGAACGTCAGTCCCCTAATAGCGGTACAAGTCGTGTCGGAGTGTAGCCTAGAACACCCTGAGATAACACTGGAAACCTACCAGTATATCTCGCTTGCCCTGGCCAGGGACTACT
This sequence comes from Agapanthus africanus, assembly GCA_030015575.1. Lineage (NCBI taxonomy): Eukaryota > Viridiplantae > Streptophyta > Magnoliopsida > Asparagales > Amaryllidaceae > Agapanthus > Agapanthus africanus. Next base: position 61,972,883 of record JASDDO010000029.1, read on the forward strand.
CGTGTAATGGCTCTCCTGGACACAGCACGATGTCAACCCCTAATACCGGGAGAGACGAATCCTGTCTAACCGTCACTTCCTCCAAGTGCTTCGGGACTGCACCCAGAAACTACCTATTTGCACGACTCCTTTGAGCCGTGGTAGGGTAGCAATCAAAGTGCAGTGGGAACACACTCGAGGCGAAGTGACAGTGTCAAGTCAGCGGACTAAGCTGTACTCATGTCACCTGGGAACTGATAACTGACGATAGGTATAATACCAACCAACAGTTCCCGACGAGTCCTGTCCAGTGTACTCGTAACCTAACGAGCACCCGCATACTATCTCAAGTACGACGTACTGACGGCTGTGGGACAGACCGTCTCCCACGCTGGGATGAGAAGCGCATACGCTAGTCTACTCCGGAGTATCGATGCCCTGTCTCGATAGTCCAACGATTAGGGACCTGTATAAGGATGTGCTTATAGATCACCCAGCTCCCACGAGTGTGAGCGCCATCACAACGCTGGTAATCAAGCGAAAATCCTAAGGGCTCTACTAATATGTATAACAGCGATATGCTAAAAGAAACACATGCACATATTAAAGCAGAGACAAACCAAGTAGCATACTACCATTTCGAGCAAGATTGTATATACAACTGTGAATATCCCAAGCTTCCATCAAGTAATATACAAATTAGTATGATACAGTAATGGCCTCTAGGGCATATACACTAATAATCTCCCACTTGCACTAAGGTCATGTACTGGCGTATCGAAGACCTATCATCTCGATCAGCCCCTCGAACTGAGTCTGGGGCAAGGCCTTGGTGAATGGATCTGCTGTGTTATCTTCTGAAGCAATCCTCCGAACCTCGATCTCCTGGCGATCTACGATCTCCTTGGTCAGGTGATACCGCCTCAAGATGTGTCTGGATTTCTGATGTGACCTGGGTTCCTTCGCTAAAGCTATAGCCCCGTTGTTGTCGCAATACAGAGGTATTGGGTCAACAATGGACGGAACCACCTGAAGTTCTCTCAAGAACTTCCTCATCCAGACAGCTTCTTTTGCGGCATCAGATGCAGCGATGTATTCCGCTTCCATAGTCAAGTCAGCAATGGTTTCCTATTTGGAGCTTTTCCAACACACCGCCCCTCCATTGAGGATAAAGACAAAACCCGACATGGACTTGGAATCATCCTTGTCACTCTGGAAGCTGGAGTCAGCAAAGGCCTCAATCTGCAGGTCTTTTCCGCCATACACCAAGAACATCTCCTTAGTCCTTCTCAGGTACTTGAGAATGTTCTTTACTACTATCCAATGTTTCTCCCCAGAGTTTGACTAATACCTGCTTACCACACTCAGTGCATAAGCCACATCCGGTCTGGTACACAACATCGCATACATTATAGAGCCTACCGCAGAAGCGTAGGGTATAATAGACATGCGATCCATCTCCAAATCAGTCTTGGGAGACATCTCTTTGGAGAGGGTGATCCCGTGACAAGCCGGTAGATTAACGCGCTTGGAATCTTCCATACCGAATCTCTTCAGTATGGTGTCGATGTACCTGGACTGTGAAAGTCCTAATATCCTCTTGGATCTGTCACGGTAGATCCGGATACCTAGAATGTATGAGGCATCACCCAGGTCTTTCATGGAGAACCTGTATGACAAGAACCCCTTGACAGATTGTAGCATAGGAATGTCATTACCTATTTAGAGAATGTCATCCACGTATAAAACGAGGAATACTACAGTTCTCGCTACAAATCTACAATAGATGCATGGTTCATCTGGATTTTTGATAAAGCCAAATTCCTTGACCGTTTCATCAAAACAGATGTTCCAACTCTGCGATGCCTGCTTTAGTCCATAAATGGACTTAAGCAACTTGCACACCTTTCCGCTGCTCCCACTCTGAATGAAACCCTCTGGCTGATCCATATAGACACACTCCTCTAAATGTCCATTTAGAAGAGCTGTCTTTACGTCCATCTGCCAAATCTCATAATCGTGGAAGGCAGCAATGGCAAGAAGGATCTGAATGGATTTCAGCATAGCTACTGGAGAAAAGCTTTCGTCATAGTCCAAACCAGGTCGCTGACGAAAACCCTTTGCTACCGGTCTAGCTTTATAGGTCTAAACCTGTCCATCTACACCAATCTTCCTTTTGAAGATCCACTTGCATCCTACGGGTTTTACCCCATCTGGAGCAATGTCCAACGTCCATACTTTGTTGGTGTACATGGACTCCATTTCGGTCCGCATTGCATCCAGCCATTTTACCGAGTCGACGCTCTGAATGGCTTGCTGGAAGCTAGTAGGCTCATCAAAGTCTATGATGCAGTCCTCTCTATCCCCGTCAATGAGAAAACCGTAGTATCTCTCGGGCGGATGAGACTGCCTACTACTCCTGCGGAGTGGCGTGGGAATGTCCTGATCTTTCGAACCCTCTGGTTCAACCAAGCTTTCAGTAATAGCTCGTGGTTCTGGAATTTCTTCCAGTTCTATTGCGCTCCCACTTAATTCTTTTTCTATGAACTGGTGTTCTAGAAAGTGGGCATGGCGAGAAACAAGGACTTTTTGTTCCTCTTCGCAATAGAAGAAATATCCCTTGGAGCTCTTTGGATATCCCACAAACTTGCACTGTACTGAGCGTGCCTCGAGCTTGTCCGCATGCTGCTTTTTTACAAAAGCTGGACATCCCCATGTCTTAATGTGATTAAGATAGGGTCTCTTCCCACACCACATCTGATATGGTGTAGTAGGCACAGTCTTAGTTGGAACTCGGTTCAAAAGGTTTGCAGCTGATTCTAGCGCATATCCCTAGAACGATCGCGGCAACTCAGCGTTACTCATCATGGACCGTACCATATCCAATAGAGTTCGTCTCTCCGATACACCGTTATGTTGCGGAGTGTATGGAGGAGTAAGCTGAGAGAGAATTCCATTCTCTTTTAAGTAACCCAGGAACTCGGCACTCAAGTATTCACCACCTCGATCAGATCTCAGTGCCTTGATACTTTTGCTTGTTTTTTTTTCTTCTTCATTCTTATATTCCTGGAATTTTTCAAAAGCCTCGGATTTATGTTTCATTAAGAAGACATAACCGTACCTTGAAAAGTCATCCGTAAAAGTAATGATGTAAGAATAACCGCTTCGTGCATGTATAGACATTAGACCGCACACGTCGCTGTGTACGAGTCCCAAGAGCTCGCTCGCTCTTACTCCGTATCTAGTGAACGGAGTCTTTGTCATCTTTCCCTTGAGACAGGATTGACAAGTTGCATACGATTGATATTCGAACGAATCCAAATATCCTTCTGCATGTAACTTAGTCAACCTTCTCTCATTGATGTGACCCAGTCTACAATGCCATAAGAAAGTTTTATTGATTTCTGGAGACTTTCTTTTGTGTGTATTCTGGATATTGAAAATCTGTGGCTGGTTTAATACGTATATATCGTTGTTCAATGTACCTGACCCAATCAAAACTAGATTAAGGTGAATGTTCACTACATTACTCACAAATGCAAATTCATAACCTTCTTTAGATAATAAAGATACAGAAATGATATTACAGGTTGCATTTGGTACATAATAACAACTACGCAAAACCAAAAAGTGTCCATCCGACAATCCCAGGTGATAGTCCCCCACGGCCTCAGCATCCATGCTAGCACCGTTTGCAACTCTGAGGGTCATGTCACCTGCCTTCAAAACTCTACGCTTTCTCAACGCCTGCAAAGAATTACAAATATGAGATCCTGATCTGGTATCCAATACCCAGGATGTAGAGTTTATTGATAGACAGTTTTCAATAACATACACACCTGAAGCTGAAGCTGCAACTCGCTTCAAATCCTGTGTTCTGGCTTTCCAAGCCTTGCAATCTTGTTTCCAGTGACCACTTTTGTGACAATAGAAGCATTCTTCCTTCCCCACCAGCTTTCCCGCTATCTTTGTTGCTTTTCCTTTTCCCTTCGTATCCACTTTACCGACACCGCCTCTTGGTTTGGCATGGGCTTTCTTCTTCTTGCCCTTGGCTTTCGCCCTGGACCTAGAAGAGGAAGATCCTCCTACAAACAAAGTGGATGTCTCCCTACCCTTCTGTAGGGTGCCCTCAGCACTCCTCAACATGTTCAGAAGCTCGGAAAGTTCAACCTCCTTTCCTTGCATGTTCAAGTTAAGAATAAACTGGGCGTAAGTGGAAGGAAGGGACAGGAGAATCAAATCAGTATAGAGTTCATTCTCCAACGTGGTCCCAAGGTCCGCGAGCTCCTCAATGTAGCCAATCATCTTAAGCACGTGTTCCGCTACCGATGATCCGACGGCCAACCTTGCCGAAAACAACTTCTTCGACACTTCGTATCTTGCGATACGAGACTGCTCTCCATACAGTTCTTTTGTATGAAGAAATATGGACTCTAGGTCCATATTCTCGTGCCTCCTCTGATGTTCGTTGTCCATCGAGGCTAGTACGAGGCATCTGGCCTTCGCGCAATCTATTTCCCAGGTCTTGTAGATTTCCCTATCTAAGACACTGGTTTTGGGACCTGGGACAGGGGGAGCTTTGGTGTTAAGGACATACCCCAACTTGTCGTAAGTGATTGCCATCTTGACATTCCTGAGCCAATCTTTGTAGTTTGGCCCTGTCAATATGTTTTTATCTAGTAATAACTTAAGTCCGGTCATGTTGAATGGTCGCTGCAATTAGGAGAGAGAAAAGAAACACTTTAGCATGATGCTCTTGCAAGTTTAGAGTGGTTTTTAATTTGTCTAAACTGGATGGCTCCCACTGTCTCTCGAATCCATTCTCAAACCGTAAAGAAAGGAGTAGTCAGGATCAATCTCACCGTACAATACTTGCTTAACCGTTCAGCCAGGCCAGTGTCGGTACTTCGAGGGAGGTTTTCCAACGCTTTCGCGAAGTTCCTTAATTAAGTAACCTCTTTTCCCTATGGGCGTAGCCCTGCTAACACCTTTCTAGACACCTACTAAGTTTATAGCATTGATCGTTAAGTGAGAGTTTTCCCGAGGAGTAGCATATACTCACAGTAGGATCGGGATCCAAATATCATCGCGTGATAAAACCGAAGGAATCCTACCAGAATTATCACACTCCAAATGGTATGCAGCGCTAGCAAGTTTCAGTACTTATGAAACTCCCGATTTGGATTTTTGCCCCATGCTCTTATGACCTTGACTTTGGCCAAAATATCATAAGTCACATGTCAAGTTCTACCCGTCATTTTCCTGGTTAATTTGGACCCACCCGTACCTACCCTTGACTTTGGCCAAAATGGCAGCACGACTCTCCCAAACCAACGCATCTATCTATGCTACACATGAATACCCAATAGCTACCAATCACTATGCCTTGACTTTGGCCAAAATACATAGCTTGAATACTTTTTGACCATTCATGTGGAATGACGGAGGGCTACGAATGGTTTTGGCGAAACCGTGAACGTAGTGAACTTGATATAATCGATGGAACGAGATAGCTTTTAAAAGGAGTGGTTCAAGCTCCGTGTTTAAAAGTTTAGTTTTGAAAAGAACCGAGTGTTTTTCAAAGGGTTCCAATCGACTTTTACTTGGTTTATTTTCTTGCATTAGTTCTTTTAATGCGTCCCATCATTTAATCCTACCATTGCAGAAAACAACCAAAATATAACGTACGCTTATGCCATTCGCATTCGCCACGTGGCCCCGTCATCACCCGTTAGGTTACTTAACTAACGACAGAGCGGGGGCTGGGCTAGCGCGGCTGTAAAACATAAGCAACGCCTAAATAGTTATCATATATAAATATATAGCAATGATAGACATTACAGATCACAGATGAATACATTGGATATACTAGGAATCCGCAATCCGTTGGAGCCTGCAACGAAAAGCGGATTACACGGTCGCGGTGAATAGCCAATACCCCACCCAAGACCCCTACGGGTGCGGCAAACTACCCGCCAAGTACCCGAAGCGAAGCAACCTCCCTCATCACCGTGAGTAGGCCACTCGGCACTTCGAGATACCCGGTAGTTTGTGCACCCCCTCCATGGGTCTATCCTAGGAGCAAAAACAGTAAAAAGAATTATACAATGACGGCTACAACCCCGACCTGGTTGTGCGGCCATACAAATAATATTATTACATCAATTTACATATTACAATGAATGAAAGAAAAAACAACACTCATCTCACATCCACCCCGGCTATTCATCCGCGACAATCCAACCCATTCATATACACATACCATCATCAATCACAGATCACAGATATGTATAACCCCGATTAATCGACATATAGCGATTAGCCGACGTTCAATACATATAAACATCACAGATATAACCTTTTAGTCAAAGTGTATTGAAGTTCGGAAAAAAATACGGATTTATAGGACCCAAAAACAAATTTCTATTCTGGAAAATCTGGGCACATATAAACCATCTTAAAAATCCTAAAACCAAGCCATAAGAAAACTGCACCAAACTCGACTCAGTGAGGAGTCAAAACGGCGGCGGTTCCGTGGCAATAGCTTGCTATTGCCGCTGAACCGCGGCGGTTTAGACGACTCACTGGACCGGGTTTGCTGTGCTTCTTAAGAAAACCCTGAGATGATTTTTGGAGTATGACAAATTTTATTTCGAACATAAAAAATTTTAACAGAAACTTAGGGTTTTTAAAACTCGGTTTTTCGATTTTTCCGATTCGAACTTCGATACACTCTATTACCTAGCTAGTTTATGTTTAGTTAGGCTCTGATACCACTGTAAGTCCACATTGCCCACCCCGGTACTTGCGGGGAGGCGGAAAACGGAATAAAAATCGGATTTTTATGAGCTTAGGCAACATGGACTACACTATGAAGGATCTTTGCTAAACAAAAACAAGCTAAAGCTAACTAGAAACTAGCTAAGTGCTGGAAAGGTTATACCTTGGGCTTTATGTCCTTCTCTCCTTGCTCCTTGGAGTGGTGGAAGGAGGTCACCTTTGTCGTCTTCTCACGTCGAAGAAAGATCCACCCGAAAGCCTCCAACTTTGGCTTCAACTCCAAGCTAGAAGTAACTAGGGTGCAAGAAGTGCTAATCTTTGAACCCTAGATGAGAGTAGAGATTATCAAGAGAGGGTTTTTCTCAAGCTCAAGTGTTTCTCAACACATGAGAGGGGAGAGCTTGAGGGAGAGGAAGAACAAGAGAGAGAAAAGGAATGAGAGAATGAGAGAATAATAACCATTCTCACATATATGTGTGAATTATTGTAATTAGATAATTAGCTAGATAATTGTCATGGTTAATCAAGACATGACCATTATCATTTCATTTTTAATGCAATTTGCAAGGATCAAAGAGCATCTACCAAATGAAATGATGATGGTCAAAGTGTCAACAAGGTCAACAAGTCAAAATAGGTCAAATGGTCAACAACCATAACCATGCACAATTATTAAACTAATATCAATTAACAATAATACACACATAAGCATTATGGTTAATAAAATGACAATAGTCATTAACCCTAATCAAGGTCCTCTCACTCTGTCTCAAGCAACTGTGCATACGCACCCGTATTCGTGATCCGAGGAACACGAATACAATGAAAAAAACCAATCCCAAATCATATACTAGGATCCGGCTTAAACCAAAGCCCGCTAGTATAAACTGTCCGGACAGCAAACGTGCACAAGTGCGCGGATGTGAACGAACCCTGTCGCAAAACCATGCGACCTCTACTCATTTTGCCTTAAGGCGAATAGCTCTCTGTGTGGGACTCTAAAGACTCGACACTACGCTGGCAGTGGGTTTAACCACAGATCGCAAGCGGCACTAGCTGTACGTAACGGTCCCCAGGTAGATGTCGATAAGAAGACTGACGAGGTGAACCCCATCTGAACTCCTACTGAGCCTGTATGTGACAATCTCCGTACAGTCCGGTCTGTTCGTCTGATACATCGCATGGCGGGCCTAGGAGGGCGGTGAACGTCAGTCCCCTAATAGCGGTACAAGTCGTGTCGGAGTGTAGCCCAGAACACCATGAGATAACACTGGAAACCTACCAGTATATCTCGCTTGCCCTGGCCAGGGACTACTCGTGTAATGGCTCTCCTGGACACAGCGCGATGTCAACCCCCAATACCGGGAGAGACGAATCCTGTCTAACCGTCACTGCCTCCAAGTGCTTCGGGACTGCACCCAAAAACTACCTGTTTGCACGACACCTTTGAGCCGTGGTAGGGTAGCAATCAAAGTGCAGTGGGAACACACTTGAGGCGAAGTGACAGTGTCATGTCAGCGGACTAAGCTGTACTCATGTCACCTGGGAACTGATAACTGACGATAGGTATAATACCAACCAACAGTTCCCGATGAGTCCTGTCCAGTATACTCGTAACCTAACGAGCACCCGCATACTATCTCAAGTACGACGTACTGACGGCTATGGGACAGACCGTCTCCCACGCTGGGATGAGAAGCGCATACGCTAGTCTACTCCGGAGTATCGATGCCCTGTCTCGATAGTCCAACGACTAGGGACCTGTATAAGGATGTGCTTATAGATCACCCAGCTCCCACGAGTGTGAGCGCCATCACAACGCTGGTAATAAAGTGAAAATCCTAAGGGCTCTACTAATATGTATAACAGCGATATGCTAAAAGAAACACATGCACATATTAAAGCAGAGACAAACCAAGTAGCATACTACCATTTCGAGCAAGATTGTATATACAACTGTGAATATCCCAAGCTTCCATCAAGTAATATACAAACTAGTATGATACAGTAATGGCCTCTAGGGCATATACACTAACATGAAGGCAGGTGATATGACCCTCAAAGTTGCAAACGGAGCTAGCATGGATGCTGAGTCCGTGGGGGACTATCACCTGGGGTTGTCAGATGGACACGTTTTGGTTTTGCGTAATTGCTATTTTGTACCCAATGCAACTTGTAATATCATTTCTGTATCTTTATTATCTAAAGAAGGTTATGAATTTGCATTTGTAAGTAATGTTGTAAACATTCACCTTAATCAAGTTTTGATTGGGTCGGCTACATTAAGCAATGGTATATACGTACTAAACCAACCACAGATTTTCAATGTCCAGAATACACACAAAAGAAAGTCTCCGGAAATAAACCAGGCTTTCTTATGGCATTGTAGACTGGGTCGCATCAATGAGAGAAGGTTGACGAAATTACATACAGAAGGATATTTGGATCCGATCGAATATCAATCGTATGCCACTTGTCAATCCTGTCTCAAAGGAAAGATGACAAAGACTCCGTTCACTGGACACGGAGTAAGAGCGAGCTCGCTCTTGGGACTCGTACAAAGCGACGTATGCGGTCCAATGTCTACACATGCGCGAAGCGGTTATTCTTACTTCATTACTTTTACGGATGACTTTTCAAGGTACGGATATGTCTTCTTAATGAAATATAAATCCGAAACCTTTGGAAAATTCCAGGAATATAAGAATGAAGTAGAAAAACAAAGAGGCAAAAGTATCAAGACACTATGATCTGATCGAGATGGTGAATACTTAAGTGCCGAATTCATGGATTACTTAAAAGAGAATGATATTCTCTCTCAGCTTACTCCACCATACACTCCGCAACATAATGGTGTATCGGAGAGACGGAACCGGACCCTATTGGATATGGTACATTCCATGATGAGTAACACTGAGTTACCGCGATCATTCTGGGGATATGTACTAGAATCAGCTGCATACCTTTTGAACCGAGTTCCAACTATGACTGTGCCTACCACACCATATGAGATATGGAGTGGGAAGAAACCCTATCTTCAATATCTGAAGATCTGGGGATGTCCGGTTTTTGTCAAAAAGCAACATGTGGACAAACTCGAGGCACGCTCAGTACTGTGCAAGTTTGTGAGATACCCAAAAAACTCCACGGGGTATCTCTTCTATTACGCAGAGGAACAAAAGATCAATGTTTCTCGTAATGCCCATTTTCTGGAACACCAGTTCTTAGAAAAGGAAACAAGTGAGAGCGAAATAGAACTGGAAGAAATTCCAGAACCACAAACTATTACTGAAAGCTTAGTAGAGCGAAAAGGTTCAAAAGAACATGACATTCCTACGCCGCTCCGCAGGAGTAGTAGGCAGTCTCATCCGCCCGAGAGATACTACGGTTTTCTCATAGACGGGGATAGAGAGGATTGCATCATTGATTATGATGAGCCGACTAGCTTCCAGCAGGCTATTCAGAGCGTTGACTCGGTAAAATGGCTGGATGCAATGCGGACCGAAATGGAGTCCATGTACACCAACAAAGTATGGATGTTGGACGTTGCTCCAGATGGGGTAAAACCCGTAGGATGCAAGTGGATCTTCAAAAGGAAGATTGGTGTAGATGGACAGGTTGAGACAAATAAAGCTAGACTTGTTGCAAAGTGTTTTCGTCAAAGATCTGGTTTGGACTATGACGAAACCTTTTCTCCAGTGGCTATGCTGAAATCCATTCGGATCCTTCTTGCCATTGCTGCCTTCCACGATTATGAGATTTGGCAGATGGACATAAAGACCGCTTTTCTGAATGGAAATTTATAGGAGTGTGTCTATATGGACCAGCCAGAGGGTTTCATTCAGAGTGGGAGCAACAGAAAGGTGTGCAAGTTGCTTAAGTCCATCTATGGACTAAAACAGGCATCGCGGAGTTGGAACATATGTTTTGATGAGACGGTCAAAGAATTTGGCTTTATCAAAAATCCAGATGAGCCATGCATCTATAGTAGATTTGCAGCAAGAACTGTCGTATTCCTCGTATTGTACGTGGATGACATTCTTCTGATAGGAAATGACATTCCTATGCTACAATCTGTCAAGAGATTCTTATCACACAGGTTCTCCATGAAAGACCTGGGTGATTCCTCGTACATTCTGGGGATCCGGATTTTTCATGACAGATCCGAAAGGATTTAGGACTTTCACAGTCCAGGTACATCGACACCATACTGAAAAGATTCAGTATGGAAGATTCCAAGCGCGGTAATCTACCGGCTTGTCACGGAATCACCCTCTCCAAAGAGATGTCTCCTAAGACTGATTTGGAAATGGATCGCATGTCTATTATACCCTACGCTTCTGCGGTAGGCTCTATAATGTATGCGATGTTGTGTACCAGACCAGATGTAGCTTATGCACTGAGTGTGGTAAGCCGGTATCAGTCAAACCCTGGGGAGAAATACTGGATAGCGGTAAAGAACATTCTCAAGTACATGAGAAGGACTAAGGAGATGTTCTTGGTGTATGGCGGAAAGGACCTCCAGATCGAGGCCTTTGCTGACTCCAGCTTCCAGAGTGACAAGGATGATTCCAAGTCCATATCGGGTTATGTCTTTACCCTCAATGGAGGGGCGGTGTGTTGGAAGAGTTTCAAACAGGAAACCGTTGCTGACTCGACGATGGAAGCGGAATATATCGCTGCTGCAGATGCCGCAAAAGAAGCCGTCTGGATAAGGAAGTTCTTAACTGAACTTCAGGTGGTTCCGTCCATTGTTGATCCAATACCTCTGTATTGCGACAACAACGGGGCTATAGCTTTAGCGAAGGAACCCAGGTCCCATCAGAGATCTAGACACATCTTGAGGCGGTATCACCTGATCAAGGAGATCGTGGGTTTCCAGGAGATCGAGGTTCGGAGAGTTGCTACGGAAGATAACACTGTTGATCCATTCACGAAGGCCTTACCCCAGACTCAGTTCGAGCGGCTGATCGAGATGATAGGTCTTCGATACGCCAGTACATGGCCTTAGTGCAAGTGGGAGATTGTTAGTGTATATGCCCTAGAGGCCTTTACTGTATCATACTAGTTTTTATATTACTTAATGGAAGCTTGGGATATTCACCTTGTATAGACAATCTTGCTCAAAATAGTAGTATGCTACTTGGTTTGTTTCTGCTTTAATGTGTACATGTGTTTATTTTAGTATATAACCTATACACATTAGTGGAGCCCTTAGGATCTTCGCTTGATTACCAGCGTTGTGATGGCTGTCACACTCGTAGGGGCTGGGTAATCCACAAGCACATCCTTATGCTGGTCCCTAGTCGTAGGACTATCGAGACAGGGCATCGATACTCCGGAGTAGACTAGCGTATGCGCTTCTCATCCCTGCAAGGGAGACGGTCTGTCCCACAGCCGTCAGTACGTCGTACTTGAGATAGTATGTGGGTGCTCGTTAGGTTACGAGTACACTGGACAGGACTCATCGGGAACTGTTGGTTGGTACTATACCTATCGTCAGTTATCAGTTCCTAGGTGACATGAGTACAGCTTAGTCCGCTGACTTGACACTGTCACTTCACCTCGAGTGTGTTCCCACTGTACTTAAATTACTACCCTACCATGGCTCAAAGGAGTCGTGCAAACAGGTAGTAGATGGGTGCAGTCCCAAAGCACTTGGAGGCAGTGACGGTTAGACAGGATTCGTCTATCCCGGTATTGGGGGTTGATATTGCGCTGAGTCTAGGAGAGCCATTACACAAAGTCCCTGGACAGGGCAAGCGAGATATACTGGTTGGTTTCCAGTGTTATCCCAGGGTGTTCTGGGCTACACTCCGACACGACTTGTACCGCTATTAGGGGATTGACGTTCACCGCCCCTCTAGGCCCGCTATGCGATGTTCTCAGACGAACAGACCGGACTGTACGCAGATTGTCACATTCAAGCTCAGTAGTAGTTCAGATGGGTTTCACCTCATCAGTCTTCTTGTCGGCATCTACCAGGGGACCGTTATGCACAGCTAGTGCCGCTTGCGGTCTGTGGTTAAACCCACAGCCAGCGTAGTGTCGATTCTTTAGAGTCCCACACAGAAAGCTATTCACCTTTAGGCAAAAGAGTAGAGGTTGCATGGTTTTGCGACAGGGTTCGGTCACATCTGTGCACTTCTGCACGTTTAGTGTCCGGACAGTTAACACTAGCGGGCTTTGGTTTAAGCCAGATCCTAGTGTACGTTTTGGGATTGGTTTTATCTCGTTTGTATTCGTGTTCCTCCGAACACGGATGCGGGTGTGTATGCACAGTTGACAGAGAGACAGAGGCAGAGGATTCTCATTGGGGTTGTTGACTGTTGACTGTTGACTTTTGCTAAAACCCTAATGAGAATATGAAATATGATTAACAATAATATTAATTAAGTATTATAGTGACATGGTTGTTGAGCGGTTGACTTTGTTGACTTGTTGATTTTATTGACCGGTTGACTAGGTTGGACTAGTTAACCATCATCATTACAATGGCTATCATTTCATGGCAAAGACTTTTGCTTGCTTGTTTCCTTTTGCAAAATGAGTGCATGAAATGATATGGCCATTTTGACTTGAACCATCACATAATACTCAATTACTATTATGAGTTATCATGATTTTGGATTATGAGAGCTTGGATGGCAAAAGTCTTGCTCATTTATTCATTTGCTTTCTCTCTCTTACTCTCTCTCTAGTTCATGGTTCACTTGTCTCATGTGTTGAGAAGCAAGAACCATTGAGATAAAACACGACACACTCCTCTACTCATCCTAGTTCACAAGATTTAGCAAACCAAGTGTTCTAGTTTCTTCTAGTTTGAAGTGAAGCCAAAGGTAGAAGCTTTCAGATGGATCCATCTTCGGCGGAAGGAGACGACGAGGTGAGGCCGATCCGACCACCGCAAGGAGTTGAAGACGAAGGAGATCAAGTTAAGGTATAACCACCTAACCGAGTAGGTAAAACTCTTGTTAGGATTGTTAGATAGTTGTTTAACAAAGATCCGTATTTTGAGTCCATGTTACCACCTCTAGAAAAATCGTTTTTCATCATTTCCACAAGCCCGTAAGTACCGGGAGAGGTAACGTGGACTTACAATCCCTTCACCGGGAATGACCCCTTGGACAAAAGTTTGCGTCAGGGCAATAACTTCACTATAGCCGATTACTTTTGCTTTACATCGTGGTATTCAGTTGGAATATCCTGCACCTCATTCTACGGGGAAAGAGCCGAGATCCCTTCACCGGGAGTGACCTCTTTAGAAAAGGTTTTCGTCACTATATTTTTATAAAGCTATCCGGTTCCTTCAACGGTATCAAGTTCATTACGTTAAAGGTTTTTCGCCAGAAACCATTCGTAGCCCTCCGTCGTTACAGACGGGTAGCATGTAGTATTCATGCTATGTTTGTTGACCTTCGTCAAGGCATAGTGTATGGTAACTGCTTGTTACCTTTCTGCTGCATAGATAGATGCGTTGGTTTGGGACAGTCGTATAGCCTTGTTGACCTTCGTCAATGGCTTGTACGGGTGGGTTCAAATTAACCTGGACAATGACGGGTAGAACTTGACATGTGACTTATGATTTGTTGACCTTTGTCAAGGTCATAAGAGCATGGGGCAAAAATCACATCGGGTGTTTCTAAAGAAACTGAAACTTGCCAGATATGCGCATACCTTCTGGAGTGTGATAATGTGAGCGGATTCCCTCACGTTATCATGCGATGATAGTTGGATCCCGATTCCCACTGATGAGTTGGTTTACTCCTCGGGTGATCCCGACTAATTCTTCTTTCAGGTTTGGTGGAGAATTTGACGGTACAGTGGGAGGTTTCCTGATTAGATAAAGTGATAACCATTCTGATCTAGGCTAGAGTGCACACTGAGTGTTTCTTTTCTCTCTCTCTTTGGCAGCGACCTTGACCCGACCCTTCACTATGACTCAGTGACCAAGTTGACCGAACCTTCTTAAACACTGGCTTTTGGATTGTCGGAGTTGCATACCTCTTTGCCACTCCTACTTTTGCCCTTTTCTCCAGAACACACCGTATTACTACAAACGTCCACTTCCATTGGATAAAACCATCGTATGGTTATATACGAACTCGAAGGAATTTATTCGAGAATGGTTTCCGGTTCTGGAGAAAACGAATAGGATTATTCAGTTGTCTTTTCCTTTTACATTCTCTCAGGTTGCGAGTACTCCTTGGTTTAGGAGATAGTACACCTATTACGCAAATTGGATAGTCTTCTTCCAAACCTTAGGCTGGTGCCGAACGGTGGGGAATGAAGAAAACCAATTAGCATAACGATGGTGTACAGAAGGTATTAAGTAAAGACATATCAAGGGATTAGTAAGAGGGCAAAGTAAATTGTAACTGCTATTCATGACCAAACCAAGTATTTCATTACCACTCCCACTTCACCTTTGTATTTTTCCAGAACACTCCGTATCACTACGAAGATCCACAGTTATTTGGATATTCCATCGTATGGTTATATACGAACACGAAAGGAACTTGTTCCAGTTCGGGGATGGATTCTAGATCAGGAGAAATAGGAATAAGGTTTATTCGGTTGTCTTTTATCTTCACCTTCTCTCGCATTGCGAGTGCTCCTAGGATTAGGACAGTACACCCATTATGCTTATCGGATAGTCTTCTTCCAAACCATAGGCTGATGCCGAGTGGTAGGGAAGGAAGAAAACCATTTGGCCTAAAAGGGTATACAGAAGGTAATAACTAACGACATATAAAGGGAATTGGAGAGATGACAAAGAAATATACGGTTATAGTTGTGAATCTAGATAATGGAAGAGGCATTACTAGGAATACCCGGATACCCCTAAGAAACATTTCAATGTTTCGGTTTCACTATGTACTGTTAAAAGAAAACTGATTTCCCAATTAAACACTGGCTCCAGGGTATGTATTTACCAGGTTTGATTCTCACATCTGTATGGTTTTACAGATGATGAGTGGGAGTATGTTATTGGGAATTAGGTGATCATCCTCATTATATCGGAATTCGTTGTAATTGGTGATATTTGAGGAAATCGCCTGGGTTGTTTGCCGGACGACAAATATTTGGTTTTGAATATCCGCTGTTATGCACCAATTTCAAATTGATACATCTGTACGTCTATTTTTATAGAGTGAGATATATCTTTTTGAAATTATGTCCATGACATTTACCTATATCAGTGGATGGTTAGGTAAGGAGTATTAAACAGCGGTGTAATTCTTCATAACCATAGGTACAGTTTTCAACCTACGACACACAGGGAATGAGTTATTAGACTCAAGGGACTTATACAGAGTATTGTATGTTGTCCGGTGTCCATGAGGACAGAGGGGTTGGTACTCATACTGTATTCTGTTTACTTGGGACATCTCTAGTTCTTAGACATGTGTTTCGTAGAAACACAAGGTCTGAGTTTTGAGAAATTATAGGTATAAGAGTAAAGTAGAGAATCAGGTATTACAAGTATCGGTATTCTTCAAGGTGATCGAAGATGTAGATACTTGTGTGTGGTATTCAGTTAATAGTAATGATTAAGAGAACTAGCTTCTCTTTCAGGTTGCTCATAATTGGAAGCATTCCTAAGTTGAGTAACGCTGATTGGCCTCTTTCCATTTAGTTGACATGCACTGGAGACAGCTGCATGATTTGAATCTGGTTCAATTAAATCAGTGTCTCTGTTTCTGTATTGGATATAGAACAGTTCGTATCATAACGATGTTAAGGTACGGGGAGTTGTCTGGCTTATGCTTAAAACCAGACTCTGGATAACTCAAGGCACGCTTCTGTAATGGCTGTTTGTGGGTTGACCCAGGCTATGACGAGGGTTGACTTTCTACCATCAGGAAGATCAATAGTGATATTGTTCTTGACTCGCCACAGTTTTAATAAAAATGGATTTTTTCATAAAACAGTAGTGGGAGTATGGTAGAACTGGAAGTAATTCCAGAACCGCAAACGATTACTGAAAATTTGATAAGAACCTAAAGATTCAATCTGGTTTGACACTCCATTGGCCACTCCGCAGATATGGTGGGTAACCTCAGGCACTCGAGAGTTACTTCGGTATGCTCAAGGACGGTAGCAGGGAGGTTCTTGTTTACCCAGACTTGCCATTGTTGTTGTTCTAGACTATGAGACCCGGCAGGAGGATGAGTATAGTGTCGTTCTAAACTAGCTTTAGAAGTGCACGTGTATATGACTCTGCCAGAGGGTTGTCGTAGTCAGTGGGAGCAGCGGTAGCATTGGTGGACAAGTGGCTTATGTCTATTCATAGACTAAAGCAGATAAAGCGGAGATAGATCATCTATTTCTTATGTAACAGTCATAGGTTTGACTTCATCAGAATAGGGGATGGATCTGTTAAGAAGGTAGTAGGGTGTGATGTCCAGGTATTTGGATGACATACACAGAGTAGGAAGTGAAATTCCTATACTACAATCGGTTATACTTTGGTTGTCACAAAGTGGTTTCTCCATAAAAGATATAGATTTAATATCAGACATTCTGGTTATTAGATCTATGGTTTTAGATCTAGATTTGGGAAGTGTCCCAATCTGGGTACTTAGACAGTATTCTAAAGGTATTTTAGAATGGACGACTCCTGGCACGGTAGTGTACCTG
Organism: Agapanthus africanus; assembly: GCA_030015575.1. Lineage (NCBI taxonomy): Eukaryota > Viridiplantae > Streptophyta > Magnoliopsida > Asparagales > Amaryllidaceae > Agapanthus > Agapanthus africanus. The sequence goes on from JASDDO010000029.1 coordinate 61,990,286, forward strand.
CAGGTGAAGGAGTCACCCTCTCTCAAGGTGTCTTGCAGACTAAAGGGGAGAGGGATATGCATGATTAGAAAATCACTTGCTTAGGCAATTGAATCAATCATGAGATGTCAAGTACCACACCAGATGTTGTTTTTGCACGAGATGCAGTAAGTTGATATTAATCCAATCCTGGAGAAACATTCGGAAGCAGTTTTAGAACATAAGTGAATGTTCTAGGGATATGATAACGACAGCCTCCTTCGGGAGACGGCTATCATTCCAGGCTTCCAAGGTGACCTGGATGACAGAGTGACTGTCAGAGTTATAGTTTTCCCTCTGACGAGGGGCAGTATCTGGACAGGTGGTCCAGGTGGATACTGAGGGAAGGTATGGCGCAGGATACTGATTAAGTTCAGTTGACGATACTGTCTATGAAGTTTGGATTTGGAGTTCACTTATGAACTAGGTCCCATCAGATATTCAAACACATTCTAAGACAGGTATTGCTCATTTCGGGAGATGGGTTTCTCCGCGAACTTGAGATAAAGAGAGACATAGATAGAAACATCACAGCGGATCCACTCACTGAGGCTATTCCTCGAACGCAATAGTTTCGCAAACGAGCTTTGTGAGACTGACTAGTAGAGGAGTTGGGTGTTCGGTATCACACGGGCTGTGAGTATGCGACATCGCAATAATTAGCCTTGAGTGCAAGTGGGAGATTGTTGGAGATAGTTCCCTCACAGTCAATTATTGGATCACAGGCACGTGATTGCAATGATTGAGGGAGGACCTATACCGGTAGGACAGTCTTACTCAAGATGATAGTATGCTATCTGGTTTATCTTTATCATCGTGTACTGCTTTAGGTGACCTTACAGGTCACTATTGCACGTTGATAGAGCCCTAGGATTCTTGCTTGACTATTGGCAGTATGAGGGCGATCATATACGTGGGAGCTGGGGTCTATAAGCACATCCTTAAAAGGTCCCTAGTCGTAGGAGTTTCGAGACAGGGCATCGATACTCCAGAGTAGACTAGTTTATACAGTTGAGACCCCGACGAGGGGCGGTGGCCGGTCTCATAAGCCAGTGGTGTCAGTTGGTTCACCTAAGATGTATACAGGTGCTCATTAGGTTATGAGTACATTGGACAGGACTCGCTGGGAACATGCTAGTTGGTCTTATACCTGACGTCAGATAGCAGTTCCCTGGTGACATGTGTACATGTTAGTTCATCGACCTGAGATCGTCATTTGCCTCGTGTGAGTTCCCACTGTGCTTTGATTACTACCCTACCACGCTCAAAGGAGACGTGCAAACAGGTTTTAGTTGGGTACAGTCCCGAACCACATGAAGGCAGTGAGCAGATCTGCAGGGGTTCGTCTCTCCCGGTATTGGGGGTGAGGTCGCGCTGTGTCTAGGAGAGGCATTACACAAAGCCCTCGGCCGAGGTAGGAGATTTACTGGTAGGTATTCCAGTAGTATCTCAGGGGGTTCTGGACTACACTCCAACACGACTTGTACCGCTTTTGGGGGTCTGACTTTTACCAACCCTCTAGGCCCGCCATGCGATGCTCATAGACGAACGGACCGGACTATACGGATATTGTCACTGACAGGCTCAGTAGGGTGTCAGGATGAGTTCGCTCATCGACGTCCCTTTTGGTCAATACCTGGTAGCCCGTTACGTATAGGCTAATACCTCTGACGTGCTAGTGGTTAAATCCACAACCAAAGTATTGACGAGTCTTTAGAGTCCCCCACAGACCAGTTTCTCAAGTTTCGGGCGAAACGCTGTAGAGGCCGTATGGTGATATGGCAGGGTTCGATCTTATCCGGGTGGTATTGCACGGATCATGATCGGACAGATAATACTAGTGGGTTTTGGTTTAAGCCGGATCCTAGTATTGTACAGTGTAGATTTTGTCTCTTTGCATTTGTATTCAATGGGAATACAAATGCGGGTATGTATATACAGTCGCGGGGTTTTCCTATAATTTATTACGAGATCAGTTTCTGAAGTTGCCAGTTTGTATTCCATTCCGGCCAGTTTTCCTTTGTTCCTTCACGGCCGGATTTTTTCCGATGGAGGGGGCTAATTTGCAAGTTTGCAAATTAGCTAATTGGAGCGGTTTGTTTGTAAATGGGGATTATGATGGGGTAAGCATCTTTGCTTTTTCATGATGGTTTTCATTTATGTGATGGGATTTGATTTGGAAAATGGTATGACCATTTTCTTCTCATTTATCATACTTTTCTCCTCTTGTATAATTCCATTGGATTTTTTCCCTCCTCCATGATTGAGGCCGGCCACATCTTGGAGAAGAGAGAGGTTTTCATTTTAGTATGAGGGAAAAATCTTCATCTCACTCTTTGCTTGAAAAATGAGAGCTCCATTCTTTTTCAAAGATCATTTCTTCACCTCCATCAAAAGCAACTTCATAACCCCTAAGAGACAAGTCACTACACTTAGCCTACAGCATTTCTTGGGCACGTCGGCTTGCCAACTTCGTGCCCGAGTTGCCTCAGTCCAGAGGTGGGAGCCCGTAATAGAACCCGGTGATGTGGTGCCCGTTCCGATGAGGAGCTGAAGACCGGAGATTCCGCGAGGAGATCGGAGTGGAGGCCAAAGACCGAAGGACACGGATCACTCGGTATAGCTTTCTACCCTTTCTTGTATTTGCTAGGAGTAGGTTAATGGCCCGATCCTGGATTTTAGTGCGTGGTGGTACCGGTTCTAGTTTATAGAAAAGTTTCGTTTCCGCATTCCGGCGTCGGATTGACGGCCGGGGCGCCGCCGTGCACTTACATTTGCCTCATCGGCCTTCTTATCGACATCTACCTGGGGACCGTTACGTACAGCTAGTGCCGCTTGCGGTCTATGGTTAAACCCACTGCCGGCGTAGTGTCGAGTCTTTAGAGTCCCACACAGAGAGTTTCCTGCACTGGGCAAAAGGTTTAGAGGCTGTATGGTTTTACAGCAGGGCTACGATCACTTACGTGCACTTGTGCGTGTATGATGTTCGGGCGGACAATACTAGTGGGCTTTGGTTTAAGCCGAATCCTAGTATTGTACAGATGGATTAGTTTTGTCTTCTGTGTATTCGTGTTCTACGGAATGCGGATGCGGGTGTGTATGCACGATTGTGAGGAGCGAAGAAGGAGGTGTCTCATTAAGGGTTTTGACCATTGACTTGGTCAAAACCAATATGAGGTAAGGAAAATGTTTATTAATCTTTTTAATGATAATTGTGTTTTGGCTAATTGGTTTGACTATTGACCTTGCTTGACAATTTGACCTAGTTGACTATTGTTGACTTAGATATTTTGTGTTAGTTATATGTATGCCCTAGAGGCCATTACTGTACATAGGATGTATATTGTAGTGGATGCTGGGACATATATAGGGAGGACTTTCTTGCTCGACATGATAGTATGCTATCTGGTTACACTTTACCTTAACGTGTATGCTGATTGTCTCTCTGTTACATGTTGGTAAAGCCCTTAGGATCTGTACTTGACTACCTGGACTATGATGCGGATCATACTAGTGGGTACATGGTAGTCCATAAGTACATCCTTCAAAGTCCCTAGTCGTGGGTGTATCGAGACGGGGCATCGATATACCAGAGTAGACTAGCGTATACCTTCTCGACCCATGCAGATGGGCGATGGATGATCCCATATCCATCGGTGTTTGACATCAGAAGAGATATACGGGTGCTCAGTAGAGACTGGGTACACTGGACGGACTCGCCGAGAACTCCCAGATGGTATTATACCTCATGTCAGATGGCAGTTCTCTGGTGACACTGGTACAGAGTAGTCTGTTGACCCGAGATCGTCATAGAGTCTTGTGTGGTTCCCACTGTGCTTTGATTTCCATCTTACCATGTCCAAGAGGGCGTGCAAAACGGTGGTTTTTGGGTACAGTCCCGAGTCACATGGAGGCAATGAGCGATAGGAGGGGATTCGTCTCTCCCGGTATATGGGGGTTGATGTTGCGCTGTGTTCGATTGGCTATAACAGGAAATCCCTGGCCAGGGTTGCTGAGATTTATTGGTAAGTGTTACCAGTAGTTTCTCGAACAGTTATAGACCTCATATCGACACGACTTATTGAGCTATTGGGGTCTGACGTTTACCACCCCTAGGCAAGATATGCGACATATCAGACGATCAGACCGGACTGTACGGTAGTGTTACTGGTCGGATTCACTGGAGTGTGAGCGGGCTTACTCGTCGATCTTCAGATCGCTCAATACCCGGGTGGCCGTTACGTTTAGCAGACCGCTTGCGGCTTGTGGATGCTTGATATGATCATCATCTGCTGCCGGCGTATTGACGAGTCTTTAGAGTCCTACACAGAGGTTTCCTGGCTCAAGCGAAACGAAATAGGAGCGCATATGAGATATGTGCGGGACCGAGAATAATGCGTGTATGTGATACCGTATTCTATTCTCGCGATAAATATATCGAATGGTTGTATGCGATATAACCTAGTTATCGATTCAAGCGTTGATTCGATAAGCCGATATATTGTATACTAGTCGGTTGTGTGCGACATAACCGGATCATTGAATCAAGTGTTGATTTAATGATTTAATGCATATTTATATATTTGATATATTACTTTGCATCAACTAGTATCGGTTTACTTAAGATGGATTTTCTCACTCGGATGGGCGCATTGTATATGCGATATACTTTTGTGCACTTGATTGTATCATGTTTGATGATACAAGTCATGCTAGGGTTCAAGTGTAAAGATTAAACCTTGGTTAATGAAATGGTTTGGGTTTATTATTTATTATTCATTTATCTTATTTAATTATCCTTTTTATTTTTGATAAATGAATAAAAGAAAAGAGAAAAGAATGGTGGCTTATTTTGTTCTTTAGTTGAAGCTTCATGAAGCTTTGTTCAAGTCAACCATTCTTATCTCATCCTTAACCCTAACCATTCCCACTAACCATGATTCATTCTCTACACTTGACTCTAGTTAAAATTATGATAAGAATTCATTTTCTTTTCTTATTCAATTAACTTATCATAACATTTTCCTTCTTCTTCTTCCTTGCTTCAAATGAAGAAGCTTGAGGTCATCAATGGTGGATTGATGTTTTGAGTGAGAAATCCAATTCTAAAGTTAACCCACTTCCTATTTCTTCATCCTCTACCTCTTGCCAAGTAGTAGAGTGTGTTTTCTTCCCAAGTTTCATGACTTGGTGAAGTGAGAGCTTGATCTTGCGATGCTTCGACGTAGATCATCTTCGGCATGGACATCGACGACCTAGCTTGCCCATTCTCCGACGAAACCGACTCTAGAGCCCGGATTTGATTTGGACAGCGGAGACGACCTCGTTGCGGAGCCGTGGAGGTGGAGGACCGGATCTACAAAGGTTGTATTTCCGTATTCTCATTAGTTAATTTGTTAACTAGTTATTGTTCGCCTAGACATCTAGTTATCGATCCGTAGTTTAGGGTTGTAGGCACCATATTTTTTGATATTGCCATGGTTGATGGCTTGGGAGACCTCACTTGAGTGCCTAGGAACCCTACAGTGGTATCAGAGCCTAGCTAGAGCCTTAGGCGAAGCGTAGACGGAGTTTGAAGTCCGATCGAACCGAAATCCGATTTCCAAATTGCTCTCTGTACTTTTTTGTAAAATGTGGATTTTTGCAAATTAAAAATATGCAGAAAAATCAGCAGGAAATTCTAAGAATTACGGTGCAAAAATTACCTAATGATCTTTCTAAAGTGCGGCGGAACCGCGGCATTAGCGTGCTAATGCGGCTCTTCCGCCGCACTTTTGTCTTATTAGGCGTTCAATTTTGCACAGTAATTCCTATTTTGTAGTGTTGGTTTTCCTGGAATATTTTTTTCTGAAATCAAGAGTTGAGTATTTTGGGTTGTATAGGGGGTTCGTACATACGATCGGATTATCAAATTTTGTCTATGTGGCTTTCCGGATAAATTTTAGAATATGTTAAAAAGTCCGACCGGATATAAATACCCAATTTTTCCCCTGTCGGGAAATTTCCAAGTGTTGGATTTTTCCGAAGTTTAACGACGTTCTAAGTAGTGCAAGTAACGCGATGGTCCCTCTAGAAGACAACAAACCTTAACTCGATTATGTGACCGTCTTGAACTGCCCTTTGAACCTTCGGGTTTGGGGCAGTACGGCGTGCCACATGTGAGGCGTTGGCTTGACCCTTCTACGGCTGGACCGTTGGTACTGAGGTACGAACTGAATGTTGTTAGACTAGTTTCATATGTTGATCTGTATCGGGAAAACTTGGGTGTTAGGATGTTCGATCGGAAAGTTTAACATTTTCTATTTATCCGTAATGTGATACAATAATTGGAATTCACAAATAGTTATGTGATAACTAAATGAATGTTATAAACATAGCACTTTAGTCTCACTTGATCGGTTGCCACGGAATTTTGATGCGATCAAAAGTCCGTCGCAATCACGAAGCGTACGCGGATACTCGCCGGGTAAACTTAATAGACAGCCTCACCCCATTGCCCCGACCAAGTGACTGTAGGAGAACCCCGTCGCCGAAAGCATCCGTTCGGGTGCTCGCGGTAGCGGTGTTCCGCCTTGGTGCACTTCGTCGACGGCGTTAGGGGTGCGGCCGTCTACTGAAGTTTGCGACGAGCATTTGATCAGAATGTCGGGAATCCTGTTGAATTGCCCGACTTGATATTGAAAAATGTTTTCGATTTTGAGACTAAAATGCGGGGTTTATAATCGTTAGGCATGTGATGTCTAAGTAATTCATTTGGTCAGGCATGTGATGTCTGAGGTGGTTGCGGATTCCAACTGTTGTAGTTTTACACTTTCTTTTCTGTGACCGTAAGTGTAATATGTGATATCGCCGGTTTCGTTGCTATATGTCAACGAAAATTGGGATGGACATATTTACTTACGTTGATGACATGTGATGTTATGTGTTGCTGGATATGTTATATTGGATTGTCGTGTTTGAATAGCCGGGGGTTTTTATGTGAGATGAGTGTTTTTCATTTTCATTCATGTAAAAACTTGTATGTAATATTCTTTTATTGGGGCGCTTCCAGGTTGCGGAAGTAGTCACCGTTTGTATATTATTTACTTTTCCGCACTAGGATAAACCCAAGGAGGAGGGCACAAGTAACCAGGTTCTGGAGTCCAGTGGGAGACCAACTCGAGGAGTCGGGTCCGGGTCTCCTAACTCCAGAATTGGTAGGGTTGCTTGCCGCTCTCGTAGGGGTCTAGGGGTGTGGGTTTGGCTATTCATCACGACCGTGGAATCCGTGTTTTATACTGGCTCGTATTGAAAACACGGACGTCCTAGTATATCCAATATTTCATATGTTTCTTCTGCTGCGATATCTGTGATGTGATCATGTGATGTTCTATGATAGATACAGTATATAGTATATATGATATATTATATAGAGGTTACTTATGTTTTACACCCGTGCTAGCCCTGCCCTGCTCTGCCGTTAGTTACCTAACCTAACGGTGCACGAGGGGACATCGAGGCGAATGCGGATGGCATAAGTGTACGTCGTATTTATCTGTGATGATTAGGTACTTAAATGATGGGACTTCATTAATGTGATTAATGAAATAAAAGAAACCTAAGATGTTGTAGAATCGAATTTCGAAATAAAATAGGTAGCTACAGTTCTTGCTTTGCACAGCGGTATATGAGATATATCCTGCACCTTATTCGATGAGGAAAGGACCGAGATCCCTTCACCGGGAGTGACTCCTTTAGCAATAACTGGCAGATGCTACACACTCGGTTTGTCTTTTGATTGCTTTTAAGAGTTTTTGCTTTGCACAGTGATATATATGATATATCCCGCACCTCATTCGACGAGGAAAGGACCGACGATCCCTTCACCGGGAGTGACTCCTTTAGCAAAACTAGAAAAGCCTCAAAAACACTCCATTTCAAAATTCATTCGATCCTACAACGATATCAAGTTCATTACGCAATAGGTTTTCAGAAAAACCTGTCGTAGCCCTCCGTCATTTCAGATATGTACTGGTTAGTATTCGTGCTGCGTTTGTTGACCTCTGTCAAGGCGCAGTGTGCGGTAGCTGATTAGTGCTTATCTGCAAAAGCATATGATGTGATTGATTTAGGGTAGTCATGCGACCTTGTTGACCTCTGTCAAGGGTCGTGCGGGTGGGTTTACTTCAATCAGGAAATGACGGGTTGAACTTGACTAGCAGCCTATGGTTTGTTGACCTCTGTCAAGGTCATAGGACGCTAGGGGCAAAATATTATCGGGAATTTCAAGTGTTGAAATTTGCAATGAGATTGCATACCTTCTATGAGATAGTTGGATCCCGATACCCGCTGCGAGTAAGAGTTACTTCTGGGAGAGTTTTACGTATTACAATTAGCCGATCAAGTAGGTGTCTAGAAAGGTGTTAACGAGGTTACGCCTCTGGGAAAACGAGGTTTACATTAATTAGGTTCGTGCGAAAGCACGGGGGACCTCCCTCAAAGTACCGACACTGGCCTGGCTGAAAGATTGGCGAACTTGTAGTGTGTAATTAATCCCGGCTAGTCTTTTCTTTTAGGGTTTGAAGGAAGATTTGATAAAAAGCAGTGGGAGCCATCCTGATTAGATAAAATAATAACCAATCTATTCTTGACAGAGCGCACGCTGAGTGTTTTCTTCTCTCTCTCTCCAGGTAGCGACCATATCACGCCTTAATCAAGATAATAATATGGATGAATTGACCGAACCCGCTTGTTATACTGAGCTGGGGAACGTTGGTCCCGCTCCAACTAATAATTGTTATAAGACAGAGCAGGAAATAGGGGAATACCAGATTTCCTATGCCGCCCAAACGAAGAGAGTGCATGTTGATGCATCATCTTCGGGTGTGTTCATTATACAGAACTGTTTCTCAGTTACCTTTACGTCCTGGGTATATGATACCGAATCAGGATCCCAGATATGTAATCTGTTACATAGGGCTACAGAAAGGTAGAGAACTGAGAACGGGTGATAAGTTTCATGAGACAGAAAACGGGGCAAGAGTTTCAGCCAAGTCTGTCGGTCACTGTCACCCTGTATTACCGATACATTGATTCTGAACGAATGTTGTTAGATACCGAACCTGATATACAAAATCATATCAGTCTCTTTATTAGTAAAGAAAGGATAAAATTTTGTATTGTTGGATAATGTTTTGAACATTTCCTATATCAAAAGTTGATCGGTTCAGGCACGTTATCTAAAAGCATTGATGTTCTAAATCAAACTACAGATCTAAGTATACGGAACACACACAAGAGGAAGAGTTCAGAAATGAACGAATTCTTCTTGAGGCATTGTAGACTAGGTCAGATCAATGTGACCCGACTAGCTAGAGTTACATATAGATGCATATTTAAATCAGTTTGAATTTACATCTTGTGCAACTCGCCAATCATATCACAAAGATAAGATGACCATAGCCCTGTTTACTAAGAAACAGAGAAAGAGTTAGTGAACTCTTAGGATGATACATGTTGATGTATGTTAGGTCCCCTGTCTACACATGCCAGGACTGGTTCTTTGAACTTCATTACATTCTCTGATAATCTCTCAAGATTCAGACATATGTTCCTGTTGAAATACAAGTCCGAACCTTTTGAGATATTCACAGAATATAAGCGAGAAGTAGAGAACCAGAATACGGGTATAAGTATTATGTCCTATGATGAGATCAAGGAGGAGAATACTTGAGCACGGAAATACTGGACTATTCTAAAGGAGAATGAGATTCTCTCTCAGCATTACTCCTCTGTATACACCATGGCACGATGGTATATCGGGGTGGAGCAATTACACCCTATGTGATAAGGTGTGCTCTATGATGAGTACTACTGAGTTACCTATTTCCTTTTTGGGAAATATGCGCTTGAGAAGCTGCATACCTATTGAATAGGGTTCGAATCAAATCAGTTGCCTACCACTTCATATGTGATATGGAAAGGGAAGAGCCCATGTCTTAAGCTAGTTAAGATTTGGGGTTGTCTGTCCTATGTCTAAAAACAAAATCCGGACAAGCTCGAGGCAAGGACTGTAATGTAGAACTGGAAAGGTTCTAGCTATACAAACTACAGCTGATGATTTGATAGAACCAAAGTATTCAGTAGATACCAACGAACCTCAGCCTCTCCGCCGATCTAGTAGGGTTCCTCACCCACCTGAGAGTTACTTTGTTTTCTCTATGACAGTGGGAGCGAGGATTGCATCATGAGATGATGACCCAACTAGCTTCGAGCTGGCCATCGAGAGTAAGACTCTGTAAGAATGGCTGGATGCTTAGCGATCTGAGATGGAATCCTTATACGCCAACAAAGTATGGACTTTGGTTGCTATATCTGAAGGGTTAAATCCCCATCAGGAGCAAGTATATCTTGAGAAGATTACTTGGTGTAGATGGAAATGTTGAGACTTTCAAAGCTAGACTTGTTAAAGCTTTTCGTCATCGACCAGGCGTGGATAATGATGAAACCTTTTCAAGTGACTATGCTTAAGTCCATCCAGATCCTACTTACCACGGCTACATACCATGACTACGATATCTGGTGGTTGGGTGTCATGACTGCTTTTCTAAATAAAGTTTTAGAAGAGTGCGTCTATAAGTACACAGCCAGAGGGCTTCGTAGACAGTGGGAGCAGCAGAAACGTGTGCAAGATGCTTTATAGGATAAAGCAGGCATCGCGGAGTTGGAACATCTGTTTTGATGAATTAGTCAAAGAGTTTGACATCATCAAAATGGTAGATGAACCTTGTATAAACAAAAAGGTAGTAGGGAGTATGGTGACGATCCTCGTAGAGTATGTGGATGACATACTCTTGATAAGAAAGGAGTTTCTTATGCTACGCTCGATCAATCTCCGCTTATCACAAAGATTCTCCATATAGGATTAAAGTGATACCTACTAAATCCTGGGTTTTGGATCTATGAGATAGATCTAAATGGATGTTAGGATACTCACTAGATGTAGTGAGATGGTGTCAATCGATCCTGAGGAGAATCACTGGAAGTGTTCCAGGGTGATAAAGACGACTGAATGTCAGTCACAGGCATTGTCTTTACCCTCAGTAAAGGGATGGTATGTTGGAAGAGTTCCAAGCAGGATACCGTGACATACTAGACGATAAAGGCAGGATACATCGCTACTTAAGATGCTACCAAAGAGGCTGTTTGGGTATATATTGGTTCATAAGATGAACTACGTTCCTACCATTGTGAGACAATGGAGTTGTGGCTCATGCCGAGGAACGACGGTCCCATCAGTGATCCAGACATATTCTAAGGTAGTATCACCTGATCATGGAGATGGTTGATCTCCAGGGTGATCGAGGTTAGGAGAGTAGAATCAGAGGACAACACAGCGGATCCACTCACAAAGGCCTGTTCCCAGAGAGAGACTATCATGGGATGGTTGAGTATGAGATACTGCAACCACTGCTACAGATGGCCCTAGTGCAAGTGGGAGATTGTTAGTTATATGTATGCTCTAGAGGCCATTACTGTACATAGGATGTATATTGTAGTGGATGCTGGGACATATATAGGGAGGACTTTCTTGCTCGACATGATAGTATGCTATCTGGTTACACTTTACCTTAACGTGTATGCTGATTGTCTCTCTGTTACATGTTGGTAAAGCCCTTAGGATCTGTACTTGACTACCTGGACTATGATGCGGATCATACTAGTGGGTACATGGTAGTCCATAAGTACATCCTTCAAAGTCCCTAGTCGTGGGTGTATCGAGACGGGGCATCGATATACCAGAGTAGACTAGCGTATACCTTCTCGACCCATGCAGATGGGCGATGGATGATCCCATATCCATCGGTGTTTGACATCAGAAGAGATATACGGGTGCTCAGTAGAGACTGGGTACACTGGACGGACTTGACGAGAACTCCCAGATGGTATTATACCTCACGTCAGATGGCAGTTCTCTGGTGACACTGGTACAGAGTAGTCTGTTGACCCGAGATCGTCATAGAGTCTTGTGTGGTTCCCACTGTGCTTTGATTTCCATCTTACCACGTCCAAGAGGGCGTGCAAAACGGTGGTTTTTGGGTACAGTCCCGAGTCACATGGAGGCAATGAGCGATAGGAGGGGATTCGTCTCTCCCGGTATATGGGGGTTGATGTTGCGCTGTGTTCGATTGGCTATAACAGGAAATCCCTTGCCAGGGTTGCTGAGATTTATTGGTAAGTGTTACCAGTAGTTTCTCGAACAGTTATAGACCTCATATCGACACGACTTATTGAGCTATTGGGGTCTGACGTTTACCACCCCTAGGCAAGATATGCGACATATCAGACGATCAGACCGGACTGTACGGTAGTGTTACTGGTCGGATTCACTGGAGTGTGAGCGGGCTTGCTCGTCGATCTTCAGATCGCTCAATACCCGGGTGGCCGTTACGTTTAGCAGACCGCTTGCGGCTTGTGGATGCTTGATATGATCATCATCTGCTGCCGGCGTATTGACGAGTCTTTAGAGTCCTACACAGAGGTTTCCTGGCTCAAGCGAAACGAAATAGGAGCGCATATGAGATATGTGCGGGACCGAGAATAATGCGTGTATGTGATACCGTATTCTATTCTCGCGATAAATATATCGAATGGTTGTATGCGATATGTTAGTGTATATGCCCTAGAGGCCATTACTGTATCATACTAGTTTGTATATTACTTAATGGATGCTTGGGATATTCACCTTGTATATACAATCTTGCTCAAAATAGTAGTATGCTACTTGGTTTGTATCTACTTCAATGTGTACTTGTGTTTATTTCAGTATATCACTTATACGCATTAGTGGAGCCCTTAGGATCTTTGCTTGATTACCAGCGTTGTGATGGCAGTCACACTAGTGGGGGCTGGGTAATCTATAAGCACATCCTTATTCAGGTCCCTGGTCGCAGGACTATCGAGACAGGGCATCGATACTCCGGAGTAGACCAGCGCATGCGCTTCTCATCCCAGTGTGGGAGACGGTCTGTCCCACAGCCGTCAGTACGTCGTACTTGAGATAGTATGCGGGTGCTCGTTAGGTTACGGGTACACTGGACAGGACTCGTCGGGAACTGACTAGTTGGTATTATACCTATCGTCAGTTATCAGTTCCCAGGTGACATGAGTACAGCTTAGTCCGCTGACTTGACACTGTCACTCCGCCTCGAGTGTGTTCCCACTGTACTTTGATCACTACCCTACCACGGCTCAAAGGAGTCGTGCAAACAGGTGGTGGTTGGGTGCAGTCCCGAAGCACTTGGAGGCAGTGACGGTTAGACAGGATTCGTCTCTCCCGGTATTGGGGGTTGACATCGCGCTGTGTCTAGGAGAGCCATTACACGAGTAGTCCCTGGCCAGGGCAAACGAGATATACTGGTAGGTTTCCAGTGTTATCTCAGGGTGTATTGGGCTTCACTCCGGCACGACTTGTACCGCTATTGGGGGACTGACGTTTACCGCCCCCTAGGCCCGCCATGCGATGTATCAGACGAACAGACCGGACTGTACGGAGAATGTCACGCTCAGGCTCAGTAGGAGTTCAGATGGGTTTCGCCTCGTCGGTCTTCTTGTCGGCATTACCTGGGGACCGTTACGCACAGCTAGTGCCGCTTGCGGTCTGTGGTTAAACCCACTGCCAGCGTAGTGTCGAGTCTTTAGAGTCCCACACAGAAAGCTTTTCGCCTTTAGGCAAAAGAGTAGAGGTCGCATGGTATTGCGACAGGTCGCATGGTTTTGCGACAGGGTTCGGTCACATCCGTGCACTTGTGCACGTACAGTGTCCGGACAGTTTACACTAGCGGGCTTTGGTTTAAGCCAGATCCTAGTGTACCTTATGGGATTGGATTTATCCAGTTTGCATTCGTCTTCCTCGGAACGCGGATGCGGGTGTGTATGCACAGTTGACAGGGAGGCAGAGGCAGTGGATTCTCATTAGGGTTGTTGACAGTTGACCGTTGACTTTTGACTTTTTGCTCAACCCTAATGAGAATATGATATGTGATTAACTATTATATTAATTAAGTATTATGGTGATATGGTTGTTGACTTGTTGACTTTTGTTGACTTGTTGACTTTGGTGACTTGTTGACTTTTGTTGACTTGTTGACCGGTTGACTAGGCTTGACTAGTTGACCATCATGATAACCATGGTTATCATTTCATGCCAAAGACTTTTTTCTTGCTTGCTTTTTGAGTAAAATGAGTGCATGATATGATAACCTTATGGTTGCTTCTAACCATCACCAAAAGACTTTTTTGATATGATGAGTTATGATCACTTTGGATTATGAGAGGGTGAGAGAGAAAAGAGAGCCTCATTCTTTCTTGCTCATTCTCTCTCTTGTTCTTGAGCTCTCCCCTTGCTCTCACCCTCAACCTCTTGCTCCCTCTCTTGATCTATGGTTCTCTTGTCTCATGAGTTGAGAATCAAGAACCATAGATAAAATCCCATTCTACTTCCTCTCTACTCATTCTAGTTCACTAGGTTTAGCAAACCAAGTGAACTAGTTTCTTCAAAGACCGAAGAAGGAGCTAAAGGTTGGAGCTTTCAAGTGGATCTATCTTCGGCGTACGGAGACGACGAGAAGGAGCCATCGGACCACCACCGGAGCTTGAAGAGAAGGAGTTCAAGTTTAAGGTATAACCATCTTCATCCGAGTAGCTAAATATCTTTAGCTTAGTTTGCTAGTTTTTGTTTAGGTAACGATCCCGACCATAAGTTAGTCCATGTTGCCTCTTGCGATAAAAATTTTGATTTTATACCGTTTCCGCCTCCCCGTAAGAACCGGGGGTCGCAATATGGACTTACAGTGGTATCAGAGCCTAACTAAACTTAAACTAGCTAGGTAGTAAAGTGTAACGAAGTTCGGAACCGAAAAAAATCACAAAACCGGAAAACTACAAAAACTGAGTTTCTGTTGAAATTTTTTCTAGTCAAAATGAAAAACTTCATACTCCTAAATTCGTCTCAGGGTTTTGTTAGAACACCCATGAAAAACGATTCACCAATTCGTCTAAACCGCCGCGCTTCCGCCGCGTGACCCTTCTTGGCCGCCGCGGAAGCGCCGCGGTTTGTTGTCTTTAGTGCGTCGTTTTTCGTGCAGTGTGTGTCTGTGTTGGTTTTGGGATTTTTGAGATATATTATATGTGCCCAGATTTTACAGAAAAGAAATTTCCTTTTGGGGTCCTATAATTCCGTATTTTTTCCGAACTTCATTGCACTTTGACTATGATGGTTATATCTGTGATGTTTGCATGTATTGAACGTCGGCTAATCGCTATAAGTCGATTAGTCGGGGTTATACATGATCTGTAATGTGCTGGAATGTGTATATAAATATGTTGGATTGTCGCGGGTGAATAGCCGGGGGTTGTGAGACGAGAGTTTACTTTTCTTGCAATTCATGTAAATTTGTAAATTGATGTAATAATTATTTGTTTGGCCGCACAACCGGGTCGGGGTTGTAGCCGTCATTGTATAATTTCTTTTTACTGTTTTTGCTCCTACGATAGACCCGTGGAGGGGTGCACAAACTACCGGGTATGCCGAAGTGTCGAGTGGCCTACTCATGGAGATGAGGGAGGTTGCTACGCTTCGGGTACTTGGCGGGTAGTTTGCCGTACCCGTAGGGGTCTTGGGTGGGGTTTTGGCTATTCACCGCGACCGTGTTATCTGTTTTTGTTACAGGCTCGTGCAAATTACAGATTACTAGCATATCCAATGTATTTATCTGTGATCTGAAATGTTTATCATTGCTTACTATTTAGGCGTTGCTTATGTTTTACAGACGCGCTAGCCCAGCCCCCGCTCTGTCGTTAGTTAAGTAACCTAACGGGTAATGACGGGGCCCAGTGGCGAATGCGAATGGCATAAGCGTACGTCATATTTTGGTTGTTTTCTGCAATGGTAGGATTAAATGATGGGACGCATTAAAAGTACTAATGCAAGAATATCACGCATTAAAAGAACTAATGCAAGATAATAAACCAAGTTAAAGTCGTTGGAACACTTTCGAAAAACCACTCGGTTCTTTTCAAAAATAACTTTTAAATGCGGAGCTTGAGCCACTCCTTCTAAAAGCTATCTCGTTCCATCGATTAAATCAAGTTCACTACGTTCACGGTTTCGCCAAAACCATTCGTAGCCCTCCGTCGCTTCGCATGAATAGGCAATAGTATTCAAGCTATGTATTTTGGCCAAAGTCAAGGCATAGTGATTGGTAGCTATTGGGTGTTCATGTGTAGCATAGATAGATGCGTTGGTTTGGGACAGTCGTGCTGCCATTTTGGCCAAAGTCAAGGGTAGGTACGGATGGATCCAAATTAACCTGGATAGTGACGGGCAGAACTTGACATGTGACTTATGATATTTTGGCCAAAGTCAAGGTCATAAGAGCATGGGGCAAAAATCCACATCGGGAGTTTCATAAGTACTGAAACTTGCTAGATTTGCATACCATTTGGAGTGTGATGATTCTGGTAGGATTCCTTCAGTTTCGTCACGCAATGATATTTGGATCCCGATCCTACTGTGAGTATATGCTACTCCTCGGGAAATTTCTCACTTAACGATCAATGCTATAAACCTAGTAGGTGCCTAGAAAGGTGTTAGCGGGGCTACGCCCCCAGGGAAAAGAGGTTCTCTAATTAAGGAACTTCGCGAAAGCGTTGGAAAACCTCCCTCGAAGTACCGACACCGGCCTGGCTGAACGGTTAAGCAAGTATTGTACGGTGGGATTGATCCCGGCTAATTCTTCCTTTATGGTTTGAGGAGGGATTCGAGAAACAGTGGGAGCCATCTTGTTTAGACAAACTAAAAACCACTCTAAACTTGCAAGAGCATCATGCTGAGTGTTTCTTCTTCTCTCTCCTAATTGCAGCGACCAATCAACATGACTGGACTTAAGTTACTCCTAGATAAAAACAAGCTGACAGGGCCAAACTACAAAGATTGGCTCAGGAATGTCACGATAGCAATCACTTATGACAAGCTGGGGTATCTTCTTACCACCAAAGCTCCCCCTGTCCCTGGTCCAACTTCCAGTGTCGCGGATAAGGAAATCCGCAAGACTTGGGAGATTGATAGCGCGAAGGCCAAGTGCCTCCTGCTTGCCTCGATGGACAACGAACATCAGAGGAGGCATGAGAATATGGACATGGAGTCCATATTGCTCCATACAAAAGAACTGTATGGAGAGCAATCACGTATCGCTAGATACGAAGCGTCGAAAAAGTTATTTTCGACAAGAATGGCCGTCGGATCATCAGTAGCCGAGCATGTGCTAAAAATGATCGGCTTCATTGAGGAGCTCGCTGACCTAGGGATCACATTGGAGAGTGAGCTATATACGGATATAGTTCTCCAGTCCCTTCCTTCCACTTACGCCCAGTTTATACTGAACTTCAACCTACAAGAAAAAGAGGTTGAACTATCAGAGCTCCTCAACATGCTGAGGAGCGCAGAGGGCACCCTACAGAAAGGTAGGGAAACATCCACTTTGTTTGTAGGAGGATCATCTTCTTCTAGGTCCAAGGCGAAAGCCAAGGGAAAGAAGAAGAAGGCCCCCGCCAAACCAAGGGGCGGTGTTGGTAAAGTGGATACGAAGGGAAAAGGCAAAGCAACAAAGATAGCGGGGAAGCTTGTGGATAAGGAAGAATGCTTCTATTGTCATAAGAAAGGACACTGGAAGAATGATTGCAGGGCCTGGAAGGCCAGAACACAGGAATTGAAGCAGGTTGCAGCTTCAGCTTCAGGTGTGTATGTTATTGAAAACTGTCTTTCAATAAACTCTACTTCCTGGGTATTGGATACCGGATCAGGATCTCATATCTGTAACTCTTTGCAGGCGTTGAGAAACCGTAGTGTTTTGAAAGCAGGTGACATGACCCTCAGAGTTGCAAACGGAGCTAGCATGGATGCTAAAGCCGTGGGGGACTATCACCTGGGAATGTCAGATGGACATGTTTTGGTTTTGCGTAATTGCTTTTTTGTACCCAACGCAACTTGTAATATCATTTCTGTATCTTTAGTTTCTAAAGAAGGTTATGAATTTGCGTTTGTAAGTAATGTTGTAAACATTCACCTTAATCAAGTTTTGATTGGGTCAGGTACATTGAGTAATGGTATATACGTGTTAAACCAACCACAGATTTTCAACGTCCAGAATACACACAAAAGAAAGTCTCCAGAAATAAATCAGACTTTCTTATGGCATTGTAGATTGGGTCACATCAATGAGAGAAGGTTGACTAAGTTACATACAGAAGGATATTTGAATGCGTTCGAATATCAATCGTATGCCACTTGTCAATCTTGTCTCAAAGGAAAGATGACAAAGACTCCGTTTACTGGACAAGGAGTAAGAGCGAGCGAGCTCTTAGGACTCGTACACAGTGACGTGTGCGGTCCAATGTCTACACATGCCCGAAGCGGACATTCTTACTTCATTACTTTTACGGATGACTTCTCAAGGTACGGTTATGTCTTCTTAATGAAACATAAGTCCGAGGCCTTTGGAAAATTCCAGGAGTATAAGAATGAAGTAGAGAAACAGACCGGCAAAAGTATTAAGATTCTAAGATCGGATCGAGGTGGAGAATACTTAAGTGCCGAGTTCCTGGACTATTTAAAAGAGAACGGAATTCTCTCTCAGCTTACTCCTCCATACACCCCGCAACATAACGGTGTATCGGAGAGACGGAACCGCACCCTATTGGATATGGTGCGGTCCATGATGAGTAACGCTGAGTTACCGCGATCATTCTGGGGGTATGCGCTAGAATCAGCCGCATACCTTTTGAACCGAGTTCCCACTAAGACTGTGCCTACCACGCCATTTGAGATGTGGTGTGGGAAGAGACCCCATCTTAATCACATTAAGATATGGGGAAGTCCAGCTTTTGTCAAAAAGCAGCATACGGACAAGCTCGAGGCACGCTCAGTACTGTGCAAGTTTGTGGGATATCCAAAGAATTCCAAGGGATATTTCTTCTACTGTGAAGAGGAACAAAAAGTTCTTATTTCTCGACATGCCCACTTTCTAGAACACCAGTTCATAGAAAAAGAAATAAGTGGGAGCGCAGTAGAACTGGAAGAAATTCCAGAACCACAGACTGTTACTGAAAGCTTGATGGAACCAGAGGGTTCAACAGAACAGGACATTCCTACGCCGCTCCGCAGGAGTAGTAGGCAGTCTCATCCGCCCGAGAGATACTACGGTTTTCTCATAGACGGGGATAGAGAGGATTGCATCATAGATTATGATGAGCCTACTAGCTTCCAGCAGGCCGTTCAGAGCGTTGACTCAGTGAAATGGCTGGATGCAATGCGGACCGAAATGGAGTCCATGTACACCAACAAGGTATGGACGTTGGACATTGCTCCAGACGGGGTAAAACCCGTAGGATGCAAGTGGATCTTCAAAAGGAAGATTGGTGTAGATGGACAGGTTGAGACCTATAAAGCTAGGCTGGTAGCAAAGGGTTTTCGTCAAAGACCTGGCTTGGACTACGACGAAACCTTTTCTCCAGTAGCCATGCTGAAATCCATTCGGATCCTTCTTGCCATTGCTGCCTTCCACGATTATGAGATCTGGCAAATGGACGTAAAGACAGCTTTTCTAAATGGAAATTTAGAGGAGTGTGTCTATATGGACCAGCCAGAGGGTTTCATTCAGAGTGGGAGCAGCGGAAAAGTGTGCAAGTTGCTTAAGTCCATCTATGGACTAAAGCAGGCATCGCGGAGTTGGAACATCTGCTTTGATGAGACGGTCAAAGAATTTGGCTTTATCAAAAATCCAGATGAACCATGCATCTATAGTAGATTTGTAGCGAGAACTGTAGTATTCCTCGTTTTATACGTGGATGACATTCTCTTAATAGGAAATGATATTCCTATGCTACAATCTGTCAAGGGGTTCTTGTCACAAAGGTTCTCCATGAAAGACCTGGGTGATGCCTCATACATCCTGGGGATCCGGATCCATCGTGATAGATCCAAAAGGATATTGGGACTTTCTCAGTCCAGGTACATCGACACCATACTGAAAAGATTCAGTATGGAAGATTCCAAGCGTGGTAACCTACCAGCTTGTCACGGGATCACCCTCTCTAAAGAGATGTCTCCCAAGGCTGATTTGGAGAGGGATCGCATGTCTATTATACCCTACGCTTCTGCGGTAGGCTCTATAATGTATGCGATGTTGTGTACCAGACCGGATGTAGCTTATGCACTGAGTGTGGTAAGCCGGTATCAGTCAAACCCTGGGGAGAAACACTGGATAGCGGTAAAGAACATTCTCAAGTACCTGAGAAAGACTAAGGAGATGTTCTTGGTGTATGGCGGAAAGGACCTCCAGATCGAGGCCTTTGCTGACTCCAGCTTCCAGAGTGACAAGGATGATTCCAAGTCCATGTCGGGTTTTGTCTTTACCCTCAATGGAGGGGCGGTGTGTTGGAAGAGTTCCAAACAGGAAACCGTTGCAGACTCGACGATGGAAGCGGAATACATCGCTGCATCTGATGCCGCAAAAGAAGCTGTCTGGATGAGGAAGTTCTTGAAAGAACTTCAGGTGGTTCCGTCCATTGTTGATCCAATACCTCTGTATTGCGACAACAACGGGGCTATAGCTTTAGCGAAGGAACCCAGGTCCCATCAGAAATCCAGGCACATCTTAAGGCGGTATCACCTGATCAGGGAGATCGTAGATCGCCAGGAGATCGAGGTTCGGAGAGTCGCTTCAGAAGATAACACTGCTGATCCATTCACCAAGGCCCTGCCCCAGACTCAGTTCGAGCGGCTGATCGAGATGATAGGTCTTCGATACGCCAGTACATGGCCTTAGTGCAAGTGGGAGATTGTTAGTGTATATGCCCTAGAGGCCATTACTGTATCATACTAGTTTGTATATTACTTAATGGATGCTTGGGATATTCACCTTGTATATACAATCTTGCTCAAAATAGTAGTATGCTACTTGGTTTGTATCTACTTCAATGTGTACTTGTGTTTATTTCAGTATATCACTTATACGCATTAGTGGAGCCCTTAGGATCTTTGCTTGATTACCAGCGTTGTGATGGCAGTCACACTAGTGGGGGCTGGGTAATCTATAAGCACATCCTTATTCAGGTCCCTGGTCGCAGGACTATCGAGACAGGGCATCGATACTCCGGAGTAGACCAGCGCATGCGCTTCTCATCCCAGTGTGGGAGACGGTCTGTCCCACAGCCGTCAGTACGTCGTACTTGAGATAGTATGCGGGTGCTCGTTAGGTTACGGGTACACTGGACAGGACTCGTCGGGAACTGACTAGTTGGTATTATACCTATCGTCAGTTATCAGTTCCCAGGTGACATGAGTACAGCTTAGTCCGCTGACTTGACACTGTCACTCCGCCTCGAGTGTGTTCCCACTGTACTTTGATCACTACCCTACCACGGCTCAAAGGAGTCGTGCAAACAGGTGGTGGTTGGGTGCAGTCCCGAAGCACTTGGAGGCAGTGACGGTTAGACAGGATTCGTCTCTCCCGGTATTGGGGGTTGACATCGCGCTGTGTCTAGGAGAGCCATTACACGAGTAGTCCCTGGCCAGGGCAAACGAGATATACTGGTAGGTTTCCAGTGTTATCTCAGGGTGTATTGGGCTTCACTCCGGCACGACTTGTACCGCTATTGGGGGACTGACGTTTACCGCCCCCTAGGCCCGCCATGCGATGTATCAGACGAACAGACCGGACTGTACGGAGAATGTCACGCTCAGGCTCAGTAGGAGTTCAGATGGGTTTCGCCTCGTCGGTCTTCTTGTCGGCATTACCTGGGGACCGTTACGCACAGCTAGTGCCGCTTGCGGTCTGTGGTTAAACCCACTGCCAGCGTAGTGTCGAGTCTTTAGAGTCCCACACAGAAAGCTTTTCGCCTTTAGGCAAAAGAGTAGAGGTCGCATGGTATTGCGACAGGTCGCATGGTTTTGCGACAGGGTTCGGTCACATCCGTGCACTTGTGCACGTACAGTGTCCGGACAGTTTACACTAGCGGGCTTTGGTTTAAGCCAGATCCTAGTGTACCTTATGGGATTGGATTTATCCAGTTTGCATTCGTCTTCCTCGGAACGCGGATGCGGGTGTGTATGCACAGTTGACAGGGAGGCAGAGGCAGTGGATTCTCATTAGGGTTGTTGACAGTTGACCGTTGACTTTTGACTTTTTGCTCAACCCTAATGAGAATATGATATGTGATTAACTATTATATTAATTAAGTATTATGGTGATATGGTTGTTGACTTGTTGACTTTTGTTGACTTGTTGACTTTGGTGACTTGTTGACTTTTGTTGACTTGTTGACCGGTTGACTAGGCTTGACTAGTTGACCATCATGATAACCATGGTTATCATTTCATGCCAAAGACTTTTTTCTTGCTTGCTTTTTGAGTAAAATGAGTGCATGATATGATAACCTTATGGTTGCTTCTAACCATCACCAAAAGACTTTTTTGATATGATGAGTTATGATCACTTTGGATTATGAGAGGGTGAGAGAGAAAAGAGAGCCTCATTCTTTCTTGCTCATTCTCTCTCTTGTTCTTGAGCTCTCCCCTTGCTCTCACCCTCAACCTCTTGCTCCCTCTCTTGATCTATGGTTCTCTTGTCTCATGAGTTGAGAATCAAGAACCATAGATAAAATCCCATTCTACTTCCTCTCTACTCATTCTAGTTCACTAGGTTTAGCAAACCAAGTGAACTAGTTTCTTCAAAGACCGAAGAAGGAGCTAAAGGTTGGAGCTTTCAAGTGGATCTATCTTCGGCGTACGGAGACGACGAGAAGGAGCCATCGGACCACCACCGGAGCTTGAAGAGAAGGAGTTCAAGTTTAAGGTATAACCATCTTCATCCGAGTAGCTAAATATCTTTAGCTTAGTTTGCTAGTTTTTGTTTAGGTAACGATCCCGACCATAAGTTAGTCCATGTTGCCTCTTGCGATAAAAATTTTGATTTTATACCGCTTCCGCCTCCCCGTAAGAACCGGGGGTCGCAATATGGACTTACACGATATAACCTAGTTATCGATTCAAGCGTTGATTCGATAAGCCGATATATTGTATACTAGTCGGTTGTGTGCGACATAACCGGATCATTGAAACAAGTGTTGATTTAATGATTTAATGCATATTTATATATTTGATATATTACTTTGCATCAACTAGTATCGGTTTACTTAAGATGGATTTTCTCACTCGGATGGGCGCATTGTATATGCGATATACTTTTGTGCACTTAATTGTATCATGTTTGATGATACAAGTCATGCTAGGGTTCAAGTGTAAAGATTAAACCTTGGTTAATGAAATGGTTTGGGTTTATTATTTATTATTCATTTATCTTATTTAATTATCCTTTTTATTTTTGATAAATGAATAAAAGAAAAGAGAAAAGAATGGTGGCTTATTTTGTTCTTTAGTTGAAGCTTCATGAAGCTTTGTTCAAGTCAACCATTCTTATCTCATCCTTAACCCTAACCATTCCCACTAACCATGATTCATTCTCTACACTTGACTCTAGTTAAAATTATGATAAGAATTCATTTTCTTTTCTTATTCAATTAACTTATCATAACATTTTCCTTCTTCTTCTTCCTTGCTTCAAATGAAGAAGCTTGAGGTCATCAATGGTGGATTGATGTTTTGAGTGAGAAATCCAATTCTAAAGTTAACCCACTTCCTATTTCTTCATCCTCTACCTCTTTCCAAGTAGTAGAGTGTGTTTTCTTCCCAAGTTTCATGACTTGGTGAAGTGAGAGCTTGATCTTGCGATGCTTCGACGTAGATCATCTTCGGCATGGACATCGACGACCTAGCTTGCCCATTCTCCGACGAAACCGACTCTAGAGCCCGGATTTGATTTGGACAGCGGAGACGACCTCGTTGCGGAGCCGTGGAGGTGGAGGACCGGATCTACAAAGGTTGTATTTCCGTATTCTCATTAGTTAATTTGTTAACTAGTTATTGTTCGCCTAGACATCTAGTTATCGATCCGTAGTTTAGGGTTTGTAGGCACCATATTTTTTGATATTGCCATGGTTGATGGCTTGGGAGACCTCACTTGAGTGCCTAGGAACCCTACATTTTGCAAGCACTAGACTCTTCTTATTCTTTTGGATTTATCTTTGAGATGATAATGGTCAAATCAAGGGTAGCCATCACAATGAATCATGATAAAAAATTACAAAATATTTTTCGTATGCATCATTATCTTCTTCTCATTCTCTCCTATCAAATGAGAGCACCCATGGTTTGCTTCTTCTTCCTCCTCATTACAAATTCCTAATAGTCTCATGTGTTGAGCAAATTAGGTTGTAAATAGACAAACAAACCCATCTTCTTCCTTTACATCACCTAAGGCATCAAGAGTAGAAAACTTGTTGCCCTAGTTACCTGGAGCTCGGACTATAGACTCTCGGGTGGATCGTCTTCGACTTTAGGAGGCCGCGGAGGGGACCAAGATCTGGATCGATCCTCGGAGCTTGCATGGACGAGGAGGACAGCGGAGGGAAAAACCGAAGGAACATTTTCGTGAGGTATAATCTCTTAAGCATAGTAGATAGAACCTCTAGTTGTTTGTTAGAAATGGTTTGGCAAAGATCCTCAAGAAAGTCTATGTTACCTTGTGATAAAAAATTTGTTTTTTTTACCTATTCCGTCTCCCCGTAAGTACCGGGGTGGGTAACGTAGACTTACATATCTCACAACAACCAAATAAAAATCAAGCATGCCACATAGTGTTTCCATGATTCACCCCATGGGTCACCAAGTGTGCCATGCTTCATTTAAAGCCAAGACACTTCATCCTCCACCTCAAATAATCATTTAAACAAATGGTTATAAAACATAATGAGGCGGCTCTTCTAGAAGTAACTTGTAATGGATTACAAGAATACCCCATCCGTATATACATACCCGTATCCGTATTCAGAAGAATACGAATACAGAGAGACGAAAATAATCCAACAATATAATACTAGGATCCGGCGTAAACCAAAGCCCACTAGTATTATCCGTCTGAATTATAATACGTGCACAAGTGCATGTATATGATCGAACCCTGCCGTAAAACCATACGGCCTCTACATCATTTCGTTTGAAGCAGGAAAACCCTCTGTGTGGGATTCTAAAGACTCTTCAATACACTGGCAGTGGGTTTAACCACAAGCACATTAGCGGCACTAGCTGTATGTAACGGCTACCCAGGTATTGAGAGAAAGGGAGGCCGACGAGCAAACTCATCATAAACCCCTACAGAGCCTGTCAATGAAAATATCCATACAGTTCAGTCTGTTCGTCAAAGAGTATTGCATATCGAGTCTATGGGGTGGTTAAACTTAGACCCCTAATAACGCTACATTTCGTGTCGGTATGAAACCCATCACCACCTGAGAAACTACTGATCCTAGATCAGTAATTATCAACTACCTTAGTCAAGGATTTCTGATGATGGCCACCCGTGCACAACACGACATCAACCCCCAATACCGGGAGAGACGAATCCCCGACGATCCGCTCACTGCCTCCTTATGGCTCGGGACTGTACCCAAATAAAACCTGTTTGCACGACTCTTTTGAGCCGTGGTAGGGTAGTAAACAAAGCACAGTGGGAACTTACATGAGATAAATGACGATCTTGGGTCGACAGACTAACCTATACACATGTCACCTGGGAACTGCTATCCGCCCGATCATCATACGTGCACAAGTGCACGTACGTGATCGAAGCCCTGCCGTAAAACCATACGGCCTCTACACCTTTTTCCCGGTGCAGGGAAACCCTCTGTGCGGGACTCTAAAGACTCGACACTACGCTTGCAGCGGGTTCAACCATAAGCCATAAGCGGTACTAGCTGCACGTAACGGCTACCCAGGTAATGTCGATAAGAAGGCCGATGAGCTAACTCATCCGAACTCCTACTGAGCCTGTATGTGACAATCTTCGTACAGTCCGGTCTTTTCGTCTAAGAGTATCACATATCGGGCCTAGGGGCGATAATTGTCAGACCCCTAATAACGCAATAAGTCGTGTCGGAGTGTAGCCCAAAACACCCTGAGAAACTACTGGAATACCTACCAGTAAATCTCGCTTTCCTTGGCCAAGGACTTTGTGTAATGGGCTTCCGAACACAGCGCGATATCAACCCCCAACACCGGGAGAGACGAATCTTATCTAACCGCTACTGCCTCCAAGTGCTTCGGGACTGCACCCAACTATTGCCTGTTTGCACGACACCATTGAGCCGTGGTAGGGTAGTAATCAAAGTACAATACGAACACACTCGAGGTGAAGTAGAAGCGTCAAGTCAACGGACTAAGCTGTTAAGGGATTCCTACAGCACCACTACAAGGGTTTGGTGGCATCACACATGCCATATTTAAAATTTATATGGTGCTAGAGAAACAAACCTATGGATCATGCTAGAAAAGCTAGGGTAATATAACTTTAACATAAACACAAGTAGTAAATGCTAGGGTTTTGAGAATACAACCTTTGTAGCTCCCTACGCTAGACTCCTTGGCTACTTGAAGGTTGGAAAAAGGTTCACTTGAGATCCTCTAGGTCCTCGACGATCCACCCGGAGTCCTCTTTGTCCAATCTTGAAGCTCCACTAGATCAAGAGAAGAAGTAGAAGCTAACACTTTAGACTAATGGGCAAGACTAGTGTAGAATGGTGATGTGGTTTGTTTTCTCACTTCAAAACCCTGACTTGATGACTCTTTTGCTCACAAGAGAAAGCTAGAGTGCAAGAGAGAAAGGAGGAAGAAGATGATGGCTTGTGAAAAGCTCAAGATAATGATAAGCATATGAATAAAAATGAGAAATGAAAATATATATATTTTCTCTTTCTCATTCTTAACCATAGTTATAAAATATCTAGATATTTAGTTTGGATCAAAAATGGCCATAGAAATTAACTCATGGTTAAAGCAAACGGTTAGTGCAAGAATAAAATATTAAACCATTATAACAATTTCCATTTCCATTTTTCTTTTCCAAAAAATAATATCCATATATTTATAAATGGTGTGAGTCTTATATTGCCACCATCCACTATATCAACAACCGTGATTGAATTATGTATGCATGTATGTGTGCATGCACATCCATATGTGCATAAATGAGACTAAATGCATACATGCATGCATACAACAAAAAGACAAGAAAGGGTTTAAAGTGAGAAACTAAGGGTTAATGATAAATCAACATTTGATTTAGCAAACCGGTCATATCACATATGACCCGACCAAAAGCAAACCGCCCGATTAATATACGGTATCTCATACGCGCATTTTAACCGGGTCTACGCGCATATCTCATATGCGCACCACATCGTTTCGCCTGGACTAGGTAACTCCATTGTGGGACTCTAAGACTCGTCAATACGCCGGCAGTGGGTGATGATCCATCAAGCACCCCCAAGTCACAAGCGGTCAGCTAAACGTAACGGCCACCCGGGTATTCAGCGATCAGAAGAAAACAAGCGAACCTGTCACAACTCCCATCGAGTCAACCGGCAACACTACCGTACAGTCCGGTCTCTTCGTCAGATATGCTGCATATCGAGTCTAGGGATGGTAACGTCGACCCCAATAACTCAATAAGTCGTGTCGATGAATGGTCTATACCAGATCGAGAAACTACTGATAACACTTATCAGTAAATCTCAACAGCCCTGGCCAGGGACTTACTGATATAGCCAATCGAGCACAGCACAACATCAAATCCCAATACCGGGAGAGACGAAACCCCTCCTATCACTCATCGCCTTCGTGTGTCTCGGGACTGTACCCAACGGCCACCTGTTTGCACGACTCAGTAGAGCCGTGGTAGGGTGGTAATCAAAGTACAGTGGGAGAACACACAAGACTCTATGATGATCTCGGGTCTAGAGACTAACCTGTACCAGTGTCACCTGAGAACTGCTATCCGACGATAGATATAATTCCATATAGGAGTTCTCGGCGAGTCCGTCCAGTGTACCCAGTCACCACTGAGCACCGTATACGATCTCGATGTCAAACATCGATGAATGTGGGAACATCCATCGCCCATCATATGGGTCTAGTATCATATACGCTAGTCTACTCTGTTATATCGATGCCCCGTCTCGATACACCTACGACTAGGGACTTTTCAGGATATGCTTATAAACTACAGATGTCCCACTAGTATGATCTCCATCATAATCACAGTAGTCAAGCCTATATCCTCAGGTCTTTATCAACATGTATGAATGAATAAAAACATGATCAAGTCAACATGTCAGATAAAGAAGAACCAGATAGCATACTATCATATCGAGCAAGAATGTACACTGAATATATATATATATATATATAAATACATCCACTATCATATAATGGCCTCTAGGGCATACATATATCCAACAATCTCCCACTTGCACTAAAGCCAGTTATTGGCGTATCTCATACCCAACATCTCAAAAAGTCGCTCATGCCGCGGCTGAGGGAGGGCCTTGGTGAGTGGATCCGCGGCATTATTCTTTGTGTCTACTCTCCTAATCTCGATCTCGCGGCGATCTACAATCTCCCGGATCAAATGAAAGCGCCTCAGGATATGTCTGGACCGCTGATGGGACCTGGGCTCCTTGGCTAACGCCATAGCCCCATTATTATCACAATTCAATGGTATTGGATCAATAATGGTTGGAACTACACCTAGCTCCGAGACGAACTTCTTCATCCAGACGGCTTCCTTGGTGGCATCATTCGCAGCAATGTACTCAGCCTCCATCGTAGAGTCTGCAGCGGTATCTTGTTTGGAACTCTTCCAACTTACCATCCCTCCATTGAGGGTAAATAGAAACCCGGAGATAGATTTGATGTCGTCCTTATCACTTTGGAAGCTGGAATCGGTAAAGGCTTCCATTTGGAGATCTCCATTACCATACACCAAGAACAATTCTTTAGTCCTTCGCAAGTACTTAAGAATGTTCTTCACAGTTATCCAGTGA
The DNA here is from genome assembly GCA_030015575.1 of Agapanthus africanus. Classification (NCBI taxonomy): domain Eukaryota; kingdom Viridiplantae; phylum Streptophyta; class Magnoliopsida; order Asparagales; family Amaryllidaceae; genus Agapanthus; species Agapanthus africanus. The sequence goes on from JASDDO010000029.1 coordinate 62,019,338, forward strand.
TTCCACCCTGGGTTGGATTGATACCTACTTACAACACTAAGTTCATAAGCTACATCTGGGCGTGTATATAACATCGCATACATTATAGATCCTACTGCCGAAGCATAGGGTATAATGCTCATGCGAGCTCTCTCTTCATCGGTCTTTGGGCAAGAGTCCTTAGAGAGAGTGACCCCATGGCAAGCGGGTAAGGCACCCCGCTTGGAGTCTTCCATACTAAACCTTTTTAGGATGGTGTTGATGTACCTGGTTTGGGACAATCCCAATAACCTCTTGGATCTATCCCTATAGATCCTAATGCCCAGAATGTATGTGGTATCACCCAGGTCCTTCATGGAGAACCTTAGTGATAAGAATGATTTGACCGAATGTAGTATAGGAATATCATTTCCTATCAGAAGAATGTCATCCATGTACAATACGAGGAATGTGACAGCTCTCCCTACAGCCTTCTTATAAACACAAGGTTCATCTGGATTTTTGATGAAATCAAACTTTTTGATAACATCATCGAAACAGATGTTCCAACTCCGTGATGCCTGCTTTAACCCATAAATGGATTTAAGCAATCTACATGCTTCCCCGCTGCTCCCACTGTCAATGAAGCCTTCTGGCTGATCCATATAAACGCATTCTTCTAAATCTCCATTTAGAAATGCCGTTTTAACGTCCATCTGCCAGATTTCATATTCGCAGTGAGCAGCTATAGCAAGTAGGATTCGAATGGATTTAAGCATGGCTACGGGAGAAAAAGTTTCGTCATAGTCCAAACCTGGTCTTTGACGAAAACCCTTCGCCACAAGTCTTGCCTTATAGGTCTCTACCTGCCCATCTACACCAATCTTTATTTTAAAGATCCATTTGCACCCCACAGGTTTTACCCCAGAGGGTACAACGTCTAAAGTCCATACTTTGTGTAAGTGCACGGCGGCGCCCCGGCCTCCATCCCGAGGCCAAATGCGGAAGCGATGGTTAACTTTAATTTTTCTCAAACCGGCACCACCGCGCACTAAAACCCGGATCGTACCATTAACTAGTCCTAGCTAACTACAAGATGGGAAGAGAGATATACCGAGTGATCCGAGTCCTCCGGTCTTCTCGTCGTCGTCCCGATCTCCCGCGGCATCTCCGGTCTCCACCTCCTCGCCGGAAGGGGCACCACATCGCCGGCTTCTTTTACGGGCTCCCACCTCTATAACGAGGCAACTCGGGCACGAAGCTGGCGAGTCGACGTGCCCAAGATTTTCTGTAGAATATAGTGAAGATCTATATGTCTGATTTGGGGTTTATGGTGTTTTCCATATTGGTGGAGGAAATGAACTAAGTCTTTTTAGAGATGAACATGGGAATTTTTGTAGCATGAAATGAACAAAAATTCCCCTCTCTAAATTTGGACAGCCCCCACTAAAATGAATGGCCGGCCATGGCTTGGAATGGGAGAGGAGAGAATGAATGAGGGAGAGTGTATGGATGATGGAACCCCAACCATAATGCAAGGGAATAAAGATAATCATGAAGGGAAATGATCACAAGCAAACCCACACTCCAAAACAACCATCATCAACAACCATGATTGCTCACAAAGTCAAGCAATAATGAACCATGAAAAGTCAAGGGATGGTCTTCCATCATGATCCAACAATATGCAAAGACCCCCTTCCAAATTGCTTATTTGCACAAATGCAAATAAGCCCTCCTCCACCAATCTTCGGCCAATGAAGGATACAAAGAAATATGGCTGAAACGGAAAGCAAACTGGCAACTCCAGAAAACTGGTGTCGTAATAAATTACAGAAAAACCCCGATACTGTGTATACACACCCGCATTTGTATTCCGACCAAAATACAAATGCAATGAGACAAAATCTACACTGTACTATACTAGGATCCGGCTTAAACCAAAGCCGGCTAGTAATATCCGTTCGATCCTGATCCGTGCAATACCGCACGTATCTGATCGAACCCTGCCATATATCCATACGGCCTCTACAGCTTTTCGCCCGAAAACTTGAGCAACTGAATGTGGGGGACTCTAAAGACTAGTCAACACCTTGGTTGTGGATTTAACCACTAGCACGTCAGTGGTATAAGCCAATACGTAACGGGCCACCAGGTATTGACCAAAAGGGTCGTCGATGAGCGAACTCATCCTGACACCCTTCTGAGCCTGTCAGTGACAATTTCTGTACAGTCCGGTCCGTTCGTCTATGACCTTCGCATGGCGGGCCTAGGGGGTTGGTAAAATTCAGACCCCCAAAAGCGGTACAAGTCGTGTCGGAGTGTAGCCCAGAACACCCTGAGATACTACTGGAATACCTACCAGTAAATTTCCTGCCTCGGCCGAGGGCTTCGTGTAATGGCTCTCCTAGACAAAGCGCGACCTCACCCCCAATACCGGGAGAGACGAACCCCTGAAGATCCGCTCGCTGCCTCCATGTAGCTCGGGACTCTACCCAACTAAAACCTATTTGCACGTCTCCTTTGAGCGTGGTAGGGTAGTAATCAAAGTACAGTGGGAACTCACACGAGACAAATGACGATCCCCAGGTCGATGAACTAACCTGTACACATGTCACCAGGGAACTGCTATCTGACGTCAGGTATAAAACCAACTAGCATGTTCCCGGCGAGTCCTGTCCGGTGTACTCATAACCCAATGAGCACCTGTATACATCTTAGGTGAACAACTAACACCAGTGGCTTGTGAGAACGGCCACCGCCCCTCGTCGGGGTCTCGACTGTATACACTAGTCTACTCTGGAGTATCGATGCCGTGTCTCGAAACTCCCACGACTAGGGACCTTTTAAGGATGTGCTTATAGACCCCAGCTCCCACTTATATGATCGCCCTCATAATGCTGGTGGTCAAGAAAGAATCCTAGGGGCTCTATCAACGTATAATAGCGACATGTCAGGTCACCTAAAGCAGTACACGATGATAAAGATAAACCAGATAGCATACTATCATCTCGAGTAAGACTGTCCTACTGGGACAGGTCCTCCCTCAATCATTGCAATCACGTGCCTGTGATCCAATAATTGACTCTGAGGGCACTATCTCAAACAATCTCCCACTTGCACTCAAGGCTAATTATTGCGATGTCGCTTACTCACAGCCCGTATGATACCGAACACCCAACTCCTCTACTAGTCAGTCTCACAAAGCCCGTTTGCGAAACTATTGCGTTCGAGGAATAGCCTCAGTGAGTGGATCCGCTTTGATGTTTCTTTCTATGTCTCTCTATAACTCATGTTCGCGGAGAAACTCATCTCCCGAAATGAGCAATACCTGTTTTAGAGTATGTCTGGATGTCTGATGGGACCTAGCTCATAAATGAACTCCAAATCCAAACTTCTTAGACTATATCGTCAACTGAACTTAATCAGTATCCAGCGCCTTGCCTCCCTCAGTATCTGCTTGGATCACCTGCCCAAAATACTGCCCCTCGTCAGAAGGAAAACTATAACTCTGACAACCTCCCTATCGTCCAAGTCACCTTGGAAGCCTGGAATGATAACCGTCTCCCGAATGAGGCTGTCGATATCATATCCCTAGAACATCCACTTATGTTCTAAAACTGCTTCCGACAGTTTCTCCAGGATTGGATCAACATCAACTTATTGCATCTAGTGCAAGAACAACATCTTGTGTGGTACTTGACATCTCGTGATTGACTCAATTGCCTGAGCAAGTGGTCTGCCAATCTTGCATATCCCTCTCCCCTTTAGTCTGTACGACACCTTTAGAGAGGGTGACTCCATCACCTGCAGGTACACTACCGTGCCAGGAGTCGTCCATTCTAAATACTCTTAGAATGCTGTCTAAGTACCCTTAATTAGGAAACCACCCAACTCTAGATCTAAAACCATAGATCTAGTAACCAGTATGTCTGATATAATATCCAAGTCCCATATGGAGAAACCACTGTGTGACGACCAAAGCATAACCAATCGTAGTATAGGAATATCACTTCCTACTCTGTGTATGTCATCCAAATACCATGACATCACACCCTACTACCTTGTCAACAGATCCATCCCCTATTCTGATGAAGTCAAACCTATGACTGTCACATCAGAAATTGATGATCTATCTCCGCTATATCTGCTTTAGTCTATAAATAGACATAAGCCACCTGTCCACCAATGCTTCCGCTGCTCCCACTGACTACGACAACCCTCTGGCAGAGTCATATAGACGTACACTTCTAAAACTAGTTTAGAACGACGCTATACTCATCCTCCTGCCGGACTCACAGTCTGGAACAACAGCAATGGCAAGTGTGGGTAAACAAGAACCTCCCTGCCACCGTCCTTGAGGCTACCGGAGTACCTCTCGGGTGCCTGAGGTTACCCACCATATCTGCGGAGTGGCCAATGGAATGTCAACCCAGATTGAATCTTTAGGTTCCTATGAAATCTTCAGTAATCGTTTGTGGTTCTGGAATCACTTCCAGTTCTACCATTCTCCCACTACTGTTTTCTGAAAAAATCCATTTTTATTAAAACTGTGGCGAGTCTAGAACAATATCGCTATTGATCTTCCAGATGGTAGAAAGTCAACCCTTGTCATAGCCTGGGTCAACCCACAAACAGCCATTACAGAAACGTGCCTTGAGTTATCCAGAGTCTGGTTTTAATCATAAGCCGGACAACTCCCCGTACCTTAACATCGTTAAGATATGAACTGTTCTATATCCAATATAGAACCAGAGGCACTGATTTAATTGAACCAGATTCAAATCATGCAGCTGTCTCCAGTGCATGTCTACTAAATGGAAGGAGGCCGATCAGCGTTACTCAACTTAGGAATGCTTCCAATTATGAGTAACCTGAAAGAGAAGCAAGTTCTCTTAACTATTACTATCAACTGAATATTATACACAAGTATCTACATCTTCGATCACCTTGAAGAATCCCGATACTTGCAATACCTGGTTCTCTACTTTATTCAAATACCTATAACTTCTCAAAACTTAGACCCTGTGTTTGCACGAAACACCTGTCTAAAAACTAGAGAAGTCATAAGTAAACCGAATATAGTACGAGGACCAACCGCTCCGTCCTGATGGACCCTGGACAACATACAATACTCTGTATAAGTCCCTTGAGTCTGATAACTCATTCACTGTGTGTCGTAGGCTGAAAACTGTACTTATGGTTAAGAAGAATTACACCGTTGTTCAATACTCCTTACCTAACCATCCACTGATATAGGTAAATGTCATAGACATAATTTCAAAAAGATATATCTCACTCTATAAAAATAGACGTACAGATGTATCAATTTGAAATTGGTGCATAACAGCGGATATTCAAAACCAAATATTTGCCGACCGGCAAACAGTCCAGGTGACGTCCTCAAATATCACCGATTACAACGAATCCCGATATAATGAGGATGATCACCTAATTCCCAATAACTTACTCCCACTCATCATCTGTAAAACCATACAGATGTGAGAATCATACCTGGTAAATACATACCCTGGAGCAAGTGTCTAATTGGAAAATTAGTTTTCTTTTAACAGTACACAGTGAAACTGAAACATTAAAATGTTTCCTGGGGTTATCCTGGTATTCCTAGTAATGCCACTTCCATTATCCAGATTCACAACTGTAATCGTATAATTCTTTGCCACTTCTCCAAATCCCTTTTTATGTCTTTAGTCATTACCTTCTGCACACCCCTTTAGGCCAAATGGTTTTCTTCCTTCCCTACCGTTCGGCACCAGCCTATGGTTCCAATAAGCATAATGGGTGTACTGTCCTAATCCTAGGAGCACTCACAATGCGAGAGAAGGTGAAGATAAAAGACAACCGAATAAACCTTATTCCTATTTCTCCTGAACCAGAATCCATCCCCGAACTGGAACAAGTTCCTTTCGAGTTCGTATATAACCATACGATGGAGTATCCAATAAACTGTGGATCTTCGTTGTGATACGGAGTGTTCTGGAGAAATACAAAGGTGATTTAGGATTGGCGAAGAAATACTTGGTTTGGTCGTTAATAGCAGTCGCAGTTTACTTTGCCCTCCTTCTAATCCCTTTCTTTGTCTTTACATAATACCTTCTGTACACCATCGTTAGGCTAATTGGTTTTCTTCATTCTCTACCGGTCGGCACCAGCCTAAGGTTTGGAAGAAGACTATCCAATTTGCGTAACAGGTGTACTACTCCTAAACCATGGAGCACTCGCGACCAGAGAGAAGGTAAAAGGAAAAGACAACTGAATAGTCCTATCCGTTTCCTCCAGAACCTGAAACCATCCTCGAAGAAATTCCTTCGAATTCGTATATAACCATACGATGGTTTTGTCCAATGGAAGTGGACGTTCGTAGTAATACGGGGTATCCTGGAGAAAAGGGTAAAAGTAGGAGTGGCAATGAGGTTTGCAACTCTGACAATCCAAAAGCCGGTGTTTAAGAAAGTTCGGTTAACTTGGTCACTGAGTCATAGTCTTAGGGTCGGGTCAATGGTCACTGCCAAAGAGAGAGAGAAAAAAGAAACACTCAGCGTGCACTCTAACCTAGATCAGAATGGTTACCAATTTATCTAATCTGGAAACCTCCCACTGTCACCTCAAATTCTCCTCCAAACCTGAAAGAAGAATTAGTTGGGGTCACCCGAGGAGTAAACTAACTCATCAGTGGGAATCGGGATCCAACTATCATCGCATGATAACGTGACGGAATCCGCTCACGGTATCACACTCTAGAAGGTATGCGCATATCTGGCAAGTTTCAGTTTCTTTAGAAACTCCCGATGTGATTTTTTCCCCATGCTCTTATGACCTTGGCGTGAGGTCAAAATATCATAAGTCACATGTCAAGTTCTACCCATCATTGTCCAGGTTAATTTGAACCCATCCGTACATACCCTTGACGTAGGCCAAAATAGTAGTACGACAGTCCCAAACCAACGCATCTATCTATGCAACAGCTAAATATTCGGCAGCTACGAATCACTATGCCTTGGCGTGAGGTCAAAATACATAGCTTGAATTGTCACGTCCCGAAAGTACGGAACATGACCGGCACTTAAACTACGAAACGTCTCGAGGCGTACGTAATCCAAGTAAGCCGAAAACCCAGAAATGCAAACCAAGAAAAGTAGTAGAGTGAAGGAAAACCAATTTAAACAAGTAGTTTTAATTGCATAAGCGGAATTATGCGGTTTGAAAAAAACATCAATATTTCCCAAAAATTTCGGCAGAGTCTCCTTTGTAAATACTGGCTCCCAAACGGGATACAACATGAATAGTATACGAAATCAATAAAAGGCATCCCCAAGCGGGAGCTAGCTCTTCGTCAATCGACGGTCACAACCACACAAGCAATATGATATACAACGCCAACGGCGAGGATCAAAATTCAAAAGGAAACTCAAAACCATAAGAAAACCGCAGAAATATAACGCGCGACTCTAAAGTCGAAGGAATAACATCACTGGTCTCTATCTCAAAATAAATACATGTTTGGTTGATGGAACTTCTAGATACAACAGAATAATAATATACAAGATATATAATGGTGGTACGATACAAGTAAACCCACCTACTAGCAAATCACCCAAAGGAAACTATGCCCGCAAGCCGTAAAGAAACCTGTACGGCAAACGAGCAAGAAACTGGGGCACAACGGGGGTGAGTTGCTAACTCGTGAATAGAAAAACATCTACGCATAGAAACCGTATGAACAACGCAAACCTAGGTCAACGATCATAGTATATCCTCAAATACATGAATAACATGCAGCCAATAACAATGGCTAGGGTAATATCTAACCCGAGTGTAATCTCATGTGCCCGTGTCAGTGCCTCAGGTAGCAATATATCATATGAATGAGGTATGAATGCAACAAAACAGAATACATGTAAATGAAGAAACTGTTTTCATAAATTAGTGAGATTTCCTTTGTATTTTTAAAATGAGGTATCATAAATGAAATCAGCATCAACAGTGTCTAGCATCGACACAAAACATAAATCTCAATGTCTCAAAACCTCAGGCTCCGGCTATCCGGACTGGCCTGTATCATCAAATCTCAGTACCACAATATCTCGAAATCTCAATGTCTCAATCTCAATATCTAGGACGCCGTCAGTCCAGACCGGCCCCTACCATCCATCTCAAGACCACGACGGTATCCTCCGGATATCCGACGCGTCGGGTAAAATCACCGGTAGGTAGTCTCTCCCTGCCAGGCTCATCGTCATCACCATGAGCTTCTTGCCCCGGGGTACCTTACCGGGTCCACCATGTACCCGAAACGGTTCATCCAACTCCTCGAATCGGGTCTCTAAATCCTTCAGCAAACTCATGGTAGACGACTCATACATCATAGGAAAACCGCATTTTTATTTCAAAAGAAAGAAAGCAGTTTATATATGTTTTGCGGTTTTCCTCAAAATCCAGAAAATATCATGGAAATCCGAATCATCAATAGCATGTAAAACCATGAATATAAGCATGAGAATGAATAACAGTATGCATGAAGCGACAAGTAATAACTACAATATCTAAGCTGGCATATAAGGTATGTACACTAATATTATGTCAAACTACTGGCTATCAAGCTAAGTTAAGCAATAATATTTTCTAAGGTGTACGTGACATGGTAATTACCGATGAAGATGTGTGTGAGCCGGCAAGTAAGTGTATGTGGTACATACGCATCATCGGTAATGGTGCTGGTGTCCTAACAGCATAATGTCAACAATGCAATATGAAATAACAATGTAAATATGCGATGCGAAGCGAGCAACCAAAATGAGCGGGAGTTAAATATTAAACAATGGTGCTATTTGAAATAACACGAATCTCGGGGTCTTGAAAATAGGGGCTACGGTGGTTTTTTTTTTAAGAAAGGATACGTCTTTTGAAATATCCGTAGATCCCTTGACCCGTCTTTTAAAATACCCACGATCCGCTAGTTTTGAAATAGGTAGGAGTCTAATCTAATCTAACAACTACACTAAATTATATGGCTGAACTAACAAGCTGAACTACAGGTAAGGAAACCGCCTATCATCTGAGTCGATACATATACATACCTGTATATGTATAGTCGGTGATCCCGCCTCAATAATATCATATCCATAACCAGACATCCCAAGTCAAGAGTGCGGATCAATCATCAAAATATAGCTCGTACGTAAATCCATCGTACGGCATCCCCAAATCTGGGTACGGGTCAATATCATATTCCTCACCTTATTCCTCTGGTATCCTCTTTATCCAAGATCATAGTCTAGGGTACTGACCTATGTCTAGTACAATACTAATATCCTCAATATACTCATGATCTGACTACTGATAGACAATCTCGTACAAACCGATATCGTCAGCACATATCATCATCAAGGGGTATACATCGCCCGATACCGCCTAATATCAATATCCTAGCATATCATGCCTCATATCACGATCACATGTCGACCATTTTATTTATAACAGTATTCACCCGTATCGCCACCCCATGATCCGCTATAACACCAGGACGTACCTCAAGTACTAATCCTGCCATATCACCGATATCACAACCACAAAACAAATCTCATCGACTCAGCTCAATCCTAAGTATCATCCTTAAATCCGTATGTGACCACATAGTCCCATACCCATGTGAAAACATAACTATAAAGAATCCCATGAGCACATATAAATAGGAATGTATGCAAGTATGTATGTGTGTATGTGTAGTGCAACACTACCCTAGGGTTCGCAACACTAAAATAATCCAAAACATCAATATCCATCCTAAACATCGTTATTAATCTCAAATAACATATAATAATTGTTGGTGTGTATACGCATCCGTATACACCACCACGGACTGCGGGGGTGCTATACGCCATCCACCCGACTTCTCCCCGTAGATATAAATCTACTCACCTGGTCCTCGCTCGTAGGTGCCGACGTCGCCACGCGCTTGCTTGTCTTCTCGAAGTCCACATGGGGTACCTACATATCATAACGCACCGTATCGCATTAAAACCCGACTCATGACCCAAAAACGACACGTGAATCCCACATAGGTCAAAACCTATGGTTGCTTTCACAAATCAACCCAAAAACCATCGACATCGGCGTACAAACGTCGATTGATCAAGAAAAACACCAAACACATTCATTTTCACATTCACGAACACTAATTTTAATATAAAATAGGTTAAAACTCACAAAAAGCCCAATTCACTTAAAAAGTTATTTTTCCGAAGATCTAGGAAGCACAATTCGCCGTTTTAGTACAAAACTCGATGTATAAACGAATCTAGCGGCCACAATATTCACTAAATATCTTAATTAAGTCATAAAAACAATTTCCATAATTTAATCTCAATAAATTTCATTAACCCCAAAATTCTAGTTTACAATATACCCAAATTTTAACAATTTAAAGCAAAAATGCGCAAACAACAATTTAGCTTGGATTTTCATGAACTAAAAGCATTAAACCACTCAATATAATATTTATAATGACATGAAACTTTAATTTGAATTTTATCTTACAAGAATATAATTATTTTAAAAACCTAGTTTACAATTTATATAAATATCACAATTTAAATCAACAAAAAGCAAATTAGCAACTTAATTTGATTTAGCAAAATATTAATATGGAAAATACCTCCCACAACCATAGTCTCACAACACAAAACCCTAACTAGATTTTTTACAAACCCTAATCTAAAGCTTCTCTTGCAAACACACAACTTTCAATTAAACCGAAATTAAGCACCTAACAAGCTTCAATAAGGAATTTAAACCAAAAAGAACAATGGGGCAAAACTTATACCTCACAACCATGAATCAAACTACAAATCTAGACCTCCAATCTGAAATCCTTACACCAAGATCCATGCTAGATAGGCAAATGAGAAATGGGTAGGAGTTGGATTTGGATTTTAGCTTGATTTTAGATGGAATTTTGGACATTTTTTTGAGGGAAAATGAGGGGAGAAGAGGGAAGTGGGGCTGCTGTTTTTGGGGTTCAGAATTTCGACCAGAAATTGGAGGGAGGTGAGGGAGGAGAGAGTGTGAGGTGGAGAAAGTGTTGAAAAAGTCAAAGTCCACCATTTTAGTTTTATCTTTTTCTTTTCTTTTGCAAAACAAGTGGGGACAAGAGAGGGGGGCTGCTGAATTCAGCCAAGGGGGAGGTAAAATGGGGGTGTGTGAGTGTGGGTATGGGTGTGGGGTGATGGAAAATGATAAATACTATGCCCAAACATCCATTTACACTAAAAAAAATCTTTTTTCTTCAATAATTTCTAAACCGTTTTGGCAAACGATTTCGTTTCAAAAATCACATGATAAAATTTTATTTAAAGTTTTATGATGCACAAAATTTGTTTCAACTCATTCCAATTTGTAATTTTGCCTAATTAAATGTATTAGTGACGGCTTAAAATAATAATAAAATAAATTTTTTTCCGAAAATTTGAAATTTCACCAGTGGCTCAATAAACACCAAATACTAGCAATTACATAGCAAGAATATGTATATTTAATTTTTATAATAAGATATTTGCATTTTGACTTTTTACAGAAAACCCCCTTATTTTACCGATTTTCCGAAATTTCACCGAAATGATATTCAAAACGTTACATGAATAATACCGAATATTTAAGCGAAATGATGGAGGGCTACGAATGGTTTCTGGCGAAAACCTTTAACGTAATGAACTTGATATCGTTGAAAGAACGGATAGCTTTTCAAAATATAGTGACGAAAACCTTTGCTAAAGAGGTCACTCCCGGTGAAGGGATCTCGGTTCTTTCCCCGTAGAATGAGGTGCAGGATATTCCAACTGAATACCATGGTGCAAAGCAAAAGTAATCGGCTATAGTGAAGTTATTGCCCTGACGCAAACTTTTTGTCCAAGGGGTCACTCCCGGTGAAGGGATCTCGGCCCTTGCCTCGTCGACTGAGGAGCAGGATATTCCAACTGAATACCACGATGCAAAACAAAAGTGAACGTCCTTGCAATAACAGCTTTTTGAAAAGTGTTCCAACAACATCAGATTAGGTTTGTTTTTAACTTGCATTGATCCGAATCAATGCAGTCCCATCAATTGATCACACCAAAAAGAACGAAAATATACTGATGTACGTATATGCCATCCGCATTCGCCACTGGGTCCTGTCATTACCCGTTAGGTTAGCTAACTAACGACAGAGCGGGGACTAGACTACCGCGGATACAAAACATATACAACATCTACTAATATATATACCAATATATAATATTTCGCTCAAGGCGTGATAAAATGCAACATCACAGAAATGTACAGCATCATAGAACAATACAGATATTTGGGATCCCCGGGTTTCACAGAGCCACTACTGAAACCCGACGTTCCCCTGGTCGTGTGGATAGCCTGTGTAATGAAATTCTAGACCCCTATGGGCGGGCAAGTTACCCGCCCAAACCTGAAGCGAGACAGCCCCCTTCAGCACCGTGAATGGACCACCCAGCACTTCACGGAATCTGGTAACTTGGGCACCCCTCCTGGGTCAACCTGTACCCCCTACGAGTGCGGCGAATAGCCCGCCAATTCTAGAGTAAAGCCCCCTCCGTCTCAATGCCATGAGATGCGAGCTTGTTGCCCTCTAGAACCCAGCTATCCGTGCACCCCTCCGTGGGGCAATCCTAGTACAGAAAGTAAAATATACATACAACGGGTACATCGACCGCAACCTGGCCGTGTCCTAAAATAATAATACAATCAGGCAGTGACGGCAGTCCACATGTCGGACGCTCGCCCCGCAATATCAAATGTACATAATACAACCACAACTGCACTAGCATTGCATCCAGGCTATCCCCCACGACCAATCCGCAACATCACAGCATAACACAGAACATCAACGTGAAAGTCACGTTCGCAAATCCGTCTAACCGGGCTATAGCAGTCAGACAGGATTTACCGATCAAGTGACATTCACGGTCGCAGATATAATGTAAATACTGTGAAATAATGTGTTTTTAATATCCGATCGATCAAAATTATAACAAGTGGGCCCTCAAGTACTACTGTAGCACATCAAGAAATTCTAGGCCCAAAATTAATATTCCAAAACCCCTATTCTCATCACAGGAGGCTTCTGTAAAAAATTGGTGCACTGATCACTCAAAACAGCGGCGGAACCGCGGCCCAAGAATGGGTTTGGCCGCGGTTCCGCGGTCGAATAATGAGATCTCGCCACCAAATTTTTACAGTAGGCTTATACTTCCCTGCATAGTATTCTGAGACTACCTGAAAAATTTTTCGAGACAAAAAAAATTTCGACAGAAAACTGTTGTACGGAAAAATGCGGATTTTGGAATTTTCGATCGATCGGAAATGTGAAACACATTAGAAAAAGCTAGACTAACTTAATGGCGAGGCTCTGATACCACTGTAAGTGCACGGCGGCGCCCCGGCCTCCATCCCGAGGCCAAATGCGGAAGCGATGGTTAACTTTAATTTTTCTCAAACCGGCACCACCGCGCACTAAAACCCGGATAGTACCATTAACTAGTCCTAGCTAACTACAAGATGGGAAGAGAGATATACCGAGTGATCCGAGTCTTCCGGTCTTCTCGTCGTCGTCCCGATCTCCCGCGGCATCTCCGGTCTCCACCTCCTCGCCGGAAGGGACACCACGTCGCCAGCTTCTTTTACGAGCTCCCACCTCTATACCGAGGCAACTCGGGCACGAAGCTGGCGAGGCGACGTGCCCAAGTTTTGCTGTAGAATATAGTGAAGATCTATATGTCTCATTTGGGGTTTATGGAGTTTGCCATATTGGTGGAGGAAATGAACTAAGTCTTTTTGGAGATGAACATGGGAATTTTTGTAGCATGAAATGAACAAAAATTCCCCTCTCTAAATTTGGACAGCCCCCACTAAAATGAATGGCCGGCCATGGCTTGGAATGGGAGAGGAGAGAATGAATGAGGGAGAGTGTATGGATGATGGAACCCCAACCATAATGCAAGGGAATAAAGATAATCATAAAGGGAAATGATCACAAGCAAACCCACACTCCAAAACAACCATCATCAACAACCATGATTGCTCACAAAGTCAAGCAATCATGAACCATGAAAAGTCAAGGGATGGTCTTCCATCATGATCCAACAATATGCAAAGACCCCCTTCCAAATTGCTTATTTGCACAAAAGCAAATAAGCCCTCCTCCACCAATCTTCGGCCAATGAAGGATACAAAGAAATATGGCCGAAACAGAAAGCAAACTGGCAACTCCAGAAAACTGGTCCCGTAATAAATTACAGAAAAACCCCGATACTGTGTATACACACCCGCATTTGTATTCCGATCGAAATACAAATGCAATGAGACAAAATCTACATTGTACTATACTAGGATCCGGCTTAAACCAAAGCCGGCTAGTAATATCCGTTCGATCCTGATCCGTGCAATACCGCACGTATCTGATCGAACCCTGCCATATATCCATACGGCCTCTACAGCTTTTCGCCCGAAAACTTGAGCAACTGAATGTGGGGGACTCTAAAGACTCGTCAACACCTTGGTTGTGGATTTAACCACTAGCACGTCAGAGGTATAAGCCAATACGTAACGGGCCACCAGGTATTGACCAAAAGGGACGTCGATGAACGAACTCATCCTGACACCCTACTGAGCCTGTCAGTGACAATATCCGTACAGTCCGGTCCGTTCGTCTATGAGCATCGCATAAAAGAATATTACATACAAGTTTTTACATGAATGAAAATGAAAAGTAAATATCTCACATAAAAACCCCCGGCTATTCAAATACGACGATCCAATATAACATATCCAGCAACACATAACATCACATATCATCAACGTAAGTAAATATGCGCATCCCAATTGTCGTTGGCATATAGCAACGAAACCGGCGATATCATATATTACACTTACGGTCACAGAAAAGAAAGTGTAAAACTACAACAGTTGGAATCCGCAACCACCTCAGACATCGCATGCCTGACCAAATGAATTACTTAGACATCGCATGCCTAACAATTATAAACCCCGCATTTTAGTCTCATTATCAAAAACACTTTTCAATATCGAGTCGGGTAATTCAACAAGATTCCCGACATCCTGATCGAATGCTCGTCGTAAACTTTAGTAGACGGCCGCACCCCCGATACCATCGACGAAGTGCACCAAGACGGAATACCGCTGCCGCGAGCACCCGAACGGATGCTTTCGGCGACGGGGTTCTCCTGCAGTCACTTGGTCGGGGCTATAGAGTGAAGCTGTCTATTAAGTTTACCCGGCGAGTATCCGCGTACGCTACGTGATTGCGACGGACTTTTGATCACATCAAAATTCCGTGGCAACCGATCAAGTGAGACTAAACTGCTATGTTTATAACATTCATTCAGTTATCTCATAACTATTGTGAATTCCAATTATTGTATCCCATTCCGGATAAATAGAAAATGTCAAACTTTCCGATCGAACAATCGAACACCCAACCTTTCCCGATACAGATCAACACATGAAACAAGTCTAGCAACATTCAGTTCGTGCCTCAGTACCAACGGTCCAGCCGTAGAAGGGTCAAGCCAACGCCTCACATGTGGCACGCCGTACTGCCCCAAACCCGAAGGTTCAAAAGGCAGTTCAAGACGGTCACATAATCGAGTTAAGGTTTGTGTCTTCTAGAGGGACCATCGCGTTATTTGCACTACTTAGAACGTCGTTAAACTACGGAAAAATCCAACACTTGGAAATTTCCCGATAGGGGAAAAATTGGGTATTTATATCCGGTCGAACTTTTTAACATATTCTAAAATTTATCCGGAAATACACAAAAGACGAAATTTGATAATCCGATCGAAATACCGAATCCCCAAAACAACTGCAGAAAATTCAACTCTTGAATAAATTTAAAAAATTCCCAGAAAACTCAGCATCAGACAAAATGAATTACTGTACAAAAATTGGATGATGACGTCACATTTTTGCCGCGGATCAGCCGCATCATCCAAGCTTATGCCGCGGATCCGCCGCAATATATACTGTTCATCCGAAAAATTTTGTGCCGAAATTCTTATATTTCTCTGCTGGTTTTTCTGCATATTTTTAATTTGGAAAAATCCCTGTTTTTAGAAAAAGTACAGAGAGCATATTTTGGGTTTCGGTTTTGGGTCGTTCGGACTTCAAAATCCGTCTAGACTTCGCCTAAGGCTCTAGCTAGGCTCTGACACCACTGTAGGGTTCCTAGGCACTCCCAAGAGGTCTCACAAGGTATCGAACATGCCAATTTCAAATTTTACGGTGCCTACAAACCCTAAACTACGGATCGTCGGCTAGATGTCTAGGCGAAAAAGAACTAGTTAACAAATTAACTAATGAGAATACGGAAATACAACCTTTGTAGATCCGGTGCTCCACCTCCATAGCTCCGCAACGAAGTCGTCTCCGCTGTCCAAAAGGAATCCGGGCTCTAGCGTCGTCTTCGTCGGAGAATGGGCGGGCTAGGTCGTCGATGTCCAAGCCGAAGATGATCTACGTCGAGGTATCAATGAATCAAGCTCCACCTTCACCAAGTCATGAAACTTGTGAAGGAAACACACTCTACTACTTGGCAAGAGGTAGAGGATGAAGAAATAGGAAGTGGGTAGACTTTAGTTTTGGATTTCTCACTCATTTCCATCACTTGCCATTGATGGGGCAAGCTTTCTTCACTTGAAGAATGAAGAAGAAGAAGAAAGAGTTATGATAAGCTAATTAAAAAATGAAAAGAAAAATCAAAACTTATCATAATCTAAACCATGGTCAAGTGTAGAGATTGAACTAGGGTTAAATCAAATGGTTAGGTTAAGCATGAGATAAGAATGGTGGACAAAGTCAAAGGTTCATGAATCTTCAACTACAAACAAAGAAAGCCACCATTCTTCTCATTTCTTTTTCCAAAAAGAAAATAAATAAATAAATGAATAAACAGATATGAAAAACAAAACCCCAACCATTTAAATAACCATGGTTTAATCTTTACACAAACCAAAAAGCATGTATCATCAAACATGATACAAGCAAATGCACAAAATCATATCACATATATAATGCGCACATCCGAGTGAGAAAATCCATCTAAAGTGAACCAATATTAGTTAATGCAAAGTAATATATCAAATATATAATTATACATTAAATCATTAAATCAACACTTGATTTAACGATCCGGTCATATCGCATATAACCGGCTAATATCCAATGTATCGATTTATCGAATCAATCCTTGATTCGATAACTAGGTTATATCGCACACAACCATTCGACACATTCATCGCGAGAATGGAATACGGTATCACATACACGCATTATTTTCGGTCCCGCACATATCTCATATGCGCTCCTATTTCGTTTCGCTTGAGCCAGGAAACCTCTGTGTAGGACTCTAAAGACTCCTCAATACACCGGCAGCAGATGATGATCATATCAAACACCCACAAGCCGCAAGCGGTCTGCTAAACGTAACGGCCACCCGGGTATTGATCGATCTGAAGATCGACGAGCAAGCCCGCTCACACTCCAGTGAATCTGACCAGTAACACTAACGTAATGTCCGGTCTGATCGTCTGATATGTCGCATATCTCGCCTAGGTGTGGTAAACGTCAGACCCCAATAGCTCGATAAGTCGTGTCGATATGAGGCTCATAACGGGTCGAGAAACTACTGGTAATACTTACCAGCAATTCTCTGAGCAGCCCTGGCCAGGGACTTCCTGTTATAGCCAATCGAACACAGCGCAACATCAACTCCCTATACCGGGAGAGACGAATCCCCTCCAATCGCTCATTGCCTCCATGTGACTCGGGACTGTACCCAAAAACCACCGTTTTGCACGCCCTCTTGGACGTGGTAAGATGGAAATCAAAGCACAGTGGGAACCACACAAGACTCTATGACGATCTCGGGTCAACAGACTACTCTGTACCAGTGTCACCAGAGAACTGCCATCTGACGTGAGGTATAATACCATCTGGGACTTCTCGGCGAGTCCGTCCAGTGTACCCAGTCTCTACTGAGCACCCGTATATCATCTCTGATGTCAAACACCAATGGATATGGGATCATCCATCGCCCATCTGTATGGGTCGAGAAGGTATACGCTAGTCTACTCTGGTATATCGATGCCCCGTCTCGATACACCCACGACTAGGGACTTTGAAGGATAGACTTACGAACTACCATGTCCCCACTAGTATGATCCGCATCATAGTCCAGGTAGTCAAGCACACATCCTAAGGGCTTTACCAACATGTAACAGAGAGACAATCAGTATACACATTAAGGTAAAGGGTAACCAGATAGCATACTATCATGTCGAGCAAGAAAGTCCTCCCTATATATGTCCCAGCATCCACTACAATATACATCCTTTGTACAGTAATGGCCTCTAGGGCATACATATAACTAACAACAAGATAGGGAAGAGATATACCGAATGATCCGAGTCCTCCGGTCTTCTCGTCATCGTCCCGATCTCCTGCGGAAACTCCGGTCGTCGCCACCTTGCCGGAAGGGCACCACATCGCCTGCGTCTTTTACGGGCTCCCACCTCAATACCGAGGCAACTCGGGCACGAAGCTGGCAAGTCGACGTGCCCAAGGTTTGCTGTAGAATGTGTAGTGCTTTGTCTCTTTGGGGTTATGTTGCCTTGATGGAGGAATGGAATTTTCAAGTGGAACTCTCATTTATCAAGCATGGAATGAGATGATAAATTTTCCTCACCAAAATGAAATCTCTCATTTTTCTCCTCTCCTCAAGTGTAGTGGCCGGCCATTATAAATGTGAGAATGGTAGAGGGATAAATCAAGCATGAAGGGAGGTGATGGTAGTGTAAAGTGAAGGGGTGACCACAAACAAAAACATCATGATAACAAAACCCATACCCTTTCATGTCTTAATTAATGCAAGTGATGGTGTTACAAAAGAAAAGATGGAAATGGAATCAAAAGATGCTATCATAATCTTTCATCTTACAAATAAACCCTCAACAAAATGTTATTTGCAAACTTGCAAATAACCCCCTCCAACGAAAAAGTCCGGCCGGGAAAGAACAAAGGAAAACCGGCCGGAACGGAATGCAAACTGGCAACTCCAGAAAACTGGTCCCGTAATAAATTACAGGAAAACCCCGATACTGTGCATACACACCCGCATCTGTATTCCGTCCGGATACAAATGCAAAGAGACAAAATCTACACTGTACTAAACTAGGATCCGGCTTAAACCAAAGCCGGCTAGTAATGTTCGTCCGATCCTGATCCGTGCAATACCGCACGTATCTGATCGAACCCTGCCATATATCTATACGGCCTCTAGTACAAACCGTCCGATCCTGATCCGTGCAATACCGCACGTATCTGATCGGACCCTGCCATATCTCCATACGGCCTCTACAGCGTTTCGCCCGAAAGCTGAGTAACTGAAAGTGTGGTGGACTCTAAAGACTCGTCAATACTATGGCTGTGGATTTAACCACTAGCACGTCAGAGGTATAAGCCAATACGTAACGGGCCACCAGCTATTGACCAAAAGGGACGTCGATGAGCGAACTCATCCTGACACCCTACTGAGCCTGTCAGTGACAATATCCGTACAGTCCGGTCCGTTCGTCTATGAGCATCGCATGTCGGGCCTAGGGGGTTGGTAAAAATCAGACCCCCAAAAGCGGTACAAGTCGTGTCAGAGTGTAGCCCAGAACACCCTGAGATACTACTGGAATACCTACCAGTAAATCTCCTGCCTTGGCCAAGGACTTCATGTAATGGCTCTCCTAGACACAGCGCGACCTCACCCCCAATACCGGGAGAGACGAACCCCTGAAGATCCGCACACTGCCTCCATGTGGCTCGGGACTGTACCCAACTAAAACCTGTTTGCACGATTCCTTTGAGCCGTGGTAGGGTAGTAATCAAAGCACAGTGGGAACTCACACGAGACAAATGACGATCCCCAGGTCGATGAACTAACCTGCACACATGTCACCAGGGAACTGCTATCTGACGTCAGGTATAAGACCAACTAGCATGTTCCCGGCGAGTCCTGTCCGGTGTACTCATAACCCAATGAGCACCTGTATACATCTTAGGTGAACCAACTGACACCAGTGGCTTGTGAGACCGGCCACCGCCCCTCGTCGGGGTCTCGACTGTATACACTAGTCTACTCTGGAGAATCGATGCCCTGTCTCGAAACTCCTACGACTAGGGACCTTTTAAGGATATGCTTATAGACTACCAGCTCCCACGTATATGATCGCCCTCATACTGCTGGCCGTCAAGCAAGAATCCTATGGGCTCTATCAACGTGTAATAGTGACATGTAAGGTCACCTGAAGCAGTACACGATGATAAAGGTAAAACAGATAGCATACTATCATCTCGAGTAAGACTGTCTTACCGGGATAGGTCCTCCCTCAATCATCGCAATCACGTGCCTGTGATCCAATAATTGACTCTGAGGGCAATATCTCCAACAATCTCCCACTAGCACTCAAGGCTAATTATTGCGATGTCGCATACTCACAGCCCGTGTGATACCGAACACCCAACTCCTCTACTAGTCAGTCTCACAAAGCATGTTTGCGAAACTCTTGCGTTCGAGGATTAGCCTCAGTGAGTGGATCCGCCTAGATGTTTCTTTCTATGTCTCTCTATATCTCAAGTTCGCGGAGAAAGCCATCTCCCGAAATGAGCAATACCTGTCTTAGAGTGTCTAGATGTCTGATGGGACCGAGCTCATAAATGAACTCCAAATCCAAACTTCTTAGACTGTATCGTCAACTGAACTTAATCAGTATCCTGCGCCATGCCACCCTCAGTATTGCCTTGGACCACCTGTCCAAAATACTGCCCCTCGTCAGAAGGAAAACTATAACTCTGACAACCTCCTTGTCGTCCATGTCACCTTGGAAGCCTGGAATGATAACTGTCTCCCAAATGAGGCTGTCGTTATCATATCCCTAGAACATCCACTTATGTTCTAAAACTGCTTCCGACTGTTTCTCCAGGATTAGATCAATGTCAACTTATAGCATCTTGTGCAAGAACAACATCTGGTGTGGTACTTGACATCTCATGATTGACTCAATTGCCTGAGCAAGTGATCTGCCAATCATGCACATCCCTCTCCCCTTTAGTCTGTAAGACACCTTTACAGAGGGTGACTCCATTACCTGCAGGTACACCACCATGCCAGGAGTCGTCCATTCTAAATACTCTTAGAATGCTGTCAAAGTACCCTGATTGGGAAACCACCCAAATCTAGATCTAAAACCATAGATCTAGTAACCAGTATGTCTGATATAATGTCCAAGTCCCATATGGAGAAAACACTGTGTGACGACCAAAGTATAACCGATCGTAGTATAGGAGTTTCCTTTCCTACTCTGTGTATGTCATCAAAAACCAGGACATCACACCCTACTACCTTCTTAACAGATCCATCCCCTATTCTGATGAAGTCAAACCTATGACTGTCTCATCAGAAATAGATGATCTATCTCCGCTTTATCTGCTTTAGTCTATAAATAGACATAAGCCCGATGTCCACCAATGCTTCCGCTGCTCCCACTGACTACGACAACCCTCTGGCAGAGTCATATAGACGTGCACTTCTAAAGCTAGTTTAGAACGACGCTATACTCATCCTCCTGCCGGGTCTCGCAGCCTGGAACAACAACAATGGCAAGTGTGGGTAAACAAGAACTTCCCTGTCACCGTCCTTGAAGCTACCGGAGTACCTCTCGGGTGCCTGAAGTTACCCACCTTATCTGCGGAGTGGCCAATGGAATGTCAAATCAGATTGAATCTTTAGGTTCCTTATCAAATCTTCAGTAATCGTTTGCGGTTCTGGAATCACTTCCAGTTCTACCATACTCCCACTACTGTTTTTGAAAAAATCCATTTTTAATAAAACTGTGGCGAGTCTAGAACAATATTTCTATCGATCTGCCAGATGGTAGAAAATCAACCCTCGTCATAGCCTGGGTCAACCCACAAACAGCCATTACAGAAACGTGCCTTGAGTTATCCAGAGTCTGGTTTTAATCATAAGCCGGACAACTCCCCGTACCTTAACAATGTTAAGATATGAACTGTACTATATCCAATATAGAACCAGAGGCACTGATTTAATTGAACCAGATTCAAATCATGCAGCTATCTCCAGTGCATGTCAACTAAATGGAGAGAGGCCGATCAGCGTTACTCAACTTAGGAATGCTTCCAATTATGTGTAACCTGAAAGAGAAGCAATTTCTCTTTATCATTACTATCAACTGAATACCATACACAAGTATCTACATCTTCGATCACCTTGAAGAATCCCGATACTTGCTACACCTGGTTCTCTACTCTATTCAAATACCTATAACTCCTCAAAACTTAGACCCTGTGTTTCTACGAAACACACGTCTAAGAACTAGAGAAGTTAAAAGTAAACAGAATATAGTATGAGGACCAACCCCTCTGTCCTAATGGACACTGGACAACATACATTACTCTGTATAAGTCCGCTGGGTCTAACAACTCTTTCACTGTGCGTCGTAGGTTGAAAACTGTACTTATGGTTAAGAAGAATTACACCGCTGTTTAATGCTCCTTACCTAACCATCCACTGATATAGGTAAATGTCATGGACATAATATCAAAAGGTATATCTCACTCTATGAAAATAGACGTACAGATATATCAATTTGAAATTGGTGCATAAAAGCGGATATTCAAAACCAAATATTTGCCGACCGGCAAACAACCCAGATGATCTCCTCAAATATCACCGATTACAACGAATCCCGATATAATGAGGAGGATCACCCAATTCCCAATAACTTACTCCCACTCATCATCTGTAAAACCATACAGATGTGAGAATCAAACCTGGTAAATACATACCCTGGAGCAAGTGTCCAATCGGGAAATCAGTTTTCTTTTAACAGTACACAGTTGAACTGAAACATTGAAATGTTTCGATGGGGTATCCTGGTATTCTTAGTAATGCCTCTACCATTATCCAGATTCACAACTATAACCGTATAATTCTTTGCCACCTCTCCAAATCCCTTTATATGTCTTTAGTCATTACCTTCTGCACACCCCTTAGGCCAAATGGTTTTCTTCCTTCCCTACCGTTCGGCACCAGCCTATGGTTTGGAAGAAGACTATCCAATAAGCATAATGGGTGTACTGTCCTAGTCCTAGGAGCACTTGCAATGCGAGAGAAGGTGAAGATAAAATACAACCGAATAAACCTTATTCCTATTTCTCCTGGACCAGAATCCATCCCCGAACTGGAACAAGTTCCTTTCGAGTTCGTATATAACCATACGATGGAGTATCCAATAAACTATGGATCTTCGTAGTGATACGGAGTGTCCTGGAGAAATACAAAGGTGATTTAGGATTGGCGAAGAAAAACTTGGTTTGGTCGTGAATATCAGTCGCAATTTACTTTGCCCTCTTACTAATCCCTTGCTTTGTCTTAATCTTAATACCTTCTGCACACCGTTTAGGCTAATTGGTTTTCTTCATTCCCTACCGGTCGGCACCAGCCTAAGGTTTGGAAGAAGACTATCCAATTTGCATAATAGGTGTACTATCTCCTAAACCAAGGAGTACTCACAACTTGAGAGGAGGCAAAAAGGAAAAGACAACTGAATAATCCTATCCGTTTTCTCCAGAACCGGAAACCATCCTCGAATTCCTTCGAGTTCGTATCTAACCATACGATGGTTTTGTCCAATGGAAGTGGACGTTCGCAGTAATACGGGGTGTCCTGGAGAAAAGGGTAAAAGTAGGAGTGGCAATGAGGTCTGCAACTCTGACAATCCAAAAGCCGGTGTAAAGAAGGTTCGGTCAACTTGGTCACTGAGTCATAGTCTTAGGGTTGGGTCAATGGTCGCTGCCAGAGAGAGAGAGAAAAGAAACACTCAGCGTGCACTCTAACCAAGATCAGAATGGTTACCAATTTATCTAATCTGGAAACCTCCCACTGTACCTCAAATTCTCCTCCAAACCTGAAAGAAGAATTAGTCGGGGTCACCCGAGGAGTAAACTAACTCATCAGTGGGAATCGGGATGCAACTCTCATCGCATGATAACGTGACGGAATCCGCTCACGCTATCACACTCCAGAAGGTATGCGCATATCTGGCAAGTTTCAGTTCTTTTGAAACTCCCGATGTGGATTTTTACCCTATGCTCTTATGACCTTGACTATGGCCAACAAATCATAAGTCACATGTCAAGTTCTACCCGTCATTATCCAGGTTGATTTGAACCCACCCGTACAAGCCCTTGACTAGGGCCAACAAGGCTGTACGACTGTCCCAAACCAACGCATCTATCTATGCTGCATATGAATAACCAACAGCTACCAAACACTGTGCCTTGACTATGGCCAACAAACACAGATTGAATACAATTGACTATCCATATGAAACGACGGAGGGCTACGAATGGTTTCTGGCGAAAACCTTTAACGTAATGAACTTGATATCGTTGAAGGAACGGATAGCTTTTTAGAAAATATAGTGACGAAAACCTTTACTAAAGAGGTCACTCCCGGTGAAGGGATCTCGGCTCTTTCCCCGTAGAATGGGGTGCAGGATATTCCAAATGAATACCACGATGCAAAGCAAAAGTAATCGGCTATAGTGAAGTTAATGCCCTGACGCAAACTTCTGTCCAAGGGGTCACTCCCGGTGAAGGGATCTCGGCCCTTGCCTCGTCGACTGAGGAGCAGGATATTCTTAATGAATACCACGATGCAAAACAAAAGTGAACGTCCTTGCAATAACAGCTTTTTGAAAATTGTTCCAACAACATCAGATTAGGTTTGTTTATCTTGCATTGATCCGAATCAATGCAGTCCCATCAATTGATCACACCACAAAGAACGAAAATATACTGACGTACGTATATGCCATCCGCATTCGCCACTGGGTCCCGTCATCACCCGTTAGGTTAGCTAACTAACGGCAGAGCGGGGACTGGACTAGCGCGGATGAAAAATATATACAACATCTACTAATATATATACCAATATATAGTATTTCGCTCAAGGCGTGAATAAAATGCAACATCACAGAAATGTACAGCATCACAGAACAATACAGATAACTGGGATCCTCGTGTTTCACAGAGCCACTACTGAAACCCGACGTTCCCCTGGTCGTGTGGATAGCCTGTGCAATGAAATCCTAGACCCCTACGGGCGCGGCAAGTCACCCGCCAAAACCTGAAGCGAGGCAGCCCCTTCAGCGCCGTGAATGGACCACCCAGCACTTCACGGAATCCGGTAACTTGGGCACCCCTCCTGGGTCAACCTGTACCCCCTACGAGTGCGGCGAATAGCCCGCCAATTCTAGAGCGAAGCCCCCTCCGTCCCAATGCCATGAGATGCGGGCTTGTTGCCCTCCAGAACCCGGCTATCCGCGCACCCCACCGTGGGGCAATCCTAGTACAGAAAGTAAAATATACATACAACGGGTACATCGACCGCAACCTGGTCATGCCCCAAAATAATAATACAAACAGGCAGTGACGGCAGTCCACATGTCGGACGCTCGCCTCGCAATATCAAATGTACATGATACAACCACAACTGTACTAGCATTGCATCCAGGCTATCCCCCATGACCGATCCGCAACATCACAGCAAAACACAGAACATCAACGTGAAAGTCATGTTCGCAAATCCGTCTAACCGGGCTATAGCAGTTAGACAGGATTTACCGATCGAGTGACATTCACGGTCGCAGATATAATGTAAATACTGTGAAATAATGTGTTTAATATATCCGATCGATCAAAAATTATCAAGTGGGCCCCCAAACAATACTGTAGCACTCACAGAAATACTGGGCCCAATTATTAATATTCCAAAACCCCTAATTACAGCCCAGAAGCCCACTGGAGAATTTCGAAGCATTGATCCCACCAACCTGCGGCGGAACCGCGGCAACAAGGGGGGTTTTGCCGCGGTTCCGTGCTCGAGCTGAGGGATCATTGTCTCGAATTTTCCCAGAGTTCTTAGAACTCCCTGCACATCATTCTGAGACAACCTGAAAAATTTTTAGACACCAAAAAATTTTAACAGAAAACTGATGTGAGCTAAAATTGGATTTTTGGAATTTTGGTCGATCGGAACTGAAAAACACATCAAACAAAGCTAGACGAAGTTAATGGCGAGGCTCTGATACCACTGTAAGTGCACGACGGCGCCCCGGTAGTCAATCCGACGGCCAAATGCGGAAACGGTGATAAACTTTAATTTTGCGAACTTTGCAAACCGGCACCACCGCGCACTAAACCCCGGATCGGGCCATTAAACTTGTCCTAGCTAACTAACAAGATAGGGAAGAGATATACCGAATGATCCGAGTCCTCCGGTCTTCTCGTCATCGTCCCGATCTCCTGCGGAAACTCCGGTCGTCGCCACCTTGCCGGAAGGGCACCACATCGCCTGCGTCTTTTACGGGCTCCCACCTCAATACCGAGGCAACTCGGGCACGAAGCTGGCAAGTCGACGTGCCCAAGGTTTGCTATAGAATGTGTAGTGCTTTGTCTCTTTGGGGTTATGTTGCCTTGATGGAGGAATGGAATTTTCAAGTGGAACTCTCATTTATCAAGCATGGAATGAGATGATAAATTTTCCTCACCAAAATGAAATCTCTCATTTTTCTCCTCTCCTCAAGTGTAGTGGCCGGCCATTACAAATGTGAGAATGGTGGAGGGATAAATCAAGCATGAAGGGAGGTGATGGTAGTGTAAAGTGAAGGGGTGACCACAAACAAAAACATCATGATAATAAAACCCATACCCTTTCATGTCTTAATTAATGCAAGTGATGGTGTTAC
The DNA here is from genome assembly GCA_030015575.1 of Agapanthus africanus. Lineage (NCBI taxonomy): Eukaryota > Viridiplantae > Streptophyta > Magnoliopsida > Asparagales > Amaryllidaceae > Agapanthus > Agapanthus africanus. The sequence continues at coordinate 62,046,223 of JASDDO010000029.1, forward strand.
AAAAGAAAAGATGGAAATGGAATCAAAAGATGCTATCATAATCTTTCATCTTACAAATAAACCCTCCACAAAATGTTATTTGCAAACTTGCAAATAACCCCCTCCAACGAAAAAGTCCGGCCGGGAAAGAACAAAGGAAAACCGGCCAGAACGGAATGCAAACTGGCAACTCCAGAAAACTGGTACCGTAATAAATTACAGGAAAACCCCGATACTGTGCATACACACCCGCATCTGTATTCCGTCCGGATACAAATGCAAAGAGACAAAATCTACACTGTACTAAACTAGGATCCGGCTTAAACCAAAGCCGGCTAGTAATGTTCGTCCGATCCTGATCCGTGCAATACCGCACGTATCTGATTGAACCCTGCCATATATCTATACGGCCTCTAGTACAAACCGTCCGATCCTGATTCGTGCAATACCGCACGTATCTGATCGGACCCTGCCATATCTCCATACGGCCTCTACAGCGTTTCGCCCGAAAGCTGAGTAACTGAAAGTGTGGTGGACTCTAAAGAATCGTCAATACTATGGCTGTGGATTTAACCACTAGCACGTCAGAGGTATAAGCCAATACGTAACGGGCCACCAGTTATTGACCAAAAGGGACGTCGATGAGCGAACTCATCCTGACAACCTACTGAGCCTGTCAGTGACAATATCCGTACAGTCCGGTCCGTTCGTCTATGAGAATCGCATGTCGGGCCTAGGGGCTTGGTAAAAATCAGACCCCCAAAAGCGGTACAAGTCGTGTCGGAGTGTAGCCCAGAACACCCTGAGATACTACTGGAATACCTACCAGTAAATCTCCTGCCTTGGCCAAGGACTTCATGTAATGGCTCTCCTAGACACAGCGCGACCTCACCCCCAATACCGGGAGAGACGAACCCCTGAAGATCTGCTCACTGCCTCCATGTGGCTCGGGACTGTACCCAACTAAAACCTGTTTGCACGACTCCTTTGAGCCGTGGTAGGGTAGTAATCAAAGCACAGTGGGAACTCACACGAGACAAATGACGATCCCCAGGTCGATGAACTAACCTGCACACATGTCACCAGGGAACTGCTATCTGACGTCAGGTATAAGACCAACTAGCATGTTCCCGGCGAGTCCTGTCCGGTGTACTCATAACCCAATGAGCACCTGTATACATCTTAGGTGAACCAACTGACACCAGTGGCTTGTGAGACCGGCCACCGCCCCTCGTCGGGGTCTCGACTGTATACACTAGTCTACTCTGGAGAATCGATGCCCTATCTCGAAACTCCTACGACTAGGGACCTTTTAAGGATATGCTTATAGACTACCAGCTCCCACGTATATGATCGCCCTCATACTGCTGGCCGTCAAGCAAGAATCCTATGGGCTCTATCAACGTGTAATAGTGACATGTAAGGTCACCGGAAGCAGTACACGATGATAAAGCTAAACCAGATAGCATACTATCATCTCGAGTAAGACTGTCTTACCGGGATAGGTCCTCCCTCAATCATCGCAATCACGTGCCTGTGATCCAATAATTGACTCTGAGGGCAATATCTCCAACATTTCCAACGCGGAGAGTATGGTCACCTGTCTTCAAAACCTTGCTATTTCTCAGCCTCTGCATAGAATTGCAAATGTGAGAAGCTGAACCGGTATCTAATACCCAGGAAGCAGAGTTTATTGAAAAACAGTTTTCTGTCACAAACACACCTGAAGCGGAAGCATCCCCATGCTTCTTCTGGTGATCTATGTACTCCGTACAGTTGCGCTTCCAATGTCCTGTTTTGTGGCAGTGATAACATTCCCATTTCCCCGATTCTCCAGCTTTGGACTTGTCCTTCCCCTTAACCATTTTAACTCCACCCCTAGGCTTGGTGGGCTTCGTCTTTATCTTTCCCTTGGCCTTAGCCTTTGGGCGAGAAGAGGAAGATTGCCAAACACTCAAAACAGGAGTTTTCACTGATTTCAGTGTGCTCTCTGCACTCCTTAACATATTAAGGAGTTCAGGTAGTTTCTTCTCCATATTGTGCATGTTGAAGTTAACTATAAATTGAGCAAAGGTGGAGGGGCGGGACTGCAGAATAATATCCGTATATTGTTCATTGTCCATTGTCCATCCAAGGTCCTCAAGCTCTTCTATGAGAGCTATCATCTTCAGAACATGGTCTCCTACTGGTGTGCCATGGGCCATACGCATCTGAAACAGTTTTCTTGATTCTTCGTATCGTAATACGCGGGATTGCTCTCCATACAACTCCTTTGTATGGTGGAATATGGCGTGAACGTCCATATTCTTGTGCTGCTTTTGATGTGTGTTATCCATCGATGAAACCGTGAGGCATTTGACCATGGCACAGTCAGCGTCCCATGTCTTGCGGACTTCAATATCCGCAACTTAGGATTTAGGACCTAGGACGTGCGGGGCTGGAGCCGTGAGGACATATGATAGCTTATCATAGGTCAAGGCAATGTTAAGATTCCTCAGCCAGTCTTTATAATTGATCCCATTTAGTTTATTTTTATCTAGTAGAAGCTTGAGCCCTGTCATTGGTATCTGCCATTAAGAGAGAGAAAAGAATACACTCGGTGAAAGCTCTTGCAAAGATCAGATTGGTTATTATCTTATCTAATCAATGTCTCCCACTGCTTTAATCAAGTTTTTCTTTCAAACCTTAAAAAGAAAATTAGCCAGGATTAATTACCGTCTACAACTTCGCCAACCGTTCAGCCAGGCCAGTGTCGGTACTTGAGGGAGGTTCCCTATGCTTTCGAACGGACCTAATTAATATAAACCTCGTCTTCCCAGAGGCGTAGCCCCGTTTAACACCTTTTTAGACACCTAATGAGTTAGCTAATTGTAAACTGTAAAACTCTCCTGGGAGCAACTATTGCCCACAGTGGGATCGGGATCCAACCATCCTATGGAAGGTATGCAATCTCATTGCAAATTTCAACTCTTGAAATTCCCGATATGGTTTTTACCCCTAGTACCCATGACCTTAACTATGGTCAACAAATCATAAGCACCAGTCAAGTTCTACCCGTCATTTCTTGATTAATTAGACCCACTCACATGATCCTTAACTATGGTCAACAAAGTCGCATGAATGTCCTAATTAATCTGCATCATATGCAGTGTAGGAAGACATCACTTAGCTACCGTACACTACGCCTTAACTATAGTCAACAAACGTAGCACGAATACTAAGAACTCTACTTCCTAAAATGACGGAGGGTTGCGGATGATTTTTAAGAAAATCTTTAACGCTTTGAACTTGATATCGTCGTAGAATCAAATGGTTTTCAAAAGGAGTGGCTTGAGCTCCGCAGTTTTGAAATGTAGCTTTTTCATAAAGAGCTGAGTGGTTTTCAAATCCGATTCTACAACATCTTTTTAGGTTTATTTTCTTTACATTAATCATATTAATGTAGCCCCATCATTTAAATCCTTAAGCCAATCACAGAAAAGAAACGAAAATAAAACGTACGCTTATGCCACCCGCATTCACCACAATGTTCCGTTATGCACCGTTAGGTTACTTAACTAACGGCACACCGGGACGGGACTAGCGCTGGTGTAAAACATAAGCAACGTCTACTATATATCTCATATATAATACAACATTCGTCTCAGATATCACATCACAGTATACAGGCAGAAGAAACACAGATATGATAATATAGGATATACTAGGACGTCCGTATTTAGTATTTATCTAACAATAGAAAATACGGATTCCACAGTCGCGATGAATAGCCAAGCCCACACCCCTAGACCCCTACGAGAGAGGAAAGAGACCCTACTAATTCTGGAGTTTAGGAGATCCGGTCTCGACTCCTCGAGATGGCCTCCCTCTGAACCTCAGAACCCGGTCACTTGTGCTCCCCTCCTTGGGTCTATCCTAATGCGGAAAAGTAAATAATATATAACACTGGTGACATCAACCTCAACCCGGAAGTGCCCCAAATAAAATAATATTATATTAAATTTGAATTTTACATGAATGAAAAGAAAACTCTCATCTCATATCAAACCCCCCGGCTATTCAATCACGACAATCCTGTAAGTCCACGTTGCGACCCCCGGTTCTTACGGGGAGGCGGAAACGGTATAAAATCAAAATTTTAACGCAAGAGGCAACATGGACTAAGCTAGGTCGGGATCTTTACCTAAACTAAAACTAGCATACTAAGCTAAAGATATTTAGCTACTCGGATGAAGATGGTTATACCTAAACTTGAACTCCTTCTCTTCAAGCTCCGATGGTGGTTCGATGGCTCCTTCTCGTTGTCTCCGTACGCCGAAGATAGATCCACCTGAAAGCTCCAACCTTTAGCTCCTTCTTCGTTCTTTGAAGAAACTAGTTCACTTGGTTTGCTAAACCTAGTGAACTAGAATGAGTAGAGATGATTTAGAATGGGATTTTATCTATGGTTCTTGATTCTCAACTCATGAGACAAGAGAACCATAGATCAAGAGAGGGAGCAAGAGGTTGAGGGTGAGAGCAAGAGGAGAGCTCAAGAACAAGAGAGAGAATGAGCAAGAAAGAATGAGCAACTCTTTTGTCTTTCACCCTCTCATAATCCAAAGTAATGATAACTCATCATATTAACAAAAGTCTTATGTGATGGTTAGAAGCAACCACAACCATATCATTTCATGCACTCATTTTACACAAATGAGCAAGTAAACAAAAGTCTTTGCCATGAAATGATGGCTATGGTTATCATGATGGTCAACTAGTCAAGCCTAGTCAACCGGTCAACAAGTCAACAAAAGTCAACAAGTCACCAAAGTCAACAAGTCAACAAAAGTCAACAAGTCAACAACCATATCACCATAATACTTAATTAATATAATAGTTAATCACATATCATATTCTCATTAGGGTTGAGCATAAAGTCAAATAGTCAACGGTCAACTGTCAACAACCCTAATGAGAATCCGCAGCCTCTGCCTCCCTGTCAACTGTGCATACACACCCGCATCCGCGTTCCGAGGAACACGAATGCAAACTGGATAAATCCAATCCCATAAGGTACACTAGGATCTGGCTTAAACCAAAGCCCGCTAGTGTAAACTGTCCGGACACTGTACGTGCACAAGTGCACGGATGTGACCGAACCCTGTCGCAAAACCATGCGACCTGTCGCAATACCATGCGACCTCTACTCTTTTGTCTAAAGGCGAAAAGCTTTCTGTGTGGGACTCTAAAGACTCGACACTACGCTGGCAGTGGGTTTAACCACAGACCGCAAGCGGCACTAGCTGTGCGTAACGGTCCCCAGGTAATAGCGACAAGAAGACCGACGAGGCGAAACCCATCTGAACTCCTACTGAGCCTGAGTGTGACATTCTCCGTACAGTCCGGTCTGTTCGTCTGATACATCGCATGGCGGGCCTAGGGGGCGGTAAACGTCAGTCCCCCAATAGCGGTACAAGTCGTGCCGGAGTGAAGCCCAATACACCCTGAGATAACACTGGAAACCTACCAGTATATCTCGTTTGCCCTGGCCAGGGACTACTCGTGTAATGGCTCTCCTAGACACAGCGCGATGTCAACCCCCAATACCGGGAGAGACGAATCCTGTCTAACCGTCACTGCCTCCAAGTGCTTCGGGACTGCACCCAACTACCACCTGTTTGCACGACTCCTTTGAGCCGTGGTAGGGTAGTGATCAAATTACAGTGGGAACACACCCGAGGCGAAGTGACAGTGTCAAGTCAGCGGACTAAGCTGTACTCATGTCACCTGGGAACTGATAACTGACGATAGGTATAATACCAACTAGTCAGTTCCCGACGAGTCCTGTCCAGTGTACCCGTAACCTAACGAGCACTCGCATACTATCTCAAGTACGACGTACTGACGGCTGTGGGACAGACCGTCTCCCATACTGGGATGAGAAGCGCATGCGCTGGTCTACTCCGGAGTATCGATGCCCTGTCTCGATAGTCCTGCGACCAGGGACCTGAATAAGGATGTGCTTATAGATTACCCAGCCCCCACTAGTGTGACTGCCATCACAACGCTGGTAATCAAGCAAAGATCCTAAGGGCTCCACTAATGCGTATAAGTGATATACTGAAATAAACACAAGTACACATTGAAGTAGAAACAAACCAAGTAGCATACTACTATTTTGAGCAAGATTGTATATACAAGGTGAATATCCCAAGCATCCATTAAGTAATATACAAACTAGTATGATACAGTAATGGCCTCTAGGGCATATACACTAACAATCTCCCACTTGCACTAAGGCCATGTACTGGCGTATCGAAGACCTATCATCTCGATCAGCCGCTCGAACTGAGTCTGGGGCAGGGCCTTGGTGAATGGATCAGCAGTGTTATCTTCTGAAGCGACTCTCCGAACCTCGATCTCCTGGCGATCTACGATCTCCCTGATCAGGTGATACCGCCTCAAGATGTGCCTGGATCTCTGATGGGACCTGGGTTCCTTCGCTAAAGCTATAGCCCCGTTGTTGTCGCAATACAGAGGTATTGGATCAACAATGGACGGAACCACCTGAAGTTCTTTCAAGAACTTCCTCATCCAGACAGCTTCTTTTGCGGCATCAGATGCAGCGATGTATTCCGCTTCCATCGTCGAGTCTGCAACGGTTTCTTGTTTGGAACTCTTCCAACACACCGCCCCTCCATTGAGGGTAAAGACAAAACCCGACATGGACTTGGAATCATCCTTGTCACTCTGGAAGCTGGAGTCAGCAAAGGCCTCGATCTGGAGGTCTTTTCCGCCATACACCAAGAACATCTCCTTAGTCCTTCTCAGGTACTTGAGAATGTTCTTTACCGCTATCCAGTGTTTCTCCCCAGGGTTTGACTGATACCGGCTTACCACACTCAGTGCATAAGCTACATCCGGTCTGGTACACAACATCGCATACATTATAGAGCCTACCGCAGAAGCGTAGGGTATAATAGACATGCGATCCCTCTCCAAATCAGTCTTGGGAGACATCTCTTTAGAGAGGGTGATCCCGTGACAAGCCGGTAGGTTACCGCGCTTGGAATCTTCCATACTGAATCTCTTCAGTATGGTGTCGATGTACCTGGACTGTGAAAGTCCTAATATCCTCTTGGATCTGTCACGGTAGATCTGGATACCCAGAATGTACGAGGCATCACCCAGGTCTTTCATGGAGAACCTGTGTGACAAGAACCCCTTGACAGATTGTAGCATAGGAATGTCATTTCCTATTAAGAGAATGTCATCCACGTATAAAACGAGGAATACTACAGTTCTCGCTACAAATCTACTATAGATGCATGGTTCATCTGGATTTTTGATAAAGCCAAATTCTTTGACCGTCTCATCAAAGCAGATGTTCCAACTCCGCGATGCCTGCTTTAGTCCATAGATGGACTTAAGCAACTTGCACACCTTTCCGCTGCTCCCACTCTGATGAAACCCTCTGGCTGGTCCATATAGACACACTCCTCTAAATTTCCATTTAGAAAAGCTGTCTTTACGTCCATTTGCCAGATCTCATAATCGTGGAAGGCAGCAATGGCAAGAAGGATCCGAATGGATTTCAGCATGGCTACTGGAGAAAAGGTTTCGTCGTAGTCCAAGCCAGGTCTTTGACGAAAACCCTTTGCTACCAGCCTAGCTTTATAGGTCTCAACCTGTCCATCTACACCAATCTTCCTTTTGAAGATCCACTTGCATCCTACGGGTTTTACCCCGTCTGGAGCAATGTCCAACGTCCATACCTTGTTGGTGTACATGGACTCCATTTCGGTCCGCATTGCATCCAGCCATTTCACTGAGTCAACGCTCTGAACGGCCTGCTGGAAGCTAGTAGGCTCATCATAATCTATGATGCAATCCTCTCTATCCCCGTCTATGAGAAAACCGTAGTATCTCTCGGGCGGATGAGACTGCCTACTACTCCTGCGGAGTGGCACAGGAATGTCCTGTTCTGTTGAACCCTCTGGTTCCACTAAGCTTTCAGTAACAGTCTGTGGTTCTGGAACTTCTTCCAGTTCTATTGCGTTCCCACTTATCTGGGTTTCTAAAAACTCAGTTTCCAAGAAGTAGGCATGACGAGAAACAAGGACTTTTTGTTCCTCTTCACAGTAGAAGAAATATCCTTTGGAATTCTTTGGATATCCCACAAACTTGCACTGTACTGAGCGTGCCTCGAGCTTGTCCGCATGCTGCTTTTTGACAAAAGCTGGACATCCCCATGTCTTAATATGCTTAAGATAGGGTCTCTTCCCACACCACATCTCATATGGTGTAGTAGGTGTTGGAGATAGTGCCCTCAGAGTCAATTATTGGATCACAGGCACGTGATTGCAATGATTGAGGGAGGACCTATCCCGGTAGAACAGTCTCACTCGAGATGATAGTATGCTATCAGGTTTACCTTTATCATCGTGTACTGCTTTAGGTGACATGACATGTCACTATTGCACGTTGATAGAGCCCCTGGGATTCTTGCTTGACTACCAGCAGTATGAGGGCGATCATATACGTGGGAGCTGGGGTCTACAAGCACATCCTTAAAAGGTCCCTAGTCGTAGGAGTTTCGAGACAGGGCATCGATTCTCTAGAGTAGACTAGTGTATACAGTCGAGACCCCGACGAGGGGCGGTGGCCGGTCTCACAAGCCACTGGTGTCAGTTGGATCACCTAAGATGTATACAGGTGCTCATTGGGTTATGAGTACACCGGACAGGACTCGCCGGGAACATGCTAGTTGGTCTTATACCTGACGTCAGATAGCAGTTCCCAGGTGACATGTATACAGGTTAGTTCATCGACCTGGGGATCGTCATTTGTCTCGTGTGAGTTCCCACTGTGCTTTGATTACTACCCTACCACGGCTCAAAGGAGTCGTGCAAACAGGTTTTAGTTGGGTACAGTCCCGAGCCACATGGAGGCAGTGAGCGGATCTTCGGGGGTTTCGTCTCTCCCGGTATTGGGGGTGAGGTCGCGCTGTGTCTAGGAGAGCCATTACACGAAGTCCTTGGCCAAGGCAGGAGATTTACTGGTAAGTATTCCAGTAGTATCTCAGGGTGTTCTGGGCTACACTCCGACACGACTTGTACCGCTTTTGGGGGTCTGACTTTTACCAACCCCCTAGGCCCGCCATGCGATGCTCATAGACGAACGGACCGGACTGTACGGATATTGTCACTGACAGGCTCAGTAGGGTGTCAGGATGAGTTCTCTCATCGACGTCCCTTTTAGTCAATAGCTGGTGGCCCGTTACGTATTGGCTTATACCTCTGACGTGCTAGTGGTTAAATCCACAGCCATAGTATTGACGAGTCTTTAGAGTCTACCACATTTTCAGTTACTCAGGTTTCGGGCGAAACGCTGTAGAGGCCGTATGGAGATATGGCACGGTCCGATCAGATACGTGCGGTATTGCACGGATCAGGATCGGACGGTTTGTACTAGTAGCCGTATAGTTATATGGCAGGGTTCGATCAGATACGTGCGGTATTGCACGGATCAGGATCGAACGGATATTACTAGCCGGCTTTGGTTTAAACCGGTCCTAGTTTAGTACAGTGTAGATTTTGTCTCTTTGCATTTGTATCCGGACGGAATACAGATGCGGGTGTGTATGCACAGTGTCGGGGTTTTCCTGTAATTTATTACGGGACCAGTTTTCTGGAGTTGCCAGTTTGCATTCCGTTCCGGCCGGTTTTCCTTTGTTCTTTCCCGGCCGGACTTTTCCGATGGAGGGGGTAATTTGCAGTTTTGCAAATTACATTTGTGGAGGGGTTTTCTTGCATAAAGATCTATTATGATAGCTTTCTTTTCTTGCACCATGACTTTCTTTATTTGTGATTTGATAAGGGTATGGGTTTGATGTGAGTTGAAGCATGCTTGCATGTTTCTTTGTCTTGGTTGTGGTCACCCCTTCTTCACTCCTACACTCACCTCCCTTCATCATATATATCCATTCTTTCCTCCACCAATTTCCTTGATGATTTTGGCCGGCCACTTCATGGTGGAGAAGAAAAATGAGAGATTGATTTATGTGCTTCATTTGTTCATCTCATTTGGCTTGCAAAAATTGGTAGCTTCATTTCCCTCCAAAGTTCAATCTTCATTCCTCCATCCAAAGGCAACAAACCCCAAAGAGACAAGTAGCCTCTACACTACACTTCCTACAGCAAATCTTGGACGCGTCGATTCGCCAGCTTCGCGCCCGAGTTGCCTCGGTATTGAGGTGGGAGCCCGTAAAAGCTACAGGCGATGTGGTGCCCTTTCCGACGAGGAGGAGACGGACGGAGATCCCGCGAGGAGATCGGAGTGGAGATGAAGACCGGAGGACTCGGATCAGTCGGTACAACATTTCTACACTCTTTACTGTTTGTTAGTTTAGCAATTATGGCAGATCCGGGTTAAAGTATACGATAGCGCCAAGTTAAAAAGTTTTATTCCGCAATTGGCGTCTGTAGACTGCCGGGGCGCTAACGTAGACTTACAGTGGTATCAGAGACTCACCATTTTGCTATGCTAACTTGTGCTAACGCGTTTAAAACTTCGATCCGACCGGAAATCGAAAACTGCAAAAATCCAAGCCGACAGTTTCTGTTGTTTTTAAACGGTCTCAAAAATGATTTCTGGATGTCTTAAAAATCAGAGCAGGAACTTTTAAGAGTCACGACAAAATTTGGAGTCGTGATCCCTTCAAGTTGCCGCGGAAGCGCGGCCAAAACCATGGTTTTGCCGCGCAACCGCGGCCACGTGGGGAGCACGTGCTCCCAAATTTTGTCAGTTGGTTCTTGGTTGGATTTTGGGATTTTTGATATATATCGTTTTTGCCCAGATTTTGTTACTGTTCACCAGTAAGTCGTGGGGCCCACTTCTTGATATTTTGTCGATCGAAATTTAAACACGTTATTTTCACTGTATTTACATTATATCTGCGACCGTGAATGTCACTCGATCGGTAAATCCGGTCTAACTGCTATAGCCCGGTTAGACGGATTTGCGAACGTGACTTTCACGTTGATGTTCTATGTATTTGCTGTGATGTTGCGGATCGGTCGTGGGGGATAGCCTGGATGCAATGCTAGTACAGTGTTGTTGTATTATGTACATTTGATATTGCGGGGCGAGCGTCCGACATGTGGACTGCCGTCACTGCCTGATTGTATTATTCTTTTGGGGCACGACCTGGTTGCGGTCGATGTACCCGGTGTATGTATATTTTACTTTCTGTACTAGGGTTACCCCGCGGAGGGGTGCACGGATAGCCGGGTTCTGGAAGGCAACGGGCCCGCATCTCAGGGCATTGAGACGGAGGGGCTTCAGTCTGGAATTGGCGGGCTATTCGCCGCACTCGTAGGGGGTATAGGTTGACCCAGAAGGGGTGCCCAAGTTACCGGATTCCGTGAAGTGCTGGGTGGTCCATTCACGGCGCTGAAGGGGGCTGCCTCGCTTCAGGTTTTGGCGGGTGACTTGCCGCGCCCGTAGGGGTCTAGGTTCTCATTGCACAGGCTATCCACACGACCAGGGGAACGTCGGTTTTCAGCGGCTCTGTGAAACCCGGGGTTCCCAAATATCTGTATTGTTTCTGTGATGCTGTTCATTATCTGTGATGTTGCATTTCTTTCACGCCTTGAGCGAAATATAATATATTGGTATATATATTAGTAGATGTTGTATATGTTTTGCATCCGCGCTAGTCCAGTCCCCGCTCTGTCGTTAGTTAGCTAACCTAACGGGTAATGACGGGACCCAGTGGCGAATGCGGATGGCATATACGTACATCAGTATATTTTCGTTCTTTTTGGTGTGATCAATTGATGGGACTGCGTTGATTCGGATCAATGCAAGTTAAACAAACCTAATCTGATGTTGTTGGAACACTTTTCAAAAAAAAAAAAAAAAGCTGTTATTGCAAGGACGTTCACTTTTGTTTTGCATCGTGGTATTCATTTGGAATATCCTGCTCCTCAGTCGACGAGGCAAGGGCCGAGATCCCTTCACCGGGAGTGACCCCTTGGACAAAAAGTTTGCGTCAGGGCATTAACTTCACTATAGCCGATTACTTTTGCTTTGCACCGAGGTATTCAGTTGGAATATCCTGCACCCCATTCTATGGGGAAAGAGCCGAGATCCCTTCACCGGGAGTGACCTCTTTAGTAAAGGTTTTCGTCACTATATTTTCTAAAAAGCTATCTGTTCCTTCAACGATATCAAGTTCACTACGTTAAAGGTTTTCGCCAGAAACCATTCGTAGCCCTCCGTCGTTTCATATGGGTAGTCAATAGTATTCAAGCTGTGTTTGTTGGCCATAGTCAAGGCACAGTGTTTGGTAGCTGTTGGTTATTCATATGCAGCATAGATAGATGCGTTGGTTTGGGACAGTCGTATAGCCTTGTTGGCCTTAGTCAAGGGCTTGTACGGGTGGGTTCAAATCAACCTGGACAATGACGGGTAGAACTTGACATGTGACTTATGATTTGTTGGCCTTAGTCAAGGTCATAAGAGCATGGGGCAGAAATTACATCGGGAGTTTCAAAAGAACTGAAACTTGCCAGATATGCGCATACCTTCTGGAGTGTGATACCGTGAGCGGATTCCGTCACGTTATCATGCGATGATAGTTGGATCCCGATTCCCACTGATGAGTTAGTTTACTCCTCGGGTGACCCCGACTAATTCTTCTTTCAGGTTTGGAAGAGAATTTGAGGTACAGTAGGAGGTTTCCAGATTAGATAAATTGGTAACCATTCTGATCTTGGTTAGAGTGCACGCTGAGTGTTTCTTTTCTCTCTCTCTGGTAGCGACCATTGACCCAACCCTAAGACTATGACTCAGAGACCAAGTTGACCGAACCTTCTTAACACTGGCTTTTGGATTGTCAGAGTTGCAGACCTCATTGCCACTCCTACTTTTACCCTTTTCTCCAGGACACCCCGTATTACTACGAACGACCACTTCCATTGGACAAAACCATCGTATGGTTATATACGAACTCGAAGGAATTTATTCGAGGATGGTTTCCGGTTCTGGAGAAAACGGATAGGATTATTCAGTTGTCTTTTCCCTTTTACCTTCTCTCAAGTTGTGAGTACTCCTTGGTTTAGGAGATAGTACACCTATTATGCAAATTGGATAGTCTTCTTCCAAACCTTAGGCTGGTGCCGACCGGTAGGGAATGAAGAAAACCAGTTAGCCTAAACGGTGTACAGAAGGTATTAAGATTAAGACAAAGCAAGGGATTAGTAAGAGGGCAAAGTAAATTGCGACTGCTATTCACGACCAAACCAAGTATTTCTTCGCCAATCCTAAATCACCTTTGTATTTCTCCAGGACACTCCGTATCACTACGAAGATCCACAGCTTATTGGATACTCCATCGTATGGTTATATACGAACTCGAAAGGAACTTGTTCCAGTTCGGGGATGGATTCTGGTCCAGGAGAAATAGGAATAAGGTTTATTCGGTTGTCTTTTATCTTCACCTTCTCTCGCATTGCGAGTGCTCCTAGGATTAGGACAGTACACCCTTTATGCTTATTGGATAGTCTTCTTCCAAACCATAGGCTGGTGCCGAACGGTAGGGAAGGAAGAAAACCAATTGGCCTAAAGGGATGTGCAGAAGGTAACGACTAAAGACATATAAAGGGATTTGGAGAGGTGGCAAAGAATTATACGGTTATAGTTGTGAATCTGGATAATGGAAGAGACATTACTAGGAATACCAGGATACCCCATCGAAACATTTCAATGTTTCAGTTTCACTGTGTAATGTTAAAGGAAAACTGATTTCCCGATTAGATACTTACTCCAGGGTATGTATTTACCAGGTACTATTCTCACATCTGTATGGTTTTTCAGATGATGAGTGGGAGTAAGTTATTGGGAATTGGGTGATTATCCTCATTATATCAGGATTCGTTGTAATCGGTGATATTTGAGGAAATCACCTGGGCTGTTTGCCGGTCGGCAAATATCTGGTTTTGAATATCCGCTGTTATGCACCAATTTCAAATTGATATATCTGTACGTCTATTTTCATAGAGTGAGATATACCTTTCTGAAATTATGTCTACGACATTTACCTATATCAGTGGATAGTTAGGTAAGGAGCATTAAACAGCGGTGTAATTCTTCTTAACCATAAATACAGTTTTCAACCTACGACACACAGTGAATAAGTTGTCAGACTCAAGGGACTTATACAGAGTATTGTATGTTGTCCAGGGTCCATTAGGACAGAGGGGTTGGTCCTCATACTATATTCTGTTTACTTTTGACTTCTCTAGTTCTTAGACATGTGTTTCATAGAAACACAGGGTCTAAGTTTTGAGGAGTTATAGGTATTTGAATAGAGTAGAGAACCAGGTATAGCAAGTATCGGGATTCTTCAAAGTGATCGAAGATGTAGATACTTGTGCATGGTATTCAGTTGATAGTAATGATAAAGAGAAATTGCTTCTCTTTCAGGTTACTCATAATTGGAAGCATTCCTAAGTTGAGTAACGCTGATCGGCCTCTCTCCATTTAGTTGACGTGCACTGGGGACAGTTGCATGATTTGAATCTGGTTCAATTAAATCAGTGCCTCTGGTTCTATATTGGATATAGAACAGTTCGTATCTTAACGTTGTTAAGGTACGGGGAGTTGTCCGGCTTATGATTAAAACCAGACTCTGGATAACTCAAGGCACGTTTCTGTAATGGCTGTTTGTGGGTTGACCCAGGCTATGACGAGGGTTGATTTTCTACCATAAGAAAGATCAATAGTGATATTGTTCTTGACTCGCCACAGTTTTAAAAGGAAATGGTTATTTTTTCAGAAAACAGTAGTGGGGGTATGGTAGAATTGGAAGTGATTCCAGAACCACAAACGATTACTGAAGATTTGATAAGGAACCTAAAGATTCAATCTGGATTGACATTCCATTGGCCACTCCGCAGATAAGGTGGGTAACTTCAGGCACCCGAGAGGTACTACGGTGGCCTCAAGGACGGTGACAGGGAAGTTCTTGTTTACCCACAATTACCATTGCTGTTGTTCCAGGCTGCGAGACCCGGCGGGAGGATGAGTATAGCGTCATTCTAAACTAGTTTTAGAAGTGTACGTCTATATGACTCTGCCAGAGGGTTGTCGTAGTCAGTGGGAGCAGCGGAAGCATTGGTGGACAGGTAGCTCATGTCTATTTATAGACTAGAGCAAATGTAGCGGAGATAGATCATCTATTTCTGACGTGACAGTCATGGGTTTGACTTCATCAGAAAAGGGGATGGATCTGTTGAGAAGGTAGTAGGGTGTGATGTCCTGGTATCTGGATGACATACACAGAATAGGAAAGGAAACTCCTATACTACAATCGGTTATACTTTGGTCGTCACACAGTGGTTTCTCCACAAAGGAAATGGATTTTATATCTGACATACTGGTTACCGGATCTATGGTTTTAGACCTAGATTTGGGTGGTTTCCCAATCGTGGTACTTGACAGCATTCTAAGAGTATTTAGGATGGACGACTCCTGGCACGGTAGTGTACCTGCAGGTAATGGAGTCACCCTCTCTAAAGGTGTCTTACAGACTAAAGGGGAGAGGGACGTGCATGATTGGCAGATCACTTGCTTAGGCAATTGAGTCAATCATGAGATGTCAAGTACCACACCAGATGTTGTTCTTGCACTAGATGCAATAAGTTGATATTGATCCAATCCTGGAGAAACAGTCGGAAGCAGTTTTAGAACATAAGTGGCTGTTCTAGGGATATGATAGCGAAAGCCCCATTCGGGAAACAGTTATCATTCCAGGCTTCCAAGGTGACCTGGACGACAAGGAGGTTGTCAGAGTTATAGTTTTCCCTCTGACGAGGGGCAGTATTTTGGACAGGTGGTCCAAGGCAATACTGAGGGAGGCATGGCGCAGGATACTGATTAAGTTCAGTTGACGATACAGTCTAAGAAGTTTGGATTTGGAGTTCATTTATGAACTCGGTCCCATCAGACATCCAGACACTCTAAGACAGGTATTGCTCATTTCGGGAGATGGCATTCTCCGCGAACTTGAGATTTAGAGAGACATAGAAAGAAACTTCAGAGCGGATCCACTCACTGAGGCTATTCCTCGAACGCAATAGTTTCGCAAACAGGTTTTGTGCGACTGACTAGTAGAGGAGTTGGGTGTTCGGTATCACACGGGCTGTGAGTATGCGACATCGCAATAATTAGCCTTGAGTGCAAGTGGGAGATTGTTGGAGATAGTGCCCTCAGAGTCAATTATTGGATCACAGGCACGTGATTGCAATGATTGAGGGAGGACCTATCCCGGTAGAACAGTCTCACTCGAGATGATAGTATGCTATCAGGTTTACCTTTATCATCGTGTACTGCTTTAGGTGACATGACATGTCACTATTGCACGTTGATAGAGCCCCTGGGATTCTTGCTTGACTACCGGCAGTATGAGGGCGATCATATACGTGGGAGCTGGGGTCTACAAGCACATCCTTAAAAGGTCCCTAGTCGTGGGAGTTTCGAGACAGGGCATCGATTCTCCAGAGTAGACTAGTGTATACAGTCGAGACCCCGACGAGGGGCGGTGGCCGGTCTCACAAGCCACTGGTGTCAGTTGGATCACCTAAGATGTATACAGGTGCTCATTGGGTTATGAGTACACCGGACAGGACTCGCCGGGAACATGCTAGTTGGTCTTATACCTGACGTCAGATAGCAGTTCCCAGGTGACATGTGTACAGGTTAGTTCATCGACCTGGGGATCGTCATTTGTCTCGTGTGAGTTCCCACTGTGCTTTGATTACTACCCTACCACGGCTCAAAGGAGTTGTGCAAACAGGTTTTAGTTGGGTACAGTCCCGAGCCACATGGAGGCAGTGAGCGGATCTTCGGGGGTTTCGTCTCTCCCGGTATTGGGGGTGAGGTCGCGCTGTGTCTAGGAGAGCCATTACACGAAGTCCTTGGCCAAGGCAGGAGATTTACTGGTAAGTATTCCAGTAGTATCTCAGGGTGTTCTAGGCTACACTCCGACACGACTTGTACCGCTTTTGGGGGTCTGACTTTTACCAACCCCCTAGGCCCGCCATGCGATGCTCATAGACGAACGGACCGGACTGTACGGATATTGTCACTGACAGGCTCAGTAGGGTGTCAGGATGAGTTCTCTCATCGACGTCCCTTTTAGTCAATAGCTGGTGGCCCGTTACGTATTGGCTTATACCTCTGACGTGCTAGTGGTTAAATCCACAGCCATAGTATTGACGAGTCTTTAGAGTCTACCACATTTTCAGTTACTCAGGTTTCGGGCGAAACGCTGTAGAGGCCGTATGGAGATATGGCACGGTCCGATCAGATACGTGCGGTATTGCACGGATCAGGATCGGACGGTTTGTACTAGTAGCTGTATAGTTATATGGCAGGGTTCGATCAGATACGTGCGGTATTGCACGGATCAGGATCGAACGGATATTACTAGCCGGCTTTAGTTTAAACCGGTCCTAGTTTAGTACAGTGTAGATTTTGTCTCTTTGCATTTGTATCCGGACGGAATACAGATGCGGGTGTGTATGCACAGTGTCGGGGTTTTCCTGTAATTTATTACGGGACCAGTTTTCTGGAGTTGCCAGTTTGCATTCCGTTCCGGCCGGTTTTCCTTTGTTCTTTCCCGGCCGGACTTTTCCGATGGAGGGGGTAATTTGCAGTTTTGCAAATTACATTTGTGGAGGGGTTTTCTTGCATAAAGATCTATTATGATAGCTTTCTTTTCTTGCACCATGACTTTCTTTATTTATGATTTGATAAGGGTATGGGTTTGATGTGAGTTGAAGCATGCTTGCATGTTTCTTTGTCTTGGTTGTGGTCACCCCTTCTTCACTCCTACACTCACCTCCCTTCATCATATATATCCATTCTTTCCTCCACCAATTTCCTTGATGATTTTGGCCGGCCACTTCATGGTGGAGAAGAAAAATGAGAGATTGATTTATGTGCTTCATTTGTTCATCTCATTTGGCTTGCAAAAATTGGTAGCTTCATTTCCCTCCAAAGTTCAATCTTCATTCCTCCATCCAAAGGCAACAAACCCCAAAGAGACAAGTAGCCTCTACACTACACTTCCTACAGCAAATCTTGGACGCGTCGATTCGCCAGCTTCGCGCCCGAGTTGCCTCGGTATTGAGGTGGGAGCCCGTAAAAGCTACAGGCGATGTGGTGCCCTTTCCGACGAGGAGGAGACGGACGGAGATCCCGCGAGGAGATCGGAGTGGAGATGAAGACCGGAGGACTCAGATCAGTCGGTACAACATTTCTACACTCTTTACTGTTTGTTAGTTTAGCAATTATGGCAGATCCGGGTTAAAGTATACGATAGCGCCAAGTTAAAAAGTTTTATTCCGCAATTGGCGTCTGTAGACTGCCGGGGCGCTAACGTAGACTTACAGTAGGCACGGTCTTAGTAGGTACTCGGTTCAAAAGGTATGCGGCTGATTCTAGCGCATATCCCCAGAATGATCGCGGTAACTCAGCGTTACTCATCATGGACCGCACCATATCCAATAGGGTGCGGTTCCGTCTCTCCGATACACCGTTATGTTGCGGGGTGTATGGAGGAGTAAGCTGAGAGAATTCCGTTCTCTTTTAAATTGTCCAGGAACTCGGCACTTAAGTATTCTCCACCTCGATCCGATCTTAGAATCTTAATACTTTTGCCGGTCTGTTTCTCTACTTCATTCTTATACTCCTGGAATTTTCCAAAGGCCTCGGACTTATGTTTCATCAAGAAGACATAACCGTACCTTGAGAAGTCATCCGTAAAAGTAATGAAGTAAGAATGTCCGCTTCGGGCATGTGTAGACATTGGACCGCACACGTCACTGTGTATGAGTCCTAAGAGCTCGTTCGCTCTTACTCCTTGTCCAGTAAACGGAGTCTTTGTCATCTTTCCTTTGAGACAAGATTGACAAGTGGCATACGATTGATATTCGAACGCATTCAAATATCCTTCTGTATGTAACTTAGTCAACCTTCTCTCATTGATGTGACCCAATCTACAATGCCATAAGAAAGTTTGATTCATTTCCGGAGACTTTCTTTTGTGTGTATTCTGGACATTGAAAATCTGTGGTTGGTTTAACACGTATATACCATTACTCAATGTACCTGACTCAATCAGAACTTGATTAAGGTGAATGTTTACAACATTACTTACAAACGCAAATTCATAACCTTCTTTAGAAACTAAAGATACAGAAATGATATTACAAGTTGCGTTGGGTACAAAAAAGCAATTGCGCAAAACCAAAACATGTCCATCTGACATTCCCAGGTGATAGTCCCCCACGGCTTTAGCATCCATGCTAGCTCCGTTCGCAACTTTGAGGGTCATGTCACCTGCCTTCAAAACCCTACGGTTTCTCAACGCCTGCAAAGAATTACAGATATGAGATCCTGATCCGGTATCCAATACCCAGGAAGTAGAGTTTATTGAAAGACAATTTTCAATAACATACACACCTGAAGCTGAAGCTGCAACCTGCTTCAATTCCTGTGTTCTGGCCTTCCAGGCCCTGCAATCATTCTTCCAGTGTCCTTTCTTATGACAATAGAAGCATTCTTCCTTATCCACAAGCTTCCCCGCTATCTTTGTTGCTTTTGCTTTTCCCTTCGTATCCACTTTACTAACACCGCCCCTTGGTTTGGCGGGGGCCTTCTTCTTCTTTCCCTTGGCTTTCGCCTTGGACCTAGAAGAAGATGATCCTCCTACAAACAAAGTGGATGTATCCCTACCTTTCTGTAGGGTGCCCTCTGCGCTCCTCAGCATGTTGAGGAGCTCTGATAGTTCAACCTCTTTTTCTTGTAGGTTGAAGTTCAGTATAAACTGGGCGTAAGTGGAAGGAAGGGACTGGAGAACTATATCCGTATATAGCTCACTCTCCAATGTGATCCCTAGGTCAGCGAGCTCCTCAATGAAGCCGATCATCTTTAGCACATGCTCGGCTACTGATGATCCGACGGCCATTCTTGTCGAAAATAACTTTTTCGACGCTTCGTATCTTGCGATACGTGATTGCTCTCCATACAGTTCTTTTGTATGGAGCAATATGGACTCCATGTCCATATTCTCATGCCTCCTCTGATGTTCGTTGTCCATCGAGGCAAGCAGGAGGCACTTGGCCTTCGCGCTATCAATCTCCCAAGTCTTGCGGATTTCCTTATCCGCGACACTGGAAGTTGGACTAGGGACAGGGGGAGCTTTGGTGGTAAGAAGATACCCCAGCTTGTCATAAGTGATTGCTATCGTGACATTCCTGAGCCAATCTTTGTAGTTTGGCCCTGTCAGTTTGTTTTTATCTAGGAGTAACTTAAGTCCAGTCATGTTGATTGGTCGCTGCAATTAGGAGAGAGAAGAAGAAACACTCAGCATGATGCTCTTGCAAGTTTAGAGTGGTTTTTAGTTTGTCTAAACAGGATGGCTCCCACTGTTTCTCGAATCCCTCCTCAAACCATAAAGGAAGAATTAGTCAGGATCAATCCCACCGTACAATACTTGCTTAACCGTTCAGCCAGGCCGGTGTCGGTACTTCGAGGGAGGTTTTCCAACGCTTTCGTGAAGTTCCTTAATTAGAGAACCTCTTTTCCCTGGGGGCGTAGCCCCGCTAACACCTTTCTAGGCACCTACTAGGTTTATAGCATTGATCGTTAAGTGAGAAATTTCCCGAGGAGTAGCATATACTCACAGTAGGATCGGGATCCAAATATCATCGCGTGACGAAACTGAAGGAATCCTACCAGAATCTTCACACTCCAAATGGTATGCAAATCTAGCAAGTTTCAGTACTTATGAAACTCCCGATGTGGATTTTTTTTTGCCCCATGCTCTTATGACCTTGACTTTGGCCAACAAATCATAAGTCACATGTCAAGTTCTGCCCGTCGTTCTCCAGGTTAATTTGAATCCACCCGCACCTACCCTTGACTTTGGCCAACAAGGCAGTACGACTGTTCCAAACCAACGCATCTATCTATGCTGCACATGAATACCCAATAGCTACCAATCACTGTGCCTTGACTTTGGCCAACAAACACAGCTTGAATACTATTGACTATTCATGTGAAACGACGGAGGGCTACGGATGGTTTTGGCAAAACCGTGAACGTAGTGAACTTGATTTATTCGATGGAACGAGATAGCTTTTAAAAGGAGTGGCTCAAGCTCCGCATTTAAAAGTTGGTTTTGAAAAGAACCGAGTGGTTTTTCGAAAGTGTTCCAACGACTTTAGCTTGGTTTATTATCTTGCATTAGTTCTTTTAATGCGTGATATTCTTGCATTAGTTCTTTTAATGCGTCCCATCATTTAAACCTACCATTGCAGAAAACAACCAAAATATGACGTACGCTTATGCCATTCGCATTCGCCACGGGGCCCCGTCATTACCCGTTAGGTTACTTAACTAACGACAGAGCGGGGGCTGGGCTAGCGCGTCTGTAAAACATAAGCAACGCCTAAATAATATCATATATAGATATACTGCAATGATAAACATTTCAGATCACAGATAAATACATTGGATATACTAGGAATCTATAATTTGTACGAGCCTGTAACAAAAACAGATTACACGGTCGCGGTGAATAGCCAAAATCCCACCCAAGACCCCTACGGGTGCGGCAAACTACCCGCCAAGTACCCGAAGCGTAGCAACCTCCCTCATCTCCATGAGTAGGCCACTCGACACTTCGGCATACCCGGTAGTTTGTGCACCCCTCCATGGGTCTATCCTAGGAGCAAAAACAGTAAAAAGAAATTATACAATGACGGCTACAACCCCGACCCGGTTGTGCGGCCATACAAATAATTATTACATCAATTTACAAATTTACATGAATTGCAAGAAAAGAAAACTCTCGTCTCACAACCCCGGCTATTCACCCGCGACAATCCAACATATTTATATACACATTCCAGCACATTACAGATCATGTATAACCCCGACCAATCGACTTATAGCGATTGGCCGACGTTCAATACATGCAAACATTACAGATATAACCATCATAGTCAAAGTGCAGCGAAGTTCGGAAAAAAATACGGAATTATAGGACCCCAAAAGGAAATTTCTTTTCTGGAAAATCTGGGCACATATAATACATTCCAAAAATCCCAAAACCAACACAGACACACACTGCACGAAAAACGATGCAGAGAAGACGACAAACCGCGGCGCTTCCGCGGCAAATGCCTACCTCGTGCGGCGGAAGCGCGGCGGTTTGAACGAATTAGGGCAACGTTTTTCTTGGGTGTTCACACAAAACCCTGAGCCGAATTTAGGAGTATAAAGTTTTTCAATTTGACGAGAAAAAATTTCAACAGAAACTCAGGTTTTGTAAAAGTTAGGTTTTTGGATTTTTTTCGGTTCCGAACTTCGTTACACTTTACTACCAAGCTAGTTTAAGTTTAGTTAGGCTCTGATACCACTGTAAGTCCACGTTGCGACCCCCGGTTCTTACGGGGAGGCGGAAACGGTATAAAATCAAAATTTTAACGCAAGAGGCAACATGGACTAAGCTAGGTCGGGATCTTTACCTAAACTAAAACTAGCATACTAAGCTAAAGATATTTAGCTACTCGGATGAAGATGGTTATACCTAAACTTGAACTCCTTCTCTTCAAGCTCCGATGGTGGTTCGATGGCTCCTTCTCGTTGTCTCCGTACGCCGAAGATAGATCCACCTGAAAGCTCCAACCTTTAGCTCCTTCTTCGTTCTTTGAAGAAACTAGTTCACTTGGTTTGCTAAACCTAGTGAACTAGAATGAGTAGAGATGATTTAGAATGGGATTTTATCTATGGTTCTTGATTCTCAACTCATGAGACAAGAGAACCATAGATCAAGAGAGGGAGCAAGAGGTTGAGGGTGAGAGCAAGAGGAGAGCTCAAGAACAAGAGAGAGAATGAGCAAGAAAGAATGAGCAACTCTTTTGTCTTTCACCCTCTCATAATCCAAAGTAATGATAACTCATCATATTAACAAAAGTCTTATGTGATGGTTAGAAGCAACCACAACCATATCATTTCATGCACTCATTTTACACAAATGAGCAAGTAAACAAAAGTCTTTGCCATGAAATGATGGCTATGGTTATCATGATGGTCAACTAGTCAAGCCTAGTCAACCGGTCAACAAGTCAACAAAAGTCAACAAGTCACCAAAGTCAACAAGTCACCAAAGTCAACAAGTCAACAAAAGTCAACAAGTCAACAACCATATCACCATAATACTTAATTAATATAATAGTTAATCACATATCATATTCTCATTAGGGTTGAGCATAAAGTCAAATAGTCAACGGTCAACTGTCAACAACCCTAATGAGAATCCGCAGCCTCTGCCTCCCTGTCAACTGTGCATACACACCCGCATCCGCGTTCCGAGGAACACGAATGCAAACTGGATAAATCCAATCCCATAAGGTACACTAGGATCTGGCTTAAACCAAAGCCCGCTAGTGTAAACTGTCCGGACACTGTACGTGCACAAGTGCACGGATGTGACCGAACCCTGTCGCAAAACCATGCGACCTGTCGCATTACCATGCGACCTCTACTCTTTTGTCTAAAGGCAAAAAGCTTTCTGTGTGGGACTCTAAAGACTCGACACTACGCTGGCAGTGGGTTTAACCACAGACCGCAAGCGGCACTAGCTGTGCGTAACGGTCCCCAGGTAATGCCGACAAGAAGACCGACGAGGCGAAACCCATCTGAACTCCTACTGAGCCTGAGTGTGACATTCTCCGTACAGTCCGGTCTGTTCGTCTGATACATCGCATGGCGGGCCTAGGGGGCGGTAAACGTCAGTCCCCCAATAGCGGTACAAGTCGTGCCGGAGTGAAGCCCAATACACCCTGAGATAACACTGGAAACCTACCAGTATATCTCGTTTGCCCTGGCCAGGGACTACTCGTGTAATGGCTCTCCTAGACACAGAGCGATGTCAACCCCCAATACCGGGAGAGACGAATCCTGTCTAACCGTCACTGCCTCCAAGTGCTTCGGGACTGCACCCAACTACCACCTGTTTGCACGACTCCTTTGAGCCGTGGTAGGGTAGTGATCAAAGTACAGTGGGAACACACCCGAGGCGAAGTGACAGTGTCAAGTCAGCGGACTAAGCTGTACTCATGTCACCTGGGAACTGATAACTGACGATAGGTATAATACCAACTAGTCAGTTCCCGACGAGTCCTGTCCAGTGTACCCGTAACCTAACGAGCACTCGCATACTATCTCAAGTACGACGTACTGACGGCTGTGGGACAGACCGTCTCCCACACTGGGATGAGAAGCGCATGCGCTGGTCTACTCCGGAGTATCGATGCCTTGTCTCGATAGTCCTGCGACCAGGGACCTGAATAAGGATGTGCTTATAGATTACCCAGCCCCCACTAGTGTGACTGCCATCACAACGCTGGTAATCAAGCAAAGATCCTAAGGGCTCCACTAATGCGTATAAGTGATATACTGAAATAAACACAAGTACACATTGAAGTAGAAACAAACCAAGTAGCATACTACTATTTTGAGCAAGATTGTATATACAAGGTGAATATCCCAAGCATCCATTAAGTAATATACAAACTAGTATGATACAGTAATGGCCTCTAGGGCATATACACTAACAAATCCTACATGTCAAATCTCAGCAACACATAATATCACATATCATAAACGTAAGTAAGTATGCATACCCCGATAGTCGTTGATGTATAGAAACGAAACCGGCGATATGCCACATACTACACTTACGGTCACAGAGAAATAAAATGAAAAACTACAACAATTGGAATCATAACCGCCTTTAGACAACACAAACCCGGAATATCACATATACAAGATTTCATGCCTAACAATGTAAAGCTCGCATTTTGGTCTCATCCATGAAAACACCTTTTCAAAACAAGCCGGATAATTCAACAGGATTTCCGATTGTTGCCGAGACCGAACTGCTAGATTTACACGCAACAAAAAAATTTGTAGATTCCAATTATTGTATCAAATATTAATAAACTAGGCGACGTTAAAACATTCGATCGAACGACTGAACACCCAAAAACTTCTCAGAAAGCTCAACACCTGAGCAGTTTTAAAAAATACCAGTAACTGCACAAAATACATACGGGCATGCACAAGAAACTACGACCCATAACTCTCTTACTTCTCCGCGGAACCGCCGCAGAAAGGCCACTATGGCCGCGGTTCCGCGGTCGTACGGATGAGTCAGGGCGTCGTATTTCTGGTAGGCCCATAAAATACCCTGCTGAATTTTTTAAGTATTTTTAATTTGAAAAAATCCAGTTTTTAGAAAAATTTCCAGAGAGCACCTCCGGGCGTCGTGTTTCGTTCGTTCGAGTGTTTTTAACGTTGTCTAGGTTACCCTAAGGCTCTAGCTTGGCTCTGATACCATGAAGGGATTCCTACAGCAGCACTACAAGGGTTTGGTGGCATCACACATGCCATATTTAAAATTTATATGGTGCTAGAGAAACAAACCTAAGGATCATGCTAGAAAAGCTAGGGTAACATAATTTTAACATAAACACAAGTAGTAAAAGCTAGGGTTTTGAGAGTACAACCTTTGTAGCTCCCTACGCTAGACTCCTTGGCTACTTGAGGGTTGGAAAAAGGTTCACTTGAGATCCTCTAGGTCCACGACGATCCACCCGGAGTCCTCTTTGTCCAAGCTTGAAGCTCCACTTGATCAAGAGAAGAAGTAGACTCTAGACTAATGGGCAAGACTAGTGTAGAATGGTGATGTGGTTTGTTTCCTCACTTCAAATCCCTGACTTGATGACTCTTTTGCTCATAAGAGAAAGCTAGAGAGCAAGAGAGAAAGGAGGAAGAAGAGGATGGCTTGTGAAGAGCTCAAGATAATGATAAGCATACGAATAAAAATGAGAAATGAAAATATATATATTTTCTCTTTCTCATTCTTAACCATAGTCATAAAATATCTAGATATTTAGTTTTGATCAAAAATGGCCATAGAAATTAAATCATGGTTAAAGCAAAGGGTTAGTGCAAGAATAACATATTAAATCATGATAACAATTTCCATTTCCATTTTTCTTTTCCAAAAATAATGTCTATATATTTATAAATGGTGTGAGTCT
Source organism: Agapanthus africanus (assembly GCA_030015575.1). NCBI lineage: Eukaryota > Viridiplantae > Streptophyta > Magnoliopsida > Asparagales > Amaryllidaceae > Agapanthus > Agapanthus africanus. The sequence goes on from JASDDO010000029.1 coordinate 62,072,367, forward strand.
TATATTGCCACCATCCGCTATATCAACAACCATGATAGAATTATGTATGCATGTATGTGTGCATGCACATCCATATGTGCATAAATGAGAATAAATGCATACATGCATGCATACAACAAAAAGACAAGAAAGGGTTTAAAGTGAGAAACTAATGGTCAATGATAAATCAACATTTGATTTAGCAAACCGGTCATATCACATACGACCCGACCAAAAGCAAACCGCGATTAATATACGGTATCTCATACGCGCATTTTAACAAGGTCCACGCGCATATCTCATATGCGCACCACATCATTTCTCCTGGACTAGGTAACTCCATTGTGGGACCCTAAGACTGATCAATACGCCGGCAGTGGGTGATGATCATATCAAGCACCCCCAAGCCGCAAGCGGTCAGCTAAACGTAACGGCCACCCGGGTATTGAGCGATCAGAAGAAAACAAGCGAACCTGTCATAACTTCCGTCGAGCCAACCGGCAACAATACCGTACAGTCCGGTCTCTTCGTCAGATATGCTGCATATCGAGTATAGGGATGGTAACGTCGACCCCAATAACTCAATAAGTCGTGCCGATGAATGGTCTATAACAGATCGAGAAACTACTGATAACACTTATCAGTAAATCTCAACAGCCCTGGCCAGGGACATACTGATATAGCCAATCAAGCACTGCACAGCATCAACTCCCAATACCGGGAGAGACGAAACCCCTCCTATCGCTCATCGCCTTCGTGTGTCTCGGGACTGTACCCAATAGCCACCTGTTTGCACGACTCAGTAGAGCCGTGGTAGGGTGGTAATTAAAGTACAGTGGGAGAACACAAAAGACTTTATGACGATCTCGGGTCTACAGACTAACCTGTACCAGTGTCACCTAAGAACTGCTATCCGATGATAGATATAATTCCATATAGGAGTTCTCGGCGAGTCCGTCCAGTGTACCCAGTCACCACTGAGCACCTGTATACGATCTCGATGTCAAACATCGATGAATGTGGGAACATCCATCGCCCATCATATGGGTCTAGTATCATATACGCTAGTCTACTCTGGTATATCGATGCCCCGTCTCAATACACCTACGACTAGGGACTTTTCAGGATATGCTTATAAACTGCAGATGTCCTACTAGTATGATCTCCATCATAATCACAGAAGTCAAGCCTATATCCTCAGGGCTTTATCAACATGTATGAATGAATAAAAACATGATCAAGTGAACATGTCAGTTAAAGAAGAACCAGATAGCGTATTATCATGTCGAGCAAGAATGTATACTGAATATACACACACACACACACACACATGTATAAATACATCCACTATCATATAATGGCCTCTAGGGCATACATATATATCCAACAAGCTGTACTCATGTCACCTGGGAACTGCTACCCGACGATAGGTATAATACCCACCAACAGTTCCCGACGAGTCCTGTGTGTACTCATAACCTAATGAGCACCTGCATACTATATCCAGTACGCCATACTAATGGCTGTGGGACAGACCATCTCCCCTTCTGGGATGAGAAGCGTATACATTGGTCTAATCAGGAGTATCGATGCCCTATATAGGATGTGCTTATAGACTACCCAGCCCCAACTAGTGTGACCGCCATCACAACGCTGGTAATCAAGAAAAGATCCTAAAGGCTCTACCAATATGTATAAGCGATATGCTAAAAGAAACACATGCACATATTGAGGTAGAAACAATCCAGGTAGCATACTACCATTTCGAGCGAAACTATTACTATATCCATGTATATCCCAAGCTTCCATTAAGTAATATTCAAACCAGTATGATACAATAATGGCCTCTAGGGCATATATCACTAACAACGTGTGTGGTCCGATGTCTACAAATCCAAGAAGTGGTTATTCCTATTTCATTACTTATACGGATGATTTCTCTAGGTATAGACATGTCTTCTTGATGAAGTATAAATCCAAGGCCTTTGAGAAATTCTGGGATTATGAGAATGAAGTGGAAAAACAAACAGGCAAAAGTATCAAGATACTAAGATCTGATCGAATTGGTGAATACTTGAGTGCCTTCCTGGATTACTAAAAGAGAATGTAATTCTCTCTCAGCTTACTCATCCATACACACCACAACACAACGGTGTATCGGAGAGGCAGAACCGAACCCTATTGGATATGGTACGTTCCATGATGAATAACGCCGAGTTAACGCGATCTTTCTAGGACTATGCACTAGAATCAGCTGCATATCTTTTGAACAAGGTTCCTACCAAGACTGTGCCTACCACACCATATCAGATATGGAGTGGGAAGAAACCCTATCTTGAGTACCTGAAGATATGGGGATGTCCAACTTTTGTCAAAAAGCAGCATGCGGACAAGCTCAAGACACACTCAGTACTGTGCAAGTTTGTTGGATACCCCAAGAACTCCAGGAGGTATCTTTTCTACTACGCAGAGGAACAAAAGGTTTTTGTTTCTCGTCATGCCCACTTTTTAGAAAATCAATTTTTAGAAAAAGAAACTAGTGGGAGCGCAATAGAACTGGAAGAAATTCCAGAACCGCAAGCTATTACTGAAAGCTTTGTAGAACCAGAAGTTTCAGAAGAACAGGACATCCCTGTGCCACTCCATAGGAGTAGTAGGCTGTCTCATCCGCCCGAGAGATACTACGATTTTCTCATAGTCGGGGATACAGAAAATTGCATTATTGATAATGATGAGCCGACTAACTTCCAGCAAGCCATTCAGAGCAGCGACTCGGTAAAATGGCTAGATGCAATGCGGGCCGAGATGGAGTCTATATATACCAACAAAGTGTGGACTTTGGACTTTGCACCAGAAAGGGTAAAACCCGTAGGCTGCAAATGGATCTTCAAAAAGAAGATTGGTATAGATGGACAGGTTGAAACCTATAAGGCTAGACTTTGTGCAAAAGGTTTTCGTCAAAGATGTAAGTGCACGGCGGCGCCCCGGCCTCCATCCCGAGGCCAAATGCGGAAGCGGTGATAAACTTTAATTTTGCAAACTAGCAAACTGGTACCACCACGCACTAAAACCCGGATCGAACCATTAACTAGTCCTAGCTATCTACAAGATGGGGAAGAGAGATATACCGACTGATCCAAGTCCTCCGGTCTTCTCGTCGTCGTCCCGATCTCCCGCGGAATGTCCTGTCTCCACCTCGTCGCCGGAAGTGCACCAAATCGCCTACGTCTTTCACGGGCTCCCACCTCAATGCCGAGTCAACTCAGGCACGAAGCTGGCTAGTCGACGTGCCCAAGATTTGCTGTAGAATATAGTGTGGATTACTATGTCTCATTTTAGGGTTGTAGGAGGTGCCATTTTGGTGGAGGGATGATACAAGAACTATGTGGAGGAACTTGGGGATATTTTTGGAGCATGAAATGAACCAAATACCCACACTCAAATATTTGGACAGCCCCCAAAGGGAGTGGCCGGCCATGCATCTTGTGAGGGGGGGAGTGAATGAGAGAGTGAATCAAGAGAATAATGCAAGTGAGAGGAAGAAAAGGTTATCATCAAAAGAAATGATCACAAGCCCAAACTAACACTCCAACAACCTCATCATTAACAACCATGATGACAAACTATAACCAACACTCCACTACAACCATCACCTCATCTCAAAAGTCAAGTCATGATGGATAAATGAAGTCAAAGGATGGTGCACCTATCATGATGCAACAAAATGCGAGGAACCCCCTCCACTAAAGCTTATTTGCACAAATACAAATAAGCCCTCCTCCACCAATCTTCGGCCAATGAACGATACAAAGAAATATGGCCGAAACGGAAAGCAAACTGGCAACTCCAGAAAACAGGTCCCGTAATAAATCACAGGAAAACCCCGCTACTGTGCATACACACCCGCATTTGTATTCCGACCGAAATACAAATGCAATGAGACAAAATCTACACTGTACTATAGTAGGATCCGGCTTAAACCAAAGCCGGCTAGTAATATCCGTCCGATCCTGATCCGTGCAATACCGCACGTATCTGATCGAACTCTGCCATATATCCATACGGCCTCTAGTACAAACCGTCCGATCCTGATCCATGCAATACCGCACGTATCTGATCGGACCCTGCCATATCTCCATACGGCCTCTACAGCTTTTCGCCCGAAAGCTGAGTAACTGAATGTGGGGGACTCTAAAGACTCGTCTGTTAGTGTATATGCCCTAGAGGCCATTACTGTATCATACTAGTTTGTATATTACTTGATGGAAGCTTGGGATATTCACCTTGTATAAACAATCTTGCTCAATATAGTAGTATGCTACTTGGTTTGTTTCTACTTCAATGTGTACTTGTGTTTATTTCAGTATATCACTTATACGCATTAGTGGAGCCCTTAGGATCTTTGCTTGATTACCAGCATTGTGATGGCAGTCACACTAGTGGGGGCTGGGTAATCTATAAGCACATCCTTATACAGGTCTCTAGTCGCAGGACTATCGAGACAGGGCATCGATACTCCGGAGTAGACTAGCGTATGCGCTTCTCATCCCAGTATGGGAGATGGTCTGTCCCACAGCCATCAGTACGTCGTACTGGAGATAGTATACGGGTGCTCGTTAGGTTACGAGTACACTGGACAGGACTCGTCGGGAACTGACAGGTTGGTACTATACCTATCGTCAGTTATCAGTTCCCAGGTGACATGAGTACAGCTTAGTCCGCTGACTTGACACTGGCACTTCGCCTCGAGTGTGTTCCCACTGCACTTTGATCACTACCCTACCACGGCTCAAAGGAGTCATGCAAACAGGTGGTGGTTGGGTGCAGTCCCAAAGCACTTGGAGGCAGTGACGGTTAGACAGGATTTGTCTCTCCCGGTATTGGGGGTTGACATCGCGCTGTGTCTAGGAGAGCCATTACACGAGTAGTCCCTGGCCAGGGCAAGCGAGATATACTGGTAGGTTTCCAGTGTTATCTCAGGGTGTTTTGAGCTTCACTCCGACACGACTTGTACCGCTATTGGGGGACTGACGTTTTACCGCCCCCTAGGCCCGACATGCGATGTATCAGACGAACAGACCGGACTGTACGGAGACTGTCACATTCAGACTCAGTAGGAGTTCAGATGGGGTTTCACCTCGTCAGCCTTCTTGTCGGCATCTACCTGGGGACCGTTACGCACAGCTAGTGCCGCTTGCGGTCTGTGGTTAGACCCACTGCCAGCGTAGTGTCGAGTCTTTAGAGTCCCACACAGAGGGTATTCGCCTCTGGGAAAACAGAGTAGAGGTCGCATGGTTTTGCGACAGGGTTCGTTTTCATCCGCGCACTTGTGCACGTTTGGAGTCCGGACGGATATTACTGGCTGGCTCTGGTTTGAGTCAGATGCTGGTATATGATTTGGGGTTGCTTTTAACTCTCAGTATTCATGTTCCTCGGAACAAGGATGCAGGTGTGTATGCACGGTTATTTGAGGAAGAGGAAGAGGGCTTTCATTAGGGTTTCGGAACGGGTGCGAATGCACAGTTGACAGTCGTCTTTTTCCAAACCCTAATAGATTTGTATTATATCAATTAATAATAAAATGAAATTGTGTCATGGTTGGTTTTTGTTGACTTGTTGACCATGGTTGACTTGTTGACCATGGTTGAAGTTTTGACCATCATCATTACAAAAGAAAGATGCTCTTTGATTCTAGCAAATTCATTTAATGTTTGAAATGATAATGGTCATTCTAAAACTTTCCATCAACCTTTTCATTTTCATTATTATTATTGATAATTCTTTTTCTTTTGCATTATGGTTGCAAGAAAGAAAAAGGATAGCTCATTCTATCATATTCATTCTCTCTCTTCACTTCATCTTCTTCTTCCTCTAGCTAAAGAGAAACCTTCTCATGTGTTGAGAATCCTTCTCTTTAAAAAGAAAAGCACCCCTTAGACTCTCTCTACTCATTCTAGGTTCAAGGTTTAGCAAGCCGGAAACCCTAGTTCACTCAAAGATCGAGGAAGAGCCCAAAGGTCGAACCTTCGAGGTGGATCCATCTTCGACGGAAGAAGGCGACAAGAAGAGAACCATCAACCTCTACAAAAGTTTGAAGAAGAAGGAGTTCAAGTTTAGGTATAACCATCTTCATCCGAGTAGCTAACTCCCTTTAGCGTATTTGCTAGTTTAGTTTAGACACGATCCCGACATTGTTTTAGTCCATGTTGCCTCTTGCGATAAAAATTTGTTTTTTATACCGTTTCCGCCTCCCCGTAAGCACCGGGGGTCGCAATATGGACTTACAGTGGCATCAGAGCCTAACTAAACTTAAACTAGCTTGGTAGTGAAGTGTAACGAAGTTCGGAACCGAAAAAATCACAAAACCGGAAAAACAAAACTCTAAGTTTCTGTTGAATTTTTTTCTGCTCTAAATGAAAAACTTTATACTTGTAAATTCGGCTCAGGGTTTTGTGTGAACACCGAAGAAAAACGTTGCCCTAATTCATTCAAACCGCCGCGCTTCCGCCGCACGAGGTAGGCATGTGCCGCGGAAGCGCCGCCGTTTGTCGTCTTCTGTGCATCGTTTTTCGTGCAGTGTTCTTCTGTGTTGGTTTTGGGATTTTTAAAATATATTATATGTACCCGGATTTTCCAGAACAGAAATTCACTTTTGGGGTCCTATAATTCCGTATTTTTTCCGAACTTCACTGCACTTTGACTATGATGGTTATATCTGTGATGTTTGCATGTATTGAACGTCGGCTAATCGCTATAGGTCGATTAGTCGGGGTTATACATGATCTGTGTTTGATATTGGATTGTGTATATGAATGTGTTGGACTGTCGCGGGTGAATAGCCGGGGTGGATGTGAGATGAGCTTTTGTTTTTCTTTCATTCATTGTAAATGTAAATTGATGTAATAAATATTATTTGTTTAGCCGCACAACCGGGTCGGGGTTGTAGCCGTCATTGTATAATTCTTTTTACTGTTTTTGCTCCTAGGATAGACCCATGGAGGGGTGCACAAACTACCGGGAACTTGGCGGGTAGTTTGCCGCACCCGTAGGGGTCTTGGGTGGGGTATTTGGCTATTCACCGCGACCGTGTAATCCGCTTTTCGTTGCAGGCTCGAAAGGATTGCGGATTGCTAGTATATCCAATGTATTCATCTGTGATCTGTAATGTCTATCATTGCTTTTTATTTAGGCGTTGCTTATGTTTTACAGCCGCGCTAGCCCAGCCCCCGCTCTGTCGTTAGTTAAGTAACCTAACGAGTGATGATGGGACCCCGTGGCGAATGCGAATAGCATAAGCGTACGTCATATTTTGGTTGTTTTCTGCAATGGTAGGATTAAATGATGGGATGCATTAAAAGAACTAATGCAAGAATATCACGCATTAAAAGAACTAATGCAAGATAATAAACCAAGCTAAAGTCGTTGGAACACTTTCGAAAAATCACTCGGTTCTTTTCAAAACTAACTTTTAAATGCGGAGCTTGAGCCACTCCTTCTAAAAGCTATCTCGTTCCATCGATTATATCAAGTTCACTACGTTCACGGTTTCGCCAAAACCATTCGTAGCCCTCCGTCGTTTCGTATAAATATTCAATAGTATTCAAGCTATGTTTGTTGACCTTCGTCAAGACATAGAGATTGGTAGCTGTTGGGTGTTCATATGTAGCATAGATAGATGCGTTGGTTTGGGACAGTCGTATTACCTTGTTGACCTTCGTCAAGGGTATATACGGGTGGGTTCAAATTAACCTGGATAATGACGGGCAGAACTTGACATGTGACTTATGATTTGTTGACCTTCGTCAAGGTCATAAGAGCATGGGGCAAAAATCCACATCGGGAGTTTCATAAGTACTGAAACTTGCTAGATTTGCATACCATTTGGAGTGTGATGATTATGGTAGGATTCCTTCATTTTCGTCACACGATGATATTTGGATCCCGATCCTACTGTGAGTATATGCTACTCCTCGGGAAATTTCTCACTAAACGATCAATGCTATAAACCTAGTAGGTGCCTAGAAAGGTGTTAGCGGGGCTACGCCCCCAGGGAAAAGAGGTTCTTAAATTAAGGAACTTCGCGAAAGCGTTGGAAAACCTCCGTCGAAGTACCAACACTAGCCTGGCTGAACGGTTAAGCAAGTATTGTGCGGTGGGATTGATCCCGACTAATTCTTCCTTTATGGTTTGAGGAGGGATTCGAGAGACAGTGGGAGCCATCCTGTTTAGACAAATTAAAAACCATTCTAAACTTGCAAGAGCATCGTGCTAAAGTGTTTCTTCTCTCCCCCCTGCAGCGACCAAAATCGAAATGACTGGACTTAAGTTACTTCTAGATAAAAACATACTGACAGGGCCAAACTACAAAGATTGGCTCAGGAATGTCAAATTGGCAATCGCTTACGACAAGCTGGGGTATCTTCTTACCACCAAAGCTCCCCCCGTCCCAGGTCCCACCTCCAGCGTCGCGGATAAGGAAATCCGTAAGACTTGGGAGATTGATTGCGCGAAGGCCAGGTGCCTCGTGCTTGCCTCTATGGACAACGAACATCAGAGGAGGCATGAGAATATGGACCTCGAGTCCATATTTCTCCATACAAAAGAACTGTATGGAGAGCAGTCTCGTATCGCAAGATACGAAGTGTCGAAGAAGTTGTTTTCGACAAAGTTGGCCGTCGGATCATCGGTAGCGGACCACATGCTTAAGATGATTGGCTACACTGAGGAGCTCGCAGAACTTGGGACCACGTTGGATAGTGAACTCTATACGGATTTAATTCTCCTGTCCCTTCCATCCACTTACGCCCAGTTTATACTGAACTTCAACTTACAAGAAAAGGAAGTTGAACTTTCAGAACTCCTCAACCTGCTGAGAAGCGCAGAGGGCACCCTACAGAAGGGTAGGGAAACACCCGCTTTGTTTGTAGGAGGATCTTCTTCCTCTAGGTCCAAGGCGAAAGCCAAGGGAAAGAGGAAGAAAGCCCCCGCCAAACCAAGAGGCGGTGTTAGTAAAGTGGGTACGAAGGGAAAGGAAAAGGCAACAAAAATTGCGGGGAAGCTTGTTGGAAAGGAAGAATGCTTCTATTGTCATAAGAGTGGACACTGGAAGAAAGATTGCAGGGCTTGGAAGGCCAGGACACAGGAACTGAAGCAGGTTGCAGCTTCAGCTTCAGGTGTGTATGTTATTGAAAACTGTCTTTCTATAAACTCTACTTCCTGGGTATTGGATACCGGATCAGGATCTCATATCTGTAATTTTTTGCAGGCGTTGAGAAACCGTAGGTTTTTGAAGGAAGGTGACATGACCCTCAGAGTTGCGAACGGAGCTAGCATGGATGCTAAAGCCGTGGGGGACTATCACCTGGGAATGTCAGATGGGCATGTTTTGGTTTTGCGTAATTGCTTTTTTGTACCCAACGCAACTTGTAATATCATTTCTGTATCTTTGGTTTCTAAAGAAGGTTATGAATTTGCGTTTGTAAGTAATGTTGTAAACATTCACCTTAATCAAGTTCTGATTGGGTCAGGTACATTGAGCAATGGTATATACGTATTAAACCAACCACAGATTTTCAATGTCCAGAATACACACAAAAGAAAGTCTCCAGATATTAATCAGGCTTTCTTATGGCATTGTAGACTGGGTCACATCAATGAGACACGGTTGACTAAGTTACATAAAGAAGGATACTTGGATCCGTTCGAGTATCAATCTTATGCCACTTATGAATCTTGTCTCATGGGAAAGATGACAAAGACTCCGTTCACTGGACACGGAGAAAGAGCGAGCGAGCTCTTGGGACTCATACACAGTGACGTGTGTGGTCCAATGTCTACACATGCGCGAAGCGGTTATTCATACTTCATTACTTTCACAGGCGATTTCTCTAGGTATGGACATGTCTTCTTAATGAAGCACAAATCCGAGGCCTTTGAGAAATTTCGGGATTACAAGAATGAAGTTGAAAAACAAACAGGCAAAAGTATTAAGATTCTAAGATCGGATCGAGGTGGTGAATACTTAAGTGCCGAGTTCCTGGATTATTTAAAAGAGAATGGAATTCTCTCTCAGCGTACTCCTCCATACACTCCGCAACATAACGGTGTATCGGAAAGGAGGAATCGAACCCTATTGGATATGGTTCGTTCCATGATGAGTAAGGCTGAGTTACCGCGATCTTTCTGGGGCTATGCACTAGAAGCAGCTGCATATCTCTTGAACAAGGCTCCTACCAAGACTGTGCCTACCACTCCATATCAGATGTGGAGTGGGAAGAAACCCTGTCTTAAGTACCTTAAGATATGGGGATGTCCAGCTTTTGTAAAAAAGCAGCATGCGGACAAGCTCGAGGCACGTTCAGTACAATGTAAGTTTGTGGGATACCCAAAGAACTCCAGGGGGTATCTGTTCTATTCCGCTGAGGAACAAAAAGTTTTTGTTTCTCAACATGCCCGCTTCTTGGAAACTGAGTTTTTGGAAACCCAGATAAGTGGGAACGCAATAGAACTGGAAGAGATTCCAGAACCACAAGCTATTACTGAAGACTTGGAAGAGCCAATAAGTTCAAAAGAACAGGACATTCCTACGCCGCTCCGCAGAAGTAGTAGGCAGTCTCATCCGCCCGAGAGATACTACGGTTTTCTCATAGACGGGGATAGAGAGGATTGCATCATAGACTATGATGAGCCTACTAGCTTCCAGCAGGCCGTTCAGAGCGTTGACTCGGTAAAATGGCTGGATGCAATGCGGACCGAAATGGAGTCCATGTACACCAACAAAGTATGGACGTTGGACATTGCTCCAGACGGGGTAAAACCCGTAGGATGCAAGTGGATCTTCAAAAGGAAGATTGGTGTAGATGGACAGGTTGAGACCTATAAAGCTAGACTTGTAGCAAAGGGTTTCCGTCAAAGACCTGGCTTGGACTATGACGAAACCTTTTCTCCAGTGGCTATGCTGAAATCCATTCGGATCCTTCTTGCCATTGCTGCCTTCCACGATTATGAGATTTGGCAGATGGACGTAAAAACCGCTTTTCTAAATGGAAGTTTAGAGGAGTGTGTCTATATGGATCAGCCAGAGGGTTTCATTCAGAGTGGGAGCAGCGGAAAGGTGTGCAAGTTGCTTAAGTCCATTTATGGACTAAAGCAGGCGTCGCGGAGTTGGAACATCTGTTTTGATGAGACGGTCAAGGAATTTGACTTTATCAAAAATCCAGATGAACCATGCATCTATAGTAGATTTGTAGCGAGAACTGTAGTATTCCTTGTTTTATACGTGGATGACATTCTCTTAATAGGAAATGACATTCCTATGCTACAATCTGTCAAGGGTTTCTTGTCACACAGGTTCTCCATGAAAGACCTGGGTGATGCCTCTTACATCCTGGGGATCCGGATCCATCGTGATAGATCCAAGAGGATATTAGGACTTTCACAGTCCAGGTACATCGACACCGTACTGAAAAGATTCAGTATGGAAGATTCCAAGCGCGGTAACCTACCGGCTTGTCACGGGATCACCCTCTCTAAAGAGATGTCTCCCAAGACTGATTTGGAGAGGGATCGCATGTCTATTATACCCTACGCTTCTGCGGTAGGCTCTCTAATGTATGCGATGTTGTGTACCAGACCGGATGTAGCTTATGCACTGAGTGTAGTAAGCCGGTATCAGTCAAACCCTGGGGAGAAACATTGGATAGCAGTAAAGAACATTCTCAAGTACCTGAGAAGGACTAAGGAGATGTTCTTGGTGTATGGCGGAAAAGACCTCCAGATCGAGGCCTTTGCTGACTCCAGCTTCCAGAGTGACAAGGATGATTCCAAGTCCATGTCGGGTTTTGTCTTTACCCTCAATGGAGGGGCGGTGTGTTGGAAGAGTTCCAAACAGGAAACCGTTGCAGACTCGACTATGGAAGCGGAATACATCGCTGCATCTGATGCCGCAAAAGAAGCTGTCTGGATGAGGAAGTTCTTAAAAGAACTTCAGGTGGTTCCGTCCATTGTTGACCCAGTACCTCTGTATTGCGACAACAACGGAGCTATAGCTTTAGCAAAGGAACCCAGGTCCCATCAGAGATCCAGGCACATCTTGAGGCGGTATCACCTGATCAGGGAGATCGTGGATCGCAAGGAGATCGAGGTTCGGAGGGTTGCTTCAGAAGAGAACACTGCAGATCCATTGACCAAGGCCTTACCCCAGACTCCGTTCGAGCGGCTGATCGAGATGATAGGTCTTCGATACGCCAGTACATGGCCTTAGTGCAAGTGGGAGATTGTTAGTGTATATGCCCTAGAGGCCATTACTGTATCATACTAGTTTGTATATTACTTGATGGAAGCTTGGGATATTCACCTTGTATAAACAATCTTGCTCAATATAGTAGTATGCTACTTGGTTTGTTTCTACTTCAATGTGTACTTGTGTTTATTTCAGTATATCACTTATACGCATTAGTGGAGCCCTTAGGATCTTTGCTTGATTACCAGCGTTGTGATGGCAGTCACACTAGTGGGGGCTGGGTAATCTATAAGCACATCCTTATACAGGTCCCTAGTCGCAGGACTATCGAGACAGGGCATCGATACTCCGGAGTAGACTAGCGTATGCGCTTCTCATCCCAGTATGGGAGATGGTCTGTCCCACAGCCATCAGTACGTCGTACTGGAGATAGTATACGGGTGCTCGTTAGGTTACGAGTACACTGGACAGGACTCGTCGGGAACTGACAGGTTGGTACTATACCTATCGTCAGTTATCAGTTCCCAGGTGACATGAGTACAGCTTAGTCCGCTGACTTGACACTGGCACTTCGCCTCGAGTGTGTTCCCACTGCACTTTGATCACTACCCTACCACGGCTCAAAGGAGTCGTGCAAACAGGTGGTGGTTGGGTGCAGTCCCGAAGCACTTGGAGGCAGTGACGGTTAGACAGGATTTGTCTCTCCCGGTATTGGGGGTTGACATCGCGCTGTGTCTAGGAGAGCCATTACACGAGTAGTCCCTGGCCAGGGCAAGCGAGATATACTGGTAGGTTTCCAGTGTTATCTCAGGGTGTTTTGAGCTTCACTCCGACATGACTTGTACCGCTATTGGGGGACTGATGTTTTACCGCCCCCTAGGCCCGACATGCGATGTATCAGACGAACAGACCGGACTGTACGGAGACTGTCACATTCAGACTCAGTAGGAGTTCAGATGGGGTTTCACCTCGTCAGCCTTCTTGTCGGCATCTACCTGGGGACCGTTACGTACAGCTAGTGCCGCTTGCGGTCTGTGGTTAGACCCACTGCCAGCGTAGTGTCGAGTCTTTAGAGTCCCACACAGAGGGTATTCGCCTCTGGGCAAAACAGAGTAGAGGTCGCATGGTTTTGCGATAGGGTTCGTTTTCATCCGCGCACTTGTGCACGTTTGGAGTCCGGACGGATATTACTGGCTGGCTCTGGTTTGAGTCAGATGCTGGTATATGATTTGGGGTTGCTTTTATCTCTCAGTATTCATGTTCCTCGGAACAAGGATGCAGGTGTGTATGCACGGTTATTTGAGGAAGAGGAAGAGGGCTTTCATTAGGGTTTCGGAACGGGTGCGTATGCACAGTTGACAGTCGTCTTTTTCCAAACCCTAATAGATTTGTATTATATCAATTAATAATAAAATGAAATTGTGTCATGGTTGGTTTTTGTTGACTTGTTGACCATGGTTGACTTGTTGACCATGGTTGAAGTTTTGACCATCATCATTACAAAAGAAAGATGCTCTTTGATTCTAGCAAATTCATTTAATGTTTGAAATGATAATGGTCATTCTAAAACTTTCCATCAACCTTTTCATTTTCATTATTATTATTGATAATTCTTTTTCTTTTGCATTATGGTTGCAAGAAAGAAAAAGGATAGCTCATTCTATCATATTCATTCTCTCTCTTCACTTCATCTTCTTCTTCCTCTAGCTAAAGAGAAACCTTCTCATGTGTTGAGAATCCTTCTCTTTAAAAAGAAAAGCACCCCTTAGACTCTCTCTACTCATTCTAGGTTCAAGGTTTAGCAAGCCGGAAACCCTAGTTCACTCAAAGATCGAGGAAGAGCCCAAAGGTCGAACCTTCGAGGTGGATCCATCTTCGACGGAAGAAGGCGACAAGAAGAGAACCATCAACCTCTACAAAAGTTTGAAGAAGAAGGAGTTCAAGTTTAGGTATAACCATCTTCATCCGAGTAGCTAACTCCCTTTAGCGTATTTGCTAGTTTAGTTTAGACACGATCCCGACATTGTTTTAGTCCATGTTGCCTCTTGCGATAAAAATTTGTTTTTTATACCGTTTCCGCCTCCCCGTAAGCACCGGGGGTCGCAATATGGACTTACATCGTCAACACCTTAGTTGTGGATTTAACCACTAGCACGTCAGAGGTATAAGCCAATACGTAACGGGCTACCAGGTATTGACTAAAAGGGACGTCGATGAGCGAACTCATCCTGACACCCTACTGAGCCTGTCAGTGACAATATCCGTACAGTCCGGTCCGTTCGTCTATGAGTATCGCATGGCGGGCCTAGGGGGTTGGTAAAAGTCAGACCCCCAAAAGCGGTACAAGTCGTGTCGGAGTGTAGCCCAGAACACCCTGAGATACTACTGGAATACCTACCAATAAATCTCTTTCCTTGGCCAAGGACTTCGTGTAATGGCTCTCCTTGACACAGCACGACCTCATCCCCAATACCGGGAGAGACGAACCCCTGAAGATACGCTCACTGCCTCCATGTGGCTCGGGACTGTACCCAACTAAAACCTGTTTGCACGTCTCCTTTGTGCGTGGTAGGGTAGTAATCAAAGTACAGTGGGAACTCACACGAGACAAATGATGATCCCCAGGTCGATGAACTAACCTGTACACATGTCACCTGGGAACTGCTATCTGACGTCTGGTATAGGACCAACTAGCATGTTCCCGGCCAGTCCTGTCCGGTGTACTCATAACCCAATGAGCACCTGTATACATCTTAGGTGATTCAACTGACACCAATGGCTTGTGAGACCGGCCACCGCCCCTCGTCGGGGTCTCGACTGTATACACTAGTCTACTCTGGAGTATCGATGCCCTGTCTCGAAACTCTCACGACTAGGGACCATTTAAGGATATGCTTATAGACTGCCAGCTCCAACGTATATGATCGCCCTCATACTGTTGGTGGTCAACCAAGAATCCTAGGGGCTCTACCAACGTGTAATAGCGACCTGTAAGATCACCTAAAGCAGTACACGATGATAAAGGTAAACCTGATAGCATACTATCATCTCGAGTAAGACTGTCCTACTGGGACAGGTCCTCCCTCAATCATTGTAATCACGTACCTGTGATCCAATAATTGACTCTGAGGGCACTATATCCAACAATCTCCCACTTGCACTCAAGGCTAATTATTGCGATGTCGCATATTCATAGCCCGTGTGATACCGAACACCCAACTCCTCTACTAGTCAGTCTCATAAAGCTCGTTTGCTAAACTATTGCGTTCGAGGAATAGCCTCAGTGAGTGGATCCGCCTTGATGTTTCTTTCTATGTCTCTCTATATCTCAAGTTCGCGGAGAAACCCATCTCCAGAAATGAGCAATACCTGTCTTAGAATGTGTCTGGATGTCTGATGGGACCTAGCTCATAAATGAACTCCAAATCCAAACTTCTTAGATTGTATCGTCAACTGAACTTAATCAGTATCCTGCGCCATGCCTCCTTCAGTATTGCCTTGGACCACATGTCCAAAATACTGCCCCTCGTCAGAAGGAAAACTATAACTCTGACAACCTCCTTGTCGTCCAGGTCACCTTGGAAGCCTGGAATGATAAGTGTCTCCCGAATGAGGCTGTCGTTATCATTTCCCTAGAACATCCACTTATGTTCTAAAACTGCTTCCGACTGTTTCTCCAGGATTGGATTAATGTCAACTTATTGCATCTAGTGCAAGAACAACATCTGGTGTGGTACTTGACATCTCGTGATTGACTCAATTGCCTAAGCAAGCGATCTGCCAATCATGCACATCCCTCTCCCCTTTAGTCTGTAAGACACCTTTAGAGAGGGTGACTCCATTACCTGCAGGTACACTACCGTGCCAGGAGTCGTCCATTCTAAATACTCTTAGAATGCTGTCTGAGTACCCTGATTGGGAAACCACCCAAATCTAGATCTAAAGCCATAGATCTAGTAACCAGTATGTCTGATATAATGTCCAAGTCCCATATGGAGAAACCACTGTGTGACGACCAAAGTATAACCGATCGTAGTATAGGAATTTCTTTTCCTATTCTGTGTATGTCATCCAAATACCAGGACACACACACCCTACTACCTTCTTAACAGATCCATCCCCTATTCTGATGAAGTCAAACCTATGACTGTCACATCAGAAATTGATGATCTATCTCCGCTATATCTGCTTTAGTCTATAAACAGACATAAGCTACCTGTCCACCAATGCTTCCGCTTCTCCCACTGACTACGACAACCCTTTGGCAGAGTCATATAGACGTACACTTCTAAAGCTAGTTTAGAACGACGCTATACTCATCCTCCTGCTGGGTCTCGCAACCTGGAACAACAGCAATGGCAAGTGTAGGTATACAAGAACTTCCCTGTCACCGTCCTTGAGGCTACCGGTGTACCTCTCGGGTGCCTGAAGTTACCCACCTTATCTGCGGAGTGGCCAATGGAATGTCAATCCAGATTGAATCTTTAGGTTCCTTTTCAAATCTTTAGTAATCGTTTGCGGTTCTGGAATCACTTCCAGTTCTAACATACTCCCACTACTGTTTTTCTGAAAAAATCCATTTTTAATTTAAAACTGTGGTGAGTCAAGAACAATATCACTATTGATCTTTCTTATGGTAGAAAGTCAACCCTCGTCATAGCCTGGGTCAACCCACAAACAGCCATTACAGAAACGTGCCTTGAGTTATCCAGAGTCTGGTTTTAAGCATAAACCGGACAACTCCCCGTACCTTAACATCGTTAAGATATGAACTGTTCTATATCCAATATAGAACCAGAGGCACTGATTTAGTTGAACCAGATTCAAATCATACAGCTATCTTCAGTGCATGTCAACTAAATGGAAAGAGGCCGATCAGTGTTACTCAACTTGGGAATGCTTCCAGTTATGAGTAACCTGAAAGAGAAGCAAGTTCTCTTAACCATTACTGTCAACTGAATACCATACACAAATATCTACATCTTCTATTACCTTGAAGAATCCCGATACTTGTAACACCTGGTTCTCTACTCTATTCAAATACCTATAACTTCTCAAAATTCGGACCCTGTGTTTCCACGAAAACACCTGTCTAAAAACTAGAGAAGTCATAAGTAAACCGAATATAGTATGAGGACCAACCCCTCTGTCCTGATAGACCCTGGACAACATACAATACTCTGTATAAGTCCCTTGAGTCAGATAACTCATTCACTGTGTGTCGTAGGTTGAAAACTGTACTATGGTTATGAAGAATTACACCGCTGTTTAATGCTCCTTACCTAACCATCCACTGATATAGGTAAATGTCATAGACATAATTTCAAAAAGGTATATCTCACTCTATGAAAATAGACGTATAGATATATCAATTTGAAATTGGTGCATAACAACGGATATTCAAAACCAAATATTTGCCGACCGGCAAACAACCCAGGTGACTTCCTCAAATATCACTAATTACAACGAATTCCGATATAATGAGGATGATCACTTAATTCCCAATAACTTACTCCCACTCATCATCTGTAAAACCATACAGATGTGAGAATCATACCTGGTAAATACATACCCTGGAGCAAGTGTCTAACTGGGAAATCAGTTTTCCTTTAACAGTACACAGTGAAACTGAAACATAAAAATGTTTCGACGGGGTATCCCGGTATTCCTAGTAATGCCTCTTCCAGATTCTCGACTGTAACCGTATAACTCTTTGCCACCTCTCCAAATCCCTTTATTTGTCTTTAGTCATTACCTTCTACACACCCCTTAGGCCAAATGGTTTTCTTCCTTCCCTACCGTTGGGCACCAGCCTATGGTTTGGAAGAAGACTATCCAATAAGCATAATGGGTGTACTGTCCTAATCTTAGGAACACTCGCAATGCGAGAGAAGGTGAAGATAAAACACCTGAATAAACCTTATTCCTATTTCTCCTGAACCAGAATCCATCCCCGAACTGGAACAAGTTCCTTTCGAGTTCGTATATAACCATACGATGGTTTTGTCCAATGGAAATGGACGTTCGTAGTAATACGGGGTGTCCTGGAGAAATAGGTAAAAGTAGGAGTGGCAATGAGGTTCGCAACTCTGACAATCAAAAAGCCGGTGTTTAAGAAGGTTCGGTCAATTTTGTCACTGAGTCATAGTCTTAGGGTCGGGTCAATGGTCGCTGCCAAAGAGAGAGAGAAAAGAAACACTCAGCGTGCACTCTAACCTAGATCAGAATGGTCACCAATTAATCTAATCTAGAAACCTCCTACTGTATCTCAAATTCTCCTGCAAACCTGAAAGAAGAATTAGTCGGGGTCACCCGAGGAGTAAACTAACTCATCAGTGGGAATCGGGATCCAACTATCATCGCACAACAACGTGACGGAATCCGCTCATGGTATCACACTCCAGAAGGTATGCGCATATCTGGCAAGTTTCAGTTCTTTTGAAACTCCCGATGTGGATTTTTGCCCCATGCTCTTATGACCTTGAGGAAGGCCAACAAATCATAAGTCACATGTCAAGTTCGACCCGTCATTCTCCAGGTTGATTTGAACCCACCCGCACAAGCCCTTGACGAAGGCCAACAAGGCTATACGACTGTCCCAAACCGACGCATCTATCTATGCTGCAGAAAGGCAACAAGCAGCTACCATACACTATGCCTTGAGGAAAGCCAACATACATAGCATGAATACTACGTGCTACCCATCTGAAACGACGGAGGGCTACGATTGGTTTCTGGCGAAAACCTTTAACGTAATGAACTTGATATCGTTGAAGGAACTGGATAGCTTTATAAAAATATAGTGACGAAAACCTTTGCTAAAGAGGTCACTCCCGGTGAAGGGATCTCGGCTCTTTCCCCGTAGAATGAGGTGCAGGATATTCCAACTGAATATCACGGTGCAAAGCAAAAGTAATCGGCTATAGTGAAGTCATTGCCCTAACGCAAACTTTTTGTCCGAGGGGTCACTCCCGGTGAAGGGATCTCGGCCCTTGCCTCGTCGACTGAGGAGCAGGATATTCCAACTGAATACCACGATGCAAAACAAAAGTGAACGTCCTTGCAATAACAGCTTTTTGAAAAGTGTTCCAAGAACATCAGATTAGGTTTGTTTTTAACTTGCATTGATCCGAATCAATGCAGTCCCATCAATTGATCACACCACAAAAAACGAAATATACTGACGTACGTATATGCCATCCGCATTCGCCACTGGGTCCCGTCATTACCCATTAGGTTAGCTAACTAACGATAGAGCAGGGACTGGACTAGCGCGGATGCAAAACATATACAACATCTACTAATATATATACCAATATATTATATTCGCTCAAGGCGTGATAAAATGCAACATCGCAGAAATGTACAGCATCACAGAACAATACAGATATCTGGGATCCCCGGATTTCATAGAGCCACTACTGAAACCCGACGTTCCCCTGGTCGTGTGGATAGCCTGTGCAATGAAAGTCCTAGACCCCTACGGGCGCGGCAAGTTACCCGCCAAAACCTGAAGCGATGCAGCCCCCTTCAGCAACGTGAATGGACCACCCAGCACTTCACGGAATCCGGTAACTTGGGCACCCCTCCTGGGTCAACCTGTACCCCCTACGAGTGCGGCGAATAGCCCACCAATTCTGGAGTGAAGCCCCCTCCGTCTCAATGCCATGAGATGCGGGCTCGTTGCCCTCTAGAACCCGGCTATCCGTGCACCCCTCCGCGGGGCAATCCTAGTACAGAAAGTAAAATATACATACAACGGGTACATCGACCGCAACCTGGCCGTGCCCTAAAATAATAATACAAACAGACAGTGACGGCAGTCCACATGTCGGACGCTCGCCCCGCAATATCAAATGTACATAATACAACAAAAACTGTACTAGCATTGCATCCAGGCTATCCCCCACGACCGATCCGCAACATCACAGCAATACACAGAACATCAACGTGAAAGTCACGTTCGCAAATCCGTCTAACCGGGCAATAGCAGTTAGACAGGATTTACCGATCAAGTGACATTCACGGTCGCATATATAATGTAAATACTGTGAAATAATGTGTTTAAAATATCCGATCGATCAAATTTTAACAAGTGGGCCCCAAGTACTACTGTAGCACATCAAGAAATTCTGGGACCAAAATTAATATTCCAAAAATCCTAATTTTAACCCAGAAAGCAACTGCTGAAATTTGATGCAGTGATCTCAACATAGTGCGGCGGAACAGCGGCCTAAAGAGGGGTTTGGCCGCGGTTCCGCGCTCCCATTGTGGAGTCACTGTATCGAATTTCTACGGTGTTCTTAGAATTTCCAGTACATCACTTTTCTACAACCTGATAAATTTTTTGAGCCAGAAAAAATTCAACAGAAAACTGATGTGAAGAAAACGCGGGTTTTTGGAATTTTGTTCGATCGGAAATGTAAAACACATTTGACAAAGCTAGACTATGTTAATGGCGAGACTCTGATACCACTGTAAGTGCACGGCGGTGCCCCGGCCTCCATCCCGAGGCCAAATGCGGAACTGGTGATAAACTTTAATTTTGCAAACTAGCAAACTGCCACCACCGCGCACTAAAACCCGGATCGAACCATTAACTAGTCCTAGCTATCTACAAGATGGGGAAGAGAGATATACCGACTGATCCAAGTCCTCCGGTCTTCTCGTCGTCGTCCCGATCTCCCGCGGAATGTCCTGTCTCCACCTCGTCGCCGGAAGTGCACCACATAGCCTACGTCTTTTACGGGCTCCCACCTCAATGCCGAGGCAACTCGGGCACGAAGCTGGTTAGTCGACGTGCCCAAGATTTGCTGTAGAATATAGTGTGGATTACTATGTCTCATTTTGGGGTTGTAGGAGGTGCCATTTTGGTGGAGGGAAGATACAAGTACTATGTGGAGGAACTTGGGGATATTTTTGGAGCATGAAAGGAACCAAATACCCACACTCAAATATTTGGACAGCCCCCAAAGGGAGTGGCCGACCATGCATCTTGTGAGGGGGGGAGTGAATGAGAGAGTGACCAAACTCAAGAGAGTGAATCAAGAGAATAATGCAAGTGAGAGGAAGAAAAGGTGATCATCAAAAGAAATGATCACAAGCCAAAACTAACACTCCAACAACCTCATCATTAACAACCATGATGACAAACTATAACCAACACTCCACCACAACCATCACCTCATCTAAAAAGTCAAGTCATGATGGATAAATCAAGTCAAAGGATGGTGCACCCATCATGATGCAACAAAATGCAAGGAACCCCCTCCACTAAAGCTTATTTGCACAAATGCAAATAAGCCCTCCTCCACCAATCTTCGGCCAATGAACGATACAAAGAAATATGGCCGAAACGGAAAGCAAACTGGCAACTCCAGAAAACATGTCCCGTAATAAATCACAGGAAAACCCCGCTACTGTGCATACACACCCGTATTTGTATTCCGACGGACATACAAATGCAATGAGACAAAATCTACACTGTACTATACTAGGATCCGGCTTAAACCAAAGCCGGCTAGTAATATCCGTCCGATCCTGATCCGTGCAATACCGCACGTATCCGATCGAACTCTGCCATATATCCATACGGCCTCTAGTACAAACCGTCCGATCCTGATCCATGCAATACCGCACGTATCTGATCGGACCCAGCCATATCTCCATACGGCCTCTACAGCTTTTCGCCCGAAAGCTGAGTAACTGAATGTGGGGGACTCTAAAGACTCGTCAACCCCTTAGTTGTGGATTTAACCACTAGCACGTCAGAGGTATAATCCAATACGTAACGGGCTACCAGGTATTGACTAAAAGGGATGTCGATGAGCGAACTCATCCTGACACCCTACTGAGCCTGTCAGTGACAATATCCGTACAGTCCGGTCCGTTCGTCTATGAGTATCGCATGGCGGGCCTAGGGGGTTGGTAAAAGTCAGACCCCCAAAAGCGGTACAAGTCGTGTCGGAGTGTAGCCCAGAACACCCTGAGATACTACTGGAATACCTACCAGTAAATCTCTTGCCTTGGCCAAGGACTTCGTGTAATGGCTCTCCTTGACACAGCACGACCTCACCCCCAATACCGGGAGAGACGAACCCCTGAAGATACGCTCACTGCCTCCATGTGGCTCGGGACTGTACCCAACTAAAACCTGTTTGCACGTCTCCTTTGAGCGTGGTAGGGTAGTAATCAAAGTACAGTGGGAACTCACACGAGACAAATGACGATCCCCAGGTCGATGAACTAACCTGTACACATGTCACCTGGGAACTGCTATCTGACGTCTGGTATAGGACCAACTAGCATGTTCCCGGCGAGTCCTGTCCGGTGTACTCATAACCCAATGAGCACCTGTATACATCTTAGGTGATCCAACTGACACCAATGGCTTGTAAGACCGGCCACCGCCCCTCGTCGGGGTCTCGACTGTATACACTAGTCTACTCTAGAGTATCGATGCCCTGTTTCGAAACTCTCACGACTACGGACCATTTAAGGATATGCTTGTAGACTGCCAGCTCCCACGTATATGATCGCCCTCATACTGCTGGTGGTCAAGCAAGAATCCTAGGGGCTCTACCAACGTGTAATAGCGACCTGTAAGGTCACCTAAAGCAGTACACGATGATAAAGGTAAACCAGATAGCATACTATCATCTCGAGTAAGACTGTCCTACTAGGACAGGTCCTTCCTCAATCATTGTAATCACGTACCTGTGATCCAATAATTGACTCTGAGGGCACTATCTCCAACAAAAGACCTAGTTTGGACTATGATGAAACATTTTCTCCTGTGGCTATGCTCAAATCCATTCGGATCATTCTTGCCATTGCTGCCCTCCACTATTATGAAATCTGGCAGATGGATGTAAAGACGGCTTTCCTAAATGGACATTTGGAAGAGTGCGTCTATATGGTTCAGTCAGACAGTTTCATTCAGAGTGGGAGCAGCAGGAAAGTGTGCAAGCTGCTTAAGTCCATTTATGGACTAAAGAAGGCACCGCGGAGTTGGAACATCTGTTTTGACGAGACAGTCAAAGAATTTGACTTTATCAAAAATCCAGATGAAACATGCTTATATAGTAAGATCGTAGGGAGAACCGTAGTATTCCTCGTCTTGTAAATGGATGACATTCTCTTAATAGGAAATGACATACCTATGCTACAATATGTCAAAGGATTCTTATCACAAAGGTTCTCCATGAAAGACCTGGGTGATCCCTCTTTCATTCTGGGGATCCGGATCTATCGTGATAGATCAAAGAGGATGTTGGGAATTTTACAGTCTAGGTATATCGACACCATACTGAAAAGATTCAGTATGGAAGATTCAAAGCGCGGTAATCTGCCAGCTTGTCACGGAATCGCCCTCTCCAAAGAGATGTCTTCCAAAACTGGTTTGGAAAGGGATCGCATGTCTATTATACCCTACGCTTCTGCAGTAGGCTCTATAATGCATGCGATGTTGTGTACCAGATCAGATGTTGCTTACGCACTAAGCGTGGTAAGCCAGTATCAGTCAAACCCAGGGGAGAAAAAATGGATAGCGGTAAAGAATGTTCTCAAGTACCCGAGAAGGACTAAAGTGATATTCTTGGTGTATGGCAGAAAAGACCTCTAGATCGAGGCCTTTGCTGACTCTAGCTTCCAGAGTGACAAGGATGACTCCAAGTCCATGTCGGGTTATTTCTTTACCCTCAATGGAGGGGCGGTATGTTGGAAGAGTTCCAAGCAGGATACCGTTGCTAACTAAACGATGGAAGCGGAGTATATCGCTGCTTCTGACGCCGCAAAGGAAGCAGTCTGGATGTGAAAGTTCTTAACTGAACTTCAGGTGGTTCCATCCATTGTTGATCCAATACCTCTGTATTGTGACAAAAACGGGGCTATAGCTTTTGGCAAAGGAACCCAGGTCCCATCAGAAGTCCATACATATCTTGAGGCAGTATCATCTGATCAGGGAGATCGTCGATCGTCGGGAGATCGAGGTGCGGAGAGTTGATTCAGAGAACAACACTGCAGATCCACTCACAAAGGCCATATCTCATATGCAGTTCAAGAGGCTATTCGAGATGATAGGTCCGAGATATGCCAATACATGGCCTTAGTGTAAGTAGGAGATTGTTAGTGATATATGCCCTAGAGGCCATTATTGTATAGTGCTAGTTTGTATATTATATTTTGGAAGCTTGGGATATACACAGGTTTTATAACAGTCTTGCTCAATTTAGTAGTATGCTACTTGGTTTGTTCCTATCTAAATATGTGTATATGTTTGTATTGACGTATCGCTAATACATATTGATAGAGCCCTTAGGATCTTTTGCTTGACTACCAGCGTTATGATGGCAGTCACACTAGTGGGGGCTGGGTAGTCTATAAGCACATCCTTATTTTGGTCCTTAGTCGTAGGATTATCGTGACAGAGTATCGATACTCCAGAGTAGACTAGTGTATACGCTTCTCATCCCAGCAGGGGAGATGATCTGTCCCATAGCCATTAGTACGTCGTACTAGAGATTGTATGAAGGTGCTCATTAGGTTATGAGTTACACTGGATGGACCCGTGGGAAACTTTTGGTTGGTAATATACCTATCGTCAGGTAGCAGTTCCTATGTGACATGAGTGCACCATAGTCTGTTGACTTGACACTGCTGCTTCGCCTCGAGTGTGTTCCCACTGTTCTTAGATTATTACCCTACCACGGCTCTATTGAGTCATGCAAACAGGTAGTAGTTGGATACAGTCCTGAAGCACTTGGAGGCTGTGGCGGTTAGATAGGATTCGTCTCTCCCGGTATTGGGGGTCGATATCGCGTTGTGTTCGGAAAGCCATTACACAAGTCCCTGGCCAGGGCAAGTGATATTTACTGGTAGGTACTCCAGTAGTTTCTCAGGGTGTTTTGGGCTCTACCCCGGCACGACTTATTGCGCTATTTGGGGTCTGACGGCTACCACCCCTTAGACCCGATATGCGATACTCTTAGACGAACCGACCAGACTGTATGTAGATTGTTACAGATTTGCTCAGTAGGAGTTCGGATGAGTTATTCTCATCGGCTTTCTTTTCTACATCTACCTGGGGCCATTACGTGCAGCTAGTACAGCTTGCGGCCTGTGGTTAAACCTACTACCAGTGTAGTTTCTTGTCTTTAGAGTCCTACACAGAGGGTTTCCCTACATCGGGAAAAGGATGTAGAGGTCGTATGGTTTTACGACAGGGTGCGGTCATGTACGTGTACTTGTGCATGGATGATGATACAGACAGATAATACTAGTGGGCTTTGGTGTAAGCCAAATCCTAGTATTATAACGATGGATTGTATTAATCTCTTTTGTATTCATATTTTTCGGAATACGGATACGGGTATGTATATACGAACGAGGGACATTTTTGTAAATTGTTCAAAGATACTTTTTGAAGATGACATATCATAATTGTATTATTCATTTTAGGATAAATAAATAATACATTATGTATTAAGGAAATGAGGTGGAAAGTGCATGATTTAGAGCATGGCTTAATGTGACACATGGTTGATTTTGAAGCCATGACTCATATGGTTGTAAATTGAACCTTATTTCTAATTATTCATATGATTTATTCAAGGGATAATAGGTGAGGTTCAGTTTAGAACAAGGGTTCATTCTCATCTCTTATGCTAAGTTCACTAGCTTTTCTTTAATCCATCATCTTCTTCCTCAAACCCTTAACTTCTCATGTGTTGAGATACTTAGGGCATAAAGAGACATTCCAATCCATCAACATCCTCTACACAACCTAGGTCATCTAGAGTAGCATACTAGGTGCCCTAGTTTTTTCGGTTTTTGAAGAAGGAGCTCGATACACAAACTCTCGGATGGATCGTCTTCTATTCAAGAAAGCCGACGAGGATGCGACATCCGTACTACTCCAAGGATCTCATGCCGGAGAGGAGGACAGCGAGGGAAAATAAGTACCAGTTACGTGAGGTATAAACTTCTGTACTTGTAGTTAACCTCACAAATGTTTGCTAGTTAGGGTTTAGGATCAATCCTTGGTTCAAGTCGGTGTTGTGAAGCCCATAAAAATCATTTTTTTCAATTTCCGCCACCTCGTGAACACGTGGAGTGCGCGACATCGACTTACATCGAAGTACTGGGCGCCGGTAGAAAGAAACAGTTGTGTGTCAAGGCCTCGTACGAATCTCTTTATGGGTTTCTCTTTATTGTCCACCAGGTAAGGAGCATATCTGGACAGCTGAGTAAACTGAATGTCGTACTCGGACACGGTCATCCCAAGAGTCTTGCGCAATGATTCGAAACTAAGGGCTCGATCATCCTGAATGCTCTCCGGAAGAAAACGAGCGAGAAACATCGCCTGAACTCATCCCAGGTCATAGGAGGAAGAACTGCAACTCGGCCTCTCTCAACTGACTCGCACCATGTCTGAGCAAGACCCTCCAGATGAAAACTCGCAAGCTCGACCGATCTCTCATCAGAACATCTCAGCAAACGACAAATCCTGGCCATCTTGTCAAGGAATGTTTGTGGATCCTCCGCTACATCTGTGCCGGTGAAAACTAGAGTCTTCAGCCTCATAAACTCCTGCAACGATACGGGGATAGTCTCGGCAGCAGCAGGTATAGCTGTATGGACAGCAGGTACAATCATAGTCCATGTAGTAGGAGGAACAATATCGGATCTCGGTGCTCGGCTGGCCTCAACTAGAGACCCAACTATCTGGTGCAAATCCTGAATGCTCGCCTCCAGCCTAGCTATCTTTCCTGGAGAAGGGGATCAGTCTGTCCTTGAGGGGTAGGCGTACCGCCCTGGTCAGTACTCGTCTCACACAAGCCCGCTCTAATCTCATCTCTGGCGGCAACCCTCTCGGCCCTCGTAGTCTTCGGCGGCATAGTGGCTGGAACAAGAAACGGGATTTGATGAGAATATTGCAATCGAATCAAAGGATATATGAAATCAAGGAAGGAAGTACAAGCAATCATATCTCCTAAGGTCACTTAGGCGGAGTATCGTATCGTGAGTATGCCGTGGAACATACACACGCCATGTCACTCTGCTTAAGTCACCTACTCTATCGTACCAAGGGTCATCGTCACTCAGAAAGGTAAAACCTAACGCTCTGATACCAACTTTGTCAAGACCCGAATGTGTGGAACGTGACTGTCACTTAAATCATGCAACGTCTAGAGACGTAACGTAATCGAAGTAAGCCAAAGGCCAGCAATCTAAACCGTTTAAAGAAATAGAGTGAAGAAATACTTATTTTAAAAAGGTGATTTTAACAAAATAAATTCACATTAAACTCTTTAAAAGCAACAAGTTTTTCCGAAAATTTCGGCAGAGTTTCCTTTGTAAAAAATGGACCCAAACGGGTACAAAATATGAATATGTATAAACAATGTAATAAGGCATCCCCAAGCGGGAGCTAGCACTTCCCCGAATGGCGGAACATAACCATATGCAAGATATATCATAATAGTGTGAAATAAGCATATAAAAGAAAGAAATAAGAAAGCCCCAAGTCGGCTCTCATGAGCTCGATACCAGAGAAAAAAATATACAAATCTCACTGTCTGGTCTCTAGGTCACATATATATCATGGTGGGAATAAAAAATATTCTCCCAAAAACCCACTTATGTGCAAGGTCCTCGAGTCGAAGCAAAAGGTAACAGAAGAAGAAGTATGCCCGCCGCTACTATGCTGACGGGTCGGTCCTGTAAGATACTGTGGCACAACGGGGATGAGTTACCAACTCGTGAGTAGTAAGTAACATCTAATAAGGCTATAACAAGCATGCACACAAATGCGTCACAAGCTAAGTACATACTACTATGATGCGATGTATTAATATGAATGCTATATGAATGAAAGATCAAACTCGAAATCTGGATATATGTCTGGTATGAGAAAGTTTGTGTTCTTAACTTGGTAAAATTTTGATATTTAAACTGGAGTATTATCAAATGAAATCGACAGAAATCCATGTCAAGCATCGACACAATATATCAATATCTCGGTAGCCGTCTCTCAGATCTGTCAAATCACACGACTCTGGTCGGTATCCTCCGGATGACCGTCGAGTCAAAAATCACCAGTAGGTAGTGCTCCCCTGCCAAGCTCAACTTCTCGCTATAATACCTTTTTGTCCCGGGGTACCTAACCGGGTCCACCATGTACCCGCAGACAGCGTCTTTCTCCTCGAATCGGGTATATGTACATACGTGGCTCAAGAACTGAGAAATATCATTGTGGACGCCACACATCATATCAAGAGAAAACTGCACTTTATATTTGAAATCATTATAAGTTTATAAAATTCCTTTGCGGTTTTTCCCAAATCAAGAAATCTCATGAATACGGAAATCTCCAAGAAAATCACAATATATGAATATGTGGGTAACTATGAATGCCTATGATATCAACATGATGCAATGCGATATATGACTAGAAGACTATATATAAATGATGATACAATGAAGCATATGACTAGAAAACTACATATCATACCTGATGCAATTGCACAGATACCGATTTTTAAGCAAGTTCTAAAGTGTATCGTGACATAGCAATTACCAATGGCGTGTGTGTTCACATAAAATAGTGCACGTGCGGCATAAACCATTGGTAATAGTGCAAGTGTCCTAGGTTATAATATCATTGTGCATAATGATGCAAAAAATACTTGAAAAGGACATACGCATATGGACACAAGAATTATAACTAAGTCCTAACCATCGGGCGCTTTACGCCATCCAAGTGATTTTCCCGTAGATGTGTACATCTACTCACCGGAACGCCTCGGCTGGTCGAATCCGATCAGTGCCTTGCCTTTCCTTGCCGTGTCAGACGTCTTCGCGACCGATCCTATAATCGCATAAATAATACATATGAAGCTAAACATTTAAATAGACATGAACACAAAAAGATACGAAGCAACCAACGCCCACTAGCTAGACGCATGTGCACTTGGTGCACAAAACGCGTGCGACATCGCCACAAACCACAACTAAGGGTTGCAATGCATAGCAAACACCAAACCTAGAATCTAATCGTACTAATCGCACATTCACATCACTAGAATTTTGGGGAAAAGGTTGTGGATCAAACAAAACCTAAAAATTAACTAAAACCTTTCTTTTAAAAAAGCCTAGTTAGCAACATAAGGTATTTTAGTGCAATCTAGGTGGTTTAGCAAGCTTATTAGTCATTAATTACACTTAAATATCATAATCAAGCCATACAAATATTAACTTAATTTAACCCTCACTTAAACACACTAATCATGCAATTAATCTACAAAAACACCTAATTTAAACAAATAAAAGCAAATATTAGCAAAATAACAACTAGATTAGGTTTTATACCTCAAAATGGTTTGGAAAAAGATCCAAACATGCTAGCCAAAATGAAGACTTGAGCCAAAAACCATGCTGAGATTTGAACAAGGAATTTTTGTGATGATTTTACTAGAAATTAGTGTTGATTTTTGAAGAGATTTGAGTGAGGAAATGAGTTATTACAAGTGGAGAATGAGGGAGATGTGAGGGGGGGCGCTGGCCGAGAGTGCAGAGGGGGAGAGAGTGGGGTATGAGGTAACCTTACCTCCATACACACACACACCATTCCTCAAGTCAACATACCCCATACTTCATTTAATGTTTTCATTTTCTTTTTCTCTTAATCTTTTTTATGCAAAATACAAAACTAGAACCATCTTGATTATCGTTTTGTGTTTAGTTGTGTCATGGTGCACTTACATGTATTAACCCATACTAATCTGTAATTAACACTAATTTAGTGTGTAAGTGCAAGTTTAAAATAATATTTAAAAAAATTAATAAATAGGGAAAATAATTATGTAAACTAGCAATTAAATAAGTGACCAATTAAATACCAATACAAGCAATTACAAAATTAAAATAGGCATATTTAAATTTATGCGGAAAAATAATTATAACTAAGTTTACGGAAAAACAAGAGTTGTACTACTAATTATCATACAAATAACCTAAACGATTTTTAAAGCGTTACGTTTAAAAAAGAAAGTAAGAGAAAAGAAAGGGAATGATAAGGCATGGAGTATTGGGGGTGGCGACAAAGCATGGAGGGCATTTAACGAGAAAAGAGAACGGGAATGGCTCTTATTTCCCATCACTCATCCTCACCCTCTCACTCTCTCATTATCCCTCAACACACACACACACACACACACACACACACACACACACACTCTCTCTCTCTCTCTCTCTCTCTCTCTCTCTCATTTTCTCCTCTTCTTCTTCACCAAAAGCAAACCTATCTTGAATGTTGGCTATAGTGCCCTCAAGGCAATTATCATAGTCGCAGGAAGGTGGTTATTGTAATTGAGGGAGGACCTATACCGGTAGAACAATCTTACTCGAGATGATAGTATGCTATCTGGTTTGTCTTTATCATCATGTACAGCATTAGGTGGCACTATAGATCACTATTACATGTTGATAGAGCCCATAGGATTTTTGCTTGACTGCAAGCAGTATAATGGCGATCATATACGTGGGAGCTGGGTGGTTTAAAAGCACATCCTTAAATGTCCCTAGTCGTAGGAGTTTCGAGACTGGGCATCAATACTCCAAAGTAGACTAGTGTCTACTGATCGAGACCCCGACAAGAGGCGGTGGCCGGTCTCACAATCCATTGCTGTTAGTTTGTTCACCTAAGATGTATACAGGTGCTCATTGGGTTATGAGTACACCGGACAGACTCACCGGGAACATGCTAGTTGGTATTATACATATTGTAGGATAGCAGTTCCCAGGTGACATGTGTATAGGTTAGTCTATCGACTTGAGATCGTCATTTATCTCGTGTGAGTTCCCACTGTTCTTTGATTACTACCCTACCATGGCTCAAAGGAGTCAAGCAAAAAGGTTTTAGTTGGGTACAGTCCCAAGCCACATGGAAGCAGTGAGCGGATCATCAGGGGATTCATCTCTCCCGGTATTGGAGGTTGATGTCGTGTTGTTCACGGGTGGCCATAAACAGAAATCCTTGGCTAAGGTAGTCGAGAATTACTGATTCGGATCAGTAGTTTCTCAGTGGGTGATGGGCTTCATACCGACACTAAATGTCGAGTTGTAAGGGGTTTGACTTTATCCACCCCCTTGACTCAATATGCGATACTCATAGACGAACGGACCGGACTGTATGGATATTATCACTGTCAGGCTCAGTAGGGTTTCAGGATGAGTTTGCTCGTCGGCCTCCTTTTCGCTCAATACCTGGGTAGCTATTACGTACAGCTAGTGACGTTGACGTGCTTGTGGTTAAACACACTGCCAGCGTATTGATGAGTCTTTAGAGTCCCACACAGAGGGTTTCCCTGCTTTGGGCGAAACGATATAGAGGCCGTATGGTTTTACGGCAGGGTTCGATCACATACGTGTACTTGTGCACGGATGATGTTCGGATGGATAATACTAGTGGGCTTTAGTTTAAGTCGGATCCTAGTATTATATTGTTGGATTATTTTCGTCTCTTTTTATTCGTATTTTTCGGAATACGGATGCGGGTATGTATATACGGTTGAGCGGTATTCTTGTAATTTATTACAAGATTACTTTTAGAAGATTACACCTCATCATGGTTTAGACCTTTTTGGATTAAAAGGTTATTGAGGTGTAGGATGAGGTGTTTATTGCATTTTTGTGGCATGTATAATTAGTGACCCATGGTTACTATTCTAGCATGCTTAGGGTTTTTGTTTGTTGTGATAATTTGTTGACTTGAGATATTTTTTGTTGACTAAGATATTTTGAAGACATGGACATTTATGTGATGGCTCCATTATTTTTTATCACACTCACACAACAAACAAAAACACAAGCCATTATTCATTTCTTTTTCTCTTTCTTGAGTTGCTCTCAACACCTCATTCTCATGGCATCTTCTTCTTCCTCTAGCTCCATCCAAACCATCTCATGAGTTGAGAATCCTTGGGTGTTTTGAGACAAATTAATACTTCATCACTCTTTACTTCATCTACAGTATCTAGAGTAGCGATCTAGGTGCTCTAGTTCCTCGGATATGAGGTTGGAGCTCGTTGCATAGACTCTCGGAGATCAAGCTTGATCAAGGAAGCCCTTAGGAGCTTGGGATGATAGTTGAAGACCGAAGGACATGGATCTATTCGGTATAACCATTCTAACTCCTTTGCATGTTTTTGTTATCTATGGCTTATGTGTCGATCCGGGTTATCGGGTTGTTCTAGCACCGATTTTTGAAAATTTTTGTTCCGCAATGGCCAAGGTTTGATGGTCGGTGCACTTGACTAACCCAACATGGTATCAGAGCCACTCCATATGACTTAGCAAACTCTTTGCAATATTAGAAACCCGCCGTTTTTGTTGTGGTAAAAACTGCCAATAAAAACAGTTCTAAAAACTAAAAGTTTGAGATGTTTGCACACCCCGCGGGCTCACAGCTTGAACTGAGAAGCCGCGGGGTGGTGCATAGGCACCCCGAGGAATCACTAGGGGGGACCGAATGGCTGGGCCTACTCCCAAAGACCACCACAAGGTTGTCTTGGCAATGGGGACCCGAAACTGCCATACCTTGGGCAGTTTCGGGTCTGCCTGACCCCCCTGGCCACCTCGTGGTGGCCTTAGGGGTGGGGTACCCCCTCTAGGCCCCCGACTCGAAGTTAATTTCATGCTCTAACTCCCCGTGAAGGTTCGAGCGCGTTTGGTTTTGATTCAGACTTCCGAATTGGCTTTAAATGGTCGGTTTTTGGAACTTTAGCTCATTGTTTTTTCTTGGTTTTGGAAATTGGTTTAGTTTGCTAATTGCGTGCGGAATTCTAATGTCGTAGTTTTCAATACATAAATTACTATCTGCGACCGTGAATGTCATTAGAGCGGTACAACTCGTCTAACTGCTATATGTTCTTTTAGACGGGTTTGCGAACGTGACATTCACGTTGATGTTCTGTGATGTGCTGTGGTTGTGGCGGGATCGTCGTGGTGGATAGCTTGGGTGCAATGGTAGTACGGTTTGGATTTATTTGTACATTTGATATTGCGGAGCGAGCGTCTGACATTTGGACTGCTGTCACTGCCAGTTTGTATATTATTTTTTTGTGGCACGACCTGGTTGAGGTCGATATCACCGTTGTACATATTCTTTTCTTTTCTGTAACAGGCTTACCCCCCGGTGGAGTGCATGGTTAGCCGGGTTCTAGAGGGCAATAGGCCCGCATCTCATGGCATTGAGACGAAGGGTCCTCACTCTAGAATTGGCGGGCTATTCGCCACACTCGTAGGGGGTATTGACCCATTGAGGAGTGCTCAAGTTACCGGATTCCGTGAAGTGCTGGGTGGCCCATTCACGTTGTTGATTGGGGTTGCCTCGTTTCTGGGATTGGAGGGTAACTTGCCTTGCTCATAGAGGTCTAGGTTTTCTTTGCACAGGCTATCCCCACGACCAATGGAACGTCGGGTTTCACTTGCGGCTCAAAGGAGACCCGGGGCTCCCATATTATCAGTATTATTCTGTGATGCTTATCGCTTATCTGTGATGTTACATATACCATGCTTGGAACGATTATTATATATTGTTATATATATACTAGTAGATGTTGTGTATGTTTTGCACCCGCGCTAGTCCAGCCCCCGCTCTGTCATTAGTTAAGTAATCTAACGGGTGATGACGGGGCCCAGTGGCGAATGTGGATGGCATTTACGTACATCATATTTTCGTTCTTTTCTGGTGTGATTAATTGAGGGGACTACGTTTATTCTGATCAATGCAAGGAAAACAGACCTATATGATGTTGTTGTAACAATTTTCAAAAGCTGTTATTACAAGGACATTTTCTTTTGTTTTTGCACAGCGGTATTCGGTTATGAATATCCAACACTTCATTTGACGAGGCAAGAGCCGAGATCCTTTCACCGGGAGTGACCTCTTGGGCAGAAGTTTGCGTTAGGGTAATAACTTCACTATAGTCGATTACTTTTTTGCTTTGCATCGAGGTATTCAGTTGGGAATATCCTGCACCTCATTCGATGAGGAAAGAGCCGAGATCCCTTCACGGGGAGTGACCTCTTTAGCAAAGGTTTTCGCCACTATATATTTGTAAAGCTATCCGGTTCCTTCAACAATATCAAGTTCATTAAATTAAAGGTTTTCCGCCAAAAACCATTCGTAGCCATCCATCATTTCAGATGGGTAGCACTTAGTATTCATGCTATGTATGTAGGCCTTCGTCAAGGCATACTGTATGGTAGCTATTTGTTACTTTTCGGTTGCATAGATAGATGCGTTGGTTTGGGACAGTCGTACTACTATGTTGTCCTTCGTCAAGGGTATGTACGGGTAGGTTCAAATTAACCTGGACAATGACGGTAGAACTTGACATGTGACTTATGATATGTTGGCCTTCGTCAAGGTCATAAGAGCATAGGGTAGAAATCACATCAAGAGTTTCAAACATACAGGAAACTTGCCAGGCATGCGCATACTTTCTGGAGTGTGATAACTTGAGTGGATTCCATCAGGTTATCATGCGATGATAGTTGGATCCCGATTCCCACTGATGAGTCGGTTTACTCGTCGGGTGATTTTAGATGATCCCGACTAATTCTTCTTTTGGGTTTGGAGGAGAATTTGAGGATACAGCATGAGACATCCTAATTAGATAAAGTGATTAACTATTCTGATCTAGGTTAGAGTGCGGGCCGAGTGTTTCTTTTCTCTCTCTCTTTGGCAGTGACTATGGCCTGACCCTAGACTAGAACTAATGAACCAAGTTAACCGAACCTTCTTAAAACACGCTGGCTTTTGGATTGTCAGAGTTGCATACTTCATTGCCACTCCTACTTTTACCCTTTTCTTTTCTCCGGAACATTCCATATCACTACAAAGATCCACAGTTATTGGATATGACCATCATATAGTTACATACGAACTCGAAGAAACTTGTTTCAGACTCGAGAATGGTTTCCGGTTCTGGAGAAATTGAATAGGACTATTCAGTTGTCTTTTCCTTTTACCTTCTCTCAGGTTGTGAGGGCTCCTAGGATTAGGAGAGGGTATACCTATTGCACTTATTAGATAGTCTTCTACCAAACCTTAGGCTGGTGCCGAAGGATGGGGAAGGAAAAAAACCAATTAGCCTAAGTGGAGAACAGAAGCTAATAAGTAAAGACAAATAAAGGGATTAGAAAGAGGGCATAGTAAAATGCGACTGCTATCATTCACGATGAAACCGTGTATATCATCGCCACTCCTACTTCACCTTTGCATTTCTCCAGAACATTCCGTATCACTACGAAGATCCACATTTATTGGATACGCCATCGTATAGTTACATACGAACTCGAAGGAACTTATTCCAGTTCGAGGATGGTTTCTGGTTCAGGAGAAATAGAATAAGGATTATTCAGTTGTCTTTTTCCTTTTATCTTCTCTTAGATTGCGAAGGCTCCTAGGATTAGGAGGGTACACCTATTAAGCTTATTGGATAGTCTTCTTCCAAACCATAGGCTGGTACCAAAAGGTAGGGAAGAAAGAAAACTATTTAGCCTAAGTACGGTGTACAGAAGGTAATAAGTAAAGACAAATAAAGGGATTGGAGAGATGGAAATATACGGTTACAGTCATGAATCTGGATAGTGGAAGTGGCATTATTAGGAATACCCGGATACCCCGTCGAAACATTTTCATGTTTCAGTTTCACAGTGAGTTGTTAATTGAAAACTGATTTCCCAATTAGATTTATACTCCAGGGTATGTATTTACCAGGTTTGATTCTCACATCTGTATGGTATTATAGATGATGAGTAGAAGTAAGATATTGGGAATTAGGTGATTATATCCTAATTATATCAGAATTCGTTGTAATTGGTGATATTTGAGGAAATCACCTGGGTTTTGCCGGACGGCAAATATTTGGTTTTGAATATCCGTAGTTATGCACCAGTTTCAAACTGATATATCTGTACATTTATTTTATAAAGTGAGATATAACTTTTTGAAATTATGTCTGTGATATTTACCTGTATCAGTTGATGGTTAGGTAAGGAGTATTCAACAACGGTGTAATTCTTCTTAACCATAGTACAGTTTTCAACCTACGACGCACAGGATTTGAGTTATTGAACTCTGGGGACTTATACAAAGTATTGTATGTTGTCCAGTGTCCATTAGAACAAAGGGGTTGGTACTCGTACTATATTCTGTTTACTTGTGACCTGTTTAGCTTTTAGACAAGTATTTCGTAGAAATACAAGGTCCAAGTTTTGAGAAGTTAGAGCTACAAGAATAAAGTAGAGAACCATATGTTGCAAGTATCGGGATTCTTCAAGGTGATCGAAGATGTAGATACTTGTGTTTGGTATTCTGTTGATAGTAATGGTTTTGAGAACTTGCTTCTCTTTCAGGTTACTTATATCTGGATGCACTCCTAGTTGAGTAATACTGATCGGACTCTCTCCATTTAATTGACATGCACTGGAGACAGCTGTATAATTTGAATCTGGTTCTAATTAAATTAGTGCCCCTGTTTCTATATTGTATATAGAATGGTTCATATCTTAACGATGTTAAGGTATATGGAGTTTTCCGGCTTATGCTTAGAACCAGACTCTGGACATACTCAAGGCACTTTTCAGTAATGGTAGTTTGTGAGTTATCCCGTGCTATGACGAGGGATAACTTTCTACCATCTGGAAGATCAATAGTGATATTGTTCTTGACTCGCTTCAGTTTTAGCAAAATGGACTTTTTCAGAAAACAGTAGTGGGAGTATGGTAGAACTGGAAGTGATTCCAGAACAACAAACGATTACTGAAAATTTAATAGAACCTAAATATTCAATCGGGTTTAACATTCCATTAGACACTCCGCAGATATGGTGGGTAATCTCAGGCGCCCGAGAGGTACTTCGGTATCCTCAAAGACGGTGAAAGGGAGGTTCTAGTTTACTCAGACTTGCCATTATTGCTGTTCTAGACTATGAGACCCGGCAGGAGGATGAATATAGCGTCGTTCTAAACTATCTTTAGAAGTGCACGTATATATGACTCTGCCAGAGGGTTGTTATAGTCAGTGGGAGCAGCGAAAGCATAGTAGACAAGTAGCTTGTGTTTATTTATAGACTAAAGCAGGTATTGCGGAGATATATCATCTATTTTTTATGTGACAGTCATAGGCTTTGACTTCATCAGAATAGGAGATGGATCTGTTAAGAAGGTAGTAGGGTGTGATGTCCTGGTATTTGGATGACATGCACTTTATAGGAAGTGGAATTCCTATACTACGATTGGTTATACTATGGTTGTCACACAGTGGTTTCTCCACATTGGATATGGATAATATATCAGGCATTCTGGTAACTAGATCTATGGTTTTAGATCTAGATTTCGGTAGTTTCCCAATCTGGGTACTTTGACACTATTCTAAAGGTGTTTTAGAATGGACTACTCCTGGCATGGTGGTGTACCTGTAGGTGATAGAGTCACCCTCTCTAAAGGTGTCTTACAGACTAAAGGGGAGCGAGATGTGTATGATTGGCATATCACTTGCTTAGTCAATCGAGTCAATCATGAGATGTCAAGTACCACACCAGATATTGTTTTTGCACTAGCTGCAATAAGTTTATATTGATCCAATCCAAGAGAAACTTTGGGAAGCCGTTTATGAACATAAGTGGATGTTCATGGGATATGGTAACAGCAGCCTCCTTCGGGAGACAGCTAACATTCCATGCTTCCAAGGTGACCTGGATGACAGAGCGACTGTCAGAGTTTTAGTTTTCCCTCTTTTGTGGGACAGTATGTTAGACAGGTGGTCCAAGCGGATACTGAGGAAAGCATGGCGCAGGATACTGATTAAGTTCAATGGACAATACAGTCTGAGAAGTTTGCTCGATTTGGAGTTCATTTGTGAACTGGGTCCCATCAGATATCCAGACATATTCTAAGACATGTATTGCTCATTTCGGGAGATAGCTTTCTCCTCGAAGTTGAGATATAGAGAGATACAGAAAGAAACATTGGAGCGGTTCTACTCACGTAGGCTATTTCTCGAACACAATAGTTTCGCAAATGAGATTTGCAAGACTGATTAGTAGAGGAGTTGGGTGTTCGGTATCACACGGGCTGTGAGTATGCAACACCGCAATAATTAGCCTTAAGTGCAAGTGGGAGATTGTTGGCTATAGTGCCCTCAAGGCAATTATCATAGTCGCAGGCAGGTGATTATGATGATTGAGGGAAGACCTATACCGGTAGAACAGACTTACTCGAGATGATAGTATGCTATCTGCTTTGTCTTTATCATCATGTACAACATTAGGTGGCACTATAGATCACTGTTATTTGTTGATAGAGCCCATATGATTATTGCTTGACTGCCAGCAGTATGATGGCGATTATATACATAGGGACTGGGTGGTTTATAAGCACATCTTTAAATGTCCCTAGTCGTTGGAGTTTCGAGACTAGGCATCGATACTTCAGGATAGACTAGTATATACTGATTGAGACCCCGACGAGGGGCAGTGGCAGTCTCACAAGCCATTGGTGTTAGTTTGTTCATCTAAGATTTATATAGGTGCTCTTGGGTTATGAGTACACCGGACGGACTCACCGGGTGTAAGTGCACGGCGGCGCCCCGGCCTTCAATCCGAGGCCGGAATGCGGAAGCGATGATTTTCTTTAACTTTTCAAACCGGCACTACCGCGCACTAAAATCCCGGATCGTGCCATTAAACTAGTCCTAGCTAACAAGAGAAGGGGGTTAGAGAGATATACCGAGCGATCCGTGTCCTTCGGTCTTCTCGTCGTCGTCCTGATCTCCCCGCGGAAACTCCGGTCTTCAACTCCTCGTCAGAAGGGCACCACGTCGCCAGCTTCTTTTACGGGCTCCCACCTCTGGACTGAGGCAACTCGGGCACGAAGTTAGCGAGTCGACGTGCCCAAGGTTTGCTGTAGAATAGTGTAGTGAGCTATGTGTCTCATGGGGTTTATGGAAGTTGCCCTTTTGTGGAGGAGAATGATATATGAACTTTTGTGGAGGAACTTGGGGATTTTTCTAGCATCAAGAGAACAAAATCCCCACTACAAAAATATGGACAGCCCCCCCAAACTTTCTTGGCTGGCCATGCATGAGGGAATGGAGAGAGAATAGTCCAAAAGGGATGTGGATCAATAATCATGCAAGAAAAGAATGAAGATAAAAAGCAATGATCACAACCACATCCTGTTAGTGTATATGCCCTAGAGGCCATTACTGTATCATACTAGTATGTATATTACTTGATGGAAGCTTGGGATATTCACAGTTGTATATACAATCTTGCTCGAAATGGTAGTATGCTACTTGGATTGTCTCTTATTTAATATGTGCATGTGTTTCTTTTAGCATATCGCTTATATACATATTAGTAGAGCCTTTAGGATCTTTGCTTGATTACCAGCGTTGTGATGGCGCTCACACTCGTGGGGGCTGGGTATTCCATAAGCACATCCTTATACAGGTCCCTAGTCGTTGGACTATCGAGACAGGGCATCGATACTCCGGAGTAGACTAGCGTATGCGCTTCTCATCCCAGCGTGGGAGACGGTCTGTCCTACAGCCGTCAGTACGTCGTACTTGAGATAGTATGCGGGTGCTCGTTAGGTTACGAGTACACTGGACAGGACTCGTCGGGAACTGTTGGTTGGTATTATACCTATCGTCAGTTATCAGTTCCCAGGTGACATGAGTACAGCTTAGTCCGCTGACTTGACACTGTCACTTCGCCTCGAGTGTGTTCCCACTGCACTTTGATTACTACCCTACCACGGCTCAAAGGAGTCGTGCAAACAGGTAGTTTTTGGGTGCAGTCCCGAAGCACTTGGAGGCAGTGACGGTTAGACAGGATTCGTCTCTCCCGGTATTGGGGGTTGACATCGTGCTGTGTCAAAGAGAGCCATTACACAAGTAGTCCCTGGCCAGGGAAAGCGAGATATACTGGTAGGTTTCCAGTGTTATCTCAGGGTGTTCAAGGCTACACTCCAACACGACTTGTACCGCTATTAAGGGACAGACGTTTACCGCCCCCGTAGGCCCGCCATGCGATGTATCAGACGAACAGACCGGACTGTACGGAGACTGTCACATACAGGCTCAGTAGGAGTTCAGATGGGGTCACCTCGTCAGTCTTCTTACCGGCATCTACCTGGGGACCGTTACGTACAGCTAGTGCCGCTTGCGGTCTGTGGTTAAACCCACTGCCAGCGTATTGTCGAGTCTTTAAAGTCCCACACAGAAAGCTATTCGCCTTTAGGCAAAATGAGTAGAGGTCGCATAGTTTTGCGACAGGGTTCGTTCACATCCGCGCACTGTAAGTCCATATTGCGACCCCCGGTGCTTACGGGGAGGCGGAAACGGTATAAAAAACAATTTTTTATCGCAAGAGGCAACATGGACTAAACAAGGTCGGGATCGTGTCTAAACTAAACTAGCATAAACGCTAAAAGGAGTTAGCTACTCGGATGAAGGTTATACCTAAACTTGAACTCCTTCTTCTTGAAATCTTGTAGAGGTTGATGGTTCTCTTTTCGTCGCCCTCTCCCGTCGAAGATGGATCCACCTCGAAGGTTCGACCTTTGGGCTCTTCCTCGATCTTTGAGTGAACTAGGGTTTCCGGCTTGCTAAACCTTGAACCTAGAATGAGTAGAGAGTAACTAGGGTTTGCTTTTCTTTTTAAAGAGAAGGATTCTCAACACATGAGAAGGTTTCTCTTTGCTAGAGAAAGAAGAAGATGAAAATGAGGAGAGAGAGAGGTTATGATAGAATGAGCTATCCTTTTTCTTTCTTGCAACCATAATGCAAAAGAAAAAGAATTATCAATAATAATAATGAAAATGAAAAGGTTGATGGAAAGTTTTAGAATGACCATTATCATTTCAAACATTAAATGAATTTGCTAGAATCAAAGAGCATCTTTCTTTTGTAATGATGATGGTCAAAACTTCAACCATGGTCAACAAGTCAACCATGGTCAACAAGTCAACAAAAACCAACCATGACACAATTTCATTTTATTATATATTATTAATTGATATAATACAAATCCATTAGGGTTTGGAAAAAGACGACTGTCAACTGTGCATACGCACCCGTTCCGAAACCCTAATGAAAGTCATCTTCCCCTTCCTCAAATAACCGTGCATACACACCTGCATCCTTATTCCGAGGAACATGAATACGGAGATAAAAGCAACCCCAAAAACATATACCAGTATCTGACTCAAACCAGAGCCAGCCAGTAATATCCGTCCGGACTCTAAACGTGCACAAGTGCGCGGATGAGAACGAACCCTGTCGCAAAACCATGCGACCTCTACTCTGTTTTGCCCAGAGGCGAATACCCTCTGTGTGGGACTCTAAAGACTCGACACTACGCTGGCAGTGGGTCTAACCATAGACCGCAAGCGGCACTAGCTGTGCGTAACGGTCCCCAGGTAGATGTCGACAAGAAGGCTGACGAGGTGAAACCCCATCTGAACTCCTACTGAGTCTGAATGTGACATTCTCCGTACATTCCAGTCTGTTCGTCTGATACATCGCATGTCGGGCCTAGGGGGCGGTAAAACGTCAGTCCCCCAATAGCGGTACAAGTCGTGTCGGAGTGAAGCCCAAAACACCCTGAGATAACACTGGAAACCTACCAGTATATCTCGCTTGCCCTGGCCAGGGACTACTCGTGTAATGGCTCTCCTAGACACAGCGCGATGTCAACCCCCAATACCGGGAGAGACGAATCCTGTCTAACCGTCACTGCCTCCAAGTGCTTCGGGACTGCACCCAATCACCACCTGTTTGCACGACTCCTTTGAGCCGTGGTAGGGTAGTGATCAAAATGCAGTGGGAATACACTCGAGGCGAAGTGCCAGTATCAAGTCAGCGGACTAAGCTGTACTCATGTCACCTGGGAACTGATAACTGACGATAGGTATAATACCAACCTTTCAGTTCCCGACGAGTCCTGTCCAGTGTACTCGTAACCCAACGAGCACCCGTATACTATCTCCAGTACGACGTACTGATGGCTGTGGGACAGACCATCTCCCACACTGGGATGAGAAGCGCATACGCTAGTCTACTCCGGAGTATCGATGCCCTGTCTCGATAGTCCTACGACTAGGGACCTGTATAAGGATGTGCCTATAGATTACCCAGCCCCCACTAGTGTGACTGCCATCACAACGCTGGTAATCAAGCAAAGATCCTAAGGGCTCCACTAATGCGTATAAGTGATATACTGAAATAAACACAAGTACACATTGAAGTAGAAACAAACCAAGTAGCATACTACTATATTGAGCAAGATTGTTTATACAAGGTGAATATCCCAAGCTTCCATCAAGTAATATACAAACTAGTATGATACAGTAATGGCCTCTAGGGCATATACACTAACAATCTCCCACTTGCACTAAGGCCATGTACTGGCGTATCGAAGACCTATCATCTCGATCAGCCGCTCGAACTGAGTCTGGGGTAAGGCCTTGGTCAATGGATCTGCAGTGTTCTCTTCTGAAGCAACCCTCCGAACCTCGATCTCCTTGCGATCCACGATCTCCCTGATCAGGTGATACCGCCTCAAGATGTGCCTGGATCTCTGATGGGACCTGGGTTCCTTTGCTAAAGCTATAGCCCTATTGTTGTTGCAATACAAAGGTACTGGGTCAACAATGGACGGAACCACCTGAAGTTCTTTTAAGAACTTCCTCATCCAGACAGCTTCTTTTGCGGCATCAGATGCAGCGATGTATTCCGCTTCCATAGTCGAGTCTGCAACGGTTTCCTGTTTGGAACTCTTCCAACACACCGCCCCTCCATTGAGGGTAAAGACAAAACCCGACATGGACTTGGAATCATCCTTGTCACTCTGGAAGCTGGAGTCAGCAAAGGCCTCAATCTGGAGGTCTTTTCCGCCATACACCAAGAACATCTCCTTAGTCCTTCTCAGGTACTTGAGAATGTTCTTTACTGCTATCCAATGTTTCTCCCCAGGGTTTGACTGATACCGGCTTACTACACTCAGTGCATAAGCTACATCCGGTCTGGTACACAACATCGCATACATTATAGAGCCTACCGCAGAAGCGTAGGGTATAATAGACATGCGATCCCTCTCCAAATCAGTCTTGGGAGACATCTCTTTAGAGAGGGTGATCCCGTGACAAGCCGGTAGGTTACCGCGCTTGGAATCTTCCATACTGAATCTTTTCAGTACGGTGTCGATGTACCTGGACTGTGAAAGTCCTAATATCCTCTTGGATCTATCACGATGGATCCGGATCCCCAGGATGTAAGAGGCATCACCCAGGTCTTTCATGGAGAACCTGTGTGACAAGAAACCCTTGACAGATTGTAGCATAGGAATGTCATTTCCTATTAAGAGAATGTCATCCACGTATAAAACAAGGAATACCACAGTTCTCGCTACAAATCTACTATAGATGCACGGTTCATCTGGATTTTTGATAAAGTCAAATTCCTTGACCGTCTCATCAAAACAGATGTTCCAACTCCGCGATGCCTGCTTTAGTCCATAGATGGACTTAAGCAACTTGCACACTTTTCCGCTGCTCCCACTCTGAATGAAACCCTCTGGCTGATCCATATAGACACACTCCTCTAAATTTCCATTTAGAAAAGCGGTTTTTACGTCCATCTGCCAAATCTCATAATCGTGGAAGGCAGCAATGGCAAGAAGGATCCGAATGGATTTCAGCATAGCCACTGGAGAAAAGGTTTCGTCATAGTCCAAGCCAGGTCTTTGA
Organism: Agapanthus africanus; assembly: GCA_030015575.1. Taxonomy (NCBI): domain Eukaryota; kingdom Viridiplantae; phylum Streptophyta; class Magnoliopsida; order Asparagales; family Amaryllidaceae; genus Agapanthus; species Agapanthus africanus. The sequence continues at coordinate 62,116,411 of JASDDO010000029.1, forward strand.
CGGAAACCCTTTGCTACAAGTCTAGCTTTATAGGTTTCAACCTGTCCATCTACACCAATCTTCCTTTTGAAGATCCACTTGCATCCTACGGGTTTTACCCAGTCTGGAGCAATGTCCAATGTCCATACTTTGTTGGTGTACATGGACTCCATTTCGGTCCGCATTGCATCCAGCCATTTTACCGAGTCAACGCTCTGAACGGCCTGCTGGAAGCTAGTAGGCTCATCATAGTCTATGATGCAATCCTCTCTATCCCCGTCTATGAGAAAACCGAAGTATCTCTCGGGCGGATGAGACTGCCTACTACTTCTGCGGAGCGGCACAGGAATGTCCTGTTCTTTTGAACCTACTGGCTCTTCCAAGTTTTCAGTAATAGCTTGTTGTTCTGGAATCTCTTCCAGTTCTATTGCGTCCCCACTTATCTGGGTTTCCAAAAACTCAGTTTCCAAGAAGCGGGCATGTTGAGAAACAAAAACCTTTTGTTCCTCAGCGGAATAGAACAGATAACCCCTGGAGTTCTTTGGGTATCCCACAAACTTACACTGTACTGAACGTGCCTCGAGCTTGTCCGCATGCTGCTTTTTTACAAAAGCTGGACATCCCCATATCTTAAGGTACTTAAGACAGGGTTTCTTCCCACTCCACATCTGATATGGAGTGGTAGGCACAGTCTTGGTAGGAGCCTTGTTCAAGAGGTATGCAGCTGCTTCTAGTGCATAGCCCCAGAAAGATCGCGGTAACTCAGCCTTACTCATCATGGAACGAACCATATCCAATAGGGTTCGATTCCTTCTTTCCGATACACCGTTATGTTGCGGAGTGTATGGAGGAGTACGCTGAGAGAGAATTCCATTCTCTTTTAAATAGTCCAGGAACTCGGCACTCAAGTATTCACCACCTCGATCCGATCTTAGGATTTTAATACTTTTGCCTGTTTGTTTTTCAACTTCATTCTTATAATCCCGAAATTTCTCAAAGGCCTCGGATTTGTGCTTCATTAAGAAGACATGTCCATACCTAGAGAAATCGTCTGTGAAAGTGATGAAGTATGAATAACCGCTTCGCGCATGTGTAGACATTGGACCACACACGTCACTGTGTATGAGTCCCAAGAGCTCGCTCGCTCTTTCTCCGTGTCCAGTGAACGGAGTCTTTGTCATCTTTCCCATGAGACAAGATTCACAAGTGGCATAAGACTGATACTCGAACGGATCCAAGTATCCTTCTTTATGTAACTTAGTCAACCGTGTCTCATTGATGTGACCCAGTCTACAATGCCATAAGAAAGCCTGATTGATATCTGGAGACTTTCTTTTGTGTGTATTCTGGACATTAAAAATCTGTGGTTGGTTTAATACGTATATACCATTGCTCAGTGTACCTGACCCAATCAGAACTTGATTAAGGTGAATGTTTACAACATTACTTACAAACGCAAATTCATAACCTTCTTTAGAAACCAAAGATACAGAAATGATATTACAAGTTGCGTTGGGTACAAAAAAGCAATTACGCAAAACCAAAACATGTCCATCTGACATTCCCAGGTGATAGTCCCCCACGGCTTTAGCATCCATGCTAGCTCCGTTCGCAACTCTGAGGGTCATGTCACCTGCTTTCAAAAACCTACGGTTTCTCAACGCCTGCAAAGAATTACAGATATGAGATCCTGATCCGGTATCCAATACCCAGGAAGTAGAGTTTATAGAAAGACAGTTTTCAATAACATACACACCTGAAGCTGAAGCCGCAACCTGCTTCAGTTCCTGTGTCCTGGCTTTCCAAGCCCTGCAATCTTTCTTCCAGTGTCCACTCTTGTGACAATAGAAGCATTCCTCTTTACCAACAAGCTTCCCCGCAATCTTTGTTGCCTTTTCCTTTCCCTTCGTACCCACTTTACTAACACCGCCTCTTGGTTTGGCGGGGGCTTTCTTCCTCTTTCCCTTGGCTTTCGCCTTGGACCTAGAGGAAGAAGATCCTCCTACAAACAAAGCGGGTGTATCCCTACCTTTCTGTAGGGTGCCCTCTGCGCTCCTCAGCAGGTTGAGGAGTTCTGAAAGTTCAACTTCCTTTTCTTGCAAGTTGAAATTCAGTATGAACTGGGCGTAAGTGGATGGAAGGGACTGGAGAATTATATCCGTATAGAGTTCACTATCCAACGTGGTCCCAAGTTCCGCGAGCTCCTCAGTGTAGCCAATCATCTTAAGCACGTGGTCCGCTACCGATGATCCGACGGCCAACTTTGTCGAAAATAACTTCTTCGACACTTCGTATCTTGCGATACGAGACTGCTCTCCATACAGTTCTTTTGTATGAAGAAATATGGATTCCAAATCCATATTCTCGTGCCTCCTCTGATGTTCGTTGTCCATCGAGGCAAGTACGAGGCATCTGGCCTTCGCGCTGTCAATCTCCCAAGTCTTACGGATTTCCTTATCCGCGACGCTGGAGGTGGGACCTGGGACGGGGGGAGCTTTGGTGGTAAGAAGATACCCCAGCTTGTCGTAAGAGATTGCCAATTTGACATTCCTGAGCCAATCTTTGTAGTTTGGCCCTGTCAGTATGTTTTTATCTAGAAGTAACTTAAGTCCAGTCATTTCGATTTGGTCGCTGCAGGGGGAGAGAAGAAACACTTAGCACGATGCTCTTGCAAGTTTAGAATGGTTTTTAATTTGTCTAAACAGGATGGCTCCCACTGTCTCTCGAATCCCTCCTCAAACCACAAAGGAAGAATTAGCCGGGATTAATCCCACCGTACAATACTTGCTTAACCGTTCAGCCAGGCCAGTGTCGGTACTTCGAGGGAGGTTTTCCAACGCTTTCGCGAAGTTCCTTAATTTAAGAACCTCTTTTCCCTGGGGGCGTAGCCCCGCTAACACCTTTCTAGGCACCTACTAGGTTTATAGCATTGATCGTTTAGTGAGAAATTTCCCGAGGAGTAGCATATACTCACAGTAGGATCGGGATCCAAATATCATCGCGTGACGAAAATGAAGGAATCCTACCATAATCATCACACTCCAAATGGTATGCAAATCTAGCAAGTTTCAGTACTTATGAAACTCCCGATGTGGATTTTTGCCCCATGCTCTTATGACCTAGACGAAGGTCAACAAATCATAAGTCACATGTCAAGTTCTTCCCGTCATTATCCAGGTTAATTTGAACCCACCCGTATATACCCTTGACGAAGGTCAACAAGGCAATACGACTGTCCCAAACCAACGCATCTATCTATGCTACATATGAACACCCAATAGCTACCAATCTCTATGTCTTGACGAAGGTCAACAAACATAGCTTGAATACTATTGAATTTTCATACGAAACGACGGAGGGCTACGAATGGTTTTGGCGAAACCGTGAACGTAGTGAACTTGATATAATCGATTGGAACGAGATAGCTTTTAGAAGGAGTGGCTCAAGCTCCGCATTTAAAAGTTAGTTTTGAAAAGAACCGAGTGGTTTTTCGAAAGTGTTCCAACGACTTTAACTTGGTTTATTATCTTGCATTAGTTCTTTTAATGCGTCCCATCATTTAATTCCTACCATTGCAGAAAACAACCAAAATATGACGTACGCTTATGCCATTCGCATTCGCCACGGGGTCCCGTCATCACTCGTTAGGTTACTTAACTAACGACAGAGCGGGGGCTGGGCTAGCGCGGCTGTAAAACATAAGCAACGCCTAAATAGAAAGCAATGATAGACATTACAGATCACAGATGAATACATTGGATATACTAGCAATCCGCAATCCTTTCGAGCCTGCAATGAAAAGCGGATTACACGGTCGCGGTGAATAGCCAAATACCCCACCCAAGACCCCTACGGGTGCGGCAAACTACCCGCCAAGTACTCGGCAGTTTGTGCACCCCCTCCATGGGTCTATCCTAGGAGCAAAAACAGTAAAAAGAATTATACAATGACGGCTACAACCCCGACCCGGTTGTGCGGCCAAACAAATAATATAATTACATCAATTTACATTTACAATGAATGAAAGAAAAACAAAAGCTCATCTCACATCCACCCCGGCTATTCACCCGCGACAGTCCAACAGATTCATATACACAATCCAATATCAAACACAGATCATGTATAACCCCGACTAATCGACTTATAGCGATTAGCCGACGTTCAATACATGCAAGCATCACAGATATAACCAACATAGCCAAAGTGCAGTGAAGTTCGGAAAAATACGGAATTATAGGACCCCAAAAGTGAATTTCAGTTCTGGAAAATCTGGGCACATATAATATATTTTAAAAATCCCAAAACCAACACAGACACACACTGCACGAAAAACGATGCACAGAAGACGACAAACCGCGGCGCTTCCGCGGCACATGCCTACCTCGTGCGGCGGAAGCGCGGCGGTTTGAACGAATCACTGCATCGTTTTTCTTGGGTGTTCACACAAAACCCTGAGCCGATTTTTGGAGTATAAAGTTTTTCATTTAGAGCAGAAAAAAATCCAACAGAAACTTAGGGTTTTGGTTTTTCCGGTTTTGTGATTTTTCGGTTTTGAACTTCCATACACTTCGCTACCAAGCTAGTTTAAGTTTAGTTAGGCTCTGATACCACTGTAAGTCCATATTGCGACCCCCGGTGCTTACGGGGAGGCGGAAACGGTATAAAAAACAAATTTTTATCGCAAGAGGCAACATGGACTAAACAAGGTCGGGATCGTGTCTAAACTAAACTAGCATAAACGCTAAAAGGAGTTAGCTACTCGGATGAAGGTTATACCTAAACTTGAACTCCTTCTTCTTGAAATCTTGTAGAGGTTGATGGTTCTCTTTTCGTCGCCCTCTCCCGTCGAAGATGGATCCACCTCGAAGGTTCGACCTTTGGGCTCTTCCTCGATCTTTGAGTGAACTAGGGTTTCCGGCTTGCTAAACCTTGAACCTAGAATGAGTAGAGAGTAACTAGGGTTTGCTTTTCTTTTTAAAGAGAAGGATTCTCAACACATGAGAAGGTTTCTCTTTGCTAGAGGAAGAAGAAGATGAAAATGAGGAGAGAGAGAGGTTATGATAGAATGAGCTATCCTTTTTCTTTCTTGCAACCATAATGCAAAAGAAAAAGAATTATCAATAATAATAATGAAAATAAAAAGGTTGATGGAAAGTTTTAGAATGACCATTATCATTTCAAACATTAAATGAATTTGCTAGAATCAAAGAGCATCTTTCTTTTGTAATGATGATGGTCAAAACTTCAACCATGGTCAACAAGTCAACCATGGTCAACAAGTCAACAAAAACCAACCATGACACAATTTCATTTTATTATATATTATTAATTGATATAATACAAATCCATTAGGGTTTGGAAAAAGACGACTGTCAACTGTGCATACGCACCCGTTCCGAAACCCTAATGAAAGTCATCTTCCCCTTCCTCAAATAACCGTGCATACACACCTGCATCCTTATTCCGAGGAACATGAATACGGAGATAAAAGCAACCCCAAAAACATATACCAGTATCTGACTCAAACCAGAGCCAGCCAGTAATATCCGTCCGGACTCTAAACGTGCACAAGTGCGCGGATGAGAACGAACCCTGTCGCAAAACCATGCGACCTCTACTCTGTTTTGCCCAGAGGCGAATACCCTCTGTGTGGGACTCTAAAGACTCGACACTACGCTGGCAGTGGGTTTAACCACAGACCGCAAGCGGCACTAGCTGTGCGTAACGGTCCCCAGGTAGATGTCGACAAGAAGGCTGACGAGGTGAAACCCCATCTGAACTCCTACTGAGTCTGAATGTGACATTCTCCGTACAGTCCGGTCTGTTCGTCTGATACATCGCATGTCGGGCCTAGGGGGCGGTAAAACGTCAGTCCCCCAATAGCGGTACAAGTCGTGTCGGAGTGAAGCCCAAAACACCCTGAGATAACACTGGAAACCTACCAGTATATCTCGCTTGCCCTGGCCAGGGACTACTCGTGTAATGGCTCTCCTAGACACAGCGCGATGTCAACCCCCAATACCGGGAGAGACGAATCCTGTCTAACCGTCACTGCCTCCAAGTGCTTCGGGACTGCACCCAATCACCACCTGTTTGCACGACTCCTTTGAGCCGTGGTAGGGTAGCGATCAAAATGCAGTGGGAATACACTCGAGGCGAAGTGCCAGTATCAAGTCAGCGGACTAAGCTGTACTCATGTCACCTGGGAACTGATAACTGACGATAGGTATAATACCAACCTTTCAGTTCCCGACGAGTCCTGTCCAGTGTACTCGTAACCCAACGAGCACCCATATACTATCTCCAGTACGACGTACTGATGGCTGTGGGACAGACCATCTCCCACACTGGGATGAGAAGCGCATACGCTAGTCTACTCCGGAGTATCGATGCCCTGTCTCGATAGTCCTACGACTAGGGACCTGTATAAGGATGTGCCTATAGATTACCCAGCCCCCACTAGTGTGACTGCCATCACAACGCTGGTAATCAAGCAAAGATCCTAAGGGCTCCACTAATGCGTATAAGTGATATACTGAAATAAACACAAGTACACATTGAAGTAGAAACAAACCAAGTAGCATACTACTATATTGAGCAAGATTGTTTATACAAGGTGAATATCCCAAGCTTCCATCAAGTAATATACAAACTAGTATGATACAGTAATGGCCTCTAGGGCATATACACTAACAGCGCACTTGTGCACGTTTGCTGTCCGGACAGCTTATACTAGCGGGCTTTGGTTTAAGCCAGATCCTAGTATATGATTTGGGATTGGTTTTATCTCATTGTATTCGTGTTCCTCGGATCACGAATACGGGTGCGTATGCACAGTTGATTGAGACAGAGGGAGAGGACTTTGATTAGGGTTAATGACCATTGTCATTTTATTAACCCTAATGCTTATGTGTGTATTATGGTTAATTGATATTAGTTAAATATAATTGTGCATGGTTAGGGTTGTTGACCTTTTGACCATTCTTGACTTGTTGACCTTGGTTGACACTTTGACCATCATCATTCCATATAAAAGATGCTCTTTGATCCTTGCAATTTGCAATAAAAATGAAATGATAATGGTCATGTCTTGATTAAGCCATGACAATTATCTTACTAATTTTCAATTTACAATAATTCACACATATATGTGAGAATGGCTTATTATTCTCTCATTCTATCATATTGATTCTCTCTCCTCCTCTTCCTCTCTCTCAAGCTCTCCCCTCTCATGTGTTGAGAAACACTTGAGCTTGAGAAAAACCTCTTCTTGATAGTCTCTACTCTCATCTAAGGTTCTTGGATTAGCACTTCTAGCACTTTAGTTACTTCTAGCTTGAAGTTGAAGCCAAAGGTTGAGGATCTCGGGTGGATCCTTCTTCGACTCGAGAAGGCGACAAGGTGATCTCTTTCTTCTACTCCAAGGAGTAAGGAGAGAAGGACATAAAGCCTAAGGTATAACCTTTCTACCCTATAGCTAAATATAGTTAGGTTTTAGTTAGTTTTTGTTTAGCAAAGATCCTCCTTAGTTAGTCCATGTTGCCTAGCATGATAAAAATCCGATTTTTATTCCGTTTTCCGCCTCCCCGCAAGCACCGGGGTGGGCAACGTGGACTTACAGTGGTATCAGAGCCTAACTAAACATAAACTAGCTAGGTAGTAAAGTGTATGGAAGTTTGATCGAAAAAATTCGCAGAACCTAAACATCAAAACCCTAAGTTTCTGTTGAAATTTTTTCTGCTCTAAAAATAGAAAATCATACATCAAAAATCGGCTCAGGGTTTTGTGAAGAAGCACACCAAAAACGGTCAAGTGAACTGTTCAAAGCGCGGCGGTTCCGCGGCAAAAGCATGCCTATTACCGCGGAACCGTTGCCGCGGAACCGCGGCCGTTTTGAGTCTGTTCTGGACCGGGTTTGGTGCAGTATTCTTGTGGTAAGGTTTTGGGATTTTTAAGATGGTTTATTTGTGCCCAGGTTTTCCAGAAAAGAAATTTGTATTTGGGGGCCTATAAATCCGTATTTTTGATCGAACTTTACTACACTTTGACTAAAGGGTTATATCTGTGATGTTTATATGTATTGAACGTCTGCTAATCGCTATACGTCGATTAGTGGGGGTTATACATATCTGTGATCTGTGTTTGTTGATGGTATGTGTATATGAATGCGTTGGATTGTCGCGGGTGAATAGCCGGGGTGGATGTGTGATGAGTGTTTCTTTTTCTTTCATTCATGTAATATGTAAATTGATGTATTATTATTTGTTTGGCCGCACAACCGGGTCGGGGATGTAGCCGTCATTGTGTAATTCTTTTTACTGTTTTTGCTCCTAGGATAGACCCATGGAGGGGGTGCACAAACTACCGGGTATCTCGAAGTGCCGAGTGGCCTACTCACGGTGTTGAGGGAGGTTGCTTCGCTTCGAATACTTGGCGGGTAGTTTGCCGCACCCGTAGGGGTCTTGGGTGGGGTATTGGCTATTCACCGCGACCGTGTAATCCGCTTTTCGTTGCAGGCTCGAACTGATTGCGGATTCCTTATATATCCAATGTATTCATCTGTGATCTGTAATGTCTATCATTGCTATATATCTATATACTATAACTATTTAGGCGTTGCTTATGTTTTACAGCCGCGCTAGCCTAGCCCCCACTCTGTCGTTAGTTAAGTAACCTAACGGGTGATGACGGGGCCCCGTGGCGAATACGAATGGCATAAGCGTACATCATATTTTGGTTGTTTTCTGCAATGGTAGGATTAAATGATGGGACGCATTAAAAGAACTAATGCACGAAAATAAACCAAGTAAAAGTCGATTGGAACACTTTGAAAACCACTCGGTTCTTTTCAAAACTAAACTTTTAAACGCGGAGCTTGAACCACTCCTTTTAAAAGCTATCTCGTTCCATCGATTATATCAAGTTCACTACGTTCACGGTTTCGCCAAAACCATTCGTAGCCCTCCGTCATTCAACATGAATGGTCAAAAAGTATTCAAGCTATGTATTTTGACCAAAGTCAAGGCATAGTGATTGGTAGCTATTGGGTATTCATGTGCAGCATAGATAGATGCGTTGGTTTGGGACAGTCATGCTGCCATTTTAGCCAAAGTCAAGGGTAGGTACGGGTGGGTCCAAATTAACCAGGAGAATGACGGGTAGAACTTGACATGTGACTTATGATATTTTGGCCAAAGTCTTGTCATAAGAGCATGGGGCAAAAATCCACATCGGGAGTTTCATAAGTACTGAAACTTGCTAGCGCTGCATACCATTTGGAGTGTGATGATTCTGGTAGGATTCTTTCGGTTTTATCACGCGATGATATTTGGATCCCGATCCTACTGTCAGTATATGCTACTCCTCGGGAAAACTCTCACTTAACGATCAATGCTATAAACCTAGTAGGTGTCTAGAAAGGTGTTAGCGGGGCTACGCCCACAGGGAAAAGAGGTTACTTAATTAAGGAACTTCGCGAAAGCGTTGGAAAACCTCCCTCGAAGTACCGACACTGGCCTGGCTGAACGGTTAAGCAAGTATTGTACGGTGAGATTGATCCCAACTAATTCTTTCTTTATGGTTTGAGAAGGGATTCGAGAGACAGTGGGAGACATCCTGTTTAGACAAACTAAAAACCACTCTAAACTTGCAAGAGCATTATGCTAAAGTGTTTCTTTTCTCTATCCTAATTGCAGCGACCATTCGACATGACCGGACTTAAGTTATTACTAGATAAAAACATACTGACAGGGCCAAACTACAAAGATTTGCTCAGGAATGTCAAGATGGCAATCACTTACGACAAGTTGGGGTATGTCCTTACCACTAAATCTTCCCCTGTCCCAGGTCCCACCTCCAGCGTCGCGGATAAGGAAATCCGGAAGACATGGGAGATCGATTGCGCGATGGCCAAATGCCTCGTGCTTGCCTCGATGGACAACGAACATCAGAGGAGGCATGAGAATATGGACCTAGAGTCCATATTTCTCCATACGAAAGAACTGTATGGAGAGCAGTCTCGTATCGCAAGATACGAAGTGTCGAAGAAGCTATTTTCGGCAAGATTGGCCATCGGATCATCGGTAACGGAACACGTGCTTAAGATGATTGGCTACAGAGAGGAGCTCGCGGACCTTGGGACCACGTTGGAGAATGAACTCTACACTGATTTGATTCTCCAGTCCCTTCCTTCCACTTACGCCCAGTTTATCCTTAACTTCAACATGGAAGGAAAGGAGGTTGAACTTTCTGAACTTCTGAACATGTTGAGGAGTGCTGAGGGCACCCTACAGAAAGGTAGGGAGACATCCACTTTGTTTGTAGGAGGATCTTCCTCTTCTAGGTCCAGGGCGAAAGCCAAGGGCAAGAAGATGAAAGCCCCCGCCAAACCAAGAGGCGGTGTCAGTAAAGTGGATACGAAGGGAAAAAGAAAGGCAACAAAGGTAGCGGGAAAGCTGGTGGGGAAGGAAGAATGCTTCTACTGTCACAAAAGTGGACACTGGAAACAGGATTGCAAGGCTTGGAAGGCCAGAACCCAGGATCTGAACCGAGTTGCGGCTTCAGCTTCAGGTGTGTATGTTATTGAAAACTGTCTATCAATAAACTCTACATCCTGCGTATTTGATACCGGATCAGGATCTCATATCTGTAATTCTTTGCAGGCGTTGAGAAAGCGTAGAGTTTTGAAGGCAGGTGACATGACCCTCAGAGTTGCAAACGGAGCTAGCATGAATGCTGAGGCCGTGGGGGACTATCACCTGGGATTGTCAGATGGACACTTTTTGGTTTTACGTAGTTGTTATTTTATACCAAATGCAACCTGTAATATCATTTCTGTATCTTTATTATCTAAAGAAGGTTATGAATTTGCATTTGTAAGTAATGTAGTGAACATTCACCTTAATCAAGTTCTGATTGGGTCAGGTACATTAAACAACGGTATATATGTATTGAACCAACCACAGATTTTCAATGTCCAGAATACACATAAAAGAAAGTCTCCAGAAATCAATAAAACTTTCTTATGGCATTGTAGACTGGGTCACATCAATGAGAGAAGGTTGACTAAGTTACATACAGAAGGGTATTTGGATCCGTTCGAATATCAATCGTATGCAACTTGTCAATCCTGTCTCAAAGGAAAGATGACAAAGACTCCGTTCACTAGACACGGAGTAAGAGCGAGCGAGCTCTTGGGACTCGTACACAGCGACGTGTGCGGTCCAATGTCTACGCATGCACGAAGCGGTTATTCTTACTTCATTACTTTTACGGATGAATTTTCAAGGTACGGATATGTCTTCTTAATGAAATATAAATCCGAGGCTTTTGAAAAGTTCCAGGAATATAAGAATGAAGTAGAAAAACAAACAGGCAAAATGTCACGATCCGAAAGTATGGAACATGACCGGCACTTAAACTACGAACGTCTCGAGGCGTACCTAATCTAAGTAAACCGAAAACCCAGAAATCCAAACCAAAAAAAAAGTAGTAGAGTGCAGGAAAAACTAACTTAAAGCAAGTAGTTTCAATAGCATAAGCCGAATTATGCGGTTTTTTAAAAACATCAAAAATTTACTGAAAATTTCGGCAGAGTCTCCTTTGTAAATACTGGCCCCCAAACGGGATACAACATGAATAGTATACGAAATCAAGAAAAAGGCATCCCCAAGCGGGAGCTAGCTCTTCGTCAATCGACGGTCACAACCACACAAGCAATATAATATACAACGCCAACGGCGAGGATCAAAACTCAAAAGGAAACTCAAAACCACCAAATATATAACGAGAGACTCTAAGGTCGAAAGAATAAACAACACTGGTCTCTATCTCAATAAATACATGTTTGGTTGATGGAATTTACTAGATACAACTGAATAATATTATACAAGGTAATATGATAGGTACGATACAAGAAAAACCCATCTACTAGCAAGTCACCCGAATGAAACTGAGCCCGCAAAGCCGTAATGAAACCTGTACTGCAAAACCTGCAAGAAACTGGGGCACAACGGGGGTGAGTTGCCAACTCGTGAATAGAAAAACATCTACGCACAGAAATCGCATAAATAACGCAATCCTAGGTCAATGATCATAATATGTCCTCAAATATAGGAATAACACGTAGCCTATAACAAGGCTAGGGTAAATATCTAACCCGAGTGTAATCTCATGTGCCCGTGTCAGTGCCTCAGGTAGCAATATATCATATGAATGAGGTATGAATGCATGAAAACAGAATACATGCAAATGAAGAACTGTTTTCATAAATTAGTGAGATTTCCTTTGTATTTTTAAACTGAGGTATCATAAATGAAATCAGTACCAACAGTGTCTAGCATCGATACAAAACATAAATCTCAATGTCTCGAAATATCAATGTCTCAATCTCAATATCTAGGGCGCCGTCAGTCCAGACCGGCCCCTACCATCCATCTCAAGACCACGACGGTATCCTCCGGATATCCGACGTGTCGGGTAATATCACCGGTAGGTAGTGCTCCCCAGCCAGGCTCAACGTCAACACCACATTCCTCTTGCCCTGGGGTACCATACCGGGCCCACCATGTACCCGAAACGGTTCCTCCACTCCTCGAATCGGGTCTCGAAATCCATCAGCAAACTCATGGTGGACGACTCATACATCATGGGAAAACCGCACTTTTTATTTTAAAAGGGAGAAAAGGTTTATTTATGTTTTTGCGGTTTTCCTCCAAATCCAAGAAATCTCATGAAATCCGAATCCAAGTCATCAATAGCATGTAAACAGTGAATATAGGCATGAGAATCCATGAATGCGACACAACAGTGAATAATAACATGCATGAAGTAGTAGGCAATAACTACAATATCTAACTAGCATATAAGGCAAGTACACTAATATCATGTCTAAACTATTAGCTAACAACCTATGTCAAATGAAATAGGATTTTCTAAAGTGTTCGTGACATGTCAATTACCGATGAAGATGTGTGTGAGCCGGCAAGTAAGTGTACGTGGTATATACGCGTCATCGGTAATGGTGCTGGTGTCCTAACAGCATGATATTAATAATGCAATAAGAAATTATAATATAAGTATGCGATGCGGAGCGAACAGTAAAAATGAGCGGGAGCTGAATACTAGACGCAACTATAACTAATCTGCACTAATCTAATATAAGTCCTATAAATGGTGCCTTTTGAAATAACACGAATCATTGGGTTTTGAAAATAGGGGCTACGGTGTTTTTAAGAAAAGATACGTTTTTTGAAATATCCGTAGAATCCCTTGACCTGTCTTTTAAAATACGCATGATTCGTAAGCTTTGAAATAGGTAAGAATCGAATCTAATCTAACAACTAAACTAAGCTAAAGGGCTAAGCTAACAAGCTGGACTACAGGTAAGGAAACCGCCTAACGTCTGAGTCGATACATATACATACCTGTATATATATTAGTCGGTGATCCCGCCTCAATAATATCATATCCGATACCATATCTATAATCAGACATCCCAAGTCAAGAGTGCGGATCAATCATCAAGATATAGCTCGTACGTAAATCCGTCGTACGGCATCCTCCAATTCTGGGTACGGGTCAAAATCACATTCATCATACTATTCACCTAGTATCCTCTTTATCAATATTATAATCTGGTACTGATCTATGTCTAGTACAATACTGATATCGCCTAAGTATGCATGCACGTGTGTAAAAACTACGTCAAGGACCCGCTACAACGTCATGTCGTATCTCAAATACGAACCCCGCTATATCACCGATCTCACGGCCTCAAATCAAATCTCATCGACTCATCATAAATCCCAAGTACTATCCTCAAATCCGTATGTGAACACACAGTCCCATACCTATGTGAACACATAACTATATATTCCCGAATAAGCACAAAAGAAAGAAGAAAGTATGCAAGTATGGGTGGGTGTGTGCAAGTGTGGTGCGACCGCTACTCTAGGGTTTCGCGACACTCAATCATCCAAGAACACCAAATATCCATATTTATCATCAATAACTCAAACAATATATAACCAATATATATATATATATATATACATATATATATATGTGTGTGTGTGTATACGTGTCCGTATACATCACGATGAACTGCGGGGGTGTTATACGCCATCCACCCGACTTCTCCCCGTAGATATAAATCTACTCACCTGGTCCTCGCTCGCCGGTGCCGACGTCGCCATGCGCTTGCTGGTCGTCTTGAAGTCTACATGGGGTACCTACATATCATAACGCACCGTATCGCATTAAAACTAAATTCGAAATCGAAACGGCATACGAAAATCAAATCGGCACGCGTATCACGCATAGGTCCAAACCTATCGCCTACGCATGCAAGAATAGTCAAACCAACCCTCGATGTCGATGTACAAACGTCAAACCATCGAGAAAAATCCAATCACACTCATTTGCACATTCCCGCACACTAATTTTAATATAAACTAGATTAAAACTCACAAAAACCCCAAATTCACTTTAAAAGCCGTTTTTCCGAAAAACTAGCAAGCAAAATTACCCGTTTTAGAGCAAAACTCGATGTTTAAACAATTCTAGCGGCCATAATACTTATTAAATAACTTAAATAAGTCATAAAAACCATTTCCATAATTTAATCACATAAATTTGCATAATTTCCAAAACCCTAGATTGCAAAAATATCAATTTTAACACTTTTTATTGTAAAATTCACAATTTTACAATTAAACTTGGTTTTGCATATATTAAATGGTTAAACCACTCATGGAAACCTTAATGATGTGCTAAAAATCCTAACTAGATTTTAATCCCACGTTTTTATTTAATTTCTAAAACCTAGTTAGCAATTTAGCATAATTATCACCATTTTTAAACTAACAAATTAGCAACTAGTAACCAAATTAGATTTTGCATTCAATTACATGTTAATCCCCTCATTACAATCATAAGCTAATGATAAAGAACCTAATTTAATTCAAACCCTAGCTTCAATTCAAAATTCCCAATTGAATTTCCAAACATTCAATTAAACCCACAATTTAACACCTAATTAGCTTCATTAAGGATTTTTAATTCAAAAAAATGAATAATGGGTCAAAAGTTATACCTCACAAACCATGATCAAACTTGAATTCTAGACCTCCATTTTGAAATCCTTGCACCAAGATCTATGCTAAAGGAGATGAGGGAAAATGGGTAGGAGGTGGATTTTGATTTGGATTTTTGCTTGATTTTTTGTGGATTTTTCAAGCATTTTTGAAGAACTTTTTTAAAGAGAAGGAGATGAAGAATGAAGGGCTGTTGGGGTTCAGATTTTGGCTAGAAAATGAGTGGGGGAGGAGAGAGAGGGAGGTGGAGAAAAATGGGGAGAAAGTCAAAGTCAATTCAAGGACAAAAGTCTAACTAATTTATCCATTTTCTTTTCTTTTCTTTCATTTCCTTTCCTTTGAAATTCAAGTGGGGAAAAAAATGGGGGCTGCTGAATTTAGCTAAGGGGAGAAGTAAGTGGGGGTGTGTGGGTGTGGGCTCGGGTGTGGGGTGATGAAAAATGATAAATACAATACCCCAAATATCCATTTACGCTAAAAAAAAGCCTTTTTTCTTCAATAATTTCTAAACCGTTATGGCAAATGATTTCGTTCCAAAAACCACATGATAAATTTTTATTTAAAGTTTTATGATGCACAAAATTTGTTTCAACTCATTCCAATTTGTAATTTTCCCTAATTAAAAGTATTAGTGACGGCTTAAAATAATAATAAAATAATATTTTTTCAGAAAATTTGAAATTTCACCAGCGGCTCAATAAACACCAAATAATAGCAATTACATAGCTAGAATATGTATATTTAATTTTTATAATAAAATATTTGTATTTTTACTTTTTACAGAAAACCCCTTTATTTTACCGATTTTTCGAAATTTCACCGAAACGATTTTCAAAACGCTACAATCTTCCCCCCTTAAAGAAATTCGGTCCCCGAATTTAAATTCAAACTTCCCCAAATACTAAAACATCTAAGAAAAACCATCAAGTCGTCGGGGCTCCGAAACTGTAAATACATAAAACAAATCGTAGCGCAGTGCATGCGCTTGAAAAAAAAATGAGTATATAACTCAAATCAATACTCCGTCAAGCATCCCGCAATCATCGGAGTCATGGAGAAGACATCAATGCCAAATTCAAATCAAACCAATATGATATAACTCGAAACTATACATGTAAACATCGAATCTATATCTGTAAGTTTCTGAAGGAAATGCATGCCAAATCTCTTAAGTCGCTGTGCAACGCGTATAATACTGCACAGTGGCAGACGTCTATCATAAGAAAATAGCTATATACATATATACCTTTGTTTGAAATGTACGTTCCGCCGTTTTGGAAACAATTTAGAAGGGTCTCCTTGTTTTAAACATTTCGTGTCATATCAGACACGTAGGTAAATACTGAGGCTATAGCTCGCTTTTTGGAAATCCCTTCAATAACTATCAATGCATGCAAAATATATTCAGGTATTGTCCTCTGACTAGTCCTGCTCAGTACGAAAACATATAGCAATATCATAAAAACGTACTGCTCTATAAGAAATCAATCCCAAAATATGCACATGAATACTACGTGCGTCTGGTGCGTACGGAAATCAAAATCCATGAATGTGCCATACATGCGCACAGAAACAATATCTAAGTGCATCGGGTGTGCACGAAACATCTGTCGTAGGCAACATGTGTGCCTGACAGCAAAATCAAGTGCATCTACATGCACGAAAAAAATCTCGATTTAGTGCCTCGGGTGTGCACCAAAATCACCCTTCAAAACATGCGCCCAACATGCGCGAAAATCCAAATCAGGTGCATCCATCGTGCACGAAATCATGAAATCCAATATCAAGCGCCGAACGTGCGAAAAATCAATCAGGTGCACAAGGTGCACAAAACAAATATCGAGTATCACAATCGAAATCGAAGTCCAGTGCATCTAAGTACACAAAAGGCGTATCACTGCACTGCAAGCATATATAAACTATACCGAGTGTAGGAACGAAATCGTGTGCATGCATACGCACAAAACCAACTCAACTGTTTAAAACCGTAAAATCACAAACATGTGAAACTAAAGCACGAAAACGATATCAAGTGCAACACTGTGCAAAGATCGTAAATCCTCAATCATCAAAATCAAATCATACGAATAAATCACCCAAAACATCGTAATCATTAATGGCGGAATAGTACTGCTTAAGCGCATCCTCTAAGAATCTCGGCCAACTGTCACGGTCACTAGTGGGACGTCTCGTCGATGATCATGAATTCTGGCCTGCTGGTGTGCGTAACAATGACCACTCCTGGGTCAAGGTCTTCACTGTGAATTACCAATCTTTCGGTCCATCGGCTCATCGGCCTGTCAGGTGTGCTAACGGGGACGATTCCGTTCTGGCACTTCTCTGGTCATCTCTTGGTCAATCATCGCGACCACTCGTAAGACAGCGTATTACTGGCGTCGGCCTCTGGCTCTCTGAATATACGTGACACATCTGATTCTGGGTGCAAGTATCATTACAGCAGTGTCCTGGAAGGAATCCTGCTCATGGTCTCTTCCATGTCTCGCTTCTGCCAACTGTCCGGAAGTCATCGTCCTTTCCTATATCTGCATCTTGCTCCAGAACGGCTGCATACCCATCGCGACTCCTTCTGGAAGGTATATCCAGTACTCTTCCTCGGCATGCGTATCGCATCTCTGATGTCGGCGGAGTGGAACGTCGTCTTATCCAGATCTTGTACGGACCTCTTTACTCCACTTTCTCTAATGTCGACTGCTTCGGAATCGTCTCATCATGGCTACATGGACTGAGCTCCAACGGCTATCCTCGTATCGGGAGTCTCCCAAGAAATGCATCTCACCACCTAGCATCCGAATTAAGTCGAACCATTCGATCGATTCGTCAAAACCTCATAATCCCCCAAGAGCTCAACATCTTGGTACAGTTTAACAGTATCGAATACATACCACAGCATCGGTGGTCCAGCCGTAGAAGGGCAAACCCAAGCCTCACTAATGGCGCCGTAGAACTGCCGCAAACCCGAAGGTTCAAAGGCTTTCACACGGTCATTAAGTCGAGTTAGGGTTTCATTCTTCTAGAGGGACCATAGAATTGCCTGCATGTCTTTCCGTCTACTTTAAACTTGGAATAATAGGTTTCCGACATTCGATCGTCTCTGTCGACCCTCACGTCTCTGCGTGAAGTCGTTTCTAGCTGGAATCAATCTATCTGATGACCTCTCATCGGGTAGGCGAACGAACCACATGTCCTAGTCATTCATCCTCGGGTGACTAGCGACCTTCTATCATCTCTTAGTACAATCTGTACTGCAATAGCTCCAATATATGGGGCGATATCTCGTCGCTCGCAGCAACAACTGGCTCACTCGTCTGCATGCTGAACGGTGCCTCAATCATCAGGAGTAAGCAACACACCAACGGTCATCAAAATCTGGCTGGCCTCTATCATTGGCTCAATCCACTAGTGTCGATCAGCACCTCCGAGTAACCTCATAAAGGCGATCCGCCAATCGCTCGTGGCGCGGAAACACAGTAAAAAGACACATCTCTGCAATCGTGTGTCGCCGGAATTTCGTCCTGGTCAGTCCTCGTTCGTGACGAGCTTGTGCTGACCGCAACTCTAGCCGTAGCTCTCCCTGCCCGTAACCGTAGTAGCAAAACCAAACTGGTACCGATGAGGCTAGATCAGGAAGGAATATAATACTGAACAAGGAAATGTACATCCTAAGGCTTCATAAGTGGAGTAGCGTATCGTAAATATGCCGCGGAACATACCAACGGTACGTCACTCTACTTTAATCACCTATTCCATCAACCAAGGGTCATCCTACGCTCCGAAGGTAAAACCTAACGCTCTGATACCAACTTTGTCACGATCCGAAAGTATGGAACATGACCGGCACTTAAACTACGAACGTCTCGAGGCGTACGTAATCTAAGTAAACCGAAAACCCAGAAATCCAAACCAAAAAAAAGTAGTAGAGTGCAGGAAAAACCAACTTAAAGCAAGTAGTTTCAATAGCATAAGCCGAATTATGCGGTTTTTTAAAATCATCAAAAATTTACTGAAAATTTCGGCAGAGTCTCCTTTGTAAATACTGGCCCCCAAACGGGATACAACATGAATAGTATACGAAATCAAGAAAAAGGCATCCCTAAGCGGGAGCTAGCTCTTCGTCAATCGACGGTCACAACCACACAAGAAATATAATATACAACGCCAACGGCGAGGATCAAAACTCAAAAGGAAACTCAAAACCACCAAATATATAACGAGCGACTCTAAGGTCGAAAGAATAAACAACACTGGTCTCTATCTCAATAAATACATGTTTGGTTGATGGAATTTACTAGATACAACTGAATAATATTATACAAGGTAATATGATGGGTACGATACAAAAAAAACCCACCTACTAGCAAGTCACCCGAATGAAACTGAGCCCGCAAAGCCGTAATGAAACCTGTACTGCAAAACCTGCAAGAAACTGGGGCACAACGGGGGTGAGTTGCCAACTCGTGAATAGAAAAACATCTACGCACAGAAATCGCATAAATAACGCAATCCTAGGTCAATGATCATAATATGTCCTCAAATATAGGAATAACACGTAGCATATAACAAGGCTAGGGTAAATATCTAACCCGAGTGTAATCTCATGTGCCCGTGTCAGTGCCTCAGGTAGCAATATATCATATGAATGAGGTATGAATGCATGAAAACAGAATACATGTAAATGAAGAACTGTTTTCATAAATTAGTGAGATTTCCTTTGTATTTTTAAACTGAGGTATCATAAATGAAATCAGTATCAACAGTGTCTAGCATCGACACAAAACATAAATCTCAATGTCTCGAAATATCAATGTCTCAATCTCAATATCTAGGGCTCCGTCAGTCCAGACCGGCCCCTACCATCCATCTCAAGACCACGACGGTATCCTCCGGATATCCGACGTGTCGGGTAATATCACCGGTAGGTAGTGCTCCCCAGCCAGGCTCAACGTCAACACCACATTCCTCTTGCCCTGGGGTACCATACCGGGCCCACCATGTACCCGAAACGGTTCCTCCACTCCTCGAATCGGGTCTCGAAATCCATCAGCAAACTCATGGTGGACGACTCATACATCATGGGAAAACCGCACTTTTTATTTTAAAAGGGAGAAAAGGTTTATTTATGTTTTTGCGGTTTTCCTCCAAATCCAAGAAATCTCATGAAATCTGAATCCAAGTCATCAATAGCATGTAAACAGTGAATATAGGCATGAGAATCCATGAATGCGACACAACAGTGAATAATAACATGCATGAAGTAGTAGGCAATAACTACAATGTCTAACTAGCATATAAGGCAAGTACACTAATATCATGTCTAAACTATTAGCTAACAACCTATGTCAAATGAAATAGTATTTTCTAAAGTGTTCGTGACATGTCAATTACCGATGAAGATGTGTGTGAGACGGCAAGTAAGTGTACGTGGTATATACGCGTCATCGGTAATGGTGCTGGTGTCCTAACAGCATGATATTAATAATGCAATAAGAAATTATAATATAAGTATGCGATGCGGAGCGAACAGTAAAAATGAGCCGGAGCTGAATACTAGACGCAACTATAACTAATCTGCACTAATCTAATATAAGTCCTACAAATGGTGGCTTTTGAAATAACACGAATCATGGGGTTTTGAAAATAGGGGCTACGGTGTTTTTAAGAAAAGATACGTTTTTTGAAATATCAGTAGAATCCCTTGACCCGTCTTTTAAAATACGCATGATTCGTAAGCTTTAAAATAGGTAAGAATCGAATCTAATCTAACAACTAAACTAAGCTAAAGGGCTAAGCTAACAAGCTGGACTACAGGTAAGGAAACCGCCTAACGTCTGAGTCGATACATATACATACCTGTATATATATTAGTCGGTGATCCCGCCTCAATAATATCATATCCGATACCATATCTATAATCAGACATCCCAAGTCAAGAGTGCGGATCAATCATCAAGATATAGCTCGTACGTAAATCCGTCGTATGGCATCCTCCAATTCTGGGTACGGGTCAAAATCACATTCATCATACTATTCACCTGGTATCCTCTTTATCAATATTATGATCTGGTACTGATCTACGTCTAGTACAATACTGATATCGCCTAAGTATGCATGCACGTGTGTAAAAACTACGTCAAGGACCCGCTACAACGTCATGTCGTATCTCAAATACGAACCCCGCTATATCACCGATCTCACGGCCTCAAATCAAATCTCATCGACTCATCATAAATCCCAAGTACTATCCTCAAATCCGTATGTGAACACACAGTCCCATACCTATGTGAACACATAACTATATATTCCCGAATAAGCACAAAAGAAAGAAGAAAGTATGCAAGTATGGGTGGGTGTGTGCAAGTGTGGTGCGACCGCTACTCTAGGGTTTCGCGACACTCAATCATCAAAGAACACCAAATATCCATATTTATCATCAATAACTCAAACAATATATAACCAATATATATATATATATATATATATATATATATATATATATATATATGTGTGTATACGTGTCCGTATACATCACGATGAACTGCGGGGGTGCTATACGCCATCCACCCGACTTCTCCCCGTAGATATAAATCAACTCACCTGGTCCTCGCTCGCCGGTGCCGACGTCGCCACGCGCTTGCTGGTCGTCTTGAAGTCTACATGGGGTACCTACATATCATAACGCACCGTATCGCATTAAAACTAAATTCGAAATCGAAACGGCATACGAAAATCAAATCGGCACGCGTATCACGCGTAGGTCCAAACCTATCGCCTACGCATGCAAGAATAGTCAAACCAACCCTCGATGTCGATGTACAAACGTCAAACCATCGAGAAAAATCCAATCACACTCATTTGCACATTCCCGCACACTAATTTTAATATAAACTAGGTTAAAACTCACAAAAAACCCCAAATTCACTTTAAAAGCCGTTTTTCCGAAAAACTAGCAAGCAAAATTACCCGTTTTAGTGCAAAAATCGATGTTTAAACAATTCTAGCGGCCATAATACTTATTAAATAACTTAAATAAGTCATAAAAACCATTTCCATAATTTAATCACATAAATTTGCATAATTTCCAAAATCCTAGATTGCAAAAATATCAATTTTAACACTTTTTATTGTAAAATTCACAATTTTACAATTAAACATGGTTTTGCATATATTAAATGGTTAAACCACTCATGGAAACCTTAATGATGTGCTAAAAATCCTAACTAGATTTTAATCCCACGTTTTTATTTAATTTCTAAAACCTAGTTAGCAATTTAGCATAATTATCACCATTTTTAAACTAACAAATTAGCAACTAGTAACCAAATTAGATTTTGCATTCAATTACATGTTAATCCCCTCATTACAATCATAAGCTAATGATAAAGAACCTAATTTAATTCAAACCCTAGCTTCAATTCAAAATTCCCAATTGAATTTCCAAACATTCAATTAAACCCACAATTTGACACCTAATTAGCTTCATTAAGGAATTTAAATCAAAAAAATGAATAATGGGTCAAAAGTTATACCTCACAAACCATGATCAAACTTGAATTCTAGACCTCCATTTTGAAATCCTTGCACCAAGATCCATGCTAAAGGAGATGAGGGAAAATGGGTAGGAGGTGGATTTTGATTTGGATTTTTGCTTGATTTTTTGTGGATTTTTTAAGCATTTTTGAAGAACTTTTTTAAAGAGAAGGAGATGAAGAATGAAGGGCTGTTGGGGTTCAGATTTTGGCCAGAAAATGAGTGGGGGAGGAGAGAGAGGGAGGTGGAGAAAAATGGGGAGAAAGTCAAAGTCAATTCAAGGTCAAAAGTCTAACTAATTTATCCATTTTCTTTTCTTTTCTTTCATTTCTTTTCCTTTGAAATTCAAGTGGGGAAAAAAATGGGGGCTGCTGAATTTAGCTAAGGGGTGAAGTAAGTGGGGGTGTGTGGGTGTGGGCACGGGTGTGGGGTGATGAAAAATGATAAATACAATACCCCAAACATCCATTTACGCTAAAAAAAAGCCTTTTTTCTTCAATAATTTCTAAACCGTTTTGGTAAATGATTTCGTTCCAAAAACCACATGATAAATTTTTATTTAAAGTTTTATGATGCAGAAAATTTGTTTCAACTCATTCCAATTTGTAATTTTCCCTAATTAAATGTATTAGTGACGGCTTAAAATAATAATAAAATAATATTTTTTTCAGAAAATTTGAAATTTCACCAGCGGCTCAATAAACACCAAATAATAGCAATTACATAGCTAGAATATGTATATTTAATTTTTATAATAAGATATTTGTATTTTGACTTTTTACAGAAAACCTCTTTATTTTACCGATTTTTCGAAATTTCGCCGAAACGATTTTCAAAATGCTACACAAAAGTTTCAAGGCACTGAGATCTGATCGAGGTGGTGAGTACTTGACTGCCGAGTTCCTGGGTTACTTAAAAGTGAATGGAATTCTCTCTCAGCTTACTCCTCCATACACTCCGCAACATAACGGTGTATCGGAGAGACGGAACCGAACCTTGTTTGATATGGTACGGTCCATGATGAGTAACGCTGAGTTGCCGCGATCGCTCTAGGGATATGCGCTAGAATCAGCTGCATACCTTTTGAACCGAGTTCCAACTAAGACTGTGCCTACTACACCATATCAGATGTGGTGTGGGAAGAGACCCTATCTTAATCACATTAAGACATGGGGATGTCCAGCTTTTGTAAAAAGCAGCATGCGGACAAGCTCAAGGCACGCTCAGTACAGTGCAAGTTTGTGGGATATCCAAAGAACTCCATGGAATATTTCTTCTATTGCGAAGAGGAACAAAAGGTTTTTGTTTCTCGCCATGCCCACTTTCTAGAACACCAGTTCTTAGAAAAGGAAATAAATGAGAGCGCAATAGAACTGGAAGAAATTCCAGAACCACGAGCTATTACTGAAAGCTTAGTAGAACCAGAGGGTTCGAAAGATCAGGACATTCCCACGCCAGTCCGCAGGAGTAGTAGGCAGTCTCATCCGCCCGAGAGATACTACGGTTTTCTCATTGACGGGGATAGAGAGGATTGCATCATAGATTGTGATGAGCCTACTAGATTCCAGCAAGCCATTCAGAGCGTCGACTCGGTAAATTGGCTGGATGCAATGCGGACCGAAATGGAGTCCATGTACACCAACAAAGTATGGACGTTGGACATTGCTCCAGATGGGGTAAAACCCGTAGGATGCAAGTGGATCTTCAAAAGGAAGATTGGTGTAGATGGACAGGTTGAGACCTATAAAGCTAGACTGGTTGCAAAGGGTTTCATCAGCGACCTTGTTTGGACTAAGACGAAACCTTTTCTCCAGTAGCTATGCTGAAATCCATTCGGATCCTTCTTGCCATTGCTGCCTTACACGATTATGAAATTTGGCAAATGGACGTAAAGACTGCTTTTCTAAATGGACATTTAGAGGAGTGTGTCTATATGGACCAGCTAGAGGGTTTCATTCAGAGTGGGAGCAGCGGAAAGGTGTGCAAATTGCTCAAGTCCATTTATGGACTAAAGCAGGCATCGCGGAGTTGGAATATCTGTTTTGATGAGACGGTCAAGGAATTTGGCTTTATCAAAAATCCAGATGAACCATGCATCTATTGTAGATTTGTAGCGAGAACTGTAGTATTCCTGATATGGACTAAGGAGATGTTCTTGGTGTATGGCGGAAAAGACCTCCAGATTGAGGTCTTTGCTGACTCCAGCTTCCAGAGTGACAAGGATGATTCCAAGTCCATGTCGGGTTTTGTCTTTACCCTTAATGGAGGGGCGGTGTGTTGGAAGAGCTCCAAACAGGAAATCGTTGCTGACTCGACTATGGAAGCGGAATACATCGCTGCTGTTAGTCCATGCTACCTCTCCCGGTTCTTTCGGGAATGCGGAATTTGGTAAAAAACGATTTTTACGGAGGTGGTAACATGGACCTAAAACCCGGATCTTGGTTAAACATCTATCTAGCAACCTAACTACGAGTTTCTAGCTACTCGGTTAGGGGGTTATACCTTGCTTGTCTTGAACTCCTTCGTCTTCAAGCTCCGATGGTGGTCCGGAATGGCTTCTTCTCGTCGTCTCCGTACGCCGAAGATAGATCCACCTGAAAGCTCCAACCTTTAGCTCCTTCTTCGTTCTTTGAAGAAACTAGTTCACTTGGTTTGCTAAACCTAGTGAACTAGAATGAGTAGAGAAGAATTAGAATGGGATTTTATCTATGGTTCTTGATTCTCAACTCATGAGACAAGAGAACCATAGATTAAAGAGAGGGAGCAAGAGCAAAAGGGTGAGAGCAAAAGGAGAGCTCAAGAACAAGAGAGAGAATGAGCAAGAAAGAATGATGCTCTCTTTTGTCTTTCACCCTCTCATAATCCAAAGCAATCATAACTCATCATACTAACAAAAGTCTTATGTGATGGTTTGAAGCAACCATAACCATATCATTTCATGCACTCATTTTACACAAATGAGCAAGCAAGAAAAAGTCTTTGCCATGAAATGATGGCTATGGTTATCATGATGGTCAACTAGTCAAGCCTAGTCAACCGGTCAACAAAGTCAACAAGTCAACAAAAGTCAACAAGTCAACAAAGTCAACAAGTCAACAAAAGTCAACAAAGTCAACAACCATATCACCATAATACTTAATTAATATAATAGTTAATCACATATCATATTCTCATTAGGGTTGAGCAAAAAGTCAAATAGTCAACGGTCAACTGTCAACAACCCTAATGAGAATCCGCTGCCTCTGCCTCCCTGTCAACTGTGCATACACACCCGCATCCGCGTTCCGAGGAACACGAATGCACACTGGATAAATCCAATCCCAAAAGGTACACTAGGATCTGGCTTAAACCAAAGCCCGCTAGTGTAAACTGTCCGGACACTATACGTGCACAAGTGCACGGATGTGACCGAACCCTGTCGCAAAACCATGCGACCTGTCGCAAGACCATGCGACCTCTACTCTTTTGCCTAAAGGCGAAATGCTTTCTGAGTGGGACTCTAAAGACTCGACACTACGCTGGCAGTGGGTTTAACCACAGACCGCAAGCGGCACTAGCTGTGCGTAATGGTCCCCAGGTAGTGCCGACAAGAAGACCGACGAGGCGAAACCCATCTGAACTCCTACTGAGCCTGAGTGTGACATTCTCCGTACAGTCCGGTCTGTTCGTCTGATACATCGCATGGCGGGCCTAGGGGGCGGTAAACGTCAGTCCCCCAATAGCGGTACAAGTCGTGCCGGAACGAAGCCCAAAACACCCTGAGATAACACTGGAAACCTACCAGTATATCTCGTTTGCCCTGGCCAGGGACTACTCGTGTAATGGCTCTCCTAGACACAGCGCGATGTCAACCCCCAATACCGGGAGAGACGAATCCTGTCTAACCGTCACTGCCTCCAAGTGCTTCGGGACTGCACCCAACCACTACCTGTTTGCACGACTCCTTTGAGCCGTGGTAGGGTAGTGATCAAAGTACAGTGGGAACACACTCGAGGCGGAGTGACAGTGTCAAGTCAGCGGACTAAGCTGTACTCATGTCACCTGGGAACTGATAACTGACGATAGGTATAATACCAACTAGTCAGTTCCCGACGAGTCCTGTCCAGTGTAACCGTAACCTAACGAGTACCCGCATACTATCTCAAGTACGACGTACTGACGGCTGTGGGACAGACCGTCTCCCACACTGGGATGAGAAGCGCATACGCTGGTCTACTCCGGAGTATCGATGCACTGTCTCGATAGTCCTGCGACCAGGGACCTGCATAAGGATGTGCTTATAGATTACCCAGCCCCACTAGTGTGACGGCCATCACATCGCTGGTAATCAAGCAAAGATCCTAAGGGCTCTACTAATGTGTATAGGCGATATACAAAAATAAACACATGTACACATTGAAGTAGAAACAAACCAAGTAGCATACTACTATTTTGAGCAAGATTGTATATACAAGGTGAATATCCCAAGCATCCATTAAGTAATATACAAACCAGTATGATACAGTAATGGCCTCTAGGGCATATACACTAACAATCTCCCACTTGCACTAAGGCCATGTACTGGCGTATCGAAGACCTATCATCTCGATCAGCCGCTCGAACTGAGTCTGGGGCAGGGCCTTGGTGAATGGATCTGCAGTGTTATCTTCTGGAGCGACTCTCCGAACCTCGATCTCCTGGCGATCCACGATCTCCCTGATCAGGTGATACCGCCTCAAGATGTGCCTGGATCTCTGATGGGACCTGGGTTCCTTCGCTAAAGCTATAGCCCCGTTGTTGTCGCAATACAGAGGTATTGGATCAACAATGGACGGAACCACCTGAAGTTCTTTCAAGAACTTCCTCATCCAGACAGCTTCTTTTGCGGCATCAGATGCAGCGATGTATTCCGATTCCATCGTCGAGTCTGCAACGGTTTCCTGTTTGGAACTCTTCCAACACACCGCCCCTCCATTGAGGGTAAAGACAAAACCCGACATGGACTTGGAATCATCCTTGTCACTCTGGAAGCTGGAGTCAGCAAAGGCCTCGATCTGGAGGTCTTTTCCGCCATACACCAAGAACATCTCCTTAGTCCTTCTCAGGTACTTGAGAATGTTCTTTACAGCTATCCAGTGTTTCTCCCCAGGGTTTGACTGATACCGGCTTACCACACTCAGTGCATAAGCTACATCCGGTCTGGTACACAACATCGCATACATTATAGAGCCTACCGCAGAAGCGTAGGGTATAATAGACATGCGATCCCTCTCCAAATCAGTCTTGGGAGACATCTCTTTAGAGAGGGTGATCCCGTGACAAGCCGGCAGGTTACCGCGCTTGGAATCTTCCATACTGAATCTTTTCAGCACGGTGTCGATGTACCTGGACTGAGAAAGTCCTAATATCCTCTTGGATCTGTCACGGTAGATCCGGATACCCAGAATGTATGAGGCATCACCAAGGTCTTTCATGGAGAACCTGTGTGACAAGAACCCCTTGACAGATTGTAGCATAGGAATGTCATTTCCTATTAAGAGAATGTCATCCACGTATAAAACGAGGAATACTACAGTTCTCGCTACAAATCTACTATAGATGCATGGTTCATCTGGATTTTTGATAAAGCCAAATTCTTTGACCGTCTCATCAAAGCAGATGTTCCAACTCCGCGATGCCTGCTTTAGTCCATAGATGGACTTAAGCAACTTGCACACCTTTCCGCTGCTCCCACTCTGAATGAAACCCTCTGGCTGGTCCATATAGACACACTCCTCTAAATTTCCATTTAGAAAAGCTGTCTTTACGTCCATTTGCCAGATCTCATAATCGTGGAAGGCAGCAATGGCAAGAAGGATCCGAATGGATTTCAGCATGGCTACTGGAGAAAAGGTTTCGTCGTAGTCCAAGCCAGGTCTTTGACGGAAACCTTTTGCTACCAGCCTAGCTTTATAGGTCTCAACCTGTCCAGCTACACCAATCTTCCTTTTGAAGATCCACTTGCATCCTACGGGTTTTACCCCGTCTGGAGCAATGTCCAACGTCCATACCTTGTTGGTGTACATGGACTCCATTTCGGTCCGCATTCCATCCAGCCATTTCACTGAGTCAACGCTCTGAACGGCCTGCTGGAAGCTAGTAGGCTCATCATAATCTATGATGCAATCCTCTCTATCCCCGTCTATGAGAAAACCGTAGTATCTCTCGGGCGGATGAGTCTGCCTACTA
The DNA here is from genome assembly GCA_030015575.1 of Agapanthus africanus. NCBI lineage: Eukaryota > Viridiplantae > Streptophyta > Magnoliopsida > Asparagales > Amaryllidaceae > Agapanthus > Agapanthus africanus. The sequence goes on from JASDDO010000029.1 coordinate 62,145,237, forward strand.
CTCCTGCGGAGCGGCGTAGGAATGTCCTGTTCTTCCGAACCCTCTGGTTCCACAAAACTTTCAGTAATAGTCCGTGGTTCTGGAATTTCTTCCAGTTCTACTGTGCTCCCACTTATCTGGGTTTCCAAAAACTCAGTTTCCAAGAAGTAGGCATGACGAGAAACAAGAACTTTTTGTTCCTCTTCACAGTAGAAGAAATATCCTTTGGAGTTCTTCGGATACCCCACAAACTTGCACTGTACCGAGCGTGCCTCGAGCTTGTCCGTATGCTGCTTTTTGACAAAAGCTGGACATCCCCATGTCTTAATGTGCTTAAGATAGGGTCTCTTCCCACACCACATCTCATATGGTGTAGTAGGCACGGTCTTAGTCGGAACTCGGTTCAAAAGGTATGCAGCTGATTCTAGCGCATACCCCCAGAATGATCGCGGTAACTCAGCGTTACTCATCATGGACCGCACCATATCCAATAGGGTGCGGTTCCGTCTCTCCGATACACCGTTATGTTGCGGGCTGTATGGAAGAGTAAGCTGAGAGAGAATTCCGTTCTCTTTTAAATAGTCCAGGAACTCGGCACTTAAGTATTCTCCACCTCGATCCGATCTTAGAATCTTAATACTTTTGCCGGTCTGTTTCTCTACTTCATTCTTATACTCCTGGAATTTTCCAAAGGCTTCGGACTTATGTTTCATTAAGAAGACATAACCGTACCTTGAGAAGTCATCCGTAAAAGTAATGAAGTAAGAATGGCCGCTTCGCGCATGTGTAGACATTGGACCGCACATGTCACTGTGTACGAGTCCCAAGAGCTCGCTCGCTCTTACTCCATATCCAGTAAACGGAGTCTTTGTCATCTTTCCTTTGAGACAAGATTGACAAGTGGCATACGATTGATATTCGAACGCATTCAAATATCCCTCTTTATGTAACTTAGTCAACCTTCTCTCATTGATGTGACCCAGTCTACAATGCCACAAGAAAGTCTGATTTATTTCTGGAGACTTTCTTTTGTGTGTATTCTGGACATTGAAAATCTGTGGTTGGTTCAATACGTATATACCATTACTCAATGTACCTGACCCAATCAAAACTTGATTAAGGTGAATGTTTACAACATTACTTACAAACGCAAATTCATAACCTTCTTTAGAAACTAAAGATACAGAAATGATATTACAAGTTGCGTTGGGTACAAAAAAGCAATTACGCAAAACCAAAACATGTCCATCTGACATTCCCAGGTGATAGTCCCCCACGGCTTTAGCATCCATGCTAGCTCCGTTTGCAACTCTGAGGGTCATGTCACCTGCCTTCAAAACCCTACGGTTTCTCAACGCCTGCAAAGAATTACAGATATGAGATCCTGATCCGGTATCCAATACCCAGGAAGTAGAGTTTATTGAAAGACAGTTTTCAATAACATACACACCTGAAGTTGAAGCTGCAACCTGCTTCAATTCCTGTGTTCTGGCCTTCCAGGCCCTGTAATCATTCTTCCAGTGTCCTTTCTTATGACAATAGAAGCATTCTTCCTTATCCACAAGCTTCCCCGCTATCTTTGTTGCTTTACCTTTTCCCTTCGTATTCACTTTACTAACACCGCCCCTTGGTTTGGCGGGGGCCTTCTTCTTCTTTCCCTTGGCTTTCGCCTTGGACCTAGAAGAAGATGATCCTCCTACAAACAAAGTGGATGTATCCCTACCTTTCTGTAGGGTGCCCTCTGCGCTCCTCAGCATGTTGAGGAGCTCTGAAAGTTCAACCTCTTTTTCTTGTAAGTTGAAGTTCAGTATAAACTGGGCGTAAGTGGAAGGAAGGGACTGAAGAACTATATCCGTATATAGCTCACTCTCCAATGTGATCCCTAGGTCCGCGAGCTCCTCAATGTAGCCGATCATCTTTAGCACGTGCTCGGCTACTGATGATCCGACGGCCATTCTTGTCGAAAATTACTTTTTCGACGCTTCGTATCTTGCGATACGAGATTGCTCTCCATACAGTTCTTTTGTATGAAGCAATATGGATTCCATGTCCATATTCTCATGCCTCCTCTGATGTTCGTTGTCCATCGAGGCAAGCAGGAGGCATTTGGCCTTCGCGCTATCAATCTCCCAAGTCTTGCGGATTTCCTTATCCGCGACGCTGGAAGTTGGACCAGGGACAGGGGGAGCTTTGGTGGTAAGAAGATACCCCAGCTTGTCGTAAGTGATTGCTATCTTGACATTCCTGAGCCAATCTTTGTAGTTTGGCCCTGTCAGTTTGTTTTTATCTAGGAGTAACTTAAGTCCAGTCATGTTGATTGGTCGCTGCAATTAGGAGAGAGAAGAAGAAACACTCAGCATGATGCTCTTGCAAGTTTAGAGTGGTTTTTAGTTTGTCTAAACAGGATGGCTCCCACTGTTTCTCGAATCCCTCCTCAAACCATAAAGGAAGAATTAGTCAGGATCAATCCCACCGTACAATACTTGCTTAACCGTTCAGCCAGGCCGGTGTCGGTACTTCGAGGGAGGTTTTCCAACGCTTTCGCGAAGTTCCTTAATTAAAGAACCTCTTTTCCCTGGGGGCGTAGCCCCGCTAACACCTTTCTAGGCACCTACTAGGTTTATAGCATTGATCGTTAAGTGAGAAATTTCCCGAGGAGTAGCATATACTCACAGTAGGATCGGGATCCAAATATCATCGCGTGACGAAACTGAAGGAATCCTACCAGAATCATCACACTCTAAATGGTATGCAAATCTAGCAAGTTTCAGTACTTATGAAACTCCCGATGTGGATTTTTGCCCCATGCTCTTATGACCTTGACTTTGGCCAACAAATCATAAGTCACATGTCAAGTTCTGCCCGTCGTTCTCCAGGTTAATTTGAATCCACCCGCACCTGCCCTTGACTTTGGCCAACAAGGCAGTACGACTGTTCCAAACCAACGCATCTATCTATGCTGCACATGAATACCCAATAGCTACCAATCACTGTGCCTTGACTTTAGCCAACAAACACAGCTTGAATACTATTGACTATTCATGTGAAACGACGGAGGGCTACGGATGGTTTTGGCAAAACCGTGAACGTAGTGAACTTGATTTGGTCGATGGAACGAGATAGCTTTTAAAAGGAGTGGCTCAAGCTCCGCATTTAAAAGTTGTTTTGAAAAGAACCGAGTGGTTTTTCGAAAGTGTTCCAACGACTTTAACTTGGTTTATTATCTTGCATTAGTTCTTTTAATGCGTGATATTCTTGCATTAGTTCTTTTAATGCGTCCCATCATTTAATCCAACCATTGCAGAAAACAACCAAAATATGACGTACGCTTATGCCATTCGCATTCGCCACGGGGCCCCGTCATTACCCGTTAGGTTACTTAACTAACGACAGAGCGGGGGCTGGGCTAGCGCGTCTGTAAAACATAAGCAACGCCTAAATAATATCATATATAGATATACTGCAATGATAAACATTTCAGATCACAGATGAATACATTGGATATACTAGGAATCTGTAATTCGTACGAGCCTGTAACGAAAGACAAATTACACGGTCGCGGTGAATAGCCAAATACCCTACCCAAGACCCCTACGGGTGCGGCAAACTACCCGCCAAGTACCCGAAGCATAGTAACCTCCCTCATCTCCATGAGTAGGCCACTCGACACTTCGGCATACCCGGTAGTTTGTGCACCCCCTCCATGGGTCTATCCTAGGAGCAAAAACAGTAAAAAGAAATTATACAATGACGGCTACAACCCCGACCCGGTTGTGCGGCCATACAAATAATTATTACATCAATTTACAAATTTACATGAATTGAAAGAAAAGAAAACTCTCGTCTCACAACCCCCGGCTATTCACCCGCGACAATCCAACATATTCATATCCACATTCCAGCAACATTACAGATCACAGATTTGTATAACCCCCACTAATCGACATATAGCGATTAGTAGACGTTCAATACAAATATCACATTACAGAAAACCCGTTAGCTTAAGTCTTTTAGAAGTTCGATAAAAAATACGGATTTTCGGGACCCCAAAGTAAAATTTTCGTTCTGGAAAATCTGGGTTGAAAATATATATACCAAAAATCCCAAAATACCCCCACTAGTAAACTGCAAAAAAGAAAACCCCTGACCGAGTCAACTCGGCCGCGTTTCCGCGGCGGGAGAGTGCTACCGCCGCGGAAACGCGGCGCTTTGATCGAGTCAGGGGCCCAAAATTTTGCAGTTTCTTTAAAAAAGCCTGAGTCGATTTTAGGTGTATTTCAAAAAGGTTTTCCAGCACTTTTAAAATCGACAGAAAGTTTAAAATTCCGGGGTTCGTTTCGGGACTTTTTCGTTGATCGATCTTCTAGTTACTTGCTAACATGTTAGATAGAGTTTAACTAGGCTCTGATACCACTGTTAGTCCATGCTACCTCTCCCGGTTCTTTCGGGAATGCGGAATTCGGTAAAAAACGATTTTTACGGAGGTGGTAACATGGACCTAAAACCCGGATCTTGGTTAAACATCTATCTAGCAACCTAACTACGAGTTTCTAGCTACTCGGTTAGGGGGTTATACCTTGCTTGTCTTGAACTCCTTCGTCTTCAAGCTCCGATGGTGGTCCGGAATGGCTTCTTCTCGTCGTCTCCGTACGCCGAAGATAGATCCACCTGAAAGCTCCAACCTTTAGCTCCTTCTTCGTTCTTTGAAGAAACTAGTTCACTTGGTTTGCTAAACCTAGTGAACTAGAATGAGTAGAGAAGAATTAGAATGGGATTTTATCTATGGTTCTTGATTCTCAACTCATGAGACAAGAGAACCATAGATTAAAGAGAGGGAGCAAGAGCAAAAGGGTGAGAGCAAAAGGAGAGCTCAAGAACAAGAGAGAGAATGAGCAAGAAAGAATGAGGCTCTCTTTTGTCTTTCACCCTCTCATAATCCAAAGCAATCATAACTCATCATACTAACAAAAGTCTTATGTGATGGTTTGAAGCAACCATAACCATATCATTTCATGCACTCATTTTACACAAATGAGCAAGCAAGAAAAAGTCTTTGCCATGAAATGATGGCTATGGTTATCATGATGGTCAACTAGTCAAGCCTAGTCAACCGGTCAACAAAGTCAACAAGTCAACAAAAGTCAACAAGTCAACAAAGTCAACAAGTCAACAAAAGTCAACAAGTCAACAAAGTCAACAACCATATCACCATAATACTTAATTAATAAAATAGTTAATCACATATCATATTCTCATTAGGGTTGAGCAAAAAGTCAAATAGTCAACGGTCAACTGTCAACAACCCTAATGAGAATCCGCTGCCTCTGCCTCCCTGTCAACTGTGCATACACACCCGCATCCGCGTTCCAAGGAACACGAATGCACACTGATAAATCCAATCCCAAAAGGTACACTAGGATCTGGCTTAAACCAAAGCCCGCTAGTGTAAACTGTCCGGACACTATACGTGCACAAGTGCACGGATGTGACCGAACCCTGTCGCAAAACCATGCGACCTGTCGCAATACCATGCGACCTCTACTCTTTTGCCTAAAGGCGAAAAGCTTTCTGTGTGGGACTCTAAAGACTCGACACTACGCTGGCAGTGGGTTTAACCACAGACCGCAAGCGGCACTAGCTGTGCGTAACGGTCCCCAGGTAGTGCCGACAAGAAGACCGACGAGGCGAAACACATCTGAACTCCTACTGAGCCTGAGTGTGACATTCTCCGTACAGTCCGGTCTGTTCGTCTGATACATCGCATGGCGGGCCTAGGGGGCGGTAAACGTCAGTCCCCCAATAGCGGTACAAGTCGTGCCGGAGCGAAGCCCAAAACACCCTGAGATAACACTGGAAACCTACCAGTATATCTCGTTTGCCCTGGCCAGGGACTACTCGTGTAATGGCTCTCCTAGACACAGCGCGATGTCAACCCCCAATACCGGGAGAGACGAATCCTGTCTAACCGTCACTGCCTCCAAGTGCTTCGGGACTGCACCCAACCACTACCTGTTTGCACGACTCCTTTGAGCCGTGGTAGGGTAGTGATCAAAGTACAGTGGGAACACACTCGAGGCGGAGTGACAGTATCAAGTCAGCGGACTAAGCTGTACTCATGTCACCTGGGAACTGATAACTGACGATAGGTATAATACCAACTAGTCAGTTCCTGACGAGTCCTGTCCAGTGTACCCGTAACCTAACGAGCACCCGCATACTATCTCAAGTACGACGTACTGACGGCTGTGGGACAGACCGTCTCCCACACTGGGATGAGAAGCGCATGCGCTGGTCTACTCCGGAGTATCGATGCCCTGTCTCGATAGTCCTGCGACCAGGGACCTGCATAAGGATGTGCTTATAGATTACCCAGCCCCACTAGTGTGACGGCCATCACATCGCTGGTAATCAAGCAAAGATCCTAAGGGCTCTACTAATGTGTATAGGCGATATACAAAAATAAACACATGTACACATTGAAGTAGAAACAAACCAAGTTGCATACTACTATTTTGAGCAAGATTATATATACAAGGTGAATATCCCAAGCATCCATTAAGTAATATACAAACCAGTATGATACAGTAATGGCCTCTAGGGCATATACACTAACAGCTGCATCTGATGCCGCAAAAGAAGCTGTCTGGATGAGGAAGTTCTTGAAAGAACTTCAGGTGGTTCCGTCCATTGTTGACCCAATACCTCTGTATTGCGACAACAACAGGGCTATAGCTTTAGCGAAGGAACCCAGGTCCCATCAGAAATCCAGACACATCTTAAAGCGGTATCACCTGATCAGGGAGATCGTGGATTGCCAGGAGATCGAGGTTCGGAGGGTTGCTTCAAAAGATAACACTGCAGATCCATTCACGAAGGCCTTACCCCAGACTCAGTTCGAGCGGTGGATCGAGATGATAGGTCTTCGATACGCCAGTACATGGCCTTAGTGCAAGTGGGAGATTGTTAGTGTATATGCCCTAGGGCCATTACTGTATCATACTAGTATGTATATTACTTGATGGAAGCTTGGGATATTCACAGTTGTATATACAATCTTGCTCGAAATGGAAGTATGCTACTTGGTTTGTCTCTACTTTAATATGTGCATGTGTTTCTTTTAGCATATCACTTATATACATATTAGTAGAGCCCTTAGGATCTTTGGTTGATTACTAGCGTTGCGATGGCGCTTACACTCGTGGGGGCTGGGTAATCCAGAAGCACATCCTTATACAGGTCCTTAGTCGTTGGACTATCGAGACAGGGCATCGATACTCCGGAGTAGACTAGCGTATGCGCTTCTCATCCCAGCGTGGGAGACGGTCTGTCCTACAGCCGTCAGTACGTCGTACTTGAGATAGTATGCGGGTGATCTTTAGGTTACGAGTACACTGGACAGGACTCGTCGGGAACTGTTGGTTGGTATTATACCTATCGTCAGTTATCAGTTCCCAGGTGACATGAGTACAGCTTAGTCCGCTGACTTGACACTGTCACTTCGCCTCGAGTGTGTTCCCACTGCACTTTGATTACTACCCTACCACGGCTCAAAGGAGTCATGCAAACAGGTAGTTTTTGGGTGCAGTCCCGAAGCACTTGGAGGCAGTGACGGTTAGACAGGATTCGTCTCTCCCGGTATTGCGGGTTGACATCGCGCTGTGTCCAGGAGAGCCATTACACAAGTAGTCCCTGGCCAGGGTAATCGAGATATACTGGTAGGTTTCCAGTGTTATCTCTGGGTATTCTGGGCTACACTCCGACACGACTTGTACCGCTATTAGGGGACTGACGTTTACCGCCCCCCTAGGCCCGCCATGCGATGTATCAGACGAACAGACCGGACTGTACGGAGACTGTCACATACAGGCTCAGTAGGAGTTCAGATGGGGTCACCTTGTCAGTCTTCTTATCGACATCTACCTGGGGACCGTTACGTACAGCTAGTGCCGCTTGCGATCTGTGGTTAAACCCACTGCCAGCGTAGTGTCGAGTCTTTAGAGTCCCACACATAGAGCTATTCGCCTTTAGGCAAAATAAGTAGAGGTCGCTTGGTTTTGCGACAGGGTTCGTTCACATCCGCGCACTTGTGCACGTTTGCTGTCCGGACAGCTTATACTAGCGGGCTTTGGTTTAACCCAGATCCTAGTATATGATTTGGGATTGGTTTTATCTTATTGTATTCGTGTTCCTCGGATCAAGAATACGGGTGCGTATGCACAGTTGATTGAGACAGAGGGAGAGGACTTTGATTAGGGTTAATGACCATTGTCATTTTATTAACCCTAATGCGTATGTGTGTATTATGGTTAATTGATATTAGTTAAATATAATTGTGCATGGTTAGGGTTGTTGACCTTTTGACCATTCTTGACTTGTTGACCTTGGTTGACACTTTGACCATCATCATTCCATATAAAAGATGCTCTTTGATCTTTGCAATTTGCATTAAAAATGAAATGATAATGGTCATGTCTTGATTAAGCCATGACAATTATCTTACTAATTTTCAATTTACAATAATTCACACATAAATGTGAGAATGGCTTATTATTCTCTCATTCTATCATATTGATGTTGGAGATAGTGCCCTCAGAGTCAATTATTGGATCACAGGCACATGATTGCAATGATTGAGGGAGGACCTGTCCCAGTAGGACAGTCTTAGTCGAGATGATAGTATGCTATCTGGTTTATCTTTATCATCGTGTACTGCTTTAGGTGACATGACACGTCGCTATTACACGTTGATAGAGCCCCTAGGATTCTTGCTTGACCACCAGCAGTATGAGGGCGATCATATAAGTTGGAGCTGGTAGTCTATAAGCACATCCTTAAATGGTCCCTAGTCGTGGGAGTTTCGAGATAGGGCATCGATACTCCAGAGTAGACTAGTGTATACAGTCGAGACCCCGAAGAGGGGCGGTGGCCAGTCTCACAAGCCACTGGTGTCAGTTGGATCACCTAAGATGTATACAGGTGCTCATTGGGTTATGAGTACACCGGACAGGACTCGCCGGGAACATGCTAGTTGGTCTTATACCTGACGTTAGATAGCAGTTCCCTGGTGACATGTGTACAGGTTAGTTCATCGACCTGGGGATCGTCATTTGTCTCGTGTGAGTTCCCACTGTACTTTGATTACTACCCTACCACGCGCAAAGGAGACGTGCAAACATGTTTTAGTTGGGTACAGTCCCGAGCCACATGGAGGCAGTGAGCGGATCTTCAGGGGTTCGTCTCTCCCGGTATTGGGGGTGAGGTCGCGCTGTGTCTAGGAGAGCCATTACACGAAGCCCTTGTTAGTTATATGTATGCCCTAGAGGCCATTACTGTACATAGGATGTATATTGTAGTGGATGCTGGGACATATATAGGGAGGACTTTCTTGCTCGACATGATAGTATGCTATCTGGTTGAACTTTACCTTAACGTGTATACTGATTGTCTCTCTGTTACATGTTGGTAAAGCCCTTAGGATGTGTGCTTGACTACCTGGACTATGATGCGGATCATACTAGTGGGGACATGGTAGTCCATAAGTACATCCTTCAAAGTCCCTAGTCGTGGGTGTATCGAGACGGGGCATCGATATACCAGAGTAGACTAGCGTATACCTTCTCGACCCATACAGATGGGCGATGGATGATCCCATATCCATTGGTGTTTGACATCAGAGATGATATACGGGTGCTCAGTAGAGACTGGGTACACTGGACGGACTCGTCGAGAACTCCCAGATGGTATTATACCTCACGTCAGATGGCAGTTCTCTGGTGACACTGGTACAGAGTAGTCTGTTGACCCGAGATCGTCATAGAGTCTTGTGTGGTTCCCACTGTGCTTTGATTTCCATCTTACCACGTCCAAGAGGGCGTGCAAAACGGTGGTTTTTGGGTACAGTCCCGAGTCACATGGAGGCAATGAGCGATAGGAGGGGATTCGTCTCTCCCGGTATAGGGGGTTGATGTTGCGCCGTGTTCGATTGGCTATAACAGGAAATCCCTGGCCAGGGTTGCTGAGATTTACTGGTAAGTGTTACCAGTAGTTTCTCGAACAGTTATAGACCTCATATCGACACGACTTATTGAGCTATTGGGGTCTGACGTTTACCACCCCTAGGCGAGATATGCGACATATCAGACGATCAGACCGGACTGTACGGTAGTGTTACTGGTCGGATTCACTGGAGTGTGAGCGGGCTTGCTCGTCGATCTTCAGATCGCTCAATACCCGGGTGGCCGTTACGTTTAGCAGACCGCTTGCGGCTTGTGGGTGTTTGATATGATCATCATCTGCTGCCGGCGTATTGACGAGTCTTTAGAGTCCTACACAGAGGTTTCCTGGCTCAAGCGAAACGAAATAGGAGCGCATATGAGATATGTGCGGGACCGAGAATAATGCGTGTATGTGATACCGTATTCTATTCTCGCGATGATTGTATCGAATGGTTGTATGCGATATAACCTAGGTATCGAATCAAGTATTGATTCGATAAGCCGATACATTGAATACTAGTCGGTTGTGTGCGACATGACCGGATCATTGAATCAAGTGTTGATTTAATGATTTAATGCATAATTATATATTTGATATATTACTTTGCACTAACTAGTATTGGTTCACTTTAAACGGATTTTCTCACTTGGTTTGTGCACATTGTATATGTGATATACTTTTGTACACTTGATTGTATCATGTTTGATGATACATGTTTAACTATAGTTAAGTGTAATGAATTAAGCCATGGTTAAACTAATGATTAGGGTTTTCTTTTTATTACTTAATTATTTATTTTGAATAGATAAGAAAAGAATGGTTGCTAATTTTGGAGTTTAGTTGAAGCTTCATGAAGCTTTAACTTTGTAACCATTCTTGTCTTCATCTTAAACCCTAACCATTAGTCTAACCTTGGTTAATTCTCTACACTTGACCATAGTTCTAATATGATAAGTATTCATTTTCTTTTCAAAATATAATTAACTTATCATATTTCTTTCTTCTTCTTCTTCATCTTCTTCACATGAAGAAAGTTCACTTCATCAATGGTGATTGATGAAAACAAGTAAGAAATCCAATTCTAAAGTCTACCCACTTCCTATTTCTTCTTCCTCTACCTCTTGCCAACTAGTAGAGTGTGTTCTCTTCACAAGTTTTTGGACTTGGTGAAGTCGGAGCTTGATTTAGCGATGCCTCGACGTAGATCATCTTGGGCATGGACATCGACGACCTAGCTTGCCCATTCTCCGACGAAGCCGACGCTTGAGCCCGGATTTGATTTGGACAGCGGAGAGGACCTCGTTGCGGAGCTATGGAGGTGGAGCACCGGATCTACAAAGGTTGTATTTCCGTATCTTGTAGTTAAGTGTTAACTAGTTAGCTTTTTCGCCTAGTTTTCTAGCAAACGATCCGTAGTCGGGTCTCTCGGCACCCATAAATTTTTATATTGGCATGTTCGATGCCTTGTGAGACCTCACTAGGGTGCCTAGGAACCCTACAGTGGTATCAGAGCCTAGCTAGAGCCTTAGGCGAAGTCTAGACGGACTTTGAAGTCCGAACGACCCGAAACCCCAACCGGAAAATGCTCTCTGGACGTTTTCAGAAAACGTGGATTTTTTCAAATTAAAAATTTCTAAAAAATTCAGCAGGAAAAAATAAGAATTATGATGCAAAATTTTTTCGATGAACAGTACAAACCGCGGCGGATCAGCCGCATAAGCCTGCCTTATGCGGCGGTTCAGCGGCGGAATGATGACGTCATCGTACACTGTCTGCACAGTAATTCTTAATTTTGTATGCTGGTTTTCCTGGGAATTTTTAATATTTTTTCAAGAGTTGAATTTCTGCAGTTGTTTTGGGGATTCGGTGTTTCGATCGGGGTATCAAATTTTGTCTATGTGGCTTTCCGGATAAATTTTAGAATATGTTAAAAAGTTCGACCGGATATAAATACCCAATTTTTCCCCTGTCGGGAAATTTCCAAGTGTTGGATTTTTCCGTAGTTTAACGACGTTCTAAGTAGTGCAAGTAACGCGATGGTCCCTCTAGAAGACAACAAACCTTAACTCGATTATGTGACCGTCTTGAACTGCCCTTTGAACCTTCGGGTTTGGGGCAGTACGGCGTGCCACATGTGAGGCGTTGGCTTGACCCTTCGACGGCTGGACCGTTGGTACTGAGACACGAACGGAATGTTGTTAGACTTGTTTCATGTGTTGATCTGTATCGGGAAAACTTAGGTGTTCGATTGTTCGATCGGAAAGTTTAACATTTTCTGTTTATCTGGAATGGGATACAATAATTGGAATTCACAATAGTTATGAGATAACTGAATGAATGTTATAAATCTAGCGGTTTAGTCTCACTTGATCGGTTGCCACGGAATTTTGATGTGATCAAAAGTCCGTCGCAATCACGTAGCGTACGCGGATACTCGCCGGGTAAACTTAATAGACAGCCTTCACTCCATAGCCCCGACCAAGTGACTGTAGGAGAACCCCATCGCCGAAAGCATCCGTTCGGGTGCTCGCGGTAGCGGTGTTCCGCCTTGGTGCACTTCGTCGACGGTATCGGGGGTGCGGCCGTCTACTAAAGTTTGCGACGAGCATTCGATCAGGATGTCGGGAATCTTGTTGAATTACCCGACTTGATATTGAAAAGTGTTTTCGATTTTGAGACTAAAATGCGGGGTTTATAATTGTTAGGCATGCGATGTCTAAGTAATTCATTTGGTCAGGCATGCGATGTCTGAAGAGGTTGCGGATTCCAACTGTTGTAGTTTTACACTTTCTTTTCTGTGACCGTAAGTGTAATATGTGATATCGCCGGTTTCGTTGCTATATGTCAACGACAATTGGGATGCGCATATTTACTTACGTTGATGACATGTGATGTTATGTGTTGCTGGATATGTTATATTGGATCGTCGTGTTTGAATAGCCGGGGGTTTTTATGTGAGATGAGTGTTTTTCATTTTCATTCATGTAAAAACTTGTATGTAATATTCTTTTATTGGGGCGCTTCCAGGTTGCGGAAGTAGTCACCTTTTGTATATTATTTACTTTTCCGCACTAGGATAGACCCAAGGAGGAGGGCACAAGTAACCGGGTTCTGGAGTCCAGTGGGTGACCAACTCGAGGAGTCGAGTCCGGGTCTCCTAACTCTAGAATTGGTAGGGTTGCTTGCCGCTCTCGTAGGGGTCTAGGGGTGTGGGTTTGGCTATTCATCACGACCGTGGAATCCGTGTTTTATACTGGCTCGTATTGAAAACACGGACGTCCTAGTATATCCAATATTTCATATGATTCTTCTGTTGCGATATCTGTGATGTGATCATGAGATGTTCTATGATAGATACAGTATATAGTATATATGATATATTATATAGACGTTACTTATGTTTTACACCCGCGCTAGCCCTGCCCTGCTCTGCCGTTAGTTACCTAACCTAACGGTGCACGAGGGGACATCGAGGCGAATGCGGATGGCATAAGTGTACGTCGTATTTATCTGTGTTGTTTAGGTACTTAAATGATGGGACTTCATTAATGTGATTAATGAAAAGAAAAGAAACCTAAGATGTTGTAGAATCGAATTTCAAAATAAAACAGGTAGCTACAGTTCTTGCTTTGCACAGAGGTATATGTGATATATCCTGCACCTTATTCGATGAGGAAAGGACCGAGATCCCTTCACCGGGAGTGACTCCTTTAGCAATAACTGGCAGATGCTACACACTCGGTTTGTATTTTGATTGCTTTTAAGTGTTTTTGCTTTGCACAGTGATATATATGATATATCCCGCACCTCATTCGACGAGGAAAGGACCGACGATCCCTTCACCGGGAGTGACTTCTTTAGCAAAACTAGAAAAGCCTCAAAAACACTCCATTTAAAAAAAAATCATTTGATTCTACAACGATATCAAGTTCATTACGCAATAGGTTTTCAGAAAAACCTGTCGTAGCCCTCCGTCATTTCAGATAAGTAGTAGTTTGTATTCGTGCTGCGTTTGTTGGCCTTTGTCAAGGCGCAGTGTGCGGTAGCTAACTGGTGCTTATCTGCTTATGCATATGATGCTGATTGAGTTAGGGTAGTCGTGCGACCTTGTTGGCCTTTGTCAAGGGCCGTGCGGGTGGGTTTAATTCAATCAGGAAATGACGGGTTGAACTTGACTAGCATCCTATGGTTTGTTGGCCTTTGTCAAGGTCATAGGAGGTTAGGGGCAAAATATTATCGGGAATTTCAAGTGTTGAAATTTGCGATGAGATTGCATACCTTCTATGAGATAGTTGGATCCCGATACCCGCTGCGAGTAAGAGTTACTCCTGGGAGAGTTTTATACATTACAATTAGCCGATCAAGTAGGTGTCTAGAAAGGTGTCAACGGGGTTACGCCTCTGGGAAAACGAGGTTTACACTAATTAGGTTCGTGCGAAAGCACGGGGGACCTCCCTCAAAGTACCGACACTGGCCTGGCTGAAAGATTGGCGAACTTGTAGTGTGTAATTAATCCCGGCTAGTCTTTCCTTTTAGGGTTTGAAGGAAGATTTGATAAAAAGCAGTGGGAGCCATCCTGATTAGATAAAATATTAACCAATCTATTCTTGCAAGAGCGCACGCTGAGTGTTTTCTTCTCTCTCTCTCCTGGTAGCGACCATGTCACGCCTTAATCAAGATAATAAAACGGATATATTGACCGAACCCGCTTGTTATACTGAGCTGGGGAACGTTGGTCCCGCTCCAACTTATAATTGTTATAAGACAGAGCAGGAAATTGGGGAATGCCAGAATTCTCGTGCCGCCCAAACGAAGATAGTGCATGCTGATGCATCATCTTCGGGTGTGTTCATTATATAGAACTGTTTCTCAGTGTCCTTTACGTCCTGGATATATGATACCGGATCAGGATCCCGCATATGTAATATGTTACATAGAGCTATAGAAAGGTAAAGAACTGAGAACGGGTGATGAGTTTCATGAGGCAGAGAACGGGGCAAGTGTTGCAGCCAAGTCTGTTGGTTACTGTCACCCTGTATTACAATACATTGATTCTGAACGAATGTTATTAGATACCGAACCTGTTATGCAAAATCATATCTGTCTCTTTATTAGTAAAGAAACGATAAAATTTTGTATTGTTGGATAATGTTTTGAACATTTCCTATATCAAAAGTTGATCGGTTCAGGCACGTTATCTAAAAGCATTGATGTTCTAAATCAAACTACAGTTCTTTAGTATACAGAACACACACAAGAGGAAGAGTTCAGAAATGAACGGATCCTTCTTAAGGTATTGTAGACTAGGTCAGATCAATGTGACCTGACTAGCTAGAGTTTCATAAAGATGCATATTTAAATTAGTTTGAATTTACATCTTGTGAAACTTGCCAGTCATGTCACAGAGATGAGATGACCATAGCTCCATTTATTAGAAACAGAGAAAGAGTTAGTAAACTCTTGGGATGATACATGTTGATGTATGTAAGGTCCCCTGTCTACACATGCCAGGACTGGTTCTTTATACTTCATTATATTCTCTGATAATCTCTTAAGATTCAGTCATATGTTCCCGTTGAAACACAAGTCCGAACCTTTTGAGATATTCATAGAATATAAGTAAGAAGTAGAGAACCGAAATACGGGTATAAGTATTATATCCTTTGATGAGATCAAGGAGGAGAATACTTGAGCACGGAATTCCAGGACTATTCTAAAGGAGAATGAGATTCTCTCTCAGCATTACTCCTCCGTATACACCATAGTACGATGGTATATCGGGGCGGAGCAGATACACCCTATTTGATAAGGTGTGCTCTATGATGAGTACTACTGAGTTACCTATTTCCTTTTGGGAGTTATGCACTTGAGAAGCTGCATACCTATTGAATAGGGTTCGAATCAAATCAGTTGCCTACCACTTCATATGTGATATGGAAAGGGAAGAGCCCATCTCTTAAGATAGTTAAGATTTGGGGTTGTCCGGCCTATGTCTAAAAGCAAAATCTGGACAAGCTCGAGGCAAGGTCTGTAATAGTAGAACTGGAAAGGTTCCAGCTATACAAACTACAGCAGATGATTTGGTACAACCAGAGGATTCAGTAGAAACCAACGAACCTCAGCCTCTCCGCCGATCTAGTAGGGTTCCTCACCCACCTGAGAGATACTTCGGTTTCTCTATGACAGTGGGAGCGAGGAATGCATCATGAGATGATGACCCAACTAGTTTCGAGCTGGCCATCAAGAGTGAGACTCTGTAAGAATGGCTGGATGTTTATCGATCTGAGATGGAATCCTTATACACCAACAAAGTATGGACTTTGGTTGCTATATCTGAAGGGTTAAATCCCCATCAGGAGCAAGTATATCTTGAGAAGATTACTTGGTGTACATGGAAAAGTTGAGACTTTCAAAGCTAGACTTGTTAAAGGTTTGCATCATTGACCAGGCGTGGATAATGATGAAACCTTTTCAAGTATCTATGCTTAAGTCCATCCAGATCCTACTTACCACGGCTACATACCATGACTACGATATCTGGTGGTTGGGTGTCATGACTGCTTTTCTAAATGATATTTTGGAAGAGAGCGTCTATAAGTACACAGCCAGAGGGCTTCGTAGACAGTGGGAGCAGCGGAAACGTGTGCAAGATGCTTTATAGGATAAAGCAGGCATCGCGGAGTTGGAACATCTGTTTTGATGAAGTAGTCAAACAGTTTGACATCATCAAAATGGTAGATGAACCTTGTATAAACAAAAAGGTAGTAGGGAGTATGGTGACGATCCTCGTAGAGTACGTGGATGACATACTCTTGATAGGGAAGGAGTTTCCTATGCTACGCTCGATCAATCTCCGATTATCACTATGATTCTCCATATAGGATCAAACTGATACCTCCTAAATCCTAAGTTTTGGATCTATGAGATAGATTTAATTGGATATTAGGATTCTCACTAGTTGTAGTGAGATAGTATCAATTGATCCTGGGGAGAATCACTGGAAGTGTTCCAGGGTGATAAAGACGACTGAATGTCAGTCGCAGGCATTGTCTTTTCCCTCAGTAAAGGGACGGTATGTTGGAAGAGTTCCAAGCTAGATACCGTGACATACTAGACGATAAAGGCAGGATACATCGCTACTTAAGATGCTACCAAAGAGGCTGTTTGGGTGAATATAGGTTCATGAGATGAACTATGTTCCTCCCATTGTGAGACAATGGAGTTGTGGCTTATGCCAAGGAACACCGGTCCCATCAGTGATCCAGACATATTCTAAGGCAGTATCACCTGATCATGGAGATGATTGATCTCCAGGGGATCGAGGTAAGGAGAGTAGATTCTGAGGACAACACAGCGGATCCACTCACAAAGGCCTGTTCCCAAAGAGAGATTTTTTTATGGGATGGTTGAGTATGAGATACTGCAACCACTGCTACAGATGGCCCTAGTGCAAGTGTGAGATTGTTAGTTATATGTATGCCCTAGAGGCCATTACTGTACATAGGATGTATATTGTAGTGGATGCTGGGACATATATAGGGAGGACTTTCTTGCTCGACATGATAGTATGCTATCTGGTTGAACTTTACCTTAACGTGTATACTGATTGTCTCTCTGTTACATGTTGGTAAAGCCCTTAGGATGTGTGCTTGACTACCTGGACTATGATGCGGATCATACTAGTGGGGACATGGTAGTCCATAAGTACATCCTTCAAAGTCCCTAGTCGTGGGTGTATCGAGACGGGGCATCGATATACCAGAGTAGACTAGCGTATACCTTCTCGACCCATACAGATGGGCGATGGATGATCCCATATCCATTGGTGTTTGACATCAGAGATGATATACGGGTGCTCAGTAGAGACTGGGTACACTGGACGGACTCGCCGAGAACTCCCAGATGGTATTATACCTCACGTCAGATGGCAGTTCTCTGGTGACACTGGTACAGAGTAGTCTGTTGACCCGAGATCGTCATAGAGTCTTGTGTGGTTCCCACTGTGCTTTGATTTCCATCTTACCACGTCCAAGAGGGCGTGCAAAACGGTGGTTTTTGGGTACAGTCCCGAGTCACATGGAGGCAATGAGCGATAGGAGGGGATTCGTCTCTCCCGGTATAGAGGGTTGATGTTGCGCCGTGTTCGATTGGCTATAACAGGAAATCCCTGGCCAGGGTTGCTGAGATTTACTGGTAAGTATTACCAGTAGTTTCTCGAACAGTTATAGACCTCATATCGACACGACTTATTGAGCTATTGGGGTCTGACGTTTACCACCCCTAGGCGAGATATGCGACATATCAGACGATCAGACCGGACTGTACGGTAGTGTTACTGGTCGGATTCACTGGAGTGTGAGCGGGCTTGCTCGTCGATCTTCAGATCGCTCAATACCCGGGTGGCCGTTACGTTTAGAAGACCGCTTGCGGCTTGTGGGTGTTTGATATGATCATCATCTGCTGCCGGCGTATTGACGAGTCTTTAGAGTCCTACACAGAGGTTTCCTGGCTCAAGCGAAACGAAATAGGAGCGCATATGAGATATGTGCGGGACCGAGAATAATGCGTGTATGTGATACCGTATTCTATTCTCGCGATGATTGTACAGAATGGTTGTATGCGAAATAACCTAGGTATCGAATCAAGTATTGATTCGATAAGCCGATACATTGAATACTAGTCGGTTGTGTGCGACATGACCGGATCATTGAATCAAGTGTTGATTTAATGATTTAATGCATAATTATATATTTGATATATTACTTTGCACTAACTAGTATTGGTTCACTTTAAACGGATTTTCTCACTTGGTTTGTGCACATTGTATATGTGATATACTTTTGTACACTTGATTGTATCATGTTTGATGATACATGTTTAACTATAGTTAAGTGTAATGAATTAAGCCATGGTTAAACTAATGATTAGGGTTTTCTTTTTATTACTTATTTATTTATTTTGAATAGATAAGAAAAGAATGGTTGCTAATTTTGGAGTTTAGGTGAAGCTTCATGAAGCTTTGACTTTGTAACCATTCTTGTCTTCATCTTAAACCCTAACCATTAATCTAACCTTGGTTAATTCTCTACACTTGACCATAGTTCTAATATGATAAGTATTCATTTTCTTTTCAAAATATAATTAACTTATCATATTTCTTTCTTCTTCTTCTTCATCTTCTTCACATGAAGAAAGTTCACTTCATCAATGGTGATTGATGAAAACAAGTGAGAAATCCAATTCTAAAGTCTACCCACTTCCTATTTCTTCATCCTCTACTTCTTGCCAAGTAGTAGAGTGTGTTCTCTTCACAAGTTTTTGGACTTGGTGAAGTCGGAGCTTGATTTAGCGATGCCTCGACGTAGATCATCTTCGGCATGGACATCGACGACCTAGCTTGCCCATTCTCCGACGAAGCCGACGCTTGAGCCCGGATTTGATTTGGACAGCGGAGAGGACCTCGTTGCGGAGCTATGGAGGTGGAGCACCGGATCTACAAAGGTTGTATTTCCGTATCTTGTAGTTAAGTGTTAACTAGTTAGCTTTTTAGCCTAGTTTTCTAGCAAACGATCCGTAGTCGGGTCTCTCGGCACCCATAAATTTTTATATTGGCATGTTCGATGCCTTGTGAGACCTCACTAGGGTGCCTAGGAACCCTACAGCCCTCAGCCGAGGCAGGAGATTTACTGGTAGTTATTCCGGTAGTATCTCAGGGTGTTCTGGGCTACACTCCGACATGACTTGTACCGCTTTTGGGGGTCTGACTTTTACCAACCCCCTAGGCCCGCCATGCGATGCTCATAGACGAACGGACCGGACTGTACGGATATTATCACTGACAGGCTCAGTATGGTGTCAGGATGAGTTCGCTCATCGACGTCCCTTTTGGTCAATAGCTGGTGGCTCGTCACGTATTGGCTTATACCTCTAACGTGCTAGTGGTTAAATCCACAACCAACGTGTTGACGAGTCTTTAGAGTGCCCCACATTCAGTTGCTCAAGTTTTCGGGCGAAACACTGTAAAGGCCGTATGGAGATATGGCAGGGTTCGATAAGATACGTGCGGTATTGCACGGATCAGGATCGAACGGATATTACTAGCCGGCTTTGGTTTAATCCAGATCCTAGTATAGTACAGTATAGATTTTGTCTCATTGCATTTGTATTCGGTCGAAATACAAATGCGGGTGTTATACACAGTAGCAGGGTTTTCCTGTAATTTATTACGGGACCAGTTTTCTGGAGTTGCCAGTTTGCTTTCCGTTTCGGCCATATTTCTTTGTATCTTTCATTGGCCGAAGATTGGTGGAGGAGGGCTTATTTGCATTTGTGCAAATAAGCAATTTGGAAGGGGGTCTTTGCATTTTATTGTATCATGATGTTGCACCATCCATTGACTTGACTTTTTGCTTCATGATAGTTTTCATGATTGCTTGACTTTGGACATCATGATGGTTGTGGTGGAGTGTTGGGTTTTGTTGTGATCATCGGATTCTCTCATCATCACTTGCTTCCATCATTGCATTCCACCCACCCCTTGACCTTGCTCTCTCTCTCCACTCACACATGAAGAGGGGCCGGCCACTTTTTTAGGATGAGGGGATTCATTTTTCATGTGTGGCATTTTGGCTTTCTAATGGTGCTAAGAAAAAGCTCTCTAGTTCATCTCAAAAATCGATTCCTCCACCATCTCAAAAGGCAACCTCCATGAACCCCAAAATGAGACATGGTTCTACACACATTCTACAGCAAACCTTGGGCACGTCGGCTCGCCAACTTCGTGCCCGAGTTGCCTCGGTATAGAGGCGGGAGCCCGTAAAAGAAGCCGGCGACGTGGTGCCCTTCCGGCGACGTGGTGGAGACCGGAGATTCCGCGGGAGATCGGGACGACGACGAGAAGACCGGAGGACACGGATCAGTCGGTATATCTCTCTTCCCCATCTTGTAGTTAGTTAGGACTAGTTAATGGTTCGATCCGGGTTCTAGTGCGCGGTGGTGCCGGTTCCAGAAAAATTAAAGTTAACCATCGCTTCTGCATTTGGCCTCGGAATGGAGGCCGGGGCGCCGCTGTGCACTTACAGTGGTATCAGAGCCTCGCCATTAACATAGTCTAGCTTTGTCTAATGTGTTTTACTTTTCCGATCGAACAAAATTCCAAAAACCCGCATTTTCTTCACATCAGTTTCTGTCGAAATTTTTTGTAGTCCAAAAATTTTTCACGTTGTAAAATTGTGATGTACTGGAAGTTCTAAGCACTCTATAGAAATTCGACACAGTAACTCGACTTCTGAAGCGCGGAACTGGGGCCAAACCCCCCTTTGGGCCGCAGTTCCGCCGCACAATGATGTCCTTGCTGTATCATATTTCTGCAGTCGCTTTCTGGGTTGAAAATAGGGGTTTTGGAATATTATTTTAGGCCCAGAATTTCTTGATGTGCTATAGTAGTACTTGGGGCCCACTTGATAAAATTTAATCGATCGGATATTTTAAACACATTAGTTCACAGTATTTACATTATATCTGCGACCGTGAATGTCATTTGATCGGTAAATCCTGTCTAACTGCTATAGCCCGGTTAGACGGATTTGCGAACGTGACTTTCACGTTGATGTTCTGTGATTTTTCTGTGATGTTGCTGATTGGTCGTAGGGGATAGCCTGGATGCAATGCTAGTACAGTTTTGTTGTATTATGTACATTTGATATTGCGGGGCGAGCGTCCGACATGTGGACTGCCATCACTGCCCGTTTGTATTATTATTTTAGGGCACGACCAGGTTGCGGTCGATGTACCCGTTGTATGTATATTTTACTTTCTGTACTAGGATTACCCCGCGGAGGGGTGCACGGATAGCCGGGTTCTAGAGGGAAACGAGCCCGCATCTCATGGCATTGAGACGGAGGGGGCTTCACTCTAGAATTGGCGGGCTATTCGCCGCACTCGTAGGGGGTACAGGTTGACTCAGGAAGGGTGCCCAAGTTACCGGATTCCGTGAAGTGCTGGGTGGTCCATTCACGTAGCTGAAGGGGCTGCCTCGCTTCAGGTTTTGGCGGGTAACTTGTCGCGCCCGTAGGGGTCTAGGATTTCATTGCACAGGCTATCCACACGACCAGGGGAACGTCGGGTTTCAGTAGTGGCTCTGTGAAAACCGGGGATCCCAGATATCTGTATTGTTCTGTGATGCCGTAGATTTCTGTGATATTGCATTTTTATCACGCCTTGAGCGAATATAATATATTAGTATATATATTAGTAGATGTTGTATATGTTTTGCATCCGCGCTAGTCCAGTCCCCGTTCTGTCGTTAGTTAGCTAACCTAACGGGTAATGACGGGACCCAGTGGCGAATGCGGATGGCATATACGTACATCAGTATATTTTCGTTCTTTTTGGTGTGATCAATTGATGGGACTGCGTTGATTCGGATCAATGCAAGTTAAAACAAACCTAATCTGATGTTGTTGGAACAATTTTCAAAAAGCTGTTATTGCAAGGACGTTCACTTTTGTTTTGCATCGTGGTATTCAGTTGGAATATCCTGCTCCTCAGTCGACGAGGCAAGGGTCGAAATCCCTTCACCGGGAGTGACCCCTTGGACAAAAGTTTGCGTCAGGGCATTAACTTCACTATAGCCGATTACTTTTGCTTTGCATCGTGGTATTCAGTTGGAATATCCTGCACCTCATTCTACGGGGAAAGAGCCGAGATCCCTTCACCGGGAGTGACCTCTTTAGCAACGGTTTTCGTTACTATATTTTCAAAAAGCTATCCGTTCCTTCAACGATATCAAGTTCATTACATTAAAGGTTTTCGCCATAAACCATTCGTAGCCCTCCATCATTTCAGCTAAATATTCGGTAGTATTCAAGCTATGTATTTTGACCTCACGCCAAGGCATAGTGTTTGGTAGCTGCCGGGTATTTATCTGTTGCATAGATAGATGCGTTGGTTTGGGACAGTCGTACTACTATTTTGGCCTATGTCAAGGGTATGTACGGGTGGGTTCAAATTAACCTGGACAATGATGGGTAGAACTTGACATGTGACTTATGATATTTTGACCTCACGCCAAGGTCATAAGAGCATGGGGCAGAAATCACATCGGGAGTTTCAAAAGAACTGAAACTTGCCAGATATGCGCATACCTTCTGGAGTGTGATGACGTGAGCGGATTCCGTCACGTTATCATGCGGTGATAGTTGGATCTCGATTCCCACTGATGAGTTTGTTTACTCCTCGGGTGACCCCGACTAATTCTTCTTTCAGGTTTGGAGGAGAATTTGAGGTGACAGTGGTAGGTTTCCAGATTAGATAAATTGGTAACCATTCTGATCTAGGTTAGAGTGCACGCTGAGTGTTTCTTTTCTCTCTCTCTTTAGCAGCGACCATTGACCCGACCCTAAGACTATGACTCAGTGACCAAAATTAACCGAACCTTCTTGAACACTGGCTTTTGGATTGTCAGAGTTGCAAACCTCATTGCCACTCCTACTTTTACCCTTTTCTCTAAGACACCCCATATTACTACGAACGTCCACTTCCATTGGACAAAACCATCATATGGTTAGATACAAACTCGAAAGAATTTATTCGAGGATGGTTTCAGGTTCTGGAGAAAACGGATAGGACTATTCAGTTGTCTTTTCCTTTTACCTTCTCTCAGGTTGCGAGTACTCCTTGGTTTAGGAGATAGTACACCTATTACGCAAATTGGATAGTCTTCTTCCAAACCTTAGGCTGGTGCCGAACGGTGGGGAATGAAGAAAACCAATTAGCATAACGATGGTGTGCAGAAGGTATTAAGTTAAGACAAAGCAAGGGATTAGTAAGAGGGCAAAGAAAATTGCGACTGATATTCACGACCAAACCAAGTATTTCTTTACCACTCCCACTTCACCTTTGTATTTCTCCAGGACACTCCGTATCACTACGAAGATCCACAGTTTATTGGATACTCCATCGTATGGTTATATACGAACTCGAAAGGAACTTGTTCCAGTTCGGGGATGGATTCTGGTTCAGGAGAAATAGGAATAAGGTTTATTCGGTTGTCTTTTATCTTCACCTTCTCTTGCATTGCGAGTGTTCCTAGGATTAGGACAGTACACCCATTATGCTTATTGGATAGTCTTCTTCCAAACCATAGGCTGGTGCCGAACGGTAGGGAAGGAAGAAAACCATTTGACCTAAAGGGGTGTGCAGAAGGTAATGACTAAAGATATATAAAGGAATTCGGAGAGGTGGCAAAGAATTATACGGTTACAATCGTGAATCTGGAAGAGGCATTACTAGGAATACCGGGATACCCCATCTAAACATTTCAATGTTTCAGTTTCACTGTGTACTGTTAAAGGAAAACTAATTTCCCAATTAGTCCTTACTCCAGGGTATGTATTTACCAGGTATGATTCTCACATCTATATGGTTTTACAGATGATGAGTGGGAGTAGGTTAGTGGGAATTAGGTGATCATCCTCATTATATCGGGATTCGTTGTAATCGGTGATATTTGAGGAAATCACCTGGGCTGTTTGCCGGTCAGCAAATATTCGGTTTTGAATATCCGCTGTTATGCACCAATTTCAAATCGACATATCTGTACGTCTATTTTCATAGAGTGAGATATACCTTTTTGAAATTATGTCTGTGACATTTACCTATATCAGTGGATGGTTAAGTAAGGAGCATTAAACAACGGTGTAATTCTTCTTAACCATAAGTACAGTTTTCAACCTACGACACACAGTGATTGAGTTATCAGACTCAAGGGACTTATACAGAGTATTGTATGTTGTCCAGGGTCCATCAGGACAGAGGGGTTGGTCCTCGTACTATATTCGGTTTACTTATGACTTCTCTAGTTTTTAGACAAGTGTTTCGTGGAAACACAGGGTCCGAATTTTGAGAAGTTATAGGTATATGGATAAAGTAGAGAACCAGGTACTACAAGTATCGGGATTCTTCAGAGTGATCGAAGATGTAGATACTTGTCTATGGTATTCAGTTGATAGTAATGATTAAGAGAACTTGCTTCTCTTTCAGGTTACTCATAATTGGAAGCATTCCTAAGTTGAGTAACGCTGATCGGCCTCCTTCCATTTAGTTGACATGCACTGGAGACAGCTGCATGATTTGAATCTGGTTCAATTAAATCAGTGCCTCTGGTTCTATATTGGATATAGAACAGTTCATATCTTAACGATGTTAAGGTACGGGGAGTTGTCCGGTTTATGATTAAAACCATACACTGGACAACTCAAGGCACGTTTCTGTAATGGCTGTTTGTGGGTTGACCCAGGCTATGACGCGGGTTGACTTTCGACCATCTGGATGAACAATAGCAATATTGTTCTAGACTCGCCACAGTTTTAATAAAAAATGGATTTTTTCAGAAAACAGTAGTGGGAGTATGGTAGAACTGGAAGTGATTCCAGAACCACAAACGATTACTGAAGATTTGATTGGAACCTAAAGATTCAATCTGGTTTGACATTTCATTGGCCACTCCGCAGATAAAGTGGGTAACTTCAGGCACCCGAGAGATACTTCGGTAGCCTCAAGGATGGTGACAGGGAAGTTCTTGTTTACCCAGATTTGCCATTGCTGTTGTTCCAGACTGTGAGACCCGGCAGGAGGATGAGTATAGCGTCGTTCTAAACTTGCTTTAGAAGTGTACGTCTATATGACTCTGCCAGAGGGTTGTCGTAGTCAGTGGGAGCAGCGGAAGCATTGGTGGACAAGTGGCTTATGTCTATTTATAGACTAAAGCAGATATAGCGGAGATAGATCATCTATTTCTGATGTGACAGTCAGGGGTTTGACTTCATCAGAATAGGGGATGGATCTGTTGAGAAGGTAGTAGAGTGTGATGTCCTGGTATTTGGATGACATACACAGAGTAGGATGTGATATTCTTATACTACGATCGGTTATACTTTGGTCGTCACACAGTGGTTTCTCCACATGGGACTTGGACATTATATCAGACATACTGGTTACTAGATCTATGGTTTTAGATCTAGATTTGGGTGGTTTCCCAATTAAGGGTACTTAGACAGCATTCTAAGAGTATTTAGAATGGACGACTCCTGGCACGGTAGTGTACCTGCAGGTGATGCAGTCACCCTCTCTAAAGGTGTCTTACAGACTAAAGGGGAGAGGGATGTGCATGATTGGCAGATCACTTGCTTAGGCAATTGAGTCAATCATGAGATGTCAAGTACCACACCAGATGTTGTTCTTGCAGTAGATGCAATAAGTTGATATTGATCCAATCTTGGAGAAACAATCGGAAGCAGCTTTAGAACATAAGTGGATGTTCTAGGGATATGATAACGACAGCCTCATTCAGGAGACAGTTATCATTCCAGGCTTCCAAGGTGACCTGGACGATAAGGAGGTTGTCAGAGTTATAGTTTTTCCTTCTGACAAGGGGCAGTATTTTGGACAGGTGGTCCAAGGCTATACTGAGGGAGGTATGGCGCAGGATACTGATTAAGTTCAGTTTACGATACAGTCTAAGAAGTTTGGATATGGAGTTCATTAATGAGATAGGTCCCATCAGAAATCCAGACACATTCTAAGACAGGTATTGCTCATTTCGGGAGATGGCTTTCTCCGTGAATATGAGATATAGAGAGACATAGAAAGAAACATCAAAGCGGTTCCACTCACTGAGGCTATTCCTTGAACGCAATAGTTTCGCAAACGAGCTTTGTGAGACTGACAAGTAGAGGAGTTGGGTGTTCGGTATCACACGGGCTGTGAATATGCGACATCGCAATAATTAGCCTTGATTGCAAGTGGGAGATTGTTGGAGATAGTGCCCTCAGAGTCAATTATTGGATCGCAGGCACGTGATTGCAATGATTGAGGGAGGACCTGTCCTAGTAGGACAGTCTTACTCGAGATGATAGTATGCTATCTGGTTTATCTTTATCATCGTGTACTGCTTTAGGTGACCTGACACGTCGCTATTACACGTTGATAGAGCCCCTAGGATTCTTGCTTGACCACCAGCAGTATGAGGGCGATCATATAAGTGGGAGCTGGTAGTCTATAAGCACATCCTTAAATGGTCCCTAGTCGTGGGAGTTTCGAGACAGGGCATCGATACTCCAGAGTAGACTAGTGTATACAGTCGAGACCCCGACGAGGGGCGGTGGCCGGTCTCACAAGCCACTGGTGTCAGTTGGATCACCTAAGATGTATACAGGTGCTCATTGGGTTATGAGTACACCGGACAGGACTCGCCGGGAACATGCTAGTTGGTCTTATACCTGACGTCAGATAGCAGTTCCCTGGTGACATGTGTACAGGTTAGTTCATCGAACTGGGGATCGTCATTTGTCTCTTGTGAGTTCCCACTGTACTTTGATTACTACCCTACCACGCTCAAAGGAGACGTGCAAACAGGTTTTAGTTGGGTACTGTCCCGAGCCACATGGAGGCAGTGAGCGGATCTTCAGGGGTTCGTCTCTCCCGGTATTGGGGGTGAGGTCGTGCTGTGTCTAGGAGAGCCATTACACGAAGCCCTCGGCCGAGGCAGGAGATTTACTGGTAGGCATTCCAGTAGTATCTCAGGGTGTTCTGGGCTACACTCCGACACGACTTGTACCGCTTTTGGGGGTCTGACTTTTACCAACCCTCTAGGCCCGCCATGCGATGCTCATAGATGAACAGACCGGACTGTACGGATATTGTCACTGACAGGCTCAGTAGGGTGTCAGGATGAGTTCGCTCATCGACGTCCCTTTTGGTCAATAGCTGGTGGCCCGTCACGTATTGGCTTATACCTCTGACGTGCTAGTGGTTAAATCCACAACCAAGGTGTTGACGAGTCTTTAGAGTCCCCCACATTCAGTTGCTCAAGTTTTCGGGCGAAACACTGTAGAGCCCGTATTGAGATATGGCAGGGTTCGATCAGATACGTGCGGTATTGCACGGATCAGGATCGAACGGATATTACTAGCCGGCTTTGGTTTAAGCCAGATCCTAGTATAGTACAGTGTAGATTTTGTCTCATTGCATTTGTATTCGGTCGAAATACAAATGCGGGTGTGTATACACAGTAGCGGGGTTTTCCTGTAATTTATTACGGGACCAGTTTTCTGGAGTTGCCAGTTTGCTTTCCGTTTCGGCCATATTTCTTTGTATCTTTCATTGGCCGAAGATTGGTGGAGGAGAGCTTATTTGCATTTGTGCAAATAAGCAATTTGGAAGGTGGTCTTTGCATTTTATTGTATCATGATGTTGCACCATCCATTGACTTGACTTTTTGCTTCATGATAGTTTTCATGATTGCTTGACTTTGGACATCATGATGGTTGTGGTGGAGTGTTGGGTTTTGTTATGATCATTGGATTCTCTCATCATTACTTGCTTCCATCATTGCATTCCACCCACCCCTTGACCTTGCTCTCTTTCTCCACTCACACATGAAGAGGGGCCGGGCACTTTTGTAGGATGAGGGGATTCATTTTTCATGTGTGGCATTTTGGCTTTCTAATGGTGCTATGAAAAAGCTCTCTAGTTCATCTCAAAAATCGATTCCTCCACCATCTCAAAAGGCAACCTCCATGAACCCCAAAATGAGACATGGTTCTACACACATTCTACAGCAAAGTTTGGGCACGTCGGCTCACCAACTTCATGCCCGAGTTGCCTCGGTATAGAGGCGGGAGCCCGTAAAAGAAGCCGGTGACGTGGTGCCCTTCCGGCGACGAGGTGGAGACCGGAGATTCCGCGGGAGATCGGGACGACGACAAGAAGAACGGAGGACACGGATCAGTCGGTATATCTCTCTTCCCCATCTTGTAGTTAGCTAGGACTAGTTAATGGTTCGATCCGGGTTCTAGTGCGCGGTGGTGCCGGTTCAAGAAAAATTAAAGTTAACCATCGCTTCCGCATTTGGCCTCGGGATGGAGGCCGGGGCGCCGCTGTGCACTTACAATTTATTCTCTCTCCTGCTCTTCCTCTCTCTCATGCTCTCCCCTCTCATGTGTTGAGAAACACTTGAGCTTGAGAAAAACCTCTTCTTGATAATTTCTACTCTCATCTAAGGTTCTAGGATTAGCACTTCTAGCACTTTAGTTACTTCTAGCTTGAAGTTTAAGCCAAAGGTTGAGGCTCTCGGGTGGATCCTTCTTCGACTCGAGAAGGCGACATGGTGATCTCTTTCTTCCACTCCACGGAGCAAGGAGAGAAGGAAATAAAGCCCAAGGTATAACCTTTCTACCCTATAGCTAAATATAGTTAGCTTTTAGTTAGTTTTTGTTTAGCAAAGATCCTCCTTAGTTAGTCCATGTTGCCTAGCATGATAAAAATCCAATTTTTATTCCGTTTTCCGCCTCCCCGCAAGCACCGGGGTGGGCAACGTGGATTTACACATCCACACTGAACAACAACCATCATCAAAACCATGTCACACAAAAGTCAAGCCATCATGAAGTGAGGAAGTCAAATGAAGTCAAATGATGGTGCAACCATCATGATACAAGGATATGCAAATAACACCCTCCACAAATGCTTATTTGCACAAATGCAAATAAGCCCACCTCCACCAATCTTCGGCCAATGAATGATACAAAGAAATATGGCCGAAACGGAAAGCAAACTGGCAACTTCTAAAAACTGATCCCGTAATAAATTATAGGAAAACCCCGCTACTGTATATACATACCCGCATTTGTATTCCGACCGAAATACAAATGCAAAGAGACAAAATCTACACTGTCTAATACTAGGATCCGGCTTAAGCCAAAGCCTGCTAGTATTAACCGTCCGATCCTGATCCGTGCAATGCCGCACGTATCTGATCGAACCCTGCCATATCTCCATATGGCCTCTACAGCGTTTCGTCCGAAACTTGAGTAACTGTGTGTGTGGTGGACTCTAAAGACTCGTCAATACTATGGCTGTGGATTTAACCACTAGCACGTCAGAGGTATTAGCCATACATAACGGGCTACCAGCTATTGACCAAAAGGGACGTCAATGAGCGAACTCATCCTGACACCCTACTGAGCCTGTCAGTGACAATATCCGTACAGTCTGGTCCGTTCGTCTATGAGCATCGCATGGCGGGCCTAGTGGGTTGGTAAAAGTCAGACCCCCAAAAGCGGTACAAGTCGTGTCGGAGTGTAGCCCAGAACACCCTGAGATACTACTGGAATACCTACCAGTAAATCCCCTGCCTTGGCCAAGGACTTTCATGTACTGGCTCTCCTAAACACAGCGCGATCTCACCCCCAATACCGGGAGAGACGAACCCCTGAAGATCCGCTCACTGCCTCCATGTGGCTCGGGACTGTACCCAACTAAAACCTGTTTGCACTTCTCTTTTGAGCGTGGTAGGATAGTAATCAAAGTACAGTGGGAACTCACACGAGACAAATGACGATCCTCAGGTCGATGAACTAACCTGTAAACATGTCACCAGGGAACTGCTATCTGACATCAGGTATAAGACCAACTAGCATGTTCCCGGCGAGTCCTGTCCAGTGTACTCATAACCCAATGAGCACCTGTATACATCTTAGGTGAACCAACTGACACCAGTGGCTTGTGAGACCGGCCACCGCCCCTCGTCGGGGTCTCAACTGTATACAATAGTCTACTCTGGAGTATCGATTCCCTGTCTCGGAACTCCCACGACTAGGGACCTTTTAAGGATGTGCTTGTAGACTACCAGCTCTCACGTATATGGTCGCTCTCATACTGCTGGCAGTCAAGCAAGAATCCTAGGGGCTCTATCCACGTGTAATAGCGACCTGTCAGGTCACCTAATGCAGTACACGAAGATAAAGGTAAACCAGATAGCATACTATCATCTTGAGTAAGACTGTCCTACTAGGACAGGTCCTCCCTCAATCATTGCAATCACGTGCCTGTGATCCAATAATTGACTCTGAGGGCACTATCTCCAACAATCTCCCACTTGCACTCAAGGCTAATTATTGCGATGTCACATACTCACAGCCGGTGTGATACCGAACACCCAACTCCCCTACTTGTCAGTCTCACAAAGCTCGTTTGCGAAACTACTGCGTTCGAGGAATAGCCTCAGTGAGTGGATCCGCTCTGATGTTTCTTTCTATGTCTCTCTATATCTCATGTTCGCGGAGAAAGCCATCTCCCGAAATGAGCAATACTTGTCTTAGAATGTGTCTGGATGTCTGATGGGACCTAGCTCATAAATGAACTCCAAATCCAAACTTCGTAAACTGTATCATCAACTGAACTTAATCAGTATCCTGCGCCATGCCTCCCTCAGTATCCCCTTGGACCACCTGTCTAAAATACTGCCCCTCATCAGAGGGAAAACTATAACTCTGACGGTCACCCTGCCGTCCAGGTCACCTTGGAAGCCTGGAATGACAGTTGTCTCCTGAATGAGGCTGTCGTTATTGTAGGGTGTTTTTCGTCACCCCATTGAGATGGGAATACGCGCGCGCTTGTCAGGCGTACTACAGATTCCCCCTGCCTAGGGTAGGCCGGGGTTTAATGATTGTGGGGATCCGAATCTCCGGCAGCCGCGGACTAAGCTGCCGTTAATTACCCATCGCCTTTGGGGCGAGGGAACCTCCGATTAACGGGTTAAACTGGTCATGCGAACTCAATATGCAGTGTGCGTGTGTTCAGTTCTGAAAGGGGGGTTTGGATATATCGGGAGCCACGCAGAGTTTTTACGGGGGTCCCGCTACCCGGATAGCGGGCTGGGGGTCAAGGGGGCTAGCAGCCCCCTTGCGGGGTGCGGGGCAGCGCCCCGTTAGAAATTTTTTTCTAACAGGGACAGTGTCGTGGAGTACGTGTATGTATAAATTTGTATACATATGTATGTGTGTATATATGTATACAAAAGAGGGGGAAAAGACATCCAAGGGATGCGCAGTTGCGCAAGCGCGCGCGCCACGTGTCGGCAAGCGGGCGACTTGCGCACTTGCGCGGTTGCGCAAGCGCGCGCGCCACGTGTCGGCACGCGGGCGACTTGCGCACAAGCGCGGTTGCGCAAGCGCGCGCGCCACGTGTCGGCACGCGGGCGCCTTGCGCAACTGCGCAGTTGCGCAAGCGCGCGCGCCACGTGTCGGCACGCGGGCGCCTTGCGCAACTGCGCAGTTGCGCAAGCGCGCGCGCCACGTGTCGGCACGCGGGCGACTTGCGCACAAGCGCAGTTGCGCAAGCGCGCGCGCCACGTGTCGGCACGCGGGCGACTTGCGCACACAACAGGCTTTTAGCCTAAAAAGATTTCTCTGAAGAGAAATCAAAGAGGAGTTAGACTCCTGAGTGTTTTTTTATTTTTTATTTTTTGGGTTAATGGAAGGGTTCTTCTTCTTCCTCCTGTTGCTTGCTGGATCTTGAAGATCAAGAGATGTAAAATCTCAAAATCTCTCCTTTTTAAGATCTGATGGCAGATCCAAGTTCCCCTTTGTGGGTTTTGTGGTGGAAAACTATTTAGTTTTGAAAAAGGAAGAGTAAAACTCTTGATTTAATTCAAGAGAAAGAAGAAGGTTTTGGAACCTTGAAGAAGGAAGAAAGAGCTCAGCTCTAATTTTTTTGTGGAGAGAATGAAAAGTCTATCCTTTATTCATCATCATGTTGCCTTTTATAGGCCTACATATTTACATATAGCCCCTTGGGCTCTACAGAATGGCATTTTGCCCCTCCCATGGCTTATGTGCCATTTCTTTTTTGCACATAAGCCATGGGCTTACAAAATATTGGCTTTATGCCCATTTTGCATACATTCATGCACAAAAATTACATAAAAATTATTTGTTACATGATTTTTGTTGTTGGCATGGCGGAAGGCTGGCCGCGGGCTCGACTTGGGCATGGGCCCGCTTGACCTGGGCTTGGGCCCACCTGGCTTGGGGTTGACCTTGACTTTGACTCGGTCAACGGGGGTGTAAATTTTTACCCCAACAAAGTGCCCCCCATCAATAAATGCACACAGCATATATGGGTCGTGTGCATGACTTTGATGGACCTTCTTTCACGTGGAGGCGCCTTGCTTTGGTTCCTACTTTTTGGGACGCACTGCCCTTTTTACGACATGGACGGTCGACGCTTGACGCGTCTCCGAGACGGAGTGTCCGTGGTAGACGTTTCCCTGACCCGGAGTGATTTGGTTCCCGATTTGTGGGGAGCTTGCACTGCCCGTTTTACGACATGGACGGTCGACGCTTAACGCGTCTCCGAGACGGAGTGTCCGTGGTAGACGTTTTCCTGACCCGGAGTGATTTGGTTCCCGATTTGTGGGGAGCCCGCACTGCCCGTTTTACGACATGGACGGTCGACGCTTAACGCGTCTCCGAGACGGAGTGTCCGTGGTAGACGTTTCCCTGGCTCGGAGCGATCTGGTTCCTGCTTTGTAGGAAGCCTGCACTGCCCTTTTTGCGACATGGACGGTCGACGCTCTGATCCGGAGCGATTTGGGTTCCCAATTTGCGGGAGCTTGCACTGCCCTTTTTGCGACATAGACGGTCGACGCTCTGTTACGGAGCGATTTGGGTTCCCAATTTGCGGGAGCCTGCACTGCCCTTTTTGCGACATAGACGGTCGACGCTCTGTTACGAAGCGATTTGGGTTCCCAATTTGCGGGAGCCTGCACTGCCCTTTTTGCGACATAGACGGTCGACGCCCTGATCCGGAGCGATTTGGGTTCCCAGTTTGCGGGAGCCTGCACTGCCCTTTTTGCGACATAGACGGTCGACGCTCTGATCCGAAGCGATTTGGGTTCCCAGTTTGCGGGAGCCTGCACTGCCCTTTTTGCGACATAGACGGTCGACGCTCTGTTACGAAGCGATTTGGGTTCCCAGTTTGCGGGAGCCTGCACTGCCCTTTTTGCGACATAGACGGTCGACGCTCTGATCCGAAGCGATTTGGGTTCCCAGTTTGCGGGAGCCTGCACTGCCCTTTTTGCGACATAGACGGTCGACGCTCTGATCCGAAGCGATTTGGGTTCCCAGTTTGCGGGAGCCTGCACTGCCCTTTTTGCGACATAGACGGTCGACGCTCTGTTACGAAGCGATTTGGGTTCCCAGTTTGCGGGAGCCTGCACTGCCCTTTTTGCGACATAGACGGTCGACGCTCTGATCCGGAACGATTTGGGTTCCCAATTTGCGGGAGCCTGCACTGCCCTTTTTGCGACATAGACGGTCGACGCTCTGATCCGAAGCGATTTGGGTTCCCAGTTTGCGGGAGCCTGCACTGCCCTTTTTGCGACATAGACGGTCGACGCTCTGTTACGAAGCGATTTGGGTTCCCAGTTTGCGGGAGCCTGCACTGCCCTTTTTGCGACATAGACGGTCGACGCTCTGATCCGAAGCGATTTGGGTTCCCAGTTTGCGGGAGCCTGCACTGCCCTTTTTGCGACATAGACGGTCGACGCTCTGATCCGAAGCGATTTGGGTTCCCAGTTTGCGGGAGCCTGCACTGCCCTTTTTGCGACATAGACGGTCGACGCTCTGTTACGAAGCGATTTGGGTTCCCAGTTTGCGGGAGCCTGCACTGCCCTTTTTGCGACATAGACGGTCGACGCTCTGATCCGGAACGATTTGGGTTCCCAATTTGCGGGAGCCTGCACTGCCCTTTTTGCGACATAGACGGTCGACGCTCTGTTACGAAGCGATTTGGTAGACGTGCCCCCGGCACGGAGTGTCGCTGTTTGACGCAAAGGTCGATGTTGAAATTGGATGGTTTGATTTGTTTGAGTTCAGCATCGCTGTACTGGAATATGGTACCAGGAGCGAATCATCATCTGTCTTTGAGAGGATTTGGGAATTGGGGTTTTTGTTTGGCATCTGCATTGCTGCACTGGAATAATGCCAGGAGCAACTCATCATGTGCCCTGAGAGGATTTGGGAATTGGTGGCTTACGAGACAGGTTTAGATCCCTGTGACCTAAGGCTTTTCAATTTTATGGGCCGTGAGGGTCCCATAAAAGCATTTTCTCCCTACGAGTCGAAAGGATCTCGTATGTGTATTTTCTCATTAGGAGTCATGGGGACTCCTAAGTGTATTGCTCCTTTGTGAGTCGTAAAGATCTCACGCGGGAATTTTCTCCTCACAAAGTCGAGAGGACTTTGCGAGTGCATTTCATTTCTTCTTCTTTTTTACGAGTTTGCGCCCTTTCGGGTTTTCACAAACTCGCCGGCAGTCCTGCTGTTTTTACTCACGGAGCCCTTTCGGGTTTTCATCCGTGCCCATTTTGCTTGTGGACATACCATTCTTCTTTTCTTTTTCCTCTTTTTTTTTCTTTTTTTTTTTCATTTTTTTTTTTCATTTTTTTTTTCATTTTTTTTTTCATTTTTTTTTATTATTTTTTTTTTTGGAATCTTCCCTGCCGGTGGGACTTTGAATGTGGTCTCGCCGGTAGGACTTGGGAGAGATTGGGATCGTTTTACGCCCGTGGATTGTATACGGTTTTGTAGGATGTATGATCCAGACCGTAGGGCCAAAACATTTCGGGGCTTTGTTGGCGTCTGCATCGCTGCACTGGAATATGGTACCAGGTGCGACTAATCATTCGCCGTTGGGGTATGGGAGTTGGAATTTGGTTGGCGTCTGCATCGCTGCACTGGAATATGGTACCAGGAGCGACTCATCATTCGCCACTTGGGGATTGAGGAGCGATTGCTTATGAGACAGGTTTGGATCCCTATCACCTAAGACTTTTCAATTTTATGGGCCGTGAGGGTCTCATAAAGGTATTTTCTCCCTGCGAGTCGTAAGGATCCCGCAGGTGTATTTTCTCCTTAAGAGCCGTGAGGACTCCTAAGTGTGTTTTTCCTTGGTGAGTCGTAAGGATCTCACGAAGGTTTGTTCTCCTCATGCATCGTGAGGACACATGAGTGGGTCTTTCCAATGAAGCATAATTCCAAAGGCGGAGACCAGCCGCGTAACTGGTGGTTGCGGTGGGGCATGGGTATGCTGAGAATTATTTGAGCCCGTGGATTGTATACGGTAGTCAATTTGGGGACTAACCGTAGGGCTGAAAGAATTTTGGGAAATTGGATTTTTGTTTGGCGTCTGCATCGCTGCACTGGAATATGGTACCAGGAGCGACTCATCATTCGCCGTTGTTTTTTTTTTTTTGTTTTTGTTGTTTATTTTTATTTTTGTTTTATTTTTGTTTTACCGCGATTGCTCTATCATTTCAGCTTTTCTTATCGCGAAGGTCGCGATTGCCCTATCATTTCGGCTATTTATTCGCGGTTGCCCCATCATTTCGGCTTTATTTTCATTTTTATTTTTACTCGCTGATTTTTATTGCGAGTTGCCCCATCATTTCGGCTTTTCTTTACTTTTCTTTTATTTACACATTTTTTTTTATTTACATTTTTTTTCTTTACATTCCCAGTTTAACGACTTAGAGGTCGATTGTTTCCCAGTTTAACGACGTGGTGGTCCTCTTTGCTTATCCCAGCTCCTTGAACATTGATCTTGGCGGAGCTGTGCTGATGGCCTAGCTCCGTGGCTTGCCGATACGTCCGAGGATTGAGAGGTTTTTCCAAGCTTATATTGGTCCTCTGCCCAATCTTTGAAAACACAGCAGTCTTCAATGGTATGACTCAGCACTCTATGGTATGGGCAGTATATGGGATTGCCAGTCATATTCATTTCATGTGGCCTCTTCGGAATAGGCAGTTGCAGGCCATTGTTCAGGGCTTCCTTGAATATATCGCGGACCTCATCCCTCCTAAAGGAGTACACCTTCTTCCTTCTCTCCATCAGAGTAGGTGCCCTCACTGACGCCGGTCCCTGAGGCCGATCAGTCTTTGGTTCGCCCTGCACATGTCTGGGAGGGTTAGGTTCCCGAAAGGTTTCGGTCTCCATTTGCATGAAATCGGCGGTCGTAGCTTGACTGTTTGCTAACACGCCTTTAGACAGTTCTATCTCTCCCGTCATGTATTGCTTTTCGACCCAATCTTTGAAGACGAAGCAGTCCTCAATGGAATGACCTATCACCCTATGATAGGGGCAATATTTTGGGTCGTCGATCATATTCTCTTCTTGCGGTCTCTTTGATTCTGGCAGTTGTAGACCGTTTCTTAGGGCGTCCCTGAATATCTTGTGGACCTTTTCCCTCTTGAAGGAATAGACCTTTTCCAGCTTCTCTTTCAGAGGCGATTCCCCCCCGGCGTATGTATCAGAGGGACTGGAGGCTAACTGCGGCCGTTTTTCACGAAGGCGCTCCGCTTTTAGATTTAAAGGGATATCAGCTGGCTGCCCCCGGGTACCAATCCCTGGCTCATGAGCCAAAATTTGATTCTGCTGTGATTGTAATCGGGCGACTTGGGTCGTGAGATCTGCCACGACGTTTGCCAGCTCGTCGACTTTGGAATGGACCTCGGCCATCTTCTCATCCCTGTCCTGAAATTGCCTTTGAAGCCAATGGAATAATGCCTGTTCTGTAGTTCCGGCTATGACAACCGGGTAATCTTTATTGCCTGAGCTCCATTCCATAGGAACCACGGGATCCTCTGGCTTATCGGCCTGAGCGGGCTCTTCATCATTTAGATCGAGCCGATGCTGGGTAGCGTCAACCGTATCATCACCATGGCTGTGAAGAAGAAGAGGGTTCGTTTCCTCATGTCCGGCCATGTAGACAGTGTGGATAACACATTCAGCCATTCTTTCATCACTGGCAGCTGGTTTCGCGGAGCGGTCCGGGCTTCGGAAATTCATAAATTCTAACATGGCCGGAGCCATGGCCCTTTTGTTGGCTCTGTGTC
This sequence comes from Agapanthus africanus, assembly GCA_030015575.1. NCBI lineage: Eukaryota > Viridiplantae > Streptophyta > Magnoliopsida > Asparagales > Amaryllidaceae > Agapanthus > Agapanthus africanus. The sequence goes on from JASDDO010000029.1 coordinate 62,182,949, forward strand.
CGAGCCGCTTCTTCCTCAGCTTTTCGATTTTGAAGGCTTGGCGGGCATCCACTACCCGGGTAGCCATTGTGAGTTGATCAGAGGGGAGCTTAGAGAAGACACCCGATCGAGCAGTGGTCAAGGGCACCGCTGGAGCCTGCTCGGGGCGCATTGTAGCTTTGTTGGTGTCGATGGCCTTGCCCCCAGCTGGGGCCATGGAGAGGTGTTCGGGAACGGACTTGCGCTTGGGCTGAGGTGCCCTTGCGACCACTACATTTGGTCTCCTGCCTTTCGAGACCGGTTTGTCTGCCACCGGGGCCTGAGGAGCTGGGATGGCGCCAACTGGCATGAACATAATAGAGCCGAATGGTAGCAGCGGCTCCTCCCATTGTCGCCCGAGACTGGCCGGAAGGACCGTCCTGGAGTCTATCTTCATCGTGTAGGAGACGGGAGCTGAGCTCATTATCGAAGACATCATTGAAAGGTGATCGCTTGAAAATCCTGCATGAAAAAAGCATTATTTTTAGTATAAATATAGGTACGTATATTGATTGAGTTCGCATGAACGCTTAACCCGAAATATGGGAGGAGAGATTGGTCCCACCGGGCGTGCCAGAATCTGTAGGGTGTTTTTCGTCACCCCATTGAGATGGGAATACACGCGCGCTTGTCAGGCGTACTACAGATTCCCCCTGCCTAGGGTAGGCCGGGGTTTAATGATTGTGGGGATCCGAATCTCCGGCAGCCGCGGACTAAGCTGCCGTTAATTACCCATCGCCTTTGGGGCGAGGGAACCTCCGATTAACGGGTTAAACTGGTCATGCGAACTCAATATGCAGTGTGCGTGTGTTCAGTTCTGAAAGGGGGGTTTGGATATATCGGGAGCACGCAGAGTTTTTACGGGGGTCCCGCTACCCGGATAGCGGGCTGGGGGTCAAGGGGGCTAGCAGCCCCCTTGCGGGGTGCGGGGCAGCGCCCCGTTAGAAATTTTTTTCTAACAGGGACAGTGTCGTGGAGTACGTGTATGTATAAATTTGTATACATATGTATGTGTGTATATATGTATACAAAAGAGGGGGAAAAGACATCCAAGGGATGCGCAGTTGCGCAAGCGCGCGCGCCACGTGTCGGCAAGCGGGCGACTTGCGCACTTGCGCGGTTGCGCAAGCGCGCGCGCCACGTGTCGGCACGCGGGCGACTTGCGCACAAGCGCAGTTGCGCAAGCGCGCGCACCACGTGTCGGCACGCGGGCACCTTGCGCAACTGCGCAGTTGCGCAAGCGCGCGCGCCACGTGTCGGCACGCGGGCGACTTGCGCACAAGCGCAGTTGCGCAAGCGCGCGCGCCACGTGTCGGCACGCGGGCGACTTGCGCACACAACAGGCTTTTAGCCTAAAAAGATTTCTCTGAAGAGAAATCAAAGAGGAGTTAGACTCCTGAGTGTTTTTTTATTTTTTATTTTTTGGGTTAATGGAAGGGTTCTTCTTCTTCCTCCTGTTGCTTGCTGGATCTTGAAGATCAAGAGATGTAAAATCTCAAAATCTCTCCTTTTTAAGATCTGATGGCAGATCCAAGTTCCCCTTTGTGGGTTTTGTGGTGGAAAACTATTTAGTTTTGAAAAAGGAAGAGTAAAACTCTTGATTTAATTCAAGAGAAAGAAGAAGGTTTTGGAACCTTGAAGAAGGAAGAAAGAGCTCAGCTCTAATTTTTTTGTGGAGAGAATGAAAAGTCTATCCTTTATTCATCATCATGTTGCCTTTTATAGGCCTACATATTTACATATAGCCCCTTGGGCTCTACAGAATGGCATTTTGCCCCTCCCATGGCTTATGTGCCATTTCTTTTTTTGCACATAAGCCATGGGCTTACAAAATATTGGCTTTATGCCCATTTTGCATACATTCATGCACAAAAATTACATAAAAATTATTTGTTACATGATTTTTGTTGTTGGCATGGCGGAAGGCTGGCCGCGGGCTCGACTTGGGCATGGGCCCGCTTGACCTGGGCTTGGGCCCACCTGGCTTGGGGTTGACCTTGACTTTGACTCGGTCAACGGGGGTGTAAATTTTTACCCCAACAGTTATCATATCCCTGGAACATCCACTAATGTTCTAAAACTGCTTCCGACTGTTTCTCCAGGATTGGATCAATGTCAACTTATTGCATCTAGCGCAAAAACAGCATCTGGTGTGGTACTTGACATCTCATGATTGACTCAATTGCCTAAGCAAGTGATCGGCCAATCATGCACATCCCTCTCCCCTTTAGTCTGTAAGACACCTTTAGAGAGGGTGACTCCATCACCTGCAGGTATACTACCGTGCAAGGAGTCGTCCATTCTAAATACTCTTAGAATGCTGTCTAAGTACCCTTAATTGGGAAACCACCCAAATCTAGATCTAAAACCATAGATCTAGTAACCAGTATGTCTGATATAATGTCCAAGTCCCATGTGGAGAAACCACTGTGTGACAACCAAAGTATAACCGATCGTAGTATAGGAATATCACTTCCTACTCTGTGTATGTCATCCAAATACCAGGACATCACACCCTACTACCTTCTTAACAGATCAATCCCCTATTCTGATGAAGTCAAACCTATAACTGTCATGTCAGAAATAGTTGATCTATCTCCGCTACATCTTCTTTAGTCTATAAATAGACATAAGCCACTTGTCCACCAATGCTTCCGCTGCTCCTACTGACCACGACAACCCTCTGGCAGAGTTATATAGACGTACACTTCTAAAGCTAGTTTAGAACGACGCTATACTCATCCTCCTGCCGGGTCTCACAGTCTGGAACAACAGCAATGGCAAGTCTGGGTAAACAAGAACTTCCCTGTCACCGTCCTTGAGGCTACCGGAGTACCCCTCGGGTGCCTGAGGTTACCCACAATATCCGCGAAGTGGTCAATGGAATGTCAAACCAGATTGAATCTTTAGGTTCCTATCAAAATTGTAACACCCAGCCCTTTTTATACGCCTATATCCGTATTTCTTTTCACTTATATAATTTATTTCAAATAAAATCTTCAGTAATCGTTTGTGGTTCTGGAATCACTTCCAGTTCTACCATACTCCCACTATTGTTTTCTGAAAAAAAATACATTTTTTATTAAAACTGTGGCGAGTCTAGAACAATATCACTATTGATCTTCCAGATGGTAGAAAGTCAACCCTCGTCATAGCCTTGGTCAACCCACAAACAGCCATTACAGAAACATGCCTTGAGTTATCCAGAGTCTGGTTTTAAGCATAGGCCGGACAACTCCCCGTACCTTAACATCGTTAAGATATGAACTGTTCTATATCCAATATAGAAACAGAGGCACTGATTTAATTGAACCAGATTCAAATCATGCAGCTGTCTCCAGTGCTTGTCAACTAAATGGAAGGAGGCCGATCAACGTTACTCAACTTAAGAATGCTTCCAATTACGAGTAACCTGAAAGAGAAGCAAGTTCTCTTAATCATTACTATCACCTGAATACCATCCGCAAGTATCTACATCTTCGATCACCTTGAAGAATCCCGATACTTACAACATCTGGTTCTCTACTTTACTCTTATACCTATAACTTCTCAAAACTTGGACCCTGTGTTTCTACGAAACACCTGTCTAAGAACTAGAGAAGTCATAAGTAAACATAATATAGTACGAGGACCAACCCTTCTGTCCTAATAGACACTGCACAACATACAATCCTCTGTATAAGTCCTCTGAGTCTAACAACTCATTTCCTGTATGTCGTAGGTTGAAAACTGTACTTATGCTTAAGAAGAATTACACCGTTGTTTAATGCTCCTTACCTAACCATCCACTGATATAGGTAAATGTCATCGACATAATTTCAAAAAGGTACATCTCACTCTATAAAAATAGACGTACAGATATATCAATTTGAAATTGGTGCATTATAACGGATATTCAAAACCAAATATTCGCTGTTCGGCAAACAACCCTGGTGACTTCCTCAAATATCACCAATTACAACGAATTCCGATATAATGAGGATGATCACCTAATTCCCAATAACTTACTCCCACTCATCATCTGTAAAACCATACAGATGTGAGAATCATACCTGGTAAATACATACCCTGGAGCAAGTGTCTAATTGGGAAATCAGTTTTCTATTAACAGTACACAGTGAAACTGAAACATTGAAATGTTTCTTAGGGGTATCCGGGTATTCCTAGTAATGCCTCTTCCATTATCCTGATTCACGACTCTAACCATATAATTCTTTGCCACCTTTCCAAATCCCTTCATATGTCTTTAGTCATTACCTTCTGTACACCCCTATAGGCCAAATGGTTTTCTTCCTTCCCTACCGTTCGGCACCAGCCTATGGTTTGGAAGAAGACTATCCAATAAGCATAATGGGTGTACTGTCCTAATCCTAGGAGCACTCGCAATGTGAGAGAAGGTGAAGATAAAAGAGAACCGAATAAACCTTATTCCTATTTCTCCTGAACCAGAATCCATCCCCGAACTGGAACGAGTTCCTTTCGAGTTCGTATATAACCATACGATAGAATATCCAATAAACTGTAGATCTTCGTAGTGATACGGAATGTTCTAGAGAAATACAAAGGTGAAGTGGGAGTGGTAATGAAATACTTGGTTTGGTCGTGAATAGCAGTCGCAATTTACTTTGCCCTCCTTCTAATCTCTTTCTTTGTCTATACGTAATACCTTCTGTACACCGTTTAGGCTAATTGGTTTTCTTCATTCCCTACCGTTCGGCACCTGGCTATGGTTTGGAAGAAGACTATCCAATTTACGTAATAGGTGTACTATCTCCTAAACCAAGGAGTACTCGAAACTTGAGAGAAGGTAAAAAGGAAAAGACAACTGAATAGTCCTATTCGTTTTCTCCAGAACCGGAAACCATCCTCGAATAAATTCCTTCGAGTTCGTATATAACCATACGATGGTTTTGTCCAATGGAAGTGGACGATCGTAGTAATACGGGGTATCCTGGAGAAAAGGGTAAAAGTAGGAGTGGCAATGAGGTTTGCAACTCTGACAATCCAAAAGCTAGTGTTTAAGATGGTTCGGTTAATTTTGGTCTCTGAGTCATAGTATAGGGTCGGGTCAATGGTCGCTGCCAAAGAGAGAGAGAAAAGAAACACTCAGCGTGCACTCTAACCTAGATCAGAATGGTTATCACTTTATCTAATCTGGAAACCTCCCACTGTACTGTCAAATTCTCCTCCAAACTTAAAAGAAGAATTAGTCGGGATGTCCCGAGGAGTAAACCAACTCATCAGTGGGAATCGGGATCCAACTATCACCGCATGATAACGTGACGGAATCCGCTCACGTCATCACACTCCAGAAGGTATGCGCATATCTGGCAAGTTTCAGTTTCTTTAGAAACTCCCGATGTGATTTTTGCCCCATGCTCTTAAGACCTTGACTTTGGCCAACAAATCATAAGTCACATGTCAAGTTCTACCCGTCATTCTCCAGGTTAATTTGAGCCCACCCGCACAAGCCCTTGACTTTGGCCAACAAGGCTATACGACTGCCCCAAACCAACGCATCTATCTATGCTGCACATGAATACCCAATAGCTACCAATCACTATGCCTTAACTTTGGCCAACAAACATAGCTTGAATACTGATTGACTATCCATGTGAAACGACGGAGGGCTACGAATGGTTTCTGGCGAAAACCTTTAACGTAACGAACTTGATATCGTTGAAGGAATAGGATAGCTTTATAAAAATATAGTGACGAAAACCTTTGCTAAAGAGGTCACTCCCGGTGAAGGGATCTCGGCTCTTTCCCCATAGAATGAGGTGCAGGATATTCCAACTGAATACCACGATACAAAGCAAAAGTAATCGGCTATAGTGAAGTTATTGCCCTGACGCAAACTTTTGTCCAAGGGGTCACTCCCGGTGAAGGGATCTCGGCCCTTGCCTCGTCGACTGAGGAGCAGGATATTCCAACTGAATACCATTGTGCTAAACAAAAGTGAACGTCCTTGCAATAACAGCTTTTTGAAAAATGTTCCAACAACATTAGATTAGGTTTGTTTAACTTGCATTGATCTGAATCAACGCAGTCCCATCAATTGATCACACCAATAAAGAACGAAAATAATGACGTACGTATATGCCATCCGCATTCGCCACTGGGTCCCGTCATTACCCGTTAGGTTAGCTAACTAACGAAAGAGCAGGGATTGGACTAGCGCGGATGCAAAACATATACAACATCTACTAGTATATATATCAATATATAATATTTCGCTCAAGGCGTGATAAAAATGCAACATCACAGAAATGTACAGCATCACAGAACAATACAGATATCTGGGATCCCCGGGTTTCACAGAGCTGCTACAGAAACCCGACGTTCCCCTGGTCATGTGGATAGCCTGTGCAATGAAATCCTAGACCCCTACGGGCATGGCAAGTTACCCGCCAAAACCTGAAGTGAGGCAGACCCCTTCAGCAACGTGAATGGACCACCCAGCACTTCACGGAATCCGGTAACTTGGGCACCCCTCATGGGTCAACCTGTACCCCCTACGAGTGCGGCGAATAGCCTGCCAATTCTAGAGTGAAGCTCCCTCCGTCTCAACGCCATGAGATGCGGGCCCGTTGCCCTCTAGAATCTGGCTATCCGTGCACCCCATCTTAGGGTAATCCTAGTACAGAAAGTAAAATATACATACAACGGGTACATCGACCGCAACCTGGTCGTGCCCCAAAAGAATAATACAAACAGGCATGACGGCAGTCCACATGTCGGACGCTCGCCCCGCAATATCAAATGTACATAATACAACAAAAAAAACTGTACTAGCATTGCATCCAGGCTATCCCCCACGACCAATCTGCAACATCACAGCACAATCACAGAACATCAACGTGAATGTCACGTTCGCAAATCCGTCTAACCGGGCTATAGCAGTTAGACAGGATTTACCGATCAAGTGACATTCACGGTCGCAGATATAATGTAAATACTGTGAACTAATGTGTTTAAAATTTTCGATCGATCAAATTTACCCAAGTGGGCCCCTAAGCACTACTATAGCACTTAAAGAAATTCTGGACCCAAAAAGAATATTCCAAAACCCCAATTTCACTGTAAAAAGATCACTGTGGAAAAATGGTGCAGTGAACTCACTGAACTGCGGCGCCAAGGGGGTTTTGGCCGCGGTTCCGCGGCGGTTCTACAGTATCACTGTACCAAATTTTCACAGATGTCTTAGAATTTCCTGCACAGTATTCTGAAACAACCTGAAAAATTTTTGGAGCTAAAAAAATTTCGACAGAAACTGGTGCAAATTGAAAATGCGGTTTTTGAAAATCCGATCGATCGAACTTGTAAACACGTTAGACCAAGCTAGACTAGGTTAATGGCGAGGCTCTGATACCACTGTAAGTGCACAGCGGTGCCCCGGCCGTCAATCCGAGGCCGTAATGCGGAAGCGATGATTTTCTTTAACTTTTCAAATCGGCACCACCGCGCACTAAAATCCCGGATCGTGCCATTAAACTAGTCCTAGCTAACAAGAGAAGGGGGTTAGAGAGATATACCGAGCGATCCGTGTCCTTCGGTCTTCTCGTCGTCGTCCCGATCTCCCCACGGAAACTCCGGTCTTCAACTCCTCGTCGGAAGGGCACCATGTCGCCGGCTTCTTTTACGGGCTCCTACCTCTGGACCGAGGCAACTCGGGCACGAAGTTGGCGAGTCGACTTGCCCAAGATTTGCTGTAGAATAGTGTAGTCAGCTATGTGTCTCATGGGGTTTATGGAAGTTGCCCTTTTGTGGAGGAGAATGATATATGAACTTTTGTCGAGGAACTTGGGGATTTTTCTAGCATCAAGAGAACAAAATCCCCACTACAAAAATATGGACAGCCCCCCCAAACTTCCTTGGCCGGCCATGCATGAGGGAATGGAGAGAGAATAGTCCAAAAGGGATGTGGATCAATAATCATGCAAGAAAAAAATGAAGATAAAAATCAATGATCACAACCACATCCACACTGAACAACAACCATCATCAAAACCATGTCACACAAAAGTCAAGCCATCATGAAGTGAGGAAGTCAAATGAAGTCAAATGAAGTCAAATGATGACATAAGGATATGCAAATAACACCCTCCACAAATGCTTATTTGCACAAATGCAAATAAGCCCTCCTCCACCAATCTTCGGCCAATGAAAAATACAAAGAAATATGGCCGAAACGGAAAGCAAACTGGCAACTCCCAAAAACTGATCCCGTAATAAATTATAGGAAAACCCCGCTACTGTATATACATACCCGCATTTGTATTCCGACCGAAATACAAATGCAAAGAGACAAAATCTACACTGTCAAATACTAGGATCCGGCTTAAGCCAAAGCCTGCTATATTAACCGTCCGATCCTGATCCGTGCAATGCCGCACTATCTGATCGAACCCTGCCATATCTCCATACGGCCTCTACAGCGTTTCGCCCGAAACTTGAGTAACTATGTGTGTGGTGGACTCTAAAGACTCGTCAATACTATGGCTGTGGATTTAACCACTAGCACGTCAGAGGTATTAGCCATACATAACGGGCTACCAGCTATTGACCAAAAGGGACGTCGATGAGCGAACTCATCCTGACACCCTACTGAGCCTGTCAGTGACAATATCCGTACAGTCCGGTCCGTTCGTCTATAAGCATCGCATGGCGGTCCTAGGGGGTTAGTAAAAGTCAGACCCCAAAAGCGGTACAAGTCGTGTCGGAGTGTAGCCCAGAACACCCTGAGATACTACTGGAATACCTACCAGTAAATCTCCTGCCTTGGCCAAGGACTTTCATGTACTGGCTCTCCTAGACACAGCGTGATCTCACCACCAATACCGGGAGAGTCGAACCCCTGAAGATCCGCTCACTGCCTCCATGTGGCTCGGGACTGTACCCAACTAAAACCTATTTGCACGTCCCCTTTGAGCGTGGTAGGGTAGTAATCAAAGTATAGTGGAAAGTCACACGAGAGAAATGACGATCCTCAGGTCGATGAACTAACCTGTACGCATGTCACTAGGGAACTGCTATCTGACGACAGGTATAAGACCAACTAGCATGTTCCCGGCGAGTCCTGTCCGGTGTACTCATAACCCAATGAGCACCTGTATATATCTTAGGTGAACCAACTGATACCAGTGGCTTGTGAGACCGGTCACCGCCCCTCGTCGGGGTCTCGACTGTATACACTAGTCTACTCTGGAGTATCGATGCCCTGTCTCGAAACTCCCACGACTAGGGACCTTTTAAGGATGTGCTTATAGACTACCAGCTCTCACATATATGATCGCCCTCATACTGCTGACAGTCAAGCAAGAATCCTAAGGGCTCTATCAACGTGTAATAGCGACCTGTCAGGTCACCTAAAGCAGTAGACGATGATAAAGGTAAACCAGATAGCATACTATCATCCTGAGTATGACTGTCCTACTGGGACAGGTCCTCCCTCAATCATTGCAATCACGTGCCTGTGATCCAATAATTGACTCTGAGGGCACTATCTCTAACACCGGGAACATGCTAGTTGGTATTATACCTATTGTCATATAGCAGTTCCCAGGTGACATGTGTCAGGTTAGTCTATCAACCTTAGATCGTCATTTGTCTCGTGTGAGTTCCCACTGTGCTTTGATTACTACCCTTCCATGGCTCAAAGGAGTCATGCAAATAGGTTTTAGTTGGGTACAATCCCGAGCCATATGGAGGCTGTGAGCAGATCGTCAGGAGATTCGTCTCTCCCGGTATTTAAGGTTGATGTCGCGTTGTGCACGGGTGGCCATCACTAGAAATCCTTGTCTAAGGTAGTCGAGAATTACTGATTCGGATCGGTAGTTTCTCAGTGGGTGATGGGAATCATACCAACACTAAATGTTGAGTTGTTAGGGGTCTGACTTTATCCACCCCCTAGACTCAATATGCGATACTCATAGATGAATGGACCGGACTGTACGGAATTGTCACTGTCAGGCTCAGTAGGGTTTCAGGATGAGTTTGCTCGTCGGCCTCCCTTTCGCTCAATACCTGGAAAGCCGTTACGTACAGCAATTTCCGCTGACGTGCTTGTGGTTAATCCCACTACCAGCATATTGACGAGTCTTTAGAGTCCCACACACAGGATTTTCCTGTTTCTGGCGAAACGATGTAGAGGCCGTATGGTTTTACGGCAGGGTTCGATCACATACGTGTACTTGTGCACGGATTATGTTAAGACGGAGACTACTAGTGAGCTTTAGTTTAGCTGGATCCTAGTATCATATTGTTGGATTATTTTCGTCTCTTTGTATTCGTATTCTTCGGAATACGGATGCGGGTATGTATATACGGTTGAGGGGTATTCTTATAATTTATTACAAGATTACTTTTAGAAGATTACACCTCATCATGGTTTAGACCTTTTTAAATTAAAAGGTTATATAGGTGTAGGATGAGATGTTTATTGCATTTTTGTGGCATGGTGAATTAGTGACCCATGGTTACTATTCTAGCATGCTTAGGGTTTTTGTTTGTTGTGAGATTATGTTGACTTGAGATATTTTTTGTTGACTAAGATATTTTGGAGACATGGACATTTATGTGATGGCTCCATTATTTCTTATCACACTTACACAACAAACAAAAACACAAGCCATTATTCATTTCTTTTTCTCTTTCTTGAGTTGCTCTTAACACCTCATTCTCATGTCATCTTCTTCTTCCTCTAACTCCACCCAAACCCTTTCATGAGTTGAGAATCCTTGGGTGTCTTGAGACAAATTAATCCTTCATCACTCTCTACTTTATTTACGGTATCTAGAGTAGCGATCTAGATTCCCTAGTTGCCTCAGATATGAGGTTGGAGCTCGTTGCATAGACTCTCGGGTGGAGCATCTTCGATGGAGGGAGACCGGCGATTAAGCTTGATCAAGGAAGCCCTTAGGAGCATGGGATGGTGGTTGAAGACCGAAGGACACAGATCTATTCGGTATAACCATTCTAACTCTTTTGCATGTTTTGTTATCTAGGGCTTATGGGTAGATCCGGGTAATTGGTTGTGGTAGCGCCAAGTTTTATAAATTTTTGTTCCGCATTTGGTCACGGATTGATGGCCGGGGCGCTGCCGTGACCCAACATTGAAAACCTTTTCCTCCACTTACTTTAAGCCTAAACCCACATCAAAACTCACTAAACCCTTCACTAAGCATGTTAAACCCTCTTGTGTTGTCTTAGAGCTTGCTTAGCTAGGGTTTCATATAAGCTTAGTGAGGTAATGATGCTAATCTGTTATTTAGGCCTTAAGGAAGGGTTTCGTGTTATTTAGTTTCCGTTTTTTTTACCTTGGTGTCTTAATTAGTGTCGATATCGTATTTTGTGATAAGTTAGGGTTCTTTCTTGATCTGCTATCTCTACGTTGATCCATAAATAAATCTAACAATACAGTAGAATAATTAAAGAGCCTTGTCTATACCCTAGAAGCCCAGGCCCCACCCTCACCTTTGGCACGGCAAGATTCCTTTTATGGCCGGTGCTGCCGGTTTGTCTGGAGCTTCAGGCGATGGGTTTTTGTGGGTAACTCTTTGTGGGTCACGTAGGATATTTGGTATACTTTGTTTTCCCTATATTATCTGTAGGAAAAATCTGGGACCGTTTTGCTAGATTCAAGCGTTTCGGCAACGTAAGACACGAATTTATCCGACTTTGGATTAAGTGTTTCATGCATATAGCAGCCATAGGAGTGGTCTAGGATATCACTGCACGTGTTTAGCCCGCTAAGCTAACACTTAGTAGCTTGTGGGAGTCGATTCGTTGGTTTGGTGTTGTTTCCGTATTTTATTGGATAGTTTACTAATTTCATGCGTTATTGTGTTATGTGATAAAAGGATCATAGGTGGGGACTTCGGACACTGCTTAGAAGGGGAAAGAGGTGATCGGATTCACCTAGCTCGAGATCGTCCGGTGAGTAGATTTAACATCTATGGGGGAATCACCTTTATGGCGTTAAGCGCCGAGGGCTAGATTCAGTGATATAACCATATATATATATATATATATATATATATATATATATATATATATTGATTGTGCATGAGTACCATTTTGCACATCCTATTACCTGTTGTACATTGACATAGTATTATTGGACACTGCACCATTACTAACGGTTCATGTTGCACGAGCACCGGATTGTACGCCGCATACACACCCCCATTGGTAATTGCCATGACGCGCTCACTATAGAAATTTCCATGATACGCACACTATAGAAATTGCCTTGAATAAATATAGTGTACCGCTTTCATTATTATTGCGCATCATGAATTGCATCATACATACATACATGCATACATACATACATTGCTATAGTAACACACACACACACACACACACACACACTCATATGATGTTTTATTTCAATTTCGTGGATTTGGGAAACCGCAAAGTACATTTTGAAAACTGGAAATATTTAAAAAGTGCGGTTCTCCCTTACTATGATAATTCGTGTCCACCATGAGTTTTCTCGGTTCTAAGCTTGTTTTCGAGACCCGATTCGAAGAGTTGGATGAGCCATATGCGGGTACATGGTGGACCCGGTAAGGTACCCGGGGCAATAAACACAAGATGTAGACAATGAGCCAGGCAGGGAGAGCACTACATACCGGTGATTGTATAGAAACTCGACGGATATCCGGAGGATACCGTTCGAAGTTATGATATGAGATGGATATCAGGGCCGATCAAAGTGACGACACCTGAGATATTGGGATTTAGGGTGTCATTGATGGACACCAGATTTTTATGATGATGATTCATTGATGAGGATTATATTTTATCTCACACTCAGGATTTATCATGATATGCGTTGTTTCATGTAGTTATTGTACCCTGATGGTGTACCTTGATCATGATTTTGTTGCATATCCATACTGCTGTACTTACGCCATCAGATTGCATATTTCGGATTATCGCTTTTTCGTGCATGCTTTTGATTACCTGTACGATGTTATTTAGTTCTCTCGAGTTGGGAACTCACCCCCGTTGTGCCACAGTGTTTTGCAAGGTTGACCCTCAGGGTAGTCGCGGCAGGGCTCTTTATTGCATCTACTTCAGCAGATACCGCTACTGTTGGGTGTGAGAGCTTTTTGGTAGGTGGGTTTTGCGAGTATCCGTATGATTCCATTGTATATCTTATTTTGTATGTAGTACTCTCCATCCACCACTTATATGTATTTGACTTAGAGAAGAGACTGAGAGGTTCGATATTTGTATATTTTATAACTCTGGTTGTCACGCTCGTGTGAGCCAGCTTTTATTTTTTGTTGTGATGTTGTTTTACTTCCATTTTGCTTATTTCTTCGCTAAGGCATCGCATATATATATATATATATATATATATATATATATATATATATATATCCTGTTGTGGGTTGTGTTCCGCCTTTAGGCGTGAGTTGCTCCCGTTTGGGGATGCCTATTATATTCTCTGTTTTGTTCCCGTTTGGGGCTAGTTTTTACAAAGGAGACGCTGCCGAAATTTTTAAGAAAATGAAATTAAATTTTGTGATTTTAACTTGAGATTTCAATTGTTTTTAATAAATGTTTTAACCGTTTTTACCACTCTGTCTTTTATGGTTTAGATTTCTGGGTTTTCGGCTTACTTGAATTACGTTACGCTTTTAGACGTTGCGTGATTTAAGTGTCGGTCGTGTTCCTAATTTGGGTCATGACAAAGTTGGTATCAAAGCGTTAGGTTTTACCTCTCGAAGTGTAGGATGACCCTTGATATGATGGAGTAAGTAGCTTAAGCAGAGTGACGTAACGCGTGTATGTTCCGCGGCATACTTACCACACGGTACTCCGCCTAAGCTACCTTAGGACATATTTTCTTCTAATTCCTTCGTTGATTCCATGTATCTTATCATTCGATTTCTATGTTCTGATCGAATCATGTTCCTTGTTCCAGCCACTATGCCGCCAAAGACTACGAGGGCATAGAGAGCCGCTGCCAGAGATGACGCCAGGGCAGGCTTGTCTGAGATTAGGACTGACCAGGGCGGTACACCTATTCTTCAGGAGCAGGTTGATCCACCTTCTCCAGGTTATATTACTAGGCTAGAGGCCAGTGTGCAAGACATACATCAGATGATCAGATCTTTGGTCGAGAACAGTCGAGCATAGAGAGCGGATGTTGTTCTACCTACTATAGGGACCGTGACTGTACCTACTGCTCAGATGGTCATACCCACCGCTACAAAGACTATAGTCGTATCTTTATCATAGCGCATGAGGCTGAAGCCTCCGGTTTTTTCTGGCACTGATGCAGTGGAGGATCCACAGTCGTTCCTCGACCGGATGGCTAGGATCTGTCGTTCTTTAAGATGTTCCAATGGAGATCGGTTAAGTTCTCTAGTTTCTGTCTGGAGGGTCTTGCCCAGACTTGGTATGAATCTATGGAGAGAGGTCGAGCCACAGGTCCTTCTCCTTTGACTTGGGATGAGTTCGTGATGATTTTTCTTGTCCGTTTTCTTCCACAAAGCGTCAGGGATGCCCGAGCTCGCAGCTTTGAGTTGTTGCGCCAGACACCTGGTATGACAGTGGCAGAGTATGATATTCAATCCACCCATCTATCCGTATATACTCCATATTTGGTGGATACTGAAGAGAAGCGCATCAAGAGGTTCATGTAAGGCCTTGATACCCAGTTGTTCCTCTCTATTGGCGCCCAGCATTTTGATACGTATGCAGCCGCGATGGTCGTAGCCCTACTTGTAGAGGAGCAAAATTCCGAGACATCGATCGTTCCGGGACCGAAGCGGATTCGTACTGGGGTGCCAGCTCAGAGGCAGCTAGGTAGATGCCGTGACAGGTTCTTTCCAGGTGATGGTGGTAGCAGAGGCTTGAGACGAGGCCAGTTATATGGCTCTTACCCACAGGGTCAGCAGCCATTGCCGGGATGTTTTGAGTGTGGGAGCCAACATCACCGTATCAGAGATTGTATTGGTGTATGCCAGGACAGGGCAGCAGTTCCATATTTCACCTTACCATCTTCACCACCTCAGAGAGCATTGATTCCTATGCTCATTGTTGCTTCACGCCAGACCTATGCTCAGAGAGGACGTGGTCATGGCGGTCTTTTTCAGAGAGGACAAGGTGGCAGAGGCGGAGGACAACTGGTTCCCGGTAGAGGACAGGCCCGAGTTTTTGCGTCGACCCCTCAAGATGCGCAGGCGTCAAATGCAGTTGTGACAAGTACTCTTTTAGCGTTTTCTTTCGATGTGAGCTTTTATTTGACCCGGTATCTACACATCTGTTTGTGACCACACACACTTCGCACCAAGGTTGGGCCGCGGTTCGTCATTATTAGATGAGCCACTTGTTGTGATTACTCCCTTGGAGAGTCTTTTTTTGTGCGACATGTGTTTCGGTCATGCACCATTCATTTTAGAGATAGAGATTCGTCCGTCGACTTGATCCTTCTTGATATGTTGGACTTTGTTGTTCTCCTCGGCATGGACTGGTTAGCTACTTGCTATGCGTCCGTGGACAGCCGTGAGAAGGTAGTTAGGTTATGTTTTCCGGGAGAGTCGGTTCTTGTTGTGTAGGGGGACCGTAGTGCCGCCCCTCACAGTTTGATTTCTGCCCTTTGCGCTATTCGGCTCTTGAGGAAATGATGTCAGGGATTCTTAGCCTATATTCATGATACTAGAGCCACAGTAGATCCGTTGAACCAGGTTCTTTGTCACGACCGAAAGTACGGAACGTGACCGGCACATAGATTACGAAGCGTCTAGAGGCGCCACGTAACCTAAGTAAGCTGAAGCCCAGAAATCTAAACCATGAAAAAGAAGAAGAAGTAGTAAAAGAAAACAAGTATAAAATCATCAGCAAATTTTACCAAAAATTTCGGCAGAGTCTCCTCTGTAAAAACTGGCCCCCAAACGGGTATAACAAGTATAATATACATAAACAATAAAAAGCAGCCCCAAATGGGAGCTAGCATCAACGCCAACAGGCGGAAACAACCACAGCAAGCACAATAATATACAACGCCAATAGGCGAGGCTCAAAACTCAAAAGAAAACTAACCCACCAGATCTGAATAATACATGCGCGACTCTAAAGTCGAAATAAAAGACTGGTCCTATAAACTTATCAAGTAATACAAATATGGTTGATGGAGCTTACTAGATACAAATGAATGAATAAAAGTGCAATGGTTGTTCGGATACAAGTGAACCAACCTACCGTGCAAATCACCCTGAAGAAAAGATGTGCCAACAAGCTGCCACGGAAACCTGTACATCGAACCTGTAAAGAATTTGGCATAACGGGGGTGAGTTGCCAACTCGTGAGTAGAAGACATCTACGAAAAGAAATCGAATGCACGACGCTATCCTAGGTCATAATAATACACTACTATATCCCAAACATCTAGTAATAGCAGGGTAATACTACGTGTAAGTGCAACTACTCCGTGTCGTGTCAGTACCTCATATAATACTATGTCATATGAATGAAATGCATGCACCATGAATGTAAAGTAACAAAATCCTGAAATCCAGATATATATGTATAAGTAATCTTTAGCTGTTATCATAGTAGAATGTGTATAAGAATCTGAAATCTCAATAATGAAATCCAAGGAAATCCGTGTCAAACATCGACACAACACATGTAATCTCAAGTCTCAATATCTCGGGCTCCGGCAGTTCGGATCGGCCCATATCATCAAATCTCACGACAACGGTCGGTACCCTCTGGATATCCGCCGCGCCAGACATCACCGGTAGGTAGCCTTCCCCTGCCAGGCTCATCGTCTACAACTCGATCTTCTTGCCCCGGGGTACCATACCGGGCCCACCATGTACCCGAGACGGTTCATCCACTCCTCGAATCGGGTCTCGAAATCCAATAGAAAACATGAAATCTCATGGTGGACGACACATACATCACGAGAAAACCGCATCTTATTTTAAAAAAAGAAGAGGAGAGAGAGAGAAGTTTTATATATTTTTGCGGTTTTCCCCAAAAATCCAGAAATCTCATAGAAATCTAAATCTCAAAATCATGAGTAAGCATATGATAAGTGTCGGCATATGCCCATACTACTGCATGATAACATGAAAATATGAATGCATGAATGTCTAAGCAATAAATATCATGTCTGTACTAATGTCAGAGAATAATCACAATATTATAGCGGTCTAGTTGTTAACTGATTCTATCCATAAAAGTCAATATGATCTAAAGTGTACGTGACATAGCAATTACCGATGATGATGTGTGTGAGCCGGCAAATAAGTGTGCGTGGAATATGCGCATCATCGGTAATAGTGCTGGTGTCCTAACAGGTAAAGTTTATACTGATTATAGCAACATATAAAAGAACATGCACCATGATAATTACAGTATGAATGTAAATACAGATGTGCATTATCCACTCCTCTGCGAGATACGAGTACAACTACCACTATGTGAGTCGAACCTAAACCAGTGTCCATCTAACATCTTAAGGAACTAAACCTAATAGACTAGTCAGTAAGAAACTAGAGTCTACCTAAGGTCTGAATCAATATCTCTAATAGTCGGCGATCCCGCCTCAATAGCGTCATGTACGTAGTACGGCTTCCTCGAATCAAGAGTGCGGATCAATCGTCAAATCCAAACCTCGTACGGTAAAATCCATCGTACGGCATCCCAATATCGGGGTACGGTCAAGTATCTCCTAGGTGTCTCCTCATTCGTATAATGTCATCATCAGCACATCTCATGATCAAGGTATTAAACTGTGATCGCATACATCAATCATATATCATTGCCATCATGATAAGCATCATTAGTTTATCCTCAGAAATATCATGTCATATGTATCATATTGTGACTAGGTCATACTTATATGATATCGGCATCAGGTCACACCAATATAATGTCGTAATCAAGTTATACATATATCATATCGTGATCAGTCACAAGTTACAGTCCGGGTACTATTCTAGCGTCCCATGTACATCAATATCACCACCACTCTTTATAATTTATATATTCATGTTCATTATCTCATTCTCTAATGATCCGCTAACACTTTAATACGACTGTATAGTCAAGAATCACGGCATCAAGCCCAGTTATACTGTTTCATCATGCCTCAAATATCATATCACATCAATGAATCCCATATACGTGTCGTATATATATATATACACCTATACCTAGTTTTATATACATATACACATATACGTATACTCCATGTCGAGTTTTAGTGTGTGCGTGTGTGTTTCTATCAGAAACCTACGAACCTTTCCCAAAGTATTCATCCTCAGGTATGGTTTTCCTAAATCAGTCTAGTCCCGCCTAGGGTCATTACTAGGGTCCTGCTCAGTAAGAATCTAGGGTCACATCGGGTTTCCTAATGTCAATAAGTACTATTCCTATTCTACGTTACGGGGTTGCTAAACGCCATCCACCCGACTTCCCCCCGTAGATATGCATCTACTCACCTGGTCCATGTCTGCCGACGACGGTGTCGCCATCCTCCTCTTCATCGCCCGCAGTCCACTTGAAGGGTACCTAAACGCAAACATATAAATATTATCGTAAACTGAATCACATACGAAAGTCAAACGATTTAAAGGAGCAAGCATAGGTTAAAACCTATGTCCCGTCCACGCAAAAGAACCAAATACCGCTCGATATCGGCGTACAAACTCCGATGGATCGAGATAACATCATCAAACAACTTGTAGTTTTAAAACACATTACTTATACCATAAAACACGATTAAATCCATCGAAACCCTAAAATCCATCAAACCGTCTAATTTCGTAAAACCCGAAATTGCCAATTTACCGTTTTTCATCAAAACTTGACATTTAAATGAAACCAATAGTTATAAAACTCATTATATAGCATAACTAGACTATACAAACCGTTACTATATTTTTTTTACACAAATTTATATTAATTTGAAATTTCTAGTTTGCAACATTTAACAATTTTCAACATTTTTCAAGCAAAGCACCACAATTCCACCACAAAACATGATTTGCATGAATTAATGTATTAAACCACAATTCATAATGATAATGATTCAATGAACCATAAATTATATTTTTAATCACATTTATTTAGAAATTCCTAAAATCTAGTTTACAAAATAATAGCATTTTATTACTATTTTTCCAATTATCAAAGTAATCTAGTGATCAAACTAAGTTTTTCATTCAATTAATGTTCTAATATTCTCATTAAAACTACCATCTAATGATAGCAACTTAAATTGGAATTTTATATTACCCACAAACACATTTTAGAAAAATCTAGTTAGCTAATTTCCTTATTTAAAACAATTTTAAATGAAAATTTTACAATTTAACAACCATGCAATATTTTCCAATTCTAAAAGTGTTAAACTAACTATTATAACCGTAATTAATTATTAAAAACCCTAACTTGAATTTACAACCCTAACTTGCATTTTTTTAAAAAAAACATAGAATTAATTCATTAAATCTAATTAAGCTTAAATGATCATCTAATAACAATAAATCAAAAGAAAGAAAATTAAGTCCAAACAAGAAATGAGCCTCCAAAATACATGCTTTCCCACTCCAAAATCCATATAAAAAAGGGTAGAGAATAAAGGGTATGAAGAGATTAGGATTTTGTGTATTTTTTGTTGAATTTTTGATGTATTTTGATGGATTTTTGTGCAAAAATGAGGTGGGAAATGGGGGGGGCAGCCATAGGGGGTTGTGGCCGGCCTTGAGGGAGTGAGGGAGAGAAAGAAATGATTAAGGAAAAGTGTAGAAGTTTCAAGAGGAGAAATATCACTTAAATGTCTTTTCATGGTTTATTTAATTATTTATTTATTTGTTTACTATAGCAACTCAAGAAAGCTCTAGAAAATAGGAAAAATTTGCAAATAAATTTTGCATGATACACACTAATTTCTAACATGCTATGGTTCATTTTTACAAATTAAAACCATTTAAATTTGTAATTTACACTAATTTAGTGTAAAAATAAAGCTTATGTTAATATTTAAAATAATTAATTTAGGAAAAATATTTTATTAAACTAAAAATTTATAAGTGGCTAAATAAACACCATTTACTAGTAATTTCATAATTAAAATAGATATATTAAAAATTATAATGAAAACAATCACGGTTTGGTTTTACGAAAAAATACATTTTACTTTACCGAAAATCCTAAAATTCACTTAAACACTTTTATTCATTTAATTATTTATTTAATTATTTATTTAATTATTTTTAAAACGTTACAATCTTCCCCCCTTTAAGAAATTCGGTCCCCGAATTTAAATTAAAACTCCCCTTCCAAATACTAAAACATTTAGCAAAGCACTCAAATCGTCAGAGCTCTGAAATCATCAATACATAACAAAATCAACTCCGTCAAGCATGACGCAATCATCGGAGTTATGGCGATAATAAAATATCATAACTCAATGTGAAAACCATCAAAATATACATCAATCTATAACTTATATATAGTTCGCATCCTAGTAAAATCGCCGAATCATCATAATAAAGAAGCATACAAATGCCCCTCTTGAAAATCGCCGTGCAATGCACGTGTCACGGCACAAGTAGCGGACGTTTAAATTTTTTTTAAAAAATAACTATATATATATCTTTTATTTAACATACACGTCCCGCCTGGTTACTAAATCAAATAATAATGATTATGAAAACATACTACTCAAACTAAAATCAATCCCAATCACATCAATAAAATGTCATGTGCGTCCGGTGCGCACTGAAATCGAAACCAAATGCAGAAACCATGAATACGCACAAAACAAAACTAAGTGCAACAGGTGTGCACCAAAAATATCTGTCAAGTGCAACGGTCGTGCACGACTCAAAATCAGGTGCATCTAATCTGCACAAAACCCCGATTTAGTGCATCTGGTGTGCACAAAATCGCATCAAGTGCGCCAAGTATGCGCAAGAATCCTAATCAGGTGCACATGGAGCACGGAAACGTACATCGAATATCAGAGTCGAATCACAGTACGAAAATGGATAAAAACTAGGTCGAAGCATATATCAAAATCATGTGTAACCCATATGCACGAAATCAAATCAAAATCTTAAAATATATAAAACCAAATCAAGTGTACTGGGTGCGTACTAAACCACATCAATACAACTGATATATGAAACACAGATAGAATGAAGGTACACACAGGAAATACCAATCGTAGAACAAAGTCCTCAAAATACAAAAATCCAATCAACGAAAATAGGAAATTCAAATCACTAAATCACAATCGTAAACACTATCGTCAATGTGCGCCTCTTTCCTCTAATGTCGACTGCTTCGAACTCGTTCTTTCATAGGTGTGCTGACTGCGCTACCAACGGCAATACTCATGTCTAGAGTCTCCCACGTAGTCGATCCCTTCACCTGATATCCGGACTACATTAAACTTTTCGATCGATCCATCAAAATCCCATAATTCCCCGAGAGCTCAACACTCAAGTACAGTTTAAAAATATCCGGTACATACCCCAGCATCGATGATCCAGCTGTAGAAGGGCAAACCCAAGCCTCACTAATGGCACTGCAAAACTGCCGTAAACCCTAAGGTTCAAGTGCGTTCTCGTGGTCATTATGTCGAGTTAGGGTTTCATTCTTCTAGAGGGTCCATCGAAATACCTGCATGTTCTTCCGAATACTTTAAACTTAGGAAAATGGTTTTCTGATAATCGTTCGAACCCTTTAACTTCATCCGGACGGCATGTGAATACCCTTCGTCCGCACGCTAAGCAATGCTTCAATCCTCAAGAACAACCAATACTCTAATGGTTATCGCATTCGAGCCGCAGCTTCCTCTACCCGTGCGCCCGTGGTAACAGAAACCACCATCCGACATCGACGAAGATAGATCAAAAGAACGAATGGAATACGGTGCAAACAATGTAAATCCTAGGGCTCCTTAAGCAGAGTAGCGTATCGTAAGTATGCCGCGGACCATACCCACGGTACGTTACTCTACCGAAATCTCCTACTCCATCAACCAAGGGTCACCTAGACTTATACAAGGTTAAACCTAGCGCTCTGATACCAACTTTGTCACGACCCGAAAGTACGGAACGTGACCGGCACTTAGATTACGAAGCGTCTAGAGGCGCCACGTAAACTAAGTAAGCCGAAGCCCAGAAATCTAAACCATGAAAAAGAAGAAGAAGCAGTAAAAGAAAACAAGTATAAAATCATCAGCAAATTTTACCAAAAATTTCGGCAGAGTCTCCTCTGTAAAAACTGGCCCCCAAACGGGTACAACAAGTATAATATACATAAACAATAAAAAGCATCCACAAACGGGAGCTAGCATCAACGCCAACAGGCGGAAACAACCACAGCAAGCACAATAATATACAACGCCAATAGGCGAGGCTCAAAACTCAAAAGAAAACAAAACCACCAGATCTGAATAATACATGCGCGACTCTAAGGTCGAAATAAAAGACTGGTCCTATAAACTTATCAAGTAATACAAATATGGTTGATGGAGCTTACTAGATACAAATGAATGAATAAAAGTACAATGGTGGTTCGGATACAAGTGAACCAACCTACCGTGCAAATCACCCTGAAGAAAAGATGTGACAACAAGCTGCCACGGAAACCTGTACATCGAACCTGTAAAGAATTTGGCACAACGGGGGTGAGTTGCCAACTCGTGAGTAGAAGACATCTACGAAAAGAAATCGAATGCAAGACGCTATCCTAGGTCAAAATAATACACTACTATATCCCAAACATCTAGTAATAGCAGGGTAATACTACATGTAAGTGCAACTACTCCGTGTCGTGTCAGTACCTCATATAATACTATGTCATATGAATGAAATGCATGCACCATGAATGTAAAGTAACAAAATCCTAAAATCCAGATATATATGTATAAGAAATCTTTAGCTGTTATCATAGTAGAATGTGTATAAGAATCTGAAATCTCAATAATGAAATCCATGGAAATCCGTGTCAAACATCGACACAACACATGTAATCTCAAGTCTCAATATCTCGGGCTCCGTCAGTCCGGATCGGCCCATATCATCAAATCTCACAACAACGGTCGGTATCCTCCGGATATCCGCCGCGCCAGACATCACTGGTAGGTAGCCTTCCCCTGCCAGGCTCATCGTCTACAACTCGATCTTCTTGCCCCGGGGTACCATACCGGGCCCACCATCTACCCGAGACGGTTCATCCACTCCTCGAACCGGGTCTCGAAATCCAACAGAAAACATGAAATCTCATGGTGGACGACACATACATCACGAGAAAACCGCATCTTATTTTAAAAAGAGAAGAGGAGAGAGAGAGAAGTTTTATATATTTTTGCGGTTTTCCCCAAAAATCCAGAAATCTCATAGAAATCCAAATCTCAAAATCATGAGTAAGCATATGATAAGTGTCGGCATATGCCCATACTACTGCATGATAACATGAAAATATGAATGCATGAATGTCTAAGCAATAAATATCATGTCTGTACTAATGTCAGAGAATAATCACAATATTATAACGGTCTAGTTGTTAACTAATTCTATCCATAAAAGTCAATATGATCTAAAGTGTACGTGACATAGCAATTATGGATGATGATGTGTGTGAGCCGGCAAATAAGTGTCCGTGGAATATTCGCATCATCGGTAATAGTGCCGGTGTCCTAACAGGTAAAGTTTATACTGATTATAGCAACATATAAAAGAACATGCACCATGATAATTAAAGTATGAATGTAAATACAGATGTGCATTATCCACTCCTCTGCGAGATACGAGTATAACTACCACTATGTGAGTCGAACCTAAACCAGTGTCCATCTAACATCCTAAGGAACTAAACCTAATAGACTAGTCAGTAAGAAACTAGAGTCTACCTAAGGTCTGAATCAATATCTCTAATAGTCGGCGATCCCGCCTCAATAGCATCACCTACGTAGTACGGCTTCCTCGAATTAAGAGTGCGGATCAATCGTCAAATCTAAACCTCGTACGGTAAAATCCATCGTACGACATCCCAATATCGGGGTACGGTCAAGTATCTCCTAGGTGTCTCCTCATTCGTATAATGTCATCATCAGCACATCTCATGATCAAGGTGTTAAACTGTGATCGCATACATCAATCATATATCATTGCCATCATGATAAGCATCATTAGTTTATCCTCAGAAATATCATGTCATATGTATCATATTGTGACTAGGTCATACTTATATGATATCGGCATCAGGTCACACCAATATAATGTCGTAATCAAGTTATACATATATCATATCGTGATCAGTCACAAGTTACAGTCCGGGTACTATTCTAGTGTCCCATGTACATCAATATCACCACCACTCTTTATAATTTATATATTCATGTTCATTATCTCATTCTCTAATGATCCGCTAACACTTTAATACGACTGTATAGTCAAGAATCACGGCATCAAGCCCAGTTATACTGTTTCATCATGCCTCAAATATCATATCACATCAATGAATCCCATATACGTGTGGTATATATATATACACTTATACCTAGTTTTATATACATATACATATATATGTATACTCCATGTCGATTTTTAGTGTGTGCGTGTGTGTTTCTATCAGAAACCTACGAACCTTTCCCAAAGTATTCATCCTCAGGTATGGTTTTCCTAAATCAGTCTAGTCCCGCCTTGGGTCATTACTAGGGTCCTGCTCAGTAAGAATCTAGGGTCACGTCGGGTTTCCTAATGTCAATAAGTACTATTCCTATTCTACGTTACGGGGGTGCTAAACGCCATCCACCCGACTTCCCCCCGTAGATATGCATCTACTCACCTGGTCCATGTCTGCCGACGACGGTGTCGCCATCCTCCTCTTCATCGCCCGCAGTCCACTTGAAGGGTACCTAAACGCAAACATATAAATATTATCGTAAACTGAATCACATACGAAAGTCAAACGATTTAAAGGAGCAAGCATAGGTTAAAACCTATGTCCCGTCCACGCAAAAGAACCAAATACCGCTCGATATCGGCGTACAAACTCCGATGGATCGAGATAACATCATCAAACAACTTGTAGTTTTAAAACACATTACTTATACCATAAAACACGATTAAATCCATCGAAATCCTAAAATCCATCAAACCGTCCAATTTCGTAAAACCCGAAATTGCCAATTTACCGTTTTTCATCAAAACTTGACATTTAAATGAAACCAATAGTTATAAAACTCATTATATAGCATAACTAGACTATACAAACCGTTACTATATTTTTATTACATAAATTTATATTAATTTGAAATTTCTAGTTTGCGACATTTAACAATTTTCAACATTTTTCAAGCAAAGCACCACAATTCCACCACAAAACATGATTTGCATGAATTAATGTATTAAACCACAATTGATAATGATAATGATTCAATGAAACCATAAATTATATTTTTAATCACATTTATTTAGAAATTCCTAAAATCTAGTTTACAAAATAATAGCATTTTATTACTATTTTTCCAATTATCAAAGTAATCTAGTGATCAAACTAAGTTTTTCATTCAATTAATGTGCTAATATTCTCATTAAAACTACCATCTAATAATAGCAACTTAAATTGGAATTTTATATTACCTACAAACACATTTTAGAAAAATCTAGTTAGCTAATTTCCTTATTTAAAACAATTTTAAATGAAAATTTTACAATTTAACAACAATGCAATATTTTCCAATTCTAAAAGTGTTAAACTAACTATTATAACCGTAATTAATTATTAAAACCCTAACTTGAATTTACAACCCTAACTTGCATTTTTTTTAAAAAAACATAGAATTAATTCATTAAATCTAATTAAGCTTAAATGATCATCTAATAACAATAAATCAAAAGAAAGAAAATTATACCTCCAAAATATGAAGTCCAAACAAGAAATGAGCCTCCAAAATACATGCTTTCCCACTCCAAAATCCATATAAAAAAGGGTAGAGAATAAAGGGTATGAAGAGATTAGGATTTTGTGTATTTTTTGTTGAATTTTTGATGTATTTTGATGTATTTTTGTGCAAAAATGAGGTGGGAAATGGGGGGGGGGGGCAGCCATGGAGGGTTGTGGCCGGCCTTGAGGGAGTGAGGGAGAGAAAGAAATGATTATGGAAAAGTGTAGAAGTTTCAAGAGGAGAAATATCACTTAAAGGTCTTTTCATGGTTTATTTAATTATTTATTTATTTGTTTACTATAGCAACTCAAGAAAACTCTAGAAAATAGGAAAAAATTGCAAATAAATTTTGCATGATACACACTAATTTATAACATGCCATGGTTCATTTTTACAAATTAAAACCATTTAAATTTGTAATTTACACTAATTTAGTGTAAAAATAAAGCTTATGTTAATATTTAAAATAATTAATTTAGGAAAAATATTTTATTAAAATAAAAATTTATAAGTGGCTAAATAAATACCATTTACTAGTAATTTCATAATTAAAATAGATATATTAAAAATTATAATGAAAACAATCACGGTTTGGTTTTACGAAAAAATACATTTTACTTTACCGAAAATCCTAAAATTCACTTAAACTCTTTTATTCATTTAATTATTTTTAAAACGTTACATTCTTATTGTGAGAGAGTTTCCTGATGTATTTCCAGATGAGTTACCTAGATTGCCGCCAGAGTGCGATATCGAGTTTTGCATCGAATTGATTCCCGGCACGGGGCTTATTTCTATACCGCCTTATCGGATGGCCCCGACGGAGCTCGGAGAGCTTAAGGATCAGTTGCAAGAGTTACTTGACTAGGGACTTATTCGTCCGAATGTTTCGCCTTGGAGAGCTCCTGTCCTGTTCGTTAAGAAGAAGGGCGGCAGTATGAGATTGTGCATTGATTTTCGTTAATTGAACAGAGTTACGGTGCGGAATAGGTATCCATTACCTCACATTGACGATTTGCTTGATCAACTCCAGGGTGTGGGACATTTTTCTAAGATTGATTTGAGGTCGGGTTATCATCAGTTGCAGATCCGGAATGATGACATTCCGAAGACTGCTTTTTGTACATGCTACGGGCATTATGAGTTCTTGGTGATGTCGTTCGGGCTCACCAATGCCTCATCAGCGTTCATAGATTTGATGAACCGGATTTTCAGGCCGTTCCTCGACCAGTTCATTATTGTATTTATTGATGACATTCTGGTCTACTCCAGAAGTCGAGAGGAGCATGAGCAGGACTGGAGGATCACTTTGTAGACATTGAGAGAGCACCAGCTGTTTGCTAAATTCTCGAAGTTCGCATTCTGGCTTGATATTGTTGACTTCTTGGGTTATGTGGTACGGGAGACGTTATACAGGTGGACCCGAAGAAGATCGAGGCTGTACAGCTTTGGCCTAGACCTGTATCAATGACAGAGGTCCGCGGTTTCGTAGGCTTAGCCGGTTATTACCGCCGTTTCATGCTGGATTTCTTGAGTATCGCTGCACCGCTGACCGGACTGACCCGGAAGGGGGATCCTTTCCTTTGGACTGAGGCATGTGAGAAGAGTTTTCAGCAGTTGAAGACTCGGTTGACGACTGCACCAGTTCTATCCTTACCTTCTAGATCGGGCGGTGTTGGGGTAAAAATTTACACCCCGGTTGACCAAGTCAAAATCCAAGTCAACCCCAAGCCAAGTGGACCCAAGCCCAGACCGAGTGGGCCCATGCCCGGGTCGAGCCCGAATATGAAGCGGCCGGCCTCCCCCCACGCCAAGATAAAAATTTTGTAATAAACAATTTTGTTGTATTTATTTTATTTTGGATAAATGTAAGAAAAATAGGCATAAAGCCAAATTTTTGTAAAGCCCATGGCTTATGTGCAAAAAGAAATGGCACAGGAGCCATGGGATAGGCAAAATGCCATTTTGTGAAGCCCAAGGGGCTATGTGTAAAATGTATGGCCTATAAAGGCAAAGATAATGAAAATATCTCACAACTTTTTCTCTCTCCAGAAATTTTCTAGATCTGAGATCTCTTCCTCCTTCCTCAAGGTTCTAAAACCTTCCTTTTTCTTTTGAATTAAATCAAGAGTTTAACTCTTCCTTTTCTCAAAATAAATAGATTTCCACCACAAAACCTACGAAGGGGAGCTTGGATCTCCAACCAGATTTCGAAAAGGGGAGGCTTTTAAGGCTCATCCCCTTTTCTCCAAGATCCCGCCGGTCAAGAGCAAGAAGAAGGAGACCCATCTCCAAAAATCTAACTTTGGACAGGCCCAAGGCTCAAAAGAAGAGCAATAAATCTCCAGGAGTTTAACTCCTTTCTAAGTTGCTGGAGTTTAACTCCATAAATTAATTTCTGTTGGAGTTTAACTCCATAAATTTGTTTCTGTTAGGAGTTCAACTCCAAAAGTTCCCTTGGGAGTTCAACTCCCCAGCCCAGGGGCTAGGCTTCCCCTTCC
The DNA here is from genome assembly GCA_030015575.1 of Agapanthus africanus. NCBI lineage: Eukaryota > Viridiplantae > Streptophyta > Magnoliopsida > Asparagales > Amaryllidaceae > Agapanthus > Agapanthus africanus. The sequence continues at coordinate 62,211,410 of JASDDO010000029.1, forward strand.
GCGGGTTTTTCCCGCGGTCACGTGTGCCCACGTGACCCCGGGGCGCTAAGGCGTCCATCGGTCACGTGTGCGCACGTGACCCTGGGGCGTTAAGGCGCCCATCGGTCACGTGTGCGCACGTGACCCCCGGGGCGCCAAAGCGCCCTTCGGTCACGTGTGCGCACGTGACCCTTGGGGCGCCAAGACGCCCATCGGTCACGTGTGCCCACGTGACCCCTGGGGCGCCAAGGCGCCCATCGGTCACGTGTGCCCACGTGACCTCTGGGGCGCCAAGGCGCCCATCGGTCACGTGTGCCCACGTGACCCCTGGGGCGCCAAGGCGCCCATCGGTCACGTGCGCGCACGTGACCCCGGGCATTAAGGCGCCCACCTGCCGTGCGAGCGTCCTTTAGACGCCATTTTTTTTTCTTTTCCCCTCGTTTTACGTGCACTCCCCAATAAAATCCCTTCTGGAATTTAAACCTTTTTAAAATATATACATATATATATTCTTTGGAGTTTAACTCCCTAATAAAGTTCTATTTTAGGAATTTAATTCCGCATAAAATTCTTTTAGGAGTTTAACTCCATCTAAAATTCTTTGGAGTTTAACTCCACAATAAAATCCCTTTTGAAATTAAGCTCCACTTTAAAAAGAAAAAAGGAGGGGGAAGGAAAACATACACCGACTCCACGACACTGTCTTCCGTTAGAAAAAATTTCTAACGGGGCGCTGTCCCGCACCCCGCAAGGGGGCTGCTAGCCCCCTTGACCCCCAGCCCGCTATCCGGGTAGCGGGACCCCCGTAAAAACTCTGCGGGGCCCCCGATATTTCCAAACCCCCTTCAAAACACGATACTGCACATTGAGTTCGCATGACCAGTTTAACCCGTTAATCGGAGGTTCCTTCGCTCCAAATGCGAGGGGTAATTAACGGCAGCTTAGTCCGCGGTTGCCGGAGATTCGGATCTCCACAATCAATAAACCCCGGCCTACCCTAGGCAGGGGGAATCTGTAATGCGCCTGACAAGCGCGCGCGTATTCCCATCTCAATGGGGTGACGAAAAACACCCTACAGATTCTGGCACGCCCGGTGGGACCTTTCTCTCCTCCCATATTTCGGGTTAAACGTTCATGCGAACTCAATTAATATACATATCTATTGTCTATACTGAAATGATATTTTCTTTTCTATGCAGCAATCAACCTTCGACGACAATGTCTCTCCAGATGAATTCAGCTTCCAACGTGACCCCGATTCCATACGTGGTCAAGATCAACGCTCGTGTGGTTCTCCCTGCAAGCCTCAGTCGACAGTGGGAGGAACCGCCCCGCCAGTTTGGCTCCGTCATCATCTACCCTGCTGGAAGCGCTCATCTGGCGGAAATCCCGGCAGAACAGGTGGTCAAGCCGGTCCCAAGGGGCAAGAGGCCGAATGTTGTGATTGCTAAGGCACCACAACCGAAACTTAAGATGGTGTCTGAACGATCCCCTGACGCTCTAGCCGGGGGCAAGACTTCCGATGCGAAGGGCAACAACAAATGTCGCGGACGAGCTCAAGCGATGACTCCAACAAACGCACAATCGAGCGTATCTCCAAAGCCCTCCATCGCCCAGTCTGCGGTGTCTTCCCGAAAAGCCGAAGTCTGCCAGGCGCTTAGAACAGAAAAGTTAAGGCAGAAGCGGCTCAGGTATCGAGCCAACAAGAGGGCCAGGGCTTCGGCCAAATGGAATCGTGTGAAGTTCCAAGTGCAGGGTTGCCCTGCGACGACGGTTGAGTCGGGCGTAAGAATCAGCAATTCCTTCGAGCCTCTGAAGTGGGTTCAGAAAAATGCCATGACCGCCAGAATCAAGAAGACAGCGGTCCGAACAGTGCCACAAAAAGACGTGTCCCGGCCCCAACAGAAGAAGTATGATACTGTCTCTTCAAGAGTCTATCAAGCACTCTGTGCCGCACGAAAGCAGCGGGTCAAATCCAGAAAAGAAGCGCCAACACCATTCAAGGAGCTAGTTAGGCCAGCCACCTTCAATCGACTACCAGTTACCGAAACAAGGGGGTCAAGACAGCAATCCGTGAAATCAGCTGCCAATAATAGAAAGACGGCCGGATATATCATCCATACGGTCTATATGGCGGGCGGGCGCCCCAGCGACAACCTTCGCAGCAAAAGCAAGGACGGGGCCACCACATCCCAAGTCCAATCTAGCCTGAATGTGGTTGCCGCCGCCCAAGAACAGCCGCCCCCGCTAGATGAAGAAAACCCTCTCGATGAGGATGATAGGAAGAAAGACCCCTCGGTCCATGCAGAGTCAAGCTCGGACAGCGAGGAAGAGCCGACCTTCCGCCCCAGGACAGCGGAGCAAGAGCTTCGAAAACAGCTCAGGAGCAAAGATAAAGAGATGGCCAAGCTCTATTCGAAGATTGACGACTTAACGAACGTGGTGATGCAGCTTACGGCTCAAATTGTTCGAGCGCCTCCCAATCAAGCACAAGCCGCTACTAATCAGCCGGGTGATGACAATCCGAGGCAGCCAATGCCTGTTCCTTCGGGTCCAAGACTGGTTGAGCCACATGAGAGCCGTCCACACTCCGCTTCTGGGGACGCCTTGGCCCCAGATAATACTATCCCGCTAACACAAGATCGAATAATGGATTTGGTCACCAGCAAGGTTAAAACATTGGTGGCCGAAGCTGAAGCTCAGAAAGAAATCGGCAGTAGCGGGCGGCCATATCCCGCGCAGTACGATCTGATTGAGTTCCCAAGCGGCTACGCTATTCCTAAGTTCGGAAGATTTGATGGAACGGGGAATGCAAATCAGCACGTCGCCCACTTCAAAGCATCGTGCGGAAATACAGGGGGCAATGACGCGCTCCTTCTTCGTCAGTTTGTCAATAGCCTGACCGGCGTCGCCTTCGACTGGTATGCGAGTATACCGGACGGGTCCGTCATTACCTTTGCCCAAATGGAGTCCCTGTTTCGGCAAAGGTTCATGAGTGTCAGTGATAAAATCTCCATTGCCGACCTTGTGAGGACCAAGCCGGGGAAGAATGAAAGCAACACCGACTTTATTGCCCGATGGCGTAATCTCACGGTCAAGTGCGAACCGCCGCTGGAGCAGGACCAGTCCGTCAGCCTTCTCATTGGGAACCTCAGCAATTGGATGGTCCCATTCTTGTGTACAGCAGGCCTCAAGACGTTTCAAGAGCTAACCAAGAAAGTCCAAATGCTGGAACGCTCGAAGCAAGAGTCCCCGCCGGACTCTCAGAGAGACAAAACTTGGAAAAGCAAGCGGGACGACAGCCGTAGAAGCGGGAGTTCCAGTAGTACCAGTGTCTTCAATGCGTCCGACAATGAAGAAAAGCGAAGGGCGTCCGAATCCAAAACTAACCGGTCTCGAAAGCCAATGCTGGGAGGAGATGGGCCCACCCTAGAGGAGAAAAAGAACAAGGTTTACTCTTTCAGAAGGGACAAGGTCCGCAAGATATTTAAAGATGCCTTGAACAACGGCCTGCAATTGCCGGAGTCGAAAAGACCCCAAGAAGCAAAAATGACCGACAATCCCCTGTATTGCCCGTACCACCGAGTAGTGAGCCATGCGATCGAGGATTGCTATATCTTCAAGGACTGGGTCGAGAAGCAGTACAAAGCTGGAGAGATCGAGCTATCCAAAAGCGTGTTGGTAAACAATCAAGTTGCAACCGCCAACTTTATACAGACAGAAGCTGAAGCCTTCTGGGAGCAGACAGCCGAACCCGCTGCCCTGACAAACGAAACCGACTCATCGCGGCCTCCGTGGAGTACACACATATCTAATAAGACGAAGAAGATGCTAAAGATGCTTCAGAAAGAGCCCAGGATGGAATGGGAAGGACAGAAGAGGCCTACCAGCCCAGCTGCCAATGCGGCTCCATCAGGCTCAAAATCCAAGAAGCTCAAGAAGAAGAAAAGTGCAGCTCGGCGCGAAAAAGAGTCTGCAGGGAGATCGACCATTCAAAAATATATCGATTCCCTTGAAGAATATAAACAAAAGGAAAGAACATTGATTCAATTGAATGAGTTCTTCCCTGTACAAGCGGCTGAAATTCTGGAGGAGTTAGAAGAAGACTCCAATGAAGAGATCCCAGTAGTGACCTGCTACGCCATCCATCTTGGTAGCGACTCGGAAGAGGAGCTTTGTTTTCCCGAAGAGGACGAGGAGCTCGCCACAACGGCCAATCAAATCCAACTCAGAAGCGGCAGGGCTCTACCGCCAAATCAGGGCAACGCCCCAAAAGGAAAGGAAAAACAAGTCGCTAATGAAGAAGACGGAAGAGAACTGGCCGATGAAAACATAAATCGTTCCTTGGTGGACTATAATGTCTTGGCACATCTCCGGAAGCTTCCGTCTCTCCTAAGCATCTACGACGCCTTGGTCCTATCTAAAGAGCTTAGAGATGTTCTCATCCATGCTCTACAAAACCCCGAGCGGTATCAGGCTCACTTTGCGGAAATTAATATGAAAGAAGCCCAGCACGCTTTGCTTGCCGCCTCAGTCACATTTAAGGATGAAGACTTGCTACTGGGAACGGCTGAGCATAATCGGCCACTTTACGTGACCGGGTACAGCGACGGAGATCGAATTAATCGTATATTAATTGATCCGGGGTCCTCAGTGAACATCATGAACTTGCGAACTCTGAAGAGTTTGTCAATGGACGTCCGACACCTGTCAAGGGAAAGGATTGTCATTCAAGGCTTCAACCAAAATTGCCAGCAAGTTCTGGGGTCTATAGCTTTGCCAATCAAATTCGGGGATCTGCAAACTGAAGCTAAGATATACGTGATCGACGCAGACACGTCTTATAAGATTCTCTTGGGACGGCCGTGGCTCCACGATTACGGCATCATTCCGTCAACTCTCCATCAATGTATGAAGTATACTAAAAATGGCGAAGAAAGACGCATTGACGGAGACATCCAGCCGTTCGGTGTGCATGAAGTCCGCTATGAAGATTCTCGGTACTTTATGAACCACCAAAATGCTAAGCCACAACTGACTGAGGATAGACCGGCCCCAAGACTCAAAAGCAAATCTGCGCCGACTGTCAGTTTCAAAAGCAAAAACGCCCAAGTGCGCCCGCATTTCGGCAGCGACACTGATGAGTCCGACGCTGGAAGCCCGTCCTTCCGTAAAACTCGCCCTCGTTTCGGCAGCGATACGGACGAATCTGTTACTGAAGATCCACCTAGCGGCAAAGCCCGCCCTCATTTTGGCAGTGACACTGAAGAGTCGGAAGAAGAGGACCTGCCATGCAACAGCTGTGCAGATTGGCCCCCCATGCAACAAGCAAAACTACGAGAGACCTTCGAAGTCGCAGAAGGGTCCTTGGCCATCACAAGGGTGCCGGAACAGATGTGCAAAGAGCTCGACGCATTGTCAGTCTCTACCGTGGACCAGCTGAAAACTTTCTACGTGCCCGGGAGGAAAAATGGGCAGAAGGGCATCCTGTTTTACAGGTCAAACCCCGTTGTGCACCCGGACGACCTTTCTGTCGTGTGCCTTCCCTATGAGAGAGGCATAAGAGCCGTCCTCAATCCCAGATGCTATGCGCCCGAGATGCGGGAATACTTTAAGAAGTGCGGATGCCGGTTATATCAAACGGAGTCCGAAGCAAAGTTTTACGAAGGGCTATGGTATCCGCCACAGGTCCGAGCACTCATCGATGGACGAATTCCAGATAGGCGGGGCATAGGCTATATTCAACCTGATTCCAAAGCGTGCTACATGATCCATGTTGGTGAGGCCAGCGAAAGATCAAATGACGACGATAAGATAGCCGAGCCAGAAGAAGCTCCTCAAGAGCTCGAAGATGGCGGACAAGCAACCTTTGACGCGCTAACCGAGATTGACTTAGGAACGCCCGATAATCCAAGGCCGACCTACATCAGCTCCCTCTTGTCGGAGGAAATGAAAGAGCAGCTAATTGCCCTGCTGCGTGAGTTCGTCGACTGCTTCGCGTGGACATACAAAGAAATGCCTGGCCTTTCCCCTGAAGTAGCCGTATATAAGTTGGCTATATCTCCTGATGCTAAGCCAGTCAAACAAGCTCCTCGAAGAATGAGAAGGGAACTAGAAGAAAAGGTCATCGAGGAAACTAAGAAGCTCATCGATGCCGGCTTCATCAGGGAAGAGAAATATGCAGACTGGATCGCATGCATAGTCCCAGTGAAGAAGAAAAATGGGCAGATCCGAGTTTGTGTCGACTTCAGGGACCTCAACAAGGCATGTCCTAAAGATGACTTCCCGCTACCGGTCATGGAAATGATGGTCGATGACACCTCAAATTACGAACTGTTCACCTTTATGGATGGCTCGTCTGGATATAATCAGATCAAGATGTCGCCTGAGGATGAGAAGCACACAGCATTTCGAACCCCGATCGGAATATATTGCTACAAGGTAATGCCATTCGGACTGAAGAACGCAGGTGCTACATATCAAAGGGCAATGACTAATATCTTTGATGACCTAATCCATAAAGTCGTCGAATGCTATGTTGATGATCTGGTCGTCAAGACTAAAGCCAAGGCCGATCATATCCAAGATCTCAGGACCGTTCTCACCAGACTGAGGGAATACGATCTGAAGATGAATCCTCTGAAGTGCGCTTTCAGCGTGTCATCGGGAAAATTCCTGGGCTTCATAGTCCGACATCGAGGGATCGAAGTTGACCCATCAAAGATAAAGGCCATCATAGAGATGCCCACTCCGAAGAGTTTGACGCAGCTAAGATCTTTTCAAGGCAAGCTTGCTTATATACGGAGGTTTATCTCAAATTTGTCGGGGAGATGTAGGCCCTTCTCAAAGCTCATGAAGAAAGGAGCTCCTTTTATCTGGGATGCCGAATGTCAAGCGGCGTTCGAAAGCATCAAACAATACTTGTTTCACCCTCCAGTGCTGGCCGCTCCCATTCCAAATAAACCGCTGATTCTCTACACTGCCGCGCTAGACGAGTCACTCGGTGCGCTCCTCGCTCAGAATAACGAGGAAGGAAAGGAAAATGCCCTCTACTACCTCAGTCGAACTCTAGTCGGGGCGGAACACAACTATTCCCCTATCGAAAAGCAATGCCTGGCTCTGATATTTGCTGTGAAGAAGCTAAGGCACTATCTGCTGGCTCATCGGGTTATGCTGATCTCCAAGGTCGACCCGCTCAAACACTTGATGACCAAAGCAAGCCTAGCCGGCAGAATGGCAAGATGGGCTGTCATGCTACTTGAGTTCGACATAGTTTATACTCCTCAGAAAGCAGTAAAAGGGCAAGCTCTTGCAGACTTTCTCGCCGCTCATCCTATACCAGAAGGGTCGCCGCTAGATTGTGAATTACCCGACGAAAAAGTGCTGCACCTCGAGGAAGATGAGCCATGTTGGGAGCTCTACTTCGATGGAGCCTCATCAATAAGGACCTCCAGTAAATCAAGCGTCCCAGAGATAAAAGCAGGGATAGGTTGGTGTTCATCACACCATCAATGGGAACCCTACGGCGTTCTTTCGCTCTCACCGAGCCTCGCACAAACAATGAGGCCGAGTATGAAGCTCTGATAGCTGGTTTGGACTCGCCATAGAAATGGAAATCCTTCGGCTACGGGTTTACGGTGATTCCCAGCTTGTCGTCAACCAAGTAAGCGGCGACTATAAGATATACAAACCCGAGTTGGCTCGGTACAGAAGCCGGGTGGTGGAACTCATGAAACGGTTCACTCATATCGAACTAACAAGAGTCCCTAGAGCATTGAACGGAAAAGCCGATATACTCACTCGCCTAGCCAAGGAGCTGGCTGATCCTGACATGGACGAAATTCTGATCACAGTCAGGAGCCGACAAATTCTACCTCCAGTCTCTCTACGAGAAGAGGAAAGCGCGGAACAGGAGAGCAGTCCTGCCGAAGATGCTTCGATCATCCAAGACGAGCCCGATTGGAGAGAACCCTTCATAGAGTACCTCCGATACGACAAGCTGCCCGAAGAAAAATCTGCGAGGATTCAGCTGAAGAAAAGAGCTCTCCGATACGTGTTTGTAAATGACATGTTATACCGCAGGTCATATGACCAACTCTGGCTCAGGTGTCTGTCATTGGCCGAAGCCCAAAAGGTCATGAAAGATGTTCACTCGGGCGTTTGCGGTGCTCACCAATCTGGCCCTAAGATGCGACTTCAAATCAAACGGCTTGGGTATTACTGGCCCACCATGATACGAGATTGCGGAGAGCATGCAAAGAAATGTTATATCTGCCAAATTCACGGTGATTTTATTCACAAGCATCCCAATCCATTGCATCCTACGGTGGCATCGTGGCCCTTCGAAGTTTGGGGCACCGACATTGTTGGCCCAATTGATCCTCCGTCATCTAAAGGCCACCGGTTTATACTGGCAGCGACAGACTACTTCTCCAGATGGGCTGAAGCTGTCCCGCTAAAAGAAGTTAAGACAAAGGATATTCTGACATTCTTCCAGCATAATATTCTATACCGCTTCGGTACTCCGAGAAGAATCATTTCTGACAACGGGCCTTCTTTCAAGAGCTTCAATGTCTCAAGGTTCGCTACTCAGCACAAGATAGACTGGAGATATTCCTCCATCTATAATTACAGAGCCAACGGGCTAGCCGAAGCCTTCAATAAGACTCTATGCAAGCTCCTGAGGAAAAATGCTTCAGCCAACAAGAGAGACTGGAATCTCAAGCTTCACGAGGCATTGTGGGCATATCGTACCACGCACCGTACTCCAACTCAGTCCACTCCATACTCATTGCTTTTTGGAGTGGAGGCGGTCCTCCCCCTCGAAGTCGAACTTCCAAGCTTAAGAATGGCCGTTCAGCATGAGTTGACAGAAGAGGAAAACGTGCTCCTCCGACTGGATGAACTCGATGCCCTCGAAGAAAAGAGGCTCGCGGTGCAGCAAAGTCTGGAGCTATACCGAGCCCAAATGTCACGGACCTATGACAAGATAACCCGTCTCCGCGCTTTCAAGAAAGGTGAATTGGTGCTGGTCCTCAAAAGACCGATCATCCCCAATCGACATGCCAAGGGAAAATTCGAGCCAAACTGGGAAGGACCATACGTCATCGAGAAAGTGTTTGACGGAGGATCCTACCAACTAATAAGCGCCGAGGGAGAAAGGCCCATGCCACCCATCAATGGCCGATATCTCAAGAAATACTACATGTGAATGCTCCAAGTCGCAGGCAAATTGAGCACATCAGCCCTACGGTCTGGATCATACATCCTGCAAAACCGTATACAATCCACGGGCGTAAATGACCCCTATTTCTCCCAAATCCTGCCGGTGAGACTTCTTTAAAGTCCCACCAGCGGCGCAGCAAAAAAAAAAAAAAAACGGTATGTCCACAAGCAAAATGGGCACGGATGAAAACCCGAAAGGGCTCCGTGAGTAAAAACAGCAGGACTACCGGCGAGTCTGTGAAAACCCGAAAGGGCGCAAACTCGTGAAAAGAGATGAAATACACTCGCAAAGTCCTCTCGACCTTATGGGGAGAAACCCCCTGCGTGAGATCCTTACGACTCACAAAGGAGCAACACACTTAGGAATCTTCACGATTCCCAAGGAGAAAATACACCTGCGGGATCCTTACGACTCGTAGGGAGAAAATGCTTTTATGGGACCCTCACGGCCCATAAAATTGAAAAGCCTTAGGTGATAGGGACCCAAACCTGTCTCCTAATCCATCGTTCCCCAACGGGCAACGGCAAATGATGAGTCGCTCCTGGCATTTTGCTTCAGTGTTAGCGGTACTGATGCCGACCAAAAAACCCAAATCCCAAGTCCTCCCAAGGCAAATGATGAGTTGCTCCTGGCATTATTCCAGTGCAGCAATGCTGATGCAAAAAAAAAAGAATCAAATTCCAAGTCCCCAAAGGGCGAATGATGAGTCGCTCCTGGTACTATATTCCAGTGCAGCGATGCAGACGCCAACCAAATTCCAAATCCCATACCCCAACGGCGAATGATGAGTCGCTCCTGGTACCATGTTCCAGTGCAGCGATGCAGACGCCGACAAAGTCCCGAAATGTTTCTGGCCCTACGGTCTGGATCATACATCCTGCAAAACCGTATACAATCCACGGGCGTAAAACAATCCCAATTTCTCCCAAATCCTCTCGGGGAAAATGATGAGTTGCTCCTGGCATTATTCCAGTGCAGCAATGCAGATGCCAAACAAAAACCAAAATCCTAAAATCCTCTCTATGACAGACGATGATTCGCTCCTGGTACCATATTCCAGTATAGCGATGCTGATGTCAACCCAAATCAAAATCAACAAGTCAACGTCCACTCGACACCGCAAGAAGTGGAGCAAGTCAAGTCTACCCCTGACACTGCAAGAAGCAGAGCAAGTCAAATCAAGCACCGACCGTCCAAGTCGCTAAAAGGGCAGAACCGACCGTCCAAGTAACTAAAAGGGCAGAACCGACCGTCCACGTCGCTAAAATGGCAGAACCGACCGTCCAGGTCGCTAAAAGGGCAGCACCGACCGTCCAAGTCGCTAAAAGGGCAGAACCGACCGTCCACGTCGCTAAAATGGCAGAACCGACCGTCCAGGTCACTAAAAGGGCAGCACCGACCGTCCAGGTCGCTAAAAGGGCAGCACCGACCGTCCAAGTCGCTAAAAGGGCAGAACCGACCGTCCAAGTCGCTAAAAGGGCAGAACCGACCGTCCACGTCGCTAAAATGGCAGAACCGACCGTCCAGGTCGCTAAAAGGGCAGCACCGACCGTCCACGTCGCTAAAAGGGCAGAACCGACCGTCCACGTCGCTAAAAGGGCAGCACCGACCGTCCAAGTCGCTAAAAGGGCAGCATCGACCGTCCACGTCGCTAAAATGGCAGCATCGACCGTCCAAGTCGCTAAAAGGGCAGCACCGACCGTCCACATCGCAAAAAGGGCAGCATCGACCGTCCAAGTCGCAAAAAGGGCAGCACCGACCGTCCAAGTCGCAAAAAGGGCAGCGCAGGATTCCTACAAAGCGGGAACCAGATAACTCCAGGCCAGGGAAAACGTCTATCACAGACACTCCGTCTCGGAGACATGTCAAGCAACGACCGTCCATGTCGTAAAAAGGGCGTGCCAGCTTCCCAGAAAGCGGGAACCAAATCAAGTCGCCTCCACGTGAAAGAAGATCCATCAATTTCATGCACACGACCCACATGTGTGGTGTGCATTTATTGATGGGGGGCAATTTGTTGGGGTAAAAATTTACACCCCGGTTGACCAAGTCAAAATCCAAGTCAACCCCAAGCCAAGTGGACCCAAGCCCAGACCGAGTGGGCCCATGCCCGGGTCGAGCCCGAATATGAAGCGGCCGGCCTCCCCCCACGCCAAGATAAAAATTTTGTAATAAACAATTTTGTTGTATTTATTTTATTTTGGATAAATGTAAGAAAAATAGGCATAAAGCCAAATTTTTGTAAAGCCCATGGCTTATGTGCAAAAAGAAATGGCAGAGGAGCCATGGGATAGGCAAAATGCCATTTTGTGAAGCCCAAGGGGCTATGTGTAAAATGTATGGCCTATAAAGGCAAAGATAATAAAAATATCTCACAACTTTTTCTCTCTCCAGAAATTTTCTAGATCTGAGATCTCTTCCTCCTTCCTCAAGGTTCTAAAACCTTCCTTTTTCTTTTGAATTAAATCAAGAGTTTAACTCTTCCTTTTCTCAAAATAAATAGATTTCCACCACAAAACCTACGAAGGGGAGCTTGGATCTCCAACCAGATTTCGAAAAGGGGAGGCTTTTAAGGCTCATCCCCTTTTCTCCAAGATCCCGCCGGTCAAGAGCAAGAAGAAGGAGACCCATCTCCAAAAATCTAACTTTGGACAGGCCCAAGGCTCAAAAGAAGAGCAATAAATCTCCAGGAGTTTAACTCCTTTCTAAGTTGCTGGAGTTTAACTCCATAAATTAATTTCTGTTGGAGTTTAACTCCATAAATTTGTTTCTGTTAGGAGTTCAACTCCAAAAGTTCCCTTGGGAGTTCAACTCCCCAGCCCAGGGGCTAGGCTTCCCCTTCCGGGGTTTTTCCCGCGGTCACGTGTGCCCACGTGACCCCGGGGCGCTAAGGCGTCCATCGGTCACGTGTGCGCACGTGACCCTGGGGCGTTAAGGCGCCCATCGGTCACGTGTGCGCACGTGACCCCCAGGGCGCCAAAGCGCCCTTCGGTCACGTGTGCGCACGTGACCCTTGGGGCGCCAAGACGCCCATCGGTCACGTGTGCCCACGTGACCCCTGGGGCGCCAAGGCGCCCATCGGTCACGTGTGCCCACGTGACCCCTGGGGCGCCAAGGCGCCCATCGGTCAAGTGTGCCCACGTGACCCCGGGGCGCCAAGGCGCCCATCGGTCACGTGCGCGCACGTGACCCCGGGCATTAAGGCGCCAACCTGCCGTGCGAGCGTCCTTTAGACGCCATTTTGTTTTCTTTTCCCCTCGTTTTACGTGCACTCCCCAATAAAATCCCTTCTGGAATTTAAACCTTTTTAAAATATATACATATATATATTCTTTGGAGTTTAACTCCCTAATAAAGTTCTATTTTAGGAATTTAATTCCGCATAAAATTCTTTTAGGAGTTTAACTCCATCTAAAATTGTTTGGAGTTTAACTCCACAATAAAATCCCTTTTGAAATTAAGCTCCACTTTAAAAAGAAAAAAGGAGGGGGAAGGAAAACATACACCGACTCCACGACACTGTCTTCCGTTAGAAAAAATTTCTAACGGGGCGCTGTCCCGCACCCCGCAAGAGGGCTGCTAGCCCCCTTGACCCCCAGCCCGCTATCCGGGTAGCGGGACCCCCGTAAAAACTCTGCGGGGCCCCCGATATTTCCAAACCCCCTTCAAAACATGATACTGCACATTGAGTTCGCATGACCAGTTTAACCCGTTAATCGAAGGTTCCTTCGCTCCAAATGCGAGGGGTAATTAACGGCAGCTTAGTCCGCGGTTGCCGGAGATTCGGATCTCCACAATCAATAAACCCCAGCCTACCCTAGGCAGGGGGAATCTGTAATGCGCCTGACAAGCACGCGCGTATTCCCATCTCAATGGGGTGACGAAAAACACCCTACAGGCGGCTATGTTGTTTATTGTGATGCTTCTCGAGTGGTGCTGGGTTGCGTATTGATGCAGCATGAAAGAGTTATCGCTTATGCTTCTCAGCAGTTGAAGAAGCACGAGCAGAACTATCCTACTCATAATCTAGAGATGGTTGCGATTGTCTTTGCGCTTAAGATTTGGAGACGCTACTTGTACGGAGAGTCGTGCCAGATCTTCACGGACTACAAGACCTTGAAGTACATTTTCCAGCAGCGGGATCTGAATTTGTGGCAGCACCATTGGATGGAGCTTGTGAAGGATTATGATTGTGAAATCCTTTATCACCCGGGAAAGGCGAATGTGGTAGCTGATGCTTTGAGTCATAGGCCCGAAAGTAGCTTGTTCCATTTAAGCTCAGTTCAAAGACAGTCTTCTACAGATTGGCAGATCTTGTGCGACAGAAGAGTGCAGTTCGAGTTCACTTCCTCTAGAGGGCAGCTTGCTTATGTCCGCGCCCGTCCACTTCTACTTGATCGTATCCATGAGGCGCAGCCCGACGATGCTCGTTTGTCCGAGATTCTGGAGCGTGTTCGGCAGGGTAGAGATTCGGAGTTTGTGATTGATGACTAGAGTGTGCTACATTTTGGGACTCGTTTATGTGTATCAGATTCCGAAGGGCTGAGACGCGAGATCCTAGAGCAGGCATATCAGTCAGCATACAGTGTTCATCCAGGTTCCACCAAGATGTATCATGATTTGAGAGATGTCTACTAGTAGGAAGGGATGAAGAGAGATGTTTCGGACTTAGTTTCAAGGTGCCTGACTTGCCACCAGGTGAAGGCTGAGCATCAGAGACCGGCAGGAGAGTTGCATCCTTTTCCTAATCCGGAGTGGAAATGGGAGCAGATCTCCATAGATTTTGTTGTGGGTCTGCCTAGGTCCAGTCGATGGTATGACTCCATTTGAGTGATTGTTGACCGATTGACGAAAGCGGCTCACTTCCTCCAGTGAAGACCACTTTCGGTTTTGGTCAGTATGCTTAGCTGTACATTGATGAGATTGTGCGTTTGCACGGCGTTCCTGCATGCATTGTATCCGACAGAGGCACCCAGTTTACCAGCCGTCTTTGGTAGAAACTTCAGGAATCTTTGGGTACCCGATTGAGTTTCAGCACCGCTTTCCATCCGCAGACCGATGGTCAGTCAGAGTGAACTATACATACTCTCGAGGATATGCTTCGAGCGTGCGTGCTTGATTTTGGTGGCAGTTGGAATCATCACTTGCCGTTGATAGAGTTCTCCTATAATAACAGTTTTCACGAGACGATTCAGATGGCACCTTTTAAGGCTTTGTATAGGAGAAAGTGTCGATCGCCAGTCTGTTGGACCGAACTCAGTGAGAGCAGGATTTTGGAAGCACAGCTAGTCCAGGAGACTACGGAGAAGATCTAGTTAATTCAGGACAGGATAAGAGTAGCCCAATACAGGAAAAAGTCTTTTGCCGACCATCATCGTCGCATACTTGAGTTCGCAGTGGGTGATCATGTATTCCTACGGATTTCTCCGATGAAAGGTGTGATAAGATTTGGGAAGAAAGGGAAGCTTAGTCTCAGGTTTGTGGGTCCTTTCGAGATCCTTGAGCGAGTTGGTACCGTTGCTTATCGTTTAGCACCTCCGCCAAGTTTTCTGAATGTACACCCCTTATTTCATGTATCGATGTTGTGCAAGTAACTTCATGATCCTTCTCACGTGATTCAGCACCAGACCATCTATCTGGAGTGCGATCTTTCTTTCACCGAGCAGCCGGTAGTTATTTTGGATCTGCAGGTGAAGAAACTTCGGTCAAAGGTCTTGATGTCATTGAAGATTCTATGGCGTGACCCGTACAGCGAAGGTCACATGGGAAGCCGAGAGCGAGATGCGGAAGAAGTTTCCCCATATCTTCGATGGTACGCATAGTTAGTTTTTAAATTCGAGGACCAAATTTCTTTAATGGGGAACAATGTAACACATTAGAACGCGATTAGAGTTAGCTAAGCGATATTATGCAGGTTTTTAATAAATTTAACCAATAATTGTTTTCACATATTTTATAATTAATTAAAATTTTATTAAATTATTTTTATGCTTGCACACACATGTACATGCTAATCTAAGGTTAAGGATGTGTTAACCATTCTTGTTAGCCATGGCACCCTAACCATTATTATGTTATGTCATGTATGTATGTGTGTGTGTGTGTATAGTTTTTAAGTAAAAGAGTTTTTATTTTAAAAATGAAAGAAAGAGAAAAGAAAAGGAATGATGAAGCATGGAGTATGGGGGGACAAAGCATGAAGGGCATTTAATGAGGAAAGAGAAAGGGAATGGCTCTTATCTCCCATCTCTCATCCTCACCCTCTCACTTTCTCATTATCCCTCAACTCTCTCTCTCTCTCTCTCATTTTCTTTTCTTCTTCTTCACCAAAAGAAACCCTCTCTTGAAAATCTTTTCCTCTACTTACCTTAAGCCTAAACCCACATCAAAACTTACTAGACCCTTCACTAAGCATGTTTAACACATTTATGTTGCCTTGGAGCTTTCTTGGCTAGGGTTTCATACAAGCTTGGTGAAGTAATGATGCTAATATGTTATTTAGGCCTTAAGGAAGTGTTTTGTGTTATTTAGTTTCAGCTTTTTTTTTACCTTGGTGTCTTAATTAGTGTTGATATCGTATTTTGTGTTAAGTTAGGGTTCTTTCTTGATCTGCTATTTCTACGTTGATCCATAAATAAATCTAACAATATTGTAGAATAATTATAAAGCCATGTGTATACCCTAGAAACCCATGCCCCACCCCTCACCTTTGGCCCGATGAGATTCCTTCTATGGCCGGCGCCGCTGGTTTGTTCGGAGCTTTAGGCGATGGGTTTTTGTGGGTATCTCTTTGTAGGTCACGTAGGATATTTGGTATACTTTGTTTTACTTATATTATCTGTAGGAAAAATCTGGGACCGTTTTGCTAGATTCAAGCATTTCCGCAACGTACGACACGGATTTATCCAACTTTGGTTTAAGTGTTTCGTGCGTATAGCATCCATAGGAGTGGTCTAGGATATCACTGCACGCGTTTAGCCCGCTAAGCTAACGCTTGGTAGCTTGTGGGAGTCGATTCGTTGGTTTGGCGTAGTTTCCGTATTTTATTGGATAATTTACTAATTTCATGCGTTATTGTGTTATGTGATAATAGGATCATAGGCGGGGACTTCGGACACTGCTAGGAAGGGGAAAGAGGTGATCAGATTCACCTAGCTCAAGATCGTCCGGTGAGTAGATTTAACATCTACAGGGGATCGTCTGTATGGCGTTAAGCACCGAGGGCTAGATTCAGTGATATAACCATATATATATATATATATATTGATTGTGCATGAGTACCATTTTGCACATCCTATTACCTGTTGTTCTTTGACATTGTATTATTGGACACTGCGCCATTACTTACGATTCATGTTGCATGAGCACCGAATTGTGTGCCACACACACACCATTGGTAATTGCCATGACACGCTAACTATAGGAATTACCATGACACGCACACTATAGAAATTGCCATGAATAATATATTGTATTGCTTTCATTATTATTAACAGTTAGACATTGTTTCGTGTTCAATTGTGCATCATGAATTGCATCATACATACATACATTGCTATAGTAATATATATATATATTACATGCATACATACATTGCTATAGTAATATATATATATATATATATACTTTCATATGATGTTTTATTTCGATTTCGTGGATTTGGGAAACCGCAAAGTACATTTTGAAAACTGGAAATATTTTAAAATTTCGGTTTTCCCTTGATATGATATTTCGTGTCCACCATGAGTTTTCTTGGTTCTGAGCTTATTTTCGAGGAGTTGGATGAGTCGTCTGTGGGTACATGGTGGACACGGTAAGGTACCCCGGGGTAATAAGCTCGAGATGTAGACGATGAGCCTGGCATGGGGAACACTACCTACCAGTGATTGTATGGAAACTCGACGGATATCCGGGGGATACCATTCGGAGTTATGAGATGAGAAGGAAATGAGGACCGATCAGAGTGACGGGCGCCTGAGATATTGGGATTTGGGGTGTCGTTGACGGACACCGGATTTCTATGATGATGATTCATTGATGAGGATTATGTTTTATCCCACACTCAGGATTTGTCATGATATGGGTTGTTTCATGTAGTTGTTGTACCCTGTTGGTGTACCTTGATTATAATTTTGTTGCATATCCATACTGCTATACGTACGTCATAAGATTGCATATTTCAGATTATCGCTTTTTCGTGCATGCTTGCGATTATGTGTACGATGTTATTTACTTCTCACGAGTTGGCAACTCACCCCCGTTGTGCCATAGTGTTTTGCAAGGTTGACCCTCAGGGTAGTCGCTGCAGGGCTCTTTATTGCATCTACTTCTGCGGATACCGCTACTGTTGGGTGTGAGACCTTTTTGGTAGGTGGGTTTTCCGAGTGTCCGTATGATTCCATTGTATATCTTATTTTGTATCCGGTACTCTCCATCCACCACTTATATGTATTTGACTTAGAGACGAGACTGAGACGTTCGATATTTGTATATTTTATAACTCTGGTTGTCACGCTCGTGTGAGCCGGCTTTTATTTCTTGTTGTGATGTTGTTTTACTTCCTTTTTGCTTATTTCTTCGCTACGACGTCGTGCGTGTGTGCGCTTGTGTGTGTGTGTGTGTCCTATCATGGTTGTGTTCCGCCTTTAGGTGTGAGTTGCTCCCGTTTGGGGATGCCTATTATATTCTATGTTTTGTACCCATTAGGGATAGCTTTTACAAAGGAGACGCTGCCGAAATTTTTCAGAAAATGAATTTAAATTTTTAGATTTTAACTTGAGATTTCAATTGTTTTTACCGTTTTTACCACACTACCTTTTATGTTTAAGATTTCTGGGTTTTCGGCTTATTGAATTATGTTACGCCTTTAGACATTGCGTGATTTAAGTGCCGATCGTGTTCCTAATTTGGGCCATGACACTCAATTACATCTCTACTACTCAAATCATCCACTAAAAACATCCTAGAAATTTTTAAGGTCACTAATCTAGCTTAATCGAAATCTAAACATAAATAGGAGGTTAAGAAACTAGATAATATAAAGGAAAGTGAAGGGTTTACCACTTGGAGCAACTGAAGAAAATTCCAAGCTGGTTCAATGTGCTCAAAATCCAAACAAGAGTTTACCATAGGGTGTAGGATGAGGTTGTGCACCTTTTTTATGAAGGTGAGCTGAGGTTTTGAAGTGGCTTTGGAAATGATATCATGGGGTAGTGAGGGTGGAGGATGAGGTGAAGGAAGATGAAGATGAAGGATGATGAAGGAAAGAAATGATGTGAAGAAGGGAAAAGATGGGAGCCATACACCCTCTCTCTCTCTCTTTCACATTCTCACTCTCTCTCTTGTCTATGCCTTCTTGTCCCCTCTCATAGATATATCTTTTCTTTTTCATTTCTCCTTTTTCCTCTCACATTTAAAACCAAAAGTCCACAAATACAAATGAACCATACATGAAACTGTTAGTTGTATATATGCCCTAAAGGCCATTGTTGTACATATGATGTATATTATAGTGGATGCTTGGATATATAGAGAGAGGACTTTCTTGCTCGATATGATAGTATGCTATTTGGTTTCACTTTGTCTTAACATGTTGACTCGTATTGGTTTACTGTCTTGCTCTCACATGTTGAAAAAGCCCTTAGGATATGTACTCGACTACTGGGACTATGATGCAGATCATACTAGTGGGGCCAGGGTAGTCCAAGAGTACATCCTATAACTGTTCCTAGTCGAGGGAGTATCGAGACACGGCATCGATACTCCAGAGTAGACTAGCGTATACGCTTCTCGACCCATATGATGGGTGATGGATGATCCCATATCCATCGGTGTTTGACATCATAGAAGGTATACGGGTGCTCAGTGGAGACTGGGTACACTGAACGGACTCGCCGAGAACTCCTAGATGGTATTATACCTATCGTCAGATAGCGGTTCTCCGGTGACACCGGTACAAGTTAGTCTGTAGACCCTAGATCGTCATAGAGTCTTGTGTGATTCCCACTGTGCTTTGATTTCCACGTTACCACGTCCAAGAGGGCATGCAAAACGGTTGCTCTTGGGTACAGTCCCGAATCACATGGAGGCAATGAGCGATAGGAGG
Organism: Agapanthus africanus; assembly: GCA_030015575.1. NCBI lineage: Eukaryota > Viridiplantae > Streptophyta > Magnoliopsida > Asparagales > Amaryllidaceae > Agapanthus > Agapanthus africanus. Next base: position 62,230,720 of record JASDDO010000029.1, read on the forward strand.
GGTTTCGTCTCTCTCGGTACTGGGAGTTGATGTTGCGCTGTGTTCGATTGGCTATAACTGGAAGTCCCTGGCCAGGGATGATATGGAGATATACTGGTAAGAGTTATCAGTAGTTTCTCGACCCGTTATGAGCCTCACATCGACACGACTTATCGGTTACTGGGGTCTGACGTTTACCACTCCTAGACTGGTTATGCGACATATCAGACGAAGAGACCGGACTGTACGAGAGTGTTACTGATTGGATTTACAGGAGAATGTACAGGCTTGCTTGTTGATCTGCTGATCGTTCAATACCCGGGTGGCTGTTACGCTTAGCTGACCGCTTGCAGCTTGTCGGTGTTTGATATGATCATCACCTACTGCCTGCGTATTGACGATTCTTTAGAGTGCTACACAGAGGTTTCCTGGCTCAGGCAAAACGGAGTAGGAGCACATATGTGATATGTGCGGGACCGAGAATAATACGTGTATGTGATACCGTATTCGATTCTCACGATATGTGATATTGGCCGGGTATATATGATATAGCCGGGTCATCGGATCAAGTGTTGATTCGATGAAAGGTTACTTGTTATATTAGTCGGTTATATGTAATATAGCCGGATTATCGGATCAAGTGTTGATTCGATAATTTAATGTATAACTATATATGTGATATATTATGTTATATTAACTAATATAAGCTCGCTTTATTGATTCTTTTTCTCACTTAGATACTACATTGATGTATATGCGATATATGTTAATTGTATTATTTTATTTTGTTACATTATATATTATATATGTGGTATATAATATTGTAACATATTAGGGTTACAAATGCAACAAAGGTTTTGAGATTTAACCATGTTAGGGTTTGGATTAGGGTTAAGGTTATGGATTAGGTTTTGGATGAGCTTTGAGGAAGCTTCATGAAGCTTTGACTTTGTCCATTTTCGTTGATATTTTTGCTAGATATTTGTTAACCCAACCCAAACCTTAACCCATGGTAAAGTCTCTACAAGGGTTAAGCATGTCATGCTTAACCCTAGGTTGCAATTGTAAGCACAACAATAATTCATTATTCATCACAAAAGAAACTTCATCTTCTTATTCCTCTCTTGAAAAGCTTTTCTAGCTTTTTGCTTGTGATGATTTAAAGTGAGTTAAAGAAAGCAAAAGAGAGAAAAATTCCTACTTCATCATCCTCATCTATTCTAGCCACTTAGATTAGGGTGTTCACTTCACTAATTACTTCATTAGAGAAGTGTGAGCTTGGGTTTGAGATTCTTCAAGGTAGATCATCTTAGAAAGGGAAGACTTCAAGCAAGATACCTCATTCACCTCATGGAGCCTCTCTAGAGTCTGTGTTCTGGATGATCGCGGTGAAGGGACCTCAACACGGAGCTTATGAAGCGAAGGAATGGACTACAAAGGTTGTAATCCTAATCACTTAGAAGTAAAGTTGTTTACTTTATGTGTTTTGGTTTGATTCTCTAGTTAGCATCCCAGGTTTAATGTTATCTATAATGGAAAATTTTAAAATAGGCATGGTAGATGCCACCTGAAACCTTGTTGCCGTTGTAGGTAACCCAACAGTGGTATCAGAGCCTAGCTAGGGAATTGAACGGATAAATGTAGGATTACGAAACCGAAACAACTCCGAAACACCCGACGTAAAACCCTAGTTTCTGTAAATTTTTCAGAGTGTCAAAAAACTTTCCAAACAGTTACAGAGTGATGTATGTGATACAATATGAGCACCGTACAAATTTCATCCCATTCTAAAAAAATTAGGCCGAGCACATCAGTACCAAAACCGGCCACTTTGTGCAGTTCGGGGCTGAAATTTGCGCAGTGTTTAAAGCTTTGGGTTTTGATACTTTAGGTGTTGTTTGTGTTTGCTAATTTTGCATGTGATGTTATTTTTTACCAAAGGCAATTCGGAGTGTTTCGTATTCGTAATTCTAACTTTTGTTTCGGTTATATTAGACGGTGTTAAAAAGTTCGATTGGATATCAAATACCCACTTTTTCCCTTGCTGAAATTTTTTCAAGAGTTGGAGCTTTTTCATAGTTAAAGAACATTCAAATATCGTGCAAGTGACTCGGTGGACCCTTTAGAAGAACGAAAACCTTAACTCGATTATGTGACCATCAGAACCGCCTCTAAACCCTTGGGTTTGTGGTAGATCAGCGTTGCCACATGTGAGGCGTTGGTTTGACCCTTCTACGGCTGGTCCATTGGTACTGTGGCATGTGATGGATGCTTTTAAACTATGTTCAAGTATTGAGCATTTAGGAAAATTTTGGGTGTTTGTTGATTCGATCGGAATATTTAACGTCGTCTAACTTTTTCTGTAATGTGATACAATATGTGGAATTCATAAAGTTAGGCATGAAATCCTTAATATGTGATATTTCGGGTTTATGATGTCTAAGATGATTATGATTCCAAATGTTGTAGTTTTTCACTTTCTTTTCTGCGACCGTAAGTGTAATATGTGGTTTATCGCCGTTTCGTTGCTATATGTCAACGACAATTGTGATAGGCATATTTACTTACGTTGATGACATGTGATGTTATGTGTTGCTGTGATATGTTATATTGGATCGTCGTGTTCTAAATAAACAGGGTTTTTATTTGAGATGGGGGTTTTTATTTTCATTCATGTAAAATTCATTGTATCTAATATTCTTTTATTGGGGCACTTCCGGGTTGAGGATGATGTCACCATTGTATATTATTTACTTTTTCGCATTAGGATAGACCCAAGGCGGGGAGCATAAGTAACCGGGTTCTAGGGTCCAGTGGGAGGCCATCTCGAGGTGTCGAGACCAGGTCTCTTAACCCTAGAATTGGAAGGGTTACTTGCCGCTCTCGTAGGGGTCTAGGGATGTGGGTTTGGCTATTCATCGCGATCGTGGAATCCGTGTTTTATACGGGCTCAAAATAAAACACGGACCTCCTAGTATATCTAATATTTCATATGTTTCTTCTACCGGTAATATACTGTGATGTGATCATATTATATGCCTGAGACGAATGCTTTATTATTGTATATATGATATATAATAAACGTTGCTTATATTTTGCACCCGCGCTAGTCCCACCCCGGTATGCCGTTAGTTAAGTAACCTAACGGTGCATAACGGGACACTGTGGCGAATGCGGATGGCATAAGCGCACGTTGTATTTTCGTTTCTTCTTTGATGCTTAGGAAGCTTAAATGATGGGATTCATTAATGAGATTAATGAAAGATAAGAACCTAAAAGATGTTGTAGAATCAAATTTATAAAAAAGGGTAGCTTTAGTTTTTGCTTTGCATAACGGTATTCCTTGTAGAATATCCAGCACCGTATTCGATAAGGAAAGAGCCGAGATCCCTTCACCGGAAGTGATCTCTTTAGCGAAACTAGCAGATGCTATAAACTCACGGTTTAGTTTTTGATTACTTCTATAGTTCTTGCTTTGCATAGTGGTATTTGTGAAATATCCTGCACCTTATTCGATAAGGAAAGAGCCGAGATCCCTTCACCGGTAGTGACCTCTTTAGCGAAACTAGTAAAAGCCTCAAAAACACTCCTTTTCAAAATCACTTGTTTCTATAACGATATCAAGTTCATTACGCAAAAGGTTTTCTGAAAAACCTGTCGTAACCCTCCGTCATTTTAGGAAATAGAGTACTTAGTATTCGTGCTGTGTTTGTTGACCATAGTTAAGGCGCAGTGTACGGTAGCTGAGTGATGTTTTCCTATTTAACATATGATGTGATTAATTAGGACAGTCATATGACTTTGTTGACCATAGTTAAGTGTCATGCGGGTGGTTCTAATTAATCAAGAAATGACGGGTAGAACTTGACTAGTGCTTATGATTTGTTGACCATAGTTAAGGTCATAAGTCATTAACGGTAAAAGCATTATCGGAATTTCAAGTGTTGAAATTTGCAATGAGATTGCTTACCTTCTATGAGATAGTTGGATCCTGATACCCACTATGAATAAGAGTTACTCCTGGGAGAGTTTTACGCATGACAATTAGCCGATCAAGTAGGTGTCTAGAAAGGTGTTAACGGGGTTATGCCTCTGGGAAAACGAGGTTTATTTTAATTAGGTCCGTGCGAAAGCACGGGGAACCTCCCTCAATGTACCAACACTGACCTGGCTGAAAGATTGGCAAACTTGTAAGGTGTAATTAATCCCGGCCAGTCTTACCTTTTAGGGTTTTAAGGAAGATTTGATAAAAACCAGTGGGAGCCATCCTGATTAGATAACATAATAACCAATCTAATCTTGCAAAAGCATACGCTAAAGTGTTTTCTTCTCTCTCTCTCCAAGTAGCGATATGTCAGTCCTTAATCAAGATAATAATATAAATGTATTGACTGAACCCGTTTATTATACTGAGCAGGGGAACGTTGGTCCTGTTCTTTATTATAATTGTTATAAGACTGAACAGAAAATAGGAGAATATCCAGATTCTCACGCCACCCAAACGAAGAACAAGCATGCTGATGCATCTTCTTCGGGTGTATTAGTTATCGAGAACTGTTTCTCAGTTCACTCTACGTCCTGGGTATTAGATACCGGATCGGGATCCCATATATGTAATATGTTACATGGGCTACGGAAAGATAGGGAACAGGGAGAGGGTGATCATTCCATAAGAGTAGGAAATGGTGCAAATGTTGCAACCAAAGAAGTTGGCGAATATCACCTTGTATTACCAAATGGTAATACATTGATTCTGAACGAATGCTATTACATTCCGACCCTGATATGCAATCTTATATCATTTTCTTTATTGAGTAAAGAAGGATATAATTTTGTAGTACAGGATAATGTTATGAACATCTTCCTGAATCAAAAGTCGATTGGATCAGGCTCGTTAAATAATGGCATATACATTCTGAATCAAACTACAGTCCTTAATGTACAAAACACACAAAAGAGGAGGAGTTCAGAAATGAAAGAATCCTTCTTGTGGCATTGTCGACTTGGTCACATCAATGCTACACAATTGGCTAAGTTACATAAGGCTGGATATTTGAATCCGTTTGAATTTTCATCTTATGACACTTTCCAGTCATGTCTCAAAGGAAAGATGACCAAAACTCCGTTTAGTGGACACAGAGAAAGAGTTACAGAACTCTTGGGACTGATACATAGTGATGTATGTGGTCCCATGTCTACGCATGCCAGGAATGGTTCTTCGTACTTCATTACATTCACTGACGATCTCTCAAGATATGGACATGTGTTCCTGATGAAACACAAGTCTGAAGCTTTTGAGAAATTCAAAGAATATAAGAACGAAGTAGAGAACCAAACGGGTAAAAGTATTAAGATCCTTCGATCAGATCGAGGAGGAGAATACTTGAGCAATGAGTTCCGGGACTATCTAAAAGAGAATGGGATTCTCTCTCAGCTTACTCCTCCCTATACAACACAGCACAACGGTGTATCGGAGCGGAGGAATCGCACCCTATTGGATATGGTGCGCTCTATGATGAGCACCGCTGAGTTACCTATTTCCTTTTGGGGTTATGCGCTGGAGACGACCGCATACCTATTGAATAGAGTTCCAACTAAATCGGTGCCTACCACTCCATATGAGATATGGAATGGGAAGAGAGCATCTCTTAAACGAGTTAAGATATGGGGTTTTCAGGCCTATGTTAAAAAGCAAAATCCGGACAAGCTCGAGACAAGATCAGGTCTATGTAAGTTTGTGGGATATCCAAAAGATTCCTATGGATATATCTTCTACCACGGTGAGGAACAAAAGGTGTTTGTTTCTTAATATGCCACGTTTTTAGAAAAAGGAATTTCTTGTAAAAGAAATTAGTGGCGAAGAGGTAGAGCTGGAAGAAGTTCCAGCAGCATAAACTACAACTGATGATTTATTAGCACCAGAGGATTCAGTAATTCCCGACGAACCTCAGCCGCTCCGCCGATCTAGTAGGGTTCCTCATCCACCTGAGAGATATGACGGTTTTCTTATCGATGGTGGGAGCAAGATTGCATCATGGAAGATGATGACCCGACTAGCGATCTGAGATGGAATCCATGTACACCAACAAAGTATGGACTTTGGAAGTTGCTCCTGACGGGGTAAAATTCATTGGGAGCAAATGGATCTTTAAGAAGAAACTTGGTGTAGATGGAAAAGTTGAGACTTTCAAAGCTAGACTTGTTGCAAAGGGTTTTCTTCAACGACCAGGTGTGGATTATGACGAAACCTTTTCTCCAGTAGCTATGCTTAAGTCCATCCGGATCTTACATGCCATTGCTGCATGCCATGACTACGAAATCTGGTAAATGGATGTTAAGACCGCTTTTCTAAATGATGATTTAGAGGAGTGCGTGTACATGACTCAGCCATAGGGCTTCGTAGATGGTGAGAGCAGCGGAAAGGTGTGCAAGCTGCTTAAATCCATTTACGGGTTAAAGCAAGAATCGCGGAGTTGGAACATCTGCTTTGATGTGGTACTCAAAGAGTTTGAATTCATCAAGAATGTAGATGAACTATGTATAAACAAGAAGGTTGCAGAGAGTAAGGTTGTCTTCCTTGTATTGTACGTGGATGACATACTCTTGATAGGAAATGATATTCCTATGCTGCACTCGGTCAAGCTCTTCTTATCACATAGATTCTTAATGAAAGATCTAGGTGATGCCTCCAGCATTTTAGGAATTAAGATCTATAGAGATAGATCTAAAAGGATACTGGGATTGTCCCAATCCAGGTACATTGATACCATACTAAAGAGGTTTAGTATGGAAGAATCCAAGCATAGGAACCAACCCACGATCTCTGGACTCACTCTCTCCAAAGAGATGTCTCCTAAGACTGATTTGGAGAGAGCTCGCATGCAAGGGATACCCTATGCTTCGGCAGTAGGCTCTATCATGTATGCGATGCTATGTACCAGACCCGATGTAGCATAATCACTATGTTTAGTGAGTAGGTATGAAGAAGATTCAGGAGAGGTCACTGGACAGCTGTGAAGAACATTCTCAAGCACTTGAGAAGAACTAAGGAGATGTTCTTGGTGTATGGTAATGGTGAACTCCAGGTGGAGTCCTTTACCGATTCGAGCTTCCAAAGTGATAAGGACGACTCTAAGTTGCACTCGGGATTTATCTTTACCCTGAATGGAGGGGTGGTTTGTTGGAAGAGTTCCAAGCAAGAAACCATGGCAGACTCGACGATGGAGGCTAAATACATCGCCGCCAACGATGCTGCCAAAGAGGCTGTCTGGAAGAAGAAGATCATCACTGAACTTGGTGTGATTTCGTCCATTGAGCATCCATTACCTTTGTATTGCGATAACAATGGAGTTGTAGCTTTGGCCAAGGAACCCAGGTCCTATCAGAAGTCCAGACATATTCTGAGGCGGCATCACTTGATCCGGGAGATAGTTGATCGCCGCGATATCGAGGTCAGGAGAGTTGACACGAAGGTCAACACTGCGGATTCACTCATGAAGGCCATACCCCAGAAACAATTTGAGAGACTCTTCAGGATGTTGGGTATGAGATACTACAACAGCTGACCTTAGAGCAAATGGGAGATTGCTAGTTGTATATATGCCCTAGAGGCCAATGTTGTACATATGATGTATATTATAGTGGATGCTTGGATATATATAGAGAGGACTTTCTTGCTCGACATGATAGTATGCTATCTGGTTTCACTTTGTGTTAACATGTTGACTCGTATTGGTTTACTGTCTTGCTCTCACATGTTGATAAAACCCTTAGGATATGTACTCGACTACTGGGACTATGATGCAGATCATACTAGTGGGGCCAGGGTAGTCCAAGAGTATATCCTATAACTGTTCCTAGTCGAGAGAGTATCGAGACAGGGCATCGATACTCCAGAGTAGACTAGCTTATACGCTTCCCGACCCATATGATGGGCGATGGATGATCCCATATCCATTGGTGTTTGACATCAGAGAAGGTATACGGGTGCTCAGTGGAGACTGGGTACACTGAACGGACACACCGAGAAATCCTAGATGGTATTATACCAATCGTCAGATAGTAGTTCTCTGGTGACACTGGTACAGGTTAGTCTATAGACCCGAGTGCGCAATTGATATGATTTATGTTTTAGGCTTGGTGTTTTTCACATATAACGACCCTAATTGTAGTTTGTGGCGTTGTCGCTAACGCGTTTTGTGCACCAGGTGCATGCGCGTTTAATTAGCGCGCGTTGTTTGACTTGTGTCGTTTGCGTCCGTGACTAATTGTGTATTATCCTTTTTATTCCTTGTGTGCGATCCTAGGGTCGGGTGCAGAGGTGTCAGAAGCGGTGCGGAAAGACAGACGGAGATCGGATCAGTTTAGCCGAGACGTTCCGGTGAGTAGATGTATACATCTATGGGGGGATCGTCTGGATGGCGCGAGGCGTCCGACGGTTTAGTATTATTTAAAATATTTACTTTATATGCGAAGTTTCTAGTTAGCAATCTCATTGCATCGCATCGTTATATGTATAAATAGATATATAGGTGATATCATCTTATAGGACACTTGCACAATTACCATTGGTTCCTGCCGCACGTGCACTATTTATGTGAACACTCACGCCATTGGTAATTGCTATGTCACGAACATTATAGAACCTACTTAGACTAGTATAAAAAATATTCGCATCATACATGATATTTAAACTGGTAGTTGTATTTTTCCATCTCATCAAGATTAACACTAAGGATTGCTAGCCATACATATACCGCATTTCATCATCATTCATACATAGTTTTCTAGTTATAATCGCATTTCATGACATGGATATCATAGACATTATCATTTTCCTACATAATCATGTATTGTGATTCTTTTGAGGATTTCTGTATTGATGGGATTTCTGGATTTTGGAGAAAACCGCAAGAATTTTATAAAAACTTATTATCATTTTAAAATGCAAGTTGCGGTTTTCTCGTGATGTATGTGTCGTCCACCATGAGTTTTCATGATTGCTGATGGTTTTCGAGACCCGATTTGAGGAGTAGGATGAACTGTTTCGGGTACATGGTAGGCCCGGTACGGTACCCCGGGGCAAGAAGCTCGAGTTGTAGAAGATGAGCCTGGCAGGGGCAGACTACCTACCGGTGATGTCGGGCGCGGCGGATATCCGGAGGATACCGTCGTAGTCGTGAGATCTGATGATATGGGCCGATCCGGATTGACGGAGCCCGAGACATTCAGATATTGAGACATTGAGATAGTGATATATTGAGACATTGAGATATTGAGACATTGTGATATTCGTATTTATGTCGATGCTTGGCACAGATTTCTGATGATTTCATTGATGATACCTCAGTGATTTTACAAAAGTTTTATGAAGATAAGAATACAGATTTTCTCATACCAAATATATTCAGATTTCATGTTGATTATGCATTCATATTGCATACATACTAGTGCATCGCATCATATCGGAATATGTAGGTTATGACGCAACTGCGTTCATGCTTACAATAGCCTTATTAGATGTTACTTACTACTCACGAGTTGGCAACTCACCCCCGTTGTGCCACAGTGCCTTGCAGGTCTGACCCGTCAGCGCAGTAGCGGCGGGCGTATCTTTTATTTCGCTTCATTGCTTCGGCTTGCAGCATGCTCACAAGTGGGTTTTGGAGGATTTGTTTTTGCACTCACCGTTTATTTTTATTTTGTATCTAATATACTCCATCTACCCTTGTGTATTGGACTAGACGGTGAAATTTGAGACTTGTATTTGTGGTTTGGTGTCGATGCTCACTTGAGCTGACGGGCTGCTTTTATACTTTTATACTTATTTCGCATTATTTGATATATTCATTGCATGTGGTTGTGATTCGCCTTTGGCGAAGAGCTACCTCCCGCTTGGGGATGCCTTATTCATGATATATATGTATTTCTCTTGTTTGTATCCATTTGAGGGCCAATATTTATAAAGGATACTCTGCCGAAATTTTCGGAAAATTTTGTTGTTTTAATAAAATGTTAATGCGATTTCTTTTGCTTAAAAATCGCTTTCTTTTAACAAGTTTTCCTTCACTCTACTTCTATATTGGTTTAGATTTCTGGACTTTGGTTTACTTAGATTACGTTACGCCTTTAGACGTTTCGTAATTTAAGTGCCAGTCACGTTCCGTACCTTCGGGTCGTGACAAAGTTGGTATCAGAGCGTAAGGTTTTACCTTTTTGAGTGTAGGATGAGCCTTGGTAGATAGAGTAGGTGGCTTAAGCAGAGTTCGTAGCGTGGGTATGTTCCGTGGCATACTTACAATACGGTACTCTGCCTAAGTGACCTTAGGACATATATCTGCTTGTATTTCTTTCCTTGATTCCGGGAATCCTTGATTCGATTGCAATGTTCCTATCGATCCAGTTCCTCGTTCCAGCCACTATGCCGTCGGAGACTACGAGGGTCAGAGGGCTGCCACCGGAGATGATGTTAGAGTGGGCTCGTTTGAGAGGAGGACCGATCAGGGCGGTACGCCTACCGCTTAGGGACAGAGTGGTCCGCCTTTTCCAGGACGGATGGCTAGGCTGGAGTCGAGTATTCAGGACGTGCGACAGATGTTTGGATTATTACTGAAGGTTAGCCGAGCTCCGAGAGCCGATGTTGTCCATCCTATTTCAGGAACTGCGTTTGCACCTGCTGTTTCTGTTGTTATCGAGAGTTTTCGTGTCCTAATAGGAGTTTTGAGGCTGAGACCTCCAGTTTGTTTTTACCGGCACAGATGCAGCGGAGGATACGTAGACAATCCTCGACAGGATGGCTGAAATTTTCGTTGACAGAGATGTTCTGACAAGAGATGGGTTAAGTTTGCAAGTTTTCGTCTAGGGGACTTGCTCAGACGTGGTGCGGATCCTTTGAGAGAGGCTGAGCTGCAGACCTACTACCTATGACTTGGGATGAGTTCACAGCTGTAATTCTTGCTCGTTTCCTTCCGGAGAGCGTTCGAGATGCCCGAGCTCGTAGTTTCGAGCCTTTGCGTAAGACATCAGAGATGGTAGTGTCCGAGTACGCCATTCAGATTTCTTGGTGGTTCGATATGCTCCATATCTGGTGGACACTGAAGAGAGACAGATAAAGAAGTTTTTGTGGAGATTGAACGTGCAGTTAATTCTTGCCACAGGCACCCAGCATTTTGACGCTTATGCAGCCGCGATGGATGCAACCTTACTTCTAAAGGAGCGCATTTATGAGACTTCGGCCGTTTCTGGACCAAAGCGGATTTGTACCAGTATCCCGGCTCAGAGGCGGTTAGATAGACGCCGTTGTGACAGGCTAAAATTTTTGGTCGCTCGATAAGATGTTTGTTCGTGATTCATTCCCATCGGAGATAAGGATTCTTTTGTCGATCTGATTCTTCCTGATATATCGGACTTCGAAGTTTTCATGGCATGGATTGGTTAGTTACGTGTTGTGCGCCCGGGGACTGCTGTAAGAAGGCGGTCAGATTTAGTTGTCTGAGTGCGCCAATTCTTGTTATGCAGGGAAACTGTAGCGCCACCCTTCCCGATTTGATTTCTTCGCTTCGCGCTACTCCGTTCTTGAGGAAAGAACGTCAGGGATTCGTAGCGTATGTTTATGATGTTAGAGCCGCATAGGTCCCGACTGTGGGAAAGTTTCTAGATGTCTTCCAGACAAGTCGCTTGGTTTGTCGCCAAAGCGCGCTATTGAGTGCTGCTTTGACTTGATTCCCGGTGGAGCGTAAAGAACTGAGGGAACAGTTGCAAGATTGTTGAACAAAGGGCTTGTTTGTCCGAGTGCATCACCTTGGACAGCTCTTGTCCGGTTCGTCAAAAGGACGGTCGTTTTTGTCTATGTATTGGTTATCGCCAGTTGAATCGGGTTACTGTGCGGGATGTTTCATGAAGATTGACTTGCGGTAAGGCTACTACCAGTTGTGGGTTCGAGAGGATGGCATTCCGAAGATTATTTCCACACAAGTTACGGGTGTTATGAGTCTGGTGATGTCGTTCAAGCTCACCAATACCCTAGCAGCATTTATGGATTGGATGAAACGAATATCCAGGCAATTCTTGATCAGTTTATCATCGTGTCCATTGAGGACGTCATAGTGTACTTTTGGAGCCGAGTGGAACTTGGACAGAAATTGAGGTTTTTCGTTGCAGACTTTGAGGGAGCGCCAGCTATTCGTTGAATTATCAAAGTGTGTTTTCTGGTTGGATGGGGTTGACATCTTAGGTCACGTTGTTACGAGAAATAGTATGTATGGAACCGAATGAGGTTGAGGCCGTTCAGCACTGGCCCAGACCTGTATCAGTGACGGTGGTTCACAGCATTTTTGGGTTTGGCCCGGTAGGGAGTTTCTTTTCTTTGAACTAAGGTATGCAAGCAAAACTTTTAGCAGTTAAAGCTTCATTTGACTATGGCACTAGTATTGTCTTTGCCTTCAGGATTAGGCAGTGTTGTTGGGTATGGCGATACTTCACGACAGTTGAAGAAGCGCGAGTAGAAATATTCCACTCATGACAAAGAGATGGCTGCAGTGATTTTTACATTTATGATTTGGAGACGAGTCGTACTAGATATTTACGGATCACAAGAAGCTTAAAGTACATTTTTCAGCAACAATATCAAAATTTGAGATAGCGCCGATAGATGGAGTTGGTGAAAGACTTTGACTGCGAGATTTTTATCGTCCGGGCAAGACGAATGTTGTGGAAGATGTTTTGAGTTGGAGTCCCGGACGTAGCTTTTGTTGTTTGAGCACGGCTCAGAGACAGTCGACGGCAGATTAGCAGATTCTTCGTGACAGCCGGCTCTGTTTGAGATTTTTTGCTTCAAAATTATTTTCCAGTGTTCTAGGATCTGGGTTTTAGAGTTTCAGGTGTTGCTTGTCTTTGCTAAGTTTGCAAGTGGTGTGATCATACAACATAGGCAAGTTGGAGTGTTTCGTATTCGTAGTTTCAACATTGTTTCGGGTATTCGCACGTTGGCTAGGCAAAGCTAAAAAGTTCAAACGGATGTCAAAAACCCATTTTTCCAAGTTTAAGGTATTCGGAAAATCATGCAAGTAATTCTATGGACCCTCTAGAAGAATGAAACCCTAACTCGACAAAATGACCATGGGAACGCTTTTAAACCTTAGGGTTTGCGGCAGTTTCGCGGTGCCATTAGTGAAGCTTGGGTTTGCCCTTCTACGGCTGGTCCATAGGTACTGTGGCATATACTGGATATCTTTAAACTGTACTCAAGTGTTGAGCTCTTGGGGGAATTGTGGGACTTTGATGAATCGATCGAAAAGTTTAACGTCGTCCGGATATCTTGTGAAGGGATGAAAAGGATGTCATAGATTTGTTTCAGGTTGCTGACTTATCAGCATGCTAGGGCCGAGACTCAGGGGTCAGCAGGAGAATTACAACCTTAGCCCATTCTGGAGTGGAAATAGGAGAAAATTTCTATGGATTTTATCGTGGGTCTACCTAGGATCAGTTGAGAGTGTGACACTATTTGAGTAATCATATACCGATTAACGAAAGCAGCTCACCTTCAGCCAGTCAGGACCATTTTCGGATTCGTTCAGTATGCTCAGATATATATTGATGAGATTGTGCGACTTCATGGCGTTCCGATGTGTTTTGTGTCCGACAGAGGACCCAGTTCGTCAGCCGACTATTGTAGAAATTTCAGGAGATTTGGATACCAATAGAGTTTCAGTGCAGTTTTCGATCCGCAGACCAATGGTCAATCAGAGTGGACCATTCAGATTATTGAGTACATGCTCCAAGCATGCGTTTTAGATTTCGTGGCATTGGGATCGTCATTTGCCTTTGACAAGGATTTTCTACACTAACAACTAATAGGAGAAATTCAGAGGGCACCCTTTGAAGCATTTGTGGGAAGGGATGTCGATCACCCGTATGTTGGACAGAGCTCAGTGAGAGCAGTATTTTGGGGCCACAGATTGAGCAGGAGATGACCAAAAGGATTCAGTGATTCAGGATATGTTGAGAGCGGCCCAGAACAGGCAGAAATCTTATGTGGATGGACGTCGTTGCAACTTGAGTTCGCCGTTGGAAATCATGTTTTCTAAAGGTTTCTCCGGTGAAGGGCAGATTGAGATTCAGGAGGAAAAGAAGGCTTAGTTTTTTATCTGAAGTCCTTTAGAGATTCTCGAGTGTGTCGGCGATGTGCTTATCGTTTGGCTTTTCCATCCAGCTTTCTAGATGTCACCCCGTGTTTTTATGTATCGATGCTCCGCAAGTATCTTCCGTACCCCGCTCACGCGATACAGCATCAGAAGCAGGAGCGCAATCTTTCTTTAGCCGAGTTGCCTGTAGTTATTCTAGATCGGCAGGAGATGAGGAAACCGAGGTCCGGGGACGTATCGTCCGTAATTGTTCTTTGGCGTGGTCCGAGCGGCGAAGAGGTCACGTAGAAAGCAGAGGTCGAGATGCGGAAGAAACATTTCGTTTGGCTTATCGTTTATATGAAGTCCTTTTTATATGAAGTCCTTTAGAGATTCTCGAGCGTGTCGGCGATGTGCTTATCGTTTGGCTTTTCTATCCAGCTTTCTAGATGTCACCCCGTGTTTTTATGTATCGATGCTCCGCAAGTATCTTCCGTACCCCGCTCACGCGATACAGCATCAGAAGCAGGCGCGCAATCTTTCTTCAGCCGAGTTGCCGGTAGTTATTCTAGATCGGCAGGAGATGAGGAAACTGAGGTCCGGGGACGTATCGTCCGTAATTGTTCTTTGGCGTGGTCCGAACGGCGAAGAGGTCACGTAGAAAGCTGAGGTCGAGATGCGGAAGAAATATTTCCATCTCTTCTAGGGTAGGTGTAGTTAGATTTTAAATTTGGGGACCGAATTTCTTTAAGTGGGAAAGATTGTAACGTTTTATAAATAAATAAATAAATAAAATAAAATAATTTAGATGAATTTTCTGATATTCGGTAAAATAAACCGTATTTTCCGTAAAACTTAACTATAATTATTTTTCACCAAAGACTTATATACGCATATTTTAACTATGTAATTGCTAGTATTTGGTACTTATTTAAACACTTATAAATTATTAGTTTACTTAAATATTTTTCCTTAATTAATTATTTTAAATAATATTATAAGCTTTTAATTATACATTTAATTAGTGGTAATTACAAATTGGAATGGATCAATTTGATAAATGTGAACCAAGACATATTGGAATCCAGTGTGTAACATGCTCTTTTCTTCACTAATTATCTCCATGTTTCAAGGCTTTTCTAGGATTTTTATGAAAGGAAGTTAAATAATTAGAAAAAGGAGTTAAAAGAGGCATTAAATAAACAAGTTTCCACACTCACAAAACCCCACACACACCCATTTTCCCCTTATGGCTGAGCACACCAGCAGCCCCCCCTTTTTTCTGTTTAACATCTTTTCATTTCAACACAAAAGAAAAGAAATTAATAAATTAATGAAAGAATGAAAGATGTAATTAAAATGGACATTTCTAGACATATCCACACATTTCTCTCTCTCTCTTTCCCTCTCTTGGTTGGCCGAGCCTCCCATTGTGGCAGCCCCATTTTTTGTTCACTTCTTTTCCTCTCAAAAATTTCTCATTTTGCATCAAAAAAAAAAATCCAAAATAAAATCAACACTAATTCTAGCAACTTCTTCATTAAAATTCCTTGATCAAAAGCAAGCATGAATCTTGAGCAAGAGATCATTTTGGGAGGCCAAGAAATCTTAAGTTTGCAAGTTTATCTCAAAACTTGTAGAGGTATAATCCTAACCCATGTTTAAATTGTGCTAAAGTACTCCAATCTAGCCTAATTAGGAGTTTAAATTATGGTTTTAATGTTTAGATTTAAAATTCAAGAAAGGGGTTATGACTTTAAGTTAGGGTTTTTAGCACATCATTAAGGTTTCCATGAGTGGTTTAATATTTTAAAATATGCAAAATCTAGTTTAGTTGTTAATTTGTAAAGTGTTACTTTAAAATTGTTAAAATTAGGAAATTTTGCAAACTAGATTTTTAGGATTTAGTTAAATTGGTAATATAAAATTTAAGTAATGGTTTGTATGGCATAATTAAGATATTAAGTTATCATCTTGATCACTAGAATTGTTAAAACATCAAGATTGGAATTAAAACGGGTAATGGTCGCTTACTAGTTTTTTTTTATAAATAAATCGATTTAAATTAAGCTTAAGATTTTGATAATTTATAACCTATTTTATATAATATCTAGAGTGTTGTGAGTGCGCAATTGATACGATTAGGGTTTTAGGCTTGGTGTTTTTCACGTATAATGACCCTAGTTGTAGTTTGTGGCGTTGTCGCGAACGAGTTTTTTGCACCAGGTGCGTGCGCGTTTAATTAGCGCGCGTTGTTTGACTTGTGTCGTTTGCGTCCGTGACTAATTGGGTATTATCCTTTTTATTCCTTGTGTGCGATCCTAGGGTCGGGTGCAGAGGTGTCGGACGCGGTGCGGAAAGACAGACGGAGATCAGATCAGTTTAGCCGAGGCATCCCCGGTGAGTAGAGGTATACATCTATGGGGGGATCGTATGGATGGAGCGAGACTTCCGACGGTTTAGTATTATTTAAACTATTTACTTTATATGCAAAGTTTCTAGTTAGCAATCTCATTGCATCACATCGTTATATGTATAAATAGATATATAGGTGATATCATCTTATAGGACACTTGCACCATTATCATTGGTTCCTGCCACACGTGCACTATTTATGCGAACACTCACACCATTGGTAATTGCTATGCCACGAATATTGTAGAACCTACTTAGACTAGTATCAAAAATATTCGCATCATACATGATATTTGAACCGGTAGTTGTATTTTTCCATCTCATTAAGATTAACACTAAGTATTGCAAGCCGTACATATACCGCATTTCATCATCATTCATACATAGTTTTCTAGTTATAATCGCATTTCATGACATGGATATCATAGACATTATCATTTTCCTACATAATCATGTATTGTGATTCTTTTGAGGATTTCTGTATTGATGAGATTTCTGGATCTTGGAGAAAACCGCAAGAATTTTATAAAAACTTATTATCATTTTAAAATGCAAGTTGCGGTTTTCTCGTGATGTATGTGTCGTCCACCATGAGTTTTCATGATTGCTGATGGTTTTCGAGGCCCGATTCGAGGAGTAGGATGAATCGTTTCGGGTACCGTTTGAAAGATGATCTGAGGTGAAGGGCCCATCTGTGGTTCCTGTTTGGAGAAGAATCAACGGAATAGCTAATAGCATGGTGGGCCCGGTACGGTACCCCGGGGTAAGAAGCTTGAGTTGTAGACGATGAGCCTGGAAAGGGCAGACTACCTACCAGAGATGTCGGGCGCGGTGGATATCCGGAGGATACCGTCGTAGTCGTAAGATTTGATGATATGGGCCGATCCGGACTGACGGAGCCCGAGATATTGAGACACTAAGATTGTGATATATTGAGACATTGAGATATTGAGACATTGTGATATTCGTATTTGTGTCGATGCTTGACATAGATTTCTGATGATTTCATTGATGATACCTCAGCCATTTTACAAAAGTTTTATGAAGATAAGAATACAGATTTTCTTATACCAAATATATTCAGATTTCATGTTGATTATGCATTCATATTGCATACATACTAGTGCATCGCATCATATCGGAATATGTTGGTTATGACGCATTTGCGCTCATGCTTACGATAGCCTTATTAGATGTTACTTACTACTCACGAGTTGTCAACTCATCCCCGTTGTGCCACAGTGTCTTGCAGGTCTGACCCGTCAGCGCAGTAGCGGCGGACGTATCTTCTATTTCGCATCATTGCTTCGGCTTGCAGCTTGCTCACAGGTGGGTTTTGGAGGATTTGTTTTTGCTCCCACCGTGTATTTTTATTTCGTATCGAGTATACTCCATCTACCGTTGTGTATTGGACTAGACGGTGAAATTTAAGACTTGTATTTGTGGTTTGGTGTCGATGCTCGCTTGAGCCGACGGGCTGCTTTTATACTTTATACTTATTTCGCATTATTTGATATATTCATTGCATGTGGTTGTGATTCGCCTTTAGCGAAGAGCTACCTCCCGCTTAGAGATGCCTTATTCATGATGTATATGTATTTCTCTTGTTTGTACCCGTTTGGGGGTCAATATTTACAAATGAGACTTTGCCAAAAATTTTGGAAAATTTTGTTGTTTTAATAAAATGTTAATGCGATTTTTTTTGGTTAAAAATCGTTTTCTTTTAACAAGTTTTCCTTCACTCTACTTCTATTTTGGTTTATATTTCTGGGCTTTTGTTTACTTAGATTACGTTATGCCTTCAGACGTTTCGTAATTTAAGTGCCAGTCACGTTCCGTACCTACGGGTCATGACAATATATATATATGAGTATTAAATCAACAATTGATTCAATAATCCTGTTATATCATATATAACCTGGCTAATATCAAATGTATTAACATATATAAATCAAAGATTGTACACAGGTTATTCATCACTGTTAGTGATATGTATGCCCTAGAGGCCATTATTATATGATATAGTGGATGCTTGGACATATATATGGAGGACTTTCTTGCTCGACATGATAGTATGCTATCTGGTTTCCTTTATCTTAACATGTTCACTGGTATTATTATACTGTCTCTCATATACATGTTGATAAAGCCCTTAGGATATAGGCTTGACTACCAGGACGATGATGTGGATTATACTACTGGGACCTGGGTAGTCCACAAGCACATCCTTCAATTGTTCCTAGTCGAGGGACTATCGAGATATGGCATCGATATTCTAGAGTAGACTAGTGTATACGTTTCTTGACCCTATATGGGGCGATGGTTGATTCTATATCCATTGGCGTTTGACATCAAAGATTGTTCACAGGTGCTCATTAGAGAATGGGTACACCCAACAGGACTCGCCGAGAACTCCTACATGGTATTATACCTATCGTCAGATAGCATTTCTCTGGTGACACTGGTGCAAATTAGTCTGTAGACCCGAGATCGTCATAGAGTCTTGTGTGGTTCCCACTGTGTTTTGATTTCCTCCCTACCACGGCTCAAAGCTGTCGTGCAAACAGGTGGATTTTGGGTACAGTCCTGAGTCACATGGAGACAATGAGCGATAAGAGGGTTTTCGTCTCTCCCAGTATACGGAGTTGATGTTGCGCTATACTCGATTGGCTATAACAGGCCCTGGCCATGGCCGTTGATGAGATTTACTGGTAAGTGTTATCAGTAGTTTCTCGTACCGTTATAGGCCTTACATCGACATGACTTATCAAGTTATTGAGGTCTGACGATTCCACCCCTAGACTCGATATGCGACATATCAGAAGAAGAGACCGGACTGTACGGTATGTGTTACCTATAGGCTTCATGGGAGTTTAGACAAACTTGCTTTTTGATTTTCTATTCGTTCAATACCTGGGTAGCCGTTACGTCCAGCTAGTACCGCTGACGGCTTATGGGTGACTGATGTGATCATCACCTACTGCTGGCGTATTGACGTGTCTTTAGAGTCCCACATAGAAGTTTCCTGGTTCAAGCGAAACGAAGTAGGGCACATATGCTGATATTTACGGGGGCCTGATTAAATCGGAGTATGAGATACTGTATTGTAATCTGGCGGCTATTTGTTATCAGTTAGGTTATATGTGATATAACCAGATTATTGAATCAAGTGTTGATTTGATAATGTGATATACAGATAAATGATATTAGTCAGTTATATGTGATATAACCGGATTATTAAATCAAGTGTTGATTTAATAATATGATATATATTTATATTTGATATAACAATATATTAACTAATATTATAGCTCACTAATTATTCTTCATAATATATATATTAATATATATATATATATATTTATATATATATATATATTATATGAAGCATGGCATGGATTTTCTATTTTTAGAAAATAGAAAAAGAGGTGGAAAAATGAGGAGACTTTTGTAGCATGGTGTAAAGCATGGCCTGATGAATTTTTTATTCCTCATTCTACACTATTGAAGCATGGTTACAATTCTATATTGATGGATATTGAATGCTTCAATAAGTGAAGGGGTCAAGACATTCTTTACATGACTTGGTTCATTTTTTCATTTGGTGAGCTCATGTGATGAGTTTCTCTCTAGCTTTCTTCCTTTTCATCACTTCCACCTCCAAGCTTAATCCCTCGCATGAGTTGTGAAACCTTGAGCTTGTGAGAACCCTAGTGAGCAAACCACACCCCTACTTCACCATCCAACACTAGATTAGCACTTTGGTGTAGTGTGTTTACTTCACTAAAGAGTTTAGTGAAGAGGTAGCTTGGATTAGCGGACTTCGGGTGGATCATCTTCGGCACGAAGGTCATCGAAGAAAGTTCGTTCAACCTTCAAGTGGAGCCTAGTGGAGTCGCGTGGACTACAACCCGAAGCTTTGGAAAAGAAGAACACGATCTACAAAGGTTTTAGTCATCCCTCTCTTTGCTAGTTTTTTATTATATCACAGTTAAACCCTAATCATCTAGTTTAAGATCTTGGTTAGTGTTGATTAGCACCCGTAAAATTTTAAAAATGACATGCTTGATGCTACTAAAACCCAATGGTGGTGCTAATATACACTTTCATGGTATCAAAGCTAATGCTAGAAGATTAGACGATATTTATAGAATTGCGAAACGAAACAACTTTGAAACCGAAAACCTAATTACCAAGTTTCTGTCGATTTTGAAATGGACTCTGAAATTTTTTTAAACAAGTGCAAAATGTTACATGTTATGTAACTGGAACACTAGAGAAAAACGAGCACAAAATTTGATTTTTTGGCCGGCGAGAATGCCAAATAGGCCGGCATCGCCAGTTATTTAGTGATGAAATGGGTTTGTTTTTGTTTGGTGTTGGGTTTAGGGATTGATAGTTATGTTTGATTAGCCCAGTTTTCATGTGATGTTAACTTTCATATTGGGGCTATTCGGAGTGTTTCGCAGTCGTAATTTTTACATCGTTTCGGGTTTAAGTTTGATATATGATACAACAATTGGAATCCACATTAAATTAGTTTTGTGAAAACTTGTTTGTTTGTAAATCTAGCTTGTTAGTCTCTATTGATCGATTGCCACGAAATTTTGATTCGGATCAAAACTCCGTCGCAATCGCGTATCATACGCGAATACTCGCCAGATAATTTTACTAAGTAGCCATGCCCCATAGCCCCGACCAAGTGACTTTAGGAGAACCCCGTTGCCAAAAGTATCCACTCGGGTGCTCGCGGCCACAGTAGTCTGCCCTAAGTGCACTTGGTCGACGGCATCAGGGGGTGCGGCCATCTACTAAAGTTCCTAACGAGCATTCAATCGGTTAGTCGGGAATCTTGTTGAATTACCCAACTAAGTTATTGAAAAGTGTTTTCGATATGAGACTAAAATGTAAGGTTTATAGGTTAGGCATGAAATTTGGCATATGAGATATTCCGGGTTTATGATGTTTAAGGAAATGTGGATTCTAATTATTGTAGTTTTTCATTTCTTTTCTGCGACCGTAAGTGTAATATGTGGTGTATCCGAAATCTCGTTGCTATATATCAACGGAATTTGGGATACGCGTATTTACTTACGTTGATGATATGTGATATTATGTGTTGCTGTGATATGTTATATTAGATTGTCGTGAATGAATAGCCGGGGGTTTTATGTGAGATGAGAGTTTTTCAATTTTCATTCATATAAAAATTGTATGCAATATTCTTTTATTGGGACACTTCCGGGTTGAGGATGATGTCACCATTGATGTATATTATTTACTTTCCGCATTAGGATAGACCCAAGGTGGGGAGCACAAGTAACTGGGTTCCCGAGTCCAGTAGGAGACCATCTCGAGGAATCGAGACCGAGTCTCCTAACTCTAGAATTGGCAGGGTTGCTTGCCGCTCTCGTAGGGGTCTAGGGATGTGGGTTTGTCTATTCATCACGTCCGTGGAATCTGTGTTTTTCATTATTGGCTGAATTTAAAACACGGACCTCCTAATATATCCAATATTTCATATGTTGACTTCTGCTACTTGGTTCTGTAATGTGACCATATAACTGCGTAAGACGAATGCAATATATATATATATATATATATAATAAACGTTGCTTATGTTTTGCACCCGCGCTAGTCCAGCCCCCACTCTGCCGTTAGTTAAGTAACCTGACGGTGCATGACGGGGCCTCATGGCTGTTCACACCATAATATTGTATTATTATATTCCCCATTCTTATTCTTTTTATAAATAAACAGGTGCTTTTGACGCATGTCTGCTACATATTACAGGTTACAGGTTCTTGGAGCGAAAACGGTGAAAACGATGTAAAGACGATGAAAAAGTGGACTTTGACCAACAAGTAGAAGGATCTTAGTCAAGCGTAGATGAAGAACAGTTCACAATCAACAAGGCAACGCAAGGTCCAAAATGTCAAGGAAAACGGTTAAAAGACCAATGGAAGTTTTCATTGAAAGATCTGGAGAAGATCAAGAATCCAAATGAAGAAAAGAACCACAGAAACAGAGACACAAAAAATCCAGAAGTCATCATAGGAATTTTCAGGAAGTGATCTCATCAAAGGGGCGCGGAACCGCGGCCCAAGCCCACCAATGCCGCGGTTCCGCGGCCGTATAGTGCCCGGGCTCGTTGAAATTTTTACCAATTATTTTGTGCGGCGCTGACTAGTCAACATAAGGGCTATTTTTGTAAAAGCATACATGCGAATCAGATGTAACCTAGGGTTTCCTATCCTCTATAAATAGGAACTCTAAAGATTGTAAACCTTATGCCTTCTTTTAATAATAAAATTCAGATCTCTTTATGGAGAGCATCGGTGCCTCTCTTCAATTCATCTATTCAGATCTGACAACCCTGCGTAAATGTTTGGAGAGATCCATCTGTAAAGTAAGTAGATTTATTTATTTTCTTGCCCTAGGTAATTTCAATTCCTGCCCTAGATTAAATTTAATTTCCTTGCCCTAGTTAGAACTTTAATTCAACTGCCCTAGATAGTATAATTAGGTTTTTAGATTTAATAACCAATCCGAACACCCTTCGGAATTAACTCGTAAGAGCGAATCGGAAATTCACAACATCCCTGTGGACCGACCCGTACTCACCGGCTAGCTGCAAAGCGACGCCGTTCTTGATTGCGGTTACAAATATTTTTGATCTATCCTTTAGAAAGCGCAAGCACGCTAAAACACCTATTCAAATGGCGCCGTTGCCGGGGATGGCGTGTTATTTCCTTTTTGCGATTTCGGGTTAATCTAAAATTAAAAAATCATAAAAATCTGAAAAATCCTAAAAAAAAATTGTAAAAATATATCATCTGTTATTTTTGGAAAGGGTACTTTGTTGTTTGAATTTTGCAGGATTTGCACACATATTCGGATCTGGAAATCTACAGAAGGTGAATCAGAAAAGGATACATAAAAACAGAGATGGATTTCAAGTACAGAACAGAAGAAATTTTTTGGAGCCCTGAGGCCTCCATCCCACTGCTAAACAGCGGCCTAAGCGCGCTCCCGCCGCCCTTCCACGGCCCTTTTGTGACATCAGCGCGCGAAATTTTGTCGTTTTGTTTCCTCTTTCTCCCCTCTGCAAATCCCCATATATCTTTTTGTCAAATCTTCTGCAGGATTCTTCGCGCTAAAAATCTTCTTCCCACTTCCAATAATTGATTTTCTGCAGGATTCTTTGCGCCGCGCTAAAAAAAAAATTGATTGTAAGTGATTTACTGCTTTGCATATCTTTAAAACTGACTTTAAGGGGCTTTTGACCAATTCAGATTGGGTGGGGATTTCATCACCCTTCCCAGGACCCCAGAAATCACATAAGGCATATGCATTGACCATCTATTAATTAAAAAAATACTAGACTCAGTCCTAAGGACTTTGAGCTCAATAGGACAGAGGACTAGTTATAGACATCAGCCGTTTATCCTAACCCGACTTTGCGGTGTCTAGGCAAGTGTGTCAAGGCAAGTGGTTACTTAATTAGGACCGCTACTTGTAGCGGGGAGCCTCCCACTTACCTGGCACTTACCTGGCCGCAATTGCCGGTGAAGAGGCGGTTTGAGGTCCTATCTCTAGCCCTTTGGAACAGTTAGGAGCTGTCTAGCTGACCTAGGTGACCCTAGAGTTAGGCCTGATTGTGCATTATTGGTTGATCGAAAGTTTGTCTAAGCCCTTTATCAAAAATCTTTTTGCAAACAGTTCTAAATAAAAAAAAGAGGATATTTTTTTTATAAAAACTTGCAAACATTTTGTCGCTAAGAAATCCTTGCACCCCACTTGCACCACCTACCTTCTTTCTTTTCTCATTCTTTTAACACGGGTACCCAACATCATAAATCTCTTGCTGAACCTAACTTTGCCTCATACGTCAATTTGTTCGGTCAATTTAAAGACGATCCTTCCATGCCTAAAATATCTTTGAAAGATTAAATAGAAGCGTCTAGGAGAAACAGTTTGACTTTTCAACCCACTTTGTGTCAACCAAGTCAACCTTTACCACCTCCATATGTTGATACCACTTTTTCAAGTCCTGTTGTCACTCCTAAACCGATGTCTATTGCTGAGCGTATTGCTCAATCTCGTAACCAATCTTTCACCCATCTCTACTCATCTAGTTCTAGGGAAACACAAGACTATTCACCTTTTTATCCACATGTTGACCCTAACCCTGTCCAACCACCCACTTCCTACCAGTCCTGCCCGACTTTCCCACCTTCACTAGACACTGTTTCTACACAGCCTTTTGGGAGTTTCACATATCTAAACAATTTCGAATCTTTTACCGAAACTCCCTTACCACCCAAGTCTAGTTTGGAAGAGTCGTTGGAGGCTTATATTTCAGCAACAAACAAAATGGTTAGGAATGTGGAAGCATCCATTACCGCCCTTATGCAACCTAGTGAACCGGTAGCTAGTTTTCCGCTAGCTCAAAAATTTTCAATGTATAAGGAGGCGGTTGGACAGAGTGAGAATGTGAGAGGATTTCCAAATCAAACCTACCCTTACCCAATTGAAGCCCATGACTCCGATTTTTCATCGATTGTCCCAAATGCTTCACAAGTTACAAACAAAACATCAAACGAGTTGTGTGATTTTGTAGTGCTTGATTTGCCAGATTGTGAAGAACCCCTTTTGAGTGAAACCGCACCTAATCCTTTCGATCTTTACACCTCCCATCTAGAACCTAAATCGATAGATATCCATGCTTTTGATGAGGTGTCTAAGAAAGTTGATTTTCACTTGATTGAGGATATAGACGCCGGGAATATTTCGGATGATGAACCTGTCGATTTGCTTGAAATTTTATGTTCAAATGATCATCCCGAGTTATTAGATGTCTCTCCCGAACTTCATATGCGTCTTGATGTTGATGATAATGGCATGGATGAGATAAATGTTGAGGAGAATTATAAGGATAGCATTGAGGAGAGTTTTGAGAACCATATTGAGGTTGAACCATTTTTATTTGATGTGTCTGATTTTCCAATTCATCCTCCTGAACCTTTGACTGTTATATCACCCTCCCTCCGTTCCATCGTTCCAACCACGCTTGAAGACTGTGAGCTTAAAAATTTTTCGTTTGAATCCGACACAGTTCTCACAGACGATAACACCTACGAGTATTTCACTTTTTCGGACGATGTTGATGTCTCCCCGCCCGAGTTTGAGTCCTTTACATTTTCAGATGAGTTAGTTGAACCATCAAACTCTGTTGCTTACAGTAGTTTCGAACCATTAATGGAATCTTTCAAGTTCGAGACAGTTTACTACGGTGAGAATGAGACTATCCTTAATTCACTTCCTTTCGTCTTTCCCATTGTTCCGACCGTACAAGAGACTGTTACGCCTTCATCTCCTATACCAAGTTCGGCATACCCATGTTTTCTTGCGAATCTTGAGGGATTTGACCCCATTTCTCGACGGGTTATAGGTTAGCGCAATCGCTTTTAATACATCGGTCATCACAAATTGCGCTAATTTATTCACTCGATTTACACCCTCAAGATCGCGCGACCCTTCTTTCTCCTTTCCGCCCTTCTTCTCCTCCACCGAGACCATATTCTACCATTCTTCTTTCCACACGGTCTCGCGTGTTTCTCATTTCTTTCCTCCACACCCCACTCTTGCACCAACTATACCATTACCACGATAAGATTTTTGAATGGTTGGTGCTAACCTTTGGCTTGTGTAAGGCCAAGCTTAAGTTTGGGGGGAATCTTGTTGTATATATATTTTTTGTTTTTCTTTTAACAATAAAAATGAAAAAAAAATTAAAAATGAAAAAAAAATATTGTAAATAAATAAACAGGGGAGTGCCGACATTTTGACCCTCTTGGTTTAGTATGACAGTGAGGACACTGTCAGGTTCAAGTTTGGGGGTATGCTCGATACGTCTTTTTTCCTTCGCATTCATTTGTACATATTTTTGCATTTGCATACTTATTTGAAAACCTATAAAAATTTCAAAATTTCAAAATTATAAAAATTATTGTATTCAATTTTGGCCATATTTGATTTGAGTTTGACAGATAGGTTAACTGGCTAGGAACAACTAGATCTTAGACTTAGTAAATTAAAAACCCTAAAGATAACCTTCTTTAAAGTTTAACGGTAGAAAGTATATGCCTTGTAGTTTATTTAGAAATAGGCAAATTTTGGGTTCACTTCTTGGGCTAAGCCAAAATGAGGGAAAAATATTGAAGCTTTTATTAGAGTATAAGTTTGAAAAATAATTCCTAGCTTAAGTCTAGACTCTGAAAATGTATACCCTACAATTTGCACAATCACGCACCCTGAAACTTGGAATAGTAGAAGAGACCTTGAAATGCTCTTGTCTAAAGTCCTTAGTACAATGAAAATAAATATATATATAAGTGTGAATAAAGAATAAAAAAAAATGAACACTGGTTTTTGTGATTACTTAAGGCTGTAAAAATAGAAAAATATTTAGCGAGGGTGCCTCATCACCTAGTGCCTTAGACCAACTGGTTTGGGAGTCACTGCTAAAGCCTTGGGTGTTGCAAGACTAGGAATTACGCTTTAAAGTGGTAACGCATTTTGTAATCGGTCGTTGGTACCTCAAGAAGTATTAACGGTCGCATGAAGGTTGTGTAAGCAAAATTCAATTAAAAATTCACCTACTAATAAGTACTTTGGACAACGGACAAGGGTATGATTGCTTGATTTGAATTTCCAAGTGTAGGGGTGACATATACACACACGTAGGGGTATGTGATTGGGATTTAGATGAGAGAAAGGGATGAAAAATAGAACTTGTATCTTTAGTAGAGTTGATAAAAATTTCTAAGTGGAGATGGAACCCTAGAAGGAAAACTTAAGAGATGGCGAAAGCTAAGTAAGTCTATAAAACATATATAATCTTAAGTTAAATGATAAGGAAGTGTGAAGAATATGGGTGGATAATTTACAAGTCGAAGAAAATAGAATTCCTTGTTAGAAAACCTAATTGAAGAACAAAAGGCAATGGGCCGAATTGATAGGATTTTGTGGGTAGTATCCGCTGAAAACCTTCAGGAGACAACACTCCACCTACTAGGGACACCTAGAGGTTTAACGGCATGTTGCACGTGCTTAGTGCAATCGCGTTTCCCTGCTAAAGTGTGGTTAGGATTTTAGTGAATAAAAATAAGTTTGCTCGAAGACGAGCAAAAGATAAGTTTGGGGGTATTTGTTCACACCATAATATTATATTATTATATTCCCCATTCTTATTCTTTTTATAAATAAACAGGTGCTTTTGACGCATGTCTGCTACATATTACAGGTTACAGGTTCTTGGAGCGAAAACAGTGAAAACGATGTAAAGACGATGAAAAAGTGGACTTTGACCAACAAGTAAAAGGATCTTAGTCAAGCCTAGATGAAGAACAATTCACAATCAACAAGGCAACGCAAGCTCCAAAATGTCAAGGCAAACGGTTAAAAAACCACTGGAAGTTTTCATTGAACGATCTGGAGAAGATCTAGAATCCAAATGAAGAAAAGAACCACAGAAACAGAGACACAAAAAATCAAGAAGTCATCATAGGAATTTTCAGGAAGTCATCTCATCAAAGGGCTGCGGAACCGCGGCCCAAGCCCACCAATGCCGCGGTTCCGCGGCCGTTTAGTGCCCGGAATTTGTGAAATTTTTACCAATTGTTTTGTGCGGCGCTGACTAGTCAACATAAGGGCTATTTTTGTAAAAGCATACATGCGAATCAGATGTAACCTAGGGTTTCCTATCCTCTATAAATAGGAACTCTAAAGATTGTAAACCTTATGCCTCCTTTTAATAATAAAATTCAGATCTCTTTATGGAGTGCATCGGTGCCTCTCTTCAATTCATCTATTCAGATCTGATAACCCTGCGTAAATGTTTGGAGAGATCCATCTGTAAAGTAAGTAGATTTATTTATTTTCTTGCCCTAGGTAATTTCAATTCCTGCCCTAGATTAAATTTAATTTCCTTGCCCTAGTTAGAACTTTAATTCAACTGCCCTAGATAGTATAATTAGGTTTTTAGATTTAATAACCAATCCGAACACCCTTCGGAATTAACTCGTAAGAGCGAATCGGAAATTCACAACATCCTTGTGGACCGACCCATACTCACCGGCTAGCTGCAAAGCGACGCCGTTCTTGATTGTGGTTACAAATATTTTTGATCTATCTTTTAGAAAGCGTAAGCACGCTAAAACACCTAATCAGTGGCGAATGCGGATGGCATAAGCATACGTTCTATTTTCATTTCTTTTTCTGTGATATTTAGGGAAACATTAAATGATGAGACTTCTTTAATGAGATTGATGAAAAGAAAAGAAACCTAAAGATGTTGTATAATCAAAAGTTTTTAAAAAAGGTAGCTCAAGTTTTTGCTTTGCATAGTGGTTTTCCTTGATGAATATCCAGCACCTCATTCGATGAGGAAAGAGTCGAGATCCCTTTACCGGGAGTGACCTCTTTAGGAAAACTAGCAAATGCTACAACCGACTCGGTTTTGTTAGTGATATGTATGCCCTAGAGGCCATTACTGCACATACGATGTATATTGTAGTGGATGCTTGGACGTATATATGGAGGACTTTCTTGCTCGACATGATAATATGCTATCTGGTTGCTCTTTATCTTAACATGTACACTGATTGTCTCTATGTTACATGTTGATAAAGCCCTTAGGATGAGTACTTGACTACCAAGACTATGATGCAGATCATACTAGTGGGGACAGTGTAGTCGCTAAGTACATCCTTCAAATATTCCTAGTCGTAGGTGTATCGAGACAGGGCGTCGATATACAAGAGTAGACTAGCGTATAGCTTCTCGACCCATATAGATGGGCAATGGATGATCCCATATCCATTGGTGTTTGACATCAGAGATAGTATACGGGTGCTCAGTGGAGACTGGGTACACTGAACGGACTCGCCGAGAACTCCCAGATGGTATTATACCTAACGTCAGATGACAGTTCTCTGGTGACACTGGTACAGGTTAGTCTGTAGACCCGAGATCTCCATAGAGTCTTGTGTGATTCCCACTGTGCTTTGATTTCCACCTTACCACGTTCAAGAGAACATGCAAAACGGTGGCTTTTGGGTACGGTCCCGAATCACATGGAGGCAATGAGCGATAGGAGGGGTTTCGTCTCTCCCGCTATTGGGGGTTGATGTTACGCTGTGCTCGATTGGCTATAACAGGAAGTCCTTGGCCAAGGCTGCTTCAGAGATATACTTATAAGTGTTATCACTAGTTTCTCGACTCGTTATGAGCCTCATATCGAGTTACTGGGGTCTAACGTTTACCACCCCTAGACGAGATATGCGACATATCAGACGAAGAGACCGGACTGTACGGTAGTGTTACTGATTGGATTCGCAGGAGTGTGAGCAGGCTTTCTTGTTGATCTTCTGATCGCTCAATACCCGGGTGGCCGTTACGTTTAGCAGACCGCTTGCGGCTTGTTGGTGTTTGATATAATCATCATCTACTGCCGGCGTATTGACGAGTCTTTAGAGTCCTACACAGGGGTTTCCTGGCTCAAGCGAAATGGAATAAGAGCACATATGTGATATGTGCGGAACCGAGATTAATACGAGTATGAGATACCGTATTGTATTCTCGCGATTTGTGACATTGGTCGGTTATATGCGATATAGCCGGGTTATCGGATCAAGTGTTGATGCGATAAGTTGTTGCACTAGATATTAGTCGGTTATATGTGATATAGCCGGATTATTAAATCAATTGTTGATTTAATAATTTAATGTATAATTATATATTTGATATATTACATTACATTAACTAGTATTAGCTCACTAATGATTTCTTTTCTCACTTTGGATACATTGATGTATATGTGATATATGTTAAATGTATCATCCAAGGTCACAAATGCAACTAGGGTTAATAATGGTTAAACCATGCTAGGGTGAAGATTAGGGTTTAAATTTATCAATAAGTAATTCAAATATTATGGATAATAGTCATGGTTGATATTTGTTGAAAGCTTGTAGAAGCTTGTAAGCATTTTTGACTTTGTCCATTTTCTTTGTATTGCTTAAGATATTTTTGACCTAACCTTTAACCATAGCACATGGTTAATTATCTACAAGTGTTAAGCATGACATGCTTAACCCTTGGTTGCATTATTAACCTCAATAATAATTCATTTGATGAGTTAGCTTTTCTTTTTCTTCTTCCTCAAAACTTTCTAGCTTCAATGGAGTTGTGAGAAAATGAGTGAGAAAATGATTTCTAATGTGAGAAAACTTCTTACTTCATCATCATGTACTACTTACCATTTAGTATAGGGTGTTCTCTTCACAAAGTTCTTGACCTAGTGAAGAAATAACTTGGGTTAGTGTCTCCTCGACGTAGATCATCTTCGGCCTCGAAGTCTTTGAAGCAAGCATGTTCGTTTCTTCATCGGAGCCTCTCTAGAGTCCGGAGTTCATGATCGTAGCGAAGTGGACTACCACACGGAGCTATTGAAGTGAAGGACCGGTCTACAAAGGTTGTATTCCCTGCTCACTTCTTATTGCATACTAGTTTGCTTTAGTATTCCGTATATTTCTAGTTTACGATTCTATTTAGGGTTAGCTAAAACGGCAAATTTTTGAATTTAGCATGAACGATGCCTCCCGAAACCTTACTGCCATCGTAGGTAACCCTTCAGCGGTATCAGAGCCATACTAGAAATTTATATGGATTTTGTTAAGATTACGAAACCGAAATAACTTCGAAACTTGAAACGTGAAACCCTAGTTTCTGTCGATTCTAAATATTTGTAAAAAAAAATTTTAAACAAGTGCAGAATGTTGTTTGAGATACATCATGAACACTACCCAAAAATATACCCCTCACCTCGAAAAATGGCCGGCGACTTTGATGGTAGGTCCGGCGACCTCGGTTCTTCAGTGAGGGAATGGGTTGAGTTTTTTGGTTTTGTTCCAGGCTCTAGGGTTTGGTGTTTCAGGTGTTGTTTATTTTGGCTAATTTTGCATGTGATGTGATCTTACACTATAAGCAATTTAGAGTGTTTTGTATTCGTAGTTTTAACATTGTTTCGGGTATTTCACGTATTGTCTAGGCGAAGTTAAAAAGTTTGATCGAATGTAAAAACCCATTTTTCCAAGTTTAACGTATTCGGAAAAACATGCAAGTGATTCTGTGGATCCTCTAGAAGAACGTAAACCTTAACTCGATTATGTGGCCATCAAAACCACCACTTGAACCCTAGGGTTTGTGGTAGTTTAGCGTTGTCACATGTGAGGTGTTGGTTTGACCCTTCTACGGCTGGTTCATAGGTACCGTGGCATCTTCTGGGTATTATTAAAACTTTGCTCAAGTGTTGAGCTGTCGGAAAATTATGGGACTTTGATGAATCGATCAAAGAGTTTATCGTCGTTCGGATATTATGTGATGGGATACAATATTTGGAATCCATAAGTAGTTATGAGATAACTAATTTGAATGTTATAAATCTAGCAATTTAGTCTCATTTGATCGGTTGCCACGGGATTTTGATGTGATCAAAAGTTCGTTGCAATCACGTAGCGTACAAGGATACTCGCCGGGTAAACTTAATAGATAGCCATGCCCCATAGCCCCGACCAAGTGATTGTAAGAGAACCCCGTCGCCAAAAGCATCCGTTCGGGTGCTCGCGGCAGCGGTGTTTCGCCTTAGTGCACTTCGTCGACGGCATCGGGGGGTGCGGCCGTCTACTAAAGTTTCCGAAGAGCATTCGATCAGGATGTCGGGAATCTTGTTGAATTGCCTGACTAGATATTGAAAAGTGTTTTCGAAATCGAGACTAAAATGCGGGGCTTATAATTTCTAGGCATGCGATGTCTAAGGAATTCATTTGGTTAGGCATTAAATCCAAAGTGTGAGATACGTTGGGTTTATGATGTTTAAGGTGGTTGCGGATTCCAACTGTTGTACTTTTTCACTTTCTTTTTTGCGACCGTAAGTGTAGTATGTGGTGTATCGCCGGTTTCGGTGCTATATGTCAACGACAATTGGTATATGCATATTTACTTACGTTAATGGCATGTGATGTTATGTGTTGCTGGGATATGTTATAATGGATCGCCGTGTTTGAATAGCCGGGGGTTTTATGTTAGATGAGAGTTTTTCATTTTCATTCATGTAAAATTCATTGTTTGTAACATTCTTTTATTGGGGCACTTCCGGGTTGAGGATGATGTCACCATTGTATATTATTTACTTTTCCGCATTAGGATAGACCCAAGGTGGGGAGCACAAGTAACCGGGTTCTAGGGTCCAGTGGGAGACCATCTTAAGGAGTCGAGACCGGGTCTTCTAACTCTAGAATTGGTAGGGTTGCTTGCCGCTCTCGTAGGGGTCTAGGGGTGTGGGATTGGCTATTCATCACGACCGTGGAATCCGTGTTTTATACAGGCTTAATTTAAAACACGGAAATCCTAGTATATCCAATATTTCATATGTTGTCTTCTGCTGCAATATTCTGTGATGAGATCATATTACTGTTCTGAGACGAATGCTTATATTATATATATATGATATATATTAATATTACTGCTTTCGTTTCATATCTGATGCTTGGGAAGTATAAAAAATGGGACTTCATTAATGAGATTAATGAAATAAAAGAAACCTAAAGATATTGTAGAAACTTGTCTCGAAAACTGGGAGCTCTAGTTCTTTATTTGCATAGCGGTATTCCTTGTAGAATATCCAGCACCTTATTCTATAAGGAAAGAGCCGAGATCCCTTTACCGGGAGTGACCTCTTTAGCGAAACTAGCAGATGCTACAAACTCGGTTTGTCTTTTGATTGCTTTTATAGTTTTTGCTTTGCATAGTGGTATTTGTGAAATATCCTGCACCTTATTCGATAAGGAAAGAGCCGAGATCCCTTCACCGGGAGTGACCTCTTTAGCAAAACTAATAAAAGCCTAAAAAACACTCCATTTAAAATCACTCGATTCTACGAGGATATCAAGTTCATTACGCAAAAGGTTTTCTTAAAAACCTGTCGTAGCCCTCCGTCATTTCAGATAAGTACTAGTTAGTATCGTGCTACGTTTGTAGACTATGTTAAGGCGTAGTGTGCGGTAGCTGATTAGTGCTTATCTGTATAAGCATACGATGCGATTGGATTAGGGTAGTCGTGCGACTTTGTTGACTATGCTAAGGGTCATGGGGTGGGTTTAATTCAATCGGGAAATAACGGGTTGAACTTTACTAGCACTTATGATTTGTTGACTATGTTAAGGTCATATAGCTGCTAGGGGCAAAACATTATCGGGAATTTCAAGTGTTGAAATTTGAAATAAGATTGCATACCTCCTATGAGATAGTTGTGTAGGGTTCCTAGGCACACTAATGAGGTCTCACAAGTGATCAAACATGCCCAATTCAAAAATTTCATGTGCCTACAAACCCTAATACGATCGTTAACTAGATTTATAGACGATGCGATGGAAGTAAACAACTTTAACTTAAAGGAAAGAAGCTACAACCTTTTTAGATCCGGTCCTCCACCTCCTAGGCTCCGTGATGACGTCCCTCCGCTGTCCAAATAGAATCCATGACTCTAGCATCGGCTTCATTGGAGAAATGGGCGGGCTAGGTCGTCGACTTCGATGCCGAAGATGATCTACGTCGAGGCATCACAAGATCAAGCTCCCACTTCACCAAGTCATGAAACTTATGAAGAAAACACCCTATACTACTTGGCAAGAGGTAGAGGATGAAGAAATAGGAAGTGGGTTCACTTTAGAATTTGATTTCTCACTCTTTTTCTCAAGTTGCCATTGATGGTGGCATGGTTTCTTCATGTTGAAGAAGAAGAAGAAGAAGAAGAAGAAGAAAGAATATATGATAAGTGTTTTTTCAAAAAGAAAATAAAATGAATACTTATCATATATCAACCATGGTCAAGTTTAGAGAATGAACTATAGTTAGTGTAGGGTTCCTAGGCACACCCCGGGTTCCTAGGCACACCCATGAGGTCTCACAACAGATCAAACATGTCCAATTCAAAATTTATGTGTGCCGAAGAACCCTAAACTAGATCGTTACTAGAGGTATAGGCGATAACAAGCAACTAGTTAACAACTTAACTAAGAGTGAACGGAAAATACAACCTTTGTAGATCCGGTAGTCCACCTCCATAGCTCCGTGACGATGTCTCTTCGCTGCGATCATCGGATCCCGGACTCCGGCGATGGTTTCGTCGGAGAAATGATCGGGTTTGGTCGTTGACTTCGATGCCGAAGATGATCTACGTCGAGGCAACTCAAACTCGAGCTCCGCCTTCGCCAAGTCAATAAACTTGTGAAGACAACACACTCTACTACATGGCAAGTAGTAGAGGATGAAGAAATAGGAAGTGGGTTGAATTTAGATTTGGATTTCTCACTCTTTTGATCATTTCACCATTGGAGGTAGCAAGGTTTCTTCTTCTTGATGAAGATGAAGAAGAAGAAGAAGAAGAATATCATGAGAATGATGAATGAATAATAAAATCAAATTGATCTTATCATAATGCAACCTTGGGTTAGATTTAACTCTTGTAGAGAGCAAACCATAGTTTAGCTAATGGTTAGGTTTAAATATAAAACAAAATGGTTACTAATTCAAAGCTTCATGAAGCTTCTACAAAAGACAAAATTAGAAACCATTTCATTTTACCCAAAAGAAATAACGAAAATGAATAAAATGAATAAGTGAATAATTTAAAACCATAACCATTAATCTAAACATGGTTCAAATCAAACATACACCCAAGTTTGCTTGTATCATCAAACATGATACAAACTAGTGCACAAAACTATATCATATATACAATGTGCACATCAAGTGAGAAAAACCATCTTAAGTGAACCAATACTAGTTAATGTAAAGTAATATATCAAATATATATAATTATACATTAAATCATTAAATCGACACTTGATTTAATGATCCGGTCATATCGCATTTAACCGACTAATATCAATAATAACAAATTATCGAATCAACACTTGATCCGATAACCCGGCTATATCGCATATAACCGATCAATGTTACAAATCGCAAGAATAGAATCCAGTATCTTATACTGGTATTATTCTCGGTCCCGCACATATCTCATATGCGCTCCTATTTCGTTTTGCTTGAGCCAGGAAACCTCTGTGTAGGACTCTAAAGACTCGTCAATACGCCGGCAGCAGGTGATGATCATATCAAATACCCACAAGCCGCAAGCGGTCTGCTAAACGTAACGGCCACCCGGGTATTGAGCGATCAGAAGATCAACGAGCAAGCCCGCTCACACTCCTGTGAATCCATCTAGTAACACTTACCGTACAGTCCGGTCAGTTCGTCTGATATGTCGCATATCTCGCCTAGGGGTGGTAAACGTCAGACCCCAGTAGCTTGATAAGTCATGCCGATATAAGGTCCATAACAATCGTGAAACTACTCATAACTCTTACCAGTATATCACTGCAACCCTGGCCAGGGATTTCCTGTTATGTCAAGTCGTGCATAGCGCAACATCAACCCCCAATACCGGGAGAGACGAATCCCCTCCTATCGCTCATTGCCTCCATGTGAATCGGGACTGTGCCCAACAACCACCTGTTTGCACAACTCAGTAGAGCCGTGGTAGGGTGTAAATCAAAGCACAGTAGGAGACACACAAGACTCTATGACGATCTCAGGTCAACAGACTAAGCTGCACCAGTGTCACCAGAGAACTGCCATCTGACGTGATGTATAATACCATCTGGGAGTTCTCGGCGAGTCCGTTCAGTGTACCCAGTCCCCACTGAGCACCCACATACCATCTCTGATGTCAAACACCAATGGATATGGGATCATCCATCGCCCATCACATGGGTCGAGAAGATATACGCTAGTCTACTCTGGAATATTGATGCCCCGTCTCGATATTCCCACGACTAAGAACAATGAAGAATGTACTCATGGACTACCCAGGCCCCACTAGTATGATCTACATCATAGTCCTGGAAGTCGAGTACTCATCCTAAGTGCTTTATCAACATGTAACAGAGAGACAGAAAGTATACATGTTAAGATAAAGAGCAACCAGATAGCGTACTATCATGTCGAGCAAGAAAGTCCTACCGATATATGTCCCATATCCACTACAATATACATCCAATGTACAGTAATGGCCTCTAGGGCATACATATAACTAACAATCTCCCACTTGCATTAGGGCCAACTGTAGCAGTGATTGTAGTATCTAATACTCAACCATCCCATATATGTCTCTCTCTGGGAAAAGGCCTTCAGGAGTGGATCCGCCGTGTTGTCCTCTGAGTGTACTCTCCAAACCTCGATCAGTCTGGAAATCAACTATCTCCATGATCAGGTGATGCTACCTCAGAATATGTCTGGGTCACTGATGGGACCTGGGTTCCTGGGCCAAAGCCACACTTTCATTGTCACACAACGGTGGGAACCTAGTTCATTTCATGAACCGATATACACCCAAACTGCCTCTTTGGTAGTATCTTTAATAACGATGTCACCAGCCTTTATCGTCTAGTTTGCCACGGTATTGTTAGTTATATGTATGCCCTAGAGGCCATTACTGTACATTGGATGTATATTGTAGTGGATGCTGGGACATATATAGGGAGGACTTTCTTGCTCGACATGATAGTATGCTATCTGGTTACTCTTTACCTTAACGTGTATATTGATTGTCTCTCTGTTACATGTTGGTAAAGCCCTTAGGATGTGTACTTGTCTACCTGGACTATGATGCGGATCATACTAGTGGGGACATGGTAGTCCATAAGTACATCCTTCAAGGTCCCTAGTCATGGGTATATCGAGACGGGACATCGATATACCAGAGTAGACTAGCGTATACCTTCTCGACCCATACAGATGGGCGATGGATGATCCCATATCCATTGGTGTTTGACATCAGAGATTATATACGGGTGCTCAGTGGAGACTGGGTACACTGGACGGACTCGCCGAGAACTCCCAGATGGTATTATACCTTACGTCAGATGGCAGTTCTCTGGTGACACTGGTACAGAGTAGTCTGTTGACCCGAGATCGTCATAGAGTCTTGTGAGGTTCCCACTGTGCTTTGATTTTCACCTTACCAGGTCCAAGAGGGCGTGCAAAACGGTGGCTTTTGGGTACAGTCCCAAATCACATGGAGGCAATGAGCGATAGGAGGGGATTCGTCTCTCCGGTATAGGGGGTTGATGTTGCGCTGTGTTCGATTGGCTATAACCGAAAATCCCTGGCCAGGGTTGTTGAGATTTACGGGTAAGTGTTACCAGTAGTTTCTCGAATTGTTATAGACCTCATATCGACACGACTTATCGAGCTATTGGGGTCTGACGTTTACCACCCCTAGGCGAGATATGCGACATATCAGACGACGAGACCGGACTGAACGGTAAGTGTTGCTGGTTGGATTCACAGGAGTGTGAGCGGGCTTGCTCGTCGATCTTCTGATCGCTCAATACCCGGGTGGCCGTTACGTTTAGCAGACCGCTTGCGGCTTGTGGGTGTTTGATATGATCATCACCTGCTGCCGGCGTATTGACGAGTCTTTAGAGTCCTACACAGAGGTTTCCTGGCTCAAGCAAAATGAAATAGGAGCGCATATGAGATATGTGCTGGACCGAGAATGATACCAGTATGTGATACTGTATTCGATTCTCGCGATTTGTGACATTGATCGGTTATATGCTATATAGCCGGGTTATCGGATCAAGTGTTGATTCGATAAGTTGTTACTGTTGATATTAGTCGGTTATATGCGATATGACCGGATCATTAAATCAAGTGTTGATTTAATGATTTAATGCATAATTATATATTTGATAAATTACTTTGCATTAACTAGTATCGGTTCACTTTAAATGGATTTTCTCACTTGATGTGCACATTGTATATGTGATATATTTTTGTGTATTTGATTGTATCATATTTGATGATACATAATTGCTAGGGTTTGTGTAAAGAATTAAACCTTGGTTAGGGTTTTTATTTGATTATTCATTCATTTATCTATTTATTTTTGGATTAAATAAATGAGAAATGAAAACAAAAGGTTGCTTTTTTTCATGAAGCTTGTTGAAGCTTCATGAAGCTTTGACCAATGTAACCATTTTGTCTTCATCTCCTTAACCCTAACCATTCCTTTAACCTTGGTCAATTCTCTACACATAAATATAGTTAAAATTATGATAAGGATTTATTTTTCTATTCTATTCTAATAACTTATCATAATATTATCATCTTCTTCTTCTTCTTCTTCAAGAAGAAAAGTTTGCCACCATCAATGGCAACTTGAGAAAATGAGTGAGAAATCCAATTCTAAAGTGAACACACTTCCTATTTCTTCATCCTCTACCTCTTGCCAAGTAGTATAGGGTGTTTTCTTCACAAGTTTCATGACTTGGTGAAGTGGGAGCTTGATCTTGTGATGCCTCGACGTAGATCATCTTCGGCTTCGTAGTCGATGATCTAGCCCGCCCATATTTCCGATGAAGCCGACGCTAGAGCCCGGGATTCGATTTGGACAGCGAGGAAACTTCATTGCGGAGCTATGGAGGTGGAGGACCGGATCTACAAAGGTTGTATTTCCGTTCTTTTAGTTAAGTTGTTAGCTAGTTGCATCTTTCGCCTAAAATTCTAGTTAACAATCCGTATTAGGGTTTCTCGGCACTTGTAATTTTTGAAATTAGCATGGTTGATGCCTTGCGAGACCTCTAGTGTGTGCCTAGGAACCCTACAGTGGTATCAGAGCCAAGCTAGAGCCTTAGACGATGCTTAGACGATGTTTGAAACCCGATCGAACCCGAAACCCTAACTTTTTCATGCTCTCTGGACTTTTTCTAAAAACTGGGATTTTTCCACATTAAAAATGCTTAAAAAATTCAGCAGGGAATTATAAGAATTACGGTGCAAAATTTAACTCATGAACAGTGCTAACCGCGGCGGAACCGCGGCAGAAGCCGGGCTTCTGCGGCGGTTCCGCGGCAAGATGATGATGTCATCTTCCCCTTTTTGCACAGTAATTCCTATTTAATGATGCTGAGTTTTCTGGGAATTTTTTAATTTGACTCAAGAGTTGAGTATTCTGGGGTTGCTTTGGGAATCGCTGATTCGATCGGATTATCAAGCTTTGTCTGTGTGCTTTTCCGGGTATATTTTAGAATATGTTAAAAAGTTCGACCGGATATAAATACCCAATTTTTCCCCTGTCGGGAAATTTCCAAGTGTTGGATTTTTCCATAGTTTAAAGACGTTCTAAGTAGTGCAAGTAACTCGATGGACCCTCTAGAAGACAACAAACCTTAACTCGATTATGTGACCGTCTTGAACTGCCCTTTGAACCTTCGGGTTTGGGGCAGTACGGCGTGCCACATGTGAGGCGTTGGCTTGACCCTTCTACGGCTGGACCGTTGGTACTGAGGCACGAACTGAATGTTTTTAGACTTATTTCATGTGTTGAGCTGTTTCGGGAAAACTTGGGTGTTCGATTGTTCGATCGGAAAGTTTAACATTTTCTATTTATCCAGAATGTGATACAATAATTGGAATTCACAAGTAGTTATGAGATAACTGAATGAATATTATAAACATAGCAGTTTAGTCTCACTTGATCGGCTGCCACAGAATTTTGATGCGATCAAAAGTCCGTCGCAATCACGTAGCGTACGCGGATACTCGCCGGATAAACTCAATAGACAGCCTCACCCATAGCCCCGACCAAGTGACTGTAGGAGAACCCCGTCGCCGAAAGCATCCGTTCGGGTGCTCGCGGCAACGGTGTTCCGCCATGGTTCACTTCGTCGGAGGCATCGGGGGTGCGGCCGTCTACTGAAGTTTGCGACGAGCATTCGATCAGGATGTCAGGAATCTTGTTGAATTGCCCGACTTGATATTGAAAAGAGTTTTCGATAATGAGACTAAAATGCGGGGTTTATAATTGTTAGGCATGTGATGTCTAAGTAATTCATTTGATTAGGCATGCGATGTCTAAAGAAGGTTGCGGATTCCAACTGTTGTAGTTTTACACTTTCTTTTCTGTGACCGTAAGTGTAATATGTGATATCGCCGGTTTCGTTGCTATATGTCAACGACAATTGGGATGCGCATATTTACTTACGTTGATGACATGTGATGTTATGTGTTGCTGGATATGTTATATTGGATCGTCGTGTTTGAATAGCCGGGGGGTTTTTATTTGAGATGAGTGTTTTTCATTTTCATTCATGTAAAAACTTGTATGTAATATTCTTTTATTGGGGCACTTCCACGTTGCGGAAGCTGTCACCGTTTGTATATTATTTTCTTTTCCGCACTAGGATAGACCCAAGGAGGAGAGCATAAGTAACCGGGTTCTGGAGTCCAGTGGGAGACTAACTCGAGGAGTCGAGCCTGGGTCTCCTAACTCCAGAATTGGTAGGGTTGCTTGCCGCTCTCGTAGGGGTCTAGGGGTGTGGGTTTGGCTATTCATCACGACTGTGGAATCCGTGTTTTATACTGGCTCGTATTGAAAACATGGACGTCCTAGTATATCCAATATTTCATATATGATTCTTCTGCTGCGATATCTGTGATGTGATCATGTGATGTTCTGTGATGGATACTGTATATAGTATATATGATATATTATATAGACGTTACTTATGTTTTACACCCGCGCTGGCCCTGCCCCGCTCTGCCGTTAGTTACCTAACCTAAAGGTGCACGAGAGGACATCGAGGCGAATGCGGATGGTATAAGTGTACGTCGTATTTATCTGTGATGTTTAGGTATTTAAATGATGGGACTTCATTAATGAGATTAATGAAATAAAAGAAACCTAAGATGTTGTAGAATCGAATTTGAAAAATA
Organism: Agapanthus africanus; assembly: GCA_030015575.1. Taxonomy (NCBI): domain Eukaryota; kingdom Viridiplantae; phylum Streptophyta; class Magnoliopsida; order Asparagales; family Amaryllidaceae; genus Agapanthus; species Agapanthus africanus. The sequence goes on from JASDDO010000029.1 coordinate 62,272,140, forward strand.
AAACGGGTAGCTACAGTTCTTGCTTTGCATAGCGGTATATATGATATACCCTGCACCTTATTCGATGAGGAAAGGACCGAGATCCCTTCACCGGGAGTGACTCCTTCAGCAATAACTGGCAGATGCTACACATTCGGTTTGTCTTTTGATTGCTTTTAAGAGTTTTTGCTTTGCACAGAGGTATATGTGATATATCCTGCACCTTATTCGATGAGGAAAGGACCGAGATCTCTTCACCGGGAGTGACTCCTTTGGCAAAACTAGAAAAGCCTCAAAGACACTCCATTTCAAAAATCATTTGATTCTACAACGATATCAAGTTCATTACGCAATAGGTTTTCAGAAAAACCTGTCGTAGCCCTCCGTCATTTCAGATAAGTACTAGTTAGTATTCGTGCTACGTTTGTTGACTATGTTAAGGCGTAGTGTGCGGTAGCTAATTAGTGCTTATCTGCATAAGCATATGATGTGATTGGATTAGGGTAGTCGTGCGACTTTGTTGACTATGTTAAGGGTCGTGCGGGTGGGTTTAATTAAATCGGGAAATGACGGGTTGAACTTGACTAGTACTTATGATTTGTTGACTATGTTAAGGTCATATAGCTGCTAAGGGCAAAATTATCGGGAATTTCAAGTGTTGAAATTTGCAATGAGATTGCATACCTTCTATGAGATAGTTGGATCCCGATACCCACTGCGAGTAATTGTTACTCGTGGGAGAGTTTTACACATTACAATTAGCCGATCAAGTAGGTGTCTAGAAAGGTGTCAACGGGGTTACGCCTCTGGGAAAACGAGGTTTACATTAATTAGGTTCGTGCGAAAGCACGGGGGACCTCCCTCAAAGTACCGACACTGGCCTGGCTGAAAGATTGGCGAACTTGTAGTATGTAATTAATCCCGGCTAGTCTTTCCTTTTAGGGTTTGAAGGAAGATTTGATAAAAAAAAGTGGGAGCCATCCTGATTAGATAAAATAATAACCAATCTATTCTTGCAAGAGCGCATGCTGAGTGTTTTCTTCTCTCTCTCTCTCCAGGTAGCGACCATGTCACGCCTTAATCAAGATAATAATACGGATATATTGACTGAACCCGCTTGTTATACTGAGCTGGGGAACGTTGGTCCCGCTCCAACTTATAAATGTTATAAGACAGAGCAGGAAATTGGGGAATACCAGATTTCCCGTGCCGCCCAAACGAAGAAAGTGCATATGATGCATGATACATATCTTCGGGTGTGTTCATTACAAAGAACTGTTTCTCTGTATCCTCTATGTCCTGGGTATGTGATACCAGATCAGGATCCCAGATATGTAATCTGTTACATAGGGCTACAGAAAGGTAGAGAGCTGAGAACGGGTGATAAGTTTCATGAGGCAGAAAACGGGGCAAGTGTTGCAGCCAAGTCTGTTGGTCACTGTCACCCGGTATTACAATACATTGATTCTGAACGAATGTTATTAGATACTGAACCTGATATACAAAATCACAACAGTCTCTTTATTATTAAAGAAATGATAAAATTTTGTATTGATGGATAATGTTTTGAACATTTCCTATATCAAAAGTTGATCGGTTCAGGCACGTTATCTAAAAGAATTGACGTTCTGAATCAAACTACAGTTCTTAGTAAACGGATCACACACAAGAGGAAGAGTTCAGAATTGAACGATTCCTTCTTGAGGTATTGTAGACTAGGTCAGATCAATGTGACCCGACTAGCTAGAGTTACATAAAGATGCATATTTAAATTAGTTTGAATTTACATCTTGTGAAACTTGCCAGTCATGTCACAAAGATTTGATGACCATAGCCCTGTTTATTGGAAACAGAGAAAGAGTTAATGAACTCTTGGGACTGATACATGATGATGTATGGAAGGTCTCCTGTCTACACATGCCAGGACTGGTTCTTTATACTTCATTATATTCTCTGATAATCTCTCAAGATTCAGTCATATGTTCCTGTTGAAACATGAGTCCGAAACTTTTGAGATATTCACAGAATATAAGCGAGAAGTAGAGAACCAAAATACGGGTATAAGTATTATGTCCTTTGATGTGATCGAGGAGGAGAATACTTGTGTATAGAATTCCTTGACTATTCTAAAGGAGAATGAGATTCTCTCTCAGCATTACTCCTCCGTATACACCATAGCACGATGGTATATCGGGGCAGAGCAATCACACCCTATATGATAAGGTGTGCTCTATGATGAGTACTACTGAGTTACCTGTTTCCTTTTGGGAGTTATGCACTTGAGAAGCTGCACACCTATTGAAAAGGGTTCAAATCAAATCAGTTGCCTACCACTTCATATGTGATATGGAAAGGGAAGAGCCCATATCTTAAGTTAGTTAAGATTTGGGGTTGTCCAGCCTATGTCTGAATAACAAAATCCGGACAAGCTCGAGGCATGATCTGTTATGTAAAACTGGAAATGTTCCATCTATGCAAACTACAGCTGATGATTTGATAGAACCAAAGGATTCAATAGTAACCAACGAACCTCAGCCTCTCTGCCGATCTAGTAGGGTTCCTTACCCACCTGAGAGATACTTCTGTTTCTCTATGACAGTGGGAGCGAGAATTGCATCATGAGATGATGACCCAACTAGTTTCGAGCTGGCCATCAGGAGTAAGACTCTATAAGAATGGCTGGATGCTTAGCGATCTGAGATGGAATCCTTATACACCAACAAAGTATGGACTTTGGTTGCTATATCTGAAGGGTTAAATCCCCATCAGGAGCAAGTATATCTTGAGAAGATTACTTGGTGTACATGGAAGAGTTGAGACTTTCAAAGCTAGACTTGTTAAAGGTCTACATCATTGACCAGGTATGGATTATGATGAAACCTTTTCTAAGTAGCTATGCTTAAGTCCATCCAGATCCTACTTGCCACGGCTACATACCATGACTACGATATCTGGTGGTTGGGTGTCATGACAGCTTTTCTAATTGATGTTTTAGAAGAGGGAGTCTATAAGTACACAGCCAGAGGGCCTCGTAGACAGTGGGAGCAGCGGAAACGTGTGCAAGATGTTTTATTTGATAAAGCAGGTATCGCGGAGTTGGAACATCTGTTTTGATGGATTAGTCAAAGAGTTTGACATCATCAAAATGGTAGATGAACCTTGTATAAACAAAAAGGTAGTAGGGAGTATGGTAGCGATTCTCGTAGAGTACGTGAATGACATACTCTTGATAGGGAAAGAGTTTCCTATGCTACGCTCGATCAATTTCCGATTATCACAATGATTCTCCATGTAGGATCATAATGATACCTACTAAATCCTGGATTTTGGATCTATGAGATAGATCTAGTTGGATATTAGGATACTCACTAGTTGTAGTGAGAAGGTATCAGTTGATCCTGGGGAGAATCACTGGAAGTGTTCCAGGGTGATAAAGACGACTGAGTGTCAGTCACAGGCAATGTCTTTACCCTCAGTAAAGGGACGGTATGTTGGAAGAGTTCCAAGCTAGATACCGTGGCATACTAGACGATAAAGGCAGGATACATCGCTACTTAAGATGCTACCAAAGAGGCTGTTTGGGTGTATATTGGTTCATGAGATGAACTAGGTTCCTACCATTGTGTGACAATGGAAGTGTGGCTTTGGCCCGGGAACCCCGGTCCCGTCAGTGATCCAGACATATTCTAAGGCGGTGTCACCTGATCGTGGAGATGGTTGATCTCCAGGGGATCGAGGTCAGGAGAGTAGACTCAGAGGACAACACGGCGGATCCACTCGCGAAGGCCTATTCCCAGAGAGAGACTTTTATGGGATGGTTGAGTATGAGATACTGCAACCACTGCTATCAGATGGCCCTAGTGCAAGTGGGAGATTGTTAGTTATATGTATGCCCTAGATGCCATTACTGTACATTGGATGTATATTGTAGTGGATGCTGGGACATATATAGGGAGGACTTTCTTGCTCGACATGATAGTATGCTATCTGGTTACTCTTTACCTTAACGTGTACATTGATTGTCTCTCTGTTACATGTTGGTAAAGCCCTTAGGATGTGTACTTGACTACCTGGACTATGATGCGGATCATACTAGTGGGGACATGGTAGTCCATAAGTACATCCTTCAAGGTCCCTAGTCGTGGGTATATCGAGACGGGGCATCGATATACCAGAGTAGACTAGCGTATACCTTCTCGACCCATACAGATGGGCGATGGATGATCCCATATCCATTGGTGTTTGATATCAGAGATGATATACGGGTGCTCAGTGGAGACTGGGTACACTGGACGGACTCGCCGAGAACTCCCAGATAGTATTATACCTTACGTCAGATGGCAGTTCTCTGGTGACACTGGTACAGAGTAGTCTGTTGACCCGAGATCGTCATAGAGTCATGTGTGGTTCCCACTGTGCTTTGATTTCCACCTTACCACGTCCAAGAGGGCGTGCAAAACGGTGGCTTTTGGGTACAGTCCCGAATCACATGGAGGCAATGAGCGATAGGAGGGGATTCGTCTCTCCCGGTATAGGGGGTTGATGTTGCGCTGTGTTCGATTGGCTATAACCGGAAATCCCTGGCCAGGGTTGCTGAGATTTACTGGTAAGTGTTACCAGTAGTTTCTCGAATTGTTATAGACCTCATATCGACACGACTTATCGAGCTATTGGGGTCTGACGTTTACCACCCCTAGGCGAGATATGCGACATATCAGACGACGAGACCGGACTGTACGGTAAGTGTTGCTGGTTGGATTCACAGGAGAGTGAGCGGGCTTGCTCATCGATCTTCTGATCGCTCAATACCCGGGTGGCCATTACGTTTAGCAGACCGCTTGCGGCTTGTGGGTGTTTGATATGATCATCACCTGCTGCCGGCGTATTGACGAGTCTTTAGAGTCCTACACAGAGGTTTCCAGGCTCAAGCAAAACGAAATAGGAACGCATATGAGATATGTACGGGACCGAGAATGATACCAGTATATGATACTGTATTCGATTCTCGCGATTTGTGACATTGATCGGTTATATGCGATATAGCCGGGTTATCGGATCAAGTGTTGATTCGATAAGTTGTTACTGTTGATATTAGTGGGTTATATGCGATATTACCGGATCATTAAATCAAGTGTTGATTTAATGATTTAATGCATAATTATATATTTGATACATTACTTTGCATTAACTAGTATCGGTTCACTTTAAATGGATTTTCTCACTTGATGTGCACATTGTATATGTGATATATTTTTGTGCATCTGATTGTATCATATTTGATGATACATAATTGCTAGGGTTTGTGTAAAGAATTAATCCTTGGTTAAATAAATGGTTAGGGTTTTTATTTGATTATTCATTCATTTATCTATTTATTTTTGGATTAAATAAATGAGAAATGAAAACAAAAGGTTACTTTTCTTCATGAAGCTTGTTGAAGCTTCATGAAGCTTTGACCAACGTAACCATTTTGTGTTCATCTCCTTAACCCTAACCATTCCTTTAACCTTGGTCAATTCTCTACACATAAATATAGTTAAAATTATGATAAGGATTTTTTTTCTATTCTATTCTAATAACTTATCATAATATTATCATCTTCTTCTTCTTCTTCAAGAAGAAAAGTTTGCCACCATCAATGGCAACTTGAGAAAATGAGTGAGAAATCCAATTCTAAATTGAACCCACTTCCTATTTCTTCATCCTCTACCTCTTGCCAAGTAGTATAGGGTGTTTTCTTCACAAGTTTCATGACTTGGTGAAGTGGGAGCTTGATCTTGTGATGCCTCGACGTAGATCATCTTCGGCATCGTAGTCGATGACCTAGCCCGCCCATTTTTCCGATGAAGCCGACGCTAGAGCCCGGGATTCGATTTGGACAGCGAGGAGACTTCATTGCGGAGCTATTGAGGTGGAGGACCGGATCTACAAAGGTTGTATTTCCGTTCTTTTAGTTAAGTTGTTAGCTAGTTGCATCTTTCGCCTAAAATTCTAGTTAACAATCCGTATTAGGGTTTCTCGGCACTTGTAATTTTTTAAATTGGCATGGTTGATGTCTTGCGAGACCTCTAGTGTGTGCCTAGGAACCCTACAGGTATCTAGCTTGGAACTTTTCCAACATACCGTCCCTTCGCTGAGGGTAAAGACAATGCCTGTAACCGACATTCAGTCGTCCTTATCACCCTGGAAACCATTCCAGTGATTCTCCCTAGGATCGATTGATACTATCTTACTACAGCTAGTGAAGATCCTAACATCCATTTAGATCTATCTCATAGATCCAAATCCTAGGATTTAGGAGGTATCACCTTTATCCTATTTGGAGAATCCTTGTGATAAGCGGAGATTGACCGAGTGTAGCATAAGAAACTCTTTTCCTATCAAGAGTATGTCATCCATGTACTCTACGAGGATCACCACCATACTCCCTACTACCCTTTTGTATATACAAGGTTCATCTACAATTTTGATGAATTCAAAATCTTTGACTATCACATCAAAACAGACGTTTCAACTCCGCGATGTCTGCTTTATCCTATAAAGCAACTTGCACACGTTTCCGCTGCTCCCACTGTTTACGAAGCTCTCTGGCTATGTGCTTATAAACGTTCTCTTCTAAATCAGTATTTAGAAAAGCAGTCATGGCACCCACCACCAGATATCGTAGTCATGGTATGTAGCAATGGCAAGTAAGATCTGGATGGACTTAAGCATAGTCCCTGGAAAAGGTTTCATCATATCCAAGCCTGGTCGATGACGAAAACCTTTAACAAGTCTAGCTTTGAAAGTCTTAACCTTTCCATCTACGCCAAGTAATCTTCTCAAGATATACTTGCTCCTGATGGGGATCTAACCCTTCAGATATCGCAACCAAAGTCCATATTTGTTGGTGTACATGGATTCCATCTCAGATCGCTAAGCATCCAGCCATTCCATACAGAGTCCTTACTCTCGATGGCCTGCTCGAAACTAGTTGGGTTATCATCTCATGATGCATTCCTCGCTCCCACTGTCATCGAGAAACCGAAGTATCTCTTAAGCGGATGAGGAACCCTACTAGTTCGGCGGAGAGGCTGAGGTTCGTCGAGGACTATTGAATCCTTTGGTTCTGTCAAATCATCAGCTGCAGTTTTGTATAGCTGGAACCTTTCCAATTCTATAGAACCGACCTTGCCTCGATCTTGTCCAGATTTTGCTTTTGACATAGGCCGGACAATCCCAAATCTTAAGTTTCTTAAGAGATAGGCTCTTCCTACACCATATCTTATATGGAGTGGTAGGCACTGATTTGAATCGAACCCTATTCAATAGGTATGCAATTTCACAAGTGCACAACCCTAAAAGGAAATGGGTAACTCAGTAGTACTCATCATAGAGCACACCATATCTAATACGGTGCGATTGCTCCGCCCTGATACACTGTTGTGCTGTGGTGTATTCAGAGGAGTAATACTGAGAGAGAATCTCATTTTCTTTTAGAATAGTCCAAGAATTCCATGCATAAGTATTCTCCTCCCTGATCTTATCATAGGACATAATACTTATACCCGTATTTTGGTTCTCTACTTCTAACTTATATTCTGTGAATATCTCAAAAGGTTCGGACTTATATTTCAACAGGAACATATGACTGAATCTTGAGAGATCATCAGAGAACGTAATGAAGTATAAAGAACCGGTCCTGGCATGTGTAGACAGGAGACCTTACATACATCATCATGTATCAATCCCAAGAGTTTACTAACTCTTTCTCTATTTCCAATAAACAAGGCTATGGTCATCTAATGTTTGTGACATGACTGGCAAGTTTCACAAGATGTAAATTCAAACTGATTTAAATATGCATCTAAAATGCAACTTCAGCCAGTCGGGTCGCATTGATATGACCTAGTCTATAATGCCTCAAGAAGGATTCGTTCATTTCTGAACTCTTCCTCCTGTGTGTGTTCTGAATACTAGGAACTGTAGTTTGATTTAGAACGTCAATGCTTTTAGATAACGTGCCTGAACCGATCAACTTTTGATATAGGAAATGTTCAAAACATTATCCAACAATACAAAATTTTATCATTTCTTTACTTGTAAAGAGACTGATATGATTTTGTATATCAAGTTCGGTATCTAATAGCATTTGTTCAGAATCAATGTACTGGTAATACAGGGTGACAGTGACCAACAGACTTGACTGCAACACGTGCCCCGTTTTCTGTCTCATGAAACTTATCACCCGTTCTCAGTTTTCTACCCTTTTGTAGCCCTATGTAACAGATTACATATCTGGGATCCTGATCCAGCATCAAATACCCAGGATGCAGAGGATACTGAGAAACAGTTCTTTGTAATAAACACACCCGAAGGAGATGCATCTGATGCACTTTCTTCGTTTGGGCGACATGGGAATCCTGGTATTCCCCAATTTCCTGCTCTGTCTTATAACAATTATAAGTTGGAGCGGGACCAACTTACCCCAGCTCAGTATAACAAACGGGTTCAGTCAATACATCCATCTTATTATCTTGATTAAGGCGTGATATGGTCGCTACATGGAGAGAGAGAGAAGAAAACACTCTGCGTGCGCTCTTGCATGATTAGATTGGTTATACATTTTCTCTAATCAGGACGGCTCCTACTGTTTTTATCAAATCTTCCTTCAAATCCTAAAAGGAAAGACTAGCCGGCATTAATTACACTCTTCAAGTTCACCAATCTTTCAGCCAGGCCAGTGTCGGTACTTTGAGTGAGGTTTCTCATGCTTTCGCACGGACCTAATTACAGTAAACCTCATTTTCCCAGAGGCGTAACCCCGTTGACACCTTTCTAGACACCTACTTGATCGGCTAATTTGTAAAGTGCAAAATTCTCCCAGGAGTAACAATTACTCGCAGTGGGTATCGGGATCCAACTATCATATAGAAGGTATGCAATCTCATTGCAAGTTTCAACACTTGAAACTCCCGATGATGGTTTTTACCCCTAGCACCTATGACCTTGGCTAAGGTCAACAAATCATAGGTACTAGTCAAGTTCTACCCGTCATTTCGTGATTAATTAGACCCACCCACATGACCCTTGGCTAGGGTCAACAAAGCCACATGACTGTCCTAACTAATCGCTTCATATGCTGTATAGGAAGACATCACTTAGCTACCGCATACTACGCCTCGGCTATGGTCGACAAACGTAGCACGAATACTAAGTACTCTACTTCCTAAAATGACGGAGGGTTGCGAATGGTTTTTTGTGAAAACCTTTAACGCTTTGAACTTGATCTCGTTGCGCAATCAAATGGTTGTTAAATGGAATTTTTTTTAGGCTTTTCTAGTTTTGCTAAAGGGGTCACTCCCGGCAAAGGGATCATCGGCCCTTTCCTCGTTGAATGAGGTGCGGGATATATCATATATATCGCTGTGCAAAGCAGAAACTATAGAAGCTATCAAAAGACAAACCGAGGGGTGTAGCATCTGCCAGTTATTGTTAAAGGAGTCACTCCCGGTGAAGGGATCTCGGTCCTTTCCCTATCGAATAAGGTGAAGGATGTTCTACAAGGAACACCGCGATGCAAAACAAGAACTGTAGCTACCTGTTTTATTTTGAAATTCGATTCCACAACATCAATTAGGTTTATTTTCTTTCATTAATCTCATTAATGATTATCCCATCATTTAAGTCCACCTAAACATCACAGATAAATATAACGTACGCTTATGCCATCCGCATTCGCCTCGATGTCCCGTCTGCACCGTCACGTTAGGTAACTAACACCAGAGTGAGGCAGGGCTAGTGCGGGTGTAAAACATAAGCAACGTCTATATAATATATCATATATACTATATACTATATCTATCTGAACAAATCACATGATCAAATCACAGATAACACAGCTGAAGAATCATATGAAACATTGGATATACTAGGACGTCCGTGTTTTTAATACGAGCCATTATAAAACACGGATTCCACGATCATAATGAATAGCCAAACCCACACCCCTAGACCCCTACGAGAGCGGCAAGCAACCCTACCAATTCTAGGGTTAGGAGACCCGGACTCGACTCCTCGAGATGGTCTCCCACTGGACCTTAGAACCCGGTTACTTGTGCCCCCTTCCTTGGGTCTATCCTAATGCGGAAAAGTAAATAATATACAAACGGTGACATCTTCCGCAACATGGAAGTGCCCCAATAAAAGAATATAACATACAAGTTTTGACATGAATGAAAATGAAAAACACTCATCTCACATTAAAACACCGGCTATTCAAACACGACGATCCAATATAACATATCCAGCAACACATAACATCACATGTTATCAACGTAAGTAAATATGCGCATCCCAATTGTCGTTGACATATAGCAACGAAACCGGCGATAACACATATTACACTTACGGTCACAGAAAAGAAAGTGTAAAACTACAACAGTTGGAATCCGCAAACTCTTTAGACATCGCATGCCTAACCAAATGAATTCCTTAGACATCGCATGCCTAACAATTATAAACCCCGCATTTTAGTCTCATTATCGAAAACACTTTTCAATATCAAGTCGGGCAATTCAACAAAACTCCCGAAATCCTGATCGAATGCTCGTCGCAAACTTTAGTAGGCGGCCGCACCCCCGACGCCGTCGACGAAGTGCACCAAGGCGGAACACCGCTGCTGCGAGCACCCGAACGGATGCTTTCGGCGACGGGGTTCTCCTACAGTCACTTGGTCGGGGCTATGGGGTGAGGCTGTCTATTAAGTTTACCCGGCGAGTATCCGCGTATGCTACGTGATTGCGACGGACTTTTGATCACATCAAAATTCCATGGCAACCGATCAAGTGAGACAAAAGTGCTTGATTTATAACATTCATTCAGTTATCTCATAACTTCTTGTGAATTCCAATTAATGTATCAAATTCCAGATAAATAGAAAATGTTAAACTTTCCGATCGAACATTCAAACACCCAAGTTTTCCTGAAACAGCTTAACACATGAAATAAGTTTAAAAACATTCACTTCATGCCACAGTACCAACGGTCCAGCCGTAGAAGGGTCAAGCCAACGCCTCACATGTGGCACGCCGTACTGCCCCAAATCCTAAGGTTCAAAGGGCAGTTCAAGACGGTCACATAATCGAGTTAAGGTTTGTTGTCTTCTAGAGGGTCCATCACATTACTTGCACTACTTAGAACATTCTTAAACTACGGAAAAATCCAACACTTGAAAATTTTCAGGCAGGGGAAAAAACGGGAATTTATATGCGGTCGAACCTTTTAACAGTTTCTAAAATATCCGGAAACACATAAACGAAGTTAAATTATCCGATCAAATTAACGAGTCCCCAATAAAACCCTAGAAAACTCAACACTTGAGTGGAATTAAAAAATTCACATAAAAAATTGCCAAGAAAGGACCTAAGAATAAATATCTGAAATTTGAGGGACTAAGTCCAAATTTGGGCCGCGGAAGCGCCGCTAAACCCCTGGTTTGGCCGCGGTTCCGCGGTCAAATTATTGAATTAGGGGCCCAAGCTTCACAGTAATTCTTAGTTTTTCCTGCTTATTTTTCTGCATATTTTTAATTCATAAAATTCAACAGTTTTGAAAAATGTACAGAGAGGCGTTTTGATTGGGGTTTCGGGGTTCGATCGGATCTCTAACTTCGTCTACCCATCGCCTAAGACTCTAGCTAGGCTCTGATACCACAGTAGGGTTCCGAGGCACACCCATGAGGTCTCACAACTGATCAAACATGTCCAATTCAAAATATATGTGTGCCGAAGAACCCTAAACTAGATCGTTACTAGAGGTATAGGCGATAACAAGCAATTAGTTAACAACTTAACTAAGAGTGAACGGAAAATACAACCTTTGTAGATCCGGTAGTCCACCTCCATAGCTCCGTGATGATGTCTCTTCGCTGCGATCATCGGATCCCGGACTCCGGCGATGGTTTTGTCGGAGAAATGATCGGGCTAGGTCGTTGACTTCGATGCCGAAGATGATCTACGTCGAGGCAACTCAAACTCGAGCTCCGCCTTCGCCAAGTCAAGAAACTTGTGAAGACAACACACTCTACTACATGTCAAGTAGTAGAGAATGAAGAAATAGGAAGTGGGTTGACTTTAGATTTGGATTTCTCACTCTTTTGATCATTTCACCATTGGAGGTAGCAAGGTTTCTTCTTCTTGATGAAGTTGAAGAAGAAGAAGAAGAAGAATATCATGAGAATGATGAATGAATAATAAAATCAAATTGATCTTATCATAATGCAACCTTGGGTTAGATTTAACTCTTGTAGAGAGCAAACCTTAGTTTAGCAAATGGTTAGGTTTAAATATAAAACAAAATGGTTACTAATTCAAAGCTTCATGAAGCTTCTACAAAAGACAAAATTAGCAACCATTTCATTTTAGCCAAAAGAAATAAAGAAAATGAATAAGTGAATAATTTAAAACCATAACCATTAATCTAAACATGGTTCAAATCAAACATACACCCAAGTTTGCATGTATCATCAAACATGATACAAACTAGTGCACAAAACTATATCATATATACAATGTGCACATCAAGTGAGAAAAACCATTTTAAGTGAACCAATACTAGTTAATGTAATGTAATATATCAAATATATATAATTATACATTAAATCATTAAATCGACACTTGATTTAATGATCCGGTCATATCGCATATAACCGACTAATATCAATAGTAACAAATTATCGAATCAACACTTGATCCGATAACCCGGCTATATCGCATATAACCGATCAATGTTACAAATCGCAAGAATAGAATCCAGTATCTTATACTGGTATTATTCTCGGTCCCGCACATATCTCATATGCGCTCCTATTTCGTTTTGCTTGAGCCAGGAAACCTCTGTGTAGGACTCTAAAAACTCGTCAATACGCCGGCAGCAGGTGATGATCATATCAAACACCCACAAGCGGCAAGCGGTCTGCTAAACGTAACGGCCACCCGGGTATTGAGCGATCAGAAGATCAATGAGCAAGCCCGCTCACACTCCTATGAATCCATCTAGTAACACTTACCGTACAGTCCGGTTAGTTCGTCTGATATGTCGCATATCTCGCCTAGGGGTGGTAAACGTCAGACCCCAGTAGCTTGATAAGTCATGCCGATATAAGGTCCATAACAATCATGAAACTACTGATAACTCTTACCAGTATATCACTGCAACCCTGGCCAGGGATTTCCTGTTATGTCAAGTCGTGCATAGCGCAACATCAACCCCCAATACCGGGAGAGACGAATCCCCTCCTATCGCTCATTGCCTCCATGTGAATCGGGACTGTGCCCAACAACCACCTGTTTGCACAACTCAGTAGAGCCGTGGTAGGGTGTAAATCAAAGCACAGTGGGAGACACACAAGACTCTATGACGATCTCGGGTCAACAGACTAAGCTGTACCAGTGTCACCAGAGAATTGCCATCTGACGTGAGGTATAATACCATCTGGGAGTTCTCGGCGAGTCCGTTCAGTGTACCCAGTCCCCACTGAGCACCTGCATACCATCTCTGATGTCAAACACCAATGGATATGGGAATCATCCATCGCCCATCACATGGGTCGAGAAGATATACGCTAGTCTACTCTGGAATATTGATGCCCCATCTCGATATTCCCACGACTAGGAACAATGAAGGATGTACTCATGGACTACCCAGGACCCACTAGTATGATCTACATCATAGTCCTGGAAGTCGAGTACTCATCCTAAGGGCTTTATCAACATGTAACAGAGAGACAGAAAGTATATATGTTAAGATAAAGAGCAACCAGATAGCGTACTATCATGTCGAGCAAGAAAGTCCTACCTATATATGTCCCAGCATCCACTACAATATACATCCAATGTACAGTAATGGCCTCTAGGGCATACATATAACTAACAGTTAGATGGAATGGTTAGGGTTAAGCATGAGACAAAATGATCACTTAGTCAAAGCTTCATGAAACTTCAACAGCAAACAAAGAAAGCCACCATTTTCTCTTTATCTTTTCCATAATAAATAAATAAATAAATAGATAAGAAAATGAAAACCCTAACCGTTACATAACCATGGTTTAATCATACACACAAGCATTCATGTATCATCAAACATGATACAATCAAGTGTACAAAAATATATCACATATACAATGTGCACATCAAGTGAGAAAATCCTTTTAAAGTGAACCAATACTAGTTAATGCAAAGTAATATATCAAATATATAATTATGCATTAAATCATTAAATCAATACTTGATTTAACGATCCGGTCATATCGCATCTAACCGACTAGTATCCAATGTATCGGCTTATCGAATCAATCTTTGATTCGATAACTAGGTTATATCGCATACAGCCAATCGATACATTCATCGCGAGAATAGAATACGGTATCACATACATGCATTATTCTCGGTCCCGCACATATCTCATATGCGCTCCTATTTCGTTTCGCTTGAGCCAGGAAACCTCTGTGTAGGACACTAAAGACTCGTCAATACGCCGGCAGCAGGTGATGATCAGATCAAACACCCACAAGCCGCAAGCGGTCTGCTAAACGTAACGGCCACCCTGGTATTGAGCGATCAGAAGATCGACGAGCAAGCCCGCTCACACTCCTGTGAATCCAACCAGTAACACTTACCGTACAGTCCGGTCTGTTCGTCTGATATGTCGCATATCTCGCTTAGGGGTGGTAAACGTCAGACCCCAGTAGCTTGATAAGTCTTGCAGACGTAAGGTCCGTAACATTCGTGAAACTACTGATAACTCTTACCAGTATATCACAGCAATCCTGGCCAGGGATTTCCTGTTATGGCCAGTCGAGCATAGCGCAACATCAACCCCCAATACCGGGAGAGACGAATCCCCTCCTATCGCTCATTGCCTCCATGTGAATCAGGACTGTACCCAAAAACCACCTGTTTGCACGACTCAGTAAAGCCGTGGTAGGGTGGAAATCAAAGCACAGTGGGAGACACACAAGACACTATGATGATCTCGGGTCAACAGACTAAGCTGTACCAGTGTCACCAGAGAACTGCCATCTGACGTGAGCTATAATACCATCTGGGAGTTCTCGGCGAGTACGTTCAGTGTACCCAGTCTTCACTGAGCACCCGCATACCATCTCTGATGTCAAACACCAATGGATATGGGATCATCCATCGCCCATCACATGGGTCGAGAAGATATACGCTAGTCTACTCTGGAATATCGATGCCCCGTCTCGATATTCCCACGACTGGGAACATTGAAGGATGTACTCATGGACTACCCTAGTCCCACTAGTATGATCTGCATCATAGTCCTGGAAGTCGAGTACACATCCTAAGGGCTTTATCAACATTTAATCAGAGAGACAGAAAGTATACATGTTAAGATAAAGAGCAACCAGATAGCGTATTATCATGTCGAGCAAGAAAGTCCTACCTATATATGTCCCAGCATCCAATACAATATACATCCAATATACAGTAATGGCCTCTAGGGCATTCATATAACTAACAATCTCCCACTTGCACTAGGGCCATCTGTAGCAGTAGTTGTAGTATCTAATACTCAACCATCCCCTAAAAGTCTCTCTTTGGGAAAAGGCCTTCGTGAGTGGACGCGCCGTGTTGTCCTCTGAGTCTACTCTCCTAACCTCGATCACCCTGGAGATCAACTATCTCCATGATCAGGTGATGCTGCCTCTGAATATGTCTGGGTCACTGATGGGAACAGGGTTCCAGGGCCAAAGCCACACTTCCATTGTCACACAATGGTAGGAACCTAGTTCATCTTATGAACCAATATACACCCTAACTGCCTCTTTGGTAGTATCTTAAATAGCGATGTTACCAGCCTTTATCGTCTAGTTTGCCACGGTATCTAGCTTGGAACTCTTCCAACATACCGTCCCTTTACTGAGGGTAAAGACAATGCCTGTGACTGACATTCAGTCGTCTTTATCAGTCTGGAACTTTTCCAGTGATTCTCCTCAGGATCGATTGATACAATCTCACTATACCTAGTGAGAACCCTAACATCCCTTTAGATCTATCTCATAGATCCAAATCTCAGGATTTAGGAGGTATCATTTTTATCCTATTGGAGAATCCATGTGATAAGATGAGATTGACCGAACGTAGCATAGGAAACTCTTTTTCTATCAAGAGTATGTTGTCCACGTACAATACGAGGATGACCACCTTACTCTCTACTACTGTTTTGTATATACATGGTTCATCTACCATTTTGATGAAGTCAAACACTTTGACTACCACATCAAAATAGACGTTCCAACTACGCGATGCCTGCTTTATTCTATAAAGAAATTTGCACACGTTTCCGCCGCTCCCACTATTTACGAAACCCTCTGGCTGTGTTCTTATAGACGTTCTCTTCTAAATCATTATTTAGAAAAGTAGTCATGGCACCCAACCATCAGATATCGCAGTCATGGTATGTAGCAATGTTAAGTAGGATCCGGATGGACTTAAGCATAGTCAATTGGAAAAGGTTTCATCATTATCCACGCCTGGTCGATGACGAAAAACTTCAACAAGTCTAGGTTTGAAAGTCTCAACTTTTCCATCTACACCAAGTAATCTTCTCAAGATATACTTGCTCCTGATGGTGATTTAACCCTTCAGATATAGCACCCAAAGTCTATACTTTGTTGGTGTACATGGATTCCATCTCAGATCGCTAAGCATCCAGTCATTCTTACAGAGTCCCCACTCTCGATGGCCTGCTCGAATCTAGTTGGGTCATCATCTCATGATGCAATCCTCGCTCCCACTGTCATCGAGAAACCGAGTTATCTCTCACGTGGATGAGGAACCTTACCAGATCGGCAAAGAGGCTGAGGTTCGTCGGAAACTATTGAATCCTTTGGTTCTGTCAAGTCATTAGCAGTTTTGTACAGCTGGAACCTTTCCAGTTCTACAGAACTGTCCTTGCCTCGATCTTTTCCGGATTT
The DNA here is from genome assembly GCA_030015575.1 of Agapanthus africanus. Taxonomy (NCBI): domain Eukaryota; kingdom Viridiplantae; phylum Streptophyta; class Magnoliopsida; order Asparagales; family Amaryllidaceae; genus Agapanthus; species Agapanthus africanus. Next base: position 62,289,097 of record JASDDO010000029.1, read on the forward strand.
TGCTTTAGACATAGGCCGAACAATCCTAAATCTTAATTTACTTAAGAGATAGGCTCTTCCTACACCATATCTCATATGGAGTGGTAGGCACTGATTTGATTCGAACCTAATTCAATAGGTATGCAGCTTCTCAAGTGCACAACCCCAAAAGGAAACAGGTAACTCAGTATTACTCATCATATAGCGCACCATATCGAATAGGGTGCATTTGCTCCGCCCCGATATACCATCGTGCTATGGTGTATTCAGAGGAGTAATGCTGAGAGAGAATCTCATTTTCTTTTAGAATAGTCCAAGGATTCCATGCACAAGTATTCTCCTCCCTGATCTTATCATAGGACATAATACTTATACCCGGTTATTGGTTCTCTACTTCTAACTTATATTCTGTGAATATCTCAAAAGGTTCGGACTTGTGTTTCAACAGGAACATATGACTGAATCTTGAGAGATTATCAGAGAATATAATGAAGTATAAAGAACCAGTCCTGGCATGTGCAGACAGGAGACCTTACATACATCATCATGTATCAGTCCCAAGAGTTCATTAACTCTTTCTCTGTTTCCAATAAACAGAGCTATGGTCATCTAATCTTTGTGACATGACTGGCAAGTTTCACAAGATGTAAATTCAAACTGATTTAAATATGCATCTAAAATGTAACTTCAGCAAGTCGGGTCGCATTGATGTGACCTAGTCTACTATGCCTCAAGAAGGATCCGTTCATTTCTGAACTCTTCCTCTTGTGTGTGTTCTGTATACTAGGAACTGTAGTTTGATTTAGAACGTCAATGCTTTTAGATAACGCGCCTGAACCGATCAACTTTTGATATAGGAAATGTTCAAAACATTATCCATCAATACAAAATTTTATCATTTCTTTAATAAATAAAGAGATTGATGTGATTTTGTATATCAGGTTCGGTATCTAATAGCATTTGTTCAGAATCAATGTATTGGTAATACAGGGTGACAGTGACCAACAGACTTGGCTGCAACACTTGCCCCGTTTTCTGTCTCATGAAACTTATCACCCGTTCTCAGTTTTCTACCTTTTTGTAGCCCTATGTAACAGATTACATATCGGGGATCCTGATCCGGTATCAAATACCTAGGATGCAGAGGATACTGAGAAACAGTTCTTTATAATGAACACACCCGAAGGAGATGCATCTCATGCACTTTCTTCGTTTGGGCGGCATAGGAATTCTGGTATTCCCCTATTTCCTGCTCTGCCTTATAACAATTATAAGTTGGAGCAGGACCAACGTTCTCCAGCTCAGTATAACAAGCGGGTTCGGTCAATACATCCATATAATTATCTTGATTAAGGCGTGATATGGTCGCTACCTGGAGAGAGAGAGAAGAAAACACTCTACGTGCGCTCTTGCAAGATTAGATTGGTTATATATTTTATCTAATCAGGATGGCTCCCACTGTTTTTATCAAATCTTCCTTCAAACCTTAAAAGAAACTATTTTAATGATAGATTCTCTATTTATAAAATTATCTCAAGATGCGGATGATTCTGCTGATCCTTCCCCAGCCAAGACTAGCCGGGATTAATTACACTCTACAAGTTCGCCAATCTTTCAGCCAGGCCAGTATCAGTACTTTGAGGGAGGTTCCCCGTGCTTTCGCACGGACCTAATTATAGTAAACCTCGTTTTCCCAGAGGCTTAACCCCGTTGACACCTTTCTAGACACCTACTTGATCGGCTAATTGCAAAGTGCAAAACTCTCCCAGGAGTAACAATTACTCGCAGTGGGTATCGGGATCCAACTATCACATAGAAGGTATGCAATCTCATTGCAAATTTCAACACTTGAAACTCACGATAAAGATTTTTATCCCTAGCACTTATGACCTTAACTATGGTCAACAAATCATAAGCACTAGTCAAGTTCTACCCATCATTTCGTGATTAAATAGACCCACCCACATGACCCTTAACTAAGGTCAACAAAGTCACGCGACTGTCCTAACTAATCGCATCATATGCGGTGTAGGAAGACATCACTTAGCTACCGTACAATGTGCCTTAACTAAGGTCAACAAACACAGCACGAATACTAAGTACTCTACTTCCTAAAATGACGGAGGGTTGCGAATGGTTTTTATGAAAACCTTTAACGCTTTGAACTTGATCTCGTTGTGGAATCAAATGGTTTTTAAATGGAATGTTTTTGAGGCTTTTCTAGTTTTGCTAAAGGGGTCACTCCCGGTGAAGGGATCGTCGGCCCTTTCCTCGTCGAATGAGGTGCGGGATATATCATATATATCACTGTGCAAAGCAAAAACTATAGAAGCAATCAAATGAAAAACCGAGGGTTGTAGCATCTGCCAGTTATTGCTAAAGGAGTCACTCCCGGTGAAGGGATCTCGGTCCTTTCCTCATCGAATAAGGTGCAGGATGTTCTACAATGAAAACCACGATGCAAAGCAAGAACTGTAGCTACCTGTTTTTATTTTGAAATTCGATTCCACAACATCAAATAGGTTTATTTTCTTTCATTAATCTCATTAATGAATATCCCATCATTTAAGTCCACCTAAATATCACAGATAAATATAACGTACGCTTATGCCATCCGTATTCGCCTCGATGTCCCGTCTGCACCGTTAGGTTAGGTAACTAACGCCAGATCGAGGCAGGGCTAGCGCGGGTGTAAAACATAAGCAACGTCTATATAATATATCATATATACTATATACTATATCTATCTGAACAAATCACATGATCACATCACAGATAACGCAGCAGAAAATATCATATGAAATATTGGATATACTAGGACGTCCGTGTTTTCAATACGAGCCAGTATAAAACACGGATTCCACGGTCGTGATGAATAGCCAATCCCACACCCCTAGACCCCTACGAGAGCGGCAAGCAACCCTACCAATTCTAGGGTTAGGAGACCCGGACTCGACTCCTCGAGATGGTCTCCCACTGGACCCCAGAACCCGGTTACTTGTGCTCCCCTCCTTGGGTCTATCCTAATGCGGAAAAGTAAATAATTTACAAATGGTGACATCATCCGCAACCTGGAAGTGCCCCAATAAAAGAATAATACATACAAGTTTTTACATGAATGGAAATGAAAAACACTCATCTCACATAAAAACCCCCCGGCTATTCGGACACGACGATCCAATATAACATATCCAGCAACACATAACATCACATGTCATCAACGTAAGTAAATATGCGCATCCCAATTGTCGTTGACATATAGCAACGAAACCGGCGATATCACATATTATACTTACGGTCACAGAAAAGAAAGTGTAAAACTACAACAGTTGGAATCCGCAATCTCTTTAGACATCACATGCCTAATCAAATAAAATACTTAGACATCACATGCCTAACAATTATAAACCCCGCATTTTAGTCTCATTATCGAAAACTCTTTTCAATATAAAATCGGCTAATTCAACAAGATTCCCGACATCTTGATCGAATGCTCATCGCAAACTTCAGTAGGCGGCCGCACCCCCGACGCCGTCGACAAAGTGCACCAAGGCAGAACACCGCTGCCGTGAGCACCCGTACGGATGCTTGTGGCGACGGGGTTCTCCTACAGTCACTTGGTCGGGGAAATGGAGTGAGGCTGTCTATTAAGTTTACCCGGCGATTATCCGCGTACGCTACGTGATTGGGACGGACTTTTGATCACATGAAAATTCCGTGGCAACCGATCAAGTGAGACTAAACCGCTAGATTTATAACATTCATTCAGTTATCTCAAAACTACTTGTGAATTCCAATTATTGTATCACATTCCGGATAAATAGAAAATGTTAAACTTTCCGATCGAACATTCGAACACCCAAGTTTTCCCGATACAGCTCAATATATGAAATAAGTTTAAAAACATTCACTTCGTGCCTCAGTACCAACGGTCCAGCCGTAGAAGGGTCAAGCCAACGCCTCACATGTGGCACGCCGTACTACCCCAAACCCTAGGGTTCAAAGGGCTGTTCAAGACGGTCACATAATCGAGTTAAGGTTTGTTGTCTTCTAGAGGGACCATCGCGTTACTTGCACTACTTAGAACGTCGTTAAACTACGGAAAAGTCCAACAATTGGAAATTTCCCGGCTGGGAAAAAAGTGGGTATTTATATCCGGCCGAACTTTTTAACATATTCTAGAATTACCCGGGAAAAACACACAGACAAAATTAGACAATCCGATCGAAACACCGAGTCCCCAATACAACCCAAAAAATTCAACTCTTGAATAAATATTAAAAATTCCCAGGAAAACCAGCACTGCAAAATAAGAATTACTGTGTAAAATTCTTTGTACAATGAGGCCGTACGGCCGCGGAACCGCCGGACAAGCCATGCTCGTGCCGCGGAACCGCGGCGGTTTAATGGAATTGGGAGATCGAATTTCACAGTAACTCTTAAAAACTCTTGCTGATTTTTCTGCATATTTTTAATATGGAAAAAAACCAGTTTTTGAAAAAAGTCCAGAGAGAAAATTTGTGTTAGGGTTTCGATTCGATCGGACTTCTAACTCCGTCTACGCATCGCCTAAGGCTCTTGCTAGGCTCTGATACCACTGTATGATTCCTAGGCATGCTAATGAGATCTCACAAGTGATCAAACATGCCCAATTCAAAAATTTCATGTGCCTACAAACCCTAATACGATCGTTAACTAGATTTATAGACGATGCGATAGAAGTAAAAAACTTTAACTTAAAGGAAAGAAGCTACAACCATTGTAGATCCGGTCCTCCACCTCCTACGCTCCGTGATAACGTCCTTCCGCTGTCCAAATCGAATCCATGACTCTAGCATCGGCTTCATCGGAGAAATGGGCGGGCTAGGTCGTCGACTTCGATGCCGAAGATGATCTACGTCGAGGCATCACAAGATCAAGCTCCCACTTCACCAAGTCATGAAACTTGTGAAGAAAACACCCTATACTACTTGGCAAGAGGTAGAGGATGAAAAAATAGGAAGTGGGTTCACTTTAGAATTTGATTTCTCACTCTTTTTCTCAAGTTACCATTGATGGTGGCATGGTTTCTTCATGTTGAAGAAGAAGAAGAAGAAGAAGAAAGAATATATGATAAGTGTTTTTTCAAAAAGAAAATAAAATGAATACTTATCATATATCAACCATGGTCAAGTGTAGAGAATGAACTATGGTTAGATGGAATGGTTAGGGTTAAGAATGAGACAAAATGGTCACTTAGTTAAAGCTTCATGAAGCTTCAACAACATACAAAGAAAGCCACCATTTTCTCTTTATCTTTTCCATAATAAATAAATAAATAAATAGAAAAGAAAATGAAAACCCTAACCATTACATAACCATGGTTTAATCATACACACAAACATTCATGTATCATCAAACATGATACAATCAAGTGTACAAAAATATATCACATATACAATGTGCACATCAAGTGAGAAAATCCTTTTAAAGTGAACCAATACTAGTTAATGCAAAGTAATATATCAAATATATAATTATGCATTAAATCATTAAATCAATACTTGATTTAACGATCCGGTCATATCGCATCTAACCGACTAGTATCCAATGTATCGGCTTATCGAATCAATCTTTGATTCGATAACTAGGTTATATCGCATACAACCAATCGATACATTCATCACGAGAATAGAATACGGTATCACATACACGCATTATTCTCGGTCCCGCACATATCTCATATGCGCTCCTATTTCGTTTCGCTTGAGCCAGGAAACCTCTGTGTAGGATTCTAAAGACTCGTCAATACGCCGGCAGCAGGTGATGATCATATCAAACACCCACAAGCCGCAAGCGGTCTGCTAAACGTAACGGCCACCCGGGTATTGAGTGATCAGAAGATCGATGAGCAAGCCCGCTCACACTCCTGTGAATCCAACCAGTAACACTTACCGTACAGTCCGGTCTGTTCGTCTGATATGTCGCATATCTCGCCTAGGGGTGGTAAACGTTAGACCCCAGTAGCTTGATAATTCATGCAGACGTAAGGTCCATAACATTCGTGAAACTACTGATAACTCTTACCAGTATATCACAGCAACCCTGGCCAGGGATTTCCTGTTATGGCCAGTGGAGCATAGCGCAACATCAACCCCCAATACCGGGAGAGACGAATCCCCTCCTATCGCTCATTGCCTCCATGTGAATCAGGACTGTACCCAAAAACCACCTGTTTGCACGACTCAGTAGAGCCGTGGTAGGGTGGAAATCAAAGCACAGTGGGAGACACACAAGACTCTATGACGATCTCGGGTCAACAGACTAAGCTGTACCAGTGTCACCAGAGAACTGAAACTGCCATCTGACGTGAGGTATAATACCATCTGGGAGTTCTCGGCGAGTCTGTTCAGTGTACCCAGTCTCCACTGAGCACCCGCATACCATCTCTGATGTCAAACACCAATGGATATGGGATCATCCATCGCCCATCACATGGGTCGAGAAGATATACGCTAGTCTACTCTGGAATATCGATGCCCCGTCTCGATATTCCCACGACTAGAAACATTGAAGATGTACTCATGGACTACCCAAGTCCCACTAGTATGATCTGCATCATAGTCCTGGAAGTCGAGTACACATCCTAAGGGCTTTATCAACATGTAATCAGAGAGATAGAAAGTATACATGTTAAGATAAAGAGCAACCGGATAGCGTACTATCATGTCGAGCAAGAAAGTCCTACCTATATATGTCCCAGCATCCACTACAATATACATCCAATGTACAGTAATGGCCTCTAGGGCATTCATATAACTAACAAGTTGGATCCCGATACCCACTGCGAGTAAAAGTTACTCTTGGGAGAGTTTTACACATCACAATTAGCCGATCAAGTAGGTGTCTAGAAAGGTATTAACGGGGTTATGTCTCTGGGAAAACGAGTTTTATTTTAATTAGGTCTGTGCGAAAGAACGGGAAACCTCCCTGAAAGTACCTGAAAGATTGGCGAACTTGTATAGTGTAATTAATCCCGGCTGGTCTTTCCTTTTAGGGTTTGAAGGAAGATTTGACTAAAACAGCGGGAGCCATCCTGATTAGATAAATTAATAAACAATTTGATCTTGCAAGAGCATACGCTGAGTGTTTTCTTCTCTCTCTCTCCAGGTAGCGAACATGTCACGCCTTAATCAAGATAATAATACGGATGTATTGACCGAACCCGCTTGTTATACTGCGCTAAGGAATGTTGGTCCCTCTCCAACTTATAATTGTTATGAAACCAAGCAGGAAATAGGGGATTACCAGAAATCTAGTGCCGCCCAAACGAAGAAAGTGCATGCTGATGCATCATCTTCGGGTGTGTTCATTATAGAGAACTGTTTTCTCAGTATCCTTTACGTCCTGGGTATAAGATACCGGATCAGGATCCCATATATGTAATCTGTTACATCGGCTATGGAAAGGTAGATAACTGAGAAATGGTGATAAGTTTTAAGAGTTAAAAATGGTGCAAGTGTTGTAGCCAAGTCTGTTGGCAATTATCACCCTGTATTACCAGAATACATTCATTCTGAACGAATGTTATTAGATACCGAACCTGATATACAATATCATATCAGTCTCTTTATTTAGTAAAGAAGGATATAATTTTGTATTGTTGGATAATGTTTTGAACATTTCCTATATCAAAAGTTGATCGGTTCATGCACGTTATCTAAAAGCATATACGTTCTAAATCAAACTGCATTTCTTAACGTACAGAATACACACAAGGGGAAGAGTTTAGAAATGAACGAATCCTTCTTGAGGCATTGTAGACTAGGTCATATCAATGCGACCCGACTAGCTGAAGTTACATGAAGATGCATATTTAAATCAGTTTTAATTTACATCTTGTGAAACTTGCCAGTCATGTCTCAAAGATAAAGATGATCATAGCTCCGTTTATTGGAAACAGAGAAAGCGTTAGTGAACTCTTGGGATTGATACATGATAATGTATGTACGCCCCCTGTCTACACATGCCAGGACTGATTCTTTGTACTTCTATACATTCACTGATGATCTCTCAAGATTCGCACATGTGTTCTTGTTGAAACACAAGTTTGAAGCTTTTGAGAAATTCAAGAAATATAAGTTAGAAGTAGAGAACCACAATGGGTATAAGTATTATGTCCTTTGATGAGATCAGGGAGGAGAATACTTGAGCACGGAATTCCTGGTCTATTCTAAAGGAGAATGAGATTCTCTCTCAGCATTACTCCTCCGCATACTCCACAGCACGTCGCTGTATCGGGGCGGAGCAATCGCACCCTATATGATATGTTGTGCTTTATGATGAGTACTACTGAGTTGCCTATTTCCTTTTGGGGGTTATGCACTTGAGAAGATGCATACCTATTGAATAAGGTTCCAACCAAATCAGGTGCCTACCACTCCATATGTGATATGGTATAGGAAGATCCCATCTCTCAAGGATGTTAAGATTTGGTATTGTTCGGCCTATGTCAAAAAGTAAAATCCGGACAAGCTCGAGGCAAGATCAGTTTTGTAGAACTTTGTTGGATATTCTAAGCATTCGCAAGGGAATATCTTCTACCCCACTGAGGAACAAAAAGTGTTTTATTTCTCCGTATACCACCTTTTGGAAAGGGAATTTCTTGTGAATAAATTAGTGGTCATGAGGTAGAACTGGAAAGAGTTCCAGCTATACAAACTGCAGCTGATGATTTGGTAAACCCGGAGGATTCAATAGTTCCCAACGAACCTCAGCCTCTCCGCCGATCTAGTAGGGTTCCTTACCCACCTGGAGAGACACTTCGGTTTCCTCTATGACGGTGGGAGCGAGGATTGCATCATGAGATGATAACCCAAATAGTTTCGAGCAGGCCATCAGGAGTGGGGACTCTGTGAGAATGGCTGGATGCTAAGCGATCTAAGATGGAATCCATATACACCAACAAAGTATGGACTTTGGTTGCTTTATCCGAAGGGTTAAATCACCATCAGGAGCAAGTATATCTTGAGAAGATTACTTAGTGTACATAGAAAAGTTGAGACTTTCAAAGCTAAGACTAGTTGTAAATGGCTCTCGTCATTTGACCAGGTGTGGATAATAATGAAACCTTTTCTAGTGCTTATGCTTAAGTCCATCCGGATCCTACTTGCCATTGCTGCATACCATGACTACGATATCTGGCGGTTGGGTGTCATGACTGCTTTTCTAAATAGTGATTTAGAAGAGAGTGTCTATAAGTACACAGCCAGAGGGCTTCGTAGACAGTGGGAGCAACGGAAACGTGTGCAAGTTGCTTTATGAGTTAAAGCAGGAATCGCGCAGTTGGAACATTTGTTTTATGTGGTAGTCAAAGAGTTTGACTTCATCAAAATGGTAGATTAACCATGTATATACAAAAAGGTAGTAGGAAGTATTGTGATGATCCTCGTATTGTACGTGGATGACATACTCTTGATAGGAAAGGAGTTTCCTATGCTACGCTCGGTCAATCTCCTCTTATCACAAGGATTGTTCATATAGGATCAAGGTGATACCTCCTAAATCCTGGTTTATGGATCTATGAGATAGATCTAAGTGGATGTTCGGATTCTCACTAGGTATAGTGAGATGGTATCAATCGATCCTGGGGAGAATCACTGGATAGCTTCCAGGGTGGTAAGGTTGACTGAATGTCAGTCATAGGCATTGTCTTTACCCTCAGTGGAGGGACGGTGTGTTGGAAGAGTTCCAAGCTAGATACTGTGGCAAACTAGATGATAAAGGCTGGATACATGGCTACCTAGCATGCTACCAAAGATGTAGTCTGGATATATATTAGTTCATGAGATGAACTTCGTTCCTACCATTGTGAAACAATGGTGTTGTGGCTTTGGCCTAGGAACCTTCATCCCATTAGAGATCCAGACATATTCTTCGGTAGTATCACCTGATCATGGAGATGGCTGATCTCCAGGGAGATCGAGGTTAGGAGAGTAGACACAGAGGACAATAAGGCGGATCCACTCACAAGGGATTATTCCCAGGAGAGACTTTTATGGGATGGTTGAGTATATGATACTACAACCACTGCTGATTGTTGGGTATGAGATACTACAACAGATGGCCCTAGTGCAAGTGGGAGATAGTTAGAGATATGTATGCCCTAGAGGCCATTACTGTACATACGATATATATTGTAGTGGATGCTTGGACATATATATGGAGGACTTTCTTGCTCGACATGATAATATGCTATCTGGTTGCTCTTTATCTTAACATGTACACTGATTGTCTCTATGTTACATGTTGATAAAGCCCTTAGGATGAGTACTTGACTACCAGGACTATGATGCAGATCATATTAGTGGGGACAGTGTAGTCACTAAGTACATCCTTCGAATGTTCCTAGTCGTAGGTGTATCGAGACAGGGCATCGATATACAAGAGTAGACTAGCGTATAGCTTCTCGACCCATGTAGATGGGCAATGGATGATCCCATATCCATTGGTGTTTGACATCAGAGATAGTATACGGGTGCTCAGTGGAGACCGGGTACACTGAACGGACTCGTCGAGAACTCCCATATGGTAGTCTTGTATGATTCCCACTGTGCTTTGATTTCCATCTTACCACGTTCAAGAGAACGTGCAAAACGGTGGCTTTTGGGTACAGTCCCAAATCACATGGAAGCAATGAGCGATAGGAGGGGTTTCATCTCTTCCGTTATTGGGGGTTGATGTTGCGCCGTGCTCGATTGGCTATAACAAGAAGTCCTCGGCCAAGGCTGCTTCAGAGATATACTGATAAGTGTTATCACTAGTTTCTCGACCCGTTATGAGCCTCATATCGACACGACTTATCGAGTTACTGGGATCTGACGTTTACCACCCCTAGACGAGATATGCGACATATCAGACGAAGAGACCGGACTGTACGATAGTATTACTGATTGGATTCGCAGGAGTGTGAGCATGCTTGCTTGTTGATCTTCTGATCGCTCAATACCCGGGTGGCCGTTACGTTTAGCAGACCGCTTGCGGCTTGTGGGTGTTTGATATGATCATCACCTACTGCCGGCGTATTGACGAGTCATTAGTGTCCTACACAGGGGTTTCCTGGCTCAAGAGAAACGGAGTAAGAGCACATATGTGATATGTGTGGGACCGAGATTAATACGAGTATGAGATACCGTATTGTATTCTCGCAATTTGTGACATTGGTCGGTTATATGCGATATAGCCGGGTATTCGGATCAAGTGTTGATTCGATAAGTTGTTACACTTGATATTAGTCGGTTATATGTGATATAGCCGGATTATTAAATCAATTGTTGATTTAATAATTTAATGTATAACTATATATTTGATATATTACATTACATTAACTAGTATTAGCTCACTAATGATTTCTTTTCTCACTTTGGATACATTGATGTATATGTGATATATGTTAAATGTATCATGCAAGGTTACGAATGCAACTAGGGTTAATGAGGGTTAAACCATGCTAGGGTTAAGATTAGGGTTTAAATTTATCATTAAGTAATTCAAATACTATGGATAATAGTCATGGTTGATATTTGTTGAAAGCTTGTAGAAGCTTGTAAGCATCTTTGACTTTGTCTATTTTCTTTGTCTTGCTTAAGATATTTTTGACCTAACCTTTAACCATAGCACATGGTTAACTCTCTATAAGGGTTATGCATGACATACTTAACCCTTGGTTGCATTATTAACCTCAATAATAATTCATTTGATGAGTTAGCTTTTCTTCTTCTTCTTCCTCAAAGCTTTCTAGCTTCAATGGAGTTGTGAGAAAATGTGTGAGAAAATGATTTCTAATGTGAGCAAACTTCATACTTCATCATCCTCTACTACTTTCCATTTAGTATAGGGTGTTCTTTTCACAAATTTCTTGACCTAGTGAAGAAATAGCTTGGGTTAGTGTCTCCCCGACATAGATCATCTTCGGCCTAGAAGTCTTTGAAGCAAGCATGTTCGTTTCTTCATCGGAGCCTCTCTAGAGTTCGGAGTTCACGATCGCAGCGAAAGGGACTACCACACGGAGCTATTGAAGTGAAGGACCGGTCTACAAAGGTTGTATTCCTTGCTCACTTCTTATTGCAAAGTAATTTGCTTTAGTATTACGTATATTTCTAGTTTACGATTCTATTTAGGGTTAGCTAAAACGGCAAATTTTTGAATTTGGCATGGACGATGCCTCCCGAAACCTTGCTGCCGTCATAGGTAACCCTGCAGGTTTATCATCATAGCTTCTGTAGTTCCTGCTTTGCATAGAGGTATTCCTTGATGTATATCCAGCACCTCATTCGATGAGGAAAGAGTCGAGATCCCTTCATCGGGAGTAACCACTTTAGCAAAAGCTAGTAAAAGCTATACGGTTTGTTTTGAAAACTACTCGATTTTAAAAACGGAGCTTAAACCTCTCCTTTTCAAAATCACTAGATTCTACAACGGTATCATGTTCATTACGCAAAAGGTTTTCTTAAAAACCAACATAGCCCTCCGGCATTTCAGATAAGTGTTATTTAGTATTCGTGCTGCATTTGTTGGCCTCCGTCAAGGCGTATTGTGTTGTAGCTGATTAGTGCTTATCTGCAGCATATGATGCGATTGGATTAGGGTAGTCGTGCAGACTTTGTTGGCCTCCATCAATGGTCATGCTGGTGGGTTTAATTCAATCAAGAAATAAACGGGTTGAACTTGACTAGCGGCCTATGGTTTGTTGGGCTCTGTCAAGGTCATTGGAAGTTAGGGGTAAAAACAATATTGGGAATTTCAAGTGTTGAAATTTGCTGAGATTTCATACCTTCTATATGATAGTTAAATCCCGATACCCACTGCGAGGAAGAGTTACCCCTGGGAGAGTTTTGCAATTTACAATTAGCCGATCCATTAGGTGTCTAAGAAAGGTGTTAACAGGGTGATGCCTCTGCGGAAACAAGGTTATTTAATTAGTTCCATGCGAAAGCATGGGGAGACTCCCTCGGAGTACCAATACCTGCCTGGCCGAACGATTGGCGAATTTGCAGGGTGTAATTAATCCCGGCTAATCTTACCTTTTAGGGTTTGAAGGAAGATTTGATAAAATCAGTGGGAGCCATCCTGATTAGATAAAATAATAACCAATCTAATCTTGCAAAGAGCGCACGCAAAAATGATTATCCTTTTCTCTCTCTACTGTTAGCGACCAATGGCACGCCTTAATCAAGATAATAATATGGATGTATTGACCGAACCCACTTATTATACTGGGCTAGGTTCACTCTATCTTATGATTGTCATAAGTCTGAGCAAGGAATAGGCGACTATCAAGATTTCCACGCCACCCAAACGAAGAATAAGCATGTTGATGCATCGTCTTCGGGTGTGTTCGTAACAGAGAACTGGAAAAGAGTGATAAGTCTCTAGTAGTAGAAAATGGTGCATTTGTTGCAGCCAATGACTGTTATTTCGTACAAAAAATATTGTGAATATTTTCCTAAATCAAGTGTTGATTGGGTATGATACGTTATATAACGGTATATACGTTCTAAATCACAACACAGTTCTAAGTATACAGAACACACACAAGAGGAACAGTTCAGAAATGAACGAAGCCTTCTTATGGCAATGTAGACTAGGTCATATCAATATGACAAGACTAGCTGAGTTGCATAAGGATGCATATTTGAATCCGTTTGAATTTACATCTTATGAAACTTGCCAGTCATGTCTTAAAGGCAAGATGGCCAAAACTCTGTTTACTGGACAGAAAGAAAGAGCTAGTGAACTCTTAGGATTGATACATAGGGATGTTGCGGTCCTATGACTACACTTGCTAGGAATGGTTCCTCATACTTTATTACATTTACGGATGATCTCTTAAGATATGGACATGTGTTCCTGTTGAAACACAAATCTGAATCTTTTAAGAAATTCAAGGAATATAAGTACGAAGTTGAGAACCAGACGGGTAAACGTATTAAAATCCTTCGATCTGATCGGGGAGGAGAATACTTAAGCATGGAATTCAGAGACTACTTAAAAGAGAATGGAATTCTCTCTCAGCTTACTCCTCCGTATACACGACAGCACAACGGAGTATCGGAGCGGAGGAATCATACCCTATTAGATATGGTGCGCTTTATGATGAGTGTTGCTGAGCTAACTATTTCTTTTTGGGGTTATGCACTTGAGATAGCTGCATACCTATTGAATAGAGTTCCGACCAAATCCATTGCCTACCACTCCATATGAGTTATGGAATGGGAAGAAACCATCTCTTAAACGAGTTAAGATATAGGGTTTTCCGGCCTATGTTAAAAAGCAAAATCCGGACAAGCTAAAGGTAAGGTCAGTTCTGTGCAAGTTTGTAGGATATCCCAAACATTCGCGAGGGTATATCTTTTACCACACCGAGGAACAAAAGGTGTTTGTCGACTTGCCACCTTTTTAGAAAATGAATTTCTTGTGAAAGAGATTAGTGGTACTGAGGTAGAACTGGAAGAAATTCCGGCAACACAAACTATAACTGACGATTTGGTAGATTCAATAGTCCCCGACGAACCTCAGCTACTCCGCAAATCTAGTAGGGTTTCTCATCCACCTGAGAGATACTACGGTTTTCTCATAATGGTGAGAGCGAGGATTTCATCATGGAAGATAATGATCAACTAGTTTCGAGCAGGCCATCACAAGTTGAGACTCTGTGAAATGGTTGGATGCTATGCGATCCGAGATGGAATCCATGTACACCAACAAAGTATGGACTTTGGAAGTTGCTCCTGAAGGGGTAAAACCCATCAGGAGCAAGTGGATTTTGAGAAGATAATTGGTGTAGATGGAAAAGTTGAGACTTTCAAAGCTAGACTTATAGCAAAGGGATTTTCGTCAACAACCTAGTGTCGACTATGATGAAATCTTTTCTCCTGTCGCTATGCTTAAGTTCATCAGGATCCTACTTGCCGTTGCATCATACTGTGACTACGAAATATGGCTAATGGACATCAAGACCGCTTTTCTAAATGGTGATTTAGAAGAGAGCATGTACATGACACAGCCAGAGGTCTTCATAGACAGTGGGAGCAGCGGTGTAACGTTTCAGAAATCGTTTTGTGAATTTTCCCGTTTTAGGGCAAAATTGTCGGTTTTTCCCGTTTTAGCCCGATTTCGATCAAACGTCCGTAGTAACTTACCGGCACCTATTTTAGCAAAAATAAAGCTTGTGCGCGAACTTTAGGGGTATTTGAGAGGTTTTGGTTCAGATAAAAATTTTTTCCAAATAAAATATTATTTTAATATTTTTTTGTGCATATCTTTTTTTGGCCAAATTCCATTATTTCCTTCATCATTATCTTGGCCGAAATCATCTGTGAGTTGGCAAATTTGAGGGTGAGTCATTGAGTGAGACACTTGTTTAATTAATGCAACCATGGTTGTCATTCAAAGTTTTGTTTTGCTTCAGGATATTTAATTGCTTATTGTCACCACTTGGGATGTGCTCACCCCTTCCTTTTTGGCAGCCATCTTGTGGCCGGCCCCCCCTCACCCTCATTTGGCTGTGCCCAATTGCCTTCATTTGCACATACAATATTATATATTAATTTATGTGTATGTGTTTATTGTGTGAGAAAATTTGTTTACCAACTTCACCGCTTCTTTCTTGCAATTCCCCAGTGAACATTTTCAGCCCCCATCCACTTGTGCCAAGAGCAATTCGGCCCCTCTTTTTGGCCGACCCATTTTGATGGTGAAGATTGATTCATTTGCAATTTTCTTAAGCTCATTTCTTCACAAGTCCAAATTTAAACTCATACTCTTTTTCCTTAAGCCTAAACAAGCATGGATCTTCATAAAAGGTTTCATTTTGGATGATCAAATTTGGTGTTATCACTTATTGGTATTCTTATGGAGGTATAAAATTCTAACCCTAATCCTTATTTATTGTGTTTAATCTTTAAGCTTGCTTATTTAGTGTTTATTATTGCTTAAAAAATTCATGTTTTGCTAATTTATGATAATTATTATAAATTGCAAGTTAGGATTTTGTATGGTTAAAGTGGTTAATCTTGAAGATTAGATTTGGAAAAGTGAAGTATTTTGTGAAAATGATAATTGTTATTTTTCCTAATCGCCTATTAAGCTTAATTTCAAACTAGACTTTTTGCTAATCCTAATTAGTGAAAACTAAATTTTTAATAAAGGTTTAAATGGTTTAACCATGCTATTTGAAGATATTTGTAAATTATAGTTTTGGTAAAACTTGTACTTTTGTGCTAAAATGATAAATACTGCTTACTAGATTTTGGTAACTTTTAGGCGTGGGTTTCATTTGACGTTACGACGTTAATTATATTGAGACCGCGTTTATTGTTGTGTTTTGAATGCGTGATCGGGACGATCGGAATCTAGACTCGGTGTTTCGTAGTTTGGCAACCCTAGTTAGGATTTTTGGCCGATGTCGTGAGTGATAGATGCGCTAAGCGCGCAGTGTATTTTTCAGGGCGTTATTCTTGCGTTTCGATATCTTTTCGTCGATGTAGAATATATGCTTATGTGATGTGTTTGTGAAATTTTAGGTTCGCAAGCGGGGACTTCGGACGCTACGACAAGGGAAAAACAGGTGGTAGGCTTCACCTAGCTTGGAGCGTTGGTGAGTAGATTTAACATCTATATGGGAATCGCCCGCATGGCGTTATGCGTCTGGGCTAGAAATATTTATATTGTCGCATATTCTATGTCATGTTTAGAATTGCGCATATACCTTACTGCTTAGTGATAGTTGTGCTTGGACTAGTATCCTTAGGACACTGCACTATTATTGACGGCTCAGTTTGCGAGAGCACTAATTTTATGCCGCACACACCGTAAATAATTGTCATGTCATATACAACCCACATTTAGAAATGATATTGTCTGGTTAGGGACATTGTGACATTGATACATATTTCTTATCGTATATAACTTAGACATTGATATGCTAGTTCCTGTTTACCTATAGGGTTTTGTACCATTAGTGTTAGGTACATACACACCTAAGGACATAGCTACTGGTGTACTTGCATTTCATACCTTACTTATACCTGATAGGTATATCACATCATCATATAGGTAGATACCTATATTTCTGCTATACCATTCATGTGTTCATTTATATCTGGTGAATGCTATGCTTTTCTTTTATACGCTTTCATTACAGTTTATATGTTGCGTATACTTTATTCATGGATTAGCGCATTGTTATATGGAATTTTCATGATGTTTTCTGGATTTGGGGACCGTGGTAGTTCATGAAATTATGCATACATTGAAAAACCCGGTTTCCTTGATATGATATTTGAGCAGCCACTATGAGATTTATCGGTGCTGATATATATACCCTACGCGAGGAAAGGAGGGATCCGTGTACGGGTACATGGTGGGGCCCGGAGGTACCCTGAAGCAAGAACGTTGTCGCAGTGTGAGTCGACGTCGCGATGCTAGGCGATGAGGCTTAGGGGAACCATACTTTCCGGTGACAGGACCAATGACTCATCGGCTATCGAGTGGATACCGACGGGAGTCATGTGCGTATGGATACGTCGAGAAGCGAGGGTCAGAGCTAGGTACTCGAGCTCTCGTGATAGCGTATGATACGTACTTATCAGGGGGCCTGTCATGGAGACAGCACCTGATGGATCAGTATTTCTGTGTCGATGCTTGGCACATTGGTTTCATAATATTTCTATATACTCATTTGTATATATAACAGGGGATTGAGACGCTGTTATATATGCCTTACACCAATATTAGTGGAATGGGACGCTAATATATGTGTATTGCCCTCATCATATTTATTTATGTCATTATATTTAGGATGTTAGAGCTGTGCTGGAGATTTAATTTGGGATATAAGAGATTCATTGGGATTGGATATTGATATTGTACATACTAGATATGTGAGATCCACTTGCTGTTGTACATTTGATATATGTGAGATATGCTGATATTGTACATACGAGATATGTGAGATCCACTTGATATTGTACATTTGATATATGTGAGATATACTTGATATTGTACATACGAGATATGTGAGATCCACTTGATGTTGTACATTTGATATATGTGAGATATACCTGATATTGTACATACTAGATATGTGAGATCCACTTGATGTTGTACATTTGATATATGTGAGGTATACCTGATATTGTAATACTAGATATGTGAGATCCACTTGATGTTCTACATTTGATATATGTGAGATATACATGATGCTGTACAGACTAGATATGTGAGATCTACTTGATATTGTACCTTCGATACATATGCGAGATATACTTGATATTGTGCAGTTGAGGAGATGTGACACTTAGATGATATGAGAGCCAATTTGGGGCTGATTGAGGAATTGGGATTTTGATTTTTCTTGCTGGATTGTGATCCTACCACGATGTCAGGATTCCGTGGAAATGACATATTTCACTCCATTCCTCATCTTTATATACTTGTGCATTGTTCCATGTATTAGGAGTACCTGTGAGTGTACCTTTCATGAGAGTTGCACATTTACTTTCTCATATCCCCAGTGCATGATTATTGCATACTGTTGTCATATCATTATTGCTTTATATATTGGTGGTAGTTGATAGTGTATTTCCATTATTTCGTACTCATATGACCTGTTATTACTGCAATTGTCATATATTAGATTCATGCTGTACGTACATTCTTGCGATTCCCTGCATATGTTATTTACTATTCACGAGTTGGCAACTCACCCCCGTTGTGCCACAGGTGTTACAGAGTATTCCCCAGAGTAGTCGAGGCTGGCTATTCATCTATCATCTTTTGCTACGGATACCGCATCAACTCACAGTGTGCAGTTTGCTTAGGTGGGTTTTGTGGTTATTTGTTGTATTGTATATTCGTTGTATCCCTGTACTCTCCATCTACTATTTTCATATTGACTTAGAGACTTGGTGAGGACGATGTTGTATATTATGTTGGGTTTGTTGTCTTTTATACAGTTTTCCTTTCTATCGTCTTCTATTTCTTCGCTACGGCGTCGTATATTTGTTGTGGTGGTTGTTTTCCGCCTTTGGGCGTGAATTTGCTCCCGTTGGGGATGCTTTACTTTATATTTATGTTGTACCCATTTTTGGGGCTAGCTTTTACAAGGGAGGTGCTGCCAAAATTTTAAAGAAAAAGTGGACTCTTTTAAAGAATTTGGGTTGTGATTTCAAATGTTTCAAAAACTTTTATTATCTTTTCCGTAGTTTCATGGTTTAGATTTCTGGGTTTTGGCTTTCTTTTACTGCGTTACGTTTGGAGGCGTTGCGTAGTATTTAGGCCGTCACGTGCCAATTTCGGGTCGTGACAAAGTTGGTATCAGAGCGTGGTTTTACCTTTCGGAGTGTAGGATGACCTTGGTATGATGGAGTAGGTAACCTAAGCGGAGTAACGTAGTGTGTGTATGTCTGCGGCATACTCACGATGCAGTATTTCGCCTAAAGTGCCTAAGTACAAATTGTTTGAAATTCCTTCCTTGATGATTCATATCCTTGTGAATCGATTTCCTTGTTCTTATCGAATCCTATCTCTATTTATAGTCTTGCCGCCGATGACTATAGGGACTCAGAGTGATGCAGCGAGGGCCGAGGTCAGAGTTAGCTCGGGTGAGACGAGCACTGACCAGGATGGCACTCTTGTTGCACAAGTGCAGACGGTTTAGCCTTCGACAGAGCAGCTCGCTAGGCTTGTGACAGAGATGCAGGACTTGCGCCAGACGATGAGATCATTGGTTGATGCCATTCGAGCGCAGCGACAGGAGGTTGACACCCCAGTTACTCAATTGTTCCTTGGGATCAGCATGCAGCAGTCTGTCACTTACGTAGCACCAGTGGATGTAGCCCCAGTCGACGAGACCCGTATTCCAGAGACTTTGCGAGTTCCAGGACAGTGGAGGACCCGTACAGGTGTGCCAGTCCAGGGACAGAGGTTCAGTCGTCGTGACAGGTTTCGTGCACGTCATGGGAGTAGCAGAGGCTTGAGGCGAGGACAGTCGTCTAGCTCTTATCCCCAGGACGGTCAGCAGTTTTCTTCCGGATGTTATCGGTGCGGGAGTTTGGATCATCGGGTATGAGTTTGTACTGAGCCACGTAGTCATGAGACAACTTTACCGCAGAGTGGAGGATTTCAGCCAGTTGTGGGTAGAAGGCAGACACGAGAGTTTGTTTCTATTCATCCGGACGCACGGGCGTCCAGTGCAGATTTGTCAGGTATCCTTGTTCATATTCTTTTGTTGTGCTAGTTGGTTTTCGCACTTTGTGCCGTGGTTGGGACGAGGATCGTGTTAGCTAGATCAGCCGTTATGTTGTGTTAACTTCTGTCATCGATTCTTTTGTTGCGCGACACGTATTTCAGTCGTATGCCAATCGGTGAGGAGATTTTGCCGTCATTGTGATCCTTCTTGAGATGTTGGATTTGACGTTCTCCTGGGCATGGATTGGTTAGCTACGTGTTTAGCGTCTGTGGAGTACCGTGTGAAAACAGTCAGGAATTGTTTTCCCGGCGAGTCAGTTCTTGTTGTGCAGGTGGATAGTTGTGCCACCTCTCACAGCTTGAATTCAGTCTTTTCCGCTAGTCAGCTTTGGAGGAGATGTCGTGGATTCTTGGCGTTCATTCGTGATACCGGAACCACAGTAGATTGTTGGATCGGTTTTCTATCGTGCAAGAGTTTTCCGACGATGTTCCAGAGGAGCTAGCGAAATTCAGGGAGCTTAAGGATCTGCTGCAGAGTTGTTTGTTGGGAGGTTTGTGTGTCCGAGTGTTTCGCTTTTGGTAGCTCCTAATTCTGTTCGTCATGGAGGAAGACGACAGATTGCAGTTGTGGATTGATAGATCGTTAATTGAACCGGCTTACGGTGCGGTAAGGTATCATTTACCTCGCTTTGACGATTTCTTCGATCAGCTCCAGAGTGCGAGACTTTTTCTAAGTTTGGTTGGAATCAGGTCATCATTGTTGCGGGTTCGGAGTGGTGGC
This sequence comes from Agapanthus africanus, assembly GCA_030015575.1. NCBI lineage: Eukaryota > Viridiplantae > Streptophyta > Magnoliopsida > Asparagales > Amaryllidaceae > Agapanthus > Agapanthus africanus. The sequence continues at coordinate 62,310,086 of JASDDO010000029.1, forward strand.
ATTCCTGTTAGTTATATGTATGCCCTAGAGGCCATTACTGTACATAAGATGTATATTGTAGTGGATGCTGGGACATATATAGGGAGGACTTTCTTGCTCGACATGATAGTACGCTATCTGGTTGATCTTTACCTTAACGTGTATACTGATTGTCTCTCTGTTACATGTTGGTAAAGCCCTTAGGATGTGTACTTGACTACCTGGACTATGATGCGGATCATACTAGTGGGGACATGGTAGTCCATAAGTACATCCTTCACAGTCCCTAGTCGTGGGTATATCGAGACGGGGCATCGATATACCAGAGTAGACTAGCGTATACCTTCTCGACCCATACAGATGGGCGATGGATGATCCCATATCCATTGGTGTTTGACATCAGAGATGATATACGGGTGCTCAGTAGAGACTGGGTATACTGGACGGACTCGCGAGAACTCCCAGATGGTATTATACCTCACGTCAGATGGCAGTTCTCTGGTGACACTAGTACAGAGTAGTCTGTTGACCCGAGATCGTCATAGAGTCTTGTGTGGTTCCCACTGTGCTTTGATTTCCATCTAACCACGTCCAAGAGGGCGTGCAAAACGGTGGTTTTTGGGTACAGTCCCGAGTCACATTGAGGCAATGAGCGATAGGAGGGGATTCGTCTCTCCCGGTATAGGGAGTTGATGTTGCGCTGTGTTCGGTTGGCTATAACAGGAAATACCTGGCCAGGGTTACTGAGATTTACTGGTAAGTGTTACCAGTAGTTTCTCGAATTGTTATAGACCTCATATCGACACGACTTATCGAGCTATTGGGGTCTGACGTTTACCACCCCTAGGCGAGATATGCGACATATCAGACGATCAGACCGGACTGTACGGAAGTGTTACTGGTTGGATTCACAGGAGTGTGAGCGGGCTTGCTCGTCGATCTTCTGATCGCTCAATACCCGGGTGGCCGTTGCGTTTAGCAGACCGCTTGCGGCTTGTGGGTGTTTGATATGATCATCACCTGCTGCCGGCGTATTGACGAGTCTTTAGAGTCCTACACAGAGGTTTCCTGGCTCAAGCGAAACGAAATAGGAGCGCATATGAGATATGTGCGGGACCGAGAATGATGCGTGTATGTGATACCGTATTTCATTCTCGCGATGTGACATTGATCGGTTATATGCGATATAGCCGGGTTATCGGATCAAGTGTTGATTCGATAAGTTGTTACTGATGATACCTGTCGGTTATGTGCGACATGACCGGATCATTGAATCAAGTGTTGATTTAGTGATTTAATGCATAATTATATATTTGATATATTAATTTGCATTAACTAGTATCGGTTCACTTTGAATGGATTTTCTCACTCGGGTGTGCGCATTCCATATACGATATGATTTTGTGCACTTGATTGTATCATGTTTGATGATACATGCTTTTTGGTTAAGTGTAAAGTATCAAACTATAGTTAAGTGGATGATTAGGGTTTTTGATTTCCTTATTTATATATTTATCTTTTTCTTTTTGGAAAAAGAATTAGCAAATGAGAAAATGGTGGCAATTTTGTTTTATTCATGAAGTTTCATGAACACTTTGACTTTGTCACCATTTTGTCTCATGCTTAACCCTAACCACTCTACTAACCCTAGTTCACTCTCTACACTTAACCATGGTTGATTATGATAAGTATTCTTTTATTTTCTATTTTCTAGATTAACTTATCATAACAATTAGCTTCTTCTTCTTCATCTTCCTTCATGAAGAAAGCAAGCTTCATCAATGGCGATTGATGGAAATGAGTGAGAAATCCAATTCTAAAGTCTACCCACTTCCTATTTCTTCATCCTCTACCTCTTGCCAAGTAGTAGAGTGTGTTTCCTTCACAAGTTTTCATGGCTTGGTGAAGGTGGAGCTTGATTTAGCGATGCCTCGACGTAGATCATCTTCGGCATGGACATCGACGACCTAGCTCGCCTATTCTCCGATGATGCCAACGCTAGAGCCTGGGATTTATTTTGGACAGCGAGAAGACTTCATTGCGGAGCTATGGAGGTGGAGCACCGGATCTACAAAGGTTGTATTTCCGTATTCTCTTAGTTAAGTGTTAACTAGTTTCTAGTTTCGCCTAAACTGTAGCCAACGATCCGTATTAGGGTTTCTCGGCACCTAGATTTTTTGAAATTGGCATGGTTGATGCCTTGTGAGACCTCATTAGGATGCCTAGGAACCCTACAGTGGTATCAGAGCCTAGCTAGAGCCTTAGGCGAAGTCTAGACGCAATTTGAAGTCCGAACGAACCCGAAACCCCAATACAAAATGCTCTCTGTCCTTTTTCTAAAAACAGGGATTTTTCCAAATTAAAAATTCGTAAAAAATTCAGCAGGGAATTCTAAGAATTACGGCGCCAAAATTTATTCATGAACAGTGTAAACGGCGGCGGAACCGCGGCAGAAGCCTGGCATCTGCGGCGGTTCCGCGGCAACATGGTGACGTCATCCTCCACTTTTTGCACAGTAATTCATGTTTTCTGATGCTGAGTTTTCTGGGAATTTTTAATATTTATTCAAGAGTTGAATTTTCTGGGGTTGTTTTGGGGATTCGGTGTTTCGATCGGAGCATCAAATTTTGTCTGTGTGGCTTTCCGGATAAATTTTAGAATATGTTAAAAAGTTCGACCGGATACAAATACTCAATTTTTCCCCTGTCGGGAAATTTCCAAGTGTTGGATTTTTCCGTAGTTTAACGACGTTCTAAGTAGTGCAAGTAACGCGATGGACCCTCTAGAAGACAACAAACCTTAACTCGATTATGTGACCGTCTTGAACTGCCCTTTGAACCTTCGGGTTTGGGGCAGTACGGCGTGCCACATGTGAGGCGTTGGCTTGACCCTTCTACGGCTGGACCGTTGGTACTGAGGCACGAACTGAATGTTGTTAGACTTGTTTCATGTGTTGATCTGTATCGGGAAAACTTGGGTGTTCGATTGTTCGATCGGAAAGTTTAACATTTTCTATTTATCTGGAATGGGATACAATAATTGGAATTCACAATAAAGTTATGAGATAACTGAATGAATGTTATAAACATAGCACTTTAGTCTCACTTGATCGGTTGCCACGGAATTTTGATGTGATCAAAAGTCCGTCGCAATCACGTACCGTACGCGGATACTCGCCGGGTAAACTTAATAGACAGCCTCACCCCATAGCCCCGACCAAGTGACTGTAGGAGAACCCCGTCGCCGAAAGCATCCGTTCGGGTGCTCGCGGTAGCGGAGTTCCGCCTTGGTGCACTTCGTCGACGGTATCGGGGGTGTGGCTGTCTACTGCAGTTTGCGACGAGCATTCAATCAGGATGTCGGGAATCTTGTTGAATTGCCCGACTTTATATTGAAAAATGTTTTCGATTTGGAGACTAAAATGCGGGGTTTATAATTGTTAGGCATGCAATGTCTAAAGAATTCATTTGATTAGGCATGCGATGTCTATGCAGGTTGCGGATTCCAACTGTTGTAGTTTTACACTTTCTTTTCTGTGACCGTAAGTGTAATATGTGATATCGCCGGTTTCGTTGCTATATGTCAACGACAATTGGGATGGACATATTTACTTACGTTGATGACATGTGATGTTATGTGTTGCTGGATATGTTATATTGGATCGTCGTGTTTGAATAGCCGGGGGTTTTTATGTTAGATGAGTGTTTTTCATTTTCATTCATGTAAAAACTTGTATGTAATATTCTTTTATTGGGGCACTTCCAGGTTGCGGAAGATGTCACCCTTTGTATATTATTTACTTTTCCGCACTAGGATAGACCCAAGGAGGGGAGCATAAGTAACCGGGTTCTGGAGTCCAGTGGGAGACCAACTCGAGGAGTCGAGTACGGGTCTCCTAACTCTAGAATTGGTAGGGTTGCTTGCCGCTCTCGTAGGGGTCTAGGGGTGTGGGTTTGGCTATTCATCACAACCGTGGAATCCGTGTTTTATACTGGCTCGTATTGAAAACACGGACGTCCTAGTATATCTAATATTTCATATGATTCTTCTGCTGCGATATCTGTGATGTGATCATCTGATGTTCTGTGATAGATACAGTATATAGTATATATGATATATTATATAGGCGTTACTTATGTTTTACACCCGCGCTAGCCCTGCCCCGCTCTGCCGTTAGTTACCTAACCTAACGGTGCACGAGGGGACATCGAGGCGAATGCGGATGGCATAAGTGTACGTCGTATTTATCTGTGATGTTTAGGTACTTAAATGATGGGACTTCATTAATGTGATTAATGAAATAAAAGAAACCTAAGATGTTGTAGAATCGAATTTCAAAATAAAACAGGTAGCTATAGTTCTTGCTTTGCACAGCGGTATATATGATATATCCTGCACCTTATTCGATAAGGAAAGGACCGAGATCCCTTCACCGGGAGTGACTCCTTTAGCAATAACTGGCAGATGCTACAACCTTTGGTTTGTCTTTTGATTGCTTTTAAGTGTTTTTGCTTTGCACAGTGATATATATGATATATCCCGCACCTCATTCGACGAGGAAAGGACCGACGATCCCTTCACCGGGAGTGACTCCTTTAGCAAAACTAGAAAAGCCTAAAAAACACTCCATTTTCAAATCATTTGATTCTACAACGATATCAAGTTCATTACGCAAAAGGTTTTCAGAGAAACCTGTCGTAGCCCTCCGTCATTTCAGATAAGTTGTATATAGTATTCGTGATGCATTTGTTGGCTTTCGTCAAGTTGCAGTGTGCGGTAGCTATATGCTGCTTATCTGCAGCATACGATGCGATTGGATTAGGGTAGTCGTGCAGCTTTGTTGGCTTTCGTCAAGGGTCGTGCGGGTGGGTTTAATTCAATCAAGAAACGTACGGGTTGAACTTGACTAGCGGGCTATGGTTTGTTGGCTTTCGTCAAGGTCATAGCACGTTAGGGGGAAAATAATATCGGGAATTTCAAGTGTTGAAATTTCCAATGAGATTGCATACCTTCTATGAGATAGTTGGATCCCGATACCTGCTGCGAGTAAGAGTTACTCCGGGGAGAGTTTTATACATTACAATTAGCCGATCAAGTAGGTGTCTAGAAAGGTGTTAACGAGGTTACGCCTCTGGGAAAACGAGGTTTACATTAATTAGGTTCGTGCGAAAGCACGGGGGACCTCCCTCAAAGTACCGGCACTGGCCTGGTTGAAAAATTGGCGAACTTGTAGTGTGTAATTAATCCCGGCTAGTCTTTCCTTTTAGGGTTTGAAGGAAGATTTGATAAAAAGCAGTGGGAGCCATCCTGATTAGATAAAATAATAACCAATCTATTCTTGTAAGAGCGCACGCTGAGTGTTTTCTTCTCTCTCTCTCCTGGTAGCGACCATATCACGCCTTAATCAAGATAATAATACGGAATATTGACCGAACCCGCTTGTTATACTGAGCTGGGGAACGTTGGTCCCGCTCCAACTTATAATTGTTATAAGACAGAGCAGGAAATTGGGGAATACCAAAATTCCTATGCCGCCCAAACGAAGAGAGTGCATGCTGATGCATCATCTTCGGGTATGTTCATTACAGAGAACTGTTTCTCAGTATCCTTTACGTCCTGGGTATGTGATACCAGATCAGGATCCCAGATATGTAATCTGTTACATAGGGCTACAGATAGGTAGAGAACTGAGAACGGGTGATAAGTTTCATGAGGCAGAAAACGAGGCAAGAGTTGCAGCCAAGTCTGTTGGTCACTGTCACCCTGTATTACAATACATTGATTCTGAACGAATGTCATTAGATACCGAACCTGATATACAAAATCATATCAGCCTCTTTATTAGTAAAGAAACGATAAAATTTTGTATTGTTGGATAATGTTTTGAACATTTCCTATATCAAAAGTTGATCGGTTCAGGCACGTTATCTAAAAGCATTGATGTTCTAAATCAAACTACAGTTCTTAGTATACGGATCACACACAAGAGGAAGAGTTCAGAAATGAATGAATACTTCTTGAGGCATTGTAGACTAGGTCAGATCAATGTGACCCGACAAGCTAGAGTTACATAAAGATGCATATTTAAATCAGTTTGAATTTACATCTTGTGAAACTCGCCAGTCATGTCACAGAGATAAGATGACCATAGCTCTGTTTACTGGAAACAGAGAAAGAGATAGTGAACTCTTGGGATTATACATGTTGATGTATGTTAGGTCCCCTGTCTACACATGCCAAGACCGGTTCTTTATACTTCATTATATTCTCTGATAATCTCTCAAGATTCAGACATATGTTCCTGTTGAAACACAAGTCCGAACCTTTTGAGATATTCACAGAATATAAGTTAGAAGTAGAGAACCGATACGGGTATAAGTATTATGTCCTTTGATGCGATCAAGGAGGAGAATACTTGTGCACGGAATTCCTGGACTGTTCTAAAGGAGAATGAGATTCTCTCTCAGCATTACTCCTCCGAATACACCATAGCACGATGGTATATCGGGGCGGAGCAGATACACCCTATTTGATATGGTGTGCTCTATGATGAGTACTATTGAGTTACCTATTTCTTTTTGGGAGTTATGCACTTGAGAAGATGCATACCTATTGAATAGGGTTTAAATCAAATCAGTTGCCTACCGCTTCATATGTGATATGGAAAGGGAAGAGCCCATATCTTAAGTTGGTTAAGATTTGGGGTTGTCCGGGCTATAACTCTAAAAGCAAAATCCGGACAAGCTCGAGGCGAGGACTGTTATGTAGAACTGGAAATGTTCCAGCTATACAAACTGCAGCTGATGATTTGAAAGAACCAAAGGATTCAATAGTTACCAATGAACCTCAGCCTCTCCGCCGATCTAGTAGGGTTCCTCACCCACCTGAGAGATACTTCGTTTTCTCTATGACAGTGGGAGCGAGGATTGCACCATGAGATGATGACCCAACTAGCTTCGAGCAGGCCATCGAGAGTAAAACTCTGTAAGAATGGCTGGATGTTTAGCGATCTGAGATGGAATCCTTATACACCAACAAAGTATGGACTTTGGTTGCTATATCTGAAGGGTTAAATCCCCATCAGGAGCAAGTATATCTTGAGAAGATTACTTGGTGTAGATGGAAAAGTTGAGACTTTCAAAGCTAGATTTGTTAAAGGTTTGCATAATTGACCAGATATGGATCATAATGAAACCTTTTTCTAAGAATCTATGCTTAAGTCCATCCAGATCCTACTTGTCACGGCTACATACCATGACTACGATATCTGGTGGTTGGGTGTCATGACTGCTTTTCTAAATGGTGTTTTAGAAGAGTGCGTCTATAAGTACACAGCCATAGGGCTTCGTAGACAGTGGGAGCAGCGGAAACGTGTGCAAGATGCTTTATAGGATAAAGCAGGCATCGCGGAGTTGGAACATCTGTTTTGATGAAGTAGTCAAAGAGTTTGACATCATCAAAATGGTAGATGAACCTAGTATAAACAAAAAGGTAGTAGGGAGTATGGTGACGATCCTCGTAGAGTACGTGGATGACATACTCTTGATGGGGAAGGAGTTTCCTATGCTACGCTCGGTCAATCTCCGCTTATCACAATGATTCTCCATATAGGATCAAAATGATACCTCCTAAATCCTGGTGTTTGGATCTATGAGATAGATCTAATTGGATGTTAGGACTCTCACTAGTTGTAGTGAGATGGTGTCAACCGATCCTGGGGAGAATCACTGGAAGGGTTCCAGGGTGATAATGACGACTGAGTGTCAGTCGCAGGCATTGTCTTTACCCTCAGTAAAGGGACGGTATGTTGGAGGAGTTCCAAGCTAGATACCGTGACATACTAGACGATAAAAGCAGGATACATCACTACTTAAGATGCTACCAAAGAGGCTGTCTGGGTGTATATTAGTTCATAAGATGAACTTTGTTCCTCCCATTGTGAGACAATGGAGTTGTGGCTTATGCCAAGGAACGCCCGTCCCATCAGTGATCCAGACATATTCTGAGGCAGCATCACCTGATCATGGAGATAGTTGATCTCCAGGGAGATCGAGGTTAGGAGAGTAGACTCAGAGGACAACACAGCGGATCCACTCACAAAGGCCTGTTCCCAGAGAGAGATTTTTATGGGATGGTTGAGTATGAGATACTACAACCACTGCTATCAGATGGCCCTAGTGCAAGTGGGAGATTGTTAGTTATATGGATGCCCTAGAGGCCATTACTGTACATAAGATGTATATTGTAGTGGATGCTGGGACATATATAGGGAGGACTTTCTTGCTCGACATGATAGTACGCTATCTGGTTGATCTTTACCTTAACGTGTATACTGATTGTCTCTCTGTTACATGTTGGTAAAGCCCTTAGGATGTGTACTTGACTACCTGGACTATGATGCGGATCATACTAGTGGGGACATGGTAGTCCATAAGTACATCCTTCACAGTCCCTAGTCGTGGGTATATCGAGACGGGGCATCGATATACCAGAGTAGACTAGCGTATACCTTCTCGACCCATACAGATGGGCGATGGATGATCCCATATCCATTGGTGTTTGACATCAGAGATGATATACGGGTGCTCAGTAGAGACTGGGTACACTGGACGGACTCGCCGAGAACTCCCAGATGGTATTATACCTCACGTCAGATGGCAGTTCTCTGGTGACACTGGTACAGAGTAGTCTGTTGACCTGAGATCGTCATAGAGTCTTGTGTGGTTCCCACTGTGCTTTGATTTCCATCTTACCACGTCCAAGAGGGCATGCAAAACGGTGGTTTTTGGGTACAGTCCCGAGTCACATGGAGGCAATGAGCGATAGGAGGGGATTCGTCTCTCCCGGTATAGGGAGTTGATGTTGCGCTGTGTTCGATTGGCTATAACAGGAAATCCCTAGCCAGGGTTGCTGAGATTTACTGGTAAGTGTTACCAGTAGTTTCTCGAATTGTTATAGACCTCATATCGACACGACATATCGAGCTATTGGGGTCTGACGTTTACCACCCCTAGGCGAGATATGCGACATATCAGACGATCAGACCGGACTGTACGGAAGTGTTACTGGTTGGATTCACAGGAGTGTGAGCGGGCTTGCTCGTCGATCTTCTGATCGCTCAATACCCGGGTGGCCGTTACGTTTAGCAGACCGCTTGCGGCTTGTGGGTGTTTGATATGATCATCACCTGCTGCCGGCGTATTGACGAGTCTTTAGAGTCCTACACAGAGGTTTCCTGGCTCAAGCGAAACGAAATAGGAGCGCATATGAGATATGTGCGGGACCGAGAATGATGCGTGTATGTGATACCGTATTTCATTCTCACGATGTGACATTGATCGGTTATATGCGATATAGCCGGGTTATCAGATCAAGTGTTGATTCGATAAGTTGTTACTGATGATACCTGTCGGTTATGTGCGACATGACCGGATCATTGAATCAAGTGTTGATTTAGTGATTTAATGCATAATTATATATTTGATATATTACTTTGCATTAACTAGTATTGGTTCACTTTGAATGGATTTTCTCACTCGGGTGTGCGCATTCCATATGCGATATGATTTTGTGCACTTGATTGTATCATGTTTGATGATACATGCTATTTGGTTAAGTGTAAAGCATCAAACTATAGTTAAGTGGATGATTAGGGTTTTTGATTTCCTTATTTATATATTTATCTTTTTCTTTTTGGAAAAAGAATTAGCAAATGAGAAAATGGTGGCAATTTTGTTTTATTCATGAAGTTTCATGAACACTTTGACTTTGTCACCATTTTGTCTCATGCTTAACCCTAACCACTCCACTAACCCTAGTTCACTCTCTACACTTAACCATGGTTGATTATGATAAGTATTCTTTTATTTTCTATTTTCTAGATTAACTTATCATAACAATTAGCTTCTTCTTCTTCATCTTCCTTCATGAAGAAAGCAAGCTTCATCAATGGTGATTGATGGAAATGAGTGAGAAATCCAATTCTAAAGTCTACCCACTTCCTATTTGTTCATCCTCTACCTCTTGCCAAGTAGTAGAGTGTGTTTCCTTCACAAGTTTTCATGGCTTGGTGAAGGTGGAGCTTGATTTAGCAATGCCTCGACGTAGATCATCTTCGGCATGGACATCGACGACCTAGCTCGCCTATTCTCCGATGAAGCCAACGCTAGAGCCCGGGATTTATTTTGGACAGCGAGAAGACTTCATTGTGGAGCTATGGAGGTGGAGCACCGGATCTACAAAGGTTGTATTTCCATATTCTCTTAGTTAAGTGTTAACTAGTTTCTAGTTTCGCCTAAACTGTAGCCAACGATCCGTATTAGGGTTTCTCGGCACCTAGATTTTTTGAAATTGGCATGGTTGATGCCTTGTGAGACCTCATTAGGATGCCTAGGAACCCTACAATTCCGAATATCGTTTTTGTGCGTGCTACGGGCAGTTTGTGTTTTGGTGGTGTCTTTGGACTCGCCAATGCTCCAGCAGCATTTGTAGATATGATGCACCAGATTTCTTCAGGCCATTCCTCGACCAGTGATGTTGTGTTTTGATGACATTCTGGTCTACTTTGTGTCTTGAGGAACAGGAGAAGCACTTGGGAATTTGTTTTGCAGACATTGGGAGAGCCCCAGCCGTTTGCTAGAGTCTCGGAGTGTTCCTTCAGGCTTGTTTGTGTTGACTCCTAGGTCTTGTAGTTACGGGAGACGGTTTTGTATGGTTCCGAGGGAGATCGAGACCGTACAGCTTAGGCCCAGACTTGTGTGTAGGACGGAGATCCGCAGATTTTGGGCTTAGCAGGTTTTTACCGCCGTTTCGTGCAGGATTACTAGCGTATTGTTGCACCGTTGACTGTACAGACCTGAGAGGAGGTTCTTTTCCTTGAACAGAGTCATGTGTGCAGAGTTTTCGGCAGTTGAAGATTCAGTTAGCAACTGCATCAGTTCTTGCTTTTGATTCGGAGTCTGTGATTGTGACAAGGTTGTGCTAAGTTAGGAATGCGTTTGTGTACCTGATGTTATCGGGTAGAGACGTGAAATCCTAGAGCAAGCACATCAGTCAACTCTATATGTTCATTCAGGTTCCGTCAACATTGACGTGACTGGTGATATAGTTACGGGTGGACAAGAATGTAAAGAGAAAGTTCAGGTTTTCGTTTCAAGGTGTTTGTCTTGTTGTGTGTTTGTGTTTGTTGTTTGCGGCAGTTGGGATCGTCACTCGGCATTGTTAGGATACTTCTTGATAGCTGTTATCAGGAGACATTCCAATTGGCAACCTTTAGGTTTAGTCAGGTAGTGTCGATCACCAGTCTGTTTTCTGACTCTGCGTAGTAGGATTGTTGGACCTCAGCTAGTCTAGAGACTTCAGAGATGATCCAGTTGGTTCAGGTCAGGATGAGTAGCCCAGTGCAGACAGAGGTCTTATGCCGACCATGTTGGTCCCAGACTCGAGTTCGCAGTGGGAGATCATGTATTCCTACGGACTTTCCGATGAAGGACGTGTTGAGTTTTGGGAAGCTTACCCAGAATTGTAGGTCCTTTCCAGATCCTTAGAGTGAGTTAGTTCTGTTGCCCTTAATTTGGCACTTCCGCCCAGATTATTGAGTATTCACCCCGTATTCCTTGTGTCGATACTTTGCAATTACCTTCATGACCTTTCTCACATGATTCAGCACCAGACCATTTAGCTTGGACGCGATCTTTCGTTCACCAGCAGCCAATTGTATTAATGGCTAGGCGGATGGAGAAACTTCGATCAAGGGTCTTGCCATCTGTGAAGGGTTTTTCTTGGACGTAGCCGTATAGTGAGATGATCACTTGGTAGGCTGCGAGCGAGAATTGAGAGTTTTATACTCTTCTCTTTGAAGGTACGCTTAGTGAAAATTTTAAATTCGGGGACGAATTTTTTATAAGGGGGAGATTGTAACGTTTCAGAAATCGTTTTGTGAATTTTCCCGTTTTAGGGCAAAATTGTCGGTTTTTCCCGTTTTAGCCCGATTTCGATCAAACGTCCGTAGTAACTTACCGGCATCTATTTTAGCTAAATAAAGCTTGTGCGCGAACTTTAGGGGTATTTGGGAGGTTTTGGTTCAGATAAAATTTTTTCCTAATAAAATATTATTTTAATATTTTTTTTGTGCATATCTTTTTTTGGCCAAATTCCATTATTTCCTTCATCATTATCTTGGCCGAAATCATCTGTGAGTTGGCAAATTTGAGGGTGAGTCATTGAGTGAGACTTGTTTAATTAATGCAACCATGGTTGTCATTCAAAGTTTTGTTTTGCTTCAGGATATTTAATTGCTTATTGTCACCACTTAAGATGTGCTCACCCCCTCCTTTTTGGCAGCCATCTTGTGGCCGCCCCCCCCCCCCTCACCCTCATTTGGCTGTGCCCAATTGCCTTCATTTGCACATACAATATTATATATTAATTTATGTGTATGTGTTTATTGTGTGAGAAAATTTGTATACCAACTTCACCACTTCTTTCTTGCAATTCCCCCAGTGAACATTTTCAGCCCCCATCCACTTATGCCAAGAGCAATTCAGCCCCTCTTTTTGGCCGACCTATTTTGATGGTGAAGATTGATTCATTTGCAATTTTCTTAAGCTCATTTCTTCACAAGTCCAAATTTAAACTCATGCTCTTTTTCCTTAAGCCTAAACAAGCATGGATCTTCATAAAAGGTTTCATTTTGGATGATCAAATTTGGTGTTAGTCACTTATTGGTATTCTTATGGAGGTATAAAATTCTAACCCTAATCCTTATTTATTGTGTTTAATCTTTAAGCTTGCTTATTTAGAGTTTATTATTACTTAAAAAATTCATGTTTTGCTAATTTATGATAATTAGTATAAATTGCAAGTTAGGATTTTGTATGGTTAAAATGGTTAATCTTGAAGATTAAATTTGGAAAAGTGAAGTATTTTGTGAAAATGATAATTGTTATTTTTCCAAATCGCCTATTAAGCTTAATTACAAACTAGACTTTTTGCTAATCCTAATTAGTGAAAACTAAATTTTTAATAAATGTTTAAATGGTTTAACCATGCTATTTGAAGATATTTGTAAATTATAGTTTTGGTAAAACTTGTACTTTTGTGCTAAAATGATAAATACTGCTTACTAGATTTTGGTAACTTTTAGGCGTGGGTTTCTTTTGACGTTGCGACGTTAATTATATTGAGACCACGTTTATTGTTGTGTTTTGAATGCGTGATCGGGACGATCGGAATCTGGACTCGGTATTTCGTAGTTGGCGACCCTAGTTAGGATTTTTGGTCGATGTCGTGAGTGATAGATGCGCTAAGCGCGCAGTGTATTTTTCAGGGCGTTATTCTTGCGTTTCGATGTCTTTTCGTCGATGTAGAATATATGCTTATGTGATGTGTTTGTGAAATTTTAGGTTCGCAAGCGGGGACTACGGACGCTACGACAAGGGGAAAACAGGTGTAGGATTCACCTAGCTTGGAGCGTTGGTGAGTAGATTTAACATTTACAGGGGAATCGCCCGCATGGCGTTATGCGTCTGGGCTAGAAATATTTACATTGTCGCATATTCTATGTCATGTTTAGAATTGCGCATATCCCTTACTGCATAGTGATAGTTGTGCTTGGACTAGTATCCTTAGGACACTGCACTATTATTGACGGCTCAGATTGCCGAGAGCACTGATTTTATGCCGCACACACCGTCAATAATTGCCATGTCATATACAACCCACATTTAGAAATGATATTGTCTGGTTAGGGACATTGTGACATTGATACATATTTCTTATCGTATATAACTTAGACATTGATATGCTAGTTCCTGTTTACCTATAGGGTTTTGTACCATTAGTGTTAGGTACATACACACCTAAGGACATAGCTACTGGTGTACTTGCATTTCATACCTTACTTATACCAGATACGTATATCACATCATCATATAGGTAGATACCTATATTTCTGCTATACCATTCATGTGTTCATTTATATCTGGTGAATGCTATGCTTTTCTTTTATACGCTTTCATTACATTTTATATGTTGCGTATACTTTATTCATGGATTATCGCATTGTTATATGGATTTTTCATGATGTTTTCTGGATTTGGGGACCGTGGTAGTTCATGAAATTATGCATACATTGAAAAACCCGGTTTCCTTGATATGATATTTGAGCAACCACAATGAGATTTATCGGTGCTGATATATATACCCTACGCGAGGAAAGGAGGGATCCGTGTACGGGTACATGGTGGGGCCCGGAGGTACCCTGAAGCAAGAACGTTGTCGCAGTGTGAGTCGACGTCGCGGTGCTAGGCGATGAGGCTTAGGGGAACCATACTTTCCGGTGACAGGACCAATGACTCATCGGCTATCGAGTGGATACCGACGGGAGTCATGTGCGTATGGATACGTCGAGAGGCGAGGGTCAAAGCTAGGCACTCGAGCTCTCGGGATAGCGTATGATACGTACTTATCAGGGGGCCTGTCATGGAGACAGCACCTGATGGATCAGTATTGCTGTGTCGATGCTTGGCACATTGGTTTCATGATATTTCTAAATACTCATTTGTATATATAACAGGGATTGAGCCACTGTTATATATGCCTTACACCAATATTAGTGGAATGAGACGCTAATATATGTGTATTGCCCTCATCATATTTATTTATGTCATTATATTTAGGATGTTAGAGCTGTGCTGGAGATTTAATTTGGGATATAAGAGATTTATTGGGATTGGATATTGATATTGTACATACTAGATATGTGAGATCCACTTGCTGTTGTACATTTGATATATGTGAGATATGCTGATATTGTACATACGAGATATGTGAGATCCACTTGATATTGTACATTTGATATATGTGAGATATACTTGATATTGTACATACGAGATATGTGAGATCCACTTGATGTTGTACATTTGATATATGTGAGATATACCTGATATTGTACATACTAGATATGTGAGATCCATTTGATGTTGTACATTTGATATATGTGAGGTATACCTGATATTGTACAAACTAGATATGTGAGATCCACTTGATGTTGTACATTTGATATATGTGAGATATACCTGATGCTCTACATACTAGATATGTGAGATCTACTTGATGTTGTACCTTCGATACATATGCGAGATATACTTGATATTGTGTAGTTAAGGAGATGTGACACTTAGATGATATGAGAGCCAATTTGGGGCTGATTGAGGAATTGGGATTTTGATTTGTCTTGCTGGATTGTGATCCTACCACGATGTCAGGATTCCGTGGAAATGACATATTTCACTCCATACCTCATCTTTATATACTTGTGCATTGTTCCATGTATTAGGAGTACCTGTGAGTGTACCTTTCATGAGAGTTGCACATTTACTTTCTCATATCCCCAATGCATGATTATTGCATACTGTTGTCATATCATTATTGCTTTATATATTGGTGGTACTTGATAGTGTACTTTCCATTATTTCGTACTCATATGACTTGTTATTACTGCAATTGTCATATATTAGATTCATGATGTACGTACATTCTTGCGATTACCTGCATATGTTATTTACTATTCACGAGTTGGAAACTCACCCCCGTTGTGCCACAGGTGTTACAGAGTGTTCCCCAGAGTAGTCGAGGCTGGCTATTCATCTATCATCTTTTGCTACGGATACCGCATCAACTCACAGTGTGCAGTTTGCTTAGGTAGGTTTTGTGGTTATTCGTTGTATTGTATATTCGTTGTATCCCTGTACTCTCCATCTACTATTTTCATATTGACTTAGAGACTTGGTGAGGACGATGTTGTATATTATGTTGGATTTGTTGTCTTTTATACAGTTTTCCTTTCTATCGTCTTCTATTTCTTCGCTACGGCGTCGTATATTTGTTGTGGTGGTTGTTTTCCGCCTTTGGGCGTGAATTTGCTCCATTGGGGATGCTTTACTTTATATTTATGTTGTACCCATTTTTGGGGCTAGCTTTTACAAGGGAGGTGCTGCCAAAATTTTAAAGAAAAAGTGGACTCTTTTAAAGAATTTGGGTTGTGATTTCAAATGTTTCAAAAACTTTTATTATCTTTTCCGTATTTTTATGGTTTAGATTTCTGGGTTTTGGCTTTCTTTTACTGCGTTACGTCTGGAGGCGTTGCGTAGTATTTGGGCCGTCACGTTCCAATTTCGGGTCGTGACAAGCGGATGCATGTGAAAGCTGCTTAAATCAATCTACTGATTAAACCAGGCATCGCGGAGCTGGAATATCTGTTTTGATGAAGCTGACAAAGAGTGACTTCATCAAAAATGTAGATGAACCATGTATATATAAGAAGGTTGTAGATAGTAAGGTTGTTTTCCTCGTATTGTACGTGTATGACATACTCTTGATAGGAAATGTTGTTCCTATGCTACACTCGGTCAAGCTCTTCTTATCACACAAGTTCTCCATGAAAGATCTAGGTGATGCCTCCTACATCCTGCGGATTAAGATCTATAGAGATAGATCTAAACGGATGTTGGGATTGTCCTAATCCAGGTACATACACACCATACTAAAGAGGTTTAGTATGGAAGATTTTAAGCGTGGTAATTTACCCGCTTCCTCAGGAATCACTCTCTCCAAAGATATGTCACCCCAGACTAATTTGGAGAGGGCTCGCATGTAAGGCGTACCCTATGCTTCGCCAGTCGTCAATCATTTATGCAATGTTGTATACCAGACCGGATGTAGCTTACTCACTAGGTGTACGGAGTAGGTATCAATCAGATCCAGAGGAGAAATACTAGACAGCTCTGAAGAACATTCTTAAGTACTTGAGTAGGACTAAAGAGATGTTCATAGTGTATGGTAATGGTGAACTCCAGGTGGAGTCCTTTACCGAATCGAGTTTCCAAAGTGATAAGGATGATAGTAAGTCGGTCTCGGATTTTGTCTTCACCCTCAATGGAGGGGTGGTATGTTGGAAGAGTTCTAAGCTTGATACCGTAACAGACTCGACGATGGAGGTTGAATACATTGCTACCAACGATGCTGCCAAAGAGGCTCTCTAGATGAACAATTTCATAGCTGAACTTTGTGTGGTTCCATCCATTGAGCATCCAATACCTGTGTATTGTGATAACAATGGAACTGTGACTTAGGCCAAGGAACCCCAGTCCCATCAGAGATCCAGTCATATTCTTAGGCAGAAGCACCTGATCACGAAGATAGTAGATCGCCGGAAGATCGAGGTCAGGAGAGTTGACACAGAGGATAACACACGGATCCACTCATGAAGGCTCTTCCCTAAATGCTATTCGAGAGACTTTTTAGGATGTTGGGTATGAGATACTACAACAACTGGCCTTAGTGCAAGTGGTAGATTGTTAGTTATATGTATGCCCAAGTGGCCATTATTGTATGATATAGTGGATGCTTGGACATATATATGGAGGATTTTCTTGCTCGACATGATAGTATGGTTGGCTATATGGTTGCCTTTATGTTAACATGTTCACTTGTATTATTATACTGTCTCTCATATACATGTTCATAAAGCCCTTAGGATGTTGGCTTGACGACCAAGACTATGATGCGGATCATACTACTGGGACCTTGGTAATCCACAAGCACATCCTTCAATTGTTCCTAGTCGAGGGAATATCGAGACTGGGCATCGATATTCCAGAGTAGACTAGTGTGTACGTTTATTGACCCTATATGGGGCGAAAGTTGATTACATATCCATTGGTGTTTGACATCAAAGATTGTACACATGTACTCATTACAAAATGGGTACACCGAACAGGATTCATCGAGAACTCCTAGATGGTACTATACCTATCGTTAGATAGCAGTTCTCTGATGACACTGGTACAGGTTAGTCTGTATACCCGAGATCGTCATAGAGTCTTGTGTTGTTCCCACCGTGCTTTTATTTCCTTCGTACCACGGTGTAATACCTTAGGTCGTGTTTAGGGGTTAATTATATTTTAATAGATAGTTTTTGGTAAAAAGTTTACCAAAATAAGTTTCTGATATTTTATTCTAATTAATGAATATTTTATTAGGATTTTTCTAGGCGCACACACACTTGTGCATGTAAACTAGGATTTAGATTTGGGGTTAAAACCATGATTAACAACCATGGTGGGTTAACCTATTTGTATTAAGTGTTTAGGGCCTTAATGGGGTTTTATTTATTTGAGTGTTTTGTTTATTTGTTTTTCTTTTCTTTTCTTTTGTTGACTTGGTGCATGAGAGAGGGAGTATGGGCATGGCTTGAGCCATGCTCATTAAATGAAGAGAGAGGGAAAGAGAGAGGGGGGGTTTTTGACTTGGGGCCTCATTTTTTTCCTCATTTTTCCTCACAACTCATACACACACACTCAGCTGAGAGAGAGAGAGAGAGAGAGGCAGCAGCTGCAGAGGCAGCATCAGCAGCAGCAGCAGCAAGCAGTAACAACAGTAGCAGCAGGCAGTGGCAGCAGCAGCACCACCAACAGCAGCCCCCAGCAGCTGCAGCAGCACTCCCATCTTCTCCACCTCCTTTCTCCTTGCACCTAGGGTCTTGTAAGGTATAGAATCTGAGCCCAGCTTCTTGTTTGCTTAACGTATGTGTAGTTTAGCTTCGGTTTGTGTAAAAAGTGAGATTTTGTGCTTGAAATGGTGATTTGTGTGAACTTATGGTTTAGTGCTGTTAGTGTTAGTTAATCTAGCCTAATTAGGTGTTATTAAGACCATGTAAACCAAGATAGACCCCAGATTACACCAAAATACCATAGGGTTTCTAATTATGCAAATTTAGCTTTTTTAAGTGAACTTTTTGGATTTCTGTGATCTGCTATAGGCCCGAGTAGTTCAGGTTGAAATTGTAGGGTTCCAAGGCATCCTAATGAGGTCTCACAAGGCATCAACCATGCCAATTTAAAAAATCTAGGTGCCGAGAAACCCGACTACGGATCGTTTGCTAGAAAACTAGGCGAAAAAGCTAACTAGTTAACAATTAACTAATGGGATATCGGAAATACAACCTTTGTAGATCCGGTGCTCCACCTCCATAGCTCCGCAACGAAGTCGTCTCCGCTGTCCAAAAGGAATCCGGGCTCTAGAGTCGGCTTCGTCGGAGAAAAAGCGAGCTAGGTCGTCGATGTCCATGCCGAAGATGATCTACGTCGAGGCATCGCTAAATCAAGCTCCACCTTCACCAAGCCCTAAAAACTTATGAAGGAAACACACTCTACTACTAGGCAAGAGGTAGAGGATGAAGAAATAGGAAGTGGGTAGACTTTAGAATTGGATTTCTCACTCAAATCATCAATCCACCATTGATGACCTCAAGCTTCTTCAAAGAAGAAGATGAAGAAGAAGAAGAAAGTTATGATAAGTGTTTTTTAATAAGAATAATAAAAGCATTCTTATCATAATCTTTACCATGGTTAAGTGTAGAGAGTGAACCAAGGTTAAGTGAAATGGTTAGGGTTAAGCATGAGACAAAATGGTTACAAAAGTCAAAGTCTTCATGAAGCTTCATAATAAGAACAAAGAAAGCCACCATCTTATCTCTTTTGCCTTTTTTTCTCATTTATCTTTTAAATGCAAATGAAAAGATAAATGAATGAATAAAAGAAAACCCCAATCATTTACTTAACCTAGGTTTAATTCATTACACTCAAGAAAAAAGATATGTATCATCAAACATGATACAATCAAGTGCACAAAAATCATATCGCATATGCAATGCGCACACCCGAGTGAGAAAATCCATTCAAAGTGAACCGATACTAGTTAATGCAAAGTAATATATCAAATATACAATTATGCATTAAATCATTAAATCAACACTTGATTTAACGATCCGGTCATGTCGCACATAACCGACTGGTATCATCAGTAACAACTTATCGAATCAACACTTGATCCGATAACCCGGCTATATCGCATATAACCGATCAATGTCACATCGCGAGAATCGAATACAGTATCTCATACCGTATTATTCTCGGTCCCGCACATATCACATATGCGCTCCTATTTGGTTTCGCTTGAGCCAGGAAACCTCTGTGTAGGACTCTAAAGACTCGTCAATACGCCGGCAACAGGTGATGATCATATCAATCAACCACAAGCCGCAAGCGGTCTGCTAAACGTAACGGCCACCCGGGTAATGAGCGATCTGAAGATCGACGAGCAAGCCCGCTCACACTCCAGTGAATCCAACCAGTAACACTACCGTACAGTCCGGTCTGATCGTCTGATATGTCGCATATCTTGCCTAGGGGTGGTAAACGTCAGACCCTAATAGCTCGATAAGTCGTGTCGATATGAGGTCTATAACTGTTCGAGAAACTACTGGTAACACTTACCAGTAAATCTCAGCAACCCTGGCCAGGGATTTCCTGTTATAGCCAATCGAACACAGCGCAACATCAACTCCCTATACCGGGAGAGACGAATCCCCTCCTATCGCTCATTGCCTCTATGTGACTCGGGACTGTAACCAAAAACCACCGTTTTGCACGCCCTCTTGGACGTGGTAAGATGGAAATCAAAGCACAGTGGGAACCACACAAGACTCTATGACGATCTCGGGTCAACAGACTACTCTGTACCAGTGTCACCAGAGAACTGCCATCTGACGTGAGGTATAATACCATCTGGGAGTTCTCGGCGAGTCCGTCCAGTGTACCCAGTCTCTACTGAGCACCCGTATATCATCTTTGATGTCAAACACCGACGGATATAGGATTATCCATCGCCCATCTGTATGGGTCGAGAAGGTACACGCTAGTCTACACTGGTATATCGATGCCCCGTCTCGATACACCCACGACTAGGGACTTTGAAGGATGTACTTACGGACTACCATGTCCCTACTAGTATGATCCGCATCATAGTCCAGGTAGTCAAGTACAGATCCTAAGGGCTTTACCAACATGTAACAGAGAGACAATCAGTATACACGTTAAGGTAAAGAGCAACCAGATAGCATACTATCATGTCGAGCAAGAAAGTCCTCCCTATATATGTCCCGGCATCCACTACAATATACATCCTATGTATAGTAATGGCCTCTAGGGCATACATATAACTAAAAATCTCCCACTTGCACTAGGGCCATCTGTAGCAGTAGTTGTAGTATCTCATACTCAACCATCCCATAAAAGTCTCTCTCTGGGAACAGGCCTTTGTGAGTGGATCCGCTGTGTTGTCCTCTTAGTCTACTCTCCTATACCTCGATCTCCTTGGAGATCAAGCATCTCCATGATCAGGTAATACTGCCTTAGAATATGGCTGGATCACTGATGGGACGAGCGTTCCTTGGCATAAGCCACAACTCCATTGTCACACATTGGGAGGAACTAAGTTCATCTCATGAACTAATATACACCCAGACAGCCTCTTTGGTAGCATCTTAAATAGCGATGTATCAAGCCTTTATCGTCTAGTAGCCACGGTATCTAGCTTGGAACTCTTCCAACATACCGTCCCTTTACTGAGGGTAAAGACAATGCCTGCGACTGACATTCAGTCGTCTTTATCACCCTGGAACCCTTCCAGTGATCCTCCCCAGGATCGGTTGATACCGTCTCACTACAACTAGTGAGAGTCCTAACATCCAATTAGATCTATCTCATAGATCCAAAACTCAGGATTTAGGAGGTATCGTTTTGATCCTATGTGGAGAATCATTGTGATAAGCGGAGATTGACCGAGCGTAGCATAGGAAACTCCTTCCCCATCAAGAGTATGTCATCCACA
Organism: Agapanthus africanus; assembly: GCA_030015575.1. NCBI lineage: Eukaryota > Viridiplantae > Streptophyta > Magnoliopsida > Asparagales > Amaryllidaceae > Agapanthus > Agapanthus africanus. Next base: position 62,331,797 of record JASDDO010000029.1, read on the forward strand.
CACTCTACGAGGATCACCACCATACTCCCTACTACCTTTTTGTTTATACAAGGTTCATCTACCATTTTGATGATGTCAAACTCTTTGACTAATCCATCAAAACAGATGTTCCATCTCCGCGATGCCTGCTTTAATCCTATAAAGCATCTTGTACACGTTTCCGCTGCTCCCACTGTCTACGAAGCCCTCTGGCTGTGTACTTATAGACGCACTATTCTAAAACATCATTTAAAAAAGCTGTCATGACACCCAACCACCAGATATCGTAGTCATGGTATGTAGCCGTGGCAAGTAGGATCTGGATGGACTTAAGCATAGCCACTTGAAAAGGTTTCATCATTATCCACGCCTGGTCAATGATGCAAACCTTTAACAAGTCTAGCTTTGAAAATCTCAACTTTTCCATGTACACCAAGTAATCTTCTCAAGATATACTTGCTCCTGATGGGGATTTAACCCTTCAGATATAGCAACCAAAGTCCATACTTTGTTGGTGTATAAGGATTCCATCTCAGATCACTAAGCATCCAGCCATTCTTATAGAGTCTCACTCCTGATGGCCAGCTGGAAACTAGTTGAGTCATCATCTCATGATGCAATCCTCGCTCCCACTGTCATAGAGAAACCGAAGTATCTCTCGGGTGGGTGAGGAACCCTACTAGATCGGCGGAGAGGCTGAGGTTCATTGGTAACTATTGAATCCTTTGGTTCTTTCAAATCATCAGCTGCAGTTTGTATAGCTGGAACATTTTCAGTTCTACATAACAGATCTTGCCTCGAGCTTGTCCGGATTTTTCTTTTAGACATAGGCCGGTCAACCCCAAATCTTAACTAGCTTAAGACATGGGCTCTTCCCTTTCCATATCACATATGAAGTGGTAGGCAACTGATTTGATTGAAACCCTATTCAATAGGTATGCAACTTCGTAAGTGCATAACTCCCAAAAGGAAATAGGTAACTCAGCAGTACTCATCATAGAGCACACCTTATCATATAGGGTGTGATTGCTCCTCCCCGATATACCATCGTGCTATGGTGTATGCGGAGGAGTAATGCCGAGAGAGAATCTCATTCTCCTTTAGAATAGTCCACTATTTCCGTGCTCAAGTATTCTCCTCCCTGATCACATCAAAGGACATAATACTTATACCCGTATTGGTTCTCTACTTCTAACTTATATTCTGTGAATATCTCAAAAGGTTCGGACTTATGTTTCAACAGGAACGTATGTCTGAATCTTGAGAGATTATCAGAGAATGTAATGAAGTATAAAGAACCGGTCTTGGCATGTGTAGACAGGGGACATACATACATCAACATGTATCATCCCAAGAGTTCACTAACTCTTTCTCTGTTTCCAGTAAACGGAGTTATGGTCATCTTATCTTTGTGACATGACTGGCAAGTTTCACAAGATGTAAATTCAAACTGATTTAAATATGCATCTTCATGTAACTTTAGCGAGTCGGGTCGCATCGATATGACCTAGTCTACAATGCCTCAAGTAGGATTCGTTCATTTCTGAACTCTTCCTCTTGTATGTGTTCCGTATACTAAGAACTATGGTTTGATTTAGAACATTAATGCTTTTAGATAACGTGCCTGAACCGATCAACTTTTGATATAGGAAATGTTCAAAACATTATCCAACAATACAAAATTTTATCATTTCTTTACTAATAAAGAGACTGATATGATTTTGTATATCAGGTTCGGTATCTAATAACATTCGTTCAGAATCAATGTATTGTAATACAGGGTGACAGTGACCAACAGACTTGGCTGCAACACTTGCCCCGTTTTCTGCCTCATGAAACTTATCACCCGTTCTCAGTTCTCTACCTATCTGTAGCCCTATGTAACAGATTACATATCTGGGATCCTGATCTGGTATCACATACCCAGGATGTAAAGGATACTGAGAAACAGTTCTGTATAATGAACACACCCGAAGATGATGCATTAGCATGCACTCTCTTCGTTTGGGCGGCACGGGAATTCTGGTAATCCCCAATTTCCTGCTCTGTCTTATAACAATTATAAGTTGGAGCGGGACCAACGTTCCCCAGCTCAGTATAACAAGCGGGTTCGGTCAATAATCCGTATTATTATCTTGATTAAGGCGTGATATGGTCGCTACCAGGAGAGAGAGAGAAGAAAACACTCAGCGTGTGCTCTTGCAAGAATAGATTGGTTATTATTTTATCTAATCAGGATGGCTCCCACTGCTTTTTATCAAATCTTCCTTCAAACCCTAAAAGGAAAGACTAGCCGGGATTAATTACACACTACAAGTTCGCCAATCTTTCAGCCAGGCCGGTGTCGGTACTTTGAGGGAGGTCCCTCGTGCTTTCGCACGAACCTAATTAATATAAACCTCGTTTTCCCAGAGGCGTAACCCCGTTGACACCTTTCTAGACACCTACTTGATCGGCTAATTGTAATGTATAAAACTCTCCCAGGAGTAACTCTTACTCGCAGCGGGTATCGGGATCCAACTATCTCATAGAAGGTATGCAATCTCATTGCAAATTCCAACACTTGAAATTCCCAATAATATTTTGCCCCTAACCTCCTATGACTTTGACAAAGGCCAACAAACCATAGGATGCTAGTCAAGTTCAACCCGTCATTTCCTGATTGAATTAAACCCACCCGCACGGCCCTTGACAAAGGCCAACAAGGTCGCACGACTACCCTAACTCAATCTGCATCATATGCATAAACAGATAAGCACCAGTTAGCTACCGCACACTGCGCCTTGACAAAGGCCAACAAACGCAGCACGAATACTAACTACTACTTATCTGAAATGACGGAGGGCTACGACAGGTTTTTCTGAAAACCTATTGCGTAATGAACTTGATATCGTTGTAGAATCAAATGAATTTTGAAATGGAGTGTTTTTTAGGCTTTTCTAGTTTTTCTAAAGGAGTCACTCCCGGTGAAGGGATCGTCGGTCCTTTCCTCGTGGAATGAGGTGCGGGATATATCATATATATCACTGTGCAAAGCAAAAACTCTTAAAAGCAATCAAAAGACAAACCGAGTGTGTAGCATCTGCCAGTTATTGCTAAAGGAGTCACTCCCGGTGAAGGGATCTCGGTCCTTTCCTCATCGAATAAGGTGCAGGATATATCTCATATACCGCTGTGCAAAGCAAGAACTGTAGCTACCTGTTTTATTTTGAAATTCGATTCTACAACATCTTAGGTTTCTTTTATTTCATTAATCACATTAATGAAGTCCCATCATTTAAGTTAACTAAACATCACAGATAAATACGACGTACACTTATGCCATCCTCATTCGCCTCGATGTCCCCTCGTGCACCGTTAGGTTAGGTAACTAACGGCAGAGCGGGGCAGGGCTAGCGCGGGTGTAAAACATAAGTAACGCCTATATAATATATCATATATACTATATACTGTATCTATCACAGAACATCACATGATCACATCACAGATATCGCAGCAGAAGAATCATATGAAATATTGGATATACTAGGACGTCCGTGTTTTTAATACGAGCCAGTATAAAACACGGATTCCACGGTCGTGATGAATAGCCAAACCCACACCCCTAGACCCCTACGAGAGCGGCAAGCAACCCTACCAATTCTAGAGTTAGGAGACCCGGACTCGACTCCTCGAGTTGGTCTCCCACTGGACTCCAGAACCCGGTTACTTGTGCCCTCCTCCTTGGGTCTATCCTAGTGCGGAAAAGTAAATAATATACAAGAGGTGACAACTTCCGCTACCTGGAAGTGCCCCAATAAAATAATATTACATACAAGTTTTTACATGAATGAAAATGAAAAACACTCATCTCACATAAAAAACCCCGGCTATTCAAACACGACGATCCAATATAACATATCCAGCAACACATAACATCACATGTCATCAACGTAAGTAAATATGCGCATCCCAATTGTCGTTGGCATATAGCAACGAAACCGACGATATCACATATTACACTTACGGTCACAGAAAAGAAAGTGTAAAACTACAACAGTTGGAATCCGCAACAACCTCAGACATCGCATGCCTGACAATTATAAACCCCGCATTTTAGTCTCAAAATCGAAAACACTTTTCAATATCAAGTCGGGCAATTCAACAAGATTCCCGACATCCTGATCGAATACTCGTCGCAAACTTCAGTAGGCAGCCGCACCCCAGATACCGTCAACGAAGTGCACCAAGGCGGAACACCGTTACCGCGAGCACCCGGACGGATGCTTTCGGCGACGGGGTTCTCCTACAGTCACTTGGTCGGGGCTATGGAGTGAGGCTGTCTATTAAGTTTACCCGGCGAATATCCGCGTACGCTACGTGATTGCGACAGACTTTTGATCACATCAAAATTCCGTGGAAACCGATCAAGTGAGACTAAACTGCTACGTTTATAATATTCATTCAGTTATCTCATAACTATTTGTGAATTCCAATTATTGTATCACATTCCAGATAAACAGAAAATGTTAAACTTTCCGATCGAACAATCGAACACCCAAGTTTTCCCGATACTGATCAACACATGAAATAAGTCTAACAACATTCAGTTCGTGCCTCAGTACCAACGGTCCAGCCGTAGAAGGGTCAAGCCAACGCCTCACATGTGGCACGCCGTACTGCCCCAAACCCGAAGGTTCAAAGGGCAGTTCAAGACGGTCACATAATCGAGTTAAGGTTTGTTGTCTTCTAGAGGGACCATCGCGTTACTTGCACTACTTAAAACGTCGTTAAACTACGGAAAAATCCAACACTTGGAAATTTCCCGACAGGGGAAAAATTGGGTATTTATATCCGGTCGAACTTTTTAACATATTCTAAAAACTATCCGGAAAGCCACACAGACAAAATTTGATACCCCGATCGAAACACCGAATCCCCAAAACAACTCCAGAAAAATTCAACTCTTGAAAAAATATTAAAAATACCCAGGAAAACCAGCACTGAAAATTAAGAATTACTGTGCAAATTTCGGAGCACAAAACGACAACAGGGCCGCGGATCCGCCGCATGAGCCTCCTGTAAGGCCGCGGATCCGCGCCCTCTTTAAGGAATCACTTGCTCGAATTTTTCAGTAAACCTTATATCTTCCTGCTTATTTTTCTGAATATTTTTAATCTGGAAAAATCTACGTTTTGAAAAAAGGACAGAGAGCATGGAAATTTTGCGGTTTCGGTTCGTTCGGACTTCAAATCGCGTCTAGACTTCGCCTAAGCCTCTAGCTAGGCTTCGATACCACTGTAGGGTTCCAAGGCATCCTAATGAGGTCTCACAAGGCATCAACCATGCCAATTTAAAAAATCTAGGTGCCGAGAAACCCGACTACGGATCGTTTGCTAGAAAACTAGGCGAAAAAGCTAACTAGTTAACAATTAACTAATGGGATATCGGAAATACAACCTTTGTAGATCCGGTGCTCCACCTCCATAGCTCCGCAATGAAGTCGTCTCCGCTGTCCAAAAAGAATCCGGGCTCTAGAGTCGGCTTCGTCGGAGAAAAAGCGAGCAAGGTCGTCGATGTCCATGCCGAAGATGATCTATGTCGAGGCATCGCTAAATCAAGCTCCACCTTCACCAAGCCCTAAAAACTTGTGAAGGAAACACACTCTACTACTAGGCAAGAGGTAGAGGATGAAGAAATAGGAAGTGGGTAGACTTTAGAATTGGATTTCTCACTCAAATCATCAATCCACCATTGATGACCTCAAGCTTCTTCAAAGAAGAAGATGAAGAAGAAGAAGAAGAAAGTTATGATAAGTGTTTTTTAATAAGAATAATAAAAGCATTCTTATCATAATCTTTACCATGTTTAAGTGTAGAGAGTGAACCAAGGTTAAGTGAAATGGTTAGGGTTAAGCATGAGACAAAATGGTTACAAAAGTCAAAGTCTTCATGAAGCTTCATAATAAGAACAAAGAAAGCCACCATCTTATCTCTTTTGCCTTTTTTTCTCATTTATCTTTTAAATGCAAATGAAAAGATAAATGAATGAATAAAAGAAAACCCCAATCATTTACTTAACCTAGGTTTAATTCATTACACTCAACAAAAAAGATATGTATCATCAAACATGATACAATCAAGTGCACAAAAATCATATCGCATATGCAATGCGCACACCCGAGTGAGAAAATCCATTCAAAGTGAACCGATACTAGTTAATGCAAAGTAATATATCAAATATACAATTATGCATTAAATCATTAAATCAACACTTGATTTAACGATCCGGTCATGTCGCACATAACCGACTGGTATCATCAGTAACAACTTATCGAATCAACACTTGATCCGATAACCCGGCTATATCGCATATAACCGATCAATGTCACATCGCGAGAATCGAATATAGTATCACATACCGTATTATTCTCGGTCCCGCACATATCTCATATGCGCTCCTATTTCGTTTCGCTTGAGCCAGGAAACCTCTGTGTAGGACTCTAAAGACTCGTCAATACGCCGGCAGCAGGTGATGATCATATCAATCACCCACAAGCCGCAAGCGGTCTGCTAAACGTAACGGCCACCCGGGTATTGAGCGATCTGAAGATCGACGAGCAAGCCCGCTCACACTCAAGTGAATCTAACCAGTAACACTACCGTACAGTCCGGTCTGATCGTCTGATATGTCGCATATCTTGCCTAGGGGTGGTAAACGTCAGACCCCAATAGCTCGATAAGTCGTGTCGATATGAGGTCTATAACTGTTCGAGAAACTACTGGTAACACTTACCAGTAAATCTCAGCAACCCTGGCCAGGGATTTCCTGTTATAGCCAATCGAACACAGCGCAACATCAACTCCCTATACCGGGAGAGACGAATCCCCTCCTATCGCTCATTGCCTCCATGTGACTCGGGACTGTACCCAAAAACCACCGTTTTGCACGCCCTCTTGGACGTGGTAAGATGGAAATCAAAGCACAGTGGGAACCACACAAGACTCTATGACGATCTCGGGTCAACAGACTACTCTGTACCAGTGTCACCAGAGAACTGCCATCTGACGTGAGGTATAATACCATCTGGGAGTTCTCGGCGAGTCCGTCCAGTGTACCCAGTCTCTACTGAGCACCCTTATATCATCTCTGATGTCAAACACCGATGGATATGGGATCATCCATCGCCCATCTGTATGGGTCGAGAAGGTACACGCTAGTCTACACTGGTATATCGATGCCCCGTCTCGATACACCCACGACTAGGGACTTTGAAGGATGTACTTACGGACTACCATGTCCCCACTAGTATGATCCGCATCATAGTCCAGGTAGTCAAGTACAGATCCTAAGGGCTTTACCAACATGTAACAGAGAGACAATCAGTATACACGTTAAGGTAAAGAGCAACCAGATAGCATACTATCATGTCGAGCAAGAAAGTCCTCCCTATATATGTCCCGGCATCCACTACAATATACATCCTATGTATAGTAATGGCCTCTAGGGCATACATATAACTAACAGAAATTGAGTTAACTGGAGATTGTATACAAGGTATAGACCACACCTCCAGAGGCCGAGACCCCTACCCCATAGCGAGACCGCCGGTTTATTCATTCTGGCCGCAATTTGCGGCCAGATAAGGGAATTTTTGGGTGAGGTTTGCTTGGGTAGGAGTCTATTATTATTTCTAGGCCAGTGGTATGTATAGTTTTGTAAGTTGTTAGCCTGGGTAGAATCTGGGATGTTATATCGTATTTCTAGTACGTTTGGTTCGCGCGATACGCGAGCGGGTTTCATGATTCAGCGTATCGCGGTGTGTCGGGGTTAGTTTTAGACGCGTGCACACGTTTAGCGTATCGTACACATGCGCGTTTAGTTCGCGACGCGAACGTATCGTTTGACTTCGATATCGCGTTTTGCGAGATAGTTGCTTATATATGGATTCTTGTGTAATTCCAGGTTCGCAGGCGGGTATGTCGGATGAAGCTAAGAAAGGGAAGCAGGTGGTCGGCTACGAGTAGCGCACGACCAGGTGAGTAGATTTAACATCTACGGGAAAATCGCCCGTATGGCGTTAAGCGTCAGGGCGAGTCAGGATATTAGATTGTAGATGTTCATATGGACTGTAGTAGCATACCTTATTGTTGCATATAGAAATGATAGCATAGGATACTGCACTGTCACAAACGGTTCAAGTCGCACGAGCACGATTGATATGCTACACTCACACCGTTAGTGATTGCCATGACACTCACATTATAGGATTGCTATAAATCATATATCATACTGTTTCTACCTTATTGATGTTGTCATGATTTGCCGCATAACAGCATATGTTATATCCATATTTGGGCACATATGCATCACATACCATACTGGTACTACATGCACACTGTATATTCATACCAGTGCACACATATATTGATATCTTCATACCTGCGCACATGCACACTGTATATTCATACCAGTGCACACATATATTGATATCTTCATACCTGCGCACATGCACACTGTATATTCATACCAGTGCACACATATATTGATATCTTCATACCTGCGCACTTACACACTGTACATTCATACCAGTGCACACATATATTGATATCTTCATACTTGCTTAGATTACGTATTGAGATATGTTGTTTCCATGTTAATTCTGGATTTGGGGAACCGTGGATATTTCAAAGAGAATAGTTAATTATTTAAAAACCCGGTTTCCCTTGATATGATATTTCGGTGCGTCCACCATGTGTTTTCTCGGTACTAGAGTGATATATGTGAACCCGAATCGAGGAGTTGGTTGAGGCCGATTATGGGTACATGGTGGACCCGGTATGGTAGCTCGGGACGAGAACGGTTTCGCTGTGTAGTAGACGGTGAGCCTGGCAGAGGGACTACTACCTACCGGTGATTGGTTGAACCTGGCGGTTATCCGGAGGGTACCGACCAGAGTCGATGGATGGATACGGGACGACTCGTACTGCCGAGGACGAGGGCCGATACCGCAGACAGAGCCCGTGGGCTGATCCGGACTGACGGATGCCCTATACAGGAGGATTTACGTGTCGATGCTTGGCACGAGTATTTATTGATATTTTGGGTGCCGATGTTGGGCACTCACGATTATATGAGATTAACAGGATTTGAGGACCGAGGAGGAGGACGACGCCTAAGTAGTATTGGGATTTGGGTGCATTGATGAGTACCGATTTGTTGGACATAGTACCCTCAGAGTCAATTATTGGATCACAGGCACGTGATTGCAATGATTGAGGGGAGGACCTGTCCATGTAGGACAGTCTTACTCGAGATGATAGTATGCTATGTGGTTTATCTTTATCATCGTGTACTGCTTTAGGTGACCTGACAGGTCGCTATTGCACGTTGGTAGAGCCCCTAGGATTCTTGCTTGACGGCCAGCAGTATGAGGGCGATCATATAAGTGGGAGCTGGGGTCTATAAGCATATCCTTAAATGGTCCCTAGTCGTGAGAGTTTCGAGACAGGGCATCGATTCTCCAGAGTAGACTAGTGTATACAGTCGAGACCCCGATGAGGGGCGGTGGCCGGTCTCACAAGCCACTGGTGTCAGTTGGTTCACATAAGATGTATACATGTGCTCATTGGGTTATGAGTACACCGGACAGGACTCGCCGGGAACATGCTAGTTGGTCTTATACCTGACGTCAGATAGCAGTTCCCTGGTGACATGTGTACAGGTTAGTTCATCGACCTGGGGATCGTCATTTGTCTCGTGTGAGTTCCCACTGTACTTTGATTACTACTCTACCACGCTCAAAGGAGACGTGCAAACAGGTTTTAGTTGGGTACAGTCCCGAGCCACATGGAGGCAGTGAGCGGATCTTCAGGGGTTCGTCTCTCCCGGTATTGGGGGTGAGGTCGCGCTGTGTCTAGGAAAGCCATTACACGAAGTCCTTGGCCAAGGCAGGAGATTTACTGGTAGGTATTCCAGTAGTATCTCAGGGTGTTCTGGGCTACACTCCGACACGACTTGTACCGCTTTTGGGGGTCTGACTTTTACCAATCCCCTAGGCCCGCCATGCGATGCTCATAGACGAACGGACCGGACTGTACGGATATTGTCACTGACAGGCTCAGTAGGGTGTCAGGATGAGTTCGCTCATCGACATCCCTTTTGGTCAATAGCTGGTGGCCCGTCACGTATTGGCTTATACCTCTGACGTGCTAGTGGTTAAATCCACAGCCATAGTATTGACGAGTCTTTAGAGTCCACCACACTTACAGTTACTCAAGCTTTCGGGCGAAACGCTGTAGAGGCCGTATGGAGATATGGCAGGGTCCGATCAGATACGTGCGGTATTGCATGGATCAGGATTGGACGATTAGTACTAGAGGCCGTATGCATATATGGCAGGGTTCGATCAGAAACGTGCGGTATTGCACGGATCAAGATCGGACGGATATTACTAGCCGGCTTTGGTTTAAGCCGGAACCTAGTATAGTACAGTGTAGATTTTGTCTCATTGCATTTGTATCCGGTCGGAATACAGATGCGGGTGTGTATGCACAGTATCGGGGTTTTCCTGTAATTTATTACGGGACCAGTTTTCTGGAGTTGCCAGTTTGCATTCCGTTCCGGCCGGTTTTCCTTTGTTCTTTTCCGGCCGGACCTTTTGATGGAGGGTGTTATTTGCAAGTTTGTAAATAGCATATTGTGGAGGGGTTTCCTGCAAATGTATTGATTATGATGGCATCTTTTCTTTTCAACCATCATTTGATTCTCTTTACATCACTTGATTTGTATTAAAGGTGATTAGAGTTTGATTTGATATTGTGATGATGTTTTGGATATGGTCACCCTCCACCTTTTACTACCATCACCTCCCTCTTGCTTATGTCTTTCCCCCTCCACCATTTTCCCACATGATATGGCCGGCTACTTCTTTGAGGGAGAATGAGAGAGTTTCATTTTTGGAGTGTGGCATTTTTGATCTCATTTCATGCTAGGAAAAATGCAAGCACCATTTTTCTTATCTTGATTCCTCCATCATCTTCAAAGGCAACACAACCCCAAAGGAGACACAACTCTACACATTCAACAGCAAATCTTGGGCATGTCGACTTGCCAGCTTCATGCCCGAGTTGCCTCGGTATTGAGGTGGGAGCCCGTAAAAGATGCAGGCGATGTGGTGCACTTCCGGCAAGGAGGCGACGACCGAAGTTTCCGCAGGAGATCGGGATGACGACGAGAAGACCGGAGGACTCGGATCATTCGGTATATCTCTTCCCCATCTTGTAGTTAGCTAGAACTAGTTTAATGGTCCGATCCGGGTGTTTAGTGCGCGGTGGTGCCGGTTTGCTAAGTGCGCAAAATTAAAGTTTATCACCGCTTCCGCATTTGGCCGTCGGATTGACGGCCGGGGCGCCGCCGTGCACTTACAGTGGTATCAGAGCCTCGCCATTAACTTAGTCTAGCTTTGCCTAATGTGTTTTACGTTTCCGATCGAACAAAATCCTGAAACCGCGTTTTCAAGTACTATCAGTTTCTGCCGAAATTTTTTGGAGTCCAAAAATTTTTCAGGTTGTCTCAGAATGATGTGCAGGGAGTCCTAAGAACACTGGAAAAATTTGATGACCTGATATCGCCGTACGACCGCGGAACCGCGGCCATAACCCCTCTTTGGCCGCGGTTCCGCCGCAGGAATGTGGATTCATGTCATCATTTTTTTGCAGTGGGCTTGTGGGCTGAAAATAGGGGTTTTGGTATACTTTGTTTGGGTCCAGAATTTCTTGATGTGCTACAGTAGTACTTGGGGCCCACTTGTTAAAATTTTGATCGATCGGATATTTTTAACACATTATTTCACAGTGTTTACATTATATCTGCAACCGTGAATGTCACTTGATCGGTAAATCCTGTCTAGCTGCTATAGCCCGGTTAGACGGATTTGTGAACGTGACTTTCACATTGATGTTCTGTGATTGTTCTGTGATGTTGCGGATCGGTCGTGGGGATAGCCTGGATGCAATGCTAGTACAGTTTTGTTGTATTATGTACATTTGATATTGCGAGACGAGCGTCCGACATGTGGACTGCCGTCACTGCCTGTTTGTATTATTATTTTGGGGCACGACCAGGTTGCGGTCGATGTGCCCGTTGTATGTATATTTTACTTTCTGTACTAGGTTTACCCCGTGGAGGGGTGCACGGGTAGCCAGGTTCTAGAGGGCAACAAGGCCGCATCTCATGGCATTGAGACGGAGGGGTCTTCACTCTAGGATTGGCGGGCTGTTCGCCGCACTCGTAGGGGGTACAGGTTGACCCAGGGAGGGTGCCCAAGTTACCGGATTCCGTGAAGTGCTGGGTGGTCCATTCATGTTGCTGAAGGGGGCTGCCTCGCTTCAGGTTTTGGCGGGTAACTTGCCGCGCCCGTAGGGGTCTAGGATTTCATTGCACAGGCTATCCACACGACCAGAGGAACGTCGGGTTTCAGTAGTGGCTCTGTTAAACCCGGGGATCCCAGATATCTGTATTGTTCTGTGATGCTGTACATTTCTGTGATGTTACATTTTTATCACGCCTTGAGCGAATATAATATATTGGTATATATATTAGTAGATGTTGTATATGTTTTGCATCCGCGCTAGTCCAGTCCCCGCTCTGTCGTTAGTTAGCTAACCTAACGGGTAATGACGGGACCCAGTGGCGAATGCGGATGGCATATACGTACATCAGTATAATTTCGTTCTTTGTGGTGTGATCAATTGATGGGACTGCATTGATTCGGATCAATGCAACTTAAAAACAAACCTAATCTGATGTTGTTGGAACACTTTTCAAAAAACTGTTATTGCAAAGACGTTCACTTTTGTTTTGCATCGTGGTATTCATTTGGAATATCCTACTCCTCAGTCGACGAGGCAAGGGCCGAGATCCCTTCACGGGGAGTGACCCCTTGGACAGAAGTTTGCGTCAGGGCATTAACTTCACTATAGCCGATTACTTTTGCTTTGCACCGTGGTATTCAGTTGGAATATCCTGCACCTCATTCTATGGGGAAAGAGCCGAGATCCCTTCACCGGGAGTGACCTCTTTAGCAAAGGTTTTCGCCACTATATTTCTAAAAAGCTATCCGTTCCTTCAACGATATCAAGTTCATTACGTTAAAGGCTTTCGCCAGAAACCATTCATAGCCCTCCGTCGTTTCATATGGGTAGTCAATAGTATTCAAGCTGTGTTTGTTGGCCAAAGTCAAGGCACAGTGTTTGGTAGCTGTTGGTTATTCATATGCAGCATAGATAGATGCGTTGGTTTGGAACAGTCGTACTGCCTTGTTAGCCAAAGTCAAGGGTAGGTACGGGTGGATTCAAAACAACCTGGAGAATGACGAGTAGAACTTGACATGTGACTTATGATTTGTTGGCCAAAGTCAAGGTCATAAGAGTATGGGGTAAAAATCACATCGGGAGTTTCAAAAGTACTGAAACTTGCCAGATATGCGCATACCTTCTGGAGTGTGATAGGGTGAGCGGATTCCGTCACGTTATCATGCGATGATAGTTGGATCTCGATTCCCACTGATGAGTTGGTTTACTCCTCGGGTGACCCCGACTAATTCTTCTTTTAGGTTTGGAGGAGAATTTGAGGTACAGTGGGAGGTTTCCTGATTAGATAAATTGGTAACCATTCTGATCTAGGGTAGAGTGCACGCTGAGTGTTTCTTTTCTCTCTCTCTTTGGCAGCGACCATTGACCCGACCCTAAGACTATGACTCAGAGACCAAGTTGACCGAACCTTCTAAAACACAGGCTTTTGGATTGTCACAGTTGCAAACTTCGTTGCCACTCCTACTTTTACCCTTTTCTCCAGGACACCCCGTATTACTACGAACATCCACTTCCATTGGACAAAACCATCGTATGGTTAGATACGAACTCGAAGGAATTTATTCGAGGATGGTTTCCGGTTCTGGAGAAAACGAATAGGACTGTTCAGTTGTCTTTTCCTTTTACCTTCTCTCTCAGATTGCGAGTACTCCTTGGTTTAGGAGATAGTACACCTATTACGCAAATTGGATAGTCTTCTTCCAAACCATAGGCAGGTGCCGACTGGTAGGGAATGAAGAAAGCCAATTAGCCTAAACGGTGTACAGAAGGTATTAAGTTCAGACAAAGCAAGGGATTAGTAAGAGGGCAAAGTAAAGTGCGACTTCTATTCACGACCAAACCAAGCATTTCTTCGCCAATCCTAAATCACCTTTGTATTTCTCCAGGACACTCCGTATCACTACGAAGATCCCAGTTTATTGGATAATCCATCGTATGGTTATATACGAACTCGAAAGGAACTTGTTCCAGTTCGGGGATGGATCCTGGTTCAGGAGAAATAAGAATAAAGTACATTCAGGTGTCTTTTATCTTCACCTTCTCTCGCGTTGCGAGTGCTCCTAGGACTAGGACAGTACACCCTTTATGCTTATTGGATAGTCTTCTTCCAAACCATAGGCTGGTGCCGAACGGTAGGGAAGGAAGAAAACCATTTGGCCTAATAGGGTGTGCAGAAGGTAATGGCTAAAGACATATAAAGGGATTTGGAAAGGTGGCAAAGAATTATAAGGTTATAATTGTGAATCTAGATAATGGAAGAGGCATTACCAAGAATACCCGGATACCCCATCGAAATATTTCAATGTTTCAGTTTCACTGTGTAATGTTAAAAGAAAACTGATTTCCCGATTAGACACTTGCTCCAGGGTATGTGTTTACCAGGTATGAATTCTCACATCTGCATAGTTTTACAGATGATGAGTGGGAGTGAGTTATTGGGAATTAGGTGATCATCCTCATTATATCGGGATTCGTTGTAATTGGTGATATTTGAGGAAGTCACCTGGGTTGTTTGCCGGTCGGCAAATATTTGGTTTTGAATATCCGTTGTTATGCACCAATTTCAAATTGATATATCTGTACGTCTATTTTCACAGAGTGAGATATACCTTTTTGAGATTATGTCCATGACATTTACCTATATCAGTGGATGGTTAGGTAAGGAGCATTGAACAGCGGTGTAATTCTTCATAACCATAGTACAGTTTTCAACCTACGACACACAGTGAAAGAGTTACAAGACTCAGGGGACTTATACAGAGTATTGTATATTGTCTAGTGTCCATTATGACAGAGGGGTTGGTCCTCGTACTATATTCAGTTTACTTATGAGTTCTTTAGTTCTTAGACATGTGTTTCGTAGAAACACAGGGTCTAAGTTTTGAGGAGTTATACGTATAAGAATAAAGTAGAGAACCAGGTGTTGCAAGTATCGGGATTCTTCAAGGTGATCGAAGATGTAGATACTTGTATAAGGTATTCAGTTGATAGTAATGATTAAGAGAACTTGGTTCTTTTTCAGGTTACTCATAACTGGAAGTATTCCTAAGTTGAGTAACGCTGATCGGCCTTCTTCCATTTAGTAGACATGCACTGGAGACAGCTGCATGATTTGAATCTGGTTCAATTAAATCAGTGCCTCTGTTTCTGTATTGGATATAGAACAGTTCATATCTTAACATTGTTAAGGTACGGGGAGTTTTCTGGCTTATGATTAAAACCAGGCTCTGGATAACTCAAGGCACGTTTCTGTAATGGCTGTTTGTGGGTTGACCCAGGCTATGACGAGGGTTGACTTTCTACCATTTGGAAGATCAATAGTGATATTGTTCTTGACTCGCCACATTTTTAAAAGAAATGGATTTTTTCAGAAAACAGTAGTGGGAGTATGGTAGAACTGGAAGTGATTCCAGAACCGCAAACGATTACGGAAGATTTGACAAGAACCTGAAGATTCAATCTGGTTTGACATTCTATTGGCCACTCCGCAGATATGATGGGTAACCTCAGGCACTCGAGAGGTACTTCGGTATGCTCAAGGACGGTGGCAAGGAGGTTCTTGTTTACCCAGACTTACAATTGCTGTCGTTCCAGACTGTGAGACCCGGCAGGAGGATGAGTATAGCGTCGTTCTAAACTAGCTTTAGAAGTGTACGTCTATATGACTCTGCCAGAGGGTTGTCGTAGTCAGTGGGAGCAGCGGAAGCATTGGTGGATTGGTGGCTTATGTTTATTTATAGACTAAAGCAGATACAGCGGAGATAGATCATCTATTTCTGATGTTACAGTCATAGGTTTGACTTCATCAGAATAGGGGATGGATCTGTTAAGAAGGTGGTAGGGTGTGATGTCCTGGTTTTAGGATGACATTCACAGAGTATGAAGTGATATTCCTATACTACGATCGGTTATTCTTTGGTTGTCACACAGTGGTTTCTCCACATAGGACTTGGATATTATATCAAACATTCTGGTTACTGGATCTATGGTTTTAGTTCTAGATTTGGGTGATTTCCCAATCAGGGTACTTAGACAGCATTCTAAGAGTATTTAGAATGGACGACTCCTGGCACGGTAGTGTACCTGCAGGTGATGGAGTCACCCTCTCTAAAGGTGTCTTACAGACTATAGGGGAGAGGGATGTGCATGATTGGCAGATCACTTGCTCAGGCAATTGAGTAAATCATGAGATGTCAAGTACCACACCAGATGTTGTTCTTGCACTAGATGCAATAAGTTGATATTGATCCAATCCTGGAGAAACAGTCGGGAGCAGCTTTAGAACATAAGTAGATGTTCTAGGGAAATGATAACGACAGCCTCATTAAGGACAGGTGATCCAGGCAGATACTGAGGGAGGCATGGCGCAGAATACTGATTAAGTTCAGCTGACAGTACAGTCTATGAAGTTTGGATTTGGAGTTCATTTATGAACTAGGTCCCATCAGACATCCAGACATTCTAAGACAGGTATTGCTCATTTCGGGAGATGGCTTTCTCCGCGAACATGAGATATAGAGAGACATAGAAAGAAACATCAGAGCGGATCCACTCACCGAGGCTATTCCTCGAACGCAATAGTTTCGCAAACGAGCTTTGTGAGACTGACTAGTAGAGGAGTTGGGTGTTCGGTATCACACGGGCTGTGAGTATGCGACATCGCAATAATTAGCCTTGAGTACAAGTGGGAGATTGTTGGAGATAGTGCCCTCAGAGTCAATTATTGGATCACAAGCACGTGATTCCAAAGATTGAGGGGAGGACCTGTCCCAGTAGGACAGTCTTACTCGAGATGATAGTATGCTATCTGGTTTATCTTTATCATCGTGTACTGCTTTAGGTGACCTGACAGGTCGCTATTACACGTTGGTAGAGCCCCTAGGATTCTTGCTTGACGGCCAGCAGTATGAGGGAGATCATATAAGTGGGAGCTGGGGTCTATAAGCATATCCTTAAATGGTCCCTAGTCGTGAGAGTTTCGAGACAGGGCATCGATTCTCCAGAGTAGACTAGTGTATACAGTCGAGACCCCGACGAGGGGCGGTGGCCGGTCTTACAAGCCACTGGTGTCAGTTGGTTCATATAAGATGTATACAGGTGCTCATTGGGTTATGAGTACACCGGACAGGACTCGCCGGGAACATGCTAGTTGGTCTTATACCTGACGTCAGATAGCAGTTCCCTGGTGACATGTGTACAGGTTAGTTCATCGACCTGGGGATCGTCATTTGTCTCGTGTGAGTTCCCACTGTACTTTGATTACTACCCTACCACGCTCAAAGGAGACGTGCAAACAGGTTTTAGTTGGGTACAGTCCCGAGCCACATGGAGGCAGTGAGCGGATCTTCAGGGGTTCGTCTCTCCCAGTATTGGGGGTGAGGTCGCGCTGTGTCTAGGAAAGCCATTACACGAAGTCCTTGGCCAAGGCAGGAGATTTACTGGTAGGTATTCCAGTAGTATCTCAGGGTGTTCTGGGCTACACTCCGACACGACTTGTACCGCTTTCGGGGGTCTGACTTTTACCAATCCCCTAGGCCCGCCATGCGATGCTCATAGACGAATGGACCAGACTGTATGGATATTGTCACTGACAGGCTCAGTAGGGTGTCAGGATGAGTTCGCTCATCGACATCCCTTTTGGTCAATAGCTAGTGGCCCGTCACGTATTGGCTTATACCTCTGACGTGTTAGTGATTAAATCCACAGTCATAGTATTGACGAGTCTTTAGAGTCCACCACACTTACAGTTACTCAAGCTTTCGGGCGAAACGCTGTAGAGGCCGTATGGAGATATGGCAGGGTCCGATCAGATACGTGCGGTATTGCACGGATCAGGATCGGACGATTAGTACTAGAGGCCGTATGCATATATGGCAGGGTTCGATCAGAAACGTGCGGTATTGCACGGATCAGGATCGGACGGATATTACTAGCCGGCTTTGGTTTAAGCCGGAACCTAGTATAGTACAGTGCAGATTTTGTCTCATTGCATTTGTATCCGGTCGGAATACAGATGCGGGTGTGTATGCACAGTATCGGGGTTTTCCTATAATTTATTACGGGACCAGTTTTCTGGAGTTGCCAGTTTGCATTCCGTTCCGGCCGGTTTTCCTTTGTTCTTTTCCGGCCGGACCTTTTGATGGAGGGTGTTATTTGCAAGTTTGCAAATAACACATTGTGGAGGGGTTTCCTGCAAATGTATTGATTATGATGGCATCTTTTCTTTTCAACCATCATTTGATTCTCTTTACATCACTTGATTTGTATTAAAGGTGATTAGAGTTTGATTTGATATTGTGATGATGTTTTGGATATGGTCACCCTCCACCTTTTACTACCATCACCTCCCTCTTGCTTATGTCTTTCCCCCTCCACCATTTTCCCACATGATATGGCCGGCCACTTCTTTGAGGGAGAATGAGAGAGTTTCATTTTTGGAGTGTGGCATTTTTGATCTCATTTCATGCTAGGAAAAATGCAAGCACCATTTTTCTTATCTTGATTCCTCCATCATCTTCAAAGGCAACACAACCCCAAAGGAGACACAACTCTACACATTCAACAGCAAATCTTGGGCATGTTGACTTGCCAGCTGCATGCCCGAGTTGCTTCGGTATTGAGGTGGGAGCCCGTAAAAGATGCAGGCGATGTGGTGCACATCCGGCAAGGAGGTGACGACCGGAATTTCCGCAGGAGATCGGGACGACGACGAGAAGACCGGAGGACTCGGATCATTCGGTATATCTCTTCCCCATCTTGTAGTTAGCTAGAACTAGTTTAATGGTCCGATCCGGGTGTTTAGTGCGCGGTGGTGCCGGTTTGCTAAGTTCGCAAAATTAAAGTTTATCACCGCTTCCGCATTTGTCCGTCGGATTGACGGCCGGGGCGCCGCCGTGCACTTACACGATTATACTTTCCACGATTATACTTTCCACGATGACATTCCGTGTAGATGTTATATTTCCCATGCTCAGTATGTAGTAATTGATATCTCATCCTGTATCTATTGTACCTGATATAGTACACATGCTTGCATGATCATTGCATACCCTGTTCATTCTATATAGGGTTGTTAGATTGCATTGCTATACCTGATCATTGCATACCCTGTTCATTCTATATAGAGTTGTTACATTGCATTGTTATACCTGATCATCACATTTCTTGCACATCACATGGAGATGTTATTAGATCGCACTTGTTGCATGATTTGAGCATCCAGTTCATCATATAGATGTTATCTGTTGATATAGGTTAGAGTATCGTAGCACGTGCATACTCGCGATTACCTTTATATGTTATCTTCTATTCACGAGTTGGCAACTCACCCCCGTTGTGCTACAGTGTTTGCAGGTTGCCCTTCAGAGTAGTCGCGGCAGGCTGCGTTCTTGCATCTTTTTGACACAGATACCCCTACAGTTGGTGTACTAGCTCTTTTGCTGATAGGTGGGTTTTATGCGGTATCTGGTTATCTTTCAGTTATGTACATTGTTATATCTAGTACTCTCCATCTACCACTTATGTGTTGACTTAGAGACCAGTTGTGAGGACGATGTATATTATTCTGTATTCTGGCGTCGAGCTCGTTGTGAGCCGACTTTACTTATGCAGTTTATTCTATCTGTGATGTTTCCCACCTGTTGCTCATTTTCTTCGCTACGGCGTCGTATATTGTTATCTTGGTGATTGTCTACTTATGATTTCTTGACATCTTAGTATTTGGTTCTATCAAAAGCTTAAAACACTCTATACTTTTACTGGTTTGATTTCTGGGTTTCGTCTTACTTAGTCGCGTTACGCCTGTAGACGTTACGTGGTTAAGTGCCGGTCACGGGCCAAACTTTGGGTCGTCACAAAGTTGGTATCAGAGCCAGGTTTTACCTTCGGAGTGTAGGATGACCCTGGTATGATGGAGTAGGTAGCTGCAGCAGAGTGGCGTAGCGTGCGTATGTTCCGCGGCATACTCACGACACGGTACTCCGCCTAAGCGACCTTAGGACTTATTGATTGAATTTCCTTCATGATCGTATACATCCTTATGATTCGATTTTCGTACCCTCATCAAATCCTACCTTCTTTTCAGCCATTATGCCGCCAAGGACTACGAGGGTGCAGAGAGAGGCCGGAGAGCCGAGGTTCGAGTTGATTTATCTGAGACGAGGACGGATCCGAGTAGTACCCATGTTGTACCGGGACAGATTATTTCTCCTACGACAGATCAGATAGCTAGACTAGTGGCAGAGATGCAGAGCTTGCGCCAGACGATGAGCTCATTGGTAGAGGTCGTTCGAGCGCAGCGACAGATTGTTGCCACCCCTGTTACCCAGTTGTTCCTTGCGATCATTGTTAGTTATATGTATGCCCTAGAGGCCATTACTATACATAGGATGTATATTGTAGTGGATGCTGGGACATATATAGGGAGGACTTTCTTGCTCGACATGATAGTATGCTATCTGGTTGAACTTTACCTTAACGTGTATACTGTTTGTCTCTCTGTTACATGTTGGTAAAGCCCTTAGGATGTGTGCTTGACTACCTGGACTATGATGCGGATCATACTAGTGGGGACATGGTAGTCCATAAGTACATCCTTCAAAATCCCTAGTCGTGGGTGTATCGAGACGGGGCATCGATATACCAGAGTAGACTAGCGTATACCTTCTCGACCCATACAGATGGGCGATGGATGATCCCATATCCATTGGTGTTTGACATCAGAGATGATATACGGGTGCTCAGTAGAGACTGGGTACACTGGACGGACTCGCCGAGAACTCCCAGATGGTATTATACCTCACGTCAGATGGCAGTTCTCTGGTGACACTGGTACAGAGTAGTCTGTTGACCCGAGATCGTCATAGAGTCTTGTGTGGTTCCCACTGTGCTTTGATTTCCATCTTACCACGTCCAAGAGGGCGTGCAAAACGGTGGTTTTTGGGTACAGTCCCGAGTCACATGGAGGCAATGAGCGATAGGAGGGGATTCGTCTCTCCCGGTATAGGGGGTTGATGTTGCGCTGTGTTCGATTGGCTATAACAGGAAGTCCCTGGCCAGGGCTGATCAGAGAATTGCTTGTAAGTGTTACCAGTAGTTTCTCGACCCGTTATGAGCCTCATATCGACATGACTTATCGAGCTATTGGGGTCTGACGTTTACCACCCCTAGGCAAGATATGCGACATATCAGACGATCAGACCGGACTGTACGGTAGTGTTACTGGTTGGATTCACTGGAGTGTGAGCGGGCTTGCTCGTCGATCTTCAGATCGCTCAATACCCGGGTGGCCGTTACGTTTAGCAGACCGCTTGCGGCTTGTGGGTGTTTGATATGATCATCACCTGCTGCCGGCGTATTGACGAGTCTTTAAAGTCCTACACAGAGGTTTCCTGGCTCATGCGAAATGAAATAGGAGCGCATATGAGATATGTGCGGGACCGAGAATAATACGTGTATGTGGTACCGTATTACATTCTCGCGATGAATGTATCAGAAAGGTTGTATGCGATATAACCTAGTTATCGATTCAAGCGTTGATTCGATAAGCCGATACATTGAATACTAGTCGGTTGTGTGCGACATGACCGGATCATTGAATCAAGTGTTGATTTAATGATTTAATGCATAATTATATATTTGATATGTTACTTTGCACTAACTAGTATTGGTTCACTTTAAACGGATTTTCTCACTTGGATTGTGCACATTGTATATGTGATATATTTTTTGTGCACTTGTATGTATCATGTTTGATGATGCATGCTAACTTGTGTTTTGTGTGAAGATTAAACCATGGTTGTGAGAGTGGTTAGGGTTTTATTTTCCATTACTTATTTATTCATTTATTTATTTGTTTATACATTTTGGAAAATAAATGGAAAAGAGAAAAGAATGGTGGCTTTATTTGTTCTTTAGTTGAAGCTTCATGAAGCTTTGATAAAGTCAACCATTCTTATCTCATCCTTAACCCTAACCATTCCCACTAACCCTAGTTTAGTCTCTACACTTGACCATGGTTAATTTTATGATAAGAATTCATTTTCTTTTCTTTTTCAATGAACTTATCATAACCTTTTTCCATCTTCTTCTTCTTCACTTCAAGAAGAAGCTTGCTTCATCAATGGTGATTGATGAAAACAAGTGAGAAATCCAATTCTAAAGTCTACCCACTTCCTATTTCTTCATCCTCTACCTCTTGCCAAGTAGTAGAGTGTGTTTACTTCACAAGTTTCTTGACTTGGTGAAGTCGGAGCTTGATTTAGCGATGCCTCGACGTAGATCATCTTCGGCATGGACATCGACGACCTAGCTTGCCCATTCTCCGACGAAGCCGACGCTAGAGCTCGGATTTGATTTGGACAGCGATGAGGACCTCATCTCGGAGCCGTGGAGGTGGAGGACCGGATCTACAAAGGTTGTATTTCCGTATCTCTTAGTTAATTGTTAACTAGTTTACTTTTCGCCTAGTTTTCTAGCAAACGATCCGTAGTCGGGTTTCTCGGCACCTTGAATTTTTGTAATTGGCATGGTTGATGCCTTGTGAGACCTCATTAGGATGCCTAGAAACCCTACAATCATCATGCAGTATTCCGTCCCCTACATAGCACCGGTGGAGGCAGCCCCAGTTTATGAGACACGTCTTCCAGAGACCGTGAGAGTTTCGGAAAAGTTGTGGAATCGTACTGGTGTATCAGCCCAGAGCAGAGGCTTAGGACGAGGACAGTCGTTTGGCTTCCATCCCCAGGCAGGACAGCATTCAGTGCGTAGGTGTTTACGATGCGGAAGCCTTCAACACCTCATCAGGCAGTGTTCCTTCACAGCACGTCAGGGTCGTGTTCTGAGACGTCGTGGACGCGGAGGGTTTGCACAGAGGGGTCAGGCTAGTAGAGGAAGAGTTCGATCAGTCGCAGATGAAGGACAGGCACACGTTTTCGCTTTGACTCATCGGGACGCGCGGGCGTCCAATGCGGAGCCTACAGGTACTCTTTCAGTATGTCCTTTTGTTGTACTCGTATGTTTACACACTTCGTGCCGAGTTTAGGACGAGAGTCGTGCTGGGTAGATTAACCGTTTGTTGTGTTAACTTATGTCAGCAATCCTTTTGTTGCGCGACACGTACTTCGGTCGTGTGCCCATCGGATAGGAGATAGAGATTCGTCTGTCATTTGAACCTCCTAAAGAGGTTGGATTTGGCAATCTCCTGGGCACGGACTGATTAGCTACGTGCTAGGTATTGTGGGCTACCATGAGGAAACAGTTAGGTCTTGTTTTCCCGGGCAAGTCAGTCCTTGTGGTGCAGGTGGATAGTGGTGCCGCCTCTTACCGCTTGAATTCAGCCTTGTTCGCTAGTCGGCACTGAGGAGATGTCGTAGATTCTTGGAGTTTTTCGTGATGTTGTAGCCACAGTTGGGTTGTTGGACCGGTTTTCTTTCGTGCGAGAATTTTTCCGACGTCGTTCCAAGATGAGCCGGCGAAGCTTAAGGAGCTAAGGATCTTCTGCAGAGTGGTTGTGGAGGGAGTTGTGCGTCTGAGTGTTTCGCATTTAGGAAGCTCCTATTTCTGTTCGTCCAGGAGGAAAACGACAGATTGAGGTTGTGTTGATGGATCGTCTTTTGAATCGGCTTACGGTGCGGATATGTATCCTGTACCTCGCACTGACGAATTCTTCGATCAGCACCAGAGTGCGAGACCTTGTCTAAGTTCGTTTGGGATCAGGTCGTCATTGTTGTGGGTCCGGAGTAATGACATTCCGAAGACTGTCTTGTGCGCGCGACGGGCTTTGTGTGTTTTGGGTGTGTCACTGGACTCACCAATGCTCTAGTAGCATTCGTAGGTATGATGAACTGGTTTTCTTCGGGCCGTTCCTCGACTAGTTATTGTTGTGTTATTTACGATATCCTGGTCTTTTTAGTGTGTCTTGAGGGATAGGAGTAGCACTCGAGGATCTGTTTTATGGATACTGGGAGAGCCCCAGCGGTTTACTAGATTCTCGGAGTGTTCCCTTTAAGCTTTTTTTGTTGACTCCTAGGTTTTGTAGTTACGGAGACGAATTGGTATGGTTTCGAGGAAGATCGTGGCCATACAGCTTGGACCCAGACTTGTGAGCAGAACGGAGGTCCGTAGATTTTTGGGCTTAGTAGGTTTTTACTGCCGTTTCTTCCAGGATTGCTAGTGTAATGCTGCCCCGTTGACTAATTGACTGGAATGGAGGTTTCTTTTCTTTGGACTGAGGCTTGTGTGCGGGGTTTCCGCAGTTGAAGACTCGGTTAACAACTGCTTCAGCCCTTTCCTTGCTTTTTGGTTCGGGCGACCTTGTGGTTTAACTGTGATGTTTTGTGAGTAGGACTCGAATGTGTACTGAGGTGACACAATGGAGTTATCGCTTTTGCTTCTTTACATTTGGAGGAAGTACGAGAAGGATATCCCACTCATGATCTGAAGATGGCCGCGATGGTTTTGCGTTGGAGATTAGAGACACCACTTGTTTGAGAGTCGTGTCAGATTTTCACGGACCACCAGAGTTAAAGGTACACCTTCCTGCGGCGGAATTTGATTGTTGTGATAGTCCTCCGCAGATTCACAGTTCTTGTGCGATCGTTGAGTACAGCATAAGTTTGTCTCTTCTGAGGAGACAGCTTGCTCATGTCCGCGCCCGACCACGTTTCTTAAATCGCTTTCGCGAGACACTGCCCGCCGACGCTCGTTCGTCAGAGATATTGGAGCCTACTCGGCTGGGTAATGATTTTGGAATCCTTGACTTGTGGCAAGGGTGTGCTAGGCTAGAGAGACACTTGTGTACCTAATGTTATAGGGAAGAGATGAGGAATCCTAGGGCAGGCACATCGGTTAACTCTCTGTACTCATTCAAGTCCCACCAACTGTTAACGTGACTTGTAAGGTAGTAACAGGTGGGCAGGGTTAGAAAGAGAAGTCTCGGGATTCGTTTCAAGGTGTCTGTCTTGTTGTGTGCTTGAGTTGAGCAACTGAGACTGACGGGAGAGTTGCAACCTTTAACCGTTCCGAAGAGGGAACGAGAGCAGATCTCCCCGAAATTCGTTATGGTGTCCACCCAGGTTTAGTTAAGATGTGACTCCTTTCGGATGTTTGTCATCCGGTGATACTCAGTTTGCTCAGTCGTTATTGTTAACTTGTGCGTATGTAGAAATTGTTGTCGGCAGTTGGGGATCGTCTTTTGCCATCGATAGGGTTCTCCTTTGATAGCAGTTATCAGGATGACACTCCAATTGGTAACCTTTAGGTTTAGAGGTTAGGTCATGTCGATCACCAGTCTGTTTTCTTAACTCCGTGTTATAGGATTATTGGACCTCAGCTAGTTTACAAATTTCGGAAGTGACCCGGTTGTTTTGGGTCAAGATGAGAATGGTCTATTGCGGATAGAGATCAGATGCTGACCAAGAGGGTCGCAGATTCAAGTTCGCAATGGCAGATTCTGTATTCCCACGGAAATTTCCGATAAATGACATGTTGAGTTTTGGGAAGTTTTCCAGGATAGTATGTCTTTTTAGGATCCCTAAGGCGAGTTGGTTCGTTACCTTAAGTTGGGCACTTCCACCCAGATTATTGAATATTCACCCCGTATTCCCCATGTCGATACTTTGCAATTACCTTCAGGACCTTTCTTTTGGATTTAGCGCCAGACCATTTAGTTCGAACGTGACCCTTCGTTCACCCAACAGCCAGTTGAAATTTTGGACCGGCAGGTGAAGAAACTTCGATCGAAGGTCTTGCCATCAGAGAAGGTATTTTAGTGCATCCCAAACGGTGAAGAGATCACTTTTGAGGCTGAGGGCGAGATGCGGAAGAAGTTCCCTCATCACTCTGAAGGTATGCGTAGCTTTGTATTTTAAAATTCGGGGACGAATTTTCTTTAAGGGGGGAAGATTGTAACACCTTAGGTCGTGTTTAGGGGTTAATTATATTTTAATAGATAGTTTTTGGTAAAAAGTTTACCAAATTAAGTTTCTGATATTTTATTATAATTAATGAATATTTTATTAGGATTTTTCTAGGCACACACACACTTGTGCATGTAAACTAGGGTTTAGATTTGGGGTTAAAACCATGATTAACAACCATGGTGGGTTAACCTATTTGTATTAAGTGTTTTGGGCCTTAATAGGGTTTTATTTATTTGAGTGTTTTGTTTATTTGTTTTTCTTTTCTTTTCTTTTGTTGACTTGGTGCATGAGAGAGGGAGTATGGGCATGGCTTGAGCCATGCTCATTAAATGAAGAGAGAGGGAAAGAGAGAGGGGGGGTTTTGACTTGGGGCCTCATTTCTTTCCTCATTTTTCCTCACAACTCATACAAACACACTCAGCTGAGAGAGAGAGAGAGAGAGAGAGAGAGAGAGAGAGGCAGCATCAGCAGCAGCAGTAACAACAGCAGCAGCAGGCGGCAGCAGCAGCAGCAACACCAACAGCAGCCCCCAGCAGCTGCAGCAGCACTCCCATCTTCTCCACCTCCTTTCTCCTTGCACCTAGGGTCTTATAAGGTATAGAATCTGAGCCCAACTTCTTGTTTGCTTAACGTATGTGTAGTTTAGCTTCGGTTTGTGTAAAAAGTGAGATTTTGTGCTTGAAATGGTGATTTGTGTGAACTTATGGTTTAGTGTTGTTAGTGTTAATTAATCTAGCCTAATTAGGTGTTATTAAGACCATTTAAACCTAGATAGACCCCATATTACACCAAAATACCATAGGGTTTCTAATTGTGCAAATTTAGCGTTTTTAAGTGAACTTTTTGGATTTCTGTGATCCCGAGTAGTTCAGGTTGAAATTGAGTTAACTGGAGCTTGTATACAAGGTATAGACCACACCACCAGAGCCCGAGACCCCCACCCCATAGCGAGGCAGCCGGTTTATTCATTCTGGCCGCAATTTGCGGCCAGATAAGGGAATTTTTGGGTGATGTTTGCTTGGGTAGGAGTCTGTTGTTATTTCTAGGCCGGTGGTATGTATAGTTTTGTAAGTTGTTAGCCTGGGTAGAATTTGGGTTGTTATATCGTATTTCTAGTACGTTTGGTTCGCGCGATACGCGCGATACGCGAGAGGGTTCCATGATTCAGCGTATCGCGGCGTGTCGGGGTTAGTTTTAGACGCGTGCACACGTTTAGCGTATCGTACACATGCGCGTTTAGTTCGCGACGCGAACGTATCGTTTGACTTCGATATCACGTTTTGCGAGATAGTTGCTTATATATGGATTCTTGTGTAATTCCAGGTTCGCAGGCGGGTACTTCGGACGAAGCTAAGAAAGGGAAGCAGGTGGTCGGCTACGAGTAGCGCACGACCAGGTGAGTAGATTTAACATCTACGGGGAAATCGCCCGTATGGCGTTAAGCGTCAGGGCGAGTCAGGATATTAGATTGTAGATGTTCATATGGACTGTAGTAGCATACCTTATTGTTGCATATAAAAATGATAGCATAGGACACTGCACTGTCACTAACGGTTCAAGTCGCACGAGCACGATTGATATGCTACACTCACACCGTTAGTGATTGCCATGACACTCACATTATAGGATTGCTATAAATCATATATCATACTGTTTCTACCTTATTGATGTTGTCATGATTTGCCGCATAACAGCATATGTTATATCCATATTTGGGCACATATGCATCACATACCATACTGGTTCTACATGCACACTGTATATTCATACCAGTGCACACATATATTGATATCTTCATACCTGCGCATATGCATACTGTATATTCATACCAGTGCACACATATATTGATATCTTCATACCTGCGCACATGCACACTGTATATTCATACCAGTGCACACATATATTGATATCTTCATACCTGCGCACATGCACACTGTACATTCATACCAGTGTACACATATATTGATATCTTCATACTTGCTTAGATTACGTATTGAGATATGTTGTTTCCATGTTAATTCTGGATTTGGGGAACCGTGGATATTTCAAAGAGAATAGTTAATTATTTAAAAACCCGGTTTCCCTTGATATGATATTTCGGTGCGTCCACCATGTGTTTTCTCGGTACTAGAGTGATATATGTGAACCCGAATCGAGGAGTTGGTTGAGGCCGATTACACGTACATGGTGGACCTGGTATGGTACCCCGGGGCGAGAATATAGATGAACCATGCATCAAGAAACTTTCGAGAAATTCAAGGAGTATAAACTTGAAGTGGAAAAACAAACAGGTTTGAGCATCAAGAAACTTCGATTAGATCGAGGTGGAGATTATTTGAGTACAGAGTTTTCAGGCTTCTTAAAAGAGAATGGGATTCTCCCTCAGCTCACTCCCTCTTACACACCACAGCACAACGATGTGTCGGAATGGAGGAATCGTACCTTATTAGATATGGTACGGTCCATGATGAGTGATGCTGAGTTACCGCTTTCCTTTTAGGGGCATGCATTGGAGACAACAATGTATCTGTTAAACATGGTTCCAACCAAGACCGTGTCTACCACTCCATATGAGATATGGTGTGGAAAGAGACCATCTCTTAAAAGAGTTAGGATATGGGGTAGTCCGGCTTTTGTCAAAAAGAAGAATCCAGACAAACTCGAGACACGATTGGTCATGTGTAAAATTATAGGATATCCAAAACATTCATATGGATATCTATTCTACCACAAGGAGGAACAAAAGGTGTTTGTTTCTCAACATGCCACATTTTTAGAAAACGAAATTTTTACAAATAGTACTGATGGCAATGCGGTAGAACTAGAAGTGGTTATAGAGACACAAATTACACATGACGAATTGGTTGAAACTGATGTGTTTCTCACAGACAAACCCCAGCCGCTCCGGAGATCTAGTAGAACTTCTCGCCTACCAGAGAGATACTATGGGTTTCTCATTGATGGTGATAGAGAAGATTGCATCATGGATGATGATGACCCTACTAGTTTTCAGCAAGCTATCACGAGTGGTGACTCAGTGAAGTTGCTGGATGCCATGAGATCCGAAATGGAGTCTATGTACACCAACAAAGTATGGACTTTGGACGTTGCAACTCTTAGGATAAAACCCGTAGGGTACAAATGGATCTTTAAAAGAAAGATTGGAGTAGATGGACAGGTAGAGACCTATAAAGCAAGGCTTGTAACGAAAGGTTTTCATCAAAGACCAGGATTGGACTATGATGAAACTTTCTCTCCAGTAGCAATGCTTAAATCCATTCGGATCCTACTTGCAATTTCTGCTCACTATGACTATGAAATCTGGCAGATGGACATAAAGACTGCATTTCTAAATGGTGATTTAGAAGAATATGTTTTTATGGATCTGCCAAAGGGCTTCATTGACAGTGGGAGCAGCGGAAAAGCATGTAGGTTGCTTAAATCCATTTATGGATTAAAGCAGGCATCACGGAGCTGGAACATCTGTTTTGATGATACAATCAAAGAGTTTGATTTTGTCAAAAATATAGATGAACCATGCATTTATAAGAAGATTGTAGGGAGTACTATCACATTCCTCGTATTGTACGTGGATGCTATTCTCTTGATAGGAAATGATATTCCTATGCTACAATCGGTCAAACTATTCTTATTACAAAGGTTCTCCATGAAGGAACTGGGTGATGCCTCTTGCATTTTGGGTATTAGGATCTATAGAGATAGATCCAAGAGGTTATTGGGATTGTCCCAATCAAAATACATTGACACCATCCTAAAAATGTTTAGTATGGATGATTCAAAGCGTGGTGCCTTGCCCGCTTGCCATGGAATCACTCTCTCTAAGGACTTCTTTCCGAAGACTGATGAAGAGAGAGCTCGCATGAGCATTATACCCTACGCTTCAGCCGTAGGATCTATAATGTATGCGATATTATGTACTCGCCTTGATGTAGCTTATGCACTAGCTGTAGTAAGCAGGTATCAATCCAACCCAGGGGAGAAACATTGGATAACAGTGAAGAACATTCTTAAGTACTTGTGAAGGACTAAAGAACTGTTCTTGGTGTATGGTAATGGAGATCTCCAAATGGAGGCCTTTACCGATTCCAGCTTCCAAAGTGATAAGGATGACAGCAAATCTATCTCAGGGTCTGTATTTACCCTCAATGGAGGGGCGTTAGTTGGAAGAGTTCCAAACAGGATACCGTTGCAGACTCCACGATAGAAGCTGAGTATATTGCTACAAATGATGCTGCCAAGGAAGACGTCTGGATGAGGAAGTTCGTCGCGGAACTAGGAGTAGTTCCAACCATTGTTGATCCAATACCATTGTATTGTAATAATAATGGGGTTATAGCGTTGGACAAAGAACCCAAGTCCCATCAGAAGTCTAGACACATCCTGAGGCGATATCATTTGATCCGGGAGATAGTAGATCGCCACGAGATCGAGATTCGGTGAGTTGGTACAAAGAATAACACCGCGAATCCACTCACCAAGGCCCTTCCACAGCCGCAGCAGGAGCAACTTTTTGAGATGTTGGGTATAAGATACGCCAATAATTGGCCTTAGTGCAAGTGGGAGATTGTTGGATATATATATGCCCTAGAGGCCATTATATGTATAGTGGATGCTTGGACATGTATACACACACATAGAGAGAGAGATGGCTTTCTTGCTCGATATGAAAGTATGCTATCTGGTTTACTTTATCTTGACATGTTCATTTGATCATGCATCTTACTCATTTGGTACATGTTGATAAAGCCCTTAGGATATTTGCTTAACTACTGCGACTATGATGCAGATCAGACTAGTGGGACACGTGTAGTTTATGAGCATATCCTTGAACTGTTCTTAGTCGTGGGTGTATCGAGACGGGGCATCGATATTCCAGAGTAGACTAGCGTATACTATTCTTGTCTCATACGATGGGCGATGGATGATCACATATCCATCTGGTGTGATGACACCAAAGATTGTTTGCGGGTGCTCAGTGGAGACTGGGTACACTGAACAGACTCGCCGAGAACTCCTATTTGGTATTATATCTATTGTCGGATAGAAGTTCTCAGGTGACACCGGTACAGCTTATTCTGTAGACCCGAGATCGTCATAGAGTCTTGTGTGTCCTCCCACTGTACTTTGATCTCCACCCTACCACGGCTCTACCGAGTCATGCAAACAGGTGAATTTTGGATACAATCTCGAGGCACATGGAGGCAATGAGCGATAGGAGGGATTTTGTCTCTCCCGGTATTGGGTGTTGATGTTGAGCAATGCTCGATTGGCTATAATAGGAAGTCCCTGGCCAGGGCTGCTGAGATTTACTGATAAGTGTTATCAGTAGTTTCTCGATCTGTTATGAGCCATACACCGGCATGACTTATTGAGTTATTGGGGTCGACGATGCCATCCCTAGACTCGATATGCTACATATCTGATAATGAGACCGGACTTTACGGTAAGTGTTTCCAGTTGGCTCGACGGGAGTTTTGACAGCTTCGCTTGTTTTCTTCTGATTGTTCAATATCCGGGTGGCCGTTACGTTTAGCTGACCACTTGATGCCTGTGGGTGTTTGATTTGATCATCACTTACTGCCGGCGTATTGACGAGTCTTAGAGTCCCACACAGTAGTTTCCTAGCTCAGGAGAAACGATGTGGTGTGCATATGAGATATGCGCGGAGACCCGATTAATTGCGTGTATGTGATACCGTATATTAATCGGGCGTTTTTCTATTGGTCGGGTCGTATATGATATGACCGGTTTGTTAAATCAAGTGTTTATTTAACATTGACTTTTAGCTCACTTATTTATTAAACCCTTTTTCAAAAGTGATGTATGCATGCATGTATGCACATGTTGATGTGTATGGGCACATACATGCATACATAGTATCATGGTTGTTGATACACTTGAGATGGTAATGTAAGACTCACATGGTGAATAAATATGTATTTATATTTGATTTTCAGTTAAAGAAAAGGAAAATGAAATAGAATTTTCACATGGTCAATGTTTCTACACACTTCCTTCACTTAACCATGAGTTTAACCCTTGATTTATTTTCCTTTGTTGCTTTAACTCATATGCAAAATATCTACATATTTTGTTTACCATAGTTTGAGATGAGAGTGTGAATATATATATATATATATATATATATATATATATTTCTCTTCTCATTTTCTTTTATCTTGATCATTATCTTTTGACCTTTTGCCATCTCCTTCTTCTTCCTCAAAGCTCTTTTGAAATTTCTAGTGAGTGAGGATCATAAAAAGAAATGGTTTTGAATAGAGAAAAGAAACCACATCACCATTCTACACTACTTTAGCCCATTAGTGTAAAGTGTTTGCTTCATTCTCATTCTTGATCTAGTGAAGCAAGGAGTTTTGCGCAAAGGGACTTCGGGTGGATCATCGTGGACTAGGAAGGCCTCTAGCGATCCGTTTCAAACTCACAAAGATCCAAGGAGTCACCAAGGGAAGTCTACAAAGGTTGTAATTTCTCCACTTGGTGATAGTGTAACATTTCAGAAAATATAAAATATTATTTTTAGAATTTAATATTAAAATAATATTTTTCCCGAAAACTGCCCGATTTGCGAAATTGGGGTTTTCGAAAAAGGGTATAAATATATACCGATAATTATGAAATAAATGGAAATTTAAAATGATTTATTCATTTAAAAATATATTTAAAGGATTTGGAATTTTTAAAATTTATTATATGCAGTTTGGATAAAAACCCGATTAGTGCACTGCTAATCGCGATTAAGCAAAATCCGTGTTTTTACAGTTTTCATGGTTAGTGCACCGTGACATGTTTCATTTGGTTACATGTTCATTTGTGTTGTTTTATGTTATTGTTTTATTATGGTGAGAAGAAGAAAAGAAAGGGTTTAATAAAAGGTGTCATGATGACTTGGGGGGAGAGAGAGGGGACATCAAGATGAGAGGTAAGCATGCTAGGGGAGAGAGAGGGGGGGGGAGAGGAAGAGAGGTAAGGCTCCACCCCTACCTCATCCTGCACTCTTCACTTCATTTCATTTCTTCAACTCTCTCATCCTTCTTCATCTTCTTCTTCCTCCACATCACTACCCATGGAAACCATCTCCAAAACCTAATCAAAACCCCAAACTCCTTTCATTAAAAATGATCTCCACCTCACCCTCATCATATTGAACCCATGAAAGTTAGATTTTGAAGACATGAGACTTCTAGGGTTTTTCTTGGTGGCATTAATGAGGTATAATCCCTTCCATTTAGTTTAGTTATGTATTCATAGCATTTTAGTTTAGTTTAGAATTCGTTTAGTGATGGATTTGTGATGTTGGAAATTTCAAGAGAGGAATTAGGGCTTGTATGGAATTGGTGTTGGGTAGTGGCTGCTTACAGACCATAGTGTCGACTTTACTGGCCAATAACCTGAATTGAAAACAAAACACGAACTTAGATTTTTCCCGACATCGAATATTGACAGTTTGTGATAGTATTATGGAATCTGGAGTAACCCGGGGGCACTAAAAATAATTTAGCAAAGACACTGAGGTAAGCAGGTGATTGTGAGTGTACCCTAGTGACCCGAGACCCTCCCATCACTAAGTGGCTGCGGATTTATTCGACTTGGCCGCAAGTGGTGGGTGTGTGGTGTGGATTTTGGTATATGGCATTGTTATCCTATATCTAGAGCAACCCCATATGCAAAATTGGCTAGTTTTACCTGATGGAAAATCTGGGATGGATTTCTCATGTTGCTGAATTTATGTTTTCCATATTTGAATGCTTGGTTTTGGTAATTTGTGTTGTATTTGGTTGTTAGGCGTTTGTACGTCAACAACAAGGTTTGTTTGATTTTTTTGCATGCATAGGCTATAGGTTCTAACCTATGAGCGCACCGTGTGCCGTATCGGTTTTTCGGATTCGATTTTAATAGCGATTGCGACTGTGTATTTTTGTAGGTACCTTCACGTGGATTCCAAGACGATAGAGTATGGCGTCATCGATTCGGAAAGCAAGAATCAAGGTGAGTGGATCTATATCCACGGGGGAAGTCGGATGGATGGCGTATAGCACGCCCGCAAAGTTTTGGTGGAAACCGATTTGTAGCCTATGGTTAAAAAAAACCTAGATTAGGAAACTAAGGTTAGAGTTAAAAGATTGTTAATGAAACCATATTATAAACTAAAGGATAGTTAGAAGTGTTTTTATACGACTAATATGTGATGACGGAATTTGAGGATGACGTTTGACGATATTGTCATTTAGGGTACTATAGGACTAGATAGCCAACGTAATTGTGTCATCCGAACCATTCCTATTTCCAAACCGAAGAATCATATGCATCTTTTAAACAGATACCTTGAGGGACGTTACGGATTTTCAAACGATATCTTTTTCTTAAAAACACCGTAACCCCTACTTTCAAAACTATTTTCGCACCTTTTAAAAACTGGTTGTATGGTTCGGGTGTGTATGTTAGATTAGATACTTATGCTTATAGTAAAGGTAGAATGTATATGTAAACTTGACTTTATGTAAGATATAATTATGATGAAAAGAGAATACGATTTCACATGTGATATGATGATATGTTGGTATGCGGATGCGAGTCGATTGAGAGGATTGATACCCTTGCAGGTCACTCGGTATGAGATAGTTATGGATGCGACCTGGGACATAGGTATATTTATATATATAATGTTGTGAATCTTGATTGATATGTCGTATGAGACGTTAGGTCCGTACCCCTCATTGTAATATAGGATGATAGGATCCCTAATGGTTTAATGCCGTCGTATGATGATTTTCCGTACATGATGAGTTTGACTTGATGTTTGATCCATACCCTTGAGTAGAGGATGTCGTACGATGGGTTATATCGTACGTGATGTCGTGAGGCTGGATGCCGATAGATAGATTCACCGACTTGGCCATATAGACACGTATACCTTATAGCTTTTAGCTGACGATTTACCTTATGCTGCATTCATGTTATTCGCATTGCATTACTTATACCTGTGCTAGTACACTTACACCATTATCGATGATGCGTATGTTACATGTACACATATTTGCCGGCTCACACACTTCATCATCGATAATTGCCATGTCACTACACAGTAGAGTTGCTGCATCATGATACGACGCCTTGCATGATTTATTTGTTATGTTCACATCATTACGCTATGACGCATGATATACTGATATTGTCACATCACTGTTCCATGTTGCATGATACACGGATATGCTTACATTTCTATCATATGTCGCATACATCATGCTTTATGATTTTACGCATTGAGATATGCCGTTTTCATGAGATTTCTGGATTTGAGAACCGTAGTGATTTCAAAAGAAACTATGTATTGTTTTAAAAACCCAGTTTCTCTTGATATGTTATTTCAGTGCGTCCACCATGCGTTTTCTCGGTTCTAAGACGTGTGCTAGAAAGCCGATTCGAGAAGTGGACGATCCGTTTGCGGGTTCATGGTTGACCCGGTATGGTACCCCGGGGTGAGAACGGATCTGCTGTGCAGTAGACGGTTAGCCTGACTGAGGGACCACTACCTACCGGTGATAGTATTTAGGCTCGACGGATATCCGGAGGATACCGACCGGAGTCGAGAGATGTTATGGGCCGATCCGGACTGATGGAGCCTGAGATATGAAGATTTACGTGTCGATGCTGGACACGGGTTTCATGACGTTTTCGAATGTCGATGCTGGACACTCAGGTTCCATGATTTTGATGTGTCATGAGGGACACACGTTGATTTATATCCTCATACTTTCATGCAGATTCTTTTATGATATCCACATGCTTATAGGCATTGATTACCTTGTTGGCATATATACAGATACGGTCACCCTAGATATCATAGTATTACCTTTATGATATAGTTAACCTAGGAGTCGTTGTTTATTCGATTTCTGCTTGTTGATGTTTTTCTACTCACGAGTTGGCAACTCACCCCCGTTGTGCTACAGTTCTTGCTGGTTGACCGCACGGATCCGTAGCGGCTTCGCTAGCACACAGTTGCATTCGGGTGCTTTGCTGGGTAGGTGGGACATTTGTATCGTACCCACTCTTGTATTTACAATTCATATTGTATCTAGTCAAATCCATCAATCAAACTAGTATTTGTGTAAGTAATGAGGCTTAGTGAGACTTGTGATTGCGAGACTTAGAGCGAGGGTTTTTCCGCTACTTGTGGTTTTGATGTCTTGCTTATTTCTGTATCTTTTATTGTGATCTTCACCGTTGGGCGTCGTATACTTATATTTATGCTTTGCGTGGTTGTGGATCTGCCGTTTGGCGAAGGGCTAGCTCCCGCTTGGGGATGCCCTTATATTATCTTGTATTGTGGTTTTGGATCAAAATATACAAAGGAGGTGCAGCCCAAATTTTTAAAAGATGAAACATGTTTTCAAACTAGT
The DNA here is from genome assembly GCA_030015575.1 of Agapanthus africanus. Classification (NCBI taxonomy): domain Eukaryota; kingdom Viridiplantae; phylum Streptophyta; class Magnoliopsida; order Asparagales; family Amaryllidaceae; genus Agapanthus; species Agapanthus africanus. Next base: position 62,368,493 of record JASDDO010000029.1, read on the forward strand.
AAATTTCACTTGCATCATTCATGTCCTTTTCTATGCATTTAAGAAAACTTGATTTCATTATACCCTTATTTCAAAACTTCACCTCCTTGATTTTTCTTAAAAAGGTTTAGATTTCTGGGTTTCGGCTTACTTGAATTACGTGACACCTTTAGACGTGGTGTGATTTAAGTGCTAGTCACGAGCTAATATTTTGGGTCGTGACAAAGTTGGTATCAGAGCGCTAGGTTAACCTTGGTTCGAGTCTATATTTGACTATGCAGAGTCAGGGGCGTGTATATATTTCGGAACCTAGGCTTGACCTTACGGAACTTAGACTTGAACGGGGGGATATTAGACCCGAACTTTCATTTCATAGGTTGACCATGATTGATGGAGTAGGTAGATTGAGTATAGTGACGTACCGTACGTTTGTTCCTTGGTATATTTACAATACGATACTCCACTTAAGAAACCTTAGGATGTACATAGTTTGAGATCTGTGATTCTCCTTGTTCTCTTGATCATATATCCATTTGAGATAATTGATTATATTTGTTTACATGATCATGCCCTCTTTGATGTTGTACCTTCTTATGATCATGTATCCATTCTGGATCTGTTGTTTCCTTTCATGCCCTTGACCTATTTTCATCGATGCACGCTTGAGGTTCCTGTCACCATGGTTTGAGCACAGATTGAGCTGCTGCTAGTGTTGTGGTCAGGGCGAGCTCGTCTGGACGAGGACTGACCATCGTGTTTTCTGGTGACATTGGAACGTATCGTTTTAGTGTTTGTGTTGTGACCTCTCGATGAAGCGAGTGTTTGGTTTTGCACCGGTTGATCGGGCCATTGATAGAGGCTGCCAGTTGTGAGAGGACTGTTGATGTACAGCATACCTCAGAGTTTGTAATGTCGTCTACCGTGTGGACAGATGACCCAGCTGTTGCTGAGATTGGTGTGATGTCGCTTCCAGAGCTTACGAGATGAGATCGCTGGAGCTTCCAGGAAGAGATGCGATAGGTGATAGCTAGTCTATCCCGAGTGGAGAGACGAATGTGATTCGTCAGATTGATGCGCCGACGCAGGCCCAGTTGAGTCAGATCTAGAGTAGGCCGATCCAAAAATGACGGTTGATGTATCGTCTTTCGTGGAGGAGGAATTGTTTAGCATGCGGACGAAGGGTATTCACATATTGCCTAGGCGAAGTTAAAAAGTTCGAACGAATGTCAGAAAACCCATTTTTCCAAGTTTAAAGTATTCGGAGGAACATGCAAGTAATTCTGTGGACTCTCTAGAAGAATGAAACCCCAACTCGACATGATGACCATGGAACCGCTTTTGAACCTTAGGGTTTGCGGCAGTTTAGCGGTGCCATCAGTGAGGCTTGGGTTTGCCCTTCTACGGTTGGTCCATAGGTACTGTGGCATGTACTGGATATTATTAAACCGTGCTCAGGTGTTGAGCTTTCGGGAAATTTTGGGACATTGATGACTCGATAGAAAAATTTAGCGTCATCCAGATATCATGTGATAAGAGATCAGCAAGCTGACTAGCTTCAGATAGAGGACCTCGCCCAGATGCGTTGTGAGTTGACAGAGAACGGACGAGTATTGAGTATTCCTCCGATGGTATGGACGAGTTCCCGAGGACGCGTTCGGCTAGAGATCTTTTACAGAGTGATGAAGATACAGAGTTCATGATTTTGAGTCCGTGTAAGAGACTTCGGATCGACTGTAGCCGAGAACATTTGCAGTACGCAGATAGCGTGACGTGACGTCAAAGTGGACGATGATACAGACGAGTGGGACCAAAGTTCGTGCGAGATGCTGACAAGCTGTTGTTACTCCTCATTCAGATTAGAGATCTGACGTGTATTCAGAGGGCCAGATGCCGACGCCAGTGATGTGCTACTTTACGAGTGGTCGTGATAATTGGCCGAGAGGTGAAAAGAGAAGTGCCAGAGCGGAATCGTTCCCGTTAGCACACCTGACCAGGCCGATGAGCCGATGGAATTCTCGATTGGTAATCCACAGAGAAATGAGGACCCAGAGACAAAGGACGCCAGACCGTGGGCTGGAGGCAAGTAGATGTTCTTACTCTGCCAGTTTTGGGGCGCACCGCTATTTTTCGACATTGTAGGAGGTGTACCTCAGTGTCATTTGTTGCGATTTGTGTTTGTGATCCGAGTATCACGCTTATATCGCTTGGATTTGAGTTTTGATGATTGAGCTTTATGATATTTTTTTCGTCCACCATGGCTGCACCTGCTGGGTATTTACATTTTGCGCATGGTTATCGCACTTGATATATATTTTATACACCGTTGTGTTGATTTGCGATTTGTGCATATCCATTGCATTTGATGTCGATTTTGTACCTTCCTAGCATGTGTTTATGATTTCGTGGATTTCATACGGATGATGTGATTTTTGCACTCGGTATAGCTCACATGTGCTTGCAGTGCATTGATACGGATTTTGTGCACATAGTTGCACACGTTTTTTTTTTTATACACCTTGGTGCACTCGGTGTTGCTTTTACGCGTTTGAGTTATTGATGGTATTTTGTGCATTTGATGCACCAGATGTTGTTTTCGTGCACAATAGATGCACCAGATGTTGTTGTCGTGCACACCCGTTGCACTGGACAGATGTTTTTGTGCACACCTGTTGCGCTTAGTTTTGCTTTTGTGCATATTACGGTACCTGTATTCGGATTTGATTTTCGTGCGCACCAGATGCACGCGATTGTTGGATACGCCTTTCGAGGCTGATTTTGCTCTTGAGCGCCTTGTTTTCACGATGGGCACTATATTATGAAGTAGCCGAACAGGACTGATCTGAGGACAGTACCTGAGTACTTTGCATGCATTAAAAAGTTTAACAAGAGCTTTTCAAAAAGGAGTTATAGTCTCGCTATTTCCTATATGTCCGTGAGCGACACGAAAGTTTATAAAAGAAAACCTTTTGGGTTATTTTAAAATGGACGGGACGTATATCTGAGCAAAATATATACGAAACTATATTTATTATTCTACAAATGAGCGTCCGTCACTTGTACCGTGAGTTACGCATCACACGTCTATTCAGAAAAGATTTTGCATGTGTTTTAGTTAGTTTTTGGAGGTTTTCCTAAGATGCGTACTATACACTATTATAGTATTTTACTAGTGAATATTGGATTTCTGTAGTGGATTTTGAGATCTGTATCTTCATTGTAACTCCGAAAATATGCGTGCAAATCCGATGATTTGCGTGACGGTTGACAGAGTTCGATTTGAGTTTTGTATTCGTTTTCAGGCGCACGCGATGCGCGGTGGTATTTCTGTATCTTCCGTGATTTCGGAACCCCGTTGATTTGAGCTGAGTATTGAAATGTTTTAGTATTTGGGGGTTTAAATTTAAATTCGGGGACCGAATTTATTTAAGGGGGGAAGATTCAGAAAATATAAAATATTATTTTTAGAATTTAATATTAAAATAATATTTTTCCTAAAAACTGCCCGATTTGCGAAATTGGGGTTTTCGAAAAAAGGTATAAATATATACCGATAGTTGTGAAATAAATGGAAATTTTAAATGATTTATTCATTTGAAAATATATTTAAAGGATTTGGCATTTTTAAAATTTATTATATGCAGTTTGGATAAAAACCCGATTAGTGCACTGCTAATCGCGATTAAGCCAAATCCGTGTTTTTACAATTTTCACCATGACATATTTCATTTTGTTACATGTTCATTTGTGTTGTTTTATGTTATGGTTTTATTGTGGTGAGAAAAAGAAAAGAAGGGAAAAAGGTGTCATGATGACTTGGGGAGAGAGAGAGGGGACATCATGATGAGAGGTAAGCATGCTACGAGAGAGAGAGAGAGAGAGGAATTGAGGTAAGTGTCACGATCCGAATATTTCGACTCGTGACCGGTACTTAACCACACAACGTCTACAGGCGTAACGCGACTAAGTAAGCCGAACCCAGAAATCAAAACCATTTAAAAGTAGTGAGTGTTGAAAACATTCAATTAAAATATTTAGAAAACCTTAATAGCTCAATGATGTTCTTTTTAAAGTTTAATTATCTTTAATATAATTTTGGCAGCATTTCCTTTGTAAAAGTAACCCCGAAAATCGAGTATAAAACAGGATATAAGTGAAAATGATATATAATGAAATAAAGCATCCCCAACGGGAACAATCATGCCCAACGGCGGAAACCATCACCACAAGAGTAATATACGACGCCGTAGCGAAGAATGAGCAATAAGTAAACATCACAAAATAATAATTGCAATATATAACAGTCAGCTCCCACGAGCTCGACACCAGAATACAAAAATATACATCATCGTCCTCACACTGTCACTAAGTCCAGTACATATATGGTAGATGTAGAATACTAGATACAAAAGTGTGTACAATAAAGTAACCAGATACCACAACCCACCTATTAGCAAAATAGCTCTCGCACCAGCTGTAGTGATATCTGTAGCCAAAAGATGCAAAAAAGCAGCCTGCCGTGACTACTCTGAGGGGCAACCTGCAAATACTGTGGCACAACGGGGGTGAGTTGCCAACTCGTGAATAGAGATAACATATAAAGGTAATCACGAGCATGCACGTACTGCGCTACGCTATCATATGCCAGCAGGTAAATCTATATGCGACAAGCAGAAAGTGCAATAATCATGCAAATGCTCTGTTAGGTAAAATAACTACAGGATGAGATTCATGATAATCACTGCTGAGCATGGAATAAACAACATCTACACGAAATATCAATCGTGGAAAAATAATCGGTGCCCAAAGCTGCACCCGAATCCCAAATAGACTCAGGCGCTGGCACTCTCCTCGGCCCTCAAATCCTGTAAATCTCTGAGAATGCCTAACATCGGCACCCAAAATATCATAAAATACTCGTGTCCAGCATCGACACACAAATCCTTATACACCGGGCTCCATAAGTCCGGATCAGCCCACGGGCTCCGTCTGCGGTATCGGCCCTCGGCCCCGGCAGTACGGATCATCCCGCATCCATCTCTCGACTCTGGTCAGTATCCTCCGGATAACCGCCAGGTCCAACCAATCACCGGTAAGTACTCGCCCACCTCCAGGCTCAATCGGCAAAGTCCATCGATCATCTTGCCGAGGAGAACCATACCGGGTCCACCACGAACCTGCAAACGGATTATCCACTCCACGAATCGGGTTTCAAGCACACGTCTCAGCACCGAGAAAACGTATCACGCCCCGCTTCCCAGAGTACGCTAGATTGGGCACGTGACATAGCCAACCATGCTACCTGTGGGTAGGAAGTATCCATCCACAGTCACATTACGGCTGTAGAGATATCAAGAACAAGATAAAACTATCTAAAACATGTCCATAATCCAGAATAACAGGAGTCAATAATAAATAAATGCGGAAGCAAATGATCCAATACAAATAACTGAAAAGTGTATCCCATAATGCGGGCTCACATCAGGAAATAAATGCAGGAAATAAAACTAACTACTACTGAACTCACAGCTCAGCCTGCTGGCTGAAGTACTACTGCTCGGACTGCAATAGCGGTACGGAACCTGGGCCATGCAAAACCCAGACGTCAGCGCGTCATGTCATCAAGTAATATAATATGAACAGTGTAGCAGGCAATGTAATATAAACATGAATACAGCAAGAATAACAATAATATGAATCATACCAGTACAGGGTAGCGTGCAGTGGGTAAACTAAACTGTTCTATCAGGTTTTCTATTCTAAAGTCTTTGAAATCAATTGAGTAATCCTCCATGTAACTCAAAGGATATGTCCCGTTACCCCCCGGGACCACGGATCAGGAATATGTGAACCAATAGTGGTTCTGTCCCGTTACCCCCCGGGACCACGGATCAGGAAAATGTAAGAGTCACGAATGGCTCTGTCCCGTTACCCCCCGGGACCACGGATCAAGTAATACCCTTTTAAGTTACACTTTAGTTTACACTTTTGATTTTCCCATACCCCCAAGTTATGTATGTCGAGTCAGTTATTCAGTAATCAAGAACTAATGCCAATACAGGATCAGGTAAAAGCAGGTTTTTCTGGATAGACAACAGGAACGGTCCATGAGGACTACATGTTATGTTTGTTTGCATTAGACACAAGATCAGGTAATAGGTAAAGCCATGGTACATCAGGTCCAGCCAGGTAATGTATAAAAGTGTCATATCATGTCAAGAGTGTACGGTACCATGTCATGTCAAGTAGGAAGTGTAACAGGTCATGTCAGGAAGCACAAGATGTCATGTGGGTGCTCATAATCAAACTAACATAAGCATGTGTATAAATAAACAAGCATGAGTACTATCAGAACAATAAACTGGAACATATAATATGATATGCAAATAGATATAATTTCAAGGATATGGATGCACAGTTATCGATTAGGGTTACATTTATAGTTCCAATATTAATTAGGATGCAATTTATTAAACATGGAGTGTTAATATCACATTATTATGTAGTAATGTGATCTATGGATGCAATTATATGTATCTTAAATACGATGGATGCAAACGGGTATCCGAAAAGTTATAAAACTATAAAATGGTAATGTGGGATGTACAACTAAGAAATATGTGATATAAATATTGATATAATAATATTAATATGGATAGCATATTCAAAGCGATTAATAACTATAAAAGTGGTATTGATTAACCATGCACAAGAAGGTTCCGTTCAGAAATTCAGCGTCATCCTAATTTGTAAAATAGCTTAAAAATAACAAACGTTCTCCAAAAGGGACGTGTCTTATACCAAAACAAAGATAATTCAATAAGGTTTTCATTTTTATAAGTATAAACATCTCAAGTTGTCCCTACAAAAAGTTATGAACATTCGAAGTTGAAAGTTTGCTGCTGGAATTTTCCTAGACAGCAGTTTGGAGACATTTTCATTTGCATTTTACGTTATTTAAACAATTTATTTTGCAAGTTAATATTTCATAGAGTTATAGTACTCTGAGTTATCTTCGTAATGAACTAAAGAACGTATACTACTGATTTTTCTATGATTTATAATGAATTTTATAAGATAAGGTGTACAGTAAATTTGAGATTTGTCATATCCGATTTTTCAACGACGTTTCATGTGTAAACTGTTGGAGATAGTGCCCTCAGAGTCAATTATTGGATCACAGGCACGTGATTGCGATGATTGAGGGAGGACCTATCCCAGTAGGACAGTCTTACTCGAGATGATAGTATGCTATCTGGTTTACCTTTATCATCGTGTACTGCTTCAGGTGACCTTACAGGTCGCTATTACACGCTGATAGAGCCCCTAGGATTCTTGCTTGACTGCCAGCAGTATGATGGTGATCATATACGTGGGAGCTGGGGTCTATAAGCACATCCTTAAAAGGTCCCTAGTTGTAGGAGTTTCGAGACAGGGCATCGATACTCCATTAGTAGACTAGTGTATACAGTCGAGACCCCGACGAGGGGCGGTGGCCGGTCTCACAAGCCACTGGTGTCAGTTGGTTCACCTAAGATGTATACAGGTGCTCATTGGGTTATGAGTACACCGGACAGGACTCGCCGGGAACCTGCTAGTTGGGATTATACCATACGTCAGATAGCCGTTCCCAGGTGACATGTGTACAGGTTAGTTCATCGACCTGAGATCGTCATTTGTCTCGTGTGAGTTCCCACTGTGCTTTGATTATTACCCTACCACGGCTCAAAGGAGTCGTGCAAACAGGTTTTAGTTGGGTACAGTCCCGAGCCACATGGAGGCAGTGAGCGGATCTGCAGGGGTTCGTCTCTCCCGGTATTGGGGGTGAGGTCGCGCTGTGTCTAGGAGAGCCATTACACAAAGCCCTCGGCCGAGGCAGGAGATTTACTGGTAGGTATTCCAGTAGTATCTCAGGGTGTTCTGGGCTACGCTCCGACATGACTTGTACCACTTTAGGTGGTCTGACTTTTACCAACCCCTAGGCCCGCCATGCGATACTCATAGATGAACGGACCGGACAGTACGGATATTGTCACTGACAGGATCAGTAGGGTGTCAGGATGAGTTCTCTCATCGACGTCCCTTTTGGTCAATAGCTGGTGGCCCGTCACGTATTGGCTAATACCTCTGATGTGCTAGTGGTTAAATCCACAGCCATAGTATTGACGAGTCTTTAGAGTCCACCACACTTTCAGTTACTCAAGCTTTCGGGCGAAACGCTGTAGAGGCCGTATGGAGATATGGCAGGGTCCGATCAGATACGTGCGGTATTGCACGGATCAGGATCGGACGGTTTGTACTAGTGGCCGTATGGATATATGGCAGGGTTCGATCAGATACGTGCGGTATTGCCCGGATCAGGATCGAACGGATATTACTAGCGGGCTTTGGTTTAAGCCGGATCCTAGTATAGTACAGTGTAGATTTTGTCTCTTTGCATTTGTATCCGGTCGGAATACAGATGCGGGTGTGTATGCACAGTATTGGGGTTTTCCTGTAATTTATTACGGGACCAGTTTTCTGGAGTTGCCAGTTTGCATTCCGTTCCGGCCGGTTTTCCTTTGTTCTTTCCCGGCCGAACCTTTTGATGGAGGGGTTATTTGCAAGTTTGCAAATAACATTTGTGGAGGGGGTATCTTGCATATTGGTGGCATCATGATAGCTTTTCATGATGAGATTCTTTTTCCTTCTTATCACTTGCTTTATGAGATTAGAAAGGATTTAGAGTGATTTGAGTGGTTGATGTGAGATTTGCTTTATGTTGTGGTCACCTTTCTCTTTCTCCTACACTTACCTCCCTTCTTGTTATGGTTTTGCATTTTCATTCCTCCACCATTCTCACAAGATGAGAGAGGGTTCACTTGAGAGAAGAATGAGAGAGTTCATTTCATCTTCTTCTTGCTAGAAAATTGAAAGCACCAATTTTCTTTACCTCTTCCTCCATCCATCAATGGCAACTACATAAACTCCAAGAGACAAAGTTTCTACACTACATTCTACAGCATATCTTGGGCATGTCGACTTGCCGGCTTCATGCCCGAGTTGCCTCGGTATTGAGGCGGGAGCCCGTAAAAGACGCAGGCGATGTGGTGCCCTTCCGGCGAGGAGGCGACGATATGGAGACAAGACTTTCCGCGGGAGATCGGGACGATGACGAGAAGAACGGAGGACTCGGATCACTCGGTATACTTCTCTTCCCATCTCTTGTTTGCTAGTATAGGTTAATGGTTAACGATCCGGGTTTTATTGTCCGCGGTAGTGCCAGTTTCCAAGTAAGGAAAATTTTTGATTCCGCATTTTGGCCTCGGTAAGACGGCCGGGGCGCTGCCGTGGCGCAACATGGTATCAGAGACAGGCCATTAACCTTGCCTAGCTTGTTCTAGTGTGTTTTACATTTCTGATCGAACAAAATCCCAAAAACCCCATTTCGTGTGCATCAGTTTTCTGTCGATTTTTTCCGGGCTCTAAAAATTTTTCAGGTTGTAAAAAACTAATGTACTGGAAATTCTAAGACTACTGGAAAAATTCGACACAGTCAGTCGATTACTCAAGCGCGGAACCGCGGCCATACCCCCCCTTGGGCCGCGGTTCCGCCGCGCATTGGTGTCTTCACTGTATCATATTTTTCCAGTGGGCTTCTGGGCTAATTTTTGGGGTTTTGGAATATTAATATTGGGCACAGAATTTCTGTGAGTGCTACAGTATTACTTGGGGGCCCACTTGTTAATTTTTGATCGATTGGATATTTTAAACACATTATTTCACAGTATTTACATAATATCTGCGACCGTGAATATCACTTGATCGGTAAATCCTGTTTAACTGCTATAGCCCGGTTAGACGGATTTGCGAACGTGATTTTCATGTTGATGTTCTGTGTTTATGCTGTGTTGTTGCGGATCGGTCGTGGGGGATAGCCTGGATGCAATGCTAGTACAGTTTTGTTTTATATGTACATTTGATATTGCGGGGCGAGCGTCCGACTTGTGGACTGCCGTCACTGCCTGTTTGTATTATTCTTTTGGGGCACGACCTGGTTGCGATCGATGTACCCGGTGTATGTATATTTTACTTTCTGTACTAGGATTGCCCCGCGGTGGGGTGCACGGATAGCCGGGTTCTGGAGGGCAACAAGCCCGCATCTCATGGCATTGGGACGGAGGGGGCTTCACTCCAGGATTGGCGGGCTATTCGCCGCACTCGTAGGGGGTACAGGTTGACCCAGGAGGGGTGCCCGAGTTACCGGATTCCGTGAAGTGCTGGGTGGTCCATTCACGTTGCTTAAAGGGGCTGCCTCGCTTCAGGTTTTGGCGGGTGACTTGCCGCGCCCGTAGGGGTCTAGGTTTTCATTGCACAGGCTATCCACACGACCAGGGGAACGTCGGGTTTCAGCAGCGGCTCTGTGAAACCCGGGGCTTCCAGATATCTGTATTGTTCTGTGATGTTGCATTTCTTATCACGCCTTGAGCAAAATATAATATATTGGTATATGTATTAGTAGATGTTGTATATGTTTTACATCCGCGCTAGCCCAGTCCCCGCTCTGTCGTTAGTTAGCTAACCTAACGGGTAATGACGGGACCCAGTGGCGAATGCGGATGGCATATACGTACATCAGTATATTTTCGTTCTTTGTGGTGTGATCAATTGATGGGACTGCGTTGATTCGGATCAATGCAAGATAAACAAACCTATTCTGATGTTGTTGGAACACTTTTTCAAAAAAAGCTGTTATTGCAAGGACGTTCACTTTTGTTTTGCATCGTGGTATTCATTTGGAATATCCTGCTCCTCAGTCGACGAGGCAAGGGCCGAGATCCCTTCACCGGGAGTGACCCCTTGGACAGAAGTTTGCGTCAGGGCATTAACTTCACTATAGCTGATTACTTTTGCTTTGCATCGTGGTATTCAGTTGGAATATCCTGCACCTCATTCTACGGGGAAAGAGCCGAGATCCCTTCACCGGGAGTGACCTCTTTAGTAAAGATTTTCGTTACTATATTTTCTAAAAAGTTATCCAGTTCCTTCAACGATATCAAGTTCATTAAGTTAAAGGTTTTTCGCCAAAAACCAGTCGTAGCCCTCCGTCATTTCAGATTAGTATTACTTAGTATTCGTGCTGCGTTTGTCGTGCATTGCCGAGGCGTAGTGTTCGGTAGCTATGTAGTGCTTTTCTGTCACATGGATAAGTGGATTGGTTAGGACAGTCGTACTGTCTTGTTGGCATTGTCAAGGACTCGTACGGGTGGGTTTAACGCAATCAAGATAATGACGGGTAGAACTTGACTAGGACCCTTTGATTTGTTGGCATTGTCAAGGTCACTTGGGTCCTAGGGGTAAAAAATCTCATCGGGAGTTTCAAAAGAACTGAAACTTGCCAGACATGCGCATACCTTCTGGAGTGTGGTGACGTGAGTGGATTCCGTCATGTTATCATGCGATGATAGTTGGATCCCGATTCCCACTGGTGAGTTGGTTTACTCTTCGGGTGACCCCGACTAATTCTTCTTTCAGGTTTGGGGAAGAATTTGAGGTTACAGTGGGAGGTTTCCAGATTAGATAAAGTGATAACCATTCTGATCCAGGTTAGAGTGCACGCTGAGTGTTTCTTTTCTCTCTCTCTTTGGCAGCGACCATTGACCCGACCCTAGACTATGACTCAGTGTCCAAGTTGACTGATCCTTCTTAACACTGGCTTTTGGATTGTTAGAGTTGCAAACCTCATTGCCACTCCTACTTTTACCCTTTTCTCCAGGACACCCCGTATTACTACGAACGTCCACTTCCATTGGACAAAACCATCGTATGGTTATATACGAACTCGAAGGACTTCGAGGATGGTTTCTGGTTCTGGAGAAAACGAATAGGATTATTCAGTTGTCTTTTCTTTTCACCTACTCTCATTGCGAGTACTCCTTGGTTTAGGAGATAGTACACCTATTACGCAAATTGGATAGTCTTCTTCCAAACCTTAGGCTGGTGCCGACCGGTAGGGAATGAAGAAAACCAATTAGCATAACGATGGTGTACAGAAGGTATTAAGATTAAGGCAAAGCAAGGGATTAGTAAGAGGGCAAAGTAAATTGCGACTGCTATTCACGATCAAACCAAGTATTTCTTCGCCAATCCTAAATCACCTTTGTATTTCTCCAGGACACTCCGTATCACTACGAAGATCCACAGTTTATTGGATACTCCATCGTATGGTTATATACGAACTCGAAAGGAACTTGTTCCAGTTCGGGGATGGATTCTGGTTCCGGAGAAATAGGAATAAGGTTTATTCGGTTGTCTTTTATCTTCACCTTCTCTCGCTTTGCGAGTGCTCCTAGGATTATGACAGTACACCCTTTATGCTTATTGGATAGTCTTCTTCCAAACCATAGGCTGGTGCCGAACGGTAGGGAAGGAAGAAAACCATTTGGCCTAAGGGGTGTGCAGAAGGTAATGACTAAAGACATATAAAGGGATTTGGAGAGGTGGCAAAGAATTATATGGTTATAGTTGTGAATCTGGATAATGGTAGAGGCATTACTAGGAATACCAGGATACCCCATCGAAACATTTCAATGTTTCAGTTCAGCTGTGTACTGTTAAAAGAAAACTGATTTCCCGATTGGACACTTGCTCCAGGGTATGTATTTACCAGGTTTGATTCTCACATCTGTATGGTTTTACAGATGATGAGTGGGAGTAAGTTATTGGGAATAGGGTAATCATCCTCATTATATCGGGATTCGTTCTAATCGGTGATATTTGAGGAGATCATCTGGGCTGTTTGCCGGTCGGCAAATATTTGGTTTTGAATATCCGCTGTTGTGCACCAATTTCAAATTGATATATCTATACGTCTATTTTTCATAGAGTGAGATATACCTTTTGATATTATGTCGATGACATTTACCTATATCAGTGGATGGTTAGGTAAGGAGCATTAAACAGCGGTGTAATTCTTCTTAACCATAAGTACAGTTTTCAACCTACAGCGGTGTAATTCTTCTTAACCATAAGTACAGTTTTCAACCTACGACGCACAGTGAAAGAGTTGTTAGACTCAGCGGACTTATACAGAGTATTGTATGTTGTCCAGTGTCCATTAGGACAGAGGGGTTGGTCCTCAATTTATATTCTGTTTACTTTTAACTTCTCTAGTTCTTAGACATGTGTTTCGTAAGAACACAGGGTCTAAGCTTTGAGGAGTTATATGTATTTGAATAGAGTAGAGAACCAGGTGTAGCAAGTATCGGGATTCTTCAAAGTGATCGAAGATGTAGATACTTGTGTATGGTGTTCAGTTGATAGTAATGATTAAGAGAACTAGCTTCTCTTTCAGGTTACTCATAATTGGAAACATTCCTAAGTTGAGTAACGCTGATCGGCCTCCTTCCATTTAGTTGACATGCACTGAAGATAGCTGCATGATTTGAATCTGGTTCATTTAAATCAGTGCCTCTGGTTCTATATTGGATATAGAACAGTTCATATCTTAACGATGTTAAGGTACGGGGAGTTGTCCGGCTTATGATTAAAACCAGACACTGGACAACTCAAGGCACGTTTCTGTAATGGCTGTTTGTGGGTTGACCCAGGCTATGACGAGGGTTGACTTTCTACCATCTGGAATAGCAATAGTGATATTGTTCTTAACTCGCCACATTTTAAAAGGAAATGGTTATTTTTCAGAAAACAGTAGTGGGAGTATGGTGGAACTGGAAGTGATTCCAGAACCGTAAACGATTACTGAAGATTTAATAAGGAACCTAAAGATTCAATCTGATTTGACATTCCATTAGCCACTCCGCAGATATGGTGGGTAAACTCAGGCACTCGAGAGGTACTTCGGTATGCTCAAGGACGGTGGCAGGGAGGTTCTTGTTTACCCAGACTTACCATTGCTGTTGTTCCAGACTGTGAGACCCGGCAGGAGGATGAGTATAGCGTCGTTCTAAACTAGCTTTAGAAGTGTACGTCTATATGACTCTGCCAGAGGGTTGTCGTAGTCAGTGGGAGCAGCGGAAGCATTGGTGGACAGGTGGCTTATGTCTATTTATAGACTAACGCAGATACAGCGGAGATAGATCATCTATTTCTGATGTGACAGTCATAGGTTTGACTTCATCAGAATAGGGGATGGATCTGTTAAGAAGGTAGTAGGGTGTGATGTCATGGTATTTGGATGACATACACAGAGTAGGAAGTGATATTCCTATACTACGATCGGTTATACTTTGGTTATCACACAGGACTTGGATATTATATCAGACATTCTGGTTACTAGATCTATGGTTTTAGATCTAGATTTGGGTAGTTTCCCAATCTGGGTACTTAGACAGCATTCTAAGAGTATTTAGAATGGACGACTCCTAGCACGGTGGTGTACCTGCAGGTGATGGAGTCACCCTCTCTAAAGGTGTCTTACAGACTAAAGGGGAGAGGGATGTGCATGATTGGCAGATTACTTGCTTCGGCAATTGAGTCGATCATGAGATGTCAAGTACCACACCAGATGTTGTTCTTGCACTAGATGTAATAAGTTGACATTGATCCAATCCTGAAGAAACAGTCGGAAGCAGTTTTAGAACATAAGTGGATGTTCTAGGGATATGATAACGACAGCCTCATTCGGGAAACAGTTATCATTACAGGCTTCCAAGGTGACATGGACGACAGGGTGATCGTCAGAGTTATAGTTATCCTTCTGACGAGGGGCAGTATTTTGGACAGGTGGTCCAAGGGAATACTGAGGGTGGCATGGCGCAGGATACTGATTAAATTCAGTTGACGATACAGTCTAAGAAGTTTGGATTTGTAGTTCATTTATGAGCTAGGTCCCATCAGACATCCAGACATACTCTAAGACAGGTATTGCTCATTTTGGGAGATGGCTTTCTCTGCGAACTTGAGATATAGAGAGACATAGAAAGAAACATCACAGCGGATCCACTCACTGAGGCTATTCCTCGAACGCAATAGTTTCGCAAACGAGCTTTGTGAGACTGACTAGTAGAGGAGTTGGGTGTTCGGTATCACACGGGCTGCGAGTATGCGACATCGCAATAATTAGCTTTGAGTGCAAGTAGGAGATTGTTGGAGATAGTGCCATCAGAGTCAATTATTGAATCACAGGCACGTGATTGCGATGATTGAGGGAGGACCTATCCCGGTAGGACAGTCTTACTCGAGATGATAGTATGCTATCTGGTTTACCTTTATCATCGTGTACTGCTTCAGGTGACCTTACAGGTCGCTATTACACGCTGATAGAGCCCCTAGGATTCTTGCTTGACTGCCAGCAGTATGATGGCGATCATATACGTGGGAGCTGGGGTCTATAAGCACATCCTTAAAATGTTCCTAGTCGTAGGAGTTTCGAGACAGGGCATCGATACTCCATTAGTAGACTAGTGTATACAGTCGAGACCCCGACGAGGGGCGGTGGCCGGTCTCACAAGCCACTGGTGTCAGTTGGTTCACCTAAGATGTATACAGGTGCTCATTGGGTTATGAGTACATCGGACAGGACTCGCCGGGAACCTGCTAGTTGGAATTATACCATACGTCAGATAGCCGTTCCCTGGTGACATGTGTACAGGTTAGTTCATCGACCTGAGATCGTCATTTGTCTCGTGTGAGTTCCCACTGTGCTTTGATTACTACCCTACCACGGCTCAAAGGAGTCGTGCAAACAGGTTTTAGTTGGGTGCAGTCCCGAGCCACATGGAGGCAGTGAGCGGATCTGCAGGGGTTCGTCTCTCCCGGTATTGGGGGTGAGGTCGCGCTGTGTCTAGGAGAGCCATTACACAAAGCCCTCGGCCGAGGAAGGTGATTTACTGGTAGGTATTCCAGTAGTATCTCAGGGTGTTCTGGGCTACGCTCCGACATGACTTGTACCGCTTTTGGGGGTCTGACTTTTACCAACCCCCTAGGCCCGCCATGCGATACTCATAGACGAACGGACCGGACTGTACGGATATTATCATTGACAGGCTCAGTAGGGTGTCAGGATGAGTTCACTCATCGACGTCCCTTTTGGTCAATAGCTGGTGGCCCGTCACGTATTGGCTAATACCTCTGACGTGCTAGTGGTTAAATCCGCAGCCATAGTATTGACGAGTCTTTAGAGTCCACCACACTTTCAGTTACTCAAGCTTTCGGGCGAAACGCTGTAGAGGCCGTATGGAGATATGGCAGGGTCCGATCAGATACGTGCGGTATTGCACGGATCAGGATCGGACGGTTTGTACTAGTGGCCGTATGGATATATGGCAGGGTTCGATCAGATACGTACGGTATTGCACGGATCAGGATCGAACGGATATTACTAGCAGGCTTTGGTTTAAGCCGGATCCTAGTATAGTACAGTGTAGATTTTGTCTCTTTGCATTTGTATCCGGTCGGAATACAGATGCGGGTGTGTATGCACAGTATCGGGGTTTTCCTGTAATTTATTACGGGATCAGTTTTCTGGAGTTGCCAGTTTGCATTCCGTTCCAGCCGGTTTTCCTTTGTTCTTTCCCGGCCGAACCTTTTGATGGAGGGGTTATTTGCAAGTTTGCAAATAACATTTGTGGAGGGGGTATCTTGCATATTGGTGGCATCATGATAGCTTTTCATGATGAGATTCTTTTTCCTTCTTATCACTTGCTTTATGAGATTAGAAAGGATTTAGAGTGATTTGAGTGGTTGATGTGAGATTTGCTTTATGTTGTGGTCACCTTTCTCTTTCTCCTACACTCACCTCCCTTCTTGTTATGGTTTTGCATTTTCATTCCTCCACCATTCTCACAAGATGAGAGAGGGTTCACTTGAGAGAAAAGAATGAGAGAGTTCATTTCATCTTCTTCTTGCTAGAAAATTGAAAGCACCAATTTTCTTTACCTCTTCCTCCATCCATCAATGGCAACTACATAAACTCCAAGAGACAAAGTTTCTACGCTACATTCTACAGCATATCTTGGGCATGTCGACTTGCCGGCTTCATGCCCGAGTTGCCTCGGTATTGAGGCGGGAGCCCGTAAAAGACGCAGGCGATGTGGTGCCCTTCCGGCGAGGAGGCGACGATATGGAGACAAGACTTTCCGCGGGAGATCGGGACGATGACGAGAAGACCGGAGGACTCGGATCACTCGGTATACTTCTCTTCCCATCTCTTGTTTGCTAGTATAGGTTAATGGTTAACGATCCGGGTTTTATTGTCTGCGGTAGCGCCAGTTTCCAAGTAAGGAAAATTTTTGATTCCGCATTTTGGCCTCGGTAAGACGGCCGGGGCGCTGCCGTGGCGCAACATAAACTATAAGATTTTCAAATGTATAACATTATAAAATGAAGATTATAAACTAATTAAAGATAATAATAATAAATATTACGACGATATATATTTTAAATGATATGGTTGCAGTATAATGTAATCTAGTATGTCACAAGATAAGTTTTCATGATCTAGATTTAATATGATATAAACGGATGCAAACGGAACATCGAAACGTTATAAAATTAAACATGGGGCACTAGATTTAAACTATAGGTATGGTATTTATTTAAATAGGTATAAAATGAATTATATAGCATGTAGCAAGATTAACTTGCCTCGATAGGTCGCGAATCGGGAAAACGGAACGTTAACCGTCGGCGGGGAAAACTCGCGATGGGCGCACGGTTCACGGAATGAACCCAAACGACGAACAAAGGAACCACACGGGTCGGGATACCTCGCTGGAACGTCGAGAAGCGTCACCGGCACGACGGAATTCCGGCAACAAAAGAACAGTTAAAAAAATGAGAAACGAGACATGAAGCAAGAAGAGAAAGAATGATAAAGAGAAGTACGAGAGAATATATGAGAGAGAGAGAGAAAAAGTGGAGAGAGAGAGAGAGAGCTGCAGGTGGGGGCCCACGGAATTAAAAGGAACGCGATTGGCTAAAGGGGAATCGTTAGTTAGGGATAAATATTAGTTAAAGATTCAAAACATTTTAAGGAACAGTAGGATATATATATAGGTTAATTTAAAGATTTAAAAGATAGGTAATGAATAGTAAGATATCAGGTTGGTTAGAAAAATATATGCGGTGGTTTTAATAATATTAAAATTTGGGATTTTGGCGCCAAATAAAACATTTCCAAATCGCGCCCGGGTCGAGTCCAAAAATTTGAAATTGAAATAATATGATTTTAAGCGGGATCCAAGTTTTAAAATTAAGTGTTTTATGATTAAAAAGCATACCCCCAAAACGGACACATGTACGCGCGCGTAGCCGTCCAAACTCGCCCGTTTCACTGAACGGGACGAGAACACAATGCACGGACGTTACCACGAGGCTAGGGGTGTCAAGTAGGCCAAGATGAATATTTTCAATTTTATTTTAGATGCCAAAATTTGTTATATGTAGAAATGACTTTGCTGGGTAAATTTTACAGTAAGCGACAAACAAGCAAGTTAAATGAAATGAGTACCACATTATGCTCAAACAGTAACTGAAAATAGTAGCATTGGGCTCGGGTGTTACATTATACCCAACTACAAAAAGAATTTCGTCCTCGAAATTCCAAGAATACAAAGATAGATAACTACAAGAAAAGGTGAGGAAGCTTCTGCCGGATTTCATCTTCTCGTTCCCAAGTGGACTCTCCATGCGAGCGATTACCCCAAGAAACAAGCACAAGGGGGATAACCTTGTTTTTAAGAACCTTTTCCCTTCGATCCACGATTTCAATCGGTCGCTCCTCAAAAGTCAAGTCTTCTCGTACTGTTAGCTCCGAATGATCCAAAACGTGTGTTTCATCTCGAACATACTTACGGAGTTGAGATACGTGAAACACATCGTGCATATTTGCCAAGGACTGCGGTAACCCCAAACGATACGCTACCTCACCAACACGCTCCATGATCTCAAGGGTCCAACGAATCGAGGACTAAGCTTTCCTCGACTTCCAAAACGAATCACCCCTCTAGTCTGTGATATCTTCAAGAATACCAAATCACCCACGGTGAACTCTAGAGGTCTTCTTGACGTATCTGCCCAACTCTTCTGTCGGTCCTGTGCTGCCTTCATATGATTTCTGATAGTGTTAACCTTCTCAACTGTCTGCACAACCAAATCTGGTCCTAATAATCTTCGTTCACTGACATCGTCCCAACAAACAGGTGAACAGCATTTACGACCATACAAAGCTTCAAATGGAGCCATCTGAATAGTTGCCTGAAAACTGTTGTTGTTAGACAACTCCATCAAAAGTAGATGATCCTCCCAAGACCCTTTGAAGTCCAACATGCATGCTCTCAACATATCCTCAAGAGTTTGGATCGTTCTCTCCGACTGACCATCAGTTTGAGGATAATAAGCTGTGCTAAACTTCAATCGAGTCCCCAAACTTTCCTGTAAACTCCTCCAGAAGTGTGATAAGAACCAAGTGTCCCGATCGGACACGATGCTCACCGGTACTCCATGCAATCTTACAATCTCCTGCATGTACCGCTCTGCCAAAGTCTCTGTTGATTGACCAACCCGAAAAGGAATAAAGTGAGCTGCCTTGGTCAATCGGTCAACAATTACCCATACTGCATTGTTGCCTTTTGGACTCCGCGGTAAAGCCGTCACGAAATCTATGGTTATATGTTCCCACTTCCACTGAGGAATCGGAAGTGGTTGCAATAAACCAGCAACCCTTTGATGTTCAACCTTAACTTGCTGACACACCAAGCACTTCGCCACAAAGCGAGCAATCTCCCGCTTCATGCCCTCCCACCAGAAATGCTGTCGAATATCTCGGTACATCTTTGTGCCTCCTGGATGTACAGAATAAGCTGAACTGTGTGCCTCCTTCATAAGCTCTTCACGAACATCACCCTTTGGCACACACAAACGGCTACCATACCTCAACGAACCATCTTCGTGGATCAATAAATCTGTTCGTAGCCCGGCTTCAACCTGCTCTCGAAACTTTTGCAGTCTTGGATCCTGCGATTGAGCTGCTTTAATATTCTCGATCAAAGATGAATGTACTTGCAGCTGCAACAACTGTCCCGTAGAATGCGGTAGCACAACCTCCAAGTCAAATCTTCGAAAATCTACGACGGTCTCCTTCTGCGTAGTTAACACCTGAATTACTGGTAACCGACTAAGCGCATCCGGCGCAATATTAACCTTTCCCAGATGGTACTTAAGATCAAGATCGTAGTCAGCCATCAGCTCCAACCATCTACGCTGCCTCATGTTAAGCTCCTTCTGTGTGAACACGTACTTCAAGCTTATGATCTGTAAAAACTTCAACCCTTTCGCCTAAAAGGTAATGTCTCCAAATCTTCAAAGAGAAAATCACAGCCGCAAGCTCCAAGTCATGAGTTGGATAATTCTTCTCATGGGTCTTCAGTTGTCTCGATGCGTACGCTACATCCTTCCCATGCTGCATCAAAACACATCCCAATCCTTTCCCAAATGCGTCGCTGTGAATCACCGATCCTCCGGAATTGTCTGGCACGGTCAGAATAGGGGCGGTTATCAACTTCTACTTCAACGTCTCAAAAGCTAACGCACACTTATCCGTCCATATAAAAGGTACTTCCTTGCGCGTAAGCTTGGTCAACGGCTCTGCCAGACGAGCAAAGTTCTCCATAAATCTTCTGTAGTATCCGGCTAATCCAAGAAAACTTCTTATCTCAGCAACATTCTTTGGAATAGGCCAATCTCGAACTGCTGCAATCTTTTCTGGATCGACGGCAATGCCATCGCCAGACACAACATGTCCCAAAAACTTCACTTCCTCCAGCCAAAACTCGCACTTACTCATCTTCGCATAAAGCTTCTCCTGTCTCAACGTCTGCAGTGCGATCTTCAAATGCTCAGCATGCTCCTCAAAACTCTTCGAGTAAACCAGAATATAGTCAATGAATACTATAATGAACTGATCCAAGAACGGTGAAAAGATTCGGTTCATCAAGTCCATGAATACTGCCGGCGCATTCGTTACTCCGAAGGGCATCACTAAGTACTCGTAATGTCCATACCGAGTTCGGAACGCCATCTTGCAAATATCTTCTATTTTCACTCGGACCTGATGATATCCGGATCGTAAATCCAACTTCGAGAATATCCTCGCGCCACTAAGCTTCTCAAAAAGTTCTCCAATGCGAGGGATCGGGTACTTGTTCTTGATAGCCACCCGGTTTAATTCTCGATAGTCGATGCACATCCTTCTTGTGCCATCCTTCTTCTTTACTAGAAGAACTGGAGCTCCCCAAGACGAGTTACTGCTTCGAATCCAACCCTTTTCAAGCAATTCAGCAACCTGTTTCTTTACTTCATCCAACTCTACTGGCGCCATTGGATAATACGCTTTAGATACTGGCGCTGCACCAGGAATAAGATCAATTGCGAACTCCACGTCTCTCCTCGGCGGTAAACCCGATATATCTTCAAAAACGTCCATAGAATCACGAACAACAGCCGGCTCTTTACTTTCATCACTTCCATTGATGCAAGAATATTGTTTGTCGGCCTAGCCCTAAACTAGACCAGCCCGACCGAACTGCTTCCTTAACGCAACTGTTGTCTGCTGCAAACTCCCTTCCATCCCAGATAAACTCTGCTGTTCTTGGCTGCTGCAAGTATTTGTGAGAAAGTGGTCAAACCCAGGGAGCCAATCTGCCTCTGGATGTCCACGTCCAGTCTGCGCATGAACCTCCGTGCCCTGTCTGCATCGTTGGCAACTAAAGGTCCAGCGAAACTACTGAGTCTCGTCCATTCTGCTACATGCACATCTACGGGTGCTCCCTTTTGCTTTAGTCCGATGAACTTCTCTTCCATTTCCTCCCGTGCAGTCCGTGGGAAGAACTTCTTCAGGAAACTCTTAGAAAAATCCGCCCACTTGATCGGCTTGAGCAAGCGGGTCTCCTCAACAAGCCACCATTCTCGAGCGTAGTCCACTAACTGAATGCGTACCACAACAACTTTTTTTGTCATCTGGAATCTGTGCCGCAAAAAGCAAGTTCTCTGTGTCAACTAGCCACTGCTCCACTGGCAACGGCTCCTTTAAACCAGTAAATGTAGACGGACCCAACCGCCTGAAATCTGCTACGGTCCCTACTCGGTCAACTGGTCTAGCTCCAACATTGTTCACAGACTGCTGAACGATCTGCAAACCTTCCCGAAACGAGTCCGCTTGCTGCTGGATCATCTCGGTCTGTTTCTTTGATTCTCCAGCATTCCTCTTATCACTCCAAGCATGGCGGCTTCGTCCACATGCCCCTGGTATGTCTTCAATTTCTTACCGGCCATAATCCTGAACTCAAAATACCCAACATTAACATGATGATAGATTTTGAATATAGATCAAGGCTAGAACTCCAAGATACTTAAATAGAGTACCGCATTGTAACTATGCCGCGATATCATAGCCACAATTACATAACTCCATCCAAGTCGCCTAAGTCCTAGAGATAACAAGGAATCAGGTTTTCGAATCGATATGCAAAGGAACTTTGCACATCGTAAAAGATATAATCAGGAAGAATGTGATTCGAGAATGGTAAAATGGTAAAGGTGGCAGGACATGTTTCCTAAACACGGGTATTCTGATTCGTGTATTGGGTACAGTACCCAACTACAAAAGAATCAACCCGACTATCCTATGTCTCTGATACCAAAAGAACCATGTCACGCCCCGCTTACCAGAGTACGCTAGATTGGGCACGTGACATAGCCAACCATGCTACCTGTGGGTAGGAAGTATCCATCCACAGTCACATTACGGCTGTAGAGATATCAAGAACAAGATAAAACTATCTAAAATATGTCCATAATCCAGAATAACAGGAGTCAATAATAAATAAATGCGGAAGCAAATGATCCAATACAAATAACTGAAAAGTGTATCCCATAATGCGGGCTCACATCAGGAAATAAATGCAGGAAATAAAACTAACTAATACTGAACTCACAGCTCAGCCTGCTGGCTGAAGTACTCCTGCTCGGACTGCAACAGCGGTACGGAATCTGGGCCATGCAAAACCCAGACGTCAGCGCGTCATGTCATCAAGTAATATAATATGAACGGTGTAGCAGGCAATGTAATATAAACATGAATACAGCAAGAAAAACAATAATACGAATCATACCAGTACAGGGTAGCGTGCAGTGGGTAAACTAAACTGTTCTATCAGGTTTTCTATTCTAAAGTCTTTGAAATCAATTGAGTAATCCTCCATGTAACTCAAAGGATATGTCCCGTTACCCCCCGGGACCACGGATCAGGAATATGTGAACCAATAGTGGTTCTGTCCCGTTACCCCCCGGGACCACGGATCAGGAAAATGTAAGAGTCACGAATGGCTCTGTCCCGTTAACCCCCGGGACAACGGATCAAGTAATACCCTTTTAAGTTACACTTTAGTTTACACTTTTGATTTTCCCATACCCCCAAGTTATGTATGTCGAGTCAGGTATTCAGTAATCAAGAACTAAGGCCAATACAGGATCAGGTAAAAGCAGGTTTGTCTGGATAGACAACAGGAACGGTCCATGAGGACTACATGTTATGTTTGTTGGCATTAGACACATGATCAGGTAACAGGTAAAGCCATGGGACATCAGGTCCAGCCAGGTAATGTATAAAAGTGTCATATCATGTCAAGAGTGTACGGTACCATGTCATGTCAAGTAGGAAGTGTAACAGGTCATGTCAGGAAGCACAAGATGTCATGTGGGTGCTCATAATCAAACTAACATAAGCATGTGTATAAATAAACAAGCATGAGTACTATCAGAACAATAAACTGGAACATATAATATGATATGCAAATAGATATAATTTTAAGGATATGGATGCACAGTTATCGATTAGGGTTACATTTATAGTTTCAATATTAATTAGGATGCAATTTATTAAACATGGAGTGTTAATATCACATTATTATGTAGTAATGTGATCTATGGATGCAATTATATGTATCTTAAATGCGATGGATGCAAACGGGTATCCGAAAAGTTATAAAACTATAAAATGGTAATGCGGGATGTACAACTAAGAAATATGTGATATAAATATTGATATAATAATATTAATATGGATAGCATATTCAAAGCCATTAATAACTATAAAAGTGGTATTGATTAACCATGCACAAGAAGGTTCCGTTCAGAAATTCAGCGTCACCCTAATTTGTAAAATAGCTTAAAAATCACAAACGTTCTCCAAAAGGGACGTGTCTTATACCAAAACAAAGATAATTCAATAAGGTTTTCAGTTTTATAAGTATAAGCATCTCAGGTTGTCCCTACAAAAAGTTATGAACATTCGAAGTTGAAAGTTTGCTGCTGGAATTTCCCTAGACAGCAGTTTGGAAAGATTTTCATTTGCATTTTACGTTATTTAAACAATTTATTTTGCAAGTTAATATTTCATAGAGTTATAGTACTCTGAGTTATCTTCGTAACGAACTAAAGAACGTATACTACTGATTTTTCTATGATTTATAATGAATTTTATAAGATAAGGTGTACAGTAAATTTAAGATTTGTCATATCCGATTTTTCAACGACGTTTCATGTGTAAACTATAAGATTTTCAAATGTATAACATTATAAAATGAAGATTATAAACTAATTAAAGATAATAATAATAAATATTACGACGATATATATTTTAAATGATATGGTTGCAGTATAATGTAATCTAGTATGTCACAAGATAAGTTTTCATGATCTAGATTTAATATGATATAAACGGATGCAAACGGAACATCGAAACGTTATAAAATTAAACATGGGGCACTAGATTTAAACTATAGGTATGGTATTTATTTAAATAGGTATAAAATGAATTATATAGCATGTAGCAAGATTAACTTGCCTCGATAGGTCGCGAATCGGGAAAACGGAACGTTAACCGTCGGCGGGGAAAACTCGCGACGGGCGCACGGTTCACGGAATGAACCCAAACGACGAACAAAGGAACCACACGGGTCGGGGTACCTCGCTGGAACGTCGATAAGCGTCACCGGCACGAAGGAATTCCGGCAACAAAAGAACAGTTAAAAAAATGAGAAACGAGACATGAAGCAAGAAGAGAAAGAATGATAAAGAGAAGTACGAGAGAATATATGAGAGAGAGAGAGAAAAAGTGGAGAGAGAGAGAGAGAGAGCTGCAGGTGGGGGCCCACGGAATTAAAAGGAACGCGATTGGCTAAAGGGGAATCGTTATTTAGGGATAAATATTAGTTAAAGATTCAAAACATTTTAAGGAACAGTAGGATATATATAGGTTAATTTAAAGATTTAAAAGATAGGTAATGAACAGTAAGATATCAGGTTGGTTAGAAAAATATATGCGGTGGTTTTAATAATATTAAAATTTAGGATTTTGGCGCCAAATAAAACATTTCCAAATCGCGCCCTGGTCGAGTCCAAAAATTTGAAATTGAAATAATAGGATTTTAAGCGAGATCCAAATTTTAAAATTAAGTGTTTTATGATTAAAAAGCATACCCCCAAAACGGACACATGTACGCGCGCGTAGCCGTCCAAACTCGCCCGTTTCACTGAACGGGACGAGAACACAATGCACGGACGCTACCACATGGCTAGGGGTGTCAAGTAGGCCAAGATGAATATTTTCAATTTTATTTTAGATGCCAAAATTTGTTATATGTAGAAATGACTTTGCCGGGTAAATTTTACAGTAAGCGACAAATAAGCAAGTTAAATGAAATGAGTACCACATTATGCTCAAACAGTAACTGAAAATAGTAGCATTGGGCTCGGGTGTTACAAAACGCGTGGTGGACGCACCAAAGTATCATATCACGAGGAACCGGGTTTTCAAATAGTGCATCTTTTCTTAAATAATTCCACGGTCCTCCAAACCAAAAATCACATAAAAATCCAACACCAATGAGTTAATCAAATATGATATGCCGTGTACATCAAGTCATAGTATAGGCACAAGGGAGAAACCGCTTTTCTTAAGATAGTTTCAGTTTTCAAGACAGCATGTGGCTTCCAATCTCTATGAAAATCATATCGAATCATATGTGAAATGAACTATAGTATAATGATCATGGCAATTTTACAGTGAGTGTGTCATGGCAATTACTAACGGTGTGTGTGTAACATGCAGATTAGTGCTCGTGCAAAATGAACCGTTAGTAATAGTGCGGTGTTCTATCAATTCTAAGTTTTCATACATATAGCAGGGAATGCAGTATGCAACAACAGTATTCATGAACAGTCAATGTAGGTAAATGCAATATGTACATATAAGGTCCTATCAGCCCTGACGCATAACGCCATGCGGGCGATATCCCCGTAGATGTTAAATCTACTCACCGAAGTATCGCGCTAAGTGTAGCCGACGACTTGCTTCCCGTTCTTCGCAGCGTCCGTCTCACTCGCCTGGGAACCTAGAATTACACAATATATCACACATAATCTCAAATCTACCAAAAACGTAATATTAAGATCAAACTAGAAACCCGCGTTGCAAACCAAGCGCGCATGTGCGCGATACGCTAAAACGTGTGATTACGCTCCTGAAGCTAACCTGACGCGTCGCGATACGCAGCACAACCCAAACCCACACACGTATCACGTGTGTCGCGAAGATTTAAAAATACGGAAAATAGGGTAATAGGTCCCAGATTTTGATACAGAAAGAGTTTTACAAAAATAAATATACCAAAACACTCCAAATACCAGCAGACACCAACCACCAAAACCCCAACCCACAATTCTCCCATCTGGCCGCAATTTGCGGCCAGAATGAGTTTTTCGGCGGCCTGGGTAGGGGGTGGGCTCCCGGGTTTGGTGTGTGCACTCTATATACACAAGCTACAGTAAATACAATTTTATTCTGAATCACCCCGGGTAGTAGCAGTTCCAACAAAACCCAATTTCAAGTGAAAAATCACACTTTGCACGAAAATGATACTTTAGGGTATATTTGTGAAATCTGAAACAAACCCAAGTCTAAAACTACACTAATATCACATTACCAAGCTAATCAAGACATAAAGATATCAATTTTAACATAACTTCAATAAATCCCCTTATATAGCACAAAACATGCATAAAATTTGATATTTTCCTAAAAATACTACAAGTTATGGAAAAGGGGTGCTAAGGGTAAGTTAATACTGTTGGATATAGTGCCCTCAGAGTCAATTATTGGATCACAGGCACGTGATTGCAATGATTGAGGGAGGACCTACGCCGGTAGGACAGTCTTACTCGAGATGATAGTATGCTATCTGGTTTATCTTTATCATCGTGTACTGCTTCAGGTGACCTGACAGGTCGCTATTACACGTTGATAGAGCCCCTAGGATTCATGCTTGACTGCCAGCAGTATGAGGGCGATCATATACGTGGGAGCTGGTAGTCTACAAGCACATCCTTAAAAGGTCCCTAGTCGTGGGAGTTTCGAGACAGGGCATCGATACTCCAGAATAGACTAGTGTATACAGTCGAGACTCCGACGAGGGGCGGTGGCCGGTCTCACGAGCCACTGGTGTCAGTTGGTTCACCTAAGATGTATACAGGTGCTCATTGGGTTATGAGTACACCGGACAGGACTCGCCGGGAACCTTCTAGTTGGGATTATACGAGACGTCAGATAGCAGTTCCCTGGTGACATGTGTACAGGTTAGTTCATCGACCTGAGGATCGCCATTTGTCTCGTGTGAGTTCCCACTGTACTTTGATTACTACCCTACCACGCTCAAAGGAGACGTGCAAACAGGTTTTAGTTGGGTACAGTCCCGAGCCATATGGAGGAAGTGAGCGGATCTTCAGGGGTTCGTCTCTCCCGGTATTGTGGGTGAGGTCGCGCTGTGTCTAGGAGAGCCATTACACGAAGCCCTCGGCCGAGGCAGGAGATTTACTGGTAGGTATTCCAGTAGTATCTCAGGGTGTTCTAGGCTACACTCCGACACGACTTGTACCGCTTTTGGGGGTCTGACTTTTACCAACCCCTAGGCCCGCCATGCGATGCTCATAGACGAACGGACCGGACTGTACGGATATTGTCACTGACAGGCTCAGTAGGGTGTCAGGATGAGTTCGCTCATCGACTTCCCTTTTGGTCAATACCTAGTAGCCCGTTATGTATAGGCTAATACCTCTGACGTGCTAGTGGTTAAATCCACAGCCATAGTATTGACGAGTCTTTAGAGTCCCCCACATTCAGTTGCTCAAGTTTTCGGGCGAAACGCTGTAGTGGCTGTACGGAGATATGGCAGGGTTCGATCAGATACGTGCGGTATTGCACGGATCAGGATCGGACGGTTAATACTAGCGGGCTTTGGTTTAAGCCGGATCCTAGTATAGTACAGTGTAGATTTTGTCTCATTGCGTTTGTATTTCGGTCGGAATACAAATGCGGGTATGTATATACAGTAGCGGGGTTTTCCTGTAATTTATTACGGGACTAGTTTTCTGGAGTTCCCAGTTTGCTTTCCGTTTCGGCCATATTTCTTGGTATCTTTCATTGGCCGAAGATTGGTGGAGGGGGGCTTATTTGCATTTATGCAAATAAGCATTTTGGAGGGTTGTCTTTGCATTTTGTAGTGTCATGATTGTTGCTCCATCATTTAACTTCCATGGTTCATGATTGTTTGACCTTTGTTTGATGGTGATGGGAAATGATTGGGTTTTGGAGTGAGGTTTTTGTTGTGATGATTCTTTCTCATCATCACTCTTTTCTCTCTCATGCATGATGCTTTTCCACCCCTTGACCTTTCATCTCTCTCTTTCTTTCCATTCTCCTAGAGAGGCCGGCCACATTCTTGTGGTGTGGGTGGGGGTTCTTCATTTTTGGGTTATGGAAAAATGTTCATCACATTTTTTTCCTTTGGCTTGCTACAAAATCATTCATCTCCATATAGTTCAATTCCTCCACCATTTACATGGCAACTTCAACCCCTAGAGACACATAGAGTTCTACACTATTCTACAGCAACCCTTGGGCACGTCGACTCGCCAACTTCGTGCCCGAGTTGCCTCGGTCCAGAGGTGGGAGCCCGTAAAAGAAGCCGGCGATGTGGTGCCCTTCCGACGAGGAGACGAAGACGAGAGATTCCGCGGGAGATCGGGACGACGACGAGAAGACCGGAGGACACGGATCACTCGGTATATCTCTCTTCCCATCTTGTAGTTAGCTAGTAGTTAGGTTAATGGCCCGATCCGGGATTTTAGTGCGCGGTGGTGCCGGTTTTAAAGTTTAAAGAAAAGTATCGCTTCCGCATTCCGGCGTCGGATTTACGGCCGTGGCGCCGCCGTGCACTTACATTGGAATCAGAGATTCGCCATTAAGCTAGTCTAGCTTTGTCTAATGTGTTTATATTCCGATCGAACGAAAAAATTCCAAAATCCGCGTTTTCAATAGCATCAGTTTCTGTCGAATTTTTTTTGGCTCAAATTGTTTTTCAGGTAGTTGCAGAATGAGGTGCAGGGGAGTATATGCACTCTGTAAAAATTGGGTTGCACGAACCCACTATACCACCGCGGAACCGCGGCCAAACCCATGCTTGGGCCACAGTTCCGCCGCAATATGTACTGTTCAACGCACCAATGTTTTACAGAGAGCTCTTGGTTTGAAAATAGGGTTCTTGGGATAGTCTTTTTGGGTCCAGAATTTCTGTGAGTGCTACAGTAGTGCTTGGGGCCCACTTGGTAAAATTTGATCGATCAAAAATTTTAAACACATTAGTTCACAGTATTTACATTATATCTGCGACCGTGAATATCACTTGATCGGTAAATCCTGTCTAACTGCTATAACCCGGTTAGACGGATTTGCGAACGTGACATTCACGTTGATGTTCTGTGATTGTGCTGTGATGTTGCGGATTGGTCGTGGGGGATAGCCTGGATGCAATGCTAGTACAGTTTTGGTTGTATTATGTACATTTGATATTGCAGGGCGAGCATCTGACATGTGGACTGACGTCACTGCCTGTTTGTATATTATTCTTTTGGGGTACGACCAGGTTGCGGTCGATGTACCCGTTGTATGTATATTTTACTTTCTGTACTAGGATTGCCACGCGGAGGGGTACACGGATAGCCGGGTTCTAGAGGGCAACGGGCCCGCATCTCATGGCATTGAGACGGAGGGGCTTTACTCTAGAATTGGTGGGCTATTCGCCGCACTTGTAGGGGGTACAGGTTGATCCAGGAGGGGTGCCCAAGTTACCGGATTACGTGAAGTGCTGGGTGGTCCATTCACGTTGCTGAAGGGGGCAGCCTCGCTTCAGGTTTTGGCGGGTAACTTGCCGTGCCCGTAGGGGACTAGGATTTCATTGCACAGGCTATCCACACGACTAGGGGAACGTCGGGTTTCAGTAGCGGCTCTGCGAAACCCAGGGATCCCAGATATCTGTATTGTTCTGTGATGCTGTACATTTCTGTGATGTTGCATTTTATCACGCCTTGAGCGAAAATTATATATTATATATATATAAGTAGATGTTGTATATGTTTTGGATCCGCGCTAGTCCAGTCACCGCTCTGTCGTTAGTTAGCTAACCTAACGGGTAATGACGGGACCCAGTAGCGAATGCGGATGGCATATACGTACGTCATTATTTTCGTTCTTTATTGGTGTGATCAATTGATGGGACTGCGTTGATTCGGATCAATGCAAGTTAAAAACAATCCTAATCTGATGTTGTTGGAACATTTTTCAAAAAGCTTTTATTTGCAAGGACGTTCACTTTTGTTCTGCACAGTGGTATTCAGTTGGAATATCCTGCTACTCAGTCGAAGAGGCAAGGGCCGAGATCCCTTCACCGGGAGTGACCCCTTGGACAAAAGTTTGCATCAGGGCAATAACTTCACTATAGCCGATTACTTTTGCTTTGCATCGTGGTATTCAGTTGGAATATCCTGCACCTCATTCTACGGGGAAAGAGCCGAGATCCCTTTACCGGGAGTGACCTCTTTAGCAAAGGTTTTCGTTACTATATTTTTATAAAAGCTATCCAGTTCCTTCAACGATATCAAGTTCATTACGTTAAAGGTTTTCGCCAGAAACCATTCGTAGCCCTCCGTCGTTTCAGACGGGTAGCACGTAGTATTCATGCTATGTTTGTTGACCTTCATCAAGGCATAATGTATGGTAGCTCCTTGTTGCCTTTCTGCTGCATAGATAGATGCGTTGGTTTGGGACAGTCGTATAGCCTTGTTGACCTTCGTCAAGGGCTTGTACGGGTGGGTTCAAATTAACCTGGACAATGACGAGTAGAACTTGACATGTGACTTATGATTTGTTGACTTTCGTCAAAGTCATAAGAGCATGGGGCAAAAATCACATCGGGAGTTTCTAAAGAAACTGAAACTTGCCAGATATGCGCATACCTTCTGGAGTGTGATGACGTGAGCGGATTCTGTCACGTTATCATGCGGTGATAGTTGGATCCCGACTCCCACTGATGAGTTGGTTTACTCCTCGG
Organism: Agapanthus africanus; assembly: GCA_030015575.1. Taxonomy (NCBI): domain Eukaryota; kingdom Viridiplantae; phylum Streptophyta; class Magnoliopsida; order Asparagales; family Amaryllidaceae; genus Agapanthus; species Agapanthus africanus. The sequence continues at coordinate 62,399,911 of JASDDO010000029.1, forward strand.
GTGATCCCGACTAATTCTTCTTTCAGGTTTGGAGGAGAATTTGACGGTACAGTGGGAGGTTTCCAGATTAGATAAATTGGTAACTATTCTGATCTAAGTTAGAGTGCACGCTGAGTCTTTCTTTTCTCTCTCTCTTTGGCAGCGACCATTGACCGGACCCTAGACTATGACTTAGTGACCAAGTTGACCGAACCTTCTTATAAGACTGGCTTTTGGATTGTCAGAGTTGCAAACCTCATTGCCACTCCTACTTTTACCCTTTTCTCCAGGACACCCCGTATTACTACGAACGTCCACTTCCATTGGACAAAACCATCGTATGGTTATATACGAACTCGAAGGAATTTATTCGAGGATGGTTTCCGGTTATGAAGAAAACGGATAGGATTATTCAGTTGTCTTTTCCTTTTACCTTCTCTCAGGTTATGAGTACTCCTTGGTTTAGGAGATAGTACACCTATTACGCAAATTGGATAGTATTCTTCCAAACCTTAGGCTGGTGCCGAACGGTAGGGAATGAAGAAAACCAATTAGCATAACGATGGTGTGCAGAAGGTATTAAGTAAAGACATATCAAGGGATTAGTAAGAGGGCAAGGTAAATTGCTACTAATATTCACGACCAAACCAGGTATTTCATTACCACTCCCACTTCACCTTTGTATTTCTCCAGGACACTCCGTATCACTACGAAGATCCACAGTTTATTGGATACTCCATCGTATGGTTATATACGAACTCGAAAGGAACTTGTTCCAGTTCGGGGATGGATTCTGGTTCAGGAGAAATAGGAATAAGGTTTATTCAGTTGTCTTTCATCTTCACCTTCTCTCGCATTGCGAGTGCTCCTAGGATTAGGACAGTACACCCATTATGCTTATTGGATAGTCTTCTTCCAAACCATAGGCTGGTGCCGAACGGTAGGGAAGGGAGAAAACCATTTGGCCTAAAGGGGTGTGCAGAAGGTAATGACTAAAGACATATAAAGGGATTTGGAGAGGTGGTAAAGAAATATACGGTTACAGTTGTGAATCTGAATAATGGAAGACGCATTGCTAGGAATACCAGAATACCCCATCGAAACATTTCAATGTTTCAGTTTCACTGTGTACTGTTAAAAGAAAACTGATTTCCCGATTAGACACTTGCTCTAGGGTATGTATTTACCAGGTTTGATTTTCACATCTGTATGGTTTTACAGATGATGAGTGGGAGTAAGTTATTGGGAATTAGGTGATCATCCTCATTATATCGGAATTCGTTATAATTGGTGATATTTGAGGAAGTCACCTGGGTTGTTTGCCGGTCGGCAAATATTTGGTTTTGAATATCCGTTGTTATGCACCAATTTCAAATCGATATATCTGTACGTCTATTTTCACAGAGTGAGATATACCTTTTTGAGATTATGTCCATGACATTTACCTATATCAGTGGATGGTTAGGTAAGGAGCATTGAACAGCGGTGTAATTCTTCATAACCATAGTACAGTTTTCAACCTACGACACACAGGAAATGAGTTGTTAGACTCAGGGGACTTATACAGAGTATTGTATGTTGTCCAGTGTCCATTACGACAGAGGGGTTGGTCCTCGTACTATATTCTGTTTACTTATGACTTCTCTAGTTCTTAGACAAGTGTTTCATGCAAACACAGGGTCCAAGTTTTGAGAAGTTATAGGTATAAGAATAGAGTAGAGAACCAGGTATTCCAAGTATCGGGATTCTTCAAGGTGATCGAAGATGTAGATACTTGTGTGTGATATTCAGTTGATAGTAATGATTAAGAGAACTTGCTTCTCTTTCAGGTTACTCATAATTGGAAGCATTCCTAAGTTGAGTAACGCTGATCCGCATCCTTCCATTTAGTTGACATGCACTGGAGACAGCTGCATGATTTGAATCTGGTTCAATTATATAAGTGCCTTTGTTTCTGTATTGGATATAGAACAGTTCATATCTTAACATTGTTAAGGTACGGGGAGTTGTCTGGCATATGCTTAAAAACAGACTCTAGATAACTCAAGGCATGTTTCTGTAATGGCTGTTTGTGGGTTGACCCAGGCTATGACGAGGGTTGACTTTCTACCATCTGGAAGATCAATAGTGATATTGTTCTAGACTCACCACAGTTTTAATAAAAATGTATTTTTTCAGAAAATAGTAGTGGGAGTATGGTAGAACTGGAAGTGATTCCAGAACCGCAAACGATTAGTGAAAGTTTGAAAGGAACCTAAAGATTCAATCTGGCTTGACATTCCATTGGCCACTCCGCAGATAAGATGGGTAACTTCAGGCACCCGAGAGGTACTCCGGTAGCCTCAAGGACGGTGACAGGGAAGTTCTTATTTACCCAGACTTGCCATTGCTGTTGTTCCAGACCGTGAGACCCGGCAGGAGGATGAGTATAGCGTCGTTCTAAACTAGCTTTAGAAGTGTACGTCTATATGACTCTGACAGAGGGTTGTCATAGTCTGTGGGAGCAGCGGAAGTATTGGTGGACAAGTGGCTTATGTCTATTTATAGACTAAAGCAGATATAGCGGAGATAGATCATCTATTTCTGATGTGACAGTCATAGGTTTGACTTCATCAAAATAGGGGATGGATCTGTTAAGAAGTTAGTAGGGTGTGATGTCCTAGTATTTGGATGACATACACAGAGTAGGAAGTGATATTCCTATACTACGATCGGTTAAACTTTGGTTGTCACACAGTGGTTTCTCCACATGGGACTTGGATATAATATCAGACATACTGGTTACTAGATCTATGGTTTTAGATCTAGATTTGGGTGGTTTCCCAATTAAGGGTACTTAGATAGCATTCTAAGAGTATTTAGAATGGACGACTCCTGGCACGGTAGTATACCTGCAGGTGGTGGAGTCACCCTCTCTAAAGGTATCTTACAGACTAAAGGGGAGAGGGATGTGCATGATTGGCAGATCACTTGTTTAGGCAATTGAGTCAATCATGAGATGTCAAGTACCACACCAGATGTTGTTTTTGCACTAGATGCAATAAGTTGACATTGATCCAATCCTGGAGAAACAGTCGGAAGCAGTTTTAGAACATAAGTGGATGTTCTAAGGATATGATAACGACAGCCTCATTCGGGAGACAGTTATCATTCCAGGCTTCCAAGGTGACTTGGACGACAGGGAGGTTGTTAGAGTTATAGTTTTCCTTCTGACGAGGGGTAGTATTTTGGACAGGAGGTCCAAGGAAATACTGAGGGAGGCATGGTGCAGGATACTGATTAAGTTCAGTTGATGATACAGTCTAAGAAGTTTGGATTTGGAGTTCGTTTATGAGCTAGGTCCCATCAGACATCCAGACACATTCTAAGACAAGTATTGCTCATTTCGGGAGATGGCATTCTCCGTGAACTTAAGATATAGAGAGACATAGAAAGAAACATCAAAGCGGATCCACTCACTGAGACTATTCCTCGAATGCAATAGTTTCGCAAACAAGCTTTGTGAGACTGACTAGTAGAGGAGTTGGGTGTTCGGTATCACACGGGCTGTGAGTATGCGACATCGCAATAATTAGCCTTGAGTGCAAGTGGGAGATTGTTGGATATAGTGCCCTCAGAGTCACTTATTGGATCACAGGCACGTGATTGCAATGATTGAGGGAGGACCTATGCCGGTAGGACAGTCTTACTCGAGATGATAGTATGCTATCTGGTTTATCTTTATCATCGTGTACTTCTTCAGGTGACCTGACAGGTCGCAATTACACGTTGATATAGCCCCTAGGATTCATGCTTGACTGCAAGCAGTATGAGGGCGATCATATACGTGGGAGCTGGTAGTCTACAAGCACATCCTTAAAAGGTCCCTAGTCGTGGGAGTTTCGAGACAGGGCATCGATACTCCAGAGTAAACTAGTGTATACAGTCGAGACCTCGACGAGGGGCGGTAGACAGTCTCATAAGCTACTGGTGTCAGTTGGTTCACCTAAGATGTATACAGGTGCTCATTAGGTTATGAGTACACCGGACATGACTCGTCGGGAACCTGCTAGTTGGGATTATACCAGACGTCAGATAGCAGTTCCCTGGTGACAAGTGTACAGGTTAGTTCATCGACCTGAGGATCGTCATTTGTCTCGTGTGAGTTCCCACTGTACTTTGATTACTACCTTACCACGTTCAAAGTAGACGTGCAAACAGGTTTTAGTTGGGTAAAGTCCCGAGCCACATGGAGGCAGTGAGCGGATCTTCAGGGGTTCGTCTCTCCCGGTATTGGGGGTGAGGTCGCGCTGTGTCTAGGAGAGCCATTATACGAAGCCCTCGGCCGAGGCAGGAGATTTACTGATAGGTATTACAGTACTATCTCAGGGTGTTCTGGGCTACACTCCGACACGACTTGTACCGCTTTTGGGGGTCTGACTTTTACCAACCCGTAGGCCCGCCATGCAATGCTCATAGACGAACGGACCGGACTGTACGGATATTGTCACTGACAGGCCCAGTAGGGTGTCAGGATGAGTTCGCTCATCGACGTCCCTTTTTGTCAATACTTGGTAGCCCGTTACGTATAGGCTAATACCTCTGACGTGCTAGTGGTTAAATCCACAGCTATAGTATTAACGAGTCTTTAGAGTCCCCTACATTCAGTTGCTCAAGTTTTCGGGCGAAACGCTGTAGAGGCCGTATGGAGATATGGCAGGGTTCGATCAGATACGTGCGGTATTGCACGGATCAGGATCGGACGGTTAATACTAGCGGGCTTTGGTTTAAGCCGGATCCTAGTATAGTACAGTGTAGATTTTGTCTCATTGCATTTGTATTTCGGTCGGAATACAAATGCGGGTATGTATATACAGTAGCGGGGTTTTCCTGTAATTTATTACGGGACCAGTTTTCTGGAGTTGCCAGTTTGCTTTCCGTTTCGGCCATATTTCTTTGTATCTTTCATTGGGTGAAGATTGGTGGAGGAGGGCTTATTTGCATTTATGCAAATAAGCATTTTGGTGGGTTGTCTTTGCATTTTGTAGTGTCATGATTGTTGTTCCACCATTTGACTTCCATGGTTCATGATTGTTTGACCTTTGTTTGATGGTGATAGGAAATGATTGGGTTTTGGAGTGAGGTTTTTGTTGTGATGATTCTTTCTCATCATCACTCCTTTCTCTCTCATGCATGATGCTTTCCCACCCCTTGACCTTTCCTCTCTCTCTCTCTCCATTCTCGTAGAGAGGCCGGCCACATTCTTGTGGTGTGGGTAGGGGTTCTTCAGTTTTGGGTTATGGAAAAATGTTCATCACATTTTTTTTCCTTTAGCTTGCTACAAAATCATTTATCTCCATATAGTTCAATTCCTCCACCATTTACATGGCAACTTCAACCCCTAGAAACACATAGAGTTCTACACTATTCTACAGCGACCCTTGGGCACGTCGACTCGCCAACTTCGTGCCCGAGTTGCCTCGGTCCAGAGGTGGGAGCCCGTAAAAGAAGCCGGCGATGTGGTGCCCTTCCGGCGAGGAGACAAAGACGAGAGATTCCGCGACAGATCGGGACGACGACGAGAAGACCGGAGGACATGGATCACTCGGTATATCTCTCTTCCCATCTTGTAGTTAGCTAGTAGTTAGGTTAATGGCCCGATCCGGGATTTTAGTGCGCGGTGGTGCCGGTTTTAAAGTTCAAAGAAAAGCATCGCTTCCGCATTACGGCGTCGGATTGACGGCCGGGGCACCGCCGTGCACTTACAAATACCTTCAAAAGATCTCAAGAAACACTAAAAGTTCCAGCTTTAGACTCAAGTGGGCAGATTTGCTCCAAACACCTCAAAAGAGCCACTAAACCAAGGTTTATGTGAAGGAAAAATGAAGTTTTGTGTAGGGTGTGAGTATGAATCCAAGGGGAAATGAAAAGAGGAGGAAAAAGAAGAAGAAGCCGTGTTTTTCAGCTGGGATTTCTGCAGGAAATCTAAAGATGGTGAGAAGAGAGAGAAGAGTGAAGGAAATGTCAAACAAAAGTCAATTTTTTCCCACCTACCCACCATACCTCCATTTCCCTTTTTTAAAATTTGAATTATAAAATGGGTTTTACTTGATTGAAAATGGGTGGGGGATTAAATACAACCATACTAGAAATGAAAAAGGGTTAACATGATACATTTTCTCATCTAGCCTCAAAATGCTAAGTGTGCATGTGTGCACTTAACACAAAATTTCTCACTTAGGGTAACATGACTAAAATAGTTAAAAACCCTACAATTATATAAACACTTCACAATACAATTTAGCACTAACCAAGAAGGAAAAATAAGATATCCGTTTTTTTTGAAAAACATGCACACTAGCTAAATAACGAGAAAACATCCTAAACGAATTTCAAGACGTTACAGTAAGGCTCCACCCCCACCTCATCCTTCACTCTTCACTTCATTTCATTTCTTCAACCACCTCATCCTTCTTCCTCCACCTCACTACCCATGGAAACCATCTCCAAAACCTAATCAAAACCCCAAACTCCTTTCAATAAAAATGATCCCCACCTCACCCTCATCATATTGGACCCATTAATGTTAGATTTTGAAGACATGAGACTTCTAGGGTTTTGCTTGGTGGTATTAATGAGATATAATCCCTTCCATTTAGTTTAGTTATGTATTCATAGCATTTTAGTTTAGTTTAGAATTCGTTTAGTGATGGATTTGTGATGTTGGAAATTTCAAGAGAGGAATTAGGGCTTGTTTGGAATTGGTGTTGGGTAATGGCTGCCCACAGACCTTAGTGTCGACTTTACTGGCCAATAACCGGATTTGAAAATAAAACACGAACTTAGATTTTTCCCGACATCGAATATTGACAGTTTGTGATAGTATTATGGAATCTGGAGTAACCCGGGGCACTAAAAATAATTTAGCAAAGACACTGAGGTAAGCAGGTGATTGTGAGTGTACCCTAGAGACCCGAGACCCTCCCCTCACAAGGTGGCCGCAGATTTATTCGACTTGGCCGCAAATTGAGGCCAAGTGGTGGGTGTATGGTGTGGATTTTGGTATCTGGCATTGTTATCCTATATCTAGAGCAACCCCATATGCAAAATTGGCTAGTTTTACCTGATGGAAAATCTGGGATGGATTTCTCATGTTGCTGAATTTATGTTTTCCGTATTTGAATGCTTGGTTTTGGTAATTGGTGTTGTATTTGGTTGTTGGGCGTTTGTACGTCAACAACAAGGGTTGTTTGATTGTTTTTGCACGCGTAGGCTATATGTTCTAACCTATGAGCGCATCGTGTGCCGTATCGGTTTTCCGGATTCGATTTTAATAGCGATTGCGACTGTGTATTTTTATAGGTACCTTCCCGTGGATTCCGAGGCGATGGAGTATGGCGTCATCGACTTCGGCAAGCAAGGATCAAGGTGAGTGGATCTATATCCACGGGGGAAGTCGGGTGGATGGCGTATAGCACCCCCGCAAAGTTTTGGTGGAAACCGATTTGTAGCCTATGGTTAAGAAAACCTAGATTAGGAAACTAGGGTTAGAGTTAAAAGATTGTTAGTGAAACCATATTATAAACTAAAGAATAGTTAGAAGTGTTTTGATACGACTAATATGTGATGACGGAATTTGAGGATGACGTTTGACGATATTGCCGTTTATGGTACTATAGGATTAGATAACCGACGTAATTGTGTCAGCCGAACCATACCTATTTCTAAACCGAAGAATCGTATGCATCTTTTAAACAGATATCTTCAGGGACATTACATATTTTTAAATGATATCTTTTCCTTAAAGACACCGTAACCCTTACTTTCAAAACTACGATTCGCACCTTTTAAAAACTGGTTGTATGGTTCGGGTGTGTATGTTAGATTAGATACTTATGCTTATAGTAAAGGTAGAATGTATATGAAAACTTAACTTTATGTGAGATATAATTATGATGAAAAGAGAATACGATTTGACATGTGATATGATGATATGTTGGTATGTGGATGCGAGTCGATTGAGAGGATTGATACCCTTACAGGTCCCCCGATATGAGATAGTTATGGATGCGACCTGGGACATAGGTATATTTATATATATAATGTTGTGAATCTTGATTGATATGTCGTGCGAGACGTTAGGTCCGTACCCCTCATTGTCATATAAGATGATAGGATCCCTAATGGTTAAATACAGTCGTACGATGATTTTCCGTGCGTGATGAGTTTGACTTGAAGATCCATACTCTTGACTAGAGGATTCCGTACGATGGGTTATACCGTATGTGATGTCGTGAGGCTGGATGCCGATAGATAGATTCACCGACTCGGTCCTGTAGACACGTATACCTTATAGCTTTTAGCTGACGATTTACCTTATGCTGCATTCAAGTTATTCGCATTGCATTACTTATACCTGTGCTAGTACACTTACACCATTATTGATGATGCGTAAGTTACACGTACACAGATTTGCCGGCTCACACACTTCATCATCGATAATTGCCATGTCATTATACAGTAGAGTTACTGCATCATCATATGACACCTTGCATGATTTATTTGCTATGTTCACATCATTACGATATGACGCATGATATACTGATAATGTCACATCACTGTTCCATGTTGCATGATACACGAATATGCTTACATTCCTATCATATGTCGCATAGATCATGCATTATGATTTTACGCATTGAGATATTCCGTTTTCATGAGATTTCTGGATTTGAGAACCGTGGTGATTTCAAAAGAAAGAATGTATTGTTTTAAAAATACGGTTTCTCTTGATATGATATTTCAGTGCGTCCACCATGCGTTTTCTCGGTTTTGATACGTGTGCTAGAAACCCGATTCGAGGAGTGGACGATCCGTTTGCGGGTTCATGGTGAACCCGGTATGGTACCCCGGGGTGAGAACGGATCTGCTGTGCAGTAGACAGTGAGCCTGGATAAGGGACCACTACCTACCGGTTATAGTATATGGGCTCGGCGGATATCCGGAGGATACCGATCGCAGTCGAGAGATGTTATGGGCCGATCCGGACTGACGGAGCCCGAGATATGAGGATTTACGTGTCGATGCTGGACACGGGTTTCATGACGTTTTCGAGTGTCGATGCTGGAGACTCAGGTTTTATGATTTTGATGTGTCACGAGGGACACACGTTGATTTATATCCTCATACTTTCATGCAGATTCTTTTACGATATCCACATGCTTATAGGCATTGATTACCTTATTGGCACATATACAGATACGGTCACCCTAGATATCATAGTATTACCTTTATGATATAGTTGACCTAGGAGTCGTTGTTTATTCGATTTCTACTTGTTGATGTTTTTCTACTCATGAGTTGGCAACTCACCCCCGTTGTGCCACAGTTCTTGCAGGTTGACCGCACGGATCCGTAGCGGCTTCGCTGGCACACAGTTGCATTCGGGTGCTTTGCTGGGTAGGTAGGACATTTGTATCATACCCATTCTTGTATTTACAGTTCATATTGTATCTAGTCAACTCCATCAATCAAACTAGTATTTGTGTAAGTAATGAGGCTTAGTGAGACTTGTGGTTGTGAGACTTAGAGCGAGGGGTTTTCCGCTACTTGTGCTTTTGATGTCTTACTTATTTCTTTATCTTTTATCGTGATTTTCGCTGTTGGGCGTCGTATACTTATATTTATACTTTGCGTGGTAGTGGATTCGCCGTTTGGTGAAGAGCTAGCTCCCGCTTGGGGATGCCTTTATATTATCTTGTATTGTGGTTTTGGATCAAAATATACAAAGGAGGTGTTGCCCAAATTTTTAAAAGACGAAACATGTTTTCAAACTAGTAAATTTCACTTGCATCATTCATGCCCTTTTCTATGCATTTAAGAAAACTTGATTTCATTATACCCTTATTTCAAAACTTCACCTCCTTGATTTTTCTTAAAAAGGTTTAGATTTCTTGGTTTCGGCTTACTTGAATTACGTGACGCCTTTAGACTTGGCGTGATTTAAGTGCCGGTCACGAGCTAATATTTCGGGTCGTGACAGATAGATTCTTTATAGTATGTGATAATATTAGATGTTGCCCTAAAATTCTAGTTTCGATTCATTGTTAGTTTGCTTAGCACCTTCCTAAAATTTTAAAGTAGCATGTATGATACTTCCAAACCCAAGATTAGGTGCTAGGGAATACCAACACCCACTGTTTCCTAAAATTCTTCTTCCAACCCTAAAAGAAGAACTAGTCAGGATTAATCTCATGTCACAATACTTGCTTAACCTTTCAACCAGGCTAGTTTCGGTACTTCGAGGGAGGTTTTCCAATGTTTTCGTGAAGTTCCTTAATTATGTAACCTCTTTTCCGTGGAGGCGTAGTCCCGCTAACACCGTTCTAGACACCTACTTGGTTTATAGCATTGATTGTTAAGTGAAATAATATCCCAAGAGTAATCATACTCATCAGTTGGACCGAGATCCAACTATCATTGTGTGATGACCTAGATAGAATCCACTCTAGTCACCACACTCCAGAAGGTATGCCAAAATCTGCATGTTTCCTGTATATTTGAAAATCCCGTTGTGGTTTTTGCCCCTAGCGGTTCATGACCTTGACAAAGGCCAATAAATCATAAACCACTAGTCAAGTTCATCCCGTCATTATCCTGGATTAACCTAGACCCACCCATATAAACTCTTGACAAAGGCCAGCAAGGTTATACGACTGTCTTAGATAATCGCATCTAAATGCAACAGACAAGCAATATCTAGCTACCGTACACTACGCCTTGACAAAGGCCAACAAACGCAGCACGAATACTAGGTATTACTCATCCGAAATGGCGGAGGGCTACAGCTGGGTTTTTGGCGAAAAACCCTTTAACGTAATGAACTTGATATCGTTGAAGAAACCTGACCAGTTTTGAAAAGCAGTGGTTTAGGCTCCACTTTTGAAAATTTCTGGTTTTGAAGAAAACCGAGTAATTTATAGTATAGACTTTTGCTCAAGAGGTCACTCCCCGTGAAGAGATCTCGGCTCTTGCCTCATGGAATGAGGTGTTGGATATTCACGACCGAATACCACTATGCAATGCGAAAGAATATTACTACAGTTTTTCAAAATTTGTTCTAACAACATATTTTTTTTAGGTTTCTTTTCTTCCATTAATCAAAATTAATGCGGTCCCATTAATTAATCCTATGACACCAGAAAAGAACGAAAATAAAATGTATGTATATTCCATCCTTATTCACCACTGGGCCCCGTCATCACCCGTTAGGTTACTTAACTAATGACAGCGGGGGATGGACTAACATGGGTGAAAAGCATATACAACATCTACTAGTATATATATATAAATATATATAATATTCGTCCCAAGCATAATAATAAGCAACATCACAGAATCTCAGCAAGCAACACAGAGTGGTGGATAATCTTGGAGCCTCGGGTTTCATTTGAGCCGCAAATAAAACCCGACGTTCTCGGTCGTGTGGATAGCCTATGCAATAAAACCTGGACCCCTACGAGCACGGCAAGTTACCCGCCAATCCCGGAAGTGAGGCAACCTCAATCAACAAAATGAATGGGTCACCCATCACTCCACAGGATCTGGTAACTTGAGCGCCCCTCTGTGGGTCATCCTATACCACCTATGAGTGCGGTGAATAGCCCGCCAATTCTAGAATGAAGCCCCCTCCGTCTCAACACCATGAGATGCAGGCTTGTTGCTTTCTAGAACACGACTATTCGTGCACTCCACCGTGGGGTAATCCTAGTATAGAAAAGGAAAAAATATGTGCAATGGTGACATTGACCTCAACCCGGTTGTGCCTCAATCAAATAATATACAACAGGCAGTAACGACTGTCCATATGTCGGATGCTCGCTCAGCAATACCAAATGTACAAATGAATCTCAACTGTACCACTAACATTACACCACAAGCTATCCACCACGACAATACAACCACAATCATAGCACAAACACAGAACATCAACATGAATGTCATGTTTGCAAACCCATCTAAAAGAACATATAGCAGCTAGACGAGTTATACCGCTCAAATGACATTCACGGTCGCAGATAGAAGTGAATGTATAGAAAACTATTAAATAGTGTTAAGAATAACGACTTTGAAATACTCCGTATTGTCCCAAAACTCAAGACAACTGATCTTTCATAATCTGGGCAACCAAACATATCCTGAAACCCTAAATCCAAGAGTTAGAGTGGACCAAACAAAAATGACCCAATTCCGCACTATCCAAACCAGTGGGGCCGGTCATTATGAGACTTTGGCCGGCCAAGTTGTAGTGGAATTGCCTCGTTTTTGTTTTGTGTTCATGTCACAGCCAAAGAAGCACAATGAAGTTGCTTAAAAAAATTTAGAGCCTCTGAAAATTTCGACATAAACTTGGATTTGTGTTTCATTTTTCGGAGTTATTTCGGTTTCGTTACTTTAATATTGTTTAAACCTGCTAGTATAGGGTTTATGGGCTGGCTCTGATACCATGAAAGGTTATGCTAATGTCCTGGCCATCAACTGAGGCCGATTGCGGAACAATTTTTTTTCTAATGATGTAAACTTGGCGCTAGAATAACACTAAACTGGATCTACCATAAACCTAACTAGCAACTAAAGAAGCTATCTACTATGAAAAGAGTTTATACCAAGGGGCTCAAGTCATTCGGGTCTTCACTCCTCTCCTTTAGCATTCTCTTCATGACCTCCATGATCGAGCTTGATTGATGGCTTCCTCACGTCAAAGATAATCCACCCGAGAGTGTCTACTTTGAGCTCCTACCTTTAAACTAAGGTAACTAGGTTACTTAGTATGCTAATCTAAGTAGCTTAGAGGATGTAGAGAGTGATGATGGATTGTTTTGTCTCAAGAACCCTAGGTTTCTCAACACATGAGACTATTAGGGTTTGAGGTAGAATATGAGAAGCTTGGAGGAGATGAGAGTGTTCTAAAGAGCAGCATAAGAATAGAATGAAGAATGGCTAAGTCATGCGACTAATAAAGCAAATTACCTAAAATAAAAATAATAAAAAATTATGTTCACCACAAAATATCAAGATATTTTCCACAAAATATCTAGATATTTTCCATAAAATATCTAGATGCCACCTTGCCTCAATTGTAATCCATGACTCACTAAGTGAGTCACCAAGTAGCCATGCTTCATTCAATGAATGATAAAACCTTACCGTCCACCTCATTAACCATTTAACTAAATGGTTAAAACAAATAATGAGGTGTCTTCTTCTAGAAGCACTCCTGTAACAATTACAAGAATACCCCTCACCGAATATACATTCCCGTATCCGTAATCCGAAAAATACGAATACAAAAAAGATGAAAATAATCCAACAATATAATACTAGGATCCGGCTTAAACCAAAACCTGCCAGTATTATCCTCCCGGACATCATACATGCACAAGTATACGTATGTGATCGAACCCTACAATAAAACTATACGGCCACTACATCGTTTCGCCCGAAGCAGAGAAACCCTCTATGTAGGACTCTAAAGACTCAATAGTACGCCGGCAATGCATTACTGGATAAATCCATAACCACAAGCACGTCAGCGGCACTAGCTCTACGTAACGGCTACCCGGGTACCTGTCGAATAGGAAAGCCGAGGAGCAAACTCATCTGGATCCCTACTGAGCCTATCCGTGACAATCTCCGTACAGTCCGGTCTCTTCGTCTAAAAGTATGGCATACCGGATCTAGGGGGTAGTAAGCGTAAGACCCTAATAACACGATAATTCATGCTGATGCGGCTCAGGACCAATCCAGGAAACTACCGATCAACCTATAAGTAAATCCCAACTGCCTTGGCCAAGGTCTTATGGTCCTGACCAATCAAACACAGCACGATATCAACTCCCAATACCTGGAGAGACGAATCCCTGGCAATCACTTACTGCCTCCATGTGGTTCGGGACTGTACCCAACCAAAACCTGTTTGCACGACTCAGTAGAGACGTGGTAGGGTAGTGATCAAAGCACAGTGGGTACTCACACGAGACAAATGATGATCTCAGGTCCAAAGACTAACCCATACACATGTCATAAGAGAATCGCTATCTGACGGTAGGTATAATACCATCTAGAGATTCTTAGCGAGTCCGTCCAGTGTACTCACCCCCAGTGAGTACCCGCATACAATCTTAGGTGATCACACCAATGGTTGTGGGACCACCATCGCCCCTCGTTAAGGTTTACAAACGTACATGCAAGTCTACTCTAGAGTATCGATGCCTGATCTCGATACTCCTACGACTTAGGACATTTAAGGATGTGCTTATAGACTACCTAGCTCCCACAATGATCGCCATCACAACGCTGGTAGTCAAGCAAGGTTCTATGGGCTTTTATCAACATGTAACCGCAATATGTAATAACGTGTATAACATATGCCATGTTAAGATAAAGTCAAACCGTAATAGTATACTACCATATCAAGTTTTTATCAATATGTGCAAGTTGGATAAAGTATCAATAAAAACAAATACACATATCTTGATAAAGACAACTAAAAAAATATACTATATAACTGAGCAAGATCGTCACATAATGCTGGCGTATTGATGAGTCTTTAGAGTCCCACATAGAACTTTCCTTGTTCAAGTGAAACGAAGCAGGGCACATATGCTGATATGTACGGGGGCCTGATTAAATACGAGTATGAGATACCGTATTGTAATCTGGCGGCTATTTGTTATTAGTTAGGTTATATATGATATAACCGGATTATTGAATCAAGTGTTGATTTGATAATGTGATATACTGATAAATGATAGTAGTCAGTTATATGTGATATAATTGGATTATTAAATCAAGTGTTGATTTAATAATATGATATATATTTATATTTGATATAATTATATATTAACTAATATTATATCTCACTAATTATTCTTCATAATATATATATATATATATATATATATATTATATGAAGCATGCCATGTATTTTCTATTTTTAGAAAATAGAAAAAGAGGCGGAAAATGAGGAGACTTTTGTAGCATGGTGTAAAGCATGGCTTGATGAATTTTTTATTCATCATCCTACACTATTGAAGCATGGTTACAATTCTATATTGATGGATATTAGATGCTTCAATAAGTGAAGGGGTCAATCCATTCTTTACATGACTTAGTTCATTTTTCATTTGGTGAGCACATGTGATGAGTTTCTCTCTAGCTCTCTCCCTTTTCCTCACCTCCACCTCCAAGCTCAATCCCTCACATGAGTTGTGAAACCTTGAGCTTGTGAGAACCCTAGTGAGCAAACAACAACCCTACTTCACCATCCTACACTAGATTAGCACTTTGGTGTAGTGTGTTTACTTCACTAAAAAGTTTAGTGAAGAGGTAGCTTGGATTAGCGGACTTCGGGTGGATCATCTTCGGCACAAAGATCATCGAAGGAAGTTCGTTCAGCCATCAAGTTGAGCCTAGTGGAGTCGCGCGGATTACAACCCAGAGCTTTAGAAGAGAAGGACACGGCCTACAAAGGTTGTAGCTATCCATCTCTTAGCTAGGTTTTTATGATATCATAGTTAAACCCTAATCATCTAGTTTATGATCTTGGTTAGTGTTGATTAGCACCCCTAAAATTTTAAAAATGGAATGCTTGATGCTACTAAAACCCATTGGTGGTGCTAATATACACTTTCAATCACGATCGTGGAATCCGTGTTTTTCATTAATTACCGGCTTAATCTAAAACACGGACCTCATAGTATATCCTATATTTCATATATCTGCTTCAGTTGTTTCTGTGATGTGATCATATAACTGCCTTAGACGATTGCTACTTATATATATGATATAATAGTAGACACTATATATGTTTTGCATCCACGCTTGTCCTGATCCCGCCCTGCCGTAAATTAAGTAACCTTACGGTGAAGATCCGGGTCCCTGTGGCGAATGCGGATGGCATATATGTGTGTTTTATTTTTGTTTCTTCTGTGATATTTAGGAAACATAAATGATGGGATGTCATTAATAAGTTTAGTAAAAAGAAAAGAAACCATAAAGAGGTTGTAGAATCAAATTTTTCAAAAAGGTAGCTCCAGTTCTTGCTTTGCATAGCGGTATTCAATTATGAATATCCAGCACCTCATTCAATGAAGAAAGAGC
The DNA here is from genome assembly GCA_030015575.1 of Agapanthus africanus. Classification (NCBI taxonomy): domain Eukaryota; kingdom Viridiplantae; phylum Streptophyta; class Magnoliopsida; order Asparagales; family Amaryllidaceae; genus Agapanthus; species Agapanthus africanus. The sequence goes on from JASDDO010000029.1 coordinate 62,416,030, forward strand.
CTAGATCCCTTCACCGGGAATGACCTCTTTAGTAAAACTAGCATATACTACAACCCACTCTGTTTGTTTTGAAAATTACTTGATTTTTAAAGCGGAGCTTAAACCACACCTTTTTCAAATCACTATATTCTACAACGATATCAAGTTCATTACGTTAAAGGTTTTCATCAAAACCAGCTGTAACCCTCCGTCATTTCAGATATATAGTATTTAGTATTCATGCTGTGTTTTGTAAGTCCATGTCACGCACCCCACGAACTTGCGGGGAGGCGGAATATATGAAAAACGATTATCAAAGCTTCGTAACACGGACTTGAGTGCATGAATCGTTATCTAAACCATTGCTAACTATCTACTAGAGGTTTAACTACTCGGATACGAAATTATACCTCACGTTACTTGTCCTTCGGGTCTTCATCGCGGTCCTCCACTCCTCGTAAGCTCCTTGGAACATCGGCACCTCAACGGCCTCCTCGAATCAAAGACGATCCACCCGAAAGCTCCTACGCCAAGCTTAATCTCAAACTTGAGATAACTAGGTTACTTAAAGTGCTAATCTAAGCTACCTAGGGGATATAGAGTGAGGTTATGGATGTATTAGTCTAGCTAACCCTTGATCTCAACACATGAGAGGTTAGGGTTAGAGTTTGAAGAGAGAGTGAGCTTAAGGAGAGAGAAGGTGAAGATGATTATCAAATGAGATAATGATATATCATAATATATATGAAGAATAATTTATTTATCCAAAAATGAAATAATGGAATTAACAACCATGCTTCATAAATATCTATGAGTGATTCATCACCATGAGTCATTAAGCATTTATGATGCATTAATGACATGGATGAATCACACAAATGAGTCACTAATCTCATTTAAAGCAATGCCACCTTACCCTCCCAAGTCACCACACTTCTAGAAGCTTCTCGACAAATTTCGAGAACGCCCCTCCAATCTGTGAAAACACGGAAAAACTTTAGACTGTATAAATCTAATAACCTGATACTAGAATCTGGCTTAAACCAAAGCCGGCTAGTAAAAACTATCCGAAAAGTCATACGTGCGTAAACACACATATGCGTCTGAACCCTTGTCGTAAAACCATACGACCTCTATATCATTTCGCCTGGAGCAGGGAAACTCTCAGTGTAGGACTCTAAAGACTCGACACTACGCTGGCAGTGGGTTTAACCACAGACCGCAAGCGGCACTAGCTGTACGTAACGGTCCTCAGGTAGATGTTGATAAGAAGGCCGATGAGGAAAACCATCCGAACCCCTACTGAGCCTGATGTGATAATCTCCGTACAGTCCGGTCTGTTCGTCTAAGACTATCGCATATGAAGCCTTGGGAGCGGCAAGCGTCAGTCCCCTAATAGCTGTATAAGTCGTGTTGGAGCGAAGCCCATTACACCCTGAGAAGCTACTGGAACCTATCGGTATATCTCGCTTGCCCTGGCCAGGGATTTTGCGTAATGGCTCTCTGACATAGCGCGATATCAACTACCAGTACCGGGAGAGAAGGATCCTATCTAACCGCCACTGCCTCCAATTGCTCGGGACTGCGCCAAACTGCTACCTGTTTGCATGACTCCTTTGAGCCATGGTAGGGTAGCAATCTAAGAACAGTGGGACACACTCGAGGCGAAGTAGCAGTGTCAAGTCTGCGGACTATGTTGTACTCATGTCACCTGGGAACTGTTAACTGACGATGGGTATAATACCATCCAATCAGTTCCCTGCGAGTTCTATCCGGTGTACCCGTAACCTAACGAGCACCTGTATACTATCTCCAGTACGACGTACTGATGGCTGTGGGACAGACCATCTCCCCAACTGTGATGAGAAGCGTATACACTTAGTCTACTCCGGAATATCGATGCTCTATCTCGATAATCCAATGACCAGGGACCTGTATAGGATGTTGCTTACAGACTACCCAGCCCCCACTAGTGTGACTGCCATCACGACGCTGGTAATCATGCAAAGATCCTATGGGCTCTACTAATATGTATAAGTGATACGTTACAAGAAACATATGCACATATTAAAGTAGACACAAACCAAGTAGCATACTACCATTTTTAGCAAGACTGTTATATACAACTGTGAATATCCCAAGCTTCCATTAAGTAATATACAACCTAGTATGATACAATAATGGCCCCTAGGGCATATACACTAACAATCTCCCACTTGCACTAGGGTCATGAGCTGGCATATCGTAGACCTATCATCTCGAATAGCCTCTCGAACTGCGTCTGAGGAAGGGCCTTTGTGAATGGATCAGCAATATTATTCTCCGTCTCTACTCTCTTCACCTCGATCTCCCGGCGATCTACGATCTCCCTGATCAGGTGATACCGCCTTAAGATGTGTCTGGACTTCTGATAGGACCTGGGTTCCTTCGCTAAAGCTATAGCGCCGTTGTTGTCACAATACAGAGGTATTGGACCAACACTGGTAGGAACCACCTGAAGTTCTGTGAGGAACTTCTTCATCCAGACTGCTTCTTTTGCGGCATCGCAAGCAGCTATGTACTCTGCTTCCATCGTTGAGTCAGCAACGGTCTCCTGTTTGGAACTCTTCCAACAAACCGCCCCTCCATTGAGGGTAAAGACATAACCCGATATGGATTTGGAGTCATCCTTGTCACTCTGGAAGCCGGAGTCGGCAAAGGCCTCCATCTGGAGGTCTTTTCCGCCATATACCAAGAACATCTCCTTAGTCCTTCTCAGGTACTTGAGAATGTTCTTTACGGCTATCCAGTGCTTCTCCAATGGGTTTGCTTGATACCGGCTTACTACGCTCAATGCGTATGCTACATCTGGTCTGATACATAACATCGCATACATTATAGAGCCTACCGCAGAAGCGTAGGGTATAATCGACATGCGATCCCTTTCCAAATCAGTCTTGGGAGACATCTCTTTGGAGAGGGTGATTCCGTGACAAGCCGGGAGGTTACCGCGCTTAGAATTACCCATACTGAATCTTTTCATTATGGTGTCTATGTACCTGGACTGCGAAAGTCCCAACATCCTCTTTGATCTATCACGATAGATCCGGATCCCCAGAATGTAGGTGGCATCACCCAGGTCTTTCATGGAGAATTTATGTGACAAGAATCTTTTGACTGACTGTAACATAGGAATATCATTTTCTATTAGGAGAATGTCATCGACGTACAAGACAAGGAATACTACAGCTCTCCCTACAATCTTACTGTATATGCAAGGTTCATCTGGATTTTTGATAAAGTCAAATTCTTTGACAGCATCATCAAAGCAGATGTTTCAACTCCGCGATGCCTGCTTTAGTCCATAAATGGACTTAAGCAGCTTGCATACTTTACCGCTGCTCCCACTCTGAATGAATCCCTCTGGCTGATCCATATAGACGCTCTCTTCCAAATTACCATTTAGAAAGGCTGTCTTTACGTCCATCTGCCAGATTTCATAATCGTGGAAGGCAGCAATAGCAAGAAGGACCCGAATAGATTTAAGCATACCTACAGGAGAAAAGGTTTCGTCATAGTCCAAACCAGGTCTTTGACGGAAACCCTTTGCAACAAGTCTAGCCTTATAGGTTTCAACCTGTCTATCTTCACCAATCTTCTTCTTGAAGATCCATTTGCATCCTACGGGTTTTACCCCATCTGGAGCAATGTCCAAAGTCCATACTTTGTTAGTGTACATGGACTCCATTTCGGTCAGCATTGCATCCAGCCATTTTATTGAGTCACCGCTCTGAATGGCTTGCTGGAAGCTAGTAGGCTCATCATAGTCAATAGTGCAATCCTCTCTATCCCCGTCTATGAGAAAACCGTAGTATCTCTCGGGCGAATGAGATTGCCTACTACTCCTGCGGATTGGCGTCGGGAAGTCCTGTTCTCCTGAACTTTCTTGTTCTACCAAGGTTTCAGTAATAGCTTGTGGCTCTGGAATTTCTTCCAGTTCTATAGCGCTCCCACTCTTCTGATTTTCCAAAAATTCAGTTTCCAAGAAGCGGGCATATTGAGAAACAAAGACCTTTTGTTCCTCTTCGTAATAGAAACAATATCCATGGAGTTCTTTGGATATCCCATAAACTTACACTGTACTGAGCGTGCCTCGAGCTTGTCCGCATGCTGCTACTTTACAAAAGCTGGACATCCCCATGTCTTAATATACTTAAGACAGGGTTTCTTCCCACTCCATATCTGATATGGTGTGGTAGGCACAGTCTTGGTTGGAACTCGGTTCAAAAGATATGCAGCTGATTCTAGTGCATATCCCCAGAATGATCGCGGTAACTCAGCGTTACTCATCATGGAACGAACCATATCCAATAAGGTTCGATTCCTCCTTTCCGATACACCGTTGTGTTGTGGTGTGTATGGAGGAGTAAGCTGAGAGAGAATTCCATTCTCTTTTAAGTAACCCAGGAACCTGGCACTTATGTATTCACCACCTCGATCAGATCTCAGTGTCTTTATACTCTTGCCTGTTTGTTTTTTCACTTCATTCTTGTATTCTTGGAATTTTTCAAAGGCCTCGGATTTATGCTTCATTAAGAAGACATATCCATACCTAGAGAAATCATCCGTAAAAGTAATGAAGTAGGAATAACCACTTCGCGCGTGTGTAGACATTGGACCGCACACGTCACTGTGTACGAGTCACAAGAGCTCGCTTGCTCTTACTCCGTGTCCAGTAAACGGAGTCTTTGTCATCTTTCCTTTGAGACAAGATTCATAAGTAGCATAAGATTGATATTCGAACGGATTAAAATATCCTTCTCTATGTAACTTAGTCAACCTTCTCTCATTGATGTGACCAAGTATACAATGACATAAAAAACCCTGATTTATTTCCGGAGACTTTCTTTTAATTGTGTTCTGGATATTGAAAATCTGAGCTTGATTTAATACGTATATCCTGTTTTTTAATGTACCTAACCCAATCATAACTTGATTTAGGTGGATGTGAACTACATCACTTACGAATGTAAAATCATATCCTTCTTTAGAAAGTAAGGATACAGATATGATATTACAAGTTGTACCTGGTACATAAAAACAGTTACGCAGAATCAATATCTGCCCAGTTGTCAGTCCAAGATGATATTCCCGTACGGATTCAGCATCCATGCTCATTCCGTTAGCAACTGTGAGGGTCATATCACCTATCCTGATAACCCTACGGTTTCTCAGAGCCTGTAAAGAATTACAGATGTGAGTTCCTGACCCGGTATCTAATACCCAGGAAGTAGGGTTAACTGACATACAGTTCTCTATTACAAACACACTCGAAGTCGAAGCCACAACATGCTTCGTATCCTGGTTACTGGCTTCAAAAGCCCTGCAATCTTTCTGCCTATGCTCAATCCTATAACAATAGGAACGTCCCTCTTTTACTATATCCAGTCCCGAAACTTTTGCCCTTCTCTTTCCTTCTACTTCCCTGGTTTCCTTCAGGGTAGAAGGTAGAGACTGTAGAATCAGGTCAGTATCTGACCCGTTCTCCGACGTGGTCTTCAGGTCCGTGAGTTCATCAATATAGCTCGTCATTGTAAGGACGTTGTTCCCTACAGATGACCCGTCAGCTAACCTCGCTTGAATTAATTCGTTCGAGGTTTCATATCTTGTGATATAAGATTGCTCTCCATATAAATCTTTGTTATGGAGAAAGATGGAAACTAAGTCCATCTTCTCGTGCTGCTTCTGGTATACACCATCAACTGAACCTAACATGAGGCACATAGCTTTCGCTTTATCTTTTCCCCTTGTCTGTCGGATATCCATATCCGCGACAGTGGAAACTGGACCTGGGATGGCGGGATCTTGAGTAGTAATAGGGTGGTCCAGCTTGTCATGGGCAATGGACATCTGGACAGACCTTTGCCAGTCATATAAGTCAGATTCAGTCAATTCGTTATCTAGATGTAACCTATGTGTGGTCACAAGGTCGCTGCAATTTAAGAGAGAGAATAAAATACTATTAGCATGATACTCTTGCAAGTTTAGATTGGTTTTTAATTTATCTAAACAGGATTGCTCCCACTGTTTCTCGAATCCCTCCTCAAACCATAAAAGAAGAATTAGCCAGGATTATTCTCACCGTACAATTCTTGCTTAACCGTTCAGCCAGGTCAGTGTCGATACTTCGAGGGAGGTTTTCCAACGCTTTCGCGAAGTTCCTTAATTAAATAACCTCTTTTCTCTTGGGGCGTAACCCCGCTGACACCTTTCTAGGCACCTACTTGGTTTATAGCATTGATCGTTAAGTGACGAATCTCCTGATAAGTAGCTTGTACTCACAGTAGGATCGAGATCCAAAATATCATCGTATGATAATGTTGAAGGTATCCTACCAACATTCATCAAACTCCAAAACGGTATGCTCTCTCTGCAAATTTCAGTTTCTTTAGAAATTCCCGATATGGATTTTTGCCCCATGCTCTTATGACCTTGACTTTAGTCAACAAATCATAAGTCACATGTCAAGTTCTACCCGTCATTATCCAGGTTAATTTGAACCCACCCGTACATACCCTTGACTTTAGTCAATAAGGTAATAAGACTGTCCCAAACTAACGCATATATTTATGCTGCATATGAATATCCAACAGCTACCAAACATTGTGCCTTGACTTTAGTCAACAAACACAGCTTGAATACTATTGACTATCTATGTGAAATGACGGAGGGCTACGAATGGTTTTGGCAAAACCGTGAACGTAGTGAACTTGATATAATCGAAGGAACCTGAGACTTTTTAAAAGGTGTAGTTAAAAGCTCCGCAATTAAAAATTCTGATCTTTTAAAATAACCGAGTGGTTTCTTTTAAATTTGTTCCAACGATTAAATTTTGGTTTATTTTCTTTGCATTATAATAATACGTCCCATCATTGAACCTATCATTGCAGAAAACAACGAAAATACCACGTCCTCTTATGCCATCCGCATTCGCCACGGGGTCCCGTCATCACCCGTTAGGTTACTTAACTAACGACAGAGCGGGGGCTGGGCTAGCGCGGGTGTAAAACATAAGTGACGTCTAATAGCTATCATATATAGATATTGTACATTCGTCAGACGCAATAATAAGCATTCCAGATCACAGATGAACTTTATTGGATATACTAGCAATCCGCATTTTCTTTGAGCCTGCAAAAAAAGACGGATTACACTGTTGTGATGAATAGCCATTACCCCACCCTAGACCCCTACGGGTACGGCAAACTACCCGCCAAGTACCCGAAGTGAAGCGGTCTCCCTCAACAAAGTAAGTAGGCCACTAAACACTTCAAAGTACCCGGTAGTTTGTGTACCCCGTTTTGGGTCTATCCTAGGAGCAAAAAACAGTAAAAAGAAATATTACAACGGTGGCTACAACCGCAACCTGGATGTGCCCCGCAAAAGAATATTACATCATATTACATTTACATCGAATGAATGAATATTAAACCCATCTCAAAACCCGGCTAATCATCACAACATTCCAATCAAGTCCATATACACAAACAGTAAACATTACAGAAATGTGCAACCCCCTGCCAACCGACATACTTGCAGTTAGGGGAGGTTTACGAACACATTAAACATTACAGATGATAACCCGATTAGCAAATATCTTAGAACATCGATTGATAACCATATTCCGTGTTTACCCCAAAAGCCAACAAGCAAAGAAGCAACCTGGGTAGAAACAGAACATACAGGAAGACAAAATCCCAGAAATTATGAATTACTGTGAATCTCCGAGTCAACTCGGCGTTGACTCGGCGGTGGATCAGCGGCCGAAGCATTCTATTGCCGCGGATCCGCGGCCGTTTTGCCAAGTCACTGGCTCGTATTTTCCCAGTATTCATTGATTTCCCTGCTCTGAATTTTAAGGTATGTTAAAAAAAATTTCAGACACTTTTAAAATTAACAGAAACTTAGGGTTTCGAATTTTTTTTCGTGTTTTTCTGTCGATCGAACATCTAATCAGTTGCTAACAAGCTAGTAATGGTTTAGTTGGCTCTGATACCACTGTAAGTCCATGTCACGCACCCCACAAACTTGCGGGGAGGCGGAATATATGAAAAACGATTATCAAAGCTTCGTAACACGGACTTGAGCGCATGAATCGTTATCTAAACCATTGCTAACTATCTACTAGAGGTTTAACTACTCGGATACGAAATTATACCTCACGTTACTTGTCCTTCGGGTCTTCATCGCGGTCCTCTACTCCTCGTTGGCTCCTTGGAACATCGGCACCTCAAAGGCCTCCTTGAATCAAAGACGATCCACCTGAAAGCTCCTACGCCAAGCTTAATCTCAAACTTGAGATAACTAGGTTGCTTAAAGTGCTAATCTAAGCTACCTAGGGGATATAGAGTGAGGTTATGGATGTATTAGTCTAGCTAACCATTGATCTCAACACATGAGAGGTTAGGGTTAGGGTTTGAAGAGAGAGTGAGCTTGAGGAGAGAGAAGGTGAAGATGATTATCAAGTGAGATAATGATATATCATAATATATATGAAGCATAATTTATTTATCCAAAAATGAAATAATAGAATTAACAACCATGCTTCATAAATATCTATGAGTGATTCATCACCATAAGTCATTAAGCATTTATGGTGCATTAATGACATGGATGAATCACACAAATGAGTCACTAATCTCATTTAAAGCAATGCCACCTTACCCCCCCAAGTCACCACTCTTCTAGAAGCTTCTCGACAAATTACGAGAACGCCCCTCCAATCCGTGAAAACACGGAAAAACTTTAGACTGTATAAATCCAATAACCTGATACTAGAATCTGGCTTAAACCAAAGCCGGCTAGTAAAAACTGTCCGAAAAGTCGTACGTGCGTAAACACACGTATGCGTCCGAACCCTTGTCGTAAAACCATACGACCTCTATATCATTTATCCTGGAGCAGGGAAACTCTCTGTGTGGGACTCTAAAGACTTGACACTACGCTGGCAGCGGGTTTAACCACAGACCGCAAGCGGCACTAGCTGTACGTAACGGTCCCCAGGTAGATGTCGATAAGAAGGCCGATGAGGAAAACCATCCGAACCCCTACTGAGCCTGATGTGACAATCTCCATACAGTCCGGTCTGTTCATCTAAGACTATCGCATATCAAGCCTTGGGGGTGGCTAGCATCAGTCCCACAATAGCTGTATAAGTCGTGTCGTAGCGAAGCCCATTACACCCTGAGAAGCTACTGGAACCTACCGGTATATCTCGCTTGCCCTGGCCAAGGACTTTGCGTAATGGCTCTCTGACATAGCGCGTTATCAACTCCCAATACCGGGAGAGACGAATCCTATCTAACCGCCACTGCCTCCAAGTGCTCGGGACTGCACCCAACTGCTACCTGTTTGCATGACTCCTTTGAGCCGTGGTAGGGTAGCAATCTAAGAACAGTGGGACACACTCGAGGCGAAGTAGCAGTGTCAAGTCTGCGGACTATGCTGTACTCATGTCACCTGGGAACTGTTAACTGACGATGGGTATAATACCATCCAATCAGTTCCATGCGAGTCCTGTCCGGTGTACCCGTAACCTAACGTGCACCTGTATACTATCTCCAGTACAACGTACTGATGGCTGTGGGACAGACCATCTCCCCAACTGGGATGAGAAGCGTATACATTTAGTCTACTCCGGAATATCGATGCCCTGTCTCGATAATCCAATGACCAGGGACCTGTATAGGATGTTGCTTACATACTACCCAGCCCCAACTAGTGTGACTGCCATCACGACGCTGGTAATCAAGCAAAGATCCTATGGGCTCTACTAATATATATAAGTGATACGTTACAAGAAACATATGCACATATTAAAGTAGACACAAACCAAGTAGCATACTACCATTTTTAGCAAGACTGTTATATACAACTGTGAATATCCCAAGCTTCCATTAAGTAATATACAACCTAGTATGATACAATAATGGCCCCTAGGGCATATACACTAACATGTTTGTTGACCTCCGTCAAGGCACAGTGTACGGTAGTTGGGTAATATTTATCTGCGGCATATTGATGCGATCGGTAGGGGCAGTCACACAGCCTTGTTGACCTCGTCAAGGGCTTTGTGTAGATGGGTTCGAATCGATCAAGAAATGACCGGTTGAACTTGACTGGCGGCCTATAGTTTGTTGACCTCTGTCAAGGTCATAGGTCGTTAGGGGCAAAAACAGATATTGGGAATTTCAAGTGTTGAAATTTACAATCAGATGGCATATCTTCTATGTGATAGTTGGATCCCGATACCCACTGCGAGTAAGTGTTACTCCTGGAAGAGTTTTCCACTTTATAATTAGATAATCCTGTAAGTGTCTAAGAAAGGTGTTAACTGGGTTATGCCCCTGTGTAAACGAGGTTGTTTAATTAGATTTATGCGAAAGCATGGGGAGACTCCCTCGGAGTACCAACACCTGCCTGGCTGACTGATTATCGAACTTGTAGGGTGTAATTAATCCCGGCTACTCTTACCTTTTAGGGTTTGAAGGAAGATTTGATAAAAACAGTAGGAGCCATCCTGAGTAGATAAGATAATAACCAGTCTAATCTTGCAAGAGCGCACGCTAAAGTGTTTTCTTCTCTCTCTCTCCAGGTAGAGACCATGTCATGCCTTAATCAAGATAATAACATGGATGTATTGACCGAACCTGCTTATTATACTGGGCTGGGGAACGTTGGTTCCGCCCTATCTTATGACAATTGTCATAAGTCTGGGAAAGGCATAGGGGAATACAAGGATTTCTAAGCAACCCGAATGAAGAAAGAGCATTTAGATGCATCTTCTTCGGGTGTCTTAGTTATTGAGAACCGTTTCTCAGTCTGCCCTACGTCCTGGGTATTGGATACCGGATCAGGATCCCATATTTGTAATCTGTTACAAGGGTTAGAGAGAAGTAGAGAATTGGGAAAGGGTGATATGTCTCTCAAAGTAGGGAATGGAGCAATTGTTGTTGCAAAAGCTGTCGGCGAATATCACCTTGTATTACTAAATGGCAATACATTAATTTTGAAAGACTGTTATTTTGTACTGTCGATGATGAATATAATATCCGTTTCTTTATTAGATAAAGAAGGATATAACTTTGCATTAGACAAAAATGTTTTGAACATTTTCCTAAATTAAGTGTTGATTAGGTTTGGTACATTGTGTAACGGTATATACGTTCTAAATCAAAATACAGTTCTGATTATACAAAACACACACAAGAGGATAAGTTCAGAAATAGCCTTCTTATGGCACTGTAGACTTGGTTATATCAATGCGACTCGACTAGCTAAATTGCATAAAGATAGATATTTGAATCCGTTTGAATTTACATCATATGAAACTTGTCAGTCATGTCTCAAAGGAAAATGATCAAAACCCCGTTTACGGGACACTGAAAAGAGCTACTGAACTCTTGGAACTGATACATAGTGATGTATGCGATCCTATGTCCACATATGCCAGGAATGATTCCTCGTACTTCATTACATTCACCGATGATCTCTCATGATTCGGATATGTGTTCTTGTTGAAACACAAATCTGAAGCTTTTGACAAATTCAAGGAATATAAGAGCGAAGTAGAGAACCAGACGGGTAAAAGTATTAAAATCCTTCGATATTATCGAGGAGGTGAATACTTAAGCACGGAATTCCGAGATTATCTAAAAGAGAATGGGATTCTCTCTCTGCTTACTCCTCCGTATACACCACAGCACAACGGTGTATCGAAGCGGAAGAATCGCACCCGATTAGATATGGTGCTCTCTATGATGAGTATTGCTGAGTTATCTATTTCTTTTTGGAGTTATGCACTTGAGACAGCTGCATACATATTGAATAGGGTTCCTACCAAATCCGTGCCTACCACTCCATATGAGATATGGGAGAGGAAGAGACCATGTCTTAATTTCATTAAAATATGGGGTTTTCCGGGTTATATTAAAAAGAAAAATCCGGACAAGCTCGAAGAAAGGTCTTCTCAATGTAAGTTTGTTGGATATCCCAAACATTCGCGAGGATATATCTTCTACCACACTGAGGAACAAAAGGTGTTTGTTGCTCAACATGCCATCTTTTTAGAAAAGGGATTTCTTGTAAAAGAAATTAGTAGCAATGAGGTAGAGCTGGAAGTAGTTCCAGATACACAAACTATAACTGAAGATTTGGTAGAATCAGAGGATTCAATAGTCTCTGACGAACCACAGCCACTCCGTAGATCTAGTAGGGTTTCTCACCCACCTGAGAGATACTACGGTTTTCTCATAGACGGTGGGAGCGAGGATTGCATCATGGAAGATGATGACCCAACTAGTTTTGAGCAGGCTATCACAAGTGGGGACTCTATGAAATGACTGGATGATATGCGATCTGAGATGGAATCCATGTACACCAACAAAGTATTACTTTGGAAGTTGCTCTTAAAGGGGAAAACCTATTGGGAGCAATTCGATCTTCAAGAAGAAAATTGGTGTAGATGGAAAGGTTGAGACCTTCAAAGTTAGACTTCTAGCAAAAGGTTTTCGTCAACGACCAGGTATCGACTATGATAAGACATTTTCTCCAGTGGCTGTGTTTAAGTCCATCAGGATCCTACTTGCCATTGTTGTATACCATGACTATAAAATCTGGCAGATGTACGTTAAGACTGCTTTTCTAAATGGTGATTTAGAAAAAAACGTGTATATGACAAAGTCAGAGGGCTTCGTAGACAGTGGGAGCAGCGGAAAGGTGTGCAAGCTGCTTAAATAAATCTACGGATTAAAGCAGGCATCGCGGAGCTAGAACATCTATTTTGATGTGGCAGTCAAAGAGTTTGACTTCATAAAAAACGTAGATGAACCATGTATATATAAAAAGGTCAATGAGAGTAAAGTCGTATTTCTCGAATTGTACGTGGATGACATACTCTTGATAGGAAATGGTGTTCTTATGTGCATTCGTTCAAACTCTTCCTATCACAAAAGTTCTCCATGAATGATCTGGGTGATGTCTCCTACATCATGTGGTTAAAGATCTATAGGGATAGATCTCAAAGGATGTTGGGATTGTCCCAATCCAGGTACATAGACACCATACTAAATAAGTTTGGTATGAAAAATTCTAAGCGTGGTAATTTACCCGCTTGTTCAGGAATCACTCTCTCCAAAGAGTTGTCTCCCAAGACTGATTTGGAGAGGGCTCGCATGAACGTGATACCATATTCTTCTGCAGTTGGGTCTATCATGTACGTGATGTTATGCACCAGACTGGATGTAGCTTACGCACTTAGTATGGTAAGTAAGTATCAATCAATCCCAGAGGAGAAGCACTGGATAGCTGTGAAGAACATTCTTAAGTATTTGAGAAGGACTAAAGAGTTGTTCTTGGTGTATGGTAACGGAGAACTCCAAGTTGAGTCCTTTACCTATTCGAGCTTCCACACTGATAAGGATGACAACAAGTCTGTTTCTGGCTTTGTCTTAACCCTTAATGGAGGGACGGTATGTTGGAAGAGTTCCAAGCAAGATACCATTGCAGACTCGATGATGGAGGCTAAATACATCGCTGCCAACGATACTGCCAAAGAGGTTGTCCGGATGAAGAAGTTCATTAATGAACTTGGTGTGGTTCTTTCCATTGAAAATCCAATACCTTTGTATTGTGATAACAATGGAGCTGTGGCTTTGGCCATGGAACCTCGGTCCCATCAACAATCCAGACATATTCTAAAGCGGTATCACCTGATCCGGGAGATAGTTGATCGCCGCGAGATCGAGGTCAGGAGAGAAGATATGAAGGACAACACGGCAGATCCACTCATGAAGGCCCTTCCCCAGACGCAATTTGAGAGACTTTTTGGGATGTTGGGTATGCGATACTACAACAACTGGCCTTAGTGCAAGTGGGAGATTGTTAGGAATATGTATGCCCTAGAGGCCATTATTGTATATTATAGTGGATTCTTGGACATATATATTGGACTTTCTTGCTCGATATGATAGTATGCTATCTGGTTGCTCTTTATCTTAACATGTACACTTGTTTTAGTTTACCGTCTCTTTGATACATGTTGATAAAGCCCTTAGGATGTTGGCTTGACAACCAGGTCTATGAAGCAAATCATACTAGAGGGGCTTGTGTAGTCCATAAGCACATTTTTTAACAGTTCCTTGTCGAGAGAGTATCGAGACAGGGCATCGATATTACTGAGTAGACTAGTGTGTAAGGTTCTTGACCCTGTATGGGGCGATGGTTGATCCCATAACCATTGGTGTTTGACATCAAAGATTGCACACAGGTACTCATTAGAGAATGGGTACACCGAACAGGACTCGCCGAGAACTCCTAGATGGTACCATACCTATCGTCAGATAGCAGCTCTCTCGTGACACTTGTACAGGTTAGTCTGTAAACCCGAGATCGCCATAGTGTCTTGTGTGGTTCCCACTGTGCTTTGATTTCCTCCCTATCACGGCTCAAAGGAGTCATACAAACAGGTGGATTTTGGGTACAGTCCCGAGTCACATGGAGGCAGTGAGCAATGGGAGGGGTTTCGTCTCTCCCAGTATTGGGAGTTGATGTTGCGCTATGCTTGATTGGCTATAACAACAAGTCCCTGGCCAGGGCAGATGAGATTTACTGATAAGTTTTATCAGTAGTTTCTCGAAAGGTTATAGGCCACACATCGACATGACTTATCGAGTTAGCGGGGTTTGAAGATTCCACCCCCAGACTCGATATGCGATATATCAGACAAAGAGACCGGACTGTACGGTAAGTGTTGGTTATAGGCTCTACGGGAGTTTGGACAAGTTTGCTTGTTGATCTTCTATTCGTTCAATACCTGGGTAGCCGTTACATCCAGCTAGTACCGCTGACGGTTTGTGAGTATCTGATATGATCATTACCTACTACTGGCGTATTGACGATTCTTTAGAGTCCCACAAAGAGGTTTCCTAGCTCAAGCGAAACAGAGTAGGGCACATATGGAGATATGTGCGGGAGCTTGATTAAATACGTGTATATGATAAAGTATTCTAATCTAGCGTTATCAGCAGGGTTATATAAGATATAACTGGATTATTGAATCAAGTATTGATTCAATAATTTGATTTATAAATGTTAATACATTTGATATTAGCCAGGTTATATATGATATAACCGGATTATTGAATCAAGTGTTGATTTAATAATTTGATACATATATATATATGATACGTATATATATATTAACTAATATTGAATATTAGCTGGTTATATGTGTATAACCGGATTATTGAATCAAGTGTTGATTTAATAATTTGATATACATATATATATATATATATTTGATAATAGCCGGTTATATATGATATAATAGGATTATTGAATAAGTGTTGATCTAATAATTATATATATATATATATATATATATATATAAATTGTATCATGGTTGATGATACATAGAACTAGGATGTATGAGAATCACACATAAAGAATGATGAGAAGATAAATGTAACATTTTGGAAAATTATAAATATTAATTTATAATTTAAAATATGAATATAATGAGTTTACAAAAATGATATCGTATATGAATTTTTGTATCGGATTGATATCCGCAAAAATGTAATTATTTTGGTAAAAATGGAGGAAAAGGTGTGATATCATAAAAATGATATTTAAATTATTTTAATATGATATGAGATTTTATTAAAGGGTTATGGTATTTAAGTATTATGATAAGTGTATTATTTCTTTTAAAAACATGAATTTGGAATTAGTGTAACATGAGGGTGTTTATTTTAAAAAGGTTTGTATGTTTGTAATGAAGGTGGGTATATGCTAAGTTAGAATAACCCTCACAACCTCCACACCACACACACACTCTCACCTCCCTCCACCTCATGCTACAACCCTCCACCTCATTCTTTTGTACCTACCTCCTTCATCTAATTACACATATTCATTCTCCTTTTTTTCCAAACTTAACCAATACTTCCTTCAAGCTCCAACACCAAAAATTTCAAGTATTCATCATCTCAAAAGAGAAATGAAAGAATTCCATCATCAATATTTCTCATACCATCAAGTTAAAGCCACAACTACTTAAAGAAACCTCAAGTCACCCATTCTTGAGCTGGGATTCTCTTGTGCACCATCCCTATAGGTATATCTCATCTCCTTTGCAAGTTTCTTTTGGTTACAATCTGTTTTTGTGTACAAATATCTGAAAATGAGATTTTTATGATATTTGTATGGGTAAATTTGAATATGGAACTCCTAGGTTAACCTACTAGAAAAACTAACAATACTAGGATATGATGAGACCAGTAGTGAAAGTCGACCCTAACACCACCATAAGGTCCAAGAGTCATCAAGCATGCCCAATTTTAAGTTTTAGTAGTGCTAAGTTAGACTAAACAAGATCTTTGCTAGAATATTAGGGTTTTCTATGATGATGTGAACAACTAGAGAAAGTGAAAGATGGCTATACCCTCGTAGATCGAGTCCTTCACTTCACATGTCCGTGCAGTAGTCCCGCGACTCCACTAGGTTTCACTTGAGACTTTGGACGAGCTTCCTCCGATGACCCTCGTGCCGAAGATGATCCACCCGAAGTCCCTCCACCTCAAGCTACCTCTACACTAAACTCTTTAGCGTAGTAAACACGCTACACTTGATCACTAGTCAAGTGTAGGATGATGAAGTAGGGAATGTTAAAAGCTCACATGTTTGTGTTCAAGCTTCATGGTTCACATCAAATGTGAGGGTTGAAGGTTGCACTATAACAATTGAGGAGGAAGAAGAAGCTAGAGAGCAACCATGGGAGAAACTCAAGAAAAAATGGATAAGTGTTGAGAATGAGCTAATAATCAATGGCAACTCTTGACCCCCACTTATTCAAGCATGGAATTTTACAATATAAAATTGCAGCATGCTTGAATAGTGAGTCAAGATGAATAAACAATGAATAAAGCCCATGTTTGCAACCATGTTCTCATTTTCCACCTCATTTCTATTTTTCTAAAAAATAGAAATCATGCCATGCTTCATTATTATTATTATATATATATATCATATATATTAATATATATCATATATATTAATATATATATTATGAAGAATAAGTAGTGAGCTAATGATATTAGTTATGATATAATTATATCACATATAATGTATATCACATTATTAAATCAACACATGATTTAATAATTCGGTTATATCACATATGACCGACTAATATCATTTATCTGCATATCACATTATCAAATCAACACTTGATTCGACAATCTGGTTATATCACATATAACCGAACCGATAACAGATAACTGCCAGATTACAATACGGTATCACATACACGTTTTTAATCAGGCCCACACACATATCACATATGTGTCCTACTTCATTTGGTTTGAACCAAGGAA
Source organism: Agapanthus africanus (assembly GCA_030015575.1). Classification (NCBI taxonomy): domain Eukaryota; kingdom Viridiplantae; phylum Streptophyta; class Magnoliopsida; order Asparagales; family Amaryllidaceae; genus Agapanthus; species Agapanthus africanus. Next base: position 62,433,423 of record JASDDO010000029.1, read on the forward strand.
CTTCTGTGTGAGACTCTAAAAACTCGTCAATACGCCAGCAGTAGGTGATGATCACATCAGTCACCCATAAGCCGTCAACAGTACTAGTTGGACGTAACGACTATCCGGGTATTGAGCGATATGAAGATCAATAAGCAAGCTTGTCCATTGTCTCCATGAAGCCTATCAGTAACACTACCGTACATTCAATCTCTTCGTCTAATATGTCGCATATCATGTCTATGGGTGGTTAATGTCAGTCCCCAGTAATGTGATAAGTCATGCCGATGTTTGGCCTATAACGGTTCGAGAAACTACTGATAACACTTATCAGTAAATCTCAGCAGGAGCCCTGGCCAAAGACTTCCAGTTATAGCCAATCGAGCATAGCGCAACATCAACCCCCAATACCGAGAGAGACGAAACCCCTCCTATCGCTCTTTGCCTCCATGCGACTCGGGACTGTACCCCAAATCCACCTATTTGCACGTCTCCTTTGATCCTGTTAGGGAGGAAATCAAAGCATAGTGGGAGCCGCACAAGACTCTATGACGATCTCGGGTATACAGACTAAACTTTACTAGTGTCACCAGAGGACTACTATCTGACGATAGGTATACTACCACATAGGAGTCCTCGGCAAGTCATGTTCGGTGTACCCATTCTCCAATGAGTACCTGTGTACAATCTCTAATGTCACACTCCAATGGTTGTGGGATCAACCATCGCTAAGGGACATGAAATGTACACACTAGTCTAGTATGGAATATCGATGCCCTAGTCTCGATATTCCCTTGACTAGGAACTGATTAAAGGATGTACTTTTGGACCACCCTGGCCCCACTAGTATGATCTCATCATAGTCCTGGTAGTCAAGTACATATCCTAAGGGCTTTATCAACATGTAAGAGACAGACAGTATAAATACCAGTCTACATGTTAAGATAAAGGTAACCTGATAGCATACTATCATGTCGAGCAAGAAAGTCCTCTATATATATGTCCAAGTATCCACTATATCAACAATAATGGCCTCTAAGGCATAAATATTCCCAACAATCTCCCACTTGCACTAAGGCCAGTTGTTGTAATATCTCATACCCAACATCCCAAAAGTCTCTCGAATAGCATCTGGGGGATGTCCTCGGTGAGTAGATCCGCTATGTTATCCTCTGTGTCAACTCTCCTTACCTCGATCTCCCGGAGATCAACTATCTCCCTGATCTGGTGATACTGTCTAAGAATATGTCTGGATCGCTTACGTGACCGGGGTTCCTAGGCCAAAGCCATAACTCTATAGTCATCACAATAAACAGGTATTGGATGCCTAATGGTAGGAACCAAGTTCATCCTATGAACTTTTTCATCCAGACAACCTCTTTGGCAGCATCGTTGTTAGTGATGTAATTAGCCTCTATCAACAAGTCTGCTACGGTATATAGCTTGGAACCCTTCCAACATACTGTCCCTCCACTGAGGGTAAACACAAAACCCGAGACTGACTTTCAGTCATCCTTATCACTCTGGATGATCGAATCGGTAAAGGACTCCATCTGGAGTTTACCGTTACCATACATCAAGAACATAGATGAACCTTGTATATACAAGAAGGTGGCAGAGAGTAAGGTAGTCTTCCTCGTATTGTACGTAGATGACATACTCTTGATAGGAAATGATGTTCCTATGCTGCACCCGGTCAAGCTCTTCTTATCACAAAGATTCTCAATGAAAGATCTAGGTGATGCCTCCTGCATCTTGGGAATTAAGATCTATAGAGATAGATCTAAACGGATACTGAGATTGTCCTAATCCAGGTACATTGACACCATACTAAAGAGGTTTAGTATGGAAGAATCCAAGCGTGGGAATTTACCAATGATCTCTGGACTCACTCTCTCCAAAGAGATGTCTCCTAAGACTGATTTGGAGAGAGCTCGCATGCAAGGGATACCCTATGCTTCGACAGTAGGCTCTATCATGTACGCGATGCTATGTACCAGATCCGATGTAACATACTCACTAAGTGTAGTGAGTAGGTATCAAGCAGATCCAGGAGAGAGTCACTGGATAGCTGTGAAGAACATTCTCAAGTACTTGAGAAGGACTAAAGAGATGTTCTTGGTGTATGGTAACGGAGAACTCCAGTTGGAGTCCTTTACCGATTTGAGCTTCCAAAGTGATGAGGACGACTCTAAGTCGCGATCGGGATTTTTCTTTACCCTCAATGGAGGGGCGGTTTGTTGAAAGAGTTCCAAACAGGAAACCGTGGCAGACTCGACGATGGAGGCTGAATACATCGCTGCCAACGATGCTACCAAAGAGGTTGTCTGGATGAAGAAGTTCATTACCGAACTTGGAGTGGTTCCATCCATCGAGCATCTAATACTTTTGTATTGTGATAACAATGGAGCTGTGGCTTTGGCCAAGGAACCCAGATCCCATCAGAGATCCAGACATATTCTGAGGCGGTATCACCTAATCCGGGAAATTGTTGATCGCCGGGAGATCGAGGTCAGGAGAGTAGAAACGAAGGATAACACTGAGGATCCATTCACGAATGCCATTCCCCAAATACAATTTGAGAGACTCTTCGGGATGTTGGGTATGAGATACTACAACAGCTGGCCTTAGTGCAAGTGGGAGATTGCTAGTTATGTATATGCCCTAGAGGCCATTGTTGTATATATGATGTATATTATAGTGGATGCTTGGATATATAGAGAGAGGACTTTCTTGCTCGATATGATAGTATGCTATCTGGTTGCTCTCTGTCTTAACATGTTCACTTTTATTGGTTTACTGTCTTGCTCTCACATGTTGATAAAGCCCTTAGGATATGTACTTGACTACTAGGACTGTGATGTAGATCATACTAGTGGGGCCAGGGTAGTCCACAAGTACATCTTATAACTGTTCCGAGTCGAAGGTGTATCGAGACAGGGCATCGATACTCCAGAGTAGACTTGCGTATACGCATCTTGACCCATATGATGGGCGGTGGATGATCCCACATCCAATGGTGTTTGACATCAAAGATGGTGTACGGGTGCTCAGTGGAGACTGGGTACACTAAACGGACTCGCCGAGAACTCCTTGTTGGTATTATACCTATCTTCAGATAGCAGTTCTTTGGTGTCTGTAGACCCGAGATCATCATAGAGTCTTGTGTGATGCCTACTGTGCTTTGATTTCTACCTTACCACATTCATGAGAATGTGCAAAACGGTGGCTTTTGGGTACAGTCCCGAATCACATGGAGGCAATGAGCGATAGGAGGGGTTTCGTCTCTCCCGGTATTGGGGGTTGATGTTGCGCTGTGTTTGATTGGCTATAACTTGAAGTCCCTGGCCAGGGCTGATATGGAGATATATTGGTAAGTGTTATTTGTAGTTTCTCGAGCCGTTATGAGCCTCACATCGACACGACTTATCGATCATTGGGGTCTGACGTTTACCACCCTTAGACTGGATATGTGACATATCAGACGAAGAGACCGGACTGTACGGTAGTATTACTGATTGGATTTACAGGAGTTAGTGCACACTTGCTTGTTGATCTTCTGATCGCTCAATACCCGGGTGGCCGTTACGTTTAGCTGACCGCTTGTGGCTTGTTGGTGTTTGATGTGATCATCACCTACTGCGGGCATATTGACAGACCTTTAGAGTCCTACATAGAGGTTTCCTGGCTCAGGCAAAACCGAGTAGGAGTACATATGCGATATGTGCGGGATCGAGATTGATACGAGTATGTGATACCGTATTCTATTCTCGCGATATGTGATATCGGCCGGTTATACATGATATAGCCGGGTTATCGGATCAAGTGTTGATTCGATGAAATAATATATAATATGTGTGAGTGTATTATATGCTCACTTAAATATTTATTATTCTCACTTATGATGCATTTAACATATATGTGATATATGTTTATTGTATTGTTTTCTTTTGTTACATAAATATTATATATGTGATATATAATATTGTGACATGCTAGGTTATACTTGCAACAAGGATGTATGAGAATTATACCATGCTACATATAATGTTTAGGTTTAAATTCTTAAGTAATTCAAAAATGTGGAAATGTGTCATGGTGGAAGCTTCATGAAGCTTGTTGATAACCATTGACAAAGTCTACCCTTTTTGTTTTGCTTAAGATATTTTCTAACCCAACCATGATACAGCCATGGTTAACTCTCTACAAGGGTTAGGGATTCACATATACTAAACAAGGGTTGCATTTCTAACCTTATCTCATTCATTCATCTTCTTCTTCCTCATCTCATTTTTGCCCTCTAGTTTTTGAGATCAAGAAGAAAAATAGTGAGAAATTAAATACTAAAGTGAGCTAAATTCCTATCTCATCCTCCTCCTCTATACTAGCCATATAGATTAGTGTTTTAGCTTCACTAATTCCGTATTAGTGAAGAGTGAGATTGAGTCTGTGTTTCCTCGACGTAGATCATCACAGACTTTGAAGACTTCAAGCAAGGATGCATCATACAATTTGTGGAGCCTCTCAAGAGTTCACGAGCTCATGGATCGCAGCGAAGGGACTACTACTCGGAGCTTTTGAAGTGAACGAACGGACTACAAAGGTTGTAATCCCTGTCACTTAGATGTAAAGTTATTTACATGCAAAGTTAACCTTAATTCTCTAGTTCGATTACTTGGTTGGTTTGTTTAGCACCCCAAAATTTTAATATAGCATGTTTAATGCTTGCCAAAACCTTGCTGAGGTGCTATGCTAACCCTACAGAAACATGCCCCAAGGACAGAAGAATGTGCCTCCAGTTAGGAGGAATGTACCACGGCGTCAGGCTTTCCTTTTAGCAGCCGAAGAAGCAGAGGCCATAGACCATGGTAAACCTGTTAATTTCCTCAACTCTTTTCAAATCTCTCGCATTCTTTCGTTCTCTCATATATTTTTCATACACTACAGATAATTCTATCACCAAATTTTCCTTGAATCCTTTACACTTTCCTTTTACAAATTTCGAGGACGAAATTTTTTTTGTGAGGGTAGAATGTAACAACCTAAAACTTTCTGTACAATTTTTTTTCAAAAATACAGAAAGGGATACTTGAGCCTGAGCACAAGTTATAAGTTTGATTTGCTTTTGAACAGTAAGAAGGAGCTTGTAGCTCATTGGTAAGACCTTGCACTGCTGAACCAAAGCACCAGAGTTCAAATCCCATCAACCACACATTTTTTTAAATTAAATTCTTTTAATCTTTTTGAAGTCCAAGAGTCTACACGTGCACAACACGTAAACTGAAGAGTTACACATAAAACAAACTGGCCCACGAGTCAAGACCCAGTGTCGGGGACATGTGGCGTCGAGGGGAGCTCCGACTCGAGCTGGCGGGAAGCGCGAATCGGCCGGCGCCGCCGGCCAACTCAGCTCGAAACCCTATTTTTTTCATTGTTCCGGCAACTCTTGAACTCCCCATTGTTAGTTATCTGTATGCCCAAAAGGCCATTACTGTACATGTGATGTATATTGTAGTGGATGCTTGGACATATATAGGGAAGACTTTCTTGCTCGACATGATAGTATGCTATCTGGTTGCTCTTTATCTTAACATGTACACTTATTGTCTCTCTACTACATGTTGATAAAGCCCTTAGGATGAGTACTTGACTACCAGGATTATGATGCAGATCATACTAATAGGGCGGAGCTAGTCGGGAAGTACATCCTTCAAATGTTCCTAGTCGTGGGAGTATCGAAACGGGGCATCGATATTCCAGAGTATACTAGCGTATACGCTTCTCGACCTATATGATGGGTGATGGATGATCCCATATCCATTGGTGTTTGACATTAGAGATGGTATACGGGCGCTCAGTGGAGACTGGATACACTGGACGGACTCGCCGTGAACTCCTAGATGGTATTATACCTATCGTCAGATAGCAGTTCTCTGGTGACACTGGTACAGGTTAGTTTGTCGACCCGAGATCGTCATAGAGTCTTGTGTGATTCCCACTGTGCTTTGATTTCCACCATACCACGGTCAAATGATCATGCAAAAAGGTGGTTTTTAGGTACAGTCCCGAGTCACATGGAAGCAATGAGGGATAGGAGAGGATTCGTCTCTCCCTGTATTGGGAGTTGATGTTGCGCTATACTCGATTGGCCATAACAGGAAATCCCTGGTCAGGGTTGCTGAGATCTACTGGTAAGTGTTATCAGTAGTTTCTCGAAACTTTATGGACCTTGCATCGGCATGACATATCAGGCTATTGGGGTATGATGTTATACCACCCCCAGGCTTTGATATACGATATATCTGATGAAAAGACCGGACTGTACGGTAGTGTTACCGATTAGACTCGCAGGAGTATGAGCAGGCTTGCTTGTTGATCTTCTGATCGCTCAATACTCAGGTGGCCGTTACGTTTAGTAGCCCGCTTGTGGCTTATAGGTGTTTGATATAATCATCACCTACTGCCGGCGTATTGACGAGTCTTTAGAGTCCTACACAGAGATTTCCTGGTTCATGCGAAACGGAGTAGGAGCACATATGTGATATGTGCGGCACCGAGATTAATACGTGTATGTGATATCGTATTCTATTCTCGCGATATGTGACATCGGTCGGTTATATGTGATATAGCCGGGTTATCGGATCAAGTGTTGATTCGATAAGTTGTTACATTTGATAGTAGTCGGTTATATGTGATATAGCCAGATTATTAAATCAAGTGTTGATTTAATAATTTAATGTATAATTATATATTTGATATATTAATTTACATTAACTGATATTAGCTCACTAAGTATTCTTTTTCTCACAAGTGTGGATATAGTATATATGCGATATATGTTAATGTACATTTTATTGTGTCATGCTTGATGGTACATGAAACATGGATGTATGAGACTTACACTATAGTTATGATAATCCTAGGATTTTTATTTATCAAAGTAATTCAAAAATGGTGGAATTTGTCAAGGCTAGAAGCTTTGAGAAAGCTTGTGGATAACCATTGACCAAGTCCAGTCTTTTTGTTTTGCTAAAGATATTTATTGACCTAACCATTATCCTTACCATGGTTAACTCTCTACATGGGTTAGTGTATAACACTAACTCACCCATGGTTTATATTCTCCCCTCATGAGTTTATTCTATCATTCTTCACTTCATCATCTTCTTCTTCATTGAAAAAGCTTTCTAGCTTTTGAAATGGTGAGAAAACATTGTGAGAAAATTAAATCTAAAATGAGCCCATTTTCTACTTCATCATCCTCTACTATTAGCCATTTAGTTTAGGGTGTTTGCTTCACTAAACCCTAATTTAGTGAAGAGGTAACATGAGCTTGAGTCTCCTCGACGTAGATCATCTTCGGTCTCGAAGACTTCGAGCAAGTTTGCATCTTTCACCTTGTGGATCCTCTCAAGAGTTTGGAAGATCATTACTCGCATCAAAGGGACACAGAGCATTTGATGTGAAGGACCAGTCTACAATGGTTGTATTCCTCATTCACTTTATGCAAAGTTGTTTGCATGATGTTTTGTTTGAATCTCTGGTTAGGATTCTAGCGTTAGGGTTGTTTAGAACGGCAAATTTTTGAAAACGGTATGGGCAATGCCTCCCGAAACCTTGCTGCCTTGCTAAGTAACCCTATAGTGGTATTAGAGCCAAGCAAGAGATTTAAACGATGTCTATTAGGTTACGAAACCGAAACTACTATGAAACTTGAAACCCTAAAATCCACTTTCTGTCGAATTTTAAATGGCCTGTAAAATTTTTTTAGCAACCGCAGAATGTTGTATGAGATATGACATGAACATAGAGAAAATTTGAAGGGGTTTGCTCGGAATTTGGCCGAGCACATGAGCTTCAAAACCGAGCATGCTGGCCAAGTGAAGGCTTCTTGGCTTCAAATTTTTTCAGTGTTCCACGGTCTGGGTTTTGGTGTTTCAGGTGTTGCTGGTTTTTGCTAAATTTGCATGTGATGTTAACTTTCTGCAAAGGAAATTCGGAGTGATTCGTAATCGTAATTCTTGTAGGGTTCCTAGGCACTCTTACAAGGGTTAATAAGGCATTAACCATGCCCGAATAAAAATTTAGACGTGCCGAACAATCCAAAGCCGGGATCTTTGTTAGATTATTAGGGTTTAACATGCAAGTAAAAATCTTTACAACTAAGAGTGAAGGATTACAACCTTTGTAGTCCGCTCCTTTGCTTCATAAGCTCCGAGTAGAAGTCCCTTCGCCGCGATCCATGATCTTCCGGACTCAAGAGAGGCTCTACAACTCGAACGATCCATGCTAGCTTGTCGTCTTCCTTTTCTCCGATGATTTACCTCGAAGTTTCTATAACTCAAGCTCTCTCACTCTAATGAGGTGAACACCCTAATCTAATTGGCTAGATTAGATGAGAATGATGGAATAGTATTTATGCTTTCCTTTTATATCAAATTCTCACTCTTAATCATCACAAAATGAAAACCTAGTAAGCTTTCTCAAAGCTCAAGGTTGAAGAAGAAGAAGAAAAAATGCATTAATCCTTTTGTGATGAATAGTGAAAACATATATGATTAATAATGTAACCATGGTCAATTATGGCTATGCTAACTCATGTAGAGAATTAACTAGGGCTAGGGTTTGGGTTGGGTTAAATAATGAGTCATCTAAAATATCAACTATAATATCTTAACACAAAACAAAAGAAAACCTTCTAAAAGGTTCATGAATGAACTAACCCAAATCAAACCCTAAACTTGTTTAATCTCCACAAAACATGTTTCATTAGTAATCATATCATGTTACAACAATATATATCACATATATATTATATATTTGTAACAAAAGAAAATAATACAATTAATATGTATCGCATATATATCAATGTATTACCCGGTGAGAAAATGAAATAATAAAGCAAGCCAATATTAGATAATGTAATGTAATATATCATATATATTATTATACATTAAATTATCGAATCAACACTTGAGTTGACAATCCGGCTATATCGAATATAACTGACTAATATATCATGTACCGATTCATCGAATCAACACTTGATCCGATGACCCAGCTCATATCTAAATATCACGAGAATATAATACGGTATCTCATATCGCATTATCCTCGGTCATGCACATATCACATATGTGCCCCTACTCCGTTTTGCCTGAGTGAAGAAACCTCTATGTAGGACTCTAAAGAATCGTCAATACGCCGGTAGCAGGTGATGATCATATCAAACACCCACAAGTTGCAAGCGGTCAGCTAAACGTAACAGCCACCCACGTATTGAGCGATCAGAAATCAACAAGAAAGCCTGTACATTCTCCTGTTAATCCAATCAGTAACACTCCCGTACAGTCCGGTCTCTTCGTCTGATATGTTGCATATCTAGTCTAGAGGTGGTATACGTTAGACCCAAGTAACCGATAAGTCGTGTCGATGTGAGGCTCATAACGGGTCAAGAAACTACTGATAACACTTACCAGTAAATCTCTATATCAACCCTGGCCAGGGACTTCAAGTTATAGCCAATCGAACACAGCACAACATCCACTCCCTATACCGGGAGAGACGAATCCCCTCCTATCGCTCATTGCCTCCATGTGATTCGGGACTGCACCCAAAAGCTACCGTTTTGCACGCACTCTTGGACGTGGTAAGGTGGAAATCAAAGAACAGTGGGAATCACACAAGACTCAATGACGATCTCGGGTCTACAGACTACCCTGTACCAGTGTCACTCGAGAACTGCCATCTGACGTGTGGTATATCACCATCTGGGAGTTCTCGGCGAGTCCGTCCAGTGTACCCAGTCTCCACTGAGCACCCGTACACCATCTCTGATGTCAAAACACCGATGGATATGGGATCATCCATCGCCCATCATATGGATCAAGATGCGTATACGCTAGTCTACTCTGGTGTATCGATGCCCTGTCTCGGCACACACTCGACTACGAACAGTTATAGGATGTACTCATCGACTACCGTGGCCCCACTAGTATGATCTCATCATAGTCCCAGTAGTCGAGTACAGATCCTAAGGGCTTTATCAACATGTGAGAGTTAGACGGTAAACTAATATAAGTCAACATGTTAAGATAAAGGAAAACCAAATAGCACACTATCATGACGAGCAAGAAAGTCCTCTCTATATATATCCAAGCATCCATTATAATATACATCATATGTACAACAATGGCCTCTAGGGCATATACATAACTAACAATCTCCCACTTGCACTAAGGCCGGCAGCTGTAGTATCTCATATCTAGCATCCCGAATAATCTCTTAAACTTTATCTGGGGAATGTCCTTCGTGAGTGGATCCGCAGTGTTGTCCTTCGTATCTACTCTCCTGATCTCGATCTCCCAGTGATCAACTATCTCCCTGATCAGGTGATACCGTCTCAGAATATGTCTGGACTTTTGATGGGACCTGGGTTCCTTGGCCAAAGCCACAGCTCCATTGTTATCGCAATACAGAGGTATTGGATGCTCAATGGATGGAACCACACCAAGTTCACTAATGAACTTCTTTATCCAGACAGACTCTTTGGCAGCATCGTTGGCAGCGATGTATTCAGCCTCCATCGTCGAGTCTGCAATGGTATCCTGTTTGGAACTCTTCCAACACGCCGCCCCTCCAATGAGGGTAAAGACAAATCCCGAGTGCGACTTAGAGTCGTCCTTATCACTTTGGAAGCTTGAATCGGTAAAGGACTCCACCTGGAGTTCTTCGTTACCATACACCAAGAACATCTCTTTAGTCCTTCTCAAGTACTTGAGAATGTTCTTCACAGCTACCCAGTGACTCTCTCCAGGATCTTCTTGATACCTACTCACTACACTTAGTGAGTATGCTACATCGGCTCTGGTACATAGCATCGCAAACATGATAGAGCCAACTGCCGTAGCATAGGGTATCCCTTGCATGAGAGTTCTCTCCAAATCAGTCTTGAGAGACATCTCTTTGGAGAGAGTGAGTCCAGAGATCGTGGGTAGGTTCCCACGCTTGGATTCTTCCATACTAAACCTCTTTAGTATGGTGTCAATGTACCTGGATTGGGACAATCCCAATATCCATTTAGATCTATCTCTATAGATCATAATTCCCAGTATGCAGGAGGCATCACCTAGATCTTTCATTAAGAATCTTTGTGATAAGAAGAGCTTGACTGATTGCAGCATAGGAACATCATTTCCTATCAAGAGTATGTCATCGACGTACAATACGAGGAAGACAACCTTACTCTCTGCAATCTTCTTACAGATACAAGGTTCATCTACGTGTTTGATGAAGTCAAACTCTTGAACTACAACATCAAAGCAGATGTTCCAACTCCGCGATGCTTGCTTTAACCAATAAATAGATTTAAGTAGTTTGCACACCTTTCCGCTGCTCCCACTATCTACGAAACCCTCTGGCTGAGTCATGTATACGCACTCTTCTAAATCACCATTTAGAAAGACGGTCTTAACATCCATCTGCCAGATTTCGTAGTCATGGTATGAAGCAATGGCAAGTAAGATCCGGATGGACTTAAGCATAGCTACTGGAGAAAAGGTTTCGTCATAATCCACACATGGTCGTTGACGAAAACCCTTTGCAACAAGTCTAGCTTTGAAAGTCTCAACTTTTCCATCTACACCAATTTTCTTTTTAAAGATCCCTTGCTCCCAATGGGTTTTACCCCTTCAGGAGCATTTTCCAAAGTCCATACTTTGTTGGTGTACATGGATTCCATCTCAGATCGCATTGCATCCAGCCATTTCACAGGTCACCACTCGTGATGTCCTGCTCGAAACTAGTCGGGTCGTCATCTTCCATGATCCAAACCTCGCTTCCACCATCAATAAGAAAATCGTAGTATCTCTCAGGTGGATGAGAAATCCTACTATATCGGCGGAGAGGCTGGTGTTCATCGGGTACTACTGAATCCTCTGGTTCCACTAAATCTTCAGTTGCAGTTTGTGTTGCTGGAACTTCTTCCAGTTCTACCTCAGAGCCACTAATCTCTTTTGCAAGAAATTCCTTTTCTAAAAAGGTGGCGTGTTGAGCAATAAACACCCTTTGTTCCTCACCGTGGTAGAAAATATACCCTCGCGAATGCTTGGGATATCCAATAAACTTACATAAAACAGACCTTGCCTCAAACTTGTCCGGTTTTTGTCTTTTGACATAGGCCGGGCAACCCCATATCTTAACAAAATTAAGATATGGTCTCTTCTCTTCCCATATCTCATATGGGTGGTAGGCACAGATTTGGTAGGAACTTTATTCAGTATGTATGCCGCTGTCTCAAGCGCATACCCCAAAAGGAAATAGGCAACTCAGCATCACACATCATAGAGCGTACCATATCTAATAGGGTGCGATTCCTCCGTTCCGATACACCGTTGTGCTGTGGTGTATAAGGAGGAGTAAGCTGAGAGAGAATCCCATTCTCTTTTAGATAATCTAGGAACTCATTGCTTAAGTATTCTCCACCTCGACCAGATCGAAGGATCTTAATACTTTTTCCCGTTTGGTTCTCTACTTCGTGCTTATATTCTCTGAATTTCTCAAAAGCTTCAGACTTGTGTTTCATCAAGAACACATGTCCGTATCTAGAAAGATCGTCAGTGAATGTAATAAAGTAGGAAGAACCGTTCCTTGTATGCGTAGACATGGGACCGCATACATCACTATGTACCAGTCCTAAGAGTTCCGTAACTCTTTCTCCGTGTCCACTAAACGGAGTTTTGGTCATTTTTCCTTTGAGATATGAATGGCAAGTATCATAAGATGATAATTCGAACAGATTCAAATATCCATCCTTATGTAACTTAGCTAGCCGTGTCGCATTGATATGACCAAGTCTACAATGCCACAAGAAGGATTCGTTCATTTCTGAACTCTTCCTCTTATGTGTGTTTTGTATATTAAGGATTGCATTTTGATTGAGAATGAATATGCCATTATGTAACGAGCCTGATGCAATCAACTTTTGATCTAGGAAGATGTTCATAACATTATCCTGTACAACAAAATTATATTCTTCTTTACTTAATAAAGAAACTGATATAATATTGCACATCATGTTCTGTATATAATAACACTCATTCAGAATCAGTGTATTACTACTTGGTAATACTAGGTGATATTCGCCAACTGCTTTGGCTGCAATACTTGCACTATTCCCTACTTGAACGGAATGATCACCTTTTCCTAGTTCTCTACCTTTACGTAGCCCATGTAACATTTTACATATGTGGGATCCTGATCCGGTATCTAATACCCAGGACGTAAGGTGAACTGAGAAACAGTTCTCAATAACTAATACATCCGAAGAAAGTGCATCAACATGCATGTTCTCCGTTTGGGCGGCATGAGAATCAAGATATTCTCATGTTTCCTATTCAGTCTTATAACTCTTATAAGAAAGAACGGGACCAACGATCCCCTGCTCAGTATAATAAGCGGGTTCAGTCAATACATCCATATTATTATCTTGATTATGACCTAACATGGTCGCGACCGGAAGAGAGAGAGAAGAAAACACTTTAGCGTATGCTATTGCAAGATTAGATTGGTTATTATCTTATCTAATCAGGATGTCTCCCACTGTTTTCATCAAATCTTCCTTCAAACGCTAAAAGGTAAGATTAGCCGCGATTAATTACACCCTACAATTTCGTCAATCTTTCAGCCAGATCAGTGTCAGTACTTGAGCGAGGTTCCCCGTGCTTTCGCACGGACCTAATTAAAATAAACCTCGTTTTCCCAAAGGCAGAACCACGTTAACACCTTTCTAGACACCTACTTGATTGGCTAATTGTCCTGTGTAAAATGATTCCAGGAGTAATTCTTACTCGCAGTGGGTATCGGGATCCAACTATCTCATAGGAGGTATGCGATCTCATTGCAAATTTCAACACTTGAAATTCCCGATAATATTTTGTCCCTAGCGTCATATGACCATGACGGAGGTTAACAAACCATAGGCTACTAGTCAAGTTCAACCCGTCATTTCCTGATTGAATTAAACCCACCAGCACGACCCTTGACGGAGGTCAACAAGGCCGTATGACTACCTTAATCCAATCTGCATCATATGCATAAACAGATAAATACTAGTCAGCTACCGTACACTACGCCTTGACGAAGGTCAACAAACGTAGCACGAATACTAAGTAATACTTATCTGAAATGACAGAGGGCTATGTCAGGTTTTTCTGAAAACCTATTGCGTAATGAACTTGATATCGTTGTAGAAACAAGTGATTTTTAAAAAAGGAGTGTTTTTTAGGCATTTCTAGTTTCTCTAAAGAGGTCACTCCCGGTGAAGGGATCTCGGCTCTTTCCCCATCGAATAAGGTATAGGGTATATCATATATACCGCTGTGCAAAGCAAGAACTATAGGAGCTGTCAAAAACTAAACCGTTTGTTTGTAGCATCCGCCAGTTTCGCTAAAGAGGTCACTCCCGGTGAAGAGATCTCAGCTCTTTCCTCATCGAATAAGGTGCAGGGTATATCATATATACCGTTATGCAAAGCAAAACCGTAGCTACCATTTTTATAAAGTTTTGATTCTACAACATCTTTTAGAATTCTTTTCTTTTATTAATCTCATTAATAAAACCCATCAGCTTATGCTTCCTATGCATCACAGAAGAAACGAAAGCATTAATATTTATATATCAGCATATATATATATATATATAGTATAAGCATTCGACTCAGGCAGTAATATGATCTCATCACATAACATTGCAGCAGTAGAACATATATGAAATATTGGATATACTAGGATGTCCGTGTTTTAATACGAGCCTGTATAAAATACGGATTCCACGGTCATGATGAATAGCAAAACCCACATCCCTAGACCCCTACGAGAGCGGCAAGAAACACTGCCAGTTCTAGGGTTAGGAGACCCGGTCTCGACTCCTCGAGATGGCCTCCCACTGGACCCTAGAACCCGGTTACTTGTGCTCTCCTCATTGGGTCTACTTAATGCGGAAAAGTAAATAATATACACTGGTGACATCAACCTCATCTCGGAAGTGCCCCAATAAAAGAATATTACATACAAATGAATTTTACATGAATGAAAATAAAAACCCTCATCTCACATAAAACCCCCGGCTATTCAAAACACGACGATCCAATACAACATATCACAGCAACACATAATATCTCATATCATCAACGTAAGCAAGTATGCGTATCCCGATTGTCGTTGATGTATAGCAACGAAGCCGGCGATACCCCCACATACTTCGCTTACGGTCATAGAAAAGAAATTGTAAAACTACAACACTTGGAATCCACAATCTCTTTAGACATCGTAAATCCGAAATATCACATACTTCGCATTTTATGTCTAACTTTATGAATTCTACATATTTTATCACATTCCAGATAAATAGACAATGTTAAACTTTCCGATCGAATAATCAAATACCTAAGATTTCCTATATTACTCAACACTTGAGCGGAGTTCAAAAAGTCCCAGAATACGTCACAGTACCAATGGTCCAGCCGTAGAAGGGTCAAGCCAACCCCTCACATGTAGCACGCCGTACTTCCCCAAACCCTAAGGTTAAGAGGCGGTTCAGACGGTCACATAATCGAGTTAAGGTTTAGTGTTCTTCTAGAAGGTCCACCACGTTACTTGTACGTTTTTTCGAAAGATTTAAACTCAAGAAAAATTGAACACTTGAATGTTTTTCGCGCCGGGAAAAAGTGAGTTAATGCTATCCGTTCGAACATTTTAACAGTTTCTAAAATATCTGGAAAACAGAACGAAATTAAATTTTCCTATCGAATCAACGAATTCAAAATAATCCCCAGAACACTCAACACTTGAGTCAGATTAAAAATACCCATAAGCAGCTACAAGCACGTACGGATATTACCCGGAAGAGACGTGTCCAAAATGCCAAAGTTCGGCCGCGGAACCGCCGCGGGAAGCAGGTTCCTGCCGCGGTTCCGCGGCGACTTCATGGTATTTTTGGCTCGTATTTCATGGTAATTCATAGAATTCCCTGCTGATTTTTTTTAGTATTTTTAATGCAGAAAAAATCACATTTTTATAAATTGTCCAGAGAGGGGTTCAAAGTCGGTGTTTCGGGGTTCGATCGGACTTTTAACTTCGTATACACGTCGCCTAATGCTCTAGCTAGGCTCTGATACCACTGTAGGGTTCCTAGGCACTCTTACAAGGGTTAATAAGGAATCAACCATGCCCGAATAAAAATTTAGACGTGCCGAACAACCCAAAGCCGGGATCTTTGCTAGATTATTATGGTTTAACATGCAAGTAAATATCTTTACAACTAAGAGTGAGGGATTACAACCCTTGTAGTCCGCTCCTTCGCTTCATAAGCTCCGAGTAGAAGTCCCTTCGCCATGATCCATGATCTCCCGGACTCAAGAGAGGCTCCACAACTCGAACGATCCAAGCTAGCTTGTCGTCTTCCTTTTCTCCGATGATCTACCTCGAAGTTTCTATAACTCAAGATCTCTCACTCTAATGAGGTGAACACCCTAATCTAATTGGCTAGATTAGATGAGGATGATGGAATAGTATTTATGCTTTCCATTTTTATCAAATTCTCACTCTTAATCATCACAAAATGAAAACCTAGTAAGCTTTCTCAAAGCTCAAGGTTGAAGAAGAAGAAGAAAAAATGCATTAATCCTTTTGTGATGAATAATGAAAACATATATGATTAATAATGTAACCATGGTCAACCATGATTAGGCTAACTCATGTAGGGAATTAACTAGGGCTAGGGTTTGGGTTGGGTTAAACAATGAGTCATCTAAAATATCAACCATAATATCTTAACACAAAACAAAAGAAAACCTTCTAGAAGGTTCATGAATGAACTAACCCAAATCAAACCCTAACCTTGTTTAATCTCCACAAAACATGTTTCATTAGTAATCATATCATGTTACAACAATATATATCACATATATATTATATATTTGTAACAAAAGAAAATAATACAATTAATATATATCGCATATATATCAATGTATTACCCGGTGAGAAAAGGAAATAATAAAGCGAGCCAATATTAGATAATGTAATGTAATATATCACATATATTATTATACATTAAATTATTGAATCAACACTTGATCCGACAATCCGGCTATATCGAATATAACCAACTAATATATCATGTACCGATTCATCGAATCAACACTTGATCCGATGACCTGGCTCATATCTAAATATCGCGAGAATATAATACGGTATCTCATATCGCATTATCCTCGGTCGTGCACATATCACATATGTGCCCCTACTCCGTTTTGCCTGAGTCAAGAAACCTCTGTGTAGGACTCTAAAGAATCGTCAATACGCCGGTAGCAGGTGATGATCATCTCAAACACCCACAAGCTGCAAGCGGTCAGCTAAATGTAACAGCCACCCAGGTATTGAGCGATCAGAAGATCAACAAGCAAGCCTGTACATTCTTCTGTGAATCCAATCAGCAACACTCCCGTACAGTCCGGTCTCTTCATCTGATATGTTGCATATCTAGTCTAGGGGTGGTATACGTCAGACCCCAGTAACCGATAAGTCGTGTCGATGTGAGGCTCATAACAGGTCGAGAAACTACTGGTAACACTTACCAGTAAATCACTATATCAGCCTTTGCCAGGGGCTTCCAGTTATAGCCAATCGAACACAGCACAACATCAACTCCCTATACCGGGAGAGACGAATCCCCTCCTATCGCTCATTGCCTCCATGTGATTCGGGACTGCAACCAAAAGTTACCGTTTTGCATGCCCTCTTGGACGTGGTAAGGTGGAAATCAAAGCACAGTGGGAATCACACAAGACTCTATGACGATCTTGGGTCTACAGACTACCCTGTACCAGTGTCACCGGAGAACTGCCATCTGACATGTGGTATATCACCATCTGGGAGTTCTCGGCGAGTCCTTCCAGTGTACCCAGTCTCCACTGAGCACCCGTACACCATATCTGATGTCAAAACACCGATGGATATGGGATCATCCATCACCCATCATATGGGTCAAGATGCGTATACGCTAGTCTACTCTGGTGTATCGATGCCCTGTCTCGACACACCCTCGACTAGGAACAGTTATAGGATGTACTCATCGACTACCATGGCCCCACTAGTATGATCTCATCATAGTCCCAGTAGTCGAGTAAAAATCCTAAGGGCTTTATCAACATGTGAGAGTAAGACAGTAAACTAATATAAGTCAACAAGTTATGATAAAGGAAAACCAAATAGCATACTATCATGACGAGCAAGATAGTCCTCTCTATATATATCCAAGCATCCATTATAATATAAATCATATGTACAACAATGGCCTCTAGGGCAGATACATAACTAAGAATTCTATCACGTATTCGGGTTAATTAGACAATGTTAAAATGTTCGAACGGATATCAATAACCCAAATTTTCCCGCTGGAAATTTTCCAAGTGTTGGATTTTTTCCGAGTTTAAAATCTTCAGAAAATAATGCAAGCTATTATGTCGACCCTCTAGAAGAACGATAACTAAACTCGACTTTTTGGATCGCGGAACCTCGGTCATAACCTAGGGTTTGCCGCAGTTTCGTGGCAACATGAGTTAGGCATGGGTTGGCCTTTCTATGGATGGTTCAGAGGAGCCGTGGCAGTTTCTGGGTACTTTTTGAACTCCACTTAAGTGTTGGGAAATTTTGGGTGCTTACTTATTCGATTGAAAAGTTTAACTTCGTCCAGCTATCTGTGATTGTGATACAATATTTGGAATCCATATAATTAGTTATGAGATAACTAGTTTGAATTTTATAAATCTAGCGGTTTAGTTTCATTTGATCGGTTGCCACGGGATTTTGAGGTTGATCAAAAGTCCGTCGCAATTACGTAGTGTACGCGGATACTCGCTGGGTAACCTTACTAGATAGCCATGCCCCATAGCCCCGACTAAGTGACTGTAGGAGAACCCCGTCGCCAAAAGCATCTGTTCGGGTGCTCGCGGCCGCGGTGTTCTGCCTAAGTGCACTTCGTCGACGGCATTGGGGGTGCGGTCGTCTACTAAAGTTTCCGACGAGCATTCGATCAGGTTATCGGGAATCTTGTTGAATTACCCGACCGGTTATTGGAAAGTGTTTTCAATATCGAGACTAAAATGCGGGGTTTATAATTGTTAGGCATGTGATGTCTAAGGAATTCATTTGGTTGGGCATGAAATCCAAAGTATATGATACGTTGGGTTTATGATGTCTAAGTTGGTTGCGGATTCCAATTGTTGTAGTTTTTCACTTTCTTTTCTGCGACCGTAAGTGTAATATGTGGTGTATCGCCGGTTTCGGTGCTATATGTCAACGACAATTGGGATACACATATTTTACTTACGTTGATGACTTGTGATGTTATGTGTTGCTGTGATATGTTATATTGGATAGTCGTGTTCTAAATAGCCGGGTTTTTTTTATATGAGATGAGAGTTTTTCATTTTTATTCATGTAAAAGCTTGTATGTAATATTCTTTTATTGGGGCACTTCCGGGTTGAGGATGATGTCACCATTGATGTATATTATTTACTTTTCCGCATTAGGATAGACCCAAGGAGGAGAGCACAAGCAACCGGGTTCAAGGGTACAGTGGGTTACCATCTCGAGGAGTCGAGAACGGGTCTCCTAACTCTAGAATTGGTAGGGTTGCTTGCTGCTCTCGTAGGGGTCTAGGGATGTGGGTTTGGCTATTCATCGCGACCATGGAATTCGCGTTTTTTTATTGGCTTAAATTAAAGCACGTAATTCCTAGTATATCCAATATTTCATAAATATTCTTCTACTGCTGATATTTTGTGATGTGATCACTTGATATGTTTTGAGACGAATGCCTATATTATATATATGATATATAATAACTATTGCTGCTTTTGTTTCTTCTGTGATGCTTAGGAAGCATAAATGATGGGACTTCATTAATGAGATTAATGAAAGAAAAAGAAACCTAAAGATGTTGTAGAAACATGTTTAAAAACTGGTAGCTCTAGTTCTTGCTTTGCATAGAGGTATTCCTTGTAGAATATTCAGCACCTTATTCGATAAGGAAAGAGCTGAGATCCCTTCACCGGGAGTGACCTCTATAGCGAAACCAGTAGATGCTATAACCCACTCGGTTTGTATTTTTATTGCTTCTATAGTTTTTGCTTTTCATAGTGGTATTTGTGAAATATCCCGCACCTTATTCGATAAGGAAAGAGCCGAGATCCCTTCACCGGGAGTGACCTCTTTAGCTAAACTAGTAAAAGCCTCAAAAACAATCCTTTTAAAATACACTCGATTCTACAACGATATCAAGTTCATTACGCAGGGGTTTTCCTAAAAACTTGTCATAGCCCTCCGTCGTTTCAGATAAGTACTACTTAGTATTCGTGCTACGTTTGTTGGCCTGCGTCAAGGCATAGTGTGCGGTAGCTAACTAGTACTTATCTGCTGCATACGATGCGATTGGATTAGGGTAGTCGTGTGACTTTGTTGGCCTACGTCAAGGGTCGTGCGGGTGGGTTTAATGCAATCATGAAATGTACGGGTTGAACTTGACAAGCTGACTATGGTTTGTTAGCCTACGTCAAGGTCATAGGACGCTAAGGGCAGAATATTATCGGGAATTTCAAGTGTTGAAATTTGCAATGAGATTGCATACCTTCTATGAGATAGTTGGATCCCGATACCCACTACGAGTAAGAGTTACTCTATGGAGAGTTTTACACATTACAATTAGCCGATCAAGTAGGTGTCTAGAAAGGTGTTAACGGGGTTACGCCCCTGGGAAAATGAGGTTTATTTTAATTAGGTCCGTGCGAAAGCACGAGGAACCTCTCTCAAAGTACCAACACTGGCCTGGCCGAATGATTGGGGAACTTGTAGGGTGTAATTGATCCCGGCTAATCTTACCTTTTAGGATTTGAAGGAAGATTTGATAAAAACAGTGGGAGTCATCCTGATTAGATAAAATAATAACCAATCTTATCTTGTAAGAGCGCACACAGAGTGTTTTCTTCTCTCTCTCCTGGTAGCGACCATGTCGCGCCTTAATCAAGATAATAATATGGATGCATTGACCGAACCTGCTTATTATACTGAGCTAGGGAACGTTGGTTCCGCTCTATCTTATAATTGTTATAAGTCCGAGCAGAAAATAGGAGAATATCCGGATTCCTATGCTGCCCAATCGAAGAAAGTACATGTTGATGCATCTTCTTCGGTTGTGTTCATTACCGAGAACTGTTTCTCAGTATCCTCTACGCCCTGGGTATGTGATAGCGGATCAGTATCCCGCATATGTAATATGTTACATGGGCTATAGAAAGGTAGAGAACTGAGAATGGGTGATATATCTCTAAGTGTAGAGGATGGTGCAAGTGTTGCAGCCAAATCAGTTGGCAAATATCACATTGTATTGATACATTGATTCTGAACGAATGTTATTACATACCGAACCTGATATACAACATTACATCAGTTTCTTTAATGACTTAAAAAAGGATATAATTCTGTATTGGAGGTTATTGTTGTGAACATTTTCTTGAATCAAGAGTTGATTGGATTAGGCACGTTATATAATAACATATACACTTTAAATCAAACCACAGTTCAAAGTATCTAGAACACACACAAGAGCAGTAATTCAGAAATGAACGAATCCTTCTTGTGGCTTTGTAGACTAGGTCATATCAATGCGACACGACCAGCTAAGTGTTAGTTATATGTATGCCCTAGAGGCCATTGCTATACATGTGATGTATATTGTAGTGGATGCTTGAACATATATAGGGAGGACTTTCTTGCTCGACATGATAGTATGCTATCTAGTTACTCTTTACCTTAACGTGTACACTGATTGTCTCACCGCTACATGTTGGTAAACCCTTTAGGATGTGCACTTGACTACCTGGACTATGATGCAGATCATACTAGTGGGGACATGGTAGTCCATAAGTATATCCTTCAAAGTCCCTAGTCGTGGGTATATCGAGACGGGGCATCGATATACCAGAGTAGACTAGCGTATACCTTCTCGACCCATACAGATAGGCGATGGATGATCCCATATCCATTGGTGTTTGACATCAGAGATGATATACGGGTGCTCAGTGAAGACTGGGTACACTGGACGGACTCGCCAAGAACTCCCAGATGGTATTATACCTTACGTCAGATGGCAGTTCTCTGGTGACACTGGTACAGGGTAGTCTGTAGACCCGAGATCGTCATAGAGTCTTGTGTGACTGTGCTTTGATTTCCACTTTACCACGTCCAAGAGGGCGTGCAAAACGGTGGTTTTTGGGTACAGTCCTGAGTCACATGGAGGCAATGAGCGATAGGAGGGGTTTCGTCTTTCCCGGTACTGGGGGTTGATGTTGCGCTATGCTCGATTGGCCATAACAGGGAAGTCCCTGGCCAGGGCTGGTTTATAGATTTACTGGTAAGTGTTACCAGTAGTTTCTCGACCCGTTATATGCCTCATATCGGCATGACTTATCGGTTATTGGGGTCTGACGTTTACCACCCCTAGAACTGATATGCGACATATCAGACGAGGAGACCGGACTGTACGGTACTGCCACTGTCAGGCTTTTACAAGAGTTGGAGCGGGCTTGCTTGCTGATCTTCTGATCGCTCAATACCCGGGTAGCCGTTACGTCCAGCTAGTACCGCTGACGGCTTGTGGGTGCTTGATGTGATCATCACCTACTGCCGGCGTATTGACGAGTCTTTAGAGTCCTACATAGAGGTTATACTGGCTCAGGCAAAACGAGATAGGAGCGTATATGTGATATGTGCGGGACCGAGAATAATGCGTGTATGTGATACCGTATTCTATTCTCGCGATGTTTGTGTCGATCGGTTATATGCGATATAACCAAGTTATTGAATCAAGGGTTGATTCGATAAGTCGATACATTGGATGTTAGTCGGTTATATGCGATATAACCGGATTATTAAGTCAAGTGTTGATTTAATAATTTAGTGTATATTTGTATATTGGATATACTAATTTACATTAACTAACATTGGTTCACTAAAGCATTTATTTTTCTCACTTGTACACAACTTAATATATATGTGATATATATTTATTTGTGTTCACTTTTTTGTATCATGGTTGTTGATACACACTACATGGGTGTATGGGACATACACCATTATAATTATAATGGTTAGGTTTTAATATTTAAGTAATTCTAAAACAAATGGATAATGAGCTCATATACATGAAGCTTCATGAAGCTTATAGATGCTTTGACTTATTCCACTTGTTTTGTTTTACTTAATATATTAACTAACCTAACCACTATAATTAACCTATCGTAATGTCTCTACATGAGTTTGTATATGATACTCACTCACCATGGTTAGCTCATTCTCTCTCTTGATCATTTCTCATTATCATTTGGAGCTCATCTTCTTCCTCCCTCACTTTCATTTTAGGGATTGAAAAAGAGAGAGAACCAAAGTGAGAAATCAAATTCTAAAGAGTATCCATTTCCTATCTCACCATCCTCTACTAGACTAGAACTTTAGTTTAGGGTGTTTGCTTCACTAATTCTATGGTTAGTGAAGTAGAAGCTTGAGTTCGTATTCCCTCGACATAGATCATCTTCGGGCTCGAAGACTTCAAGTAATACCGTTGCAATTTCCTCATGGAGCCGTCCGAGAGTCCGGGAGTTGATTGATCGCAACGAAGGGACTACATCACGGAGCTTAAGAAGTGAAGGACCGATCTACAAAGGTTGTATTTCGTATTCACTTAGGGTTAAAGTGTTTAGCTTGCATAGTTTTCGCCTAATCTCTAGTTAACGATCTTGCTTCGGGTTGTTAGGCACCTAAAATTTTTAATCCGGCATGGTTGATGCCTTGTAGAGCTTCATTAGAATGCCTAGTAACCCTAGAGTGGTATCTGTAGGGTTCCTAGGCACACTAATGAGGTCTCACAAGGCATCAACCATGCCAATTTCAAAAATTTCCGGTGGCGAGAAACCCTAATGCGATCGTTAACTAGAGAATCGGCGAAACGAAATGCTACTAAACTACTTTAGTGCTAAGTGAACGGAAATACAACCTTTGTAGATCCGGTCCTCCACCTCCATAGCTCCGCGTTGACGTCCCTCCGCTGCGATCATCGGATCCTGGACTCTAGTAATGGTTTCGTTGAAGAAATGATCGGGCTAGGTCGTCGACTTTGATGCCGAAGATGATCTACGTCGAGGCAACACAAGATCAAGCTCCAACTTCACCAAGCCAAACTTGTGAAGAAAACACCCTATACTACTTGGCAAGTGGTAGAGGATGAAGAAATAGGAAGTGGGTTCATTTTAGAATTGGATTTCTCACTCTTTTTCTCAAGTCACCATTGAAGCTAGCAAGCTTCTTTCTTCTTGAAGAAGAAGAAGAAGAAGAAAAAGAAAATGATAAGATTATTTAAAAAGAAAATAAAGTCATTCTTATCATATTAGCAACCATGGTTAAGTGTAGAGAATAAACTAAGGTTAAGTAAATGGTTAGGGTTAAGGAAAGAAACAAAATGGTCAAAGTCTTTCAAAGCTTCAAGAAGCTTCAAAGAAAATCCAAAGTTTGCCACCATTTTATTTCTTTCTCAAATGAATAAATAAATAAATGAATAAGTAAATGAAGCAAATGAAACCCTAACCATTGACCAACCATGGTTTAAACCAAACATACACCCAAGTTTGCATGTATCATCAAACATGATACAAACTTGTGCACAAAAATATATCACATATACAATGTGCACAAACAAGTGAGAAAAACATCTTAAGTGAACCAATACTAGTTAATGTAAAGTAATATATCAAATATATGATTATACATTAAATCATTAAATCAATACTTGATTTAACGATCCGGTCATATCGCATATAACCGACTAATATCAATAGTAACAACTTATCGAATCAACACTTGATCCGATAACCCGGCTATATCGCATAGAACCGATCAATGTCACAAATCGCGAGAATCGAATACAGTATCACATACTGGTATTATTCTCGGTCCCGCACATATCTCATATGCGCTCCTATTTCATTTCGCTTGAGCCAGGAAACCTCTGTGTAGGACTCTAAAGACTCGTCAATACGCCGGCAGCAGGTGATGATCATATCAAACACCCACAAGCTGCAAGCGGTCTGCTAAACGTAACGGCCACCTGGGTATTGAGTGATCAGAAGATCGACGAGCAACCCCGCTCATACTCCTGTGAATCCAACCAATAACACATACCATATAGTCCGGTCTGATCGTCTGATATGTCGCATATCTTGCCTAGGGGTGGTAAACGTCAGACCCCAATAGCTCGATAAGTCGTGTCGATATGAGGTCTATAACAGTACGAGAAACTACTGGTAACACTTACCAGTAAATCTCAGCAACCATGGCCAGGGATTTCCGGTTATAGCCAATCGAACACAGCGCAACATCAACTCCCTATACCGGGAGAGACGAATCCCCTCCTATCGCTCATTGCCACCATGTGATTCGGGACTGTACCCAAAAGCCACCGTTTTTCATGCCCTCTTGGACGTGGTAAGGTGGAAATCAAAGCACAGTGGGAATCATACAAGACTCTATGATGATCTCGGGTCAACAGACTATCCTGTACCAGTGTCACCAGAGAACAACCATCTGACGTAAGGTATAAGACCATCTGGGAGTTCTCGGCGAGTCCGTCCAGTGTACCCAGTCTCCACTGAGCACCCGTATATCATCTCTGATGTCAAACACCAATGGATATGGGATCTTCCATCGCCCATCTGTATGGGTCGAGAAGATATACGCTAGTCTACTCTGATATATCGATGCCCCATCTCGATACACCCACGACTATGGACCTTGAAGGATGTACTTATGGACTACCATGTCCCCACTAGTATGATCCACATCATAGTCCAGGTAGTCAAGTACACATCCAAAGGGCTTTACCAACATGTAACAGAGAAACAATCAGTGTACACGTTAAGGTAAAGAGTAACCAGATAGCATATTATCATGTCGAGCAAGAAAGTCCTCCCTATATATGTCCAAGCATCCACTACAATATACATCCTATGTATAGTAATGGCCTCTAGGGCATACATATAACTAACAATCTCCCACTTGCACTAGGGCCATCTGATAGCAGTGGTTATAGTATCTCATACTCAACCATCCCATAAAAGTCTCTCTCTGGGAAAAGGCCTTTGTGAGTGGATCCACCGTGTTGTCCTCTGAGTCTACTCTCCTAACCTCGATCATCCTGGAGATCAACCATCTCCATGATCAGGTGATACTGCCTTATAATATGTATGGATCACTGATGGGACGGACGTTCCTTGGAATAAGCCACAACTCCATTGTCACACAATGGGAGGAACTAAGTTCATCTCATGAACCAATATACACCCAGACTGCCTCTTTGGTAGCATCTTAAGTAGCGATGTATCTTGCCTTTAATCGTCTAGTATGCTACAGTATCTAGCTTGGAACTCTTCTAACATACCGTCCCTTTACTGAGGGTAAAGACAATGACTGTGACTGACATTCAGTCGTCCTTATCACTCTGGAACTTTTCCAGTGATTCTCCCCTGGATCAATTGATACCATCTCACTATATCTAGTGAGAATTCTAACATCCATTTAGATCTATCTCATAGATCCAAAATCCAGGATTCAGGAGGTATCGCTTTGATCCTATATGGAGAATCTTTGTGATAAGCGGAGATTGACCGAGCGTAGCATAGGAAACACCTTCCCTATCAAGAGTATGTCATCCACGTACTCTACGAGGATCACCACCATACTCTTTACTACCTTTTTGTATATACAAGGTTCATATACCATTTTGATGATGTCAAACTCTTTGACTAATACATCAAAACAGATGTTCCAACTCCGCGATGCCTGCTTTATCACATAAAACATCTTGCACACGTTTTCGCTGCTCCCACTATCTACGAAGCCCTCTGGCTGTGTACTTATAGACGCACTCTTCTAAAACATCACTTAGAAAAGCAGTCATGGCACCCAACCGCCAGATATCGTAGTCATGGTATCTAGTCGTGGCAAGTAAGATCTGGATGGGCTTAAGCATAGCTACTTAGAAAAGGTTTCATCATAATCCATACCTGGTCAATGATGCAAACTTTTAACATGTCTAGCTTTGAAAGTCTTAACTTTTCTATGTACACCAAGTAATCTTCTCAAGATATACTTGCTCCTGATGGGGATTTAACCATTCAGATAAAGCAACCAAAGTCCATACTTTGTTGGTGTATAAGGATTCCATCTCAGATCGCTAAGCATCCATCCATTCTTACAGAGTCCCACTCCTGATGGCCAGCTCGAAACTAGTTAGGTCATCATCTTATGATGCAATCCTCGCTCCCACTCTCATAGAGAAACCGAAGTATCTCTCAGGCGGGTGAGGGACCTTACTAGATCGGCGGAGAGGCTGAGGTTCGTTGGTAACTATTGAATCCTTTGGTTCTTTCAAATCATCAGCTGCAGTTTATATAGCTGGAACATTTCCAGTTTCTACATTACAGACCTTGTCTCGAGCTTGTCCGGATTTTTCTTTTAGACATAGGCCGGTCAACCCCAAATCTTAACTAGCTTAAGACATGGGCTCTTCCCATACCATATCTTATATGGAGTGGTAGGCTGTGATCTGATTCGAAACTAATTTCAATAGGTATGCAGCTTCTCAAGTGCATAACCCCCAAAAGGAAACAGGTAACTCAGTAGTACTTATCATAGAGCGCACCATATCGAATAAGGTGCAATTGCTCCGCCCCGATATACCATCGTACTATGGTGTATACGGAGGAGTAATGCTGAGAGAGAATCTCATTCTCCTTTAGAATAGTCCAGGAATTCTATGCACAAGTATTCTCCTCCTTGATCTCATCAAAGGACATAATACTTATACCCGTATTGGTTCTCTACTTCTAACTTATATTCTGTGAATATCTCAAAAGGTTCGGACTTGTGTTTCAACAGGAACATATGACTGAATCTTGAGAGATCATCAGAGAATGTAATGCAGTAAAAAGAACCGGTCTTAGCATGTGTAGACAGGGGACCTTACATACATCAACATGTATCAATCCCAAGAGTTCACTAACTTTTTCTCTGTTTCCAGTAAACAGAGCTATGGTCATCTTATCTCTG
The DNA here is from genome assembly GCA_030015575.1 of Agapanthus africanus. Lineage (NCBI taxonomy): Eukaryota > Viridiplantae > Streptophyta > Magnoliopsida > Asparagales > Amaryllidaceae > Agapanthus > Agapanthus africanus. The sequence goes on from JASDDO010000029.1 coordinate 62,461,614, forward strand.
TGACATGACCGGCAAGTTTCATAAGATGTAAATTCAAACAGATTTAAATATGCATCTATGTGCAACTTAGCTAGTCGGGTCGTATTGATATGACCTAATCTACAATACTTCAAGAAGTATCCGTTCATTTCTGAACTCTTCCTCTTGTGTGTGTTCCGTATACTAAGAACTGTAGGTTGATTTAGATTATCAATGCTTTTAGATAACGTGCCTGAACCGATCAACTTTTGATATAGGAAATGTTCAAAACATTATCCAGCAATACAAAATTTTATCATTTTTTTAATAATAAAGAGACTGATATGATTTTGTATATCAGGTTTGGTATCTAATAACATTCGTTCAGAATCAATGTATTTGGAATACAGGGTGACAGTGACCAATAGACTTGGCTGCAACACTTGCCCCGTTTTCTGTCTCATGAAACTTATCACCCGTTCTCAGCTCTCTACCTATTTGTAGCCCTATGTAACAGATTACATATCTGCGATCCTGATCCGGTATCAAATACCCAGGACGTAGAGGATACAGAGAAACAGTTCTTTGTAATGAACACACCCGAAGGAGATGCATCATATGCACTTTCTTCGTTTGGGCGGCATGGGAAATCTGGTATTCCCCAATTTCCTGCAATGTCTTATAACAATTATAAGTTGGAGCGGGACCAACGTTCCCCAGCTCAGTATAACAAGCGGGTTCGGTCAATACATCCGTATTATTATCTCGATTAAGACGTGATATGGTCGCTACCTGGAGAGAGAGAAGAAAACACTCTGCGTTCGCTCTTGCAAGATTAGATTGGTTATTATTTTATCTAATCAGGATGGCTCCCACTGTTTTTATCAAATCATCCATCAAACCCTAAAGGGAAAGACTAGCCGGAATTAATTACACACTACAAGTTCGCCAATCTTTCAGCCAGGCCAGTATCGGTACTTTGAGGGAGGTCCCCCGTGCTTTCGCACGAACCTAATTAATGTAAACCTTGTTTTCCCAGAGGCGTAACCCCGTTGACACCTTTCTAGACACCTACTTGATCGGCTAATTGTAATGTGTAAAACTCTCCCAGGAGTAACTCTTACTCGCAGCGGGTATCGGGATCCAACTATCTCATAGAAGGTATGCAATCTCATTGCAAATTTCAATACTTGAAATTCCCGATAATATTTTGCCCCTAACGTGCTATGACCTTGACGAAAGCCAACAAACCATAGCCCGCTAGTCAAGTTCAACCCGTACATTTCTTGATTGAATTAAACCCACCCGCACGACCCTTGACGAAAGCCAACAAAGCCGCACGACTACCCTAATCCAATCGCATCGTATGCAGCAGATAAGCAGCATATAGTTACCGCACACTACACCTTCACGAAAGCTAACAAATGTAGCACGAATACTATATACAATTTATCTGAAATGGTGGAGGGCTACGACAGGTTTTTCTGAAAACCTATTGCTTAATGAACTTGATATCGTTGTAGGATCGAATGAATTTTGAAATGGAGTGTTTTTGAGGCTTTTCTAGTTTTGCTAAAGGGGTCACTCCCGGTGAAGGGATCGTCGGCCCTTTCCTCGTCGAATGAGGTGCGGGATATATCATATATATCACTGTGCAAAGCAAAAACTATAGAAGCAATCAAAAGACAAACCGAGGGTTGTAGCATCTGCCAGCTATTGCTAAAGGGGTCACTCCCGGTGAAGGGATCCTCGGCCCTTTCCTCATCGAATAAGGTGCAAGATATATCATATATACCGCTGTGCAAAGCAATAACTGTAGCTATCTGTTTTATTTTTGAAATTCGATTCCACAACAACTTAGGTTTCTTTTTCTTTCATTAATCATATTAATGAAGTCCCATCATTTAAGTACCTAAACATCACAGATAAATATGACGTACACTTATGCCATCCGCATTCGCCTCGATGTCCCCTCGTGCACCGTTAGGTTAGGTAACTAACGGCAGAGCGGGGCAGGGCTAGCGTGGGTGTAAAACATAAGTAATGTCTATATAATATATCATATATACTATATACAGTATCTATCACAGAACATCACATGATCACATCACAGATATCGCAGCAGAAGAAACATATGAAACATTGGATATACTAGGACGTCTGTGTTTTCAATACGAGCCAGTATAAAACACGGATTCCACGGTCGCGATGAATAGCCAAACCCACACCCATAGACCCCTACGAGAGCGGCAAGCAACCCTACGAATTCTCGAATTAGGAGACCCGGACTCGACTCCTCGAGTTGGTCTCCCACTGGACTCCAGAACCCGGTTACTTGTGCCCTCCTCCTTGGGTCTATCCTAGTGCGGAAAAGTAAATAATATATAAATGGTGACATCTTCCGCAACCTGGAAGTGCCCCAATAAAAGAATATTACATACAAGGTTTTTACATGAATGAAAATGAAAAACACTCGTCTCACATACAAACCCCCGGCTATTCATACACGACGATCCAATATAACATATCCAGCAACACATAACATCACATGTCATCAACGTAATGAAACATGCGTATCCCAATTGTCGTTGACATATAGCAACGAAACCGGCGATATCACATATTACACTTACGGTCACAGAAAAGAAAGTGTAAAACTACAACGGTTGGAATCTGCAACCTCCATAGACATTGCATGCCTAATCAAATGAATTCATTAGACATCGCATGGCTAACAATTATAAACCCCACATTTTAGTCTCATTATCGAAAACTCTTTTCAATATCAAGTCGGGCAATTCAACAAGATTCCCGAAATCCTGATCGAATGCTCGTCACAAACTTTAGTAGGCGGCCGCACCCCCGACGTCGTCGACGAAGTGCACCAAGGCGGAACACCGCTGCCGCGAGCACCCGAACGGATGCTTTCGGCGACGGGGTTCTCCTACAGTCACTTGGTCGGGGCTATGGAGTGAGGCTGTCTATAAAGTTTACCCGGCGAGTATCCGCGTACGCTACGTGATTACGACGGACTTTCGATCACATCAAAATTCCGTGGCAACCGATCAAGTGAGACTAAACCGCTAGATTTATAACATTCATTCGGTTATCTCATAACTACTTGTGAATTCCAATTATTGTATCACATTCCGGATAAATAGAAAATGTCAAACTTTCCGATCGAACAATCGAACACCCAAGTTTTCCCGAAACAGCTCAACACTTGAAATAAGTTCAAAAACATCCACTTCATGCTTCAGTACCAACGGTCCAGCCGTAGAAGGGTCAAGCCAACGCCTCACATGTGGCACGCCGTACTGCCCCAAACCTTAAGGTTCAAAAGGCAGTTCAAGACGGTCACATAATCGAGTTAACGTTTGTTGTCTTCTAGAGGGTCCATCACGTTACTTGCACTACTTAGAACATTCTTAAACTACGGAAGAATCCAACACTTGGAAATTTCCCGGCAGGGGAAAATGTGGGTATTTATATCCGGTCGAACTTTTTAACAGTTTCTAAAATATCCGGAAAAACATAAACGAAGTTAAATTATCCGATCAAATTAACGAGTCCCCAATAAAACCCTAGAAAACTCAACACTTGAGTGGAATTAAAAAATTCCCATAAAAAATTGCCAAGAAAGGACCTAAGAATAAATATATGAAATTTCAGGGACTAAGTCCAAATTTTGGCCGCGGAACCGCCGCTAAATCCATAGTTTCGCCGCGGTTCCGCGGTTAAATTATTGAATTAGTGGACCGTCCTTCACAGTAATTCTTAGTTTTTCCTGCATGTTTTTCTGAGAATTTTTAATTCACAAAAATCCACTGTTTTGAAAAATGTACAGAGAAGGGTTTTGTCGGGGTTTACAGGTTCGATCGGACTTCTAACTTCGTCTACATTTCGCCTAAAGCTCTAGCTAGGCTCTGATACCACTGTAGGTTTCCTAGGCACACTAATGAGGTCTCACAAGGCATCAACCATGCCACTTTCAAAAATTTCCGGTGCCGAGAAACCCTAATGCGATCGTTAACTAGAGATAGGCGCAACGAAATGCTACTAAACTACTTTAGTGCTAAGTGAACGGAAATACAACCTTTGTAGATCCGGTCCTCCACCTCCATTGCTCCGCGTTGATGTCCCTCCGCTGCGATCATCGGATCCCGGACTCTAGTAATGGTTTCGTCGAAGAAATGATCGGGCTAGGTCATCGACTTTGATGCCAAAGATGATCTACGTCGAGGCAACACAAGATCAAGCTCCAACTTCACCAAGCCATGAAACTTGTGAAGAAAACACCCTATACTACTTGGAAAGTGGTAGAGGATGAAGAAATAGGAAGTGGGTTCATTTTAGAATTGGATTTCTCATTCTTTTTCTCAAGTCACCATTGAAGCTAGCAAGCTTCTTTCTTCTTGAAGAAGAAGAAGAAGAAGAAAAAGAAAATGATAATATTATTTAAAAAGAAAATAAAGTCATTCTTATCATATTAGCAACCATGGTTAAGTGTAGAGAATAAACTAAGGTTAAGTAAATGGTTAGGGTTAAGGAAAGAAACAAAATGGTCAAAGTCTTTCAAAGCTTCAAGAAGCTTCAAAGAAAATCCAAAGTTTGCCACCATTTTATTTCTTTCCCAAATGAATAAAAAAATAAATGAATAAGTAAATGAAGCAAATGAAACCCTAACCATTGACCAACCATGGTTTAAACCAAACATACACCCAAGTTAGCATGTATCATCAAACATGATACAAACTTGTGCACAAAAATATATCACATATACAATATGCACAAACAAGTGAGAAAAACATCTTAAGTGAACCAATACTAGTTAATGTAAAGTAATATATCAAATATATGATTATACATTAAATCATTAAATCAATACTTGATTTAACGATCCGGTCATATCGCATATAACCGACTAATATCAATAGTAACAACTTATAGAATCAACACTTGATCCGATAACCCTGCTATATCGCATATAACTGATCAATGTCATAAATCGCGAGAATCGAATACAGTATCACATACTGGTATTATTCTCGGTCCCGCCCATATCTCATATGCGCTCCTATTTCATTTCGCTTGAGCCAGGAAACCTCTGTGTAAGACTCTAAATACTCGTCAATACGCCGTCAGCAGGTGATGATCATATCAAACACCCACAAGCCGCAAGCGGTCTGCTAAACGTAACGGCCACCCGGGTATTGAGCGATCAGAAGATCGACGAGCAAGCCCGCTCATACTCCTGTGAATCCAACCAGTAACACTTACCGTACAGTCCGGTCTGATCGTCTGATATGTCGCATATCTTGCTTAGGGGTGGTAAACGTCGGACCCTAAAAGCTCGATAAGTCGTGTCGATATGAGGTCTATAATAGTACGAGAAACTATTGGTAACACTTACCAGTAAATCTCAGCAACCCTGGCCAGGGATTTCCGGTTATAGCCAATCGAACACAGCGCAACATCAACTCCCTATACCGGGAGAGACGAATCCCCTCCTATCGCTCATTGCCTCCATGTGATTCGGGACTGTACCCAAAAGCCACCATTTTGCACGCCTTCTTGGACGTGGTAAGGTGGAAATCAAAGCACAGTGGGAATCACACAAGACTCTATGACGATCTCGGGTCAACAGACTACCCTATACCAGTGTCACCAGAGAACTGCCATTTGACGTAAGGTATAATACCATCTGGGAGTTCTCGGCGAGTCCGTCCAGTGTACCCAGTCTCCACTGAGCACCCGTATATTATCTCTGATGTCAAACACCAATGGATATGGGATCATCCATCGCCCATCTGTGTGGGTCAAGAAGATATATGCTAGTCTACTCTGGTATATCGATGCCCCGTCTCGATACACCCACGACTAGGGACCTTGAAGTATGTACTTATGGACTACCATGTCCCCACTAGTATGATCCACATCATAGTCCAGGTAGTCAAGTACACATCCTAAGGGCTTTACCAACATGTAACAGAGAGACAATCAGTGTACACGTTAAGGTAAAGAGCAACCAGATAGCATACTATCATGTCGAGCAAGAAAGTCCTCCGTATATATCTCCAAGCATCCACTACAATATACATCCTATGTATAGTAATGGCCTCTAGGGCATACATATAACTAACAGTATCAGAGCCTAGCTAGAGCTTCAGGCGATGTGTGAACGATGTTAAATATCCGATCGAACACCGATATGACGAAGTAGACACCCTCTCTGTACAATTTTTAAAATCTCGGATTTTTCCAAATTAAAAATTCTTTAAAAAATCAGCAGGCAATTATAAGAAACACTGTGCAAAACGACCACGTTTGGCGACCAAAGAGCCGCGGAACCGCGGCACGAGCATGGCTCCCGCGGCGGTTCCGCGGCGACAAGGTGACGTCACGCTTGTCTTTTTGCACAGTACTGTTTCTATTTAATTTCCTGATATTTTTATTGGTATTTTTATCTGACTCAAGTGTTGAGTATTTTTGGGGTTTATTTTGTATTCGTTGATTCGATCGGAATATTTAATTTCGTTGGGTTTTCCGGATATTTAGAAAGTATTAAAAGGTTCGAATGGATATCAATAACTCACTTTTTTCCGACCCGGAAAATTTTCAAGTGTTGGATTTTTCCGTTTGTTTAAGAACGTCTAGATCGTGCAAGTTACGCGATGGACCCTCTAGATGACAACAAACCTTAACTCGATTATGTGACCGTCTTGAACTGCCCTTTGAACCTTAGGGTTTGGGGCAGTACGGCGTGCCACATGTGAGGCGTTGGCTTGACCCTTCTACGGCTGGACCATTGGTACTGTGGCATGTGATGGATGTTTTTAAACCCCCTTCAAGTGTTGAGAACTATTTGGGAAAACTTGGGTGTTTGATCATTCGATCGGAAAGTTTAACATTTTCTATTTATCTGAAATGTGATATAATATTTGGAATCCACAAGTAGTTATGAGATAACTGATTTGAAGTTATAAACATAGCAGTTTAGTCTCAAATGATCGGTTGCCACGGAATTTTGATGCGATCAAAAGTCCGTCGCAATCACGTAGCGTACGCGGATACTCGCCGGGTAAACTTAATAGATAGCCACGCCCCATAGCCCCGACCAAGTGACTGTAGGAGAATCCCGTCGCTAAAAGCATCCTTTCGGGTGCTCGCGGCAGCGGTGTTCCGCCTTGGTGCACTTCGTCGACGGCATCTGGGGGTGCGGCCGTCTACTAAACATTGCGACGAGCATTCGATCAGAATATCGGGAATCTTGTTGAATTGCCCGACTTGATATTGAAAAGTGTTTTCGATATGGAGACTAAAATGTGGGGTTTATAATTGTTAGGCATGTGATGTCTAGGGAGGTTGCGGATTCCAAATGTTGTTGTTTTACACTTTCTTTTCTGTGACCGTAAGTGTAATATGTGATATCGCCGGTTTCGTTGCTATATGTCAACGACAATTGGGATGCGCATATTTACTTACGTTGATGACATGTGATGTTATGTGTTGCTGGATATGTTATATTGGATCGTCGCGTTTTGTATAGCCGGGGGTTCTATGTGAGATGAGAGTTTTTATTTTCATTCATGTAAAATGTAATGTATGCAATATTCTTTTATTAGGGAACTTCCGGGTTGAGGTTGCTGTCACCATTTGTATATTATTTACTTTTCCGCACTAGGATAGACCCAAGGAGGAGAGCACAAGTAACCGGGTTCTGGAGTCCAGTGGGAGACCAAATCGAGGAGTCGAGTCCGGGTCTCCTAACTCTAGAATTGGTAGGGTTGCTTGCCGCTCTCGTAGGGGTCTAGGGGTGTGGGTTTGGCTATTCATCGTGACCATGGAATCCGTGTTTTATAGAGGCTCAAAAAAAAAACACGGACGTCCTAGTATTTCCAATGTTTCATATGTTTCTTCTGCTGCGATGTCTGTGATGTGATCATGTGATGTTCTCTGATAGATACTGTATATAGTATATATGATATATTATATAGACGTTACTTATGTTTTACACCCGTGCTAGCCCTGTCCCGCTCTGCCGTTAGTTACCTAACCTAACGGTGAACGAAGGGACATCGAGGCGAATGCGGATGGCATAAGCGTACGTCGTATTTATCTCTGATGTTTAGGTAACTTAAATGATGGGACTTCATTAATGTGATTAATGAAAGAAAAAGAAACCCAAAAGATGTTGTGGAATCAAATTTTCAAAAACAGGTAGCTACAGTTCTTGCTTTGCATCGCGGTGTTCCTTGTAGAACATCCAGCACCTTATTCGATAAGGAAAGGGCCGAGATCCCTTCACCGGGAGTGACCCCTTTAACAATGGCTGGCAGATGCTACAACCCTCGGTTTGTTTTTTGATTGCTTTTAGAGTTTTTGCTTTCCATAGAGATATATATGATATATCCGGCACCTTATTCGATGAGGAAAGGGCCGACGATCCCTTCACCGGGAGTGACCCCTTTTGCAAAACTAGAAAACCCTAAAAAACACTCCATTTTTAAATCATTTGATTCTACAATGATATCAAGTTCATTACGCAATAGGTTTTCAGAAAAACCTGTCGTAGCCCTCCGTCATTTCAGATAAGTTGTGTATAGTATTCGTGCTACATTTGTTGGCTTTCGTCAAAGTGTAGTGTGCGGTAGCTATATGCTGCTTATCTGCTGCATACGATGCGATTGGTTTAGGGTAGTCGTACGGCTTTGTTGGCTTTCGTCAAGGGTCGTGCGGGTGGGTTTAATTCAGTCAAGAAATGTACGGGTTGAACTTGACTAGCGGGCTATGGTTTGTTGGCTTTCGTCAAGATCATAGCACGTTAGGGGCAAAATATTATCGGGAATTTCAAGTGTTGAAATTTGCAATGAGATTGCATACCTTCTATGAGATAGTTGGATCCCGATACCCACTGCGAGTAATTGTTACTCCCGGGAGAGTTTTACACATTACAATTAGCCGATCAAGTAGGTGTCTAGAAAGGTGTCAACGGGGTTACGCCTCTGGGAAAATGAGGTTTTCATTAATTAGGTCCGTGCGAAAGCACGGGGAACCTCCCTCAAAGTACCGACACTGGCCTGGCTGAAAAATTGGTGAAGTTGTAGGGTGTAATTAATCCGGCTAGTCTTTCCTTTTATGGTTTGAAGGAAGATTTGATAAAAACGGTGGGAGCCATCCTGATTAGATAAAATAATAACCAATCTGATCTTGCAAGAGCGCACGCAGAGTGTTTTCTTCTCTCTTTCTTCAGGTAGCGACCATGTCACGCCTTATTCAAAATAATAATACAGATTTATTGACCGAACCCGCTTGTCATACTGCGCTGGGGAACGTTGGTCCCGCTCCAACTTATAATTGTTATAAGATAGAGCAGGAAATTGGGGATTACCATAATTCCCGTGCCGCCCAAACGAAGAAAGTGCATGCTGATGCATCATCTTCAGGTGTGTTCATTACAGAGAATTGTTTTTCAGTATCCTTTACGTCCTGGGTATGTGATACCGGATCAGGATCCCACATATGTAATCTGTTACATGGGCTACAGATAAGTAGAGAACTGAGAACGGGTGATAAGTTTCATGTTAGTTATATGTATGCCCTAGAGGCCATTACTGTACATAGGATGTATATTGTAGTGGATGCTGGGACATATATAAGGAGGACTTTCTTGCTCGACATGATAGTATGCTATCTGGTTGCTCTTTACCTTAACGTGTACACTGATTGTCTCCTTGTTACATGTTGGTAAAGCCCTTAGGATCTGTACTTGACTACCTGGACTATGATGAGGATCATACTAGTGGGGACATGGTAGTCCATAAGTACATCCTTCAAAGTCCCTAGTCGTGGGTGTATCGAGACGGGGCATCGATATGCCAGAGTAGACTAGCGTGTACCTTCTCGACCCATACAGATGGGCGATGGATGATCCCATATCCATCGGTGTTTGACATCAGAGATGATATACGGGTGCTCAGTAGAGACTGGGTACACTGGACGGACTCGCCGAGAACTCCCAGATGGTATTATACCTCACGTCAGATGGCAGTTCTCTGGTGACACTGGTACAGAGTAGTCTGTTGACCCGAGATCGTCATAGAGTCTTGTGTGGTTCCCACTGTGCTTTGATTTCCATCTTACCACGTCCAAGAGGGCGTGCAAAACGGTGGTTTTTGGGTACAGTCCCGAGTCACATGGAGGCAATGAGCGATAGGAGGGGATTCGTCTCTCCCGGTATAGGGGGTTGATGTTGCGCTGTGTTCGATTGGCTATAACAGGAAATCCCTGGCCAGGGTTGCTGAGATTTACTGGTAAGTGTTACCAGTAGTTTCTCGAACAGTTACAGACCTCATATCGACACGACTTATTGAGCTATTGGGGTCTGACGTTTACCACCTCTAGGCGAGGTATGCGACATATCAGACGATCAGACCGGACTGTACGGTAGTGTTACTGGTCGGATTCACTGGAGTGTGAGCGGGCTTGCTCGTCGATCTTCAGATCGCTCAATACTCGGATGGCCGTTACGTTTAGCAGACCGCTTGCGGCTTGTGGGTGTTTGATATGATCATCATCTGCTGCCGGCGTATTGACGAGTCTTTAGAGTCCTACACAGAGGTTTCCTGGCTCAAGCGAAACGAAATAGGAGCGCATATGAGATATGTGCGGGACCGAGAATGATGCGTGTATGTGATACCGTATTTCATTCTCGCGATGTGACATTGATCGGTTATATGCGATATAGCCGGATTATCGGATCAAGTGTTGATTCGATAAGTTGTTACTGATGATACCAGTTGGTTATGTGCGACATGACCGGATCATTGAATCAAGTGTTGATTTAGTGATTTAATGCATAATTATATATTTGATATATTACTTTGCATTAACTAGTATTGGTTCAATTTAAACGGATTTTCTCACTTGGTTTGTGCAAGTTGTATATGTGATATACTTTTGTGCATATACATTGTATCATGTTTGATGATACATGTTGACTTGTGCTTGTGTAAAGATTAAACCATGGTTGTATGAATGGTGAGGGTTTTATATACTTATTCATTTATTTATATTCATTATTCTTTTAAGGAAAAGAAAAGAAAAATGGTAGCATTCTTTTGTTCATTCATGAAGCTTCATGAATACTTTGACTTAGTCACCATTTTTTGTCTTCATTCCTAACCTAACCATTCACTTAACTTGGGTTTAGTCTCTACACATAACCATGGTCATGTTATGATAAAGATTGGATTATTCTTTTCTTTCTAATTAATCTTATCATCTTCTTCTTCTTCCATTTTCTTCAAGTGAAGAAAGCTTGCCCCATCAATGGCAAGTGATGGAAATGAGTGAGAAATCCAAAACTAAAGTCTACCCACTTCCTATTTCTTCATCCTCTACCTCTTGCCAAGTAGTAGAGTGTGTTTCCTTCACAAGTTTTCACGACTTGATGATGGTGGAACTTGATTTAGCGATGCCTCGACGTAGATCATCTTCGGCATGGACATCGACGACCTAGCTTGCCCATTCTCCGACGAAGCTGACGCTAGAGCCCGGATTTGATTTGGACAGCGGAGACGACTTCGTTGCGGAGCTATGGAGGTGGAGCACCGGATCTACAAAGGTTGTATTTCGATTTCCCATTAGTTAATTGTTAACTAGTTTACTTTTCGCCTAGTTTTCTAGCAAACGATCCGTAGTCGGGTCTCTCGGCACCCGTAAAATTTTATATTGGCATGTTCGATGCCTTATGAGACCTTCATAGGGTGCCTAGGAACCCTACAGTGGTATCAGAGCTACTAGGCATTGGATGTCGACCTATAGGGGGTTCTCACTGTTAGTTATATGTATGCCCTAGAGGCCATTACTGTACATATGATGTATATTGTAGTGGATGCTAGGACGTATATAGGGAGGACTTTCTTGCTCGACATGATAGTATGCTATCTGGTTACACTTTACCTTAACGTGTACACTGACTGTCTCTCTGTTACATGTTGGTAAAGCCCTTAGGATGTGTGCTTGACTACCTGGACTGTGATGCAGATCATACTAGTGGGGACATGGTAGTCCATAAGTACATCCTTCAAAGTCCCTAGTCGTGGGTGTATCGAGACGGGGCATCGATATACCAGAGTAGACTAGCGTATACCTTCTCGACCCATACAGATGGGCGATGGATGATCCCATATCCATTGGTGTTTGACATCAGAGATGATGTATGGGTGCTCAGTAGAGACTGGGTACACTGGACGGACTCGCCGAGAACTCCCAGATGGTATTATACCTCACGTCAGATGGCAGTTCTCTGGTGACACTGGTACAGAGTAGTCTGTTGACCCGAGATCGTCATAGAGTCTTGTGTGGTTCCCACTGTGCTTTGATTTCCATCTTACCACGTCCAAGAGGGCGTGCAAAACGGTGGTTTTTGGGTACAGTCCCGAGTCACATGGAGGCAATGAGCGATAGGAGGGGATTCATCTCTCCCGGTATAGGGGTTGATGTTGCGCTGTGTTCGATTGGCTATAACAGGAAATCCGTGGCCAGGGTTGCTGAGATTTACTGGTAAGTGTTACCAGTAGTTTCTCGAATTGTTATAGACCTCATATCGACACGACTTATCGAGCTATTGGGGTCTGACGTTTACCAACCCTAGGCGAGATATGCGACATATCAGATGATCAGACAGGACTGTACGGTAGTGTTACTGGTTGGATTCACTGGAGTGTGAGCGGGCTTGCTCGTCGATCTTCAGATCGCTCAATACCCGGGTGGCCGTTACGTTTAGCAGACCGCTTGCGGCTTGTGGGTGTTTGATATGATCATCATCTGCTACCGGCGTATTGACGAGTCTTTAGAGTCCTACACAGAGGTTTCCTGGCTCAAGCGAAACGAAATAGGAGCGCATATGAGATATGTATGGGACCGAGAATAATACGGTATGTGATACTGTATCCGATTCTCACGATGTGACATTGATCGGTTATATGCGATATAGCCGGGTTATCGGATCAAGTGTTGATTCGATAAGTTGTTACTGATGATACCGGTCGGTTATGTGCGACATGACCGGATCGTTAAATCAAGTGTTGATTTAATGATTTAATGCATAATTGTATATTTGATATATTACTTTGCATTAACTAGTATCGGTTCACTTTAAAATGGATTTTCTCACTCGGGTGTGCGCATTGCATATGCGATATGATTTTGTGCACTTGCTTGTATCATGTTTGATGATGCATGCCAAACTTGGTTAAGTGTAAAGAATGAACCATGGTAATGAATGGGTTAGGGTTTTGATTTTTATTTATTCATTTATCTTTCTTATTTATTCTTTTTGGAAAAAGGAAAAAGAAAGATAAATGGTGGCATATTTTGGATTTAGTTGAAGTTTCTTAAAACTTTGACTAAGTCTTTATTCTTGTCCTATACTTAACCCTAACCATTTTAACTAACCTAAGTTAATTCTCTACACTTAACTAGAGTTAAAAGTATGATAAGTATTGTTTTATTTTCTATTTTTAATTCAAGACTTATCATATCGTCTTCATCCTCTTCCATTCTTCAAGTGAAGAAAGCTTCATTTTCATCAATGGTGATTGATGATTAAGAGTGAGAAATCCATTTCTAAAGTCTACCCACTTCCTATTTCTTCATCCTCTACCTCTTGCCAAGTAGTAGAGTGTGTTTACTTCACAAGTTTCATGACTTGGTGAAGTTGTGAGCTTGATCTAGCGATGCCTCGACGTAGATCATCTTCGGCATGGACATTGACGACCTAGCTTGCCCATTCTACGATGAAGCCGACGCTAGAGCCCGGAATCCGTCTTGGACAGCGAGGAGACTTCATTGCGGAGCCATGGAGGTGGAGCACCGGATCTACGAAGGTTGTATTTCCGTTTTCCCATTAGTTAATTGTTAACTAGTTATCTTTTCGCCTAGAAATCTAGCCAACGATCCGTACACTAGGGTTTCTCGGCACCATAATTTTTAAAATTGGCATGGTTGATGCCTTGTGAGACCTCTTGAGAGTGCCTAGGAACCCTACAGTGGTATCAGAGCCTAGCTAGAGCCTTAGGCGAAGTCCAGACGGAATTTGAAATCCGATCGAACCGAAAACACGAACCCAAAATTGCTCTCTATCCTTTTTCTAAAACCTGGGATTTTTCCAAATTAAAAATTACTAAAAAATTCAGCAGGGAAATCTAAGAATTACGATGCAAAAATTATTTCATGAACAGTAAATTTCGCGGCGGATCCGCGGCAGAAGCATGGCTTCTGCGGCGGATCAGCGGCCCCTTGATGACGTCAGCCCTGTTCCTTTGCACAGTAATTCCTAGTTCAAAGAGCTGAGTTTTCTGGGAATTTTTAATATTTATTCAAGAGTTGAATTTTCTGGAGTTGTTTTGGGGATTCGGTGTTTCGATCGGAGTATCAAATTTTGTCTGTGTGGCTTTCCGGATAATTTTTAGAATATGTTAAAAAGTTCGACCGGATATAAATACCCAATTTTTCCCCTGTCGGGAAATTTCCAAGAGTTGGATTTTTCCGTAGTTTAACGACGTTCTAAGTAGTGCAAGTAACGTGATGGACCCTCTAGAAGACAACAAACCTTAACTCGATTATGTGACCGTCTTGAACTGCCTTTTGAACCTTCGGGTTTAGGGCAGTACGGCGTGCCACATGTGAGGCGTTGGCTTGACCTTTCTACGGCTGGACCGTTGGTACTGAGGAACGAACTGAATGTTGTTAGACTTATTTCATGTGTTGGATTGTATCGGGAAAACTTGGGTGTTCGATTGTTCGATCGGAAACTTTAACATTTTCTGTTTATCTGGAATGTGATACAATAATTGGAATTCACAAATAGTTATGAGATAACTGAATGAATATTATAAACGTAGCAGTTTAGTCTCACTTGATCGGTTGCCACGGAATTTTGATGTGATCAAAAGTCCGTCGCAATCACGTAGCGTACGCGGATACTCGCCGGGTAAACTTAATAGACAGCCTCACTCCATAGCCCCGACCAAGTGACTGTAGGAGAACCCCGTCGCCGAAAGCATCCGTTCGGGTGCTCGCGTTAGCGGTGTTCCGCCTTGGTGCACTTCGTCGACGGTATCGGGGGTGCGGCCGTCTACTTAAGTTTGCGACGAGCATTCGATCAAAATGTCGGGAATCTTGTTGAATTGCCCGACTTGGTATTGAAAAGTGTTTTCGATAATGAGACTAAAATGCGGGGTTTATAATTGTTAGGCATGTGATGTCTAAGGAATTCATTTGGTCAGGCATGTGATGTCTGAGGTAGTTGCGGATTCCAACTGTTGTAGTTTTACACTTTCTTTTCTGTGACCGTAAGTGTAATATGTGATATCGCCGGTTTCATTGCTATATGTCAACGACAATTGGGATGGACATATTTACTTACGTTGATGACATGTGATGTTATGTGTTGCTGGATATGTTATATTGGATCGTCGTGTTTGAATAGCCGGTTTTTTTTATGTGAGATGAGTGTTTTTCATTTTCATTCATGTAAAAACTTGTATGTAATATTCTTTTATTGGGGAACTTCCAGGTTGCGGAAGATGTCACCGTTTGTATATTATTTACTTTTCCGCACTAGGATAGACCCAAGGAGGAGGGCACAAGTAACCGGGTTCTGGAGTCCAGTGGGAGACCAACTCGAGGAGTCGAGTCCAGGTCTCCTAACTCTAGAATTGGTAGGGTTGCTTGCCGCTCTCGTAGGGGTCTAGGGGTGTGGGTTTGGCTATTCATCACGACCGTGGAATCCGTGTTTTATACTGGCTCGTATTGAAAACACGGACGTCTTAGTATATCCAATATTTCATATGTTTCTTCTGCTGCGATATCTGTGATGTGATCATGTGATGTTCTGTGATAGATACAGTATATAGTATATATATGATATATTATATAGGCGTTACTTATGTTTTACACCCGCGCTAGCCCTGCCCTGCTCTGCCGTTAGTTACCTAACCTAACGGTGCACGAGGGGACATCGAGGCGAATGCGGATGGCATAAGTGTACGTCGTATTTATCTGTGATGTTTAGGTACTTAAATGATGGGACTTCATTAATGTGATTAATGAAATAAAAAGAAACCTAAGATGTTGTAGAATCGAATTTCAAAATAAAACAGGTAGCTACAGTTCTTGCTTTGCACAGCGATATATGAGATATATCCTGCACCTTATTCGATGAGGAAAGGACCGAGATCCCTTCACCGGGAGTGACTCCTTTAGAATAACTGGCAGATGCTACACACTCGGTTTGCCTTTTTGATTGCTTTTAAGTGTTTTTGCTTTGCACAGTGATATATATGATATATCCCGCACCTCATTCGACGAGGAAAGGACCGACGATCCCTTCACCAGGAGTGACTCCTTTAGAAAAACTAGAAAAGCCTCAAAAGCACTCCATTTCAAAATCATTTGATTCTACAACGATATCAAGTTCATTACGCAATAGGTTTTCAGAAAAACCTGTCGTAGCCCTCCCACATTTCAGATAAGTTGTATATAGTATTCGTGCTGCATTTGTTGGCTTTCGTCAAGGTGCAGTGTGCGGTAGCTATATGCTGCTTATCTGCTAGCATATGATGCGATTGGATTAGGGTAGTCGTGCGGCTTTGTTGGCTTTCGTCAAGGGTCGTGCGGGTGGGTTTAATTCGATCAAGAAATGTACGGGTTGAACTTGACTAGCGGGCTATGGTTTGTTGGCTTTCGTCAAGGTCATTGCACGTTAGGGGCAAAATATTATCGGGAATTTCAAGTGTTGAAATTTGCAATGAGATTGCATACCTTCTATGAGATAGTTGGATCCCGATACCCGCTGCGAGTAAGAGTTACTCCTGGGAGAGTTTTATACATTACAATTAGCCGATCAAGTAGGTGTCTAGAAAGGTGTCAACGGGGTTACGCCTCTGGGAAAACGAGGTTTACATTAATTAGGTTCGTGCGAAAGCACGGGGGACCTCCCTCAAAGTACCGACACTGGCCTGGCTGAAAGATTGGCGAACTTGTAGTGTGTAATTAATCCCGGCTAGTCTTTCCTTTTAGGGTTTGAAGGAAGATTTGATAAAAAGCAGTGGGAGCCATCCTGATTAGATAAAATAAAAACCAATCTATTCTTGTAAGAGCGCACGCTGAGTGTTTTCTTCTCTCTCTCTCCAGGTAGCGACCATATCACGCCTTAATCAAGATAATAATACGGATGTTTTGACCGAACCCGCTTGTTATACTGAGCTGGGGAACGTTAGTCCCGCTCCAACTTATAATTGTTATAAGACAGAGCAGGAAATTGGGGAATACCAGAATTCCCGTGCCGCCCAAACGAAGAAAGTGCATATGATGCATCTCCTTCGGGTGTGTTCGTTACATAGAACTGTTTCTCAGTATCCTCTGCGTCCTGGGTATTTGATACCGGATCAGGATCCCAGATATGTAATATATTACATAGGGCTACAGAAAGGTAGAGAACTGAGAACGGGTGATAAGTTTCATGAGCCAGAAAACGGGGCAAGTGTTGCAGCCAAGTCTGTTGGTCACTGTCACCCTGTATTACAATACATTGATTCTGAACGAATGTTATTAGATACCGAACCTGATATACAAAATCATATCAGTCTCTTTATTATTAAAGAAATGATAAAATTTTGTATTGTTGGATAATGTTTTGAACATTTCCTATATCAAAAGTTGATCGGTTCAGGCACGTTATCTAAAAGCATTGATGTTCTAAATCAAACAACAGTTCTTAGTATATAGAACACACACAAGAGGAAGAGTTCAGAAATGAACGAATACTTCTTGAGGTATTGTAGACTAGGTCATATCAATGCGACCCGACTGGCTGAGTTACATTTAGATGCATATTTAAATCAGTTTGAATTTACATCTTGTGAAACTCGCCAGTCATGTCACAAAGATAAGATGACCATAGCTCCGTTTACTGGAAACAGAGAAAGAGTTAGTAAACTCTTGGGATGATACATGTTGATGTATGTAAGGTCCCCTGTCTACACATGCCAGGACTGGTTCTTTATACTTCATTACATTCTCTGATGATCTTTCGAGATTCAGACCTATGTTCCTGTTGAAACACAAGTCCGAACCTTTTGAGATATTCACAGAATATAAGGGAGAAGTAGAGAACCAGAATACAGGTATAAGTATTATGTCCTTTGATGAGATCAAGGAGGAGAATACTTGAGCACGGAAATCCTGGATTATTCTAAAGGAGAATGAGATTCTCTCTCAGCATTACTCCTCCGAATACACCATAGCACGATGGTATATCGGGGTGGAGCAATCACACCCTATATGATAAGGTGTGCTCTATGATGAGTACTACTGAGTTTCCTATTTTCCTTTTAAGGGGTTATGCACTTGAGAAGCTGCATACCTATTGAACAGGTTCGAATCAAATCAGTTGCCTACCACTCCATATGAGATATGGAAAGGGAAGAGCCCATGTCTTAAGCTAGTTAAGATTTGGGGTTGTCCGGCCTATGTCTAAAAGCAAAATCTGGACAAGCTCGAGGCAAAGTCAGTTATGTAGAACTGGAAAGGTTCCAGCTATACAAACTGCAGCTAATGATTTGAAAGAACCAAAGGATTCAATAGTTACCAACGAACCTCAACCTCTCCGCCGATCTAGTAGGGTTCCTCACCCACCTGAGAGATACTTCGGTTTCTCTATGACAGTGGGAGCGAGGATTGCATCGTGAGATGATGACCCAACTAGTTTCGAACTGGCCATCAGGAGTAGGACTCTGTAAGAATGGCTGGATGCTTAGCGATCTGAGATGGAATCCTTATACACCAACAAAGTATGGACTTTGGTTGCAATATCTGAAGGGTTAAATCCCCATCAGGGGCAAGTATATCTTGAGAAGATTACTTGGTGTAGATGGAAAAGTTGAGACTTTCAAAGCTGGACTTGTTAAAGGTTTTCGTCATCGACCAGGCATGGATAATGATGAAACCTTTTCCAGTACCTAAGCTTAAGTCCATCCAGATCCTACTTGCCACGGCTACATACCATGACTACGATATCTGGCGGTTGGGTGCCATGACTGCTTTTCTAAATGATGTTTTAGAAGAGAACGTCTATAAGTACACAGCCAGAGGGCTTCGTAGACAGTGGGAGCAGCGGAAACGTATGCAAGATGCTTTATAGGATAAAGCAGGCATCGCGGAGTTGGAACATCTGTTTTGATGAAGCAGTCAAAGAGTTTGACATCATCAAAATGGTAGATGAACCTTGTATAAACAAAAAAAAAGGTAGTAGGGAGTATGGTGGCGATCCTCATAGAGTACGTGGATGACATACTCTTGATAAGAAACGAGTTTCCTATGCTACGCTCGATCAATCTCCGCTTATCACAATGATTCTCCATATAGGATCAAAGTGATACCTCCTAAATCCTGGATTTTGGATCTATAAGATAGATCTAAATGGATGTTAGGATACTCACTAGCTGTAGTGAGATGGTATCAATCGACCCTGGGGAGAATCACTGGAATGGTTCCAGGGTGATAAAGACGACTGAATGTCAGTCACAGGCATTGTCTTTACCCTCAGTAAAGGGACGGTATGTTGGAAGAGTTCCAAGCTAGATACCGTGACATACTAGACGAGAAACGCACGATACATCGCTACTTAAGATGCTACCAAAGAGGCAGTCTGGGTGTATTGGTTCATAAGATGAACTATGTTCCTCCCATTGTGTGACAATGGAGTTGTGGCTTTTGCCAAGGAACGCCGGTCCCATCAGTGATCCAGACATATTCTAAGGCAGTATCACTTGATCATGGAGATGGTTGATCTCCAGGAAGATCGAGGTTAGGAGAGTAGACTCAGAGGACAACACAGCGGATCCACTCACAAAGGCCCGTTTCTATAGAGAGACTTTTAAGGGGATGGTTGAGTATGAGATACTACAACCACTTCTACAGATGGCCCTAGTGCAAGTGGGAGATTGTATTGTTAGTTATATGTATGCCCTAGAGGCCATTACTGTACATATGATGTATATTGTAGTGGATGCTAGGACGTATATAGGGAGGACTTTCTTGCTCGATATGATAGTATGCTATCTGGTTACACTTTACCTTAACGTGTACACTGACTGTCTCTCTGTTACATGTTGGTAAAGCCCTTAGGATGTGTGCTTGACTACCTGGACTGTGATGCAGATCATACTAGTGGGGACATGGTAGTCCATAAGTACATCCTTCAAAGTCCCTAGTCGTGGGTGTATCGAGACGGGGCATCGATATACCAGAGTAGACTAGCGTATACCTTCTCGACCCATACAGATGGGCGATGGATGATCCCATATCCATTGGTGTTTGAAATCAGAGATGATGTATGGGTGCTCAGTAGAGACTGGGTACACTGGACGGACTCGCCGAGAACTCCCAGATGGTATTATACCTCACGTCAGATGGCAGTTCTCTGGTGACACTGGTACAGAGTAGTCTGTTGACCCGAGATCGTCATAGAGTCTTGTGTGGTTCCCACTGTGCTTTGATTTCCATCTTACCACGTCCAAGAGGGCGTGCAAAACGGTGGTTTTTGGGTACAGTCCCGAGTCACATGGAGGCAATGAGCGATAGGAGGGGATTCGTCTCTCCCGGTATAGGGGGTTGATGTTGCGCTGTGTTCGATTGGCTATAACAGGAAATCCCTGGCCAGGGTTGCTGAGATTTACTGGTAAGTGTTACCAGTAGTTTCTCGAATTGTTATAGACCTCATATCGACACGACTTATCGAGCTATTGGGGTCTGACGTTTACCACCCCTAGGCGAGATATGCGACATTTCAGACGATCAGACCGGACTGTACGGTAGTGTTACTGGTTGGATTCACTGGAGTGTGAGCGGGCTTGCTCGTCGATCTTCAGATCGCTCAATACCCGGGTGGCCGTTACGTTTAGCAGACCGCTTGCGGCTTGTGGGTGTTTGATATGATCATCATCTGCTACCGGCGTATTGACGAGTCTTTAGAGTCCTACACAGAGGTTTCCTGGCTCAAGCGAAACGAAATAGGAGCGCATATGAGATATGTGCGGGACCGAGAATAATACGGTATGTGATACTGTATTCGATTCTCGCGATGTGACATTGATCGGTTATATGCGATATAGCTGGGTTATCGGATCAAGTGTTGATTCGATAAGTTGTTACTGATGATACCAGTCGGTTATGTGCGACATGACCGGATCGTTAAATCAAGTGTTGATTTAATGATTTAATGCATAATTGTATATTTGATATATTACTTTGCATTAACTAGTATCGGTTCACTTTAAAATGGATTTTCTCACTCGGGTGTGCGCATTGCATATGCGATATGATTTTGTGCACTTGCTTGTATCATGTTTGATGATGCATGCCAAACTTGGTTAAGTGTAAAGAATGAACCATGGTAATGAATGGGTTAGGGTTTTGATTTTTATTTATTCATTTATCTTTCTTATTTATTCTTTTTGGAAAAATGAAAAAGAAAGATAAATGGTGGCATATTTTGGATTTAGTTGAAGTTTCTTGAAACTTTGACTAAGTCTTTATTCTTGTCCTATACTTAACCCTAACCATTTTAACTAACCTAAGTTAATTCTCTACACTTAACTAGAGTTAAAAGTATTATAAGTATTGTTTTATTTTCTATTTTTAATTCAAGACTTATCATATCATCTTCATCCTCTTCCATTCTTCAAGTGAAGAAAGCTTCATTTTCATCAATGGTGATTGATGATTAAGAGTGAGAAATCCATTTCTAAAGTCTACCCACTTCCTATTTCTTCATCCTCTACCTCTTGCCAAGTAGTAGAGTGTGTTTACTTCACAAGTTTCATGACTTGGTGAAGTTGTGAGCTTGATCTAGCGATGCCTCGACGTAGATCATCTCCGGCATGGACATCGACGACCTAGCTTGCCCATTCTCCGATGAAGCCGACGCTAGAGCCCGGAATCCTTCTTGGACAGCGAGGAGACTTCATTGCGGAGCCATGGAGGTGGAGCACCGGATCTACAATGGTTGTATTTCCGTTTTCCCATTAGTTAATTGTTAACTAGTTATCTTTTCGCCTAGAAATCTAGCCAACGATCCGTACACTAGGGTTTCTCGGCACCATAATTTTTAAAATTGGCATGGTTGATGCCTTGTGAGACCTCTTGAGAGTGCCTAGGAACCCTACACTCACTGTGTGACAGTATGGCGAAGCATAGGCTCTTACCCCCAGGGTGTCCCAAGACCGGAAGGTGTTCCGGCGGGTTGTAGTCCTCGCGAGGGGGCATGCGTAAAAAGTAGCGGCTGAGGGACCCGTTGGTGCCACGGCGACCCCATTGGATGGGGTGGCTGCCTGACCTACAGTGGTATCAGAGCCTAGCTAGAGCCTTAGGCGAAGTCCAGACGGAATTTGAAACCCGAACGAACCCGAAACCCACACCCGAGAATGCTCTCTGGACATTTTTGAAATATCTGGATTTTTCCAAATTAAAAATTCGTAAAAAATTCAGCAGGGAAAAATAAGAATTACGATGCAAATATTTTGTCATGAACAGTAATAACAGCGGCGGAACCGCGGCAGAAGCCTGGCTTCTGCAGCGGTTCCGCGGCAAGATGATGACGTCATCACTTACTTTTTGCACAGTAATTTATATTTTAATATGCTGAGTTTTCTGGGAACTTTTAATATTCAGTCAACAGTTGAGTTTTCTAGGGTTGTTTTGGAGATTCGAATGTTCGATCGGATTATCAAATTTTGTCTGTGTGGCTTTCCGGATAAATTTTTAGAATATGTTAAAAAGTTCGACCGGATATAAATACCCAATTTTTCCCCTGTCGGGAAATTTCCAAGTGTTGGATTTTTCCGTAGTTTAACGACGTTCTAAATAGTGCAAGTAACGCGATGGTCCCTCTAGAAGACAACAAACCTTAACTCGATTATGTGACCGTCTTGAACTGCCCTTTGAACCTTCGGGTTTGGGGGAGTACGGCGTGCCACATATGAGGCGTTGGCTTGACCCTTCTACGGCTGGACCGTTGGTACTGAGGCACGAACTGAATGTTGCTAGACTTGTTTCATGTGTTGATCTGTATCGGGAAAACTTGGGTGTTCGATTGTTCGATCGGAAAGTTTAACATTTTCTATTTATCTGGAATGGGATACAATAATTGGAATTCACAAGTAGTTATGTGATAACTAAATGAATGATATAAACATAGCAGTTTAGTCTCACTTGATCGGTTGCCACGGAATTTTGATGTGATCAAAAGTCCGTCGAAATCACGTAGCGTACGCGGTTACTCGCCGGGTAAACTTAATAGACAACCTCACCCCATAGCCCCGACCAAGTGACTGTAGGAGAACCCCGTCGCCAAAAGCATCCGTTCGGGTGGTCCCGGCAGCGGTGTTCCGCCTTGGTGCACTTCGTCGACGGTATCGGGGGTGCGGCCGTCTACTGAAGTTTGCGACGAGCATTCAATCAGGATGTCGGGAATCTTGTTGAATTTCCCGACTTGGTATTGAAAAGTGTTTTCGATGTTGAGACTAAAATGCGGGGTTTATAATTGTTAGGCATGCGATGTCTAAGAAATTCATTTGGTCAGGCATGCGATGTCTGAGATGGTTGCGGATTCCAACTGTTGTAGTTTTACACTTTCTTTTCTGTGACCGTAAGTGTAATATGTGATATCGCCGGTTTCGTTGCTATATGTCAACGACAATTGGGATGGACATATTTACTTACGTTGATGACATGTGATGTTATGTGTTGCTGGATATGTTATATTGGATCGTCGTGTTTGAATAGCCGGGGGGTTTTATGTGAGATGAGTGTTTTTCATTTTCATTCATGTAAAAACGTGTATGTAATATTCTTTTATTGGGGCACTTCAAGGTAGCGGAAGTTGTCACCTTTTTTATATTATTTACTTTTCCGCACTAGGATAGACCCAAGGAGGGGAGCACAAGTAACCGGGTTCTGGAGTCCAGTGGGTGACCAACTCGAGGATTCGAGTCCGGGTCTCCTAACTCTAGAATTGGTAGGGTTGCTTGCCGCTCTCGTAGGGGTCTAGGGGTGTGGGTTTGGCTATTCATCACGACCGTGGAATCCGTGTTTTATACTGGCTCGTATTGAAAACACGGACGTCCTAGTATATCCAATA
Organism: Agapanthus africanus; assembly: GCA_030015575.1. Taxonomy (NCBI): domain Eukaryota; kingdom Viridiplantae; phylum Streptophyta; class Magnoliopsida; order Asparagales; family Amaryllidaceae; genus Agapanthus; species Agapanthus africanus. The sequence continues at coordinate 62,485,780 of JASDDO010000029.1, forward strand.
TTTCATATGTTTCTTCTGCTGCGATATCTGTGATGTGATCATGTGATGTTCTGTGATAGATACAGTATATAGTATATATGATATATTATATAGACGTTACTTATGTTTTACACCCGCGCTAGCCCTGCCCCGCTCTGCCGATAGTTACCTAACCTAACGGTGCACGAGGGGACATCGAGGCGAATGCGGATGGCATAAGTGTACGTCGTATTTATCTATGATGTTTAGGTACTTAAATGATGGGACATCATTAATGTGATTAATGAAATAAAAGAAACCTAAGATGTTGTAGAATCGAATTTCAAAATAAAACAGGTAGCTACAGTTCTTGCTTTGCACAGCGGTATATACGATATATCCTGCACCTTATTCAATGAGGAAAGGACCGAGATCCCTTCACCGGGAGTGACTCCTTTAGCAATAACTGGCAGATGCTACACACTCGGTTTGTCTTTTGATTGCTTTTAAGTGTTTTTGCTTTGCACAGCGATATATATGATATATCCCGCACCTCATTCGACGAGGAAAGGACCGACGATCCCTTCACCGGGAGTGACTCCTTTAGCAAAACTAGAAAAGCCTCAAAAGCACTCCATTTTAAAATCATTTGATTCTACAACGATATAAAGTTCATTACGCAAAAGGTTTTCTTAAAAACCTGTCGTAGCCCTCCGTCATTTCAGATAGGTAATAGTTAGTATTCGTGCTGCGTTTGTTGACTCAGTCAAGGCGTTGTGTGCGGTAGCTGATTATTGCTTATCTGCAAAGCATATGATGCGATTGGATTAGGGTAGTCGTGCGGCCTTGTTGATTCAGTCAAGGGTCGTGCGGGTGGGTTTAATTCAATCGAGAAATGACGGGTTGAACTTTACTTGCGGTCTATGGTTTGTTGACTCAGTCAAGGTCATAGATCGCATGGGGCAAAATATTATCGGGAATTTCAAGTGTTGAAATTTGCAATGAGATTGCATACCTTCTATGAGATAGTTGGATCCCGATACCCGCTGCGAGTAAGAGTTACTCCTGGGAGAGTTTTGTAAATTACAATTAGCCGATCAAGTAGGTGTCTAGAAAGGTGTCAACGAGGTTACGCCTCTGGGAAAACGAGGTTTACATTAATTAGGTTCGTGCGAAAGCACGGGGGACCTCCCTCAAAGTACCGACACTGGCCTGGCTGAAAGATTGGCGAACTTGTAGTGTGTAATTAATCCCGGCTAGTCTTTCCTTTTAGGGTTTGAAGGAAGATTTGATAAAAAGCAGTGGGAGCCATCCTGATTAGATAAAATAATAACCAATCTATTCTTGACAGAGCGCACGCTGAGTGTTTTCTTCTCTCTCTCTCCAGGTAGCGACCATATCACGCCTTAATCAAGATAATAATACGGAATATTGACCGAACCCGCTTGTTATACTGAGCTGGGGAACGTTGGTCCCGCTCCAACTTATAATTGTTATAAGACAGAGCAGGAAATAGGGGATTACCAGAATTCCCGTGCCGCCCAAACGAAGAGAGTGCATATGATGCATCATCTTCGGGTGTGTTCGTTACAAAGAACTGTTTCTCAGTATCCTTTACGTCCTGGGTATGTGATACCAGATCAGGATCCCAGATATGTAATCTGTTACATAGGGCTACAGATAGGTAGAGAACTGAGAACGGGTGATAAGTTTCATGAGGCAGAAAACGGGGCAAATGTTGCAGCCAAGTCTGTTGGTCACTGTCACCCTGTATTACCAATACATTGATTCTGAACGAATGTTATTAGATACCGAACCTGGTATACAAAATCATATCAGTCTCTTTATTAGTAAAGAAATGATAAAATTTTGTATTGTTGGATAATGTTTTGAACATTTCCTATATCAAAAGTTGATCGGTTCAGGCACGTTATCTAAAAGCATTGATGTTCTAAATCAAACTACAGTTCTTTAGTATACGGAACACACACAAGAGGAAGAGTTCAGAAATGAACGAATCCTACTTGAGGCATTGTAGACTAGGTCATATCAATGCGACCCGACTAGCTGAAGTTACATGTAGATGCATATTTAAATCAGTTTGAATTTACATCTTGTGAAACTTGCCAGTCATGTCACAGAGATAAGATGACCATAGCTCCGTTTAATGGAAACAGAGAAAGAGTTAGTAAACTCTTGGGATGATACATGTTGATGTATGTAGGTCCCCTGTCTACACATGCCAAGACTGGTTCTTTATACTTCATTACGTTCTCTGATGATCTCTTTAGATTCAGACATATGTTCTTGTTGAAACACAAGTCAGAACCTTTTGAGATATTCACAGAATATAAGTTAGAAGTAGAGAACCAATAAGGGTACAAGTATTATGTCCTTTGATGTGATCAGGGAGGAGAATACTTGAGCACGAAATTCTTGGACTTTTCTAAAGGAGAATAAGATTCTCTCTCAGCATTACTCCTCTGTATACACCATAGCACGATGGTATATCGGGGTGGAGCAATTACACCCTATGTGATAAGGTGTGCTCTATGATGAGTAATACTGAGTTACCTGTTTCCTTTTTTGGATTTATGCGCTTGAGAAGCTGCATACCTATTGAATAGGTTCAAATCAAATCAGTTACCTACCACTTCATATGCGATATGGAAAGGGAAGAGCCCATGTCTTAAGCTAGTTAAGATTTGGGGTTGTCCGGCCTATGTCTAAAAGCAAAATCCGGACAAGCTCGAGGCAAGATCTGTTATGTAGAACTGGAAATGTTCCAGCTATACAAACAACAGCAGATGATTTGATAGAACCAAAGGATTCGGTAGATACCAACGAACCTCAGCCTCTCCGCCGATCTAGTAGGGTTCCTCACCCACCTGAGAGATAATTCTGTTTCTCTATGACAGTGGGAGCGAGGATTGCATCATGAGATGATGACCCAACTAGTTTCGAGCTGGCCATCAGGAGTAAGACTCTGTAAGAATGGCTGGATGCTTAGTGATCTGAGATGGAATCCATGCACACCAACGAAGTATGGACTTTGGTTGCTATATCTGAAGGGTTAAATCCCCATCAGGAGCAAGTATATCTTGAGAAGATTACTTGGTGTACTTGGAAAGGTTGAGACTTTCAAAGCTAGACTTGTTAAAGGTTTTCGTCATCGACCAGGCGTGGATAATGATGAAACCTTTTTTCCAGTATCTAAGCTTAAGTCCATCCAGATCCTTCTTGCCACGGCTTCATACCATGACTACGATATCTGGTTGTTGGGTGTCATGACTGCTTTTCTAAATGATGTTTTAGAAGAGTGCGTCTATAAGTACACAGCCAGAAGGCTTCGTAGACAGTGGGAGTAGCGGAAACGTGTGCAAGATGTTTTATATGATAAAACAGGCATCGCGGAGTTGGAACATCTGTTTTGATGAGTTAGTCAAAGAGTTTGACATCATCAAAATGGTAGATGAACCTTGTATAAACAAAAAGGTAGTAAGGAGTATGGTGACGATCCTCGTAGAGTACGTGGATGACATACTCTTGATAGGGAAGGAGTTTCCTATGCTACGCTCGGTCGATCTCCGCTTATCACAAGGATTCTCTAATAGGATCAAAATGATACCTCCTAAATCCTAAGTTTTGGATCTATGAGATAGATTTAATTGGATATTAGGATTCTCACTAGTTGTAGTGAGGTGGTATCAATCGATCCTGGGGAGAATCTGTAGGGTTCCTAGGCACCCTAGTGAGGTTTCACAAGGCATCGAACATGCCAATATAAAAATTTATAGGTGCCGAGAGACCCGACTACGGATCGTTCGCTAGAAAACTAGGCGAAAAGTTAACTAGTTAACAATTAACTATGAGAATCGGAAATACAACCTTTGTAGATCCGGTGCTCCACCTCCATAGCTCCGCAACGAAGTCGTCTCCGCTGTCCAAAAGGAATCCGGGCTCTAGAGTCGGCTTCGTCAGAGAAAAAGCGAGCTAGGTCGTCGATGTCCATGCCGAAGATGATCTACGTCGAAGCATCGCAAGATCAAGCTCTCAACTTCACCAAGTCAAGAAACTTGTGAAGTAAACACACTCTACTACTTGGCAAAAGGTAGAGGATGAAGAAATAGGAAGTGGGTTCAATTTAGAATTGGATTTCTCACTCATTTTCACATTCCACCATTGTTGGTAGAAAGCTTTCTTCAAGGTTGAAGATGAAGAAGAAGAAGATAATGTTATGATAAGTTAATTGATTTTAAAAAGAAAATCAATACTTATCATATATTGAACCATGGTCAAGTGTAGAGATTAAACTAGGGTTAATGGAGTGGTTAGGGTTAGGCATGAGACAAAATGGTCACTTTGGTCAAAGTCTTCATGAAGCTTCAACAAGCTTCCAAATAAAGCCACCATTTTGCTTTATGTTTATCATTTTCCAAAATGAATAAACAAATAAATAAATAGACATGAAAATGAAAACCCTAACCATTACATAACCATGGTTTAAACTTTACACAAAACACAAGTTAGCATGCATCATCAAACATGATACAAACAAGTGTACAAAAGTATATCACATATAAAATGTGCACAAAACAAGTGAGAAAATCCGTTTAAAGTGAACCAATACTAGTTAGTGCAAAATAATATATCAAATATATAATTATGCATTAAATCATTAAATCAACACTTGATTCAATGATCCGGTCATGTCGCACACAACCGACTAGTATTCAATGTATCGGTTTATCGAATCAACGCTTGAATCGATAACTAGGTTATATCGCATACAACCTTTCCGATACATTCATCGCGAGAATGGAATGCGGCATCACATACACGCATTATTCTCGGTCCCGCACATATCTCATATGCGCTCCTATTTCGTTTCGCTTGAGCCAGGAAACCTTTGTGTAGGACTCTAAAGACTCGTCAATACGCCGGCAGCAGGTGATGATCATATCAAACACCCACAAGCCGCAAGCAGTCTGCTAAACGTAACGGCCACCCGGGTATTGAGCGATCTGAAGATCGACGAGCAAGCCCGCTCACACTCCAGTGAATCCGACCAGTAACACTACCGTACAGTCCGGTCTGATCGTCTGATATGTCGCATATCTTGCCTAGGGGTGGTAAACGTCAGACCCCAATAGCTCGATAAGTCGTGTCGATATGAGGTCTATAACACTTCGAGAAACTACTGGTAACACTTACCAGTAAATCTCAGCAACCCTGGCCAGGGATTTCCTGTTATAGCCAATCGAACACAGCGCAACATCAACCCCCTATACCGGGAGAGACGAATCCCCTCCTATCGCTCATTGCCTCCATGTGACTCGGGACTGTACCCAAAAACCACCGTTTTGCACGCCCTCTTGGACGTGGTAAGATGGAAATCAAAGCACAGTGGGAACTACACAAGACTCTATGACGATCTCGGGTCAACAGACTACTCTGTACCAGTGTCACCAGAGAACTGCCATCTGACGTGAGGTATAATACCATCTGGGAGTTCTCGGCGAGTCCGTCCAGTGTACCCAGTCTCTACTGAGCACCCGTATATCATCTCTGATGTCAAACACCAATGGATATAGGATCATCCATCGCCCATCTGTATGTGTCGAGAAGGTACACGCTAGTCTACTCTGGTATATCGATGCCCCGTCTCGATACACCCACGACTAGGGACTTTGAAGGATGTACTTATGGACTACCATGTCCCCACTAGTATGATCCGCATCATAGTCCAGGTAGTCAAGTACAGATCCTAAGGGCTTTACCAATATGTAACAGAGAGACAATCAGTATACACGTTAAGGTAAAGTTCAACCAGATAGCATACTATCATGTCGAGCAAGAAAGTCCTCCCTATATACGTCGCAGCATCCACTACAATATACATCCTATGTACAGTAATGGCCTCTAGGGCATACATATAACTAACAATCTCCCACTTGCACTAGGGCCATCTGATAGCAGTGGTTGTAGTATCTCATACTCAACCATCCCATAGAAGTCTCTCTCTGGGAACAGGCCTTTGTGAGTGGATCCGCTGTGTTGTCCTCTGAGTCTACTCTCCAAACCTCGATCACCCTGGAGATCAACCATCTCCATGATCAGGCGATACTGCCTTAGAATATGTCTGGATCACTGATGGGACGGACGTTCCTTGGCATAAGCCACAACTCCATTGTCTCACAATGGTTGGAACGTAGTTCATCTCATGAACCAATATACACCCAGACTGCCTCTTTGGTAGTATCTTAAGTAGCGATGTATCGTGCCTTTATCGTCTAGTATGTCACGGTATCTAGCTTGGAACTCTTCCACCATACCGTCCCTTTACTGAGGGTAAAGACAATGCCTGTGACTGACACTCAGTCGTCTTTATCACCCTGGAACTCTTCCAGTGATTCTCCCCAGGATCGATTGATACCATCTCACTACAACTGGTGAGAATCCTAACATCCAATTAAATCTATCTCATAGATCCAAAATCCAGGATTTAGTAGGTATCACTTTGATCCTTTATGGAGAATTCTGGTGATAAGCGGAGATTGACCGAGCGTAGCATAGGAAACTTCTTCCCTATCAAGAGTATGTCATCCACGTACTCTACGAGAATCGTCACCATACTCCCTACTACCTTTTTGTTTATACAAGGTTCATCTACCATTTTGATGATGTCAAACTCTTTGACTACTTCATCAAAACAGATGTTCCAACTCCGCGATGCCTGCTTTAATCCTATAAAGCATCTTGCACACGTTTCCGCTGCTCCCACTGTCTACGAAGCCCTCTGGCTGTGTACTTATAGACGCACTCTTCTAAAACATCATTTAGAAAAGCAGTCATGACACCCAACCACCAGATATCGTAGTCATGGTATGTAGCCGTGACAAGTAGGATCTGGATGGACTTAAGCATAGCTACTTGAAAAGGTTTCATCATTATCCACACCTGGTCAATGATGCAAACTTTTAACAAGTCTAGCTTTGAAAGTCTCAACTTTTCCATGTACACCAAGTAATCTTCTCAAGATATACTTGCTCCTGATGGGGATTTAACCCTTCAGATATAGCAGCTAAAGTCCATACTTTGTTGGTATACATGGATTCCATCTCAGATCGCTAAACATCCAGCCATTCTTACAGAGTCTTACTCTCGATGGCCAGCTCGAAACTAGTTGGGTCATCATCTCATGATGCAATCCTCGCTCCCACTGTCATAGAGAAACCGAAGTAACTCTCAGGTGGGTGAGGAACCCTACTAGATCGGCGGAGAGGCTGAGGTTCATTGGAATCTACTGAATCCTATGGCTCTATCAAATCATTTACTGTAGTTTGTATAGCTGGAACCTTTCCAGTTCTACATAACAGATTTTGCCTCGAGCTTGTCCAAATTTTGGTTTTAGACATAGGCCGGACAACCCCAAATCTTAACCAACTTAAGATATGGGCTCTTCCCTTTCCATATCACATATGAAGTGGTAGGCAACTGATTTGATTAGAACCCTATTCAGTAGGTATGCAGCTTCTCAAGCGCATAACACCTAAAAGGAAATAGGTAACTCAGTATTACTCATCATAGAGCACACCATATCATATAGGGTGTGATTGCTCCGCCCCGATATACCATCGTGCCATGGTGTATATGTTGGAGATAGTGCCCTCAGAGTCAATTATTGGATCACAGGCACGTGATTGCAATGATTGAGGGAGGACCTATCCCGGTACGACAGTCTTACTCGAGATGATAGTATGCTATCTGGTTTACTTTTATCATCGTGTACTGCTTTAGGTGACCTGACATGTCGCTATTGCACGTTGATAGAGCCCCTAGGATTCTTGCTTGACTGCCAGCAGTATGAGGGCGATCATATAAGTGAGAGCTGGAGTCTATAAGCACATCCTTAAAAGGTCCCTAGTCGTGAGAGTTTCGAGACAGGGCATCGATTCTCCAGAGTAGACTAGTGTATACAGTCGAGACCCCGACGAGGGGCGGTGGCCGGTCTCACAAGCCACTGGTGTCAGTTGGTTCACCTAAGATGTATACAGGTGCTCATTAGGTCATGAGTACACCGGACAGGACTCGCCGGGAACTTGCTAGTTGGTCTTATACCTGACGTCAGATAGCAGTTCCCAGGTGACATGTGTACAGGTTAGTTCATCGACCTGGGGATCGTCATTTGTCTCGTGTGAGTTCCCACTGTGCTTTGATTACTACCCTACCACGGCTCAAAGGAGTCGTGCAAACAGGTTATAGTTGGGTACAGTCCCGAGCCACATGGAGGCAGTGAGCGGATCTTCGGGGGTTCGTCTCTCCCGGTATTGGGGGTGAGGTCGCGCTGTGTCTAGGAGAGCCATTACACGAAGACCTTGGCCAAGGCAGGAGATTTACTGGTAGGTATTCCAGTAGTATCTCAGGGTGTTCTGGGCTACACTCCGACACGACTTGTACCGCTTTTGGGGGTCTGACTTTTACCAACCCCCTAGGCCCGACATGCGATGCTCGTAGACGAACGGACCGGACTGTACGGATATTGTCACTGACAGGCTCAGTAGGGTGTCAGGATGAGTTCACTCATCGACGTCCCTTTTAGTCAATAGCTGGTGGCCCGTCACGTATTGGCTTATACCTTTGACGTGCTAGTGGTTAAATCCACAGCCATAGTATTGACGAGTCTTTAGAGTCCAGCACACTTTCAGTTACTCAAGTTTCGGGCGAAACGCTGTAGAGGCCGTATGGAGATATGGCAGGGTCCGATCAGATACGTGCGGTATTGCACGGATCAGGATCGGACGGTTTGTACTAGTAGCCGTATAGTTATATGGCAGCGTTCGATCAGATACGTGCGGTATTGCACGGATCAGGGTCGGACGGATATTACTAGCCGGCTTTGGTTTAAGCCGGATCCTAGTATAGTACAGTGTAGATTTTGTCTCTTTGCATTTGTATCCGGACGGAATACAGATGCGGGTCTATATGCACAGTATCGGGGTTTTCCTGTAATTTATTACGGGACCATTTTTCTGGAGTTGCCAGTTTGCATTCCGTTCCGGCCGGTTTTCCTTTGTTCTTTCCCGGCCGGACTTTTCCGATGGAGGGGGTTATTTGCAAGTTTGCAAATAACATTTTGTGGAGGATTTTCTTGCATATGTATTTATCATGATAGCATCTTTTCTTTTCATGCTTTATTATGATTTGAAGTGAGTTGAAAGTTGATGAGAAAGGATTAGAGTTGATGTGAGGATGTGATGATGAGGTTTAGGATATGGTCACCCTTCATGCTCTCCTACACTCACCTCCCTCTTGTTTGATATACATTCTTTCCTCCACCATTTATTTAGAGATGATAAGTTTTTTCCATGGTTGAGAGAAGAAGAAGAAGAGAGCTTCATTCTTGAGAGTTTCTTTCTTGATCTCATTTTCATGTTAGAAAAATGCAAGCACCATTTTTCTCACCTTGTTTCCTCCATCATCCACAAATGGCAACAAACCCCAAAAGAGACTATGATTCTACACTACACTTCCTACAGCATATCTTGGACGCGTCGGGTAGCCTACTTCGCGCCCGAGTTGCCTCGGTATTGAGGTGGGAGCCCGTAAAAGCTACAGGCGATGTGGTGCCCTTCCGGCGAGGAGGCGACGACCGGAGTTCCCGCGAGGAGATCGGAGTGGAGATGAAGACCGGAGGACTCGGATCAGTCGGTACATCTCTAACCCATCCTCTTGTTAGCTTAGACTTGTTTAATGGCACGATCCGGGGTGTAGTGCGCGGTGGTGCCGGTTTGCTAAGTCCGCAAAATTAAAGTTTATCACCGCTTCCGCATTTGGCCGTCGGATTGACGGCCGGGGCGCCGCCGTGCACTTACAGTGGTATCAGAGCCTCGCCATTAACTTCGTCTAGCTTCATTTGATGTGTTTTGCGTTTCCGATCGACCAAAATTCCAAAATCTACATTTTACCTCACATCAGTTTTCTGTTAAGATTTTTTGGTGTCTAAAAATTTTTTAGGTGGTCTCAGAATGATGTACAGGGAATTATAAGCATACTGGAAAAATTCGACGCAGTGACTCGATCAATGGAGCGCGGAACCGCGGCCAAAACCCCACTTGGGCCGCGGTTCCGCCGCGCATTGATGTCCTCACTGAATCAAGTTTTTCCAGTGGGCTTCTGGGCTTAAATTGGGGGTTTTGGAATATTAAAATTGGGCCAATTATTTCTGTGAGTGCTGCAGTATTGGTTTGGGGCCCACTTGTTAATTTTTGGTCAATCGGAAAATTTTAAACACATTTTTTCACAGTATTTACATTATATCTGCGACCGTGAATGTCACTCGATCGGTAAATCCGGTCTAACTGCTATAGCCCGGTTAGACGGATTTACGAACGTGACTTTCACGTTGATGTTCTGTTTTTGCTGTGATGTTGCGGATCGGTCGGTGGGGATAGCCTGGATGCAATGCTAGTACTGTGCTGTTGTATTATGTACATTTGATATTGCGGGGCGAGCGTCCGACATGTGGACTGCCGTCACTGCCTGTTTGTATTATTCTTTTGGGGCACGACCTGGTTGCGGTCGATGTACCCGGTGTATGTATATTTTACATTCTGTACTAGGATTACCCCGCGGTGGGGTGCACGGATAGCCGGGTTCTGGAGGGCAACAAGCCCGCATCTCATGGCATTGAGATGGAGGGGGCTTCACTCTGGGATTGGCGGGCTATTCGCCGCACTCGTAGGGGGTACAGGTTGACCCAGGAGGGGTGCCCAAGTTGCCGGATTCCGTGAAGTACTGGGTGGTCCATTCACGGTGCTGAAGGGGGCTGCCTCGTTTCAGGTTTTGGCGGGTAACTTGCCGCGCCCGTAGGGGTCTAGGATTTCATTGCACAGGCTATCCACACGACCAGGGGAACATCGGGTTTCAGTAGTGGCTCTGTGAAACCCGGGGATCCCAGATATCTGTATTGTTCTGTGATGCTGTACATTTCTGTGATGTTGCATTTTATTCACGCCTTGAGCGAAATACTATATATTAGTAGATGTTGTATATGTTTTTCATCCGCGCTAGTCCAGTCCCCGCTCTGCCGTTAGTTAGCTAACCTAACGGGTGATGACGGGACCCAGTGGCGAATGCGGATGGCATATACGTACGTCAGTATATTTTCGTTCTTTGTGGTGTGATCAATTGATGGGACTGCATTGATTCGGATCAATGCAAGATAAACAAACCTATTCTGATGTTGTTGGAACACTTTTCAAAAAGCTGTTATTGCAAGGACGTTCACTTTTGTTTTGCATCGTGGTATTCATTTGGAATATCCTGCTCCTCAGTCGACGAGGCAAGGGCCGAGATCCCTTCACCGGGAGTGACCCCTTGGACAGAAGTTTGCGTCAGGGCATTAACTTCACTATAGCCGATTACTTTTGCTTTGCACAGTGATATTCGGTTATGAATATCCAGCATCCCATTCTACGGGGAAAGAGCCGAGATCCCTTCACCGGGAGTGACCTCTTTAGTAAAGGTTTTCGTCACTATATTTTCTAAAAACCTATCCGTTCCTTCGACGATATCAAGTTCATTACGTTAAAGGTTTTCGCCAGAAACCATTCGTAGCCCTCCGTCGTTTCATATGGGTAGTCAATAGTATTCAAGTTGTGTTTGTTGGCCAAAGTCAAGGCACAGTGTTTGGTAGCTGTTGGTTATTCATATGCAGCATAGATAGATGCGTTGGTTTGGAACAGTCGTACTGCCTTGTTGGCCAAAGTCAAGGGTAGGTACGGGTGGATTCAAAACAACCTGGAGAATGACGGGTAGAACTTGACATGTGACTTATGATTTGTTGGCCAAAGTCAAGGTCATAAGAGCATGGGGTAAAAATCACATCGGGAGTTTCAAAAGAACTGAAACTTGCCAGATATGCGCATACCTTCTGGAGTGTTATACCGTGAGCAGATTCCGTCACGTTATCATGCGATGATAGTTGGATCCCGATTCCCACTGATGAGTTGGTTTACTCCTCGGGTGACCCCGACTAATTCTTCTTTCAGGTTTGGAGGAGAATTTGAGGTACAGTGGGAGGTTTCCAGATTAGATAAATTGGTAACCATTCTGATCTTGGTTAGAGTGCACGCTGAGTGTTTCTTTTCTCTCTCTCTTGGCAGCGACCATTGACCCGACCCTAAGACTATGACTCAGTGACCAAGTTGACCGAACCTTCTTTACACCGGCTTTTGGATTGTCAGAGTTGCAGACCTCATTGCCACTCCTACTTTTACCCTTTTCTCAAGGACACCCCGTATTACTGCGAACGTCCACTTCCATTGGACAAAACCATCGTATGGTTAGATACGAACTCGAAGGGATTCGAGGATGGTTTCCGGTTCTGGAGAAAACGGATAGGACTATTCAGTTGTCTTTTCCTTCTACCTTCTCTCAGGTTGCGAGTACTCCTTGGTTTAGGAGATAGTACAGCTATTATGCAAATTGGATAGTCTTCTTCCAAACCTTAGGCTGGTGCCGACCGGTAGGGAATGAAGAAAACCAATTAGCATAACGATGGTGTGCAGAAGGTATTAAGTTCAGACAGAGCAAGGGATTAGTAAGAGGGCAAAGTAAATTGCGACTGATATTCACGACCAAACCAAGTATTTCATTACCACTCCCACATCACCTTTGTATTTCTCCAGGACACTCCGTATCACTACGAAGATCCACAGTTATTTGGATATTCCATCGTATGGTTATATACGAACTCGAAAGGAACTTGTTCCAGTTCGGGGATGGATTCTGGTCCAGGAGAAATAGGAATAAGGTTTATTCGGTTGTCTTTTATCATCACCTTCTCTCATTGCGAGTGCTCCTAGGATTAGGACAGTACACCCATTATGCTTATTGGATAGTCTTCTTCCAAACCATAGGTTGGTGCCGAACGGTAAGGAAGGAAGAAAACCAATTGGCCTAAAGGGATGTGCAGAAGGTAATGACTAAAGACATATAAAGGGATTTGGAGAGGTGGCATAGAATTATATGGTTATAGTTTTGAATCTGGATAATGGTAGAGGCATTACTAGGAATACCAGGATACCCCAACGAAACATTTCAATGTTTCAGTTTCACTGTGTACTGTTAATGGAAAACTGATTTCCCGATTAGACACTTACTCCAGAGTATGTATTTACCAGGTATGATTCTCACATCTGTATGGTTTTACATATGATGAGTAGGAGTAAGTTATTGGGAATTGGGTGATCATCCTTATTATATCGGGATTCGTTGTAATCGGTGATATTTGAGGAGATCACCTGGGCTGTTTGCCGGTCGGCAAATATTTGGTTTTGAATATCCGCTATTATGCACCAATTTCAAATTGATATATCTGTACGTCTATTTTCATAGAGTGAGATATACCTTTTGATATTATGTCGATGACATTTACCTATATCAGTGGATGGTTAGGTAAGGAGCATTAAACAGCTGTGTAATTCTTCTTAACCATAAGTACAGTTTTCAACCTACGACACACAGTGAAAGAGTTGAGAGACTCAGCGGACTTATACAGAGTATTGTATGTTGTCCAGTGTCCATTAGGACAGAGGGGTTGGTCCTCATACTATATTCTGTTTACTTTTGACTTCTCTAGTTCTTAGACATGTGTTTCGTAGAAACACAGGGTCTAAGTTTTGAGGAGTTATAGGTATTTGAATAGAGTAGAGAACCAGGTGTAGCAAGTATCGGGATTCTTCAAAGTGATCGAAGATGTAGATACTTGTTTATGGTATTCAGTTGATAGTAATGATAAAGAGAAATTGCTTCTCTTTCAGGTTACTCATAATTGGAAGCATTCCTAAGTTGAGTAACGCTGATCGGCCTCCTTCCATTTAGTTGACATGCACTGGAGATAGCTGCATGATTTGAATCTGGTTCAATTAAATCAGTGCCTCTGGTTCTATATTGGATATAGTACAGTTCATATCTTAACATTGTTAAGGTACGGGGAGTTGTCCGGCTTATGATTAAAACCAGACACTGGACAACTCAAGGCACATTTCTGTAATGGCTGTTTATGGGTTGACCCAGGCTATGACGAGGTTGACTTTCTACCATCTGGCAGATCAATAGAAATATTGTTCTAGACTCGCCACAGTTTATTAAAAATGGATTTTTTCAAAAACAGTAGTGGGAGTATGGTAGAACTGGAAGTGATTCCAGAACCGCAAACGATTACTGAAGATTTGATAAGGAACCTAAAGATTCAATCTGGCTTGACATTCCATTGGCCACTCCGCAGATAAGGTGGGTAACTTCAGGCACCCGAGAGGTACTCCGGTAGCCTCAAGGACGGTGACAGGGAAGTTCTTGTTTACCCACACTTGCCATTGTTGTTGTTCCAGGCTGCGAGACCCGGCAGGAGGATGAGTATAGCGTCGTTCTAAACTTGCTTTAGAAGTGCACGTCTATATGACTCTGCCAGAGGGTTGTCGTAGTCAGTGGGAGCAGCGGAAGCATTGGTGGACATCAGGCTTATGTCTATTTATAGACTAAAGCAGATGTAGCGGAGAAAGATCATCTATTTCTGTTGTGACAGTCATAGGTTTGACGTCATCAGAATAGGGGATGGATCTGTTGAGAAGGTAGTAGGAAGTGATATTCCTATACTACGATCGGTTATACTTTGGTCGTCACACAGTGGTTTCTCCACAAAGGACTTGGACATTATATCAGACATACTGGTTACTGGATCTATGGTTTTAGATCTAGATTTGGGTGGTTTCCCAATCAGGGTACCTTGACAGCATTCTAAGAGTATTTAGAATGGACGACTCCTGGCACGGTAGTATACCTGCAGGTAATGGAGTCACCCTCTCTAAAGGTGTTTTATAGACTAAAGTAGAGAGGGATGTGCATGATTGGCAGATCACTTGCTTAGGCAATTGAGTCAATCATGAAATGTCAAGTACCACACCAGATGTTGTTCTTGCAGTAGATGCAATAAGTTGATATTCATCCAATCCTGGAGAAACAGTCGGAGGAAGTTTTAGAACATAAGTGGATGTTCTAGGGATATGATAGCAGCATTCTCCTTCGGGAGACAGTTATCATTCCAGGCTTCCAAGGTGACATGGACGACAGCGTGATCGTCAAAGTTATAGTTTTCCTTCTGACGAGGGGCAGTATTCTGGACAGGTGGTCTAAGGAAATACTGAGGGAGGCATGGCGCAGGATACTGATTAAGTTCAGTTGACGATACAGTCTAAGAAGTTTGGATTTGGAGTTCATTTATGAGCTCGGTCCCATCAGACATCCAGACATTCTAAGACAGGTATTGCTCATTTCGGGAGATGGCTTTCTCCGCGAACATGAGATATAGAGAGACATAGAAAGAAACACCAGAGCGGATCCACTCGCTGAGGCTATTCCTCGAACGCAATAGTCTCGCAAACGAGCTTTGTGAGACTGACTAGTAGAGGAGTTGGGTGTTCGGTATCACACGGGCTGTGAGTATGCGACATCGCAATAATTAGCCTTGAGTGCAAGTGGGAGATTGTTGGAGATAGTGCCCTCAGAGTCAATTATTGGATCACAGGCACGTGATTGCAATGATTGAGGGAGGACCTATCCCGGTACGACAGTCTTACTCGAGATGATAGTATGCTATCTGGTTTACCTTTATCATCGTGTACTGCTTTAGGTGACCTGACATGTCGCTATTGCACGTTGATAGAGCCCCTAGGATTCTTGCTTGACTGCCAGCAGTATGAGGGCGATCATATAAGTGAGAGCTGGAGTCTATAAGCACATCCTTAAAAGGTCCCTAGTCATGAGAGTTTCGAGACAGGGCATCGATTCTCCAGAGTAGACTAGTGTACACAGTCGAGACCCCGACGAGGGGCGGTGGCCGGTCTCACAAGCCACTGGTGTCAGTTGGTTCACCTAAGATGTATACAGGTGCTCATTAGGTCATGAGTACACCGGACAGGACTCGCCGGGAACTTGCTAGTTGGTCTTATACCTGACGTCAAATAGCAGTTCCCAGGTGACATGTGTACAGGTTAGTTCATCGACCTGGGGATCGTCATTTGTCTCGTGTGAGTTCCCACTGTGCTTTGATTACTACCCTACCACGGCTCAAAGGAGTCATGCAAACAGGTTGTAGTTGGGTACAGTCCCGAGCCACATGGAGGCAGTGAGCGGATCTTCGGGGGTTCGTCTCTCCCGGTATTGGGGGTGAGGTCGCGCTGTGTCTAGGAGAGCCATTACACGAAGACCTTGGCCAAGGCAGGAGATTTACTGGTAGGTATTCCAGTAGTATCTCAGGGTGTTCTGGGCTACACTCCGACACGACTTGTACCGCTTTTGGGGGTCTGACTTTTACCAACCCCCTAGGCCCGACATGCGATGCTCGTAGACGAACGGACCGGACTGTACGGATATTGTCACTGACAGGCTCAGTAGGGTGTCAGGATGAGTTCACTCATCGACGTCCCTTTTAGTCAATAGCTGGTGGCCCGTCACGTATTGGCTTATACCTCTGACGTGCTAGTGGTTAAATCCACAGCCATAGTATTGACGAGTCTTTAGAGTCCACCACACTTTCAGTTACTTAAGTTTCGGGCGAAACGCTGTAGAGGCCGTATGGAGATATGGCAGGGTCCGATCAGATACGTGCGGTATTGCACGGATCAGGATCGGACGGTTTGTACTAGTAGCCGTATAGTTATATGGCAGCGTTCGATCAGATACGTGCGGTATTGCACGGATCAGGGTCGGACGGATATTACTAGCCGGCTTTGGTTTAAGCCGGATCCTAGTATAGTACAGTGTAGATTTTGTCTCTTTGCATTTGTATCCGGACGGAATACAGATGCGGGTGTGTATGCACAGTATCGGGGTTTTCCTGTAATTTATTACGGGACCAGTTTTCTGGAGTTGCCAGTTTGCATTCCGTTCCGGCCGGTTTTCCTTTGTTCTTTCCCGGCCGGACTTTTCCGATGGAGGGGGTTATTTGCAAGTTTGCAAATAACATTTTGTGGAGGATTTTCTTGCATATGTATTTATCATGATAGCATCTTTTCTTTTCATGCTTTATTATGATTTGAAGTGAGTTGAAAGTTGATGAGAAAGGATTAGAGTTGATGTGAGGATGTGATGATGAGGTTTAGGATATGGTCACCCTTCATGCTCTCCTACACTCACCTCCCTCTTGTTTGATATACATTCTTTCCTCCACCATTTATTTAGAGATGATAAGTTTTTTCCATGGGTGAGAGAAGAAGAAGAAGAGAGCTTCATTCTTGAGAGTTTCTTTCTTGATCTCATTTTCATGTTAGAAAAATGCAAGCACCATTTTTCTCACCTTGTTTCCTCCATCATCCACAAATGGCAACAAACCCCAAAAGAGACTATGATTCTACACTACACTTCCTACAGCATATCTTGGGCGCGTCGGGTAGCCTACTTCGCGCCCGAGTTGCCTCGGTATTGAGGTGGGAGCCCGTAAAAGCTACAGGCGATGTGGTGCCCTTCCGGCGAGGAGGCGACGACCGGAGTTTCCGCGAGGAGATCGGAGTGGAGATGAAGACCGGAGGACTCGGATCAGTTGGTACATCTCTAACCCATCCTCTTGTTAGCTTAGACTTGTTTAATGGCACGATCCGGGGTTTAGTGCGCGGTGGTGCCGGTTTGCTAAGTCCGCAAAATTAAAGTTTATCACCGCTTCCGCATTTGGCCGTCGGATTGACGGCCGGGGCGCCGCCGTGCACTTACAGTGGTATCAGAGCCTCGCCATTAACTTCGTCTAGCTTCATTTGATGTGTTTTGCGTTTCCGATCGACCAAAATTCCAAAATCTACATTTTACCTCACATCAGTTTTCTGTTAAGATTTTTTGGTGTCTAAAAATTTTTCAGGTGGTCTCAGAATGATGTACAGGGAATTATAAGCATACTGGAAAAATTCGACGCAGTGACTCGATCAATGGAGCGCGGAACCGCGGCCAAAACCCCACTTGGGCCGCGGTTCCGCCGCGCATTGATGTCCTCACTGAATCAAGTTTTTCCAGTGGGCTTCTGGGCTTAAATTGGGGGTTTTGGAATATTAAAATTGGGCCAATTATTTCTGTGAGTGCTGCAGTATTGGTTTGGGGCCCACTTGTTAATTTTTGGTCAATCAGAAAATTTTAAACACATTTTTTCACAGTATTTACATTATATCTGCGACCGTGAATGTCACTCGATCGGTAAATCCGGTCTAACTGCTATAGCCCGGTTAGACGGATTTGCGAACGTGACTTTCACCTTGATGTTCTGTTTTTGCTGTGATGTTGCGGATCGGTCGGTGGGGATAGCCTGGATGCAATGCTAGTACTGTGCTGTTGTATTATGTACATTTGATATTGCGGGGCGAGCGTCCGACATGTGGACTGCCGTCACTGCCTGTTTGTATTATTCTTTTGGGGCACGACCTGGTTGCGGTCGATGTACCCGGTGTATGTATATTTTACATTCTGTACTAGGATTACCCCGCGGTGGGGTGCACGGATAGCCGGGTTCTGGAGGGCAACAAGCCCGCATCTCATGGCATTGAGACGGAGGGGGCTTCACTCTGGGATTGGCGGGCTATTCGCCGCACTCGTAGGGGGTACAGGTTGACCCAGGAGGGGTGCCCAAGTTGCCGGATTCCGTGAAGTGCTGGGTGGTCCATTCACGGTGCTGAAGGGGGCTGCCTCGTTTCAGGTTTTGGCGGGTAACTTGCCGCGCCCGTAGGGGTCTAGGATTTCATTGCACAGGCTATCCACACGACCAGGGGAACGTCGGGTTTCAGTAGTGGCTCTGTGAAACCCGGGGATCCCAGATATCTGTATTGTTCTGTGATGCTGTACATTTCTGTGATGTTGCATTTTATTCACGCCTTGAGCGAAATACTATATATTAGTAGATGTTGTATATGTTTTTCATCCGCGCTAGTCCAGTCCCCGCTCTGCCGTCAGTTAGCTAACCTAACGGGTGATGACGGGACCCAGTGGCGAATGCGGATGGCATATACGTACATCAGTATATTTTCGTTCTTTGTGGTGTGATCAATTGATGGGACTGCATTGATTCGGACCAATGCAAGATAAACAAACCTATTCTGATGTTGTTGGAACACTTTTCAAAAAGCTGTTATTGCAAGGACGTTCACTTTTGTTTTGCATCGTGGTATTCATTTGGAATATCCTGCTCCTCAGTCGACGAGGCAAGGGCCGAGATCCCTTCACCGGGAGTGACCCCTTGGACAGAAGTTTGCGTCAGGGCATTAACTTCACTATAGCCGATTACTTTTGCTTTGCACAGTGATATTCGGTTATGAATATCCAGCACCCCATTCTACGGGGAAAGAGCCGAGATCCCTTCACCGGGAGTGACCTCTTTAGTAAAGGTTTTCGTCACTATATTTTCTAAAAAGCTATCCGTTCCTTCGACGATATCAAGTTCATTACGTTAAAGGTTTTCGCCAGAAACCATTCGTAGCCCTCCGTCGTTTCATATGGGTAGTCAATAGTATTCAAGCTGTGTTTGTTGGCCAAAGTCAAGGCACAGTGTTTGGTAGCTGTTGGTTATTCATATGCAGCATAGATAGATGCGTTGGTTTGGAACAGTCGTACTGCCTTGTTGGCCAAAGTCAAGGGTAGGTACGGGTGGATTCAAAACAACCTGGAGAATGACGGGTAGAACTTGACATGTGACTTATGATTTGTTGGCCAAAGTCAAGGTCATAAGAGCATGGGGTAAAAATCACATCGGGAGTTTCAAAAGAACTGAAACTTTCCCAGAGGCGTAACCTCGTTTTCCCAGAGGCGTAACCTCGTTAACACCTTTCTAGACACCTACTTGATCGGCTAATTGTAATGTGTAAAACTCTCCCAGGAGTAACACTTACTCGCAGCGGGTATCGGGATCCAACTATCTCATAGAAGGTATGCAATCTCATTGCAAATTTCAACACTTGAAATTCCCGATAATGTTTTGCCCCGAACGATCTATGACCTTGACAAGGTCAACAAACCATAGACCGCAAGTCAAGTTCAACCCGTCATTTCTTGATTGAATCAAACCCACCCGCACGACCCTTGACAAGGTCAACAAGGCCGCACGACTACCCTAACCCAATCTGCATCATATGCATAAGCAGATAAATACTGGTTAGCTACCGCACACTGCGCCTTGACAAGGTCAACAAACGCAGCACGAATACTAAACAGGATTTATCTGAAATGACGGAGGGCTACGACAGGTTTTTCTGAAAACCTATTGCGTAATGAACTTGATATCGTTGTAGGATCGAATGATTTTTAAATGGAGTGCTTTTGAGGCTTTTCTAGTTTTGCTAAAGGAGTCACTCCCGGTGAAGGGATCGTCGGTCCTTTCCTCGTCGAATGAGGTGCGGGATATATCATATATATCACTATGCAAAGCAAAAACACTTAAAAGCAATCAAAAGACAAACCGAGTGTGTAGCATCTGCCCGTTATTGCTAAAGGAGTCACTCCCGGTGAAGGGATCTCGGTCCTTTCCTCATCGAATAAGGTGCAGGATATATCACATATACCGCTATGCAAAGCAAAAAACTGTAGCTACCTGTTTTATTTTGAAATTCGATTCTACAACATCTTAGGTTTCTTTTATTTCATTAATCACATTAATGAAGTCCCATTATTTAAGTACCTAAACATCACAGATAAATACGACGTACACTTATGCCATCCGCATTCGCCTCGATGTCCCCTCGTGCACCGTTAGGTTAGGTAACTAACGGCAGAGCGGGGCAGGGCTAGCGCGGGTGTAAAACATAAGTAACGTCTATATAATATATCATATATACTATATACAGTATCTATCAAAGAACATCACATGATCACATCACAGATATCGCAGCAGAAGAATCATATGAAATATTGGATATACTAGGACGTCCGTGTTTTCAATACGAGCCAGTATAAAACACGGATTCCACGGTCGTGATGAATAGCCAAACCCACACCCCTAGACCCCTACAAGAGCGGCAAGCAACCCTACCAATTCTGGAGTTAGGAGACCCGGACTCGACTCCTCGAGTTGGTCTCCCACTGGACTCCAGAACCCGGTTACTTGTGCCCTCCTCCTTGGGTCTATCCTAGTGCGGAAAAGTAAATAATATACAAAAGGTGACTACTTCCGCAACCTGGAAGCGCCCCAATAAAAGAATATTACATACAAGTTTTTACATGAATGAAAATGAAAAACACTCATCTCACATAAAAACCCCCGGCTATTCAAACACGACGATCCAATATAACATATCCAGCAACACATAACATCACATGTCATCAACGTAAGTAAATATGCGCATCCCAATTGTCGTTGGCATATAGCAACGAAACCGGCGATATCACATATTACACTTACGGTCACAGAAAAGAAAGTGAAAAACTACAACAGTTGGAATCCGCAATCACCTCAGACATCGCATGCCTGACCAAATGAATTCTTTAGACATCGCATGCCTATCAATTATAAACCCCGCATTTTAGTCTCATTATCGAAAACACTTTTCAATATCAAGTCGGGCAATTCAACAAGATTCCCGACATCCTGATCGAATGCTCGTCGCAAACTTTAGTAGGCGGCCGCACCCCTGATACCGTCGACGAAGTGCACCAAGGCGGAACACCGCTACCACGAGCACCCGGACGGATGCTTTCGGCGACGGGGTTCTCCTACAGTCACTTGGTCGGGGCTATGGAGCGAGGCTGTCTATTAAGTTTACCCGGCGAGTATCCGCGTACGCTACGTGATTGCGACGGACTTTTGATCACATCAAAATTCCGTGTCAACCGATCAAGTGAGACTAAACTGCTATGTTTATAACATTCATTTAGTTATCTCATAACATATTGTTAATTCCAATTATTGTATCCCATTCCAGATAAACAGAAAATGCTAAACTTTTCGATCGAACAATCGAACACCCAAGTTTTCCCGATACAGATCAACACATGAAACAAGTCTAACAACATTCAGTTCGTGCCTCAGTACCAACGGTCCAGCCGAAAAAGGGTCAAGCCAACGCCTCACATGTGGCACGCCGTACTGCCCCAAACCCGAAGGTTCAAAGGGCAGTTCAAGACGGTCACATAATCGAGTTAAGGTTTGTTGTCTTCTAGAGGGTCCATTGCATTACTTGCACTTCTTAGAACGTCGTTAAACTTCGGAAAAATCCAACACTTGGAAATTTCCCGACAGGGGAAAAATTGGGTATTTATATCCGGTCGAACTTTTTAACATATTCTAAAATTTATCTGGAAAGCCACACAGACAAAATTTGATACCCCGATCGAAACACCGAATTCCCAAAACAACTCCAGAAAAATCAACTCTTGAATAAATTTTAAAAATTCCCAGAAAACTCAGTAGAATTTATCAGGTATTACTGTGCAAACAGTAAGGGATGACGTCATGATGGAGCCGCGGAACCGCCGCATAAGCAGGGCTTATGCCGCGGTTCAGTCGCCTAAGTTACTGTTCATCCAATAATTTTTGCATCGTAATTCTTATTTTTTCTTACTGAATTTTTTAGCAATTTTTAATTCACAAAAAACCAGAAAAACAGAAAATGTCCAGAGAGCTATTTTTTGGGTCGAGTTTCGGTTCGATCGGACTTCAGATTCCGTCTGGACTTCGCCTAAGGCTCTAGCTAGGCTCTGATACCACTGTAGAGTTCCTAGGCACCCTAGTGAGGTCTCACAAGGCATCGAACATGCCAATATAAAAATTTATGGGTGCCGAGAAACCCGACTACGGATCGTTTGCTAGAAAACTAGGCGAAAAGTTAACTAGTTAACAATTAACTATGAGAATCGGAAATACAACCTTTGTAGATCCGGTGCTCCACCTCCATAGCTCCGCAACGAAGTCGTCTCCGCTGTCCAAAAGGAATCCGGGCTCTAGAGTCGGCTTCGTCGGAGAAAAAGCGAGCTAGGTCGTCGATGTCCATGCCGAAGATGATCTACGTCGAAGCATCGCAAGATCAAGCTCTCAACTTCACCAAGTCAAGAAACTTGTGAAGTAAACACACTCTACTACTTGGCAAGAGGTAGAGGATGAAGAAATAAGAAGTGGGTTCAATTTAGAATTGGATTTCTCACTCATTTTCACATTCCACCATTGTTGGTAGAAAGCTTTCTTCAAGGTTGAAGATGAAGAAGAAGAAGATAATGTTATGATAAGTTAATTGATTTTAAAAAGAAAATCAATACTTATCATATATTGAAACATGGTCAAGTGTAGAGATTAAACTAGGGTTAATGGAGTGGTTTGGGTTAAGCATGAGACAAAATGGTCACTTTGGTCAAAGTCTTCATGAAGCTTCAACAAGCTTCCAAATAAAGCCACCATTTTGCTTTATGTTTATCATTTTCCAAAATGAATAAACAAATAAATAAATAGATATGAAAATGAAAACCCTAACCATTACATAACCATGGGTTAAACTTTACACAAAACACAAGTTAGCATGCATCATCAAACATGATACATACAAGTGTACAAAAGTATATCACATATACAATGTGCACAAAACAAGTGAGAAAATCCGTTTAAAGTGAACCAATACTAGTTAGTGCAAAGTAATATATCAAATATATAATTATGCATTAAATCATTAAATCAACACTTGATTCAATGATCCGGTCATGTCGCACACAACCGACTAGTATTCAATGTATCGGTTTATCGAATCAACGCTTGAATCGATAACTAGGTTATATCGCATACAACCTTTCCGATACATTCATCGCGAGAATGGAATGCGGCATCACATACATGCCTTATTCTCGGTCCCGCACATATCTCATATGCGCTCCTATTTCGTTTCGCTTGAGCCAGGAAACCTCTGTGTAGGACTCTAAAGACTCGTCAATACGCCGGCAGCAGGTGATGATCATATCAAACACCCACAAGCCGCAAGCGGTCTGCTAAACGTAACGGCCACCCGGGTATTGAGCGATCTAAAGATCGACGAGCAAGCCCGCTCACACTCCAGTAAATCCGACCAGTAACACTACCGTACAGTCCGGTCTGATCGTCTGATATGTCGCATATCTTGCCTAGGGGTAGTAAACGTCAGACCCCAATAGCTCGATAAGTCGTGTCGATATGAGGTCTATAACACTTCGAGAAACTACTGGTAACACTTACCAGTAAATCTCAGCAACCCTGGCCAGGGATTTCCTGTTATAGCCAATCGAACACAGCGCAACATCAACCCCCTATACCGGGAGAGACGAATCCCCTCCTATCGCTCATTGCCTCCATGTGACTCGGGACTGTACCCAAAAACCACCGTTTTGCACGCCCTCTTGGACGTGGTAAGATGGAAATCAAAGCACAGTGGGAACCACACAAGACTCTATGACGATCTCGGGTCAACAGACTACTCTGTACCAGTGTCACCAGAGAACTGCCATCTGACGTGAGGTATAATACCATCTGGGAGTTCTCGGCGAGTCCGTCCAGTGTACCCAGTCTCTACTGAGCACCCGTATATCATCTCTGATGTCAAACACCAATGGATATGGGATCATCCATCGCCCATCTGTATGGGTCGAGAAGGTACATGCTAGTCTACTCTGGTATATCGATGCCCCGTCTCGATACACCCACGACTAGGGACTTTGAAGGATGTACTTATGGACTACCATGTCCCCACTAGTATGATCCGCATCATAGTCCAGGTAGTCAAGTACAGATCCTAAGGGCTTTACCAACATGTAACAGAGAGACAATCAGTATACACGTTAAGGTAAAGTTCAACCAGATAGCATACTATCATGTCGAGCAAGAAAGTCCTCCCTATATACGTCCCAGCATTCACTACAATATACATCCTATGTACAGTAATGGCCTCTAGGGCATACATATAACTAACAGAATCACTGGAAGGGTTCCAGGGTGATAAAGACGACTGAATGTCAGTCGCAGGCATTGTCTTTACCCTCAATCGAGGGACGGTATGTTGGAAGAGTTCCAAGCTAGATACCGTGACATACTAGACGATAAAGGCAGGATAGATCGCTACTTAAGATGCTACCAAAGAGGCTGTTTGGGTGTATATTTGTTCATGAGATGAACTATGTTCCTCCCATTGTGTGACAATGGAGTTGTGGCTTATGCCAAGGAACGCCGGTCCCATCAGTGATCCAGACATATTCTAAGGCAGTATCACTTGATCATGGAGATGGTTGATCTCCAGGGAGATCGAGGTTAGGAGAGTAGACTCAGAGGACAACACAGCGGATCCACTCATAAAGGCCTGTTCCCAAAGAGAGACTTTTATGGGATGGTTGAGTATGAGATACTGCAACCACTGCTACAGATGGCCCTAGTGCAAGTGGGAGATTGTTAGTTATATGTATGCCCTAGAGGCCATTACTGTACATAGGATGTATATTGTAGTGGATGCTGGGACATATATAGGGAGGACTTTCTTGCTCGACATCATAGTATGCTATCTGGTTGCTCTTTACCTTAACGTGTACACTGATTGTCTCCCTGTTACATGTTAGTAAAGCCCTTAGGATCTGTACTTGACTACCTGGACTATGATGCGGATCATACTAGTGGGGACATGGTAGTCCATAAGTACATCCTTCAAAGTCCCTAGTCATGGGTGTATCGAGACGGGGCATCGATATGCCAGAGTAGACTAGCGTGTACCTTCTCGACCCATACAGATGGGCGATGGATGATCCCATATCCATCGGTGTCTGACATCAGAGATGATATAGGGGTGCTCAGTAGAGACTGGGTACACTGGACGGACTCGCCGAGAACTCCCAGATGGTATTATACCTCACGTCAGATGGCAGTTCTCTGGTGACACTGGTACAGAGTAGTCTGTTGACCCGAGATCGTCATAGAGTCTTGTGTGGTTCCCACTGTGCTTTGATTTCCTTCTTACCACGTCCAAGAGGGCGTGCAAAATGGTGGTTTTTGGGTACAGTCCCGAGTCACATGGAGGCAATGAGCGATAGGAGGGGATTCGTCTCTCCCGGTATATGGGGTTGATGTTGCGCTGTGTTCGATTGGCTATAACAGGAAATCCCTGGCCAGGGTTGCTGAGATTTACTGGTAAGTGTTACCAGTAGTTTCTCGAACAGTTATAGACCTCATATCGACACGACTTATTGAGCTATTGGGGTCTGACGTTTACCACCCCTAGGCGAGATATGCGACATATCAGACGATCAGACCGGACTGTACGGTAGTGTTACTGGTCGGATTCACTGGAGTGTGAGCGGGCTTGCTCGTCGATCTTCAGATCGCTCAATACCCGGATGGCCGTTACGTTTAGCAGACCGCTTGCGGCTTGTGGGTGTTTGATATGATCATCATCTGCTGCCGGCGTATTGACGAGTCTTTAGAGTCCTACACAGAGGTTTCCTGGCTCAAGCGAAACGAAATAGGAGCGCTTATGAGATATGTGCGGGACCGAGAATGATGCGTGTATGTGATACCGTATTTCATTCTCGCGATGTGACATTGATCGGTTATATGCGATATAGCCTGATTATCGGATCAAGTGTTGATTCGATAAGTTGTTACTGATGATACCAGTTGGTTATGTGCGACATGACCGGATCATTGAATCAAGTGTTGATTTAGTGATTTAATGCATAATTATATATTTGATATATTACTTTGCATTAACTAGTATTGGTTCACTTTAAACGGATTTTCTCACTTGGTTTGTGCAAGTTGTATATGTGATATACTTTTGTGCATATACATTGTATCATGTTTGATGATACATGTTGACTTGTGCTTGTGTAAAGATTAAACCATGGTTGTATGAATGGTTAGGGTTTTATATACTTATTCATTTATTTATATTCATTATTCTTTTAAGGAAAAGAAAAGAAAAATGGTAGCATTCTTTTGTTCATTCATGAAGCTTCATGAATACTTTGACTTAGTCACCATTTTTTGTCTTCATTCCTAACCTAACCATTCACTTAACTTGGGTTTAGTCTCTACACATAACCATGGTCATGTTATGATAAAGATTGGATTATTCTTTTCTTTCTAATTAATCTTATCATCATATCATTTTCTTCTTCTTCCATTTTCTTCAAGTGAAGAAAGCTTGCCCCATCAATGGCAAGTGATGGAAATGAGTGAGAAATCCAAAACTAAAGTCTACCCACTTCCTATTTCTTCATCCTCTACCTCTTGCCAAGTAGTAGAGTGTGTTTCCTTCACAAGTTTTCATGACTTGATGAAGGTGGAGCTTGATTTAGCGATGCCTCGACGTAGATCATCTTCGGCATGGACATCGACGACCTAGCTTGCCCATTCTCCGACGAAGCTGAAGCTAGAGCCCGGATTTGATTTGGACAGCGGAGACGACTTCGTTGCAGAGCTATGGAGGTGGAGCACCGGATCTACAAAGGTTGTATTTCCGATTTCCCATTAGTTAATTGTTAACTAGTTTACTTTTCGCCTAGTTTTCTAGCAAACGATCCGTAGTCGGGTCTCTCGGCACCCGTAAAATTTTATATTGGCATGTTCGATGCCTTGTGTGACCTTCATAGGGTGCCTAGGAACCCTACAGTTCATGAGATATAAAACGGTGCAAATGTTGCAGCCAAATCTGTTGGTCACTATCACCCTGTATTATCAGAATACATTGATTCTGAACGAATGTTGTTAAATACCGAACCTGATATACAACATCATATCAGTCTCTTTATTAGTAAAGAAGGATATAATTTTGTATTGTTGGATAATGTTTTGAACATTTCCTATATCAAGAGTTGATCGGTTCAGGCACGTTATGTAAAAGTATTGATGTTCTAAATCAAACTACAGTTCTTAGTATACAGAACTCACACAAGAGGAAGAGTTCAGAAATGAACGAATCCTTCTTGCAGCATTGTAGACTAGGTCATATCAATGCGACCCGACTAGCTGAAGTTACATATAGATGCATATTTAAATTAGCTTGAATTTACATCTTGTGAAACTTGCCAGTCATGTCACAAAGATAAGATGACCATAGCTCTGTTAATAGGAAACAGAGAAAGAGTTAGTGAACTCTTGGGATGATACATGTTGATGTATGAAGGTCCCCTGTCTACACATGCCAAGACCGGTTCTTTATACTTCATTACATTCTTTGTTGATCTCTCAAGATTCACACATATGTTCCTGTTGAAACACAAGTCCGAACCTTTTGAGATATTCACAGAATATAAGTTAGAAGTACAGAACCAAAACGGGTAAAAGTATTATGTCCTTTGATGTTATCAAGGAGGAGAATACTTGAGCACGGAATTCCTGGATTATTCTAAAGGAGAATGAGATTCTCTCTCAGCATTATTCCTCTGCATACAGCACAGCACGTCGGTGTATCGGGGCGGAACAATCATACCCTATATGATAAGGTGTGCTCTATGATGAGTACTACTGAGTTACCTATTTCCTTTTGGGAGTCATGCACTTATGAAGTTGCATACCTATTGAATAGGGTTCGATCAAATCAGTTGCCTACCACATCATATGAGATACGGAAAGGGAAGATCCCATATCTTAAGTTTGTTAAGATTTGGGGTTGTCCAGCCAATGTCTGAAAGCATAATCCGGACAAGCTCGAGGCAAAGTCAAATATGTAGAAGTTTGTTGGATATCCCAAGCATTCGCAAGGAAATATCTTCTACCAAATACGTGGAACAAAAGATGTTTGGTTTCTCAGCATGCCACCTTTGTGAAAGGGAATTTCTTGTGAAGAAATTAGTGGACATGAGGTAGAACTGGAAAGAGTTCCAGCTATACAAACTGCAGCTGATGATTTGGTAGAACCAAAGGATTCAATAGTTTCGAACAAACCTCAGCCTCTTCGCCGATCTAGCAGGGTTCCTCACCCACCTAAGAGATACTTTGGTTTCTCTATGACAGTGGGAGCGAGGATTGCATCATGAGATGATGACCCAACTAGTTTCGAGCAGGCCATCAGGAGTGGGACTCTGTAAGAATGGCTGGATGCTTAGCGATCTGAGATGGAATCCATATACACCAAGAAAGTATGGACTTTGGTTGCTTTTTCTGAAGGGTTAAATACCCATCAGGAGCAAGTATATATTGAGAAGATTACTTGGTGTACATGGAAAAGTTGAGACTTTCAAAGCTAGACTTGTTAAAGGTTTGCATCATAGACCAGTTGTGGCTAATGATGAAACCTTTTTCTGGGGCCTATGCTTAAGTCCATCCAGATCCTACTTGCCACGGCTACATACCATGACTACGATATCTGGTGGTTGGGTGTCATGACTGCTTTTCTAAATGATGTTTTAGAAGAGTGCGTCTATAAGTACACAGCCAGAGGGCTTCGTAGACAGTGGGAGCAGTGGAAACGTGTGCAAGATGTTTTATGTGATAAAGCAGGCATCGCGGAGTTGGAACGTCTGTTTTGATGTATTAGTCAAAGTGTTTGACATCACTAAAATGGTAGATGAACCTTGTATAGACAAAAAGGTAGTAGAGAGTATGGTGGAGATCCTCGTAGAGTACGTGGATGACATACTCTTGATAGGGAAGGAGTTTCCCATGCTACGATCGATCAATCTCCGCTTATCACAAAGATTCTCCACAAAGGATCAAGGTGATACCTACTAAATCCTCAGTTTTGATCTATGAGATAGATGTAATTAGATGTTAGGATTCTCACTAGTTGTAGTGAGATGGTATCAATGGATCCTGGGGAGAATAACTGGATGTGTTCCAGGGTGATAAGGAGGACTGAATGTCAGTCGCAGGCATTGTCTTAACCCTCAGTGGAGGGTTGGTATGTTGGAAGAGTTCCAAGCTAGATACCGTGACATACTAGACGATTAAAGGCAAGATACACTGCTACCAAAGATGCTACCAAAGAGACAGTCTGGGTGTATATCAGTTCATGAGATGAATTTCGTTCCTACCATTGTGTGACAATGGAGTTGTGGCTTTAGCCTGGGAACGCCCATCCCATCAGTGATCCGGACATAATCTGAGGCAGTGTCACCTGATCATGGAGATGGTTGATCTCCAGGGGATCGAGGTCAGGAGAGAAGACTCAGAGGACAACACGGCGGATCCACTCACAAAGGCTTTTTCCCAGAGAGAGACTATTATGGGATGGTTGAGTATGAGATACTACAACCACTGTTATCAGATAGCCCTAGTGAAAGTGGGAGATTGTTAGTTATATGTATGCCCTAGAGGCCATTGCTATACATATGATGTATATTGTAGTAGATGCTTGGACATATATAGGGAGAACTTTCTTGCTCGACATGATAGTATACTATCTGGTTACTCTTTACCTTAACGTGTACACTGATTGTCTCTCCGCTACATGTTGGTAAAGCCTTTAGGATGTGTACTTGACTACCTGGACTATGATGCGGATCATACTAGTGGGGACATGGTAGTCCATAAGTACATCCTTCAAAGTCCCTAGTCGTGGGTATATCGAGACGGGGCATCGATATACTAGAGTAGACTAGCGTATACCTTCTCGACCCATACAGATGGGCGATGGATGATCCTGTAAGTCCGTGGCGGCGCCCCGGCCGTCGATCCGATGCCGGAAACGCGGAAACGAAAAACTTTGCAAACTAGCAAACCGGCACCACCGCGCACTTTTAACCCGGATCGGCACATTAACCTAGCTATTAGCAAAATACAAGATGGGTAGTGAAGTATACCAAGCGATCCGTGTTCTTCGGTCTTCGTCTCCACTCCGATCTCCCGCGGAATCTCCGTCCGTCACCTCGTAGTCGGAAATGGCACCACATAGCCGGGTTCGTTTACGGACTCCCACCTCTGGACCGAGGCAACTCGGGCGTGAAGTTGGCTAGCCGACACGTCCAAGGAATGCTGTAGGCAAGTGTAGAATTGCTTTGTCCCTTGCGGGTAGAAGTTGCCATGTATGGAGGAATCAAGAATGGACTTTGGAGTGAGGTATATGAAATTGTGTAGCAAGGAAAAATGAGATGAACAAAGTTTTCCCTCATAAAAAATGAACTCACTCTTTTTCTCACAAGATGTGGCCGGCCCCCTTTATCAATGGTGGGTGGGAAAAAGAATGAACCATGGAATAATCTTATACAAGAGAAGAAAATGTATCATAATCAAATGAAATTTGTCATACTCATTTCTCATCTCAACCTCACTCAATCTCATCACAATAAAAGCATAAGAATGGACTAGAAAAGAATCTTATGATGATAAGAAGGAACAAATGCAAGAAACCCCTCCAAAAATAAGTAATTTGCACAATTGCAAATTACCCCCTCCATCGAAAAGTCCGGCAGCGAAGGAACAAAGGAAAACCGGCCGGAACAGAATGCAAACTGCCAACTTCAGAAAACTGATCCCGTAATAAATTACAGGAAAACCCTGCTACTGCATATACATGCCCGCATTTGTATTCCCACTGAACACAAATGCAAAGAGACAAAATCTACACTATCTAATACTAGGATCCGGCTTAAGCCAAAGCCGGCTAGTAAAAACCGTCAGATCACGATCCGTGCAATACCGCACGTATCTGATCGAACCCTGCCATGTCTCCATACGGCCTCTACAGCGTTTCGCCCGAAACTTGAGTAACTGTGTGTATGGTGGACTCTAAAGACTCTATATACTATGGCCGTGGATTTAACCACTAGCACGTCAGAGGTATCAGCCATACGTGACGGGCCACCAGCTATTGACCAAAAGGGGCGTCGATGAGCGAACTCATCCTGACACCCTACTGAGCCTGTCAGTGACAATATCCATACAGTCCGGTCCGTTCGTCTATGAGCATCGCATGGCGGGCCTAGGGGGTTGGTAAAAGTCAGACCCCCAATAGCGGTACAACTCGTGTCGGAATGTAGCCAAGAACACCCTGAGATACTACTGGAATACCTTCCAGCAAATCTCCTGCCTTGGCCAAGGACTTTTCATGTACTGGCTCTCCTAGACACAGCGCGACCTCACCCACAATACCGGGAGAGACGAACCCCTGCAGATCCGCTCACTGCCTCCATGTGGCTCGGGACTGTACCCAACTAAAACCTGTTTGCACGTCTCCTTTGAGCGTGGTAGGGTAGTAATTAAAACACAGTGGGAACTCACACGAGACAAATGACGATCTCAGGTCGATGAACTAACCTGTACACATGTCACCTGGGAACTGCTATCTGACGTCAGGTATAATACCAATTAGCAGGCTCCCGGCAAGTCCTGTCCGGTGTACTCATAACCCAATGCGCACCTGTATACATCTTAGGTGAACCAACTGACACCAGTGGCTTATGAGACCGGCCACCGTCCCTCGTCGCGGTCTTGATTGTATACACTAGTCTACTCTGGAGTATCGATGCCCTATCTCGAAACTCCCACGACTAGGGACCTTTTAAGGATGTGCATATAGACTTCAGCTCTCACGTATATGATCGCCCTCATACTGCTGGCAGTCAAGCAAGAATCCTAGGGGCTTTATCAACGTGTAATAGCGATTCGTAAGGTCACCTAAAGCAGTACACGATAATAAAGATAAACCAGATAGCATACTATCATCTCGAGTAAGACTGTCCTACCGGCATAGGTCCTCCTCAATCATTGCAATCACGTGCCTGTGATCAAATAACTGACTCTGAGGGCACTATATCCAACAATCTCCCACTTGCACTCAAGGATAATTATTGCGATGTCGCATACTCACAGCCCGTGTGATATCGAACACCCAACTCCTCTACTAGTCAGTCTCACAAAGCTCGTTTGCGAAACTATTGCGTTCGAGGAATAGCCTCAGTGAGTGGATCCGCCGTGATGTTTCTTTCTATGTCTCTCTATATCCCATGTTCGCGGAGAAAGCCATCTTCCGAAATGAGCAATACCGGTCTTAGAATGTCTGGATGTCTGATGGGACCTAGCTCATAATTGAACTCCAAATCCAAACTTCTTAGACTGTATCGTCAACTGAACTTAATCAGTATCCTGCGCCATCCTTCCCTCAGTATCCGCCTGGACCACCTGTCCAAAATACTGCACCTCGTCAGAGGAAAAACTATAACTCTGACAGCCACTCTGTCATCCAGGTCACCTTGGTAGCCTGGAAAGATAATTGTCTCCCAAATGAGGCTGTCGTTATCATATCCTTAGAACATCCACTTATGTTCTAAAACTGCTTCCGACTGTTTCTCCAGGATTGTATCAATATCAACTTATTGCATCTACTGCAAGAACAACATCTGGTGTGGTACTTGACATTTCATGATCAACTCAATTGCCTAAGCAAGTGATCTGGCAATCATGCACATCCCTCTCTACTTTAGTCTATAAGACACTTTTAGAGAGGGTGACTCCATCACCTGCAGGTACACTACCGTGCTAGGTGTCGTCCATTCCAAATACTCATAGAATGATGTCTAAGTAACCAGATTGGGAAACCACCCAAATCTAGATCTATAGATCTAGTAACTAGAATGTATGATATAATATCCAAGCCTTATGTGGAGAAACTATTGTGTGACGACCAAAAAATAACCGATCGTAGTATAGGAATTTCACTTCCTACTCTGTGTATGTCATCCAAATACCAGGACATCACACCGTACTACCTTCTTAACAGATCCATCCCCTATTCTGATGAAGTCAAACCTATGACTGTCACTTCAGAAATAGATGATCTATCTCCGCTATATCTGCTTTAGTCTATAAATAGACATAAGCCACCTGTCCACCAATGCTTCCGCTGCTCCCACTGACCACGACAACCCTCTGGCAAAGTCATATAGACGTACACTTCTAAAACAAGTTTAGAATGACACTATACTCATCCTCCTGCCGGGTCTCACAGTCTGGAACAACAGCAATGGCAAGTCTGGGTAAACAATAACCTCCTTGTCACCGTCCTTGAGGCTACCGAAGTACCTCTCGGGTGCCTGAGGTTACCCACCATATCTGTGGAGTGGCCAATGGAATGTCAAACCATATTGAATCTTTAAGTTCTTATCAAATCTTCAGTAATCGTTTGCAGTTCTGGAATCACTTCCAGTTCTACCATACTCCAACTACTGTTTTCTGAAAAAATCCTTTATTAATTAAAACTGTGGCGAGTCAAGAACAATACCACTATTGATCTTCCAGATGGTAGAAAGTCAACCCTCATCATAGCCCGGGTCAACCCACAAACAGCCATTACAGAAATGTGCCTTGAGTTGTCCAGAGTCTGGTTTTAAGCATAAGCCGGAC
The DNA here is from genome assembly GCA_030015575.1 of Agapanthus africanus. Lineage (NCBI taxonomy): Eukaryota > Viridiplantae > Streptophyta > Magnoliopsida > Asparagales > Amaryllidaceae > Agapanthus > Agapanthus africanus. The sequence goes on from JASDDO010000029.1 coordinate 62,520,038, forward strand.
AACTCCCCGTATCTTAACAATGTCAAGATATGAACTGTTCTACATCCAAGAAAGGAACAGAGGCACTGATTTAATTGAACCAGATTCAAATCATGCAGCTGTATCCAGTGCATGTCAACTGAATGGAGAGATGCCGATCAGCGTTACTCAACTTAGGAATACTTCCAATTATGAGTAACGATTAAGAGAAGCAAGTTCTCTTAAACATTACTATCAACTGAATACCATACACAAGTATCTACATCTTCGATCACCTTGAAGAATCCTGATACTTTCAATACTCGATTCTCTACTTTACTCATATACCTATAACTTCTCAAAACTCAGACCCTGTGTTTCTACGAAACACCTGTCTAAGAACTAGAGAAGTCACAAGTAAACAGAATATAGTACGAGGACCTACCCCTCTGTCCTAATGGACACTGGACAACATACAATACTCTGTATAAGTCCCTTGAGTCAAATGACTCATTCACTGTATGTCGTAGGTTGAAAACTGTACTTATGGTTAAGAAGAATTACACCGTTGTTCAATGCTCCTTACCTAACCATCCACTGATATAGGTAAATGTCATAGACATAATTTTAAAATGATATATCCCACTCTATAAAAATAGACATACAGATATATCAATTTGAAATTGGTGCATAACAACGGATATTCAAAACCAAATATTTGCCGTCCGGCAAACAACCCAGGTGATTTCCACAAATATCACCAATTACAACGAATTCCGACATAATGAGGATGATCACCTAATTCCCAATAACATACTCCCACTCATCATCTGTAAAACCATATAGATATGAGAATCCAACCTGGTAAATACATACCCTGGAGCAAGTGTCTAATTGGGAAATCAGTTTTCTTTTAACAGTACACAATGAAACTGAAACATTGAAATGTTTCGATGGGGTATCCTGGTATTCCTAGTAATGCCTCTTCCATTATCCAGATTCACAACTGTAACCGTATATTTCTTTGCCACTTCTCCAAATCCCTTTATATGTCTTTAGTCATTACCTTCTGTACACCCCTTTAGGCCAAATAGTTTTCTTCCTTCCCTACCGTTCGGCACCAGCCTATGGTTTGGAAGAAGACTATCCAAAAAGCATAATGGGTGTACTGTCATAATCCTAGGAGCACTCGCAATGCGAGAGAAGGTGAAGATAAAAGACAACCGAATAAACCTTATTCCTATTTCTCCTGAACCAGGATCCATCCCCGAACTGGAACAAGTTCCTTTCGAGTTCGTATATAACAATACGATGGAGTATCCAATAAACTTAGGATCTTTGTAGTGATACGGAGTGTCCTGGAGAAATACAAAGGTGATTTAGGATTGGCGAATAAATACTTGGTTTGGTCATGAATATCAGTCGCAATTTACTTTGCCATCTTACTAATCCCTTTCTTTGTCTTAACTTAATACCTTCTGTACACCGTTTAGGCTAATTGGTGTTCTTCATTCCCTACCGGTCGACACCTGCCTACGGTTTGGAAGAAGACTATCCAATTTGCGTAATAGGTGTACTATCTCCTAAACCAAGGAGTACTCGCAACCTGAGAGAAGGAAAAAAGGAAAAGACAACTGAATAGTCCTATTCGTTTTCTCCAGAACCGGAAACCAACCTCGAATTCCTTCGAGTTCGTATATAACTATACGATGGTTTTTTCCAATGGAAGTGGACGTTCGTAGTAATACGGGGTGTCCTGGAGAAAAGGGTAAAAGTAGAAGTGGCAATGAGGTCTGCAACTCAGACAATCCAAAAGCCAATGTTAAGAAGGTTCGGTCAACTTGGTCACTGAGTCATAGTCTATGGTCGGGTCAATGGTCGCTGCCAAAGAGAGAGAGAAAAGAAACACTCAGCGTGCACTCTAACCTAGATCAGAATGGTTGTCACTTTATCTAATCTGGAAACCTCCCACTGTAACGTCAAATTCTTCCCCAAACCTGAAAGAAGAATTAGCCGGGAACACCCGAGGAGTAACCAACTCATCAGTGGGAATCGGGATCCAACTATCATCGCATGATAACGTGACGGAATCCGCTCACGTTATCACACTGCAGAAGGTATGCGCATATCTGGCAAGTTTCAGTTTCTTTAGAAACTCCCGATGTGGAATTTTGCCCCATGCTCTTATGACCATGGCGAAGGTCAACAAATCATAAGTCACATGTCAAGTTCTACCCGTCATTGTCCAGGCTAATTTGAACCCACCCGTACAAGCCCTTGACGAAGGCCAACAAGGCTATACGACCGTCCCAAACCAAAGCATCTATCTATGCAGTAGAAAGGTAACAAGCAGCTACCATACACTATGCCTTGACGAAGGTCAACAAACATAGCATGAATACTACGTGCTACCCGTCTGAAACGACGGAGGGCTACGAATGGTTTCTGGCGAAAACCTTTAACGTAATTAACTTGATATCGTTGAAGGAACTGATAGCATTATAAAAATATAGTAACGAAAACCTTTGCTAAAGAGGTCACTCCCAGTGAAGGGATCTCGGTTCTTTCCCCGTATAATGAGGTGCAGGATATTCCAACTGAATACCACGATGCAAAGCAAAAGTAATCGGCTATAGTGAATTTATTGCCCTGACGCAAACTTCTGTCCAAGGGGTCTCTCCCGGAGAAGGGATCTCGGCCCTTGCCTCGTCGACTGAGGAGCAGGATATTCCAACTGAATACCACGATGCAAAACAAAAGTGAACGTCTTTGCAATAACAGCTTTTTGAAAAATGTTCCAACAACATCAGAATAGGTTTGTTTATCTTGCATTAATCCGAATCAACGCAGTCCCATCAACTGATCACACCAATAAAGAACGAAAATAATGACGTACGTATATGCCATCCGCATTCGCCACTGGGTCCCGTCATCACCCGTTAGGTTAGCTAACTAACGACAGAGCGGGGATTGGACTAGCGCGGATGCAAAACATATACAACATCTACTAGTATATATATCAATATATAATATTCGCTCAAGGCGTGATAAAATGCAACATCACAAAAATGTACAGCATCACAGAACAATACAGATATCTGGGATCCCCGGGTTTCATAGAGCCGCTACTGAAACCCGACGTTCCCCTGGTCGTGTGGATAGCCTGTGCAATGAAATCCTAGACCCCTATGGGCGCGGCAAGTTACCCGCCAAAACCTGAAGCGAGGCAGCCCCCTTCAGCAACGTGAATGGACCACCCAGCACTTCACGGAATCCAGTCACTTGGGCACCCCTCCTGGGTCAACCTATACCCCCTACGAGTGCGGCGAATAGCCCGCCAATTCTAGATTGAAGCCCCCTCCGTCTCAACGCCATGAGATGCGGGCTCGTTGCCCTCTAGAACCCGGCTATCCCTGCACCACTCCGTGGGGTAATCCTAGTACAGAAAGTAAAATATACATACAACGAGTACATCGACCTCGACCCGGTCGTGCCCCAAAAGAATAATACAAACAGGCAGTGACGGCAGTCCACATGTCGGACGCTCGCCCCGTAATATCAAATGTACATATAAAACAAAACTGTACTAATATTGCAACCAGGCTATCCCCCACGACCAATCCGCAACATCACAGCACAACACAGAACATCAACGTGAATGTCACGTTCGCAAATCCGTCTAACCGGGCTATAGCAGTTAGACAGGATTTACCGATCAAGTGACATTCACGGTCGCAGATATAATGTAAATACTGTGAACTAACATGTTTAAAATATCCGATCGAACAAATTTTATCAAGTGGGCCCCAAGCATTACTGTAGCAGATAAAGAAATTCTGGGCCCAAAAAGAATGTTCCAAAAATCCTATTTTCTACACTGGAGCTCTCGGTAAAACTTTGGTGCGCTGAACAGTTAAAAGCGCGGTGGAACCGCGGCCCAAGCATGGGTTTGGCCGCGGTTCCGCGGTGGTATGGTGAGATCTCGCGACCAAATTTTCACAGAGTGCTTAGATTTCCATGCACAGTACTCTGAAACAACCTGAAAAATTTTTAGACCTAAAAATTTTTTGACAGAAACCAGATGCAAGGAAAAATACGGTTTTTGGGGTTTTACTGTTCGATCGAGTTCTAAACACGTTAGAGCATGCTGGGCTAAGTTAATGGCATGGCTCTGATACCAATGTAAGTCCGCGGTGGCGCCCCGGCCGTCGATCCGACACCGGAAACGCGGAAACGAAAAACTTTGCAAACTAGCAAACCGGCACCACCGCGCACTTTTAACCCAGATCGGGCCATTAACCTAGCTACTAGCAAAATACAAGATGGGTAGAGAAGTATACCAAGCGATCCGTGTCCTTCGGTCTTCGTCTCCACTCCGATCTACCGCGGAATCTCTGTCCGTCACCTCCTCGTCGGAAAGGGCACCACGTAGCCGGGTTCGTTTACGGGCTCCCACCTCTGGACCGAGGCAACTCGGGCGCGAAGTTGGCTAGCCGACACGTCCAAGGAATGCTGTAGGCAAGTGTAGAATTGCTTTGTCCCTTGCGGGTAGAAATTGCCATGTATGGAGGAATCAAGAATGGACTTTTGAGTGAGTTATATGAAATTTTGTAGCAAGGAAAAATGAGATGAACAAAGTTTTCCCTCATCAAAAATGAACTCACTCTTTTTCTCACAAGATGTGGCCGGCCCCCTTTATCAATGATGGGTGGGAAAAAGAATGAACCATGGAATAATCTTATACAAGAGTAGAAAAGGTATCATAATCAAATGAAATTTGTCACACTCATTTCTCATCTCAACCTCACTCAATCTCATCACAATAAATGTATAAGAATGGACTAGAAAAGAATCTCATGATGATAAGAAGGAACAAATGCAAGAAACCCCTCCACAAATAAGTAATTTGCACAATTGCAAATTACCCCTCCATCGAAAAGTTCGGCCGCGAAGGAACAAAGGAAAACAGGTCGGAAAAGAATGCAAACTGGCAACTTCAGAAAACCGATCCCGTAATAAATTACTGGAAAACCCTGCTACAGCATATACATGCCCGCATTTGTATTCCCACTGAGCACAAATGCAAAGAGACAAAATCTACACTATCTAATACTAGCATCCGGCTTAAGCCAAAGCCGGCTAGTAAAAACCGTCCGATCTCGATCCGTGCAATACCGCACGTATCTGATCGAACCCTGCCATGTCTCCATACGGCCTCTACAGCGTTTCGCCCGAAACTTGAGTAACTGTGTGTGTGGTGGACTCTAAAGACTCGTCAATACTATGGCTGTGGATTTAACCACTAGCACGTCAGAGGTATCAGCCATACGTGACGGGCCACCAGCTATTGACCAAAAGGGATGTCGATGAGCGAACTCATCCTGACACCCTACTGAGCCTGTCAGTGACAATATCCATACAGTCTGGTCCGTTCGTCTATGAGCATCGCATGGCGGGCCTAGGGGGTTGGTAAAAGTCAGTCCCCCAATAGCGGTACAAGTCGTGTCGGAGTGTAGCCCAGAACACCCTGAGATACTATTGGAAAACCTACCAGCAAATCTCCTGCCTTGGCCAGGGACTTTTCATGTACTGGCTCTCCTAGACACAGCGCGACCTCACCCCCAATAGCGGGAGAGACGAACCCATGCAGATCCGCTCACTGCCTCCATGTGGCTCAGACCTGTACCCAACTAAAACCTGTTTGCACGTCTCCTTTGTGCGTGGTAGGGTAGTAATTAAAGTATAGTGGGAACTCACACGAGACAAATGATCTCAGGTCGATGAACTAACCTGTACACATGTCACCTGGGAACTGCTATCTGACGTCAGGTATAATTCCAACTATCAGGCTCCCGGCGAGTCCTGTCCGGTGTACTCATAACCCAATGAGCAGCTGTATACATCTTAGAACCAACTGACACCAGTGGATTGTGAGACCGGCCACCGCCCCTCGTCGGGGTCTTGATTGTATACACTAGTCTACTCTGGAGTATCGATGCCCTGTCTCGAAACTCCCATGGCTAGGGACCTTTTAAGGATGTGCTTATAGACTCCAGCTCTCACGTATATGATCGCCCTCATACTGCTGGCAGTCAAGCAAGAATCCTAGGGGCTTTATCAACGTGTAATAGCGACTCGTAAGGTCACCTAAAGCAGTACACGATAATAAAGATAAACCAGATAGCATACTATCATCTCGAGTAAGACTGTCCTACCGGCATAGGTCCTCCTCAATCACTGCAATCACGTGCCTCTGATCCAATAATTGACTCTGAGGGCACTATATCCAATAATCTCCCACTTGCACTCAAGGCTAATTATTGCGATGTCGCATACTCACAGCCCGTGTGATACCGAACACCCAACTCCTCTACTAGTCAGTCTCACAAAGCTCGTTTGCGAAACTATTGCGTTCGAGGAATAGCCTCAGTGAGTGGATACGCTTTGATGTTTCTTTCTATGTCTCTTTATATCCCATGTTCGCGGAGAAAGCCACATCCCGAAATGAGCAATACCTGTCTTAGAATGTCTGAATGTCTGATGGGACCTAGCTCATAAATGAACTCCAGATCCAAACTTCTTAGACTGTATCGTCAACTGAACTTAATCAGTATCCTGCGCCATCCTTCCCTCAGTATCCGCCTGGACCACCTATCCAAAATACTGCCCCTCGTCAGAGGAAAAACTATAACTCTGACAGCCACTCTGTCATCCAGGTCACCTTGGAAGCCTGGAATGATAACTGTCTCCCAAATGAGGCTGTCGTTATCATATCCTTAGAACATCCACTTATGTTCTAAAACTACTTCCGACTGTTTCCCCAGGATTGGATCAATATCAACTAATTGCATCTACTGCAAGAACAATATCTGGTGTGGTACTTGACATTTCATGATCAACTCAATTGCCTAAGCAAGTGATCTGCCAATCATGCACACCCCTCTCTACTTTAGTCTATAAGACACCTTTAGAGAGGGTGACTCCATCACCTGCAGGTAAACTACCGTGCCAGGTGTCGTCCATTCTAAATAATCATAGAATGCTGTTTAAGTACCCAGATTGGGAAACCACCCAAATCTAGATCTATAGATCTAGTAACCGAATGTCTGATATAATATCCAAGCCTTATGTGGAGAAACTACTGTGTGACGACCAAAGAATAACCGATTGTAGTATAGGAATTTCACTTCCTACTCTGTGTATGTCATCCAAATACCAGGACATCACACCCTACTACCTTCTTAACAGATCCATCCCCTATTCTGATGAAGTCAAACCTATGACTGTCACATCAGAAATAGATGATCTATCTCCGCTATATCTGCTTTAGTCTATAAATAGACATAAGCCACCTGTCCACCAATGCTTCCGCTGCTCCCACTGACCACGACAACCCTCTGGCAAAGTCATATAGACGTACACTTCTAAAACAAGTTTAGAACGACGCTATACTCATCCTCCTGCCGGGTCACACAGTCTGGAACTACAGCAATGGCAAGTCTGGATAAACAAGAACCTCCCTGTCACCATCCTTGAGGCTACCGAAGTACCTCTCGGGTGCCTGAGGTTACCCACCATATCTGCGGAGTGGCCAATGGAATGTCAAACCATATTGAATCTTTAAGTTCTTATTAAATCTTCAGTAATCGTTTGCAGTTCTGGAATCACTTCCAGTTCTACCATACTCCCACTACTGTTTTCTGAAAAAATCCATTTTTAATTAAAACTGTGGCGAGTCAAGAACAATACCACTATTGATCTTCCAGATGGTAGAAAGTCAACCCTCGTCATAGCCCGGGTTAACCCCCAAACAGCCATTACAGAAACGTGCCTTGAGTTGTACAGAGTCTGGTTTTAAGCATAAGCCGGACAACTTCCCGTACCTTAACAATGTCAAGATATGAACTATTCTTTATCCAATACAGGAACAGAGGCACTGATTTAATTGAACCAGATTCAAATCATGCAGCTGTCACCAGTGCATGTCAACTGAATGGAGAGAGGCCGATCAGCGTTACTCAACTTAGGATTGCTTCCAATTATGAGTAACCTGAAAGAGAAGCAAGTTCTCTTAAACATTACTATCAACTGAATACTTTACATAAGTATCTACATCTTCGATCACCTTGAAGAATCCCGATACTTGCAATACTCGATTCTCTACTTTACTCATATACCAATAACTTCTCAAAACTCAGATCATGTGTTTCTACGAAACACCTGTCTAAGAACTAGAGAAGTCACAAGTAAACAGAATATAGTATGAGGACCTACCCCTCTGTCCTAATGGACACTGGACAACATACAATACTCTGTATAAGTCCCCTTAGTCAAATGACTCATTCACTGTGAGTCGTAGGTTGAAAACTGTACTTATGGTTAAGAAGAATTACACCGCTGTTCAATGCTCCTTTCCTAACCATCCACTGATATAGGTAAATTTCATAGACATAATTTCAAAAAGGTATATCTCTCTCTATAAAAATAGACGTACATATATATCAATTTGAAATTGGTGCATAACAACGGATATTCAAAACCAAATATTTGCCGTCCGACAAACAACCCAGGCGATTTCCTCAAATATCACCAATTACAACGAATTCCGACATAATGAGGATGATCACCTAATTCCCAATAACTTACTCCCACTCATCATCTGTAAAACCATACAGATGTGAGAATCCAACCTGGTAAATCCATACCCTGGAGCAAGTGTCTAATTGGGAAATCAGTTTTCTTTTAACAGTACACAGTGAAACTGAAACATTGAAATGTTTCGATGGGGTATCCTGGTATTCCTAGTAATGCCTCTTCCATTATCCAGATTCACAACTGTAACCGTATATTTCTTTGCCACTTCTCCAAATCCCTTTATATGTCTTTAGTCATTACCTTCTGTACACCCCTTTAGGCCAAATAGTTTTCTTCCTTCCCTACCGTTCGGCACCAGCCTATGGTTTGGAAGAAGACTATCCAAAAAGCATAATGGGTGTACTGTCCTAATCCTAGGAGCACTCGCAATGCGAGAGAAGGTGAAGATAAAAGACAACTGAATAAACCTTATTCCTATTTCTCCTGAACCAGGATCCATCCACGAACTGGAACAAGTTCCTTTCGAGTTCGTATATAACCATACGATGGAGTATCCATTAAACTTGGGATCTTTGTAGTGATACGGAGTGTCCTGGAGAAATACAAAGGTGATTTAGGATTGGCGAAGAAATACTTGGTTTGGTCGTGAATATCAGTCGCAATTTACTTTGCCCTCTTACTAATCCCTTTCTTTGTCTTAACTTAATACCTTCTGTACACTGTTTAGGCTAATTGGTTTTCTTCATTCCCTACCGGTCGACACCAGCCTACGGTTTGGAAGAAGACTATCCAATTTGCGTAATAGGTGTACTATCTCCTAAACCAAGGAGTACTCGCAACCTGAGAGAAGGAAAAAAAGAAAAGACAACTGAATAGTCATATTCGTTTTCTCCAGAACCGGAAACCATCCTCGAATTCCTTCGAGTTCGTATATAACCATACGATGGTTTTGTCCAATGGAAGTGGACGTTCGTAGTAATACGGGGTGTCCTGGAGAAAAGGGTAAAAGTAGGAGTGGCAATGAGGTCTGCAACTCAGACAATCCAAAAGCCAATGTTAAGAAGGTTCGGTCAAATTGGTCACTGAGTCATAGTCTAGGGTCGGGTCAATGGTCGCTGCCAAAGAGAGAGAGAAAAGAAACACTCAGCGTGCACTCTAACCTAGATCAGAATGGTTATCACTTTATCTAATCTGGAAACCTCCCACTGTAACGTCAAATTCTTCCCCAAACCTGAAAGAAGAATTATCCGGGAACACCCGAGGAGTAAACCAACTCATCAGTGGGAATCGGGATCCAACTATCATCGCATGATAACGTGACGGAATCCGCTCACGTTATCACACTGCAGAAGGTATGCGCATATTTGGCAAGTTTCAGTTTCTTTAGAAACTCCCGATGTGGATTTTTGCCCCATGCTCTTATGACCTTGGCGAAGGTCAACAAATCATAAGTCACATGTCAAGTTCTACCCGTCATTGTCCAGGTTAATTTGAACCCACCCGTACAAGCCCTTGACGAAGGTCAACAAGGCTATACGACTGTCCCAAACCAACGCATCTATCTATGCAGCAGAAAGGTAACAAGCAGCTACCATACACTATGCCTTGACGAAGGTCAACAAACATAGCATGAATACTACGTGCTACCCGTCTGAAACGAAGGAGGGCTACGAATGGTTTCTGGCGAAAACCTTTAACGTAATGAACTTGATATTGTTGAAGTAACTGATAGCTTTATAAAAATATAGTAACGAAAACCTTTGCTAAAAAGGTCACTTCCGGTGAAAGGATCTCGGCTCTTTCCCCGTAGAATGAGGTGCAGGATATTCCAACTGAATACCACGATGCAAATCAAAAGTAGTCGGCTATAGTGAAGTTATTGCCCTGACGCAAATTTCTGTCCAAGGGGTCACTCCCGGTGAAGGGATCTCGGCCCTTGCCTCGCCAACTGAGGAGCAGGATATTCCAACTGAATACCACGATGCAAAACAAAAGTGAACGTCCTTGCAATAACAGCTTTTTGAAAAATGTTCCAACAACATCAGAATAGGTTTTTTTATCTTGCATTGATCCGAATCAACGCAGTCCCATCAATTGATCACACCAATAAAGAACGAAAATAATGACGTACGTATATGCCATCCGCATTCGCCACTGGGTCCCATCATCACCCGTTAGGTTAGCTAACTAACGACAGAGCGGGGATTGGACTAGCGCGGATGCAAAACATATACAATATCTACTAGTATATATATCAATATATAATATTCGCTCAAGGACTGACAAAATGCAACATCACAGAAATGTACAGCATCACAGAACAATACAGATATCTTGGATCCCCGGGTTTCATAGAGCCGCTACTGAAACCCGACGTTCCCGTGGTCGTGTGGATAGCCTGTGCAATGAAATCCTAGACCCTTACGGGCGCGGCAATTTACCCGCCAAAACTTGAAGCGAGGCAGCCCTCTTCAGCAACGTGAATGGACCACCCAGCACTTCACGGAATCCGGTAACTTGGGCACCCCTCCTGGGTCAACCTATACCCTCTACGAGTGCGGCGAATAGCCCGCCAATTCTAGAGTGAGGCCCCCTCCGTCTCAATGCCATGAGATGCGGGCTCGTTGCTCTCTAGAACCCGGCTATCCGTGCACCCCTCCGTGGGGTAATCCTAGTAAAGAAAGTAAAATATACATACAACGGGTACATCGACCTCGACCCGGTCGTGCCCCAAAAGAATAATAAAAACAAGTAGTGACGGCAGTCCGCATGTCGGACGCTCGCCCCGCAATATCAAATGTACATATAAAACAAAACTGTACTAATATTGCAACCAGGCCATCCCCCACGATCAATCCGCAACATCACAGCACAACACAGAACATCAACGTGAATGTCCCGTTCGCAAATCCGTCTAACCGGGCTATAGCAGTTAGACAGGATTTACCGATCAAGTGACATTCACGGTCGTAGATATAATGTAAATACTGTGAACTAACATGTTTAAAATATCCGATCGAACAAATTTTATCAAGTGGGCCCCAAGCATTACTGTAGCAGATAAAGAAATTCTGGGCCCAAAAAGAATGTTCCAAAAACCCTATTTTCTACACTGGAGCTCTCTGTAAAACTTTGGTGCGCTGAACAGTTAAAAGCGCGGCGGAACCGCGGCCCAAGCATGGGTTTGGCCGCGGTTCCGCGGTGGTATGGTGAGATCTCACGACTAAATTTTCACAGAGTGCTTAGATTTCCATGCACAGTATTCTGAAACAACCTGAAACATTTTTAGAGCTAAAAAAATTTCGACAGAAACCAGATGCAAGGAAAAATACGGTTTTTGGGGTTTTATTGTTTGATCAATTTCTAAACACGTTAGAGCAAGCTAGGCTAAGTTAATGGCGTGGCTCTGATACCAATGTAAGTCCGCGGCGGCGCCCCGACCGTCGATCCGACGCCGGAAACGCGGGAACGAAAAACTTTGCAAACTAGCAAACCGGCACCACCGCGCACTTTTAACCCGGATCGGGCCATTAACCTAGCTACTAGCAAAATAGAAGATGGGTAGAGAAGTATACCAAGCGATCCGTGTCCTTCGATCTTCGTCTCCACTCCAATCTCCCGCGGAATCTCCGTCCGTCACCTCCTCGTCGGAAAGGGCACCACGTAGCCGGGTTCGTTTACGGGTTCCCACCTCTGGACCGAGGCAACTCGGGCGCGAAGTTGTCTAGCCGACGCGTCCAAGGAATGCTGTAGGCAAGTGTAGAATTGCTTTGTCCCTTGCGGGTAGAAGTTGCCATGTATGGAGGAATCAAGAATGGACTTTGGAGTGAGGTATATGAAATTGTGTAGCAAGGAAAAATGAGATGAACAAAGTTTTCCCTCATCATAAATGAACTCACTCTTTTTCTCACAAGATGTGGCCGGCCCCCTTTATTAATGGTGGGTGGGAAAAAGAATGAACCATGGAATAATCTTATACAAGAGAAGAAAAGGTATTATAATCAAATGAAATTTGTCACACTCATTTCTCATCTCAACCTCACTCATTCTCATCACAATAAATGCATAAGAATGGACTAGAAAAGAATCTCATGATGATAAGAAGGAACAAATGCAAGAAACCCCTCCACAAATAAGTAATTTGCACAATTGCAAATTACCCCCTCCATCGAAAAGTCCGGCCGCGAAGGAACAAAGGAAAACCGGCCGGAACAGAATGCAAACTAGCAACTTCAGAAAACTAATCCCGTAATAAATTACAGGAAAACCCTGCTATTGCATATACATGCCCGCATTTGTATTCCCACTGAACACAAATGCAAAGAGACAAAATCAACACTATCTAATACTAGTATCCGGCTTAAGCCAAAGCCGGCTAGTAAAAACCGTCCGATCACGATCCGTGCAATACCGCACGTATCTGATCGAACCCTGCCATGTCTCCATACGGCCTCTACAGCGTTTCGCCCGAAACTTGAGTAACTGTGTGTGTGGTGGGCTCTAAAGACTCGTCAATTCTATGGCTGTGGATTTAACCACTAGCACGTCAGAGGTATCAGCCATACGTGACGGGCCACCAGCTATTGACCAAAAGGGACGTCGATGAGCGAACTCATCCTGACACCCTACTGAGCTTGTCAGTGACAATATCCGTACAGTCCGGTCCGTTCGTCTATGAGCATCGCATGGCGGGCCTAGGGGTTGGTAAAAGTCAGACCCCCAATAGCGGTACAAGTCGTGTCGGAGTGTAGCCCAGAACACCCTGAGATACTACTGGAATACCTACCAGAAAAACTCCTGCCTTGGCCAAGGACTTTTCATGTACTGGCTCTCCTAGACACAGCTCGACCTCACCCCCAATACTGGGAGAGACGAACCCTTGCAGATCCGCTCACTGCCTCCATGTGGCTCGGGACTGTACCCAACTAAAACCTGTTTGCACGTCTCCTTTGAGCGTGGTAAGGTAGTAATCAAAGCACAGTGGGAACTCACACGAGACAAATGACGATCTCAGGTCGATGAACTAACCTGTACACATGTCACCTGGGAACTGCTATCTGACGTCAGGTATAATACCAACTAGTAGGCTCCCGGCGAGTCCTGTCCGGTGTACTCATAACCCAATGAGCACCTGTATACATCTTAGGTGAACCAACTGACACCAGTGGCTTGTGAGACCGGCCACCGCCCCCCGTCGGGGTCTCGATTGTATACACTAATCTATTCTGGAGTATCGATACCCTGTCTCAAAACTCCCACGACTAGGGACCTTTTAAGGATGTGCTTATAGACTCCAGCTCTCACGTATAAGATCGCCCTCATACTGCTGGCAATCAAGCAAGAATCCTAGGGGCTTTATCAACGTGTAATAGCGACTCGTAAGGTCACCTAAAGCAGTACATGATGATAAAGATAAACCAGATAGTATACTATCATCTTGAGTAAGACTGTCCTACCGGCATAGGTCCTCCTCAATCATTGCAATCACGTGCCTGTGATCCAATAATTGACTCTGAGGGCACTGTATCCAACAGATCCCATATCCATTGGTGTTTGACAACAGAGATGATATACGGGTGCTCAGTGGAGACTGGGTATACTGGACGGACTCGCCGAGAACTCCCAGGTGGTATTATACCTTACGTCAGATGGCAGTTCTCTGGTGACACTAGTACAGGGTAGTCTGTAGACCCGAGATCGTCATAGAGTCTTGTATGATTCCCACTGTGCTTTGATTTCCACTTTACCACGTCCAAGAGGGCGTGCAAAACAGTGGTTTTTGGGTACAGTCCCGAGTCACATGAAGGCAATGAGCGATAGGAGGGGTTTCGTCTCTCCCGGTATTGGGGGTTGATGTTGCGCTATGCTCGATTAGCCATAACAGGGAAGTCCCTGGCCAGGGCTGGTTTAGAGATTTCCTGGTAAGTGTTACCAGTAGTTTCTCGACCCGTTATGCGCCTCATATCGGTATGACTTATCGGTTATTGGGGTCTGACGTTTACCACCCCTAGAACTGATATGCGACATATCAGACGAGGAGACCGGACTGTACGGTAGTGCCACTGTCAGGATTTTACAGGAGTTGGAGCGGGCTAGCTTGCTGATCTTCTGATCGCTCAATACCCGGGTAGCCGTTACGTCCAGCTAGTACCGCTGACGGCTTGTGGGTGCTTGATGTGATCATCACCTACTGCCGGCGTATTGACGAGTCTTTAGAGTCCTACATAGAGGTTATACTGGCTCAGGCAAAATGAGATAGGAGCGCATATGTGATATGTGCGTGACCGAGAATAATGCGTGTATGTGATACCGTATTCAATTCTCGCGATGTTTGTGTCGATCGGTTATATGCGATATAACTAATTTATCGAATCAAGGGTTGATTCGATAAGTCGATTCATTGAATGTTAGTCGGTTATATGCGATATAACCGGATTATTAAGTCAAGTGTTGATTTAACAATTTAGTGTATATTCATATATTGGATATACTAATTTACATTAACTAACATTGGTTCACTAAAGCATTTATTTTTCTCACTTGTACACAACTTAATATATATGTGATATATATTTATTTGTGTTCACTTTTTTGTATCATGGTTGTTGATACACACTACATGGGTGTATGAGACATACACCATTATAATTATAATGGTTAGGTTTTTATATTTAAGTAATTCTAAAACAAATGGATAATGAGCTCACAGACATGAAACTTCATGAAGCTTATGGATGCTTTGACTTATTCCACTTGTTTTGTTTTACTTAATATATTAGCTAACCTAACCACTATAATTAACCTATGGTAATGTCTCTACATGAGTTAGTATATGATACTCACTCACCATGGTTAGCTCATTCTCTCTCTTGATCATTTCTCATTATCATTTGGAGCTCATCTTCTTCCTCCTTCACTTTCATTCTAGGGTTTGAAAAAGAGAGAGAACCAAAGTGAGAAATCAAATTCTAAAGAGTACCCATTTCCTATCTCACCATCCTCTACTAGACTAGCACTTTAGTTTAGGGTGTTTGCTTCACTAATTCTATGGTTAGTGAAGTAGAAGCTTGAGTTCTTATTCCCTCGACGTAGATCATCTTCGGCCTCGAAGACTTCAAGCAATACCGTTGCAATTTCCTCATGGAGGCGTCCGAGAGTCCGGAAGTTGATTGATCGCAGCGAAGGGACTACATCACGGAGCTTAAGAAGTGAAGGACCGATCTACAAAGGTTGTATTTCGTATTCACTTAGGGTTAAAGTGTCTAGCTTGCATAGTTTTCGCCTAATCTCTACTTAACGATCTTGCTTCGGGTTGTTAGGAACCTAATATTTTTAATCCGGCATGGTTGATGCCTTGTAGAGCTTCATTAGAGTGCCTAGTAACCCTACACTAAGTTACATAAGGATGAATATGAGAATCTGTTTGAATTTTCATCTTTTGATACTTGCCAGTCTTTTCTCAAAGGTAAAATGACAAATACTCCGTTTACGGGAAACAGAGAAAGAGTTGCTGAACTCTTGGGACAGATACATGATGATGTATATGGTCCTATGTCTACACATTCAAAGGTTGGTTCTTTGAACTTCATTATATTCATCGACGATCTCTCAAGATTCGGACATGTATTTCAAGGAATATAAGCTTGAAGTTGAGAACCAGATGGGTAGAAGTACTAAAGTCTTTCGATGTGATCGAGGAGGAAAATACTTTGGCATAGTGTTCCTAGAGTTTCTAAAAGGAGAATGTGATTCGCTCTTAGCTGACTCCTTCGAGTACACTACAGCACAATGGTGTATCGGGATGGAGGTATCGCGTCCTATGAGATAAGGTGCGCTCTATGATGAGTACCGCTGAGTTTCCTGTTTCCTTTTGTTGTTATGGACTTGAGAAGCTGCATACCTATTGAATGGGGGTTCCGACCAAATCAGTGCCTACCACTCCATATGAGATATGGAATGGGAAGAGACCATGTCTTAAACGAGTTAAGATATGGAGTTGTCCGGCCTATGTTGAAAGGCAGAATCCGGACAAACTCGAGGCAAGTTCAGTTCTGTAAGTTTGTTGGATATCCTGAACATTAGCAAGGGTATATCATTTACCATTCTGAGGAGCAAAAGGTTTTTTGATTCTCAGCATGCCACCTTTTTAGAAAAGGAATTTGTTGTGAAGAAATTTGTGGTCATGAGGTAGAACTGGAAGTTGTTCCAGCTTGACAAACTAACAGCTGATGATTTGGTGAAACCAAAGGATTCAATAGTCTCCAACGAACCTCAGCCTCTCCGTGAATCTGGTAGGGTTCCTCATCGACTTGAGAGATACTACGGTCTTCTCGGTGACAGTGGGAGCGAGGATTGCATCTTGGTAGATGATGTCCCAACTAGTTTCAGGCAGGACGTCACGAGTGGGGACTCTGTGAAATGGCTGGATGCTATGCGATCAAAGATGGAATCCATGTACAACAACAAAGTATGACTTTGATTATTGCACCTGAAGGGGTAAAACCCATTGGGAGCAAATGGATCTTGAGAAGATTCTTGGTGTAAAAAGTTGAGACTTTTTAAGCTATGCTTAATTCCATCAGGATCAATGCATACATCACGGAGTTGGAACATCTGTTTTGATGTGGGAGTCAAAGAGTTTGACTTCATCAAAAGGGTAGATGAACCTTGTATATACAAGGTTGTAGAGAGTAAGGTTGTCTTCCACGTATTGTACATAAATGACATACTCTTGATAGGAAATGGTTTCCTATGCTACACTCGGTCAAGCTCCTCTTATCACGAGGATTCTCAATAGAAGATCTGGATGATACCTACTACATCTTGTAAATTATGATCTATGGAGATAGATCTAAGTGGATGTTGGGAGTGTCCCAAATCCAGGTACATTAACACTGTACTAAAGAGGTTTAGTATGGAAGATTCTAAGAGTAGTGGTTTGTCCACTTACGAAGGAATCACTCTCTCCAGAAAGATGTCTCCCAAAGACTGATTTGGCGAGAGCTCACGTGCAAGGGATACCCTATGCATCGACAATAGGCTCTATCATGTATGCGATGTTATGTACCAGACCAGATGTAGATGACTCACTTGGTGTAGTGATAAGGAATCAATCGGATCTTGGGAGAATAACTGGAAAGCTGTAGAGGACATTCTTGAGTATTTGATAATCACTAAAGGAATGTTCTTGGTTCGAGCTTCCAGAGTGATAAGTTCGACTGAAAGACGGTCACTGGCATTGTCTTTACCCTCAGTAGAGGGACAGTATGTTGGAAGAGTTCCAAGTTAGATACCGTGGTATACTAGACGATAAAGGCTGAATACATCGCTACCAACGATACTACCAAAGTGGCTGTCTGGACATTTCTTGTTCCTGAGATGAACATGGTTCCTACCATTGAGCATCTAATAACTGTTATTGTGACAACAATGGAGTTGTGTCTTTAGCCTAGGAACACCGGTCCATCAGCGATCCAGACATATTCTGAGGAAAGTATCACCCGATCAGGGTGATGGTTGATCTCCAGGGGATCGAGGTCAGGAGAGTTGACACGAAGGATAACACGGCGGATCCACTCACAAAGGACGGTTCCTAGGCACTCCTAAAAGGGTTAATAAGGCATCAACCATGCCCGAATAAAAATTTAGACGTGCCGAACAACCCAAAGCCGGGATCTTTGCTAGATTATTAGGGTTTAACATGCAAGTAAACATCTTTACAACTAAGTGTGAGGGATTACAACCTTTGTAGTCCGCTCCTTCGCTTCATAAGCTCCGAGTAGAAGACCCTTCGCCGTGATCCATGATCTCCCGGACTCAAGAGAGGCACCACAACTCGAACGATCCATGCTAGCTTGTAGTCTTCCTTTTCTCCGATGATCTACCTCAAAGTTTCTATAACTCAAGCTATCTCTCTCTAATGAGGTGAACACCCTAATCTAATTGGCTAGATTAGATGTGGATGATGGAGTAGTATTTGTGCTCTTTTTTCTTATCAAATTCTCACACTTAATCATCATAAAGTGAAAGCCTAGAAAGCTTTCTCAAAGCTCAAGGTTGAAGAAGAAGAAGAAATAATGGATAATTCCTTTTGTGATGAATAATGAAAAGATATATGATTAATAATGCAACCATGGTTAACTATGACAAGGCTAACCCATGTAGAGAATTAACTAAGGCTAAGGGTTTGGGTTGGGTTAAGAATGAGTCACAAGAAAATATCAACCATAATATCTTAGCTCAAAACAAAATAAATCCTTCTAGAAGCATCAAGAAAGAACTAACTCAAATAAAACCCTAACCTTGTTTAATCTCCACTAAATATGTTGCATTAGTAATCATATCATGTTACTATATTATATATCACATATATAATATATATTTGTAACAAAAGAAAATAATACAATTAACATATATCACATATATATCAATGTATTACCCGGTGAGAAAATGACATAATAAAGCGATCCAGTATTAGATAATGTAATGCAATATATCATACATATTATTATACATTAAATTATTGAATCAACACTTGATCCGACAATCCGGCTATATCGAATATAACCGAATAATATTTCATGTACCGATTTATCGAATCAACACTAGATCTGATGACCCGGCTCATATCAAAATTTCGCGAGAATATAATACGGTATCTCATATCGCATTATCCTCGGTCCTGCACATATCACATATGTGCTCCTACTCCGTTTTTCCTGAGTCAATAAACCTCTATGTAAGACTCTAAAGAATCGTCAATACACCGGCAGTAGGTGATGATCATATCAAACACCCACAAGCTGCAAGCGGTCAGCTAAACGTAACAGCCACCCAGGTATTGAGCAATCAGAAGATCAACAAGTAAGCCTGTACATTCTCCTCTGAATCCAATCAGTAACACTCACGTACAGTCCGGTCTCTTCGTCTGATATATTGCATATCTAGTCTAGGGGTGGTATACGTCAGACCCCAGTAACCGATAAGTCGTGTCGATGTGAGGCTCATAACAGGTCGAGAAACTACTGGTAACACTTACCAGTAAATCTTTATATCAGCCCTGACCAAGGACTTCCAGTTATAGCCAATCGAACACAGCACAACATCAACTCCCTATACCGGAAAAGACGAATCCCCTCCTATCGCTCATTGCCTCCATGTGATTCTGGACTGCACCCAAAAGCCACCGTTTTGCATGCTCTCTTAGACGTGGTAAGGTGGAAATCAAAGTACAGTGGGAATCACAGAAGACTCTATGACTATCTCGGGTCTACAGACTACCGTGTACCAGTGTCACCGGAGAACTGCCATCTGACATGTGGTATATAACCATCTGGGAGTTCTCGGCGAGTCCTTCCAGTGTACCCAGTCTCCACTAAGCACCCGTACACTATCTCTGATGTCAAAACACCGATGGACATGGGATCATCCATCGCCCATCATATGGGTCAAGATGCGTATACGCTAGTCTACTCTGGTGTATCAATGCCGTGTCTCGACACACCCTCGACTAGGAACAGTTATAGGATGTACTCATCGACTACCGTGGCCCCACTAGTATGATCTCATCATAGTCCCAGTAGTCGAGTACAGATCCTAAGGGCTTTATCAACATGTGAGAGTAAGACAGTAAACTAATATAAGTCAACATGTTAAGATAAAGGAAAACCAAATAGCATACTATCATGACGAGCAAGAAAGTCCTCTCCATATATATCCAAGCATCCATTATAATATACATCATATGTACAACAATGGCCTCTAGGGCATATACATAACTAACAATCTCCCACTTGCACTAAGGCCAGCTGCTGTAGTATGTCATACTTAGCATCCCGAATAATCTCTCAAACTGTATCTGGGGAATGGCCTTCATGAGTGGATCAGCGGTATTGTACTTCATATCTACTCTCCAGACCTCGATCTCCCGGCGATCAACTATCTCCCTGATCTGGTGATACCGCCTCAGAATATATTTGGACTTTTGATGGGACCTGGGTTCCCTTGCCAAAGCCACAGCTCCATTGTTATCGCAATACAGAGGCATTGGATGTTCAATGGATGGAACCACACCAAGTTCAGTAATGAACTTCTTTATCCAGACAGCCTCTTTGGCAGCATCGTTGGCAGCGATGTATTCAGCCTCCATCGTCGAGTCTGCAACGGTATCCTGTTTGGAACTCTTCCAACATACCGCCCCTCCATTGAGGTTAAAGACAAATCCCGAGTGCGACTTAGAGTCGTCCTTATCACTTTGGAAGCTGGAATCGGTAAAGGACTCCACCTAGAGTTCTCTGTTGCCATACACCAAGAACATCTCTTTAGTCCTTCGTAAGTACTTGAGAATGTTCTTCACAGCTGTAAGTGACTCTCCAAGATCTGCTTGATACCGACTTACTACACTTAGTGAGTATGTTACATCCGGTCTGGTACATAGCATCGCATACATGATAGACCTAGTGCCGAAGCATAGGGTATCCCTTGCATGCGAGCTCTCTCCAAATCAGTCATGGGAGACAACTCTTTGGAGAGAGTGAGTCCAGAGATTGTGGGTTGGTTCCCACGCTTGGATTCTTCCATACTGAACCTCTTTAGTATATTGTCAATGTACCTGGATTGGGACAATCCCAGTATCCGTTTAGATCTATCTCTATAGATCATAATTCTCAATATGCAGGAAGCATCACCTAGATCTTTCATTGAGAATCTTTGTGATAAGAAGAGCTTGACTGATTGCAGCATAGGAACATCATTTCCTATCAAGAGTATGTCATCGACGTAAAATACGAGGAAGACTACCTTACTCTCTGCAACTTTCTTATAGATACAAGGTTCTTCTATATTTTTGATGAAGTCAAACTCTTTGACTACAACATCAAAACAGATGTTCCAACTCCGCAATTCTTGCTTTAACACATAAATGGATTTAAGCAGCTTGCACACCTTTCCGTTGCTCCCACTATCTACGAAGCCCTCTGGCTGAGTCATGCACGCACTCTTCTAAATCACCGTTTAGAAAGGCGGCCTTAACATCCATTTGCCAGATTTCGTAGTCATGGTAAGCAGCAATGGCAAGTAAGATTCGGATAGACTTAAGCATAGCCACTAGAGAAAAGGTTTCGTCATAATCCACACCTGGTCGTTGACGAAAACCCTTTGCAACAAGTCTAGCTTTGAAAGTCTCAACTTTTCCATCTATACCAATTTTCTTTTTAAAGATCCACTTGCTCCCAATGGGTTTTACCCCTTCAGGAGCAACTTCCAAAGTCCATACTTTGTTGGTGTACATGGATTCCATCTCAGATCGCATTGCATCCAGCCATTTCAGAGAGTCACCACTCGTGATGGCCTACTCGAAACTAGTCGGGTCATCATCTACCATGATGCAATCCTCACTCCCACCATCAATAAGAAAACCGTAGTATCTCTCAGGTGGGTGAGAAACCCTACTAGATCGGCGGAGAGGCTGGGGTTCGTCGGGAACTACTGAATCCTCTGGTTCCACTAAATCATCAGTTGTAGTTTGTGGTGCTGGAACCTCTTCCAGCTCTACCGCTTCGCCACAAATTTCTTTTACAAGAAATTCCTTTTCTAAGAAGGTGGCATGCTGAGCAACAAACACCTTTTGTTGTTCACCGTGGTAGAATAGATATCCATACGAATTTCTTGGATATCCTACAAACTTGCATAGAACTGATCGTGCCTCAAGCTTGTCCGGATTTTTCTTTTTGACATAGGCCGGACAATCCCATATCTTAACTCGTTTAAGATACGGTCTCTTCCCACTCCATGTCTCATATGGTGTCGTAGGTACAGACTTAGACGGAACTTGATTCAATAGGTATGCTGCTGTCTTAAGCGCATAACCCCAGAAGGAAATAGGCAACTCAGCATTGCTCATCATAGAGCGCACCATATCTAATAGGGTGCGATTCCTTCGCTCCGAAACACCGTTGTGCTGTGGTGTATAAGGAGGAGTAAGCTGAAAGAGAATCCCATTCACTTTTGGATAATCTAGGAACTCATTGCCCAAGTATTCTCCTCCTCGATCAGATCGAAAGATCTTAAAACTTTTTCCTTTTTGGTTCTCTACATCATGCTTATATTCTCTGAATTTCTCAAAAGCTTCAGACTTGTGTTTCATCAGGAACACATATCCGTATCTAGAGAGATCGTCAGTAAATGTAATGAAGTAGGAAGAGCCGTTCCTGGCATGCGTAGACACAGGACCGCATACATCACTATGTACCAGTCCTAAGAGTTCCGTAACTCTTTCTCCGTGTCCACTAAACGGAGTTTTGGCCATTTTACTTTTGAGACATGAATGGCAAGTATCATAAGATGGTAATTCGAAGGGATTCAAATATCCATCCTTATGTAACTTAGTTAGTCGTGTCGCATTGATATGACCAAGTCTACAATGCCACAAGAAGGATTCGTTCATTTCTGAACTCTTCATCTTGTGTGTGTTTTGTATATTAAGGACTGTATTTTGATTGAGAATGAATATGCCATTATGTAACGAGCCTGATCCAATCAACTTTTGATTCAGTAATATGTTCATAATATTATCCTGTACTACAAAATTATATCCTTCTTTACTTAACAAAGAAACTGATATAATGTTGCACATCATGTTCGGTATATAATAGCACTCATTCAGAACCACTGTATTACGACTTGGTAATACAAGGTGATATTCGCCAACTGCTTTGGCTGCAATACTTGCACCATTCCCTACTTGAACGGAATGATCACCTTTTCCCTGTTCTTTACCTTTACGTAGCCCATGTAACAATTTACATATGTGGGATCCTGATCCGGTATCTAATACCCAGGACGTAGGGTGAATGTAACGTTTTGAAAATCGTTTCGGTGAAATTTCGAAAAAACGGTAAAATAAGGGGGTTTTCTGTAAAAAGTCAAAATGCAAATATCTTTATTATAAAATTAAATATACATATTCTAGCTATGTAATTGCTAGTATTTGGTGTTTGTTGAGCCACTGCTGAAATTTCAAATTTTCTGAAATTTTTTCCGAAATTAATTATTTTAATATTATTTTAAGCCGGTAAGAAAATACATTAAATTAGAGATAAATACAAATTTAAATGGACTAATTTTAATCTTTAAAATCATGTTAATTAAAATCTAGTTGTAATATAATTTTTTAGTTTTTTATTTCAAGTTTTAATTCATTTATTTTATGGAAAACAAAAATATAGTTATTTTGAACTAAAATTTGCAAATATGGTATTGTGGGGGGTCTTTTTGCATAGAATTTTTTTGTAAAGTTTCTCACACTCACCCTCACTCCCCTTGGCCGGCCCCACACTATTGTACCAGCCCAAGAATTTTATTTCCCTCTTTTTGACCTTAAATCATGTGAGAAATGGGTTAAAATAAGGTTTTTATATATAGTAAAGTAAGTGGGGGTATTATGGTAATTTGGGAGGGGCTTTGACTTGGATTCTTTTCCACAACTCCCCCACACCTCTCCCCACTCCCTCCTCAGCCGAAATTCCTGCAATAAATAGCCCCAAAATTTCCCCTCTCATTTTTCTTCTAAACTCATCAAAATTCCATTTAAACTTCACAATTTCAAGCCCATCCTTCATCCATTCTTCTTAATCTTTCTTGCATGGATTTTGGATGCTAGGAGGCCATCTTTGGAGTCAAAATTTCTTGCTAGATATCTAGATCTAGAGGTATAATTCTTACCCATTTAAATTCTTATGGTTAGATTTCTTTAAATGAGTTGTTTTAGTGTTAATATTGGTGCTATTTTCATCTAGGATCTTCAAGAGAATGGTTTGAGTTAAACTAGGGTTTTTAGCACACCATTATTAAGTTAATTATTCTATTTTTCTATCTAGTGTTTTATACAAACCAAATCTAAGAGTTTAACTTTCTTTTTGGGCTTCAAATTAGTGCTAATTTAGTGTTTCATGTATAGTTTGGGTTGGATTTTGTTAGTTATAAAATTCAAGAAAGGGTTTGAATGCAAGTTAGGGTTTTGTGAAATTGGTGTATGGTTGTGTAATGTATTAGGCTCTTATGGCTTGTTAAAACAATGTTAGTAGCTAGTTGTTAATTGTTAGTTTAAAAATTATGATAATTACGCTAATTTGCTAACTAGCTATTTAAAATTGGTTAAATAATTGGGTTAAAAATGTAATTATGTTTTTATGACATCATTAACATTATTATGAGTGGTTTAATATCTTAGGTTATGCAAAACCAGGCTTAATTGTTGAATTGTGAATTTTACTTTAAAAGGTGTTAAAAATTGATATTTTTGCAAACTAGGATTTTGGAATTTATGCAAATTGAAGAGAATAAATTATAGGAATGGTTTATATGACTTTGTTATGATATTTAGTGAATATTGTGGATGCTAGGTTCGTTTATACATCGAGTTTTGTACTAAAACGGTGATTTGTGCTTGCTAGATTTTCGGAAAAATAACTTTTTAAGTGAAATTGGGGTTTTTGTGAATTTTAAGCTATTTTATATTATAATTAGTGCTTGTAATTGTACAAATGAGTGTGTTGGGAGGTTTCTCGATGGTTTGGCATTTGTACGCCGACGTCGAGGGTTTTTGGGTCGATTTGTGAAAGCAGCCATAGGTTTTGACCTATGTGGGATTCGTGCGTCGTTTTGGTCATGAGTCGGATTTTAATGCGGTATGGTGCGTTATGATATGTAGGTACCCCATGTGGACTTCAAGACGACAAGCAAGCGCGTGGCGACGTCGGCACCGGCGAACGAGGACCAGGTAAGTAGATTTATATCTACGGGGAGAAGTCGGGTGGATGGCGTATAGCACCCCCGCAGTCCGTGGTGGTGTATACGGATGCGTATACACACCAACAATTTATTATATGTTATTTGGGATTAATAACGATGTTTAGGATGGATATTGGTGTGTTGGATTATTTTAGTGTTGCGAACCCTAGGGTAGTGTTGCACTACACATACACACCTACAAACTTGCATACATTCCTATTTATATGTGCTCATGGGATTCTTTATAGTTATGTGATCACATGTGTATGGGACTATATGTTCACATACGGATTTGAGGATGATACTTGGGTTTGAGATGAGTCGATGAAATTTGTATTGAGGTTGTGAATTCGGTGATATGGCAGGATTCGTATTTGAGATACGACATGACGTTGTAGCGGGTCCTTGACGTAGTGTTTCACACACGTCCATGCATACTTAGGCGGTATCAGTATTGTACTAGACGTAGATCAGTACCCCGATCATGATATTTGATAAAGAGGATACCAGGTGAATAGTATGATGATTGTGATATTGACCCGTACCCAGATTTGGGATGCCGTACGAAGGATTTACGTACGAGCTATATTGATGATTGATCCGCACTCTTGACTTGGGATGCCTGATTATAGATATGGTATCGGATATGATATTATTGAGGCGAGATCACCGACTATACATATACAGGTATGTATATGTATCGACTCAGATGATAGGCGGTTTCCTTACCTGTAGTTCAGCTTGTTAGTTCAGCCGTATAGTTTAGTGTAGTTGTTAGATTAGATTAGACTTCTACCTATTTCAAAACTAGCGAATCGTGGGTATTTTAAAAGACAGGTCAAGGGATCTACGGATATTTCAAAAAACATATCCTTTCTTAAAAACCACCGTAGCCCCTATTTTCAAAACCCCGCGATTCGTGTTATTTCAAAAGGCACCATTTGTAGGACTTATATTAGATTAATGCAGATTAGTTATAGTTGCGTCTAGTATTCAGCTCCCGCTCATTATTGTGGTTCGCTTCGCATCGCATGCTTATATTATGTTTCATACTCCATTATTGATATCATGCTGTTAGGACACCTGCACGATTACCGATGATGCGTATGTACCACGTACACTTACTTGCCGACTCACACACATCTTCATCGGTAATTGCCATGTCACGTACACCTTAGAAAATATTATTGCTTAACTTAGCTTATTAGTTAGTAATTTGACATGATATTAGTGTGCCTGCCTTATATGCCAGCTTAACATTGTAGTTATTACTTGTCACTTCATGCATACTGTTATTCATTGTTATGCCTATATTCATGGTTTTTACATGCTATTGATGATTTGGATTCGGATTTCCATGAAATTTTCTGGATTTGGGGGGAAAACCGCAAAACTAATATAAACTGATTTCTCTCTTTTTAAATAAAAAGTGCGGTTTTTCCCATGATGTATGAGTCGTCCACCATGAGTTTGCTGATGGATTTCGAGACCCGATTCGAGGAGACGGATGAACCGTTTCGGGTACATGGTGGACCCGATAAGGTACCCCGGGGCAAGAAGCACGTGATGATGACGATGTGAGCCTAGCAGGGGAGCACTACCTACCGGTGATTTTACCCGACACGTCGGATATCTGGAGGATACCGTCGTGGTCTTGAGACGGATGGTAGGGGCCGGTCTGGACTGACGGCGCCCTAGATATTGTGATTGAGACATTGAGATTTCGAGATATTGAGGTACAGAGACTGTGATACAGAGATATCGAGATATTGGTATTACGTTTTGTGCCGATGCTAGGCACTGTTTTATGCTGATTTCATTATGATACCTCATTTTAAAAATACAAAGGAAATCTCACTAAATTATGAAAACGGTTCTTCATTTACATGTATTCTGTTTTCATGCATTCATACCTCATTCATATGATATATTGCTACCTGAAGCACTGACACGGGCACATGAGATTACACTCGGGTTTGATATTTACCCTAGCCTTGTTATAGGCTACGTGTTATTCATATATTTGAGGATATATTATGATCATTGACCCAGGTTGCGTTATTTATGCGATTTCTTTCCGTAGATGTTTTTCTATTCACGAGTTGGCAACTCACCCCCGTTGTGCCCCAGTTTCTTGCAGGTTTGCCGTACAGGTTTCTTTACGGCTTTGCGGGCATAGTTTCCTTCGGGTGATTTGCTAGTAGGTAGGTTTACTTGTATCGTACCCCCATTATACATCTTGTATATCATTATTCTGTTGTATCTAGAAGTTCCATCAACCAAACATGTATTTATTTGAGATAGAGACCGGTGATGTTTATTCTTTCGACCTTAGAGTCGCGCGTTGTATTTCTGTGGTTTTCTTGTGGTTTTTGAGTTTCCTTTTGAATTTTGATCCTCGCCCTTGGTGTTGTATATTATATTGCTGGTGTGGTTGTGACCGTCGATTGACGAAGTGCTAGCTCCCGCTTGGGGATGCCTTTTTATTGATTTCGTATACTATTCATGTTGTATCCCATTTGGGGGCCAGTATTTACAATGGAGACTCTGCCGAAATTTTCAGGAAATTTTTGATGTTTTTAAAACCGCCTAATTCGGCTTATGCTATTGAAACTACTTGCTTTAAGTTGGTTTTTCCTGCACTCTACATCTTTCTTGGTTTGGATTTCTGGGTTTTCGGTTTACTTAGATTACGTACGCCTCGAGACGTTCGTAGTTTAAGTGCCGGTCATGTTCCGTACTTTCGGGTCGTGACAGTGAACTGAGAAACAGTTCTCAATAACTAACACGCCCGAAGAAGGTGCATCAACATGCATGTTCTCTGTTTGGGCGGCGTGAGAATCCAAATATTCTCCTATTCCCTGTTCAGTCTTATAACTCTTATAAGAAAGAACGGGACCAACGTTCCGTTGCTCAGTATAATAAGCTGGTTCAGTCAATACATCCATATTATTATCTTGATTATGGCCTGACATGGTCGCTACCTAGAGAGAGAGAGAGAAGAAAACACTTTAGCGTATTCTCTTGCAAGATTAGATTGGTTATTATCTTATCTAATCAGGATGTCTCCCACTGGTTTTATCAAATCTTTCTTTAAACCCTAAAAGGTAAGATTAGCCGGGATTAATTACACCCTACAATTTCGTCAATCTTTCAGCCAGATCAGTGTCGGTACTTGAGGGAGGTTCCCCATGCTTTCGCACGGACCTAATTAAATTAAACCTCGTTTTCCCAGAGGCATAACCCCGTTAACACCTTTCTAGACACCTACTTGATCGGCTAATTGTCCTGTGTAAAATTCTCCCAGGAGTAACTCTTACACGCAGTGGGTATCGGGATCCAACTATCTCATAGGAGGTATGCAATCTCATTGCAAATTTCAACACTTGAAATTCCCGATAGTATTTTGCCCCTAGCGATCTATGACCTTGACACGGTCAACAAACCATAAATCTCAAGTCAGGTTCAACCCGTCATTTCCCGATTGAATTAAACCCACCCGCATGACCCTTGACAAGGTCAACAAGGCCGTACGAATACCCTAATCCAATCACATCTTATGTTTTAGCAGATAAACACTAATTAGCTACCGTACACTGTGCCTTGACAAGGTCAACAAACACAGCACGAATACTAAGTAGGATTTATCTGAAATGACGGAGGGCTACGACAGGTTTTTCAGAAAACCTATTGCGTAATGAACTTGATATTGTTGTAGAAATAAGTGATTTTGAAAAGGAGTGTTTTTGAGGCTTTTCTAGTTTCGCTAAAGAGGTCACTCCCGGTGAAGGGATCTCGTCTCTTTCCCCATCGAATAAGGTGCAGGATATATCATATATACCGCTGTGCAAAGCAAGAACTATATAAGCTGTCAAAAACTAAAATGTGAGTTTGTAGCATCTGCCAGTTTAGCTAAAGGGGTCACACCCGGTGAAGGGATCTCGGCTCTTTGCTCATCGAATAATGTGCAGGGTATATCATATATACCACTATGCAAAACAAAACTATAGCTACCATTTTTATATGTTAGTTGTATGTATGCCCTAGAGACCAGTATTGTACAGATGATGGATATTATATTGGATGCTTGGACATATATAGAGATGACTTTCTTGCTCGATATGATAGTATGCTATCTGGTTGTCCTTTATCTTAACATGTACACTTGTCTCTTTAAACTATCTTATAGTTACATGTTGGTAAAGCCCTTAGGATGTGTACTTGACTACCTGGACTATGATGCAGATCATACTAGTGGGGACATGGTAGTCCATAGGTACATCCTTCAAGGTCCTTAGTCGTGGGTGTATCGAGACGGGGCATCGATATACCAGTGTAGACTAGCGTATACGCCTCTCGACCCATGAGATGGGCGATGGATGATCCCATATCCATTAGTGTTTGACATCAGAGATGGTATACGGGTGCTCAGTGGAGACTGGGTACACTGGACGGACTCGCCGAGAACTCCCAGATGGTATTATACCTCACGTCAGATGGTAGTTCTCAGGTGATACTTGTGCAGGTTAGTCGGTAGACCCTAGATCGTCATAGAGTCTTGTGTGATTCCCACTGTGCTTTGATCTCCACCTTACCACGTCCATGAGGGTGTGCAAAACGGTGGTCTTTGGGTACAGTCCTGAGTCACATGGAGGCAATGAGCGATAGGAGGGGTTTTGTCTCTCCCGGTATTGGGGGTTGATGTTGCGCTGTGCTCGATTGGCCGTAACAGGGAAGTCCCTGGCCAGGGATGATCAGAGATTTGCTGGTAAGTGTTACCAGTAGTTTCTCGACCCGTTATGAGCCTCACATCGGCACGACTTATCGGTTACTGGGGTCTGACGTTTACCACCCCTAGACTTGATATGCGACATATCAGACGAACAGACCGGACTGTACGGTAAGTGTTACTGGTTGGATTCACAGGAGTGTGAGCGGGCTAGCTCGTCGATCTTCTGATCGCTCAATACCCGGATGGCCGTTACGTTTAGCAGACCGCTTGCGGCTTGTGGGTGCTTGATATGATCATCATCTGCTGCCGGCGTATTGACGAGTCTTTAGAGTCCTACACAGAGGTTTCCTGGCTCAAGCGAAACGAAATAGGAGCGCATATGAGATATGTGCAGGACCGAGAATAATGCGTGTATGTGATACCGTATTCTATTCTCGCGATGAATGTATCGATTTGTTATATGCGATATAACCTAGATATCGAATCAAGGATTGATTCGATAAGACGATACATAGGATACTAGTCGGTTATATGCGATATGACCGGATCGTTAAATCAAGTGTTGATTTAATGATTTAATGTATAATTATATATTTGATATATTGCTTTGCATTAACTAGTATTGGTTCATTTTAAATAGATTTTCTCACTAGATGTGCAAGTTGTATATGTGATATACTTTTGTGCACATGTTTGTATCATGTTTGATGATACTTGCTCATTTGGTTAAGTGTAAAGAATTAAACCTTGGTTAAGTAAATGGTTAGGGTTTTTATTTATTTAGTCATTTATCTTTTCAATTTGGATTAAAAAGAAATTGCAAAAGAAAACAAAATGGTTGCTATTATTCTTGAAGCTTGTTGAAGCTTCATGAAGCTTTGACCAAAGTGACCATTTTTGTCTTCATGCTTAACCCTAACCATTCATCTAACCTTAGTCAATTCTCTACACCTAACCATAGTTTACATTATGATAAGTATTCATTTTCTTTTTCATTTTAAAGACTTATGATTATCATCTTCATCTTCTTCTTCTTCATGAGATAAAGAAAAAGCTTGCCACCATTAATGGCATGTTGAGCAAAAGTGTGAGAAATCCAATTCTAAAGTGAACCCACCTCCTATTTCTTCACCCTCTACCTCTTGCCAAGTAGTATAGGGTGTTTTCTTCACAAGTTTCACAACTTGGTGAAGTTGGAGCTTGATCTTGTGTAACCTCGACGTAGATCATCATCGGCATCATAGCCGACGACTAGTCTGCTCATTTTCTCCGATGAAGCCGACGCAAGAGTCCGGGTTTCGAGATGGACAGCGACGGCACGACTACGTGGAGCTAAGGAAGTGGAGAACCGGATCTACAAAGGTTGTAGCTTCTTATTTTTAGTTAAGTTGTTAACTAGTTTCACTTTTCGTCTAAAATTCTAGTTAACGATCCGTATTAGAGTTTCTCGGCACTGGTAAAATTTGAAATTGGCATGGTTGATGCCTTGTGAGACCTCTATTGTGTGCCTAGGAACCCTACATTATAAAGTTTTGATTCTACAACATCTTTTAGGTTTCTTTTCATTTTATTAATCTCAGTAATAAAACCCATCAGCTTATGCTTCCTAAGCATCACAGAAGAAACGAAAGCAGTAATATTTATATATCAGCATATATATACATATATATATATATATAGTATAAGCATTCGTCTCGGGCAGTAATATGATCTCATCATAGAACATTGCAGCAGAAGAACATATATGAAATATTGGATATACTAGGATGTCCGTGTTTTTAATACGAGCCGGTATAAAACACGGATTCCACGGTCGCGATGAACAGCCAAACCCACATCCCTAGACCCCTACGAGAGCGGCAAGTAACACTGCCAATTCTAGGGTTAGGAGACCCGGTCTCGACTCCTCGAGATGGCCTCCCACTAGACCCTAGAACCCGGTTACTTGTGCTCCCCTCCTTGGGTCAACCTAATGCGGAAAAGTAAATAATATACACTGGTGACATCAACCTCATCCCGGAAGTTCCCTAATAAAAGAATATTACATACAAATAAATTTTACATGAATGAAAATAAAAACCCTCATCTCACATAAAACCCCCGGCTATTAAGAAAACGACGATCCAATATAACATATCACAGCAACACATAATATCTCATATCATCAACGTAAGCAAGTATGCGTATCCCGATTGTCGTTGATGTATAGCAACGAAGCCGGTGATATCCCACATACTACGCTTACGGTCACAGAAAAGAAAGTGTAAAACTACAACATTTGGAATGCACAATCACTTTAGACATCGTAAATCCGAAATATCACATATTTCGCATTTCATGCCTAACTATAAGAATTCCACATATTGTATCACATTCCAGATAAATAGACAATATTAAACTTTCCGATCGAATAATCAAATACCCAAGATTTCCTAAATAGCTCTACACTTGAGCGGAGTTCAAAAAGTCCCAGAATACGTTACAGTACCAATGGTCCAGCCGTAGAAGGGTCATGCCAACGCCTCACATGTGGCAACGCCGTACTGCCCCAAACCCTAAGGTTTAGAGGCGGTTCAGACGGTCACATAATCGAGTTAAGGTTTGTGTTCTTCTAGAGGGACCACCGCGTTACTTGTACATTTTTCCGAAAGATTTAAACTCAAGAAAAATTCAACACTTGAAAGTTTTTCGTGCCGAGAAAAAGTGAGTTAATGATATCCGTTCGAACATTTTAACAGTTTCTAAACTATCCGGAAAACAGAACGAAATTAAACATTCCGATCGAATCTACGATTACAAAATAATCGTAGATCATGACGAGGAAGAAATTCCTCTCTATATATATCCAAGCATCCATTATAATATACATCATATGTACAACAACGGCTTCTAGGGCATATACATAACTAACAGCAATGAGCGATAGGAGGGGATTCATCTCTCTCGGTATTGGGAGTTGATGTTGCGCTATGCTCGATTGGCCATTACAGGAAATCCCTGGCCAGGGTTGCTGAGATCTACTAATAAGTGTTATCAGTAGTTTCTCGAACCGTTATAGACCTTGCATCAGCATGACTTATCCGGCTATTGGGGTCTGACGTTATACCACCCCCAGGCTGTGATATGCGACATATCTGACGAAGAGGCTGGACTGTACGGTAGTGTTACTGATTGGATTCGGAGGAGTATGAGCAGGCTTGCTTCTTGATCTTCTGATCGCTCGATACTCGGGTGGCCGTTATTTTTAGCAGACTGCTTGTTGCCTGTAGGCATTAGATATGATCATCACCTACTGCCGACGTATTGACGAGTCTTTAGAGTCCTACACAGAGGTTTCCCGGTTCATGCGAAACGGAGTAGGAGCACATATGTGATATGTGCGGGACCGAGATTAATACGTGTATGTGATACCGTATTCTATTCTCGCGATATGTGACATCGGTCGGTTATATGTGATATAGCTAAGTTATCGGATCAAGTGTTGACTTGATAAGTTGTTACAATTGATATTAGTCGGTTATATGTGATATAGACAGATTATTAAATCAAGTGTTGATTTAATAATTTAATGTATAATTATATATTTGATATAATAACTTACATTAACTAATATTAGCTCACTAAGTATTCTTTTTCTCACAAGTGTGCATATAGTATATATGTGATATATGTTAATGTACATTTTATTGTATCATGCTTGATGATACATGAAACATGGATGTATGAGACTTACACTATAGTTAGTGTAGGGTTCCTAGGCACCCTAATGAGGTCTCACAAGGCATCGAACATGCCATATTAAAATTTTAACGGTGCCGAGAAACCCGACTACGGATCGTCGGCTAGAAGTTTAGGCGAAAAACAATCAAGTTAACAATTAACTAATGGGAAAACGGAAATACAACCTTTGTAAATCCGGTGCTCCACCTCCATGGCTCCGCAATGAAGTCTCCTCGCTGTCCAAGACGGAACCCGGGCTCTAGCGTCGGCTTCATCGGAGAATGGACGGGCTAGGTCATCGACAACGTGCCGAAGATGATCTACGTCGAAGCATCACTAGATCAAGCTCCACCTTCACCGAGCCTTGAAAACTTGTGAAGGAAACACACTCTACTACTTGGCAAGAGGTAGAGGATGAAGAAATAGGAAGTGGGTAGACTTTAGAATTGGATTTCTCACTCTTTATCATCAATCACAATTGATGAAGAAAGCTTTTTCTTCCTTGCTCATGAAGAAGAAGAAGAAAGAAATATATGATAAGTTTTTTTAATAAGAATAATAAAAGCATTCTTATCATAATCTTTACCATGGTTAAGTGTAGAGAGTGAACCAAGGTTAAGTGAAATGGTTAGGGTTAAGCATGAGACAAAATGGTTACAAAAGTCAAAGTCTTCATGAAGCTTCATAATAAGAACAAAGAAAGCCACCATCTTATCTCTTTTGCCTTTTTTTCTCATTTATCTTTTAAATGCAAATGAAAAGATAAATGAATGAATAAAAGAAAACCCCAATCATTTACTTAACCTAGGTTTAATTCATTACACTTAACAAAAAAGATATGTATCATCAAACATGATACAATCAAGTGCACAAAAATCATATCGCATATGCAATGCGCACACCCGAGTGAGAAAATCCATTCAAAGTGAACCGATACTAGTTAATGCAAAGTAATATATCAAATATATAAATATGCATTAAATCATTAAATCAACACTTGATTCAATGATCCGGTCATGTCGCATACAACCGACTAGTATACAATGTATCGGCTTATCGAATCATCGCTTGAATCGATAACTAGGTTATATCGCATAAAACCATTCGATACATTCATCGCTAGAATGAAATACGGTATCACATACACGCATTATTCTCGGTCCTGCACATATCTCATATGCGCTCCTATTTCGTTTCGCTTGAGCCAGGAAACCTCTATGTAGGACACTAAACACTCGTCAATACGCCGGCAGCAGATGATGATCATATCAAACACCCACAAGCCGCAAGCGGTCTGCTAAACGTAACGGCCACCCGGGTATTGAGCGATCAGAAGATCGACGAGCAAGCCCACTCATACTCCTGTGAATCCAACCAGTAACACTACCGTACAGTCCGGTCTGATCGTCTGATATGTCGCATATCTCGCCTAGGGGTGGTAAACGTCAGACCCCAATAGTTCGATAAGTCGTGTCGATATGAGGCTCATAACGGGTCGAGAAACTACTGGTAACACTTACCAGCAATTCTCTGAGCAGCCCTGGCCAGGGACTTCCTGTTATAGCCAATCGAACACAGTGCAACATCAACTCCCTATACCGGGAGAGACGAATCCCCTCCTATCGCTCATTGCCTCCATGTGACTCGGGACTGTACCCAAAAACCACCGTTTTGCACGCCCTCTTGGACGTGGTAAGATGGAAATCAAAGCACAGTAGGAACCACACAAGACTCTATGACGATCTTGGGTCAACAGACTACTCTGTACCAGTGTCACCAGAGAACTGCCATCTGACGTGAGGTATAATACCATCTGGGAGTTCTCGGCGAGTCCGTCCAGTGTACCCAGTCTCTACTGAGCACCCGTATATCATCTCTGATGTCAAACACCGATGGATATGGGATCATCCATCGCCCATCTGTATGGGTCGAGAAGCTACACGCTAGTCTACTCTGGTATATCGATGCCCCGTCTCGATACACCCACGACTAGGGACTTTGAAGGATGTACTTATGGACTACCATGTCCCCACTAGTATGATCCGCATCATAGTCCAGGTAGTCAAGCACACATCCTAAGGGCTTTACCAACATGTAACAGAGAGACAATCAGTATACACGTTAAGGTAAAGTTCAACCAGATAGCATACTATCATGTCGAGCAAGAAAGTCCTCCCTATATATGTCCCAGCATCCACTACAATATACATCCTATGTACAGTAATAGCCTCTAGGGCATATATATAACTAACAATCTCCCACTTGCACTAGGGCCATCTGTAGCAGTGGTTGTAGTATCTCATACTCAACCATCCCATAAAAATCTCTCTCTGGGAACAGGCTTTTGTGAGTGGATCCGCTGTGTTGTCCTCTGAGTCTACTCTCCAAACCTCGATCACCATGGAGATCAACCATCTCCATGATCAAGTGATACTGCCTTAGAATATGTCTGGATCACTGATAGGACCGGCGTTCCTTGGCATAAGCCACAACTCCATTGTCACACAATGGGAGGAACAAAGTTCATCTCATGAACAAATATACACCCAGACTGTCTCTTTGGTAGCATCTTAAGTAGCGATGTATCCAGCCTTTATCGTCTAGTATGCCACGGTATCTAGCTTGGAACTCTTCCAACATACCGTCCCTTTACTGAGGGTAAAGACAATGCCTGTGACTGACACTCAGTCGTCATTATCACCCTGGAACCCTTCCAGTGATTCTCTCCAGGATCGGTTGATACTGTCTCACTACAACTAGTGAGAGTCCTAACATCCAATTAGATCT
This sequence comes from Agapanthus africanus, assembly GCA_030015575.1. NCBI lineage: Eukaryota > Viridiplantae > Streptophyta > Magnoliopsida > Asparagales > Amaryllidaceae > Agapanthus > Agapanthus africanus. The sequence goes on from JASDDO010000029.1 coordinate 62,556,618, forward strand.
ATCTCATAGATCCATAAACCCAGGACTTAGGAGGTATCACTTTGATCCTATATGGAGAATCATTGTGATAAGCGGAGATTGATCGAGCGTAGAATAGGAAACTCCTTCCCTATCAAGAGTATGTCATCCACGTGCTCTACGAGGATCACCACCATACTCCCTACTACCTTTTTGTTTATACAAGGTTCATCTACCATTTTGATGATGTCAAACTCTTTGACCGCTTCATCAAAACAGATGTTCCAACTCCGCGATGCCTGCTTTAATCCTATAAAGCATCTTGCTCACATTTCCGCTGCTCCCACTGTCTACGAAGCCCTCTGGCTGTGTACTTATAGACGCACTCTTCTAAAACATCATTTAGAAAAGCAGTCATGACACCCAACCACCAGATATCGTAGTCATGGTATGTAGCCATGACAAATAGGATCTGGATGGACTTAAGCATAGCTACTTGAAAAGGTTTCATCATTATCCACACCTGGTCAATGATGCAAACTTTTAACAAGTCTAGCTTTGAAAGTCTCAACTTTTCCATGTATACCAAGTAATCTTCTCAAGATATACTTGCTCCTGATGGGGATTTACCCTTCAGATATAGCAGCTAAAGTCCATACTTTGCTGGTGTATAAGGATTCCATCTCAGATCGATAAGCATCCAGCCATTCTTACAGAGTCTCACTCTCGATGGCCAGCTCGAAACTAGTTGGGTCATCATCTCATGATGCAATCCTCGCTCCCACTGTCATAGAGGAACCGAAGTATCTCTCAGGTGGGTGTGGAACCCTACTAGATCGGCGGAGAGGCTGAGGTTCGTTGGTAACTATTGAATCCTTTGGTTCTATCAAATCATCAGCTGTATTTTGTATAGCTGGAACCTTTCCAGTCCTACATAACAGATCTTGTCTCGAGCTTGTCTGGATTTTGCTTTTAGACATAGGCCGGACAACCCCAAATCTTAACTAGCTTAAGACATGGGCTCTTCCCTTTCCATATCACATATGAAGTGGTAGGCAACTGATTTGATTGGAACCCTATTCAATAGGTATGCAACTTCGTAAGTGCATAACTCCCAAAAGGAAAAAGGTAACTCAGTATTACTCATCATAGAGCACACCATATCAAATAGGGTGTATCTGCTCCGCCCCGATATACCATCGTGCTATGGTGTATACGGAGGAGTAATGCTGAGAGAGAATCTCATTCTCCTTTAGAATAGTCCTGGAATTCCGTGCTCAAGTATTCTCCTCCTTGATCTCATCAAAGGACATAATACTTATACCCGTATTTTGGTTCTCTACTTCTAGCTTATATTCTGTGAATATCTCAAAAGGTTCGGACTTGTGTTTCAATAGGAACATAGGTCTGAATCTCGAAAGATTATCAGAGAATGTAATGAAGTAAAAAGAACCTGTCCTGGCATGTGTAGACAGGGGACCTTCCATACATCAACATGTATCATCCCAAGAGTTTACTAACTCTTTCTCTGTTTCCAATAAACAGAGCTGTGGTCATCTTATCTTTGTGACATGACTGGCGAGTTTCACAAGATGTAAATTCAAACTAATTTAAATATGCATCTAAATGTAACTTCAGCCAGTCGGGTCGCAATGATATGACTTAGTCTACAATGCCTCAAGAAGGATTCGTTCATTTCTGAACTCTTCCTCTTGTGTGTGTTCCGTATACTAAGAACTGTGGTTTGATTTAGAACATCAATGCTTTTAGATAACGTGCCTGAACCGATCAACTTTTGATATAGGAAATGTTCAAAACATTATCCAACAATACAAAATTTTATCATTTCTTTACAAATAAAGAGACTGATATGATTTTGTATATCAGGTTCGGTATCTAATAACATTCGTTCAGAATCAATGTATTGTAATACAGGGTGACAGTGACCAACAGACTTGGCTGCAACTCTTGCCCCGTTTTCTGCCTCATGAAACTTATCACCCGTTCTCAGTTCTCTACCTATCTGTAGCCCTATGTAACAGATTACATATCTGGGATCCTGATCTGGTATCACATACTCAGGACGTAAAGGATACTGAGAAACAGTTCTCTGTAATGAACACACCCGAAGATGATGAATCAGCATGCACTCTCTTCGTTTGGGCGGCACGGGAAATCTGGTATTCCCCAATTTCCTGCTTTGTCTTATAACAATTATAAGTTGGAACGGGACCAACGTTCCCCAGCTCAGTATAACAAGCGGGTTCGGTCAATATTCCGTATTATTATCTTGATTAAGGCGTGATATGGTCGCTACCAGGAGAGAGAGAGAAGAAAACACTCAGCGTGTGCTCTTGCAAGAATAGATTGGTTATTATTTTATCTAATCAGGATGGCTCCCACTGCTTTTTATCAAATCTTCCTTCAAACCCTAAAAGGAAAGACTAGCCGGGATTAATTACACACTACAAGTTCGCCAATCTTTCAGCCAGGCCAGTGTCGGTACTTTGAGGGAGGTCCCCTGTGCTTTCGCACGAACCTAATTACTGTAAACCTCGTTTTCCCAGAGGCGTAACCCCGTTGACACCTTTCTAGACACCTACTTGATCGGCTAATTGTAATGTATAAAACTCTCCCAGGAGTAACTCTTACTCGCAGCGGGTATCGGGATCCAACTATCTCATAGATGGTATGCAATCTCATTGCAAATTTCAACACTTGAAATTCCCGATAATATTTTGCCCCTAGCGTCCTATGACCTTGACAGAGGTCAACAAACCATAGGCTGCTTGTCAAGTTCAACCCGTCATTTCCTGATTGAAGTAAACCCACCCGCACGACCCTTGACAGAGGTCAACAAGGTCGCACGACTACCCTAAATCAATCACATCATATGCTTATGCAGATAAGCACTAATCAGCTACCGCACACTACGCCTTGACAGAGGTCAACAAACGTAGCACGAATACTAACTAGTACTTATCTGAAATGACGGAGGGCTACGACAGGTTTTTCTGAAAACCTATTGCGTAATGAACTTGATATCGCTGTAGAATCAAATGATTTTAAAATGGAGTGCTTTTGAGGCTTTTCTAGTTTTGCTAAAGGAGTCACTCCCGGTGAAGGGATCGTCGGTCCTTTCCTCGTCGAATGAGGTGCGGGATATATCACATATATCACTGTGCAAAGCAGAAACACTTAAAAGCAATCAAAAGACAAACCGAGTGTGTAGCATCTGCCAGTTATTGCTAAAGGAGTCACTCCCGGTGAAGGGATCTCGGTCCTTTCCTCATCGAATAAGGTGCAGGATATATCACATATACCGCTGTGCAAAGCAAGAACTGTAGCTACCTGTTTTATTTTGAAATTCGATTCTACAACATCTTAGGTTTCTTTTATTTCATTAATCACATTAATGAAGTCCCATCATTTATATACCTAAACATCACAGATAAATACGACGTACACTTATGCCATCCGCATTCGCCTCGATGTCCCCTCGTGCACCGTTAGGTTAGGTAACTAACGACAGAGCGGGGCAGGGCTAGCGCGGGTGTAAAACATAAGTAACGTCTATATAATATATCATATATACTATATACTGTATCTATCACAGAACATCACATGATCACATCACAGATATCGCAGCAGAAGAAACATATGAAATATTGGATATACTAGGACGTCCGTGTTTTCAATACGAGCCAGTATAAAACACGGATTCCACGGTCGTGATGAATAGCCAAACCCACACCCCTAGACCCCTACGAGAGCGGCAAGCAACCCTACCAATTCTAGAGTTAGGAGACCCGGACTCGACTCCTCGAGTTGGTCTCCCACTGGACTCCAGAACCCGGTTACTTGTGCCCTCCTCCTTGGGTCTATCCTAGTGCGGAAAAGTAAATAATATACAAACGGTGACAACTTCCGCAACCTTGAAGCGCCCCAATAAAAGAATATTACATACAAGTTTTTACATGAATGAAAATGAAAAACACTCATCTCACATAAAAAACCCCGGCTATTCAAACACGACGATCCAATATAACATATCCAGCAACACATAACATCACATGTCATCAACGTAAGTAAATATGCGCATCCCAATTGTCGTTGACATATAGCAACGAAACCGGTGATATCACATATTACACTTACGGTCACAGAAAAGAAAATGTAAAACTACAACAGTTGGAATCCGCAACCACCTCAGACATCGCATGCCTGACCAAATGAATTACTTAGACATCGCATGCCTAACAATTATAAACCCCGCATTTTAGTCTCAAAATCGAAAACACTTTTCAATATCAAGTCGGGCAATTCAACAAGATTCCCGATATCCTGATCGAATGCTCGTCGCAAACTTCAGTAGACGGCCGCACCCCCGTTACCGTCGACGAAGTGCACCAAGGCGGAACACCGATACCCCGAGCACCCGAACGGATGCTTTCGGCGACGGGGTTCTCCTACAGTCACTTGGTCGGGGCTATGGAGTGAGGCTGTCTATTAAGTTTAACGGCGAATATCCGCGTACGCTACGTGATTGCGACGGACATTTGATCACATCAAAATTCCGTGGCAACCGATCAAGTGAGACTAAACTGCTACGTTTATAACATTCATTTAGTTATCTCATAACTTTTGTGAATTCCAATTATTGTATCCCATTCCAGATAATTAGAAAATGTTAAACTTTCCGATTGAACATTCGAACACCCAAGTTTTCCCGATACAGATCAACACATGAAATAAGTCTAACAACATTCAGTTCGTGCCTCAGTACCGACGGTCCAGCCGTAGAAGGATCAAGCCAACGCCTCACATGTGGCACGCCGTACTGCCCCAAACCCGAAGGTTCAAAGGGCAGTTCAAGACGGTCACATAATCGAGTTAAGGTTTGTTGTCTTCTAGAGGGTCCATCGCGTTACTTGCACTACTTAGAACGTCGTTAAACTACGGAAAAATCCAACACTTGGAAATTTCCCGACAGGGGAAAAATTGGGTATTTATATCCGGTCGAACTTTTTAACATATTCTAATATTTATCCGGAAAGCCACATAGACAAAATCTAATACTCCGATCGAAACACCGAATCCTGAAATCAACCCAGAAAATTCAACTCTGGAAAAAAAATATTAAAAATTCCCAGAAACACCAGAAATAATATATAAGAATTACTGTGCAGAATGTGATGCACAAAACGACAAACGGGCCGCGGATCCGCCGCCTCAGCCTCCTGTAAGGTCGCGGATCCGCGCTGCGTTTAATGAATCATTCGCCTGAATTTGCACAGTAATTCTTATAATTATTTATTGAATTTTTTAGGCATTTTTAATACACAAAAATCCGCATTTTCGGAAAAAGTCCAGAGAGCATATTCCGGGTAGGGTTTCGGTTCGATCGGGTTTCAAATTCCGTCTATACTTCGCCTAAGGCTCTAGCTAGGCTCTGATACCACTGTAGGGTTCCTAGGCACCCTAATGAGGTCTCACAAGGCATCGAACATGCCATATTAAAATTTTAACGGTGCCGAGAAACCCGACTACGGATCGTCGGCTAGAAGTTTAGGCGAAACACAATCAAGTTAACAATTAACTAATGGTAAAACGGAAATACAACCTTTGTAGATCCGGTGCTCCACCTCCATGGCTCCGCAATGAAGTCTCCTCGCTGTCCAAGACGGATCCCGGGCTCTAGCGTCGGCTTCATCGGAGAATGGACGGGCTAGGTCATCGACAACGTGTCGAAGATGATCTACGTCGAAGCATCACTAGATCAAGCTCCACCTTCACCGAGCCTTGAAAACTTGTGAAGGAAACACACTCTACTACTTGGCAAGAGGTAGAGGATGAAGAAATAGGAAGTGGATAGACTTTAGAATTGGATTTCTCACTCTTTATTATCAATCACCATTGATGAAGAAAGCTTTTTCTTCCTTGCTCATGAAGAAGAAGAAGAAAGAAATATATGATAAGTTTTTTTAAAAAGAATAATAAAAGCATTCTTATCATAATCATTACCATGGTTAAGTGTAGAGAGTGAACCAAGGTTAAGTGAAATGGTTAGGGTTAAGCATGAGACAAAATGGTTACAAAAGTCAAAGTCTTCATGAAGCTTCATAATAAGAACAAAGAAAGCCACCATCTTATCTCTTTTGCCTTTTTTTTCTCATTTATCTTTTAAATGCAAATGAAAAGATAAATGAATGAATAAAAGAAAACCCCAATCATTTACTTAACCTAGGTTTAATTCATTACACTTAACAAAAAAGATATGTATCATCAAACATGATACAATCAAGTGCACAAAAATCATATCGCATATGCAATGCGCACACCCGAGTGAGAAAATCCATTCAAAGTGAACCGATACTAGTTAATGCAAAGTAATATATCAAATATATAAATATGCATTAAATCATTAAATCAACACTTGATTCAATGATCCGGTCATGTCGCACACAACCGACTAGTATACAATGTATCGGCTTATCGAATCATCGCTTGAATCGATAACTAGGTTATATCGCATACAACCATTCGATACATTCATCGCGAGAATGAAATACGGTATCACATACACGCATTATTCTCGGTCCCGCACATATCTCATATGCGCTCCTATTTCGTTTCGCTTGAGCCAGGAAACCTCTGTGTAGGACTCTAAAGACTCGTCAATACGCCGGCAGCAGATGATGATCATATCAAACACCCACAAGCCGCAAGCGGTCTGCTAAACGTAACGGCCACCCGGGTATTGAGCGATCAGAAGATTGACGAGCAAGCCCGCTCATACTCCTGTGAATCCAACCAGTAACACTACCGTACAGTCCGGTCTGATCGTCTGATATGTCGCATATCTCGCCTAGGGGTGGTAAACGTCCGACCCCAATAGTTCGATAAGTCGTGTCGATATGAGGCTCATAACGGGTCGAGAAACTACTGGTAACACTTACCAGCAATTCTCTGAGCAGCCCTGGCCAGGGACTTCCTGTTATAGCCAATCGAACACAGTGCAACATCAACTCCCTATACCGGGAGAGACGAATCCCCTCCTATCGCTCATTGCCTCCATGTGACTCGGGACTGTACCCAAAAACCACCGTTTTGCACGCCCTCTTGGACGTGGTAAGATGGAAATCAAAGCACAGTGGGAACCACATAAGACTCTATGACGATCTCGGGTCAACAGACTACTCTGTACCAGTGTCACCAGAGAACTGCCATCTGACGTGAGGTATAATACCATCTGGGAGTTCTCGGCGAGTCCGTCCAGTGTACCCAGTCTCTACTGAGCACCCGTATATCATCTCTGATGTCAAACACCGATGGATATGGGATCATCCATCGCCCATCTGTATGGGTCGAGAAGCTACACGCTAGTCTACTCTGGTATATCGATGCCCCGTCTCGATACACCCACGACTAGGGACTTTGAAGGATGTACTTATGGACTACCATGTCCCCACTAGTATGATCCGCATCATAGTCCAGGTAGTCAAGCACACATCCTAAGGGCTTTACCAACATGTAACAGAGAGACAATCGGTATACACGTTAAGGTAAAGTTCAACCAGATAGCATACTATCATGTCGAGCAAGAAAGTCCTCCCTATATATGTCCCAGCATCCACTACAATATACATCCTATGTACAGTAATGGCCTCTAGGGCATACATATAACTAACAGTTAGGATAATCCTAGGGTTTTTATTTATCAAAGTAATTCAAAAATGGTGAAATTTGTCCTGGCTAGAAGCATTGAGAAAGCTTATGGATAACCATTGACCAAGTCCACTCTTTTTGTTTTGCTAAAGATATTTATTGACCTAACCATTATCCTTACCATGGTTAACTCTTTACATGGGTTAGTGTATGACACTAACTCACTCATGGTTTATATTCTCACCTCATGAGTTGATTCTCTCATTCTTCATTTGATCATCTTCTTCTTCATTGAAAAAGCTTTCTAGCTTTCGAAATGGTGAGATAATATTGTGAGAAAATTAAATCTAAAGTGAGCCTATTTCTAACTTCATCATCCTCTACTATTAGCCATTTAGTTTATGGTGTTTGCTTCACTAAACCCTAATTTAGTGAAGAGGTAGCATGAGCTTGAGTCTCCTCGACGTAGATCATCTTCGGCCTCGAAGACTTCGAGCAAGTTTGCATCTTTCACCTTGTGGATCCTCTCAAAAGTTTGGGAGATCATTACTCGCAGCGAAGAGACTTCTACATGGAGCATTTGAAGTGAAGGACAAGTCTACAAAGGTTGTATTTCATCATTAACTTTATGCAAAGTTGTTTGCATGATGTTTTGTTTGAATCTCAAGTTAGGATTCAAGGGTTAGTGTTGTTTAGAACGGCAAATTTTTGAAAACGGCATGGACGATGCCTCCCGAAACCTTGCTTCCTTGCTAAGTAACCCTACAGTGGTATCAGAGTCTGCTTGAGATTTAAACGATGTCTGTTAGATTACTAAACCGAAACTACTCCGAAACTTGAAACCCTAAAATCCACTTTCTATCAAATTTTAAATGTCCTGTAAAATATTTTTTAGCAACTGAAGAATGTTGTATGAGATATGACATGAACACAGAGAAAATTTGAAGAGGTTCGCTCGGAATTTTTCCGAGCACATGAGATTCAAACCCGAGCAGGCAGGCCAAGTGAAGGCTTCTGGGCTTCAAATTTTTTCAGTGTTCCAGGGTCTGGGTTTTGGTGTTTCAGGTGTTGGTAGTTTTTGCTAAATTTGCATGTGATGTTAACTTTCTGCAAAGGCAATTCAGAGTATTTCGTAATCGTAATTCTAACATGTATTCGGGTTAATTAAACGATATTAAAAAGTTCGAACGGATATCAATAACCCAAATTTTCCCGCTGGAAATTTTCCAAGAGTTGGATTTTTTCCGAGTTTAAAATCTTGAGAAAATAATGCAAGCGATTCTGTGGACCCTCTAGAAGAACGATACCCAAACTCGACTTTTTGGATCACGGAACCACGGTCATACCCTAGGGTTTGCCGCAGTTCCGTGGCGACATAAGTGAGGCATGGGTCGGCACTTCTACGGATGGTTCATAGGAGCTGTGGCAGTTTCTGGGTACTTTTTGAACTCCGCTCAAGGGTTGAACTTGTTGGGAAATTTTGGGTGCTTGCTTATTCGATCAAAAAGTTTAACTTCGTCCATCTATCTATGATTGTGAAACAATATTTGGAATCCACATAATTAGTTATGAGATAACTTGTTTGAATTTTATAAATCTAGCGGTTAGTCTCATTTGATCGGTTGCCATGGGATTTATGTTGATCAAAAGTCCGTCGCAATTACATAGTGTACACGGATACTCGCTGGGTAACCTTACTATATAGCAACACCCCATAGCCCCGACCAAGTGACTGTAGGAGAACCCCATCGCCAAAAGCATCCGTTCGAGTGCTCGCGCCCGCGGTGTTCCGCCTTAGTGTACTTTGTCGAGGGCATTAGGGGTGCGGCCGTCTACTAAACTTTCTGACGAGCATTCGATCAGGTTATCGGGAATCTTGTTAAATTACCCGACCGATTATTGGAAAGTGTTCTCAATCTCGAGACAAAAATGCGGGGTTTATAATTGTTAGGCATGTGATGTCTAAGGAATTCATTTGGTTGGGCATGAAATCCAAAATATGTGATATATTGGGTTTATGATTTCTTAGTTGGTTGCCAACTCCAATTGTTGTAGTTATTCACTTTCTTTTCTGCGACCGTAAGTGTAATATGTGGTGTATCGCCGATTTCGGTGTTATATGTTAACGACAATTGGGATACACATATTTACTTACGTTGATAACATGTGATGTTATGTGTTTCTGTGATATGTTATACTGAATAGTCGTGTTCTGAATATCTGGGGATTTTATGTGAGATGAGAGTTTTTCATTTTCATTCATGTAAAAGCTTGTATGTAATATTATTTTATTGGGGCACTTCTGGGTTGAGGATGATGTCACCATTGAAGTATATTATTTACTTTTCCACATTAGGATAGATCAAAGGAGGAGAGCCCAAGCAACCGGGTTCTAGGGTCCAGTGGGAGACCATCTCGTGGAGTCGAGAACGGGTCTCCTAAGTCTAAAATTGGTAGGGTTGCTAGCCGCTCTCATAGGGGTCTAGGGATGTGGGTTTGGCTATTCATCGCGACCGTGGAATCCGCGTTTTTTTTGGCTTAAATTAAAGCCCGGAATTCCTAGTGTATCCAATATTTCATATATGTTCTTCTGCTGCTGATATTTTATAATGTGATCACTTGATATGTTCTGAGACGAATACCTATATTATATATATGAAATATAATAACTATTGCTGCTTTTGTTTCTTCTGTGATGCTTATGAAGCATAAATGATGGGACTTCATTAATGAGATTAATGAACGAAAAAGAAACCTAAAGATGTTGTAGAAACTTGTTTAAAAACTGGTAGCTCTAGTTATTGCTTTGCATAGCGGTATTCCTTATAGAATATCCAGCACCTTATTCGATAAGGAAAGAGCCGAGATCCCTTCACCGGGAGTGACCACTTTAGCGAAAGTAGCAGATGCTACAACCCACTCAGTTTGTATTTTGATTGCTTCTATAGTTTTTGCTTTGCATAGTGGTATTTGTGAAATATCCTGCACCTTATTCGATAAGAAAAGAGCCGAGATCCCTTCACCGGGAGTGACCTCTTTAGCTAAACTAGTAAAAGCCTCAAGAACACTCCTTTTAAAATACACTCAATTCTACAACGATATCAGTTCATTACGCAAGGGTTTTCTTAAAACCTGTCGTAGCCCTCAGTCATTTCAGATAAGTACTACTTTATATTCATGCTACGTTTGTTGGCCTGGGTTAAGGCGTAGTGTGCGGTAGCTAACTAGTGCTTATCTGCAGCATACGATGCGATTGGATTAGGATAGTCGTGCGACTTTGTTGGCCTGCGTCAAGGGTCGTGCGGGTGGGTTTAATTCAATCATGAAATATACGGTTTGAACATGACTAGCGGACTATGGTTTGTTAGCCTGCGTAAAGGTCATAGGACGCTAGGGGTAGAATATTAGCGGGAATTTCAAGTGTTGTAATTTGCAATGAGATTGCATACCTTCTATGAGATAGTTGGATTCCGATACCCATTGCGAGTAAGAGTTACTCCTGGGAGAGTTATACATATTACAATTAGCCGATCAAGTAGGTGCTTAGAAAGCTGTTAACGTGGTTAAGCCCCTGGGAAAACGAGGTTTATTTTAATTAGGTCCGTGCGAAAGCACGGGGAACCTCCCTCAAAGTACCGACACTGGCCTGGCCGAAAGATTGGGGAACTTGTAGGGTGTAATTAATCCCGGCTAGTCTTACATTTTAGGGTTTGAAGGAAGATTTGATAAAAACGGTGGGAGTCATCCTGATTAGATAAAATAATAACCAATCTGATCTTGCCAGAGCGCACACAAAGTGTTTTCTTCTCTCTCTCTCGCTCTCCTGGTACCGACTATGTCACGCCTTAATCAAGATAATAATATGGATGCATTGACCGAACCTGCTTATTATACTGAGCTAAGGAACGTTGGTTCCGCTCTATCTTCTTATTGTTATAAGTCCGAGCAGGAAATTGGGGAATATCCAGATTCCTATGCTACCCAATCGAAGAAAGTGCATGTTGATGCATCTTCTTCGGTTGTGTTCATTACCGAGAACTGTTTCTCAGTACCCTCTACGTCCTGGGTATGTGATACCGGATCAGGATCCCACATATGTAATATGTTAAATGGGCTACAGATAGGTAGGGAACGGAGAATGGGTGATCTATCTCTAAGTGTAGAGAATGGTGCACGTGTAGCAGCCAAATCAGTTAGCAAATATCACATTGTATTGATACATTGATTCTGAACGAATGTTATTAAATATCGAACTTGATATACAACATTACATCGGTTTCTTTAATGAGTTAAAGAAGGATATAATTTTGTATTTAAGGATAATGTTGTGAACATTTTTCTGAATCAAGAGTTGATTGGATCAGGCACGTTATATAATAACATATACGCTCTAAATCAAACCACAGTTCAAAGTATCTAGAACACACACAAGAGGATTAATTCAGAAATGTACGAATCCTTCTTGTGGTATTGTAAACTAGGTCATATCAATGTGACAGGACCAATTAAGTTACATACGGATGAATATGAGAATCTTTTCGAATTTTCATCTTATGATACTTGCCAGTCTTGTCTCAAAGGTAAAATGACTAATACTCCGTTTACAGGAAACAGAGAAAGAGTTGCTGAACTCTTGGGACAGATACATGGTGATGTATACGGTCCAATGTCTACACATGCGAAGGTTGTTTCTTTGAACTTCATTAAATTCATCGACGATCTCTCAAAATTCGAATATGTGTTCTTTTTGATACACAAGTCTGAAACTTTTGAAAAATTCAAGGAATATAAGTTTGAAGTTGAGAACCAGATGGGTAGAAGTATTAAAGTCCTTCGATGTGATCGAGGAGGAAAATACTTGGGCATGGTGTTCCTGGAGTTTCTAAAAGGAGAATGCGATTCTCTCTCAGCTTACTCCTTCGACTACACCACAGCACAACGGTGTATCGGGGAGGAGGTATCGCGCCCTATGAGATAAGGTGCGCTCTATGATGAGTACCGCCGAGTTACCTGTTTCCTTTTGGTGTTATGCACTTGATAAGCTGCATACCTATTGAATGGGGGTTCCAACCAAATCAGTGCCTACCACTCCATATGAGATATGGAATGGAAAGAGACCATGTCTTAAACGAGTTAAGATATGGAGTTGTCCGGCCTATGTTGAAAGGCAGAATCCGGACAAACTCGAGGCAAGGTCAGTTCTGTAAGTTTGTTGGATATCCTGAATATTAGCAAGGGTATATCTTATACCATTCTGAGGAGCAAAAGGTGATTGTTAGTGTTTATGCCCTAGAGGCCATTATTGTATCATACTAGATTTTATATTACTTAATGGAAACTTGGGATATTCACAGTTGTATTGACAGTCTTGTTAAAAATGGTAGTATGCTACTTGGTTTGTTTCTACTTTAATATGTGCATATGTTTTTTTTAACATATCGCTTATACATATTAGTAGAGCCTTTAGGATCTTTGCTTGATTACCAGCGTTGTGATGGCAGTCACACTAGTGGGGGCTGGATAGTCTATAAGCATATCCTATACAGGTCCCTGGTCGTTGGATTATCGAGACGGGGCATCGATACTCCGGAGTAGACTGGTGTATACGCTTCTCATCCCAGTATGGGGAGATGGTCTGTCCCGCAACCATCAGTACGTCGTACTGGAAATAGTATGCAGGTGCTCGTTAGGTTACGGGTACACCGGACATGACTCACCGGGAATTGCAGGTTGGTACTATACCTATCGTCAGATTGCAGTTCCCACATGACATGAGTACAGCTTAGTCCGTCGACTTGACATTGATACTTCGCCTCGAGTGTGTTCCCACTGTACTTAGATTACTACCCTACCACGGCTCAATGGAGTCGTGTACACAGGTAGTAGTTGGGTGCAGTCCCGAGGCTCTTGGAGGCAGTGGCGGTTAGACATGATTCGTCTCTCCCGGTATTGGGGGTTGATTTCACACTGTGAATGGAGAGTCATTACGTAAGGTCCCTAGCCGGGGCAAGCGAAATTTACTGGTAGGTGCTCCAGTAGTTTCTCAAGATGTAATGGGCTTCACTCCGACACGACTTACACCGCTATTAGGGGACTGACGCTTGCCACCCCCTAGGCCCAATATGCGATAGTCCTAGACGAATAGACCGGACTGTACAAAGATTGTCACATCAGGCTCAGTAGGAGTTCGGATGGGTTTACTCATCGACATCTACCTGGGGACCGTTACGTACAGCTAGTATCGCTTGTGGCCTGTGGTTAAACCCACTGCCAACGTAGTGTCGAGTCTTCAGAGTCCCACACAGAGAGTTTCCCTGCACCAGGCAAAAGGTGTAGAGGCCGTATGGTTTTACGGCAGGGCCGCGATCACTTACGTACACTTGTGCACATAATATGATCGGGCAGATAATACTAGCGGGCTTTGGTTTAAGACAGATTCTAGTATTATACAGATGGATTTATTCAGTCAAAGATTATCCGTGTTTTTCGGAAATACGGATGGGGGGGCAGTCTCGTAATTTGTCGTGAAGCTTCTAGAAGGAGGTGACTCATTTGTGTTTATTTCTTTTTAGATTTAAACTAAATGAGGTGGAGGATAAGGTGTAGGTTTACATTAAATGATTCATGACTCTTGAGGTGATTCACCATTTGAATTAAATGAAGCATGCTAGATATTATCTTGATTTGATCAAGTGAGATATTTGTATGCTTCATATTATTCAAGCATGATACATTATTCATTTGATTATCACAAAACACTTCTCTCTCCTCAAGTCTTCATCTTCTTCCTCAAACCCTAAAAGCTCTCATGAGTTGAGAATCCTAGGGTTTAAGTGACTAAGTAATCCATCTAAATACTCTACACCCTCTAGGACATCTAGATTAGCAAACTAGAAGCCGTAGTTATCTCAGATTCGAGATAGGAGCTCGGACTATAGACTCTCGGGTGGATCGTCTTTGATTCGAGGAGGCCGTTGAGGTGCCCATATTCCATAGAGCCTACGAGGTGTGGAGGACAGCGATGAAGACCCGAAGGACAAGTAACGTGAGATATAATTTCGAATCCGAGTAGTTAAACCTCTCATAGTTTGCTAGTAATGGTTTAGACACGATCCGTGTGCTCAAGTCCGTGTTACGAAGCTTTGAGAATTGTTTTTCATATATTCCGCCTCCCCGCGAATACGTGGGGTGTGTGACATGGACTTACAGTGGTATCAGAGCCTATTAAACCTTTACTAGCTTGTTAGGAACTAATTACAACTTCGATCGTCGAAAAAACATGAAAACTTAACCCCGGAACCCTCAAGTTTCTGTCGATTTTAAACCTGTCGAAAAAATTATTTTAGAGGCATGAAAATTCACAGTAGGGAATTCTAAGAATACTGGAGAAATACGAGTTACTTACTCGGTGAGACGACCGCAGAAGCGCGGCGGATTGGTGCAATACGCCGCGGATCCACGGCCGAGTCGACTCCGGGCTGACTCGTATTTACACAGTTTGTGTTATTTTTGGGTGTTCTGTTTTCCTGTATATTTTGTTTCTTCCCATGTTTTTTCAGTGCTCGCTTGCATTTGAGGTAAACACGGAAAAAGGTTGTCGATCGAAATTCTAAGTTATTTGCTAATCAGGTTTTATCTGTGATGTTTAATGTGTTCGTAAACCTCCGCTAATTGCTAGTATGTCGGTTAGTTGGGGGTTGCACATTTCTGTGATGGATATTGGTTTGTGTATATGAACTCTATTGGATCGTCGTGGTTGAATAGACGGGGATGTGAGATGAGGTTTTTTTTATCTTTCATTCGATGTAAATTGTAATATGTTGTAATATTCTTTTGCCGGGCACATCCGGGTTGAGGTTGTAGGCACCGTTGTATTATTTCATTTACTGTTTTATGCTCCTAGGATGGACCCAAGATGGGGTGCACAAACTACCGGGTACTTTGAAATGTTTAGTGACCTACTCACGTCGTTGAGGGAGACTGTTTCACTTCTGGTACTAGGCGGGTAGTTTGCCGCACCCGTAAGGTCTAGGGTGGGATTTGGCAATTAATCACGACCGTGTAATCCGTCTTTTGTTGGAGGCTCAAACGAAATCTAGTATATCCAATATGTTCATCTATGATGTGGAATGCCTATTATTGCGTCTGACGAATGTACAATATCTATATATGATATCTAGTAGGCATTGCTTATGTTTTGCATCCGCGCTAGCCCAGCCCCCACTCTGTCGTTAGTTAAGTAACCTAACGGGTGAATGACGGGGCCCAGTGGCGAATGCGGATGGCATAAGCGGACGTTGTATTTTCGTTGTTTTCTGCAATGATAGGATAAATTATGGGACGCATTATTTTAATGCAAAGAAAACAAACGAAAGCTGAATCGTTGGAACAAATTTAAAAGAAACCACTCGGTTATTTTAAAAGAGCAGAATTTTTAATTGCGGAGCTTTAACCACTCCTTTTAAAAAGCTATCACGTTCCTTCGGTTATATCAAGTTCACTACGTTCACGGTTTCGCCAAAAATAGTCATAGCCCTCCGTCATTTCATATGAATGGTTAGTAGTATTCAAGCTATGTTTGTTTGGCCCTTAGTCAAGACATAAAAATTGGTAGCTGCTGGGGTGTTTACATGTAGCATAAATAGATGCGTTGGTTTGGGACAGTCGTATTACTTTGTTGGCCCTTAGTCAAGAGTATATACGGGTGGGTTCAAATCAACCTGGATAATGACGGGTAGAACTTGACATGTGACTTATGATTTGTTGGCTCTTAGTCAAGGTCATAAGAGTATGGGGCAAAAATCCACATCGGGAGTTTCTAAAGAAACTGAAACTTGCTAGTATTGCATACCGTTTGGAGTTTGATAATGTTGGTAGGATTCTTTCAGCATTATCATACGATGATATCTGGATCCCGATCCTACTATGAGTATATGCTACTCATCAGGAGATTCGTCACATAACGATCGATGCTATAAACCAAGTAGGTGTCTAGAACAGTGTCAGCGGGGCTACGCCTCCAGAGAAAAGAGGTTATTTAATTAAGGAACTTCGCGAAAGCGTCGTAAAACCTCCCTCGAAGTACCGACACTAGCCTGGTGAACAGTTAAGAAAGTATTGTACGGTGAGATCAGTCCTGACTAATTCTTCTTTTATGGCTTGATGAAGGATTCGAGAAACAGTAGGAGCCATCCTGTTTAGATAAACTAAAAACCAATCTAAACTTGCAAAAGCATCATGCTAAAGTGTTTTCTTCTCTCTCTCAACTGTAGCGACCCTGTGACCATGACTAGGTTACATATAGATAACAAGTTGACTGAATCTATCTTTTATGACTGACAAAGGTCTGTCCAGATGTCCATTGCTTATGACAAGCTAGACCACCCTATTACTACTCAAGCCCCCATCGTCCCAGGTCCAGTTTCCACCGTCACAGATATGGATATCCGTCAGACAAGGGAAAAGGACAGTGTGAATGCCAAGTGCCTCGTGTTGGCTTCAGTTGATGGTGTATACCAGAAGCAGCATGAGAAGATGGACTTAGTTTCCATCTTCCTCCATAACAAAGATTTATATGGAGAGCAATCTCGTATCACAAGATATGAGACCTCGAACGAATTGCTTCAAGCGAGGTTGGCTGTTTGGTCATTTGTCGTCCTTACGATAACTAGCTATATTGATGAGCTCACGGACCTGAAGACCACATTGGGAAACAGGTCATATGCTGACTTATTTCCACGGTCCCTACCCTTTACTTACTCCCTAAAAGAAACCAGAGAGACACCCGCTCTGCTTAATGGGGGACCTTTTTCTTCTGCATCCAGGGCGAAAGCAAAGGGTGAAAAGAAGAAAACCTCCACAATGCCGATATACGGTGTCAGTGAAGTAGAAGGAAAGGGAAGAGCAAAAGTTTCGGGACTTGGTTTAGGGATGGAGGGATGTTCCTATTGTTATGGGAAGGGGCATTGGCAGAAAGATTGCAGGGCTTTGGAAGCCAGTAGCCAGGATTCGAAGCATGTTGTGGCTTCGGCTTGTAATTGAGAACTGTTTGTCAATTAACTCTACTTCCTAGGTACTAGATACCGGATCAGGATCTCATATCTGTAATTCGTTACATGCTTTGAGAAACCGTAGAGTTATCAGGGTAGGTGATATGTCTCTCGGAGTTGCGAACGGAATGAGCATGGATGCTGAATCCGTGGGGGAATATCGCCTAGGACTGACAAGTGGGTAGATATTGATTCTACGTAACTGTTTGTATGTACCTAGTTTGACTTGTAATAACATATCAATATCCCCACTTTCTAGAGAGGGATATGATTTTACATTAGTAAGTGATGTGGTAAACATCCACCTAAATCAAGTTCTGATTGGGTCCGGTACATTAGATAACGATATATACGTATTAAATCAAGCTCAGGTTTTCAATGTCCAGAACACACTTAAAAGAATGTCTCCGGAAGTAAATCTGGCTTTCTTATGGCATTGTAGACTAGGTCACATCAATGAAACACGGTTGACTAAGTTACATAAAGAAGGATATTTGAATCCGTTCGAATATCAATCTTATGCTACTTGTGAATCTTGTCTCATGTGAAAGATGACAAAGACTCCGTTTACTGGACACGGAGTAAGAGCGAGCAAGCTCTTGGGACTCGTGTACAGTGACGTGTGAGGTCCAATGTCTACACATGCGAGAGGTGGTTATTCTTACATCATTACTTTTACGGATGATTTTTCTAGGTATGGACATATCTTCTTGATGAAGCATAAATCCGAGGCCTTTGAGAAATTCCGGGAATACAAGAATGTAGAAGAAAAACAGATAGGCAAAAGTATCAAGACACTGAGATCTGATCGAGGTGGTGAATTCTTAAGTGCCGAGTTCCTGGGATACTTAAAAGGGAATGGAATTCTCTTTCAGCTTACTCCTCCATACACACCACAACACAATGGTGTATCGGAAAGACGAAATCGAACCCTATTGGATATGGTTCGTTCCAAGATGAGTAAGGCTGAGTTACCGCGATCTTTCTGGGGTTATGCACTAGAATCAGCTGCATATATTTTGAACCAGGTTCCAACCAAGACTATGCCTACCACACCATATCAAATGTGGAGTGGGAAGAAACCCTGCCTTAAACACTTTAGGACATGGGGATGTCCAGCTTTTGTTAAAAAGCAGCATGCGGACAAGCTCGAGGCACACTCAGTACAGTGTAAATTTGTGGGATATCCAAAGAACTCCAAGGGGTATTATTTCTATTACGTAGAGGAACAAAAGGTTTTTGTTTCTCGTCATGCCCACTTCTTGGAAGTTGAATTTTTAGAAAATCAGAAGAGTGGGAGCGCAATAGAACTGGAAGAAATTCCAAAACCACAAGCTGTTACTGAAAGTATGGTAGATCCAGAAGTTTCAGAAGAAAGGGACATCCCAACGCCTATCCGCAGAAGTAGTAGGCAGTCTCATCTGCCCGAGAGATACTACGGTTTTCTCATAGACGGGGATCGAGAGGATTGCATCATTGACAATGATGACCCTACTAGCTTCCAGCAAGCCATTAAGAGCGGCGACTCAGTAAGATGGCTGGATGCAATGCGGACCGAAATGGAGTCCATGTACACTAACAAAGTATGGACTTTGGACATTGCTCCAGATGGGGTAAAACCCGTAGGATGCAAATGGATATTCAGAAAGAAGATTGGTATAGATGGACAGGTTGAAACCTATAAGGATAAACTTGTTGCAAAGGGCTTTCGTCAATGACCTGGTTTGGACTATAACGAAACCTTTTCTCCAGTGGCTATGCTCAAATCCATTCGGGCCCTTCTTGCCATTGCTGCCTTCCATGATTATGAGTTCTGACTGATGGACGTAAAGGCGACTTTTCTAAATGGTAATTTGGAAGAGTGTGTCTATATAGATCAGCCAGAGGGATTCATTCAGAGTGGGAGCAGCGGTAAAGTGTGCAAGTTTCTTAAGTCTATTTATGGACTAAAGCAGGCATCGCGGAGTTGGAACATCTGTTTTGATGATACTGTCAAAGAATTCGACTTTATCAAAAATCCAGATTAACCATGCATATATTGTAAGATTGTAGAGAGAACTGTAGTATTCCTCGTCTTGTACGTGGATGACATTCTCTTAATAGGAAATGATATTCCTATGCTATAGTCAGTCAAAGGATTATTGTCACAGAAGTTCTCCATGAAGGACCTGGGTGATGCCACCTACATTCTGGGGATCCAGATCTATCGTGATAGATCAAAGAGGATGTTGGGACTTTCACAGTCCAGGTACATAGACACCATATTGAAAAGATTCAGTATGGAAGATTCTAAGCGCGGTAACCTACCAGCTTGTCACGGAATCACCCTCTCCAAAGAGATGTCTCCCAAGACTGATTTAGAAAGGTCCCGCATGACGATTATACCCTACGCTTCTGCGGTTGGCTCTATAATGTATGCGATGTTATGTACCAGACCAGATGTAGCATACGCATTGAGCGTTGTAAGCCGGTATCAGGCAAACCCAGGGGAGAAGCACTGGATAGCAGTAAAGAACATTCTCAAGTACCTGAGGAGGACTAAGGAGATGTTCTTGGTGTATGGAGGAAAGGACCTCCAGATCAAGGCCTTTGCTGACTCCAGCTTCCAGAGTGACAAGGATGACTCCAAGTCCATGTCGGGTTATGTCTTTACCTTCAATAGAGGGGTGGTCTGTTGGAAGAGTTCCAAGCAGGACACCGTTGCTGACTCGACGATGGAAGCGGAGTACATAGCTGCTTGCGATGCCGCAAAAGAAGTTGTCTGGATGAAGAAGTTCCTCACAGAACTTCAGGTGGTTGCTACCCGTGTTGATCCAATATCTCTGTATTGCGACAACAACGACGCTATAGCTTTAACGAAGGAACCCAGGTCCCATCAGAAGTCCAGACACATCTTAAGACGGCATCACCTGATCAGGGAGATCGCAGATCGCCGGGAGATCGAGGTGAAGAGAGTTGATGCGGAGAATAACACTGCTGATCCATTCACAAAGGCCATTCCTCAGACGCAGTTTGAGAGGCTATTCGAGATGATAGGTCTGTGATATGCTGGTACATGGCCCTAGTGCAAGTGGGTGATTGGTAGTGTTTATGCCCTAGAGGCCATTATTGTATCATACTAGATTGTATATTACTTAATGGAAGCTTGGGATATTCACAGTTGTAATGACAGTCTTGCTAAAAATGGTAGTATGCTACTTGGTTTGTTTCTACTTTAATATGTGCATATGTTTCTTTTAACATATCACTTATACATATTAGTAGAGCCCTTAGGATCTTTACTTGATTACAAGCGTTGTGATGGCAGTCACACTAATGGGGGTTGGGTTGTCTACAAGCACATCTTTTACAGGTCCCTGGTCG
Organism: Agapanthus africanus; assembly: GCA_030015575.1. Lineage (NCBI taxonomy): Eukaryota > Viridiplantae > Streptophyta > Magnoliopsida > Asparagales > Amaryllidaceae > Agapanthus > Agapanthus africanus. Next base: position 62,577,656 of record JASDDO010000029.1, read on the forward strand.
TTGGATTATCGAGACGGGGCATCGATACTCCGAAGTAGACTGGTGTATACGCTTCTTATCCCAGCATGGAAAGATGGTCTGTCCCGCAGCCATCAGTACGTCGTACTGGAAATAGTATGCAGGTGCTCGTTAGCTTACTGGTACACCGGACAGGACTCGCCGGGAACTGCAGGTTGGTACTATACCTATCGTCAGATTGTAGTTCCCAGGTGACATGAGTACAACTTAGTCCGTCGACTTGACATTGCTACTTTACCTCGAGTGTGTTCCCACTGTACTTAGATTACTACCCTACCACGTCTCAAAGGTGTCGTGCAAACAGGTAGATGTTGGGTGCAGTCCCGAGGCACTTAGAGGCAGTGGCGGTTAGACAGGATTCGTCTCTCCCGGTATTGGGGTTGATATCGTGCTGTATATGGAGAGCCATTACGCAAGGTCCCTGGCCAGGGCAAACGAAATTTACTGGTAGGTGCTCCAGTAGTTTCTCAAGATGTAATGGGCTTCACTCCAACACGATTTATACCGCTATTAGAGTACTGACGCTTGCCGCCCCTCTAGGCCCGATATGCGATAGTTCTAGACGAACAGACCGGACTGTACGGAGATTGTCACATCAGGCTCAATAGGAGTTCGGATGGGTTTACTCATCGGCCTTCTTATCGACATCTACCTGGGGACCGATACGTACAGCTAGTACCGCTTGCGGCCTATGGTTAAACCCGCTGCCAGCGTAGTGTCGAGTCTTTAGAGTCCCACACAGAGAGTTTTCCTGCACCAGGAAAAAGGTGTAGAGGCCGTATGATTTTACGGCAGGGCCGCGATCACTTACGTACACTTATGCACGTATTATGATCGGGCAGATAATACTAGCGGGCTTTGGTTTAAGCCAGATTCTAGTATTATACAAATGGATTTATTCAGTCAAAGATTATCCGTGTTTTTCGGAAATACGGTTGGGAGGGGCAGTCTCGTAATTTGTCGTAAAGCTTCTAGAAGGAGGTGACTCATTTGTGTTTATTTCTTTTTAGATTTAAACTAAATGAGATGGAGGATGAGGTGTAGGTTTACATTAAATGATTCATGACTCATGAGGTGATTCACCATTTGAATTAAATGAAGCATGCTAGATATTATCTTGATTTGATCAAGAGAGATATTTGTATGCTTCATATTATTCAAGCATGATACATTATTCATTTGATTATCACAAAACACTTCTCTCTCCTCAAGTCTTCATCTTCTTCCTCAAACTCTAAAAGCTCTCATGAGTTGAGAATCCTAGGGTTTAAGTGACTAAGTAATCCATCTAAATACTCTACACCCTCTAGGACTTCTAGATTAGCAAACTAGAAGCCGTAGTTATCTCAGATTCGAGATAGGAGCTCAGACTATAGACTCTCGGGTGGATTGTCTTTGACTTGAGGAGGTCGTTGAGGTGTCTTTTTTCCATAGAGCCTACGAGGTGTGGAGGACAGCGATGAAGACCCGAAGGACAAGTAACGTGAGGTATAACTTCGAATCCGAGTAGTTAAACCTCTCGTAGTTTGCTAGTAATGGTTTAGACACGATCTGTGTGCTCAAGTCCGTGTTACGAAGCTTTGAGAATTGTTTTTCATATATTTCGCCTCCCCGCGAACACGTGGGGTGCGTGACATGGACTTACAGTTTTGTTTCTCAGCATGCCACCTTTTTAGAAAAGAAATTTCTTGTGAAGAAATTTGTGGTCATGGGGTAGAACTGGAAGTTGTTCCAGCTTGACAAACTAACAGCTGGTGATTTGGTGAAACCAAAGGATTCAATAGTCTCCAATGAACATCAGCTTCTCCGTGAATCTAGTAGGGTTCCTCATCCACTTGAGAGATACTATGGTCTTCTCGGTGACAGTGGGAGCGAGGATTGCGTCATGGTAGATGATGGCCCAACTAGGTTCAGGCAGGACGTCACGAGTGGAGACTCTGTGAAATGGCTGGATGTTATAAGTACACGGTAGAGCCCCGGCCGTCTAACAGACGCCAATATGCGGAACAAAACTTTTACAACTGGCGCTATCGCGTACTATAACCCGGATCTGCCATTAAAGCTAAACTAACAAATTACAAAGTGGGTAGAAATGTTATACCGAACGATCCGAGTCCTTCGGTCTTCAACCATCATCTCACGCTTTGTTGCGGCGGCTTTGATCTTTTGAAAACTCCAGTCTCGTCGTCCAGGTGGCACCACGTCGACGGATCTTTAAACGGGCTCCCGCCTCTGAACCGAGGCAACTCGGTCGTCAAGTTTGCCAAAAGAGACGACCAAAATGATGTAGAGAATGAGTAGAACACTTTGTCTTGTTACGTCCAAAGGTATGGACGAACGGTTAAGGAAGTTGCCAATTGAAATTGTGATGGAATGAACTAAGAAATTTCCATACACCAAACTATCATAATCTTTTCAAGGGAAATCAATCTCATATTCCCACAAGAGGGGCCGGCCATGTAAAGGAGAGGGGGGAGGTGAGTGTAGGAGAGAGGAAGGTGACAATAAGATTAAAGAAGAGAATGAGTCACAAGACACCTTGTATGAACACAATCAATGCATACATTGAACCTTCTAACCTAGTCATGATGCATTAATTGCACAATAAATGCACTAATGACTCACTAGCCTAATCACCTCATCAAGAAGCCTCTAGAAAGTTCCACACCCATCTCAACAAAAGATAAATCCGTATTTAACCGAATGTTAAATACGGGTGATAGAAAACAGGAAACCGGCAACTTCCAAAAGTGATCCTGAAACGAATTTCAGGATAACCCCATAACGGTATAAACATACCCGCATTTGTATTACGACCGAATACAAATGCAACTGAGAAAAAGATATTATATCTACACATTATAATACTGGGATCCGGCTTAAACCAAATCCTACCAGTATTATCTGCCCGAAAAATGACACGTGCGAAAACGCACGTGCATTTTCCGAACCCTGCCATAAAACCATACGGCATCTACAACGTTTCGCCCGAACTTGGGAAAGTGTCTGTGGGGGACTCTAATGACTCATCAACACACTGGCACTGGGTATAACTACTAGCACGTCAGAGGTACAAGCTGTACGTAACGGTTGCCTATGTATTGATTAGAAGGGAAGCTGACGAGCGAACTCATTCAGAAACCCTACTGAGCCTGACAGTGACAATATCTGTACAGTCCGGTCCATTCGTCTATGAGTATCATATATACGGCCTAGGGGGCCGGTAAACGTCAGACCCCCAATAGCTGTATAAGTCGTGTCAGAGAGCAGCCCATAACACCCTGAGATACTACTGGAATACCTTCCAGTAAATCTCGAATACCCTGGCCAAGGATTTCATGTAATGGCTCTCCTAAACACCACGCGATCTTACCCCAATACCGAGAGAGACGAATCCCCGACGATCTGCTCACTGCCTCCACGTGGCTCGGGACTGTACCCAAAATATACCAGTTTGCACGACTCCTTTCACCCGTGGTAGGGTATAAATCAAAGTACAGTGGGAACTCATACGAGACAAATGACGACCTCAAGTCGATGAACTAACCTGTACACATGTCACCAGGGGACTGCTATCTGACGCTGGTATAATACCAACCAGCAAGTTCCCGGCGAGTCCTGTCCGGTGTACTCATAACCCAATGAGCACCTGTATACATCTTAGGTGAACCAACTAACACCAATGGCTTGTGAGAACGGCCACCGCCCCTCTTCAGGGTCTCGAATGTATACACTAGTCTACTCCGGAGTATCGATGCCCTGTCTCGAAACTCCCACGACTAGGGACACTTTAAGGATGTGCTTATAGACCCCAGCTCCCACATAAATGATCGCCATCATACTGCTGGTAGTCAAGCAAGAATCCTATGGGTTTTATCAACATCTACATGATGATAAAGACAGACCAGATAGCATACTATCATCTCGAGTAAGACTGTTCTATCGGTATAGGTCCTCCCTCAATCATTGCAATCACGTACCTGCGATCCAATAATTGACTTTGAGGGCACTATATCCAACAGATGCTATGCGATCAAAGATGGAATCCATGTACACCAACAAAGTATGACTTTGATTATTGCACCTGAAGGGGTAAAACCCATTGGGAGCAAATGGATCTTGAGAAGATTCTTGGTGTAGATGGAAAAGTTGAGACTTTCAAAGCTATGCTTAAGTCCATCCGGATCAATTCACACATCGTGAAGTTAGAACATCTGTTTTGATGTGGGAGTCAAAGATTTTGACTTCATCAAAAAGATAGATGAACCTTGTATATACAAGAAGGTTGTAGAGAGTAAGGTTGTCTTCCACGTATTGTACGTAGATGACAAACTCTTGAGAGGAAATGGTTTCCTATGCTACACTCGATCAAGCTCCTCTTATCACGAGGATTCTCAATAGAAGATCTGGATGATACCTACTACATCTTGTAAATTATGATCTAATGTGATTGATCTAAGTGGATGTTGGGAGTGTCCTAAATCCAGGTACATTAACATCGTAGTAAAGGGGTTTAGCATGGAAGATTGTAAGCGTGGTGGTTCTTCCACATACGAAGGAATCACTCTCTCCAAAAAGATGTCTCCCAAAGACTGATTTGGCGAGAGCTCGCGTGCAAAGGATACCCTATGCTTCGGCAGTTGGCACTATCATGTATACGATGTTATGTACCAGACCAGATGTAGATGACTCACTGGTGTAGTGATAAGAAATCAATCGGATCTTGGGAGAATAACTGGAAAGCTGTGGAGGACAATCTTGAGTACTTGAGAATCACTAAATGAATGTTCTTGGTTCGAGCTTCCAGAATGATAAGTTCGATTGAAAGTCAGTCACAGGCATTGTCATTACCCTCAGTGGAGGGACGTTATGTTGGAAGAGTTCCAAGCTAGATACCGTGGCATACTAGACGATAAAGGCCGAATACATCGCTACCAATGATACTACCAAAGTGGATGTCTGGACATTTCTTGTTCCTGAGATGAACATGGTTCCTACCATTGAGCGTCCAATAACTATTATTGTGACAATGATGGAGTTGTGGCTTTAGCCTAGGAACACCGGTCCCATCAGCGATCCTGACATATTCTGAGGAAAGTATCACCAGATCAGGGAGATGGTTGATCTCCAGGGGATCTGGTCAGGAGAGTTAACACGAAGGATGACACGGCAGATTCACTCATAAAATCCTTTCCCTAGAGAGACTTCTATGGGATTGTTTAGTATGGGATACTGCAACCACTGCTAAATTGTTGGGTATTGGATACTACAACAGATGGCCTTAGTGCAAGTGGGAGATTGTTCGTTATATGTATGCCCTATAGGCCATTACTGTACATGTGATGTATATTGTAGTGGATGCTTGGACATATATAGGGAAGACTTTCTTGCTCGACATGATAGTATGCTATCTGGTTGCACTTTATCTTAACATGTATACTTATTGTCTCTCTATTACATATCGATAAAGTCCTTAGGATGAGTACTTGACTACCAGGATTATGATGCGGATCATACTAGTGGGGCAGAGGTAGTTGGCAAGTACATCCTTCAAATGTTCCTAGTCATGGGAGTATCGAGACGAGGCATCGATATTCCAGAGTAGACTAGCGTATATGCTTCTTGACCCATATGATGGGCGATGGATGATCCTATATCCATTGGTGTTTGACATCAGAGATGGTATACGGGTGCTCAGTGGAGACTGGGTACACTGGACGGACTCGCCGGGAACTCCTAGATGGTACTATACCTATCGTCGGATAGCAGTGTTGGGTTTACCTAGCACCTCACAAGTGTTTGTGATGCATCAAGCATGCTACAATTTAAGTTTTTAGGGTGCTAAGCAAACTAACCTAGGATCAAAACTAAATATTTAAAGTAACAAATGAAGTAGTATCACATACTACAAGTCATACAACACAAAGTGAAGAGAATACAACCTTTGTAGTCCTCTTTACTTGACTCCTTGGCTACTTGAAAGTTGGAACGGGTTTGCTTGTTATCTTCCGAGTCCACGATGATCAACCAGGAGTCCTGTTTGTCCAAGTTCCAAGCTCCACTTGATCAAAAGATGAAGATGAAGCCAACACTCTAAACTAATTGGCTAGACTAGTGTAGAATGATGATATGGTTTGTTTTCTCACTTCAAAACCCTAACTTTTTCACTATCTCACTTACTAGCAAAGTCATGAGATCAAGAGAGAGAGGAGGAGGAAGAAGATAATGGCAACTCAAGAGATCAAAGAGATAATCAGAATGAATAAAAATGAGAATAGAAATTATATATAATCTCCACTCTCATTTCTGTAAGGTTAGTCTAGCACCCTATGAAGAGTTTTGAAGCATCACATGTCCAAAAGTTTAAATTTTTATGGTGCTAAACAAACACGCAAAGGAATCGATCCTAGAAAATTAGGGTTATGAAACATTAAGCTAGTAAAGATTAGGGTTTGAAGGCTACAACCTTTGTAGCTCCCCTTTGCTATACTCCTTGGTGTCTTGGGTTGTTGAATCAAGGTCCTCTTGAAGTCCCCTTGCGTCCACGACGATCCACCACGGAGTTCTCCGTCCAAGCTCGCTACTTTGGAAAATCGAAGGAAACACTCTAATCAAGTTGGCTAGACTTGAGTAGAATGAGGTTGTGGCTTAGGATCTCTCTTCAAAAACCTTTCTTTAATTGTGTTTAACTCACTCGAAGAAACTAGAGAGGAAAAGATGAAGGAGGATGAAGATGGTGGCTAATTTTAGCAAGAGGTGTAAAAAGATGACCTTGAGTTAAGAAGAAAATGAAATATATATCACTATATATATTTATTTCCTTCTTAACTTCAACCATGATTAAATGATGGATAGTTAGTTTAACTTGGGTTTTAAATGATAAAGTGAAGGATAACCATAGGTTAGTGGTAGTTGAGACAGGTTAGGTTAGAAGAAGAGTGTAGAATCAAGAATGATTATCCTTTTCTTTTTCATTTTTCTTTAAAACCAAAATTAAATAATAATCCATTATTTAATCTATGGTGTGAGTCTTATATTGCCACCATTTCCATATGCTAACAACCATGATGGATGGGTGTATGTATGTATGCATGTATGCACATCCACATGTGCATGAAACTAGAATGGAAGAAAGAAACACATGCATGTATGCATACATCCATCAAACCTTAGAAAGGTTTCAAGTGAGAAAACTAATGGTTAGATGATAAATCAACACTTAATTTATCAATCCGTTCATATCTTATACGACCCCACCAAAAGCAGGCCGCCCGATCAATGTTCGGTATCATATACGCATATTTTAATCGGGTGCATGCGCATATCGCATATGCGCACCACAACGTTTCACCTGGACTGGGTAACTCCTTTGTGGGACTTTAAGACTCGTCAATACGCCGGCAGAGGGTAATGATCATATCAAGTCCCCCAAGCCACAAGCGGTCAACTAAACGTAACGGCTACCCGGGTATTGAGCGATCAGAAGAAAACAAGCGAACCTGCTACAACTCCCGTCGAGCCATCCGGCAACACTACCGTACAGTCCGGTCTCTTCGTCAGATATGCCGCATATCGAGCCTAGGGATGGTAACGTCGACCCCAATAACTCAATAAGTCGTGCCGGTGAATGGTCTATAACAGATCGAAAACTACTGATAACACTTATCAGCAAATCTCAGCAGCCCTGGCCAGGGACTTGCTGTTATAACCAGTCGGGCACAGCACAGCATCAACTCCCAATACCGGGAGAGACGAAACCCCTCCTATCGCTCATTGCCTTCATGTGTCTCGGGACTGTACCCAACGGCCACCTGTTTGCACGACTCAGTAGAGCCGTGGTAGGGTGGCAATCAAAGTACAGTGGGAGAACACACAAGACTCCATGACGATCTCGGGTCTACAGACTAACCTGTACCAGTGTCACCTGAGAACTGCTATCCGACGATAGATATAATTCCATATAGGAGTTCTCGGTGAGTCCGTCCAGTGTACCCAGTCAGCACTGAGCACCCGTATATGATCTTGATGTCAAACATCGATGAATGTGGGAACATCCATCGCCCATCATATGGGTCTAGTATCATATACGCTAGTCTACTCTGGTATATCGATGCCCCGTCTCGATACACCTCCGACTAGGGACATTTCAGGATATACTTATAGACTACAAATGTCCCACTAGTATGATCTCTATCATAATCAGGGTAGTCAAGCAGATATCCTCAGGGCTTTATCAGCATGTATGAATGAATAAAAGCATGATCAAATCAACATGTCAGATAAAGAATAACCAGATAGCATACTATCATGTCGAGCAAGAATGCATACTGAATATATATACATGTATAAATACATCCACTATCAAATAATGGCCTCTAGGGCATACATATATCCAACAATCTCCCACTTGCACTAAGGCCAGTTATTGGCGTATCTCATACCCAACATCTCAAAAAGTCACTCATGCTGCGGCTGAGGGAGGTCCTTGGTGAATGGATCCGCGGCGTTGTTCTTTGTGTCTACTCTCTTAATCTCGATCTCGCGGCGATCTACAATCTCCCGGATCAAATGAAAGCGCCTCAGGATGTGTCTGGACCGCTGATGGGATCTGGGCTCCATGGCTAACGCCATCGCTCCATTATTGTCACAATACAAAGGTATTGGATCAATAATGGTTGGAACTACTCCTAGCTCCGAGACGAACTTCTTCATCCAGACGGCTTCCTTGGCGGCATCATTTGCAGCAATGTACTCAGCCTCCATCGTAGAGTCTGCAACGGTATCCTGTTTGGAACTCTTCCAACTTACCGTCCCTCCATTGAGGCTAAATACAAACCCTGAGATAGATTTGCTGTCATCCTTATCGCTCTGGAAGCTCGAATCGGTAAAGGCCTCCATTTGGAGATCTGTATTACCATACACCAAGAACAATTCTTTAGTCCTTCGTAAGTACTTAAGAATGTTCTTCACAGCTGTCCAGTGGTTCTCCCCTGGGTTGGATTGATACCTGCTTACAACACTGAGTGCATAAGCTACATCTGGGCGTGTACATAACATCGCATACATTATAGATCCTACTGCCGAAGCATAGGGTATAATGCTCATGCGAGCTCTCTCTTCATCGGTCTTTGGACAAGAATCCTTGGAGAGTGACTCCATGGCAAGCGGGTAAGGCACCCCGCTTGGAGTTTTCCATACTAAACCTCTTTAGGATGGTGTTGATGTACCTGGTTTGGGACAATCCCAATAACTTTTTGGATCGATCCCTATAGATCTTTATGCCCAGGATGTATGTGGCATCACCCAGGTCCTTCATGGAGAACCTTAGTGATAAGAATGATTTGACGGACTGTAGCATAGGAATATCATTTCCTATCAGAAGAATGTCATCCACGTACAATACGAGGAATGTGACAGCTCTTCCTACAGCCTTCTTATAAACACAAGGTTCTTCTGTATTTTTGATGAAATCAAACTCTTTGATAACATCATCGAAACAGATGTTCCAACTCTGAGATGCCTGCTTTAACCCATATATGGATTTAAGCAATCTACATGCTTTCTCGCTGCTCCCACTGTCAATGAAGCCCTCTGGCTGATCCATATAAACGCATTCTTCTAAATCTACATTTAGAAATGCTGTTTTAACGTCCATCTGCCAGATTTCATAGTCGTAGTGAGCAGCAATAGCAAGTAGGATCCGAATGGATTTAAGCATGGCTACGGGCGAAAAAATTTCGTCATAGTCCAAACCTGGTCTTTGACGAAAACCCTTTGCCACAAGTCTTGCCTTATAGGTCTCCACCTGCCCATCTACACCAATCTTTCTTTTAAAGATCCATTTGCACCCTACAGGTTTTACCCCAGGGGGTACAACGTCCAAAGTCCACACTTTGTTGGTGTACATAAACTCCATTTCGGATCTCATGGCATCCAGCCACTTCACAGAGTCACCACTCGTGATAGCTTGCTGAAAACTGGTAGGATCATCATCATCCATGATGCAATCTTCTCCGTTACCATCAATGAGGAAACCGTAGTACCTCTCCGGTGGGCGAGAAGTCCTACCAGACCTTCGGAGTGGCCGAGTTTCTTCAGTTTCTGTTGCAACAGCCGGTTCAACCAAATCGTCATTTGTAGTTTGTGTTTCCAGAACCTCTTCTAGATCTACTACCTTGCCATCATCTTTATCTGTGAAAAACTCTTTTTCCAAGAATGTGGCATACTGAGAAACAAACACTTTTTGTTCCTTTTTGTGGTAGAACAGATATCCATAAGAATTCTTTGGATATCCCACAAAGTTACACATGACTGACCGTGTCTCGAGTTTGTCCGGATTCTGCTTTTTAACATAGGCCGGGCAACCCCAAATCTTAATTCTCTTAAGAGATGGTCTCTTCCCATTCCATATCTCATATGGCGTGGTAGACACGGCTTTGGTTGGAACCTTGTTTAGCAGAAACGCTACAGTCTCCAATGCATGCCCCCAAAACGAGACTGGTAACTCAGCGTCACTCATCATGGACCAGACCATATCTAATAGGGTCCTATTCCGTCGTTCTGACACACCGTTGTGCTGTGGTGTGTAAGGTGGAGTGAGTGAGAGAGAATCCCATTCTCTTTTAGGAAGTTTGCAAATTCTGTACTGAGATACTCTCCACCTCGATCTGATCGAAGCATCTTAATACTCAAGCCGGTTTGTTTTTCTACTTCTTGTTTATATTCAACAAATTTCTCGAAAGTGTCGGACTTGTGCTTTAATAAAAATACATGATCGAATCTTGAGAAATCGTCGGTGAATGTAATGAAGTATGAAAAATCGCCTCTAGCCTGTGTAGACATTGGCCCACATACATCACTATGTATGAGGCCAAGGAGCTGAGTAGCTCTTTCTCCGTGTCCGGTAAACGGAGTTTTGGTCATTTTACCCTTGATACAAGACTGGAAAGTCGCATAAGATTTATATTCAAAATAGTTTAAATATCCATCTTTGTGTAACCTGTTTAGTCTTGTTTCGTTAATATGACCAAGTCTACAATGCCAAAGAAAAGCTTCATTTAATTCTGAAAGTTTTCTTTTATTAGTGTGTTGTATACTGAAAACTGTGTGTTGATTTAGGACATATATTCCGTTATTAAGCTTACCATACCCAACCAACATTTGATTTAGGTGAATGTTCATAACATTGTTCTGCAACACAAAATTATATCCTTCATTGTCCAACAAAGAAATGGATATTATATTATATAGCATACTTGGTACAAAATAACATGGATTCAAAATCAAAATACATCCAGATGGCAACCCCAAGTGATACTCTCCCACTGCGACTGTATGTACATTAGAACCATTTCCAACGCGGAGAGTATGGTCACCTGTCTTCAAAACCTTGCTATTTCTCAGCCCCTGCATAGAATTGCAAATGTGAGAACCTGAACCGGTATCCAATACCCAGGAAGCAGAGTTTATAGAAAAACAGTTTTCAGTCACAAACGCACCTGAAGCAGAAGCATCACCATGCTTCTTCTTGAGACTTAAGTACTCCGTGCAATTGCGCTTCCAATGTCCTGTCTTGTGGCAATGAAAACATTCGCCTTTCCCCGAGTCTCCAGCCTTGGACTTTCCCTTTCCCTTCACCTTTTTAACTCCGCCCTTAGGATTAGTGGGTTTCTTCTTTTTCTTTCCCTTGGCCTTGGCTTTCGGGCGAGAAGAGGAAGACTGTCCAATAGTCATAACGGGAGTTTTTGCTAACTTCATAGTGCTCTCTGCACTCCTTAACATATTAAGGAGTTCAGGGAGGTCCTTCTCCATGCCATGCATGTTGAAGTTCACTATGAACTGAGCAAAGGTGGAGGGGAGGGACAGCAGAATAATATCTATATATTGTTCATTGTCCATTGTCCATCCAAGGTCCTCAAGCTCTTCTTTAAGAGCTATCATCTTCAGAACATGGTCTCCTACTGGTGTGCCAGGGGCCATTCGCATCTGAAACAATTTCTTTGATGCTTCGTATCGTAATACACGGGATTGCTCCCCATACAACTCCTTTTTATGGTGCAATATACCGTGAATGTCCATGTCCTCGTGCTGCTTTTGATGTGTGTTATCCATCGATGCAAGCGCGAGGCATGTGGCCGTGGCATAGTCAGCGTCCCATGTCTTACGGACTTCAATGTCCGCAACTGAGGATTTTGGACTAGGGACGGGCGGGGCTGAAGCCGTGAGGACATATGATACTTTATCATAAGTCAAGGCGATTTTCAGATTCCTCAGCCAGTCTTTATAGTTGGTCCCATTCAGTTTGTTTTTATCTAGTAGAAGCTTAAGTCCAGTCATTGGTATCTGCCATTAAGAGAGAGAAAAGAATACACTTAGCGAAAGCTCTTGCACAGATTAGATTGGTTTATTATCTTGTCTAATCGATGTTTCCCACTGCTTTTTATCAAGTTTTTCGTTCAAACCTTAAAAAGAAAAACTAGCCAGGATTAATTACAGTCTACAACTTCGCTAACCGTTCAGCCAGGCCAGTGTCAGTACTTTGAGGGAGGTTCCCCGTGCTTTCGCATGGACCTAATTAGAGTAAAGCTCGTTTTCCCAGAGGCGGAGCCCCATTAACACCTTTCTAGACACCTAATGAGTTAGTTAATTGTAAACTGTAAAACTCTCCTAGGAGCAACTATTGCCCACAGTGGGATCGGGATCCAACCATCGCATGGAAGGTATGCAATCTCATTGCAAATTTCAACACTTGAAATTCCCGATGTAATTTTTACCCCTAGTACTTATGACCTTAACTATAGTCAACAAATCATAAGTACCAGTCAAGTTCTACCCGTCCTTTCTTGATCAATTAGACCCACCCATATGACCCTTAACTATGGTCAACAAAGTCGCATGAATGTCCTAATTAATCTGCATCATATGCAGTGTAGGAAGACATCACTTAGCTACCGTACACTACGCCTTAACTAAAGTCAACAAACGTAGCACGAATACTAAGTACTCTACTTCCTAAAATGACGGAGGGTTGCGAATGATTTTTGAGAAAATCTTTAACGCTTTGAACTTGATATCGTTGTAGAATCAAACAGTTTTCAAAAGGAGTGGCTTAAGCTCCGCAGTTTTGAAATGTAGCTTTTTCATAAATAGCCGAGTACTTTTTAAATCCGATTCTACAACATCTTTTTAGGTTTATTTTCTTTACATTAATCATATTAATGTAATCCCATCATTTAAGTCCTTAAGCCAGTCACAGAAAAGAAACGAAAATAACACGTACGCTTATGCCATCCGCATTCGCTGCAATGTTCCGTTATGCACCGTTAGGTTACTTAACTAACGGCATACCGGGACGGGACTAGCGCGGGTGTAAAACATAAGCAACATCTACTATATATCATATATATAATATATCATTCGTCTCAAATATCACAGAACACAGGCAGCAGAAACATAGATATAACGTGGGATATCCTAGGACGTCCGTATTTAGTATTTAGCCAGAATAGAAAATACGGATTCCACAGTCGCGATGAATAGCCAAGCCCACACCATGGACCCCTACGAGAGCAGCAAGTGACCCTACCAATCCTGGAGTTTAGGAGACCCGGTCTCGACTCCTCGAGATGGCCTCCCACTGAACCCCAGAACCCGGTCACCTGTGCTCCCCTCCTTGGGTCCATCCTAATGCGGAAAAGTAAATAATATACAACACTGGTGACACAACCTCAACCTGGAAGTGCCCCAAAAAAAAGAATATTACATTACATTTGAATTTACATGAATGAAAATATAAAACTCTCATCTCACAAAAACCCCCGGCTATTCGATCGCGACAATCCTGCACATCATATCTCAGCAACACATAATATCACATATCATCTGTAAGTGCACGGCGGCGCTCCGGCCGTCAATCCGACGGCCAAATGCGGAAGCGGTGATAAACTTTAATTTTCTTGAACTGGCAAACCGCCGCGCACTAATACCCGGATCGAACCATTAACTAGTCCTAGCTAACTACAAGATGGGAAAGAGATATACCGACGATCCAAGTCCTCCGGTCTTCACGTCATCGTCCCGATCTCCTGCGGAGGCTCCGGTCTCCACCTCGTCGCCGGAAGTGCACCACATCGCCTACTTCTTTTACGGGCTCCCACCTCAATGCCGAGGCAACTCGGGAACGAAGCTGGCTAGTCGACGTGCCCAAGATTCGCTGTAGAATGTGTAGTGAAGAAGTCTCATTTAGGGTTCATGGAGATTGCCTTTTGTGGTGGAGGAAAAATGACTCGGAGAGAGGTGTGGAAAAAAATGTATCATGCAAAGAATGAGAGTGACATTTTTCTCACAACCAAAAGAAAAACCCCACTCCCTTACTAGTGGCCGGCCATCCTCTCTTGGTGGTAGGTAGGAATGGAGTGAAGTCAAATGAAATACAAGGGAGTGGGTGAGCTATCATGCAAGGAAGAATAATGAGTGATGATCAAAACAATATCATCACAAACAAAAACAAACACTCCAAAGCAACCATGATGACTCCAAATGGTCAAGCCATCATGAAGAAGTCAAGAAGTCAAGGTCAATGGAGCAACCATCATGATCCAACCAATAAGCAAAGACCCCCTCCACAAATACTTATTTGCAACAATGCAAATAAGCCCTCCTCCACCAATTTTCGGCCAATGAACGATACAAAGGAAATTGGCCGAAACAGAAAGCAAACTGGCAACTCCAGAAAACTGGTCCCGTAATAAATTACAGGAAAACCCCGATACTTTGCATACACACCCGCATCTGTATTTCGACCGAAATACAAATGCAATGAGACAAAATCTACACTGTACTATACTAGGATCCGGCTTATACCAAAGCCGGCTTGTAATATCCGTTCGATCCTGATCCGTGCAATTCCGCACGTATCTGATCGAACCCTGCCATATAACCATACGGCCTATAGTACAAACTGTCCGATCCTGATCCATGCAATACCGCACGTATCTGATCGGACCTTGCCATATCTCCATACGGCCTCTACAACCTTTCGCCCGAAAGCTGAGTAACAGAATGTGGGGGACTCCAAAGACTCGTCAACACCTTGGTTGTGGATTTAACCACTAGCACGTCAGAGGTATAAGCCAATACGTAACGGGCTACCAGGTATTGACTGAAAAGGGACGTCTATGAGCGAACTCAGCCTGACAACCCTTCTGAGCCTGTCAGTGACAATATCCGTACAGTCCGGTCCGTTCGTCTATGAGCATCGCATGGCGGGCCTATGGGGTTGGTAAAAGTCAGACCCCCAAAAGCGGTACAAGTCGTGTCGGAGTGTAGCCCAGAACACCCTGAGATACTACTGGAATACCTACCAGTAAATCTCCTAGCCTCGGCCGAGGGCTTCGTGTAATGGCTCTCCTAGACACAGCACGACCTCACCCCCAATACCGGGAGAGACGAACCCCTGAAGATGCGCTCACTGCCTCCATGTGGCTCGGGACTGTACCCAACTAAAACCTGTTTGCACGACTCCTTTGAGCCGTGGTAGGGTAGTAATCAAAGTACAGTGGGAACTCACACAAGACAAATGACGATCCCCAGGTCGATGAACTAACCTGTACACATGTCACCAGGGAACTGCCATCTGACGTCTGGTATATGACCAACTAGCATGTTCCCGGCGAGTCCTGTCCGGTGTACTCATAACCCAATGAGCACCTGTATACATCTTAGGTGATCCAACTGACACCAGTGGCTTGTGAGACCAGCCACCGCCCCTCGTCGGGGTCTCGACTGTATACACTAGTCAACTCTGGAGTATCGATGCCCTGTCTTGAAACTCACACGACTAGGGACCATTTAAGGATATGCTTATAGACCCCAGCTCCCACTTATATGATCGCCCTCATACTGCTGGTGGTCAAGCAAGAATCCTAGGGGCTCTATCAACGTGTAATAGTAACTTGTCAGGTCACCTAAAACAGTACACGATGATAAAGGTAAACCAGATAGCATACTATCATCTCGAGTAAGTCTGTCCTACCGGGATAGGTCCTCCCTCAATCATTGCAATCACGTGCCTGTGATCCAATAATTGACTCTGAGGGCACTATCTCCAACAATCTCCTACTTGTACTCAAGGCTAATTATTGCGATGTCGCATACTCGCAGCCCGTGTGATACCGAACACCCAACTCCTCTACTAGTCAATCTCACAAAGCTCGTTTGCGAAACTATTACGTTCGAGGAATAGCCTCAGTGAGTGGATCCGCTTAGTTGTTTCTTTATATGTCTCTCTATATCTCAAGTTCGCGGAGAAACCCATCTCCCGAAATGAGCAATACCTGTCTTAGAATGTGTCTGGATGTCTGATGGGACATAGCTCATAAATGAACTCCAAATCCAAACTTCTTAGACTGTATCGTCAACTGAACTTAATCAGTATCCTGCGCCATGCCACCCTTCAGTATTGCCTTGGACCACCTGTCCAAAATACTGCCCCTCATCAGAAGGAAAAACTATAACTCTAACAACCTCCTTGTCGTCCATGTCACCTTGGAAGCCTGGAATGATAACTGTCTCCTGAATATGGCTGTCGTTATCATATCCCTAGAACATTCACTTATGTTCTAAAACTGCTTCCGACCGTTTCTCCAGGATTGGATTAAATGTCAACTTATTGCATCTAGTGCAAAAACAACATCTGGTGTGGTACTTGACATCTCACGATTGACTCAATTGCCTGAGCAAGTGGTCTGCCAATCATGTACGTCCCTCTCCCCTTTAGTCTGTAAGACACCTTTGGAGAGGGTGACTCCATCTTCTGCAGGTACACTACCGTGCATGGAGTCGTCCATTCTAAATACCCTTAGAATGCTGTCTAAGTACCCATATTGGGAGACTACCCAAATCTAGATCTAAAACCATAGATCTAGTAACCAGAATGTCTGATATAATATCCAAGTCCTATGTGGAGAAACCACTGTGTGACGACCAAAGTATAACTGATTGCAGTATAGGAGTTTCTTTTCCTACTCTGTGTAGTGTATGTCATCCAAATACCAGGATATCACACCCTACTACCTTCTCAACAGATCCATCTCTTATTCTGATGAAGTCAAACCCATGACTGTCACGTCAGAAATAGATGATCTATCTCCGCTACATCTGCTTTAGTCTATAAATAGACATAAGCTACCTGTCCACCAATGCTTCCGCTGCTCCCACTGACTACGACAACCCTCTGGCAGAGTCATATAGACGTACACTTCTAAAACTAGTTTAGAACAACGCTATAGTCATCCTCCCGCCGGGTCTTGCAGCCTGGAACAACAGCAATGGTAATTGTGGGTAAAC
Organism: Agapanthus africanus; assembly: GCA_030015575.1. Classification (NCBI taxonomy): domain Eukaryota; kingdom Viridiplantae; phylum Streptophyta; class Magnoliopsida; order Asparagales; family Amaryllidaceae; genus Agapanthus; species Agapanthus africanus. The sequence continues at coordinate 62,595,020 of JASDDO010000029.1, forward strand.
AAGAACTTCCCTGTCACCGTCCTTGAGGCTACCGGAGTACCTCTCGGGTGCCTGAAGTTACCCACCTTAGCTGCGGAGTGGCCAATGGAATGTCAATCCAGATTGAATCTTTAGGTTCCTTATCAAATCTTCAGTAATCGTTTGTGGTTCTGGAATCACTTCCAGTTCTACCATACTCCCACTACTGTTTTTCTGAAAAAATCCATTTTTAATAAAACTGTGGCGAGTCTAGAACAATATTGCTATTGTTCATCCAGATGGTAGATAGTCAACCCTCGTCATAGCCTGGGTCAACCCACAAACAGCCATTACAGAAACGTGCCTTGAGTTGTCCAGCGTCTGGTTTTAATCATAAGCCGGACAACTCCCCGTACCTTAACACCGTTAAGATATGAACTGTACTATATCCAATATAGAACCAGAGGCACTGATTTAACTGAACCAGATCCAAATCATGCAACTGTCTCCAGTGCATGTCAACTAAATGGAAGGAGGCCAATCAGCGTTACTCAACTTAGGAATGCTTCCAATTATGAGTAACCTGAAAGAGAAGCAAGATCTCTTTATCATTACTATCAACTGAATACCACACACAAGTATCTACATCTTCGATCACTTTGAAGAATCCCGATACTTGCTACACCTGGTTCTCTACTCTATTCAAATACCTATAACTTCTCCAAATTCGGACCCTGTGTTTCCACGAAACACTTGTCTAAAAACTAGAGAAGTCATAAGTAAACCGAATATAGTACGAGGACCAACCCCTCTGTCCTGATGGACCCTGGACAACATACAATACTCTGTATAAGTCCCTTGAGTCTGATAACTCATTCACTGTGTGTCGTAGGTTGAAAACTGTACTTATGGTTAAGAAGAATTACACCGCTGTTTAATGCTCCTTACCTAACCATCCATTGATGTAGGTAAATGTCACAGACATAATTTCAAAAAGGTATATCTCACTCTATGAAAATAGACGTACAGATATATCGATTTGAAATTGGTGCATAACAGCGGATATTCAAAACCAAATATTTGCCGACCGGCAAACAACCCAGGTGACTTCCTCAAATATCACCGATTACAACGAATCGCGATATAATGAAGATGATCACTTAATTCCCAATAACTTACTCCCACTCATCATCTGTAAAACCATACAGATGTGAGAATCATACCTGGTAAATACATACCCTGGAGCAAGTGCCTAATCGGGAAATCAGTTTTCCTTTAACATTACATAGTGAGACTGAAACATCGAAATGTTTCGATGGGGTATCCTGGTATTCCTAGTAATGCCTCTTCCAGATTCACAACTGTAACCGTATATTTCTTTGCCACCTCTCCAAATCCCTTCATATGTCTTTAGTCTTTACCTTCTGCACACCCCTTTAGGCCAAATGGTTTTCTTCCTTCCCTACCGTTCGGCACCAGCCTATGGTTTGGAAGAAGACTATCCAATAAGCATAATGGGTGTACTGTCCCAATCCTAGGAACACTCGCAATGCGAGAGGAGGTGAAGATAAAAGACACCTGAATAAACCTTATTCCTATTTCTCCTGAACCAGAATCCATCCCCGAACTGGAACAAGTTCCCTTCGAGTTCGTATATAACCATACGATGGAGTATCCAATAAACTGTGGATCTTCGTAGTGATACGGAGTGTCCTGGAGAAATACAAAGGTGACGTGGGAGTGGTAACGAAATACCTGGTTTAGTCATGAATATCAGTTGCAATTTACTTTGCCCTCTTACTAATCCCTTGCTTTGTCTGAACTTAATACCTTCTGTACACCATCGTTAGGCTAATTGGTTTTCTTCATTCCCTACCGGTCGGCACCAGCCTAAGGTTTGGAAGAAGACTATCCAATTTGCGTAATAGGTGTACTATCTCCTAAACCAAGGAGTACTCGCAACCTGAGAGAAGGTAAAAGGAAAAGACAACTGAATAATCCTATCCGTTTTCTCCAGAACCTGAAACCATCCTCGAATAAATTCCTTCGAGTTCGTATCTAACCATACGATGGTTTTGTCCAATGGAAGTGGACGTTCGTAGTAATACGGGGTGTCCTGGAGAAAAGGGTAAAAGTAGGAGTGGCAATGAGGTTTGCAACTCTGAAAATCCAAAAGCCAGTGTTAAGAAGGTTCGGTCAACTTGGTCACTGAGTCATGGTCTTAGGGTCGGGTCAAATGGTCGCTGCCAAAGAGAGAGAAAAGAAACACTCAGCGTGCACTCTAACCTAGATCAGAATGGTTACCAATTTATCTAATCTGGAAACCTCCCACTGTACCTCAAATTCTCCTCCAAACCCTAAAGAAGAATTAGTCGGGATCACCCGAGGAGTATACTAACTCATCAGTGGGAATCGGGATCCAACTATCATCGCATGATAACGTGACGGAATCCGCTCACATCATCATACTCCAGATGGTATGCGCATATCTGGCAAGTTTCAGTTCTTTTGAAACTCTCGATGTGATTTTTACCCCATGCTCTTATGACCTTGACTTTGGCCAACATATCATAAGTCACATGTCAAGTTCAACCCGTCATTCTCCAGGTTAATTTGAATCCACCCGTACCTACCCTTGACTTTGGCCAAAATGGTAGTACGACTGTCCCAAACCAACGCATCTATCTATGCTGCATATGAATATCCAATAGCTACCAATCACTGTGCCTTGACTTTGGCCAACATACACAGCTTGAATACTATTGACTACCCATATGAAACGACGGAGGGCTACGAATGGTTTCTGGCGAAAACCTTTAACGTAATGAACTTGATATCGTTGAAGGAACGGATAGCTTTTAAAAATATAGTGACGAAAACCTTCGCTAAAGAGGTCACTCCCGGTGAAGGGATCTCGGCTCTTTCCCCGTAGAATGGGGTGCAGGATATTCCAACTGAATACCACAGTGCAAAGCAAAAGTAATCGGCTATAGTGAAGTTATTGCCCTGACGCAAACTTTTTGTCCAAGGGGTCACTCCCGGTGAAGGGATCTCGGCCCTTGCCTCGTCGACTGAGGAGCAGGATATTCCATCTGAATATCACGATGCAAAACAAAAGTGAACGTCCTTGCAATAACAGCCTTTTGAAAAGTGTTCCAACAACATCAGATTAGGTTTGTTTTTAACTTGCATTGATCCGAATCAACGCAGTCCCATCAATTGATCACACCAAAAAGAACGAAAATATACTGATGTACGTATATGCCATCCGCATTCGCCACTGGGTCCCGTCAATACCCGTTAGGTTAGCTAACTAACGACAGAGCGGGGACTGGACTAGCGCGGATGCAAAACATATACAACATCTACTAATATATATACCAATATATTATATTCGCTCAAGGCGTGAATAAAATGCAATATCACAGAAAATGTACAGCACCACAGAAACAATACAGATATCTGGGATCCCCGGGTTTCACAGAGCCACTACTGAAACCCGACGTTCCCCTGGTCGTGTGGATAGCCTGCGCAATGAAATCCTAGACCCCTACGGGCGCGGCAAGTTACCCGCCAAAACCTGAAGCGAGGCAGCCCCCTTCAGCTCCGTGAATGGACCACCTAGCACTTCACGGAATCCGGTAACTTGGGCACCCCTCCTGGGTCAACCTGTACCCCCTACGAGTGCGGCGAATAGCCCGCCAATCCTAGAGTGAAGCCCCCTCCGTCTCAATGCCATGAGATGCGGGCTTGTTGCCCTCTAGAACCCGGCTATCCGTGCACCCCTCCGCTGGGCAATCCTAGTACAGAAAGTAAAATATACATACAATGGGTACATCGACTGCAACCTGGCCGTGCCCCAAAAAAATAATACAAACAGGCAGTGACGGCAGTCCACATGTCGGACGCTCGTCCCGCAATATCAAATGTACATAATACAACCACAACTGTACTAGCATTGCATCCAGGCTATCCCCCACGACCGATCCGCAACATCACAGCAAAAACAGAACATCAACGTGAAAGTTACGTTCGCAAATCCGTCTAACCGGGCTATAGCAGTTAGACCGGATTTACCGATCGAGTGACATTCACGGTTGCAGATATAATGTAAATACTGTGAAATAATGTGTTTAAAATATCCGATCGATCAAACTTTAACAAGTGGGCCCCCAAGCAATACTGTAGCACTCACAGAAATTCTGGGCCCAATTTTAATATTCCAAAACCCCAATTTTAAGCCCACAAAGACACTGTAGAAATTTGGTGCAGGGATCTACACAGTGCGCGGCGGAAACGCGGTCCAAAGGGGGTTTTGGCCGCGGTTCCGCGCCTCCACTGTTGATTCACCCTGTCGAATTTCTACAGTAGCCTAGTGGTCTCTAGTACATCAATGTTTTACAACCTGAAAAATTTTTGGAGACCAAAAAATTTCAACAGAAAACTATCGTGAACAAAAATGTAGATTTTGGAATTTTGGTCGATCGGAAATGCAAAACACATTAAACCAAGCTAGACTAAGTTAATGGCAAGGCTCTGATACCACTGTAAGTGCACGGCGGCGCCCCGGCTGTCAATCCGACTGCCAAATGCGGAAGCGGTGATAAACTTTAATTTTCTTGAACTGGCAAACCGCCGCGCACTAATACCCGGATCGAACCATTAACTAGTCCTAGCTAACTACAAGATGGGAAAGAGATATACCGACGATCCAAGTCCTCCGGTCTTCTCGTCATCGTCCCGATCTCCTGCGAAGGTTCCGGTCTCCACCTCGTCGCCGGAAGTGCACCACATCGCCTACTTCTTTTACGGGCTCCCACCTCAATGCCGAGGCAACTCGGGCACGAAGCTGTTTAGTCGACGTGCCCAAGATTCGCTGTAGAATGTGTAGTGATGAAGTCCCATTTGGGGTTCATGGAGATTGCCTTTTGTGGTGGAGGAAAAATGACTTGGAGAGAGGTGAGGAAAAAAATGTATCATGCAAAGAATGAGAGTGACATTTTTCTCACAACCAAAAGAAAAACCCCACTCCCTTACTAGTGGCCGGCCATCCTCTCTTGGTGGTAGGTGGGAATGGAGTGAAGTCAAATGAAAGACAAGGGAGTGGGTGAGCTATCATGCAAGGAAGAATAATGAGTGATGATCAAAACAATATCATCACAAACAAATACAAACACTCCAAAGCAACCATGATGACTCCAAATGGTCAAGCCATCATGAAGAAGTCAAGAAGTCAAGGTCAATAGAGCAACCATCATGATCCAACCAATAAGCAAAGACCCCCTCCACAAATACTTATTTGCAACAATGCAAATAAGCCCTCCTCCACCAATCTTCGGCCAATGAACGATACAAAGGAAATTGGCCGAAACAGAAAGCAAACTGGCAACTCCAGAAAACTGGTCCCGTAATAAATTACAGGAAAACCCCGATACTGTGCATACACACCCGCATCTGTATTTCGACTGAAATACAAATGCAATGAGACAAAATCTACACTGTACTATACTAGGATCCGGCTTATACCAAAGCCGGCTAGTAATATCCGTTCGATCCTGATCCGTGCAATTCCGCACGTATCTGATCGAACCCTGCCATATAACCATACGGCCTGTAGTACAAACTGTCCGATCCTGATCCGTGCAATACCGCACGTATCTGATCGGACCTTGCAATATCTCCATACGGCCTCTACAACCTTTCGCCCGAAAGCTGAGTAACAGAATGTGTGGGACTCTAAAGACTCGTCAATACGTAACGGGCTACCAGGTATTGACTAAAAAGGGACGTCTGTGAGCGAACTCAGCCTGACAACCCTACTGAGCCTGTCAGTGACAATATCCGTACAGTCCGGTCCGTTCGTCTATGAGCATCGCATGGCGGGCCTAGGGGGTTGGTAAAAGTCAGACCCCCAAAAGCGGTACAAGTCGTGTCGGAGTGTAGCCCAGAACACCCTGAGATACTACTGGAATACCTACCAGTAAATCTCCTTGCCTCGGCCGAGGGCTTCGTGTAATGGCTTTCCTAGACACAGCACGACCTCACCCCCAATACCGGGAGAGACGAACCCCTGAAGATGCGCTCACTGCCTCCATGTGGCTCGGGACTGTACCCAACTAAAACCTGTTTGCACGACTCCTTTGAGCCGTGGTAGGGTAGTAATCAAAGTACAGTGGGAACTCACACAAGACAAATGACGATCCCCAGGTCGATGAACTAACCTGTACACATGTCACCAGGGAACTGCCATCTGACGTCTGGTATATGACCAACTAGCATGTTCCCGGCGAGTCCTGTCCGGTGTACTCATAACCCAATGAGCAACTGTATACATCTTAGGTGATCCAACTGACACCAGTGGCTTGTGAGACCGGCCACCGCTCCTCGTCGGGGTCTCGACTGTATACACTAGTCTACTTTGGAGTATCGATGCCCTGTCTCGAAACTCACACGACTAGGGACCATTTAAGGATATGCTTATAGACCCCAGCTCCCACTTTTATGATCGCCCTCATACTGCTGGGGGTCAAGCAAGAATCCTAGGGGCTCTATCAACGTGTAATAGTAACCTGTCAGGTCACCTAAAACAGTACACGATGATAAAGGTAAACCAGATAGCATACTATCATCTCGAGTAAGACTGTCCTACCGGGATAGGTCCTCCCTCAATCATTGCAATCACGTGCCTGTGATGCAATAATTGACTCTGAGGGCACTATCTCCAACATCATCAACGTAAGTAAGTTTGCGTACCCCGATTGTCGTTGATGTATAGCAACGAAACCGGCGATATCGTACATACTACACTTACGGTCACAGAAAAGAAAGTGTAAAACTACAATATTTGGAATCCAGATTCTATTCAGACATCATAAATGCAAAATATCATATATTTCGTATTTCATGCCTAAACTATATGAATTCCACATATTGTATCACATTCCAGACAAACAGACAGTATTAAAGTTTTCGAACGAACGATCAAGCACCCAAGATTCACTAAAGCTCAACACTTGAGCAGGGTTCAAAAAACCGGAGTGTGACACAGTAGTAGCGGTCCAGCCGTAGAAGGGTCAAGCCAACGCCTCACATGTGGCACGCCGTACTGCCCCAAACCCTAGGGTTCAAAGGGCAGTTCAAGACGGTCACATAATCGAGTTTAGGTTTGTTGTCTTCTAGAGAGACCACCGCAAAAAGACTTGCACGTATCTCCAAAGTATTTAAACCCCGTGAATAGTGAGTAAATGATACTCGTTCAAACACTTCAATACTTTCTAATTTACCCGGAAAAGCTACGAAATAAAAATCCCGATCGAAATGACGAGTCCATAACCATCTCCAGAATTTTTCAAAACCAAATACAGATTAAAAATATCCAAAAATTTATACAAGCAGATTCATGAATTACTGTACAAAAAGTATTCATCAATTCATATATACGGCCGCGGAAGCGCGGCCTAAGCAAGCTTAGGCCGCGTTTCCGCTGCGAGAATCACTGTTCATGGAATAATTTTTGTACCGTAACCCTTATTTTTTCCTGCTGTATTTTTTACATATTTTTAATTCTGAAAAAAGTCAATTTTTAGAAAATTTCCAGAGAGCACCCTAAAAAGTCGTATTTCGGTTCGATCGGAGTTTTAACTTCGTAAAAAGGTCGCCTAATGTTCTAGGTCGGCTCTGAAACCAATGTAAGGTTAGTCTAGGAACCTATGAAGAGTTTTGAAGCATCACATGTCCAAAAGTTTAAATTTTTATGGTGCTAAACAAACACGCAAAGGAATCGATCCTAGAAAATTAGGGTTATGAAACATTAAGCTAGTAAAGATTAGGGTTTGAAGGCTACAACCTTTGTAGCTCCCCTTTGCTAGACTCCTTGGTGTCTTGGGTTGTTGAATTAAGGTCCTCTTGAAGTCCCCTTGCGTCCACGACGATCCACCACGGAGTTCTCCGTCCAAGCTCGCTACTTTGGAAAACCAAAGGAAACACTCTAATCAAGTTGGCTAGACTTGAGTAGAATGAGGTTGTGGCTTAGGATCTCTCTTCAAAAACCTTTCTTTAATGGTGTTTAACTCACTAGAAGAAACTAGAGAGGAAAAGATGAAGGAGGATGAAGATGGTGGCTAATTTTAGCAAGAAGTGTAAAACGATGACCTTGAGTTAAGAAGAAAATGAAATATATATCACTATATATATTTATTTCCTTCTTAACTTCAACCATGATTAAATGATGGATAGTTAGTTTAACTTGGGTTTTAAATGATAAAGAGAAGGATAACCATAGGTTAGTGGTAGTTGAGATAGGTTAGGTTAGAAGAAGAGTGTAGAATTAAGAATGATTATCCTTTTCTTTTTCATTTTGCTTTAAAACCAAAATTAAATAATAATCCATTATTTAATCTATTGTGTGAGTCTTATATTGCCACCATTTCCATATGCTAACAACCATGATGGATGGGTGTATGTATGTATGCATGTATGCACATCCACATGTGCATGAAACTAGAATGGAAGAAAGAAACACATGCATGCATGCATACATCAATCAAACCCTAGAAAGGTTTCAAGTGAGAAAACTAATGGTTAGATGATAAATCAACACTTAATTTATCAATCCGGTCATATCTCATACGACCCCACCAAAAGCAGGCCACCCGATCAATGTTCGGTATCATATACGCACATTTTAATCGGGTGCATGCGCATATCGCATATGCGCACCACAACGTTTCGCCTGGACTGGGTAACTCCTTTGTGGGACTCTAAGACTCGTCAATACGCCGGCAGAGGGTAATGATCATATCAAGTCCCCCAAGCCGCAAGCGGTCAGCTAAACGTAACGGCTATATTGAGCGATCAGAAGAAAATAAGCGAACCTGCTACAACTCCCGTCGAGCCATCCGGCAACACTACCGTACAGTCCGGTCTCTTCGTCAGATATGCTGCATATCGAGCCTAGGGATGGTCAGGTCGACCCCAATAACTCAATAAGTCGTGTCTGTGAATGGTCTATAACAGATCGAGAAACTACTGATAACACTTATCAGCAAATCTCAGCAGCCCTGGCCAGGGACTTGCTGTTATAACCAGTCGGGTACAGCACAGCATCAACTCCCAATACCGGGAGAGACGAAACCCCTCCTATCGCTCATTTCCTTCGTGTTTCTCGGGACTGTACCCAACGGCCACCTGTTTGCACGACTCAGTAGAGCCGTGGTAGGGTGGCAATCAAAGTACAGTGGGAGAACACACAAGACTCCATGACGATCTCGGGTCTACAGACTAACCTGTACCAGTGTCACCTGAGAACTGCTATCCGACGATAGATATAATTCCATATAGGAGTTCTCGGTGAGTCCGTCCAGTGTACCCAGTCAGCACTGAGCACCCGTATATGATCTTGATGTCAAACATCGATGAATGTGGGAACATCCATCGCCCATCACATGGGTCTAGTATCATATACGCTAGTCTACTCTGGTATATCGATGCCCCGTCTCGATACACCTCCGACTAGGGACATTTCAGGATATGCTTATAGACTACAAATGTCCCACTAGTATGATCTCTATCATAATCAGGGTAGTCAAGCAGATATCCTCAGGGCTTTATCAGCATGTATGAATGAATAAAAGCATGATCAAATCAACATGTCAGATAAAGAATAACCAGATAGCATACTATCATGTCGAGCAAGAATGCATACTGAATATATATACATGTATAAATACATCCACTATCATATAATGGCCTCTAGGGCATACATATATCCAACAATTTCAAACCATGGGTTAATAAATATCTAGATATTTACTTTGGAGAAAAGAGAGCCATATAAATTAACTCATGGTTAATATAAGGTTAAGTCAAGGATGAAGGATAAATATCAACCATGAATTAATTCTATTTTCCTTTAACTCAAAAATAAATATAATGATAAATATTACCATGTGAGTCTTCTATTTCCACCACTAGTGTATCAACAACCATGATACACACAAGTGTATGCATGTATGTGTGCATGCACATCAATCTGTGCATCAACATAAACATATGTATACATGCATGCATGCAATAAAGAAAAGGGTTTAAATAAAGTGAGCTATTTAGTCAATGTTAAATCAACACTTGATTTAACAAACCAGTCATATCTTATACGACCCAACCAATAGTAAAACGCCCGATCAATATACGGTATCACATACTCGCATTTAATCGGGTCCCCGCGCATATCACATATGCACACCACATCGTTTTGCCTGGGCTAGGAAACTCCTTTGTCGGACTCTAAGACTCGTCAATACGCCGGCAATGGGTGATGATTGTTAGTTATATGTATGCCCTAGATGCCATTACTGTACATTGAATGTATATTGTAGTGGATGCTGGGACATATATAGGTAGGACTTTCTTGCTCGACATGATAGTACGCTATCTGGTTGCTCTTTATCTTAGCATGTATACATTCTGTCTCTCTGTTACATGTTGATAAAGCCCTTAGGATGAGTACTCGACTTCCAGGACTATGATGTAGATCATACTAGTGGGGCCTGGGTAGTCCATGAGTACATCCTTCATTGTTCCTAGTCGTGGGAATATCGAGACGGGGCATCGATATTCTAGAGTAGACTAGCGTATATCTTCTCGACCCATGTGATGGGCGATGGATGATCCCATATCCATTGGTGTTTGACATCAGAGATGGTATGCGGGTGCTCAGTGGGGACTGGGTACACTGAACGGACTCGCCGAGAACTCCCAGATGGTATTATACCTCACATCAGATGGCAGTTCTCTGGTGACACTGGTGCAGCTTAGTCTGTTGACCCGAGATCGTCATAGAGTCTTGTGTGTCTCCTACTGTGCTTTGATTTCCACCCTACCATGGCTCTACTGAGTTGTGCAAACAGGTGGTTGTTGGGTACAGTCCCGATTCACATGGAGGCAATGAGCGATAGGAGGGGATTCGTCTCTCCCGGTATTGGGGGTTGATGTTGCGCTATGCACGACTGGACATAACAGGAAATCCCTGGCCAGGGTTGCAGTGATATACTGGTAAGAGTTATCAGTAGTTTCACGATTGTTATGGACCTTAAATCGGCATGACTTATCAAGCTATTGGGGTCTGACGTTTACCACCCCTAGGTGAGATATGCGACATATCAGACGAACTGACCGGACTATACGGTAAGTGTTACTGGATGGATTCACAGGAGTGTGAGCGGGCTTGCTCGTTGATCTTCTGATCGCTCAATACCCGGGTGGCCGTTACGTTTAGCAGACCGCTTGCGGCTTGTGGGTATTTGATATGATCATTACCTGCTGCCGGCGTAGTGACGAGTCTTTAGAGTCCTACACAGAGGTTTCCTGGCTTAAGCAAAACGAAATAGGAGCGCATATGAGATATGTGCGGGACCGAGAATAATACCAGTATAAGATACTGGATTCTATTCTTGCGATTTTTAACATTGATCGGTTATATGCGATATAGCCGGGTTATCGGATCAAGTGTTGATTCGATAATTTGTTACTATTGATATTAGTCGGTTATATGCGATATGACCGGATCATTAAATCAAGTGTCGATTTAATGATTTAATGTATAATTATATATTTGATATATTACTTTACATTAACTAGTATTGGTTCACTTAAGATGGATTTTCTCACTTGATCTGCACATTGTATATATGATATAGTTTTGTGCACTAGTTTGTATCATGTTTGATGATACATGCAAACTTGGGTGTATGTTTGATTTGAACCATGTTTAGATTAATGGTTATGGTTTTAATTATTCATTTATTCATTTTATTTATTTTCTTTAATTCTTTTGGCTAAAATGAAATGGCTGCTAATTTTGTCTTTTGTGGAAGCTTCATGAAGCTTTGAATTAGTAACCATTTTGTTTTATATTTAAACCTAACCATTAGCTAAACTAAGGTTTGCTCTCTACGAGAGTTAAATCTAACCCAAGGTTGCATTATGATAAGATCAATTTGATTTTATTATTCATTCATCATTCTCATGATATTCTTCTTCTTCTTCATCTTCATCAAGAAGAAGAAACATTGCTACCTCCAATGGTGAAATGATCAAAAGAGTGAGAAATCCAAATCTAAAGTCAACCCACTTCCTATTTCTTCACCCTCTACTACTTGCCATGTAGTAGAGTGTGTTGTCTTCACAAGTTTCTTGACTTGGCGAAGGCGGAGCTTGAGTTTGAGTTGCCTCGACGTAGATCATCTTCGGCATCGAAGTCAACGACCTAGCCCGATCATTTCTCCGACGAAACCATCGTCGGAGTCCTGGATCCGATGATCGCAGCGAAGAGACATCGTCACGGAGGTATGGAGGTGGACTACCGGATCTACAAAGGTTGTATTTTCCGTTCACTCTTAGTTAAGTTGTTAACTAGTTGCTTGTTATCGCCTATACCTCTAGTAACGATCTAGTTTAGGGTTCTTCGGCACACATAAATTTTGAATTGGACATGTTTGATCTGTTGTGAGACCTCATGGGTGTGCCTAAGAACCCTACAGTGATATCAGAGCCTAGCTAGAGCCTTAGGCGATCGATAGACGAAGTTAGAGATCCGATCGAACCCCGAAACCCCAATCAAAACGCCTCTCTGTACATTTTTCAAAACTGTTGAATTTTGTGAATTAAAAATATGCAGAAAAATCAGTAGGAAAAACTAAGAATTACTGTGAAGTTTGGGCCCCTAATTCAATAATTTGACCGCGGAACCGCGGCCAAACCAGGGGCTTTGCGGCGCTTCCGCGGCCCAAATTTGGTCTTAGTCCCTCAAATTTCATATATTTATTCTTAGGTCCTTTCTTGGCAATTTTTTATGTGAATTTTTTAATTCCACTCAGGTGTTGAATTTTCTCGGGTTTTATTGGGGACTCGTTAATTTGATCGGATAATTTAACCTCGTTTATGTTGTGTTTCCGGATATTTTAGAAACTGTTAAAAGGTTCGACCGGATATAAATACCCATTTTTTCCCCTGCCGGAAAATTTCCAAGTGTTGGATTTTTCCGTAGTTTAAGAATGTTCTAAGTAGTGCAAGTAACGCGATGGACCCTCTAGAAGACAACAAACCTTAACTCGATTATGTGACCGTCTTGAACTGCCCTTTGAACCTTAGGGTTTGGGGCAGTACGGCGTGCCACATGTGAGGCGTTGGCTTGACCCTTCTACGGCTGGACCATTGGTACTGTGGCATGAAGTGAATGTTTTTGAACTTATTTCATGTGTTAATCTGTTTCGGGAAAACTTGGGTGTTTGATTGTTCGATCGGATAGTTTAACATTTTCTATTTATTTATAATGTGATACAATAATTGGAATTCACAAGAAGTTATGATATAACTGAATGAATGTTATAAATCAAGCACTTTAGTTTCACTTGATCAGTTGCCCCGGAATTTTGATGTGATCAAAAGTCCGTCGCAATCACGTAGCGTACGCGGATACTCGCCGGGTAAACTTAATAGACAGCCTCGCCCCATAGCCCCGACCAAGTGACTGTAGGAGAACCCCGTCGCCGAAAGCATCCGTTCGGGTGCTCGCGGCAGCGGTGTTCCGCCTTGGTGCACTTCGTCGAGGGCTTCGGGGGTGAGGCCGCCTACTGAAGTTTGCGACGAGCATTCGATCAGGATATCGGAAATCTTGTTGAATTGCCCGACTTGATATTGAAAAGTGTTTTCGATAATGAGATTAAAATGCGCGGTTTATAATTGTTAGGCATGCGATGTCTAAGGAATTCATTTGGTTAGGCATGCGATGTCTAAAGAGTTTGCGGATTCCAACTGTTGTAGTTTTACACTTTCTTTTCTGTGACCGTAAGTGTAATATGTGTTATCGCCGGTTTCGTTGCTATATGTCAACGACAATTGGGATGCGCATATTTACTTACGTTGATGACATGTGATGTTATGTGTTGCTGGATGTGTTATATTGGATCGTCGTGTTTGAATAGCCGGGGTTTTTATGTAAGATGAGTGTTTTTCATTTTCATTCATGTAAAAACTTGTATGTAATATTCTTTTATTGGGGCACTTCCAGGTTGCGGATGTTGTCACCATTTGTATATTATTTACTTTTCCGTATTAGGATAGACCGAAGGAGGGGGGCAAAAGTAACCGGGTTCTAGGGTCCAGTGGGAGACCATCTCGAGGAGTCGAGTCCGGGTTTCCTAACCCTAGAATTGGTAGGGTTGCTTTCCGCTCTCGTAGGGGTCTAGGGGTGTGGGTTTGGCTATTCATCATGACCGTGGAATCCGTGTTTTATACTAGCTCGTATTAAAAACACGGACGTCCTAGTATATCCAATGTTTCGTATGATTCTTCTGCTGTGTTATCTGTGATGTGATCATGTGATTTGTTCAGATAGATATAGTATATAGTATATATGATATATTATATAGACGATGCTTATGTTTTACACCCGTGCTAGCCCTGCCTCGTTCTGGCGTTAGTTACCTAACCTAACGGTGCAGAAGGGACATCGAGGCGAATGCGGATGGCATAAGCGTACGTTATATTTATCCGTGATGTTTAAGTGGATTTAAATGATGGGTTTTTCATTAATGAGATTAATGAAAGAAAATAAACCTAATTGATGTTGTGGAATCGAATTTCAAATTAAAACAGGTAGGTACAGTTCTCGCTTTGCATCGCGGTGTTCCTTGTAGAACATCCTGCACCTTATTCGATAAGGAAAGGACCGAGATCCCTTCACCGGGAGTGACTCCTTTAGCAATAACTGGCAGATGCTACAACACTCGGTTTGTCTTTTGATTGCTTCTATAGTTTCTGCTTTGCACAGTGATATATATGATATATCCCGCACCTCATTCGACGAGGAAAGGGCCGAACATCCCTTTGCCGGGAGTGACCCCTTTAGCAAAACTAGAAAAGCCTCAAAAACATTCCATTTAAAAACCATTTGATTGCGCAACGAGATCAAGTTCAAAGCGTTAAAGGTTTTATTAAAAACCATTCGCAACCCTCCGTCATTTTAGGAAGTAGAGTACTTAGTATTCGTGCAACGTTTGTCGACCATAGCCGAGGCGTAGTGTGCGGTAGCTAAGTGATGTCTTCCTACACCGCATATGATGCGATTAGTTAGGACAGTCATGTGGCTTTGTTGACCTTAGCCAAGGGCCATGTGGGTGGGTCTAATTAATCACGAAATGACAGGTAGAACTTGACTAGTGCTTGTGATTTGTTGACCTTAGCCAAGGTCATAGGCGCTAGGGGTGAAAACCATTATCGGGAATTTCAAGTGTTGAAATTTGCAATGAGATTGCATACCTTCTATATGATAGTTGGATCCCGATACCCACTGCGAGTAATTGTTACTACTGGGAGAGTTTTGCACTTTACAATTAGCCGATCAAGTAGGTGTCTAGAAAGGTGTCAACGGGGTTACGCCTCTGGGAAAACGAGGTTTACTGTAATTAGGTCCGTACGAAAGCACGGGGAACCTCCCTCAAAGTACCGACACTGGCCTGGCTGAAAGATTGGCGAACTTGTAGAGTGTAATTAATCCTGGCTAGTCTTTCCTTTTAAGGTTTGAAGAAAGATTTGATAAAAATAGTGGGAGCCATCCTGATTAGATAAAATGTATAACCAATCTAATCTTGCAAGAGCGCACGCAGAGTGTTTTCTTCTCTCTCTCTCCATGTAGCGACCATATCACGCCTTAATCAAGATAATAATATGGATGTATTGACCGAACCCGCTTGTTATACTGAGCTGGGGTAAGTTGGTCCCGCTCCCACTTATAATTGTTATAAGACAGAGCAGGAAATTGGGGAATACCAGGATTCCCATACCGCCCAAACGAAGAAAGTGCATGAGATGCATCTCCTTCGGGTGTGTTCATTACAAAGAACTGTTTCTCAATATCCTCTGCATCCTGGGTATATGATACCAGATCAGGATCCCAGATATGTAATCTGTTACATAGGGCTACCGAAAGGTAGAAAAACTGAGAACGGGTGATAAGTTTCATGAGACAGAAAACGGGGCAAGTGTTGCAGCCAAGTCTGTTGGTCACTGTCACCCTGTATTACCAGTACATTGATTCTGAACAAATGCTATTAGATACCGAACCTGATATACAAAATCATATCAGTCTCTTTATTAGTAAAGAAGGATATAATTTTGTATTGATGGATAATGTTTTGAACATTTCCTATATCAAAGGTTGATCGGTTCAGGCACGTTATCTAAAAGCATTGACGTTCTAAATCAAACTACAGTTCTTAGTATTCAGAACACACACAAGAGGAAGAGTTCAGAAATGAACGGATCCTTCTTGAGGCATTGTAGACTAGGTCATATCAATACGACCCGACTGGCTGAAGTTGCATTTTAGATGCATATTTAAATCAGTTTGAATTTACATCTTGTGAGACTTGCCAGTCATGTCACAAAGATTAGAAGACCATAGCCCTGTTTATTGGAAACAGAGAAAGAGTTAGTAAACTCTTGGGATTGATACATGATGGTGTATGTAAGGTCTCCTGTCAACACATGCCAGGACCGGTTCTTTATACTTCATTACGTTCTCTGATGATCTTTCAAGATTCAGTCATATGTTCCTGTTGAAACATAAGTCCGAACCTTTTGAGATATTCACAGAATATAAGTTAGAAGTAGAGAACCAAAATACGGGTATAAGTATTATGTCCTATGATAAGATCAGGGAGGAGAATACTTATGCATGGAATTCTTGGACTATTCTAAAAGAAAATGAGATTCTCTCTCAGTATTACTCCTCTGAATACACCACAGCACAACGGTGTATCAGGACGGAGCAATAGCACCGTATTAGATATGGTGTGCTCTATGATGAGTACTACTGAGTTACCCATTTCCTTTTGGGGTTGTGCACTTGTGAAGCTGCATACCTATTGAATAGGGTTCGAATCAAATCAGTGCCTACCACTCCATATAAGATATGGTGTGGGAAGAGCCTATCTCTTAAGAAAGTTAAGATTTGGGATTGTCCGGCCTATGTCAAAAGCAAAATCCGGACAAGATTGAGGCAAGGTCAGTTCCATAGAATTGGAAAGGTTCCAGCTATACAAAACTGCAGCTGATGATTTGACAGAACCAAAGGATTCAATAGTCCTCGACGAACCTCGGCCTCTCCGTCGAACTAGCAGGGTTCCTCATCCGCTTAAGAGATACTTCGATTTCTCGATGACAGTGGGAGCGAGGGATGCATCATGAGATGATAACCCAACTAGTTTCGAGCAGGCCATCGAGAGTAGGGACTCTGTTAGAATGGCTGGATGCTTAGCGATCTGAGATGGAATCCATGTACACCAACAAAGTATGGACTTTGGTTGCGCTATCTGAAGGGTTATATCCCCATGAGGAGCAAGTATATCTTGAGAAGATTACTTGGTGTAGATGGAAAGGTTAAGACTTTCAAAGCTAGACTTGTTAAAGGTTTTTGTCATCGACCAGGCTTGGATAATGATGAAACCTTTTCCAAGGGACTATGCATAAGTCCATCCAGATCCTACTTGCCATTGCTGCATACCATGACTACGATATCTGGTGGTTGGGTGCCATGACTGCTTTTCTAAAAAGATTTAGAAGAGAACGTTTATAAGCACACAGCCAGAGAGCTTTGTAAACAGTGGGAGCAGCGGAAACGTGTGCAAGTTGCTTTATAAGATAAAGCAGATATCGCGGAGTTGGAACGTCTGTTTTGATGAGCTAGTCAAAGCTTTTGACTTCATCAAAATGGTAGATGAACCTTGTATATACAAAAGGGTAGTAGGGAGTATGGTGGTGATCCTCGTAGAGTACGTGGATGACATACTCTTGATAGGAAAAGAGTTTCCTGTGCTACACTCGGTCAATCTCCGCTTATCACAAAGATTCTCCAAATAGGATAAAGGTGATACCTCCTAAATCCTAGGATTTGGATCTATGAGATAGATCTAAATAGATGTTAGGATTCTCACTAGCTGTAGTAAGATAATATCAATCGATCCTGGGGAGAATCACTGGAAAGGGTTCCAGGGTGATAAGGATGACTGAATATCAGTCGCAGGCATTGTCTTTACCCTCAGTGAAGGGATGGTATGTTGGAAGAGTTCCAAGCTAGATACCGTGGCAAACTAGACGATAAAGGCTGGTAACATCGCTATTAAAGATACTACCAAAGAGGCAGTTTGGGTGTATATTGGTTCATAAGATGAACTAGGTTCCTACCATTGTATGACAATGGATGTGTGGCTTTGGCCCATGAACCCTGGTCCCATCAGTGATCCAGACATATTCCGAGGCAGCATCACCTGATCATGGAGATAGTTGATCTCAAGACTGATCGAGGTTTGGAGAGTAGACTCGGAGGACAACACGGCGGATCCACTCACGAAGGCCTTTTTCCCAGAGAGAGACATATATGGGATGGTTGAGTATTAGATACTACAACCACTGCTACAGATGGCCCTAGTGCAAGTGGGAGATTGTTAGTTATATGTATGCCCTAGAGGCCATTACCGTACATTGGATGTATATTGTAGTGGATGCTGGGACATATATAGGTAGGACTTTCTTGCTCGACATGATAGTACGCTATCTGGTTGCTCTTTATCTTAGCATGTATACTTTCTGTCTCTCTGTTAGCTGTTGATAAAGCCCTTAGGATGAGTACTCGACTTCCAGGACTATGATGTAGATCATACTAGTGGGGCCTGGGTAGTCCATGAGTACATCCTTCATTCTTCCTAGTCGTGGGAATATCGGGACGGGGCATCGATATTCCAGAGTAGACTAGCGTATATCTTCTCGACCCATGTGATGGGCGATGGATGATTCCATATCCAATGGTGTTTGACATCAGAGATGGTATGCGGGTGCTCAGTGGGGACTGGGTACACTGAACGGACTCGCCGAGAACTCCCAGATGGTATTATACCTCACGTCAGATGGCAGTTCTCTGGTGACACTGGTGCAGCTTAGTCTGTTGACCCGAGATCGTCATAGAGTCTTGTGTGTCTCCCACTGTGCTTTGATTTCTACCCTACCACGGCTCTACTGAGTTGTGCAAACAGGTGGTTGTTGGGTACAGTCCCGATTCACATGGAGGCAATGAGCGATAGGAGGGGATTCGTCTCTCCCGGTATTGGGGGTTGATGTTGCGCTATGCACGACTGGACATAACAGGAAATCCCTGGCCAGGGTTGCAGTGATATACTGGTAAGAGTTATCAGTAGTTTCACGATTGTTATGGACCTTATATCGGCATGACTTATCAAGCTATTGGGGTCTGACGTTTACCACCCCTAGGCGAGATATGCGACATATCAGACGAACTGACCGGACTGTACGGTAAGTGTTACTGGATGGATTCACAGGAGTGTGAGCGGGCTTGCTCGTTGATCTTCTGATCGCTCAATACACGGGTGGCCGTTACGTTTAGCAGACCGCTTGCGGCTTGTGGGTGTTTGATATGATCATCACCTGCTGCCGGCGTATTGACGAGTCTTTAGAGTCCTACACAGAGGTTTCTTGGCTCAAGCAAAACGAAATAGGAGCGCATATGAGATATGTGCGGGACCGAGAATAATACCAGTATAAGATACTGGATTCTATTCTTGCGATTTGTAACATTGATCGGTTATATGCGATATAGCCGGGTTATCGGATCAAGTGTTGATTCGGTAATTTGTTACTATTGATATTAGTCGGTTATATGCGATATGACTGGATCATTAAAACAAGTGTCGATTTAATGATTTAATATATAATTATATATTTGATATATTACTTTACGTTAACTAGTATTGGTTCACTTAAGATGGATTTTCTCACTTGATGTGCACATTGTATATATGATATAGTTTTGTGCACTAGTTTGTATCATGTTTGATGATACATGCAAACTTGGGTGTATGTTTGATTTGAACCATGTTTAGATTAATGGTTATGGTTTTAATTATTCACTTATTCATTTTATTTATTTTCTTTATTTCTTTTGGCTAAAATGAAATGGTTGCTAATTTTGTCTTTTGTGGAAGCTTCATGAAGCTTTGAATTAGTAACCATTTTGTTTTATATTTAAACCTAACCATTAGCTAAACTAAGGTTTGCTCTCTACAAGAGTTAAATCTAACCCAAGGTTGCATTATGATAAGATCAATTTGATTTTATTATTCATTCATCATTCTCATGATATTCTTCTTCTTCTTATTCTTCATCTTCATCAAGAAGAAGAAACTTTGCTACCTCCAATGGTGAAATGATCAAAAGAGTGAGAAATCCAAATCTAAAGTCAACCCACTTCCTATTTCTTCATCCTCTACTACTTTCCATGTAGTAGAGTGTGTTGTCTTCACAAGTTTCTTGACTTGGCGAAGGCGGAGCTCGAGTTTGAGTTGCCTCGACGTAGATCATCTTCGGCATCGAAGTCAACGACCTAGCCCGATCATTTCTCCGACGAAACCATTGCCGGAGTCCGGGATCCGATGATCGCAGCGAAGAGACATCGTCACGGAGCTATGGAGGTAGACTACCGGATCTACAAAGGTTGTATTTTCCGTTCACTCTTAGTTAAGTTGTTAACTAGTTGCTTGTTATCGCCTATACCTCTAGTAACGATCTAGTTTAGGGTTCTTTGGCACACATAAATTTTGAATTGGACATGTTTGATCTATTGTGAGACCTCATGGGTGTGCTTAGGAACCCTACAATGATCACATCAAGCACCCCCAAGCCGCAAGAGATCAGCTAAACGTAACGGCAACCCGGGTATTGAGCGATTAGAAGAAAACAAGCGAACCTGTCAAAACTCCCGTCGAGCCAACTGGCAACACTACCGTACAGTCCGGTCTCTTCGTCAGATATGCTGCATATTAAGTCTAGGGATGGCATCGTCGACCCCAATAACTTAATAAGTCATGCTGATGTATGGCCTATAATCAGACCGAGAAACTACTAATAACACTTATCAGTAAATCTCAACAGCCCTGACCAGGGACTTACTGATATAGCCAATCGAGCACAACGCAACATCAACCCCCAATACCGGGAGAGACGAAACCCTTCCTATCACTCATTGCCTCCACATGTCTCAGGACTGTACCCAAAATCCACCTGTTTTCATGATTCAGCAAAGCCGTGGTAGGGTGGAAATCAAAGCACAATGGGAGAACATATGAGACTCTATGACGATCTTCGGTCTACAGACTAACCTGTACCAGTGTCACCTGAGAACTGCTATCTGACGATAGATATAATACCATATAGGAGTTCTCGGTGAGTCCGTCCAGTATACCCAGTCTCCACTGAGCACCCGCATATGATCTCGATGTCAAACATCAATGGATGTGGGAACATCCATCGCCCATCTGATGGGTCTAGTATCGTATACACTAGTCTACTCTAGAATATCGATGCCCTGTCTCGATACACCCACGACTAGGGACATTTCAGGATATGATTATAAACTACACATGTCCCATAGTATGATCTCCATCACAATCACAGTAGTCAAACAAATATCCTCAGGGCTTTATCAACATGTACAAATGAATAAAAGCATGATCAAGTGAACATGTCAGATAAAGAGTAACCAGATAGCATACTATCATGTCGAGCAAGAATGTCTCCTGAATATATATATAAATATATATATAAATATATACATATACACACACACACATACATGTAAAATACATCCACTATCATATAATTGCCTCTAGGGCATACATATATCCAACAAGCAGTTCTCTAGTGACACCGGTACAGGTTAGTCTGTCGACCCGAGATCGTCATAGAGTCTTGTATGATTTCCACTGTGCTTTGATTTCCACCATACCACGGTCAAGAGATCGTGCAAAAAGGTGGTTTTGGGGTACAGTCCCAAGTCACATGGAGGCAATGAGCGATAGGAGGGGATTCGTCTCTCCCGGTATTGGGAGTTGATGTTGCGCTATGCTCGATTGGCCATAACAGGAAATCCCTGGCCAGGGTTGCTGAGATCTACTGGTAAGTGTTATAAGTAGTTTCTTGAACCGTTATGGACCTTGAATCAGCCTTACTTATCCGGCTATTGGGGTCTGACGTTATACCACCCCTAGGCTGTGATATGCGACATATCTGACGAAGATACCAGACTGTACGGTAGTGTTACTGATTGGATTTGCAGGAGTATGAGCAGGCTTGCTTGTTGATCTTCTGATCGTTCAATACCCGGATGGCCGTTATGTTTAGCAGCCCGCTTGTGGCTTATAGGTGTTTGATATGATCATCACCTACTGCCGACGTATTGACGAGTCTTTAGAGTCCTACACAGAGGTTTCCTGGTTCATGCGAAACGGAGTAGGAGCACATATGGGATTTGTGCGGGGCCAAGATTAATACGTGTTTGTGATATCGTATTTTATTCTCGCGATATGTGACATCAGTCGGTTATATGTCATATAGCTGGGTTATCGGATCAAGTGTTAATTCGATAAGTTGTTACATTTGATATTAGTCGGTTATATGTGATATAGGCAGATTATTAAATCCAGTATTGATTTAATAATTTAATATATATGTAACATTTCAGAAAATATAAAATATTAATTTTGGAATTTAAAATTAAAATAATATATTTCCCGGAAACTGCCCGATTTGCGAAATTGGGGTTTCGAAAAAGGGTATAAATATATACCAATAATTATGAAATAAATGGAAATTAAAATGATTTATTCATTTAATAGTATATTTAAAGGATTTGGCAATTTTAAAAAAAGTTTTATATGCAGTTTCGATAAAAACCTGATTAGTGCACTGCTAATCGCGATTAAGCCAAATCCGTGTTTCTACAGTTTTTCATGGCTAGTGCACCATGTCATGTTACATTTTGGTTACATGTTATTTTTTTGTGTTATTTTGGGTATTTTATGGTTTGGTTTTAAAAGAAATGAGAAAAGAAAAGAGAAAAGGGTAAAAGGGTAAATAAATGAAAGAGTGGGTGAGAATAAGAGAGGAGAGAGAGGGGCTGCCTCATTTTCACCTCGCCCATCATTTTCTTCTCCTTCTTCTTCCTCACATCTCTCTACCTTTACCCCATGATATCATCTCAAAATATCCATCAAAACCCTAAACCCCTTTCATAAAATTTGATCACCTCCTTCTCCTCTGCACATTGGACCAAGAAAAGTTAGATTTTGACAACCTTGAGGAGCTAGGGTTTTTCTTGAGTTGCATCCATGAGGTATAATTTCTACCATTTAGTTAGTTTCAAGTTTCTTTATATTCTAGTTAGTTAGAAATGGGTTTAGGATGTGGATTTGTGAACTTGGAAAATCCTAGTGAGGGTTTAAGTGAAATTATAGATTGGTGATGATTGAGTGGCTGTTGAATGGCCGTTTAAGACCTGGGTTTGAGTATAGAGACCAGAATACGGATTTAGGAATTTATTATGTCGGTTTTGTGTTGAATTATAAGGGTATATGGGAATCTAGAGTAACCCGGAGACACTAAAAATAATTTAGCGAACACGGTGACACATGCAGGCACCCTGGAAGCTACCACAGAGACCCAAGACCCTAGCTCCACTAAATGACCACAGATTTAATCATTCTGGCTATAATTTGCGGCTAAAGTAGGGTGGATTTGATCCATGTTGGTTCCAGGGCTTGATCTTCAGTAAATTAGACCCTCCATATGTGTAGAATTGACCAATTTGGCCCAGGGTAAAATCTGGGAGCACATTGGGTTGTTTTTGGCTATGTTTTCCGTATTTTGGGATGCTTGGTTTTGGTATTGGGATTTGTATTTGGTCGTGTGGCGTTTGAAAGTCAACGACTAGGATTTTTAGTCGTGTTTTGCATGCGAAGCTATAGGTTTTAACCTATGAGCGGAACTTGTGCCGTTTTGGTTTCCGACTTGATTTTAATATGCAATTGCGATGTGTTATGATATGTAGGTATCCCACGAGGATTCCAAGACGGTGAAGAAGAGGATGGCGACATCGACATCGGCAAGCAAGAGCAAAGTGAGTAGATCTATATCTACCGGGGAAGTCGGGTGGATGGCATATAGCACCCCCGCAAAGTTTTGATGGAAACTGATTTATAGAATATGGTTAAGGAAACCTAGATTTGGAAACTAGGGTTAGAGTTAAATGATAGTTAGTGAAACCATATTAGAAACTAAAGATAGTTAGAAATGATATAATACGGCTAATATGTGATGACGGAATTTGAGGATGATGTTTGACTATATTGCCGTTTAGGATACTATAGGACTAGATAGTCGACATAGATGTGTCATCCGAACCATACATATTTCTAAAATGAAGTGTCATATGCATCTTTTAAACAGATACCTTGAGGGACGTTACGGAATTTCAAATGATATCTTTTCCTTAAAAACACAGTAACCCCTATTTTCAAAAACTACGACTCGCTCTTTAAAAATCTAATTGTATGGTTCGGGTGTGTGTGTTAGATTAGATACTTATACTTTTAGTGGAGATAGAATGTTTATGTAAACTCGACTTGATGTGAGGTATAAATGCGATGAAAGAATATAAGACGAATATGATGATATGATGATATTTTGGTATACGGATGCGAGTCGATTGAAATGGTTGATACCTTGTCTGTCCCCTGATATGAGATCGTTATGGATGTGATCTGGGACATAGGTATATAGTTACATTTATATATGTTGTGAAACATGTGTCATATGTCGTACGATGGATTATACCATACGTGATGTTGTGTGGCTAGATGCCGATTGATAGATAAGCCGACTCGGTCATATTAGATACGTATACCTGTCAGCATTTGCATATGATTTACCTTATGCTGCATTCATGTTTTTCGCATTTCATTATTTGTACCTGTGCTAGTACACCTGCACCATTATCGATGATGCGTATGTTACACGTACACAGATTTTCCAGCTCACACACTTCATCATCGATAATTGCCATATGACTACACAGTAGGATTGCTACATTATGATACGACTCTTTGCATAATTTACTTGCTATTGTTGCATATGCACTTTTTTACGATGTTGTATTTGACTTGGAGAAATTGGGAACCGCAGGATGTATTTTAAAAATGGGAATCATTTAAAAGAGCGGTTTTCCTTTAATATGCCATATTACTGTCCTATGTTGCATGATATTGAGATATGCTGTTTTCATGAGATTTCTGGATTTGAAAACCGTGGCTATTTCAAAAGAAAGTAAGTACTGTTTTAAAAAACCCGGTTTCTCTTGATATGATATTTCAGTGCGTCCACCATGCGTTTTCTCAGTTCTGAGACGTGTGACATGTGAAACCCGATCGAGGAGCTGGATGAGGCCGATTGAGATTACATGGTGGACCCGGTAAGGTACCCCGGGGCACGAAGCTCGAGGTGTAGACGATGAGCATGGCAGGGGCAGACTGCCTACCGGTGATAGCATTTGGACCTGGCGGTTATCTGGAGGATACCAACCGGAGTCATGAGTTAGATATAGGCCGATACGTATTGCCGGAGCCCGCGGGCCGACCCCGCAGATGATACGGAGCTTGAGATATATGAGGATTTACGTGCCGATGCTGGGCATAGGTTTCATGATGTTTTCGGATGTCGTGTTGGACACCCAGGTTCCATGATTTTGATGTGTCGCGAGGGACACCATTGATTTATATCCTCATACTTTCATGTACACTCCTTTATGATATTTACATGCATACAGTATTGATCATATGGGTGGAATAGATCCGCATGCATACATGCGTTGATTATACTGTTGGATGTTATCCACATGCTTATAGGTATTGACTACCTTGTTGGCACATATACAGACCCGGCCACCCTAGATATCATAGTATTACCTTCATGATATAGTTGTCCTAGGAGTCATTGTTTATTCGATTTCTACTTGTAGATATATTTCTATTCACGACTTGGCAACTCATCCCCGTTGTGCCACAGTTCTTGCAGGTAGACCGCAGGAATTAGTAGCGGCTTCGCTGGCACACAGTTGCATTTAGGTGTTTTGCATTGGTTGGTGGAACATTTGTATCGTACCCACTCTTGTATCTACATTTCATATTGTATCTAGTCAACTCCATCAATCGAAATTAGTAAATTGTATAAGTAATGAGACTTACTGGGATTGTGGTTGCGAGACTTAGGGCAAGGGGTTTTCCACTACTTGTGGTTTTTATATCTTTCTTTTCTTTATCTTTTGTGGTGATCTTCACCGTTGGGCGTCGTATACTTATTTATATTGTCTTGCGTGGTTGTGATCCGCCGTTTGGCGAAGTGCTAGCTCCCGCTTGGGGATGCCTTTATCATTATCTTGTATATGTGGTTTTGGACAAAAATATACAAAGGAGGTGCTGCGCAAATTTTCAAAAAGACGAATTATGTTTTTTTAAACTTGCATAATCTACTTGCATTTTCATGTTCCCTTTCTATGCATTAAGAAAACTTGATATCATTATACCTTTATTTCAAAACTTCACCTCCTTTATTTTCTTAAAAAGGTTTAGATTTCTATGTTTCAGCTTACTTGAATTCCGTTACTCCTTTAGACGTTGCGTGATTCAAGTGCTGGTCACGAGCTAATATTTTGGTTCGTGACAAAGTTGGTATCAAAGAGCTAGGTTTAACCTTGGTTCGAGTCTATGTTTGACTATGCGGAGTCTAGGGCGGGTATGTATTTCGGAACCTTGGCTTGACCTTATGGAACTTAGAATTGGACGGGAAGTATTAGACCCGAACTTTTGTTACATAGACTGACCCTGATTGATGGAGTAGGTAGCTTGAGTAGAGTGACGTACCGTACGTATGTTCCACAGCATATTTACGATACGATACTCCACTTAAGAAACCTTAGGATGTACATATTTTGAGATCTATGATTCTCTTCATACCCATGATTATACATCCATTTGAGATCCTTGATTCTATTTGTTTCCATGATCGTACTCCCATTGATGTTGTTCCTTCTTATGATCATGTATCCATTCTGGATCTGTCGTTTCCTTTCTTGCTGTTGATCTGCTTTCTTCGATACTCGATTGAGGTTCCTGTCACCATGGTTTGAGCGCAGTTTGAGCTGCTGCTAGTGTTGCGGTCAGGGTGAGCTCGTCTGGTACGAGGGCTGACCATTGTGTTTCTGGTGACATGGGAACGTCTCGAGTTAGTATTTATGTTGTGACCTCTTATGGAGGTGAGTGCTTGGTTTTACACCGGATGACCGAGCCATTGATTAAAGCTGCCAGTTGTGAGGGGACTTTTGATGTACAGCATACCTCAGAGATTATGATGTCGCCTACCGTGTAGACAGATGACCCAGCTGTTCCTGAGATTGATGGGTTGTCGCTTCCAAGGTTTACGAGCTGAGATTGCTGGAGCTTCTAAGCAGAGATGCGACAGATGATAGCTAGTCTATCCCGAGTTGAGAGATGAAGGTGATTCGTCAGATTGATGCGCCGACGCAGGCCCAGTTGAGTTGAAGATTTTCAGTATGGAGAGTCTTACTCAGATCTAGAGCAGACCGATCCAGAGAGGACCGCCGATGTATCGCCTTTCCAGGAGGATTCAGGCATTGTTTTGCGTGCGGACGGAGGGTATTCGCATGTCGTCTAGGCGAAGTTAAAAAGTTCGAGCGAGTGTCAGAAACCCATTTTTCGTAAGTTTAAAGTGTTCGGAGGAACATGCAGATAATTCTGTGGACCCTCTAGAAGAATGAAACCATAACTCGATATGATGACCATGGAATCGGTTTTCAACCTTAGGGTTTGCAGCAGTTTAGCGGTGCCATCAGTGAGGCTTAGGTTTGCCCTTCTACGGCTAGTCCAGAGGTACTATGGTATGTACCAGATATTTTTGGACTGTGCTCAGGTGTTGAGACTTCGGGAAATTTTAGGATCTTGATGACTCGATCGAAAAGTTTAACGTCGTCCGGATATCATGTGATAAGAGACCGGTAAGCTGACCATCTTCGGATAGAAGACCTCACCAAGATGCGTTGTGAGTTGATCAAGGACGGACGAGTATTGAGTATTCCTCCGATGGTTGGGACGAGTTCCCAAGGACGTGTTCGGCTAGATATCTTCTACATAGTGATGAAGATACCGAGTTTGTGACTTCGAGTCCGTATGAGAGACTCCGGATTGACCGTGGCCGAGGACAGTTGCAGTGCGCAGATAGCATGGCGTGACGTCATAGTGGGCGATGGTACTGATGAGTGGAACCAGAGGTTCGTGCGAGACGCTGACGAGCTGTTGTCACTCCCCGTCGAGTTTAGAGAGCTGATATGCATACAGAGGAGTTGGGATGCGATCAGTTCCCGAGGAAATGTTGTGGTGAGGATGCAGATGTACAGAGAATGAGAAAGTATTATGTAAGGGTACCAGCCTCCGTACAGTTCGGCATAGGCGAGATCGGAAGAGTCCTTCAGCGGGATTCCTTCCAGGACACTGTGTTAGTTATGTATATGCCTTAGAGGCCATTGTTTTACATATGATGTATATTATAATGGATGCTTAGACATATATAGAGAGGACTTTCTTGCTCGTCATGATAGTATGCTATTTGGTTTTCCTTTATCTTAACATGTTGACTTATATTAGTTTACTGTCTTACTCTCACATGTTGATAAAGCCCTTAGGATATGTACTCGACTACTGGGACTATGATGAGATCATACTAGTGGGTCCATGGTAGTCGATGAGTACATCCTATAACTGTTCCTAGTCGAGGGTGTATCGAGACAGGGCATCGATACACCAGAGTAGACTAGCGTATACGCATCTTGACCCATATGATGGGTGATGGATGATCCCATATCCATCGGTGTTTTGACATCAGAGATGGTGTATGGGTGCTCAGTGGAGACTGGGTACACTGGACGGACTCGCCGAGAACTCCCAGATGGTGATATACCACACGTCAGATGGCAGTTCTCCGGTGACACTGGTACAGGGTAGTCTGTAGAACCAAGATCGTCATAGAGTCTTGTGTGATTTCCACTGTGCTTTGATTTCCACCTTACCACGTCCATGAGTGCGTGCAAAACGGTGGCTTTTGGGTGCAGTCCCGAATCACTTGGAGGCAATGAGCGATAGGAGGGGATTCGTTTCTCCCAGTATAGGGAGTTGATGTTGTGCTGTGTTCGATTGGCTATAACTGGAAGTCCCTGGCCAGGGCTGATATAGAGATTTACTGGTAAGTGTTACCAGTAGTTTCTCGACCTGTTATGAGCCTCACATCGACACGACTTATCGGTTACTGGGGTCTGACGTATACCACCCCTAGACTAGATATGCAACATATCAGACGAAGAGACCGGACTGTACGGGAGTGTTACTGATTGGATTCATAGGAGAATGTACATGCTCGCTTGTTGATCTTCTGATTGCTCAATACCTGGGTGGCTGTTACGTTTAGCTGACCGCTTGCAGCTTGTGGGTGTTTGATATGATCATCACCTACTGTCGGCGTATTGACGATTCTTTAGAGTCCTACATAGAGGTTTCTTGACTCAGGCAAAACGGAGTAGGAGCACATATGTGATATGTGCAGTACCGAGGATAATGCGATATGAGATACCGTATTATATTCTCGTGATATTTTGATATGAACCGGGTCATCGGATCAAGTGTTGATTCGATGAATCGGTACATGATATAATAGTCGGTTATATTCGATATAGCCGGATTGTCGGATCAAGTGTTGATTCGATAATTTAATGTATAATAATATATATGATATATTGCATTACATTATTTAATATAGGCTTGCTTTATTATTTCATTTTCTCACCAGGTAATACATTGATATACATACGATATATATTAATTGTATTATTTTCTTTTGTTACAAATAAATAATATATATGTGATATATATTATTGTAACATGATATGATTACTAATGCAACATGTTTAGTGGAGATTAAAAAAGGTTAGGGTTTGAATTGGGTTAGTTCTTTCTTGATGCTTCTAGAAGGATTTCTTTTGTCATGAGTTAAGATATTATGGTTGATATTTTCTAATGACTCATTCTTTAACCCAACCCAAACCCTACATGAGTTAGCCTTGTCATAGTTGACCATGGTTACATTATTAATCATATATCATTTCATTATTCATCACAAAAAGATTTATCCATTTTTCTTCTTCTTCTTCTTCTTCAACCTTGAGCTTTGAGAAAGGTTTCTAGGTTTTCATTTTGTGATGATTAAGAGTGAGAATTTGATAAGAAAAGAGAGCACAAATACTACTCCATCGTCCTCATCTAATCTAGCCAATTAGATTAGGGTGTTCATCTCATTAGAGAGAGAGAGAGAGCTTGAGTTATAGAAACATCGAGGTAGATCATCGGAGAAAAGGAAGACAACAAGCTAGCATGGATCGTTCGAGTTGTGGAGCCTCTCTTGAGTCCGGGAGATCGTGGATCGCGGCGAAGGGACTTCTACTCCGAGCTTATGAAGCGAAGGAGCGGACTACAAAGGTTGTAATCCCTCATCTTAGTTGTAAAGATGTTTACTTGCATGTTAAACCCTAATTATCTAGCAAAGATCCCGGCTTTGGGTTGTTCGGCACATCTAAATTTTTATTCGGGCATGGTTGATGCCTTGTTAACCTTTGTATGAGTGCCTAGGAACCCTACAGTGGTATCAAAGCCTAGCTAGAGCATTAGGCGACGTGTATACGAAGTTAAAACTCCGATCGAACCCCGAAACATCGAAAAAAAACCCTCTCTGGAAAATTTTTTAAAATGTGTTTTTTTCTGCATTAGAAATACTCAAAAAAATCAGCAGGGAATTCTAAGAATTACAATGAAACACGAGGCCAAAATACCATGAAGTCGCCGCGGAACCACGGCAGGAACCTGCTTCCCGCGGCAGTTCCGCGGCCGAACTTTGGCATTTTGGACACGTGTCTTCAGGGTAATATCCGTATGTGCTTGTAGCTGCTTCTGGGTATTTTTAATCACACTCAAGGGTCGAGTGTTCTGGGGATTATTTTGAACTCGTAGATTCGATCAGAAAATTTAACTTCGTTCTGTTTTCCGGATATTTTAGAAACTGTTAAAATGTTCGAACGGATATCATTAACTCACTTTTTCCCGACACGAAAAACTTTCAAGTGTTGAATTTTTCTTGAGTTTAAATCTTTCGGAAAAAAGTGCAAGTAACGCGGTGGACCCTCTAGAAGAACACAAAACTTAACTCGATTATGTGACCGTCTGAACCGCCTCTAAACCTTAGTGTTTAGGGCAGTACGGCGTGCCACATGTGAGGCGTTGGCTTGACCCTTCTACGGCTGGACCATTAGTACTGTGACATATTCGGGAATTGTTTGAACTCCTCTCAAGTGTTGAGCTATTTAGGAAATCTTGGGTATTTGATTCTTCGATCAGAAAGTTTACTATTTTCTATTTATCTGGAATATGATACAATATATGGAATTCATATAGTTAGGCATGAAATGCGAAGTATGTGATATTTCGGATTTACGATGTCTAAAGAGATTGTGGATTCCAAATGTTGTAGTTTTACACTTTCTTTTCTGTGACCGTAAGCGTAGTATGTGGGGTATCGCCGGCTTCGTTTCTATACATCAACGACAATCGGGATATGCATACTTGCTTACGTTGATGATATGAGATATTATGTGTTGTTGTGATATGTTATGTTGGATCGTCGTGTTCTGAATAGCCAGGGGTTTTATGTGAGAAGATTTGCATGCGAATCTGATGATTTGCATGACGCTAGACGGAGTTCGATTTTGAGTTTTGTACTCGTTTTCATGCACACATGACGCGCTGTGTGTTTCTGTATCTTCCGTGATTTCGGAGCCCTATTGATTTGAGCTGGTTATTGAAATGTTTTCGATTTTGGGGGTTCAAATTTAAATTCGGGGACCGAATTTATTTAAGTGGGGAAGATTGTAACATTTCAGAAAATATAAAATATTATTTTTGGAATTTAATATTATAATAATATATTTTCCGGAAACTGCCCGATTTGCGAAATTGGGGTTTTCGAAAAAGGGTATAAATATATACCAATAATTGTGAAATAAATGGAAATTAAAATGATTTATTCATTTAATAGTATATTTAAAGGATTTGGCAATTTTAAAAAAAGTTTTATATGCATTTTCGATAAAAACCCGATTAGTGCACTGCTAATCGCGATTAAGGCAAATCCGTATTTCTACTGTTTTTCATGGCTAGTGCACCATGTCATGTTGAATTTTGGTTACATGTTGTTTTCTTGTGTTATTTTGGGTATTTTATGGTTTGGTTTTAAAAGAAATAAGAAAAGAAAAGAGAAAAGGGAAAAAGGGTAAATAGATGAAAGAGTGGTGAGAATAAGAGAGGAAAGAGAGAGGGGTATCTCATTTTCACCTCCCCCATCATTTTCTTCTCCTTCTTCTTCCTCACTTCCCTCCACCTTCACCCCATGATATCATCTCAAAATATCCATCAAAACCCTAAACCCCTTTCATTAAATTTGATCACCTCCTTCTCCTCTACACACTGGACAAAGAAAAGTTAGATTTTGACAACCTTGAGAAGCTAGGGTTTTTCTTAAGTTGCATCCATGAGGTATAATTTCTACCATTTACTTTGTTTCGAGTTTCTTTATATTCTAGTTAGTTAGAAATGGGTTTAGGATGTGGATTTATGAACTTGGAAAATCCAAGTGAGGGTTTGAGTGAAATTGTGGATTGGTGATGATTGAGTGGTTGTTGAGTGGACGTTTAAGACCTGGGTTTGAGTATAAAGAATAGAATACGGATTTAGGAATTGATTATGTTGGTTTTGTGTTGAATTGTGAGGGTATATGGGAATCTGGAGTAACCCGGAGACACTAAAAATAATTTAGCGAACACAGTGACACATGCAGGCACCCAAGAAGCTACCACAGAGACACGAGACCCAAACTCCACCAAATGGCCGCAGATTTAATCATTCTGGCCGCAATTTATGGCCAGAGTTGGGTGGATTTGATCCATGTTGGTTCCAGGGCTTTATCTTCAGTAAATTAGACCCTTTATATATCCAGAATTGACCAATTTGGCCTAGGGTAAAATCTGGGAGCACATTGGGGTGTTTTTGGCTATGTTTTCCGTATTTTTGGATGCTTGGTTTTGGTATTGGGATTTGTATTTGGTCGTGTGGCGTTTGAACGTCAACGACTTGGATTTTTAGTTATGTTTTGCATGCGAAGTTATAGGTTTTAACATATGAGCGGAACTTGTGCCGTTTTGGTTTCCAACTTGATTTTAATATGCAATTGCGATGTGTTATGATATGTAGGTACCCCATGAGGATTTCAAGACGGTGAAGAAGAGAATGGCGACATCGACATCGGCAAGCAAGAGAAAAGTGAGTAGATCTATATCTACCGGGGAAGTCGGGTGGATAGCGTATAGCACCCCCGCAAAGTTTTGATGGAAACTGATTTATAGAATATGGTAAGGAAACCTAGATTTGGAAACTAGGGTTAGATTTAAATGATAGTTAGTGACACCATATTAGAAACTACTGATAATTATAAATGATATAATATGGTTAATATGTGATGACGGGATTTGAGGATGATGTTTGATGATATTGCCGTTTAGGATACTATAGGACTAGATAGTCGACGTAGATGTGTCATCCGAACCATACATATTTCTAAACTGAAGAGTCGTATATATCTTTTAAACATATACCTTGAGGGACGTTATGGAATTTCAAATGATATCTTTTCCTTAAAAACACCGTAACCCATATTTTCAAAAACCACGACTCGCTCTTTAAAAATCTGATTGTATGGTTCGGGTGTGTATGTTAGATTAGATACTTATACTTTTAGTGGAGATAGAATATTTATGTAAACTCTGTTAGATATGTATGCCCTAGAGGCCATTATTGTATAGTACTGGTTTGTATAATAAATTTTGGAGGCTTGGGATATATATATGGTTTTACGACAGTCTTGCTCGATATAGTAGTATGCTACTTGGTTTGTTTCTATCTTAATATGTGTATATGTTTCTTTTAACATATCGCTAAAAACATATTGGTAGAGCCCTTAGGATCTTTGCTCGACTACCGGCGTTGTGATGGCGATCACACTAGTGGGGGCTGGATAGTCTATAAGCACATCCTTATTTTGGTCTCTAGTCGTAGGATTATCGAGACAGGGCATCGATACTCCAGAGTAGACTAGTGCATACGCTTCTCTTCCCAGCGGGGGAGATGGTCTGTCCCACAGCCATCAGTACGTCGTACTGGAGATAGTATGCAGGTGCTCGTTAGGTTACGAGTACACTGGACAGGACTCGTCGGGAACTGTTGGTTGGTATTATACCTATCGTCAGTTAACAGTTCCTAGGTGACATGAGTACAGCTTAGCCCGCTGACTTGACACTGTCACTTCACCTCGAGTGTGTTCCCACTGTTCTTAGATTACTACCCTACCACGGCTCTACTGAGTCGTGCAAACAGGTAGTAGTTGGGTGCAGTCCCGAAGCACTTGGAGGCAGTGATGGTTAGACAGGATTCGTCTCTCCCGGTATTGGGGGTTGATATCGCGCTGTGTCTAGGAGAGCCATTACACAAAGTCCCTGGCCAGGGCAAGCGAGAATTGCTGGTAGGTTTTCCAGTAGATTCTCAGGGTGTTTTGGGCTACACTCCGACACGACTTGTACCGCTATTAGGGGACTGACGTTTACCGTCCCCCTAGGCCCGCCATGCGATACTCTAAGACGAACAGACCGGACTGTACGGAGATTGTCACATACAGGCTCAGTGGGAGTTCGGATGAGTTCACCTCATTAGTCTTCTTATCGGCATCTACCTGGGGACCGTTACATACAACTAGTGCCGCTTGCGGTCTGTGGTTAAACCCACTGCCAGCGTAGTGTCGAGTCTTTAGAGTCCCACACCGAGGGTTATTCGCTTTTGGGCAAAACAGAGTAGAGGTCGCATGGTTTTGCGACGGGGTTCGTTCACATCCGTGCACTTATGCACGTTTGGTGTCCGGACAGTTATTACTAGTGGGCTTTGGTTTAAGCCAGATCCTAGTATATGTTTTGGGGTTGGTTTTATCTCATTGTATTCGTGTTCCTCGGATCACGGATGCGGATGTGTATGTAGGGTTACTAGGCACACTAACAAGGCTCTACAAGGCATCGACCATGCCGGATTAAAATTTTAGCCGTGCCCAATAACTCTAAACAAGATCGTATACTAGAGATTAGGCGAACAAATGCAAGTAAATCACATTTACACTAAGTGAATACGAAAATACAACCTTTGTAGATCGGTCCTTCACTTCTAAAGCTCCTTGATGTAGTCCCTTCGCTGCGATCATCGGCTCCCGGTCTCTCGGACGGCTCCATGAGAAAGTTGCAACGGGATTGCTTGAAGTCTTCGAGGCCGAAGATGATCTACGTCGAGGGAATACGGACTCAAGCTTCTACTTCACTAACCAAACAATTAGTGAAGCAAACACCCTAAACTAAAGTGCTAGTCTAGTAGAGGATGGTGAGATAGGAAATGGGTACACTTTAGAATTTCATTTCTCACTTTGTATCTCTCTCTTTATCAAACCCTAAAAAGAAAATCTTGAGGAAGAAGAAGATGAGCTCAAATGAGAATGGATAATGATCAAGAGAGAGAATCAACTAACCATGGTGAGTGAGTATCATATACTAACTCATGTAGAGACTTTACCATGGCTAATTACATTGGTTAGGTTAATTAATATCTTAAGTAAAACAAAACAAGTGGACTAAGTCAATGCAACATAAGCTTCAAGAAGCTTTATGCATTTTAGCTCATTATCCATTTGTTTTTGAATTAATTTAAATATAAAAACCTAAACCTATAATTAGTATGGTATAAGTCTTGTACACCCATGATACTTGTATCAATAACCATGATACAATAAAGAACACAAATAAATATATATCACATATATATTAACTTGTGCACAAGTGAGAAAAACAAATGCATAAGTGAACCAATGTTAGTTAATGTAAATTAGTATATCACATATACAATTATACACTAAATTATTAAATCAACACTTGACTTAATAATCCGGTTATATTATATATAACCGACTAACATACAATGTATCGATTTATCGAATCAACCCTCGATTCGATAACTAGGTTATATCGCATACAACCGATCGATACAAACATCACGAGAATAGAATACGGTATAACATACATGAATTATTCTCGGTCCCGCACATATCACATATGCACTCCTATTTCGTTTTGCCTCAGCCAGTACAACCTCTATATAGGACTCTAAAGACTCGTCAATACACCGACAGTAGGTGATGATCATATCAAGCACCTACAAGCCGTCAGCGGTACTAGCTGGACGTAACGGCTACCCGGGTATTGAGAGATCAGAAGATCAGCAAGCAATCCCACTCCAACTCCTGTAAAAGCCCGACAGTGACACTACCGTACAGTCCGGTCTCCTTGTCTGATATGTCGCATATCAAGTCTAGGGGTGGTAAACGTCAGACCCCAATAACCGATAAGTCATGCCCATGTGAGGCTCATAACGGGTCGAGAAACTACTGGTAACACTTACCAGTAAATCTCTAAACCAGCCCTGGCCAGGGACTTCCCTATTATGGCTAATCGAGCATAGCGCAACATCAACCTGTTCATATCAGATTTTTGCATTTTCATACCGCCCAATTTTTATCACATTGCATATCCGTAGATACTCTTGAGCCGTGTTTGCTAGTCAATTGCAGGATACAGGTTCTCGGTTCCAAAACGATGAAATTCATGGAAAACACGAAAAAATCCGGGTTCTTGCCGACCACAGATAAAACACGGTCTCCGTCCCTCATCCGTATGTTGCCAGATACAAGTAGGAAAACAAAATGTCAAATCTATGCACAAGGCTCAATGGTGGCACAAGATCCAAGAGATCTACGCGGAGCTCGAGACAATCATGACAAAATCTTGACAAAAAGTCCACCTTTCCCTCAACAGAAATTCTGGAAAATTCGTGAAGCAATTGTGGGAAAATACATATACCAGAAAGAAGCTCACATCAAACCAGGGTCCCACCAAGTTTACCCAAGTCCAATTCATCTATACGGCCGCAGAAGCGCGGCCAAAGAGGGGTTTTGGCCGCGCTTCCGCGGCCGTTCTGGCGCCAAGTGCGCAGGGTTTTGGGGGGTAGGTTGGTAATTTCATATGGGCCTGTATTGTTGCCCTAGTTTCTCATTTTCCAGCCTATAAATACCCCAGAATTCTGTGAAGTAAGGGGTCCATAATCTTGTATTTTTCTTTGCTAGGTTTTAGTACATGTTCTTCTTCCTCTTCTCACCTCTTCTCCATTAAACTTGTAAGTGAGCTTTTGAGTGAAGAGTGATGAATAAAGAAGACCATTTTTATTATCATGCTTGTCTCTTTCTTTACTTGTTATAATTGTTGTAATTTTAATTGTTAAGTAGTTGTTGTTATTTCCTTGTTGTTTGTTTCTTCTCTCTTTTTCTTTATCCTTTCATACGACAATGATACTTACGCTTGATCCTCACCAAGGTGAGGTCGCAAACAGTTAGTCGTATTCTTCTAATCTCTTTCTTTCTATCTTCCTCTTTTGTGTTGTTTTATTTTTCCGTATTATGAAGTGTGAGTAGTTCTATACTTGTTAGGGTAGGATAAGGGAAGTTTGAGAGAAGGAAATCTCTCTCACTCTTTCCTTGCCCAACAACTTAAATCAACTCCCGTTAACCCAACCACAATCCGCTCCTTACGGCACCCTATCCTACATGATAGCGGTGATTCCGTAGTGAGACCGGTTGTGGTTGAATTAACCGGAGGTTATGGATAAGAGCCAAGAACGGACGGACAAGCACCAAAAGGAAGGACTATGCGTTGGAAAGCCTAGCTTATACTCGCAAGTTCCTTCCTAGTCGTGCTAATCCCCGTTGTTGCCGATTACCGTAACACCGATATTAAGTGGGGCAACGAAAGATGTGGAGACTCCTAACTCAAACTAACCTAATCCTAACCCTAACAAGCTCTCTTTAAATATCAACTCAACACTTAGTTAACTACAAACAAAATCTGAACAACCGGACTTAACTCGTCGAAAAACACATAGAAAAAGATTCCCATCTCCCTGCGGATGACCCGTACTCAACCGGCTAGCTACGTGCGAAACCGTCTTGATTGCGGTATTTAAACTAGAACTTGAACACGCTCCTATCCTATCAATCAAATGGCGCCGTTGCCGGGGAGACGGTAGTCTATTTCTAAGTGAAATTTCGGGTTAATTTGTGAATATAAAAACAACCTAAAACAAAAAAAAAAAATATACTTTGTAAAAATCATCTTGTTATTCTTGATTAGTTTTTGTGCAAGTGTGCAGGAAATACGAAGCTCAAGATCGACGCCTAAGACGTTGGAAGTACGGAGTTCAAGTACAGTGCCAAAGACGTGGGAAGATAGACCCACATTTCGCGGCTACACCGCGACGGACAAAACGAAGTATACGGTCTACTGTCAAAATCTGGAGCAGATACAGTGAGCAACTAAAAATTCCACACATCCATAAAGACAGAGGACACCAAACAGAGCCCACACCAGAAAAATGAACCACCAACACCTCATTTGCGCCGCGGAACCGCGGCATTAGGCCCTTTTTGCCGCCCTTCCGCGGCCACTTGGTGGGGTCAGGCTGCCATATTTTCTCTGTAAGTCCCTCTTTCTCTCTCCACTCCTCTGGACTCCACTGAACTGTGTTTTCTGCAGGCTTCTTTGCGCAAATTCTTCTCCCCCTTCCAATAAACTGTTCTTGTGCAGGATTCTTTGCGCCGCAAATAAAAATTGTTTGCTGTTGATATTGTTACTGTTTTGCATTCTTTTAATACGGACTTAAGGGGCTTGAAACCAATCCAGATTGGGTGGGGATTTCATCACCCTTCCCAGGACCCCGGAAATCACTAAAGCATATGCATTGTCCATTGTAAATTAAAAAATACTAGACTTCAGCCCTAAGGACTTCGCGCTCATTAGGAGAAGATAAACCTTGTTTAGAACCTTGCTTAACCGTATATTGTTTACGGGGTGTCTAGGAAAGTGTTAAAGGCGCAACCGCCGAAAGAGAAAGGGTTATTTA
The DNA here is from genome assembly GCA_030015575.1 of Agapanthus africanus. Taxonomy (NCBI): domain Eukaryota; kingdom Viridiplantae; phylum Streptophyta; class Magnoliopsida; order Asparagales; family Amaryllidaceae; genus Agapanthus; species Agapanthus africanus. The sequence goes on from JASDDO010000029.1 coordinate 62,634,136, forward strand.
ATTAAGGAACTTCGCGAAAGCGTTGGACAACCTCCCCTTATCTCTGCACTTACCTGGCCTCGTGATCAGTGTATTTTTAAGCTTGTTTCTCGACACTGTTTAACTTCGACAATCAAGTTCAGGAGCAGGTCTAGTAGACCTAGGTTACCCTAGATCTAGGTGTGATTGTGCATATCTTGTTTGTGATTGCTTAAGCCGTATTCCCGTACATACTTCTGTAAATCTTTTTCCAAAAAAAAAAAAAAAAGAAAAAATCAAAAACTTTTACAAAAACTTGCCCTTTTGTCGCCAAATCCATTTTCACCCAACACCCATCGCCTTTCTTCATTGACGTTTTCTTACCCTCACCTTCTTCGCTTTGACTATACTAAACTCGTTTAGTGTATGTCCGCTTGGACTCGGGACACTAGCGCCCGTCTAGTCCGCGTTACGTTAGTCGCGACCGACTACGCGATCGACTCAGAAGTCGATACTCCGTCCACTCCTCTTTCACCCCTTCCTTTGCCGGCCAACTCCGACGTTGACCGGAATTCTGTTCATACATCTTCACCTTCACCTTCACCTTCACCAACCTCTTCTTCCGCGATGTCGGGATTTAATCCGAACATCTCGTTGACCACCCCGGGATTGGCTCCACCTCCTATGGAGACCAATCTCCCACCACCTCCGCCTGTTGTAGCGCCGCAGCGAATTGCGCTCCAGGATCGTTTCTACCCTACCCGTTCTGCACTTCCAACCTGCCTTTCTCTTCCTCCGGCCAATGGGGACAACTTTGAAATTAAGCCCCATTTCATCAACATGCTTCCACGTTTTCATGGGCTTGAATCTGAAGATGCCTATATCTTCATTAACAAATTTCAAAACGTCTGTGCCATGATGAAAACAACCCAGCTGTCGGACGATGCTATACGTCTACGGGTCATTCCGTTCACTTTATGCGATCTCGCAGAAAAATGGCTGTATAGCACCGCTTCCCACTCAATCACCAGCTGGGACGAGTTTGTTAAAGCGTTTCTAAAAAAATTCTACCCAAATCATAAGACCGCAAGAATTCGAAATGAGATCAACCAATTCTCCCAGCTTCCTTCTGAACCCTTTTGGAAGTGCTTTGACCGATACAAAGACCTTCTTGTTCAGTGTCCTCACCACGGTATAGAGAAATGGCAACTCTGCCAAACCTTATACGAGGGACTGAACCCAGCAACGAAGCAGTTGCTGGAAACCATCTGTCAGGGCCACTTCCTATCCAAATCTGACGAGGAAGCGTGGCAGTTCTTTGACGATCTTGCGGAGCAAACGCTACAGTGGGAGAGCACCAGACCGACTCCTTCTTCTTCTTCTACCTCCACTTCTACCGGTCAGTCTAGGGTAGGAATTCACCAGCTTGATGTCTCTATTGCGATGAGAGCTGAAATGGCTGCAATAAAAAAAAAGCTTGAAGCAATAGAGAGCAAATTTTCTTCTCCTACTCCTGCCCCTGTTCTCCCCCTTCGTACCATCTGCGCTTGTTGTTCCGATCCGTCCCACTTGACCGAAGAGTGTCCTTACAATCCACCCTCGCAAGGACAGGATCAGGTTAATGCATTCCAGCAAAGACCGAGGAATGATCCATACTCTTCCACCTTCAATCCCGGTTGGAGGAACCACCCCAATTTCGCCTGGAATCAGAATCAGAATCAATTCCAGGGCAACAATTTCCAAAGGGCCCCTCCACCGCAACAACAAGCGCAACAACAAACTCAGTATCAGCAGCCCTTCCAACCCCAGCCTTACCAAAACCAGACGAACAACTTTGCACCGAACAATTCCTTTCCACCAAACAACTTTGTTCCGTCGAACAACGATAAGGTTTCCTCGCTCGAGCGAAGTCTGGATGCGTTTGTTAAACAATCGACTCAATCCACCGCCAACATCCAGTCTTCGATCCAATCTTTAGTGCAACACACCGCCGCACACGGGCAGAGCATCAAGACCATCGAGGCCCAGATTGCACAGCTGAACGCGGCCTTGAGCGAGCGAGAGAAGGGGAAGCTCCCGTCCCAGCCACTTCCAAATCCCGGCCACCCACATAATGCACATGTTGCTCTTGAACAACAAAACCATAATGTGAGTGCCGTGACCACACTGAGATCGGGGAGGGTGCTGCAAAACAACATTGGCAGACGGATCAACAATGACACCCCGGCCGCTGTTTCTTCTTCTTCTGCTTCTTCTTCTTCTTCTTCGTCTTCCGAGCCTATTCTCCGTTCTTCACAAGGCTCTCCCTCTTCTTCTTCTGCTCTGAACGGACCCACTTCTCACTCCACGAAAACACCTATTCTGGGATCTGTTCCAACTCCAAAATCTCCTCCTCCAGCTTTAGACTCAACGAATTTTCAAAATGTTCCATTTCCAAACCGGTTGAGGTCTAACAAACAAAATCCACAAATGGAGAAGATTTTGGAGTTATTCAAGCAAGTTAACATTAACATTCCTCTTTTAGATGCTGTCCAACAAGTCCCTTCTTACGCGAAAATCTTAAAGGACTTGTGCACGAAAAAGAGGAAGTCTCAGGTACCCAAGAAAGTTTTCTTGGCTAGTGCTGTGAGTGATGCCCTTACCCAATCTTTACCACAAAAACGGAAGGACCCTGGCTGTCCTACGATTTCAATTACTATTGGGGATAAGAACATCAACCGCGCACTATTAGATCTTGGTGCCAGTGTTAACTTGCTTCCGTATTCAGTATACGAGCAATTAGGCGTCGGAGAGCTGAAACCCACACACTGCACTCTCCAGATGGCCGACCGATCGATCACCCATCCTAGGGGTGAGTTAGAGGATGTGTTAATCAAAGTCGGGGATTTCATATTCCCCGTCGACTTCATTGTCTTAGATACACAGCCTGTAGCTAACCCCCGGAATCAAATTCCGGTGATACTCGGTCGCCCATTTCTCGCAACCTCAAATGCTGTGATCAATTGTCGCAATGGTTCAATGAACCTCTCTTTTGGAAATATGACAATTGAACTCAACATTTTTAGGTTGGGGAATCAGCCCGCTGAACCTAATGCTCATATACTGGATGTTTGCTCGATCCAGGAGATCACACCAGAAGAGTGTGAATTCGAGGAGTTTCTGTTTGAACACGATGATCTTGACGCCACTAGTGCGTTTCTCTTCGAACCTGCTGCTGCTTCTGCGTCCGACAACGAATACGAGTGTTTCACGTTCTTGCACGATCTTAGCCGCGCACAACCCGAGTTTGAATCTTTTGACTTTCCGGATGAGTTACCTGAACCATCCAACTCGGTTGCCTACACTCGCTTTGAACCTTTGCTGGAGTCCTTTGAGTTCGAAACCTTTGCACCAGTCTTGCCTTCCATCATTTCACCTCCAACGCTCGAACTCAAGCCGTTGCCGTCTCACCTTAAGTACGCTTACTTAGGTGAGAACGAGACCCTCCCTGTCATCATCTCGGCTTCTCTAGCTCCCGAGCAAGAGAAAGCCCTTCTCGCGGTCTTGCACAGCAACAGGCAAGCTTTTGGCTGGTCCATGGCGGACATCAAGGGGATTAGTCCCCTCATCGTTGAGCATCACATTCATCTGATGGATGATGCCAAACCAGCCCGGGATCCACAAAGACGTCTTAATCCAGTCATGAAGGAGGCTGTGAAGAAGGAGATCGTCAAATGTCTAGATAGTGGTATCATTTACCCTATCTCTGATAGCCAGTGGGTTAGCCCCATTCACGTTGTCCCCAAGAAGTCGGGCATCACGGTCATAACCAACGAAGAGAATGAGTTAATCCCTACTCGCACCCAAACCGGGTGGCGAGTTTGCATTGATTACAGAAAACTCAACGCTGCAACGCGGAAAGACCACTTTCCGCTACCTTTTATTGACCAGATGCTCGAACGATTGGCCGGACATGAGTACTATTGCTTTCTTGATGGCTACTCTGGCTATAATCAAATTCCCATCGCCGAAAAAGACCAGGACAAGACCACTTTCACTTGTCCTTTCGGCACGTTTGCATATCGACGCATGCCCTTTGGGTTATGCAATGCGCCCGCTACCTTCCAGCGGTGTATGATGGGGATTTTCTCAGACATGGTGGAGAAGTTTCTGGAGATTTTCATGGATGACTTCTCCATTTTCGGCGACTCCTTTGACGAGTGTTTGCTGCATCTTGACGCTGTCCTTACCCGATGTAAGGACAAGAATCTCACTTTGAACTGGGAGAAATGCCAGTTCATGGTGCGCGAAGGTATTGTCTTAGGACATATCATCTCGCAAAATGGCATAGAGGTTGACAAAGCAAAGATTGAGGTCATTTCCAATCTGCCTCCTCCCCGATGCGTCAGAGATATCCGAGCCTTCCTTGGCCATGCCGGTTTCTACAGACGGTTTATCAAGGACTTTAGCAAGATTGCTAGGCCCTTGACGCTTTTGCTGGCCAAGGACACGCCTTTCACCTTCGACTCGAGCTGTGTGACTGCATTCGAGTCACTGAAACGCTCACTCACTTCTGCTCCCGTTCTTTCTTCCCCTGACTGGACGCACCCATTCGAGATTATGTGCGATGCATCCGACTTTGCCATCGGTGCTGTCCTTGGACAGCACATCAACAAGATGCCGCACGTAATCTATTACGCAAGCCGAACCCTGAACGACGCCCAACTTAACTATACAACAACTGAGAAGGAATTCTTAGCTGTTGTATTTGCTTTAGAAAAGTTCAGGCCCTACCTCATCGGCTCTCCAGTCATTGTCTATACGGACCATTCAGCTCTGCGCTATCTTTTTGCGAAGAAAGATGCCAAGTCTCGGTTAATACGTTGGATCCTCTTGCTTCAAGAGTTTGACCTTGTCATTAAGGACAAACGAGGATGTGAAAACGTGGTTGCCGACCATCTCTCACGACTCCCTTCTTCGCCTTCGCTTCCAATTCCTATAAACGATGTTTTCCCGGATGAACAACTCTTGACAGTATCGTGCGAACCCTGGTTCGCAGATATTGTGAACTATTTGGCCACGGGATTACTACCGACCGAATGGTCGAGTCAGGACAGACTTCGCTTCTTATCCCAAGTAAAACACTTTTACTGGGACGAACCCTACTTGTTCAAGTACTGTCCCGACCAGATTATTCGTCGGTGTGTCCCTGATGAGGAATTCAAGAGTGTGCTGTCATTTTGCCACGATCAAGCATGTGGCGGGCATTTTGGGCCCAGAAAGACAGCCGAGAAGATCTTGCAATGTGGTTTCTACTGGCCACAACTTTTCAAAGACGCTCACGACTATTGCAAGACTTGCTCCCGGTGCCAACACATGGGCCGGATATCCCGGAGAAACGAGATGCCGCTCCAACCAATCTTGGTTGTGGAGATTTTCGATGTTTGGGGGATAGACTTCATGGGGCCGTTTCCCAGCTCTTTTGGGAACTTGTACATTCTTCTAGCTGTTGATTACGTCTCTAAATGGGTCGAGGCTGTGGCCAGCCGGACTAACGACAACAAGGTTGTCATTAGGTTCCTAAAAGAAAACATTTTCTCCCGGTTTGGCCACCCCCGAGCGATCATTAGCGACAATGGAAGTCATTTCTGCAATAGGACTTTCGAGGCCTTGATGCGGAAATACTCCATTAATCATAAGCTTTCTACGCCCTACCACCCCCAAACCTGCGGGCAGGCCGAAGTCTCAAATCGGCAAATCAAGCAGATACTGGAGAAGACGGTTTCCAAGAACCGTAAGGATTGGTCTTTGAAACTCACTGATGCCCTTTGGGCATTTAGAACCGCTTATAAGACCGACCTTGGCATGTCTCCCTATCGGCTTGTGTACGGAAAAGCCTGCCACCTGCCTGTCGAAATCGAGCATCGCGCGTTTTGGGCGATAAAAGAGCTGAATCTGTCTCTGGAGGACGCGGGCAGCCATCGGAAGCTGCAGCTGAACGAACTGAACGAGCTTAGGGATGAGGCTTACGACAACGCGGTTGTCATTAAGAATCGAACAAAGGTGTTTCATGATAAACACCTTTTGCGCAAAACCTTCGTACCTGGTCAGCAGGTACTTCTTTACGACACCCGACTTCACTTCCATCCTGGAAAGCTCCGATCTCGCTGGAAAGGACCGTATTTTGTGCGGAATGTGTATCCGCAGGGCGCTGTGGATTTGGAAAATCCAAAGGACGGTTCACTCTTCAAGGTCAATGGACACCGATGCAAACCGTACCTTAGCGCCGAACCAACAGAGGAGCTCCTGTTCTTACAGGAGCCGGTTTACCTTGCATGATCTTCCTCTGCCTACCTCCAAACTTCGGTTATCCAGCCAAGAACAGTGGACACTGTTCCAAATAAGTTTGGGGGTATGTACAAACCATTTTGTTTATATTTGTGTATATTCTTTTTCTTTAAAAACAAAAAAAAAAAAAATTGTGTATCGCTAAACGACAATTTTGAACCTTCAAACTGATCTCTTCATGCAACAACAGTGAGGACACTGTCCAGTTTAAGTTTGGGGGTACACTCGGTACGCATTTCTTACCTTCGCATTCATATGTATATTTTGCATCTGCATATTAAATCCATAAAAACCATAAAAATTTGAAAATTTTCCAAAAATATAAAAACTTTTTTTTCAAGTTAGCTTGTGGAAGAACTCTGATTCAACATTCGACGGTTTTTGTTTGAAAAAATAGGAATAACTAGATCTTATGTTTGGATTTTGAAAACCTGAAAGATAACTCTCCTTTGAAGTTAACTATAGCTGATATACGTCTTTACATCACACTACACGTGTCGTAAGATTTTGGGAATTAGATGACAATTCTTTCATGTTTGAACTTTTAAACAGATAAATGATTTTCTGAGGATCAAATAGGTTTGTTCTGAAATAAGTAATGTCAAGAATAGTTTATGAAGTAAAGCGAATATGAAGGAATGTTATTGATACCGTAATAGGAGCTAAGTCTGAAAAATAACCCATCTAAAACTTGATTGGAATGATTACACACCAAACCCACTAGACACGTCTTTTATCCAAAAAATATTTGAACTGCCGGTTATATCTCCGTTCGTATTAAATCAGCTGATTTTCACGCCATACTGTCTTTTGTTTTTGGACCTAGGTAACTTGAGTAATTAAGTCCGCCGGGGTGTTTCTACACCTAATGCCCTAAAACCAACTGGTTTGGGTGCATTGGCCCAAAGCTCGCTAAGAAGCCTAGAAAGTCCAGTTTAAAACAAAGTCAAGCAAGTGTTCTCTCCGGGTTAAAATTCCTAAGGGTTCTTTGTGTGAGAATAATCTTGATAAAAGACAGACTTTTATAAAAAATTTTACGGAGATGTGAAGGTTTTATTCTATGATAAAGACTATTGCACGTTCACAGTGGTGTGTATGAAATGAAAACAAGAAAAAGGTGGAGTGAAAAATACGACTTAGTTTCCTGTTAAGGAAGATAGAAATTCTGAAGTTGAAACCTTACTGGAAAACGAAACTTGAAAAATGCTTAACTCGTTATAAAACTTTTGTGATCCTTTTAAAATTGTTATCTGGGCTTTATTGTGCGACATGATGACGCTAATCGATCCTTCTGGAACTTAACGACACTATCCGCACTGCACGTAAAGACATATAAAATCTGTAGTTAAATAAGATGTGAGGTGTGAAAAATAAAGGTTCGATAATCTAGACTAAGGATTATAGAATTGTTATTTTCTAAAAACAAAACTTTAGGGTTTGAAACTTAGTCATTTTTACAAACCAACTTGACCGGATTTTGTGGGTAGTATCCGCTGAAAACCCTCAGGAGACAACACTCCTCCTACTAGGGACACCTAGAGGTTTAACGGCTTGTTGCACATGCTCAGTGCAATCGCGTTCCCTGCGAAAGTGAGGTTAGGAAATTTTTTGTGAATAAATGGACTTTGCTCGGGACGAGCAAATGATAAGTTTGGGGGTATTTGTTCATATCAGATTTTTACATTTTCATACCGCCCAATTTTTATCACATTGCATATCCGTAGATACTCTTGAGCCGTGTTTGCTAGTCAATTGCAGGATACAGGTTCTCGGTTCCAAAACGATGAAATTCATGGAAAACACGAAAAAATCCGGGTTCTTGCCGACCACAGATAAAACACGGTCTCCGTCCCTCATCCGTATGTTGCCAGATACAAGTAGGAAAACAAAATGTCAAATATATGCACAAGGCTCAATGGTGGCACAAGATCCAAGAGATCTACGCGGAGCTCGAGACAATCATGACAAAATCTTGACAAAAAGTCCACCTTTCCCTCAACAGAAATTCTGGAAAATTCGTGAAGCAATTGTGGGAAAATACATATACCAGAAAGAAGCTCACATCAAACCAGGGTCCCACCAAGTTTACCCAAGTCCAATTCATCTATACGGCCGCAGAAGCGCGGCCAAAGAGGGGTTTTGGCCGCGCTTCCGCGGCCGTTCTGGCGCCAAGTGCGCAGGGTTTTGGGGGGTAGGTTGGTAATTTCATATGGGCCTGTATCGTTGCCCTAGTTTCTCATTTTCCAGCCTATAAATACCCCAGAATTCTGTGAAGTAAGGGGTCCATAATCTTGTATTTTTCTTTGCTAGGTTTTAGTACATGTTCTTCTTCCTCTTCTCACCTCTTCTCCATTAAACTTGTAAGTGAGCTTTTGAGTGAAGAGTGATGAATAAAGAAGACCATTTTTATTATCATGCTTGTCTCTTTCTTTACTTGTTATAATTGTTGTAATTTTAATTGTTAAGTAGTTGTTGTTATTTCCTTGTTGTTTGTTTCTTCTCTCTTTTTCTTTATCCTTTCATACGACAATGATACTTACGCTTGATCCTCGCCAAGGTGAGGTCGCAAACAGTTAGTCGTATTCTTCTAATCTCTTTCTTTCTATCTTCCTCTTTTGTGTTGTTTTATTTTTCCGTATTATGAAGTGTGAGTAGTTCTATACTTGTTAGGGTAGGATAAGGGAAGTTTGAGAGAAGGAAATCTCTCTCACTCTTTCCTTGCCCAACAACTTAAATCAACTCCCGTTAACCCAACCACAATCCGCTCCTTACGGCACCCTATCCTACATGATAGCGGTGATTCCGTAGTGAGACCGGTTGTGGTTGAATTAACCGGAGGTTATGGATAAGAGCCAAGAACGGACGGACAAGTACCAAAAGGAAGGACTATGCGTTGGAAAGCCTAGCTTATACTCGCAAGTTCCTTCCTAGTCGTGCTAATCCCCGTTGTTGCCGATTACCGTAACACCGATATTAAGTGGGGCAACGAAAGATGTGGAGACTCCTAACTCAAACTAACCTAATCCTAACCCTAACAAGCTCTCTTTAAATATCAACTCAACACTTAGTTAACTACAAACAAAATCTGAACAACCGGACTTAACTCGTCGAAAAACACATAGAAAAAGATTCCCATCTCCCTGCGGATGACCCGTACTCAACCGGCTAGCTACGTGCGAAACCGTCTTGATTGCGGTATTTAAACTAGAACTTGAACACGCTCCTATCCTATCAATCACAACCCCCAATACCGGAAGAGACGAAACCTCTCCTATCGCTCATTGCCTCCATGTGACTCGGGACTGTACCTAAAAACCACCGTTTTGCATGCCCTCTTGGACGTGGTAAGGTGGAAATCAAAGCACAGTGGGAATCACACAAGACTCTATGACGATCTCGAGTCTACAGACTAACCTGTACCGGTGTCACCAGAGAACTGCCATCTGACGTAAGGTATAATACCATCTGGGAGTTCTCGGCGAGTCCGTCCGGTGTACCCAGTCTCTACTGAGCACCCGTATATCATCTCTGATGTCAAACACCAATGGATATGGGATCATCCATCGCCCATCTGTATGGGTCGAGAAGGTATACGCTAGTCTACTCTGGTATATCGATGCCCCGTCTCGATACACCCACGACTAGGGATCTTGAAGGATGTACTTATGGACTACCATGTCCCCACTAGTATGATCTGCATCATAGTCCAGGTAGTCAAGTACACATCCTAAAGGCTTTAACAACATGTAACAGAGAGACAACCAGTGTACATGTTAAGGTAAAGGGTAACCAGATAGCATACTATCATGTCGAGCAAGAAAGTCATCCCTATATATGTCCAAGCATCCACTACAATATACATCACATGTATAGTAATGGCCTCTAGGGCATACATGTAGGGCTCCTAGGCACTCTAATGACGTCTCACAAGGTATCAACCATGCCAATTTCAAATTTTTCCGGTGCCGAGAAACCCTAATACGGATCGTTAACTAGATTTTTAGGCGAAAAAGAAACTAGTTTACAACTAAACTAAAAGAACGGAAATACAACCTTTGTAGATCCGTTTCTCCACCTCCATAGCTCCGTGATGAAGTCCTCTCCGCTGTCCAAATCAAACCATGACTCTAGTATCGGCTTCATCGAAGAATGGGCGGGCTAGGTCATCGTCGACGATACCGAAGATGATCTACGTCGAGGCATCACTAGATCAAGCTCCACCTTCACTAAGCCATGAAACTTGTGAAGAAAACACACTCTACTACTTGGCAAGAGGTAGAGGATGAAGAAATAGGAAGTGGGTTCACTTTAGAATTGGATTTCTAACTCTTTTTCACAAGTTGCCATTGATGGAGGCAACCTTGCTTCAATGTTGAAGATGAAGAAGAAGAAGAAAGAATATCATAAGTATTATCCAAAATGAATAATAAAATGAATACTTATCATATCCTAACCTTGGTTAGGTGTAGAGAATAGACCATGGTAAGGTTTAATGGTTTAGGGTTAAGCATGAGACAAAATGGTCATGTAGTCAAAGCTTCATGAAGTTTCAACTACAAACAAAGAAAGCCACCATTTTCCTCATTTATCCTTTTCTTTTGCAAAAATAAACAAAATGGATAAATAAATGAATAAATGAATAAGTAAATAAAGCAAAAGAAACCCTAACCATTGACCAACCATGGTTTAAACTATACACCAAACAATCATGTATCATCAAACATGATACAATCAAATGCATAAAAGTATATCATATATACAATGTGCACTTCAAGTGAGAAAATCCTTTTTAAGTGAACCTATATTAGTTAATATAAAGTGATATATCAAATATATAATTATATATTAAATCATTAAATCAACACTGGATTTAACGACCCGGTCATATCGCATATAACCGACTAATATTAATAGTAACAACTTATCGAATCAACACTTGATCCGATAACCCGGCTATAACGCATATAACCGATCAATGTTACAAATCGCGAGAATCGAATACAGTATCACATACTGGTATTATTCTCGGTCCCGCACATATCTCATATGCGCTCCTATTTCGTTTCCCTTGAGCCAGGAAACCTCTGTGTAGGACTCTAAAGACTCGTCAATACGCCGGCAGCAGATGATGATCATATCAAGCACCCACAAGCCGCAAGCGGTCTGCTAAACGTAACGGCCACCTGGGTATTGAGCGATCAGAAGATCGACGAGCAAGCCCGCTCACACTCCTGTGAATCCAACCAGTAACACTTACCGTACAGTCCGGTCTGATCGTCTGATATGTCGCATATCTCGCCTAAGGATGGTAAACGTCAGACCCCAATAGCTCGATAAGTCGTGTCGATATGAGGCATATAACAGTTCGAGAAACTACTGGTAACACTTACCAGTAAATCTCAGCAACCCTGGCCAGGGATTTCCGGTTATAACCAATCGAACACAGCGCAACATCAACTCCCCATACCGGGAGAGACGAATCCCCTCCTATCGCTCATTGCCTCCATGTGATTCGGGACTGTACCCAAAAACCACCGTTTTGCACGCCCTCTTGGACATGGTAAGGTGGAAATCAAAGCACAGTGGGAATCACACAAGACTCTATGACGATCTCGGGTCAATAGACTACTCTATACCTGTGTCACCAGAGAACTGCCATCTGACGTAAGGTATAATACCATCTGGGAGTTCTCGGCGAGTCCGTCCAGTGTACCCAGTCTCCACTGAGCACCCGTATATCATCTCTGATGTCAAACACCAATGGATATGTGATCATCCATCGCCCATCTGTATGGGTCGAGAAGGTATACGCTAGTCTACTCTGGTATATCGATGCCCCGTCTCGATACACCCACGACTAGGGACCTTGAAGGATGTACTTATGGACTATCATGTGTAGGGTTCCTAGGCACACTATAGAGGTCGCACAAGGCATCGAACATGCCAATTTAAAATTTTATGGGTGCCGAGAAACCCTAATACGGATCGTCGGCTAGATTTCTAGGCGAAACTATAAACTACTTAACACTTTAACTAAAAGTTAGATTCTACAACCTTTGTAGATCCGGATATCCACTTCCTTAGCTCCACGTAGTGCTCCTCTCGCTGTCCTTTTCCAATCTTAGACTCGTTCATCGGTTTCATCGGGAAAGCGAGCGGAATAGGTCGTCGGCTTCGTGTCAAAGACGATCTACGTCGAAGCATCACAAGTTCAAGCTCCGACTTCACAAAGTTGTGAAACTTGTGAAGAAAACACCCAAAACAACTTAGCAAGAGGTAGAGGGTGAAGAAATAGGAGGTGGGTTCACTTTAGAATTGGATTTCTCACTTTAGAAATCAAGTTGCCATTGATGGCATCAAGCTTTCTCCTTGAAGATGAAGATGAAGAAGAAGAAAGAATATGATAAGTGTTGAGATAAAATAAAATTAAATCAATACATATCATAAAAAGAACCATAGATAAGTGTAGAGAGTTAACTAAGGTTAGAAGAATGGTTAGGGTTTAGTGTGAAGACAAAATGGTCACAAAGTCAAAGCTTCATGAAGCTTCAACAATGTTCAAGAATGAAAGCAACCATTTTGTATTCTTATCCCATTCTTTTTCCAAAAATGAATAAATAAAAGAATGGATAAATAAAAACCCTAATCACTTTCTTAACCTAAGTTAAATTCTATACACTTAACCAAATGAGCATGCATCATCAAACATGATACAAACATGTGCACAAAAATATATCACATATACAATTTGCACATCAAGTGAGAATATCCATTTAAAGTGAACCAATACTAGTTAATGCAAAGTAATATATCAAATATATAATTATACATTAAATCATTAAATCAACATTTGATTCAATGATCCGGTCATGTCGCACATAACCGACTAGAATCCAATGTATCGATTTATCGAATCTATGATTCGATAACTAGGTCATATCGAATATCACCAATCGAAACATATATCGCGAGAATGAAATGCGGTATCACATACATGCATTATTCTCGGTCCTGCACATATCTCATATGCGCTCCTATTTCGTTTCGCTTGAGCCAGGAAACCTCTGTGTAGGACTCTAAAGACTCGTCAATACGCCGGTAGCAGATGATGATCATATCAAGCACCCACAAGCCGCAAGCGGTCGGCTAAACGTAACGGCCACCCGGGTATTGAGCGATCAGAAGATCGACGAGCTAGCCCGCTCACACTCCTGTGAATCCAACCAGTAACACTTACCGTACAGTCCGGTCTGTTCATCTGATACGTCGCATATCAAGTCCAGGGGTGGTATACGTCAGACCCCAATAACCGATAAGTCGTGCCGATGTGAGGCTCATAACGGGTCGAGAAACTACTGGTAACACTTACCAGCAAATCTCTGATCAGCCCTGGCCAGGGACTTCCCTATTACGGCCAATCGAGCACAGCGCAACATCAACTCCCAATACCGGGAGAGACGAAACCCCTCCTATCGCTCATTGCCTCCATGTGACTCGGGACTGTACCCAAAGACCACCGTTTTGCACGCCCTCATGGACGTGGTAAGGTGGAGATCAAAGCACAGTGGGAATCACACAAGACTCTATGACGATCTCGGGTCTACAGACTAACCTGTACAAGTGTCACCTGAGAACTGCCATCTGACGTGAGGTATAATACCATCTGGGAGTTCTCGGCGAGTCCGTCCAGTGTACCCAGTCTCCACTGAGCACCCGCACACCATCTCTGATGTCAAACACCAATGGATATGGGATCATCCATCGCCCATCTCATGGGTCGAGAAGCGTATACGCTAGTCTACACTGGTATATCGATGCCCTGTCTCGATACACCCACGACTAGGGACCATGAAGGATGTACTTATGGACTACCATGTCCCCACTAGTATGATCTGCATCATAGTCCAGGTAGTCAAGTACACATCCTAAGGGATTTACCAACATGTAACTATAAGACAGTTTAAAGAGACTAGTGTACATGTTAAGATAAAGAGTAACCAGATAGCATACTATCATATCGAGCAAGAAAGTCATCTCTATATATGTCCAAGCATCCAATTTAATCTACATCATCTGTACAATACTGGCCTCTAGGGCATACATACAACTAACAATCTCCCACTTGCACTAGGGCCAGCTGCTGTAGTATCGCATACCGAGCATCCCGAAGAGTCTCTCAAACTGTATCTGGGGAATGGCCTTCGTGAGTGGATCCGCGGTGTTGTTCTTCGTGTCAACCCTCCTGACCTCGATCTCCCGGCGATCAACTATCTCCCGGATCAGGTGATACCGCCTCAGAATATGCCTGGATCGCTGATGGGACCTGGGTTCCTTGGCCAAAGCCACCGCTCCATTGTTATCGCAATACAAAGGTATTGGATGCTCAATGGATGGAACCACTCCAAGTTCAGTAATGAACTTCTTGATCCAGACAGCTTCTTTAGCAGCATCGTTGGCAGCGATGTATTCAGCCTCCATCGTCGAATCTGCCACGGTTTCCTGCTTGGAACTCTTCCAGCTAACCGCCCCTCCGTAAAGGGTAAAGACAAAACCCGACTGCGACTTAAAGTCGTCCTTATCACTCTGGAAGCTCGAATCGGTAAAGGACTCCACTTGGAGCTCTCCGTTACCATACACCAAGAACATATCTCTAGTCCTTCGTAAGTACTTGAGAATGCTCTTCACAGCTGTCCAGTGACTCTCTCCAGGATCAGCTTGATACCTGCTCACTACACTTAGTGAGTATGCTACATCGGGTCTGGTACATAGCATCGCATACATGATAGAGCCTACTGCCGAAGCATAGGGTATCCCTTGCATGCGAGCTCTCTCCAAATCAGTCTTAGGAGAAATCTCTTTGGAGAGAGTGACTCCAGAGATCGTGGGCAAGTTCCCACGCTTGGACTCTTCCATACTAAACCTCTTTAGTATGGTGTCAATGTACCTGGATTGGGACAATCCCAAAATCCTTTTGGATCTATCTCTATAGATCCTAATTCCCAATATGCAGGAGGCATCACCAAGATCTTTCATTGAGAATCTTTGTGATAAGAAGAGCTTGACCGATTGCAGCATAGGAATATCATTTCCTATCAAGAGTATGTCGTCCACGTACAATACGAGGAAGACAACCTTACTCTCTGCCTCCTTCTTGTAGATACAAGGTTCATCTGGGTTTTTGACGAAATCAAACTCTTTGATAACGACGTCAAAGCAGATGTTCCAACTCCGCGATGCTTGCTTTAATCCATAAATGGATTTAAGCAGCTTGCACACCTTCCCGCTGCTCCCACTATCTACGAAGCCCTCTTGCTGAGTCATGTACACGCACTCTTCTAAATCACCATTTAGAAAGGCGGTCTTAACATCCATTTGCCAGATTTCGTAATCATGATATGCAGCGATGGCAAGTATGATCCGGATGGATTTAAGCATAGCCACTGGAGAAAAGGTCTCGTCATAGTCCACACCTGGTCTTTGACGAAAACCCTTTGCTACAAGTCTAGCTTTGAAAGTCTCCACTTTCCCATTTACACCAAGTTTTTTCTTGAAGATCCACTTGCTCCCAATAGGTTTTACCCCTTCAGGAGCAACTTCCAAAGTCCATACTTTGTTGGTGTACATGGATTCCATCTCGGACCGCATAGCATCCAGCCATTTCACTGAGTCCCCACTCGTAATGGCCTGCTCGAAGCTAGTTGGGTCATCATCCTCCATGATGCAATCCTCACTGCCACCATCAATGAGAAAACCATAGTATCTCTCAGGTGGATGAGAAACCCTACTAGATCGGCGGAGAGGCTGGGGTACGTCGGGCACCACTGTATCCTCTGGTTCTACTAAATCGTTAGTTGCAGTTTGTGGTGCTGGAACCTCTTCCAGCTCTACCTCTTTGCCATTAATTTCTTTTGCAAGAAATTCCCTTTCCAAAAAGGTGGCATGTTGAGCAACAAACACTCTTTGTTCCTCAGCTTGGTAGAAAAAATATCCTTGAGAATTCTTAGGATATCCCACAAACTTGCAAAGGACTGATCGTGCCTCGAGTTTGTCCGGATTTTGCTTTTTGACATAGGCCGGACAACCCCATATCTTAATACGTTTAAAATATGGTCTCTTCCCACTCCATATCTCATATGGTGTGGTAGGTACAGATTTAGACGGAACCAGATTCAATAGGTATATGGCTGTCTCAAGCGCATACCCCTAAAAGGAAATAGGTAACTCAGCATTACTCATCATTGAACGCACCATATCTAATAGGGTGCGATTCCTTCGTTCCGATACACCGTTGTGCTGTGGTGTATAAGGAGGAGTAAGCTGAGAGAGAATCCCATTCTCTTTTAGATAATCCAGGAATTCACCGCTTAAGTATTCACCTCCTCGATCAGATCGAAGAACCTTAATACTTTTGCCCGTTTGGTTCTCTACCTCGTGCTTATATTCTTTGAATTTCTCAAAAGCTTCAGACTTGTGTTTCAATAGGAACACATGCCCGTATCTAGAGAGATCGTCAGTGAATGTAATGAAGTAGGAAGAACCATTTCTGGCGTGTGTAGACATTGGACCGCATACATCACTATGCACCAGTCCCAAGAGTTCAGTAACTCTTTCTCCGTGTCCCGTAAACGGAGTTTTGGTCATTTTTCCTTTGAGACATGAATGGCAAGTGTCATAAGATGATAATTTGAATGAATTCAAATATCCATTCTTATGCAACTTAGCTAGTCGTGTCTCATTGATATGGCCAAGTCTACAGTGCCACAAGAAGGATTCGTTCATTTCTGAGCTTTTCCTTTTGTATGTGTTTTGTATATTGAAGACTGTATTTTGATTGAGAATGAATATGCCATTATGTAGCGAGCCTGATGCAATCAACCTTTGATCCAGGAATATGTTCATAACATTATCCTTTACTACAAAATTATATCCTTCTTTACTTAATAAAGAAACTGATATAATGTTGCACATCATGTTCGGTATATAATAGCACTCATTCAGGACTAGTGTATTACCATTTGGTAATACCAGGTGATATATGCCAACTGCTTTGGCTGCAACATTTGCCCCATTCTCTACTTGAACGGAATGATCACCTTTTCCCAGTTCTCTACCTTTCCGTAGCCCATGTAACTGCTTACATATGTGGGATCCTGATCCGGTATCTAATACCCAGGACGTAGGGTGAACTGAGAAACAGTTCTCAATAACAAACACACCCGAAGAAGGTGCATCAACATGCACGTTCTCCGTCTGGGCGGTGTGAGAATCCAGATATTCTCCTGTTTCCTGTTCATTCTTATAACACTTATAAGATAGAACGGGTCCAACGTTCCCCTGCACAGTATAACATGCGGGATCGGTCAATACATCCATATTATTATCTTCATTAGGGCATGAAATGGTCGCTACCTGGAGAGAGAGAGAAGAAAACACTTTAGCGTATGCTCGTGCAAGATCAGATTGGTTATTATCTTATCTAATCAGGATGGCTCCCACTGCTTTTTATCAAATCTTCCTTCAAACCTTAAAAGGAAAGACTAGCCGGGATTAATTACACACTACAAGTTCGCCAATCTTTCAGCCAGGCCAGTGTCGGTACTTTGAGGGAGGTCCCCCGTGCTTTCGCACGAACCTAATTAATGTAACCCTCGTTTTCCCAGAGGCGTAACCTCGTTAACACCTTTCTAGACACCTACTTGATCGGCTAATTGTAATGTGTAAAACTCTCCCAGGAGTAACTCTTACTCGCAGTGGGTATCGGGATCCAACTATCTCATAGAAGGTATGCAATCTCATTGCAAATTTCAACACTTGAAATTCCCGATAATGCTTTTGCCCCTAGCGATCTATGACCTTGACTAAGTCAACAAACCATAAATCGCAAGTCAAGTTCAACCCGTACATTTCCCGATTGAATTAAACCCACCCGTACGACCCTTGACTGAGTCAACAAGGCCGTGCGAATGCTCTAATCCAATCACATCTCATGTTGTTACAGATAAACATAATTTAGCTACCATACACTATGCCTTGACTAAGTCAACAAACACAGCACGAATACTAAATAATATCTATCTGAAATGACGGAGGGCTACGCGGGTTCTTTCAGAAAAAACCATGAGCGTAATGAACTTGATATCGTTGTAGAATCGAATGAAGTTTTGAAATGGAGTGATTTTGAGGCTTTTCTAGTTTTGCTAAAGGGGTCACTCCCGGTGAAGGGATCGTCGGCCCTTTCCTCGTCGAATGAGGTGCGGGATATATCATATATATCACTGTGCAAAGCAAAAACTCTTAAAAGCAATCAAAGCCAAACCGAATGTGTAGCATCTGCCAGTTACTGCTAAAGGAGTCACTCCCGGTGAAGGGATCTCGGTCCTTTCCTCATCGA
Organism: Agapanthus africanus; assembly: GCA_030015575.1. Classification (NCBI taxonomy): domain Eukaryota; kingdom Viridiplantae; phylum Streptophyta; class Magnoliopsida; order Asparagales; family Amaryllidaceae; genus Agapanthus; species Agapanthus africanus. Next base: position 62,652,812 of record JASDDO010000029.1, read on the forward strand.
ATAAGGTGCAGGGTATATCATATATACCGCTATGCAAAGCAAGAACTGTAGCTACCTGTTTTGTTTAAAATTTGATTCTACAACATCTTAGGTTTCTTTTCTTTCATTAATCACATTAATGAAGTCCCATCATTTAAATACCTAAACATCACAGATAAATATGACGTACACTTATGCCATCCGCATTCGCCTCGATGTCCCCTCGTGCACCGTTAGGTTAGGTAACTAACGACAGAGCAGGGCAGGGCTAGTACGGGTGCAAAACATAAGTAACGTCTATATAATATATCATATATACTATATAAAGTATCTATCACAGAACATCTCATGATCACATCACAAATATCGCAGCAGAAGAAACATATGAAATATTGGATATACTAGGACGTCCGTGTTTTCAATACGAGCCAGTATAAAACACGGATTCCACGGTCGTGATGAATATCCAATCCCACACCCCTAGACCCCTACGAGAGCGGCAAGCAACCCTGCCAATTCTAGGGTTAGGAGACCCGGACTCGACTCCTCGAGTTGGTCTCCCACTGGACCCCAGAACCCGGTTACTTGTGCTCCCCTCCTTGAGTCTATTCTAATGCGGAAAAGTAAATAATATACAAAATGTGACATCTTCCGCTACCTGGAAGTGCCCCAAATAAAAGAATATTACATACAAGTTTTTACATGAATGAAAATGAAAAACACTCATCTCACATAAAAACCCTCGGCTATTCGAACACGACATAACCAGCAACACATAACATCACATGTCATCAACGTAAGTAAATATGCGCATCCCAATTGTCGTTGACATATAGCAACGAAACCGGCGATATCACATATTACACTTACGGTCACAGAAAAGAAAGTGTAAAACTACAACAATTGGAATCCGCAATTTCTTTAGACATCGCATGCCTAATCAAATGAAATACTTAGACATCACATGCCTAACTGTTATAAACCCCGCATTTTAGTCTCATTATCGAAAACTCTTTTCAATATCAAGTGAAACTAAACTGCTAGATTTATAACATTCATTCAGTTATCTCATAACTGTTTGTGAATTCCAATTATTGTATCACATTCCAGATAAACAGAAAATGTTAAACTTTCCGATCGAACAGTCGAATACCCAAGTTTTCCCGATACAGCTCAACACATGAAATAAGTCTAACAACATTCAGTTCGTGCCTCAGTACCAACGGTCCAGCCGTAGAAGGGTCAAGCCGACGCCTCACATGTGACACGCCGTACTGCCCCAAACCCGAAGGTTCAAAGGGCAGTTCAAGACGGTCACATAATCGAGTTATGGTTTGTTGTCTTTTAGAGGGTCCATCGCGTTACTTGCACTACTTAGAACGTCGTTAAACTACGGAAAAATCCAACACTTGGAAATTTCCTGACAGGGGAAAAATTGGGTATTTATATCCGGTCGAACTTTTTAACATATTCTAAAATTTATCCGGAAAGCTACATAGACAAAATCTGATAACCCGAACGAATAATTGAATCCCCAAAGCATCCCCAAAATACTCTTCTGTTGAGTCACAATAAAAATACCCAGAAAATATAATATCTGAATTCATGAATTACTGTGAAAAAATCACCAGAAAAGGGAACAGTACGGCCGCGGAACCGCCGCACATGCATAGATCATGCCGCGGTTCCGCGGTGGAAAAGTTGAATCAGGCCCTCGTATTTCACAGTAATTCAAATAACACCCTGCTTGATTTTCTGCATATTTTTAATTGACAAAAATCCCATTTTTTAGATAATTTCCAGAGAGCACCTTGGAATTAGGGTTTCGTGTTCGTTCGGACTTCAAACTCCGTCTAGACTTCGCCTAAGGCTCTAGCTAGGCTCTGATACCACTGTAGGGTCCCTAAGCACACTATAGAGGTCGCATAAGGCATCGAACAAGCCAATTTAAAATTTTATGGGTGCCGAGAAACCCTAATACGGATCGTCGGCTAGATTTCTAGGCGAAACTATAAACTAGTTAACACTTTAACTAAAAGTTAGATTCTACAACCTTTGTAGATCCGGATATCCACTTCCTTAGCTCCACGTAGTGCTCCTCTCGCTGTCCTTTTCCAATCTTAGACTCGTTCATCGGTTTCATCGGGAAAGCGAGCGGAATAGGTCGTCGGCTTCGTGTCAAAGACGATCTACGTCGAAGCATCACAAGTTCAAGCTCCGACTTCACAAAGTTGTGAAACTTGTGAAGAAAACACCCAAAACAACTTGGCAAGAGGTAGAGGGTGAAGAAATAGGAGGTGGGTTCACTTCAGAATTGGATTTCTCACTTTAGAAATCAAGTTGCCATTGATGGCATCAAGCTTTCTCCTTGAAGATGAAGATGAAGAAGAAGAAAGAATATGATAAGTGTTGAGATAAAATAAAATTAAATCAATACTTATCATAAAAAGAACCATAGTTAAGTGTAGAGAGTTAACTAAGGTTAGAAGAATGGTTAGGGTTTAGTGTGAAGACAAAATGGTCACAAAGTCAAAGCATCATGAAGCTTCAACAATGTTCAAGAATGAAAGCAACCATTTTGTATTCTTATCCCATTCTTTTTTCCAAAAATGAATAAATAAAAGAATGGATAAATAAAAACCCTAATCACTTTCTTAACCTAAGTTTAATTCTATACACTTAACCAAATGAGCATGCATCATCAAACATGATACAAACATGTGCACAAAAATATATCACATATACAATTTGCACATCAAGTGAGAATATCCATTTAAAGTGAACCAATACTAGTTAATGCAATGCAATATATCAAATATATAATTATACATTAAATCATTAAATCAACATTTGATTCAATGATCCGGTCATGTCGCACATAACCGACTAGAATCCAATGTATCGATTTATCGAATCTATGATTCGATAACTAGGTCATATCGAATATCACCATTCGAAACATATATCGCGAGAATGAAATGCGGTATCACATACACGCATTATTCTCGGTCCTGCACATATCTCATATGCGCTCCTATTTCGTTTCGCTTGAGCCAGGAAACCTCTGTGTAGGACTCTAAAGACTCGTCAATACGCCGGTAGCAGATGATGATCATATCAAGCACCCACAAGCCGCAAGTGGTCTGCTAAACGTAACGGCCTCCCGGGTATTGAGCGATCAGAAGATTTACGAGCTAGCCCGCTCACACTCCGGTGAATCCAACCAGTAACACTTACCGTACAGTCCGGTCTGTTCGTCTGATACGTCGCATATCAAGTCTAGGGGTGGTATACGTCAGACCCCAATAACCGATAAGTCGTGCCGATGTGAGGCTCATAACGGGTCAAGAAACTACTGGTAACACTTACCAGCAAATCTCTGATCAGCCCTGGCCAGGGACTTCCCTGTTACGGCCAATCGAGCACAGCGCAACATCAACTCCCAATACCGGGAGAGACGAAACCCCTCCTATCGCTCATTGCCTCCATGTGACTCGGGACTGTACCCAAAGACCACCATTTTGCACGCCCTCATGGACGTGGTAAGGTGGAGATCAAAGCACAGTGGGAATCATACAAGACTCTATGACGATCTCGGGTCTACAGACTAACCTGTACAAGTGTCACCTGAGAACTGCCATCTGACGTGAGGTATAATACCATCTGGGAGTTCTCGGCGAGTCCGTCCAGTGTACCCAGTCTCCACTGAGCACCCGTACACCATCTCTGATGTCAAACACCAATGGATATGGTATCATCCATCGCCCATCTCATGGGTCGAGAAGCGTATACGCTAGTCTACACTGGTATATCGATGCCCCGTCTCGATACACCCACGACTAGAGACCATGAAGGATGTACTTATGGACTACCATGTCCCCACTAGTATGATCTGCATCATAGTCCAGGTAGTCAAGTACACATCTTAAGGGATTTGCCAACATGTAACTATAAGACAGTTTAAAGAGACTAGTGTACATGTTAAGATAAAGAGTAACCAGATAGCATACTATCATATCGAGCAAGAAAGTCATCTCTATATATGTCCAAGCATCCAATATAATATACATCATCTGTAAAATACTGGCCTCTAGGGCATACATACAACTAACACCATGTCCCCACTAGTATGATCCGCATCATAGTCCAGGTAGTCAAGTACACATCCTAAGGGCTTTACCAACATGTGACAGCGAGATAATCAATATACACGTTAAGGCAAAGAGTAACCAGATAGCATACTATCATGTCGAGCAAGAAAGTCCTCCCTATATATGTCCCAGCATCCACTACAATATACATCCTATGTACAGTAATGGCCTCTAGGGCATACATATAACTAACAATCTCCCACTTGCACTAGGGCCATCTGTAGCAGTGGTTGTAGTATCTCTTACTCAACCATCCCATAAAAGTCTCTTTCTGGGAATAGGCCTTCGTGAGTGGATCCGCCGTGTTGTCCTCTGAGTCTACTCTCCTAGCCTCGATCCCTTAGAGATCAACCATCTCCATGATCAGGTGATACTGCCTTAGAATATGTCTGGATCACTGATGGGACCTGCGTTCCTTGGCATAAGCCACAACTCCATTGTCACACAATGGGAGGAACATAGTTCATCTAATGAACCAATATACACCCAGACTTCCTCTTTGGTAGTATCTTAAGTAGCGATGTATCCAGCCTTTATCGTCTAGTCTGCCACGGTATGTAGCTTGGAACTCTTCCAACATACCGTCCCTTTACTGAGGGTAGAGACAATGCCTGTGACTGACATTCAGTCGTCTTTATCACCCGGGAACCTTTCCAGCAATTCTCCTCAGGATCAATTGATACCATCTCACTACAGCTAGTGAGTATTCTAACACCCATATAACATCTATCTCATAGATGAAAACTCAGGATTTAGGAGGTATCACTTTGATCCTATATGGAGAATCCATGTGATAAGCGGAGATCGACCGAGCGTAGCATAGGAAACTCCTTCCCTATCAAGAGTATGACATCCACGTACTCTACGAGAATCGCCACCATACTCCCTACTACCTTTTTGCTTATACAAGGTTCATCAACCATTTTGATGATGTCAAACTCTTTGACTACTTCATCAAAACAGACGTTCCAACTCCGCGATGCCTGTTTTATCCTATAAAGCATCTTTTACACGTTTCCGCTGCTCCCACTGTCTACGAAGCCCTCTGGCTGTTTACTTATAGACGTTCTCTTCTAAAACATCATTTAGAAAAGCAGTCATGACACCCAACCACCAGATATCGTAGTCATGGTATGTAGCCGTGACAAGTAGGATCTGGATGGACTTAAGCATAGATCCTTAGAAAAGGTTTCAACATAATCCATACCTGGTCAATGATGCAAACCTTTAACAAGTCTAGCTTTGAAAGTCTCAACTTTTCCAAGTACACCAAGTAATCTTCTCAAGATATACTTGCTCCTTATGGGGATTTAACCCTTCGGATAAAGCAACCAAAGTCCATACTTTGTTGGTGTATAAGGATTCCATCTCAGATCGCTAAGCATCCAGCCATTCTTACAGAGTCTCACTCCTGATGGCCAGGTCGAAACTAGTTGGGTCATCATCTCATGATGCAATCCTCGCTCCCACTGTCATAGAGGAACAGAAGTATCTATCAGGTGGGTGAGGAACCCTACTAGATCGGCGAAGAGGCTGAGGTTCATCGGTGTCTATTGAATCCTTTGGTTCTACCAAATCATTTGGTGTAGTTTACATAGCTGGAACCTTTCCAGTTCTACATAACTGACCCCTCGAGCTTGTCCGGATTTTGCTTTTAGACATAGGCCGGACAACCCCAAATCTTAACCAACTTAAGATATGGGCTCTTCCCTTTCCATATCACATATGAAGCGGTAGGCAACTGATTTGATTGGAACCCAATTCAATTGGTATGCAGCTTCTCAAGTGCATAACTCCCAAAAGGAAATAGGAAACACAGTAGTACTCATCATAGAGCACACCATATAACATAGGGTGCTATTGCTCGGCCCCGATATACCATCGTGCTATGGTGTATACGGAGGAGTAATGCTGAGAGAGAATCTCATTCTCCTTTAGAATAATCCAGGATTTCCGTGCTCAAGTATTCTCCTCCTCGATCTCATCAAAGGACATAATACTTATACCCGTGTTTTGGTTTTCTACTTCTAAATCATATTCTGTGAATATCTCAAAAGGTTCGGACTTGTGTTTCAACAGGATCATATGTCTGAATCTTGAGAGATTATCAGAGAATGTAACGAAGTACAAAGAACCGGTCTTGGCATGTGTAGACTGGGGACCTTACATACATCAACATGTATCAATCCCAAGAGTTTACTAACTCTTTCTCTGTTTCCAGTAAACGCGGCTATGGTCATCTTATCTTTGTGACATGACTGGCAAGTTTCACAAGATGTAAATTCAAACTGATTTAAATATGCATCTATGTGCAACTTAGCTAGTCGGGTCGTATTGATATGACCTAATCTACAATACCTCAAGAAGGATCCGTTCATTTCTGAACTCTTCCTCTTGTGTGTGTTCCGTATACTAAGAACTGTTGTTTGATTTAGAACATCAATGCTTTTAGATAACGTGCCTGAACCGATCAACTTTTGATATAGGAAATGTTTAAAACATTATCCAACAATACAAAATTATATCCTTTCTTTACTAATAAAGAGACTGATATGATTTTGTATATCAGGTTCGGTATCTAATAACATTCGTTCAGAATCAACGTATTGGTAATACAGGGTGACAGTGACCAACAGACTTGGCTGCAACACTTGCCCCGTTTTCTGCCTCATGAAACTTATCACTCGTTCTCAGTTCTCTACCTTTCTGTAGCCCTATGTAACAGATTACATATCTGGGATCCTGATCCGGTATCAAATACCCAGGACGTAGAGGATATGGAGAAACAGTTCTGTGTAACGAACACACCCGAAGATGATGCATCATATGCACTTTCCTCGTTTGGGCGGCACGGGAATTCTGGTAATCCCCAATTTCCTGCTCTGTCTTATAACAATTATAAGTTGGAGCGGGACCAACGTTCCCCAGCTCAGTATAACAAGCGGGTTCGGTCAATAATCCATATTATTATCTTGATTAAGGCGTGATATGGTCGCTACCTGGAGAGAGAGAGAAGAAAACACTCTGCGTGCGCTCTTGCAAGAATAGATTGGTTATTATTTTATCTAATCAGGATGGCTCCCACTGTTTTTTTATCAAATCTTCCTTCAAACCCTAAAAGGAAAGACTAGCCGGGATTAATTACACACTACAAGTTCGCCAATCTTTCAGCCAGGCCAGTGTCGGTACTTTGAGGGAGGTCCCCCGTGCTTTCGCACGAACCTAATTAATGTAAAACTCGTTTTCCCAGAGGCGTAACCCCGTTAACACCTTTCTACACACCTACTTGATCGGCTAATTGTAATGTATAAAACTCTCCCAGGAGTAACTCTTACTCACAGTGGGTATCGGGATCCAACTATCTCATAGAAGGTATGCAATCTCATTGCAAATTTCAACACTTGAAATTCCAGATAATATTTTGCCCCTAACCTCCTATGACCTTGACAAAGGCCAACAAACCATAGGATGCTAGTCAAGTTCAACCCGTCATTTCCTGATTGAATTAAACCCACCCGCACGACCCTTGACAAAGGCCAACAAGGTCGCACGACTACCCGAACCCAATCTGCATCATATGCATAAGCAGATAAGCACCAGGCAGCTACCGCACACTACGCCTTGACAAAGGCCAACAAACGTAGCACGAATACTAACTACTACTTATCTGAAATGACGGAGGGCTACGACAGGTTTTTCTGAAAACCTATTGCGTAATGAACTTGATATCGTTGTAGAATCAAATGAATTTTGAAATGGAGTGTTTTTGAGGCTTTTCTAGTTTTGCTAAAGGGTCACTCCCGGTGAAGGGATCGTCGGCCCTTTCCTCGTCGAATGTGGTGCGGGATATATCATATATATCACTGTGCAAAGCAAAAACTCTTAAAAGCAATCAAAAGACAAACCGAGTGTGTAGCATCTGCCAGTTATTGCTAAAGGAGTCACTCCCGGTGAAGGGATCTCGGTTCTTTCCCTATCGAATAAGGTGCAGGATATATCATATATACCTCTGTGCAAAGCAAGAACTGTAGCTACCTGTTTTATTTTTGAAATTCGATTCTACAACATCTTTAGGTTTCTTTTTACTTTCATTAATCTCATTAATGAAGTCCCATCATTAAGTTACCTAAACATCACAGATAAATACGACGTACACTTATGCCATCCGCATTCGCCTCGATGTCCCCTCGTGCACCGTTAGGTTAGGTAACTAACGGCAGAGCGGGGAAGGGCTAGCGCGGGTGTAAAACATAAGTAACGTCTATATAATATATCATATATACTATATAAAGTATCCATCACAGAACATATCACATGATCACATCACAGATATCGCAGCAGAAGAAACATATGAAATATTGGATATACTAGGACGTCCGTGTTTTCAATACGAGCCAGTATAAAACACGGATTCCACGGTCGTGATGAATAGCCAAACCCACACCCCTAGACCCCTATGAGAGCGGCAAGCAACCCTACCAATTCTAGAGTTAGGAGACCCGGACTCGACTCCTCGAGTTGGTCTCCCACTGGACTCCAGAACCCAGTTACTTGTGCTCCCCTCCTTGGGTCTATCCTAGTGCGGAAAAGTAAATAATATACAAAAGGTGACATCTTCCGCAACCTGGAAGTGCCCCAATAAAAGAATATTACATACAAGTTTTTACATGAATGAAAATGAAAAACACTCATCTCACATAAAAAAACCCCGGCTATTCATACACGACGATCCAATATAACATATCCAGCAACACAAAACATCACATGTCAACAACGTAAGTAAATATGCGCATCCCAATTGTCGTTGACATATAGCAACGAAACCGGCGATATCACATATTACACTTACGGTCACAGAACAGAAAGTGTAAAACTACAACAGTTGGAATCCGCAATCTGCATAGACATCGCATGCCTAATCAAATGAATACCGTAGACATCACATGCCTAACAATTATAAACCCCGCATTTTAGTCTCATTATCGAAAACACTTTTCAATATAAAGTCGGGCAATTCAACAAGATTCCCGACATCCTGATCGAATGCTCGTCGCAAACTTCAGTAGGCGGCCGCACCCCCGACGCTGTCGACGAAGTGCACCAAGGCGGAACACCGCTGCTGCGAGCACCCGAACGGATGCTTTCGGCGACGGGGTTCTCCTACAGTCACTTGGTCGGGGCTATGGGGCGAGGATGTCTATTAAGTTTACCCGGCGAGTATCCGCATACGCTACGTGATGGCGACGGACTTTTGATCACATCAAAATTCCGTGGCAACCGATCAAGTGAGACTAAAGTGCTATATTTATAACATTCATTCAGTTATCTCATAACTAGTGAATTCCAATTATTGTATCACATTCCGGATAAATAGAAAATTTTAAACTTTCCGATCGAACATTCGAACACCCAAGTTTTCCCGAAACAGCCCAACACATGAAATAAGTTTAAAAACATTCACTTCGTGCCTCAGTACCAACGGTCCAGCCGTAGAAGGGTCAAGCCAACGCCTCACATGTGGCACGCCGTACTGCCCAAACCCTAAGGTTCAAAGGGCTGTTCAAGACGGTCACATAATCGAGTTAAGGTTTGTTGTCTTCTAGAGGGACCATCGCGTTACTTGCACTACTTAGAACGTTATTAAACCACGGAAAGATACAACACTTGGAAATTTCCCGGCAGAGGAAAAAGTGGGTATTTATATCCGGTCGAACTTTTTAACAGTTTCTAAAATATCCGGAAAAACTTAAACGAAGATAAATTATCCGATCGAATCAACGAGTCCCCAATACAACCCTAGAAAACTCAACACTTGAGTGGAATCAAAATATTCACAGAAAAAATTAACAAGAAAGGACCTAAGAATAATTACATGAAATTTCAGGGACTAAGTCACAATTTTGGCCGCGGAACCGCCGTAAAACCCATGTTTCGCCGCGGTTCCGCGGTCAAATTGTTGAATTAGACGTCCAAACTTCACCGTAATTCTTAGTTTTTCCTGCATAATTTTCTGAGAATTTTTAATTTGGAAAAATCCACAGTTTGTAAAAATGTACAGAGAAGGGTATAATCGGGGGATTCCGGCTTCGATCGGACTTCTAACTTCGTATACACTTCGCCTAAAGCTCTAGCTAGGCTCTGATACCACTGTAGGGCTCCTAGGCACTCTAATGAGGTCTTATAAGGTATCAACCAAGCCAATTTCAAATTTTTCCGGTGCCGAGAAACCCTAATACGGATCGTTAACTAGATTTTTAGGCGAAAAAGAAACTAGTTTACAACTAAACTAAAAGAACGGAAATACAACCTTTGTAGATCCGTTTCTCCACCTCCATAGCTACGTGATGAAGTCCTCTCCGCTGTCCAAATCAAACCATGACTCTAGTATCGGCTTCATCGAAGAATGGGCGGGCTAGGTCATCGACGACGATGCCGAAGATGTTCTACGTCGAGACATCACTAGATCAAGCTCCACCTTCACTAAGCCTTGAAAATTATGAAGAAAACACACTCTACTACTTGGCAAGAGGTAGAGGATGAAGAAATAGGAAGTGGGTTCACTTTAGAATTGGATTTCTCACTCTTTTTCACAAGTTGCCATTGATGGAGGCAAGCTTGCTTCAATGTTGAAGATGAAGAAGAAGAAGAAAGAATATCATAAGTATTATCCAAAATGAATAATAAAATGAATACTTATCATATCCTAACCTTGGTTAGGTGTAGAGAATAGACCATGGTAAGGTTTAATGGTTTAGGGTTAAGCATGAGACAAAATGGTCATGTAGTCAAAGCTTCATGAAGTTTCAACTACAAACAAAGAAAGCCACCATTTTCCTCATTTATCCTTTTCTTTTGCAAAAATAAACAAAATGGATAAATAAATGAATAAATGAATAAGTAAATGAAGCAAAAGAAACCCTAACCATTGACCAACCATGGTTTAAACTATACACCAAACAATCATGTATCATCAAACATGATACAATCAAATGCATAAAAGTATATCATATATACAATGTGCACTTCAAGTGAGAAAATCCTTTTTAAGTGAACCTATATTAGTTAATGTAAAGTGATATATCAAATATATAATTATACATTAAATCATTAAATCAACACTTGATTTAACGACCCGGTCATATCGCATATAACCGACTAATATTAATAGTAACAACTTATCGAATCAACACTTGATCCGATAACCCGGCTATAACGCATATAACCGATCAATGTTACAAATCGCGAGAATCGAATACAGTATCACATACTGGTATTATTCTCGGTCCCGCACATATCTCATATGCGCTCCTATTTCGTTTCGCTTGAGCCAGGAAACCTCTGTGTAGGACTCTAAAGACTCGTCAATACGCCGGCAGCAGATGATGATCATATCAAGCACCCACAAGCCGCAAGCGGTCTGCTAAACGTAACGGCCACCAGGGTATTGAGCGATCAGAAGATCGACGAGCAAGCCCGCTCACACTCCTGTGAATCCAACCAGTAACACTTACCGTACAGTCCGGTCTGATCGTCTGATTTGTCGCATATCTCGCCTAAGGATGGTAAACGTCAGACCCCAATAGCTCGATAAGTCGTGTCGATATGAGGCATATAACAGTTCGAGAAACTACTGGTAACACTTACCAGTAAATCTCAGCAACCCTGTCCTGGGATTTCCGGTTATAGCCAATCGAACACAGCGCAACATCAACTCCCTATACCGGGAGAGACGAATCCCCACCTATCGCTCATTGCCTCCATGTGATTCGGGACTGTACCCAAAAACCACCGTTTTGCACGCCCTCTTGGACGTGGTAAGGTGGAAATCAAAGCACAGTGGGAATCACACAAGACTCTATGACGATCTCGGGTCAATAGACTACTCTGTACCAGTGTCACCAGAGAACTGCCATCTGACGTAAGGTATAATACCATCTGGGAGTTCTCGGCGAGTCCGTCCAGTGTACCCAGTCTCCACTGAGCACCCGTATATCATCTCTAATGTCAAACACCAACGGATATGTGATCATCCATCGCCCATCTGTATGGGTCGAGAAGGTATACGCTATTCTACTCTGGTATATCGTTGCCCCGTCTCGATACACCCACGACTAGGGACCTTGAAGGATGTACTTATGGACTACCATGTCCCCACTAGTATGATCCGCATCATAGTCCAGGTAGTCAAGTACACATCCTAAGGGCTTTACCAACATGTGACAGAGAGATAATCAATATACACGTTAAGGCAAAGAGTAACCAGATAGCATACTATCATGTCGAGCAAGAAAGCCCTCCCTAAATATGTCCCAGCATCCACTACAATATACATCCTATGTACAGTAATGGCCTCTAGGGCATACATATAACTAACAATCTCCCACTTGCACTAGGGACATCTGAGAACAGTGGTTGTAGTATCTCATACTCAACCATCCCATAAAAGTCTCTCTCTGGGAAATGGCCTTTGTGAGTGGATCCGCCGTATTGTCCTCTGAGTCTACTCTCCTAACCTCGATCCCCTGGAGATCAACTATCTCCTTGATCTGGTGACACTGCGTTAGAATATGTCTGGATCACTGATTGGACGGGCGTTCCTTGACATAAGCCACAACTCTATTGTCTCACAATGGTAGGAACGAAGTTCATCTCATGAACTAATATACACCCAGACATCCTCTTTGGTAGCATCTTTGGTAGCAATGTATCTAGCCTTTATCGTCTAGTATGCCACGGTATATAGCATCTTTGGTATATAGCCTTTATTGTTAGTTGTATGTATGCCCTTGAGGCCTGTATTGTACAGATGATGTATATTATATTGGATGCTTGGACATATATAGAGATGACTTTCTTGCTCGATATGATAGTATGCTATCTGGTTGCTCTTTATCTTAACATGTACACTTGTCTTTTTAAATTGTCTTATAGTTACATGTTGATAAAGCCCTTAGGATGTGTACTTGACTACCTGGACTATGATGCAGATCATACTAGTGGGGACATGGTAGTCTATAAGTACATCTTTCAAGGTCCCTAGTCGTGGGTATATCGAGACAGGGCATCGATATACCAGTGTAGACTAGCGTATACGCTTCTCGACCCATGAGATGGGCGATGGATGATCCCATATCCATTGGTGTTTGACATCAGAGATGGTATACGGGTGCTCAGTGGAGACTGGGTACACTGGATGGACTTGCCGAGAACTCCCAGATGGTATTATACCTCACGTCAGATGGCAGTTCTCAGGTGACACTTGTACCGATTAGTCTGTAGACCCGAGATCGTCATAGAGACTTGTGTGATTCCCACTGTGCTTTGATCTCCACCTTACCACGTCCATGAGGGCATGGAAAACGGTGGTCATTGGGTACAGTCCCGAGTCACATTGAGGCAATGAGCGATAGGAGGGGTTTCGTCTCTCCCGGTATTGGGGGTTGATGTTGCGCTGTGCTCGATTGGCCGTAACAGGGAAGTCCCTGGCCAGGGCTGATCAGAGATTTGCTGGTAAGTGTTACCAGTAGTTTCTCGACCCGTTATGAGCCTCACATTGGCATGACTTATCGGTTATTGGGGTCTGACGTTTACCACCCCTAGACTTGATATGCGACATATCAGACGAACAGACCGGACTGTTCGGTAAGTGTTACTGGTCGGATTCGTAGGAGTGTGAGCGGGCTAGCTCGTCGATCTTCTGATCGCTCAATACCCGGGTGGCCGTTATGTTTAGCAGACCGCTTGCGGCTTGTGGGTGCTTGATATGATCATCATCTGCTACCGGCGTATTGACGAGTCTTTAGAGTCCTACACAGAGGTTTCCTGGCTCAAGCGGAACGAAATAGGAGCGCATATGAGATATGTGCAGGACCGAGAATAATGCGTGTATGTGATACCGTATTTCATTCTCGCGATATATGTTTCGATTGGTTATATTCGATATGACCTAGTTATCGAATCATTGATTCGATAAATCGATACATTGGATTCTAGTCGGTTATATGCGACATGACCGGATCATTGAATCAAATGTTGATTTAATGATTTAATGTATAATTATATATTTGATTTATTGTATTGCATTAACTAGTATTGGTTCACTTTAAATGGATTTTCTCACTTGATGTGCAAGAAGTATATGTGATATACTTTTGTGCACATATTTGTATCATGTTTGATGATACTTGATGATTTAGTTAAGTGTAAAGAATTAAAACCATGGTTAAGTGTTGATTAGGGTTTTGCAAATTCATTTATTTATTTATTTGAAAAGGATTATGATAAGAATGGTGGCTTTCTTTGTTTTAAGTTGAAGCTTCATGAAGCTTTGACTTTTGTAACCATTCTTGTCTTCATGCTTAACCCTAACTCATCCAAGTAACCATGGTCTATTCTCTACACTTAACTATAGTTAGCTTATGATAAGTATTGTATTATTATTCATTTTATTTCAACACTTATCATATTCTAGCTTCATCTTCTCCTTCTTCTTCAAGAAAGAAAACTAGATGCCATCAATGGCAACTTGAGCAAAAGTGAGTGAAATCCAATTCTAAAGTGAACCCACCTCCTATTTCTTCACCCTCTACCTCTTGCCAAGTTGTTTTGGGTGTTTTCTTCATAAGTTTCACAACTTGGTGAAGTTGGAGCTTGAACTTGTGCAACCTCGACGTAGATCATCTTCGGCACGAAGCCGACGACCTATTTCGCTCATTCCTTTTGATGAAGCCGATGCGAGAGTCCGAGATCCGACTAGGACAGCGAGAGGACGTCTACGTGGAGCTAAGGAAGTGGATAACCGGATCTACAAAGGTTGTAGCCTCTCTCCTTTAGTTAAAGTGTTAACTAGATTCGTTTTTCGCCTAGAATTCTAGCCGACGATCAGTATTAGGGTTTCTCGGCACCAATAAAATTTGAAATTGGCATGGTTGATGCCTTGTGAGGCCTCTATAGTGTGTCTAGGAACCCTACAATGGTATCAGAGCCTAGCTAGAGCCTTAGGCGAAGTCCAGACGGAGTTTGAAGTCCGATCGAACCGAAACCCTAAAATCAATATTGCTCTCTGGACTTTTTCTAAAAACAGGGATTTTTCAGAATTAAAAATTCGCAGAAAATAGAGCAGGAAATTATAAGGGTTACTGCAGAAAACGAAACCCTAAATCCACTGTAGCGCCGCGGAACCGCGGCAATAGCCTCCTATTGCGGCGGTTCCGCGGCCGTTTGTACTGGTTAGGGATTCGTTTTGATGCAGTAATGCCCGTATCTGTTTCCTCTATTCTCTGGGAAGTTTTAATCTGCTTTCAAGAGTTGAATTTTCTGGGATTGTTTTGGGGATTCGGTGTTTCGATCGGAGTATCAGATTTTGTCTGTGTGGCTTTTCGGATAAATTTTAGAATATGTTAAAAAGTTCGACCGGATATAAATACCCAATTTTTCCCCTGTCGGGAAATTTCCAAGTGTTGGATTTTTCCGTAGTTTAACGACGTTCTAAGTAGTGCAAGTAACGCGATGGACCCTCTAGAAGACAATAAACCTTAACTCGATTATGTGACCGTCTTGAACTGCCCTTTGAACCTTCGGGTTTGGGGCAGGACGGCGTGCCACATGTGAGGCGTTGGCTTGACCCTTCTACGGCTGGACCGTTGGTACTGAGGCACGAACTGAATGTTGTTAGACTTATTTCATGTGTTAAGCTGTATCGGGAAAACTTGGGTATTCGACTGTTCGATCAAAAAGTTTAACATTTTCTATTTATCCGGAAAGGGATACAATAATTGGAATTCACAAACAGTTATGAGATAACAGAATGAACGTTATAAATCTAGCGGTTTAGTCTCACTTCATATTGAAAAGAGTTTTCGATAATGAGACTAAAATGCGGGGTTTATAACTGTTAGGCATGTGATGTCTAAGTATTTCATTTGATTAGGCATGTGATGTCTAAAGAGGTTGCGGATTCCAACTGTTGTAGTTTTACACTTTCTTTTATGTGACCGTAAGTGTAGTATGTTCATATCGCCGGTTTCGTTGCTATACGTCAACGACAATTGGGGTATGCATACTTACTTACGTTGATGACATGTGATGTTATGTGTTGCTGGATATGTTATATTGGATCGTCGTGTTTGAATAGCCGGGGGTTTTTATGTGAGATGAGTGTTTTTTCATTTTCATTCATGTAAAAACTTGTATGTAATATTCTTTTATTTGGGGCACTTCCAGGTTGCGGAAGATGTCACCTTTTGTATATTATTTACTTTTCCGCATTAGGATAGACCCAAGGAGGGGAGCACAAGTAACCGGGTTCTGGGGTCCAGTAGGAGACCATCTCGAGGGGTCGAGTCCGGGTCTCCTAACCCTAGAATTGGTAGGGTTGCTTGCCGCTCTCGTAGGGGGTCTAGGGGTGTGGATTTGGCTATTCATCACGACCGTGGAATCCGTGTTTTATACTGGCTCGTATTGAAAACACGGACATCCTAGTATATCCAATGTTTCATATGTTTCTTCTGCTGCGATATCTGTGATGTGATCATGTGATGTTCTGTGATAGATACTTTATATAGTATATATGATATATTATATAGACGTTACTTATGTTTTACACCCGCGCTAGCCCTGCCCTGCTCTGTCGTTAGTTACCTAACCTAACGGTGAACGAGGGGACATCCAGGCGAATGCGGATGGCATAAGTGTACGTCGTATTTATCTGTGATGTTTAGGTACTTAAATGATGGGACTTCATTAATGTGATTAATGAAAGAAAAGAAACCTAAGATGTTGTAGAATCAAATTTTAAATAAAACAGGTAGCTACAGTTCTTGCTTTGCACAGCGGTATATGTGATATATCCTGCACCTTATTCGATGAGGAAAGGACCGAGATCCCTTCACCGGGAGTGACTCCTTTAGCAATAACTGGTAGATGCTACACACTCGGTTTGCTTTTGATAGCTTCTATAGTTTCTGCTTTGCACAGTGATATATATGATATATCCCGCACCTCATTCGACGAGGAAAGGGCCGACGATCCCTTCACCGGGAGTGACCCCTTTAGCAAAACTAGAAAAGCCTCAAAATCATTCCATTTCAAAACTTCATTCGATTCTACAACGATATCAAGTTCATTACGCAATAGGTTTTCAGAAAAAACTGTCGTAGCCCTCCGTCATTTCAGATAAGTCTTGTTTAGTATTCGTGCTGCGTTTGTTGACCTTGTCAAGGCGCAGTGTGCGGTAGCTAACCAGTATTTATCTGCTTATGCATATGATGCAGATTGGGTTAGGGTAGTCGTACGGCCTTGTTGACCTTGTCAAGGGTCGTGCGGGTGGGTTTGATTCAATCAAGAAATGACGGGTTGAACTTGACTTGCGGTCTATGGTTTGTTGACCTTGTCAAGGTCATAGATCGTTCGGGGCAAAATATTATCGGGAATTTCAAGTGTTGAAATTTTCAATGAGATTGCATACCATCTATGAGATAGTTGGATCCCGATACCCACTGCGAGTAAGAGTTACTCCTGGGAGAGTTTTACATATTACAATTAGCCGATCAAGTAGGTGTCTAAAAAGGTGTTAACGAGGTTACGCCTCTGGGAAAACGAGGTTTACATTAATTAGGTTCGTGCGAAAGCACGGGGGACCTCCCTCAAAGTACCGACACTGGCCTGGCTGAAAGATTGGCGAACTTGTAGTGTGTAATTAATCCCGGCTAGTCTTTCCTTTTAGGGTTTGGAGGAAGATTTGATAAAAAGCAGTGGGAGCCATCCTGATTAGATAAGATAATAACCAATCTGATCTTGCACGAGCATATGCTAAAGTGTTTTCTTCTCTCTCTCTCCAGGTAGCGACCATTTCATGCCCTAATGAAGATAATAATATGGATGTATTGACCGAACCCGCATGTTATACTGTGCTGGGGAACGTTGGTTCTGTTCTTTCTTATAAGAGTTATAGGAATAAACATGATATAGGGGAATACCAGGATTCCCATGCCACCCGAATGAAGAAAGTACATGTTGATGCATTTTCTTCGGGTGTGTTCGTTACTGAGAACTGTTTCTCAATTTTCTCTACGTCCTGGGTATTAGATACCGGGTCAGGATCCTATATATGTAATCAGTTACATGGGCTCAGGAAAGGTAGAGAACTTGGAGAAGGTGATAAAGACATTAGAGTTGGAAATGGTGCAATTGTTGCAGCTAAGACTGTCGGGGAATATCACCTTGCATTACCAACTGGTAATACATTGGTTCTGAACGAATGCTATTACATGCCGAACCTGATATGCAACATTATATCGGTTTCTTTATTAAGTAAAGAGGGATATAATTTTGTATTACAGGACAATGTTGTGAACATTTTCCGTAACCAAAAGTTGGTTGGATCAGGCACGTTGTGCAATGGCATTTATGTTCTAAATCAATCAACAGTTCTAAGT
Source organism: Agapanthus africanus (assembly GCA_030015575.1). NCBI lineage: Eukaryota > Viridiplantae > Streptophyta > Magnoliopsida > Asparagales > Amaryllidaceae > Agapanthus > Agapanthus africanus. The sequence continues at coordinate 62,671,377 of JASDDO010000029.1, forward strand.
ATAACAAACACACACAAGAGAAAGAGTTCTGAACTGAACGAATCCTTCTTGTGGCATTGTAGACTGGGTCACATCAATGCGACACGACTAGCTAAGTTGCATAAAGATGGATATTTGAAACCGTTCGAATTTTCATCTTATGGCACTTGCCAATCCTGACTCAAAGGAAAGATGACCAAAACTCCGTTTACGGGACACGGAGAAAGAGTTACCGAACTCTTGGGACTAATACATAGTGATGTATGCGGTCCCATGTCTACACATGCCAGGGATAGTTCTTCGTACTTCATTACATTCACTGACGATCTCTCTAGATTCGGATATGTGTTCCTGATGAAACACAAATCAGAAGCTTTTGAGAAATTTAGAGAATATAAACAAGAAGTCGAAAACCAAACCGGAAAAAGTATTAAAATCCTTCGATCTGATCGAGGAGGTGAATACTTGAGCAATGAATTCCTGGACTTCCTAAAAGAGAATGGGATTCTCTCTCAGCTGACTCCTCCATATACACCACAGCACAACGGTGTATCAGAACGGAGGAACCGCACCCTATTAGATATGGTGCGCTCTATGATGAGCACAGCTGAGTTACCTATTTCCTTCTGGGGATATGCGCTGGAAACAGCAACATACCTATTGAATCAAGTTCCATCTAAATCTGTACCTACCACACCATATGAGATATGGAGTGGGAGGAGACCATATTTTAAACGAGTTAAGATATGGGGTTGTCTGGCCTATGTCAAAAGGCAAAATCCGGACAAGCTCGAGGCACGGTCAGTTCTCTGCAAGTTTGTGGGATATCCAAAGAATTCATATGGGTATTTTTTCTACCACAGTGAGGAACAAAAAGTGTTTTTTGCTCAACATGCCACCTTTTTAGAAAAGGAATTCCTTGAAAAAGAAATTAGAGGCAAAGTGGTAGAGCTGGAAGAGGTTCCAAATACACAAACAGTAACTGAAGATTTAGTGGAACCAGAAGATTCAGTAGCTCCCAATGAACCTCAGCCTCTCCGCCGATCTAGTAGGGTTCCTCGCCAACCTGAGAGATACTACGGTTTTCTCATGGATGGTGGGAGCGAGGATTGCATCATGGAGGATGATGACCCAACTAGCTTCGAGCAGGCCATCACGAGTAGGGACTCAGTGAAATGGCTGGATGCAATGCGGTCCGAGATGGAATCCATGTATACCAACAAAGTATGGACTTTGGAAGTTGCTCCTGAAGGGGTAAAACCTATTGGGAGCAAGTGGATCTTCAAGAAGAACTTGGTGTAGATGGGAAAGTGGAGACTTTCAAAGCTAGACTTGTAGCAAAAGGTTTTCGTCAAAGACCAGGTGTGGACTACGACGAAACCTTTTCTCCAGTGGCTATGCTTAAATCCATCCGGATCATGCTTGCCATCGCTGCATATCACGACTATGAAATCTGGCAAATGGATGTTAAGACCGCCTTTCTAAATGGTGATTTAGAAGAGTGCGTGTACATGACTCAGCCAGAGGGCTTCGTAGATAATGGGAGCAGAGGGAAGGTGTGCAAGCTGCTTAAATCGATTTATGGATTAAAGCAAGCATCGCGGAGTTGGAACATCTGCTTTGACGTCGTTATCAAAGAATTTGATTTCGTCAAAAACCCAGATGAACCTTGTATCTACAAGAAGGTGGCAGGGAGTAAGGTTGTCTTCCTCGTATTGTACGTGGACGACATACTCTTGATAGGAAATGATATTCCTATGCTGCAATCGGTCAAGCTCTTCTTATCACAGAGATTCTCAATAAAAGATCTTGGTGATGCCTCCTTCATATTGGGAATCAGGATCTATAGAGATAGATCCAAACGCATATTGGGATTGTCCCAATCCAGGTACATTGACACCATACTAAAGAGGTTTAGTATGGAAGAATCCAAGCGTGGGAACTTACCCACGATCTCTGGAGTCACTCTCTCCAAAGAGATGTCTCCCAAGACTGATTTGGAGAGAGCTCGCATGCAAGGGATTCCCTATGCTTCGGCTGTAGGCTCTATCATGTATGCGATGCTATGTACCAGACCCGATGTTGCATACTCACTAAGTGTAGTAAGCAGGTATCAAGCTGATCCTGGAGAGAGTCACTGGACAGCTGTGAAGAGCATTCTCAAGTACTTACGAAGGACTAAGGAGATGCTCTTAGTGTATGGTAGTGGAGAACTCCAAGTGGAGTCCTTTACCGATTCCAGCTTCCAGAGTGATAAGGACGACTCTAAGTCGCAGTTGGGTTTTGTCTTTACCCTTTACGGAGGGGCGGTTAGCTGGAAGAGTTCCAAGCAGGAAACCGTGGCAGACTCGACGATGGAGGCTGAATACATCGCTGCCAACGATGCTGCTAAAGAAGCTGTTTGGATCAAGAAGTTCATTACTGAACTTGGAGTGGTTCCATCCATTGAGCATCCAATACCTTTGTATTGCGATAACAATGGAGCGGTGGCTTTGGCCAAGGAACACAGGTCCCATCAGCGATCCAGGCATATTCTAAGGCGGTATCACCTGATCCGGGAGATAGTTGATCGCCGGGAGATCGAGGTCAGGAGGGTTGACACGAAGAACAACACGGCGGATCCACTCACGAAGGCCATTCCCCAGATACAGTTTGAGAGACTCATCGGGATGCTCAGTATGCGATACTATAGCAGCTGGCCCTAGTGCAAATGGGAGATTGTTAGTTGTATGTATGCCCTAGAGGCCAGTATTGTACAGATGATGTATATTATATTGGATGCTTGGACATATATAGAGATGACTTTCTTGCTCGATATGATAGTATGCTATCTGGTTGCTCTTTATCTTAACATGTACACTTGTCTTTTTAAACTTTCTTATAGTTACATGTTGATAAAACCCTTAGGATGTGTACTTGACTACCTGGACTATGATGCAGATCATACTAGTGGGGACATGGTAGTCTATAAGTACATCCTTCAAGGTCCCTAGTCGTGGGTATATCGAGACAGGGCATCGATATACCAGTGTAGACTAGCGTATACGCTTCTCGACCCATGAGATGGGCGATGGATGATCCCATATCCATTGGTGTTTGACATCAGAGATGGTATACGGGTGCTCAGTGGAGACTGGGTACACTGGACGGACTCGCCGAGAACTCCCTGATGGTATTATACCTCACGTCAGATGGCAGTTCTCAGGTAACACTTCTACAGGTTAGTCTGTAGACCCGAGATCGTCATAGAGTCTTGTGTGATTCCCACTGTGCTTTGATCTCCACCTTACCACGTCCATGAGGGCGTGCAAAACGGTGGTCTTTGGGTAATGTCCCGAGTCACATGGAGGCAATAAGCGATAGGAGGGGTTTCGTCTCTCTCGGTATTGGGGGTTGATGTTGCGTTGTGCTCGATTGGCCGTAACAGGGAAGTCCCTGTAAGTGCACGGCGGCGCCCCGGCCGTCAAACCGACGGCCAAATGCGGAAGCGGTGATAAACTTTAATTTTGCGGACTTAGCAAACCGGCACCACCGCGCACTAAACCCCGGATCGGGCCATTAAACTAGATCTAGCTAATAACAAGACGGGTTAGAGATATACCGAGTGATCCGAGTCCTCCGGTCTTCTCGTCGTCGTCCCGATCTCCTGCGGAAACTCCGGTCGTCGCCTCCTCGCCGGAAGGGCACCACATCGCCTGCATCTTTTACGGGCTCCCACCTCAATACCGAGGCAACTCGGGCGCGATGTTGGCTGCCCGACGCGTCCAAGATTTGCTATAGAATAGTGTAGCAAGCAGGTCTCTTTGGGGTTTATAAGGTTGCCATGTTGGAGGAATTTTCCACAAAGATATTCATGGATCCAAGAGGGAAAAAGGAGCATGCAAGGAAAAAGGCTCGGCCAAAAAAATCCAATTGTGCTCACTGTGAAAAAACAATGAAGCAAGCTCTCACTGGAATCTTGCAAGTGGGTAGTATATATTAATTAAAACCATCAGCACTCAAAAACAATTCCAGCACACCCAATTAAAATCCATTCCTTACTAAAGAAATAAATCCACTATGAAAAATTAAACCTCACTCCAATCCCCAACAGTGGCCGGCCCATTTCTGTTGGTGTATATGCCCTAGAGGCCATTACTGTATCATACTAGTATGTATATTACTTGATGGAAGCTTGGGATATTCACAGTTGTACAGACAATCTTGCTCAATATAGTAGTATGCTACTTGGTTTGTCTCTGCTTTAATGTGTAGACCCGAGATCGTCATAGAGTCTTGTGTGATTCCCACTGTGCTTTGATCTCCACCTTACCACGTCCATGAGGGCGTGCAAAACGGTGGTCTTTGGGTAATGTCCCGAGTCACATGGAGGCAATAAGCGATAGGAGGGGTTTCGTCTCTCTCGGTATTGGGGGTTGATGTTGCGTTGTGCTCGATTGGCCGTAACAGGGAAGTCCCTGTAAGTGCACGGCGGCGCCCCGGCCGTCAAACCGACGGCCAAATGCGGAAGCGGTGATAAACTTTAATTTTGCGGACTTAGCAAACCGGCACCACCGCGCACTAAACCCCGGATCGGGCCATTAAACTAGATCTAGCTAATAACAAGACGGGTTAGAGATATACCGAGTGATCCGAGTCCTCCGGTCTTCTCGTCGTCGTCCCGATCTCCTGCGGAAACTCCGGTCGTCGCCTCCTCGCCGGAAGGGCACCACATCGCCTGCATCTTTTACGGGCTCCCACCTCAATACCGAGGCAACTCGGGCGCGATGTTGGCTGCCCGACGCGTCCAAGATTTGCTATAGAATAGTGTAGCAAGCAGGTCTCTTTGGGGTTTATAAGGTTGCCATGTTGGAGGAATTTTCCACAAAGATATTCATGGATCCAAGAGGGAAAAAGGAGCATGCAAGGAAAAAGGCTCGGCCAAAAAAATCCAATTGTGCTCACTGTGAAAAAACAATGAAGCAAGCTCTCACTGGAATCTTGCAAGTGGGTAGTATATATTAATTAAAACCATCAGCACTCAAAAACAATTCCAGCACACCCAATTAAAATCCATTCCTTACTAAAGAAATAAATCCACTATGAAAAATTAAACCTCACTCCAATCCCCAACAGTGGCCGGCCCATTTCTGTTGGTGTATATGCCCTAGAGGCCATTACTGTATCATACTAGTATGTATATTACTTGATGGAAGCTTGGGATATTCACAGTTGTACAGACAATCTTGCTCAATATAGTAGTATGCTACTTGGTTTGTCTCTGCTTTAATGTGTAGACCCGAGATCGTCATAGAGTCTTGTGTGATTCCCACTGTGCTTTGATCTCCACCTTACCACGTCCATGAGGGCGTGCAAAACGGTGGTCTTTGGGTAATGTCCCGAGTCACATGGAGGCAATAAGCGATAGGAGGGGTTTCGTCTCTCTCGGTATTGGGGGTTGATGTTGCGTTGTGCTCGATTGGCCGTAACAGGGAAGTCCCTGTAAGTGCACGGCGGCGCCCCGGCCGTCAAACCGACGGCCAAATGCGGAAGCGGTGATAAACTTTAATTTTGCGGACTTAGCAAACCGGCACCACCGCGCACTAAACCCCGGATCGGGCCATTAAACTAGATCTAGCTAATAACAAGACGGGTTAGAGATATACCGAGTGATCCGAGTCCTCCGGTCTTCTCGTCGTCGTCCCGATCTCCTGCGGAAACTCCGGTCGTCGCCTCCTCGCCGGAAGGGCACCACATCGCCTGCATCTTTTACGGGCTCCCACCTCAATACCGAGGCAACTCGGGCGCGATGTTGGCTGCCCGACGCGTCCAAGATTTGCTATAGAATAGTGTAGCAAGCAGGTCTCTTTGGGGTTTATAAGGTTGCCATGTTGGAGGAATTTTCCACAAAGATATTCATGGATCCAAGAGGGAAAAAGGAGCATGCAAGGAAAAAGGCTCGGCCAAAAAAATCCAATTGTGCTCACTGTGAAAAAACAATGAAGCAAGCTCTCACTGGAATCTTGCAAGTGGGTAGTATATATTAATTAAAACCATCAGCACTCAAAAACAATTCCAGCACACCCAATTAAAATCCATTCCTTACTAAAGAAATAAATCCACTATGAAAAATTAAACCTCACTCCAATCCCCAACAGTGGCCGGCCCATTTCTGTTGGTGTATATGCCCTAGAGGCCATTACTGTATCATACTAGTATGTATATTACTTGATGGAAGCTTGGGATATTCACAGTTGTACAGACAATCTTGCTCAATATAGTAGTATGCTACTTGGTTTGTCTCTGCTTTAATGTGTACATGTGTGTTTATTTATTATATCACCTATACGCATTAGTAGAGCCCTTAGGATCTTTGCTTGATTACCGGCGTTGTGATGGCGATCACACTCGTGGGGGCTGGGTAATCTACAAGCACATCCTTATACACGTCCCTAGTCGTGGGAGTATCGAGATAGGGCATCGATACTCCAGAGTAGACTAGCGTATGCGCTTCTCATCCCAGCACGGGAGACGGTCTGTCCCACAGCCGTCAGTACGTCGTACTTGAGATAGTATGCGGGTGCTCGTTAGGTTACGAGTACACTGGACAGGACTCGTCGGGAACTGATGGTTGGTATTATACCTATCGTCAGTTATCAGTTCCCAGGTGACATGAGTACAGCTTAGTCCGCTGACTTGACACTGTCACTTCGCCTCGAGTGTGTTCCCACTGTTCTTTGATTACTACCCTACCACGGCTCTACTGAGTCGTGCAAACAGGTAGTAGTTGGGAGCAGTCCCGAAGCACTTGGAGGCAGTGACGGTTAGACAGGATTCGTCTCTCCCGGTATTGGGGGTTGACATCGCGCTGTGTCTAGGAGAGCCATTACACGAGTAGTCCCTGGCCAGGGCAAGCGAGATATACTGGTAGGTTTCCAGTGTTATCTCAGGGTGTATTGGGCTTCACTCCGACACGACTTGTACCGCTATTAGGGGACTGACGTTTACCGCCCCCTAGGCCCGCCATGCGATGTATCAGACGAACAGACCGGACTGTACGGAGATTGTCACATACAGGCTCTGTAGGAGTTCGGATGGGTTTACCTCATCGGCCTTCTTATCGACATCTACCTGGGGACCGTTACGTACAGCTAGTGCCGCTTGCGGTCTGTGGTTAAACCCACTGCCAGCGTAGTGTCGAGTCTTTAGAGTCCCACACAGAGAGTTTCCCTGCACTGAGCGAAACGTGTAGAGGCCGTATGGTTTTACGGCAGGGCTGCGATCACTTACGTACACTTGTGTGCGTATGGTGCTCGGGCAGGCAATACTAGTGGGCTTTGGTTTAAGCCGGATCCTAGTATTGCATGGATGGATTTGTTTTGTCTTCTGTGCATCCGCATTCTACGGAATACGGATGCAGGTGTGTATGCACAGTTTTCTGGAGCGATGAAGGAGGAGGTGCCTCATTAGGGTTTTGGCAGTTGGTTCGGCCAAAACCATTATGTGGCAGGCTCATTAGGGTTTTGACAGTTCGTTTGGTCAAAACCATTATGAGCAGCGAACATCATTTACTAATCCTATTAGTGATAATCTTATGATGGCTAATTGCATTGACCATTTGACCCCGTTGACCCCTCTTGACTTTGTTGACCGGTTGACCGTGTTGACCATTGACTTTCAAGAGGATTCCACACTCTTCTTTTCTTTTCCATTTTCTTTTGGATTATGATAATGGTCATTTCAATTGTAGCCATCAACTTTATCTTGATGGAATTAGTAATGATGTTTTTTTTGCATTATTGCAACCATGGTTAGTTTTTTTCTCTTGGTTAAGCTTATCATAACATTATTCTTTTTCTCTCTCTTGAAAAGAAAAGCTCCATGGTTGCTAAAAACCTCCTTCTTCTTCCTCCTCTTGTTTTCTCCTTTGATCTCATGTGTTGAGAGAAAAAGGTTTTCACTTGACAAACACATCCATACATCCTCTCTACACAACCTAGGGCTTCTAGATTAGCAATCTCCTTGCCCTAGTTACCTCGGCTTGAGGTGGAGCTCGGCGTACATCTCTCGGGTGGATCGTCATCGACTCAAGGAGGCCGCGGAGGTGACCGAAGTCCGGATCAACTTCTGAGCAAGCCATGAAAAGAACAACAAGAAGAGAAGAACATCATAGAAGAACAACAACTAGAAGTGAAGGAGTTCAAGTTGAGGTATAACCCCTAACCGAGTAGATACATCTCTTGTTAGGTTGCTAGTTTATAGTTTAGCAAAGATCCGGCTTTTACGGTCCATGTTACAAACCTTAGAAAATTTTTTGTTTTACCGTTTCCGCAACCCCGAAAGTACCGGGAGAGGTAACGTGGACCTAACAGTGGTATCAGAGCCTAACTAAACATAAACTAGCTTGGTAGTAAAGTGTATCGAAGTTCGAAACGGAAAAATCAAAAAAACCAAGTTGTAAAAAATCTGAGTTTCTGTTAAAACTTTTTCTGGTCAAAACAAAATTTGTTATATCCCAAAAATCATCTCAGGTTTTTTAGAAGAAACCCACCAAAAACGACACAGTAACTCACCTAGATGGCCGCGCTTCCGCGGCAATAGCTTGCTATTGCCGCGGAAGCGCCGCGCTCTGGTAGAGTTGCTGTCTCGTCTTTGGTGCAGTGTGTTTCTGACATGGTTTTAGAATTTTTCATATATATTATATGTGCCCAGATTTTCCAGAATAGAAATTTGTTTTTGGGGGCCTATAATTCCGTATTTTTCCGAACTTCAATATACTTTGACTATAAAGGTTATATCTGTGATGTTCTTATGTATTGAACGTCGGCTAATCGCTATATGTCGATTTGTCGGGGTTATACATATCTGTGATCTGTGATTGTTGTTGATGGTTTGTGTATATGAACTCGTTGGATTGTCGCGGATGAATAGCCGGGGTGGATGTGAGATGAGAGTTTCTTTTTCTTTCATTCATGTAATAAATTTGTAAATTGATGTAATATTATTTGTTTGGCCGCACAACCGGGTCGGGGTTGTAGCCGTCATTGTATAATTCTTTTTACTGTTTTTGCTCCTAGGATAGACCCATGGAGGGGGTGCACAAACTACCGGGTAGCTCGAAGTGCCGAGTGGCCTACTCATGGCATTGAGGGAGGTTGCTTCGCTTCGGGTACTTGGCGGGTAGTTTGCCGCACCCGTAGGGGTCTTGGGTGGGGTTTTGGCTATTCATCGCGACCGTGTAATCCGTTTTTCGTTGCAGGCTCGAACGAATTGCGGATTCCTAGTATATCCAAAGTGTTCATCTGTGATCTGGATTGGCTATCATTGCTATATTGCTATATATAATAACTATTTAGGCGTTGCTTATGTTTTACAGCCGCGCTAGCCCAGCCCCCGCTCTGTCGTTAGTTAAGTAACCTAACGGGTGATGACGGGGCCCCGTGGCGAATGCGAATGGCATAAGCGTACGTCATATTTTGGTTGTTTTCTGCAATGGTAGGATTTAAATGATGGGACGCATTAAAAGAACTAATGCAAGAAAATAAACCTAAAAGACGTTGTTGGAACAATTTTTCAAAAAGCTGTTATTGCAAGGACGTTCATTTTTGTTTTGCATCGAGGTATTCGGTTATGAATGCCCAGCACCTCAGTCGACGAGGCAAGGGCCGAGATCCCTTCACCGGGAGTGACCCCTTGGACAAAACTTTGCGTCAGGGTAATAACTTCACTATAGTCGATTATTCTTGCTTTGCATCGAGGTATTCATCTTACGAATGCCCAGCACCTCACTCGACGAGGAAAGAGCCGAGATCCCTTCACAGGGAGTGACCTCTTTAGCAAAAGTTTTCGCCACTGTATTTTTCAAAAAGATGCAATCGGGTTCCTTCAACGATATCAAGTTCATTACGTTAACGGGTTTTTCGCCAAAAACCCAGCCGTAGCCCTCCGTCATTTCCTACAAGTACTACTCAGTATTCGAGCTGCGTATTTTGGCATTGTCAAGGCGTAGTGATCGGTAGCTAAGTATTGCTTGTTTGCAGCTTTATTTTTCCGGATTATTTAGGACAGTCGCATAGCTATGTTGGCATTGTCAAGAGTTATGCGGGTGGGTCTAAGTTAATCAAGATAATGACGGGCCGAACTTGACTAACAGTTCATGATATGTTGGCATTGTCAAGGTCATGAATCGTTAGGGGCAAAAACCACATCGGGAGTTTCAAAAGAACTGAAACTTGCAGATTTAGCATACCTTCTGGAGTGTGGTGACTAGAGTGGATTCCATCTAGGTTATCACACAATGACAGTTGGATCCCGATCCCACTGATGAGTTGGTTTACTCTCGGGAGATTATTTCACTTAACGATCAATGCTATAAACCTAGTAGGTGTCTAGAAAGGTGTTAGCGGGGTTACGCCCCCAGGGAAAAGAGGTTATTTAATTAAGGAACTTCGCGAAAGCGTTGGAAAACCTCCCTCGAAGTACCGACACTAGCCTGGCTGAAAGGTTAAGCAAGTATTGTGACGTGAATTAAAACCCGACTAGTTCTTCTTTTAAAAGGTTTTAAGAAGAATTTGAGTAAACAGTGGGAGACATCCTGGTTAGATAAATTAATAAACCAATCTAATCTTGCAAGAGCATACGCTGAGTGTTTCTTTTCTCTCTCTCCAGGCAGCAACCTTTTCACGCCCTAATCAAGATAATAAAATGTATCGCTTGACCGATCCGAATTCTTATTCGGGACTGGGGAAAGTTGGTTCAGCTCTAACTTGTGACAACAGTCACGAGTATGAGAATGGGAAAGAGGAAAGTATGGATTTCCAGGATACCCAGTTGAAGAAGAAGCATGGTTTTGCATCTACTTCAGGTGTTCTTGTAATTGAGAACTGTTTTACGGTCAGCCCTACCTCCTGGGTACTTGATACCGGATCAGGATCTCATATCTGTAATTTATTACAGGGACTGAGAAAAAGTAGGAAAGTTGCACCGGGTGATATGTCGCTCAGAGTAGCGAACGGAGCACAAGTTTATGCGGCAGCCGTCGGTGAATATCACCTAGTATTGCCAAATGGCAAGACTATGATTTTGAACGATTGCTACTATGTACCCTCTATGGTTTGCAACATCATATCAGTTTCTTTACTCGATAAAGATAGATATAAGTTTGTTCTTGAAAAGAATATCATGAACATTTACCTTGATAAGGTACTGGTTGCAGAGGGTACACTGTTTAATGGTATCTACGTTCTAAATCAGAATACAGTTCTCAACATACAAAACACACGCAAGAGGAAGAATTCAGATACGAATGAATCCTACTTGTGGCATTGTAGACTTGGTCATATCGGAGAGAAAAGACTGAGTAAGTTGCATAAAGATGGACTCTTGAATGCGTTCGAGTTTTCATCTTATGAAACTTGTCAGTCTTGTCTCAAAGGGAAGATGACCAAATCTCCGTTCACCGGACATGGAGAAAGAGCAAGAGAGCTCTTGGGACTCATACACAGTGATGTATGTGGTCCGATGTCTATACATGCAAGGGGTGGGTTCTCGTACTTCATCACATTCACTGACGATCTCTCTAGGTTCGGATATGTGTATCTGATGAAACACAAATCTGAAGCTTTTGAGAAATTCAAGGAATTCAGAAAGGAAGTAGAGAACCAGATTGGCAAAAGTATCAAGATCCTCCGGTCTGATAGAGGAGGGGAGTACTTAAGCACGGAATTCCTAGATTACTTAAAAGAGAATGGTATTCTCTCTCAGCTTACTCCTCCTTATACACCACAGCACAACGGTGTTTCGGAGCGAAGGAATCGTACCCTATTGGATATGGTTCGATCCATGATGAGTGATGCTGAGTTACCACTTTCATTCTGGGGACTCGCGCTAGAGACAGCGGCATACTTACTGAATCAGGTTCCGTCTAAATCCGTGCCTAAGACTCCATATGAAATATGGAGTGGTAAGAAACCATATCTAGAAAGAATTAAGATATGGGGCTGTCCGGCCTATGTAAAAGTACAAAAACCAGACAAGCTTGAGGCACGGTCAGTTTTATGTAAGTTTGTGGGATATCCTAGAAATTCTCTGGGATATCTGTTCTACCACACTGAGGAACAGAAGGTGTTCGTTGCTCGCCGCGCCACCTTTTTAGAGTGGCAATTTCTTGCAAAAGAAATAAGTGGGAGCACGGTAGAACTGGATGAAATATCTGATCCACAAAATCAAACTGAGGATTTAGCAGAACCAGAAAGTTCAGTAACCCCAAACGAACCTCAGCCACTCCGCAGATCTGGTAGGATTTCTCATCCGCCCGAGAGATACTACGGTTTTCTCATAGACGGGGATCGAGAGGATTGCATCTTGGAAGAAGATGACCCTACCAGTTTCAGGCAGGCCATTATCAGTAGGGACTCTGATAAGTGGCAGGAAGCAATGCAATCCGAAATGGAGTCCATGTACGCCAATAAAGTGTGGACCTTGGATATTGCTCCATCTAGGGTAAAACCCGTTGGATGCAAATGGATCTACAAAAGGAAACTTGGTGTAGATGGGCAGGTGGAAACCTATAAAGCTAGACTCGTTGCAAAAGGTTTCCGTCAAAGACCTGGTTTGGACTATGACGAGACTTTTTCTCCGGTGGCTATGCTCAAATCCATTCGGATCTTACTTGCCATTGCTGCCTTCCATGACTATGAAATCTGGCAGATGGATGTTAAAACGGCTTTCCTAAACGGTTGTTTGGAAGAGTGCGTTTACATGGATCAACCAGAAGGTTTCGTAGACAGTGGGAGCAGCGGAAAGGTGTGCAAGTTGCTTAAATCCATTTATGGATTAAAGCAGGCATCGCGGAGCTGGAACATCTGTTTTGATGAGGCAATCAAGGAATTTGATTTCATCAAGAACGAAGATGAACCCTGTGTTTATAAGAAGATTGTAGGACGAACTGTCGTATTCCTAGTCTTGTACGTGGACGACATTCTTCTGATAGGAAATGACATTCCTATGCTACAATCGGTCAAGCTGTTTTTGTCACAAAGGTTCTCCATGAAGGACCTGGGTGATGCCTCGTACATTCTGGGGATCAAGATCTATAGAGATAGATCCAAGAGACTATTGGGACTTTCGCAGTCCAGGTACATAGAGACCGTACTAAAGAGATTTAGTATGGAGGATTCCAAGCGCGGTAACATACCCGCATTGCACGGAATTACCCTCTCCAAGAAGATGTCTCCTAAGACTGACGAGGAGAGGGTTCGCATGAGCACTATACCCTACGCTTCGGCGGTAGGATCTATAATGTATGCGATGCTATGTACAAGACCAGATGTAGCTTACGCGTTGAGCACGGTAAGCCGGTATCAGTCGGACCCAGGGGAGGACCACTGGACAGCAGTGAAGAACATTCTCAAGTACCTGAGAAGGACTAAGGAGATGTTCCTGGTTTACGGTAATGGAGACCTTAGGGTCGAGTCCTTTACCGATTCAAGCTTCCAGAGTGACAAAGATGATAGCAAGTCCGTCTCGGGTTTTGTGTTTACCCTCAACGGAGGGGCGGTATGTTGGAGGAGTTCCAAGCAGGATACCGTCGCAGACTCGACGATGGAGGCTGAATACATTGCTGCAAGCGATGCCGCAAAAGAGGCGGTCTGGATTAAGAAGTTCATTAGTGAACTTCAGGTGGTTCCGTCCATTGTTGACCCAATACCTTTGTATTGCGATAACAATGGGGCTATAGCTTTAGCGAAGGAACCAAGGTCCCATCAGAAATCCAGGCACATCTTAAGGCGGTATCACCTGATCAGGGAGATCATTGATCGACAGGAGATCGAGGTGCGGAGAGTGGACACAAAGGACAACACTGCGGACCCATTCACGAAGGCTTTACCCCAGACTCAGTTCGAGCGGCTGATCGAGATGATAGGTCTTCGATACGCCAGTACATGGCCTTAGTGCAAGTGGGAGATTGTTGGTGTATATGCCCTAGAGGCCATTACTGTATCATACTAGTATGTATATTACTTGATGGAAGCTTGGGATATTCACAGTTGTACAGACAATCTTGCTCAATATAGTAGTATGCTACTTGGTTTGTCTCTGCTTTAATGTGTACATGTGTGTTTATTTATTATATCACCTATACGCATTAGTAGAGCCCTTAGGATCTTTGCTTGATTACCGGCGTTGTGATGGCGATCACACTCGTGGGGGCTGGGTAATCTACAAGCACATCCTTATACACGTCCCTAGTCGTGGGAGTATCGAGATAGGGCATCGATACTCCAGAGTAGACTAGCGTATGCGCTTCTCATCCCAGCACGGGAGACGGTCTGTCCCACAGCCGTCAGTACGTCGTACTTGAGATAGTATGCGGGTGCTCGTTAGGTTACGAGTACACTGGACAGGACTCGTCGGGAACTGATGGTTGGTATTATACCTATCGTCAGTTATCAGTTCCCAGGTGACATGAGTACAGCTTAGTCCGCCGACTTGACACTGTCACTTCGCCTCGAGTGTGTTCCCACTGTTCTTTGATTACTACCCTACCACGGCTCTACTGAGTCGTGCAAACAGGTAGTAGTTGGGAGCAGTCCCGAAGCACTTGGAGGCAGTGACGGTTAGACAGGATTCGTCTCTCCCGGTATTGGGGGTTGACATCGCGCTGTGTCTAGGAGAGCCATTACACGAGTAGTCCCTGGCCAGGGCAAGCGAGATATACTGGTAGGTTTCCAGTGTTATCTCAGGGTGTATTGGGCTTCACTCCGACACGACTTGTACCGCTATTAGGGGACTGACGTTTACCGCCCCCCTAGGCCCGCCATGCGATGTATCAGACGAACAGACCGGACTGTACGGAGATTGTCACATACAGGCTCTGTAGGAGTTCGGATGGGTTTACCTCATCGGCCTTCTTATCGACATCTACCTGGGGACCGTTACGTACAGCTAGTGCCGCTTGCGGTCTGTGGTTAAACCCACTGCCAGCGTAGTGTCGAGTCTTTAGAGTCCCACACAGAGAGTTTCCCTGCACTGAGCGAAACGTGTAGAGGCCGTATGGTTTTACGGCAGGGCTGCGATCACTTACGTACACTTGTGTGCGTATGGTGCTCGGGCAGGCAATACTAGTGGGCTTTGGTTTAAGCCGGATCCTAGTATTGCATGGATGGATTTGTTTTGTCTTCTGTGCATCCGCATTCTACGGAATACGGATGCAGGTGTGTATGCACAGTTTTCTGGAGCGATGAAGGAGGAGGTGCCTCATTAGGGTTTTGGCAGTTGGTTCGGCCAAAACCATTATGTGGCAGGCTCATTAGGGTTTTGACAGTTCGTTTGGTCAAAACCATTATGAGCAGCGAACATCATTTACTAATCCTATTAGTGATAATCTTATGATGGCTAATTGCATTGACCATTTGACCCCGTTGACCCCTCTTGACTTTGTTGACCGGTTGACCGTGTTGACCATTGACTTTCAAGAGGATTCCACACTCTTCTTTTCTTTTCCATTTTCTTTTGGATTATGATAATGGTCATTTCAATTGTAGCCATCAACTTTATCTTGATGGAATTAGTAATGATGTTTTTTTTGCATTATTGCAACCATGGTTAGTTTTTTTCTCTTGGTTAAGCTTATCATAACATTATTCTTTTTCTCTCTCTTGAAAAGAAAAGCTCCATGGTTGCTAAAAACCTCCTTCTTCTTCCTCCTCTTGTTTTCTCCTTTGATCTCATGTGTTGAGAGAAAAAGGTTTTCACTTGACAAACACATCCATACATCCTCTCTACACAACCTAGGGCTTCTAGATTAGCAATCTCCTTGCCCTAGTTACCTCGGCTTGAGGTGGAGCTCGGCGTACATCTCTCGGGTGGATCGTCATCGACTCAAGGAGGCCGCGGAGGTGACCGAAGTCCGGATCAACTTCTGAGCAAGCCATGAAAAGAACAACAAGAAGAGAAGAACATCATAGAAGAACAACAACTAGAAGTGAAGGAGTTCAAGTTGAGGTATAACCCCTAACCGAGTAGATACATCTCTTGTTAGGTTGCTAGTTTATAGTTTAGCAAAGATCCGGCTTTTACGGTCCATGTTACAAACCTTAGAAAAATTTTTGTTTTACCGTTTCCGCAACCCCGAAAGTACCGGGAGAGGTAACGTGGACCTAACAATTTCCAATTTCCATCACAAAATCACATCAAACCCATACCCTCTCATATCTCAATAAATGCATGAATAGCAAAGAAGATTTCATAATCAATCCTTTTGCAATAAACCCCTCCACAATGTGTTATTCGCAAACTTGCAAATAACCCCCTCCAACGAAAAGTCCGGCCGTGAAGGAACAATGAAAAACCGGCCGGAACGGAATGCAAACTGGCAACCCCAGAAAACTGGTCCCATAATAAATTACAGGAAAACCCCGATACTGTGCATACACACCCGTATTTGTATTCCGACCGAAATACAAATGCAAAGAGACAAAACTACACAATCAAATACTAAGATCCGGCTTAAGCCAAAGCCGGCTAGTAAAAACCGTCCGATAACGATCCGTGCAATACCGCACGTATCTGATCGAACCCTGCCATATCTCCATACGGCCTCTACAGCGTTTCGCCCGAAAGCTTGAGTAACAGAATGAGTGGTGGACTCTAAAGACTCGTCAATACTATGGCTGTGAATTTAACCACTAGCACGTCAGAGGTATAAGCCAATACGTAACGGGCCACCAGCTATTGACTAAAAGGGACGTCGATGAGCGAACTCATCCTGACACCCTACTGAGCCTATCAGTGACAATATCCGTACAGTCCGGTCCGTTCGTCTATGAGCATCGCATGGCGGGCCTAGGGGGTGGGTAAAAGTCAGACCCCCAAAAGCGGTACAAGTCGTGTCGGAGTGTAGCCCAGAACACCCTGAGATACTACTGGAATACCTACCAGTAAATCTCCTGCCTTGGCCAAGGACTTCGTGTAATGGCTCTCCTAGACACAGCGCGACCTCACCCCCAATACCGGGAGAGACGAACCCCCGAAGATCCGCTCACTGCCTCCATGTGGCTCGGGACTGTACCCAACTAAAACCTGTTTGCACGACTCCTTTGAGCCGTGGTAGGGTAGTAATCAAAGTACAGTGGGAACTCACACGAGACAAATGACGATCCCCAGGTCGATGAACTAACCTGTACACATGTCACCAGGGAACTGCTATCTGACGTCAGGTATAAGACCAACTAGCATGTTCCCGGCGAGTCCTATCCGGTGTACTCATAACCCAATGAGCACCTGTATACAACTTAGGTGATCCAACTGACACCAGTGGCTTATGAGACCGGCCACCGCCCCTCGTCGGGGTCTCGACTGTATACACTAGTCTACTCTGGAGAATCGATGCCCTGTCTTGAAACTCCCATGACTAGGGACCATTTAAGGATGTGCTTAAAGACTACCAGCTCCCACTTATATGATCTCCCTCATACTGCTGGTGGTCAAGCAAGAATTCTAGGGGCTCTATCAACGTGTAATAGCGACCTGTAAGGTCACCTGAAACAGTACACGATGATAAAGGTAAACCAGATAGCATACTATCATCTCGAGTAAGACTGTCGTACCGGGATAGGTCCTCCCTCAATCATTGCAATCACGTGCCTGTGATCCAATAATTGACTCTGAGGGCACTATCTCCAACAATCTCCCACTTGCACTCAAGGCTAATTATTGCGATGTCGCATACTCACAGCCCGTGTGATACCGAACACCCAACTCCTCTACTAGTCAGTCTCACAAAGCCTGTTTGCGAAACTCTTGCGTTCGAGGAATAGCCTCAGCGAGTGGATCCGCTCTGATGTTTCTTTCTATGTCTCTCTATATCTCAAGTTCGCGGAGAAAACCATCTCCCGAAATGAGCAATACCTGTCTTAGAATGTCTGGATGCCTGATGGGACCTAGCACATAAATGAACTCCAAATCCAAACTTCTTAGACTGTATCGTCAACTGAACTTAATCAGTATCCTGCGCCATGCCACCCTCAGTATTGCCTTGGATTACCTATCCAAAACACTGCCCCTCGTCAGAAGGAAAACTATAATTCTGACAACCTCCTTGTCGTCCATGTCACCTTGGAAGCCTGGAATGATAACCGTCTCCCAAATGAGGCTGTCGTTATCATATCCCTTGAACATCCACTTATGTTCTAAAACTGCTTCCGACTGTTTCTCCAGGATTGGATCAATATCAACTTATTGCATTTAGTGCAAGAACAACATCTGGTGTGGTACTTGACATCTCATGATTGACTCAATTGCCTAAGCAAGTGATCTGCCAAATATGCATATCCCTCTCTACTTTAGTCTATAAGACACCTTTAGAGAGGGTGACTCCATCACCTGCAGGTATACTACCGTGCTAAGAGTCGTCCATTCTAAATACTCTTAGAATGCTGTCAAAGTACCCTGATTGGGAAACCACCCAAATCTAGATCTAAAACCATAGATCTAGTAACCAGTATGTCTGATATAATGTCCAAGTGCCAAGTGGAGAAAACACAGTGTGACGACCAAAGTACAACCGATCGTAGTATAGGAATATCACTTCCTACTACCTTCTCAACAGATCCATCCCTTATTCTGATAACGTCAAACCCATGACTGTCACATCAGAAATAGATGATCTATCTCCGCTATATCTGCTTTAGTCTATAAATAGACATAAGCCTGATATCCACCAATGCTTCCGCTGCTCCCACTGACTACGACAACCCTCTGGCAGAGTCATATAGACGTGCACTTCTAAAGCTAGTTTAGAACGACGCTATATTCATCCTCCTGCCGGGTCTCGCAGCCTGGAACAACAGCAATGGCAAGTGTGGGTAAACAAGAACTTCCCTGTCACCGTCCTTGAGGCTACCGGAGTACCTCTCGGGTGCCTGAAGTTACCCACCTTATCTGCGGAGTAGCCAATGGAATGTCAAATCAGATTGAATCTTTAGGTTCCTTATCAAATCTTCAGTAATCGTTTGCGGTTCTGGAATCACTTCCAGTTCTACCATACTCCCACTACTGTTTTTGAAAAAATCCATTTTTATTAAAACTGTGGCGAGTCAAGAACAATATCACTATTGATCTTTCTTACGGTAGAAAGTCAACCCTCGTCATAGCCTGGGTCAACCCACAAACAGCCACTACAGAAACGTGCCTTGAGTTATCCAGAGTCTGGTTTTAATCATTAGCCGGACAACTCCCCAAACCTTAACAATGTTAAGATATGAACTGTACTATATCCAATATAGAACCAGAGGCACTGATTTAATTGAACCAGATTCAAATCATGCAGCTGTCTCCAGTGCATGTCAACTAAATGGAGAGAGGTCGATCAGCGTTACTCAACTTAGGAATGCTTCCAATTATGAGTAACCTGAAAGAGAAGTAATTTCTCTTTATCATTACTATCAACTGAATACCATACACAAGTATCTACATCTTCGATCACCTTGAAGAATCCCGATACTTGCTACACCTGGTTCTCTACTCTATTCAAATACCTATAACTCCTCAAAACTTAGACCCTGTGTTTCTACGAAACACATGTCTAAGAACTAGAGAAGTTAAAAGTAAACAGAATATAGTATGAGGACCAACCCCTCTGTCCTAATGGACACTGGACAACATACAATACTCTGTATAAGTCCGCTGAGTCTAACTCTTTCACTGTGTGTCGTAGGTTGAAAACTGTACTTATGGTTAAGAAGAATTACACCGCTGTTTAATGCTCCTTACCTAACCATCCACTGATATAGGTAAATGTCATCGACATAATATCAAAAGGTATATCTCACTCTATGAAAATAGACGTACAGATATATCAATTTGAAATTGGTGCACAACAGCGGATATTCAAAACCAAATATTTGCCGACCGGCAAACAACCCAGATGATCTCCTCAAATATCACCGATTACAACGAATCCCGATATAATGAGGATGATCACCCTATTCTCAATAACTTACTCCCACTCTTCATCTGTAAAGCCATACAGATGTGAGAATCAAACCTGGTAAATACATACCCTGGAGCAAGTGTCTAATCGGGAAATCAGTTTTCTTTTAACATTACACAGTGAACTGAAACATTGAAATGTTTCGATGGGGTATCCTGGTATTCCTAGTAATGCCTCTACCATTATCCAGATTCACAACTATAACCGTATAATTCTTTGCCAACTCTCCAAATCCCTTTATATGTCTTTAGTCATTACCTTCTGCACACCCCTTTAGGCCAATTGGTTTTCTTCCTTCCCTATCGTTCGGCACCAGCCTATGGTTTGGAAGAAGACTATCCAATAAGCATAATGGGTGTACTGTCCTAGTCCTAGGAGCACTCGCAATGCGAGAGAAGGTGATGATAAAAGACAACCGAATAAGCCTTATTCCTATTTCTCCTGGACCAGAATCCATCCCCGAACTGGAACAAGTTCCTTTCGAGTTCGTATATAACCATACGATGGAGTATCCAATAAACTGTGGATCTTCGTAGTGATACGGAGTGTCCTGGAGAAATACAAAGGTGATTTAGGATTGGAGAAGAAATACTTGGTTTGGTTGTGAATATCAGTCGCAATTTACTTTGCCCTCTTACTAATCCCTTGCTTTGTCTTAATCTTAATACCTTCTGCATACCATCGTTATGCTAATTGGTTTTCTTCATTCCCCACTGTTCAGCACCAGCCTAAAGTTTGGAAGAAGACTATCCAATTTGCGTAATAGGTGTACTATCTCCTAAACTAAGGAGTACTCGTAACTTGAGAGAAGGCAAAAAGGAAAAGACAACTGAATAAACCTTATCCGTTTTCTCCAGAACCGGAAACCATCCTCGAATTCCTTCGAGTTCGTATCTGACCATACGATGGCTTTGTCCAATGGAAGTGGACGTTCGCAGTAATACGGGGCGTCCTGGAGAAAAGGGTAAAAGTAGGAGTGGCAATGAGGTCTGCAACTCTGACAATCCAAAAGCCAGTGTTAAGAAGGTTCGGTCAACTTGGTCACTGAGTCATAGTCTTAGGGTCGGGTCAATGGTCACTGCCAAGAGAGAGAGAAAAGAAACACTCAGCGTGCACTCTAACCAAGATCAGAATGGTTACCAATTTATCTAATCTGGAAACCTCCCACTGTACCTCAAATTCTCCTCCAAACCTGAAAGAAGAATTAGTCGGGGTCACCCGAGGAGTAAACCAACTCATCAGTGGGAATCGGGATCCAACTATCACCGCATGATAACGTGACGGAATCCGCTCACGTCATCACACTCCAGAAGGTATGCGCATATCTGGCAGGTTTCAGTTCTTTTGAAACTCCCGAAGTGATTTTTACCCTATGCTCTTATGACCTTGACTTTGGCCAACATATCATAAGTCACATGTCAAGTTCTACCCGTCATTCTCCAGGTTAGTTTGAATCCACCCGTACCTACCCTTGACTTTGGCCAAAATGGCAGTACGACTGTCCCAAAACAACGCATCTATCTATGCTGCATATGAATACCCAATAGCTACCAAACACTGTGCCTTGACTTTGGCCAACATACACAGCTTGAATACTATTGACTACCCATATGAAACGACGGAGGGCTACGAATGGTTTCTGGCGAAAACCTTTAACGTAATGAACTTGATATCGTTGAAGGAACGGATAGCTTTTTTTTAAAATATAGTGGCGAAAACCTTTGCTAAAGTGGTCACTCCCGGTGAAGGGATCTCGGCTCTTTCCCCGTAGAATGGGGTGCTGGATATTCATAACCGAATATCACTGTGCAAAGCAAAAGTAATCGGCTATAGTGAAGTTAATGCCCTGACGCAAACTTCTGTCCAAGGGGTCACTCCCGGTGAAGGGATCTCGGCCCTTGCCTCGTCGACTGAGGAGCAGGATATTCCAAATGAATACCACGATGCAAAACAAAAGTGAACGTCCTTGCAATAACAGCTTTTGAAAAGTGTTCCAACAACATCAGAATAAGTTTGTTTATCTTGCATTGATCCGAATCAATGCAGTCCCATCAATTGATTACACCACAAAGAACGAAAATATACTGACGTACGTATATGCCATCCGCATTCGCCACTGGGTCCCGTCATCACCCGTTAGGTTAGCTAACTAACGGCAGAGCGGGGACTGGACTAGCGCGGATGAAAAACATATACAACATCTACTAATATATATACCAATATATTATATTTCGCTCAAGGCGTGAATAAAATGCAACATCACAGAAATGTACAGCATCACAGAACAATACAGATATCTGGGATCCCCGGGTTTCACAGAGCCACTACTGAAACCCGACGTTCCCCTGGTCGTGTGGATAGCCTGTGCAATGAAATCCTAGACCCCTACGGGCGCGGCAAGTCACCCGCCAAAACCTGAAGCGAGGCAGCCCCCTTCAGCACCGTGAATGGACCACCCAGCGCTTCACGGAATCCGGTAACTTGGGCACCCCTCCTGGGTCAACCTGTACCCCCTACGAGTGCGGCGAATAGCCTGCCAATTCCAAACTGAAGCCCCCTCCGTCTCAATGCCCTGAGATGCGGGCCCGTTGCCCTCTAGAACCCGGCTATCTGTGCACCTCTCCGTGGGGTAACCCTAGTACAGAAAGTAAAATATACATACAACGGGTACATCGACCGCAACCAGGTCGTGCCCCAAAACAATAATACAATCAGGCAGTGACGGCAATCCACATGTCGGACGCTCGCCCCGCAATACCAAATGTACATAATACAACAACAGCAGTACTAGCATTGCATCCAGGCTATCCCCCACGACCGATCCGCAACATCACAGCAAAACACAGAACATCAACGTGAAAGTCACGTTCGCAAATCTGTCTAACAGGGCTATAGCAGTTAGACTGGATTTACCGATCGAGTGACATTCACGGTCGCAGATATAATGTAAATACTGTGAAATAATGTGTTTAAAATATCCGATCGATCAAAAATTAACAAGTGGGCCCCCAAGCAATACTGTAGCAGATCAGGAAATTCTGGGCCCAATATTAATATTCCAAAAACCCTAAATTCCATTCAGGAGGCAACTGCAGAAATATGATGCAGTGATCACATAAAGGTGCGGCGGAACCGCGGTAAGAAGGGGGTGTTTGCCGCGGTTCCGCGCTCCTACAGTCGAATCACTGCATCGAATTTTTGCAGAACCCTTAGATTTTCCAGTACATCACTTTTCTCTAACCTGAAAAAATTTTTGACACCAAAAATTTTCAACAGAAAACTGATGTGAACAAAAATGAAGATTTTGGAATTTTGGTCGATCGGAAATGCAAAACACATCAAACGAAGCTAGACGAAGTTAATGGCGAGGCTCTGATACCACTGTAAGTGCACGGCGGCGCCCCGGCCGTCAAACCGACGGCCAAATGCGGAAGCGGTGATAAACTTTAATTTTGCGGACTTAGCAAACCGGCACCACCGCGCACTAAACCCCGGATCGGGCCATTAAACTAGATCTAGCTAATAACAAGACGGGTTAGAGATATACCGAGTGATCCGAGTCCTCCGGTCTTCTCGTCGTCGTCCCGATCTCCTGCGGAAACTCCGGTCGTCGCCTCCTCGCCGGAAGGGCACCACATCGCCTGCATCTTTTACGGGCTCCCACCTCAATACCGAGGCAACTCGGGCGCGAAGTTGGCTGCCCGACGCGTCCATGATTTGCTATAGAATAGTGTAGCAAGCAGGTCTCTTTGGGGTTTATAAGGTTGCCATGTTGGAGGAATTTTGCACAAAGATATTCATGGATCCAAGAGGGAAAAAGGAGCATGCAAGGAAAAAGGCTCGGCCAAAAAAATCCAATTGTGCTCGCTGTGAAAAAACAATGAAGCAAGCTCTCAATGGAATCTTGCAAGTGGGTAGTATATATTAATTAAAACCATCAGCACTCAAAAACAATTCCAGCACACCCAATTAAAATCCATTCCTTACTAAAGAAATAAATCCACTATGCAAAATTAAACCTCACTCCAATCCCCAACAGTGGCCGGCCCATTTCCAATTTCCATCACAAAATCACATCAAACCCATACCCTCTCATATCTCAATAAATGCATGAATAGCAAAGAAGATTTCATAATCAATCCTTTTGCAATAAACCCCTCCACAATGTGTTATTCGCAAACTTGCAAATAACCCCCTCCAACGAAAAGTCCGGCCGTGAAGGAACAATGAAAAACCGGCCGGAACGGAATGCAAACTGGCAACCCCAGAAAACTGGTCCCATAATAAATTACAGGAAAACCCCGATACTGTGCATACACACCCGTATTTGTATTCCGACCGAAATACAAATGCAAAGAGACAAAACTACACAATCAAATACTAAGATCCGGCTTAAGCCAAAGCCGGCTAGTAAAAACCGTCCGATCACGATCCGTGCAATACCGCACGTATCTGATCGAACCCTGCCATATCTCCATACGGCCTCTACAGCGTTTCGCCCGAAAGCTTGAGTAACAGAATGAGTGGTGGACTCTAAAGACTCGTCAATACTATGGCTGTGAATTTAACCACTAGCACGTCAGAGGTATAAGCCAATACGTAACGGGCCACCAGCTATTGACTAAAAGGGACGTCGATGAGCGAACTCATCCTGACACCCTACTGAGCCTATCAGTGACAATATCCGTACAGTCCGGTCCGTTCGTCTATGAGCATCGCATGGCGGGCCTAGGGGGTGGGTAAAAGTCAGACCCCCAAAAGCGGTACAAGTCGTGTCGGAGTGTAGCCCAGAACACCCTGAGATACTACTGGAATACCTACCAGTAAATCTCTTGCCTTGGCCAAGGACTTCGTGTAATGGCTCTCCTAGACACAGCGCGACCTCACCCCCAATACCGGGAGAGACGAACCACCGAAGATCCGCTCACTGCCTCCATGTGGCTCGGGACTGTACCCAACTAAAACCTGTTTGCACGACTCCTTTGAGCCGTGGTAGGGTAGTAATCAAAGTACAGTGGGAACTCACACGAGACAAATGACGATCCCCAGGTCGATGAACTAACCTGTACACAAGTCACCAGGGAACTGCTATCTGACGTCAGGTATAAGACCAACTAGCATGTTCCCGGCGAGTCCTATCCGGTGTACTCATAACCCAATGAGCACCTGTATACATCTTAGGTGATCCAACTGACACCAGTGGCTTGTGAGACCGGCCACCGCCCGTCGTCGGGGTCTCGACTGTATACACTAGTCTACTCTGGAGAATCGATGCCCTGTCTCGAAACTCCCACGACTAGGGACCATTTAAGGATGTGCTTAAAGACTACCAGCTCCCACTTATATGATCGCCCTCATACTGCTGGTGGTCAAGCAAGAATCCTAGGGGCTCTATCAACGTGTAATAGCGACCTGTAAGGTCACCTGAAACAGTACACGATGATAAAGGTAAACCAGATAGCATACTATCATCTCGAGTAAGACTGTCGTACCGGGATAGGTCCTCCCTCAATCATTGCAATCACGTGCCTGTGATCCAATAATTGACTCTGAGGGCACTATCTCAAACAGTCCCTGGCCAGGGCTGATCAGAGATTTGCTGGTAAGTGTTACCAGTAGTTTCTCGACCCGTTATGAGCCTCACATCGGCACGACTTATCGGTTATTGGGGTCTGACGTTTACCACCCCTAGACTTGATATGCGACATATCAGACGAACAGACCGGACTGTACGGTAAGTGTTACTGGTCGGATTCGCAGGAGTGTGAGCGGGCTAGCTCGTCGATCTTTGTTGGAGATAGTGCCCTCAGAGTCAATTATTAGGTCACAGGTACGTGATTGCAATGATTGATGGAGGACATATCCCGGTAGGACAGTCTTACTCGAGATGATAGTATGCTATCTGGTTTACCTTTATCATCGTGTACTGTTTTAGGTGACCTGACACGTCGCTATTACACGTTGATAGAGCCCCTAGGATTCTTGCTTGACCACCAGCAGTATGAGGGCGATCATATAAGTGGGAGCTGGGGGTCTATAAGCTTATCCTTAAAAGGTCCCTGGTCGTGGGAGTTTCGAGACTGGGCATCGATACTCCATTAGTAGACTAGTGTATACAGTCGAGACCCCGACGAGGGGCGGTGGCCGGTCTCACAAACCACTGGTGTCAGTTGGATCACCTAAGATGTATACAGGTGCTCATTGGGTTATGAGTACACCGGACAGGACTCGCCGGGAACATGCTAGTTGGTCATATACCAGACGTCAGATGGCAGTTCCCTGGTGACATGTGTGCAGGTTAGTTCATCGACCTGGGGATCGTCATTTGTCTCGTGTGAGTTCCCACTGTACTTTGATTACTACCCTACCACGGCTCAAAGGAGTCGTGCAAACAGGTTTTAGTTGGGTACAGTCCCGAGCCACATGGAGGCAGTGAGCGTATCTTCAGGGGTTCGCCTCTCCCAGTATTGGGGGTGAGGTCGTGCTGTGTCTAGGAGAGCCATTACACAAAGTCCTTGGCCAAGGCAAGGAGATTTACTGGTAGGTATTCCAGTAGTATCTCAGGGTGTTCTGGGCTACACTCCGACACGACTTGTACCGCTTTTGGGGGTCTGACTTTTACCAACCCCCTAGGCCCGCCATGCGATACTCATAGACGAACAGACCGGACTGCACAGATATTGTCACTGACAGGCTCAGTAGGGTGTCAGGATGAGTTCGCTCATCGACGTCCTTTTTAGTCAATACCTGGTAGCCCGTTACGTATTGGCTTATACCTCTGACGTGCTAGTGGTTAAATCCACAACCAAGGTGTTGACGTGTCTTTAGAGTCCCCCACATTCAGTTACTCAGCTTTCGGGCGAAAGGTTGTAGAGGCCATATGGAGATATGGCAAGGTCCGATCAGATACGTGCGGTATTGCACGGATCAGGATCGGACAGTTTGTACTATAGGCCGTATGGTTATATGGCAGGGTTCGATCAGATACGTGCGGTATTGCACGGATCAGGATCGAACAGATATTACTAGCCGGTTTTGGTATAAGCCGGATCCTAGTATAGTACAGTGTAGACTTTGTCTCATTACATTTGTATTTCGGTCGAAATACAGATGCGGGTGTGTATGCACAGTATCGGGGTTTTCCTGTAATTTATTACGGGACCAGTTTTCTGGAGTTGCCAGTTTGCTTTTCGTTTCGGCCGATTTCCTTTGTATCGTTCATTGGCCGAAGTTTGGTGGAGGAGGGCTTATTTGCATAGTTGCAAATAAGTGTTTGTGGAGGGGGTCTTTGCATATTGTTTTATCATGACATCTTTTCATTGACCTTGACTTCTTCTTGTCATGATGGCATGACTTTTGGCTCATCATGGTTGTTGATGATGAGGTTGGTGGTTGGTGGTGGAGTATGGGTTTTGTTTTGGTATCATTGTTTTTCATGATAACCATTCCTCTCTCTCTCTCTTGCATGATTCATATGGTTACCTCCCCCTTGACTTTTCCCTCTCTCCTTTTTCCTACAAGGGCCGGCTATTCTTTAAGGTGGTGGGTGATTGATTTTGGTGTGGCAATTTTTGGTTCTCTTCATGCTCCAAAAATCACACAAGAAGACTCTCCAAAATTCCTAGCTCCTCTCCAAAAGCTTGTATCTTTTCCTCCACCATATGGCAACTCCTTCAACCCCAATAGAGACAATAGCTCACTACACATTCTACAGCAAATCTTGGGCACGTCGAGTAGCCGGCTTCGTGCCCGAGTTGCCTCGGCATTGAGGTGGGAGCCCGTAAACAAAGTAGGCGATGTGGTGCACTTCCGGCGACGAGGAGGAGACGGGGCTTTTCCGCAGGAGATCGGGACCATGACGAGAAGACCGGAGGACTTGGATCGTCGGTATATCTCTAACCCTTCTTCTAGTTAGCTTAGACTTGTTAATGGTTACGATCCGGGTGTTTAGTGCGCGGTGGTGCCGGTTTGCTAAGTCCGCAAAATTTAAGTTTATCACCGCTTCCGCTTTTGGCCGTCGGATTGACGGCCGGGGCGCCGCCGTGCACTTACAGTGGTATCAGAGCCTCGCCATTAACTTAGTCTAGCTTGGTTTAATGTGTTTGCATTTCCGATCGATCAAAAAGTTCCAAAACTGCATTTTACCTTCGCATCAGTTTCTGTTGAAAATTTTTGGTCTCTAAAAATTTTTCAGGTTGTAAAATATTGATGTACTAGAAAATCTAAGAACTCTGTAAAATTTCGATGAAGTGATTCCACAGTCAGAGCGCGGAAGCGCCGCACAAACCCCCATTCCGCCGCCCTTCCGCCGCGCACAGTAGACATCACTGCACCATTTTTTTTCAGAGGCTTTCTGGGCTTAAAATATGGGTTTTAGAATATTAAAATTGGGCCCAGGTTTTCTGTGAGTGCTACAGTTTTGATTGGGGGCTCACTTGTTAATTTTTGGTCAATCGGAAAATTTTAAACACATTTTTCACAGTATTTACATTATATCTGCGACCGTGAATGTCACTCGATCGGTAAATCCTGTCTAACTGCTATAGCCCGGTTAGACGGATTTGCGAACGTGACTTTCACGTTGATGTTCTATGTATTTGCTGTGTTGTTGCGAATCGGTCGTAGGGATAGCCTGGATGCAATGCTAGTACAGTTGTGGTGGTATTATGTACATTTGATTTTGCGGGGCGAGCGTCCGACATGTGGACTGCCGTCACTGCCTGTTTGTATTATTATTTTGGGACACGACCTGGTTGCGGTCGATGTACCCGTTGTATGTATATTTTACTTTCTGTACTAGGATTTCCCCGCGGAGGGGTGCACGGATAGCCGGGTTCTGGAGGGCAACAAGCCCGCATCTCATGGCATTGAGACGGAGGGGGCTTCACTCTAGGATTGGCGGGCTATTCTCCACACTCGTAGGGGGTACAGGTTGACCCAGGAGGGGTGCCCAAGTTACCGGATTCCGTGAAGTGCTGGGTGGTCCATTCACGGCGCTGAAGGGGGCTGCCTTGCTTCAGGTTTTGGCGGGTGACTTGCCGCGCCCGTAGGGGTCTAGGATTACATTGCACAGGCTATCCACACGACCAGGGGAACGTCGGGTTTCAGCAGTGGCTCTGTGAAACCCGGGGATCCCAGATATCTGTATTGTTTCTGTGATGCTGTACTTTTCTGTGATGTTGCATTTTATTCACGCCTTGAGCGAATATAATATATTGGTATATATATTAGTAGATGTTGTATATGTTTTGCATCCGCGCTAGTCCAGTCCCCGCTCTGTCGTTAGTTAGGTAACCTAACGGGTAATGACGGGACCCAGTGGCGAATGCGGATGGCATATACGTACATCAGTATATTTTCGTTCTTTTTGGTGTGATCAATTGATGGGACTGCGTTGATTCGGATCAATGCAAGTTAAAAACAAACCTAATCTGATGTTGTTGGAACATTTTTCAAAAAAGCTGTTATTGCAAGGACGTTCACTTTTGTTTTGCATCGTGGTATTCAGTTGGAATATCCTGCTCCTCAGTCGACGAGGCAAGGGCCGAGATCCCTTCACCGGGAGTGACCCCTTGGACAAAAGGTTTGCGTCAGGGCATTAACTTCACTATAGCCGATTACTTTTGCTTTGCACCGTGGTATTCAGTTGGAATATCCTGCACCCCATTCTATGGGGAAAGAGCCGAGATCCCTTCACCGGGAGTGACCTCTTTAGCAAGGGTTTTCGTCACTATATTTTTAAAAAGCTATCAGTTCCTTCAACGATATCAAGTTCTTTACGTTAAAGGTTTTCGCCAGAAACCATTCGTAGCCCTCCGTCATTTCAGTTAAATATTCGGTAGTATTCAAGCTATGTATTTTGACCTCACGCCAAGGCATAGTGATTGGTAGCTGCCGGGTATTTATCTGTTGCATAGATAGATGCGTTGGTTTGGGACAGTCGTACTACTATTTTGGCCTACGTCAAGGGTATGTACGGGTGGGTTCAAATTAACCTGGATAATGACGGGCAGAACTTGACATGTGACTTATGATATTTTGATCTCACGCCAAGGTCATAAGAGCATGGGGCAGAAATCACATCGGGAGTTTCAAAAGAACTGAAACTTGCCAGGTATGCGCATACCTTCTGGAGTGTGACACCGTGAGCGGATTCCGTCACGTTATCATGCGATGATAGTTGGATCCCGATTCCCACTGATGAGTTAGTTTACTCCTCGGGTGACCCCGACTAATTCTTCTTTCAGGTTTGGAGGAGAATTTGAGGTACAGTGGGAGGATTCCAGATTAGATAAATTGGTAACCATTCTGATCTAGGTTAGAGTGCACGCTGAGTGTTTCTTTTCTCTCTCTCTCTGGCAGCGACCATTTGACCCGACCCTAAGACTTTGACTCAGTGACCAAGTTGACCGAACCTTCTTAAACACCGGCTTTTGGATTGTCAGAGTTGCAAACCTCATTGCCACTCCTACTTTTACCCTTTTCTCCAGGACACCCCGTATTACTACGAACGTCCACTTCCATTGGACAAAACCATCGTATGGTAAGATACGAACTCGAAAGAATTTATTCGAGGATGGTTTCAGGTTCTGGAGAAAACGGATAGGATTATTCAGTTGTCTTTGCTTTTTACCCTCTCTCAGGTTACGAGTACTCCTTGGTTTAGGGGTAGTACACCTATTACGCAAATTGGATTGTCTTCTTCCAAACCATAGGCTGGTGCTGACCGGTGGGGAATGAAGAAAACCAATTAGCATAACGATGGTGTGCAGAAGGTATTAAGTTAAGACAAAGCAAGGGATTAGTAAGAGGGCAAAGTAAATTGCAACAGATATTCACGACCAAACCAGGTATTTCGTTACCACTCCCACATCACCTTTGTATTTCTCCAGGACACTCCGTATCACTACGAAGATCTACAGTTTATTTGGATACTCCATCGTATGGTTATATACGAACTCGAAAGGAACTTGTTCCAGTTCGGGGATGGATTCTGGTTCAGGAGAAATAGGAATAAGATTTATTCAGGTGTCTTTTATCTTCACCTTCTCTCGCATTGCGAGTGTTCCTAGGATTGGGACATTACACCCATTATGCTTATTGGATAGTCTTCTTCCAAACCATAGGCTGGTGCCGAACGGTAGGGAATGAAGAAAACCATTTGGCCTAAAGGGGTGTACATAAGGTAAAGACTAAAGACATATGAAGGGATTTGGAGAGGTGGCAAAGAACTATACGGTTACAGTCGTGAATCTGGAAGAGGCATTACTAGGAATACCAGGATACCCCAACGAAACATTTCAATGTTTCAGTTTCACTGTGTACTATTAAAAGAAAACTGATTTCCCGATTAGACACTTACTCCAGGGTATGTATTTACCAGGTACGATTCTCACATCTGTATGGTTTTACAGATGATGAGTGGGAGTAGGTTATTGGGAATTGGGTGATCATCCTCATTGTATCGGGATTCGTTGTAATCGGTGATATTTGAGGAAATCACCTGGGCTGTTTGCCGGTCGGCAAATATTTGGTTTTGAATATCCGCTGTTATGCACCAATTTCAAAATGATATATCTGTACGTCTATTTTCATAGAGTGAGATATACCTTTCTGAAATTATGTCTACGACATTTACCTATATCAGTGGATGGTTAGGTAAGGAGCATTAAACAGCGGTGTAATTCTTCTTAACCATAAGTACAGTTTTCAACCTACGACACACAGTGAAAGAGTTATCAGACTCAAGGGACTTATACAGAGTATTGTATGTTGTCCAGTATCCATTAGGACAGAGGGGTTGGTCCTCATACTATATTCTGTTTACTTTTAACTTCTCTAGTTCTTAGACATGTGTTTCGTAGAAACACAGGGTCTAAGTTTTGAGGAGTTATAGGTATTTGAATAGAGTAGAGAACCAGGTGTAGCAAGTATCGGGATTCTTCAAAGTGATCGAAGATGTAGATACTTGTGTATGGTATTCAGTTGATAGTAATGATAAAGAGATCTTGCTTCTCTTTCAGGTTACTCATAATTGGAAGTATTCCTAAGTTGAGTGACGCTGATCGGCCTCCTTCCATTTAGTTGACATGCGCTGGGGACAGCTGCATGATTTGAATCTGGTTCAATTAAATCAGTGCCTCTGTTTCTATATTGGATATAGAACAGTTCATATCTTAACGATGTTAAGGTACGGGGAGTTGTCCGGTTTATGATTAAAACCAGACACTGGACAACTCAAGGCACGTTTCTGTAATGGCTGTTTGTGGGTTGACCCAGGCTATGACGAGGGTTGATTTTCTACCATCTGGATGAACAATAGCGATATTGTTCTAGACTCGCCACAGTTTTATTAAAAATGGATTTTTTCAGAAAAACAGTAGTGGGAGTATGGTAGAACTGGAAGTGATTCCAGAACCACAAACGATTACTGAAGATTTGATAAGGAACCTAAAGATTCAATCTGAATTGACATTCCATTGGCCACTCCGCAGATAAGGTGGGTAACTTCAGGCACCCTAGAGGTACTCCGGTAGCCTCAAGGACGGTGACAGGGAAGTTCTTGTTTACCCACAATTGCCATTGCTGTTGTTCCAGGTTACGAGACCCGGCAGGAGGATGAGTATAGCGTCGTTCTAAACCAGTTTTAGAAGTGTACGTCTATATGACTCTGCCAGAGGGTTGTCGTAGTCAGTGGGAGCAGCGGAAGCATTGGTAGACAGGTTGCTTATGTCTATTTATAGACTAGAGCGGATGTAGCGGAGAAAGATCATCTATTTCTGACGTGACAGTCATGGGTTTGACTTCATCAGAATAGGGGATGGATCTGTTGAGAAGGTAGTAGGGTGTGATATCCTGGTATTTGGATGATATACACAAAGTAGGAAAAGAAACTCCTACACTACGATCGGTTATACTTTGGTCGTCACACAGTTGTTTCTCCACAAAGGAAATGGATTTTATATCAGACATACTGGTTACTAGATCTATGGTCTTAGATCTAGATTTGGGTGGTTTCCCAATTAGGGTACTTGACAGCATTCTAAGAGTATTTAGGATGGACGACTCCTGGCACGGTAGTGTACCTGCAGGTAATGGAGTCACCCTCTCCAAAGGTGTCTTACAGACTAAAGGGGAGAGGGACGGGCATGATTGGCAGATCACTTGCTCAGGCAATTGAGTCAATCGTGAGATGTCAAGTACCACACCAGATGTTGTTCTTGCACTAGATGCAATAAGTTGACATTAATCCAATCCTGGAGAAACAGTCGGAAGCAGTTTTAGAACATAAGTGGATGTTCTAGGGAGATGATAACGACAGCCTCATTCAGGAGACAGTTATCATTCCAGGCTTCCAAGGTGGCATGGACGACAAGGAGGTTGTCAGAGTTATAGTTTTCCTTCTGATGAGAGGCAGTATTTTGGACAGGTGGTCCAAGGCAATACTGAGGGAGGCATGGCGCGCAGGATACTGATTAAGTTCTGTTGACGATACAGTCTAAGAAGTTTGGATTTGGAGTTCATTTATGAGCTAGGTCCCATCAGACATCCAGACATATTCTGAGACAGGTATTGCTCTTTTCGGGAGATGGCTCTCTCCGCGAACTTGAGATATAGAGAGACATAGAAAGAAACAACAAAGCGGATCCACTCACTAAGGCTATTCCTCGAACGCAATAGTTTCGCAAACGACCTTTGTGAGACTGACTAGTAGAGGAGTTGGGTGTTCGGTATCACACGGGCTGTGAGTATGCGACATCGCAATAATTAGCCTTGAGTGCAAGTGGGAGATTGTTGGAGATAGTGCCATCAGAGTCAATTATTAGGTCACAGGTACGTGATTGCAATGATTGATGGAGGACATATCCCGGTAGGACAGTCTTACTCGAGATGATAGTATGCTATCTGGTTTACCTTTATCATCGTGTACTGTTTTAGGTGACCTGACACGTCGCTATTACACGTTGATAGAGCCCCTAGGATTCTTGCTTGACCACCAACAGTATGAGGGCGATCATATAAGTGGGAGCTGGGGGTCTATAAGCTTATCCTTAAAAGGTCCCTGGTCGTGGGAGTTTCGAGACTGGGCATCGATACTCCATTAGTAGACTAGTGTATACAGTCGAGACCCCGACGAGGGGCGGTGGCCGGTCTCACAAGCCACTGGTGTCAGTTGGATCACCTAAGATGTATACAGGTGCTCATTGGGTTATGAGTACACCGGACAGGACTCGCCGGGAACATGCTAGTTGGTCATATACCAGACGTCAGATGGCAGTTCCCTGGTGACATGTGTGCAGGTTAGTTCATCGACCTGGGGATCGTCATTTGTCTCATGTGAGTTCCCACTGTACTTTGATTACTACCCTACCACGGCTCAAAGGAGTCGTGCAAACAGGTTTTAGTTGGGTACAGTCCCGAGCCACATGGAGGCAGTGAGCGTATCTTCAGGGGTTCGTCTCTCCCGGTATTGGGGGTGAGGTCGTGCTGTGTCTAGGAGAGCCATTACACAAAGTCCTTGGCCAAGGCAAGGAGATTTACTGGTCGGTATTCCAGTAGTATCTCAGGGTGTTCTGGGCTACACTCCGACACGACTTGTACCGCTTTTGGGGGTCTGACTTTTACTAACCCCCTAGGCCCGCCATGCGATACTCATAGACGAACAGACCGGACTGCACGGATATTGTCACTGACAGGCTCAGTAGGGTGTCAGGATGAGTTCGCTCATCGACGTCCTTTTTAGTCAATACCTGGTAGCCCATTACGTATTGGCTTATACCTCTGACGTGCTAGTGGTTAAATCCACAACCAAGGTGTTGATGAGTCTTTAGAGTCCCCCACATTCAGTTACTCAGCTTTCGGGCGAAAGGTTGTAGAGGCCATATGGAGATATGGCAAGGTCCGATCAGATACGTGCGGTATTGCACGGATCAGGATCGGACAGTTTGTACTGTTGGAGATAGTGCCCTCAGAGTCAATTATTAGGTCACAGGTACGTGATTGTAATGATTGAGGGAGGACCTATCCCGGTAGGACAGTCTTACTCGAGATGATAGTATGCTATCTGGTTTACCTTTATCATCGTGTACTGTTTTAGGTGACATGACACGTCGCTATTACACGTTGATAGAGCCCCTAGGATTCTTGCTTGACCACCAGCAGTATGAGGGCGATCATATAAGTGGGAGCTGGGGGTCTACAAGCATATCCTTAAAAGGTCCCTAGTCGTGGGAGTTTCGAGACCGGGCATCGATACTCCATTAGTAGACTAGTGTATACAGTCGAGACCCCGACGAGGGGCGGTGGCCGGTCTCACAAGCCACTGGTGTCAGTTGGATCACCTAAGATGTATACAGGTGCTCATTGGGTTATGAGTACACCGGACAGGACTCGCCGGGAACATGCTAGTTGGTCATATACCAGACGTCAGATGGCAGTTCCCTGGTGACATGTGTGCAGGTTAGTTCATCGACCTGGGGATCGTCATTTGTCTCGTGTGAGTTCCCACTGTACTTTGATTACTACCCTACCACGGCTCAAAGGAGTCGTGCAAACAGGTTTTAGTTGGGTACAGTCCCGAGCCACATGGAGGCAGTGAGCGTATCTTCAGGGGTTCGTCTCTCCCGGTATTGGGGGTGAGGTCGTGCTGTGTCTAGGAGAGCCATTACACAAAGTCCTTGGCCAAGGCAAGGAGATTTACTGGTAGGTATTCCAGTAGTATCTCAGGGTGTTCTGGGCTACACTCCGACACGACTTGTACCGCTTTTGGGGGTCTGACTTTTACCAACCCCCTAGGCCCGCCATGCGATACTCATAGACGAACGGACCGGACTGCACGGATATTGTCACTGACAGGCTCAGTAGGGTGTCAGGATGAGTTCGCTCATCGACGTCCCTTTTGGTCAATAGCTGGTGGCCCGTTACGTATTGGCTTATACCTCTGACGAGCTAGTGGTTAAATCCACAGCCATAGTATTGACGAGTCTTTAGAGTCCACCACACTTTCAGTTACTCAGCTTTCGGGCGAAACGCTGTAGAGGCCGTATGGAGATATGGCAGGGTCCCATCAGATACGTGCGGTATTGCACGGATCAGGATCGGACGGTTTGTACTAGTAGCCGTATAAGTATATGGCAGGGTTCGATCAGATACGTGCGGTATTGCACGGATCAGGATCGAACGGATATTACTAGCCGGCTTTGGTTTAAGCCGGTCCTAGTTTAGTACAGTGTAGATTTTGTCTCATTGCATTTGTATCCGGTCGGAATACAGATGCGGGTGTGTATGCACAGTGTCGGGGTTTTCCTGTAATTTATTACGGGACCAGTTTACTGGAGTTGCCAGTTTGCATTCCGTTCCGGCCGGTTTTCGTTTGTTCTTTCCCGGCCGGACTTTTCCGATGGAGGGGGTAATTTGCAGTTTTGCAAATTACTTTTGTGGAGGGGTTTTATTGCATATATATTGATTATGATAGCTTTCTTTTCTTGCACCATGACTTTCTTTATTTGTGATTTGATAAGGGTATGGGTTTGATTAAAGTGAAGCATGCTTGTATGTTTTTATGTCCCTTGATGTGGTCACCCCTTCTTCACTCCTACACTCACCTCCCTTCATCATATATATCCATTCTTTCCTCCACCAATTTGATTGATGAGAATGGCCGGCCACTTCATGATGAGGAGAGGAAAAATGAGAGATTCATTTTGTGCTTCATTTTGATCATCTCATTTGGCTTGCAAAATTGGTAGCTTCATTTCCCTCCAAAGTTCAATCTTCATTCCTCCATCCAAAGGCAACAAACCCCAAAGAGACAAGTAGCCTCTACACTACACTTCCTACAGCAAATCTTGGACGCGTCGATTCGCCAGCTTCGCGCCCGAGTTGCCTCGGTATTGAGGTGGGAGCCCGTAAAAGACGAAGGCGATGTGGTGCCCTTTCCGGCGAAGAGGAGACGGACGGAGATCCCGCGAGGAGATCGGAGTGGAGATGAAGACCGGAGGACTCGGATCAGTCGGTACAACATTTCCACACTCTTTACTGTTTGTTAGTTTAGCAATAATGGCAGATCCGGGTGAAAGTATACGATAGCGCCAAGTTAAAAAGTTTTATTCCGCATTTGGCGTCTGTAGACTGCCGGGGCGCTAACGTAGACTTACAGTGGTATCAGAGCCTCACCATTTTGCTATGCTAACTTGTGCTAACGCGTTTAAAACTTCGATCCGACCGGAAATCGAAAACTGCAAAAATCCAAGCCGACAGTTTCTGTTGTTTTTAAACGGTCTCAAAAATTATTTCTGGATGTCTTAAAAATCAGAGCAGGAACTTTTAAGAGTCACGACAAAATTTGGGGTCGTGATCCCTCCAAGTTGCCGCGGAAGAGCGGCCAAAACCATGGTTTTGCCGCGCAACCGCGGCCACGTGGGGAGCACGTGCTCCCAAATTTTGTCAGTTGGTTCTTGGTTGGATTTTGGGGTTTTTGATATATATCGTTTTTGCCCAGATTTTGTTACTGTTCACCAGTAAGTCGTGGGGCCCACTTCTTGATATTTTGTCGATCGAAATTTAAACACGTTAGTTTTCACAGTATTTACATTATATCTGCGACCGTGAATGTCACTCGATCGGTAAATCCGGTCTAACTGCTATAGCCCGGTTAGACGGATTTGCGAACGTGACTTTCACGTTGATGTTCTATGTATTTGCTGTGTTGTTGCGGATCGGTCGTGGGGGATAGCCTGGATGCAATACTAGTACAGTTTTGTTGTATTATGTACATTTGATATTGCGGGGCGAGCGTCCGACATGTGGACTGCCGTCACTGCCTGATTGTATTATTCTTTTGGGGCACGACCTGGTTGCGGTCGATGTACCCGGTGTATGTATATTTTACTTTCTGTACTAGGGTTACCCCGCGGAGGGGTGCACGGATAGCCGGGTTCTGGAGGGCAACAAGCCCGCATCTCATGGCATTGAGACGGAGGGGGCTTCACTCTGGAATTGGCGGGCTATTCGCCACACTCGTAGGGGGTACAGGTTGACCCAGGAGGGGTGCCCAAGTTACCGGATTCCGTGAAGTGCTGGGTGGTCCATTCACGGCGCTGAAGGGGGCTGCCTCGCTTCAGGTTTTGGCGGGTGACTTGCCGCGCCCGTAGGGGTCTAGGTTTTCATTGCACAGGCTATCCACACGACCAGGGGAACGTCGGGTTTCAGTAGTGGCTCTGTGAAACCCGGGGATCCCAGATATCTGTATTGTTCTGTGATGCTGTACATTTCTGTGATGTTGCATTTTATTCACGCCTTGAGCGAAATACTATATATTGGTATATATATTAGTAGATGTTGTATATGTTTTACATCCGCGCTAGTCCAGTCCCCGCTCTGTCGTTAGTAAGCTAACCTAACGGGTGATGACGGGACCCAGTGGCGAATGCGGATGGCATATACGTACGTCAGTATATTTTCGTTCTTTGTGGTGTGATCAATTGATGGGACTGCATTGATTCGGATCAATGCAAGTTAAACAAACCTAATCTGATGTTGTTGGAACACTTTTCAAAAAGCTGTTATTGCAAGGACGTTCACTTTTGTTTTGCATCGCGGTATTCATTTAGAATATCCTGCTCCTCAGTCGACGAGGCAAGGGCCGAGATCCCTTCACCGGGAGTGACCCCTTGGACAATAAGTTTGCGTCAGGGCATTAACTTCACTATAGCCGATTACTTTTGCTTTGCACCGTGGTATTCAGTTGGAATATCCTGCACCCCATTCTACGGGGAAAGAGCCGAGATCCCTTCACCGGGAGTGACCTCTTTAGCGGAAGTTGTCGTCACTATATTTCTAAAAAGCTATCCGTTCCTTCAACGATATCAAGTTCATTACGTTAAAGGTTTTCGCCAGAAACCATTCGTAGCCCTCCGTCGTTTCATATGGGTAGTCAATAGTATTCAAGCTGTGTTTGTTGGCCAAAGTCAAGGCACAGTGTTTGGTAGCTGTTGGTTATTCATATGCAGCATAGATAGATGCGTTGGTTTGGAACAGTCGTACTGCCTTGTTGGCCAAAGTCAAGGGTATGTACGGGTGGATTCAAATTAACCTGGAGAATGACGGGCAGAACTTGACATGTGACTTATGATTTGTTGGCCAAAGTCAAGGTCATAAGAGCATGGGGCAGAAATCACATCGGGAGTTTCAAAAGTACTGAAACTTGCCAGATATGCGCATACCTTCTGGAGTGTGATACCATGAGCGGATTCCGTCACGTTATCATACGATGAGAGTTGGATCCCGATTCCCACTGATGAGTTAGTTTACTCCTCGGGTAACCCCGACTAATTCTTCTTTCAGGTTTGGAAGAGAATTTGAGGAACAGTGGGAGGATTCCAGATTAGATAAATTGGTAACCATTCTGATCTAGGTTAGAGTGCACGCTGAGTGTTTCTTTTCTCTCTCTCTTTGGCAGCGACCATTGACCCGACCCAAAGACTTTGACTCAGTGACCAAGTTGACCGAACCTTCTTTAACACAGTTTTTGGATTGTCAGAGTTGCAGACCTCATTGCCACTCCTACTTTTACCCTTTTCTCCAGGACACCCCGTATTATTGCGAACGTCCACTTCCATTGGACAAAACCATCGTATGGTTAGATACGAACTCGAAGGGATTCGAGGATGGTTTCCGGTTCTGGAGAAAACGGATAGGATTATTCAGTTGTCTTTTCTTTTTACCCTCTCTCAGGTTACGAGTACTCCTTGGTTTAGGGGTAGTACACCTATTACGCAAATTGGATTGTCTTCTTCCAAACCTTAGGCTGGTGCCGACCGGTAGGGAATGAAGAAAACCAATTAGCATAACAATGGTGTGCAGAAGGTATTAAGTTCAGACAAAGCAAGGGATTAGTAAGAGGGCAAAGTAAATTGCAACAGATATTCACGACCAAACCAAATATTTCGTTACCACTCCCACATCACCTTTGTATTTCTCCAGGACACTCCATATCACTACGAAGATCCACAGTTTATTTGGATACTCCATCGTATGGTTATATACGAACTCGAATGGAACTGGTTCCAGTTCGGGGATGGATTCTGGTTCAGGAGAAATAAGAATAAGGTTTATTCGGTTGTCTTTTATCTTCACCTTCTCTCGCATTGCGAGTGCTCCTAGGACTAGGACAGTACACCCATTATGCTTATTGGATAGTCTTCTTCCAAACCATAGGCTGGTGCCGAACGGTAGGGAAGGAAGAAAACCATTTGGCCTAAGGGGTGTGCAGAAGGTAATGACTAAAGACATATAAAGGGATTTGGAGAGGTAGCAAAGAATTATGCGGTTATAGTTGTGAATCTGGATAATGGAAGAGGCAATACTAGAATACCAGAATACCCCATCGGAACATTTCAATGTTTCAGTTTCACTGTGTAATGTTAAAGGAAAACTGATTTCCCGATTAGATACTTGCTCCAGGGTATGTATTTACCAGGTTTGATTCTCATATCTGTATGGTTTTACGGATGATGAGGGGGAGTAAGTTATTGGGAATTGGGTGATCATCCTCATTATATCGGGATTCGTTGTAATCGGTGATATTTGAGAAAATCACCTGGGCTGTTTGCCGGTCGGCAAATATTTGGTTTTGAATATCCGCTGTTATGCACCAATTTCAAATTGATATATCTGTACGTCTATTTTCATAGAGTGGGATATACCTTTCTGAAATTATGTCTACGACATTTACCTATATCAGTGGATGGTTAGGTAAGGAGCATTAAACAGCGGTGTAATTCTTCTTAACCATAAGTCCAGTTTTCAACCTACGACACACAGTGAAAGAGTTGTTAGACTCAGCGGACTTATACAGAGTATTGTATGTTGTCCAGTGTCCATTAGGACAGAGGGGTTGGTCCTCATACTATATTCTGTTTACTTTTAACTTCTCTAGTTCTTAGACATGTGTTTCGTAGAAACACAGGGTCTAAGTTTTGAGGAGTTATAGGTATTTGAATAGAGTAGAGAACCAGGTGTAGCAAGTATCGGGATTCTTCAAAGTGATCGAAGATGTAGATACTTGTGTATGGTATTCAGTTGATAAAGAGATCTAGCTTCTCTTTCAGGTTACTCATAATTGGAAGTATTCCTAAGTTGAGTAACGCTGATCGGCCTTCTTCCATTTAGTTGACATGCGCTGGGGACAGCTGCATGATTTGAATCTGGTTCAATTAAATCAGTGCCTCTGTTTATATATTGGATATAGAACAGTTCATATCTTAACGATGTTAAGGTACGGGGAGTTGTCCGGTGTATGATTAAAACCAGACACTGGACAACTCAAGGCACGTTTCTGTAATGGCTGTTTGTGGGTTGACCCAGGCTATGACGAGGGTTGACTTTCTACCATCTGGATGAACAATAGCGATATTGTTCTAGACTCGCCACAGTTTTATAAAAAATGGATTTTTTCAGAAAAACAGTAGTGGGAGTATGGTAGAACTGGAAGTGATTCCAGAACCGCAAACGATTACTGAAGATTTGATAAGGAACCTAAAGATTCAATCTGATTTGACATTCCATTGGCCACTCCGCAGATAAGGTGGGTAACTTCAAGCACCCGAGAGGCACTACGGTGGCCTCAAAGACGGTGACAGGGAAGTTCTTGTTTACCCACAATTGCCATTGCTGTTGTTCCAGGTTACGAGACCCGGCGGGAGGATGAGTATAGCGTCGTTCTAAAACTAGTTTTAGAAGTGTACGTGTATATGACTCTGCCAGAGGGTTGTCGTAGTCAGTGGGAGCAGCGGAAGCATTGGTGGACAGGTAGCTTATGTCTATTTATAGACTAAAGCAGATGTAGCGGAGATAGATCATCTATTTCTGACGTGACAGTCATAGGTTTGACTTCATCAGAATAGGAGATGGATCTGTTGAGAAGGTAGTAGGATGTGATGTCATGGTATTTGGATGACATACACAAAGTAGGAAAAGAAACTCCTATACTACGATCGGTTATACTTTGGTCGTCACACAGTGGTTTCTCCACAAAGGAAATGGATTTTATATCTGACATACTGGTTACTGGATCTATGGTTTTAGATCTAGATTTGGGTGGTTTCCCAATCAGGGTACTTGACAGCATTCTAAGAGTATTTAGGATGGACGACTCCTGGCACGGTAGTGTACCTGCAGGTAATGGAGTCACCCTCTCCAAAGTGTCTTACAGACTAAAGTGGAGAGGGACGTGCATGATTGGCAGATCACTTGCTAAGGCAATTGAGTCAATCGTGAGATGTCAAGTACCACACCAGATGTTGTTCTTGCACTAGATGCAATAAGTTGACATTAATCCAATCCTGGAGAAACAGTCGGAAGCAGTTTTAGAACATAAGTGGATGTTCTAGGGATATGATAACGACAGCCTCATTTAGGAGACAGTTATCATTCCAGGCTTCCAAGGTGACATGGACGACAAGCAGGTTGTCAGAGTTATAGTTTTCCTTCTGATGAGGGGCAGTATTTTAGACAGGTGATCCAAGGCAATACTGAGGGAGGCATGGCGCGCAGGATACTGATTAAGTTCAGTTGACGATACAGTCTAAGAAGTTTGGATTTGGAGTTCATTTATGAGCTATGTCCCATCAGACATCCAGACATTCTAAGGCAGGTATTGCTCTTTTCGGGAGATGGTTTTCTCCGCGAACTTGAGATATAGAGAGACATAGAAAGAAACAACTAAGCGGATCCACTCACTGAGGCTATTCCTCGAACGCAATAGTTCCGCAAACGAGATTTGTGAGACTGACTAGTAGAGGAGTTGGATGTTCGGTATCACACGGGCTGTGAGTATGCGACATCGCAATAATTAGCCTTGAGTGCAAGTGGGAGATTGTTGGAGATAGTGCCCTCAGAGTCAATTATTAGGTCACAGGTACGTGATTGTAATGATTGAGGGAGGACCTATCCCGGTAGGACAGTCTTACTCGAGATGATAGTATGCTATCTGGTTTACCTTTATCATCGTGTACTGTTTTAGGTGACATGACACGTCGCTATTACACGTTGATAGAGCCCCTAGGATTCTTGCTTGACCACCAGCAGTATGAGGGCGATCATATAAGTGGGAGCTGGGGGTCTACAAGCATATCCTTAAAAGGTCCCTAGTCGTGGGAGTTTCGAGACCGGGCATCGATACTCCATTAGTAGACTAGTGTATACAGTCGAGACCCCGACGAGGGGCGGTGGCCGGTCTCACAAGCCACTGGTGTCAGTTGGATCACCTAAGATGTATACAGGTGCTCATTGGGTTATGAGTACACCGGACAGGACTCGCCGGGAACATGCTAGTTGGTCATATACCAGACGTCAGATGGCAGTTCCCTGGTGACATGTGTGCAGGTTAGTTCATCGACCTGGGGATCGTCATTTGTCTCGTGTGAGTTCCCACTGTACTTTGATTACTACCCTACCACGGCTCAAAGGAGTCGTGCAAACAGGTTTTAGTTGGGTACAGTCCCGAGCCACATGGAGGCAGTGAGCGTATCTTCAGGGGTTCGTCTCTCCCGGTATTGGGGGTGAGGTCGTGCTGTGTCTAGGAGAGCCATTACACAAAGTCCTTGGCCAAGGCAAGGAGATTTACTGGTAGGTATTCCAGTAGTATCTCAGGGTGTTCTGGGCTACACTCCGACACGACTTGTACCGCTTTTGGGGGTCTGACTTTTACCAACCCCCTAGGCCCGCCATGCGATACTCATAGACGAACGGACCGGACTGCACGGATATTGTCACTGACAGGCTCAGTAGGGTGTCAGGATGAGTTCGCTCATCGACGTCCCTTTTGGTCAATAGCTGGTGGCCCGTTACGTATTGGCTTATACCTCTGACGAGCTAGTGGTTAAATCCACAGCCATAGTATTGACGAGTCTTTAGAGTCCACCACACTTTCAGTTACTCAGCTTTCGGGCGAAACGCTGTAGAGGCCGTATGGAGATATGGCAGGGTCCCATCAGATACGTGCGGTATTGCACGGATCAGGATCGGACGGTTTGTACTAGTAGCCGTATAAGTATATGGCAGGGTTCGATCAGATACGTGCGGTATTGCACGGATCAGGATCGAACGGATATTCCTAGCCGGCTTTGGTTTAAGCCGGTCCTAGTTTAGTACAGTGTAGATTTTGTCTCATTGCATTTGTATCCGGTCGGAATACAGATGCGGGTGTGTATGCACAGTGTCGGGG
This sequence comes from Agapanthus africanus, assembly GCA_030015575.1. Taxonomy (NCBI): domain Eukaryota; kingdom Viridiplantae; phylum Streptophyta; class Magnoliopsida; order Asparagales; family Amaryllidaceae; genus Agapanthus; species Agapanthus africanus. The sequence continues at coordinate 62,715,554 of JASDDO010000029.1, forward strand.
TTTTCCTGTAATTTATTACGGGACCAGTTTACTGGAGTTGCCAGTTTGCATTCCGTTCCGGCCGGTTTTCGTTTGTTCTTTCCCGGCCGGACTTTTCCGATGGAGGGGGTAATTTGCAGTTTTGCAAATTACTTTTGTGGAGGGGTTTTATTGCATATATATTGATTATGATAGCTTTCTTTTCTTGCACCATGACTTTCTTTATTTGTGATTTGATAAGGGTATGGGTTTGATTAAAGTGAAGCATGCTTGTATGTTTTTATGTCCCTTGATGTGGTCACCCCTTCTTCACTCCTACACTCACCTCCCTTCATCATATATATCCATTCTTTCCTCCACCAATTTGATTGATGAGAATGGCCGGCCACTTCATGATGAGGAGAGGAAAAATGAGAGATTCATTTTGTGCTTCATTTTGATCATCTCATTTGGCTTGCAAAATTGGTAGCTTCATTTCCCTCCAAAGTTCAATCTTCATTCCTCCATCCAAAGGCAACAAACCCCAAAGAGACAAGTAGCCTCTACACTACACTTCCTACAGCAAATCTTGGACGCGTCGATTCGCCAGCTTCGCGCCCGAGTTGCCTCGGTATTGAGATGGGAGCCCGTAAAAGACGAAGGCGATGTGGTGCCCTTTCCGGCGAAGAGGAGACGGACGGAGATCCCGCGAGGAGATCGGAGTGGAGATGAAGACCGGAGGACTCGGATCAGTCGGTACAACATTTCCACACTCTTTACTGTTTGTTAGTTTAGCAATAATGGCAGATCCGGGTGAAAGTATACGATAGCGCCAAGTTAAAAAGTTTTATTCCGCATTTGGCGTCTGTAGACTGCCGGGGCGCTAACGTAGACTTACATGTACTATAGGCCGTATGGTTATATGGCAGGGTTCGATCAGATACGTGCGGTATTGCACGGATCAGGATCGAACAGATATTACTAGCCGGTTTTGGTATAAGCCGGATCCTAGTATAGTACAGTGTAGACTTTGTCTCATTGCATTTGTATTTCGGTCGAAATACAGATGCGGGTGTGTATGCACAGTATCGGGGTTTTCCTGTAATTTATTACGGGACCAGTTTTCTGGAGTTGCCAGTTTGCTTTTCGTTTCGGCCGATTTCCTTTGTATCGTTCATTGGCCGAAGTTTGGTGGAGGAGGGCTTATTTGCATAGTTGCAAATAAGTGTTTGTGGAGGGGGTCTTTGCATATTGTTTTATCATGACATCTTTTCATTGACCTTGACTTCTTCTTGTCATGATGGCATGACTTTTGGCTCATCATGGTTGTTGATGATGAGGTTGGTGGTTGGTGGTGGAGTATGGGTTTTGTTTTGGTATCATTGTTTTTCATGATAACCATTCCTCTCTCTCTCTCTTGCATGATTCATATGGTTACCTCCCCCTTGACTTTTCCCTCTCTCCTTTTTCCTACAAGGGCCGGCCATTCTTTAAGGTGGTGGGTGATTGATTTTGGTGTGGCAATTTTTGGTTCTCTTCATGCTCCAAAAATCACACAAGAAGACTCTCCAAAATTCCTAGCTCCTCTCCAAAAGCTTGTATCTTTTCCTCCACCATATGGCAACTCCTTCAACCCCAATAGAGACAATAGCTTACTACACATTCTACAGCAAATCTTGGGCACGTCGAGTAGCCGGCTTCGTGCCCGAGTTGCCTCGGCATTGAGGTGGGAGCCCGTAAACAAAGTAGGCGATGTGGTGCACTTCCGGCGACGAGGAGGAGACGGGGCTTTTCCGCAGGAGATCGGGACCATGACGAGAAGACCGGAGGACTTGGATCGTCGGTATATCTATAACCCTTCTTCTAGTTAGCTTAGACTTGTTAATGGTTACGATCCGGGTGTTTAGTGCGCGGTGGTGCCGGTTTGCTAAGTCCGCAAAATTTAAGTTTATCACCGCTTCCGCTTTTGGCTGTCGGATTGACGGCCGGGGCGCCGCCGTGCACTTACAATCTTCTGATCGCTCAATACCCGGGTGGCCGTTACGTTTAGCAGACCGCTTGCGGCTTGTGGGTGCTTGATATGATCATCATCTGCTACCGGCGTATTGACGAGTCTTTAGAGTCCTACACAGAGGTTTCCTGGCTCAAGCGAAACGAAATAGGAGCGCATATGAGATATGTGCAGGACCGAGAATAATGCGTGTATGTGATACCGCATTTCATTCTCGCGATATATGTTTCGATTGGTTATATTCGATATGACCTAGTTATCGAATCATTGATTCGATAAATCGATACATTGGATTCTAGTCGGTTATGTGCGACATGACCGGATCATTGAATCAAATGTTGATTTAATGATTTAATGTATAATTATATATTTGATATATTGCATTGCATTAACTAGTATTGGTTCACTTTAAATGGATTTTCTCACTTGATGTGCAAGAAGTATATGTGATATACTTTTGTGCACATATTTGTATCATGTTTGATGATACTTGATGATTTAGTTAAGTGTAAAGAATTAAAACCATGGTTAAGTGTTGATTAGGGTTTTGCATATTCATTTATTTATTTATTTATTTATTTGAAAAGGATTATGATAAGAATGGTGGCTTTCTTTGTTTTAAGTTGAAGCTTCATGAAGCTTTGACTTTTGTAACCATTCTTGTCTTCATGCTTAACCCTAACTCATCCAAGTAACCATGGTCTATTCTCTACACTTAACTATAGTTAGCTTATGATAAGTATTGTATTATTATTCATTTTATTTCAACACTTATCATATTCTAGCTTCATCTTCTCCTTCTTCTTCAATAAAGAAAACTAGATGCCATCAATGGCAACTTGAGCAAAAGTGAGTGAAATCCAATTCTAAAGTGAACCCACCTCCTATTTCTTCACCCTCTACCTCTTGCCAAGTTGTTTTGGGTGTTTTCTTCACAAGTTTCACAACTTGGTGAAGTTGGAACTTGAACTTGTGCAACCTCGACGTAGATCATCTTCGGCACGAAGCCGACGACTTATTTCGCTCATTCCTTTTGATGAAGCCGATGCGAGAGTCCGAGATCCGACTAGGACAGCGAGAGGACGTCTACGTGAAGCTAAGGAAGTGGATAACCGGATCTACAAAGGTTGTATCCTCTCTCCTTTAGTTAAAGTGTTAACTAGATTCGTTTTTCGCCTAGAATTCTAGCCGACGATCCGTATTAGGGTTTCTCGGCACCAATAAAATTTGAAATTGGCATGGTTGATGCCTTGTGAGACCTCTATAGTGTGCCTAGGAACCCTACATTTATCTCATGAACGAAGTGCATAACTCCCAAAAGGAAATAGGTAACTCAGTAGTACTCATCATAGAGCACATCTTATCATATAGGGTGTGATTGCTCTGCCCCGATACACCGACGGGCTGTGGTGTATACGGAGGAGTAATGCTGAGAGAGAATTTCATTCTCCTTTAAAATAATCCAGGAATTCCGTGCTCAAGTATTCTCCTCCTTGATCACATCAAAGGACAAAATACTTATAACCTTTTTGGTTCTCTACTTCTAACTTATATTTTGTGAATATCTCAAAAGGTTCGGACTTGTGTTTCAACAGGAACATATGTCTGAATCTTGAGAGATTATCAGAGAATGTAATGAAGTACAAAGGACCGGTCTTAGTATGTATAGACAGGGGACCTTCATACATCCGTATGTATCATCCCAAGAGTTCACTAACTCCTTCTCTGTTTCTAATAAACGGAGCTGTGGTCATCTTATCTCTGTGACATGACCGGCAAGTTTCACAAGATGTAAATTCAAACAGATTTAAAGATGCATCTAAATGTAACTTAGCTAGTCGGGTCGCATTGATATGATCTAGTCTATAATACCTCAAGAAGGATCCGTTCATTTCTGAACTCTTCCTCTTGCGTGTGTTCTGTATACTAAGAACTGTAGTTTGATTTATAACGTCAATGCTTTTAGATAACGTGCCTGAACCGATCAACTTTTGATATAGGAATGTTCAAAACATTATCCAACAATATAAAATTATATCCTTCTTTACTTATAAAGAGATTGATATGATGTTGTATATCAGGTTCGGTATCTAACAACATTCGTTCAGAATCAATGTATTCTGATAATATAGGGTGATAGTGACCAACAGACTTGGCTGCAACATTTGCACCGTTTTTTATCACATGAAACTTATCACCCGTTCTCAGTTCTCTACCTATCTGTAGCCCATGTAACAGATTACATATGCGGGATCCTGATCCGGTATCTCATACCCAGGACGTAAAGGATACTGAGAAACAGTTCTCTGTAATGAACACACCCGAAGATGATGCATCAGCATGCACTTTCTTCGTTTGGGCGGCACGGGAATTCTGATAATCCCCAATTTCCTGCTCTGTCTTATAACAATTATAAGTTGGAGCGGGACCAAAGTTCCCCGGCTCAGTATAACAAGCGGGTACGGTCAATACATCCGTATTATTATCTTGATTAAGGCGTGATATGATCGCTACCTGGAGAGAGAGAGAGAAGAAAACACTCTGCGTGCGCTCTTGCAAGATCAGATTGGTTATTATTTTATCTAATAAGGATGGCTCCCACTGTTTTTATCAAATCTTCAAACCCTAAAAGGAAAGACTAGCCGGGATTAATTACACCATACAACTTCGCCAATCTTTCAGCCAGGCCAGTGTCGGTACTTTGAGGGAGGTTCCTCGTGCTTTCGCAGGGACCTAATTAAAGTAAACCTCATTTTCCCAGAAGCGTAACTCCGTTGACACCTTTCTAGACACCTACTTGATCGGCTAATTGTAAAGTGCAAAACTCTTCCAGGAGTAACAATTACTCGCAGTGGGTATCGGGATCCAACTATCTCATAGAAAGTATGCAATCTCATTGCAAATTTCAACACTTGAAATTCCCGATAATTTTGCCCCTAGCGTCCCATGACCTTGACGCAGGCCAACAAACCATAGTGCGCTTGTCAAGTTCAACCCATCATTTCTTGATTGAATTAAACCCACCCGCACGACTCTTGACGCAGGCCAACAAAGTCGCACGACTACCCTAATCCATTCTGCATCATATGCATAAGCAGATAAATACTATTTAGCTACAGTACACTACGCCTTGACGCAGGCCAACAAACGTAGCACGAATACTAAGTAGGATTTATCTGAAATGACGGAGGGCTACGACAGGTTTTTCTGAAAACCTATTACGTAATGAACTTGATATAATTGTAGAATCAAATGATTTTAAAATGGAGTGTTTTTTAGGCTTTTACTAGTTTCGCTAAAGAGGTCACTCCCGGTGAAGGGATCTCGGCTCTTTCCCCGTCGAATGAGGTGCAGGACATATCATATATATCACTGTGCAAAGCAAGAACTAGAAAAGCAATCAAAAGACAAACCGAGTGTTGTAGTATCTGCCAGTCATTGCTAAAGGGGTCACTCCCGGTGAAGGGATCTCGGCCCTTTCCTTATCGAATAAGGTGCATGATGTTCTACAAGGAACACCGCGATGCAAAGCAAGAACTGTAGCTACCTGTTTTTGAAAATTCGATTCCACAACATCTTTCAGGTTTCTTTTCATTCATTAATCACATTAATGAAGTCCCATAATTTAAGTCACCTAAACATCATAGATAAATACGACGTACACTTATGCCATCTGCATTCGCCTCGATGTCCCCTCGTGCACCGTTAGGTTAGGTAACTAACGACAGAGCGGGGCAGGGCTAGCGCGGGTGTAAAACATAAGTAACGCCTATATAATATATCATATATACTATATACAGCATTTATCACAACATATCAAATGATCACATCACAGATATCGCAGCAGAAGAAACATATGAAACATTGGATATACTAGGACGCCCGTGTTTTATTTTGAGCCTCTATAAAACACGGATTCCACGGTCGCGATGAATAGCCAAACCCACACCCCTAGACCCCTACGAGAGCGGCAAGCAACCCTACCAATTCTAGAGTTAGGAGACCCGGACTCGACTCCTCGAGTTGGTCTCCTACTGGACTCTAGAACCCGGTTACTTGTGCTCTCGTCCTTGGGTCTATCCTAGTGCGGAAAAGTAAATAATATACAAATGGTGACATCAACCTCATCCCGGAAGTGCCCCAATAAAAGAATATTACATACATTTAAATTTTACATGAATGAAAATAAAAACTCTCATCTCACATAAAACCCCCGGCTATTCATAACGCGACGATTCAATATAACATATCCAGCAACACATAACATCACATGTCATCAACGTAAGTAAATATGTACATCCCAATTGTCATTGACATATAGCAACGAAACCGGCGATATCACATATTACACTTACGGTCACAGAAAAGAAAGTGTAAAACTACAACAATTGGAATCCGCAACCTTCTTAGACATCGCATGCCTAACTATTATAAACCCCGCATTTTAGTCTCTATATCGAAAACACTTTTCAATACCAAGTCGGGCAATTCAACAAGATTCCCGATATGTGATCGAATGCTCATCGCAAACTTTAGTAGACGGCCGCACCCCCGGATGCCGTCGACGAAGTGCACTAAGGCGGAACACCGCTGCCGCAAGCACCCGAACGGATGCTTTCGGCTACGGGGTTCTCCTACAGTTACTTGGTCGGGGCTACGGGGCGTAGCTATCTATTAAGTTTACCCGGCGAGTATCCGCGTACGCTACATGATTGCGACGGACTTTTGATCGCATCAAAATTCCATGGCAACCGATCATTTGAGACTAAACTGCTATGTTTAAAACATCCAAATCAGTTATCTCATAACTACTTGTGGATTCCAAATATTGTATCACATTCCAGATAAATAGACAATATTAAACTTTCCGATCGAATGATCAAAGACCTAACTTTTCCCAAATATTCTCAACACTTGAGGGGAGTTTAAAAACATCCATCACATGGCACAGTACCAATGATCCAGCCGTAGAAGGGTCAAGCCAACGCCTCACATGTGGCACGCCGTACTGCCCCAAACCCTAAGGTTCAAAGGGCGGTTCAAGACGGTCACATAATCGAGTTAAGGTTTGTTGTCTTCTAGAGGGTCCATCGCGTAACTTGCATGATCTAGACGTTCTTAAAACAAACGGAAAAATCCAACACTTGGAAATTTTCCGGGTCGGGAAAAAGTGAGTTATTGATATCCGTTCGAACTTTTTAATACTTTCTAAATATCCGGAAAATCCAACGAAATTAAAATTTCCAATCGAATCAGCGAATACAAAATAAACCCCAGAATACTGAACACTTGAGTCAAAAAAAAAAACATACCCAGAAAAATGAAGGAATTGTATTGGACATTACTGCACAAAGAACCGTCCCCAATACTCTTACTTTGCCGCGGAACCGCCGCCAAAGGTGGCTTATTGCCGCGGTTCCACGGCCACGTGGAGGAATTGGGGGCTCGTTTTTCATGGTAATGCTTAGAAAATCCTGCTGAATTTTTTAGGTATTTTTAATTCAGAAAAATCCCGGTTTTGAAAAAATTTCCACAGAGGGGTATAATTTATAGTTTCCGGGTTCGATCAGGGTTTTAACTTCGTTAACACATCGCCTAATGCTCTAGCTAGACTCTGATACCACTGTAGGGTTATTAGGCACACTAACAAGGCTCTACAAGGCATTGACCATGCCGGATTAAAATTTTAGCCGTGCCGAATAACTCTAAACAAGATCGTATACTAGATATTAGGCGAACAAATGCAAGTAAATCACATTTACACTAAGTGAATACGAAAATACAACCTTTGTAGATCAGTCCTTCCCTTCTAAAGTTCCTTGATGTAGTCCCTTCGCTGCGATCATCGGCTCCCGGACTCTCGGACGGCTCCATGAGAAAATTGCAATGGGTTTGCTTGAAGTCTTCGGGGCCGAAGATGATCTACGTCGAGGGAATACGGACTCAAGCTTCTACTTCACTAACCAAAGAATTAGTGAAGCAAACACCCTAAACTAAAGTGCTAGTCTAGTAGAGGATGGTGAGATAGGAAATGGGTACACTTTAGAATTTCATTTCTCACTTTGTATCTCTCTCTTTATCAAACCCTAGAAAGAAAATCTTGAGGAAGAAAAAGATGAGATCAAATGAGAATGGATAATGATCAAGAGAGAGAATCAACTAACCATGGTGAGTGAGTATCATATACTAACTCATGTAGAGACTTTACCATGGCTAATTACATTGGTTAGGTTAATTAATATCTTAAGTAAAACAAAACAAGTGGACTAAGTCAATGCAACATAAGCTTCAAGAAGCTTCATGCATTTTAGCTCATTATCCATTTGTTTTTGAATTACTTTAAATATAAAAACCTAAACCTGTAATTTGTATGGTATAATTCTTGTACACCCATGATACTTGTATCAACAACCATGATACAATAAAGAACACAAATAATTATATATCATACATATATTAACTTGTGCACAAGTGAGAAAAACAAATGCTTAAGTGAACCAATGTTAGTTAATGTAAATTAGTATATCACATATACAATCATACACTAAATTATTAAATCAACACTTGACTTAATAATCCGGTTATATTATATATAACCGACTAACATACAATGTATCGATTTATCGAATCAACCCTTGATTCGATAACAAGGTTATATCGCATACAACCGATCGATACAAACATCGCGAGAATAGAATACGGTATCACATAGACGCATTATTCTCGGTCCCGCACATATCACATATTCACTCCTATTTCGTTTTGCCTGAGCCAGTACAACCTCTATGTAGGACTCTAAAGACTCGTCAATACGCCAGCAGTAGGTGATGATCATATCAAGCACCCACAAGCCGTCAGCGGTACTAGCTGGACGTAACGGCTACCCGGGTATTGAGCGATCAGAAGATCAGCAAGCAATCCCGCTCCAACTCCTGTAAAAGCTTGACAGTGACACTACCGTACAGTCCGGTCTCCTCGTCTGATATGTCTCATATTAAGTCTAGGGATGGTAAACGTCAGACCCCAATAACCGATAAGTCATGCCCATGTGAGGCTCATAACGGGTCGAGAAACTACTGGTAACACTTACCAGTAAATCTCTAAACCAGCCCTGGCTAGGGACTTCCCTGTTATGGCTAATCGAGTATAGCGCAACAACAACCCCCAATACCGGGAGAGACGAAACCGCTCCTATCGCTCATTGCCTCCATGTGACTCGGGACTGTACCCAAAAACCACCATTTTGCATGCCCTCTTGGACGTGGTAAGGTAGAAATCAAAGCACAGTGGGAATCACACAAGACTCTATGACGATCTCGGGTCTACAGACTAACCTGTACCAATGTCACCAGAGAACTACCATCTGACGTAAGATATAATACCATCTGGGAGTTCTCGGTGAGTCCGTCCAGTGTACCCAGTCTCTACTGAGCACCCGTATATCATCTCTGATGTCAAACACCAATGGATATGGGATCATCCATCGCCCATCTGTATGGGTCAAGAAGGCATACGCTAGTCTACTTTGGTATATCGATGCCCCGCCTCGATACACCCACGACTAGGGACCTTGAAGGATATACTTATGGACTACCATATCCCCACTAGTATGATCCGCATCATAGTCCAGGTAGTCAAGTACACATCCTAAGGGCTTTACCAACATATAACAGAGAGACAACCAATGTACACATTAAGGTAAAGGGTAACCGGATAGCATACTATCATGTCGAGAAAGAAAGTCATCCCTATATATGTCCAAGCATCCACTACAATATACATCACATGTATAGTAATGGCCTCTAGGGCATACATATAACTAACAGTGTATGCACAGTTGACAGAGGCAAAAGATTCTCATTAGGGTTATGGTACGGGTGTGTATGCACAGCTGACTGTTGTCTTTTTCCAAACCCTAATGAGACTAGGAAATATGATTAATAATATTAGTTAACAATTTTTGGTTGAGTTGAATTCTTGACTTTTGTTGACTTGTTGACTTCGTTGACCGGTTGACCAAAGTAGACTTGTTGACCATCATCATTTGTTTTCAAAGTTGCTTCTTATTCTTTGCAAAAGCATTTAATGAATGAAATGATAATGGTCATTCATCAACTCACCATCACAAATTGTTAATTATTATTATTATTATCATTTTTCTAAATTATGAGAGCATGGTTGTAAATTGTATCATTCTAACTTGCATCTTCTCTCTCATCCATTGCTCTCCTTCTTCCTCTAGCTCAAGGAAAATCCCTCTCATGAGTTGAGAACCATTTTCCTTTGAGATAAAACACCAAGAGTACTCTCTACTCTTTCTAGGGTTCTAGGTTTAGCAAACCAAGCACCTTAGTTACCTCTAGGTTGAGGTAGGAGCTCAAGTTCGAACCCTCGGGTGGATCTATCTTCGACAAAGAGGAGACGACAAGGAGGAGCCGTACAAACTACTACAAGGAGCAAGTAAGGAGAAGAACAACAAGAAGAGAAGGAGTTCAAGAGAACAACAAGAAGAGAAGGAGTTCAGAACTAGGTATAACCATTCTACATAGTAGTTAGAACTTGTAGATTTTATGTTAGTTTTGTTTAGCAACGATCCTTCATGAACGGTCTATGTTACCTAGTTAGGGAAAAAATTTCGTTTTACCTATTCCGCCTCCCCGAAAGAACCGGGGTGGGTAACGTGGACCTAAAAAACTCGACTTGATATGAGGTATAAATGCGATGAATGAATATAAGACGGATATGATGATACTTTGGTATACGGATGCGAGTCGATTGAGATGGTTGATACCTTGTCTGTCCCCTGATATGAGATCGTTATGGATGTGACCTGGGACATAGGTATATAGTTACATTTATATATGTTCTGAAACATGTGAGATATGCCGTACGATGGATTATACCGTACGTGATGTTGTGTGGCTAGATGCCGATTGATAGATTCACCGACTTGGTCATATTAGATACGTATACCTGTCAGCATTTTCATATGATTTACCTTATGCTGCATTCATGTTTTTCGCATTTCATTATTTGTACCTGTGCTAGTACACCTGCACCATTATCGATGATGCGTACGTTACACGTACACAGATTTGCCGGCTCACACACTTCATCATCGATAATTGCCATGCCACTACACTGTAGGATTGCTACATTATGATACGACTCCTTGCATAATTTACTTGCTATTTGTAGCGTCTTGAAAAGTCGTTTTGGAGTTTTCCTGAAAATCGGTGAAAATTCGGTATTTTTCCGAAAACCGCCTTTTTTGTTATTTTGCAGTTTAGGACTAATTATACCTAATTTGGATAGGAATTTTTCTTGTTTTTAGTAGCAAATGAGTTACTTATGAAATTCTGGTCGTTTAAAAATTTTCCCTATTTTTTCAATTTTTAATATTATTTTAAGCCGGTAAGGAAATACATTAAATTAGCGATAAATACAAATTTTTTTGGGCTAATTTTAATCTTTAAAATTATTTTAATTAAAATCTAGTTGTAACATAAATTTTTAGTATTTTATTTTGAGTTTTAACTAATTTTTGTTATAGGAAACGAAATTTATTGAATTTAAGCTTAAATTTGCAATTTTTGACTTGTAGGGGGTCTTTTTGCATAAAATTTCTTTTGTAAAACCCCTCTCTCTCTTCCCTCAGCCCTAGGCCAGCCCCACCACCATCAGGTCCATAAAAATTCCATGCACCTTGACTTGTTTTATTGTGTGGAAATGATGGTTGTTTTGAGAAAGGTTTGAATTTGTTTTTGGGTATAGTCTTTTGTGGTTGGTAGGAGTTGACCAAGACCTCTTTCCCACACCCCACACCATCCCCTCTCCCTCATTTCTGGCCGAAATTCCAGCAGCCCCCTTCATATCTTTGTTCTTTTCATTTTCTTCAAAAAATTCTTCAAAGTTTGCTCCAAATTTCAAGCTAAAACTCACAAATTAAACCCCATTCTTCATCCATTTTTCCTTCACCTCTCTTGCTTGGATCATGATGCTTTGAGGCCATCAATTGAAGCAAATTTCTTCTTGCTAGATCCATAGATTTGAGGTATAATTTCTTCTCTTTTAATTTCTTATGGTTAGAATCCTTTAATTAAATTGTTTTAGTGCTATTTTCATTCTAGTTTTGTTTATAGTTAATGGTTGAGTTAACTAGGGTTCTTGAAACCATGTTTTAGTCAATTAAATCTTTTTAATTAACCTAGTTGTTTACTTAACCAATCTATATGGTTACTTTGCTTAAGTGGCTTCATATTAGGCTAATCTATGTTAAACTTGTGTGAAATTTTCATTAAGATTGCTAATTACCAAAATCAAGAAAAGGTTTGTGTATGGAATGTGGGTTTTGATGCATGGTAAAGGGGTTAATTTAATTGTAGTGGCTTTCTAATGGATTAATTTGGATATTTGTGTGATAATGTGTGCACTTTGTCGCAAATTGTCGATGTTTGCACCAAATTTGCAAACTTCTAGCTTACTAGGTTTTTATTATATTATTGTGGCGATTTAATTGCGATATCTAGATTATATTGTTCGCATATCCTATGACATTTAGGATGCGTGAGTGCGGATTTTTGAGTAGTCGGGTTTTAGTTTTGCCGGGCGACCAAATCGGCGATTTTTGCAGTTTTTGCGATTTTCGCGTGTGTTCCGCGCACTTTGTGCACGTTGTACCTAGCTTGTGAACGTTAGTATCTTCTTTTGGGTTTTGCGTCGTTCCTGATATGTAACCTTATGTTTGGTATTGATGTAATTCCAGGTTCGGTCGCGGAGAAGTCAGACACGGCACGAAAGGGGAAAGCGGTGATTAGACGTGACTAGCTAGGGATTCCGGTGAGTAGATGTAACATCTACGGGGGACTATCGTTGGATGGCGCAAGCCGCCCGATAGTTTTAGTAACTTAAAAGGTTCTTAGTGATGTTAGTAATTAGGGGTGTAACACTTATATGATTATTTGCTGCATCCATTCCTTATATTGACATACATATGCGAACCCATTTTATAGGACACCTGCACCATTGCCAGGGTTTTTATATACAGCACGAGCACTATTCATGCTTACACACACGCCCTGGTAATTGCCATGCCACCACACTAGATAACCTATAATTTGAAACCTTTTACTAATTGATGCTTAAACCTGTGCTATTGCCTTTAATTCCTTAAAATGAAATCGTAGGATTGCTATTCATGTGCATGTACCTCATCATATTATTTGTTCATGCCTAGTCTATTAATCATGCATCGTAGCTTAATTATTGATACCATATGCATTCATCACCATTGATATATGCACTTATGAGAATTTCTTGAGATTTTATGATATTTCTGGATTTCGGGGGAAAGCCGCAAAATTTCTAAACTTATTATGTTTTTAAAATATGTAATTGCGGTTTTCTAGTGATGTAAAGTGTCGTCCACCATGAGTTTGCTGTGGTTTTCGAGATCCGTGTCGAGGAGTGGAGGAACCGTCATAGGTACCTGGTGGGCCCGGTATGGTACCCCGGGGCAAGATGAATATGGTGTTGACGTTGAGTCTGGCAGGGGACGGATTACCTACCGGTGACTGTTTGGCACGGCGGATATCCAGAGGATACCGACCGTGGCCGCGAGATGATGAGATTTTGATATTGAGCTGGGTCAGCCGGATGGCTGAGGCCAGAGATACTATGACATGGATATATAAGATTTGTGATAGTTTTGAGGTGTCATTGCTGGACACAGGTTCTTGTTGATTTTGTTGGTATTGTGCTGGTATTTCAAAAGAGATTCTTAAAGGGAAAAACATGATTTCTTATACTTACACATTCAGATCACGAGTTGATTCGCATTGCATTCATACCTGCTAGTATATTCATATTGCGTACATACTTGCCATTATGACCTGCCTTACCTGTATTTAGATGATTGGATGCTTGTGTGCATGCATACGATAGCCTGTGTAGATGTTATTTATTATTCACGAGTTGGCAACTCACCTCCGTTGTGCCATAGCCTTTTGCAGGTCCGCTCCGTCAGTGCAGTAGCGGCGGGCGCTCTTGTTTCTTTTGCCTAGACTCGAGGTTTTGCTCTTAGGTGGGTTATATCATTATTTTTGTACCACCTTGTATATTCTTTGTATCTAGTGTACTCCATCTACTGTATCTACCAGTATTGTTGTATATTGACCTAGAGAGGAGACTGTGAGATTTGTGGACTTTTTATGCTGTATTTTGGGGTCGAGCTCACTTGAGTCGACATGCTGTTTTTCTTATGCTTCCTTATGATTATTTCGCGTGTTGTTGCTTTATATTGCGTGGGATTTGTGACCGCCTTGTGGCGAAGAGCTAGCTCCCGCTTGGGGATGCCCTATTTTATTGGATTCATATATATTCTTGTTGTACCCATTTTGGGGGCCAGTATTTACAAAGGAGACTCTGCCGAAATTTTCGGAAAAAATTGGTATTGTTTTTAAAAAGGGTTTTACATGACTTATTTGATAAACTCGGTTTCAATTGATTGGGTTTTCTTCACTCTTTTGCTTATTTGGTTTTGGTTTTCTGGGCTTTGGCTTACTTAATTTACGGACGTCTTGAGACGTTTCGTAAACTTAAGTGCCAGTCACGTTCCGTACCATGCGGGTCGTGACACTATTGTTGCATATGCACCTTTTTACGATGTTGTATTTGACTTGGAGAAATTGGGAACCGCAGGATGCATTTTAAAAACGGGAATCATTTAAAAGAGCGGTTTTCCTTTAATATGTTATATCACTGTCCCATGTTGCATGATATTGATATATGCTATTTTCATGAGATTTCTGGATTTGAGAACCGTGGCTATTTCAAAAGAAAGTAAGTACTGTTTTAAAAAACCTGGTTTCTCTTGATATGATATTTCAGTGCGTCCACCATGCGTTTTCTCGGTTCTGAGACGTGTGACATGTGAAACCCGATCGAGGAGCTGGATAAGGCTGATTGCAGTTACATGGTGGACCCGGTAAGGTACCCCGTGGCAAGAAGCTCGAGGTGTAGACGATGATCCTGGCAGGGGCATACTGCCTACCAGTGATTGCATTTAGACCTGGCGGTTATTCGAAGGATACCGACCGGAGTCATGAGATGGATATAAGCCGATCCGTACTGCCGGAGCCCGCGGGCCGACCCCGCAGATGATACGGAGCCTGAGATATATGAGGATTTACGTGCCGATGCTGGGCATATGTTTCATGATGTTTTCGGGTGTCGATGTTGGACACCCAGGTTCCATGATTTTGATGTGTCGCGAGGGACACCATTGATTTATATCCTCATACTTTCATGTACACTCCTTTATGATATTCACGTGCATACAAACATTGATCATATGGGTGGATACATGCATACATGCGTTGATTATACTGTTGGATGTTATCCACATGCTTATAGGCATTGACTACCTTGTTGGCATATATACAGACCCGGTCACCTTAGATATTATAGTATTGCCTTCATGATATAGTTGACCTAGGAGTCGTTGTTTATTCGATTTCTACTTGTTGATATATTTCTATTCACGAGTTGGCAACTCACCCCCGTTGTGCCACAGTTCTTGCAGGTAGACCGCAAGGATCAGTAGCGGCCTCGCTGGCACACAGTTGCATTTAGGTGTTTTGCATTGGTAGGTGGGACATTTGTATCGTATCCACTCTTGTATCTACATTTCATATTGTATCTAGTCAACTCCATCAATCGAAATTAGTAAATTGTATAAGTAATGAGACTTAGTGGGATTGTGGTTGCGAGACTTAGGGCGAGAGGTTTTCCGCTACTTGTGGTTTTTATGTCTTGCTTTTCTTTATCTTTTGTGGTGATCTTCGCCATTGGGCATCGTATACTTATTTATATTGTCTTGTGTGGTTGTGATCCGCCGTTTGGCGAAGAGCTAGCTCCCGCTTGGGGATGCCTTTATCATTATCTTGTATATGTGGTTTTGGACCAAAATATACAAAGGAGGTGTTGCCTAAATTTTCAAAAAGACAAAACATGTTTTTTTAACTTGCATAATCCAGTTGCATTTTCATGTTCCTTTTCTATGCATTAAAAAAACTTGATTTCATTTTATCTTTATTTCAAAACTTCACCTCCTTTATTTTCTTAAAAAGGTTTACATTTCTGGGTTTCAGCTTACTTGAATTCCGTTATGCCTTTAGACGTTGCATTATTCAAGTGCTGGTCACAAGCTAATATTTTGGGTCGTGACAGTTACATTAACTAATATTAGCTCACTAAGTATTCTTTTTCTCACAAGTGTGCATATAGTATATATGTGATATATGTTAATGTACATTTTATGGTGTCATGCTTGATCATACATGAAACATGGATGTATGAGACTTACACTATAGTTAAGATAATCCTAGGGCTTTTATTTATCAAAGTAATTCAAAAGTGGTGGAATTTGTCATGGCTAGAAGCTTTGAGAAAGCTTATGGATAACCATTGACCAAGTCCACTCTTTTTATTTTGCTAAAGTTATTTATTGACCTAACCATTATCCTTACCATGGTTAACTCTTTACATGGGTTAGTGTATGACACTAACTCACCCATGTTTTATATTCTCACCTCATGAGTTGATTCTCTCATTCTTCACTTGATCATTTTCTTCTTCATTGAAATAGCTTTCTAGCTTTTGAAATGGTGAGAAAGTATTGTGAGAAAATTAAATCTAAAGTGAGCCTATTTCCTACTTCATCATCCTCTACTATTAGCCATTTAGTTTAGGGTGTTTGCTTCACTAAACCTTAATTTAGTGAAGAGATAGCATGAGCTTGAGTCTCCTCGACGTAGATCATCTTCGGCCTCGAAGACTTCTAGCAAGTTAGCATCTTTCACCTTATGGATCCTCTCAAGAGTTTGGGAGATCATTACTCGCAGCGAAAGGACTTCTACACGGAGCATTTGAAGTGAAGGACCAGTCTATAAAGGTTGTATTTCCTCATTAACATTATGCAAAGTTGTTTTCATGATGTTTTCTTTGAATCTCTAGTTAGGATTCTATGGTTAGGGTTGTTTAGAACGGAAAATTTTTGAAAACGGCATGGACGATGCCTCCCAAAACCTTACTGCCTTGCTAAGTAACCGTACAGTGGTATCAAAGTCAAGCTAGATATTCAAACGATGTCTGTTAGATTACAAAATGGAAACTACTCCGAAACTTGAAACCCTAAAATCCATTTTCTGTCGAATTTTAAATGGCCTGTAAAAAATTTTTTAGCAACTGCAGAATGTTGTATGAGATATGACATGAACACAGAGAAAATTTGAAGGGGTTTGCTCGGAATTTGGCCGAGCGCATGAGCTTCAAAACCGAGAAGGCCGGCCAAGTGAAGGCTTCTAGGCTTCAAATTTTTTCACTGTTCCAGGGTCTGGGTATTGGTGTTTCAGGTGTTGCTAGTTTTTGCTAAATTTGCATGTGATGTTAACTTTCTGCAAAGGAAAATCGGAGTGTTTCGTAATCGTAATTTTAACATGTATTCGGGTTAATTAGACGATATTAAAAAGTTCGAACGGATATCAGTAACCCAAATTTTCCCGCTGCAAATTTTCCAAGAATTGGATTTTTTCCGAGTTTAAAATCTTCAGAAAATAATGCAAGCAATTCTGTGGACCATCTAGAAGAACGATACCCAAACTCGACATTTTGGATCATGGAACCACGGTCATACCCTAGCGTTTGCCGCAGTTCCGTGGCGACATGAGTGAGGCATGGGTCGGCCCTTCTACGGATGGTTCATAGGAGCTATGGCAGTTTCTGGGTACTTTTTGAACTCCGCTCAAGGGTTGAGCTTGTTGGGAAATTTTAGGTGCTTGCTTATTCGATCGAAAACTTTAACTTTGTCCAGTTATCTGTGATTGTGATACAATATTTGGAATCCACATAATTATTTATGAGATAACTAGTTTGAATTTTATAAATCTAGCGGTTTAGTCTCATTTGATCGGTTGCCACGGGATTTTGATATTGATCAAAAGTCCGTCGGAATTACATAGTGTACGCGGATACTCATCGGGTAACCTTACTAGATAGACACTCCCCATAGCCCCGACCAAGTGACTGTAGCAGAACTCCGTCGCCAAAAGCATCCGTTAGGGTGCTCGCGGCCGCGGTGTTCCGCCTTAATGCACTTCGTCGACGCGACGAGCATTCGATCAGGTTATCGGGAATCTTGTTGAATCACCCGACCGGTTATTGGAAAGTGTTTTCAATATCGAGACTAAAATGCGGGGTTTATAATTGTTAGGCATGTGATGTCTAAGGAATTCATTTGGTTGGGCATGAAATCTAAAATATGTGATACATTGGGTTTATAATGTCTAAGTTGGTTACGGATTCCAACTGTTGTAGTTTTTCACTTTCTTTTCTGCGACCATAAGTGTAATATGTGGTGTATCGTCGGTTTCGGTGCTATATGTCAACGACAATTGGGATACGCATATTTACTTACGTTGATGACTTGTGATGTTATGTGTTGCTGTGATATGTTATATTGGATAGTCGTGTTCTGAATAGCCGGGTTTTTTTTATGTGAGATGAGAGTTTTTCATTTTTCATTCATGTAAAAACTTATATATAATATTCTTTTATTGGGGCACTTTCAGGTTGAGGATGATGTCACCATTGATGTATAATATTTACTTTTCCGCATTAGGATAGACCCAAGGAGGAGAGCACAAGCAACCGGGTTCTACGGTCCAGTGGGAGACCATCTCGAGGAGTCGAGAACGGGTCTCCTAACTCTAGAAATGGTAGGGTTGCTTGCCGCTCTCGTAGGGGTCTAGGGATGTGGGTTTGGCTATTCATCGCGACCGTGGAATCCGCGTTTTTTTATTGGCTTAAATTAAAGCCTGGAATTCCTAGTATATCCAATATTTCATATATGTTCTTCTGCTGCTGTTATTTTGTGATGTGATCACTTGATATGTTATGAGACGAATGCCTATATTATATATATGATATATAATAACTATTGCTGCTTTCGTTTCTTCTGTGATGCTTAGGAAGCATAAATTATGGGACTTCATTAATGAGATTAATGAAAGAAAAAGAAACCTAAAGATGTTATAGAAACTTGTTTAAAAACTGGTAGCTCTAGTTCCTGCTTTGCATAGCGGTATTCCTTGTAGAATATCCAGCACCTTATTCGATAAGGAAAGAGCTGAGATCTCTTCATGTCAGACCCGAAAGAGCACGTGACTGGCCCTTAAACCATATGAAGTCTATAGGACCCTATCGGATCCAAGTAAGCCAAAACCCAGAAATCTAAAACCATTTTAAAGAGTAAATAAGGAAAACTGGTTTTAACAAGTAAAGAATTCATGTTTTGAAAATCAAAGTTTCTAAATAACTAAGCCGAAATGCATTTTTAAAAAAGTGTAGTCTTTTCTGAAATTTTCGGCAGAGTTTCCTTTATAAAAACTGGCCCCAAACAGGGTACAACAAGAATAATATATATGAAGTGATAAAAGGCATCCCCAAGCGGGAGCTAGCTCTTCGTCAATCGACGGTCACAACCACGCAAGCAATATTAATATACAATGCCAAGGGCGAGGATCAAAACCCAAAAAGAAGCTCAAAACAGCCAGAAAACCGTAATACTACAAGCGCGACTCTAAGGTCGAAATAATACATCACTGTCTCTAAGTCTGAAACAATATACAAGTTTTGGTTGATGGAATTTCTAAATACAATGAATAATACAGGAACAATGGCGGTTCTGTTACAAAAGAACCCACCTACCCAAGCAAGTCACCCATAAGGAAGAAGTGTGCCAGAAATGCCGCTATGGAATCTGTACGGCAAAAACCTGCAAGGACTGTGGCACAACGGGGGTGAGTTGCCAACTCGTGAATAGAAAATATCTACAAGCAGAGATCGAATGTATGACCCATCCTAGGTCAATACGATCAGATATATATAAACCTCAATATGAATAAGTCTGAAGCATGCTAAACTGGCAATGTAATCTCTATACATGAGTGTAGTGCCAAGTGCTCGTGCCAGTGTCTCAGGTAATAGCATATCATAAATGTGAAGTATGATCAATGTAATCAAATCTGCATGTACGTGGATCCGGTCCACTCGTCACCCAATGACAATAACCATCATGCATGTAAATATCATAAAGCCTATGCATGGGAAAAAATATGAGGATATAAACCATCTGTGTCCCTCGCGACATGTCAAAATCATGGAACCGGAGTGCCCAGCATCGACACTCGAAAACATCATGAAAGCTGTGCCCAGCATCGGCACATAAATCCTCTTATATCGGGCTCCGTCAGTCCGGATCAGCCCACGGGCTCCGTCTGCGGAATCGGCCCTCGGCCCCGGCAGTACGCCCATATCCATCTATCGACTCTGGTCAGTATCCTCCGGATAACCGCCAGGTCCAACCAATCACCGGTAGGTACTCGCCACCCTGCTAGGCTCATCGTCTACTCCACGAAAATCATTTCTTGCCCCGGGGAACGATACCGAGTCCACCATGCACCCGCAATCGGCCTCATCCGCCTCCTCGAATCGGGTTCCACATGTCGCTCTCAGCACCGAGGAAACACATGGTGGACGCACTGAAATATCATATCAAGGGTAACCGGTTTTTTAAAGCAATTACATATTCTCTTTTGAAATACCCACGGTTCCTAAAACCAGAAATATCATGGAAACAACATATCTCAATGCGTATAATCAGAAAGCATGATGTATGTGACATGTAAAAGAGATGTAAGTACATCAGTCTGTCATGCAAGAATCATATCCTGAATGCAACAGTACTACAGTGTAGTGACATGGCAATTATCGATGATGAAGTGTGTGAGCCGGCAACATGTACGTGGAACATACGCATCATCGATAATGGTGCTGGTGTCCTAGCAGCATGACTGTAATATATATCAATAAACACAAGCAATGCAATGCAAATAGCATGAGTATGCGGAATCGAATAATCAACGCAATAGTAAAGAATCTATCTCAATAAATATATCATGCAGCCTTGCCTTTTGAAATAAGACGAATCAGGGTTTTTGGTAAAATAAGGGTTACGGTGTTTTAAGAAAAGATGTGTCGTTTGAAAATATCCGTAGAATTCCTTTTGCCTATCTTTAAAATATCCCCGATTCGTTAGTTTTGAATAGGTATGACTCGGGTCTAGTCTAACGCCTACAATGCGAACTACGAACCCAACAATCAGTCAATCGGGAGGGGTATGAAAACCACCTAAATCTGAGTCAATATCACATTATCTCATCACATAATAGGTATCACTACCATCATCTCACATCTCAAATGCGAACTCTGTCATATCGCCGATCTCAGGGCCTCAAATCAAATCTCATCGACTCATCTCAATCCCACGTATCATCCTCAAATCACGTATATGAACACATAGTCCTATACCCATGTGTAGATATACACACCTCCATATGCGCACAGATAAATGAAAAAATGTATGCAAGTATATGTGTATGTGTATGTGTGAGTGCAACCACTACTCTAGGGTTCGCACTTGTCACGACAAGAAGGTACGGAACGTGACTGGCACTTAGATTACGAGACGTCTAAAGGCGTAACGTAACCTAAGTCAGCCAAAGCCCAGAAAAAATCTAAACCAAAATCAAAAGAGAGTGAAGGAAAACCTTACATGAAAACGATTTTTAAATCAATTAAGTTACATTGAACCCCATTTTAAAATAAAAAAAACATAAAAAAAAATTTCCGAAAATTTCGGCAGAGTCTCCCTTGTAAATTCTATTCCCCAAAATGGGTACAACAATATATATAACCTGTAATCACAAAATAGCATCCCCAAGCGGGAGCTAGCTCTTCGCCCAAGGCGGATCACAACCACACGCAATTTATAAGTAATATCAACAAAAGAGCATAAAAGAAATGCAAAATATCAGAAAACACAACGTCGGCTCAAGTGAGCTCAACCCAAAAGAAACCACATATATACAAATCTCTCAGTCTCATCACTAGGTCGCATATATAAATAGAAAGTGGTAGATGGAGAATACTAGATACAATGATAGAGCAAAAAGAAATAAAGTGTGCTCGCAACCCACCTACGAGCAATGTCGTGAGTCAGAGCAAAAGGAGCTGATGATAAGATAGCCCGCCGCTACAAGGATGACGGGTCTGACTCGTAAGACACTGTGGCACAACGGGGGTGAGTTGCCAGCTCGTGAGTAGAATAAAGCATCTAGTAAGGCAATCGTTAGAATGCACGCAATTGCGTCACAGCATGTATGTCCAGATGTGATGTAATACCTCTAGTATGCATGCATATGTATGCAATGTCATTACTAAGTCTTTAAGTGTTTTAAATGCTGAGAGTTTTACATTCTTAACTTTTAGAAAAAGAATATCTGTGTAATAGCTAAATACCATCAAGAAATCATCTAAAATCCGTGTCAAGCATCGACACCAAATATGAAATCACATCTGTCTCAATGTCTTACTGTATCAATGTCTCAAAATATCGGGCTCCGTCAGTCCGGATCGGCCCATATCATCAAATCTCACGACAACGGTCGGTATCCTCGGGATATCCGCCGCGCCAGACATCACCGGTAGGTAGTCTTCCCCTGCCAGGCTCATCGTCTACAACTCGATCTTCTTGCCCCGGGGTACCATACCGGGCCCACCATGTACCCGAGACGGTTCATCCACTCCTCGAATCGGGTCTCGAAATCCAACAGAAAACATGAAAACTCATGGTGGATGACACATACATTACGAGAAAACTGCAACTTTGATTTAAAAATGATAAATATAAGCTTTTGTTAAATTCTTGCGGTTTCCCCAAAAAAATCCAGAAATCGCAGCAATACTGAAATCCTCAAGAAAATCATAATGTCCAACATGTTGTATATGATAAATGTCTATGATATCAAGGTATGCAATGTGAATTGTGGCTAGAAATCTATGCAAGTATGATGATGATGCAAGGTATATACATGCTATGCGATTTCATATATCATGTATGATGCAAGTGGTGACACTAAGCTAAACAGGTTCTATGGTGCTCGTAGCATGGCAATTACCAAAGGCGTGTGTGTCACATGAATAGTGCGCGTGCAACAGAAGCCAATGGTAATGGTGTTCGTATCCTACGAGGTGATATCGCATATGTATATATGAATATCCATGCAATCTAGCATACTATTTGCTATAAGGGTTTGCAATGTAAATGAAGGGGTACGCTAACTACAATACAAATCTTGCAAGAAATAAGGTAATCCTAACTAGGGGCGCCTCGCGCCATCAAGACGATTCCCCCATAGATGAATACATCTACTCACCTGAAAGTCTCGCTAATCCGATCCGACCACCGCCTTGCCTTTACGTGCCGTGTCCGATGTTTCCCCGACCGATCCTAGCATTGCATAACACACAATATAAGATTACATACCTCTAAAACGATGCAAGTCACAATATTCAAATATCGACGCTCTCGAATTAAACATAACGTGCACTCGGTGCGCGGAAAACACACGGAAATCGCTAAATCTTAACTAGAATCGTCATTTCGGGGCAATCGACAAAACTAAAACCCGACTAGACAAAACCCCACATTCGCGCACACTAAAAGTCGTATATGATGCTAATTACATCGTCCATATATCACAATTAGATCACCACCTAATATTTATAAAAATCTAGTAAGCAATTAGCATCCCGATAACAATGCAAACATCGCAAATTTGCGATAAAAATAACTACTATCAAGCATACTCATCCAACCATACAACTATCTAACCACAACACTTACTTCAACCTATTAACAATGCTTCAAACCCTAATCCACAATCAAATCCCTTACTTGAATTTCATGAACAAGCAATTTCTATTAAATTGATACTTCAAAATTCCAATTTAGCACATTTAAACTATAATTTAACAATTAGTTTAGAATTTTCACCTCACAAGCTTGAACCCTAGCTTGCTAAAGCCACCAAAGATGCCTCCTTTCACTTTATTTTAAACAATTTAGGGTTTGGAAGGAGGTAGATTAAGGATGGGGTTTGAATTTGTGAAGAAATTTGTTGATTTCGGGGGATTTTGAGTGAATTTTGAAGCAAAGGAAATGGGGAAAAAAAAAGTGCTGCTGTGGGAGGAGCTCGTCCTGGGCAATAGTTGAGAGAAAATGAGAGGATGTGTAGAAAATTCCATGAATAAAATATCATCTAAGGTCAATTTAGGCTTTCACATCAAACTTTTTCAAAAAAACCCCTTTTTACTTCATTTTTTTCATTAATTTCAAACCATAAAACTAAAATCTTACAAAGTCATGATACAATTTATTAACACTCTATTTTAGTTTATAAATATTCCTAATTATGAAATTTACCTAATTAAATTTGTATTTATCACTAATTTAATGTATTTTTAAAAGCTTAAAATAATACTAAAAATAATTAATTACGAAAAAAAATTTATTTAACTAGAAAATTTTAAGTAACATTTTAGTGACCAATTTATAGTAATATCTTATCTAAATTTTGTTTAATTAGGTCTACAATGAAAAAATACCTATTTTTACTTTTACGGAAAAAGCTGACAAATTAGCCGATTACCGAAAAACTGCCTAAACGGTTTTCGAAGAGTTACAATCTTCCCCCCTTAAAGAAATTCGGTCCCCGAATTTAGAATTTAACTATGCGTACCTTCAAAAGATAGGGATATCTCTTCCTCATCTCGACCTCGGTCTCCCAGGTGACCTCCTCACTGTTCGGGCCAAGCCAAAGGACCTTGACGGACGGTATAACCTTCGACCTCAAATTCTTCACCTGCAAATCCAAAATAACTACCGACTGCTCGGTGAATGAAAGATCACGCTCAAGCTGGATCGTCTGGTGCTGAACCGCATGGGAAGGATCATGAAGGTACTTGCGGAGCATCGAGACATGGAATACGGGGTGAACATCGGGAAAGCGGGGCGGAAGAGCTAACCGATAAGCAACTGGACCAACACGCTCTAGGATCTCGAAAGGATCAACATATCTAGGACTCAGCTTCCCTTTCCGCCCAAATCTCATCACACCTTTCATCGGAGAGACCTTCAGGAAAACATGATCACCAACAGCGAACTCGAGTCGGCGACGGCGCCTGTCAGCATAAGATTTCTGCCTGCTCTGTGCCGCTCTCATCCTGTCCCGAATCAGCTGTATCTTTTCGGTCGTCTCCAGTACGATCTGCGGCCCCAAAACACTGCTCTCCCTGAGCTCTGTACAACATACAGGCGATCGACATCTCCTCCCATATAAAGACTCAAAAGGTGCCATCTGAATCGTCTCCTGGAAGCTATTATTGTAGGAAAACTCGATCAAAGGCAAATGACGATCCCAGCTACCACCGAAATCTAAAACACAAGCTCTGAGCATGTCCTCAAGAGTCTGAATAGTACGCTCCGACTGACCGTCAGTCTGAGGATGAAAGACTGTGCTAAACTCAATCGGGTGCCAAAAGCTTCCTGAAGTTTCTGCCACAATCGGCTGGTAAACTGGGTGCCCCGGTCGGACACGATGCAAGTCGGAACACCATGCAGTCGCACTATCTCATCAATATAAACCTGGGCGTACTGAGAAAATCCAAAAGTGGTCTTCACTGGCAGGAAGTGAGCCGCTTTCGTCAGTCGATCCACAATCACCCAAATAGAGTCATACCCTCGACTGGTCCTGGGTAGACCCACAATAAAGTCCATGGAGACCTACTCCCACTTCCACTCAGGGATGGGCAAAGGCTGTAACTCGCCGGCTGGCCTCTGGTGCTCGGCCTTGACTTGCTGACAAGTCAGGCATCTCAACACAAAGTCTGTAATATCCTTCTTCATCCCGTCCTACCAGTAAACCTCTCTCAAATCATGGTACATCTTGGTGGAACCTGGGTGAACATTGTATACTGGTCTATGTGCCTCCTCAAGAATATTACGCCTCAGTCCCTCTGAATTTGGCACGCACAGTCGACTCCCAAATTGAAGTATCCCCTGATCATCAATCACGAACTCAGAAACTCTGCCCTGCCGAATCTGCTCAATAATCTCTAAAATACGGGCATCGCCGGACAGTGCCTCGTGGATACGGTCAAGTAACTGTGGGCGTACTCTGAAATGGGCCAGCTGTCCCCCTGTAGGAGTAAACTCGAACTGCACTCTGCTGTCACATAACACCTGCCAATCCGCCGTCGACTGCATCAGTACCGCGCTCAAACAAGATAAGCTACCTCCGGGCCTCCTACTCAGAGCATCTGCCACCACATTCGCCTTGCCCGGATGGTAAAGAATCTCGTAGTCATAATCCTTCACCAACTCCATCCAACGGCGCTGTCTCAGGTTCAGGCCTCGCTGCTGGAAGATATACTTCAAACTCTTATGGTCAGTGAATATCTGGCACGACTCACCGTATAGGTAATGTCTCCAGATCTTAAGTGCAAATACCACTGCAGCCATCTCTAAATCATGGGTGGGGTATTTCTGTTCGTGTTTCCTCAGCTGCCGAGAAGCATACGCGATAACTCTGTCGTGCTGCATCAATACACAGCCCAGCCCCACTCGAGAAGCATCACAATATACCACGAACCCGCCTGATCCTGAAGGCAATGCTAACACTGGTGCAGTAGTCAGACGAGTCTTCAACTGCTGGAAACTATCCTCACATGCCTGGGTCCAATCAAAAGGAACCCCCTTCGGGGTCAATCCGGTCAACGGTGCAGCAATGCGGGAGAAATCCTGGACAAAACGTCGATAATAGCCGGCCAGACCTAGAAAGCTGCGAACCTCTGTAACTGATACCGGTCTAGGCCAACGCTGAACTGCCTCGATCTTCTTCGGGTCTACACAAATACCGTCTCTCGTCACCACATGACCCAAGAAGTCGACACTGTCTAACTAGAATGCGCACTTGGAAAATTTGGCGAACAGCTGATGCTCCCTTAAAGTCTGTAATCTGATACGTAAGTGCTGCTCATGCTCCTCCCGGCTCCGAGAATAAACCAAGATGTCGTCAATGAACACAATAATGAACTGATCGAGATACGGCCTGAATACACGGTTCATCAAATCCATAAATGCTGTCGGGGCATTGGTGAGCCCGAACGACATCACCAAGAACTCATAATGACCACATCGAGTACGGAAAGCGGTCTTCGGATTATCCTCCTTCCGAACCCGCAACTGGTGATAACCTGACCGCAAATCAACCTTCGAGAAGAACCCTGCACCTTGGAGCTAATCGAATAAGTCATCAATGCGGGGTAGGGGATACCTATTCCGCACAGTAACCCAGTTCAGCTGACGATAATCAATGCATAAGCGCATACTTCCGTCCTTCTTCTTAACAAACAGGACGGGAGCACCCCAAGGTGACACACTCGGTCGGATAAGCCCTTTGTCCAGCAAGTCCTGTAACTGATCCTTTAGCTCTCTCAGCTCCGCCGGGGCCATCTGATAGGGCGGTATAGAGATAGGCCCCGTGCCGGGGATCAGGTCGATGCAGAACTCAATCTCGCGCTCTGGTGGCAGACCAGGCAGCTTGTCAGGGAATACATCAGGAAACTCTCTCACAACAGGGACCTGGTCCAACGGAACCTCTGTGGAGCTAGTATCACAAACATAAGCTAAGAATCCCTGACACCCTTTCCTTAAGAGCTGACCAGCGCGAAGAGAAGAAAGCAAGCTGGGAAGGGTAGCGCTACGATCTCCCTGAATAACAAGTACCGGCTCACCAGGAAAACTGAATCTGACTGCTTTCTCACGGCAGTCCACGGATGCATAACAGGTGGCTAGCCGGTCCATACCAAGAAGAACGTTAAAGTCTAGCATATCGAGGAGAATCGAATCAACTGAAGAATCTATCTCCCCGATACGAACGGAACACGATCGGTACACAAAACGGGCAACAAAAGACTCGCCTACCGGTGTAATAACGACAAGCGGCCGATCTAACGGAGAAGACTCTCGGCCCAACCTCGGTGCAAAGTACGTGGATACATAGGAATGTGTGGAGCCTGGATCAAATAATACCCGTGCATCAAAAGAACATACTGGCAGAGTACCTGTCACGATGGTATTGGATGCCTGTGCCTCCTGAGGAGTCAACGCGAACACTCGGGCCTGTCCACCACTAATAGCTGGTTGTCCTCTGCCTCTACCTCGGCCTCTGCCTCTGCATCTGTCGTCTCGTCCTCTCTGAACCGGACCGCCACGCCCACGACGTCTAGAAGCATCTGGCTGGCGTGGAGCATCATCAGGAGTAGGAAGTAGAGCTCTCTGAGGAGGTGGTGAGGGTGGTAAGGTCACATGGGGGACTGTCGCCGCGCCCTGGCGTCCCATGGTACAGTCTCTGATACGGTGGTACTGACTCCCGCACCGAAATCATCCTGGAGACGACTGCTGGGTCTGTGGATATGAACCAAATAACTGACCTCGTCTCAATCCTCTGCCTCCACCATCTCCCGGAAATAATCTATCGCGGTGTCTACCCATCTGCCGCTGAGCTGGCATATCAGTACGGATCCTCTTCGGCACAGAAATGACCGGAGTCTCAGAAATACGCTCCTCCAAAAGTAAGGCTGCATCCATCGCGGCTGCGTATGTATCAATGTACTGGGTGCCGATGGCAAGGAATAGCTGTGTATCAAGCCCTCGCACAAACCTCTTTATTCTCTTCTCTTCTGTGTCTACTAGGTACAGAGCGTATCGAGACAACTGGGTAAACTGTATATCATACTCCGACACTGTCATCCCAGGAGTCTTGCGCAGAGACTCGAAACTACGGGCTCGAGCATCTCGGACACTCTCCGGAAGAAAACGGGCAAGAAATGCAGCTGTAAACTCATCCCAGGTCATAGAAGGTAGACCTGCAGCTCGGCCTCTCTCTACTGAATCGTACCACGTCTGGGTAAGACCCTCCAGACGAAAACTCATAAACTCCACCAATCTATCATCAGAACACCTCAACGAACGGCAAATCCGAGCCATCCTATCAAGAAATGCCTGTGGGTCCTCTGTCGCATCTGTACCGGTAAAAGCTGGAGGTCTCAATCTCATGAACTCCTGTAGTGAAACAGGGATAGTCTCCGTAGTAGCAGCAGGAGTGACCGTCTGTGCAGCAGGTACAATCGTGGTCTGTGCGGTGGAAGGAACGTTCTCGGATCTCTGTGCCCGGCTGGACTCAACTAAAGATCCCATCATCTGTCGCAACTCTTGCATGCCGGCCTCTAGTCTGGAAATACGGTCAGGATAAGGCGGATCGGTATGACCCTGAGGGGTAGGCGTATCATCCCGCTCGATCCTCGTCTCAGACGAGCCCGCTCGAATCTCATCCCTAGTGGCAGCCCGCTGAGCTCTCGTAGTCTTTGGCGGCATCGAATCTGGAATAAGAAACAGGATCGATAAGAACATTGCAATTGAATCAAGGAATGCAAGGAATCAAGAAAGGAAATACAAGCAATTATGTCCTAAGGTCACTTAGGCGGAGTACCGTATCGTAAGTACGCCACTCTGCTTAAGTCACCTACTACATCTACGAAGGTCGTCCTACACTCAGAAAGGTAAAACCTGGCTCTGATACCAACTTTGTCACGACCCGAAGGTACCGAACGTGACTGGCACTTAGATTACGAGACGTCTAAAGGCGTAACGTAACCTAAGTCAGCCAAATCCTAGAAAAAATCTAAACCAAAATCAAAAGAGAGTGAAGGAAAACCTTATATGAAAACGATTTTTAAATCAATTAAGTTACATTGAACCCCTTTTTAAAATAAAAAAGAACATAAAAAAAAATTTCCGAAAATTTCGGCAGAGTCTCCCTTGTAAATTCTATCCCCCAAAATGGGTACAACAATATATATACCCTGTAATCACAAAATGGCATCCCCAAGCGGGAGCTAGCTCTTCGCCCAAGGCGGATCACAACCACACGCAATATATAAGTAATATCAAGAAAAGAGCATAAAAGAAATGCAAAATATCAGAAAACACAACGTAGGCTCAAGTGAGCTCGACCCAAAAGAAACCACATATATACAAATCTCTCAGTCTCATCACTAGGTCGCATATACAAATAGAAAGTGGTAGATGGAGAATACTAGATACAATGATAGAACAAAAAGAAATAAAGTGTGCTCGCAACCCACCTACGAGCGATGTCGCGAGTCAGAGCAAAAGGAGCTGATGATAAGATAGCCTGCCGCTACAAGGATGACGGGTCCGACCTGCAAGACACTGTGGCACAACGGGGGTGAGTTGCCAGCTCGTGAGTAGAATATAGCATCTAGTAAGGCAATCGTAAGAATGCACACAATTGCGTCACGGCATGTATGTCCAGATGTGATGTAATACCTCTAGTATGCATGCACATGTATGCAATGTCATTACTAAGTCTTTAAGTGTTTTAAATGCTAAGAGCTTTACATTCTAAACTTTTAGAAAAAGAATATCTGTGTAATAGCTAAATACCATCATGAAATCATCTAAAATCCGTGTCAAGCATCGACACCAAATATGAAATCACATCTGTCTCAATGTCTCACTGTATTAATGTCTCAAAATATCGGGCTCCGTCAGTCCGGATCGGCCCATATCATCAAATCTCACGACAACGGTCGGTATCCTCCGGATCCGCCACGCCAGACATCACCGGTAGGTAGTCTTCCCCTGCCAGGCTTATCGTCTACAACTCGATCTTCTTTCCCCGGGGTACCATACCGGGCCCACCATGTACCCGAGACGGTTCATCCACTCCTCGAATCGGGTCTCGAAATCCAACAGAAAACATGAAAACTCATGGTGGACGACACATACATCACGAGAAAACCGCAACTTTGATTTAAAAATGATAAATATAAGCTTTTGTTAAATTCTTGCGGTTTTCCCCAAAAAAATCCAGAAATCGCAGCAATACTGAAATCCTAAGGAAATCATAATGTCCAACATGTTGTACGTATATGATAAATGTCTATGATATCAAGGTATGCGATGTGAATCGTGGCTAGAAATCTATGTAAGTATGATGATGATGCAAGGTATATACATGCTATGCGATTTCATATATCATGTATGATGCAAGTGGTGACACTAAGCTAAACAGGTTCTATGGTGCTCATGGCATGGCAATTACCAAAGGCGTGTGTGTCACATGAATAGTGTGCGTGCAACAGAAGCCAATGGTAATGGTGTTCGTGTCCTACGAAGTGATATCGCATATGTATATATGAATATCCATGCAATCTTGCATACTATTAGCTATAAGGGTATGTAATGTAAATGAAGGGGTACGCTAACTACAATACAAATCTTGCAAGAAATAAGGTAATCCTAACTAGGGGGCACCTCGCGCCATCCAGATGATTCCCCCATAGATGAATACATCTACTCACCTGAAAGTCTCGCTAATCCGATCCGACCACCACCTTGCCTTTACGTGCCGTGTCCGATGTTTCCCTGACCGATCCTTGCATTGCATAACACACAATATAAGATTACATACCTCTAAAACGATGCAAGTCACAATATACAAATATCGACGCTCTCGAATTAAACATAACGTGCACTCGGTGCGCGGAAAACACACGGAAATCGCTAAATCTTAACTAGAATCGTCATTTCGGGGCAATCGACAAAACTAAAACCCGACTAGACAAAACCCCGCATTCGCGCACACTTAAAGTCGTATATGATTCTAATTACATCGTCCATATATCACAATTAGATCACCACCTTATATTTATAAAAATCTAGTAAGCAATTAGCATCCCGATAACAATGCAAACATCGCAAATTTGCGATAAAAATAACTACTATCAAGCATACTCATCCAACCATACAACTAGATAACCAAAACACTTACTTCAACTTATTAACAATGCTTTAAACCCTAATCCACAATCAAATCCCTTACTTGAATTTCATGAACAAGCAATTTCTATTAAATTGATACTTCAAAATTCCAATTTAGCACATTTAAACTATAATTTAACAATTAGTTTAGAATTTTCACCTCACAAGATTGAACCCTTGCTTGCTCAAGCCACCAAAGATGCCTCCTTTCACCTTATTTTAAACAATTTAGGGTTTGTAAGGAGGTAGATTAAGGATGGGGTTTGAATTTGTGAAGAAATTTGTTGATTTCGGGGGATTTTGAGTGAATTTTGAAGCAAAGGAAATGGGGAAAAAAAAGTGCTGCTGTGGGAGGAGCTCGACCTGGGCAATAGAGGAGAGAAAATGAAAGGATGTGTAGAAAATTCCATGAAGAAAATATCATCTAAGGTCAATTTAGGCTTTCACATCAAAACTTTTTCAAAAAAACCCCTTTTTACTTCTTTTTTTTTCATTAATTTCAAACCATAAAACTAAAATCTTACAAAGTCATGATACAATTTATTAACACTCTATTTTAGTTTATAAATATTCCTAATTATGAAATTTACCTAATTAAATTTGTATTTATCACTAATTTAATGTATTTTTAAAAGCTTAAAATAATATTAAAAAAAATTAATTACGAAAAAAATTTATTTAACTAGAAAATTTTAAGTAACATTTTAGTGACCAATTTATAGTAATATCTTATCTAAATTTTGTATAATTAGGTCTACAATGAAAAAATACCTATTTTGACTTTAACGGAAAAAGCTAACAAATTAGCCGATTACCGAAAAACTGCCTAAACGGTTTTCGAAGAGTTACAGCACTACACTAAACCAATACATCATTCTCATCAGTAATTCCATTATCACCATCAATAATCCTAACAACACATAATAGATATATGTGTGTATACGTATTCCTATACATCACCACGGACTGCGGGGGTGCTATACGCCATCCACCCGACTTCTCCCCGTAGATATAAATCTACTCACCTTGCTTCTCATGTGCCGATGACGATGTCGCAATTTTCATCTTCTTCGCCTCAATATCACGTAGGGTACCTACAAGTATATCACAATGCTAAAGCACATGAAAATCACATCGGAAACCAAAATAGCACACGCTACTCGCATAGGTAAAAACCTATCGTCTCGCATGTAAACACGTTCAATATCCACTTATCGTTGACGTCCAAACGCCACCCGACAGAAATGAATCACCAAATACCAAAATCCATGCTAAAACAAGTCATAAATCATACGCCAACTCAAGAAAATCAACCCAGATTTTACCCTAACTGGAATCAGTCAAAACTAGACATACCCAGGGTCAAGACTATTGGAAATAGGGCCATGCACCAAAATCGAGACGGTTTCCTCCTGCTCTGGCCTCAATTTGCGGCCAGAAGGAATTAATTGGCGGCCGGGGTTTGGAGTTGGGGGCTAGAGTTTGGTGTGGTGGTTCCATGGTGCCTGAACATCTCACTGTCAACTCAGTTTTATTTTTGGGGTCTCGGGGTGATAGCAGATTACACAATACACTCCCAGATTTACAGTTTTTCTCCAATATCGTCTCATAAATCCGTATTCTGGTTTCAAGTTCAGGTTTGGGTCCAAATTAGCATCACACAAGGGGTTCTAAGGTCACAACAAGCCTCAATTTCACTGAGATTTCAGATCTCATATAAACCCTAACTTGAAGTTTCACAAATCCACCAAACGACACCATATCGATATGAAACTAGAATTGATGCAATAAGAAATGAGATACAACTCTAATAGGTGCAGAAATTACCTCCTTTGGCAACTCAAGAATTTTCTTGAGTTGCTCAAAGTCCTCCAAATCCAATCTTGCTAGGTTCAATGTGTAGCTAGTGAGCTTGGGAGCAAGTTTTGTGAAGTGGGAATGGGGTTTTGGGGTTGATTTCATTGTGGATCTAGGGTTTCATGAAGAGGGAGAGAGAGGGAGAGGGGCAGCAGCAGCTCAAAGAGAGGGAGAGGAGAGAGAATGAGAAGGGGAAAATGACGGGAGTATGGTTCATAAAGTGAGGGTTGACTTCGTCTCTCTCTCTCATAATCATTCCAACCTTTTTCTTTCTTTTCATTTCCCTTTCTTCTCACTCCAATAGTGAACCCAAATGAACAACCATGGCAATAAAAATGTAACACAAGTGTAACAAGTGTGGAAAATGATATGTGCACATTTTTGCACAAAAATGCCAAAAATCCGATTAGCGATTTTTAATCGCGATTAGCACTATATTAGCATATAACTAATCATAAAAACTTAGAAATGGCATAATTCCATAAAATACCCTGTTTTAGAATTTTCCATAATTTTTCCCCATTTATTTGTATTTAATTATACCAGAATATTAAAATATTCATTAAAATAATATTAAATTATAAAAATTCCTAAAAATCATATTTTATTATTTTGAAACGTTACACTTCACCGGGAGTGACCACTTTAGCGAAACTAGCAGATTCAACAACCCACTCGGTTTGTTTTTTGATTGTGTCTATAGTTTTCGCTTTGCGTAGTGGTATTTATGAAATATCCTGCACCTTATTCGATAAGGAAAGAGCCGAGATCCCTTCACCGAGAGTGACCTCTTTAGCTAAACTAGTAAAATCCTCAAAAACACTCCTTTTAAAATACATTCGATTCTACAACGATATCAGTTCATTTCGCAAGGGTTTCTTAAAATCCTGTCGTAGCCCTCCGTCATTTCAGATAAGTACAACTTAGTATTCATGCTACGTTTGTTGGCCTGCGTCAAGGCGTAGTGTGCGGTAGCTAACTAGTGCGTATCTGCTGCATACGATGCGATTGGATTAGGGTAGTCGTGCGATTTTGTTGACCTGCGTCAAGGATCGTGTGGGTAGGTTTAATTCAATCATGAAATGTACGGGTTGAACTTGACTAGCGGACTATGGTTTGTTGGCCTGCGTCAAGGTCATAGGATGCTAGAGGCAGATTCTTATCGGGAATTTTAAGTGTTGAAATTTGCAATGAGATTGCTTACTTTCTATGAGATAGTTGGATCCCGATACCCACTGCGAGTAAGAGTTACTCCTGGGAGAGTTTTACACATTAAAATTAGCCGATCAAGTAGGTGTTTAGAAAGGTGTTAATGGGGTTACGCCCTTGGGAAAACGAGGTTTATTTTAATTTGGTCCGTGCGAAAGCACAGGGAACCTCCCTCAAAGTACCGACACTGGCCTGGTTGAAAGATTGGCGAACTTGTAGGGTGTAATTAATCCCGGCTAGTCTTACCTTTTAAGGTTTGAAGGAAGATTTGATAAAAACAGTTGGAGTCATCCCGATTAGATAAAATAATAACCAATCTGATCTTGCAACAGCACACGCAGAGTGTTTTCTTCTCTCTCTCTCTCCTGGTAGCGACCATGTCATGCCTAAATCAAGATAATAATATGGATGCATTGACCGAACCTGCTTATTATGCTGAGCTAAGGAACGTTGGTTCCGCTCTATCTTATATTGTTATAAGTCCGAGCAGGAAATTGGTGAATATCCGTATTCCTATGCTACCCAATCGAAGAAAGTGCATGTTGATGCATCTTCGTCGGGTGTGTTCATTACCGAGAAGTGTTTCTTAGTATCCTTTACGTCCTGGGTATGTGATACCGGATCAGGATCCCGCATATGTAATATGTTACATGAGCTATAGAAAGGTAGAGAACTGAAAATGGGTGATCTATCTCTAAGTGTAGAGAATGGTGCAAGTGTTGCAGCCAAATCAGTTGGCATATATCACATTTTATTAATACATTGATTCTGAACGAATGTTATTAAATATCGAACCTGATATACAACATTACATCGGTTTCTTTAATGAGTTAAAGAAGGATAAAATTCTGTATTGGAGGTTAATGTGGTGAACATTTTCCTGAATCAAGAGTTGATTGGATCAGGCACGTTATATAATAACATATACGCTCTAAATCAAACCACAGTTCAAAGTATCTAGAACACACACAAGAGGAGTAATTCAGAAATGAACGAATCCTTCTTGTGGCATTGTAGACTAGGTCATATCAATGCGACTCGACCAGCTAAGTTACATAAGGATGAATATGAGAATCTGTTCGAATTTTCATCTTATGATACTTGTCAGTCTTGTCTCAAAGGTAAAATGACTAATACTCCGTTTACAGGAAACAGAGAAAGAGTTACTGAACTCTTGGGACAGATACATGATGATGTATACGGTCCTATGTCTACACATGCCAAGGTTGGTTCTTTGAACTTCATTATATTCATCGACGACCTCTCAAGATTCGAACATGTGTTCTTGTTGATACACAAGTATAAAACTTTTGAGAAATTAAAAGAATATAAGCTTGATGTTGAGAACCAGATGGGTAGAAGTATTAAAGTCTTTTGATCTGATCGAGGAGGAAAATACTCGGGCATGGTGTTCCTGGAGTTTCTAAAAGGAGAATGTGATTCTCTCTTAGCTTACTCCTTCGAGTACACCACAGCACAATGGTGTATCGCGGTGGAGGTATCGCGCCATATGAGATAAGGTGCGCTCTATGATGAGTACTGCTGAGTTACCTGTTTCCTTTTGGTGTTATGCACTTAAGAAGCTGCATACCTATTGAATGGGGGTTCCAACCAAATCAGTGCCTGCCACTCCATATGAGATATGGAATGGGAAGGGACCATGTCTTAAACGAGTTAAGATATGGAGTTGTCCGGCCTATGTTGAAAGGCAGAATCCGGACAAACTCGAGGCAAGGTCAGTTCTATAAGTTTGTTGGATATCCCGAACATTAGCAAGGGTATATCTTCTACTATTCTGAGGAGCAAAAGGTGTTTTGTTTCTCAGCATGCCACCTTTTTAGAAAAGGAATTTCTTGTGAAGAAATTTTTGGTCATGAGGTAGAACTGGAAGTTGTTCCAGCTTGGCAAACTAACAGCTGATGATTTGGTGAAAAAAAAGAATTCAATAGTCTCCAACGAACCTCAGCCTCTCCGCGAATCTGGTAGGGTTCCTCATCCACTTGAGAGATACTACGGTCTTCTCGGTGACAGTGGGAGCGAGGATTGCATCATGGTAGATGATAGCCCAACTAGGTTCAGGCAGGCCGTCACGAGTGGGGACTCTGTGAAATGGTTGGATGCTATGCGATCAAAGATAGAATCCATGTACCCCAACAAAGTATGACTTTGATTATTGCACCTCCCTTTTGAGTTTTCCAAGCCGGATCAGAGAGCGAAGCGAATGGTTCTTTGACGGACAAGCCTGGCTAAAGCCCCACAGGGCCGAGCACAGCGAGTTGAGTTAAAACTAGTCAAGTCAGTGAAGCGCAGCGGAACGACAAGGCAAGTGAACGATAGGGTTTTCAGTCGAACGAGTAGAACGGAGACCAGGGCAAGTGAAGCGAAGGAAGGAACTGACGGAGCAGAACGATAGCGTGACTCTGTTTAAGGAAACTCCCCTTTCCGTTGAGCTCGGATAAAAGAGTGGTTGCCCAAAGGCGACCACGAACGATAGGGCAGTTCAACGAGTGAAGCGATGCACCCGAGTGGAACGGAGACCAAGTGAACGCCACCGCGTGTCACTCTGCCCCCGGTTAAGTGAGATAGAGCAAGGTTGCCGCAATATCCAACTCAAAACAGAAACCTCCCGATGGCCCAATCTTTTGCTTCTCCTCTCCAGAAGTATTAGGCCAATAACCACCCTCGTTAAGACATCTATCCGCCGCCACCACCTATGAGAGCTTACACGGATGGAAAATTTGACCAAAGAGGAATTGGCGAATCTGGTAGGGTTCCTCATCCACTTGAGAGATACTACGATCTTCTCGGTGACAGTGGGAGCGAGGATTGCATCAGGGTAGATGATGGCCCAACTAGGTTCAGGCAGGCTGTCACGAGTGGGGACTCTGTGAAATGGCTGGATGCTATGCGATCAAAGATGGAATCCATGTACCCTAACAAAGTATGACTTTGATTATTGCACCTGAAGGAATAAAACTCATTGGGAGCAAATGGATCTTGAGAAGATTCTTGGTGTAGATGGAAAAGTTGAGACTTTCAGAACTATGCTTAAGTCCATCAGGATCAATGCACGCATCGCGGAGTTGCAACATCTGTTTTGATGTGGGAGTCAAAGAGTTTGACTTCATCAAAAAGATAGATGAATCTTGTATATACAAGAAGGTTGTAGAGAGTAAGGTTGTCTTCCATGTATTGTTTGTAGAAGACATACTCTTGATAGGAAATGGTTTCCTATGCTACACTTGGTCAAGCTCCTCTTATCACGAGGATTCTCAATATAAAATCTGTAGGGTTCCTAGGCACACTAAGGAGGTCTCACAAGGCATCAACCATGCCAATTTCAAATTTTACGGGTGACGAGAAACCCTAATACGGATCGTTAACTAGATATATAGGCGAACACATGCAACAAGTTAACAATTTAACTAAAAGAACGGAAATACAACCTTTGTAGATCCGGTCCTCCACCTCCATAGCTCCGCAATGAAGTCTCCTCACTGTCCAAATGGAAACCCGGGCTCTAGCGTCGGCTTCATCGGAGAAATGGGCGGGCAAAGTCGTCGGCTTCGTGCCGAAGATGATCTACGTCGAGGCATCACTAGATCAAGCTCCCACTTCACCAAGTCATAAAACTTGTGAAGAAAACAACCTATACTACTTGGCAAGAGGTAGAGGATGAAGAAATAGGAGGTGGGTTCACTTTAGAATTGGATTTCTCACTCATTTTCTCAAGTTGCCATTGATGGAGGCAAGCTTCTTCTTGTGAAGAAGAAGAAGAAGATGATGAATATATTATGATAAGTTTTTTCAAAATAGAAAATAAATGAATACTTATCATAATCCAACCATGGTCAAGTGTAGAGAATGAACTAGGGTTTAGTTGAATGGTTAGGGTTAAGCATGAGACAAATATGGTCACTTAGTCAAAGCTTCATGAAGCTTCAACTAGCATCCAAAGAAAGCCACCATTCATTTATTTTGCAAAATAAATAAACAAAATAAATAAATGATAAAGAAAAAGAAAACCCTAACCATGGTTTTAACTTTACACAAACTCAAGTTAGCTTGTATCATCAAACATGACACAAACTTGTGTACAAAAGTATATCACATATACATTGTGCACTTCAAGTGAGAAAATCCCTTTAAAATGAACCAATACTAGTTAATGCAAAGTAATATATCAAATATATAATTATACATTAAATTATTAAATCAACACTTGATTCAATGATCCGGTCATATCGCATATAACCAACTAGTATCCAATGTATTGGCTTATCGAATCAATCCCTGAATCGATAACTAGGTTATATCGCATACAACCAATCGATACATTCATCGCGAGAATGGAATACGGTATCACATACACGCATTATTCTCGGTCCTGCACATATCTCATAGGCGCTCCTATTTTGTTTCGCTTGAGCCAGGAAACCTCTGTGTAGGACTCTAAAGACTCGTCAATACGCCGGCAGCAGATGATGATCATATCAAACACCCACAAGCCGCAAGCGGTCTGCTAAACGTAACGGCCACCCGGGTATTGAGCGATCAGAAGATCGACGAGCAAGCCCGCTCACACTCCAGTGAATCCAACCAGTAACACTACCGTACAGTCCGGTCTCGTCGTCTGATATGTCGCATATCTTGCCTAGGGGTGGTAAACGTCAGACCCCAGTAGCTCGATAAGTCGCGTCGATATGAGGTCTATAACAATTCGAGAAACTACTGGTAACACTTACCAGTAAATCTCAGCAACCCTGGCCAGGGAGGCTACTTTTCAGAGATAGAGTTTAAGGACGGTTTCCGGTTATAGCCAATCGAACACAGCGCAACATCAACCCCCTATACCGGGAGAGACGAATCCCCTCCTATCGCTCATTGCCTCCATGTGACTCGGGACTGTACCCAAAAACCACCGTTTTGTATGCCCTCTTGGACGTGGTAAGGTGGAAATCAAAGCACAGTGGGAACCACACAAGACTCTATGACGATCTCGGGTCAACAGACTACTCTGTACCAGTGTCACC
Source organism: Agapanthus africanus (assembly GCA_030015575.1). NCBI lineage: Eukaryota > Viridiplantae > Streptophyta > Magnoliopsida > Asparagales > Amaryllidaceae > Agapanthus > Agapanthus africanus. The sequence goes on from JASDDO010000029.1 coordinate 62,755,491, forward strand.
AGAGAACTGCCATCTGACGTAAGGTATAATACCATCTGGGAGTTCTCGGCGAGTCCGTCCAGTGTACCCAGTCTCCACTGAGCACCCGTATATCATCTCTGATGTCAAACACCAATGGATATGGGATCATCCATCGCCCATCTGTTTGGGTCGAGAAGGTATACGCTAGTCTACTCTGGTATATCGATGCCCCGTCTCGATATACCCACGACTAGGGACTTTGAAGGATGTACTTATGGACTACCATGTCCCCACTAGTATGATCCGCATCATAGTCCAGGTAGTCAAGTACACATCCTAAGGGCTTTACCAACATGTAATAGAGAGACAATCAGTGTACACGTTAAAGTAAAGATCAACCAGATAGCATACTATCATGTCGAGCAAGAAAGTCCTCCCTATATATGTCCCAGCATCCACTACAATATACATCCTATGTATAGCAATGGCCTCTAGGGCATACATATAACTAACAATCTCCCACTTGCACTAGGGCCATCTGTAGCAGTGGTTGTAGTATCTCATACTCAACCATCCCATAAAAGTCTCTCTCTGGGAAAAGGCCTTTGTGAGTGGATCCGCCGTGCTGTCCTCTGAGTCTACTCTCCTAACCTCGATCCCTTGGAGATCAAGCATCTCCATGATCAGGTGATACTGCCGTAGAATATGTCTGGATCGCTGATGGGACGGACGTTCCTTGGCATAAGCCACAACTCCATTTTCACACAATGGAAGGAACTAAGTTCATCTCATGAACATATATACATCCAGACTGCCTCTTTGGTAGCATCTTAAGTAGCGATGTATCGAGCCTTTATCATCTAGTATGCCACGGTATCTAGCTTGGAACTCTTCCAACATACCGTCCCTTTACTAAGGGTAAAGAAAATGCCTGTGACTGACTTTCAGTCGTCCTTATCACCTTGGAACCCTTCCAGTGATTCTCCCCAGGATCGATTGATACCATCTCACTACAACTAGTGAGAATCTTAACATCCAATTAGATCTATCTCATAGATCAAAAACCCAGGATTTAGGAGGTATCACTTTTATCCTATATGGAGAATCATTGTGATAAACGGAGATTGACCGAGCGTAGCATAGGAAACTCCTTTCTTATCAAGAGCATGACATCCACGTACTCTACGAGGATCATCACCATACTCTCTACTACCTTTTTGTTTATACAAGGTTTGTCTACCATTTTGATGATGTCAAACTCTTTGACTAACTCATCAAAACAGATGTTCCAACTCCGCGATACCTGCTTTATCCTATAAAGCATCTTGTACACGTTTCCGCTGCTCCCACTTTCTATGAAGCCCTCTGGCTGTGTACTTATAGACGCACTCTTCTAAAACATCATTTAGAAAAGCAGTCATGGCACCCAACCACCAGATATCGTAGTCATGGTATGTAGCCGTGGCAAGTAGGATCTGGATGGACTTAAGCATAGCTACTTGAAAAGGTTTCATCATTATCCACGCCTGGTCGATGACGAAAAGCTTTAACAAGTCTAGCTTTGAAAGTCTCAACTTTTCCATCTACACCAAGTAATCTTCTCAAGATATACTTGCTCCTGATGGGGATTTAACCCTTCAGATATAGCAACCAAAGTCCATACTTTGTTGGTGTACATGGATTCCATCTCAGATCGCTAATCATCCAGCCATTCTTACAGAGTCCCACTCCTGATGGCCAGTTCGAAACTAGTTGGGTCATCATCTCATGATGCAATCCTCGCTCCCACTGTCATAGAGTAACCGAAGTATCTCTCAGGCGGGTGAGGAACCTTACTAGATCGGCGGAGAGGCTGAGGTTCGTTGGTAACTATTAAATCCTTTGGTTCTTTCAAATCATCAGCTGTAGTTTGTATAGCTGGAACCTTTCCAGTTCTACATTACAGACCTTGCCTCGAGTTTGTCCGGATTTTGCTTTTAGACATAGCCCGGACAACCCCAAATCTTAACCAACTTAAGATATGGGCTCTTCCCTTTCCATATCACATATGAAGCGGTAGGCAACTGATTTGATTGGAACCCAATTCAATTGGTATGCAACTTCTCAAGTGCATAACTCCCAAAAGGAAATAGGTAACTCAGTAGTACTCATCATAGAGCACACCTTATCATATAGGGTGTGATTGCTCCGCCCCGATATACCATCGTGCTATGGTGTATACGGAGGAGTAATGCTGAGAGAGAATCTCATTCTCCTTTAAAAAAGTCCAGAAATTCCGTGCTCAAGTATTCTCCTCCTTGATCACATCAAAGGACATAATACTTATACCCGTATTTTGGTTCTCTACTTCTAACTAATATTCTGTGAATATCTCAAAAGGTTTGGACTTGTGTTTCAACAGGAACATAGGTCTGAATCTCGAAAGATCATCAAAGAATGTAATGAAGTATAAAGAACCGGTCTTGGTATATGTTGACAGGGGACCTTACATACATCAACATGTATCATCCCAAGAGTTTACTAACTCTTTCTCTGCTTCCAGTAAACAGAGCTATGGTCATCGTATCTTTATGACATGACTGGCAAGTTTCATAAGATGTAAATTCAAACAGATTTAAATATGCATCTAAATGTAACTTCAGCTAGTCAGGTCGCATTGATATGACCTAGTCTACAATGCCTCAAGAAGGATTCGTTCATTTCTGAACTCTTCCTCTTGTGTGTGTTCCGTATACTAAGAACTGTAGTTTGATTTAGAACATCAATGCTTTTAGATAACGTGCCTGAACCGATCAACTTTTGATATAGGAAATGTTCAAAACATTATCCGACAATACAAAATTTTATCGTTTCTTTACTAATAAAAAGACAGATATGATTTTGCATATCAGGTTCGGTATCTAATAGCATTTGTTCAGAATCAATGTATTGGTAATACAGGGTGACAGTGACCAACAGACTTGGCTGCAACACTTGCCCCGTTTTCTGCCTCATGAAACTTATCACCCGTTCTCAGTTCTTTACCTTTCTGTAGCCCTATGTAACATATTACATATTTGGGATCCTGATCCGGTATCACATACCCAGGACGTAAAGGATACTGAGAAACAGTTCTTTGTAATGAACACACCCGAAGATGATGCATCAGCATGCACTCTCTTCGTTTGGGCGGCACGGGAATTCTGGTAATCCCCAATTTCCTGCTCTGTCTTATAACAATTATAAGTTGGAGCGGGACCAACGTTCCCCAGCTCAGTATACCAAGCGGGTTCAGTCAAAAATCCGTATTATTATCTTGATTAAGGCGTGACATGGTCGCTACCTGGAGAGAGAGAGAAGAAAACACTCAGCGTATGCTCTTGCAAGATCAGATTGGTTATTATTTTATCTAATCAGGATGGCTCCCACTGCTTTTCATCAAATCTTCCTTCAAACCCTAGCCGGGATTAATTACACACTACAAGTTCGCCAATCTTTCAGCCAGGCCAGTGTCGGTACTTTGAGGGAGGTCCCCCGTGCTTTCGCACGAACCTAATTAATGTAAACCTCGTTTTCCCAGAGGCGTAACCTTGTTAACACCTTTCTAGAAACCTACTTGATCGGCTAATTGTAATGTGTAAAACTCTCCCAGGAGTAACTCTTACTCGCAGCGGGTATCGGGATCCACCTATCTCATAGAAGGTATGCAATCTCATTGCAAATTTCAACACTTGAAATTCCCGATAATATTTTGCCCCTAGCGTCCTATGACCTTGACGGAGGCCAAACTACCCATAGTCCGCTAGTCAAGTTCAATCCGTCATTTCCTGATTGAATTAAACCCACCCGCACGACCCTTGACGGAGGCCAAACAACGCCGTACGAATACCCTAATCCAATCGCATCATATGCTAGCAGATAAGCACTAGTTAGCTACCGTACACTACGCCTTGACGGAGGCCAAACTACCGCAGCACGAATACTAACTAGTACTTATCTGAAATGACGGAGGGTTACGACAGGTTTTTCTGAAAACCTATAGCGTAATGAACTTGATATCGTTGTAGGATCGAATGAATTTTGAAATGGAGTGTTTTTGAGGCTTTTCTAGTTTTGCTAAAGGAGTCACTCCCAGTGAAGGGATCGTCGGTCCTTTCCTCGTCGAATGAGGTGCGGGATATATCATATATATCTCTGTGCAAAGCAAAAACTCTTAAAAGCAATCAAAAGACAAACCGAGTGTGTAGCATCTGCCAGTTATTGCTAAAGGAGTCACTCCCGGTGAAGGGATCTCGGTCCTTTCCTCATCGAATAAGGTGCAGGATATATCACATATACCGCTGTGCAAAGCAAGAACTGTAGCTACCTGTTTTTATTTTGAAATTCGATTCTACAACATCTTTAGGTTTCTTTTTCTTTCATTAATCACATTAATGAAGTCCCATCATTTAAATACCTAAACATCACAGATAAATACGACGTACACTTATGCCATCCGCATTCGCCTCGATGTCCCCTCGTGCACCGTTAGGTTAGGTAACTAACGGCAGAGCGGGGCAGGGCTAGCGCGGTTGTAAAACATAAGTAATGCCTATATAATATATGATATATACTATATACAGTATCCATCACAGAACATATCACATGATCACATCACAGATATCGCAGCAGAAGAATCATATGAAATATTGGATATACTAGGACGTCCGTGTTTTCAATACGAGCCAGTATAAAACACGGATTCCACGGTCGTGATGAATAGCCAATCCCACACCTCTAGATCCCTACGAGAGCGGCAAGCAACCCTACCAATTCCAGAGTTAGGAGACCCGGACTCGACTCCTCGAGTTGGTCTCCCACTGGACTCCAGAACCCGGTTACTTGTGCTCCCCTCCTTGGGTCTATCCTAGTGCGGAAAAGTAAATAATATACAAACGGTGACATCTTCCGCAACCTGGAAGTGCCCCAATAAAAGAATATTACATACAAGTTTTTACATGAATAAAAATGAAAAACACTCATCTCACATAAAAAACCCCGGCTATTCAAACACGACGATCCAATATAACATATCCAGCAACACATAACATCACATGTCATCAACGTAAGTAAATATGCGCATCCCAATTGTCGTTGACATATAGCAACGAAACCGGCGATATCACATATTACACTTACGGTCACAGAAAAGAAAGTGTAAAACTACAACAGTTGGAATCCGCAACCTCCATAGACATCGCATGCCTAATCAAATGAATTCCTTAGACATCACATGCCTAACAGTTATAAACCCCGCATTTTAGTCTCATTATCGAAAACTCTTTTCAATATCAAGTCGGGCAATTCAACAAGATTCCCGAAATCCTGATCGAATGCTCGTCGCAAACTTTAGTAGGCGGCCGCACCCCCGACGCCGTCGACGAAGTGCACCAAGGCGGAACACCGCTGCCGCGAGCACCCGAACGGATGCTTTCGGCGACGGGGTTCTCCTACAGTCACTTGGTCGGGGCTATGGAGTGAGGCTGTCTATTAAGTTTACCCGACGAGTATCCGCGTACGCTACGTGATTGCGACGGACTTTTGATCACATCAAAATTCCGTGGCAACCGATCAAGTGAGACTAAAGTGCTATGTTTATAACATTCAAATTAGTTATCTCATAACTGCTTGTGTATTCCAATTATTGTATCACATTCCAGATAAATAGAAAATGTTAAACTTTCCGATCGAACAAACGAACACCCAAGTTTTCCCGAAACAGATCAACACATGAAACAAGTTTAAAAACATCCAGTTCATGCCTCAGTACCAACGGTCCAGCCGTAGAAGGGTCAAGCCAACGCCTCACATGTGGCACGCCGTACTGCCCCAAACCCTGAGGTTCAAAGGGCAGTTCAAGACGGTCACATAATCGAGTTAAGGTTTGTTGTCTTCTAGAGAGACCATCGCTTTACTTGCACTACTTAGAACGTTATTAAACTACGGAAAAATCCAACACTTGGAAATTTCCCGGCAGGGGAAAAAGTGGGTATTTATATCCAGTCGAACTTTTTAACAGTTTCTAAAATATCCGGAAAAACATAAATGAAGTTAAATTATCCGATCAAATTAACGAATCCCCAATAAAACCCTAGAAAACTCAACACTTGAGTGGAATTAAAAAATTCACATAAAAAATTGCCAAGAAAGGAGCTAAGAATAAATATATGAAATTTGAGGGACTAAGTCCAAATTTGGGCCGCGGAAGCGCCGCCAAACCCCTGTTTTGGCCGCTGTTCCGCGGTCGAATTATGGAATTAGGAGCCCAAACTTCACAGTAATTCTTAGTTTTTCCTGCTTATTTTTCTGCATATTTTTAATTCACAAAATTCAACAGTTTTGAAAAATGTACAGAGAGCGATTTTGCAATGGGGTTTCGGTTCGATCGGATTTCTAACTCCGTCTACGCAACGCCTAAGGCTCTAGCTAGGCTCTGATACCAATGTAGGGTTCCTAGGCACACTAAGAAGGTCTCACAAGGCATCAACCATGCCAATTTCAAATTTTACGGGTGCCGAGAAACCCTAATACGGATCGTTAACTAGATATATAGGAGAACACATGCAACAAGTTAACAATTTAACTAAAAGAACGGAAATACAACCTTTGTAGATCCGGTCCTCCACCTCCATAGCTCCGCAATGAAGTCTCCTCGCTGTCCAAATGGAAACCGGGCTCTAGCGTCGGCTTCATCGGAGAAATGGGCGGGCAAGGTCGTCGGCTTCGTGCCGAAGATGATCTACGTCGAGGCATCACTAGATCAAGCTCCCACTTCACCAAGTCATAAAACTTGTGAAGAAAACACCCTATACTACTTGGCAAGAGGTAGAGGATGAAGAAATAGGAGGTGGGTTCACTTTAGAATTGGATTTCTCACTCATTTTCTCAAGTTGCCATTGATGGAGGCAAGCTTCTTCTTGTGAAGAAGAAGAAGAAGAAGATGAATATATTATGATAAGTTTTTTCAAAATAGAAAATAAATGAATACTTATCATAATCCAACCATGGTCAAGTGTAGAGAATGAACTAGGGTTTAGTGGAATGGTTAGGGTTAAGCATGAGACAAATATGGTCACTTAGTCAAAGCTTCATGAAGCTTCAACTAGCATCCAAAGAAAGCCACCATTCATTTATTTTGCAAAATAAATAAACAAAATAAATAAATGATAAAGAAAAAGAAAACCCTAACCATTACACAACCATGGTTTAAACTTTACACAAACTCAAGTTAGCTTGTATCATCAAACATGACACAAACTTGTGTACAAAAGTATATCACATATACATTGTGCACTTCAAGTGAGAAAATCCCTTTAAAATGAACCAATACTAGTTAATGCAAAGTAATATATCAAATATATAATTATACATTAAATTATTAAATCAACACTTGATTCAATGATCCGGTCATATCGCATATAACCAACTAGTATCCAATGTATCGGCTTATCGAATCAATCCTTGAATCGATAACTAGGTTATATCGCATACAACCAATCGATACATTCATCGCGAGAATGGAATACGGTATCACATACACGCATTATTCTCGGTCCTGCACATATCTCATATGCGCTCCTATTTCGTTTCGCTTGAGCCAGGAAACCTCTGTGTAGGACTCTAAAGACTCGTCAATACGCCGGCAGCAGATGATGATCATATCAAACACCCACAAGGCGCAAGCGGTCTGCTAAACGTAACGGCCACCCGGGTATTGAGCGATCAGAAGAACGACGAGCAAGCCCGCTCACACTCCAGTGAATCCAACCAGTAACACTGCCGTACAGTCCGGTCTCGTCGTCTGATATGTTGCATATCTTGCCTAGGGGTGGTAAACGTCAGACCCCAGTAGCTCGATAAGTCGCATCGATATGAGGTCTATAACAATTCGAGAAACTACTGGTAACACTTACCAGTAAATCTCAGCAACCCTGGCCAGGGATTTCCGGTTATAGCCAATCAAACACAGCGCAACATCAACCCCCTATACCGGGAGAGACGAATCCCCTCCTATCGCTCATTGCCTCCATGTGACTCGGGACTGTACCCAAAAACCACCGTTTTGCACGCCCTCTTGGACGTGGTAAGGTGGAAATCAAAGCACAGTGGGAACCACACAAGACTCTATGACGATCTCGGGTCAACAGACTACTCTGTACCAGTGTCACCAGAGAACTACCATCTGACGTAAGGTATAATACAATCTGGGAGTTCTCGGCGAGCCCGTCCAGTGTACCCAGTCTCCACTGAGCACCCGTATATCATCTCTGATGTCAAACACCAATGGATATGGGATCATCCATCGCCCATCTGTATGGGTCGAGAAGGTATACGCTAGTCTACTCTGGTATATCGATGCCCCGTCTCGATATACCCATGACTATGGACTTTGAAGGATGTACTTATGGACTATCATGTCCCCACTAGTATGATCCGCATCATAGTCCAGGTAGTCAAGTACACATCCTAAGGGCTTTACCAACATGTAACAGAGAGACAATCAGTGTACACGTTAAAGTAAAGATCAACCAGAAAGCATACTATCATGTCGAGCAAGAAAGTCCTCCCTATATATGTCCCAGCATCCACTACAATATACATCCTATGTATAGCAATGGCCTCTCGGGCATACATATAACTAACAAAATCTGGATGATACCTACTACATCTTATAAATTATGATCTATGGTGATAGAACTAAGTGGATGTTGGGAGTGTCCCAAATCCAAGTACAATAACACCGTATTAAAGAGGTTTAGTATGGAAGATTCTAAGCGTTATGGTTTGTCCACTTACGAAGGAATCACTCTCTCCAAAAAGATGTCTCCTAAAGGCTGATTTGGAGAGAGCTCGCGTGCAAGGGATACCCGATGCTTCGGCAGTAGGCTCTATCATGTATGCGATGTTATGTACCAGACCAGAAGTAGATGACTCACTAGGTGTAGTGATAAAGAATCAATCGGATCATGGGAGAATAACTGGAAAGCTATGGAAGAGATTCTTGAGTACTTGAGAAGCACTAAATGAATGTTCTTGGTCCGAGCTTCCAGAGTGATAAGTTCGACTGAAAGTCAGTCACAGGCATTGTATTTACCCTTAGTGGAGGGACGGTATGTTGGAAGAGTTCCAAGCTAAATACCGTGGTATACTAGACGATAAAGGCTGAATACATCGCTACCAACGATATTACCAAAGTGGCTGTCTGGACATTTTTTGTTCATGAGATGAACATGGTTCCTACCATTGAGCGTCCAATAACTGTTATTGTGACAACAATGGAGTTGTGGCTTTAGCCTAGGAACACCGGTCCCATCAGCGATCCAGACATATTCTGAGGAAAGTATCACCTGATCAGGGAGATGGTTGATCTCCAGAGGATCGAGGTCAGGAGAGCTGACACGAAGGATAACACGGCAGATCCACTCACAAAGGCCTTTTCCTAGAGAGACTTTTATGGGATGGTTTAGTATGGGATACTACAACCACTGCTAAATTGTTAGGTATTGGATACTACAACAGATGGCCTTAGTGCAAGTGGGAGATTGTTAGTTATATGTATGCCCTATAGGCCATTACTGTACATTTGATGTATATTGTAGTGGATTCTTGGACATATATAGGGAAGACTTTCTTGGTCGACATGATAGTATGCTATCTGGTTGCTCTTTATCTTCACATGTACACTTATTGTCTCTCTATTACATGTTGATAAAGCCCTTAGGATGAGTACTTGACTACCAGGATTATGATGCGGGTCATACTAGTGGGGCAGAGGTAGTCAGCAAGTACATCCTTCAAATGTTCCTAGTCATGGGAGTATCGAGACGGAGCATCGATATTCCAGAGTAGACTGGCGTATACGCTTCTCGACCCATATGATGGGCGATGGATGATCCGATATCCATTGGTGTTTGACATCTGAGATGGTATACGGGTGCTCAGTGGAGACTGGGTACAGTGGGCGGACTCACCGAGAACTCCTAGATGTTATTATACCTATCGTCAGATAGTAGTTCTCTGGTGACTCCGGTACAGGTTAGTCTGTCGACCTGAGATTGTCATAGAGTCTTGTGTGATTCCCACTGTGCTTTGATTTTCAGCATACCACGGTCAAGAGATCGTGCAAAAATGTGGTTTTTGGGTACAATCCTGATTCACATAGAGGCAATGAGCGATAGGAGGGGATTCGTCACTCCCGGTATTGGGAGTTGATGTTGCGCCTTGCTCAATTGGCCATAAAAGGAAATCCTTGGGCAGGGTTGCTGAGATCTACTGGTAAGTATTATCAGTAGTTTCTCAAACCGTTATGGACCTTGCATCAGCATGACTTATCAGGTTATTGGGATCTGACGTTATACCACCCCCAGGCTGTGATATGTGACATATCTGACGAAGAGACCGGACTGTACGGTAGTGTTACTGATTGGATTCACAAGAGTATGAGCAGGCTTGCTTATTGATCTTCTGATCGCTCAATACCCGGGTGGCCGTTACGTTTAGCAGTCCGCTTGCGGCTTGTAGGTGTTTGATATGATCATCACCTACTGTCGTCGTATTGACGAGTCTTTAGAGTCGTACACAGAGGTTTCCTGGTTCATTCGAAACGGAGTAGGAGCACATATGTGATATGTGCGGGACCGAGATTAATACGTGTATGTGATATCGTATTCTATTCTCGCGATATGTGATATCGGTCGGTTATATGTGATATAGCCGGGTTATCGGATCAAGTGTTGATTCGATAAGTTGTTACATTTGATATTAGTCGGTTATATGTGATATAACCGGATTATTAAATCAAGTGTTGATTTAATAATTTAATGTATAATTATATATTTGATATATTAACTTATATTAACTAATATTAGCTCACTACGTATTCTTTTTCTCACATGTGTGCATATAGTGTATATGTGATATATGTTAATGTACATTTTATTGTGTCATGCTTGATGATACATGAAACATGGATATATGAGACTTACACTATAGTTAGGATAATCCTAGGGTTTTTATTTATCAAAGTAATTCAAAAATGGTGGAATTTATGATGGCTAGAAGCTTTGAGAAAGCATGTGGATAACCAATGACCAAGTCCACTCTTTTTGTTTTGCTAAACATATTTATTGACCTAACAATTATCCTTACCATGGTTAACTCTCTACATGGGTTAGTGTATGACACTAACTCACACATGGTTTATATTCTCACTTCATGAGTAGATTCTCTCATTCTTCACTTGATCATCTTCTTCTTCATTGAAAAATCTTTCTATCTTTTGAAATGGTGAGAAAATATTGTGAGAAAATTAAATCTAAAGTGAGCCCATTTCCTACTTTATCATCCTCTACTATTAGCCATATAGTTTAGGATGTTTGCTTCACTAAACCCTAATTTAGTGAAGAGGTAGTATGAGCTTGAGTCTCCTCGGCGTAGATCATCTTCGGCCTCGAAGATTTCGAGCAAGTTTGCATCTTTCTCCTTGTGGATCCTCTCAAGAGTTTGGGAGATCATTACTCACAGTGAAGGGACTTCTACAGAGAGCATTTGAAGTGAAGGACCGGTCTACAAAGGTTGTGTTCCCTGATTCACTTGTATGCAAAGTTGCATTCATGATGTTTTGTTTGAATCTCTAGTTAAGATTCTAGGGTTAGGGTTATTTAGAACGGTTAATTTTTGAAAACGGCATGGACGATGCCTCCTGAAACCTTGTTGGCTTGCTATGTAACCCTACACCCATAACCCATGTACTATTTAAATTCCCTGCACATTTACAGAGCAAATTAAAACCCTCATTTAATCTATTTTTAATACAAATTCTTAATACACCCTTTCACATCCCTAAACCCTAATTTTTCCTATAAATACCACACCTAAAATCACCCCTCCTCACTCTCAAATCTCTGCCCAAACTCTTAAGAAAATTCCCAAGACTTTTTGTGTGCAAGTGGAGTTAGCAAAGGGCGAAGCTCCGACGAACTTCCGACGACGATCCGAGGAGTTTCCGGCGACGAAACGAAGCACCGGTGCATCCCCAATCTTCCTCTTCCTCTTCTCTTGACCCTAATCTAGTAAGTCCCCCTTTTCTCTCTCTTTTGCCATTATCAAATTCTTAATTCATAAAACGTGTCGGAAGTGGAGTTATCCGGCTTCCGATTCTCTTTTCTTCAAAAATACAACATTTTCTTAATAACAAATCTACAACTTTTTCTATTTGGTTTAATACTCTTTAACTAAGACAATAGAACAAATTTGACATTAAAATAATAATCGTTGCAAGTTTTATTCCACTTTTAAAGTAAAATACCTTTATGTTTCATATTTACATATTTATACCTTTTAACCATTCTAGCTTTAGAAAACTCACGAGGTAATGACCTACCTCCTCACAACACTCATATGTAATATAGCACAATCGAATTTGGGAACATAGTTTTGGGGGAAATACGATTTTACTTATAACTACCTGCGACTTATAAAAAAAAACCTTTTTATACAAGATGTGTATTTTTAACAAATCATTGCAACGTGCCGCTACAACCCATTTCGGGGAACCCGTTTGGGATGGTGCGGATTATCGCACAACCTCGGGCTCAGTAGTGCGAGATGCAGACCTCCGCAAGGAGCATACGGTCTCGAAAGATTTAAAATACAATTTTCTTTAGAAAAATGTGATTTCTATTATAAATAAAACATAGTTTTAATAAATAAATATATATGTAATTGATATCAAAATATCTATTTTTATTATTTATAATATTTCACATTTCCAAAATTCTAGAAAATCATTCCATTTACAAGAAAATACCAAACAATTCCAATATTACAAATAAATACCATATATTATGAAAGTAGTTTTTATTCACTAGAAATGTCACAATGATAAAATATACATCAATGAAAACTAAAAAGACGATAATAAAATACTTGAGGTGTGTTTTGAAAATTATACAAAATTATTTTTCATAAACCCCCCTCAAGTTATACTAAATTACAATAAGGACCTAGTAAATATAGGTTTAAGTGGGACCAGTCTTTTGAGCCTCAGGGAGCTGGAGATATCGGTGCTTGCCAATTTAAGGCAGATAACTTAACAAACAGTGTTATCAACAAGGTAATCGTCTTTGAAAAAGACACAAATCCTGCCGTCCATGTGCAGCGGTTACCCATAACACCAAAACCTAATTCATCTTTTCTAATTGTCTGATTCAGACTGAGTCTCAATATAATCAATCTGACTTGAATATGATTCAAGTATCAAAACTACAATTCAACATGAATCGATGAATCCATATATTCAATCTAAACAATTTATATTGACCGAACCGAACCATGGATATACCTCCATCTACATGATTCTCCAGTTACATCCATTTACTGATATCATGGTTTCGGCAAGTCATCTATCTATATACAATATACAATTCAAACAATACATCAATACAATCAAGACATCGCGGGGTTTATAAAGGGGTAGTGTAACGTCTTCAAAATAATAAAATATGATTTTTGGGAAATTTTATAATTTAATATTATTTTAATGAATATTTTAATATTCTGGTATAATTAAATACAGATAAATGGGGAAAAATTATGGAAAATTCTAAAATAAGGTATTTTAAGGAATTGCCTCGTTTTCTGTGCATTCCCCCATTTCCTCTAGTTTTGACCCTGAGTATGTCTAGTTTTGACTGATTCCATCTAGGGTGAAATCTGGGTTGATTTTCCTATGTTGGTGTATAATTTGGGACTTGTTTTAGCATGGATTTTGGTAATTGGTGATTCATTCCTGTCGGGTGGCGTTTGGACGTCAACGACAAGTGGATTTTGATTGTGTTTACATGCGAGTCGATGGGTTTTTCCTATGCGGGTAGCGTGTGCCATTTTGGTTTCCAATGTGATTTTCATGTGCTTTAGCATTGTGATATACTTATAGGTACCCCGCGTGATGTTGAGGCAAAGAAGGTGAAGATAGCGACATCGGCTTTGGCACACGAGAAGCAAGGTGAGTAGATTTATATCTAGGGGGAGAAGTCGGGTGGATGGCGTATAGCACCCCCGCAGTCCGTGGTGATGTATACGAATACGTATACACACGAATATTTATTATGTGTTGTTTAGGGTTATTGATGGTAATAATGATATTTTGATGATAAGAATATATTGGTTTAGTATAGTGCGAACCCTAGAGTAGTGGTTGCACTCACACATACATTTACACACATACTTGCATTCATTCTTTCATTTATTAGAGTGCATATGATGGTGCGTATATCTACACATGGGTATGGAACTATGTGTTTATATACGGGATTGGAGGATGATACGTGGTTTGAGATGATACTTGATGTGAGGCCGTGAGATCGGCGATGTGACATAGTTTGCCTTTGAGGTGCGATATGATAGTTTTAGCGGGCCTTTGGACATGTGCTTTACCCGCATTCATATTTTATAGATGGTGTCGATTTGTACTAGACTTACAGTAGTACCCCAGATTGTGTGATCTGATGATAAGTGATACCTGATATGTGATGAGATAGTGTGATATTGACCCCTACCCAGCTATTGGGATGCCGTACGACGATTTACCGTACGAGCCGATATTGATGATAGATCCGCACTCATGACTCGAGGATATCATACGATATGTTATTGAGGCGAGATCACCGACTATCATATCTATATTTATATATTGACTCAGATTAGGTGGTTTCATACCCCTCCTGTCTAGATTATTTAGTAGACATTAGACTAGACCGAGTCATACCTATTTCAAAACTAACGAATCGGGGATATTTTAAAGATAAGCAGAAGGGTTATACGGATATTTTCAAATGATGCATCTTTTCTTAAAACACCGTAGCCCTTACTTTACCAAAAGCCCTGATTCGTCTTATTTCAAAAGGCAAGGTTGCATGACATATCTATTGGGGCAGGTTCTGTACTTTTGCGTAGATCATTCGTTTCCGCATATTCCTGCTATTTGCATTGCATCGCTTGTATTGTTGTGACATTCAGTCATGCTGCTAGGACACCAGCACCATTATCGATGATGTATATGTTCCACGTACACTTGTTGCCGGCTCACACACTCATCATCGATAATTGCCATGTCACTACACTATAGTACTATTGCATTCATGATATGATTCTGGCATGGCATATTGTACACTTATACCTGTACACATATATAGATGATTCTAGCTTGATTGGGGATTTGGGAACCGCAAGATACTCTTTAAAAACAGATTCCTTTTAAAAGAGCGGTCTCCCTCGACATCTGCACATTATTATTCCATGTTGCATGACTTACTGATATGCTTGCATTACTGTTACATGCCGCATACATCATGCTTTGACTGTACGCATTGAGATATGTTGTTTCTATGATATTTCTGGATTTGGGAACCGAGGGTATTTCAAAAGAGAATATGTCATTTCTTTAAAAACCCGGTTACCCTTGATATGATATTTCAGTGCGTCCACCATGTGTTTTCTCGGTGCTGAGAGCGATATGTGTAACCCGAATCGAGGCGTGGATGAGCCGATTGCGGGTACATGGTGGACCCGGTATGGTTCCCCTCGGCAAGATGATCGATGAGCTTTGCCGATTGAGCCTGGAGGCGGGCGAGTACCGACCGGTGATTGGTTGGACCTGGCGGTTATCCGGAGGATACCGACCAGAGTCGATAGATGTTTTGGGCATACTGCCGGGGCCGAGGGCCGATACCGCAGACAGAGCCCGCGGGCCGATCCGGACTGACGGAGCCCGATATATGAGGATTTACGTGCCGATGCTGGGCACAGTTTTCATGATGTTTTCGGGTGTCGATGCTGGGCACCCTGGTTCCATGATTTTGATGTGTCGCGAGGGACACGGGTGGTTATATCCTCATATTATTTCCCATGCACATGATTCATGATATTTACATGCATGGTGGTTATTGTCAGTGGGTGACGAGTGGACGGGATCCACGAGTGTGCAGATTTGATTACATTGGTTATACCTCATATTCATGACATGCTATTACCTGAGGCACTAGCACGAGCACTTGGCACTACACTCATGTATAGAGATTACATTGCCAGTTTAGCATGCTTCAGCTTTATTCATATTGAGGTTTATTTATTATCTGATCGTATTGACCTAGGATAGGTTATGCATTCGATCTCTGCTTGTAGATATTTTCTATTCACGAGTTGGCAACTCACCCCCGTTGTGCCCCAGTTCTTGCAGGTTTTTGCCGTACAGATTCCATAGCGGCATTTCTGGCACACTGCTTCCTATGGGTGACTTGCTTGGTTAGGTGGGTTCTTTGTATCAGAACCGCCATTGTTCATGTATTTTTATTGTATCTAGAATTGTCCATCAACCAAAACTTGTAGTTTGTTTCAGACTTAGAAATCAGTGTTGTATTGTTTCGACCTTAGAGTCGCGCTTGTAGTATTGCGGTTTTCTGGCTGTTTTTGAGTTTCTTTTCAGTTTTGATCCTCGCCCCTTGGCGTTGTATATTATTATTGCTTGCGTGGTTGTGACCGTCGATTGACGAAGAGCTAGCTCCCGCTTGGGGATGCCTTTTATCATGTCATATATATTATTCTTGTTGTACCCCGTTCGGGGCCAGTTTTTACAAAGGAAACTCTGCCGAAATTTTCAGGAAAAATTACACATTTTAAAAAATTCATATTCGGCTTAGTTATTTAAAAACTTGATTTTCAAACATGTTTTCTTTACCTCTTAAAACTAATTTTCCCTATTTACTCCTTAAATGGTTTTAGATTTCTGGGCTTTTGGCTTACTTGGATCAGATGGAGTCCTATAAACTTCATATCGTTCGAGGGCCAGTCACGTGCTCTTTCGGGTCGTGACAAAGTTGGTATCAGAGCGCTAGGTTGACCTTGGTTCGAGTCTAAGTTTGACTATGTGGAGCCTAGGGCGTTACTTATATACGGAACTTAGGCTTGACCTTACGGAACTTAGACTTGGTCGAGGGGGTATTAGACCCGAACTTTCTTCGCGTAGGATGACCCTTGGTTGATGGAATAGGTGACTAAAGTAGAGTGACGTACCGTTGGTTTGTTCCGCGGCATACTTACGACACGCCACTCCGCTTAAGAAACCTTAGGTTGTACATTTCCTTGCATTGTGTCATATTCCTTCCTATGATCTATCTTCATCGATACTGGTTGTGGTTTTGCTGCCGCGATTGCACGGGCAGAGTGAGCTACGGCTCGAGTTGTCAGCATGAGCTCGTCGCGGACGAGGGCTGACCGGGGCGTGATTCCAGAGACATACGGTTGCATTGAGGCTTCGTATTTTGTGTTTCCGCACTTTGAGCGTTTGACAGATCGCTGTTGCGAGATTTCTCGGATGTACCGGACGGTACCAGAGGAGTGAGCCACTGATAGAGGCCAGCCAGGATGTGATGACTGCTGATATATCGCTTATTCATGATGGTTGAGGCGCTGCTTAGCGTACCGACGAATGAGCCAGTTGTTGCTGCGAGTGATGAGATATCGCCCAGATGATTGGAGCTACTGCAGCATGAGCATATTCTTAGAGATATGGTAGTGAGTCGCTAGTCACCAAGGATGAATGACTAGGACATGTGGTTCGTTCGCTTACCCCGATGCGAGGTCATCAGATAGATTGATTTCAGCTAGAGGCGACTTCACGCAGATTCGTTGAGAGTCGATTGAGACGATCGAAGGTCAGGAACCCATTTTCCAAGTTTAAAGTATACGGAAAGACATGCAGGTGATTCTATGGACCCTCTAGAAGAATGAAACCCTAACTCGACTTAATGACCGTGTGAAAGCCTTTGAACCTTAGGGTTTGCGGCAGTTCCTCGGCGCCATTAGTGAGGCTTGGGTTTGCCCTTCTACGGCTGGACCACCGACGCTGTGGCATGTACTCGATACTATTAAACTGTACCCGAGATGTTGAGCTCTTGGGGGATTGTGAGGTTCTGACGAGTCGATCGGATGATTCGACATCATTCGGATATCATGTGATGGGACACTGCTTGGGAGACTCCAGATACGAGCATAGCCGTCGGAGCGCAGTCTGTGTAGCCATGATGAGATGAGTCCGAATCAGTCGATAGTGGAGCAAGGTGGAGTAAAGAGTTTGCACGAGATTTCGACGAGATGACGTTCCACTCCGCTGACATCAGAGATGCGATATGCACGCTGAGGACGTGTTCGGCTAGATATCTTCTACTGAGTGATGAAGATACCGAGTTCGTGATTTCGAGTCCGTGTTAGAGACTTCGGGTGGACCGTAGCCGAGGACATTGCAGTGTGCAGATAAAGACGCGACGTCGAATGGTCGATGATACAAACAAGCGGAACAAGAAGTTCGTGCGAGAGGCAGACGAGCTGTTACTACACCCCGTTAAGATTAAAGGCCGGACATGCATACAGAGGCGCAGAGATGCGACCAGCTTCCGAGGAGATGTTGTACTAAGGACGCAGAGGTCCAGAGAGCGAGAAAGGATTACGCCAGAGTACCAGCCTCCTTACAGTTTGGCTTAGGCAAGATCAGAAGAGACCTTGAGTAGGATTCCTTCTAGTACACTGCTGCAATAAGAGTTGCACCCAGGATCGGATGTGTGATATGCATTCAGAGGACCCGAGGTCGGCGCCAGAGATGTGCTGCTTTATGAGCGGTCGTGAGGATTGACCGAGAGATGACCAGGGAAGTGCAAGAACGGAATCGTTCCTGTCAGCACACCTGACCGGGCCGATGAGCCGATGGATTGCGAGTTGGTAATCTACAGGAAAGATCAGGAACCAGAGGCAGAGGACGCCAGCCGCGAGTAAGAGGCAAGTAGATATCTTGCGCCGCCAGCAT
This sequence comes from Agapanthus africanus, assembly GCA_030015575.1. Classification (NCBI taxonomy): domain Eukaryota; kingdom Viridiplantae; phylum Streptophyta; class Magnoliopsida; order Asparagales; family Amaryllidaceae; genus Agapanthus; species Agapanthus africanus. Next base: position 62,774,326 of record JASDDO010000029.1, read on the forward strand.
CGGATGTACCGGTACCTTCTCGACCCTGAAGAAGGATATACCGACGACGGTAATTATGATTTGTGATTTTGTGATTTGATTATCACGTATCCGTTGCTTTGGATTTCGGTATTTTGGGCGATCTATTCGCATGATTTAGTCTTGATGACTGAGTTTCATGATATTTGATTTTGTGCACCATGGTTGCACCTACTGGGTATTTATACCTTGTACATAGTTATTACTCTTTAGCTGTTGATTGCGATTTCATGCCTATTTTATGCTGGTGATTTGATTTACGCTTCCAGCAGAGTTTCATGTAATTTTAGTGTTTTGATTTTGCACTCGGTATAGCTTATATGTGCTTGTAGTGCATCGATATGTGTTATGTGCCCGCAGCTGCACACGTTTATGATTTTCTTCATATCTGGATACACTTGGTGTTGCTGTTTACGTATTTGAGTTATTGCTTGGTATTTGTGCATGGGATGCACCAGTTCTATACTTCGTGCATTTGTCGCACCAGTTTTATGTTTCTTGCGTTTATCGCATCAGATTTATATTTCGTGCCTTTGTTGCACCGGATTTATATTTTGTGCATTACGATTGCACCTGACTTCGATTTGATGCCTTTCGGTATGTCGATTTTGATTGTGATATTGATGTGGATTCTTGCACTCCGTGCTTTTGACTGGACTTACGCATATTCGACGTTGCTATTGGATTTTGTGATTCCGTGCATATTGAGTGCGCAGGGTTTAGATTTTCATTTGTGCACGATGGATGCACCGATTTGGATTTCCGCGCATGTTGGGCGCATGTTTTGAGATACGATTTTGTTGCACACCCGATGCACTAAATCGAGATTTCTTCATGCATGTCAGATGCACCGGGTTTTTGGCTGTCAGGCACACGCGTTGCCTATGACAGATGCTTCGTGAACACCCGTTGCACCTAGATGCTGTTATGTGCATCTGTTTAGCACATATATGGATTTTGATTCCCGTGCGCACCAGATGCACAGGGTGGGTTATGTATATTTTTGAGATTTATTCCTTTTGGAACAGTACATTTTTATGATATTGGATATTATTTTCTTACCGAGCAGGACTAGTCAGAGGACAGTACCTGGAATTTTTTTTTTTTTGCATGCATCGATAGTTATCGAAGGGATTTCCAAAGAGCGGGCTATAGTCTCAGTATATACCTACATGTCCGATATGACACGAAACGTTTTTAAAAAAAACAAGGAAACCCTTCTGATTGTTTTCAAAACGGCGGAACGTGCTTATTAAACAAAGGATATATATATACATATATAGTTACTTTCTTATGAAAAACGTCCGCCACTGTGCAGTGTTATGCGCATCGCACAGCGACTTAAAAAGGATTTGGCATGCTTTTACATCAGCTATTCACATGTATAGATTGGATGTCTGCATGTGCAGTTCTGATCCATATTATATCGGTTTTGTATTGGATTTGACATTGTGTCCTTACCTTGACTCTGATGATTGCGGGATGCTTGATGGAGCGTTGTTTTTGAGTTATCTGCTCAGTACTCATGCGCATGCATTGCGCTGTGACGTTTTATGTGTTGATGATTTCGGAGCCCCGACGACTTGGAATTCGTATCGAAATGTTTTAGAATTTGGGGTTTTAAATTTAAATTCGGGGACCGAATTTCTTTAAGGGGGGTAGATTGTAACGTCTTCAAAATAATAAAATATGATTTTTGGGAAATTTTATAATTTAATATTATTTTAATGAATATTTTAATATTCTGGTATAATTAAATACAGATAAATGGGGAAAAATTATGGAAAATTCTAAAATAAGGTATTTTAAGAAATTGCCTCGTTTTCTGTGCATGCCCCCATTTTCTCTAGTTTTGACCCTGAGTATGTCTAGTTTTGACTGATTCCATCTAGGGTGAAATCTGGGTTGATTTTCCTATATTGGTGTATAATTTGGGACTTGTTTTAGCATGGATTTTGGTAATTGGTGATTCATTCCTGTCGGGTGGCGTTTGGACGTCAACGACAAGTGGATTTTGATTGTGTTTACATGCGAGTCGATGGGTTTTTACCTATGCGGGTAGCGTGTGACATTTTGGTTTCCAATGTGATTTTCATGTGCTTTAGCATTGTGATATACTTGTAGGTACCCCGCGTGATGTTGAGGCAAAGGAGGTGAAGATAGCGACATCGGCTTTGGCACACGAGAAGCAAGGTGAGTAGATTTATATCTACGGGGAGAAGTCGGGTGGATGGCGTATAGCACCCCCGCAGTCCGTGGTGATGTATACGAATACGTATACACACGAATATTTATTATGTGTTGTTTAGGGTTATTGATGGTAATAATGATATTTTGATGATAAGAATATATTGGTTTAGTATAGTGCGAACCCTAGAGTAGTGGTTGCACTCACACATACATTTACACACATACTTGCATTCATTCTTTCATTTATTAGAGTGCATATGATGGTGCGTATATCTACACATGGGTATGGGACTATGTGTTTATATACGGGATTGGAGGATGATACGTGGTTTGAGATGATACTTGATGTGAGGCCGTGAGATCGGCGATGTGACATAGTTTGCCTTTGAGGTGCGATATGATAGTTTTAGCGGGCCTTTGGACATGTGCTTTACCAGCATTCATATTTTATAGATGGTGTCGATTTGTACTAGACTTACAGTAGTACCCCAGATTGTGTGATCTGATGATAAGTGATACCTGATATGTGATGAGATAGTGTGATATTGACCCCTACCCAGCTATTGGGATGTCGTACGACGATTTACCGTACGAGCCGATATTGATGATAGATCCGCACTCATGACTCGAGGATATCATACGATATGTTATTGAGGCGAGATCACCGACTATCATATCTATATTTATATATTGACTCAGATTAGGTGGTTTCATACCCCTCCTGTCTAGATTATTTAGTAGACATTAGACTAGACCGAGTCATACCTATTTCAAAACTAACGAATCGGGGATATTTTAAAGATAAGCAGAAGGGTTATACGGATATTTTCAAATGATGCATCTTTTCTTAAAACACCGTAGCCCTTACTTTACCAAAAGCCCTGATTCGTCTTATTTCAAAAGGCAAGGTTGCATGACATATCTATTGGGGCAGGTTCTGTACTTTTGCGTAGATCATTCGTTTCCGCATATTCCTGCTATTTGCATTGCATCGCTTGTATTGTTGTGACATTCAGTCATGCTGCTAGGACACCAGCACCATTATCGATGATGTATATGTTCCACGTACACTTGTTGCCGGCTCACACTCATCATCGATAATTGCCATGTCACTACACTATAGTACTATTGCATTCATGATATGATTCTGGCATGGCATATTGTACACTTATACCTGTACACATATATAGATGATTCTAGCTTGATTGGGGATTTGGGAACCGCAAGATACTCTTTAAAAACAGATTCCTTTTAAAAGAGCGGTCTCCCTCGACATGTGCACATTATTATTCCATGTTGCATGACTTACTGATATGCTTGCATTACTGTTACATGCCGCATACATCATGCTTTGACTGTACGCATTGAGATATGTTGTTTCTATGATATTTCTGGATTTGGGAACCGAGGGTATTTCAAAAGAGAATATGTCATTTCTTTAAAAACCCGATTACCCTTGATATGATATTTCAGTGCGTCCACCATGTGTTTTCTCGGTGCTGAGAGCGATATGTGTAACCCGAATCGAGGCGTGGATGAGCCGATTGCGGGTACATGGTGGACCCGGTATGGTTCCCCTCGGCAAGATGATCGATGAGCTTTGCCGATTGAGCCTGGAGGCGGGCGAGTACCTACCGGTGATTGGTTGGACCTGGCGGTTATCCGGAGGATACCGACCAGAGTCGATAGATGTTTTGGGCATACTGCCGGGGCCGAGGGCCGATACCGCAGACAGAGCCCGCGGGCCGATCCGGACTGACGGAGCCCGATATATGAGGATTTACGTGCCGATGCTGGGCACAGTTTTCATGATGTTTTCGGGTGTCGATGCTGGGCACCCTGGTTCCATGATTTTGATGTGTCGCGAGGGACACGGGTGGTTATATCCTCATATTATTTCCCATGCACATGATTCATGATATTTACATGCATGGTGGTTATTGTCAGTGGGTGACGAGTGGACGGGATCCACGAGTGTGCAGATTTGATTACATTGGTTATACCTCATATTCATGACATGCTATTACCTGAGGCACTAGCACGAGCACTTGGCACTACACTCATGTATAGAGATTACATTGCCAGTTTAGCATGCTTCAGCTTTATTCATATTGAGGTTTATTTATTATCTGATCGTATTGACCTAGGATAGGTTATGCATTCGATCTCTGCTTGTAGATATTTTCTATTCACGAGTTGGCAACTCACCCCCGTTGTGCCCCAGTTCTTGCAGGTTTTTGCCGTACAGATTCCATAGCGGCATTTCTGGCACACTGCTTCCTATGGGTGACTTGCTTGGTTAGGTGGGTTCTTTGTATCAGAACCGCCATTGTTCATGTATTTTTATTGTATCTAGAATTGTCCATCAACCAAAACTTGTAGTTTGTTTCAGACTTAGAAATCAGTGTTGTATTGTTTCGACCTTAGAGTCGCGCTTGTAGTATTGCGGTTTTCTGGCTGTTTTTGAGTTTCTTTTCAGTTTTGATCCTCGCCCCTTGGCGTTGTATATTATTATTGCTTGCGTGGTTGTGACCGTCGATTGACGAAGAGCTAGCTCCCGCTTGGGGATGCCTTTTATCATGTCATATATATTATTCTTGTTGTACCCCGTTCGGGGCCAGTTTTTACAAAGGAAACTCTGCCGAAATTTTCAGGAAAAATTACACATTTTAAAAAATTCATATTCGGCTTAGTTATTTAAAAACTTGATTTTCAAACATGTTTTCTTTACCTCTTAAAACTAATTTTCCCTATTTACTCCTTAAATGGTTTTAGATTTCTGGGCTTTTGGCTTACTTGGATCAGATGGAGTCCTATAAACTTCATATCGTTCGAGGGCCAGTCACGTGCTCTTTCGGGTCGTGACAAAGTTGGTATCAGAGCGCTAGGTTGACCTTGGTTCGAGTCTAAGTTTGACTATGTGGAGCCTAGGGCGTTACTTATATACGGAACTTAGGCTTGACCTTACGGAACTTAGACTTGGTCGAGGGGGTATTAGACCCGAACTTTCTTCGCGTAGGATGACCCTTGGTTGATGGAATAGGTGACTAAAGTAGAGTGACATACCGTTGGTTTGTTCCGCGGCATACTTACGACACGCCACTCCGCTTAAGAAACCTTAGGTTGTACATTTCCTTGCATTGTGTCATATTCCTTCCTATGATCTATCTTCATCGATACTGGTTGTGGTTTTGCTGCCGCGATTGCACGGGCAGAGTGAGCTACGGCTCGAGTTGTCAGCATGAGCTCGTCGCGGACGAGGGCTGACCGGGGCGTGATTCCAGAGACATACGGTTGCATTGAGGCTTCGTATTTTGTGTTTCCGCACTTTGAGCGTTTGACAGATCGCTGTTGCGAGATTTCTCGGATGTACCGGACGGTACCAGAGGAGTGAGCCACTGATAGAGGACAACCAGGATGTGATGACTGCTGATATATCGCTTATTCATGATGGTTGAGGCGCTGCTTAGCGTACCGACGAATGAGCCAGTTGTTGCTGCGAGTGATGAGATATCTCCCAGATGATTGGAGCTACTGCAGCATGAGCATATTCTTAGAGATATGGTAGTGAGTCGCTAGTCACCAAGGATGAATGACTAGGACATGTGGTTCGTTCGCTTACCCCGATGCGAGGTCATCAGATAGATTGATTTCAGCTAGAGGCGACTTCACGCAGATTCGTTGAGAGTCGATTGAGACGATCGAAGGTCAGGAACCCATTTTCCAAGTTTAAAGTATACGGAAAGACATGCAGGTGATTCTATGGACCCTCTAGAAGAATGAAACCCTAACTCGACTTAATGACCGTGTGAAAGCCTTTGAACCTTAGGGTTTGCGGCAGTTCCTCGGCGCCATTAGTGAGGCTTGGGTTTGCCCTTCTACGGCTGGACCACCGACGCTGTGGCATGTACTCGATACTATTAAACTGTACCCGAGATGTTGAGCTCTTGGGGGATTGTGAGGTTCTGACGAGTCGATCGGATGATTCGACATCATTCGGATATCATGTGATGGGACACTGCTTGGGAGACTCCAGATACGAGCATAGCCGTCGGAGCGCAGTCTGTGTAGCCATGATGAGATGAGTCCGAATCAGTCGATAGTGGAGCAAGGTGGAGTAAAGAGTTTGCACGAGATTTCGACGAGATGACGTTCCACTCCGCTGACATCAGAGATGCGATATGCACGCTGAGGACGTGTTCGGCTAGATATCTTCTACTGAGTGATGAAGATACTGAGTTCGTGATTTCGAGTCCGTGTTAGAGACTTCGGGTGGACCGTAGCCGAGGACATTGCAGTGTGCAGATAAAGACGCGACGTCGAATGGTCGATGATACAAACAAGCGGAACAAGAAGTTCGTGCGAGAGGCAGACGAGCTGTTACTACACCCCGTTAAGATTAAAGGCCGGACATGCATACAGAGGCGCAGAGATGCGACCAGCTTTCGAGGAGATGTTGTACTAAGGACGCAGAGGTCCAGAGAGCGAGAAAGGATTACGCCAGAGTACCAGCCTCCTTACAGTTTGGCTTAGGCAAGATCAGAAGAGACCTTGAGTAGGATTCCTTCCAGTACACTGCTGCAATAAGAGTTGCACCCAGGATCGGATGTGTGATATGCATTCAGAGGACCCGAGGTCGGCGCCAGAGATGTGCTGCTTTACGAGCGGTCGTGAGGATTGACCGAGAGATGACCAGGGAAGTGCAAGAACGGAATCGTTCCTGTCAGCATACCTGACCGGGCCGATGAGCCGATGGATTGCGAGTTGGTAATCTACAGGAAAGATCAGGAACCAGAGGCAGAGGACGCCAGCCGCGAGTAAGAGGCAAGTAGATATCTTGCGCCGCTAGCATCGGATGTACCGGTACCTTCTCGACCCTGAAGAAGGATATACCGACGACGGTAATTATGATTTGTGATTTTGTGATTTGATTATCACATATCCGTTGCTTTGGATTTCGGTATTTTGGGCGATCTATTCGCATGATTTAGTCTTGATGACTGAGTTTCATGATATTTGATTTTGTGCACCATGGTTGCACCTACTGGGTATTTATACCTTGTACATAGTTATTACTCTTTAGCTGTTGATTGCGATTTCATGCCTATTTTATGCTGGTGATTTGATTTACGCTTCCAGCAGAGTTTCATGTAATTTTAGTGTTTTGATTTTGCACTCGGTATAGCTTATATGTGCTTGTAGTGCATCGATATGTGTTTTGTGCCCGCAGCTGCACACGTTTATGATTTTCTTCATATCTGGATACACTTGGTGTTGCTGTTTACGTATTTGAGTTATTGCTTGGTATTTGTGCATGGGATGCACCAGTTCTATACTTCGTGCATTTGTCGCACCAGTTTTATGTTTCTTGCGTTTATCGCATCAGATTTATATTTCGTGCCTTTGTTGCACCGGATTTATATTTTGTGCATTACGATTGCACCTGACTTCGATTTGATGCCTTTCGGTATGTCGATTTTGATTGTGATATTGATGTGGATTCTTGCACTCCGTGCTTTTGACTGGACTTACGCATATTCGACGTTGCTATTGGATTTTGTGATTCCGTGCATATTGAGTGCGCAGGGTTTAGATTTTCATTCGTGCACGATGGATGCACCGATTTGGATTTCCGCGCATGTTGGGCGCATGTTTTGAGATACGATTTTGTTGCACACCCGATGCACTAAATCGAGATTTCTTCCTGCATGTCAGATGCACCGGGTTTTTGGCTGTCAGGCACACGCGTTGCCTATGACAGATGCTTCGTGAACACCCGTTGCACCTAGATGCTGTAATGTGCATCTGTTTAGCACATATATGGTTTTTGATTCCCGTGCGCACCAGATGCACAGGGTGGGTTATGTATATTTTTGAGATTTATTCCTTTTGGAACAGTACATTTTTATGATATTGGATATTATTTTCTTACCGAGCAGGACTAGTCAGAGGACAGTACCTGGAATTTTTTTTTTTTTTGCATGCATCGATAGTTATCGAAGGGATTTCCAAAGAGCGAGCTATAGTCTCAGTATATACCTACGTGTCCGATATGACACGAAACGTTTTAAAAAAAAACAAGGAAACCCTTCTGATTGTTTTCAAAACGGCGGAACGTGCTTATTAAACAAAGGATATATATATACATATATAGTTACTTTCTTATGAAAAACGTCCGCCACTGTGCAGTGTTATGCGCATCGCACAGCGACTTAAAAAGGATTTGGCATGCTTTTACATCAGCTATTCACATGTATAGATTGGATGTCTGCATGTGCAGTTCTGATCCATATCATATCGGTTTTGTATTGGATTTGACATTGTGTCCTTACCTTGACTCTGATGATTGCGGGATGCTTGATGGAGCGTTGTTTTTGAGTTATCTGCTCAGTACTCATGCGCATGCATTGCGCTGTGACGTTTTATGTGTTGATGATTTCGGAGCCCCGACGACTTGGAATTCGTATCGAAATGTTTTAGAATTTGGGGTTTTAAATTTAAATTCGGGGACCGAATTTCTTTAAGGGGGGTAGATTGTAACGTCTTCAAAATAATAAAATATGATTTTTGGGAAATTTTATAATTTAATATTATTTTAATGAATATTTTAATATTCTGGTATAATTAAATACAGATAAATGGGGAAAAATTATGGAAAATTCTAAAATAAGGTATTTTAAGGAATTGCCTCGTTTTCTGTGCATGCCCCCATTTCCTCTAGTTTTGACCCTGAGTATGTCTACTTTTGACTGATTCCATCTAAGGTGAAATCTGGGTTGATTTTCCTATGTTGGTGTATAATTTGGGACTTGTTTTAGCATGGATTTTGGTAATTGGTGATTCATTCCTGTCGTGTGGCGTTTGGACGTCAACGACAAGTGGATTTTGATTGTGTTTACATGCGAGTCGATGGGTTTTTACCTATGCGGGTAGCGTGTGCCATTTTGGTTTCCAATGTGATTTTCATGTGCTTTAGCATTGTGATATACTTGTAGGTACCCCGCGTGATGTTGAGGCAAAGGAGGTGAAGATAGCGACATCGGCTTTGGCACACGAGAAGCAAGGTGAGTAGATTTATATCTACGGGGAGAAGTCGGGTGGATGGCGTATAGCACCCCCGCAGTCCGTGGTGATGTATACGAATACGTATACACACGAATATTTATTATGTGTTGTTTAGGGTTATTGATGGTAATAATGATATTTTGATGATAAGAATATATTGGTTTAGTATAGTGCGAACCCTAGAGTAGTGGTTGCACTCACACATACATTTACACACATACTTGCATTCATTCTTTCATTTATTAGAGTGCATATGATGGTGCGTATATCTACACATGGGTATGGGACTATGTGTTTATATACGGGATTGGAGGATGATACGTGGTTTGAGATGATACTTGATGTGAGGCCGTGAGATCGGCGATGTAACATAGTTTGCCTTTGAGGTGCGATATGATAGTTTTAGCGGGCCTTTGGACATGTGCTTTACCCGCATTCATATTTTATAGATGGTGTCGATTTGTACTAGACTTACAGTAGTACCCCAGATTGTGTGATCTGATGATAAGTGATACCTGATATGTGATGAGATAGTGTGATATTGACCCCTACCCAGCTATTGGGATGCCGTACGACGATTTACCGTACGAGCCGATATTGATGATAGATCCGCACTCATGACTCGAGGATATCATACGATATGTTATTGAGGCGAGATCACCGACTATCATATCTATATTTATATATTGACTCAGATTAGGTGGTTTCATACCCCTCCTGTCTAGATTATTTAGTAGACATTAGACTAGACCGAGTCATACCTATTTCAAAACTAACGAATCGGGGATATTTTAAAGATAAGCAGAAGGGTTATACGGATATTTTCAAATGATGCATCTTTTCTTAAAACACCGTAGCCCTTACTTTACCAAAAGCCCTGATTCGTCTTATTTCAAAAGGCAAGGTTGCATGACATATCTATTGGGGCAGGTTCTGTACTTTTGCGTTGATCATTCGTTTCCGCATATTCCTGCTATTTGCATTGCATCGCTTGTATTGTTGTGACATTCAGTCATGCTGCTAGGACACCAGCACCATTATCGATGATGTATATGTTCCACGTACACTTGTTGCCGGCTCACACACTCATCATCGATAATTGCCATGTCACTACACTATAGTACTATTGCATTCATGATATGATTCTGGCATGGCATATTGTACACTTATACCTGTACACATATATAGATGATTCTAGCTTGATTGGGGATTTGGGAACCGCAAGATACTCTTTAAAAACAGATTCCTTTTAAAAGAGCGGTCTCCCTCGACATGTGCACATTATTATTCCATGTTGCATGACTTACTGATATGCTTGCATTACTGTTACATGCCGCATACATCATGCTTTGACTGTACGCATTGAGATATGTTGTTTCTATGATATTTCTGGATTTGGGAACCGAGGGTATTTCAAAAGAGAATATGTCATTTCTTTAAAAACCCGGTTACCCTTGATATGATATTTCAGTGCGTCCACCATGTGTTTTCTCGGTGCTGAGAGCGATATGTGTAACCCGAATCGAGGCGTGGATGAGCCGATTGCGGGTACATGGTGGACCCGGTATGGTTCCCCTCGGCAAGATGATCGATGAGCTTTGCTGATTGAGCCTGGAGGCGGGCGAGTACCTACCGGTGATTGGTTGGACCTGGTGGTTATCCGGAGGATACCGACCAGAGTCGATAGATGTTTTGGGCATACTGCCGGGGCCGAGGGCCGATACCGCAGACAGAGCCCGCGGGCCGATCCGGACTGACGGAGCCCGATATATGAGGATTTACGTGCCGATGCTGGGCACAGTTTTCATGATGTTTTCGGGTGTCGATGCTGGGCACCCTGGTTCCATGATTTTGATGTGTCGCGAGGGACACGGGTGGTTATATCCTCATATTATTTCCCATGCACATGATTCATGATATTTACATGCATGGTGGTTATTGTCAGTGGGTGACGAGTGGACGGGATCCACGAGTGTGCAGATTTGATTACATTGGTTATACCTTATATTCATGACATGCTATTACCTGAGGCACTAGCACGAGCACTTGGCACTACACTCATGTATAGAGATTACATTGCCAGTTTAGCATGCTTCAGCTTTATTTATATTGAGGTTTATTTATTATCTGATCGTATTGACCTAGGATAGGTCATGCATTCGATCTCTGCTTGTAGATATTTTCTATTCACGAGTTGGCAACTCACCCCCGTTGTGCCCCAGTTCTTGCAGGTTTTTGCCGTACAGATTCCATAGCGGCATTTCTGGCACACTGCTTCCTATGGGTGACTTGCTTGGTTAGGTGGGTTCTTTGTATCAGAACCGCCATTGTTCATGTATTTTTATTGTATCTAGAATTGTCCATCAACCAAAACTTGTAGTTTGTTTCAGACTTAGAAATCAGTGTTGTATTGTTTCGACCTTAGAGTCGCGCTTGTAGTATTGCGGTTTTCTGGCTGTTTTTGAGTTTCTTTTCAGTTTTGATCCTCGCCCCTTGGCGTTGTATATTATTATTGCTTGCGTGGTTGTGACCGTCGATTTACGAAGAGCTAGCTCCCGCTTAGGGATGCCTTTTATCATGTCATATATATTATTCTTGTTGTACCCCGTTCGGGGCCAGTTTTTACAAAGGAAACTCTGCTGAAATTTTCAGGAAAAATTACACATTTTAAAAAATTCATATTCGGCATAGTTATTTAAAAACTTGATTTTCAAACATGTTTTCTTTACCTCTTAAAACTAATTTTCCCTATTTACTCCTTAAATGGTTTTAGATTTCTGGGCTTTTGGCTTACTTGGATCAGATGGAGTCCTATAGACTTCATATCGTTCGAGGGCCAGTCACGTGCTCTTTCGGGTCGTGACAGGTAGACTGGTACGGAATATGTTAAAAGTGGCACGAGGTGGTCACTTAAGACGTAATTATATCCATGCCATTGTTCCATGGTATTACCGACAGAGTCTTGTACTCCTGATACCTTAGTCTCTGGGGAAAGTGAGACTGCTCTCGTATACACTGGCATCTTCTGTACCAAGCTACAAACAACAGCGTTGACACTAAATACAACATTATAACAATATACTCTATATTCTGTCTATTCCATTCTTGTCTATTTACGGGACTTACTGAGCGATTTGTTCGCTGACAACATTCTCTTTCGTCTTCTTTGGAATGTCATCAGGTGATTTGACTCACTGGAGATCGGGCCCACCAGCGAGTATTTCGACCAGCTAGCCTTCGACCCGGAGTTCTAGTTACTTGTACATTTCATTTCAGTACTTTCCATTTTTGATATGCCACTGTTTAGACATTGCTTTTCATTCCATGTATTTACTTTTCAGATGTATTGTAAAAAGGATGTTAATAAATAAAGTTGTTGTTCAATTATATCTATTGTCTCTATTTCTTGTGCATTTTACTTATATTGCTTAGATACGCTTAGCGTGTTTACTTCTTAGTAAATACGTAGCGGCCTAGTCGCGTCCCCTTCGTCGTATACCGGGAAGCGGGGCGTGACAACCTTCCCCTAGGGGCGACTTCGAGGTGGCCCCCGGGGGTGGGCACTCCTCCGAGGCCCCCCATTCGATAGTTAATTTTGGGATCTTTGCCTCCGCGAAGATTCGGGCGGGTTTCGAGTTCGTTTCGACTCCCAGATTGACTTAAAACGATCGGTTTTGGAACTTTAGCTCACTGGATTTTTCATTTCTTGGAAAAATTGGTTTAGTTTGCTAATTGCGTGCAGAATTCTAATGTCGTGGTTACTATACAAGCTTTGTGATGTGTGATACAATTATCAGAATTCGGATTGATTAGCTTTATGAAAACTAGTTAGTATACTGTAAAGCTAGCCGTTTAGTCTCAGTTGATCGATTGCTATGAAGTTTTGATTCGGATCAAAACTCCGTCGCAATTGTGTATTGTGCGCGATCACTAAGTCGGGAATCCTGTTGAATTATCCGACAACCAGTTGAAAAGTTGTTTCAATTTGAGACTAAAATGCAAGTTTTATAAGTTAGGCATGAAATCCGGAATATGAGATATTTTGGGTTTATGATGTCTAAGGATATTGCAGATTCTAATTATTGTAGTTTTCTGTTTTCTTTTCTGCGAGCGTAAGTGTAATATGTGGGGTATCCCAATCTCATTGCTATATGTCAACAAGTTTTAAGGATACGCATATTTGCTTACGTTGATGATATGTGATATTATGTGTTGCTGTTGATATGATTTATTGGTTCATCGTGAAAGAATAGCCCGGGGGTTCTATATGAGATGAGAGTTTTTATTTTCATTCATGTAAAATCTATATGTAATATTCTTTTATTGGGGCACTTCCAGGTTACGGATGATGTCACCATTTTTGTATATTATTTACTTTTCCGCATTAGGATAGACCCAAGGCGGGGAGCACAAGTAACCGGGTTCTAGAGTCCAGTGGGAGACCATCTCAAGGAGTTGAGACCGGGTCTCCTAACTCTAGGATTGGCAGGGTTACTTGCCGCTCTCGTAGGTGTCTAGGGATGTTGGTTTATCTAATCATCATGACCGTGGAATCCGTGTTATTGGCTAAATTTAAAACACGGACGTCCTAGTTTATCCAATATTTCATATATTGCTTCTGCTGCTTGATTCTGTGATGTTGATCATATAACTGCGTGAGACAAATGTAATATTATATATATAATATATAATAAACGTTGCTTATATTTTGCACCCATGCTAGTCCAGCCCCCGCTCTGCCGGTAGTTAAGTAACCTAGCGGTGCATGATGGGGCCCTGTGGTGAATGCGGATGGCATAAGCGTACGTTCTATTTTCCTTTCATTTTTCTGTAATGTTTAGGAAACTTTAATTGATGGGACTTCATTAATGAGATTAATGAAAAGAAAGAAACCAAAAGATGTTGTAGAATCAAATTTTCAAAAAGGATAGCTCTAGTTTTTTCTTTGCATAGGGGTATTCCTTGATGAATATCCAGCACCTCATTCGATGAGGAAAGAGCCGAGATCCCTTCACCGGAAATGTCCTCTTTAGCGAAAATAGCAAATGCTACAACCCACTCGGTTTTGTCTTTTGATTGCTGCTCTAGTTCTTGCTTTGCATAGTGGTATTCCTGAATATCCTGCACCTCATTCGATGAGGAAAGAGCCAAGATTTCTTCACCGGGAGTGACCTCTTTGACGAAACTAGCAAAAGCATCAAAAACACTCCTTTTCAAAATCATTAGATTCTACAACGATATCAAGCTCATTACGCTTATAGTTTTCTTAAAAACCTGCATAGCCCTCCGTCATTTCAGATAAGTACTATTTAGTATTCGTGCTACATTTGTTGACCTCCGTCAAGGCATAATGTGCGGTAGCTGATTAGTGCTTATCTACCATATGTGATGAGATTTGATTAGGGTAGTCGTATGGCCTTGTTGACCTCCGTCAAGGATCGTTCGGTGGGTTTAATTCAATCAAGAAATGAACGAGTTGAACTTGACTAGTGGCCTATGGTTTGTTGACCTCCGTCAAGGATCGTGATGGTTTATTACATAGGAAGCTCGGGGTAAAAACCATTATCGGGAATTTCAAGTGTTGAAATTTGCAATGAGATTACATACCTTCTATATGATAGTTGGATCCTGATACCCACTACGAGTAAGAGTTACTCCTTGGAGAATTTTGCACTTTACAATTAGCTAATCCAGTAGGTGTCTAGAAAGGTATCAACGGGGTTATGACTCTAGGGAAACGAGGTTTATTTTAATTAGGTCCGTGCGAAAGCACGGGGAACCTCCCTCGGAGTACCGATACCTTCCTGGCCGAACGATTGGCGAACCTGTAGGGTGTAATTAATCCCTGCTAATCTTACCTTTTAGGTTTTGAAAAAAGATTTGATAAAAACAGTGGGAACCATCCTGATTAAATAAGATAATAATCAATCTAATTTTGCAAAGAGCGCACGATAACGCGTTTCCTTCTCTCTCTCTCTCCAGGCAGCAACCAATGTCACGTCTTAATCAAGATAATAGCATTGATGTATTGATCGAACCCTCCTTTAATACAGGGCTAGGGAACGTTGGTC
Organism: Agapanthus africanus; assembly: GCA_030015575.1. Taxonomy (NCBI): domain Eukaryota; kingdom Viridiplantae; phylum Streptophyta; class Magnoliopsida; order Asparagales; family Amaryllidaceae; genus Agapanthus; species Agapanthus africanus. Next base: position 62,789,670 of record JASDDO010000029.1, read on the forward strand.
CCGCTCTATCTTATGACTATTATAAGTCTGAGCAAGGGATAGGGGAATATCAGGATTCCCATGCCACCCGTGCAAAGAAATAGCATGTTGATGCATCTTCTTCGGGTGTGTTCGTTACCGAGAACTGTTTCTCTGTTTGTTTTACGTCCTGGGTATTGGATACCGGATCAGGATCGCACGTATATAATTTATTACATGGGCTAAAGAAAGGTAGAGAACTGGGAAAGGGTAATAAATCCCTAACAGTAGGGAATGGTGCAATTGTTGCAACCAAGGAAGTTGGCAATTATCACCTTGTATTACCAACTGGTAAAACATTGATTCTGAACGACTGTTACTATGTACCAAAGATGATGTGCAACATTATATCGATTTCTTTGCTAACTAAAGAAGGATATAATCTCACATTAGAGGATAATGTTATGAACATTTTCCATAATCAAGTGTTGATTGGATCTGGTATGTTATGTAACGGTATATACGTTCTTAATCAAAGTACAGTTCTTAACATGCAGAACACAAACAAGAGGAAAAGTACAGAAATGAACGAAGCCTTCTTGCGGCACTGTAGACTAGGTCATATCAATGCGACAAGACTGGCTAAGTTGCATAAAAATGGATATTTGAATCCGTTCAAATTTTCATCTTATGAAACTTGCCAGTCATGTCTCAAAGGCAAGATGACCAAAACTCCGTTTACTGGACACGGAGAAAGATCTTTCGAACTTTTTGGACTCATACATAGTGATGTATGCGGTCCTATGTGTACACATTCCAGGAATGGTTTTTCGTACTTTATTACATTCACCGATGATCTCTCAAGGTTCGGACATGTGTTCTTGTTGAAACACAACTCTGAAGCTTTTGAGAAATTCAAGGAATATAAGTGCGAAGTAGAAAACCAGATGGGCAAAAGTATTAAAATCCTACGATCTGATCAGGGAGGAGAATACTTGAGCGGGGAATTCCGTGATTATCTGAAAGAGAATGGGATTCTCTCTCAGTTTACTCCTCTGTATACGCCACAGCACAACGGTGTATCGGAGCGGAGAAATCGCTCCCTAATAGATATGGTGCGCTCTATGATGAGTACTGCTGAGTTACCTATTTATTTTTGGGGACATGCGCTTGAGACGGCTGCATACCTATTGAATAGAGTTCCGACCAAATATGTGCCTACCACTCCTTATGAGATATGGAATGGGAAGAGACCATGTCTTAATTTTATTAAGATATGGGTTTGTCCGGCCTATGTCAAAAAACAAAATCCGGACAAGCTCGAGGCAAGGTCAGTTCTGTGCAAGTTTGTAGGATATCCCAAACATTCGCGAGGGCATATCTTCTACTTAAGTAAGGAACAAAAGGTATTTTTTGCTCAACATGCCACCTTTTTGGAAAATGAATTTCTTGTAAAAGAAATTTGTGGCAATGAGGTAGAACTGGAAGAAGTTCCAGCAGAACAAACTACGGCTGACGATTTAGTGGAACCGGAGGATCCAATAGTACCCAACGAACCCCAGATACTCCGCAGATCTAGTAGGGTTCCTTATCCACCTGAGAGATACTACGGTTTTCTCGTAGAAGGTGGGAGCGAGGATTGCATCATAGAAGATAATGACCCAGCTAATTTCGAGCAGGCCATCACTAGTGGAGACTTTGTAAAATGGTTGGATGCTATGCGATCCGAGATGGAATCTGTAATGTTTTGAAAATTCGATTGGGTTAAATATGTAATAATTATTGATAATACGTGTTTTTTGTAAAAACCAAGATATAATTACTTTTCCACATAGAATTAAATATACCTATTTTAACTATGTAATTGCTAGTATTGGTATTTAATTAGTCACCTATTAATTGCTAGTTTACTTGAATATTTTCCTTAATTATTTATTTTTATTTATTATTTTAATCATACACTTATACACTAAATTAGTAATAATTATAAATTAGAATGGGTTAATACAAGTTTAAGTAACCATGACAACTTAACCTTTTTTTTGTAACATGTTTTTCCTCTCTATCTTTCTCCATGGTTCTAGACTCCTTCAAAAAAGGAAAAATGAAAAAAAATGAAAATGGAGGTATGGTGTAGATTTAATGAGGTATGGGGAGTTTGACTTGATTATACACACCTCTCTCTCTCCCCACCTCCTCACAACAACAACCCCTCCCTTACATTCGGCCAAATCTGCAGCCCTCCACTTCTTCATCTTCTTTAATTTCCAAAAAAAAACCACACAAAAATTAATTCAATTTCCTATCAAAATTAATCACAAGATTTCTTTGCCTAAACTAGCTTGGATCTTGATGAAAGATAGCATTTTGGGTGGCTACGCTAGCATGTTAGATTCTCCAAATTCTTGAGGTATAAACCTTAACCCAATTGTTACTTTGTTAATTATTTGTTCTAATCAATTCTTAATTAGGTGTTAATATGTTTTTAATTTCAAAATAGGAATTTAAAGAGAAGGGTTTGAGATTAAGTTAAAGTTTATATCACTTGATTTAGTTAGCAATGTGTGGTTTAACATTTTAAGACCTTGCAAGATCTAATCTAGTTGTTAACTTGCTAATCTTCATTTTTAATTGTCCTAATTAAATGTTCATGTGAACTAAATTCACGATTAGTGTGTAAATAGATGTGATTAAAATTTAGTTAATAATGGTGTGGCCTAATTAAGATATTAAATGAATTTTGTGGCCACTAAGTTTGCTAAAACACCTACCTTTACACTAAAATTCCCTTTGTTTGCTTACTAGGTTTTTAGAATAAATATATTTTAATTTAGTTTGAGGTTGCGATAATCTACAACCTATTTTCTATAATATTTAGTGTGTTGTGAATACGCGATCGGCACGATCAGGTTCTATACTTGGTGGTTGTCACGTATAGCGACCCCTAGTTGTGGTTTGTGGCGTTTTCGCGAGCGTGTTTTGTGCACCAAGTGTGTGCGTATCTGGTTAGTGCGCGTTGGTTGTCTTGTATCGTTTGTGTCCGCGACTATTTATATATCTATCATTTTATTTACTTGTGTGCGATTCTAGGATCGGGTGCAGAGACGTCGGACGCGGCATGGAAAGGCAAGGCTATGATCAGATCAAATTAGCCGAGGCATCCCGGTGAGTAGATGTACACATCTATGGGGGGATCATCTGGATGGCGCAAGACGCCCGATAGTTAGGATTACTAGTAGTGCTTGTATTTATATGCGTAGTCTCTTAGTCATTCATTTCATTGCATTGCATCATCTTATATACATATGATATTATCTCATACTTGCACCATTACCATTGGTCCATGCCGCACGTTCACTATTTTATATGAACACACACGCCATTGGTAATTGCCATTTCACGAACACTATAGAACTTGCGTAGAATCGATATCTGTGCATTTGCATCATATATGATATGTAGACTTGTAGTTGTATATTCTTTTCATCAGGATGGATACGTAGGATTGCTAGTCATACATACGTATCTCATTGCATCATAATTCATAAATAGATTCTGGTCATATATCGCATTGTATATATACTATCGTATCATAGTTATCCATCATCACCGACATGTTTACATATTGTGATTCTTCTTGACGATTTCAGTATTTATGAGATTTTTGGATTTTGGGGGGAACCGCAAGGATTTTATAAGCTTATTATCATTTTAAAAATGGGAGTTGCGGTTTTCTCATGATATGATATATGTGTCATCTACCATGAGTTTTCCTGATTTCCGTTGGTTTTCGAAACCCGATTCGAAGAGTAGGATGAACCGTCTCGGGTATATGGTAGGCCCGGTAAGGTACCCGGGGCGAAAGATTCGTATGGATGACGATGAGCCTGGAAAGGGAGCATGACCTATCGGTGATGACTGGCGCGGCGGATATCAGGAGGATACCGACAGTAGTCATGAGATTGATGATATGGGCCGATCCGGACTGACCGAGCCCGAGACATTGAGATATTGAGACATTGAGATATACATATATTGTGACGATACTTGACACGGATTTTCTAAAGATTTCGTTGATGATACTTCAGTTTAATTCACATAAGTTTTACTAAGATAAGAATACAGATTTTCTAATACCAGACATATTCAGGTTTCGTGTTTGATTATGCATTCATGTTACATTCATACTAGAGCATCGCATCATATTGGTATATGTAGGTTGTGATGCATTCGCGTGCATCCTTACGATAGCCTTATCAGATGTTACTTACTACTCACGAGTTGGCAACTCACCCCTGTTGTGCCACAGTATCTTGTAGGTCCGAACCGTCAGCATAGTAGCGGCGGGCGTACATTTTCTTTTGCTTCTTTTGCTTGGACTTGCTGCTTTGCTTGTAGGTGGGTTGCAAGGATACTTTTGTTCTACCTTTTATTATTATTATTTGTATCTACTATTCTCCATCTACCGCTTCTACCATTGTACATGTGAAGAGATGTGACGGTGAGATTAGTTTATGTGTTGTTCTCTGGTGTCGAGCTCACTTGAGCCGACATGACGTTTTCTTTTTCTCATGCTTTTATATGCTTATTTTGCTCTATTATGATATATATTGCGTGTGGTTGTGATTCCGCCATTGGCGAAGTGCTAGCTCCCGCTTGGGAATGCCGTTATTCTTTACTTGTGTATTTTCATGTGTTGTACCTGTTTGGGGGCCAGTATTTACAAAAGAAACTCCGCCAAAATTTTCGGAAATTTTGATATTTTAAATTTTTTTAATGTGACGTTATTTTACTAAAATCACCTTTTTTAAGTTAGGTTTTCCTTCACTCTAGTGCTTTTAAACGGCTTAGAATTCTGGGCTTTGGCTTACTTAGATTACGTTACACCTTTAGATGTTTCGTAATTTAAGTTCCAGTCACATTCCATATCTTTGGGTCGTGACAGAATTCATGTACACCAACAAAGTATGGACTTTGGATGCTGCTCCTGAAGGGGTAAAACCCATTGGGAGCAAGTGGATCTTCAAAAAGAAGATTGGTGTAGATGTAAAAGTTGAGACTTTCAAAGCTAGACTTGTAGCAAAAGCTTTTCGTCAACGACCTGGCGTCGACTATGATGAAACCTTTTCTCATGTCGCTATGCTTAAGTCCATTAGTATCCTACTTGCCATTGCTGCATACCATGACTACGAAATCTGGTAGATGGACGTCAAGACCGCTTTTCTAAATGGTGATTTAGAAGAGGGCGTGTAGATGACACAGCCAGAGGGCTTCGTAGACAGTGGGAGCAGCGGAAAGGTGTGCAAGCTGCTTAAATCCATCTACGGATAAAGCAGGTGTCGCGGAGTTAGAACATCTATTTTAATGAAGCTATCAAAGAGTTTGACTTCATAAAAAATGTAGATGAACCTTGTATATATAAGAAGGCTGTACAGAGTAAGGTAGTCTTCCTTCTATTGTACGTGGATGACATACTCTTGATAGGAAACGATGTTCCTATACTACGCTCGGTCAAACTCTTCTTATCACACAAGTTCTCCATGAAAGATCTTGGTGATGCCTCCTATATCCTGGGGATAAAGATCTATAGAGATAGATCTAAACGGATTTTGGGATTGTCCCAATCCAGGTACATTGACACCATACTAAAGAGATTTAGTATGGAAGATTCCAAGCGAGGTAATTTACCAACTTGTTCAGGAATCACTCTCTCCAAAGAGATGTCTCCTAAGACTGATTCGGAGAGGGCTCGCATGCAAGGGATACCCTATGCTTCGGCAGTAGGCTCTATCATGTATGCGATGTTATGTATCAGACCAGATGTAGCTTACTCACTGGGTGTAGTGAGCAGGTATCAATTAGATCCTGGGAAAAACCACGGGACAGCTGTGAAGAACATTCTTAAGTACTTGAGAAGGACTAAAGAAATGTTCTTGGTGTATGGTAACGGTGAACTCCAGGTGGAGTCCTTTACCAATTCAAGCTTCCAGAGTGATAAGAACGACAGTAAGTCAATCTCGGGTTTTGTCTTTACCCTCAACGGAGGGGCGGTGTGTTGGAAGAGTTCCAAGCAAGACACCGTAGCAGACTCGGTGATGGAGGCTGAATACATCGCTCCTAACGATGCTGCCAAAGAGGCTGTCTGGATGAAGAAGTTCGTTGCTGAGCTTGGTGTGGTTCCATCCATTGAGCATCCAATACCTGTGTATTATGATAACAATGGAGCGGTGTCTTTGGCCAAGGAACCCAGGTCCCATCAGAGATCCAGACATATTCTGAGGCAGTATCACCTGATCAGGGAGATAGTAGTTCGCCGGGAGATCGAGGTCAGGAGAGTTGACATGAAGGACAACGTAGCGGATCCACTCACGAAGGCCCTCCCCCAGATACAGTTTGAGAGACTTTTTGGGATGTTGGTTATGAGATACAATAACACATGGGCTTAGTGCAAGTGGGAGACTGTTAGGAATATGTATGCTTTAGAGGCCATTATTGTACATGTGATGTATATTATAGTGGATGCTTGGACATATATGTAAAGGACTTTCTTGCTCGATATGACAGTATGTTATCTGGTTACTCTTTATCTTTACATGTTGACTGGTATTCTTTACTGTCTTGCTCCCACATGTCGATAAAGCCCTTAGGATATGTACTTGACTACCAGGACTATGATGAGATCATACTAGTGGGGCCAGGGTGGTCCAAAAGTACATTTTTTAATCAGTTCCTAGTCGAGGAAATATCGAAACTAGGGCATCAATATTCCAGAGTAGACTAGTGTGTACGTTTCTTGTCCTTTAGAAGGAGATGGTTGATCCCACAACCATCAATGTATGACATCAAAGATTGTACACAGGTGCTCATTGGAGAATGGGTACACCGAACAGGACTCATCGAGGACTCCTATGTGGTAGTATACCTATCGTCAGATAGCGGTCCTCTGGTGACAATGGTACAGGTTAGTTTGTAGACCCAAGATCGTCATAGAGTATTGTGCGGCTCCCACTGTTCTTTGATTTCCACCCTACCACGCTCAAAGGAGACGTGCAAACAGGTGGATTTTGGATACAGTCCCGAGTCACATGGAGTCAATGAGCGATAGGAGGGGTTTTGTCTCTCCCGGTATTGAGGGTTGATGTTGCGCTATGCTTGTTTGGCTATAACTGGAAGTCTCTGGCCAGGGTTGCTGAGATTTACTGATAAGAGTTATCAGTAGTTTCTCAAACTGTTATGAGCCAAACATTGGCATGAATTATCAAGTTAATGGGGTCTGACGTCTACCACCCCTTGACTTTATATGAAACATATCAGACGAAGATACCGGACAGTACGGTAATGTTACTGATAGGCTTCATGGAGAGTATGGACGAGCTTGTTTGTTGATCTTCATATCGCTCTGTCACGTCCCGAAAGTACGGAACATGACCGGCACTTAAACTACGAAACATCTCGAGGCGTACGTGTAAGTCGATGTACAACACCACAATACTTGTGGGGTGGCGGAATTTTCAAAAACGAACTTGTTTAGTGAACAAATATCGACTAACCGCTTGAATCGAAGCTAAACGATAACTAACTAAACACATAGTTGTTCTAAACTACTATGCTTAGGGATTATACCTATCGAACCAAGTCCTTCGGCTTTACGATCTCCTCGTCCTCCTCGGCCTTCTCGATGTAGTAGATGATCTACCCGAGAGCAAAACTCCAAGCTTAGCCTCTAAACTTGAGGCAACTAACCTTCTTGGATTGCTAATCAAAGAAGATAGATGAGATAGACTGAGGGTTATGGATTGTTTAGTCTAACTAATCCTTATTCTCAATACATGAGAGGTGAGAATTAGGGTTTGAAGAGAGAGAGCTTGAGGAGAGAGAATGTGAATGATATTATCAAGTGAGAATAGTAAGTTATCATAATATATATGAAACTTTAAAATTCATCAATAAAAGAAAAACAAATGATGAATAATCAAGTTTCATAAATATCTAATGGTGATTCATAACCATGACTCATTAAGCATTTATTGTGCATTAATGATATGGATGAATCACTCTCATAACTCACTAAACCCATTTAATGCATATGACACCTAAACCTCCTTAGTCACCATCTTCTAGAAGCTTCTCGCACAATTACGAGAACGCCCCTCCTTTCCGCAAAAATACGGAAAAACTTTAGACTGTATAAATCCAATAACCGGATACCAGTAACTGGCTTAAACCAAAGCCGACTGGTAAAAACTGTCCGAAAGTCGTACGTGCGTAAACACACGTATGCGTCCGAACCCTTTGTCGTAAAACCATACGACCTCTATATCGTTTCGCCTGGAGTAGGAAACTCTCTGTGTGGGACTCTAGAGACTCGACTACTACGCTGGCAGTGGGTTTAACCACAGACCGCAAGCGGCACTAGCAGTACGTAACGGTCCCCAGGTAGTTGTCGATAAGAAGGCCGATGAGGAAACCCATCCGAACTCCTACTGAGCCTGCTGTGACAATCTCCATACAGTCCGGTCCGTTCGTCTTAGACTATCGCATATCGGGCCTAGGGGGGCGGCAAGCGTCAGTCCCCTAATAGCGGTATAAGTCGTGTCGGAGCGAAGCCCATTACACCCTGAGAAACTACTGGAACCTACCAGCAAATCTCGCTTGCCCTGGCCAGGGACTTTGCGTAATGGCTCTCTGACACAGCGCGATATCAACCCCCAATACCGGGAGAGACGAATCCTGTCTAACCGCCACTGCCTCCAAGTGCTCGGGACTGCACCCAACTGCTACCTGTTTGCACGACTCCTTTGAGCCGTGGTAGGGTAGCAATCTAAGAACAGTGGGACACATTCGAGGCGAAGTAGCAGTGTCAAGCCTGCGGACTATGCTGTACTCATGTCACCTGGGAACTGTTCACTGACGACCGGTATAAAACCAACCAACAGTTCCCTGTGAGTCCTGTCCGGTGTACCCGTAACCTAACGAGCACCTGCATACTATCTCCAGTACGACGTACTGACGGCTGTGGGACAGACCATCTCCCCAACTGGGATGAGAAGCGTACACACTAGTCTACTCCGGAGTATCGATGCTCTGTCTCGATAATCCAACGACCAGGGACCAGAATAAGGATGTGCTTGTAGACTACCCAGCCCCCACTAGTGTGACTGCCATCACAACGCTGGTAGACAAGCAAGATCCTAAGAGCTCTATCAATACGTACACTCACATATTAAGATAGAAAAACCAAGTAGCATACTACCATGTTTAGCAAGACTGTTATATACACGTGAATATCCCAAGCTTCCATTAAGTAATATACAAACTAGTATGATACAGTAATGGCCTTCTAGGGCATAAACACTAACAGTACGTAATCTAAGTAAACCGAAAACCCAGAAATCCAAACCACGAAAAGTAGTAGAGTGAAGAAAAACCAATTTAAAACAAGTAGTTTCAATAGCATAAGCCGAATTATGCGGTTTTTAAGAACATCAAAATTTACTGAAAATTTCGGCAGAGTCTCCTTTTTAAATACTGCCCCCCAAACGGGATACAACATGAATAGTATACGAAATCAATAAAAAGGCATCCCCAAGCGGGAGCTAGCTCTTCGTCTATCGACGGTCACAACCACACAAGCAATATAATATACAACGCCAATGGCGAGAATCAAAATTCAAAAGGAAACTCAAAACCACAAGAAAACCGCAGAAATATAACGCGCGACTCTAAGGTCGAAGGAATAACATCACTGGTCTCTATCTCTAATAAATACAAGTTTGGTTGATGGAATTTACTAGATACAACTGAATAATATTATACAAAGTAATATGATGGGTACGATACCAATAAACCCACCTACTAGCAAGTCACCCGAAAGAAGCTATGCCAGCAAAGCCGTAATGAAACCTGTACGGCAAAACCTGCAAGAAACTGGGGCACAACGGGGGTGAGTTGCCAACTCGTGAATAGAAAAACATCTACGAATAGAAATCGCATAAATAACGCAACCTAGGTCAAAGATCATGATATATCCTCCAATATAAGAATAACACGTAGCCTATAACAAGGCTAGGGTAAATATCTAACCCGAGTGTAACCTCATGTGCCCGTGTCAGTGCCTCAAGTAGCAATATAACATATGAATGAGGTATGAATGCATGAAAACAGAATACATGTAAATGAAGAACCGTTTTCATAATTTAGTGAGATTTCCTTTGTATTTTTAAAATGAGGTATCATAATGAAATCAGCATAAAACAGTGCCTAGCATCGGCACAAAACGTAATCCCAATATCTCGATATCTCTGTATCACAGTCTCTGTACCTCAATATCTCGAAATCTCAATGTCTCAATCACAATATCTAGGGCGCCGTCAGTCCAGACCGGCCCCTACCATCCATCTCAAGACCACGACGGTATCCTCCGGATATCCGACGCGTCGGGTAAAATCACCGGTAGGTAGTGCTCCCCTGCCAGGCTCACATCGTCATCATCACGCGCTTCTTGCCCCGGGGTACCTTACCGGGTCCACCATGTACCCGAAACGGTTCATCCGTCTCCTCGAATCGGGTCTCAAAATCCATCAGCAAACTCATGGTGGACGACTCATACATCATGGGAAAACCGCACTTTTTTTTAAAAAAGAGAGAAATCAGTTCATATAAGTTTTTGCGGTTTTCCTCCAAATCCAGAAAATCTCATGGAAATCCGAATCCAAAACCTCAATAACACGTAAAATAGTGAATATATGCATGAGAATCCATGAATGCGGCATAACAATGAATAACAGTATGCATGAAGTAGCAGGTAATAACTACAATGTCTAAACGAACATATATGACAAGTACACTAATAACATGTCTAACTATTAGCTAACAGGCTATATCAAGCAATAATATTTTCTAAGGTGTACGTGACATGGCAATTACCGATGAAGATGTCTTTGAGCCGGCAATTAAGTGTACGTGGTACATACGCATCATCGGTAATGGTGCTGGTGTCCTAACAGCATGATATCAATAATGGAGTATGAAACATAAAATAAGCATGCGATGCGAAGCGGACCACAAAAATGAGCGGGAGTTGAAAACTAGACGCAATTATAACTAATCTACATTAATCTAATATAAGTCCTACAAATGGCGCCTTTTGAAATAACACGAATCATGGGGTTTTGAAAATAGGGGCCACGGTGTTTTTATGAAATGATACGCCTTTTGAAATATCCGTAGGATCCCTTGGGCTGTCTTTTAAAATACCCACGATTCGTTAGTTTTTGAAATAGGTAAGAATCGAATCTAATCTAACAACTAAACTAAACTAAAGGGCTAAGCTAACAAGCTGGACTACAGGTAAGGAAACCGCCTAACATCTGAGTAGATACATATACATACCTGTATATATATTAGTCGGTGATCCCGCCTCAATAATATCATATCCGATACCATATGTATAATCAGACATCCCAAGTCAAGAGTGCGGATCAATCATCAAAATATAGCTCGTACGTAAATCCGTCGTACGGCATCCCCAAATCTGGGTACGGGTTAATCTCATATTCATCACACTATTCATCTGGTATCCTCTTTATCCGAGATCATAGTCCAGGGTACTGACCTATGTCTAGTACAATACTAAAATCATCAATATAGTCATGATCTGACTACTGATCAACAGTCTCGTACAAACCGATATCATCAGCACATATCATCATCAAGGGGTATACATCGCCCGATACGGCCTAATATCAATATCCTAGCATATCATGCCTCATATCACGATCACATGTCGATCATTTTATTTATAACACTATTCACCCGTATCGCCGCCCCAAGATCCGCTATAACACCAGGACGTACCTCAAGTATGAATCCTGCCATATCACTGATATCACAACCACACAACAAATCTCATCGACTCAGCTCAATCCTAAGTATCATCCTCAAATCCGTATGCGAACACATAGTCCCATACCCATGTGAACACATAACTATAAAGAATCCCATGAGCACATATAAATAGGAATGTATGCAAGTATGTATGTGTGTATGTGTAGTGCAACACTACCCTAGGGTTCACAACACTAAAATAATCCAACACACCAAAATCCATCCTAAACATCGATATTAATCCCAAACAACATATAATAATTGTTGGTGTGTATACGCATCCGTATACACCACCACGGACTGCGGGGGTGTTATACGCCATCCACCCGACTTCTCCCCGTAGATATAAATCTACTCACCTGCTCCTTGTTTGCCGATGCCGATGTCACCCTCTTCATCTTCAACGTCTCGACATCACGTGGGGTACCTACACATATACATAATCGCAAATGCGCATTAAAATCACATCGGAAAACCAAATCGACACGCCAAAGGCCTATAGGTTAGAACCTATGGACCACGCTTTCAAAACCACCACCAACCCTCGATATCGTCGTACAAACGTCAGATCATCGAGTTAAAACCAAACATGCCAATCATGGTTCCATAAATCACTAAAAATATATGAAATACGATGCAAATCATCAAAACCAATAAATTGATCAAATCGGTTTATTTCACAAAACTTAGAAAACACTCAATTACCGTTTTAATTCGAAACTTGACATTTTAACAAAACTAATGGCCATAATATCCACTAAATATCATAACTAAGTTATATAAACCATTTCCACAATTTAATCTCATTAAATTTCATTAACCCCAAAAACCTAGTTTACAAATTATCCAATTTTAACAATTTTCAAGCAAAAATTCACAATTTATCAATTAAGCTTAGTTTTGCATAACCTAAGGTATTAAACCACTCATTATAATGTTAATAATGCTATGAAACCATAATTAGAATTTTTATCTAACAATTTAACTTAATTTTGAAAACCTAGTTTGCAATATTATGCAATTTGGACAATTTAAAGGTCGCAATTAGCAAGGTGCAACAAGATTAAGTTTTACATAACAAAAACATGTTAATCTACTCATTAAGACCACAATCTAATAATAACAACCCTAATAAAATTTTTTACCCTTTTCTAGAATTTCCTAAACTTGCAATCATAACCAAATTAACACTCGAATAAAATAGACTATCATAATTAAACAACAATTTAACAAAAAGGGTCAAGATTTTTATACCTCACAACCCATTGATCCAACTAGAAATCTAGCCCTCCAAATTGAAATCTTTGCACCAAGATCCATGCTATAGGGGCTAAGGAAAAATGGGTAGGAGCTTGATTTTGATTTTGTAGGATTTTTGATGCATTTTTGAAGGGTTTTTGAGGTTGAAGGAGAAGGGGAAATGGGGGGAAATGAGAGGGGGCTGCTGTTGCAGCAGGAAGAGGAGAGATTCGGCCACAATATGGGGAGGGGAGGAGAGAGAGTGAGGTGGGGAAATAAGCCAAGTCAACCCAAAAGTCAAAGCCCATACTCTTTTAACAATTTCCCTTCATTTTCTTTGTTTTCTCTTGATTTTTCTTGTAACAATACAAGTGGGAAAATGAGGGGGGGAAAACTTGGGGCTGCTGATTTGGGGAGAGGAGAGAGGGTGTGGGTGAGGAAAAAATGATAGATACTATACCCCAAACAACCATTTACACTAAATTCACAAAAAAAGCCTTTTTTCTTCGATAATTTCTAAACCGTTTTGGCAAACGTTTTTATTTCAAAAACCACATGATAAAATTTTATTTAAAGTTTTATGATGCACAAAATTTGTTTCAACTCATTCCAATTTGTAATTTTCCCTAATTAAATGTATTAGTGACGGCTTAAAATAATAATAAAATAATTTTTTTTCAGAAAATTTGAAATTTCACCAGTGGCTCAATAAACACCAAATACTAGCAATTACATAGCTAGAATATGTATATTTAATTTTTTATAATAAGATATTTGTATTTTGACTTTTTACAGAAAACCCCCTTATTTTACCGTTTTTTCGAAATTTCACCGAAACGATTTTCAAAACGTTACACGCTCAATACCCGGGTAGCCGTTACGTCCGGCTAGTACCGCTGACGGCTTGTATGTTACTGATGTCATCATCACCTACTGCTGGAGTATTGATGAGCCTTTAGAGTCCCATACAGAAGTTTCCTTGTTCAAGCGAAACGAAGTAGGACACATATGTGATATGTGTGTGGGCCTGATTAAATACGAGTATGTGATACCATATTGTAAAATGACAGTTATCTGTTATCGGTTAGGTTTATGTGATATAACCAGATTATCGAATCAAGTGTTGATTTGATAATGTGATAAACAGATAAATGATATTAGTCGGTCATATGTGATAAAACCGGATTATTAGACAAGTGTTGATTTAATAATGTGATATAAATTATATGTGATATAATTATATCTTAACTAATATCATTAGCTCACTAATTGCTTTATTAAAGTATATTTATATATTAATGTATATTTGATATATATATATATATATATATATATATATATATATATATATATGAAGCATGGCATATGATTTCTATTTTTGTGAAAAATAGAAATGCGGTGTAAATTGTGGACATATTTGTGGAATGGGCAAGGCATGTGTTTTATTATTTGTATATTACTCTTGACTCACTATTCAAGTATGGTTGCAATTTATTATTGCATTTTATTCCATGCTTGAATAAGTGAGGAGATAGATATTCATTTTCTCATTCTATGCTTGCACACTCTTTTGAGTTCATGCTTTAGCCATTTTCATGAGCTCTTGCTCTCTACAATTTTCTTCACCTCACCTCCAAGTTCAAACCCTCACATGTGATGTGAATCACTGAACTTGTGATAATCCTAGTGAGAAAAATAAACCCCTACTTCACCATCTCACATTAGATTAGCAATTTGATGTGGAGTGTTGCCTTCACTAATGAGATTAGTGAAGGGTTAGCTTGAGCTAGTGGACATCGGGTGGATCTTCTTTGGCGTGAAGATCATGAAGGAGGTTCTTTCATCTAGAAGAGGAGCATAGTGGAGTGGCGTGGACCACAACCCGGAGCTAGAGGAAAGAAGGACACGATTCTACAAGGGTATAACCTTTTTTTCCTCTCTAGTTGTATATATCAAACCACAAACCCTAATATTCTAGCAATGATCTTGTATAGTCTAACTTAGCACCTAATAAATATTAAAATATAGCATGCTTGATGCTACTAAAACCTTATGTGTTGCTGGGATATGTTATATTGGATCGTCGTGTTTAAATAGCCGGGGTTTTTGCGTGAGATGAGAGTTTTTCATTTTCATTCATGTAAAAACTTGTATGTAATATTCTTTTATTGGGGAACTTCCGGGTTGAGGATGATGTCACCATTCATGTATATTATTTACTTTTCCGCATTAGGATAGACTCAAGGCGGGGAGCACAAGCAACCGGGTTCTAGAGTCTAGTGGGAGACCATCTCGAGGAGTCGAGACCGGGTCTCCTAACTCTAGAATTGGTAGGGTTGCTTGTCGCTCTCGTAGGGGTCTAGAGATGTGGGTTTGGCTATTCATCGCGACCGTGGAATCCGTGTTTTTTACTGGCTTAATTCAAAATGCGGAACTCCTAGTATATTCAATATTTCATATGTTGACTTCTGCTGCTGATATTCAGTGATGTGATCACTTTATATGATGAGACGAATGTTGTTATTATATATATATGTGTGTGTGTGTGTTTGTGTGTGTGTGTATATACACACGATATATGATAAACGTTGCTTATGTTTTGCACCAGCGCTAGTCCCGCCCCGCTATGTTGTTAGTTAAGTAATCTAACGGTGCATAACGGGACACTGTAGCGAATGCGGATGGCATAAGCGTACGTTGTACTTTCGTTTCTTTTTTGATGCTTAGGAAGCATAATTGATGGGACTTCATTAATGAGATTAATGAAAAAGAAAGAAACCTATAGATGTTGTAGAATCAAATTTTCAAAATGGGTAGCTCTAGTTTTTGCTTTGCATAGCGGTATTCCTTGATGAATATCCAGCACCTCATTCGATAAGGAAAGAGCTGAGATCCCTTCACCAGGAGTGACCTCTTTAGAAAAACTAGCAAAAGCCTCAAAAACCCTCCTTTTCAAAATCACTCGATTCTACAACGATATCAAGTTCATTACGCAAAAGTTTTTCTTAAAAATCTGTCGTAGCCCTCCGTCATTTTAGATAAGTACTATTTAGTTTTCGTGCTACGTTTGTTGACCATAACCAAGGCATAGTGTGCGGTAGCTAATTAGTGCTTATCTGCCGCATATGATGCGATTGAGTTAGGTTAGTCATACGACTTTGTTGACCATAGCCAAGAGTCGTACGGGTAGCTTTAATTCAATCAGGAAATGACAGGTTGAACTTGACTAGCGCTTATAATTTGTTGACCATAGCCAAGGTCATGAGTTGCTAGAGGCAAAATATTATCGGGAATTTCAAGTGTTGAAATTTGCAATGAGATTGCATATCTTCTATGAGATAATTGGATCTCGATACCCACAGCGAGTAAAAGTTACTCCTGGGAGAGTTTTACACACCACAATTAGCCAATCAAGTAGGTGTCTAGAAAGGTGTTAACGGGGTTACGCCCATGGGAAAACGAGGTTTATTTTAATTAGGTCCGTGCGAAAGCACGGGGAACCTCCCTCAAAGTACCGACACTGGCCTGGCCGAAAGATTGGCAAACTTGTAGGGTGTAATAAATCCCAGCTAGTCTTACCTTTTAGGGTTTGAAGTAAGATTTGATAAAAACAGTGAGAGCCATCCTGATTAGATAAAATAATAAACAATCTAATCTTGCAAGAGCATACACAGAGTGTTTTCTTCTCTCTCTCATGGTAGCGACCGTGACATGCCTTAATCAAGATAATAATATAGATGTATTGACCGAACCCGCTTGTTATACTGAGCTGGGGAACGTTGGTTCCGCTCTTACTTATAATTGTTACAAGTCTGAGTAGGAAATATGGAAATATCCGGATTCCCACGTGACCCAAATGAGGAATGTGCATGTTGATGCATCTTCTTCGGGTGTGTTCGTTACCAAGAACTGTTTCTCAGTACACTCTATGTCCTGGGTATGAGATACCGAAATAGGATCCTATATATGTAAGATGTTACGTGGACTAAAAAAAGGTAGACAGCTGAGAAAAGGTGATCATTCTCTAGAGTAGGGAATAGTGCAAGTGTTGCAGCCAATTTAGTTAGTGAATATCACCTTGTATTACCAAGTGGTAAATACATTGGTTCTGAACAAATGTTATTATATGCCGAACCTGATATACAAAATTACATCAGTTTCTTTATTAAGTTAAAGAAGGATAAAATTTTGTATTGCAGGATAATGTTGTGAACATTTTCCTAAATCAAGAGTTGATTAGATCAGGCACGTTATGTATTGGCGTATGCATTCTAAATCAAACCACAGTTCAAAGTATATTGAACACACACAAGAGGAAGAGTTCAGAAATGAACGAATCCTTCTTGTTGCGTTGTAGACTAGGTCATATCAATACGACACGACTAGCTAAGTTACGTAAGGATGAATTTTTGAATCCGTTCAAATTTTCATCTTATGATACTTGCCAGTCTTGTCTCAAAGGTAAAATGACTAAAACTCCGTCTATTTGACACGGAGAAAGAGTTACTGAACTCTTGGGAATGATACACAGTGATGTATGTGGCACTATGTCTACACATGCAAGTGTTTGTTCTTTGTACTTCATTACATTCATCGATGATCTCTCAAGATTCGGACATGTGTTCCTGTTGAAACACAAGTCTGAACCTTTTGAGAAATTCAAGGAATATAAGTGCGAAGTAGAGAACCAGACGGGTAGAAGTATTAAAGTCCTTCGATGTGATCGGGAAGGAGAATACTTGAACACGGAGTTCCTGGATTATTTAAAAGAGAATAGGATTCTCTCTCAGCTTAGTCCTCCGTATACACCACAGTGTAACGGTGTATCGGGGCGGAGGTATCGTGCCCTATGAGATATGGCGCGCTCTATGATGAGTACTGTTGAGTTACCTATTTTCTTTTGGGGGTTATGCGCTTGAGAAGCTGCATACCTATTGAATAAAGTTCCATCCAAATCAGTGCATACCACTCCATATGACATATGGAATGGGAAGATACCATCTCTTAAACGAGTTAAGATATGGGGTTGTCCGGCCTGTGTTAAAAGCAAACCCAGAAAAGCTCGAGGTAAGGTCAGTTCTGTATAAGTTTGTTGGATATCCTGAACATTCGCGTGGGTATATCTTCTACCACACTGAGGAACAAAAAGTGTTTTGTTTCTCAGCATGCCACCTTTTTAGAAATGGAATTTCTTATTGAAGAAATTAGTGGTCATGTGGTAGAACTAGAAGGAGTTCCAGCTAGACAAACTAACAACTGATGATTTGGTAAAACCGGAGAATTCAATAGTTTTCGATGAACCTCAGCCTCTCCGTAGATCTAGTAGGGTTCCTCATCCGCCTGAGAGATACTACGGTTTTCTCAATGACAGTGGGAGCGAGGATTGCATCATGGATGATGATGACCTAACTAGTTTCGAGCAGGCCATCACAAGTAGGGACTCTGTGAAATGGCTGGATACTATGCGATCTGAGATGGAATCCATATACACCAACAAAGTATAGACTTTGATGTTGCACCTGAAGGGGTAAAACGCATTGGGAGCAAGTGGATCTTGAGAAGGTTCTTGGTGCAGATGGAAAAGTTATGACTTTCAAAGCTAGACTTGTAGTAAAAGGTTTTCGTCAATAACTAGGTGTGGATTATGATGAAACCTTTTCTCCAGTAGCTATGCTTAAGTCCATCAGGATTAAAGCAGGCATCGCAGAGTTGGAACATCTGTTTTGATGTGGCAGTCAAAGAGTTTGACTTTATCAAAAAGGTAGATGAACCTTGTATATAGAAGAAGGTTGTAGAGAATAAGGTTGTCTTCCTCGTATTGTACGTGGATGACATCCTCTTGATAGGAAATGGTGTTCCTATGCTACACTCGGTCAAGCTCCTCTTATCACAACGTTTGTCCATGTAGGATCTGGGTGATGCTCCTACATCCAGTGATTTAGATCTATAGAGATAGATCTAAGAGGATGTATCATACTCATTAGGTGTAGTGAGTAGGTGTCAATCAGATCCCGGGGAGAAACACTGGATAGCCGTGAAGAACATTCTTAAGTACTTAAGAAGGACTAAAGAAATGTTCTTGGTATTAGGTAACGGGGAACTCCAGTAGGAGTCCTTTACCAATTCGAGCTTCCAGAGTGATAAGGTCGACTGAAATTCAGTCTCAGGCTTTGTCTTTACCCTCAGTGGAGAGACGGTATGTTGGAAGAGTTCCAAGCTAGATACCGTGGCAAACTAAACGATAAAGGCTGAATACATCGCTACCAACGATACTGCCAAAGTGGCTGTCTTGATATTTCTTATTCATGAGATGAACATGGTTCCTACCATTGAGCGTCCAATAACTGTTATTGTGCCAATAATGGAGTTGTGGCTTTGGCCTAGGAACCCCGGTCCCATCAGCGATTCAGACATATTTTGAGGCAGTATCACCTGATCAGGGAGATGGTTGATCTCCTAGGGATCGAGGTAAGGAGAGTTGACGCGAAGGATAACACGGCGGATCCACTCACAAAGGCCTTTCCTAAGTGAGACTTTTATGGGGCCTTGAGTATGAGATACTACAGCAAATGGCATTAGTGCAAGTGGGAGATTGTTAGTTGTATGTATGCCCTAGAGGCCATTATTATACATATGATGTATATATAGTGGATTCTTGGACATATATAGGGAGGACTTTCTTGCTCGACATGATAGTATGCTATCTGGTTGCTCTTTATCTTAACATGTACACTTATTGTCTCTCTGTTACATGTTGATAAAGCCCTTAGGATGTGTACTTGACTACCAGGATTAAGATACAGATCATACTAGTTGGCCAGGGTAGTCTATAAGTACATCCTTCAATTGTTCCTAGTCGTAGGAGCATCGAGACGGGGCATCAATATTCCAAAGTAGACTAGCGTATACGTTTCTTGACCCATATAATGGGCGATGGATGATCCCACATCCATTAGTGTTTGACATCAAAGATTGTATACGGGTGCTGTTAGATGTATATGCCCTAAAGGCCTTCATTGTATAGGATACTGGGGATATGCATGTACATAACAGTCTTGCTTAATATGATAGTACGCTATTTTGCTTGTTTTTATCTTAAAGTATGATATATTTTGCGTAGTATTCATATATATATATACATGTTGATAAAGCCCATAGGGTGTTTGCCTGACTACCGGTGTTGTGATGGCAGTCATACTTGTTAGTGTATATGCCCTAGAGGCCATTACTGTATCATACTAGTATGTATATTACTTAATGGAAGCTTGGGATATTCACCTTGTATTGAAAATCTTGCTCAAAATGGTAGTATGCTACTTGGTTTATTTCTACTTCAATGTGTACATGTGTTTATTTTAGTATATCGCCTATACACATTAGTGGAGCCCTTAGGATCTTTGCTTGATTACCAGCGTTGTGATGGCAGTCACACTAGTAATCTATAAGCACATCCTTATGCAGGTCCCTGGTCGCAGGACTATCAAGACAGGGCATCGATACTCCGGAGTAGACTAGCGCATGCGCTTCTCATCCCAGTGTGAGAGACGGTTTGTCCCACAGCCGTCGGTACGTCGTACTTGAGATAGTATGCGGGTGCTCGTTGGGATACGAGTACACTGGACAGGACTCGTCGGGAACTGACTAGTTGGTATTATGCCTATCGCCAGTTATCAGTTCCCAGGTGACATGAGTACAGCTTAGTCCGCTGACTTGACACTGTCACTTCGCCTCGAGTGTGTTCCCACTGTACTTTGATTACTACCCTACCACGGCTTAAAAGAGTCATGCAAACAGGTGGTAGTTGGGTGCAGTCCCGAAGCACTTGGAGGCAGTGACGATTAGACATGATTCGTCTCTCCCGGTATTGGGGGTTGACATCGCGCTGTGTCTAGGAGAGCCATTACACGAGTAGTCCCTGGCCAGGGCAAACGAGATATACTGGTAGGCTTCCAGTGTTATCTCAGGGTGGTTTGGGCTTCACTCTGACACGACTTGTACCGCTATTGGGGGACTGACGTTTACCGCCCTTTAGGCCCGCCATGCGATGTATCAGACGAACAGACCGGACTGTACGAAGAATGTCACATTCAGGCTCAGTAGGAGTTCAGATGGGTTTCGCCTCGTCAGTCTTCTTGTCGGCATCTACCTGGGGACCGTTACGCACAGCTAGTGCCGCTTGCGGTCTGTAGTTAAACCCACTGCCAGCGTAGTGTCGAGTCTTTAGAGTCCCACACAGAAAGCTATTCGCTTTTAGGCAAAAGAGTAGAGGTCGCATGGTTTTGCGACAGGTCGCATGGTTTTGCGACAGGGTTCAGTCACATCTGTGCACTTGTGCACGTTTAGTGTCCGGACAGTTTACACTAGCGGGCTTTGGTTTAAGCCAGATCCTAGTGTACATATTGGGATTGGTTTTATCCAGTTTGCATCCGTGTTCCTCGGAACGCGGATGCGGGTGTGTATGCACAGTTGACGGAGAGACAGAGGCAGAGGATTCTCATTAGGGTTGTTGACCGTTGACTGTTGACTATTGACTTTTTGCTCAACCCTAATGAGAATATGATATATATATATATATATATATATAAATTTAGCAATAATATTAATTAAGTATTATAGTGACATGGTTGTTAGAGGGTTGACTTTGTTGACTTGTTGACTTTGTTGACCGGTTGACTAGGTTGGACTAGTTGACCATCATCATCACAATGGTTGTCATTTTCATGCAAAGACTTTTGCTTTCTTATTGTAGTTTGGAAAATGAGTGCATGGAAATGATATTTCCTTGAACCATCACATAATACTTGGTTGACATTATGGCTAATGATGCTTTTGGATTATGAGAGGGTGAAAGACAAAAGAGAGGCTCATTCTTGCTTGACCTTTCTCTCTCTTGGTTTTGAGCTCTCATGCTCTTGCTCTCACCCTCTTCCTCTTGCTCTCTCTCTTTAGTCTATGGTTCACTTGTCTCATGGGTTGAGAAGCAAGAACCATAGAGCAAAATCCCAACATACTCTTCTCTACTCATTCTAGCTCATAAGGCCTAGCAAGCCAAGTGATCTAGTTTCTTCAAAGTCCGAAGAACAAGCCAAAGGTAGAAGCTTTCGGGTTGATCCATCTTCGACGCAAGGAGACGACGAGGTGAGGCCGATCCGAACTCCGGGACGAGTTGAAGACGAAGGAGTTCAAGAAAGGTATAGCCCCCTAACCGAGTAGGTAAACTCATGTTAGGTTGTTAGTTAGTAGTTTAAAAAAGATCCGGGTTTTGAGTCCATGTTACCGCCTCTAAGAAAATCGGTTTTCACCAAATTCCGCAAGCCCGCAAGTACCGGGAGAGGTAGCATGGACTTACAGTGGTATCAGAGCCTAGTTAAACTCTATCTAACATGTTAGCAAAGTAGCTAGAAGATCGATCAAAGAAAAAGTCCCGAAATAAACCCCGATTTCATACTTGCTGTCGATTTTTTATGTTCTGTAAAAATAATAAATCATGCATCAAAAATCGACTCAGGGTTTTTAGAGTGCACTGTAGAAAGACGGTCCCCTGATCTCATCATTACGCCGCGGAAACGCGGCAATAGCTTGCTATTGCCGCGGTTCCGCGGCCGTCTTGGCTCCTCTCTGGTTGTTCTTTGCTACAGTGTGCTTATGGGGGTATTTTGGGATTTTTGGAATATATATTTTCTGCCCAGATTTTGCAGAACGAAATTTTTTTTTTTGGGGTCCTAAAAATCCGTATTTTTGATCGAACTTCTAAAAGACTTTAGCTGACGGGTTTTTCTGTAATGTGATATTTGTATTGAACGTCTGCTAATCGCTACATGTCGATTAGTGGGGGTTATACAAATCTGTGATCTGTAATGTTATTGGAATGTGTATATGAATTCATTGGATTGTCGCGGGTGAATAGCCGGGAGTTGTGAGACGAGAGTTTTCTTTTCTTTCAATTCATGTAAATTTGTAAATTGATGTAATAATTATTTGTATGGCCGCACAACCGGGTCAGGGTTGTAGCCGTCATTGTATAATTTCTTTTTACTGTTTTTGCTCCTAGGATAGACCCATGGAGGGGGAGCACAAACTACCGTGTATGCCGAACTGCCGAGTGGCCTACTCACGGGGTTGAGGGAGGTTGCTTTGCTTCGGGTACTTGGCGGGTAGATTGCCGCACCCGTAGGGGTCTTGGGTAGGGTATTGGCTATTCACCGCGACCGTGTAATTTGCTTTTCGTTACAGGCTCGTACGAATTGCGGATTCCTAGTATATCTAATGTATTCATCTGTGATCTAAAATGGCTTTCATTGCAGTATATATCTATATATGATATTATTTAGGCGTTGCTTATGTTTTACAGCCGCGCTAGCCCAGCCCCCGCTCTGTCGTTAGTTAAGTAACCTAACGGGTAATGACGGGGCCCCGTGGCGAATGCGAATGGCATAAGCGTACGTCATATTTTGGTTGTTTTCTGCAGTTGTAGGATTAAATGATGGGACGCATTAAAAGAACTAATGCAAGAATAACACGCATTAAAAGAACTGATGCAAGAAAATAAACCAAGTACAAGTCGTTGGAACACTTTGAAAACCACTCAGTTCTTTTCAAAACTAACTTTTAAATGCGGAGCTTGAGCCACTCCTTTTAAAAGCTATTTCGTTCCTTCGATTATATCAAGTTCACTACATTCAAGGTTTTGCCAAAACCATCCGTAGCCCTCCGTCGTTTCATATGAATAATCAACAGTATTCAAGCTGTGTTTGTTGGCCTTAGTCAAGGCACAGTGTTTGGT
This sequence comes from Agapanthus africanus, assembly GCA_030015575.1. Taxonomy (NCBI): domain Eukaryota; kingdom Viridiplantae; phylum Streptophyta; class Magnoliopsida; order Asparagales; family Amaryllidaceae; genus Agapanthus; species Agapanthus africanus. The sequence continues at coordinate 62,813,536 of JASDDO010000029.1, forward strand.
AGCTGGTGGGTATTCATATGTTGCATAGATAGAATGCGTTGGTTTGGGACAGTCGTATTACTTTGTTGGCCATAGTCAAGGGTATATACGGGTGGGTTCAAATCAACCTGGACAACGACGGGTAGAACTTGACATGTGACTTATGATTTGTTGGCCTTAGTCAAGGTCATAAGAGCATGGGGCAAAAATCCACATCGGGAGTTTCAAAAGTACTGAAACTTGCTAGTGTTGCATACCATTTGGAGTGTGATGATCCTGGTAGGATTCCTTCAGTTTCGTCACACGATGATATTTGGATCCCGATCCTACTGTGAGTATATGCTACTCCTCGGGAAATTTCTCACTTAACGATCATTGCTATAAACCAAGTAGGTTCCTAGAAAGGTGTTAGCGGGGCTACGCCCCCAGGAAAAAGAGGTTCTTGAATTAAGGAACTTCGCGAAAGTGTTGGAAAACCTCCCTCGAAGTACCGACACTGGCCTGGCTGAACGGTTAAGCAAGAATTGTACGGTGAGATTGATCCTGACTAATTCTTCCTTTTTGGTTTAGAGGAGGGATTCGAGAGACAGTGGGAGCCATCCTGTTTAGACAAATTAAAAACCACTCTAAACTTGCAAGAGCATCATGCTGAGTGTTTTCATCTCTCTCTCTTAAATGCAGCGACCAAGTGACCGCACCTAGGTTACATCTAGATAATAATATGACTGAATCTGACTGTTATGACTGGCAAAGGTCTGTCCAGATGTCCATTACCAATGACAAGCTGGGACACCTCTTAACTAATCAAACCCCTGCTGTCTCTGGTCCAGTTTCCCCTGTCACGGATGTTTACATCCAAAGGACATCGGAAAAGGATTGTGCGAAAGCCAAGTGCCTCGTGTTAGCCTCAGTTGATGGTGCAAACCAGGGGCAGCACGAGAAGATGGACTCAGTTTCTATCTTCCTCCATAACAAAGATTTAAATGGAGAGCAATCTCGTATCGCAAGATATGAGACCTCGAATGAATTGCTTCAAGCGAGGTTGGCTGTCGGGTCATCTGTAAGGGACAACGTCCTTACAGAGACCAGCTATTTTAAGCTCACGGACCTGGAGACCACGTTGAAGAATGGGTCAAGTACTGATTTAATTCTACAGTCCCTGCCCTCTGCTTATACCCTGAAAGAAACCAGGGAAGAAAAAGGAAAAGCAAGGGCAAAAGTTTCAGGACTGGATATAGTAAAAGAGGGACGTTCCTATTGTAACGGGAATGAACAATGGCAGAAAGATTGCAGGGCTTGCAAAGCCAGTAGCCAGAATTCGAAGCATGTTGTGGCTTCGGATTCGAGTGTGTTTGTAATAGAGAACTGTTTGTCAGTTAACCCTACTTCCTGGGTATTGGATACCGGATCAGGATCTCATATCTGTAATTCGTTACAGGCTCTGAGAAACCGTAGGGTTATTAGGAAAGGTGATATGACTCTCAGGGTTGCTAACGGAATGAGCATGGATGCTGTATCCGTAGGGGAATATCACCTAGGACTGACAACTGGGCAGATATTGATTCTGCGTAACTGTTTGTATGTACCAGGTGCGACTTGTAATATCATATCTGTATCCTTACTTTCTAAGGAAGGATATGATTTTGCTTTTGTAAGCGATGTAGTAAACATCCACCTAAATCAAGTACTGATTGGGTCAGGTACATTAAATAACGGTATATACGTATTGAATCAAGCTCAGATATTCAGTGTCCAGAACACACTTAAAAGAAAGTCTCCAGAATTAAATCAGGCTTTCTTATGGCATTGTAGACTGGGTCACATCAATGAGACACGGTTGACTAAGTTACATAAAGAAGGATACTTGGATCCGTTCGAGTACCAGTCTTATGCCACTTATGAATCTTGTCTCATGGGAAAGATGACAAAGACTCCGTTCACTGGACACGGAGTAAGAGCGAGCGAGCTCTTGGGAATCATACACAGTGATGTGTATGGTCCAATGTCTACACATGCGCGGAGCGGTTATTCATACTTCATTACTTTCACAGATGATTTCTCTAGGTATGGACATGTCTTCTTAATGAAGCACAAATCCGAGGCCTTTGAGAAATTTCGGGAATACAAGAATGAAGTTGAAAAACAAACAGGAAAAAGTATTAAGACACTAAGATCTGATCGAGGTGGAGAATACTTGAGTGCCGAGTTTCTGGACTACTTAAAAGAGAATGGAATTCTCTCTCAGCGTACTCCTCCATACACACCACAACACAACGGTGTATCGGAAAGGAGGAATCGAACCCTATTAGATATGGTTCGTTCCATGATGAGTAAGGCTGAGTTACCGCGATCTTTCTGGGGTTATGCACTAGAAACAGCTGCACATCTCTTGAACCAAGTTCCTACTAAGACAGTGCCTACCACACCATATCAGATGTGGAGTGGGAAGAAACCCTGTCTTAAATCCTTTAAGACATGGGGATGTCTAGCATTTGTAAAAAAGCAGCATGCGGACAAGCTCGAGGCACGATCAGTACAGTGCAAGTTTGTGGGATATCCAAAGAACTCCAAGGGGTATCTTTTCTATTACGCAGAGGAGCAAAAAGTCCTTGTTTCTCGTCATGCCCGCTTCTTGGAAACTGAGTTTTTAGAAAATCAGATAAGTGGGAGCGCAATAGAACTGGAAGAAATTCCAGAACCATAAGCTATTACTGAAACCTTTGTAGAACCAGAAGGTTCAAAGGAACCGGACATTCCTACGCCACTCCGCAAGAGTAGTAGGCAGTCTCATCCGCCCGAGAGATACTACGGTTTTCTCATAGACGGGGATAGAGAGGATTGCACCATGGATTATGGTGAGCCTATTAGCTTCCAGCAAGCCATTCAGAGCGGTGACTCGGTAAAATGGCTGGATGCAATGCGGACCGAGATGGAGTCCATGTACACCAACAAAGTTTGGACTTTGGACTTTGCTCCAGAAGGGGTAAAACCTGTAGGCTGCAAATGGATCTTCAGAAAGAAGATTGGTGTAGATGGGCAGGTTGAAACCTGTAAAGCTAGGCTCGTTGCAAAGGGTTTTCGTCAAAGACCTGGTTTGGACTATGACGAGACCTTTTCTCCGGTAGCCATGCTTAAATCCATTCGGATCCTTCTTGCCATTGCTGCCTTCCACGATTATGAAATCTGGCAGATAGACGTAAAGACGGCTTTTCTAAATGGAAATTTGGAAGAGTGCGTCTATATAGATCAGCCAGAGGGATTCAATCAGGGTGGGAGCAGCGGTAAAGTGTGCAAATTGCTCAAGTCCATCTATGGACTCAAGCAGGTATCGCGGAGTTGGAACATCTGCTTTGATGATACTGTCAAAGAATTCAACTTTGTCAAAAACCCAGATGAACCATGCACTTACAGTAAGATTGTAGGGAGAAATGTGGTATTTCTCGTCTTGTACGTCGATGACATTCTCCTAATAGGAAATGATATTCCTATGCTACAGTCAGTCAAAGGATTCTTGTCGCAGAGGTTCTCCATGAAGGACCTGGGCGATGCCAACTACATTCTGGGGATCCAGATCTATCGTGATAGATCTAAGAGGATGTTGGGACTTTCACAGTCAAGGTACATCGACACCATACTGAAACGATTCAGTATGGAAGATTCCAAGCGCGGTAATCTACCGGCTTGTCACGGAATCACCCTCTCCAAAGAGATGTCTCCAAAGACTGATTTGGAAAGGGCTCGCATGTCATCAATACCCTACGCATCTGCGATAGGCTCTATTATGTATGCGATATTGTGTACCAGACCAGATGTAGCATACGCATTGAGCGTTGTAAGCCGGTATCAGTCGAACCCAGGGGAGAAACACTGGATAGCAGTAAAGAACATTCTCAAGTACCTGAGATGGACTAAGGAGATGTTCTTGGTGTATGGCGGAAAAGACCTCCAGATTGAGGCCTTTGCTGACTCCAGCATCCAGAGTGATAAGGATGACTCCAAGTCCATGTCGGGCTATGTCTTTACCCTCAATAGAGGGGCGGTTTGCTGGAAGAGTTCCAAGCAGGAAACCGTTGCTGACTCAACTATGGAAGCGGAGTACATAGCTGCTTGCGATGCCGCAAAGGAAGCTGTCTGGATGAAGAAGTTCCTCACGGAACTTCAGGTGGTTCCTACCAGTGTTGATCTAATACCGCTGTATTGTGACAACAACGGAGCTATAGCTTTAGCGAAGGAACCCAGGTCCCATCAGAAGTCCAGGCATATTTTGAGGCGGTACCACCTGATCAGGGAGATCGTTGATCGCTGGGAGGTCGAGGTGAAGAGAGTAAATATGGAAGATAACACTGCTGATCCACTCACGAAGGCCTTACCCCAGACTCAGTTCGAGCGGCTGATCGAGATGATAGGTCTTCGATACGCCAGTTCATGGCCTTAGTGCAAGTGGGAGATTGTTAGTGTATATGCCCTAGAGGCCATTACTGTATCATACTAGTATGTATATTACTTAATGGAAGCATGGGGTATTCCCTTGTATTGATAATCTTGCTCAAAATGGCAGTATGCTACTTGGTTTGATTCTACTTCAATGTGTACATGTGTTTATTTTAGTATATCGCCTATACACATTAGTGGAGCCCTTAGGATCTTTGCTTGATTACCAGCGTTGTGATGGCAGTCACACTAGTGGGGCTGGGTAATCTATAAGCACATCCTTATGCAGGTCCCTGGTCGCAGGAATATCGAGACAGGGCATCGATACTCCGGAGTAGACTAGCGCATGCGCTTCTCATCCCAGTGTGGGAGACGGTCTGTCCCACAGCCGTCGGTACGTTGTACTTGAGATAGTATGCGGGTGCTCGTTGGGATACGAGTACACTGGACAGGACTCGTCGGGAACTGACTAGTTGGTATTATGCCTATCGTCAGTTATCAGTTCCCAGGTGACATGAGTACAACTTAGTCCGCTGACTTGACACTGTCACTTCGCCTCGAGTGTGTTCCCACTGTACTTTGATTACTACCCTACCACGGCTCAAAGGAGTCGTGCAAACAGGTGGTAGTTGGGTGCAGTCCCGAAGCACTTGGAGGCAGTGACGGTTAGACAGGATTCGTCTCTCCCGGTATTGGGGGTTGACATCGCGCTGTGTCTAGGAGAACCATTACCCGAGTAGTCCCTGGCCAGGGCAAACGAGATATACTGGTAGGCTTCCAGTGTTATCTCAGGGTGTTTTTGGCTTCACTCCGACACGACTTGTACCGCTATCGGGGGACTGACGTTTACCGCCCTCTAGGCCCGCCATGCGATGTATCAGACGAACAGACCGGGCTGTACGGAGAATGTCACATTCAGGCTCAGTAGGAGTTCAGATGGGTTTCACCTCGTCAGTCTTCTTGTCGGCATCTACCTGGGGACCGTTACGCACAGCTAGTGCCGCTTGCGGTCTGTGGTTAAACCCACTGACAGCGTAGTGTCGAGTCTTTAGAGTCCCACACAGAAAGCTATTCGCCTTTAGGCAAAAGAGTAGAGGTCGCATGGTTTTGCGACAGGTCGCATGGTTTTGCGACAGGGTTCAGTCACATCCGTGCACTTGTGCACGTTTAGTGTCCGGACAGTTTACACTAGCGGGCTTTGGTTTAAGCCAGATCCTAGTGTACGTATTGGGATTGGTTTTATCCAGTTTGCATCCGTGTTCCTCGGAACGCGGATGCGGATGTGTATGCACAGTTGACGGAGAGACAGAGGCAGAGGATTCTCATTAGGGTTGTTGACCGTTGACTGTTGACTATTGACTTTTTGCTCAACCCTAATGAGAATATGATATATATATATATATATATATTTAGCAATAATATTAATTAAGTATTATAGTGACATGGTTGTTGGAGGGTTGACTTTGTTGACTTGTTGACTTTGTTGACCGGTTGACTAGGTTGGACTAGTTGACCATCATCATCACAATGGTTGTCATTTTCATGCAAAGACTTTTGCTTGCTTGTTGTAGTTTCCAAAATGAGTGCATGGAAATGATATTGCCTTTGTCATGATATGAACCATCACATAATACTTGGTTGACATTATGGCTAATGATGCTTTTGGATTATGGGAGGGTGAAAGACAAAAGAGAGGCTCATTCTTGCTTGACCTTTCTCTCTCTTGGTTTTGAGCTCTCATGATCTTGCTCTCACCCTCTTCCTCTTGCTCTCTCTCTTTAGTCTATGGTTCACTTGTCTCATGGGTTGAGAAGCAAGAACCATAGAGCAAAATCCCAACATACTCTTCTCTACTCATTCTAGTTCACAAGGCCTAGCAAGCCAAGTGATCTAGTTTCTTCAAAGTCCGAAGAACAAGCCAAAGGTAGAAGCTTTCGGGTGGATCCATCTTCGACCCAAGGAGATGACGAGGTGAGGCCGATCCGAACTCCGGGACGAGTTGAAGACGAAGGAGTTCAAGAAAGGTATAGCCCCCTAACCGAGTAGGTAAACTCTTGTTAGGTTGTTAGTTAGCAGTTTAACAAAGATCCGGGTTTCGAGTCCATGTTACCGCCTCTAAGAAAATTGGTTTTCACCAAATTCCGCAAGCCCGCAAGTACCGGTAAAGGTAGCATGGACTTACAATACTAATGGGAGCTGGATAGTCAATAGGCACATCCTTAGATGTCCCTGGTCGTAGGAGTATCGAGACTGGGCATCGATACTCTAGAGTAGACTGGTTTATACATATCTATACCCTTAGGAGGGGCGATGGATTGGTCCCGCAGCCATTGGTCGAGTGCACCTAAGATTGTATACAGATGCTCACTGGGTGTGAGTACACCGAACAGGACTCGCCGAGAACAGACTGGATGGTATTTATACCTAACGTCAGATAGCAGTTCTCAGGTGACATGTGTGCAGATAGTCCATTGACTTAAAGTCGTCATTTGTCTCGTGTGAGTTCCCACTGTGCTTTGATTACTACCCTACCACGGTTCAAAGGAGTCGTGCAAACAGGTTTTAGTTGGGCACAGTCTCGAGCCACGTGGAGGCAGTGAGTGACTGTTAGGGATTCGTCTCTCCCGGTATAGGGAGTTGATATCGCACAGTGATCGGTTGGTCATTACCATAAGTCCCTGGCCAAGGCTAATTGAGAATTACTGATAGATTGATCGGTAGATTCTCGGATGGTGATAGAGTCATACCGACACGACTTGTACGGTCATTGTAAGTGCACGGCGGCGCCCCGGTCGTCAATCCGACGTCGGAAACGCGGAAACGATGATTTACTTTAACTTTTGAACCGGCACCACCACGCACTTTTAACCCGGATCGGGCCATTAATCTAGTCCTAGCTAATAAGAGAAGGGGGTAGAGAGATATACCGAGCGATCCATGTCCTCCGGTCTTCTCGTCGTCGTCCCGATCTGCCGCGGAATGTCCGGTCTCCACCTCCTCGCCGGAAGGGCACCACATCGCTGGCTTCTTTTACGGGCTCACGCCTCTGGTCCGAGGCAACTCGGGCATGAAGCTGGCGAGTCGACGTGCCCAAGGTTTTCTGTAGAATAGTGTAGTGACTATATATGTCTCGGGGGGTTGAATTTGCCATGTATTGGTGGAGGTAATGAAGTGATAGCATTTTTAGATGAACTTGGGGATTTTTCCAAGCATAAAGAGATGAAAAACCCCCACTCCAAATTGGGACAGCCCCCTCCCTCTTAGTGGCTGGCCTCTACAAGAGGAGAATGAGTGTGGGAAAAAATCCAAGAGAGGGTGGTGGAATAATGCAAGAGAATAAGGATAATCATGAAGTGAAATGATCTTAACCATAATCACACTCCAAGAACAAATCAACTCCCATCACTAAAAGTGAAACCATCATGAACCCACAAGTCAAGCCATGATGACTAAAGAAAGTCAAGCAATCATGGAGCAACAATATGCAAAGACAACCCTCCAAAATGCTTATTTGCACAATTGCAAATAAGCCATCCTCCACCAATCTTCAGCCATTGAAAGATACAAAGAAATATGGCCGAAACGGAAAGCAAACTGGCAACTCCAAAAACTGATCCCGTAATAAATTACAGGAAAACCCCGATACTGTATATACATACCTGCATTTGTATTCCGACCGAAATACAAATGCTATGAGACAAATCTACACTGTACAATACTAGGATCCGGCTTAAACCAAAGCCCACTAATATTATCCGTCCGATCATGATCCGTGCAATACCGCACGTATCTGATCGAACCCTGCCATATCTCCATACGGCCTCTACAGCGTTTCGCCCGAAACTTGAGAAACTGGTGTGTGGGGGACTCTAAAGACTCGTCAACACCTTGGTAGTGGATTTAACCACTAGCACGTCAGAGGTATTAGCCTATACGTAACGGGCTACCAGGTATTGACCAAAAAGGACGTCGATGAGCAAACTCATCCTGACACCCTACTGAGCCTGTCAGTGATAATATCCGTACAGTCTGGTCCGTTCGTCTATGAGCATCGTATGGCGGGCCTAGGGGGTTGGTAAAAGTCAGACACCCAAAAGCGGTACAAGTCGGGTCGGAGTGTAGCCCAGAACACCCTGAGATACTACTGGAATACCTACCAGTAAATCTCCTGCCTTGGCCAAGGACTTTCATTTACTGGCTCTCTTAGACACAGCGCGACCTCACCCCCAATACCGGGAGAGACGAACCCCTGCAGATCCGCTCACTGCCTCTATGTGGCTCAGGACTGTACCCAACTAAAACCTGTTTGCACGTCTCCTTTGAGCGTGGTAGGGTAGTAATCAAAGTACAGTGGGAACTCACACGAGATAAATGACGATCTCAGGTGGATGAACTAACATGTACACATGTCACCAGGGAACTGCTATCTGAAGTCAGGTATAAGACCAACTAGCATATTCCCGGCGAGTCCTGTCCGGTGTACTCATAACCCAATGAGCACCTGTATACATCTTAGGTGAACCAACTGACACCAGTGGCTTGTGAGACCGGCCACCGCCCCTCGTCGGGGTCTCGACTGTATACACTAGTCTACTCTGGAGTATCGATGCCCTGTCTCGAAACTCCCACGACTAGGGACCTTTTAAGGATGTGCTTATAGACTACCAGCTCTCACGTATATGATCGCCCTCATGCTGCTGGCAGTCAAGCAAGAATCCTAGGGGACTATCAACGTGTAATAGCGACCTGTAAGGTCACCTAAAGCAGTACACGATGATAAAAGTAAACCAGATAACATACTATCATCTTGAGTAAGACTGTCCTACCAGGATAGGTCCTCCCTTAATCATTGCAATCACGTGCCTGTGATCCAATAATTGACTCTGAGGGCACTATCTCCAACAATCTCCCACTTGCACTCAAGGCTAATTATTGCGATGTCGCATACTCACAGCCCGTGTGATACCGAACACCCAACTCCTCTACTTGTCAGTCTCACAAAGCTCGTTTGCGAAACTAATGCGTTCGAGGAATAGCCTTAGTGAGTGGATCCGCTCTGACGTTTCTTTCTATGTCTCTCTATATCTCAAGTTCGTGGAGAAACCCATCTCCTGAAATGAGCAATACCTGTCTTAGAATATGTCTGGATGTTTGATGGGACCTAGCTCATAGATGAACTCCAAATCCAAACTTCTTAGATTGTATCGTCAACTGAAGTTAATCAGTATCCTGCGCTATGCCTCCCTCGGTATTTCCTTGGACCACCTGTCCAAAATACTGCCCCTCGTCAGAAGGAAAACTATAACTCTGACAACCTCCCTGTCGTCTAAGTCACCTTGGTAGCCTGGAATGATAACTGTCTCCCGAATGAGGCTCATATCCCTAGAACATCCACTTATGTTCTAAAACTGCTTCCGACTGTTTCTCCAGGATTGGATCAATGTCAACTTATTGCATCTAGTGCAAAAACAATATCTGGTGTGGTACTTGACATCTCATGATTGACTCAATTGCCTAAGCAACTGATCTGCCAATCATGCACATCCCTCTCCCATTTAGTCTGTAAGACACCTTTAGAGAGGGTGACTCCATAACCTGCAGGTACACTACCGTGCCAGGAGTCGTCCATTTTAAATACTCTTAGAATGCTGTCTAAGTACCCTTAATTGGAAAACCACCCAAATCTAGATCTAAAACCATAGATCTAGTAACCAGTATGTCTGATATAATGTCCAAGTCCCATGTGGAGAAACCACTGTGTGACAACCAAAGTATAACCGATCGTAGTATAGGAATATCACTTCCTACTCTGTGTATGTCATCCAAATACCAGGACATCACACCCTACTACCTTCTTAACAGATCCATCCCCTATTCTGATGAAGTCAAATTTATGACTGTCATGTCAGAAATAGATGATCTATCTCCGCTACATCTGCTTTAGTCTATAAATAGACATAAGCCACTTGTCCACCAATGCTTCCGCTGCTCCCACTGACCACGACAACCCTCTGGCAGAGTCATATAGACGTACACTTCTAAAGCTAGTTTAGAACGACGCTATACTCATCCTCCTGCCGGGTCTAACGGTCTGGAACAACCGCAATGGCAAGTCTGGATAAACAAGAACTTCCCTGTCACCGTCCTTGAGGCTACCGGAGTACCTCTCGGGTGCCTGAAGTTACCCACCTTATCTGCGGAGTGGCCAATGGAATGTCAAACCAGATTGAATTTTTAGGTTCCTATCAAATCTTCAGTAATCGCTTGTGGTTCTGGAATCACTTCCAGTTCTACCATACTCCCACTACTGTTTTCTGAAAAAAATCCATTTTTATTAAAACTGTGGCGAGTCTAGAACAATATCACTATTGATCTTCCAAATGGTAGAAAGTCAACCCTCGTCACAGCCTGGGTCAGCCCACAAACTGCCATTACAGAAACATGCCTTGAGTTATCCAGAGTCTAGTTTTAAGCATAGGCCGGACAACTCCCCGTACCTTAACATCGTTAAGATATGAACTGTTCTATATCCAATATAGAAATATAGGCACTGATTTAATTGAACCAGATTCAAATCATGCAGCTGTCTCCAGTGCATGTCAACTAAATGGAAGGAGGCCGATCAGCGTTACTCAACTTAGGAATGCTTCCAATTATGAGTAACCTGAAAGAGAAGCAAGTTCTCTTAATCATTACTATCAACTGAATACCACACACAAGTATCTACATCTTCGATCACCTTGAAGAATTCCGATACTTGCAACACCTAGTTCTCTACTTTATTCAGATACCTATAACTTCTCAAAACTTAGACCTTGTGTTTCTACAAAACACCTGTCTAAAAGCTAGAGAAGTCATAAGTAAACCGAATATAGTACGAGAACCAACCCCTTTGTCCTCATGGATGTTGGACAACATACAATACTCTGTATAAGTCTCTTGAGTCTAATAACTCATTCCCTGTGTGTCGTAGGTCGAAAACTGTACTTATGGTTAAGAAGAATTACACCGTCGTTCAATGCTCCTTACCTAACCATCCACTGATATTGGTAAATGTCATAGACATAATTTCAAAAAGGTATATCTCACTCTATGAAAATAGACGTACAGATATATCAATTTGAAATTGGTGCATAACGACGGATATTCAAAACCAATTATTTGCCGTCCGGCAAACAACCCAGGTGACTTCCTCAAATATCACCAATTACAACGAATTCCGATATAATGAGGATGATCACCTAATTCCCAATAACTTACTCCTACTCATCATCTGTAAAACCATACAAACGTGAGAATCATACCTGGTAAATACATACCCTGGAGCAAGTGTCTAATTGGGAAATCAGTTTTCTATTAACAGTACACAGTGAAACTGAAACATTGAAATGTTTCGTAGGGGTATTCGGGTATTCCTAGTAATGCCTCTTCCATTATCCAGATTCACGACTGTAACCGTATAATTCTTTGCCACCTCTCCAAATCCCTTTATATGTCTTTAGTCATTACCTTCTGTACACCCCTTTAGGCCAAATGGTTTTCTTCCTTCCCTACCATTCGGCACCAGCCTATAGTTTGGAAGAAGACTATCCAATAATCATAATGGATGTACTGTCCTAATCCTAGGAGCACTCGCAATGCGAGAGAAGGTGAGAATAAAAGACAACCGAATAAACCTTATTCCTATTTCTCCCGAACCAGAATCCATCCCCGAACTGGAACAAGTTCCTTTCGAGTTCATATATGACCATACGATGGAGTATCCAATAAATTGTGGATCTTCGTAGTGATACGGAGTGTCCTGGAGAAATACAAAGGTGAAGTGGCAGTGGTAATGAAATAACTGGTTTGGTCGTGAACATCTGTCGCAATTTACTTTGCTCTCTTTCTAATCCCTTTCTTTGTCTTTACATAATACCTTCTGTACACCGTTTAGGCTAATTGGTTTTCTTCATTTCCTACCGGTCGGCACCTGCCTATGGTTTGGAAGAAGACTATCCAATTTGCGTAATAGGTGTACTATCTCCTTAACTAAGGAGTACTCGCAACCTGAGAGAAGGTAAAAGGAAAAGACAACTGAATAGTCCTATTCGTTTTCTCCAGAATCGGAAACCATCCTCGAATAAATTCCTTCGAGTTCGTATATAACCATACGATGGTTTGGTTAAATGGAAGTGGACGTTCGTAGTAATACGGGGTGTCCTGGAGAAAAGGGTAAAAGTAGGAGTGGCAATGAGGTTTGCAACTCTGACAATCCAAAAGCCAGTGTTTAAGAAAGTTCGGTTAATTTTGGTCTCTGAGTCATAGTCTAGGGTCGGGTCAATGGTCGCTGCCAAAGAGAGAGAGAAAAGAAACACTCAGCGTGCACTCTAACCTAGATCAGAATGGTTACCAATTTATCTAATCTGGAAACCTCCCACTGTACCGTCAAATTCTCCTCCAAACCTGAAAGAAGAATTAGTCGGGATCACCCGAGGACTAAACCAACTCATCAGTTGAAATCAGGATCCAACTATCATCGCATGATAGCGTGACGGAATCCGCTCACGTTATCACACTCCAGAAGTTATGCGCATATCTGGCAAGTTTTGGTTTCTTTAGAAACTCCCGATGTGGATTTTTGCCCCATGCTCTTATGACCTTGACTAAGGCCAACAAATCATAAGTCAGATGTCAAGTTCTACACGTCATTGTCCAGGTTAATTTGAACCCACCCGTACAAGCCCTTGACTAGGGCCAACAAGGCTATACGACTGTCCCAAACCAACGCATCTATCTATGCAGCATATGAATACCCAATAGCTACCAAACACTGTGCCTTGACTATGGCCAACAAACACAGCTTGAATACTATTGACTATCCATATGAAACGACGGAGGGTTACGAATGGTTTCTGGCGAAAACCTTTAACGTAATGAACATGATATCGTTGAAGGAACGGATAGCTTTTTAGAAAAATATAGTGACGAAAACCTTTACTAAAGAGGTCACTCCCGGTGAAGGGATCCCGGCCCTTGCCTCGCCAACTGAGGAGCAGGATATTCCAACTGAATACCACTGTGCAAAACAAAAGTGAACGTCCTTGCAATAACAGCCTTTTTGAAAAGGTGTTCCAACAACATCAGAATAGGTTTGTTTTTAACTTGCAATTATCCGAATCAACGCAGTCCCATCAATTGATCACACCAATAAAGAACGAAAATAATGACGTACGTATATGCCATCCGCATTCGCTACTGGGTCCCGTCATTACCCGTTAGGTTAGCTAACTAACGACAGAGCGGGGACTGGACTAGCACGGATGCAAAACATATACAACATCTACTAGTATATATATAATATATAATTTTTCGCTCAAGGCGTGATAAAATGCAACATCACAGAAATGTACAGCATCACAGAACAATACAGATATCTAGGATCCCCAGGTTTCACAGAGCCGCTACTGAAACCCGACGTTCCCCTGGTCGTGTGGATAGCCTGTGCAATGAAATCCTAGACCCCTACGGGCGCGGCAAGTTACCCGCCAAAACCTGAAGCGAGGCAGCCCCCTTCAGCAACGTGAATGGACCACCCAGCACTTCACGGAATCCGGTAACTTGGGCACCCCTCTTGGGTCAACCTGTATCCCCTACGAGTGCGGCGAATAGCCCGCCAATTCTAGAATGAAGCCCTCTCCATCTCAATGCCATGAGATGCGGGCCCGTTTCCCTCTAGAACCCGGCTATCTGTGCACCCTTCCGCGGGGCAATCATAGTACAGAAAGTAAAATATACATACAACTGGTACATCGACCGCAACCTGGTCGTGCCCCAAAAGAATAATATACAAACAGGCAGTGACGATAGTCCACATGTCGGACGCTCGCCCCGCAATATCAAATGTACATAATACAACAAAAAATGTACTAGCATTGCATCCAGGCTATCCCCCTCGACCAATCCGCAACATCACAGCACAATCACAGAACATCAACGTGAATGTCACGTTCGCAAATCCGTCTAACCGGGCTATAGCAGTTAGACAGGATTTACCGATCATGTGACATTCACGGTCGCAGATATAATGTATGAACTAATGTGTTTAAAATTTTCGATCGATCAAATTTTACCCAAGTGGGCCCCCTAGCACTACTGTAGCACTTAAAGAAATTCTGGGCCCAAAAAGAATATGCCAAAACCCCAATTTCCCTGTCCAAGATCCTCTGTAAAAAATTGGTCCAGTGAGGAGGCTAAGTGGCGGCGGAACCGCGGCCCAAGCATGGGTTTGGCCGCGGTTCCGCGGTGGTATAGTGAGATCACGCGACCAAATTTTCACAGAGTTCTTAGAATTCCCTACATAGTATTCTGCAACTACCTGAAAAATTTTTGGAGCCAAAAAAATTTCGACAGAAACCTGATGCTTTTGAAAATGCGGTTTTCGAATTTTGTTCGATCTGAAATGTAAACACATTAGACCAAGCTAGACTAGGTTAATGGCGTGGCTCTGATACCAGTGTAAGTGCACGGCAGCTCCCCGGCCGTCAATCCGACACCGGAAACGCTGAAACGATGGTTTCCTTTAACTTTTGAACCGGCACCACCGCGCACTTTTAACCCGGATCGGGCCATTAATCTAGTCCTAGCTAACAAGAGAAGGGGGTAGAGAGATATACCGAGCGATCCGTGTCCTCCGGTCTTCTCGTCGTCGTCCCGATCTCCCGCGGAATGTCCGGTCTCCTCCTCCTCGCCGGAAGGGCACCACATCGCTGGCTTCTTTTACGGGCTCCCGCCTCTGGTCCGAGGCAACTCGGGCATGAAGCTGGTGAGTCGACGTGCCCAAGGCTTGCTGTAGAATAGTGTAGTGACTATATATGTCTCGGGGGGTTGAATTTGCCATGTATTGGTGGAGGTAATGAAGTGATAACATTTTAGATGAACTTGGGGATTTTTCCAAGCATAAAGAGATGAAAAACCCCCACTCCAAATTGGGACAGCCCCCTCCCTCTTAGTGGCCGGCCTCTACAAGAGGAGAATGAGTGTGGGAAAAAATCCAAGAGAGGGTGGTGGAATAATGCAAGAGAATAAAGATAATCATGAAGTGAAATGATCATAACCATAATCACACTCCAAGAATAAATCAACTCCCATCACCAAAAGTGAAACCATCATGAACCATCATGAACCCACAAGTCAAGCCATGATGACTAAAGAAAGTCAAGCAATCATGAAGAAACAATATGCAAAGACAACCCTCCAAAATGCTTATTTGCACAATTGTAAATAAGCCATCCTCCACCAATCTTCAGCCAATGAAAGATACAAAGAAATATGGCCAAAACGGAAAGCAAACTGGCAACTCCAAAAACTGATCCCGTAATAAATTACAGGAAAATCCCGATACTGTATATACATACCCGCATTTGTATTCCGACCGAAATACAAATGCAATGAGACAAATCTACACTGTACAATACTCGGATCCGGCTTAAACCAAAGCCCATTAGTATTATCCGTCCGATCATGATCCGTGCAATACCGCACGTATCTGATCGAACCCTGCCATATCTCCATACGGCCACTACAGCATTTCGCCCGAAACTTGAGAAACTGGTCTGCGGGGGACTCTAAAGACTCGTCAACACCTTGGTTGTGGATTTAACCACTAGCATGTCAAAGGTATTAGCCTATACGTAACGGGCTACCAGGTATTGAACAAAAGGGACGTCGATGAGCGAACTCATCCTGACACCCTACTGAACCTGTCAGTGACAATATCCGTAGAGTCCGGTCCGTTCGTCTATGAGCATCGCATGGCGGGCCTAGGGGGTTGGTAAAATTCAGACCCCCAAAAGCGGTACAAGTTGTTGGATATAGTGCCCTCAGAGTCAATTATTGGATCATAGGCACGTGATTGCAATGATTGAGGAGGACCTATGCCGGTAGGACAGTCTTAATCAAGATGATAGTATGCTATCTGGTTTATCTTTATCATTGTGTACTGCGTAAGGTGACCTTACGAGTCGCTATTGCACGTTGATAGAGCCCCTAGGATTCTTGCTTGACTACCAGCAGTATGAGGGCGATCATATACGTGAGAGCTGGAGTCTATAAGCACATCCTTAAAAGGTCCCTAGTCGTAGGAGTTTCGAGACAGGGCATCGATACTCCAGAGTAGACTAGTGTATACAGTCGAGACCCCGACGAGGGACGGTGGCCGGTCTCACAAGCCACTGGTGTCAGTTGGTTCACCTAAGATGTATACAGGTGCTCATTGGATTATGAGTACACCGGACAGGACTCGCCGGGAACCTGCTAGTTGGTATTATACCTGACGTCAGATAGCAGTTCCCTGGTGACATGTGTACTGGTTAGTTCATCGACCTGAGATCGTTATTTGTCTCGTGTGAGTTCCCACTGTACTTAGATTACTACCCTACCACGCTCAAAGGAGACGTTCAAACAGGTTTTAGTTGGGTACAGTCCCGAGCCACATGGAGGCAGTGAGCGGATCTGCAGGGGTTCGTCTCTCCTGGTATTGGGGGTGAGGTCGCGCTGTGTCTAGGAGAGCCAGTATATGAAAAGTCCTTGGCCAAGGCAGGAGATTTGCTGTTAGGTATTCCAGTAGTATCTCAGGGTGTTCAGGGCTACACTCAGACACGACTTGTACCGCTATTGGGGGTCTGACTTCTACCAACCCCCTAGGCCCGCCATGCGATGCTCATAGATGAACCGACCGGACTGTACGGATATTGTCACTGACAGGCTCAGTAGGGTGTCGGATGAGTTCGCTAATCGACGTCCGTTTTGGTCAATAGCTGGTGGCCCGTCACGTATGGCTGATACCTCTGACGTGCTAGTGGTTAAATCCACAGCCATAGTATTGACGAGTCTTTAGAGTCCACCACACACACAGTTACTCAGGTTTCGGGCGAAACGCTGTAGAGGACGTATGGAGATATGGCAGGGTTCGATCAGATACGTGCGGTATTGCACGGATCGTGATCGGACGGATTTTACTAGCCGGCTTTGGCTTAAGCCGGATCCTAGTATTAGACAGTGTAGATTTTGTCTCTTTGCATTTGTGTTTAGTGGGAATACAAATGCGGGCATGTATTTACAGTAGCGGGGTTTTCCTGTAATTTATTACAGGATAAGTTTTCTGAAGTTGCCAGTTTACATTCCGTTCCGGCCGGTTTTCCTTTGTTCCTTCGCGGACGGACTTTTCGATGTAGGGGTTATTTGCAAGTTTGCAAATAACATTTGTGGAGGGGTTTCTTGCATTTGTGGCTTCTATCATCATGAGATTCCATTTTAATCTCATGTCTTGCATTAAATGAGAAAGAGATTGAGTTGGATTGGTTTTTGACCTTGGTGTGACTTTTATCCTTTTATTTTGATCATACATATTCTCTTTTGCTTGATAGATTCTCTCTCTCTCTACCATTTCTTGCTTTGCCGGCCACTGGAGAGGGGAGTGAGTGAGAGTGGTTCATTTTTGTGAGGAAATTTCTATCATCTCATATTTCCTCTACTTCTCTACTTGCCACAAAATCTCTCCAAAGTTCATTCTTCACTTCCTCCATCCATGGCAACTTCTATACCCCAAAGAGACATGGTTTCTACACTTGCCTACAGCATTCCTTGGACGTGTCGGCTAGCCAACTTCGAGCCCGAGTTGCCTCTGTCAAGAGGTGGGAGCCCGTAAACGAACCCGGCTACGTGGTGCCCTTTCCGACGAGGAGGTGACGGATGGAGATTCCGCGGGAGATCGGAGTGGAGACGAAAACCGAAGGACACGGATCGCTTGGTATAACTCTCTACCCGTCTTTTAGTTTGCTAGAAGCTAGGTTAATGGCCCGATCCGGGTTAAAAGTGCGCGGTGGTGCCGGTTTGCTAGTTTGCAAAGTTTTTCGTTTCCGCCTTTCCGGCGTCGGATCGACGGCCGGGGCGCCGGATCGACGGCCGGGGCGCCGCCGTGCACTTACATTGGTATCAGAGCCAGGTTATTAACTTAGCCTAGCTTGCTCTAACGTGTTTAGAACTCGATCGAACAAAAAAATCCCAAAAACCGTATTTTCCAAAGCACAATTTTCTGTCGAATTTTTTTTGGCTCCAAAAATTTTTCAGGTTGTTGCAGAATACTGTGCAGGGAATTCTAAGCACTTTGTGAAAAATTGGTCACGTGATCTCACCATACCACCGCGGAACCGCGGCCAAACCCATGCTTGGGCCGCGATTCTGCCGCGCTTTTGACTGTTCATTTGACCAAATTTTTGCAGAGAGCTTTTGAGTTGAAAATGGGGATTTTGGGATATTCTTTTTGGGCCCAGATTTTCTGTGAGTGCTACAGTACTGCTAGGGGCCCACTTCGCTAAATTTGTTCGATCGGATATTTTAAACACATTAGTTCACAGTATTTACATTATATCTGCGACCGTGAATGTCACTTGATCGGTAAATCCTGTCTAACTGCTATAGCCCGGTTAGACGGATTTGCGAACGTGACATTCACGTTGATGTTCTGTGTTGTGCTGTGATGTTGCGGATTGGTCGTGGGGGATAGCCTGGTTGCAATATTAGTACAGTTTTGTTTTATATGTACATTTGATATTGCGGGGCGAGCGTCCGACATGTGGACTGCCGTCACTGCCTGTTTGTATTATTCTTTTGGGGCACGACCGGGTCGAGGTCGATGTACCCGTTGTATGTATATTTTACTTTCTGTACTAGGATTACCCCGCGGTAGGGTGCACGGATAGCCGGGGTTCTGGAGGATAACAGGCCCGCATCTCATGGCATTGAGACGGAGGGGGCTTCACTCTAGAATTGGCGGGCTATTCGCCGCACTCGTAGGGGGTATAGGTTGACCCAGGAAGGGTGCCCAAGTTACCGGATTCTGTGAAGTGCTGGGTGGTCCATTCACGTTGCTGAAGGGGGCTAACTAGCTTCAGGTTTTGGCGGGTAACTTGCCGCGCCCGTAGGGGTCTAGGATTTCATTGCACAGGCTATCCACACGACCAGGGGAACGTCGGGTTTCAGTCGCGGCTCTATGAAACCCGGGGATCCCAGATATCTGTATTGTTCTGTGATGCTGTACATTTCTGTGATGTTGCATTTTATCATGCCATGAGCGAAAATTATATATTATATATATACTAGTAGATGTTGTATATGTTTTGCATCCGCGCTAGTCCAATCCCCGCTCTGTCGTTAGTTAGCTAACCTAATGGGTGATGATGGGACCCAGTGCCGAATGCGGATGGCATATACGTACGTCATTATTTTCGTTCTTTATTGGTGTGATCAATTGATGGGACTGCGTTGATTCGGATCAATGCAAGCTAAACAAACATATTCTGATGTTGTTGGAACATTTTTCAAAAAGCTGTTATTGCAAGGACGTTCACTTTTGTTTTGCACAGTGGTATTCAGTTGGAATATCCTGCTCCTCAGTCGACGAGGCAAGGGCCGAGATCCTTTCACCGGGAGTGACCCCTTAGACAAAAGTTTGCGTCAGGGCAATAACTTCACTATAGCCGATTACTTTTGCTTTGCTTCGTGGTATTCAGTTGGAATATCCTGCACCTCATTCCACGGCGAAAGAGCCGAGATCCCTTCACCCGGAGTGACCTCTTTAGCAAAGGTTTTCGTTACTATATTTTTATAAAAAGCTATCCGTTCCTTCAACGATATCAAGTTCATTACGTTAAAGGTTTTCGCCAGAAACCATTCGTAGCCCTCCGTCGTTTCATATGGATAGTCAATAGTATTCAAGCTGTGTTTGTTGGCCAAAGTCAAGGCACAGTGTTTGGTAGTTGTTGGTTATTCATATGCAGCATAGATAGATGCGTTGGTTTGGGACAGTCGTATAGCCTTGTTCGCCAAAGTCAAGGGCTTGTGCGGGTGGGTTCAAATCAACCTGGAGAACGACGGGTAGAACCTGGCATGTAACTTAAGATTTGTTGGCCAAAGTCAAGGTCATAAGAGCATGGGGCAAAAATCACATCGGGAGTTTCTAAAGAAACTGAAACTTGCCAGATATGCGCATACCTTCTGGAGTGTGATGACGTGAGCGGATTCCGTCACGTTATCATGCGATGATAGTTGGATCCCGATTCCCACTAATGAGTTGGTTTATTCCTCGGGTGATCCCGGCAAATTCTTCTTTCAGGTTTGGGGAAGAATTTGACGTTACAGTGGGAGGTTTCCAGATTAGATAAAGTGATAACGCTGAGTGTTTCTTTTCTCTCTCTCTTTGGCATCGACCATTGACCCGACCCTAGACTATGACTCAGTGATCAAGTTGACCGAACCTTCTAAACATTGGCTTTAGGATTGTCAGAGTTGCATACCTCATTGCCACTCTTACATTTACCCTTTTCTCCAGGACACCCCGTATTACTACGAACGTCCACTTCCATTGGACAAAACCATCGTATGGTTATATACGAACTCGAAAGAATTCGAGGATGGTTTCCGGTTCTGGAGAAAACGAATAGGACTATTCAGTTGTCTTTTCCTTTTACCTTCTCTCAGGTTGCGAGTACTCCTTGGTTTAGGAGATAGTACACCTATTACGCAAATTGGATAGTCTTCTTCCAAACCATAGGCAGGTGCCGACCGGTAGGGAATGAAGAAAACCAATTAGCCTAAACGGGGTACAGAAGGTATTAAGTTAAGACAAAGAAAGGGATTAGTAAGAGGGCAAAGTAAATTGCGACTGCTATTCACGACCAAACCAAGTATTTCTTCGCCAATCCTAAATCACCTTTGTATTTCTCTAGGACACTCCGTATCACTACGAAGATCCCAAGTTTATTGGATAATCTATCGTATGGTTATATACAAACTCGAAAGGAACTTGTTCCAGTTCGGGGATGGATCCTGGTTCAGGAGAAATAGGAATAAGGTTTATTCGGTTGTCTTTTATCTTCACCTTCTCTCGCATTGCGAGTGCTCCTAGGATTAGGACAGTACACCCATTATGCTTATTGGATAGTCTTCTTCCAAACCATAGGCTGGTGCCGAACGGTAGGGAAGGAAGAAAACCATTTGGCATAAAGGGGTGTACAGAAGGTAATGACTAAAGACATATAAAGGGATTTGGAGAGATGGCAAAGAATTATACGGTTATAGTTGTGAATGGGATAATGGAACAGGCATTACTAGGAATACCTAGATACCCCATCGAAACATTTCAATGTTTCAGTTTCACCGTGTACTGTTAAAAGAAAACTGATTTCCCAATTAGACACTTGCTCCAGGGTATGTATTTACCAGGTTTGATTCTCTCATCTATATGGTTTTACAGATGATGAGTGGGAGTAAGTTATTGGGAATTAGGTGATCATCCTCATTATATCGGAATTCGTTGTAATTGGTGATATTTGAGGAAATCGCCTGGGTTGTTTGCCGGACGACAAATATTTGGTTTTGAATATCCGTTGTTATGCACCAATTTCAAATTGATATATTTGTACATCTATTTTTATAGAGTGAGATATACCTTTTTGAAATTATGTCTATGACATTTACCTATATCAGTGGATGGTTAGGTAAGGAGCATTGAACAGCTGTGTAATTCTTCTTAACCATAAGTACAGTTTTCAACCTACGACACACAGTGAATGAGTTATTTGACTCAAGGGAATTATACAGAGTTATGTGTATTGTCCAGTGTCCATTAGGCCAGAGGGGTAGGTACTCGTACTATATTCGGTTTACTTATGACTTCTCTTGTTTTAGGCAGGTGTTTCGTAGAAACACAGGGTCTGAGTTTTGAGAAGTTATAGGTATAAGAATAGAGTAGAGAACCGGGTATTGCAAGTATCGGAATTCTTCAAGGTGATCGAAGATTTAGATACTTGTGTATGTATTCAGTTGATAGTAACGAGAACTTGCTTCTCTTTCAGGTTACTCATAATTGGAAGCATTCCTAAGTTGAGTAACGCTGATCGGCCTCTTTCCATTTAGTTGACATGCACTGGAGACAGCTGCATGATTTGAATCTGGTTCAATTAAATCAGTGCCTCTGTTTCTGTATTAGATATAGAACAGTTCATATCTTGACATTGTTAAGATACGGGGAGTTGTCCGGCTTATGCTTAAAACCAGACTCTGGACAACTCAAGGCACGTTTCTGTAATGGCTGTTTGTGGGTTGACCCGGGCTATGACGAGGGTTGACTTTCTACCATCTGGAAGATCAATAGTGATATTGTTCTTAACTCGCCACAGTTTTAACAAAAATGGATTTTTTTCAGAAAACAGTAGTGAGAGTATAGTAGAACTGGAAGTGATTCCAGAACCGCAAACGATTACTGAAGATTTGATAAAGAACCTAAAGATTCAATCTGGTTTGACATTCCATTGGCCCCTCCGCAGATATGGTGGGTAACCTCAGGCACCCGAGAGGTACTTCGGTATGCTCAGGGACGGTGGCAGGGAGGTTCTTGTTTACCCAGACTTGCCATTGCTGTTGTTCCAGACTGTGAGACCCGGCAGGAGGATGAGTATAGCGTCGTTCTAAACTGGCTTTAGAAGCGTATGTGTATATGACTCTACCAGAGGGTTGTCGTAGTCAGTGGGAGCAGTGGAAGCATTGGTGGACAAGTGGCTTATGTCTATTTATAGACTAAAGCAGATATAGCGGAGATAGATCATCTATTTCTGATGCGACAGTCATAGGTTTGACTTCATCAGAATAGGAGAAGGATCTGTAAAGAAGGTAGTAGGGTGTGATGTCCTGGTATTTGGACGACATACACAGAGTAGGAAGTGATATTCCTATACTACGATCGGTTATTCTTTGGTTGTCACACAGTGGTTTCTCCACATATGACTTGGATATTATATCAGACATTCTGGTTACTGGATCTATGGTTTTAGGTCTAGATTTGGGTGGTTTCCCAATCTGGGTACTTAGACAGCATTCTATGAGTATTTAGAATGGACGACTCCTGGCACGGTAGTGTACCTGCAGGTGATGGAGTCACCCTCTCTAAAGGTGTCTTACAGACTAAATTAGAGAGGGAAGTGCATGATTGGCAGATCACTTGCTTGGGCAATTGAGTCAATCATGAGATGTCAAGTACCACACCAGATGTTGTTCTTGCGGTAGATGCAATAAGTTGATATTGATCCAATCCTGGAGAAACATTAGGAAGCTGTTTTAGAACATAAGTGGATGTTCTAGGGATATGATAACGACAGCCTCCTTTAGAAGACGGTTATCATTCCAGGCTTCCAAGGTGACCTGGACGGCAGAGTGGTCATCAGAGTTATAGTTTTCCCTCTGACGAGGGGCAGTATTTTGGACAGGTGGTCAAGGTGGACACTGAGGGAAGGCATGGTGCAGGATACTGATTAAGTTCAGTTGACGATACAGTCTAAGAAGTTTGGATTTGGAGTTCATTTATGAGCTAGGTCCCATCAGATATCCAGACACATTCTAAGACAGGTATTGCTCATTTCGGGAGATGGCTTTCTCCGCGAACTTGAGATATAGAGAGACATAGAAAGAAACATCAGAGCGGATCCACTCACTGAGGCTATTCCTCAAACGCAATAGTTTCGCAAACGAGCTTTGTGAGACTGACTAGTAGAGGAGTTGGGTGTTCGGTATCACACGGGCTATGAGTGTGCGACATCGCAATAATTAGCCTTGAGTGCAAGTGGGAGATTGTTGGATATAGTGCCCTCAGAGTCAATTATTGGATCACAGGCACGTGATTGCAATGATTGAGGAGGACCTATGCCGGTAGGACAGTCTTACTCAAGATGATAGTATGCTATCTAGTTTATCTTTATCATCGTGTACTGCTTTAGGTGGCCTTACGAGTCGCTATTGCAGGTTGATAGAGCCCCTAGGATTCTTGCTTGACTACCAGCAGTATGAGGGCGATCATATACGTGAGAGCTGGAGTCTATAAGCACATCCTTAAAAGGTCCCTAGTCGTGGGAGTTTCGAGACAGGGCATCGATACTCCAGAGTAGACTAGTGTATACAGTCGAGACCCCGACGAGGGGCGGTGGCCGGTCTCACAAGCCACTGGTGTCAGTTGGTTCACCTAAGATGTATACAGGTGCTCATTGGATTATGAGTACACCGGACAGGACTCGCCGGGAACCTGCTAGTTGGTATTATACCTGACGTCAGATAGTAGTTCCCTGGTGACATGTGTACAAGTTAGTTCATCGACCTGAGATCGTCATTTGTCTCGTGTGAGTTCCCACTTTACTTAGATTACTACCCTACCATGCTCAAAGGAGACGTGCAAACAGGTTTTAGTTGGGTACAGTTTCGAGCCACATGGAGGCAGTGAGCGGATCTGCAGGGGTTCGTCTCTCCCGGTATTGGGGCTGAGGTCGCGCTGTGTCTAGGAGAGCCAGTACATGAAAATTCCTTGGCCAATGTAACGTTTTGAAAATCGTTTCGGTGAAATTTCAAAAAAAGGTAAAATAAGGGGTTTTTCTGTAAAAAGTCAAAATACAAATATCTTTATTATAAAATTAAATATACATATTCTAGCTATGTAATTGCTAGTATTTGGTGTTTATTGAGCCACTGGTGAAATTTCAAATTTTCCGAAATTAATTATTTTAATATTATTTTAAGCCGTCACTAATATATTTAATTAGGGAAAATTACAAATTGGAATGAGTTGAAACAAATTTTGTTCATCATAAAATATTAAATAAAATTTTATCATGTGGTTTTTGAAATGAAATCGTTTGCCAAAACGGTTTAGAAAATATTGAAGAAAAAGGCTTATTTTGTGAAAATAAAAGGGTTTTGGTGCATATTGTATTGGTGTTTGGTGTTCATTGCTCCACACACACACCCTCTCTTCTCACCCACTCACATGGCTGGCCCCACCACCACTTTCCAGCAGCCCTCTCTTAAAAAAAAGAAAGAAAAGAGAATGAATAGAATAATGAAGGCATGGAGTTAATTAAAAGAGGTATGGGCTTTTCTCTTCTTGTCTTGACTTCACAATCATTTCAACACTCACATTCTCTCTCCCCTCTCCAAAAATTCAGCCGAGCCTCCCCATGAGCAGCCCCAACAATTCTCCATCTCATTTTTCCCTCAAGAATCTTCTCATTTTCCATCAAAAATCCTTCCAAATTACTACTAATTCCTAGTTAAATCCTAACCCTTTATTCCTTAGCACAATCAAGGATGGATCTTGAGCAAGGTAGCTAATTTGGGAGGCTTAGTTTCATGTTGATCTACCAATTTGTGAGGTATAAAATCCTTTCCCTTAGGTTCAATTGTTGCTTAATTATCTTAATCTAGCTAATTAGGTGTTTAATTAGGTTTAATTGCTTATTTGGAAAAATTCAAGAAAAGGGTTTGTAAATCAAATTAGGGTTTCTTCATTGGGTATTGATCTTGATGTGGGGATTAACATGTTAATGTGATGCTAAAACTAACCTAGTTGCTAGTTTACTAATTGATGCTTGTAATTGTTAAAATTGGAATTTTATGCAAACTAGGTTTTGGAAATTTATTGCAAATGTTAGACTAAAAATCTAATTAGGTTTTTCATGACTTCATTAACATTATAAAATATAGTTTAATACTTTAGTTCATGAAAATCCAAGCTAAATTGTTGTTTGTGCATTTTTGTAATAAAATTGTTAAATTTGGGTATATTGTAAACTAGAATTTTGGAATTTATGGAAATTGATGAGAATAAATTATAGGAATGGTTTATATGACTTTGTTATGATATTTAATGAATATTGTGGCCGCTAGATTCGTTTAAATATCAAGATGTTGTATTAAAGCGGATAATTTTTGCTTATTAGGTTTTCGGAAAAATAGCTTTAAAGTGAATTTGAAGTTTTGGTGATTTTAACTTTTTTATATATATATTTAAGGTGTTGTGAAACCACGATTGATACGTTTGAGTTTTTCTCAATGGTTTGGCGTTTGTACGCCGATGTCGAGGGTTTTTGGGTTGATTTGTGAAAGCAACCATAGGTTTTGACCTATGTGGGATTCACGTGTCGTTTTGGTCATGAATCAGATTTTAATACGATACGGTGCGTTATGATATGTAGGTACCCCATGTGGACTTCGAGACGACAAGCAAGCGCGTGGCGACGTCGGCACCGGCGAACGAGGACCGGGTGAGTAGATTTATATCTACGGGGAGAAGTCGGGTGGATGGCGTATAGCACCCCCGCAGTTCGTGGTGATGTATACGAATATGTATACACACATATATATATTGTTTATTCATTGTTTGAGTATATTGATGATAATATGGATATTTGGTGTTCTTGGATATTTAGTGTCGCGAAACCCTAGAGTAGTGGTCGCACCACACATGCACACACCAACCCATACTGGCATACTTTCTTCTTTCATCTGTGCTTACGGGATTATACAGTTATGTGTTCACATGGGTATGGGACTATGTGTTCACATACGGATTTGAGGATGATACTTGGTATTTATGATGAGTCGATGAGATTTGATTTTGAGGCCGTGAGATCGGTGATATAGCAGGGTTCATATTTGAGATACGACATGACGTTGTAGCGAGTCCTTGACGTAGTGTTTCACACACGTGCATGCATACTCAGGCGGTATCAGTATTGTATTAGACGTAGATCAGTACCCCGATCATGATATTTGATAAAGAGGATGCCATGTGAATAGTATGAGGAATGTGATATTGACCCGTACCCAGATTTGGGGATGCCGTACGACGGATTTGCGTACGAGCTATATTTTGATGATTGATCCGCACTCTTGACTTGGGTTGTCTGATTATAGATATGGTATCGGATATGATATTATTGAGGCGGGATCACCGACTAATATATATACAGGTATGTAAATGGATCGACTCAGATGTTAGGAGGTTTCCTTACCTGTAGTCCAGCTTGTTAATTTAGTCCTTTAGTTTAGTTTAGTTGTTAGATTAGATTGGATTCTTACCTATTTCTAAAACTAACGAATCGTGGGTATTTTAAAGGACAGCCCAAGGGATCCTACGGATATTTCAAAAGACGTATCTTTTCACAAAAACACCGTAGCCCCTATTTTCAAAACCCCATGATTCGCGTTATTTCAAAAGGCACCATTTGTTGGATTTATATTAGGGTAATGCAGTTTAGTTATCATTGTGTCTAGTATTCCGTTCATTATTGCTGTTCGCTCTGCATCGCATACTTATGTTATAATTTCTTAATGCATTGTTGATATCATATTGTTAGGACACCAGCACCATTACCGATGATGCGTATGTACCACGTACACTTACTTGCCGGCTCACACGCATCTTCATCGGTAATTGCCATGTCACGTACACCTTAGAAAATATTGTTGCTTAACTTAGCTTGATAGCCAGTAGTTTGACATAATATTAGTGTACATACCTTATATGCCAGCTTAGATATTGTAGTTATTACTTGTCACTTCATGCATACTGTTATTCATTCTCATGCTTATATTCATGGTTTTACATGCTATTGATGATTCGGATTTCCATGATATTTTCTGGATTTGGAGGAAAACCGCAAAACATATATAAACTGATTTCTCTCTTTTTAAATAAAAGTGCGGTTTTTCCCATGATGTATGAGTCGTCCACCATGAGTTTGCTGATGGATTTCGAGACCCGATTCGAGGAGACGGATGAACCGTTTCGGGTACATGGTGGACCCGGTAAGGTGCCCCGGGGCAAGAAGCGCGTGATGATGACGATGTGAGCCTGGCAGGGGAGCACTACCTACCGGTGATTTTATCCGACACGTCGGATATCCGGAGGATACCGTCGTGGTCTTGAGATGGATGGTAGGGGCCGGTCTGGACTGACGGCGCCCTAGATATTGAGAATGTGATATTAAGATTTCGAGATATTCAGGTACAGAGACTGTGATACAGAGATATCGAGATATTGGGATTACGTTTTGTGCCGCTGCTAGGCACTGTTTTATGCTGATTTCATTATGATACCTCATTTTAAAAATACAAAGGAAATCTGACTAAATTATGAAAACAGTTCTTCATTTACATGTATTCTGTTTTCATGCATTCATACCTCATTCATATGATATATTGCTACCTGAGGCACTGACACGGGCACATGAGATTACACTCGGGTTAGATATTTACCCTAGCCTTGTTATAGGTTGCATGTTATATATATATTGAGGATATATTATGATCATTGATCTAGGTTGCGTTATTTATGCGATTTCTATTCGTAGATGTTTTTCTATTCACGAGTTGTCAACTCACCCCTGTTGTGCCCCAGTTTCTTGCAGGTTTGCCGTACAGGTTTCTTTACGGCTTGCGGGCATAGTTTCCTTCGGGTGAATTGCTTGTAGGTGGGTTTACTTGTATCGTACCCCCATTATATATCTTGTATATCATTATTCTGTTGTATGTAGAAGTTCCATCAACCAAACATGTATTTATTTTGAGATAGAGACCAGTGATGTTTTTCCTTCGACCTTAAAGTCACGCGTTTTATTTCTGTGGTTTTCTTATGGTTTTGAGTTTCCTTTTGAATTTTGATCCTCGCTGTTGGCGTTGTATATTATATTGCTTGTGTGTTTGTGGCCGTCGATTGACGAAGAGCTAGCTCCCGCTGGGGGATGCCTTTTTATTGATTTCGTATACTATTCATGTTGTATCCCGTTTGGGGGCCAGTATTTACAAAGGAGACTCTGCCGAAATTTTCAGTAAATTTTGATGTTCTTAAAAAACCGCATAATTCGGCTTATGCTATTAAAACTACTTGTTTTAAATTGGTTTTCCTTCACTCTACTATTTTTCTTGGTTTGGATTTCTGGGTTTTCGGTTTACTTAGATTACGTACGCCTCGAGGCGTTTCGTAGTTTAAGTGCCGGTCATGTTCCGTACTTTCGGGACGTGATAGCCAAGGCAGGAGATTTGCTGGTAGGTATTCCAGTAGTATCTCAGGGTGTTCAGGGCTACACTCCGACACGACTTGTACCGCTATTGGGGGTCTGACTTTTACCAACCCCCTAGGCCCGCCATACGATGCTCATAGACGAACGGACCAGACTGTACGGATATTGTCACTGACAGGCTCAGTAGGGTGTCAGGATGAGTTCGCTCATCGACGTCCCTTTTGGTCAATAGCTGGTGGCCCGTCACGTATGGCTGATACCTCTGACGTGCTAGTGGTTAAATCCATGGACATAGTACTGACGAGTCTTTAGAGTCCACCACACACACAGTTACTCAGGTTTCGGGCGAAACGCTGTAGAGGCCGTATGAAGATATGGCAGTGTTCAATCAGATACGTGCGGTATTGCACGGATCGTGATCGGACGGATTTTACTAGCCGGCTTTGGCTTAAGCCGGATCCTACTATTAGACAGTGTAGATTTTGTCTCTTTGCATTTGTGTTCAGTGGGAATACAAATGCGGGCATGTATTTGCAGTAGCGGGGTTTTCCTGTAATTTATTACGGGATTAGTTTTCTGAAGTTGCCAGTTTGCATTCCGTTCCGGCCGGTTTTCCTTTGTTCCTTCGCGGCCGGACTTTTCGATGGAGGGGTTATTTGCAAGTTTGCAAATAACATTTGTTGAGGGGTTTCTTGCATTTGTGGCTTCTATCATCATGAGATTCCATTTTAATCTCATGTCTTGCATTAAATGAGAAAGAGATTGAGTTGGATTGGTTTTTGACCTTGGTGTGACTTTTATCCTTTTATTTTGATCATACATATTCTCTTTTGCTTGATAGATTCTCTCTCCCTCTACATTTCTTGCTTGGCCGGCCACTAGAGAGGGGAGTGAGTGAGAGTGGTTCATTTTTGTGAGGAAATTTCTATCATCTCATATTTCCCCTACTTCTCTACTTGCCACAAAATCTTTCCAAAGTTCATTCTTCACTTCCTCCATCCATGGCAACTTCTATACCCCAAAGAGACATGGTTTCTACACTTGCCTACAGCATTCCTTGGACGCGTCGGCTAGCCAACTCCGTGCCCGAGTTGCCTCGGTCCAGACGTGGGAGCCCGTAAACGAACCCGGCTACGTGGTGCCCTTTCCGACGAGGAGGTGACGGACGGAGATTCCGCGGGAGATCGGAATGGAAACGAAGACCGAAGGACACGGATCGCTTGGTATAACTCTCAACACGTCTTTTAGTTTGCTAGAAGCTAGGTTAATGGACCGATCCGGGTTAAAAGTGCGCGGTGGTGCCGGTTTGCTAGTTTGCAAAGTTTTTCGTTTCCGCGTTTCCGGCGTCGGATCGACGGCCGGGGCGCCGCCGTGCACTTACACAAGTCGTGTCGGAGTGTAGCCCAGAACACCCTGAGATACTACTGGAATACCAACTAGTAAATCTCCTGCCTTGGCCAAGGACATTCATGTACTGGCTCTCCTAGACACAGCGCAACCTCATCCCCAATACCGGGAGAGACGAACCCCTGCAGATCCGCTCACTGCCTCCATGTGGCTCGGGACTGTACCCAACTAAAACCTCTTTGCACGTCTCCTTTGAGCGTGGTAGGGTAGTAATCAAAGTACAGTGGGAACTCACACGAGACAAATGACGATCTCAGGTCGATGAACTAACCTGTACACATGTCACCAGGGAACTGCTATCTGACGTCAGGTATAAGACCAACTAGCATATTCCCGGCGAGTCCTGTCCGGTGTACTCATAACTCAATGAGCACCTGTATACATCTTAGGTGACCAACTGACACCAGTGGCTTGTGAGACCGGCCACCTCCCCTCTTCGGGGTCTCGTCTGTATACACTAGTCTACTCTGGAGTATCGATGCCCTGTCTCGAAACTCCCACGACTAGGGACCTTTTAAGGATGTGCTTATAGACTACCAGCTCTCGCGTATATGATCGCCCTCATACTGCTGGCAGTCAAGCAAGAATCCTAGAGGCTCTATCAACGTGTAATAGCGACCTGTCAGGTCACTTAAAGCAGTACATGATGATAGAGGTAAACCAGATAGCATACTATCATCTTGAGTAAGACTGTCCTACCGGGATAGGTCCTCCCTCAATCATTGCAATCACGTGCCTGTGATCCAATAATTGACTCTGAGGGCACTATCTCCAACAATCTCCCACTTGCACTCAAGGCTAATTATTGCGATGTCGCATACTCACAGCCCGTGTGATACCGAACACCCAACTCCTCTACTTGTCAGTCTCACAAAGCTCGTTTGCGAAACTAATGCGTTCGAGGAATAGCCTCAGTGAGTGGATCCGCTCTGATGGTTCTTTCTATGTCTCTCTATATCTCAAGTTCGCGGAGAAACCCATCTCTCGAAATGAGCAATACCTGTCTTAGAATATGTCTGGATGTCTGATGGGACCTAGCTCATAAATGAACTCCAAATCCAAACTTCTTAGACTGTATCGTCAACTGAACTTAATCAGTATCCTGCGCCATGCCTCCCTCAGTATTTCCTAGGACCACCTGTCCAAAATACTTTCCCTCGTCAGAAGGAAAACTATAACTCTGACAACCACCCTGTCGTCCAAGTCACCTTAGAAGCCTGGAATGATAACTGTCTCCCGAATGAAGCTGTCGTTATCATATCCCTAGAACATCCACTTATGTTCTAAAACTGCTTCCGACTGTTTCTCCAGGATTGGATCAATGTCAACTTATTGCATCTAGTGCAAAAACAACATCTGGTGTGGTACTTGACATCTCATGATTGACTCAATTGCCTAAGCAAGTGAACTGCCAATCATGCACATCCCTCTCCCCTTTAGTCTGTAAGACACCTTTAGAGAGGGTGACTCCATCACCTGCAGGTACACTACCGTGCCAGGAGTCGTCCATTCTAAATACTCTTAGAATGCTGTCTAAGTACCCTTAATTGGGAAACCACCCAAATCTAGATCTAAAACAATAGATCTAGTAACCAGTATGTTTGATATAATTTCCAAGTCCCATGTGGAGAAACCACTGTGTGACAACCAAAGTATAACCGATAGTAGTATAGGAATATCACTTCCTACTCAGTGTATGTCATCCAAATACCAGGACATCACACCTTACTACCTTCTTAACAGATCCATCCCCTATTCTGATGAAGTCAAACCTATGACTGTCATGTTAGAAATAGATGATCTATCTCCGCTACATCTGCTTTAGTCTATAAATAGACATAAGCCACTTGTCCACCAATGCTTTCGCTGCTCCGACTGACCACGACAACCCTCTGGCAGAGTCATATAGACGTACACTTCTAAAGCTAGTTTAGAACAACGCTATACTCATCCTCCTGCCGGGTCTCACGGTCTGGAACAACAGCAATGGCAAGTCTGGGTAAACAAGAACTTCCCTGTCACCGTCCTTAAGGCTACCGGAGTACCTCTCGGGTGCCTGAAGTTACCCACCTTATCTGCGGAGTGGCCAATGGAACGTCAAACCAGATTGAATCTTTAGGTTCCTATCAAATCTTCAGTAATCGTTTGTGGTTCTGGAATCACTTCCAGTTCTACCATATTCCCACTACTGTTTTCTGAAAAAATCCAATTTTATTAAAACTGTGGCGAGTCTAGAACAATATCACTATTGATCTTCCCGATGGTAGAAAGTCAACCCTCGTCATAGCCTGGGTCAACCCAGAAACAGCCATTATAGAAACATGCCTTGAGTTATCCAGAATCTGGTTTTAAGCATAGGCCGAACAACTCCCCGTACCTTAACATCGTTAAGATATGAACTGTTCTATATCCAATATAGAAACAGAGGCACTGATTTAATTGAACCAGATTCAAATCATGCAGCTGTCTCCAGTGCATGTCTACTAAATTGAAGGAGGTCGATCAGCGTTACTCAACTTAGGAATTGTTCCAATTATGAGTAACCTGAAAGAGAAGAAAGTTCTCTTATTCTTTACTATCAACTGAATACCACACACAAGTATCTACATCTTCGATCACCTTGAAGAATCCCGATATTTGCAACACCTGGTTCTCTACTTTATTCATATACCTATAACTTCTCAAAACTCAGACCTTGTGTTTCTACGAAACACCTGTCTAAAAACAAGAGAAGTCATAAGTAAACCGAATATAGTAAGAGAACCAACCCCTTTGTCCTCATGGACGCTAGACAATATACAATACTCTGTATAAGTCCCTTGAGTCTAATAACTCATTCCCTGTGTGTCGTAGGTCGAAAACTATACTTATGGTTAAGAAGAATTGCACCGTCGTTCAATGCTCCTTACCTAACCATCCACTGATATAGGTAAATGTCATAGACATAATTTCAAAAAGGTATATCTCACTCTATGAAAATAGACGTACAGATATATCAATTTGAAATTGGTGCATAACGACGGATATTCAAAACCAAATATTTGCCGTCCAGCAAACAACCCAGGTGACTTCCTCAAATATCACCAATTACAACGAATTCCGATATAATGAGGATGCACCTAATTCCCAATAACTTTCTCCTACTCATCATCTGTAAAACCATACAGACGTGAGAATCTTACCTGGTAAATACATACCCAGGAGCAAGTGTCTAATTGGGAAATCAGTTTTCCATTAACAGTACACAGTGAAACTGAAACATTGAAATACTTCGTAGGGGTATCCGGGTATTCCTAGTAATGCCTCTTCCATTATCCAGCTTCACGACTGTAACCGTATAATTCTTTGCCACCTCTCCAAATCCCTTTATATGTCTTTAGTCATTACCTTCTGTACACCCCTTTAGGCCAAATGGTTTTCTTCCTTCCCTACAGTTCGGCACCAGCCTATGGTTTGGAAGAAGACTATCCAATAAGCATAATGGGTGTATTGTCCTAATCCTAGGAGCACTCGCAATGCGAGAGGAGGTGAGGATAAAACACAACCGAATAAACCTTATTCCTATTTTTCCCGAACCAGAATCCATCCCCGAACTGGAACAAGTTCCTTTCGAGTTCGTATATAACCATATGATGGAGTATCCAATAAACTGTGGATCTTCGTAATGATACGGAGTGTCCTGGAGAAACACAAAGGTGAAGTGGGAGTGGTAATGAAATACCTGGTTTGGTCATGAACATCAGTCGCAATTTACTTTGCCCTCCTTCTAATCCCATTCTTTGTCTTTACATAATACCTTCTGTACACCGTTTGGGCTAATTGGTTTTCTTCATTCCCTACCGGTCGGCACCTGCATATGGTTTGGAAGAAGACTATCCAATTTGCGTAATAGGTGTACTATCTCCTAAACTAAGGAGTACTCGCAACCTGAGAGAAGGTAAAAGGAAAAGACAACTGAATAGTCCTATTCGTTTTCTCCAGAACCGGAAACCACCCTCGAATAAATTCCTTCGAGTTCGTATATAACCATACGATGGTTTTGTCCAATGGAAGTGGACGCTTGATTGTAAAGAATTCTTGTTTGTGTAGTTGGAAATTGTAAAGAAATCACAACCAAAAATTATTTGACCGCAATCAACTACGGTGTCGGATGTAGATTGTAAGTGAGTGCGGATCGTCCACAGGGAAAGTGTAATCGTTCGTCTTTGGAATTAGATGAGTTGAAACTTTAAAGAAAACAAAAAAAAAACAATTCATGATTTATATTTGAAGTTCAAGAATTAGAAAATCTAGATCTAATAACAAGAAAAGATAGAATCAAGAATTGATAGTTTGATGATTTTTCCAAACCAAATATCAAGAATCTAAATGAGGCTCGTAGGAATCGATCGGATCTATAGATGTGATGTAATCTTACAATTACGTATTCTTATCCTTCGATGAATTGATACTAGATCGATGATGATCGATCGAGAATTAGGGATTTCTTATGAAACTAGGGTTTCATCTTATCCCTTATTCTATCGTCGATCTCATTCATATTCTAGCCTCTAGTAAATTCAAGAAACGATCGTAGATCCCTAATTTCGAGCGATCACAATCAAGAAAGCATCGCAACGAAACTAGGTCATCGATTCTTGAACATGCTAGGGTTTACAAGACTCGTAGGACTTAAGAATCGTATTAAGATTTGTTACATCATCATTCTACAATCGTCTCGACTCCTTTACGAGCGGAGTTTTACTCAAACATCACAACAAGAACAACAATTACAAATTGAGATCTAATCATGATGCAAGAATTAAAAGAAAGCAAGATTAAAGAATTTCACCTTTTATTTATATCAACAATTTAGTTACATTCGCTCAAGAACTACAAGAGGAAGAACTTGATCGTCGATTTGGCTTCGCTCGTCTCTGTGGATCGCGGATCGGCTTGGATCACTTGCCCGATTGAAGATCGGCTCGGCTCCTAAAAGGTTGAAGGCTTCTCACTTGATTTGATACTCAAGAACTTGGATTTGGAGTGGAATTAGGGTTAGGGTTTCGCACAAGCCTTGTCACTAGACTTGTGGAAGAAGATGATGAAAGAGGGAAAGATTAACTAAAATTGATTCCCTAAAGATTGATTAGCCTTTAACCCTAGGTCTAGGTTCCTATTTATAGATAACTAAACCCTAGATCTAGGATTTCAAATTCTAAGTTTCCCTCCTAAAGTTTGTTGAAGAAATTCAAATTTCCCTCCAAAAGTTAGTTAGGGGAGAAGCTTCTAGATGTGATTAGTTAGGAGGGAGCTTCTAGAAGAGGATTAGTTAGGAGCTTAATTAAGATTAGCCTTGCTTAATCTTCTTTGCTGATCTGGCAGTAGCTTCTGGAGAATTTTGGAATTTGACGTATCACAATGAGGTGTAGGCCCTGGGATGAGAATTGTACACTGAAAATTAGCTGATGACGTGGCAAAAGAGCGGCGGATCCGCGGCTCTTTGGAGTCTTCATGGCTCTGGCTTTCTGGTACAGGCTTGGGCTGATGTATGGGCCTTTATTATATATGTTGAATTTAATATCTCCTTCTGAAATGCTACCAGATCTGAAATTATTGAGTTGGCGTAATTTTTGATCAGCTCTTTTGTTTTTCTTCCGTATTTTCCTGCACAGACTCAAGACAAGTGTTGCGCAAATACAGAAATGATGCGATGCCATGAAATGCGGTTAATTTCCCTTAAAGTGTCGGTTTAAAAGTCTAATACATGAAATCTGATATTTTACGACTGATTTGCTAATATGTGAAATATGAATACCGAACACTTCTAAATGAGTGCAAATGTTAGGGAAATTGCCGTGTTAAAAAAACATTATTTTCGACTGATCAAATACCCCCAAACTTAATTTCGATCGTCTCGAGCGAATGTTTTATTAAAAAGAGAAGGAGAAAATAAAGAAAGAGAAAAAAAAAAAACTAACTAGCACACTTTCGTAGGCAACATGATTTCACTGAGCACGTGCAACAAGCCTTTAAACCTCTAGGTGTCCCTAGTAGGAGGAGTGTTGTCTCCTGAGGGTTTTCAGCGGATTGCACCCACGAAATCCAATAATAAAAGGAAGATCATGAATATTACATTTAAAGAAAAGAATCGTAAAAGAAAGACTTTGAAAATTAGGGTTTTCAACTAAGCTAGCTTTTCGGTTGTTATGAGCCCTATCTTAATGGTCATGAAAAGATATTAGAAATCACGTCCTCCCTCAATAAAACATCGTCTTATTCTTCATTCCTATCTTTCTTCCAAACATCGATCATATAACCCTGCGTGTGTGTAAAGACATCCCTACACCCGGAGAATTCAATTCAAGCTATCATACTCTTGCCCATCAGCCTCAGTACTTTTTAATTAATGAATATTTAGATGAGATTGCTCACACACTTTCATGCGACCGTTAATACTTCTTGAGGTACTAATCGACCGATTACTCCTGTGCTTGCTTACTTGGTGTATTTTCCTCGTCTTGCACCACCTCAGGCATAGCAGTGACTCCCAGACCAGTTGGCCTTAGGGCACTAGGTGAAGAGGCACCCTCGCTATATTTTTTTTATTGCCCTCGGCGATAACAAAACCAGTGTTCATTTTTCTCACCACTTTACATTTTCTTTATTCATTTTTTCTTTTTATTTCCTGTTGGAGATAGTGCCCTCAGAGTCAATTATTGGATCACAGGCACGTGATTGCAATGATTGAGGTAGGACCTATCCCGGTACGACAGTCTTACTCAAGATGATAGTATGCTATCTGGTTTACCTTTATCATCGTGTACTGCTTTAGGTGACCTGACAGGTCGCTATTGCACGTTGATAGAGCCCCTAGGATTCTTACTTGACTGCCGGCAGTATGAGGGCGATCATATAAGTGAGAGCTGGAGTCTATAAGCACATCCTTAAATGGTCCCTAGTCGTAGGAGTTTCGAGACAGGGCATCGATTCTCCAGAGTAGACTAGTGTATACAGTCGAGACCCCGACGAGGGGCGGTGGCCGGTCTCACAAGCCACTGGTGTCAGTTGGTTCACCTAAGATGTATACAGGTGCTCATTGGGTTATGAGTACACCGGACAGGACTCGCCGGGAACATGCTAGTTGGTCTTATACCTGACGTTAGATAGCAGTTCCCTGGTGACATGTGTACAGGTTAGTTCATCGACCTGGGGATCGTCATTTGTCTCGTGTGAGTTCCCACTGTACTTTGATTACTACCCTACCACGGCTCAAAGGAGTCGTGCAAACAGGTTTTAGTTGGGTACAGTCCCGAGCCACATGGAGGCAGTAAGTGGATCTTCAGGGGTTTGTCTCTCCCGGTATTGGGGGTGAGGTCGCGCTGTGTCTAGGAGAGCCATTACACGAAGTCCTTGGCCAAGGCAGGAGATTTACTGGTAGGTATTCCAGTAGTATCTCAGGGTGTTCTAGGCTACACTCCGACACGACTTGTACCGCTTTTGGGGGTCTGACTTTTACCAACCCCCTAGGCCCGACATGTGATGCTCATAGACGAACGGACCTGACTGTACGGATATTGTCACTGACAGGCTCAGTAGGGTGTCAGGATGAGTTCGCTCATCGACGTCCCTTTTAGTCAATAGCTGGTGGCCCGTTACGTATTGGCTTATACCTCTGACGTGCTAGTGGTTAAATCCACAGCCATAGTATTGACGAGTCTTTAGAGTCCACCACACTTTCAGTTACTCAAGCTTTCGGGCGAAACGCTGTAGAGGCCGTATGGAGATATGGCAGGATCCGATCAGATACGTGCGGTATTGCACGGATCAGGATCGGACGGTTTGTACTAGTGGCCGTATGGATATATGGCAGGGTTCGATCAGATACGTGCGGTATTGCACGGATCAGGATCGGACGAATATTACTAGCCGGCTTTGGTTTAAGCCGGATCCTAGTATAGTACAGTGTAGATTTTGTCTCTTTGCATTCGTATCCGGACGGAATACAGATGCAGGTGTGTAAGCACAGTATCGGGGTTTTCCTGTAATTTATTACGGGACCAGTTTTCTGGAGTTGCCAGTTTGCATTCCGTTCCGGCCGGTTTTCCTTTGTTCTTTCCCGGCCGGACTTTTCCGATGGAGGGGGTTATTTGCAATTGTGCAAATAACATTTTGTGGAGGGTTTATTTGTGAGATGAGAGATTATGATGGCATCTTTTCTTTTCCACCATCATTTTGATTCTCTTGCATTAATTGTGTTTAAAGAGAGGGTATGGGTTTGATTTGAATAGAGTATGGTTGATGTTGTGGTCACCTCTTGCTTTATCCTACACTCACCTCCCTTAGTTGTTTTTCCCTCCACCATTCTCACATTGTAAGGGCCGGCCATATATATTGAGAGGGGAGGAAAAATGAGAGGTCCCAATTGATGTATGAGGGATTAATTCACATCTCCTTTTCATGCTTGCCAAATTCTCAAAAACCCTCTCCAAAGTTCATGATTCTCTTCATCCTTCATGGCAACTAAAACCCCAATGAGACATAGACTCTCACATCCTACAGCAAGTCTTGGGCATGTCGACTTGCTAGCTTCATGCCCGAGTTGCCTCGGTATAGAGGCGGGAGCCCGTAAAAGATGCAGGCGATGTGGTGCCCTTCCGGCAGGGAGGCGACGACCGGAGTTTCCGCGCGAGATCGGGACGATGACGAAAAGACCGGAGGACTCGGATCACTCGGTATATCTCTTCCCTATCTTGTTACTTTGCTAGATCTAGTTTAATGGCCCGATCCGGGGTTTAGTGCGCGGAG
Organism: Agapanthus africanus; assembly: GCA_030015575.1. Lineage (NCBI taxonomy): Eukaryota > Viridiplantae > Streptophyta > Magnoliopsida > Asparagales > Amaryllidaceae > Agapanthus > Agapanthus africanus. The sequence continues at coordinate 62,853,021 of JASDDO010000029.1, forward strand.
GTGCCGGTTTGCTATGTTCGCAAAATTAAAGTTTATCACCGTTTCCGCATTTGGCCGTTGGATTGACGACCGGGGCGCCGCCGTGCACTTACAGTGGTATCAGAGCCTCGCCATTAACTTCGTCTAGCTTCGTTTGATGTGTTTTGCATTTCCAATCGACCAAAATTCCAAAATCTACATTTTCGCTAGCGACAGTTTTCTGTTGAAATTTTTTGGTCTCCAAAAATTTTTCAGGTTGTATAAAAGTACTGTGCTAGAAGACCTAAGACTACTGTAGAAATTCGAAACACTGATCTCTTCAGAGGAGCGCAGAACCGCGGCAAAACCCTACTTGTTGCCGCGGTTCCGCCGCAGTATTGATGGATCAGTGTGTACAATTTTTCCAGTAGGCTTTATGGATGATTTTAGGGGTTTTGGAATATTAATATTGGGCCCAGAATTTCTTGATCTGCTACAGTATTGCTTGGGGGCCCACTTGTTAATTTTTGATCGATCGGATATTTTAAACACATTATTTCACAGTATTTACATTATATCTGCGACCGTGAATGTCACTTGATCGGTAAATCCAGTCTAACTGCTATAGCCCGGTTAGACGGATTTGCGAACGTGACTTTCACGTTGATGTTCTGTGTTTTGCTGTGATGTTGCGGATCGGTCGTGGGGGATAGCCTGGATGCAATGCTAGTACTGTTGTGGTTGTATTATGTACATTTGATATTGCGGGGCGAGCGTCCGACATGTGGACTGCCGTCACTGCCTGATTGTATTATTCTTTTGGGGCACGACCTGGTTGCGGTCGATGTACCCGTTGTATGTATATTTTACTTTCTGTACTAGGGTTACCCCGCGGAGGGGTGCACGGATAGCCGGGTTCTAGAGGGCAACGGGCCTGTATATCAGGGCATTGAGACGGAGGGGGCTTCAGTCTGGAATTGGCGGGCTATTCGCCGCACTCGTAGGGGGTACAGGTTGACCCAGGAGGGGTGCCCAAGTTACCGGATTCCGTGAAGTGCTGGGTGGTCCATTCACGGCGCTGAAGGGGGCTGCCTCGCTTCAGGTTTTGGCGGGTGACTTGCTGCGCCCGTAGGGGTCTAGGATTTCATTGCACAGGCTATCCACAGGACCAGGGGAACGTCGGGTTTCAGTAGTGGCTTTGTGAAACCCGGGGATCCCAGATATCTGTATTGTTCTGTGGTGCTGTACATTTCTGTGATGTTGCATTTTATCACGCCTTGAGCGAAATACAATATATTGGTATATATATTAGTAGATGTTGTATATTTTTTCATCCACGCTAGTCCAGTCCCTGCTCTGCCGTTAGTTAGCTAACCTAACGGGTGATGACGGGACCCAGTGGCGAATGCGGATGGCATATACGTACGTCAGTATATTTTCGTTCTTTGTGGTGTGATCAATTGATGGGACTGCGTTGATTCGGATCAATGCAAGTTAAAACAAACCTATTCTGATGTTGTTGGAACACCTTTTAAAAAGGCTGTTATTGCAAGGACGTTCACTTTTGTTTTGCATCGTGGTATTCATTTGGAATATCCTGCTCCTCAGTCAATGAGGCAAGGGCCGAGATCCCTTCACCGGGAGTGACCCCTTGGACAGAAGTTTGCATCAGGGCACTAACTTCACTATAGCCGATTACTTTTGCTTTGCATCGCGGTATTCATTTGGAATATCCTGCACCCCATTCTACGGGGAAAGAGCCGAGATCCCTTCACCGGGAGTGACCTCTTTAGTAAAGGTTTTCTTCACTATATTTTCTAAAAAGCTATCCGTTCCTTCAACGATATCAAGTTCATTACGTTAAAGGTTTTCGCCAGAAACCATTCGTAGCCCTCCATCATTTCAGTTAAATATTCGGTAGTATTCAAGCTATGTATTTTGACCTCACGCCAAGGCATAGTGTTTGGTAGTTGCCGGGTATTTATCTGTTGCATAGATAGATGCGTTGGTTTGGGACAGTCGTACTACTATTTTGGCCTACGTCAAGGGTATGTACGGGTGGGTTCAAATTAACCTGGACAATGATGGGTACAACTTGACATGTGACTTATGATATTTTGACCTCACGCCAAGTTCATAAGAGCATGGGGTAAAAATCATATCGGGAGTTTCAAAAGAACTGAAACTTGCCAGATATTCGCATACCTTCTGGAGTGTGATAACGTGAGCGGATTCCGTCACTTTATCATGCGATGAGAGTTGGATCCCGATTCCCACTGATGAGTTAGTTTACTCCTCGGGTGACCCCGACTAATTCTTCTTTCAGGTTTGGAGGAGAATTTGAGGTACAGTGGGAGGTTTCCTGATTAGATAAATTGGTAACCATTCTGATCTAGGTTAGAGTGCATGCTGAGTGTTTCTTTTCTCTCTTTCTGGCAGCGACCATTGACCCGACCCTAAGACTACGACTCAGAGACCAAGTTGACCGAACCTTCTAAACACTGGCTTTTGGATTGTCAGAGTTGCAGACCTCATTGCCACTCCTACTTTTACCCTTTTCTCCAGGACACCCCGTATTACTGCGAACGTCCACTTCCATTGGACAAAACCATCGTATGGTTAGATACGAACTCAAAGGAATTCGAGGATGGTTTCCGGTTCTGGAGAAAACGGATAGTATTATTCAGTTGTCTTTTCCTTTTTACCTTCTCTCAAGTTGTGAGTACTCCTTGGTTTAGGAGATAGTACACCTATTATGCAAATTGGATAGTCTTCTTCCAAACCTTAGGCTGGTGCCGACCTGTAGGGAATGAAGAAAACCAATTAGCCTAAACGGTGTGCAGAAGGTATTAAGATTAAGACAAAGCAAGGGATTAGTAAGAGGGCAAAGTAAATTGCGACTGATATTCACGACCAAACCAAGTATTTCTTCGCCAATCCTAAATCACCTTTGTATTTCTCCAGGACACTCCGTATCACTACGAAGATCCACAGTTTATTGGATAATCCATCGTATGGTTATATACGAACTCGAAAGGAACTTGTTCCAGTTCGGGGATGGATTCTGGTCCAGGAGAAATAGGAATAAGGTTTATTCGGTTGTCTTTTATCTTCACCTTCTCTCGCATTGCAAGTGCTCCTAGGACTAGGACAGTACACCCATTATGCTTATTGGATAGTCTTCTTCCAAACCATAGGCTGGTGCCGAACGGTAGGGAAGGAAGAAAACCAATTGGCCTAAAGGGGTGTGCAGAAGGTAATGACTAAAGACATATAAAGGGATTTGGAGAGGTGGCAAAGAATTATACGGTTATAGTTGTGAATCTGGATAATGGTAGAGGCATTACTAGGAATACCAGGATACCCCATCGAAACATTTCAATGTTTCAGTTCAACTGTGTACTGTTAAAAGAAAACTGATTTCCCGATTAGACACTTGCTCCAGGGTATGTATTTACCAGGTTTGATTCTCACATCTGTATGGTTTTACAGATGATGAGTGGGAGTAAGTTATTGGGAATTGGGTGATCATCCTCATTGTATCGGGATTCGTTGTAATCGGTGATATTTGAGGAGATCACCTGGGCTGTTTGCCGGTCGGCAAATATTTGGTTTTGAATATCCGCTGTTGTGCACCAATTTCAAATTGATATATCTGTACGTCTATTTTCATAGAGTGAGATATACCTTTTGATATTATGTCGATGACATTTACCTATATCAGTGGATGGTTAGGTAAGGAGCATTAAACAGCGGTGTAATTCTTCATAACCATAAGTACAGTTTTTAACCTACGACACACAGTGAAAGAGTTATTAGACTCAGCGGACTTATACAGAGTATTGTATGTTGTCCAGTGTCCATTAGGACAGAGGGGTTGGTCCTCATACTATATTCTATTTGCTTTTAACTTCTCTAGTTCTTAGACATGTGTTTCGTAGAAACACAGGGTCTAAGTTTTGAGGAGTTATAGGTATTTGAATAGAGTAGAGAACCAAGTGTAGCAAGTATCGGGATTCTTCAAATGATCGAAGATATAGATACTTGTGTATGGTATTCAGTTGATAGTAATGATAAAGAGAAATTGCTTCCCTTTCAGGTTACTCATAATTGGAAGCGTTCCTAAGTTGAGTAACGCTGATCGGCCTCCTTCCATTTAGTTGACATGCACTGGAGATAGCTGCATGATTTGAATCTGGTTCAATTAAATCAGTGCCTCTGGTTCTATATTGGATATAGTACAGTTCATATCTTAACATTGTTAAGGTACGGGGAGTTGTCCGGCTTATGATTAAAACCAGACTCTGGATAACTCAAGGCACGTTTCTGTAATGGCTGTTTGTGGGTTGACCCAGGCTATGACGAGGGTTGACTTTCTACCATCTGAAAGATCAATAGTGATATTGTTCTTGACTCGCCACAGTTTTAATAAAAATGGATTTTTTCAAAAACAGTAGTGGGAGTATGGTAGAACTGGAAGTGATTCCAGAACCGCAAACGTTTACTGAAGATTTGATAAGGAACCTAAAGATTCAATCTGATTTGACATTCCATTGGCCACTCTGCAGATAAGGTGGGTAACTTCTGGCACCCGAGAGGTACTCCGGTAGCCTCAAGGACGGTGACAGGGAAGTTCTTGTTTACCCTCACTTGCCATTGTTGTTGTTCCAGACTGCGAGACCCGGCAGGAGGATGAGTATAGCGTCGTTCTAAACTAGCTTTAGAAGTGCACATCTATAAGACTCTGCCAGAGGGTTTTCGTAGTCAGTGGGAGCAGCGGAAGCATTGGTGGACATCAGGCTTATGTCTATTTATAGACTAAAGCAGATATAGCGGAGTTAGATCATCTGTTTCTGATGTGACAGTCATAGGTTTGACGTCATCAGAATAGGGGATGGATCTGTTGAGAAGGTAGTAGGAAGTGATATTCTTATACTACGATCGGTTATACTTTGGTCGTCACACAGTGGTTTCTCCACAAAGTACTTGGACATTGTATCAGACATACTGGTTACTAGATCTATGGTTTTAGATCTAGATTTGGGTGGTTTCCCAATCAGGGTACTTTGACAGCATTCTAAGAGTATTTAGAATGGACGACTCCTGGCACGGTAGTGTACCTGCAGGTGATGGAGTCACCCTCTCTAAAGGTGTCTTATAGACTAAAGTAGAGAGGGATGTGCATGATTGGCAGATCACTTGCTTAGGCAATTGAGTCAATCATGAGATGTCAAGTACTACACCAGATGTTGTTCTTGCACTAGATGCAATAAGTTGACATTGACCCAATCCTGGAGAAACAGTCGGAAGCAGTTTTAGAACATAAGTGGATGTTCTAGGGATATGATAACGACAGCCTCATTCGGGGGACAGTTATCATTCCAGGCTTCTAAGGTGACCTGGACGACAAGGAGGTTGTCAGAGTTATAGTTTTCCCTCTGACGAGGGGCAGTATTTTGGACAGGTGATCCAGGCAGATACTGAAGGAGGCATGGCGCAGGATACTGATTAAGTTCAGTTGACGATACAGTCTAAGAAGTTTGGATTTGGAGTTCATTTATGAGCTAGGTCCCATCAGACATCCAGACATTCTAAGACAGGTATTGCTCATTTCGGGAGATGGCTTTCTCCGCGAACTTGAGATATAGAGAGACATAGAAAGAAACCTCAAGGCGGATCCACTCACTGAGGCTATTCCTCGAACGCAATAGTCTTCCAAACAGGCTTTGTGAGACTGACTAGTAGAGGAGTTGGGTGTTCGGTATCACACGGGCTGTGAGTATGCGACATCGCAATAATTAGCCTTGAGTGCAAGTGGGAGATTGTTGGAGATAGTGCCCTCAGAGTCAATTATTGGATCACAAGGCACGTGATTGCAATGATTGAGGGAGGACCTATCCCGGTACGACAGTCTTACTCAAGATGATAGTATGCTATCTGGTTTACCTTTATCATCGTGTACTGCTTTAGGTGACCTGACAGGTCGCAATTGCACGTTGATAGAGCCCCTAGGATTCTTACTTGACTGCCGGCAGTATGAGGGCGATCATATAAGTGAGAGCTAGAGTCTATAAGCACATCCTTAAATGGTCCCTAGTCGTAGGAGTTTCGAGACAGGGCATCGATTCTCCAGAGTAGACTAGTGTATACAGTCGAGACCCCGACGAGGGACGGTGGCCGGTCTCACAAGCCACTGGTGTCAGTTGGTTCACCTAAGATGTATACAGGTGCTCATTGGGTTATGAGTACACCGGACAGGACTCGCCGGGAACATGCTAGTTGGTCTTATACCTGACGTCAGATAGCAGTTCCCTGGTGACATGTGTACAGGTTAGTTCATCGACCTGGGGATCGTCATTTGTCTCGTGTGAGTTCCCACTGTACTTTGATTACTACCCTACCACGGCTCAAAGGAGTCGTGCAAACAGGTTTTAGTTGGGTACAGTCCCGAGCCACATGGAGGCAGTGAGCGGATCTTCAGGGGTTCGTCTCTCCCGGTATTGGGGGTGAGGTCGTGCTGTGTCTAGGATTGCCATTACACGAAGTCCTTGGCCAAGGCAGGAGATTTACCGGTAGGTATTCCAGTAGTATCTCAGGGTGTTCTGGGCTACACTCCGACACGACTTGTACCGCTTTTGGGGGTCTGACTTTTACCAACCCCGTAGGCCCGACATACGATGCTCATAGACGAACAGACCGGACTGTACGGATATTGTCACTGATAGGCTCAGTAGGGTGTCAGGATGAGTTCGCTCATCGACGTCCCTTTTAGTCAATAGCTGGTGGCCCGTTACGTATTGGCTTATACCTCTGACGTGCTAGTGGTTAAATCCACAGCCATAGTATTGACGAGTCTTTAGAGTCCACCACACTTTCAGTTACTCAAGCTTTCGGGCGAAACGCTGTAGAGGCCGTATGGAGATATGGCAGGATCCGATCAGATACGTGCGGTATTGCACGGATCAGGATCGGACGGTTTGTACTAGTGGCCGTATGGATATATGGCAGGGTTCGATCAGATACGTGCGGTATTGCACGGATCAGGATCGGACGAATATTACTAGCCGGCTTTGGTTTAAGCCGGATCCTAGTATAGTACAGTGTAGATTTTGTCTCTTTGCATTTGTATCCGGACGGAATACAGATGCGGGTGTGTAAGCACAGTATCGGGGTTTTCCTGTAATTTATTACGGGACCAGTTTTCTGGAGTTGCCAGTTTGCATTCCGTTCCGGCCGGTTTTCCTTTGTTCTTTCCCGGCCGGACTTTTCCGATGGAGGGGGTTATTTGCAATTGTGCAAATAACATTTTGTGGAGGGTTTATTTGTGAGATGAGAGATTATGATGGCATCTTTTCTTTTCCACCATCATTTTGATTCTCTTGCATTAATTGTGTTTAAAGAGAGGGTATGGGTTTGATGTGAATGGAGTATGGTTGATGTTGTGGTCACCTCTTGCTTTATCCTACACTCACCTCCCTTAGTTGTTTTTCCCTCCACCATTCTCACATTGTAAGGGCCGGCCATATATATTGAGAGGGGAGGAAAAATGAGAGGTCCCAATTGATGTATGAGGGATTAATTCACATCTCCTTTTCATGCTTGCCAAATTCTCAAAAACCCTCTCCAAAGTTCATGATTCTCTTCATCCTTCATGGCAACTAAAACCCCAATGAGACATACACTCTACACATCCTACAGCAAGTCTTGGGCATGTCGACTTGCCAGCTTCATGCCCGAGTTGCCTCGGTATAGAGGCGGGAGCCCGTAAAAGATGCAGGCGATGTGGTGCCCTTCCGGCAGGGAGGCGACGACCGGAGTTTCCGCGCGAGATCGGGACGATGACGAGAAGACCGGAGGACTCGGATCACTCGGTATATCTCTTCCCAATCTTGTTACTTTGCTAGATCTAGTTTAATGGCCCGATCCGGGGTTTAGTGCGCGGAGGTGCCGGTTTGCTAAGTTCGCAAAATTAAAGTTTATCACCGTTTCCGCATTTGGCCGTCGGATTGATGACCGGGGCGCCGCCGTGCACTTACATTTCCTTCATACTTTTGGCTTTGAGACAAAAGCATTTCAAGGTATCCTCTACTATCTTAGGCTTCAAGACGTGTGTAAGTGCGAATAGCAGGGTATCAACGTTCAAAATGTTTGGCTTTCAGAATAGAAACTATTTTTCAGACTTATTTTTATCCTCAGATTAGTGACGTCCTTCATCTTACTAACCCTTGGGACAACGGCTCATAACTACTTATTACTAGTTCGTATAAGAAAACATCTAATTTTCTTGGTTTTCTTAAAATTTTCTAATCTCATGGATATAATTTTTCACTATCTAATCTTTTATTATCTTATTTATGTACAAAAATCTTTTTATAGTTTTGAAAATTTGTAAATTTTTATAGGTTTTTTTCAAAAATGTTTTGTGCTTATGCAAAGTATGATGCAAATGATGCGAAAATAAGCACAAACCTCCCCCAAACTTGTTTTCAATAGTGTCCTCACTGTTGTCATCCGCTAAATCTCGAAAAACCTGTAAGCTTGGGAGGAATTTATTAGTGGGGGAAAAATATTTAAGTGAAGAACCTCCCCCAAACTTATTTTTGGCTCAAAAGTTTGTAAAAATTTTCTTTTTAGGAGCCCGAAAATATACCCCCCCAAACTTAAGCAATGTTAATCTTTTGAAAATCACATGAGGGGGTCAAGAATTATTGGTCGATGCCAAGCTTTGCAAAGACCGAAAGTTAACACCAACCATTCGAAAATTTTATCAATGCAGTGCTCTGGTTGGTGGAAGAAGAAGTGGGGAAAAGGTAAGTGGTGGAATAGAGTGTGTGTGCGTCTCGTTTTGGAGAGACGATGCAGTGAATGTGATGGATTGCTCGCATTCTTTTTACAATTCATAAGAAGCGGTGGAGGTTCAATTTCAGTGAGAGGGACATGATTCATCTCAACACCCGTGTCATTTAAAAATGCGAGTTCATCAGCGAAGATTTCCTCAAAAGTTCCATCAATACCCCGATGAATAATGTCATTACAAAGTGCGGGGTGATCTTCAGACTCTAAAAACAGTTCATAATCCGTGTTAATTGTTGACCCAGACATCTCGGTGGAAGAGTCCGTATGTGTATGATACATAGTTGGGTCAAACAACAACGTATGAAAAGAGTCAAGATCAGTATAAAGAGGATCATCAAATTCGCTGCTGTCGACATCCATTAAGTCGACAGAACAGACCTGAGCAGTAGGTTCGGAGGGTACACTTCCCAACTTGTAAATGTTTAGTTCTATTGACCTATTCCCGAAGGATAGGGTCATAGAACCATTACGACAGTTGATTATTGCATTGGAAGTGGCCAAAAAGGGGCGACCTAAAATCACCGGAATTTGATTCCGTGGGTTCGCTACAGGTTATGTATCAATTACAATAAAATCTACCGGGAATATAAATTCTCCGATTTTTATTAACACATCCTCCAGTTCACCCCTAGGTTTGGTGATTGATCGGTCAGCCATCTGAAGAGTGCAATTGGTTGGCTTGAACTCTCCGATTCCTAGTTGCTCATAAACAGAATATGGAAGCAAGTTAACACTAGCGCCAAGGTCTAGTAGAGCACGGTTGATGTGTTTTTTCCCAATAGAAACGGAAATAGTAGGATATCCAGGATCCTTACGTTTCCTCGGTAATTGTTGGGGGAAAGCCGTGTCTATCGTTTTTTCCATGAATATCTTCTTGGGCGCTTGAGTCTTCCTCTTTCTAGTGCACAAGTTCTTAAGAGTTTTCGCATAGGACGGAACTTGTTGGATGAAATCTAGGAGAGGGATGTTGGTGTTTACTTGCTTAAAAATGTTCATAATCTTCTCCATATGTGGACTCGGTGTGTTAGCCCTTAACCGATTAGGATAAGTTGCTTTAGCAATAAGCGCTGGGTCCATCATAGGAGAAGGAAGTGTGTGTGGAACCGATCCCAGAATAGAAGTGGGGATCGTCCGTGGAGGGGTAAAAGAGGTGGACTGAAGTGGCGAGCCTTTTGGGAAACGAAGAATAGGCTCGGAAGAAGGTGGTGGGATAGAAGAACTGGGGTCAGAAGTGTGTGTGTGAGGAAAGGTCTCAGCCGGGGTTTTATTGATTGATTTATCGGTATCATCAAACTCTTTCCCAAGGTGATGGTCAAGCACTCTTCCAGATCTCAACGTAAGTGTATCCACAGGATGTGAATAGCCAGAATTGGGTAAAGGTTGAGCTGGAAGTTTCCCTTTCTCTCTTGCACTCATTTCATCTTTTAAACGTGCAATTTCTTCTTCCATCGATTTAATACTCTCGCTTTGGGACGCAGAGTTTTTCTTTATATAATCGACAGAAGTTTTTATTTCAGCTGATACTTGCATGAGATTTGTTAAGACCAAATTCATGCATTGTGCAAATAAATAGGATTCATCCGTCCCGGTCAACTGCAAAGGACTAGATGGTGCAAAAGTGTTGACTGGGTTTTGAAAATTTTGTGCTTGAAAGGGGTGCTGACTCAATTGTGGTGGTTGCTGTTGTGGTGGAGGGACCCTTTGGAAATTGTTTTGGGTTGGAACCATGTTTTGAGATTGTGATTGGTTCCAAGCAAAGTTAGGGTGATTTCTCCAACCCTGATCATATGTGCAGGAAGATGGATCGTTTCTAGGTCTTTGAAATGCGGCATTGGTATGCTCATGACCTTGAAACGGACATTCTTCCGTCAAGTGAGACGGATCAGAACAACAGCCACATACAGTTTTGGAGAGTGATATTTGACTTAGGGCGGCTAAAAATTTGTTTTCCATAGTCTCAAGTTTCTTTTGCATAGCCGAAATGTCAGCTCTAACTCCTATGGAAATATCATTGCCTTCCCTAGACGATTGACTCACACCCTCCCACTGTAAAGATTTTTCAGCGAAATTTTCTAGGAATTCCCAGGCTTCCCTATCATCTTTGGTCATAAAATTGCCTTGACACATGGATTCAAGGGTCTGTCTTGTGTAAGGAGTAATGCCCTCATAAATGATTCTGCATAATTCCCATTTCGGGATGCCGTGATGTGGACATTGGACTAACAGATCCTTGAAACGTTCAAGACATTTTGAAAATGTTTCGTTTGGAAGCTGGGTGAATTGATAGATTTCGCTACGGACTCGAGCTGTCTTTTGATGTGGGTAGAATTTCTTAAGGAATGCTTTGACGAATTCGTCCCAATTTGAAATGGAATGTGCGGTAGTGTTATATAGCCACTTCTCGGCTAAATCGCACAAGGTAAATGGGAGAAGACGAAGACGCAAAGCATCCACAGACAACTATGAGGTACCCATCATTGCGCATACATTTTCAAATTTCGTGATAAACACGTATGCGTCTTCAGACTCGAGACCGTGAAATTTTGGTAGAAGGTTGATGTATTGGGGTTTTATTTGAAAATTTTCCCCGTTGGCTGGTGGAATGGAAAGACAGGTGGAAAGTAGGCCTCGTGTAGGATAGCACCTCTCTTGGAGAGAGATGCGAGGTGGAATCTGCTCACCAACGGACGGCGGCAGGGTAGTGGAAAAGAAGTTCGACGGAGGTGGATCCATCGAAGTGGGTGTCGTGGTGGGTAAAGAAAGGGTAAATGTAGAAATACCGACTTTAGGGTCGATCGGGGGACGTAGACTTAACAGGCACTAGAAACCCGTTGTCCAGCCTATCTTGCACTAAAAAGGGTTAGTACAAGTGGCAGCGTGAATTTATAATTAGGGGAATGATGAAATGTTGGTGTTTGTTTTGAAAAATGATACGGATTTTTGAAAAAATGATGCAACACAACAAATGCAAGAAGCAAAACCCTAATTCTAGTGGTCACCTAGGTCCGGCTCTAGACCGCTCCTAACTGCCAAAAGACAAGTCGCAGGATCAATCCTCCACTGCCTCTTTGTTCCCCTGTGGCCGGATAAGTGCCAGGTAAGTGGGAAGGTACTCCACTACGTAAGTAGTGGGCCTAATTAAAAACCACTAGCCTTAGACACACTCGCCTTAGGCACCACAAGAAAACGAGGATAAGCAATGAATTACCCACGGCCTTCTCTTGTCCTAATGGAGTGCGACAGTCCTTAGAGTCATCTCTAGATATTTTTTAGTTAATGAGGGTAAATGCGGATGCAAGTTTTGCGATTTTCGGGGCTTAGGAAGGGTAATGAACTCCACACCTAATTTGGATTTGGTCGTGCCCCTTAATTTCCGTATTAATATGCAAACAACCAAAAATCAAAAACACGCACAATTTTAATTTGCTCTTTGCGGCGCAGCGATTATTTGTAAAGAAACCTGCAAGAAATTGTTATTTGGAGCAGATGAGCTAAGAGATAAGAAAGTACAGAGAGTTACTGAGCAAAACTGGTGCAGTGAACAGTCACCACAGCCGCGCTTCCGCCGCAATTGAAGGTTAACGCCGCGGATCCGCCGCGGTCCAAGATGATCTCTGTACGAAACTTTCACAGTAGCTTCCTGTTCACTTGAAAGGCTCTCTGGAATTTTCAGAATAATTTTTCTCCAGCTCCAATAATTCCAGATTCCCTCGCAATCAAATCACAACACACATATTAGGGTTTGTGCGAGTTTAGATCTAAAAATTATAATGGAATAAAATTTTCAACTCAAATTTCAAAATACGAACAATTAGCGAACTATCCCCGGCAACGGCGCCATTTGATTGTAAAGAATTCTTGTTTGTGTAGTTGGAAATTGTAAAGAAATCACAACCAAAAATTATTTGACCGCAATCAACTACGGTGTCGGATGTAGATTGTAAGTGAATACGGATCGTCCACAGGGAAAGTGTAATCGTTCGTCTTTGGAATTAGATGAGTCGAAACTTTAAAGAAAACAAAACAAAACAATTCATGATTTATATTTGAAGTTCAAGAATTAGAAAATCTAGATCTAATAACAAGAAAAGATAGAATCAAGAATTGATAGTTTGATGATTTTTCCAAACCAAATATCAAGAATCTAAATGAGGCTCGTAAGAATCGATCGGATCTATAGATGTGATGTAATCTTACAATTACGTATTCTTATCCTTCGATGAATTGATACTAGATCGATGATGATCCATCGAGAATTAGGGATTTCTTATGAAACTAGGGTTTCATCTTATCCCTTGTTCTATCGTCGATCTCATTCATATTCTAGCCTCTAGTAAATTCAAGAAACGATCGTAGATCCCTAATTTCGAGCGATCACAATCAAGAAAGCATCGCAACGAAACTAGGTCATCGATTCTTGAACTTGCTAGGGTTTACAAGACTCGTAGGACTTAAGAATCGTATTAAGATTTGTTACATCATCATTCTACAATCGTCTCGACTCCTTTACGAGCGGAGTTTTACTCAAACATCACAACAAGAACAACAATTACAAATTGAGATCTAATCATGATGCAAGAATTAAAAGAAAGCAAGATTAAAGAATTTCACATTTTATTTATATCAACAATTTAGTTACATTCGCTCAAGAACTACAAGAGGAAGAACTTGATCGTCGATTTGGCTTCGCTCGTCTCCGTGGATCGCGGATCGGCTTGGATCACTTGCCCGATTGAAGATCGGCTCGGCTCCTAAAAGGTTGAAGGCTTCTCACTTGATTTGGTACTCAAGATCTTGGATTTGGAGTGGAATTAGGGTTAGGGTTTCGCACAAGCCTTATCACTAGACTTGTGGAAGAAGATGATGAAAGAGGAAAAGATTAACTAAAATTTATTCCCTAAAGATTGATTAGCCTTTAACCCTAGGTCTAGGTTCCTATTTATAGATAACTAAACCCTAGATCTAGGATTTCAAATTCTAAGTTTCCCTCCTAAAGTTTGTTGAAGAAATTCAAATTTCCCTCCAAAAGTTAGTTAGGGGAGAAGCTTCTAGATGTGATTAGTTAGGAGGGAGCTTCTAGAAGAGGATTAGTTAGGAGCTTAATTAAGATTAGCCTTGCTTAATCTTCTTTGCTGATCTGGCTGTAGCTTCTGGAGAATTGTGGAATTTGACGTATCACAATGAGGTGTAGGCCCTGGGATGAGAATTGTACACTGAAATTTGGCTGATGACGTGGCAAAAGAGCGGCGGATCCACGGCTCTTTGGAGTCTTCATGGCTCTGGCTTTCTGGTACAGGCTTGGGCTGATGTATGGGCCTTTATTATATATGTTGAATTTAATATCTCCTTCTGAAATGCTACCAGATCTGAAATTATTGAGTTGGCGTAATTTTTGATCAGCTCTTTTGTTTTTCTTCCGTATTTTCCTGCACAGACTCAAGACAAGTGTTGCGCAAATACAGAAATGATGCGATGCCATGAAATGCGGTTAATTTCCCTTAAAGTGTCGGTTTAAAAGTCTAATACATGAAATCTGATATTTTTCGACTGATTTGCTAATATGTGAAATATGAATACCGAACACTTCTAAATGAGTGCAAATGTTAGGGAAATTGCCGTGTTAAAAATACATTATTTTCGACTGATCAACGCTCGTAGTAATACGGGGTGTCCTGGAGAAAAGGGTAAAAGTAGGAGTGGCAATGAGGTTTGCAACTCTGACAATCCAAAAGCCAGTGTTTAAGAAGGTTCGGTTAATTTTGGTCTCTGAGTCATAGTCTAGGGTCGGGTCAATGGTCGCTGCCAAAGAGAGAGAGAAAAGAAACACTCAGCGTGCACTCTAACCTAGATCGGAATGGTTACCAATTTATCTAATCTGGAAACCTCCCACTGTACCGTCAAATTCTCCTCCAAATCGGAAAGAAGAATTAGTCGGGATCACCCAAGGAGTAAACCAACTCATCAGTGGGAATCGGGATCCAACTATCATCGCATGATAGCATGACGGAATCCGCTCACGTTATCACACTCCAGAAGGTATGCGCATATCTGGCAAGTTTCAGTTTCTATAGAAACTCCCGATGTGGATTTTTGCCCCATGCTCTTATGAGCTTGACTAAGGCCAACAAATCATAAGTCACATGTCAAGTTCTACCCGTCATTGTCCAGGTTAATTTGAACCCACCCGTACAAGCCCTTGACTAGGGCCAACAAGGCTATACGACTGTCCCAAACCAACGCATCTATCTATGCAGCATATGAATACCCAATAGCTACCAAACACTATGCCTTGACTATGGCCAACAAACACAGCTTGAATACTATTGACTATCCATATGAAACGATGGAGGGCTACGAATGGTTTCTGGCGAAAACCTTTAACGTAATGAACTTGATATCGTTGAAGGAACGGATAGCTTTTTAGAAAAATATAGTGACGAAAACCTTTGCTAAAGAGTTCACTCCCGGTGAAGGGATCTCGGCCCTTGCCTTGTCGACTGAGGAGCAGGATATTCCAACTGAATACCACTGTGCAAAACAAAAGTGAACGTCCTTGCAATAACAGCCTTTTTGAAAAGGTGTTCCAACAACATCAGAATAGGTTTGTTTTTAACTTGCATTGATCCGAGTCAACGCAGTCCCATCAATTGATCACACCAATAAAGAACGAAAATAATGACGTACGTATATGCCATCCGCATTCGCCACTGGGTCCCGTCATTACCCGCTAGGTTAGCTAACTAACGACAGAGCGGGGACTGGACTAGCGCGGATACAAAACATATACAACATCTACTAGTATATATATAATATATAATTTTTCGCTCAAGGCGTGATAAAATGCAACATCAGAGAAATGTACAGCATCACAGAACAATACAGATATCTAGGATCCCCGGGTTTCACAGAGCCGCTACTGAAACCCGATGTTCCCCTGGTCGTGTGGATAGCTTGTGCAATGAAATCCTAGACCCCTACGGGCGCGGCAAGTTACCCGCCAAAACCTGAAGCGAGGCAGCCCCCCTCAGCAACGTGAATGGACCACCCAACACTTCACGGAATCCGGTAACTTGGGCACCCCTCCTGGGTCAACCTGTACCCCCTACGAGTGCAGCGAATAGCCCGCCAATTCTAGAGTGAGGCCTCCTCCATCTCAACGCCATGAGATGCAGGCCCGTTGCCCTCTAGAACCCGGCAATCCATGCACCCCTCCGCGGGGCAATCCTAGTACAGAAAGTAAAATATACATACAACGGGTACATCGACCGCAACCTGGTCGTGCCCCAAAAGAATAATATACAAACAGGCAGTGACGGCAGTCCACATGTCGGACGCTCGCCCCGCAATATCAAATGTACATAATACAATAAAAACTGTACTAGCATTGCATCCAGGCTATCCCCCATGACCAATCCGCAACATCACAGCACAATCACAGAACATCAACGTGAATGTCACGTTCGCAAATCCGTCTAACCGGGCTATAGCAGTTAGACAGGATTTACCGATCAAGTGACATTCACGGTCGCAGATATAATGTAAATACTGTGAACTAATGTGTTTAAAATTTTCGATCGATCAAATTTACCAAGTGGGCCCGAAGCACTACTGTAGCACTCAAAGAAATCTGGACCTAAAAAATAACATTCCAAATGGATGTAAAAACAGAAGGATGTGCCATTGCTGCCATTGCTGCCTTCCATGACTATGAAATCTGGCAAATGGATGTAAAAACAGCTTTTCTAAATGGACATTTAGAATAGAGTGTTTACATGGATCAACCAGAAGGTTTCTTAGTGTTAGTTATATGTATGCCCTAGAGGCCATTACTGTACATAGGATGTATATTGTAGTGGATGCTGGGACATATATAGGGAGGACTTTCTTGCTCGACATGATAGTATGCTATATGGTTGAACTTTACCTTAACGTGTATACTGATTGTCTCTCTGTTACATGTTGGTAAAGCCCTTAGGATGTGTGCTTGACTACCTGGACTATGATGCGGATCATACTAGTGGGGACATGGTAGTCCATAAGTACATCCTTCAAAGTCCCTAGTCGTGGGTGTATCGAGACGGGGCATCGATATACCAGAGTAGACTAGCGTATACCTTCTCGACCCATACAGATGGGCGATGGGTGATCCCATATCCATTGGTGTTTGACATCAGAGATGATATACGGGTGCTCAGTAGAGACTGGGTACACTGGACGGACTCGCCGAGAACTCCCAGATGGTATTATACCTCACTTCAGATGGCAGTTCTCTGGTGACACTGGTACAGAGTAGTCTGTTGACCCGAGATCGTCATAGAGTCTTGTGTGGCTCCCACTGTGCTTTGATTTCCATCTTACCACGTCCAAGAGGGCGTGCAAAACGGTGGTTTTTGGGTACAGTCCCGAGTCACATGGAGGCAATGAGCGATAGGAGGGGATTCGTCTCTCCCGGTATAGGGAGTTGATGTTGCGCTGTGTTCGATTGGCTATAACAGGAAATCCCTGGCCAGGGTTGCTGAGACTTACTGGTAAGTGTTACCAGTAGTTTCTCGAATTGTTATAGACCTCATATCGACACGACTTATCGAGCTATTGGGGTCTGACGTTTACCACCCCTAGGCGGGATATGCGACATATCAGACGATCAGACCGGACTGTACGGTAGTGTTACTGGTTGGATTCACTGGAGTGTGAGCGGGCTTCCTCGTCGATCTTCAGATCGCTCAATACCCGGGTGGCCGTTACGTTTAGCAGACCGCTTGCGGCTTGTGGGTGTTTGATATGATCATCATCTGCTGCCGGCGTATTGACGAGTATTTAGAGTCCTACACAGAGGTTTCCTGGCTCAAGCGAAACGAAATAGGAGCGCATATGAGATATGTGCGGGACCTAGAATGATACCAGTATGTGATACTGTATTCGATTCTCGCGATATATGACATTGATCGGTTATATGTGATATAGCCGGGTTATCGGATCAAGTGTTGATTCGATAAGTTGTTACTGTTGATATTAGTCGGTTATATGCGATATGACCGGATCGTTAAATCAAGTGTTGATTTAATGATTTAATGCGTAATTATATATTTGATATATTACTTTGCATTAACTAGTATCGGTTCACTTTAAATGGATTTTCTCACTCGGGTGTGCGCATTGCATATGCGATATGATTTTGTGCACTTGCTTGTATCATGTTTGATGATACATGCAATACTTGGTTAAATGTATGTTTAAACCATAGTTAGTTAATGGTTAAGGATTTTAAATGATTTATTTATTGTTTTATTTATTTTTGGCAAAAGGAAAATGGTGGCTTTATTTATTTCTTTTGTTGAAGTTTCTTGAACTTTTGAAAAGTCCACCATTTTTGTTTTATGCCAAACCCTAACCACTCACTAACTTTGGTTAACTCTCTACACTTAACTATGGTAAGTGTTATGATAAGATTGAATTTGATTTTCTATTCTTTTTATCTTATCATAATAATTATCATCTTCTTGCTTTTCTCTTCTTCTTCATTTCAAGAAGAAAAGCTTGACTACATCAATGGTGGATTGATGAAATGAGTGAGAAATCCAATTCTAAAGTCTACCCACTTCCTATTTCTTCATCCTCTACCTATTGCCAAGTAATAGAGTGTGTTTCCTTCACAAGTAATCATGGCTCGGTGAAGGTGGAGCTCGATCTAGTGATGCTTCGACGTAGATCATCTTCGGCACGTCGTCGATGACCTAGCCCGCTTCTTCTCCGATGAAGCCGACGCAAGAGCCCGGATTTTGGATTTGTACAGCGGAGATGACTTCTTCATGGAGCTATGGAGGTGGACAAACGGATCTACAAAGGTTGTATATCCGTATCCCTTAGTTAAGTGTTAACTAGTTAGCTTTTTCGCCTATTTTCTAGCAAACGATCCATAGTCGGGTCTCTCGGCACCTAGATTTTTTGAAAATGGCATGTTCGATGCCTTGTGAGACCTCATTAGGGTGCCTAGGAACCCTACAGTAGTATCAAAGCCTAGCTAGAGTCTTAGGCGATGCGTAGACGGAGTTAGAAGTCCGATCGACCCGAAACCCCGACTTGAAAGTGCTCTCTGGACATTTTCTGTTTTCGTGGATTTTTGAGAATTAAAAATATGCAGAAAAATCAGCAGGAAATTCTAAGAATTACGGTGCAAAAAGTAACTAATGATCCCTCAAAAGTGCGGCGGAACCGCGGCATTAGCATGCTAATGCGGCGCTTCCGCGGCCGTTTTGTCTTATTAGGCATTCAATTTTGCACAGTAATTCCTATTTTGCAGTGTTGGTTTTCCTGGGAATTTTTTTTTTCTGAAATCAAGAGTTGAATTTTTTGGGTTGTATTAGGAGTTCGTACATTCGATCGGATTGTCTAATTTTGTCTATGTGTTTTTCGGATATTTTAGAATATGTTAGAAATTTCGACCGGACATAAATACCCACTTTTTCCCCTGCCGGAAAATTTCCAAGTGTTGGATTTTTCCATGGTTTAAGGATGTTCTGAGTAGTGCAGGTAACGCGATGGTCCCTGTAGAAGACAACAAATCTTAACTCGATTATGTGACCGTCTTGAACTGCCCTTTGAACCTTAGGGTTTGGGGCAGTACGGCGTGCCACATGTGAGGCGTTGGCTTGACCCTTCTACGGCTGGACCGTTGGTACTGAGGCATGAAGTGAATGTCTTTGAACTTATTTCATTCGGTTGATCGGGAAAACTTGGGTGTTCGATTGTTCGATTGAAAAGTTTAGCATTTTCTATTTATCCGGAATGTGATACAATACTTGGAATTCGCAAATAGTTATGAGATGACTGGATGAATATTATAAACATAGCAGTTTAGTCTCATTTGATCGGTTGCCACGGAATTTTAATGTGATCAAAAGTCCGTTGCAATCACGTAGCGTACGTGGATACTCGCCGGGTAAACTTAATAGACAGCCTCACCCCATAGCCCCGACCAAGTGACTGTAGGAGAACCCCGTCGCCGAAAGCATCCGTCCGGGTGCTCGCGGCAGCGGTGTTCCGCCTTGGTGCACTTCGTCGACGGTATCAGGGGTGCGGCTGCCTACTAAAGTTTGCGACGAGCATTCGATCAGTTTTTCGGGAATCTTGTTGAATTGCCCGACTTGATATTGAAAAGTGTTTTCGATAACGAGACTAAAATGCGGGGTTTATAATTGTTAGGCATGTGATGTCTAAGTAATTCATTTGATTAGGCATGTGATGTCTAAAGAGGTTGCGGATTCCAACTGTTGTAGTTTTACACTTTCTTTTCTGTGACCGTAAGTGTAATATGTGATATCGCCGGTTTCATTGCTATATGTCAACGACAATTGGGATGCGCATATTTACTTACGTTGATGACATGTGATGTTATGTGTTGCTGGATATGTTATATTGGATCGTCGTGTTCG
Source organism: Agapanthus africanus (assembly GCA_030015575.1). Classification (NCBI taxonomy): domain Eukaryota; kingdom Viridiplantae; phylum Streptophyta; class Magnoliopsida; order Asparagales; family Amaryllidaceae; genus Agapanthus; species Agapanthus africanus. Next base: position 62,873,267 of record JASDDO010000029.1, read on the forward strand.
AATAGCCGGGGGTTTTTATGTGAGATGAGTGTTTTTCATTTTCATTCATGTAAAAACTTGTATGTAATATTCTTTTATTGGGGCACTTCCAGGTTGCGGAAGTTGTCACCGTTTGTATATTATTTACTTTTCCGCACTAGGATAGACCCAAGGAGGAGGGCACAAGTAACCGGGTTCTGGAGTCCAGTGGGAGACCAACTCGAGGAGTCGAGTCCGGGTCTCCTAACTCTAGAATTGGTAGGGTTGCTTGCCGCTCTCGTAGGGGTCTTGGGGTGTGGGTTTGGCTATTCATCACGACCGTGGAATCCGTGTTTTATACTGGCTCGTATTCAAAACATGGACGTCCTAGTATATCCAATATTTCATATGATTCTTCTGCTGCGATATCTGTGATGTGATCATGTGATGTTCTGTGATAGATATAGTATATAGTATATATGATATATTATATAGACGTTACTTATGTTTTACACCCGCGCTAGCCCTGCCCCGCTCTGCCGTTAGTTACCTAACCTAACGGTGCACGAGGGGACATCGAGGCGAATGCGGATGGCATAAGTGTACGTCGTATTTATCTGTGATGTTTAGGTACTAAAATGATGGGACTGTTAGTGTATATGCCCTAGAGGCCATTACTGTATCATACTGGTTTGTATATTACTTAATGGATGCTTGGGATATTCACCTTGTATATACAATCTTGCTCAAAATAGTAGTATGCTACTTGGTTTGTTTCTACTTCAATGTGTACATGTGTTTATTTTAGTATATCGCCTATACACATTAGTAGAGCCCTTAGGATCTTTGCTTGATTACCAGCGATGTGATGGCCGTCACACTAGTGGGGCTGGGTAATCTATAAGCACATCCTTATGCAGGTCCCTGGTCGCAGGACTATCGAGACAGGGCATCGATACTCCGGAGTAGACCAGCGCATGCGCTTCTCATCCCAGTGTGGGAGACGGTCTGTCCCACAGCCGTCAGTACGTCGTACTTGAGATAGTATGCGGGTGCTCGTTAGGTTACGGGTACACTGGACAGGACTCGTCGGGAACTGACTAGTTGGTATTATACCTATCGTCAGTTATCAGTTCCCAGGTGACATGAGTACAGCTTAGTCCGCTGACTTGATACTGTCACTTCGCCTCGGGTGTGTTCCCACTGTACTTTGATCACTACCCTACCACGGCTCAAAGGAGTCGTGCAAGCAGGTGGTGGTTGGGTGCAGTCCCGAAGCACTTGGAGGCAGTGACGGTTAGACAGGATTCGTCTCTCTCGGTATTGGGGGTTGACATCGCGCTGTGTCTAGGAGAGCCATTACACGAGTAGTCCCTGGCCAGGGCAAACGAGATATACTGGTAGGTTTCCAGTGTTATCTCAGGGTGTATTGGGCTTCACTCCGGCACGACTTGTACCGCTATTGGGGGACTGACGTTTACCGCCCCCTAGGCCCGCCATGCGATGTATCAGACGAACAGACCGGACTGTACGGAGAATGTCACACTCAGGCTCAGTAGGAGTTCAGATGGGTTTCGCCTCGTCGGTCTTCTTGTCGGCACTACCTGGGGACCGTTACGCACAGCTAGTGCCGCTTGCGGTCTGTAGTTAAACCCACTGCCAGCGTAGTGTCGAGTCTTTAGAGTCCCACACAGAAAGCTTTTCGCCTTTAGGCAAAAGAGTAGAGGTCGCATGGTATTGCGACAGGTCGCATGGTTTTGCGACAGGGTTCGGTCACATCCGTGCACTTGTGCACGTACAGTGTCCGGACAGTTTACACTAGCGGGCTTTGGTTTAAGCCAGATCCTAGTGTACCTTATGGGATTGGATTTATCCAGTTTGCACTCGTGTTCCTCGGAACGCGGATGCGGGTGTGTATGCACAGTTGACAGGGAGGCAGAGGCTGCGGATTCTCATTAGGGTTGTTGACAGTTGACCGTTGACTATTTGACTTTATGCTCAACCCTAATGAGAATATGATATGTGATTAACTATTATATTAATTAAGTTTTATGGTGATATGGTTGTTGACTTGTTGACTTTGTTGACTTGTTGACTTTTGTTGACTTGTTGACCGGTTGACTAGGCTTGACTAGTTGACCATCATGATAACCATGGTTATCATTTCATGCCAAAGACTTTTACTTGCTTGTTCATTTGAGTAAAATGAGTGCATGACATGATAAGCTTATGGTTGCTTCAAACCATCACATAAGACTTTTTTGATATGATGAGTTATGATCACTTTGGATTATGAGAGGGTGAAAGACAAAAGAGTTGCTCATTCTTTCTTGCTCATTCTCTCTCTTGTTCTTGAGCTCTCCTCTTGCTCTCACCCTCAACCTCTTGCTCCCTCTCTTGATCTATGGTTCTCTTGTCTCATGAGTTGAGAATCAAGAACCATAGATAAAATCCCATTCTATTTCCTCTCTACTCATTCTAGTTCACTAGGTTTAGCAAACCAAGTGAACTAGTTTCTTCAAAGACCGAAGAAGGAGCTAAAGGTTGGAGCTTTCAAGTGGATCTATCTTCGGCGTACGGAGACGACGAGAAGGAGCCATCGGATCACCACCGGAGCTTGAAGAGAAGGAGTTCAAGACAAGCTAGGTATAACCATCTCTATCCGAGTAGCTAAATATCTTTAGCTTAGTATGCTAGTTTTAGTTTAGGTAAAGATCCCGACCTAGCTTAGTCCATGTTGCCTCTTGCGTTAAAATTTTGATTTTATACCGTTTCCGCCTCCCCGTAAGAACCGGGGGTCGCAACGTGGACTTACAGTGGTATCAGAGCCTAACTAAACTTAAACTAGCTTGGTAGTAAAGTGTAACGAAGTTCGGAACCGGAAAAAAATCCAAAAACCTAACTTTTACAAAACCTGAGTTTCTGTTGAAATTTTTTCTCGTCAAATTGAAAAACTTTATACTCCTAAATTCGGCTCAGGGTTTTGTGTGAACACCCAAGAAAAACGTTGCCCTAATTCGTTCAATCCGCCGCGCTTCCGCCGCATGAGGTAGGCATTTGCCGCGGAAGCGCCGCGGTTTGTCGTCTTCTCTGCATCGTTTTTCGTGCAGTGTGTGTCTGTGTTGGTTTTGGGATTTTTGGAATGTATTATATGTGCCGAGATTTTCCAGAAAAGAAATTTCCTTTTGGGGTCCTATAATTCCGTATTTTTTCCGAACTTCACTGCACTTTGACTATGATGGTTATATCTGTAATGCTTGCATGTATTGAACGTCGGCTAATCGCTATAAGTCGATTGGTCGGGGTTATACATGATCTGTAATGTGCTGGAATGTGTATATAAATATGTTGGATTGTCGCGGGTGAATAGCCGGGGGTTGTGAGACGAGAGTTTTCTTTTCTTGCAATTCATGTAAATTTGTAAATTGATGTAATAATTATTTGTATGGCCGCACAACCGGGTCGGGGTTGTAGCCGTCATTGTATAATTTCTTTTTACTGTTTTTGCTCCTAGGATAGACCCATGGAGGGGTGCACAAACTACCGGGTATGCCGAAGTGTCGAGTGGCCTACTCATGGAGATGAGGGAGGTTGCTACGCTTCGGGTACTTGGCGGGTAGTTTGCCGCACCCGTAGGGGTCTTGGGTGGGGTTTTGGCTATTCACCGCGACCGTGTTTTCTGTTTTTGTTACAGGCTCGTACAAATTACAGATTGCTAGTATATCCAATGTATTTATCTGTGATCTGAAATGTTTATCATTGCAGTATATCTATATATGATATTATTTAGGCGTTGCTTATGTTTTACAGACGCGCTAGCCCAGCCCCCGCTCTGTCGTTAGTTAAGTAACCTAACGGGTAATGACGGGGCCCCGTGGCGAATGCGAATGGCATAAGCGTACGTCATATTTTGGTTGTTTTCTGCAATGGTAGGATTAAATGATGGGACGCATTAAAAGAACTAATGCAAGAATATCACGCATTAAAAGAACTAATGCAAGATAATAAACCAAGTTAAAGTCGTTGGAACACTCTCGAAAAACCACTCGGTTCTTTTCAAAACAACTTTTAAATGCGGAGCTTGAGTCACTCCTTTTAAAAGCTATCTCGTTCCATCGACCAAATCAAGTTCACTACGTTCACGGTTTTGCCAAAACCATCCGTAGCCCTCCGTCGTTTCACATGAATAGTCAATAGTATTCAAGCTGTGTTTGTTGGCCAAAGTCAAGGCACAGTGATTGGTAGCTATTGGGTATTCACGTGCAGCATAGATAGATGCGTTGGTTTGGAACAGTCGTACTGCCTTGTTGGCCAAAGTCAAGGGTAGGTGCGGGTGGATTCAAATTAACCTGGAGAACGACGGGCAGAACTTGACATGTGACTTATGATTTGTTGGCCAAAGTCAAGGTCATAAGAGCATGGGGCAAAAATCCACATCGGGAGTTTCATAAGTACTGAAACTTGCTAGATTTGCATACCATTTGGAGTGTGATGATTCTGGTAGGATTCCTTCAGTTTCGTCACGCAATGATATTTGGATCCCGATCCTACTGTGAGTATATGCTACTCCTCGGGAAATTTCTCACTTAACGATCAATGCTATAAACCTAGTAGGTGCCTAGAAAGGTGTTAGCGGGGCTACGCCCCCATGGAAAAGAGGTTCTTTAATTAAGGAACTTCGCGAAAGCGTTGGAAAACCTCCCTCGAAGTACCGACACCGGCCTGGCTGAACGGTTAAGCAAGTATTGTACGGTGGGATTGATCCTGACTAATTCTTCCTTTATGGTTTGAGGAGGGATTCGAGAAACAGTGGGAGCCATCCTGTTTAGACAAACTAAAAACCACTCTAAACTTGCAAGAGCATCATGCTGAGTGTTTCTTCTTCTCTCTCCTAATTGCAGCGACCAATCAACATGACTGGACTTAAGTTACTCCTAGATAAAAACAAACTGACAGGGCCAAACTACAAAGATTGGCTCAGGAATGTCAAGATAGCAATCACTTATGACAAGCTGGGGTATCTTCTTACCACCAAAGCTCCCCCTGTCCCTGGTCCAACTTCCAGTGTCGCGGATAAGGAAATCCGCAAGACTTGGGAGATTGATAGCGCGAAGGCCAAATGCCTCCTGCTTGCCTCGATGGACAACGAACATCAGAGGAGGCATGAGAATATGGACATGGAGTCCATATTGCTCCATACAAAAGAACTGTATGGAGAGCAATCACGTATCGCAAGATACGAAGCGTCGAAAAAGTTATTTTCGACAAGAATGGCCGTCGGATCATCAGTAGCCGAGCACGTGCTAAAGATGATCGGCTTCATTGAGGAGCTCGCTGACCTAGGGATCACATTGGAGAGTGAGCTATATACGGATATAGTTCTCCAGTCCCTTCCTTCCACTTACGCCCAGTTTATACTGAACTTCAACCTACAAGAAAAAGAGGTTGAACTATCAGAGTTCCTCAACATGCTGAGGAGCGCAGAGGGCACCCTACAGAAAGGTAGGGATACATCCACTTTGTTTGTAGGAGGATCATCTTCTTCTAGGTCCAAGGCGAAAGCCAAGGGAAAGAAGAAGAAGGCCCCCGCCAAACCAAGGGGCGGTGTTAGTAAAGTGGATACGAAGGGAAAAGGAAAAGCAACAAAGATAGCGGGGAAGCTTGTGGATAAGGAAGAATGCTTCTATTGTCATAAGAAAGGACACTGGAAGAATGATTGCAGGGCCTGGAAGGCCAGAACACAGGAATTGAAGCAGGTTGCAGCTTCAGCTTCAGGTGTGTATGTTATTGAAAACTGTCTTTCAATAAACTCTACTTCCTGGGTATTGGATACCGGATCAGGATCTCATATCTGTAATTCTTTGCAGGCGTTGAGAAACCGTAGTGTTTTGAAGGCAGGTGACATAACCCTCAAAGTTGCGAACGGAGCTAGCATGGATGCTAAAGCCGTGGGGACTATCACCTGGGAATGTTAGATGGACATGTTTTGGTTTTGCGTAATTGCTTTTTTGTACCCAATGCAACTTGTAATATCATTTCTGTATCTTTAGTTTCTAAAGAAGGTTATGAATTTGCGTTTGTAAGTAATGTTGTAAACATTCACCTTAATCAAGTTTTGATTGGGTCAGGTACATTGAGTAATGGTATATACGTGTTAAACCAACCACAGATTTTCAACGTCCAGAATACACACAAAAGAAAGTCTCCGGAAATGAATCAGACTTTCTTATGGCATTGTAGATTGGGTCACATCAATGAGAGAAGGTTGACTAAATTACATACAGAAGGATATTTGAATGCGTTCGAATATCAATCGTATGCCACTTGTCAATCTTGTCTCAAAGGAAAGATGACAAAGACTCCGTTTACTGGACAAGGAGTAAGAGCGAGCGAGCTCTTACGACTCGTACACAGTGACGTGTGCGGTCCAATGTCTACACATGCCCGAAGGGGACATTCTTACTTCATTACTTTTACGGATGACTTCTCAAGGTACGGTTATGTCTTCTTGATGAAACATAAGTCCGAGGCCTTTGGAAAATTCCAGGAGTATAAGAATGAAGTAGAGAAACAGACCGGCAAAAGTATTAAGATTCTAAGATCGGATCGAGGTGGAGAATACTTAAGTGCCGAGTTCCTAGACTATTTAAAAGAGAACGGAATTCTCTCTCAGCTTACTCCTCCATACACCCCGCAACATAACGGTGTATCGGAGAGACGGAACCGCACCCTATTGGATATGGTGCGGTCCATGATGAGTAACGCTGAGTTACCGCGATCATTCTGGGGATATGCGCTAGAATCAGCCGCATACCTTTTGAACCGAGTTCCTACTAAGACCGTGCCTACTACACCATATGAGATGTGGTGTGGGAAGAGACCCTATCTTAAGCACATTAAGACATGGGGATGTCCGGCTTTTGTCAAAAAGCAGCATGCGGACAAGCTCGAGGCACGCTCAGTACAGTGCAAGTTTGTGGGGTATCCAAAGAACTCAAAAGGATATTTCTTCTACTGTGAAGAGGAACAAAAAGTTCTTGTTTCTCGTCATGCCTACTTCTTGGAAACTGAGTTTTTGGAAAACCAGATAAGTGGGAGCACAGTAGAACTGGAAGAAATTCCAGAACCACGGACTGTTACTGAAAGTTTAGTGGAACCAGAAGGTTCGGAAGAACAGGACATTCCTACGCCGCTCCGCAGAAGTAGTAGGCAGTCTCATCCGCCCGAGAGATACTACGGTTTTCTCATAGACGGGGATAGAGAGGATTGCATCATAGATTATAATGAGCCTACTAGCTTCCAGCAGGCCGTTCAGAGCGTTGACTCAGTGAAATGGCTGGATGCAATGCGGACCGAAATGGAGTCCATGTACACCAACAAGGTATGGACGTTGGACATTGCTCCAGACGGGGTAAAACCCGTAGGATGCAAGTGGATCTTCAAAAGGAAGATTGGTGTAGATGGACAGGTTGAGACCTATAAAGCTAGGCTGGTAGCAAAGGGTTTTCGTCAAAGACCTGGCTTGGACTACGACGAAACCTTTTCTCCAGTAGCCATGCTGAAATCCATTCGGATCCTTCTTGCCATTGCTGCCTTCCACGATTATGAGATCTGGCAAATGGACGAAAAGACAGCTTTTCTAAATGGAAATTTAGAGGAGTGTGTCTATATGGACCAACCAGAAGGTTTCATTCAGAGTGGGAGCAGCGGAAAGGTGTGCAAGTTGCTTAAGTCCATCTATGGACTAAAGCAGGCGTCGCGGAGTTGGAACATCTGCTTTGATGAGACGGTCAAGGAATTTGGCTTTATCAAAAATCCAGATGAACCATGTATCTATAGTAGATTTGTAGCGAGAACTGTAGTATTCCTCGTTTTATACGTGGATGACATTCTCTTAATAGGAAATGACATTCCTATGCTACAATCTGTCAAGGGGTTCTTGTCACACAGGTTCTCCATGAAAGACCTGGGTGATGCCTCATACATTCTGGGTATCCGGATCTACCGTGACAGATCCAAGAGGATACTAGGACTTTCACAGTCCAGGTACATCGACACCATACTGAAGAGGTTCAGTATGGAAGATTCCAAGCGCGGTAACCTACCGGCTTGTCACGGGATCACCCTCTCTAAAGAGATGTCTCCCAAGACTGATTTGGAGAGGGATCGCATGTCTATTATACCCTACGCTTCTGCGGTAGGCTCTATAATGTATGCGATGTTGTGTACCAGACCGGATGTAGCTTATGCACTGAGTGTAGTAAGCCGGTATCAGTCTAACCCTGGGGAGAAACACTGGATAGCGGTAAAGAACATTCTCAAGTACCTGAGAAGGACTAAGGAGATGTTCTTGGTGTATGGCGGAAAAGACCTCCAGATCGAGGCCTTTGCTGACTCCAGCTTCCAGAGTGACAAGGATGATTCCAAGTCCATGTCGGGTTTTGTCTTTACCCTCAATGGAGGGGCGGTGTGTTGGAAGAGTTCCAAACAGGAAACCGTTGCAGACTCGACGATGGAAGCGGAATACATCGCTGCATCTGATGCCGCAAAAGAAGCTGTCTGGATGAGGAAGTTCTTGAAAGAACTTCAGGTGGTTCCGTCCATTGTTGATCCAATACCTCTGTATTGCGACAACAACGGGGCTATAGCTTTAGCGAAGGAACCCAGGTCCCATCAGAGATCCAGGCACATCTTAAGGCGGTATCACCTGATCAGGGAGATCATAGATCGCCAGGAGATCGAGGTTCGGAGAGTCGCTTCAGAAGATAACACTGCTGATCCATTCACCAAGGCCCTGCCCCAGACTCAGTTCGAGCGGCTGATCGAGATGATAGGTCTTCGATACGCCAGTACATGGCCTTAGTGCAAGTGGGAGATTGTTAGTGTATATGCCCTAGAGGCCATTACTGTATCATACTGGTTTGTATATTACTTAATGGATGCTTGGGATATTCACCTTGTATATACAATCTTGCTCAAAATAGTAGTATGCTACTTGGTTTGTTTCTACTTCAATGTGTACATGTGTTTATTTTAGTATATCGCCTATACACATTAGTAGAGCCCTTAGGATCTTTGCTTGATTACCAGCGATGTGATGGCCGTCACACTAGTGGGGCTGGGTAATCTATAAGCACATCCTTATGCAGGTCCCTGGTCGCAGGACTATCGAGACAGGGCATCGATACTCCGGAGTAGACCAGCGCATGCGCTTCTCATCCCAGTGTGGGAGACGGTCTGTCCCACAGCCGTCAGTACGTCGTACTTGAGATAGTATGCGGGTGCTCGTTAGGTTACGGGTACACTGGACAGGACTCGTCGGGAACTGACTAGTTGGTATTATACCTATCGTCAGTTATCAGTTCCCAGGTGACATGAGTACAGCTTAGTCCGCTGACTTGACACTGTCACTTCGCCTCGGGTGTGTTCCCACTGTACTTTGATCACTACCCTACCACGGCTCAAAGGAGTCGTGCAAGCAGGTGGTGGTTGGGTGCAGTCCCGAAGCACTTGGAGGCAGTGACGGTTAGACAGGATTCGTCTCTCCCGGTATTGGGGGTTGACATCGCGCTGTGTCTAGGAGAGCCATTACACGAGTAGTCCCTGGCCAGGGCAAACGAGATATACTGGTAGGTTTCCAGTGTTATCTCAGGGTGTATTGGGCTTCACTCCGGCACGACTTGTACCGCTATTGGGGGACTGACGTTTACCGCCCCTTAGGCCCACCATGCGATGTATCAGACGAACAGACCGGACTGTACGGAGAATGTCACACTCAGGCTCAGTAGGAGTTCAGATGGGTTTCGCCTCGTCGGTCTTCTTGTCGGCACTACCTGGGGACCGTTACGCACAGCTAGTGCCGCTTGCGGTCTGTGGTTAAACCCACTGCCAGCGTAGTGTCGAGTCTTTAGAGTCCCACACAGAAAGCTTTTCGCCTTTAGGCAAAAGAGTAGAGGTCGCATGGTATTGCGACAGGTCGCATGGTTTTGCGACAGGGTTCGGTCACATCCGTGCACTTGTGCACGTACAGTGTCCGGACAGTTTACACTAGCGGGCTTTGGTTTAAGCCAGATCCTAGTGTACCTTATGGGATTGGATTTATCCAGTTTGCACTCGTGTTCCTCGGAACGCGGATGCGGGTGTGTATGCACAGTTGACAGGGAGGCAGAGGCTGCGGATTCTCATTAGGGTTGTTGACAGTTGACCATTGACTATTTGACTTTATGCTCAACCCTAATGAGAATATGATATGTGATTAACTATTATATTAATTAAGTATTATGGTGATATGGTTGTTGACTTGTTGACTTTTGTTGACTTGTTGACTTTGTTGACTTGTTGACTTTTGTTGACTTGTTGACCGGTTGACTAGGCTTGACTAGTTGACCATCATGATAACCATGGTTATCATTTCATGCCAAAGACTTTTACTTGCTTGTTCATTTGAGTAAAATGAGTGCATGACATGATAAGCTTATGGTTGCTTCAAACCATCACATAAGACTTTTTTGATATGATGAGTTATGATCACTTTGGATTATGAGAGGGTGAAAGACAAAAGAGTTGCTCATTCTTTCTTGCTCATTCTCTCTCTTGTTCTTGAGCTCTCCTCTTGCTCTCACCCTCAACCTCTTGCTCCCTCTCTTGATCTATGGTTCTCTTGTCTCATGAGTTGAGAATCACGAACCATAGATAAAATCCCATTCTATTTCCTCTCTACTCATTCTAGTTCACTAGGTTTAGCAAACCAAGTGAACTAGTTTCTTCAAAGACCGAAGAAGGAGCTAAAGGTTGGAGCTTTCAAGTGGATCTATCTTCGGCGTACGGAGACGACGAGAAGGAGCCATCGGATCACCACCGGAGCTTGAAGAGAAGGAGTTCAAGACAAGCTAGGTATAACCATCTCTATCCGAGTAGCTAAATATCTTTAGCTTAGTATGCTAGTTTTAGTTTAGGTAAAGATCCCGACCTAGCTTAGTCCATGTTGCCTCTTGCGTTAAAATTTTGATTTTATACCGTTTCCGCCTCCCCGTAAGAACCGGGGGTCGCAACGTGGACTTACAGGGACTTCATTAATGAGATTAATGAAATAAAAGAAACCTAAGATGTTGTAGAATCGAATTTCAAAATAAAACAGGTAGCTGCAGTTCTTTCTTTGCACAGCGGTATATGTGATATATCCTGCACCTTATTCTATGAGGAAAGGACCGAGATCCCTTCACCGGGAGTGACTCCTTTAGCAATAACTGGCAGATGCTACACACTCGGTTTGTCTTTTGATTGCTTTTAAGTGTTTTTACTTTGCACAGCGATATATATGATATATCCCGCACCTCATTCGATGAGGAAAGGACCGACGATCCCTTCACCGGGAGTGACTCCTTTAGCAAAACTAGAAAAGCCTAAAATACACTCCATTTTAAAATTATTTGATTCTACAACGATATCAAGTTCATTACGCAATAGGTTTTCAGAAAAACCTATCGTAGCCCTCCGTCATTTCAGATATGTACTAGTTAGTATTCGTGCTGCGGTAGTTTGGCATTCGTCAAGGCGTAGTGTACGGTAGCTAACTAGTATATATCTGCTTGAGCATATGATGCGATTGGATTAGGGTATTCGTACGGCGTTGTTTGGCATTCGTCAAGGGTCGTGCGGGTGGGTTTAATTCGATCAAGAAATGTACGGGTTGAACTTGACTAGTGGACTATGGGTTGTTTGGCATTCGTCAAGGTCATAGCGAGCTAGGGGCAAAATATTATCGGGAATTTCAAGTGTTGAAATTTGCAATGAGATTGCATACCTTCTATGAGATAGTTGGATCCCGATACCCGCTGCGAGTAAGAGTTACTCCTGGGAGAGTTTTATACATTACAATTAGCCGATCAAGTAGGTGTCTAGAAAGGTGTCAACGAGGTTACGCCTCTGGGAAAACGAGGTTTACATTAATTAGGTTCGTGCGAAAGCACGGGGGACCTCCCTCAAAGTACCGACACTGGCCTGGCTGAAAGATTGGCGAACTTGTAGTGTGTAATTAATCCCGGCTAGTCTTTTCCTTTTAGGGTTTGAAGGAAGATTTGATAAAAAGCAGTGGGAGCCATCCTGATTAGATAAAATAATAACCAATCTATTCTTGCAAGAGCGCACGCTGAGTGTTTTCTTCTCTCTCTCTCCAGGTAGCGACCATATCACGCCTTAATCAAGATAATAAAACGGAATATTGACCGAACCCGCTTGTTATACTGAGCTGGGGAACGTTGGTCCCGCTCCAACTTATAATTGTTATAAGACAGAGCAGGAAATTGGGGATTACCAGAATTCCCGTGCCGCCTAAACGAAGAGAGTGCATGCTGATGCATCATCTTCGGGTGTGTTCATTACAGAGAACTGTTTCTCAGTATCCTTTACGTCCTGGGTATGTGATACCAGATCAGGATCCCAGATATGTAATCTGTTACATAGGGCTACAGAAAGGTAGAGGACTGAGAACGGGTGATAAGTTTCATGAGGCAGAAAACGGGGCAAGAGTTGCAGCCAAGTCTGTTGGTCACTGTCACCTTGTATTACCAATACATTGATTCTGAACGAATGTTGTTAGATACCGAACCTGATATACAAAATCATATCAGTCTCTTTATTAGTAAAGAAATGATAAAATTTTGTATGGTTGGATTATGTTTTGAACATTTCCTATATCAAAAGTTGATCGGTTCAGGCACGTTATCTAAAAGCATTGATGTTCTAAATCAAACTACAGTTCTTAGTATACGGATCACACACAAGAGGAAGAGTTCAGAAATGAACGAATTCTTCTTGAGGCATTGTAGACTAGGTCAGATCAATGTGACCCGACTAGCTAGAGTTACATATAGATGCATATTTAAATCAGTTTGAATTTACATCTTGTGAAACTCGCCAGTCATGTCACAAAGATAAGATGACCATGGCTCCGTTTACTGGAAACAGAGAAAGAGTTAATGAACTCTTCGGACTGATACATGATGATGTATGTAAGGTCTCCTGTCTACACATGCCATGAATGGTTCTTTATACTTCATTACGTTCTCTGATGATCTTTCGAGTTTCAGACCTATGTTCCTGTTGAAACACAAGTCCGAACCTTTTGAGATATTCACAGAATATAAGTTAGAAGTAGAGAACCAAAATACGGGTATAAGTATTATGTCCTTTGATGTGATCAAGGAGGAGAATACTTGAGCACGGAAATCCTGGACTATTCTAAAGGAGAATGAGATTCTCTCTCAGAATTACTCCTCCGTATACACCATAGCACGATGGTATATCGGGGCGGAGCAGATACACCCTATTTGATATGGTGTGCTCTATGATGAGTACTGCCGAGTTACCTTTTTCCTTAAGGGGGTTATGCACTTGAGAAGTTGCATACCTATTGAATAGGGTTCCAATCAAATCAGTTGCCTACCACTTCATATGTGATATGGAATGGGAAGAGCCCATGTCTTAAGTTAGTTAAGATTTGGGGTTGTCCGGCCTATGTCTAAAAGTATGATCCGGGCAAGCTCGAGGCAAGGTCTGTTATGTACAACTGGAAAGGTTCCAGCTATACAAACAGCAGCTGATGATTTGGTGGAACCGAAGGATTCAGTAGTAACCAACGAACCTCAGCCTCTCCGCCGATCTAGTAGGGTTCCTCACCCACGTGAGAGATACTTCGGTTTCTCTATGACAGTGGGAGCGAGGATTGCATCATGAGATGATGACCCAACTGGCTTCGAGCAGGCCATCAGGAGTAAGACTCTGTAAGAATGGCTGGATGCTTAGTGATCTGAGATGGAATCCTTATACACCAGCAAAGTATGGACTTTAGCTGCTATATCTGAAGGGTTAAATCCCTATCAGGAGCAAGTATATCTTGAGAAGATTACTTGGTGTACATGGAAAAGTTGAGACTTTCAAAGCTAGACTTGTTAAGGGTTTTCGTCATCGACCAGGCATGGATAATGATGAAACCTTTTCCAGTGCCTATGCTTAAGTCCATTCAGATCTTACTTGCCACGGCTCCATACCATGACTACGATATCTGGCGTTTGGGTGTCATGACTGCTTTTCTAAATGATATTTTGGAAGAGTGCGTCTATAAGTACACAGCCAGAGGGCCTCGTAGACAGTGGGAGCAGCGGAAACGTGTGCAAGATACTTTATAGGATAAAGCAGGCATCGCGGAGTTGGAACATCTGTTTTGATGGATTAGTCAAAGAAGTTGACATCATCAAAATGGTAGATGAACCTTGTATAAACAAGAAGGTAGTAGGGAGTATGGTGACGATCCTCGTAGAGTACGTGAATGACATACTCTTGATAGGGAAGGAGTTTCCTATGCTACGCTCGATCAATCTCCGCTTATCACAATGATTCTCCATATAGGATCAAAGTGATACCTCCTAAAATCCTGGGTTTTTGGATCTATGAAATAGATCTAATTGGATGTTAGGATTCTCGCTAGTTGTAGTGAGACGGTATCAATCGATCCTGGGGAGAATCACTGGAAGGGTTCCAGGGTGATAAAGAGGACTGAATGTCAGTCACAGGCATTGTCTTTACCCTCAGTAAAGGGACGGTATGTTGGAAGAGTTCCAAGATAGATACCGTGACATACTAGACGATAAAGGCTGGATACATCGCTACTTAAGATGCTACCAAAGAGGCTGTTTGGGTGCATATTGGTTCATGAGATGAACTATGTTCCTCCCATTGTGTGACAATGGAGTTGTGGCTTATGCCAGGGAACGCCGGTCCCATCAGTAATCCAGACATATTCTAAGGCAGTATCACCTGATCATGGAGATAGTTGATCTCCAGGGTGATCGAGGTTAGGAGAGTAGATTCAGAGGACAACACAGCGGATCCACTCATAAAGGCCTGTTCCCAGAGAGAGATTTTTATGGGATGGTTGAGTATGAGATACTACAACCACTGCTACAGATGGCCCTAGTGCAAGTGGGAGATTGTTAGTTATATGTATGCCCCAGAGGCCATTACTGTACATAGGATGTATATTGTAGTGGATGCTGGGACATATATAGGGAGGACTTTCTTGCTCGACATGATAGTATGCTATCTGGTTGAACTTTACCTTAACGTGTATACTGATTGTCTCTCTGTTACATGTTGGTAAAGCCCTTAGGATGTGTGCTTGACTACCTGGACTATGATGCGGATCATACTAGTGGGGACATGGTAGTCCATAAGTACATCCTTCAAAGTCCCTAGTCGTGGGTGTATCGATACGGGGCATCGATATACCAGAGTAGACTATCGTATACCTTCTCGACCCATACAGATGGGCGATGGGTGATCCCATATCCATTGGTGTTTGACATCAGAGATGATATACGGGTGCTCAGTAGAGACTGGGTACACCGGACGGACTCGCCGAGAACTCCCAGATGGTATTATACCTCACGTCAGATTGCAGTTCTCTGGTGACACTGGTACAGAGTAGTCTGTTGACCCGAGATCGTCATAGAGTCTTATGTGGCTCCCACTGTGCTTTGATTTCCATCTTACCACGTCCAAGAGGGCATGCAAAACGGTGGTTTTTGGGTACAGTCCCGAGTCACATGGAGGCAATGAGCGATAGGAGGGGATTCGTCTCTCCCGGTATAGGGAGTTGATGTTGCGCTGTGTTCGATTGGCTATAACAGGAAATCCCTGGCCAGGGTTGCTGAGACTTACTGGTAAGTGTTACCAGTAGTTTCTCGAATTGTTATAGACCTCATATCGACACGACTTATCGAGCTATTGGGTCTGACGTTTACCACCCCTAGGCGGGATATGCGACATATCAGACGATCAGACCGGACTGTACGGTAGTGTTACTGGTTGGATTCACTGGAGTGTGAGTGGGCTTCCTCGTCGATCTTCAGATCGCTCAATACTCGGGTGGCCATTACGTTTAGCAGACCGCTTGCGGCTTGTGGGTGTTTGATATGATCATCATCTGCTGCCGGCGTATTGACGAGTCTTTAGAGTCCTACACAGAGGTTTCCTGGCTCAAGCGAAACGAAATAGGAGCGCATATGAGATATGTGCGGGACCGAGAATGATACCAGTATGTGATACTGTATTCGATTCTCGCGATATATGACATTGATCGGTTATATGTGATATAGCCGGGTTATCGGATCAAGTGTTGATTCGATAAGTTGTTACTGTTGATATTAGTCGGTTATATGCGATATGACCGGATCGTTAAATCAAGTGTTGATTTAATGATTTAATGCGTAATTATATATTTGATATATTACCTTGCATTAACTAGTATCGGTTCACTTTAAATGGATTTTCTCACTCGGGTGTGCGCATTGCATATGCGATATGATTTTGTGCACTTGCTTGTATCATGTTTGATGATACATGCAATACTTGGTTAAATGTATGTTTAAACCATAGTTAGTTAATGGTTAAGGGTTTTAAATGATTTATTTATTGTTTTATTTATTTTTGGCAAAAGGAAAATGGTGGCTTTATTTATTTCTTTTGTTGAAGTTTCTTGAACTTTTGAAAAGTCCACCATTTTTGTTTTATGCCAAACCCTAACCACTCACTAACTTTGGTTAACTCTCTACACTTAACTATGGTAAGTGTTATGATAAGATTGAATTTTATTTTCTATTCTTTTTATCTTATCATAATAATTATCATCTTCTTGCTTTTCTCTTCTTCTTCATTTCAAGAAGAAAAGCTTGACTACATCAATGGTGGATTGATGAAATGAGTGAGAAATCCAATTCTAAAGTCTACCCACTTCCTATTTCTTCATCCTCTACCTCTTGCCAAGTAGTAGAGTGTGTTTCCTTCACAAGTCATCATGGCTCGGTGAAGGTGGAGCTCGATCTAGTGATGCTTCGACGTAGATCATCTTCGGCACGTCGTCGATGACCTAGCCCGCTTCTTCTCCGATGAAGCCGACGCAAGAGCCCGGATTTTGGATTTGTACAGCGGAGATGACTTCTTCATGGAGCTATGGAGGTGGACAAACGGATCTACAAAGGTTGTATATCCGTATCCCTTAGTTAAGTGTTAACTAGTTAGCTTTTTCGCCTAGTTTTCTAGCAAACGATCCATAGTCGGGTCTCTCGGCACCTAGATTTTTTGAAAATGGCATGTTTGATACCTTGTGAGACGTCATTAGGGTGCCTAGGAACCCTACACTTAGACAGTGGGAGCACCGGAAGAGTGTGCAGGTTGCTTAAATCCATCTATGGATTAAAGCAAGCATCGCGAAGTTGGAGCATCTGCTTTGATGAGACAGTCAAAGAGTTTGACTTTATCAAAAATGTAGATGAACCATGTATTTATAGAAAGATTGCAGAAGGAGCAGTAGTCTTCCTCGTTTTGTACGTCGAGGACATACTACTGATAGGGAATGATGTCCCTATGCTACAATCAGTAAAGCTCTTCTTGTCACAGAAATTCTCCATGAAAGACTTGGGTGATGCAACCTACATTTTGGGCATTAAGATCTATCGTGATAGATCTAATAGAATGTTGGGACTTTCACAGTCCAGGTATATTGACACTGTACTAAAGAGATTTAGTATGGAAGATTCCAAGAGCGGTAATATGCCCGCTTGTCACGGGATCACCCTCTCCAAAGAGATGTCTCCAAAGACTGATGAAGAGAGGGATCGCATGAGCATTTTACCCTACGCTAAGGCGGTAGGATCTATAATGTATGCAACGTTGTGTACAAGACCGGATGTAGCTTACGCACTTGGTGTGGTTAGCAAGTATCAGTCTGACCCATGTGAGAAACATTGGATAGCGGTAAAGAATATTCTCAAGTACCTAAGAAGGACTAAGGAGATGTTCTTGATTTACGGTAATGGGGACCTCCAGATAGAGGCTTTTACCGACTCCGGCTTCCAGAGTGACAAAGATGATTCTAAATCCATTTCGGGTTTTGTATTTAGCCTCAATGGAGGGGCGGTATGTTGGAAGAGTTCCAAACAGGATACCGTCGTAGACTCAACTATGGAGGCAGAGTATATAGCTGGTAGTGAAGCCGCAAAAGAGCCTGTCTGGATGAGGAAGTTCATCTCTGAACTTCAGGTGGTTCCGTCCATTGCCAATCCAATACCTTTGTATTGTGATAACAATGGGGCCGTAGCATTGGCAAAGGAACCCAGGTCCCATCAGAAATCCAGGCATATCTTAAGGCGTTTTCACTTGATCAGGGAGATCGTTGATCGTCGAGAGATCGAGGTACGGAGAGTGGATACAAAAGACAACACGGCAGATCTATTCACAAAGGTCATCCCTCAAGTTCAGTTCGAGAGGCTGTTTGAGATGTTGGGCATGCGGTACTCCAGCAACTGGATATAGTGAAGACAGTGGGTACTCATTGCGCCAATTATAGGCCTTAGTGCAAGTGGGAGATTGTTGGATGTATATGCCCTAAAGGCCTTCATCGTATAGGATACTGGGGATATGTATGTACATAACAGTCTTGCTTAATATGATAGTATGCTATTTGGTTTGTCTTTATCTTAATGTATGATATATTTTGCGTAGTATTCATATATATATACATGTTGATAAAGCCCATAGGGTGTTTGCCTAACTACCGGCGTTGTGATGGCAGTCATACTAGTGGGAGCTGGATAGTCAATAGGCACATCCTTAGATGTCCCTGGTCGCAGGAGTATCGAGACTGGGCATCGATACTCCAGAGTAGACTGGTGTATACATATCAAGACCCTGAGGAGGGGCGATGGATTGGTCCCGCAGCCATTGGTGGAGTGCACCTAAGATTGTATACAGATGCTCACTGGGTGTGAGTACACCGAACATGACTCATCGAGAACTGACTGGATGGTATTTATACCTAACGTCAGATAGCAGTTCTCAGGTGACATGTGTGCAGATAGTCCGTTGACTTAAAGTCGTCATTTGTCTCGTGTGAGTTCCCACTGTGCTTTGATTACTACCCTACCACGGTTCAAAGGAGTCGTGCAAACAGGTTTTAGTTGGGCACAGTCCCGAGCCTCGTGGAGGCAGTGAGTGACTGTTAGGGATTCGTCTCTCCCGGTATAGGGAGTTGATATCGCACAGTGATCGGTTGGTCATTACCATAAGTCCCTGGCCAGGGCTGATTGAGAATTACTGATAGATTGATCAGTAGATTCTCGGATGGTGATTGAGTCATACCGACACGACTTGTACAGTTATTAGGGGTCTGACGTTTACCACCTCCCTAGACCTTACATGCGATACTTTTAGACGAACAGACCGGACTGCACGGATATTCTCATGCACAGTAGGAGTTCGGATGAGTATCCTCACCGGCCTTTTTATCGACATCTACCTGGTGACCGTTACGTACAGCTAGTGCCGCTTGCGGTCTGTGGTTAAACCCACTACCAGCGTAGTAGTCGAGTCTTTAGAGTCCCACACAGAGTTTTCCCAACTCCAGGAGAAATGATATAGAGGTCGTACGGTTTTACGACAAAACGTTCGGACGCATACGTGTTTAAACGCACGTACGACATTCGGACAGTTTTTACTAGCCGGCTTTGGTTTAAGCCAGATTCTAGTATCGGGTTATTGGATTTATACAGTCTACAGTTTTTCCATGTTTTCACGGATGCGAGGGGCGTTCTCGTAATTTTTCGAGAAGCTTCTAGAAGGAGGGTGACTAAGGAGGTTAAGGTGGTATTTTCATTTAATGCAAATTGTGACTCATTAGTGTGATTCACTATGTCAATAATGCATCATTTATTGCTTAATGACTCATATAGTGAATCACTCTTATTGAATTAATGAAGTATGGTGAATAATCATTTATATTCATTTAATTGATAATTCATTATGTTTCATATATTCAAGTGAGAAGCTTTTCATTCTCATAATCATCTCCACCTTCTCTCTCCTCAAGTGCACTCCTTCTTCAAACCCTAATCCTACCACTCATGAGTTGAGACCAAGGATTGGGATAGACTAAACACTCCATCACCTAACTCTACATCATCTTAGTTACTTTGGTTAGCAACTAGAGAAACAAAGTTACCTCAAGTCTTGAGGTGTAGCTTGGACTAGGGTACTCGGGTAGATCTTCTATTACGGAAAGGAGGCCGAGGAGGATGTAGAGATCACAAAGACGAAGGACTAGAATCATTAGGTATAATCTCTTTACATAGTAGCGAAGAACTCTATGGTTGTTGTTAATTATCGTTTAGAAAAGATCTTCGGTTAGTCGATGTATGCTACATAACAAGATCGTTTTTCATATTTCCGCCTCCCCGCAACTCGTGGGGTGTTGCACATCGACTTACAGGTGCTCAGTGGAGACTGGGTACACTGAACATGACTCGCCGTGAACTCCTAGATGGTATTATACCTCACGTCAGATAGCAGTTCTCTGGTGACACTGGTACAGGTTAGTATGTAGACCCGAGATAGTCATAGAGTCTTGTGTGATTCCCACTGTGCTTTGATTTCCACCTTACCACGTTCAAGAGAATATGCAAAACGGTGGTTTTTGGGTACAGTCCCAAGTCGCATGGAGGCAATGAGCGATAGGAGGGGATTTCGTCTCTCCCGGTATTAGGGGTTGATGTTACGCTGTGTTCGATTGGCCATAACAGGAAATCCCTGGCCAGGGTTGCTGAAATTTACTGGTAAGTGTTATCAGTAGTTTCTCGAACCGTTATGGGCCTCACATCGGCATGACTTATCAAGCTATTGAGGTCTGGCGTTTACCACCCCAAGCTGGATATGCGATATATCAGACGAAGAGTCCGGACTGTACGGTAGTGTTACTTATTAGATTCACAGGAGTATGAGCAGGCTTGCTTGTTGATCTTCTGATCGCTCAATACCCGGGTAGGCATTACGTCCAGCTAGTACCGCTAACGGCTTGTGGGTGACTGATATGATCATCACCTACTGCCGGCATATTGACGAGTCTTTAGAGTCCTACACAGAGGTTTCCTGGCTCATGCGAAATGAAGTAGGAGCTCATATGTGATATGTGCGGGACCGAGATTAATACGCGTATGTGATACCGTATTCTAATCTCACGATATGTGATATCGATCGGTTATATGTGATATAGCCGGGTTATCGAATCAAGTGTTGATTCGATGAGTTGATACAAATTATATTAACCGGTTATATGTGATATAGCTGGATTATTAAATCAAGTGTTGATTTAATAATTTAATGTATAATTATATATTTGATATATTAACATACATTAACTAATATTAGCTCACTTGAATTTCTTTATCTCTCTAATGCATTTAATATATATGTGATATATATTATTTGTGTTTCTTTTTATGCCATGCTTCATGATACATGCTACATGGGTGTATGAGACTCACACCATGCTAAAGATAATTAGGAGGTTTAATTATTTAAGGAAAATACAAAACTCGGTGGAAATGAGTCATGGTTGGAAGCTTGTGGAAGCTTGTAGTAACCATTGACTTAGTCCACTAATTTTGTCTTACTCTAGATATTTATTAACCCAACCATTATCTTAAGCTATGGTTAAGTCTCTACATGAGTTAATATGAGATATTATCTCACCCATGGTTGCTTAGAGACTCTAAGATTTTCTACACTTCATCTTCTTCTTCATCTCAAGAAAGCTCTCTAGGTTTTCAAGAGGTGAAGAAAATTAGAGAGAGAAATAATTCTAAAGTGATCAAAAATCCTACTTCATCAACCTACACTACATTAGCCATTTAGTTTAGGTTGTTTGCTTCAGTAATTCCCAATTAATGAAGAAGTAGCTTGAATTAGAGATTGCTCGACGTAGATCATTTTCGTCCTCGAAGACTTCAAGCAAGTTTGTTCCTTTCGCCTTGTGAACCCTTACTAGAGACTACTACACGGAGCTTTAGAAGTGAATGACTGGTCTACAAAGATTGTATTCCTAATTCACTTGGTGTAATGTTTGATTACATGCTAGCTTACTCCTAATCCTCTAGTTAGATCCTTGGCTAGGGTTCTTTAGCACCTTAGAACTTTTAAAATTGCATGCTTGATGCATTGGAAAACATAGTGAGGATGCTAAGGAACCCAGCAATTTCTATTTTCCCAAAATAGAAATTCCAACCATGCTTCATTATATATATATACATATCACACACACACACACACACACACACACACATATAAAGAAAATAATTAGTGAGCTTAATATTAGTTGATACATAATTATATCAAATATAAATATATATCAAATTATTAAATCAACACTTGATTTAATAATCCGGTTATATCACATATAACCGGCTAATATCATTTATCTGTATATCATATTATCAAATCAACACTTGATTCAATAATATGGATATATCACATATAACCTAACCGATATCAAATGTCGCCAGATTTGAATACGGTATTACATACTCGTATTTAATCAGGCTCCCGCACATATCAGCATATGTACCCTACTTCGTTACGCTTGAACTAGGAAACCTCTGTGTGGGACTCTAAAGACTCGTCAATACGCCAGCGGTAGGTAATGATTACATCAGTTATCTACAAGCTGTCAGCGGTACTAGATGGACGTAACGGCTACCCAGGTATTGAGCGATTAGAAGATCAACAAGCAAGTTTGTCCAAATTCCTATGAAGCATATAAGTAACACTTACCATACAGTCCGGTCTCTTTGTCTGATATGTCGCATATTGAGTCTAGGGGTGGAATCGTCAGACCCCAGTAACTTGATAAGTCATGCCGATGTATGGATCTTAACAGTTCGAGAAACTACTGATAACTCTTACCAGGAAATCTCATCAACTCTGGACAGGGACTTACTGTTATAGCCAATCGAGCATAGCGCAGCATCAACTCCTTATACCAGGAGAGATGAAACCCCTCGTATCACTCACTACCTCCATGTGACTCGGGACTGTACCTAAAATCCACCTGTTTGCACGACTTCTTTGAGCCATGGTAGGGAGGAAATCAAAGTACAGTGGGAACCACACAAGATACTATGACGATCTCGGATCTACAGACTAACCTGTACCAGTGTCACCAGAGAAGTGCTATCTGACGATAGGTATGGTACCATCTAGGAGTTCTCGGCGAATCCTGTTCGGTATACCCATTCTCTAATGAGCACCTGTGTACAATCTTTGTTGTCAAACACCATTCGTTATGGGATCAATCATCGCCCCCTACAGGGTCAATAAACGTACACACTAGTCTACCCTGGAATATCGATGCCCTGTCTCGATACTTCCTCGACTAGGAACAATTAAAGGATGTGCTTGTGAACTACACAAGTCCCAGTAGTATGATCCGCATCATAGTTCGTGTAGTCAAGCAAATATCCTAAGGGCTTTATCAACATGTATCAGAGAGACAGTATAATAATACAAGTGTACATGTTAAGATAAAGAGCAACCAGATAGCATACTATCATGTCGAGCAAGAAAGTCTTCTATATATATGTCCAAGTATCCACTATATCATACAAAAATGGCCTCTAGGGCATACATATTCCTAATAGATAAGATATATTATAGATTTGATTTCTATATTTTCGCATGGTCGTGTGCCACAGATATTTCACTACGACTATGGCAATGATCGTGTACTTAATATACACCATTGATTTCGTATTTGGAATTTCGCATCATAACTAATGTAATTCTCATAGTAACCGCTAGAGTTACTGTTATGTGAGTTTTATATCTTTTTATGTTTTCATGCGCACGGTTGCGTTATTTTACGTCTTAGCTCGTGTAGGACTTCGGAGATCCGTTAATTAGAGCAGACTATATGTTTTAAAATTTGGACTCCTGCAATTTGATTTGATTTGACTGAGAAAAATGTTGTAAGATGAGGGTTAAATTTAAATTCGATGACCGAATTTCTTTAAGAAGGGGATATTGTAACATTTTGGAAAATTATAAATATTAATTTATAATTTTAAATATAATTATAATGAGTTTACAAAAATGATACCGCATATGAATTTTTGTATCGGATTGATATTCGCAAAAATGTAATTATTTTGGTAAAAATGGAGGAAAATATGTGATATCATAAAAATGATATTTAAATTATTTTAATATGATATGAAATTTTATTAAAGGGTTATGGTATTTAAGTATTATGATAAGTATTTTATTTCTTTTAAAAACATGAATATAGGATTAGTGTAACATAAGGGTGTTTATTTTAAAAAGGTTTTTATGTTTGTAATGAGGGTAGGTATATGTTAAGTTAGAATAACCCTCATAACCTCCACACCACACACACACCCTCACCTCCCTCCACCTCATGCAACAACCCTCCACCTCATTCTTTTCTACCTACCTCCTTCATCTAATTACACATATTTATTCTCCTTTTTTCCAAACTGAACCAATACTTCCATCAAGCTCCAACACCAAAAAATTCAAGTATTCATCATATCAAAAGAGAAATGAGAGGGTTCCTTCATCGATATTGCTCATACCATCAAGTTAAAGCCACAACCACTTCAAGAAATCTCAAGTCACCAATTCTTGAGCTGGAATTCCCTTGGGAACCATCCCTATAGGTATATCTCACCTCCTTCGCAAGTTTCTTTTGGTTACATATCTGTTTTTGTGGACAAATATCTGAAAATGAGATTTTTATGATATTTGTATGTGTAAATTTGAAACTGGAACTACTAGATTAACCCACTAGAAAAACTAACAATACTAGACCACTATGAGACCACACTTAAAGCCTGAGCCCCTAATTCGCTTGTTCACCCATCGGTTTTCCTCTTTTTCCTATCGCCGCCAGCCTTTCAGGGTAATGGTGTTTTGGGTTTTTGTCAGTTGCTTTATTTGGTAAAAATATAAGCTACTGTATTGTTTGATTTGTCCGAGATTTCATATAGAGAAATCTGGGAGTGTTCTAGTATTGTTTTATCAATGTTTCTGATATTTTAATACGGTTTTTCGTATTTCTATACCGCGACTGATATATTGACGTGTGTACGTCAATGTTAGGGGTATTTGGTCATTTTTGGAGTAAGTAATTTATAGGTTCTAACCTATATTTTCTTAGCTCCTTGTTTTGGTTTTGATATGATATTTACGCCGATATGTTATAACTACGATTGTAGGTACGATCAAGGAGGTTTCCGAGACGGCAAGGACGGACAAAGAAAGCATGGATTTCGACTAGCTCGACAAGTGAGCAGATTTATATCTACGGGGGAAGTCGGGTAGATGGCGTATAGCACCACCGCAACCAATTAACTAGGAGAGTTATGCTATCTAGTTAGATTTTAATGATATGTTAGATAACTTAGCTTTATTAGATTGATGTTATTTTGTATCTAGTAGATTATACATGTGGTTATATTTGATATATGGTTATGATGGCATACGTACGTGACGATAGATCCGTACGATATGGATATGATACTGGATGGACATTGTACGAGGGATCAAACCGTACTTGTGGTGATGAGGAGAGCGTGACGAATACGGCTAAGTGTCATTTGGACTCGTGGAGTCATGAGTTATCCCGACTTAGGATGTTACGCTTGAGTGAGCTATACTCTTTTAAAAACCAACGATTCGTATTCCATTTTAAATGATAAATGACAAAGATGCGATACTATTTTCCAAAAAGAATATCTATTTTAACTTAATGCAGCTTTCTTATTTCAAAATAACATTTCATTCCATTTTCAAAGATAATAGTATAGCTCATAGCAATTAGTTACGTTAATAATTATGCGATACAGGTAGATTTCCTTTATATGTTTGTGATACACTTACCGATTGTGTACATTATCTTCTATACGAACACTGATAAAACACTCCACAACTACTAATAAGTACTATGTTGCACGAGCACAGACGCATATGTTACACTACACCTCATTGGTACTGCCATGACACTATAGGACAGCTATACCACGCGATGTGTATGTAAATGCGGATAAAAGGTGTTATGAATTCCCTATATCCGGGAAATTGGATTGTAATTATATGCTACGGACATGGGTAGAATTACTTTCTGCTTTAAATACTTATAGAACACTTGCACATATACTAATGATTGACATGCTGTGCTAGCACAGACGCGTATGCTACACTACACAACATTATGTAAGTGCACGGCGGCGCCCGGCCGTCAAACCGACGGCCAAATGCGGAAACGGTGATAAACTTTAATTTTGCGAACTTAGCAAACCGGCACCACCGCGCACTAAACCCCGGATCGGGCCATTAAACTAGATCTAGCTAACAACAAGACGGGTTAGAGATATACCGAGTGATCCGAGTCCTCCGGTCTTCTCGTCATCGTCCCGATCTCTCGCGGAAACTCCGGTCGTCGCCTCTTCGCCGGAAGGGCACCACATCGCCTGCATCTTTTACGGGCTCCCACCTCAATACCGAGGCAACTCGGGCATGAAGCTGGCAAGTCGACATGCCCAAGATATGCTGTAGAATATGTATAGGACTCATGTCTCATATTGGGGTAGTGGATGTTGCCATTTGATAGATGGAGGAATCAAGACAAGAAAAATGGTGCTTGCATTTTTGTAGCATGAAATGAGATCAAGAAAGCCACACTCCAAAAATGAAACTCTCTCATTTTTTCTCAATCAAGTGGCCGGCCAAATTCTTGTGGGAAATGGTGGTGGAGTGTGAACCAAAAGCAAGAGGGAGGTGAGTGTAGGAGATGAGAAGAGGTGACCATAAACAAACATCAACCATAACTTAATTCACATCAAAACCATACCCTTTCTAATCTCATTTAATGCAAGTGATGGAGGGAATCAAAGATGCTATCATAATCTCTCATCTCACAAATAAACCCTCCACAAAATGTTATTTGCACAATTGCAAATAACCCTCTCCATCGGAAAAGTCCGGCCCGGAAAGAACAAAGGAAAACCGGCCGGAACGGAATGCAAACTGGGAACTCTAGAAAACAGGTCCCGTATTAAATTACAGGAAAACCCCGATACTGTGCATACACACCCGCATCTGTATTCCGTCCGGATACAAATGCAAAGAGACAAAATCTACACTGTACTAAACTAGGATCCGGCTTAAACCAAAGCCGGCTGGTAATGTTCGTCCGATCCTGATCCGTGCAATACCGCACGAATCTGATCGAACCCTGCCATATATCTATACGGCCTCTAGTACAAAACCGTCCGATCCTGATCCGTGCAATACCGCACTATCTGATCGGACCCTGCCATATCTCCATACGGCCTCTAGCACAAACCGTCCGATCCTGATCCGTGCAATACCGCACGTATCTGATCGGACCCTGCCATATCTCCATACGGCCTCTACAGCGTTTCGCCCGAAAGCTGAGTAACTGAAAGTGTGGTGGACTCTAAAGACTCGTCAATACTATGGCTGTGGATTTAACCACTAGCACGTCAGAGGTATAAGCCAATACGTAACGGGCCACCAGCTATTGACCAAAAGGGACGTCGATGAGCGAACTCATCCTGACACCCTACTGAGCCTGTCAGTGACAATATCCTTACAGTCCGGTCCGTTCGTCTATGAGCATCGCATGTCGGGCCTAGGGGGTTGGTAAAAGTCAGACCCCCAAAAGCGGTACAAGTCGTGTCGGAGTGTAGCCCAGAACAGCCTGAGATACTACTGGAATACCTACCAGTAAATCTCCTGCCTTGGACAAGGACTTCGTGTAATGGCTCTCCTAGACACAGCGCGACCTCACCCCCAATCCCGGGAGAGACGAACCCCCGAAGATCCGCTCACTGCCTCCATGTGGCTCGGGACTGTACCCAACTAAAACCTGTTTGCACGACTCCTTTGAGCCGTGGTAGGGTAGTAATCAAAGCACAATGGGAACTCACACGAGACAAATGACGATCCCCAGGTCGATGAACTAACCTGTACACATGTCACCTGGGAACTGCTATCTGACGTCAGGTATAAGACCAACTAGCATGTTCCCGGCGAGTCCTGTCCGGTGTACTCATAACCCAATGAGCATCTGTATACATCTTAGGTGAACCAACTGACACCAGTGGCCTGTGAGACCGGCCACCGCCCCTCGTCGGGGTCTCGACTGTATACACTAGTCTACTCTGGAGTATCGATGCCCTGTCTCGAAACTCCCACGACTAGGGACCTTTTAAGGATGTGCTTATAGACTCCAGCTCTCACTTATATGATCGCCCTCATACTGCTGGCAGTCAAGCAAGAATCCTAGGGGCTCTATCAACGTGTAATAGCGACCTGTCAGGTCACCTAAAGCAGTACACGATGATAAAGGTAAACCAGATAGCATACTTTCATCTCGAGTAAGACTGTCGTACCGGGATAGGTCCTCCCTCAATCATTGCAATCACGTGCCTGTGATCCAATAATTGACTCTGAGGGCACTATCTCCAACAATCTCCCACTTGCACTCAAGGCTAATTATTGCGATGTCGCATACTCACAGCCCGTGTGATACTGAATACCCAACTCCTCTACTAGTCAGTCTCACAAAGCCTGTTTACGAAACTCTTGCGTTCGAGGAATAGCCTCAGCGAGTGGATCCGCTCTGAAGTTTCTTTCTATGTCTCTCTCTATATCTCGAGTTCGCGGAGAAAGCCATCTCCCGAAATGAGCAATACCTGTCTTAGACTGTCTGGATGTCTGATGGGACCTAGCTCATAAATGAACTCCAAATCCAAACTTCTCAGACTGTATCGTCAACTGAACTTAATCAGTATCCTGCGCCATGCCTCCCTCAGTATTGCCTTGGATCACCTGTCCAGAATACTGCCTCTCGTCAGAAGGAAATCTATAACTCTGACAACCTCCTTGTCGTCCATGTCACCTTGGAAGCCTGGAATGATAACTGTCTCCCAAATGAGGCTGTCATTATCATATCCCTAGAACATCCACTTATGTTCTAAAACTGCTTCCGACTGTTTCTCCAGGATTGGATCAATGTCAACTTATTGCATCTTGTGCAAGAATAACATCTGGTGTGGTACTTGACATCACATGATTGACACAATTGCCTAAGCAAGTGATCTGCCAATCATGCACATCCCTCTCTACTTTAGTCTATAAGACACCTTTAGAGAGGGTGACTCCATCACCTGCAGGTACACTACCGTGCCAGGAGTCGTCCATTCTAAATACTCTTAGAATGCTGTCAAAGTACCCTGATTGGGAAACCACCCAAATCTAGATCTAAAATCATAGATCTAGTAACCAGTATGTCTGATATAATGTCCAAGTCCCATGTGGAAAAACCACTGTGTGACGACCAAAGTATAACCGATCGTAGTATAGGAATATTACTTCCTACTTTATGTATGTCATCCAAAACCCGGATATCACACCCTACTACCTTCTCAACAGATCCATCCCCTATTCTGATGAAGTCAAACCTATGACTGTCACGTCAGAAATAGATGATCTATCTCCGCTACATCTGCTTTAGTTTATAAATAGACATAAGCCTGATGTCCACCAATGCTTCCGCTGCTCCCACTTACTACGACAACCCTCTGGCAGAGTCATATAGACGTGCACTTCTAAAGCTAGTTTAGAACGACGCTATACTCATTCTCCCACCGGGTCTCGCAGCCTGGAACAACAACAATGGCAAGTGTGGGTAAACAAGAACTTCCCTGTCACCGTCCTTGAGGCTACCGGAGTACCTCTCGGGTGCCTGAAGTTACCCACCTTATCTGCGGAGTGGCCAATGGAATGTCAAATCAGATTGAATCTTTAGGTTCCTTATCAAATCTTTAGTAATCATTTGCGGTTCTGGAATCACTTCCAGTTCTACCATACTCCCACTACTGTTTTTGAAAAAATCCATTTTTAATAAAACTATGGCGAGTCTAGAACAATATTTCTATTGATCTGCCAGATGGTAGAAAATCAACCCTCGTCATAGTCTGGGTCAACCCACAAACAGCCATTACAGAAACGTGCCTTGAGTTATCCAGAGTCTGGTTTTAATCATAAGCCGGACAACTCCCCGTACCTTAACAATGTTAAGATATGAACTGCACTATATCCAATATAGAACCAGAGGCACTGATTTAATTGAACCAGATACAAATCATGCAGCTATCTCCAGTGCATGTCAACTAAATGGTAGGAGGCCGATCAGCGTTACTCAACTTAGGAATACTTCCAATTATGAGTAACCTGAAAGAGAAGCAATTTCTCTTTATCATTACTATCAACTGAATACCATACACAAGTATCTACATCTTCGATCACCTTGAAGAATCCCGATACTTGCTACACCTGGTTCTCTACTCTATTCAAACACCTATAACTCCTCAAAACTTAGACCCTGTGTTTCTACGAAACACATGTCTAAGAACTAGAGAAGTTAAAAGTAAACAGAATATAGTATGAGGACCAACCCCTCTGTCCTAATGGACACTGGACAACATACAATACTCTGTATAAGTCCGCTAAGTCTTACAACTCTATTACTGTGTGTCGTAGGTTGAAAACTGTACTTATGGTTAAGAAGAATTACACCGCTGTTTAATGCTCCTTACCTAACCATCCACTGATATAGGTAAATATCATCGACATAATATCAAAAGGTATATCTCACTCTATGAAAATAGACGTACAGATATATCAATTTGAAATTGGTGCACAACAGCGGATATTCAAAACCAAATATTTGCCGACCGGCAAACAGCCCAGATGATCTCCTCAAATATCACCGATTACAACGAATCCCGATATAATGAGGATGATCACCCTATTCCCAATAACCTACTCCCACTCATCATCTGTAAAACCATACAGATGTGAGAATCATACCTGGTAAATACATACCCTGGAGCAAGTGTCAAATCAGGAAAACAGTTTTCTTTTAACAGTACACAGTTGAACTGAAACATTGAAATGTTTCGATGGGGTATCCTGGTGTTCCTAGTAATGCCTCTACCATTATCCAGATTCATAACTATAACCGTATAATTCTTCGCCATCTCTCCAAATCCCTTTATATGTCTTTAGTCATTACCTTCTGCACACCCCTTTAGGCCAATTGGTTTTCTTCCTTCCCTACCGTTCGGCACCAGCCTATGGTTTGGAAGAAGACTATCCAATAAGCATAATGGGTGTACTGTCCTAACCCTAGGAGCACTCGCAATGCGAGAGAAGGTGAGGATAAAAGACACCTGAATAAACCTTATTCCTATTTCTCCTGGACCAGAATCCATCCCCGAACTGGAACAAGTTCCTTTCGAGTTCGTATATAACCATACGATGGAGTATCCAATAAACTGTGGATCTTCGTAGTGATACGGAGTGTCCTGGAGAAATACAAAGGTGATTTAGGATTGACGAAGAAATACTTGGTTTGGTCGTGAATATCAGTCGCAATTTACTTTGCCCTCTTACTAATCCCTTGCTTTGTCTTAATCTTAATACCTTCTGTACACCATCGTTATGCTAATTGGTTTTCTTCATTCCCTACCGGTCGGCACCAGCCTAAGGTTTGGAAGAAGACTATCCAATTTGCGTAATAGGTGTACTATCTCCTAAACCAAGGAGTACTCGCAACCTGAGAGTAGGTAAAAGGAAAAGACAACTGAATAAACCCATCCGTTTTCTCCAGAACCAGAAACCATCCTCGAATAATTCCTTCGAGTTCGTATCTAACCATACGATGGTTTTGTCCAATGGAAGTGGACGTTCGTAGTAATACGGGGTGTCCTGGAGAAAAGGGTAAAAGTAGGAGTGGCAATGAGGTCTGCAACTCTGACAATCCAAAAGCCAGTGTTAAGAAGGTTCGGTCAACTTGGTCACTGAGTCATAGTCTTAGGGTCGGGTCAATGGTCGCTGCCAAAGAGAGAGAGAAAAGAAACACTCAGCGTGCACTCTAACCAAGATCAGAATGGTTACCACTTTATCTAATCTAGAAACCTCCCACTGTACCTCAAATTCTCCTCCAAACCTGAAAGAAGAATTAGTCGGGGTCACCCGAGGAGTAAACCAACTCATCAGTGGGAATCGGGATCCAACTCTCATCGCATGATAACATGACGGAATCCGCTCACGGTATCACACTCCAGAAGGTATGCGCATATCTGGAAAGTTTCAGTTCTTTTGAAACTCCCGATGTGATTTCTGCCCCATGCTCTTATGACCTTGACGAAGGTCAACAAATCATAAGTCACATGTCAAGTTCCACCTGTCATTGTCCAGGTTAATTTGAACCCACCCGTACAAGCCCTTGACGAAGGTCAACAAGGCTATACGACTGTCCCAAACCAACACATCTATCTATGCAGCAGAAAGGCAACAAGCAGCTACCATACACTATGCCTTGACGAAGGCCAACAAACATAGCATGAATACTACGTGCTACCCGTCTGAAACGACGGAGGGCTACGAATGGTTTCTGGCGAAAACCTTTAACATAATGAACTTGATATCGTTGAAGGAACGAATAGCTTTTTAGAAAATATAGTGACGAAAACCTTTACTAAAGAGGTCACTCCCGGTGAAGGGATCTCGGCTCTTTCCCCGTAGAATGGGGTGCAGGATATTCCAAATGAATACCACGGTGCAAAGCAAAAGTAATCGGCTATAGTGAAGTTAATGCCCTGACGCAAACTTCTGTCCAAGGGGTCACTCCCGGTGAAGGGATCTCGGCCCTTGCCTCGTCGACTGAGGAGCAGGATATTCCAAATGAATACCACGATGCAAAACAAAAGTGAACGTCCTTGCAATAACAGCTTTTTGAAAAAGTGTTCCAACAACATCAGAATAGGTTTGTTTAACTTGCATTGATCCGAATCAATGCAGTCCCATCAATTGATCACACCACAAAGAATGAAAATATACTGACGTATGTATATGCCATCCGCATTCGCCACTGGGTCCCGTCATCACCCGTTAGGTTAGCTAACTAACGGCAGAGCGGGGACTGGACTAGCGCGGATGAAAAACATATACAACATCTACTAATATATATACCAATATATAGTATTTCGCTCAAGGCGTGAATAAAATGCAACATCACAGAAATGTACAGCATCACAGAACAATACAGATATCTGGGATCCCCGGGTTTCACAGAGCCACTACTGAAACCCGACGTTCCCCTGGTCGTGAGGATAGCCTGTGCAATGAAAACCTATACCCCCTACGAGTGCGGCGAATAGCCAGCCAATCCTGGAGTGAAGCCCCTTCCGTCCCAATGCCATGAGATGCGAGCTTGTTGCCTTCTAGAACCCGGCTATCCGTGCACCCCTCCGCAGGGTAATCCTAGTACAGAAAGTAAAATATACATACAACGGGTACATCGACCGCAACCTGGCCGTGCCCCAAAAGAATAATACAAACAGGCAGTGACGGCAGTCCACATGTCGGACGCTCGCCCCGCAATATCAAATGTACATAATACAACAACACTGTACTAGCATTGCATCCAGGCTATCCCCACCGACCGATCCGCAACATCACAGCAAAACACAGAACATCAACGTGAAAGTCACGTTCGCAAATCCGTCTAACCGGGCTATAGCAGTTAGACAGGATTTACCGATCGAGTGACATTCACGGTCGCAGATATAATGTAAATACTGTGAAAAATGTGTTTAAAATATCCGTTCGATCAAAAATTAACAAGTGGGCCCCCAAGCAGTACTGTAGCACTCACAGAAATTCTGGGCCCAATTTTAATATTCCAAAACCCCTATTTTTAGCCCACAAGCCCACTACAAAAAAACTATCACATGAGCCCTCATTACTGCAGCGGATCCGCGGCCTAAGAAAGGTTAATGGCCGCGGATCCGCGGTCTTACTGAGGGATCATATTGTCAAATTTTTCTAGTGTTCTTAGAACTCCCTGCACATCATTCTGAGACAACCTGAAAAAATTTTCGAGACCAAAAATTTTCAACAGAAACTGATGCTAACAAAAAATATAGATTTTGGAATTTTGGTCGATCGGAAATGCAAAACACATCAAACGAAGCTAGACGAAGTTAATGGCGAGGATCTGATACCAATGTAAGTGCACGGCGGCGCCCGGCCGTCAAACCGACGG
Source organism: Agapanthus africanus (assembly GCA_030015575.1). Lineage (NCBI taxonomy): Eukaryota > Viridiplantae > Streptophyta > Magnoliopsida > Asparagales > Amaryllidaceae > Agapanthus > Agapanthus africanus. Next base: position 62,907,267 of record JASDDO010000029.1, read on the forward strand.
CCAAATTCGGAAACGGTGATAAACTTTAATTTTGCGAACTTAGCAAACCGGCACCACCGCGCACTAAACCCCGGATCGGGCCATTAAACTAAATCTAGATAACAACAAGACGGGTTAGAGATATACCAAGTGATCCGAGTCCTCCGGTCTTCTCGTCATCGTCCCGATCTCTCGCGGAAACTCCGGTCGTCGCCTCTTCGCCGGAAGGGAACCACATCGCCTGCATCTTTTACGGGCTCCCACCTCAATACCGAGGCAACTCGGGCATGAAGCTGGCAAGTCGACATGCCCAAGATATGCTGTAGAATATGTGTAGGACTCATGTCTTATATTGGGGTAGTGGATGTTGCCATTTGATAGATGGAGGAATCAAGACAAGAAAAATGGTGCTTGCATTTTTCTAGCATGAAATGAGATCAAGAAAGCCACACTCCAAAAATGAAACTCTCTCATTTTTTCTCAATCAAGTGGCCGGCCAAATTCTTGTGGGAAATGGTGGTGGAGTGTGAACCAAAAGCAAGAGGGAGGTGAGTGTAGGAGATGAGAAGAGGTGACCATAAACAAACATCAACCATAACTTAATTCACATCAAAACCATACCCTTTCTAATCTCATTTAATGCAAGTGATGGAGGGAATCAAAGATGCTATCATAATCTCTCATCTCACAAATAAACCCTCCACAAAATGTTATTTGCACAATTGCAAATAACCTCCTCCATCGGAAAAGTCCGGCCGGGAAAGAACAAAGGAAAACCGGCCGGAACGGAATGCAAACTGGCAACTCCAGAAAACAGGTCCCGTAATAAATTACAGGAAAACCCCGATACTGTGCATACACATCCGCATCTGTATTCCGTCCGGATACAAATGCAAAGAGACAAAATCTACACTGTACTAAACTAGGATCCGGCTTAAACCAAAGCCGGCTAGTAATGTTCGTCCGATCCTGATCCGTGCAATACCGCACGAATCTGATCGAACCCTGCCATATATCTATACGGCCTCTAGTACAAACCGTCCGATCCTGATCCGTGCAATACCGCACGTATCTGATCGGACCCTGCCATATCTCCATACGGCCTCTAGTACAAACCGTCCGATCCTGATCCGTGCAATACCGCACGTATCTGATCGGACCCTGCCATATCTCCATACGGCCTCTACAGCGTTTCGCCCGAAAGCTGAGTAACTGAAAGTGTGGTGGACTCTAAAGACTCGTCAATACTATGGCTGTGGATTTAACCACTAGCACATCAGAGGTATAAGCCAATACGTAACGGGCCACCATCTATTGACCAAAAGGGACGTCGATGAGCGAACTCATCCTGACACCCTACTGAGCCTGTCAGTGACAATATCCGTACAGTCCGGTCCATTCGTCTATGAGCATCGCATGTCGGGCCTAGGGGGTTGGTAAAAGTCAGACCCCCAAAAGCGGTACAAGTCGTGTCGGAGTGTAGCCCAGAACACCCTGAGATACTACTGGAATACCTACCAGTAAATCTCCTGCCTTGGCCAAGGACTTCGTGTAATGGCTCTCCTAGACACAGCGCGACCTCACCCCTAATACCGGGAGAGACGAACCCCCGAAGATCCGCTCACTGCCTCCATGTGGCTCGGGACTGTACCCAACTAAAACCTGTTTGCACGACTCCTTTGAGCCGTGGTAGGGTAGTAATCAAAGCACAGTGGGAACTCACACGAGACAAATGACGATCCCCAGGTCGATGAACTAACCTGTACACATGTCACCTGGGAACTGCTATCTGACGTCAGGTATAAGACCAACTAGCATGTTCCCGGCGAGTCCTGTCCGGTGTACTCATAACCCAATGAGCACCTGTATACATCTTAGGTGAACCAACTGACACCAGTGGCCTGTGAGACCGGCCACCGCCCCTCGTCGGGGTCTCGACTGTATACACTAGTCTACTATGGAGTATCGATGCCCTGTCTCGAAACTCCCACGACTAGGGACCTTTTAAGGATGTGCTTATAGACTCCAGCTCTCACTTATATGATCACCCTCATACTGCTGGCAGTCAAGCAAGAATCCGAGGGGCTCTATCAACGTGCAATAGTGACCTGTCAGGTCACCTAAAGCAGTACACGATGATAAAGGTAAACCAGATAGCATACTATCATCTCGAGTAAGACTGTCGTACCGGGATAGGTCCTCCCTTAATCATTGCAATCACGTGCCTGTGATCCAATAATTGACTCTGAGGGCACTATCTCCAACACATTATTATTGCCATGACACAGTAGAAATGTTACGTTTGTTTGCACGACTGACTATACTTATGTAAGGTGCCTTTATTACCTGCTGAGTTATTGCGGATACCTGTAACATGGGTGTTCGTATATGATCCTTAAGAGTTTTTATGATGTTTTTACTTTCGATGATATACATCAGTGGAATGGGACGCTACTATATATATATATATATATATATATATATTCAGAGTGATATATGCAATTCTTCTTCTTCTTTACTTGATATTTCTGGATACGATGAGTTGACGTTCACTATGAGTTTTATGTTTTCTGGTTTGATTTTATTCCAAACCGAGTGGGGGGTGTAACACTTTAGAATGTGATTAGTGTTAATTAAGCGATAATGCGGGGTTTTAATGAAATTTAACCAATAATTATTTTAAACATATTTTATTTAATTAATTAATATTTTATTATATTATTTTTAAGATTGCACACACTTGTGCATGTTAACCTAGGGTTAGTTTGTGTTAACCATATTTTGTAGCATGACACCATAACCCTCATATTATTATGTTATATGTATTTATTTATTTATTTATCTTTTAAACAAATAGGTTTTTTTGTTTTTATTTGTTGAAGAAGAGAGGAGAGTTGAATTTTTTAGGGAATGAAGGAGAAGAATAATTGAGAATGAGAGAGAAAGGGCATGGCTTAGTCTTACCCTCTCACTCTCTCATTCATCACCTCACTCTCCCAATTCTTTTCCTCACTCTCTCATTCTCAATTATTCTTCTTCTTCTCCTTTCCTTCAACTGAAAGTATATTCCTCCATCACAAACCTTAAGCCTAATCTTCTTCAAACTTTATTAAACCCCTCAAAAAGTCAAGTTAAGCCTCTTGAGATGACTAGGAGCTTGGAAAGCTAGGGTTTCCAAACAAGTTTGGTGAGGTAGTGATCTCTAACCGTTAACTAGGTTTTAAGGATGTTATGTTGCTTATTAGTTTCTGTTTTAAACCTTAAAGTTTTAGTTTTGAGCGAAATATCGTATTTTGGTTAAGTTTTGTGTCTCTGTTGAATCTGCTATCGAACCAGGTTATTGTTTAGAAAGTTGCCATCACTGAGAGGTGTATATGAAACCTAGAACGCACCACCAAAGCCTGAGCCTTCCACCTCATTTATTGGCCGCGAATAAACTCATTCTGGCTGCAATTTGCGGCCAGAGTAGAGTGGGTCGGGGTGAATCTTGGTCGTGGGGTCTCCAGGGTTATTTGTAGGCTCGTGTAACTTGTAACTTTCACTAATTCTTTATGTAGCAAAATATATGACCGTTTAGCTAGAATTCAAGTGTTTCGGCTACGTGCGATACGGATTTATCCGATATTCATTTAAGTGGTTCGTAAGTTTAGTAGTCGTAGGGTTGGTCTAAGATGTCGCTGCACGCCTTTAGCCCGCTAAGAGAACACTTGGGAGCTTGTGGGAGTCGGTTTGTTTGTTGCCGTTGTTTGCGTGTGTAATCGGAAGGTTTATAATTTGCATTTGTTATGTTGTTGTGTGATATTAGGATCAATTGCGGAGACATCAGACGCTACAAGGAAAGGAAAGCAGGTGGTTGGATTTACCTAGCTCGAGATCATCGGTGGTAGATTTAACATCTACGGGGGAATCGCCCATATGGCGTTATGCGTCGAGGGTTAGATTCAGTGATATGACTATTGTTTATAAGTATACATACACACACACATCGATTGTGCATGAGTACACATCGATTGTGCATGAGTACCATTGTTGCATATCCCATTTCCTGTTGTATATGGATATAGTATTAATGAGACACAACACTATTACTAACGGTTCATGTTGCACAAGCACCAAACTTTATTCCACACACACACCGTTAGTAATTGCCATGACACTTATACTGTAGAATTACCATGGATAATATATTGCACCGCTTTCTTTATCATTAATAGGTAGATATTAATTCTTGTTCTATTCGGCATGTGAACTGCATCATATATACATACATACATTGCTATAGTCACCCGTTACTTTCACAAGATGTTGCACTTCGATTTCGTGAAAATTGGGAAACCGCATGATACCTTAGAAAACTTAATATATTTAAATGAGCGGTTTTCCCTTGATATGCTCACATTACTGTTCCGTGTTTGCATACATCGTATTTCATAGATATATGCATTGATTACTGATTTCATGCGATTTCTGGATTTGAGAACCGCGAATATATTTAAAAAGGGAATTATATATATATATTTATATATTGCTTCAAAAACGCGGCTTCTCTTGATATTCTATTTCGAGGCGTCCACCATGAGTTTTCTCGGTTCTGAGTTGTGATCATACCCGATTCGAGAAGCAGGAGGCACCATCTACGGGTACATAGTGGACCCGGTATGGTATCCCGGGGAAAGATGCTCGTGATGTAGACGATGAGTCTGGTAAGGGGATTACTACCTACCGGTGATTGTATAGAACTGATATCCGGAGGATACCGTTTTGGAGTTTTGATATGAAATGGATATGAGAGCCAATCTGAGTATGCGGCGCCTGAGATGAGATATATTTGAGGGCCGATCTGAGTATATAGCACCTGAGAGATGAGTATTTACGTGTCGTTGTTGGACACGAGTTTTCTTGATGTTTCGAGTGCCGATATTGGACACTCAGGTTTCATGATGTGACGGATATAAGGGCCGATCAGAGTGACGGCGCCTGAGATATTGGGATTTCAGGTATCGTTGATGGACACTGGTTTTCCATGATGATGATTCATACATGAGGTTTTATGTGTTATCCGATACTCGGGATTTATTAGACATGCACTGTTTCATGTAGTTGTTGTACCCTGGTGGTGTACCTTGATTATGATTTTATTGCATATATATCCGTACTATCATATTTATATCATCAGATTACATATTTCAGACTATCGCTTTCATGCATACTTGCAATTATCTTATGATGTTATTTACTATTCACGAGTTGGCAACTCACCCCCGTTGTGCCACAGTATTTTGCAGGCTTGACCCTTAGTCTAGTCGCGGCAGGGCTTTCCATTGCATCTACTTCTGCGGATACCGTTACCATTGGTCATGATTTAGATAGGTGGGTGGTTTTGTGAGTATTCGTATGATCTCATTGTATATCTTATTGTATCTAGTACTTTCTCTCTACCACTTTCATGTATTTGACTTAGAGACGAAATTTGTGACGATCGATATTGTTTTATTTGTGACTCTGGGTGTCGAGCTCGTGTGAGCCGGCTATTTTATTTTTGTTATGATATTGTTTTCACTTCTTATCGCTTATTCCTTCGCTACGGCGTCGTATATATACTTGTTGTGGTTGTGTTCCGCCTTTTGGCATGAGTTGCTCCCGTTTGGGGATGTTTCATTTATATTCTATGCTTGTACCCGTTTGGGGCTAGTTTTGTTTTACAAAGGAGATGCTGCCGAAATTTTTAGGAAAATAAATTAAATTGAGATTTTGTAACTTGAGATTTTTAAATGTTTTAACAAATGTTTTAAATGTTTTCCTATTCTATGTTCTTATGGTTTAGATTTCTAGGTTTTTCGGCTTACTTGAATTACATTACGCCTTTAGACGCTGCGTGATTTAAGTTCCGGTCGCGTTCCTAAATTGGGTCGTGACAAAGTTGGTATCAGAGCGCTAGGTTTTACCTTTCCGAGTGTAAGATGACCTTGGTATGATGGAGTAGGTAACTTAAGCAGAGTGGCGTAGCGTGTGTATGTTCCGCGGCATACTTACGATACGGTACTCCGCCTAAGTGACCTTAGGACATATTGCTTGTAATTTCTTCCTTGATGCCATGTATCCTTATGATTCGATTTCTATGTTCTGATCGAATCCTGTTTTCTTATTTTAGCCATTATGCCGCCGAAGACTACGAGGGCACAGAGGGCTGCCGCTAGAGCTGATGTCAAGGCAGGCTCATCAGAGACGAGGACTGACCAGGGCGGTATGCCTATTCTACAGGAGCAGATTGATCTACCTTCGCCCTATCATATTACTAGGCTAGAGGCTGATATGCAGGATTTGCGTCAGATGATAGGATCGTTGGTTGAGGCCAGTCGGGCACAGAGATCGAAGGCTGTTCCACCTGTTACAGGGAACGTGATGGTACCTACTGTTCTGACAGTCGTACCTACCGCTACGGAGGTTATCACTGTATCCTTATCTGAGTTCATAAGGCTGAAGCCTCCGATTTTCATAGGCACTGACGCAGCTGAGGATCCACAGTCGTTCATCGATCGGATGGCCATGATCTGTCGTTCGTTGAGATGCTCCGACGCGAGATGGGTGGAGTTCGCTAGTTTTCGTCTGGAGGGTCTTGCCCATACTTGGTGCGAGTCCTTAGATAGAGGTCGAGCCGCAGGTCTTCCTCCTATGACCTGGGTTGAGTTTACGACATTGTTTCTTGCTTGTTTTCTTTCGCAGAGCGTTAGAGATGCCCGAGCTCGCAGATTTGAGTCATTGCGCCAGACTCCGGATATGACAGTGGCGGAGTATGACATTCAGTTTACCCAGCTATCCGTATATGCTCCGTATTTGGTGGATACTGAAGAGAGGCGGGTTAAGAGATTTGTGCGAGGCCTGATTACCCAGTTGTTCCTCTCTATCGGCACCCAGCATTTTGATACATATGCAACCGCAGTGGACGCAGCCCTACTGGTAGAGGAGTGTATTTTTGAGACTTTGGTCGTTCTGGGACTGAAGCGTCTTTGCACCGATGTATCAGCTCAGAGACAGCTTGGTAGACACTGTGATAGATTCTTTCCAGGTGATGGTGCTAGCAGAGGATTGAGATGAGGCCAGCTATATGGCTCTTACCCATAGGGAAAGCAACAGTTGTCGGGAAGTTTTGGGTGTGGGAGTCTACATCACCTCGTCAGGGATTGTATCGTGAGGCACCAGGGCGAGGCAGTGGTTCCTTATGTCACATTACCACCTGCACCACCTCAGAGAGAGTTACCTCTTATGCCCGTTATTGCTCCATGTCAGGTAGATGCTCAGAGAGGCCGTGGTCGTGGCAGTCACATTCAGAGAGTACGGGGTGGCAGAGGCGGAGGACAGCCAGTCACCGGTAGAGGACAGGCTCGAGTATTTTCTTTGACTCATCAGGACGTGCAGGCATTGAATGTAGTAGTGACAGTTACTCTTTCAGTATGTTCTTTCGATGCGCATGTTTTATTTGATCCAAGATCTACGCCCTCGTCTGTTTCCACACACTTTGTGCCGAGAGTCGTCTTTGCTAGATCAGCCGCTTATCGTGATTACTCCTGTTGGAGAGTCTTTTGTTGCGCATCATGTGTTTCGGTTGTGTGTCGTTCGTATTGAAGATAGAGATTTTTCCGTCGATTTGATCTTTCTAGATGAGTTGGGCTTTGACGTTCTCCTTGGCATGGACTGGTTAGCTAATTTCTATTCGTATGTGGACTACCATGAGAAGGCAGTCAGGTTTTGTTTTTCGGGAAAGTCAGTTCTTATTGCGCAGGGGGACCGTAGTGCCACCCCTCACAGTTTGATTTCCGCCCTTTGCGCTAGTCGGCTCTTGAAGAGAGGATGTCGGGGATTCTTAGCTTTTATTCGTGATACCGAAGCCACAGTAGATTCGTTGGACTGGGTTCCTATTATGAGAGTGTTTCATGACGTATTTCCCGATGAGTTACCTGGATTGCCGCCAGAGCACGATATTGAGTTTTGCATTGATTTGATCCCCGGCACGGGGCCTATTTCTATACCGCCTTATCAGATGGCCCCGGTGGAGCTTAAAGAGCTTAAGGATCAGTTGCAAGAGTTGCTTGATAGGGGACTTGTGCGTCCGAGTGTCTCGCCTTAGGGAGCTCCTGTTCTGTTCGTCAAGAAGAAGGACGGCAGTTTGAGGTTGTGCATTAATTATCGTCAATTGAACCGCGTTACGGTGCGGAATAGGTATCCATTACCTCGCATTGACGATTTGTTTGATCAGCTACAAGGTGCGGGACATTTTTCCAAGATTGATTGAGGTCGGGTTATCATCAGTTGCGGATTCGGAATGATGACATTCTGAAGACTGCTTCTCGTACGCGCTACGGGCATTATGAGTTTTTGGTGATGTCGTTCGGACATTCCAATACCCCAGCAACATTCATGGATTTGATGAACCGGATTTTCAGGCCGTTCCTCGACCAGTTCATTATTGTGTTTATTAATGACATTCTGGTATATTCTAGAAGTCGAGAGGAGCATGAGCAGCACTTGAGGATTGCTTTGCAGACATTGAGAGAGCACCAGTTGTTTGCTAAATTCTCGAAGTGTGCATTCTGGCTTGATAGTGTTGACTTCTTGGGTCATGTGGTTACGGGGGACGGTATTTGTGTGGACCTGAAGAAGATCGAGGCCGTACAGCTTTGGCTCAAACCTGTATCAGTGACAAAGGTCCACAGCTTCTTAGGCTTAGCCGGTTATTCCCACCGTTTCGTGCAAGACTTCTCGAGTATCGCTGCACCATTGACCGGACTGACCCATAAGGGGTTCTTTTTCTTTGGACTGAGGCATGCGAGCAGAGTTTTTAGCAGTCGAAGACTCGGTTGAAGACTGCATCAGTTTTATCTGTGCCATCTGGATCGGGCGACTATGTCGTTTACCGTGATGCTTCTCGGATGGAGCTCGGCTGTGTATTGATGCGGCCTGATAGAATTATTGCTTATGCTTCTCGGCAGCTGAAGAAGAACGACCAGAACTATCCCACTCATGATCTTGAGATGGTCGTGGTGGTTTTTGTGCTTAAGATTTGGAGACACTACTTGTACGGAGAGGTGTGTCAGATCTTCACGGACCACAAGAGCTTGAAGTACATCTTCCAGCAGCGGGATCTGAATTTGAGACAGCGCCATTGGATGGAGCTTGTGAAGGATTATGATTTTGAGATCCTTTATCATCCGGGCAAGGTGAATGTAGTAGCTGATGCTTTGAGTCGTAGGCCCAAAAGTGGCTTGTACCATTTGAGCGCGGTCCAGAGACAGTCTTCTGCAGATTGGCAGATCTTGTGCGTCAGTAGAGTACAGTTCGAGTTCACTTCCACTGGTTGACAGCTTGCTCGTGTCCACGCCCGTCCTCTTCTTCTTGATCGTAAACGTGAGGCGCAGCCCGACGATGCTCATTTGTTTGAGATTTTAGAGCATGTTCGGCAGGGTGGAGAGTCCGAGTTCATGATTGATGACCAGGGTGTGCTACGTTTTGGGACTCGTTTATGTGTACCAAATACCGAGGGGTTGAGACACGGGATCCTAGAGCAGGCACATCAGTCAGCTTACAGTGTTCATCCAGATTCCACCAAGATGTATCGTGACTTGAGAGATATCTACTGGTGGGAAGGGATGAAGAGGGATGTTTTGGACTTCGTTTTGAGGTGCGTGACTCGTCAGCAAGTCAAGGCTGAGCAACAGAGACCGGCAGGAGAGTTGCAGCCTTTACCTATTCTGGAGCGGAATTGGGAGCAGATCTCTCTGGATTTCGTTATGGGTCTACTCAGGTCCAGTCGAGGGTATGACTCCATTTGGGTCATTGTTGACCGGTTGATGAAAGCGGCTTACTTCCTTCCAGTGAAGACCACTTTCGGATATGCTCAGTATGTTCAGTTGTACATTGATGAGATTGTGCGTTTGCACGGCGTTCCTTCATGCATTGTATCCGACGGAGGCACCCAGTTTACTAGTCTTCTTTGGCAGAAACTTCAGGAAGCTTTGGGTATCCGATTGGGTTTTAGCACCGCTTTCCATCTGCGGACCAATGGTCAGTCAAATTGGACTATATAGACTCTTGAGGATATGCTTCGTGCGTGCGTGCTTGATTTTGGTGGCAGTTGGGATCGTCACTTGCCGTTGATAGAGTTCTCCTACAATAACAGTTTCCAGGAGACGATTCAAATAGCGCCTTTTGAGGCATTGTATGGGAGAAAGTGTCGATCGCCTGTCTGTTGGACCGAACTCAGCGAGCACAGGATTTTAGGACCCCAGCTAGTCCAGGAGACTACGGAGAAGATCCAGTTGATTCAGGAAAGGATGAGAGCTGCCCAGTGCAGACAGAAGTCTTATGCCGACCGTCGTCGCCGCAGACTTGAGTTCGTAGTGGGCGATCATGTATTCCTACGGATTTCTCCGATGAAAGGTGTGATGAGATTTGGGAAAAAGGGGAAGCTTAGTCCCAGATTTGTGGGTCCTTTTGAGATTCTTAAGCGGGTTGGTACCGTTGCCTATTGTTTGGCACTTCCGCCCAGTTTTCCGGATGTTCATCCCGTATTTCATATATCAATACTTCGCAAGTGCCTTCATGACCCTTCCCACATAATTCAGCACCAGACTATCCAGCTGGAGCGCGATCTTTCATTCACCGAGCAGCCGGTAGTTATATTGGATCGGCAGGTAAAGAAACTTCGATCAAAGGTCTTGCCATTAGTAAAGGTTCCTTAGCCTGGCCCGAACAGTGAAGATGTCACATTGGAAGCCGAGTGTGAGATGCAGAAGAAATTCTCTCATCTCTTCGAAGGTACGCATAGTAAGATTTTTAAATTCAAGGACCGAATTTCTTTAAGGGAGAAAATTGTAACACTATAGAATGCGGTTAATGTTAATTAAGCGATAATGCGGGGTTTTAATGAAATTTAACCAATAATTATTTTAAACATATTTTATTTAATTAATTAATGTTTTATTATATTATTTTTAAGCTTGCACACACTTGTGCATGTTAACCTAGCATGGCACCTTAACCTTCATATTATTATGTTATATTTGTTTATTTATTTATCTTTTAAACAAATAGGTTTTTTTTTTTTACTTGTTGAAGAAGAGAGGAGAGTTGAACTTTTTAGGGAATGATGAGGCATGGCAAGCATAGGATGCATTTATTGAAGAGCGAGAAAGGGCATGGCTTACTCTCACCCTCTCACTCTCTCATTCATCACCTCACTCCCCCAATTCATTTCCTCACTCTTTCATTCTCAATTATTCTTCTCCTTCACCTTTCCTTCAACTGAAAGTACATTCCTCCATCACAAATCCCAAGCCTAATCTTCTTCAAACCTCATTAAACCCCTCACAAAGTTAAGTTAAGCCTCTTGAGATGACTAGGAGCTTGGAAAGCTAGGGTTTTCAAACAAGTTCGGTGAGGTAGTGATCTCTAACTGTTAACTAGGCTATAAGGATGTTGTGTTTCTTATTAGTTTCTGTTTTAAACCTTAAAGTTTTAGTTTTGAGCGAAATATCGTATTTTGGTTAAGTTTTGTGTTTCTGTTGAATTTGCTATCGAACCAGGTTATTGTTTAGAAAGTTGCCATCACTGAGAAGTGTATATGAGACCTAGAACCCACCACCAAAGTCTGAGCCTTCCCCTTCATTTATTGGCCGCAAATAAACTCATTCTGGCCGCAATTTGCGGCAAGAGTAGAGTGGGTCGGGGTGAATCTTGGTCGTGGGGTCTCTGGGGTTATTTCTAGGCTCGTGGAACTTGCAACTTTTACTAATTCTTTGTGTAGCAAAATCTGGGACCGTTTAGCTAGAATTCAAGCGTTTCGACAATGTGCGATATAGATGTATCCAATATTCGTTTAAGTGGTTCGTACGTTTAGTAGTCGTAGGGTTGGTCTAAGATGTCGCTGCACGCGTTTAGCCCGCTAAGCGAACACTTAGGAGCTTGTGGGAGTCAGTTTGTTTGTTGCCGTTGTTTGCGTGTGTTATCGGAAGGTTTCTAATTTGCACTGGTTATGTTGTTGTATGATATTAGGATTGATTGCGGGGACTTCAGATGTTACAAGGAAAGGAAAGCAGGTGGTTGGATTTACCTAGCTCGAGATCATTGGTGAGTAGATTTAACATCTACGGGGGAATCGCCCGTATGGCATTATACGTCGAGGGTTAGATTCAATGATATGACTATTGTTTATAAGTATATATATACATCGATTGTGCATGAGTACCATTGTTGCTCATCCCATTTCCTGTTGTATATGAACATAGTATTAATGAGACACAGCACTATTACTAACGGTTCATGTTGCACGAGCACCAAACTGTATGCCACATACACACCGTTAGTAATTGCCATGGCACTCACACTATAGAATTACCATGGATAATATATTGCACCGCTTTCTTTATCATTAACAGTTAGATATTAATTCTTGTTCTATTGGGCATGTGAAATACATCATATATACATGCATACATACATACATTGCTATAGTCACCCGTTACTTTCACAAGATGTTGCACTTCGATTTCGTGAAAATTGGGAAACCGCATGATACTTTTGAAAACTTGATATATTTAAAAGAGCGGTTTTTCCTTGATATGCTCACAGTATTGTTCTGTGTTTGCATACATCGTATTTCATGGATATATGCATTAATGTACTGATTTCATGTGATTTCTGGATTTGAGAACCGCGAATATATTTAAAAAGGGAATTATATATATATATATATATATATATATATATCTTTAAAAACGCGGCTTCTCTTGATATGGTATTTGGAGGCGTCCACCATGAGTTTTCTCGGTTCTGAGTTGTGACCATACCCGATTCAAGGAGCGGGAGGCACCGTCTGCGGGTACATGGTAGACCCGGTAAGGTACCCCAGGGCAAGAAGCTCGAGATGTAGATGATGAGCCTGGCAAGGGGAGCACTATCTATCGGTGATTGTATAGAACTCGACGAATATCCGGAGGATACCGTTTTAGAGTTATGATATGAGATGGATATGAGGGTCGATCTGAGTATGCGGCGCTTGAGATGAGGTATATTTGAGGGCCAATTTGAGTATGCAGCGCCTGAGAGGTGTATTTACGTGTCGAAGCTGGACATGGGTTTTCATGATGTTTCGAGTGTCAATGTTGGACACTCAGGTTTCATGATGTGATGGATATGAAGGCCGATCAGAGTGACGGCGCGTGAGATATTGGGATTTGGGGTGTCGTTGATGGATACCGGTTTTCCATGATGATGATTCATACATGAGGTTTTATTTGTTATCCCATACTCAGGATTTATTAGGCATGCACTGTTTCATGTAGTTGTTGTACCCTGGTGGTGTACCTTGATTATGATTTTACTGCATATCTGTACTGTCGTATTTATGCCATCAGATTACATATTTCAGACTATCGCTTTCATGCATACTTGCGATTATCTGTATGATGTTATTTACTATTCACGGGTGGGCAACTCACCCCCGTTGTGCCACAGTGTTTTGCAGGCTTGACCCTCAGTCTAGTCGTAGCAAGGCTTCCCATTGCATCTACTTCTGCGGATACCGTTACTGTTGGTCGTGATTTAGATAGGTGGGTGGTTTTGCGATCATCCGTATGATCTCATTGTATATCTTATTGTATCTAGTACTCTCCATCTACCACTTTCATGTATTTGACTTAGAGACGAGATTTGTTAGGATCAATATTGTTTTATTTGTGACTCTGGGTGTCGAGCTCGTGTTAGCCGGCTATTTTATTTATTTTGTGATATTGTTTTCACTTCTTATCGCTTATTCCTTCTCTACGGCATCGTATATATATACTTGTTGTGGTTGTGTTCCGCCTTTTGGCGTGGGTTGCACCCGTTTGGGTGTTTGATATATGTATACCCTAGAGGCCATTATATGATAGTGGATGTATCTGTACATATATATATATATATTCAGTGTACATTCTTGCTCGACATGATAGTATGCTATCTGGTTCTTCTTTATCTGACATGTTGATTTGATCATGCTTTTATTCATTCATACATGCTGATAAAGCCCTGAGGATATTGGCTTGACTACTGTGATTATGACGGAGATCATACTAGTGGGACATCTGTAGTTTATAAGCATATCCTGGAATGTCCCTAGTCGTAGGTATATCGAGACGGGGCTTTGATATTCCATAGTAGACTAGCGTATATGATACTAGACCCATAGGATGGGCGATGAATGTTCCCACATTCATCGATGTTTGACATCGAGATCATATACGGGTGCTCAGTGGTGACTGGGTACACTGGACGGACTCACCGAGAACACCTATATGGAATTATATCTATCGTCGGATAGCAGTTCTCAGGTGACACTGGTGCAGGTTAGTCTGTAAACCCGTGATCGTCATAGAGTCTTGTATGCTCTCCCACTGTACTTTGATTACCACGCTACCACGGCTCTACTGAGTCGTGCAAACAGGTGGCCGTTGGGTACAGTCCCGAGACACACGAAGGCGATGAGCGATACGAGGGGTTTCGTCTCTCCCGGTATTGGGAGTTGATGCTGTGCTGTGCTCGACTGGTTATATCAGTAAGTCCCTGGCCAGGGCTGCTGAGATTTACTGATAAGTATTATCAGTAGTTTCTCGATCTGTTATAGACCATTCACCGGCACGACTTATTGAGTTATTGGGGTCGACGTGACCATCCCTAGGCTCGATATGCAGCATATCTGACAAAGAGACCAGACTGTACGGTAGTGTTGCCGGTTGGCTCGACGGGAGTTGTAGCAGGTTCGCTTATTTTCTTCTGATCGCTCAATACCCGGGTGGCCGTTACGTTTAACCGACCGCTTGCAGCTTGGGGGTGCTTGATATGATCATCACCCACTGTCGGCGTATTGACGAGTCTTAGAGTCCCACAAAGGAGTTACCTAGTCCAGGCGAAACGTTGTGGTGCGCGTATGCGATATGCGCATGGACCCGGTTAAAATGCGCGTATGAGAAACCGTATATTAATCGGGCGGCTTGCTTTTGGTTGGGTCGTATGTGATATGGCCGGATTGATAAATCAAGTGTTGATTTATCATTTAACCATTATTTTCTCACTAGAAATCCTTTCTTGTATTTTTGATGTATGCATGCATGTATGCTTTCTTTCATGATTCATGCACATATGGATGTGCATGCACACATACATACATACATCATCTTTCATGGTTGTATATACATTGAAAATGGTGGCAATATAAGACTCACACCATGGTTTTATATATGGATTATTATTACATTTGTATTTGTTTTAAAATCAAAAGAAAAGATAAAGATTAACACATGGTTTCTCCACTCTTCTTCACCAAACCATGTTAACCTACTTATTAACCATGGGTTAATCTTTCTTTTGTGTTTTAAACTCAAATACAATAATATCTTTATCATTTAACCATGGTTTGAGATGAAGGGCGAAAAATATATATACATATATTTTCCATTTTCTTCATAAGAGTTTTTCTTTCACTCTTGTTCAAAAAGGCCATCATCTTCTTCCTCCTTCTTCTTTTGCTGTCTAGACTTTTGTAGTAAGCAAAATACTCATCAAGTTAGGTTTTTGAAGTGAGAAAAGCCACCACAAAATCATTCTACACAAGTCTTGCCCACTTGTTTAGAGTGTTATCTTCATTTTTTTCTCTTGATCAAGTGAAGTTGCTAGCTTAGACAAAGGAGCTTCGGGTGGATCGTCGTCGACACTAGAAGACTTCAAGCTAACCGTTCTCCAACCCTCAAGTAGCCAAGGAGTCTAGCGTAGGGAGATACAAAGGTTGTACTCTCAAAACCCTAGTCTTTGTTACTTATGATGTTGGTTAAAGATTTGAAACCCTAATTTTCTAGTAATGATCCTTTGTATGTTCACTTAGCACCATAAAAATTTAATCTTTGTAACATGTGATGCTTCCAAACCTTTCATAGGGTGCTAGGTAAACCTAACATTAGTATCAGAGCCGACCTAGAACATTAGGCGACACTTTAACGAAGTAAAAACTCCGATCGAACCAAAATATGGATTTTCGGGACCCTCTCTGGACATTTTTTCAAACCTGGTTAATTTCAGAATTAAAAATACTTAAAAAATACAGCCGGAAAATCTAAGAAATACTGTGAAATACGAAGCCATGAGCCGTTCAAGCCGCTGCGGAACCGCGGCCAATCCTTGCTTGGGCCGCGGCTCCGCGGCCGTATAGAGGCTTCATGGCTTATTATTTACACTGTAATTCCTATACCTGCTTGTATATTGTTTTAGGTATGTTTAATCTGATTCTTGTGCTGAATATTCTGGGGATGGTTTTGAGTTCAATGATTCGATCGGAATTTCGATTTCGTGTCTTTTCCGGGTAAATTTGAAAGTATTGAATTGTTCGAACAAGTATAATTTACTCACTTTTTCACGGGGTTTAAATCTTTCAGAAATCCGTGCAAGTTTTTTTGTGGTGGACCCTCTAGAAGACAACAAACCTTAACTCGATTATGTGACCGTCTTGAACTGCCTTTTGAACCTTAGGGTTTGAGGCAGTACGGTGTGCCACATGTGAGGCGTTGGCTTGACCCTTCTACGGCTGGACCGCTACTACTGTGTCACACTCCGGGTTTTTAAACTCCGCTCAAGTGTTGAGCTTTAGGGAATTTTTGGGTATTTGATTATTCGTTCGAAGAATTTAATACTGTCTATGTATCTATAATGTGATACAATATGTGGAATTCACATAGTTAGGCATGAAATGCGAGGTATGTGATATCTCGGATTTACGATGTCTAAAGAGAATGCGGATTCCAAATATTGTAGTTTTACACTTTCTTTTCTGTGACCGTAAGTGTTGTATGTCGATATCGCCGGTTTCGTTGCTATACATCAACGACAATTGGGGTACGTATACTTACTTACGTTGATGATATATGATATTATGTGTTGCTGAGATATGATGTGCAGGATTGTCGCGATTGAATAGCCGGGGGGTTTTATGTGAGATGAGAGTTTTATTTTTCATTCATGTAAAATTCAAATGTAATGTAATATTCTTTTATTAGGGGAGCTTCCGGGTCGAGGTTGATGCCACCAGTGTTGTATATTATTTACTTTTCCGCATTAGGATAGACCCAAGGAGGGGAGCACGAGTGACCGGGTTCTGGGGTTCAATGGGAGGCCATCTCGAGGAGTCGAGACCGGGTCTCCTAAACTCCAGGATTGGTAGGGTCGCTTGCCGCTCTCGTAGGGGTCTAGGGGTGTGGGCTTGGCTATTCGTCGCGACTGCGGAATCCATATTTTCTATTGTTGGCTAAATACTAAATACGGACGTTCTAGTATATCCCACATTATATATATATGTTTCTGCTGCCTTTGTTCTGAAATATCTGAGACGAATGACATATTATATATATGATATATAGTAGACGTTGCTTATGTTTTATACCCGCGCTAGTCCCGTCCCGGTATGCCGTTAGTTAAGTAACCTAACGGTGCATAACGGAATATTGCGGCGAATGCGGATGGCATAAGCGTACGTGTTATTTTCGTTTCTTTTCTGTGATTGGCTTAAAGACTTAAATGATGGGACTACATTAATATGATTAATGTAAAGAAAATAAACCTAAAAAGATGTTGTAGAATCGGATTTGAAAACCACTCGGCTCTTTATGAAAAAGCTACATTTCAAAACTGCGGAGCTTAAGCCACTCCTTTTGAAAACCATTTGATTCTACAACGATATCAAGTTCAAAGCGTTAAAGATTTTCTTAAAAATCATCCGCAACCCTCCGTAATTTTAAGAAGTACAGTACTTAGTATTCGTGCTACGTTTGTTGACTTTAGTTAAGGCGTAGTGTACGGTAGCTAAGTGATGTCTTCCTACACTGCATATGATGCAGATTAATTAGGACATTCATACGACTTTGTTGACCATAGTTAAGGGTCATATGGGTGGGTCTAATTAATCAAGAAATGACGGGTAGAACTTGACTGGTACTTTTGATTTGTTGACCTTAGTTAAGGTCATAAGTACTAGGGGTAAAAACCATATCGGGAATTTCAATAGTTGAAATTTGCAATGAGATTGCATACCTTCCATGTGATGGTGGGATCCCGATCCCACTGTGGGCGATAGTTGCTCCTAGGAGAGTTTTACAGTTTACAATTAGTTAACTCATTAGGTGTCTAGAAAGGTGTTAACGGGGCTACGCCTCTATGAAAACGAGGTTTACTTTAATTAGGTCCGTGCGAAAGCACGGGGAACCTCCCTCAAGTACCGACACTGGCCTGGCTGAACGGTTAGCGATGTTGTAGACTGTAATTAATCCTGGATAGTTTTCTTTTTAAGGTTTGAAAGAAAAACTCGGTTAAAGCAGTAGGAAACATCGATTAGACAAGATAATAACCAATCTGATCTATGCAAGAGCTTTCGCTGAGTGTATTCTTTTCTCTCTCTTAATGGCAGATACCCATGACTGGACTCAAGCTTCTACTAGATAAAAATAAACTGAATGGGACCAATTATAAAGACTGGCTGAGGAATCTAAACATTGCCTTGACATAAGATAAGGTATCATATGTCCTCACGGCTCCAGCCCCGCCCTTCCCAGGCCCAAAATCCTCAGTTGCGGATATTGAAGTCCGCAAGACATAGGACGCTGACTGTGCCACGCCCAAATGCCTCGCGCTTGCATCGATGGATACCACACATCAAAAGCAGCATGAGAATATGGACATTCATGCCATATTGCTCTATACAAAGGAGTTGTATGGAGAGCAATCCCGTGTATTACGATACGAAGCATCAAAGAAATTGTTTCAGATGCGAATGGCCCCTGGCATACCAGTAGGAGACCATGTTCTGAAAATGATAGCTCTTATAGAAGAGCTTGAGGACCTTGGATGGACAATGGACAATGAACAATATACGGATATTATTCTGTAGTCCCTCCCCTCCACCTTTGCTCAATTCATAGTGAACGTCAGCATGCACAACATGGAGAAGGAACTCCCTGAACTCCTTAATATGTTAAGGAGTGCAGAGAGCACTATGAAATCAGTAAGAACTCCCATTATGACTGTTGGACAATCTTCCTCTTCTCGCCCAAAAGCTAAGGCCAAGGGAAAGATAAAGAAGAAGCCCACCGATCCTAACGGTGGAATTAAAAAGGTGAAGGGAAAGGAAAAGTCCAAAGCTGGAGACTCGGGGAAAGGGGAATGTTTTCATTGCCACAAGACAGGACATTGGAAGCGCAACTGCACGGAGTACTTAAATCTCAAGAAGAAGCATGGGGATGCTTCTGCTTCAGGTGCATTTGTGACAGAAAACTGTTTTTCAATAAACTCTGCTTCCTGGGTATTGGATACCGGTTCAGGTTCTCACATTTGTAATTCTATGCAGGGGCTGAGAAATAGCAAGGTTTTGAAGACATGTGACCATACTTTCCGCGTTGGAAATGGTTCCAATGTACATACAGTCGTAGTGGGAGAGTATCACTTGGGGTTGCCATCTGGATGTATATTGGTTTTGAACCCATGTTATTTTGTACCAAGTATGCTTTGTAATATAATATCTTTTTCTTTGTTAGACAATGAAGGATATAATTTTATATTACAGAACAATGTTATGAACATTCACCTGAATCAAATGTTGGTTGGGTATGGTACGCTTAATAACGGGATATATGTCCTAAATCAACACACAGTTTTCAGTATACAACGCACTAATAAAAGAAAACTTTCAGAATTAAATGAAGCTTTTCTTTGGCACTGTAGACTTGGTCGTATTAACGAAACAAGATTAAACAAGTTACACAAAGATGGATATTTAAACTCTTTTGAATATAAATCTTATGCGGCTTGCCAGTCTTGTATCAAGGGTAAAATGACCAAAACTCCATTTACCGGATACGGAGAAAGAGCTACTGAGCTCCTAGGCCTCATACATAGTGATGTATATGGGCCAATGTCTACACAGGCTAGAGGCGGTTTTTCATACTTCATTACGTTCACTGACGATTTCTCAAGATTCGGTCATGTATTTTTATTAAAGCACATGTCCGAAGCTTTCGAGAAATTCATTGAATATAAACAAGAGGTAGAAAAACAAACCGGCTTGAGTATCATGATGCTTCGATCAGATCGAGGTGGTGAGTATCTCAGTACAGAATTTGCAAACTTCCTAAAAGAGAATGGGATTCTCTCTCAGCTCACTCCTCCTTACAAACCACAGCACAACGGTGTGTCAGAACAACGGAATCGGACCCTATTAGATATGGTTCGTTCCATGATGAGTGATGCTGAGTTACCCGTCTCATTTTGGGGGCATGCATTGGAGACTGCAGCGTTTCTACTAAACAGGGTTCCAACTAAAACCGTGTCTACCACGCCATATGAGATATGGCATGGGAAGAGACCATCTTTTAAGAGAATTAAGATTTGGGGTTGCCCGGCCTATGTTAAAAAGCAGAATCCGGACAAACTCGAGACACGGTCAGTCATGTGTAACTTTGTGGGATATCCAAAGAATTCTTATGGATATCTATTCTACCACAAAGAGGAACAAAAAGTGTTTGTTTCTCAGTATGCCACATTCTTAGAAAAAGAGTTTTTCACAGAAAAAGATGATGGCAAGGTGGTAGATCTAGAAGAGGTTTTAGAGACACAAATTACAAATGACGATTTGGTTGAACCGGCTGTTGCAATAGAAACTGAGGAACCTCGGCCACTCCGTAGGTCTGGTAGGACTTCTCGCTCACCAGAGAGGTACCACGGTTTCCTCAGTGATGGTGACGGAGAAGACTGCATCATGGATGATGATGATCCTACCAGTTTTCAGCAAGCTATCACGAGTGGAGACTCTGTGAAGTGGCTGGATGCCATAAGATCCGAAATGGAGTCTTTGTACACCAACAAAGTATGGACTTTGGACGTTGTACCCCCTGGGGTAAAACCTGTGGGGTGCAAATGGGTCATTAAATGAAAGATTGGTGTAGATGGGTAGATGGAGACCTATAAGGCAAGACTTGTGGCGAAGGGTTTTCGTCAAAGACCGGGTTTGGACTATGATGAAACTTTTTCTCCCATAGCCATGCTTAAATCCATTCGGATCCTACTTGCTATTGCTGCTTACTACGACTATGAAATCGGGCAGATGGACGTTAAAACCGTATTTCTAAATAGAAATTTAGAAGAATGCGTTTATATGGATCAGCCAGAGGGCTTCATTGATAGTGGGAGTCGCGGGAAAGCATGTAAATTGCTTAAATCCATATATGGGTTAAAACAGGCATCACGGAGTTGGAACATCTGTTTCGATGATGTCATCAAAGAGTTTGATTTCATCAAAAATCCAGATGAACCTTGTGTTTATAAGAAGGCTGTAGGGAGAGCTGTCACATTCCTCGTATTGTACGTGGACGACATTCTTCTGATAGGAAATGATATTCCTATGCTACAGTCGGTCAAATCTTTCTTATCACTAAGGTTCTCCATGAAGGACCTGGGTGATGCCACATACATTCTGGGCATAAGGATCTATAAGGATAGATCCAAAAGGTTATTGGGATTGTCCCAAACCAGGTACATCAACACCATCCTAAAAAGATTTAGTATGGAAGACTCCAAGCGGGGTGCCTTACCCGCTTGTCATGGGGTCACTCTCTCCAAGGATTCTTGTCCAAAGACCGATGAACAGAGAGCTCGCATGAGCGTTATACCCTATGCTTCGGCAGTAGGATCTATAATGTATGCGATGTTATGTACACGCCCAGATGTAGCTTATGCACTTAGTGTTGTAAGCAGGTATCAATCCAACCCAGGGGAGAATCACTGTACAGCTGTGAAGAACATTCTTAAGTACTTAAGAAGGACTAAAGAATTTTTCTTGGTGTATGGTAATGGAGATCTCCAAATGGAGGCCTTTACCGATTCGAGCTTCCAGAGCGATAAGGACAACAGCAAATCTATCTCAGGGTTTGTATTTACCTTCAATGGAGGGGCGGTAAGTTGGAAGAGTTCCAAACAGGATACCGTTGCAGACTCTACGATGGAGGCTGAGTACATTGCTGCAAATGATGCCGCCAAGGAAGCCGTCTGGATGAAGAAGTTCGTTTCGGAGCTAGGAGTAGTTCCAAGCATTATTGATCCAATACCAGTGTATTGTGATAATAATGGGGCTATGGTGTTAGCCAAGGAGCCCAGGTCCCATCAGCGGTCCAGACACATTCTGAGGCGCTTTCATTTGATCCGGGAGATAGTAGATCGCCGCGAGATCGAGATTAAGAGAGTAGACACAAAGAATAACGCCACGGATCCATTCACCAAGGCCCTCTCTCAGCCGCAGCATGAGCGACTTTTTGAGATGTTGGGTATGAGATACGCCAATAACTGGCCTTAGTGCAAGTGGGAGATTGTTGGATATATGTATGACCTAGAGGCCATTATATGATAGTGGATGTATCTGTACACGTATATATATATATTCAGTGTACATTCTTGCTCGACATGATAGTATGCTATCTGGTTCTTCTTTATCTGACATGTTGATTTGATCATGCTTTTATTCATTCATACATGCTGATAAAGCCCTGGGGATATTGGCTTGACTACTGTGATTATGATGGAGATCATACTAGTGAGACAACTGTAGTTTATAAGCATATCCTGGAATGTCCCTAGTCGTAGGTATATCGAGACGGGGCATTGATATACCAGAGTAGACTAGCGTATATGATACTAGACCCATACGATGGGCGATGAATGTTCCAACATTCATCGATGTTTGACATCGAGATCATATACGGGTTCTCAGTGGTGACTGGGTACACTGGACGGACTCACCGAGAACTCCTATATGGAATTATATCTATTGTCGGATAGCAGTTCTCAGGTGACACTGGTGCAGGATAGTCTGTAGACCCGAGATCGTCATATAGTCTTGTGTGCTCTCCCACAGTACTTTGATTACCACCCTACTACGGCTCTACTGAGTCGTGCAAACAGGTGGCCGTTGGGTACAGTCCCGAGACACACGAAGGCGATGAGCGATAGGAGGGGTTTCGTCTCTCCTGGTATTGAAAGTTGATGCTGTGCTGTGCTCGACTGGTTATATCAGTAAGTCCCTGGCCAAAGCTGCTGAGATTTACTGATAAGTATTATCAGTAGTTTCTCGATCTGTTATAGACCATTCAACGGTACGACTTATTGAGTTATTGGGGTTGACGTGACCATCCCTAGGCTCGATATGCAGCATATCTGACGAAGAGACCGGACTGTACGGTAGTGTTGCCGGTTGGCTCAACGGGAGTTGTAGCAGGTTCGCTTGTTTTCTTCTGATCGCTCAATACCCGGGTGGCCGTTACGTTTAGCTGACCGCTTGCGGCTTGGGGGTGCTTGATATGATCATCACCCACTGCTGGCGTATTGACGAGTCTTAGAGTCCCACAAAGGAGTTATCTAGTCCAGGCGAAACGTTGTGGTGCGCGTAAGCGATATGCGCATGGACCCGGTTAAAATGCGCGTATGAGCGTATATTAATCGGGCGGCTTGCTTTTGGTTGGGTCGTATGTGATATGGCCGGATTGATAAATCAAGTGTTGATTTGTCATTTAACCATTATTTTCTCACTAAAAATCCTTTCTTGTATTTTTGATGTATGCATGCATGTATGCATTCTTTCATGATTCATGCACATATGGATGTGCATGCACACATACATACATACATCATCTTTCATGGTTGTATATACATTGAAAATGGTGGCAATATAAGACTCACACCATGGTTTTATATATGGATTATTATTACATTTGTATTTGTTTTAAAATCAAAAGAAAAGATAAAGATTAACATATGGTTTCTACACTCTTCTTCACCTAACCATGTTCACCTACTTATTAACCATGGGTTAATCTTTCTTTTGTGTTTTAAACTCAAATACAATAATATCTTTATCATTTAACCATGGTTTGAGATGAAGGGTGAAAAATATATATACATATATTTTCCATTTTCTTCATAAGAGTTTTTCTTTCACTCTTGTTCAAAAAGGCCATCATCTTCTTCCTCCTTCTTCTTTTGCTCTCTAGACTTTTGTAGTGAGCAAAATACTCATCAAGTTAGGATTTTGAAGTGAGAAAAGCCACCACAACATCATTCTACACAAGTCTTGCCCACTTGTTTAGAGTGTTATCTACATTTCTTTCTCTTGATCAAGTGAAGTTGCTAGCTTGGACAAAGGAGCTTCGGGTGGATCGTCGTGGACAATAGAAGACTTCAAGCTAACCGTTCTCCAACCCTCAAGTGGCCATGGAGTCTGGCGTAGGGAGTTACAAAGGTTGTACTCTCAAAACCCTAGTCTTTGTTACTTATGTTGTTGGTTAAAGATTTGAAACCCTAATTTTCTAGGAATGATCCTTTGTATGTTCACTTAGCACCATAAAAATGTAATCTTTTTGACATGTCATACTTCCAAACCTTTCATAGGGTGCTAGGTAAACCTAACATTGGGGATGTTTTATTTACATTCTATGCTTGTACCCGTTTGGTTACAAAGGAGATGCTGCCGAAAGTTTTAAGAAAATAAATTAAATTGACATTTTGTAACTTGAGATTTTTAAATTTTTTAACAAATGTTTTAAATTTTTTCCCATTCTATCATTTTATAGTTTAGATTTCTGCGGTTTTCGGCTTACTTGAATTACGTTACGCCTTTAAACGTTGCGTGATTTAAGTGTCGGTCGTGTTCCTAAATTGGGTCGTGATAGAGGGTTATACGGTTACGGACATGCTACATATCCGGACTAAGTAGGGGGATACAAAGTCGGATACATGGTGGACTCGGTCGAGACCGAGGGGCAGGAAAGCCGCAATAGAGGCTGGGAGCCGAGCGAGGACACTCGATACCGGAGATAAATATAAGCACGGCGGATATCCAGGGGATACTGACCGGGGCTAGGGATATTGAGGGGCGACCAATCTGTTGAGACGGTGTCGACGATATCTGGATTTGCGTATCGGTGATGGACACGAGATATTTGATGATTTAGGGTGTCGATGTTGGACACCTATATATTGATGTTTTCTGATCATTCGAGATATGCCGTAATAGTTTATGCGACCAGGACTTATCCGGAGGACAGTACCTGAATACTAATCTACCGGTTGATACATATAAAAAGGGTTTCTAAACGAGCTATAGTCTCATTATTTTTGACATACCTAGAATGACACAAAGATCTTTAAAATTGTAAACCTCTTAAAACTCTTTACTAAAAAGCGAGACGTTTATCTTAAATAAAATACGTATAATGCTTCATAATATTACGTCTGCTTTTATACCGGAGCATACGTATCCCGCGGCTATTTTAAAAGAGGTTTTACATATATATTTTTGGGCTACCTTATAGGCTTATACCTGGATGCATGTTATATACATATGACATGTTACAGTTACGTGATCAATAGTGATGCATTTATTGTACTTATGCATTATCTATATATATTAGTACAAGATATGATAGTACTATACTTATGTCCTAGGATATCGTTGTGCATTTCGATTTCTACCTTGCGATAAACTTTTATTCACTATGTTGGCAACCTAACCCATTGTGCTCCCGTTTCTTGCAGGATATACCGCTCAGATCATCAACGGCTTGCGGCACACACTTCTTATAGTTGATTGCTTTGGTAGGTGGGCTACTATTGTATCGTACCCACACCTGTATGTATGTGTGTGTGTGTGTATTCTTTTGTATCTAGTAAAATTCCATTGACCCAGAACTTGTATAATTGTGGACTTAGGAGCGAGATTTAGAGTTATGTGTTTATGGGCGTCGCACTCATTGGAGTCGACTTTTTATACTTGTTGAACTTGTTTCGCTTTGCTTTTCTTCGCCATTGGGCGTCGTATATTCTGCGTGGTTGCTCTGCCGTTTGGGCCTGAAAGCTAGCTCCCGTTGGGATGCTATATATATTATTATGCTTGTAGCGGTTTTTATTCAAAATTTACAAAGGAGGTGCTGCCGATTTTTAAAACGCTATAGATGTTTTTCAAACATACTTATTTAGACTTAAATATTTATTTTAAATTGGTTCCATCTAATGACTATTTTTAAACTTCACCTCCAATATTTTCGTAAAAAGGTTTAGATTCCGGGCTTTCGGTTTACTTGGGCCGCGTCGACGTCTTTAGATGTCACGTGATTTAAGTCACGTGATTCCGGTCACGTGCTACTTTCTGGTCGTGACAATAAAGATTTTTATTTTTGAATTAATAAAACATGAAGAATGAGTCATGGTTTAGAAACATGGAGAATCCAAGACTCACTTTCTTGGTTTTGTTTTATACATAGATATTTATCTATCTCTATCTCATCTTATCTCTTGAATCATGGGTCATTCTCACATTCTAAGTTCATCCTCATCTACTTCTTCATTTCTTGACTAGAATTTTCTTGAGTTGAGAAAAAGAAAAGAGAAAAATATTTTTAGTAAGCAAATCTCCTACTTCATCAACCTACACTAATCTAATCCATTAGTTTAGGTTGTTAACTTCACTAATACTTTCATTAGTGATGTGTGAGCTTGAGTGAGAGAGATTTCAAGGTGGATCATC
Source organism: Agapanthus africanus (assembly GCA_030015575.1). Lineage (NCBI taxonomy): Eukaryota > Viridiplantae > Streptophyta > Magnoliopsida > Asparagales > Amaryllidaceae > Agapanthus > Agapanthus africanus. Next base: position 62,933,878 of record JASDDO010000029.1, read on the forward strand.
TTCGGCGACGAAGACAACAAACAAGCTTGTTCTAAACTTCAAGTGGAGCTTTAAGAAGAGTTCTAGGGACTTCAACTTGGAGCTATAGAAGTGAAGGACTAGACTACAAAGGTTGTTGTAGAGTGTTTTTCGTCACCCCATTGAGATGGGAATACGCGCACGCTTGTTAGGCATACTACAGATTCCCCCTGCCTAGGGTAGGCCGGGGTTTATTGATTGTGGGGCTCCGAATCTCCGGCAGCCGCGGACTAAGCTGCCGTTAATTACGCCTCGCCTTTGGGGTGAGGGAACTGATTAGTCAAAAATATTGCATCTTTTAACCGGTAATTTCCCTACCAGTTGCACTCATCTAGAAGTGTTCGGCATTCATTTAGCACATATTAGCAAAACAGTCGTAAAATATCAGATTACTTGTGTTAGACCTTAAAACCGGCATTTCTAGGGAAATTGACTGCATTTCATAGCATGGCATCATTCCTATATTCGCAACTTGTGTTTCGAAGTCCGTGCAGGGAATTCCAGAAGAATGGTCAAATTTACATAACAATGTTGCTAAAGGAATACGCCATCTCAAGGATTTGGAATCTGGTAGCAATATAAAGGGAAATATTAAATTCAACATATCAGAAAAAGCTACAAGTGTCAGACCAAACCAGTAGTAGAGAGCCCAAGCCCTAAGGCCCTTAAAGAGCCGCGGATCCGCGGTAGGAGCATGCTTACGCCGCGGATCCGCCACAGTTGTGCCACGTCAGGACATAGTTTTTAGTGCAGAATCTCTATCTCAGCTCCTACATTTCAGAAAGACACTACATTTTCCAGAGGGATCTTGAAGCTTCTGCCAGTTCAGCAAACTAGGGTTTCTAAGCTTAAACAATCCTAGCTTAAAGCTTAAGCTAATCCCTAACTAACTACTTTTAGAAGCTTCATCCCCTAACTAACTTTTGGAGGGAAAACTCAAATTTGAATTCCTAGACCTAGGGTTTGAAAAATCTATAAATAGTCCCCTAGGCTCACTTGTTTTAGTTGTTCAATCTTTAGTTGTTCAATCTTTGGTTGTTGAAAGCTAATCACTTCTTTAATCTTCTTCATCTCTCCCTCTTTCACCCACAAGTTTAGTGACAAAACTTGTGTTCCAAACCATAACCCTAATCCAATCAATCTAGAAACACCAAATTCAAGATCCATGGAGTTCAAGCAAAGCAAGTCTTCAACCATCCTTTAGAAGCGAAGCCGGCATTCATCGGAGCATGAGATCCAAGCCGATCCACGACTCAAGAAGCCGATGTAACGCTAGATTCGACAATTTTGTTCCTTCTCAAATTCTTGTAGTCTCTTGAGCAATGTGTAACAATTTGTGGAATAAATAAAGGTGAAGATTCTTTAAACTTGCTTTTATTTCAATTCAAGCATTATGATTCGTATTCAATTCTGGAATGTATTCTTTATGATGATGTGCGAAAAAACTCCGCTCGTGGAGGAATCGAAACAATTGTAAAATGATGATGTTGATGAATTGTTAAACGCTTTCTTAAGTCTTAAAACAATTGTAAATTCTTGAAAATCAATTGATCGATGATCTAGATCGATGCGAATGTGTTCTTGATTCCTTTCGCACGATTTAGAGATCGACATTTGATCATTCAACTTTCAAGAAGCTATCTAGTGAATGTTATTCATCGAAAGGACAAAGGATAGGATGAGGAACCCCAATTCCTCGCAAGATCCTTGATCCTCGATGAATTCGAAATCGATTTAGCATCAATTTGTTACTAGATAAGAAATCGTAATCTTGAATCTTCATCACATCTACAATTTACTCGATTCCTACGAGTTTTACTACAAATCTTGAAACCCAAATCGATTGGAATTATATCACATCTTGATTCTTGATGTTTATCGTTTTCTTGATTCTTGATTAGAATAGTGACACTTGAACTCATCGAAATAAATCTTGAATCATTTTGCTTTTCTTTTCTATTAAGTTTTCAATTCAAACAAATCAAAATACAAACGAGTCGCACAATCCCTGTGGACGATCCGCACTCGCTTACGATCTACATCCGACACCGTAGTTGATTGCGGTCAAATAATTCTTTGATTGTGATTCTATACATTTTCTTAAACACACAACAAGAATTTCGTAACAATCAAATGGCGCCGTTGCCGGGGATCGCGCGCTAATTCGATCTATATTTGAAATTTGAATTGAAAGATTTATTCCATTGTAATTTTGTGATCAAAATTCGCGCAAACACTAATACGTGTTGTTGTGATTTGTGCGAGGAAATCTGGCATCATTGGAGCTGGAGAATTTTTTTTCAGGAAATCAGGCATCACTGCATCAAATTTCCTCAGGTAAATTCTAACTTTCTTATCTTCTTCTCTCTCTGCTCCAACTAACAAATTTCTGCAGGCTTCTTTGCAAAAAATCGCAGCGCCGCAAAAAGCAAATTAAATTTGTGCGTGTTTTTGTTTCTTGGTTGTTTGCAATATAAATACGGATATTAAAGGGAACGGCCAAATCCAAATTAGGTAGGGATTTCATTAACCTTCCTAGGCCCCGAAAATCACAAAACTTGCATCCGCATTGACACACATTAACTAAAAAAGATCTTGAGATGACTCTAAGGACCGTCGGGCTCACTTAGGATAGAAGAAGGCCGTGGGTAATTCATTGCTTATCCGCGTTTTCTTGTGGTGTCTAAGGCAAGTGTGTCGAAGGCTAGTGGTTATTAATTAGGCCCACTACTTACGTATTGGAGTACCTTCCCACTTACCTGGCACTTATCTGGCCACAGGGGGACAAAGAGGCAGTGGAGGATTTATCCTGCGACTTGTCTTTTGGCAGTTAGGAGCGGTCTAGAGCCGGACCTAGGTGACCACTAGATTTTAGGGTTTTGTGTGTTGCATTTGTTGTGTTGAATAATTTTTTTAAAAATCTGTCCAATTTTCAAAAAAAACACCGCATACATTCTTTCCCCTAATTATATTTTCACGCTGCCACTTGTACTAACCCTTTTTAGTGCAAGATAGGCTGGACAACGAGATTCTAGTGCATGTTAGTCCGCGTCCCTTCGATCGACCCTAAAGTCGGTATTTCTACACTTACCTTTTCTTTACCCACCACCACACCCACATCGAAGGATCCGTCTCCGTCGAACTTCTTTTCCACTATCCTGCCGCCGTCCGTTGGTGCGCAGAATCCACCCCGCATCTCTCTCTAAGAGAGGTGCTATCCTACACGAGGTCCCCTTTCCACCTGTCTTTCCATTACACCAGCCAACGGGGAAAATTTTCAGATTAAACCCCAATACATCAACCTTCTACCAAAATTTCACGGTCTCGAGACTGAAGATGCATATGCCTTTATCACCAAATTTGAAAATGTATGCGCAATGATGGGTACCTCACAGCTTTCTGTGGATGCTTTACGTCTTCGTCTTCTCCCATTTACCTTGTGCGATTTAGCCGAGAAGTGACTATATAATACTACCGCACATTCCATTTCAAACTGGGAAGAATTCGTAAAAGCATTCCTTAAGAAATTCTACCTACATCATAAAACAGCTCGAGTCCGTAGCGAAATATATCAATTCACCCAGCTTCAAAATGAAACATTTTCACAATGTCTTGAACGCTTTAAGGATCTGTTAGTCCAATGTCCTCATCACGGCATCCCTAGATGGGAACTGTGCCGAATCATTTATGAGGGCATTAATTCTAAAACAAGACAGACCCTTGAATTAATGTGTCAAGGCAACTTCATGACTAAAGATGATGGGGAAGCCTGGAAATTCCTAGAAGATTTCGCTGAAAAATCTTTACAGAGGGAAAGTCCGTCATTTAGGGGTGGCAATAACCAATCGGATGTTTCCATAGGAGTTAGAGCTGACATTTCAGCTATACACAAGAAACTCGAGAATATGGAAAACAAATTTTTAGCTGCCGCCTTAAATCAAATGTCACTTCCCAAAACTATATGTGGCTGTTGTTCTGATCCTTCTCATTTGACGGAATAATGTCCAATAAACTCCCCGTTTCAAAGTCATGAGCATATTAATTCTGCTTACCAACAAAGATCTAGAAACGACCCATTTTCTTCCACATATAATCAGGGTTGGAGGAATCACCCTAATTTTGCTTGGAACCAATCACAATCTCAAAACACAGTTCCAACCCAAAACAATTTCTAAAGGGTCCCTCCACCACAACAGCAACCACAACTTCAATTGAGTCAGCACCCCTTCCAAGCACATAACTTTAAAAATCTGGTCAACACACCCGCACCGTCTAGTCCTTTACAGTTGACCGGGACTGATGAATCCTCTTTATTCATAAACTTGCTTCTAACAAATCTCATGCAAGTATCGGCTGAAATAAGAACTTCTGTCAATGATATAAAGAAAAACTCCGCGTCCCAAGCTGAGAGTATTAAATCGATGGTAGCAGAAATTTCACGATTAAAAGCCGAAATGAGTGCAAGAGAGAAAGGGAAACTTCCAGCTCAACCCTTACCCAATCATGGCTATTCACATCATGTGAATGCAACCACGTTGAGATCTGGAAGAGTGCTTGACAATCACCTTGGGGAAGAGTTTGATGACACTGATAGATCAATCAATAAAACCCCGGCGGAGACCTTTCCTCACACACACACTTCTAATTCTGACCCCAGTTCTTCTACCCCACCACCTTCTTGCGAGCCTATTCTTCGTTTCCCACAAGGCTCGCCACCTCAGCCCACCTCTTCTACTCCTCCACAGACGATCCCCACTTCTATTATGGGATCGGGTCCACACACACTTCCTTCTCCTATGATGGACCTAGCGCTTATTGTTAAAGCACCTTATCCTAATCGGTTAAGGGCTAACATATCGAGTCCACATATAGAGAAGATTATGGACATTTTTAAGCAAGTTAACATCAACATCCCTCTCCTAGATGCCATCCAACAAGTTCCGTCCTATGCGAAAACTCTTAAGAACTTGTGCACTAGGAAGATGAAGACTCAAGTGCCCAAGAAAATTTTCATGGCAAAGACTGTAGACACGGGATCAATTACCGAGGAAACGTAAGGATGCTGGCTATCCTACTGTTTCCATTTCTATTGGGGAGAAACACATCAACCGTGCTCTACTTGACCTTGTCGCAAGTGTTAACCTGCTTCCTTTCTCAGTCTATTTGCAGTTAGGGATCGAAGAGTTGAAGCCAACCCATTGCACTATCCAGATGGCTGACCGATCAATCACCAAACCTAGGGGTGAACTGGAGGATGTGTTAATAAAAATCGGGGAATTTATATTCCCTGTGGACTTTATTGTAATTGATACACAGCCTGTAGCGAACCCACGGAATCAAATTCCGGTGATTTTAGGTCGGCCCTTTTTGTCCACTTCCAATGCTCTCATCAACTGTCGTAATGGCTCTATGACCCTGTCCTTCGGGAATAGGTCAATAGAGCTGAACATTTACAAGTTGGGAAGTGTACCCGCCGAACCTATTGCTCAGGTCGTTTATGTCGACTTAATGGATGTCGACAGCAGCAAATTTGATGATCCTCATGATACCGATCTTGACTCTATTCATACGTTATTGTTTGACCCGACTATGTATCAAACACATATGGACTCTTCCACCGAGATGTCCAGGTCAACAATTAACACTGATTATGAACTGTTTTTAGAGTCTGAAGATCACCCCGCACTTTGTGATGACATTATTCATCGGGGTATAGATGGAACTTTTGAGGAGATCTTCGCTGATGAACTCGCATTTTTGAACGACACAGGTGTTGAGATGAATCATCTCCCAATCAATGAAATTGAAACTCCACCCCTTCTTCTGAACTGTAAAAAGAATGCGAGCAATCCATCACATTCACTGCATCGTCTCTCCAAAATGAGACGCACACACATTCTATTCCACCACTTACCATTTCCCCACTTCTTCTTCCACCAACCAGAGCACTGCATTGATAAATTTTTTGAATGGTTGGTGTTAACTTTCGGTCTTTGCAAAGCTTGGCATCGATCATTGATTTTTGACCCCCTCATATGATTTTCAAAGATTAACATTGCATAACTCAAGTTTGGGGGGGGCATTTTTTCTGGATCTTGGAAAAAAAATCTTTACAAAATGATGAGCCAAGAATAAGTTTGGGGGAGGGTCTTCACTTAAAAATTTTGCCCCAACTATTAAAATTCCTCCCAGGCTTACAGGTTTTTCGAGATTTAGCTGATTGCAACAGTGAGGACACTGTTGAAAACAAGTTTGGGGGAGGTTTGTGCTTATTTTCGCATCATTTGCATCATACTTTGCATAAGCACAAAACATTTTCGAAATCCTATAAAAATTTTAAAAATTTTCAAAAGATAAAAATATTTTTTGTACATAAAAAAGATAATAGAAGATTAGATAGTGAAAAATTACATCCATGAGATTAGAAAAATTTAAGAAAACCAAAAAAATTAGAAGTTTTCTTATACGAACTAGTAATAAGTAGTTATGAGTCGTTGTCCCATGGGTTAGTAAGATGAAGGACGTCACTAATCTGAGGATAAAAATAAGTCTTAAAAATAGTTTCTATTCTGGAAGCCAAACATTTTGAACGTTGATACCCCGCTATTCGCACTTACACACGTCTTGAAGCCTGGGATAGTAGAGGATACCTTGAAATGCTCTTGTCTTAAAGCCGATGTATGAAGGAAATAGAAAAAAAGTGAATAAAAAAATATATATAAAGTGGTGAGAAAAAAAATGGACACTGATTTTGTTATTACCGAGGGCAATAAAAAATATATAGCGAGGGTGCCTCTTCACCTAGTGCCCTAAGGACAACTGGTCTGGGAGTCACTGCTATGCCTAAGGTGGAGCAAGACGAGGAAAATACACCAAATAAGCAAGCACATGAGTAATCGGTCGGTTAGTACCTCAAGAAGTATTAACCGCCGCATGAAAGTGTGTGAGCAATCTCATCTAAATATTCATTAATCAAAAAGTACTGAGGCAGATGGGCAAGAGTATGATAGCTTGAATTGAATTCTCCGGGTGTAGGGATGTTTTTGCACACACACAGGGTTATATGATCGATGTTTGGAAGAAAGATAGGAATGAAGAATAAGACGATGTTTTATTGAGGGAGGACGTGGTTTCTGACATCTTTTCAGGACCATTAAGATAGGGCTCATGACAACCGAAAAGCTAGCTTAGTTTGAAACCCTAATTTTCAACGCTTTTCTTTTACAATTCTTGTCTTTAAATGTAATATTCATGATCTTCCTTTTATTATTGGATTTTGTGGGTGCAATCCGCTGAAAACCCTTAGGAGACAACACTCCTCCTACAAGGGACACCTAGAGGTTTGAAGGCTTCTTGCACGTGCTCAGTGCAATCGTGTTGCCTACGAAAGTGAGCTAGTTAGTTTTTCTATTTCTTTATTTTCTCCTTCTTTTTAATAAAAAGTTCGCTCGAGACGATCGAAATTAAGTTTGGGGGAATTTGATTAGTCGAAAATAATGCATCTTTTAACCGGCAATTTCCCTACCAGTTGCACTCATCTAGATGTGTTCGGCATTTATTTAGCACATATTAGAAAAACAGTCGTAAAATATCAGATTACATGTGTTAGACCTTAAAACCGGCATTTCTAGGGATATTGACTGCATTTCATAGCATGGCATCAATCCTATATTGCGCAACTTGTGTTTCGAAGTCCGTGCAGGGAATTCTAGAAGAATGGTCAAATTTACATAACAATGTTGCTAAAAGAATACGCCAACTCAAGGATTTGGAATCTGGTAGCAATATAGAGGGAAATATTAAATTCAACATATCAGAAAAAGCTACAAGTGTCAGACCAAACCAGTACCAGAGAGCCCAAGCCCTAAGGCACTTGAAGAGCCGCGGATCCGCGGCAGGAGCATGCGTGCGCCGCGGATCCGCCGCAGTTGTGCCACGTCAGCACATAGTTTTCAGTGCAGAATCTCTATCTCAGCTCCTACATTTCAGAAAGACACTACATTTTCCAGAGGGATCTCGAAGCTTCTGCCAGTTCAGCAAACTAGGGTTTCTAAGCTTAAACAATCCTAGCTTAAAGCTTAAGCTAATTCCCTAACTAACTACTTCTAGAAGTCTCATCCCCTAACTAACTTTTGGAAGGAAAACTCAAATTTGAATTCCTAGACCTAGGGTTTGAAAAATATATAAATAGACCCCTAGGCTCACTTGTTTTAGTTGTTCAATCTTTGGTTGTTGAAAACTAATCACTTCTTCAATCTTTTTCATCTCTCTCTCTTTCACCCAGATGTTTAGTGACAAAACTTGTGTTCCAAACCCTAACCCTAATCCAATCAATCTAGAAACACCAAATTCAAGATCCATGGAGTTCAAGCAAAGAAAGTCTTCAATCATCCTTTAGAAGCGAAGCCGGCATTCATCGGAGCACGAGATCCAAGCCGATCCACGCCTCAAGGAGCCGATGCAACGCTAGATTCGACAATTTTGTTCCTTCTCAAATTCTTGTAGTCTCTTAAGCAATGTGTAACAATTTGAGGAATAAATAAAGGTGAAGATTCTTTAAACTTGCTTTTATTTCAATTCAAGCATTATGATTCGTATTCAATTCTTGAATGTATTCTTTGTGATGATGTGCGAATAAACTCCGCTCGTGGAGGAATCGAAACAATTGTAAAATGATGATGTTGACGAATTGTTAAACGTTTTCTTAAGTCTTAAAACAATTGTAAATTCTCGAAAATCGATTGATCGATGATCTAGATCGATGCGAATGTGTTCTTGATTCCTTTCGCACGATTTAGAGATCGACAATTGATCATTCAACTTTCAAGAAGCTATCTAGTGAATGCTATTCATCGAAAGGACAAAGGATAGGATGAGGAACCCCAATTCCTCGCAAGATCCTTGATCCTCGATGAATTCGACATCGATTTAGCATCAATTTGTTACTAGATAAGAAATCGTAATCCTGAATCTTCATCACATCTACAATTTACTCGATTCCTACAAGCTTTACTACAAATCTTGAAACCCAAATCGATTGGAATTATATCACATCTTGATTCTTGATGTTTATCGTTTTCTTGATTCTTGATTAGAATAGTGACACTTGAACTCATCGATAAAAATCTTGAATCATTTTCTTTTCTTTTCTATTAAGTTTTCAATTCAAACAAATCAAAATACAAACGAATCGCACAATCCCCATGGACGATCCGCACTCGCTTACGATCTACATCCGACACCGTAGTTGATTGCGGTCAAATAATTCTTTGATTGTGATTTTATACATTTTCTTAAACACACAACAAGAATTTCGAAATAATCAAATGGCGCCGATGCCGGGGATCATGCGCTAATTCGTTCTATATTTGAAATTTAAATTGAATGATTTATTCCATTGTAATTTTGTGATCAAAATTCGCGCAAACACTAATACGTGTTTTTGTGATTTGTGCGAGGAAATCTGGCATCATTGGTGCTGGAGAAATTTTTTTCAGGAATTTCCAGAGAGCTGAAAGAGTGAACAGAAGTTCACTGTTAAAATTTGGCGCAGAGATCAGCACAGATGACCGCGTTTCCGCGGTGGGAGCCTCTTATTGCGGCGGTTCCGCGCCTTGGTAAAGGCATCACTGCATCAAATTTCCTCAGGTAAATTCTAACTTTCTTATCTTCTTCTCTCTCTGCTCCAACTAACAAATTTCTGCAGGCTTCTTTGCAAAAAATCGCAGCGCCGCAAAAAGCAAATTAAATTTGTGCGTGTTTTTGTTTCTTGGTTGTTTGCATTATAAATACGGATATTAAGGGGCACGGCTAAATCCAAATTAGGTGGGGATTTCATTACCCTTCCTAGGCCCCGAAAATCACAAAACTTGCATCCGCATTGACCCACATTAACTAAAAAAGATTTAGAGATGACTCTAAGGACCGTCACACTCACTTAGGACAGAAGAAGGCCGTGGGTAATTCATTGCTTATCCGCGTTTTCTTGTGGTGTCTAAGGCAAGTGTGTCGAATGCTAGTGGTTATTAATTAGGCCCACTACTAACGTAGTGGAGTACCTTCCCACTTACCTGGCACTTACCTGGCCACAGGGGGACAAAGAGGCAGTGGAGGATTTATCCTGCGACTTGTCTTTTGGCAGTTAGGAGCGGTCTAGAGCCGGACCTAGGTGACTACTAGATTTTAGGGTTTTGTGTGTTGCATTTGTTGTGTTGCATCATTTTTTTAAAAATCTGTCCAATTTTCAAAACAAACACCGCATACATTCTTTCCCCTAATTATATTTTCACGCTGCCACTTGTACTAACCCTTTTTAGTGCAAGATAGGCTGGACAACGGGATTCTAGTGCCTGTTAGTCCGCGTCCCTTCGATCGACCCTAAAGTCGGTATTTCTATACTTACCTTTTCTTTGCCCACCACCACACCCACATCGAAGGATCCGTCTCCATCGAACTTCTTTTCCACTACCCTGCTGCCGTCCGTTGGTGCGCAGAATCCACCCCGTATCTCTCTCCAAGAGAGGTGCTATCCTACACGAGGTCCCCTTTCCACCTGTCTTTCCATTACACCAGCCAACGGGGAAAATTTTCAGATTAAACCCCAATACATCAACCTTCTACCAAAATTTCACGGTCTCAAGACTGAAGATGCATATGCCTTTATCACCAAATTTGAAAATGTATGTGCAATGATGGGTACCTCACAGCTTTCTGTGGATGCTTTACGTCTTCGCCTTCTCCCATTTACCTTGTGTGATTTAGCCGAGAAGTGGCTATATAATACTACCGCACATTCCATTTCAAACTGGGAAGAATTCGTAAAATCATTTCTTAAGAAATTCTACCCACATCATAAAACAGCTCGAGTCCGTAGCGAAATATATCAATTCACCCAGCTTCCAAATGAAACATTTTCACAATGTCTTGAACGCTTTAAGGATCTGTTAGTCCAATGTCCTCATCACGGCATCCCTAGATCGGAACTGTGCCGAATCATTTATGAGGGCATTAATTCTAAAACATGACAGACCCTTGAATTAATGTGTCAAGGCAACTTCATGACTAAAGATGATGGGGATGCCTGGAAATTCCTAGAAGATTTCGCTGAAAAATCTTTACAGTGGGAAAGTCCGTCATTTAGGGGTGGCAATAACCAATCGTATGTTTCCATAGGAGTTAGAGCTGACATTTCAGCTATACACAAGAAACTCGAGAATATGGAAAACAAATTTTTAGCTGCCGCCTTAAATCAAATGTCACTTCCCAAAACTATATGTGGCTGCTGTTCTGATCCTTCTCATTTGACGGAATAATGTCCAATAAACTCCCCGTTTCAAGTTCATGAGCATATTAATTCTGCTTACCAACAAAGACCTAGAAACGACCCCTTTTTCTTCCACATATAATCAGGGTTGGAGAAATCACCCTAATTTTGCTTGGAACCAATCACAATCTCTAAACACGGTTCCAACCCACAACAATTTCCAAAGGGTCCCTCCACCACAACAGCAACCACAACTTCAATTGAGTCAGCACCCCTTCCAAGCACATAACTTTAAAAATCCGGTCAACACACCCGCACCGTCTAGTCCTTTACAGTTGACCGGGACTGATGAATCCTCTTCATTAATAAACTTGCTTCTAACAAATCTCATGCAAGTATCGGCTAAAATAAAGACTTCTGTCGATGATATAAAGAAAAACTCAGCGTCCCAAGCTGAGAGTATTAAATCGATGGAAGCATAAATTTCACGATTAAAAGCCGAAATTAGTGCAAGAGAGAAAGGGAAACTTCCAGCTCAACCCTTACCCAATCCTGGCTATTCACATCATGTGAATAGAACCACGTTGAGATCTGGAAGAGTGCTTGACAATCACCTTGGGGAAGAGTTTGATGACACTGATAAATCAATCAATAAAACCCCGGCGGAGACCTTTCCTCACACACACACGTCTAGTTCTGACCCCAGTTCTTCTACCCCACCACCCTCTTGCGAGCCTATTCTTCGTTTCCCACAAGGCTCGCCACCTCAGCCCACCTCTTCTACTCCTCCACAGACGATCCCCACTTCTATTATGGGATCGGGTCCACACACACTTCATTCTCCTATGATGGACCTAGCGCTTATTGTTAAAGCACCTTATCCTAATCGGTTAAGGGCTAACACATCGAGTCCACATATGGAGAAGATTATGGACATTTTAAAGCAAATTAACATCAACATCCCTCTCCTAGATGCCATCCAACAAGTTCCGTCCTATGCGAAAACTCTTAAGAACTTGTGCACTAGGAAGATGAAGACTCAAGTGCCCAAGAAAATTTTCATGGCAAAGACTGTAGGCACCGCTTTACCCCAACAATTACCGAAGAAACGTAAGGATCCTGGCTATCCTACTATTTCCATTTCTATTGGGGAGAAACACATCAACCGTTCTCTACTTGACCTTGGCGCAAGTGTTAACCTGCTTCCTTTCTCAGTCTATGAGCAGTTAGGGATCGGAGAGTTGAAGCCAACCCATTGCATTCTCCAGATGGCTGACCGATCAATCACCAAACCTTGGGGTGAACTGAAGGATGTGTTAATAAAAATCGGGGAATTTATATTCCCTGTGGACTTTATTGTAATTGATACACAGCCTGTAGCGAACCCACGGAATCAAATTCCGGTGATTTTAGGTCGCCCCTTTTTGGCCACTTCCAATGCTATCATCAACTGTCGTAATGGCTCTATGACCCTGTCCTTCGGGAATAGGTCAATAGAGCTGAACATTTACAGGTTGGGAAGTGCACCCTCCGAACCTATTGCTCAGGTCTGTTATGTCGACTTAATGGATGTCGACAGCAGAAAATTTGATGATCCTCATGATACCGATCTTGACTCTTTTCATACGTTATTGTTTGACCCAACTATGTATCAAACACATATGGACTCTTCCACCGAGATGTCCGGGTCAACAATTAACACTGATTATGAACTATTTTTAGAGTCTGAAGATCACCCCGCACTTTGTGATGACATTATTCATCGGGGTATAGATGGAACTTTTGAGGAGATCTTCGTGATGAACTCGCATTTTTGAACGACACGGGTGTTGAGATGAATCATCTCCCAATTAATGAAATTGAACCTCCACCCCTTCTTCTGAACTGTAAAAGGAATGCGAGCAATCCATCACATTCACTGCATCGTCTCTTCAAAATGAGAGGCACACACATTCTATTCCACCACTTACCATTTCCCCACTTCTTCTTCCACCAACCAAAGCACTGCATTGATAAAATTTTTGAATGGTTGGTGTTAACTTTCGGTCTTTGCAAAGCTTGGCATCGATCATTGATTTTTGACCCCCTCATGTGATTTTCAAAGATTAACATTGCATAACTCAAGTTTGGGGGGGGACATTTTTTCTGGCTCTTGGAAAAAAAAGCTTTACAAAATGATGAGCCAAGATTAAGTTTGGGGGCGGGTCTTCACTTAAAAATTTTGCCCCCACTATTAAAATTCCTTCCAGGCTTACAGGTTTTTCGAGATTTAGCTGATAGCAACAGTGAGGACACCGTTGAAAACAAGTTTGGAGGAGGTTTGTGCTTATTTTCGCATCATTTGCATCATGCTTTGCATAAGCACAAAACATTTTCGAAAACCTATAAAAATTTTAAAAATTTTCAAAAGATAAAAACATTTTTTGTACATAAATAAGATAATAGAAGATTAGATTGTGAAAAATTACATCCATGAGATTTGAAAAATTTAAGAAAACCAAGAAAATTAGAAGTTTTCTTATACGAACTAGTAATAAGTAGTTATGAGCCGTTGTCCTAAGGGTTAGTAAGATGAAGGACGTCACTAATGTGAGGATAAAAATAAGTCTGAAAAATAGTTTCAATTCTGGAAGCCAAACATTTTGAACGTTGATACCCTGCTATTCGCACTTACACACGTCTTGAAGCCTGGGATAGTAGAGGATACCTTGAAATGCTCTTGTCTTAAAGCCGATGTATGAAGGAAATAAAAAAAAAGTGAATAAAAAATTATATATAAAGTGGTGAGAAAAATGGACACTGGTTTTGTTATTACCGAGGGCAACAAAAAATATATAGCGAGGGTGCCTCTTCACCTAGTGCCCTAAGGCCAACTGGTCTGGGAGTCACTACTATGCCTAAGGTGGTGCAAGACGAGGAAAATACACCAAATAAGTAAGCACATGAGTAATCGGTCGGTTAGTACCTCAAGAAGTATTAACGGTCGCATGAAAGTGTGTGAGTAATCTCATCTAAATATTCATTAATCAAAAAGTACTGAGGCTGATGGGCAAGAGTATGATAGCTTGAATTGAATTCTCCGGGTGTAGGGATGTTTTCACACACACGCAGGGTTATATGATCGATGTTTGGAAGAAAGATAGGAATGAAGAATAAGACGATGTTTTATTGAGGGAGGACGTGATTTCTGACATCTTTTCAGGACCATTAAGATAGGGCTCATGACAACCGAAAAGCTAGCTAAGTTGGAAACCCTAATTTTCAACGCTTTTCTTTTACAATTCTTGTTTTTAAATGTAATATTCATGATCTTCCTTTTATTATTGGATTTTGTGGGTGCAATCCGCTGAAAACCCTCAGGAGACAACACTCCTCCTACAAGGGACACCTAGAGGTTTAAAGGCTTGTTGCACGTGCTCAGTGCAATCGTGTTGCCTACGAAAGTGTGTTAGTTAGCTTTTCTATTTCTTTATTTTCTCTTTCTTTTTAATAAAAAGTTCGCTCGAGACGATCGAAATTAAGTTTGGGGGAATTTGATTAGTCGAAAATTTTGCATCATTTAACCGGCAATTTCCCTACCAGTTGCAGAGTGCTGGAGCGCAAGCGCGCCACTTGTCGGCATGTGGGCGCTTTACTCTCGGGCGTTAGGCGCTTGAGCGCAAGCGTGCCACGTGTCGGCACGTGGGCGCTTTGCGCTCAAACGCAGTGTGCTGGAGAGCAAGCATGCCACGTGTCGGCAAGTGGGCGCTTTGCGCTCGGGCGCTGGGTGCTTGAGCGCAAGCGCGGCACGTGTTGGCGCGTGGGCGCTTTGCGCTCGAGCGCTGGGCGCTGGAGCGCAAGCGCACCACTTGTCGGCACGTGGGCGCTTTGCACTCGAGTGCAGGATGCTGGAGCGCAAGCGCGCCAAGTGTCGGCACGTGGGCGCTTTGCGCTGGAGCACAGGGCACTGGAGCGCAAGCGCGTTATGTGTCGGCACGTGGGCGCTTTGCGCTCGAGCGCTAGCGCGCCGGCGAGGAAAAGGGGGCTTTTATCCCCGGAAATTCTCTAAAGAGAAAATAGGGTGGAGTTAAACTCCTAAAAAATGTTTTGGTTGAGGAAATGGGTTCTTCTTCTTCCTCCTCTGTGGCTGGATCAAGAGATGTGAGATCTAAAAATCTCTTCTTTTTGAGATCTAGTGATCGATCTAAGTTCCCCTTTGTAGGTTTTGTGGTGAAAAACTATTTAGTTTTTTTAGAATGAAGAGTAAAACTCTTGATTTAATTCAAAAGAAAGAAGAAGGTTTTGGAACCTTGAAGAAAAAGGAAAGATCTCAGATCTAAAACTTTTTTTTGGAGAGAGAAAAAGGTTGTTGAGATATTTCATTATCTTTGCCTTTATAGGCCATACACTTTACACATAGCACCTTGGGTTCATAAAATGGCATTTTGCCTATCCCATGGCTCATGTGCCATTTCTTTTTGCGCATAAGCCATGGGTTTTACAAAAATTTGACTTTATGCCTATTTTTCTTACATTTATCCATAAAATAAAATAAAAGAAATACAACAAAATTATTTATTACAAAATTTTTATCTTGGTATGGGGGAGGCCGGCCGCTTCATGTTCGGGCTCGACCCGGGCTTGGGCCTACTGGATCTGGGCTTGGGCCCACTTGGCTTGGGGTTAACTTTTATTTTGACTTGGTCACCCGGGGTGTAAATTTTTACCCTAACAAATTGCCCCCCATCAATAAATGCACACCACATATGTGGGTCGTGTGCATGAAATTGATGGATCTTCTTTTACTTGATGGCGACCTGATTTGGTTCTCGCTTTTTGGGAAGCTGGCACTGCCCTTTTTACGACATGGACGATCGTTACTTGACATGTCTCCGAGACGGAGTGTCCGTGATAGATGTTTCCCTGGCCCGGAGTGATCTGGTTCCCGTTTTGTAGGAATCCTGCGCTGCCCTTTTTACGACATGGATGGTCAATGCTGCCCTTTTTGCGACTTGGACGGTTGATGGTGCCCTTTTAGCGATTTGGACGGTCGATGCTGCCCTTTTTGCGACTTGGACGGTCGGTGCTGCAATTTTAGCGACGTGGACGGTCGTTGCTGCCCTTTTTGTGACTTGGACGGTCGATGCTGCCATTTTAGCGACGTGGACGGTCCGCGCTGCCATTTTAGCGACGTGGACGGTCCGCGCTGCCATTTTTGCGACTTGGATGGTCGATGCTGCCCTTTTAGTGACGTGGACGGTCGGTGCTGCCATTTTAGCGACGTGGACGGTCGATGCTGCCCTTTTTGCGACTTGGACGGTCGATGCTGCCATTTTAGCGACGTGGACGGTCGGTGCTGCCATTTTAGCGACGTGGACGGTCGATGCTGCCCTTTTTGCGACTTGGATGGTCGATGCTGCCATTTTTGCGACGTGGACGGTCGGTGCTGCCATTTTAGCGACGTGGACGGTCGATGCTGCCCTTTTTACGACTTGGACGGTCGATGCTGCCCTTTTAGCGACGTGGACTGTCGGTGCTTCCATTTTAGCGACGTGGACGGTCGATGCTGACCTTTTTGCGACTTGGATGGTCGATGCTGCCCTTTTAGCGACGTGGACGGTCGGTGCTGCCCCTTTTGCGACTTGGACGGTCGGTTCTGCCCTTTTTACGACTTGGACGGTCGTTGCTGCCCTTTTAGCGACGTGGACGGTCGGTGCTGCCATTTTAGCGACGTGGACGGTCGATTCTGGATTTGACTTGCCCCGCTTCTTGCGGCGTCAGGGATGAAGTTGACTTGTTTCCAAGGTGGAATTTGGTTCTACTACGGAGGTCATTGGTAGTTTGAATTGATGTGATTTGGGTTGACATCAGCATCGCTACGCTGAAATATAGTACCAGGAGCGAATCATCATTTGTCATGACAGGATTTGGGGATTTTGGTTTTGGTTTGGCATCAGCATCACTATGCTGGAATATGGTACCAGGAGCCAATCATCATTTGCCGTGAGGGAATTTCCCCCGTTCCCAGTTTAACGACTTAGGGGTCATCTGTTCCCAGTTTAACGACTTAGGAGTCATTTATTCCTAGTTTAAAGACTTAGGGGTCTATTGGATTGGAGTTTGGGATTTTGGGGTTAGGGTAGATATCAGCGTTGCTAACACTGAAGCACACGTGCCAGGTGCAATTCATCATTTGCCTATTCCTGTTGGGGGAGCGATGGCTTAGGAGACAGGTTTAGGTCCCTATTACCTAAGGCTTTTCAATTTTATGGGCCGTGAGGGTCCCATAAAAGCATTTTCTTCCTATGAGTCGTAAGGATCCCGCAGGTGTATTTTCTCCTTAGGAGTCGTGAAGACTCCCAAGTGTGTTTTTCCTTTATGAGTCGTAAGGATCCCACAAAGGTTTGTTCTCCTCATGTATCGTGAGGACACATGAGTGGGTCTGCTCAATGGAGCATAATTCCAAAGGCGGAGACCAGCCGCGTAACTGGTGATTGTGTGGGGCATGTGTATGACGAGAATTATTTGAACCCGTGGATTGTATACGGCAGTCAATTTGGGGACTGGCCGTAGGGCTGGAGAATTTTGAGAAATTGGATTTTGGTTGGCGTCTGCATCGCTACACTAGAATATAGTACCAGGAGCGACTCATCATTCGCCGTTTGGGGACTTGGAATTTGGATCATTTTTGGCATCAGCATTGCTGCACTGGAATAATGCTAGGAGCAACTCATCATTTGCCTTGGGAGGACTTGGGATTTGGGTTTTTGGTCGGCATCAGCACTGCTAACACTGAAGCGAAATGCTAGGAGCGACTCATCATTTGCCGTTGCCCATTGGGGAACGATGTCTTAGGAGACAGGTTTGGGTCCCTATCACCTAAGGCTTTTCAATTTTATGTGCCATGAGGGTCTCATAAAAGCATTTTCTCCCTACGATTTGAGAGGATCTCGCAGGTGTATGTTCTCCTTAAGAATCGTGAGGATTCCTAAGTGTGTTGCTCCTTTATAAGTCGTAAGGATCTCACGCAGGGGTTTTCTCCTCACAAGGTCGAGAAAACTTTGCGAGTGTATTTCATCTCTTTTCACGAGTTTGCGCCCTTTCGGGTTTTCACAAACTCCCCGGTAGTCCTGCTGTTTTTACTCACGGAGCCCTTTCTGGTTTTCATCCGTGCCCGTTTTGCTTGTGGACATACATTTTTTTTCTTTTTTTCTTTTTTTCTTTTTTCTTTCTTTCTTTTTTTCTTCTTCTTTTTTTTTGCTGGTGGGACTTTAAAAGTAGTCTCACCGGCAGGATTTGGGAGAGTTGGGGGTCATTTATGCCCATGGATTGTAAACGGTTTTGCAGGATGTATGCTCCAGAACGTAGGGCTAATGTGCTCAATTCTCCTGCGACTTGGAGCATTCACGTTTAGTATTTCTTGAGATATCGGCCATTGATGGGTGGCATGGGCCTTTCTCCCTCGGCACTTATTAGTTGGTACAATCCTCCGTCGAACACTTTCTTGATGACTTATTGTCCTTCCCAGTTTGGCTCGAATTTTCCTTTGGCATGTCGATTGGGGATGATCGCACTTTTGAGGACCAACACCAATTCACCTTTCTTGAAAGCGCGGAGACGGGTTATCTTGTCATAGGCCCGTGACATTTGGGCTCGGTATAGCTCCAGATTTTGCTGCACCGCGAAGCTCTTTTCTTCGAGGACATCGAGCTCTTCAAGTCGAAGGAGCACGTTTTCCTCCTTTGTCAACTTGTGCTGAACGGCCATTCTTAAGCTTGGAACTTCGACTTCGAGGAGGAGGACCGCCTCCACTCCGAAGAGCAATGAGTTTGGAGTGGACTGAGTTGGAGTACGGTGCATGGTACGATATGCCAACAACGCCTCGTGAAGTTTGAGATTCCAGTCTCTCTTGTTGGCTGCAGCATTTTTCCTCAGGAGCTTGCATAGAGTCTTATTGAAGGCTTCGGCTAGCCCATTGGCTCTTGGATTATAGATGGAGGAATATCTCCAGTCTATCTTGTGCTGAGTAACGAACCTTGAGACATTAAAGCTCTTGAAAGAAGGCCCGTTGTCAGAAATGATTCTTCTTGGTGTACCGAAGCGGTATAGAATATTATGCTGGAAGAATGTCGGAATATCTTTTGTCTTGACTTCTTTTAGCGGGATAGCTTCAGCCCATCTGGAGAAGTAGTCTGTCGCGGCCAGTATGAACCGGTGGCCTTTGGATGATGGAGGATCAATTGGGCCAACAATGTCGGTGCCCCAGACTTCGAAGGGCCACGACGCCACCATAGGATGCAACGGATTGGGATGCTTATGAATGAAATCACCATGAGTTTGGCAGATTTGAAATTTCTTTGCATGCTCTCCGCAATCCCGTATCATGGTGGGCCAGTAATACCCAAACCGTTTGATTTGAAGTCGCATCTTAGGGCCAGATTGGTGAGCACCGCAAACGCCCGAGTGAACATCTTTCATGACCTTTTGGGCTTCGGCCAATGACAGACACCTGAGCCAGAGTTCGGCATATGACCTGCTGTCTAACGTGTCATTTACAAACACGTATCGGAGAGCTCTTTTCTTCAGCTGAATCCTCGCAGACTTTTCTTCGGGCAGCTTGTCGTATCGGAGGTACTCTATGAAGGGTTCTCTCTAATCGGGCTCGTCTTGGATGATCGAAGCTTCTTCGGTAGGACTGCTCTTCTGTTCCACGCTTTCCTCTTCTCGTAGAGAGACTAGGTGTAGAATTTGTTAGCTCCTGACTGTGACCAGAATTTCATCCATGTCAGGATCAGCCAACTCCTTGGCTAAGCGAGAAAGTACGGCAGCCTTTCCGTTCAACGCTCTAGGGACTCTCACTAGTTCAATATGAGTGAACCGTTTCATGAGTTCCACCACCCGGCTTCTGTACCGAGCTAACTCGAGTTTGTATATCTTATAGTCGCCGCTTACTTGGTTGACGACAAGCTAGGAGTCACCTTAAACCCGTAGCCGAAGGATTTCCATTTCTATGGCGAGCTCCAAGCCAGCTATCAGAGCTTCATACTCGGCCTCATTATTTTTGCGAGGCTCAGTGAGAGCAAAAGAACGCCGTAGGGTTCCCATTGATGGCGTGATGGACACCAATCATATCCCTGCTTTTACCTCCGGGATGCTTGATTTACTGGAGGTCCTTATCGATGAGGCCCCATCGAAGTGAGCTCCCAACATGGCTCGTCATTCTCGAGATGCAGCACTTATTCGTCGGGTAACTCGCAATCGAGTGGTGACCCTTCTGGTATGGGATGAGCAGCGAGGATGTCTGCAAGAGCTTGCCCTTTTTCTTCTTTCTGAGGACTATAAACTATGCCAAACTCCAGTAGCATGACAACCCATCTTGCCATTCTGCCGGCTAGGCTTGCTTTGGTCATCAAGTGTTTAAGCGGGTCGGCCTTGGAGATCAGTATAACCCGATGAGCGAGCAGATAGTGCCTCAGCTTCTTCACAGCAAATAACAGAGCCAGGCATTGCTTTTCGATCGGGGAATAGTTGTGTTCCGCCACGACTAAATTTCGACTGAGGTAGTAGAGGGCATTCTCTTTTTCCTCTTCGTTGTTCTGAGCGAGGAGCGCACCGAGTGACTCATCCAGCGCGGCAGTGTAGAGAATCAGCGGTTTATTTGGAATGGGAGTGGCCAGCGGTGGAGGGTGCAACAAGTACCGTTTGATGCTTTCGAACGCCTCTTGACATTCGGCATCCCAAACAAAAGGAGCTCTTTTCTTCGTGAGCTATGAGAAGGGCCTACATCTCCCCGATAAATTTGAGATAAACCTCCGTATATAAGCAAGCTTGCCTTGAAAAGCTCTTAGCTGCGTCAGACTCTTCGGAGGGGGCATCTCTATGATGGACTTTATCTTTGATGGGTCAACTTCGATCCCTCGATGACGGACTATGAAACCCAGGAATTTTCCCGATGACACGCCAAAAGCGCATTTCAGAGGATTCATCTTCAGATCGTATTCCCTCAGTCTCGTGAGAACGGTCCTAAGATCTTGGATATGATCGGCCTTGGTTTTAGTCTTGACGACCAGATCATCAACATAGCATTCGACGACATTATGAATTAGGTCATCAAAGATATTGGTCATTGCCCTTTGGTACGTAGCACCTGCGTTCTTCTGTCCGAACGGCATCACCTTGTAGCAGTATATTCCGATCGGGGTTCGGAATGCTGTGTGCTTCTCATCCTCAGGCGACATCTTGATCTGATTATATCCAGACGAGCCATCTATAAAGGTGAACAGCTCGTAATTTGAGGTGTCATCGACCATCATTTCCATGACCGGTAGCGGAAAGTCGTCTTTAGGACATACCTTGTTGAGGTCCCTGAAATCGACACAAATTCGGATCTGCCCATTTTTCTTCTTCACTAAGACTATGCATGCGATCCAGTCCGCATATTTTTCTACCCTGATGAAGCTGGCATCGATGAGCTTCTTGGTTTCCTCGATGACCTTTTCTTCTAGTTCCCTTCTCATTCTTCGAGGAGCTTGTTTGACTGGCTTAACATCAGGAGATATAGCCAGCTTATGCACGGCCACTTCAGGGGAAAGGCCTGGCATTTCTTTGTATGTCCACGCAAAGCAGTCGACGAACTCATGCAGCAGGGAAATTATCTGCTCTTTCATTTCCTCCGACAAGAGTGAGCTGATGTAGATCGGCCTTGGATTATCGGGCGTTCCTAAGTCAATCTCGGTTAGCTCATCAAAGGTTGCTTGTCCGCCATCTTCGAGCTCTTAAGGAGCTTCTTCTGGCTCGGCTATTTCGTCATCATCATTTGATCTTTCGCTGGTCTCACCAGCATGGATCATGTAGCACGTTTTGGAATCAGGTTGAACGTAGCCTATGCCCCGTCTATCTGGAATTCGTCCATCGATGAGTGCTCGGACCTGAGGCGGATACCATAGTCCTTCATAAAACTTTGCTTCGGACTCCGTTTGATATAACCGGCATCCGCACTTTTTAAAGTATTCCCGCATCTCAGGCGCATAGTATCTGGGATTGAGGACAGCTCTTATGCTTCTCTCATATGGAAGGCACGCGATAGACAGATCGTCCGGGTGCACAACGGGGATTGACCCGTAAAACAGGATGCCTTTCTTCCTACTTTTCCTTCCGGGGACGTAGAAAGTTTTCAGCTGGTCCACGGTGGAGACTGACAACACATCGAGCTCTTTGCACATCTGCTCCGGTACCCTTGTGACAGTTAGGGAACCTTCTGCAATTTCGAAGGTCTCTCGTAGTTTCTCTAGTTGCATGGGGGTCCAATTTGCACCGCTGTTGCACGGCAGGTCCTCTTCCTCCGACTCTTCAGTGTCGCTGCCAAGATTAGGGCGGACTTTGCTGCTAGACAGGGTTTCAGTAACATATTCGTCCGTATCGCTACCGAAATGAGTGCGAGTTTTACGGAAGGACGGACTTCCAGCGTCGGACTCATCAGTGTCTCTACCAAAACGCGGGCGCACTTGGGCGTTTTTGCTTTTGAAAGTGATAGCCGGCTCAGATTTGCTTTTGAGTCTTGGGGCCGCTCTATCCTCAGTCAGTTGTGGCTTAGCATTTTGGTGGTTCATAAAGTACCGAGAATCTTCATATCGGACTTCATGCACACCGAATGGCTGGATGTCTCCATCAATTCGTCTTTCTTCGCCATTTTTAGTATACTTCATGCATTGATGGAGAGTTGATGGGACGATGCCGTAATCGTGGAGCCACGGCCATCCCAAGAGAATCTTATAAGACGTGTCGGCGTCGATCACGTATATCTTAGCTTCAGTTTGCAGATCCCCGAATTTGATTGGCAAAGCTATAGACCTCAGAACTTGCTGGCAGTTTTGATTGAAGCCTTGATTGACAATCCTTTCGCTTGACAGGTGTCGGACATCCATTGACAAACTCTTCAGTGTTCGCAAGTTCATGATGTTCACTGAGGACCCCGGATCAATCAATATGCGATTAATCTGATCTCCGTCGCTGTACCCGGTCACGTAAAGCGGCCAATTATGCTCAGCTGTTCCCAGTAGCAAGTCTTCATCCTTAAATGTGACTGCGGCGGCTTGGAAAGTGTACTGAGATTCTTTCAAATTAACTTCTGCAAAGTGAGCCTGATACCACTCGGGGTTTTGTAGAGCATGAATTAGAACATCTCTAAGCTCCTTAGATAGGATCAAGGCGTCGTAGATGCTCAGGAGAGACGGAAGCTTCCGGAGATGGGCCAAGACATTATAGTCCACCGAGGAAGGACTTATGTTTTCATCAGCCGGTTTTCTGCCATCTTTCTCATTAGCGACTTGTTTTTCCTTCTCTTTTGGGGCATTTCCCGGATTTGGCGGTAGAGCCCTTCCGCTTCTGAGCTAGATCTGATTGGCCTTTGTGGCGAGCACCTCGTCCTCTTCGGGAAAACAGAGATCCTCCTCAGAGTCGCTGCCCAGATGGATGTCGTAGCAGGTCACTATAGGGATCTCTTCATTGGAACCTTCTTCCAACTCCTCCGAAATCTCTGCTGCTTCCACGGGGAAGAACTCTTTCAATCGAACCAAAGTTCTTTCCTTCTGTTCATATTCTTCGAGGGAATCGATATAAATTTGAATGGTCGATCTCCCTGCAGACTCCTTTTTGCGCCGAGCTGTGATTTTCTTCTTCTTGAGCTTTTTGGATTTTGAGCCTGATGGAGCCGCATTGGCAGCTGGACTGGTAGGCTTCTTCTGCCCTTCCCATTCCGTCCTGGGCTCTTTCTGAAGTAGCTTTATCATCTTCTTCGTCTTATTAGATATGTACGTACTCCACGGAGGCCGTGATGAGTCCGTTTCATTTTTCAGGGCAGCGGGTTCAGCTGTCTGCTCCCAGAAGGCTTCAACTTCTGTCTGTATAAAGTTGGCGGTTGCAACTTGATTGTTCACCAACACAGTTTTGGACAGCTCTATCTCTCCATCCTTGTACTGCTTCTCGACCCAGTCTTTGAAGATATAACAATCCTCAATTGCATGGCTCACTACTCGGCGGTACGGGCAATAGAGGGGATTGTCGGTCATTTTGGCTTCTTGGGGTCTTTTCGACTCCTGCAATTGTAGGCCGTTGTTCAAGGCATCTTTAAATATCTTACGGACCTTGCCTCTTCTGAAAGAGTAAACCTTGTTCTTCTTCTCCTCTAGGGAATGCCCATCTACTCCCAGCAATGGCTTTCGAGACCGGTTGGTTTTGGATTCGCCCGCCCTTCGCTTTTCTTCATTGTCGGATGCGTTGAAGACATTGGTACTACTGGAACTCCCGCTTATACGGTTGTCGTCCCGCGTGCTTTTCCAAGTTTTGTTTCTCTGAGAGTCCGGCGGGGACTCTTGTTTCGAGCGTTCCAGCATTTGGACTTTCATGGTTAGCTCCTGAAATGTCTTGAGGCCCGCTGTACACAAGAATGGGAACATCCAATTGCTGAGGTTCCCAATGAGAAGGCTGACGGACTGGTCCTGCTCCAGCGGCGGTTCGCACTTGATCGTGAGATTACGCCATCGAGCGATAAAGTCGGTGTTGGTTTCATTCTTCCCCGGCTTGGTCCTCACAAGGTCGGCAATGGAGATTTTATCACTAACGCTCATGAACCTTTGCCGGAACAGAGACTCCATTTGGGCAAAGGTAATGACGGACCCGTCTGGTATACTCGCGTACCAGTCGAAGGCGACACCGGTCAGGCTGTTGACAAACTGACGAAGAAGGGGCGCGTCATTGCCCCCTGTATTTCCATACGAGGCTTTGAAGTGGGCGATGTGCTGATTTGCATTACCCGTTCCGTCGAATCTTCCGAATTTAGGAATGACGTAGCTTCTCGGGAACTCGATCAGATCGTAGTGTGCGGGATACGGCCGCCCACTACTGCCAATTTCTTTCTGAGATTCAGCTTCGGCCACCAATGTTTTAACTTTGCTGGTGACCAAATCCATTATCCAATCTTGTGTTAGCGGGATAGTGCTATCTGGGGCCAAGGCATCCGCAGAAGCGGAATGTGGCCGGCTTTCGTGCGGCTCGACCAATCTTGGACCCAAAGAAGCAGGCAATGGCTGCTTCGGATTGTCATCACCCGGCTGATTAGTAGCGACTTGTGCTTGATTGGGAGGCGCTCGAGCAATTTGAGCCGTAAGCTGCATCACAACGTTCGTTAAGTCGTCAATTTTCGAATAGAGCTTGGCCATCTCTTTATCTTTGCTCCTGAACTGTTTTCAAAGCTCTTGAAGCAGGTCTTGCTCCGCGGTCCTGGGGCGGAAAGTCGGCTCTTCCTCGCTGTCTGAGCTTGACTCTGCATGGACCGAGGGGTCTTTCTGCCTATCATCCTCATCGAGAGGGTTTTCTTCATCCAGTGGAGGTGGCTGTTCTTGGGCAGCGGCAACCACATTCAGGCCAGATTGGGCTTGGGATGTGGTGGCCCCATCCTTGCTTTTGCTGTGAAGGTTGTCGCTGGGGCGCTCGCCAGCCATATAGACCGTATGGATAACATATCCAGCCGTCTTTTTGTTATCGGTGGCTGATTTTACAAATCGCTGTCTTGACCCCCTTGTTTCGGTAGCTGGCAGTCGATTGAAGGCGGATGGCCTGGCCGGATTCTTCAATGGTGCTGGCGCTTCTTTTCTGGATTTGCCCTGTTGCTTTCGCGCGGCACAGAGCGCCTGATAGACTCTTGAAGTGACAGTGCCATACTTTTTCTGTTGGGGCCAGGACACGTCTCTTTGTAGCGACGTTCGGACCGTTGTCTTCTTGATTCTGGCGGTCATGGCATTTTTCTGAACCCACCTCAGAGGTTCGAAGGAATTGCTAATTTTTACGGCCGACTCAGCCCTCGTCACAGAGTAACCTTGCTCTTGGAACTTCAGAAGATTCCACTTGGCCGAGGACCTGGCCCTCTTGTTGGCTCGATACCTGAGTCGCTTCTGCCTTAACTTTTCTGCTCTAAGCACCTGGCAGATTTCGGATCTTTAGGAAGACGTCATAGACCGGGCGATGGAGGGCTTTGGAGATATGCTCAATTGTGCATTTGTCGGATTCATCGCCTGAGCTCGTCCGCAACATTTGATGTTGCCCTTTGTACCGGAGTTCTTGCCCCTAGCTGGAGCGCCAAAGAGTCATTCAGACACCGTCTTAAGCTTCGGTTGTGGTGCCTTAGTGATCACAACATTCGGCCTCTTGCACCTTGAGACCGGCTTGGCCACCTGTATCGCCGGGATTTCTTCCAGATGAGCGCTTTCGGTAGGGTAGATGATGACGGAGCCAAACTGGCGGGGCGGTTCCTCCCACTGTCGACTGAGGCTTGCGGGGAGAACCACACGAGCATTGACCCTGACCACGCACGGGATCGGGGTCGCGTTGGAAGCTGAATTCGTCTTGGAAGACATTGTCGTCGAAAGTTGATTGCTGTACAGAACAAAAAAAATCATTTTATTATAGACAATCTACATGTATATTTATTGAGTTCGCATGAACGTTTAACCCGAAATATGGGAGGAGTGAAAGGTCCCACCGGGCGTGCCAGAATCTGTAGGGTGTTTTTCGTCACCCCATTGAGATGGGAATACGCGCACGCTTGTCAGGCGTACTATAGATTCCCCCTGCCTAGGGTAGGCCAGGGTTTATTGATTGTGGGGCTCCGAATCTCCGGCAGCCGCGGACTAAGCTGCCGTTAATTACGCCTCGCCTTTGGAGTGAGGGAACCTCTGATTAACGGGTTAAACTGGTCATGTGAACTCAATGTGAAGTGTACGTGTGTTTTGTTTTGGAGGGGCCTTGGATATATCGGGAGCCACACAGAGTTTTTATGGGGGTCCAGCTACCCGGATAGCGGGCTGGGGTCAAGGGGGCTAGCAGCCCCCTTGCGGGGTGCGGGGCAGCGCCCCGTTAGAAATTTTTTTCTAACAGGGACAGTGTCGTGGAGCATGTGTGTGTGTACATATGTATACGTATGTACATATATGTATGTATATATATAAAAAGGGGGGAAAAGACATCCAAATGATGCGTGAGGCCAGCGCCTGGGCGCTTGAGCTCGAGCGCGCCACGTGTCGGCACGTAGGCGCTCTGCGCTCAAGCGCACAGTGCTGGAGCATAAGCGCGCCACGTGTCGGCACGTGGGCGCTTTGCGCTCGGGCGTTGGGCGCTTGAGTATAAGCGCGCCACGTGTCGGCACGTGGGCGCTTTGCACTCGAACGCAGTGTGCTGGAGCGCAAGCGCGCCACATGTCGGCAAGTGGGCGCTTTGCGCTCGGGCGTTGGGCGCTTGAGCGCAAGCGCGCCACGTGGACACTTTGCGATCGAACGCAGAGTGCTGGAGCGCAAGCGCGCCACGTATCGGTGCGTGGGCGCTTTGCGCTGGAGCGCAAGCGCGCCACGTGTCGACACGTGGGCGCTTTCTGATGGAGCGCAGGGAGCTGGAGCGCAGGGCGCTGGAGCGCAAGCGCGCCACGTGTTGGCACGTGGGCGCTTTGCGCCCGAGCACAGGGTGCTAGAGCGCAAGCGTGCCACGTGTCGGCACTTGGGCGCTTTGCGCTCGACCGCATGGCGCTGGAGCGCAAGCACGCCACGTGTCGGCACGTGGGCGCTTTGCGCTCGAGTGCAGGGCGCTGGAGCGCAAGCGCGCCACGTGTCGGCATGTGGGCGCTTTGCGCTCGAGCGCTAGTGCGCCGGCGAGGAAAAGGTGGCTTTTAGCCCCGGAAATTCTCTAAAGAGAAAATAGGGTGGAGTTAAACTCCTAAAAAATATTTTGGTTGAGGAAATGGGTTCTTCTTGTTCCTCCTCTGCGGCTGGATCAAGAGATGTAAGATCTAAAAATCTCTTCTTTTTGAGATCTAGTGATCGATCCATGTTCCCCTTTGTGGGTTTTGTTGTGAAAAACTATTTAGTTTTTCTAAAATGAAGAGTAAAACTATTGATTTAATTCAAAAGAAAGAAGAAGGTTTTGGAACCTTGAAGAAGAAGAAAAGATCTCAGATCTAAAACTTTTTTTTGGAGAGAGAAAAACGTTGTTGAGATATTTCATTATCTTTGCCTTTATAGGCCATACACTTTACACATAGCCCCCTGGGCTTCACAAAATGGCATTTTGCCTATCACATGGCTCATGTGCCATTTCTTTTTGCACATAAGCCATGGGCTTTACAAAAATTTGGCTTTATGCATATTTTTGTTACATTTATCCATAAAATAAAATAAAAGAAATACAACAAAATTATTTATTACAAAATTTTTATCTTGGCATGGGGGGAGGCCGGCTGCTTCATGTTCGGGCTCGAC
The DNA here is from genome assembly GCA_030015575.1 of Agapanthus africanus. Taxonomy (NCBI): domain Eukaryota; kingdom Viridiplantae; phylum Streptophyta; class Magnoliopsida; order Asparagales; family Amaryllidaceae; genus Agapanthus; species Agapanthus africanus. The sequence goes on from JASDDO010000029.1 coordinate 62,962,438, forward strand.
CCGGGCATGGGCCCACTGGATCTGGGCTTGGGCCCACTTGGCTTGGGGTGAACTTTGATTTTGACTTGGTCACCCGGGGTGTAAATTTTTACCCCAACAGTTGTAGACACTTTACACTTAGTTTAGAACATTACTTGGTTACTACTAAACACTAATTCTCTAGTTCGATTCTAATTTAGTATACTTAGCACTCTAAAATTTTAAAATTGCATACTTGATGCTCATAGAAACATAGTAGAGGCGCTAAGAAATACTTTCAGGTCGCCTTTCAAGCGTGTTCCCGACGTCTACAAGCTTAAAGGGGTCTTCCACAATTAGGTGGACACGCGTCGAAGGTTGTATTTCTATACCCTTTCATGTTTAGTTTGCTAGTTTAGGTGTTTGGATTGGTTTCTTGGGTTAGGGTGCTTTGTTCTTGCATAAAATTTTTGTTATCGCTTCCGCTTTGGCCACGGCTTCCACAGCGCGAGCACCTAACACCAACATGGTATTAGAGACTACCAAACACCTTAAACTAGTTGTACGATGCTTTAGTTTCAAAACCGAAATACTTCGATTTTCAAAACCTGGTTTCTGTTCAAAAAATTTTGGTCTATGAAAAAGTTTAAACAAGTGCAAAGGCTTATTCTAGATGTGATAGTGACACACAATGAAAACCAGAAGAATCCATCATGAGTAAACCATCAGTTTTCTCATTTTGACCGCTGTGGACGTTTTATGGTGGCTTCTGGTTCTTGTTTTCATCCAGTTTCATGGGTTTTGCTAATTGGTAGTTTTGTTCTTGTTTGTTTTGCCCTAGATTTTACTTAGTGTTATCTTTTCTTTGGGGCAACTCGGGAGTTTTGAACTTGAAACTTTTGCATCATTGATATATGTGATTTGGTATATGTGTTTCTGAATGTCGTATGATTGCTATATGTTCATTTAGACGGGGTTGCACACATTGTGGTGTTACGTGTTTCTGTGGTTATATATATCTGGTTATGGTTCAGTCGGATTGTTGTGTTGGATGGCTCCTAGTGCAATGTTGCTTGTACAGTTTTGATTCGGTTTGTATATTCATTATTGCGGGACGAGCGTCCAACATGTAGACTGCTGTTTCTGCCAGTATGTATATTCTTTTATTGGGGCTCGACCAGGTTGCGGTCGTTGTCACCTTTGTATATATTTCATTTCTGTACAAGGATTACCCCAAGGAGGAGTGCTCGAATAGCCGGGTTCTGGAGGGCAACGAGCCCGCATCTCATGGTATTTAGACCAAGATGGCCTTACTCTAGAATTGGAAGGCTATTCACCGCACTCGTAGGGAGTATAGGATGACCCACGAAGGGGTGCACAAGTCACCGGATTCTAGAAAGCGACGGGTGACCGACTCACTTTGTTGAAGGCGTGTTACCCAGTTTCTAAAATTGGCAGGTGTCTTGCCGTGTTAGTTATGTGTATGCCCTAGAGGACATTATTGTACATATGATGTATATTATAGTGGATGCTTGGACATATATAGAAAGGAATTTCTTGCTCGACATGATAGTATGCTATCTGGTTGTTCTTTGCCTTAAAATGTAGACTTGTTTTGTGATACTGCCTTGCTCTCCCAAGTTGATAAAGTCCTTAGGATGTGTACTTGACTACCAGGACTATGATAGAGATCATACTAGTGGGGCCAGGGTAGTCCACAAGTACATCCTTTAATTGTTCCTGGTCGAGGGTGTATCGAGATAGGGCATCGATATTCCAGAGTAGACTTGCGTATACTCTTCTGGACCCATATGATGGGTGATGGATGATCCCACATCCATTGGTGTTTGACATCAAAGATGGTATACGGGTGCTCAGTGGAGACTGGGTATACTGAACGGACTCGCCGATAACTCCTAGCTGGTATTATACCTATCGTCAGATAGCAGTTCTCTGGTGACACTAGTACAGGTTAGTCTGTTGACCCGAGATCGTCAAAGAGTCTTGTGTGATTTCCACCTTACTACGTTCAAGAGAATGTTAAAAACAGTGGCTTTTGGGTACAGTCCCGAATTACATGTAGGCAATGAGAGATAGGAGGGGATTCGTCTCTCCCGGTATTGGGGGTTGATGTTGCGCTGTGCTCGATTGGCTATAACAGGAAGTTCCTGGCTAGGGATGATACGGAGATCTACTGGTAAGTGTTATCAGTAGTTTCTCGACCCGTTATGAGCCTCATATCGACATGAATTATCAGTTACTAGGGTCTGACGTTTACCACCCCTAGACTAGATATACGACATATCAGATGAAAAGACCGGACTGTACGGTAGTATTACTGACAGGCTTTACAGGAGTAAGAGCAAGCTTGCTTGTTGATCTTTTGATCGCTTAATACCCGGGTAGCCGTTACGTCCAGCTAGTACTGCTGACGGCTTGTGGGTGCCCGATATGATCATCACCTACTGACCAGCGTATTGACGAGTCTTTAGAGTCCTACACAGAGGTTTACTGGCTCAGGCAAAACGAAGTAGGAACACATATGTGATATGTGCGGGACCGAGATTAATACGAGTATGTGATGCTGTATTCTATTTGTTAGTTAAATGTATGCCCTAGAGGCCATTACTGTACATGCGATGTATATTGTAGTGGATGCTTGGACATATATAGAGAGGATTTTCTTACTTGACATGATAGTATGCTATCTGGTTGCACTTTATCTTAACATGTTGACTTGTATAAGTGATGCTGTCTTGCTCTCACATGTTGATAAAGTCCTTAGCATGTGTACTTGACTACCAGGACTATGATGGAGATCATACTAGTGGGGCCAAGGATAGTCCACAAGTACACCCTATAATTGTTCTTAGTCGTGGGAGTATCGAGACAGGGCATCGCTACTCCAGAGTACACTAGCGTATACGCTTCTTGACCCATATGATGGACGATGGATGATCCCACATACATTGGTGTTTGACATCAGAGAAGGTATACGGGTGCTTAGTAGAGACTGGATACACCGAACGGACTCGCCGAGAACTCCTAGATGGTAATATACCTATCGTCATGTAGCAGTTTTCTGATGACACTGGTATAGGTTAGTCTATCGACCCGAGATTGTCATAGAGTCTTGTGTGATTCCCACTGTGCTTTGATTTCTACCATACCACGGTCAAGAGATCGTGCAAAAAGGTGGTTTTTGGGTACAGTCCCGAGTCACATATAGGCAATGAGCGATAGGAGGGGATTCGTCTCTCTCGGCATTGGAAGTTGATGTTGCGCTATGCTCGATAGGCCATAACATGAAATCCTTGGCCAGGATTGCTGAGATGTACTGGTAAGTGTTATCAGTAGTTTCTCGAACCATTATGGACCTTGCATCGACATACTTATCAGGCTATTGGGTTCTGACGTTTTACCACCCCTAGGCTTTGATATGCAACATATCTGACGAAGGGACTGGACTGTACGGTAGTGTTACTGATTGGATTCGCAGGAGTATGAGCAGACTTGCTTGTTGATCTTTTGATTGCTCAATACCCATGTGGTCGTTACGTTTAGCAGACAGCTTGCGGCTTGTGGGTGTTTGATATGATCATCACCTACTGCTGGCGTATTGACGACTTTTTAGAGTCCTAAACAGAGGTTTCCTGGTTCATGCGAAAAGGAGTATGAGAACATATGTGATATGTGCGGGACCGAGATTAATGCACGTATGTGATACCGCATTCCATTCTCGCGTTTTGTGACATCGATCGGTTATCAGATCAAGTGTTGATTCGATAAATTGTTACATATGATATTAGTCGGTTGTATGTGATATAGCCGGATTATTAAATCAAGTGTTGATTTGATAATTTAATTTATAATTATATATGTGATATATTAATTTACATTAACTAATATTTTCTCACTTAAACATTTCTTTTTCTTACTTTGTGCTTTAGTATATATGTGATATATATTAATGTACATTTTATTGTGTCATGCTTGATGATACATGAAGCATGGGTGTATGAGACTTACACTATAGTTAGGATAATCCTAGGGTTTTTATTTATCAAGGTAATTTAAAAATAGTGAATATTTCGCTTGGCTACAAGCTTGTAGAAGCTTGTGGATAAAAATTGACCAAGTCCACTCTTGTTGTTTTCCTTGAGATTTTATAAACCTAACCATTATCCTCAACCCTAGTTAAGTCTCTATATGGGTTAGTGTATGACACTAACTCACCCATGGTTTATATTCTCACCTCATATGAGTTCATTCTCTCATTCTTCACTTGATCTTCTTCTTCCTCATGAAAAGTTTTTTAGCTTATGAAAATGGTGAGAAAATATGGTGAGAAAAAGAAAACTAAAGAGAGCCCATTTCCTACTTCATCATCATCTACTATTAGCCATTTAGTTTAGGGTGTTTGCTTCACTAAACACTAATTTAGTGAAGAGGTAGCATGAGCATGAGTCTCCTCGACGTAGATCATCTTCGGCCTCGAAAACTTCGAGAAAGTTTGCATCTTTCACCTTGTGGATCCTCTCAAGAGTTCGGGAGATCATTACTCGTAGTGAAGGGACTTCTACACGGAGCATTTGAAGTGAAGAACCGGTTTACAAAGGTTGTATTCCGCATTCAGTTAGTATGTAAAGTTGTTTGCATGATGTTTTGTTTATATCTCTAGTTAAGATTCTTGGTTAGGGTTGTTTAGAACGGAAAACTTTTGAAAACGGCATGGACGATTCCTCCCGATACCTTGCTGCCGTGCTAAGTAACCCTACAGTGGTATCAGAGCCAAGCTAGAGATTTAAACGATGTTTCTTAGATCACGAAACCGAAACTACTCTGAAACTTGCAACACCAATACCTAGTTTCTGTTGAATTTTTAAAGGTCTCTAAATTTTTATTAAACAATTGCAGAATATTGTATGAGATATAACATGAACACTGTGAAAATTTGAAGGCATTTGGCCTCAAAGTGGCAGGCCACATCACCCCAAAAACCGGTGAGCTGGGCCCAATTTGGGAGTTTTGGGTTCAAATTTTCATGGTGTTCCAGTCTCTGGGTTTTGGTGTTTCAGGTGTTGTTTGTTTTTGCTAAATTTGCATGTGATGTTAACTTTCTGCAAAGGCAACTCGGAGTGTTTCGTAATCGTAATCCTAACAAGTATTCGAGTTATTTAGACGATGTTAAAAAGTTTAAACGGATATCAATAACCCAATTTTTCCCCGCTGTAAATTTTCCAAGTGTTGTATTTTTTCCGAGTTTAAAATCTTCAGAAAATCATGCAAGCGATTCTGTGGACCCACTAGAAGAACGATACCCAAACTCGACTTTTTGGATCGCAGAACAACGGTGATACCCTAGGGTTTGCCGCAGTTCCGTGGCGACATGAGTGAGGCATGGGTCGGCCCTTCTACGGATGCTCATAGGAGCTGTGGCAGTTTCTGGGTACTTTTTGAACTCCGCTCAAGTGTTGAGCTCTTAGGGAAAGTTTGGGTGTTTTCTTATTCGATTGAAAAGTTTAAATTCGTCTAGCTATCTGTGATTGTGATACAATATTTGGAATCCACATAATTGGTTATGTGATAACTAGTTTGAATTTTATAAATCTAGCAAGTTAGTCTCAATTGATCGTTTGCCATGTGATTTTGATGTGATCAAAAGTCCGTCGCAATTACGTAGTGTACGCGGATGCTCACCGGGTAACCTTACTAGATAGCCATGCCCCATTGCCCTGACCAAGGGACTGTAGGAGAACCCCGTCGCCAAAAGCATCCGTTCAGGTGCTTGCGGCAGCGATGTTCCGCCTTAGTGCACTTCGTTGACGACATCGGGGGTGCGGCCGTCTACTAAAGTTTCCGAAGAGCATTCGATCAGGTTATCGGGAATCTTGTTGAATTACCCGACAGGCTATTGGAAAGTGTTTTCAATATCGAGACTAAAATACGGGGTTTATAATTGTTAAGCATGTGATGTCTAAGGAATTCATTTGGTTAAGCATGAAATCCAAAGTATGTGATACATTGGGTTTATGATGTCTAAGGTGGTTGCGGATTCCAACTGTTGTAGTTTTTCACTTTATTTTCTACGACCGTAAGTGTAATATGTGGTGTATCGCCGGTTTCGTTGCTATACGTCAACGACAATTGTGATACGTATATTTACTTACGTTGATGACATGTGATATTATGTGTTGCTATGATATGTTATATTGGATCGTCGTGTTTTGAATAGCCGGGTTTTTTTTATGTGAGATGAGAGTTTTTCATTTTTATCCATGTAAAAGCTTGTATGTAATATTCTTTTTTTGGAGCACTTCCGGGTTGAGGATGATGTCACCATTGATGTATATTATTTACTTTGCGGGTTATCAGATCAAGTGTTGATTCGATAAGTTGTTACATATGATATTAGTCGGTTGTATGTGATATAGCCGGATTATTAAATCAAGTGTTGATTTGATAATTTAATGTATAATTATATATGTAATATATATATTAATTTACATTAACTAATATTTGCTCACTTAAAAATTTCTTTTTCTCACTTTGTGCTTTAGTATATATGTGATATATATTAATGTACATTTTATTGTGTCATGCTTGATGATACATGAAGCATGGATATATGAGACTTACACTATAGCTAGGATAATCGTAGGGTTTTTATTTATCAAGGTAATTCAAAAATGGTGAATATTTGGCATTGCTACAAGCTTGTAGAAGCTTGTGGATAACCATTGACCAAATCCACTCTTTTTGTTTTCCTTGAGATATTTATAAACCTAACCATTATCCTCAACCCTAGTTAAGTCTCTACATGGGTTAGTGTATGACACTAACTCACCCATGGTTTATATTCTCACCTCACATGAGTTCATTCTCTCATTCTTCACTTGAGCTTCTTCTTCCTCATGAAAAGTTTTCTAGCTTTTGAAAATGGTGAGAAAATATTGCGAGAAAAAGAAAACTAAAGAGTGCATATTTCCTACTTCATCATCCTCTACTATTAGCCATTTATTTTAGGGCGTTTGCTTCACTAAACCCTAATTTAGTGAAGAGGTAGCATGAGCTCGAGTCTCCTCGACGTAGATCATCTTCGGCCTCGAAGACTTTGAGCAAGTTTGCATCTTTCACCTTGTGGATCCTCTCAAGAGTTCGGGAGATCATTACTCGCAGCGAAGGGACTTCTACATGAAGCATTTGAAGTGAAGGATCGGTCTACAAAGGTTGTATTCCGCATTCACTTAGTATGTAAAATTGTTTGCATGATGTTTTGTTAATATCTCTAGTTAAGATTCTTGGTTAGGGTTGTTTAGAACGGAAATTTTTTGAAAACGGCATTGACGATGCCTCCTGAAACCTTGCTGTCGCGCTAATTAACCCTACACTATTCTTGGGATTTATGATATCGGTCGGTTATATGAGATATAGCTGGGTTATCGAATCAAGTGTTGATTCGATAAGTTGATACAAATAATATTAGTCGGTCATATGAGATATAGCAGGATTATTAAATCAAGTGCTGATTTAATGTATTATTATATATTTGATATATTAATTTACATTAACTAATATTAGCTCACTTAAGAATTTCTTTATCTCACTTATGCATTTGATATATATGTGATATATATTAATTGTGTTTCTCTTTGTGTCATGCTTGATGCTACATGTTACATAGGTGTATAAGACTCACACCATGCTCATGATAATGTAAGGTTTATTTAATTAAAGTAAATCCAAATTAGTTGGAAATTAGTCACATCGGTGAAGCTTGTGGAAGCTTGTAGACCCATTGACTTAGTCCACTAGTTTTGTCTTACCTTAGATATTTTTTAACCTAACCATTATCAAAACCCATGGTAAAGTCTCTACATGGGTTATATGAGATATTACTCACCCATGGTTGCTATAACATTATTGGCTTCATCTTCTTCATCAACAAGAGAGAGCTCTAGGTTTTGGAGAGGTGAGGAAAATTAGTGACAAAAAGATTTCTAGAGTGAGCAAAAATCTTACTTCATCATCCTCTACTAGATTAGCCATTTAGTTTAGGGTGTTAGCTTCACTAATCCCTAATTAGTGAAGAGGTAGCTTGGGTTAGTGTCTCCTCGACGTAGATCATCTTCGGTCTCGAAGACTTCACGGAAGCTTGATCCTTTCATTTTGTGGAGCCATTCTAGAGTCCGGAAGATCACTACTTGGAGCGAAGGGACTACTACACAGAGCTATTGAAGTGAAGGACCGGTCTACAAAGGTTATATTCCATATTCACTTAGATGTAAAGTGGTTTACATGTTGTATTGTCTAATTCTCTAGTTAAGATTATAAGGTTGGCGCTGTTTAGCATGGTAATTTTTTGAAAATGGCATGGACGATTTCTCCCGAAATCTTGCCGTCGTGCTAGGTATTCCTACATGCCGCACTCATAGGGGTTTAGATTGACTTTGTATGGGCTATCCATACGACCGGGAAATGTCGTGTCTCATTTACGGCTCAAATAAAACGCGGGGCTCCTAGTTTATCCGCTATTCCATATTGTTGTTTGCATTCCTATGATGATTTTTATCTACCTATGATAACTATTATTTGCCTGCGATGTTCATATATATATATATATATTATATTTAGTAGATACTTCTATATGTTTTGCATCCGTGCTAGTCCTGCCACCGCTCTGCCGTTAGTTAAGTAACCTAACAGTGCATGACGGGGCCCTATAGCGAATGAGGATGGCATATAAAAGCATGCTATTTTGGTTGTTTTTTTGTGTCTTGGAAACTTAAAATGATAGGAACACATTATCTGAATAATGCAAGGAAAATAAACCTAAATGATGTTGTCGGAACCAATTTTAAAACTACTCGGTTTTCTTCAAAACATTGGTCGTATTCTTTTTCTTTGCATAGAGGTATTCGGTTAGGAATATTTTGCAGCCTATTATATGAGGGAAGAGCCTTGATCCCTTCATGGGGAGTTCGCTCTTAAGCAAAGATTTATGTTACTAGTTTTAAAAGGCGGAACTTAAACCACTCCATTTCAAAGCCACTCGAGTTCCTTCAACGATATCAAATTCATTACGTTAAACGTTTTTCGCCAAAAACCAGTCATAGCCCTCCATCATTTCAGATAGGCAGCGCCTAGTATTCGTGCTATGTATGTTAGAAGGCGTCAAAGCATAGTGTACGGTAGCTGAGTACCGCTTATCTGTTGCATAGAGATATGATTGATCGAGACAGTCACACTACTTTGTTGGTAAGCGTCAAGGGCTAGTACGGGCGTGTACGATACAATCAAAATAATGACGGGTTGAACTTGACTAGGACCCTTGATTTGTTGGCAAGCGTCAAGTTCCTTGGGTCCTAGGGGCAAAAACCATATCAGGAGTTTCAAACATACGGGAAACTTGCCAAGTTTACGCATACCTTATGGAGTGGGGTAATTTTGGTCGGATTCTGTCAAAATTATCACACAATGATAGTTGGCTCCTGATTCCCACTGATGAGTAGGTATTACTCCTTGAGAGATTTTCCACTTCATAATTTGCTAACGTATTAGGTGTCTAGAAAGTGTCAATGAGGTTACGCCTCTGCAAAAATGGGATTATTAATTGGGTCCGTGCGAAAGCACATGGGACCTCCCTCAGAGTACCAACACTAGCCTGGCTGAATGGTTAGAAAACTTGTAGAGTGTATATGATCCTGACTAGTTCTCCTTTTAGGGTTTGAAGGAGAATTCAAGGAAACAGTGGGAGCTATCCTGATTAGATAAATTGATAGCCAATCTAATCATGATAGAGTGCACGTTGAGTGTTTCTTTTCTCTCTCTCTGGTACAGCGACCCATGACTTACCTTAAAATAAATGTAGGGTTACTAGGCACACTCATGAGGTTCTACAAGGCATCAACCATGCCAAAATCAAATTTTTATGTGCCGAACAACCCTATGGAAGAATGTTTACTAGAGGTAAGGCGAAACAAAAAGCAAGCAAACTACTTTGCTACTAAGTGAAAGGGATTACAAGCTTTGTAGATCCGGTCCTTCACTTCATTAGCTCTGTGTAGACGTCCCCATCGCTGCGATCGTGAACTACGGACTCTAGAGAAGCTCCATAAGAAGAACGAACATGCTTGCTACGATGACTTCGAGGCCGAAGATGATCTACGTCGGGGAGACACTAACTCAAGCTATTTCTTCACTAGGTCATGAACTTTGGGAAGAGAACACACTCTAATACAGGGCAAGTGGTAGAGGATGAAGAAGTAGGATGTGGGCTCACTTTAGAATTGTTTTTCTCACACTTTTTCTCATGGCACCATTGGAGCTAGTAAGCTTTTGGATAGAGCATGATGATGATGAAGAAGAAAGAATAAATCCATCCAAATGAAAACTTATCAAATAAATTATGGCACCATGGTTGAGTTAAGCCCTCATGCTTAACTCATGTAGAGAATTAACCAAGGCATTAGGTAAGGGTTGGGTTAACTAATATCCTAAGGAATGACAAAAGAGTTGACTTTGTCAATGTTTATCAAGCTTCATGAAGCTTGATAACTTTAACCAAAGTCTCACCTCTTTTGTTATTTGTTAGGAAATTAGTAAACCCTAATTTAACCTTGATTTGGTTTAAGTCTCATACATCCAACTTGTGTGTATCATCAAGCATGATACAAACTTGTATACTTGCATATATCACATATAAACAATGTGCACAATCTAGTGAGAAAATATATCATAAGTGAGCTAATACTAGTTAATGCAATGTAATATATCAAATATATAATTATGCATTAAATTATTAAATCAACTCTTGATTTAATAATCCGGCTATAACCGACTAATATCAAGTGTAACAACTTATCGAATCAACACCTGATCCGATAACCCGGCTATATCGCATACAACCGATCAATGTCACGAATCGCGAGAATAGAATACGGTATCTCATATCGTATTAATCTCGATCCCGTACATATCATATATATGCTCCTACTCCGTTTCGCTTGAGCCAGGAAACCCCTGTGTAGGACTCTAAAGACTCGTCAATACGCCAGTAGTTGGTGATGATCATATCAAACGCCCACAAGCCGCAAGCGGTCTGCTAAACGTAACGGCCACCCGGGTATTGAGCGATCAGAAGATCAACAAGCAAGCCCGCTAGTTCTTCTATGAATCCAATCAGTAACACTCACGTACAGTCCGGTCTCGTCGTCTAATATGTCGCATATCTCGCCTAGGGGTGGTAAACGTCAGACCCCAATAGCTTGATAATTCGTGTCGATATGAGCTCTATAACAGCTCGAGAAACTACTAGTAACACTTACCAGTAAATCTCAGCAACCCTGGCCAGGGATTTCCCGTTATAGCCAATCGAACACAGCGCAACATCAACTCCCTATACCGGGAGAGACGAATCCCCTCCTATCGCTCATTGCCTCCATGTGATTCGGGACTGTACCCAAAAACCACCTTTTGCACATCCTCTTGGACCTGGTATGATGGAAATCAAAGGACAGTAAGAATCACACAAGACTCTATAACGATCTCGGGTCGACAGACTAAGCTATACCAGTGTCACCAGAGAACTGCCATCTGACGTAAGGTATAATACCATCTGGGAGTTCTCGGCGAGTCCGTCCAGTGTACCCAGTCTCCACTGAGCACCCGTACACCATCCTTGATGTCAAACACCGATGGATATGGGATCATCCATCGCCCATCATATTTGTCAAGATGCGTATACGCTAGTCTACTCGGTGCATCGATGCCCTGTCTCGATGTTGGAGATAGTACCCTCAGAGTCAATTATTGGATCACAGGTACGTGATTACAATGATTGAGGGAGGACCTGTCCCAGTAGGACAGTCTTACTCGAGATGATAGTATGCTATCTGGTTCATCTTTATCATCGTGTACTGCTTTAGGTGACCTGACAGGTCACTATTACACGTTGATAGAGCCCCTAGGATTCTTGCTTGACCACCAGCAGTATGAGGGCGATCATATAAGTGGGAGCTGGGGGTCTATTAGCATATCCTTAAATGGTCCCTAGTCATGGGAGTTTCGAGACAGGGCATCGATACTGCAGAATAGACTAGTGTATATAGTCGAGACCCCGACGAGGGGTGGTGGCCGGTCTCACAAGCCATTGGTGTCAGTTGGATCACCTAAGATGTATACAGGTGCTCATTGGGTTATGAATACACCGGACAGGACTCGCCGGGAATATGCTAGTTAGTCCTATACCTGAAGTCAGATAGCAGTTCCCTGGTGACATGTGTACAGGTTAGTTCATCGACCTGGGAATCGTCATTTGTCTCGTGTGAGTTCCCACTGTACTTTGATTACTACCCTACCACGCTCAAAGGAGACGTGCAAACAGGTTTTAGTTGGGTACAGTCCCGAGCCAAATGGAGGAAGTGAGCGTATCTTCAGGGGTTCGTCTCTCCCGGTATTGGGGGTGAGGTCGTGCTGTGTCTAGGAGAGCCATTACACAAAGTCCTTGGCCAAGGCAGGAGATTTACTGGTAGGTATTCCAGTAGTATCTCAGGGTGTTCTGGGATACACTCCGACACGACTTGTACCGCTTTTGGGGGTCTGACTTTTACCAACCCCCTAGGCCCGCCATGCGTTGCTCATAGACGAACGGACCGGACTGTACGGATATTGTCACTGACAGGCTCAGTAGGGTGTCAGGATGAGTTCGCTCATCGACGTCCCTTTTGGTCAATACCTGGTAGCCCATTACGTATTGGCTTATAGCTCTGACGTGCTAGTGGTTAAATCCACAACCAAGGTGTTGATGAGTCTTTAGAGTCCCCCACATTCAGTTACTCAAGCTTTCGGGCGAAAAGCTGTAGAGGCCGTATGGAGATATGGCAAGGTCCGATCAGATACGTGCGGTATTGCACGGATCAGGATCGGACAGTTTATACTACAGGCCGTATGGATATATGGCAGGGTTCGATCAGATACGTGCGGTATTGCACAGATCAGGATCGAACGGATATTACTAGCCGGCTTTGGTTTAAGCCGGATCCTAGTATAGTACAGTGTAGATTTTGTCTCATTGCATTTGTATTTCGGTCGGAATACAAATGCGGGTGTGTATACACAGTATCGGGGTTTTCCTGTAATTTATTACGGGACCAGTTTTCTGGAGTTGCCAGTTTGCTTTCCGTTTCGGTCAATTTCCTTTGTATCGTTCATTGGCCGAAAATTGGTGGAGGAGGGCTTATTTGCATTGTTGCAAATAAGCATTTATGGAGGGTGTTCTTTGCATATATTAGTATCATGATGGTTTCATGATGGAGCCCCATCCCTTGACCTTTCTTGAGTTCATGATTGCTTGACTTTGTGAGGTGATGATGGTGGTGTTGGAGTGTTGGTTTATTAGCTACCATGGTTGTTGGTTGTGTATTGGAATTGTTGTGATGATGATTCTTTGCATGATAGCCTTCTCTCTCTCTCTCCCTTGGATTATTGGATCACTCTCTCATTCACTCCCCCCTCACAAGATGCATGGCCGGCCACTCCCTTTGGGGGCTGTCCAAATATTTGAGTGTGGGTATTTGGTTCATTTCATGCTCCAAAAATATCCCCAAGTCCCTCTACATAGTTCTTGTATCATCCCTCCACCAAAATGGCACCTCCATGAACCCCAAAATGAGACATAGCCTCTACACTATATTCTACAGCAAATCTTGGGCACGTCGACTAGCCAGCTTCATGCCCGAGTTGCCTCGGTATTGAGGTGGGAGCCCGTAAAAGATGCAGACGATGTGGTGCCCTTCCGGCAAGGAGGCGACGACCGGAGTTTCCGCAGGAGATCGGGACGACGACGAGAAGACCGGAGGACTTGGATCAGTCGGTATATCTCTTTTCCCCATCTTATAGTTAGCTAGGACTAGTTAATGGTTCGATCCGGGAGTTTAGTGCACGGTGGTGCCAGTTTGCTAGTTTGCAAAATTAAAGTTTATCACCGCTTCCGCATTTGGCCTCGGGATGGAGGCCGGGGCGCCGCCGTGTACTTACAGTGGTATCAGAGCCTCGCCATTAACTTAGTCTAGCTTTGTTTAATGTGTTTACATTTCCGATCGACCAAAATTCCAAAATCCGCGTTTTCTTCACATCAGTTTTCTGTTGAATTTTTTCTTGCTCGAAAAATTTTTCACGTTGCAGAAAAGTGATGTACTGGAAATTATAAGAACACTGTAGAAATTCGATACAGTGACTCCACAGTGGGAGCGCGGAACCGCGGCCAAATACCCCTTTGGGCCGCGGTTCCGCCGCACTCTGTTGAGATCACTGCATCAAATTTCTGCAGTTGCTCTCTGGGTTGATTTTAGGGTTTTTGGAATATTATTTTTGGGCCCAGAATTTCTTGATGTGCTACAGTAGTACTTGGTGGCCCACTTGTTAAAATTTGATCGATCGGATATTTTAAACACATTATTTCACAGTATTTACATTATATCTGCGACCGTGAATGTCACTCGATCGGTAAATCCTGTCTAACTGCTATAGCCCGGTTAGACGGATTTGCGAACGTGACTTTCACGTTGATGTTCTGTGTATTTGCTGTGATGTTGCGGATCGGTCTTGGGGGATAGCGTGGATGCAATGCTAGTGCAGTTTTTGTTGTATTATGTACATTTGATATTGCGGGGCGAGCGTCCGACATGTGGACTGCCGTCACTGCCTGTTTGTATTATTATTTTGGGGCACGGCCAGGTTGCGGTCGATGTACCCGTTGTATGTATATTTTACTTTCTGTACTAGGATTGCCCCGTGGAGGGGTGCACGGATAGCCGGGTTCTAGAGGGCAACAAGCCCGCATCTCATGGCTTTGAGACGGAGAGGGCTTTACTCTAGAATTGGCGGGCCATTCGCCGCACTCGTAGGGGGTACAGGTTGACCCAAGAGGGGTGCCCGAGTTACCGGATTCCGTGAAGTGCTGGGTGGTCCATTCACGTTGCTGAAAGGGGTGCCCCGCTTCAGGTTTTGGCGGGTAACTTGCCGCGCCCGTAGGGGTCTAGGATTTCATTGCACAGGCTATCCACACGACCAGGGGAACGTCGGGTTTCAGCGGCTCTGTGAAACCCGGGGATCCCAGATATCTGTTTTATTCTGTGATGCTGTACATTTTCTGTGATGTTGCATTTTTATCATGCTTTGAGCGAATATAATATATTGCTATATATATTAGTAGATGTTGTATATGTTTTGCATCCGCGCTAGTCCAGTCCCCGCTCTGTCTTTAGTTAGCTAACCTAACGGGTAATGACGGGACCCAGTGGCGAATGCGGATGGCATATACGTACGTCAGTATATTTTCGTTCTTTGCGGTGTGATCAATTGATGGGACTGCATTGATTCGGATCAATGCAAGTTAAAAACAAACCTAATCTGATGTTGTTGGAACACTTTTCAAAAAGCTGTTATTGCAAGGACGTTCACTTTTGTTTTGCATCGTGGTATTCAGTTGGAATATCCTGCTCCTCAGTCGACGAGGCAAGGGCCGAGATCCCTTCACCGGGAGTGACCCCTTGGACAGAAGTTTGCGTCAGGGCATTAACTTCACTATAGCCGATTACTTTTTCTTTGCACCGTGGTATTCAGATGGAATATCCTGCACCCCATTCTACGGGGAAAGAGCCGAGATCCCTTCACCGGGAGTGACCTCTTTAGCGAAAGTTTTCGTCACTATATTTTCAAAAAGCTATCCGGTTCCTTCAACGATATCAAGTTCTTTACGTTAAAGGTTTTCGCCAGAAACCATTCGTAGCCCTCCGTCGTTTCAGACGGGTAGCACGTAGTATTCATGCTATGTTTATTGGCCTTCGTCAAGGCATAGTGTATGGTAGCTGCTTGTTGCCTTTCTGCAGCATAGATAGATGCGTTGGTTTGGGACAGTCGTATAGCCTTGTTGGCCTTCGTCAAGGGCTTGTGCGGGTGGGTTAAAATCAACCTGGAGAATGACGGGTAGAACTTGACATGTGACTTATGATTTGTTGGCCTTCGTCAAGGTCATAAGAGCATGGGGCCAAAATCCACATCGGGAGTTTCAAAAGAACTGAAACTTGCCAGATATGCGCATACCTTCTGGAGTGTAATGACGTGAGCGGATTCCGTCACGTTATCATGCGATGATAGTTGGATCCCGATTCCCACTGATGAATTGGTTTACTCCTCGGGTGTTCCCGACTAATTCTTCTTTTAGTTTTGGAGTAGAATTTGAGGTACAGTGGGAGGTTTCCAGATTAGATAAATTGGAAACCATTCTGATCTAGGTTAGAGTGCATGCTGAGTGTTTCTTTTCTCTCTCTCTTTGGCAGCGACCATTGACCCGACCCTAAGACTATGACTCAGTGACCAAATTGACCGAACCTTCTTTAACACTGGCTTTTGGATTGTCAGAGTTGCAAACCTCATTGCCACTCCTACTTTTACCCTTTTCTCCAGGACACCCCGTACTACTACAAACGTCCACTTCCATTGGACAAAACCATCGTATGGTTAGATACGAACTCGAAGGGATTTATTCGAGGATGGTTTTAGGTTCTGGAGAAAACGGATAGGATTATTCAGTTTTCTTTTCCTTTTACCTTCTCTCAGGTTGCGAGTACTCCTTGGTTTAGGAGATAGTACACCTATTACGCAAATTGGATAGTCTTCTTCCAAACCATAGGCTGGTGCCGACCGGTAGGGAATGAAGAAAACCAATTAGCCTAACGATGGTGTACAGAAGGTATTAAGTTAAGACAAAGCAAGGGATTAGTAAGAGGGCAAAGTAAATTGCGACTGATATTCACGACCAAACCAAGTATTTCTTCGCCAATCCCAAATCACCTTTGTATTTCTCCAGGACACTCCGTATCACTACGAAGATCCACAGTTTATTGGGTACTCCATCGTATGGTTAAATACGAACTCGAAAAGGATCATGTTCCAGTTCGGGGATGGATTCTGGTTCAGGAGAAATAGGAATAAGGATTATTCGGTTGTCTTTTATCCTCACCTTCTCTCGCATTGCGAGTGTTCCTAGGATTGGGACAGTACACCCATTATGCTTATTGGATAGTCTTCTTCCAAACCATAGGCTGGTGCCGAACGGTAGGGAAGGAAGAAAACCATTTAGCCTAAGGGGTGTGCAGAAGGTAATGACTAAAGACAAATAAAGGGATTTGGAGAGGTGGCAAAGAATTATACGGTTACAGTCGTGAATCTGGAAGAGGCATTACCAGGAATACCAGGATACCCCATCGAAACATTTCAATGTTTCAGTTTCACTGTGTACTGTTAAAAGAAAACCGATTTCCCAGTTAGACACTTGCTCCAGGGTATGTATTTACCAGGTATGATTCTCACATCTGTATGGTTTTACAGATGATGAGTGGGAGTAAGTTATTGGGAATTGGGTGATCATCCTCATTATATCGGGATTCGTTGTAATCGGTGATATTTAAGGAGATCACCTAGGCTGTTTGCCGGTCAGCAAATATTTGGTTTTGAATATCCGCTGTTATGCACCAATTTCAAATTGATATATTTGTACGTCTATTTTCATAGAGTGAGATATACCTTTCTGAAATTATGTCTACGACATTTACCTATATCAGTGGATGGTTAGGTAAAGAGCATTAAACAGCGGTGTAATTCTTCTTAACCATAAGTACAGTTTTCAAGCTACGACACACAGTGAATGAGTTATCTGACTCAAGGGACTTATACAGAGTATTGTATGTTGTCCAGGGTCCATCAGGACAGAGGGGTTGGTCTTCGTACTATATTCGGTTTACTTATGACTTCTCTAGTTTTTAGACAGGTGTTTCGTGGAAACACATGGTCCGAATTTTAAGAAGTTATTGGTATTTGAATAAAGTAGAGAACCAGGTATTGCAAGTATCGGGATTCTTCAAGGTGATCGAAGATATAGATACTTGTCAATGGTATTCAGTTGATAGTAGTGATTAAGAGAACTAGCTTCTCTTTCAGGTTACTCATAATTAGAAGCATTCCTAAGTTGAGTAACGCTGATCAGCCTCCTTCCATTTAGTTGACATGCACTGGAGACAGCTGCATGATTTGAATCTGGTTCAATTAAATCAGTGCCTCTAGTTCTATATTGGATATAGAACAGTTCGTATCTTAACGATGTTAAGGTACGGGGAGTTGTCCGGATTATTCTTAAAACCAGACTCTGGATAACTCAAGGCACGTTTCTGTAATGGCTGTTTGTGGGTTGACCCAGGCTAAGACGAGGGTTGACTTTCTACCATAAGAAAGATCAATAGTGATATTGTTCTTGACTCGCCACAGTTTTAAATTAAAAATGGATTTTTTTCAGACAAACAGTAGTGGGAGTATGGTAGAACTAGAAGTGATTCCAGAACCGCAAACGATTACTGAAGATTTGATAAGGAACCTAAAGATTCAATCTGGATTGACATTCCATTGGCCACTCCGCAGATAAGGTGGGTAACTTCAGGCACCCGAGAGGTACTCCGGTAGCCTCAAGGACGGTGACAGGGAAGTTCTTGTGTACCCACACTTGCCATTGCTGTTGTTCCAGGTTGCGAGACCCGGCGGGAGGATGAGTATAGCGTCGTTCTAAACTAGCTTTAGAAGTGTACGTCTATATGACTCTGCCAGAGGGTTGTCGTGGTCAGTGGGAGCAGCGGAAGCATTGGTGGACAGGTAGCTTATGTCTATTTATAGACTAAAGCAGATATAGCGGAGATAGATCATCAATTTCTGATGTGACAGTCATAGGTTTGACTTCATCAGAATACGGGATGGATCTGTTAAGAAGGTAGTAGGGTGTGTGTGTCCTGGTATTTGGATGACATACACAGAATAGGAAAGGAAATTCCTATACTACGATCGGTTATACTTTGGTCATCATACAGTGGTTTCTCCACATGGGACTTGGACATTATATCAGACATACTGGTTACTAGATCTATGGCTTTAGATCTAGATTTGGGTGGTTTCCCAATCAGGGTACTCAGACAGCATTCTAAGAGTATTTAGAATTGACGACTCCTGGCACGGTAGTGTACTTGCAGGTAATGGAGTCACCCTCTCTAATGGTGTCTTACAGACTAAAGGGGAGAGGGATATGCATGATTGGCAGATCACTTGCTTAGGCAATTAAGTCAATCATGAGATGTCAAGTACCACACCAGATGTTGTTCTTGCACTAGATGCAATAAGTTGACATTAATCCAATCCTGGAGAAACAGTCGGAAGCAGTTTTAGAACATAAGTGGATGTTCTAGGGATATGATAACGACATCCTCATTCGGGAGACAGTTATCATTCCAGGCTTCCAAGGTGACCTGGACGACAAGGAGGTTGTCAGAGTTGTAGTTTTTCCTTCTGACGAGGGGCAGTATTTTGGACAGGTGGTCCAAGGCAATACTGAGGGAGGCATGGCGCAGGATACTGATTATGTTCAGTTGACGATACAGTCTAAGAAGTTTGGATTTGGAGTTCATTTATGAGCTAGGTCCCATCAGACATCCAGACACATTCTAAGACAGGTATTGCTCATTTCGGGAGATGGGTTTTCTCCGCGAACTTGAGATATAGAGAGAAATAAAAAGAGACATTAAAGCGGATCCACTCACTGAGGCTATTCCTCGAACGCATTAGTTTCGCAAACGAGCTTTGTGAGACTGACTAGTAGAGGAGTTGGGTGTTCGGTATCACACGGGCTGTGAGTATGCGACATCGCAATAATTAGCCTTGAGTGCAAGTGGGAGATTGTTGGAGATAGTGCCCTCAGAGTCAATTATTGGATCACAGGTACGTGATTACAATGATTGAGGGAGGACCTGTCCCAGTAGGACAGTCTTACTCGAGATGATAGTATGCTATCTGGTTCATCTTTATCATCGTGTACTGCTTTAGGTGACCTGACAGGTCACTATTACACGTTGATAGAGCCCCTAGGATTCTTGCTTGACCACCAGCAGTATGAGGGCGATCATATAAGTGGGAGCTGGGGGTCTATAAGCATATCCTTAAATGGTCCCTAGTCGTGGGAGTTTCGAGACAGGGCATCGATACTCCAGAGTAAACTAGTGTATACAGTCGAGACCCCGACGAGGGGCGGTGGCCGGTCTCACAAGCCATTGGTGTCAGTTGGATCACCTAAGATGTATACAGGTGCTCATTGGGTTATGAGTACACCGGACAGGACTCGCCGGGAATATGCTAGTTAGTCCTATACCTGACGTCAGATAGCAGTTCCCTGGTGACATGTGTACAGGTTAGTTCATCGACCTGGGGATCGTCATTTGTCTTGTGTGAGTTCCCACTGTACTTTGATTACTACCCTACCACGCTCAAAGGAGACGTGCAAACAGGTTTTAGTTGGGTACAGTCCCAAGCCACATGGAGGCAGTGAGCGTATCTTCAGGGGTTCGTCTCTCCCGGTATTGGGGGTGAGGTCGTGCTGTGTCTAGGAGAGCCATTACACGAAGTCCTTGGCCAAGGCAGGAGATTTACTGGTAGGTATTCCAGTAGTATCTCAGGGTGTTCTGGGCTACACTCCGACACGACTTGTACCGCTTTTGGGGGTCTGACTTTTACCAACCCCCTAGGCCCGCCATGCGATACTCATAGACGAACGGACCGGACTGTACGGATATTGTCACTGACAGGCTCAGTAGGGTGTCAGGATGAGTTCGCTCATCGACGTCCCTTTTGGTCAATACCTGGTAGCCCGTTACGTATTGGCTTATACCTCTGACGTGCTAGTGGTTAAATGCACAACCAAGGTGTTGACGAGTCTTTAGAGAACCCCATATTCAGTTACTCAAGCTTTCGGGCGAAAAGCTGTAGAGGCCGTATGGAGATATGGCAAGGTCCGATCTGATACGTGCGGTATTGCACGGATCAGGATCGGACAGTTTGTACTACAGGCCGTATAGATATATGGCAGGGTTCGATCAGATACGTGCGGTATTGCACAGATCAGGATCGAACGGATATTACTAGCCGGCTTTGGTTTAAGCCGGATCCTAGTATAGTACAGTGTAGATTTTGTCTCATTGCATTTGTATTTCGGTCGGAATACAAATGCGGGTGTGTATACACAGTATCGGGGTTTTCCTGTAATTTATTACGGGACCAGTTTTCTGGAGTTGCCAGTTTGCTTTCCGTTTCGGCCAATTTCCTTTGTATCGTTCATTGGCCGAAGATTGGTGGAGGAGGGCTTATTTGCAATGTTGCAAATAAGCTTTTATGGAGGGTGTTCTTTGCATATATTAGTATCATGATGGTTTCATGATGGAGCCCCATCCCTTGACCTATCTTGAGTTCATGATTGCTTGACTTTGTTAGGTGATGATGGTGGTGTTGGAGTGTTGGTTTATTAGCTATCATGGTTGTTGGTTGTGTATTGGAATTGTTGTGATGATGATTCTTTGCATGATAGCCTTCTCTCTCTCTCCCTTGGATTATTGGATCACTCTCTCATTCACTCCCCCCTCACAAGATGCATGGCCGGCCACTCCCTTTGGGGGCTGTCCAAATATTTGAGTGTGGGTATTTGGTTCATTTCATGCTCCAAAAATATCCCCAAGTCCCTCTACATATTTCTTGTATCATCCCTCCACCAAAATAGCACCTCCATGAACCCCAAAATGAAACATAGCCTCTACACTATATTCTACAGCAAATCTTGGGCACGTCGACTAGCCAGCTTCGTGCCCGAGTTTCCTCGGTATTGAGGTGGGAGCCCGTAAAAGATGCAGACGATGTGGTGCCCTTCCGGCAAGGAGGCGACGACCGGAGTTTCCGCAGGAGATCAGGACGACGACGAGAAGACCGGAGGACTTTGATCAGTCGGTATATCTCTCTTCCCCATCTTATAGTTAGCTAGGACTAGTTAATGGTTCGATCCGGGTGTTTAGTGCCCGGTGGTGCCAGTTTGCTAGTTTGCAAAATTAAAGTTTATCACCGCTTCCGCATTTGGCCTCGGGATGGAGGCCGGGGTGCCGCCGTGCACTTACACTCGATACACCCACGACTAGGGACCTTGAAGGATGTACTTATGGACTACCATGTCCCCACTAGTATGATCCGCATCATAGTCCAGGCAGTCAAGTACACATCCTAAGGGCTTTACCAACATGTAACGGAGAGACAATCAGTGTACACGTTAAGGTAAAGAGTAACCAGATAGCATACTATCATGTCGAGCAAGAAAGTCCTCCCAATATATGTCCAAGCATCCACTACAATATACATCTCATGTATAGTAATGGCCTCTAGGGCATACATATAACTAACAATCTCCCACTTGCACTAGGGTCATCTTATAGCAGTGGTTGTTGTATCTCATACTCAGCCATCCCATAATAGTCTCTATCTGGGAAAAAGCCTTTGTGAGTGGATCCGCCGTGTTGTCCTCTGAGTCTACTCTCCTAACCTCGATCTCCCTGGAGATCAACCATCTCCATGATCAGTTGATACTGCCTAAGAATTATATCTGGATTTCTGATGGGACGGGAGTTCCTTGGCTAAAGCCACAACTCTATTGTCACACAATGGTAGGAATGAAGTTCATCTCATGAACTTATATATCCAGACTGCCTCTTTGGTAGCATCCTTGGTAACGATGTATCTTGCCTTTAATCATCTAGTATGTCACGGTATCTCGCTTGGAACTCTTGCAACATACCGTCCCTCCACTGAGGGTAAAGGCAATACCTGCGACTGACATTCAGTCGTCCTTATCACCCTTGAACCTTTCTAGTGATTCTCCCCAGGATCGTTTGATACCATCTCACTACAACTAGTGAGAACCCTAACATCCAAATAGATCTATCTCATAGATCCATAACCTAGGATTTAGGAGGTATCACCTTGATCCTATATGGAGAATCCTTGTGATAAGCGGAGATTGACCGATCGTAGCATAGGAAACTCCTTCCCTATCAAGAGTATGTCATCCACGTACTCTACGAGGATCACTACCATACTCCTTACTACCTTTTTGTATATACAAGGTTCATCTACCATTTTGATGAAGTCAAACACTTTGACTACCACATCAAAACAGACGTTCCAACTCCGCGATGCCTGTTTTATCACATAAAACATCTTTCACACGTTTCCGCTGCTCCCACTGTCTACGAAGCCCTCTGGCTGTGTACTTATAGACGCTCTCTTCCAAATCATCATTTAGAAAAGCAGTCATGACACCCAACCACCAGATATCGTAGTCACGGTATGTAGCCGTGGAAAGTAGGATCTGGATGGACTTAAGCATAGCTTTGATTGTCTCAACTTTTCCATGTACACCAAGTAATCTTCTCAAGATATACCCGCTCCTGATGGGGATTTAACCCTTCAGATAAAGCAACAAAAGTCCATACTTTGTTGGTATATAAGGATTCCATCTCAGATCGCTAAGCATCCAGCCATTCTTACAGAGTCCCACTCCTGATGGCCAGCTCGAAATAAGTTCGGTCACCATCTCATGATGCAATCCTCGCTCCCACTGTCATAAAGAAACCGAAGTATCTCTCAGATGGGTGTGGAACCCTACTAGATCGGTGAAGAGGCTGAGGTTCATTGGTTACTATTGAATCCCTTGGTTCTACCAAATCATCAGCTGCAGTTTGTATAGCTGGAACCTTTCCAGTTCTACTTAACATACCTTGCCTCGAGCTTGTTCGGATATTGCTTTTAGACATAGGCCGGACAACCCCAAATCTTAACAAACTTAAGATATGGGCTCTTCCCTTTCCATATCACATATGAAGCGGTAGGCAACTAATTTGATTTGAACCCTATTCAATAGGTATGCAGCTTCACAAGTGCATAATTCCCAAAAGGAAATAGGAAACTCAGTAGTACTCATCATAGAGCACACCATATCACATAGGGTGCTATTGCTCCGCCCCGATACACCGACGTAGTGTGGTGCATACGGAGGAGTAATGCTGAGAGAGAATCTCATTCTCTTTTAGAATAGTCCAAGAATTCCGTGCTCAAGTATTCTCCTCCTTGATCACATCAAAGGACATAATACCTTTACCTGTATTTTGGTTGTCTACTTCTAACTTATATTCTGTGAATATCTCAAAAGCTTCGGACTTGTGTTTCAACAGGAACATATGTCTGAATCTTAAGAGATCATCTGTCACGACCCAAAATTGGCCCGTGACGGCCCTAATATTACGCAACGCCAAAAGACGTAACGCAGTAAAAGAAAGCCAAAACCCAGAAATCTAAACCAAGAAAATACGGAAAAAAAGATAATATAAGTTTTGAAACATTTGAAATCGCAACCCAAATTCTTTAAGAGTCCTACTTTATTTCTTTAAAATTTTGGCAACACCCCTTTTTAGTAAAAACTAATCCAAGATGAATACAACACAAAAATATGAAGCTATATCGAAGAAATAAAGATAATAGAGAGAAAGCTGTATATAAAAGACAACAAACCCACAAATAATATATAGTAACGTCCTCACCAAGGCTCTAAGTCAACAACATAATAGTAGATGGAGAGTAAAAAATACAACGAATGTACAAAACAAAATACAGATAACCACCAAAACCCACCTAAGCAAAATAGTACTGTGAGCTGATGCGGTATCTGTAGCAAAAGTTGATAGCTGAAAAGCGGAATAGCCTGCCTCGACTACTCTGGGGAACAACCTGAAACACATGTGGCACAACAGCATGAATCTAAGATATGCGATTACAGAAATAACATGTCATGCAAATGCAAAATAATGGAAAGTACACTAACAGGTACAATCAATATATGAAGCAATAGTAACATGACAATAATATGCAATAACCATGCAATAGGGATATGAGAATGTAAATATGCAACTATCATAAGAGTACACTAACAGGTACTACCAATATATGAATCTGTGCATAGAATAGATAAGTGTGAGGTACGGGGTGGAATATGTCATTTCCACGGAAATCTGACATCGTGGTAGGATCACAATCCATCAAGACACTCAAATCCCAAATCCTCAAATCAGCCCGCAAACTGGGCTCTCACATCATAAGTCTCACATCACCTCAATGTACAATATCGAGTAGCTCTCCTATATCTCGAATGTACAAATCAACAATCTCTTTCATATCCAATATCCAATGTCAATGAATCACTTATATCCCAAGTCGAATCTCAAGTAAGTTTCTAACATCCTAAAGGTGTATATATTTGCAGAAATAAATAGATGGGGGTAATACACATATATTAGCGTCCCATTCCACTAATATTGGTGTAAGGGTATATATAACAACGGCTAATCCCCTGTTATATATACAAAGGTGTTTAAAAGAAATATCATGAAAACAATGTGCCAAGCATCGACACAGAAATCCTGATAGATATGTATCATACGCTGTCCCGAAAGCATGAGTGCTTAGCTCTGACCCTCGCCTTTCGAAGTATGCATACGTACAAGACTCCGGTCGGTATCCCCAAGATAACCGCCGAGTAAAAGGTAATATCACCGGACGGTATGGTTCCCCTGACAAGCTCACCGTCTAAAAAATCCAGCGATCCGTTCTCGCCCCGGGATACCTCCGGGCCCCACCATGTACCCTCATGCGGCCTCTACGCCTCCTCGCATGGGGTATAAATAATCAGCACCAATAAAACTCATGGTTGATGCGCAAATATCATATCAAGGAAACCGGGTTTTTCAATGTATGCATAATTTCATGAACTCCCGTGGTTCCCAAATCCAGAAAACATCATGTAAAATCTAAATAATAATGGGCAATCCCGGAATAAACATATACGATATATCAGAAATGCGAGCATATAACAGAGAATATGTAGCTGAAACCAGATGTATGCGAAATCAATAAGGTACAGCTAAGTAACATCAGTAAAGGTAAATATGTGACTGCAACTGAATATGTGTGTACATATAGGTGTAGCAATGTATAAGTATCTACCTATAAGAACTGATGTCGTATACCCCCTGGGTATAAGTAAAATATGTAGGATATCCCTCCGGTATAACTAAAATATGTGCTAAGTATACCTATAAGCTAAATGTCATGTGTGACAAGCAATAGTATCTATAATAGTTAGTGTGTGACATGGCAATTATTGACGGTGTGTGTGTAGCATACAATCCGTGCTCATGCAACATGAACCGTCAATAATATGTGCAGTGTCCTATGGCTGCTAGTCATAGTATAACTATATCTAAGGAAATACAGTAAAGGAGCAATTCTAACAATGACGTAGAATATGCGACAGGTATTTGAATCCTAGCCCAGACGCATAACGCCATGCGGGCGATTCCACTGTAGATGTTAAATCTACTCACCTACACTCCACGCTAGGTGAATCCTACCATCTGCTCCTCCCGGTAGCAGTGTCCGTAGTCCCTGCCTGCAAACCTGCAAATAAGACATGGAAATCATATATAAGCCAAATATTCCGCGTAACGTGATATCGAACCAAAACGAGAAACTCGCGTCGCGAACTAAACGCGCGTGTGCAAGATACGCTAAAACGTGTGTATACGCGTCTAAAACTGCCGCGATACGCCGCGATACGCTGGATCACAGAACCCACTTACGTATCGCGTGTATCACGCAAACACAATGGACATGTAAAACGTTATATGATCCCAGATTTTCCTACAGGACAATTCTTACAAAACTAGACATGCCAAAACACTACAATACACAGCAGAGTACCATACCCAAAACCCCAAGACCCCAAACCCCTATATGGCCGCAAATTGCGGCCAAAAGCATTAAATCTGCAGCCATGGTGTTGAATTTGGGGCTCGTGTTCTGGTTGTGGTATCTAGACCTAGTGTGCATGCCCCAGTTTTCTCAATTTTGTTCTGAAGGCCTCGGGTCAAAAGCAGATCACAGAAAGCTAATATATCGCATAAAAACGACAATTTCACGAAAAAGGAAACCCTATGGTATTTTAGTGTAATCTGGGTTAATTCTCAGTTAAGATGACCCTAATAACACTAAAACAGGCTAGGTTCACTAACACAATCATCAATTTGCTACAATATCTCACTGAACACCATAATTAGCACTAAACTCACTAATTAACACAAACCGATGCTAAATTAACACACAAGCTAAGCAACTAGGAGATTGGGTTTAGAAAATATACCCTAAAGACCCCTAGAGAGCTGGTGAAGAAATGGAGAAGAGCCGCTGTAGGTTGCTGGAGCTCCTGCTACTGCTGCTACTGATGAGGATGAGGATGAAGCTGTTGCTGATGAAGATGATGCTGCTGCTGCTACTAGTTGCTGCTGCTGCTGAAGCTTCTTCTGCTGCGGTGGCTGCTGAGTGTGTGTGTGTGTGAGAGAGAGTGAGAGAATGAAAGCAAGGAAATGAGAGGGAGAAATGATAACAAACAACAAAGACCCCTTCTCATTCTCTCTCTTCATTAAATGGGCATGGCTCATGCCATGTTGCCCAAGCCCTCTCTCTCCCTTGGTCAACCATTCAAACAAATATTTAAAATTCCATTTCAAATTCATTTTCATTTTCTTTTTAAAAGAACAACCATAACTATTTAACCCAAAACACCTAAACAATAATAAAACTAGATTAAGCAATGGTTAAACCTCAATTAACACCCTAGTTTACATGCACAAGTGTGTGTGTGCCTAGAAAAGTTCTAATAAAATGCTCAATAAATAGGGTAAAATATTTAAAACCCAATTGGTAAACTTTTTATTAAAAACTATATATAAAATATAATTAACTACAAAACACATTCTAAGGTGTTACAATCTCCCCCCCTTAAAAGAAATTCGTCCCCGAATTTTAAAAAATATACTGCTACTTGTACCTTCAAAGAGAAGACTATAAATCTCAAATCTCGCTCGCAGCCTCCTAAGTGACTACCTCACTATACGGCTACGTCCAAGAAAACCCTCCACAGATAGCAAGACCCTTAACCGATGTTCCTCCACCTGCTGAGCCATTAACACAATTGGCTGCTGGTGAACGGAAGATCGCGTCTAAGCTAAATGATCTGGTGCTAAATCATGTGAGAAAGGTCAAGAAGGTAATTATAGAGTATCATCACAAGGAATACGGGGTGAAAATCTAATAATCTGGGCAGAAGTGCCATATTAAAGGCAGCGAAACCAACTCGCTTATAGGATCTCAGAAGGACCCAAATCCTGGGACAAGCTTCCCAAAATCCAACACGTCATTCATCGGAAGTCCGTAGGAATACATGATCTGTCCTTGCGAGCTCGAGTCTATGACCAACGCAGTCGGCATAAGACCGCAGTTCGCAATGGACAATTCCCATCCTGACCCAACACAACTGGACCATCTCCGAAGTCTCTAGACTAGCTGGGGTCCAAGGTCCTACTTACGCAGAGTCAGAAAGACAACAGACTGGTGATCGACACGACCTAACCCCTAAGCCTAAAGGTGTCCAATTGGAGTGTCTCCTGATAACAGTTATCGAAGGAGAACCCTAACGATGGCGAGTGACGATCCCCAACTGTTGACAACAATCAAAACAAACACACAACTTGAAACGAAACCTGAAACTTCTCTTTACATCCCTGTCCACCCGTAACTATCTCACAAGTCACGTCACTGTTGGCGCAACTTGAATGAAAACAGAGAGTTGACTAATGTGCCTGTTCTAGGATTACACGTCCCCAACCGATGAAACCAGGTACACAAACGCATCCCTAACTTAGCACATCGTTGTCACAAGTCAAGGTCTCCGAACCATTACCCAGCCGAGTATGCTCAAGTATCACTGACGAACGAGTATAGGCGGGCAGTGTCTGGAGAAAGCGATTTAAGGAAAGTGGTCGGCGTGGACATGGGCAAGCTGTCCCCTCCGTAGAGACGAACTAAGCTGTACTCAACGATCACACAAGAACTGTAAATCTGCAGAAAACCATCACAACAATCAAAATCCGCTGCAGGAAGATGTTCATTAAGCTCTAGTGGTCCGTGGAAAATCTGACATGACTCTCGAACAAGTAGTGTCTCTAAATCTCCAACGCAAAACCACCGCGGCCATCTCCAAATCATGAGTGGAATATCCTTCTCGTACTTCCTCCAATGTAGGGAAGCAAAAGCGATGACTCTGTAGTGTCACATCAGTACACACTCGAGACCACTCAAGAAACATTACAGTTAAACAAAGTCGCCCGAACCAAAGGCAAAGAAAGAACTGATGCAGTTGTTAACCGAATTTCCAACTGCCAAAAACTCCGTACACATGCCTCAGTCCAAAGAAAAGAAACCTCCCTTCTGGTCCATTCAGTCGACGGTGCAGCACTACCCTAGTAATCCTGCACGAAACGGTGGTAAAACCTGCTAAGCCCAACAATCTGCGGATCTCCGTCCTGCACACGTGTCTGGACCTAAGCTGTACGGCCACGATCTCCCTCGGAACCATACGAAACTGTCTCCTGTGACTACAAGACCTAGGAGTCAACACAAAACAAGCCTGAAGAAACACTCCGAGAATTTAGCAAACTGCTGGTGCTCTCCCAGTATCAGCATAACAAATCCTCAAGTGCTACTACTATCCCCCAAGACACATTAGATAGACCAGAATGTCTTAAATAACACAACAAAAACTGGTCGAGGAATGGCCTGCAGAAATCTGGTTCATCACATCTACGAATGCTGCTAGGGCATCAGTGAATCCAATGACTCGCAAAAACACACAAGGCCCGTTGCACGCATAAGGCAGTATTCGGAATGCCGTCACTCCGAACCGCAACAATGATGACCTGATCCCAAGCAAACTTAGAAAATGTCTCGCACTCTGGAGCTGACCGAAGAAATCGTCACGGTGAGGTGAAGGATATCTATCCGCACCGTAAGCCGGTTCAATTAACGATCCGTCGATATGCAACCCTAAACTGCCGTCTTTCTCCTTGACGAACAGAAATAGGAGCCTCCTAATGCGAAGCACTCAGACACACAAAACTCCCCAAACCACAACTCTGCAGCTAATCCTTAAGCTCCCCAAGCTTCGCCGGCTTATCCGGAACAACATCGGAAAAACTCTCGCACGAAAGGAACACCGGTCCAACAAACCCTCTGTGGCTACGGTATCACTAATGAACGCAAAGAATCCACAACATCTCCTCAGTGGCCGACTAGTGAAAAAGGCTGAATTCAAGCTGTGGGAGGCGGCACAACTATCCACCTGCACAACAAGAACTGACTTGCCGGGGAAAAACAAACCTCACTGTTTCCTCGCGGTAGTCCATAGACGCCTAACACGTAGTTAACCAGTCCGTGCCCAGGAGAACGTCAAATCCAACATCTCTAGAAGGATCGAAACGATGGACGAATCTCTATCTCCTATCCGATTGGCACACAACTGAATACGTGTCGCGCAACAAACGAATCGCTGACAGAAGTTAGCACAACTACGACTAATCTACCCAACCACGGCACAAGCATGAAAACAAACGAATACATGAAAAGAACATATAAATCAAGGGTACCTGAAAACTCCACATTGGACGTCTGCGCGTCCCGATGAGTAGAAGCAAACTCCTGTGTCTGCCCTCTACTCGCAGCTGGATGAACTCCTCTGGTAGACTGGGCCCTCTGAGCGAACCTTCCACGTCCATGGCCTCTCTGAGTACGATCCTAACACCGTGCTGAGGAACAATCCCTGACGAAGTGCTGAAGGCTTCCACATCGAAAACATCCATGCGCTGACTGCTGACCATCATGGGGATGAGAGCTGAACGACTGTCCTCGTCCTAAGCCTCTGCTACTCCCGCGACGGCCACGAAATCTGTCTCGACGACCAAACCTCTGCCTCTGGGCTGGTACGCTGGTACGAGTCCTCCACTGTCCTGGAACTCTCTGAGCCTCTGGAATATGCGCCTCATCAACTGGAGCTGCAACCACTGGTGCTATGTAGGTGACGGACTGCTGCATGCTGATCGCAAGTGACAACTGAGTAACAGGGGTGACAACCTCCTGTCGTAGCTCCCTAACGACATCAACCAATGAACTCATAGTCTGGCGGAAGTCCTGCATCTCTACCAAAAGTCTATCCATAGTATAGGTCGTAGGCTGATCCGTCTGCACCTTTGCAACTAGAGTGCCATCCTGGTCAGTACTCGTCTCACTCGAGCCAACTCTGACCTCGGCCCTCGCTGCATCACTCTGAGTCCCCATATTCATCGGCGGCAAGGCTATAAATAGATATAAGATTCGATGAGAATAAGGAATCGAATCTCAAGGATATGAATCATCAAGGAAGGAATTTCAAGCAAATTGTACTTAGGTTACTTAATGCAAGGTACCGTATCGTGGGTATGCTGCAGACATACATACACACACTACGTTACTCTGCTTAAGCTACCTACTCCATCATACTAAGGTCATCCTACAGTCCTAAAGGTAAAACCTAGCGCTCAGATACCAACTTTGTCACGACCCAAAATTGGCCCGTGACGGCCCTAATACTATGCAACGGCAAAAGACGTAACGCAGTAAAAGAAAGCCAAAACCAAGAAATCTAAACCAAGAAAATACGGAAAAAAAGATAATATAGGTTTTGAAACATTTGAAATCGCAACCCAAATTCTTTAAGAGTCCTACTTTATTTCTTTAAAATTTTGGCAACACCTCTTTTTGTAAAAACTAACCCAAGATGAATACAGCACAAAAATATGAAGCTATAGCGAAGAAATAAAGACAATAGAGAGAAAGCTGTATATAAAAGACAACAAACCCACAAATAATATACAGTAACGTCCTCACCAAGTCTCTAAGTCAACAACATAATACTAGATGGAGAGTACAAAATACAACGAATGTACAAAACAAAATACAGATAACCACCAAAACCCACCTAAGCAAAGTAGTACTGTGAGCTGATGCGGTATCTGTAGCAAAAGATGATAGTTGAAAAGTGGAATAGCCTGCCTCGACTACTCTGGGGAACGACCTGAAACACCTGTGGCACAACGGGGGTGAGTTGCCAACTCGTGAATAGTAGATAACATATGCAGGTAATCGCAGAAATGTACGTACAGCATGAATCTAAGATATGCGATTACAGTAATAACATGTCATGCAAATGCAAAATAATAGAAAGTACACTAACAGGTACATTCAATATATGAAGCAATAGTAACATGACAATAATATGCAATAACCATGCAATAGGGATATGAGAATGTAAATATGCAACTATCATAAGAGTACACTAACAGGTACTACCAATATATGAATCTGTGCATAGAATAGATAAGTGTGAGCTATGGGGTGGAATATGTCATTTCCATGGAAACCTGACATCGTGGTACGATCATAATCCATCAGGACACTCAAATCCCAAATCCTCCAATCATCCCCGAAACTGGGCTCTCAAATCATAAGTCTCACATCACCTCAATGTACAATATCGAGTAGCTCTCCTATATCTCGAATGTACAAATCAACAATCTCTTTCATATCCAATATCCAATGTCAATGAATCACTTATATCCCAAGTCGAATCTCAAGTAAGTTTCTAACATCCTAAAGGTATATATATTTGCAGAAATAAATATGATGGGGGCAATACACATATATTAGCGTCCCATTCCACTAATATTGGTGTAAGGGTATATATAACAACGGCTAATCCCCTGTTATATATACAAAGATGTTTTAAAGAAATATCATAAAAACATTGTGCCAAGCATCGACACAGAAATCCTGATAGGTACGTATCATACGCTGTCCCGAAAGCACGAGTGCCTAGCTCTGACCCTCGCCTTTCGACGTATGCATACGTACAAGACTTCGGTCGGTATCCCCAAGTTAACCGCCGAGTAAAAGGTAATATCACCGGACGGTATGGTTCCCCTGATAGGCTCACCGTCTAACAAATCCAGCGATCCGTTCTCGCCACGGGGTACCTCCGGGCCCCACCATGTACCCTCATGCGGCCTCTACGCCTCCGCGCATGGGGTATAAATAATCGGCACCGATAAAACTCATGGTGGATGCGCAAATATCATATCAAGGAAACCGGGTTTTTCGATGTATGCATAATTTCATGAACTGCCGCGGCTCCCAAATCCAGAAAACATCATGTAAAATCCAAATAATAATGCGCAATCCAGGAATAAACATATACGATATATCTGAAATGCGAGCATATAACAGAGAATATGTAGCTGAAACCAGATGTATGCGAAATCAATAAGGTACAGCTAAGTAACATCAGTAAAGGTAAATATATGACTGCAACTGAATATGTGTGTACATATAGGTGTAGCAATGTATAGGTATCTACCTATAAGAACTGATGTCGTATACCCCCCTGGGTATAAGTAAAATATGTAGAATATCCCCCCGGTATAACTAAAATATGTGCAAGGTATACCTATAAGCTAAATGTCATGTGTGACATGCAATAGTATCTATAAGGGTTAGTGTGTGACATGGCAATTATTGACGGTGTGTGTGTAGCATACAATCCGTGCTCATGCAACATGAACCGTCAATAATATGTGCAGTGTCCTATGGCTACTAGTCACAGTATAACTATATCTAAGGAAATACAGTAAATGCGCAATTCTAACAATGACGTAGAATATGCGACAGGTATTTGAATCCTAGCCCAGACGCATAACGCCATGCGGGCGATTCCCCTGTAGATGTTAAATCTACTCACCTACATTCCACGCTAGGTGAATCCTACCATCTTCTCCTCCCGGTAGCAGTGTCCGTAGTCCCTGCCTGAAAACCTGCAAATAAGACATGGAAATCATATATAAGCCAAATATTCCGCGAAACGCGATATCGAACCAAAACGAGAAACTCGCGTCGCGAACTAAACGCGCGTGTGCACGATACGCTAAAACGTGTGTATACGCGTCTAAAACTATCGCGACACGCCACGATACGCTGGATCACAGAACCCACTCACGTGTCGCGCGTATCGCGCAAACACAACGGACATGCAAAACGATATATGATCCCAGATTTTCCTACAGGACAATTCTTACAAAACTAGACATGCCAAAACACTACAATACACAGCAGAGTACCCTACCCAAAACCCCAAGACCCCAGACCCCTACATGGCCGCAAATTGCGGCCAAAAGCATTAAATTTGCGGCCATGGTGTTGAATTTTGGGCTCGTGTTCTGGTTGTGGTATCTAGACCTAGTGAGCATGCCCAGTTTTCTCAATTTTGTTCTGAAGGCCTCGGGTCAAAAGCAGATCACAGAAAGCTAATATATCGCATAAAAATGACAATTTCACTAAAAAGGAAACCCTATGGTATTTTAGTGTAATCTGGGTTAATTCTCAGTTCAGATGACCTTAATAACACTAAAATAGGCTAGGTTCACTAACACAATCATCAATTTGCTACAACATCTCACAAAACACCATAATTAGCACTAAACTGACTAATTAACACAAACCGATGCTAAATTAACACACAAGCGAAGCAACTAGGAGATTGGGTTCAGAAAATATACCCTAAAGAACCCTAGAGAGCAGGTGAAGAAGTGGAGAAGAGCTGTTGTAGGTTGCTGGAGCTCCTTCTACTGCTGTTGCTGCCTGCTGCTCCTGCTGCTACTGATGATGATGATGATGAAGCTGTTGCTGATGATGATGATGATGCTGCTGCTGAAGCTTCTTCTGCTGCTGTGGCTGCTGATTGTGTGTGTATGTGAGAGAGAGTGAGAGAATGAGAGCAAGGAAATGAGAGGGAGAAATGAGAACAAACAACAAAGACACCTTCTCATTCTCTCTCTTCATTAAATGGGCATGGCTCATGCCATGTTGCCCATGCCCTCTCTCTCTCTCCCTTGGTCTACCATTCAAACAAATATTTAAAATTCCATTTCAAATTCATTTTCATTTTCTTTTTAAAAGAACAACCATAACTATTTAACCCAAAACACCTAAATAATAATAAAACTGGATTAAGCAATGGTTAAACCACAATTAACACCCTAGTTTACATGCACAAGTGTGTGTGTGCCTAGAAAAATTCTAATAAAATACTCAATAAATAGGGTAAAATATTTAAAACCCAATTAGTAAACTTTTTATTAAAAACTATATATAAAATATAATTAGCTACAAAACACATTCTAAGGTGTTACATCATCAGAAAATGTAATGAGTACAAAGAACCGGTCTTGGTATGTGTAGACAGGGGACTTACATACATCAGCATGTATCAATTCCAAGAGTTCACTAACTCTTTCTCTGTTTCCAATAAACGGAGCTGTGGTCATCTTATCTCTGTGACATGACCGGCAAGTTTCACAAGATGTAAATTCAAACTAATTTAAATATGCATCTTTATGTAACTTCAGCTAGTCGGGTCGCATTGATATGACCTAGTCTACAATGCCTCAAGAAGGATTCGTTCATTTCTGAACTCTTCCTCTCGTGTGTGTTCTGTATACTAAGAACTGTAGTTTGATTTAGAACGTCAATACTTTTAGATAACGTACCTGAACCGATCAACTCTTGATATAAGAAATGTTCAAAACATTATCCAACAATACAAAATTATATCCTTTCTTTACTAATAAAGAGACTGATATGATGTTGTATATCAGGTTCGGTATCTAATAACATTTGTTCAGAATCAATGTATTCTGGTAATACAGCGTGATAGTGACCAACAGACTTGGCTGCAACACTTGCACCGTTTTCTACCTCATGAAACTCATCACCCGTTCTCAGTTCTCTACCTTTCTGTAGCCCATTTAACAGATTACATATGCGGGATCCTGATGCGGTATCTCATACCCAGGACGTAAAGGATACTGAGAAACAGTTCTATGTAATGAACACACCCGAAGATGTTGCATCAGCATGCACTTTCTTCGTTTGGGCGGCACGGGAAATCTGGTATTCCCTAATTTCCTGCTCTGTCTTTTAACAATTATAAGTCGGAGCGGGACCAACGTTCCCCAGCTCAGCATAACAAGCTGGTTCGGTCAATATATCTGTTTTATTATCTTGATTAAGGCGTGATATGGTTGCTACCTGGAGAGAGAGAGAAGAAAACACTCAGCGTATGCTCTTGCAAGATTAGATTGGTTATTTAATATATCTAATCAGGATGTCTCCCACTGTTTTAATTAAATCTTCCTTCAAACCCTAAAAGGAAAGACTAGCCGGGATTAATTACACGCTACAAGTTCGCCAATCTTTCAGCCAGGCCAGTGTCGGTACTTTGAGGGAGGTCCCCCGTACTTTCGCACGAACCTAATTAATGTAAACCTCATTTTCCTAGAGGCGTAACCCCGTTAACACCTTTCTAGACACATACTTGATCGGCTAATTGTAATGTGTAAAACTCTCCCAGGAGTAACTCTTACTCCCAGTGGGTATCAGGATCCAACTATCTCATAGAAGATATGCAATCTCATTGCAAATTTCAACACTTGAAATTCCCGATAATATTTTTCCCCGAACGATCTATGATCTTGACAAGATCAACAAACCATAGACCGTAAGTCAAGTTCAACCCGTCATTTCTTGATCGAATTAAACCCACCCGCACGACCCTTGACAAGGTCAACAAGGACGTACAACTACCCTAATCCAATCTGCATCATATGCATAAACAGATAAATACTGGTCAGCTACCGCACACTGTGCCCTGACAAGGTCAACAAACGCAGCACGAATACTAAGCAGGACTTATCTGAAATGACGGAGGGCTACGACAGGTTTTTCTGAAAACGTATTGCGTAATGAACTTGATATCGTTGTAGAATCAAATGATTTTAAAATGGAGTGTTTTTCAGGCTTTTCTAGTTTTGCTAAAGGGGTCACTCCCGGTGAAGGGATCGTCGGCCCTTTCCTCATCGAATAAAGTGTAGTATATTTCACAAATATCACTGTGCAAAGCAAGAACTATAGAATCAATCAAAAACAAACCGAGGGGTGTAGCATCTGCCAATCATTGCTAAAGGGGTCACTCCCGGTGAAGGGATCTCGGCCCTTTCCTTATCGAATAAGGTGCAGGATGTTCTACAAGGAACACCGCGATGCAAAGCAAGAACCGTAGCTACCCATTTTTGAAAATTCGATTCCACAACATCTTTTAGGTTTCTTTTCTTTCATTAATCATATTAATGAAGTCCCATCATTTAAGTCACCTAAACATCACGGATAAATACGACGTACACTTAGGCCATCCGCATTCGCCTCGATGTCCCCTCGTATACCGTTAGGTTAGGTAACTAACGGCAGAGCGGGGCAGGGCTAGCGCGGGTGTAAAACATAAGTAACGTCTATAAAATATATCATATATACTTTACACAGTATCTATCACAACATATCAAATGCTCACATCACAGATATCGCAGCAGAAGAAACATATATAGAATATTGGATATTCTAGGACGTCCGTGTTTTCAATACGAGCCTGTATAAAACACGGATTCCACGGTCGCGATGAATAGCCAAACCCACATCCCTAGACCCCTACGAGAGCGGCAAGCAACACTGCCAATTCAAGGGTTAGGAGACCCGGTCTCGACTCCTCGAGATGGTCTCCCACTGGACCCTGGAACCCGGTTACTTGTGCTCCCCGCCTTGGGTCTACCTAATGCGGAAAAGTAAATAATATACAACGGTGACATCATCCTCAGCCCGGAAGTGCCCCAATAAAAGAATATTACATACAAATGAATTTTACATGAATGAAAAAGAAAAACTCTCATCTCACATAAAACCCCCGACTATTCAAAAACACGACGATCCAATACAACATATCACAGCAACACATAATATCTCATATCATCAACGTAAGCAAGTATGCGTATCCCAATTGTCGTTGACATATAGCAACGAAACCGGCGATATCACATATTACACTTACGGTAGCAGAAAAGAAAGTGTAAAACTACAATAGTTGGAATCCGCAACCTCCTTAGACATCGCATGCCTAATCAAAAGAATTCCTTAGACATTGCATGCCAAACAATTATAAACTCCGCATTTTAGTCTCAAAATCGAAAACTCTTTTCAATATTAAGTCGGGCAATTCAACAAGATTCCCGACATCCTGATCGAATGCTCGTCGCAAACTTTAGTAGACGGCCGCACCCCCGAATGCCGTCGACGAAGTG
The DNA here is from genome assembly GCA_030015575.1 of Agapanthus africanus. Classification (NCBI taxonomy): domain Eukaryota; kingdom Viridiplantae; phylum Streptophyta; class Magnoliopsida; order Asparagales; family Amaryllidaceae; genus Agapanthus; species Agapanthus africanus. Next base: position 63,000,513 of record JASDDO010000029.1, read on the forward strand.
CACTAAGGCGGAACACCGCTACCGCGAGCACCCGAACGGATGCTTTTGGCTACGGGGTTCTCCTACAGTCACTTGGTCAGGGCTATGGGGTGTGACTGACTATTAAGTTTACCAGCGAGTATCCGCGTACGCTACGTGATTGCGACGGACTTTTGATCGCATCAAAATCCCGTGGCAACCAATCAAGTGAGACTAAACTGCTAGATTTATAACATTCAAATTAGTTATCACATAACTACTTATGGATTCTAAATATTGTATCGCATTCCACATAAATAGACAATGTTAAACTTTCCGATCGAATAAACAAACACCCAAGTTATCCCAATAGCTCAACACTTGAGGGGAGTTTAAAAACATTCATTTCATGCCACAGTACCAACGGTCCAGCCGTAGAAGGGTCAAGCCAACGCCTCATATGTGGCACGCCGTACTGCCTCAAACCCTAAGGTTCAAAAGGCAGTTCAAGACGGTCACATAATCGAGTTAAGGTTTGCTGTCTTCTAGAGGGTCCATCGCGTTACTTGCACTACTTAGACGTTCTTAAACTACAGAAAAAGTCCAACACTTGGAAATTTTCCAGGTCGGGAAAAAGTGATTTATTGATATCCGGTCGAACTTTTTAACACGTTCTAAAATTACCCGGACAAAATAAACAAAGTTAAATAATCCGATCGAAACATCGAGTCCCCAAAACAACCGAGAAAACTCAACTGTTGAGTATAGATTAAAAATTTCCAGAAAACAGAGGAATTACAGACGGACATTACTGTGCAAAGTACGTGCCAAGAGTCGCCTTTATGGCCGCGGAACCGCCGCTCAAGCCAGGGTGGGGCCGCGGTTCCGCGGCGCATTAGTCGAGTTAGGGTCACGTGCTCCACAGTAATTCGTAGAAAACCCTGCTAAATTTTTTGGATATTTTTAATTTGGAAAAATCCACAGTTTCAGAAAATGTACAGAGAAGGGAATCGATTAGGGTTTCGGGGTTCGATCGGGTTTCTAACTTCGTCTACACTTTGCCTAAAGCTCTAGCTAGGCTCTTATACCACTGTAGGATTACTAGGCACACTCATGAGGTTCCACAAGGCATCAACCATGCCAAAATCAAATTTTTATGTGCCGAACAACCTTATGGAAGATCGTTTACTAGAGGTATGGCGAAACAAAAAGCAAGCAAACTACTTTGCTACTAAGTGAAAGGGATTATAACCTTTGTAGATCTGGTCCTTCACTTCATTAGTTCCGTGTAGACGGCCCCATCGCTGCGACGTTGAACTCCGGACTCTAGAGAAGCTCCACGAGAAGAACGAACGTGCTTGCTACGATGACTTCGAGGCCGAAGATGATCTACGTCGGGGAGACACTAACTCAAGCTATTCCTTCACTAGGTCATGAACTCTGTGAAGAGAACACACTCTACTACATGGCAAGTGGTAGAGAATGAAGAAGTAGGAAGTGGGCTCACTTTGGAATTGTTTTTCTCACAATTTTTCTCATGGCACCATTGGAGCTAGTAAGCTTTTGGATGGAGCTTGATGATGATGAAGAAGAAAGAATAAATCCATCCAAATGATAACTTATCAAATAAATTATGACACCATGGTTGAGTTAAGCCCTCATGCTTAAATCATGTATAGAATTAACCAAGGCATTAGGTTAAGGGTTGGGTTAACTAATATCCTAACGAATGACAAAAGAGTTGACTTTGCCAATGTTTATCAAGCTTCATGAAGCTTGATAACTTTGACCAAAGTCTCACCTCTTTTGTTATTTGTTAGGAAATTAGTAAACCCTAATTTAACCTTGATTTGGTTTAAGTCTCATACATCCAACTTGTGTATATCATCAAGCATGATACAAACTTGTACACCTGCATATATCATATATAAATAATGTGCACAATCTAGTGAGAAAATAAATCATAAGTGAGTTAATACTAGTTAATGCATTGTAATATATCAAATATATAATTATCCATTAAATTATTAAGTCAACCCTTGATTTAATAATCCGGCTATAACCGACTAATATCATGGGTAACAACTTATCGAATCAACACTTGATCCGATAACCCGGCTATATCGCATACAACCGATCAATGTCACGAATCGCGGGAATAGAATACGGTATCTCATATCATATTAATCTCGGTCCCGCACATATCACATATGTGCTCCTACTCCATTTCGCTTAAGCCAGGAAACCCCTGTGTAGGACTCTAAAGACTCGTCAATACGCCGGTAGTAAGTGATGATCATATCAAACACCCACAAGCCGCAAGCTGTCTGCTAAACTTAACGGCCATCCGGGTATTGAGCAATCAGAAGATCAACAAGAAAGCCCGCTATTTCTCCTGTGAATCCAATTAGTAACACTCCCGTGCAGTCCGGTCTCATCGTCTGATATGTCGCATATCTCGCCTAGGGGTGGTAAACGTCAGACCCCAATAGCTTGATAAGTCGTGTCGATATGAGGTCTATAACAGTTCGAGAAACTACCAGTAACACTAACAAGTAAATCTCAGCAACCCTGGCCAGGGATTTCCGGTAATAGCCAATCGAACACAGCGCAACATCAACTCCCTATATCGGGAGAAACGAATCCCCTCCTATCGCTCATTGCCTCCATGTGTTTCGGGACTGTACCCAAAAACCACCTTTTTGCATGTCCTCTTGGACGTGGTATGATGGAAATCAAAGCACAGTTGGAATCACACAAGACTCTATGACGATCTCGGGTCGACAGACTAAGCTGTAACAGTGTCACCAGAGAACTGCCATCTGACGTAAGGTATAATACCATCTGGGAGTTCTCGGCGAGTCCATCCAGTGTACCCAGTCTCCACTGAGCACCCGTACACCATCCTTGATGTCAAACACCGATGGATATGGGATCATCCATCACCCATCATATGGGTCAAGATGCATATACGCTAGTCTACTATGGTGCATCGATGTCCTGTCTCGATACACCCACGACTAGGGACCTTGAAGGATGTACTTATGGACTACCATGTCCCCACTAGTATGATCCGCATCATAGTCCAGGCAGTCAAGTACACATCCTAAGGGCTTTACCAACATGTAACAGAGAGACAATGAGTGTACACGTTAAGGTAAAGAGTAACCAGATAGCATACTATCATGTCGAGCAAGAAAGTCTTTCCTATATATGTCCAAGCATCCACTACAATATACATCTCATGTATAGTAATGGCCTCTAGGGTATACTTATAACTAACAATAAACTCATGATCCATGTTAACCGAACCTTCTTACACACTTGGGCTTTGAATTGTCTTGAATCACGACAAAGCCACACATATCCCTGCCACTCCTACAATACCCTTTGCATTTCTTCAGAACACTTCGTATCACTACGATAATTCATATTGGTTAGAACGGCCGTCGTATAGTTACATACGAACTCGAAAAAGTTATTTAAGTCGAGGATGGCCACTGGTTCTGGAGAAATTGAATAGGATTATTCGGTTTTCTCTTCCCTTTACCTTCTCTCAGGTTGCGAGAACTCCTTATATTAAGAGAGTCACCTATTACGCTTATTGGATAGTCTTCTTCCAAACCTTAGGCTGGTGCCGAAAGATATGGAGGAAGAAAATCAATTAGCCTAAGTGCGGTGTACATAAAGTAAGACGTAGAGTCATATAAAGGGATTGAAGTGATGGCAAAGGAAATTGAGACCGCTGTAATGAATCTGGATAATGGAATAGGTATTACTAGGAATACCCGACCATCCCCTTGAAACATTTTCATGTTTCGGTTTTTCTGTGTACTTGTAAAAGAGAACTGTTTTCCCAATTAATTCTGACTCCAGGGTATGTATTGTTGGATATGTATGCCCTAGAGGCCATTATTGTATATGTATACATTCGGATGCTTGGACATATATATGTACAGGACAGTCCTGCTCGATATGATAGTATGCTATCTGGTTTGTCTTTATCTTAACATGTGCATATGTTTTACTTGCTATTACATATCATTCATACATGTTGATAAAGCCCGTAGGATCATTGCTAGACTACCTATGTTGTGATGGCGACCATACTTGTGAGTGCTGAGTAGTCGGTACACACATCCTTAAATGGTCCCTTGTCATGGGAGTATCGAGACTAGGCATCGATATTCCAGAGTAGACTAGTGTATACGTTTCTAGACCCCGACGAGGGGCGATGGTATGGTCCCACAACCATTGGTCTTTTGCACCTAAGATCGTATACAGGTGCTCAATAGGTGTGAGTACACCGGTCGGACTTACCGAGAACTTCCAGATGGTACTATACCATTCTGTGTTGCTTATTGTTCAGTCGAAAATATCGCACGTTTGATATAACATTTTCCTTACTTTTCTTAAATATCTAAAGGTGTTTATTATAAATATAGAACATATTTAGGATTTATCTGCAAAATACTATTTACCATATGTTTATATATTATAATTAACATTATGAAAGAAAATATATGCATACAATATTTATATAATATTTTTATTATGCATATCATCAAATATTCTAATCAAGATTCTTTAAAAGATATAACATTATACAAATGGTTCGAATAATATCTCTATAATAAATATTACTAACATTATTCATGGAGATATTGTGCAAGATTTGGCTCAGGTCAGGAGATCGGGATATCGAGATGTCGGGAATCAAAAATTTGCCGATAAAGTTAGATAAAATCGAAGAATCAATACTGGCAGAGACTCAGAAAAGATATGAACATTCCAGACATCAAATAAATCTCCATATGTCACAATGAAGAAGCCTCAGAAGTTTGAAACCATAAATGCACCAAACGGCCGCGGTTGCGCGGCTAAAACCACCAATAAGCGGCAGATCCACGGCCGATCCAACAAGTTAGGGTTTGGGATTGTTAGGCTTGATTTGCAACAACAAACCCTAATACTGGAGATCTAAGGTATCTGGTTCCTGGGCTATATAAAGGACCGAGGGCTAAACTTAGAAATCATCACCTATTACACGAAGCAAATCACCGTCAAAGAACAAAAGATCCACGATAGGTCCGCGATTCGACGTGATAAAGCGACGTGAGATTCGATGAAACATCTACTTCCTACGAGGCAGAGATCGAGAGCAACTTCTTCTTCCTCTTGTAATCAAAACTCGAAGAATTTTACTTGTGAAGTTGATTAAAAAAGGTAGATCATTAGATTAATTAGTTAGCATTTATTTTTTGGTATTTACATTATGATCTCTATCCTTTCTTCTTCTATCTCTATCATGTGCGAGTAATTCTCCGCTTGATAGGGTTCGAAGGATTAGGGTAGAACAATGGATGAGAAAATATTTTAACTTCTTTTAAGTCTTATGAAGTTTATAAACTTTAGCAAAAAATCGTTAACATTCTTATCAGGCGCGCTACCAATTTATTGCTAGTCTCGACCACGATATGAGATCAGATTAACAATTGTTTTGTTAAGGGCTAGACATGAATAGAGATCAATGAAGGGACAAGGGTCAATAGTGTGGAAACCCTAGTTTCTTCCAAAAACCCTAATCCTCATTCATCACTATCTATCTAGTTTTAAATCTATCAATAGATAAAAGGAGTCATCTTTATTAGTCATCTATGACTACTAAATCCTAATGAACCATACAAGCCTTCTTCTTATACATTCTATATCCGTATTTACTAGATCTTAAAACTATAAATTCTGCATCCGTATTTCGGCATAGATCTAGAAACTATTCTCCTCTATTCTTTATTAGTTATATGTATGCCCTAGAGGCCATTACTATACATAGGATGTATATTGTAGTGGATGCTTGGACATATATAGGGAGGACTTTCTTGCTCGACATGATAGTATGCTATCTGGTTGATCTTTACCTTAACGTGTACACTGATTGTCTCTCTGTTACATGTTGGTAAAGCCCTTAGGATGTGTACTTGACTACCTGGACTATGATGCGGATCATACAAGTGGGGACATGGTAGTCCATAAGTACATCCTTCAAAGTCCCTAGTCGTGGGTGTATCGAGACGGGGCATCGATATACCAGTGTAGACTAGCGTATACCTTCTCGACCCATACAGATGGGTGATGGATGATCCCATATCCATTGGTGTTTGACATCAGAGATGATATACGGGTGCTCAGTGGAGACTGGGTACACTGGACGGACTCGCCGAGAACTCCCAGATGGTATTATACCTTACGTCAGATGGCAGTTCTCTGGTGACACTGGTACAGAGTAGTCTGTTGACCCGAGATCGTCATAGAGTCTTGTGTGGTTCCCACTGTGCTTTGATTTCCATCTTACCACGTCCAAGAGGGCGTGCAAAATGGTGGTTTTTGGGTACAGTCCCGAATCACATGGAGGCAATGAGCGATAGGACGGGATTCGTCTCTCCCGGTATAGGGAGTTGATGTTGCGCTGTGTTCGATTGGCTATAACCGGAAATCCCTAGCCAGGGTTGCTGAGATTTACTGGTAAATGTTACCAGTAGTTTCTCGAATTGTTATAGACCTCATATCGACATGACTTATCGAGCTATTGGGGTCTGACGTTTACCACCCCTAGGCGAGATATGCGACATATCAGACGATCAGACCGGACTGTACGGTAATGTTACTGGTTGGATTCACTGGAGTGTGAGCGGGCTTGCTCGTCGATCTTCTGATCGCTCAATACCCGGGTGGCCATTACGTTTAGCAGACCGCTTGCGGCTTGTGGGTGTTTGATATGATCATCACCTGCTGCCGGCGTATTGACGAGTCTTTAGAGTCCTACACAGAGGTTTCCTGGCTCAAGCGAAACGAAATAGGAGCGCATATGAGATATGTGCGGGACCGAGAATAATACGTGTATGTGATACCGTATTCTATTCTCGCGATGATTGTATCGAATGGTTGTATGCGATATAACTTAGTTGTCGAATCGAGGATTGATTCGATAAGCCGATACATTGTATATTAGTCGGTTATATGCGATATGACCAGATCGTTAAATCAAGTGTTGATTTAATGATTTAATGAATAATTATATATTTGATATATTACTTTGCATTAACTAGTATTGGTTCATTTTAAATGGATTTTCTCACTTTTTGTGCACATTGTATATGTGATATACTTTTGTACACATGTTTGTATCATGTTTGATGATGCATGCTAACTTGGGTTTGTGTAAAGACTAAACCATGGTTAAATGAATGGTTAGGGTTTTGTTTTCTTTTTCATTTATCTTATTTATTTATTCTCTTTGAAAATGATAAGCATAAAGAGAAAGAATGGTGGCTTTATTTGTAGTTTAGTTGAAGCTTCATGAAACTTTGACCTAGTCCACCATTCTTGTCTCTTGCTTAACCCTAACCATCATATCTAACCATGGTCTATTCTCTACACTAAACTAAGGTTAGTATTATGATAAGTATTTATTTTCCTTTACATTTTAATAACTTATCATAATATTATCATCATCTTCTTCTTCTTCTTCACATGAAGAAAGCTTGCCTCATCAATGGCAAGTGAAGAAATCAAGTGAGAAATCCAATTCTAAAGTGAACCCACTTCCTATTTCTTCATCCTCTACCTCTTGCCAAGTAGTATAGGGTGTTTCCTTCAGAAGTTTTCATGGCTTGGTGAAGGTGGAGCTTGATCTTGTGATGCCTCGACGTAGATCATCTTCGGCATCGTCATCGATGACCTAGCCCGCTTTTTCTCCGATGAAGCCGACGCTAGAGCCCGGGATCCGATGATCGCAGCGAGGAGACATCATCACGGAGCTATGGAGGTGGAGCACCGGATCTACAAAGGTTGTATTTCCGTTCACTTAGTAAAGTTGTTTACTAGTTGCATCTTTCGCCTAATATTCTAGTTAACGATCCGTATTAGGGTTTCTCGGCACCCGTAAAATTTGAAATTGGCATGGTTGATGCCTTTTGTGACCTCATTAGTGTGCCTAGAAACCCTACAGTGGTATCAGAGCCTAGCTAGAGCCTTAGGCGATGCGTAGACGGAGTTAGAAATCCGATCGAACCGAAACACCATTGCAAAATATCGCTCTCTGTACATTTTTCAAAACTGTTGAATTTTGTGAATTAAAAATATGCAGAAAAATAATCAGGAAAAAATAAGAATTTCTGTGAAGTTTGGGCTCCTAATTCCATAATTCGACCGCGGAACCGCGGCCAAACCAGGGGTTTGGCGGCGCTTCCGCGGCTTAAATTTGGACTTAGTCCCTCAAATTTCATATATTTATTCTTAGGTCCTTTCTTGGCAATTTTTTATGTGAATTTTTTAATTCCACTCAAGTGTTGAGTTTTCTAGGGTTTTATTGGGGATTCGTTAATTTGATCGGATAATTTAACTTCGTTTATGTTTTTCCGGATATTTTAGAAACTGTTAAAAAGTTCGACTGGATATAAATACCCACTTTTTCCCCTGCCGGGAAATTTCCAAGTGTTGGATTTTTCCGTAGTTTAATAACGTTCTATGTAGTGCAAGTAAAGCGATGGTCCCTCTAGAAGACAACAAACCTTAACTCGATTATGTGACCGTCTTGAACTGCCCTTTGAACCTTAGGATTTGGGGCGGTACGGCGTGCCACATGTGAGGCGTTGGCTTGACCCTTCTACGGCTGGACCGTTGGTACTGAGGCATGAACTGGATGTTTTTAAACTTATTTCATGTGCTTATCTGTTTCGGAAAACTTGGGTGTTTGAATGTTGATCGGAAAGTTTAACATTTTCTATTTATCTGGAATGGGATACAATAATTGGAATTCACAAGTAGTTATGAGATAACTGAATGAATGTTATAAATCAAGCACTTTAGTCTCACTTGATCGGTTGCTACGGAATTTTGATGCGATCAAAAGTCCGTCGCAATCACGTAGCGTACGCGGATACTCGCCGGGTAAACTTAATAGACAGCCTCACTCCATAGCCCCGACCAAGTGACCGTAGGAGAACCCCGTCACCGAAAGCATCCGTTCGGGTGCTCACGGCAGCGGTGTTCCGCCTTGGTGCACTTCGTCGACGGTATCGGGGGTGCGGCCGCCTACTAAAGTTTGCGAAGAGCATTCGATCGGGATGTCGGGAATCTTGTTGAATTGCCCGACTTGATATTGAAAAGTGTTTTCAATAATGAGACTAAAATGCGGGGATTATAATTGTTAGGCATGCGATGTCTAAAGAATTCATTTGATTAGGCATGCGATGTCTATAGAGGTTGCGGATTCCAACTGTTGTAGTTTTACACTTTCTTTTCTGTGACCGTAAGTGTAATATGTGCTATCGCCGGTTTCGTTGCTATATGTCAACGACAATTGGGATGCGCATATTTACTTACGTTGATATCATGTGATGTTATGTGTTGCTGGATATGTTATATTGGATCGTCGTGTTTGAATAGCCGGGGGTTTTTATGTGAGATGAGTGTTTTTCATTTTCATTCATGTAAAAACTTGTATGTAATATTCTTTTATTGGGACACTTCCAGGTTGCGGAAGATGTCACCCTTTGTATATTATTTACTTTTCCGCACTAGGATAGACCCAAGGAGGGGAGCACAAGTAACCGGGTTCTGGAGTCCAATGGGAGACCAACTCGAGGAGTCGAGTCCGGGTCTCCTAACTCTAGAATTGGTAGGGTTGCTTGCCGCTCTCGTAGGGGTCTAGGGGTGTGGGTTTGGCTATTCATCGCGGCCGTGGAATCCGTGTTTTATACTGGCTCGTATTGAAAACACGGACGTCCTAGTATATCCAATATTTCATATGATTCTTCTGCTGCGATATCTGTGATGTGATCATGAGATATGTTCTCTGATAGATACTGTATATAGTATATATGATATATTATATAGACGTTACTTATGTTTTACACCCGCGCTAGCCCTGCCCCGCTCTGCCGTTAGTTACCTAACCTAACGGTGCACGAGGGGACATCGAGGCGAATGCGGATGGCATAAGTGTACGTCGTATTTATCTGTGATGTTTAGGTAACTTAAATGATGGGACTTCATTAATGGGATTAATGAAATAAAAGAAACCTAAGATGTTGTAGAATTGAATTTCAAAATAAAAAAGGTAGCAACAGTTCTTGCTTTGCACAGCGGTATATATGATATATCCTGCACCTTATTCGATGAGGAAAGGACCGAGATCCCTTCACCGGGAGTGACTCCTTTAGCAATAACTGGCAGATGCTACACACTCGGTTTGTCTTTTGATTTCTTTTAAGAGTTTTTGCTTTGCACGGTGATATATATGATATATCCCGCACCTCATTCGACGAGGAAAGGACCGACGATCCCTTCACCGGGAGTGACTCCTTTAGCAAAACTAGAAAAGCTTAAAAAACACTCCATTTTAAAATCATTTGATTCTACAACGATATAAAGTTCATTACGCAAAAGGTTTTCTTAAAAACCTGACGTAGCCCTCCGTCATTTCAGATAAGTCCTGGTTAGTAATCGTGCTGCGTTTGTTGACTCAGTCAAGGCGTAGTGTGCGGTAGCTGATTAGTGCTTATCTGCAAAGCATATGATGCGATTGGATTAGGGTAGTCGTGCGGCCTTGTTGACTCAGTCAAGGGTCGTGCGGGTGGGTTTAATTCAATCGAGAAATGATGGGTTGAACTTTACTTGTGGTCTATGATTTGTTGACTTAGTCAAGGTCATAGATCGCTTGGGGCAAAATATTATCGGGAATTTCAAGTGTTGAAATTTGCAATGAGATTGCATACCTTCTATGAGATAGTTGGATCCCGATACCCGCTGCGAGTAAGAGTTACTCCTGGGAGAGTTTTACACATTGCAACTAGCCGATCAAGTAGGTGTCTAGAAAGGTGTCAACGAGGTTACGCCTCTGGGAAAACGAGGTTTACATTAATTAGGTTCGTGCGAAAGCACGGGGGACCTCCCTCAAAGTACCGACACTGGCCTGGCTGAAAGATTGGCGAACTTGTAGTATGTAATTAATCCCGGCTAGTCTTTCCTTTTAGGGTTTGAAGGAAGATTTGATAAAAAGCAGTGGGAGCCATCCTGATTAGATAAAATAATAACCAATCTATTATTGCAAGAGCGCACGCTGAGTGTTTTCTTCTCTCTATCTCCTGGTAGCGACCATATCACGCCTTAATCAAGATAATAATACGGATTATTGACCGAACCCGCCTGTTATACTGAGCTGGGGAACGTTGGTCCCGCTCCAACTTATAATTGTTATAAGACAGAGTAGGAAATTGGGGAATAACAGATTTCCCGTGCCGCCCAAACGAAGAAAGTGCATGCTGATGCATCATCTTCGGGTGTGTTCGTTACATAGAACTGTTTCTCTGTATCCTCTACGTCCTTGGTATGTGATACCAGATCAGGATCCCAGATATGTAATCTGTTACATAGGGCTACAGCTAGGTAGAGAACTGAGAACGGGTGATAAGTTTCATGAGGCAGAAAACGGGGCAAGTGTTGCGGCCAAGTCTGTTGGTCAATGTCACCCTGTATTACAAATACATTGATTCTGAACAAATGTTATTAGATACCGAACCTGATATACAAAATCATATCTATCTCTTTATTAGTAAAGAAATGATAAAATTTTGTATAGTTGGATAATGTTTTGAACATTTCCTATATCAAAAGTTGATCGGTTCAGGCACGTTATCTAAAAGCATTGATGTTCTAAATCAAACTACAGTTCTTAGTGTATGGAACACACACAAGAGGAAGAGTTCAGAAATGAACAAATCCTTCTTGAGGTATTGTAGACTAGGTCATATCAATGCAACCCGACTGGCTGAAGTTACATTTTAGATGCATATTTAAATCAGTTTGAATTTACATCTTATGAAAACTTACCATTCATGTCACAAAGATAAGATGACCATAGCTCTGTTTATTGAAAACAGAGAAAGAGTTAGTGAACTCTTGGGATGATACATGGTGATGTATGTAGGTCCCCTGTCTACACTTGCCAAGACCGGTTCTTTATACTTCATTACATTCTCTGATGATCTCTTCTGATTCAGACATATGTTCCGGTTGAAACACAAATCCGAACCTTTTGAGATATTCACAGAATATAAGTTAGAAGTAGAGAACCAAAATATAGGTATAAGTATTATGTCCTTTGATGAGATCAAGGAGGAGAATACTTGAGCACGGAAATCTTGGACTATTCTAAAGGAGAATGAGATTCTCTCTCAGCATTACTCCTCCGTATACACCATAGCACGATGGTATATCGGGGCGGAGCAATAGCACCCTATGTGATATGGTGTGCTCTATGATGAGTACTACTGTGTTTCCTATTTCCTTTTGGGAGTTATGCACTTGAGAAGCTGCATACCAATTGAATTGGGTTCTAATCAAATCAGTTGCCTACCGCTTCATATGTGATATGGAAAGGGGAGAGCCCATATCTTAAGTTGGTTAAGATTTGGGGTTGTCCGGCCTATGTCTAAAAGCAAAATCCGGACAAGCTCGAGGCAAGGTCAGTTATGTAGAACTGGAAAGGTTCCAGCTATGCAAACTACACCAAATGATTTCATAAAACCAAAGGATTCAATAGTTACCAACGAATCTCAGCCTCTCCGCCGATCTAGTAGGGTTCCTCACCCACCTGAGAGATACTTCGGTTTCTCTATGACAGTGGGAGAGAGGATTGCATCATGAGATGATGACCCAACTAGTTTCGAGCTGGCCATCAGGAGTGAGACTCTGTAAGAATGGCTGGGTGCTTAGCGATCTGAGATGGAATCCATGTACACCAACAAAGTATGGACTTTGGTTCCTATATCTGAAGGGTTAAATCCCCATCAGGAGCAAGTATATCTTGAGAAAATTACTTGGTGTAGATGGAAAAGTTGAGACTTTCAAAGCAAAGACTTGTTAAAGCTTTTCGTCATCGACCAGGCATGGATAATGATGAAACCTTTTCAAGTGGCTATGCTTAAGTCCATCCAGATCCTACTTGCCACGGCTACATACCATGACTACGATATCTGGTGGTTGGGTGCCATGACTGCTTTTCTAAATGATGTTTTAGAAGAGAACGTCTATAAGTACACAGCCAGAGGGCTTCGTAGACAGTGGGAGCAGCGGAAACGTGTACAAGATGCTTTATAGGATAAAGCAGACATCGCGGAGTTGGAACATCTGTTTTGATGTGTTAGTCAAAGAGTTTGACATCATCAAAATGGTAGATGAACCTTGTATAAACAAAAAGGTAGTAGGGAGTATGGTGATGATCCTCGTAGAGTACGTGGATGACATACTCTTGATAAGAAAGGAGTTTCCTATGCTACGCTCGGTCAATCTCCGCTTATCACAATGATTCTCCATATAGGATCAAAATGATACCTCCTAAATCCTGGGTTTTGGATCTATGAGATAGATCTAATTGGATGTTAGGATTCTCACTAGTTGTAGTGAGATGGTATCAACTGATCCTGGGGAGAATCACTGGAAGGGTTCCAAGGTGATATAGACGACTGAATGTCAGTCACAGGCATTGTCTTAACCCTCAGTAAAGGGACGGTATGTTGGAAGAGTTCCAAGCTAGATACCGTGGCATACTAGACGAAAAAGGCTCGATACATCGCTACTTAAGATGCTACCAAAGAGGAAGTCTGGGTGTATATTGGTTCATGAGATGAACTTAGTTCCTCCCATTGTGTGACAATGGAGTTGTGGCTTTTGCCAAAGAACGTCCGTCCCATCAGTGATCCAGACATATTCTAAGGCAGTATCACCTGATCATGGAGATAGTTGATCTCCAGGGTGATCAAGGTTAGGAGAGTAGACTTAGAGGACAACACGGCGGATCCACTCACAAAGGCCTTTTCCCAGAGAGAGACTTTTATGGGATGGTTGAGTATGAGATACTACAACCACTGCTATCAGATGGCCCTAGTGCAAGTAGGAGATTATTAGTTATATGTATGCCCTAGAGGCCATTACTATACATAGGATGTATATTGTAGTGGATGCTTGGATATATATATGGAGGACTTTCTTGCTCGACATGATAGTATGCTATCTGGTTGATCTTTACCTTAACGTGTACACTGATTATCTCTCTGTTACATGTTAGTAAAGCCCTTAGGATGTGTACTTGACTACCTGGACTATGATGCGGATCATACTAGTGGGGACATGGTAGTCCATAAGTACATCCTTCAAAGTCCCTAGTCGTGGGTGTATCGAGACGGGGCATCGATATACCAGTGTAGACTAGCGTATACCTTCTCGACCCATACAGATGGGCGATGGATGATCCCATATCCATTGGTGTTTGACATCAGAGATGATATACGGGTGCTCAGTGGAGACTGGGTACACTGGACGGACTCGCCGAGAACTCCCAGATGGTATTATACCTTACGTCAGATGGCAGTTCTCTGGTGACACTGGTACAAAGTAGTCTGTTGACCCGAGATCATCATAGAGTCTTATGTGGTTCCCACTGTGCTTTGATTTCCATCTTACCACGTCCAAGAGGGCGTGCAAAATGGTGGTTTTTGGCTACAGTCCCGAATCACATGGAGGCAATGAGCGATAGGAGGGGATTCGTCTCTCCCGGTATAGGGAGTTGATGTTGCGCTGTGTTCGATTGGCTATAACCGGAAATCCCTGGCCAGGTTTGCTGAGATTTACTGGTAAGTGTTACCAGTAGTTTCTCGAATTTTTATAGACTTCATATCGACACGACTTATCGAGCTATTGGGGTCTGACGTTTACCAACCCTAGGCGAGATATGCGACATATCAGACGATCAGACTGGACTGTACGGTAGTGTTACTGGTTGGATTCACTGGAGTGTGAGCGGGATTGCTCGTCGATCTTCTGATCGCTCAATACCCGGGTGGCCATTACGTTTAGCAGACCGCTTGCGGCTTGTGGGTGTTTGATATGATCATCACCTGCTGCCGGCATATTGACGAGTCTTTAGAGTCCTACACAGAGGTTTCCTGGCTCAAGCGAAACAAAATAGGAGCGCATATGAGATATGTGCGGGACCGAGAATAATGCGTGTATGTGATACCGTATTCTATTCTCGCGATGATTGTATCGAATGGTTGTATGCGATATAACCTAGTTGTCGAATCGAGGATTGATTCGATAAGCCGATAAATTGTATATTAGTCGGTTATATGCGATATGACCGGATCGTTAAATCAAGTGTTGATTTAATGATTTAATGCATAATTATATATTTGATATATTACTTTGCATTAACTAGTATTGGTTCATTTTAAATGGATTTTCTCACTTTTTGTGCACATTGTATATGTGATATACTTTTGTACACATGTTTGTATCATGTTTGATGATGCATGCTAACTTGGGTTTGTGTAAAGACTAAACCATGGTTATATGAATGGTTAGGGTTTTGTTTTCTTTTTCATTTACCTTATTTAGTTTTTCTTTTTGAAAATGATAAGCATAAAGGGAAAGAATGGTGGCTTTATTTGTAGTTTAGTTGAAGCTTCATGAAATTTTGACGTAGTCCACCATTCTTGTCTCTTACTTAACCCTAACCATCATATCTAACCATGGTCTATTCTCTACACTAAACTAAGGTTAGTATTATGATAAGTATTCATTTTCCTTTTCATTTTAATAACTTATCATAATATTATCATCTTCTTCTTCTTCTTCACATGAAGAAAGCTTGCCTCATCAATGGCAAGTGAAGAAATCAAGTGAGAAATCCAATTCTAAAGTGAACCCACTTCCTATTTCTTCATCCTCTACCTCTTGCCAAGTAGTATAGGGTGTTTCCTTCACAAGTTTTCATGGCTTGGTGAAGGTGGAGCTTGATCTTGTGATGCCTCGACGTAGATCATCTTCGGCATCGTCATCGATGACCTAGCCCGCTTTTTCTCCGATGAAGCCGACGCTAGAGCCCGGGATCCGATGATCGCAGCGAGGAGACATCATCACGGAGCTATGGAGGTGGAGCACCGGATCTACAAAGGTTGTATTTCCGTTCACTTAGTAAAGTTGTTTACTAGTTGCATCTTTCGCCTAATATTCTAGTTAACGATCCGTATTAGGGTTTCTCGGCACCCGTAAAATTTGAAATTGGCATGGTTGATGCCTTGTGTGACCTCATTAGTGTGCCTAGGAACCCTACATTCTTTTATTCTAATCAACTCGTCTAAAGCAAGACTTGAAATTCTACACATCCCTAAGGACGACCCGTACTCATCTCGGCTAGCTACACGTGACACCGTTATTGATTGCGGTTACTACTAAAACTCATTCACATCAATCAAATGGCTCCTTTGCCGGGCATACGTGCGTAATTTTTTTTTACTATTCGTGTTGAATTCTTATTCGATCCATATCATAAAAATAGAATAAAACAGCAAATTGTGTATTTAACGATTAGTGTGCGATTTTTGCGATGGAATCTGGAGTCACTGCAGCGAGGAGATAAAGATTCAAAGACTTTCAGAGAGATCCAAAGGAGCTAGGAAAGCACTGTAGAAAAAATTGAACAAAGAACTCCCATTCACGCGGCGGAACCGCGTCAAAAAGGTAGTTTTGGCGGCGGACTCGCGGTGGATTTGAGGAGTTCTGCCCCCAAACTTCTCTGGTATATTCCTCAACGCTTTCTCTCTCCTCTGAAAATCCTATAATATATTTTTCTGCAGTATTCTTTGCAAAATATCGCCGCTCAAAAATCTTTTTGCGTGTTTTGTTTTGCAGTTTGTTTTTGCATATTTTAAATACGGACTTTAAGGGACAAGACCATAATTCAGATTAGGTAGGGATTTCATCACCCTTCTTTAGCCTCACAAATCGCAAACGTTCATCCGCATAACCCTATATTAATTAAAAAAAAATCTAGATCAAGACTCTATGGACCGTCGCGGTCAATTAGGACAGAGGAAGGTCGTGGGTAATCTATCGCTTATCCGCATTTCTTTTGTGGTGTCTAAGGCAAGCATGACTACGAAAGTGGTTACCTGATTAGGCCCGCTTTTTTCGGTTATTCATATAGCGGATACCTCCCACTTACCTGGCACTTACCTGGCCACAAGTGCGATAAAGAGGTGGTAGAGGATTGATCCTGCGGCTTGTCCTTTGGAAGTTAAGGAGCGGTCTAGTGACTTAACCTAGGTGACCTTAGTTCTAGGGTTGTTTGTGCATTTTTTGTCTGATTTGTCTCATGTCCGACATTTCTCAAAACAAACCATTTTAAATAGTTCACACACGCTGCCAAGTGCGCTAAACCCGCTTAGTGCATGCTCGGCTAGACACAGGATTCTAGTGCTCGTCTTGTCCGCGTTTCAAATATCGACTCCGATTTTCTTTTTTCCCTCCATCCATCACATCGACCGAGATGGACGGTTGTCCATCAGATTATAACATCACCCTGCCACCACCCATAGGTGCGCAGAATCCACCGTGCATCTCTCTCCAAGAGAGATGCTACCCTGCGCGTGGACCCCTTCTTACTTGTCTATCTATTCCACCAGCCAATGGGGATAATTTTGAAATTAAACCGCACTTCATCAAACTGTTGCCAAAATTTCATAGGCTTGAATCTGAAGACGCATACGTTTTTATAAACAAATTCGAACACGTATGTGCAATGATGGGCACGTCACAACTTTCTGTGGATGCTATGAGATTACGTCTTCTCACTTTTACCTTGTGCGATCTAGCAGAAAAATGGCTTTTAACACTGCCACACATTCTATTGCCAAATAGGATGAATTCGTTGTAGCATTCCTTAAGAAATTTTAACCAAATCATAAGATCGCCCGCGTTCGAAGTGAGATCAACCAGTTTACCCAACTTCCCAGTGAACCATTCTGGAAATGCTTTGAACGGTTTAAGGATCTTCTTCTACAATACCCTCATCACGGAATTAATAGATGGGACCTTTGCCTCATTATATATGAGGGTGTTAATCCTATAACAAAACAGATGTTTGAAACCATTTGTCAATGTCATTTCCTATCTATAGACGATGGTGAAAGTTGGCAATTTCTGGAAGATCTCAACGAATAAACTTTACAGTGGGAAAGCGTTAGACCATCATCTTCATCTAGGGAAGGAATCCATCCGCTCGATGTTTCCATCGCAATGAAAGCCGAAATGGCAGCGATGCAGAAAAAACTCGAAGCTATGGAAAACAAATTTTCATCAGCCTCCCAAAACCAGGTTATGCTCCCCAAAACTGTGTGTGGTTGTTGTTCGGACCCATCACACTTAACGGAAGAATGTCCTTTAAGTACACCATTTCAAGGTCAAGAACAAATTAATGCTACTTTTCAGCAACGACCTAGAAACAATCCTTATTCTTCCACATACAATGAGGGATGGAGGAATCATCCTAATTTTGCTTGGAACCAAAACCAACCTCAAAATCAAAACCAGTTCCAAAGAAACTATCAAAGGCCTCCCCATAGTAACAACAACCACCACCATAGAGTCAGCACCCCTTTCAATCGCAAACTTTTCAAAATTCGGCCAACAATTCTACACCTTAAAATAATTTTTTCCGAACGGCTGGTACCGAAAACCATCCACACTCGAACGAAGCATGGATATGTTTATTAAACATTCCATGAAAATGACTGATGGTTTAAAGTCTTCTATCCAAACGTTAACGCAGAACACCGCCTCCCACGGTGAAAGTATAAAATCGATAGAAGCACAACTTGTACAGTTAAATGCCGTAATGAGTGAGAGAGATAAAGGGAAACTTCCATCTCAACCTATACCGAATCCTGGCCACTTACAAAGTTATAATGTGAGTACCATTACCACGTTGAGATCAGGAAGAGTGTTGAACAACCAAGTGGGTGAACATGTTGATGGCGTTGATGATATTAATGATGTCCCGGCTTCTTCTACTTCTATCCCTATTTCGTGTAGTCCAGCACCTTCTTCCTAGCCTATTCTCTGTTTTCCCCTTAGCTCGAACCCTCAGCCCACTTCCTCAAGTCAACCTAAAACGATCCCAACTCTAATTCTGGGA
This sequence comes from Agapanthus africanus, assembly GCA_030015575.1. Lineage (NCBI taxonomy): Eukaryota > Viridiplantae > Streptophyta > Magnoliopsida > Asparagales > Amaryllidaceae > Agapanthus > Agapanthus africanus. Next base: position 63,019,507 of record JASDDO010000029.1, read on the forward strand.
TCCATTCCCTCCCCACAATCTTCTCCAATGTTGGACCGAACCCTTATTGATAAAGCTCCTTATCGACATAAGTTAAGGGGCAACAGACCAAGTCCACAAATGTAGAAGATTATGGAAATTTTTAAGCAAGTTAACATAAATATTCCTCTCCTAGATGCTATTCAACAAGTTTCGTCTTATGCGAAAATCCTAAAGGACTTGTACACTAGGAAGAAAAAAATTCAAGTGCCTAAAAAAGTTTTCTTAACGAGTAATGTGAGCACTGTGTTTACCCAACAAATACCCAAGAAACGAAAGGACCCTGGGAGTCCTATAATATCTATTTCTATTGGGGGTAAAAATATCAATCATGCTCTACTCGATTTAGGCGCTAGTGTTAACTTGCTTCCGTATTCTGTGTATGAGCAATTAGGGACCGCAGAGTTAAAACCGGCGCACTGCACTCTCCAGATGGCAGATCGATCTATCACCCAACCTAGGGGTGAGCTAGAGGATGTGTTACTCAAAGTCGGGGAATTTATATTTCCTGTGGACTTTATCGTTATAGATACACAGCCTGTAGCAAACCCGTGAAACCAAATTCCGGTGATTTTAGGTCGACCTTTTCTTACGACTTCCAACGCAATAATCAACTGACGAAACGGCCCTATGACCTTATCCTTCGGGAAGATGTCAATTGAGCTTAGCATTTACAAGTTGGGAAGTGAACCCTCCGAACCCTATGCTCAAGTGTTTTCTGTCGAAGCGATAAATTCCGACAGCAGCGAATTTGAAAAGCTTCACGATACTTATCTCGACTCAGCTAGTACGTTGTTGTTTGACTCTGCTATTTATTATACACATACGGACCCTTCTATCGAGCTGTCCGGGTCAACATCTAACGCTAATTATGAACCTTTTTTGGAGTCCGAGCATCATCCTGTTCTTTCCAATGGGATTATTATTCGGGATATCGATGAATGCTTTGAAGAAATCTTCGCTGAAGAACTCGCATTCTTAGAAAATATGGGAGTTGTGATGAATCAACCCCAACACAAAGAAGTTGAACCGCCATCCCTTCTTCTTATAAATAACAAGAATCCGAGTAATCCACCATCATTGTTTTGTCTCTACAAACTGAGACGTAAACCCGATCTATTACACTTCTTATCTCATCCCCACTTCTTCACGTCGATAGATGACATGATTTTCTACCAACCAGTGCGTCACATCGATAAAATATTTGAATGGTAGGTGTTCTCCTCCGAAAACCGGAACCGGGACGTTGGGGCGTTTCGCCTGAATTTCGGGGGAAGATGCTATTTGGTGCTATCCGTCAACCTCTCCGAAGATGCCAAGTTGATTTATGACACCATGTATCGAAGGTTTAAACGGATGCGGCCGATGAAGCAGACTTCGTCAGATTCCTCCTCGTTGAGGGGTTTTTGATTGTGGGGACGCTCTTCCCTGCAGGCGTAAGCCCCTGCAGTTAATTACGCTACCGCATCTTGGTAACCACTTTCTCCTTCTCCAGATGGGCACTTCGTGTCGTGGGTGTTTTTTTTTTTTTTGGTTGCCCGTGGATTGTATACAGAGACTAATTTATGTTGTCGCCCGTAGGGCGTGGATTAGTCCAAATCCGTATTTTCTTAGATTTGTGTTTTGGTTTGGGTTTAAGGATAGTTAGTCTAATTTTAGACTAAGATCAACTTAAACGTTTGTTAAGGATAGTTAGTCTAATTTTAGACTAAGATCTACTTAACATGATCATTTAGATCCAACAAAAGAGCATTTAGGGGCTCTATTGTTATAGTTTAGGGACTTTGCGGTCCAAAAGTTTAAGGACATCATTGTCCGTAGAGTTTAAGGACATCATAGTCCATGGAGTTTAAAGACATCATAGTCTGTAAAGTTTAAAGACATCATAGTCTATGCGTTTAAGGACCCCACAGTCTGTGTAATGTCTGGTTGTCGGGACCCATCACGTCTCTGAAGACGTTGAAGGATTACAACGACAAATATCAGAGGAGTGAAGAGATATACCCTTGAATCGATATTGGTTGGGGGATCTGTGGTTGGATTGATTTAAGGATCGTTAATCTCGTTTGAGATTAAGATCAACTTAAATGTTTGTTAAGGATACGTTAGCCTAATTTTTAAACTAAGATCTACTTAACAGGATCATTTAGATCCAACAAAAGAGCATTAGGGCTCTATTGTTTAGTTTAGGGACATTGCGGTCCAAGTTCAGATGCAAACATGGGTTTGGAAATGCACCAGATAGTTATTGGTCATTGGGACCCACCACCTTGTAAGTCCATGTCACGCACCCCACGAACTTGCGGGGAGGTGGAATATATGAAAAACGATTATCAAAGCTTCGTAACACGGACTTGAGCGCATGAATCATATCTAAACTATTACTAGCAAACTACGAACGGTTTAACTACTCGGATTCGAAATTATACCTCACGTTACTTGTCCTTCGGGTCTTCATCGTTGTCCTTCATTCCTCGTAGGATCTTTGGAACGTCGGCACCTCAACGGCCTCCTCGAGTCAAAAGACGATCCACCCGAGAGCTCCTACTCCAAGCTTGATCTCTAACTTGAGATAACTAGGTTTCTTTAGTTGCTAATCAAAGTGACCTAGGTGATATAGAGTGAGGTTATGGATTAATTAGTCTATCTAATTATTGATCACAACATATGAGAGGGGAGGATTAGGGTTTCAAGAATGAGAGAGCTTGAGGAGAGAGAAGGTGAGCATAAGAATGATATTGAAAAATGAACTCATTAGAATATAACAACCATAACAATTTATCAAATAAATAATATAAATGATTAATCATCATGGTTGATTCATTCACCTTGTGTGATTCATCATATGACTCATTAGGTAATTAATGCATCATGTAATACCATGGATGAATCACAAAAATGAGTCATTAAGCAATAAATGCTTATGCCACCTTAACCATCAAGTCACCATGTTTCTAGAAGCTTCCCGGAAAATTACGAGAACGCCCCTCCAATCAGTGAAAACACGGAAAAATATTAGACTGTATAAATCCAATAACCCGATACTAAAATCTGGCTTAAACCAAAGCCGGCTAGTAAAAACTGTCCGAACGTCGTACGTGCATAAACGCACGTACGCGTCCGAACCCTTGTCGTAAAACCATACGACCTCTATATCGTTTCTCCTGGAGCAGGGAAACTCTCTGTGTGGGACACTAAAGACTCGACACTATGCTGGCAGTGGGTTTAACCACAGACCGCAAGCGGCACTAGTTGTACGTAACGGTCCCCAGGTAGATGTCGATAAGAAGGCCGATGAGGAAACCCATCCGAACACCTACTGAGCCTGATGTGACAATCTCCGTACAGTCCGGTCTGTTCGTCTCAGACATCGCATATCGAGCCTTGGGGGCGGCAAGCGTCAGTCCCCTAATAGCGGTATAAGTCGTGTCGGAGCGTAGCCTATTACACCCAGAGAAACTACTGGAACCTACCAGTAAATCTCGCTTGCCCTGGCCAGGGACTTTGCGTAATGGCTTTCTGTTGGAGATAGTGCCCTCAGAGTCAATTATTGGATCACAAGTACGTGATTACAAAGATTGAAGGAGGACCTGTCCCAGTAGGACAGTCTTACTCGAGATGATAGTATGCTATCTGGTTTATCTTTATCATCGAGTACTGCTTTAGGTGACCTGACAGGTCACTATTACACGTTGATAGAGCCCCTAGGATTCTTGCTTGACCACCATGTTGGAGATAGTGCCCTCAGAGTCAATTATTGGATCACAGGCACGTGATTGCAATGATTGAGGGAGGACCTATCCCGGTAGGACAGTCTTACTCGAGATGATAGTATGCTATCTGGTTTACCTTTATCATCGTGTACTGCTTTAAGTGACATGACATGTCGCTATTGCACGTTGATAGAGCCCCTAGGATTCTTGCTTGACTACTGGCAGTATGAGGGCGATCATATACGTGGGAGCTGGTAGTCTATAAGCACATCCTTAAAGGTCCCTAGTCGTAGGAGTTTCGAGACAGGGCATCGATACTCCAGAGTAGACTAGTGTATACAGTCGAGACCCCGACGAGGGGCGGTGGCCGGTCTCACAAGCCACTGGTATCAGTTGGATCACCTAAGATGTATACAGGTGCTCATTGGGTTATGAGTACACCGGACAGGACTCGCCGGGAACATGCTAGTTGGTCATATACCAGACGTCAGATGGCAGTTCCCAGGTGACATGTGTGCAGGTTAGTTCATCGACCTGGGAATCGTCATTTGTCTCGTGTGAGTTCCCACTGTACTTTGATTACTACTCTACCACGGCTCAAAGGAGTCGTGCAAACAGGTTTTAGTTGGGTACAGTCCCGAGCCACATGGAGGCAGTGAGCGTATCTTCAGGGGTTCGTCTCTCCCGGTATTGGGGGTGAGGTCGTGCTGTGTCTAGGAGAGCCACTACACAAAGTCCTTGGCCAAGGCAAGGAGATTTACTGGTAGGTATTCCAGTAGTATCTCAGGGTGTTCTGGGCTACACTCCGACACGACTTGTACCGCTTTTGGGGGTCTGACTTTCACCAACCCCCTAGGCCCGCCATGCGATACTCATAGACGAACGGACCGGACTGCACGGATATTGTCACTGACAGGCTCTGTAGGGTGTCAGGATGAGTTCGCTCATCGACGTCCCTTTTGGTCAATATCTGGTGGCCCGTCACGTATTGGCTTATACTTCTGACGTGCTGGTGGTAAAATCCACAGCCATAGTATTGACGAGTCTTTAGAGTCCACCATACTTTCAGTTACTCAAGTTTCGGGCGAAACGCTGTAGAGGCCGTATGGAGATATGGCAGGGTTCGATCAGATACGTGCGGTATTGCACGGATCGTGATCGGACGGTTTTTACTAGCCGGCTTTGGCTTAAGCCGGATCTTAGTATTTAATAGTGTAGTTTTGTCTCTTTACATTTGTATTTCGGTCGAAATACAAATGCGGGTGTGTATGCACAGTATCGGGGTTTTCCTGTAATTTATTATGGGACCAGTTTTCTGGGGTTGCCAGTTTGCATTCCGTTCCGGCCGGTTTTCTCTTTTTCCTTCCCGGTCGGACTTTTCGTTTGGGGGTGTTAATTGCAAGTTTGCAAATAACACTTTGAGGAAGGGGTTTATTGCAAAAGATTTTGTTATGAGAGAATCTTTTCTTTTGCACCATTCTTGCATTAATTATGACATGTGTAGGTATGGGTTTGTGATTTTGTGTTGGAAATTGAATTTGTGAAAGAGTTTGGGCCGGCCACTGTTCATGGAGTGTGTGGATTAATTTATTTGAAATGGGAAGAATAAATTAATCTGATGGTGCTGGAATGATTTTTTGGGTGTGGATTAATTTATTAGAAAAGGAATGAACATATGTGTGTGTGCTGTGAGATTCTTTTTTTTCTGGGGTATTAATTCATTCATTGATTCACAAAAGTGTGCAGGCTTCATTCGAATTTCCAGTGAGCACAAATGCCTTTGGCCGAGCTCAATTTTTTTCCATGGCAAGCTTCATTTTTCATCAAGTGTTCATGAGAAATCCTTGTACAAATTCCTCCATAAATGGCAACCTCTTAAACCCCAAAGAGACAACGGTTCTACATTATTCTACAGCAAATCTTGGGCGCGTCGGCTAGCCAACTTCGCGCCCGAGTTGCCTCGGTATTGAGGTGGGAGCCCGTAAAAGAATCCGGCTACGTGGTGCCCTTCCGGCGAGGAGGCGACTACCGGAGTTTTCCGCGGGAGATCGGGACGACGACGAGAAGACCGGAGGACTCGGATCACTCGGTATATCTCTTCCCCATCTTTTACTTTGCTAGATCTAGTTTAATGGCCCGATCCGGGGTTTAGTGCGCGGTGGTGCCGGTTTGCAAAGTCCGCAAAATTAAAGTTTATCACCGTTTCCGCATTTGGCCGTCGGACTGACGGCCGGGGCGCCGCCGTGCACTTACAGTGGTATCAGAGCCTCGCCATTAACTTAGTCTAGCTTTGTGTAATGTGTTTTACGTTTCCGATCGAACAAAATCCCGAAAACGCATTTTTCATGCACATCAGTTTCTGTCGAATTTTTTTTGAGTCCAAAAATTTTTCAGGTTGTCTCAGAGTTATGTGCAGGGAATTTTAAGGTTACTGAAAAAATTTGGTAGCAGGAACTCACCATACCGCCGCGGAAGGGCGGCCAAACCCCTGCTTTGGCCGCGCTTCCGCCGCGGATGTAACTGTTCACGCTCCCAAAATTTTGTAGAATGTTCCTGAGTTGAAAATATAGTTTTTGGGATATTAAAATTGGGCCAATTATTTCTGTGAGTGCTACAGTTTTCTTTGGGGCCCACTTGTTAAGGTTTGATCAATCGGAAAATTTTAAACACATTTTTCACAGTATTTACATTATATCTGCGACCGTGAATGTCACTCGATCGGTAAATCCGGTCTAACTGCTATGGCCCGGTTAGACGGATTTGCGAACGTGACTTTCACGTTGATGTTCTATGTATTTGCTGTGATGTTGCGGATCGGTCGTGGGGGATAGCCTGGATGCAATGCTAGTACAGTTTTTGTTGTATTATGTACATTTGTTGTTGCGGGGCGAGCGTCCGACATGTGGACTGCCGTCACTGCCTGTTTGTATTATTATTCTTTTGGGGCACGACCTGGTTGCGGTCGATGTACCCGGTGTATGTATATTTTACTTTCTGTACTAGGATTGCCCCGCGGAGGGGTGCACGGATAGCCGGGTTCTGGAGGGCAACAAGCCCGCATCTCATGGCATTGAGACGGAGGGGGCTTCGCTCTAGGATTGGCGGGCTATTCGCCGCACTCGTAGGGGGTACAGGTTGACCCAGGAGGGGTGCCCAAGTTACCGGATTCCGTGAAGTGCTGGGTGGTCCATTCACGGGGCTGAAGGGGGCTGCCTCGCTTCAGGTTTTGGCGGGTGGCTTGCCGCACCCGTAGGGGTCTAGGATTTCATTGCACAGGCTATCCACACGACCAGGGGAACGTCGGGTTTCAGCGGCTCTGTGAAACCCGGGGATCCCAGATATCTGTATTGTTCTGTGATGATGTACATTTCTGTGATGTTGCATTTTATTCACGCCTTGAGCGAAATACTATATATTGGTATATATATTAGTAGATGTTGTATATGTTTTTCATCCGCGCTAGTCCAGTCCCCGCTCTGCCGTTAGTTAGCTAACCTAACGGGTGATGACGGGACCCAGTGGCGAATGCGGATGGCATATACGTACGTCAGTATATTTTCGTTCTTTGTGGTGTGATCAATTGATGGGACTGCATTGATTCGGATCAATGCAAGTTAAAAACAAACCTAATCTGATGTTGTTGGAATATTTTTTCAAAAAGCTGTTATTGCAAAGACGTTCACTTTTGTTTTGCATCGCGGTATTCATTTAGAATATCCTGCTCCTCAGTCGACGAGGCAAGGGCCGAGATCCCTTCACCGGGAGTGACCCCTTGGACAAAAAGTTTGCGTCAGGGCATTAACTTCACTATAGCCGATTACTTTTGCTTTGCATCGCGGTATTCATTTGGAATATCCTGCACCCCATTCTACGGGGAAAGAGCCGAGATCCCTTCACCGGGAGTGACCTCTTTAGCAACGGTTTTCTTCACTATATTTTTAAAAAAAGCTATCCGTTCCTTCAACGATATCAAGTTCATTACGTTAAAGGTTTTCGCCAGAAACCATTCGTAGCCCTCCGTCGTTTCAGACGGGTAGCACGTAGTATTCATGCTATGTTTGTTGACCTTCGTCAAGGCATAGTGTATGGTAGCTGCTTGTTACCTTTCTGCTGCATAGATAGATGCGTTGGTTTGGGACAGTCGTACAGCCTTGTTGACCTTCGTCAAGGGCTTGTACGGGTGGATTCAAATTAACCTGGATAATGACGGGTAGAACTTGACATGTGACTTATGATTTGTTGACCTTCGCCAAGGTCATAAGAGCATGGGGCAGAAATCACATCGGGAGTTTCAAAAGAACTGAAACTTGCCAGATATGCGCATACCTTCTGGAGTGTGATACCGTCAGCGGATTCCGTCACGTTATCATGCGATGATAGTTGGATCCCGATTCCCACTGATGAGTTAGTTTACTCCTCGGGTGACCCCGACTAATTCTTCTTTCAGGTTTGGAGGAGAATTTGAGGTACAGTGGGAGGATTCCAGATTAGATAAAATGGTGACCATTCTGATCTAGGATAGAGTGCACGCTGAGTGTTTCTTCTCTCTCTCTCTCTGGCAGCGACCATTGACCCGACCCTAAGACTTTGACTCAGTGACCAAGTTGACCGAACCTTCTTAACACTGGCTTTTGGATTGTCAGAGTTGCAGACCTCATTGCCACTCCTACTTTTACCCTTTTCTCCAGGACACCCCGTATTACTACGAACGTCCACTTCCATTGGACAAAACCATCGTATGGTTAGATACGAACTCGAAGGAATTCGAGGATGGTTTCCGGTTCTGGAGAAAACGAATAGGATTATTCAGTTGTCTTTTCTTTTCACCTTCTCTCAGGTTGAGAGTACTCCTTGGTTTAGGAGTAGTACACCCATTATGCTTATTGGATAGTCTTCTTCCAAACCATAGGCTGGTGCCGACCGGTAGGGAATGAAGAAAACCAGTTAACCTAAATGGTGTACAGAAGGTATTAAGTTCAGACAAAACAAGGGATTAGTAAGAGGGCAAAGTAAATTGCGACTGCTATTCACGACCGAACCAAGTATTTCTTCGCCAATCCTAAATCACCTTTGTATTTCTCCAGGACACTCCGTATCACTACGAAGATCCCATTTTATTGGATACTCCATCGTATGGTTATATACGAACTCGAATGGAACTTGTTCCAGTTCGGGGATGGATTCTGGTCCAGGAGAAATAGGAATGAGGTTTATTCGGTTGTCTTTTATCTTCACCTTCTCTCGCATTGCGAGTGCTCCTAGGACTAGGACAGTACACCCATTATGCTTATTGGATAGTCTTCTTCCAAACCATAGGCTGGAGCCGAACGGTAGGGAAGGAAGAAAACCATTTGGCCTAAAAGGGTGTGCAGAAGATAAAGACTAAAGACATATGAAGGGATTTGGAGAGGTGGCAAAGAATTATACGGTTACAGTCGTGAATCTGGAAGAGGCATTACTAGGAATACCGGGATACCCCATCGGAACATTTCAATGTTTCAGTTTCACTGTGTAATGTTAAAGGAAAACCGATTTCCCGATTAGATACTTACTCCAGGGTATGTATTTACCAGGTACGATTCTCACATCTGTATGGTTTTACAGATGATGAGTGGGAGTAAGTTATTGGGAATTGGGTGATCATCCTCATTATATCGGGATTCGTTGTAATCAGTGATATTTGAGGAAATCACCTGGGCTGTTTGCCGGTCGGCAAATATTTGGTTTTGAATATCCGCTGTTATGCACCAATTTCAAATTGATATATCTGTACGTCTATTTTCATAGAGTGAGATATACCTTTCTGAAATTATGTCTATGACATTTACCTATATCAGTGGATGGTTAGGTAAGGAGCATTAAACAGCGGTGTAATTCTTCTTAACCATAAGTACAGTTTTCAACCTACGACACACAGTAAATGAGTTATCAGACTCAAGGGACTTGTACAGAGTATTGTATGTTGTCCAGGGTCCATCAGGATAGAGGGGATGGTCCTCGTACTATATTCAGTTTACTTATGACTCCTCTAATTTTTAGACAGGTGTTTCGTGGAAACACAGGGTCCGAATTTGGAGAAATTATAGGTATTTGAATAGAGTAGAGAACCAGGTATAGCAAGTATCGGGATTCTTCAAGGTGATCGAAGATGTAGATACTTGTGGTATTCAGTTGAAAGTGATGATTAAGAGAAATTGCTTCTCTTTCAGGTTACTCATAATTGGAAGCATTCCTAAGTTGAGTAACGCTGATCGGCCTCCTTCCATTTAGTTGACATGCGCTGGGGACAGCTGCATGATTTGAATCTGGTTCAATTAAATCAGTGCCTCTGTTTTTATATTGGATATAGAACAGTTCATATCTTAACGATGTTAAGGTACGGGGAGTTGTCCGGTTTATGATTAAAACCAGACACTGGATAACTCAAGGCACGTTTCTGTAATGGCTGTTTGTGGGTTGACTTTCTACCATCTGGATGAACAATAGCAATATTGTTCTAGACTCGCCACAGTTTTATTAAAAATGGATTTTTTCAGAAAAACAGTAGTGGGAGTATGGTAGAACTGGAAGTGATTCCAGAACCGCAAACGATTACTGAAGATTTGATAAGGAACCTAAAGATTCAATCTGATTTGACATTCCATTGGCCACTCCGCAGATAAGGTGGGTAACTTCAGGCACCCGAGAGGTACTCCGGTAGCCTCAAGGACGGTGACAGGGAAGTTCTTGTTTACCCACACTTGCCATTGTTGTTGTTCCAGGCTGCGAGACCCGGCAGGAGGATGAATATAGCGTCATTCTAAACTAGCTTTAGAAGTGCACGTCTATATGACTCTGCCAGAGGGTTGTCGTAGTCAGTGGGAGCAGCGGAAGCATTGGTGGACATCTGGCTTATGTCTATTTATAGACTAAAGAAGATATAGCGGAGATAGATCATCTATTTCTGATGTGACAGTTATAGGTTTGACGTCATCAGAATAGGGGATGGATCTGTTGAGAAGGTAGTAGGGTGTGATATCCTGGTTTTGGATGACATACACAAAGTAGGAAAGTAAACTCCTATACTACGATCGGTTATACTTTGGTCGTCACACGGTGGTTTCTCCATAAGGGACTTGGACATTATATCAGACATACTGGTTACTAGATCTATGGTTTTAGATCTAGATTTGGGTAGTTTCCCAATCTGGGTACTTAGACAACATTCTAAGAGTATTTAGAATGAACGACTCCTGGCACGGTAGTGTACCTGCAGGTAATGGAGTCACCCTCTCTAAAGGTGTCTTATAGACTAAAGTAGAGAGGGATGTGCATGATTGGCAGATCACTTGCTTAGGCAATTGAGTCAATCATGAGATGTCAAGTACCACACCAGATGTTGTTCTTGCACTAGATGCAATAAGTTGACATTAATCCAATCCTGGAGAAACAGTCGGAAGCAGTTTTAGAACATAAGTGGATGTTCTAGGGATATGATAACGACAGCCTCATTTGGGAGACAGTTATCACTCCAGGCTTCCAAGGTGACATGGACGACAAGGAGGTTGTCAGAGTTATAGTTCTCCTTCTGACGAGGGGCAGTATTTTGGACAGGTGGTCCAAGGAAATACTGAGGGTGGCATGGCGCAGGATACTGATTAAGTTCAGTTGACGATACAGTCTAAGAAGTTTGGATTTGGAGTTCATTTATGAGCTAGGTCCCATCAGATATCCAGACATTCTATGACAGGTATTGCTCATTTCGGGAGATGGTTTTCTCCGCGAACTTGAGATATAGAGAGACATAGAAAGAAACTTCAAGGCGGATCCACTCGCTGAGGCTATTCCTCGAACGCAAGAGTTTCGCAAACAGGCTTTGTGCGACTGACTAGTAGAGGAGTTGGGTGTTCGGTATCACACGGGCTGTGAGTATGCGACATCGCAATAATTAGCCTTGAGTGCAAGTGGGAGATTGTCGGAGATAGTGCCCTCAGAGTCAATTATTGGATCACAGGCACGTGATTGCAATGATTGAGGGAGGACCTATCCCGGTAGGACAGTCTTACTCGAGATGATAGTATGCTATCTGGTTTACCTTTATCATCGTGTACTGCTTTAAGTGACATGACATGTCGCTATTGCACGTTGATAGAGCCCCTAGGATTCTTGCTTGACTACTGGCAGTATGAGGGCGATCATATACGTGGGAGCTGGTAGTCTATAAGCACATCCTTAAAGGTCCCTAGTCGTGGGAGTTTCGAGACAGGGCATCGATACTCCAGAGTAGACTAGTGTATACAGTCGAGACCCCGACGAGGGGCGGTGGCCGGTCTCACAAGCCACTGGTATCAGTTGGATCACCTAAGATGTATACAGGTGCTCATTGGGTTATGAGTACACCGGACAGGACTCGCCGGGAACATGCTAGTTGGTCATATACCAGACGTCAGATGGCAGTTCCCAGGTGACATGTGTGCAGGTTAGTTCATCGACCTGGGGATCGTCATTTGTCTCGTGTGAGTTCCCACTGTACTTTGATTACTACCCTACCACGGCTCAAAGGAGTCGTGCAAACAGGTTTTAGTTGGGTACAGTCCCGAGCCACATGGAGGCAGTGAGCGTATCTTCAGGGGTTCGTCTCTCCCGGTATTGGGGGTGAGGTCGTGCTGTGTCTAGGAGAGCCACTACACAAAGTCCTTGGCCAAGGCAAGGAGATTTACTGGTAGGTATTCCAGTAGTATCTCAGGGTGTTCTGGGCTACACTCCGACACGACTTGTACCGCTTTTAGGGGTCTGACTTTCACCAACCCCCTAGGCCCGCCATGCGATACTCATAGACGAACGGACCGGACTGCACGGATATTGTCACTGACAGGCTCTGTAGGGTGTCAGGATGAGTTCGCTCATCGACGTCCCTTTTGGTCAATAGCTGGTGGCCCGTCACGTATTGGCTTATACCTCTGACGTGCTGGTGGTTAAATCCACAGCCATAGTATTGACGAGTCTTTAGAGTCCACCATACTTTCAGTTACTCAAGTTTCGGGCGAAACGCTGTAGAGGCCGTATGGAGATATGGCAGGGTTCGATCAGATACGTGCGGTATTGCACGGATCGTGATCGGACGGTTTTTACTAGCCGGCTTTGGCTTAAGCCGGATCTTAGTATTTGATAGTGTAGTTTTGTCTCTTTACATTTGTATTTCGGTCGAAATACAAATGCGGGTGTGTATGCAAAGTATCGGGGTTTTCCTGTAATTTATTATGGGACCAGTTTTCTGGGGTTGCCAGTTTGCATTCCGTTCCGGCCGGTTTTCTCTTTTTCCTTCCCGGTCGGACTTTTCGTTTGGGGGTGTTAATTGCAAGTTTGCAAATAACACTTTGAGGAAGGGGTTTATTGCAAAAGATTTTGTTATGAGAGAATCTTTTCTTTTGCACCATTCTTGCATTAATTATGACATGTGTAGGTATGGGTTTGTGATTTTGTGTTGGAAATTGAATTTGTGAAAGAGTTTGGGCCGGCCACTGTTCATGGAGTGTGTGGATTAATTTATTTGAAATGGGAAGAATAAATTAATCTGATGGTGCTGGAATGATTTTTTGGGTGTGGATTAATTTATTAGAAAAGGAATGAACATATGTGTGTGTGCTGTGAGATTCTTTTTCTTCTGGGGTATTAATTCATTCATTGATTCACAAAAGTGTGCAGGCTTCATTCGAATTTCCAGTGAGCACAAATGCCTTTGACCGAGCTCAATTTTTTTCCATGGCAAGCTTCATTTTTCATCAAGTGTTCATGAGAAATCCTTGTACAAATTCCTCCATAAATGGCAACCTCTTAAACCCCAAAGAGACAACGGTTCTACATTATTCTACAGCAAATCTTGGGCGCGTCGGCTAGCCAACTTCGCGCCCGAGTTGCCTCGGTATTGAGGTGGGAGCCCGTAAAAGAATCCGGCTACGTGGTGCCCTTCCGGCGAGGAGGCGACTACCGGAGTTTTCCGCGGGAGATCGGGACGACGACGAGAAGACCGGAGGACTCGGATCACTCGGTATATCTCTTCCCCATCTTTTACTTTGCTAGATCTAGTTTAATGGCCCGATCTGGGGTTTAGTGCGCGGTGGTGCCGGTTTGCAAAATCCGCAAAATTAAAGTTTATCACCGTTTCCGCATTTGGCCGTCGGACTGACGGCCGGGGCGCCGCCGTGCACTTACACACCAGCAGTATGAGGGCGATCATATAAGTGGGAGCTGGGGGTCTATAAGCACATCCTTAAAAGGTCCCTAGTCGTAGGAGTTTCGAGACAGGGCATCGATACTCCAGAGTAGACTAGTGTATACAGTCGAGACCCCGACGAGGGGCGGTGGCCGGTCTCACAAGCCACTGGTGTCAGTTGGATCACCTAAGATGTATACAGGTGCTCATTGGGTTATGAGTACACCGGACAGGACTCGCCGGGAACATGCTAGTTGGTCTTATACCAGACGTCAGATAGCAGTTCTCAGGTGATATGTGTACAAGTTAGTTCATCGACCTGAGGATCGTCATTTGTCTCGTGTGAGTTCCTACTGTACTTTGATTACTACCCTACCACGCTCAAAGAAGACGTGCAAACAGGTTTGAGTTGGGTACAGTCCCGAGCCACATGGAGGCAGTGAGCGTATCTTCAGGGGTTCGTCTCTCCCGGTATTGGGGGTGAGGTCGCGCTGTGTCTAGGAGAGCCACTACACAAAGCCCTCGGCCGAGGCAGGAGATTTACTGGTAGGTATTCCAGTAGTATCTCAGGGTGTTCTGGGCTACACTCCGACACGACTTGTACCGCTTTTAGGGGTCTGACTTTTACCAACCCCCTAGGCCCACCATGCGATGCTCATAGACGAACGGACCGGACTGTACGGATATTGTCACTGACAGGCCCAGTAGGGTATCAGGCTGAGTTCGCTCACAGACGTCCCTTTTGGTCAATACCTGGTAGCCCGTTACGTATTGGCTTATACCTCTGACGTGCTAGTGGTTAAATCCACAACCAAGGTGTTGACGAGTCTTTAGAGTCCCCCACATTCAGTTACTCAAGCTTTCGGGCGAAAAGCTGTAGAGGCCGTATGGAGATATGGCAAGGTCCGATCAGATACGTGCGGTATTGCACGGATCAGGATCGGACAGTTTGTACTAGAGGCCGTATGGATATATGGCAGGGTTCGATCAGATACGTGCGGTATTGCACGGATCAGGATCGAACGGATATTACTAGCTGGCTTTTTTTTAAGCCGGATCCTAGTATAGTACAGTGTAGATTTTGTCTTGTTGCTTTTGTATTTCGGTCGGAATACAAATGCGGGTGTGTAAGCACAGTATCGGGGTTTTCTTGTAATTTATTACGGGACCAGTTTTCTGGAGTTGCCAGTTTGCTTTCCGTTTCGGCCGATTTCCTTTGTATCGTTCATTGGCCGAAGATTGGTGGTGGAGGGCTTATTTGCATTGTTGCAAATAAGTATTTTTGGAGGGTGCTCTTTGCATTTTGTTGTTTCATGATGGAGCCCCATCCCTTGACCTTTCTTGAGTTCATGATTGCTTGACTTTGTGAGGTGATGATGAGGTTGTTGGAGTGTTAGTTTAGGCTTGTGATCATTTCTTTTGATGATAACCTTTTCTTCCTCTCACTTGGATTATGCTCTTGATTCACTCTCTTGAGTTTGGGCTCTCTCTCATTCACTCCCCCCTTGCAAGATGCATGGCCGGCCACTCCCTTTGGGGGCTGTCCAAATATTTGAGTGTGGGTATTTGGTTCATTTCATGCTCCAAAAATATCCCCAAGTTCCTCCACATAGTTCTTGTATCATCCCTCCACCAAAATGGCACCTCCTACAACCCCAAAATGAGACATAGTAATCCACACTATATTCTACTGCAAATCTTGGGCACGTCGACTAGCCAGCTTCGTGCCGGAGTTGCCTCGGCATTGAGGTGGGAGCCCGTAAATGATGCAGACGATGTGGTGCCCTTCCGGCAAGGAGGCGACGACCGGAGTTTCCGCAGGAGATCGGGACGATGACGAGAAGACCGGAGGACTCGGATCAGTCGGTATATCTCTATTCCCATCTTGTAGTTAGCTAGGACTAGTTAATGGTTCGATCCGGGTTTTAGTGCGCGGTGGTGCCGGTTTGCTAGTTTGCAAAATTAAAGTTTATCCCCGCTTCCGCATTTGGCCTCGGGATGGAGGCCGGGGCGCCGCCGTGCACTTACAGTGGTATCAGAGCCTCGCCATTAAATTAGTCTAGCTTTGTTTAATGTGTTTACATTTCCGATCGATCAAAATTCCAAAATCCGCATTTTCTTCACATCAGTTTTCTGTTGAATTTTTTCTTGCTCGAAAATTTTTTCAGGTTGCAGAAAAGTGATGTACTGGAAATTATAAGAACACTGTAGAAATTCGATACAGTGACTCCACAGTGGGAGCGCGGAACCGCGGCCAAACACCCCTTTGGGTCGCGGTTCCGCCGCACTCTGTTGAGATCACTGCATCAAATTTCTGCAGTTGCTCTCTGGGTTGATTTTAAGGTTTTTGGAATATTATATTTGGGCCCAGAATTTCTTGATGTGCTACAGTAGTACTTGGGGCCCACTTGTTATAATTTGATCGATCGGATATTTAAAACACATTAGTTCATAGTATTTACATTATATCTGCGACCGTGAATGTCACTTTATCGGTAAATCCTGTCTAACTGCTATAGCTCAGTTAGACGGATTTGCGAACGTGACTTTCACGTTGATGTTCTGTGTATTGCTGTGATGTTGCAGATCGGTCGTGGGGGATAGCCTGGATGCAATGCTAGTACAGTTTTGTTGTATTATGTACATTTGATATTGCGGGGCGAGCGTCCGACATGTGGACTGCCGTCACTGCCTGTTTGTATTATTCTTTTGGGGCACGACCAGGTTGCGGTCGATGTACCCGTTGTATGTATATTTTAATTTCTGTACTAGGATTGCCCCGCGAAAGGGTGCACGGATAGCCGGGTTCTAGAGGGCAACAAGCCCGCATCTCATGGCATTGAGACAGAGGGGGCTTCACTCTAGAATTGGCGGGCTATTCGCCGCACTCGTAGGGGGTACAGGTTGACCCAAGGAGGGGTGCCCAAGTTACCGGATTCCGTGAAGTGCTGGGTGGTCCATTCACGTTGCTGAAGGGGGCTGCCTCGCTTCAGGTTTTGGTGGGTAACTTGCCGCGCCCGTAGGGGTCTAGGTTTTCATTGCACAGGCTATCCACACGACCAGGGGAACGTCGGGTTTCAGTAGTGGCTCTGTGAAACCCGGGGATCCCAGATATCTGTATTGTTCTGTGATGCTGTACATATCTGTGATGTTGCATTTTTTTTCACGCCTTGAGCGAATATAATATATTGGTGTATATATTAGTAGATGTTGTATATGTTTTGCATCCGCGCTAGTCCAGTCCCTGCTCTGTCGTTAGTTAGCTAACCTAACGGGTAATGACGGGACCCAGTGGCGAATGCGGATGGCATATACGTACATCAGTATATTTTCGTTCTTTTTGGTGTGATCAATTGATGGGACTGCATTGATTCGGATCAATGCAAGTTAAATACAAACCTAATCTGATGTTGTTGGAACACTTTTCAAAAGCTGTTATTGCAAGGGCGTTCACTTTTGTTTTGCATCGTGGTATTCAGTTGGAATATCCTGCTCCTCAGTCGATGAGGTAAGGGCCGAGATCCCTTCACCGGGAGTGACCCCTTGGACAAAAGTTTGCGTCAGGGCAATAACTTCACTATAGCCGATTACTTTTGCTTTGCACCGTGGTATTCAGTTGGAATATCCTGCACCTCATTCTACGGGGAAAGAGCCGAGATCCCTTCACCGGGAGTGACCTCTTTAGCAATGGTTTTCGTCACTATATTTTTAAAAGCTATCCAGTTCCTTCAACGATATCAAGTTCATTACGTTAAAGGTTTTCGCCAGAAATCATTCGTAGCCCTCCATCATTTCAGTTAAATATTCGGTAGTATTCAAGCTATGTATTTTGACCTCACGCCAAGGCATAGTGTTTGGTAGCTGCCGAGTATTTATCTGTTGCATAGATAGATGCGTTGGTTTGGGACAGTCGTACTACTATTTTGGCCTACGTCAAGGGTATGTACGGGTGGATTCAAATTAACCTGGACAATGATGGGTAGAACTTGACATGTGACTTATGATATTTTGACCTCACGCCAAGGTCATAAGAGCATGGGGCAGAAATCACATCGGGAGTTTCAAAAGAACTGAAACTTGCCAGATATGCGCATACCTTCTGGAGTGTGATGACGTGAACGTATTCCGTCACGTTATAATACGATGATAGTTGGATCCCGATTCCCACTGATGAGTTGGTTTACTCCTCGGGTGTTCCCGACTAATTCTTCTTTTAGGTTTGGAGGAGAATTTGATGGTATAGTGGGAGGTTTCCAGATTAGATAAATTGGTAACCATTCTGATCTAGGTTAGAGTGCACGCTGAGTGTTTCTTTTCTCTCTCTCTTTGGCAGCGACCATTGACCCGACCCTAAGACTATGACTCAGTGACCAAAATTGACCGAACCTTCTTAAACACTGGCTTTTGGATTGTCAGAGTTGCAAACCTCATTGCCACTCCTGCTTTTACCCTTTTCTCCAGGACACCTCGTATTACTACGAACGTCCACTTCCATTGGACAAAACCATCGTATGGTTAGATACGAACTCGAAGGAATTTATTCGAGGATGGTTTCAGGTTCTGGAGAAAACGGATAGGATTATTCAGTTGTCTTTTCATTTTACCTTCTCTCAGGTTGCGAGTACTCCTTGGTTTAGGAGATAGTACACCTATTACGCAAATTGGATAGTCTTCTTCCAAACCATAGGCAGGTGCCGACCGGTAGGGAATGAAGAAAACCAATTAGCCTAACGATGGTGTACAGAAGGTATTAAGTTAAGACAAAGCAAGGGATTAGTAAGAGGGCAAAGTAAATTGCAACTGATATTCACGACCAAACCAGGTATTTCATTACCACTCCCACTTCACCTTTGTATTTCTCCAGGACACTCCGTATCACTACGAAGATCCACAGTTTATTGGATACTCCATCGTATGGTTATATACGAACTCGAAAGGAACTTGTTCCAGTTCGGGGATGGATTCTGGTTCAGGAGAAATAGGAATAAGGTTTATTCGGTTGTCTTTTATCTTCACCTTCTCTCGCATTGCGAGTGCTCCTGGGATTAGGACAGTACACCCATTACGCTTATTGGATAGTCTTCTTCCAAACCATAGGCTGGTGCCGAACGGTAGGGAAGGAAGAAAACCATTTGGCCTAAAGGGGTGTGCAGAAGGTAATGACTAAAGACATAAAAAGGGATTTAGAAAGGTGGCAAAGAACTATACGGTTACAGTCGTGAAAATGGAAGAGACATTACTAGGAATACCCAGATACCCCATCGAAACATTTCAATGTTTCAGTTTCACTTTGTACTGTTAATGGAAAACTGATTTCCCAATTAGACACTTGCTCCAGGGTATGTATTTACCAGGTATGATTCTCACATCTGTATTGTTTTACAGATGATGAGTGGGAGTAAGCTATTGGGAATTAGGTGATTGTCCTCATTATATCGGGATTCGTTGTAATCGGTGATATTTGAGGAAGTCACCTGGGTTGTATGCCAGACGGCAAATATTTGGTTTTGAATATCCGCTGTTGTGCACCAATTTCAAATTGATATATCTGTACGTCTATTTTCATAGAGTGAGATATACCTTTTGAAATTATGTCTATGACATTTACCTATATCAGTGGATGGTTAGGTAAGGAGCATTAAACAACAGTGTAATTCTTCTTAACCATAAGTACAGTTTTCAACCTACGACACACAGTGAATGAGTTATCAGACTCAAAGGACTTATACAGGGTATTGTATGTTGTCCAGGGTCCATCAGGACAGAGGGGTTGGTCCTCGTACTATATTCGGTTTACTTATAACTTCTCTAGTTTTTAGACAGGTGTTTCGTGGAAACACAGGGTCCGAATTTTGAGAAGTTTTAGGTATTTGAATAGAGTAGAGAACCAGGTGTAGCAAGTTTCGGGATTCTTCAAAGTGATCGAAGATGTAGATACTTGTATATGGTATTCAGTTAATAGTAATGGTTATGAGAACTTGCTTCACTTTCAGGTTACTCATAATTAGAAGTATTCCTAAGTTGAGTAACGCTAATCGGCCTCTTTCCATTTAGTTGACATGCACTGGAGACAGCTGCATGATTTGAATCTGGTTCAATTAAATCAGTGCCTCTGGTCCTATATTGGATATAGAACAGTTCGTATCTTAACGATGTTAAGGTACGGCGAGTTGTCCGGCTTATGATTAAAACCAGACACTGGACAACTCAAGGCATGTTTCTGTAATGGCTGTTTGTGGGTTGACCCAGGCTATGACGAGGGTTGACTTTCTACCATCTAGAAGATCAATAGTGATATTGTTCTTAACTCGCCATAGTTTTAATAAAAATGGATTTTTCAGAAAACAGTAGTGGGAGTATGGTAGAACTGGAAGTGATTCCAGAACCACAAACGATTACTGAAGATTTGATAGGAACCTAAAGATTCAATCTGGTTTGAGATTCCATTGGCCACTCGGCACATAAGGTGGGTAACTTCAGGCACCCGAGAGGTACTCCGGTAGCCTCGAGGACGGTGACAGGGATGTTCTTGTTTACCCAGACTTGCCATTGCTGTTGTTCCAGACTGTGAGACCCGGCAGGAGGATGAGTATAGCGTCATTCTAAACTGGCTTTAGAAGTGTACGTTTATATGACTCTGCCAGAAGGTTGTAGTAGTCAGTGGGAGCAGCGGAAGCATTGGTGGGCAAGTAGCTTATGTTTATTTATAGACTAAAGCAGATGTAGCGGAGATAGATCATCTATTTCTGATGTGACAGTCATAGGTTTGACTTCGTCAGAATAGTGGATGGATCTGTTGAGAAGGTAGTAGGGTGTGATGTCCTGGTATTTGGATGACATACACAGAGTAGGAAGTGATATTCCTATACTACGATCGGTTATACTTTGGTCGTCACACAGTGGTTTCTCCACATGGGACTTGGACATTATATCAGACATACTGGTTACTAGATCTATGGTTTTAGATCTAGATTTGGGTAGTTTCCCAATCTGGGTACTTAGACAGCATTCTAAGAGTATTTAGAATGGAGGACTCCATGCACGGTAGTGTACTTGCAGATGATGGAGTCACCCTCTCTAAACGTGTCTTACAGACTAAAGGGGAGAGGGATGTGCATGATTGGCAGATCACTTGCTCAGGCAATTGAGTCAATCATGAGATGTCAAGTACCACACCAGATATTGTTCTTGCACTAAATGCAATAAGTTGATATAGATCCAATCCTGGAGAAGCAGTCGGAAGCAGTTTTAGAACATAAGTGAATGTTCTAGGGATATGATAACGACAGCCTAATGCAGGATACAGTTATCATTCCAGGCTTCCAAGGTGACCTGGACGACAAGGAGGTTGTCAGAGTTATAGTTTTTCCTTCTGATGAGGGGCAGTATTTTGGACAGGTGGTCCAAGGCAATACTGAGGGAGGCATGGCGCTGGATACTGATTGAGTTCAGTTGACGATACAGTCTAAAGAAGTTTTGGATTTGGAGTTCATTTATGAGCTAGGTCCCATCAGACATCCAGACACATTCTAAGACAGGTATTGCTCATTTCGGGCGATGGTTTTCTCCGCGAACTTGAGATATAGAGAGACATAGAAAGAAACATCAAAGCGGATCCACTCACTGAGGCTATTCCAAATGAACGCAATAGTTTCGCAAACGAGTTTTGTGAGACTGACAAGTAGAGGAGTTGGGTGTTCGGTATCACACGGGCTGTGAGTATGCGACATCGCAATAATTAGCCTTGAGTGCAAGTGGGAGATTGTTGGAGATAGTGCCCTCAGAGTCAATTATTGGATCACAGGTACGTGATTACAATGATTGAAGGAGGACCTGTCCCGGTAGGACAGTCTTACTCGAGATGATAGTATGCTATCTGGTTTATCTTTATCATCGTGTACTGCTTTAGGTGACCTGACAGGTCACTATTACACGTTGATAGAGCCCCTAGGATTCTTGCTTGACCACCAGCAGTATGAGGGCAATCATATAAGTGGGAGCTGGGGGTCTATAAGCACATCCTTAAAAGGTCCCTAGTCGTAGGAGTTTCGAGACAGGGCATCGATACTCCAGAGTAGACTAGTGTATACAGTCGAGACCCCGACGAGGGGCGGTGGCCGGTCTCACAAGCCACTGGTGTAAGTTGGATCACCTAAGATGTATACAGGTGCTCATTGGGTTATGAGTACACCGGACAGGACTCGCCGGGAACATGCTAGTTGGTCTTATACCAGACGTCAGATAGCAGTTCCCAGATGACATGTGTATGGTTAGTTCATCGACCTGAGGATCGTCATTTGTCTCGTGTGAGTTCCCACTGTACTTTGATTACTACCCTACCACGCTCAAAGGAGACGTGCAAACAGGTTTTAGTTGGGTACAGTCCCGAGCCACATGGAGGAGTGAGCGTATCTTCTGTAGGGTTCCTAGGCACGCTAGTGAGGTCTCACAAGGCATCAATCATGCCAATTTCAAAAAATCTAGGTGCCGAGAAACCCGACTACGGACCGTTGGCTAGAAATCTAGGCGAAAAACAATCTAGTTAACAATTAACTAATGGGAAACGGAAATACAACCTTTGTAGATCCGGTCCTCCACCTCCACGGCTCCGAGATGAGGTCCTCTCCGCTGTCCAAATCAAATCCGGGCTCTAGCGTCGACTTCATCGGAGAACGAGCGGGCAAGGTCGTCGGCTTCGTGCCGAAGATGATCTACGTCGAGGCATCGCTAAATCAAGCTCCGACTTCACCAAGTCCAAAAACTTGTGAAGAGAACACACTCTACTACTTGGCAAGAGCTAGAGGAAGAAGAAATAGGAAGTGGGTAGACTTTAGAATTGGATTTCTCACTTTTTTCATCAATCCACCATTGATGAAGAAAGATTTTCTTCAAGGAAGAAGATGAAGAAGAAGAAGATTATCATTATGATAAGATTAATTTTAATAGACAAGAATATGATACTTATCATAATTTTTACCAAAGTTAGGTGTAGAGAAAAGACCATGGTTAGAGTTGATGGTTAGGTTTAGGAAAAGAACAAGAATGGTTATGCTTTCAACACTTCAAGAAGTTTCCACTAAATGAAAAAATAAGCCACCATTCCTTTTAATTTCCATAATGAATAAATAATCAAATAAATAAATAAGAAATTTAAACACAACCCTAACCATTTACTTAACCAAGGTTTAAACTAAACATACACCTAATCAAGCATGTATCATCAAACATGATACAAACAAATGCACAAAAAATATATCACATATACAATGTGCATATCAAGTGAGAAAATCCTTTTAAAGTGAACCAATACTAGTTAATGAAAAGTAATATATCAAATATATAATTACACATTAAATCATTAAATCAACACTTGATTCAATGATCCGGTCATATCGCACACAACCGACTAGTATACAATGTATCGGCTTATCGAATCAACGCTTGAATCGATAACTAGGTTATATCGCATACAACCATTCGATACATTCATCGCGAGAATCGAATACAGTATCACATACTGGTATTATTCTCGGTCCCGCACATATCTCATATGCACTCCTATTTCGATTCGCTTGAGCCAGGAAACCTCTGTGTAGGACTCTAAAGACTCGTCAATACGCTGGCAGCAGATAACGATCATATCAAGCATCCACAAGCCGCAAGCGGTCTGCTAAACGTAACGGCCACCCGGGTATTGAGCGATCTGAAGATCGACGAGCAAGCCCGCTCACACTCCAGTGAATCCAACCAGTAACACTACCGTACAGTCCGGTCTGATCGTCTGATATGTCGCATATCTTGCCTAGGGGTGGTAAACGTCAGACCCCAATAGCTCGATAAGTCGTGTCGATATGAGGCTCATAACGGGTCGAGAAACTACTGGTAACACTTACCAGCAATTCTCTGATCAGCCCTGGCCAGGGACTTCCTGTTATAGCCAATCGAACACAGCGCAACATCAACCCCCTATACCGGGAGAGACGAATCCCCTCCTATCGCTCATTGCCTCCATGTGACTCAGGACTGTACCCAAAAACCACCATTTTGCACGCCCTCTTAGACGTGGTAAGATGGAAATTAAAGCACAGTGGGAACCACACAAGACTCTATGACGATCTCGGGTCAACAGACTACTCT
This sequence comes from Agapanthus africanus, assembly GCA_030015575.1. Taxonomy (NCBI): domain Eukaryota; kingdom Viridiplantae; phylum Streptophyta; class Magnoliopsida; order Asparagales; family Amaryllidaceae; genus Agapanthus; species Agapanthus africanus. Next base: position 63,043,567 of record JASDDO010000029.1, read on the forward strand.
GTACCAGTGTCACCAGAGAACTGCCATCTGACGTGAGGTATAATACCATATGGGAGTTCTCGGCGAGTCCGTCCAGTGTACCCAGTCTCTACTGAGCACCCGTATATCATCTCCGATGTCAAACACCAATGGATATGGGATCATCCATCGCCCATATGTATGGGTCGAGAAGCTACACGCTAGTCTACTCTGGTATATCGATGCCCCGTCTCGATACACCCACAACTAGGGACTTTGAAGGATGTACTTATGGACTACCATGTCCCCACTAGTATGATCCGCATCACAGTCCAGGTAGTCAAGTACACATCCTAAGGGCTTTACCAACATGTAATAGAGAGACAATCTGTGTACACGTTAAGGTAAAGAGCAACCAGATAGCATACTATCATGTCGAGCAAGAAAGTCCTCTCTATATATGTCCCAGCATCCACTACAATATACATCCAATGTACAGTAATGGCCTCTAGGGCATACATATAACTAACAATCTCCCACTTGCACTAGGGCCATCTGTAGCAGTGGTTGTAGTATCTCATACTCAACCATCCCATAATAGTCTCTATCTGGGAATAGGCCTTCGTGAGTGGATCCGCCGTGTTGTCCTCTGAGTCTGCTCTCCTAACCTTGATCACCTGGAGATCAACCATCTCCACGATCAGGTGATACTGCCTTAGAATATGTCTGGATCACTGATGGGACCTGCGTTCCTTGGCATAAGCCACAACTCCATTGTCACACAACGGGAGGAACATAGTTCATCTCATGAACCAATATACACCCAAACAGCCTCTTTGGTAGCATCTTAAGTAGCGATGTATCCCGCCTTTATCTTCTAGTATGCCACGGTATCTAGCTTGGAACTCTTCCAACATACCGTCCCTCCACTGAGGGTAAAGACAATGCCTGTGACTGACATTCAGTCGTCTTTATCACTCTGGAACACTTCCAGTGATTCTCCCCAGGATCAATTGATACTATCTCACTTCAACAAGTGAGAATCCTAACATCCATTTAGATCTATCTCATAGATCCAAAATCCAGGAGTTAGTAGGTATCATTATGATCCTATATGGAGAATCATTGTGATAAACGGAGATTGACCGAGCTTAGCATAGGAAACTCCTTCCCTATCAAGAGTATGTCATCCACGTACTCTACGAGGATCGTCACCATACTCCCTACTACCCTTTTTATTTATACAAGGTTCATCTACCATTTTGATGATGTCAACTTCTTTGACTAATCCATCAAAACAGATGTTCCAACTCCGCGATGCCTGCTTTATCCTATATAAAGCATCTTGCACACGTTTCCGCTGCTCGCACTGTCTACGAAGCCCTCTGGCTGTGTACTTATAGACGCTCTCTTCCAAAACATCATTTAGAAAAGCAGTCATGACACCCAACCACCAGATATCGTAGTCATGGTATGTAGCCGTGGCAAGTAGGATCTGGATGGACTTAAGCATAGATCCTTAGAAAAGGTTTCAACATAATCCATACCTGGTTAATGATGCAAACCTTTAACAAGTCTAGCTTTGAAAGTCTCAACTTTTCCATGTACACCAAGTAATCTTCTCAAGATATACTTGCTCCTGATGGGGATTTAACCCTTCAGATATTGCAACCAAAGTCCATACTTTGTTGGTGTATAAGGATTCCATCTCAGTTCACTAAGCATCCAGCCATTCTTACAGAGTCCCACTCCTGATGGCCAGCTCGAAGCTAGTTGGGTCATCATCTCATGATGCATTCCTCGCTCCCACTGTCATAGAGAAACCAAAGTATCTCTCAGGTGGGTGAAGAACCCTACTAGATCGGCGGAGAGGCTGAGGTTCGTTGGTTTCTACTGAATCCTCTGGTTGTACCAAATCATCTGCTGTAGTTTGTATAGCTGGAACACTTCCAGTTCTACATAACAGACCATGCCTCGAGCTTGTCCGGATTTTGCTTTTAGACATAGGCCGGACAACCCCAAATCTTAACTAGCTTAAGACATGGGCTCTTCCCTTTCCATATCTCATATGGAGTGGTAGGCAACTGATTTGATTCGAACCTATTCAATAGGTATGCAGCTTCTCAAGTGCATAACCCGTAAAGGAAAAAGGTAACTCAGTATTACTCATCATAGAGCACACCATATCAAATAGGGTGTATCTGCTCCGCCCCGATATACCATCGTGCTATGGTGTATACGGAGGAGTAATGCTGAGAGAGAATCTCATTCTCCTTTAGAATAGTCCAGGAATTCCGTGCACAAGTATTCTCCTCCTTGATCTCATCATAGGATATAATACTTATACCCGTATTCTGGTTCTCTACTTCTCGCTTATATTCTGTGAATATCTCAAAAGGTTCGGACTTGTGTTTTAACAGGAACATAGGTCTGAATCTCGAAAGATCATCAGAGAATGTAATGAAGTATAAAGAACCAGTCCTGGCATGTGTAGACAGGAGACCTTACATACATCATCATGTATCAGTCCCAAGAGTTCATTAACTCTTTCTCTGTTTCCAGTAAACGGAGCTATGGTCATCTTATCTTTGTGACATGACTGGCGAGTTTCACAAGATGTAAATTCAAACTGATTTAAATATGCATCTATATGTAACTCCAGCTAGTCGAGTCGCATTGATATGACCTAGTCTACAATGCCTCAAGAAGGATCCGTTCATTTCTGAACTCTTCCTCTTGTGTGTGTTTCGTATACTAAGAACTGTGGTTTGATTTAGAACATTAATCCTTTTAGATAACGTGCCTGAACCGATCAACTTTTGATATAGGAAATGTTCAAAACATTATCCAACAATACAAAATTTTATCATTTCTTTACTAATAAAGAGACTGATATGATTTTGTATATCAGGTTCGGTATCTAATAACATTCGTTCAGAATCAATGTATTGGTAATACATGGTGACAGTAACCAACAGACTTGGCTGCAACACTTGCCCCGTTTTCTGCCTCATGAAACTTATCACCCGTTCTCAGTTCTCTACCTTTCTGTAGCTCTATGTAACTGATTACATATCTGGGATCCTGATCTGGTATCACATACCCAGGACGTAAAGGATACTGAGAAACAGTTCTGTATAATGAACACACCCGAAGATGATGCATCAGCATGCACTCTCTTCGTTTGGGCGGCATGGGAAATCTGGTATTCCCCAATTTCCTGCTCTGTCTTATAACAATTATAAGTTGGAGCGGGACCAACGTTCCCCAGCTCAGTATAACAAGCGGGTTCGGTCAAATTTCCGTATTATTATCTTGATTAAGGCGTGATATGGTCGCTACCTGGAGAGAGAGAGAAGAAAACACTCAGCGTGCGCTCTTGCAAGAATAGATTGGTTATTATTTTATCTAATCAGGATGGCTCCCACTGCTTTTTATCAAATCTTCCTTCAAACCCTAAAAGGAAAGATTAGCCGGGATTAATTACACACTACAAGTTCGTCAATCTTTCAGCCAGGCCAGTGTCGGTACTTTGAGGGAGGTCCCCCGTGCTTTCGCACGAACCTAATTATTGTAAACCTCGTTTTCCCAGAGGCGTAACCCCGTTGACACCTTTCTAGACACCTACTTGATCGGCTAATTGTAATGTATAAAACTCTCCCAGGAGTAACTCTTACTCGCAGCGGGTATCGGGATCCAACTATCTCATAGAAGGTATGCAATCTCATTGCAAATTTCAACACTTGAAATTCCCGATAATATTTTGCCCCTAGCTCGCTATGACCTTGACGGAGGCCAAACAACCCATAGTCCGCTAGTCAAGTTCAACCCGTCATTTCCTGATTGAATTAAACCCACCCGCACGACCCTTGAAGGAGGCCAAACAACGCCGTACGAATACCCTAATCCAATCGCATCATATGCTAGCAGATAAGCACTAGTTAGCTACCGTACACTACGCCTTGACGGAGGCCAAACAACCGCAGCACGAATACTAACTAGTACGTATCTGAAGTGACGGAGGGCTACGACAGGTTTTTCTGAAAACCTATTGCGTAATGAACTTGATATCGTTGTAGGATCGAATGAATTTTGAAATGGAGTGTTTTTGAGGCTTTTCTAGTTTTGCTAAAGGAGTCACTCCCGGTGAAGGGATTGTCGGTCCTTTCCTCGTCGAATGAGGTGCGGGATATATCATATATATCGCTGTGCAAAGCAAAAACACTTAAAAGCATTCAAAAGACAAACCGAGTGTGTAGCATCTGCCAGTTATTGCTAAAGGAGTCACTCCCGGTGAAGGGATCTCGGTCCTTTCCTCATCGAATAAGGTGCAGGATATATCATATATACCGCTGTGCAAAGCAAGAACTGTAGCTACCTGTTTTATTTTGAAATTCGATTCTACAACATCTTAGGTTTCTTTTATTTCATTAATTAGATTAATGAAGTCCCATCATTAAAAGTACCTAAACATCACAGATAAATACGACGTACACTTATGCCATCCGCATTCGCCTCGATGTCCCCTCATGCACCGTTAGGTTAGGTAACTAACGACAGAGCAGGGCAGGGCTAGCGCGGGTGTAAAACATAAGTAACGTCTATATAATATATCATATATACTATATACTATATCTATCACAGAACATCACATGATCACATCACAGATATCGCAGCAGAAGAATCATATGAAATATTGGATATACTAGGACGTCCGTGTTTTCAATATGAGCCAGTATAAAACACGGATTCCACGGTCGTGATGAATAGCCAAACCCACACCCCTAGACCCCTACGAGAGCGGCAAGCAACCCTACCAATTCTAGAGTTAGGAGACCCGGACTCGACTCCTCGAGTTGGTCTCCCACTGGACTCCAGAACCCGGTTACTTGTGCTCCCCTCCTTGGGTCTATCCTAGTGCGGAAAAGTAAATAATATACATCAACGGTGACAACTTCCGCAACCTGGAAGCGCCTCAAATAAAAGAATATTACATACAAGTTTTTACATGAATGAAAATGAAAAACACTCATCTCACATAAAACCCCCCGGCTATTCAAACACGACGATCCAATATAACATATCCAGCAACACATAACATCACATGTCATCAACGTAAGTAAACATGCGCATCCCAATTGTCGTTGACATATAACAACGAAACCGGCGATATCACATATTACACTTACGGTCACAGAAAAGAAAGTGTAAAACTACAACAGTTGGAATCCGCAACCACCTCAGACATCGCATGCCTGACCAAATGAATTACTTAGACATCGCATGCCTAACAATTATAAACCCCGCATTTTAGTCTCAAAATCGAAAACACTTTTCAATATCAAGTCGGGCAATTCAACAAGATTCCTGACATCCTGATCGAATGCTCGTCGCAAACTTCAGTAGACGGCCACACCCCCGATACCGTCGACGAAGTGAACCAAGGCGGAACACCGCTACCGCGAGCACCCGAACGGATGCTTTCGGCGACGGGGTTCTCCTACAGTCACTTGGTCGGGGCTATGGAGTGAGGCTGTCTATTAAGTTTACCCGGCGAGTATCCGCGTACACTACGTGATTGCGACGGACTTTTGATCACATCAAAATTCCGTGGCAACAGATCAAGTGAGACTAAAGTGCTATGTTTATAACATTCATTCAGTTATCACATAACTATTGTGAATTCCAATTATTGTATCCCATTCGAGATAAACAGAAAATGTTAAACTTTTCGATCGAACAGTCAAACACCCAAGTTTTCCCGATACAGCTCAACACATGAAATAAGTCTAACAACATTCAGTTCGTGCCTCAGTACCGACGGTCCAGCCGTAGAAGGGTCAAGCCAACGCCTCACATGTGGCACGCCGTACTGCCCCAAACCCGAAGGTTCAAAGGGCAGTTCAAGACGGTCACATAATCGAGTTAAGGTTTGTTGTCTTGTAGAGGGTCCATCACGTTACTTGCACTACTTAGAACGTCGTTAAACTACGGAAAAATCCAACACTTGGAAATTTCCCGACAGGGGAAAAATTGGGTATTTTTATCCGGTCGAACTTTTTAACATATTCTATAATTTATCCGGAAAGCCACACAGACAAAATTCGATACTCCGATCGAAACACCGAACCCCCAAATCAACTCCAGAAAATTCAACTCTTGAATAAATATTAAAAATTCCCAGGAAAACCACCACAGAAAAATGAGAATTACTATGAAAATTAAAATGCACAAAACGACAAAGCAGCCGCTCATCCGCCGCACGAGCCATGCTCATGCCGCGGATCCGCGGCTCTTTGATGGAATTACGAGCACGAATTTCACAGTAGCTCTTAAATTCACCTGCTGATTTTTCTGCATATTTTTAATGTTGAAAAACTCACTGTTTTCAAAAAAGGACAGAGAGCAAGTTTGGTTTGGGGTTTCGGGTTCGTTCGGACTTCAAATTCAGTCTAGACTTCGCCTAAGGCTCTAGCTAGGCTCTGATACCACTGTAGGGTTCCTAGGCAAGCTAGTGAGGTCTCACAAGGCATCAACCATGCCAATTTCAAAAAATCTAGGTGCCGAGAAACCCGACTACGGACCGTTGGCTAGAAATCTAGGCGAAAAACAATCTAGTTAACAATTAACTAATGGGAAACGGAAATACAACCTTTGTAGATCCGGTCCTCCACCTCCACGGCTCCGAGATGAGGTCCTCTCCGCTGTCCCAATCAAATCCGGGCTCTAGCGTCGACTTCATCGGAGAACGAGCGGGCAAGGTCGTCGGCTTCGTGCCGAAGATGATCTACGTCGAGGCATCGCTAAATCAAGCTCCGACTTCACCAAGTACAAAAACTTGTGAAGAGAACACACTCTACTACTTGGCAAGAGGTAGAGGATGAAAAAATAGGAAGTGGGTAGACTTTAGAATTGGATTTCTCACTTGTTTCATCAATCCACCATTGATGAAGAAAGGTTTTCTTCAAGGAAGAAGATGAAGAAGAAGAAGATTATCATTATGATAAGATTAATTTTAATAGAAAAGAATATGATACTTATCATAATTTTAACCAAAGTTAGGTGTAGAGAAAAGACCATGGTTAGAGTTGATGGTTAGGTTTAGGAAAAGAACAAGAATGGTTATGCTTTCAACACTTCAAGAAGTTTCCACAAAATGACAAAATAAGCCACCATTCCTTTTAATTTCCATAATGAATAAATAATCAAATAAATAAATAAGAAATTTAAACACAACCCTAACCATTTACTTAACCAAGGTTTAAACTAAACATACACCTAATCAAGCATGTATCATCAAACATGATACAAACAAATGCACAAAAAATATATAACATATACAATGTGCATATCAAGTGAGAAAATCGTTTTAAAGTGAACCAATACTAGTTAATGCAAAGTAATATATCAAATATATAATTACACATTAAATCATTAAATCAACACTTGATTCAATGATCCGGTCATGTCGCACACAACCGACTAGTATACAATGTATCGGCTTATAGAATCAACGCTTGAATCGATAACTAGGTTATATCGCATACAACCTTTCGATACATTCATCGCGAGAATCGAATACAGTATCACATACTGGTATTATTCTCGGTCCCGCACATATCTCATATGCACTCCTATTTCGTTTCGCTTGAGCCAGGAAACCTCTGTGTAGGACTCTAAAGACTCGTCAATACGCCGGCAGCAGATGATGATCATATCAAGCATCCACAAGCCGCAAGCGGTCTGCTAAACGTAACGGCCACCCGGGTATTGAGCGATCTGAAGATCGACGAGCAAGCCCACTCACACTCCAGTGAATCCAACCAGTAACACTACCGTACAGTCCGGTCTGATCGTCTGATATGTCGCATATCTTGCCTAAGGGTGGTAAACGTCAGACCCCAATAGCTCGATAAGTCGTGTCGATATGAGGCTCATAACGGGTAGAGAAACTACTGGTAACACTTACCAGCAATTCTCTGATCAGCCCTGGCCAGGGACTTCCTGTTATAGCCAATCGAACACAGCGCAACATCAACCCCCTATACCGGGAGAGACGAATCCCCTCCTATCGCTCATTACCTTCATGTGACTCGGGACTGTACCCAAAAACCACCGTTTTGCACGCCCTCTTGAACGTGGTAAGATGGAAATCAAAGCACAGTGGGAACCACACAAGACTCTATGACGATCTCGGGTCAACAGACTACTCTGTACCAGTGTCACCAGAGAACTGCCATCTGACGTGAGGTATAATACCATCTGGGAGTTCTCGGCGAGTCCGTCCTGTGTACCCAGTCTCTACTGAGCACACGTATATCATCCATCGCCCATCTGTATGGGTCGAGAAGCTACACGCTAGTCTACTCTGGTATATCGATGCCCCGTCTCGATACACCCACGACTAGGGACTTTGAAGGATGTACTTATGGACTACCATGTCCCCACTAGTATGATCCGCATCACAGTCCAGATAGTCAAGTACACATCCTAAGGGCTTTACCAACATGTATTACAGAGACAATCTGTGTACACGTTAAGGTAAAGAGCAACCAGATAGCATACTATCATGTCGAGCAAGAAAGTCCTCTCTATATATGTCCCAGCATCCACTACAATATACATCCAATGTACAGTAATGGCCTCTAGGGCATACTTATAACTAACATCTTCAGGGGTTCGTCTCTCCCGGTATTGGGGGTGAGGTCGCGCTGTGTCTAGGAGAGCCACTACACAAAGCCCTCGGCCGAGACAGGAGATTTACTGGTAGGTATTCCAGCAGTATCTCAGGGTGTTCTGGGCTACACTCCGACACGACTTGTACCGCTTTTGGGGGTCTGACTTTTACCAACCCCCTAGGCCCGCCATGCGATGCTCGTAGACGAACGGAACGGACTGTACGGATATTTTCACTGACAGGCTCAGTTGGGTGTCAGGCTGAGTTCGCTCACAGAAGTCCCTTTTGGTCAATACCTGATAGCCCGTTACGTATTGGCTTATACCACTGACGTGCTAGTGGTTAAATCTACAACCAAGGTGTTGACGAGTCTTTAGAGTCCCCCACATTCAGTTACTCAAGTTTTTGGGCGAAAAGCTGTCGAGGCCGTATGGAGATATGGCAAGGTCCGATCAGATACGTGCGGTATTGCACGGATCAGGATCGGACAGTTTGTACTAGAGGCCGTATGGATATATGGCAGGGTTCGATCAGATACGTGCGGTATTACACGGATCAGGATCGAACGGATATTACTAGCCGGCTTTGGTTTAAGCCGGATCCTACTATAGTACAGTGTAGATTTTGTCTCGTTGCTTTTGTATTTCGGTCGGAATACAAATGCGGGTGTGTATGCACAGTATCGGGGTTTTCCTATAATTTATTACGGGACCAGTTTTCTGGAGTTGCCAGTTTGCTTTCCGTTTCGGCCGATTTCCTTTGTATCGTTCATTGGCCGAAGATTGGTGGAGGAGGGCTTATTTGCATTGTTGCAAATAAGTATTTGTGGAGGGTGTTCTTTGCATTTTGTTGTTTCATGATGGAGCCCCATCCCTTGACCTTTCTTGAGTTCATGATTGCTTGACTTTGTGAGGTGATGATGAGGTTGTTGGAGTGTTAGTTTAGGCTTGTGATCATTTCTTTTGATGATAACCTTTTCTTCCTCTCACTTGGATTATGCTCTTGATTCACTCTCTTGAGTTTGGGCTCTCTCTCATTCACTCCTCCCTCGCAAGATGCATGGCCTGCCACTCCCTTTGGAGGCTGTCCAAATATTTGCGTGTGGGTATTTGGTTCATTTCATGCTCCAAAAATATCTCCAAGTTCCTCCACATAGTTCTTGTATCATCCCTCCACCAAAATGGCACCTCCCACAACCCCAAAATGAGACATAGTAATCCACACTATATTCTACTGCAAATCTTGGGCACGTCGACTAGCCAGCTTTGTGCCCGAGTTGCCTCGGCATTGAGGTGGGAGCCCGTAAAAGATGCAGACGATGTGGTGCCCTTCCGGCAAGGAGGCGACGACCGGAGTTTCCGCAGGAGATCGGGACGATGACGAGAAGACCGGAGGACTCGGATCAGTCGGTATATCTCTATTCCCATCTTGTAGTTAGCTAGGACTAGTTAATGGTTCGATCCGGGTTTTAGTGCGCGGTGGTGCCGGTTTGCTAGTTTGCAAAATTAAAGTTTATCACCGCTTCCGCATTTGGCCTCGGGATGGAGGCCGGGGCGTCGCCGTGCACTTACAGTCTCTGACACAGCGCGATACCAACTCCCAATACCGGAAGAGACGAATCCTGTCTAACCGCCACTGCCTCCAAGTGCTCGGGACTGCACCCAACTGCTACCTGTTTGCACGACTCCTTTGAGCCGTGGTAGGGTAGCAATCTAAGAACAGTGGGACACACTCGAGGCGAAGTAGCAGTGTCAAGTCTGCGGACTATGCTGTACTCAAGTCACCTGGGAACTGTTAACTGACGACGGGTATAATACCAACCAACAGTTCCCCTGTGAGTCATGTTCAGTGTACCCGTAACCCACCGAGAACCTATATACTATCTCCAGTACGATGTACTGATAGCTGTGGGACAGACCATCTCCCCAACTGGGATGAGAAGCGTACACATTAGTCTACTCCGGAATATCGATGCCCTGTCTCGATAATCCAACGACCAGGGACCTATATAGGATGTTGGTTATAGACTACCCAGCCCCCACTAGTGCGACTGCCATCACAACGCTGGTAATCAAGCAAAGATCCTAATGGCTTTACTAATATGTATAAGTGATACGTTACAAGAAACATATGCTTATATTAAAGTAGACAAAACCAAGTAGCATACTACTATGTTTAGCAAGACTGTCAATACAAGTGTGAATATCCCAAGCTTCCATTAAGTAATATATAATCTAGTATGATACAATAATGGCCCCTAGGGCATATACACTAACAATCTCCCACTTGCACTAGGGCCATGTGCTGGCATATCGCAGACCTATCATCTCGAATAGCCTCTCGAACTGCGTCTGAGGAATGGCCTTTGTGTATGGATCAGCAGTATTATTCTCTGTATCTACTCTCTTTACCTCGATCTCTCGGCGATCTACGATCTCCCTGATCAGGTGATACTGCCTTAAGATGTGTCTGGACTTCTGATGGGACCTGGGTTCCTTCGCTAAAGCTATAGCGCCGTTGTTGTCGTAATACAGAGGTATTTGACCAACACTGGTTGGAACCACCTGAAGATCTGTGAGGAACTTCTTCATCCATACAGCTTATTTTGCGGCATCGCAAGCATCTATGTACTCCGCTTCCATCGTTGAGTCAGCAACGGTTTCCTGCTTGGAACTCTTCCAACAGACCGCCCCTCCATTGAGGGTAAAGACAAAACCCGACATGGACTTGGAGGCATCCTTGTCAGTCTGGAAGCTGGAGTCGGCAAAGGCCTCGATCTGGAGGTCTTTTCCGCCATACACCAAGAACATCTCCTTAGTCCTCTTCAGGTACTTAAGAATGTTCTTTACTTCTATCCAGTGCTTCTCCCCTGGGTTTGCCTGATACTGGCTTACAACGCTCAATGCGTATTCTACATCTGGTCTGGTACATAACATCGCATACATTATAGAGCCTACCGCAGAAGCGTAGGGTATAATCGACATGCGATCCCTTTCCAAATCAGTCTTTGGAGACATCTCTTTGGAGAGGGTGATTCCGTGACAAGCCGGTAGGGTACCGCGCTTAGAATCATCCATACTGAATCTCTTCAATATGGTGTCAATGTACCTAGACTGTGAAAGTCCCAACATCCTCTTTGAACTATCACGATAGATCCGGATCCCCAGAATGTAGGTGGCATCACCTAGGTCTTTCATAGAGAATTTCTGTGATAAGAATCTTTTGACTGACTGTAACATAGGAATATCATTTCCTATTAGGAGAATGTCATCCACGTACAAGACGAGGAATACTATAGCTCTCCCTACAATCTTACTGTATATGCATGGTTCATCTGGATTTTTGATAAAGTCGAATTCTTTGACAGCATCATCAAAACAGATGTTCCAATTCCGCGATGCCTGCTTTAGACCATAAATGGACTTAAGCAATTTGCTGTTGGAGATAGTGCCCTCATAGTCAATTATTGGATCGCAGGTACGTGATTGCAATAATTGCGGAGGACCTATACCGGTAGGACAGTCTTACTCAAGATGATAGTATGCTATCTGGTTTGCCTTTATCAGTCGTGTACATGTTCAGGTGACTGATTACATGTGACACTTTGATAGAGCCCTCAGAATCTTGCTTTACTACCAACAGTATGATGGCGATCATATACGTGAGAGTTGGGTAGTTTATACGCATATCCTTAATTGTTGTCCCTAGTCGTGGGAGTTTCAAGACAGGGCATCGATACTCCATTGTAGACTAGTGTATACAGTCGAGACCCCGACGAGAGGCGGTGGCCGGTCTCACAAGCCACTGGTGTCAGTTGGATCACCTAAGATGTATACAGGTGCTCATTGGGTTATGAGTACACCGGACAGGACTCGCCGGAAACCTGCTAGTTGGTATTATACATATCGTCAGATAGCAGTTCCCTGGTGACATGTGTACAGGTTAGTTCATCGACCTGAGGTCGTCATTTGTCTCGTATGAGTTCCCACTGTGTTTTGATTTCTACCCTACCACGGCTCAAAGGAGTCGTGCAAATAGGTAGTTTTTGGGTACAGTCCCGAGCCACATGGAGGCACGTGAGCGGATCGGCAGGGGATTCGTCTCTCCCGGTATTGGCGGCGAGATCATGCTATGTCTAGGAGAGCCATTACACATAGCCCACGGCCGTGGCAGGAGATTTACTGGTAGGTACTCCAGTAGTATCTCAGGGTGTTATTGGGCTACACTACGACACGACTTATACTGCTATTGGGGGTCTGACGTTACTAGCCCCATAGGCAGATATGCGATACTCATAGACGAATGGACCGGACTGTATATACATTGTCACTGTTAGGCTCAGTAGGGTTTCCGGATGAGTTCGCTCATCGGCCTCCCTTGAGGTCAGTCCATGGGCAGCCGTTACGCATTGCTAGTGCCGCTGACGGTTTGTGGTTAAACCCACTGCCAGGGTACTGACGAGTCATTAGAGTCCCCCACAGAAAGTTTCCCAAGTTCGGGTGAAACGTTGTAGAGGCCGTATGGTTTTATGGCAGGGTTCGGAAAATGCACATGCGTTTACGCACGTGTCAGATTTCGGGCAGATGATACTGGTCGGCTTTGGTTTATGCCGGATTCGAGTATTGTATTGAGTAGATATAATATCTTTGTCTCAGTTGCATTTGTATTCGGTCGTAATACAAATGCGGGTATATTAATACTGTTACGGGGTTGTCCTGAAATTCGTTTCAGGATCACTTTTGGAAGTTGCCAGTTTCCAGTTTTCTATTAGCCGTCTTTTAACATTCGGTTAAAGATGGATTTATCTTTTCTTGGATAAGGATGAGTCGTGTTTCTAGAAGGTTCTAGAGATTGTGAGGTGGCTAATGAGCCATCTTGACATTAATTGGTGCATTAATGACTTGATGATGTGTTATAATGACTCATGCTTTAGGCTTTAATGTTCTTGTTTACTTAAGGATATTTCTTCATGATCTTTTCTCTTATGGTTACCCTCTCATTGCTCCTACCCTCACCTCCCTCTTGGTTTAAACGTGGCCGGCCACCATTGTGTGAGAGAGTGAGAGATTGATTTCATTTTTGGTAGAAAAGACTATAGTTTTAGGGTGCATGGAAATTTCATAGCCTCTTTCATTCCATCACCCGATTCGAGTGGCAACTTCAATAACCGATTGTCCACGGTTTTGGACGAAGTGAGACAAAGTAATCTACTCATATTCTACATCATTCTTGGTCGTCTCTTTTAGCAAACTTGACGACCGAGTTGCCTCGAGTCAGAGGCGGGAGCCCGTTTAAAGAATCGTTGACGTGGTGCCACCTGGACGAGCAGATCGGAGATCGACGAGATCGGAGCAGCCGCAACGGAGCGTGGGATGATGGTTAAAGAACGAAGGACTCGGATCGTTCGGTATAACCTTTCTACACTCTTTACAGTTTGTTAGTTTAGCAATAATGGCAGATCCGGGTTTTAGTATACGATAGTGCCAGTTAAAAAGTTTTTGTTCCGCATTTGGCGTCTGTAGACGGCCGGGGTGCTACCGTAGACTTACACTTGCATACTTTACCGCTGCTCCAACTCTGAATGAATCCCTCTGGATGATCCATATAGACGCACTATTCCAAATTACCATTTAGAAAGGCCGTCTTTACGTCCATTTGCCAGATCTCATAATCGTGGAAGGCAGCAATAGCAAGAAGGACCCGAATGAATTTGAGCATAGCCACTGGAGAAAAGGTTTCGTCATAGTCCAAACCTGGTCTTTGACGGAAACCCTTTGCAACAAGTCTAGTCTTATAGGTTTCAACATGTCTATCTACACCAATCTTCTTTTTGAAGATCCATTTGCATCCTACGGGTTTTATCCCATCTGAAGCAATATCCAAAGTCCATACTTTGTTAGTGTACATGGACTCCATTTCGGTCCGCATTGCATCCAGCCATTTTACCGAGTCGCCGCTCTGAATGGCTTGCTGGAAGCTAGTAGGGTCATCATCATCAACGATGCAATCCTCTCTATCCCCATCTATGAGAAAACCGTAGTATCTCTCAGGCGGATGAGACGGCCTACTACTCCTGCGGAGGGGTGCAGGAATGTCCTGTTCTTCTTGAACTACTGGTTCTACCAAACTTTCAGTAGCAGTTTGTGGTTCTGGAATTTCTTCCAGTTCTATTTCGCTCCCACGTGTTTCCTTTTCTAAAAACTGATATTCTAGAAAATGGGTATTACGAGAAACAAAAACCTTTTGTTCCTCTGCGTAATAGAATAGATACCCCCTGGAGTTCTTTGGATATCCCACAAACTTACATAGTACTGATCGTGCCTCGAGTTTGTCCGCATGCTGCTTTTTAACAAAAGCCGGACATCCCCAAATCTTCAGATACTGAAGATAGGATTTCTTCCCACACCACATCTGATATGGTGTGGTAGGCACAGTCTTGGTGGGAACCTGGTTCAAAAGATATGCAGCTGATTCTAGTGCATATCCCCAGAATGATCGCGGTAACTCAGCGTTACTCATCATGGAACGAACCATATCCAATAGGGTTCGATTCCTCCTTTTCGATACACCGTTGTGTTATGGTGTGTATGGAGGAGTAAACTGAGAGTGAATTCCATTCTCTTTTAAGTAACCCAGGATCTCGGCACTTAAGTATTCACCACCTCGATCAGATCTCAGTGTCTTTATACTTTTGCCTGTTTGTTTTTCCACTTCATTCTTGTATTCTTGGAATTTATCAAAGGCCTCGGATTTATGCTTCATTAAGAAGACTTATCCATACCTAGAGAAATCATCCGTAAAAGTAATGAAGTAGGAATAACCACCTCACGCATGTGTAGACATTGGACCGCACACATCACTGTGTACGAGTCCCAAAAGCTCGCTTGCTTTTACTCCGTGTCCAGTGAACGGAATCTTTTTCTTCTTTGCTTTGAGACAAGATTCACAAGTAGCATAAGATTGATATTCGAACGAATTCAAATATCCTTCTCTATGTAACTTAGTCAACCTTCTCTCATTGATGTGACCTAGTCTACAATGCCATAAGAAAGCCTGATTTATTTTTGGAGACTTTCTTTTAAGTGTGTTCTGGACATTGAAAACCTGAGCTTGACTCAATACGTATATACCGTTATCTAATGTACCGGACCCAATCAGAACTTGATTTAGGTGGATGTTAACTACATCGCTTACGAATGTAAAATCATATCCCTCTCTCGAAAGTGAGGACACTGATATGATATTACAAGTCATACTAGGTACATACAAACAGTTACGTAGAATCAATATATGCCCACTTATCAAACCTAGGCGATATTCTCCCACGGATTCAGCGTTCACAGTCATTCCGTTTGCAACTGTGAGAGACCAATCACCTACCTTTATAACTCTACGGTTTCTCAGAGCATGTAATGAATTACAGCTATGAGATCCTTCTCTGGTATCTAGTACCCAGGAAGTAGAGTTAATTGAAAAACAGTTCTCAATTACAAACACACTTGAGCCCGTAGCCATAACATGCTTCGTATCCTGGCTACTGGCTTTCAAAGCCCTGCAATCCTTCTGACAATGCCCAATCCCATAACAATAGGAACGGCCCTCTTTTACTATTCCCAGTCCTGAAACTTTTGCCCTTCTATTTCCTTCTACTTCCCTGGTTTCCTTCAGGGTAGAAAGCAAAGACTGTAGAATCAAGTCAGTATCTGACCTGTTCTTCAACGTGGTCTCCAGGTCCTTGAGCTCATCAATATAGCTAGTCATTATAAGGACGTTGTCTCCTACAGATGACCCGAAAGCCAACCTCGCTTGAATTAATTCGTTCAAGGTTTCATATCTTGTGATATGAGATTGCTCTCCATATAAATCTTTATTATGGGGAAAGATGGAAACTAAGTCCATCTTCTCATGCTGCTTCTGGTATATACCATCAACTGAAGCCTACACGAGGCACTTGGCTTTCGCTTTATCCTTTTCCCTTGTCTTACGGATATTTATATCCACGACAGTGGAAACTAGACCTGGGACGGCGGGATCTTGAGTAGTACCCAGGAAGTAGAGTTAATTGACAAACAGTTCTCAATTACGAACACACTAGAGCCCGAAGCCACAACATGCTTCGTATCCTGGCTACTGGCTTTCAAAGCCCTGCAATCTTTCTGACAATGCCCAATCCCATAACAATAGGAACGTCCCTCTTTTACTATTCCCGGTCCTGAAAGTTTTGCCCGTTGTTCGTAAGTCCGAGATTAGTGGCCACTAAGCGACTCTGATGAACAAATAGCTCTCAGCCCTCTCTTCAAGGAATCTACCTCTGACACGAAAGATACGAAGACTTGCGAGGATATCTAGCTGCGTAATCGTACGTTGCCCCGAAAAATCTCGAACTTACGAACAACGGACCGAAATGTCCCTGAACTAACGGGTACGTCGAAGTGTCCCTAAACTGCGTAATCGTACGATTGCTTGCATATCCAATAAAGTTCATCAGTGATCTGGAATGCTTATTATTGCGTCTGACGAATGTACAATATCTATATATGATAGCTATTAGACGTCACTTATGTTTTACACCTGCGCTAGCCCAGCCCCCGCTCTGTCGTTAGTTAAGTAACCTAACGGGTGATGACGGGACCCAGTGGCGAATGCGGATGGCATAAGAGTACGTGGTATTTTCGTTGTTTTCTGCAATGATAGGATAAATGATGAGACACATTATTATAATGCAAAGAAAATAAACTAAATTTCAATCGTTGGAACAAGTTTAAAAGAAACCACTCGGTTATTTTAAAAGAGTAGAATTTTTTAATTGCGGAGCTTTAACCACTCCTTTTAAAAAGTATCAGGTTCCTTCGATTATATCAAGTTCACTACGTTCATGGTTTTGCCAAAACCATTCGTAGCCCTCCGTCATTTCATTTGGGTATTCAGTAGTATTCAAGCTATGTATTTTTGGCCCTTAGTCAAGACATAGTGTTTGGTAGCTGCTGGGGTATTCATTTGTTGCATAGATAGATGTGTTGGTTTGGGACAGTAGTATTACTTTTCTTGGCCCTTAGTCAAGTGTATATACGGGTGGGTTCAAATTAACCTGGATAATGACGGGTAGAACTTGACATGTGACTTATGACATTTTTGGCCCTTAGTCAAAGTCATAAGAGCATGGGGAAAAATCCATATCGGGAGTTTCTAAAGAAACTGAAATTTGCTAGTGTTGCATACCATTTGGAGTTTGATGAATGTTGGTAGGATTCCTTCAACATTATCATACGATGATATTTGGATCCCGATCCTACTGTGAGTACATGCTACTTATCAGGAGATTCGTCACTTAACGATCAATGCTATAAACCAAGTAGGTGTCGAGAAAGGTGTCAGCAGGGCTACGCCCCCAGAGAAAAAAGGTTATTTAATTAAGGAACTTCGCGAAAGCGTTGAAAAACCTCCCTCGAAGTATCGACATTGGCCTGGCTGAACGGTTAAGTAAGTATTGTACGGTGAGAATAATCCTGGCTAATTCTTCTTTTATAGTTTGAGGAAGGATTCGAGAAACAGTGGGAGCCATCCAGTTTAGATAAACTAAAAACCAGTCTAAACTTGCAACAGCATCATGCTAAAGTGTTTTCTTCTCTTTCTCTCATTTGCAGCGACCTTGTGACCACACATAGGTTACATCTAGATAACAATTTGACTGAATCTGAATTATATGACTGGCAAAGGTTTGTCCAGATATCCATTGCCTGTGACAAGCTGGACCACCCTATTACTACTCAAGATCCCGCCGTCCCAGGTCCAGTTTCCACTGTCACGAAAGATACGAAGACTTGCAAGGATATCTAGCTGCGCAATCGTACGTTGCCCCGAAAAATCTCGGACTTACAAGGAGCTTAAGAAGTGAAGGACCGATCTACAAAGGTTGTATTTCGTATTCACTTAGAGATAATTGTTATTTTCTTGCATGTCTTACCCTAATCTTCTAGCAAAGATCTTGTTTAGAGTTATTCGGCACGGCTAAAATTTTAATCGGGCATGGGAGATGCCATGTAGAACCTTCTTAGAGTGCCTAGTAACCCTACAGTGGTATCTGAGCCTAGCTAGAGCATTAGGCGACGTGTATACGAAGTTAAAACTCCGAACGAACCAGGAATCCCCGATTTTACCCCTCTCTGGACATTTTCTGAAAATGTGTTTTTTCCAAATTAAAAATGCTTAAAAAAATCAGCAGGCAATTATATGGAAAACTGTGCAAAACGACAACGTTTGGCGCCCAAAGCGCCGCGGAACAGCGGCAGGAGCAGGCTGCCGCGGCGGTTCCGCGGCCATAAGGTGACGTCACACTTATCTGTTTGCACAATAATAATCATTCCAGATCACTGATGAACTTTATTGTTTATGCAAGCAATCCGCGTTTGCTTTGAGCCTGCAACAAAAGACGGATCACACAGTTGTGATGAATAGCCATTACCCCACCCTAGACCCCTACGAGTACAACAAACTACCCGCCAAGTATCCAAAGTGAAGCGGTCTCCCTCAACAACGTGAGTAGGCCACTAAACACTTTGACGTACCCGGTAGTTTGTGTACCCCAACTTGGGTTTATCCTAGGAGCAAAAAACAGTAAAAATGAAATAATACAACGGTGGCTACAACCGCAACCTGGATGTGCCCCGCAAAATAATATTACAACATATTACAATTACATCGAATGAATGAATATAATAACCCATCTCAAACCCCGGCTAATTATCACAACAGTCCAATACAGTTCATATACACAAACAGTAGAATCATTACAGAAATGTGCAATCCCCTGCCAACCGACATACTAGCAGTTAGAGAAGGTTTACGAACACATTAAACATTACAGATAAAAACCCGATTAGCAAATTAGTTAGAACATCGATCGACAACCTCTTTCCATACTACCCCAAAAGCAAGCCAGCATAGAAGTAACCTGGGTAGAAACAAAATATACAGGAAACCAAAACACCAAAAAATATGAATTACTAAGTAAATCCGAGTCAACTCGGAGTTGACTCGGCGGCGGATCCGCGGCTAAAAGCACTATCTTGCCGCGGGTCCGCGGCCATCTAACCGAGTTGCAATCTCGTATTTTTCCAGAATTCTTATATTCCCCTGATGTGAATTTTAAGGCATATCAAATATTTTTTTCAACACGTTTAAAATTAACAGAAACTGATAGGGGGTTCGGGGTGTTGTTTTCGCGTTTTCTGACGATCGAACTTCTAATTAGTTGCTAACAAGCTAGTATTGGTTTAGTTGGCTCTGATACCACTGTAAGTCCAAATCACGCACCCCACGAACTTGCGGGGAGGCGGAATATATGAAAAACGATTATCAAAGCTTCGTAACACGTACTTGAAAGCATGAATCGCATCTAAACCATTACTAGCAAACTACGAAAGGTTTAACTACTCGGATTCGAAGTTATACCTCACGTTAATTGTCCTTCGGGTCTTAATCGCTGTCCTCCACTCCTCGTAGGATCTTTGGAACGTCGGCACCTCAACGGCCTCCTCGAGTCAAAGACGATCCACCCGAGAGCTCCTACTCCAAGCTTGATCTCTAACTTGAGATAACTAGGTTTCTTTAGTTGCTAATCAAAGTGACCTAGGTGATATAGAGTGAGGTTATGGATTAATTAGTCTATCTAATCCTTGATCTCAACACATGAGAAGGGAGGATTAGGGTTTCAAGAATGAGAGAGCTTGAGGAGAGAGAAGGTGAGCATAAGAATGATATTGAAAAATGAACTCATTAGAATATAACAACCATAACAATTTATCAAATAAATAATATAAATGATTAATCATCATGGTTGATTCATTCACCTTGTGCGATTCATCATATGACTCATTAGCTAAGTAATGCATCATTTAATACCATGGATGAATCACACAAATGAGTCATTAAGCAATAAATGCTTATGCCACCTTAACCCCCAAGTCACCTTGCTTCTAGAAGCTTCCCGGAAAATTACGAGAACGCCACTCCAATCCGTGAAAACACGGAAAAAATTTAGTCTATATAAATCCAATAACCCGATACTAGAATCTGGCTTAAACAAAAGCTGGCTAGTAAAAACTGTCCGAACGTCGTACGTGCGCAAACACACGTACGCGTCCGAACCCTTGTCGTAAAACCATACGACCTCTATATCGTTTCGCCTGGAGCAGGGAAACTCCTTGTGTGGGACTCTAAAGAATCGACACTACGCTGGCAGTGGGTTTAACCACAGACCGCAAGTGGCACTAGATGTACGTAACGGTCTCCAGGTAGATGTCGATATAAAGGCCGATGAGGAAACCCATCCGAACTCCTACTGAGCCTGATGTGACAATCTCCGTACAGTCCGTTCTGTTCGTCTAAGACTATCGCATATCGAGCCTAGGGGCGGCAAGCGTCAGTCTCCTAATAGCAGTATAAGTTGTGTCGGAGCGTAGCCCTTTACACCCTGAGAAACTACTGGATCCTACCAGTAAATCTCGCTTGCCTTGGCCAGGGACATTGCGTAATGGCTCTCTGACACAGCGCGATACCAACTCCCAATACCGGGAGAGGCGAATCCTGTCTAACCGCCACTGCCTCTAAGTGCTCGGGACTGCACCCAACTGCAACCTGTTTGCACGACTCCTTTGAGCCGTGGTAGGGTATCAATCTAAGAACAGTGGGACACACTCGAGGCGAAGTAGCAGTGTCAAGTCTGCGGACTATGCTTTACTCAATTCACCTGGGAACTGTTAACTGACGATGGGTATAATACCAACCAACAGTTCCCTTGCGAGTAATGTTCGGTGTACCTATAACCCAACGAGCACCTGTATACTATCTCCATTACGACGTACTGATGGCTGTGGGATAGACCATCTTCCCAACTGGGATGAGAAGCGTACACACCAGTCTACTCCAGAATATCGATGCTCTGTCTCGATAATCCAACGACCAGGGACCTGTATAGGATGTTGCTTATAGACTACCCAGCCCCCACTAGTGCGACTGCCATCACAACGCTGGTAATCAAGCAAAGATCGTAAGAGCTATAATAATATGTATAAGTGATACGCTACAAGAAACATATGCTCATATTAAAGTAGACAAAACCAAGTAGCATACTACTATGTTTAGCAAGACTGTCAATACAAGTGTGAATATCCCAAGCTTCTATTAAGTAATATACAATCTAGTATGATACAATAATGGCCCCTAGGGCATATACACTAACACACCTCTCTGAAGTCGTTGAAGAATTACAACGACTTGTATCAGAGGTATGAAGAGATGTACTCTCGAACCAAAGTTGATTGAAAGGCTCTGGGAATTACTTTGAATGTCAAGAGTATAGTTGGAGTTCAGTTTCAGGAGATCTTGCCTCTGGAAAACATAGCTAATTTGGGCTAAGATTGGCTCGAATATAGTGTTATACACTAGAGTACACTCATCTATCATGTGCTCCCACGTGATGCAGTTAAAATAGTGTTAAACACTAAGGATGAAGCGCACAAAATAGTGTTAAACACTAAAAGAAAGAAGATTTCACGTGGGGTCACGTGTGGCGCTCGAGTGTTGGGCCAAACTTCTTTTATTTTATTCTCAAAATATGCAAGTAAGTGTTAAACACTTAATCTTTTATGACCATCACGTGTGGACACATGATGGTGCCCATGCATTGGGTATTAATCCCTCAATTTACCCCATTTTCTCTTTTTAAAAGAAGTGTTTGTCAAGGGGTCAAATGGGGACACGTGAGGCACACAAAATCGATTCTGCCCTTTTTATTTTGAGAAGTCTGTTCAAGGGTCACGTGGGGGCACGTGACCTAATCTTATTCTTTCTCTTGTAGTCATTGGAGGGGAGAGTCACGTGTTGCCACGTGATCATGTTGGCTACTTGATCCTTTTATGTGCATGGAGAAATAAATCCCTTGTATAAGAATTAAATTCTCTTATAGGGTTAAACCCTGATTTTATTTAGAGGAATTAAATTCCTATGTGTTTAAAAGAATTAAATTCTTTAAACCCAATTCTCCTTTTAAGCTTTAAATCTGCATGGCAGAATCTCCCCGATAAGAATTAAATTCTCAACTTATGAGAAGATCTGCTTCTGCGGATCTATTACCATGAAGAAGAACTAAGTTCTTGTATTAAGGGTTAAACCCTATCTTTGTTGGAGGAATTAAATTCTTATATGCTTTGTGGGAGAATAGAATTCTCTGAACTTAGGTCTTCCCTCAGGTTTTAGATCTGCATGACAGTATCTCCCCGATGAGAATTAAATTCTCAACTTATGGTGAGATCTGCTTCTGCAGATCTTCAACCAGAAGAAGAACTAAGTTCTTATTTTGAAGAGTTAAACTCTTAATTTGAGAATTAAATTCTCTTTTATTTTGTGGGAGCTTATAGGATGATCTATTTCCCTCTGTTACCTAGGTTTTCTTTCTTTTCTGAAGAGATCTTCTTTTCTCTCTGGAGAATTAAATTCTCTTCTTTTTTTGTATTCTCTCTCTGTTGTTGTATCTCCCCTTCTCTTTTCTTCTTGGGTCCTATTTATACAAGAAAGTAAAGAATCGGTTTGTTCAGCCAATCTCTCCCTGAGAGATTTTGATTGATTTTGTAACCAACATGATCTTTTAGATCATTCGGTGAATTTTATTCACCATTGGATTTTTAATCCAAAAGATATTTTATTTGTTGTTCCTGGAAGATTTTAGGAAAATATTTTCTTATGTAGAATCTTTCTATAAACTGGTGATTTTTTAATCACCATTGGAATTTTAATCCAACGATGCTTCACTTTCAGAGTGCAATCTTTTTGTTTGGAATGTTCTTGAGAAATATTTTCCCAATTAGGGTTTTTGATTCCCTTTTAATTTTGAATTTAATTCTATTAGTTCAGATGGTTTAGGAGTTTATCACGTGTTGGCACGTGACCCTACTTGATAAAGCATTTGATTAGAATTTCAGTTCTATTAGTTCAGAGGGCTCAGAGACCCATCACGTGTTGACACGTGACCCCACTGATTAAGCATTTAATAGAATTTAATTCTATTGTTTTAGAGGGTTTAAGATCCTATCACGTGTTGGCACATGACCCCACTGATTAAGCAATTCTAATTATTTATTTTATTCGGTGCCTACAGGTTTTGCCTGTAACTGGCCACGTGTCTGCACGTGAGACCTGTAGGGTTACTAGGCACTCTAAGAAGGTTCTACAAGGCATCTACCATGCCCGATTAAAATTTTAGCCGTGCCGAATAACTCTAAACAAGATCTTTGCTAGAAGATTAGGGTAAGACATGCAATAAAATAACAATTATCTCTAAGTGAATACGAAGTACAACCATTGTAGATTGGTCCTTCACTTCTTAAGCTCCTTGTAGAAGTCCCATCGCTGCGATCATCGTACTCCTGGACTCTCGGACGGCTCCATGAGAAGAAGGCAACGGTTTTGCTTGAAGTCTTAGAGGCTGAAGATGATCAACGTCGAGGGAATACGAACTCAAGCTTCTACTTCACTAACAAAAGAATTAGTGAAGCAAACACCCTAAACTAAAGTGCTAGTCTAGTAGAGGATGATGAAATAGAAAATGGGTACACTTTAGAATTTCTTTTCTCACTATGTATCTTTCTCTTTATCAAACCGTAGAAAGAATTTGAAGGAGGAAGAAGATGAGCTCAAAATGAGAATGAAAACTAATCAAGAGAGTGAGAGAGCTAACCATGGTGAGTGAGTATCATATACTAACTCATGTAGAGACATAAACATGGCTAATTATAGTGGTTAGGTTAATTAATATCTTAAGTAAAACAAAACTAGTGGACTAAGTCAATGCAACCATAAGCTTCATGAAGCTTCATGCATGTGAGCTCTTTATCCATTTGTTTTAGAATTACTTTAAATATAAAAACCTAAACCTATAATTAGTATGGTATAAGTCTTATACACCCATGATAGTTGTATCAACAACCATGATACAAAAATATGAACACAAATAAATATATATCACATATATATTAAGTTGTGCACAAGTGAAAAAAACAAATGCTTAAGTGAACCAATGTTTGTTAATGTAAATTAGTATATCACATATACAATTATAGACTAAATTATTAAATCAACACTTGACTTAATAATCCGGTTATATCACACATAACGGACAAACATCCAATGTATCGACTTATCGAATCAACCCTTGATTCGATAACCTGGTTATATCGCATATAACCGATTGATACAAACATCGCGAGAATTGAATACGGTATCATATACTCCCATTATTCTCGGTCCCGCACATATCACATATGCGCTCCTATTTCATTTTGCCTGAGCCAGTAAAACCTCTATGTAGGACTCTAAAGACTCGTCAATACGCCGGCAGTAGGTGATGATCATATCAAGCACCCACAAGCTATCAACGGTACTAGCTGGACATAACGGCTACCCCGGTATTGAGCGATCAAAAGATCAGCAAGCAAGCCCGCTCCAACTCCTGCAAAAAGCCTGACAGTGACACTACCGTACAGTCCGGTCTCCTCGTCTGATATGTCACATATCAAGTCTAGGGGTGGTAAAACGTCAGATCCTAATAACCGATAAGTCATGCCGATACGAGGCTCATAACGGGTCGAGAAACTATTGGTAACACTTACAGCCCTGGACAGGGACTTCCCTATAATGGCCAATCGAGCATAGCGCAACATTAACCCCCAATACCGGGAGAGACGAAACCCATCCTATCGCTCATTGCCTCCATATGACTCGGGACTGTACCCAAAAACCACCGTTTTGCACGCCCTCTTGGACGTGGTAAGGTGGAAATCAAAGCACAGTGGGAAACACACAAGACTCTATGACGATCTCGGGTCTACAGACTAGCCTATACCAGTGTCACCAGAGAACTGCCATCTGACGTAAGGTATAATACATCTGGGAGTTCTGGGAGAGTTCGTCCAGTGTACCCAGTCTTCACTGAGCACCCGTATATCATTTCTGATGTCAAACACCAATGGATATGGGATCATCCATCGACCATTTACATGGGTCGAGAAGGTATACGCTAGTCTACTCTGGTATATCGATGCCCCGTCTCGATACACCCACGACTAGGGACCTTGAAGGATGTACTTATGGACTACCATGTCCCCACTAGTATGATCCGCATCATAGTCCAAGTAGTCAAGTACACATTCTAAGGGCTTTACCAACATGTAACAGAGAGACAATCAGTGTACACGTTAAGGTAAAGAGTAACCAGATAGCATACTATCATGTCGAGCAAGAAAGTCTTCCCTATATATGTCCAAGCATCCACTACAATATACATCTCATGTATAGTAATGGCCTCTAGGGCATACATATAACTAACAATCTCCCACTTGCACTAGGGCCATCTGATAACAGTGGTTGTAGTATCTCATACTCAACTATCCCATAATAGTCTCTCTCTGGGAAAAGGCCTTTGTGAGTGGATCCGCCGTGTTGTCCTCTGAGTCTACTCTCCTAACCTCGATCGCCTGGAGATCAACCATCTCCATGATCATGTGACACTGCCTTAGAATATGTCTGGATCACTGATGGGACGGGCGTTCCTAGGCATAAGCCACAACTCCATTGTCACATAATGGTAGGAACGAAGTTCATCTCATGAACTAATATACACCCAGACTTCCTCTTTGGTAGCATCTTTGGTAGCGATGTATCTAGCCTTTATCGTCTAGTATGCCACGGTATCTGTCTTGGAACTCTTCCAACATACCGTCCATTTACTGAGTGTAGAGACAATGCCTGTGACTGACTTTCAGTTGTCCTTGTCACTCTGGAACCCTTCCAGTGATTCTCCCCAGGATCAATTGATAGCATCTCACTACAACTAGTGAGTATTCTAACATCCAATTAGATCTATCTCATAGATCCAAAACCCAGGATTTAGTAGGTATCACTTTGATCCTATATGTAGAATCCTTATGATAAGCGGAGATTGATCGAGCGTAGCATAGGAAACTCCTTCCCTATCAAGAGTATGTCATCCACGTACTCAACGAGGATCTCCACCATACTCTCTACTACCTTTTTGTATATACAAGGTTCATCTACCATTTTGATGAAGTCAACCTCTTTGCCTAACACATCAAAACGGACGTTCCAACTCCGCGATGCTTGCTTTATCACATAAATCATCTTGCACACGTTTCCACTACTGCCATTATCTACGAAGCCCTCTGACTGTGTACTTATAGACTCTTTCTTCTAAAACATCATTTAGAAAAGCAGTCATGACACCCAACCGCCAGATATCGTAGTCATGGTATGTAGCCGTGGCAAGTAGGATCTGGATGGACTTAAGCATAGCTACTTAGAAAAGGTTTCATCATAATCCATACCTGGTCAATGACGCAAACCTTTAACAAGTCTAGCTTTGAAAGTCTCAACTTTACCATGTACACCAAGTAATCTTCTCAAGATATACTTGCTCCTGATGGGGATTTAACCCTTTAGATAAGGCAACCAAAGTCCATACTTTGTTGGTGTATAAGGATTCCGTCTCAGATCGCTAAGCATCCAGCCATTCTTACAGAGTCCCACTCCTGATGGCTAGCTCGAAACTAGTTGGGTCATCCTCTCATGATGCAATCCTCGCTCCCACTGTCATAGAGAAACTGAAGTATCTCTCAGGTCGGTGAGGAACCCTACTAGATCGACGGAGAGGCTGAGGTTCGTTGGAAACTATTGAATCCTTTGGTTCTACCAAATCATCAGCTGCAGTTTGTATAGCTAGAACTCCTTCCAGTTCTACCTCATGTCCACTAATTTCTTCACAAGAAATTCTCTTTCACAAAGGTGGCATGCTGAGAAACAAAACATCTTTTGTTCCCCGGTTTGGTAGAAGATATTCCCTTGCGAATGCTTGGGATATCCAATAAACTTCTACTGAACTGACTTTGCCTCGCGCTTGTCCGGATTATGCTTTTAGACATAGGCTGGACAACACCAAATCTTAACAAGCTTAAGATATGGGCTCTTCCCTTTCCATATCTCATATGAAGTGGTAAGCAACTGATTTGATCGGAACCCTATTCAATAGGTATGCAACTCCTCCAGTGCATAACTCCCAAAAGGAAATAGGTAACTCAGTAGTACTCATCATATAGCACACCTTATCACATAGGGTGTGATTGCTCTGCCCCGATACACCGACGTGTTGTGGTGTATACAGAGGAGTAATGCTGAGAGAGAATCTCATTCTCCTTTAGAATAATCCAGAAATTCCGTGCTCAAGTACTCTCCTCCTTGATCATATCAAAGGACATAATACTTATACCCATTTTGGTTCTCTACTTTCTAACTTATATTCTGTGAATATCTCAAAAGCTTCGGACTTGTGTTTCAACAGGAACATATGTCTGAATCTTGAGAGATCATCAGAGAATGTAATGAAGTACAAAGAACCGGTCTTGGTATGTGTAGACAGGGGACCTTCACACATCAGTATGTATCAATCCCAAGAGTTCACTAACTCTTTCTCTGCTTCCAAAAATTACAGAGCTATGGTCATCTTATCTCTGTGACATGATCGGCAAGTTTCACAAGATGTAAATTCAAAATAATTTAAATATGCATCTATATGTAACTTCAGCTAGTCGAGTCGCATTGATATGACCTAGTCTACAATACCTCAAGAAGGATTCGTTCATTTCTGAACTCTTCCCCTTGTGTGTGTTCTGTATACCAAGAACTGTAGTTTGATTTAGAACGTCTATGCTTTTATATAACGTGCCTGAACCGATCAACTCTTGATATAAGAAATGTACAAAACATTATCCAACAATACAAAATTATATCCTTTCTTTACTAATAAAGAGACTGATATGATGTTGTATATCAAGTTCGGTATCTAACAACATTCTTTCAGAATCAATGTATTCTGGTAATACAGGGTGATAGTGACCAACAGACTTGGCTGCAACACTTGTACCGATTTCTATCTCATGAAACTTATCACCCGTTCTCAGCTCTCTACCTATCGGTAGCCCATGTAACTGATTACATATGCGGGATCCTGATCCGGTATCTCATACCCAGGACCTAAAGTATACTGAGAAACAGTTCTCTGTAATGAATACACCCGAAGATGATGCATCGGCATGCACTTTCTTCGTTTGGGCGGTACGGGAATTCTAGTAATCCCCAATTTCCTGCTCTGTCTTATAACAATTATAAGTTGGAGCGGGACCAACGTTCCCCAGCTCAGTATAACAAGAGGGTTCAGTCAATACATCTGTATTATTATCTTGATTAAGGCATGACATGGTCACTACCTGGAGAGAGAGAGAAGAAAACACTCTGCGTGCGCTCTTGCAAGATCAGATTGGTTATTATTTTATCTAATCAGGATGGCTCCCACTGTTTTTATCAAATCTTCCTTCAAACCCTAAAAGGAAAGACTAGCCGGGATTAATTACACCCTACAACTTCGCCAATCTTTCAGCCAGGCCAGTATCGGTATTTTGAGGTAGGTTCCCCGTGCTTTCGCACGGACCTAATTAAAATAAACCTCGTTTTCCCAGAGGCGTAACCCCGTTGACACCTTTCTATACACCTACTTGATCGGCTAATTGTAATGTGTAAAATTCTCCCAGGAGTAATAATTACTCGCAGCGGGTATCGGGATCCAACTATCTCATAGAAGGTATGCAATCTCATTGCAAATTTCAACACTTGAAATTCCCGATAATATTTTGCCCCTAACCTCCTATGACCTTGACAAAGGCCAACAACCATAGGATGCTAGTCAAGTTCAACCCGTCATTTCTTGATTGAATTAAACCCCCCAGCACGACCCTTGACAAAGGCCAACAAGGTCGTACGACTACCCTAACCCAATCTGCATCATATGCATAAGCAGATAAGCACTAGTCAGCTACCGCACACTACGCCTTGACAAAGGCCAACAAACGCAGCACGAATACTAACTACTACATATCTGAAATGACGGAGGGCTACGACAGGTTTTTTTGAAAACCTATTGCGTAATGAACTTGATATCGTTGTAGAATCAAATAATTTTAAAATGGAGTGTTTTTGAGACTTTTGCTAGTTTCGCTAAAGCGGTCACTCCTGGTGAAGGGATCATGGCTCTTTCCTCGTCGAATGAGGTGCAGGATATATCATATATATCACTGTGCAAAGAAAGAACTAGAAAAGCAATCAAAAGACAAAACCGAGGGGTGTAGCATCTGCCAGTCATTGCTAAAGGGGTCACCCCCGGTGAAGGGATTTCGGCCCTTTCCTTATCGAATAAGGTGCAGGATGTTCTATAAGAAACACCGCGATGCAAAGCAAGAACTATAGCTACCAGTTTTTGAAAATTCGATTCCACAACATCTTTTAGGTTTCTTTACTTTCATTAATCACATTATTGAAGTCCCATCATTTAAGTCACATAAACATCACAGATAAATACGACGTACACTTATACCATCCGTGTTCGCCTCGATGCCCCCTCATGCACCTTTAGGTTATGTAACTAACGGCAGAGCGGGGCAGGGCTAGCGCGGGTGTAAAGCATAAGTAACGTCTATATAATATATCATATATACTATATACAGTATTTATCACAACATATCAAATGATCACATCACAGATATCGCAGCGGAAGAAACATATGAAACATTGGATATACAAGGACGTCCGTGTTTTATTTTGAGTCTCTATAAAACACGGATTCCACGGTCGCGATGAATAGCCAAACCCACACCCCTAGACCCCTACAAGAGCGGCAAGCAACCCTACGAATTCTAGATTTAGGAGACCCGGACTCGACTCCTCGAGTTGGTCTCCCACTGGACCCTAGAACCCGGTTACTTGTGCTCCCCTCTTTAGGTCTACCTATTGTGGAAAAGTAAATAATATACAAATCGTGACATCAACCTCATCCCGGAAGTTCCCCAATAAAAGAATATTACATACATTTAATTTTACATGAATGAAAATAAAAACCCTTATCTCACATAAAACCCCGGGCTATTCAAAACGCGACGATCCAATATAACATATCCAGCAACACATAACATCACATGTCATCAACGTAAGTAAATATGCGCATCCCTATTGTCGTTGACATATAGCAACGAAACCGGCGATATCACATATTACACTTATGGTCGCAGAAAAGAAAGTGTAAAACTACAACAGTTGGAATCCGCAACCTCCTTAGACATCGCATGCTTAACAATTATAAACCCCGCATTTTAGTCTCTATATCGAAAACACTTTTCAATATCTAGTCGGGCAATTCAACAAGATTCCCGATATTTAGATCGAATGCTCGTCACAAACTTTAGTAGACGGCCGCACCCCCGGATGCCGTCGACGAAGTGCACTAAGGCGGAACACCGCTACCGCGAGCACCCGAACGGATGCTTTTGGCGACGGGGTTCTCCTACAGTCACTTGGTCGGGGCTATGGGGCATGGCTGTCTATTCAGTTTACCCGGCGTGTATCCGCGTATGCTACGTGATTGCGACGGAGTTTTGATCGCATCAAAATCCCGTGGCAACCGATCATCTGAGACTAAACTGCTATGTTTATAACATCCAAATTAGTTATCTCATAACTACTTGTGGATTCTAAATATTGTATCACATTCCAGAAAAATAGACAATGTTAAACTTTACGATCGAATAATCAAACACCCAAGATTTCCCAAATAGTTCTCAACACTTGAGGGGAGTTTAAAAACATCCATCACATGCCACAGTACCAATGGTCCAGCCGTAGAAGGGTCAAGCCAACGCCTCACATGTGGCAACGCCGTACGGCCCCAAACTCTAAGGTTCAAAAAGCAGTTCAAGACAGTCACATAATCGAGTTAAGGTTTGTTGTCTTCTAGAGGGTCCATTGCGTAACTTGCACGGTTTAGACGTTCTTAAACTACGGAAAAATCCAACACTTGGAAATTTTCCGGGTCGGGAAAAAGTGAGTTATCGATATCCGTTTGAACTTTTTAATACATTCTAAATTATCCGGAAAAAAACATAGACGAAGTTAAACTTTCCGATCGAATGAATGAGCTCCCAATACAACCCAGAAAACTCAACACTTGAGTATAATTTAAAAATACTCACAAACATCAGGAAATTAATTAGGAACATTACTGTGCAAACAGATAAGTGTGACGTCACCTTATGGCCGCGGAACCGCCGCGGGAGCCAGCTCCTGCCGCTGTTCCGTGGCGCTTTGGGCGCCAAACGTTGTCGTTTTGCACAGTTTTCCATATAATTGCGTGGTGATTTTTTTAAGCATTTTTAATTTGGAAAAAATACATTTTCAGAAATTGTCCACAGAGGGGTAAAATCGGGGGAATACGGGTTCGTTCGGAGTTTTAACTTCATATACACGTCGCCTAATGCTCCAGCTAGGCTCTGATGCCACTGTAGGGTTACTAGGCACTCTAAGAAGGTTCTACAAAGCATCCACCCTGCCCGATTAAAATTTTAGCCGAGCCGAATAACTCTAAACAAGATCTTTGCTAGAAGATTAGGGTAAGACATGCAAGAAAATAACAATTATCTCTAAGTGAATACGAAATACAACCTTTGTAGATCGGTCCTTCACTTCTTAAGCTCCTTGTAGTAGTCCCTTCGCAGCGATCATCGTGCTCCCAGACTCTCGGACGGCTCCATGAGAAGAGGGCAACGGTTTTGCTTGAAGTCTTCGAGGCCGAAGATGATCTACGTCGAGGGAATAAGAACTCAAGCTTCTACTTCACAAACCAAAGAATTAGTGAAGCAAACACCCTAAACTAAATTGCTAGTCCAGTAGAGGATGATGAAATAGGAAATGGGTACACTTTAGAATTTCTTTTCTCACTATGTATCTCTCTCTTTATCAAACCCAAGAAAGAATTTGAAGGAGGAAGAAGATGAGCTCAAAATAAGAATGAAAACTAATCAAGAGAGTGAGAGAGCTAACCATGGTGAGTGAGTATCATATACTAACTCATGAAGAGACATAACCATGGCTAATTATAGTGGTTAGGTTAATTAATATCTTAAGTAAAACAAAACTAGTGGACTAAGTCAATGCAACCATAAGCTTCATGATGCTTCATGTATGTGAGCTCTTTATCCATTTGTTTTAGAATTACTTTAAATATAAAAACCTAAACCTATAATTAGTATGGTATAAGTCTTATACACCCATGATAGTTGTATCAACAACCATGATACAAAAATATGAACACAAATAAATATATATCACATATATATTAAGTTGTGCACAAGTGAGAAAAACAAATGTTTAAGTGAACCAATATTAGTTAATGTAAATTAGTATATCACATATACAATTATACACTAAATTATTAAATCAACACTTGACTTAATAATCCAGTTATATCACATATAACCGACTAACATCCAATGTATCGACTTATCGAATCAACCCTTGATTCGATAACTTGGTTATATCGCATATAACCGATCGATACAAACATCGTGAGAATTGAATACAATATCATATACTCGCATTATACTTGGTCCCACACATATCACATATGCGCTCCTATTTCGTTTTTCCCGAGCCAGTAAAACCTCTATGTAGGACTCTAAAGACTCGTCAATACGCCGGTAGTAGGTGATGATCATATCAAGCACCCACAAGCCGTCAGCGGTACTAGCTGGACGTAACGGCTACCCGGGTATTGAGCGATCAGAAGATCAGCAAGCAAGCCCGCTCCAACTCCTGCAAAAATCCTGACAGTGACACTACCGTACAGCCCGGTCTCCTCGTCTGATATGTCGCATATCAAGTCTAGGGGTGGTAAAACGTCAGACCCCAATAACCGATAAGTCATGCCGATACGAGGCTTATAACGGGTCAAGAAACTACTGGTAACACTTACCAGTAAATCTCTAAACCAGCCCTGGCCAAGGACTTCCCTGTTATGTCCAATCGAGCATAGCGCAACATCAACCTCCAATACCGGGAGAGACGAAACCCCTCCTATCGCTCATTGCATCCATGAGACTCGGGACTGTACCCAAAAACCACAGTTTTGCATGCCTTCTTAGACGTGGTAAGGTGGAAATCAAAGCATAGTGGGAATCACACAAGACTCTATGACGATCTCGGGTCTACAGACTAACCTGTACCAGTGTCACCAGAGAACTGCCATCTGACGTAAGGTATAATACCATCTGGGAGTTCTGGACGAGTCCGTCCAGTGTACCCAGTCTTCACTGAGCACCCGTATATCATCTCTGATGTCAAACACCAATGGATATGGGATCATCCATCGCCCATCTACATGGGTCGAGAAGGTATACGCTAGTCTACTCTGATAAATCGATGCCCCATCTCGATACACCCATGACTAGGGACCTTGAAGGATGTACTTATGGACTACCATGTCCCCACTAGTATCATACGCATCATAGTCTAGGTAGTCAAGTACACATCCAAAGGGCTTTACCAACATGTAACAGAGAGACAATCAGTGTACACGTTAAGGTAAAGAGTAACCAGATAGCATACTATCATGTCGAGCAAGAAAGTCCTCCCTATATATGTCCTAGCATCCACTACAGTATACATCTCATGTATAGTAATGGCCTTTAGGGCATACATATAACTAACAAGACCTGGTCATGTGTGGGCACGCGATGCCTCATTTGGGGGTTTTCATTGCTGCCGTATCTGTGTTTTATTTAATTCCCATAAGGGAAAAAATGCCCCCACAGCGTTGTTCTCACGTTTTTGCACGTGAGTACAATGCTGTAACTTTTGTGGCCGTTGGATTTACCTAGAGAACGGGGAAGATGAACCGTTTCCCATTATGTCATATAAATGTAGAGGTCTCTTCAACAGCGCCTCCATCCCTTCTTCTTCTTCCTTGTTCAATTTCTTTGAGAATTTAATTCCCTTCCCAGAGCTCAGTTCTCTGTTCAAAGAAATTTTTTCAGAGTTTATCTCTGTCCACACAAAAAGAATCCTTTTTCAGGTGATGTTCTTGAACAGCCGAGAAACTTTTTATCAAATTCTATTTGGATTTTAAATCCACACCAAGGGTTTTTTCCTTTAAAAAAGAACTCATCTTTCTCAACTCTAAGAACGCACGATCTTTAGGTAGTAAGCCCCCAATGTTGGGCATCTTTCTCTGATCTTAGGGGATTGATGATGGTACTCATTTTCTTTTGGAATTTAATTCCATTCCAAAGAGCTTAGCTCTGAAAATTTTCTAGGAACTTAATTCCTCTGTTAAAAGGAATTTAATTCCCTCGGAGAAGACTTCTTGAGATTTTCATCTTCAGTTGTTCTTGATGAAACAACAAAAACAAAATTTAGGAGAGATTCTGCTTGATTTGCATAGATTTCATGATGGGGTTTTCCTTGGGGAATGTGTAGAGATGTTTGAAATCCACTATTCATTTATTGTGAATCTTCCTTTTATTCTCATAATGATTACCCTACCTTATTATTAGTGAGCCGCCATATTGATTTTGTGGGGCTTATGTGTTTTGCAACCAATGGTCCCATGAAATAAGCTGATTGTCGTTTTCTTCCACTGTCTATATATATTTATGGATATATATATATATATATATATATGCACGTGTGGGTTTCATTAACAGTTTTCCCTTCCTTTGTTTTAGGAACAATGGCTTCTCTTCCATACTTCCCTTTCACCCGCTCGGAGGCTGCCTTTCCTCAGTCACCGTCTGACGAAGAGGTGATAGCGATGATTAGAGCTCATGACCCAGACTGCGCCAATCTGCTTTTGTGGGGAACCTGATACGGTCATATCATCCGCGGTCGCCGAAGTTTTCTTTGCGAGGCGCCAACAGAACCTCTCCGCCCATTCTTACCGTTGGATCGTCCGCAGACTGCTTTTGCCGTAGAGGTGTCGGATTGGACTCCTACGGGCCGTCTTGAGCCGTCTACAGTTGGGATACCGCACCATCCTTTGCCAGCCATAGATATCTTGGGGCGTCGTATTTGCCAAGGTGAAGCCTAGCCCTGGGGACAAGTCTACAAGATAGGGTTTACCCCTCGCCATCCCATGGGCTATCTTCTCTGGGCTCGTTACATCTTGTCCGCTCATCGTGCGTGACTGCAGAGGGTCGGGCTTTACCAGGAGGTATACGCATCCCTCTTCCATTATCAGTCTCCCAATGTATGGTGGGTTAATACTTTCCTAAATCAATGCAATCTTCCAACCAACACTTTCTTATTAGGGGATCGCGAAGTTTCGATTTCTTTGGAAGAGTTTCGCGAAATTTCTGGATTGCCGATCAGTGGAGCGCCCTATGAAGAATTGCGGCCTCCTGATGAGTATACATTCGCCATTGTGCCTGCTACGCTTGACGGCTTGTCAACTGAAAATGCCGTCCGTCACAAGTATCCAAGTCTAATCAAGACTCTAGGTATTTTTGAGAAGCCGTTCATCGAGTCAGAGGAACAGGGCGTCACTTTTAAGAGCTTTATCGCCTGCTTCCTTCGTGGAGACGTCCTATAAAAGGAGTGTTCCCCTCCGAAGGACGGCGCGACGGACGTCTTGCCTGAAATTCGGGGCAGATGCTAATTGGTGCTATCCGTCCACCTCTCCGAAGATGCCAAGTTGATTTATGGCGCCATGTATCAAAAGTTTAAACAGATGCGTCCGATGTAGCAGACTTCGTCAGATTCCCCCTCACTTGAGGGGTTTTTGATTGTGGGGACGCTCTTCCCTGCAGGCGCAAGCCCCTGCAGTTAATTACGCTACCGTATTGCGGTAGCAACTTTCTCCTTCTCCAGATGATCACTTCATGTCGTGTGTGTTTATTTTGTGTTTGGTTGCCGGTGGATTGTATACGGAGACTGAGTTATGTCGTCGCCCGTAGGGCGTGGACTAGTCCAAATCTGTATTATCGTAGATTTGGGTTTGGAGGTTTGGGTTTAAGGATACGTTAGTCTCGTTTGAGACTAAGATCGACTTAAACGTTTGTTAAGGATACACCAGCCTAGTTTTTAGACTAAGATCAACTTAGCGGGATCGTTTAGATCCGACAAGAGTGCAATTAAGGGAGCCCTGTTGTTTAGTTTAGTGACAATGCGGTCGATAGGTAGTTTAAGGACATTGCGGTCCAATGTTAGTTTTAAGACGTTGCGGTCAAGGTTAAGGACGTCATAGTCCGTGGATTTAAGGACTCCACAGTCCAATCTTAGTTTGAAGACATCTCGGTCAAGGTTAAGGACCTCATAGTCCGTTGTTAGTTTTAAGACATTCCGGTCAAGGTTAAGGACGTCATAGTCCGAGGGTTTAAAGACTCCACAGTACGTCGTTAGTTTTAAGACATCTCGGTCAAAGTCAAGGACCTCATAGTCCATGAGTTTAAGCACCCCACAGTCCGTCTTAGTTTTAAGACATCCCGGTCAAGGTTAAGGACCTCATAGTCCATGAGTTTAAGGACCCCACAGCCCGTATCAATGTGTGGTCATCGGGACCCGCCACCTCTTCGAAGACGTTGAGGAATTACAACGCCAAGTATCAAAGGAGTGAAAAGATGTACCCTTAACCGAGGTAGATTAAATAATCTTTGGCCCAATTTGGAACCAAGATAAATTAATTATATTATGAGCCTATTGGCTCAGTTAAGTCTAAATTGAGGACTTATGGCCAGCTTAGGCTAAGTCCAATCATGTTTAGGATATGGGCCCTCTGTTGGTCCATTGAAAGAGAGGCTTTGCCTATAGAAACTTAGCCAATTGGGCTAAAATTAGTGTTAAACACTAAAGACCAACAGTGTTGAACACTGGGAGTGAGATTGACAAGTTAGTGTTTAACACTAAAAGATAGTTAGTGTTAAACACTAGCAACATGGCTTTCAAATTAGTGTTTATACCCTAAAGCAAATCAGTGTTAAACACTGGCAATGGAGATTTCAAATTAGTGTTTAACACTAAGGCAGATCAGTGTTAAACACTGGAAACAGGGTCTTCCAAGTTGGTGTTCAACACTAAGAAAGTCAGTGTTAAACACTGTAAATAGAGTTTTCCAAATTAGTGTTTAAACACTAAGAAAATCAGTGTTGAACACTGGATATAGCGGTTTCAACTTTAGTGTTAAACACTAAGGCAAGAGGGGTCACGTGGTAGCACGTGAGAGCGCCCTCAATTCATTTTATTCTGCCAAAAGTATTGCATACTTTGGAGCATCACGTGCTGTCACGTGATGGGCATTTAAATGTTTGTCTGTTAGAGCTTTTGCCATGGGGTCACGTGGGGCACATGAGGCGTTGCCTCAAAGCCCTTCTCTGTGGAACTTTTCAGGGGTCACGTGGTAGCACGTGACCCTGCTTCTTTGCATGTTTGTTTATCTTTTTAAGAATTAAATTCTTCATAGGATTAAACCCTAGCAATAAACTTTGGAGGAATTAAATTCCTGTTTTCTTGTGAAGAATTATATTCTTAGATAGGGTTAAACCCTGATTTCTTTTCTGTAGGAATTAAATTCCTCATGTATGTAAAGAATTGAATTCTGGTATAAGGTGAAACTCTAATTTCTTCTTTTTTTTAAGGGAATTAAATTCCTGTGATTTTAAGAGAATTAAGTTCTTAATTAGGGTTAAACACTCGTTTTGTCTATTTTGATGGAATTAAATTCCTATAATCATAGGGTTAAACCCTAATTTTATCCCAAAGGAATTAAATTCCTATAATTCTGTAAGAATTAAATTCTCAAAACTCAGGTCCTCCTCTGTGTTTTAGATCTGAATGCCAGGATCTCAACCCAATGAGAATTAAATTCTCAATTCATGGGGAGATGTGCACTTTGCAGATCCTCTACCAGAGAAAGAACTAAGTTCTTTTCTTTATCCAAGAGTTAAACTCTTTGAGAATTAAATTCTCCTTTTAAAGCCTCTCCCTTCTTACCTAAGGTTTTCTTTTGCAGAGGATCAAATTCTTCCCAAAATCTCAAGGCTCTCTTTCACTCTCTCTGTATGTCTCTGTATGTCCCCCTTGTTCTATTCTTCTTGGCTCCTATTTATAGGAGAAGGAAGAAAATCAATCAGTTTTAGTGAATATTTCATTGAAAGATTTAATTTGTTTATTAAGTGATTTGATTTACATTTATCATTCATCTGGACCTTTGGATTATTAGGTGAATTTTATTCACCATTCGATTTTAAATCCAAAGATATCTCTTTGTTATTTCGGTTAGATTTAATGGGAAATCTTTCCAAGTCTGATATTTTTCCATAAATTGGTGATATTTAATCACCCTTAGATCTTTAATCCAACGGTTCCAAATAATCTTTACCACTTCGGAAAGACTTGAGAGATCTTTTCTCAGAATTTAATTCTGTTATAGAAATAAGGCTCTTGAGGCCGATCACGTGTGGCCACGTGACCGTTGGTCACGTGTGCGCACGTGACCCCCCTAGAATGGTCTTCCCTTCCTTGTGCGCTCTGTTCTTTGCCGTTGCTTGGCCATCACGTGTCAACACGTGACCGCTGGTCACATGCTAGCACGTGATGCTTCTTCCGGAGCTTCTTTTTGACTTTTAATCAAGGAATGGAAGTGCTTTGTGCCGCTGCTTCTAGATGTCACGTGCCAACACGTGATCGATGGTCACGTGCTAGCACGTGATGCCTCCTCCGTAGGTTTTCCTGATTTTAAATCAGGAAACAAATGCCCCCACAGCGTTGTTCTCACGTGTCTGCACGTGAGTGCAATGCTGTCACTTTTGTGACCGTCGGATCTGCCTTGGGGGTAGGGTAGATGAAACGTTTTCCTTCCATCCTATAAATGCCCATGTCCTTTCAGAAGAGCCTCCACTTTGCTCATCTTTCTCCTTTCATACATTTTTCTGATAATTTAATTCTCCTCTTCCACAGCTTAGTTCTCTGCCTTGAAACATTTTCAGAGTTTAACTCTGTTCAAAAAAGGACTCTTTTCTTCAGGTAATACTTTTGAACGAACGAAGCACCCTCATTTTAAAAGAACTTTCTTGATTTTAAATCCACATTAGGGGTTTTACCCTTTTTAACAGGAGCCCATTTTTTCAAGTTCATCTACGAGAACAGAGGCCCATCTAGTTTTGAAACTGCAAACCTCTTAGGGTTCATCTGATCATTTAGGGAGATGATGATGGCGGTTGTCTTTTCCGAGGAATTTAATTCCTTTTTAAGGAAAATGTCTCTGGGAATTTAGTTCCCTTCTCTCAGTAAGGAATTTTATTCCTGTGAAGAACTTAGTTCTTCCTATTGAGGCTTATTAGGGTTTTCTTGCCCTGGGTTGTTCTTCTGTAATCAATGAAGAAGAAAAGGGTTTGTAATGGATTCTCATGATTTTTATTTCAGGTATCATGGACGCCCATATGTACGATCTTGACGAAATCATTTCTTATGGGAATATTCG
The DNA here is from genome assembly GCA_030015575.1 of Agapanthus africanus. NCBI lineage: Eukaryota > Viridiplantae > Streptophyta > Magnoliopsida > Asparagales > Amaryllidaceae > Agapanthus > Agapanthus africanus. Next base: position 63,083,616 of record JASDDO010000029.1, read on the forward strand.
TGCGCTGGGCCGTAGCCAGAACCAGGGAGTTCAGCAACGCTCAATGTGCTGAGATCATGAGCCGCTTCGATGAGTACAACCATCGGCTACTCCCCCATCGCTCTTCGCTTCTGAAACTCATCGTGTTAGCGATTTGGGAGGCGCTTCCTCTCTTCTGCACCGGTGTACCTCTCGGGGCCTTGGACGTTGCCGAGGATAAGATACATTCAGTGTATCTGATGAACCTAATCTCGAAGAGAAGGCGAGACAACCTCATCGATCTCTTGCACCAGGCTTTTCAGCAGTCGGCCATACTTGCTGCCTATCGGAGGGTAGAAGACATTCGTGAGGATCCTGACGCTTGTGACTGCGAAAGAAAACATACTCGAATGGTTTGAAATGCTTGGAGGACCTTGGACAAAGTCAAGTTTGAGTTTCTCAATCCGTGCCCCGCGTCTGAGGTCTTGCCATTGTAATCTTTTTCTTTTCATTTTGTATGAACTTCTTAAATCATGAATGATAAGCTTTATCGTGCCTTTCTGTGTTTGCATGCCTTTTTATGGGATTTTATCATCACTTTTTTTTAGTTTTTGCTGCTGATGTGTTTAGTGTGTGGGGTATTATTTCACTTTTTGTTACACACCAAGCATGGTGCTCACGCGCTCCACACGGGAGGGGCCTTTTATGGGGTCTGTTCAATTTTTATACCATATTTTAAGTGTACAGCTTTATATGCAGAAAAAGGGCCTTGGAAATAGTTCCATCCCCTTGATTTCCAATGCCTTCCCCTTTTTAGGCCTTGGAAATAGCTTCCCCATGCAAGATTTTTTGTGCGCAGCACTTAATGCTCCTCTTTATATCCTGGAGCCATGGCTTTCTTTTTTTCATTAACAGAGAAATTCATTCTCATTTTGGTGTGATTTGTCTTGAGAGACAACTGAGCGCCATGGCCTTCAATCGCCCTCATGCGCGTCGACAGCCATGGGAAGTTCCTATCGAGGAGATGATCCACCGCTTTGCCGCCCGATTGGTGGATCCCCTCCTTTCCGACGACGATTACGACTCAGTGGTGTATGAACTCTCGATCCACATGGGGTCTCCCTCTAGCTCCCGATGATCCTTGCTGCCGTGCTTGCTGACGTCCCTCCTCACCCGACGGAGGTGACCCCTGGCGATGCTTGACGCGGCCGAAGAAAAGCTCGAGGGACTTCACGAAGCGTGCCTAATCACTCAAGCTTTGAAAGATCACTCGGTTCACCTTTTGAGCGAAATAAGAGCCCGTCGGGCTGTTATGTCTGCTTTTGCGGACAAACATGGCGCCAATCGGTAGGGAGCGACTCCTCGCGAGAACCGGCGCTTTGACGTGTTGGAGAGAGCAGAGAGAGAGATGGAGAATTTTGTCTTTTGTTTTGTCAACCCTTGCACTACCGATCCTTTGTTCGGCGACCTTTTCCTGCTAGTGTGGTATTTTCAAATTAGTTTTCGCATGCCTTATGTAGAGCTTTCATGTGTGCTGGGTATCCGTATGTATGTTTTTGCTTGCATAAATGAACTTTGTGTTCTTCCCATGAGAACTTTCTTTAATTGCGAACACTGTCACAATGTTTCATGCACATCAGAGCTTCGGGTATTATTTCTTTTCGGATATTCATATAGTTGTGAATCCATGCTTGATAGGATGTACACAGAGAAATTTTTGTTTCTTCCCGTGCCAGGTGATCTGAGCGCCTTTTAGATCGACTGTTGTTGTCGACTGGAGGCTCGTTTCTGTGGCCTTGAGCGTATATGTCCTGTTTCCGAGGTAGTGGTCGCGAAAGCGAGCTTACGTGGCTTGATAGAGCGACGCGTGGCGAACATATTGTTGTGTGAGAAGAGGCTCGGCCGCAAGTTCTCGGAGAGGGAACTGGGTTCTATGGCGCTGAACGATCTTCAAGCCAATATAAGCATATGAACTATGGCGGGTGCTTCAAGAGTCTATCAGGGAGGTGGTGACTCTTGATAAAGCTGCCACGTTCACTCGCGAGAGGGTCGAGGCTCACAAGGCTACCGAGAAAGAGCTTGAAAGCCGGCTTGCTTCGTATCAGGCCCAGCAGGCTCAGGCGGAGGCTCGTCTTCTAGCGATCATGAATAATGAAGCCGTGACCCAGCAAAAGCAGGATGAGCAAGCGAAATTACTAAATCGCCCGCCAGCTTGAAAACTTGTATATTTTTTTTCTTCTTTCTTGTACATACTCCTGGATGAGAGTATATTCTTTTTGCCTTTTTATGACTTGTGCCTTGTATCTATTTTAGTTATGAATAAAAGACATATTTTTCTTCTCAATGGTGTGTCCCCATTCTATTGAATTTGTTCTGAGGACAATTTATCTTGGCCTATTTGCAGGGCAGCGATGGCTTAGGATTCAGGGTTAAGATCTGCCTCCTAAGACTTTTGATCTTTGTGAGCCGTGAGGGTCTCATAAAGAGTTTTTCTCCCTACAAGTCGAGAGGATCCCATAGGTGTAACTTCTCCGTACGAATCGTGAGGATTCTTAAGCGGGTTTTCCCTTGGGAGTCGTAAGGATCTCACAAGAGAGTTTTCTTCCTTGCGGGTCGTGAGGACCCACAAGTGCTGAGTGAGGTCGCCCTTATCCGTATTTCATGGGATCAATGGTCGCTTTGGGATGTTCTCCAGGGTATCGTTGTTTAAAGACATCGCGGTCAAGGTTAAGGACCTCATAGTCCGTGGATTTAGGGACTCCACAGTCCGATGTTAGTTTTAAGACATCACGGTCAAGGTTAAGGACCTCATAGTCCGTGGATTTAAGGACTCCACAGTCCGATGTTAGTTTTAAGACATCCCGGTCAAGGTTAAGGACCTCATAGTCCATGGATTTAAGGACTCCACAGTCCGATGTTAGTTTTAAGACATTACGGTCAAGGTTAAGGGCCTCATAATCCGTGGATTTAAGGACTCCACAGTCCGATGTTATTTTTAAGACGTCCCGGTCAAGGTTAAGGACCTCATAGTCCGTGGATTTAAGGACTCCACAGTCCGATGTTAGTTTTAAGACGTCACGGTCAAGGTTAAGGACCTCATAGTCCGTGGATTTAAGGACTCCACAGTCCGACGTTAGTTTTAAGACATCACGGTCAAGGTTAAAGACGTCATAGTCCGTGGATTTAAGGACTCCACAGTCCGACGTTAGTTTTAAGACATCACGGTCAAGGTTAAGGACCTCATAGTCCGTGGGTTTAAGGACTCCACAGTCCGCGAAATGTGTGGTTACCGGGACCCGTCACCTCTTTGAAGACGTTGAGGAATTACAACGCCAGATATCAAAGGAGTGAAGAGATGTACCCTTTAACCCAGGTAAAATCAGTCTAGAATCATCGTGGTTGGTCGTTAGTTTTAAGACATTACGGTCGAGGTTAAGGACATCATAGTCCGTGGATTTTAAGGACTCCACAGTCCGATGTTTGCTCTGGATGCTTCACACGGGTTCACTGCCGTGCTTGGCGAGGACCAGGCTCCGCTCTGGGCGCTTTCCGCGGGGTCAAAGAGTGACGTTATCCACGTTCCACATGACCAGGAATTTTGCACTAGATGGTTCACACGGGTTCACTGCCGTGCTCGGCGAGGACTAGGCTCCGCTCTGGATGCTTCACACGGGTTCACTGCCGTGCTCTGCAAGGACCAGGATCCGCTCTGGACGTTTTCCATAGGGTCAAAGAGTGACATTATCCGCGTTCCACGTAACCAGGAATTCTGCTGATTGTATCCGCATTTCACGAAATGGAGGTTTGACTCTTGGTGATTTGTATATCGCCGAGCCATGGAACTGGGGGTTGCCGCTGTTCCATTTCGCTTGATGTTGTGTCTGCTGCGTCGAGATGATCTCTAGGCTATCTGTGAACCGTCGAGATTTGGCTTCTTCTTATGATGAAACCTGGGGGAGGAGTATGATCCCTTCTTTGTTTGCGCCCCTGGCGCCCCTGGATTGTATACAGGGATAGATGTAACAACACCTGTAGGGCGTGGATTTCATTTTTATTTTATTTCTTTTTCCGCGATGCTCTTTTATTTCAGCTTTTTATATCGCGAAAATCGCGATTGCCTAATCATTTCGGCTATTTTTTCGCGGTGCCTAATCATTTCGGTTGTTTTTGTATGCATACATTTGTACTTGCTGATTTCGTTGCAAGTTGCCCATCATTTCGGCTATTTCATATTCATTTTTGGCACGCTGATTTTTTTTTTATCGCGAGTGTGGAACTTGGAATCCGACGCCAATCTCAGCATCAGTATCGCTACAACTGGAATATTGCCAGGAGCGAATCATCATTTGCCATGAAAGGACTTGGAATTTGATACCGGTTTAGGCATCAGCATCGCTGCAACTGGGATATTGCCAGGAGCGAATCATCATTTGCCTTGAAAGGGCTTGGAATTTGATACCGGTTTAGGCATCAACATCGCTACAACTGGGATATTGCCAGGGGCGAATCATTATTTGCCTCGAAAGGGCTTGGAATTTGATACCGGTTTAGGCATCAGCATCGCTACAACTGGGATATTGCCAGGAGCGAATCATCATTTGCCTCTGTCGATGTTGAACAAAGGTGGCTTAGTAAACAGGGTTAAGGGTCCTGTCGGCTAAGGCTTTTGACTTCATGAGCCGTAAGGGTCTCACAAAGGTATTTCTCCCTACAAGTCGTGAGGATCTTGTAGGTGTGTTTTCTCCTTGGGAATCGTGAGGATTCCTAAGTGCATGTTCTTTTGTAGATCGTAAGGATCTTACAAAAGGGTTTTCTCCTTATAAGTCGAGAGGACTTACAAGTGCTGTTTGCTGTACAAGCATATCCCTAGTCACGGATGGGATTTTGTTAGTGAAATGTTTATTCGTACCCGTGGATTGTATACAAGGGTCAATATGAGCCGCTTGTAGGGCAATATCGAAGGTTGTGGGGGTTGCTTAAGAACAGGTTAAGGTTTCTGTAAGTTAAGACTTTCAAATCATATGAGCCGTGAGGGTCCCATAAGAGAGTTCTCCTTACGAGTCGTGAGGATCTCGCAAGTGTATTTTCTCCTTAGGAATCGTGAGGATCCCTAAATGTGTCGCCCCCTTGTGAGTCGTAAGGATCTCACGTGGGTGGTTTCTCCTTATAAGGTCGAGAGGACCCTGTAAGTGTCTTTTAACGAGGTTGCGCCCTTTCGGGTTTTCACAAACACTCGCCGGTAGCCCTGCTGTTTTAACTCACGGAGCCCTTTTGGGTTTTCATCCGTGCCCATTTTTCTTGTGGACATACCGTTTTCTTTTTTCTTTTTTTTGTTTATTCTTTCTTTTTTTTTATTCTAACGAGGTTGCGCCCTTTCGGGTTTTCACGAGACTCGCAGGTAGCCCTGCTGTTTTTACTCACGGAGCCCTTTTGGGTTTTCATCCGTGCCCATTTTGCTTGTGGACATACCGGTTTTTTTTTTACCACGCCAGCCCAAGGATGCCGCCGGTTGATAGTAGTTTAACGACGTTTCGGTCATTTGCAAGTTTTAGGACATTGCGGTCCGTCATTAGTTTAGGGACGTTTCGGTCCGACGCCAGTTTTCGGACATAGTGGTCCACCGTCGCCGTATTTGAGGTGAATCTCTAGTTTACTGACTTTTCGGTCTATGCGGCTTTCTCTATGAAAGAGCACGATGCCCCCGGCATCTCCATCTTTTTCGGAGCATATGGTTGTGGCGGGCTCACCTTCCAGTTGTCAGACAACGCGAATTTGCCCTGTTGGTATTCATCCTCAATCCAGCCTTTGAAGACATAGCAATTTTCGAGTGGGTAACCCATTACTCTGTGGTAGGGACAATAGTTAGGATTGTCAACGTCACCTGACTGCAACGGACGTTTTGGATTCGGCAGAGTGATGAGCCCGCTGCGCACCGCTAGCTCGAACAGTCTCTTTGTTTTATCTCTAGGAAATAAGTAAGGACGTTTCAACTTCTCATTGAGGTATCGCGGCTTATTGTTTTGACGACCAAATGGTTTCGGGTCACTCGGCTGTTGTTGAGCATTGGCGACGGAGGTCGCTTTTCCATTCCCCTTATCCCTTTTGTTCGATCCCTTGCTTGCGGGTCCGAGATTCTTTTCGGATAGCGAGCGATTGCGCAACTGAATGTTCTCGCAATTCCTCAATTCTTTCGTTTCAGAGATGGATTCCTTAAAGAGAGGACCGTGGGCTGATTTTTCTTCGGAGTCGCTCCCGAAGGTGAGAACTCATGATCCCCCGGGATCAACCCTATGACAATTGGCTGCAATTCTTTTACGCTCATCTGTCGCATTTTTCCGCTGTCTACGAGCTTCACGCTTTGTCCTGTTGAAGTGTTGCCTGTGAGCGACATACCCTTGCCACCAACACTTAAAGGAGTTGCAGTCTTCAGTAGGATGTGCAGTCTTCTGATGATATAAGCAGAAGTTAGGATGTACGTCCGCTTCATCAAGATGTATACCGCCAGGAGAATTTTCTCTGAAAAAGGGCAGTTTCATCCCCATCGATATGGCTTTGGCGAATCGTTTCCTTGTCTTGATCCTTATTTCATTTGCGTCGGGTGTACTTTGATTCGGTGGGAGTGTTTCGACCCTTTGATCTAGTCGCCGGCGTTTGGCTTTCTCGAATATGGCCATCTCGCGCTCTCGATCAGCTTTGCTTTTAAGACGAGCTTTGTTCAGGAATGCATCAATCATTTCGTCTGATGGTCCTAGAAGCTCTGGCTCAGGATCTTCCCCCAGCTTCTCTGTGTAAGGAGCTTCTTCGTCATTTATTGACGAGTAAGAGATCACATGGCAGCTTGCCACATAATCTTCAGATTCATCCGACGAGTCTTCTCTATTGTCATCATCTCCGTCCTCAAGGACGTGGCTGAGAAATTCTTTGATTGTGACTTGGGTCCACGCCTTCTGATTATATTCTTCCAACGCGTCAATCTGTTTTTGCAGGTCCGTGCGCTTGTCACCAGGTTGCACGGGCTTTTCGGTCTTCTTCTTCTTCTTCAAAGACTTTGACGGCTGGGTGTGAGAGCTCTGACCATCACCACCAGTTTTTGGAGTTAGGCGCGGTTTCAGAATTCCCTCGATGGTCTCAGGTTCAGTGGATTTTTCCACCTGGTCGCCGGGCATGTTTGGAGATCCTTCAGCATTCTTTTCGTCTTGGCTGAACGAACGTCCTCCCATGGGGCTTCCCTTATGAATGAGCACGATGCCCCCGGCACGTCCACTTTTTTAGGGGCGTGAGGTTGTGGCGGGCTCACTTTCCAGTTTTCGGATAACGCGAACTTGCCTTGTTGGTACTGATCCTCGATCCATCCCTTAAAGACGAAGCAATCTTCGATTGGATGGCTTACCGCTTGATGGTAAGGGCAATAATTGGGACTATTAGCCTCGCCGGGTTGGAACGGTCGTTTTGGATTCGGGAGATTGATGAGCCCGTTGCGCACCGCTAGCTCGAACAATCTCCTTGTTTTGTCCTGAGGAAATGAGTAAGGGCGTCCCAGTCTTTCCTCGAGGGATGGGTGTGGATGCATATTGTTTTGGCAAACAACCGGCTTAAGTTGTTCTGCCGTTGTTGAGTATTGGCAACGAAGGTTGCCTTCCCTTTGCCCTTTTCATTCCACGGCTCTGTCTTTGAAGAAGAAGGCCTATGGCCCATCTGGTCCATTTGGGCCAGCTTGTCAATCAAGGCCTGGAAGGTGGTCGGCTTGAAGAACATCATGAATTGGGAGATGGTCGTTTGAGGGTCGAGAGTACCCACGGCAGGAGCTTCTTCGATGCGCTGCTCGCACTTTGACCATAGATTACGCTACCGTATCGCATACTGGACCCAAGTTTCTCATAGCTTTACCCTAGCGTTAATTAACACGGTAATCGGGGTACGCTCGCTAGCGCTCGTGAATCTCTGTGTAAACAGCAGCTCCATCTCCGTAAATGTCTTGATAGAGTCATTTGGGAGTTTGGAATACCACTCGAATGCCGTTTCCGACAGGCTGCCAACAAACTGGCGGAGCAGCAATTTATCATCACCTCCAGTGTTGCCGCACATGGCTCTGAATTGAGCGACGTGCTGATGTGGATTTCCCGTCCCCTTATATACGTGGAATTTAGGGATCGTATATCCCGGCGGGTACCTTATTTGGTCATACCAGCCCGGATAGGGTCGTCCGGTCATAACAATTTGGTCGGCCGCTTCATTCGCCTGGTGAGCTCGTATTTGCTGAGCGATATAATCACCGAGCGTGGCTTTAGAGATGGTCTCCTCCTTGGCTGCTGAAAGAGCCGGAAGGGGATTCGATGTCTCCTCTCTGTCATCTTCGATAATTATCGGAGGGTCTTCTGCTGGAGGATCCGGCTGTAACATCATCCCTACCATATCTTGGAAGAGAAGCGCCATTTGTTTTATATTGGCAGCTTGTTCCGCTGCCTCTCTGTCCTTCTTTTCGAGGACTCTGCGTAGGAAGTCAGCGTCAGTTTCTTGTTCGTGACGCTGTTCTAATGATGTTTCCGGGCTTTCTTTTGGCCCGGTGAGTGCGGCCATCGCAGTCAGCATCTTCTGGAGCTTCTGTTGCTGCTGCTCCTGGGCTTTTGTCATGGATCGGGTTAGCGGTTGGTGACCCGTCGAAGCGCGGCTTTCCTCCTTTCCGGAAGCCATATAAACAGTGTGCACCAACATGCCCCCAGACCTGAGGCGTTTGTGCTCAGCGCTATTACGCTTTGCCATGTTCACAGGGGCTCTTTGCGGCCTCCTTTTCCTTTGAGGGATTGGAGATGAGGGGGCCGTTGCAGTGGGCACCCAAGTAGCTGTTGCTTTTTGTGGCTTGACGGAGTAATCCTTCTCTTGCCGAACCTTCATCTTTTTCTGTCGGCGGAGATAGTTTTCATCAATCACCGACTCCTGGACCTGTCGCCAGACTTTGTAAATTTTAGAGGACATCCGTTGAGGGGGGCTACTCTAGCTTCTTCTCTGGAGTATTCTTCACAGATGAAGAAGTTCGTTTCAACACCGCAGTAGGAGAGTTTCTGCGCACCGTGTTCAGCAATTCAAGGCTGTTCCCGGCTGGAACAGCAGCCTCGATCCCTACCATCGGAGCTGGTGGCGTAAATCCAGAGGGGGAGTTGCCCCCAGCCTTCCTTACTCGATGCCATTGGCGACGTCGAGCGCGTCGTGCGGGTGGAATTGATTGAGCCGTGGGGGTGACCTCCTCATGCCCCCTGTGTTTGTCAGAATCTGCTGCTATCAGCCTTTTAAAGACCGACATCTGTTGAATGGGGACGGCCAACCTGTCAAAAGCAGACTTCCGAGCAGGGGAAGCAACCTTGGTGATCTCGCCCGAAACTGGAGTAGGGGTAGCTCTTCGCTTCGGGATAACATCTTCTGGTATTGCTAGCTTTTTCATGGGCCCGTTGGAGCTCTAACCGAGCCTGTTAAAAACTGAGACAGTGGAGTTGGGCGACCAGTTGAGAAGGACCGCGGCAGTGGTAAGTCGATCCAAGACCGATTTCTTGGGGGCTTCTTGCGACGTCATTGGGGCATTGAAGCTCATCGGTGGGAGCATGGTCCCGAAGAATAGTCCAGTGGTGGCTTGAGTTACCTGCTCCACTGGCATCTTGAAAAGAGAGGCCGCTTGGGGCCCGTAAGTCACTCCTCCAGCAGAGACCAAGCGAGAGTTGCAGTTGCAAGCAGTGCAGTTTGAAGCCATTGATCTTCTGTTTTCTGCACTGAGCAAGACACCAAATTTTAGTACCTCGAATCCACAGGCAACCACAGCAAACCGCGATTCGTTCGCGAACACGATACACGAAGTGTGGAGTGGAAAGAGGAAAAGGTCCTACCGGGCGTGCCAGAATCTGTTCCCCTCCGAAGGACGGCCCGACGGACATCTTGCCTGAAATTCGAGGCAGATGCTAATTGGTGCTATCCGTCCACCTCTCCGAAGATGCCATGTTGATTTATGGCGCCATGTATCGAAGGTTTAAACGGATGCGTCCGATGTAGCAGACTTCGTCAGATTCCCCCTCGCTTGAGGGTTTTTAAATGTGGGGACGCTCTTCCATGCAGGCGCAAGCCCCTGCAGTTAATTACGCTACCGCATTGCGGTAGCAACTTTCTCCTTCTCCAGATGATCACTTCATGTGGTGTGTGTTTATTTTGTGTTTGGTTGCCCGTGGATTGTATACCGAGACTGAGTTATGTCGTCGCCCGTAGGGCGTGGACTAGTCCAAATCCGTATTATCTTAGATTTGGGTTTGGGGGTTTGGGTTTAAGGATACGTTAGTCTCGTTTGAGACTATGATCGACTTAAACGTTTGTTAAGGATACGTCAGCCTAATTTTTAGGCAAAGATCAAGTTAACGGGATCGTTTAGATCCGATAAGAAAGCAATTAAGGAAGCCTTGTTGTTTAGTTTAGTGACATTGCGGTCGATAGGTAGTTTAAGGACATTGCGGTTCAATGTTAGTTTTAAGACGTTGCGGTCATGGTTAAGGACGTCATACTCCGTGGATTTAAGGACTCCACAATCCAATGTTAGTTTTAAGACATCCCGGTCAAGGTTAAGGACCTCATAGTCCGTAGTTAGTTTTTAGACATTCCGGTCAAGGTTAAGGACGTCATAGTCCGAGGGTTTAAAGACTCCACAGTCCGTCGTTAGTTTTAAGACATCCCGGTCAAGGTTAAGGACCTCATAGTCCATGAGTTTAAAGACTCCACAGTCCGTCGTTAGTTTTAAGACATCCCGGTCAAGGTTAAGGACCTCATAGTCCATGAGTTTAAGGACCTCACAGTCCGTATCAATGTGTGGTCATCAGGACCCGCCACCTCTTTGAAGACGTTGATGAATTACAACGCCAAGTATCAAAGGAGTGAAGAGATGTACCCTTAAACCGAGGTAGATTAAATAATCTTTGGCCCAATTTAGAACCAAGACCAATTAATTATATTATGAGCCCATTGGCTCAGTTAAGTCTGAATTGAGGTCTTATGGCCAGCTTGGGCTAAGTCCAATCATGAATAGGATATGGGCCCTCTGTTGGTCCATTGAAGGAGAGGCTTTGCCTCTAGAAACTTAGCCAACTGGGCTAAAGTTAGTGTTAAACACTAAAGACCAACAGTGTTGAACACTGGGAGTGAGATTGACAAGTTAGTGTTTAACACTAAAAGATAGTTAGTGTTAAACACTAGCAACGGGGCTTTCAAATTAGTGTTTATACCCTAAAGCAAATCAGTGTTAAACACTGGCAATGGAGATTTCAAATTAGTGTTTAACACTAAGGCAGATCAGTGTTAAACACTGGAAACAGGGTCTTCCAAGTTGGTGTTCAACACTAAGAAAGTCAGTGTTAAACACTGTAAATAGAGTTTTCCAAATTAGTGTTTAAACACTAAGAAAATCAGTGTTGAACACTGAATATAGAGGTTTCAACTTTAGTGTTAAACACTAAGGCAAGGGGGGTCACGTGGTAGCACGTGAGAGCGCCCTCAATTCATTTTATTCTGCCAAAAGTATTGCATACTTTGGACCATCACGTGCTGTCACGTGATAGGCATTTAAATGTTTGTCTGTTAGAGCTTCTGCCAAGGGGTCACATGGGGCACATGAGGCATTGCCTCAAAGCCCTTCTCTGTGGAACTTTTCAGGGGTCACGTGGTACCACGTGACCCTGCTTCTTTGCATGTTTGTTTATCTTTTTAAGAATTAAATTCTTCATAGGGTTAAATCCTAGCAATAAACTTTAGAGGAATTAAATTCCTGTTTTCCTCTGAAGAATTATATTTTTAGATAGGGTTAAACCCTGATTTCTTTTCTGTTCCTCATGTATGTAAAGAATTGAATTCTGGTATATGGTGAAACTCTAATTTCTTCTCTTTTTTTAAAGGAATTAAATTCCTGTGATTTGAGAGAATTAAGTTCTTAATTAGGGTTAAACCCTGGTTCTGTCCATTTTGAAGGAATTAAATTCCTATAATCATAGGGTTAAACCTTAATTTTATCCCAAAGGAAATAAATTCCAATAATTCTGTGAGAATTAAATTCTCAAAACTCAGTTCGTCCTCTGTGTTTAAGATCTGCATGGCAGGATCTCAACCCAATGAGAATTAAATTCTCAATTCATGGGGAGATGTGCACTTTGCAGATCCTCCACCAGAGAAAGAACTAAGTTCTTTTCTTTATCCAAGAGTTAAACTCTTTGAGAATTAAATTCTCCTTTTTAAGCCTCTCCCTTCTTACCTAAGGTTTTCTTTTGCAGAGGATCAAATTCTTCCCAAAATCTCAAGGCTCTCTTTCACTCTCTCTGTATCTGTATGTCCCCCTCGTTCTATTCTTCTTGGCTCCTATTTGTAGGAGAAGGAAGAAAATCAATCAGTTTTAGTGAATCTTTCATTGAAAGATTTGATTTGTTTAATGAGAGATTTGATTTACATTTATCATTCATCTGGACCTTTGGATTATTAGGTGAATTTTATTCACCATTGGATTTTAAATCCAAAGATATCTTTTTGTTATTTCGGTTAGATTTAAGGGGAAATCATTCCAAGTCTGATATTTTTCCATAAATTGGTGATATTTAATCACCCTTAGATCTTTAATCCAACGGTTCCAAATAAACTTTTCCACTTCGGAAATACTTGAGAGATCTTTTCTCAGAATTTAATTTTGTCATAGAAATAAGGCTCTTGAGGCCGGTCACGTGTGGCCACGTGACCCCCCTGGAATGGGCTTCCCTTCCTTCCGCGCTCTGTTCTTTGCCGTTGCTTGGCCATCACGTGTGAACACGTGACCGCTGGTCACATGCTAGCACGTGATGCTTCATCCGGAGCTTCTTTTTGACTTTTAATCAAGGAATGGAAGTGCTTTGTGCCGCTGCTTCTAGATGTCACGTGCCAACACGTGACCGATGGTCACGTGCTAGCACGTGATGCCTCCTCCGTAGGTTTTCCTGATTTTAAATCAGGAAAGAAGGAGGTTCCGAAGTTCGCGAATATCAACGACCCCTTTGGGTTTGGGTTAAATAAGCTACCGGCTAGAGAAGAAGATCTGTCATAGTTTTACATCCCAATCTTGTCGGTTGTACCTTTTGAGTCGATTGTGGCTCCCGGCGTGGATGAAGAAACTTTCTTCGTCGGTTTTATCAGCGTTTGGCTCAGTTGGTTTGTCGTTCCAATGCATCGTCGCTTTATAAAGCCTTAGTCATTTACCCTGCTCATCGCATTGCCGAAGGGACGCGACTAGCCGTGGGCATTGCAGGGTTATCGCACTTATACCACAGGCTGAGCACTGCAGCCAATACCTCAACCCTGGGTGTGAATGTGGTGAGTTTCTCTCTTCATTATTTTACTTCGTGGATTGAAATGCACGTATTAGGGGCGTTCGCTGCGCACCAGAGACTGGGCATTTACGATGCTTATACCTTCCTGCGGTTCTTGTGGTTAGTGGACGCTTCTGCTCCTGACTCGACACAGTTAGGGGCTCTTCGTATGCTGCTTAATCCTTATGCCAGCGAAGGCGGGATGGTATTTAATGACCGAATCCTCTCTGCTCTTTCGGGACCTGTTCAGCAGCTGTTTGATTTATCGAAAGAGGGAGCACCATCCTTGAAGCCCAAGGAAGCCATGCACTTGTACTCGATCAGGCCAGGTTATTTGGTGTTTCGTCGAAATGATGCGGTTCTTTTTATGCGGTATAATCCACACCGTTTTGCCCGGCAATTACGTTATGACTAGGGTGTTCCCTTTGAGGTATTCATGGTAGAGCCTAGCTCTTCTTTGGAAGCTGTTCATGACGCCGCCCACCATTTCATGCGGCTGAACACCGGTTCTCACTTCATGATCCCCGAGGCTGACTACATTCCAAGGTGTGTGGGGGCTTTTATGGGTTGGTACCACCACCGAGTTAGTCCCATTATTGCTGAGGAGAGGAGGATAATTTTTGGACATAGAGCTCCTGCCCCGGTGCAAGCTATGGTAGTCCCGCCGCGACCGCGAACAACAGTTCGCCCTCCCTTGAGGGGTATTGGTTCCTTACTTATTCCTGAGGCGGTGGACGCGGGCTTGACTCCTCCCATAGTCGGCATGCCGATAGGCACTAGAGCTCAGGCAAGGGCTTCTGATAAGGCGCCAGTAGCAGTTTCATCAGCTGTGGCGTCGGCAATGGCAGTGTCATCATCGGTAGCACCACCGAGAGAGGATACTGAAGGCGAAGTGGGTCAACGTCGCACCGGAGCGCCGAAGGGAAGGAAGCGATCATCTTCCAGCGCCAGTTCCGGATCGAAGCGGACGAAGAAGGCAGTCACCGGTCCGCTCGGAATCCGACCCTATCATTCAAGACGAACCACCATCTATGCAAGAAACGGATGATGGTCTTCTTTTTCCAGGTTCATCCGCCGAGGAAGCCGAACAATTGGCTGAGGCTATAAGGCGTTCTTAGGACGAGACCGAGAACGTGTGTGTCCCGAAGAGTCATTATCCTGCCGTCATATTCTATGAAGATCCACCATCAATACGGCGAATATTTATAGGTCCTCTTAAAGAGAGAGGAGAGATAGCCTTTAAATAGCCTATCTCAGCCGCTTCCGAAGATGAGTTGTCATGGTGGACCGGCGGCCACGAATCCACATTTGAACCCCCGGCGAGCATACCTCCTCAGGAAGGAACGTCGGCTTGAAAAAACCATATTAGAGGCATCCTGGCATATCGGTATGCATGATTTCTGTATTTTTCCTTTGGCAAGTAATTTGTTTCGCTTTTTATGTTTTCTTATCTTTGTAAAACTTTTCCAGGGACTTCGGCCGTGGCAGAGAATCTGAGCTCGAGTAGCGCCTTGACTGTGGACTCTGTAAATATCCCCGATGAGACACCAGTAGGTGTGGAGGGGGTCACTACAGCTGCTATTCCTGTGGCAGAGCTTCCATTGGTGGCTTCCGTTCTCCCGGTGCTAGCTCTTCCGGAAGAGGCATCTTCATTGGCCGCAGATTCAATGGATCTTTTTGGTGATGGCCCGGAGACTGTGGGACAGGTAGTCGAGGCCGCTGTCCTTTCATTGGAGCCTGAAACGGTGGCCGCTGCTCCTCAACTGGAAGCTGTTATACCGGCCCATGTCCCCGATGATGTATCTGAGGGCATGGAGGAGGCTGCCGAAGCTGCTATCCCCCCAGTTCAAAGCGGGAGGAGCAACGAAGATATTCTTCTATCTCTTGTTTTAATGATCTCTTCATTATCTGAATCCTTCCGTTTTCTCAGAGTTATGTGGATTGGCGGCGTCTATCGTTGATATGTCTCCTAGAAAATCTTTTCAGCGTTTACTCGAGATGGCCGCTCCGCAGGCAATATCCCCTCAACGCACCGTCATTTCTTCTAGGCAAGGTTAGTGTTATTTGTCCTCCTGATGGCATTATTATTATTTTGTATAATCATGCTGATGTCTTCTGTAGTTTTGGAAGCTGACGACGAAGTTGAGATCGTTGATGGGCCTGGAGATCTTCTAGACCCTTCTTGCATGACTGTGGGTAAGTAAGGTTTCAACACTGTTCCGTCTGCTCTTTGTTTGCAAATCTCGCTAATTTTTTTTATGAATCTTAACAGCTTTTCCTGTTCTTACCCCGCTGGAATCTCGTATTATTATGCCACCCGACCCTTATGGTCTACGCGCATCTGAGCGAATGGCGAAGGTAAGCCTTCATTCTTTGTCAGCTCCCATCGAAGACCTTCGTGCTGGTAGCTCGCTCACAGCCGAAGAATTTGCTGCCGAAGCCAACATTTTTCTCCCCTTTCTTGCTGCTTACCATGGTGAAACATTGGTTCATGTCTGGGTTGAGTTTTGTCATAGGGTGGAGGCTTGCTTACATGGTCTTGAGTGCATGCACCTTCCTTCAGACGTCAAGGCTGCAAAGGCGAGCTTGCGGGGGCTGGTTGAACGGTACGCCGCAAATCTGCAGTCATGCGAGAAGAGGCTCAACCAAAAATTTTCGGAGAGGGAGCTGGCTTCAAATGCGCTGGGGGAACTTTAAGCTGAACTTACGGCTAAGACCACTCGTGCATATGAACTCTGGTGGGTGCTTCAAAAAGCTATCAGGGAGGCGGTAGCTATTGATAAAGCCGTCATTTTTACTCGCGAGATGGTTGAAGCCCACAAAGTTACCAAACAGGAGCTTGAAATTCGGCTCGCCTCGTACCAAGCCCAACAGTCTCAGGCGGAGGCCCGTCTTATAGCAATAACAAATTATGAGGCCGAGACCCGGCGGAAGAAGGATGAACTGACGACTCTATTAAATCGTCCGCCGGCTTGAAGACAATGTATATGTTTTTTTTGTACATACTCCTGAATGAGAGTATTTTTTTGATTCTTCTATAGATTGTACTTATTATTCATTTTGATTTATGAATAAAAGACTTATTTTGTTTCATGACGGTGTGTCTCTTTTCAGCAGATGTATTTTGTAGATAATCTATCTTGATCTTCTTGCAGGACAGTGATGGCTTAGGAGTGAGGATCAGATCTGCCTCCTAAGGCTTTCCAACATTATGAGCCGTGAGGGTCTCATAAACATTTTTCTGCCTACGGGTCGAGAGGATCTCGTAGGTGTATTTTCTCGTTAGGAATCGTGAGGATTCCTAAGTGTGTTTTTCTGCTGAGAGTCGTAAGGATCTCATAAGAGAATTTTTCCCGCTTGCAAGTCGAGAGGACTCGTAAGTGGTTGTTTCCCCCTTGTCGAGATTCGACTTTGGAGAGTATGGCCCGTAAATAGTATGCAATAGTCCATCTTGGACCGACTTACAGGGCCCCAGTGCTTAGGAAACAGTTCTTTATCCCCATTGCCTAAGGATTTTCCCTACGAGTCGAGATGAATTGAGAAGTTCTTGCAAGGAAACTAATTTCTTCACGGGCCGAGACGAATTGAGAAGTTCTCGCAAGGGTTTCCTAACATCACAGTTAACTCCTGCTAATTGAAGTCCGTTAGGGTTTGTGGTACTAGGGTTTTCTACCCGTCGCACCGTCGCGTTGGCTGGTGTATTCCTCGATGCACAATCCTGCTGTTCGAGTAGCCTTACGACTGTCGTGTCTCTGATCCATTCGGGGGCTGGACAAGATGTCTTCAAGAAATCTTCCAGGTAGTATTACCGTCGAAAGAGCAAGCGTTAGGGATATTCCATGTCACTTTTTACTTGAGGTTAGGCTCAGTTTGGGAGCCCCGATGAGTCATAACCACTCCGCGCTGGTGTGGGATGATCTCCGATAGTCTTTCAGGTTTTATATGAGTTACCGTCATGACCCTAAAGCTAGGAATATTGTCTTCGCTTCGTTTGCTGGCATTGCATCTGCTGTATCGAGACGAATGTCGCGGTTGTCTCTAAGTTGTTGATGAACCGTCGAGGCTTGGAACTAGGGACTTTATCATGGCTCCGTTGTTAGTGTCGCGTCTGCATCTTGATGGAGGAAGAATGCAGGGGTGACATCGCGTCTACTGTATCGAGATGAACAACGAGGTGGTCTCTAGGTTGTTGGTGAACCGTCGAGATTTGGAACTAAGGACTTTGCCGTGGCTCCGAGATAGTCTCTAGGCTGTTTGTGAACCTTCGAGATTTGGAACTAGAGGTCTTTGTCATAGCTCCGTTTTGCTGACGTCGTATATTCCTGCAGAGACACTGATTTATCTGTCAGTCGGCATGAATCGAGTTGTTCTCGTCAAGGACGCTGATTTTCCTGAATCGAGGTATTTTTCCAAGGATACTGATTTCCTCGGAGTTGAGACGAATCGAGGTATTCCTGCAAAGACACTAATTTCTCTGCGGGTCGACGCGAATTGAGATGCTCTCGTCAAGGACGCTGATTTCCCTGAATCGAGGTTTTTGCCAAGGACGCCGATTTCCTCGGAGTTGGTTGACTTGTTTCCGAGACTGAGCGTTGATCCGGCGGGGAGGTCATTGGTCGACTTGTTTCCGAGACAGAGCGTTGATCCGGCAGGGAGGTCAGTGGTTGACTTGTTTCTAAGACGGAGCGTTGATCCGGCGGGGAGGTCATAGGTTGACTCTAGGTTGTCTGTGGACCGTATAGTCTTGGAACTAGGGACTTTACTGTTGCTCCGTTTGGTGATGTTGCATCCGAATCCTGTTGGAATGAGGAGGATCACCGTTGCTGATTTTTTTTAGGCTGTAGATGTTGCCATTAAGATTTGGAACTAGGGACTTTGCCATAGCTCCGTTTCATTGCGTCGCTTCCATACCCTGCTGGCATAAAAAGGAACGTCGTTGTTGGTCTTCTGGGATGCAGATGTTACTGTTGAGATCTGACTTTCCCTTTTGACAGATCTGGGGGGGGATAAGAGGTTCCCTTTTGTTTATGCCCATAGATTGTATACAGGGGTCAATATGGACTGCCTATAGGGCAAAAAGTTTCATTTCATTCATTTTTTTATTTCTTTCTGCGATGCTCTATCATTTCAGCTTTTCATATCGTGAAAGTCGCGATTTCCCAATCATTTCGGCTATTTTTCGCGGTGCCCAATCATTTCGGCTATTTTTTCTTTTTACTCGCTGTTTTTTTATTCCGAGTTGCCCAACCATTTCGGCTAATTTGTATGCATATATTTTTACTTGCTGACTTTGTTGCAAGTTGCCCCATCATTTCGGCTATGTCATCTGCATTTTTGACTCGCTGATTTTTTATCGCGAGTGTGGAACTTGGAATCTAGTTCCAATCTCTGCATCAACATTGCTACGACTGGAATATTGCCAAGAGCGAATTATCATTTGCCGTGAAAGGACATGGAATTTGATACCGATTTAGCCATCGGTATCGCTATTACTGGGACATTGCCAGGAGCGAATCATCATTTGCCTCTGTCGATGTCGAACAAAGGTGCCATAGTAATCAGGGTTAGGATCCTGTCGACTAAGGCTTTTAACTTCATGAGCCGTAAAGGTCTCATAAAGGTATGTCTCCCTACGAGTCGTGAGGATCTCGTAGGTGCATTTTCTCCTTAGGAATTGTGAGGATTCCTAAGTGTGTGTTCTCTTATAAGTCGTAAGGTTCTTACAAGAGTATTTTCTCCTTATAAGTCGAGAGGGCTTACAAGGGTCGTTCACCGTGTGAGCATATCCCTAGTCACTGGTGGGACTTTGTTAGGAAAATGTTTATTCGTGCCCGTGGATTGTATACAAGGGTCAATATTGAAATGCTTGTAGGGAAAAAACGAGGTGTATGACGGCTTAAGAACAGGTTCAGATCCCTGTAGCTTAAGTCTTTTGAATCCTATGAGCCGTGAGGGTCTCAAAGGGGAATTCTCCATACGAGTCGTGAGGATCACGTAAGTGTGTTATCTCTTCAGGAATCATGGGGATTCCTAAGTGTGTTGCTCCCTTGTGAGTCGTAAGGATCTCACACAGGTATTTTCTCCTTACAGGGTCGAGAGGACCTTGCAAGTGTCTTTTGACGAGAATGCACCCTTTCGGGTTTTCATAAACTCGCCGGTAGTCCTGCTGTTTTTACTCACGGAGCCCGTTCAAGTTTTCATCCGTGCCCATCTTGCTTATGGACGTACCGTTTTTTTTTGCGTCAGCCTTAGGATGATGCGGTCCATAGTAGTTTATAGACGTCTCGGTCAGTTGCAAGTTTTAGGACATTGCGGTCCATCCTTAGTTTAGGGACATTTCGGTCCGTTGTTCGTAAGTCCGAGATTTTTCGGGGCAATGTACGATTACACAGCTAGATATCCTTGCAATTCTTCGTATCTTTCGTGTCAGAGGTAGATTCCTTGAAGAGAGGGCTGGGAGCTATTTGTTCATCAGAGTCGCTTCTAAAGGTGAGAACTTGCATTCACTTGTTGTCAATTATGTGACATTTGCCGGCAGTTCTTTTGCATTCATCCATCGTGTTTCTCTGTTTCCAACGAGCCTTACGCTTCACTCGCTGGACGTGTTATCGGTGGACAATATATCCCTGCCACCAGTTTTTAAAGGATGTGCACTCTTCGGTAGGGTGTGTAATTCTCTGATGGTATAAGCAGAAGTTAGGATGTATGTCCGCTTCATCAAGATGTATACCGCCAGGAGTATTTCCTCTAAAAGAAGGCAACTTCATTCCCATTGACAGGGCCCTAGCGAATCGTTTCCTTGCTTTAAGCTTGCTTTTGCTGGTGACAGGGATGCTTCAATCCGGTTGAGGTACTCCACGGTTTCTCAATACCGGAGCTTCTTCAACTTGATGCCGACGCTTGGTCGTCTCGTATATAGCTGTTTCCCGCTCTCTGTCAGCTTTGCTTTTCTGAAGAGCTTCGCTTAGCAGTCTGTCAATCAATTCGTCCGATGGCTCCAGGGATTTTGATTCCGGTTCTGGATCTACCCCCAGCTTCTCTGTATCAGGAGCTTCTTCACCATTTATTGACGAGTAAGAGATCATTTGGCAGCTCGCCAAATAGTTTTCTGGTTCATCTGATGAGTCTTCTTCCCCATCATTGTCATCATCTCCGTCCTCAAGGATGTGGTTGAGAAACTCTTGGAGCGTGACCAGGGTTCGCGCCTTCTGGTTATATTCCTCCAGCGCATCGATATGTTTTTGCAGGTCCGTGAGCTTGTCATCAGGCTTCATGGGCTTTTGGGTCTTCTTCTTCTTCTTCTTCGAAGACTTTGATGGCTGGGCCTGAGCGTTTTGATTATCGCTACCAATTCTTGGAGTCAGGCGCGGCTTCAGCATTCCCTCAATGATCTCGGGTTCCAGTGGACTTTTCCGCCTAATCGCCGGGCATGTTTGGAGATCTTTCAGCATTCTTTTCATCTTGGCTGAAAAAGCGACCTCCCATGGAGCTTCTTCTATAAAAGAGCATGATGCACCCGACGTGTCCATCTTTTTCTGAGCATGTGGCTGTGGCGGGTTCACCTTCCATTTGTCAGACAACGTGAATTTGCCCTGTTAGTATTGGTCCTCAATCCAGCTTTTGAAGACGTAGGAATTTTCGAGTTGGTGACCAATTACTCTGTGGTAGGGACAATAGTTAGGATGGTTAACGTCACCCGGTTGCGATGGATGTCTTGGATCTGGCAGAGTGATGAGCCGGTTGCGCACTGCCAGTTCGAACAGCTTCCTTGTTTGATCCCTGGGAAATGAGTATGGACGTTTCAACTTCTCATCGAGGGATCGCGGCTTGTTGCTTTGACGAACAAGCTGTCTCGGGTTACTCGGCTGTTGCTGAGCGTTGGCGACAAAGGTCGCTTTCCCTTTCCCTTTCACTTTTTCATTCCGAAAATCCACTTTTGAAGGGAAAGGCCTATAGCCCATATGGTCTTGGGCCAACTTGTCAATCAAGGCACGGAAGGTGGCCGGCTTGAAGAATATCATGAATTAGGAGATAGTAGACTGAGGGTCAAGGGTCCACATGAACATGCCTACGGCAGGAGTTTCTTCTATGCGTTGTTCGCATCTCGACCATAGGTTCCGCCACCGGATTTCATACTGCACCCATGTTGTTAGTTGTATGTATGCCCTAGAGGCCAGTATTGTACAGATGATGTATATTATATTGGATGCTTAGACATATATAGAGATGACTTTCTTGCTCGATATGATAGTGTGCTATCTGGTTGCTCTTTATCTTAACATGTATACTAGTCTCTTTAAACTTTCTTATAGTTACATGTTGGCAAAGCCCTTAGGATGTGTACTTGACTACCTGGACTATGATGCAGATCATACTAGTGGGGACATGGTAGTCCATAAGTACATCCTTCAGGGTCCCTAGTCGTAGGTGTATCGAGACAGGGCGTCGATATACCAGTGTGGACTAGCGTATACGCTTCTCGACCCATGAGATGGGCAACGGATGATCCCATATCCATTGGTGTTTGACAACAGACATGGTATATGGGTGCTCAGTGGAGACTGGGTACACTGGACGGACTTGCCGAGAACTCCCAGATGGTATTATACCTCACGTCAGATGGCAGTTCTCAGGTGACACTTGTACAGGTTAGTCTGTAGACCCGAGATCGTCATAGAGTCTTGTGTGATTCCCGCTGTGCTTTGATCTCCACCTTACCACGTCCATAAGGGCGTGCAAAACGGTGGTTTTTGGGTACAGTCCTGAGTCACATAGAGGCAATGAGCGATAGGAGGGGTTTCGTTTATCCCGGTATTGGGGGTTGATGTTGTACTGTGCTCGATTGGCCGTAACTGGGAAGTCCCTGGCCAGGGCTGTTTCAGAAATTTGCTGGTAAGTGTTACCAGTAGTTTCTCGACCCGTTATGAGCCTCACATCGGCACGACTTATCGGTTATTGGGGTCTGACGTTTACCACCCCTAGACTTGATATGCGACATATCAGACGAGGAGACCGGACTGTACGGGAAGTGTTGCCGGTTGGCTCGACGGGAGTTGTAGCAGGTTCGCTTGTTCTCTTCTGATCGCTCAATACCCGGATGGCCGTTACGTTTAGCTGACCGCTTGCGGCTTGGGGGTGCTTGATATGATCATCACCCACTACCGGCGTATTGACGAGTCTCAGAGTCCCACAATGGAGTTTCCTAGTCCAGGCGAAACGTTGTGGTGCGCGTATGCGATATGCGCATGGACCCGATTAAAATACGCGTATAGGATACCGTATATTGATCGGACGGCTTGCTTTTGGTTTGTGTCATATGTGATATGACCAGATTAATAAATCAAGTGTTGATTTATCATTTAACCATTAGTTTCTCACTAGAAATCCTTTCTTGTGATGGATGGATGTATGCATGCATGTATGTTTTTCTTCCTTTCTAGTTTCATGCACATATGGATGTGCATGCACACATGCATACATACATCATTCTATCATGGTTGCTTATACAAGGAAATGGTGGCAATATAAGACTCACACCATGGGTTTATATTTGGATTATTATTTGATTTTTAGTTAAAACAAAATGTATAAAGGAAAGGATAATTCATGGAAGCTTTCTACACTCTTCTTGACCTAACCATGCTCACCCACCATTTAACCATGGATTACTTTTCCTTTTGGGTTTTAACTCAAGTTCAATAATTATTCAACCATGGTTTGAGATGAGAGATATGAAATATATAATGATATATTTCTATTTTTCTTTTGAGGATTATTTTTATCTTCTTCCAAAAATAGCCATCATCTTCTTCCTCCTTCTTCACTTGCTCTCTAGACAATTGTAGTGAGCAAATTACATAACAAGATTGGATTTTGAATTGAGAATAAGAACCACAACACCATTCTACACAAGTCTAGCCCGCTTGTTTAGAGTGTTAGCTTCATTTCGTTCATTTGATCAAATAAAGTTGCAAGCTTGGACAAAGAGGACTCCGGGTGGATCATCGGTGACCGAGAGGCGTTCAAGCGGAGTTCTTTCAAACCCTAAGTAGCCGAGGAGTCTAGCGTAGGGAGCTACAAAGGTTGTACTCTCTAAACCCTAGCATTTCTTTCATATGATGAAGTATAGTTTTTGAAACCCTAATTTTTCTAGGATCGATCCTTTGTATGTTAACTTAGCAACCTAAAAATTCAATCTTTGGTACATGTGATGCTTCCAAACCCCTCATAGGGTGCTAGGCTAACATTTCATTGGTATCAGAGCCGACCTAGAACATTAGGCGACACCTTTATGAAGTTAAAACTCCGATCGAACCGAAAATAAGGCTTTTTGGGTGCTCTCTGGACTTTTTTCAAAATATGGTTATTTTCAGAATTAAAAATATGTAAAAAATTCAGCCGGTAAAACTAAGAATTACGGTATAAAAATTATTCCATGAACAGTCCTTTCTGCCGCGGAAACGCGGCCTAAGCTTGCTTGGGCCGCGGTTCCGCGGCCGTACTCCTCAATCACTGTAAAATTTTTGTACTGTAATCCTTAATTCTGCATGTATATTTTTTTAGGGTATTTTTAATCCATATTTTGTGCTGAAAAATTTTGGAGATGGTTTTGGACTCGTCGATTCGATCGGAATTTTGATTTCGTGACTTTTCCGGGTAAATTTGAAAGTAGTGAAGTGTTTGAACGAGTATCATTTGCTCACTTTTCACGGGGTTTAAAAGCTTTCGGAAATACGTGCAAGTTTGTTTGTGGTGGACCCTCTAGAAGACAACAAACCTTAACTCGATTATGTGACCGTCTTGAACTGCCCTTTGAACCTTAGGGTTTGGGGCAGTACGGCGTGCCACATGTGAGGCGTTGGCTTGACCCTTCTACGGCTGGACCGCTACCACTGTGTCACACTCCGGGTTTTTGAACTCCGCTCAAGTGTTGAGCTTTAGTGAATCTTGGGTATTTGATCGTTCGTTCGAAAACTTTAATACTGTCTAATTATCTGGAATGTGATGCAATGTGTGGAATTCATATTATAAGACATGAAATACGAGGTATGCGATACTTCGCATTTACGATGTCTAAGGAGAATGTGGATTCCAGATATTGCAGTTTTATACTTTCTTTTCTGTGACCGTAAGTGTAGTATGTCGATATCGCCGGTTTCGTTGCTATACGTCAACGACAATTGGGGTACGCATACTTACTTACGTTGATGATATGAGATATTATGAGTTGCTGAGATATGATGTGCTGGATTGTCGCGATTGAATAGCCGGGGGTTTTATGTGAGATGAGAGTTTTATATTTTCATTCATGTATATTCAAATGTAATGTAATATTCTTTTATTTGGGGCACTTCCGGGTTGAGGTTTTGTCACCAGTGTTGTATATTATTTACTTTTCCGCATTAGGATGGACCCAAGGAGGGGAGCACGAGTGACCGGGTTCTGGGGTTCAGTGGGAGGCCATCTCGAGGAGTCGAGACCGGGTCTCCTAAACTCCAGAATTGGTAGGGTCGCTTGCCGCTCTCGTAGGGGTCCAGGGTGTGGGCTTGGCTATTCATCGCGACTGTGGAATCCGTATTTTCTATTTTGGCTAAATACTAAATACGGACGTCCTAGTATATCCCACATTATATCTATGTTTCTGCTGCGATATCTGTGATGTGATCATTAGATATGTTCTGTGATGGATACTGTATCTAGTATATATGATATATTATATATACGTTACTTATGTTTTACACCCGCACTAGCCCTGCCCTGCTCTGTCGTTAGTTACCTAACCTAACGGTGCACGAGGGGACATCGAGGCGAATGCGGATGGCATAAGTGTACGTTGTATTTATCTGTGATGTTTAGGTAAGTTAAATGATGGGACTTCATTAATGTGATTAATGAAAGAAAAAAAAAACTAAAAGATGTTGTAGAATCAAATTTTAAATAAAAAGGGTAGCTACAGTTTTGCTTTGCATAGCGGTATATATGATATACCCTGCACCTTATTCGATGAGGAAAGGGCCGAGATCCCTTCACCGGGAGTGACCCCTTTAGCAATAACTGGCAGATGTTACACACTCGGTTTGTCTTTTGAATGCTTCTATAGTTTCTGCTTTGCACAGTGATATATATGATATATCCCGCACCTCATTCAACGAGGAAAGGGCCGACGATCCCTTCACCGGGAGTGACCCCTTTAGCAAAACTAGAAAAAGCCTCAAGAACACTCCATTTCAAAATTCATTCGATTCTACAACGATATCAAGTTCATTACGCAATAGGTTTTCAGAAAAACCTGTCGTAGCCCTCCGTCATTTCAGATAAATCCTACTTAGTATTCGTGCTATGTTTGTTGGCCTGCGTCAAGGCGTAGTGTGCAGTAGCTAACTAGTATTTATCTGTTAATGCATGTGATGCAGATTGGATTAGGGTAGTCGTGCGACTTTGTTGGCCTGCGTCAAGGGTCGTACGGGTGGGTTTAATTCAATCAAGAAATGACGGGTTGAACTTGACTAGCGCACTATGGTTTGTTGGCCTGCGTCAAGGTCATAGGACGCTAGGGGCAAAATATTATCGGGAATTTCAAATGTTGAAATTTGCAATGAGATTGCATACCTTCTATGAGATAGTTGGATCCCGATACCCACTGTGAGTAAGAGTTACTCCTCGTAGAGTTTTACACATTACAATTAGCCGATCAAGTAGGTGTCTAGAAAGGTGTCAACGGGGTTACGCCTCTGGGAAAACGAGGTTTACTTTAATTAGGTCCGTGCGAAAGCACGGGGAACCTCCCTCAAAGTACCGACACTGGCCTGGCTGAAAGATTGGCGAAGTTGTAGGGTGTAATTAATCCCGGCTAGTCTTTCCTTTTAGGGTTTGAAGGAAGATTTGATAAAAACCAGTGGGAGCCGTCCTGATTAGATAACATAATAACCAATCTGATATTGCAACAGCATACGCTAAAGTGTTTTCTTCTCTCTCTCTCCAGGTAGCGAGCATGTCATGCCCTAATAAAGATAATAATATGGATGTATTGACTGAACCCGCATGTTATACTGTGCTGGGGAACGTTGGTTCCGTTCTTTCTTATAAGAGTTATAGGAATGAACAGGACATAGGGGAATACCAGGATTCCCATGCCACCCGAATGAAGAAAGTACATGATGATGCATTTTCGTCGGGTGTGTTCGTTACACAGAACTGTTTCTCCATTTGCCCTACGTCCTGGGTATTAGATACCGGGTCAGGATCCCATATATGTAATCAGTTACATGGGCTTAGGAAAGGTAGAGAACTTGGAGAAGGTGATAAAGACATAAGAGTTGGAAATGGTGCAATTGTTGCAGCTAAGACTGTCGGGGAATATCACCTTGCATTACCAACTGGCAATACATTGGTTCTGAACGAATGCTATTACATGCCGAACCTGATATGCAACATTATATCGGTTTCTTTGTTGAGTAAAGAAGGATATAATTTTTTATTACAGGATAATGTTATGAACATTTTCCGTAACCAAAAGTTGGTTGGATCAGACACGTTGTGCAATGGCATTTATGTTCTAAATCAATCAACAGTTCTAAGTATAACAAACACACACAAAAGGAAGAGTTCTGAACTGAATGAATCCTTCTTGTGGCATTGTAGACTGGGTCACATCAATGCGACACGACTAGCTAAGCTGCATAAGGATGGATATTTAAATCCGTTTGAATTCTCATCTTATGACACTTGCCAGTCATGTCTCAAAGGCAAGATGACCAAAACTCCGTTTACAGGACACGGAGAAAGAGTTACGGAACTCTTGGGACTAGTGCATAGTGATGTATGTGGTCCAATGTCTACACATGCCAGGGATGGTTCTTCGTACCTCATTACATTCACTGACGATCTCTCTAGATTCGGATATGTGTTCCTGATGAAACACAAATCAGAAGCTTTTGAGAAATTTAGAGAATATAAACAAGAAGTCGAGAACCAAACCGGAAAAAGTATTAAAGTCCTTCGATCTGATCGAGGAGGTGAATATTTGAGCAATGAATTCCAGGACTTCCTAAAAGAGAATGGGATTCTCTCTCAGCTGACTCCTCCATATACACCACAGCACAACGGTGTATCAGAACGGAGGAACCGCACCCTATTAGATATGGTGCGCTGTATGATGAGCACAGCTGAGTTACCTATTTCCTTTCGGGGATATGCACTGGAAACAGCTGCAGACCTATTGAATATGGTTCCCACCAAATCCGTGCCAACCACTCCATATGAGATATGGAAAGGAAAGAGGCCATGTCTTAATTATGTTAAGATATGGGGTTGTCCGGCATATGTAAAAATGCAAAATCCGGACAAACTCGCGTCAAGGTCCATTCTGTGTAAGTTTATTGGATATCCCAAACATTCGCGCGGGTATATCTTCTACCACACCGAGGAATAAAAGGTGTTTGTTTCTCGACATGCCACCTTTTTAGAAAAAGAATTTCTTGACAAAGAGATTAGTGGCAAGGAGGTAGAACTGGAAGAGGTTCCAGCAATACAGACTACAACAGAAGATTTGGTTGAACCAGAGGATTTAGTAGTTCCCAATGAACCTCAGCCTCTCCGCCGATCTAGTAGGGTTCCTCGCCAACCTAAGAGATACTACGGTTTTCTTATGGATGGTGGCAGCGAGGATTGCATCATGGAGGATGATGACCCAACTAGCTTCGAGCAGGCCATCACGAGTAGGGACTCAGTGAAATGGCTGGATGCTATGCGGTCCGAGATGGAATCCATGTACACCAAGAAAGTATGGACTTTGGAAAATGCTCCTGAAGGGGTAAAACCCATTAAGAGCAAGTGGATCTTCAAGAAAAAACTTGGTGTAGATGGGAAAGTGGAGACTTTCAAAGCTAGACTTGTAGCAAAGGGTTTTCGTCAAAGACCAGGTGTGGACTATGACGAGACCTTTTCTCCAGTGGCTATGCTTAAATCCATCCGGATCATGCTTGCCATCGCTGCATATTATGATTATGAAATCTGGCAAATGGATGTTAAGACCGCCTTTCTAAACGGTGATTTAGAAGAGTGCGTGTACAAGACTCAGCCAGAGGGCTTCGTGGATAGTGGGAGCAGCGGGAAGGTGTGCAAGCTGCTTAAATCCATTTATGGGTTAAAGAAAGCATCGCGGAGCTGGAACATCTGCTTTGACGTCGTTATCAAAGAGTTTGATTTCGTCAAAAACCCAGATGAACCTTGTATTTACAAGAAGGTGGCAGGGAGTAAGGTTGTCTTCCTCGTATTGTACGTAGACGACATACTCTTGATAGGAAATGATATTCCTATGCTGCAATCGGTCAAGCTCTTCTTATCACAAAGATTCTCAATGAAAGATCTTGGTGATGCCTCCTGCATATTGGGAATTAGGATCTATAGAGATAGATCCAAACGGATATTGGGATTGTCCCAGTTCAGGTACATTGACACCATACTAAAGAGGTTTAGTATAGAAGAATCCAAGCGTGGGAACTTACCCACGATATCTGGAGTCACTCTCTCCAAAGAGATGTCTCCCAAGACTGATTTGGAGAGAGCTCGCATGCAAGGGATACCCTATGCTTCGGCTGTAGGCTCTATCATGTACGCGATGCTATGTACCAGACCCGATGTAGCATACTCACTAAGTGTAGTGAGTAGGTATCAAGCTGATCCTAGAGAGAGTCACTGGACAGCTTTGAAGAGCATTCTCAAGTACTTACGAAAGACTAAAGAGATGCTCTTAGTGTATGGTAACGGAGAACTCCAAGTGGAGTCCTTTACAGATTCAAGCTTCCAGAGTGATAAGGACGACTCTAAGTCGCAGTCGGGATTTGTCTTTACCCTTTAAGGAGGGGCAGTTAGCTGGAAGAGTTCCAAGCAGGAAACCGTGGCAGACTCGACGATGGAGGCTGAATACATCGCTGCCAACGATTCTGTAAAAGAGGCTGTCTGGATCAAGAAGTTCATTACTGAACTTGGAGTGGTTCCATCCATTGAGCATCCAATACCTTTGTATTGCGATAACAATAGAGCGGTGGCTTAGGCTAAGGAACCCAGGTCCCATCAGCGATCCAGGCATATTCTGAGGCGGTATCACCTGATCCGGGAGATAGTTGATCGTCGGGAGATCGAGGTCAGGAGGGTTGACACGAAGAACAACACGGCGGATCCACTCACGAAGGCCATTCCCCAGATACAATTTGAGAGACTCTTCGGGATGCTCGGTATGCGATACTACAGCAGCTGGCCCTAGTGCAAGTGGGAGATTGTTAGTTGTATGTATGCCCTAGAGGCCAGTATTGTACAGATGATGTATATTATATTGGATGCTTGGACATATATAGAGATGACTTTCTTGCTCGATATGATAGTGTGCTATCTGGTTGCTCTTTATCTTAACATGTATACTAGTCTCTTTAAACTGTCTTATAGTTACATGTTGGTAAAGCCCTTAGGATGTGTACTTGACTACCTGGACTATGATGCAGATCATACTAGTGGGGAAATGGTAGTCCATAAGTACATCCTTCAAGGTCCCTAGTCGTAGGTGTATCGAGACGGGACATCGATATACCAGTGTAAACTAGCATATACGCTTCTCGACCCATGAGATGGGTAATGGATGATCCCATATCCATTGGTGTTTGACATCAGAGATAGTATACGGGTGCTCAGTGGAGACTGGGTACACTGGACGGACTCGCCGAGAACTCCCAGATGGTATTATACCTCACGTCAGATGGCAGTTCTCAGGTGACACTTGTACAGGTTAGTATGTAGACCCGAGATCGTCATAGAGTTTTGTGTGATTCCCACTGTGCTTTGATCTCCACCTTACCACGTCTATAAGGGCGTGCAAAACGGTGGTTTTTGGGTACAGTCCCGAGTCACATGGAGGCAATGAGCGATAGGAGGGGTTTCGTCTTTCTCGGTATTGGGGGTTGATGTTGTACTGTGCTCGATTGGCCGTAACAGGGAAGTCCCTGGACAGGGCTGTTTCAGAGATTTGCTGGTAAGTATTACCAGTAGTTTCTCGACCCGTTATGAGCTTCACATCGGCACGACTTATCGGTTATTGGGGTCTGATGTTTACCACCCTTAGACTTAATATGCGACATATCAGACGAGGAGACCGGACTGTACGGGAAGTGTTGCCGGTTGGCTCGACGGGAGTTGTAGCAGGTTCGCTTGTTCTCTTCTGATCGCTTAATACCCGGGTGGCCGTTACGTTTAGCTGACCGCTTGCGGCTTGGGGGTGCTTGATATGATCATCACCCACTACCGGCGTATTGACGAGTCTCAGAGTCCTACAATGGAGTTTCCTAGTCCAGGAGAAACGTTGTGGTGCGCGTATGCGATATGCACATGGTGTTGCGCCATGGCAGCGCCCCGGCCTACTAACCGAGGCCAAAATGCGTAATCAAAAAATTTCCTTACTTGGAAACTGGCGCTACCACGGACAATAAAACCCGGATCGTTAACCATTAACCTATACTAGCAAACAAGAGATGGGAAGAGAAGTATACCGAATGATCCGAGTCCTCTGGTCTTCTCCTCGCCTCCGATCTCCCGCGGAAAGTCTTGTCTCCATATCGTCGCCTCCTCGCCGGAAGGGCACCACATCGCCTGCGTCTTTTACGGGCTCCCACCTCAATACCGAGGCAACTCGGGCGCGAAGTAGGCTAGCCGACGCGTCCAAGATTTGCTGTAGAATGTGTAGGGTTGAAGCTATGTCTCATTTTGGGTTTTGTTGCCTTTGAAGATGATGGAGGAATCAAGATAAGAAAAATGGTGCTTGCATTTTTCTAGAATGAAAATGAGATCAAGAATGCCACACTCTCAAGAATGAAACTCTCATCCTTTTTTTTCCTTCTCTCCAAAATGAAAAACCTTATCATATTAGAATGGTGGAGGAAAGAATACATAAGCAAGAGGGAGGTGACTGTAGGAAAAAGAGAGACGGTGACCATATCCAAACATCATCATAACAAACTCACATCAACTACTAATCACCTCAAATCAACAAAAAACAAGTGATGATGATAGATAAGAATGGTATCAAAAAGATGCTTTCATAATATCTCATCTTACAAATAAACCCTCCACAAAATATTATTTGCAAACTTGCAAATAACACCCTCCATCAGAAAAGTCCGGCCAGGAAAGAACAAAGGAAAACCGGCCGGGACGGAATGCAAACTGGCAACTCCAGAAAACTGGTCCCGTAATAAATTACAGGAAAACCCCGACACTGTGCATACACACTTGCATCTGTATTCCGACCGGATATAAATGCAATGAGACAAAATCTACACAGTACTAAACTAGGATCCGGCTTAAACCAAAGCCGGCCAGTAATATCCGTTCGATCCTGATGCGTGCAATACCGCACGTATCTGATCGAACCCTGCCATATAACCATACGGCCACTAGTACTAACCGTCCGATCCTGATCCGTGCAATACCGCACGTATCTGATCGGACCCTGCCATATCTCCATACGGCCTCTACAGCGTTTCGCCCGAAAGCTTGAGTAACTGAAAGTGTGGTGGACTCTAAAGACTCGTCAATACTATGGCTGTGGATTTAACCACTAGCACGTAAGAGGTATAAGCCAATACGTGACGGGCCACCAGCTATTGACCAAAAGGGACGTCGATGAGCAAACTCATCCTGACATCCTACTGAGCCTGTCAGTGACAATATCCGTACAGTCCGGTCCGTTCGTCTATGAGCATCGCATGGCGGGCCTAGGGGGTTGGTAAAAGTCAGACCCCCAAAAGCGGTACAAGTCGTGTCGGAGTGTAGCCTAGAACGCCCTGAGATACTACTGGAATACCTACCAGTAAATCTCCTGCCTCGGCCGAGGGCTTTGCGTAATGGCTCTCCTAGACACAGCGCGACCTCACCCCCAATACCGGGAGAGACGAACCCCTGAAGATCCGCTCACTGCCTCCATGTGGCTCGGGACTGTACCCAACTAAAACCTGTTTGCACGACTCCTTTGAGCCGTGGTAGGGTAGTAATCAAAGCACAGTGGGAACTCACACGATACAAATGACGATCTCAGGTCGATGAACTAACCTGTACACATGTCACCTGGGAACTGCTATCTGACGTCTGGTATAATCCCAACTAGCAGGTTCCCGGCGAGTCCTGTCCGGTGTACTCATAACCCAATGTGCACCTGTATACATCTTAGGTGAACCAACTGACACCAGTGGCTTGTGAGACCGGCCACCGCCCCTCGTCGGGGTCTCGACTGTATACACTAGTCTACTAATGGAGTATCGATGCCCAGTCTCGAAACTTCCATGACTAGGGACCATTTAAGGATGTGCTTATAGTCCCCAGCTCCCACGTATATGATCGCCATCATACTGCTGGTCGTCAAGCAAGAATCCTAGGGGCTCTATCAACGTGTAATAGCGACCTGTCAGGTCACCTAGATAGCATACTATCATCTCGAGTAAGACTGTTCTACCGAGATTGGT
This sequence comes from Agapanthus africanus, assembly GCA_030015575.1. NCBI lineage: Eukaryota > Viridiplantae > Streptophyta > Magnoliopsida > Asparagales > Amaryllidaceae > Agapanthus > Agapanthus africanus. The sequence goes on from JASDDO010000029.1 coordinate 63,116,425, forward strand.
CCTCCCTCAATCATTGCAATCACGTGCCTGTGATCCAATAATTGACTCTGAGGGCACTATCTCCAACAATCTCCCACTTGCACTCAAGGCTAATTATTGCGATGTCGCATACTCACAGCCCGTGTGATACCGAACACCCAACTCCTCTACTAGTCAGTCGCACAAAGCCTGTTTGCGAAACTATTGCGTTCGAGGAAAAGCCTCAGTGAGTGGATCCGCCTAGATGTTTCTTTCTATGTCTCTCTATATCTTAAGTTCGCGGAGAAAACCATCTCCCGAAATGAGCAATACCTGTCTTGGAATGTCTGGATGTCTGATGGGACCTAGTTCATAAATGAACTCCAAATCCAAACTTCTTAGACTGTATCGACAACTGAACTTAATCAGTATCCTGCGCCATGCCTCCCTCAGTATTGCCTTGGATCACCTGTCCAAAATACTGCCCCTCATCAGAAGGAAAACTATAACTCTGACAACCTCCTTGTCGTCCATGTCACCTTGGAAGCCTGGAGAGATAACCGTCTCCTAAAGGAGGCAGCCGTTATCATATCCCTAGAACATTCACTTGTGTTCTAAAACTGCTTCCGACTGTTCCTCCAGGATTGGATCAATATCAACTTATTGCATCTAGTGCAAGAACAACATCTGGTGTGGTACTTGACATCTCATGATTGACTCAATTGCCTAAGCAAGTGATTTGCCAATCATGCACATCCCTCTCTACTTTAGTCTATAAGACACCTTTAGAGAGGGTGACTACATTACCTGCAGGTACACTACCATGCCAGGAGTCGTCCATTCTAAATACTCTTAGAATGCTGTTAAAGTACCCTGATTGGGAAACCACCCAAATCTAGATCTAAAATCATAGATCTAGTAACCAGTATGTCTGATATAATGTCCAAGTCCCTTGTGGAGAAACCACTGTGTGACGACCAAAGTATAACCGATCGTAGTATAGGAGTTTCCTTTCCTACTCTGTGTATGTCATCAAATACCAGGACATCACACCCTACTACCTTCTTAACAGTTCCATCCCCTATTCTGATGAAGTCAAACCTATGACTGTCACATCAGAAATAGATGATCTATCTCCGCTGTATCTGCTTTAGTCTATAAATAGACATAAGCCACCTGTCCACCAATGCTTCCGCTGCTCCCACTGACTACGACAACCCTCTGGCAGAGTCATATAGACGTACACTTCTAAAGCTAGTTTAGAACGACGCTATACTCATCCTCCTGCCGGGTCTCACAGTCTGGAACAACGGCAATGGTAAGTCTGGGTAAACAAGAACCTCCCTGCCACCGTCCTTGAGCATACCGAAGTACCTCTCGAGTGCCTAAGGTTACCCACCAAATCTGCGGAGTGGCCAATGGAATGTCAAATCAGATTGAATCTTTAGGTTCCTTATCAAATCTTCAGTAATCGTTTGCGGTTCTGGAATCGCTTCCAGTTCTACCATACTCCCACTACTGTTTTTCTGAAAAATAACCATTTCTTTTTAAAATGTGGCGAGTTAAGAACAATATCACTATTAATCTTCCAGATGGTAGAAAATCAACCCTCGTCATAGCCTGGGTCAACCCACAAACAGCCATTACAGAAACGTGCCTTGAGTTATCCAGTGTCTGGTTTTAATCATAAGCCGGACAACTCCCCGTACCTTAACATCGTTAAGATATGAACTGTTCTATATCCAATATAGAACCAGAGGCACTGATCTAAATGAACCAGATTCAAATCATGCAGCTATCTCCAGTGCATGTAAACTAAATGGAAGGAGGCCAATCAGCGTTACTCAACTTAGGAATGTTTCCAATTATGAGTAACCTGAAAGAGAAGCAATTTTTCTTTATCATTACTATCAACTGAATACCTTACACAAGTATCTACATCTTCAATCACTTTGAAGAATCCTGATACTTGCTACACCTGGTTCTCTACTCTATTCAAATATCTATAACTTCTCAAAATTCGGACCCTATGTTTCCACGAAACACCTGTCTAAAAACTAGAGAAGTCATAAGTAAACCGAATATAGTACGAGGACCAACCCCTCTATCCTGATGGACACTGGACAACATACAATACTCTGTATAAGTCTGCTGAGTCTTACAACTCTTTCACTGTGTGTTGTAGGTTGAAAACTGTACTTATGGTTAAGAAGAATTACACCGCTGTTTAATGCTCCTTACCTAACCATCCACTGATATAGGTAAATGTCATCGACATAATATCAAAAGGTATATCTCACTCTATGAAAATAGACGTACAGATATATCAATTTGAAATTGGTGCATAACAACGGATATTCAAAACCAAATATTTGCCGACCGGCAAACAACCCAGGTGGCTTCCTCAAATATCACCAATTACAACGAATCCCGATATAATGAGGATGGTCACCTAATTCCCAATAACTTACTCCCACTCATCATCTGTAAAACCATACAGATGTGAGAATCATACCTGGTAAATACATACCCTGGAGTAAGTATCTAATCGGGAAATCAGTTTTCTTTTAACATTACACAGTGAAACTGAAACATTGAAATGTTTCGGTGGGGTATTCCGGTATTCTTAGTAATGCCTCTTCCATTATCCAGATTCACAACTGTAACCGTATATCTCTTTGCCATCTGTCCAAATCCCTTTATATGTCTTTAGTCATTACCGTCTGCACACCCCTTTAGGCCAAATGGTTTTCTTCCTTCCCTACCGTTCGACACCAGCCTATGGTTTGGAAGAAGACTATCCGATAAGCATAAAAGGTATACTGCCCTAATCCTAGGAGCACTCGCAAAGCGAGAGAAGGTGAAGATAAAAGACAACCGAATAAACCTTATTCCTATTTCTCCTGAACCAGAATCCATCCCCGAACTGGAACAAGTTCCTTTCGAGTTCGTATATAACCATACGATGGAGTATCCAAATAAACTGTGGATCTTCGTAGTGATACGGAGTGTCCTGGAGAAATACAAAGGTGATTTAGGTTTGGCGATGATATACTCGGTTTGGTCGTGAATAGCAGTCGCCATTTACTTTGCCCTCTTACTAATCCCTTGCTTTGTCTTAACTTAATACCTTCTGTACACCATCGTTATGCTAATTGGTTTTCTTCATTCCACACCGTTCGGCACCTGCCTAAGGTTTGGAAGAAGACTATCCAATTTGCGTAATAGATGTACTATCTCCTAAACCAAGGAGTACTTGCAATGAGAGAAGGTGAAAAGAAAAGACAACTGAATAATCCTATTCGTTTTCTCCAGAACCAGAAACCATCCTCGAAGTCCTTCGAGTTCGTATATAACCATACGATGGTTTTGTCCAATGAAAGTGGACGTTCGTAGTAATACGGGGTGTCCTGGAGAAAAGGGTAAAAGTAGGAGTGGCAATGAGGTTTGCTACTCTGACAATCCAAAAGCCAGTGTTAAGAAGGTTCGGTCAACTTGGTCACTGAGTCATAGTCTAAGGGTCGGGTCAATGGTCGCTGCCAAAGAGAGAAAAGAAACACTCAGCGTGCACTCTAACCTAGATCAGAATGGTTATCACTTTATCTAATCAGGAAACCTCCCACTGTACCGTCAAATTCTCCTCCAAACCTGAAAGAAGAATTAGTCGGGATCACCCGAGGAGTAAACCAACTCATCAGTGGGAATCGAGATCCAACTATCATCGCATGATAACATGACGGAATCCACTCACGTCACCACACTCCAGAAGGTATGCGCATACCTGGCAAGTTTCAGTTCTTTTGAAACTCCCGATATTATGTTTTTACCCCTAGGACTCAAGTGACCTTGACGGAGTCAACAAATCAAAGAGTCCTAGTCAAGTTCAACCCGTCATTATCTGGATTGCATTAAACCCACCCGTACGTGCCCTTGAAGGAGTCAACAAGGCCGCACGACTGTCCTAATCAATCCCATTTATGCAACAAACAAGCACCACTTAGCTACCGTACACTACGCCTTGACGGAGTCAACAAACGCAGCACGAATACTAAATAATACCCATAAGAAATGACGGAGGGCTACGAATGGTTTTTGGCGAAAAAACCTTTAACGTAATGAACTTGATATCGTTGAAGGAACTGCATAGCCTTTTTAGAAAAATATAGTGACGAAAACCTTCGCTTAAGAGGTCACTCCCGGTGAAGGGATCTCGGCTCTTTCCCCGTAGAATGAGGTGCAGGATATTCCAACTGAATACCACGATGCAAAGCAAAAGTAATCGGCTATAGTGAAGTTAATGCCCTGACGCAAATTTCTGTCCAAGGGGTCACTCCCGGTGAAGGGATCTCGGCCCTTGCCTCGTCGACTGAGGAGCAGGATATTCCAAATGAATACCACGATGCAAAACAAAAGTGAACGTCCTTGCAATAACAGCTTTTTGAAAAAGCGTTCCAACAACATCAGAATAGGTTTGTTTATCTTGCATTGATCCGAATCAATGCAGTCCCATCAATTGATCACACCATAAAGAACGAAAATATACTGACGTACGTATATGCCATCCGCATTCGCCACTGGGTCCCGTCATCACCCGTTAGGTTAGCTAACTAACGGCAGAGCGGGGACTGGACTAGCGCGGATGAAAAACATATACAACATCTACTAATATATATACCAATATATAGTATTTCGCTCAAGGCGTGATAAAAAGCAACATCACAGAAATATGCAGCATCACAGAACAATACAGATATCTGGAAGCCCCGGGTTTCACAGAGCCGCTGCTGAAACCCGACGTTCCCCTGGTCGTGTGGATAGCCTGTGCAATGAAAACCTAGACCCTTACGGGCGCGGCAAGTCACCCGCTAAAACCTGAAGCGAGGAAGCCCCCTTCAGCAACGTGAATGGACCACCCAGCACTCCACCGAATCCGGTAACTCGGGCACCACTCCTGGGTCAACCTGTACCCCCTACGAGTGCGGCGAATAGCCCGCCAATCCTGGAGTGAAGCCCCCTCCGTCCCAATGCCATGAGATGCGGGCTTGTTGCCCTCCAGAACCCGGCTATCCGTGCACCCCACCGCGGGGCAATCCTAGTACAGAAAGTAAAATATACATACACCGGGTACATCGACCGCAACCAGGTCATGCCCCAAAAGAATAATACATACAGGCAGTGACGGCAGTCCACATGTCGGACGCTCGCCCCGCAATATCAAATGTACATATAAAACAAAACTGTACTAACATTGCATCCAGGCTATCCCCCACGACCGATCCGCAACAACACAGCATAAACACAGAACATCAACGTGAAAATCACGTTCGCAAATCCGTCTAACCGGGCTATAGCAGTTAGACAGGATTTACCGATCAAGTGATATTCACGGTCGCAGATATAATGTAAATACTGTGAAACAATGTGTTTAAAATATCCAATCGATCAAAAATTAACAAGTGGGCCCCCAAGTAATACTGTAGCACTCACAGAAATTCTGGGCCCAATTTTAATATTCCAAAACCCCTATCTTAAGCCCAAAAGCCCACTGCAAAAAGTTGGCCAAATGAAGCAAACATACTGCGGCGGAACCGCGGCAAATGAGGGGTAATTGCCGCGTTTCCGCGGTCGTACGGAATGATCAAGCTTCCAAATTTTTGCAGTGTTCTTAGGATTCTCTGTACATCATTCTGCAATCACCAGAAAAAATTTTCGAGCCCGGAAAAAATCGACAGAAAACTGATGCATGCAAAAACGCGGTTTTTGGAATTTTGGTCGATCGGATAAGTAAAACACATTAGAACAAGCTAGACAAGGTTAATGGCGTGGCTCTAATACCATGTTGCGCCACGGCAGCGCCCCGGCCTACTAACCGAGGCCAAAATGCGGAATCAAAAAATTTCCTTACTTGGAAACTGGCGCTACCGCGGACAATAAAACCCGGATCGTTAACCATTAACCTATACTAGCAAACAAGAGATGGGAAGAGAAGCATACCGAATGATCCGAGTCCTCCGGTCTTCTCCTCGCCTCCGATCTCCCGCGGAAAGTCTTGTCTCCATATCGTCGCCTCCTCGCCGGAAGGGCACCACATCGCCTGCGTCTTTTACGAGCTCCCACCTCAATACCGAGGCAACTCGGGTGCGAAGTAGGCTAGCCGACGCGTCCAAGATTTGCTGTAGAATATGTAGGGTTGAAGCTATGTCTCATTTGGGGTTTTGTTGCCTTTGAAGATGATGGAGGAATCAAGATAAGAAAAATGGTGCTTGCATTTTTCTAGAATGAAAATGAGATCAAGAATGCCACACTCTCAAGAATGAAACTCTCATCCTTTTTTTTTCCTTCTCTCCAAAACGAAAAACCTTATCATATTAGAATGGTGGAGGAAAGAATACATAAGCAAGAGGGAGGTGAGTGTAAGAAAAAGAGAGAGGGTGACCATATCCAAACATCATCATAACAAACTCACATCAACTACTAATCACCTCAAATCAACAAAAAGCAAGTGATGATGATAGATAAGAATGGTATCAAAAAGATGCTTTCATAATTCTCATCTTACAAATAAACCCTCCACAAAATATTATTTGCAAACTTGCAAATAACACCCTCCATCGGAAAAGTCCGGCCAGGAAAGAACAAAGGAAAACCGGCCGGGACGGAATGCAAACTGGCAACTCCAGAAAACTGGTCCCGTAATAAATTACAGGAAAACCCTGACACTGTGCATACACACTCGCATCTGTATTCCGACCGGATACAAATGCAATGAGACAAAATCTACACAGTACTAAACTAGGATCCGGCTTAAACCAAAGCCGGCTAGTAATATCCGTTCGATCCTGATGCGTGCAATACCGCACGTATCTGATCGAACCCTGCCATATAACCATACGGCCACTAGTACTAACCGTCCGATCCTGATCCGTGCAATACCGCACGTATCTGATCGGACCCTGCCATATCTCCATACGGCCTCTACAGCGTTTCGCCCGAAAGCTTGAGTAACTGAAAGTGTGGTGGACTCTAAAGACTCGTCAATACTATGGCTGTGGATTTAACCACTAGCACGTCAGAGGTATAAGCCAATACGTGACGGGCCACCAGCTATTGACCAAAAGGGACGTCGATGAGCGAACTCATCCTGACACCCTACTGAGCCTTTCAGTGACAATATCCGTACAGTCCGGTCTGTTCGTCTATGAGCATCGCATGGCGGGCCTAGGGGGTTGGTAAAAGTCAGACCCCCAAAAGTGGTACAAGTCGTGTCGGAGTGTAGCCCAGAACGCCCTGAGATACTACTGGAATACCTACCAGTAAATCTCCTGCCTCGGCCGAGGGCTTTGCGTAATGGCTCTCCTAGACACAGCGCGACCTCACCCCCAATACCGGGAGAGACGAACCCCTGAAGATCCGCTCACTGCCTCCATGTGGCTCGGGACTGTACCCAACTAAAACCTGTTTGCACGACTCCTTTGAGCCGTGGTAGGGTAGTAATCAAAGCACAGTGGGAACTCACACGAGACAAATGACGATCTCAGGTCGATGAACTAACCTGTACACATGTCACCTGGGAACTGCTATCTGACGTCTGGTATAATCCCAACTAGCAGGTTCCCGGCGAGTCCTGTCCGGTGTACTCATAACCCAATGAGCACCTGTATACATCTTAGGTGAACCAACTGACACCAGTGGCTTGTGAGACCGGCCACCGCCCCTCGTCGGGGTCTCGACTGTATACACTAGTCTACTAATGGAGTATCGATGCCCAGTCTCGAAACTCCCACGACTAGGGACCATTTAAGGATGTGCTTATAGACCCCAGCTCCCACGTATATGATCGCCATCATACTGCTGGTCGTCAAGCAAGAATCCTAGGGGCTCTATCAACGTGTAATAGCGACCTGTCAGGTCACCTAAAACAGTACATGATGATAAAGATAAACCAGATAGCATACTATCATCTCGAGTAAGACTGTTCTACCGGGATTGGTCCTCCCTCAATCATTGCAATCACGTGCCTGTGATCCAATAATTGACTCTGAGGGCACTATCTCCAACACATGGACCCGATTAAAATACGCGTATAGGATACCGTATATTGATCGGGCGTCTTGCTTTTGGTTTGGGTCATATGTGATATGACCGGATTGATAAATCAAGTGTTGATTTATCATTTAACCATTAGTTTCTCACTAGAAATCCTTTCTTGTGATGGATGGATGTATGCATGCATGTATGTTTTTCTTCCTTTCTAGTTTCATGCACATATGGATGTCCATGCACACATGCATACATACATCATTCTATCATTGTTGTATATACAAGGAAATGGTGGCAATATAAGACTCAGACCATGGGTTTATATTTGGATTATTATTTGATTTTTAGTTAAAACAAAATGGATAAAGGAAAGGATAATTCATGGAAGCTTTCTACACTCTTCTTGACCTAACCATGCTCACCCACCATTTAACCATGGATTACTTTTCCTTTTGGGTTTTAACACAAGTTCAATAATGATTCAACCATGGGTTGAGATGAGAGATATGAAATATATAATGATATATTTCTATTTTTCTTTTGAGGATTATTCTTATCTTCTTCCAAAAATAGCCATCATCTTCTTCCTCCTTCTTCACTTGCTCTCTAGACATTTGTAGTGAGCAAATTACATAACAAGATTGGATTTTGAAGTGAGAATAAGAACCACAACACCATTCTACACAAGTCTAGCCCACTTGTTTAGAGTGTTAGCTTCATTTCGCTCATTTGATCGAATAAAGTTGCAAGCTTGGACAAAGCGGACTCCGGGTGGATCATCGGTGACCGAGAGGCGTTCAAGCGGAGTTCTTTCAAACCCCAAGTAGCCGAGGAGTCTAGCGTAGGGAGCTACAAAGGTTGTACTCTCTAAACCCTAGCATTTCTTTCATGTGATGAAGTATAGATTTTGAAACCCTAATTTTTCTAGGATCGATCCTTTGTATGTTAACTTAGCACCCTAAAACTTCAATCTTTGGTACATGTGATGCTTCCAAACCCCTCATAGGGTGTTAGGCTAACCTTTCACATGTCTCTCCCGGCTTCACTCTGGCGTTGATCAATGCCGTGATCGGGGCGCGTTCGCTGGCGCTTGCGAACCGCTGAGTGAATAGCAACTCCATCTCTGTAAACGTTTTGACGGAGTCATCGGGAAGCTCCGAGTTCCATTCAAAAGCTGTCTCCGCTAAGCTGCCGAGGAACTGGCGAACTAGAAGTTTATCATCACCTACAGTATTGCCGCAAAGAGCCCTGAACTGAGCGACTTATTGATGGGGATTGCCTGTCCCTTTGTACACATGGAATTTAGGAATTGTGTATCCTGGCGGGTACTTTATCTGATTGTACCATCCTGGATATGGTCGCCCAGTCTTAACCATTTGGCCAGCCGCTTCGCTTTCCTGATGAGCTCTTATCTGTTGAGCGATATAGTCATCTAGGGCGGCTTTGGATATGGTCTCCTCCTTGGCTGCTGAACAACCAGGAAGGGGGTTTGACGTTTCCCCTCGGTCGTTTTTAAGGATAATCGGAGAGTTTCAGCTGGAGAATCCGGCTGTAACATCATCCCGACCATGTCTTGGAATAAAAGCGCCATTCGTTTTATGTTGGCAGCTTGTTCCGCTGCCTCTTTGTCCTTCTTCTCGAGGATTCTGTGGAGGAACTCAGCATCAGTTTCTTTTTCTTAACGCTGCTCTGACGACGTTTCCGGGCTTTCTTTTGGCCCAGTGAGTACGGACATTTATGTTAACATTTCCTGAAGCTTCTGTTGTTGCTCCAAGGCCTTTGTTACGGATCCGGTGAGTAGTCGATGACCCGTAGAGATACGGCTATCCTCTTTCCCGGATGCCATATAAACCGTATTCACCACCATGCCCCCAGACTTGGGGCATTTGGTTTCAGTGCCTTTGAGCTTTGTCGCAGACACGGGGATTTTCTCCGACCTTCTTCTTTTGTGAGCGATCGAAGTTGAGGGGGCCGTTGCAGCGAGCACCCAAGTAGACGACACCTTTTGCGATACGACAGGGTGGTCCTTCTCTTGCCGAACTTTCATCTTTTTCGATCGGCGGGAGTAGTCTTGGTTGATCACCGAGTCTTGGACCTATTGCCAGACTTTGTAAATTTTGAAGGACAGCCGCTGAGGGGGCTACTCTGGCTTCACCTTTGTAACGTTCTCTATAGGTAGAGGAGATCTTTTCAGCACAGCGGTCGGAGAGTTCTTGCGCACCCACCTAAGCAGTTCAAAGCTGTTTCCAATTGGAACAACAACATCGACTTCCACCGTGGAGCTCGCGGAGTCAGTCTAGAGGGTGAACTGCCTACATCTTTCCTCACTCGGCGCCAATGGCGACGTCTAGCATGTCGTGCGGCCGGAATCACCTCCGTTGTTGGATGAGCTTCTTCATGCCCCCTGCTTTGAGGAGAGGCTGTTATTGGTACTAGCCTATTGAAGACTGACGTCCGTTGAGAGGGGATAGTCAGTCTTGCGAAGGCCGACTTTCGAATAGGGGAAGCAGCCTTCGTGAATTCGCGTGAAGTAGGAGCTGAAATGGCCAGTCTTGTGAAGACGGACCCTTTAGCAGGAGAAGTCGCCTTGACGATTTCAGGAGCAGGAATGGCTATCCTCTTCGGGATGGCCACTTCAGGTATCGCGGGCTTCTTCATGGGACCACTTGAGCTTTGGCCCAGTCTGCTGAAAACTGAGGCGCTGGACTTGGGCGACCCGTTGTGAGGGGCCGCGGTAGTTGTAAGCCGATCAAAGACCGACTTCTTTGGAGTTTCGTGCGACAGCATTTGAACGTTGAAGCTCGTTGGTGGGATCATGGTCCCGATGAATAGCCCAGTTGTGGCTTGGGCCACTTGTTCCACTGGCATTGTGAAAAGGGAGGCCGCTTGGGGACCGTAGGTTACTCCTCCAGATGAGGCGGAACGGGAGTTGTTGTTGCAACTGGAACAGTTAGAGGCCATTGATGTTCTTTTTTCTGCACAGGAGCAAAACCAAATCTTAATACCTTGAACCCAAGGGCAACCATATCAAACCGCGATTCGTTCGCGAACAAGACAAACGAAGTGTGGAGTGGAAAGAGGAAAAGGTCCCACCGGGCGTGCCAGAATCTGTTCTCCTCCGAAATCCGGAACCGGGATGTCTCTCCTGAATTTCGCGGGCAGATTCTATTTGGTTCTATCCGTCGACCTCTCCGAAGATGCCAAGTTGATTTATGACACCATGTATCGAAGGTTTAAACGGATGCGGCCGATGTAGCAAACTTCGTCAGATTCCCCCTCGTTGAGGGGTTTTTGATTATGGGGACGCTATTCCCTGCAGGCGCAAGCCCCAGCAGTTAATTACGCTACCGGATCGCGGTAACCACTTTCTCCTTCTCCAGATGGTCATTTCGTGTCGTGGGTGTTTGTTTTGTTTTTGGTTGCCCGTGGATTGTATACGGAGACTAATTTATGTTGTCGCCCGTAGAGCGTGTATTAGTCCAAATCCATTTTTTCTTAGATTTGGGTTTTGTTTTGGGTTTAAGGATCGTTAATCTCATTTGAGACTAAGATCAACATAAACGTTTGTCAAGAATACGTTAGTCTAATTTTATACTAAGATCAACTTAACAATTTGTTAAGGATACGTTAGTGTAATTTTAGACTAAGATCTACTTAACAGGATCATTTAGATCCAACAAAAGAGCATTTGAGCACTATTGTTTTAGTTTAGGGACTTTGCGGTCCAAAAGTTTAAGGACATCATAGTCCGTGGAGTTTAATAACATCATAGTCCATGGAGTTTAAAGACATCATACTCTATGAGTTTAAGGACCCCACAGTCCGTGGAATGTCTGGTTGTCGGGACCCGTCACCTCTCTGAAGACGTTGAAGGATTACAATGACAAATATCAGAGGAGTGAAGAGACGTACCCTTGAACCGATATTGATTGAGGGATCTGTAGTTGGATTGATTTAAGGATCCTTAATTTCGTTTGAGATTAAGATCAACTTAAATGTTTGTTAAGGATACGTTAGTTCAATTTTTAGACTAAGATCTACTTAACAGGATCATTTAGATCCAAGAAAAGAGCATTAGGGCTCTATTGTTTAGTTTAGAGAAATTGCGGTCCAAGTTCAGATGCAAACATGGGTTTGGAAATGCACTAGATAGTTATTGGTCATTAGGACCCACCACCTCTCTGAAGACGTTAAAGAATTACAAAGACATGTATCAGAGGTGTGAACAGATGTACCCTCAAACTAAAGTTGATTGAAAGGCTCTAAGAATTACTTTGAATGTTAAGAGTATAGTTGGAGTTCAGTTTCAGGGGATCCTGCCTCTGGAAAACTTAGCTAATTTACGCTAAGATTGGCTCGAATATAGTGTTAAACACAAGAGTACACTCGTCTATCACGTGCTCCCACGTGATGCGCTTAAAAAAGTGTTAAACACTAAGGATGAAGAACACAAAATAGTGTTAAACACTAAAAGAAAGAAGCGCTCACGTGGGTTCACGTGAGGCGCTCGAGTGTTGGGCCAAACTTCCTTTATTTTATTCTCAGAATATGCAAGTAAGTGTTAAACACTTAATATTTATGACCATCACGTGTGGATACGTGATGGTGCCCATGTATTGGGTATAATCCTATAGTTTTACCCTATTTTCTCTTTTTAAAAGAAGTGTTTGTCAGAGGTCACGTGGGGACACGTGAGGCACCCAAAATCGATTCTGCCCCTTTTATTTTGAGAAGTCTGTTCAAGGGTCACGTGGGGGCACACGACCTAATCTTATTCGTTCTCTTGTATTCATTAGAGGGGAGAGTCACGTGTTGCCACGTGATCATGTTAGGAACTTGATCCTTTTACGTGCATGGAGAAATATATCCCTTGTATAAGAATTAAATTCTCTTATAGGGTTAAACCCTGATTTTTTTTAGAGGAATTAAATTCCTATGTGTTTAAAATAATTAAATTCTTTAAACCCAATTCTCCTTCTAAGATTTAAATCTGCATGGCAGAATTTCCCCGATTAGAATAAAATTCTCAACTTATGGGGAGATCTGGTTCTGCAGATCTATTACCATGAAGAAGAACTAAGTTCTTATATTAAGGGTTAAACCCTATCTTTGTTGGAGGAATTAAATTCCAATATTCTTTGTGGCAGAATAGAATTTTCTGAACTTAGGTCTTCCCTCAGGTTTTAGATCCGCATGACAGAATCTCCCCGATGAGAATTAAATTCTTGAGATCATCTCAAAGAAGTGTGGTTTCCCTCAAGAAATTGCTCTAACAAAGACTGATGATTTGGCTTTTTTCAGTCATTCTCAACTTATGGGGAGATCTGCTTCTGCAGATCTTCAACCAGAAGAAGAACTAAGTTCTTATTTTGAAGGGTTAAACTCTTAATTTGAGAATTAAATTCTCTTTTGTTTTGTGGGAGCTTATAGGATGATCTCTTTCCCTCTCTTACCTAGGGTTTCTTTCTTTTCTGAAGATATCTTCTTTTCTCTCTGGAGAATTAAATTCTCTTCTTTTTTTTGGTATTCTCTCTCTGTTGTTGTATCTCCACTTCTCTTTTCTTCTTGGCTCCTATTTATAGGAGAAAGAAAAGATTCGGTTTGTTCAGCCAATCTCTCCCTGAGAGAGTTTGATTGATTTTGTAACCAACATGATCTTTTAGATCATTCGGTGAATTTTATTCATCATTGGATTTTTAATCCAAAAGATATTTTATTTGTTGTTCCTGACAGATTTTAGAAAAATATTTCCTTATGTAGAATCTTTCTATAAACTGGTGATTTTTTAATCACCGTTGGATTTTTAATCCAACGATGCTCCACGTTCAGAGTGCATTCTTTTTGTTTGGAAAGATCTCGAGAAATATTTTTCCAATTAGGGTTTTTGATTCCTTTTTAATTTAGAATTTAATTCTATTAGTTCAGATGGTTTAGGAGTTTATCACGTGTTGGCACGCGACCCTACTTGATAAAGCATTTGATTAGAATTTCAATTCTATTAGTTTAGAGGGCTCAGAGACCCATCACGTGTTGACACGTGACCCCACTGATTAAGCATTTAATTTAGAATTTAACTCTATTGTTTTAGAGGGTTTAAGAGCCTATCACGTGTTGGCACGTGACCCCACTGATTAAGCATTTCCAATTATTTATTTTATTCGGTGCCTACAGGCTTTGCCTGTAAATGGTCACGTGTCTGCACGTAAGACCTGGTCACTTGTGGGCACGTGATGCCCCATTTAGTGGTTTTCCTTGCTGCTGTATCTATGTTTTATTTAATTCCCATGTGGGAACAGTTAGTGTTGACTTTTGGTTTTTGTAAGGCTTTATATTGACCAATAATTTTAACCCCCCTCATAATTTTAGATGCTTAATACTATTTTACTCAAGTTTGGGGGGAAAGAAAATCTTTTGGCTCTTGAACGAAAAGAAATTTTTTACAAAATTATGAGCCAAAAATAAGTTTGGGAGAGAATTTCACATTCATTATTTCTTGTCCCTGTTACTAACTTTTCCTCCCAAGTCTACAGCTTTTTTTAAGCTTAACAGATGACATCAGTAAGGACATTGCTGCAAATAGGTTTGGGGGAGGTTTGTGCTTATTTACGCATTATACAATATATAACCACAAAAAAAATTTGATAATGAAAGTTTGAAAGTGAAAAATTACATATGAAAGATAGGAATAGTTTGAGAAAAGCAAGAAAGTGAGAAGTTTTCTTAAACGAAGCTAGTAATAAGTAGTTACATTTGAACGTTGATATCCTACTATACGCACTTACACACATCTTGAAACTTGGGATAGTAGAGGATACATTGAAATGCTCTTGTCTAAAAGCCTTAGTATGGAAAATAAAATTATATATATATATATAAGCGGTGAAGAGAAAAATGAACACTGTTTTTGTAATTGCTTAAGGCAGCATAAAAAAAATATAGCGAGGATGTTTTATCACCTAGTGTCTTAGACCCACTGGTTTGGGTGCCACTGCTAAGCCTTATGTGTTGCAAGACGAGGATAATTATGTCTAAATGAGCGAGCACATTTGGTAATCGTTCAGTTAGTACCACAAGAAGTATTAATGGTCGCGAGAAGAATGTGTGAGTAATTTCATCGAAATTATTCACCGACTATAAAATACTAAGGAAAATGGACAAGAGTGTGATAGCTTGAATTGAATTCTCTAAGTGTAGGGATATCTTTTACACACACGTAGGGGTATATGATCGATGTTTGGAAGAAAGTTAGGGAGGAAGACTAAAGGAGATGTTTTATTGAGGGATGATGTGATTTCTAACATTTTTTTCATGACCATTAAGGTAGGACTCATAGCAACTGAAGAGCTGGTGTAGTTGGAAACTCTTATTTTCAAGTTCTTTCTTTTATAGTTATTTCATCTTCTTTCTTTTATTATAGGATTTTGTACATGTAATCTGCTAAAAACCCTCAAGAGACAACACTCCTCCTACTAGGGACACCTAGAGGTTTAACGGCTTGCTGCACGTACTCAGTGCAATCGTATTGCCTACGAAATTATGCTACTTAGTTTTTTTTTCCTCCCTCTCTTGAATAAATAGTTTGCTCGAGACGATCAAAGTTAAGTTTGGGGGTATTTGTTCAGTCGAAAATATCGCACGTTTGATATAACATTTTCCTTACTTTTCTTAAATATCTAAAGATGTTTATTATAAATATAGAACATATTCGGGGTTTATCTGCAAAATACTATTTATCATATGTTTATATATTATAATTAACATTATGAAGGAAAATATATTCATACAATATTTATATAATATTTTTTATTATATCAAATATTCTAATAAATATTCTTTAAAAGATATAACATCATACAAATGGTTAGAATAATATCTCTATAACAAATATTACTAACATTATTCATGGAGATATTGTGCAAGATTTGGCTCAGGTCAGGTGATCGGGATATCGAGATGTCAGGAATCAAAAATCTGCCGATAAAGTTAGATAAAATCGAAGAATCTATATTGGCAGAGACTCAGAAAAGATATGAACATTCCAGACATCAAATAAATCTCCATGTGTCACAATGAAGAATCCCTAGAAGTTTGAAACCATAAATCCATAAATGGCTGCGGTTGCACGGCTAAAACCACTAATAAGCGGCGGATCCGCGGCCGATCTAACGATATAGGGTTTAGGATTTTTAGGCTTGATTTGCAACAACAAATCCTAATACTGGGGATCTAGAGTATCTGGTTCCAGGCTATGTAAAGGACCGAGGGCTAAACTTAGAAATCATTAACCTTTTACACAAAGCAAATCACCGTCAAAGAACAAGAGATCCACGACAGGTCCGCGATTCGACGTGAGATTCGACAGAACATCTACTTGCTAGGAGGTAGAGATCGAAGGCAACTTCTTCTTCCTCTTGTAATCTAAACTCGAAGAATTATATTTGTGAAGTTGATTAATAAAGGTAGACCATTAGATTAATTAGTTCGCATTTATTTTTTTGTATTTACATTATGATCACTATCCTTTCTTCTTCTATCTCCATCATGCGCGAGTAATTCTCCGTTTGATAGGGTTCATAGAATTATGCTAGAACAATGGATGAGAAAATATTTTAACTTCTTTTAAGTCTTATGAAGTTTATAAACTTTAGCAAAAGAATCGTTAACATCCGTAACAGGGGCGCTACCAATTTATTGCTAGTCTTGACCACGATATGAGATCAGATTAACAATTGTTTTGTTAAGGGCTAGACATGAATAGAGATCGATGAAGGGACAAGCGTCAATAGTGGGGAAACCCTAGTTTCTTCCAAGAACTATAATCCTCAATCATCACTATCTATCTGGTTTTAAATCTATCAGTAGTTAAAAGGAGTCATCTTTATTAGTCATCCATAACTACTAAATCCTAATGAACCCTACAAGCCTTCTTCTTATACATTCTATATCCGTATTTACTAGATCTTAAAACTATAAATTCTACATCCGTATTTCGGCGTAGATAAAACTATTCTCCCCTATTCTTTTATTCTAATCAACTCGTCTAAAGAAAGACTAGAAATTCCTCGCATCCCTGATGACGACCCGTACTTATCCCGGCTAGCTACACGCGACACCGTTATTGATTGGGGTTACTACTAAAACTCTTTCACACATCAATCACTTGCCCAGATTCTATGATGTTGCTTAATATCATTCCTGGGACGAATGTTGTATATATTTATATATATACTAGTAGATGTTGTATATGTTTTGTACCCGCGCTAGTCCAGCCCCCACTCTGTCGTTAGTTAAGTAACCAACAGGTGATGACGGGACCAGTGGCGAATGCGGATAGCATATACGTACATTGTATTTTCGTTCTTTTCTGGTGTGATAGGTATTAAATGATGGGACCGCATTTATTTTAATTAATGCAAGATAAGAAACCTAAAAAATGTTGTTGGAACAAATTTCGAAAAACTATAGTTATATTCTTTCGCTTTGCATAGTGGTATTCGGTTGTGAATATCCAGCACCTCATTCCAGGAGGCAAGAGCCAAGATCCCTTCGTGGGGAGTGACCTCTTGAGCAAAAGTCTATACTGCAGATTACTCGGTTTTTTTCAAAACCATCAGTTTTCAAATGCGGAGCCTAAACCACTCTTTTTTCAAAGCTATACGGTTCCAACAATATCAAGTTCATTATGTTAATGGGTTTTTCGCCAAAAACCCAGCCGTAGCCCTCCGCCATTTAAGATAATTAGTACTTAGTATTCGTGCTGCGTTTGTTGATTATTCGTCAAGGCTCAGTGAACGGTAGCTGAGTAATGATTCTCTGTTGCATAGATAAATACGATTGGTTAGGACAGTCGCATGATTTTGTTGATTATTCGTCAAGGATTATGCTGGTAGGTCTAATGCAATCTTGGATAACGACGGGTTGAACTTGACTAGGACCTTTTTGATTTGTTGATTATTCGTCAAAGTCACTTGAGTCCTAGGGGCAAAAACCACATCGGGAGTTTCAAATATACAGGAAACTTGCTAGTGTTGCATACCTTCTGGAGTGTGGTGACTCGAGTGGCGTCAATCTAGGTTATCATATGATGATGGTTGGATCCTGATCCTACTGATGAGTAGGATTACTCTTGGGAGATTTTCTCACTTAACAATCAATGCTATAAACCAAGTAGGTGTCTAGAACAGTGTTAGCGGGGCTATGCCTCTAGGGAAAAGAGGTTATGTAATTAAGGAACTTCGCGAAAGCGTTGGAAAATCTCCCTCGAAATACCAACACTAGCCTGGCCGAAAGGTTAAGCAAGTATTGTGACGTGCGATTAATTCCAACTAGTTCTCCTTTTTTGTAGGTTTGAAGGAGAATTCGAGGAATCAGTGGGAGCCATACTGATTAGATAAACTAATAGCCAAACTAATCTTGCAAGAGCGCACACTGAGTGTTTCTTTTCTCTCTCTCCTGTAAGTCTATATAGCACACCCCACGTGTTCGCGGGGAGGCAGAATACATCATAAACGATTTTTCTCACATCAAAAGATCATGTTTGGCTTTGAAACATAGTCTTTATCCACTTTAGGATCTTGATTAAACCTTAACTAGCAAAAACTAAACTACAAGAGGGCGTTAACTACTCGGTTAAAGTGTTATACCCTTGCGTCGAGTCCTTCGGGTATTCAAGTGGTTCTTTGTGATCTCCTTTCTTTGGCTCCTCCAAAGCTTCAAATAAACTCGGTTGTCGGTCTCCTTTGTGTCGAAGAAAGATCCACCCGAGGGCCTATGGTCAAGCTCCAACCTCAAAAGAGGTAACTTAGTGATCCAACTTGCTAAGGAAGACTACTAAGTAGAAGTAGAGAAAATATATTGGATTAATTTGTCTCAATGCTCATTGATTCACAACTCATGTGATGGGATGAGCTTGAGGGAGGAGGAGAGGAAACCTAGGAGAGATAATGATAATGTGAGAATAATGTTGACAAATGGGTGTTTGAATGACTTAGTCAATTTCCAAGAATTCAAGCATGGAATAAAATACTCATAAAAAATGCAACCATGATTGAATAGGAAACCCAAATGAATAAATAATATACAAAGCCATGCTTGCAACCCATTCCTCAAATATCTCCTAATTTCCACCTCATTAATCCTTTATCAAAAAAGGATAAATCAATAATGAGGTGTTTCCTTCTAGAAGCTCAAAATTACAAGAATGCCTTCACCGTATTTACATACCCGTATCTGTATTCCGAAAAATAAGGATACACAGAGACAAGTATAATCCAATAGTATAATACTAGGATCCGGCTTAAACTAAAGCCCGCCAGTATTATCTGTCCGAACATCATTCGTGTAGTCAGTACAGTATGCGATCGAAACCCTGCAGTAAGACCATACGGCCTCTATATCGTCTCGCCTGATCCAGGGAAACCCTCTGTATGGGACTCTAAACACTCGACAGTACACTGCCAGTGGGTTTAACCACAAGTCCGTCAGTGGCACTAGCTGTAAGTAACAGCAACCCAGGTACATGTTGAAAAGGAGGCCGACGAGCAAACTCGTCCAAAACCCCTACTGAGCCTGTCCGTGACAATATCCGTGCAGTCCGGTCTGTTCGTCTGAGAGTATCGCATGTAAGGCCTAGGGGGTGGAAAAAACGTCAGACCCCTAATAACCATACAAGTCATGTCAGTATGGCTCAAGACCATCCGAGAATCTACTGGTCCGATCACCAGTTATTCTCAATCAGCCCTGGCTAGGGATGTTCTCCGCCGAAGGACCGGGAAGACTGACGTCTTGCCTGAATTTGGGGGCAGATGCTATTCGGTTTTATCAGTCCACCACTCCGAAGACGCCAAGTTGATTTATGGCACCGTGTATTGGAGGTTTAGACGGATGCGGCCGTTGTAGCAGACTTCGTCAGATTCCCTTTCATTGTAAGGGGTTTTTTATTATGTAGATGCTCTTCCCTGCAGTTAATTATGCTACCGCATCGCGATAACCACTTTCTCCTTCTTCAGATGGTCACTTCGTGTCGTGTATGTTTGTTTTGTTTTTGGTTTCCCGTGGATTGTATACGGAGACTAATTTATGTTGTCGCCTGTAGGGCGTGGTTTAGTCCAAATCCATATTTTCTTAGATTTGGGTTTAAGGATACGTTAGTCTCATTTGAAACTAAGATCAACTTAAAAATTTGTTAAGGATACGGTAGTCTAGTTTTTAGACTAAGATCAACTTAACCATTTGTTAAGGACACGTTAGTTTAATTTTAGACTAAGATTTACTTAACAGGATCATTTAGATCCAACAAAAGAGCATTTGGGGCTCTATTATTTTAGTTTAGGGACTTTACGGTCTAGTTTAAAGACATCATAGTCTGTAAAGTTTAAAGACATCATAGTCTATGGGTTTAAGGACCTCACAGTCCTTGGTAGTTTAGAGACATCATAGTCTCTAAAGTTTAAGGACATCATAGTCCATGAGTTTAAGGACCCCACAGTCCATAAAGTTTAACGACATCATAGTCCACTTTAAGGACATCATAGTATATGAGTTTAAAGACCTCACAGTCCATAATGTTTAAGGACATCATAGTCCAGTTTAAAGACATCATAGTCTATGAGTTTAAGGACCTAACAGTCCAGTCTAAAGACGTCATAGTCTGTGTGGTTTTGGTTCAACCGTTTTGGGATGCACCAAAAGTTATCAGATATTGGAACCCTCTATCTCTCTGAAGAGGTTGAAGGATTACAATGACATGTATCAGTGGTATGAAGAGATGTACCCTTGAACCAATATCCCGATTTGGGGAATGGGATGAACATCAGTTTAGATGTCATATGTTAGGAGAACACTAGTCATCTTTGGGACTAGGATTAGTTTGGGGAGACATGAACATGAAGGCTCGGTTGATTGGTAACAAAAATGGTCTTGGTTTCGAAAGACTTGGCTAATTTGAGTTAAGGTTGATTTCCCTTAGTCACCCCATAGTGCTAAGCACTGAATCAGTGTTAAACACTGGACATTGGAGGAGCTCTCATGTGAACACGTGAGGGACCCCGAAGTGGGCATTGTTTCTTGAGTTTATTCCCTCATATATATAAGTGCTGAGCACTTGGCTCACGTGTGAGCATGTGAGGCGCCCGAGGTGAGAACTATTCTCTGGGTTTTATTCCTCTTACATTTATAAGTGCTAAGCACTTGGTTCATCAAACAATCACGTGAAGACATGTGAGGTGCCTTCAAAATGCGAGCGCTGTCTTTGGAATTTTCTCCCTCTTTTATACACAACTGTTTAGGGGTCACGTGGGAACACGTGAGCTGCTCCCAAAATGGGAGCTATCTTTGGTTTATTCCCTTTTTCGTTTTCTGAGTGCTAAGCACTATTGGGTCACATGAGATCACGTAAGGCACTCAGAAGAATAAAAATTGCTTTTGTTTTATTCTCCTTTTTCTTTTTCTGAGTGCTAAGCACTATCAAGGTATCATGTGAGGTCGCATGAGGCGTCCCCAAATTGAGATGTGTTTTAGATTTACTCTCTTTTTTGAAAAGCTTGTTCGGTGGTGCTCCAAGAGTTATCGGTTATTGGGACCCTCCACCTCTCTGAAGACGTTGAAGAATTACAATGACATGTATCGGAGGTGTGGAGAGATGTACCCTTAAACCAAATTCCTGATCGAGGGGAGAGATCATGGTGGGATGAATATCATTTTAGATGCCAGGAGTTCATTAGCCATTTAAGATCGGTTTGGGGGACCCTGAGCATGGGGGCTCGATTGATTGCCCTCGAGAGATTTGATCTATGTTTGGCTAATATTGGCCTCTCATAGTGTTAAACACTAATATATGATTGGCGCTCATGTGCCCCCACGTGAGTCCTTAAAGCAGTGTTAAACACTAGTGTATGTCAGCGCTCTCGTGCTCCCACGTGAGGCGCTTGAAATAGTGTTAAACACTAAGAATTTGTGGCGCTCACGTGGGATCACGTGTGGCGTTCCAAAAATAGGGTTTATTCCCTTTTCTCTTTTATAAGTGCCGAGCACTTCTCAGGTGTCACGTGGGGCCACGTGAGGCGCCCCAGGAATAGGGTTTATTCCCTTTCTGCTTTATAAAAGTTAAGCACTGCTTGTGGGTCACGTGTGAACAGGTGAGGCACCCCAGGAATAGGGTTTATTCCCTTTTCTCTTTTATTAGTGCCGAGCACTTCTCAAGGGTCACGTGGGGTCACGTGACTAGATCTGATTCTTTCCCTCTTTGTTCCTCAAAGCTGCTCACGTGGGATCACGTGAGCTTTTATGTAGCGTTTGAATGCTAATGAATCATCAGGCTGTTCTTCTATGGTTCCAAGGGATCAAGTTCTCCTTTTGTTCTTTGTAGGGATTAAATTCTTTTTAAAGGGTTAAACCCAAGTTCCATAGGAATTAAATTCCTATATGTTTTGTAAGAGTTAAACTCTTTTGGATTCAGTTCTTTACCCTAGGTTTTGAATCTGTATGACAGAATCTCCCCGATGAGAATTAAATTCTCAACTTGGGGGGAGATTCGCTTCTGCAGATCTTAACCAGAGGAAGAACTAAGTTCTTTTAGAAGAGTTAAACTCTTGGTTTGAGAATTAAATTTTCTTTTTATGGGAGCTTTTGGGAAGGATTCCCCTTCTTTAGAGAATTAAATTCTCTCTCTATTTTTCTTCCCCTCTCCCTCCGTCTCTTTTCTCCTTCTTGGCTCCTATTTATAGGAGAAAGAAAAGAATCGGTTTGTTCAGCAAATCTCTCATTGAGAGATTTTGATTGATTTTATAACCAACATGATCTTTTAGATCACTCGGTGAATTTTATTCACCGTTGGATTTTTAATCAAAAGGCCCTCTGTTTAACAGAGAAGATTTTTTCTTTGTTTCACAAGATTATGAATATCTTGTTAGTTTTAACAAGATTAGAATTTTATTCTATCATATCTTTTTAGTTTAACAAGATCAGAAATATATTTTCTTAATATGAATATCTTGTTAACATAGAATTTTATTCTTTTTATAAGATTAGGAAAATATTTTTCCAATGATAGATTTTTATTCTATCAAATGATCACCGCTGGATCTTTGATTCAAGGGTCCTCTGTTTAACAGAGAAGACCTTTCTAGTTTAAGGAAGATTAAGAAAATATTTTCCAAATAGAATTTAATTCTTGAATTTTATAGGAACATTTAAATTAGGGTGCTCACATGCTTTGCATGTGATTGGCAAAAGCACTCACGTATTTAACACGTGACCCCTGTTGTGGGTTTTAGCCTATGTATGTTCAGAGCGCTCACGTGTGTAACATGTGAGGCATGGTTGGCCCTTGGTTATTTATGTTCAGCGCTCATATGCTTTTCATATGTGCGCCTACGTGTTTTACATGTGATGCCTGTTTGGCCCTTGGTTATTTATGTTCAGCGCTCATATGCTTTGCATATGTGCGCCCACGTGTTTTATACGTGATGCCTGTTATTTCAAGATTCTCCCCTTTTTGTAACAGAACAAGTAGCTCTTGGCCGAAAATTTTGGCGGGAACAAATGCCCCCCCCACTTTGCTCATTTAAGCATGTACGTGGGTGATGTAGTGCAGAGTTATGCATGGCAATAGAATTGACGGCTTAGGGGACAAGTTTAGAGTCCTTGTAGCCTAAGACTTTTTTCATCTTCATGAGATGTAAAGGGTCTCAAGAATGTTTTTTCTCCCTACAAGTCGAATGGATCTCGTAGGTGTAAATTCTCCCTAGAAATCGTGAGGATCTCTAAATGTTCATCGCCTCCGTGAGTCGTAAGGATCTCACTTGGGTATTTTCGTTACGAATCGTGAGGACCTGTAAGTAGCTTCTTTACTGCACCCGCGAATGTGGCTTTGGCAAATGTAGCCCGCAGATAGTCCATATTGACCTCCTTTTAGAGCAGCGATGGCTTAGGAAACAGGTTCGGATTTGCCGCCAAAGACTTTTCAACTTTATGAGCCGTGAGGGTCTTATAAAGACTTTTCTCCCTACGAGTCAAGAGGATCTCATAGGTGTATTTTCTCCTTAGGAATCGTGAGGATTCCCAAGTGCTTTTTCTCTTGAGATTCGTAAGGATCTCACAAGAGAATTTTCCCGCTTACAAGTCGAGAGGACTCATAAGTGGTTGTTTCCCTCCTTGTCGATGTTCGGCTTCGGAGAGTGTGGCCTGTGAATAGTATGCAAGCGCCCATCTTAGACTGACTTGCAGGGCCCCATTGCTTAGGAAACAGGTTTCTTTTAATCCCCACTGCATAAGGCTTTTCCCTATGAGTCGAGACGAATCGTGAAGTTCTTGCAAGGACACCGATTTCCTCACGAGTCGAGACGAATCAAGAAGTTCTCGCAAGGGTTTCCTAACGTCACAGTTAACACCTGGTAATAGAAGTCCGTTAGGGTCTGTGGTTGTAGGGTTTTCTACCCGTCGCACCGTCGCGTTGGCTGGTGTATTCTCGATGCACAATCTTGCTGTTCGAGTAGCCTTGCGACTATCGTGTTTCTGATCCCTTCGGGGGCTGGACAAGACGTCTTCAAGCAATCTTCCAGGTAGTATTACCGTCGAAAGAGAAAGCATTAAGGATATTCCATGTCTCTTTTTTACTTATGGTTAGGCTCAGTTTGGGAGCCCTGATGAGTCATAACCACTCCGCACTGGTGTGGGATGATCTCCGATAGTCTTTTAGGTTTTATATGAGTTGTCGTCAAGACCCTGAAGCTAGGAATATTGCCTTTGTTTCGTTTGCTGGCATTGCGTCTGCTGTATCGAGATGAACGCCGCGGTTGTCTCTAGGTTGTTGGTGAACCATCAAGGCTTGGAAATAAGGACTTTGCCATGGCTCCGCTGTTGGAGTCGCGTCTGCATCCTGTTGGAGGAAGAACGCTGGGGTGACATCGCGTCTGCTGTATCGAGATGAACGTCGAGGTGGTGTCTAGGTTGTTGGTAAACCGTCGGGACCTGGAACTAGGGATTTTGCCGTGGCTCCGTTTTGCTGATGTTGCGTCTGCTGTAACGAGTTGAATGTCGAGGTGGTCTCTAGGTTGTCTGTGAACCGTCGAGATTTAGAACTAGGGACTTTACCGTGGCTCCGTTTGACTGACGTTGTATATTCCTGCAGAGATACTGATTTCTCTACGGGATGGCGCGAATCGAGATGTTCTCATCAAGGACGCTAATTTCCCTGAATTGAGGTATTTGCCAAAGACGCTGATTTCCTTAGGGGTTGAGATGAATCGAGGTATTCCTGTAAAGACAATGATTTACTTGCGGGTCGACACGAATCGAGATGCTCTCGTCAAGGACGCTGATTTCCCTGATTCGAGGTATTTGCCAAGGACACTAATTTCCTCGGAGTTGAGACGAATCGAGGTATTCCTATAAAGACACTGGTTTCTCTGCGGGTCGACGCGATTCGAGGTGCTCTTGTCAAGGACGCCGATTTCCCTGAATCGAGGTTTTGCCAAGGACACTGATTTCCCTGGGGTCGATTGACTTGTTTGCGAGACGGAGCGTTGATCCGGCGGGGAGGTCATTAGTTGACTTGTTTCCGAGATGGAGCGTTGATCCGGCGGGGAGGTCATTGGTTGACTCTAGGTTGTCTGTGGACCGTAGAGTCTTTGAACTAGGGACTTTGTCGTGGCTCCGTTTGGTGATGTTGCGTTTGAATCCTGTTGGAATGAGCAGGATCATCGTTGCTGATTTTTAGACTGTAGATGTTGCCGTTAAGATTTGGAACTAGGGGCTTTGCCATGCCTCCGTTTCGTTGTGTCGCATCCGTGCCCTGCTGACATAAGAAGGAACGTCGTTGTTGATCTTCTGGGATGCAAATGTTGCCGTCAAGAATCTGACTCTCCTTTTGACAAGGTCTGGTGCGGAAATATGGTTCCCTTTTCGTTTATGCCTATGGATTGTATACCGGAGTCAGTATGGACTGCCTGTAGGGCAAAAATTTCATTCTTTCATTTTTTTTTCATTTCTTTCCACGATGCTCTATCATTTCAGCTT
This sequence comes from Agapanthus africanus, assembly GCA_030015575.1. Lineage (NCBI taxonomy): Eukaryota > Viridiplantae > Streptophyta > Magnoliopsida > Asparagales > Amaryllidaceae > Agapanthus > Agapanthus africanus. The sequence continues at coordinate 63,142,438 of JASDDO010000029.1, forward strand.
TTTATATCGCGAAAGTCGTGATTGCCCAATCATTTCAGCTATTTTTCGCGGTGCCCAATCATTTCGGTTATTTTTGTATTTTACTCGCTGCTTTTTATTGCGAGTTGCCCAATCATTTCGGATATTCTTGTATGCATATATATTTTTACTTGCTGATTTTGTTGCATGTTGCCCCATCATTTCGGCTATTTCATATGCATTTTTGGCTCGCTGATTTTTTATCGTGAGTGTGGAACTTGGAATCTGGTGCCAATTCAGCATCAGCATCAGCATCGCTATGACTGGAATATTGCCAGGAGCGAATCATCATTTGCCGTAAAATGGCTTGGGATTTGATACCGATTTAAGCATCAGCATCGCTACCACTGGGACATTTCCAGGAGCGAATCATCATTTTCATTTGTTGATTCGAACAAAGATGGCTTAGCAAACAGGGTTAGAATCTTATCGACTAAGGCTTTTGACTTTACGAGCCGTAAGGGTCTCATAAAGGTATTTCTCCCTATGAGTCGTGAGGATCTCGTAGGTGCATTTTCTCCTTAAAAATCATGAGGATTCTTAAGTGTATGTTCTCTTATAAGTCGTAAGGATCTTACAAGAGTGTTTTCTCCTTATAAGTTGAGTGGACTTACAAGGGTCGCTCACCGTGTGAGCATATCCCTAGTCGCTGGTGGGACTTTGTTAGGGAAAGGTTTATTCGTGCCCGTGGATTGTATACAAGGGTCAATATTGAACCGCTTGTAGGGAATAATCGCGGTGTATGACGGCTTAAGAACAGGTTCAGATACCTGTAGCTTAATGCTTTTGAATCTTATGAGCCGTGAGGGTCTCATAAGAGGTTTCTCCTTACAAGTCATGAGGATCTCGTAAGTGTAATTTCTCCTTAAGAATCATGGGGATCCCTAAGTGTGTCGCTCTTTTGTGAGTCATAAGGATCTCACGCAAGTAGTTTTCTCCTTACAAGGTCAAGAGGACTTTGCAAGTGTCTTTAACGAGATTGTGCCCTTTCGGGTTTTCTCAAACTCGCCGGTAGCCCTGCTGTTTTTACTCACGGAGCCCTTTCGGGTTTTCATCCATGCCCATTTTACTTGTGGACGTACCTTTTTTTTCCTTTTTTTCCTTTTTTTTCCGAGTATGGAACTCGAGATCTGATACCAATCTTAGCATCAGTATCACTGCGACTGGAATGTTGCCAGGAGCGAATCATCATTTGCTATGAAAGGACTTGGAATTTGATTCCAATTTAGGCATTGACATCGCTACCACTTGGATATTGCCAGGAGTGAATCATCATTTTCCCCTGTCGATTCGAACAAAGATGGCTTAGGAAACAGGTTAGAATCATGTCGACTAAGTCTTTTGACTTCATGAGCCGTTAGGGTCTCAAAAAGATGTTTCTCCTTACGAGTCGTGAGGATCAAGTAAGTGCGTTTCTCCTCAGGAATCGTGGGGATCCCTAAGTGTGTTGCTCCCTTGTGAGTCGTAAGGATCTCACGCAGGTATTTTCTCCTTACAGGGTCGAGAGGACCTTGCCAGTGTGCATGATTTTTTTTACGAGACTGCGCCCTTTCGGGTTTTCACAGACTCGCCGGTATCCCTGCTGTTTGTACTCACGGAGCCCTTTCGGGTTTTCATCTGTGCCCATTTCGCTTGTGGACATACCGTTTTTTTTGTTTCAAGTGGGATATTCCACTTGACTGCAGGACTTGTTTGTAAGCCCCTTGATATCCTTTCTATTCTTTGAGAAGAAAGGACCAACTTACGTAGAGATTCTTCCTCCAGTGAGAAATATGCCCCTGTGTATACCTCGGGGGGAGTGAGTACCTACGCCGTTGCTATTTTGGTGACAGGTTGTTTCAATGTCGCTCATTTTTTTTTGTTCAGCGTCGGCGACAAATACCACCTGACCTCCGCCTTTCATTCATCTTCATCAGATGATGAAGGATCTTGACTCAGCTGATCCAATCGAGTCATTTTATCCATGAGTTCTTGGAAAGCTGTAGGCTTGAAGAGGGCCATATACAAGGACGCCTTAGAATTTGGGTCAAGGGTGGCTATGAGCATTCCCATAGCTGCAACTTCATCGATGCGTTGCTTGTATTTGACCAGAGATTTCGCCATCGGGTAACACATTGAACCCGAGTCTCATTCGGTCTAACCCTTTCGTTGACCAGTGCCGTCACGGTAGTGCGTTTATTCACACTAGAGAATCTCGGTCAGGAGGGCATCTCCATTTCGTCGAAGGTATTCATGGAGTCATTCGAGAGATCAGCATACCATTCGAAGGCAATGCCTGCCAGACAGTCGATGAACTGTCAGAGGAGAAGTATATCAGTATTGCCGCACATGGGTTCAAATCGTGCAATGTGCCGGCGAGAATTCTCAGTTCCTTTTTACATGTGGCACGTTGGAAGTGTGTACTCTGGCGGGTACTGTATTTGATCGTACCATGTCGGATACGGTCGATCGGTCTTGATTGATCTATTTGCGGCTTCACTGGAGTAGTGAGTCTTGATTTGCTGAGCGGCATATTCGTTCAGCTTTGCTTTTGAGAACATTTCCTCTTCGGCTGTTGATGAGACTCGTAGAGGATTTGAAATGTCACTCTTGTCTTTAAGAGTGACTACCGGCAGTTCATTCGCTTGTGGTTCCGATTAAACCATCATTCTAACAATATTCTGAATCAGAAGGGCCATCCGATTCATTTTAGTGGGCATTTCTGCCTCTTCTTCATCTCTCTTTTTTAGAGAGTGCTTTAGAAAATCAATATCCGACTCCTTCTCTATTCTTTCTTCGGGTGCGTCCTCGGGACTTTCCTTAGACGATGGATTAGCGTTTGCTGCCACCTGAGCGAGCATATCCTGCAGCTTTTCACGTTTCAGTTGAACGTTTGTTAAGGATCGAGTTTGAGGTCGGTGACTAATAGAAGCTCGAACTTCGTCTTTGGAATTTACCACATAGACTATGTGAACTACCATGCCCCCAGGCTTGGAGTTTTTTTTTTCCTTTGGAGTTTGCTTCGGGCATTGAGCTTTATTGGGCCTCCTTTTTTGTGAAACGCCGCTTTGGTTTTGAGAAGAACCGCCGTATAAGGATCCGTCTTGAGATGAGTCCCATTGTATTTGAAAGAGGATTTGTCAGAATTTGGCTGACGTCTAGGGGAAGAGCCACGATTGACGATAGCGACCTTCACTTACTTCCACACTTTTTATATATATATGAGGAAAGTTGCTTTAGGGAGCGAACTGGTTTTTATTCTCGTAGGATCTCCATGCGCTGCGGAAAATTCTTCAATATTGCGGTAGGAGAATTTTGTCTGACCCTTCGCAACAGTTTGAAGCGGTTCCTAGTTGGAACAACATTCACCACTGGGGTTGAAACAGGACCATATGGAGAACCGCCCCCAGCTCATTTTGTATGATGCCGATATCGACGTCGACCATTTCTTACGGCCGGGATTTGATTAGCCTCTGGACTTTGCCGAGCCTGCCCCCCTATTTCCTTTAGGAGCTTGAATATTCTTCCCCCTGCGTCGACCTTGGTCCTTGGCAGGTGCCAGTTGTTTAAGGACTGATTTCGTAGGCAAAATTGTAGCTTGGGGAACCATCCTGTGGAAGACAGACTTCTTCTGGGCTTCCTCCATCGGCGTTGAGGCACCGAGGGTGGGAGGTGGGAGTATCGACCCAAAAAGAAGCCTGTTATTTCTTAAAGAGCTGGATTGCAGAGATTTGAGCCCGCAAGTGGCCCGTACTTGACTCCACCAGATATGACAGAGCATGTGTTGATAAGGTGGGAACAAACGCCATTCTTCATAAAGACGAAGCCTTGACTTCAGTATCCACTCCCCTAAGGGCAACCATAAACATACACACAGCGATTATCTGATCACGGGAAAAACACGAAACACGAAGTGTGTAGTGGAAAGAGGAAAAGGTCCCACCGGGCGTGCCAGAATCTGTTCTCCGCCGAAAGACCGGGAAGAAAAACGTCTTGCCAAAATTTTGCTGCAGATGCTATTCGGTTTTATCCGTCCACCTCTCCGAAGATGCCAAGTTGATTTATGGCACCGTGTATCAGAGGTTTAGACGGATGCGGCCGTTGTAGCAGACTTCATCAGATTCCCCCTCATTGTAAGGGGTATTTGATTGTGGGGACGCTCTTCCCTGCAGGCGCAAGCCTCTGCAGTTAATTACGCTACCGCATCGTGGTAACCATTTTCTCCTTCTCCAGATGGTCACTTCATGTCGTGTGTGTTTGTTTTGTTTTTGGTTGCCCGTGGATTGTATACGGAGACGAATTTATGTTGTCGCCCGTAGGGCGTGGATTAGTCCAAATCCATATTTTCTTAGATTTGGGTTTTGGTTTGGGTTTAAGAATACGTTAGTCTCATTTGAAACTAAGATCAACTTAAACATTTGTTAAGGATACATTAGTCTAGTTTTTAGACTAAGATCAACTTAACCATTGTTTAAGGACACGTTAGTCTAATTTTAGACTAAGATTTACTTAACAGGATCATTTAGATCCAACAAAAGAGTATTTGGGGCTCTATTGTTTTAGTTTAGGGACTTTGCGGCCCAGTTTAAAGACATCATAGTCTGTTAAGTTTAAAGACATCATAGTGTATGAGTTTAAGGACCTCACAGTCCACGGTAGTTTAGAGACATCATAGTCTGTAAAGTTTAAGGACATCATAGTCCATGAGTTTAAGGACCCTACAGTCCATAAAATTTAAGGACATCATAGTCTAGTTTAAAGACATCATAGTTTACGAGTTTAAGGACCTCACAGTCCATAAAGTTTAAGGACACCATAGTACAGTTTAAAGACATCATAGTCTATGAGTTTAAGGACCTCACAGTCCAGTTTAAAGACGTCATAGTCTGTATGGTTTTGGTTCAACCGTTTGGGGATACACCAAAAGCTATCGGTTATTGGGACCCTCCATCTCTCTAAAGACGTTGAAGGATTACAACATGTATCTGAGGTATGAAGAGATGTACCCTTGAACCAATATCCCGATTTGGGGAATGGGATGAATATCAGTTTAGATGTCATCTGTTAGGAGAATACTAGTCATCTTTGGGACTAGGATTAGTTTGGGGAGACCTGAACATGAAGGCTCGGTTGATTGGTGACAAAAAGGGTCTTGGCTTTGGAAGACTTGGCTAATTTGAGCTAAGGTTGATTTCCCTTAGTCACCCTATAGTGCTAAGCACTGAATCAGTGTTAAACACTGGACTTTGGAGGAGCTCACGTGTGAACACATGAGGGGCCCCGAAGTGGGCATTGTTCCTTGAGTTTATTCCCTCATATATATATAAAAGTGCTGAGCACTTGGCTCACTTGTGAGCATGTGGGGCGCCCGAGGTGAGAACTATTATATGGGTTTTATTTCTCTTTCATTTATAAGTGCTAAGCACTTGGTTCATCAAACAATCACGTGCAGACCCGTGAGGTGCCTTCAAAATGCGAGCGCTGTCTTTAGAATTTTCTCCTTCTTTTATACACAACTGTTCGGGAGTCACGTGGGAACACGTGAGGTGCTCCCAAAATGGGAGCTATCTTGCGTTTATTCCCTTTTTCGTATTCTGAGTGCTAAGCACTAATGGGTCACGTGAGATCACGTGAGGCACTCTGAAGAATGAAAATTGCCTTTGTTTTATTCTCCTTTTCTTTTTCTGAGTGCTAAGCACTATCAAGGCATCACGTGAGGTCACGTGAGGCGCCTCCAAATTGAGATGTGTTTTAGATTTACTCTCCTTTTTAAAAGCTTGTTCGGTGGTGCGCCAAGAGTTATCGGTTATTGGGACCATCTACCTCTCTGAAGACGTTGAAGAATTACAACGACATGTATCGGGGGTGTGGAGAGATGTACCCTTAAACCAAATTCCAGATCGAGGGGAGAGCTCATGGTGTGATGAACATCATCTTAGATGCCAGGAGTTCATTAGCCATTTCTGGGACTAAGATCGGTTTGGGGGACCCTGGGCATGGGGGCTCGATTGATTGCCCTCGGCAGATTTGAACTAAGTTTGGCTAATATTGGCCTCTCTTGGCGTTAAACACTAATATATAATTGGCGCTCACGTGCTCCCACGTGAGGCCTTAAAGCAGTGTTAAACACTAGTGTATGATCAGCGCTCACGTGCTTCCACGTGAGGCACTTGAAATAGTGTTAAACACTAAGAATTTAGGCGCTCACGTGGGATCACGTGAGGCATTCCAAAAATAGGGTTTATTCCCTTTTTTCTTTTATAAGTGCTGACCACTTTTAGGGGTCACGTGAGGCGCCCCAGGAATAGGGTTTATTCCCTTTCTGCTTTATAAAAGTTAAGCACTGCTTGGGGGTCACAGGTGAACACGCGAGGCACCCCAGGAATAGGGTTTATTCCCTTTTCTCTTTTATTAGTGCTGAGCACTTCTCAAGGGTCACGTGGGGTCACATGACTAGATCTCATTCTTTCCCTCTTTGTTCCTCAAAGGTGCTCACGTGGGATCACGTTAGCTTTTATGTAGCGTTTGAATGCTAATGAATCATCAGGCTGTAATTCTATGGTTCTGAGGGATCAAGATCTCCTTTTGTTCTTTGTAGGGATTAAATTCTTTTTAAAAGGTTAAACCCTAGTTCCAGAGGAGTTAAATTCCTATATGTTTTGTAAGAGTTAAACTCTTTTGGATTCAGTTCTTTCCCCTAGGTTTTGAATCTGCATGACAGAATCTCCCCGATGAGAATTAAATTCTCAACTTATGGGGAGATCCGCTTCTGAAGATCTTAACCAGAGGAAGAACTAAGTTCTTTTAGAAGAGTTAAACTCTTGTTTTGAGAATTAAATTCTCTTTTTATGGATGCTTTTGGGAGGGATTCCCCTTCTTTAGAGAATTAAATTTTCTCTCTATTTTTCTTCCCCTCTCCCTCCGTCTCTTTTTTCCTTCTTGGCTCATATTTTTAGGAGAAAGAAAAGAATCGGTTTGTTCAGCAAATCTCTCATTGAGAGATTTTGATTGATTTTATAACCAACATGATCTTTTAGATCACTCGGTGAATTTTATTCACCGTTGGATTTTTAATCCAAAGGCCCTTTGTTTAACAGAGAAGATTTTTTGTTTGTTTCACAAGATTATGAATATCTTGTTAGTTTTAACAAGATTAGAATTTTATTCTATCATATCTTTTTAGTTTAACAAGATCAGAAATATATTTTCTTAATATGAATATCTTGTTAACATAGAATTTTATTCTTGTTATAAGATTAGGAAAATATTTTCCTATAATAGATTTTTATTCTATCAAATGATCACCGCTGGATCTTTGATTCAAGGGTCCTCTGTTTAACAGAGAAGACCTTTCTAGTTTAAGGAAGATTAAGAAAATATTTCCCAAATAGAATTTAATTCTAGAATTTGATAGGAACATTTTAAATTAGGGTGCTCACATGCTTTGCATGTGATTGGCAAAAGCACTGACGTGTTTAACACATGACCCCTAGTGTGGGTTTTAGCCTATTTATGTTCAGAGCGCTCACGTGTGTAACATGTGAGGCATGTTTGGCCCTTGGTTATTTATGTTCAGCGCTCATATGCTTTGCATATGTGCGCCCACGTGTTTTACACGTGATGCCTGTTTGGCCCTTGGATATTTATGTTCAGCGCTGATATGCTTTGCATATGTGCAGCCACGTGTTTTACACGTGATGCCTGGTTTTTTAAGATTCTCCCCTTTTTGTAAGAGAACAAGTAGCTCTTGGCCGAAAATTTTGGCGGGAACAAGGGACTTATGGTAATGACCAACCGATCACAGTGCGATATCGACTCCTTATACCGGGAGAGACGAATCCCCAACAGTCGCTCACTACCTTCATGTGGCTCGGGACGGTACCTAACTAAAACCTGTTTGCACGACTCCTTTGAGCCGTGGTAGGGTAGTAATCAAAGCACAGTAGGAACTCACACGAGATAAATGACAACCTCAGGTTGACGGACTATCTGCACACATGTCACCAGAGAACTGCTATCTGATGCTAGGTATAATACTATCTAGTCAGTACTCGGCGAGTCCTGTCCGGTGAACTCACACCCAGTGAGCATCTGTATACAATCTTAGGAGCACATCACCAATGGCTGCGGGACCAATCCATCGCCCCTCGCTAGGGTCTAGATAAGTATACACAAGTCTACTTTGGAGTATCGATGCCCTGTCTCAATACTCCTATGACCAAGGACATTTAAGGATGTACCTATTGACCACCCAGCTCCCACAAGTATGACTGCCATCACAACGCTGGTAGTCTGGTAAATATCCTACGGGCTTTATCAACATGTATACAATATATGAAGTACAATGTAAAATACATCACATGTTAAGATAATGTTAAACCAAATAGCGTACAATCATATCGAGCAAGATTGTCCTGTACATACATATCCCTAGCATCCTATATAATGAAGGCCTCTAGGGCATATATATCCAACAATCTCCCACTTGCACTAAGGCCTGTAATTGGTGCAATGAGTACCCACTGTCTGTACTAAATTGAGTTGATGGCGTACCGCATGCCCAACATCTCAAACAGCCTCTCGAATTGGACTTGAGGGATGTCCTTGATGAATGGATCTGCCATGTTGTCTTTTGTGTCCACTCTCCACACCTCGATCTCCCGGCGATCCATGATCTCCCTGATCAGGTGATACAGCCTCAAGATATGCCTGGATTTCTGATGGGACCTTGGTTCCTTTGCTAATGCTACAGCCCTATTGTTATCATAATATAAAGGTATTGGATTGGCAATGGACGGAACCACCTGCAGTTTAAAGATGAACTTCTTCATCCAGACAGCTTCTTTCGCGACATCGTTAGCAGCTATATACTCAGCTTCCATCGTTGAGTCTGCGATGGTATCCCTTTTGGAAATCTTCCAACATACCGCCCCTCTATTGAGGGTAAACACAAAACCCGAGACGGATTTAGAGTCATCTTTGTCACTTTGGAAGCTAGAGTCGGTAAAAGCCTCGACCTGAAAGTCCCCATTACCGTAAACCAAGAATATCACCTTAGTCCTTCTCAGGTACTTGAGAACGTTCTTTACCGCTATCGAATTCTTCTCAGCCGGGTCAGACTGATACCTGCTTACCACACTAAGTGCGTAAGCTACATCTGGTCTGGTACATAACATTACATATATTATAGATCCTACAGCCGAAGTGTAGGGTATAATACTCATGCGAGCCTTCTCTTCATCAGTCTTTGGAGGCATCTCTTTGGAGAGGGTGATCCCGTGACAAGCGGGTAAATTACCGCTCTTGGAATCTTCCATACTAAATCTCTTTAGTATAGTGTTAATGTACCTAAGACTGTGAAAGTCCTAACATTCTTTTGGATCTATCACGATAGATTTTAATCCCCAGAATGTAGGAGGCATCTCCCAAGACTTTCATGGAGAATTTCTGTGACAAGAAGAGCTTTACTGATTGTAGCATAGGGATATCATTCCCTATCAAGAGTATGTCATCAACGTACAGTATGAGGAAGACTACTGCTCCTTCTACAATCTTCCTATAAATGCATGGTTCATTTACATTTTTGATAAAGTCAAATTCTTTGACCGTCTCATCAAAGCAGATGTTCCAACTCCCCGATATTTTCTTTAATCCATAAATGGATTTAAGCAACTTGCACACCTTTCCGCTGCTCCCATTGTCTAAGAATCCTTTTGGTTGATCCATGTAAACACTTTCTTATAAATGTCCATTTAGAAAAGCTGTTTTTACGTCCATCTGCCAGATTTCATAGTCATGGAAGGTAGCAATGGAAAGCAGGATCCGAATGGATTTAAGCATAGCTACTGGAGAAAAGGTTTCATCATAGTCCTATCCTGGTCTTTGACGAAAACCTTTTGCAACGAGTATAGCTTTGTAGGTTTCCACTTGTCCAAATGCACCAATCTTCTTTTTGAAGATCCATTTGCATCCAACTGGTTTCACCCCAGGAGGAGCAACATCCAAAGTCTATACTTTATTGGTGTACATGGATTCCATTTCGGATCTCATAGCATCCAGCCACTTCACCGAGTCTTCACTCATGATAGCCTGCGGAAAATTAGTAGGCTCATTATCATTGATAATGCAATCCTCTCAATCCCCATCTACAAGAAACCCATAGTATCTCTCAGGCGGACGAGAAAGCCTACTATATTTGCGGAGCGGCGTTGGTTCATCGGGCTCTATTGAAACCTGAGGTTCTACTAAGTCCTCGGCAGTAGTTTGGGATTCTGGAATTTCTTCCAGTTCTACCGCGCTCCCACTAATTTCTCTTGCAAGAAATTCGCTCTCTAAGAAGACAATGTGGCGATCGACAAATGCCTTTTGTTCTTCAGTGTGGTAGACAAGATATCCCCTTGAATGCTTGGGGTATCCCACAAACTTGCACAAAACCGATCGTGCCTTGAGCTTGTCCGGATTCTGCTTTTTAACAAATGCTGGACACCCCCATATCTTCAGATACTTGAGATAGATCTCTTCCCACTCCACATTTCATATGGAGTGGTAGGCATAGACTTAGTCGGAACTCTATTTAATAGGTATGCAGTTGATTCTAGCGCAAAGCCCTAGAAGGAAAGTGGCAACTCAGCACTACTCATCATTGAACGCACCATATCAAGTAGCGTGCGATTCCTCCTTTCTGATACACCATTATGTTGAGGTGTATATAGAGGAGTAAGCTGAGAGAGAATTCCATTCTCTTTTAAGCATTCAAGGAAACTGGTACTTAAGTATTCTCCACCTCGATCAGATCAAAGCTTCTCGATGCATTTACCAGTCTGTTTCTCCACTTTATTTTTATACTCCTTAAATTTCTCAAAGGCCTCGGATTTATGCTTCATTAAGAACACATGTCCATACCTTAAGAAATCATTAGTAAAAGTGATGAAGTAGGAGTGACCGCTTTGTGCATGTGTAGACATTGGACCACATACATCGCTGTGTATAGGTCCCAAGAGCTCCGTGGCTCTTTCTCTGTGTCCTGTGAATGGAGATTTGGTCATCTTCCATTTGATACATGATTGACAAGTTGCATATGATGTATATTCAAACGGATCTAAATATCCATCTTTATACAACTTAGTCAACCTTGTTTCATTTATATGACCAAATCTACAATGCCATAGGAAGGCTTGGTTTGAATCTGGAGCTTTTCTTTTAAGTGTGTTTTGGATATTGAAAACTTGAGGTTGATTAAGTATGTATATGCTGTTTTCCAGTGTGCCAAACCCAATCATTTCTTGATTTAGGAGAATGTTCATGACATTTCTTTCAAGTGCAAAATTATATTCTTCATTAGACAATAAAGATACTGATATAATATTACATAGCATACTGGGAATACAAAAACAGCTGTACAGCACCAAAATGTTCCCACTAGTCAACCCCAGGTGATAATCACCCACTGCAACAGCATCTACGCTTGTTCCGTTACAACCCGGAGGGTCATATCACCTGCCTTCATTGCTCTACGGTTTCTCAAATCCTACAAAGAATTACAGATGTGAGAGGCAGAACTGGTATCAAGTACCCATGATGTAGAGTTTACTGAAAAACAGTTTTCGATTACAAACACACCTGAAGCAGAAGCAGAAGCTTGCTTCATGTCCTTGGCTTTAAAAGCTCTGCAATCTTTTTTCCAGTGCCCCTTCTTGTGACAATAATAGCACTCACTCTTGTCCGCTTTTACTCTCCCCGCCTTGTTCATTCCCTGCACCTTCTTGACCCTACCTTTCGGTTTGTTGGCGTTCATCTTCTTCTTCCCCTTAGCTTTCGCTTTGGATTTAGAAGAGGATCATTGGCTAACATACAGAATGAGTGTCTTCTCCTTTTTCAAGGAGCTCTCTGCTACCCTCAACATGTTGAGGAGCTTTAGAAGATCACCTTCCATATCGTGCATGTTGAAGTTCAGCACGAACTGAGAGAAGGTGTAGGGAAGGGACTGTAAAATCAAGTCAATGTATAACTCATTCTCTAGTACGCATCCCAGGTTTGTGAGTTCCTCAATTAGGCTGATCATCTTTAGGATGTGTTCTCCTACAGGTGATCCTGGAGCTAACCTCATCTGGAATAGTTTTCTTGAGGTCTCGTACCTAGCGATATGAGAGTGCTCTCCATACAAATCCTTGTAATGTAGAAAAATGGATTTAATATCCATACCTTCGTGCTGTTTCTAGAGTTCATTATTCATAGACGCCAGCACGATGCACTTAGCTTTCTTGCAGTACAGATCTCAAGTTTTGCGGACCTCTTTGTCCGCAACTGAGGAATCTGGTCCTGGGACAGGGGGAGCAGCAGCGGTGGTGACATATGCAACTTTGTTATAAGTCAGTGCAATATTGACGTTTCTCAGCCAATCCTTATAGTTTGGCCCAGTCAGTGTATTTTTTTCAAGTAATAGTTTTAGTCCCTTCATGGTAGCTTCCAGAGAGAGAGAAAAGAAACACTCAGCATATGCTCTTGCAAGTTTAGATTGGTTATTAGTTTATCTAAACAGGATGGCTCCCACCGTTTCCTCAAATTCTTCTTCAATTCCCTAAACGAAGAATAAGTCAGGATTAATCGCACATCACAATACTTGCTTAACCTTTCAGCCAGGCTAGTGTCGGTACTTCGAGAGAGGTTTTCCAATGCTTTCGCGATGTTCCTTAATTATATAACCTCTTTTCCCTGGAGGCGTAGCCCCACTAACACCGTTCTAGACACCTACTTGGTTTATAGCATTGATTGTTAAGTGAGAAATTTTCCTGAGAGTAATCCTACCCTTCAGTGGGATCGGGATCCAACTATCATTGTATGATGGCCTAGATGGAAACCACTCTAGTCACCATACTCCAGAAGGTATGCTAAATCTGCAAGTTTCCTTTATGTTTGAAACTCCCGATGTGATTTTTACCCCAAGCTCTTATGACCTTGACGAAGGCCAACAAATCATAAGATGAAGTTATACCCATCGTTGTCCTGATTAATTTAGACCCATCTGTACTCGCCCTTGACGAAGGCCAACAAGGTTGTACGGCTGCCCTAAACTAATGCATCTATCTATGTAATAAATAAGCAACATATTGCTACCATTCACTACACCTTGACGAAGGCCAACGAACATAGCATGAATACGATGTGTTGTTTGTTTGAAACGACGGTGGGCTACGGCTGGTTTTTGGCGAAACCGTTAATGTAATGAACTTAATATAATCGAAAGAACCATGACAGCTTTTTAAAAAAGGATTGGTTAAGACTCCGCATTTAAAATTTGCTTTTTTAAGAAAACCGAGTGGTTTTGAAACCAACAATTTAGCTTAGGTTTGTTTTCTTTGCATTAATGAATTAATGTTGTCCCATCAATTAATCCTACTATTGCAGAAAGAAACGAAAAAAAACGTACGCTTATACTATCCGCATTCGCCATGGGGCCCTGTCATCACCCATTAGGTTACTTAACTAACAACAGAGGCGGGGCTGGACTAGTGCGGGTACAAAACATAAGCAATGCCTACTAAATATCATATATAGATATATACATTCGTCTCACGCAATAATAGGCATTTCAGATCACAGATGAACATATTGGATATATTAGGAATTCCGCGCCTCGTTTAAGCCTATAACGAGAGACGGATTCCACGGTCGTGATGAATAGCCAAACCCCACCTTAGACCCCTACGGGTGCGGAAAACTACACGCCAAATTCCCGAAGTGAAGCAACCTCCCTCAACAAAGTGAGTAGGCCACTCGGCACTTCAAAGAACCCGGTAGTTTGTGCACCCCTCCTTGGGTCTATCCTAGGTGCAAAAACAGTAAAAGAAAATAGTACAACGGTGGCTACAATCTCAACCCGGATGTGCCCAGCAAATTAATATTACATCACTTTTACAAATTATATTGAATGAAAGAAAAGAAAAACACTCATCTCACATCCCCCGGCTATTCATCATCGACGATCCAATAAAGTTCGTATACACATACCAACATCACAGATATGTGCAACCCCCACTAATTGACGTATAGCGATTAGCGGACATTTCGAAACAATATATCAATACAGATAATAACTGAAACTTAAACGACACTAAAACTATGACTTCGAGACACTCCGAGATTGCCCCAGTAAAAGTTAACAGTGCAGTCAAAATTGGCAAAATCAAACACCACCTGAAACACTAAATCCAAGAGACAAGAACACAGAACACAATCCCACACATTTGAACCGGTGAGCTTGGAAAAAAAGGGGTTATGGTCGGCCATTTTAAAGTGGAATTGCCTCGTTTTTGTTGTGTATTCATTTCACAAGTAAAGGAGCACTCTGCAATTGCTTAAAAAAAATTTTGAGGCTCTGCAAAAATCGACAGAAACTTAGATTCATGTTTCGTAGTTTAGGAGTTATTTCGGTTTTGTAGTTTTAAACTTCATTTAATCTATTATCAAGGGTTTAATTAGGCTCTGATACAAGTGTAAGTCTATATAGCACACCCCACGTGTTCGCGGGGAGGCGGAATACATCATAAACGATTTTTCTCACTGTTTGGCTTTGCAACATAGACTTTATCCACTTTAGGATCTTGATTAAACCTTAACTAGCAAAAACTAAACTACGAGAGGGCGTTAACTACTCAGTTAAAGTGTTATACCATCGCGTCGAGTCCTTCGGGTCTTCAAGTGATTCTTTGTGATCTCCTTTCTTTGGCTCCTCCAAACCTTCAAATGAACTCGGTTGCAGGTCTCCTTTGTATCGAAGAAAGATCCACCCGAGGGCCTATGGTCAAGCTCCAACCTCAAAAGAGATAACTTAGTGATCCAACTTGCTAAGGAAGACTACTAAGTTGAAGTAGAGAAGATATATTAGATTAATTTGTCTCAATGCTCATTGATTCACAACTCATGTGATGGGATGAGCTTGAGGGAGGAGGAGAGGAAGCCTAGGAGAGAGAATGATACTGTGAGAATAATGTTGAGAAATAGGTGTGAGAATGACTAAGTCAATTTCCAATAATTCAAGCATGGAATAAAATACTCACAAAAAATGCAACCATACTTGAATAGGAAACTCAAATGAATAAACAATATATAAAGCCATGCTTGCAACCCATTCCTCAAATATCTCGTAATTTCCACCCCATTAATCCTTTATCAAAAAAGGATAAATCAATAATGTGGTGTCTCCTTCTAGAAGCTCATTCTTGTAAAATTACAAGAATGCCTTCACCGTATATACATACTCGTATCCATATTTCGAAAAATACAGATACACAGAGACAAGTATAATCCAATAGTATAATACTAGGACCCGGCTTAAACTAAACCCCACCAGTATTATCTGTCCGAACAACATTCGTGTAGGCAGTACACGTATGCGATCGAAACCCTGCCGTAAGACCATACGGCCTCTACATCGTCTCGCCTGATCTAGGGAAACCCTTTGTGTGGGACTCTAAAGACTCGACAGTACGCTGGCAGTGGGTTTAACCACAAGTCCATCAGTGGCACTAGTTGTACGTAACAGTAACCCAAGTATATGTCGAAAAGGAGGCCAACGAGCGAACTCGTCCAAAACCCCTACTGAGTCTGTCCGTGACAATATCCGTGCAGTCCAGTCTGTTCGTCTGAGAGTATCGCATGAAAGGCCTAGGGGGCTGGAAAAAAGTTAGACCCCTAATAATCGTACAAGTCGTGTCAGTATGACTCAAGACCATCCGAGAATCTACTGGTCCGATCACCGAACACGGAGAAAGAGAAGAAGGGTTCTTGGGAATCATACACAGCGATGTATGTGGTCCAATGTCTATACATGCAAGGGGTGGGTTCTCGTACTTCATCACATTCACTGACGATCTCTCTAGGTTCGGATACGTGTATCTTTTGGAGCATAAATCTGAATCTTTTGAGAAATTCAAAGGATTCAGAAACGAAGTAGAGAACCAGACTGGCAAAGGTATTGAGATCCTCCGATCTGATAGAGGAGGGGAGTACTTAAGTGCGGAATTCCTAGAATACCTAAAAGAGAATGGTGTAGGGTGTTTTTCATCACCCCATTGAGATGGGAATACGCGCGCGCCTGTCAGGCGCAGTACAGATTTCCCCTGCCTAGGGTAGGCTGGGATTTATTGATTGTGGGGCTCCGAATCTCCGGCAGCCGTGGACTAAGCTGCCGTTAATTACCCCTCGCCTTTGGAGCGAGGGAACCTCCGATTAACGGGTTAAACTGGTCATGCGAACTCAATGTGCAGCGTGCGTGTGTTGTGTTTTGAAAGGGATTTTTGGATACATCGGGAGCCACGCAGAGTTTTTACGGGGGTCCCGCTACCCGGATAGCGGGCAGGGGGTCAAGGGGGCTAGCAGCCCCTTTGCGGGTCCGGGGCAGTGCCCCGACCCGAAATATTTTTAGGAGGGACAGTGTTGTAGAGCATGTGTGTGTGTGTATCTATATATATATACATGTATACATATATAAAAAAGGGAGAAAAAGCGCCAAAAGGACGCGTGGGGCGAGCGCCTTGAGCTCTGTGCGCTTAGGTGCTGTGCGCTTAGACGCGAGCGCGCGACGTGTCGGCACGTGGGCGCAGGGTGCTTGAGCACTGGGCGTTTGAGCGCTGGACGCCACGTGTCGGCACGTCGGTGCGGGGCGCTTGAGCACGGAGCGCTTGAGCGCGGAGCGCTCGAGCATTAGCGCGCCACGTGTCGGCATGTGGGCGCTGGGCGCTTGAGTGCGGGGCGCTGAAGCGCAGGGCGCTCGAGCACGAGCGCGCCATGTGTCGGCACATGGGCGCTGGGCGCTTAAGCGCTGGGTGCTTGAGTGCTAGGCACTCGAGCGCTAGCGCGCCATGTGTCGGCACGTGGGTGATGGGCGCTTGAGCGCAAGGCGCTCGAGCGCTAGCGCACTACGTGTCGGCACGTGGGCGTTTGGCGCTTGAGCACTGGGTGCTCGAGCGCTAGCACTCCACATGTCGGCACGTGGGCGCTGGGTGCTTGAATGCAAGGCGCTTGGGCGCCAGCGAGAAAACGGGGCTTTTAGCCCTAGAAACTCCCGAAAGAGAAATTAGAGTGGAGTTAAACTCCTAAGATGTTTCGAAGCTGATGAAGGGCTTCTCCCCTTGCGCCCTAGTTCTTCCCCAAAGTGGGGTTTCTGGAGATGGGTCTCCTTCTTCTTCCTTTGTTGGCCGGATCTTGAAGATCAAGAAGTGTGAGATTTTAAAAATCTCTTCTTTTTGAGATCTGGTGGAAGATCTAAGTTCCCCTTTATGGGTTTTGTGGTGAAAAACTATTTAGTTTTATAAAAGAAAGAGTACAACTCTTGATTTAATTCAAAAGAAAAGAAGGTTTTAGAATCTTGAGGAAGGAGGAAGATCTCAGATCTAGATTTGCTCTTGGAGAGAGAAAAAACGTTGTTGGGATATTTTCATTATCCTTGCCTTTATAGGCTATACACTTTATATATAGCCTCTTGGGCTTCACAAAATGGCATCTTGCCCATCCCATGGCTCATGTGCCATTACTTTTTGCACAGAAGCCATGGGTTTTACAAAAATTTGGCTTTATGCCCGTTTTCTTACATTTATTCATAAAATAAAATAAATACAACAAAATTATTTATTACAAAATTTTCTTCTTGGCATGGGGAGAGGCTGGCTGCTTCATGTTCGGGCTCGACCCGGGCATGGGCTCACTTGATGTGGGCTTAGGCCCACTTGGCTTGGGGTTGACTTTGATTTTGACTTGGTCAACCGGGGTGTAAATTTTCATCCCAACAAATTGCCCCCCATCAATAAATGCATACCACACATGTGGGTCGGGTGCATGAAATTGATGGATCTTCTTTCACGTGGAGGCGACTTGCTTTGGTTCCCGCTTTTGGGAAGCTGGCACTGCCCTTTTCACGACATGGACGGTCAATTCTGCCCTTTTTGCGACTTGGACGGTCGATGCTGCCCTTTTTGCGACTTGGACGGTCGATGCTGCCCTTTTTGCGGCTTGGACGGTCGATGCTGCCCTTTTTGCGACGTGGAGGCCAGTTCTGCCCTTTTTGCGACTTGGACGGTCGGTGCTGCCCATTTAGCGACTTGGACGGTCGATGCTGCCCTTTTTGCGACGTGGACGGTCGGTTCTGCCCTTTTTACGACTTGGACGGTCGGTGCTGCCCTTTTAGCGACTTGGACAGTCGATGTTGCCCTTTTTGCGATGTGGACGGTCGGTTCTGCCCTTTTTGCGACTTGGACGGTCGGTGTTGCCCTTTTAGCGACATGGACGGTCGATGCAGCCCTTTTTACGACGTGGACGGTCGGTTCTGCCCTTTTTGCGACTTGGACAGTCTGTGCTGCCCTTTTAGCGACTTGGATGGTCGATTCTGGATTTGACTTGCTCCGCTTCTTGCAGTGTCAGGGATGGAGTTGACTTGCTTACAAGGTGGAATTTGATTCTGCCAGGGAGGTCATTGGTTGTTTTGCTGATTTGATGTGATTTGGATTGACATCAGCACCGCTACACTGGAATATGGTACCAGGAGAGAATCATCATTTGTCATGAGGAAATTTCCCTCGTTCCCAGTTTAACGACTTAGGGGTCATTTGGATTGGAGTTTGGAATTTTTGGGTTAGGGTAGTCATCAGTGTTGGTAACATTGAAGCACATGTGCCAGGAGCAATTCATCATTTGCCTTTTCCTGCTGGGGGAGCGATGGCTTAGGAGACATGTTTAGGTCCCTATCACCTAAGGCTTTTCAATTTTATGAGCCGTAAGGGTCCCATAAAAGCATTTCTCCCTACGAGTCGAAAGGATCTCGTTGGTGCACTTTCTCCTTAGGTGTCGTGGGGACTCCTAAGTGTGTTTTTCCTTCATGCGTCGTAAGGATCCCACGAAGGTGTTTTCTTACGAGTCGTGAGGATCCCGTAAGTTTGTTCTCCTCATGTATCATGAGGACACATGAGTGGGTCTTCCCAAGTGGAACATAAGTCCAAGGGCGGAGACTGGCCGCTGGACTGGTGATTGCGGTGGGGTATGGGTATGATGAGAATTATTTGAGCCCGTGGATTGTATATGGTAGTCAATATGAGGACTAACCGTAGGGCTGGGAAAATTTTGAAAAATTGGATTTTGGTTGGCATCTGCATCGCTACACTAGAATATGGTACCAGGAGCGACTCATAATTCGTCATTTGGGGACTTAGAATTTGGATCTTGTTTGGCATCAGCATTGCTGCACTGGAATAATGCCAGGAGCAACTCATCATTTGCCCCGGGAGGACTTGGGATTTGGGTTTTGGTCGGCATCAGCACCGCTAACACTGAAGCTTAACGCCAGGAGCGACTCATCATTTTCCATGGCTTAGGAGACAGGTTTAGGTCCTTGTTACCTAAGACTTTTCAATTTTATGAGCCGTAAGGGTCTCATAAAAGCATTTTCTCCCTACGAGTCGAGAGGATCTCGCAGGTGTATGTTCTCCTTAGGAATCGTGAGGATTCCTAAGTGTGTTGCTCCTTTGTGAGTCGTAAGGATCTCACGCAGGGATTTTCTCCTCACAAGGTCGAGAGGACTTTGCGAGTGTATTTCATCTTTTTTTTTACGAGTTTTCTCCCTTTCAGATTTTCACAAACTCGCCGGTAGTCCTGCTGTTTTTACTCACGGAGCCCTTTCGGGTTTTCATCCATGCCCGTTTTGCTTGTGGACAAACCTTTTTTTTTGCCGCTGGTGGGTATTTAAAAGTAGTCTCACCGGCAGGATTTGGGAGAGATAAGGGTCGTTTACACCGTGGATTCTGTACGGTTTTGCAGGATGTATGATCCGGACCGTAGGGCTGATGTGCTCAATTCGCCTGCATGTTGGAGCCTTCACGCGTAGTATTTCTTGAGATATCGGCCATTGATGGGTGGCATGGGCCTTTCTCCCTCGGCAGTTATTAGTTGGTAGGATCCTCTGTCGAACACTTTCTCGATGACGTATGGTCCTTCCCAGTTCGGCTCGAATTTTTGCTTGGCATGTCGATTGGGGATGATCGGTCTTTTGAGCACCAACACCAATTCACCTTTTTTAAAGCGCGGAGATGGGTTATCTTGTCATATGCCCGTGACATTTGGGCTCGGTATAGCTCCAGATTTTGCTGCACCGCAGGCTTCTTTTCTTCGAGAGCGTCGAGCTCTTCAAGCCGAAGGAGCACGTTTTCCTCCTCCGTCAACTCGTGCTGAACGGCCATTTTTAAGCTTGGAACTTCGACTTCGAGGGGGAGGACCGCCTCCACTCCGAAAAGCAATGAGTATGGAGTGGACTGAGTTGGAGTACGGTGCGTGGTACGATATGCCCACAACGCCTCGTGAAGTTTGAGATTCCAGTCTCTCTTATTGACTGAAGCATTTTTTCTCAGGAGCTTGCATAGAGTCTTATTGAAGGCTTCGGCCAGCCCATTGGCTCTTGGATTATAGATGGAGGAATATCTCCAGTCTATCTTGTGTTGTGTAGCGAACCTTGTGACTTTGAAGCTCTTGAAAGAATGCCCGTTGTCAGAAATGATTCTTCTTGGTGTACCGAAGCGGTATAGAATATTATGCTGGAAGAATGTCAGAATGTCTCCCTTCTTGACTTCTTTTAGTGGGACGGCTTCAGCCCATCTGGAGAAATAGTCAGTTGCGGCCAATATGAACCGGTGGCCTTTAGATGACGGAGGATCAATTGGGCCTACTATGTCGGTTCCCCAGACTTCGAAGGGCCACGACGCTACCGTAGGATGCAACGGATTGGGGTGCTTGTGAATGAAATCACCGTGAATTTGGCAGATATAAAATTTCTTTGCATGCTCTCCGCAATCCCGTATCATGGTGGTCCAGTAATACCCAAGCCATTTAATTTGAAGTCGCATCTTGGGGCCAGATTGGTGAGTACCGCAAACGCCTGAGTGAACTTGTTTCATGACTTTTTGGGCTTCGGCCGATGATAGGCACCTGAGCCAGAGTTGGTCATATGACCTGCGGTATAGAGTGTCATTTATAAACATGTATCGGAGAGCTCTCTTCTTCAGCTGAACCCTCGCAGACCTTCCTTCGGGCAGCTTGTCGTATCGGAAGTACTCTATGAGGGGTTCTCTCCAATCGGGCTCGTCTTGAACGATCGAAGCTTCTTCGGCGTCACTGCTCTTCTGTTCCGCGCTTTCCTCTTCTCATAAAGAGACAGAGGGTAGAATTTACCGGCTCCTAACTGTGATCAGAATTTCGTCCATGTTAGGATCAGCCGGCTCTTTGGCTAAGCGAGCGAGTACGTCAGCCTTTCCATTCAATGCTCTAGGGACTCTCATTAGTTCAATGTGAGTGAACCGTTTCATGAGCTCCACCACTCGGCTTCTATATCGAGCTGACTCAGGTTTGTATATCTTATAATCACCTCTTACTTGGTTGACGACAAGCTGAGAGTCACCGTAAACCCGTATCCGAAGGATTTCCATTTCTATGGCGAGCTCCAAACCAGCTATCAGAGCTTCATACTTGGCCTCATTGTTTGTGCGAGGCTCAGTGAGAGCAAAAGAACGCCGTATGGTTCCCATTGATGGCGTGATGAACACCAATCATATCCCCGCTTTTATCTCCGGGACGCTTGATTTATTGGAGGTCCTTATCGATGATGCTCCATCGAAGTAGAGCTCCCAACATGGAACGTCATTCTCGAGGCGCAACACTTGTTCGTCGGGTAGCTCGCAATTGAGTGGTGACCCTTTTGGTTTGGGATGAGCAGCGAGAAAGTCTGCAAGAGCTTGCCCTTTTATTGCTTTCTGGGGAGTATAAACTATGTCAAACTCCAGTAGCATGACAGCCCATCTTGACATTCTACCGGCTAGGCTTGCTTTGGTCATTAAGTGTTTGAGCGGGTCGACCCTAGAGATCAGCATAACTCTATGAGCGAGCAGATAGTGCCTCAGCTTCTTCACAGCGAACATCAGAGCCAAGCATGTCTTTTCGATCGGGGAGTTGTTGTGTTCCGCCCCGACTAAAGTTCGACTGAGGTAGTAGAGGGCATTCTCTTTTCCCTCCTCATTGTTCTGGGCAAGGAGTGCACCGAGTGACTCATCTAGCGCGGCAGTGTAGAGAATCAGCGGTTTATTTGGAATGGGAGCAGCCAGCACTGGAGGGTGCAACAAGTACTGTTTGATGCTTTCGAACGCTGCTTGACATTCGGCATCACAGATAAAAGGAGCTCCTTTCTTCATGAGCTTTGAGAAGGGCCTACATCTCCCCGACTGCGTCAGACTCTTTTGAGGGGGCATCTCTATGATGGCCTTTATCTTTGATGGGTCAACTTCGATCCCTCGATGCCGGACTATAAAGCCCACGAATTTTCCCGGTGACAGGCCAAAAACGCACTTCAGAGGATTCATCTTCAGATTGTACTCCCTCAGTCTGGTGAGAACGGTCCTAAGATCTTGGATGTTATCGGCCTTGGCTTTAGTCTTAACGACTAGATCATCAACATAACATTCGACGACTTTATGAATTAGGTCATCAAAAATATTGGTAATTGCACTTTGATATGTAGCACCTGCATTCTTCAGTCCGAACGGCATCACCTTGTAGCAATATATTCCGATCGGGGTTCGAAATGCTGTGTGTCTCTCATCCTCAGGAGACATCTTGATCTGATTATATCCAGACGAGCCATCCATAAAGGTGAACAACTCGTAATTTGAGGTGTCATCGACCATCATTTCCATGACCGGTAGCGGGAAGTCGTCTTTAGGACATGCCTTGTTGAGGTCCCTGAAACCGACACAAACTCGGATCTGCCCATTTTTATTCTTCACTGGGACTATGCATGCGATCCAGTCCGCATATTTCTCTTCCCTGATAAAGCCGGCATCGATGAGCTTCTTGGTTTCCTCGATGACCTTTTCTTCTAGTTCCCTTCTCATTCTTCGAGGAGCTTGATTGACTGGCTTAGCATCAGGAGATATAGCCTGCTTATACACGGCCACTTCAGGGGAAAGGCCAGGCATTTCTTTATATGTCCACGCGAAGCAGTCAACGAACTCATGCAGCAAGGCAATTATCTGCTCTTTCATTTCCTCTGACAAGAGTGAGCTGATGTAGGTCGGCCTTGGATTATCGGGCTTTCCTAAGTCAATCTCTGTTAGCTCGTCAAAGGTTGCTTGTCCGCCATCTTTGAGATCTTGAGGAGCTTCATCTGCCTCGGCTAGCTCATCTTCATCATTTGACACTTTGCTGGCTTCCCTAATATGGGTCATGTAGCATGCCTTAGAATTAGGCTGGATGAAACCTATGCCCCGCCTATCTGGAATTCGTCCATCGATGAGTTCTCGGACCTGGGGTGGATGCCATAGCCCTTCGTAAAACTTTGCTTCGGACTCCGTTTGATTTAGCCGGCATCCGCACTTTTTAAAGTATTCCCGCATCTCGGGCGCATAGTATCTAGGATTGAGGATGGCACTTATGCCTCTCTCATATGGAAGGCACGCGACAGACAAATCGTCCGGGTACACAACGGGGTTTGACCCATAAAACAGGATGCCTTTCTATCCACTTTTCCTTCTGGGGACCTAGAAAGTTTTCAGCTGGTCCACGGTGGAGACTGACAATGCATCGAGCTCTTTGCACATCTGCTCCGGTACCCTTGTGACGGCTAGGGACCCTTCTGTAATTTTGAAAGTCTCTCATAGTTTCGCTTAGTGCATGGGGGTCCAATCTGCGCAGCTATTGCAAGGCGGGTCCTCTTCTTCCGACTCTCCTGTGTCGCTGCCAAGATGAGGGCGGATTTTGCTGCTAGACGGGCCTTCAGCATCAGATTCGTCTGTATCTCTACCGAAACGAGGGTGAGTTATACGGAAGGACGGACTTCCAGCGTCGGACTCATCAGTGTCGCTACCGAAACGCGGGCGCACTTGGGCGTTTTTGCTTTTGAAAGTGACAGCCGGCGCAGACTTGCTTTTGAGTCTTGGGGCTGCTCTATCCTGAGTCAGTTGTGGCTTAGCATTTTGGTGGTTCATAAAGTACCGAGAATCTTCATATCGGACTTCATGCACACCGAACGGCTGGATGTCTCCGTCAATGCGTCTTTGTTCGCCATTTTTAGTATACTTCATGCATTGATGGAGAGTTGATGGGACGATGCCGTAATCGTGGAGCCACGGCCGTCCTAAGAGAATCTTATAAGACGTGTCGGCGTCGATCACGTATATCTTAGCTTCAGTTTGCAGATCCCCGAATTTGATTGGCAAAGCTATAGACCCCAGAACTTGCTGGCGGTTTTGATTGAAGCCTTGAATGACAATCATTTCCCTTGACAGGTGTCGGACGTCTATTGACAAACTCTTCAATGTCCGCAAGTTCATGATGTTCACTAAGGACCCCGGATCAATCAATATGCGATTAATCCGATCTCCGTCACTGTACCCGGTCACGTAAAGAGGCCGATTATGCTCATCTGTTCCCAGTAGCAAGTCTTCATCCTTAAACGTGACTGCGGTGGCTTGCAAAGTGTATTGAGCTTCTTTCATATTAATTTCCGCAAAGCGAGCCCAATACCGCTCAGGGTTTTGTAGAGCATGAATGAGAACATCTCTAAGCTCTTGAGATAGAACCAAGGCATCGTAGATGTTAAGGAGAGACTGAAGCTTTCGGAGATGAGCCAAGACATTATAGTCAACTGGGGAAGGACTCGAATCTTCATCGGCAAGTTCTCTGCCATCTTCTTCATTAGCGACCTGTTTTTCCTTCCCTTTTGGGGCATTGCCCTGATTTGGCGGTAGAGCCCTGTCGCTTTTAAGCTGGATTTGGTTGACCTTTGTGGTGAGCTCCTCGTCCTCTTCGGGAAAACAGAGCTCCTCCTCAGAGTCGCTGCCAAAATGGATGGCATAGCAGGTCACTACTGGGATCTCTTCACTGGAGTCTTCTTCTAACTCCTCCAGAATTTCAGCCGCTCGAACAGGGAAGAACTCCTTCAATTAAATCAGAATTCTTTCCTTCTGTTCATATTCATCGAGCGGATCAATATATTTTTGGATAGTCGATCTCCCTACAGACTCCTTTTCGCGCCGAGCTGCACTTTTCTTCTTCTTGAGCTTTTTGGATTTTGAGCCTGATGGAGCCGCATTGGCAGCTGGAAAGGTAGGCTTCTTCTGCCCTTCCCATTCTGCCCTGGGCTCTTTTCGAAGTAGCTTTATCATCTTCTTCATCTTATTAGACATGTGCGTACTCCACGGAGGCCGCGGTGAGTCCATTTCATTTCTCAGGGTAGCGGGTTTGGCTGTCTGCTCCCAGAAGGCTTCAGCTTCTATCTGTATAAAGTTGGTGGTTGCAACTTGATTGTTCACTAACACAATCTTGGGCAGCTCGATCTCTCCAGCCTTGTACTGCTTCTCGGCCCAGTCCTATAAGATATAGTAATCCCCGATCGCATGGCTCACTACTCGGTGGTACGGGCAATACAGGGGATTGTCGGTAATTTTTGCTTCTTGAGATCTTTTCGACTCCGACAATTACTGACCATTGTTTAAGGCATCTTTAAACATCTTGCGGACCTTATCCTTTCTGAAAGAGTAAAGCTTGTTCTTTTTCTCCTCTAGGGAAGTCCCTTCTCCTCACAGCAATGGATTTCGAGACCGGTTGGTTTTGGGTTCGCCCGCCCTTCGCTTTTCTTCATTTTCGGACGCATTGAAGACATTGGTACTGCTAGAACTCCCGCTTCTACGGCTGTCGTCCCGCCTGCTTTTCCAACTTTTGTCTCTCTGAGAGTCCGGCGGGGACTCTTGCTTCGAGCGTTCCAGCATTTAGACTTTCTTAGTTAGCTCCTGAAATGTCTTGAGGCCCGCTGTACAAAAGAATGGGACCATCCAATTGCTGAGGTTCCCAATGAGAAGGCGGACGGACTGGTCCTACTCCAGCGGCGGTTCACACTTGACCGTGAGATTACGCCATCGGGCGATAAAGTCAGTGTTGCTTTCATTCTTCCCCGGCTTGGTCCTCACAAGGTCGTCAATGGAGATCTTATCACTGACACTCATGAACCTTTGCCGAAACAGAGACTCCATTTGGACAAAGATAATGATGGACCCGTCTGGTATACTCGCATACCAGTCGAAGGCGACACCGGTCAGGCTGTTGACAAACTGACAAAGAAAGAGCGCGTCATTGCCCCCTGTATTTCCGCACGAGGCTTTGAAGTGGGCGACGTGCTGATTTGCATTCCCCGATCCGTCAAATCTTCCGAACTTAGGAATGACGTAGCCGCTCGGGAACTCGATCGGATCGTACTGTGCGGGATATAGCCGCCCACTACTGCCAATTTCATTCTGAGCTTCAGCTTCGGCCACCAATATTTTAACTTTGCTGGTGACTAAGTCCATTATCCGATCTTGCGTTAGCGGGATAGTGCTATCTGGGGCCAAGGCGTCCCCAGAAATGGAATGTGGCCGGCTTTCATGCGGCTCGACCAGTCTTGGGCCCAAAGGAACGGGCATTGGCTGCTTCGAATTGTCATCACCTGGCTGATTAGTAGCAACTTGTGCTTGATTGGGAGGCGCTCGATGAGCTGTAAGTTGCATCACAACGTTCGTTAAGTCGTCAATCTTCGAATAGAGCTTGGTCATCTCTCTATCTTTGCTCCTGAGCCGTTATCGAAGCTCTTGAAGCAGCTCTTGCTCCGCGGTCCTGGGGCGGAAAGTCGGCTCTTCCTCGCTATCGGAGCTTGACTCTGCATGGATCGAGGGGTCTTTCTGCCTATCACCCTCATCGAGAGGGTTTTCTTCATCCAGCGGAGGCGGCTGTTCATGGGAAGCGGCAACCACATTCAATCCAGATTGGGCTTGGGATGTGGTGGCCCCATCCTTACCTTTGCTGCGAAGGTTGTCGCTGGGGCGCCCGCCCGCCATATAGACCGTATGAATAATATATCCAGCCATCTTTTTATTATCCGGTTCTTGAATGGTGCTGGCGCTTCTTTTCTGGGTTTGCCTCGCTGCTTTCGTGCGGCACAAAGTTCCTGATAGACTCTTGAAGAGACAGTGTCATACTTTTTCTGTTGGGGCCGGGATGCGTCTTTTTGAAGCATTGTTCGGACCGCTATCTTCTTGATTCTGGCGGTCATGGCATTTTTCTGAACCCATTTCAGTAGTTCGAAGGAATTGCTGATTTTTACGGCCGACTCAGCCGTAGTCACAGAGTAACCCTTCTCTTGGAACATCACAAGATTCCACTTGGCCGAAGCCCTATCCCTCTTGTTGGCTCAATACCTGAGCCGCTTCTGCCTTAACATTTCTTCTTTAAGCACCTGGCAGACTCCGGCTCTTCGGGAAGACGCCGTAGACCGGGCGATGGAGGATTTTGGAGATACGCTCGATTGTGCATTTGTTGGAGTCATCGCCTGAGCTCGTCCGCAACATTTGATATTTCCCTTTGTACCGGAAGTCTTGCCCCCAGCTGGAGCGCCATAGAGTCGTTCAGACACCGTCTTAAGCTTCGGTTGTGGTGCCTTAGCGATCACAACATTCAGCCTCTTGCCCCTTGAGACCGGCTTGGCCACCTGTTTTGCCGAGATTTCTGCCAGATGAGCGCTTCCGGCAGGGTAGATGATGATGGAGCCAAACTGGCGGGGCGGTTCCTCCTACTGTCGACTGAGGCATGCAGGGAGAACCACACGAGCATTGACCTTGACCACGTACGGGATCGGTGTCGCGTTGGAAGCTGAATTCTTCTTGGGAGACATTGTCGTCGAAAGTTGATTGCTGCACGAAAAAAAAGAAAAAAAACATCATTTCAGTATAGGCAATCGATATGTATATTGAACGAGTTCGCATGAACGTTTAACCCGAAATATGGGAGGAGAGATAGGTCCCACCGGGCGTGCTAGAATCTGTAGGGTATTTTTCATCACCCCACTGAGATGGGAATACGCGCGCGCTTGTCAGGCGCAGTACAGATTCCCCCTGCCTAGGGTAGGCTGGGGTTTATTGATTGTGGGGCTCTGAATCTCCGGCAACCGCGGACTAAGCTGCCGTTAATTACCCCTCGCCTTTGGAGCGAGGGAACCTCCGATTAACGGGTTAAACTGGTCATGTAAACTCAATGTGCAGCGTGCGTGAGTTGTGTTTTGAATGGGGGTTTTGGATACATCGGGAGCCATGCAGAGTTTTTATGGGGGTCCCGCTACCCGAATAGCGGGCTGGGGGTCAAGGGGGCTAGCAGCCCTATTGCGGGGTGCGGGGCAGCGCACCGGCCTAAAATTTTTTTTTGGAGGGACAGTGTTGTAGAGTATGTGTGTGTGTGTATATATATATACATGTATACATATATAAAAAAAGGGAGAAAAAGCGCCCAAAGGACGCGTGGGGCCAGCGCCTCTAGCGTTGTACGCTTAGGCGCTAGCGAGCCATGTGTCGGCACATGGGCGCTGGGCGCTTGAGCTCTAGCACGCCACGTGTCGGCACGTGGACGCTGGGCGCTCGAGCGCCATGTGTCGGCACATGGACGCTTGAGCGCTAGCGCGCCACATGTCGGCACGTGGGCGCTTGAGCTCGGGGCGCTTGAGCTCTGGGCGCTTGAGCGCTAGCGCGCCACGTGTCGGCACGTGGGTGCTGGGCGCTTGAGCTCAAGGCGCTCGAGCGCTAGCGCGCCACGTGTCGGCATGTGGGCGCTGGGCGGTTGAGCACTGGGCACTCGAGCGCTAGCGCTCGACGTGTCGGCACGTGGGCACTGGGCGCTTGAGCGCAAGGCGCTCGGGCGCCGGGGAGAAAAAGGGGCTTTTATCCCCAGAAACTCCCGAAAGAGAAATTAGGGTGGAGTTAAACTCCTAAGATGTTTTGAAGCTGATGAAGGGCTTCTCCCCTTGCGCCCTAGTTCTTCCCCAAAGTGGGGTTTCTGGAGATGGGTCTCTTTCTTCTTCCTTTGTTGGCCGGATCTTGAAGATCAAGAAGTGTGATATTTTAAAAATCTCTTCTTTTTGAGATCTGGTGGAAGATCTGAGTTCCCCTTTGTGGTGAAAAACTATTTTGTTTTATAAAAGGAAGAGTATAACTCTTGATTTAATTCAAAAGAAAAGAAGGTTTTAGAACCTTGAGGAAGGAGGAAGATCTCAGATCTAGATTTGCTCTTGGAGAGAGAGAAAAGTTGTTGGGATATTTTCATTATCCTTGCCTTTATAGGCTATACACTTTACATATAGCCCCTTGGGCTTCACAAAATGGCATCTTGCCTATCCCATGGCTCATGTGCCATTTATTTTTGCACATAAGCCATGGGCATTACAAAAATTTGGTTTTATGCCCGTTTTCTTACATTTATTCATAAAATAAAATAAAATAAATAAAACAAAATTATTTATTACAAAATTTTCATCTTGGTATGGTGGGAGGCCGGCTGCTTCATGCTCGGGCTCGACCCGGGCATGGGCCCACTTGGCTTGGGGTTGACTTTGATTTTGACTTGGTCAACCGGGGTGTAAATTTTTACCCCAACAAATGGAATTCTCTCTCAGCTTACTCCTTCGTATACACCACAACACAACGGTGTATCGGAGCGAAGGAATCGTACCCTTTTGGGTATGGTTCACTCTATGATGAGTAACACTGAGTTACCTCTTTCATTCTGGGGACATGCGCTTCAAACAACGACATACCTTTTGAATCAAGTTTCTTCCAAATCTGTGCCTAAGACTCCATATGAAATATAGACTGGAAAAAGACCATGTCTTAAATTCATCAAGACGCGGGGTTGTCCGGCATATGTGAAAACACAGAAATCGGACAGACATCTGGCACGGTCAGTTCTATGTAAATTTATGGGATATCCTAAGAATTCACTAGGATATCTGTTCTACCACACTGAGGAACAGAAGATGTTTGTATCTTGCTAGCCACCATTTAGAAACGGAACTTCTTACAAAAGAAGTTTGTGAGAGTACGGTAGAATTGGAAGAGATTTCTGAGCCACAAAATGTAACTGAGGATTTGGAGGAACCGCAAGATTCAAAAGTACCCAACGAACCTCAGCCACTCCATAGAACTAGTAGGATATCTCATCCTCCCGAGAGATACTACAGTTTTCTCATAGACGGGGATTGAGAGGATTGCATCTTGGAAGAAGATGATCCTACTAGTTTCAGGCAGGCCATTATCAGTAGGGACTCTGATAAGTGGCTAGATGCTATGCGATCCGAAATGGAGTCTATGTACGCCAATAAAGTGTGGACCTTGGATATTGCTCTACCTGGGGTAAAACCTGTTGGATGCAAATGGATCTACAAAAAGAAATTTAGTGTAAATGGGCAGGTGGAAACCTATAAGGCTAGACTTATTGCAAAAGGTTTTCGTCAAAGACCAGGTGTGGACTATGACGAAACCTTTTCTCCAGTGGCTATGCTCAAATCCATTCGGATCCTACTTGCTATTGCTGCCTTCCATGACTATGAGATCTAGCAGATGGAGGTAAAATTGAATTTTCTGAATGGAAGTTTAGAAGAGTGTGTTTATATGGATCAATCGGAATGTTTCATAGACAGTGGGAGTAGCGGGAAGGTGTGCAAGTTGTTTAAATCCATTTATGGATTAATGCAGGAATCGCGGAGCTGGAACATCTGTTTTGATGAAACAGTCAAGGGATTTGACTTCATCAAGAACGAGGATGAGCCTTATATATATAGGAAGATTGTAGGACGAACTGTCATATTCTTAGTCTTGTACATGGACGACATTCTTCTAATAGGAAATGACATTCCTATGCTACAATCGGTCAAGCTGTTCTTGTAACAAAGGTTCTCCATGAAGGACTTGGGTGATTCTTCGTACTTTCTGGGGATTAAGATCATCGGAGATAGATCCAAGAGAATACTGGGACTTTCGCAGTCTAGGTACCTAGAGACCGTACTAAAGAGATTTAGTATGGAAGATTCCAAACGCGGTAACTTACCCGCATTGCACAGAATCACCCTCTCCAAAGAGATGTCTCCCAAGACTGATGAGGAGAGGGTTCGCATGAGCACCATACCCAACGCTTCGGCGGTAGGATCTATAATGTATGCGATGCTATGTACCCGACCAGATGTAGCTTACGCGCTTAGCGTGGTGAGCCTGTATCAGTCTAACCCAGGTGAGAACCACTGGACAGCTGTTAACAACATTCTGAATACGTGAGGAGGACTAAAGAACTGTTCCTGGTGTTCGGTAATGGGGACCTCCAGGTAGAGACGTTTACCGGTTCAAGCTTTCAGAATGACAAGGAAGACAGCAAGTCTGTCTCGGGTTTTGTATTTACCCTCAACGGAGGGGCGATCTATTGGAAGAGTTCCAAACTAAAAGGTTATGCTAACGCCCTATCCATCAACTAAGGCCGATTACGGAACAAATTTTTTTCTAATGATCGAAACTTGGCGCTAGAATAACCCTAAACCAGATCTACCATAAACCTAACTAGCAACTAAAGAAGCTATCTACTGTGAATGAAGTTTATACCATGAGACTCGAGTCCTTCGAGTCTTCACTCCTCTCCTTTAGCATGCTCCTCGTGGCCTCCATGATTGAGCTTGATTGACGGCTTCTTCACGTCAAAGATGATCCACCAGAGAGTGTCTACTTTGGGCTCCTACCTTTAAACTAAGGTAACTAGGTTACTTAGTTTGCTAATCAAAGTAACCTAGGTGATGTAGAGAGTGATGATGGATTAATTGGTCGTAAGAACCCTAGGTTTCTCAACACATGAGATTATTAGGGTTTGAGGTAGAAGAGGAATGCTTGGAGGAGATGAGAGTATTGTAGAGAGCAACCCAAGAAAACTCAAGTAAAGAATGGCTAAGTCTTGTGACTAATAAAGCAAGCATGCCAAAGATAATAATAAAAAATTATCTTCACCACAAAATATCTAGATATTTTCTACAAAATATCTAGATGCCACCTTGCCTCAATAGTAACCCATGACTCACTAATTGAGTCAACAAGTAGTCATGCTTAACATAAGAAAAGTCAACACCTCATACCTCCACCTCATTTAACATTTAATCATAAAGTTTAAATAGCAAATGAGGTGTCATCTTCTAGAAACATTCTTATCAAAAATTACAAGAACACCCCTCATCCGTATATACATACCCGTATCCGTATTCCAAAAAATACGAATACAAAAAAGACAAAAATAATCCAACAATATAATACCAGGATCCGGCTTAAACCAAAGCCCGCTAGTATTATCCCCCCGAACATCATACATGCACAAGTACACGTCTGTGATCGAACCCTGCCGTAAAACTATACGGCCTCTACATCGTTTCGTCCAAAGCAGAGAAACCTCTGTGTAGGACTCTATAGACTCAACAGTATGCCAGCAATGCATTACTGGATAAATCCATAACCATAAGCACGTCAGCGGCACTAGCTGTACGTAAGGCTACCCGGGTACCTGTCGAAAAGGAATGCCGACGAGTAAACTCATCCGGATCCTTACTGAGCCTATCCGTGACAATATCGGTACAGTCCGGTCTCTTCGTCTAAGAGTATCACATACCGGATCTAGGGGGTTATAAGCGTCAAACCCTAATAACCCGATAATTCGTGCTGATGCGGCTCAGGACCAATCCGGGAAACTACTGATCAACCTATCAGTAAATCCCAACTGCCTTGGCTAAGGTCTTATGGTCCTTACCAATCGAACACAATACGATATCAACTCCCAATATCCGGAGAGACGAATCCCTGACAATCACTCACTGTCTCCATATGGTTCGGGACTGTACCCAACCAAAACCTATTTACACGACTCAGTAGAGCCGTGGTAAGGCAGTGATCAAAGCACAATAGGAACTCACACGAGACAAATGACGATCTCAGGTCCAAAGACTAATCTTTACACATGTCACAAGAGAACCGCTATCTGACGATAGATTTAATACCATCTAGAGGTTCTCAGCGAATCCGTCCAGTGTACTCACCCCCAGTTAGCACCCGTATACAATCTTAGGTGATCACACCAATGGTTGTGGTACCAACCACCGCCCCTCGTCGGGGTCTAGAAACATACACGCAAGTTTAATCTGGAGTATCGATGCCCGATCTCGATACTCCTGCGACTTGGGACATTTAAGGATTTGCTTACAAACTACCCAACTCCCAAAAGTATGATCGCCATCACAACGCAGGTAGTCAAGCAAGATCTTACGGGCTTTATCAACATGTAACCGCAATATGTAATAACGTGTATAACATATGCCATATTAAGATAAAGTCAAACCATAATAGTATACTACTATATCAAGTCTTTATCAATATGTGCAAGCTGGATAAAGGACCAATAAAAATAAATACACATATCCTGATAAAGACAACTGCAATAATATATTATATAACTGAGCAAGATCGTCTTGTACATACATATCCCCAGTATCCACTTGTATACATATACAATAATGGCTTCTTGGGCATATATCCAACAATCTCCCACTTGCACTAAAGGCCAGTTATTGGCGTACCGAATACCCAACGTCTGCTCTAAGGCCAGCAGCTGGCGTACTGTATACCTAACATCTCAAAAAGTTGCTCGAACTATGCTTGAGGGAAGGCCTTTGTAAATAGATTCGCCGTGTTCTCTTTTGTATCCACTCTCTGGACCACGATCTCCTGGCGATCTGTGATCTCCCTGATCAGATGATACCGCCTTAAGATGTTTCTAGATTTCTAATGGGATCGTGGTTCTTTCGCTAAAGCTATATCCCCATTGTTATTGCAATGTAAAGGTATCGGCTCAACAATGGACGGAACTACCTGAAGTTCAGCAATGAACTTCTTTATCCAGACCGCTTCTTTCGCCGGCATCGCTCGCAGCAATATATTCAGCCTCCATCGTCGAGTCTGCGACAATATCCTGTTTGGAACTCCTCCAACACACCGCCCCTCCGTTGAGGGTAAACACAAAACCCGAGACAGACTTGCTGTCATCCTTGTCACTCTGGAAGCTTGAATCGGTAAAGGACTTGATCTTGAGGTCTCCATTATGAAAACCAAGAACATCTCTTAGTCCTTCTCAGGTACTTAAGAATGTTCTTCACTGCTGTCCAGTGGTTCTCACCTGGGTTCGACTGATACCGGCTCCCGATGCTTAGCGCGCAAGCTACATCTGGTCTTGTACATAGCATCGCATTCATTATAGATCCTACCACCGAAGCGTAGAGTATAGTGCTCATACGAACCCTCTCCTCATCAGTATTGGGAGATATCTCCTTGGAGAGGGTGATTCCGTGCAATGCGGGTATGTTGTCGCGCTTGAAATTCTCCATACTAAATCTCTTTAGTACGGTCTCTATGTACCTGGACTGCGAAAGTCCCTGTAATCTCTTGGATCTATCTCCGTTGATCCTGATCCCCAGAATGTACGAAGCAACACCTAGGTCGTTCATGGAGAACCTTTGTGATAAGAACAGCTTGACTGATTGTAGCATAGAAATATCATTTCCTATCAAAAGAATGTCGACCAAATACAAGACTAGGAATACGACAGTTTGTCCTACAATCTTCTTATAAATACATGGCTCATCCTCGTTCTTGATGCAGTCAAATTTCTTGACTGTATCATCAAAACAGATGTTCCAGTTCCACGATGCCTGCTTTAATCCATAAATGGATTTAAGCAACTTGCACACCTTCCCGCTACTTCCACTGTCTACAAAACCTTCTAGCTGATCCATATAAACGCACTCTTCTAAACTTCCATTCAAAAAAGCCGTTTTTACGTCCATCTGCCAGATTTCATAGTCATGGAAAGCAGCAATGGCAAGTAGGATCCGAATGGATTTGAGCATAGCCACTGGAGAAAAAGTTTCGTCATAGTCCAATCCTAGTCTTTGACGAAAATCTTTTGCAACAAATTTAGCTTTATAGGTTTCCACCTGCCCATCTACACAAATCTTCCTTTTGTAGATCCATTTGTATCCAACGGGTTTTACCCCAGGTGGAGCAGCTTCCAAGGTCCACACTTTATTAGTGTACATGGACTCCATTTCGGATCGCATAGTATCCGGCCACTTATCAGAGTCCCTACTGATAATGGCCTACCTGAAACTAGTAGGATCATTTTCTTCCAAAATGCAATCCTCTCGATCCCCATCTATGAGAAAACCGTAGTATCTCTCAGGTGGATGAGAAATCTTACCAGATCTACAGAGTGGCTGAGGTTTGTCTGGGGTTATTGACTTCTGAGGTTCCACCAAATCTTCAGTTTTAGTTTGTGGTTCTGAAGTTTCTTCCAGTTCTACCGTACTCCCACTAATTTCTTTTGTAAGAAATTCCCTTTCCAAAAAGGTGGCGTGGAGAAAAACAAACACCTTCTGTTCCTCAGTGTGGTAGAACGGGCTTTGGATACCCCACAAACTTACATAGAACTGATCGTGCCTCTAGTTTGTCCGGTTTCTGTGTTTTTGTAAGTGCACGGTGGCGCCCCGGCCGTTAATCCGACGCCGGAATGCGGAAACGAAAAACTTTTCTAACTAGAAAACCGGCACCACCGCGCACAAAAATCCCGGATCGGGCCATTAAACTAGTCCTAGCTAACTAAAGAACGGGTAGAGAGATATACAGAGCGATCCGTGTCCTTCGGTCTTCTCGTCATCGTCCCGATCTCCCGCGGAATCTCCGGTCTTCACCACCTCATGACCGAGGCAACTCGGGCACGAAGTTGGCGAGTCGACATGCCCAAGGGTGCTGTAGGTTAACTTTAGAATGCTTTGTCTCTTGGGGTTGTAGGAGGTTGCCATATGGTGGAGGTATGAGATATGAGCTTTTGTAGGAGGAGCTCAAATGATTTTACCAAGCCAAATGAGTGTAAATCCCACACCCAAAAAATTGGGACAGCCCCCTTTTTCTTTGGCCGGCCATGACAAGGTGAGAATGAGAGGAATGTGTGTGGCCAAATGAATATGGGTGTCAACCACAATCAAGAGAGAGAAAAGGGTTATCATAATCAAAAGAAATGATCACAAACCAAGTCCAATACTCCACCAACCATCACCCATCATCATCATCAACAATCATGACTCTAAAAGTCAAGTCATCATGGTCAAAAGAAGTCAAATGATGGTGCAACCATCATGAAGCAAGGATATGCAAATAACACCCTCCAAATTGCTTATTTGCACAAATGCAAATAAGCCTTCCTCCACCAATCTTCAGCTAATGAAAGATACAAAGAAAATTGGCCGAAACGGAAAACAAACTGGCAACTCCATAAACTGATCCCGTAATAAATTACAGGAAAACCCCGCTACTGTATATACATACCCACATTTTTATTCCGACCGAATACAAATGCAATGAGACAAAATCTACACTGTACCATACTAGGATCCGGCTTAAACCAAAGCCGGCTAGTATTATCCGTCCGATCATGATCCGTGCAATACCACACGTACCTGATCGAACCCTGCCATATCTTCATACGGCCTCTACAGCGTTTCGCCCGAAACTTGAGTAACTGTGTGTGGGGGACTCTAAAGACTCGTCAATACTATGGCTGTGGATTTAACCACTAGCACGTCAGAGGTATTAGCCATACGTGACGGGCTACCAGCTATTGACCAAAAGGGACGTCGATGAGCGAACTCATCCTGACACCCTACTGAGCCTGTCAGTGACAATATCCGTACAGTCCAGTCCGTTCGTCTATGAGCATCGCATGGCAGGCCTAGGGGGTTGGTAAAAGTCAGACCCCCAATAGCGGTACAAGTCGTGTCGGAGTGTAGCCCAGAACACCCGGAGATACTACTGGAATACCTACCAGTAAATCTCCTGCCTCGGCCGAGAGCTTCGTGTAATGGCTCTCCTAGACACAGCGCGACCTCGCCCCCAATACCGGGAGAGACGAACCCCCGAAGATCCGCTCACTGCCTCCATGTGGCTCGGGACTGTACCCAACTAAATCCTGTTTGCACGTCTCCTTTGAGCGTGGTAGGGTAGTAATCAAAGTACAGTGGGAACTCACACGAGACAAATGAGGATCCTCGGGTCGATGAACTAACCTGTACACATGTCACCTGGGAACTGCTATCTGACGTCTGGTATAAGACCAACTAGCATGTTCCCGGCGAGTCCTGTCCGGTGTACTCATAACCCAATGAGCACCTGTATACATCTTAGGTGAACCAACTGACACTAGTGGCTTGTGAGACCGGCCACCGCCCCTCGTCGGTGTCTCGACTGTATACACTAGTCTACTCTGGATTATCGATGCCCTGTCTCGAAACTCCCATGACTAGTGACCTTTTAAGGATATGCTTATAGACTACCAGCTCCCACGTATATGATCGCCCTCATACTGCTGGCAGTCAAGCATGAATCCTAGGGGCTCTATCAACGTGTAATAGCGACCTGTCTGGTCACCTAAAGCAGTACACGATGATAAAGATAAACCAGATAGCATACTATTATCTTGAGTAAGACTGTCTTACTGGGATAGGTCCTCCCTAATCATTGCAATATCGTGCCTGTGATCCAATAATTGACTCTGAGGGCACTATCTCCAACTATCTCCCACTTGCACTCAAGGCTAATTATTGCGATGTCGCATACTCACAGACCATGTGATACCGAACTCCTATACTAGTCAGTCTCACAAATCTCGTTTGCGAAACTATTGCGTTCGAGGAATAGCCTCAGTGAGTGGATCCGCCTTGACGTTTCTTTCTATGTCTCTCTTAATCTCAAGTTCGCGGAGAAACCCATCTCCCGAAATGAGCAATACCTGTCTTAGAATGTGTCTGGATGTCTGATGGGACCTAGCTCATAAATGAACTCCAAATCCAAACATCTTAGACCGTATCGTTAACTGAACTTAATCAGTATCCTGCGCCATGCCTCCCTCAGTATCCTCCTGGACCACCTGTCCATAATACCGCCCCTCGTCAGAAGGAAAACTATAACTCTGACAACCTCTCTGTCATCCAGGTCACCTTGGAAGCCTGGAACGATAACCGTCACCTAAATGAGGCTGACGCTATCATATCTCTAGAATATCCACTTATGTTCTAAAACTGCTTCCGATTGTTTCTCCAGGATTGGATCAATATCAATTTATTGCATCTACTGCAAGAACAACATCTGGTGTGGTACTTGACATCTCATGATTGACTCAATTGCCTAAGCAAGTGATCTGCCAATCATGCACATCCCTCTCCCCTTTAGTCTGTAAGACACCTTTAGAGAGGGTGACTCCACCACCTACAGGTACATAACCGTGCCAGGAGTCATCCATTCTAAAAACTCATAAAATGCTGTCTAAGTACCCTATTAGGAAACTACCCAAATCCAGATCTAAAACCATAGATCCAGTAACCAGAATGTCTTGATATTATATCCAAGTCCCATGTGGAGAAACCACTGTGTGACAACCAAAGTATAACCGATTATAGTATAGGAATTTCTTTTCCTACTCTGTGTATGTCATCCAATATACCAGGACATCACACCCTACTACCTTCTTAACAGATCCATCCCATATTCTGATGAAGTCAAACCTATGACTGTCACATCAGAAATAGATGATCTATCTCCGCTGTGTCTGCTTTAGTCTATAAATAGACATAAGCCACATACCCACCAATGCTTCTGCTGCTCCCACTGACTACGACAACCCTCTGGCAGAGTCATATAGGCGTGCACTTCTAAAGCTAGTTTAGAACGACGCTATACTCATCCACCTGCCGGGTCTCACAGTCTGGAACAACAGCAATGGAAAGTCTGGGTAAACAAGAACCTCCCTGTCACCGTCCTTCAGGCTACCGGAGTACCTCTCGGGTGCCTGAGGTTACCCACCATATCTGCGGAGTGGCCAATGCAATGTCAAACAAGATTGAATCTTTAGGTTCTTATTAAATCTTAAGTAATCGTTTGCGGTTCTGGAATCACTTCCAGTTCTACCATACTCCCTCTACTGTTTTCTGAAAAAATCCATTTTTATTAAAACTGTGGCGAGTCAAGAACAATATCACTATTGATCTTCCAGATGGTAGAAAGTCAACCCTCATCATAGCCTGGGTCAACCCAAAAACAGCCATTACAGAAACGTGCCTTGAGTTATCCAGAGTCTGGTTTTAAGCATAAGCCGGACAACTCCCCGTACCTTAACATCGTTAAGATATGAACTGTTCTATATCCAATACAGAAATAGAGGCACTGATTTAATTGAACCAGATTCAAATCATGCAGCTGTCTCCAGTGCATGTCAACTAAATGGAAGGAGGCCGATCAGCATTACTCAACTTAGGAATGCTTCCAATTATGAGTAACCTGAAAAAGAAGCAAGTTCTCTTAA
The DNA here is from genome assembly GCA_030015575.1 of Agapanthus africanus. Taxonomy (NCBI): domain Eukaryota; kingdom Viridiplantae; phylum Streptophyta; class Magnoliopsida; order Asparagales; family Amaryllidaceae; genus Agapanthus; species Agapanthus africanus. Next base: position 63,181,735 of record JASDDO010000029.1, read on the forward strand.
TCATTACTATCAACTGAATACCATACTCAACTATCTACATCTTCGATCACCTTGAAGAATCGAAAGCAAACAGACAATCAAACAACATCAAAGGCTGCGAAAAAGGCTCGCGAGGGGAATCTCAGTGACGAGAGTCGATACTTGCAACATCTGGTTCTCCACTTTACTCTTATACCTATAACTTCTCAAAAATCAGACCTTGTGTTTCTACGAAACACCTGTCTAAGAACTAGAGAAGTCATAAGTAAACAGAATATAGTACGAGGACCAACCCCTCTGTCCTAATGGACACTGGACAATATACAATACTCTGTATAAGTCCCCTGAGTCTAATAACTCATTCACCGTGTGTCGTAGGTTGAAAACTGTACTTATGGTATGTTCAATGCTCCTTACCTAACCATCCACTGATATAGGTAAATGTCATAGACATAATTTCAAAAAGGTATATCTCACTCTATAAAAATAGACGTACAGATATATCAATTTGAAATTGGTGCATAATAACGGATATTCAAAACCAAATATTTATCGTCCGGCAAACAACCCAGGTGAGTTCCTCTAATATCACCAATTACAACGAATCCTGATATAATGAGGATAATCACCTAATTCCCAATAACTTACTCCCACTCATCATCTGTAAAACCATACAGATGTGAGAATCAAAACTGGTAAATACATACCCTGGAGCAAGTGTCTAATTGGGAAATCAGTTTTCTTTTAACAGTACACAGTGAAACTGAAACATTGAAATGTTTCGATGGGGTATCCTGGTATTCCTAGTAATGCCTCTTCTATTATCAGGTTCACAACTGTAACCGTAAAATTCTTTGCCATCTCTCCAAATCCCTTCATATGTCTTTAGTCATTACTTTCTGTACACCCCTTTAGGCCAAATGGTTTTCTTCCCTCCCTACCGTTCGACACCAGCCTATGGTTTGGAAGAAGACTATCCAATAAGCATAATGGGTGTACTGTCCTAATCCTAGGAGCACTCGCAATGCGAGAGAAGGTGAAGATAAAATACAACTGAATAAACCTTATTCCTATTTCTCCTGAACCAGAATCCATCCCCGAACTGGAACAAGTTCCTTTCGAGTTCGTATATAACCATACGATGGAGTATCCAATAAACTGTGGATCTTCGTAGTGATACGGAGTGCCCTGAGAAATACAAAGGTGAAGTGGGAGTGGTAATGAAATACCTGGTTTGGTCGTGAATATCAGTCGCAATTTACTTTGCCCTCTTACTAATCCCTTGATATGTCTTTACTTAATACCTTCTGTACACCATCGTTAGGCTAATTGGTTTTCTTCATTCCCTACCGGTAGGCACCAGCCTAAGGTTTGGAAGAAGACTATCCAATTTGCGTAATAGGTGTACTATCTCCTAAACCAAGGAGTACTCGCAACCTGAGAGAAGGTAAAAGGAAAAGACAACTGAATAGTCCTATTCGTTTTCTCCAGAACCGAAAACCATCCTCGAATAAATTCCTTCGAGTTCGTATATAACCATACGATTGTTTTGTCCAATGGAAGTGGACGTTCGTAGTAATACGGGGTGTCCTGGAGGAAAGGGTAAAAGTAGGAGTGGCAATGAGGTTTGCAACTCTGACAATCCAAAAGCCAGTGTTTAAGAAGGTTCGGTTAGTTTTGGTCACTGAGTCATAGTCTTAGGGTCGGGTCAATGGTCGCTGCCAAAGAGAGAGAGAGAAAAGAAGCACTTAGCGTGCACTCTAACCTAGATCAGAATGGTTACTAATTTATCTAATCAGAAAACCTCCCACTGTACCGTAAAATTCTCCTCCAAACCTCAAAGAAGAATTAGTCGGGATCACCCGAGGAGTAAACCAACTCATCAGTGGGAATCGGGATCCAACTATCATCGCATGATAACGTGACGGAATCCACTCACGCTATCACACTCCAGAAGGTATGCGCATATCTGGCAAGTTTCAGTTTCTTTAGAAACTCCCGATGTGATTTTTGCCCCATGCTCTTATGACCTTGACGAAGGTCAACAAATCATAAGTCACATGTCAAGTTCCACCCGTCATTGTCCAGGTTAATTTGAACCCACCCGTACAAACCCTTGACGAAGGTCAACAAGGCTATACGTCTGTCCTAAACCAACGCATCTATCTATGCTACAGAAAGGCAACAAGCAGCTACCATACACTATGCCTTGACGAAGGTCAACAAACATAGCATGAATACTACGTGCTACCCGTCTGAAACGACGGAGGGCTACGTATGGTTTCTGGCGAAAACCTTTAACGTAATGAACTTGATACCGCTGAAGGAACTGGATAGATTTTATAAAAATATAGTAACGAAAAGCTTTGCTAAAGAGGTCACTCCCGGTGATGGGATCTCGGCTCTTTCCCCGTAGAATGAGGTGCAGGATATTCCAACTGAATACCACGATGCAAAGCAAAAGTAATCGGCTATAGTGAAGTTATTGCCCTGACGCAAACTTTTGTCCAAGGGGTCACTCCCAGTGAAGGGATTTCGGCCCTTGCCTCATCGACTGAGGAGCAGGATATTCCAACCGAATACCACTGTGCAAAACAAAAGTGAACGTCCTTGCAATAACAGCTTTTTGAAAAGTGTTCCAACAACATCAGATTAGGTTTGTTTAACTTGCATTGATCCGAATCAACGAAATCCCATCAATTGATCACACCAATAAAGAACGAAAATAATGACGTATGTATATGCCATCCGCATTCTCCACTGGGTCCCGTCATTACCCGTTAGGTTAGCTAACTAACGACTGAGCGGGGACTGGACTAGCGCGGATGCAAAACATATACAACATCTACTAGTATATATATCAATATATAATATTTCGCTCAAGGCGTGATAAAATGCAACATCACAGAAATGTAATAAGCATCACAGAACAATACAGATATCTGGGATCCCCGGGTTTCACAGAGCCGCTACTGAAACCGACAAACCCCTGGTCGTGTGGATAGCCTGTGCAATGAAATCCTAGACCCCTATAGGCGCAGCAAGCTACCCGCCAAAACCTGAAGCGAGGCAGCCCCCTTCAGCAATGTGAATGGACCACCCAGCACTTCATAGAATCCGATAACTTGGGCACCCCTCCTGGGTCAACCTTTACCCCCTACGAGTGCGGCGAATAGCCCGCCAATTCTAGAGTAAAGCCCCCTCCGTCTCAATGCCATGAGATGCGGGCCCGTTGCGCTCTAGAACCCGGCTACCCGTGCACCCCTCCGCGGGGCAATCCTAGTACAGAAAGTAAAATATACATACAACGGGTATATCGACCGCAACCTGGTCGTGCCCCAAAAGAATAATATACAATCAGGAAGTGACGGTAGTCCACATGTCGGACGCTCGCCCCGCAATATCAAATGTACATAATACAACCAAGACTGTACTAGCATTTCATCCAGGCTATCCCCCACGACCAATCCGCAACATCACAGCACAACACAGAACATCAACGTGAATGTCACGTTCGCAAATCCGTCTAACCGGGCTATAGCAGTTAGACAGGATTTACCGATCAAGTGACATTCACGGTCGCAGATATAATGTAAATACTGTGAACTAATGAGTTTAAAATTTTCGATCGATCAAATTTACCTAAGTGGGCCCCCAAGCACTACTGTAGCACTTAAAGAAATTCTGGGCCGAAAAAGAATATTGCAAAAACCACATTTTATACTCAGAAGCCCACTGCAAAATTTTGGTCCAATGAACAGTTACAACGGCGGCGGAACCGCGGTTTTTGGAATTTTGTTCTATCGGAAATGTAAACACACTAGACAAAGCTAGACTAGGTTAATGGCGAGGCTCTATTACCAATGTAAGTGCACGGAGGCGCCCCGGCCGTCAATCCAATGCCGGAATGCGGAAACTAAAAACTTTTCTGACTAGATAACCGGCACCACCGCGCACAAAAATCCCGGATCGGGCCATTAAACTAGTCCTAGCTAACTAAAGAACGGGTAGAGAGATAAACCGAGCGATCCGTGTCCTTCGGTCTTCTCGTCGTCGTCCCGATCTCTCGCGGAATCTCCAGTCTTCACCTCCTCGCCGGAAGGCCCCCACATCGCCGGCTTCTTTTACGGGCTCTGACCTCTTGACCGAGGCAACTCGGGCACGAAGTTGGCGAGTCGACGTGCCCAAGGGTGCCGTAGGTTAACTGTAGAATGCTTTGTCTCTTGGGGTTGTAGGAAGTTGCCATATGGTGGAGGTATGAGATATGAGCTTTTGGAGGAGGAGCTCAAATGATTTTACCAAGCCAAATGAGTGTAAATCCCACACCCAAAAAATTGGGATAGCCCCCTTTATCTTTGGCCGGCCATGACAAGGTGAGAATGAGAGGAATGTGTGTGGCCAAATGAATATGGGTATCAACCACAATCAAGAGAGAGAAAAGGGTTATCATAATCAAAAGAAATGATCGCAAACCAAGTCCAATACTCCACCAACCATCACCCATCATCATCATCAACAATCATGACTCTAAAAGTCAAGTCATCATGGTCAAAAGAAGTTAAATGATGGTGCAACCATCATGAAGCAAGGATATGCAAATAACACCCTCCAAATTGCTTATTTGCACAAATGCAAATAAGCCCTCCTCCACCAATCTTCAGCCAATGAAAGATACAAAGAAAATTGGCCGAAACGGAAAACAAACTGGCAACTCCAAAAACTGATCCCGTAATAAATTACAGGAAAACCCCGCTACTATATATACATACCCGCATTTGTATTCCGACCGAATACAAATGCAATGAGACAAAATCTACACTGTACTATACTAGAATCCGGCTTAAACCAAAGCCGGCTAGTATTATCCGTCCGATCATGATCCGTGCAATACCGCACGTACCTGATCGAACCCTGCCATATCTCCATACGACCTCTACAGCGTTTCGCCCGAAACTTGAGTAACTGTGTGTGGGGGACTCTAAAGACTCTTCAATACTATGGCTGTGGATTTAACCACTAGCACGTCAGAGGTATTAGCCATACGTGACGGGCTACCAGCTATTGACCAAAAGGGACGTCGATGAGCGAACTCATCCTGACACCCTGCTAAGCCTGTCAGTGATAATATCCGTACAGTCTGGTCCGTTCGTCTATGAGCATCGCATGGCGGGCCTAGGGGGTTGGTAAAAGTCAGACCCCCAATTGCTGTACAAGTCGTGTCGGAGTGTAGCCCAGAACACCCTGAGATACTACTGGAATACCTACCAGTAAATCTCCTGCCTCGGCCGAGGGCTTCGTGTAATGGCTCTCCTAGACACAGCGCGACCTCACCCCCAATACCGGGAGAGACGAACCCCCGAAGATCCGCTCACTGCCTCCATGTGGCTCGGGACTGTACCCAACTAAAACTTGTTTGCACGTCTCCTTTGAGCGTGGTAGGGTAGTAATCAAAGTACAGTGGGTACTCACACGAGACAAATGACGATCCTCAGGTCGATGAACTAACCTGTACACATGTCACCTGGGAACTGCTATCTGACGCCAGGTATAAGACCAACTAGCATGTTCCCGGCGAGTCCTGTCCGGTGTACTCATAACCCAATGAGCACCTGTATACATCTTAGGTGAACCAACTGACACCAGTGGCTTGTGAGACCGGCCACCGCCCCTCGTCAGGGTCTCGACTGTATACACTAGTCTACTCTGGAGTATTGATGCCCTGTCTCGAAACTCCCACGACTAGGGACCTTTTGAGGATATGCTTATAGACTACCAGCTCCCACGTATATGATCGCCCTCATACTGCTGGCAGTCAAGCATGAATCCTAGGGGCTCTATCAACGTGTAATAGCGACCTGTCTGGTCACCTAAAGAAGTACACGATGATAAAGATAAACCAGATAGCATACTATCATCTTGAGTAAGACTGTCCTACTGGGATAGGTCCTCCCTCAATCATTGCAATCACGTGCCTGTCATCCAATAATTGACTCTGAGGGCACTATCTCCAATAGTTTTCACATAAGCCGGACAACCCTATATCTTAATACGCTTAAGATATAGTTCCTTTCCACTCCATATTTCATACAAAGTCTTAGGCACAGATTTAGAAAGAACCTGAATCAAAAGGTATGCGTTTGCAGTGCATGTCCCCAAAATGAAAGAGGCAGCTCAGCACTACTCATCATGGAGCGAACCATGTCCAATAGGGTACGGTTACTCCGCTCCGATACACTAATGTGTTATGGTGTATACGGAGGAGTAAGCTGAGAGAGAATTCCATTCTCTTTTAGGTAATCTAGAAATTCCATGCTCAAGTACTCCCCTCCTCTATCAGATCTTGATACTTTTGCATGTCTGGTTCTCTACTTCCTTTCTGAATTCTTTGAATTTCTCAAAAGCTTCACATTTGTGTTTCATAAGATACACATACCCGAACCTAGAGAGATCGTCATTGAATGTGATGAAGTATGAGAACCCACCCCTTGCATGTATAGACATCGGACTACATACATCACTGTGTATGAGTCCCAAGAGCTCTGCTGCTCTTTCTTTGTGTCCTGTGAACGGAGATTTGGTCATCTTTCCCTTGAGACAAGACTGACAAGTTTAATAAGATGAAAATTCGAACGTATTCAAATATCCATCCTTATGCAACTTACTTAGTCTTTTCTCTCCGATGTGACCAAGTCTACAATGCCACAAGTAGGATTTGTTCGTATCTGAACTCTTCCTCTTACGTGTGCTTTTTACATTGAAAACTGTGTTTTGATTTAGAACATAGATACCATTACACAGTGTACCTTCTGCAACCAATACCTAATTAAGGTAAATGCTCATGATATTTCTATCAAGAACAAACTTATATCCATCTTTATCAAGTAAAGAAACTGATATGATGTTGCAAACCATGGAAGGTACATAGTAGCAATTATTCAAAATCATAGAATTGCCTTTTGGCAACACCAGGTGATATTCACTGACGGCAATAACATCAACTTGTGCTCCGTTCCCTACTTTGAGGGACATATCACTAGTTCTAACTATTCTATTTTTCTCAGCCCCTGCAATAAATTAAAGATGTGAGATCCTGATCCGGTATCTAGTACCCAGGAGGTAGGACTGACCGAAAAACAGTTCTAAATAACAAGAACACATGAAAGAGACGCAATAGTATGCTTCTTCTTCGTTGGGGTCATCAAGGAATTCATGCAATCCTCTTTACCTTGCTCATACTCATGACAGCTGTCATAGTTTAGAGCCGAACCGACGTTCCCCAGCCCTGAATAAGAATTCGGATCGGTCAAGCGATACATTTTATTATCTTAATTAAGGCGTGAAATGGTTGCTACCTGGAGAGAGAGAGAAGAAACACTTAGTGTGCGCTCCTGTAAGATTCGATTGGTTTATTAATTTATCTAATCAGGATGGCTCCCACTGTTTCCTCAAATTCTTCTTCAAACCTTAAAAGAAGAACTAGTCAGGATTAATCGCAGGTCAAAATACTTGCTTAACCTTTCGGCCAGGTTAGTGTTGATACTTCGAGGGAGGTGTTGGGGTAAAAAATTACACCCCAGTTGACCAAGTCAAAACCAAGGTTAACCCCAAGTCAAGTGGGTCTGAGCCCAAACCCAAGTCAAGTGGGAGCATGGAAGGGGCTGGCTCCATGCCAAAAAGGAGGCAATATGTCACGACCCGCAAGGTACGGAACGTGACTGGCACTTAAGTTTACGAAACGTCTCAAGACGTCCGTAAAATAAGTAAGCCAAAGCCCAGAAAACCAAAACCAAATAAGCAAAAGAGTGACGAGAACCCAATCAATTGAAAACGAGTTTATCAAATAAGTCATATAAAAACCTTTTTAAAAACAATACAAATTTTTCCGAAAATTTCGGCAGAGCCTCCTTTATAAATACTGGCCCCCAAAATGGGTACAACAAGAATATATATGAATCCAACAAATAAGGCATCCCCAAGCGGGAGCTAGCTCTTCGCCACAAGGCGGTGACAAATCCCACGCAATATAAGACAACATCATGCAAAATAATCATAAAGAAGCATGAGAAAAACAGCATGTCGACTCAAGTGAGCTCGACCCCAAAATACAGCATAAAAGTCCGCAAATCTCACAGTCTCATCTCTAGGTCAATATACAACAATACGGGTAGATATAGTAGATGGAGTACACTAGATACAAAGAATATACAAGGTGGTACAAAAATAATAATATAACCCACCTAAGAGCAAAACCTCGAGTCCAAGCAAAAGAAGCAAGTGCGCCTGCCGCTACTGTACTGACGGAGCCGACCTGAAAAAGGCTGTGGCACAACGGGGGTGAGTTGCCAACTCGTGAGTAATAAATAACATCTACACAGGCTATCGAATGCATGCACACAAGCATCCTAGCATCTCAAATACAGGTAAAGCAGGACATAATAGCAGTTATGTATGCAATATGAATATACTAGCAGGTATGAATGCAATGTGAATCAACTCATGATCTGAATGTGTAAGTATAAGAATCATGTTCTTCCTTTAGGAAGCTCTTTTGAAATACCAGCATAATACCACTAGAATCAACAAGAACCTATGTCCAGCAACGACACCTCAAAACTATCACAAATCTCATATATCCATGTCATAGTATCTCTGGCCTCAGCCATCCGGCTGACCCATCTCAATATCAATATCTCATCAACTCGCGGCCACGGTCGGTATCTTCTGGATATTCGCCGTCCCAAACAGTCACCGGTAGGTAATCCGCCCCCTGCCAGGCTCATCGTCAGCACCACGAGCTTCTTGCCCCGGGGTACCTTACCGGGCCCACCATATACCCGAGACGGTTCATCCAACTCCTCGAAACGGGTCTCGAAAACCACAGCAAACTCATGGTGGACGACACTTTACATCACTAGAAAACCGCAATTACATATTTTAAAAACGTAATAAGTTTAGAAATTTTGCGGCTTTCCCCCGAAATCCAAAAATATCATAAAATCTCAAGAAATCCTCATAAGTGCATATATCAATGGTGATGAATGCATATGGTATCAATAATTAAGCTACGATGTATGATTAATAGACTAGGCATGAACAAATAATATGATGAGGTGCATGCACATGAATAGCAATCCTACGATTTCATTTTAAGGAATTAAAGGCAATAGCACAGGTTTAAGCATCAATTAGTAAAAAGTTTCAAATTATAGGTTATCTAGTGTGGTGGCATGGCAATTACCAGGGCGTGTGTGTAAGCATGAATAGTGCTCGTGCTGCATATAAAAACCCTGGCAATGGTGCAGGTGTCCTATAAATGGGTTCGCATATGTATGTCAATATAAGGCATGGATGCAGCAATTAATCATATAAGTATTACACTCCTAATTACTAACATCACTAAGAATCTTTTAAGTTACTAAAACTATCGGGCGGCTTGCGCCATCCAACAATAGTCCCCCGTAGATGTTACATCTACTCACCGGAATCCCTAGCTAGTCACGTCCAATCACCGCTTTCCCCTTTCGTGCCGCGTCTGACGTCTCCGCGACCGAACCTGGAATTTACATCAATACCAAACATAAGGTTACATATCAAGAATGACGCAAAACCCAAACGAAAATACTAACGTTCACAAGCTAGGTACAACGTGCACAAGGTGCGCGGAACACACGCGAAAATCGCAAAAACTGCAAAAATCGTCGATTTGGTCGCCCGGCAAAACTAAAACCCGATTACTCAAAAATCCGCACTCACACATCCTAAAAGTCATAGGATATGCCAACAATATAATCTAGATATCGCAATTAATTCGCCACAATAATATAATAAAAACCTAGTAAGCTAGAAGTTTGCAAATTTGGTGCAAACATCGACAATTAGCGACAAAATTAACACAATCCAACACAACAATCCAAACTAACCCACTAGCTAGCCATTACACTAATTTAAAATCATTAACTATGCATCAAACCATAATTCAAACACAACCCTTCTCTTAATTTTTGGTAATTAGCATCAACAATGAAAATTTCACACATGTTAACTTAGATTAGCATAACATCAAGCCACTTAAGCAAAGTAACCATATAGATTGGTTAAGTAAACAACTAGGTTAATTAAAAAGATTTAATTAATTAAAACATGGTTTCAAGAAACCCTAGTTAAATTTTCAACCATTAACTAAAAAGAACTAGATTAGGATTAACACTAAAATTAACACTAAACAACTAGATTAAAGAATTCTAACCATATCAACTTAAAAGAGTAGAAATTATACCTCAAGTCTATGGATCTAGCAAGAAGAAATTTGCTTCAATTGATGGCCTCAAAGCATCATGATTCTAAGCAAGAGAGGTGAAGGAAAAAGGGATGAAGGATGGGGTTTAAATTGTGAGGTTTAAGTTGCAATTTTTTTGAAGCAAACTTGAAGAATTTTGAAGAAGATGAAAAGAAAAGAGATGAAGGGGAGGGGGCAGCAGGTTTCGGCCAGAACAAGGGAAGGGGATGGTGTAGGGTGTGTGAGAAAAGTCTTGGTCAACTCCTACCAACCCACAAAAGACCATACCCAAAAACAATTCAAAAACCTTTAAAATAAAACCCCATTTCCACACAATATACAAGTCAAAAGAGCATGGAATTTTCTTCCATGAGCTGCTGGAAATGGGCCGGCCTAGGGTGAGGGAAAAGTGAGAGTGAGTTCACAAAAAAAAATTTATGCAAAAAGACCCCCTACAAGTCCAAAATTGCAAGTTTAAGCTTAAATTCAAAAAATTTCGTTTCCTAAAATAAAAATTAGTTAAAACTCAAAATAAAATACTAAAAATTTATGTTACAACTAGATTTTAATTAACATAATTCTAAAGATTAAAATTAGCCCAGAAAAATTTGTATTTATCGCTAATTTAATGTATTTTCTTACCGGCTTAAAATAATATTAAAAAATTGAAAAATAGGGAAATTTTTTTAAATGACCAAAATTTCATAAGTAACTCATTTGCTACTAAAACTAGCAATTACCTATCCAAATTAGGTATAATTAGTTCTAAACTGCAAAATAACAAAAAGGACGGTTTTCGGAAAAATACCGAATTTTCACCGATTTTCAGGAAAACTCCAAAACGACTTTTCAAGACGCTACAATCTTCCCCCCTTAAAGAAATTCGGTCCCCGAATTTAAAAATATAACTACGCGTACCTTCAATGAGATGGGGATATTTCTTCCTCATCTCGCCCTCGGTCTCCCAGGTGACCTCCTCGCTGCTCGGGCTACGCCAAAGGACCTTGACGGTTGGTATAATCTTTGATCTCAACTTCTTCACCTACCGATCCAGGATGGCCACCAGCTGCTCTGCAAAAGAAAGTTCGCGCTCTAGCTGGACTGTCGGGTGCTGAATCGCATGCGAAGGGTCGTGAAGGTACTTGCGGAGCATCGAAACATGGAAGACGGGATGAACATCGGGAAAGCTGGGTGGAAGGGCCAAACGATATGCAACAGTGCCGACACGCTCGAGGATCTCGAAGGGACCTACGAATCTAAAGCTAAGCTTCCCCTTTTGCCCAAAATGCATCACGCCCTTCATCGGAGAGACTTTCAGAAAAACATGGTCGCCAACTACGAACTCTAATCTGCGACGGCGCCTGTCTGCATAGGATTTATGCCTGCTCTGAGCCGCTCTCATCCGGTCTCGGATCAACTGTATCTTCGCTGTCGTCTCCTCAATAAGCTGCGGCCCCAAAATACTGCTCTCGCAGAGCTCTGTCCAACAAAAGGGCGATCTGCATCTCCTCCCATACAATGCCTCGAAAGGTGCCATCTGAATAGTATCCTGGAAGCTGTTGTTGTAGGAGAACTCCACTAGAGGTAAATGACGATCCCAGCTACCGCCGAAGTCTAAAACGCACGCTCTGAGCATGTCCTCGAGAGTCTGAATGGTCCGCTCTGACTGTCCGTCGGTCTGCGGATGAAACGCTGTGCTGAAGCTCAAACGAGTGCCCAAAGCTTCCTGAAGTCTCTGCCAAAGTCGGCTGGTGAACTGGGTGCCTCGATCTGACACGATACAAGTCGGTACGCCATGTAGTCGCACGATCTCGTCAATGTAGAGCTGAGCATACTGAGCGAAGCTGAAAGTGGTCTTTACTGGCAGGAAGTGGGCCGCTTTCGTCAATAGATCTACGATCACCCAGATGGAGTCATACCCCCGACTGGTCCTGGGTAGACCCACAACGAAATCCATCGAAATCTGCTCCCATTTCCACTCCGGAATGGGTAATGGCTGTAGCTCTCCTGCGGGCCTCTGGTGCTCGGCCTTGACTTGCTGACAAGTCAGGCATCTCGATACAAACTCCGCAATGTCCTTCTTCATCCCGTCCCACCAGTAGGTCTCTCTCATATCATGGTACATCTTGGTGGAACCGGGGTGGACACTATACACTGATCGGTGTGCCTCCTCAAGAATGTCGCGCCGCAATCTATCAGCATCTGGTACGCACAGTCTAGATCCATAGCGTAAAATCCCCTGATCGTCAATCACGAACTCGGAAAATCTGCCCTGTCCCATCTGTGCTATGAGCTCTGAGCAACGGTCGTCACTGCGCTGTGCCTCATATATACGGTCAAGCAACTGTGGGCGTGCACGAACATGCGCGAGCTGTCCTCCTGTCTGAGTGAACTCGAACTCAACTCGGCTGTCGCATAACATCTGCCAATCTGCTGACGACTGCCTCTGCACTGCGCGCAAAAAGGATAGACTACCCCCGGGCCTCCTACTCAACGCATCTGCCACCATATTCGCCTTGCCTGGGTGATATAAGATCTCGCAGTCGTAGTCTTTCACCAACTCCATCCAACGACGCTGTCTGAGATTCAGGTCTCGCTGCTGAAATATGTACTTTAAGCTCTTGTGATCGGTGAATATCTGACACGACTCGCCGTATAGGTAATGTCGCCAAATCTTCAGTGCAAAGACCACTGCAGCCATCTCCAAATCGTGAGTGGGGTAGTTCTGTTCATGCTTCTTCAACTGCCGAGAAGCATAAGCGATCACCCGGCCATGCTGCATCAATACGCATCCTAACCCTACTCGCGAAGCATCACAGTAGACCACAAATCCGCCTGATCCCGAAGGCAAAGATAAAACCGGCGCCGTAGTCAAACATATCCGCAGCTGCTGAAAACTGCGCTCGCACTCCTCCGTCCAGACGAAAGGAACTCCCTTCCGGGTCAAACCGGTCAAAGGTGCAGCTATACGGGAGAAGTCCTGAACAAAACGCCTGTAGTAGCCCGCCAGGCCTAGAAAACTACGGATCTCAGTAACCAATGTAGGTCAGGGCCACTGCTGAACAGCCTCAATCTTCTTCGGGTCCACACATATGCCGTCTCTCGTAACCACATGACCCAAGAATCCGACGCTGTCCAGCCAAAATGCACACTTGGAGAACTTTGCGAACAGCTGGTGCTCCCTTAGAGTCTGTAACGTAATCCGCAAGTGCTGCTCGTGCTCCTCTCTGCTCCGGGAGTACACCAAGATATCGTCGATAAACACGATGATGAACAAGTCAAGATACGGCCTGAATGTACGGTTCATCAAATCCATGAATGCTGCTGGGGCGTTGGTGAGTCCGAACGACATCACCAAAAACATGTAGTGGCCATAGCGTGTACGGAAGGCTGTCTTCGGTATATCCTCCTGTCGGACTCGCAGCTGGTGGTATCCTGATCGTAAGTCGATCCTCGAAAAATACCCTGCACCCTGAAGCTGGTCGAACAAATCATCAATGCGTGGCAACGGATATCTGTTCCGAACGGTAACTTTGTTCAGCTGGCGCTAGTCGATGCATAAGCGCAAACTTCCATCCTTCTTCTTGACAAACAGGACCGGAGCACCCCATGGAGAAACACTAGGGCGAATAAGCCCCTTATCTAACAATTCCTGCAACTGATCCTTCAGCTCTCGAAGCTCTGCCGGGGCCATCCGATAAGGCGGTATAGAAATAGGCCCCGAGCCGGGAATCAAATCGATGCAGAACTCAACGTCGCGCTCGGGTGGTAGCCCAGGTAGCTCATCAGGGAAAACATCAGGGAACTCACAAACAACCGGGACCCGGTCCAACGGGACCTTTGAAGCTCGAGTATCACAAATATACGCTAAGAATCCCTGATATCCCTTCCGTAAGAGCTGACCAACGCGAAGAGACGAAATCAAGCTGGGAAAGGTGACGCTGCGGTCTCCCTGAATAACAAGGACTGGCTCTCCCGGAAAGCTAAATCTGACTGCCTTCTCACGGCAGTCCACTGAAGCATAACAAGTGGCTAGCCAATCCATGCCCAGAAGCACATCAAAGTCCAACATATCGAGGAGAATCAAATCAACCGATGACTCCCTCTCCCCGATACGAACGGAACACAATCGAAAAACAAAACGAGCGACAAACGACTCGCCTACCGGGGTAATAACAACAAGCGGCTGATCTAACGACGACGACTCACAGCCCAACATCGGTGCAAAGTGTGCAGAGACGTACGAATGTGTGGAACCTGGGTCAAATAATACCCGTGCGTCGAAAGAGCAAACTGGCAAGGTACCTGTCACAACGGCATTGGATGCCTGCGCATCCTACGGTGTCAAAGCAAATACTCGGGCCTGTCCTCCACCGATAGCGGGCTGACCTCGATCTCGGCCTCTGCCTCCTCGTCCTCTCTGAACAGGACCGCCGCGTCCACGGCCTCTGGGTGCACCTAACTGGCGTGGAGCATCGCCGGTGGTAGGAAATAGGGCTCTCTGAGGAGGGGATGGTGATGGTGGTAGGGTCACATGCGGAACTGTCGCTGCTCCCTGTCGTCTCGCCGGAAAATCTCTGATAAGATGGTGTGGACTCCCGCACCCAAAACACCCTGGCGACGGTTGCTGTCCCTGGGGATAAGAACCATATAACCGTCCCCGTCCAAATCCTCTGCCAGGCCTATCTCTCGGAAAGAATCTGGCGCGCTGCCTCTGAGACGGTACATCGGTGCGAATCCTCTTCGGCCCAGAAACAGCCGAAGTCTGTGATATGCGTGCCTCCATCCGCAATGCCGTATCCATAGCAGCTCAATAAGTGTCGTAGTGTTGGACGCCAATGGCAAGATATAGCTGGGCATCAAGTCCCTGTACGAACCTCTTCACCATCTTCTCTTCGGTATCCACCAAATACTGAGCATATCGGGATAACTGTGTAAACTGGATGTCATACTCAGACACCGTCATCCCAGGTGTCTTGACTAAGGCCTCGAAGCTACGAGCTCTGGCGTCACGAACGCTCTCTGGGAGGAAACGAGCTAGAAAGACCGCTATAAACTCGGCCCAAGTCATAGGCGGTAGACCTGCAGCTCGACCTCTCAAGACTGACTCCCACCATGTCTGCGCGAGACCCTCTAGTCGGAAACTCGCAAGCTCTACCCATCGATCATCTGAACATCTCAGCGAACGGCAGATCCTGGCTAAACTGTCAAGGAACGTCTGTGGGTCCTCCGCTGCCTCGGTGCCGGTGAATACTGGAGGTCTCAGCCTCATGAAATCCTGTAGTGAAACCGGAATGGCCACGGCGGTAGTAGAAGGAGCAGGTATCATGGTCGTCTGTGATGTAGTAGGTACGTCGTCCGGTCTCGGTGTACGACTGGCTGCAACTAGGGATCCTACCATCTGACGTAGCTCCTGCATACTCCCCATCATCTGTCGCAACTCCTCCATACCAGTCTCAAGCCTATCCATACGGCCTGGGGAAGGTGGATCGGTCTGTCCCTGCGGCGTAGGCATACCACCCTGCTCAGTCCTAGTCTCGGACGAGCCAGCTCGAATCTCGTCTCTGGCGGCAGCCCTCTGTGCCCTCGTAGCCTTCGGCGGCATAGTGGCTGTTACAGGAAAACGGATAGTAAGAACAGTGCAATAGGATCATAGGATACACGGAATTGAAGAAGGAATTTCAAGCAAGTATCCTAAAGTCACTTAGGCGGAGTACCGTATCGCAAGTATGCCGCGGACATACACACGCTACGTTACCCTACATAAGTCACTTACTCCATCTACCAAGGGTCATCCTACACTCAAAAAGATAAAACCTATCGCTCTGATACCAACTTTGTCACGACCCGCAGGGTACGGAACGTGACTGGCACTTAAGTTTACGAAACGTCTCAAGACGTCCGTAAAATAAGTAAGCCAAAGCCCAGAAAACCAAAACCAAATAAGCAAAAGAGTGACGAGAACCCAATCAATTGAAAACGAGTTTATCAAATAAGTCATATAAAAACCTTTTTAAAAACAATACAAATTTTTCCGAAAATTTCGGCAGAGCCTCCTTTGTAAATACTGGCCTCCAAAATGGGTACAACAAGAATATATATGAATCCAACAAATAAGGCATCCCTAAGCGGGAGCTAGCTCTTCGCCACAAGGCGGTCATAAATCCCACGCAATATAAGACAACATGATGCAAAATAATCATAAAGAAGCATGAGAAAAACAGCATGTCGACTCAAGTGAGCTCGACCCCAAAATACAGCATAAAAGTCCGCAAATCTCACAGTCTCATCTCTAGGTCAATATACAACAATACGGGTAGATACAGTAGATGGAGTACACTAGATACAAAGAATATACAAGGTGGTACAAAAATAATAATATAACCCACCTAAGAGCAAAACCTCGAGTCCATGCAAAAGAAGCAAGTGCGCCTGCCGCTACTGTACTGACGGAGCGGACCTGAAAAAGGCTGTGGCACAACGGGGGTGAGTTGCCAACTCGTGAGTAATAAATAACATCTACACAGGCTATCGAATGCATGCACACAAGCATCCTAGCATCTCAAATACAGGTAAAGCAGGACATAATAGCAGGTATGTATGCAATATGAATATACTAGCAGGTATGAATGAAATGTGAATCAACTCACGATCTGAATGTGTAAGTATAAGAATCATGTTTTTCCTTTAGGAACCTCTTTTGAAATACCAGCATAATACCACTAGAATCAACAAGAACCTGTGTCCAGCAACGACACCTCAAAACTATCACAAATCTCATATATCCATGTTATAGTATCTCTGGCCTCAGCCATCCGGCTGACCCATCTCAATATCAATATCTCATCAACTCGTGGCCATGGTCGGTATCCTCTGGATATCCGCCGTCCCAAACAGTCACCGGTAGGTAATCCGCCTCTTGCCAGGCTCATCGTCAGCACCACGAGCTTCTTGCCCCGGGGTACCTTACCGGGCCCACCATGTACCCGAGTCGGTTCATCCAACTCCTCGAAACGGGTCTTTAAAACCACAGCAAACTCATGGTGGACGACACTTTACATCACTAGAAAACCGCAATTACATATTTTAAAAACATAATAAGTTTAGAAATTTTGCGGCTTTCCCCCGAAATCCAGAAATATCATAAAATCTCAAGAAATCCTCATAAGTGCATATATCAATGGTGATGAATGCATATGGTATCAATAATTAAGCTACGATGTATGATTAATAGACTAGGCATGAACAAATAATATGATGAGGTACATGCACATGAATAGCAATCCTACGATTTCATTTTAAGGAATTAAAGGCAATAGCACAGGTTTAAGCATCAATTAATAAAAGGTTTCAAATTATAGGTTATCTAGTGTGGTGGCATGGCAATTACCAGGGCGTGTGTATAAGCATGAATAGTGCTCGTGCTGCATATAAAAACCCTGGCAACGGTGCAGGTGTCCTATAAAATGGGTTCGCATATGTATGTCAATATAAGGCATGGATGCAGCAATTAATCATATAAGTATTACACCCCTAATTACTAACATCACTAAGAATCTTTTAAGTTACTAAAACTATCGGGCGGCTTGCGCCATCCAACGATAGTCCCCCGTAGATGTTACATCTACTCACCGGAATCCCTAGCTAGTCACGTCCAATCACCGCTTTCCCTTTTCGTGCCGCGTCTGACGTCTCCGCGACCGAACCTGGAATATACATCAATACCAAACATAAGGTTACATATCAAAAACGACGCAAAACCCAAACAAAAATACGAACGTTCACAAGCTAAGTACAACGTGCACAAGGTGCGCGGAACACACGCGAAAATCGCAAAAACTGCAAAAATCGTCGATTTGGTCGCCCGGCAAAACTAAAACCCGATTACTCAAAAATCCGCACTCACACATCCTAAAAGTCATAGGATATGCCAACAATATAATCTAGATATCGCAATTAATTCGCCACAATAATATAATAAAAACCTAGTAAGCTAGAAGTTTGCAAATTTGGTGCAAACATCGACAATTAGCGACAAAATTAACACAATCCAACACAACAATCCAAACTAACCAACTAGCTAGCCATTACACTAATTTAAAATCATTAAATATGCATCAAACCATAATTCCAACACAACCCTTCTCTTGATTTTTGGTAATTAGCAACAACAATGAAAATTTCACACAAGTTAACTTAGATTAGCATAACATCAAGCCACTTAAGCAAAGTAACCATATAGATTGGTTAAGTAAGCAACTAGGTTAATTAAAAAGATTTAATTAACTAAAACATGGTTTCAAGAAACCCTAGTTAAATTTTCAACCATTAACTAAAAAGAACTATATTAGGATTAACACTAAAATTAACACTAAACAACTAGATTAAAGAATTCTAACCATATCAACTTAAAAGAGTAGAAATTATACCTCAAATCTATGGATCTAGCAAGAAGAAATTTGCTTCAATTGATGGCCTCAAAGCATCATGATTCCAAGCAAGAGAGGTGAAGGAAAAAGGGATGAAGGATGGGGTTTAAATTGTGAGGTTAAGTTGCAATTTTTTTGAAGCAAACTTGAAGAATTTTGAAGAAGATGAAAAGAAAAGAGATGAAGGGGAGGGGGCAGCAGGTTTCGGCCAGAACAAGGGAAGGGGATGGTGTGGGGTGTGTTGGAAAATTCTTGGTCAACTCCTACCAACCCACAAAAGACCATACCCAAAAACAATTCAAAAACCTTTAAAATAAAACCTCATTTCCACACAATATACAAGTCAAAAGAGCATGGAATTTTCTTCCAAGAGCTGCTGGAAATGGGCCAGCCTTGGGTGAGGGAAAAGTGAGAGAGAGTGCAAAAAAAAAATTTTATGCAAAAAGACCCCCTACAAGTCCAAAATTGCAAGTTTAAGCTTAAATTCAATAAATTTCGTTTCCTATAATAAAAATTAGTTAAAACTCAAAATAAAATACTAAAAATTTATGTTACAACTAGATTTTAATTAACATAATTTTAAAGATTAAAATTAGCCCAGAAAAATTTGTATTTATCGCTAATTTAATGTATTTTCTTACCGGCTTAAAATAATATTAAAAAATTGAAAAATAGGGAAAATTTTTAAATGACCAAAATTTCATAAGTAACTCATTTTCTACTAAAACTAGAAATTACCTATCCAAATTAGGTATAATTAGTCCTAAACTGCAAAATAACAAAAAGGACGATTTTCGGAAAAATACCGAATTTTCACCGATTTTCAGGAAAACTCCAAAACGACTTTTCAAGACGCTACACAATAAATTAGTCTAAATATAATTTTTAGAAATAAATATATGTAAAGTGGGCAGAAAGCCAAAATTTTGTAAACCCCATAACTTATGTGCAAAAAAGAAATAAGCACATAAGGCATGTGGTGGCACAAGTGCCATTTGGAAAAGCCCAAGGGGCTATATATAAAGTGTATAGCCTATAAAGGAAAACATGATGAAAATATCTATGACAACTTTTCCATTCTCTAAAATTCTAAAGTTTGTACCTCCTCCTCCTTCCTCAATGTTCTAAACCTTCTTCTTTTCTTTTGAATTAAATCAAGAGTTTAACTCTTCCTTTTCCAAAAATAAATAGTTTTTTCACCATAAAACCCTTGAAGGGGAGCTCGGATCTTCCATCAAATCCCTAAAAGGGGAGATTTTAAGTCTCACCTCTCCTTTTTCCCCTAAGATCCAGCCGACAGAGAGGAAGAAGAAGGATACCCATCTCCAAAAATACCCTTTTGGGGAGGATCCGAGGCTTAAAGAAGATCCAAACATTTCTAGAAGTTTAACTCCATTCAAGATCTGTTGGAGTTTAACTCCATAAATCAAACACTTTTTTAAGAGTTTAACTCCAAATTTATACATAATCCTTGTTAGGAGTTCAACTCCAAAAACCCCTTGGAGGTTCAACTTCTAACCCAGGGGCTAAGCCCTTTTTCCATTGGTGTTTCCAGCGGTCGCGTGCCGCGCACGTGACCAGCAGGTATCCAGGGGTCGCGTGCATGGCACGTGACCCGCATGCACTAAGCGCCCACATGTGCCTCACATGACCCATAGGCACTCAGCACCTAGCAGTCGCGTACCGCTCATGTGACCCACTGGCGCCCAGCGGTCCCATGCTGCGCACGCGACCCGTGGGCGACCAGCGCCCACATGCTGCGCACATGACCCGTGGGTGCCCACGCGATGCGCACGTAACCCACTGACGCTAAGCGCCCACCCGCCGTGCATTTGACCCGCGGGGGCCAAGCACCCACATGCCATGCACGCGTCTTTGAGACGCTCCTCACCCCTCATTTTCTATACACTTCACACCCAAAACGCGTCCCCCATTGGAAAACCATTTCAAAACACAACATACCAATACATCACATTGAGTTCGCATGACCGGTTTGACCCTTCAATCGGAGGTTCTCTCGCTCCATAAGCGAGGGGTAATTAACGAAAGCTTAGTCCGCGGCTGCCGGAGATCCGGATCCCCTCATTGAATAAACCCCGGGCTGTCCTAGGCAGGGGGAATTTGTAGTACGTCTAACAAGCGCGTGCGTATTCCCATCTCAATGGGGTGACGAAAAACACCCTACAGATTATAGCATGCCCGGTGGGACCTTTCTCTCCTCCCATATCTTGGGTCAAGTCTTCATGCGAACTCATTTAGCATATATACCAATGTTTGTACTGAAGTAGTTTTCTTTTCATGCGGCATTCAACTTTCAACGACGATGTCTCCTAAGATCGATTCAGCTTCCGACGTGACCCCGATCTCGTACGTGGTCAAGAAAAATTCACACGTGGTTCTCCCTGCCGGTCTCAGCCGGCAATAGGAGGAGCCACCCCGTCAATTTGGTTCTGTCATCATCTACCCTGCTGGAAGCGCTCATCTGGCGGAGGTCCCGACAATCCAAGCAGCCAAACTGACCTCAAGGGGCAGGAGGCCGAACGTTGTGATCGCCAAAGCATCCTACCCCAAATGCAAATCTGTGTTCGAACGACTCTCCGCTATCCCGACTAGGGGCAAGGTCGTCAACACCAATGGAGCCACAATGTATCTCCAACAAGCTGAGACGACTCCAACAAGTGCACAATCAGGAGTATCTCCAAAGCCCTCCATCGCCCGGTCTACGGCGGCTTCCCGAAAAGCCGTAACTATCCAGGTGCTCAAAACAAAAAGGCTGAGGCAGAAGCGGCTCAGGTATCGAGCCAACAAGAGGGCCAGGACTCCGGCCAAGAGGAATCTTATGAGATTCTAAGAGCAGAGTCATCCTGTGACGACGGCTGGGTCGACCATAAAAGTCAGCAATTCTTTCGAACCTCTGAAGTGGGTTCAGATAAACGCCATGACCGCCAGAATTAAGAAGACGACAATCCGAATGATGTTGCAAAGAGACGTGTCCCATCCTCATCAGAGAAAGCATGACACCATCTCTTCAAGTGTCTATCAGGCGCTCTATGCCGTGCAAAAGAAGCGGGGCAAACCCAGAAAAGAAGCTCCAGCACTATTCAAGAACCAGTCAGGCCAGCTGCTTTCAGTCGATTGCCCGTTACCGAAACAGGAGGGCCATGACAGCAATCCATGAAATCAGCTGGACGTAATAAAAAGACAGTGGGATATGTTATCCATATGGTCTATATGGCGGGCGGGCGTCCTAGCGACAACTTACGCAGCAAAAGTAAAGATGGGGCCACCACATCCCAAGCCCAATCTGGCTTGAATGTGGTTGCCGCTTCCCAAGATCAGCCGCCTCCATTTGATAAGGAAAACCTTCTCGATGAGGCCAATAGGTAGATAGAACCCTCAGTCCATGTAGAGTCAAGCTCGGGTAGCGAGGAAGAGCCGACTTTTCGCCCCAGGACCGCAGAGCAAAAGCTTCTTCAAGAGCTTCGAAAACAGCTCAGGAGCAAAGATAAAGAAATGGCCAAACTTTACTCCAAAATCGATAACCTGACGAATGTTGTGATGCAGCTCACGGCTCAAATTGCTTGAGCGCCTTCCAATCAGGTACATATCTCTACTCATGAGCCGGGCGATGGAAACCCGAAGCAACCGATGCATGTCCTCTTGAGTCCAAGATTGGGTGAGCCGCACGAAACCCAGCAACATCCCACTTCTGGGGACGCTTTGACCCTAGATAGCACTATCCCGTTAACACAAGATCGGATAATGGATTTGGTCACTAGAAAGGTTAGAACATTGGTAGCCGAAGCCGAAGCTCAGAAAGAAATCGGCAGTAGTGGACGGCCGTATCCTGTACAGTACGATCTGATCAAGTTCCCAAGTGGCTACGTCATTCCTATGTTCGGTAGATTTGACGGGATGGGAAACGCAAATCAGCATGTCGCCCACTTTAAAGCATCGTGCGGAAACACAGGGGCAATGACGCGCTCCTTCTTCATAAGTTTGTCAACAAACTGACCGGTGTCGCTTTTGACCGGTACGCAAGTATACCGGACGGGTCCGTCATTACCTTTGCCCAAATGGATTCTCTGTTTCGGCAAAGGTTCATGAGTGTCAGTAATAAAATCTCCATTGCTGACCTTGTGAGGACCAAGCCGGGAAAGAATGAAAGCAACACCGATTTTATCGCCAGATGGCGTAATCTCACGGTCAACTGCGAACCGCCGCTGGAGCAGAACCAGTACTTCAGCTTTCTTATTGGGAACCTCAGTAATTGGATGGTCCCATTCTTGTGTACAGCAGGCCTCAAGACATTTCAGGAGCTAACCAAGAAAGTCCAAATGCTGGAACGCTCGAAGCAAGAGTCTACCCCAGACTCTTCGAGAGACAAGACTTGTAAAAGCGAGAGGGACAACAACCGTAGAAGTTGGAATTCCAGCAGCACCAATGTCTTCAATGCGTCCGACAATGAAGAAAAGCGAAAGGCAGGCAATTCCAAAACCATCCGGTCTTAAAAGCCATTGCTGGGAGGAGAAAGGCCTTCCCTGGAGGAGAAAAATAACAAGGTTTACTTTTTCAGAAGGGACAAGGTCCGCAAGATATTCAAAGATGCCTTGAACAATGGTCTACAATTGCCGGAGTCGAAGAGACCCCACGAAGCAAAAATGATCGACGATCCCCTGAATTGTCCGTACCACAGAGTAGTGAGCCATGCGATCGAGGATTGCTATATCTTCAAAGACTGGGTCGAGAAACAGTACAAGACTGGAGAGATCGAGCTGTCCAAGAGTGTGTTGGTGAACAATCAAGTTGCAACCACTAACTTTATACAGACAGAAGCTGAAGCCTTCTGGGAGCAGACAGCCAAACCCGCTGCCTTGAGAAATGAAACTGACTCACCGCAACCTTTGTGGAGTATGAACATATCTAATAAGAAGAAGAAGATGCTAAAGTTACTTCGGAAAGAGCCCAGAACAGAATGGGAAGGACAGAAGAAGCCTACCATTTCAGCTGCTAATTCGGCTCAATCAGGCTCAAAATACAAAAAGCTCAAGAAGAAAAAAAAGTGCAGCTCGACGAGAAAAAGAGTATGCAGGGAGATCGACCATTCAAAAATATATCGATTCCCTCGAAGACTGTGAACAAAAGGAAGGAACTCTAATTCAATTGAAGGAGTTCTTTCCTGTAGAAGCAGCTGAGATTCTGGAGGAGCTAGAAGAAGACTCCAATGAAGAGATCCCTATAGTGGCCTGCTACGCCATCCATCTAGGCATTGACTCTGAGGAGGAGCTCTGTTTTCCCGAAGAGGACGAGGATCTTGCCACAAAGGCCAACCAAATTCAGCTCAGAAGCGGCAGGGCTCTACCTCCGAATCAAGGCAATGCCCCAAAATGGAAGGAAAAACAAGTCGCTAATGAAGAAGATGTTGGAGAGCCGGCTCATGAAAATTCCTATCCTTCCTCGGTGGACTATAATGTCTTGGCTCATCTCCGAAAGCTTCCGTCTCTCTTGAGCATCTACGATGCCTTGGTTCTATTTAAAGAGCTAAGAGATGTTCTCATTCACGCTTTACAAAACCCCAAGCGGTACCAGGCTCGCTTTGATGAAATTAATATGAAAGAACCCCAGTACACCCTACATACTATCGCAGTCACGTTTAAGGACAAAATCCTGCTACTGTGAATAGCTGAGCATAACCGGCCACTTTACGTGAAAGGGTACAGCGACGGAGATCGGATTAACCGGATATTGATTGATCCAGGATCCTTAGTGAACATCATGAACTTGCAGACTCTGAAGAGTCTGTCAATGGACGTCCGACACATGTTAAGGGAAAGGATTGTCATTCAAGGCTTCAACCAAAATTGCCAACAAGTTCTGGGATCCATAGCTCTGCCAATCAAATTTGGGGATCTGCAAACCGAAGCTAAAATATACGTGATCGACGCTGACACGTCGTATAAAATTCTCTTGGGACGGCCGTGGCTCCACGATTACTACATCGTTCCGACAACTCTCCATCAATGCATGAAGTATACTAAAACTGGCAAAGAAAGACGCATTGACGGAGACATCCAGCCGTTCGGTGTGCATGAAGTCCGATATGAGGATTCTCGGTACTTTATGAAGCCCTAAAATACTGAACCATAGCTGACCAAAGACAGAACGGTCCCGAAACTCAAACACAAATCTGAGCCGAAAGTCACTTCCAAAAGAAAAAAACCCCAGGTGCGTCCGCGTTTCGGCAGTGACACTGATGAGTCCGATGCTGGAAGTCTGTCCTTCCGTAAAACTCGCCCTCATTTCGGTAGCGATACGGAGGAATCTGATACTGAAGGCCCGTCCGACAGCAAAATCTACCCTCGTTTAGGCAGCGAGACTGAAGAGTCGGAGGAAGAAGACCCGCCTTGCAACAGCTGTGTAGACTGGGCCCCCACGCAACGAGAAAAACTACGAGAGGCCTTCAAAATTGCAGAAGGGTCCCAAGCCGTCACAACGGTGCCGGAGCAGATGTGTAAAGAGCTCAATGCATTGTCAGTCTCCACTGTGGACCAGCTGAAAACTTTCTACGTTCCAGGAAGGAAAAGTGGACATAAGGGCATCCTGTTTTATGGGTCAAATCCTGTTGTGCATCCGGACGATTTTTCTGTCGTGTGCCTTCCATACGAGAGAGGTATAAGGGTCGTCCTCAATCCCAGATATTATGCGCCTGAGATGCGGGAATACTTTAAAAAGTGCGGGTGTCGGCTAAATCAAACGGACTCTGAAGTGATGTTTTACGAAGGGCTATGGCATCCGCCTCAGGTCTGAGCATTCATCGATGGACGAATTCTAGATAGACAGGGCATAGGTTTCATCCTGCATGATTCCAAGACATGCTACATGATCCATGTTGGTGAAGCCAGCGAAAAGTCAAATGATGATGACGAGATACCCGAGCCAGAAGAAGCTCCTCAAGAGCTCGAAGATGGCGGACAAGCAACCTTCGATGAGCTAACCGAGATCGATTTAGCAATGCCTAATAATCCAAGACCGACCTACATCAGCTCACTCTTGTCAGAGAAAATGAAAGAGCAGATAATTGTCATGTTGCATGAGTTCGTCGACTGCTTCGCGTGGACGTACAAAGAAATGCCTGGCCTCTCCTCTGAAGTGGTCGTGCATAAACTGGCTATATCTCCTAATGCCAAGCCTGTCAAACAAGCTCCTTGAAGAATGAGAAGGGAGCTGGAAGTAAAGGTCATTGAGGGAACTAAGAAACTTATCGATGCTGGCTTCATCAGGGAAAAGAAATACGCAGACTGAATCACATGCATTGTCCCAGTAAAGAAGAAAAATGGGCATATCCGGGTTTGTGTCGATTTCAGGGACCTTAACAAGGCATGCCCTAAAGATGATTTCCCGCTTCCGGTCATGGAAATGATGGTCAACGATACCTCAAATTACGAGCTGTTCACTTTCATGGATGGCTCGTCCGGATATAATCAAATCAAGAGGTCGCCCGAGGATGAGAAACACACAGCATTTCGAACCCCGATCGGGATAAACTGCTACAAGGTGATGCCATTCGGATTAAAGAACGTAGGTGCTACATATCAAAGGGCAATGACCAATATCTTTGATGACTTAATCCATAAGGTCGTCGAATGTTATGTTTTTTATTTGGTCGTTAAGACCAAAGCCAAGGCAGATCACATCTGAGATCTCAGAACCGTTTTCACCCGACTGACAGAGTACGATCTAAAGATGAATCATCTGAAGTGCGCTTTTGGCGTGTCGTCGGGAAAATTCTTAGGCTTCATAGTTCGACATCGGGGGATTGAAATTGACCCATCAAAGATAAAGGTCATCATGGAGATGCCTTCTCCAAAGAATCTAACACAGTTAAGATCCTTTCAAGGCAAACTCGCTTACATACGAAGGTTCAACTCGAACCTATCGGGGAGATGTAGGCCCTTCTCGAAGCTCATGAAGAAAAGAGCTCCCTTTGTCTGTGATGCAGAATGCCAAGAAGCGTTCGAAAGCATCAAATAGTGCCTGTTGCACCTTCCAGTGCTTGTTGCCCCTATTCTAAATAAACCGTTGATTCTCTATACTACCGCGCTAGATGAGTCACTCGGTGCACTCCTTGCCCAGAACAACGAGGAGGGAAAAGAGAATGCCCTCAACTACCTCAGTTGAACTTTATTCGGGGCAGAACACAACTATTCTCCGATCGAAAAGTAATGTCTGGCTCTGATATTTGCTATGAAGAAGTTGAGGCACTATCTGCTTGCTCATCAGGTTATGCTGATCTCCAAGGTCGACCCACTCAAACACTTAATGACCAAAGCAAGCCTAGCCGGTAGAATGGCGAGATGGGCAGTCATGCTGCATGAATTTGACATAATCTATACTCCTTATAAAGCAGTAAAAGGGCAAGCTCTCGTCGACTTCCTTGCGGCTCCTCCCATACCAGAAGGGTCACCACTCAATTGCGAGTTACCCGATGAACAAGTGTTGCACCTCGAGGATGACAAGCCATGTTGGGAGCTCTACTTCGATGGAGCCTCATCAATGAGGAGCTCCGACAATCAAGCATCCCGTAGATAAAAGAAGGGATAGGGTTGGTGTTCATCACGCCAACGATGGGAACCCTACGATGTTCTTTTGCTCTCACCGAGCCTCGCACAAACAATGAGGCTGAGTACGAAGCTCTGATAGCTAGTCTGGAGCTCGCCATAGAAATAGAAATCCTTCGGCTACGGGTTTACGGTGATTCCCAGCTTGTCGTCAACCAAGTAAGCGGAAACTATAAGATATACAAACCCGAGTTAGCTTGATATAGAAGCCGAGTGGTGGAAATCATGAGATGGTTCACTCACATTGAACTAATGAGAGTCCCAAGGGCGTTGAACGGAAAAGCCGACATACTTGCTCGCCTAGCTAAAGAGCAAGCTGATCCTTACATGGACGAAATTCTAATCACAGTCAGAAGCCGACATATTCTGCTTCCAGTCTCTTTGCGTGAAGAGGAAAGCATAGAACAAGAGAACAATCCTGCCGAAGAAGCTTCGATCATTCAAGACGAGCCCGATTGGAAATACCCCTTCATAGAGTACCTTCGATACGACAAGCTGCCCGAAGAAAAATCTACGAGGATTCAGCTGAAGAAGAGATCTCTCCAATACGTGTTTGTAAATAATATGCTATACCGCAGATCATATGACCAACTCTGGCTCAGATGCCTGTCATCGGCCGAAACCCAAAAAGTCATGAAAGAAGTTCACTCGGGCGTTTGCGGGGCTCACCAGTCCGGCCCCAAAATGCGGCTTCAGGACAAACGACTTGGATATTACTGCCCACCATGATAAGGGATTGCGAAGGGTATGCAAAGAAATGCCATCTCTGCCAAATTCACGGTGATTTCATTCACAAGCATCCCAATCCGTTGCATCCTACAGTGGCATCGTGGCCTTTCGAAGTTTGGGGCACCGGAAAAAGAAGTCAAGGCAGAAAATATTCTGACATTCTTCCGGCATAATATTCTATACCGCTTCGGTACACCAAGAAGAATCATTTCTGACAACGGGTCTTCTTTCAAGAGCTTCAAAGTCTCAAGGTTCGCTACCCAACACAAGCTAGACTGGAGATATTCCACCATCTATAATCTAAGGGCCAATGGGCTAGCCGAAGCCTTCAATAAAACTCTGTGCGAGATCCTGAGGAAAAATGCTTCAGCCAACAAGAAAGACTGGAATCTCAAACTTCACGAGGTGTTGTGGGCATATCGTACCACGCACCGTACTCTAACTCAGTCCACTCCATACTCGTTACTCTTCACAGTGGAGGCGATCCTCCCTTTCAAAGCCAAAACTTTAAACTTAAGAATAGCCGTTCAGCACGAGTTGACGGCGGAGGAAAATGTGCTCCTCCGGCACGAAGTGCTCGATGCCCTTGAAGAAAAGAGGCTCGCAGTACAGCAAAATCTGGAGCTGAACCGAGCCCGAATGTCACGGGCCTATGACAAGATGACCCGTCTCTGCTCTTTCAAGAAAGGCGAATTGGTGTTGGTCCTCAAAAGGCTGATCATCCCCAATCGACATGCGAAAGGAAAATTCGAGCCAAACTGGGAAGGACCATACGTCATCGAGAAAGTGTTCGATGGAGGATCCTACCAACTAATAAGTGCCGAGGGAGATGGCACATGCCACCCATAAATGGCCGATATCTCAAGAAATACTATACGTGAATACTCCAAGTCGCAGACGAATTAAGCACACCGGCCCTACGGTATGGATCTGTAACATTTTGAAAATCGTTTAGGGTAATTTTCCGATAATCGTTAAAATAACTGGTGTTTTCCATAAAAACCAAGATATAATTATTTTTCAACATAGACTTAATTATACCTATTATAGATATGTAATGGCTGGTATTGGTATTTATTTAGTCACTTATAAATTTTCTAGTTTACTAAAATAGTTTCCTTAATTAATTATTTTAAATATTATTATAGGCTTTCACTAATGCATTTAATTAGTGATAATTACAAATTAGAATGGGTTAATACAAGTTTTGTGCATCATGACACATTAAACCAAAATGTAACATGTTGTTTTTGAAATGAAAAGAAATTGTCAAGATAATTCTAGAAATTTAAAGAAAAAGGTTAAATAGAAAAGGAAAATTTAAAGAAAATAATAAAGAAAGAAGTATGGACTTGTTGACTTAGGTTTGGGGAGTTGACTTGAAACACACACACACACACACCTCACTCTCCTCTCCCCACTCCCATTTCTGGCCGAGCCCCCCTTGGCAGCAGCCCCAAATTCTCCACCTCATTTCCATCAAAAATCTTCTCATTTTTCCATCAAAAATACTTCCAAATTCTCACTAATTCCTAATTAAACCTTCACCCATTATTTCTTGACCTATCTAATGCTTGGATCTTGGAGCAAGGAAGCATTTTGGGGAGGCTAAGTTGCAAGCTAGATCTCTTGTTTGTTGAGGTATAATCCTAACCCAATGGTTAATTGTTGATTAATTACTTCTAATTAATTTATTTTGGTGTTTGAATATGGTTCTATTTGCAAATTTGAAATTTCAAGAGAAGGGTTTGAGATTAAATTAAAGTTTACATCACTTGATTTAGTTAGCAATGTGTAGTTTAACATGTTAAGACATGAAAAATCTAATCTAGTTGTTAAGTTGCTAATTGTTATTTTTAAATTGTCTTAATTATATATTTTTGCAAACTAAGTTTTTAATTAGTGTGTAATTAGGTGAAATTAAAATTTAGTTAGGGTTTGTGGTAAATGGCTGCTTACTAGGTTTTTGGGATAAATCGATTTTAATTAAGTTTGAGGTTTTGGTGATCTCTAACCTATTCCATACAATATTTAATGTGTTGTGAATGCGCGATTGGGTTCTAGGCTTGATAGTTGCCACGTATAGCGACCCTAGTTGTAGTTTGTGGCGTTGTCGCGAACGCATTTTGTGCACCAAGTGCGTGCGTGTCTAGTTAGTGCGCGTGGTTGATTGGTATCATTTGTGTCCATGACTATTCATGTATTTATTCTCTTATTTACTTGTGTGTGTTTCTAGGATCGGGTGCAGAGGCGTCGGATGTGGCGCGAAAAAGGCATGGCTGAGATCGGATCAGATTAACCAAGGCGTTCTGGTGATTAGATGTACATCTACGGGGGAATTGTCTGGATGGCGCAAAGCGCCCGTTAGTCAGGATTTCTAGTTGTGCTTGTATTTATATGCGTAGTCTCCTAGTCATTCATCTCATTGCATTGCATCATCATAGATATATATGATATTATCTCATAGGACACTTGCACCATTAACATTGGTTCATGCCGCACGCGCACTATTCATGCGAACACACACGCCTTTGGTAATTGCTATGTCAAGAACACTATAGAACTTGCTTAGAATCGGTATCTGTGCATTGCATCATATATGATCTATAGACTTCTACTTGTATAGTCATTTCATCGGGATGGATACGTAGGATTGTTAGTCATATATACATACCTCATTGCATCATGATTCATGCATAGTTTCTGGCCATGCTTCGCATAGTATATACTATCGTATCATAGACATCCATCATCACCGACAAGTTTATATATTGTGATTCTTCTCGAGGATTTCAGTATTGATGAGATTTCTGGATTTTGGGGAAAACCGCAAGAATTTTATTAACCTATTACCATTTTAAAAATAGAAATTTATGGTTTTCTCGTGATATGATGTGTATAGCGTTCACCATGTGTTTTCTCAGTTCTTGAGCTGTATCATATACCCGATTCGAGGATGGGGATGCACCGTCTGCGTGGATATGGTGGACCTGGTGCGGTACCTCAGGGCAAGAAGATCGCACAAATGACATTGAGCCCGGTAGGGGAGAACTACCGACCGGTTATTATTAACGTGGCGGATATCCGGAGGATACCGACGTAGTCGTGAGATTTGATGATATAGGTCGATCCGGTCTGACGGAGCCCGAGATATTGAGACATTGAGACATTGAGGTATTGAGACATTGCGACATTGAGATATTGAGACATTGATATATATATATATATTGTGTCGATGCTTGACATGGATTTTCTGTTGATTTCATTGATGATGCTTTAGTTTATTGCACAAAGGTTTTTCTAAGATATGAATAAAGATTTTATCATACCACACTTGTTCAGGTTTCATGTTTGATTATGCATTCATGTTAGTACATTGTATCATATCGATATGCGTAGGTTGAGACGCATTTGCGTGAATGCTTACGATAGGCACATTATATTTTACTTACTACTCACAAGTTGGCAACTCACCCCCGTTGTGCCACAGTATCTTGCAGATTTGACCCGTCAGCGCAGTAGCGGCGGGCATTCTTCCTCTTTTTTTTGCTTCATTTGTTTTATTTGCAGCTTGCTCGTAGGTGGGTTGCGAGGATATTTTATTCCATCATGTATATTATTTTGTATCTAGTATACTCCATCTACCCTTGTATATTGGACTAAACAGTGAGACTCGTGAGACTTGTATTTGTGGTGTTTGGTGTTGATGCTCACTTGAGCCGACGTGATATTTTCTTATTTCTTGCTTTCAGATGCTTATTATGCACTTTGATATACATACCGCTTGGGGATGCCTTATTCATTATTTATATGTATTTTCATGTGTTGTACCCGTTTGGGGGCCAGTATTTACAAGGAGACTCTGCCGAAATTTTTGGAAATTTTTGATGTTTTTATTTAAAATGTTTAATGTGACTTATTTGGTTAAAATCGCTTTCTTCAAATAAGTTTTCCTTCACTCTATTTTCTTTACATGGTTTTGATTTCTCGGCTTTGGCTTACTTAGATTTCGTACGCCTTGAGATATTTCGTAATTCAAGTGCCAGTCACGTTCCGTACCTTCGGGTCGTGACAAAGTTGGTATTAGAGCGATATGTTTTACCTTTCTGAGTGTAGGATGACCCTTGGTAGATTGAGTAGGTGACTTGAGCAGAGTGACGTAGCGTGTGTATGTTCCGCGGTATACATACAACACGGTACTAAGCCTAAGTGACCTTAGGATATATATTTGCTTGTATTTCCTTCCTTGATTCCGGAAATCCTTTGATTTGATTGCAATGTTTTTATCAACCATGTTTCTTATTCCAGCCACTATGCCGCCGGAGACTACGAGGGCCAAAGGGCTGTCACCAGGGATGAGATTAGAACAGTCTCGTTTGAGACGAGGACCGATCAGGGCGGTACGCCGACCCCTCAGGGATAAAGTGATCCGCCTTCTCAAGGACGGATAGCTAGGCTGGAGTCGAGTATTTAGGACTTGCGACAGATGGTTGGATTGTTAGTTGAGGTTAGCCGAGCTTCGAGATCCGATGATGTCCCTCCTACTACGGGGACTGTGATTGTACCTGCTGCTCAGGCAGCTGTTTCTGTTGTTACCGATATTATTTCCGTATCCTTACAGGATTTCTTGAGGCTGAAGCCTCCAGTTTTTACCGGCATAGATGCAACGGAGGATCTATAGACAATCCTTGACTGGATGGCTAGGTTTTTTCGTTCACAGAGATGTTCTGACAAAGATATGGATTGAGCTTGCGAGTTTTTGTCTAGAGAGGTCTTGCTCAGACGTGGTGAAAGTCAATTGAGAGAGGCCGAGCTGTAGATCTACTTCCTATGACTTGGGATAAGTTTATAGCTATATTTCTTGCTCGTTTCCTTCTGGAGAGCGTTCGAGATGCCCAAGCTCGTAAGTTTTGAGTCTTTGCGCAAGACTCCAGGGATGACAGTGTCCGAGTACGACATTCAGTTTACTTAGTGGTCCGATAAGCTCCTTACCTGGTTGACACTGAAGAGAAACGGATGAAGAGGTTCGTGTGGAGATTGGACATGCAGTTATTTCTTGCTGTTGGTGCCCAGCAGTTTGACACTTATGCAGCCGCGATGGATGCGACCTTACTGTTGGAGGAGCGCCTTTCTGAGACTTCAGTCGTTTTTGGATCGAAGCGGATTCGTACCGGTATTTTAGCTTAAGGCGGTTAGATAGACGCCATTGTGACAATTATTCTTTCGGTGTTTTCTTTCGATGCATATTTCATTCTGGTGTTGTTTGAAATGGTATCCACATAAATTGTATCGAAGTCTAGCCGATAATAGTCCTTGCTAAATCAACCACTTATAGTTATTTCTTCCTTAGGCTAGTCTTTTATAGCTCTATGTGTTTCTCATTCATATTTGTTTTGTTCGTATCGGAGATAGGGATTTTTCTTTCAATTTGATTCTTTTCAATGTGTTTGACTTCGAAGTTTTTCTAAGCATGGATCGGTTAGCCATGTGTTATGCGACCGTGGACTGCCGTGAGAGGCGGTCAGATTTAGTTTTCTGGGTGAGCCAGTTCTTGTTATTCAGGGAGACCTTAGCGCTACCCTTCTCGATTTGAATTCTTCTTTTTGCGCTAGTTAGCTTTTAAGAAAAGGATGTCAGGAATTCTTGTCATATGTTTGTGATGTTAGAGCCGTAGAGGTCCCGATTGTGAGAGAGTTTCCAGATGTCTTTCCTTACAAGTTGCTTGGTTTGTCGACAGAGCGCGATATTGAGTTCTTCTTTGACTTGGTTCCCAACATGGAGCCTTTTTCTATACCGCCATATCGGATGCACCCGGTGGAGCTTAAAGAACTGAAGGATCGGTTGCAAGATTTGTTGAATAAAGGGCTTGTTTGCCCGAGTGTGTCACCTAGGGGGAGCTCCTATTCTGTTCGTCAAGAAGAAGGACGACAGTATACGATTATGCGTTGATTATCGTTAGTTGAATCGAGTGACTATGCGGAACAGATATTCCTTACCTCATACTAAAGATTTGTTCGATTAGCTCCAAGGTGTGGGACATTTCTCGAAGATTGACTAGCGATCAGGTTACCATTAGTTGCGGGTTCGAAAGGATGATATTCCGAAGCTGCTTTTCACACGTTATGGGCGTTATGAGTCTTGGTGATGTCGTTCGAGCTCACCAATGCCCTAGCAGCCTTTATGGATTTGATGAACCGTATATTCAGGCCGTTTTTTTGATCAATTATTATCGTGTCGTTGATGACATTTTAGTACACTTTTGGAGCCGAGTAGGGCCTGGGCATTGAGGATTTCGTTGCAGACCTTGAGGGAGCACCAGCTATTTGCTGAATCATCCACATGTGTTTTCTGGTTGGATAATGTGGACTTCTTGGGACACGTAGTTATGAGAAATGGTATGTATGGAACCGAAGAAGATCGAGGTCATTCAGCACTGGCCCAGACCTGTATCAGTGACGGAGGTTCGCAGTATTTTGGGTTTGGACGGATACTATTGATATTTCATACATGATTATTCGCATATAGCTGCAACGTTGACCGGGTTGACCCGGAAGGGCGTTTCTTTTCGTTGGAGTAAGGCATGTGAGCAGAACTATTCCACGCATGACTTAGAGATGGTTGCGGTGATTTTTATACTTAAGATTTGGAGACACTACTTATACGATGAGTCGTGCTAGATATTTACGGACCATATGAAGCTTGAAGTATATCTTTCAGCAGCGAGATCTAAATTTGAGACATCACAGATGGATAGAGCTAGTGAAAGTCTATGACTGTGAGATTCTTTATCATCCGGGCAAGGCGAATGTTGTGGCAGATGCTTGAGTCGGAGGCCCAGAGATAGCTTTTCTTGTTTGAGCATAGTTCAGAGACGGTCGACGGCAGATTAGCAGATTCTTTGTGACAGCCGAGTACAGTTCGAGTTTACATCGACCGGGGGACAACTTGTCTGTGTCCGTGAACATCCACAGTTATTTGATCATATCCGTGAGGCATAGTCCGATGACGTTCGTTTATCAGAGAACATGGAGCAGGTTCGACAGGGCAGAGATTCAGAGTCCGTGATCAATGATCAGGGAGTACTACGATTTAGGACTCGACTGTATGCGCTAGATTCCGAGGGACTGAGACGCGAGATCTTAGAGGAGGCGCATCAGTCGGCATATAGTGTTCATCTGGGTTCCACCAAGATGTATCATGATTTGGGAGTAGTCTACTATTATGAAGGGATGAAGAGAGATGTCATGGATTTTGTTTCGGGATGCTGATTTGTCAACAAAGTCAAGGCTGAGTATCAGATGCCAGCAGGAGAGTTACAACTTTTGCCCATTCCGGAGTAGAAATAGGAGCAGACTTCTATTATTTATTGTGGGTCTACCTAGGACCAGTCGAGAGTATAGCTCTATTTGAGTGATCATAGACCGAATGACGAAAACAACTCACTTTCTGCCAGTAATACCACTTTCGGATTCGTTCAGTATGCTCAGATATATGTTGATGAGATTGTACGACTACATGGAGTTCCGACCTGTATTATGTCCGACCGAGACACCCAGTTCACCAGCCGACTATGGTAGAAACTTCAGGAGGCTTTGGGCACCAGATTGAGTTTCAGTGCAGTTTTCTATCCGCAGACCGACGGTCAATCAGAGCGGACCATTCAGACTCGTGAGGACATGCTCCGATCTTGCGTTCTAGATTTCATGGCGGTTGGGATCGCCATTTGCCTTTGATAGAGTTTTCCAATAATAACAGCTTTCAGGAGGAGATTCAAATGGCACCCTTCGAGGCGTTATATTGGAAAAGATGTCAATCGCCTTTTTGTTGGATAGAGCTCAGTGAGAGCAGTATTTTAGGACCACAGATTGTGCAGGAGACGACCGAAAAGATTCAGCTGATTTGGGATAGGATGAGAGCGGCCCAGAGCAGGATGAAATCTTATGCAGACTGACGTTGGCACAGACTTGAGCTTATAGTAGGCAATCATGTTTTCTTGAGGGTTTCCCCGATGAAGGGCGCGTTGAGATTCGGAAAGAAATGAAGGCTTAGTTCCTGATATGTGGGTTCTTTGAGATTCTCAAGCATGTCGGCGCAGTTGCTTATCGTTTGGCTCTTCCACCCAGCTTTCCAGATATTCACCCCGTGTTTCATGTATCAATGCTCCGCAAGTACCTTCATGACCCTTCTCGCGCGATACAGCATCAGACGATCCAGCTGGAGCGCAATCATTGTTTCACAGAGTAGC
Source organism: Agapanthus africanus (assembly GCA_030015575.1). NCBI lineage: Eukaryota > Viridiplantae > Streptophyta > Magnoliopsida > Asparagales > Amaryllidaceae > Agapanthus > Agapanthus africanus. The sequence goes on from JASDDO010000029.1 coordinate 63,218,011, forward strand.
CGATAGTCATTCTAGAACGGCAGGTGAAGAAACCGAGGTCCGAGGACATACCGACCATAATGGTTCTTTGGCGTGGCCCGAGCAGCGAAGAAGTCACGTAGGAAGCCGAGGTTGAGATAAGGAAGAAATATTCCCATCTCTTCGAAGGACGCGTAGTTAGATTTTAAATTTGGGGGTCGAATTTCTTTAAGGAGGGAAGACGGTAACGTTTTGAAAATCGTTGAGGGGAATTTTCCGATAATCGATAAAATAACTGGTGTTTTCCGTAAAAACCAAGATATAATTATTTTTCAACATAGACTTAATTATACCTATTTTAGATATGTAATGGCTAGTATTGGTATTTATTTAGTCACTTATAAATTTGTTAGTTTACTAAAATATTTTACTTAATTAATTATTTTAAATATTATTATAAGCTTTCACTAATGCATTTAATTAGTGATAATTACAAATTAGAATGGGGTTAATACAAATTTTGTGCATCATGACACATTAAACCAAATTGTAACATGTTGTTTTTGAAATGAAAAGAAATTGTCAAGATGGTTCAAGAAATTTAAAGAAAAAGGTTAAATAGAAAAGGAAAATTTGAAGACAATAATAAAGAAAGAAGTATGGACTTGTTGACTTGAGTTTGGGGAGTTGACTTAAAACACACACACACACACATAAACACACCTCACTCCCCTCTCCTTTCTCCCATTTCTGGCTGAGCCCCCCTTGGCAGCAGCCCCAAATTCTCCACCACATTTCCATCAAAAATCTTCTCATTTTCCCATCAAAAATACTTCCAAATTCTCACTAATTCCTAATTAAACTTTCACCCATTATTCCTTGACCTATCTAATGCTTGGATCTTGTAGCAAGGAAGCATTTTGGGGAGGCTAAGTTGCAAGCTAGATCTCTTGTTTGTTGAAGTATAATCCTAACCCAATAATTAATTGTTGATTAATTACTTCTAATTAATTTATTTTGGTGTTTAAATATGGTTCTATTTGCAAATTTGAAATTTCAAGAGAAGCGTTTGAGATTAAATTAAAGTTTACATCACTTGATTAAGTTAGCAATGTGTAGTTTAACATGTTAAGACATGAAAAATCTAATCTAGTTGTTAAGTTGTGAATTGTTACTTTTAAATTGTCTTAATTATATATTTTTGCAAACTAAGTTCTTAATTAGTGTGTAATTAGGTGAAATTAAAACATAGGTAGGGTTTGTGTGGCTTAATTAGGTTATTAAGAGAACATTGTGGCCACTAGATTTGCTAAAACATCTAGATTCGCACTAAAATGGTAAATGGTTGCTTACTAGGATTTTGGGATAAATCGATTTTAATTAAGTTTGAGGTTTTGATGATCTCTAATATATTCCCTACAATATTTAATATGTTGTGAATGCGCGATTGAGTTCTAGGCTTGATAGTTGCCATGCATAGTGACCCTAGTTGTAGTTTGTGGCGTTGTCGCGAACGCGTTTTGTCCACCAAGTGCGTGCGCGTCTAGTTAGTGCGCGTGGTTGATTGGTATCATTTGTGTCCGTGACTATTCATATATCTATTCTCTTATTTACTTGTGTGTGTTTCTAGGATCGGGTGCAGAGGCGTCGGATGTGGCGCGGAAAAGGCAAGGCTGAGATCGGATCAGATTAGTCGAGCGTCCCGGTGAGTAGATGTACACATCTACGGGGGGATCGCCTGGATAGCGCGAGGCACCCGATAGTCAGGATTTCTAGTAGTGTTTGTGTTTATATGGGTAGTCTCCTAGTCATTCATCTCATAGCATTGCATCATCATAGATATATATGATATTATCTCATGGGACACTTGAACTATTGCCCTTGGTTCATGCTGCACGTGCGCTATTCATGTGAACACACACGCCTTTGGTAATTGCTATGTCACGAACACGTCAAAACTTGCTTAGAATCGGTATCTGTGCATTGCATCATATATGATCTGTACACTTGTACTTGTATAGTAATTTATCAGGATGGATACGTAGGATTGTTAGTCATATATACATACCTCATTCCATCAAGATTCATGCATAACTTCTGGCTGTACTTCGCATGGTATATACTATCGTATCATAGACATCCATCATCAACGATATGTTTACATATTGTGATTCTTCTCGAGGATTTCAGTATTGATGAGATTTCTGGATTTTGGGAAAAACCGCAAGAATTTTATTAACCTATTATCATTTTAAAAATAGAAATTTGCAGTTTTCTCGTGATATGATGTGTGTGGCGTCCACCATGTGTTTTCTCAGTTCTTGAGCAGTATCATATACCCATTCGAGGAAGGGGATGCACTGTCTGCGGGGACATGGTGGACCCGATGCGGTACCTCGGGGCAAGAAGATCGCACAGATGGCGTTGAGCCCAGCAGGGGAGCACTACCGACCGGTTATTATTGACGCGACGGATATCTGGAGGATACCGACGTAGTCATGAGATTTGATGATATAGGTCGATTCGGACTGACGGAGCCCGAGATATTGAGATATTGAGGTATTGAGACATTGCGACATTGAGATATTGATACATTGAGATATAATGATATTAAGACATTGATATATATATATATATGTATATATATATATATATATGTATATATATATATATATATGTATATATATATATATATTGTGTCGATGCTTGACACGGATTTTCTGTTGATTTCATTGATGATACTTCAGTTTATTGCACAAAGGTTTTTCTAAGATATGAATAATGATTTTCTCATACCAGATTTGTTCAGGTTTCTTGTTTCATTATGCATTCATGTTTGTACATCATATCATATCGATATATGTAGTTTGAGACGCATTTGCGTGCATGCTTACGATAGCCTCATTAGATATTATATACAACTCACGAGTTGGCAACTCACCCCCGCTGTGCCATAGTATCTTACAGGTTTGACCCGTCAGCACAGTAGCGGTGGGCGTTCTTCCTCTTTTTGGCTTCATTTGCTTGATTTGCAGCTTGCTCGTAGGTGGGGTGCGAGAATATTTTATTCCATCATGTATATTATTTTTTATCTGGTATACTCCATCTACCCTTGTATATTGGACTAGACGGTGAGACTCATGAGACTTGTATTTGTGGTGTTTGGTGTCGATGCTCACTTGAGCAGACGTGGTATTTTCTTATTTCTTGCTTTCAGATGCTTATTGTGCACTTTTGATATACATATTGCATGTGGTTGTGATTCCGCCTTTGGCGAAGAGCTAGCTCCCGTTTGGGGATATCTTATTCATTATTTATATGTATTTTCATGTGTTGCACCCGTTTGTGAAATCCTTACAACTCACAAAGGAGCAACACACTTAGGAATCCCTACGATTCCTAGGAAAAAAATACACCCGCGAGATCCTCTCGAATCATAGGGAGTAAGTGCTTTTATGAGACCCTTACGACTCATAAAATTGAAAAGCCTTCGGTGATAGAGATATAGACCTGTATCCTAAGCCATCGCTCCCTAAAGGGCAACGACAAATGATGAGTCGCTCCGGGCATTGCTTTAGTGTTAGCGGTGTTGATGCCGACCCAAAACCTAAATCCCATGTTTTCCTAACGGCAAATGATGAGTCGCTCCTGGCATTGCTTCAGTGTTAGCGGTGCTGATGCTGACCAAAAAACCAAATCCCAAGTCCTCCTGGGGCAAATGATGAGTTGCTCCTGGCATTATTCCAGTGTTAGCGGTGCTGATGCCGACCCAAAAACCAAATCCCAAGTCCTCCTGGGGCAAATGATGAGTTGCTCATGGTATTATTCCAGTGCAGCAATGCTGATGCCAAAAAAAATCCAAATTCCAAGTTCCTTTCAAATTCAAAAATCCCACCAAATAAGGCAGAAATCAAACAAATCAAATCAAAGTCCCACCCGGCAGCACTTCTAAGCTCGAAAGTCCCGCTGGATATGTAGGGAACTTCCAAAACAAATCAAATCAAACAAATCAATCCCGCCACCACAGAAAGTGGGGCAAGTCAAATCAAACCCTGACACCGCAAGAAGCGGAGCAAATCAACTTCAACCCTGGCACCGCAGAAAGCGGAGCAAGTCAAATCAAACCCCGACACCGCAAGAAGCAGAGCAAGTCAACTTCAACCCCAACACCGAAGAAAGTGGAGCAAGTCAAATCAAATCCCGACACCGTAAGAAGCGGAGCAAGTCATAGACCGTCCACGTCGCAAAAATGGCAGCACTGACCGTCCAAGTCGCAAAAAGGGCAGAACCGACTGTCCAAGTCATCAAAGGGCAGAACCGACCGTCCAGGTCGCTAAAATGGTAGAACCGACCGTCCACGTCGCAAAAAGGGCAACACTGACCGTCCAAGTCGTAAAAAGGGCAGAACCGACCGTCCAAGTTGCAAAAAGGGCAGAACCAACCATCCACGTCGCAAAAAAGGAAGCACCGACCGTCCAAGTCGCAAAAAGGGCAGCACCGACCGTCCAGGTCGCAAAAAGGGCAGAACCGACTGTCCACATCGCTAAAATGGCAGAATCAACAGTCCACGTCGTAAAAATGGCAGCACCGACCATCCACGTCGCAAAAATGGCAGCACAGACCATCCACGTCGCAAAAATGGCAGAACCGACCGTCCAAGTCGCAAAAATGGCAGCACCGACCGTCCACGTTACAAAAATGGTAGCACCGACCATCCACGTTACAAAAATGGTTGCACCGACCGTCCACGTCGCAAAAAGGGCAGCGTCAACCTTTACGTCGTCAAAACGGGAAACAAATCTAATCAACCTCCACGCGAAAGAAGATCCATCAATTTCATGCACATAACCCACATATGTGGTGTGCATTTATTGATGGGGGGGCGCAATGTTGGGGTAAAAAATTACACCCTAATTGTCCAAGTCAAAACCAAGGTTAACCCCAAGTCAAGTGGGCCTGAGCCCAAACCCAAGTCAAGGCCAAGCATGGAAGGGGCCGGCTCCATGCCAAAATGGAGGCAATAAATTAGTCTAAATATAATTTTTAGAAATAAATATTTGTAAAGTAAGCAGAAATCCAAAATTTTGTAAACCCAGGGCTTATGTGCAAAAAAGAAAACATAAGGCATAGGGTGGCACAAGTACCATTTGGAAAAGCCCAAAGGGCTATATGTATATAAAGGCAAACATGATGAAAATATCTATGACAACTTTTCCATTCTCTAAAATTCTAGGGTTTATACCTCCTCCTCCTTCCTTAAGGTTCTAAACCTCTTCTTTTCTTTTGAATTAAAGCAAGAGTTTAACTCTTCCTTTTGCAAAAGTAAATAGTTTTTCACTATAAAACCCTTGAAGGGGAGCTCGGATCTGCCATCAAATCCCTAAAATGAGAGATTTTAAATCTCACCTCCCCTTTTCCCCCTAAGATCCAGCCCACAGAGAGGAAGAAGAAGGATACCCATCTCCAAAAATCCCTTTCCGGGGAGGATCTGAGGCTCAAAGAAGATCCAAAGATTTCTAGGAGTTTAACTCCATTCAAGATCTATTGGAGTTTAACTCCATAAATCAAACCACATTTTAGGAGTTTAACTCCAAATCTTTACATAATCTTTGTTAGGAGTTCAACTCCAAAAACCCCTTGGAAGTTCAACTTCTAACCCAGGGGCTAAGCCCATTTTCCGCTGGTGTTTCTAGCGGTCGCGTGCCGCGCACGTGACCCACGGGCGTCCAGCGGTCATGAGCATGACATGTGCCCCATGGGCGCTAAGCACCCACATGCGCCTCACACGACCCATGGGCGCTCAGCGCTTAGCAGCCGCATGCTGCTCACGTGACCCGCTGGCGCCCACGCGTGCCGCGTACATGACCCGCGGCCAACCAGCGCCAACGCGACGCGCACGTAACCCGCCGGTGCCCAGCGCCCACGCTCCCACGTGCCATGCACGCGTCTTTGAGACGCTCTTGAACCCTCATTTTCCATGCACTCCACACCCAAAACACGTCCCCCATTGGAAAAAAATTTCTAATGGACAGCAGGACCCCCGTAAACTCTACGAGGCCCCTGATATATCAAAAACCCTTTCAAAACACAACACACCAATACATCACATTGAGTTCGCATGACCAGTTTGACCCGTCAATAGGAGGTTCTCTCGCTCCAAAAGCGAGGGGTAATTAACGGCAGCTTAGTCCGCGGCTGCCGGAGATTCGGATCCCCACATTCAATAAACCCTGGCCTGTCCTAGGCAAGAGGAATCTGTAGCATGCCTGACAAGCGCGTGCGTATTCTCATCTCAACGGGGTGACGAAAAACACCCTAAAGGAGGTTTTCCAACTCTTTCGTGAAGTTCCTTAATTATATAACCTCTTTTCCCTGGAGGCGTAGCCCCGCTAACATCGTTCTAGACACCTACTTGGTTTATAGCATTGATTATTAAGTGAAATAATCTCCCGAGAGTAATCCTACTCAACAGTGGGATTAGGATCCAACTATCATTATGGGATGACCTAGATGGAATCCACTCTAGTCACCACACTCCAGAAGCTCTGCTAAAACCGACAAGTTTCCTGTATATTTGAAACTCCCGATGTGGTTTTTGCCCCTACCGGTTCATGACCTTAACAAAGGCAACAAATCATAAACCATTAGTCAAGTTCAACCCATCATTATCCTAGATTAACCTAGACCCACCCGTATAAACCATTGACAAAAGCCAACAAGGTTATACGACTATCCTAGATAATCGCATCTAAATGCAACAAATAAGCAATATCTAGCTACCATACACTACGCCTTGACAAAGGCCAACAAACGCAGTACGAATACTAGGTGTTACTCATCCGAAATGATGGAGGGCTACGGCTGGGTTTTTAGTGAAAACCCTTTAACGTAATAAACTTGATATCGTTGAAGGAACCTGTGCAGTTTTGAAAAGTAGTGGTTTAGGCTCTGCTTTTGAAACTTTTTGGTTTGAAGAAAACCGAGTAATCTACAGTATAGACTTTTTCTCAAGAGGTCACTACCTAGAAAGGGATCTCGGCTTTTGCATCCTGGAATGAGGTGCTGGATATTCACAACCAAATACCACAATGCAAAGCAAAAGAATATAACTATAGTTTTTCAAAATTTGATCCAACAACAACTTTTAGGTTTTTTTTCTTGCATTAATCAAAAATTAATGATGTCCCATCAATTAACCTATCACACCAGAAAAGAACGAAAATATAATGTACGTATATGCCATCCACATTTGCCACTGGGCCCCATCATTACCCGTTAGGTTACTTAACATACGACAGAGCGAGGGCTAGACTAGCGCGGGTGCAAAACATATACAACATCTACTAGTATTTATATAAATATAATATTCATCCCAGGCATTATAATAAGAAACATCACAAAATCTTAGCAAGCAACACAGAATGGTGGATAGTCTTGGAGCCTCGGATTTCATTTGAGCCGCAAATAAAACCCGACGTTCCCGGTCGTGTGGATAGCCTGTACAATGAAACCTAGACCCCTACGAGTGCGGAAAGTTACCCGCCAATCCCAGAAGTGAGGCAACCCTAATAAAAAAAAGTGAATGGGCTACCCAACACTCCACGGGATCTGGTATCTTGAGGGCCCCTCCATGGGTCATCCTATACTCCCTACGAGTGCGGTGAATAGCCCGCCAATTCTAGAATGAAACCCCTCCATCTCAACACCATAAGATGTGGGCTTGTCGCCATCTAAAACCCGGTTATTCATGCACTCCACCGCGGGGTAATCTTAGTATAGAAAAGGAAAATAATATGTACAATGGTGACATCGACCTCAACCCGGTCGTGCCCCAAACAAATAATATACAACAGGCAGTAATAGTTGTCCACATGTCGGACGCTCTCTCCGCAATAACAAATGTACAAATGAATCTCATCTGTAACGCTAACTTTGCACCACAAGCTATCCACAATGACAATCCAACTACAACCACAGCACAAACATAGAACATCAACGTGAATTTCATGTTCGCAAACCCGTCTAAAATAGTATATAGCAGTTAGACGAGTTATACCGCTCTAATGACATTCACGGCCGCAGATAAAAGTGTATGCACTAAAAATACTAACGCATTTAAAATTTCAATCGACAAAAAAAAACTTATCCGTATTGGCCCCAAGTGCAATCCAGTACTCATACAAATTTGGGTCAGAAACTAAACATCCCATGAATCACTTTTCCAAATATTAGAACCCCAGATGAAATTTCGTGCAGTGATTCCCTAACTAGACCGCGGAACCGCGGAAAACAAGGGTGTTTTGCCGCGGTTCTGCGGCCTTCTTATGGGGACACATGCCCAAATTTCATCTGGGATCCTAGAAAACCCTGCACTAATTTCTGAGACACAGAAATTGGTTTTTTGAACACATTTAAAAATCGGTAGAAACATGAAGTTTGGAAACGTGATTTCGGAAAGTTTTGTCGATCGATCTTTTAAGCAGTTAGAACTAGCTAGTTTAGGTTTTATGGGTTGGCTCTGATATCATGAAAGGTTATGCTAACACCCTGACAATCAACTGAGGCCGATTGCGGAACAAATTTTTTTCTAACGATCAAAACTTGGTGCTAGAATAACCCTAAACCGGATCTACCATAAACCTAACTAGCAACTAAAGAAACTATCTACTTTGAAACAAGTTTATACCATCAGACTCGAGTCTTTTGGGTCTTCACTCCTCTCCTTTAGCATGCTCCTCGTGGCCTCCATGATCGAGCTTGATCGACGACTTCCTCACGTCAAAGATGATCCACCCAAGAGTGTCTACTTTGGGCTCCTACCTTTAAACTAAGGTAACTAGGTTACTTAGTTTGCTAATCTAAGTAACCTAGGTGATGTAGAGAGTGGTGATGGATTAATTGGTCTCATGAACCCTAGGTTTCTCAACACATGAGACTATTAGGGTTTGAGGTAGAAGAGGAAAGCAAGGAGGAGATGAGAGTGTTGTAGAGAGCAACCCAAGAAAACTCAAGTGAAAAATGGCTAAGTCTTTTGACTAATAAAGCAAGCATACCAAAGATAATAATAAAAAATTATCTTCACCACAAAATATCTAGATATTTTCTACAAAATATCTAGATGCCACCTTGCCTCAATAGTAACCCATGACTCACTAATTGAGTCAACAAGTAGCCATGCTTCACATAAGAAAAGTAAACACATCATACCTCCACCTTATTTAACATTTAATCATAAAGATTAAATAACAAATGAGGTGTCATCTTCTAGAAGCATTCTTGTCAAAATATACAAGAATACTCCTCATCCATATATACATACCCGTATCCGTATTCCGAAAAATACGAATACAAAAGAGACGAAAATAATCCAACAATATAAAACCAGGATCCGGCTTAAACAAAAACCCGATAGTATTATCCGCCCGAACATCATACGTGGACAAGTACACGTATATGGTCAAACCCTACTGTAAAACCATATGGCCTCTACATCATTTTGCCCGAAGCAGAGAAACCCTCTGTGTGGGACTCTAAAGGCTCGACAGTACGCCGGCAGTGCATTACTAGAAAAATCCATAACCACAAGTACGTCAGCGGCACTAGCTGTACGTAACGGCTACCCAGGTACTTGTCGAAAAGGAAAGCCGACGAGCAAACTCATCCGGAACCCTACTGAGCCTATCCGTGACAATATCCGTACAGTCCGGTCTTTTCGTCTAAGAGAATCGCATACCGGATCTAGGGGATGGTAAGCGTCAGACCTTAATAACCCGATAATTCGTGCTGATGCAGCTCAGGACCAATCCGGGAAACTACTGATCAACCTATCAGTAAATCCCAACTGCGTTGGACAAGGTCTTATGGTCTTGACTAATTGAACACAGTGGGATATCAACTCCCAATACCTGGATAGACGAATCCATGGCAATCACTCACTGCTTCTCTAGGGTTCGGGACTGTACCCAACCAAAACCTGTTTGTACGACTCAGTAGAGCCATGGTAGGGTATTGATCAAAGCACAGTGGGAACTCACACGAGACAAATGACGATATCAGGTCCAAAGACTAATCTGTACACATGTTACAAGAAAACCGCTATCTGACGATATGTATAATACCATCTAGAGGTTCTCATCGATTCTGTCCAGTGTACTCACCCACAGTGAACACCTGTATACAATCTTAGGTGATCACATAAATGGTTGTGGGATCAACCACCGCCCCTCGTCGGGGTCTAAAAACGTACACGCAAGTCTACTCTGGAGTATCGATGCCCGATCTCGATACTCCTGTGATTTAGGACATTTAAGGATGTGCTTACAGACTACCCAGCTCCCATAAGTATGATCGCCATCACAACGCAGGTACTCAAGAAAGATCCTACAGGCTTTATCAACATGTAACCGCAACATGTTATGATAAAGTCAAACCATAATAGTATACTACTATATCAAGTCTTTATCAATATGTGCAAGTTGGATAAAGGATCAATAAAAACAAATACACATATCCTAATAAAGACAACTAAAATAATATACTATATAACTTAGCAAGATTGTCATGTACATACATATCCCCAGCATCCACATGTATACATATACAATAATAGCCTCTAAGGCATACATATCCAACACTAACAGGACATCATCGTAGACTCGACGATGGAGGCTGAATACATTGCTGCCAACGATGTCGCAAAAGAAGCTATCTGGATTAAGAAGTTCATTACTGAACTTGAGGTGGTTCCATCCATTGTTAACCCAATACATGTGTATTGCGACAACAATGGATCTATGGCTTTAGCAAGGTAACCACGGTCCCATCAGAAATCTAGGAACATCTTGAGGCGGTATCACCTGATCAGGAAGATCATTGATCGCCAGGAGATCGAGGTGCGGAGAGTGGACACAAAAGACAACATGACAGATCCATTCAACAAGCCCTTCCTCAAGCACAGTTCGAGAGACTTTTGAGATATTGGGTATGCGGTACGCCAACAACTGGCCCTAGAGCAAACGTTGGGTATTCGGTACGCCAATATATGGCCTTAGTGCAAGTGGGGGATTGTTGGATATGTAAGCCCTAGAGGCCATTATTGTATATGTATACATATAGATGCTTGGACATATATATGTACAGGACAGTCTTGCTCAATATGATAGTATGCTATCCGGTTTGTCTTTATCTTAACATGTGCATATGTTTTACTTTCTATTATGTATCATTCATACATGTTGATAAAGCCCGTAGGATCATTGCTAGACTACCTGCGTTGTGATGGCGATCAAACTTATGGGAGCTGGGTAGTCAGTACGCACATCCGTAAATGGTCCCTAGTCATGGGAGTATCGAGACCGGGCATCGATATTCCAGAGTAGACTAGTGTATATGTTTTTAGACCACGACGAGGGGCGATGGTATGGTCCTGTAACCATTAGTCGTTTGCACCTAAGATCGTATATAGGTGCTCACTGGGTATGAGTACACCGGACGGACTCGCTGAGAACTTCCAGATGGTACTATACCTATCGTCAGGTTGAAGTTCTCAGGTGACATGAGTACAGGTTAGTCTTTAGACCTGAGATCGTCATTTGTCTCGTGTGAGTTCCCACTGTGCTTTGATCACTACCCTACCACGGCTCTACTGAGTCGTGCAAACAGGTTTTGGTTGGGTACAGTCCCGAGCCACATAGAGGCAGTGAGCGATTTTCGGGGTTTCGTCTCTCCTGGTATTGGGAGTCGATATCGCACTGTGTTTGATTGGTCAGGACCATAAGACTTTGTCTAGGGTAGTTGGGATTTACTGATAGGCTGATCAGCAGCTTCCCGGATTGGTCCTGAGCCGCATCAGCATGAATAATCGGGTTATTAGGGTCTTACATTTACCACCCCTTAGACCCGGTATACGATACTCTCAGATGAAGAGACTAGATTGTACGGAGATTGACACAGATAGGCTCAGTAGGGATCCGGATGAGTTTGATCGTCGGCCTTCCTTTTCGACAGGTTCCCAGGTAGCCGTTACATACAGCTAGTGCCGCTGACGTGCTTGTGGTTATGGATTTATCCAGTAACTCACTGCCGGCATAATATCGAGTATTTAGAGTCCCACACAGAGGGTTTCCCTGGTTCGAGCGAAATGATGTAGTAGCTGTATTGGATACGTGCAGGGTTCCGATTGATTGATGTGCTTTGTACCCAGACTTTCGATCGGACAGTTGGTAATACTAGCCGGCTCGGGTTTGAGCCGGATTATTAAATCAGGTATTGATTTTATAATTTACATATTAGTATTTCGATATGTATATTCTAGTATTAAGTTCTTCGTGTTATTCAATCTCTTTAGGCATTCGTGTTTTTATCCGAATGCAGGTATGTATATACAATAAACTGTAATCTGCATTTTTTTATGGATAACATTCTAGAAGGTGGCCACCTATTATACTTTTTCCATTTATTCTTTAAATGGAAATGAGGTGTAAATTGAAGGAGGGGGAGGTATGGTGAGAGCCATGGCTTCAATTGTTGAAAAATGAATTATTTATTCATTTGTGGCAACTATTGAAGCATAGTTGATATTTTATATTGATGGAAATTATTTTACAAAACCATTCCCATCTAATTTCTCTCACATGCTTGCTCATTTTTTTGCATCTCACCATTTTTGCTTCACCTCCTTCTCCACCTCTTGAGTTCCTCCACCTTCATCATCTTCCTTTTCTCAACACTCTCATGTGTTGTGAAACAAGAGAAGGGGCAAGATAGAGATAATAGAACACTTTGAACTTCACACTACATCCTAGACTTCTTGGATTAGCATCCCAAGTTTTCTAGTTGCTCCTATTGATACTTAGTTAAGAACTAGAACCATGGATCACATCCCCCGGATTTGGATCTCACATCTGTACTGTCACGCCCCGCTTCCCAAAATGCGCAGACTATGGCACGTGACGACTGTCTATAAGATATCAAGAACAGTAAAATATAAAAATTATCTAGTACATATCCATTTTCCACAGTAAGTAGAGTCAAGAAAATGCATAAGAGGAAACGAATCAACATCCAATAAACAACATCTAAATCCTGTCCCAATATGGGATCACATCAAAAGAAATAAAATTGTGGAAATAAACTAAACTAAACATCTCTAAAACACATGTTCAACTCCTCATCGTTCGGCTTGATGGTTAAAGTACTCTTGATCTGCTTGCGATAAAGGTAGAGGAACTGGGCCATGCAAAACCCAGACGTCAATGCGTTATAGATATCAAATAACAGTGATAACCAGGATATAACGATATAAGTAACCATGAATATAAATAACACAGATATGAAATATTAAGGTATGTGTATGTATGTGATGTATGATGTGTAACCTAAAAATGTGCTTCTAGGTTATCTATTCTAAAAGTCTTTGAAATCAATTAATATAATTCTCATTGTAACCCAACAGTATATATCCCGTTCATTCCCCATGGGACCATGATAACGGTATTTATTCCGTAACGCCCGGATACACGGCAAACAAGTAATTATTCCGTAACGCCTGGAAAAATGGAAAATAAGTAATGATTATTCTGTAACGCCCGGAAAAACGGCAAACAAGTAATTATTCCGTAACGCCCGGAAAAACGGCAAACAAGTAATAATATCCTCTTGAGTTAAATTTCGGTTACATTCTTGATTTCCCCTTTTACCCCAGGTTTGTGTTCAAGTCGGGTATTGCCAATATAGATCTAATGCCAACACATGATCAAGTATGTATAGTTCTTGTCTATGCAGACAACAAGTCACGTCCGTCAGGACAACACGTCAATATTGTTGGCATTAGTAACAAAATCCAAGTGACAAGTCAAGTAGTGTGTCGTGAACATGTCATGTGATGCATATTAACCAACTAGATACCCAATGTGAAACTGTAATCGATATCGAAACATGGTTAATGCACGGATGCATATGTACCTATCTATAATAACCATTATATGTTCATTACCATATACGATGCAAACTAAATAACATGTTGTACTAATATAATAATATAATGATATCATGATATTCCGGCATGCAACTAGATATGCTATTCTTAGTACGGATACGAACGGATAACGTTGCACTGTAAATCGGTAATAATTGCTTAATAATAAAACACATGTACTTTTTTTATTCATATGGATATCGATATAGTAACATAGCATGTTGCAAATTAAACTTGCCAGATCGGATCTCACGTCGGGGTATGGATGCTACGTCCGATGTCGGATAAATGTCGCAATGCAAACTGTTAGGGATATATGCCCTTGAGGCCATTATTGTATAGTACTAGTTTGTATATTACATTTTGGAAGCTTGGGATATACATGGATTTTATGACAATCTTGCTCAATATGGTAGTATGCTACTTGGTTTGTTTCTATCTTAATATGTGTATATGTTTCTTTTAGCGTATCACTAATACATATTGTAGAGCCCTCAGGATCTTTGCTTGACTACCAGCGTTATGATGGCAGTCACATTAGTGGGGGCTGGGTAGTCTATAAGCACATCCTTATACAGATCTCTAGTCGTAGGATTATCGAGACAGGGCATCGATACTCCAGAATAGACTATTGTATACGCTTCTCATCCCAGCAGGAGAGATGGTCTGTCCTACAGCCATTAGTACGTCGTGCTGGAGATAGTATGCAGGAGCTCATTGGGTTATGAGTTAAACTGGACGGACTCCTGGGGAACTATAGGTTGGTACTATACCTATCGTCAGGTAGCAATTCCCAGATGACATGAGTTCAGCATAGTCCGATGACTTGACACTGCTACTTCGCCTCGAGTGTGTTCCCACTGTTCTTTTATTACTACCCTACCACGGCTCTGATGAGTCGTGCAAACAGGTACTAGTTGGGTGCAGTCCTGAAGCACTTGGAGGCAATGGCGGTTAGATAGGATTCAACTCTTCCGGTTTTGGAGGTTGATGTCGTGATGTGTTCGAAAATCCATTACACAAAGTCCTAGGCCAGGGCAAGCGAGATTTAGTGGTAGGTACTCTGGTAGTTTCTTAAGGTGTTTATAGGCTCTACTCCGGAATGACTTATTATGCTATTAGGGGTCTAATGGCTACCGTCCCTACTCCCGATAAGCGTTACTCTTAGAAGAACTGACTGGACTGTATGGAGATTGTCACAGAGAGGCTCAGTAGGAGTTCGGATGAGTTTGCTCATCGGCCTTCTTATCGATAGATACCTGGGTAGCGTTTCAGTGCAGTTAGTACCGCCGACGTGCTTGTGGTTAAACCCACTGCCAGCGTATTGTCGAGTCTTTAGAGTCCCACACAGAGGGTTTCCCTGCTTCGGGCGAAACGATGTAGAGGTCGTATGATTTTATGACAGGGTCGATCACATGCGTGTACTTGTGCATATAAGATGTTCGGGCGGATAATACTAGTGGGCATTGGTTTAAACCGGATCCTAGTATTAGATTATTGGATTAGTTTCGTCTCATTGTATTCATGTTTTTCGGAATACGGATACGGGTATGTATATACGGTGAGGAGTATTCTTGTAATTTACTCAAGTATACTTCTAGATGGGGACACCTCATTTGTGCTTTTATCTTTTGATTAAAAGATAATTGAGGTGGAGGTATGAGGTGTTATTTTGTGATAAATGAAGTATGGCTACTTGGTGACTCATGGATGACTATTGAGGCAAGAGTGGACTTAGATATTTTGTGATATTTTGTGAGATATTTGGTGAGATATTTTGTGAGATATTTTGGTATGCTTCATAGTCATCTCAAGTAGCCATATTCATTTCATTATTATCTCAAACACTCTCTCACCTCAAAAGCTCTTTTCTTCTCCCTCAAGCCCTAATTGTCTCATGTGTTGAGAATCCTAGGGTTAGTGAGACTTATTAATCCTTAATCACTCTCTATATCCTCTAGGTCACATAGATTAGCACTCTAGGTTACCTAGTTACCTCATCTTAGAGGTAGAAGCTCAAGGTAGGCACTCTCGGGTGGATCTTCTTCGACTTGAGGAGGCGCGATCCATACACACTCCAAGGAGCTCACGAAGAGGAGGAGGATAGCAAGAACAAGAAGGACTAGTAACTTGAGGTATAAAAAAAAAATTGAAAAACTCCGCCGCGCCACGACCCCGCTGGGTGCGTGGCATCGACTTACAGTGTTATCAGATCCAACTAAACTTTAACTAACAGATTAAATGACAAGTAAAACTATAAAACCTAAGTAACTCCGAAACACGAAACCATAGATCCAAGTTTCTGTTGAAATTTTCTGAGGCTCTAAAATTTTTTTAACTATTGCAGAGTGCTCTTTTGGTTGTTAAATGAACAAAGAACAAAAACGTTACAATTCCACACATATCTGGCCGGCCAAACATTCCATAAAACCGACCTGACCGGTTCAATTGTGAGGAAATGCCTTGAATTTTGTACTGGGTTCTTTTTGTTTGGATTTAGAGTTTCAGGTGTTGTTTGATTTTTGCCAATATTAATTATACTGTTAATTCTCTGTTGTGGCAATACGGAGTACTTCGAAGTCACAGTTTTTAACGTCGTTTAACTATTTTCAATTGTTATATGTGTTCGTGAACTTTCGCTAATTGCTATATGTCGGTGAGTTGGGGGTTGCACATATCTGCGATGATTGGTTTGTGTATATGAACTTTATTGGATCGTCGTGGATGAATAGCCGGGGATGTGAGATGAGAGTTTCTTTCATTCAATATAAATTGTATTATTTGATGTAATATTATTTTGCGGGGCACATCCGGGTTGGGGTTGTTGCCAACGTTGTAATATTTCATTTACTATTTTTTGCTCCTAGGATAGACCCCAGGTGGGGTGCACAAACTACCGGGTTCTTTAAAGTGTCGAGTGGCTTACTCATTTCACTGAGGGAGATTGCTTCACTTCGGGAATTTGACAGGTAGTTTTCCGCACACGTAGGGGTCTAGGGTGGGGGTTTGGCTCTTCATCACGATCATGGAATCCGTCTTTCGTTATTGGCTTAAACGAAACGCGGAATTCCTAACATATCCAATATATTCATCTGTGATCTGGAATGCCTATTATTGCGTGATATGAATGGTTATATTATATATGTTATATAATTGACATTGCTTATGTTTTGCATCCGCGCTAGTCCAGCCCTCGCTCTGGCGTTAGTTAAATAACCTAACGGTGTTAGACTGGGCGCAGTGGCTAATGCGGATGGCATAAGCGTACGTTGTATTTTCGTTTCTCTCTGTGATGATAGGTGTAAATGATGGGACTTCATTAGATTAATGCAAAGCAAACAAACCAAAGCTGAATCGTGGGAACACTTTTAAAACCACTCGGTTTTTTCCAAAAAGCAAACTTTTAAATGCGGAGCCTAAAACACTCCTTTAAAAAAGCTATCATGGTTCCTTCGATCATATCAAGTTAATTACGTTCATGGTTTAGCCAAAACCGTTCATAGCCCTCCGTCATTTCAGATGGATATTCAGTAGTATTCAAGCTATGTATTTTGACCTTCGCCAAGGTATAGTGATTGGTAGCTACTGAATTATCTTCTGTAGCATAGATAGATGTGTTGGTTTGGGACAGTCGTACTGCTATTTTGAACTTCGTCAAGGGTATGTACGGATGGGTTCAAATTAACCTGGATTATGAAGTGTAGAACTTGACTTGCGACTTATGATATGTTGGCCTTCGTCAAGGTCATAAGAGCTTGGGGCAAAAATCCATATCGTGAGTTTCTAAAGAAACTGAAACTTGCTAGTGTTGCATAACATTTGGAGTGTGATAATTTTTGTAGGATTCCTTCATGGTTATCACACAATGATATTTAGATCCTGATCCTAATGTGAGTATTCGCTACTCATCGGAAATTTTTTTCACTTAACGATCAATGCTATAAACTAAGTAGGTGTCTAGAACAGTGTTAGCAGGGCTACACCTCCAGGAAAAAGAGGTTTATTAATTAAGGAACTTCGCGAAAGCGTTGTAAAACCTCCCTCGAAGTACCGACACTAGCCTGGCCGAAAGGTTAAGCAAGAATTGTACGGTGAGATTAATCCTGACTAATTCTTTTTTCATGGAGTGAGGAAGGATTCGAGAAACAGTGGGAGACATCCTATTTAGATAAACTAAAAACCAATATAAGTGTTTCTTCTCTCTCTCCTAATTGCAGCGACCAAGATGACAGGCCTTAAGTTACTTTTAGATAAAAACATATTGATGGGGCCAAACTATAAAGATTGGCTTAGGAATGTCCAGATGGCCATCACATATGACAAACTGGGCTATCTTCTTACTACTAAAACCCGCGCCATCCCAGGTCCAGATTCCAGGGTCACGGATAAGGAAATCCGTAAGACCTGGGAAATTGACAGTGCGAAAGCCAAGTACCTCATGCTGGCCTCTATGGATAATGAACACCAGAAGTGGCACGAGAAGATGGATCTTGATCCATCTTCCTCCATACCAAGGACTTATATGGAGAGCAATCTCGTATCGCAAGATATGAGACCTCGAAGAATGTCACGACCCGAAAGTACGGAACATGACCGGCACTTAAACTACGAACGTCTCGAGGCGTACGTAATCTAAGTAAACCGAAAACCCAGAAATCCAAACCAAGAAAATAGTAGAGTGCAGGAAAAACAACTTAAAGAAAGTAATTTCAATAGCATAAGCCGAATTATGCGGTTTTTAAAATATCAAAAATTTACTGAAAATTTTGGCAGAGTCTCCTTTGTAAATACTGGCCCCCAAACGGGACACAACATGAATAGTATACGAAATCAAGAAAAGGGCATCCCCAAGCGGGAGCTAGCTCTTCGTCAATCGACGGTCACAACCACACAAACAATATAATATACAACGCCAACGGCGAGGATCAAAACTCAAAAGGAAACTCAAAACCACCAGAAAAATAACGAGCGACCCTAAGGTCGAAAGAATAACCAACACTGGTCTCTATCTCAAAAATACATGTTTGGTCGATGGAATTCTAGATACAACAGAATAATGATATACAAGATAAATAATGGGGGTATGATACAAGTAAACCTACCTACTAGCAAATCACCCGAATGAAACCATGCCCGCGAAGCCGTAATGAACCTGTACGGCAACCTGCAAGAAACTGGGGCACAACGGGGGTGAGTTGCCAACTCGTGAATAGAAAAATATCTACGCAGAGAAATCGCATAAATAACGCAATCCTAGGTAAAAGATCATAATATATCCTCAAATATATGTATAACAGGCAGCCTATGACAATGTCTAGGGTAATATCTATCCCGAGTGTAAACTATGTGCCCGTGTCAGTGCCTCAGGTAGCAATATATCATATGAATGAGGTATGAATGCATGAAAACAGAATACATGTAAATGAAGAAACTGTTTTCATAAATTAGTGAGATTTCTTTCATATTTTAAACTGAGGTATCATAATTAAAATCAGTATCAACAGTGTCTAGCATCGACACAAAACATAAATCTCACTGTCTCGAAATATCAATGTCTCAATCTCAATATCTAGGGCGCCGTCAGTCCAGACCGGCCCCTACCATCCATCTCAAAACCACGACGGTATCCTCCGGATATCCGACGCGTCGGGTAATATCACCGGTAGGTAGTGCTCCCCAGCCAGGCTCAACGTCAACACCACATTCCTCTTGCCCCGGGGTACCATACCGGGCCCACCATGTACCCGTGACGGTTCCTCCACTCCTCGACACGGATCTCCAAAACCACAGCAAACTCATGGTGGACGACACTTTACATCACTAGAAAACCGCAACATTTTATATTTTAAAAGATCATAAGTTGTAAATTTTGCAGCTTTCCCCGAAATCAAGAAATATCATAAATCTCAAGAAATCATCACAAGTGCATATGTCAATGATAATGAACTAGGCATGAACAACTGAATAACAGTATGCATGAAGTGGTAGGTAATAACTACAATGTCTAATATGGCATATAAGGGAAGTACACTAATATCATGTCAACACTACTAGCTAACAATCTAAGTCAAGCAATTATATTCTCTAAAGTGTACGTGACATGGCAATTACCGATGAAGATGTGTGTGAGCCGGCAAGTTGGTGTACGTGGTACATACGCATCATCGGTAATGGTGCTGGTGTCCTAACAGCATGATATCAATAATGGAATATGCAGCAAAATAAATATGCGAGGCAGAGCGAACAGCAATAATGTGCGGGAGCTGAATACTAGACACAACGATAACTAATCTGCAATAATCTAATATAAGTCCTACGAATGGTGCCTTTTGAAATAACACGAATCATGGGGTTTTGAAAATAGGGGCTACGGTGTTTTTATGAAAAGATACGTCGTTTTTGAAATATCCGTAGATTCCCTTGAGCTGTCTTTAAAAATGCCCACGATTCGTTAGTTTTTTTGAAATAGGTAAGAAGTCTAATCTAATCTAACAACTACACTAAACTATACGGCTGAACTACAAGCTGAACTACAGGTAAGGAAACCGCCTATCATCTGAGTCGATACATATACATACCTGTATATGTATAGTCGGTGATCTCGCCTCAATAATATCATATCCGATACCATATCTATAATCAGGCATCCCAAGTCAAGAGTGCGGATCAATCATCAATATAGCTCGTACGTAAATCCGTCGTACGGCATCCCAATCTGGGTACGGGTCAATATCACATTCATCATACTATTCACCTGGTATCCTCTTTATCAAATATCATGATCGGGGTACTGATCTACGTCTAGTACCATACTGATACCGCCTACGTATGCATGGACGTGTGTGAAACACTACGTCAAGGACCCGCTACAACGTCATGTCGTATCTAAGATACGAACCCTGCTATATCACCGATCTCACGGCCTCAAATCAAATCTCATCGACTCAGCTCAATCCCAAGTATCATCCTCAACCCGTATGTGAACACATAGTCCCATACCCATGTGAACACATAACTATAAAGAATCCCATGAGCACATATCAATAAGAATGTATGCAAGTATGTATGTGTGTATGTGTGTGTAACACTACCCTAGGGTTCGCAACACTAAAAATAGTCCAACACACCAAGTATCTATATCATCGATAATATCAAACAAATTATAGTCAAAATATATATATGTGTGTGTATACGTATTCGTATACATCACCACGAACTGCGGGGGTGCTATACGCCATCCACCCGACTTCTCCCCGTAGATATAAATCTACTCACCTGGTCCTCGCTCGCCGGTGCCGACGTCGCCACGCGCTTGCTTGTCGTCTCGAAGTCCACGTGGGGGTACCTACATATCATAACGCACCATATCGCATTAAAACTAAATTCGAGATCAAAACGGCATACGAAAATCAAATCGGCACGCGTATCACGCATAGGTCCAAACCTATCGCCTACGCATGCAAGAATAGTAAAACCAACCCTCGATGTCGATGTACAAACGTCAAACCATCGAGAAAAATCCAATCACACTCATTTGCACATTCACGAACACTAATTTTAATATAAACTAGGTTAAAACTCACAAAAACCCCATTTTCACTTAAAAAGTCATTTTTCTGAAAATCTAGCAAGCACAATTCGCCGTTTTGTACAAAACATGATGTTTAAATGAAAGTAGCGGCCAATATACTTATTAAATATCTTAAATAAGTCGTATAAACAATTTCCGGAATTTAATCTCATTAAATTCCAAAATCCCTAATATTCTAGTTTACAAAAATACCCTTTTTTAACAATTTCAAAGCAAAAATGCACAAACTACAATCTAGCTTAGATTTGCATGATCCAAAGCATTAAACCACACTTAATAAAGTTAATGAAGCCAGGAAAACCCTAATCACATTTTTAATCCCAAGAATTTAACAAATTTCAAAAACCTAGTAAGCAATTAGCAAATTAACACAAATTTTCAAGTAACAACTTGTAATTAACAACTAGATTAGTTTTCTACAAAACTAATTATGTTAAAGCACTTCACTAAACCATGCACAATCAAACACAACTCATTTCCACAACAAACCCTAACTTGAAATCCAAAACTTGCAATTAAACTCACATATCCAAGTTAACACTTAATTTAAATTAGCTTTAAGAAACAAGTAACAATTTAAGCAAAAAGTTTTAGAATTATACCCAAAAATATATGAAGGTCCACAAGCATCCATGGCCTCCCAAAATGCTCTCTTTTCACAAGGATCCATGCTATACGGGCTAAGCTAAAATGGGTAGGAGTCGGATTTGGGTTTAGATTTGAATTTGCATGGATTTTGAAGTGATTTGTGGATTTTTTTGATGAAGAAAAGAGTGGGATTTGGGGGGGGGGGGGGGCTGCTGCTGTTGGGAAGGGGAGAATTTCGGCCAGAAATGGGTGTGAGGAGAGAGAGGGAGGTAGAGAAAATACAAGGGAGGAAAGTCCAAGTCAACATAAAGTCAAAAGTCCACCTAATTCATCCATTTTCTTTTCTTTTCTATCATTTCTTTTCCTTTGAAATTCAAGTGGGGAAAAAATGGGGGCTGCTGAATTTGGCTAAGGGGAGGAGTAAATGGGGGTGTGTGGGTATGGGTACGGGTGTGGGGTGATGAAAAATGATAAATACAATACCCCAAACATCCATTTACGCTAAAAAAAAGCCTTTTTTCTTCAATAATTTCTAAACCGTTTTGGCAAATGTTTTCATTCCAAAAACCACATGATAAAATTTTATTTAATGTTTTATGATGCACAAAATTTGTTTCAACTCATTCCAATTTGTAATTTTCCCTAATTAAATGTATTAGTGACGGCTTAAAATAATAAAAAAATAAATTTTTTTCAGAAAATTTGAAATTTCACCAGTGGCTCAATAAACACCAAATAATAGCAATTACATAGCTAGAATATGTATATTTAATTTTTATAATAAGATATTTGTATTTTGACTTTTTACAGAAAAGCCCTTTATTTTACCGATTTTTTTTGAAATTTCACCGAAACGATTTACAAAATTTTTATAGATTACCCTGGCTTGTTACATAGACACGTGCATCTAGTGTAAACTGCATATTGACATTTCATCTAGCGTCGCATATTTTACATATAACATTTTTAGGTCATGTATAATAAATCAAAATTCCATTTCATAGCCTGCATGATACCCCTAACCCCGTGGTAGCGTCCGCGCATCTTGTTCTCGTCCCGTTCAGTGAAACGAACGTGTTTGGATAACTACGCGCACGTACGTGCATCCGTTCTTGGGGGTATGCATTTTCGTTACCTAATCATTCATTTTAAAATTTGGAAGTTGCATATAATTTTCGTATTTTAAATCTAAATTTTTAGACCCGGCCCGGGCGCATTTTGAAATATTTTATATCCCGGTAAAAATTCAATTATTTAATTTTTAAATTTAATTCTAAATTTTTGTAACAGCTCAGAAGATTTCTAAAACCAATTTAAATCCTTTTTTTAAAAATTTTCTTTAAATCTTCCTTAACCAATTCCCAGCGTTATCCCTCTGTCTCGTGGGCCCCTCCCAATTTCTCTCCCCCTTTCTCTTTCTTCCTCTCTTTCTCTCTCTCCCCCTCTCTCTCCCTCACCGCTTTCACTTTCTCTCTCTCCCATATAAAACAATTTTATCTCTCCTTACTATTCACTCACCCTCTCTCTCTCCTCTCGATCTCCTTTCTCTCTCCTCTCAGAATCTCTCTCTCTCTCCTCCCGCGTAATTCCTTCTCTCTCTCTATATATATAATTCTTCTTCTTCTTCTTTTATTAACCCACGACCGCGAAACCCTAGCCGCCTGCCTCCACCTCGCCGTCGCCCAAAATACCGACGACTCCTTCCCAATCTCGCCGCCTCCTCACCCCCTTCAACACCTTCACCTCCTCTCCAACCCGTGACCTGCACAGTGCACCCGAGAACAACCCAAGCCCCCTGCACTTCGCGTCGCCGTGAGCGACGATCACCGGAGTGACCTCATCGTCGTCCATCGTCCCAGATCCGGCGCAACGGTGAGCCTAGCACCCCCTTCTTCCTTCTTCTTTCTTTCTTTCTTCTTTCCTTCATTCAGTTTCTTTTTTTAAGCCCTATGTCCTCCACAGTTACCTCGCCGGAGCTCCGTCGATGTCGTCGACACCCTCACGACCCTCTCTGCAGACCACAGTGAGCTTCCTCTTCTCATTCTTCTCCTTCTTCCTTCCCTTCTTCTCCTCTTCTTTCTTTCCATGCATTTCTTTCATTAAATGTTCACTGCCTTTTTTAGTTCGCCGGAAACCGGTCGTGCCGTCGACGATCCCAACGATCCAGCGTGCGTACCTGACCCGTGTTATCACTTTGTGCGTTGTTTGGATCCGTTCCGTGTACTGTGCGCACGTCGCGACTTTTTCCGCCGACGTGAGACGTTCCGTACACCTGTTTCTTGATCCGTCTAGGCAAGTAAAACTTGCTACATGCTATTTTATTTATTACATACTTATTTAAATGCATATTAAACCTGTAGTTTAAATCTAATACAACATGTTCCTTTTTAACATTCCGATGTTCCATTTATATCATTTAGATCTAGAACTTGAAAACTTATCTTGTTGCATATTAGATTACGATATACGGTACCCATATCCATATTTGAATCACATAATGATTATTTGCACAGCCCATAGTACCATTTTAAATAGTTTATAACTTTCGGATACCTATTTGCTTCCATCCCGTCTAATATACATATTATTGCATCCATAGATCACTTGAGTATATAATATTGTAATATTAACATTCCATATTTGATAAAGTGTATTTTAATTAATGTTGGAACTTTAACTTTAACCCTAATCGATAACGGTGCATCCATATGTTTTAATCTATACCTATTTGCATACCACATCACACTATTCCATTTTATTGTTGCATTGGTACCCCATACTTGTTTTGTGTGCCCATACTTATTAGGGTTTGATTACGAGCACCCACGTGACATTTGTGCACCCCCTGACATGACTTGATATACCATTACTTGACACGACATGATACCGTGCACTTCTTAACATGACATGATACCTATATACTACCTGACTTGACCTGATGTACCATGGCTTTACCTGTTACCTGATTTTATTACTAATGCCAACAAACTTGACCTGCTGTCCCTACGGACATTTCTTGTTGTCTATCCAGACAAACCGATACCTGCTGATCCTGTATTGGCATTAGCTCCAGATTTATAAATACCTGACTTGAACATATATAACTTAGGGATATGGGGAAATCAATGATGAAACCTGACTTGTAACTCGACAGTTCGCTTGCTTATACTGATCAATTTTACAGGCTAGGCCAGCCTTGGGATGCTGCTGCTGACATCATTCATCTATATATATTTCCTGTTTTAGTGCCTAGCGGCATGTCTCGGTTCCAGCCCGAGAATTTTGACTGTGGTCCCGGGTATGCATGGGATACTATTGAGTTACATCGATGATTCATCAAATTGATTTCAAAGACTTGAGAGTAGTTAACACAGTAGACCAGTTTAGATTACTCACTGCACACTACCCTTCACTGTCTTATTTATATTTTTGTTTTACCTGTTTTACCGTTCATGCTCATACCTGCATGTTTTGTTACACCTGTTTATAGTATTGCTTATTGTTATGACGCACTGACGTCTGGGTTTTGCATGGCCCAGATTCATTACTTTTGCTGCAGGCCGAGCAGGAGTATTTCAGTCAGCAGGCTGAGCAGTGAGGACTTGTTAGTAGTTAGTTCATTTTACTTTCGGTATTTTCATTCCTGATGTGAGCCCGCATTATGGGACGTACATTCCAGTTTATTCTTGTATTGGATCTTTTGCTTCCGCATTATTTTATTCTTGACTCGTTTTATTCTGGCTTATGGACATGTATTAGATAGTTTATTATTGTTCTTGATATCCCTACAGCCTTAATGTGACTGTGGAAGGATATTTCCTATCCATAGGTAGCATGGTTTGCTATGTCACGTGCCTATCTTAGCGTATTCTGGGAAGCGGGGCGTGACAGCTATGCACTAGAATCAGCTGCATATCTTTTGAACAAGGTTCCTACCAAGAATGTTCCTACCATACCATATCAGATGTGGAGTGGGAAGAAACCCTATCTTCAGTATCTGAAATATGGGGATGTCCAGCTTTTGTTAAAAAGCAGCATGCGGACAAGCTTGAGGCACGCTCAGTACTGTGTAAGTTTGTGGGATACCTAAAGAACTCCACGGGGTATCTTTTCTATTACACAGAGGAACAAAAGGTTTTTGTTTCTCGTCATGCCCACTTCTTATAAGCTCAATTTTTAGGAAAAGAGATAAGTGGGAGCGCAATAGAACTGGAAGAAATTTCAGAACCATAAGCTATTACTGAAAGCATGGTGGAACAAGAAGTTTCAAAAGAACAGAACATCCCCGCGCCACTCCGCAGGAGTAGTAGGCTGTCTCATTCGCCTGAGAGATACTACGGTTTTCTCATAGATGGGGATAAAGAGGATTGCATCATTGACAATAATGAGCCAACTAGTTTCCAGCTAGCCATTCAAAGCGGAGTCTCGGTAAAATGGATGGATGCAATGCGGACCGAAATGGAGTCCATGTACACTAACAAAGTATGGACTTTGGACATTGCTCCAGAAGGGGTAAAACCCGTAGGCTGCAAATGGATCTTCAGAAAGAAAATTGGTGTAGATGGACAGGTTGAAACCTATAAGGCAAGACTTGTTGCAAAAGGTTTCGTCAAAGACCAAGTTTGGACTATGATGAAACCTTTTCTCCAGTGGCTATGCATAAATCCATTCGGATCCTTCTTGCCATTGTTGCCTTCCACAATTATGAGATTTGCCGGATGTACGTAAAGACCGCTTTTCTGAATGGACAATTGAGAGTGCGTCTATATGGATCAGCCAGAGAGTTTCATTCAGAGTGGGAGCAGCGAGAAAGTGTGCAAGTTGCTTAAATCCATTTATAGATTAAAGCAGGCATCGTGGAGTTGGAACATCTGTTTTGATGAGACGGTCAAAGAATTTTACCTTATCAAAAATCCAGATGAACCATGCATCTATTGTAAGATTGTAGGAAGAACTGTTGTATTCCTCGTCTTGTATGTGGATGACATTCTCTTGATAGAAAATGACATTTCTATGCTACAATCAGTCAAAGGATTCTTATCGCAATGGTTCTCCATGAAAGACCTGGGTGATGCCTCTTACATTCTGGGGATCAAGATCTATCGTGATAGATCTAAAAGGATGTTGGGACTTTCACAGTCCAGGTACATCGACGCCATGCTGAAAAGATTAAGTATGGAAGATTCAAAGCGCGGTAATCTACCGGCTTGTCACGGAATCACCCTCTCCAAAGAGATATCTCCCAAGACTGATTTGGAAAGGGATCGCATGTCAACTATACCCTACGCTTCTGCGGTAGGCTCTATAATGTATGTGATGTTGTGTACCCAACCAGATGTTGTTTACTCACTAAGCGTGGTAAGCCAGTATCAGTCAAACCCTGGGAAGAAGCACTAGATTGCAGTAAAGAATATTCTCAAGTACCTAAGAATGACTAAGGGGATGTTCTTGATGTACGGCGAAAAAGACCTCCAGATCAAGGCCTTTGCTGACTCCAGCTTCCATGGTGAAAAGGATGACTCCAAGTCCATATCGGGTTATGTTTTTACCCTCAATGGAGGGGCGGTCTATTGAGAGAGCTCCATGCAGGACACCGTTGCTGACTTGACGATGGAAGCGGGGTATATCGCCGCATGTGATGCCGCAAAAGAAGTGGTCTGGATGATGAAGTTCTTAACAGAACTTCAGGTGGTTCTGTCCATTGTTGATCCAATACCTCTGTATTGTGATAACAACGGGGATATAGCTTTAGCGAAGGAACCCAGGTCCCATCAGAAGTCCAGACATATCTTGAGGCGGTATCACTTGATCAGGGAGATCGTGGATCACCGGGAGATAGAGGTACGAAAAGTTAATACGAAGAACAACACTGCAGATCCACTCACAAAGGCCATCCCTCAAACGTAGTTTGAGAGGCTATTCGAGATGATAGGTCTGCGATATGCCAACACATGGCCTTAGTGAAAGTGGGAGATTGTTAGTAATATATGCCCTAGAGGCCATTATTGTATAGTACTAGTTTGTATATTACATTTTGAAAGCTTGGGATATACACGGATTTTATGACAGTCTTGCTCAATATGGTAGTATGATACTTGGTTTGTTTCTATCTTAATATGTTTATATGTTTCTTTTAGCGTATCGCTAATACATATAGGTAGAGCCTTTAGGATTTTTGCTTGACTACCAGCGTTGTGATGGCAGACACACTAGTGGAGGCTGGGTAGTCTATAAGCACATCCTTATACAGGTCTCTAGTCGTAGGATTATCGAGACAGGGCATCGATACTCCAGAATAGACTAGTGCATACGCTTCTCATCCTAGCAAGGGAAATGGTCTGTCCCACAGCCAATAGTACGTCGTATTGGAGATAGTATGTAGGTGCTCATTGGGTCATAAGTTACACTGGATGGACTCGTGGGGAACTATTAGTTAGTACTATACCTATCGTCAGGTAGAAGTTCCCAGGTGACATGAATACAGCATAGTCCGTTGACTAGACACTGCTACTTCGCCTCGAGTGTGTTCCCACTGTTCTTTGATTACTACCCTACCACAACTCTAATGAGTCGTGCAAACAGGTAGTAGTTGGGTGCAGTCCCGAAGCACTTGGAGGAAGTGGCGGTTAGATAGGATTCGTCTCTCAGTATTGGGAGTTGATGTTGTGTTGTGTTCGGAAAGCCATTACACAAAGTCCCTGGCCAGAGCAAGCGAGATTTACCGGTAGGTACTCTAGTAGTTTCTCAGGGTGTTTTGGGGCTCTACTCCAGCATGACTTATTATGCTATTAAGGGTCTGATGGCTACCGCCCCGTAGCCCTGATATACGATACTCTTAAATGAACAGACCGGACTGTACGGAGATTGTCACAGATAGGCTCAGTAGGAGTTCGGATGAGTTTGCTCATCAGCCTTCTTATTGATAGATACCTGGGTAGCCGTTACGTTCAACTAGTACCGCTGACGTGCTTGTGGTTAAACTCACTGCCAGCGTACTGTCGAGTCTTTAGAGTCCCACACAGAGGGTTCCCTGCTTCGGGCGAAACGATGTAGAGGTCGTATGGTTTTACGACAGGGTTCGATCACATACGTTTACTTGTGCACGTAGGATGTTCGGGCGGATAATATTAGTGGGCTTTGATTTAAGCCGGATCCTTGTATTAGATTATTGGATTAGTTTCGTCTCATTGTATTCGTGTTTTTCGGAATACGGATACAGATATGTATATACAGTGAGCGGTATTCTTGTAATTTACTCAAGTATACTTCTAGAAGGGGACACCTTATTTGTGCTTTTATCTTTTGATTAAAAGATAAATGAGGTGGAGGTTTGAGGTGTTATTTTGTGATAAATGAAGCATGGCTACTTGGTGACTCATGGATGACTATTGAGGCAAGAGCGGACTTAGATATTTTGTGATATTTGGTGAGATATTTTGTGAGATATTTTGTTATGCTTCATAGTCATCTCAAGTAGCCATATTCATTTCATTATTATCTCAAACACTTTCTCACATCAAAAGCTCTTTTCTTCTCCCTCAAACCCTAATTGTCTCATGTGTTGAGAATCCTAGGGTTAGTGAGACTTATTAATCCCTAATCACTCTCTATATCTTCTAGGTCACTTAGATTAGCACTCTAGGTTACCTAGTTACCTCATCTTAGAGGTAGAAGCTCAAGGTAGGCACTCTCGGGTGGATCTTCTTTGACTTGAGGAGGCCGACGAGGAGGCATGATCCATACACATTCCAAGGAGCTCATGAAGAGGAGGAGGACAACAAGAAAAAGAAGGACTAGCAACTTGAGGTATACTTTTCTTACATAGTAGTTAAACCTTTTAGTTAGCTTGTTAGTTAGGGTTTAGTATCGATCCTGGAATTTAGTCAATGTTACGAAGCATATAAAAATCTTTTTTTGCAAACTCCGCCTCCCTATGAACCCGCGAGGTGCGTGGCATCGACTTACACAAACCACACATGCAGGACTAGACCTAGATGAACAATGACGTGATATGATGACTGGTTGGACGACGATGATGACTGGGTCGTCCGGATCATCAGCGACACGTGTGACTCCGGCAAGACGGTCAAGAACCGATAAAGAAAAGAAATAAAGAAAAGATGAAGAATGGGGTGTAGTTGTTGTGTCAGCTCTGGTGCTGAGTTTTAAGACAGAGGACAGAGGAGAAGGTGACCATGATGATGGGCTGTCGTCGATGGCGAAGGGCAGAGGTTTCTTGGGTTGCTTTTCGCGGTTCTATTGCAGCTGCTGGTGGTGGTGGTTTGTGGTGTCGAGGGTTGGAGAGAAGGGTGAGGATGTGACGGCGATGATGAGTCTCCGGCGATGAGTAACAGCGAGGCTGGGGTCGGGGTTTGCTGCAGGAGTTTGTCGGGGGTTTGCAGGGATGGGTGATCGAGAATGCGAGGAGAGGAGAGGAGGTGGTGGAGGTTGTGAAGACAATGTGAGGGTTAGGGTGATGGCGACGGCGAGTCACCGGCGATGAGGATTCTTGGGTTGGCATCGTTGTGTAGCTGGGATCGTGGTCGGGGGTCTGGAGTTGCAAGGCTCAGGGATGGAGAGGGAGGAGACGAGGGTTGTGAGGTGATGAGGTCAGGATGATCGGCGATGAGGAGAAGAGGAGCGGGCTAGGGTTGCAGGCGTGGGTTTCTCATCACGAGATGGGAAGGAGAAAAAGAGGAAAGAGAAAGAGGTGAGGGTAGGTAAATATATTAGATTATATTATAATTCTTATAATATTTATATATGTATCTAGAGAGAGAGAGAGAGAGAGGAATAGAGAGAGAGAGAGAGAGAAAGGAATAGAGAGAGAGAGACTGAGAGAATATTAGTTTAAATATTATATATATATATATAACCCACCGTTGCCGGTCCCAAGTCCGGATGAGAAAGAGTTTGAGTTGTGGTAGGCTTGTGACAACCAACGTAAAACTTTGTCACATTCTATGACATGAACCATTATATATATATATATATATATTATTCGTATTTATCTAACTGTTCGTATAGGTTTTTAAAATAAATATTATAACATATTTTCTTGGATTATATAGTTAATATCAAAATACACCGAAAAATAACTGAGTCTCTTCTTTAAATCTAGTTTTAAAATATGGAGAATATTCGTACAAGCTAAAACCATAATGCGATGTCCGGCTAATAAAAACGCATACCCCCAAGTACGGATCTACGTAAATACACGTAGCGATCCATACGAGTCTGTTTTGTCAATCTGGACATAAACATGAAGTATGGATACAACCATATGATATGGGGTATAATAACATGCAATGCTAGATATTAAAATATATTATCTGGCTATTATTTGTATTATTTAAAAGATATGCAGATACTAAATATATCATACATGTATATAGAACATAGATGTGCACGGATGCTCTGTATTGGTAAATATATGACATAATCATGAACCATAATGGGTTTCAAGCATGCGGGTCGGGTCCGATATTAACCATGGTTACCAAATGCACTATCCACGCCCCAAAACAATAATAATCAAGAAAACTGTCGCAAGATCTGAAAATACCCAAATAAAATATCGTATAAATTCACTAGGGTGTTACATTATACCCAACTACAAAAGAATTTCTTCCTCGAAATTTCCGGAACAAGAAAAGACAAGAAAACACGGATCTACGAAAAGAGGTGTGGAAACTTCTATCAAATCTCGTCTTCACGTTCCCAAGTAGATTCTCCGTGCGAACGATTTCCCCATGAAACAAGTACTAGAGGGATAATTTTATTCTTGAGGACCTTGTCTCATCGATCCACAATCGCCATTAGTTGCTCTTCGTATGTTAAGTCCTCCTTTACTGTCAGTTCCGAGTGATCTAGGACGTGCGTCTCATCTCGAACATACTTACAGAGTTGAGATACATGAAACACGTCATGAACACTCGCCAAGGATGGTGGTAAAGCCAATCGATAAGCTACTTCTCCAACACACTCGATAATTCCGAAAGGCGCCACGAATCGAAGACTAAGCTTACCTCGACTACCAAATCGAATCACTCCTCTAGTCGGTGATATCTTCAAGAATATAAAAATCAACAACTGTGAACTCCAGAGGTCTTTGTCCTGTATCAGCCCAACTATTCTGTCGATCTTGTGCCGCCTTCATATGATTTCAGATCACGTTGACTTTCTCCACTGTTTGCAAAATAAGGTCCAGTCCCCATAATCTTCGTTCTCCAACATCGTCCCAACAGACAGGCGAGTGACACTTGAGACCATATAATGCTTTGAATGGAGCCATCTGTATAGTCTCCTAAAAACTGTTATTATATCAAAACTCCACCAAGAGCAAATGATCCTCCCATGAACCTTTGAAGTCTAACATGCATGCTTTCAACATATCTTCAAGAGTTTGGATCGTTCTTTCGGACTGGCCATCTGTCTGAGGATGATAGGCGGTGCTAAACTTCAAGCGAGTCCCCAAACTTTCCTGCAGACTCCTCTAAAAGTGAGATAAAAATCTAGTATCACGATCGGAAATGATGCTCACAGGTACTCCATACAATCTCACAATCTCCTGCATGTACTGTTCTACTAAAACCTCCATCAACTGACCAACTCGAAACGGTATAAAATGAGCTGCCTTGGTCAATCGATCAAAAATCACCCAAACTGCATTACTGCCCTTTGGACTCCGTAGTAATGATGTCACGAAATCCATGGTTATATGTTCTCACTTCTATTAAGGAATCGAAAGTGGTTGCAACAAACCAGCTACCCTTTGATGTTCAGCCTTGACTTGCTGACACACCAAGCACTTCGATACATAACGAGTAATCTCTCTTTCATGCCTTGCCACCAGAAATGTTGTCGTAGATCTCGGTACATCTTTGTGTCTCCCGGATGTACGGAATATGCGGAACTATGAGCCTTCTTCATGAACATCTCCTTTCATCACACATAAACGACTCCCATATCGTAACGAACCATCTTCATGAATTAACAGATCTGTTCGAAGTCTTGCTTCTACTTGTTCTCGAAACTTCTACAATCCTGCATCGTGCAACTGCGCTGCTTTAATGTTATCGATCAAGGATGACTGTACTTGCAATTGCATAAACTGTCCTGAAAAATGCGGTTGTACAATCTCCAACTCGAATCTCTGAAAATCAGCTAGAATCTCCTTCTGTGCGGTCAACATCCATATTGCTGGCAACCGACTTAAAGCATCCGGCACTACATTAACTTTCCCCGGATGGTACTTTAGATCAAGATCATAGTCAGCCATCAGCTCCAACCATCTACGCTGCCTCAGTTGAGCTCTTTCTGTATGAACACATACTTTAGGATCTTGTGATCGGTAAATACTTCTACCCTTTCGTCCAATAAGTAGTGTCTCTAAATCTTCAAAGCGAAAATCACTGCTGCTAGCTCCAAATCATGAGTTGGGTAGATCTTCTCGTGAGTCTTCAATTGTCTCGATGTGTAGGCTATAACCTTCCCATGATGTATTAGAACACATCCTAAGCCTTTCCCAGATGCGTCGCTGTGAATAACCAACCCTCCAGAACT
The DNA here is from genome assembly GCA_030015575.1 of Agapanthus africanus. Taxonomy (NCBI): domain Eukaryota; kingdom Viridiplantae; phylum Streptophyta; class Magnoliopsida; order Asparagales; family Amaryllidaceae; genus Agapanthus; species Agapanthus africanus. The sequence continues at coordinate 63,251,688 of JASDDO010000029.1, forward strand.
ATATTGCACTGTCAAGATAAGAGCGGTGGTCAATCTTTGCTTCAACGCTTCAAAAGTCGACGCACATTTTTCCGTCCATACGAACGATGCCTCTTTTCGTGTTAGCTTAGTCAGTGGTTCTGCTATTCGAGCGAAATTCTCCACAAACCTTCGATAATATCTGGCAAGCCTAAGAAAACTTCTGATCTCTCCTACATTCTTTGGAGTTGGCCAATCATGAATAGCTACGATCTTTTCAGGATCAACGGCAATTCCATCTCCGGATACGACATGACCCAAGAACTTCACTTCTTCGAGCCAAAACTCACACTTACTCATCTTAGTATATAACTTTTCTCGTCTCAACGTTTGCATGGCAATTCTCAAGTGTTCTGCATGCTCTTCTTTACTCCTCGAATAGACCAGAATATCATCGATAAACACCACTACTGTAACATTTCAGAAAAATAAAACATTATTTTTGGAATTTAAATAAATAAAATAATGAATATTATTAAAGTGTGAGAATTGGTATTAATGATGTGGAAAATAATTGGAAGATTAATATAAATTATTGATTTTGAAAGAATTTATGTGATTTAGATATTTTATAAATTATTATACAATTAATTGTATATAAGTTAATGTTAAACTTGATTAACATTTCACTAATTATGCATTAATTTTGTTTGTGTGCATAGCATGCAACAAAACTTGTTGCAAACCTTGCTCACAATTATATGAACCATGGCTTCATTTCTTTTTTTCAAATGGTTTTGGTTTTATTTGAAAAGAAGAGGAAAAATAAAAGTGAGATATTTGTGAGAGGGGGGAACATTGAAGTATGGGCAAAGAGAGAGAGAAAGAGAGGGGGGGTTCTACCATGGCTCCTCATATTGCCTCCATTATTCTTCTTCATTCTCTTCTCCTTCTCCTTCTCCTCATCCTCAACCTCCTCTACCACCCTCCAAAACACCACCAAAACTAGCCAAACCTTTATGCCGCCTTCTTAAAAATTGATCATAAGACAAGCATGATGGATGGATCAAGTGGAGATTTTGAGCACTTTAGGCAACCCAAGAAATTTCTTGAGTTGTCAAATGAGGTAAATCCTACACTTCTTGTTTAGTTTTTAGAATTCCTTATATCTGAAAGGTTCCTTAGCATCCTCACTATATTTTCTAGGGCATCAAGTATGCAAATTTAAAAATTCTAGTGAGCTAAGTAACCCAAACCAAGGATCTAACTAGAGGATTAGGAGTAAGCAAGCATGTAATCAAACATTACACTAAGTGAATGAGAAATACAACCTTTGTAGACCGGTCCATCACTTCTAAAGCTCTGTGTAGTAGTCCCTTCACTCCAAGCAGTAATCACCCGGACTCAAGTAAGGGTTCACAAGGCTAAAGAAACAAGCTTGCTTGAAGTCTTCGAGGCCGAAGATGATCTACGTCGAGGAATCTCCAACTCAAGCTACCTCTTCACAAATTGGGAATTAGTGAAGCAAACAACCTAAACTAAATGGATAATCTAGTGTAGGTTGATGAAGTAGGATTTTTTCTCACTTTAGAATTATTTTTCTCACTAATTTTCTTTATCTCTTGAAAACCTAGAGAGCTTTCAAGAGATCAAGAAGAAGATGAAGTGTTGAAAGCATGAGAGCATCAAAGCAACCATGGGTGAGATAATATCATATATTCTCTCAAGTAGAGACTTAACCATGGTTAACGATAATGGTTGGGGTTAATAAATATCTAATGTAAAACAAAATTAGTGGACAAAGTCAATGGTTTCTATAAGCTTCCACTAAGCATCAACCATGACTAATTTCCACCTAATTTTGTATTTACCGTAAATAAATAAAACCTTAATTATCTAAACTATGGTATGAGTCTCATACACCCATGTACAATGTATCATCAAGCATGATACAAAAAAAGCTAAATAATATATATCGCATATGTATTAAATGCACAAGTGAGAAAAGAAATGCTTGAGTGAGCTAATATTAGTTAATATAAAATTAATATATCAAATATTTAATCATACATTAGATTATTAAATTAACACATGATTTAATAATCCGGCTATATCACATATAACCGACTAATATCATTTGTATCAACTTATCGAATCAACACTTGATTCGATAACCCGGCAATATCATATATAACCGACCGATATCACATATCATGAAATTAGAATACTGTATCACATACGCGTATTAATCTCGGTCCCGCACATAGCACATATGTGCTCCTACTTCGATTCGCCTGAACCAGGAAACCTCTGTGTAGGACTCTAAAGACTCGTCAATACGCCGACAGTAGGTGATGATCATATCAGTCACCCACAAGCCGTCAGCGGTGCTAGCTGGACTTAACGGCTACCCGGGTATTGAGCGATCAGAATATCAACAAGCAAGCCTGCTCATACTCCTGTGAATCCAATAAGTAACACTACCGTACAGTCCGGTCTCTTCGTCTGATATGTCGCATATCCAGCCTGGGGGTAGTTAACGTCAAACCCCAATAGCTTGATAAGTCATGCTAAGATGAGGCCCATAACAGTTCGAGAAACTACTGATAAAACTTTCCAGTAAATCTAAGCAACCCTGACCAGGGATTTCCTGTTATGGCCAATCGAGCACAACGCAATATCAACCCCCAATACCGGGAGAAACGAAATCCCCTCCTATCGCTCATTGCCCCCATGTGACTTAGGACAGTACTAAAAAACCACCGTTTTGTACGTTCTTTTGAACGTAGTATGGTGGAAATCAAAGCACAGTAGGAATCACACAAGACTCTATGACAATCTCTAGTATACAAACTAACATGTATCAGTGTCACCAGAGAATTGCTATCTGACGTGATGTATAATACCATCTAGGAGTTCTCGGTGAGTCCTGTTCAGTGTACCCAGTCTCCACTGAGCACCCGTATACAATCTTCGTTGTTAAACACCAATGGATATGGGATCATCCATCGCCCATCATATGGGTCAAGAAATGTATACGCTAGTCCACTCTGGAATATCGATGCCCCATCTCGATACTCCCACGACTAGGAACAATTGAAGGTTGTACTTATAGACTACCCTGGACCCATAGTATGATCTGCATCATAATCCCGGTAGTCAAGTACACATCCTAAGGGCTTTATCAACATGTAACAAAGAGATAATAAGTGTACATGTTAAGATAAAGAGTAACAAGATAGCATACTATCATGTCGTGCAAGAAAGTCCTCCCCATATATATCCAAGCATCCACTATAATATACCTCATATGTACAATAATGGCCTCTAGGGCATACATACAACTAACAATCTCCCACTTGCACTAAGGCCATTTGTTATAGTATCTCATACTCAACGTCTCATAAAAGTCTCTCTAGAGAAAGGTTTTTATGAGTGTATCCGTCGTGTTATCCTTCACGTCAACTGTCCTTACCTCGATCTCTTAGAGATCAACCATCTCCCTGATCAGGTGATAGTGCCTCAGAATATGTCTGGATCGCTGATGGGACCGGGGTTCTTAGGCAAAAGCCACAACTCTATTGTTGTCACAATAACAGTTATTGGACGCTCAATGGTAGGAACCATGTTCATCTCATGAACAAGAAATATCCGAACAGCCACTTTGGCAGCGATGTATTCAGCCTGTATCGTCTAGTTTGCCACGGTATCTATCATGGAACTCTTCCATTATACCGTCCTCCACTGAGGGTAAAGACAAAGCCTGAGACTGACTCTCAGTCTACCTTATCACTCTGAAAGCTAAAATCGGTAAAGGACTCCCACCGGAGTTCACCGTTACCAAACACCAAGAACATTTCTTCAGTGCTTCTCAAGTACTTAAGAATGTCCTTCACAACTGTCCAGTGATTCTCCTAAGATCTGATTGATTCCTGATCACTACACCTAGTGAGTAAAATACATCTTGTCTGGTATATAACATTGCATACATGATAGAGCTTACTGCCGAAGCATAGGTTATCCCTTGCACGCGAGTTCTCTCCAAATCAGTCTTGGAAGACATCCTTTTGGAAAGAGTGATTCCTGTGTAAGTAGGCGAACCACCATGCTTAGAATCTTCCATACTAAACCCCTTTATCCACTTAGACAGTACCTAGATTTGGGACACTCCTAACATCCACTTAGATCTATCTCTATAGATCGTAATCCCCAAGATGTAGTTGGTATCATCCAAATCATTCATGGTGAATCCTCATGATAAGAGGAGCTTGATCCAGTGTAGCATAGGAACACCATTTCCTATCAAGAGCATGTCATCTACGTACAATACGAGGAAGACAATCTTACTCTCTACAACCTTCTTATATATACAAGATTCATCTACATTTTTGATGAAGTCAAACTCTTTGACTGCCACATCAAAATAGATGTTCTAACTCCACGATGCGCTTGGACACCTTTCCGCCGTTCCCACTGTCCACAAAGCCCTTTAGCTATCATGTGCACGCTCCCTTCTAAATCACCATTTAGAAAAGTGATCATGACGTCCAACTGCCAAATTTTGTAGTCATGGTATGCAGCGATGGCAAGTTGGATCCGGACGGACTTAAGCATAGCCACTGGAGAAAAATGTTTCATCAAAATCCACACTTGGTTGCATGACGAGAACCTTTTGCTACAAGTCTAGCTTTGAAAGCCTCAACTTTTCCATCTACACCTATTTTCTTTCTCAAAGAACCACTTGCTCCCGATGGGTTTAACCCCTTCAGGAGCAATATTCGAAGTCATACTTTGTTGGTGTACATGGATTGCATCTCAGATCGCATAGCATCCAGCCATTTCCCAGAGTCCCTACTCATGATAGCCTGCCCGAAACTAGTTGGGTCATCATCTGCCATGATGCAATCCTCGCTCCCACCGTCATTGAGGAAACCGTAGCATCTCTCAAGTGGATGAGGAACCCTACCAGATTCGCGGAGATGCTAAGGTTCGTTAGAAACTATCGAATCCTTTGGTTCCACTAAATCATCATTCCTAGTTTGTATAGCTGGAACTCCTTCCAGTTCTACCTCATGACCACTAATATGTTTTTCAAGAAATTCCTTTTTCTAAAAATGGCGGCGTTGAGAAATAAAACACCTTTTGTTCCTCGGTTTGGTAGAAGATATTCCCTCGCAATTGTTTGGGATATCCAACAAACTTACAAAACTGACATTGCCATGGGTTTGTCCGGATTTTGCCTTTCAACATAGGCCGGACAACCCCATATCTTAACTCGTTTAAGACATGGTCTCATCCCATACCATATCGCATATGGAGTTGTAGGCACTTGATTTGGATGGAACCCTATTCAATTGGTATGCAGCTTCTCAAATGCATAACTCCAAAAAGAAACAGGCAACTCAGCAGTACTCATCATAGAGCGCACCATATCTAATAGGGTGAGATTCCTCCACCCCGATACACCATTGTGCTGTGGTGTACACGAAGGAGTAAGCTGAGAGAGAATTCCATTCTCTTTTTAGAAAATCCAGAAACTCCATGCTTAAGTATTCCCCTCTCCGATCAAATCGAATGACTTAATACTTTTACCCGTCTGGTTCTCAACTTCAAGCTTATATTCCTTGAATTTCTTAAAAGTTTCAGACTTATGTTTCAAAAAGAACATATGTACGAATCTTAAGAGATGGTCAGTGAATATAATGAAGTACAAGAAATCAACTCTGGCACTTTAGACATAGGACCGTATACATCACCATGTATCAGTCCCTAGAGTTCAGTAACTCTTTCTCTGTTTCCAGTAAACGGAGTATTGGTCATTTTACCTTTGAGACAAGATTGGCAAGTATCATAAGATGAAAATTTGAACGGATTCAAATATTCATCATTATGTAACTTAGCTAGTCGTATCACATTGATATGACCTAGTCTACAATGCCACAAGAAGGATTCATTCATTTCTGAACTATTCCTCTAGTGTGTGTTCTATAAACTTTGAACTTTGGTTTGATTTAGAACATATATGCCATTACATAACGTGCTTGATCCAATCAACTCTTGATTAAGGAAAATGTTCACAACATTATCCTGCAATACAAAATTATATCCTTCTTTAACTTAATAAAGAAACTGATGTAATGTTGTATATTAGGTTCGGTATGTAATAACATTTGTTCAGAATCAATGTATTTACCACTTGGTAATACAAGGTGATATTTGCCAACTGATTTGGCTGCAAAAATTACACAATTCTTTACACTTAGAGACATATCACCCAATCCTAGTTCCCTGCCTTTCTGTAGCCCATATAACAGATGACATATGTGGGATCCTGATCCGGTATCTCATACCTAGGACGTAGAGGATACTGAGAAATAGTTCTCGGTAACGAACACGCCCGAAGAATATGCATCAACATGCTTTTTCTTCGATTGGGTGGCATGGGAATCCTGGTATTCCCCTATTTCCTGCTCAGACATACAACAATTATAAGGTAGAGCAGAAGCAACGTTCCCCAGCTCAGCATAATAAGCATGTTCGGTCAATACATCCATATTATTATCTTGATTAAGGCATATCACGGTCACTACCAGGAAAGAGAGAGAAGAAGAAAACACTCGTGTGCGCCCTTGCAAGTTTAGATTGGTTATTGCTTTATCTAATCAGGATGGCTCCCACTATTTTTATCGAATCTTCCTTCAAACCCTAAAAGCCAAGACTAGCCGGGATTAATTACACCCTACAAGTTCGCCAATCTTTTGTCCAGGCCAGTATCGGTACTTTGAGGGAGGTTTCTCGTGCTTTCGCACGGACCTAATTAAAATAAACCTCATTTTACCAGGGGCGTAACCCCGTTAACAACTTTCTAGACTCCTACTTGATCGGCTAATTGTAATGTGCAAAACTCTCCCAGGAGTAACTCTTACTCGCAATGGGTATCGGGATCCAACTATCTCATAGAAGGTATGCAATCTCATTGCAAATTTCAACACTTAAAATTCCCAATAATATTTTTCCCCTAGCCTCTTATGACCTTGACAAAGGCCAACAAACCATAGGATGCTAGTCAAGTTCAACCTGTCACTTCATGATTGAATTAAACCCATCTGTACGACCCTTGACAAAGGAAAACAAGGTCGCACGACTATTCTAATCCAATCACATCACATGCTTTTAGCAGATAAGAACTAATCAGCTACCACACACCACGCCTTGACAAAGGCCAATAAACGCAGCACAAATACTAAATAGTCCTTATCTGAAATGGCGGAGGGCTACGATAGGTTTTTAAGAAAAACTTTTGCGTAATGAACTTGATATCGTTGTAGAATCGAGTGATTTGAAAAAGGAGTGGTTTGAGGTCAGCTTTTAAATTCGAGTTTTTCAAAATAAACCGAATGGATGTAGCATCTGCTAGCTTCTGCTAAAGAGGTCACTCCCGGTGAAGGGATCTCGGCTCTTTCCTCATCGAATGAGGTGCTGGATATTCATCAAGGAACACCACTATGCAAAACAAGAACTAGAGCTACCAGTTTTGAAAATTTGATTTCATAACATCTTGGGTTTCTTTCCTTTTCATTAATCTCATTAATGAAGTCCCATCATTTATGCTTCCTAAGTATCACAGATAAAGAAACGAAAATACTTATACAACGTACGCTTATGCCATCCGCATTCGCCACGGGGTCCCATCATGCACCGTTAGGTTACTTAACTAACGACATAGCAGGGTGGGACTAGCGCGGGTGCAAAACATAAGCAACGTTTATTATATATCATATATATAATATAAAGCATTTGTCTCAGGCAATCATATGATCTCATCACAGAACATTACAACATAAGTCAACATATGAAATATTTGATATACTAGGAGGTCCGTGTTTTAAATTAAGCCAGTAAAAAATAGGGAAGCCATGGTCGTGATGAGTACCCAAACCCACATCCCTAGACCCCTACGAGAGCGGCAAGCAACCCTACCAATTCTAGAGTTAGGTGACCCGATCTTGACTCCTCAAGATGGTCTCCCACTGGACTCTAGAACCCGGTTACTTTTGCTCCCCACCTTGAGTCTATCCTAATGTAGAAAAGTAAATAATATATATCAATGGTGACATCATCCTCAACCCGGAAGTGCCCTAATAAAAGAATATTACATATGAGTTTTTACATGAATGAAAATGAAAAACTCTCATCTCACGCAAAAAAAACCCGGCTATTCAAACACGACGATCCAATATAACGTTTCCCAGCAACACATAACATCACATGTCATCAACGTAAGTAAATATGCGTATCCTAATTTTCGTTGATATATAGCAACGAAACCGGCGATACACCACATATTACACTTACGGTCGCAGAAAAGAAAGTGAAAATTACAACAATTGGAATCCGCAACCACCTTAGACATTATAAACCCGAAATATCACATACTTGGGATTTCGTGCCTAACATATGAATTCCTTAGACATCACAAACCCGGAATATCTCATATTCCGAATTTCATGCCTAACATTATAAACCCCACATTTTACTCTTGATATTGAAAACACTTTTCAATAACAAGTCGGGAAATTCAACAAGATTCCCGACAAGTTGATCGAATGCTTATCGGAAACTTTAGTAGACGGCGTCACCCTTGATGCCGTCGACGAAGTGCACTTAGGCAAAACACCGTGGCCGCGAGTACCCAAACGGATGCTTCAGGAAACGGGGTTCTTTTGCGGTCACTTGGTCGGGGCTATGGGGCGTGGCTATCAAGTAATGTTACCCGGCGAACATTCGCGTACAATAAGAGATTGCGATGGAGTTTTGACCCGAATCAAAACCCTATGGCAACCGATCAAATGAGACTAAATTGTTAGGTTTACAAAATTCAAACTAGTTTTCACAAAACTAATTATTTTGGATTCCAAATATTGTATCACACATTAATAAACGCTAGGCGATGTTAAACTTTTGATCGATCGATCAACCACCCAAAATTCTCAGAGAACTCAACACTTGAGTTAGATTCAAAAATTTCCAGACAGTGCCACAAGCACATACGGACCAGCACAAGAGAGCACGTCCCAAGTCTCACCAACGGCGCCGCGGAACCATCGCAAAAAGCACCTTTTGGCCGCGGTTCCGCGGTCGTTAGGTCGAGTTAGGGGTTCGTTTTTCTTGGAGCTCCACAAAATACCTTGCACAATTTTCATAACATTTTTACACCCAAAAATTCCAACTTCTAAAAAATTTGCAGAGAGCAATCTTGAGGTGGTGTTTGATGTCCGTTCGAACTTTTTAACGTCGTCTAAGTTATCCGAAACGATGTTAAAATTACGAATACGAAACACTCCGAATTGCCTTTACAGAAAGATAATATCACATGCAATCTTAGAAAAAACAAACAATACCTGAAACACAAAACCTCAGAGACTGGAACACCAAAGTAAAACGAGGCCAAAACATCATTAAAAAACCGGTGGGGCTTTTGATAAGTTTCGCCGGGTCAAATCCAGTGGAATTGGCTCGTTTTGCTCTGGTGTTCATGTTACATCACATGTAACATTCTGCACTCGTTTAAAAAAATTTCAGAGAACTTTAAAAAATTGACAGAAACTATAGATTTTGTTTCGAGGTTTCGGAGTTGTTTCAATTTTGTAATTCGGCCAACATCGTCTAATTCTCTAGCTTGGTTCTGATACCATTGAAAGGTTCCTTAGCATCCTTACTATGTTTTCTAGGACACCAAGTATGCAAATTAAAAAATTCTAATGAGCTAAGTAACCTAAACCAAGGATCTAACTAGAGGATTAGGAGTAAGCAAGCATGTAATCAAACATTACACTAAGTGAATGAGAAATACAACATTTGTAGACCGGTCTTTCACTTCTAAAGCTCCGTGCAGTAGTCCCTTCGCTCCAGGAAGTGATCTCTCGGACTCTAGTAACGGTTCACAAGGCGAAAGAAACAAGCTTGCTTGAAGTCTTCGAGCCCGAACATGATCTATGTCGAGAAATCTCCAACTCAAGCTACCTCTTCACTAATTGGGAATTAGTGAAGTAAACAACCTAAACTAAATGGCTAATCTAGTGTAAGTTGATAAAGTAGGAATTTTTCTCACTTTAGAATTATTTTTTCACTAATTTTCTTCACCTCTTGAAAACCTAGAGAGCTTTCAAGAGATCAAGAAGAAGATGAAGTGTTGAAAGCATGAGAGCATCAAAGCAACCATGGGTGAGATAATATCATATATTCTCTCAAGTAGAGATTTAATTATGGGTAAAGATAATGGTTGGGTTAATAAATATCTAATGTAAAAAAATGTTAGTGTACTAAGTGAAATGTTTCTATAAGCTTCCACTAAGAATCAACCATGACTAATTTCCATCTAATTCTGTATTTACCGTAAATAAATAAAACCCTAATTATCTAAACTATTGTATGTGTCTCATACACCCATGTACAATGTATCATCAAGCATGATACAAAGAAAGCTAAATAATATATATCACATATGTATTAAATGCACAAATGAGAAAAAAGAAATGCTTAAGTGAGCTAATATTAGTTAATGTAAAATTAATATATCAAATATTTAATCATACATTAAATTATTAAATCAACACTTGATTTAATAATCTAACTATATCACATACAACCGACTAATATCATTTGTATCAACTTATCGAATCAACACTTGATTCGATAACCCGGCTATATCACATATAACCGACCGATATCACATATCGCGAGATTAGAATACTGTATCACATACGCGTTTTAATCTCGGTCCCGCATATATCTTATATGTGCTCCTACTTCGTTTCTCTTGAGCGAGGAAACCTCCGTGTAGGACTCTAAAGACTCGTCAATACGCCGGCAATAGGTGATGATCATATCAGTCACCCATAACCCGCCAGCGGTACTAGCTGGATGTAACGGCTATCCGGGTATTGAGCGATCAGAATATCAACAATCAAGCCTGCTCATACTCCTGTGAATCCAATAAGTTACACTACCGTACAGTCCGGTCTCTTCGTATGATATGTCGCATATCCAGCTTGGGGGTGGTAAACGTCAGACCCTAATAGCTTGATAAGTCATGCCGATGTCAGACCCATAACGGTTCGAGAAACTACTGATAACACTTACCAGTAAACCTCAGCAATCCTGACCAGGGATTTCCTGTTATGGCCAATCGAGCATAGTGCAACATCAACCCCCAATACCGGGAGAGACGAAATCCTCTCCTATCGCTCATTGCCTCCATGTGACTAGGGACTATACCAAAAACCACCGTTTTGCACATTCTCTTAAACATGGTAATGTGGAAATCAAAGCACAGTGGGAATCATGTTAGTTGTATGTATGCCCTAGAGGCCAGTATTGTACAGATTATGTATATTATATTGGATGCTTGGACATATATAGAGATGACTTTCTTGCTCGACATGATAGTATGCTATCTGGTTGCCATTTATCTTAACATGTACACTAGTCTCTTTATACTGTCTTATAGTTACATGTTGGTAAAGCCCTTAGGATTTGTACTTGACTACATGGACTATGATGCAGATCATACTAGTGGGGACATGGTAGTCCATAAGTACATCCTTCAAGGTCCCTAGTCGTGGGTGTATCGAGACGGGGCATCGATATACCAGAGTAGACTAGCGTGTACGCTTCTCGACCCATGTGATGGGCGATGGATGATCCCATATCCATTGGTGTTTGACATCAGAGATGGTATACGGGTGCTCAGTGGAGACTGGGTACACTGGACGGACTCGCCGAGAACTCCCAGATGGTATTATACCTCACGTCAGATGGCAGTTCTCAGGTGACACTTGTACAGGTTAGTCTGTAGACCCGAGATCGTCATAGAGTCTTGTGTGGTTCCCACTGTGCTTTGATCTCCACCTTACCACGTCCATGCGGGCGTGCAAAACGGTGGTCTTTGGGTACAGTCCCGAGTCACATGGAGGCAATGAGCGATAGGAGGGGTTTCGTCTCTCCCGGTATTGGGAGTTGATGTTGCGCAATGCTCGATTGGCCGTAACAGGGAAGTCCCTGGCCAGGGCTGATCAGAGATTTGCTGGTAAGTGTTACCAGTAGTTTCTCGACCCGTTACGAGCCTCACATCGGCACGACTTATCGGGTTATTGGGGTCTGACGTATACCACCCCTAGACTTGATATGCGACGTATCAGACGAAGAGACTTGACTGTATGGTAAGTGTTACTGGTCGGATTCGCAGGAGTGTGAGCGGACTAGCTCATCGATCTTCTGATCGCTCAATACCCGGGTGGCCGTTACGTTTAGCAGACCACTTGCGGCTTGTGGGTGCTTGATATGATCATCATCTGCTACCGGCGTATTGACGAGTCTTTAGAGTCCTACACAGAGGTTTCCTGGTTCAAGCGAAACGAAATAGGAGCGCATATGAGATATGTGCAGGACCGAGAATAATGCGTGTATGTGATACCGCATTTCATTCTCGCGATATATGTTTCGATTGGTTATATTCGATATGACCTAGTTATCGAATCATTGATTCGATAAATCGATGCATTGAATACTAGTCGGTTATGTGCGACATGACCGGATCATTGAATCAAGTGTTGATTTAATGATTTAATGTATAATTATATATATTTGATATATTACTTTGCATTAACTAGTATTGGTTCACTTTAAACGGATTTTTCTCACTTGGATTGCACATTGTATATGTGATATACTTTTGTGCTCTTTTTAGTATCATGTTTGATGATGCTTGCTCTTTTGGTTAAGTGTGAAGAATTAAATTTAGGTTAAGTAAATGGTTAGGGTTCCTAATTATTCTTTCTTTTATCATTTATTATTTTGGATTAAAAGAAAAGGATAAGAAAACAAAAAGGGTTGCTTTCTTCTTGAAGTTTGGTGAAGCTTCATGAAGCTTGACTAAAGTGACCATTTTTGTCCTCATTCCTAACCCTAACCATATATCTAACCTTAGTAAACTCTCTACACTTAACCATGGTGCAAATTATGATAAGTATTGTTTTCTTTTCATTTTAAAAAACACTTATCATAAATCTATCTCATCTTCTTCTTCATTCTTCAAAGAAAAAGCTTGAGGCCTTTAATGGCAACTTCATTTCTAGTGAGAGATATCCAAATCTAAAGTGAACCCATCTCCTATTTCTTCATCCTCTACCTCTTGCCAAGTGGTTTTGGGTGTTCTCTTCACAAGTTTCACAACTTTGTGAAGTCGGAGCTTGAACTAGTGCAACCTCGACGTAGATCGTCTTTGACACAAAGCCGACGAGCTATTCCGCTTGCTTTCCCGATGAAGCCGATGATCAAGTCGAGGATTCATGATGGACAGCGAGGACATGACGTTGCGGAGCCGTGGAGGTGGAAATCCGGATCTACAAAGGTTGTATATCCGTATCATAGTAGTTAACTGTTAACTAGCTTTCTATTTCGCCTAAACATCTAGTTAAAGATCCGTAGTCTAGGGTTCCTCGGCACTAAAAATTTTAATTTGGCATGTTCGATGCCTTGTGAGAACCCACTAGGGTGCCTAGGAACCTTTCACTGGTATCAGAGCCTAGCTAGAGCTTTAGGCGAAGTCCCGACGCAGTTTGACGTCCGAACGAACACGAAACCCAAATACTTTAGAGCTCTCTGGACATTTTCATAAATCTGGGATTTTTTGATATTAAAAATGTCTAAAAAATTCAGCATAGAATTCTAAACATTACTGTACAAAACGTTTCCCTAAACTGTTCATTATGCCGCGGAAGCGCGGCAGAAGCATGCCTTCTGCCGCCCTTCCGCGGTCAAATGATGACATCATCCCATTTTTTTTGTACAGTAATACCTGATAAATTCTGGTGAGTTTTATGGGTATTTTTAAATTAATTTAAAGGTTGAGTGCTCTGGAGTTATATTGGGAATCGATGAATTCAATCGGAAAATCAAACTTTGTCTAAGTGTTTTTCCAGATAATTGTAGAATATGTTAAAGAGTTCGACCGGATATAATTACCCAGGTTTTCCCCTGCCGGGATATCCAAGTGTTGGATTATTGTGTGGTTAAAAGACGTTCTGAGTAGTGCAAGTAATGCGATGGTCCCTCTAGAAGACAACAAACCTTAACTCGATTATGTGACCGTCTTGAACTGCCCTTTGAACCTTCGGGTTTGGGGCAGTACGGCGTGCCACATGTGAGGCGTTGGCTTGACCCTTCTACGGCTGGACCGTCGGTACTGAGGTATGAAGTGAATGTCTTTGAGCCTATTTCATGTGTTGATCGGTGTCGGGAAAACTTGGGTGTTCGAATGTTCGATCGGAAAGTTTGATATATTCTATTTATCCGGAATTGGATACAGTAATTGGAATTCACAAACAGTTATGAGATAACTGGATGATTGTTATAAATCTAGCAGTTTAGTCCCATATGATATTGAAAAGAGTTTTCGATAATGAGACTAAAATGCGGGATTTATATCTGTTAGGCATGTGATGTCTAAAGAGATTGCGGATTCCAATTGTTGTAGTTTTACACTTTCTTTTCTGTGACCGTAAGTGTAGTATGTTCATATCGCCGGTTTCGTTGCTATACGTCAACGACAATTGGGGTATGCATACTTACTTACGTTGATGACATGTGATGTTATGTGTTGCTGGATATGTTATATTGGATCGTCGTATTCGAATAGCCGGGAGTTTTTTTATGTGAGATGAGTGTTTTTCATTTTCATTCATGTAAAAACTTGTATGTAATATTCTTTTATTCGGGGCACTTCCAGGATGCGGGAATTGTCACCCTTTGTATATTATTTACTTTTCTGCACTAGGATAGACCCAAGGAGGGGAGCACAAGTAACCGGGTTCTGGGGTCCAGTGGGAGACCTGTTGGAGATAGTGCCCTCAGAGTCAATTATTGGATCACAGGCACGTGATTGCAATGATTGAGGGGAGGACCTGTCCCAGTAGGACAGTCTTACTCGAGATGATAGTATGCTATCTGGTTTATCTTTATCATCGTGTACTGCTTTAGGTGACCTTTCGAGTCGCTATTACACGTTGATAAAGCCCCTAGGATTCTTGCTTGACCACCAGCAGTATGAGGGCGATCATATAAGTGGGAGCTGGGGGTCTATAAGCACATCCTTAAAAGGTCCCTAGTCGTGGGAGATTCGAGACAGGGCATCGTTTCTCCAGAGTAGACTAGTGTATACAGTCGAGACCCCGACGAGGGGCGGTGGCCGGTCTCACAAGCCACTGGTGTCAGTTGGTTCACCTAAGATGTATACAGGTGCTCATTGGGTTATGAGTACACCGGACAGGACTCGCCGGGAACCTGCTAGTTGGGATATACCAGACGTCAGATAGCAGTTCCCAGGTGACATGTGTACAGGTTAGTTCATCGACCTGGGATCGTCATTTGTCTCATGTGAGTTCCCACTGTACTTTGATTACTACCCTACCACGGCTCAAAGGAGTCGTGCAAACAGGTTTTAGTTGGGTACAGTCCCGAGCCACATGGAGGCAGTGAGCGGATCTGCAGGGGTTCGTCTCTCCCGGTATTGGGGGTGAGGTCGTGCTGTGTCTAGGAGAGCCAGAACATGAAAAGTCCTTGGCCAAGGCAGGAGATTTGCTGGTAGGTATTCCAGTAGTATCTCAGGGTGTTCTGGGCTACACTCCGACACGACTTGTACCGTTTTTGGGGGTCTGACTTTTACCAACCCCCTAGGCCCGCCATGCGATACTCATAGACGAACGGACCGGACTGTACGGATATTGTCACTGACAGGCTCAGTAGGGTGTCAGGATGAGTTCGCTCATCGACGTCCCTTTTGGTCAATACCTGGTGGCCCGTCACGTATTGGCTTATACCTCTGACGTGCTAGTGGTTAAATCCACAGCCAAGGTATTGACGAGTCTTTAGAGTCCACCACACTCAGTTACTCAAGTTTCGGGCGAAACGCTGTAGAGGCCGTATGGAGATATGGCAGGGTTCGATCAGATACGTGCGGTATTGCACGGATCGTGATCGGACGGTTTTTACTAGCCGGCTTTGGCTTAAGCCGGATTCTAGTATTTGATAGTGTAGTTTTATCTCTTTGCATTTGTGTTCAGTGAGAATACAAATGCGGGCATGTATTTGCAGTAGCGGGGTTTTCCTGTAATTTATTACGGGATCGGTTTTTTGGGGTTGCCAGTTTGCATTCCGTTCCGGCCGGTTTTCTCTTTTTCCTTCCCGGTCGGACTTTTCGTTGGAGGGGGTTAATTGCAAGTTTGCAATTAACTTAGTTGTGAGGGGTTTTCTTGCATATGTGGCTTCATAATCATGAGATTCCCTTTTGGTCTATTCCATAGCTTTTCATATGATGGTGCTTTGATTTGTTGAGAAAAGAAATTTGGTGTGACTTATTTCTCATACATTCACTCCCCTTCTTCTCTTGGTTTTTTAATTAATCATTTCTTTTTTTATCCCACCCTCTATTCTATGGGCCGGCCACTGTTTGTAATGGAGTGAGGTTTTAATTTTGTGTGAAAGAATTTATTCCTTAATGGAATTTCGTGGGTCCCCCTCCCATGGTGTGTGTGTGCTGATGGTTTGTGAAAAAGGGGAAATTCATTTGGGTTGCATAATATTAATTCATGCACACTATATACTTGTTTTCCAGTGAGAAATTTGAGAGCTTTTGCTTCATTTCATTTTCCAGCAAGCACATAATTGCTTTGGCCAAGCTCATTTACTTGCATGCTCCATTTTTCCCTCAAGGATCCATGGAAAATTCTTGTGCAAAATTCCTCCAACAAGGCAACCTCATAAACCCCAAGTGAGACATGATTACTACACTATTCTACAGCATCTCTTGGACGCGTCGGCTAGCCAACTTCGCGCCCGAGTTGTCTCGGTCAAGAGGTGGGAGCCCGTAAAAGATTCCGGCTACGTGGTGCCCCTTTCCGACGAGCGAGGAGGTGACGGAGATTCCGCGGGAGATCGGAGTGGAGACGAAGACCGAAGGACACGGATCGCTTGGTATAGCATCTCTACTCTTTTCTTTTTGCTAGCTAGCTAGGTTAATGGCCCGATCCGGGTAAAAAGTCCGCGGTGGTGCCGTTTTGCAAAGTTCGCAAAGTTTTTGTTTCCGCATTTCCGGCGTCGGTTCGACGGCCGGGGCGCCCCCGCGGGCTTACATTGGTATCAGAGCCACGCCATTAACTTAGCCTAGCATGGTCTAGTGTGTTTAAAACCCGATCGGACAAAATCCCCAAAATCCGTATTTACCATGCATATGTTTCTGTCGAAATTTTTTCAAGCTCCAAAAATTTTTCAGGTCACTGCAGAAACACAAGCATGAAATTCTAAGACATCTGGTAAAATTTGGTGCAACGATCTCTTAGTACGGCCGCGGAAACGCGGCCAAACCCCTGGTTTGGCCGCGGTTCCGCGGTGGGAATATGTGAACATTGCACTAAAATTTCCCAGTAAGTCTTATACTAGGAAATAGGGGTTTTGGGATATTATTTTAGGGCCCAGATTTTCTGTAAGTGCTACAGTACTGCTTGGGGCCCACTTTGATAAATTTGTTCGATCGGATATTTTAAACATGCTAGTTCACAGTATTTACTTTATATCTGCGACCGTGAATGTCACTTGATCGGTAAATCCCGTCTAACTGCTATAGCCCGGTTAGACGGATTTGCGAACGTGACTTTCACGTTGATGTTCTGTGATTGTACTGTGTTGTTGCGGATCGGTCGTGGGGGATAGCCTGGTTGCAGTGGTAGTACAGTTCTGTTTTATTATGTACATTTGATATTGCGGGGCGAGCGTCCGACATGTGGACTGCCGTCACTGCCTATATGTATTATTATTTTGGGGCACGACCTGGTTGCGGTCGATGTACCCGTTGTATGTATATTTTACTTTCTGTACTAGGATTACCCCACGGAGGGGTGCACGGGTAGCCGGGTTCTGGAGGGCAACAAGCCCGCATCTCATGGCATTGAGCCGGAGGGGGCTTCACTCTAGAATTGGCGGGCTATTCGCCGCACTCGTAGGGGGTATAGGGTTGACCCAGGAGGGGTGCCCAAGTTACCGGATTCCGTGAAGTGCTGGGTGGTCCATTCACGGTGCTGAAGGGGGCTGCCTCGCTTCAGGTTTTGGCGGGTGACTTGCCGCGCCCGTAGGGGTCTAGGATTTTCATTGCACAGGCCATCCACACGACCAGGGGAACGTCGGGTTTCAGCGGCTCTGTGAAACCCGGGGATCCCAGATATCTGTATTGATCTGTGTTGCTATACATTTCTGTGTTGCTGCGTTTTTATCACGCCTTGAGCGAATGCTATATATTGGTATATATATATTAGTAGATGTTGTATATGTTTTTCATCCGCGCTAGTCCAGTCCCCGCTCTGTCGTTAGTTAGCTAACCTAACGGGTGATGACGGGACCCAGTGGCGAATGCGGATGGCATATACGTACATCAGTATATTTTCGTTCATTGTGGTGTGATCAATTGATGGGACTGCATTGATTCGGATCAATGCAAGTTAAACAAACCTAATCTGATGTTGTTGGAACACTTTTTCAAAAAGCTGTTATTGCAAGGGCGTTCTCTTTTGTTTTGCACAGTGGTATTCAGTTGGAATATCCTGCTCCTCAGTCGACGAGGCAAGGGCCGAGATCCCTTCACCGGGAGTGACCCCTTGGACAAAAGTTTGCGTCAGGGCAGTAACTTCATTATAGCCGATTACTTTTGCTTTGCATCGTGGTATTCATTTGGAATATCCTGCACCTCATTCTACGGGGAAAGAGCCGAGATCCCTTCACCGGGAGTGACCTCTTTAGCAAAGGTTTTCGTCACTATATTTTTAAAAGCTATCAGTTCCTTCAACGATATCAAGTTCATTACGTTAAAGGTTTTCGCCAGAAACCATTCGTAACCCTCCGTCATTTCATATGGATGGTCAATAGTATTCAAGCTGTGTATGTTGGCCAAAGTCAAGGCACAGTGTTTGGTAGCTGTTGGGTATTCATATGCAGCATAGATAGATGCGTTGGTTTGGGACAGTCGTACTGCCATTTTGGCCAAAGTCAAGGGTATGTACGGGTGGGTTCAAATTAACCAGGAAAATGACGGGTAGAACTTGACATGTGACTTATGATATGTTGGCCAAAGTCAAGGTCATAAGAGCATGGGGTAGAAATCCACATCGGGAGTTTCAAAAGTACTGAAACTTGCCAGATATGCGCATACCTTCTGGAGTGTGATAACGTGAGCGGATTCCGTCACGTTATCATGCGATGAGAGTTGGATCCCGATTCCCACTGATGAGTTGGTTTACTCCTCGGGTTATCCCGGCTAATTCTTCTTTCAGGTTTGGGGAAGAATTTGACGTTACAGTGGGAGGTTTCCAGATTAGATAAAGTGACAACCATTCTGATCTAGGTTAGAGTGCACGCTGAGTGTTTCTTTTCTCTCTCTCTCTGGCAGCGACCATTGACCCGACCCTAGACTATGACTTAGTGACCAAGTTGACCGAACCTTCCTAACACTGGTTTTTGGATTGTCAGAGTTGCAGACCTTTTTGCCACTCCTACTTTTACTCTTTTCTCCGGGACACCCCGTATTACTACGAACGTCCACTTCCATTGGACAAAACCATCGTATGGTTATATACGAACTCGAAGGACTTCGAGGATGGTTTCCGGTTCTGGAGAAAACGAATAGGACTATTCAGTTGTCTTTTCTTTTTTCCTTCTCTCAGGTTGCGAGTACTCCTTGGTTTAGGAGTAGTACACCTATTACGCAAATTAGATAGTCTTCTTCCAGACCCTAGGCTGGTGCCGACCGGTAGGGAATGAAGAAAGTCAATTAGCCTAAACGGTGTACAGAAGGTATTAAGTTCAGACAAAGCAAGGGATTAGTAAGAGGGCAAAGTAAATTGCGACTGCTATTCACGACCAAACCATGTACTTCTTTGTCAATCCTAAATCACCTATGAATTAAGTTCATTCGGTTGTCTTTTATCCTCACCTTCTCTCGCATTGCGAGTGTTCCTAGGATCAGGACAGTACACCCATTATGCTTATTGGATAGTCTTCTTCCAAACCATAGGCTGGTGCCGAACGGTAGGGAAGGAAGAAAACCATTTGGCCTAAAGGGGTGTACAGAAGGTAATGACTAAAGACATGTAAAGGGATTTGGAGAGATGGCAAAGAATTATACGGTTATAGTTGTGAATCTGGATAATGGAAGAGGCATTACTAGGAATACCAGGATACCCCATCGAAACATTGCAATGTTTCAGTTTCACTGTGTACTGTTAAAAGAAAACTGATTTCCCAATTAGACACTTGCTCCAGGGTATGTATTTACCAGGTATGAGTCTCACGTCTGTATGGTTTTACAGATGATGAGTGGGAGTAAGTTATTGGGAATTAGGTGACCTTTCTCATTATATCGGGATTCATGATATTTGAGGAAGCCACCTGGGTTGTTTGCCGGTCGGCAAATATTTGGTTTTGAATATCCATTGTTGTGCACCAATTTCAAATTGATATATCTGTACGTCTATTTTTATAGAGTGAGACATATCTTTTTTGAAATTATGTCTATGACATTTACCTATACCAGTGGATGGTTAGGTAAGGAGCATTGAACAGCGGTGTAATTCTTCTTAACCAAAAGTACAGTTTTCAACCTACGACACACAGTGAATGAGTCACTAGACTCAGGGGACTTATACAGAGTATTGTATATTGTCCAGTGTCCATTAGGACGGAGGGGTTGGTCCTCGTACTATATTCTGTTTACTTATGACTTCTCTAGTTCTTAGACATGTGTTTCGTAGAAACACAGGGTCTAAGTTTTGAGGAGTTATAGGTATAAGAGTAAAGTAGAGAACCAAGCATTGCAAGTATCGGGATTCTTCAAGGTGATCGAAGAGTAGATATTTGTGAATGGTATTCAGTTGATAGTAATGATTAAGAGAACTAACTTCTCTTTCAGGTTACTCATAATTGGAAGTACTCCTAAGTTGAGTAACGCTGATCGGCCTCTCTTCCATTTACTTGACATGCACTGGAGACAGCTGCATGATTTGAATCTGGTTCAATTAAATCAGTGCCTCTGGTTCTTGGATATAGAACAGTTCATATCTTGACATTGTTAAGATACGGGGAGTTGTCCGGCTTATGCTTAAAACCAGACACTGGACAACTCAAGGCACGTTTCAGTAGTGGCTGTTTGTGGGTTGACCCGGGCTATGACGAGGGTTGACTTTCTACCATCTGGAAGATCAATAGTGATATTGTTCTTGACTCGCCACAGTTTTATCAAAAATGGATTTTTTCAGAAAAACAGTAGTGGGAGTATGGTAGAACTGGAAGTGATTCCAGAACCGCAAACGATTACTGAAGATTTGATTAGAACCTAAAGATTCAATCTGGTTTGACATTCCATTGGCCACTCCGCAAATACGGTGGGTAACCTCAGGCACTCGAGAGGTACTTCGGTATGCTCAAGGACGGTGGCAGGGAGGTTCTTGTTTACCCACACTTGCCATTGCTGTTGTTCCAGGCTGCGAGACCTGGCGCGAGGATGAGTATAGCGTCATTCTAAACTAGCTTTAGAAGTGTACGCCTATATGACTCTGCCAGAGGGTTGTCGTAGTCAGTGGGAGCAGCGGAAGCATTGGTGGACATCAAGCTTATGTCTATTTATAGACTATAGCAGATATTGCGGAGATAGATCATCTATTTCTGATGTGACAGTCATAGGTTTGACTTCATCAGAATAGGGGATGGATCTGTTAAGAAGGTTGTAGAGTGTGATGTCCTGGTATTTGATGACATACACAGAGTAGGAAGTGATATTCCTATACTACGATCGGTTATACTTTGGTCCTCACACAGTAGTTTCTCCACATAGGACTTGGATATTATATCAGACATTCTGGTTGCTAGATCTATGGTTTTAGATCTAGATTTGGGTGGTTTCCCAATCTGGGTACTTTGACCGCATTCTATGAGTATTTAGAATGGACGACTCCTGGCACGGTAGTGTACCTGCAGGTGATGGAGTCACCCTCTCTAAAGGTGTCTTACAGACTAAAGGGGAGAGGGATACGCATGATTGACAGATCACTTGCTTAGGCAATTGAGTCAATCATGAGATGTCAAGTACCACACCAGATGTTGTTCTTGCAGTAGGTGCAATAAGTTGATATTGATCCAATCCTGGAGAAACAGTCGGAAGCAGTTTTAGAACATAAGTTGATGTTCTAGGGAATTGATGACGGCAGCCTCCTTTACGAGACGGTTATCATTCCAGGCTTCCAAGGTGACCTGGATGGCAGAGTGGCTGTCAGAGTTATAGTTTTTCCCTCTGACGAGGGGCAGTATTTTGGACAGATGGTCCAAGTGGAAACTGAGGGAAGGCATGGCGCAGGATACTGAATAAGTTCAGTTGACGATACAGTCTAAGAAGTTTGGATTTGGAGTTCACTTATGAGCTAGGTCCCATCAGACATCCAGACATTCTAGGACAGGTATTGCTCATTTCGGGAGATAGTTTTCTCTGCGAACATGAGATATAGAGAGACATAGAAAGAAACACCAAAGCGGATCCACTCACTGAGGCTATTCCTCGAACGCAATAGTTTCGCAAACGAGCTTTGTGAGACTGACTAGTAGAGGAGTTGGGTGTTGGGTATCACACGGGCTGTGAGTATGCGACATCGCAATAATTAGCCTCGAGTGCAAGTGGGAGATTGTTGGAGATAGTGCCCTCAGAGTCAATTATTGGATCACAGGCACGTGATTGCAATGATTGAGGGGAGGACCTGTCCCAGTAGGACAGTCTTACTCGAGATGATAGTATGCTATCTGGTTTATCTTTATCATCGTGTACTGCTTTAGGTGACCTTTCGAGTCGCTATTACACGTTGATAAAGCCCCTAGGATTCTTGCTTGACCACCAGCAGTATGAGGGCGATCATATAAGTGGGAGCTGGGGGTCTATAAGCACATCCTTAAAAGGTCCCTAGTCGTGGGAGATTCGAGACAGGGCATCGTTTCTCCAGAGTAGACTAGTGTATACAGTCGAGCCCCCGATGAGGGGCGGTGGCCGGTCTCACAAGCCACTGGTGTCAGTTGGTTCACCTAAGATGTATACAGGTGCTTATTGGGTTATGAGTACACCGGACAGGACTCGCCGGGAACCTGCTAGTTGGGATATACCAGACGTCAGATAGCAGTTCCCAGGTGACATGTGTACAGGTTAGTTCATCGACCTGGGATCGTCATTTGTCTCGTGTGAGTTCCCACTGTACTTTGATTACTACCCTACCACGGCTCAAAGGAGTCGTGCAAACAGGTTTTAGTTGGGTACAGTCCCGAGCCACATGGAGGCAGTGAGCGGATCTGCAGGGGTTCGTCTCTCCCGGTATTGGGGGTGAGGTCGTGCTGTGTCTAGGAGAGCCAGAACATGAAAAGTCCTTGGCCAAGGCAGGAGATTTGCTGGTAGGTATTCCAGTAGTATCTCAGGGTGTTCTGGGCTACACTCCGACACGACTTGTACCGTTTTTGGGGGTCTGACTTTTACCAACCCCCTAGGCCCGCCATGCGATACTCATAGACGAACGGACCGGACTGTACGGATATTGTCACTGACAGGCTCAGTAGGGTGTCAGGATGAGTTCGCTCATCGACGTCCCTTTTGGTCAATACCTGGTGGCCCGTCACGTATTGGCTTATACCTCTGACGTGCTAGTGGTTAAATCCACAGCCAAGGTATTGACGAGTCTTTAGAGTCCACCACACTCAGTTACTCAAGTTTCGGGCGAAACGCTGTAGAGGCCGTATGGAGATATGGCAGGGTTCGATCAGATACGTGCGGTATTGCACGGATCGTAATCGGACGGTTTTTACTAGCCGGCTTTGGCTTAAGCCGGATTCTAGTATTTGATAGTGTAGTTTTATCTCTTTGCATTTGTGTTCAGTGAGAATACAAATGCGGGCATGTATTTGCAGTAGCGGGGTTTTCCTGTAATTTATTACGGGATCGGTTTTTTGGGGTTGCCAGTTTGCATTCCGTTCCGGCCGGTTTTCTCTTTTTCCTTCCCGGTCGGACTTTTCGTTGGAGGGGGTTAATTGCAAGTTTGCAATTAACTTAGTTGTGAGGGGTTTTCTTGCATATGTGGCTTCATAATCATGAGATTCCCTTTTGGTCTATTCCATAGCTTTTCATATGATGGTGCTTTGATTTGTTGAGAAAAGAAATTTGGTGTGACTTATTTCTCATACATTCACTCCCCTTCTTCTCTTGGTTTTTTAATTAATCATTTCTTTTTTTATCCCACCCTCTATTCTATGGGCCGGCCACTGTTTGTAATGGAGTGAGGTTTTAATTTTGTGTGAAAGAATTTATTCCTTAATGGAATTTCGTGGGTCCCCCTCCCATGGTGTGTGTGTGCTGATGGTTTGTGAAAAAGGGGAAATTCATTTGGGTTGCATAATATTAATTCATGCACACTATATACTTGTTTTCCAGTGAGAAATTTGAGAGCTTTTGCTTCATTTCATTTTCCAGCAAGCACATAATTGCTTTGGCCAAGCTCATTTACTTGCATGCTCCATTTTTCCCTCAAGGATCCATGGAAAATTCTTGTGCAAAATTCCTCCAACAAGGCAACCTCATAAACCCCAAGTGAGACATGATTACTACACTATTCTACAGCATCTCTTGGACGCGTCGGCTAGCCAACTTCGCGCCCGAGTTGTCTCGGTCAAGAGGTGGGAGCCCGTAAAAGATTCCGGCTACGTGGTGCCCCTTTCCGACGAGCGAGGAGGTGACGGAGATTCCGCGGGAGATCGGAGTGGAGACGAAGACCGAAGGACACGGATCGCTTGGTATAGCATCTCTACTCTTTTCTTTTTGCTAGCTAGCTAGGTTAATGGCCCGATCCGGGTAAAAAGTCCGCGGTGGTGCCGTTTTGCAAAGTTCGCAAAGTTTTTGTTTCCGCATTTCCGGCGTCGGTTCGACGGCCGGGGCGCCCCCGCGGGCTTACAAGACCAACTCGAGGTGTCGAGTCCGGGTCTCCTAACCCTAGAATTGGCAGGGTTGCTTGCCGCTCTCGTAGGGGTCTAGGGGTGTGGGATTGGCTATTCATCACGACCGTGGAATCCGTGTTTTATACTGGCTCGTATTGAAAACACGGACGTCCTAGTATATCCAATATTTCATATGTTTATTCTGCTGCGATATCTGTGATGGATTTAGTATATAGTATATATGATATATTATATAGACGTTACTTATGTTTTACACCCGCGCTAGCCCTGCCCTGCTCTGTCGTTAGTTACCTAACCTAACGGTGCACGAGGGGACATCGAGGCGAATGCGGATGGCATAAGTGTACATCATATCTATCTGTGATGTTTAGGTTTTTAAATGATGGGACTTCATTAATGTGATTAATGAAAGATAAGAAACCTAAGATGTTGTGGAATCGAATTTTAAAATAAAAAGGGTAGCTACAGTTCTTGCTTTGCACAGCGGTATATATGATATACCCCGCACCTTATTCGATGAGGAAAGGACCGAGATCCCTTCACCGGGAGTGACTCCTTTAGCAATAACTGGCAGATGCTACACACTCGGTTTGGTTTTGATTGCTTTTAAGAGTTTTTGCTTTGCACAGTGATATATATGATATATCCCGCACCTCATTCGACGAGGAAAGGACCGAGATCCCTTCGCCGGGAGTGACTCCTTTAGCAAAACTAGAAAAGCCTCAAAATCACTCCATTTCAAAACTTCATTTGATTCTACAACGATATCAAGTTCATTACGCTCATGGTTTTCAGAAAAACCTGGCGTAGCCCTCCGTCATTTCAGATGAGTAGTAGTTAGTATTCGTGCTACGTTTGTTGGCCTGCGTCAAGGCGTAGTGTGCGGTAGCTAACTAGTATTTATCTGCTTATGCATATGATGCAGATTGGATTAGGGTAGTCGTGCGACTTTGTTGGCCTGCGTCAAGGGTCGTACGGGTGGGTTTAATTCAATCAGGAAATGACGGGTTGAACTTGACTAGCGCACTATGGTTTGTTGGCCTGCGTCAAGGTCATAGGATGCTAGGGGCAAAATATTATCGGGAATTTCAAGTGTTGAAATTTGCAATGAGATTGCATACCTTCTATGAGATAGTTGGATCCCGATACCCACTGTGAGTAAGAGTTACTCCTGGGAGAGTTTTACACATTGCAATTAGCCGATCAAGTAGGTGTCTAGAAAGGTGTTAACGAGGTTACGCCTCTGGGAAAACGAGGTTTACAGTAATTAGGTTCGTGCGAAAGCACGGGGGACCTCCCTCAAAGTACCGACACTGGCCTGGCTGAAAGATTGGCGAACTTGTAGTGTGTAATTAATCCCGGCTAGTCTTTCCTTTTAGGGTTTGGAGGAAGATTTGATAAAAAGCAGTGGGAGCCATCCTGATTAGATAAGATAATAACCAATCTGATCTTGCACGAGCTTACGCTAAAGTGTTTTCTTCTCTCTCTCTCCAGGTAGCGACCATTTCATGCCTTAATAAAGATAATAAAATGGATGTATTGACCGAACCCGCATGTTATACTGTGCTGGGGAACGTTGGTTCCGTTCTTTCCTGTAAGAGTTATAGGACTGAACAGGATATAGGGGAATACCAGGATTCCCATGCCACCCGAATGAAGAAAGTACATGATGATGCATTTTCTTCGGGTGTGTTCGTTACTGAGAACTGTTTCTCCATTTGCTCTACGTCCTGGGTATTGGATACCGGGTCAGGATCCCATATATGTAATCAGTTACATGGGCTTAGGAAAGGTAGAGATCTTGGAGAAGGTGATAAAGACATTAGAGTCGGAAATGGTGCAATTGTTGCAGCTAAGACTGTCGGGGAATATCACCTTGTATTACCAACTGGTAATACATTGGTTCTGAACGAATGCTATTACATGCCGAACCTGATATGCAACATTATATCGGTTTCTTTATTAAGTAAAGAGGGATATAATTTTGTATTACAGGACAATGTTATGAACATTTTCCATAACCAAAAGTTGGTTGGATCAGGCACGTTGTGCAATGGCATTTATGTTCTAAACCAATCAACAGTCCTGAGCATAACAAACACACACAAGAGGAAGAGTTCTGAACTCAACGAATCCTTCTTGTGGCATTGTAGACTGGGTCACATCAATGCGACACGACTGGCTAAGTTGCATAAGGATGGATATTTAAATCCGTTTGAATTTTCATCCTATGACACTTGCCAGTCATGTCTCAAAGGCAAGATGACCAAAGCTCCGTTTACGGGACACGGAGAAAGAGTTACCGAACTCTTAGGACTGATACATAGTGATGTATGCGGTCCCATGTCTACACATGCCAGGAATGGTTCTTCGTACTTCATTACATTCACTGACGATCTCTCTAGATTCGGATATGTGTTCCTGATGAAACACAAATCAGAAGCTTTTGAGAAATTTAGAGAATATAAACAAGAAGTCGAGAACCAAACCGGAAAAAGTATTAAAATCCTTCGATCAGATCGGGGAGGTGAATACTTGAGCAATGAATTCCTGGACTTCCTAAAAGAGAATGGGATTCTCTCTCAGCTGACTCCTCCTTATACACCACAGCACAACGGTGTATCTGAACGAAGGAACCGCACCCTATTAGATATGGTGCGCTCTATGATGAGCACAGCTGAGTTGCCTATTTCCTTCTGGGGATATGCACTGGAAACAGCTGCAGACCTATTGAATATGGTTCCCACCAAAACCGTGCCGACCACTCCATATGAGATATGGAAAGGAAAGAGACCATATCTTAATTATGTTAAGATATGGGGTTGTCCGGCCTATGTGAAAACACAAAATCCGGACAAACTCGCGGCAAGGTCCATTCTGTGTAAGTTTATTGGATATCCCAAACATTCGCGAGGGTATATCTTCTACCACCCTGAGGAACAAAGAGTGTTTGTTTCTCGGCATGCCACCTTTTTAGAAAAGGAATTTCTTGAAAAAGAGATTAGTGGTCATGAGGTAGAACTGGAAGAGGTTCCAGCTGCACAAGCTACAACAGAAGATCTGGTGGAACCAGAGGATTCCATAGTTCCCGATGAACCCCAGCCACTCCGCCGATCTAGTAGGGTTCCTCGCCAACCTGAGAGATACTACGGTTTTCTCATGGACGGTGGGAGCGAGGATTGCATCATGGAGGATGATGACCCAACTAGCTTCGAGCAGGCCATCACGAGTGGGGACTCAGTGAAATGGCTGGATGCTATGCGGTCCGAGATGGATTCCATGTACACCAACAAAGTATGGACTTTGGAAGTTGCTCCTGAAGGGGTAAAACCCATTGGGAGCAAGTGGATCTTCAAGAAGAAACTTGGTGTAGATGGGAAAGTGGAGACTTTCAAAGCTAGACTTGTAGCAAAAGGTTTTCGTCAAAGACCAGGTGTGGACTATGACGAGACCTTTTCTCCAGTGGCTATGCTTAAATCCATCCGAATCATGCTTGCCATTGCTTCCTTTCATGACTACGAAATCTGGCAAATGGATGTTAAGACCGCCTTTCTAAATGGTGATTTAGAAGAGTGCGTGTACATGACTCAGCCAGAGGGCTTCGTAGACAGTGGGAGCAGCGGGAAGGTGTGCAAGCTGCTTAAATCCATTTATGGATTAAAGCAAGCATCGCGGAGTTGGAACATCTGCTTTGACGTCGTTATCAAAGAGTTTGATTTCGTCAAAAATCCAGATGAACCTTGTATCTACAAGAAGGTGGCAGAGAGTAAGGTTGTCTTCCTCGTATTGTACGTGGACGACATACTCTTGATAGGAAATGATATTCCTATGCTGCAATCGGTCAAGCTCTTCTTATCACAAAGATTCTCAATGAAAGATCTTGGTGATGCCTCCTGCATATTGGGAATTAGGATCTATAGAGATAGATCCAAACGGATTTTGGGATTGTCCCAATCCAGGTACATTGACACCATACTAAAGAGGTTTAGTATGGAAGAGTCCAAGCGTGGGAACTTACCCACGATCTCTGGAGTCACTCTCTCCAAAGAGATGTCTCCCAAGACTGATTTGGAGAGAGCTCGCATGCAAGGGATACCCTATGCTTCTGCAGTAGGCTCTATCATGTATGCGATGCTATGTACCAGACCCGATGTAGCATACTCACTAAGTGTAGTGAGTAGGTATCAAGCTGATCCTGGAGAGAGTCACTGGACAGCTGTGAAGAGCATTCTCAAGTACTTGCGAAGGACTAGAGATATGTTCTTGGTGTATGGTAACGGAGAACTCCAAGTGGAGTCCTTTACCGATTCCAGCTTCCAGAGTGATAAGGACGACTCTAAGTCGCAGTCGGGTTTTGTCTTTACCCTTTACGGAGGGGCGGTTAGCTGGAAGAGTTCCAAGCAGGAAACCGTGGCAGACTCGACGATGGAGGCTGAATACATCGCTGCCAACGATGCTGCTAAAGAAGCTGTTTGGATCAAGAAGTTCATTACTGAACTTGGAGTGGTTCCATCCATTGAGCATCCAATACCTTTGTATTGCGATAACAATGGAGCGGTGGCTTTGGCCAAGGAACCCAGGTCCCATCAGCGGTCCAGGCATATTCTGAGGCGGTATCACCTGATCCGGGAGATAGTTGATCGCCGGGAGATCGAGGTCAGGAGAGTTGACACGAAGAACAACACGGCGGATCCACTCACGAAGGCCATTCCCCAGATACAGTTTGAGAGACTCTTCGGGATGCTCGGTATGAGATACTACAGCAGCTGGCCCTAGTGCAAGTGGGAGATTGTTAGTTGTATGTATGCCCTAGAGGCCAGTATTGTACAGATTATGTATATTATATTGGATGCTTGGACATATATAGAGATGACTTTCTTGCTCGACATGATAGTATGCTATCTGGTTGCCATTTATCTTAACATGTACACTAGTCTCTTTATACTGTCTTATAGTTACATGTTGGTAAAGCCCTTAGGATTTGTACTTGACTACATGGACTATGATGCAGATCATACTAGTGGGGACATGGTAGTCCATAAGTACATCCTTCAAGGTCCCTAGTCGTGGGTGTATCGAGACGGGGCATCGATATACCAGAGTAGACTAGCGTGTACGCTTCTCGACCCATGTGATGGGCGATGGATGATCCCATATCCATTGGTGTTTGACATCAGAGATGGTATACGGGTGCTCAGTGGAGACTGGGTACACTGGACGGACTCGCCGAGAACTCCCAGATGGTATTATACCTCACGTCAGATGGCAGTTCTCAGGTGACACTTGTACAGGTTAGTCTGTAGACCCGAGATCGTCATAGAGTCTTGTGTGGTTCCCACTGTGCTTTGATCTCCACCTTACCACGTCCATGCGGGCGTGCAAAACGGTGGTCTTTGGGTACAGTCCCGAGTCACATGGAGGCAATGAGCGATAGGAGGGGTTTCGTCTCTCCCGGTATTAGGAGTTGATGTTGCGCAGTGCTCGATTGGCCGTAACAGGGAAGTCCCTGGCCAGGGCTGATCAGAGATTTGCTGGTAAGTGTTACCAGTAGTTTCTCGACCCGTTACGAGCCTCACATCGGCACGACTTATCGGGTTATTGGGGTCTGACGTATACCACCCCTAGACTTGATATGCGACGTATCAGACGAAGAGACTTGACTGTATGGTAAGTGTTACTGGTCGGATTCGCAGGAGTGTGAGCGGACTAGCTCGTCGATCTTCTGATCGCTCAATACCCGGGTGGCCGTTACGTTTAGCAGACCACTTGCGGCTTGTGGGTGCTTGATATGATCATCATCTGCTACCGGCGTATTGACGAGTCTTTAGAGTCCTACACAGAGGTTTCCTGGTTCAAGCGAAACGAAATAGGAGCGCATATGAGATATGTGCAGGACCGAGAATAATGCGTGTATGTGATACCGCATTTCATTCTCGCGATATATGTTTCGATTGGTTATATTCGATATGACCTAGTTATCGAATCATTGATTCGATAAATCGATGCATTGAATACTAGTCGGTTATGTGCGACATGACCGGATCATTGAATCAAGTGTTGATTTAATGATTTAATGTATAATTATATATATTTGATATATTACTTTGCATTAACTAGTATTGGTTCACTTTAAACGGATTTTTCTCACTTGGATTGCACATTGTATATGTGATATACTTTTGTGCACTTTTTAGTATCATGTTTGATGATGCTTGCTCTTTTGGTTAAGTGTGAAGAATTAAATTTAGGTTAAGTAAATGGTTAGGGTTCCTAATTATTCTTTCTTTTATCATTTATTATTTTGGATTAAAAGAAAAGGATAAGAAAACAAAAAGGGTTGCTTTCTTCTTGAAGTTTGGTGAAGCTTCATGAAGCTTGACTAAAGTGACCATTTTTGTCCTCATTCCTAACCCTAACCATATATCTAACCTTAGTAAACTCTCTACACTTAACCATGGTGCAAATTATGATAAGTATTGTTTTCTTTTCATTTTAAAAAACACTTATCATAAATCTATCTCATCTTCTTCTTCATTCTTCAAAGAAAAAGCTTGAGGCCTTTAATGGCAACTTCATTTCTAGTGAGAGATATCCAAATCTAAAGTGAACCCATCTCCTATTTCTTCATCCTCTACCTCTTGCCAAGTGGTTTTGGGTGTTCTCTTCACAAGTTTCACAACTTTGTGAAGTCGGAGCTTGAACTAGTGCAACCTCGACGTAGATCGTCTTTGACACAAAGCCGACGAGCTATTCCGCTTGCTTTCCCGATGAAGCCGATGATCGAGTCGAGGATTCATGATGGACAGCGAGGGCATGACGTTGCGGAGCCGTGGAGGTGGAAATCCGGATCTACAAAGGTTGTATATCCGTATCATAGTTGTTAACTGTTAACTAGCTTTCTATTTCGCCTAAACATCTAGTTAAAGATCCGTAGTCTAGGGTTTCTCGGCACTAAAAATTTTAATTTGGCATGTTCGATGCCTTGTGAGAACCCACTAGGGTGCCTAGGAACCTTTCAAATCACACAAGACTCTATGACTATCTCGGGTCTACAGACTAACCTGTACTAGTGTCACCAGAGAACTGCTATCTGACGTGAGGTATAATACCATCTAAGAGTTCTCGACGAGTCATGTTCAGTGTACCCAATCTCCACTCAGCACCCGTATACAATCTTTGATGTCAAACACCAATGGTTGTGGGATCATCCATCGCCCATCATATGGGTCAAGAAACGTATACGCTAGTCTACTCAGGAATATCGATGCCTCGTTTCGATACTCCCACGACTAAGAACAATTGAAGGGTGTACTTATAGACTACCCTGGCCCCACTATTATGAGCTGCATCATAATCCTAGTAGTCAAGTACACATCCTAAGGGCTTTATCAACATATAACAGATAGATAATAAGTGTAGATGTTAAGATAAAGAGCAACCAGATAGCATACTATCATGTCAAGCAAGAAATTCCTCCCTATATATTTCCAAGCATCCATTAAAATATACATCACATGTATAATAATGGCCTCTAGGGCATACATACAACTAACAATATCCTAGTGTGGTTTAGAATAGAACTAGTGTGGTTTAGAATAGAACTAGTGTAGTTTAGCGATGTTAGAAATTTCCAAGATGAGGTTTAGTGTATATTGTGAGTTGTGATGGTGTAATTGAGGTGTAGTAAGTGTTTAGCATGACCCTAGTGATGTTTGCTGGCCTGAACCAGAGACTTGAAACTATCCATGAACTTTGAATGTTTCCGATGTCGGTTTCATGGGTTTTGAGGACTAATTGGAATCTGGAGCAACTAGGGATAATTATAAGAAAATATAACAACTACATTGACCTAGTTAGACCCCTAGAAGATCACCACAGAAGTACAACACCCAATTCCTTTAATTGGGCCGACGATGCCTGGCATTCTTGATGTCTCGTGTTCATAACATAATATTGCATTTTGTATTCCCCATTCTTATGCATTTTACAATAAAAACAGGTGCTTTTGACCCATGTCTGCTACATGTTACAGGTTACAGGTTCTTGGCGCGAAAACAGTGAAAAACACAAAAGACGACACAAAAGAAGGATTTTTGACCAACAAATAGGAAGATCTTAGTAAAGCTCGGCAGAAGAACGGTTCACCATCAACAAGGCGACGCAAGATCCAAATTGTCATGGCAAACGGTTAAAGGATCGGTACAAGTGTTCACTGAAGTTCTGGAATCTCTGCAGAAGCCCAAATGGAAAAAGAAATAAAGAAGCAAGAAGCCCAGAAGAACCAAACCAAGCCCAAGAAAAATCATATGATGATCCCATCATTGGGCCGTGGAACCGCGGCCCAAGAGCGCCCATGCCGCGGTTCCGCGGCGATTTGAAACCCTAGTGCGCAGGAAATTTTACCATAATTTGTGGCGGCTTTGGAAAGATTTTTCTAGGGGTATATTTGTAATTGTAGACATGCGAATCAGCTGTAGCCCTAGGGTTTCTATGTCCTATAAATAGAACCCAAGACCTTGTATTTTCTTATGCCTCTACTCATGAATAAAATTCTGTTTTCTTGAAGTTAGAGTGCATCAAAAGTAAGTAGGTTATTTTCCTTGCAGTAGTTGTAGTTTTTCATATCTGCTCTTATTTTCTCGCCTTAGTTAATTTAGTTTAGCTTTCATTAACTTGCAATCGATGTTTTCCCTCTTTAATAAAATCATGTCTTTCTTCATCCCTTCAATGAGCGAGTAGTTTCCTCGCTTGTTAGGGTTAGGAATAGGGAAGGATTTGAGAGACGAAGATCTCTCATCTCTTTTCTTGCTAAACTTTTATGAACATTAGAACTCCATGCATACCTTTTTATTCCGCTCCCTACGGCACTTTTTACCCGCAAGGTAACGGTGATTCCGTAGTCTAAAGGCCCGGATCTTAAGGTTTTCCATGGAGGTTAGGGTAAAGATTAAGAAAGGAAGGACAAGGATCTAGAGGAAGAATCAATCTTCCCAATCATCCTAATCCCCTTTGTTAAGATTTACCATAACACTAATATTATACATTTAATTAATAGCAATGGAAAGAGATGTAGATCTTTGTTTACCAAATTTTCCCTAGACCTAATCCTAGCAAGTTTCTAATCCTAGTTTCATACAACTTCAATTTTTAGGTATAATTATAAATCCAAACACCATTTGGAATTAACTCGTAAGAACTTAAAGGAGATTTACACATCCCTGTGGACCGACCCGTATTCACCGGCTAGCTTCATGCGACGCCGTTTTTGATTGCGGTAAATATTTTTGATCGACAAAACCTCTCTTAATCAAATGGCGCCGTTGCCGGGGATGGCGTAAAATTTTCTTTTTGTAATTTCGGGTTAATATAAAATCTAAAAAAAATCATAAAAATCTGAAAAATTCCAAAAATAAAAAAAAATCATCTTTTATTGTTTGAAGGGTTTTCTTTGTGGATCTTTGCAGGACTGACGGATCTGAAACAATACAGAAGGAGAATCAGGAAAAGGTACATCATAACAGAGGTATATTGCTACAGAAGAGCCGTACAAATTTTTTCAGAGCACGATCCCTCATATTCACCGCGGAACCGCGGCCTAGAGGTGTCATCTGCGGCGGAAACGCTGTCTTCTGGAGTCTTCTTTGTGCGAAATTTGCTCGGTTTGCTTCCTCATTCTCCCCTCTACAAATCTCCATATATCTTTTGCCAAATCTTCTGCAGGATTCTTTGCCCTAAAAATCTTCTTCCCCCTTCCAATAATTGATTTTCTGCAGGATTCTTTGCGCCGCGCTAAAAAGCAAATTGATTGCAAGTGATTTACTGCTTTGCATACTTTAATCTGACTTTAAGGGGCTATTGACCAATTCAGATTGGGTGGGGATTTCATCACCCTTCCCAGGACCCCAGAAATCACTTAAAGCATTTGCATTGACCACTTTTAATTTAAAAAATATTAGACTCAGCCCTAAGGACCTCGAGCTCAATAGGACAGAGGACTAGTATAGGCATCGGCCGTTTATCCTAACCGACATTGCGGTGTCTAGGCTAGTGGTTTTTAATTAGGCCCACTGTCATGGTGGTTCCTTCCCACTTACCTGGCCGTACTTGTCCGTGAAGAGGCGGTTTGAGGTCCTATCTCTAGCCCTTTGGAACAGTTAGGAGCTGTCTAGCTGACCTAGGTGACCCTAGACTTAGGCCTGATTGTGCATGTGTGGTTAATTGCATTTGTGTCACTAGTCTCTTTTCAAAATCTTTTTGCAAAAGCTCACTCAAAAAGAAAAAGGAAAATCATTTCAAAACTTGCAACTTGTCGCTAAAGAATCTTTGCACTCACTTACACCACTTCTTCTCATTGACGTTTTCTTACCTTCACATTCTGTCTTTCATCTTTCGACTACATTAACCCTTTTAGTGTATGTCCGGTTGGACTAGGGACCCTAGCGCCCGATTAGTCCGTGTTTCGTTGGTACCGACCGACGAACCTTTCGACTCCGAAGTCGAAATCTTGTCCACTTCCTCACTTTCACCATCACGTTCTTCCGAAGGTATGTCGGGATACGATCCTAACAACACCTTACCGACGGGAAGGATTCCACCTCTGTTAGGTGCGAATAACCCGAATCTTCTGCCTGTTGAAGCGCCCGCACGAGTCGCGCTCCAGGATCTTTTCTACCCCGTCCGCACCGCCCTTCCTACTTGTCTTTCCCTTCAACCGGCTAATGGGGAAAATTTTGAGATCAAACCCCACTTCATCAACATGCTGCCTAAGTTTCATG
Source organism: Agapanthus africanus (assembly GCA_030015575.1). Taxonomy (NCBI): domain Eukaryota; kingdom Viridiplantae; phylum Streptophyta; class Magnoliopsida; order Asparagales; family Amaryllidaceae; genus Agapanthus; species Agapanthus africanus. The sequence continues at coordinate 63,287,495 of JASDDO010000029.1, forward strand.
GTTTGGAATCCGAAGATGCATATATCTTTATCAACAAATTCCAAAACGTTTGCGCCATGATGAAAACTACCCAATTAAGTGATGACGCTATAAGGCTAAGGGTCATTCCTTTTACCTTATGTGACCTAGCCGAGAAGTGGCTATACAGCACCGCATCACACTCAATTAGAAATTGGGACGAGTTTGTGAAAGCTTTTCTTAAAAAGTTCTATCCTCATCACAAAACTGCTAAAATCCGTAATAAGATTATACAATTTTCACAGCTTCCTGCCGAACCATTTTGGAAATGTTTTGAAAGATTCAAAGACCTACTCGTTCAATGCCCTCACCATGGGATCGAAAGATGGCAACTTTGCCAAACATTATATGAGGGATTGAACCCGGCAACGAAGCAGTTGCTAGAAACCATTAGTCAAGGTCACTTTCTGTCCAAATCTAGTGAGGAAGCGTGGCAGTTTCTTGAGGATCTTAGTGAACAAACAATTCAATGGGAGAGCACCAAGACCACATCATCATCTTCTATTAGTCAACTTAGGGCAGGCTTACATCAAGTAGAGATGTCAATTGCTATGAAGGCCGAGATGGCCGCTCTTACGAAAAAGCTAGAAGCGCTTGAGACCAAAATCTCAGCACCTTCTCCTGCCCCTGTTGTGCCCCCACGAACTGTTTGTGCTTGTTGTTCGGATCCATCACATCTCACTGAAGAGTGTCCTTACACTGCTTCCACTCAAGGACAAGATCAAGTCAATGCTGCCTTTCAGCAACGACAAAGAAATGATCCATACTCTTCAACATACAATCCAGGTTGGAAGAGCCACCCTAATTTCGCTTGGAACCAAAATCAACAATCCCAAGGAAACAACAATTTTCAAAGAGCTCCTCCTCCACAACAACAAGCACCTCCATAAGCTCAATTTCAGCAACCTCTCCAACAGCAACCTTACCCTAATCAGATGAACAATTTTGTGCCCAACAATTTTGTTCCCCCTCAAAATGCTGTTAGCTCGCTCGAGAGAAGTCTAGAAGCATTCCTAAAGCAATCCGCACAATCCACAGCTAGGATAGAGACTTCTGTTCAATCTTTTGTGCAAAACAGTGCCTCACACGATCAAAGCATCAAAGCTATTGAGGCACAAATTGCACAACTCAACGCAGCATTGAAAGAGCGAGAGAAAGGAAAACTTCCGTCTCAACCACTCCCAAATCCTGGTCACGCACATGTTGCACATGAAAAGCAGAATCATAACGTGAATGCTGTGACCACGTTGAGATCCGAAAAAGTGCTGCAAAACAATGTGGGTATTCACCGTGACACCTCTGCCGGTGGTTCTTCATCTTCTTCGTTAGAGCCTATTCTCCATCCTTCACATGGCTCTACTTCTTCTAGCTCGAACGGACCCTCTCCTCACAACACGAACACATCTACACAGGGTTCCGTTCCAACTCAACAATCTGATCCGCAAAAATTGGACTCAACAACTTTCCAAAATGTTCCTTTTCCAAATCGGTTGAGATCCAATAAACCAACTCCACAGATGGAGAAGATTGTAGAGTTGTTCAAACAGGTTAGCATAAATATCCCTCTTTTGGATGCAATCCAACAAGTTCCTTCATATGCAAAAATCTTAAAGGACTTATGCACCAAAAAGAGGAAGTCACAAGTACCAAAGAAAGTTTTCGTGGCTAATGCTGTTAGTGATGCTCTTGTCAATTCTTTGCCCCCAAAGCACAAGGACCCCGGTTGTCCTACTATTTCGATCACAATTAGGAACAAGACCATCAATAGAGCACTATTAGATCTTGGTGCTAGTGTCAATTTGCTAACTTATTCGGTGTATGAACAATTAGGTGTTGGAGAGCTTAAGCCTACTCATTGTACTCTCCAAATGGCCGACCGATCAATCACCCATCCTAGAGGAGAGTTGGAGGATGTGTTAATTAAAGTAGGGGATTTCATTTTTCCCGTTGACTTTATTGTTATGGATACACAGCCTGTCGCTAACCCCCGTAATCAAATTCCGGTGATACTTGGTCGACCATTCCTCGCGACTTCTAACGCGGTAATCAACTGTCATAATGGTTCAATGAATCTATCTTTTGGCAAGATGACAGTTGAACTTAACATTTTCAAGTTAGGAAGTCAGCCTTGCGAGCCTAATTCTAGCGTACTTGATGTGTGCTCGATCGATGAGATCGCGGAGGAGGACTGTGAGTTCGAGAATTTCATGTTTGATCACAGTAATATTGACGCCACTAGTGCGTTCCTCCTAGAATCCGACACAGCTTTCACGACGGACAAAGATTATGAGTGTTTCACCTTTGTTGATGATCTTGAAGACTCTCCACTCGAGTTTGAGTCTTTTGCTTTTGCGGATGAGTTAGTTGAACCATCCGACTCGGTAGCGTACACTCAATTTGAACCTTTGATGGAATCCTTCGAGTTTGAAAATGTTACTCCATTGTTACCATCTATTGTTTCACCACCTAAACTCGAACTAAAGCTTTTGCCGTCGCACCTAAAATATGCTTATCTAGGTGAAAACGAGACCTTACCCGTTATCATATCAGCCTCTCTAGCTCTTGAGCAAGAGAAGGCTCTTTTAACGGTCTTATATAATAATCGGCAAGCTTTCGGCTGGTCTATGGCGGACATCAAGGGGATTAGTCCCCTCATAGTCGAACATCATATACACTTGATGGATGATGCCAAGCCGGCAAGGGATCCACAAAGACGCCTCAACCCCATCATGAAAGAGGCGGTCAAGAAGGAGATTGTTAAGTGTCTTGATAGCGGTATTATTTACCCTATCTCGGATAGCCAATGGGTTAGCCCCATTCATGTCGTGCCAAAGAAATCGGGCATCACGGTCATCACCAATGAGGCAAATGAGTTAATTACCACTCGCACCCAAACTGGGTGGCGAGTTTGCATCGACTACCGAAAACTCAATGCCGTGACAAGGAAGGACCACTTTCCTTTACCATTCATTGACCAAATGCTAGAACGATTGGCGGGGCATGAATTCTACTGCTTTTTAGATGGCTATTCCGGTTATAATCAAGTCCCCATAGCCAAAGAGGATCAAGACAAGACTGCATTTACTTGTCCCTTTGGCACTTTTGCTTATCGTCGCATGCCCTTTGGGTTATGCAATGCACCCGCTACATTTCAGCGGTGTATGATGGGGATCTTTTCGGACATGGTGGAGAAGTTTTAGGAAATCTTTATGGATGATTTCTCCATTTTTGGTGACTCCTTCGATGAGTGTTTACGACATCTTGACGCAGTTCTCACCCGCTGTAGGGAAAAGAACTTGACTTTGAATTGGGAGAAGTGCCACTTTATGGTACGAGAAGGCATTGTCTTAGGACATGTCATCTCGCAAAACGGCATAGAGGTTGATAAAGCTAAAATCGAAGTCATTTCTAATCTTCCTCCTCCTAAATGCGTCAAAGATATCCGAGCTTTCCTTGGCCATGCCGGTTTTTATAGACGGTTCATCAAGGACTTTAGCAAGATTGCTAGACCCTTGACTCTCTTGTTGGCCAAGGACACTACTTTTGTTTTCGACTCAACTTGCATAAAAGCGTTCGAGTCTTTGAAACACTCACTCATTTCTGCGCCCATCCTTTCATCTCCAGACTGGACGCACCCTTTTGAAATTATGTGCGACGCATCAGATTTTGCCATTGGTGCTGTTCTTGGACAGCACATTAACAAGTTGCCGCATGTAATTTACTACGCTAGCCGAACATTAAATGAGGCCCAATTAAACTACACAACAACAGAAAAAGAGTTTTTAGCGGTTGTGTTTGCACTTGAAAAATTTCGGCCTTATTTAATCGGCTCTCCAGTTATAGTGTACACGGATCACTCAGCTCTTCGCCACCTTTTTGCGAAGAAGGATGCTAAGTCTAGGCTAATACGTTGGATCCTTTTGCTGCAAGAATTTGACCTTGTTATAAGGGACAAAAAGGGATGTGAAAACGTAGTGGCCGATCACCTTTCACGACTTCCTTCTTCGCCTACACTTGAACTGCCTATCACTGATGCTTTCCCCGATGAGCAACTCTTGACCGTTTCTTGCGAACCATGGTTCGCCGATATTGTAAACTACTTAGCCACCGGCTTGATACCTAAAGATTGGTCGAAACAAGACAAACTACGATTTTTGTCCCAAGTAAAGCATTTTTACTGGGATGAACCTTATCTTTTTAAATATTGTTCCGACCAAATCATTCGCCGGTGTGTACCTGAAAATGAGGTTAAGAGTGTGCTGTCTTTTTTCCACGATCAAGCATGTGGCGGGCACTTTGGCCCAAAAAAGACAGCCGAGAAAGTTTTGCAGTATGGTTTCTATTGGCCACGACTCTTCAAAGATGCATTCGAATACTGCAAAACTTGCTCCCGGTGCCAACACTTGGGCCGGATATCGCGGAGAAACGAAATGCCGCTCCAACCGATTTTGGTTGTAGACATTTTTGATGTTTGGGGTATAGATTTTATGGGACCATTTCCTAACTCTTTTGGAAATGTGTATATTCTTTTGGCTGTTGACTATGTTTCAAAATGGGTCGAGGCTGTGCCTAGTCGAACGAATGATAACAAGGTTGCCGTTCGATTTCTAAAAGAACACATCTTTTCTCGATTTGGGCACCCTCGCGCAATAATAAGTGATAATGGTTCTCACTTTTGCAATAGGACTTTTGAGTCCCTAATGCGCAAATACTCTATCACCCATAAGCTGTCAACGCCATACCATCCCCAAACATGTGGGCAAGCCGAGATCTCGAATCGACAAATTAAGCAAATCTTGGAGAAAACGGTTTCTAAAAACCGTAAAGATTGGTCACTAAAATTGATCGATGCACTATGGGCTTTCCGTACTGCATATAAGACCGATCTTGGCATGTCCCCATACCGGCTCGTCTACGGGAAGGCGTGCCACCTCCCAGTAGAAATTGAGCATAAGGCATTTTGGGCCATTAAAGAGCTGAATTTATCTTTAGGAGATGCGGGCAGCAATCGAAAGCTGCAATTGAATGAATTGGAGGAGCTGTGGGATGAGGCATATGATAATGCCGTGATTGCTAAGAACCGAGTTAAGGTATTTCATAATAAAAACCTTTTGCGAAAAACATTTAAACCAGGTCAACAGGTTTTATTATATGATACTCGGTTACATTTTCATCCGGGCAAGCTCCGGTCCCGGTGGAGAGGACATTTTGTAGTCCGCACCGTTTATCCGCACGGTGCGGTTGATCTTGAGAATCCAGAAGACGGTACTTTATTCAAAGTAAATGGACATCGTTTGAAACCGTTCTTCTCAGCGGACCATTCGGAGGAGCTCCTGCTTTTACAGGAGCCGATCTACACTGAGTAATTTTCCTCCACTTTCACCCCCAAATTTCATTTTTTCCAAAACAGTATTTCAAATAAGTTTGGGGATGTGTATATAATTTGTAAATTTATATTTCCAAAATACCATAAAAAATGAAAAAAAAATTTGAAAAAAAAAATAATAATTTTTGGACCTAATTGCAAATTTGCAGATTAATAGCTGATTTTTTTTATTACAAATAAAATCCTCATTTTTGAGGGTGTTTTCTCTAAATAACCTTCTTTCCCCTCTATTTAAAGGAACCCAAGGCCCCCTGTTCTTTAACCCTAATTGTTTTTCTCCCCATAAAACCCTAGCGCCGCCACCGACCTGTTCCAGAAGATTTTCATCGTGCCGTCGCCAACCCGCCGCGCTTCCGCCGCTTCTGCCGCCTCCCACCGTGCCTACGCCGCGCCTTTGAAGCTTCACCCCCTGAAATTTTTAGGGGAGGTACATCTGTGTCTTTCCTCTCTGTTATTACATATATTTTCCTGTAAAAATCCATATGGCACATAAATTGCAATTTGAAAGGGACTTTTCCCCTGTTTTCGCACACGAGATTTACGGCAGATATTTCCCACACGAAATCGCACAAAGGGGCTGGAATTTCCTCCTCTATAATCACAAATCTGCATTTGCCCTACCTGAACTCGTTACTCTATTTTATGAATTAATGGAGGAAAATAGTCTAGACAACTTAGGTTACATAAAACTGAATTGGGGAGATCAAGAAATTCGCATCGATAAGGACATGATTCACGAGGTTACACTCATACCACGTGTCCCTGCACATGAACACCCACTGCGCTTTGAAGATTATATGCCTTTAATGGGTAATAACTATACACGAGAGCCGCGTAAGGGTATCCAAGCACGGACCCTTTTCGCAAACGTTTTAACTGTGTGCCGGTGGGCACAAAACAATATTTTTGGAAGTTCTCACAACACGACCTTTTTCACCCCTTCGTTACATGTCGTCCACACTCTAATGACGAAAAATCCTAGGTTCGACATGTGTACGGTTTTGCTCCACTCTATAGGTTCGGGGAAACGAGGTCCTGTATACCCATGCCCCATGCTAGTTACCCAACTCTGCCGTTATTTCCTCCCAGCCGAGGAATTTGACTCATATTTGATAGACGGTGCCCCGGTCCGACCACTTTTAGAGGGCGTCTCGTCGTCCTACTCTAAACTTACGGATATTTGGACACGAACAGAACCGGCAGAAAATGTACCTGCACACACCCCGAGCTCGAGCTCGACTTCGAGCGGGGAAGAGCTAACTCCCCATGAGCATGCGCGATTGATGCGGAGAGCAGTGAGAAGGATTGATTCTTTGAGGGATGAGTTTCGCGCGACCGCACGAGATCACGACCGTCGGTTGACGGAAATTGAGAGGGGGATCCAAACACTTTTGGCTAGAGGGGAAAGATCACGTTCACGTTCACGAACGCGACGTGGGACCGGGCAATGAGGGCACTGCTTTGCTCAAGTTTGGGGGAGAGGGTAGTGTATATAGTTATCTTTTGCATAGCATATTGTATATATATTTTCCCTTTTTGCATATTTAATTTCTGCATTGCATCTTTATTAAAATCATAAAAATTTGAAAAATCTGAAAAATAAAAAATAAAAAAAAATAGAAAACAGAAAAACCCATAAAAATTGAAAAAATTCAAAAATTATAAAAATTAATGTATTCAATTCTGGTTAATTGACTTGAGTTTGATAAATAGGTTAACTGGCTAGGAAAAACTAAATCTTAGACTTAGCAAATTAAAAACCCTAAAAATAACCTTCCTTAGAGTTTAACGGTAGAAAGTATATGTCTTTGTGGGTTATTTAGAATAGGCAAATTTGGGTTCACTTCTTGGGCTAAGTCGAAACAAGGGAAGAGTATTGATGTTCTTATTAGAGTATAAGTTTGAAAAATAGTTCCTAGCTTAAGTCTAGATTCTGAAAATGTATACCCTACAAAATGCACAAACACGCACCTTGAAACTTGGATTAGTAGAAGAGACCTTGAAATACTCTTGTCTGAAGTCCTTAGCACAATGAAAATAAAAAGAAGAAAAAAAAGTGGATAAAGAAAAAAATGGACACTGGTTTTTGTGATTACTTAAGGCTGTAAAAAAAATAGAAAAATATTTAGCAAGGGTGCTTCATCACCTTGTGCCTTAGACCAACTGGTTTGGGAGTCACTGCTAAAAGCCTTGGGTGTTGCAAAACTAGGAAGCACGCTTTAAAGTGCTAACGCATCTTGTAATCGGTTGTTGGTACCTCAAGAAGTATTAACAGTCGCATGAAGGATGTGAAAGCGAAAAATCACCAATTACTAAGTGCTTTGGACAACGGACGGGAGTACGATTGCTTGATTTGAATTTCCAAGTGTAGGGGTGATATTTACACACACGTGGGGATATGTGATTAGAGTTTAGATAAGAGAAAGGAATGAAGAATAGAACTTGTATCTTTAGTAGAGTTGATAGAAATTCCTAAGTGGAGATGAAACTCAAGAAGGAAAACTTAAGAAATGCCGAAAGCTAGGTAATTCTACAGGATATATATAATCTTAAGTTAAATAATGAGGAAGTATGAAGAATATGGGTGGATACTTTGCGGGTCGACGATAATAGAATTCCTTGTTAGAAAACCTAATTGGAGAACAAAAGTCGAAAAACCAAATTGATAGGATTTTGTGGGTGTAATCCGCTGAAAACCCTCAGGAGACAACACTCCTCCTACTAGGGACACCTAGAGGTTTAACGGCTTGTTGCACGAGCTCAGTGCAATCGCGTTTCCCTGCGAAAGTGCGGTTAGGATTTTAGTGAATAAATAATAAGTTTGCTCGAGGGCGAGCAAAAGATAAGTTTGGGGGTATTTGTTCATAACATAATATTGCATTTTGTATTCCCCATTCTTATGCATTTTACAATAAAAACAGGTGCTTTTGACCCATGTCTGCTACATGTTACATGTTACAGGTTCTTGGCGCGAAAATAGTGAAAAACACAAAAGACGACACAAAAGAAGGATTTTTGACCAACAAATAGGAAGATCTTAGTAAAGCTCAGCAGAAGAACGGTTCACCATCAACAAGGCGACGCAAGATCCAAATTGTCATGGCAAACGGTTAAAGGATCGGTACAAGTGTTCACTGAAGTTCTGGAATCACTGCAGAAGCCCAAATGGAAAAAGAAATAAAGAAGCAAGAAGCCCAGAAGAACCAAACCAAGCCCAAGAAAAATCATATGATGATCCCATCATTGGGCCGCGGAACCGCGGCCCAAGAGCGCCCATGCCGCGGTTCCGCGGCTATTTGAAACCCTAGTGCGCAGGAAATTTTACCATAATTTGTGGCGGCTTTGGAAAGATTTTTCTAGGGGTATATTTGTAATTGTAGACATGCGAATCAGCGGTAGCCCTAGGGTTTCTATGTCCTATAAATAGAACCCAAGACCTTGTATTTTCTTATGCCTCTACTCATGAATAAAATTCTGTTTTCTTGAAGTTAGAGTGCATCAAAAGTAAGTAGGTTATTTTCCTTGCAGTAGTTGTAGTTTTTCATATCTGCTCTTATTTTCTCGCCTTAGTTAATTTAGTTTAGCTTTCATTAACTTGCAATCGATGTTTTCCCTCTTTAATAAAATCATGTCTTTCTTCATCCCTTCAATGAGCGAGTAGTTTCCTCGCTTGTTAGGGTTAGGAATAGGGAAGGATTTGAGAGACGAAGATCTCTCATCTCTTTTCTTGCTAAACTTTTATGAACATTAGAACTCCATGCATACCTTTTTATTCCGCTCCCTACGGCACTTTTTACCCGCAAGGTAACGGTGATTCCGTAGTCTAAAGGCCCGGATCTTAAGGTTTTCCATGGAGGTTAGGGTAAAGATTAAGAAAGGAAGGACAAGGATCTAGAGGAAGAATCAATCTTCCCAATCATCCTAATCCCCTTTGTTAAGATTTACCATAACACTAATATTATACATTTAATTAATAGCAATGGAAAGAGATGTAGATCTTTGTTTACCAAATTTTCCCTAGACCTAATCCTAGCAAGTTTCTAATCCTAGTTTCATACAACTTCAATTTTTAGGTATAATTATAAATCCATACACCATTTGGAATTAACTCGTAAGAACTTAAAGGAGATTTACACATCCATGTGGACCGACCCGTATTCACCGGCTAGCTTCATGCGACGCCGTTTTTGATTGCAGTAAATATTTTTGATCGACAAAACCTCTCTTAATCATCTCGCCGGGCCAATTTTGGTCATTGGTGTTGGGGTTTGGTCAGTAGCTCCCACTCCTTATAACTTGGCCCCTGAATTGTTAGTTTAGTCTCTATTTACTTGAGAAAAAATCTGGGAGAATATTGAGAGGGTTTTGATAATGGTTTTCGATATTGAATCTTGGTTATTTTGGAAATTCTTGATGTGAATTGGTCGTTTGACGTTGATTGGTTGTCAAAAACTGTAATTTACCGCAATCAGAAACGGCGTCGCTTTGCAGCTAGCCGGTGAGTGCGGGTCGATCCACAGAGACGGGTAAATTCCTTTAGTGTGTCTTAACGAGTTGATTCTATTTGTCGTTTTGGTTTTTATAAAAATCTAGATCTAAAACTTAATTAATCTAATTTAAATTCTTGCTAGGGTTAGGCTTAGAGGAAGTTTTGGAGATTGATGTTTCCTCACCGCTTTCATTGCCGTATTTTAGATCCATTAGCTGTTATAGTAATTATCGATAAAGTGGATATGACTCTTTTGGGAAGATGTTTTCTTCCTCTAGATTCGTATCCTTCCTTTATCGTTAATTACCCTAACCCCCATGGAAAACACGCGCAACCGGCCCTTTATACTGCGGTTCACCGTTACCTCGAGGGGTAGGATGCCGCAGGGAGCGGTTGTGCGCGCATGCATGGAGTTCTTAATGGGTTAGTTTAATATGGCATTGAAAGGGGTGAGAGATCTCATCTCTCAACCCTTTCCCTAAGGCTAACCCTAACAAGCGAGGAGACTACTCGCTCATTAGGGGATGAAATAACATTAAAAGAATAAAAGAAAAACACTTACTAATGGTGATGGCTCCCTCCAAGCGATAAAGAACAGATCTGAATGTCACTTCCAGAAATTCTGAATTTTATTTATTGAAAAGAGGCATACAATTTTTAGATCTAAATTTACAATTTATAGGAAAATAGGAAACCTAGGGTTACAGACTCTCGCACATGCGCAATTACTGATTTGACCCCTGAGAATCCCAACAACAGAACAGTCGCGGCAACAGAAGAAATCTCCACCGACACGGGCCTTATATGGCCGCGGATCCGCGGCAAATATTGGCTTGGGCCGCGGATCCGCAGCCCTTTGGTGGGCTTGGCCCACTAAACTGCTGGGGATCATTTATAGCTTCTTGGGCTTCCTATTTCTGTGTTTCGTTTCTCTGTTGGACTTTTATATTTTCTCCAGATATTTCAGTGAAAACTTGTAGCGATCTTTTGACCGTTTGCCTTGACATTTTGGACCTTGCACTGTTCTTCGTCTCGGCTTGAGTAAGATCCGTCTGCTTGTTGGTCAAAAGTCCCTTTTTCTGTTGTTTTGTGTCTTTTTCACTGTATTTGCTCCAGAAACCTGTATCCTGTAATATGCAACAAACGTGCGTCAATAGTACCTGTTTATTTATAAAAGGGGTAAGAAAAGGGGAATGAAAAATGCAATATTATGGTCTAAACAAATACCCCCAAACTTACCTTTTGCTCGTCCTCGAGCAAACTTATTATTTTATTCTCTAAAATCCTAACCGCACTTTCGCAGGGAAACGCGATTGCACTGAGCACGTGCAACAAGCCGTTAAACCTCTAGGTGTCCCTAGTTGGAGGAGTGTTGTCTCCTGAGGGTTTTCAGCGGATTATACCCACAAAATCCTATCAACTTGGCCCATTGACTTTTGTTCTCCAATTAGGTTTTCTAATAAGGAATTCTATTATCTTTTGACTCGCAAATTATCCACCCACATTCTTCACACTTCCTCATTATTTAACTTAAGATTATATGTGTTATGTAGACCTACTTAGCTTTCGGCATTTCCAAAGTTTTCCTTCTAAAGTTCCATCTCCACTTAGGAATTTCTATCAACCCTTACTAAAGATACAAGTTCTATTCTTCATCCCTTTCTCTCATCTAAACTCCAATCACATATCCCCTACGTGTGTGTATAGATCACCCCTACACTTGGAAATTCAAATCAAGCAATCGTACTCTTTGTCCGTTGTCCAAAATACTAATTAGTTGGTGAATTTAAATGAAATTTGCTTACACATCCTTCATGCGACCGTTAATACTTCTTGTGGTACCAACGACGGATTACAAAATGCGTTTGCACTTTAAAGCGTATTTCCTAGTCTTTGCAACACTCAAGGCTTTAGCAGTGACTCCCAAACCAATTGGTCTAAGGCACTAGGTGATAAGGCACCCTCGCTAAATATTTTTCTATTTTTACAGCCTTAAGTAATCACAAAAACCAGTGTCCATTTTTTCTTTTCTTTATTCACATTATTTTTTCATTTTCTTCGTACTAAGGACTTTAGACAAGAGCATTTGAAGGTCTCTTCTACTATTCCAAGTTTCAAGGTGTGTGATTGTGCAATTTTGTAGGGTATACATTTTCAGAATCTAGACTTAAGCTAGGAACTATTTTTTAAACTTATACTTTAATTAGAACATCAATACTCTTCCCTTGTTTCGACTTAGCCCAAGAAGTGAACCCAAAATTTGCCTATTTCTAAATAAATTACAAGGCATATACTTTCTACCGTTAAACTTTAAGAAATGTTATTTTTAGGGTTTTTAATTCACTAAGTCTAAGATCTAGTTGTTCCTAACCAGTTAACCTATTAGTCAAACTCAAGTCAATTAGCCAAAATTGAATACAATTGTTTTTAGGATTTTTGAAATTTTTGAAATTTTTATGGGTTTTCAAAAAATATGTACAAATGAATGCGAAGGAAGAAGACGTACCGAGCATACCCCCAAACTTGAACTTGACAGTGTCCTCACTGTCATGCTAAACCAAGAGGGTCAAGAATACCGATACTCCCCTGTTTATTTATTTATAGTTTTTTTTTTATTGTTAAGAAAAACAAAAAAATATACAAAAAGACCCTCCCCCAAACTTCAATTAAACTATGTTAGACAATACTGCCAAACTTTGCCTAGGCCAAAAGTTAACACCAACCAGTTGAAAAATTTATCAGTAAAGAATATTGGGTGGTGGAAAAATAAGTTGTGGTGGTCCGCAAAGAATTGGGGAAGATAGAAGTAGTGGTATGGGAGGTGTGGAGGTAAATATACAGGTGATGGTGATGCATCGATACGAGAATGTAAGTGATCAGCAATCAGTGGAGTGTTGGCATTCTCGTACCTTATTAAAAGAAATGGGGGTATTTCAACTTCTAAGGGAGGAAGTTGACTCACCACAATACCCCCAAGATGTTCCCGTGGGTCCTCTATTGACATGGCATCATCCATCAATTGTGTATGATATTCACTTATGAGGAAACTTATCTCCTCGATGTCCGCCATAGTCCTACCGAAAACTTGCCGCCTATCTTGTAAGACCGTTAAGAGGGCATTCTCTTGCTCGAGGGCTAGAGAGGCCGATATGGGAAAGGTCTCATTCTCACCTATGTAAGCATATCTAAGGTGAGACGGCAAGGGCGTGAGTTCGAGTTTCGGAGGTGAAAGAATCATTGCGGAATCTACCTCGAACTTAAAGGACTCCAACACAGGTTCGAAATCACTGCAAACAACCGATTCGGATGGTTCGACTGACTCATCCAAAAATTCAAACGACTCATATTCGGGCTGTGAGTCGTCGTCATCCGAAAAAGTGAAACATTCATAATCAACTTCGGTTGTGTCAACGGTAGTAGGCTCAAGGAGGGACGCACTAGTGGCGTCAAAACTGTTTTCATCAAATATAAATCTTTCAAGCTCGCAGTCCTCCTGCGTGATTTCGTGAATAGAGCAAACTTCTCGTGTACTAGTTTTTGGCACGGGGGGCAGACTTCCCATCTTATAAATATTGAACTCACTAAACCTCTTCCCGAAGGATAGAGTCATGGAGCCATTACGACAATTTATCACGGCATTGGAAGTGGCCAAAAATGGTCGACCAAGAATCACCGGAATTTGGTTTATTGGGTTAGCAACAGGTTGTGTATCCATAACGATAAAATCAACGGGGAATATGAATTCCCCGACTTTGATCAACACATCCTCTAGTTGACCCCTTGGATAGGTGATTGATCGATCAGCCATTTGGAGAGTGCAACGAGTGGGTTTCAACTCTCCAACCCCTAATTGTTCGTACACGGAATAAGGAATCAGGTTAACACTAGACCCAAGATCTAAAAGTGCTCGATTAATTTTCTTATCCCCAATTGTAATTGATATCGTAGGACAGCCGGGGTCCTTTCGTTTTTGGGGTAAGGTTTGATGGTGGTTAATAGCATTGCTCACTGCACTAGCCACTAGCACTTTCTTGGGTACTTGAGATGCTTTTCTCTTTGAAGTGCATAATCCCTTTAAGATTTTCGCGTATGAAGGGACTTGTTGGATAGCATCCAAGAGAGGTATATTTATGCTAACCTGCTTAAATATCTCCACAATCTTCTCCACTTGTGTATTTGGTTTATTAGGACTCAACCTGTTTGGAAATGGTGCATTTTGAAAATTAGTTGAGTCAAATGTTTGTGGAGCAGACTGTGGATTAGGAACGGATCCCGGTGTAGATGTGTTCGTGTTGTGAGAAATGGGTCCGTTAGAGCTAGAAGAAGTAGAGCCGTGTGAAGGGTGGAGAATAGGCTCTAAAGAAAAAGGTGAAGAAGGAAGTGAAGAAAATGAAGAAGGGGAAGAAGAACCACCGGCGGGGATGTCATCACTAGTTTCCACATTATTTTGCAACTCTTTTCCGGATCTCAACGTGGTCACCGCATTTACATTGTGATTGTGATATGCGTTTTGTGCGTGACCGGGATTGGGCAAGGGTTGAGATGGAAGCTTTCCCTTTTCTCTCTCGCTCAACGCAGCAGTTAATTGTGCAATTTGTGCCTCAATAGATTTGATACTTTGATCGTGTGAGGCATTGTTATTCATTAAAGAGTGCACATAACTTTCAAGTCTTGCTGCGGATTCTGTAGTTTGCTTGAGAAATGCTTCAAGACTTTTCTCGAGCGAGCTAACCTTATCATCATTTGGTTGAACTAAATTGTTCGTTTGATTTGTATAAGGTTGTTATTGGAAAGGTTGCTGGTTTTGAGTTTGTAAGGGTGCTTGTTGTTGTTGTGGAGGAGGTCTTTGAAAATTATTGTTCCCTTGGAACTGTTGATTTGGGTGACTCTTCCACCCCTGATTGTATGTCGAAGAGTACGGATCATTTCTTTGTCGTTGCTGAAATGCAGCATTGACTTGATCCTGTCCTTGAATGGGTGCATTATAAGGACACTCTTCGGTTAAATGCGATTGGTTCGAACAACAAGCACAAACAGTTCGTGTGGGTAGAGTAGGGGCAGGAGAAGTCGATGAGATTTTTGTCTCAATGGCTTCTAGCTTTTTCATAAGTGAGGCCATCTCGGCCTTCATAGCAATCGACATATCTATTTGATGTATGCCTGCCCTAGATTGACCAACTGAAGAAGATGATGTGGTCTTGATACTCTCATACTGAATTGTTTGCTCACTTAGGTCCTCAAGAAACTGCCAAGCTTCGTCGCTAGACTTGGAGAGAAAATGACCTTGACATATTGTTTCTAGCAACTGCTTCGTTGCTGCGTTCAATCCCTCGTATAATGTTTGGCAAAGTTGCCAATTTTCTATCCCATGATGAGGGCATTGAACAAGTAGGTCTTTAAATCTCTCGAAGCACTTCCAGAATGGTTCGGACGGAAGCTGTGAAAATTGTATAATCTCGTTTCGGATTCTAGCAGTTTTGTGATGAGGATAGAACTTTTTCAGAAAAGCTCACACAAACTCGTCCCAATTTCTAATGGAATGTGATGCGGTGCTGTATAGCCACTTCTCGGCTAGGTCACATAAGGTAAAAGGAATGACCCTTAGCCTTATTGCGTCATCACTTAATTGGGTTGTCTTCATCATGGCGCAAACGTTTTGGAATTTATTAATGAAAATATATGCATCTTCGGATTCCAAACCATGAAACTTAGGCAACATATTGATGAAGTGTGGTTTTATTTCAAAATTATCCCCATTTGCCGGTGGGGGTGAAAGACATGTGGGTAAAGAAGTGCGAACGGGGTAGAAGAGATCCTGGAGCGCAACTCGTGCGGGCGCTACAACAGGCGGTAGATTCGGGTTATTCGCACCTGGTGGAGGTGGAATCATTCCCGTCGGTAAGGTATCGTTGGGGTTGAATCCCGACATACCTTCGAAAAAAGAATTTAAAGGTGGAGGTAAGGAAATGGAGGGAATTTCGACGAAGGGTTCGCCGAAGGGTTCGTTGGTCGGTACCAACGAAACACGAACTAATCGGGCGTTAGTATCCCTAGTCCAAAATGACATACACTAAAGGGTAGTGCAGTCAGAAAAAACAGAATGTGGGGGGGAAGATAACGTCAGTGAGAAGAAGTGGTGGAAGTGAGTTTGCAAGTTTTCTTTAGCGGCAAGTTGCAAGTTTTTAAAAGATTTTCTTTATTTTTTTTTTATTTGTGAGTTTTGCAAGGAGGTTTTTGAAAACGGACTCGTGACACAAAAGTATCAACCACACATGCACAATCAGGCCTAGATCTAAGGTCGCCTAGGTCTGCTAGACAGCTCCTAACTAGGGCTAGAAATAGACCTCAAACCGCCTCTTCACGGACAAATACGGCCAGGTAAGTGGGAAGGAACCACCACTACAGTAGGCCTAATTAAAAACCACTAGCCTAGACACCGTAATATCGGTTAGGATAAACGGCCGATGCCTACCCTAGTCCTTTTCCTATTGAGCTCGCTGTCCTTAGGTCTGAGTCTAATCTTTTTTTAATTAAAGGTGGTCGATGCAAAATGCTTAGGTGTTTTCTGGGGTCCTGGGAAGGGTGATGAAATCCCCACCCAATCTGAGTTTGGTCAAATAGCCCCTTAGAATCCGGTTAAATTATGCAAAACAAATAAAAATTCACTTGCAATCAGAATTTTTTAGCGCGGCGCAAAGAAACCTGCAGAAATCTGTTATTTAGAAGGGAGAAGAAGATTTTTACGCAAAGAAATCCTGCAGAAAACTTTTTACAGAGAGATATATAGGAGATTGCAGAGGAGAGAGAGAGAAATCAAACCAGAAAAAATTCGTGCGCTTACGTGGCACAGAGAGCGCGGATGCGCGGCGGTAGGCCCCTAATGCGGCGGAAGCGCGGCGTTCTGGTGGGATCGCGCTCTGGAAATTTTTTCACTGTCCTGTAATTACAATTGCTCTCTGTTCCTATGCTCCATTTTGATTTTCCCTCTGTAAAAATTCCAGATCCGTGATTCTTCGCTGTTCCTGCAAGATCCAAAAATATACACCCTTCAAACAGATCAAATTAGATATTTTTTTTTTATTTTTTTTATATTTTCAGATTTTTATAATTTTTTAAATTTTATATCAACCCGAAAATTCACAAAAAGAAAGATTACGCCGTCCCTGGCAACGGCGCCATTTGATTGGTTGTCAAAAACTGTAATTTACCGCAATCAGAAACGGCGTCGCTTTGCAGCTAGCCGGTGAGTGCGGGTCGATCCACAGAGACGGGTAAATTCCTTTAGTGTGTCTTAACGAGTTGATTCTATTTGTCGTTTTGGTTTTTATAAAAATCTAGATCTAAAACTTAATTAATCTAATTTAAATTCTTGCTAGGGTTAGGCTTAGAGGAAGTTTTGGAGATTGATGTTTCCTCACCGCTTTCAATGCCGTATTTTAGATCCATTAGGTGTTATAGTAATTATCGATAAAGTGGATATGACTCTTTTGGGAAGATGTTTTCTTCCTCTAGATTCGTATCCTTCCTTTATCGTTAATTACCCTAACCCCCATGGAAAACGCGCGCAACCGGCCCTTTATACTGCGGTTCACCGTTACCTCGAGGGGTAGGGTGCCGCAGGGAGCGGTTGTGCGCACATGCATGGAGTTCTTAATGGGTTAGTTTAATATGGCATTGAAAGGGGTGAGAGATCTCATCTCTCAACCCTTTCCCTAAGGCTAACCCTAACAAGCGAGGAGACTACTCGCTCATTAGGGGATGAAATAACATTAAAAGAATAAAAGAAAAACACTTACTAATGGTGATGGCTCCCTCCAAGCGATAAAGAACAGATCTGAATGTCACTTCCAGAAATTCTGAATTTTATTTATTGAAAAGAGGCATTCAATTTTTAGATCTAAATTTACAATTTATAGGAAAATAGGAAACCTAGGGTTACAGACTCTCGCACATGCGCAATTACTGATTTGACCCCTGAGAATCCCAACAACAGAACAGTCGCGGCAACAGAATAAATCTCCACCGACACGGGCCTTATATGGCCGCGGATCCGCGACAAATATTGGCTTGGGCCGCGGATCCGCGGCCCTTTGGTGGGCTTGGCCCACTAAACTGCTGGGGATCATTTATAGCTTCTTGGGCTTCCTATTTCTGTGTTTCGTTTCTCTGTTGGACTTTTATATTTTCTCCAGATATTTCAGTGAAAACTTGTAGCGATCTTTTGACCGTTTGCCTTGACATTTCGGACCTTGCACTGTTCTTCGTCTCGGCTTGAGTAAGATCCGTCTGCTTGTTGGTCAAAAGTCCCTTTTTCTGTTGTTTTGTGTTTTTTTCACTGTATTTGTTCCAGAAACCTGTATCCTGTAATATGCAACAAACGTGCGTCAAGAGTACCTGTTTATTTATAAAAGGGGTAAGAAAAGGGGAATGAAAAATGCAATATTATGGTCTAAACAAATACCCCCAAACTTACCTTTTGCTCGTCCTCGAGCAAACTTATTATTTTATTCTCTAAAATCCTAACCGCACTTTCGCAGGGAAACGCGATTGCACTGAGCACGTGCAACAAGCCGTTAAACCTCTAGGTGTCCCTAGTTGGAGGAGTGTTGTCTCCTGAGGGTTTTCAGCGGATTATACCCACAAAATCCTATCAACTTGGCCCATTGACTTTTGTTCTCCAATTAGGTTTTCTAATAAGGAATTCTATTATCTTTTGACTCGCAAATTATCCACCCACATTCTTCACACTTCCTCATTATTTAACTTAAGATTATATATGTTATGTAGACCTACTTAGCTTTCGGCATTTCCAAAGTTTTCCTTCTAAAGTTCCATCTCCACTTAGGAATTTCTATCAACCCTTACTAAAGATACAAGTTCTATTCTTCATCCCTTTCTCTCATCTAAACTCCAATCACATATCCCCTACGTGTGTTTATAGATCACCCCTACACTTGGAAATTCAAATCAAGCAATCGTACTCTTTGTCCGTTGTCCAAAATACTAATTAGTTGGTGAATTTAAATGAAATTTGCTTACACATCCTTCATGCGACCGTTAATACT
This sequence comes from Agapanthus africanus, assembly GCA_030015575.1. Taxonomy (NCBI): domain Eukaryota; kingdom Viridiplantae; phylum Streptophyta; class Magnoliopsida; order Asparagales; family Amaryllidaceae; genus Agapanthus; species Agapanthus africanus. The sequence goes on from JASDDO010000029.1 coordinate 63,306,453, forward strand.
TCTTGAGGTACCAACGACCGATTACAAAATGCGTTTGCACTTTAAAGCGTACTTCCTAGTCTTTGCAACACTCAAGGCTTTAGCAGTGACTCCCAAACCAGTTGGTCTAAGGCACTAGGTGATAAGGCACCCTCGCTAAATATTTTTCTATTTTTACAGCCTTAAGTAATCACAAAAACCAGTGTCCATTTTTTTCTTTTCACCATTTTTATATTTTCTTCATTTTTTTATTTCCTTCATACTTTGGCTTTTAGACAAGAGCATTTCATGGTATCCTCTACTATCCCGAGTTTCAAGACGTGTGTAGGTGCATATTGTAGGGTATCAACATTCAAATGTTTGGCTTCCAGAATGGAAACTATTTTTCAGACTTATTTTTATCCTCAGATTAGTGACTTCCTTCATCTTACTAACCCTTGAGACAACAACTCATAACTACTTATTACTAGTTCGTTTAAGAAAACTTCTAATTTTCTTGGTTTTCTTAAACTATTCCTATCTTTTGAATGTAATTTTTCACTTTCTACTCTTTTGTTATAAAAAAAAATTTGAAATTTATGAAAATATTGTGCTTATGTAAAATATGATGCAAATTGATGTGTAAATAAGCACAAACCTCCCCCAAACCTGTTTACAGCAGTGTCCTCACTGATGTCATCCGTTAAGCTCAAAAACCTGTAGACTTGGGAGGAAATTATTAATTGGGATTTTAGAGAATAAAATAATAAGTTTGCTCGAGGACGAGCAAAAGGTAAGTTTGGGGGTATTTGTTTAGACAATAATATTGCATTTTTCATTCCCCTTTTCTTACCCCTTTTATAAATAAACAGGTACTCTTGACGCACGTTTGTTGCATATTACAGGATACAGGTTTCTGGAGCAAATACAGTGAAAAAGACACAAAACAACAGAAAAAGGGACTTTTGACCAACAAGCAGACGGATCTTACTCAAGCCGAGACGAAGAACAGTGCAAGGTCCGAAATGTCAAGGCAAACGGTCAAAAGATCACTACAAGTTTTCACTGAAATATCTGGAGAAAATATAAAAGTCCAACAGAGAAACGAAACACAGAAATAGGAAGCCCAAGAAGCTATAAATGATCCCCAGCAGTTTAGTAGGCCAAGCCCACCAAAGGGCCGCGGATCCGCGGCCCAAGCCAATATTTGCCGCGGATCCGCGGCCATATAAGGCCCGTGTCGGTGGAGATTTCTTCTGTTGCTGCGACTGTTCTGTTGTTGGGATTCTCAGGGGTCAAATCAGTAATTGCGCATGTGCGAGAGTCTGTAACCCTAGGTTTCCTATTTTCCTATAAATTGTAAATTTAGATCTAAAAATTGTATGCCTCTTTTCAATAAATAAAATTCAGAATTTCTGGAAGTGACATTCAGATCTGTTCTTTATCGCTTGGAGGGAGCCATCACCATTAGTAAGTGTTTTTCTTTTATTCTTTTAATGTTATTTCATCCCCTAATGAGCGAGTAGTCTCCTCGCTTGTTAGGGTTAGCCTTAGGGAAAGGGTTGAGAGATGAGATCTCTCACCCCTTTCAATGCCATATTAAACTAACCCATTAAGAACTCCATGCATGCGCGCACAACCGCTCCCTGCGGCACCCTACCCCTCGAGGTAACGGTGAACCGCAGTATAAAGGGCCGGTTGCGCGCGTTTTCCATGGGGGTTAGGGTAATTAACGATAAAGGAAGGATACGAATCTAGAGGAAGAAAACATCTTCCCAAAAGAGTCATATCCACTTTATCGATAATTACTATAACACCTAATGGATCTAAAATACGGCATTGAAAGCGGTGAGGAAACATCAATCTCCAAAACTTTCTCTAAGCCTAACCCTAGCAAGAATTTAAATTAGATTAATTAAGTTTTAGATCTAGATTTTTATAAAAACCAAAACGACAAATAGAATCAACTCGTTAAGACACACTAAAGGAATTTACCCGTCTCTGTGGATCGACCCGCACTCACCGGCTAGCTGCAAAGCGACGCCGTTTCTGATTGCGGTAAATTACAGTTTTTGACAACCAATCAAATGGCGCCGTTGCCGGGGATACGTGCGTAATTTTTTATTCTTGCTATTTGTGTTGAATTCTTAGACGATTCATATCATTATTAAAACAAAACTGCAAATTGCATATTTAACGATTTGTGTGTGAATTTTGCGAGGGAATCTGGAGTCACGGACTTGAGGAAACAGGAGATCTAGGGTTCCGAACTTCTCTGGTATCTTTCTTAACTCTTTCTCTCTCCTCTCAAATCCAATAAAATCTATATTCTGCAGGATTCTTTGCAAAATCGCGCCGCTCAAAAATCTTTTTGCAAAAATTTTGTGACTGGTTTTGTTTTGCATATTTTAATACGGACTTTAAGGGGCAAAGACAAAATCAAGATTGGGTGGAGATTTCATCACCCTTTCTAAGCCCCACAAATCACAAACCGAGCATATAGATCAACCCTTCATTAATTTAAAAAATATCTAGACCAGACTCTAAGGACTGTTGCGCTCAATAAGGACAGAGGAAGGTCGTGGGTAATCTATCGTTTATCCGCATTACTTTTGTAGTGCCTAGGCCAGTGTGACAAAGGCTAGTGGTTTTTAATTAGGCCCACGACGTGGTTCCTTCCTACTTACCTGGCACTTACCTGGCTACAAGGGTAGTACGGAGGCGGTAGAGGATTTATCCTGCGGCTTATCCTTTGGAAGTCTAGGAGCGGTCTAGAGACTGACCTAGGTAACCTTAGTTCCAGGGTTGCTTGTGCATCTTAGGGAGATTTGTCTTGAGTCCCACTTTTTCAAAACAAACCAATTTTATATCACACACACGCTGCCAGTTGCACTAAACCCGCTTAGTGCATGCTCGGCTGGACACGGGATCCTAGTGCCCGTCTTGTCCGCGTTCCTGCTATCGACGCCGAAGTCGGTACTTCTTCATCTTCTTTTCCCCCACCACACACCACATCGACCGTGATGGACGGCACTCCATCAGAGTATAACACCACGCTGCCACCGCCCGGAGGTGCGCAGAATCCACCGCGCATCTCTCTCCAAGAGAGATGCTATCCTATTCGTGGTCCTCTTCCTACTTGTCTATCTCTTCCACCACCGAACGGGGATAATTTCAAAATTAAACCCCACTACATCAACCTGCTGCCCAAATTTCACGTGCTTGAGTCGGAAGACGCGTACGTTTTCATCACCAAATTCGAAAATGTATGCGCAATGATGGGTACTTCACAATTGACCTTAGATGCTATGCGCTTACGTCTTCTCCCATTCACACTGTGCGACTTGGCAGAAAAATGGCTTTATAATACTGCCGCACACTCTATCGCTAATTGGGATGAATTCGTAATAGCATTTCTTAAGAAGTTTTACCCAAACCATAAGAATGCCCGTGTTAGGAGCGAGATCAACCAGTTCACCCAGCTTCCCAATGAACCATTTTGGAAGTGCTTTGAACGTTTCAAAGATCTGCTTGTCCAATGTCCTCATCATGGAATCAATAGATGGGATTTATGTCGGATTATATATGAGGGCATTAATCCAGCGACAAAGCAGATGCTTGAAACAATGTGTCAATGCAATTTCATGTCTAAAGATGACGGTGAAGCTTGGAAATATCTGGAAGACCTTGCTGAACACACGTTTCAGTGGGAAAGCGTAAGACCACCATCAACTAAGGGAGGCATTCACCAGCTCGACGTTTCTATCGCAGTAAAAGCCGAAATGGCAGCGATACAGAAGAAACTCGACGCTATTGAGAACAAATTCTCATCATTCTCCCTAAATCAGGTCACGTTTCCTAAGACCGTCTGTGGTTGCTGTTCAGATCCTTCACACTTAACGGAAGAATATCCTATGAATGCTTCGTTTCAAGCTAATGCTGCTTTTCAACAGCAACCTAGAAACGACCCTTATTCTTCCACGTACAATCAAGGATGGAGGAATCATCCTAACTTTGCTTGGAATCAAAACCAACAAAGCAATTATCAAAGACCTCCTCCACAGCAACCACAACCACAGAATCAGCCCCCCTTTCAGTCACAGAATTTCCAAAATCTGGCCAATATTTCTACACCATAAGTGGCCGGTACTGACAACTCACTTGCACAAACTTTGGATATGTTCATGAAACAATCCATGCAAAATTCGGCTGAGATGAGGTCTTCTATTGATACCTTAACGAAAAACTCCTCCTCCCATGGTGAGAGTATCAAATCAATAGAAAACCAAATCGCACAGTTAAATGCCGCAATGAGTGCGAGAGAGAAAGGGAAACTCCCATCTCAACCCATACCTAATCCTGGCCACTCACAAAGTTATAATGTGAGTGCTGTTACCATGTTGAGATCGGGAAAAGTGCCGAATGACCGAGTGGATGAGCAGTGTGATGATATTGACACCAATGATGCCCCTTCTTCTTCTTCTTCCCCTAATTCGTCTAGTCTCCCACCTTCACCCGAGCCTATTCTCCGTTTTCCCCAAGGCTTGAACCCTTTTCCCATTTCGCCAAATCTATCTAAGTCGATTCCCACTCCAGTTTTGGGATCGAATCCGTCCCCACAATCCTCTCCAACGTTGGACCCAAAACTTATTGATCAAGCACCTTATCCAAACAGGTTAAGGGGCAACAGACCAAGTCCACAAATGGAGAAGATTGTGGAAATTTTTAAGCAAGTTAACATAAACATTCCTCTCCTAGATGCTATTCAACAAGTTCCGTCATATGCAAAAATCTTAAAGGACTTGTGCACTAGGAAGAGAAAAGTTCAAGTACCTAAAAAAGTTTTCCTTGCGAGTAATGTGAGCACTGCTTTTACACAACAACTACCCAAGAAACGAAAGGACCCCGGAAGTCCTACAATTTCTATTTGTACTGGGGGTAAAAATATTAATCGTGCTCTACTCGATTTAGGTGCCAGTGTTAACTTGCTTCCGTATTCTGTTTATGAACAATTAGGGATCGGAGAGTTAAAACCTGCGCATTGCACTCTTCAGATGGCCGATCGATCTATCACCCAACCTAGGGGTGAGCTAGAGGATGTGATAATCAAAGTCGGGGAATTCATATTCCCTGTGGACTTTATCGTTATAGATACACAACCTGTAGCAAACCCACGCAATCAAATCCCGGTGATACTCGGTCGACCCTTTTTGGCCACTTCCAACGCAGTAATCAATTGTAGAAATGGCTCTATGACCCTATCCTTTGGAAAGAAGTCAATTGAGCTTAATATTTACAAGTTGGGAAGTGAACCCTCCGAACCCTATGCTCATGTGTGTTCTGTCGAATTAATGGATGTCGACAGCAGCGAATTTGATCAACCTCATACTGACTCTTTTCATATGTTGTTATTTGACCCAACCATGTACTCTTCCACCGAGTTGTCCAGGTTAACATCTAATGAGGAACCTTTTATAGAGTCTGACGATCACCCCATTTTTTCTGATGATATTATTCTTCGGGGTATCGATGAAAGTTTTGAGGAAATTTTCGCTGATGAACTCGCATTTTTACAAGACTCGGGTGTTGAGATGAATCAACTCCAAGATGAAGAAATTAGACCTCCACCCCCTCTTTTGGACAATCATGATAATGCGAGTAGTCCATCATTACTATCACTGTGTCGTCTCTCCAAATTGAGACGCAATCTTTTTCCATTACACCTCTTGTCACCTCCCCACTTCTTCACGTCAATAGGTGACATGTTCTTCCACCAACCTTGGTGCTTCATTGATAAAATTTTTGAATGGTTGGTGTTGACCTTCGGTCTTTGCAAAGCTTGGCATTGACCAATAACCTTGACCCCCTCATGTGATTTTAAAAGATTAAAATTGTTTAACTCAAGTTTGGGGGAGGGGTGGTATATTTTGGCTCTTGAAAGAAAATGATTTTTACAAAATTATGAGCCTAAAATAAGTTTGGGGGAGGATTTTCACTTCATATATTCTTGCCCCCATTAATAATTTCCTCCCAAGTCTACAGGATTTTGAGCTTAACGGATGACATCAGTGAGGACACTGCTGTAAACAGGTTTGGAGGAGGTTTGTGCTTATTTACACATCAATTTGCATCATATTTTACATAAGCACAATATTTTCAAAAATTTCAAATTTTTATGGGTTTTCAAAAAATATGTACAAGTGAATGCGAAGGAAGAAGACGTACGGAGCATACCCCCAAACTTGAACTTGACAGTGTCCTCACTGTCATGCTAAACCAAGAGGGTCAAGAATACCGATACTCCCCTGTTTATTTATTTATAGTTTTTTTTTATTGTTAAGAAAAACAAAAATATATACAAAAAGACCCTCCCCCAAACTTCAATTAAACTATGTTAGACAATATTGCCAAACTTTGCCTAGGCCAAAAGTTAACACCAACCAGTTGAAAAATTTATCAGTAAAGAATATTGGGTGGTTGAAAAATAAGTTGTGGTGGTCCGCAAAGAATTGGGGAAGATAGAAGTAGTGGTATGGGAGGTGTGGAGGTAAATATACAGGTGATGGTGATGCATCGATACGAGAATGTAAGTGATCAGCAATCAGTGGCGTGTTGGCATTCTCGTACCTTATTAAAAGAAATGGGGGTATTTCAACTTCTAAGGGAGGAAGTTGACTCACCACAATACCCCCAAGATGTTCCCGTGGGTCCTCTATTGACATGGCATTATCCATCAATTGTGTATGATATTCACTTATGAGGAAACTTATCTCCTCGATGTCCGCCATAGTCCTACCGAAAACTTGCCTCCTATCTTGTAAGACCGTTAAGAGGGCATTCTCTTGCTCGAGGGCTAGGGAGGCCGATATGGGAAAGGTCTCATTCTCACCTATGTAACCATATCTAAGGTGAGACGGCAAGGGCATGAGTTCGAGTTTCGGAGGTGAAAGAATCATTGCGGAATTTACCTCGAACTTAAAGGACTCCAACACAGGTTCGAAATCACTGCAAACAACCGATTCGGATGGTTCGACTGACTTATCCAAAAATTCAAACGACTCATATTCGGGCTGTGAGTCGTCGTCATCCGAAAAAGTGAAACATTCATAATCAACTTCGGTTGTGTCAACGGTAGTAGGCTCAAGGAGGGACGCACTAGTGGCGTCAAAACTGTTTACATCAAATAGAAATCTTTCAAGCTCGCAGTCCTCCTGCGTGATTTCGTGAATAGAGCAAACTTCTCGTGTACTAGTTTTTGGCACGGGGGGCAGACTTCCCATCTTATAAATATTGAACTCACTAGACCTCTTCCCGAAGGATAGAGTCATGGAGCCATTACGACAATTTATCACGGCATTGGAAGTGGCCAAAAATGGTCGACCAAGAATCACCGGAATTTGGTTTATTGGGTTAGCAACAGGTTGTGTATCCATAACGATAAAATCAACGGGGAATATGAATTCCCCGACTTTGATCAACACATCCTCTAGTTGACCCCTTGGATAGGTGATTGATCGATCAGCCATTTGGAGAGTGCAACGAGTGGGTTTCAACTCTCCAACCCCTAATTGTTCGTACACGGAATAAGGAATCAGGTTAACACTAGACCCAAGATCTAAAAGTGCTCGATTAATTTTCTTATCCCCAATTGTAATTGATATCGTAGGATAGCCGGGGTCCTTTCGTTTTTGGGGTAAGGTTTGATGGTGGTTAATAGCATTGCTCACTGCACTAGCCACTAGCACTTTCTTAGGTACTTGAGATGCTTTTCTCTTTGAAGTGCATAATCCCTTTAAGATTTTCGCGTATGAAGGGACTTGTTGGATAGCATCCAAGAGAGGTATATTTATGCTAACCTGCTTAAATATCTCCACAATCTTCTCCACTTGTGTATTTGGTTTATTAGGACTCAACCTGTTTGGAAATGGTGCATTTTGAAAATTAGTTGAGTCAAATGTTTGTGGAGCAGACTGTGGATTAGGAATGGATCCCGGTGTAGATGTGTTCGTGTTGTGAGAAATGGGTCCGTTAGAGCTAGAAGAAGTAGAGCCGTGTGAAGGGTGGAGAATAGGCTCTAATGAAAAAGGTGAAGAATCAAGCCGAAGAGATCACGAAGTCCAAGACGGCTCACGCATCCAGGCTGATCATCGACTGTTTGACTACCTCCTTAGGAAATATCGAGAAGCAACTAGTTTGTAATCATTTTCTACGGATTAAAGTGTAGTTTGTTCAAGTCGATTAATAAAGGTAGTTATTTTTATTTAATTGTTTTTGCATCTTACATTATGTTTTCCCTCTCTCTTTTTTCATCTTCTTCTCCCAACATGCGCGAGTAATTCTCCGCTTGTTAGGGTTCGTAGGATTAGGGTAAACAGACGTTCGTACGTCGACGTCAGACATTTTATTGTTGTTCAAGCGTGCGTTTACCATAGGTTCTAACTTAGGTGCGCTTCTCCTGTCATATCAGTTTTGGATATGGTTTTCTATGCAATTTGATTTTGGTTTCTTATTGAATTTTGTTTACAATGCGACGTGCTTGAACTGTAGGTACCTTCGCGTGGACTTCGGGATGACAAAGGAGAGCAAGGCGTCATCGAATTCGACAAGCGAGGATCGTAGGTGAGTAATTGTGTATCTACGGGGGAAGTCGGGTGGATGGCGTATAGCACCCCCGCAACCGTAGAATAGGTTATATAAATTTATATGTTACATCTATGTGTTGATGCAAGACTCGGATACTTAGCAAGTAGTGTTTTAGGGGACCGTAGGATCAAAATAAGCGTATTCGTAGGAAGGTATAACCTTAGCCTCTTTTATCTTGGTAGTGAACCTTAGATATGTGTTGTCACACACACGTGCACACACACATGTTATGATATGTGTGTATATGTATACATGTGTATATATATATAGATGCGTTGATATATATATATATATACATATATGTATAAGATAAGGATATGAGATGTTGAATGGTTATGAGTCGATATGATCGGGTATGATGTCGTGAGGTTATGATATGTGATTGAGTCGAGACACCGTATATGATATGATATATTAAAGGATCGTTGGGCGTTGTTTACATACATGCGATAATATGTGACTTGATATATAATAGAATGTACGAGACCATAGATCCATACCCAGATTATGATATTGTACGACGATTGATACCGTACAAACCATATGATTTATATATGATATTTGACCCGTGCCTTCGATTTTGAGGATGCCGTACGACGGACTATACCGTACAAGATATATATATATGATGATTGATCCGTACTCTTGACTCGAGGATACCATACGATGGATATTACCGTACGTGATTCTATAAGGCTGGATCGCCGACAACTAGATATATCGACTCGGATATGCTTTCGTTTCCTATTTACTTTCGACTCATTTCTTAGTTTAGTCTTTAGTTGCTTAGATAGATGTTAGCTTAGGCTCGAGTCATACTTATTTTCAAAACTACGAATCGTAAGGGATTTTTAAAGGATAAACCGAGGGATGCTACGGATTTTCAAAGACATCTCTTTTCTCAAAACACCGTAGTCCCTACTTTTCTAAAAACAATGATTCGTGCTTTTTATACATGATAAACGGTATGGCTCGTATATAGATTTACATACCTTATTGTTGCTCTTATTGTTTACTTTCTGTTATTATCTCATCTGCTAGGACACTTGCACCATTACTGATAGTGCGTATGTTGCACGTACACTTACTTGCCTGCTCACACACATCAGCATCGGTAATTGCCATGTCACGTACACTTTAGTAACCGTTATTCATGCGTATACCGTAATAAATTGTAGCTAAGTAGTGATGTTTTGCATTCATGATATCATATGCTAGTTTAAACTTTGTATTTCTTACTTAGATGCCACATGCATTCACATACATACATTCTGGTTATGTATTGCAATTGGGCTCTATGCCGATATTCATTGCTCATTATTAGCTAATGATTATGAGATTCCGATTTTCATGAGATTTTTGGATTTGAGAAACCACATGTGAAACTAAAAACTTATGCTCCTTTTTAAAAGAAAATTTTGTTTTCCCTTGATATGATGTGTGGCGTCCACCATGAAATTTCTCGGTTCTGGAATATATATAATATATGATTACCCGCTACGAAGAGCGAGGGTGACACCGTCTGCGGGAGCATGGTGGACCCGGTGCGGTACCCTGGGGAAAGATTGATGTATATAGAGAGATAGAGATGTTGAGCCCGGCAAGGGAGCACTACCGACCGGTGATAGTTTGGGCCGATCCGGACTGACGGAGCCCGAGATACGAGGATTATGTATCGCTGATGGACACGGTTTTCATGATGTTTTCGAGTGTCGATGCTTGGCACTCGGATTTTATCATGATTTTGTCTGTCGTTGCTAGACACACGTTGTATGATGCATTTATACGTGATACACATAGCATGTAGTTACTTTGTGACACGGACATGAGTACTTGGCTTATACATATGCTTATATTATTACCTTTACTGCTACTCGATGTTATCGTGTTACTATTATTACTGTATCGTACTATATGACCTAGGAGTTAGTCATACTATTCGGTTTCTACTTGGTGTTGTCTTCTACTCACGAATTGGCAACTCACCCTCGTTGTGCCGCAGTTTTGTTGCAGGTTGACCGCATAGGTTCCGTTGCGGCTTGCTGGCACACCACTTCCATCTGGATGATTGCTTTGATAGGTGGGACACATTGCATCGTGACCACCATTATATACTTGTATATTTCATTTCAGTTATATCTAGTTAAAAGTGTTAGGAATATGTATGCCCTAGAGGCCATTATTGTACATGTGATGTATTTTATAGTGGATGTTTGGACATATATATAAAGGACTTTCTTGCTCGACATGATAGTATGCTACTTGGTTCTTCTTTATCTTAACATGTTGACTGGTATTCTTTACTGTCTTGCTCTCATAAGTTGATAAAGCCCTTAGGATATATACTTGACCACCAGGATTATGATGAGATCATACTAGTAGGGCCAGGGTGGTCCAAAAGTACATCATTTAATTAGTTCCTAGTCGAGGGAATATCGAGAGTAGGGCATCGATATTCCAGAGTAGACTAGTATGTATGTTTCTTGTCCTTTAGAGGGCGATGGTTGATCCCACAACCATTGGCGTGTGACATCAAAGATTGTACACAGGTGCTCATTGGCCAATGGGTACACCGAACAGGACTCGCCGAGGGACACTTAGTTGGTAGTATACCTATCGTCAGATAGCAGTCCTCTGGTGACACTGGTACAAGTTATCCTGTAGACCCGAGATCGTCATAGAGTCTTGTGTGGCTCCCATTGTGCTTTGATTTCCTCCCTACCACAGCTCAAAGGAGTCGTGCAAACAGATGGATTTTGGGTACAGTCCCGAGTCACATGGAGGCAATGAGTGATAGGAGGGGTTTCATCTCTCCCGGTATTGGGAGTTGATGTTGCGCTATACTCGATTGGCTATAACTGTAAATCTCTGGCCAGGGTTGCTGAGATTTACTGCTGAGATATCATTAGTTTCTCAAACTTTTGTGAGCCAAACATCGGCATGACTTATCAAGTTAATGGGGTCTGACGTTTACCACCCCTGGATTTTATATGCGACATATCAGACGAAGAGACCGGACTGTACGGTAGTGTTACTGATAGGCTTCATGGAGAGTATGGACGAGCATTCTTGTTGATCTTCATATCGCCCAATACCCGGGTAACCGTTACGTCCAGCTATAACCGCTGATGGCTTGTAGGTGACTAATGTGATCATCACCTACTGCTGGCGTATTGAAGAGTCTTTAGAGTCTCACACAAAAGTTTCTTGGTTCAAGCGAAACGAAGTAAGGTACATATGTTGATATGTGCATGGGCCTGATTAAATACGATTATGTGATACCATATTCTAATCTGGCAGTTATCTGTTGTCGGTTAGGGTATATGTGATATAACCAGATTAACGACTCAGGTGTTGATTTGATAATGTGATAAACAGATAAATGATATTAGTCGGTCATATGTGATATAACCGGATTATTAGATCAAGTGTTGATATAATAATTTCATATAAATTATATTTGATATGATTATATATTAACTAATATCATTAGCTCACTAATTGCTTTATTAAAGTGTGTGTGCTTATTATATGAAGCATGTCATATGATATATACTTTTGTGAAAAATAGAAATGAAGTGGAAAATGAGGAGACTTTGTGAAGCATGCTGAGGCATGGGCTTTTATTGTTTGTTTATTCATCTTGACCTACTATTCAAGCATGGTTGCAATTTTATATTGCAATAATTCCATGCTTGAATGAGTGGGGGTCAAGGCTTACCATTCACAACACTTCATTCTACACTTTTGAGATTTTTTAAAGTTGCTCTCTTGAGTTGAGCTCTTGCTCCCTCTTGTCTCCACAATTTTCTTCACCTTACCTCCAAGTTCAAACCCTCGCATGTGATGTGAATCATTGAACTTGTGAGAACCCAAGTGAGCAAATCAAACCCCTACTTCATCATCTCATATTAGATTAGCCATTTGATATGGTGTGTTGCCTTCACTAATGAGATTAATGAAGGGTTAGCTTGAGCTAGTGGACTTCGGGTGGATCGTCTTTGGCGTGAAGATCACGAAGGAGGTTCTTTCATCTTGAAGAGGAGCCTAGTGGAGTCACGTGGACCACAACCCGGAGCTATAGAAGAGAAGGACTCGATCTATAAGGGAATAACATTCTTTCACTTCTCATAGTTTAATGATATCAAACTTCAAACCCTAATCAACTAGTTAAAGATCTTGTTTAGTCTACCTTAGCATCTATAAAAATTTGAATTTGGCATGTTTGATGTCACTTGGACCTCATGGTGGTGCTTGGGTAGACTTTCATGGTATCAGAGCCAAAGCTAGAAGATTAGACGATATAATTAGAATCACGAAACCGAAAAACTCTGAAACAACGAAACCCAAAATTCAAGTTTTTGTCAATTTTAAAATGATCTCAGAAAATTTTTTAAGCAACTGCAGAATGTTGTATGTGATACAACTAGAACATTGCCAAAATATCAAAGTTGACCCGGCGAGAACTCTCTAAAAACCGGCCTCACCAGTTTTTTGTTCTCCGTTTTGGCTCGAAAATTTTTGGTGTTCCAGTGACTTGATTTTGGGGTTTCAGGTATTGTTTGATTAGGCCAAAATTTCATGAGATTTTTATTTGGTAAGGGACTAATATGGAGTGTTTCATAATCGTAATTATTGCATCGTTTTAGGTTTTTGTTTGATATGGATGCAGTAGTGAGGATCCGCATTTAATTGGTTTTGTGAAAACTAGTTAATGATTATAAATCTAGTGTTTTAGTCTCAGTAGATCGATTGCCAAGAAGTTTCGATTCGGATCGAAACTCCATCGCAGTCGCATATCGTACGCGAATACTCACCGAATAACTGTACTGGGTAGCCACACCCTATTGCCCCAACCAAGTGATTGTAGGAGAACTCCGTTGTCAATAGCACCCACTCGGGTGCTCGCGGCCACGGTGTTCCGCCTAAGTGCACTTGGTAGACGGCATCAGGGGTGCAGCCATCTACTGTAGTTTTCGATGCGTATTCGATCGGGTAGTCGGGAATCTTGTTGAATTACCGAACTAAATTATTGAAAAGAGTTTTTGATATGAGACTAAAATGCAGGGTTTATAGAGATAGGCATGAAATTCGGAATATGTGATATTCTGGGTTTATGATGTCTAAGGATATGCGGATTCTAATTATTGCAGTTTTACATTTCTTTTCTGCGACCGTAAGTGTAATATGTGAGGTATCCCAAATCTCGTTGCTATATGTCAACGGATTTTGGGATATGCGTATTTACTTACGTTGATGATATGTGATATTATTTGTCGCTGATATGTTTTATTGGATCGTCGTGATTGAATAGTCGGGGGTTTTATGTGAGATGAGAGTTTTTCAATTTTCATTCATGTAAATTTGTATGTAATATTCTTTTATTGGAGCACTTCCGGGTTGAGGATGATGTTACCGTTGTTGTATATTATTTACTTTTCCGCATTAGGATAGACCCAAGGTGGGGAGCACAAGTAACCGAGTTCTAGAGTCCAGTGGGAGACCATCTCAAGGAGTTTAGACCGGATCTCCTAACTCTAGAATTGGTAGGGTTACTTGCTGCTCTCGTAGGGGTCTATCAGATGTGGGTTTGGCTATTCATCACGACTGTGGAATCTGTATTTTACATTACTTGCTAAATTTAAAACACGGAAATCCCAGTATATCCAATATTTCATATGTTGCTTCTGCTGCTTGGTTCTGTGATGTGATCATATAACTGCGTGAGACGAATGTTGTATTATATATATGATATATAACAAACTTTGCTTTTGTTTTGCACCTGCGCTAGTCTAGCCCCCGCTCTGCCGGTAGTTAAGTAACCTAACGGTGCATTATGGGGCCAAGTGGCGAATGCGGATAGCATAAGCGTACGTTCTATTTTCGTTTCACTTTTCTGTAATGTTTAGGAAACATTAAATGATGCGACTTCATTAATGAGATTAATGAAAATGAAGAAACCAAAAGATGTTGAAGAATCAAATTTTCAAAAAGGGTGGCTCTAGTTTTTGCTTTGCATGGTGGTATTCCTTGATGAATATCCAGCACCTCATTCGATGAGGAAAGAGCCGAGATCCCTTCTGTAAGTCCGCGGCGGCGCCCCGGCCGTCGATCCGACGCCGGAAACGCGGAAACGAAAAACTTTGCAAACTAGCTATCAGGCACCACCGCGCACTTTTAACCCGAATCGGGCCATTAACCTAGCTACTAGCAAACTAAAAGAGGGGTAGAGAAGTATACCAAGCGATCCGTGTCCTTCGGTCTTCGTCTCCACTCCGATCTCCCGCGGAATCTCCGTCCGTCACGTCCTAGTCGGAAAGGGCACCACGTAGCCGGGTTCGTTTACGGGCTCCCACCTCTGGACCGAGGCAACTCGGGCGCCAAGTTGGCTATTCGACGCATCCAAGATTTGTTGTAGATGTAGTGTAGTAACTTGTCTCTTTATGGTTTATGAAGTTGCCATGGATGTGGAGGAGAAGAGAAATGAGCTATGAAACTTTGATGCAACATGAGAATGAGAATAATTTTCCACCCTCACTAAAATGAAATCTCTCTCATTCCCCCACCAAGAAATGTGGCCGGCCTCTCAAGAATATGGGTGGTGGAAAAAGAATCTAATAAACCAAGAGAAGAAAATGAGAAGATAATGCAAGATTGAAGGTCACACCCACTTCTAATCTCAAGCCAAATCAATTCCCATCCAAATCCATTCTCATTTAAAGCAAGTGAAGAGATTAAAATGGAATCTCATGATGATAAGAAGCCACAAATGCAAGAAAACCCTCTACAAATAAGTTATTTGCAAACTGCAAATAACCCCCTCCAACGAAAAGTCCGACCGGGAAGGAACAAAAGAAAATCGGCCGGAATGGAATGCAAACTGCCAACTTCAGAAAACTGATCCCGTAATAAATTACAGGAAAACCCCGCTACTGCAAATACATGCCCGCATTTGTATTCCCACTGAACACAAATGCAAAGAGACAAAACTACACTATCTAATACTAGGATCCGGCTTAAGCCAAAGCCGGCTAGTAAAATCCGTCCGATCACGATCCGTGAAATACCGCACGTATCTGATCGAACCCTGCCATATCTCCATACGGCCTCTACAGTGTTTCGCCCGAAACCTGAGTAACTGAGTGTGGTGGACTCTAAAGACTCGTCAATACTATGGCTGTGGATTTACCCACTAGCACGTCAGAGGTATCAGCCATACGTGACGGGCTACCGGCTATTGACCAAAAGGGACGTCGATGAGCGAACTCATCCTGACACCCTACTAAGCCTGTCAGTGACAATATCCGTACAGTCCGGTCCGTTCGTCTATGAGCATCGCATGGCGGGCCTAGGGAGTTGGTAAAAGTCAGACCCCCAATAGCGGTAGAAGTCGTGTCGGAGTGTAGCCCAGAACATCGTGAGATACTACTGGAATACCTACCAGTAAATCTCCTGTCTTGGCCAAGGACTTTTCATGTACTAGCTCTCCTAGACACAGCGCGACCTCACCCCCAATACGGGGAGAGACGAACTCCTGCAGATCCGCTCACTGCCTCCATGTGGCTCGGGACTGTACCCAACTAAAACCTGTTTGCACGTCTCCTTTGAGCGTGGTAGGGTAGTAATCAAAGCACGGTGGGAACTCACACAAGACAAATGACGATCTCAGGTCGATGAACTAACCTGTACACATGTCACCAGGGAACTGCTATCTGACGTCAGGTATAATACCAACTAGCAGGTTCCCGGCGAGTCCTGTCCGGTGTACTCATAACCCAATGAGCACCTGTATACATCTTAGGTGAACCAACTGACACCAGTGGCTTGTGAGATAGGCCACCGCCCCTCGTCGGGGTCTTGACTGTATACACTAGTCTACTCTGGAGAATCGATGCCCTGTCTCGAAACTCCCACAACTAAGGACCTTCTAAGGATGTGCTTATAGACCCAAGCTCTCACGTATATGATCGTCCTCATACTGCTGGTAGTCAAGCAAGAATCCTAGGGACTCTATCAACGTGTAATAGCGACTCGTAAGGTCACCTAAAGCTGTACACGATGATAAAAATAAACCAGATAGCATACTATCATCTCGAGTAAGACTGTCCTACCGGCATAGGTCATCTTCAATCATTGCAATCACGTGCCTGTGATCCAATAATTGACTCTGAGGGCACTATATCAAACAATCTCCCAATTGCACTCAAGGCTAATTATTGCGATGTCGCATACTCACAGCCCGTGTGATACCGAACACCCAACTCCTCTACTAGTCAGTCTCACAAAGCTCGTTTGCGAAACTATTGCGTTCGAGGAATAGCCTCAGTGAGTGGATCCGCTGTGATGTTTCTTTCTATGTCTCTCTATATCCCATGTTCGCGGAGAAAGCCATCTCCCGAAATGAGCAATACCTGTCTTAGAATGTCTGGATGTCTGATGGGACCTAGCTCATAAATGAACTCCAAATCCAAACTTCTTAGACTGTATCGTCAACTGAACTTAATCAGTATCCTGCGCCATCCTTCCCTCAGTATCCGCCTGGACCACCTATCCAAAATACTGCTCCTCGTCAGAGGGAAAACTAAAACTCTAACGGCCACTCTGCCGTCCAGGTCACCTTGGAAGCATGGAATGATAACCGTCTCCTAAAGGAGGCTGTCGTTATCATATCCCTAGAACATCCACTTATGTTCTAAAACTGCTTCCGACTGTTTCCCCAGGATTGGATCAATATCAACTTATTGCATCTACTGCAAGAACAACATCTGGTGTGGTACTTGACATCTCATGATCAACTCAATTGCCCAAGCAAGTGATGTGCCAATCATGTGCATCCCTCTCCCCTTTAGTCTGTGAGACACCTTTAGAGAGTGTGACTCCATCACCTGCAGGTATACTACCATGCCAGGAGTCGTCCATTCTAAATACTCATAGAATGCTGTCTAAGTACCCAGATTGGGAAACCACCCAAATCTAGATCTAATACAATAGATCCAGTAACCAGAATGTCAGATATAATATCCAAGTCCTATGTGGAGAAACAACTGTGTGACGACCAAAGTATAACCGATCGTAGTATAGGAATATCACTTCCTACTCCGTGTATGTCATCCAAATACTAGGACATCACACCCTACTACCTTCTTAACAGATCCATCCCCTATTCTGATGAAGTCAAACCTATGACTATCACATCAGAAATAGATGATCTATCTCCGCTATATCTGCTTTAGTCTATAAATAGACATAAGCCACCTGTCCACCAATGCTTCCGCTGCTCCCACTGACCACGACAACCCTCTGGCAAAGTCATATAGACGTACACTTCTAAAGCTAGTTTAGAACGACGCTATACTCATCCTCCTGCCGGGTCTCACAGTCTGGAACAACAGCAATGGCAAGTCTGGGTAAACAAGAATCTCCCTGCCACCGTCCCTGAGCATACCGAAGTACCTCTCGGGTGCCTGAGGTTACCCACCATATCCGCGGAGTGGCCAATGGAATGTCAAACCAGATTGAATCTTTAAGTTCTTGTCAAATCTTCAGTAATCGTTTGCGGTTCTGGAATCACTTCCAGTTCTACCATACTCCCACTACTGTTTTCTGAAAAAAAAATCCATTTTTATTAAAAATGTGGTGAGTCAAGAACAATATCACTATTGATCTTCCAGATGGTAGAAAGTCAACCCTCGTCATAGCCCGGGTCAACCCACAAACAGCCATTACAGAAACGTGCCTTGAGTTGTCCAGAGTCTGGTTTTAAGCATAAGCCGGACAACTCCCCGTATCTTAACAATGTCAAGATATGAACTGTTCTATATCTAATATAGAAACAGAGGCACTGATTTAATTGAACCAGATTCAAATCATGCAGCTGTCTCCAGTGCATGTCAACTAAATGGAAGGAGGCCGATCAGCGTTACTCAACTTAGGAATACTTCCAATTATTTGTAACCTGAAAGAGAAGCAAGTTCTCTTAATCATTACTATCAACTGAATACCATTCACAAGTATCTACATCTTCGATCACCTTGAAAAATCCCGATACCTGCAATACCTGGTTCTCTACTTTACTCATATACCTATAACTTCTCAAAACTTGGACCCTGTGTTTCTACGAAACACCTGTCTAAGAACTAGAGAAGTCATAAGTAAACAGAATATAGTACGAGGACCAACCCCTCTGTCCTAATGGACACTGGACAATATACAATACTCTGTATAAGTCCCCTGAGTCTAATAACTCATTCACTGTGTGTCGTAGGTTGAAAACTGTACTTATGGTTAAGAAGAATTACACCGATGTTCAATGCTTCTTACCTAACCATCCACTGATATAGGTAAATGTCATAGACATAATTTCAAAAAGGTATATCTCACTCTATAAAAATAGACGTACAGATATATCAATTTGAAATTGGTGCATAACAACGGATATTCAAAACCAAATATTTGCCGACCGGCAAACAACCCAGGTGACTTCCTCAAATATCACCAATTACAACGAATCCCGATATAATGAGAATGATCACCTAATTCCCAATAACTTACTCCCACTCATCATCTGTAAAACCATACAGATGAGAGAATCAAACCTGGTAAATACATACCCTGGAGCAAGTGTCCAATTGGG
Source organism: Agapanthus africanus (assembly GCA_030015575.1). Taxonomy (NCBI): domain Eukaryota; kingdom Viridiplantae; phylum Streptophyta; class Magnoliopsida; order Asparagales; family Amaryllidaceae; genus Agapanthus; species Agapanthus africanus. The sequence goes on from JASDDO010000029.1 coordinate 63,325,687, forward strand.
AAATCAGTTTTCTTTTAATAGTACACAGTGAAACTGAAACATTGAAATGTTTCGATGGGTTATCCGGGTATTCTTAGTAATGCCTCTTCCATTATCCAGATTCACAACTGTAACCGTATAATTCTTTGCCATCTCTCCAAATCCCTTTATATATCTTTAGTCATTACCTTCTGTACACCCCTTTAGGCCAAATGGTTTTCTTTCTTCCCTACCGTTCGGCACCAGCCTATGGTTTGGAAGAAGACTATCCAATAAGAATAATGGGTGTACTGTCATAATCCTAGGAGCATTCGCGATGCGAGAGAAGGTGAAGATAAAAGACAACCGAATGAACCTTATTCCTATTTCTCCTGAACCAGGATCCATCCCCGAACTGGAACAAGTTCCTTTCGAGTTCGTATATAACCATACGATGGAGTATCCAATAAACTTGGGATCTACGTAGTGATACGAAGTGTCCTGGAGAATACAAAGGTGATTTAGGATTGGCGAAGAAATACTTGTTTTGGTCGTGAATAGCAGTCGCAATTTACTTTGCCCTCTTACTAATCTCTTTCTTTGTCTTAACTTAATACCTTCTGTACACCGTTTAGGCTGATTGGTTTTCTTCATTCCCTACCGGTCGGTACCAGCCTAAGGTTTGGAAGATGACTATCCAACTTGCTTAATAGGTGTACTGTCTCCTAAACGAAGGAGTACTCGCAACCTGAGAGAAGGTAAAAGGAAAAGACAACTGAATAATCCTATTCGTTTTCTCCAGAACCAGAAACCATCCTCGAATTCTTTCGAGTTCGTATATAACCGTACGATGGTTTTGTCTAATGGAAGTGGACGCTCGTAGTAATACGGGGTGTCCTGGAGAAAAGTGTAAAAGTAGGAGTGGCAATGAGGTCTGCAACTCTGACAATCCAAAAGCCAGTGTTAAGAAGGTTCGGTCAACTTGGTCACTGAGTCATAGTCTAGGGTCGGGTCAATGGTCGCTGCCAAAGAGAGAGAGAAAAGAAACACTCAGCGTGCACTCTAACCTAGATTAGAATGGTTATCACTTTATCTAATCTGGAAACCTCCCACTATAACGTCAAATTCTTCCCCAAACCTGAAAGAAGAATTAGCCGGGATCACCCGAGGAGTAAACCAACTCATCAGTAGGAATCGGGATCCAACTATCACCGCATGATAACGTGACGAAATCCGCTCACGTTATCACACTCCAGAAGGTATGCGCATATCTGGCAAGTTTGAGTTTCTTTAGAAACTCCCGATGTGATTTTTGCCCCATGCTCTTATGACCTTGGCGAAGGTCAACAAATCATAAGTCACATGTTAAGTTCTACCCGTCATTGTCCAGGTTAATTTGAACCCACCCGTACAAGCCCTTGACGAAGGTCAACAAGGCTATACGACTGTCCCAAACCAATGCATCTATCTATGCAGCAGAAAGGTAACAAGCAGCTACCATACACTATGCCTTGACGAAGGTCAACAAACATAGCATGAATACTACGTGCTACCCGTCTGAAACGACGGAGGGCTACGAATGGTTTCTGGCGAAAACCTTTAACGTAATGAACTTGATATCATTGAAGGAACTGATAGCTTTATAAAAATATAGTAACGAAAACCTTTGCTAAAGAGGTCACTCCCGGTGAAGGGATCTCGGCTCTTTCCCCGTAGGATGGGGTGCAGGATATTCCAACTGAATACCACGATACAAAGCAAAAGTAATCGGCTATAGTGAAGTTATTTCCCTGACGCAAACTTTTGTCCAAGGGGTCACTCCCGGTGAAGGGATCTCGGCCCTTGCCTCGTCGACCGAGGAGCAGGATATTCCAACTGAATACCACGATGCAAAACAAAAGAGAACGTCTTTGCAATGACAGCTTTTTGAAAAATGTTCCAACAACATCAGAATAGGTTTTTTTATCTTGCATTGATCCGAATCAACGCAGTCCCATCAATTGATCACACCACAAAGAATGAAAATAATGACGTACGTATATGCCATCCGCATTCGCCACTGGGTCCCGTCATCACCCGTTAGGTTAGCTAACTAACGACAGAGCGGGGACTGGACTAGCGAGGATGCAAAACATATACAACATCTACTAGTATATATATCAATATATAATATTCGCTAAAGGCGTGATAAAAAAGCAGCATCACAGAACAATAAAGATATCTGGGATTCTCGGGTTTCATAGAGCCGCTACTGAAACCCGACGTTCCCATGGTCGTGTGGATAGCCTGTGCAATGAAAACCTAGACCCCTATGGGCGCGGCAAGTTACCCGCCAAAACCTGAAGCGAGGCAGCCCCCTTCAGCAACGTGAATGGACCACCCAGCACTTCACGGAATCCGGTAACTTGGGCACCCCTCCTGGGTCAACCTATACCCCGTACGAGTGCGGCGAATAGCCCGCCAATTCTAGAGTAAATCCCCCTCCGTCTCAACGCCATGAGATGCGGGCTTGTTGCCCTCTAGAACCCGGCTATCCGTGAACCCCTCCGCGGGGTAATCCTAGTACAGAAAGTAAAATATACATACAACGGGTACATCGACCTCGACCCGGTCGTGCACCAAAAAAATAATACAAATAGGCAGTGACGGCAGTCCACAGGTCGGATGCTCGCCCCGCAATATCAAATGTACATATAAAACAAAACTGTACTAACATTGCATCCAGGCTATCCCCCACGACCAATCCGCAACATCACAGCACAACACAGAACATCAACGTGAATGTCACGTTTGCAAATCCGTCTAAAAGGGCTATAGCAGATAGACTGGATTTACCGATCGAGTGACATTCACGGTCGCAGATATAATGTAAATACTGTGAACTAGCATTTTTAAAATATCCGATCGAACAAATTTATCAAAGTGGGCCCCAAGCACTACTGTAGCTCTCACAGAAAATCTCGGCCCAAAAAGAATATCCCAAAAGCCTTATTATCAAGTCAGGAGCTTTCTGCAAACTTTTGGTTAACTGAACAGTGCAAGGCGCGGCGGAACCGCGGCCCAAGCATGGGTTTGGCCGCGGTTCCGCGGTGGTTTAGACTGTTCACGAGACCAAATTTTCACAGAATTCTTAAAATTCCGTGCACATCATTCTGAAACAACCTAAAAAATTTTTAGAGCCTAAAAAAATTTCGACAGAAACTTGTGCTTTGGAAAATACGGTTTTTGGGATTTTTTTTGGTTCGATCGAGTTCTAAACACGTTAGAGAGCTAGACTAGGTTAATGGCGTGTCTCTGATACCAATGTAAGTCCGCGGCGGCGCCCCGGCCGTGGATCCGACGCCGGAAACGCGGAAACGAAAAACTTTGCAAACTAGCAATCCGGCACCACCGCGCACTTTTAACCCGGATCGGGCCATTAACCTAGCTACTAGCAAACTAAAAGAGGGTTAGATAAGTATACCAAGCGATCTGTGTCCTTCGGTCTTCGTCTCCACTCCGATCTCCCGCGGAATCTCTGTCCGTCACGTCCTAGTCGGAAAGGGCACCACGTAGCCGGGTTCGTTTACGGGCTCCCACCTCGGGACCGAGGCAACTCGGGCGCGAAGTTGGCTAGCCGATGCGTCAAAGATTTGCTGTAGATGTAGTGTAGTAACTTGTCTCTTTAGGGTTTATGAAGTTGCCATGGATGTGGAGGAGAAGAGAAATGAGCTATGAAACTTTGATGCAACATGAGAATGAGAATAATTTTCCACCCTCACCAAAATGAAATCTCTCGCATTCCCCCCACCAAGAAATGTGGCAGGCCTCTCAAGAATATGGGTGGTGGAAAAAGAATCTAATTAAGCAAGAGAAGAAAATGAGAAGATAATGCAAGATTGAAAGTCAGACCCACTTATAATCTCAAGCCAAATCAATTCCCATCCAAATCCATTCTCATTTAAAGCAAGTGAAGAGATTAAAATGGAATCTCATGATGATAAGAAGCCAGAAATGCAAGAAACCCCTCCACAAATAAGTTACTTGCAAACTGCAAATAACCCCCTCCAACGAAAAGTCCGGCCGGGAAGAAACAAAAGAAAACCGGCCGGAACGGAATGCAAACCGGCAACTTCAGAAAACAGATCCCGTAATAAATTACAGGAAAACCCCGCTACTGCAAATACATGCCCACATTTGTATTCACACTGAACACAAATGCAAAGAGACAAAACTACACTGTCTAATACTAGGATCCGGCTTAAGCCAAAGCCGGCTAGTAAAATCCGTCCGATCACGATCCGTGCAATACCGCACGTATCTGATCGAACCCTGCCATATCTCCATACGGCCTCTACAGCGTTTCGCCCGAAACCTGAGTAACTGAGTGTGGTGGACTCTAAAGACTCGTCAATACTATGGCTGTGGATTTAACCACTAGCACGTTAGAGGTATCAGCCATACGTGACGGGCTACCAGCTATTGACCAAAAGGGACGTCGATGAGCGAACTCATCCTGACACCCTACTAAGCCTGTCAGTGACAATATCCGTACAGTCCGGTCCGTTCGTCTATGAGCATCGCATGGCGGGCCTAGGGGGTTGGTAAAAGTCAGACCCCCAATAGCGGTACAAGTCGTGTCGGAGTGTAGCCCAGAACACCATGAGATACTACTGGAATACCTACCAGTAAATCTCCTGCATTGGCCAAGGACTTTTCATGTACTGGATCTCCTAGACACAGCGCGACCTCACCCCCAATACGGGGATAGACGAACCCCTGCAGATCCGCTCACTGCCTCCATGTGGCTCGGGACTGTACCCAACTAAAACCTGTTTGCACGTCTCCTTTGAGCGTGGTAGGGTAGTAATCAAAGCACAATGGGAACTCACACAAGAAAAATGACGATCTCCGGTCGATGAACTAACCTGTACACATGTCACCAGAGAACTGCTATCTGACGTCAGGTATAATACCAACTAGCAAATTCCCGGCGAGTCCTGTCCGGTGTACTCATAACCCAATGAGCACCTGTATACATCTTAGGTGAACCAACTGACACCAGTGGCTTGTGAGACCGGCCACCGCCCCTCGTCGGGGTCTCGACTGTATACACTAGTCTACTCTGGAGAATCGATGCCCTGTCTCGAAACTCCCACGACTAGGGACCTTCTAAGGATGTGCTTATAGACCCCAGCTCTCACGTATATGATCGCCCTCATACTGCTGGTAGTCAAGAAAGAATCTTAGGGGCTCTATCAACGTGTAATAGCGACTCCTAAGGTCACCTAAAGCAGTACACGATGATAAAGATAAACCAGATAGCATACTATCATCTCGAGTAAGACTGTCCTACCGGCATAGGTCCTCCTCAATCATTGCAATCACGTGCCTGTGATCCAATAATTGACTCTGAGGGCACTATATCCAACACCTTCACCGGGAGTGACCTCTTTAGCGAAACAAGCAAACGATATGTAACGTTTTGAAAATCGTTTCGGTGAAATTTCGAAAAAAAAGGGTAAAATAAGGGGGTTTTCTGCAAAAAGTTAAAATACAAATATCTTTATTATAAAATTTAATATACATATTCTAATTATGTAATTGCTAATATTTGTTGTTTATTGAGTCACTGGTGAAATTTCAAATTTTCTGAAAATTTTTCCGAAATTAATTATTTTAATATTATTTTAAGCAGTCACTAATATATTTAATTAGGGAAAATTACAAATTGGAATGAGTTGAAACAAATTTTGTGCATCATAAAACATTAAATAAAATTTTATCATGTGGTGTTTGAAATGAAATCGTTTGCCAAAACGGTTTAGAAAATATCGAAGAAAAAGGCTTTTTACGGTGAATTTAGTGTTAACGGGAATCGGGGTAATACATTTATCTTTTTCCCTAACCCACACACCCACACCTCATCCTCTCTCCCTCTTCCCATGTGGCCGGTCCCACCATGACAGCCCTCCCTCTCTCTCTCTCTCCAATCACCAAGAAAAGAAAAGAAAAGAAGGAAAATGATAGAAAATGGTGGACTTTGACTTTTTCCACTTTCTCCACCTCACTCTCTCTCCTCCCTCACCCATTCCCCACCCCCATGCTGGCCGAAACCTGCACATTTCAGCAGCCCTCCCCTCTCATTCCTCATCTCATCTCTTCTCAAAAAAAAAATTCACAAAAATTTCATGAAAAATCAACTAAAACTCAAAACCGAAATCCAACTCCTACCCATTATTTATTTTCCTATCTAGCATGGATTTTGGGAGCAAGAGAGCACTTTGGGAGGCTTAGATCCTTGCTAGATCTCTAATTGGGAGGTATAAATCTTAACCCATATCTTAATTGTTGGTTAATTACTCCAATTTAACTAAATTTGGTGTTTGATTGGTGTTCATATTGCAAACTTGAATTGTGGAATTAATGGTTATATGTGAGATTAAAATCAAGATAGGGTTTTATCACATCATTAAGGTTGCCATGAGTAGATTAACAGGTTAATTCTTGCTAAAACCTAATCTAGTTACTAATTTCAAAATTTGTTAGTTGGAAATTGTGATAAATGTGCTTTTTGCTAACTAGGTTTTTTTGAAATTGTTTTATATTGGGATTAAAATCTAAATTTAGGTTTCATGTCATTATTAATATTATAATGAGTGGTTTAATGATTTTGGATCATGCAAAACCATGCTTAATTGATGAATTGTGAATTTGGCTTTAAAAGGTGTTAAAAATTGATATTTTTGCAAACTAGGATTTTGGAAATTATGCAAATTTATGAGATTAAATTATGGAAATGGTTTTTATGACTTATTTAAGATATTTAATAAGTATTATGGCCGCTACATTTGTTTAAACATCATGTTTTGTACAAAAACGGCGAATTGTGCTTGCTAGATTTTCGGAAAAATGACTTTTTAAGTGAAATTGGGGTTTTTGTGAGTTTTAACCTATTTTATATTAAAATTAGTGTTCATGAATGTGCAAATGAGTATATTTGGGTTTTTCTCGATGGTCTGACGTTTGTACATCGACATCGAGAGTTGGTTTGGCCGTTCTTCCTTGCGTAGGCGATAGGTTTTGACCTATGCGTGATACGCGTGCCGATTTGATTTTCGTATGCCGTTTCGATTTCGAATTTAGTTTTAATGCGATACGGTGCGTTATGATATGTAGGTACCCCATGTGTACTTCAAGACGATAAGCAAGCGCGTGGCGACGTCGGCACCGGCGAGCGAGGACCAGGTGAGTAGATTTATATCTACGGGGAGAAGTCGGGTGGATGGCGTATAGCACCCCTGCAGTTCGTGGTGATGTATACAAATACGTATACACACATATATATATTATTTATATATTGTTTGAGTATATTGATGATAATATGGATATTTGGTGTTCTTGGATGTTTAGTGTCGCGAAACCCTAGAGTAGTGGTCGCACCACACATGCACACACCAACCCATACTTGCATACTTTCTTCTTTCATTTGTGCTTATACGGGAATATATAGTTATGTGTTCACATGGGTATGGGACTATGTGTTCACATACGGATTTGAGGCTTGGGTTTGAGATGAGTCGATGAGATTTGTATTGAGGTTGTGACGTCGGTGATATAGCAGGGTTCGTATTTGAGATACGACATGACGTTGTAGCGGGTCCTTGACGTAGTGTTTCACACACGTGCATGCATACTTAGGCGGTATCAGTATTGTACTAGACGTAGATCAGTACCCCGATCATGATATTTGATAAAGAGGATACTAGGTGAATAGTATGATGAATGTGATATTGACCCGTACCCAGATTTGGGGATGCCGTACGACGGATTTACGTATGAGCTCTATTTTGATGATTGATCCGCACTCTTGACTTGGGATGTCTGGTTATAGATATGGTATCGGATATGATATTATTGAGGCGGGATCACCGACTGTATATATACAGGTATGCATATGTATCGACTCAGATGTTTGGCGGTTTCCTTACCTGTAGTTCAGCTTGTTAGTTCAGCCGTATAGTTTAGTATAGTTGTTAGACTAGATTAGACTCCTACATATTTCAAAACTAACGGATCGTGGGTATTTTAAAACACAGGTCAAGGGATTCTACGGATATTTCAAAAGACGTATCTTTTCATAAAAACATCGTAGCCCCTATTTTCAAAACCCCATGATTCGTGTTATTTCAAAAGGCACCATTTGTAGGATGTATATTAGGGTAATGCAGATTAGTTATCGTTGTATTTAGTATTTAGCTCCCGCTCATTATTACTGTTCGCTCCGCATCGCATATTTATATTATAATTTCTTATTGCATTGTTGATATCATACTGTTAGGACACCAGCACCATTACCGATGATGCGTATGTACCACGTACACTTGCTTGCCGGCTCACACACATCTTCATCGGTAATTGCCATGTCACGCACACCTTAGAAAATATTATCGCCTAATGTAGCTTGTAAACTAGTAGTTTTGACATGATGATTAGTTGCTTGCATTATATGCTAGTTGTTACTTGTCACTTCGTGCATACTGTTATTCATTATATGCCGTATTCATGGATTCTCATGCTTATATTCATGGTTTTACATGCTTTTTATGATTCGGCTTTCTATGAGATTTTCTGGACTTGGGGGAAAACCGCAAAACTTGTATAAGCTTCTTCCCTCTCTTTTAAATAAAAAGTGCGGTTTTCCCATGATGTATGAGTCGTCCACCATGAGTTTGCTGATGGATTTCGAGACCCGATTCGAGGAGTGGAGGAACCGTTTCGGGCACATGGTGGGCCCGGTAAGGTACCCCGGGGCAAGAAGCGCGTGATGACGACGATGTGAGCCTGGCAGGGGAGCACTACCTACCGGTGATATTACCCGACGCGTCGGATATCCGGAGGATACCGTCGTGGTCTTGATATGGATGGTAGGGGCCGGTCTGGACTGACGGTGCCCTAGATATTGTGATTGAGACATTGATATTTCGAGATATTGAGGTACAGAAACTGTGATACAGAGATATCGAGATATTGGGATTACGTTTTGTGCCGATGCTAGGCACTGTTTTATGCTGATTTCATTATGATACCTCATTTTAAAAATACAAAGGAAATCTCACTAAATTATGAAAACAGTTTCTTCATTTACATGTTTTCTGTTTTCATGCATTCATACCTCATTCATATGATATACTGCTACCTGAGGCACTGACACGGGCATATGAGATTACACTCGAGTTAGATATTTACCCTAGCCTTTGTTATAGGCTGCATGTTATATATATAATTGAGGATATATTATGATCATTGACCTAGGTTGCGTTATTTATGCGATTTCTGTTCGTAGATGTTTTTCTATTCACGAGTTGGCAACTCACCCCCGTTGTGCCCCAGTTTCTTGCAGGTTTGCCGTACATGTTTCTTTACGGCTTGCGGGCTTAGTTTCCCTCGAGTGATTTGCTAGTAGGTGGGTTTACTTGTATCGTACCCCCTATTATATAACTTGTATATTATTACTCTGTTGTATCTAGAAGTTCCATCAACCAAACATGTATTTATTTTTGAGATAGAGACCAGTGATGTTATTCTTTCGACCTTAAAGTCGCGCGTTATATTTCTGTGATTTTCTTGTGGTTTTGAGTTTCCTTTTGAGTTTTGATCCTCGCCCTTGGCGTTGTATATTATATTGCTTGTGTGGTTGTGACCGTCGATTGACGAAGAGCTAGCTCCCTCTTGGGGATGCCTTTTTATTGATTTCGTATACTATTCATGTTGTATCCCGTTTGGGGGCCAGTATTTACAAAGGAGACTCTGCCGAAATTTTCAGGAAATATTTGATGTTTTTAAAAACGCATAATTCGACTTATGCTATTAAAACTACTTAATTTAAATTGGCTTTATTTCACTCTACTACTTTTCTTAGTTTGGATTTCTGGGATTTCGGCTTACTTAGATTACGAACGCCTCGAGACGTTTTGTAGTTTAAGTGCCGGTCATATTCCGTACATTTCGGGTCGTGACAAAGTTGGTATCAAAGCGTTAGGTTTTACCTTCGGAGCGTAGGATGACCCTTGGTTGATGGAATAGGTGACTAAAGTAGAGTGATGTACCGTGGGTATGTTCCGCGGCATACTTACGATACGCTACTCCACTTAAGAATCCTTAGGATGTACATTTCTTTGCTCAGTATTATATTCATTCCGATCTAGCCTCATCAGTACCAGTTATGGTGTTGCTGCCACGATTACGGGCAGGGAGAGCTACAGCTTGAGTTGTGGTCAGCACGAGCTCGTCACGAACGAGGACTGACCAGGGCGAAATTCCGGCGACACACGATTGCGGAGATGTGTTTTTTTACTGTGTTTCCGTGCCATGAGCGTTTGGCGGATCGCCTTTATGAGGTTACTCGGATGTGCTGATCGACACTAGAGGATTGAGCCAATGATAGAGGCCAGCCAGATTTTGATGACCGTTGGTGTATTGCTTACTCATGATGATTGAGGCACTGTTCAGCGAGCAGACGAGTGAGCCAGTTGTTGCTGCGAGCGACGAGATATCGTCCCATATGTTGGAGTTATTGCAGTACAGGTTGTACTAAGAGATGATAGAAGGTCGCTGGTCACCGAGGATGAATGACTAGGACATGTGGTTCGTTCGCTACCCCGATGCGAGGTCATCAGATAGATTGATTCCAGCTAGAGACGACTTCACGCGGAGGCGTTGAGAGTCGACAGAGACGATCGAATGTCGGAAACCTATTATTCCAAGTTTAAAGTATTCGGAAAGACATGCAGGCAATTCTATGGTCCCTCTAGAAGAATGAAACCTTAACTCGACATAATGACCGTGTGAAAGCCTTTGAACCTTCGGGTTTGCGGCAGTTCCACGGCGCCATTAGTGAGGCTTGGGTTTGCCCTTCTACGGCTGGACCACCGATGCTGTGGTACGTTCTCGTTACTGTTAAACTATACCCAAGATGTTGAGCTCTTGGGGGATTATGAGGTTTTGACAAATCGATCGGATGGTTTCGACTTCATTCGGATGCTAGGTGGTGAGATGCATTCATGGGAGACTCCAGATACGAGGATAGCCGTTGGAGCTCAGTCCATGCAGCCACGACGAGACGAGTCCGAAGCAGTCGACATTAGAGAAAGTGGAGTAAGAGGTTCGTACGAGATCTTGATGAGACGACGTTCCACTCCGTCGACATCAGAGATGCGATACGCATGCCGAGACGTTGTACTTGGATATACTTTCCGGAAGGAGCCGCGATGAGTATGCAGCCGTTCCGGAACGAGAACAGATCTAGTAAAGGACGATGACTTCCGGACAGTTGGCAGAGACGAGACATGGAAGAGACCGTGAGCAGGATTCCTTCCAGGACACTGCTGCAATGGTACTTGCACCCAGGATCAGATGTGTCACGTACATTCAGAGAGCCAGAGGCCGACGCCAGTGATATGCTGTCTTACGAGTGGTCGCGATGATGGACCGAGAGATGACCAGAGAAGTGCCAGAACGGGATCATCCCCGTTAGCACACCTGACAGGGCCGATGAGCCGATGGACCGAGAGATTGGTAATTCACAGTGAAGACCCTGACCCAGGAGTGGTCATTGTTACGCACACCAGCAGGCCAAAGTTCATGATCATCGACGAGACGTCCCACTAGTGATCGCGACAGTTGGCCCGAGATTCTTAGAGGATGTGCTTGAGCGGGACTATTCCGCCATTATTGATTTCAATATTTTGGGTGATTTATTCGCATGATTTGATTTTGATGATTGAGTTTCATGATATTTGTTTTCATGTACCATGGTTGCACCTGCTGAGTATTTACGATTTTTGCACAGTTGTAGCACTTGATATCATTTTCGTGCCTTGGTTTCGTATGTTTATGATTTTATGGGTTTCATACAGTTGAGTTGATTTTGTGCGTATGTACGCACACGATTTGGATTTTGCGCATGTTCGGCGCTTGATATTGGATTTTGTGATTCCATGCATGATGGATTCACCTGATTTGGATTTTCGCGCATGTTGGGCGCATGTTTTGAGGTGCGATTTTAGTGCACACCAGATGCACTAAATCGAGATTCTTCGTGCATATCAGATGCACCTGATTTTGCTGTCAGGCACCCACGTTGCCTATGACAGATGTTTCGTGCACACCCGATGCACTTAGATCTTGTTTCTGTGCACATGTTGGCACATATATGGATTTTGATTTCCGTACGCACCGGACGCACAGAGTATTCATATGCGTATTTTAGGATTGATTTCTTATAGAGCAGTACGTTTTTATGATATTGGCTATGTGTTTTCGTTCTGAGCAGGACTAGTCAGAGGACAGTACCTGAATGTATTTTGCATACATTGATAGCTATCGAAGGGAATTCCAAAAGCGAGCTATAGTCTCAGTATTTATCTACGTGTCTGATATGACACGAAACGTTTAAAATAAGGAAACCCTTCTAAATTGTTTCCCAAAATGGCGGAACGTACATTTCAAACAAAAGGTATATATGTATATGGTTAATTTCTTATGATAGACGTCCGCCACTGTGCAGTGTTAAGCGCATTGCACAGCGACTTTAAGAGATTTGGCATGCATTTCCTTCAGATATTTACATATATAGATTTGATATTTACGTGTATAGTTTCGAGTTATATCATATTGGTTTTGTATTGGATTTGACATTTGTGTCTTTAACATGACTCCGATGATTGCGAGATGCTTGACGGAGTTTTGATTTTGAGTTTATGCTCATTTTTCATGCGTATGCGCTGTGCTACGATTTGTTTTATGTATTTACGATTTCGGAGCCCCGACAACATGATGGTTTTGCTTAGATGTTTTAGTATTTGGGGGGGAGTGTTAATTTAAATTCGGGGACCGAATTTCTTTAAGGGGGGAAGATTATAACGTTTTGAAAATCGTTTCGGTGAAATTTCGAAAAAAAAACGGTAAAATAAGGGGGTTTTCTGCAAAAAGTTAAAATACAAATATCTTTATTATAAAATTAAATATACATATTCTAATTATGTAATTGCTAGTATTTGGTGTTTATTGAGTCACTGGTGAAATTTCAAATTTTCTGAAAATTTTTCCGAAATTAATTATTTTAATATTATTTTAAGCCGTCACTAATACATTTAATTAGGGAAAATTACAAATTGGAATGAGTTGAAACAAATTTTGTGCATCATAAAACATTAAATAAAATTTTATCATGTGGTTTTTCAAATGAAATCATTTGCCAAAACGGTTTAGAAAATATCGAAGAAAAAGGCTTTTTCCGGTGAATTTAGTGTTAACGGGAATCGGGGTAATACATTTATCTTTTTCCCTAACCCACACACCCACACCTCATCCTCTCTCCCTCTCCCCATGTGGCCGGCCCCACCATGACAGCCCTCCCTCTCTCTCTCTCTCCAATCACCAAGAAAAGAAAAGAAAAGAAGGAAAATGATAGAAAATTGTGGACTTTGACTTTTTCCATTTTCTCCACCTCACTCTCTCTCCTCCCTCACCCATTCCCCACCCCCATGCTGGCCGAAACCTGCACATTTCAGCAGCCCTCCCCTCTCATTCCTCATCTCATCTCTTCTAAAAAAAAATTCACAAAAATTTCATGAAAAATGAACTAAAACTCAAAACCGAAATCCAACTCCTACCCATTATTTATTTGCCTATCTAGCATGGATTTTGGGAGCAAGAGAGCAATTTGGGAGGCTTAGATCTTTGCTAGATCTCTAATTGGGAGGTATAAATCTTAACACATATCTTAATTGTTGGTTAATTACTCCAATTTAACTAAATTTGGTGTTTGATTGGTGTTCATATTGCAAACTTGAATTGTGGAATTAATTGTTATATGTGAGATTAAAATCAAGATAGGGTTTTATCACATCATTAAGGTTGCCATGAGTAGATTAACATGTTAATTCTTGCTAAAACCAAATCTAGTTACTAATTTCAAAATTTGTTAGTTGGAAATTGTGATAAATGTGCTTTTTGCTAACTAGGTTTTTTTGAAATTGTTTTATATTGGGATTAAAATCTAAATTTAGGTTTCATGTCATTATTAATATTATAATGAGTGGTTTAATGATTTTGGATCATGCAAAACCAAGCTTAATTGATGAATTGTGAATTTTGCTTTAAAAGGTGTTAAAAATTGATATTTTTGCAAACTAGGATTTTGGAAATTATGCAAATTTATGAGATTAAATTATGGAAATGGTTTTTATGACTTATTTAAGATATTTAATAAGTATTATGGCCGCTACATTTGTTTAAACATCATGTTTTGTATAAAAACGGCGAATTGTGCTTGCTAGATTTTCGGAAAAATGACTTTTTAAGTGAAATTGGGGTTTTTGTGAGTTTTAACTTATTTTATATTAAAATTAGTGTTCGTGAATGTGCAAATGAGTGTATTTGGGTTTTTCTTGATGGTCTGACGTTTGTACATCGACATCGAGAGTTGGTTTGGCCGTTATTGCATGCGTAGGCAATAGGTTTTGACCTATGCGTGATACGCGTGCCGATTTGATTTTCGTATGCCGTTTCGATTTCGAATTTGGTTTTAATGCGATACGGTGCGTTATGATATGTAGGTACCCCATGTGTACTTCGAGACGACAAGCAAGCGCGTGGCGACGTCGGCACCGGCTAGCGAGGACCAGGTGAGTAGATTTATATCTACGGGGAGAAGTCGGGTGGATGGCGTATAGCACCCCCGCAGTTCGTGGTGATGTATACAAATATGTATACACACATATATATATTGTTTATATATTGTTTGAGTATATTGATGATAATATGGATATTTGGTGTTCTTGGATGTTTAGTGTCGCGAAACCCTAGAGTAGTGGTCGCACCACACATGCACACACCAACCCATACTTGCATACTTTCTTCTTTAATTTGTGCTTATACGGGAATATATAGTTATGTGTTCATATGGGTATGGGACTATGTGTTCACATACGGATTTGAGGCTTTGGTTTGAGATGAGTCGATGAGATTTGTATTGAGGTTGTGACTTCGGTGATATAGCAGGGTTCGTATTTGAGATACGACATGACGTTGTAGCGGGTCCTTGACGTAGTGTTTCACACACGTGCATGCATACTTAGGCGGTATCAGTATTGTACTAGACGTAGATCAGTACCTCGATCATGATATTTGATAAAGAGGATACTAGGTGAATAGTATGATGAATGTGATATTGACCCGTACCCAGATTTGGGGATGCCGTACGACGGATTTACGTACGAGCTCTATTTTGATAATTGATCCGCACTCTTGACTTGGGATGTCTGGTTATAGATATGGTATCGGATATGATATTATTGAGGCGGGATCACCGACTGTATATATACAGGTATGCATATGTATCGACTCAGATGTTTGGCGGTTTCCTTACCTGTAGTTCAGCTTGTTAGTTCAGCCGTATAGTTTAGTATAGTTGTTAGACTAGATTAGACTCCTACATATTTCAAAACTAACGGATCGTGGGTATTTTAAAAGACAGGTCAAAGGATTCTACGGATTTTTCAAAAGACGTATCTTTTCATAAAAACACCGTAGCCCCTATTTTCAAAACCCCATGATTCGTGTTATTTCAAAAGGCACCATTTGTAGGATGTATATTAGGGTAATGCAGATTAGTTATCGTTGTGTTTAGTATTTAGCTCCCGCTCATTATTACTGTTCGCTCCGCATCGCATATTTATATTATAATTTCTTATTGCATTATTGATATCATACTGTTAGGACACCAGCACCATTACCGATGATGCGTATGTACCACGTACACTTGCTTGCCGGCTCACACACATCTTCATCGGTAATTGCCATGTCACGCACACCTTAGAAAATATTATCGCCTAATGTAGCTTGCTAACTAGTAGTTTTGACATGATGATTAGTTGCTTGCATTATATGCTAGTTTAAACATTGTAGTTGTTACTTGTCACTTCGTGCATACTGTTATTCATTATATGCCGTATTCATGGATGCTCATGCTTATATTCATGGTTTTACATGCTTTTGATGATTCGAATTTCTATGAGATTTTCTGGACTTGGGGGAAAACCGCAAAACTTGTATAAGTTTCTTCCCTCTCTTTTAAATAAAAAGTGCGGTTTTCCCATGATGTATGAGTCGTCCACTATGAGTATGCTGATGGATTTCGAGATCCGATTCGAGGAGTGGAGGAACCGTTTCACGTACATGGTGGGCCCGGTAAGGTACCCCGGGGCAAGAAGCGCGTGATGATAACGATGTGAGCCTGGCAGGGGAGCACTACCTACCGGTGATATTACCCGACGCGTCGGATATCCGGAGGATACCGTCATGGTCTTGAGATGGATGGTAGGGGCCGGTCTGGACTAACGGCGCCCTAGATATTGTGATTGAGACATTGAGATTTCGAGATATTGAGGTACAGAGACTGTGATACAGAGATATCGAGATATTGGGATTACGTTTTGTGCCGATGCTAGGCACTGTTTTATGCTGATTTCATTATGATACCTCATTTTAAAAATACAAAGGAAATCTCACTAAATTATGAAAAAAGTTTCTTCATTTACATGTATTCTGTTTTCATGCATTCATACCTCATTCATATGATATATTGGTACCTGAGGCACTGACACGGGCACATGAGATTACACTCGGGTTAGATATTTACCCTAGCCTTTGTTATAGGCTGCATGTTATATATATAATTGAGGATATATTATGATCATTGACCTAGGTTGCGTTATTTATGCGATTTCTGTTCGTAGATGTTTTTCTATTCACGAGTTGGCAACTCACCCCCGTTGTGCCCCAGTTTCTTGCAGGTTTGCCGTACAGATTTCTTTACGGCTTGCGGGCTTAGTTTCCCTCGGGTGATTTGCTAGTAGGTGGGTTTACTTGTATCGTACCCCCATTATATAACTTGTATATTATTACTCTGTTGTATCTAGAAGTTCTATCAACCAAACATGTATTTATTTTTGAGATAGAGACCAGTGATGTTATTCTTTCGACCTTAAAGTCGCGCGTTATATTTCTGTGGTTTTCTTGTGGTTTTGAGTTTCCTTTTGAGTTTTGATCCTCGCCCTTGGCGTTGTATATTATATTGCTTGTGTGGTTGTGACCGTCGATTGACGAAGAGCTAGCTCCCGCTTGGGGATGCCTTTTTATTGATTTCGTATACTATTCATGTTGTATCCCGTTTGGGGGCCAGTATTTACAAAGGAGACTCTGCCGAAATTTTCAGGAAATATTTGAGGTTTTTAAAAACGCATAATTCGGCTTATGCTATTAAAACTACTTGATTTAAATTGGCTTTATTTCACTCTACTACTTTTCTTGGTTTGGATTTCTGGGATTTCGGCCTACTTAGATTACGAACGCCTCGAGACGTTTCGTAGTTTAAGTGCCGGTCATGTTCCGTACTTTTCGGGTCGTGACACGATACAACCCACTCGGTTTTGTTTTTGAAAGCTTCTCTAGTTCTTGCTTTGCATAGTGGTATTCCTTGATGAATATCCAGCACCTCATTCGATGAGGAAAGAGCCGAGATCCCTTCACTGGGAGTGACCTCTTTAGCAAAACTAGCAAAAGCCTAAAAAACACTCCTTTTCAAAAACATTAGATTCTACAACGATATCAAGTTCATTATGCTCATGGTTTTCATAAAAACCTGTGTAGCTCTCCGTCATTTCAGATAAGTACTATTTAGTATTCATGCTACGTTTGTTGACCTTAGTAAAGGCGTAGTATGCGGTAGCTAATTAGTGCTTGTCTGCGGCATGTGATGCGGTTGGATTAGGGTAGTCGTGCGGCTTTGTTGACCTTAGCCAAGGGTCACATGGGTGGGTTTGATTCAATCAAGAAATGACAGGTTGAACTTGATTAGTACTTATAATTTATTGAACATAGCCAAGGTCATAAGTTGATAGGGGTAAAAACCATTATCGGGAATTTCAAGTGTTGAAATTTGCAATGAGATTGCATACCTTCTATATGATAGTTGGATCACGATACCCACTGCGAGTAAGTGTTAATACTGTTAGTTATGTATATTCTCTAGAGGCCATTATTGTACATGTGATGTATATTATAATGGATTCTTGGATATATATAGAGAGGACTTTATTGCTCGAAATGATAGTATGCTATCTGGTTTCACTTTATCTTAACATGTTAACAAATACTGTTTTGTGATCACGTGTTGATAAAGCCCTTAGGATTTGTACTCGACTACTAGGACTATGACACAGATCATACTAGTGGGTCCAGGGTAGTCTACGAGTACATCCTATAACTGTTCCTAGTCGAGGGTGTATCGAGACAAGGCATCGATACTCCAGAGTAAGCTAGCGTATACGCATCTTGACCCATATGATGGGTGATGGATGATCTCATATCCATTGGTGTTGGACATCAAAGATGGTATTCGGGTGCTCAGTGGAGACTGGGTACACTGAACGGACTCACTGAGAACTCCTGGATGGTATTATACCTATCGTCAGATAGCAGTTCTCCGGTGACACTAGTACAGGTTAGTCTGTAGACCTGAGATCGTCATAGAGTCTTGCGTGATTCCCACTGTGCTTTGATATCCACCTTACCACGTCCAAGATGGCGTGCAAAACGGTGGCTTTTGGGTACAGTTCTGAATCACATGGAGGCAATGAGCGATAGGAGGGGTTTCGTCTCTCCCGGTATAGGGAGTTGATGTTGTGCTGTGTTCGATTGGCTATAACTGGAAGTCTCTGGCCAGGGCTGATATGGAGATTTACTGGTAAGTGTTTTCAGTAGTTTCTCAACCTGTTATGAGCCTTACATCGACACGACTTATCGGTTACTGGGGTCTGACATTTACCACCCCTAGACTAGATATGCAACATATAAGACGAAGAGATCGGACTGTACGGGAGTGTTACTGATTGAATTTGCAGGAGAATGTACAGGCTTGCTTGTTGATCTTCTGATTGCTCAATACAAGGGTGGCTGTTACGTTAAGCTGACCGCTTGCAGCTTGTGGGTGTTTGATATGATCATCACCTACTGCCGGCGTATTGACGATTTTTTAGAGTTCTACACAGAGGTTTCCTGGCTCAGACAAAACAGAGTAGGAGCACATATGTGATATGTGCGGGACCGAGAATAATACGATATGAGATAACGTATTCTATTCTCGCGATATATGATATCGGCCGGGTATATGTGATATAGCCGGGTCATCAGATCAAGTGTTGATTCGATGAATCGGTACATGTTATATTAGTCGGTTATATGCTATATAGCCGGATTGTCGGATCAAGTGTTGATTCGATAATTTAATGTATAATTATATATGTGATATATTACATTACGTTAACTAATATAAGCTCGCTTTATTGATTCATTTTCTCACCGGATAATACATTGATATATATGCGATATATGTTAATTGTATTATTTTCTTTTGTTGCAAAATATATTATATATGTGATATATAATATTGTAACAAGTTAGGGTTACAAATACAACATGTTTTGTGGAGATCAAACAAGTTAGGGTTTGATTTAGGTTATCATTTGGGTTAGCTTTTTCATAAAGCTTCATGAAGCTTTCTTTTGTTTTTTGCTAAGATATTTTGTATAGATATTTCTTAACCCTACCCAAACCCTTTACCTTAGGTTTATTCTCTACATGAGTTAAGACCTTCATTATTAACCCATGGTTGGATTTGTAACCACAACAATAATTCATTATTCATCACAAAAGCTTTCTTCTTCTTCTTCCTCCTTGAAAAAGCTTGCTAGCTTTTTGCATGTGATGAATTAGTGTGAGAAATTGAAAACAAAAGAGAGCTAAATTCCCACTTCATCATCCTCATCTATTCTAGCCACTTAGATTAGGGTGTTCACTTCTCTAATAAGTTGTTTAGTGAAGTGTAAGCTTGGGTTAGAGATTCTTCAAGGTAGATCATCTTCGAAAAAGAAGACTTCAAGCAAGGATGGATCATTCGACTTGTGGAGCTTCTCTTGAGTCCGGGAGATCATGCATCACGGCAAAGGGACTACTACTCAGAGCTTATGAAGTGAAGGAATGGACTATAAAGGTTGTAATCCCTCTCTCTTAGATATAAAGTTGTTTACATGCAAGTCAACCCTAATTCTCTAGTTAAGATCTTGGTTTGGGTTTGTTTAGCACCCCAAAAATTTAAAGTAGCATGATTGATGCTTGTCAAAACCTTCAAAAGGTGCTATGCTAACCCAACAATGGTATCAAAGCCAAGCTAGAGCATTTGGAGTTGTTTAGACGAAGTTAGAAGTCCGATCGAACCCCGAAACCCCGAAATGACCCCTTTTCTGGATATTTTTCAAAAAGTTGACATTTTTCATATTAAAAATACTCAGAAAATCATGCAGGTAATTTTATGGATGTAGGGTTGTATAGCACTACAACAAGGTTTAGCAAGGCATCACACATGCCATTTTATAAAAATTCGGGGTCCTATGTAACCCAAACCAAGATCTTAGCTAGAGAATTAGGGTAAACTATACAAGTAAACAACTTTACTTCTAAGAGTTAGGGATTACAACCTTTATAGTCCGTTCCTTCGCTTCATAAGCTCCGTGTTGAGGTCCCTTCGCTGCGATCATCAAGTACCCGGACTCTAGAGAGGCTCCATGAAGAGAAAGATGCAAGCTTGCTTCCAATCTTCAACAACTAAGATGATCTACCAGAAGAAACTCAAACCCAAGCTCTTGCTTCACTAATCAAGTATTAGCAAAGGAAACACCCTAATCTAAGTGGCTAGAATAGATGAGGATGATGAAGTAGGAATTTAGCTCTCTTTAGTTTTAAATTTCTCATTTTATTTCATCACATCACAAAAAGCTAGAAAGCTTTTTTCAAAAGGAAGAAGAAGAAGAATTTCTTTTGTAATGAATAATGAATTGTTGTGTGTGGTTAGAATTGCAACCATGGGTTAAAGATCACATCCTTAATCCTTATAGAGAATAAACCATAGGTTGAGGTTTGGGCTGGGTTAACAAATATCTTCACAAAATATCAAAGGATGAAGACTAAAGTCAAAGCCTCAAGAAGCTTCCACAAAGCTTATCCATAACATTAACCCTAATCCAAACCCTAACATGTTTTAGTCTCAACACCTTAGTTGCAATTTTAACCCTAACATGTTACAATATTATATATTGTAAGTCGATGTACAACACCCCACGACTTGCGGGGAGGCGGAAAAATGAAAAACGATCCTGTTCTTTGCGTGAACATCGACTAACAGAGAATCTTTGCAAAACAATAACTAACAAAGACATAGGAGTTCTAAACTACTATGAAAAGTGATTATACCTAATGAACCGTATCCTTCGTCTTTAGGATCTCCACCTCCTCCTCGGCCTTCTCCAAGTAGTAGACGATCCACCCGAGAGATTTACTCCAAGTTTTGCCTCTAAACTTGAGGCAACTAGGTTTCTTTAGTTGCTAATAAAAGTACCTAGATGATATAGAGTGAGGGTTATGGATTAATTAGCCTATCTAATCCTTGATCTCAACACATGAGAGGGGAGGATTAGGGTTTGAAGAGAGAGAGCATGAGGAGAGAGAAGGTGAGCAAGAGAATGAAATGAGATAATGAATCTATCATGAATATATGAAACATAATGATTTATCAAAATATATAAAATAAAATGATTAATCATCAACTTTCATTTACTCATATGGGTGATTCATCTCCATGAGTCATTAAGCATTTATGATGCATTAATGATATGGATGAATCACACAAATAAGTCACTAATCTCATTTAATGCATATGCCACCTTAACCCCCAAGTCATCATCTTCTAGAAGCTTCTCGTGAAATTACGAGAACGCCCCTCCTATCCGTAAGAACACGGAAAAACTTTAGACTGTATAAATCCAATAACCCGATACTAGAATCTGGCTTAAACCAAAGCCGACTAGTAAAAACTGTCCGAACGACGTACGTGTGTTTAAACACGTATGCGTTCGAACCCTTTGTAGTAAAACCATACGACCTCTATATCATTTCTCCTGGAGTAGGGAAACTCTCTGTGTGAGACTCTAGAGACTCGACTACTACACTGGCAGTGGGTTTAACCACAGACCGCAAGCGGCACTAGCTGTACGTAACGGTCCCAAGGTAGATGTCGATAAGAAGGCCGATGAGGAAACCCATCTGAACTCCTACTGAGTCTGATGTGACAATCTCCGTACAGTCCGGTCTGTTCGTCTAAGACTATCGCATATCAGGCCTAGGGGGCGGCAAGCGTCAGTCCCCTAATAGCGGTATAAGTCGTGTCGGAGCGAAGCCCATTACACCCTGAGAAACTACTGGAACCTACCAGAAAATTTCGCTTGCCCTGGCCAGGGACTTTGCGTAATGGCTCTCTGACACAGCGCGATAACAACCCCCAATACCGAGAGAGATGAATCCTGTCTAACCGCCACTGCCTCCAAGTGCTCGGGACTGTATCCAACTGCTACTTGTTTGCACGACTCCTTTAAGCCGTGGTAGGGTAGCAATCTAAGAACTGTGGGACACACTCGAGGCGAAGTAGCAGTGTCAAGTCTGCGGACTATGCTGTACTCATGTCACCTGGGAACTGTTAACTGATGACGTGTATAATACCAACCAACAGTTCCCTGCGAGTCCTGTCTGGTGTACCCGTAACCCAACGAGCACCTGTATACTATCTCCAGTACGACGTACTGACGGCTGTGGGACAGACCATCTCCCCAACTGGGATGAGAAGCTTACACACTAGTCTACTCCGGAGTATCGATGCCCTGTCTCGATAATCCTCCGACTAGGGACCTGAAAAAGGATGTGCTTGTTGACTACCCAGCCCCCACTATTGTGACTGCCATCACAACGCTGGTAGTCAAGAAAGATCCTAAGAGCTCTATCAATACGTATACTCATATATTAAGATAGAAAAAACCAAGTAGCATACTACCATGTTTAGCAAGACTGTTATATACATGTGAATATCCCAAGCTTCCATTAAGTAATATACAAACTAGTATGATACAATAATGGCCCCTAGGCCATATACTCTAACAATCCCCCACTTGCACTAGGGCCATGTACTGGCATATCGAAGACCGATGATCTCGAGTAGCCTCTCGAACTGAATCTGAGGTACGGCCTTCGTGAATGGATCAGCAATGTTCTCTTCAGTAGCAACTCTCCGAACCTCGATCTCCCGACGATCAATGATCTCCCTGATCAGGTGATATCGCCTTAAGATGTGTCTGGACTTCTGATGAGACCTTGGTTCCTTCGCTAAAGCTATAGCTTCATTGTTGTCGCAATACAGAGGTATTGGATCAACTATGGTAGGAACCACCTGAAGTTCTGTTAGGAACTTCTTCATCCGGACCGCTTCTTTTGCGGCATCGCAAGCAGCAATATACTCCGCTTCCATAGTTGAGTCAGCAACGGTGTCCTACTTGGAACTCTTCCAGCACACCGCCCCTCCATTGAGGGTAAAGACATAACCCGACATGGACTTGGAATCGTCCTTATCACTCTGGAAGTCGGAATCAGCAAAGGCCTCCATCTTGATGTCCTTTCCGCCGTAAACCAAGAACATCTCCTTAGTCCTTCTTAGGTACTTTAGAATGTTCTTTACTGCTATCCAGTGCTTCTCCCCTGGGTCTGACTGATACCGGCTTACTACGCTCAGTGGGTAAGTTACATCTGGTCTGGTGCACAACATTGCATATATTATAGAGCCTACCGCAGAAGCGTAGGGTATAATAGACATGTGTTCCCTTTCCAAATCAGTCTTGGGAGACATCTCTTTGGAGAGGGTGATTCCGTGACAAGCCGGTATATTACCGCGCTTAGAATCTTCCATACTGAATCTTTTCAGTATAATGTTGATATACATGGACTACGAAAGTCCCAACATCCTCTTGGATCTATCACGATAGATCCGGATCCCCAGAATGTAAGAGGCATCATCCAGGTCTTTCAGGGAGAACCTGTGTGACAAGAATCCTTTGACAGATTGAAGCATAGGAATGTCATTTCCTATCAATAGAATGTCATCCACGTACAAGACGAGGAATACGACACTTCTGGCTACAACTTTACTATATATACATGGTTCATATGGATTTTTGATAAAGTCATATTCTTTGACTGTTTCATCAAAACAGATGTTCCAACTTCGCGATACTTGCTTTAGTCCATAAATGGACTTAAGCAACTTGCATACTTTACCGCTGCTCCCACTCTGATTGAAACCCTCTGGCTGATCCATATAGACGCACTCTTCTAAATTACCACTCAGGAAAGCCGTCTTTACGTCCATCTGCCAGATTTCATAATCATGGAAGGCCGCAATAGCAAGAAGGACCCGAATGGATTTGAACATAGCCACTGGAGAAAAAGTTTCGTCATAGTCCAAACCAGGTCTTTGACGAAAACCCTTTGCAACAAGTCTTGCCTTATAGGTTTCCACCTGTTCATCTACACCAATCTTTTTCTTGAAGATCCATTTGCATCCTATTAGTTTTACCCCATCTGGAGCAAAGTCCAAAGTCCATACTTTGTTGGTGTACATGGACTCCATTTCGGTCCGCATTGCATCTAGCCATCGTACCGAGTCGCCGCTCTGGATGGCCTGCTGGAAGATAGTAGGTTCATCATCATCAATGATGCAATCCTCTCTATCCCCATCTATGAGAAAACCGTAGTATCTCTCAGGCGGATGAGACGGCCTACTACTTCGGCCGAGGGGTGCGGGAATGTCCTGTTCTTCTTGAACTACTGGTTCTACCAAACTTTCAGTAGCAGTTTGTGGTTCTGGAATTTCTTCCAGTTCTATTTCGCTCCCACTTGTTTCCTTTTCTAAAAACTGATGTTCTAGAAAATGGGCATTGCGAGAAACAAAAACCTTTTGTTCCTCTGCGTAATATAATAGATATCTCTTGGAGTTCTTTGGATATCCCACAAACTGACATTTTACTGATCGTGCCTCGAGCTTGTCCACATGCTGCTTTTTAACAAAAGATGGACATTCCCATATCTTTACATACTGAAGATGGGGTTTCTTCCCACTCCACATCTGATATGGCGTGGTAGGTACAGTCTTGGTAGGAACCATGTTTATAAGATATGCCGCTGATTCTAGCGCATAACCCCAGAAAGATCGCGGTAACTCAGCATTACTCATCTTGGATCGTACCATATCCAATAGGGTTCAATTCCGTCTCTCCGATACACCGTTATGCTGTGGAGTGTATGGAGGAGTAAGCTGAGAGAGAATTCCTTTCTCTTTTAGGTAACCAAGGAACTTGGCACTTAAGTATTCACCACCTCGATCAGATCTTAGTGTCTTGATACTTTTTCCGGTTTGGTTTTCTACTTCATTCTTATACTCCTGGAAATTTTCAAAAGCCTCGGATTTATGTTTCATCAGATAAATGAATCCGTACCTTGAATAATCATCCGTAAAAGTAATGAAATAGGAAAAACCACCTCTTGCATGTGTAGACATTGGACCGCATACATCGCTGTGTACGAGTCCTAAGAGCTCGCTCGCTCTTACTCCATGTCCAGTGAATGGAGTCTTTGTCATCTTTCCTTTGAGACATGATTCACAAGTGGCATAAGATTGATATTCGAACGAGTTCAAATATCCTTCTCTATGTAACTTAGTTAACCTTGTCTCATTGATGTGACCTAGTCTACAATACCATAAGAAAGCCTTATTTCAATCTGGAGACTTTCTTTTTAGTGTGTTCTGGACATTGAAAATCTGGAGTTGGTTTAAGACATATATACCGTTATTCAGTGTACCGGACCCAATCAAACTATGATTAAGTTGGATGTTAACAACATCACTTACAAACGTGAAATCATAACCTTTATTTGATAACAAGGAAACTGATATGATATTACACGTTAAGCTAGGTACACAAAAAAAGTTATGTAAAACCAAAATATTTCCACTTGTCAATCCCAGGTGATAATCCTCGACGGACACAGCTCCCACGCTAGCTCCGTTAGCAACCTTTAGGGTCATATCACCTTCCTTCAGCACCTACGGTTTCTCAGTGCCTGCAATGAATTGCATAGATGAGATCCTGATCCGGTATCCAATACCCAGGAAGTAGAGTTGATTGACAGACAATTCTCAATTACAAACATACCTGAAGTCGAAGCCACAGCTTGCTTCGGTTCCTAGTTCTTGGCGTTCCACGCCTTGCAATCTTTCTTCCAATTCCCTTTCCTATGACAATGGAAGCACTCATCCTGGGCCACTACTGGCACTGCAATCTTTTTCTTTCCCTTCGCTTCCACCTTACTAACACCTCTTCTAGGTCTGTTGGCGGCCTTATTCTTCCTTCCTTTGGTTTTAGCCTTGGACCCGGAAGAAGAAGTACCGCGAACAAACATAGCGTGTGTTTCCCTTGCCTTCTGCAAGGTGCCCTCTGCACTCCTCAACATGTTAAGGAGTTCTGAAAGTTCAACTTCTTTTCTTTGAATGTTGAAGTTCAGAATAAACTGGGCGTAGGTGGGAGGGAGGGACTGGAGAATAAGGTCTGTATAGAGCTCATTATCCAAAGTCATCCCAAGGTCTGCGAGCTCTCCAATATAGCCAATCATCTTTAAGACATGTTCTCTTACCGATGATCCGACAGCCAACCTCGCTTGAAATAGCTTCTTTGAGGTCTCGTATCTTGCTATACGAGATTGCTCCCTGTACAGATCTTTTGTATGGAGAAATATGGATTCAAGATCCATATCCTCATGCCTCCTCTGATGTTCATTGTTCATCGAGGCAAGCACGATGCACTTGGCCTTCGCGCAATCTAAATCCCAGGTTTTGCGGATTTCCTTATCCGCATTACTGGATTTGGGACCTGGGACTTCAGGTGCTTTAGTGGTGAGGACATACCCCAATTTGTCATAAGTCAAGGCCATTTTGACATTCCGCAGCCAATCTTTATAGTTTGGCCCTGTCAGTATAATTTTTCTCTAAAAGTAACTTAAGTCCAGTCATTTTCAGGGTTGCAGCAATTAGGAGAGAGAAGAAAACACTTTAGCATGATGCTCTTGCAAGTTTAGAGTGGTTTTAAGTTTATCTAAACTGGATGGCTCCCACTGTTTCTCGAATCCTTCCTCAAACCATAAAAGAAGAATTAGCCAGGACTATTCTCACCGTACAATACTTGCTTAACCGTTCAGCCAGGCTAGTGTCGATACTTCGAGGGAGGTTTTCCAACGCTTTCGTGAAGTTCCTTAATTAAATAAGCTCTTTTCTCTGGGGGCGTGGCCTCGCTGACACCTTTCTTGACACCTACTTGGTTTATAGCATTGATCGTTAAGTGACGAATCTCCTGATAAGTAGCATATACTCACAGTAGGATCGGGATCCAAATATCATCGTATAATAATGTTGAAGGTATCCTACCAACATTCATCAAACTCCAAATGGTATGCATCTCTTTGCAAATTTCAGTTTCTTTAGAAATTCCCAATATATATTTTTTCCCCATGTTCTTATGACCTTGGCGTTAGGTCAAAATGTCATAAGTCACATGTCAAGTTCTACCCATCATTATCTTGTTAATTTGAACCCATCCGTATATATCCTTGACGTTCGGCCAAAATGATAATACGACTGTCCTAAACTAACTCATCTATCTATGCAACAAATGAATACCCAGTAGCTACCAAACACTATGCCTTGGCATTAGGTCAAAATACATATCTTGAATACTACTGAATACCCAGATGAAATGACGGAGGGCTACGAATGGTTTTGGCGAAACCGTGAACGTAGTGAACTTGATATAACCAAAGGAACCTGATAGCTTTTAAAAGGAGTGGTTAAAGCTCCGCATTTAAAAATACCTGTTTTAAAATTAACCGAGTGGTTTCTTTTAACTTGTTCCAACGATTAAACTTATGGTTTATTTTCTTTGCATTATAAATAATGCATCCCATCATTAACCTATCATTGCAGAAAACAATGAAAATACAACGTCCTCTTATGCCATCCGCATTCGCCACTGGGTCCCATCATCACCCGTTAGGTTACTTAACTAACGGCAGAGCGGGGGCTGGGCTAGCGCGGGTGTAAAACATAAGTGACGTCTAAATAGCTATCATATATAGATATTGTACATTCGTCAGACGCAATAATAGGCATTCCAGATCACAGATGAACATTATTGGATATGCTAGCAATCTGTGTTTGTTTAGAGCCTACAACAAAAGACGGATTACACAGTTGTGATGAATAGCCATAACCCCACCCTAGACCCCTACGGGTACGGCAAACTACCCGCCAAGTACCCGAAGTGAAGCGGTCTCCCTCAACAAATTGAGTAGGCCACTAAATACTTCAAAGTACCCGGTAGTTTGTGCACCCCACCTTGGGTCTATCCTAGGAGCAAAAAAAATAGTAAAATGAAATAATACAACGGTGGCTACAGCCGCAACCTGGATGCGCCCCGTAAAATAATATTACAACATATTACAAATGCATAGAATGAATTAAAATAATAACGTTAAGTCGATGTACTACACCCCAATACTTGTGGGGAGGCGGAATTTTCAAAAACGAACTTGTTTAGTGAACGAACATCGACTAACCGCTTGAATCGAAGCTAAACTATAAATAACCAAACACAAAGTGTTTCTAAACTACTGTGTTTAGGGATTATACCTATCGAACCAAGTCCATCGGCTTTACGATCTCCTCGTCCTCCTCGGCCTTCTCTTTGTAGTAGATGATCCACCCGAGAGCAAAACTCCAAGCTTAGCCTCTAAACTTGAGGCAACTAACCTTCTTGGATTGCTAATCAAAGAAGATAGATGAGATAGAGTGAGGGTTATGGATTGTTTAGTCTAACTAATCCTTGTTCTTAACACATGAGGGGTGAGGATTAGGGTTTGAAGAGAGTGAGCTTGAGGAGAGAGAATGTGAATAATATTATGAGTGAGAATAGTAAGTTATCATAATACATATGAAGCATTATCTTTTAAAAGAGAAAAGAAAATAAGTGATGAATAATCATGCTTCATAAATATCAAGTGGTGATTCATTATCATGAGTCATTAAGCATTTATGATGCATTAATGACTATGATGAATCACTCTCATGACTCACTAATATCATTCAATGCATATGACACCTAAACCTCCTTAGTCACCATCTTCTAGAAGCTTCTCGAGTAATTACGAGAACGCCCCTCCGATCCATAAAAATACGGAAAAACTTTAGACTGTATAAATCCAATAACCGGATACCAGTAACTGGCTTAAACCAAAGCCGACTGGTAAAAACTGTCCAAACGACGTAAGTGTGTAAACACACATACGCGTCCGAACCCTTTGTCGCAAAACTATACGACCTCTATATCGTTTCGCCTGGAGTAGGAAACTCTCTGTGTGGGACTCTAGAGACTCGACTACTACGCTGGCAGTGGGTTTAACCACAGACCGCAAGCGGCACTAGCTGTACGTAACGGTCCCCAGGTAGTTGTCGATAAGAAGGCCGATGAGGAAACCCATCCGAACTCCTACTGAGCCTGCTGTGACAATCTCCATACAGTCCGGTCCGTTTGTAGCGTCTTGAAAAGTCGTTTTGGTGTTTTCCTAAAATTCGGTGAAAATTCGGTATTTTTCCGAAAACCGTCTTTCTTGTTATTTTGCAGTTTAGGGCTAATTATACTTAAAATGGATACGTAATTGCTTGTTTTTAGTAGCTAATGAGTTAATTATGAAATTCTGGTCGTTTAAAAATTTTCCCTAATTTTTCAATTTTTTAATATTATTTTAAGCCGGTAAGAAAAAATACATTAAATTAGCGATAAATACAAATTTTTCCGGGATAATTTTAATCTCTAAAATTATGATAATTAAAATCTAGTGATAACATAAATTTTTAGTAATTTATTTTGATTTTGAATAAATTTTTATGATATGAAACGAATTTATTGAATTTTGAGCTAAAACTTGCAATTTTTGAGTTGTAGGGGGCCTTTTTGCATAAAATTTCTTTTGTAAAACCCCTCTCTCTTTTCCCTCAGCCCTAGGACAGCCCCACCTTATGCAAGTCCAGAAATTTCTGGCCTCATTTCTTGGGTTGCTTTCTTGAGTTGAATTTGATAGTTTATGGATTTATTTTAAATATAATTGATAAAGTATGGTGCTTTGACTTTGGAGACTTGACCCATGACTTTTCCCCACTTGCCCACACCCTCCCCCTCACCCCCTAATCTGGCCGAACCTGCACCTCATCCTCTTCAACTCTTTTCTTTTCATTTCTTCAAAATTCTTCATGTTTAAAGCAACAAAAATTTCAATTTCAAGCTTACAAATTCAAACCATCCTTCACCTTTCTTTTCCTTCACCTCCCTAGCTTGGATCTTGATGCTTGAGGCCATCATTTGGAGCAAAATTTATTCTTGCTAGATCTCAAATTGAGGTATAAATTCCATCAAGTTACTTCTTTTTGCTAAATTCCTTTGATTATATAGTTTTAGTGTTTAAAAAGTTAGCTAAATTCTAATCTAGTTTATAAAGAGTAGTTTGTTTTAAACTAAAGTTTGTTAGCATACCATTATGTGGTTAATTAAATTTATTTTGCTTGCTAGTTCCTACACAAATCAAAGAAGTTACCTTGTTGATGTGGTCTTTAAATTGTGTTAATTTTGTTACTTTTAAAAGTGTGATTTTGGTGGTAAATTGTTGTTTTAGGAAAATCTAGAAAGGGTTATGTATAGAAAATGAGTTGAATTAGGGTTTAGAAATCCATTATTAGGTTAATTAATTTACTTTGCTATCTAGTATTTTGCTAACCTAAATCTAAGAAGGTTAACTTGCTAATTGGAATTGAAATTAGTGTTAGTTAAGTTTTCTAGTATAGATTTTGATTTGCAATTGCTTTTGAGAAAAATCAAGAAATGGTTGTTTATGGAAAATAGGATTGGAATCATTGTTATTGTGTTGTAATTAGTGTTTGTAGATTGCTTGTAGTGTGGTTGGGTGTTCAAGCTTGATAGTAGTCTTTTGTAGCCAATCGACGATTTTTGCACCGATTTTGGAATGCAAATGCTTACTAGTTTTGTTATAAAATTTTGTGGTGAATTATTTTTGATATCTTGATGATTGTAATGGCTTGTCCTACGACTTTTAGGATGCGTGAGTGCGGATTTTTGGGTAGTCGGGTTTTAGTTTTGCCGGGCGACCAAATCGGCGTTTTTTGGCAGTTTTTGCGATTTTCGCGTGTGTTCCGCGCACTTTGTGCACGTTGTACCTAGCTAGCGAACTTTAGTAGTTTCGTTGGAGTTTTGCGTCGTTCTTGATATGTAACCTCATGTTTGGTATTGATGTAAATTCCAGGTTCGGTCGCGGAGACGTCAGACGCGGCGCGAAAGGGAAAGGCGGTGATTGGACACAGCTAGCCAGGGATTCCGGTGAGTAGATGTAACATCTACGGGGGACTATCGTTGGATGGCGCAAGCCGCCCGATAGTTTTAGTAACTTACAAGATCCTTAGTGATATTAGTAATTAGGGGTGAAATACTTAGTTGACTAATTGCTGCATCCATGCATTATATTGACATACCTATACGAAACCTTTTTATAGGACACCTGCACCATTGCCAGGGTTTTTATATGTAGCACGAGCACTATTCATGCTTACACACACACCCTGGTAATTGCCATGCCACCACACTAGATAACCTTTAAATTTAAACTTGTGCTATTGCCTTTAATTCCTTAAAAATGAAACCGTAGTATTGCTATTCATGTGCATGTACTTCATCATATTAATTGTTCATGCATAATACATTAATCACACATCGCAACTTGATTATTGATATCATACGCATTCATTATCATTGATATATGCACTTATGAGGATTTCTTGAGATTTTATGATATTGCTGGATTTCGGGGGGAAACCGCAAAATTTCTAAACTTATTATATTTTTAAAATATGTAAAATTGCGGTTTTCTAGTGATGTAAGTGTCGTCCACCATGAGTTTGCTGTGGTTTTAGAAATCCGTGTCGAGGAGTGGAGGAACCGGCACGGGTACATGGTGGGCCCGGTAAGGTACCCCGGGGCAAGAGGAATGTGGTGATGACGTTGAGCCTGGCAGGGGACGGATTACCTACCGGTGACTGTTTGGGACGGCGGATATCCAGAGGATACCGACCGTGGCCGCTAGATGATGAGATATTGATATTTGAGATGGGTCAGCCGGACGGCTGAGGCCAGAGATACATTTATGAGATTTGAGACAGCTTTTGGGTGTCGTTGCTGGACACCGGTTCTCGTCGATTCTTTGAGTATTATGCTGGCATTCTAAAAGAGTTTCAAAAACAAAAAGAGATAAATGTTTCTTATATTTACCTTTGAAACCTCAGATATTCATGTTGCATACACATTCGTACACTGATGTTGTATACACACCTGCTAGTGCATCCATTCATACCTGTATTTTAGATGCTAGGATGCTTGTGTGCATGCATACGATAGCCTTTGTAGATGTTATTTATTACTCACGAGTTGGCAACTCACCCCCGTTGTGCCACAGCCTTTTGCAGGTCCGCTCCGTCAGTACAGTAGCGGCGGGCGCACTTGTTCTTTTGCCTCTTTTGCCTGGACTCGAGGTTTTGCTCATAGGTGGGTCATGTTATTATTTTTGTACCACCTTGTATATTCTTTGTATCTAGTGTACTCCATCTACTGTTTCTACCAGATTTATTGTATATTGACCTAGAGATGAGACTGTGAGGTTTGTGGACTTTTATGCTGTATTTTGGGGTCGAACTCACTTGAGTCGACATGATGTTTTCTTATGCTTTATTATGATTATTATGCTTGCTGTCATTTACATTGCGTGGGATTTGTGACCGCCTTGTGGCGAAGAGCTAGCTCCCGCTTGGGGATGCCCTATTTTGTTGGATTCATGTATATTTTTGTTGTACCCATTTTGGGGGCCAGTATTTACAAAGGAGACTCTGCCGAAATTTTCGGAAAAATTGGTATTGTTTTTAAAAAGGGTTTTACATGACTTATTTGATAAACCCGCTTTCAATTGATTGGGTTTTCTTCACTCTTTTGCTTAATTGGTTTTGTTTTCTGGGCTTTGGCTTACTTATTTTACGGACGTCTTTAGACGCTTCGTAAACTTAAGTGCCAGTCACGTTCCGTACCCTGCGGGTCGTGACAAAGTTGGTATCAGAGCGATAGGTTTTACCTTTTTGAGTGTAGGATGACCCTTGGTAGATGGAGTAAGTGACTTAAGTAGGGTAACGTAGCGTGTGTATGTCCGCGGCATACTTACGATACGGTACTCCGCCTAAGTGACTTTAGGATATA
The DNA here is from genome assembly GCA_030015575.1 of Agapanthus africanus. Classification (NCBI taxonomy): domain Eukaryota; kingdom Viridiplantae; phylum Streptophyta; class Magnoliopsida; order Asparagales; family Amaryllidaceae; genus Agapanthus; species Agapanthus africanus. Next base: position 63,359,031 of record JASDDO010000029.1, read on the forward strand.
CTTGCTTGAAAATTCCTTCTTCAATTCCGTGTATCCTATGATCCTATTGCACTGTTCTTATTACCCATTTTCCTGTAACAGCCACTATGCCGCCGAAGGCTACGAGGGCACAGAGGGCTCCCGCCAGAGACGAGATTCGAGCTGGCTCGTCCGAGACTAGGACTGAGCAGGGTGGTATGCCTACGCCGCAGGGACAGACCGATCCACCTTCCCCAGGCCGTATGGATAGGCTCGAGACTGGTTTGGAGGAGTTGCGACAGATGATGGGAGGCATGCAGGAGCTACGTCAGATGGTAGGATCCCTAGTTGCAGCCAGTCGTACACCGAGACCGGATGACGTACCTACTACATCACAGACAACCCTGATAGCTGCTCCTACTACTACCACTATGGCCATTCCGGTTTCACTACAGGATTTCATGAGGCTGAGACCTCCAGTATTCACCGGCACCGAGACAGCGGAGGACCCACAGACGTTCCTTGACAGTTTAGCCAGGATCTGCCGTTCGCTGAGATGTTCGGATGATCGATGGGTAGAGCTTGCGAGTTTCCGACTAGAGGGTCTCGCGCAGACATGGTGGGAGTCAGTCTTGAGAGGTCGAGCTGCAGGTATGCCGCCTATGACTTGGGCCGAGTTTACAGCGGTCTTTCTAGCCCGTTTCCTTCCAGAGAGCGTTCGTGACGCCAGAGCTCGCAGCTTCGAGGCCTTAGTCAAGACACCTGGGATGACGGTGTCTGAGTATGACATCCAGTTTACACAGTTATCCCGATATGCTCAGTATTTGGTGGATACCGAGGAGAAGATGGTGAAGAGGTTCGTACAGGGACTTGATGCCCAGCTATATCTTGCCATTGGCGCCCAGCACTACGACACTTATTCAGCTGCTATGGATACGTCATTGCGGATGGATGCACGCATATCACGGACTTCGGCCGTTTCTGGGCCGAAGAGGATGCGCACCGATGTACCGTCTCAGAGGCAGCGCGCCAGATTCTTTCCGAGAGATAGGCCTGGCAGAGGATTTGGGCGGGGACAGTTATATGGTTCTTATCCCCAGGGGCAGCAGCCGTCGCCAGGGTGTTTTGGGTGCGGGAGTTTGCACCATCTTGTCAGAGACTGTCCGGCGAGACGACAGGGAGCACCGACAGTTCCGCATGTGACCCTACCACCATCACCACCCCCTTCTCAGAGAGCCCTACTTCCTACCCCAGGCGATGCTCCACGCCAGTTAGGTGCACCTAGAGGCCGTGGACGCGGTGGTCCTGTTCAGAGAGGACGAGGAGGCAGAGGCCGAGGTCGAGGTCAGCCCGCTATCGGTGGAGGACAGGCCCGAGTTTTTGCTTTGACACCGCAGGATGCGCAGGCATCCAATGCCGTTGTGACAGGTACCTTGCCAGTTTGTTCTTTCGACGCACGGGTATTATTCGACCCAGGTTCCACACATTCGTACGTCTCTACACACTTTGCACCGATGTTGGGCCGTGAGTCGTCGTCGTTAGATCAGCCGCTTGTTGTTGTTACTCCGGTAGGCGAGTCGTTTGTCGCTCGGTTTGTATTTCGTTTGTGTTCCGTTCGTATCGGGGAGAGGGATTCATCAGTTGATTTGATTCTCCTCGATATGTTGGACTTTGATGTGCTTCTGGGCATGGATTGGCTAGCCACTTGTTATGCTTCGGTGGACTGCCGTGAGAAGGCAGTCAGATTTAGCTTTCCGGGAGAGCCAGTCCTTGTTATTCAGGGAGATCGCAGTGTCACCCTTCCCAGCTTAATTTCGTCTCTCCGCGCTGGTCAGCTCTTGCGGAAGGGATGTCAGGGATTCTTAGCGTCTATTTGTGATACTCGAGCTGCAGAGGTTCCGTTAGACCGGGTCCCGGTAGTTTGTGAGTTCCCTGATGTTTTCCCTGATGAGCTACCTGGGCTACCGCCTGAGCGCGATGTTGAGTTCTGCATTGATTTGATTCCCGGTTCGGGGCCTATTTCTATACCGCCTTATCGGATGGCCCAGGCAGAGCTTCGAGAGCTGAAGGATCAGTTGCAGGATTTGTTAGATAAGGGGCTTATTCGACCGAGTGTTTCTCCGTGGGGTGCTCCGGTCCTGTTTGTCAAGAAGAAGGATGGAAGTTTGCGCTTATGTATCGACTACCGCCAGCTGAACAAAGTTACCGTTCGGAACAGATATCCGTTGCCGCGCATTGATGATTTGTTCGACCAGCTTCAGGGTGCGGGGTATTTTTCGAGGATCGACTTGCGATCAGGATACCATCAGCTGCGAGTTCGACAGGAGGATATACCGAGGACAGCTTTCCGCACGCGCTACGGCCACTACGAGTTTTTGGTGATGTCGTTCGGACTCACCAACGCCCCGGCAGCATTCATGGATTTGATGAACCGTACATTCAGGCCGTATCTTGACTTGTTCATCATCGTGTTTATCGACGATATCTTGGTGTACTCCCGGAGCAGAGAGGAGCACGAGCAGCACTTGCGGATTACGTTACAGACTCTGAGGGAGCACCAGCTGTTCGCAAAGTTCTCCAAGTGTGCGTTCTGGCTGGATAGTGTCGGATTCTTGGGTCACGTAGTTACGAGAGACGGTATTTGTGTGGACCCGAAGAAGATTGAGGCTGTTCAGCAGTGGCCCCGACCTACATCGGTTACTGAGATCCGTAGTTTTCTAGGCCTGGCGGGCTACTACAGGCGTTTTGTTCAGGACTTCTCCCGTATAGCTGCACCGTTGACCGGTTTGACCCGGAAGGGAGTTCATTTCGTTTGGACAGAGGAGTGCGAGCGCAGTTTTCAGCAGCTACGGACTTGTTTGACTACGGCGCCGGTATTATCTTTGCCTTCGGGATCAGGTGGATTTGTTGTCTACTGTGATGCTTCGCGAGTGGGATTAGGATGCGTATTGATGCAGCATGGCCGGGTGATCGCTTATGCTTCTCGGCAGTCGAAGAAGCATGAACAGAACTACCCCACTCATGATTTGGAGATGGCTGTAGTGGTCTTTGCACTGAAGATTTGGCGACATTACCTTTACGGCGAGTCGTGTCAGATATTCACCGATCACAAGAGCTTAAAGTACATATTTCAGCAGCGAGACCTAAACCTCAGACAGCGTCGTTGGATGGAGTTGGTGAAAGACTACGACTGCGAGATCTTATATCACCCCGGCAAGGCGAATGTGGTGGCAGATGCGTTGAGTAGGAGGCCCGGGGGTAGTCTATCCTTTTTGCGCGCAGTGCAGAGGCAGTCGTCAGCAGATTGGCAGATGTTATGCGACAGCCGAGTTGAGTTCGAGTTCACTCAGACAGGGGGACAGCTCGCGCATGTTCGTGCACGCCCACAGTTGCTTGACCGTATATATGAGGCACAGCGCAATGACGACCGTTGCTCAGAGATCATGGCACAGATGGGACAGGGCAGATTTTCCGAGTTCGTGGTTGACGATCAGGGGATTTTACGATATGGATCTAGACTGTGCGTACCAGATGCTGATGGATTGCGGCGCGACATTCTTGAGGAGGCACACCGATCAGTGTTTAGTGTCCACCCCGGTTCCACCAAGATGTACCATGATATGAGAGAGACCTACTGGTGGGACGGGATGAAGAGGGACATTGTGGAGTTCGTTTCGAGATGCCTGACTTGTCAGCAAGTCAAGGCCGAGCACCAGAGGCCCGCAGGAGAGCTACAGCCGTTACCCATTCCAGAGTGGAAATGGGAACAGATTTCGATGGATTTCGTTGTGGGTCTACCCAGGACCAGTCGAGGGTACGACTCCATCTGGGTGATCGTGGATAGATTGACGAAAGCGGCTCACTTCCTTCCAGTGAAGACGACTTTCAGCTTCGCTCAGTATGCTCAGCTCTATATTGACGAGATCGTGCGACTACATGGCGTACCGACTTGTATCGTGTCAGATCGAGGCACTCAGTTCACCAGCCGACTTTGGCAGAGACTTCAGGAGGCTTTGGGCACTCGTTTGAGCTTCAGCACAGCGTTTCATCCGCAGACAGACGGACAGTCAGAGCGGACCATTCAGACTCTCGAGGACATGCTCAGAGCGTGCGTTTTAGACTTTGGTGGTAGCTGGGATCGTCATTTACCTCTAGTGGAGTTCTCCTACAACAACAGCTTCCAGGATACTATTCAGATGGCACCTTTCGAGGCATTGTATGGGAGGAGATGCAGATCGCCCGTTTGTTGGACAGAGCTCAGCGAGAGCAGCATTTTGGGGCCGCAGCTTGTTGAGGAGACGACAGCGAAGATACAGTTGATCCGAGACCGGATGAGAGCGGCTCAGAGCAGGCAGAAATCCTATGCGGACAGGCGCCGTCGCAGATTAGAGTTCGCAGTTGGCGACCATGTTTTTCTGAAAGTCTCTCCGATGAAGGGCGTGATGCGTTTTGGGCGAAAGGGGAAGCTTAGCCCTAGATTCGTAGGTCCCTTCGAGATCCTCGAGCGGATTGGCGCTGTTGCATATCGTTTGGCCCTTCCTCCCAGCTTTCCCGATGTTCACCCCGTCTTCCATGTTTCGATGCTCCGAAGTACCTTCACGACCCTTCGCATGCGATTCAGCACCCGACAGTCCAGCTAGAGCGCGACCTTTCTTTTGCAGAGCAGCCGGTGGCCATCCTGGATCGGCAGGTGAAGAAGTTGAGGTCAAAGATTATACCAACCGTCAAGGTCCTTTGGCGTAGCCCGAGCAGCGAGGAGGTTACCTGGGAGACCGAGGGCGAGATGAGGAAGAAATATCCCCATCTCTTTGAAGGTACGCGCGTAGCTATATTTTTAAATTCGGGGACCGAATTTCTTTAAGGGGGGAAGATTGTAGCGTCTTGAAGAGTCGTTTTGGTGTTTTCCTGAAATTCGGTGAAAATTCGGTATTTTTCCGAAAACCGTCTTTCTTGTTATTTTGCAGTTTAGGGCTAATTATACTTAAAATGGATAGGTAATTGCTTGTTTTTAGTAGCTAATGAGTTAATTATGAAATTCTGGTCGTTTAAAATTTTTCCCTAATTTTTCGATTTTTTAATATTATTTTAAGCCGGTAAGAAAATATATTAAATTAGCGATAAATACAAATTTTTCCGGGCTAATTTTAATCTCTAAAATTATGATAATTAAAATCTAGTGATAACATAAATTTTTAGTAATTTATTTTGATTTTTAACAAATTTTTATGATATGAAACGAATTTATTGAATTTTGAGCTAAAACTTGCAATTTTTGAGTTGTAGGGGGCCTTTTTGCATAAAATTTCTTTTGTAAAACCCCTCTCTCTTTTCCCTCAGCCCTAGGACAGCCCCACCTTGTGCAAGTCCAGAAATTTCTGGCCTCATTTCTTGGGTTGCTTTCTTGAGTTGAATTTGATAGTTTATGGATTTATTTTAAATATAATTGATAAAGTATGGTGCTTTGACTTTGGAGACTTGACCCATGACTTTTCCCCACTTGCCCACACCCTCCCCCTCACCTCCTAATCTGGCCGAACCTGCACCTCATCCTCTTCAACTCTTTTCTTTTCATTTCTTCAAAATTCTTCATGTTTAAAGCAACAAAAATTTCAATTTCAAGCTTACAAATTCAAACCATCCTTCACCTTTCTTTTCCTTCACCTCCCTAGCTTGGATCTTGATGCTTGAGGCCATCATTTGGAGCAAAATTTATTCTTGATAGATCTCAAATTGAGGTATAAATTCCATCAAGTTACTTCTTTTTGCTAAATTCCTTTGATTACATAGTTTTAGTGTTTAAAAAGTTAGCTAAATTCTAATCTAGTTTATAAAGAGTAGTTTGTTTTAAACTAAAGTTTGTTAGCATACCATTATGTGGTTAATTATATTTATTTTGCTTGCTAGTTCCTACACAAATCAAAGAAGTTACCTTGTTGATGTGGTCTTTAAATTGTGCTAATTTTGTTACTTTTAAAAGTGTGATTTTGGTGGTAAATTGTTGTTTTAGGAAAATCTAGAAAGGGTTATGTATAGAAAATGAGTTGAATTAGGGTTTAGAAATCCATTATTAGGTTAATTAATTTACTTTGCTATCTAGTATTTTGCTAACCTAAATCTAAGAAGGTTAACTTGCTAATTGGAATTGAAATTAGTGTTAGTTAAGTTTTCTAGTAGGGATTTTGATTTGCAATTGCTTTTGAGAAAAATCAAGAAATGGTTGTTTATGGAAAATAGGATTGGAATCATTGTTATTGTGTTGTAATTAGTGTTTGTAGATTGCTTATAGTGTGGTTGGGTGTTCAAGCTTGATAGTAGTCTTTTGTAGCCAATCGGCGATTTTTGCACCGATTTTGGAATGCAAATGCTTACTAGTTTTGTTATAAAATTTTGTGGTGAATTATTTTTGATATCTTGATGATTGTAATGGCTTGTCCTACGACTTTTAGGATGCATGGGTGCGGATTTTTGGGTAGTCGGGTTTTAGTTTTGCCGGGCGACCAAATCGGCGTTTTTTGGCAGTTTTTGCGATTTTCGCGTGTGTTCCGCGCACTTTGTGCACGTTGTACCTAGCTAGCGAACTTTAGTAGTTTCGTTGGAGTTTTGCGTCGTTCTTGATATGTAACCTCATGTTTGGTATTGATGTAAATTCCAGGTTCGGTCGCGGAGACGTCAGACGCGGCGCGAAAGGGAAAGGCGGTGATTGGACACAGCTAGCCAGGGATTCCGGTGAGTAGATATAACATCTACGGGAGACTATCGTTGGATGGCGCAAGCCGCCCGATAGTTTTAGTAACTTACAAGATCCTTAGTGATGTTAGTAATTAGGGGTGAAATACTTAGTTGACTAATTGCTGCATCCATGCATTATATTGACATACCTATACGAAACCTTTTTATAGGACACCTGCACCATTGCCAGGGTTTTTATATGCAGCATGAGCACTATTCATGCTTACACACAAACCCTGGTAATTGCCATGCCACAACACTAGATAACCTTTAAATTTAAACTTGTGCTATTGCCTTTAATTCCTTAAAAATGAAACCGTAGTATTGCTATTCATGTGCATGTACTTCATCATATTAATTGTTCATGCTTAATACATTAATCACACATCGCAACTTGATTATTGATATCATACGCATTCATTATCATTGATATATGCACTTATGAGGATTTCTTGAGATTTTATGATATTGCTGGATTTCGGGGGAAAACCGCAAAATTTCTAAACTTATTATATTTTTAAAATATGTAAAATTGCGGTTTTCTAGTGATGTAAGTGTCGTCCACCATGAGTTTGCTGTGGTTTTGGAAATCCGTGTCGAGGAGTGGAAGAACCGGCATGTGTACATGGTGGGCCCGGTAAGGTACCCCGGGGCAAGAGGAATATGGTGATGACGTTGAGCCTGGCAGGGGACGGATTACCTACCGGTGACTGTTTGGGACGGCGGATATCCAGAGGATACCGACCGTGGCCGCTAGATGATGAGATATTGATATTTGAGATGGGTCAGCCGGACGGCTGAGGCCAGAGATACATTTATGAGATTTGAGACAGCTTTTGGGTGTCGTTGCTGGACACCGGTTCTCGTCGATTCTTTGAGTATTATGCTGGCATTCTAAAAGAGTTTCAAAAACAAAAAGAGATAAATGTTTCTTATATATACCTTTGAGACCTCAGATATTCATGTTGCATACACATTCGTACACTGATGTTTTTATACACACCTGCTAGTGCATCCATTCATACCTGTATTTTAGATGCTAGGATGCTTGTGTGCATGCATACGATAGCCTTTGTAGATGTTATTTATTACTCACGAGTTGGCAACTCACCCCCGTTGTGCCACAGCCTTTTGCAGGTCCGCTCCGTCAGTACAGTAGCGGCGGGCGCACTTGTTCTTTTGCCTCTTTTGCCTGGACTCGAGGTTTTGCTCATAGGTGGGTCATGTTATTATTTTTGTACCACCTTGTATATTCTTTGTATCTAGTGTACTCCATCTACTGTTTCTACCAGATTTATTGTATATTGACCTAGAGATGAGACTGTCAGGTTTGTGGACTTTTATGCTGTATTTTGGGGTCGAACTCACTTGAGTCGACATGATGTTTTCTTATGCTTTATTATGATTATTATGCTTGCTGTCATTTACATTGCGTGGGATTTATGACCGCCTTGTGGCGAAGAGCTAGCTCCCGCTTGGGGATGCCCTATTTTGTTGGATTCATGTATATTTTTGTTGTACCCATTTTGGGGGCCAGTATTTACAAAGGAGACTCTGCCGAAATTTTCGGAAAAATTGGTATTGTTTTTAAAAAGGGTTTTACATGACTTATTTGATAAACTCGCTTTCAATTGATTTGGTTTTCTTCACTCTTTTGCTTAATTGGTTTTGTTTTCTGGGCTTTGGCTTACTTATTTTACGGACGTCTTTAGACGCTTCGTAAACTTAAGTGCCAGTCACATTCCGTACCCTGCGGGTCGTGACACCGTTCGTCCAAGACTATCGCATATCGGGCCTAGGGGGGCGGCAAGCGTCAGTCCCCTAATAGCGGTATAAGTCGTGTCGGAGCGAAGCCCATTACACCCTGAGAAACTACTGGAACCTACCTGCAAATCTCGCTTGCCCTGGCCAGGGACTTTGCGTAATGGCTCTCTGACACAGCGCGATATCTACTCCCAATACCGGGAGGGACGAATCCTGTCTAACCGCCACTGCCTCCAAGTGCTCGGGACTGCACCCAACTGCTACCTGTTTGCACGACTCCTTTGGGCCGTGGTAGGGTAGCAATCTAAGAACAGTGGGACACACTCAAGGCGAAGTAGCAGTGTCAAGTCTGCGGACTATGCTGTACTCATGTCACCTGGGAACTGCTCACTGACGACTGGTATAAAACCAACCAACAGTTCCCTGTGAGTCCTGTCCGGTGTACCCGTAACCTAACGAGCACCTGCATACTATCTCCAGTACGACGTACTGACGGCTGTGGGACAGACCATCTCCCCAACTGGGATGAGAAGCATACACACTAGTCTACTCCGGAGTATCGATGCTCTGTCTCGATAATCCAACGACCAGGGACCTGAATAAGGATGTGCTTGTAGACTACCCAGCCCCCACTAGTGTGACTGCCATCACAACGCTGGTAGACAAGCAAGATCCTAAGAGCTCTATCAATACGTACACTCACATATTAAGATAGAAAAACCAAGTAGCATACTACCATGTTTAGCAAGACTGTTATATACATGTGAATATCCCAAGCTTCCATTAAGTAATATACAAACTAGTATGATACAGTAATGGCTTTCTAGGGCATAAACACTAACAATCTCCCACTTGCACTAGGGCCATGTACTGGCATATCGTAGACCAATGATCTCGAGTAGCCTCTCGAACTGAATCTGGGGTAGGGCCTTCGTGAATGGATCAGCAATGTTCTCTTCAGAAGCAACTCCCCGAACCTCGATCTCCTGACGATCAATGATCTCCCTGATCAGGTGATACCGCCTTAAGATGTGTCTGGACTTCTGATGGGACCTTGGTTCCTTCGCTAAAGCTATAGCTCCGTTGTTGTCGCAATACAGAGGTATTGGATCAACTATGGTAGGAACCACCTGAAGTTCTGTTAGGAACTTCTTCATCCAGACTGCTTCTTTTGCGGCATCGCAAGCAGCTATATACTCCGCTTCCATCGTCGAGTCAGCAACGGTGTCCTGCTTGGAGCTCTTCTAGCACACCGCCCCTCCATTGAGGGTAAAGACATATCCCGACATGGACTTGGAATCGTCCTTATCACTCTGGAAGCCGGTATCAGCAAAGGCCTCCAACCTGAGGTCTTTTCCGCCGTAAACCAAGAACATCTCCTTAGTCCTTCTCAGATACTTGAGAATGTTCTTTACTGCTATCCAGTGCATCTCCCCTGGGTCTGACTGATACCGGCTTACCACGTTCAGTGCGTAAGCTACATCTGGTCTGGTGCACAACATCGCATACATTATAGAGCCTACCGCAGAACCGCAGAAGCGTAGGGTATAATAGACATGCGTTCCCTTTCAAAATCAGTCTTGGAAGACATCTCTTTGGAGAGGGTGATTCCGTGACAAGCCGGTAGATTACCGCGCTTAGAATCTTCCATACTGAATCTTTTTAGTACAGTGTCGATATACCTGGACTGCGAAAGTCCCAACATCCTCTTGGATCTATCACGATAGATCCGGATCCCCAGAATGTACGAGGCATCACCCAGGTCTTTCATGGAGAACCTGTGTGACAAGAATCCTTTGACAGATTGTAGCATAGGTGTTGGAGATAGTGCCCTCAGAGTAAATTATTAGGTCACAGGTACGTGATTGTAATGATTGAGGGAGGACCTATCCCGGTAGGACAGTCTTACTCGAGATGATAGTATGCTATCTGGTTTACCTTTATCATCGTGTACTGCTTTAGGTGACATGACACGTCGCTATTACACGTTGATAGAGCCCCTAGGATTCTTGCTTGACCACCAGCAGTATGAGGGCGATCATATAAGTGGGAGCTGGGGGTCTACAAGCATATCCTTAAAAGGTCCCTAGTCGTGGGAGTTTCGAGACCGGGCATCGATACTCCATTAGTAGACTAGTGTATACAGTCGAGACCCCGACGAGGGGCGGTGGCCGGTCTCACAAGCCACTGGTGTCAGTTGGATCACCTAAGATGTATACAGGTGCTCATTGGGTTATGAGTACACCGGACAGGACTCGCCGGGAACATGCTAGTTGGTCATATACCAGACGTCAGATGGCAGTTCCCTGGTGACATGTGTGCAGGTTAGTTCATCGACCTGGGGATCGTCATTTGTCTCGTGTGAGTTCCCACTGTACTTTGATTACTACCCTACCACGGCTCAAAGGAGTCGTGCAAACAGGTTTTAGTTGGGTACAGTCCCGAGCCACATGGAGGCAGTGAGCGTATCTTCAGGGGTTCGTCTCTCCCGGTATTGGGGGTGAGGTCGTGCTGTGTCTAGGAGAGCCATTACACAAAGTCCTTGGCCAAGGCAAGGAGATTTACTGGTAGGTATTCCAGTAGTATCTCAGGGTGTTCTGGGCTACACTCCGACACGACTTGTACCGCTTTTAGGGGTCTGACTTTTACCAACCCCCTAGGCCCGCCATGCGATACTCATAGACGAACGGACCGGACTGTACGGATATTGTCACTGACAGGCTCAGTAGGGTGTCAGGATGAGTTCGCTCATCGACGTCCCTTTTAGTCAATTGCTGGTGGCCCGTCACGTATTGGCTTATACCTCTGACGTGCTAGTGGTTAAATCCACAGCCATAGTATTGACGAGTCTTTAGAGTCTACCACACTTTCAGTTACTCAGCTTTCGGGCGAAACGCTGTAGAGGCCGTATGGAGATATGGCAAGGTCCGATCAGATACGTGCGGTATTGCACGGATCAGGATCGGACAGTTTTGTACTAGTGGCCGTATAGTTATATGGCAGGGTTCGATCAGATACGTGCGGTATTGCATGGATCAGGATCGAACGGTTTTTACTAGCCGGCTTTGGTTTAAGCCGGTCCTAGTTTAGTACAGTGTAGATTTTGTCTTATTGCATTTGTATCCGGACGGAATACAGATGCGGGTGTGTATGCACAGTATCGGGGTTTTCCTGTAATTTATTACGGGACCAGTTTTCTGGAGTTGCCAGTTTGCATTCCGTTCCGGCCGGTTTTCCTTTGTTCTTTCCCGGCCGGACTTTTCCGATGGAGGGGGTAATTTGCAGTTTTGCAAATTACATTTGTGGAGGGGTTTTATTGAATATATATTGATTATGATAGCTTTCTTTTCTTTGCACCATAACTTGCTTTGACTTGTGATTTGATGAGGGTATGGTTTGAAAAAGTGCAAGTATGGTGCATGTTTCTTTGTCCCTTGGATATGGTCACCTTTCTCTTGCTCCTACACTCACCTCCCTCTTGCTATCATATTATCCTTCCTCCACCTTTCTTATTCTCATAAGAAGATGATAAGTTTCCATGAGAATTGTGAGAAGGAGAAGAGAAGAAAAAGAGAGCTTCATTCTTGAGAGTTTCCTTCTTGATCTTGCTTTCATGATAAGAAAAATGCAAGCACCATTTTTCTTGTCTAGTATCCTCCATCATCCTCAAATGGCAACAAACCCCAAAAGAGACACTACACTAGATAACCTACAGCATATCTTGAGCATGTCGAGTTGCCGGCTTCATGCGCGAGTTGCCTCGGTATTGAGGTGGGAGCCCGTAAAAGTACCCGGCTTCGTGGTGCCCTTTCCGACGAGGAGGAGATGGACGGAGATCCCGCGAGGAGATCGGAGTGGAGATGAAGACCGGAGGACTTGGATCGTCGGTACACATTTCTTCCCTTTCTTATTGTAGCGTAGACTTGTTAATGGTTACGATCCGGAGTTTAGTGCGCGGTGGTGCCGGTTTGCAAAGTCCGCAAATTTTTAAGTTTATCACCGTTTCCGCATTCCGGCGTCGGATTGACGGCCGGGGCGCCGCCGTGGACTTACAGTGGTATCAGAGCCTCGCCATTAACTTAGTCTAACTTTGTGTAATGTGTTTGCATTTCCGATCGATCAAAAAGTTCCAAAACTGCATTTTAGTTCGCATCAGTTTCTGTTGAAAATTTTTGGTCTCGAAAAATTTTTCAGGTTATAAAATATTGATGTACTGGAAAATCTAAGAGTTCTGTAAAAATTTGACGAAGTAACTCCACAGTTGAAGCGCGGAACCGCCGCGAAAACCCCCTTTGTGCGGCCCTTCCGCCGCGCACTATTCACATCACTTCACCATTTTTTTACAGAGACCTTCTGGGCTTAAAATATGGGCTTTGGAATATTAAAGTTGGGCCAATTGTTTCTGTGAGTGCTACAGTTTTCTTTGGGGCCCACTTGTTAATTGTTTGATCAATCGGAAATTTTTTAAACACATTTTTCACAGTATTTACATTATATCTGCGACCGTGAATGTCACTCGATCGGTAAATCCGGTCTAACTGCTATAGCCCGGTTAGACGGATTTGCGAACGTGACTTTCACGTTGATGTTCTATGTATTTGCTGTGATGTTGCGGATCGGTCGTGGGGGATAGCCTGGATGCAATGCTAGTACAGTTTTGTTGTATTATGTACATTTGATATTGCGGGACGAGCGTCCGACATGTGGACTGCCGTCACTGCCTGACTGTATTATTATTTTGGGGCACGACCTGGTTGCGGTCGATGTACCCGGTGTATGTATATTTTATTTTCTGTACTAGGATTGCCCCGCGGAGGGGTGCACGGATAGCCGGGTTCTGGAGGGCAACAAGCCCGCATCTCATGGCATTGAGACGGAAGGGGCTTCACTCTAGGATTGGCGGGCTATTCGCCGCACTCGTAGGGGGTACAGGTTGACCCAGGAGGGGTGCCCAAGTTGCCGGATTCCGTGAAGTGCTGGGTGGTCCATTCACGGCGCTGAAGGGGGCTGCCTCGCTTCAGGTTTTGGCGGGTGACTTGCCGCGCCCGTAGGGGTCTAGGATTTCATTGCACAGGCTATCCACACGACCAGGGGAACGTCGGGTTTCAGCGGCTCTGTGAAACCCGGGGATCCCAGATATCTGTATTGTTTCTGTGATGCTGTTCCTTTTCTGTGATGTTGCATTTTATTCACGCCTTGAGCGAATATAATATATTGGTATATATATTAGTAGATGTTGTATATGTTTTGCATCCGCGCTAGTCCAGTCCCCGCTCTGTCGTTAGTAAGCTAACCTAACGGGTAATGACGGGACCCAGTGGCGAATGCGGATGGCATATACGTACATCAGTATATTTTCGTTCTTTTTGGTGTGATCAATTGATGGGACTGCATTGATTCGGATCAATGCAAGTTAAAAACAAACCTAATCTGATGTTGTTGGAACACTTTTTCAAAAGCTGTTATTGCAAGGACGTTTACTTTTGTTTTGCATCGTGGTATTCATTTGGAATATCCTGCTCCTCAGTCGACGAGGCAAGGGCCGAGATCCCTTCACCGGGAGTGACCCCTTGGACAAAAAGTTTGCGTCAGGGCATTAACTTCACTATAGCCGATTACTTTTGCTTTGCACAGTGATATTCGGTTATGAATATCCAGCACCCCATTCTACGGGGAAAGAGCCGAGATCCCTTCACCGGGAGTGACCTCTTTAGTAAAGGTTTTCGTCACTATATTTTCTAAAAAGCTATCCGTTCCTTCAACGATATCAAGTTCATTACGTTAAAGGTTTTCGCCAGAAACCATTCGTAGCCCTCCGTCGTTTCATATGGGTGGTCAATAGTATTCAAGCTGTGTATGTTGGCCAAAGTCAAGGCACAGTGATTGGTAGCTATTGGGGTATTCATATGCAGCATAGATAGATGCGTTGGTTTGGGACAGTCGTGCTGCCATTTTGGCCAAAGTCAAGGGTATGTACGGGTGGATTCAAATTAACCTGGAGAATGACGGGCAGAACTTGACATGTGACTTATGATATGTTGGCCAAAGTCAAGGTCATAAGAGCATGGGGCAGAAATCACATCGGGAGTTTCAAAAGTACTGAAACTTGCCAGATATGCGCATACCTTCTGGAGTGTGATACCGTGAGCGGATTCCGTCACGTTGTCATGCGATGAGAGTTGGATCCCGATTCCCACTGATGAGTTGGTTTACTCCTCGGGTGACCCCGACTAATTCTTCTTTAAGGTTTGGAGGAGAATTTGAGGTACAGTGGGAGGTTTCCAGATTAGATAAATTGGTAACCATTCTGATCTAGGTTAGAGTGCACGCTGAGTGTTTCTTTTCTCTCTCTCTTTGGCAGCGACCATTGACCCGACCCTAAGACTTTGACTCAGTGACCAAGTTGACCGAACCTTCTTAAACACCGACCTTTGGATTGTCAGAGCTGCAAACCTCATTGCCACTCCTACTTTTACCCTTTTCTCCAGGACACCCCGTTTTACTACGAACGTCCACTTCCATTGGACAAAACCATCGTATGGTTAGATACGAACTCGAAGGGATTCGAGGATGGTTTCCGGTTTTGGAGAAAACGGATAGGATTATTCAGTTGTCTTTTCTTTTCACCCTCTCTCAGGTTGCGAGTACTCCTTAGTTTAGGAGTAGTACACCTATTATGCAAATTGGATAGTCTTCTTCCAAACCATAGGCTGGTGCCGACTGGTAGGGAATAAAGAAAACCAGTTAGCTTAAACGGTGTACAGAAGGTATTAAGTTCAGACAAAGCAAGGGATTAGTAAGAGGGCAAAGTAAATTGCGACTGCTATTCACGACCAAACCAAGTATTTTTTCGCCAATCCTAAAATCACCTTTGTATTTCTCCAGGACACTCCGTATCACTACGAAGATCCCATTTTATTGGATAATCCATCGTATGGTTATATACGAACTCGAAAGGAACTTGTTCCAGTTCGGGGATGGATCCTGGTTCAGGAGAAATAGGAATAAAGTACATTCAGGTGTCTTTTATCTTCACCTTCTCTCGCGTTGCGAGTGCTCCTAGGATTAGGACAGTACACCCTTTATGCTTATTGGATAGTCCTCTTCCAAACCATAGGCTGGTGCCGAACGGTAGGGAAGGAAGAAAACCATTTGGCCTAATGGGTGTGCAGAAGGTAATGACTAAAGACATATAAAGGGATTTGGAGAGGTGGCAAAGAACTATACGGTTACAGTCGTGAATCTGGAAGAGGCATTACTAGGAATACCAGAATACCCCATCGGAACATTTCGATGTTTCAGTTTCACTGTGTAATGTTAAAGGAAAACTGATTTCCCGATTAGATACTTACTCCAGGGTATGTATTTACCAGGTACGATTCTCACATCTGTATAGTTTTACAGATGATGAGTGGGAGTAAGTTATTGGGAATTGGGTGATCATCCTCATTATATCGGGATTCGTTGTAATCGGTGATATTTGAGGAAATCACCTGGGCTGTTTGCCGGTTGGCAAATATTTGGTTTTGAATATCCGCTGTTATGCACCAATTTCAAATTGATATATCTGTACGTCTATTTTCATAGAGTGAGATATACCTTTATGAAATTATGTCTACGACATTTACCTATATCAGTGGATGGTTAGGTAAGGAGCATTAAACAACGGTGTAATTCTTCATAACCAAAGGTACAGTTTTCAACCTACGACACACAATGAATGAGTTATCAGACTCAAGGGACGTATACAGAGTATTGTATGTTGTCCAGGGTCCATAAGGACAGAGGGGTAGGTCCTCGTACTATATTCGGTTTACTTATGACTTCTCTAGTTTTTTAGACCGGCGTTTCGTGGAAACACAGGGTCCGAATTTTGAGAAGTTACAGGTATTTGAATAGAGTAGAGAACCAGGTGTAGCAAGTATCGGGATTCTTCAAAGAGATCGAAGATGTAGATACTTGTGGTATTCAGTTGAAAGTGATGGTTAAGAGAACTTGCTTCTCTTTCAGGTTACTCATAATTGGAAGTGTTCCTAAGTTGAGTAACGCTGATCCGCCTCCTTCCATTTAGTTGACATGCACTGGGGACAGCTGCATGATGTGAATCTGGTTCAAATAAATCAGTGCCTCTGATTCTATATTGGATATAGAACAGTTCATATCTTAACGATGTTAAGGTACGGGGAGTTGTCCGGTTTATGCTTAAAACCAGATATTGGACAACTCTAGGCACGTTTCTGTAATGGCTGTTTGTGGGTTGACCCAGGCTATGACGAGGGTTGACTTTCTACCATCTGGATGAACAATAGCAATATTGTTCTAGACTCGCCACAGTTTTATTAAAATGGATTTTTTTCAGAAAACAGTAGTGGGAGTATGGTAGAACTGGAAGTAATTCCAGAACCACAAACGATTACTGAGGATTTGATAAGGAACCTAAAGATTCAATCTGGATTGACATTCCATTGGCCACTCCGCAGATAAGGTGGGTAACTTCGGGCACCCGAGAGGCACTACGGTGGTCTCAAGGACGGTGACAGGGAAGTTCTTGTTTACCCACAATTACCATTGCTGTTGTTCCAGGCTGCGAGACCCGGCGGGAGGATGAGTATAGCGTCGTTCTAAACCAGTTTTAGAAGTGTACGTCTATATGACTCTGCCAGAGGGTTGTCGTAGTCAGTGGGAGCAGCGGAAGCATTGGTGGACAGGTTGCTTATGTCTATTTATAGACTAGAGCAGATGTAGCGGAGATAGATCATCTATTTCTGACGTGACAGTCATGGGTTTGACTTCATCAGAATAGGGGATGGATCTGTTGAGAAGGTAGTAGGGTGTGATATCCTGGTATTTGGATGACATACACAAAGTAGGAAAGGAAACTCCTATACTACGATCGGTCATACTTTGGTCGTCACACAGTGTTTTCTCCACACTGGACTTGGACATTATATCAGACATACTGGTTACTGGATCTATGGTATTAGATCTAGATTTGGGTGGTTTCCCAATCAGGGTACTTTGACAGCATTCTAAGGGTATTTAGAATGGACGACTCCATGCACGGTAGTGTACCTGCAGAAGATGGAGTCACCCTCTCTAAAGGTGTCTTATAGACTAAAGGGGAGAGGGATGTCCATGATTGGCAGATCACTTGCTCAGGCAATTGAGTCAATCATGAGATGTCAAGTACCACACCAGATATTGTTCTTGCACTAGATGCAATAAGTTGATATTGATTCAATCCTGGAGAAACAGTCGGAAGCAGTTTTAGAACATAACAGAATGTTCTAGGGAGATGATAACGACAGCCTCATTCAGGAGACAGTTATCATTCCAGGCTTCCAAGGTGACATGGACGACAAGGAGGCTGTCAGAGTTATAGTTTTCCCTCTGACAAGGGGCAGTATTTTGGACAGGTGTTCCAAGGCAGTACTGAGGGAGGCATGGCGCAGGATACTGATTAAGTTCAGTTGACGATACAGTCTAAGAAGTTTGGATTTGGAGTTCATTTATGAGCTATGTCCCATCAGACATCCAGACACATTCTAAGACAGGTATTGCTCATTTCGGGAGATGGGTTTCTCCGCGAACTTGAGATATAGAGAGACATGGAAAGAAACAACTAAGCGGATCCACTCACTGAGGCTATTCCTCGAACGCAATAGTTCCGCAAACGAGCTTTGTGAGACTGACTAGTAGAGGAGTTGGATGTTCGGTATCACACGGGCTGTGAGTATGCGACATCGCAATAATTAGCCTTGAGTGCAAGTGGGAGATTGTTGGAGATAGTGCCCTCAGAGTAAATTATTAGGTCACAGGTACGTGATTGTAATGATTGAGGGAGGACCTATCCCGGTAGGACAGTCTTACTCGAAGATGATAGTATGCTATCTGGTTTACCTTTATCATCGTGTACTGCTTTAGGTGACATGACACGTCGCTATTACACGTTGATAGAGCCCCTAGGATTCTTGCTTGACCACCAGCAGTATGAGGGCGATCATATAAGTGGGAGCTGGGGGTCTACAAGCATATCCTTAAAAGGTCCCTAGTCGTGGGAGTTTCGAGACCGGGCATCGATACTCCATTAGTAGACTAGTGTATACAGTCGAGACCCCGACGAGGGGCGGTGGCCGGTCTCACAAGCCACTGGTGTCAGTTGGATCACCTAAGATGTATACAGGTGCTCATTGGGTTATGAGTACACCGGACAGGACTCGCCGGGAACATGCTAGTTGGTCATATACCAGACGTCAGATGGCAGTTCCCTGGTGACATGTGTGCAGGTTAGTTCATCGACCTGGGGATCGTCATTTGTCTCGTGTGAGTTCCCACTGTACTTTGATTACTACCCTACCACGGCTCAAAGGAGTCGTGCAAACAGGTTTTAGTTGGGTACAGTCCCGAGCCACATGGAGGCAGTGAGCGTATCTTCAGGGGTTCGTCTCTCCCGGTATTGGGGGTGAGGTCGTGCTGTGTCTAGGAGAGCCATTACACAAAGTCCTTGGCCAAGGCAAGGAGATTTACTGGTAGGTATTCCAGTAGTATCTCAGGGTGTTCTGGGCTACACTCCGACACGACTTGTACCGCTTTTAGGGGTCTGACTTTTACCAACCCCCTAGGCCCGCCATGCGATACTCATAGACGAACGGACCGGACTGTACGGATATTGTCACTGACAGGCTCAGTAGGGTGTCAGGATGAGTTCGCTCATCGACGTCCCTTTTAGTCAATTGCTGGTGGCCCGTCACGTATTGGCTTATACCTCTGACGTGCTAGTGGTTAAATCCACAGCCATAGTATTGACGAGTCTTTAGAGTCTACCACACTTTCAGTTACTCAGCTTTCGGGCGAAACGCTGTAGAGGCCGTATGGAGATATGGCAAGGTCCGATCAGATACGTGCGGTATTGCACGGATCAGGATCGGACAGTTTTGTACTAGTGGCCGTATAGTTATATGGCAGGGTTCGATCAGATACGTGCGGTATTGCATGGATCAGGATCGAACGGTTTTTACTAGCCGGCTTTGGTTTAAGCCGGTCCTAGTTTAGTACAGTGTAGATTTTGTCTTATTGCATTTGTATCCGGACGGAATACAGATGCGGGTGTGTATGCACAGTATCGGGGTTTTCCTGTAATTTATTACGGGACCAGTTTTCTGGAGTTGCCAGTTTGCATTCCGTTCCGGCCGGTTTTCCTTTGTTCTTTCCCGGCCGGACTTTTCCGATGGAGGGGGTAATTTGCAGTTTTGCAAATTACATTTGTGGAGGGGTTTTATTGAATATATATTGATTATGATAGCTTTCTTTTCTTTGCACCATAACTTGCTTTGACTTGTGATTTGATGAGGGTATGGTTTGAAAAAGTGCAAGTATGGTGCATGTTTCTTTGTCCCTTGGATATGGTCCACCTTTCTCTTGCTCCTACACTCACCTCCCTCTTGCTATCATATTATCCTTCCTCCACCTTTCTTATTCTCATAAGAAGATGATAAGTTTCCATGAGAATTGTGAGAAGGAGAAGAGAAGAAAAAGAGAGCTTCATTCTTGAGAGTTTCCTTCTTGATCTTGCTTTCATGATAAGAAAAATGCAAGCACCATTTTTCTTGTCTAGTATCCTCCATCATCCTCAAATGGCAACAAACCCCAAAAGAGACACTACACTAGATAACCTACAGCATATCTTGAGCATGTCGAGTTGCCGGCTTCATGCGCGAGTTGCCTCGGTATTGAGGTGGGAGCCCGTAAAAGTACCCGGCTTCGTGGTGCCCTTTCCGACGAGGAGGAGATGGACGGAGATCCCGCGAGGAGATCGGAGTGGAGATGAAGACCGGAGGACTTGGATCGTCGGTACACATTTCTTCCCTTTCTTATTGTAGCGTAGACTTGTTAATGGTTACGATCCGGAGTTTAGTGCGCGGTGGTGCCGGTTTGCAAAGTCCGCAAATTTTTAAGTTTATCACCGTTTCCGCATTCCGGCGTCGGATTGACGGCCGGGGCGCCGCCGTGGACTTACAATAGGAATGTCATTTCCTATCAATAGAATGTCATCCACGTACAAGACGAGGAATACGACACTTCTGGCTACAACTTTACTATATATGCACGGTTCATCTGGATTTTTGATAAAGTCATATTCTTTGACTGTCTCATCAAAACAGATGTTCCAACTCCGCGATGCCTGCTTTAGTCCATAAATGGACTTAAGCAGCTTGCATACTTTCCCGCTGCTCCCACTCTGATAGAAACCCTCTGGCTGATCCATATAGACGCTCTCTTCTAAATTTCCATTCAGAAAAGCCGTTTTTACGTCCATCTGCCAGATTTCATAATGATGGAAGGCAGCAATAGCAAGAAGGACCCGAATGGATTTGAGCATAGCCACTGGAGAAAAAGTTTCGTCATAGTCCAAACCAGGTCTTTGACGAAAACCCTTTGCAACAAGTCTAGCCTTATAGGTTTCCACCTGTCCATCTACACCAATCTTTTTCTTGAAGATCCATTTGCATCCTATGGGTTTTACCCCATCTCGAGCAAAGTCCAAAGTCCATACTTTGTTGGTGTACATGGACTCCATTTCGGTCCGCATTGCATCTAGCCATCGTACCGAGTCGCCGCTCTGGATGGCCTGCTGGAAGTCAGTAGGTTCATCATCATCTATGATGCAATCCTCTCTATCCCCATCTATGAGAAAACCGTAGTATCTCTCAGGCGGATGAGACGGCCTACTACTCCTGCGGAGGGGTGCGGGAATGTCCTGTTCTTCTTGAACTCCTGGTTCTACCAAACTTTCAGTAGCAGTTTGTGGTTCTAGAATTTCTTCCAGTTCTACTACGCTCCCACTCTTCTGATTTTCTAAAAATTCAGTTTCTAAGAAGCGGGCATGACGAGAAACAAAAACCTTTTGTTCCTCTGCGTAATAGAAATAATATCCCATAGAGTTCCTTGGATATCCCACAAACTTACACTCTACTGAGCGTGCCTCGAGCTTGTCCGAATACTGCTTTTTTACAAAAGCTGGACATCCCCACGTCTTCAGGTACTGAAGACAGGGTTTCTTCCCACTCCATATCTGATATGGTGTGGTAGGCACAGTTTTGGTTGGAACTTTGTTCAAAATATATGCAGCTGTCTCTAGTGCATAACCACAGAATGATCGCGGTAACTCAGCATTACTCATCATGGATCGTACCATATCTAATAGGGTTCGATTCCGTCTCTCCGATACACCGTTATGCTGTGGAGTGTATGGAGGAGTAAGCTGAGAGAGAATTCCTTTCTCTTTTAGATAACCTAGGAACTCAGCACTTAAGTATTCTCCACCTCGATCAGATCTCAGTGTCTTAATACTTTTGCCTGTTTGGTTTTCCACTTCACTTTTGTATTCCAGGAATTTCTCAAATGCCTCGGATTTATGCTTCATCAAGAAAACATGTCCATACCTAGAGAAATCATCTGTAAAAGTGATGAAGTAGGAATAACCACCTCTCGCATGTGTAGACATTGGACCACATACATCGCTGTGTATGAGTCCTAAGAGCTCGCTCGCTCTTACTCCTTGTCCAGTAAATGGAGTCTTTGTCATCTTTCCTTTGAGACAGGATTGACAAGTGTCATAAGTTTGATATTCGAAGGAGTCCAAATATCCTTCTGTATGCAACTTAGTCAATCTTCTCTCATTGATGTGACCCAGTCTATAATGCCATAAGAAAGCTTTATTTAAATCTGGAGACTTTCTTTTTAGTGTGTTCTGGACATTGAAAATTTAGAGTTGGTTTAAAACATATATACCGTTATTTAGAGTACCGGACCCAATCAAACCATGATTAAGGTGGATGTTAACAACATCTCTTACAAACGTGAAATCATAACCTTTATTTGATAACAAGGAAACTGATATGATATTACACGTTAAGCTTGGTACAAAATAAAAGTTATGTAAAACCAAAATATGTCCACTCGTCAATCCTAGGTGATAATCCCCGACGGACGCAGCTCCCACGCTAGCTCCGTTAGCAACCTTTAGGGTCATATCACCTTCCTTCAGCACTCTACGGTTTCTCAGTGCCTGCAAAGAATTGCAAATATGAGATCCTGATCCGGTATCCAATACCCAGGAAGTAGAGTTGATCGACAGACAATTCTCAATTACAAACACACCTGAAGTCGAAGCCACAGCTTGCTTCGGTTCCTGGTTCTTGGCGTTCCACGCCTTGCAATCCTTCATCCAGTGCCCTTTCCTGTGACAATGGAAGCACTCATCCTGGCCAACTATCGGTGCTGCAAACTTTTTCTTTCCCTTCTTTCCCACCTTACTAACACCACCTCTAGGTTTGGGTGCGGCCTTCTTCTTCCTTCCTTTGGCCCTAGCCTTGGACCCGGAAGAAGATGCACCGCCAACAAACATAGCGGGTGTTTCCCTTGCCTTCTGCAAGGTGCCCTCTGCACTCCTTAACATGTTCAGGAGTTCCGCAAGTTCAACTTCTTTTCCTTGAAGGTTGAAGTTGAGGATAAACTGGGCGTAGGTGGGAGGAAAGGAATGGAGAATAAGGTCTGTATACAGCTCATTATCCAAAGTCGTCACAAGGTCTGCGAGCTCTTCAATATAGCCGATCATCTTTAGGACATGTTCTCCTACCGATGACCCGACAGCCAACCTCGCTCGAAACAAGTTCTTAGAGGTCTCGTATCTTGCTATACGAGATTGCTCTCCATAAAGTTCCTTTGTATGGAGAAATTTGCCATCTAGGGACATATCCTCGTGCCTCCTCTGATGATCATTGTTCATTGAGGCAAGCACGATGCACTTGGCTCTCGCGCAATCTAAATCCCAGGTTTTGCGGATTTCCTTATCCGCATTGCTGGATTTGGGACCAGGGACAGCAGGTGCCGTAACGGTGAGGATGTACCCCAATTTGTCATAGGTCAAAGCCATTTTGACATTCCGCAGCCAATCTTTATAGTTTGGCCCTGTCAGTATATTTTTCTCTAAAAGTAACTTAAGTCCAGTCATTTTCAGGGTCGCTGCAATTAGGAGAGAGAGAAGAAAACTCTTTAGCATGATGCTCTTGCAAGTTTAGAGTGGTTTTTAGTTTATCTAAACTGGATGGCTCCCACTGTTTCTCGAATCCTTCCTCAAACCATAAAAGAAGAATTAGCCAGGACTATTCTCACCGTACAATACTTGCTTAACCGTTCAGCCAGGCCAGTGTCGATACTTCGAGGGAGGTTTTCCAACGCTTTCGCGAAGTTCCTTAATTAAATAACCTCTTTTCTCTGGGGACGTAACCCCGCTGACACCTTTCTGGACACCTACTTGGTTTATAGCATTGATCGTTAAGTGACGAATCTCCTGATAAGTAGCATATACTCACAGTAGGATCGGGATCTAAATATCATCGTATGATAATGTTGAAGGAATCCTACCAACATTCATCAAACTCCAAATGGTATGCATCTCTTTGCAAATTTCAGTTTCTTTAGAAATTCCCGATATAAGTTTTTGCCCCATGCTCTTATGACCTTGACGAAAGCCAACAAATCATAAGTCACATGTCAAGTTCTGCCCATCATTATCTTGTTAATTTGAACCCACCCGTATATACCCTTGACGAAAGCCAACAAGGTAATGCGACTGTCCCAAACCAACACATCTATCTATGTAACAAATGAATACCCAGCAGCTACCAAACACTATGTCTTGACGAAAGCCAACAAACACAGCTTGAATACTACTGACTATCCATAAGAAATGACGGAGGGCTACGACTGGTTTTGGCGAAACCGTGAACGTAGTGAACTTGATATAACCGAAGGAACCTGATAGCTTTTAAAAGGAGTGGTTAAAGCTCCGCATTTAAAAAATAACTGTTTTTAAAATTAACCGAGTGGTTTCTTTTAAATTGTTCCAACGATTTAAACTTTAGTTTGTTTTTCTTTGCATTATAGATAATGTGTCCCATCATTAACCTATCATTGCAGAAAACAACGAAAATATGACGTCCTCTTATGCCATCTGCATTCGCTACTGGGTCCCGTCATCACCCGTTAGGTTACTTAACTAACGACAGAGCGGGGGGCTGGGCTAGCGCGGGTGTAAAACATAAGTGACGTCTAAATAGCTATCATATATAGAGATATTTTACATTCGTCTGACGCAATGATATACATTCCAGAACACAGATAAACAATATTGGATTTGCAAGCAATCTGTATTTCTTTTGAGCCTGCAAGAAAAGACAGATTACACAGTTATGATGAATAGCCGATACCCCACCCAAGATCCCTACGGGTACGGCAAACTACCCGCCCGGCAGTTTGTGTACCCCACCTTGGATCTGTCCTAGGAGCAAAAACAGTAAAAAGAAATAATACAACGGTGGCTACAACCGCAACCTGGATGTGCCCCGCAAAATAATATTACAACAAATTACATATACAGCAAATGAATTAAATAATAACCCATTGCATAACCCCGGCTATACACCACAACAGTCCAATACAGTTCATATGCACAAACAGATAAAACCATTACAGAAATGTGCAACCCCCTGCCAACCGACATACTAGCAGTTAGGGGAGGTTTACGAACACATTATACAATCACAGATATAATCCAATATGCAAATACTGTACAATTTCGATCGATTAAACGCATTTAACATTGCTCCATTACTGCTCTGTAAACTTGAAACCTGAGCAAAATTAAAAATCACCAGAGAATCCCAAATATCACAAAGAACCACCACAAGAAAAATGGGTCCCTGAATCGTCAAAACGGCGGCGTATCAGCGGCGGCAACAGTGTTATGCGCCGCGGATCCGCGGCTCCGTAGACGATTCAGGTCACCAAATTTTTTGTGTGTTCTACTACTATCATTTTAAGCTTTCTGAACATCCCTGAAAAATTTTTGGACTTCATTTATAAATCGACAGAAACATGATTTTTCGGGCTTTTTCGGTTTCGTTTTTTCCGTTCGAAATTCATACAAATTTGCAAAAAGGTTATTTATTGTTCTGCGAGGCTCTGATACCACTGTAAGTCGATGTACTACACCCCAATACTTGTGGGGAGGCGGAATTTTCAAAAACGAACTTGTTTAGTGAACGAACATCGACTAACCGCTTGAATCGAAGCTAAACTATAAATAACCAAACACAAAGTGTTTCTAAACTACTGTGTTTAGGGATTATACCTATCGAACCAAGTCCTTCGGCTTTACGATCTCCTCGTCCTCCTCGGCCTTCTCTTTGTAGTAGATGATCCACCCGAGAGCAAAACTCCAAGCTTAGCCTCTAAACTTGAGGCAACTAACCTTCTTGGATTGCTAATCAAAGAAGATAGATGAGATAGAGTGAGGGTTATGGATTGTTTAGTCTAACTAATCCTTGTTCTCAACACATGAGGGGTGAGGATTAGGGTTTGAAGAGAGTGAGCTTGAGGAGAGAGAATGTGAATAATATTATGAGTGAGAATAGTAAGTTATCATAATATATATGAAGCATTATCTTTTAAAAGAGAAAAGAAAATAAGTGATGAATAATCATGCTTCATAAATATCAAGTGGTGATTCATTATCATGAGTCATTAAGCATTTATGATGCATTAATGACTATGATGAATCACTCTCATGACTCACTAATCTCATTCAATGCATATGACACCTAAACCTCCTTAGTCACCATCTTCTAGAAGCTTCTCAAGTAATTACGAGAACGCCCCTCCGATCCGTAAAAATACGGAAAAACTTTAGACTGTATAAATCCAATAACCGGATACCAGTAACTGGCTTAAACTGTTAGTTATATGTATGCCCTAGAGGCCATTACTGTACATAGGATGTATATTGTAGTGGATGCTGGGACATATATAGAGAGGACTTTCTTGCTCGACATGATAGTATGCTATCTGGTTGAACTTTACCTTAACGTGTATACTGATTGTCTCTCTGTTACATGTTGGTAAAGCCCTTAGGATGTGTGCTTGACTACCTGGACTATGATGCGGATCATACTAGTGGGGACATGGTAGTCCATAAGTACATCCTTCAAAGTCCCTAGTCGTGGGTGTATTGAGACGGGGCATCGATATACCAGAGTAGACTAGCGTATACCTTCTTGACCTATACAGATGGGCGATGGATGATCCCATATCCATCGGTGTTTGACATCAGAGATGATATACGGGTGCTCAGTAGAGACTGGGTACACTGGACGGACTCGCCGAGAACTCCCAGATGGTATTATACCTCACGTCAGATGGCAGTTCTCTGGTGACACTGGTACAGAGTAGTCCGTTGACCCGAGATCGTCATAGAGTCTTGTGTGGTTCCCACTGTGCTTTGATTTCCATCTTACCACGTCCAAGAGGGCGTGCAAAACGGTGGTTTTTGGGTACAGTCCCGAGTCACATGGAGGCAATGAGCGATAGGAGGGGATTCGTCTCTCCCGGTATAGGGGGTTGATGTTGCGATGTGTTCGATTGGCTATAACAGGAAGTCCCTGGCCAGGGCTGCTCAGAGAATTGCTGGTAAGTGTTACCAGTAGTTTCTCGACCCGTTATGAGCCTCATATCGACACGACTTATCGAGCTATTGGGGTCTGACGTTTACCACCCCTAGGCGAGATATGCGACATATCAGACGATCAGACCGGACTGTACGGTAGTGTTACTGGTCGGATTCACTGGAGTGTGAGCGGGCTTGCTCGTCGATCTTCAGATCGCTCAATACCCGGGTGGCCATTACGTTTAGCAGACCGCTTGCGGCTTGTGGATGTTTGATATGATCATCATCCGCTGCCGGCATATTGACGAGTCTTTAGAGTCCTACACAGAGGTTTCCTGGCTCAAGCGAAACGAAATAGGAGCGCATATGAGATATGTGCGGGACCGAGAATAATACATGTATGTGATACCGTATTCCATTCTCGCGATGAATGTATCGAATGGTTGTATGCGATATAACCTAGTTATCGATTCAAGCGTTGATTCGATAAGATGATACATTGTATACTAGTCGGTTGTGTGCGACATGACCGGATCATTGAATCAAGTGTTGATTTAATGATTTAATGCATATTTATATATTTGATATATTACTTTGCATCAACTAGTATCGGTTTACTTAAGATGGATTTTCTCACTCGGATGTGCACATTGTATATTCGATATAGTTTTGTGCACTTGATTGTATCATGTTTGATGATACATGTTTGCTTGTGTTTGTGTAAAGATTGAACCATGGTTATTTAAATGATTAGGGTTTACATTTTCATATCTATTTATTTATTAATTTATTATGGAAATGATAATGAGAAGAATGGTTGCTAGTTTTGTTTTATTCTTTGAACCTTCATGAAGCATTGACTTTAGTCAACCATTCTTATCTCATCCTTAACCCTAACCATTCAAACTAACCTTGGTTTAATCTCTACACCTAACCATGGTTTGCTTATGATAAGAATTGATTTTCTTTTCTTTTTTAATTATTCTTATCATAACAATTTCCTTCTTCTTCTTCATTTCTTCAAGTGAAGAAAGCTTGCCTCCATCAATGGCAAGTGATGAAAAAGAGTGAGAAATCCAAATCTAAAGTCTACCCACTTCCTATTTCTTCATCCTATACCTCTTGCCAAGTAGTAGAGTGTGTTTACTTCACAAGTTTCTTGACTTGGTGAAGTCGGAGCTTGATTTAGCGATGCCTCGACGTAGATCATCTTCGGCATGGACATCGACGACCTAGCTTGCCCATTCTCCGACGAAGCCGACGCGAGAGCCCGGATTCTTTTTGGACAGCGGAGAGGACTTCGTTGCGGAGCTATGGAGGTGGAGCACCGGATCTACAAAGGTTGTATTTCCCTTAAACTTTTAGTTAAGTGTTAACTAGTTAGTTTTTCGCCTAGACATCTAGCCGACGATCCGTAGTTTAGGGTTTGTAGGCACCATAAAATTTGAAATTGGCATGGTTGATGCCTTGTGAGACCTCATTAGGGTGTCTAGGAACCCTACAGTGGTATCAGAGCCTAGCTAGAGCCTTAGGCGAAGTCTAGACGACATTTGAAGTCCGATCGAACCCGAAAGTCCAAAACAAACATGCTCTCTGTCCAATTTTTAAAAATGTGGATTTTTCAAGATTAAAAATATCCAGAAAATCAAGCAGGGTTTATTATGAAATACTGTGCAAAACGGAGCTGTAACTCCATCATGACAGCGCGGAACCGCGGCCTAAGTCCACGTGGCGCGGCGGTTCCGCGGCGAGACTGTAGATTCTTTGACTTTTCTTTACACAGTAATTCCTATTTTCTGGAGTTGGATTTTCTGGGAATTTTTAATATTTATTCAAGAGTTTAATTTTCTGCCGTTGTTTTGGGGATTCGGTGTTTCGATCGGGGTATCAAATTTTGTCTATGTGGCTTTCCGGATAAATTTTAGAATATGTTAAAAAGTTCGACCTGATATAAATACCTAACTTTTCCCTTGCCGGAAAATTTCCAAGTGTTGGATTTTTCCGTAGTTTAACGACGTTCTAAGTAGTGCAAGTAACGGGATGGTCCCTCTAGAAGACAACAAACCTTAACTCGATTATGTGACCGTCTTGAACTGCCCTTTGAACCTTCGGGTTTGGGGCAGTACGGCGTGCCACATGTGAGGCGTTGGCTTGACCCTTCTACGGCTGGACCGTTGGTACTGAGGCACGAACTGAATGTTGCTAGACTTGTTTCATGTGTTGATCTGTATCGGGAAAACTTGGGTGTTCGAATGTTCAATCGGAAAGTTTAACATTTTCTGTTTATCCGGAACGTGATACAACAATTGGAATTCACAATAAGTTATGAGATAACTGAATGAATATTATAAACATAGCAGTTTAGTCTCACTTGATCGGTTGCCACAGAATTTTGATGTGATCAAAAGTCCGTCGCAATCACGTAGCGTACGCGGATACTCGCCGGGTAAACTTAATAGACAGCCTCACGCCATTGCCCCGACCAAGTGACTGTAGGAGAACCTCGTTGCCGAAAGCATCCGTCCGGGTGCTCGCGGTGGCGGTGTTCCGCCTTGGTGCACTTCGTCGACGGTATCGGGGGTGCGGCCGTCTACGAAAGTTTGCGACGAGCATTCGATCAGGATGTCGGGAATCTTGTTGAATTGCCCGACTTGATATTGAAAAGAGTTTTCGATTTTGAGACTAAAATGCGGGGTTTATAATTTTTAGGCATGCGATGTCAAAGAAATTCATTTGGTCAGGCATGCGATGTCTGAGGAGGTTGCGGATTCCAACTGTTGTAGTTTTACACTTTCTTTTCTGTGACCGTAAGTGTAATATGTGATATCGCCGGTTTCGTTGCTATATGTCAACGACAATTGGGATGGACATATTTACTTACGTTGATGACATGTGATGTTATGTGTTGCTGGATATGTTATATTGGATCGTCGTGTTTGAATAGCCGGGGGTTTTTATGTGAGATGAGTGTTTTTCATTTTCATTCATGTAAAAACTTGTATGTAATATTCTTTTATTGGGGCGCTTCCAGGTTGCGGAAGTTGTCACCGTTTGTATATTATTTACTTTTCCGCACTAGGATAGACCCAAGGAGGAGGGCACAAGTAACCGGGTTCTGGAGTCCAGAAGGAGACCAACTCGAGGAGTCGAGTCCGGGTCTCCTAACTCTAGAATTGGTAGGGTTGCTTGCCGCTCTCGTAGGGGTCTTGGGGTGTGGGTTTGGCTATTCATCGCGACCGTGGAATCCATGTTTTATACTGGCTCGTATTGAAAACACGGACGTCCTAGTATATCCAATATTTCATATGATTCTTCTACTGCGATATCTGTGATGTGATCATGTGATGTTCTGTGATAGATACAGTATATAGTATATATGATATATTATATAGGCGTTACTTATGTTTTACACCCGCGCTAGCCCTGTCCTGCTCTGCCGTTAGTTACCTAACCTAACGGTGCACGAGGGGACATCGAGGCGAATGCGGATGGCATAAGTGTACGTTTTATTTATCTGTGATGTTTAGGTACTTATATGATGGGACTTCATTAATGTGATTAATGAAATAAAAGAAACCTAAGATGTTGTAGAATCGAATTTCAAAATAAAACAGGTAGCTACAGTTCTTGCTTTGCACAGCGGTATATGTGATATATCCTGCACCTTATTCGATAAGGAAAGGACCGAGATCCCTTCACCGGGAGTGACTCCTTTAGCAATATCTGGCAGATGCTACACACTCGGTTTGGTTTTTGATTGCTTTTAAGAGTTTTTGCTTTGCACAGTGATATATATGATATATCCCGCACCTCATTCGACGAGGAAAGGACCGACGATCCCTTCACCGGGAGTGACTCCTTTAGCAAAACTAGAAAAGCCTCAAAAGCACTCCATTTCAAAATCATTTGATTCTACAACGATATCAAGTTCATTACGCAAAGGGTTTTCTGAAAAACCCGTCGTAGCCCTCCGTCATTTCAGATAAGTACTGGTTAGTATTCGTGCTACGTTTGTTGACCTTAGCCAAGGCGTAGTGTGCGGTAGCTGATTAGTGCTTATCTGTATAAGCATATGATGCGATTGAGTTAGGGTAGTCGTGCGACTTTGTTGACCTTAGCCAAGGGTCGTGCGGGTGGGTTTAATTCAATCGGGAAATGACGGGTTGAACTTTGCTAGCACTTATGATTTGTTGACCTTAGCCAAGGTCATAAGCTGCTAGGGGCAAAATATTATCGGGAATTTCAAGTGTTGAAATTTGCAATGAGATTGCATACCTTCTATGAGATAGTTGGATTCCGATACCCGCTGCGAGTAAGAGTTACTCCTGGGAGAGTTTTATACATTACAATTAGCCGATCAAGTAGGTGTCTAGAAAGGTGTTAACGAGGTTACGCCTCTGGGAAAACGAGGTTTACATTAATTAGGTTCGTGCGAAAGCACGGGGGACCTCCCTCAAAGTACCGACACTGGCCTGGCTGAAAGATTGGCGAACTTGTAGTGTGTAATTAATCCCGGCTAGTCTTTCCTTTTAGGGTTTGAAGGAAGATTTGATAAAAAGCAGTGGGAGCCATCCTGATTAGATAAAATAATAACCAATCTATTCTTGCAAGAGCGCACGCTGAGTGTTTTCTTCTCTCTCTCTCCAGGTAGCGACCATATCACGCCTTAATCAAGATAATAATACGGAATATTGACCGAACCCTCTTGTTATACTGAGCTGGGGAACGTTGGTCCCGCTCCAACTTATAATTGTTATAAGACAGAGCAAGAAATTGGGGAATACAAGATTTCCCGTACCGCCCAAACGAAGAGAGTGCATGCTGATGCATCATCTTCGGGTGTGTTCATTACAAAGAACTGTTTCTCAGTATCCTCTACGTCCTGGGTATGTGATACCGGATTAGGATCCCAGATATGTAATCTGTTACATAGGGCTACAGAAAGGTAGAGAACTGAGAACGGGTGATAAGTTTCATGAGGCAGAAAACGGGGCAAGAGTTGCAGCCAAGTCTGTTGGTCACTGTCACCCTGTATTACAATACATTGATTCTGAACGAATGTTATTAGATACCGAACCTGATATACAAAATCATATCTGTCTCTTTATTAGTAAAGAAACGGTAAAATTTTGTATTGTTGGATAATGTTTTGAACATTTCCTATATCAAAAGTTGATCGGTTCAGTTACGTTATCTAAAAGCATTGATGTTCTAAATCAAACAACAGTTCTTAGTATATGGAACACACACAAGAGGAAGAGTTCAGAAATGAACGATTCCTTCTTGAGGTATTGTAGACTGGGTCATATCAA
Source organism: Agapanthus africanus (assembly GCA_030015575.1). Taxonomy (NCBI): domain Eukaryota; kingdom Viridiplantae; phylum Streptophyta; class Magnoliopsida; order Asparagales; family Amaryllidaceae; genus Agapanthus; species Agapanthus africanus. The sequence continues at coordinate 63,391,299 of JASDDO010000029.1, forward strand.
TGCGACCCGACTAGCTGAAGTTACATTTAGATGCATATTTAAATCAGTTTGAATTTACATCTTGTGAAACTTGCCAGTCATGTCACAAAGATATAATGACACCAGCTCTGTTTATTGGAAACAGAGAAAGAGTTAGTGAACTCTTGGGATGATACATGTTGATGTATGTAGGTCCCCTGTCTACACTTGCCAAGACCGGTTCTTTATACTTCATTACATTCTCTGATAATCTCTCAAGATTCAGATATATGTTCCTGTTGAAACACAAGGCAGAACCTTTTGAGATATTCACAGAATATAAGTTAGAAGTAGAGAACCAATACGGGTATAAGTATTATGTCCTTTGATGAGATCAAGGAGGAGAATACTTGAGCACGAAATTCCTGGATTATTCTAAAGGAGAATGAGATTCTCTCTCAGCATTACTCCTCTGAATACACCATAGCACAATGGTATATCGGGGCGGAGCAATAACACCCTATATGATAAGGTGTGCTCTATGATGAGTACTACTGAGTTACCTATTTCCTTTTTGGGAGTTATGCACTTGAGAAGCTGCATACCTATTGAATAGGGTTCAAATCAAATCAATGCCTACCATTTCATATGTGATATAGAAAGGGAAGAGCCCATATCTTAAGTTAGTTAAGATTTGGGGTTGTCCGGCCTATGTATAAAAGCAAAATCCGGACAAGCTCGAGGCAAGGTCTGTAATGTAGAACTGGAAATGATCCAGCTATACAAACTACAGCACATGATTTGGTAGAACCAAAGGATTCAGTAGATTCCAACGAACCTCAGCCTCTCCGCCAATCTAGTAGGGTTCCTCACCCGCCTGAGAGATACTTCTTTTTCTCTATGACAGTGGGAGCGAGGATTGCATCATGAGATGATGACCCAACTAGTTTCGAGCTGGCCATCAGGAGTATGACTCTGTAAGAATGGCTGGATGCTTAGCGATCTGAGATGGAATCCTTATACACCAATAAAGTATGGACTTTGGTTGCTATATCTGAAGGGTTAAATCCCCATCAGGAGCAAGTATATCTTGAGAAGATTACTTGGTGTAGATGGAAAAGTTGAGACTTTCAAAGCTAGACTTGTTAAAGGTTTTCTTCATTGACCAGGCGTGGATAATGATGAAACCTTTTCCAGTGGCTATGCTTAAGTCCATCCAGATCCTACTTACCACGGCTGCATACCATGACTACGATCTCTGGTGGTTGGGTGTCTTGACTGCTTTTCTAAATGATGATTTAGAAGAGTGCGTCTATAAGTACACAGCCAGAGGGCCTCGTAGACAGTGGGAGCAGCGGAAACGTGTGCAAGATGCTTTATAGGATAAAGCAGGCATCGCGGAGTTGGAACATCTGTTCTGATGGATTAGTCAAAGAAGTTGACATCATCAAAATGGTAGATGAACCTTGTATAAACAAAATGGTAGTAGGGAGTATGGTGACGATCCTCGTAGAGTACGTGGATGACATACTCTTGATAGGGAAGGAGTTTCCTATGCTACGATCGATCAATCTCCGCTTATCACAATGATTCTCCACATAGGATCAAAGTGATACCTACTAAATCCTGGATTTTGGATCTATGAGATAGATCTAATTGGATGTTAGGATTCTTATTAGTTGTAGTGAGATGGTATCAATCGATCCTGGGGAGAATCACTGGAATGGTTCCAGGGTGATAAAGACGACTGAGTGTCAGTCACAGGCATTGTCTTTACCCTTAGTAAAGGGACGGTATGTTAGAAGAGTTCCAAGCTGGATACCGTGACATACTAGATGATACAGGCAGGATACATCGCTACTTAAGATGCTACCAAAGAGGCTGTTTGGGTGTATATTGGTTCATGAGATGAACTACGTTCCAACCATTATGAGACAATGGAGTTGTGGCTTATGCCAAGGAACGTCCGTCCCATCAGTGATCCAGACATATTCTAAGGCAGTATCACTTGATCATGGAGATGTTTGATCTCCAGGGAGATCGAGGTTAGGAGAGTAGACTCAGAGGACAACACAGCGGATCCACTCACAAAGGCCTGTTCCCAGAGAGAGACTTTTATGGGATGGTTGAGTATGAGATACTGCAACCACTGCTATCAGATGGCCCTAGTGCAAGTGGGAGATTGTTAGTTATATGTATGCCCTAGAGGCCATTACTGTACATAGGATGTATATTGTAGTGGATGCTGGGACATATATAGGGAGGACTTTCTTGCTCGACATGATAGTATGCTATCTGGTTGAACTTTACCTTAACGTGTATACTGATTGTCTCTCTGTTACATGTTGGTAAAGCCCTTAGGATGTGTGCTTGACTACCTGGACTATGATGCGGATCATACTAGTGGGGACATGGTAGTCCATAAGTACATCCTTCAAAGTCCCTAGTCGTGGGTGTATCGAGACGGGGCATCGATATACCAGAGTAGACTAGCGTATACCTTCTCGACCCATACAGATGGGCGATGGATGATCCCATATCCATCGGTGTTTGACATCAGAGATGATATACGGGTGCTCAGTAGAGACTGGGTACACTGGACGGACTCGCCGAGAACTCCCAGATGGTATTATACCTCACGTCAGATGGCAGTTCTCTGGTGACACTGGTACAGAGTAGTCCGTTGACCCGAGATCGTCATAGAGTCTTGTGTGGTTCCCACTGTGCTTTGATTTCCATCTTACCACGTCCAAGAGGGCGTGCAAAACGGTGGTTTTTGGGTACAGTCCCGAGTCACATGGAGGCAATGAGCGATAGGAGGGGATTCGTCTCTCCCGGTATAGGGGGTTGATGTTGCGCTGTGTTCGATTGGCTATAACAGGAAGTCCCTGGCCAGGGCTGCTCAGAGAATTGCTGGTAAGTGTTACCAGTAGTTTCTCGACCCGTTATGAGCCTCATATCGACACGACTTATCGAGCTATTGGGGTCTGATGTTTACCACCCCTAGGCGAGATATGCGACATATCAGACGATCAGACCGGACTGTACGGTAGTGTTACTGGTCGGATTCACTGGAGTGTGAGCGGGCTTGCTCGTCGATCTTCAGATCGCTCAATACCCGGGTGGCCGTTACGTTTAGCAGACCGCTTGCGGCTTGTGGATGTTTGATATGATCATCATCCGCTGCCGGCGTATTGACGAGTCTTTAGAGTCCTACACAGAGGTTTCCTGGCTCAAGCGAAACGAAATAGGAGCGCATATGAGATATGTGCGGGACCGAGAATAATACATGTATGTGATACCGTATTCCATTCTCGCGATGAATGTATCGAATGGTTGTATGCGATATAACCTAGTTATCGATTCAAGCGTTGATTCGATAAGATGATACATTGTATACTAGTCGGTTGTGTGCGACATGACCGGATCATTGAATCAAGTGTTGATTTAATGATTTAATGCATATTTATATATTTGATATATTACTTTGCATCAACTAGTATCGGTTTACTTAAGATGGATTTTCTCACTCGGATGTGCACATTGTATATTCGATATAGTTTTGTGCACTTGATTGTATCATGTTTGATGATACATGTTTGCTTGTGTTTGTGTAAAGATTGAACCATGGTTATTTAAATGATTAGGGTTTACATTTTCATATCTATTTATTTATTAATTTATTATGGAAATGATAATGAGAAGAATGGTTGCTAGTTTTGTTTTATTCTTTGAACCTTCATGAAGCATTGACTTTAGTCAACCATTCTTATCTCATCCTTAACCCTAACCATTCAAACTAACCTTGGTTTAATCTCTACACCTAACCATGGTTTGCTTATGATAAGAATGGATTTTCTTTTCTTTTTTAATTATTCTTATCATAACAATTTCCTTCTTCTTCTTCATTTCTTCAAGTGAAGGAAGCTTGCCTCCATCAATGGCAAGTGATGAAAAAGAGTGAGAAATCCAAATCTAAAGTCTACCCACTTCCTATTTCTTTATCCTCTACCTCTTGCCAAGTAGTAGAGTGTGTTTACTTCACAAGTTTCTTGACTTGGTGAAGTCGGAGCTTGATTTAGCGATGCCTCGACGTAGATCATCTTCGGCATGGACATCGACGACCTAGCTTGCCCATTCTCCGACGAAGCCGACGCGAGAGCCCGGATTCTTTTTGGACAGCGGAGAGGACTTCGTTGCGGAGCTATGGAGGTGGAGCACCGGATCTACAAAGGTTGTATTTCCCTTAAACTTTTAGTTAAGTGTTAACTAGTTAGTTTTTCGCCTAGACATCTAGCCGACGATCCGTAGTTTAGGGTTTGTAGGCACCGTAAAATTTGAAATTGGCATGGTTGATGCCTTGTGAGACCTCATTAGGGTGCTTAGGAACCCTACATAAACCAATGCCGACTGGTAAAAACTGTCCAAACGACGTAAGTGTGTAAACACACATACGCGTCCGAACCCTTTGTCGCAAAACCATACGACCTCTATATCGTTTCCCCTAGAGTAGGAAACTCTCTGTGTGGGACTCTAGAGACTCGACTACTACGCTGGCAGTGGGTTTAACCACAGACCGCAAGCGGCACTAGCTGTACGTAACGGTCCCCAGGTAGTTGTCGATAAGAAGGTCGATGAGGAAACCCATCCGAACTCCTACTGAGCCTGCTGTGACAATCTCCATACAGTCCGGTCCGTTCATCCAAGACTATCGCATATCGGGCCTAGGGGGACGGCAAGCGTCAGTCCCCTAATAGCGGTATAAGTCGTGTCGGAGCGAAGCCTATTACACCCTGAGAAACTACTGGAACCTACCAGCAAATCTCGCTTGCCCTGGCCAGGGACTTTGCGTAATGGCTCTCTGACACAGCGCGATATCTACTCCCAATACCGGGAGGGACGAATCCTGTCTAACCGCCATTGCCTCCAAGTGCTCGGGACTGCACCCATCTGCTACCTGTTCGCACGACTCCTTTGGGCCGTGGTAGGGTAGCAATCTAAGAACAGTGGGACACACTCGAGGCGAAGTAGCAGTGTCAAGTCTGCGGACTATGCTGTACTCATGTCACTTGGGAACTGTTCACTGACGACTGGTATAAAACCAACCAACAGTTCCCTGTGAGTCCTGTCCGGTGTACCCGTAACCTAACGAGCACCTGCATACTATCTCTAGTACGACGTACTGACGGCTGTGGGACGGACCATCTCCCCAACTGGGATGAGAAGCGTACACACTAGTCTACTCCGGAGTATCGATGCTCTGTCTCGATAATCCAACGACCAGGGACCTGAATAAGGATGTGTTTGTAGACTACCCAGCCCCCACTAGTGTGACTGCCATCACAACGCTGGTAGACAAGCAAGATCCTAAGAGCTCTATCAATACGCACACTCACATATTAAGATAGAAAAACCAAGTAGCATACTACCATGTTTTGCAAGACTGTTATATACATGTGAATATCCCAAGCTTCCATTAAGTAATATACAAACTAGTATGATACAGTAATGTCCTTCTAGGGCATAAACACTAACAATAACCCATTACAAAACCCCAGCTAATTATCACAACAATCCAACACAGTTAATAAACACAAACAGTAAAAACCAATACAGAAATGTGCAACCCCCTGTCAACCGACATACTAGCCATTAGGGGAGGTTTACGAACACATTAAACAATCACAGATAAAATCATATTAGCAAACATCGTAAAATTTCGATCGAGCAAAACACTTTAGATTCTACTGCAAAACTTCTCTGTGCACCTGAGATCTTAGCAGAAAATAAAATATCCAGAAATATCACTGTTAACACATAGGGGTTACTGAAGAAATTTGGGCCAACTCGGCCCTAACTCGGCCGCGGATCCGCGGCGGATCGCATGGATCCGCCACGGTTCCGCGGTGAGTTAGCCGAGTTAGGAGTCTAAATTTCTTCAATAGCCATATAATTCCCTGCTTGTTATTCTGCAGGTCCCTGAAAAATTTTTAGGGCCTGTTTTAAATTCGACAGAAACTGTGTTAAATCGATGATTTTTCCGGTTCTTTTTGCGTTCGAAATTCTTACGACTTTGCTAATGAGTTAATTATTGTTTAGCGAGGCACTGATACCACTGTAAGTCGATGTACAACACCCCACGACTTGCGGGGATGCGGAAAAATGAAAAACGATCCTGTTCTTTGCGTGAACATCGACTAACAGAGAATCTTTGCAAAACAATAACTAACAAAGACATAGGAGTTCTAAACTACTATGAAAAGTGATTATACCGAATGAACTGTATCCTTCGTCTTTACGATCTCTACCTCCTCCTCGGCCTTCTCCAAGTAGTAGACGATCCACCCGGGAGCTTTACTCCAAGCTTTTCCTTTAAACTTGAGGCAACTAGGTTTCTTTAGTTGCTATTCAAAATACCTAGATGATATAGAGTGAGGGTTATGGATTAATTACCCTATCTAATCCTTGATCTCAACACATGAGAGGGGAGGATTAGGGTTTGAAGAGAGAGAGCTTGAGGAGAGAGAAGGTGAGCAAGAGAATGAAATGAGATAATGAATCTATCATGAATATATGAAACATAATGATTTATCAAAATATATAAAATAAAATGATTAATCATCATCTTTCATTTACTCATATGGGTGATTCATCTCCATGAGTCATTAAGCATTTATGATGCATTAATGACATGGATGAATCACACAAATGAGTCACTAATCTCATTTAATGTATATGCCATCTTAACCCCCAAGTCATCATCTTCTAGAAGCTTCTCGTGAAATTACGAGAACGCCCCTCCTATCCGTGAAAACACGGAAAAACTTTAGACTGTATAAATCCAATAACCCGATACTAGAATCTGACTTAAAGCAAAGCCGACTAGTAAAAACTATACGCACGACGTACGTGTGTTTAAACACGTATGCGTCCGAACCCTTTGTCGTAAAACCATACGACCTCTATATCGTTTCGCCTGGAGTAGGGAAACTCTCTTTGTGGGACTCTAGAGACTCGACTACTACGCTGGCAGTAGGTTTAACCACAGACTGCAAGCGGCACTAGCTGTACGTAACGGTCCCCAGGTAGATGTCGATAAGAAGGCCGATAAGGAAACCCATCCGAACTCCTACTGAGTCTGATGTGACAATCTCCGTACAGTCCGGTCTGTTCGTCTAAGACTATCGCATATCGGGCCTAGGGGGGCGGCAAGCGTCAGTCCCTTAATAGCGGTATAAGTCGTGTCGGAGCGAAGCCTATTACACCCTAAGAAACTACTGGAACCTACCAGTAAATCTCGCTTGCTCTGGCCAGGGACTTTGCGTAATGGCTCTCTGACACAGCGCGATAACAACCCCCAACACCGGGAGAGACGAGTCCTGTCTAACCGCCACTGCCTCCAAGTGCTCGGGACTGCACCCAACTGCTACCTGTTTGCACGACTCCTTTGAGCCGTAGTAGGGTAGCAATCTAAGAACAGTGGGACACACTCGAGGCGAAGTAGCTGTGTCAAGTCTGCGGACTATGCTGTACTCATGTCACCTGGGAACTGTTAACTGACGACGGGTATAATGCCAACCAACAGTTCCCTGCGAGTCCTGTCCGGTGTACCCATAACCCAACGAGAACCTGTATACTATCTCCAGTACGACGTACTGACGGCTGTGGGACAGACCATCTCCCCAACTGGGATGTGAAGCGTACACACTAGTCTACTCCGGAGTATCGATGCCCTATCTCGATAATCCTACGACTAGGGACCTGAAAAAGGATGTGCTTGTAGACTACCCAGTCCCCACTAGTGTGACTGCCATCATAACGCTGGTAGTCAAGCAAGATCCTAAGAGCTCTATCAATACGTATACTCACATATTAAGATAGAAAAAACCAAGTAGCATACTACCATGTTTAGCAAGACTGTTATATACATGTGAATATCCCAAGCTTCCATTAAGTAATATACAAACTAGTATGATGCAATAATGGCCCTAGGGCATATACACTAACAAATATCATATATATAATATATATAGTAACAAAAGAAAATAATACAATTAACATATATCGCATATATATCAATTTATTATCCATGTGAGAAAAAGAATCTTTAAGTGAGCATATATTAGTTAATGTAATGTAATATATCAAATATATAATTATACATTAAATTATCAAATCAACACTTGATCCGATAATCCGGCTATTTCACAAATAACCGACCAATATAATCTGTATCAGTTCATCGAATCAACACTTTATCCGATGACTCGGCTATATCACATATACCCGGCCGATATCACATATCGCTAGAATCTAATACGGTATCGCGTACACATATTTTTTTCGGTCCTGCACATATCACATATGTGCTCCTACTCCATTTTGCCTGAGCCAGGAAACCTCTGTGTAGGACTCTAAAGAATCGTCAATACTCCGGCAGTAGGTGATGATCATATCAAAACACGCACAAGCTGCAAGCGGTCAGCTAAACGTAACAGCCACCCGTGTATTGAGTAATCAGAAGATCAACAAATAAGCCTGTACATTCTCCAGCGAATCAAATCAGTAACACTCCCGTACAGTCCGGTCTCTTCATCTGATATGTCGCATATCCAGTCTAGGGGTGGTAAACGTCATACCCCAGTAACCGATAAGTCATGTCGATATGAGGTCCATAATAGTTCGAGAAACTAATGATAACACTTACCAGTAAATCTCAGCAACCCTGGCCAGGGATTTCTAGTTATAGCCAATCGAACACAGCGCAACATCAACTCCCTATACCGGGAGAGACGAAACCCCTCCTATCGCTCATTGCCTCCATGTGATTCGGGACTGTACCCAAAAGCTACCGTTTTGCACACCCTCTTGGACGTGGTATGATGGAAATCAAAGCATAGTGGGAATCACACAAGACTCTGTGACAATCTCGGGTCTACAGACTAACCTGTACCAGTGTCACCGGAGAACTGCCATCTGACGATAGTATAATACCATCCAGGAGTTCTCGGCGAGTCCGTCCAGTGTACCCAGTCTCTACTGAGCACCCGTATACTATCTCTGATGTCAAACATCAATGGATATAGGATCATCCATCGCCCATCTACATGGGTCAAGAAGCATACGTTAGTCTACTCTGGTATGTCGATGCCCTGTCTCGATACACCTGCGACTAGGAACATTTGAAGGATGTACTTAGCGACTACACTGTCCCCATAAGTATGATCTGCATCATAGTCCTGGTAGTCAAGTACTCATCCTAAGGCCTTTATCAACATGTAACATAGAGACTATCAGAGTACATGTTAAGATAAAGAGCAACCAGATAGCATACTATCATGTCGAGCGAGAAAGTCCTCCATATATATGTCCAAGCATCCACTACAATATACATCGCATGTATAGTAATGGCCTCTAGGGCATACATATCACTAACGATCTCCCACTTGCACTAGGGCCATCTGTTGTAGTATCGCATACCCAACAATCAGCTGTGGTTGAAGTATCTCATACTCAACCATCCCATAAAAGTCTCTACTGGGTAATAGGCCTTTTTGAGTGGATCCACACTGTTGTCCTCTGTTTTTACTCTCCTAACCTCGATCTCCCTAGAGATCAACCATCTCCATGATCAGGTGATACTGCTTTAGAATATTTCTGGATCACAGATGGGACGGGGTTTCCTTGGCAAAAGCCAAAACTCCATTGTCACACAATGGTAGGAACGAAGTTCATCTCATGAACTAGTGTACATCCAGACTATTTCTTTGGTAGCATCCTTGGTCGTGATTTATCCTGCCTTTATCGTCTAGTATGTCACGGTATCTAGCGTGGAACTCTTCCAACATACCGTCCCTCCACTGAGGGTAAAGACAATGCATGTGACTGACATTCAGTCTACCTTACCACCTTGGAAGCTTTCCAATGATTCTCCCTAGGATCGATTGATACCATCTCACTACATATAGTCAGAATCCTAACATCCAATTTGATCTATCTTATAGATCCAAAACTAGGATTTATGAGGTATCACCTTGATCTTATATAGAGAATCCTTGTGATAAGAGGAGATTAACCGAGTGTAGCATAGGAAACTCCTTTCCTATCAAGAGTATGTCATCCATGTACAATACGACGATCACCACCATACTCTCTACTACCTTTTTTGTATATACAAGGTTCATCTACCATTTTGATGAAGTCAAAATCTTTGACTACTACATCAAAACAGACCTTCCATCTCCGCGATGCCTTCTTTATCCCATAAAGCAACTTGCACACGTTTCCGCTGCTCCCACTTTCTACGAAGCCCTCTGGCTGTGTACTTATAGATGCTCTCTTCTAAATCACTATTTAGAAAAGCAGTCATGACACCCAACCGCCAGATATCGTAGTTATGGTATGTAGCAATGGCAAGTAGGATCTGGATGGACTTAAGAATAGCTTTGAAAGTCTTAACTTTTCCATGTACACCAAGTAATCTTCTCAAAATATACTTGCTTCTGATGGGGATTTAACCCTTCATATAAAGCAACCAAAGTCCATACTTTGTTGTTGTATATGGATTCCATCTCAGATCGCTAAGCATCCATCCATTCTTACAGAGTCCACACTCTTGATGGCCTGCTCAAAACAAGTTGGGTCATCATCTCATGATGCAATCCTTGCTCCCACTGTCATAGAAAAACCGAAGTATCTCTCAGGTGGATGAGGAACCCTACTAGAACGGCGGAGAGGCTGAGGTTCGTTAGAAACTATAGAATCCTTCGGGTTTACCAAATCATCAGCTGTGGTTTGTATAGCTGGAACCCTTTCCAATTCTACCTCATGACCACTAATTTCTCCACAAGAAATTCCCTTTCCAAAAGGTGGCATGCTGAGAAACAAAACACCTTTTGCTCCCCAGTTTTGTCGAAGATATTCCCTTGCGAATGCTTGGGATATCCAACAAACTTCCACAGAACTGACCTTGCCTCGAGTTTTTCCGGATTTTGCTTTGGACAACCCCAAATCTTAACATCCTTAAGAGATGGGCTCTTTCCATACCATATCATATATGGAGTGGTAGACACCTGATTTGGTTGGAATCCTATTCAATAGGTATGCAGGTTCTCAAGTGCATAACCCCCAAAAGGAAATAGGTAACTCAGTAGTACTCATCATAGAGCACACCTTATCACATAGGGTGCGATTGCTCTGCCCCGATATACCAACATACTGCGGTGTATACGGAGGAGTAATGCTGAGAGAGAATCTCATTCTTCTTTAGAATAGTCCAGGAATCCCGTGCTCAAGTATTCTCCTCCCTGATCACATCAAAGGACATATTACTTATACCCGTTTTGGTTCTCTACTTCTGAAATACAAAGAACCAGTCCTGGCATGTGTAGACAGGGGAGCTCATACATCATCATGTATCAATCCCAAGAGTTCAGTAACTCTTTTTCTGTTTCCAGTAAACAGAGCTATGGTCATCTTATCTTTGTGACATGACTGGCAAGTTTCACAAGATGTAAATTCAAACTAATTTTAATATGCATCTAAATGTAATTTAGCTGGTCGGGTCACATTGATATGACCTGTAAGTCCACGTTGCCCACCCCGGCTCTTACGGGGAGGCGGAAACGGTAAAAAACGATTTTTGACACAAGGCAACATGGACTAGAAATGAGGATCTTTGCTAAACAAAAACCTAGCAAACTAACTAGAAGTTTAACTACTATGTTAGAGGGTTATACATAGTTCTTGAACTCCTTCTCTTCTTGCTCCTTAGGATGGTTTGAACGGCTCTTACCTCGTAGTCTCCTCTTTGTCGAAGAAGGATCCACCCGAAAGCTTCTACCTTGAGCTCCTACCTCAACCGAGAGGCAACTAAAGTGCTTGGCTTGCTAAACCTAGAACTCTAGAGTGAGTAGAGAAGAGTTTGGAGGGTTTTATCTCAATAGCTCATGCTTCTCAACACATGAGAGCTTTGAGAGAGAGGAAGAGGATGAGCTTTGGATGAGAGAGAGTGATCACGTGAGAATGAGCTTGACTTTTTACAACCATGCTCACAAAAGAAAGAATAATGATGATGATAATAATAATTAAGAATTGTGATGGTTAGTTTCAATGACCATTATCATTTCATGCATTTAATGCATTTTGTAAAGAACAATAAGTCAATAAAAGTCATTGAAATGAAATGATGATAGTCAACAAGTCCACAATAGTCAACCGTCAACAAATTCAACAAGTCAACAAATGTCAAATGTTCAACTCAACCATGGCACAATAATCCTTAATTAATATTATTAATCATATTTCTTATTCTCATTAGGGTTTTGAAAAAGTCAACGGTCAACAACCCCAATGAGAATCCTCTGCCTCTGCCTCTGTCAACTGTGCATACATACCCTGTTAGTGTATATGCCCTAGAGACCATTACTGTATCATACTAGTATGTTTATTACTTAATAGAAGCTTGGGATATTCACCTTGTATTGACAATCTTGCTCAAAATGGTAGTATGCTACTTGGTTTGTTTCTGCTTTAATGTGTGCATGCGTTTCTTTTAGCATATCGCCTTTACACATTGGTGGAGCCCTTAGGATCTTGGCTTGATTACCAGCGTTGTGATGGCAGTCACACTCGTGTGGGCTGTGTAAGTGCACGGCGGCGCCCCGGCCGTCGATCCGACGGCCGAATGCGGAAGCGGTGAATAACTTAAATTTTGCGGACTTAGCAAACCGGCACCACCGCGCACTAAACACCCGGATCGTAACCATTAACAAGTCTAAGCTAACTAGAAGATGGGTTAGAGATATACCGACGATCCAAGTCCTCCGGTCTTCTCGTCATGGTCCCGATCTCCTGCGGAAAGTCCTGTCTCCTCCTTGTCGCCGGAAGTGCACCACATCGCCTACTTTGTTTACGGGCTCCCACCTCAATGCCGAGGCAACTCGGGCACGAAGCCGGCTACTCGACGTGCCCAAGATTTACTGTAGAATATAATGTAGCACTCAAGTCTCATATGGGGTTATGGAGTTGTGCCATTTTGTGGAGGAAAAGAGAGGAACTTCTTTTGAAAAAGAACTAGAGGGCTTTTCTAGTAAGCATAAGAAAACAAATATGCCACACCAAAATGAATCAATCAACCCCCACCAAAAAATGGCCGGCCACCACCTTTTGTGAATGGAGAGAGAGAGTGTGAAGCCAAGGGGGAGTGGTGGAACCATCATACAATGGAGTGTCAAGTTATGATGTGAAGAAATGATAGCTAGGAAAGTCCAACACTCAAAACAACCATCAACATAACCAAAGTCAATCCATCATGAGAAGGAGAAGTCAATGATAGTGCTCATCATGAAAACCATCATGATACAAAAATAAGCAAAGAACCCCTCCACAAATGCCTATTTGCAACAATGCAAATAAACCCTCCTCCACCAATCTTCGGCCAATGAACGGAACAAAGGAAATTGGCCGAAACGGAAAGCAAACTGGCAACTCCAGAAAACTGGTCCCGTAATAAATTACGGGAAAACCCCGATACTGTGCATACACACCCGCATCTGTATTTCGACCGAAATACAAATGCAATGAGACAAAATCTACACTGTACTATACTAGGATCCGGCTTATACCAAAACCGGCTAGTAATATCTGTTCGATCCTGATCCGTGCAATACCGCACGTATCTGATCGAACCCTGCCATATAACCATACGGCCTATAGTACAAACTGTCCGATCCTGATCCGTGCAATACCGCACGTATCTGATCGGACCTTGCCATATCTCCATACGGCCTCTACAACCTTTCGCCCGAAAGCTGAGTAACTGAATGTGGGGGACTCTAAAGACTCGTCAACACCTCGGTCGTGGATTTAACCACTAGCACGTCAGAGGTATAAGCCAATACGTAACGGGCTACCAAGTATTGACTAAAAGGGACGTCTGTGAGTGAACTCAGCCTGACAACCCTACTGAGCCTGTCAGTGACAATATCCGTGCAGTCCGGTCCGTTCGTCTATGAGTATCGCATGGCGGGCCTAGGGGGTTGGTAAAAGTCAGACCCCCAAAAGCGGTACAAGTCGTGTCGGAGTGTAGCCCAGAACACCCTGAGATACTACTGGAATACCTACCAGTAAATCTCCTTGCCTTGGCCAAGGACTTTGTGTAATGGCTCTCCTAGACACAGCACGACCTCACCCCCAATACCGGGAGAGACGAACCCCTGAAGATACGCTCACTGCCTCCATGTGGCTCGGGACTGTACCCAACTAAAACCTGTTTGCACGACTCCTTTGAGCCGTGGTAGGGTAGTAATCAAAGTACAGTGGGAACTCACACGAGACAAATGACGATCCCCAGGTCGATGAACTAACCTGCACACATGTCACCAGGGAACTGCCATCTGACGTCTGGTATATGACCAACTAGCCTGTTCCCGGCGAGTCCTGTCCGGTGTACTCATAACCCAATGAGCACCTGTATACATCTTAGGTGATCCAACTGACACCAGTGGCTTGTGAGACCGGCCACCGCCCCTCGTCGGGGTCTCGACTGTATACACTAGTCTACTAATGGAGTATCGATGCCCAGTCTCGAAACTCCCACGACTAGGGACCTTTTAAGGATAAGCTTATAGACCCCCAGCTCCCACTTATATGATCGCCCTCATACTGCTGGTGGTCAAGCAAGAATCCTAGGGGCTCTATCAACGTGTAATAGCGACGTGTCAGGTCACCTAAAGCAGTACACGATGATAAAGGTAAACCAGATAGCATACTATCATCTCGAGTAAGACTGTCCTACCGGGATAGGTCCTCCCTCAATCATTACAATCACGTACCTGTGACCTAATAATTGACTCTGAGGGCACTATCTCCAACAATCTCCCACTTGCACTCAAGGCTAATTATTGCGATGTCGCATACTCACAGCCCGTGTGATACCGAACACCCAACTCCTCTACTAGTCAGTCTCACAAAGCTCGTTTGCGAAACTATTGCGTTCGAGGAATAGCCTCAGTGAGTGGATCCGCTTAGTTGTTTCTTTCTGTGTCTCTCTACATCTCAAGTTCGCGGAGAAAGCCATCTCCCGAAAAGAGCAATACCTGTCTCAGAATATGTCTGGATGTCTGATGGGACCTAGCTCATAAATAAACTCCAAATCCAAACTTCTTAGACTGTATCGTCAACTGAACTTAATCAGTATCCTGCGCGCCATGCCTCCCTCAGTATTGCCTTGGACCACCTGTCCAAAATACTGCCCCTCATCAGAAGGAAAACTATAACTCTGACAACCTCCTTGTCGTCCATGTCACCTTGGAAGCCTGGAATGATAACTGTCTCCTGAATAAGGCTGTCGTTATCATATCCCTAGAACATCTACTTATGTTCTAAAACTGCTTCCAACCGTTTCTCCAGGATTGGATTAATGTCAACTTATTGCATCTAGTGCAAGAACAACATCTGGTGTGGTACTTGACATCTCACGATTGACTCAATTGCCTGAGCAAGTGATCTGCCAATCATGCACGTCCCTCTCCCCTTTAGTCTGTAAGACACCTTTGGAGAGGGTGACTCCATTACCTGCAGGTACACTACCGTGCCAGGAGTCGTCCATCCTAAATACTCTTAGAATGCTGTCAAGTACCCTGATTGGGAAACCACCCAAATCTAGATCTAAAACCATAGATCTAGTAACCAGTATGTCAGATATAAAATCCATTTCCTTTGTGGAGAAACCACTGTGTGACGACCAAAGTATAACCGATTGTAGTGTAGGAGTTTCTTTTCCTACTCTGTGTATATTATCCAAATACCAGGATATCACACCCTACTACCTTCTCAACAGATCCATCCCCTATTCTGATGAAGTCAAACCCATGACTGTCACGTCAGAAACAGATGATCTATCTCCGCTACATCTGCTTTAGTCTATAAATAGACATAAGCTACCTGTCCACCAATGCTTCCCCTGCTCCCACTGACTACGACAACCCTCTGGCAGAGTCATATAGACGTGCACTTCTAAAACTAGTTTAGAACGACGCTATACTCATCCTCCCGCCGGGTCTCGCAGCCTGGAACAACAGCAATGGTAATTGTGGGTAAACAAGAACTTCCCTGTCACCGTCCTTGAGGCTACCGTAGTACCTCTCGGGTGCCTGAAGTTACCCACCTAATCTGCGGAGTGGCCAATGGAATGTCAATCCAGATTGAATCTTTAGGTTCCTTATCAAATCTTCAGTAATCGTTTGTGGTTCTGGAATCACTTCCAGTTCTACCATACTCCCACTATTGTTTTCTGAAAAAATCCATTTTTAATAAAACTGTGGCGAGTCTAGAACAATATCGCTATTGTTCATCCAGATGGTAGAAAGTCAACCCTCGTCATAGCCTGGGTCAACCCACAAACAGCCATTACAGAAGCGTGCCTTGAGTTGTCCAGTGTCTGGTTTTAAGCATAAACCGGACAACTCCCCGTACCTTAACATCGTTAAGATATGAACTTTCTATATCCAATATAGAACCAGAGGCACTGATTTAATTGAACCAGATTCAAATCATGCAGCTGTCTCCAGCGCATGTGAACTAAATAGAAGGAGGCCGATCAGCGTTACTCAACTTAGGAATGCCTCTAATTATGAGTAACCTGAAAGAGAAGCAAGATCTCTTTATCATTACTATCAACTGAATACCATACACAAGTATCTACATCTTCGATCTCTTTGAAGAATCCCGATACTTGCTACACCTGGTTCTCTACTCTATTCAAATACCTACAACTTCTCAAAATTCGGACCCTGTGTTTCCGCGAAACACCTGTCTAAAAACTAGAGAAGTTATAAGTAAACCGAATATAGTACGAGGACCAACCCCTCTGTCCTGATGGACCCTGGACAACATACAATACTCTGTATAAGTCCCTTGAGTCTGATAACTCATTCACTGTGTGTCGTAGGTTGAAAACTGTACTTATGGTTAAGAAGAATTACACCGGTGTTTAATGCTCCTTACCTAACCATCCACTGATATAGGTAAATGTCGTAGACATAATTTCAGAAAGGTATATCTCACTCTATGAAAATAGACGTACAGATATATCATTTTGAAATTGGTGCATAACAGCGGATATTCAAAACCAAATATTTACCGAACGGCAAACAGCCCAGGTGATTTCCTCAAATATCACCGATTACAACGAATCCCGATATAATGAGGATGATCACCTAATTCCCAATAACCTACTCCCACTCATCATCTGTAAAACCATACAGATGTGAGAATCGTACCTGGTAAATACATATCCTGGAGTAAGTGTCTAATCGGGAAATCAGTTTTCTTTTAATAGTACACAGTGAAACTGAAACATTGAAATGTTTCGTTGGGGTATCCTGGTATTCCTAGTAATGCCTCTTCCAGATTCACGACTGTAACCGTATAGTTCTTTGCCACCTCTCCAAATCCCTTCATATGTCTTTAGTCTTTACCTTCTGCACACCCTTTTAGGCCAAATGGTTTTCTTCCTTCCCTACCGTTCGGCATCAGCCTATGGTTTGGAAGAAGACTATCCAATAAGCATAATGGGTGTACTGTCCCAATCCTAGGAACACTCGTAATGAGAGAGGGTGAAGATAAAAGACAACCGAATAAACCTTATTCCTATTTCTCCTGAACCAGAATCCATCCCCGAACTGGAACAAGTTCCATTCGAGTTCGTATATAACCATACGATGGAGTATCCAAATAAACTGTGGATCTTCGTAGTGATACGGAGTGTCCTGGAGAAATACAAAGGTGATGTGGGAGTGGTAACGAAATATTTGGTTTGGTCGTGAATATCTGTTGCAATTTACTTTGCCCTCTTACTAATCCCTTGCTTTGTCTTAACTTAATACCTTCTGCACACCATCGTTATGCTAATTGGTTTTCTTCATTCCCCACCGGTCGGCACCAGCCTAAGGTTTGGAAGAAGACAATCCAATTTGCGTAATAGGTGTACTACCCCTAAACCAAGGAGTACTCGTAACCTGAGAGAGGGTAAAAGGAAAAGACAACTGAATAATCCTATCCGTTTTCTCCAGAACCGGAAACCATCCTCGAATAAATTCTTTCGAGTTCGTATCTAACCATACGATGGTTTTGTCCAATGGAAGTGGACGTTCCTAGTAATACGGGGTGTCCTGGAGAAAAGGGTAAAAGTAGGAGTGGCAATGAGGTTTGCAACTCTGACAATCCAAAAGCCGGTGTTTAAGAAGGTTCGGTCAACTTGGTCACTGAGTCAAAGTCTTAGGGTCGGGTCAATGGTCGCTGCCAAAGAGAGAGAGAAAAGAAACACTCAGCGTGCACTCTAACCTAGATCAGAATGGTCACCAATTTATCTAATCTGGAAACCTCCCACTGTACCTCAAATTCTCCTCCAAACCTGAAAGAAGAATTAGTCGGGGTTACCCGAGGAGTAAACTAACTCATCAGTGGGAATCGGGATCCAACTATCATTGCATGATAACGTGACGGAATCCGCTCACGCTATCACACTCCAGAAGGTATGCGCATATCTGGCAAGTTTCAGTTCTTTTGAAACTCCCGATGTGATTTCTGCCCCATGCTCTTATGACCTTGGCGAAGGTCAACAAATCATAAGTCACATGTCAAGTTTTACCCGTCATTATCCAGGTTAATTTGAATCCACCCGTACAAGCCCTTGACGAAGGTCAACAAGGCTATACGACTGTCCCAAACTAACGCATCTATCTATGCAGCAGAAAGGTAACAAGCAGCTACCATACACTATGCCTTGACGAAGGTCAACAAACATAGCATGAATACTACGTGCTACCCGTCTGAAACGACGGAGGGCTACGAATGGTTTCTGGCGAAAACCTTTAACGTAATGAACTTGATATCGTTGAAGGAACGGATAGCTTTTTGAAAATATAGTGACGAAAACCTTTGCTAAAGAGGTCACTCCCGGTGAAGGGATCTCGGCTCTTTCCCCGTAGAATGGGGTGCAGGATATTCCAAATGAATACCACGATGCAAAGCAAAAGTAATCGGCTATAGTGAAGTTAATGCCCTGACGCAAACTTCTGTCCAAGGGGTCACTCCCGGTGAAGGGATCTCGGCCCTTGCCTCGTCGACTGAGGAGAAGGATATTCCAATGAATACCACGATGCTAAACAAAAGTGAACGTCCTTGCAATAACAGCTTTTTGAAAAGTGTTCCAACAACATCAGATTAGGTTTGTTTTTAACTTGCATTGATCCGAATCAATGCAGTCCCATCAATTGATCACACCACAAAGAACGAAAATATACTGATGTACGTATATGCCATCCGCATTCGCCACTGGGTCCCGTCATTACCCGTTAGGTTAGCTAACTAACGACAGAGCAGGGACTGGACTAGCGCGGATGCAAAACATATACAACATCTACTAATATATATACCAATATATTATATTCGCTCAAGGCGTGAAAGAAATGCAACATCACAGAGAATGAACAGCATCATAGAAACAATACAGATATCTGGGATCCCCGGGTTTCACAGAGCCGCTGAAACCCGACGTTCCCCTGGTCGTGTGGATAGCCTGTGCAATGAAATCCTAGACCCCTACGGGCGCGGCAAGTCACCCGCCAAAACCTGAAGCGAGGCAGCCCCCTTCAGCACCGTGAATGGACCACCCAGCACTTCACGGAATCCGGTAACTTGGGCACCCCTCCTGGGTCAACCTGTACCCCCTACGAGTGCGGCGAATAGCCCGCCAATCCTAGAGTGAAGCCCCCTCCGTCTCAATGCCATGAGATGCAGGCTTGTTGCCCTCCAGAACCCGGCTATCCGTGCACCCCTCCGCGGGGCAATCCTAGTACAGAAAGTAAAATATACATACACCGGGTACATCGACTGCAACCAGGTCGTGCCCCAAAATAATAATACAATCAGGAAGTGACGGCAGTCCACATGTCGGACGCTCGCCCCGCAATATCAAATGTACATAATACAACCACAACTGTACTAGCATTGCATCCAGGCTATCCCCCACGACCGATCCGCAACATCACAGCAAATACATAGAACATCAACGTGAAAGTCACGTTCGCAAATCCGTCTAACCGGGCTATAGCGGTTAGACCGGATTTACCGATCGAGTGACATTCACGGTCGCAGATATAATGTAAATACTGTGAAAAATATGTTTAAAATTTTCCGATTGACCAAAAATTAACAAGTGGGCCCCCAATCAAAACTGTAGCACTCACAGAAAACCTGGGCCCAATTTTAATATTCCAAAACCCATATTTTAAGCCCAGAAGGCCTCTGTAAAAAATTGGTGAAGTGATCTCCACAGTGCGCGGCGGAAGGGTGGCGGGAAGGTGGTTTTCGCTGCGGTTCCGCGCTCCCACTGTGGAGTTACTTCGTCGAATTTTTACAGAGCTCTTAGATTTTCCAGTACATCAATATTTTACAACCTGAAAAATTTTTCGACACCAAAAATTTCCAACAGAAAACTGATGTGGGCAAATACGGGTTTTTGGACATTTCGATCGATCGGAACTAAAAAACACATTACACAAAGCTAGACTAAGTTAATGGCGAGGCTCTGATACCACTGTAAGTGCACAGCGGCGCCCCGGCCGTCGATCCGACGGCCGAATGCGGAAGCGGTGAATAACTTAAATTTTGCGGACTTAGCAAACCGGCACCACCGCGCACTAAACACCCGGATCGTAACCATTAACAAGTCTAAGCTAACTAGAAGATGGGTTAGAGATATACCGACGATCCAAGTCCTCCGGTCTTCTCGTCATGGTCCCGATCTCCTGCGGAAAGTCCTGTCTCCTCCTTGTCGCCGGAAGTGCACCACATCGCCTACTTTGTTTACGGGCTCCCACCTCAATGCCGAGGCAACTCGGGCATGAAGCCGGCTACTCGACGTGCCCAAGATTTACTGTAGAATATAATGTAGCACTCAAGTCTCATATGGGGTTATGGAGTTGTGCCATTTTGTGGAGGAAAAGAGAGGAACTTCTTTTGAAAAAGAACTAGAGGGCTTTTCTAGCAAGCATAAGAAAACAAATATGCCACACCAAAATGAATCAATCAACCCCTACCAAAAAATGGCCGGCCACCACCTATTGTGAATGGAGAGAGAGAGTGTGAAGCCAAGGGGGAGTGGTGGAACCATCATACAAGGGAGTGTCAAGTTATGATGTGAAGAAATGATAGCTAGGAAAGTCCAACACTCAAAACAACCATCAACATAACCAAAGTCAATCCATCATGAGAAGGAGAAGTCAATGATAGTGCTCATCATGAAAACCATCATGATACAAAAATAAGCAAAGAACCCCTCCACAAATGCCTATTTGCAACAATGCAAATAAACCCTCCTCCACCAATCTTCGGCCAATGAACGGAACAAAGGAAATTGGCCGAAACGGAAAGCAAACTGGCAACTCCAGAAAACTGGTCCCGTAATAAATTACGGGAAAACCCCGATACTGTGCATACACACCCGCATCTGTATTTCGACCGAAATACAAATGCAATGAGACAAAATCTACACTGTACTATACTAGGATCCGGCTTATACCAAAACCGGCTAGTAATATCTGTTCGATCCTGATCCGTGCAATACCGCACGTATCTGATCGAACCCTGCCATATAACCATACGGCCTATAGTACAAACTGTCCGATCCTGATCCGTGCAATACCGCACGTATCTGATCGGACCTTGCCATATCTCCATACGGCCTCTACAACCTTTCGCCCGAAAGCTGAGTAACTGAATGTGGGGGACTCTAAAGACTCGTCAACACCTCGGTTGTGGATTTAACCACTAGCACGTCAGAGGTATAAGCCAATACGTAACGGGCTACCAAGTATTGACTAAAAGGGACGTCTGTGAGTGAACTCAGCCTGACAACCCTACTGAGCCTGTCAGTGACAATATCCGTGCAGTCCGGTCCGTTCGTCTATGAGTATCGCATGGCGGGCCTAGGGGGTTGGTAAAAGTCAGACCCCCAAAAGCGGTACAAGTCGTGTCGGAGTGTAGCCCAGAACACCCTGAGATACTACTGGAATACCTACCAGTAAATCTCCTTGCCTTGGCCAAGGACTTTGTGTAATGGCTCTCCTAGACACAGCACGACCTCACCCCCAATACCGGGAGAGACGAACCCCTGAAGATACGCTCACTGCCTCCATGTGGCTCGGGACTGTACCCAACTAAAACCTGTTTGCACGACTCCTTTGAGCCGTGGTAGGGTAGTAATCAAAGTACAGTGGGAACTCACACGAGACAAATGAGGATCCCCAGGTCGATGAACTAACCTGCACACATGTCACCAGGGAACTGCCATCTGACGTCTGGTATATGACCAACTAGCATGTTCCCGGCGAGTCCTGTCCGGTGTACTCATAACCCAATGAGCACCTGTATACATCTTAGGTGATCCAACTGACACCAGTGGCTTGTGAGACCGGCCACCGCCCCTCGTCGGGGTCTCGACTGTATACACTAGTCTACTAATGGAGTATCGATGCCCAGTCTCGAAACTCCCACGACTAGGGACCTTTTAAGGATAAGCTTATAGACCCCCAGCTCCCACTTATATGATCGCCCTCATACTGCTGGTGGTCAAGCAAGAATCCTAGGGGCTCTATCAACGTGTAATAGCGACGTGTCAGGTCACCTAAAGCAGTACACGATGATAAAGGTAAACCAGATAGCATACTATCATCTCGAGTAAGACTGTCCTACCGGGATAGGTCCTCCCTCAATCATTACAATCACGTACCTGTGACCTAATAATTGACTCTGAGGGCACTATCTCCAACAGGCTGGGTAATCTATAAGCATATCCTTATGCAGGTCCCTAGTCGCAGGACTATCGAGACAGGGCATCGATACTCCGGAGTAGACTAGCGTATGCGCTTCTTATCCCAGCTTGGGAGACGGTTTGTCCCACAGCCGTCAGTACGTCGTACTTGAGATAGTATGCGGGTGCTCGTTAGGTTACGAGTACACTGGAGAGGACTCGTCGGGAACTGTTGGTTGGTATTATACCTATCGTCAGTTATCAGTTCCCCGGTGACATGAGTACAGCTTAGTCCGCTGACTTGACACTATCACTTCGCCTCGAGTGTGTTCCCACTGTACTTTGATTACTACCCTACCATGGTTCAAAAGAGTCATGCAAACAGGTAGTAGTTGGGTGCAGTCCCGAAGCACTTGGAGGCAGTGATAGTTAGACAGGATTCGTCTCTCCCGGTATTGGGGGTTGACATCGCGCTGTGTCTAGGAGAGCCATTACACAAGTAGTCCCTGGTCAGGGCAAGCGAGATATAATGGTAGGTTTCCAGTGTTCTCTCAGGGTGTTCTGGGCTACACTCCGACACGACTTGTACCGCTATTAGGAGACTGACGTTCACCACCCCCTAGGCCCGCCATGCGATGTATCAGACGAACAGACCGGACTGTACGGAGATTGTCACATTCAGGCTCAGTAGGAGTTCAGATGGGTTTCACTTCGTCCGTCTTCTTATCGGCATCTACCTGGGGGCCATTACGCACAGCTAGTTGATTGATCTCAAAAACTATCTATTACCGCAATCAAGAACGGCGTCGCATGTAGCTAGCCGGTGAGTACGGGTCGGTCCACGGGGATGTTGTGAATTTCCTAATCGCTCTTACGAGTTAATTCCAAACGGTGTGAATGGATTAATTATATCTAAAAACTAAATTAATCTAGAGCAATTGAATTAAATATCTAACTATCTAACTAGGGCAAGGAATTAAATTTAATCTAGGGCAGAGAATGAAAAATTAACTAGGGCAAGAATTGAAATCTAAACTAGGGCAATTAAATAAATCTACTTACTTTACAGATGGCTCTCTCCAAATATTTACACAGGGTTGTCAGATCTGAATAGATGATATGAAAAGAGGCATCGATGCTCTCCAAAAGATTTCTAAATTTTATTCATAAAAAGAGGCATGAGGGAGGAATGAAAAGAATACAATGAATTAGAGTTCCTATTTATAGAGGATAGGAAACCCTAGGTTACAATTGATTCGCATGTCTACATTTACACAAATACACATAGGAAGTCCTAGTCAAAGTAGACTCCAAATTATGGTAAAAACTATTTCTTCTATTTGCGCAATACCGCCGCCGAACCGCGGCCCGAGGCCTGGTTTGGCCGCGGTTCCGCGGCCAAAAGGATGTATTGGGCCTTGAAATTTCCTGTGTTGGCTCTGCTGTTTTTGGGCTTCCTTATTCTTTGGTTCTTTTATTAAAATAGCTTCTATGTATCTTCCAGATCTCCAGTGAACAATTGCAGTGGACTTTTAACCGTTCGCTTTGTAATCTTGGACCTTGCATTGCCTTGTACTGATCTTTGTGTAGGATTTATCAAAATCCTTTTGTTTGCTGGTCGTAGTTCCACTTTTGCATCATCTTTTCTCTTTTTCACTGTTTTAGATCCAAGAACCTGTAACCTATAATATGTAGCAGACATGCGTCAAAAGCACCTGTTTATTTATAAAACGAATAAGAATGGGGAATATAATAATACAATATTATGGTGTGAACAAATACCCCCAAACATATCTTTTGCTCGTCCTCGAGCAAACTTATTTTTTTATTCTCTACAAAAACCTAACCACACTTTCGCAGGGAAACGCAATTGCACTGAGCTCATGCAACAAGCCGTTAAACCTCTAGGTGTCCCTAGTAGGAGGAGTGTTGTCTCCTGAGGGTTTTCAGCGGATACTACCCACAAAATCCTATCAATTCGTCTTTTCGACCTTTGTTCTCCAATTAGGTTTTCTAACAAGGAATTCTATTATCGTCGACTCGTAAATTATCTGCCCATATTCTTCACATTTCCTCATCATTTAACTTAAGATTATATATGTTCTATAGACTTAGCTTTCGGCATTTCTTAAGTTTTCCTTCTAGGGTTCCATCTCCACTTAGGAATTTTTATCAACTTTACTAAAGATACAAGTTCTATTCTTGACTTCCTTCTCTCATCTAAACTCCAATCACATATCCCTACGTATGTGTATATATCACCCCTACACTTAGAAATTCAAATCAAGCAATCATACTCTTGTCCGTTGTCCAAAGCACTTCTTAATAGGTGAATTTTAAATAAATTTTTCTTACGCATCCTTCATGCGACCGTTAATACTTCTTGAGGTACCAACGACCGATTACAAGATGTGTTTGCTCATTAAAGCGTAATTCCTAGTTTTGCAACACCCAAGGCTTTAGCAGTGACTCCCAAACCAGTTGGTCTAAGTTACTAGGTGATGAAGCACCCTCGCTAAATATTTTTCTATTTTTGCAGCCTTAAGTAATCACAAAAACCAGTGTTCATTTTTTTCTTTATTCACACACACATATATATATATTTTCATTATACTAAGGACTTTAGACAAGAGCATTTCAAGGTCTCTTCTACTATTCCAAGTTTCAAGGTCCGTGATTGTGCAATTTGTAGGGTATACATTTTCAGAATCTAGATTTAAGCTAGGAATTATTTTTCAAACTTATACTCTAATAAAAATATCAATACTTTTCCTTTGTTTCGACTTAGCCTAAGAAGTGAACTCAAAATTTGCCTATTTCTAAATAAACTACAAAGTCATATACTTTCTATCGTTAAACTTTATGGAAGGTTATTTTTAGGCTTTTTAATTTTCTAAGTCTAAGTTCTAGTTGTTCCTAGCTAGTTAACCTATTTGTCAAACTCAAGTCAATTAGGCCAAAATTGAATACATAAATTTTTATAATTTTTTTGAAATTTTTCAATTTTTATGGGTTTTCAAATAAGTATGCAAATGCAAAAAATTTTTACAAATGAATGCGAAGGAAGATGACGTACCGAGCATACCCCCAAACTTAAACTTGACAGTGTCCTCACTATCATGCTACACCAAGAGAGTCAAAATGCTGGCACTCCCCTGTTTATTTATTTATAAAATTTTTTTAATTTTTTTTAATTGTTGAAATTTTTTTTTATAGAAAAAGAAAACAAAAAATATATATATAAATATATACAACATGGTTCCCCCCAGACTTAAGCTTGGCCTTACACAAGCCAAAGGTTAGCACCAACCATTCAAAAATCTTATCGTGGTAATGACCGAGTTGGTGAAATAATGGGGTGTAGAGGAAATAAATGAGGAACACACGAGACCGTGTGGGAAGAA
Organism: Agapanthus africanus; assembly: GCA_030015575.1. Taxonomy (NCBI): domain Eukaryota; kingdom Viridiplantae; phylum Streptophyta; class Magnoliopsida; order Asparagales; family Amaryllidaceae; genus Agapanthus; species Agapanthus africanus. The sequence goes on from JASDDO010000029.1 coordinate 63,417,477, forward strand.
AGGTAGAATATGGTCTCGGTGGGGGAGAAGAATGGCGGAAAAGAGAAAGAAGTGGAGTACGATCTTGAGAGTGTAAATTGAGGGAATAAATTAGCGCAATTTATGATGACCGATGTGTTAAAAGTGATTGTGCTAATCTATCAACCTGTCGAGAAATGGGGTCAAATCCCTCAAGATTCGCAAGAAAGCATGGGCACGTCGAACTTGGTATAGGAGATGAGAGCGTAACGGTCTCTTGCACGGTCGGAATGATAGGAAGGACGAAAGGGAGTGAATTAGGGATAGTCTCATTCTCACCGTAGTAAACTGTCTCGAACTTGAAAGATTCCATCAATGGTTCAAAATGACTGTAAGCAACCGAGTCTGATGGTTCAACTAACACATCTGAAAATTCAAAGGACTCAAACTCGGGCGGTGAGTCATCAACATCGTCCGAAAAAGTGAAACACTCGTAAGTGTTATCGGCTGTGAGAACTTTGTCAGATTCAAAGAAAAAATTTACAAGCTCACAGTCTTCAAGCGTGAAATTAGGCGTGGTCGGAACGATGGAAAGGAGGGAGGGTGAGGTAACAGTTAAAGGTTCAGGAGGATGGATTAGAAAATCAGACACATCAAACAAAAATGTTTCAACCTCAATATGATCCTCAATACTCTCCTCAATACTATCATCATAATTCTCCGTAATATTTAGCTCATCCATGCCATTATCATCAAAATCAAGACGCATATGAAGTTCGGGAGAAACATTTAATGATTCGGGATGATGAATTGGACATAAAATTTCAATCAAATCTACTGGTTCATCATCCAAAATATTCCCGGCGTCTAAATCCTCAATCAAGTGAAAATCAATATTTTTGGACACCTCCTCAAAAGAATGGATATTTATCGATTTAGGTTCTAGATTGGAGGTGTAAAGGTCAAACGGATTAAGTGTGGTTTCACTCGAAAGGGGTTCCTCATAATCTGGCAAATCAAGCACTACAAAGTCACACAACTCATCATTTTGGACACATGTTTGAAAATTGGAGCTGTTGGGTTTAATTGGGTATGGGTAGGTTTGATTTGGAAATCATCTCACATTCTCACTCTGTCCAACCTCCTCCTTATACATTGGAAAATTTTAAGCTAGTTGGAAACTAGCTGCCTGTTCACTAGGTTGCATAAGGGCGGCCATGGACGCTTCCACATTCCTAGTCATTTTGTTTGTTGCTGCAATATAAGCTGCCAACGACTGTTCCAAACTAGACATGGGTGGTGAAGGGGTTTCGGTAAAATATTCGAAATTGTTTGTATATGTGAAACTCCCAAATGGCTGTGAAGAAACAGGGTCTAGTGACGGTGGGAAAGTCGGGTAGGACTGATAGGAAGTAGATGGTTGGACAGGAGTAGGATCAATATGTGGATAAAAAGGTGAATGGACTTGTTGATCCCTATAACTGGATGCGTAGAGAGGAGTGAAAGATCGGGTACGAGATTGAGCAATATGCTCAGCAATGGACATCGGTTTAGGAGTTACAGAAGGACTTGGAAAAGTGGTGTCAACGTACGAAGGTGGTGAAGGTTGATAAGCTTGACACAAAGTGGGTTGCAACGTCAAACTGTTTCTCCTAGACGCTTCTATTTAATCTTTCAAAGATATTTTTGGCATGGAAGGATTTTCTTTAAATCGACCGAAACAATTGACGTACGAGGCAAAGTTAGGTTCGGGATACCAAAGTTCGGCAAGAGATTTATGATGTGGGGTGCCCATGATAGAAGAAAGAGAAAAGAAAGTAGGTAGGTGGTGCAAGGATTTATTAGCGACAAAAGTTGCAAGTCTTTTTTTAAAAAAAATTTCCTTTTTTCTTTTTTATTTGGAACGTTTTGCAAAAATTTTCGATAAAGGGCTTAGACACAAATGCAATCAACCAAAAATGCATAATCAGGCCTAGATCTAGGATTACCTAGGTCAGCTAGACAGCTCCTAACTGTTCCAAAGCGCTAGAAATAGGACCTCAAACCGCCTCTTCACCGCCAATTGCGGCCAGATAAGTGAGAGGTAAGTGGGAGGCTCCCCGCTACAAGTAGCGGTCCTAATTAAATAACCACTTGCCTTAGACACACTTGCCTAGACACCGCAAAGTCAGGTTAGGACAAACGGTTGATGCCTATAACTAGTCCTCTGTCCTATTGAGCTCGAATTCCTTAGGGCCGAGTCTAGTATTTTTTAATTAAGAATGGTCAATGCAAATTCCTTATGTGATTTCTGGGGTCCTGGGAAGGGTGATGAAATCCCACCCAATCTGAATTGGTCAAAAGCCCCTTAAAATCCGATTAAAGATATGCAAAACAGTAAATCACTTGCAATCAAATATTTTTTGTGAATTTCAAAGTTTGCAAGCTTTCTAATTAAAATTTTCCTTTTTCCGCTTGCTCTTTATTTGGAAATTTTGCAAAAAGATTTTCGATAAAAGATATGCAGAACAAAAAATATTACTTGCAATCAATTTCTATTTTAAGCGAGGCGCAAAAATCCTGCACAAGATTTGTTATTTGGAAAGGAAAAGATTTTTTAAGCGCAAAGAATCCTGCAGGAGATTTTACAGAAGATATATCGAGATTTGCAGAGGAGGAGATCAGAAAACTTACAGATATTTTTTTTCCTTTCTTTCTTTCAAGCCCTGAATCGACCAGTCCACGGCGGTTCCGCGGCCAAATGGGGGTTCGCGCGGCGGTTCCGTGGCCGGTTGGACGGTTCAGCAGTTTTTTTTGTCACCAGATCTCCGCGGTTGACTTGTAGACTCGGTCCTCCAAATTTCTTCTGTTCCTCGGTTGTTGTGATCTTCTGTTTGTTCGGATTTGATATTTGCTGTTTTGATCTCTGTAGATTTCCAGATCCGAATTTGTTCATAGATCCTGCAAAATTCACACAAAAATACCCTTCCCAAAAATAACAGATGATATATTTTTATACTTTTTTGGTTTTTCAGATCTTTATGATTTTTTTAATTTTGATTAACCCGAAATTACAAAAAAGAAATAACACGCCATCCCCGGCAACGGCGCCATTTGATTGATCTCAAAAACTATCTATTACCGCAATCAAGAACGGCGTCGCATGAAGCTAGCCGGTGAGTACGGGTCGATCCATAGGGATGTTGTGAATTTCCTAATCACTCTTACGAGTTAATTCCAAACGATGTGAATGGATTAATTAAATCTAAAAACTAAATTAATCTAGAGCAATTGAATTAAATATCTAACTATCTAACTAGGGCAAGGAATTAAATTTAATCTAGGGCAGAGAATGAAAAATTAACTAGGGCAAGAATTGAAATCTAAACTAGGGCAATTAAATAAATCTACTTACTTTACAGATGGCTCTCTCCAAATATTTACACAGGGTTGTCAGATCTGAATAGATGATATGAAAAGAGGCATCGATGCTCTCCAAAAGATTTCTAAATTTTATTCATAAAAAGAGGCATGAGGGAGGCATGAAAAGAATACAATGAATTAAAGTTCCTATTTATAGAGGATAGGAAACCCTAGGTTACAATTGATTTGCATGTCTACATTTACACAAATACCCATAGGAAGACCTAGTCAAAGTAGACTCCAAATTATGGTAAAAACTATTTCTTCTATCTGCGCAATACCGCCGCCGAACCGCGGCCCGAGGCCTGGTTTGGCCGCGTTTCCGCGGCCAAAAGGAAGTATTGGGCCTTGAAATTTCCTGTGTTGGCTCTGCTGTTTTTGGGCTTCCTTATTCTTTGGTTCTTTTATTAAAATAGCTTCTATGTTTCTTCCAGATCTCTAGTGAACAATTGCAGTGGACTTTTAACCGTTCGCTTTGTAATCTTGGACCTTACGTTGCCTTGTACTGATCTTTGTATAGGATTTATCAAAATCCTTCTGTTTGCTGGTCGTAGTTCCACTTTTGCATCGTCTTTTCTCTTTTTCACTGTTTTAGATCCAAGAACCTGAAACCTATAATATGTAGCAGACATGCGTCAAAAGCACCTGTTTATTTATAAAATGTATAAGAATGGGGAATATAATAATACAATATTATGGTGTGAACGCTAGTGCCGCTTGCGGTCTGTGGTTAAACCCACTGCCAGCGTAGTGTCGAGTCTTTAGAGTCCCACACAGAGAGCTATTCTCCTTTAGGCAAAAGAGTAGAGGTTGCATGGTTTTGTGACAGGGTTCGGTCACATTCGTGCACTTGTGCTCGTTTAGTGTCCGGACAGTTAACACTAGCGGGCTTTGGTTTAAGCCAGATCCTAGTGTAAGTTTTGGGATTGGTTTTATCTCGTTTGTATTCGTGTTCCTCGGAACGTGGATGCGGGTGTGTATGCACAGTTGACAGAGAGACAGAGGCAGAGGTTTCTCATTAGGGTTGTTGACTGTTGACTATTGACTTTTGCTAAACCCTAATGAGAATAAGAAATATGATTAATGATAATATTAATTAAGTATTATAGTGACATGGTTGTTGAGGGGTTGACTTTGTTGACTTGCTAACTTGGTTGACCGGTTCACTAGGTTGGACTAGTTGACCATCATCATTACAATGGTTGTCATTTCATGCAAAGACTTTTACTTGCTTGTTGTGCTTTGCAAAATTAGTGCATGAAATGATAATGCCACTTGATATGATATGAACCATCACATAATACTCAATTATTATTATTATTATTATTATTTTTTGGATTATAAGAGAGAGGTTGAGAAAAGTATTGCTAATTCTCTCATTTCCTTTCTCTCTCTTGCTTGAGCTCTCCCTATTCCTCTTGCTCTCTCTCTAGTTCATGGTTCACTTGTCTCATGTGTTGAGAAGCAAGAACCACTGAGATAAAACCCAACACACTACTCTACTCATCCTAGTTCAAAAGGTTTAGCAAACCAAGTGTTCTAGTTTCTTCAAGTTTGAAGAGAAGCCAAAAGGTAGAAGCTTTCGGGTGGATCCATCTTCGGCGCGAGGAGACGACGAGGTGAGGGCGATCCGGACACTGCAAAGAGTTGAAGATGAAGGAGTTCAAGAAAGATATAAGCCCCTAACCTAGTAGGTAAAACTTCTAGTTAGGTTGTTAGATGGTTGTTTAACAAAGATCCGTATTTTGAGTCCATGTTACCACCTCTAGAAAAATCGTTTTTCATTATTTCCGCAAGCCCGTATGTACCGGGAGAGGTAGCATGGACTTACAGTGGTATCAGAGCCTGGTAAAACACTATCTAACATGTTTGTAAAGTAACTGTCACGACCCGAAAATTGGCACGTGACGGCCCTAATACTACGCAACGCCTCCAGACGTAACGCAGTAAAAGAAAGCCAAAACCCAGAAATCTAAACCATAAAAATACGGAAAAGATAATAAAAGTTTTGGAAACATTTGAAATCACAACCTAAATTCTTTAAAAGTGTCCACTTTTTCTTTAAAATTTTGACAGCACCCCCATTGTAAAACAAGCCCCCAAAAAGGGTACAACATAAATATAAAGTAAAGCATCCCAAACGGGAGCAAAATCCACGCCCAACGGCGGAATGCAACACCACAACAGATATACGACGCCGTAGCGAAGAAATAAGAGACAAAAGAAAGGAAACTGTATAAAAGACAACAAATCCTGAATAATATACAATATCGTCCTCACCAAGTCTCTAAGTCACAACATACTGGTAGTACATGCAGAGTACAAGATACAACGAATATACAATACAATCTCAGATAACCACCAAACACCCTGGGCAAAACTGCACACTATCAGGCGAAGTGGTATCCGCAGCCAAAGATGATAGATAGGTGAATAGCCAGCCTCGACTACTTTGGGGAAAACACCTGCAATACCTGTGGCACAACGGGGGTGAGTTGCCAACTCGTGAATAGTAAATAACATATGCAGGTAATCGCAAGAATGTACATACAACATGAATCTAATATATGACAATTCAGTAATAACAGGTCATATGAGTACGAAATAATGGAAAGTACACTAGCAAGTACCACCAATATATAAAGCAATAATGATATGACAACAGTATGCAATAATCATGCACTGGGAAATATGAGAAAGTAAATGTGCAACACTCATGAACGTACACTCACAGGTACTCCTAATACATGGAACAGTGCACAAATATATAAAGGTGGGGTATGGAGTGAAATATGTCATTTCCACGGAATCCTGACATCGTGGTAGGATCAAAATCCAGCAAGACAAATAAAAATCCCAATTCCTCAAATCAGCCCCCAAATTGGCTCTCATATCATCTAAGTGTCACATCTCCTCAACTGCACAATATCAAGTATATCTCGCATATGTATCGAATGTACATCATCAAGTAGATCTCACATATCTAGTATGTACAATATCAGGTATATCTCACATATATCAAATGTACACCATCAAGTGGATCTCACATATCTAGTATGTACAATATCAGGTATATCTCACCTATATCAAATGTACAACGGCAAGTGGATCTCACATATCTCGTATGTACAACATCAAGTATATCTCACATATATCAAATGTACAACATCAAGTGGATCTCACATATCTCGTATGTACAATATCAGGTATATCTCACATGTATCAAATGTACAACAGCAAGTGGATCTAACATATCTCGTATGTACAATATCAGGTATATCTCACATGTATCAAATGTACAACAACAAGTGGATCTCACATATCTCGTATGTACAATATCAACATCCAATCCTAATGAATCTCTTATATCCCAAATCAAATCTCCAGCACAGCTCTAACATCCTAAATACAATGACATAAATAAATATGATGAAGGCAATACACATATATTAGCGTACCATTCCACTAATATTGGTGTAAGGGCATATATAACAGCGGCTCAATCCCCTGTTATATATACAAAAGAGTAATTAGAAATATCATGAAACCAATGTATCAAGCATCGACACAGAAATACTGATCTATCAGGTGCTGTCTCTATGACTGGCCCCCTGATAAGTACGTATCATACGCTATCCCGAGAGCTCGAGTGCCTAGCTCTGACCCTCGCCTCTCGACGTATCCATACGCACATGACTCCCGTCGGTATCCACTCGATAGCCGATGAGTCATTGGTCCTGTCACCGGAAAGTATGGTTCCCCTAAGCCTCATCGCCTCCACCGCGACGTCGACTCACACTGCGACAACGTTCTTGCTTCAGGGTACCTCCGGGCCCCACCATGTACCCGTACACAGATCCCTCCTTTCCTCGCGTAGGGTATATATATCAGCACCGATAAATCTCATGGTGGCTGTTAAAATATCATATCAAGGAAACCGGGTTTTTCAATGTATGCATAATTTCATGAACTACCACGGTCCCCAAATCCAGAAAACATCATGAAAAATCCATATAACAATGCGATAATCCATGAATAAAGTATACGCAACATGTAAACTGTAATGAAAGCGTATAAAAGAACAGCATAGCTATAATCGGATATAAATGAACACATGAATGGTATAGCAGAAATATAGGTATCTACCTATATGATGATGTGATATACCTATAAGGTATAAGTAAAATATGAAATGCAAGTACACCTGTAGCTATGTCCTTAGGTGTGTATGTACGTAACACTAATGGTACAAAACCCTATAGGTAAACAGGAACTAGCATATCCAAGTCTAAGTTATAAACGATAAGAAATATGTATCAATGTCACAATGTCCCTAACCAGACAATATCATTTCTAAATGTGGGTTGTGTATGACATGGCAATTATTGACGGTGTGTGTGGCATACAATCAGTGCTCTCGCAATCTGAGCCGTCAATAATAGTGCAGTGTCCTAAGGATACTAGTCCAAGCACAACTATCACTAAGCAGAAAGGTAATTGCGCAATTCTAAACATGACATAGAATATGCGACAATGTAAATATTTCTAGCCCAGACGCATAACGCCATGCGGGCGATTCCCCTGTAGATGTTAAATCTACTCACCCACACTCCAAGCTAGATGAAGTCTACCACCTGTATCCCCCAGTGGCAGTGTCCGTAGTCTCCGCCTGCGAACCTGCAACATATAAACAACAACAATATAACTATTAATAACAGTTACAAAACACGAACAAGCTACACCTAATCGACACAACAACACACAACCACCTCTTAAGTGTTCGTATCGTGGCTAACGAGAGTAGCGACACGACGAAAACAACTTAAGAGCAAAACCACGAAAACTGCACGACCCGTGTCGTAACACGTATCGCGCGGACACAAAACACTAGAAACTACATAAATAATCCCAGATTTTGCCTACTGTGAAAACTAAACAAACAAACAAGACCAGAAGAACCCAAACCATAGAAGACACCAACAGACAGAAACCCAAACCCTAACTCCTCAACATTGCCGGCGTCGCCGGTGTTAGTTATATGTATGCCCTAGAGGCCATTACTGTACATTGGATGTATATTGTAGTGGATGCTGGGACATATATAGGTAGGACTTTCTTGCTCGACATGATAGTACGCTATCTGGTTGCTCTTTATCTTAACATGTATACTTTCTGTCTTTCTGATTACATGTTGATAAAGCCCTTAGGATGTGTACTCGACTTCCAGGACTATGATGAAGATCATACTAGTGGGGCCTGGGTAGTCAGTGAGTACATCCTTCATTGTTCCTAGTTGTGGGAATATCGAGACGGGGCATCGATATTCCAGAGTAGACTAGCGCATATCTTCTCGACCCATGCGATGGACGATGGATGATCCCATATCCATTGGTGTTTGACATCGAAGATGGTATGTGGGTGCTCAGTGGAGACTGGGTACACTGAACGGACTCGCCGAGAACTCCCAGATGGTATTATACCTCACGTCAGATGGCAGTTCTCTGGTGACACTGGTACAACTTAGTCTGTTGACCTGAGATCGTCATAGAGTCTTATGTGTCTCCCACTGTGCTTTGATTTCCACCCTACCACGGCTCTACTGAGTTGTGCAAACAGGTGGTTTTTGGCTACAGTCCCGATTCACATGGAGGCAATGAGCGATAGGAGGGGATTCGTCTCTCCCGGTATTGGGGGTTGATGTTGTGCTATGCTCGACTGACCATAACAGGAAATCCCTGGCCAGGGTTGCAGTGACCTACTGGTAAGTGTTATCAGTAGTTTCACACATGTTATGGACCTCAAGTCGGCATGACTTATCGAGCTACTGGGGTCTGACGTTTACCACCCCTAGGCGAGATATGCGACATATCAGACGAACAGACCGGACTGTACGGTAAGTGTTACTGGTTGGATTCGCAGGAGTGTGAGCGGGCTTGCTCGTCGATCTTCTGATCGCTTAATACCCGGGTGGCCGTTACGTTTAGCAGACCGCTTGCGGCTTGTGGGTGTTTGATATGATCATCATCCGCTGCCGGCGTATTGACGAGTCTTTAGAGTCCTACACAGAGGTTTTCTGGCTCAAGCGAAACGAAATAGGAGCGCATATGAGATATGTGCGGGACCGAGAATAATGCGTGTATGTGATACCGTATTTCATTCTCGCGATGAATGTGTGTCGAATGGTTGTATGCGATATAACCTAGTTATCGAATCAAGGATTGATTCGATAAGCCGATACATTGGATACTAGCCGGTTATATGCGATATGACCGGATCATTGGATCAAGTGTTGATTTAATGATTGAATGTATAATTATATATTTGATATATTACTTTGCATTAACTAGTATTGGTTCACTTTAAATGGATTTACTCACTTGGTTTGTGCACATTGTATATGTGATATATTTTGTGCACATGATTGTATCATGTTTGATGATACATGCAAGCTAGGGTTAGTGTAAAGAATTAGACCATGGTTAGGTTTATGATTAGGGTTTTCTTTTTATTTACTTATTCATTTATTTATTCTTTTGTTTATTTTGGAAAAAGAAAAAGGTAAAGAGAAAAAGAATGGTTGCTAGTTTTGTTTGTAGTTGAAGTTTCTTGAAACTTTGACCAAGTCACCATTCTTATCTCATCCTTTAACCTAACCATTCAAGTTAACCATGGTCTATTCTCTACAACTAACCAAGGGTTAGTAAATGATAAGTATTGATTTATTTATCATTTACTTAACACTTATCATATTCTTTTTCATCATCTTCTTCTTCTTCAACATGAGAAAAAGCTTGCTACATCAATGGTGATTGATGAAAAAGTGAGGGAAATCCGAAACTAAAGTCTACCCAATTCGTATTTCTTTATCCTCTACCTCTTGCCAAGTTGTATAGGGTGTTTACTTCACAAGTTTTCAAAGCTTGGTGAAGTTGGAGCTTGTTCTTGCGATGCTTCGACGTAGATCATCTTCGGCATCGAACCGACGATCAAGCCCGCCTATTCTTCGATGAAGCCGACGCTAGAGCCCAAGATATGATTTGGACAGCGAGGGGACTTCATCACGGAGCCTAGGAGGTGGTGGACCGGATCTACAAAGGTTGTAGTCACTTTCCCTTAGCATTTAATTCGATTACTTTCTTGCTTCGCCTTGATTTCTAGTTAACGATCTGTATTAGGGTTTGTAGGCACCCGTAATTTTTAGAAATTAGCGTGTTTGATCACTTGTGAGAGCTCACTAGGGTGCCTAGGAACCCTACAGGGGTATCAGAGCCTGGCTAGAGCCTTAGGCGAAGTCCCGACGGAGTTAGAAGTCCGATCGACCCAAAACCCGACTTTGAAAATTGCTCTCTGGACTTTTCTGTAAAATGTGGATTTTTCGAAATTAAAAATATTCAGAAAATTTAGCAGGAAAATGTAAGGGTTACTGAAAAATTCGGTGTACTGATTCCTTAAAGTCACCGCGGATCCGCGGCATGAGCATGCTCATGCGGCGGTTCCGCGGCTATTTTGTCGTTTTGTGCATCGACGTTTGCACAGTAACTCTTAGTAAGAAGTGCTGGGTTTCCTGGGATTATTTTAATATTTATTCCAGAGTTTTATTTTCTGGCTTGTATTGGGAACTCTGTATATTCAATCGGACTGTCTAATTTTGTCGGTGTGGCTTTCCGGGTAATTTTAGAATATGTTAAAAAGTTTGACCGGATATAAATACCCACTTTTCCCCTGCCGGGAAATTTCCAATTGTTGGATTTTTCCGTAGTTTAACGACGTTCTAAGTAGTGCAAGTAACGCGATGGACCCTCTAGAAGACAACAAACCTTAACTCGATTATGTGACCGTCTTGAACTGCCCTTTGAACCTTCGGGTTTGGGGCAGTACGGCGTGCCACATGTGAGGCGTTGGCTTGACCCTTCTACGGCTGGACCGTTGGTACTGAGGCACGAACTGAATGTTGTTAGACTTATTTCATGTGTTGAGCTGTATCGGGAAAACTTGGGTGTTCGATTGTTCGATCGAAAAGTTTAGCATTTTCTATTTATCTGGAATGTGATACGATAATTGGAATTCACAAATAGTTATGAGATAACGGAATGAATATTATAAACATAGCAGTTTAGTCTCACTTGATCGGTTGCCACGGAATTTTGATGTGATCAAAAGTCCGTCGCAATCACGTAGTGTACGCGGATACTCGCCGGGTAAACTTGATAGACAACTTCACTCCGTCGCCCCGACCAAGTGACTGTAGGAGAACCCCGTCGCCGAAAGCATCCGTTCAGGTGCTCGCGGCAGCGGTGTTCCGCCTTGGTGCACTTTGTCGACGGCGTTAGGGGTGCGGCCGCCTACTAAAGTTTGCGACGAGCATTCGATCAGAATGTCGGGAATCCTGTTGAATTGCCCGACTTGATATTGAAAAGTGTTTTCGATTTTGAGACTAAAATGCGGGGTTTATAATTGTTAGGCATGCGATGTCTAAGTAATTCATTTGATTAGGCATGTGATGTCTAAAGAGGTTGCGGATTCCAACTGTTGTAGTTTTACACTTTCTTTTCTGTGACCGTAAGTGTAATATGTGATATCGCCGGTTTCGTTGCTATATGTCAACGACAATTGGGATGCGCATATTTACTTACGGTGATGACATGTGATGTTATGTGTTGCTGGATATGTTATATTGGATCGTCGTGTTTGAATAGCCGGGGGTTTTTATGTGAGATGAGTGTTTTTTTCATTTTCATTCATGTAAAAACTTGTATGTAATATTCTTTTATTGGGGCACTTCCAGGTTGCGGAAGTCGTCACCTGTTGTATATTATTTACTTTTCTGCATTAGGATAGACCCAAGGAGGGGAGCACAAGTAACCGGGTTCTAGGGTCCAGTGGGAGACCAACTCGAGTTGTCGAGTCCGGGTCTCCTAACCCTAGAATTGGTAGGGTTGCTTGCCGCTCTCGTAGGGGTCTAGGGGTGTGGGATTGGCTATTCATCACGACCGTGGAATTCGTGTTTTATACTGGCTCGTATTGAAAACACGGACGTCCTAGTATATCCAATATTTCATATGTTTCTTCTGCTGTGATTTATCTGTGATGTGATCATACGATGTTCTGTGACAGGTATTATATATAGTATATATGATATATTATATAGACGTTGCTTATGTTTTACACCCGCGCTAGCCCTGCCCCGCTCTGCCGTTAGTTACCTAACCTAACGGTGCACGAGGGGACATCGAGGCGAATGCGGATGGCATAAGTGTACGTCATATTTATCTGTGATGTTTAGGTAATTTAAATGATGGGATATTCATTAATGAGATTAATGAAAGAAAATAAACCTAATTGATGTTGTGGAATCGAATTTCAAAATAAAACAGGTAGCTACAGTTCTTGCTTTGCATCGCGGTGTTCCTTATAGAACATCCTGCACCTTATTCGATAGGGAAAGGACCGAGATCCCTTCACCGGGAGTGACTCCTTTAGCAATAACTGGCAGATGCTACACACTCGGTTTGTCTTTGATCGCTTCTATAGTTTCCGCTTTGCACAGTGATATATATGATATATCCCGCACCTCATTCGACGAGGAAAGGGCTGACGATCCCTTCACCGGGAGTGACCCCTTTAGCAAAACTAGAAAAGGCTCGAAAACATCCCATTTAAAAACCATTTGATTCCGCAACGAGATCAAGTTCAAGCGTTAAAGGTTTTCACAAAAACCAGTCGCAACCCTCCGTCATTTTAAGAAGTAGAGTACTTAGTATTCGTGCTGTGTTTGTTGACCATAGTCAAGGCACAGTGTACGGTAGCTAAGTGATGTCTTCCTACACCGCATATGATGCGATTAGTTAGGACAGTCATGTGGCTTTGTTGACCTTAGCCAAGGGTCATGTGGGTGGGTCTAATTAATCACGAAATGACGGGTAGAACTTGACTAGTACCTATGATTTGTTCACCTTAGCCAAGGTCATAGGTGCTAGGGGTAAAAACCTTTATCGGGAGTTTCAAGTGTTGAAATTTGCAATGAGATTGCATACCTTCTATATGATAGTTGGATCCCGATACCCACTGCGAGTAATTGTTACTCCTGGGAGAGTTTTGCACTTTGCAATTAGCCGATCAAGTAGGTGTCTAGAAAGGTGTCAACGGGGTTACGCCTCTGGGAAAACGAGGTTTACAGTAATTAGGTCCGTGCGAAAGCACGGGGAACCTCCCTCAAAGTACCGACACTGGCCTGGCTGAAAGATTGGCGAACTTGTAGAGTGTAATTAATCCCGGCTAGTCTTTCCTTTTAAGGTTTGAAGGAAGATTTGATAAAAACAGTGGGAGCCATCCTGATTAGATAAAATATATAACCAATCTGATCTTGCAAGAGCGCACGCAGAGTGTTTTCTTCTCTCTCTCTCCTGGTAGCGACCATATCACGCCTTAATCAAGATAATAATATGGATGTAATGACCGAACCCGCTTGTTATACTGAGCTAGGGGAACGTTAGTCCCGCTCCAACTTATAATTGTTATAAGACAGAGCAGGAAATAGGGGATTGCCAGGATTCCCATGCCGCCCAAACGAAGAAAGTGCATGAGATGCATCTCCTTCGGGTGTGTTCATTACAAAGAACTGTTTCTCAGTATCCTCTGCATCCTGGGTATATGATACCGGATCAGGATCCCAAATATGTAATCTGTTATATAGGGCTACAAGAGGGTAGAAAAACTGAGAACGGGTGATAAGTTTCATGAGGCAGAAAACGGGGCAAGTGTTGCAGCCAAGTCTGTTGGTCACTGTCACCCTGTATTACGAATACATTGATTCTGAATAAATGCTATTAGATACCGAACCTGATATACAAAATCATATCAGTCTCTTTATTAGTAAAGAAAGGATATAATTTTGTATTGATGGATAATGTTTTGAACATTTCCTATATCAAAAGTTGATCGGTTCAGGCACGCTATCTAAAAGCATTAATGTTCTAAATCAAACTGCAGTTCCTAGTATACTGAACACACATAAGAAGAAGAGTTCAGAAATGAACGAATTCTTCTTGAGGCATTGTAGACTAGGTCATATCAATGCGACCCGACTGGCTGAAGTTACATTTAGATGCATATTTAAATCAGTTTGAATCTACATCTTATGAAACTTGCCAGTCATGTCACAAAGATTAGATGACCATAGCTCCGTTTACTGTAAACAGAGAAAGAGTTAGTAAACTCTTGGGACTGATACATGATGATGTATGTAAAGTCTCCTGTCTACACATGCCAGGATTGGTTTTTCATACTTCATTATATTCTCTGATAATCTCTTAAGATTCAGTCATATGTTCCTGTTGAAACATAAGTCTGAACCTTTTGAGATATTCACAGAATATAAGTTAGAAGTAGAGAACCAAAATACGGGTATAAGTATTATGTCCTATGATAAGATCAGGGAGGAGAATACTTGTGCATAGAATTCCTGGACTATTCTAAAGGAGAATGAGATTTTCTCTCAGTGTTACTCCTCTGAATACACCACAGCACAACGGTGTATCACGGCGGAGCAATTTCACAATATTAGATATGGTGTGCTCTATGATGAGTATTACTGAGTTACCTATTTCCTTTTGGGGTTATGCACTTGAGAAGCTGCATACCTATTGAATTAGGTTTGAATCAAATCAGTGCCTACCACTCCATATGATATATGGTATGGGAAGAACCCATCTCTTAAGCGAGTTAAGATTTGGGGTTGTCCGGCCTATGTTTAAAGCAAAATCCGGACAAGATCGAGGCAGGATCAGTTCTGTAGAACTGGAACGGTTCCAGCTATACAAAACTGCAGTTGATGATTTGACAGAACCATAAGATTCTATAGTTCCCGACAAACCTCAGCCTCTCCGCCGATCTAGTAGGGTTCCTCATCCGCCTGAGAGATACCTCGGTTTCTCGATGACAGTGGGAGCAAGGATTGCATCATGAGATGATGACCCAACCAGTTTCGAGCAGGCCATCGAGAGTAGGGACTCTGTAAGAATGGCTGGATGCTTAGTGATCTGAGATGGAATCCTTATACACCAACAAAGTATGGACTTTGGTTGCTATATCTGAAGGGTTAAATCCCCATCAGGAGCAAGTATATCTTGAGAAGATTACTTGGTGTAGATGGAAAAGTTGAGACTTTCAAAGCTAGACTTGTTAAAGGTTTTCGTCATCGACCAGGCGTGGATAATGATGAAACCTTTTTCGAGTAGTTATGCTTAAGTCTATCAAGATCCTATTTACCACGGCTACATACCATGACTACGATATCTGGCGGTTGGGTGCCATGACTGTTTTTCTAAATACTGATTTAGAAGAGAACGTCTATAAGAACACAGCCAGAGGTCTTCGTAAACAGTGGGAGCAGCGGAAACGTATGCAAGTTGCTTTACATAATGAAGCAGGCATCGCGGAGTTGGAACGTCTGTTTTGATGTGATAGTCAAAGTGTTTGACTTCATCAAAATGGTAGACGAACCTTGTATATACAAAAGGGTAGTAGAGAGTAAGGTGGTCATCTTCGTATTGTACGTAGACAACATACTCTTGATAGGAAAAGAGTTTCCTATACTACGATCGATCAATCTCCTATTATCACAAGGATTCTCCAAATAGGATAAAGATGATACCTCCTAAATCCTGAGATTTGGACCTATGAGATAGATCTAAAGGGATATTAGGGTTCTCACTAGGTATAGTAAGATTGTATCAATCGATCCTGGGGAGAATCACTGGAAGAGTTCCAGGGTGATAAAGACGACTGAATGTCAGTCACGGGCATTGTCTTTACTCTCAATAGAGGGACGGTATGTTGGAAGAGTTCCAAGCTAGATACCGTGGCAAACTAGACGATAAAGGCTGGTAACATCGCTATTGTAGATACTACCAAAGAGGAAGTTTGGGTGTATATTGGTTCATAAGATGAACTAGGTTCCTGCCATTGTATGACAATGGAAGTATGGCTTTGGCCCTGGAACCCTGGTCCCATCAGTGACCCAGACATAATCTGAGGAAGCATCACCTGATCATGGAGATAGTTGATCTCCGGGGTGATCGAAGTTAGGAGAGTAGACTCAGAGGACAACACGGCGGATCCACTCACGAAGGCCTTTTCCCAGAGAGAGACTCATATGGGATGGTTGAGTATTAGATACTGTGACCACTGCTACAGATGGCCCTAGTGCAAGTGGGAGATTGTTAGTTATATGTATGCCCTAGAGGCCATTACTGTACATTGGATGTAAATTGTAGTGGATGCTGGGACATATATAGGTAGGACTTTCTTGCTCGACATGATAGTACGCTATCTGGTTGCTCTTTATCTTAACATGTATACTTTCTGTCTCTCTGATTACATGTTGATAAAGCCTTTAGGATGTGTACTCGACTTCCAGGACTATGATGAAGATCATACTAGTGGGGCCTGGGTAGTCAGTGAGTACATCCTTCATTGTTCCTAGTCGTGGGAATATCGAGACGGGGCATCGATATTCCAGAGTAGACTAGCGCATATCTTCTCGACCCATGCGATGGGCGATGGATGATCCCATATCCATTGGTGTTTGACATCGAAGATGGTATGCGGGTGCTCAGTGGAGACTGGGTACACTGAACGGACTCGCCGAGAACTCCCAGATGGTATTATACCTCACGTCAGATGGCAGTTCTCTGGTGACACTGGTACAGCTTAGTCTGTTGACCCGAGATCGTCATAGAGTCTTGTGTGTCTCCCACTGTGCTTTGATTTCCACCCTACCACGGCTCTACTAAGTTGTGCAAACAGGTGGTTTTTGGGTACAGTCCCAATTCACATGGAGGCAATGAGCGATAGGAGGGGATTCGTCTCTCCCGGTATTAGGGGTTGATGTTGTGCTATGCTCGACTGGCCATAACAGGAAATCCCTGGCCAGGGTTGCAGTGACCTACTGGTAAGTGTTATCAGTAGTTTCACACATGTTATGGACCTCAAGTCGGCATGACTTATCGAGCTACTGGGGTCTGACGTTTACCACCCCTAGGCGAGATATGCGACATATCAGACGAACAGACCGGACTGTACGGTAAGTGTTACTGGTTGGATTCGCAGGAGTGTGAGCGGGCTTGCTCGTCGATCTTCTGATCGCTCAATACCCGGGTGGACGTTACGTTTAGCAGACCGCTTGCGGCTTGTGGGTGTTTGATATGATCATCATCCGCTGCCGGCGTATTGACGAGTCTTTAGAGTCCTACACAGAGATTTCCTGGCTCAAGCGAAACGAAATAGGAGCGCATATGAGATATGTGCGGGACCGAGAATAATGCGTGTATATGATACCGTATTTCATTCTCGCGATAAATGTGTGTCGAATGGTTGTATGCGATATAACCTAGTTATCGAATCAAGGATTGATTCGATAAGCCGATACATTGGATACTAGCCGGTTATATGCGATATGACCGGATCATTGGATCAAGTGTTGATTTAATGATTGAATGTATAATTATATATTTGATATATTACTTTGCATTAACTAGTATTGGTTCACTTTAAATGGATTTACTCACTTGGTTTGTGCACATTGTATATGTGATATATTTTGTGCACATGATTGTATCATGTTTGATGATACATGCAAGCTAGGGTTAGTGTAAAGAATTAGACCATGGTTAGGTTTATGATTAGGGTTTTCTTTTTATTTACTTATTCATTTATTTATTCTTTTGTTTATTTTGGAAAAAGAAAAAGGTAAAGAGAAAAAGAATGGTTGCTAGTTTTGTTTGTAGTTGAAGTTTCTTGAAACTTTGACCAAGTCACCATTCTTATCTCATCCTTTAACCTAACCATTCAAGTTAACCATGGTCCATTCTCTACAACTAACCAAGGGTTAGTAAATGATAAGTATTGATTTATTTATCATTTACTTAACACTTATCATATTCTTTTTCATCATCTTCTTCTTCTTCAACATGAGAAAAAGCTTGCTACATCAATGGTGATTGATGAAAAAGTGAGGGAAATCCAAAACTAAAGTCTACCCAATTCCTATTTCTTCATCCTCTACCTCTTTCCAAGTTGTATAGGGTGTTTACTTCACAAGTTTTCAAAGCTTGGTGAAGTTGGAGCTTGTTCTTGCGATGCTTCGACGTAGATCATCTTCGGCATCGAACCGACGATCAAGCCCGCCTATTCTTCGATGAAGCCGACGCTAGAGTCCAAGATACGATTTGGACAGCGAGGGGACTTCATCATTGAGCCTAGGAGGTGGTGGACCGGATCTACAAAGGTTGTAGTCACTTTCCCTTAGCATTTAATTCGATTACTTGCTTGCTTCGCCTTGATTTCTAGTTAACGATCCGTATTAGGGTTTATAGGCACCCGTAATTTTTAGAAATTAGCGTTTTTGATCACTTATGAGACCTCACTAGGGTGCCTAGGAACCCTACAGCCGGCCCCTCCTCTTGCCGTCGCCGGCCCTGGCCGGTGGCCTGGGGTCCATCTCGAAGGTGGTGCTCCAGGTTCCCTAGTACAACACTACAACCTTGTTTAATTTCTCATCAAACTACCCGAGTCACAACAGATCGTAGAAACCACAAACCGACACCAAAATACGATATAACACACAAACCCTAACTTGAAACATTCTAAACTGAAATTTAAAAGCTAAGCTACACTAAAAACACATAAAAGAGCAGTAGAGGAATTACCTACACCAAAGAAGCCAAAGATCCAAGCTTTAGAGCACTCTAAAGCAAGAAAAAGAGAAGAAGTGAAGATTTTGATTAAGTTTGTGAAGAAATTTGGATTTGTGAAGGATTTGTGAAGGTTTTAGTGAGGAAAGAGAGAAAATAATGCACAAGGCAGGAGAGGAAAGAGAGGGCTCGGCCAAGAGAAGAGTGGGTGAGGAATTGTGTGGAAAGATCAAGAAAAAGCAGGCAATAAATGCATTCACACCAATTAATCCACATGCATGCAACTTCTTTTCTTTTCTTTTCTTTTCTTATTCCTTTCACCATTAATCCTAGTCCACACACTCAAAAGGCTATGTGGTTTAGGTCAACAAAAGAAAATTTAAAGAAAATTCACAAAGAGAAGATTTCCGAAAATTTGCAAACCGGATTAAAAAAACATTAAAATTGGGAAAAATTCAAATTGGACCAAAACGTCCCATATACTCCCAAAGTTTGCGCACTAGCTTTATTTTATCAAAACTAGGTGCTAGCAAGTCGATATGGCCGTTTGATCACAATCGGTATAAAACAGAAAATACCGACGAATTTCACCCAAAAACAGAAACAAACACAAAACGATTTCTAGAACGTTACAATCTCCCCGCCTTATAAAAATTCGTCCCCGAATTTAAAAATTTTCACCAAGCATACCTTCAAAGAGAAGTGTACAAAACTCCCAAATCTCGCTCGCAGCTTCCCAAGTGATCACCTCACTATACAGCTACGTCCAAGAAAACTCTCCACAGATGGCATGACCCTTGACCGAAGTTTATTCACCTGCCAAACCATTTACACCAATGGCTGCCGGTGAACGGAAAGATCAAATCCACACCAATGGTCTGTGCCGAATCATGTTAAAAAGTCATGAAGGTATTTGCAAAAATCAACACCATGAAAACGGGGCGAATAATCGATAATCTGGACGGAAGTGCCAAATTAAAGGCAACGAAAACTAACTCGCTTAAAGAATCTCAAAAGGACATAAGATTCTGGGATAAGCTTCCCAAAACTCAATATGTCATTCATCGGAAAAGTCCGTAGGAATACATGATCTCCCACTGCGAACTCAAGTCTACGACCAACCTGGTCGGCATAAGACCTCTGTCTGCACTGGGCTACTCTCATCCTGCTTTGGTACCAACTGGATCATCTCCGAAGTCTCTAGACTAGCTGAGGTCCAAAATCCTACTACGCAGAGTCAGAAAACAGACTGGTGATCGACACGACCTGACTAAACCAAAAGGTTGCCAATTAGAATGTCTCCTGATAACAGCTATCAAGAAGTATCCTAATAATAGCGAGTGACGATCCCAACTGTCGCAAACAAAAACACAAACACACAACATGACAAACATCTTGAAACGAAACCTGAAATTTCTCTTTACACTCCTGTCCACCCGTAACTATATCACCAGTCACATCAATGTTGGCGGAACCTGAATGAATATAGAGAGTTGACTGATGTGCTTGCTCTAGGATTTCACGTCTCTACCCGATAACATCAGGTACACAAACGCATTCCTAACTTAGCACAACCTTGTCACAATCACAGACTCCGAATCAAAAGCAAGAACTGATGCAGTTGCTAACAGAATCTTCAACTGCCGAAAACTCTGCACACACGCCTCAGTCCAAAGAAAAGAACCTCCTTTCAGGTCTGTCCAGTCAACGGTGCAACAATACACTAGTAATCCTGCACGAAACGGCGGTAAAAACCTGCTAAGCCCAAAATCTGCGGATCTCCGTCCTGCACACAAATCTGGGCCTAAGCTGTACGGTCTCGATCTCCCTCGGAACCATACAAAACCGTCTCCCGTAACTACAAGACCTAGGAGTCAACACAAACAAGCCTGAAGGAACACTCCGAGAATCTAGCAAACAGCTGGGGCTCTCCCAATGTCTGCAAAACAAATTCTCAAGTGCTGCTCCTGTTCCTCAAGACACAAAGTATAGACTAGAATGTCGTCAAAACACAACAGCAACTGGTCGAGGAACGGCCTGAAGAAATCTGGTACATCATAACTACAAATGCTGCTAGAGCATTGGCGAGTCCAAAGACACCACCAAAACACAAACTGCCCGTAGCACGCACAAAAACAGTATTCGGAATGCCACCAATCCGAACCCGGAACAATGATGACCTGATCCCAAACAAACTTAGAAAAAGTCTCGCACTCTAGAGCTGATCGAAAAAAAATCGTCAAAGCGAGGTAAATGATATCTAACCGCACCGTAAGCCGGTTCAATTGACGATCTATCAATCCACAACCGCAATCTGTCGTCTTTCTCCTTGACGAACAGAAATAGGAGCTCCCAAAAGCGAAACACTCGGACACACAAACCTCCCAACAAACAACTCTGCAGCAGATCCTTAAGCACCCTGAAATTCGCTAGCTCCCTTGGAACATCGTCGGAAAACTCTTGCACGATAGAAAACCGATCCAACAATCTACTGTGGTTCCGGTATCACAAATGAACGCCAAGAATCCACGACATCTCCTCCAAAGCTGACTAGCAGAAAAGGCTGAATTCAAGCTGTGAGAGGCGGCACAACTATCCACCTGCACAACAAGAACTGACTCGCCGGGAAAACAAATCCTGACTGTTTCCACACGGTAGTCCACAGACGCCTATAACGTAGCTAACCAATCCATGCCCAGGAGAATGTCAAATTCAACATCTTTAGAAGGATCACAATAACGGCAAAATCTCCTCATCGATTGGCATACGACTGAAATACGTGTCGCGCAACAAAAGAATCGCTGACAGAAGTTAACACAACAAAACGGCTGATCTAACTAACACGATCCTCGTCCCAACCACGACACATAGTGTGAAAATCCTGTAGGGTTCCTAGGCACACAAGTGAAGTCTCACAAGGCATCGAACATGCCATTATAAAAATTATGGTGCCTACAAACCCTAGTGTACGGATCGTTTGCTAGATTTCTAGGCGAAAAGATGAGCTAGTTAACAATTAACTACAAGATACGGAAATACAACCTTTGTAGATCCGGTGCTCCACCTCCATAGCTCCGCAACGAGGTCCTCTCTGCTGTCCAAATCAAATCCGGGCTCTAGAGTCGGCTTCGTCGGAGAAAAAGGGAGCTAGGTCGTCGATGTCCATGCCGAAGATGATCTACGTCGAGACATCGCTAGATCAAGCTCACAACTTCACCAAGTCAAGAAACTTGTGAAGTAAACACACTCTACTACTTGGCAAGAGGTAGAGGATGAAGAAATAGGAAGTGGGTAGACTTTAGTTTTGGATTTCTCACTCTTTTCCAACAATCACCATTGATGGAGCTTGGTTTTCTTCACTTGAAGAATGAAGAAGATGAAGAAGAATATTATGATAAGTTAATTAAACACAATAGAAAAATCAAAACTTATCATAATGTTAACTAGAGTTAAGTGTAGAGAATGAATCATGGTTAGTGGGAATGGTTAGGGTTAAGGATGAGATAAGAATGGTTGACTTGATCAAAGATTCATGAAGCTTCAACTAAACTCCAAAATAAGCCACCATTCTTTTCTCCTCTTTTCCAAAATGAATAAACAAATAAATAAATGAATAAATAAAGGAAATGAAACCCTAACCATTCTTTTAACCATGGTTTAATTCTTTGCACTTAACCAAGTAATCATGTATTATCAATCATGATACAATCAAATGCACAAAATCATATCGCATATGTAATGCGCACACCCGAGTGAGAAAATCCATTTAAAGTGAACCAATACTAGTTAATGCAAAGTAATATATCAAATATATAATTATACATTAAATCATTAAATCAACACTTGATTCAATGATCCGGTCATGTCGCACACAACCGACTAGTATACAATGTATCGGCTTATCGAATCAACGCTTGAATCGATAACTAGGTTATATCGCATACAACCATTCGATACATTCATCGCGAGAATGGAATACGGTATCACATACTCGCATTATTCTCGGTCCCGCACATATCTCATATGCGCTCCTATTTCATTTCGCTTGAGCCAGGAAACCTCTGTGTAGGACTCTAAAGACTCGTCAATACGCCGGCAGCGGATGATGATCATATCAAACACCCACAAGCCGCAAGCGGTCTGCTAAACATAACGGCCACCCGGGTATTGAGCGATCTGAAGATCGACGAGCAAGCCCGCTCACACTCCAGTGAATCCGACCAGTAACACTACCGTACAGTCCGGTCTGATCGTCTGATATGTCGCATATCTTGCCTAGGGGTGGTAAACGTCAGACCCCAATAGCTCGATAAGTCGTGTCGATATGAGGCTCATAACGGGTCGAGAAACTACTGGTAACACTTACCAGCAATTCTCTGAGCATCCCTGGCCAGGGACTTCCTGTTATAGCCAATCGAACACAGTGCAACATCAACTCCCTATACCGGGAGAGACGAATCCCCTCCTATCGCTCATTGCCTCCATGTGACTCGGGACTGTACCCAAAAACCACCGTTTTGCACGCCCTCTTGGACGTGGTAAGATGGAAATCAAAGCACAGTGGGAACCACACAAGACTCTATGACGATCTCGGGTCAACAGACTACTCTGTACCAGTGTCACCAGAGAACTGCCATCTGACGTGAGGTATAATACCATCTGGGAGTTCTCGGCGAGTCCGTCCAGTGTACCCAGTCTCTACTGAGCACCCGTATATCATCTCTGATGTCAAACACCGATGGATATGGGATCATCCATCGCCCATCTATATGGGTCGAGAAGGTATACGCTAGTCTACTCTGGTATATCGATGCCCCGTCTCGATACACCCTCGACTAGGGACTTTGAAGGATGTACTTATGGACTACCATGTCCCCACTAGTATGATCCGCATCATAGTCCATGTAGTCAAGTACAGATCCTAAGGGCTTTACCAACATGTAACAGAGAGACAATCAGTATACACGTTAAGGTAAAGAGCAACCAGATAGCATACTATCATGTCGAGCAAGAAAGTCCTCCCTATATATGTCCCAGCATCCACAACAATATACATCCAATGTACAGTAATGGCCTCTAGGGCATACATATAACTAACAATCTCCCACTTGCACTAGGGCCATCTGTAGCAGTGGTTGTAGTATCTCATACTCAACCATCCCATAAAAGTCTCTCTCTGGGAACAGGCCTTTGTGAGTGGATCCGCTGTGTTGTCCTCTGAGTCTACTCTCCTAACCTCGATCTCCCTGGAGATCAACCATCTCCATGATCAAGTGACACTGCCTTAGAATATGTCTGGATCACTGATGGGACCGGCGTTCCTTGGCATGAGCCACAACTCCATTGTCACACAATGGGAGGAACATAGTTCATCTCATGAACCAATATACACCCAAACAGCCTCTTTGGTAGCATCTTAAGTAGCGATGTATCGTGCTTTTATCGTCTAGTATGTCATGGTATCTAGCTTGGAACTCTTCCAACATACCGTCCCTTTACTGAGGGTAAAGACAATGCCTGTGACTGACATTCAGTCGTCTTTATCACCCTGGAACACTTCCAGTGATTCTCCCCAGGATCGATTGATACCATCTCACTACAACTAGTGAGAATCCTAACTTCCAATTAAATCTATCTCATAGATCCAAAATCCAGGATTTAGTAGGTATCACTTTGATCCTATATGGAGAATTCTAGTGATAAGCGGAGATTGACCGAGCGTAGCATAAGAAACTCTTTTCTTATCAAGAGTATGTCATCCACGTACTCTACGAGGATCGTCACCATACTCCCTACTACCTTTTTGTTTATACAAGGTTCATCTACCATTTTGATGATGTTAACTTCTTTGACCGCTTCATCAAAACGGATGTTCCAACTCCGCGATGCCTGCTTTATCCTATAAAGCATCTTGCACACGTTTTCGCTGCTCCCACTGTCTACGAAGCCCTCTGGCTGTGTACTTATAGACGTTCTCTTCTAAAACATCATTTAGAAAAGCAGTCATGACACCCAACCACCAGATATCGTAGTCATGGTATGTAGCCGTGGCAAGTAGGATCTGGATGGACTTAAGCATAGCTACTTGAAAAGGTTTCATCATGATCCACGCCTGGTCGATGACGAAAAAGCTTTAACAAGTCTAGCTTTGAAAGTCTCAACTTTTCCATCTACACCAAGTAATCTTCTCAAGATATACTTGCTCCTGATGGGGATTTAACCCTTCAGATATTGCAACCAAAGTCCATACTTTGTTGGTGTACATGGATTCCATCTCAGATCGCTAAACATCCAGCCATTCTTACAGAGTCTTACTCTCGATGGCCAGCTCGAAGCTAGTTGGGTCATCATCTCATGATGCAATCCTCGCTCCCACTGTCATAGAGAAACCGAAATATCTCTCAGGTGGGTGAGGAACCCTACTAGATCGGCGGAGAGGCTGAGGTTCGTTGGTATCTACTGAATCATCTGGTTCTACCAAATCATCTTCTGTTGTTTGTATAGTTGGAACCTTTCCAGTTGTACATAACAGATCTTGCCTCGAGCTTGTCCGGATTTTGCTTTTAGACATAGGCCGGACAACCCCAAATCTTAACTATCTTAAGATATGGGCTCTTCCCTTTCCATATCACATATGAAATGGTAGGCAATTGATTTGATTGGAACCCTATTCAATAGGTATGCAGCTTCTCAAGTGCATAACTCCTAAAAAGGAAAAAGGTAACTCAGTAGTACTCATCATAGAGCACACCTTATCATATAGGGTGTGATTGATCCGTCCTGATATACCATCGTACTATGGTGTATACAGAGGAGTAATGCTGAGAGAGAATCTCATTCTCCTTTAGAATAGTCCAGGATTTCCGTGCTCAAGTATTCTTCTCCTTGATCTCATCATAGGACATAATACTTATACCCGTATTGGTTCTCTACTTCTAACTTATATTCTGTGAATATCTCAAAAGGTTCGTACTTGTGTTTCAACAGGAACATATGTCTGAATCTTGAGAGATTATCAGAGAATATAATGAAGTATAAAGAACCAGTCCTGGTATGTGTAGACAGGAGACCTTACATACATCATCATGTATCAGTCCCAAGAGTTCACTAACTCTTTCTCTGTTTCCAGTAAACAGAGCTATGGTCATCTTATCTCTGTGACATGACTGGCGAGTTTCATAAGATGTAAATTTAAACTGATTTAAATATGCATCTTTATGTAACTCTAGCTAGTCGGGTCACATTGATCTGACCTAGTCTACAAAACCTCAAGAAGGAATCGTTCAATTCTGAACTCTTCCTCTTGTGTGTGTTCCATATACTTAGAACTGCAGTTTGATTTAGAACATCAATGCTTTTAGATAACGTGCCTGATCCGATCAACTTTTGATATAGGAAATGTTCAAAACATTATCCAACAATACAAAATTTTATCATTTCTTTACTAATAAAGAGATAGATATGATTTTGTATATTAGGTTCGGTATCTAATAACATTCGTTCAGAATCAATGTATTGGTAATACAGGGTGACAGTGACCGACAGACTTGGCTGCAACACTTGCCCCGTTTTCTGCCTCATGAAACTTATCACCCGTTCTCAGTTCTCTACCTTTCTGTAGCCCTATGTAACAGATTACATATCTGGGATCCTGATCTGGTATCATATACCCAGGACGTAAAGTATACTGAGAAACAGCTCTTTGTAATGAACACACCCGAAGATGATGCATCATCATGCACTCTCCTCGTTTGGGCGGCACGGGAAATCTGGTATTCCCCAATTTCCTGCTCTGTCTTATAACAATTATAAGTTGGAGCGGGACCAACGTTCCCCAGCTCAGTATAACAAGCGGGTTCGGTCAATATTCCGTATTATTATCTTGATTAAGGCGTGATATGGTCGCTACCTGGAGAGAGAGAGAAGAAAACACTCAGCGTGCGCTCTGTCAAGAATAGATTGGTTTTTATTTTATCTAATCAGGATGGCTCCCACTGCTTTTTATCAAATCTTCCTTCAAACCCTAAAAGGAAAGACTAGCCGGGATTAATTACACACTACAAGTTCGCCAATCTTTCAGCCAGGCCAGTGTCGGTACTTTGAGGGAGGTCCCCCGTGCTTTCGCACGAACCTAATTAATGTAAACCTCGTTTTCCCAGAGGCGTAACCCCGTTGACACCTTTCTAGACACCTACTTGATCAGCTAATTGTAATGTATAAAACTCTCCCACGAGTAACTCTTACTCGCAGCGGGTATCGGGATCCAACTATCTCATAGAAGGTATGCAATCTCATTGCAAATTTCAACACTTGAAATTCCCGATAATATTTTGCCCCGAACGATCTATGACCTTGACAAGGTCAACAAACCATAGACCGCAAGTCAAGTTCAACCCGTCATTTCTTGATTGAATCAAACCCACCCGCACGACCCTTGACAAGGTCAACAAGGCCGCACGACTACCCTAACCCAATCTGCATCATATGCATAAGCAGATAAATACTGGTTAGCTACCGCACACTGCGCCTTGACAAGGTCAACAAACGCAGCACGAATACTAAACAGGATTTATCTGAAATGACGGAGGGCTACGACAGGTTTTTCTGAAAACCTATTGCGTAATGAACTTGATATCGTTGTAGAATCAAATGATTTTAAAATGGAGTGATTTTGAGGCTTTTCTAGTTTTGCTAAAGGAGTCACTCCCGGTGAAGGGATCGTCGGTCCTTTCCTCGTCGAATGAGGTGCGGGATATATCATATATATCACTGTGCAAAGCAACAACTCTTAAAAGCAATCAAAAGACAAACCGAGTGTGTAGCATCTGCCAGTTATTGCTAAAGGAGTCACTCCCGGTGAAGGGATCTCGGTCCTTTCCTCATCGAATAAGGTGCAGGATATATCACATATACCGCTATGCAAAGCAAGAACTGTAGCTACCTGTTTTATTTTGAAATTCAATTCTACAACATCTTAGGTTTCTTTTATTTCATTAATCACATTAATGAAGTCCCATCATTTAAGTACCTAATCATCACAGATAAATACGACGTACACTTATGCCATCCGCATTCGCCTCGATGTCCCCTCGTGCACCGTTAGGTTAGGTAACTAACGGCAGAGCGGGGCAGGGCTAGCGCGAGTGTAAAACATAAGTAACGTCTATATAATATATCATATATACTTTATACTGTATCTATCACAGAACATCACATGATCACATCACAGATATCGCAGCAGAAGAAACATATGAAATATTGGATATACTAGGACGTCCGTGTTTTCAATACGAGCCAGTACAAAACACGGATTCCACGGTCGTGATGAATAGCCAAACCCATACCCCTAGACCCCTACGAGAGCGGCAAGCAACCCTACCAATTTTGGAGTTAGGAGACCCGGACTCGACTCCTCGAGTTGGTCTCCCACTGGACTCCAGAACCCGGTTACTTATGCCCTCCTTCTTGGGTCTATCCTAGTGCGGAAAAGTAAATAATATACAAACGGTGACAACTTCCGCAACCTGGAAGCGCCCCAATAAAAGAATATTACATACAAGTTTTTACATGAATGAAAATGAAAAACACTCATCTCACATAAAAAAAACCGGCTATTCAAACACGACGATCCAATATAACATATCCAACAACACATAACATCACATGTCATCAATGTAAGTAAATATGCGCATCCCAATTGTCCTTGACATATAGCAACGAAACCGGCGATATCACATATTACACTTACGGTCACAGAAAAGAAAGTGTAAAACTACAACAGTTGGAATCCGCAATCTGCATAGACATCGCATGCCTAATCAAATGAATACCTTAGACATCACATGCCTAACAATTATAAACCCCGCATTTTAGTCTCTTTATCGAAAACACTTTTCAATATCAAGTCGGGTAATTCAACAAGATTCCCGACATCCTGATCGAATACTCGTCGTAAACTTCAGTAGACGGCTGCACCCCTGATACCGTCGACGAAGTGCACCAAGACGGAACACCGCTGCCGCGAGCACCCGGACGGATGCTTTCGGCAACGGGGTTCTCCTACAGTCACTTGGTCGGGGCTATGGAGTGAGGCTGTCTATTAAGTTTATCCGGCGAGTATCCGCGTACGCTACGTGATTGCGACGGACTTTTGATCACATCAAAATTCCGTGGCAACCGATCAAGTGAGACTAAACTGCTATGTTTATAACATTCATTCAGTTATCTCATAACTATTGTGAATTCCAATTATTGTATCCCATTCCAGATAAATAGAAAATGTTAAACTTTCCGATCGAACATTCTAACACCCAAGTTTTCCCGATACAGATCAACACATGAAACTAGCCTAACAACATTCAGTTCGTACCTCAGTACCAACGGTCCAGCCGTAGAAGGGTCAAGCCAACGCCTCACATGTGGCACGCCGTACTGCCCCAAACCCGAAGGTTCAAAGGGCAGTTCAAGACGGTCACATAATCGAGTTAAGGTTTGTTGTCTTCTAGAGGGACCATCGCGTTACTTGCACTACTTAGAACGTCGTTAAACCACGGAAAAATCCAACACTTAGAAATTTCCCGACAGGGGAAAAATTGGGTATTTATATCCGGTCGAACTTTTTAACATATTCTTAGATTTATCCGGAAATACACAAAAGACGAAATTTGATAATCCGATCGAAATACCGAATCCCCAAAACAACTGCAGAAAATTCAACTCTTGAATAAAATTTAAAAACATCCAGAGAACTCAACACTGAAAATTGAGAATTACTGTGAAGTTTAAAATTCACAAAACGACAAAGTAGCCGCGCATCCGCCGCACGAGCCAAGCTCGTGCCGCGGATCCACGGCACTTTGATTGATTTACTGCATCGAATTTCACAGTATTTCTTATATTATCCTGCTGATTTATCTGCATATTTTTAATATGGAAAAAGACCAGATTTTAAAAATTGGACAGAGAGCATGTTTGATTCGGGGTTTCGGGTTCGTTCGGACTTCAAATTCCGTCTAGACTTTGCCTAAGGCTCTAGCTAGGCTCTGATACCACTGTAGGGTTCCTAGGCACGCTAGTGAGGTCTCACAAGCCATCAACCATAGCAATTTCAAAAATTATGGTGCCGAGAAACCCTAAACTACGGATCGTCGGCTAGAAGCTTAGGCAAAAAAGAACTAGTTAACAATTAACTACAAGATACGGAAATACAACCTTTGTAGATCCGGTGCTCCACCTCCATAGCTCCGCAACGAGGTCCTCTCTGCTGTCCAAATCAAATCCGGGCTCTAGAGTCGGCTTCGTCGGAGAAAAAGGAAGCTAGGTCGTCGATGTCCATGCCGAAGATGATCTACGTCGAGACATCGCTAGATCAAGCTCACAACTTCACCAAGTCAAGAAACTTGTGAAGTAAACACACTCTACTACTTGGCAAGAGGTAGAGGATGAAGAAATAGGAAGTGGGTAGACTTTAGTTTTGGATTTCTAACTCTTTTCCAACAATCACCATTGATGGAGCTTGGTTTTCTTCACTTGAAGAATGAAGAAGATGAAGAAGAATATTATGATAAGTTAATTAAACACAATAGAAAAATCAAAACTTATCATAATGTTAACTAGAGTTAAGTGTAGAGAATGAATCATGGTTAGTGGGAATGGTTAGGGTTAAGGATGAGATAAGAATGGTTGACTTGATCAAAGATTCATGAAGCTTCAACTAAACTCCAAAATAAGCCACCATTCTTTTCTCCTCTTTTCCAAAATGAATAAACAAATAAATAAATGAATAAATAAAGGAAATGAAATCCTAACCATTCTTTTAACCATGGTTTAATTCTTTGCACTTAACCAAGTAATCATGTATCATCAATCATGATACAATCAAATGCACAAAATCATATCGCATATGTAATGCGCACACCCGAGTGAGAAAATCCATTTAAAGTGAACCAATACTAGTTAATGCAAAGCAATATATCAAATATATAATTATACATTAAATCATTAAATCAACACTTGATTCAATGATCCGGTCATGTCGCACACAACCGACTAGTATACAATGTATCGGCTTAGCAAATCAACGCTTGAATCGATAACTAGGTTATATCGCATACAACCATTCGATACATTCATCGCGAGAATGGAATACGGTATCACATACTCGCATTATTCTCGGTCCCGCACATATCTCATATGCGCTCCTATTTCGTTTCGCTTGAGCCAGGAAACCTCTGTGTAGGACTCTAAAGACTCGTCAATACGCCGGCAGCGGATGATGATCATATCAAACACCCACAAGCCGCAAGCGGTCTGCTAAACGTAACGGCCACCCGGGTATTGAGCGATCTGAAGATCGACGAGCAAGCCCGCTCACACTCCAGTGAATCCGACCAGTAACACTACCGTACAGTCCGGTCTGATCGTCTGATATGTCGCATATCTTGCCTAGGGGTGGTAAACGTCAGACCCCAATAGCTCGATAAGTCGTGTCGATATGAGGCTCATAACGGGTCGAGAAACTACTGGTAACACTTACCAGCAATTCTCTGAGCAGCCCTGGCCAGGGACTTCCTGTTATAGCCAATCGAACACAGTGCAACATCAACTCCCTATACCGGGAGAGACGAATCCCCTCCTATCGCTCATTGCCTCTATGTGACTCGGGACTGTACCCAAAAACCACCGTTTTGCACGCCCTCTTGGACGTGGTAAGATGGAAATCAAAGCACAGTGGGAACCACACAAGACTCTATGACGATCTCGGGTCAACAGACTACTCTGTACCAGTGTCACCAGAGAACTGCCATCTGACGTGAGGTATAATACCATCTGGGAGTTCTCGGCGAGTCCGTCCAGTGTACCCAGTCTCTACTGAGCACCCGTATATCATCTCTGATGTCAAACACCGATGGATATGGGATCATCCATCGCCCATCTATATTGGTCGAGAAGGTATACGCTAGTCTACTCTGGTATATCGATGCCCCGTCTCGACATACCCTCGACTAGGGACTTTGAAGGATGTACTTATGGACTACCATGTCCCCACTAGTATGATCCGCATCATAGTCCAGGTAGTCAAGTACAGATCCTAAGGGCTTTACCAACATGTAACAGAGAGACAATCAGTATACACGTTAAGGTAAAGAGCAACCAGATAGCATACTATCATGTCGAGCAAGAAAGTCCTCCATATATATGTCCCAGCATCCACTACAATATACATCCAATGTACAGTAATGGCCTCTAGGGCATACATATAACTAACAAATCCAACAAGTACAACAAAAGAACAAGAACAAGGATACCTGACAAATCTGCACTGGACGCCCGTGCGTCCGGATGAGTAGAAACAAACTCTCGTGTCTGCCTTCTACCTGGAACTGGCTGAAATCCTCCACTCTGCGGTATAGCTGTCTCGCGACTACGTGGCTCAGTACAAACTCGAACCCGATGATCCAAACTCCCGCACCGATAACACCCGGAAGAAAACTGCTGACCATCCTGGGGATAAGAGC
Organism: Agapanthus africanus; assembly: GCA_030015575.1. Lineage (NCBI taxonomy): Eukaryota > Viridiplantae > Streptophyta > Magnoliopsida > Asparagales > Amaryllidaceae > Agapanthus > Agapanthus africanus. The sequence continues at coordinate 63,450,046 of JASDDO010000029.1, forward strand.
TAGACGACTGTCCTCGCCTCAAGCCTCTTGTACTCCCATGCCGTGCACGAAACCTGTCACGACGACTGAACCTCTGTCCCTAGACTGGCACACCTGTACGGGTCCTCCACCGTCCTGGAACTCGCAAAGTCTCTGGAATACGTGTCTCGTCGACTGGGGTTACATCCACTGGTGCTATGTAAGTGACAGACTGCTGCATGCTGATCCCAAGGAACAACTGAGTAACTGGGGTGACAACCTCCTGTCGCTGTGCTCGAATGGCATCAACCAATGATCTCATTGTCTGGCGCAAGTCCTGCATCTCTGTCACAAGCCTAGCGAGTTGATCTGTCGAAGGCAGATCCTTCTGCACCTGTGCAACAAGAGTGCCATCCTGGTCAGTGCTCGTCTCACCCGAGCTAACTCTGACCTCGGCCCTCGCTGCATCACTCTGAGTCCCCATAGTCATCGGCGGCAAGGCTATAAATATAGATAGGATTCGATAAGAACAAGGAAATCGAATCACAAGGATATGAATCATCAAGGAAGGAATTTCAAGCAATTTGTACTTAGGCACTTTAGGCGAAATACTGCATCGTGAGTATGCTGCAGACATACACACACTACGTTACTCCTCTTAGGTTACCTACTCCATCATACCAAGGTCATCCTACACTCCGAAAGGTAAAACCACGCTCTGATACCAACTTTGTCACGACCCGAAAATTGGCACATGATGGCCCTAATACTACGCAACGCCTCCAGACGTAACCCAGTAAAAGAAAGCCAAAACCCAGAAATCTAAACCATAAAAATACGGAAAAGATAATAAAAGTTTTGGAAATATTTGAAATCACAACCCAAATTCTTTAAAAGAGTCCACTTTTTCTTTAAAATTTTGGCAGCACCCCCTTTGTAAAACAAGCCCCCAAAAAGGGTACAACATAAATATAAAGTAAAGCATCCCAAACGGGAGCAAAATCCACGCCCAACGGCGGAAAACAACACCACAACAGATATACGACGCCGTAGCGAAGAAATAAGAGACAAAAGAAAGGAAACTGTATAAAAGACAACAAATCCAGAATAATATACAATATCATCCTCACCAAGTCTCTAAGTCACAACATACTGGTAGTAGATGGAGAGTACAAGATACAACGAATATACAATACAATCTCAGATAACCACTAAACCCACCTGGGCAAAACTGCACACTATCAGGCGAAGTGGAATCCGCAGCCAAAAGATGATAGATAGGTGAATAGCCAGCCTCGACTACTTTGGGGAAAACACCTGCAATACCTGTGGCACAACGGGGGTGAGTTGCCAACTCGTGAATAGTAAATAACATATGCAGGTAATCGTAAGAATGTACGTACAGCATGAATCTAATATATGACAATTCAGTAATAACAGGTCATATGAGTACGAAATAATGGAAAGTACACTAGCAAGTACCACCAATATATAAAGCAATAATGATATGACAACAGTATGCAATAATCATGCACTGGGGATATGAGAAAGTAAATGTGCAACACTCATGAAGGTACACTCACAGGTACTCCTAATACATGGAACAGTGCACAAATATATAAAGGTGAGGTATGGAGTGAAATATGTCATTTCCAAGGAATCCTGACATCGTGGTAGGATCAAAATCCAGCAAGACAAATCAAAATCCCAATTCCTCAAATCAGCCCCCAAATTGGCTCTCATATCATCTAAGTGTCACATCTCCTCAACTGCACAATATCAAGTATATCTCGCATATGTATCGAATGTACATCATCAAGTAGATCTCACATATCTAGTATGTACTATATCAGGTATATCTCACATATATCAAATGTACACCATCAAGTGGATCTCACATATCCAGTATGTACAATATCAGGTATATCTCACCTATATCAAATGTACAACGGCAAGTGGATCTCACATATCTCGTATGTACAACATCAAGTATATCTCACATATATCAAATGTACAACATCAAGTGGATCTCACATATCTCGTATGTACAATATCAGATATATCTCACATGTATCAAATGTACAACAGCAAGTGGATCTCACATATCTCGTATGTACAATATCAGGTATATCTCACATGTATCAAATGTACAACAGCAAGTGGATCTCACATATCTCGTATGTACAATATCAACATCCAATCCCAATGAATCTCTTATATCCCAAATCAAATCTCCAGCATAGCTCTAACATCCTAAATACAATGAAATAAATAAATATGATGAGGGCAATACACATATATTAGCGTCCCATTCCACTAATATTGGTGTAAGGGAATATATAACAGCGGCCCAATCCCCTGTTATATATACAAAAGAGTAATTAGAAATATCATGAAACCAATGTGTCAAGCATCGACACAGAAATACTGATCCATCAGGTGCTGTCTCCATGACTGGCCCCCTGATAAGTACGTATCATACGCTATCCCGAGAGCTCGAGTGCCTAGCTCTGACCCTCGCCTCTCGACGTATCCATACGCACATGACTCCCGTCGGTATCCACTCGATAGCCGATGAGTCATTGGTCCTGTCACCGGAAAGTATGGTTCCCCTAAGCCTCATCGCCTCCACCGCGACGTCAACTCACACTGCGACAACGTTCTTGCTTCAGGGTACCTCCGGGCCCCACCATGTACCCGTACACGGATCCCTCCTTTCCTCGCGTAGGGTATATATATCAGCACCGATAAATCTCATGGTGGCTGCTAAAATATCATATCAAGGAAACCGGGTTTTTCAATGTATGCATAATTTCATGAACTACCACGGTCCCCAAATCCAGAAAACATCATGAAAAATCCATATAACAATGCGATAATCCATGAATAAAGTATACGCAACATGTAAACTGTAATGAAAGCGTATAAAAGAACAGCATAGCTATAATCAGATATAAATGAACACATGAATGGTATCAGAGCTGGTTCCTCAATAGTAGGTCTGTGGTTCGAGGACGAACTATTGTTCTAAGTGGGGGAGAATGTAATACCCCAGGTATTATCTGGTATACCCATTTATACCAGATAAGCATGGGGACCCACTGTAGAACATGGGGAATCTTCGGAATACATTCCGAAAGAGGTCAAGACCTGTACTATAAATGGAATGATACCCCTCTTCAATACAGAGGCGCCCTTTGGATGAATCGGAACTCCGGAGTTTGAAGAACTCCGTAGTTAAGCATGCTCGGGCCAGGGAAGTCCTGGGATGGGTGACCTCCTGGGAAGTAGCCCCTGGTCGGGTCCGATTAGCTCCAAAGGACAAAATCGTACGGCTTCAGCCAGAGCGGACAATACTCTCTGTATTGGGGGTGGGTCGTGACAGTAACTAGAAATTCGATCGGAGAAAAAGTCGCGAAACGAACCCGTAAAATCAACTTTCTGTCGAATTTTTCCTCTGTTCCAAAAATAATAAATCTTGGCCTAAAATTCGACTCAAGGTTTTTATATCTCACTGTAGAAAAATGGTCCAGAGAGCCCATCAACGCGCCGCGGAACCGCGGCGGAGCTTGCTCCCGCCGCGGATCCGCGGCCGAGTTGACTCGGCCGTGGACGATTTTCCTTGCAGTGTGGTTCTAGGGTTGTTTTGGGAATTTTACAATATGATTTTTCTGCCCAGATTTTCCAGAAAGCAAAATTTGTTTTTGGGGCTTAAAAAAACCGTATTTTGATCGAGTTTCTAAAGACTTAAGCTAACGGGTTTATTTCTGTGATGTGATATATGTATTGAACGTCCGCTAATCGGTATACGTCGATTAGTGGGGGTTATACATATCTGTGATCTGTAATTTTGATGGTATGTGTATATGAATTCATTGGATTGTCGCGGGTGAATAGCCGGGGGGTTGTGAGATGAGAGTTTTCTTTTCTTTCAATTCATGTAAAATATGTAAATTGATGTAATATTATTTGTATGACCGCACAACCGGGTCGGGGTTGTAGCCGTTATTGTATAATTTCTTTTTACTGTTTTTGCTCCTAGGATAGAACCAAGGTGGGGTGCACAAACTACCGGGTATCTCGAAGTGCCGAGTGGCCTACTCACGAGTTGAGGGAGGTTGCTTCGCTTCGGGTACTTGGCGGGTAGTTTGCCGCACCCGTAGTGGCCTAGGGTGGGGTTTTGCTATTCACCACGACCGTGTAATCCGCTTTTCGTTACAGGCTCGTATGAATTGCGGATTCCTAGTATATCCAATGTGTTCATCTGTGATCTGGAATGGATATCATTGCAATATATCTATATATGATATTATTTAGGCGTTGCTTATGTTTTGCATCCGCGCTAGTCCAGCCCCCGCTCTGTCGTTAGTTAAGTAACCTAAAGGGTAATGACGGGGCCCCGTGGCGAATGCGGATGGCATAAGCGTACGTCATATTTTTGTTGTTTTCTGCAATGGTAGGATTAAATGATGGGACGCATTAAAATTAATGCAAGAAAAATAAACCAAGTAAAAGTCGTTGGAACAATTTCAAAAACCACTCGGTTTCTTTTCAAAAATAACTTTTAAAACGCGGAGCTTAAGCCACTCCTTTTAAAAGCTATCTGGTTCCTTCGATTATATCAAGTTCACTACGTTCAAGGTTTCGCCAAAACCATTCGTAGCCCTCCGTCGTTTCATATGAATATTCAACAGTATTCAAGCTGTGTTTGTTGGCCTTAGTCAAGGCACAGTGTTTGGTAGCTGGTGGATATTCATATGTTGCATAGATAGATGCGTTGGTTTGGGACAGTCGTATTACTTTGTTGGCCATAGTCAAGGGTATATACGGGTGGGTTGAAATTAACCTGGACAACAACGGGTAGAACTTGACATGTGACTTATGATTTGTTGGCCTTAGTCAAGGTCATAAGAGCATGGGGCAAAAATCCACATCGGGAGTTTCAAAGGAACTGAAACTTGCTAGCGCTGCATACCATTTGAAGTGTGATGATTCTGGTAGGATTCCTTCAGTTTTGTCACGCGATGATATTTGGATCCCGATCCTACTGTGATATATGCTACTCCTCGGGAACTTTCTCACTTAACGATCAATGCTATAAACAAAGTAGGTGTCTAGAAAGGTGTTAGCGGGGCGACGCCCACAGGGAAAAGAGGTTATTTAATTAAGGAACTTCGCGAAAGCGTTGGAAAACCTCCCTCGAAGTACCGACACTGGCCTGGCTGAACGGTTAAGCAAGTATTGTACGGTGAGATTGATCCTGACTAATTCTTCCTTTATGGTTTGAGGAGGGATTCGAGAGACAGTGGGAGCCATTCTGTTTATATAAATTAAAAACCAATCTAAACTTGCAAGAGCATCATGCTGAGTGTTTTCTTCTCTCTCTCTTAATTGCAGCGACCCAGTGACCACACCTAGGTTACATCTAGATAATAAAATGACTGAACCTGACTGTTATGATTGGCAAAGGTCTGTCCAGATGTCCATTATCCATGACAAACTGGGACACCTCATAACTAATCTAAACCCTGCCGTCTCAGGACCAATTTCCCCTGTCACGGATATTGATATCCATAAGACATCGGAAAAAGACTGTGCAAAAGCCAAGTGCCTCATGTTAGCCTCAGTTGATGGTGCATACCAGAGGCAGCACGAGAAGATGGACTCAGTTTCTATCTTCCTCCATAACAAAGATTTATATGGAGAGCAATCTCGTATCGCAAGATATGAGACCTCGAATGAATTGCTTCAAGCAAGGTTGGCTATCGGGTCATCTGTAAAGGGCAACGTCCTTGCAGAGACCAGCTATTTTGAGCTCATGGACCTGCAGACCACGTTGGAGAACGGGTCAAGTACTGAATTGATTCTACAGTCCCTGCCCTCTGCTTATACCCTGAAGGAAACCAGGGACGAAGAAGGAAAAGGAAGGGCAAAAGTTTCGGGACTGGATGTAGTTAAAGAGGGACGTTCCTATTGTAACGGGAATGAACATTGGCAGAAGGATTGCAGGGCTTGCAAAGCCAGTAGCCAGAATTCGAAGCATGTTGTGGCTTCGGCTTCGGGCGTGTTCTTAATAGAGAACTGTATGTCAGTTAACCCTACTTCCTGGGTATTGGATACCGGATCAGGATCTCATATCTGTAATTCGTTACAGGCTCTGAGAAACCGTAGGGTTATCAAGAAAGGTGATATGACTCTCAGGGTTGCTAACGGAATGAGCATGTATGCTGAATCCGTAGGGGAATATCATTTAGGACTGACAACTGGGCAGATATTGATTCTGCGTGACTGTTTTTATGTACCAGGTGCGACTTATAATATCATTTCTGTATCCTTACATTCTAAGGAAGGATATAATTTTACTTGTGTAAGCGATGTAGTAAACATCCACCTAAATCAAGTTCTGATTGGGTCAGGTACATTGAAAAACGGTATATGCGTTTTGAATCAAGCTCAGGTCTTCAAAGTCCAGAACACACTTAAAAGAAAGTCTCCAGAATTAAATCAGGCTTTCTTATGGCATTGTAGACTGGGTCACATCAATGAGACACGGTTGACAAAGTTACATAAAGAAGGATACTTGGATCCGTTCGAGTACCAGTCTTATGCCACTTGTGAATCTTGTCTCATGGGAAAGATGACAAAGACTCCGTTCACTGGACACGGAGAAAGAGCGAGCGAGCTCTTGGGACTCATACACAGTGACGTGTGTGGTCCAATGTCTACACATGTGCGAAGTGGTTATTCATACTTCATTACTTTCACAGATGATTTCTCTAGGTTTGGACATGTCTTCTTGATGAAGCATAAATCCGAAGCCTTTGAGAAATTTCGGCAATACAAGAATGAAGTTGAAAAACAAACAGGCAAAAGTATCAAGACACTAAGATCTGATCGAGGTGGAGAATACTTAAGTGCCGAATTTCTGGGCTACTTAAAAGAGAATGGAATTCTCTCTCAGCTTACTCCTCCATACACACCACAACACAACGGTGTATCGGAAAGGCGGAATCGAACCCTATTGGATATGGTTCGTTCCATGATGTGTAAGGCTGAGTTACCGCGATCCTTCTGGAGTTATGCACTAGAAACAGCTGCATATCTTTTGAACCAAGTTCTTACTAAGTCAGTGCCAAACACACCATATCAAATGTGGAGTGGGAAGAAACCCTGCCTTAAACACTTTAAGATATGGGGGTGTCCAGCTTTTGTTAAAAAGCAGCATGCGGACAAGCTTGAGGAACGCTCAGTACAGTGCAAGTTTGTGGGATACCCGAAGAACTCCAAGGGGTATCTTTTCTATTACGAAGAGGAGCAAAAAATCTTTGTTTCTCGTCATGCCCGCTTCTTGGAAACTGAGTTTTTAGAAAATCAGATAAGTGGTAGCGCAATAGAACTGGAAGAAATTCCAGAACCACAAGCTATTACTGAAACCTTAGTAGAACCAAAAGGTTCAGGGGAACCGGACATTCCTGCGCCGCTCCGCAGAAGTAGTAGGCAGTCTCATCCGCCCGAGAGATACTTCGGTTTTGTCATAGACGGGGATAGAGACGATTGCACAGTTGATTATGATAAGCCTACTAGCTTCCAGCAAGCCATTCAGAGCGGTGACTCAGTAAAATGGCTGGATGCAATGCGGACCGAGATGGAGTCCATGTAAACCAACAAAGTTTGGACTTTGGACTTTGCTCCAAAAGGGGTAAAACCCGTAGGCTGCAAATGGATCTTCAGAAAGAAGATTGGTGTAGATGGGCAGGTTGAAACCTATAAAGCAAGGCTTGTTGCAAAAGGTTTTCGTCAAAGACCTGGTTTGGACTATGACGAGACCTTTTCTCCGATAGCTATGCTCAAATCTATTCGGATCCTTCTTGCCATTGCTGCCTTCCACGATTATGAAATCTGGCAGATGGACGTAAAGACGGCTTTCCTAAATGGAAATTTGGAAGAGTGCGTCTATATGGATCAGCCAGAGGGATTCAATCAGAGTGGGAGCAGCGGTAAAGTGTGCAAGTTGCACAAGTCCATCTATGGACTGAAGCAGGCATCGCGGAGTTGGAACATCTGCTTTGATGATACTGTCAAAGAATTCGACTTTGTCAAAAACCCAGATGAACCATGCATTTACAGTAAGATTGTAAGGAGAAATGTGGTATTCCTCGTCTTGTACGTCGATGACATTCTCCTAATAGGAAATGATATTCCTATGCTACAATCAGTCAAAGGATTCTTGTCACAGAGGTTCTCCATGAATGACCTGGGCGATGCCAACTACATTCTGGGGATCCAGATCTATCGTGATAGATCTAAAAGGATGTTGGGACTTTCACAGTCCAGGTACATCGACACCATACTGAAACGATTCAGTATGGAAGAATCCAAGCGTGGTAATCTACCGGCTTGTCACGGAATCGCCCTCTCCAAAGAGATGTCTCCTAAGACTGATTTGGAAAGGGCTCGCATGTCATCAATACCCTACACATCTGCGGTAGGCTCTATTATGTATGCGATGTTATGTACCAGACCTGATGTAGCATACGCATTGAGCGTTGTAAGCCGGTATCAGTCGAACCCAGGGGAGAAACACTGGATAGCAGTGTTAGAAACCCGATCGAACCGAAACCCTAAACCCAAAATTGCTCTCTGTACATTTTTCAAATTTGTGGATTTTTGTATATTAAAAATATGCATAAAAATCAGCAGGGAATCCTAAAAATTACTGTGCAACACGTGTCCATGATTCAACAAGAGTGCGGCGGAACCGCGGGTTAGGAGACCCGGACTCGACTCCTCGAGTTGGTCTCCCATTGGACCCCAGAACCCGGTTTCTTGCCGCTCTCGTAGGGGTCTAGGGGTGTGGGTTTGGCTATTCATCGCGACCGTGGAATCCGTGTTTTATACTGGCTCGTATTGAAAACACGGACGTCCTAGTATATCCAATATTTCATATGTTTCTTCTGCTGCCATATCTGTGATGTGATCATGTGATGTTCTGTGATAGATGCAGTATATAGTATATATGATATATTATATAGACGTTACTTATGTTTTACACCCGCGCTAACCCTGCCCCGCTCTGCCGTTAGTTACCTAACCTAACGGTGCACGAGGGGACATCGAGGCGAATGCGGATGGCATAAGTGTACGTCGTATTTATCTGTGATGTTTAGGTACTTAAATGATGGGACTTCATTAATATGATTAATGAAAGAAAAGAAACCTAAGATGTTGTGGAATCGAATTTCAAAATAAAAACAGGTAGCTACAGTTCTTGCTTTGCATCGCGGTGTTCCTTATAGAACATCCTGCACCTTATTCGATAAGGAAAGGACCGAGATCCCTTCACCGGGAGTAACTCCTTTAGCAATAACTGGCAGAAGCTACACACACTCGGTTTGTTTTTGATTGCTTCTATAGTTTCTGCTTTACACAGTGATATATATGATATATCCCGCACCTCATTCGACGAGGAAAGGACCGACGATCCCTTCACCGGGAGTGACTCCTTTAGCAAAACTAGAAAAGCTTCAAAAACACTCCATTTCAAAATCATTTGATTCTACAAAGATATCAAGTTCATTACGCAATAGGTTTTCAGAAAAACCTATCGTAGCCCTCCGTCATTTCAGATAAGTACTAGTTAGTATTCGTGCTGCGGTAGTTTGGCATTCGTCAAGGCGTAGTGTACGGTAGCTAACTAGTATTTATCTGCTTATGCATATGATGCAGATTGGATTAGGGTATTTATAAGGCGTTGTTTGGCATTCGTCAAGGGTCATGCGGGTGGGTTTAATTCAATCAAGAAATGTACGGGTTGAACTTGACTAGTGGACTATGGGTTGTTTGGCATTCGTCAAGGTCATAGAACACTAGGGGCAAAATATTATCGGGAATTTCAAGTGTTGAAATTTGCAATGAGATTGCATACCTTCTATGAGATAGTTGGATCCCGATACCCGCTGCGAGTAATTGTTACTCCTGGGAGAGTTTTACACATTACAATTAGCCGATCAAGTAGGTGTCTAGAAAGGTGTTAACGAGGTTACGCCTCTGGGAAAACGAGGTTTACATTAATTAGGTTCGTGCGAAAGCACGGGGGACCTCCCTCAAAGTACCGACACTGGCCTGGCTGAAAGATTGGCGAACATTGTAGTGTGTAATTAATCCCGGCTAGTCTTTTCTTTTAGGGTTTGAAGGAAGATTTGATTAAAAAAGTGGGAGCCATCCTGATTAGATAAAATAATAACCAATCTATTCTTGCAAGAGCGCACGCTGAGTGTTTTCTTCTCTCTCTCTCCAGGTAGCGACCATATCACGCCTTAATCAAGATAATAATATGGATATTTGACCGAACCCGCTTGTTATACTGAGCTGGGGAACGTTGGTCCCGCTCCAACTTATAATTGTTATAAGACAGAGCAGGAAATTGGGGATTACCAGAATTCCCGTACCGCCCAAAGGAAGAGAGTGCAAGCTGATGCATCATCTTCGGGTGTGTTCATTATAAAGAACTGTTTCTCATTATCCTCTACGTCCTGGGTATTAGATACCGGATCAGGATCCCGCAAATGTAATCCGTTACATGGGCTACAGAAAGATAGAGAACTGAGAACGGGTGATAAGTTTCATGAGGCAGGAGACGGGGCAAGTGTTGCAGCCAAGTCTGTTGGTCACTGTCACCCTGTATTACCAATACATTGATTCTTAACGAATGTTATTAGATACCGAACCATATATACAAAATCATATCACTCTCTTTATTTGTAAAGAAATGATAAAATTTTGTATTGTTTGATAATGTTTTGAACATTTCCTATATCAAAAGTTGATCGGTTCAGGCACGTTATCTAAAAGCATTGATGTTCTAAATCAAACTACAGTTTTTAGTATATAGAACATACACAAGAGGAAGATTTCAGAATTGAACGATTCCTTCTTGAGGTATTGTAGACTAGGTCATATCAATGCGACCCGACTAGCTATGTTGCACAAAGATGCATATTTAAATCTGTTTGAATTTACATCTTGTGAAACTTGCCAGTTAAGTCACAGAGATAAAATGACCATAGCTCTGTTTACTGGAAACAGAGAAAGAGTTACTGAACTCTTGGGACGGTACATGATGATGTATGTAGGTCTCCTGTCTACACATGCCAGGACTGGTTCTTAATACTTCATTACGTTCTCTGATAATCTCTCAAGATACAGACATATGTTCCTGTTGAAACACAAGTCCGAACCTTTTGAGATATTCACAGAATATAAGTTAGAAGTAGAGAACCAAAATACGGGTATAAGTATTATGTCCTTTGATGAGATCAAGGAGGAGAATACTTGAGCACGGAATTCTTGGACTTTTCTAAAGGAGAATGAGATTCTCTCTCAGCATTACACCTCCGAATACACCATAGCACGTTGGTGTATCGGGGCGGAGCAATCACACCCTATATGATAAGGTGTGCTCTATGATGAGTACTACTGAGTTACCTATTTCCTTTTGGGAGTTATGCACTTGAGAAGCTGCAAACCTATTGAAAAGGGTTCAAATCAAATCAGTAGCCTACCGCTTCATATGTGATATGGAAAGGGAAGAGCCGATATCTTAAGTTAGTTAAGATTTGGGGTTGTCCGGGCTATGTCTAAAAGCATAATCCGGACAAGCTCGAGGCAAGGTCTGTTATGTAGAACTGGAAAGGTTCCAGCTATACAAACTACAGCAGGTGATTTGGTACAACCAAAGGATTCAGTAGATTCCAACGAACCTCAGCCTCTCCGCCGATCTAGTAGGGTTCCTCACCCATCTGAGAGATACTTCGGTTTCTCTATGACAGTGGGAGCGAGGATTGCATCATGAGATGATGACCCAACTATTTTCGAGCTGGCCATCAGGAGTGGGATTATGTAAGAATGGCTGGATGCTTAGCGATCTGAGATGGAATCCTTATACACCAACAAAGTATGGACTTTGGTTGCTATATATGAAGGGTTAAATCCCCATCAGGAGCAAGTATATCTTGAGAAGATTACTCGGTGTACATGAAAAGGTTGAGACTTTCAAAGCTAGACTTGTTAAAGGTTTGCATCATTGACCAGGTGTGGGTCATGATGAAATTTTTTCTAAGGATCTATGCTTAAGTCCATCCAGATCCTACTTGCCACGGCTACATACCATGACTACGATATCTGGCGGTTGGGTGCCATGACTGCTTTTCTAAAATGATGTTTTAGAAGAGAACGTATGTAAGTACACAGCCAGAGGGCTTCGTAGACAGTGGGAGCAGCGAAAACGTGTACAAGATGCTTTATAAGATAAAGCAGGCATCGCGGAGTTGGAACGTCTGTTTTGATGAAGTAGTCAAAGAGTTTGACATCATCAAAATGGTAGATGAACCTTGTATAAACAAAAAGGTAGTAGGGAGTATAGTGACGATCCTCGTAGAGTACGTGGATGACATGCTCTTGATAGGGAAGGAGTTTCCTATGCTACGCTCGGTCAATCTCCGCTTATCACAATGATTCTCCATATAGGATCAATATGATACCTCCTTAATCCTGAGTTTTGGATCTATTCGATAGATCTAAATGGATGTTCGGATTCTCACTAGATGTAGTGAGATGGTATCAATAGATCCTGGGGAGAATCACTGGAAGGGTTCCAGGGTGATAAGGACGACTGAAAGTCAGTCACAGGCATTGTCTTTACCCTCAGTAAAGGGACGGTATGTTGGAAGAATTCCAAGCTAGATACCGTGACATACTAGACGATATAGGCAGGATACATCGCTACTTAAGATGCTACCAAAGAGGCTGTTTGGGTGTATATTGGTTCATGAGATGAACTATGTGCCAACCATTGTGAGATAATGGAGTTGTGGCTTAGGCCAAGGAACGCCGGTCCCATCAGTGATCCAGACATATTCTAAGGCAGCGTCACCTGATCATGGAGATGGTTGATCTCCAGGGTGATCGAGGTTAGGAGAGCAGACGCAGAGGATAACACGGCGGATCCACTCACGAAGGCCTATTCCCAGAGAGAGATTTTTATGGGATGGTTGAGTATGAGATACTACAACCACTGCTATCAGATTGCCCTAGTGCAAGTGGGAGATTGTTAGTTATATGTATGCCCTAGAGGCCATTACTATACATAGGATGTATATTGTAGTGGATGCTTGGACATATATAGGGAGGACTTTCTTACTCGATATGATAGTATGCTATCTGGTTACTCTTTACCTTAACGTGTACACTGATTGTCTCTCTGTTACATGTTGGTAAAGCCCTTAGGATGTGTACTTGACTACCTGGACTATGATGCGGATCATACTAGTGGGGACGTGGTAGTCCATAAGTACATCCTTCAAAGTCCCTAGTCGTGGGTGTATCAAGACGGGGCATCGATATACCAGAGTAGACTAGCGTATACCTTCTCGACCCATATAGATGGGCGATGGATGATCCCATATCCATTGGTGTTTGACATCAGAGATGATATACGGGTGCTCAGTAGAGACTGGGTACACTGGACGGACTCGCCGAGAACTCCCAGATGGTATTATACCTTACGTCAGATGGCAGTTCTCTGGTGACACTGGTACAGAGTAGTCTGTTGACCCGAGATCGTCATAGAGTCTTGTGTGGTTCCCACTGTGCTTTGATTTCCACCTTACCACGTCCAAGAGGGCGTGCAAAACGGTGGTTTTTGGGTACAGTCCCGAATCACATGGAGGCAATGAGCGATAGGAGGGGATTCGTCTCTCCCGGTATAGGGAGTTGATGTTGCGCTGTGTTCGATTGGCTATAACCGGAAATCCCTGGCCAGGGTTGCTGAGATTTACTGGTAAGTGTTACCAGTAGTTTCTCGAAATGTTATAGACCTCATATCGACACGACTTATCGAGCCATTGGGGTCTGACGTTTACCACCCCTAGGCGAGATATGCGACATATCAGACGAACAGACCGGACTGTACGGTAAGTGTTATTGGTTGGATTCACAGGAGTGTGAGCGGGCTTGCTCGTCGATCTTCTGATTGCTCATTACCCGGGTGGCCGTTACGTTTAGCAGACCGCTTGTGGCTTGTGGGTGTTTGATATGATCATCACCTGCTGCCGGCGTATTGACGAGTCTTAAGAGTCCTACACAGAGGTTTCCTGGCTCAAGCGAAACGAAATAGGAGCGCATATGAGATATGTGCGGGACCGAGAATAATTCGTGTATGTGATACCGTATTCCATTCTCGCGATGAATGTATCGATTCGTTATATGCGATATAACCTAGTTATCGAATCAAGGATTGATTCGATAAGCCGATACATTTGATATTAGTCGGTTATATGTGATATGACCGGATCGTTAAATCAAGTGTTGATTTAATGATTTAATGCATAATTATATATTTGATATATTACTTTGCATTAACTAGTATTGGTTCACTTTAAACGGCTTTTCTCACTTGTTTTGTGCACATTGTATATGCGATATAATTTTGTGCACTAGTTTGTATCATGTTTGATGATGCATGCAAAATTGACTAAGTGTAAAGATTAAACCATGGTTGTGGAATGGTTAGGGTTTTGTTTTTACTTATTCATTTATCTTTTTAATTTAGATTAAAAAAGGAAATGGCAAAAGAAAACAAAATGGTTTCTTTCTTTCTTTCTTTCTTTCATGAAGCTTGTTGAAGCTTCATGAAGCTTTGACCAAGTGACCATTTTGTCTTCATGTTTAACCCTAACGATTCATCTAACCTTAGTCAATTCTCTACACTTGACCATGGTTTGCTTATGATAAGAATTGATTTTCTTTTCTATTGGAAAACTTATCATAATATTATCTTCTTCTTCTTCTTCTACACAAGAAGAAAAAGCTTGCTTCATCAATGGTGATTTGATGAAATCAAGTGAGAAATCCATTTCTAAAGTGAACCCACTTCCTATTTCTTCATCCTCTACCTCTTGCCAAGTAGTATAGGGTGTTTTCTTCACAAGTTTCATGACTTGGTGAAGTGGGAGCTTGATCTAGTGATGCCTCGACGTAGATCATCTTCGGCATCGTAGTCGATGACCTAGCCCGCCCATTTCTCCGATGAAGCCGATGCTAGAGTCTGGGATCCGATTAGTACAGCGAGGAGACTTCATCACGGAGCTATGGAGGTGGAGAACCGGATCTACAAAGGTTGTATTTCCGTTCTTGTAGTTAAGTTGTTAACTAGTTTCATTGTTTCGCCTCGACATCTAGTTAATGATCCGTATTAGGGTTTCTCGGCACTTGTAAAATTTGAAATTGGCATAGTTGATGCCTTGTGAGACCTCATGAGAGTGCCTAGGAGCCCTACAAGCAGTAAAGAACATTCTCAAGTACCTGAGAAGGACCAAGGAGATGTTCTTGGTGTATGGTAGAAAAGACCTCCAGATCGAGGCCTTTGCTGACTCCAGCTTCCAGAGTGACAAGGATGACTCCAAGTCCATGTCGGGTTATGTCTTTACCCTCAATGGAGGGGCGGTTTGCTGGAAGAGTTCCAAGCAGGAAACCGTTGCTGACTCAACTATAGAAGCGGAGTACATAGCTGCTTGCGATGCCGCAAAGGAAGCTGTCTGGATGAAGAAGTTCCTCACGGAGCTTCAGGTGGTTCCTACCAGTGTTGATCCAATACCGCTGTATTGTGACAACAACGGCGCTATAGCTTTAGCGAAGGAACCCAGGTCCCATCAGAAGTCCTGGCACATTTTTAGGCGGTACCACCTGATCAGGGAGATCGTAGATCGCCGGGATATCGAGGTGAAGAGAGTAAATACGGAAGATAACACTGCTGATCCACTCACGAAGGCCTTACCCCAGACTCAGTTCGAGCGGCTGATCGAGATGATAGGTCTTCGATACGCCAGTTCATGGCCCTAGTGCAAGTGGGAAATTGTTAGTGTATATGCCCTAGAGGCCATTACTGTATCATACTAATATGTATATTACTTAATGGAAGCTTGGGATATTCACCTTGTATTGACAATCTTGCTCAAAATGGTAGTATGCTACTTTGTTTGTTTCTGCTTTAATGTGTGCATGCGTTTCTTTTAGCATATCGCCTTTACACATTAGTGGGGCCCTTAGGATCTTTGCTTGATTACCAGCGTTGTGATGGCAGTCACACTCATGGGGGCTGGGTAATCAATAAGCACATCCTTATGCAGGTCCCTAGTTGCAGGACTATCGAGACAGGGCATTGATACTCCGGAGTAGACTAGCGTCTATGCTTCTTATCCCAGCTTGGGAGACGGTCTGTCCCACAGCCGTCAGTACGTCGTACTTGAGATAGTATGCGGGTGCTTGTTATGTTACGAGTACACTGGACAGGACTCGTCGGGAACTGTTGGTTGGTATTATACCTATCGTCAGTTATCAGTTCCCAGGTGACATGAGTACAGCTTAGTCCGCTGACTTGACACTGTCACTTCGCCTCGAGTGTATTCCCACTGTACTTTGATAACTACCCTACCACGGCTCAAAAGAGTCATGCAAACAGGTAGTAGTTGGGTGCAGTCCCGAAGCACTTGGAGGCAGTGACGGTTAGACAGGATTCGTCTCTCCCGGTATTGGGGGTTGACATCGCGCTGTGTCTAGGAGAGCCATTACACGAGTAGTCCCTGGCCAGGGTAAGCGAGATATACTGGTAGGTTTCCAGTGTTATCTCAGGGTGTTCTGGGCTACACTCCGACACGACTTGTACCGCTATTAGGGGACTGACGTTCACCACCCCCTAGGCCCGCCATGCGATGTATCATACGAACAGACTGGACTGTACGGAGATTGTCACATTCAGGCTCAGTAGGAGTTCAGATGGGTTTCACCTCATCCGTCTTCTTATCGGCATCTACCTGGGGGCCGTTACGCACAGCTAGTGCCGCTTGCGGTCTGTGGTTAAACCCACTGCCAGCGTAGTGTCGAGTCTTTAGAGTCCCACACAGAGAGCTATTCGCCTTTAGGCAAAAGAGTAGAGGTCGCATGGTTTTGCGACAGGGTTCGGTCACATCCGTGCTCTTGTGCACGTTTAGTGTCCGGACAGTTAACACTAGCGGGCTTTGGTTTAAGCCAGATCCTAGTGTACATTTTGGGATTGGTTTTATCTCGTTTGTATTCGTGTTTCTCGGAACGCGGATGCGGGTGTGTATGCATAGTTGACAGAGAGACAGAGGCAGAGGATTCTCATTAGGGTTGTTGACTGTTGACTATTGACTTTTGCTAAACCCTAATGAGAATAAGAAATATGATTAATGATAATATTAATTAAGTATTATAGTGACATGGTTGTTGAGGGGTTGACTTTGTTGACTTGGTTGACCGGTTGACTAGGTTGGACTAGTTGACCATCATCATTACAATGGTTGTCATTTCATGCAAAGACTTTTGCTTGCTTGTTGTGCTTTGCAAAATGAGTGCATGAAATGATAATGCCACTTGATATGATATGAACCATCACATAATACTCAATTATTATTATTATTATTATTCTTTTTTGGATTATGAGAGAGAGGTTGAGAAATGTATTGCTAATTCTCTCATTTCCTTTCTCTCTCTTGCTTGAGCTCTCCCTCTTCCTCTTGCTCTCTCTCTAGTTCATGGTTCACTTGTCTCATGTGTTGAGAAGCAAGAACCATTGAGATAAAACCCAACACACTCTTCTACTCATCCTAGTTCATAAGGTTTAGCAAACCAAGTGTTCTAGTTTCTTCAAGTTTGAAGAGAAGCCAAAAGGTAGAAGCTTTCGGGTGGATCCATCTTCGGTGCGAGGAGACGACGAGGTGAGGGCGATCCGGACACCGCAAAGAGTTGAAGACGAAGGAGTTCAAGAAAGGTATAACCCCCTAACCTAGTTGGTAAAACTTCTAGTTAGGTTGTTAGATGGTTGTTTAACAAAGATCCGTATTTTGAGTCCATGTTACCACCTGTAGAAAAATCGTTTTTCATCATTTCCGCAAGCCCGTAAGTACCGGGAGAGGTAGCATGGACTTACACACCCGCACCCGTGTTCAGAGGATCACGAATACAATGAGATAAAACCAATCCCAAGAAATATACTAGGATCTGGCTTAAAGCAAAGCCCGCTAGTAATAACTGCCCGGACACCAAACATACACAAGTGCACGGATGTGAACGAACCCTGTCGCAAAACCATGCGACCTCTACTCTGTTTTGCCCAAAGGGGAATAACTCTCTGTGTGGGACTCTAAAGACTCGAAACTACGCTGGCAGTGGTTTTAACCACAGCCGCAAGCGGTACTAGTTGTACGTAACGGTCCCCAGGTAGATGCCGATAAGAAGACTGATGAGGTGAACCCATCCGAACTCCTACTGAGCCTGAATGTGACAATCTCTGTACAGTCCGGTCTTTTCGTCTGAGAATATCGCATGGCGGGCCTAGAAGGCGGTAAACGTCAGTCCTCTAATAGCGGTACAAGTCGTGTCGGAGTGTAGCCCAGAACACCCTGAGATAACACTGGAAAACCTACCAGTATATCTCGCTTGCCCTAACCAGGGGCGACTATGTGTAATGGCTCTCCTAGACACAGCGCGATGTCAACCCCCAATACCGGGAGAGACGAATCCTGTCTAACCGTCACTGCCTCTAAGTGCTTCGGGAACTGCACCCAACTGCTACCTGTTTGCACGACTCATTTGAGTTGTGGTAGGGTAGCAATCTAAGAACAGTGGGAACACACTCGAGGCGAAGTGACAGTGTCAAGTCAGCGGACTATGCTGTACTCATATCACCTGGGAACTGATAACTGACGATAGGTATAGTACTAACCAACAGTTCTCGACGAGTCTTGTCCAGTGTACTCGTAACCTAACGAGCACCCGCATACTATCTCAAGTACGACGTACTGACGGCTGTGGGACAGACCATCTCCCCTGGTGGGATAAGAAGCGCATACGCTAGTCTACTCCGGAGTATCGATGCCCCGTCTCGATAATCCTACGACTAGGGACCTGTATAAGGATGTGCTTGTAGATTACCCAGCCCCCACTAGTGTGGCTGCCATCACAACGCTGGTAATCAAGCAAAGATCCTAAGGGCTCCACTAATGTGTATAGTCGATATGCTAAAAGAAACACATGCACACATTAAAGTAGAAACAAACCAAGTAGCATACTACTATTTCGAGCAAGATTGTCTATACAACTGTGAATATCCCAAGCTTCGATTAAGTAATATACAAACTAGTATGATACAGTAATGGCCTCTAGGGCATATACACTAACAATCTCCCACTTACACTAAGGCCATGTACTGGCGTATCGAAGACCTATCATCTCAATCAGCCGCTCGAACTGAGTCTGGGGTATCGCCTTCGTGAATGGATCTGCAGTGTTATCTTCTGTAGAAACCCTCCGAACCTCGATCTCCCGGCAATCCACGATCTCCCTGATCAGGTGATACCGCCTCAAGATGTGTCTGGACTTCTGATGGGACCTGGGTTCCTTCGCTAAACCTATAGCCCCGTTGTTGTCACAATACTGAGGTATTGGATCAACAATGGATGGAACCACCTGAAGTTCTGTCAAGAACTTCCTCATCCAGACGGCTTCTTTTGTGGTATCAGATGCAGCGATATATTCCGCTTCCATCATCGAGTCAGCAACGGTTTCCTGTTTGGAGCTCTTCCAACACACCGCCCCTCCATTGAGGGTAAAGACATTACCCGACATGGATTTGGAGTCATCCTTGTCACTCTGGAAGCTGGAGTCAACAAAGGCCTCCATCTGTAGGTCTTTTCCGCCGTAAACCAAAAACATGTCGTTAGTCCTTCTCAGGTACTTCAGAATGTTCTTTACCGCTATCCAGTGCTTCTCCCCAGGGTTTGACTGTTACCAGCTTACCACACTCAGTGCATAAGCTACATCTGGTCTGGTACACAATATCGCATACATTATAGAGCCTACCGCAGAAGCGTAGGGTATAATAGACATGCGATCCCTTTCCAAATCAGTCTTGGGAGACATTTCTTTGGAGAGGGTGATCCCGTGACAAGCCGGTAAATTACCGCGCTTTGAATCTTCCATACTGAATCTTTTCAGTATGGTGTCGATGTACCTGGACTGTGAAAGTCCTAATATCCTCTTGGACCTATCACGATGGATCCGGATCCCTAGAATGTACGAGGCATCACCCAGGTCTTTCATGGAGAACCTGTGTGACAAGAACCCTTTGACAGATTGTAGCATAGAAATGTCATTTCCTATCAAGAGAATGTCATCCATGTATAAAACGAGGAATACGACAGTTCGTGCTACAATTTTACTATAGATGCATGGTTCATCTGGATTTTTGATAAAGCCAAATTCTTTGACCGTCTCATCAAAAGAGATGTTCCAACTCCGCGATGCCTGCTTCAGTCCATAAATGGACTTAAGCAACTTGCACACTTTCCCGCTGGTCCCACTCTGAATGAAACCCTCTGGCTGGTCCATATAAACACACTCCTCCAAATATCCATTCAGAAAAGCGGTCTTTACGTCCATCTGCCAAATCTCATAATCGTGGAAGGCAGCAATGGCAAGAAGGATCCGAATGGATTTGAGCATAGCCGCTGGAGAAAAGGTTTCGTCATAGTCCAAACCAGGTCTTTGACGAAAACCCTTTGCAACAAGTCTAGCTTTATAGGTCTCAACCTGTCCATCTACACCAATCTTCATTTTGAAGAACCATTTGCAGCCTATGGGTTTTAACCCTTCTGGAGCAACGTCCAAAGTCCATACTTTGTTGGTGTACATGGACTCCATTTCGGTCCGCATTGCATCCAGCCATTTTACCGAGTCAACGCTCTGAATGGCCTGCTGGAAGCTAGTCGGCTCATAATTATCAATGATGCAATCCTCTCTATCCCCGTCTATGAGAAAACCGTAGTATCTCTCGGGCGGATGAGACTGCCTACTGCTCCGGCGGAGCGGCGCAGGAATGTCTTGTTCTTTCGAACCCTCTGGTTCTACTAAGCTTTCAGTAATAGCTTGTGGTTCTCGAATTTCTTCCAGTTCTATTGCGCTCCCACTTATCTGATTTTCCAAAAATTCAGTTTCCAAGAAGCAAGCATGATGAGAAACAAAAACCATTTGTTCCTCTGCGCAATAGAAGAAATATCCCTTGGAGTTCTTTGGATATCCCACAAACTTGCACTGTGCTGAGCGTGCCTCGAGTTTGTCCGCATGCTGCTTTTTGACAAAAGCCGGACACCCCCATGTCTTAATGTGCTTAAGATAGTGTTTCTTCCCACTCCACATCTGATATGGTGTGGTAGGCACTGTCTTAGTTGGAACTCGGTTCAAAAGGTATGCAGCTGATTCTAGTGCATATCCCCAGAATGATCGCGGCAACTCAGCGTTACTCATCATGGAATGTACCATATCCAATAGGGTTCGGTTCCGTCTTTCCGATACACCATTATGTTGTGGGGTGTATGGAGGAGTAAGTTGAGAGAGAATTCCATTCTCTTTTAAGTAATCCAGGAACTCGGTACTCAAGTATTCACCATCTCGATCAGATCTCAGTGTCTTGATACTTTTAGCTGTTTGTTTTTCTACTTCATTTTTGTATTCCTGGAATTTTTCGAAGGCTTCAGATTTATGCTTCATCAAGAAGACATATCCGTACCTTGAAAAATCATCCGTAAAAGTAATGAAGTAAGAATAACCACTTCGCGCATGTGTAGACATTGGACCACATACATCGCTGTGTATGAGTCCTAAGAGCTCGCTCACTCTTACTCCATGTCTAGTAAACGGAGTCTTTGTCATCTTTCCTTTGAGACATGATTGACAAGTTGCATATGATTGATATTCGAATGGATCCAAATATCCTTCTTTATGTAACTTAGTCAACCTTCTCTCATTGATGTGACCCATTCTACAATGCCATAAGAAAGCATGATTTATTTCTGGAGACTTTCTTTTGTGTGTATTCTGGACATTGAAAATCTATTGTTGGTTTAATACGTATATACCGTTGCTTAATGTACCCGACCCAATCAGAACATGATTAAGGTGAATTTTTACAACATTGCTTACAAATGAAAAATCATAACCTTGTTTAGACATTAAAGATACAGATATTATATTACAAGTCGCACTGGGTACAAAATAACAATCACGCAAAACCAAAACATGTCCATTTGACAATCCCAAGTGATAGTCCCCCACGGACTCAGCATCCATGCCAGCTCCGTTTGCAACTCTGAGGGTCATATCACCTGCCTTCAAAACCCTACGCTTTCTCAGTGCCTGCAAAGAATTACAGATATAAGCTCCTGATCCAGTATCCAATACCCAGGAAGTAGAGTTTATTGATAGACAGTTTTCAATAACATACACACCTGAAGCCGAAGCCACAACTTGCTCGGGTCCTGGTTTCTGGCCTTCCAAGCCCTGCAATCTTTCTTCCAGTGTCCACTCTTTTGACAATAAAAGCACTCTTCCTTTCCCACAAGCTTTCCCGCTATCTTTGCTACTTTTGCTTTTCCCTTGGCTTCCACTTTACTAACATCGCCCCTTGGTTTGGTGGGGGCCTTCTTATACTTTCCTTTGGCTTTCGTCTTAGACCCAGAAGAGGAAGCTCCTCCAACAAACAAAGTGGATGTTTCCCTTACTTTCTTCAGGGTGCCCTCTGCACTTCTCAACATGTTAAAGAGTTCCAGAAGTTCTACTTTCTTTCCTTGCATGTTGAAGTTTAGGATAAACTGGGCGTAAGTGGAAGGAAGGGACTGGAGAATCAAGTCAGTGTAGAGCTCGTTCTCTAACGTGGTCCCAAGGTCCGCGAGCTCTTCAATGTAGCCAATCATCTGAAGCACGTGTTCCGCTACAAGTGATCCGACGGCCAATCTCGTCGAAAACATCTTTTTCGAGACTTCGTATCTGGCGATACGTGATTGCTTTCCATACAGATCTTTTGTATGGAGAAATATGGATTCTAGGTCCATATCCTCGTGCCTCTTCTGATGTTCATTGTCCATAGAGGCAAGCACGATACACTTGGCCCTCGCGCAATCAATCTCCCAGGTCTTACGGATTTCCCTATCCACGACGCTGGATTGAGGTCCTGGGACAGGGGGAGCTTTGGTGGTAAGAAAATACCCCAACTTGTCATAAGTGATTGCTATTTTGACATTCCTAAGCCAATCTTTGTAGTTTGGCCCTATCAATGTATTTTTTTTTAGTAGTAACTTAAGTCTGGTCATGATGTTTTGTCGCTGCAATTAGGAGAGAGAGAAGAAACACTTTAGCATGATGCTTTTGCAAGTTTAGAGTGGTTTTTAATTTATCTAAACAGGATGGCTCCCACTGTTTCTCGAATCCTTCCTCAAACCAAAAAAAGAAGAATTAGTCGGGATCAATCCCACCGTATAATACTTGCTTAACCATTAAGCCAGGCCAGTGTTGGTACTTCGAGGGAGGTTTTCCAACGCTTTCGCGAAGTTCCATAATTAAATAACCTCTTTTCCCTATGGGCGTAGCCCCGCTAACACCTTTCTAGACACCTACTTGGTTTATAGCATTGATCGTTAAGTGAGAAAGTTTTCCGAGGAGTAGCATATACTCACAGTAAGATCGGGATCCAAATATGATTGTGTGATAAAACTGAAGGAATCCTACCAGAATCATCACACTCCAAATGGTATGCAGCACTAGCAAGTTTCAGTTTCTTTAGAAACTCCCGATGTGGATTTTTGCCCCATGCTCTTATGACCTTGAATTTGGACAACAAATCATAAGTCACATGTCAAGTTCTACCCGTCATTTTCCAGGTTAATTTGAACCCACCTGTACCTACCCTTGATTTTGGCCAGCAAGGCTGTACGACTGTCCCAAACCAACGCATCTATCTATGCTACATAAGAATATTCAATAGCTACCAATCACTATTCCTTGACTTTGGCCAACAAACACAGCTTGAATACTATTGACTATCCATATGAAATGACGGAGGGCTGCGAATGGTTTTGGTGAAACCGTGAACGTAGTGAACTTGATATAATCGAAGGAACGTGATAGCTTTTAAAAGGAGTGGTTTAAGCTCCGCGTTTAAAAGTTGTTTTGATTTGAAAAACAACCGAGTGGTTTTGAAATTGTTCCAACGACTTTACTTTGGTTTATTTTCTTGCATTAATTTAATGCGTCCCATCAATTAATCCTACCATTGCAGAAAACAACGAAAATATGACATACGCTTATGCCATCCGCATTCGCCACGGGCCCCCATCATTAACCGTTAGGTTACTTAACTAACGACAGAGCGGGGGCTGGACTAGCGCGGATGCAAAATATAAGCAACGCCTACTAGATATCATATATAGATATATACATTCGTCAGATGCAATGATAGCCATTCCAGATCACAGATGAACACATTGGATATACTAGAAATCCGCGTTTCGTTCGAGCCTGCAACGAAAGACGGATTACACAGTCGCGATAAATAGCCAAAACCCCACCCTAGACCCCTACGGGTGCGGCAAACTACCCGCCAAGTTCCCGAAGTGAAGCAACCTCCCTCAACAACGTGAGTAGGCCACTCGGCACTTCGAGGTACCCGGTAGTTTGTGCACCCCACCTTGGGTCTATCCTAGGAGCAAAAACAGTAAAAGAAATAATATACAATAGCGGCTACAACCTCATCCCGGATGTGCGGCCATAAAAAAATATTGCATCAATTTACATATTACATCAAATGAAAGATAAGGAAAACTCTCATCTCACAACCCCCGGCTATTCATCCGTGATAATCCAACGAGTTCATATACACAATCCAACAACATTACAGATCACAGATATGCACAATCCCCACTAATCGACGTATAGAGATTAGTTGACGTTCAGTGCATATATCACATCACAAATATAAACTATTAGCTAAAGTCTACAGAACTTCGATCAAAAATACGGATTTGTAACTACCCCAAACACAACTTTGTTCTCTGGAAAATCTGGGCAAAAACAAAATATCCAAAAAAAATCCCAAAACAGAACAGTGAGCAAACTGCAGCAAAGACGAGTCGCGGCCGAGTCAACTCGGCCGCGGATCCGCAGCGAGACGCATGTTCTCGCCGCGGTTCCGCGGCGCATTGACCGAGTCATTGGCTCGTTTTTGCTGTACGTTCTTACAAAACCCTGAGCCGATTTTTAAGATATGTGGAATTATTTTTGGAGCAGTTTTAAAATCGGCAGAAAGTTCAGTTTTCAGACGTGTTTTGCGATTTTTTCTCGGATCGAAATTCTAAATACTTTGCTAACATGCTAGTTGTTGTTTAGCTAGGCTCTGATACCACTGTAAGTCTACATTGCCCACCCCGCTCTTACGGGGAGGCGGAAACGGTAAAAAACGATTTTTAACACAAGGCAACATGGACTAGAAATGAGAATCTTTGCTAAACAATAACCTAGAAAACTAACTAGAAGTTTAACTACTATGTTAGAGGGTTATACCTAGGTCTTGAACTCCTTCTCTTCTTGCTCCTTTGGATGGTTTGAACGGCTCCCACCTCGTAGTCTCCTCTTTGTCGAAGAAGGATCCACCCGAAAGCTTCTACCTTAAGCTCCTACCTCAACCGAGAGGCAACTAAAGTGCTTGGCTTGCTAAACCTAGAACTCTAGAGTGAGTAGAGAAGAGTTTTGAGGGTTTTATCTCAATAGCTCATGCTTCTCAATACATGAGACATGAGAGCTTTGAGAGAGAGGAAGAGGATGAGCTTTGGATGAGAGAGAGTTATCAAGTGAGAATGAGCTTGACTTTTTACAACCATGCTCACAAAAAAAACAATAATGATGATGATAATAATAATTAAGAATTGTGATGGTTAGTTTCAATGACCATTATCATTTCATGCATTTAATACATTTTGTAAAGAACAACAAGTCAACAAAAGTCATTGAAATGAAATGATGATGGTCAACAAGTCCACAGCGGTCAACCGGTCAACAAGTCAACAAAAGTCAAATGTTCAACTCAACCATGGCACAATAATCCTTAATTAATATTATTAATCATATTTCTTATTCTCATTAGGGTTTTGAAAAAGTCAACGGTCAACAACCCCAATGAGAATCCTCTGCCTCTGCCTCTGCTAACTGTGCATACACACCCGCACCCGTGTTCCGAGGAACACGAATACAATGAGATAAAACCAATCCCAAAACATATACTAGGATCTGGCTTAAACCAAAGCCCTCTAGTAATAACTTCCCGGACACCAAACGTGCGCAAGTGCGCGGATGTGAACGAACCCTGTCGCAAAACCATGCGACCTCTACTCTGTTTTGCCCAAAGGCGAATAGCTCTCTGTGTGTGACTATAAAGACTCGACACTACGCTGGCAGGGGGTTTAACCACAGGCCGCAAGCGGTACTAGCTGTACGTAACGGTCCCCAGGTAGATGCCGATAAGAAGACTGATGATTTGAACCCATCTGAACTCCTACAGATCCTGAATGTGACAATCTCTGTACAGTCCGGTCTGTTCGTCTAAGAATATCGCATGGCGGGCCTAGGGGTCGGTAAACGTCAGTCCCCTAATAGCGATACAAGTCGTGTCGGAGTGTAGCCCAGAACACCCTGAGATAACACTGGAAAACCTACCAGTATATCTCGCTTGCCCTGGCCACGGACGACTATGTGTAATGGCTCTCCTAGACACAGCGCGATATCAACCCCTAATACCGGGAGAGACGAATCCTGTTTAACCGTCACTGCCTCCAAGTGCTTCGGGACTGCACCTGATTAGTCGAAAATATTGTATTTTTAACCCGGCAATTTCCTCATCATTTGCATTCATATAGAAGTGTTCGGCATTCATATTTCACATATTAGCAAAACTGTCGCAAAATATCAGATTGCATGTGTTAGACTCTAAAACCGGCACTATAAAGGAAATTGACCGCATTTCAAGGCATCGCATCATCCCTATATTGCGCAACACTTGTATTGAGATCTGTGCAGGAAAATCCAGGAGAAAGTCCACAATTTATACGGTACCGATCAAACATCACGCCAACTCAATGATTTCAATTCTGGTATCAATCCAAAGGGACAAATACAAATTAACACATCAGATAAAGCTACAAATATCATCCCAAGACCATAACAGAAGAACCAAGCCATGAAGCCACAACTTGGCCGCAGAACCGCGGCGCAAGCCGGCTTAGGCCGTGGTTCCGCGGCCGTACTGCCACGTCATCCACCAAATTTTGGTGCAAAATGTTTATCTCAGTGGCTACAGTTCAGAAATGTACTTCAGTTTCCAGAAGACTCCAGAGACTTCTGCCAAATCAGCAAACTAGGGTTTCTAATGCTTAATTAATCCTAGCTTAAAGCCTAAGCTAGCTCCTAACAAACTTCTTCTAGAAGCCTCAACAAACTTTTGGAGGGAATTGTAATTTCAAATCTAGACCTAGGGTTTGGGAGATCTATAAATAAGACCCTAGGCTCACTTGTTAAAAATATATATGGATTGATCCCTCCATTAGTTCATTTTAGTAGCAAATCTTTAGCCATTCTACCTCATTCTTCATCTTCTTCCACAAGTCTAGTGAGAAGGCTTGTGTGAAACCCTAACCCTAATTCCAATCAAAAGCCAAGATCCCGAGTACCCCATTAAGCAAGAAGCCTTGCAACCTTTTATGAGCCGAGCCGATCTTCAACAGAGCAAGTGCTCAAAGCCGATCCGCGACTCACGGAGCCGAGCGACGCCAAATCGACAATTTAGTTCTTCCACTTGTAGTTCTTGAGCGACTGTAATTAAATTGTTGATATAAATAAAAGGTGATATTCTTTAATCTTGTTTTCTTTAAATTCTTGCATCATGATATCTTTTCAATTCTTGAATGCTTTCTGTGTGATGATGTTTGAGTAATACTCCGCTCGTCAAGGAGTCGAGACGATCAATAGAATGATGATATAACATATCTTAAATCGATTCTTGAATCCTACGAGTTTTGTAAACACTAGCAAGTTCAAGAATCGATGACCCATTTTGTTGTGATGCTTTCTTGATTGATATCGCTCGAAATTGGGGAGTTACGATCATTTCTTGAAATTGCTAAAGGCTAGAATGTGAATGATATCGACGAAAGAACAAGGGTTAAACGATGAAACCCTAGTTTCATCAAGAAAGCCCTAACTCTCATCGATCATCATCGATCTAGTATCAATCCTTCGAAGGGCAAGAACACGAAATCTTGAGATTACATCACGTCTTTAGATCCGATCGATTCCTACGAGCCTCATTTAGATTCTTGACATTTGGTTGGAAATATCATCAAAACCCGATTCTTCATTGTTTATCATTTCTTGATTCTTGATTAGATTAGTGACACCTGAATCAATCGATAAAATCTTGAATCATGTTTTCTTTTCTTTTCGATTAACTTTTCAATTCAAACAAATTAAATATAAAAACGAATCGCAAAATCCCTGTGGACGATCCGTACTTGCTAACGAAATCTACACGACACCGTTATTGATTGCGGTCAAATATAATTCTTTGATTGTGAATTTTATTCAATATTACCGACACAAAGAAACTTCGCTTTATTCGATTTACACAAACAAGAAATTATTACAATCAAATGAAACCGTTATCAGGGATCATTTGAGTTGATTTACTTACACAGTCTCGAAATTCTTACGATCAATCAAATGGCGCCGTTGCCGGGGATTACGCGCTAATTCGTTTCATATTATAGTTTGAATTGAAAGATTTATTCCATTGTGATTTTTGAGATCAAAATTCGTGCAAACCCTAAACGATTTGTTGTGGTTCATTGCAAGCAAATCTGGAGCTGTTTGTCAATTGAAGAAATTTTTTTGAAAATTCCAGAGGACTAGGAAAGTGATCAGGAGTATTCTGCAAATTTTCTTTTAAAGAGATCTGCACAGAAGACCGCGGAAGCACGGTGGGAGCCCCCTATTGCGGCGAAACCGCGGCTTGGTGAAGCGATCTCTGCAAAATTTTGTGCTTCAGGTAACTTCTTACCTTCTCCTCTCTCCTCTTTTTAGCTCCAACTAACATTTTCTGCAGGATTCTTTGCAAATAATCGCAGCGCCGCAAAAAGCAAAATTAAATTTGTGCGTGATTTTGTTTCTTGGTTGTTTGCATTCTAATACGGATATTAAGGGGCACGGCCAAATCCAAATTAGGTGGGGATTTCATTACCCTTCCTAGGCCCCGAAAATCGCAAAACTGGCATCCACATTGACCCACATTAACTAAAAAATATCTAGAGATGACTCTAAGGACCATCGCGCTCAATTAGGACAGAAGAAGGCCGTGGGTAATTCATTGCTTATCCGAGTTTTCTTGTGGTGTCTAAGGCGAGTGTGTCTAAGGCTAGTGGTTTTTAATTAGGCCCCTTACTTACGTAGTGGAGTACCTTCCCACTTACCTGGCATTTATCCGGCCACAGGGGGACAAAGAGGCAGTGGAGGATTCTATCCTGCGACTTGTCTTTTGGCAGTTAGGAGTGGTCTAGAGCCGGACCTAGGTGACCACTAGATTCTAGGGTTTTTGTTGTTGCATTTGTTGTGTCGCATCATTTTTTGAAAAATCCGTCCCTTTTTCAAAAGCAAACACCGCATTCATTCATACCCCTAATTATAAGCCAACGCTGCCACTTGTACTAACCCATTTTAGTGCAAGATAGACTGGACACGGGATTCTAGTGCCCGTTTAGTCCGCGTACCCTTTATCGACTCCGAAGTCGATATTTCTCCATTTACCTTTTCTTTACCCACTACTACACCCACTCCGATGGATCCGAATCCATCAAACTTCTTTAACCCTAATCTGCCGCCGTCCGTTGGTGCGCAGAATCCACCCCGTATCTCTCTCCAGGAGAGGTGCTACCCTATTCGAGGTCCTCTTTCGACCTGCTTATCAACACCACCAGCCAATAGGGAAAACTTTGAGATTAAGCCCCAGTATATCAATCTTTTGCCCAAATTCCACGGACTCGAGACTGAGGACGCTTACGTTTTCATTACCAAACTTGAAAACCTATGCGCAATGATGGGTACGTCACAACTTTCAGTGGATGCTATGCGTCTACGACTTCATCCATTTACATTGTGCGATATAGCCGAGAAGTGGCAATATAACACTACCGCACACTCTATTACGAATTGGGAAGAATTCGTCGCCGCATTCCTTAAGAAATTTTACCCAATACAAAAGACAGCTCGAATCCGTAGCGAACTGAATCAATTTGCCCAGCTCCTTACTGAACCATTCTCAAAATGCTTTGAACGTTTCAAGGATCTATTGGTTCAGTGTCCTCATCACGGCATCCCGAGATGGGAATTGTGCCGAATCATTTATGAGGGCATTAACCCAAACACTAAACAGAGCCTTGAAAACATGTGTCAAGATACTTTTATGACTAAGGATGATGGGGAAGCTTGGAAGTATTTAGAAGAGTTCGCTGAAAAATCACTACAGTGGGAGAGTGGAACCCAACTATTGAATAGGGGTGGCGTACACCAAATAGATGTGTCCATAGGTGTTCAAGCTGAAATGGAAGCAATGCAAAAGAAGCTCGACGCTATGGAACACAAATTTGCAGCAGCCTCCCTAAACCCAGTGTCGCTCCCCAAAACTGTTTGTGGGTGCTGTTCTGATCCGTCTCATTTAACGGAAGAATGTCCATTAAACTCTACGTTTCAAGGTCACGAGCATTCTAATGCCGCATTTCAAAGACCTCAAAACGATCCGTATTCTTCCACGTACAATCAAGGTTGGAGGAATCACCCTAGTTTTGCTTGGAACCAAAACCAATCTCAAAACACTGTTCCAAACACGAATAATTTTCAAAGGGCTCTTCCTCCACCACAACAGCAACCCCTTCAACTCACTCAGCACCCCTATCAGTCACAAAATTTCCAAAATCAGGTCAACAATCCTGCACAGTCTAATCCTATGACCTGTTCTGACGAGTTCTCTCAATTCACTCAAACCATGAAATCACTTTTGTCAAATTTCATAGAGGTTTCGGCTGAGGTTAGATCTTCCGTCGGTGAGATAAAGAAAAACTCAGCGTCCCAAGCTGAGAGTATCAGAACGATGGAAGCTGAAATCGCACGACTTAAAGCCGAAATGAGTGCGAGAGAAAAAGGGAAACTTCCCTCTCAACCCCTACAGAATCCTGGGCATTACAATGTAAATGCCGTCACAACGTTGAGATCGGGAAGAGTGCTGAACAATCATGTTGGGGAAGAAGTTGATGATACTGAAAATCATATCAACGCCCCGGCTGAGACCTTTCCACACACACACACTTCTCCTTCTGATCCTTCTTCTTCTACCATACCACCTTCTCGAGAGCCTATTCTCCATTTCCCACTAGGCTCGACACCTCAGTATAGCCCTTCTAGTTCTCCACAGACGGTCCCCACGCCTCTTTTGGGACCTCGTCTACCCCCTCTTCCTTCTCCTTTGATGGACCCAGCGCTTATTGCGAAAGCTCCTTACCCGAACCGGTTAAGGGGTAATAGAACGAGTCCTCATATGGAGAAAATTATGGAAATGTTCAAACAGGTTAACATCAACATCCCTCTCCTAAATGCAATTCAACAAGTCCCCGCATATGCGAAAATTCTTAAGGACTTGTGCACTAGGAAGAGGAAGACTCAAGTGCCGAAGAAGGTCTTTATGTCTAATAATATTAGCACTGCTTTTATACCCCAGCTACCAAAGAAACGAAAGGACCCAGGATGTCCTACAATATCGATTTCTATTGGGGGTAAAAACATAAATCGTGCTCTTTTAGACCCTAGCGCAAGTGTTAACCTACTTCCATATTCTGTATATGAGCAATTAGGGATAGGAGAGTTGAAACCTGCTCACTGCACTCTCCAAATAGCAGACCGTTCAATCACCAAACCAAGGGGTGAACTAGAGGATGTGTTGATAAAGGTCGAGGAATTTGTTTTCCCTGTAGACTTCATTGTACTCGATACACATCCTGTAGCAAACCCCCGGGGCCAAATTCCGGTGATTCTGGGTCGTCCTTTCCTTGCCACTTCCAACGCTGTTATAAATTGTAGAAATGGTTCAATGAACTTATCATTTGGAAATATGACCATTGAACTAAACATCTATAAAGTTGGAAGTCAGCCATCAGAACCCTCTGCTCATATTCTAGATGTGTGCTCTGTCCACGAGATCGCTCCCGATAGTTGTGGAGCTGAGGATCTTTGCTTTCTAGATCTCGACGACATTACCACATCTCTGCTTGATCTTACACATGATCTTAGTGAGGACACGTTTCCTACACTTGAGTCCTGCACTCCTGACTTTTCTCCACCCGAGTCTGTATCTTTCACAGGCTCTGAGCTTCTTTGTAACTCCAAAAATCATTTGATGATCCCACCTTCTATTATTTCTCCACCTGAATTAGATCTCAAAATTTTACCTTCTCATCTTAAATATGCTTATTTAGGAGAGAATGAGTCTTTACCGGTTATCATATCCG
Organism: Agapanthus africanus; assembly: GCA_030015575.1. Taxonomy (NCBI): domain Eukaryota; kingdom Viridiplantae; phylum Streptophyta; class Magnoliopsida; order Asparagales; family Amaryllidaceae; genus Agapanthus; species Agapanthus africanus. The sequence continues at coordinate 63,482,505 of JASDDO010000029.1, forward strand.
TTTCTCTTGCATCAGAGCAAGAGAATGCATTTTTATCGGTATTGAGATCTAACAAAGAGGCATTCGGTTGGAGTATGGCGGACATCAAAGGGATTAGTCCCTTGATAGTTGAACATCATATACATGTGATGGATGATGCCAGACCAACCCGAGAACCACAGAGACGGTTGAATCCCGTCATGAAGGAAGCGGTGATGAAAAAGATTGTCAAATGCTTAGATAATGGTATTATATATCCCATCTCCGATAGCCAATGGGTGAGTCCTATACATGTCGTTCCTAAGAATTCCGGCATCACTGTTATAACCAATGAGGCAAATGAGTTGATTCAGACACGCACCCAAACTGGGTGGCGTGTATGTATTGATTATAGAAAACTCAATGCTGCCACGAGAAAAGACCATTTTCCTCTACCATTCATTGATCAAATGCTGGAACGCTTAGCGGGACGAGAGTATTATTGTTTTATGGATGGATACTCAGGCTATAATCAGGTCCCCATCGCCAAAAAGGATCAAGATAAAACCACTTTTACTTGTCCTTTTGGTACATTTGCTTACAGTCGCATGCCCTTTGGGTTATGCAATGCTCCCGCTACCTTTCAGCGGTGTATGATGGGGATATTCTCTGATATGGTAGAGAAATTTCTGGAGATCTTTATGGACGATTTCTCGATTTTTGGAGACTCTTTTTCCGATTGCCTATCGAATCTTGACGCTGTTCTTACTCGTTGCAAAGAGAAGAACTTGACTTTGAACTGGGAAAATGCCATTTTATGGTCCAAGAAGAAATTGTACTTGGACAAGTTATATCACAGAAAGGCATTGAGGTTGACAGAGCTAAGATAGATATCATTCAAAACCTACCTCATCGCAAAAGCGTCAAAGATATTCGATCTTTCCTTGGCCATGCGGGCTTTTATAGGAGATTCATTAAGGACTTTAGCAAATTGCTAGACCTTTAACTCTTCTCCTGGCCAAGGATACGACCTTCCACTTTGACTCGGACTGTGAGACAGCTTTCGACTCACTTAAACACTCACTCACTTCAGCCCCCGTTCTATCGTCTCCAAATTGGGACTACCCTTTTGAGCTGATGTGTGACGCATCCGACTTTGCAGTAGGTGCAGTCTTAGGACAGCACATTGAAAAAATGCCACACGTGATCTATTATGCAAGTAAGACCCTGAATGATGCTCAAATCAACTATACAACCACCGAGAAAGAACTTTTAGCGGTTGTATTTGCATTAGAAAAATTCAGGCCTTACTTAATTGGCTCATCTATAGTTGTGTACACTGACCATTCCGCTTTAAAACATCTTCTGGCAAAGAAAGATGCAAAAGGTCGACTAATACGTTGGATCCTTCTATTACAAGAATTTGATCTTGTTATCAAGGATAAGAAAGGATGTGAAAACGTAGTAGCCGACCATCTTTCACGCATCATTTCTTCCCCTGTGACCCTGCCGATCAATGATTCGTTTCCTGACGAACAACTTTTGAACGTATCCGCTGAACCATGGTTCAGAGATATTGTGAACTATCTTGTCACGGAACTTATACCCAGCGATTGGTCTAAACAGGACAAATACCGCTTTCTATCCCAAGTAAAACACTTTTACTAGGATGATCCATACTTGTTTAAGTATTGTCCTGATCAGATTATTCGCCGATGTGTCCCGAAAGAAGAGTTCAAGAGTGTTCTTTCTTTTTGTCATGATCAGGCCTGTGGGGGTCACTTCGGTCCTAAAGAGACGGCGGAGAAGGTTTTGCAATGTGGATTTTATTGGCCGACCTTATTCAAGGACGAATTTGAGCATTGCAAAACCTGTACACAGTATCAGTACACGGGTAGAATATCCCGGAGAAATGAAATGCCTCAACAACCCATCTTGGTTGTTGAAATATTCGATGTTTGGGGCATTGATTTTATGGGTCCTTTTCCCAACTCCTTTGGGAATTTGTACATACTTCTGGCGGTTGATTATGTCTCAAAGTGGGTAGAAGCCATTCCATGTCGCACTAATGACAAGAAAGTTGTCATTAAGTTCTTAAAAGAAAATATCTTTTCGCGATTTGGACACCCCCGCTCTATCATTAGCGATAATGGGACACATTTCTGCAACAGGTCTTTCGAGACTCTGATGCGGAAATACTCAATCTACCACCGACTTTCTACACCCTATCATCCCCAAACAAGCGGGCAGGCTGAAATCTCAAACAGACAAATCAAACTTATCCTGGAGAAGACTGTTGCTAAGAATAGAAAAGACTGGTCGACCAAACTGACGGATGCTCTTTAGGCATTCAGGACTGCATATAAAACCGACCTAGGGATGTCTCCATATAGGATAGTGTTCTGGAAGGCATGTCATTTACCCGTCGAGATAGAACATAAAGCATTGTGGGCTATTAAGGAAATAAATTTTGATCTAAACCAAGCCTGCAACTTTCGGAAGCTGCAACTTAATGAGCTAAGCGAACTCCGCGATGAAGCTTATGATAACGCTGTAATTGTAAAGAATAGGACTAAGGTTTTTCACGATAAAAACATTTTGAGGAAAACATTTTCACCTGATCAACAAGTCCTTCTTTATGATTCACGATTAGAGCTTCACGCGGGTAAGCTTCGATCTCGGTGGAAGGGACGTTTTGTTGTGCGGTCTGTATACCCGCACGGGGCAGTAGAAGTAGAAAATGTTAAAAATGGAACATTTTTCAAAATCAGTTGACCTAGACTAAAGACGTATTTTTTCACTGACCCTACGGAGGAGCTCTTGTTCTTACAAGAGCCAGTTTATTTGAATTAAAATTCCTCTGTCTCACCTTCATATCCTGTATATCACTGCATCATGTTTTGAATGAAGGTGAGTGATAAGAATAAGTTTGGGGGAAGTTCTTTACTTATATATTTTGCCCCCACTAATAATTCCCCCAGGCTTACAGTTTCTGTAGGTATAGCGATTGGCAACAGTGAGGACACTGTTGAAAACAAGTTTGGGGGAGGTTTCTGCTTATTTTTGCATCATTTGCATATCATTTGCATAAGCACAAAATATTTTTTTTTTAAAAATCCATAAAAATTGAAAAATTTTCAAAACCCAAAAAAATTTAAAAAATTTTCATATATAAAAATAATTTTAATATTTACACTTTTTTGTACATAAATAAGATAATAAAAGTTTAGATAATGAACAATTACATCCATGAGATTAGAAAAATTTAAGAAAACTAAGAAAATTAGAAGTTTTCTTATACGAACTAGTAATAAGTAGTTATGAGCTGTTGTCCTAAGGGTTAGTAAGATGAAGGACGTCACTAATCTGAGGATAAAACTAAGTCTGAAAAATAGTTTCTATTCTGGAAGCCAAACATTTTGAACGTTGATACCCTGCTATTCGCACTTACACACGTCTTGAAGCCTGGGATAGTAGAGGATACCATGAAATGCTCTTGTCTTAAAGCCGATGTATGAAGGAAATAAAAAGAAAAAAAGTGAATAAAAATATAAAGTGGTGAGAAAAATGGACACTGGTTTTGTTATCACCGAGGGCAATAAAAATGTATAGCGAGGGTGCTTTTTCACCTAGTGCCCTAAGGCCAACTGGTCTGGGAGTTACTGCTATGGCTGAGGTGGTGCAAGACGAGGAAAATACACCAAGTAAGCAAGCACAGGAGTAATCGATCGGTTAGTACCTCAAGAAGTATTAACGATCGCATGAAAGTGTGTGAGCAATCTCATCTAAATATTCATTAATTAAAAAGTACTGAGGCTGATGGGCAAGAGTATGATAGCTTGAATTGAATTCTCCGGGTGTAGGGATGTCTTTACACACACGCAGGGTGATATGATCGATGTTTTGGAAGAAAGATAGGAATGAAGAATAAGATGATATTTTATTGAGGGAGGACGTGATTTCTGACATCTTTTCATGACCATTAAGATAGGGCTCATGACAACCGAAAAGCTAGCTTAGTTGAAAACCCTAATTTTCAAAACTTTTCTTTTACAATTCTTTTCTTTAAATGTAATATTCATGATCTTCCTTTTATTATTGGATTATGTGGGTGCAATCCGCTGAAAACCCTCAGGAGACAGCACTCCTCCTACTAGGGACACCTAGAGGTTTAAAGGCTTGTTGCACGTGCTCAGTGCAATCGTGTTGCCTACGAAAGTGTGCTAGTTAGTTTTTTCTCTTTCTTTATTTTCTCCTTCTCTTTTTAATAAAACTGTTCGCTCGAGACGATCGAAATTAAGTTTGGGGGAATTTGATTAGTCGAAAATATTGTATTTTTAACCCGGCAATTTCCTCATCATTTGCATTCATATAGAAGTGTTCGGCATTCATATTTCACATATTAGCAAAACTGTCGCAAAATATCAGATTGCATGTGTTAGACTCTAAAACCGGCACTATAAAGAAAATTGACAGCATTTCATGGCATCGCATCATCCCTATATTGCGCAACACTTGTTTTGAGATCTGTGCAGGAAAATCCAGGAGAAAGGCCACAATTTATACGGTACCGATCAAACATCACTCCAACTCAATGATTTCAATTCTGGTATCAATCCAAAGGGACAAATACAAATCAACTTATCAGATAAAGCTACAAATATCATCCCAAGACCACAATAGAAGAACCAAGCCATGAAGCCACAACTTGGCCACGGAACCACGGCGCAAGCCGGCTTAGGCCGCGGTTCCGCGGCCGTATTGCCACATCATCCACCAAATTTTGGTGCAAAATGTTTATCTCAGTGGCTACAGTTCAGAAATGTACTTCAGTTTCCCGAAGACTCCAGAGACTTCTGCCAGATCAGCAAACAAGGGTTTCTAATGCTTAATTAATCCTAGCTTAAAGCCTAAGCTAGCTCCTAACAAACTCCTTCTAGAAGCCTCAACAAACTTTTGGAGGGAATTGTAATTTCAAACCTAGACCTAAGGTTTGGGAGATCTATGAATAAGACCCTAGGCACATTTGTAAAAAATATATATGGATTGATCCCTCCATTAGTTCATTTTAGTAGCAAATCATTAGCCATTCTACCTCATTCTTCATCTTCTTCCACAAGTCTAGTGAGAAGGCTTGTGTGAAACCCTAACCCTAATTCCAATCAAAAGCCAAGATCCCGAGTACCCCATCAAGCAAGAAGCCTTGCAACCTTTTATGAGCCGAGCCGATCTTCAACAGAGCAAGTGGTCAAAGCCGATCCGCAACTCACGGAGCCGAGCGACGCCAAATCGACAATTTAGTTCTTCCTCTTGTAGTTCTTGAGCGACTGTAATCAAATTGTTGATATAAATAAAAGGTGATATTCTTTAATCTTGTTTTCTTTAAATTCTTGCATCATGATATCTTTTCAATTCTTGAATGCTTTCTGTGTGATGATGTTTGAGTAATACTCCGCTCGTCAAGGAGTCGAGACGATCAATAGAATGATGATATAACATATCTTAAATCGATTCTTGAATCCTACGAGTTTTGTAAACCCTAGCAAGTTCAAGAATCGACGACCCATTTTGTTGCGATGCTTTCTTGATTGATATCGCTCGAAATTGGGGAGTTACGATCGTTTCTTGAAATTGCTAGAGGTTAGAATGTGAATGATATCGACGAAAGAACAAGGGTTAAACGATGAAACCCTAGTTTCATTAAGAAAGCCCTAACTCTCGTCGATCATTATCGATCTAGTATCAATCCTTCGAAGGACAAGAACACGAAATCTTGAGATTACATCACGTCTATAGATCCGATCGATTCCTACGAGCCTCATTTAGATTCTTGACATTTGGTTGGAAATATCATCTAAACCCGATTCTTGATTGTTTATCATTTCTTGATTCTTGATTAGATTAGTGACACCTGAATCAATCGATAAAATCTTGAATCATGTTTTCTTTTCTTTTCGATTAACTTTTCAATTAAAACAAATTAAATATAAAAACGAATCGCACAATCGCTGTGGACGATCCGTACTTGCTAACGAAATCTACACGACACCGTTATTGATTGCGGTCAAATATAATTCTTTGATTGTGAATTTTATTCAATATTACCGACACATAGAAACTTCTTCGCTTTATTCGATTTACACAAACAAGAAATTATTACAATCAAATGAAACCGTTATCAGGGATCATTTGAGTTGATTTACTTACACAGTCTCGAAATTCTTACGATCAATCAGCACCCAACTGCTTCCTGTTTGTACGACTCATTTGAGCCGTGGTAGGGTAGCAATCTAAGAACTGTGGGAACACACTCGAGGCGAAGTGACAGTGTCAAGTCAGCGGACTAAGCTGTACTCATGTCACCTGGGAACTGATAACTGACGATAGGTATAGTACCAACCAACAGTTCCCGATGAGTCCTGTCCAGTGTACTCGTAACCTAACGAGCACCCGCATACTATCTCAAGTACGACGTACTGACGGCTGTGGGATAGACCATCTCCCCTGCTGGGATGAGAAGCGAATACGCTAGTCTACTCCGGAGTATCGATGCCCCGTCTCGATAATCCTATGACTAGGGACCTGTATAAGGATGTGCTTGTAGATTACCCAGCCCCCACTAGTGTGACTGCCATCACAACGCTGGTAATCAAGCAAAGATCCTAAGGGCTCCACTAATGTGTTTAGGCGATATGCTAAAAGAAACACATGCACACATTAAAGTATAAACAAACCAAGTAGCATACTACTATTTCGAGCAAGATTGTCTATACAACTGTGAATATCCCAAGCTTCCATTAAGTAATATACAAACTAGTATAATACAGTAATGGCCTCCAGGGCATATACACTAACATGACCTAGTCTACAAAACCTCAAGAAGGATTCGTTCATTTCTGAACTCTTCCTCTTGTGTGTGTTCTGTACATTAAGAACTGTGGTTTGATTAAGAACGTTTATGCTTTTGGATAACGTGCCTGAACTGATCAACTCTTGATATAGGAAATGTTTAAAATATTATCCAACAATATAAAATTATATCCTTCTTTATTAAATAATGATACTGATATGATGTTGTATATCAGGTTCGGTATCTAATAACATTCGTTCAGAATCAATGTATTTTTTTAATACAGGGTGATAACTGCCAACAAACTTTGCTTGCAACAATTGCACCGTTTCCAACTCTTGAAACTTATCACTCGTTCTCAGTTTCTCTACCAATCTGTAGCCCATGTAACAGATTACATTTGCGGGATCCTGATCCGGTATCTCATACCCAGGACGTAAAGGATACTGAGAAACAGTTCTCGGTAATGAACACACCCGAAAAAGATGCATCAGCATGCACTTTCTTCGTTTGGGCGGCACGGGAATTCTGGTAATCCCCTCTTTCCTGCTCTGTCTTATAACAATTATAAGTTGGAGCGGGATCAACGTCCTCTAGCACAGTATAACAAGCGGGTTCGGTCATTACATCCGTATTTTTATCTTGATTAAGGCGTGACATGGTCTCTACCTGGAGAGAGAGAGAAGAAAACACTCAGCGTATGCTCTTGCAAGATTAGATTGGTTATTAATATATCTAATCAGAATGGCTCCTACTGTTTTAGTCAAATCTTCCTTCGAACCCTAGAAGGAAAAACTAGCCGGGATTAATTACATGCTATAAGTTCGCAAATCTTTCAGCCAGGCTAGTGCCGGTACTTTGAGGGAGGTTCCCCGTGCTTTCGCACGGACCTAATTAAAGTAAATCTCGTTTTCCTAGAGGCTTAACCCCGTTGACACCTTTCTAGACACCTACTTGATTGGCTAACTGTAATGTGTAAAACTCTTCCAGGAGTAACTCTTACTCGCAGTGGGTATCGGGATCCAACTATCTCATAGAAGTTATGCAATCTCATTGCAAATTTCAACACTTGAAATTCCCGATAATGTTTTACCCTTAGCGTCCTATCACCTTGACGCAGGCCAACAAGCCATAGTCCGCTAGTCAAGTTCAACCCGTGCATTTCCTGATTGAATTAAACCCACCCGCACGACCCTTGACGCAGGCCAACAAAGTCGCACGAATACCTTAATCCAATCGCATCGTATGCTGCAGATAAGCACTAGTCAGCTACCGCACACTACGCCTTGATGCAGGCCAACAAACGTAGCACGAATACTAAGTAGTACTCATCTGAAATGACGGAGGGCTACGACAGGTTTTTATGAAAATCCTTTGCGTAATGAACTTGATATCGAATAAAGTGGTCACTCCCGGTGAAGGGATCTCGGCTCTTTCCTTATCGAATAAAGTGCAGGATATTTCACAAATACCACTATGCAAATAAAAAATTATAGAAGCAATCAAAAGACAAACCGTGTTTATAGCATCCGCTAGTTTCGCTAAACAGGTCACTCCCGGTGAAGGGATCTCGGCTATTTCCTTATCGAATAAGGTGCTAGATATTCTATAAGGAATACCGCTATGCAAAGCAAGAACTAGAGCTACCAGTTTTTAAACAAGTTTCTACAACATCTTTAGGTTTCTTTTATTTCATTAATCTCATTAATGAAGTCCCATTTTATTATGCTTCACAAGCATCACATTTGAAATGAAGTCAGCAATATAACATATATCTCATATATATAATATAAACATTCGTCTCAGGCAGTAATGTGATCTCATCACAGAACATTGCAGCAGAAGAAACATATATGAAATATTGGATATTCTAGGAAATCTGTGTTTTAAGTTAAGCCAGTATAAAACACGGATTCCACGGTCGCGATGAATAGCCAAACCCACATCCCTAGACCCCTACGAGAGCGGCAAGCAACCCTATCAATTCTAGAGTTAGGAGACCCGGTCTCGACTCCTCGAGATGGTCTCCCACTGGACCCTAGAACCCGGTTACTTGTGCTCCCCGCCTTGGGTCTATCCTAATGCAGAAAAGTAAATAATATACAATGGTGACATCATCCTCAGCCCGGAAGTGCCCATACAATTGAATTTTACATGAATGAAAAAGAAAAAGTCTCATCTCACGTAAAAAACCCGGCTATTCAAAATACGACAATCCAATATAACATATCACAGCAATACATAACATCACATATCATCAACGTAAGTGAATATGCGTATCCCAGTTGTCGTTGACATATAGCACCGAAACCGGTGATACACCACATATTACACTTACGGTCGCAGAAAAGAAGGTGAAAAACTACAACATTTGGATCCACAATCACTTTAGACATCTTAAATCTGAAATTTCAAATACTTCGCATTTCATGCCTAACTATATGAATTCCACATATTGTATCACATTCCAGATAAATAGACAATGTTAAACTTTCTGATCGAATAAACAAACACCCAAGATTTCCCAAATAGCTCAACACTTGAGCGGAGTTCAAAAAGTCCCAGAACATGTCACAGCCGTTATGAACCAGCCGTAGAAGGGTCAAACCAACGCCTCACATGTGGCAACGCTAAACTACCACAAACCATATGGTTCATTAGCGGTTTTGACGGTCACATAATCGAGTTAAGGTTACGTTCTTCTAGAGGGTCCACAAATACGCTTGCATGATTTTCTGAAAGTTTTAAACTCAGGAAAAATCCAACACTTGAAAGTTTTCCGACAGGGGAAAAAGTGAGTTAATGATATCCGTTCGAACTTTTTAACACGTTCTAAATTACCCGGAAAACTAAACGATGTTAAACTTTCCGATCGAATCAACGATTACTTAAGATCTCCAGAAAACTCAACACTTGAGTAATATTAACCTACGGATCAACTGTTGAAGTATGATCTCTCAATCCTCATGTTCTGCCGCGGAACCGCCGCCAATAGCTTGGTTTGGCCGCGGTTCCACGGCGGCTTGATGGATTCAAGGAGTCGTACTTCTCAGATATCCATAGAATCACCTGCTTAATTTTCTGAGTATTATTAATTTGGAAAAAACCAACTTTTCAGAAAATTTCCAGAGAGGGGGTCAAAAATGATGTTTTGGGGTTTGATCGGACTTTTAATTTCGTCTAGACAACGCCTAATGCTCTAGCTTTACTCTGGTACCACTGTAGGGTTGTATAGCATGACAAAAAGGTTTAGCAAGGCATCACACATGCTATTTTATAAAAATTTGGGTTGCTATGTAACCCTAACCAAGATCTTAACTAGAGAATTAGGGTAAACTATACAAGTAAACAACTTTACTTCTAAGAGTTAGGGATTACAACCTTTGTAGTCCGTTCCTTCGCTTCATAAGCTCCGTGTTGAGGTCCCTTCGCTGCGATCATCAAGTACCCGGACTCTAGAGAGGCTCCATGAAAAGAAAGATGCAAGCTTGCTTCCAATCTTCAACAACTAAGATGATCTACCTTGAAGAAACTCAAACCCAGGCTCTTGCTTCACTAATCAAGTATTAGCAAACGAAACACCCTAATCTAAGTGGCTAGAATAGATGAGGATGATGAAGTAGGAATTTAGCTCTATTTTTTTTAAAATTTCTCATTTTATTTCATCACATCACAAAAAGCTAGAAAGCTTTTTTCAAGAGGAAGAAGAAGAAGAATTTCTTTTGTGATGAGTAATGAATTGTTGTGTGTGGTTTAAATTGCAACCATGGGTTAAAGATCACATCCTTAATCCTTATAGAGAATAAACCATGGGTTGAGGTTTGGGTTGGGTTAACAAATATCTTCACAAAATATCAAAGGATGAAGACTAAAGTCAAAGCTTCAAGAAGCTTATCCATAACATTAACCCTAATCCAAACCCTAACATGTTTTATTCTCAAAACCTTAGTTGCAATTTTAACCCTAACATGTTACAATATTATATATCACATATATAATATATATAGTAACAAAAGAAAAATAATACAATTAACATATATCATTGTATTATCCATGTGAGAAAAAGAATCTTTAAGTGAGCTTATATTAGTTAATGTAATGTAATATATCAAATATATAATTATACATTAAATTATCAAATCAACACTTGATCCGATAATCCGGCTATTTCACAAATAACCGACTAATATAATCTGTATCAGTTCATCGAATCAACACTTGATCCGATGACCCGGCTATATCACATATACCCGGCCGATATCACATATCGCGAGAATCTAATACGGTATCGTATACACGTATTATTCTCGGTCCCGCACGTATCACATATGTGCTCCTACTCTATTTTGCCTGAGCCAGGAAAGCTCTGTGTAGGACTCTAAAGAATCGTCAATACGCCGGCAGTAGGTGATGATCATATCAAAACACCCACAAGCTGCAAGCGGTCAGCTAAACGTAACAGCCACCCGTGTATTGAGCAATCAGAAGATCAACAAGCAAGCCTGTACATTCTCCTGCGAATCCAATCAGTAACACTCCCGTACAGTCCGGTCTCTTCGTCTGATATGTCGCATATCCAGTCTAGGGGTGGTAAACGTCAGACCCCAGTAACCGATAAGTCGTGTCGATATGAGGTCCATATCAGTTCGAGAAACTACTTATAACACTTACTAGTAAATCTCAGCAACCCTGGCTAGGGATTTCCAGTTATATCCAATCGAACACAGCGCAACATCAACTCCCTATACCGGGAGAGACGAAACCCCTCCTATCGCTCATTGCCTTCATGTGATTCGGGACTGTACCCAAATGCCACCATTTTGCATGCTCTCTTGGACGTGGTATGATGGAAATCAAAGCACAGTGGGAATCACACAAGACTCTATGACAATCTCGGGTCTACAGACTAACCTGTACCAGTGTCACCATAGAACTTCCATCTGACGTGAGGTATAATACCATCTGGGAGTTCTCGGCGAGTCCGTCTAGTGTACCCAGTCTCCACTAAGCACCCGTATAATATCTCTGATGTCAAACATCAATGGATATGGGATCATCCAACGCCCATCTACATAGGTCAAGAAGCATATGCTAGTCTACTCTGGTATATCGATGCCCTGTCTCGATACACCTGCGACTAGGAACATTTGAAGGATGTACTTAGTGACTACACTGTCTCCATTAGTATGATCTGCATCATAGTCCTGGTAGTCAAGTACTCATCCTAAAGCCTTTATCAACATGTAACATAGAGACTATCAGAGTACATGTTAAGTTAAAGAGCAACCAGATAACATACTATCTTGTTGAGCAAGAAAGTCCTCCATATATATGTCCAAGTATCCACTACAATATACATCGCATGTACAGTAATGGCCTCTAGGACATACATATCACTAACAATGGACCTACCTGAAGAAAGTGTCCCTAACTCGCTACAATGACCGCGTAACCGCGGCCAAAACCTGGTTTTGGCAGCGGTTCCGCGGCGCCACTGTGGAGGATTGGGACGGGCACTTCAGCAACAGTCCATAGGTGCTGGGGCATACTACTGGGAATTTTTATTTTCTGCTCAAGTGTTGAGCTCACTAGGGTATTTTGGGAATTCGTAGTGTCTGATGAATTATCTAACTTCGCCTAGTTATTTATGATGTTTATGTGTTGCTGTGATATGTTATATTAGATCGTTGTGTATTGAATAGCCGGGGGTTTTATGTGAGATGATAGTTTTCTTTTCCATTCATGTAAAATTCATTTGTATGTAATATTATTTTATTGGGGCACTTCCGGGTTAAGGATGATGTCACCATTGTATATTATTTACTTTTCCGCATTAGAATAGACCCAAGGCGGAGAGCACAAGTAACCGGGTTCTAGGATCCAGTAGGAGGCCATCTCGAGGAGTCGAGACCGGGTCTTCTAACCCTAGAATTGGCAGGGTTACTTGCCGCTCTCGTAGGGGTCTAGGGATGTGGGTTTGGCTATTCATCGCGACTGTGGAATCCGTGTTTTATAATGGATCAAAAATAAAATATGGATGTCCTAGTATATCCAATATTTCATATGTTGACTTCTGCTGCAATGTTCTCTGATGAGATCATATTACTGCCTGCGACGAATGCTTATACTATATGTTGATATATAAATATTGCTGCTTTCGTTTCTTCTGTGATGCTTAGGAAGCTTAAATGATGGGTTTTATTAATGAGATTAATAAAAGAAAAGAAATCTAAAAGATGTTGTAGAATCAAAATTTTCAAAAAGGGTAGCTACAGTTCTTGCTTTACACAGCGGTATTCCTTGTAGAATATCCAGCACCTTATTCGATAAGGAAAGAGCCGAGATCCCTTCACCGGGAGTGACCTCTTTAGCAAAACTGGAAGATTCTACAAACTCACGGTTTAGTTTTTGATTGATTCTATAGTTCTTGCTTTGTACAGCGGTATTTATGAAATATCCTGCACCTTATTCGATGAGAAAAGAGCCGAGATCCCTTCACCGGGAATGACCTCTTTAGCGAAACTAGAAAAGCCTAAAAAACACTCCTTTTCAAAATCACTTGTTTCTACAACAATATCGAGTTCATTAAGCTCATGGTTTTCTGAAAAACCTGCGTAGCCCTCCGTCATTTCAGATAAAGACTATTTAGTATTCGTGATGCGTTTGTTGACCTGTGTCAAGGCGTAGTGTGCGGTAGCTGATTAGTAATTATATGTAAAGCAAGTGATGTGATTGGATTAGGGTAGTCGTACGACCTTGTTGACCTCTGTCAAGGGTCGTGCGAGTGGGTTTGATTCAATCAAGAAATGACTGGTTGAACTTGACTAGTGCACTATGGTTTGTTGACCTCTGTTAAGGTCATAGCACACTAGGGGCAAAAGTATTATCAGGAATTTCAAGAGTTGAAATTTGCAACGAGATTGCATACCTTCTATGAGATAGATGGATCCTGATACCCACTGTGAGTAAGAGTTACTCCAGGGAGAATTTTACACAGGACAATTAGCCGATCAAGTAGGTGTCTAGAAAGGTGTTAAAGGGGTTATGCCTATGGGAAAACGAGGTTTATTTTAATTAGGTCCGTACGAAAGCACGTGGAACCTTCTCAAAGTACCAACACTGATTTGGCTGAAAGATTAGCGAACTTGTAAGGTGTAATTAATCTCGGCTAATCTTACCTTTTAGGGTTTAAAGGAAGATTTTATTAAAACAGTGGGAGCCATCCTGATTAGATAAGATAATAACCAATCTAATCTTGCAAGAGCGCACGATAAAATGTTTTTCTTCTATCTCTCTCCAGGTAGCGACCATGTCAGGCCTTAATCAAGATAATAATATGGATGTATTAACTGAACCCGCTTATTCTACTGAGCAGGGGAACGTTGGTTCCATTATTTCTTATAATTGTTATAAGACTGAACAGGAAATAGGGGAATACCAGAATTCACATGCCGCCCAAACGAAAAATAAACATGTTGATGTATCTTCTTCGGATGTGTTAGTTACCGAGAACTGTTTCTCAGTTCACTCTACATCCTGGGTATTAGATACCGGATCAGGATCCCACAAATGTTGCAGCCAAAGCAGTTGGCGAATATCACCTTGTATTACCAAGTGGTTAGACATTGATTCTGAACGAATGCTATTATATACCGAACATGATATGCAACATTATATCAGTTTCTTTATTAAGTAAAGAAGGATATAATTTTGTAATACAGGATAATGTTATGAACATCTTCCTAAATCAAAAGTTGATTGGATCAGGCTCGTTAAATAATGGCATATACGTCCTAAATCAAAACACAGTTCTTAATATACAGAACACACACAAGAGGAAAAGTTCAGAAATGAATGATCCTTCTTGTGGCATTATAGACTTGGTCATATCAATGCGACACGACTTGCAACGTTGCATAAAGATGGTTATTCAAATACGTTCGAATTATCATCTTATGAAACTTTCCATTCATGTCTCAAAGGCAAAATGACCAAAACTCCGTTTAGTGGACACAGAGAAAGAATTACGGAACTCTTGGGACTAATACATAGTGATGTATGCGGTCCCATGTCTACACATGCCAGGAATGGTTCTTCGTACTTCATTACATTCACTGACGATCTCTCAAGATACGGACATGTGTTCCTGTTGAAACACAAGTCTGAAGCTTTTGAGAAATTCAGAGAATATAAGCACGAAGTAGAGAACCAAACGGGCAAAAGTATTAAGATCCTATGATCTGATCGAGGAGGAGAATACTTGAGCAATGAGTTCCTGCACTATCTAAAAGAGAATGGGATTCTCTCTCAGCTTACTCCTCCCTATACACCACAGCACAACGGTGTATCGGAGCGGAGGAATCGCACCCTATTAAATATGGTGCGCTCTATGATGAGCACTGCTGAGTTGCCTGTTTTCTTTTGGGGTTATGCGCTTGAAGCAGCAGCATACATGTTGAATCAGGTTCCATCAAAACTGTACCTACCACACCATATGAGATATGGAGTGGGAAGAGACCATGTATTAAACGGGTTAAGATATGGGGTTGTCCGGCCTATGTTAAAAGCCAAAATCCGGACAAACTCGAGGCACGATCAGTTCATTGTAAGTTTGTAGGATATCCTAAACATTCAAATGGATATCTATTCTACCATGGTGAACAACAAAAGGTGCTTGTTGCTCAGCATGCCACCATTTTAGAAAAGGAATTTCTTGTAAAAGAAATTAGTGGCGAAGAGGTGGAGCTGGAAGAAGTTCCAGCACCACAAACTACAACTGAAGATTTAATGGAACCAGATGATTTAGTAGTTCCCGACGAACCCCCGCCTCTCCACCGATCTAGTAGGGTTCCTCATCCACCTGAGAGATACTACGGTTTTCTCATCGATGGTGGGAGCGAGGATTGCATCATGGAAAATGATGACCCGACTAGTTTCGAGCAGGCCATCACGAGTGGTGACTCTGTGAAATGGCTGGATGCAATGCGATCTAAGATGAAATCCATATACACCAACAAAGTATGGACTTTGGAAATTTCTCCTGAAGGGGTAAAACCCATTGGGAGCAAATGGATCTTTAAGAAGAAACTTGGTGCAGATGGAAAAGTTGAGACTTTCAAAGCTAGACTTGTTGCAAAGGGTTTTCGTCAATGACCAGGTGTGGATTATGACGAAACCTTTTCTCCAGTGGCTATGCTTAAGTCCATCTGGATCTTACTTGCCATTGCTGCATACCATGACTACGAAATCTAGCAAATGGATGTTAAGACCGCCTTTCTAAATGGTGATTTAGAGGAGTGCGTGTACATGACTCAGCCAGAGGGCTTCGTAGACAGTGGGAGCAGCGGAAAGGTGTGCAAGCTGCTTAAATCCATCTACGGGTTAAAGCAGGCATCGCAGAGTTGGAACATCTATTTTGATGTTGTAGTCAAAGAGTTTGAGTTCATCAAAAACATAGATGAACCATGTATATACAAGAAGGTGGCAGAGAGTAAGGTTGTCTTCCTCGTATTGTATGTGGATGACATACTCTTGATAGGAAATGATATTCCTATGCTGCACTCGGTTAAGCTCTTCTTATCACAAAGATTCTCAATTAAAGATCTAGGTGATGCTTCCTGCATTTTGCGGATTAAGATCTATAGAGATAGATCTAGACGGATACTGGGATTGTCCCAATCGAGGTATATTGACACCATACTAAAGAGGTTTAGTATGGAAGAATCCAAGCGTGGGAATTTACCAACGATCTCTGGACTCACTCTCTCCAAAGAGATGTCTCCCAAGACTGATTAGGAAAGAGCTCGCATGCAAGGGATACCCTATGCTTCGGCAGTAGGCTCTATCATGTACACGATGCTATATACCAGACCCGATGTAGCATACTCACTAAGTATAGTGAGTAGGTATCAAGAAGATCCTGGAGAGAATTACTGGACAGCTGTGAAGAACATTCTCAAGTACTTATGAAGGACTAAGGAGATGTTCTTGGTGTATGGTAACGGAGAACTCTAGATGGAGTCCTTTACCGATTTGAGCTTCCAAAGTGATAAGGACGACTCTAAGTCGCACTCGGGATTTGTCTTTATCCTAAATGAGGGGCGGTTTGTTGGAAGAGTTCCAAACAGGAAACCGTGGCAGACTCGACAATGGAGGCTGAATACATTGCTGCCAATGATGCTGCCAAAGAGGCTGTCTGGATAAAGAAGTTCATCACTGAACTTGGTGTGGTTCCGTCCATTGAGTATCCAATACCTCTGTATTGTGATAACAATGGAGCTGTGGCTTTGGCCAAGGAACCCAGGTCCCATCAGAAGTCCAGACATATTCTGAGGCGGTATCACCAGATCCGGAAGATAGTTAATCGCCGGGAGATCGAGGTTAGGAGAGTTGATACGAAGGACAACACTACGGATCCACTCACAAAGGCCATTCCTCAGATACAATTTGAGAGACTCTTCGGGATGTTGGGTATGTGATATTACAACAGCTGGCCTTAGTGCAAGTGGGAGATTGTTAGTTATGTATATGCCCTAGAGGCTATTGTTGCACATGTGATGTATATTATAATGGATGCTTTGATATATATAGAGAGGACTTTCTTGCTCGATATGATAGTATGCTATCTGGTTTCACTTTATCTTAACATGTTAACAAATACTATTTTGTGATCACGTGTTGATAAAGCCCTTAGGATATGTACTCGACTACTAAGACTATGATACAGATCATACTAGTGGGGCCAGGGTAGTCTACGAGTACATCCTAATACTGTTCCTAGTCGAGGGTGTATCGAGACAGGGCATCGATACTCCAGAGTAGGCTAGCGTATACGCATCTTGACCCATATGATGGGCGATGGATGATCCGATATCCATTGGTGTTGGACATCAAAGATGGTGTACGGGTGCTCAGTGGAGACTAGGTACACTGAACAGACTCGCCGAGAACTCCTGGATGGTATTATACCTATCGTCAGATAGCAGTTCTCCGGTGACACTGGTACAGGTTATAGTTTGTAGACCTGAGATCGTCATAGAGTCTTGCGTGATTCCCACTGTGCTTTGATTTCCACCTTACCACGTCCAAGAGGGCGTGCAAAACGGTGGCTTTTGGGTACAGTCCCGAATCACATAGAGGCAATGAGCGATAGGAGGGGTTTCGTCTCTCCCGGTATAGGGAGTTGATGTTGGGCCGTGTTCGATTGGCTATAACTGGAAGTCCCTGGACAGGGTTGATATGGAGATTTACTGGTAAGTGTTATCAGTAGTTTCTCAACCTGTTATGTGCTTTACATCGACACGACTTATCGGTTACTGGGGTCTGACGTTTACCACCCCTAGACTAGATATGCAACATATAACACGAAGAGATCGGACTGTACGGGAGTGTTACTGATTGGATTTGCAGGAGAATGTACAGGCTTGCTTGTGTAAGGTTCCTAGGCACCCTAGTGAGGTCTCACAAGGCATCAACCATGCCAATTTCAAAAATTACGGTGCCGAGAAACCCTAAACTACGGATCGTTTGCTAGAAAACTAGGCGAAAAGTAAACTAGTTAACAATTAACTAATGGGAAATCGGAAATACAACCTTTGTAGATCCGGTGCTCCACCTCCATAGCTCCGTAACGAAGTCGTCTCCGCTGTCCAAATCAAATCCGGGCTCTAGCGTCGGCTTCGTCGGAGAATAAGCGAGCTAGGTCGTCGATGTCCATGCCGAAGATGATCTACGTCGAGGCATCGCTAAATCAAGCTCCGACTTCACCAAGTCAAGAAACTTGTGAAGTAAACACACTCTACTACTTGGCAAGAGGTAGAGGATGAAGAAATAGGAAGTGGGTAGACTTTAGAATTGGATTTCTCACTCTAATTCTCACTTTGCCATTAAAGCTTGTGAAGCTTTTTCTTGAAGTGAAGAAGAAGAAGAAGATGAAGAATATGATAAGTTAATTTAAAATAGAAAAATAAAACAATACTTATCATAATCTTTACCTTAGTTAAGTGTAGAGAATTGACTAAGGTTGGGTTGATGGTTAGGGTTAAGGATGAGAACAAAAAAGTCATCAAGTCAAAGCTTCATGAAACTTCAACTAAGAACAAAAGTAGCCACCATTCATTTATCTTCCAATTTATTCAAAATGAATAAATAAATAAGATAAATGAATAAGTAAAACCCTAATCAACAACTTAACCTTGGTTTAATTCTTTATACTTAACCAAAAAGCATGCATCATCAAACATGATACAAACATGTGCACAAAATCATATCGCATATGCAATGCGCACACCCGAGTGAGAATATCCATTTAAAGTGAACCGATACTAGTTAATGCAAAGTAATATATCAAATATATAATTATACATTAAATCATTAAATCAACACTTGATTTAACGATCCGGTCATATCTCATATAACCGACCAGTATCCTATGTATCGGCTTATCGAATCAACCTTTGATTCGATAACTAGGGTATATCGCATATAACCTAATCGATACATTCATCGCGAGAATGGAATACGGTATCACATACACGCATTATTCTCGGTCCCGCACATATCTCATATGCGCTCCTATTTCGTTTCGCTTGAGCCAGGAAACCTCTGTGTAGGACTCTAAAGACTCGTCAATACGCCGGCAGCAGGCGATGATCATATCAAACACCCACAAGCCGCAAGCGGTCTGCTAAACGTAACGGCCACCCGGGTATTGAGCGATCTGAAGATCGACGAGCAAGCCCGCTCACACTCCAGTGAATCCGACTAGTAACACTACCGTACAGTCCGGTCTGATCGTCTGATATGTCGCATATCTTGCCTAGGGGTGGTAAACGTCAGACCCCAATAGCTCGATAAGTCGTGTCGATATGAGGTCTATAACTGTTCGAGAAACTACTGGTAACACTTACCAGTAAATCTCAGCAACCCTGGCCAGGGATTTCCTGTTATAGCTAATCGAACACAGCGCAACATCAACCCCCTATACCGGGAGAGACGAATCCCCTCCTATCGCTCATTGCCTCCATGTGACTCGGGACTGTACCCAAAAACCACCGTTTTGCATGCCCTCTTGGACGTGGTAAGATGGAAATCAAAGCACAGTGGGAACCACACAAGACTCTATGACAATCTCGGGTCAACAGACTACTCTGTACCAGTGTCACCAGAGAACTGCCATCTGACGTGAGGTATAATACCATCTGGGAGTTCTCGGCGAGTCCGTCCAGTGTACCCAGTCTCTATTGAGCACCCGAATATCATCTCTGATGTCAAACACCAATGGATATGGGATCATCCATCGCCCATCTGTATGGGTCGAGAAGCTATACTCTAGTCTACTCTGGTATATCGATACACCCCCGACTAGGGACTTTGAAGGATGTACTTATGGACTACCATGTCCCCACTAGTATGATCCGCATCACAGTCCAGGTAGTCAAGTACACATCCTAAGGGCTTTACTAACATGTAACAGAGAGACAATCAGTATACACGTTAAGGTAAAGTTCAACCAGATATCATACTATCATGTCGAGCAAGAAAGTCCTCCCTATATACGTCCCAGCATTCACTACAATATACATCTTATGTACAGTAATGGCCTCTAGGGCATACATATAACTAACCATCTCCCACTTGCACTAGGGCAATCTGATAGCAGTGGTTGCAGTATCTCATACTGAACCATCCCATAAAAGTCTCTCTCTGGGAACAGGCCTTTGTGAGTGGATCCACTGTGGTGTCCTCTGAGTCTACTCTCCTAACCTCGATCTCCCTGGAGATCAACCATCTCCATGATCAAGTGATACTGCCTTAGAATCTGTCTGGATCACTGATGGGACGGACGTTCCTTGGCATAAGCCACAACTCCATTGTCACACAATGGTAGGAACATAGTTCATCTCATGAACCTATATACACCCAAACAGCCTCTTTGGTAGCATCTTAAGTAGCGATGTATCCTGCCTTTATCGTCTAGTATGTCACGGTATCCAGCTTGGAACTCTTCCAACATACCGTCCCTTTACTGAGGGTAAAGATAATGCCTGTGACTGACATTCAGTCGTCTTTATCACCCTGGAACCCTTCCAGTGATTCTCCTCAGGATCGATTGACACCACCTCACTACATCTAGTGAGTTTCCTAACATCCATTTAGATCTATCTCATAGATCCAAAATCCAGGATTTAGTAGGTATCACTTTAATCCTATATGGAGAATCATTGTGATAAGCGGAGATTGATCGAGCGTAGCATAAGAAACTCCTTTCTTATCAAGAGTATGTCATCCACGTACTCTACGAGGATCGTCACCATACTCCCTACTACCTTTTTGTTTATACAAGGTTCATCTACCATTTTGATGATGTCAAACTCTTTGACCGCTTCATCAAAACAGATGTTCCAACTCCGCGATGCCTGCTTTATCCTATAAAGCATCTTGCACACGTTTCCGCTGCTCCCACTGTCTACGAAGCCCTCTGGCTGTGTACTTACAGACGCTCTCTTCTAAATCATCATTTAGAAAAGCAGTCAAGACACCCAACCACCAGATATCGCAGTCATGGTATGTAGCCGTGGCAAGTAGGATCTGGATGGACTTAAGCATAGCTCCTTAGAAAAAGTTTCATCATTATCCACGCCTGGTTGATGACGAAAACCTTTAACAAGTCTAGCTTTGAAAGTCTCAACCTTTCCATCTATACCAAGTAATCTTCTCAAGATATACTTGCTCCTGATGGGGATTTAACCCTTCAGATATAGCAGCTAAAGTCCATACTTTGCTGGTGTACATGGATTCCATCTCAGATCGCTAAGCATCCAGCCATTCTTACAGAGTCCCTGCTCTCGATGGCCTGCTCGAAACTAGTTGGGTCATCATCTCATGATGCAATCCTCGCTCCCACTGTCATAGAGAAATCGAAGTATCTCTCAGGTGGGTGAGGAACCCTACTAGATCG
The DNA here is from genome assembly GCA_030015575.1 of Agapanthus africanus. Taxonomy (NCBI): domain Eukaryota; kingdom Viridiplantae; phylum Streptophyta; class Magnoliopsida; order Asparagales; family Amaryllidaceae; genus Agapanthus; species Agapanthus africanus. Next base: position 63,504,272 of record JASDDO010000029.1, read on the forward strand.
GCGGAGAGGCTGAGGTTCGTTGGTATCTACTGAATCCTTTGGTTCTGTCAAATCATCTTCTGTAGTTTGTATAGCTGGAACCTTTCCAGTTCTACATAACAGACCTTGCCTTGAGCTTGTCCGGATTTTGCTTTTAGACATAGCCCAGACAACCCCAAATCTTAACCAACTTAAGATATGGGCTCTTCCTTTCCATATCATATATGAAGCGGTAGGCACTGATTTGATTCGAACCCAATTCAATAGGTATGCAGCTTCTCAAGTGCATAACACCCCAAAAGGAAATAGGTCACTCAGTAATACTCATCATAGAGCACACCATATCATATAGGGTGTGATTGCTCCGCCCTGATACACCGTCGTGCTATGGTGTATACAGAGGAGTAATGCTGAGAGAGAATCTCATTCTCCTTTAGAATAGTCCAGTATTTCCGTGCTCAAGTATTCTCCTCCTTGATCTCATCATAGGATATAATACTTATACCCGTATTCTGGTTCTCTACTTCTCGCTTATATTCTGTGAATATCTCAAAAGGTTCGGACTTGTGTTTCAACAGGAACATATGTCTGAATCTCGAGAGATTATCAGAGAATGTAATGAAGTACAAAGAACCGGTCTTGGCATGTGTAGACTGGGGACCTACATACATCAACATGTATCATCCCATGAGTTCACAAACTCTTTCTCTGTTTCCAATAAACGGAGCTATGGTCATCTTATCTTTGTGACATGACTGGCAAGTTTCATAAGATGTAGATTCAAACTGTTTTAAATATGCATCTATGTGGAACTTAGCTAGTCGGGTCGCTTTGATATGACCTAGTCTACAATACCTCAAGAAGGATTTGTTCATTTTTGAACTCTTCCTCTTGTGTGTGTTCTGTATACTAAGAACTGTAGTTTGATTTAGAACATCAATGCTTTTAGATAACGTGCCTGAACCGATCAACTTTTGATATAGGAAATGTTCAAAACATTATCCAACAATACAAAATTTTATCATTTCTTTATTAATAAAGAGACTGATATGATTTTGTATATCAGGTTCGGTATCTAATAACACTCGTTCAGAATCAATGTATTGTAATACAGGGTGACAGTGACCAACAGACTTGGCTGCAACTCTTGCCCCGTTTTCTGCCTCATGAAACTTATCACCCGTTCTCAGTTCTCTACCTTTCTGTAGCCCTATGTAACAGATTACATATCTGGGATCCTGATCTGGTATCATATACCCAGGACGTAAAGGATACTGAGAAACAGTTCTGTATAATGAATACACCCGAAGATGATGCATCAGCATGCACTCTCTTCGTTTGGGCGGCACGGGAAATCTGGTATTCCCCAATTTCCTGCTCTGTCTTATAACAATTATAAGTTGGAGCGGGACCAACGTTCCCCAGCTCAGTATAACAAGCGGGTTCGGTCAATATTCCGTATTATTATCTTGATTAAGGCGTGATATGGTCGCTACCTGGAGAGAGAGAGAAGAAAACACTCAGCGTGCGCTCTGTCAAGAATAGATTGGTTATTATTTTATCTAATCAGGATGGCTCCCACTGCTTTTTATCAAATCTTCCTTCAAACCCTAAAAGGAAAGACTAGCCGGGATTAATTACACACTACAAGTTCGCCAATCTTTCAGCCAGGCCAGTGTCGGTACTTTGAGGGAGGTCCCCCGTGCTTTCGCACGAACCTAATTAATGTAAACCTCGTTTTCCCAGAGGCGTAACCCCGTTGACACCTTTCTAGACACCTACTTGATCGGCTAATTGTAATGTATAAAACTCTCTCAGGAGTAACTCTTACTCGCAGCGGGTATCGGGATCCAACTATCTCATAGAAGGTATGCAATCTCATTGCAAATTTCAACACTTGAAATTCCCGATAATATTTTGCCCCTAGCAGCTTATGACCTTGGCTAAGGTCAACAAATCATAAGTGCTAGCCAAGTTCAACCCGTCATTTCCCGATTGAATTAAACCCACCCGCACGACCCTTGGCTAAGGTCAACAAAGTCGCACGACTACCCTAACTCAATCGCATCATATGCTTATACAGATAAGCACTAATCAGCTACCGCACACTACGCCTTGGCTAAGGTCAACAAACGTAGCACGAATACTAACCATTAATTATCTGAAATGACGGAGGGCTACGACAGGTTTTTCTGAAAACCTATTGCGTAATGAACTTGATATCGTTGTAGGATCGAATGAATTTTGAAATGGAGTGTTTTTGAGGCTTTTCTAGTTTTGCTAAAGGAGTCACTCCCGGTGAAGGGATCGTCGGTCCTTTCCTCGTCGAATGAGGTGCGGGATATATCATATATATCACTGTGCAAAGCAGAACTCTTAAAAGCAATCAAAAGACAAACCGAGTGTGTAGCATCTGCCAGTTATTGCTAAAGGAGTCACTCCCGGTGAAGGGATCTCGGTCCTTTCCTCATCGAATAAGGTGCAGGATATATCACATATACCGCTGTGCAAAGCAAGAACTGTAGCTACCTGTTTTATTTTGAAATTCGATTCTACAACATCTTAGGTTTCTTTTATTTCATTAATCACATTAATGAAGTCCCATCATTTAATTACCTAAACATCACAGATAAATACGACGTACACTTATGCCATCCGCATTCGCCTCGATGTCCCCTCGTGCACTGTTAGGTTAGGTAACTAACGGCAGAGCGGGGCAGGGCTAGCGCGGGTGTAAAACATAAGTAACGTCTATATAATATATCATATATACTATATACTGTATCTATCACAGAACATCACATGATCACATCACAGATATTGCAGCAGAAGATCATATGAAATATTGGATATACTAGGACGTCCGTGTTTTCAATACGAGCCAGTATAAAACACGGATTCCACGGTCGTGATGAATAGCCAAACCCACACCCCTAGACCCCTACGAGAGCGGCAAGCAACCCTACCAATTCTAGAGTTAGGAGACCCGGACTCGACTCCTCGAGTTGGTCTCCCACTGGACTCCAGAACCCGGTTACTTGTGCCCTCCTCCTTGGGTCTATCCTAGTGCGGAAAAGTAAATAATATACAAGAGGTGACAACTTCCGCAACCTGGAAGCGCCCCAATAAAAGAATATTACATACAAGTTTTTACATGAATGAAAATGAAAAACACTCATCTCACATAAAAAAAACCCGGCTATTCGTACACGACGATCCAATATAACATATCCAGCAACACATAACATCACATGTCATCAACATAAGTAAATATGCGCATCCCAATTGTCGTTGACATATAGCAACGAAACCGGCGATATCATATATTACACTTACGGTCACAGAAAAGAAAGTGTAAAACTACAACAGTTGGAATCCGCAACCACCTCATACATCGCATGCCTGACCAAATGAATTACTTAGACATCCCATGCCTAACAATTATAAACCCCGCATTTTAGTCTCATTATCGAAAACACTTTTCAATATCAAGTCGGGCAATTCAACAGGATTCCCGACATCCTGATCGAATGCTCGTCGCAAACTTTAGTAGACGGCTTCACCCCCGATACCGTCGACGAAGTGCACCAAGGCGGAACACCGCTACCGCGAGCACCCGAACGGATGCTTTCGGCGACGGGGTTCTCCTACAGTCACTTGGTCGGGGCTATGGAGTGAGGCTGTCTATTAAGTTTGCGACGAGCATTCGATCAGGATGTCGGGAATCCTGTTGAATTGCCCGACTTGATATTGAAAAGTGTTTTCGATAATGAGACTAAAATGCGGGGTTTATAATTGTTAGGCATGGGATGTCTAAGTAATTCATTTGGTCAGGCATGCGATGTCTGAGGTGGTTGCGGATTCCAACTGTTGTAGTTTTACACTTTCTTTTCTGTGACCGTAAGTGTAATATGTGATATCGCCGGTTTTGTTGCTATATGTCAACGACAATTGGGATGCGTATATTTACTTACGTTGATGACATGTGATGTTATGTGTTGCTGGATATGTTATATTGGATCGTCGTGTACGAATAGCCGGGGGTTTTTATGTGAGATGCGTGTTTTTCATCTCACATAAAAACCCCCGGCTATTCGTACACGACGATCCAATATAACATATCCAGCAACACATAACATCACATGTCATCAACGTAAGTAAATATGCGCATCCCAATTGTCGTTGACATATAGCAACGAAACCGGTGATATCACATATTACACTTACGGTCACAGAAAAGAAAGTGTAAAACTACAACAGTTGGAATCCGCAACCACCTCAGACATCGCATGCCTGACCAAATGAATTAGTTAGACATCCCATGCCTAACAATTATAAACCCCGCATTTTAGTCTCATTATCGAAAACACTTTTCAATATCAAGTCGGGCAATTCAACAGGATTCCCGACATCCTGATCGAATGTCACTCTTTATCATCAATCACCATTGATGAAGAAAGCTTTTTCTTCCTTGCTCATTAAGAAGAAGAAGAAAGAAATATATGATAAGTTAATTAAAATAGAAAAATAAAACAATACTTATCATAATCTTTACCTTAGTTAAGTGTAGAGAATTGACTAAGGTTGGGTTGATGGTTAGGGTTAAGGATGAGAACAAAAAAGTCATCAAGTCAAAGCTTCATGAAACTTCAACTAAGAACAAAAGTAGCCACCATTCATTTATCTTCCAATTTATTCAAAATGAATAAATAAATAAGATAAATGAATAAGTAAAACCCTAATCAACAACTTAACCTTGGTTTAATTCTTTATACTTAACCAAAAAGCATGCATCATCAAACATGATACAAACATGTGCACAAAATCATATCGCATATGCAATGCGCACACCCGAGTGAGAATATCCATTTAAAGTGAACCGATACTAGTTAATGCAAAGTAATATATCAAATATATAATTATACATTAAATCATTAAATCAACACTTGATTTAACGATCCGGTCATATCTCATATAACCGACCAGTATCCTATGTATCGGCTTATCGAATCAACCTTTGATTCGATAACTAGGGTATATCGCATATAACCTAATCGATACATTCATCGCGAGAATGGAATACGGTATCACATACACGCATTATTCTCGGTCCCGCACATATCTCATATGCGCTCCTATTTCGTTTCGCTTGAGCCAGGAAACCTCTGTGTAGGACTCTAAAGACTCGTCAATACGCCGGCAGCAGGCGATGATCATATCAAACACCCACAAGCCGCAAGCGGTCTGCTAAACGTAACGGCCACCCGGGTATTGAGCGATCTGAAGATCGACGAGCAAGCCCGCTCACACTCCAGTGAATCCGACTAGTAACACTACCGTACAGTCCGGTCTGATCGTCTGATATGTCGCATATCTTGCCTAGGGGTGGTAAACGTCAGACCCCAATAGTGTAACGTTTTGAAAATCGTTTCGGTGAAATTTCGAAAAAAATCGGTAAAATAAGGGGGTTTTTTGTAAAAAGTCAAAATACAAATATCTTATTATAAAAATTAAATATACATATTCTAGCTATGTAATTGCTATTATTTGGTGTTTATTGAGCCGCTGGTGAAATTTCAAATTTTCTGAAAAAAATATTATTTTATTATTATTTTAAGCCGTCACTAATACATTTAATTAGGGAAAATTATAAATTGGAATGAGTTGAAACAAATTTTGTGCATCATAAAACATTAAATAAAATTTTAGCATGTGGTTTTTGGAACGAAATTATTTGCCAAAACGGTTTAGAAATTATTGAAGAAAAAAGGCTTTTTTTTAGCGTAAATGGATGTTTGGGGTATTGTATTTATCATTTTTCATCACCCCACACCCGTACCCACACCCACACACCCCCATTCACTTCTCCCCATGGCTGAATTCAGCAGCCACCATCTTTTTCCCCACTTGAATTTCAAAGGAAATGAAATGAAAGAAAAGAAAAGAAAATGGATAAATTAGTTAGACTTTTGACTTTGCTTTGACCTTGACTTTCTCCCCCCATTTTCTCTACCTCCCTCTCTCTCCTCTCCCCCTCCCATTCCAGCCGACCCCCCCTCTCCCACTGCAGCAACAGCCCCCCCATTTCCCTTCTCTTTTCTCTTCAAAACTTCATCAAAAATTGCCCCAAAATCCATCAAAAAAAATCCCAAAACCCAAATCCGACTCCTACCCATTTTAGCTTAGCCCGTATAGCATGGATCCTTGTGAAAAGAGAGCATTTTGGAAGGCCATGGATGCTTGTGGATCTTCAAATGTTTTTGGGTATAATTCTAAACTTTTTGCTTAGTTTGTTACTTAATTTCTTAAAGCTAAGTTAATTAAGTGTTAATTTGGGTTATGTGAGTTTAATTGCATGATTAAAGATTTCAAGTTAGGGTTTGTTGTGGAAATGAGTTGTGTTTGATTGTGTATGGTTTAGTGAGGTGGATAAACATATTTAGTTTTGTAGAAAACTAATCTAGTTGTTAATTACAAGTTGTTACTTGAAAAATGTCCAAATTAAGCTTTTTGTTGCAAACTAGTTTTTTTGATTTAATTCGAAATATGAGATTAAAAATATGGTTAGGGTTTTTATCATATTATTAACTTTATTAAGTGTAGTTTAACACTTTAGTTCATGGAAATCCAACCTAAATTGTAGTTGTGCATTTTTGCTATGAAATTGTTAAAAAGGGTATTTTGTAAACTAGAATATTAGGGTTTTTGGAATTTAATGAGATTAAATTCCGGGAATTGTTTCTATGACTTATTTAAGATATTTAATAAGTATATTGGCCGCTACATTCATTTAAACATCATGTTTTGTACAAAAACGGCGAATTGTGCTTGCTAGATTTTCGGAAAAACGACTTTTTAAGTGAAATTGGGGTTTTTGGGAATTGTAAGCTATTTTATATTATAATTAGTGCTTGTAATTGTGCAAATGAGTGTGATTGGATTTTTCTCGATGGTTTGACGTTTTTACATCGACATCGAGGGTTGGTTTGACTATTCTTGCATACGTAGGCGATAGGTTTGGACCTACGCGTGATACGCGTGCCGATTTGATTTTCGTATGCCGTTTCGATTTCGAATTTAGTTTTAATGCGATACGGTGCGTTATGATATGTAGGTACCCCATGTGGACTTCGAGATGACAAGCAAGCGCGTGGCGACGTCGGCACCGGCTAGCGAGGACCAGGTGAGTAGATTTATATCTACGGGGAGAAGTCGGGTGGATGGCGTATAGCACCCCCGCAGTCCGTAGTGATGTATATGGATGCATATACACACCAACAATTTATGATATGTTGTTAGGATTTATTATTGATGATTTTAGATGGATATTGGTGTTGGATTGGTGCATGGTTACGAAACCTTAGGTAATGGGTGCACTACACTTACACATACACACATATACATACTTGCATACATTCCTTATTTCATATGTGCGTGTATGGGAATATATATTTATGTGTTCACATGGGTATGGGACTATGTGTTCATATACTGGATTTGAGGATAGTATTTGGAATTTGAGATGAGTCGATGAGATTGGGCTTGAGGCCAGGAGATCGGTGACGTGATTTGGTTCGTATTGAGATACGACATGATGTTTTAGCGGGTCTTCTGACGTAGTAATTCTTACACCCGCATGCATACATAGATGGCATCAATATTGTACTAGACGTAGGACATTATTCCGGATCATGATATTTGATAAAGAAGATACCAAATGAATAGTGTGATTGATGTGACTTTGACCCGTACCCAGATTTGGGGATGCCGTACGACGGATTTACGTACGAGCTATATATTGATGATTGATCCGCACTCTTGACTTGGGATGTCTGATTATAGATATGGTATCGGATATGATATTATTGAGGCGGGATCACCGACTAATATATATACAGGTATGTATATACATCGACTCAGATGTTAGGCGGTTTCCTTACCTGTAGTCCAGCTGGTTAGCTTAGCCCTTTAGTTTAGTTTAGTTGTTAGATTAGATTCGATTCTTACCTATTTCAAAAACTAACGAATCGTGGGTATTTTAAAAGACAGCCCAAGGGATCCTACGGATATTTCAAAAGACGTATCTTTTCATAAAAACACCGTAGCCCCTATTTTCAAAACCCCATGATTCATATTATTTCAAAAGGCACCATTTGTAGGACTTATATTAGGTTAATGCAGATTAGTTATAGTTGCGTCTAGTATTCAGCTCCCGCTCTTTATTGTGGTTCGCTTCGCATCGCATGCTTATATTATGTTTCATACTCCATTATTGATATCATGCTGTTAGGACACCAGCACCATTACCGATGATGCGTATGTACCACGTACACTTACTTGCCGGCTCACACACATCTTCATCGGTAATTGTCATGCCACGTACACTTTAGAAATACTATTGCATTGACATAGGTTGTTAGCTAATAATTTAGACATGACGTTAGTGTACTCGCCTTATATGCTAGATTAGACATTGTAGATATTACTTGTTACTTCATGCATGTTAATATTCATTGTTATGCCGCATTCATGGATTTTTATGCCGATATGCACTGTTTACATGCTATTGAGGATTGGATTCGGATTTCTATGAGATTTTCTGGTTTTGGAGGAAAACCGCAAAACTTATATAAGCTTCTTTCTCTCTTTAAAATAAAAAGTGCGGTTTTCCCATGATGTATGAGTCGTCCACCATGAGTTTGCTGATGGATTTCGAGACCCGATTCGAGGAGGCGGATGAACCGTTTCGGGTACATGGTGGACCCGGTAAGGTACCCCGGGGCAAGAAGCGCGTGTTGATGACGATGTGAGCCTGGCAGGGGAGCACTACCTACCGGTGATTTTACCCGACGCGTCGGATATCCGGAGGATACCGTCGTGGTCTTGAGATGGATGGTAGGGGCCGGTCTGGACTGACGTCGCCCTAGATATTATGATTGAGACATTGAGATTTCGAGATATTGAGGTACAGAGACTGTGATACAGAGATATCGAGATATTGGGATTACGTTTTGTGCCGATGCTAGGCACTGTTTTATGCTGATTTCATTATGATACCTCATTTTAAAAATACAAAGGAAATCTCACTAAATTATGAAAACAGTTCTTCATTTACATGTATTCTGTTTTCATGCATTCATACCTCATTCATATGATATATTGCTACCTGAGGCACTGACACGGGCACATGAGATTACACTCGGGTTAGATATTTACCCTAGCCTTGTTATAGGCTGCATGTTATATACTTTTTTGAGGATATATTATGATCGTATGATCTAGGATTGCGTCATACATGCGATTTCTGTGCGTAGATGTTTTTCTATTCACGGGTTGGCAACTCACCCCCGTTGTGCCCCAGTTTCTTGCAGGTTTGCCGTACAGGTTTCATTACGGCTTTGCGGGCTCAGTTTCATTCGGGTGACTTGTCAGTAGGTGGGTTTTTCTTGTATCGTACCCATCCTATTACCTTGTATAATATTATTCCATTGTATCTAGTAAATTCCATCAACCAAACATGTATTTATTTTGAGATAGAGACCCGTGATGTTATTCCTTCGACCTTAGAGTCGCGCGTTATTTTTCTGCGGTTTTCTTGTGGATTTGAGTTTCCTTTTGAATTTTGATCATCGCCGTTGGCGTTGTATATTATATTGCTTGTGTGGTTGTGACCGTCGATTGACGAAGAGCTAGCTCCCGCTTGGGGATGCCTTTTTATTGATTTCGTATACTTTTTATGTTGTATCCCGTTTGGGAGCCAGTTTTTACAAAGGAGATTCTGCCGAAATTTTCAGTAAATTTTGATGTTCTTAAAAACCGCATAATTCGGCTTATGCTATTAAAACTACTTGTTTTAAATTGGTTTTCCTTCACTCTACTTCTTTTCTTGGTTTGGATTTCTGGGTTTTCGGTTTACTTAGATTACGTACGCCTCGAGACGTTTCATAGTTTAAGTGCCGGTCATGTTCCGTACTTTCGGGACGTGACAAAGTTGGTATCAGAGCGTTAGGTTTTAACCTTCGGAGCGTAGGATGACCCTTGGTTGATGGAATAGGTGACTAAAGTAGAGTAACGTACCGTTGGTATGTTCCGCGGCATATTTACGACACGCCACTCCACTTATGAAGCCTTAGGATGTACATTTCCTTGTTCAGTATTATATTCCTTCTTGATCTAGCCTCATCGGTACCAGTTTGGTTTTGCTGCTACGGTTATGGGCAGGGAGAGCTACGGCTAGAGTTGCGGTCAGCACAAGCTCGTCACGAACGAGGACTGACCAGGGCGAAATTCCGGCGACACACGATTGCAGAGATGTGTCTTTTTACTGTGTTTCCGCGCCACGAGCGTTTGGCGGATCGCCTTTATGAGGTTACTCGGAGGTGCTGATCGACACTGGAGAATTGAGCTAACGATGGAGGCCAGCCAGATTTTGATGACCGTTGGTGTGTTGCTTACTCCTGATGATTGAGGCACGGTTCAGCATGCAGACGAGTGAGCCAGTTATTGCTGCGAACGACGAGATATCACCCCAGATGTTGGAGCTATTGCAGTATAAGTTGTACTAAGAGATGATAGAAGGTCGCTAGTCATCGAGGATGAATGACTAGGACATGTGGATCGTTCGCCTACCCCGATGCGAGGTCATCAGATAGATTGATTACAGCTAAAGACGACTTCACGCGGATACGTTGGGAGTCGACAGAGACGATCGAATGTCAGAAACCTATTATTCCAAGTTTAAGATAGTCGGAAAGACATGCAGGCAATTCTATGGTCCCTTTAGAAGAATGAAACCCTAACTCGACTTAATGACCGTGTGAAAGCCTTTGAACCTTAGGGTTTGCGGCAGTTCTGCGGCGCCATTAGAGAGGCTTGGGTTTGCCCTTCTACGGCTGGACCACCGATGCTGTGGTATGTACTCGATACTATTAAACTGTACCTAAGATGTTGAGCTCTTGGGGGATTATGAGGTTTTGACGAATCGATTGGATGGCTCGACTTAATTCGGATGCTAGGTGGTGAGATGCATTCTTGGGAGACTCCAGATACGAGGATAGTCGTTGGAGCTCAGTCCATGCGGCCGCGACGAGACGAGTCCAAAGCAGACGACGTTAGAGAAAAGTGGAGTAAGAGGTTCGTACCAGATCTAGATGAGATGACGTTCCACTCCGCCGACATCAGAGATGCGATGCGCATGCCGAGGCATGGTACTTGGACTTACCTTCCAGAAGGAGTCGTGATGAGTATGCAGTCGTTCCAGAGCAAGATGCAGATATAGGAAAGGACAACGACTTCCGGACAGTTGGCAGAGACGAGGCATGGAATAGACCGTGAGCAGGATTCCTTCCAGGCCACTGATGCAATGATATTTGCACCCAGGATCAGATGTGTCACGTGCATTTAGAGAGCCAGAGGCCGACGCCAGTGATATGCTGCCTTGACAGGGCCGATGAGCCGATGGATTGTGAGATTGGTAATCCACGGAGAAGACTTGGACCCAGGAGTGGTCATGTTACGCACACCAGCAAGCCAGAGTTCATGATCATCGACGAGACGTCCCACTAGTGACCACGGCAGTTGGCCCGAGATTCTTAGAGGATGCACTTGAGCGGTACTGTTCCGCCATTATTGATTTCGATGTTTTGGGTGATTTATTCGTATGATTTGATTTTGATGATTGAGGATTTACGATCTTTGCACAGTGTTGCACTTGATATCGTTTTCGTGCTTTAGTTTCACATGTTTATGATTTTACGGTTTTAAACAGTTGAGTTGGTTTTGTGCGTATGCATGCACACGAATTGGTTCCTGCACTCTGTATAGTTATTATATGCTTGCAGTGTGCACTGGACTTCGATTTCGATTGTGATACTCGATATTTGTTTTGTGCACCTTGTGCACCTGATTGATTTTGCGCACGTTCGGTGCTTGATATTGGATTTCATGATTTCGTGCACGATGGATGCACCTGATTTGGATTTTCGCGCATGTTGGGTGCATGTTTTGAAGGGTGATTTTGGTGCACACCAGAGGCACTTAATTGAGAATTTTTCGTGCATGTCAGGTGCACCTGATTTTGCTGTCAGGCACACATGTTGCCTACGACAGATGTTTCGTGCACACCCGATGCACTTAGATGTTGTTTCTGTGCGCATGTATGGCACATTCATGGATTTTGATTTCCGTGCGCACCAGACGCACGTAGCATTCATGTGCATATTTTGGGATTGACTTCGTATAGAGCAGTACGTTTTTATGATATTGCTATGTGTTTTCGTACTGAGCAGGACTAGTCAGAGGACAGTACCTGAATATATTTTTGCATGCATTGATAGTTATTGAAGGGATTTCCAAAAAGCGAGCTATAGCCTCAGTATTTACCTACGTGTCTGATATGACACGAAATGTTTAAAACAAGGAGACCCTTCTAAATTGTTTTCAAAATGGCGGAACGTACATTTCAAACAAAGGTATATATGTATATAGTTATTTTCTTATGATAGACGTCCGCCACTGTGCAGTGTTATACGCGTTGCACAGCGACTTAAAGAGATTTGGCATGCATTTCCTTCAGATACTTACAGATATAGATTCGATATTTACATGTATAGTTTCGAGTTATGTCATATTGGTTTTGATTTGGATTTGGCATTGATGTCTTCTCCATGACTCCGATGATTGCGGGATGCTTGACGGAGTTTTGATTTGAGTTATATGCTCATTTTTCAAGCGCATGCGCTGCGCTACGATTTGTTTTATGTATTTACAATTTCGGAGCCCCGACGACTTGATGGGTTTTCTTAGATGTTTTAGTATTTAGGGGAGTTTGAATTTAAATTCGGGGACCGAATTTCTTTAAGGGGGGAAGATTGTAACGTTTTGAAAATCGTTTCGGTGAAATTTCGAAAAAATCGGTAAAATAAGGGGGTTTTCTGTAAAAATTCAAAATACAAATATCTTATTATAAAAATTAAATATACATATTCTAGCTATGTAATTGCTATTATTTGGTGTTTATTGAGCCGCTGGTGAAATTTCAAATTTTCTGAAAAAAATATTATTTTATTATTATTTTAAGCCGTCACTAATACATTTAATTAGGGAAAATTATAAATTGGAATGAGTTGAAACAAATTTTGTGCATCATAAAACATTAAATAAAATTTTATCATGTGGTTTTTGGAACGAAATTATTTGCCAAAACGGTTTAGAAATTATTGAAGAAAAAAGGCTTTTTTTTAGCGTAAATGGATGTTTGGGGTATTGTATTTATCATTTTTCATCACCCCACACCCGTACCCACACCCACACACCCCCATTCACTTTTCCCCATGGCTGAATTCAGCAGCCACCATCTTTTTCCCCACTTGAATTTCAAAGGAAATGAAATGAAAGAAAAGAAAAGAAAATGGATAAATTAGTTAGACTTTTGACTTTGCTTTGACCTTGACTTTCTCCCCCCATTTTCTCTACCTCCCTCTCTCTCCTCTCCCCCTCCCATTCCAGCCGACCCCCCCTCTCCTACTGTAGCAACAGCCCCCCCATTTCCCTTCTCTTTTCTCTTCAAAACTTCATCAAAAATTGCCCCAAAATCCATCAAAAAAAATCCCAAAACCCAAATCCGACTCCTACCCATTTTAGCTTAGCCCGTATAGCATGGATCCTTGTGAAAAGAGAGCATTTTGGAGGGCCATGGATGCTTGTGGATCTTCAAATGTTTTTGGGTATAATTCTAAACTTTTTGCTTAGTTTGTTACTTAATTTCTTAAAGCTAAGTTAATTAAGTGTTAATTTGGGTTATGTGAGTTTAATTGCATGATTAAAGATTTCAAGTTAGGGTTTGTTGTGGAAATGAGTTGTGTTTGATTGTGTATGGTTTAGTGAGGTGGATTAACATATTTAGTTTTGTAGAAAACTAATCTAGTTGTTAATTACAAGTTGTTACCTGAAAAATGTCCAAATTAAGCTTTTTGTTGCAAATTAGTTTTTTTGATTTAATTCGAAATATGAGATTAAAAATATGGTTAGGGTTTTTATCATATTATTAACTTTATTAAGTGTAGTTTAACACTTTAGTTCATGGAAATCCAACCTAAATTGTAGTTGTGCATTTTTGCTATAAAATTGTTAAAAAGGGTATTTTGTAAACTAGAATATTAGGGTTTTTGGAATTTAATGAGATTAAATTCCGGGAATTGTTTCTATGATTTATTTAAGATATTTAATAAGTACATTGGCCTCTACATTCATTTAAACATCATGTTTTGTACAAAAACGGCGAATTGTGCTTGCTAGATTTTCGGAAAAACGACTTTTTAAGTGAAATTGGGGTTTTTGGGAATTGTAAGCTATTTTATATTATAATTAGTGCTTGTAATTGTGCAAATGAGTGTGATTGGATTTTTCTCGATGGTTTGACGTTTGTACATCGACATCGAGGGTTGGTTTGACTATTCTTGCATACGTAGGCGATAGGTTTGGACCTACGCGTGATACGCGTGCCGATTTGATTTTCGTATGCCGTTTTGATTTCGAATTTAGTTTTAATGCGATACGGTGCGTTATGATATGTAGGTACCCCATGTGGACTTCGAGACGACAAGCAAGCGCGTGGCGACGTCGGCACCGGCTAGCGAGGACCAGGTGAGTAGATTTATATCTACGGGGAGAAGTCGGGTGGATGGCGTATAGCACCCCCGCAGTCCGTAGTGATGTATATGGATGCATATACACACCAACAATTTATGATATGTTGTTAGGATTTATTATTGATGATTTTAGATGGATATTGGTGTTGGATTGGTGCATGGTTACGAAACCTTAGGTAATGGGTGCACTACACTTACACATACACACATATACATACTTGCATACATTCCTTATTTCATATGTGCGTGTATGGGAATATATATTTATGTGTTCACATGGGTATGGGACTATGTGTTCATATACTGGATTTGAGGATAGTATTTGGAATTTGAGATGAGTCGATGAGATTGGGCTTGAGGCCAGGAGATCGGTGACGTGATTTGGTTCGTATTGAGATACGACATGATGTTTTAGCGGGTCTTCTGACGTAGTAATTCTTACACCCGCATGCATACATAGATGGCATCAATATTGTACTAGACGTAGGACATTATTCCGGATCATGATATTTGATAAAGAAGATACCAAATGAATAGTGTGATTGATGTGACTTTGACCCGTACCCAGATTTGGGGATGCCGTACGACGGATTTACGTACGAGCTATATATTGATGATTGATCCGCACTCTTGACTTGGGATGTCTGATTATAGTTATGGTATCGGATATGATATTATTGAGGCGGGATCACCGACTAATATATATACAGGTATGTATATACATCGACTCAGATGTTAGGCGGTTTCCTTACCTGTAGTCCAGCTGGTTAGCTTAGCCCTTTAGTTTAGTTTAGTTGTTAGATTAGATTCGATTCTTACCTATTTCAAAAACTAACGAATCGTGGGTATTTTAAAAGACAGCCCAAGGGATCCTACGGATATTTCAAAAGACGTATCTTTTCATAAAAACACCGTAGCCCCTATTTTCAAAACCCCATGATTCATATTATTTCAAAAGGCACCATTTGTAGGACTTATATTAGGTTAATGCAGATTAGTTATAGTTGCGTCTAGTATTCAGCTCCCGCTCTTTATTGTGGTTCGCTTCGCATCGCATGCTTATATTATGTTTCATACTCCATTATTGATATCATGCTGTTAGGACACCAGCACCATTACCGATGATGCGTATGTACCACGTACACTTACTTGCCGGCTCACACACATCTTCATCGGTAATTGTCATGCCACGTACACTTTAGAAATACTATTGCATTGACATAGGTTGTTAGCTAATAATTTAGACATGACGTTAGTGTACTCGCCTTATATGCTAGATTAGACATTGTAGATATTACTTGTTACTTCATGCATGTTAATATTCATTGTTATGCCGCATTCATGGATTTTTATGCCGATATGCACTGTTTACATGCTATTGAGGATTGGATTCGGATTTCTATGAGATTTTCTGGTTTTGGAGGAAAACCGCAAAACTTATATAAGCTTCTTTCTCTCTTTAAAATAAAAAGTGCGGTTTTCCCATGATGTATGAGTCGTCCACCATGAGTTTGCTGATGGATTTCGAGACCCGATTCGAGGAGGCGGATGAACCGTTTCGGGTACATGGTGGACCCGGTAAGGTATCCCGGGGCAAGAAGCGCGTGTTGATGACGATGTGAGCCTGGTAGGGAAGCACTACCTACCGGTGATTTTACCCGACGCGTCGGATATCCGGAGGATACCGTCGTGGTCTTGAGATGGATGGTAGGGGCCGGTCTGGACTGACGTCGCCCTAGATATTGTGATTGAGACATTGAGATTTCGAGATATTGAGGTACAGAGACTGTGATACAGAGATATCGAGATATTGGGATTACGTTTTGTGCCGATGCTAGGCACTGTTTTATGCTGATTTCATTATGATACCTCATTTTAAAAATACAAAGGAAATCTCACTAAATTATGAAAACAGTTCTTCATTTACATGTATTCTGTTTTCATGCATTCATACCTCATTCATATGATATATTGCTACCTGAGGCACTGACACGGGCACATGAGATTACACTCGGGTTAGATATTTACCCTAGCCTTGTTATAGGCTGCATGTTATATACTTTTTTGAGGATATATTATGATCGTATGATCAAGGATTGCGTCATACATGCGATTTCTGTGCGTAGATGTTTTTCTATTCACGGGTTGGCAACTCACCCCCGTTGTGCCCCAGTTTCTTGCAGGTTTGCCATACAGGTTTCATTACGGCTTTGCGGGCTCAGTTTCATTCGGGTGACTTGTCAGTAAGTGGGTTTTTCTTGTATCGTACCCATCCTATTACCTTGTATAATATTATTCCGTTGTATCTAGTAAATTCCATCAACCAAACATGTATTTATTTTGAGATAGAGACCAGTGATGTTATTCCTTCGACCTTAGAGTCGCGCGTTATTTTTCTGCGGTTTTCTTGTGGATTTGAGTTTCCTTTTGAATTTTGATCCTCGCCGTTGGCGTTGTATATTATATTGCTTGTGTGGTTGTGACCGTCGATTAACGAAGAGCTAGCTCCTGCTTGGGGATGCCTTTTTATTGATTTCGTATACTTTTCATGTTGTATCCCGTTTGGGAGCCAGTTTTTACAAAGGAGATTCTGCCGAAATTTTCAGTAAATTTTGATGTTCTTAAAAACCGCATAATTCGGCTTATGCTAATAAAACTACTTGTTTTAAATTGGTTTTCCTTCACTCTACTTCTTTTCTTGGTTTGGATTTCTGGGTTTTCGGTTTACTTAGATTACGTACGCCTCGAGACGTTTCGTAGTTTAAGTGCCGGTCATGTTCCGTACTTTCGGGACGTGACAAATAGCTCGATAAGTCGTGTCGATATGAGGTCTATAACTGTTCGAGAAACTACTGGTAACACTTACCAGTAATTCTCAGCAACCCTGGCCAGGGATTTCCTGTTATAGCCAATCGAACACAGCGCAACATCAACCCCCTATACCGGGAGAGACGAATCCCCTCCTATCGCTCATTGCCTCTATGTGACTCGGGACTGTACCCAAAAACCACCGTTTTGCACGCCCTCTTGGACGTGGTAAGATGGAAATCAAAGCACAGTGGGAACCACACAAGACTCTATGACGATCTCGGGTCAACAGACTACTCTGTACCAGTGTCACCAGAGAACTGCCATCTGACGTGAGGTATAATACCATCTGGGAGTTCTCGGCGAGTCCGTCCAGTGTACCCAGTCTCTACTGAGCACCCGAATATCATCTCTGATGTCAAACACCAATGGATATGGGATCATCCATCGCCCATCTGTATGGGTCGAGAAGCTATACGCTAGTCTACTCTGGTATATCGATACACCCACGACTAGGGACTTTGAAGGATGTACTTATGGACTACCATGTCCCCACTAGTATGATCCGCATCACAGTCCAGGTAGTCAAGTACACATCCTAAGGGCTTTACTAACATGTAACATAGAGACAATCAGTATACACGTTAAGGTAAAGTTCAACCAGATAGCATACTATCATGTCGAGCAAGAAAGTCCTCCCTATATACGTCCTAGCATCCACTACAATATACATCCTATGTACAGTAATGGCCTCTAGGGCATACATATAACTAACAGCTTGTTGATCTTCTGATTGCTCAATACACGGGTGGCTGTTATGTTTAGCTGACCGCTTGCAGCTTGTGGGTGTTTCATATGATCATCGCCTACTGCCGGCGTATTGACGATTCTTTAGATTCCTATACAGAGGTTTCCTGGCTCAGGCAAAATGGAGTAGGAGCACATATGTGATATGTGCGGGACCGAGAATAATACGATATGAGATATCATATTCTATTCTCGCGATATATGATATCGGCCGGGTATATGTGATATAGCCGGGTCATTAGATCAAGTGTTGATTCGATGAATCAGTACATGTTATATTAGTCGTTTATATGCTATATAGCCGGATTGTCGGATCAAGTGTTGATTCGATAATTTAATGTATAATTATATATATGATATATTATATTAAGTTAACTAATATAAGCTCGCTTTATTGATTCATTTTCTCACCGGATAATACATTGATATATATGCGATATATGTTAATTGTATTATTTTCTTTTGTTGCAAAATATATTATATATGTGATATATAATATTGTACAAATTAGGGTTACAAATACAACATGTTTTGTGGAGATCAAACAAGTTAGGGTTTGATTTGGGCTAGCTTTTTCATGAAGCTTTATGAAGCTTTCTTTTGTTTTTTGCTAAGATATTTTGTATAGATATTTCTTAACCCAACCCAAAACCTTTACCTTAGGTTTATTCTCTACATGAGTTAAGCCCTTCATTATTAACCCATGGTTGGATTTGTAACCACAACAATAATTCATTATTCATCACAAAAGCTTTCTTCTTCTTCTTCCTCCTTGAAAAAGCTTGCTATCTTTTTGCATATGATGAATTAGTGTGAGAAATTGAAAACAAAAGAGAGCTAAATTCCTACTTCATCATCCTCATCTATTCTAGCCACTTAGATTAGGGTGTTCACTTCTCTAATAAGTTGTTTAGTGAAGTGTAAGCTTAGGTTAGAGATTCTTCAAGTTAGATCATCTTCGAAAAAGAAGACTTCAAGCAAGGATGGATCATTCGACTTGTGGAGCTTCTCTTGAGTCCGGGAGATCATGGATTGTGGCAAAGGGACTACTACTCGGAGCTTATGAAGCGAATGAACGGACTACAAAGGTTGTAATCCCTCTCTCTTAGATGTAAAGTTGTTCACATGCAAGTTAACCCTAATTCTCTAGTTAAGGTCTTGGTTAGGGTTTGTTTAGCACCCAAAATTTTTTAAAGTAGCATGATTGATGCTTGGCAAATCCTTCACAAGGTACTTTGCTAACCCTACAAATACTGGGAGAATTTTGCACTTCATAATTAGCTAATCCAGTAGGTATCTAGAAAGGTGTCAACGAGATTATGCCTCTAGGAAAACGAGGTTTATTTTAATTAGGTCCGTGCGAAAGCACAGGAAACCTCCGTCGGAGTACCAATACCTGCCTGGACGAATGATTGGCGAACCTGTAGGGTGTAATTATTCCAGGCTAATCTTACCTTTTATGTTTTGAAGGAAGATTTTATAAAAAAAACAGTGGGAGCCATCCTGATTAGATAAGATAATAACCAATCTAATCTTGCAAAGAGCGCACGCTAACGTGTTTCCTTCTCTCTCTCTCCAGGAAGCAATCAATGTCATGCCTTAGTCAAGATAACAACATTGATGTATTGACCGAACCCTCCATTTACACAGGGCTAGGGAACGTTCGTCCCGCTCTATCTTATGATTGTCATAAGTCTGAGCAAGGAATAAGGGAATATCAGGATTCCCATGCCACCCGTGCGAAGAAACAACTTGTTGATGCATCTTCTTCAGGTGTGTTCGTTACCGAGAACTGTTTCTCAGTTTGTTCTACATACTGGGTATTGGATACCGGATCAGGATCCCACGTATGTTATTTGTTACATGGGCTTAAAAAAGGTAGAGAACTGGGAAAGGGTGATAAATCCCTGACAATAGGGAATGGTGCAATTGTTCCAGCCAAGGTAGTTGGTGATTATCACTTTGTAGTACCAACTGGTAATACATTGATTCTGAACGACTGTTACTACATACCAAAGATGATGTGCAACATTATATCAGTTTCTTTGCTAACTAAAGAAGGATATAATCTCACATTAGAGGATAATGTTATGAACATTTTCCAAAATCAAGTGTTGATTGGATTTGGTACGTTATGTAATGGTATATACGTTCTTAATCAAAGTACTGTTCTTAACATACAGAACACAAATAAGAGGAAAAGTTCAGAAATGAACGAAACCTTCTTGTGGCACTGTAGACTAGGTCATATTAATGCGACAAGACTGGCTAAGTTGCATAAAGATGGATATTTAAATCCGTTTGAGTTTTCATCTTATGAAACTTGCCAGTCATTTCTCAAAGGCAAGATGACCAAAACTCCGTTTACTGGACACGGAGAAAGAGCTACTGAACTCTTGGGACTGATACATAGTGATGGATGCGGTCCTATGTCTACACATGCCAGGAATGGTTATTCATACTTTATTACATTCACCGATGATCTCTTAAGGTTCAGACATGTGTTCTTGTTGAAATACAAGTCTAAACCTTTTGAGAAATTCAAAGAATATAAGTGCGAAGTTGAAAACCAGACGGGCAAAAGTATTAAAATCCTACGATCTGATCGGGGAGGAGAATACTTGAGCGGAGAATTCCAAGACTATCTATAAGAGAATGGGATTCTCTTTCTCATCTTACTCCTCCGTATACACCACAGCACAACGGTGTATCGAAGCGGAGAAATCGCACCTTATTAGATATGGTGCGCTCTATGATGAGTACTGCTGAGTTACCTATTTCTTTTTGGGGACATGCACTTGAGATAGCTGCATACCTATTGAATAGTGTTCCGACCAAATCAGTGCCTACCACTCCATATGAGATATGGAATGGGAAGAGACCATCTCTTAAACGAGTTAAGATATAGGGTTGTCTGGCCTATGTTAAAAAGCAAAATCCGGACAAGCTCGAGGCAAGGTCTGTTTTGTGCAAGTTTATGGGATATCCAAAGGTTTCCTATGGATATATCTTCTACTATACTGAGGAACAAAGGGTGTTTGTTGCTCAACATGCCACCTTTTTGGAAAAGGAATTTCTTGTGAAAGAAATTAGTGGCATTGACGTAGAACTATAAGAAATTCCAGCAGTACAAACTACAACTGACAATTTGGTGGAACCTAGGGTTCCTCATCCACCTGAGAGATACTACGGTTTTCACCTAGACGGTGGGATTGAGGATTGCATCATGGAAGATGATGACCCTACTAGTTTCGAGCAGGCCATCACAAGTGGAAACTCTGTGAAATGGCTGGATGCTATGCGGTCCGAGATGGAATCCATGTACACCAATAAAGTATGGACTTTGGATGTTGCTCCTGAAGGGGAAAAACCCATTGGGAGCAAGTGGAACTTCAAAAAGAAGATTGGTGTAGATGGAAAAGTTCAGACTTTCAAAGCTAGACTTGTAGCAAAAGGTTTTCGTCAACGACCTGGAGTCGATTATGATGACACCTTTTCTCCTGTCGCTATGCTTAAGTCCTTCACGATCCTACTTGCCATTGCTGCATACCATGACTACGAAATCTGGCAGATGAACGTCAAGACCACTTTTCTAAATGGTGATTTAGAAGAGAGCGTGTGCATGACACAGCCAGAGGGCTTCGTAGACAGTGGGAGCAGCGGAAATGTCACGACCCGAAAGTACGGAACATGACTGGCACTTAAACTACGAACGTCTCGAGGCGTACGTAATCTAAGTAAACCGAAAACCTAGAAATCCAAACCAAGAAAGATGTAGAGTGCAGAAAAACCAACTTAAAGCAAGTAGTTTCAATAGCATAAGCCGAATTAGGCGGTTTTAAAAAACATCAAAAATTTCCCGAAAATTTCGGCAGAGTCTCATTTGTAAATACTGGCCACCAAATGGGATACAACATGACTAGTATACGAAATAAATAAAAAGGCATCCCCAAGCGGGAGCTAGCTCTTCGTCAATCGACGGTCACAACCATACAAGCAATATAATATACAACGCCAAGGACGAGGATCAAAATTCAAAAGGAAACTCAAAAACCACAAGAAAACCACAGAAATACAACGCGCGACTCTAAGGTCGAAAGAATAAACATCATTGGTCTCTATCTCAAATAAATACATGTTTGGTTGATGGAACTTCTAGATACAACAGAATAATAATATACAAGATATAAAATGGGGGTACGATACAAGTAAACCCACCTACTAGCAAATCACCCGAAGGAAACTATGCCCGCAAGCCGTAAAGAAACATGTACGGCAAACCTGCAAGAAACTGGGGCACAACGGGGGTGAGTTGCCAACTGGAGAATAGAAAAATATCTACGCACAGAAATCGCATAAATAACGCAACCTAGGTCAATAATCATAATATATCCTCAAATATATGAATAACACGTAGCCTATAACAAGGCTAGGGTAAATATCTAACCCGAGTGTAATCTCATGTGCCCGTGTCAGTGCCTCAGGTAGCAATATATCATATGAATGAGGTATGAATGCATGAAAACAGAATACATGTAAATGAAGAACCGTTTTCATAATTTAGTGAGATTTCCTTTGTATTTTTAAAATGAGTTATCATAATGAAATCAGCATAAAACAGTGCCTAGCATCGGCACAAAACGTAATCCCAATATCTCGATATCTCTGTATCACAGTCTCTGTACCTCAATATCTCGAAATCTCAATGTCTCAACCACAATATCTAGGGCGCCGTCAGTCCAGACCGGCCCCTACCATCCATCTCAAGACCACGATGGTATCCTCCGGATATCCGACGCGTCGGGTAAAATCACCGGTAGGTAGTGCTCCCCTGCCAGGCTCACATCGTCATCATCACGCACTTCTTACCCCGGGGTACCTTACCGGGTCCACCATGTACCCGAAACGGTTCATCCGTCTCCTCGAATCGGGTCTCGAAATCCATCAGCAAACTCATGGTGGACGACCCATACATCATGGGAAAAACCGCACTTTTTATCACAAAAGAGAGAATTCAGTTTATATAAGTTTTGCGGTTTTCCCCCCAAATCCAGAAAATTTCATGGAAATCCGAATCCAAATCATCAATAGCATGTAAAAAACCATGAATATAGGCATAACAATGAATAACAGTATGCATGAAGTGACAAGTAATAACTACAATGTTAAGCTGGCATATAAGGCAGGCACACTAATATCATGTCAAATTACTAACTAACAAGCTAAGTCAAGCAATAATATTTTCTAAGGTGTACGTGACATGGCAATTACCGATGAAGATGTGTGTGAGCCGGCAAGTAACTGTACGTGGTACATACGCATCATCGGTAATGGTGCTGGTGTCCTAACAATATGATATCAACATTGCAATAAGAAATTATAACATAAGTATGCGATGCGAAGCGAACTACAATAATAAGCGGGAGCTGAATACTAGACGCAACTGTAACTAACCTGCATTAATCTAATATAAGTCCTACAAATGGTGCCTTTTGAAATAACACGAATTATGGGGTTTTGAAAATAGGGGCTACGGTGTTTTTATGAAAAGATACGACTTTTGAAATATCCGTAGGATCCCTTGGGCTGTCTTTTAAAATACCCACGATTCGTTAGCTTTTGAAATAGGTAAGAATCGAATCTAATCTAACAACTAAACTAAACTAAAGGGCTAAGCTAACAAGCTGGACTACAGGTAAAGAAACCGCCTAACATCTGAGTCGATCCATATACATACCTGTATATATATTAGTCGGTGATCCCGCCTCAATAATATCATATCCGATACCATATCCACAATCAGCCATCCCAAGTCAAGAGTGCGGATCAATCATCAAGATATAGCTCGTACGTAAATCCGTCGCACGGCATCCCCAAATCTGGGTACGGGTCAATATCATATTCCTCACACCATTCCTCTGGTATCCTCTTTATTCAAGTTCATAGTCTAGGGTACTGACCTATGTCTAGTACAATACTAATATCCTCAATATACTCATGATCTGACTACAGATCGACAATCTCGTACAAACCGATACCGTCAGCACATAGCATCATCAAGGGTATACATCGCCCGATACGGCCTAATATCAATATCCTAGCATATCATGCCTCATATCACGATCACATGTCGACCATTTTATTTATAACACTATTCACCCGTATCGTCGCCCTAAGATCCGCTATAACACCAAGGCGTACCTTAAGTACGAATCCTGCCATATCACCGATATCACAACCACAAAACAAATCTCATCGACTCAGCTCAATCCCAAGTATCATCCTCAAATCTGTATGTGAACACAGAGTCGCATACCCATGTGATCACATAACTATAAAGAATTCCATGAGCACATATAAATAGGAATGTATGCAAGTAAGTAGGTGTGTATGTGTAGTGCAACACTACCCTAGGGTTCGCAACACTAAAATAATCCAACACACCAATATCTATCCTAAACATCGTTATTAATCCCAAATAACATATAATAAATTGTTGGTGTGTATACGCATCCGTATACACCACCACGGACTGCGGGGGTGCTATACGCCATCCACCCGACTTCTCCCCGTAGATATAAATCTACTCACCTGGTTCTCGTTCGCCGGTGCCGACGTCGCCACGCGCTTGCTTGTCGTCTCGAAGTCCACATGGGGTACCTACATATCATAACGCACCATACCGCATTAAAATCCGACTCATGACCAAAACGACGCACGAATCCCGCATAGGTCAAAACCTATGGCTGCTTTCACAAATCGACCCAAAAACCTTCGACGTCGGCGTACAAATGCCAAACCATCGAGAAAACTCCCAACACACTCATTTGTACAATTACAAGCACTAATTATAATATAAAATAGCTTAAAATTCACAAAAACACCAATTTCACTTAAAAAGCCATTTTTCCGAAAATCTAGCAAGCACAAATCACCGTTTTAGTACAAAACTCGATGTATAAATGAACCTAGCATCCACAATATTCACTAAATATCATAACAAAGTCATATAAACCATTCCTATAATTTATTCTCATCAATTTGCATAAATTCCAAAATCCTAGTTTGCAAAAATATCAATTTTTAACACCTTTTAAAGCAAAATTCACAATTCAACAATTAAGCTTGGTTTTGCATAACCTAAGATATTAAACCACTCATAATAATATTAATCATGTCATAAAAACATAATTACATTTTTAACCCAATTATTTAACCAATTTTAAATAGCTAGTTAGCAAATTAGCGTAATTATCATAATTTTTAAACTAACAATTAACAACTAGCTACTAACTTTGTTTTAACAAGCCATAAGAGCCTAATACATTACACAACCATACACCAATTTCACAAAACCCTAACTTGCATTCAAACCCTTTCTTGAATTTTATAACTAACAAAATCCAACCCAAACTATACATGAAACACTAAATTAGCACTAATTTGAAGCCCAAAAAGCAAGTTAAACTCTTAGATTTGGTTTGTATAAAACACTAGATAGCAAAATAGAATAATTAACTTAATAATGGTGTGCTAAAAACCCAAGTTTAACTCAAACCATTCTCTTGAAGATCCTAGATGAAAATAGCACCAATATTAACACTAAAACAACTAATTTAAAGAAATCTAACCATAAGAATTTAAATGGGTAAGAATTATACCTCTAGATCTAGAGATCTAGAAAGAAATTTTGACTCCAAAGATGGCCTCCTGGCATCCAAAATCCATGCAAGAAAGGTTAAGAAGAATGGATGAAGGATGGGCCTGAAATTGTGAAGTTTAAATGGAATTTTGATGAGTTTAGAAGAAAAATGAGAGGGGAAATTTTGGGGCTGTTTATTGCAGAAATTTCGGCTGAGGAGGGAGTGGGGAGAGGTGTGGGGGAGTTGTGGAAAAGGATCCAAGTCAAAGCCCCTCCCAAATTACCATAATAACCCCACCTACTTTACTATATTTAAAAACCTTATTTTAACCTATTTCTCACATGATTTAAGGTCAAAAAGAGGGAAATAAAATTCTTGGGCTGCTACAATTGTGTGGGGCCGGCCAAGGGGAGTGAGGGTGAGTGTGAGAGACTTTACAAAAAAATTCTATGCAAAAAGACCCCCCACAACACCATATTTGCAAATTTTAGTTCAAAATAACTATATTTTTGTTTTCCATAAAATAAATCAATTAAAACAAGAAATAACATACTAAAAATGTTAGTTATATGTATGCCCTAGAGGCCATTACTATACATTTGATGTATATTGTAGTGGATGCTTGGACATATATAGGGAGGACTTTCTTGCTCGACATGATAGTATGCTATCTGGTTGATCTTTACCTTAACGTGTATACTGATTGTCTCTCTGTTACATGTTGGTAAAGCCCTTAGGATGTGTACTTGACTACCTGGACTATGATGCAGATCATACTAGTGGGGACAGGGTAGTCAATAAGTACATCCTTCAAGGTCCCTAGTCGTGGGTGTATCGAGACGGGGCATCGATATACCAGAGTAGACTAGCATATACCTTCTCGACCCATACGGATGGGCAATGGATGATCCCATATCCATTGGTGTTTGACATCAGAGATAATATACGGGTGCTCAGTGGAGACTGGGTACACTGGACGGACTCGTCGAGAACTCCCAGATGGTATTATACCTTACGTCAGATGGCAGTTCTCTGGTGACACTGGTACAGAGTAGTCTGTTGACCCAAGATCGTCATAGAGTCTTGTGGGGTTCCCACTGTGCTTTGATTTCCACCTTACCACGTCCAAGAGGGCGTGCAAAATGGTGGTTTTTGGGTACAGTCCCGAATCACATCGAGGCAATGAGCGATAGGAGGGGATTCGTCTCTCCCGGTATAGGGAGTTGATGTTGCGCTGTGTTCGATTGGCTATAACCGGAAATCCCTGGCCAGGGTTGCTAAGATTTACTGGTAAGTGTTACCAGTAGTTTCTCGAACTGTTATAGGCCTCATATCGACACGACTTATCGAGCTATTGGGGTCTGACGTTTACCACCCCTAGGCAAGATATGCGCCATATCAGACGATCAGACCGGACTGTACAGTAAGTGTTTCTGGTTGGATTCACAGGAGTGTGAGCGGGCTTGCTCGTCGATCTTCTGATCGCTCAATACCCGGGTGGCCGTTACGTTTAGCAGACCGCTTGCGGCTTGTGGGTGTTTGATATGATCATCATCTGCTGCCGGCGTATTGACGAGTCTTTAGAGTCCTACACAGAGGTTTCCTGGCTCAAGCGAAACGAAATAGGAGCGCATATGAGATATGTGCGGGACCGAGAATAATGCGTGTATGTGATACCGTATTCCATTCTCGCGATGAATGTATCCAATGGTTGTATGCGATATAACCTAGTTATCGAATCAAGGATTGATTCGGTAAGCCGATACATAGGATACTAGTCGGTTATATGCGATATGACCGGATCGTTAAATCAAGTGTTGATTTAATGATTTGATGTATAATTATATATTTGATATATTACTTTGCATTAACTAGTATTGGTTCACTTTAAATGGATTTTCTCACTCGCTTGTGCACATTGTATATTCGATATAGTTTTGTGCACTTGATTGTATCATGTTTGATGATACATGCAAAATTGGTTAAGTGTAAGATTAAACCATGGTTAAGTTTATGATTAGGGTTTTGTTTATTTGCTTATTTATTTATTTATTTATTTTTCGTTTTGGAAAAGATAAAAGAGGAAAATGGTGGCTTTCTTTGTTTGTAGTTGAAACTTCATGAAGCTTTGACTACATGACCATTTTGTCTCATGCTTAACCCTAACCATTTAAACTAACCATGGTCTATTCTCTACACTTAACTAAGGTTAGGATATGATAAGTATTCATTTGATTATTCCTTTTGGATAATACTTATGATATTCTTTCTTCTTCTTCTTCATCTTCAACATTGAAGCAAGCTTGCCTCCATCAATGGCAACTTGTAAAAAGAGTGAGAAATCAAATTCTAAAGTGAACCCACTTCCTATTTCTTCATCCTCTACCTCTTGCCAAGTAGTATAGGGTGTTTTCTTCACAAGTTTTCATGACTTGGTGAAGTGGGAGCTTGATCTAGCGATGGCTCGACGTAGATCATCTTCGACACGAAGCCGACGACCTTGCCCGCCCATTTCTCCGATGAAGCCGACGCTAGAGCCTGGGTTTCCATTTGCACAGCGAGGAGACTTCATTGCGGAGCTATGGAGGTGGAGGACCGGATCTACAAAGGTTGTATTTCCGTTCTCTTAGTAAAGTAGTTTACTAGTTGCATGTGTTTGCCTATATATCTAGCCAACGATCCGTATTAGGGTTTCTCGGCACCCGTAAAATTTGAAATTGGCATGGTGGATGCCTTGTGAGACCTCATTAGTGTGCCTAGGAACCATACAGTGGTATCAGAGCCTAGCTAGAGCCTTTGGCGATGCGTAGACAGAGTTAGAAATCCGATCGAACCGAAACCCCATTTCAAAATCGCTCTCTGTACATTTTTCAAAACTGTTGAATTTTGTGAATTAAAATTATGCAGAAAAATAAGCAGGAAAAACTAAGAATTACTGTGAAGTTTGGGTTCCTAATTCCATAATTCGACCGCCGAACCGCGGCCAAACCAGGGGTTTGGCGGCTCTTCCTCGGCCCAAATTTGGACTTAGTCCCTCAAATTTCATATATTTATTCTTAGGTCCTTTCTTGGCAATTTTTTATGTGAATTTTTTAATTCCACTCAAGTGTTGAGTTTTCTAGGGTTTTATTGGGGATTCGTTAATTTGATCGGATAATTTAACTTCGTTTATGTTTTTCCGGATATTTTAGAAACTGTTAAAAAGTTCGACTGGATATAAATACCCACTTTTTCCCCTGCCGGAAAAATTCCAAGTGTTGGATTTTTCCATGGTTTAAAGACGTTCTAAATAGTGCAAGTAACGCGATGGTCCCTCTAGAAGACAACAAACCTTAACTCGATTATGTGACCGTCTTGAACTGCCCTTTGAACCTTCGGGTTTGGGGCAGTACGGCGTGCCACATGTGAGGCGTTGGCTTGACCCTTCTACGGCTGGACCGTTGGTACTGAGGCACAAAGTGAATGTTTTTAAACTTATTTCAAGTGTTGATCTGTTTCGGGAAAACTTGGGTGTTCGATTGTTCGATCGGAAAGTTTAACATTTTCTATTTATCCGGAATGGGATACAACATTTGGAATTCGCAAACAGTTATGAGATAACTGAATGAATGTTATAAACATAGCAGTTTAGTCTCACTTGATCGGTTGCCACGGAATTTTGATGTGATCAAAAGTCCGTCGCAATCACGTAGCGTACGCGGATACTCGCTGGGTAAACTTAATAGACAGCCTCGCTCCATAGCCCCGACCAAGTGACTGTAGGAGAACCCCGTCGCCGAAAGCATCCGTTCGGGTGCTCGCGGCAGCGGTATTCCGCCTTGGTGCACTTCGTCGACGGCGTCGGGGGTGCGGCCGCCTACTAAAGTTTGTGACGAGCATTCGATCAGGATGTCGGGAATCTTGTTGAATTGCCCGACTTGAAATTGAAAAGAGTTTTCGATAATGAGTCTAAAATGCGGGGTTTATAATTGTTAGGCATGTGATGTCTAAGGTATTCATTTGATTAGGCATGCGATGTCTATGCAGATTGCGGATTCCAACTGTTGTAGTTTTACACTTTCTTTTCTGTGACCGTAAGTGTAATATGTGATATCGCCGGTTTCGTTGCTATATGTCAACGACAATTGGGATGCGCATATTTACTTACGTTGATGACATGTGATGTTATGTGTTGCTGGATATGTTATATTGGATCGTCGTGTTTGAATAGCCGGGGTTTTTTATGTGAGACGAGTGTTTTTCATTTTCATTCATGTAAAAACTTGTATGTAATATTCTTTTATTGGGGCACTTCCAGGTTGCGGAAGATGTCACATTTTGTATATTATTTACTTTTCCGCACTAGGATAGACCCAAGGAGGGGAGCACAAGTAACCGGGTTCTAGAGTCTAGTGGGAGACCAACTCGAGGAGTCAAGTCAGGGTCTCCTAACTCTAGAATTGGTAGGGTTGCTTGCCGCTCTCGTAGGGGTCTAGGGGTGTGGGTTTGGCTATTCATCACGACCGTGGAATCCGTGTTTTATACTGGCTCGTATTGAAAACACGGACGTCCTAGTATATCCAATATTTCATATGTTTCTTCTGCTGCGATATCTGTGATGCGATCATGTGATGTTCTGTGATAGATACTGTATATAGTATATATGATATATTATATAGACGTTACTTATGTTTTACACCCGCGCTAGCCCTGCCCCGCTCTGCCGTTAGTTACCTAACCTAACGGTGCATGAGGGGACATCGAGGCGAATGCGTATGGCATAAGTGTACGTCGTATTTATCTGTGATGTTTAGGTAACTTAAATGATGGGACTTCATTAATGAGATTAATGAAATAAAAGAAACCTAAGATGTTGTAGAATTGAATTTCAAAAATAAAACAGGTAGCTATAGTTCTTGCTTTGCACAGTGGTATATATGATATATCCTGCACCTTATTCGATGAGGAAAGGACCGAGATCCCTTTACTGGGAGTGACTCCTTTAGCAATAACTGGTTGATGCTACACACTCGGTTTGTCTTTTGATTTCTTTTAAGAGTTTTTTCTTTTCACAGTGATATATATGATATATCCCGCACCTTATTCGATGAGGAAAGGACCGACGATCCCTTCACCGGGAGTGACTCCTTTAGCAAAACTACAAAAGCCTCAAAAGCACTCCATTTTAAAATCATTTGATTCTACAACGATATCAAGTTCATTACGCAATAGGTTTTCAGAAAAACCTGTCGTAGCCCTCCGTCATTTCAAATAAGTAGTAGTTAGTATTCGTGCTACGTTTGTTGGCCTTTGTCAAGGCGTAGTGTGCGGTAGCTGACTGATGCTTATCTGCTTATGCATATGATGCAGATTGGGTTAGGGTAGTCGTGCGACCTTGTTGGCCTTTGTCAAGGGTCGTGCGGGTGGGTTTAATTCAATCAGGAAACGACGGGTTGAACTTGACTAGCATCCTATGGTTTGTTGGCCTTTGTCAAGGTCATAGGAGGTTAGGGGCAAAATATTATCGAGAATTTCAAGTGTTGAAATTTGCAATGAGATTGCATACCTTCTATGAGATAGTTGGATCCCGATACCCGCTGTGAGTAAGAGTTACTCCTGGGAGAGTTTACACATTACAATTAGCCGATCAAGTAGGTGTCTAGAAAGGTGTCAACGGGGTTACGCCTCTGGGAAAACGAGGTTTACATTAATTAGGTTCGTGCGAAAGCACGGGGGACCTCCCTTAAAGTACCGACACTGGCCTGGCTGAAAGATTGGCGAACTTATAGTGTGTAATTAATCCTGGCTAGTCTTTCCTTTTAGGGTTTGAAGGAAGATTTGATGAAAAGCAGTGGGAGCCATCCTGATTAGATAAAATAATAACCAATCTGATCTTGCAAGAGCATACGCTGAGTGTTTTCTTCTCTCTCTCTCCAGGTAACGACCATATCACGCCTTAATCAAGATAATAATACGGAATATTGACCGAACCCGCTTGTTATACTGAGCTGGGGAACGTTGGTCCCGCTCCAACTTATAATTGTTATAAGACAAGCAGGAAATTAGGGATTACCAGAATTCTCGTGCCGCCAAACAAAGAGAGTGCATGTTGATGCATCATCTTCGGGTGTGTTCGTTACAAAGAACTGTTTCTCAGTATCCTCCGAATCCTGGGTATATGATACCGGATCAGGATCCCAGATATGTAATATGTTACATAGGGCTACAAAAAGGTAGAAAAACTGAGAACGGGTGATAAGTTTCATGAGGCAGAAAACGGGGCAAGAGTTGCAGCCAAGTCTGTTGGTCACTGTCACCCTGTATTACCAATACATTGATTCTGAACGAATGTTATTAGATACCGAACCTGATATACAAAATCATATCACTCTCTTTATTAGTAAAGAAATGATAAAATTTTGTATTGTTGGATAATGTTTTGAACATTTCCTATATCAAAAGTTGATCGGATCAGGCACGTTATCTAAAAGCGTTGATGTTCTAAATCAAACTACAGTTCTTTAATATACTGAACACACACAAGAGGAAGAGTTCAGAAATAAACGAATCCTTCTTGAGGCATTGTAGACTAGGTCATATCAATGTGACCCGACTAGCTAAAGTTACTCGTAGATGCATATTTAAATCAGTTTGAATTTACATATTGTGAAACTTACCAGTTATGTCACAAAGATATAATGACACCAGCTCTGTTTATTGGAAACAGAGAAAGAGTTAGTAAACTCTTGGGATAATACATGTTGATGTATGTAAGGTCCCCTGTCTACATATGCCAGGAATGGTACTTTGTACTTCATTACATTCTCTGATGATCTTTCAAGATTCAGACCTATGTTCCTGTTGAAACA
Source organism: Agapanthus africanus (assembly GCA_030015575.1). Classification (NCBI taxonomy): domain Eukaryota; kingdom Viridiplantae; phylum Streptophyta; class Magnoliopsida; order Asparagales; family Amaryllidaceae; genus Agapanthus; species Agapanthus africanus. The sequence goes on from JASDDO010000029.1 coordinate 63,537,005, forward strand.
CAAGTCCGAACCTTTTGAGATATTCACAGAATATAAGTTAGAAGTAGAGAACCAAAACACGGGTATAAGTATTATGTCCTTTGATGTGATCGAGGAGGAGAATACTTGAGCACGAAAATCCTGGACTATTCTAAAAGGAGAATGAGATTCTCTCTCAGCATTACTCCTCCGTATACACCATAGCACGATGGTATATTGGGGCGGAGTAATCTCATCCTATATGATAAGGTATGCTCTATGATGAGTACTACTGAGTTACCTATTTTCTTTTTAGGAGTTATGCACTTGAGAAGCTGCATACCTATTGAATAGGGTTCCAATCAAATCAGTTGCCTACCATTTCATATGTGATATGGAAAGGGAAGAGCCCATATCTTAAGTTAGTTAAGATTTGGGGTTGTCCGGGCTATGTCTAAAAGCAAAATCCGGAAAAGCTCGAGGCAAAGTCTGTAATGTAGAACTGGAAAGGTTCCAGCTATACAAACAACAGCAGATGATTTGGTAGAACCAAAGGATACAGTAGATTCCAGCGAACCTCAGCCTCTCCGCCGATCTAGTAGGGTTTCTCACCCACCTGAGAGATATTTCGGTTTCTCTATGACAGTGGGAGCGAGGATTGCATCATGAGATGATGACCCAACTAGTTTCGAGCTGGCCATCAGGAGTGGGACTCTGTAAGAATGGCTGGATGCTTAGCGATCTGAGATGGAATCCATGTACACCAACAAAGTATGGACTTTGGTTGCTATATCTGAAGGGTTAAATCCCCATCAGGAGCAAGTATATCTTGAGAAGATTACTTGGTGTAGATGGAAAAGTTGAGACTTTCGAAGCTAGACTTGTTAAAGGTTTTCGTCATTGACCAGGCGTGGATAATGATGAAACCTTTTTCCAGTATCTATGCTTAAGTCCATCCAGATCCTACTTGCCGCGGCTACATACCATGACTACGATATCTGGCGGTTGGGTGCCATGACTGCTTTTCTAAATGGTGTTTTAGAATAGTGCGTCTATAAGTACACAGCCAGAGGGCTTCGTAGATAGTGGGAGCAACGGAAACGTGTGCAAGATGTTTTATGTAATAAAGCAGGCATCGCGGAGTTGGAACATCTATTTTGATGTGTTAGTCAAAGAGTTTGATATCATCAAAATGGTAGATGAACCTTGTATAAACAAAAAGGTAGTAGGGAGTATGGTGATGATCCTCGTAGAGTACGTGGATGATATACTCTTGGTAAGAAAGGAGTTTCCTATGCTACGCTCGATCAATCTCCGCTTATCAAAATGATTCTCCATATAGGATCAAAAGTGATACCTCCTAAATCCTGGATTTTGGATCTATGAGATAGATCTAAATGGATATTAGGACACTCACTAATTGTAGTGAGATGGTATCAGTTGATCCTGGAGAGAATCACTGGAAAGGTTCCAGGGTGATAAAGACGACTGAATGTCAGTCACAGGCATTGTCTTTACCCTTGGTAAAGGGACGGTATGTTGGAAGAGTTCCAAGCTAGATACCGTGGCATAATAGAGGATAAAGGCTGGATAAATCGCTACTTAAGATGCTACCAAAGAGGCAGTCTGGGTGTATATTAGTTCATGAGATGAACTTTGTTCCTCCCATTGTGTGACAATGGAGTTATGGCTTATGCCAAGGAACGTCCGTCCCATCAGTGATCTAGACATATTCTAAGGCAGTATCACCTGATCATGGAGATGGTTGATCTCCAAGGTGATCGAGGTTAGGAGAGTAGACTCAGAGGACAACACGGCGGATCCACTCACAAAGGCCTTTTCCCAGAGAGAGATTTTTATGGGATGGTTGAGTATGAGATACTACAACCACTGCTATCAGATGGCCCTAGTGCAAGTGGGAGATTGTTAGTTATATGTATGCCCTAGAGGCCATTACTATACATTTGATGTATATTGTAGTGGATGCTTGGACATATATAGGGAGGACTTTCTTGCTCGACATGATAGTATGCTATCTGGTTGATCTTTACCTTAACGTGTATACTGATTGTCTCTCTGTTACATGTTGGTAAAGCCCTTAGGATGTGTACTTGACTACCTGGACTTTGATGCGGATCATACTAGTGGGGACAGGGTAGTCAATAAGTACATCCTTCAACGTCCCTAGTCGTGGATGTATCGAGACGGGGCATCGATATACCAGAGTAGACTAGCGTATACCTTCTCGACCCATACAGATGGGCAATGGATGATCCCATATCCATTGGTGTTTGACATCAGAGATGATATACGGGTGCTCAGTGGAGACTGGGTACACTGGACGGACTCGCCGAGAACTCCCAGATGGTATTATACCTTACGTCAGATGGCAGTTCTCTGGTGACACTGGTACAGAGTAGTCTGTTGACCCGAGATCGTCATAGAGTTTTTTGTGGTTCCCACTGTGCTTTGATTTCCACCTTACCACGTCTAAGAGGGCGTGCAAAACGGTGGTTTTTGGGTACAGTCCCGAATCACATGGAGGCAATGAGCGATAGGAGGGGATTCGTCTCTTCCGGTATAGGGAGTTGATGTTGCGCTGTGTTCGATTGGCTATAACCGGAAATCCCTGGCCAGGGTTGCTGAGATTTACTGGTAAGTGTTACCAGTAGTTTCTCGAACTGTTATAGGCCTCATATCGACATGACTTATCGAGCTATTGGGGTCTGACGTTTACCACCCCTAGGCAAGATATGCGACATATCAGACGATCAGACCGGACTGTACAGTAAGTGTTTCTGGTTGGATTCACAGGAGTGTGAGCGGGCTTGCTCATCAATCTTCTGATCGCTCAATACCCGGGTGGCCGTTACGTTTAGCAGACCGCTTGCGGCTTGTGGGTGTTTGATATGATCATCATCTGCTGCCGGCGTATTGACGAGTCTTTAGAGTCCTACACAGAGGTTTCCTGGCTCAAGCGAAATGAAATAGGAGCGCATATGAGATATGTGCGGGACCGAGAATAATGCGTGTATATGATACCGTATTCCATTCTCGCGATGAATGTATCCAATGGTTGTATGCGATATAACCTAGTTATCGAATCAAGGATTGATTCGGTAAGCCGATACATAGGATACTAGTCGGTTATATGCGATATGACCGGATCGTTAAATCAAGTGTTGATTTAATGATTTGATGTATAATTATATATTTGATATATTACTTTGCATTAACTAGTATTGGTTCACTTTAAATGGATTTTCTCACTCGCTTGTGCACATTGTATATTCGATATAGTTTTGTGCACTTGATTGTATCATGTTTGATGATACATGCAAAATTGGTTAAGTATAAGATTAAACCATGGTTAAGTTTATGATTAGGGTTTTGTTTATTTGGTTATTTATTTATTTATTTATTTTTCATTTTGGAAAAGATAAAAGAGGAAAATGGTGTCTTTCTTTGTTTGTAGTTGAAACTTCATGAAGCTTTGACTACATGACCATTTTGTCTCATGCTTAACCCTAACCATTTAAACTAACCATGGTCTATTCTCTACACTTAACTAAGGTTAGGATATGATAAGTATTCATTTGATTATTCCTTTTGGATAATACTTATGATATTCTTTCTTCTTCTTCTTCTTCTTCAACATTGAAGCAAGCTTGCCTCCATCAATGGCAACTTGTGAAAAAGAGTGAGAAATCCAATTCTAAAGTGAACCCACTTCCTATTTCTTCATCCTCTACCTCTTGCCAAGTAGTATAGGGTGTTTTCTTCACAAGTTTTCATGACTTGGTGAAGTGGGAGCTTGATCTAGCGATGCCTCGACGTAGATCATCTTCGGCACGAAGCCGACGACCTTGCCCGCCCATTTCTCCAATGAAGCCGACGCTAGAGCCCGGGTTTCCATTTGGACAGCGAGGAGACTTCATTGCGGAGCTATGGAGGTGGAGGACCGGATCTACAAAGGTTGTATTTCCGTTCTCTTAGTAAAGTAGTTTACTAGTTGCATGTGTTTGCCTATATATCTAGCCAACGATCCGTATTAGGGTTTCTCGGCACCCGTAAAGTTTGAAATTGGCATGGTGGATGCCTTGTGAGACCTCATTAGTGTGCCTAGGAACGCTACAAAAAAAATTATATTACAACTAGATTTTAATTAACATGATTTTAAAGATTAAAATTAGCCATTTAAATTTGTATTTATCGCTAATTTAATGTATTTTCTTACCGGCTTAAAATAATATTAAAATAATTAATTTCGGAAAAATTTTCAGAAAATTTGAAATTTCAGCAGTGGCTCAATAAACACCAAATACTAGCAATTACATAGCTAGAATATGTATATTTAATTTTATAATAAATATATTTGCATTTTGACTTTTTACAGAAAACCCCCTTATTTTAACGTTTTTTCGAAATTTCACCGAAACGATTTTCAAAACATTACAATCTTCCCCCCCTTAAAGAAATTCGATCCCCGAATTCAAATTAAAACTTCCCCCAAATACTAAAATATTTCAGTCAAAACCATCAAATCGCCGGGGCTCCGAAATCATAAATATATAAAACAAATCGTAGCGCAACGCATGCGCATGAAAAATGAGCATATAACTCAAATCTGAACTCCGTCAAGCATCCCGCAATCATCGGAGTCATGGAGAAGAAATCAATACCAAATCCAAAGCAAAACCAATATGATATAACTCGAAACTATACATGGAAAATATATTCAGGTACTGTCCTCTGACTAGACCTGCTCAGTACGAAAACACATAGCAATATCATAAAAACGTATTGCTCTATAAGAAAAATCAATCCCCAAAATTCGCGTATGAATACTACGTGCGTCTTGTGCGCACGGAAATCAAAATCCAAATATGTGCCATACATATGCACAGAAACAATATCTAAGTGCATCGGGTGTGCACGAAACATCTGTCATAGGCAACATGTGTGCCTGACAGCAAAATCAGGTGCATCTTACATGCACGAAAAATCTCGATTTAGTGCATCTGGTGTGCACCAAAATCACACTTCAAAACATGCGCCCAACATGCGCGAAAATCCAAATCAGGTGCATCCATCGTGCACGAAATCATGAAATCCAATATCAAGTGCCTAACATGCGCAAAATCAAATCAGGTGCACAAGGTGCACAAAACAAATATCGAACATCACCATCGAAATCAAAGTCCAGGGCATTTAAATGCACAACATACGTAACACTGCACTGCAAGCATATATGAACTATACCGCGTGCAAAAACCAAATCGTGTGCGTATATACGCACAAAATCAACTCAAATGTCTAAAACCGTAAAATCGCAAACATGTGGAACCAAGCACGAAAACGATATCAAGTGCAACACTGTGCAAAGATCGTAAATCCTCAATCATCAAAATCAAATCATGCGAATCAATCACCCAAAACATCGAAATCAATAATGGCGGAATAGTACCGCTCAAGTGCATCCTCTAAGAATCTCGGACCAACTGTCACGGTCACTAGTGGGACGTCTCGTCGATGATCATGAACTCTGGCCTGCTGGTGTGCGTAACACAACCACTCCTGGGTCCAAGTCTTCTCGTAATTTGTCCCAGAAAGGTCCTGTCGAGGTCTCTCCCAAATCTCGCCTCTGCCGAACAGTCCGAAAGTCATCGTTCTTTAATAGATCTGTTCTCGTTCCAGAACGGCTGCGTACTCATCACGACTCTTTCTGGAAGGTAAATCCAAGTACCATGCCTCGGCATGCGCATCGCATCTCTGATGTCGGCGGAGTGGAACGTCATCTCATCTAGATCTGGTACGAACCTCTTACTTCACTTTCCTCTAATGTCGTCTTCTTTGGACTCGTCTCGTCGCGGCTGCATGGACTGAGCTCCAACGGCTATCCTCGTATCTGGAGTCTCCCAAAAAATGCATCTCACCACCTAGCATCCGAATTAAGTCGAGCCATCCGATCGAGTCGTCAAAACCTCATAATCCCCCAAGAGCTCAACATCTTGGGCACAGTTTAATAGTATCGAGTACATACCACAGCATCGGTGGTCCAGCCGTAGAAGGGCAAACCTAAGCCTCCCTAATGGCGCCGTAGAACTGCCGCAAACCCGAAGGTTCAAAGGCTTTCACACGGTCATTAAGTCGAGTTAGGGTTTCATTCTTCTAGAGGGACCATAGAATTGCCTGCATGTCTTTCCGACTACTTTAAACTTGGAATAATAGGTTTCTGACATTCGATCGTCTCTGTCGACTCCCAACATCTCCGCGTGAAGTCGTCTCTAGCTGGAATCAATCTATCTGATGACCTCGCATTGGGATAGGCGAACGATCCACATGTCCTAGTCATTCATCCTCGATGACTAGCGACCTTCTATCATCTCTTAGTACAACTCGTTCTGCACTAACGCCAGCATCTGGGGCAATATCTCGTCGTTCGCAGCAATAACTGGCTCGCTCGTCTGCACGCTGAACAGTGCCTCGACCATCATGAATAAGCAACACACCAACGGTCATCAAAATCTGGCTGGCCTCTGTCAGTGGCCCAGTCCTCTGATACTGATCGGTACGTCCGAGAAATCTCATAAAGGCGATCCGCCAAACGCTCGTGGCGCGGAAACACAGTAAGAAGACACATCTCCGCAATCGAGTGTCGCCGGAATTTCGCCCAGGTCAGTCCTCGTTCGTGACGAGCTCGTGCTGACCGCAACTCTAGCCGTAGCTCTCCCTGCCCGTAATCGTGGCAGCAAAACCATAACTGGTACTGATGAGGCTAGATCAGAATGAATATAATACTGAGCAAAGAAATATACATCCTAAGGCTCCTTAAGTGGAGTAGCGTATCGTAAATATGCCGCGGAATATACCCACGGTACGTCACTCTAATTTAGTCACCTATTCCATCAACCAAGGGTCATCCTACGCTCCGAAGGTAAAACCTAACGCTTTGATACCAACTTTGTCACGACCCGAAAGTACGGAACATGACCGGCACTTAAACTACGAACGTCTCGAGGCGTACGTAATCTAAGTAAACCGAAAACCGAGAAATCCAAACCAAGAAAGATGTAGAGTGCAGGAAAAACCAACTTAAAGAAAGTAGTTTCAATAGCATAAGCCGAATTAGGCGGTTTTAAAAAACATCAAAAGTTTCCCGAAAATTTCGGCAGAGTCTCCTTTGTAAATACTGGCCCCCAAATGGGATACAACATGAATAGTATACGAAATCAATAAAAAGGCATCCCCAAGCGGGAGCTAGCTCTTCGTCAATCGACGGTCACAACCACACAAGCAGTATAATATACAACGCCAAGGACGAGGATCAAAATTCAAAAGGAAACTCAAAAACCACAAGAAAACCACAGAAATACAACGCGCGACTCTAAGGTCAAAAGAATAAACACCACTGGTCTCTATCTCAAATAAATACATGTTTGGTTGATGGAACTTCTAGATACAACAGAATAATAATATACAAGATATAAAATGGGGGTACGATACAAGTAAACCCACCTACTAGCCGAAGGAAACTATGCCCGCAAGCCGTAAAGAAACCTGTACGGCAAACCTGCAAGAAACTGGGGCACAACGGGGGTGAGTTGCCAACTCGTGAATAGAAAAATATCTACGCACAGAAATCGCATAAATAACGCAACCTAGGTCAATGATCATAATATATCCTCAAATATATGAATAACACGTAGCCTATAACAAGGCTAGGGTAAATATCTAACCCGAGTGTAATCTCATGTGCCCGTGTCAGTGCCTCAGGTAGCAATATATCATATGAATGAGGTATGAATGCATGAAAACAGAATACATGTAAATGAAGAACCGTTTTCATAATTTAGTGAGATTTCCTTTGTATTTTTAAAATGAGTTATCATAATGAAATCAGCATAAAACAGTGCCTAGCATCGGCACAAAACGTAATCCCAATATCTCGATATCTCTGTATCACAGTCTCTGTACCTCAATATCTCGAAATCTCAATTTCTCAACCACAATATCTAGGGCGCCGTCAGTCTAGACCGGCCCCTACCATCCATCTCAAGACCACGACGGTATCCTCCGGATATCCGACGCGTCGGGTAAAATCACCGATAGGTAGTGCTCCCCTGCCAGGCTCACATCGTCATCATCACGCGCTTCTTGCCCCGGGGTACCCTACCGGGTCCACCATGTACCCGAAACAGTTCATCCGTCTCCTCGAATCGGGTCTCGAAATCCATCAGCAAACTCATGGTGGACGACTCATAAATCATGGGAAAAACCGCACTTTTTATCACAAAAGAGAAATCAGTTTATATAAGTTTTGCGGTTTTCCCCCCAAATCCAGAAAATTTCATGGAAATCCGAATCCAAATCATCAATAGCATGTAAAAACCATGAATATAGGCATAACAATGAATAACAGTATGCATGGAGTGACAAGTAATAACTACAATGTTAAGCTGGCATATAAGGCAGGCACACTAATATCATGTCAAATTACTAACTAACAAACTAAGTCAAGCAATAATATTTTCTAAGGTGTACGTGACATGGCAATTACCGATGAAGATGTGTGTGAGCCGGCAAGTAACTGTACGTGGTACATACGCATCATCGGTAATGGTGCTGGTGTCCTAACAATATGATATCAACATTGCAATAAGAAATTATAACATAAGTATGCGATGCGAAGCGAACCACAATAATAAGCGGGAGCTGAATACTAGACGCAACTGTAACTAACCTGCATTAATCTAATATAAGTCCTACAAATGGTGCCTTTTGAAATAACACGAATCATGGGGTTTTGAAAATAGGGGCTACGGTGTTTTTATGAAAAGATACGTCTTTTGAAATATCCGTAGGATCCCTTGGGCTGTCTTTTAAAATACCCACGATTCGTTAGTTTTTGAAATAGGTAAGAATCGAATCTAATCTAACAACTAAACTAAACTAAATGGCTAAGATAACAAGCTGGACTACAGGTAAGGAAACCGCCTAACATTTGAGTCGATCCATATACATACCTGTATATATATTAGTCGGTGATCCCGCCTTAATAATATCATATCCGATACCTTATCTACAATCAGCCATCCCAAGTCAAGAGTGCGGATCAATCATCAAGATATAGCTCGTACGTAAATCCGTCGCACGACATCCCCAAATCTGGATACGGGTCAATATCATATTCCTCACACCATTCCTCTGGTATCCTCTTTATTCAAGATCATAGTCTAGGGTACTGACCCATGTCTAGTACAATACTAATATCCTCAATATACTCATGATCCGATTACAGATCGACAATCTCGTACAAACCGATACCGTCAGCACATAGCATCATCAAGGGTATACATCGCCCGATACGGCCTAATATCAATATCCTAGCATATCATTCCTCATATCACGATCACATGTCGACCATTTTATTTATAACACTATTCACCCGTATCGCCGCCCCAAGATCCGCTATAACACCAGGGCGTACCTTAAGTACGAATCCTGCCATATCACCGATATCACAACCACAAAACAAATCTCATCGACTCAGCTCAATCCCAAGTATCATCCTCAAATCTGTATGTGAACACATAGTCCCATACCCATGTGATCACATAACTATAAAGAATCCCATGAGCACATATAAATAGGAATGTATGCAAGTAAGTAGGTGTGTATGTGTAGTGCAACACTACCCTAGGGTTCGCAACACTAAAATAATCCAACACACCAATATCCATCCTAAACATCGTTATTAATCCTAAATAACATATAATAAATTGTTGGTGTGTATACGCATCCGTATACACTACCACGGACTGCAGGGGTGCTATACGCCATCCACCCGACTTCTCCCCGTAGATATAAATCTACTCACCTGGTCCTCGTTCGCCGGTGCCGACGTCGCCACGCGCTTGCTTGTCGTCTCGAAGTCCACATGGGGTATCTACATATCATAATGCACCATACCGCATTAAAATCCGACTCATGACCAAAACGACGCACGAATCCCATATAGGTCAAAACCTATGGCTGCTTTCACAAATCGACCCAAAAACCCTCGACGTCGGCGTACAAACGCCAAACCATCGAGAAAACTCCTAACACACTCATTTGTACAATTACAAGCACTAATTATAATATAAAATAGCTTAAAATTCACAAAAACCCCCAATTTCACTTAAAAAGTCATTTTTCCGAAAATCTAGCAAGCACAAATCACCGTTTTAGTACAAAACTCGATGTATAAACGAACCTAGCATCCACAATATTCACTAAATATCATAACAAAGTCATATAAACCATTCCTATAATTTATTCTCATCAATTTGCATAAATTCCAAAATCCTAGTTTGCAAAAATATCAATTTTTAACACCTTTTAAAGCAAAATTCACAATTCAACAATTAAGCTTGGTTTTGCATAACCTAAGATATTAAACCACTCATAATAATGTTAATCATGTCATAAAAACATAATTACATTTTTAACCCAATTATTTAACCAATTTTAAATAGCTAGTTAGCAAATTAGCGTAATTATCATAATTTTTAAACTAACAATTAACAACTAGCTACTAACTTTGTTTTAACAAGCCATAAGAGCCTAATACATTACACAACCATACACCAATTTCACAAAATCCTAACTTGCATTCAAACCCTTTCTTGAATTTTATAACTAACAAAATCCAACCCAAACTATACATGAAACACTAAATTAGCATTAATTTGAAGTCCAAAAAGCAAGTTAAACTCTTAGATTTGGTTTGTATAAAACACTAGATAGCAAAATAGAATAATTAACTTAATAATGGTGTGCTAAAAATCCAAGTTTAACTCAAACCATTCTCTTGAAGATCCTAGATGAAAATAGCACCAATATTAACACTAAAACAACTCATTTAAAGAAATCTAACCATAAGAATTTTAATGGGTAAGAATTATACCTCTAGATCTAGAGATCTAGCAAGAAATTTTGACTCCAAAGATGGCCTCCTAGCATCCAAAATCCATGCAAGAAAGGTTAAGAAGAATGGATGAAGGATGGGCTTGAAATTGTGAAGTTTAAATGGAATTTTGATTGAATTTTGATGAGTTTAGAAGAAAAATGAGAGGGGAAATTTTGGGGCTGTTTATTGCAGGAATTTCGGCTGAGGAGGGAGTGGGGAGAGGTGTGGGGGAGTTGTGGAAAAGAATCCAAGTCAAAGCCCCTCCCAAATTACCATAATACCCCCACCTACTTTACTATATATAAAAACCTTATTTTAACCCATTTCTCATATGATTTAAGGTCAAAAAGAGGGAAATAAAATTCTTGGGCTGATACAATAGTGTGGGGCCGGCCAAGGGGAGTGAGGGTGAGTGTGAGAGACTTTACAAAAAAATTCTATGCAAGAAGACCCCCCACAATACCATATTTGCAAATTTTAGTTCAAAATAACTATATTTTTGTTTTCCATAAAATAAATCAATTAAAACATGAAATAAAATACTAAAAAAATTATATTTCAACTAGATTTTAATTAACATGATTTTAAAGATTAAAATTATCCCATTTAAATCTGTATTTATCGCTAATTTAATGTATTTTCTTACCGGCTTAAAATAATATTAAAATAATTAATTTCGGAAAAAATTTCAGAAAATTTGAAATTTCAGCAGTGGCTCAATAAACACCAAATAATAGCAATTACATAGCTAGAATATGTATATTTAATTTTATAATAAAGATATTTGCATTTTGACTTTTTACAGAAAACCCCCTTATTTTACCGTTTTTTCGAAATTTCAGCGAAACGATTTTCAAAACGTTACAGGAAAGGTGTACAAGCTGCTTAAATCCATCTACGGATTAAAGCAGGCATCGTGAAACTGGAACATCTGTTTTGATGAAGCTATTAAAGAGTTTGACTTCATCAAAAACGTAGATGAACCTTGTATATACAAAAAGGTTGTAGAGAGTAAGATTGTCTTCCTCAGATTGTTTGTGGATGACATACTCTTGATAGGAAACAATGTTCCTATGCTACACTCGGTCGAGCTCTTCTTATCAGACAAGTTCTCCATGAAAGATCTAGGTGATGTCTCTTACATTCTGGGATAAAGATCTATAGAGATAGGTCTAAACGGATATTGGGATTGTCCCAATCCAGGTACATCGACACCATACTAAAGAGGTTTAGTAAGGAAGATTCCAAGTGAGGTAATTTACCCGCTTGTTTAGGAATCACTCTCTCCAAAGAGATATCTCCCAAGACTGATTCGGAGAGGGCTCACATGCAAGGGATACCCTATGCGATGTTATGTACCAGACCGGATGTAGCTTACTCATTAGGTGTAGTGAGCAGGTATCAATCAGATCCTGGGGAGAACTACTGGATGGCTGTGAAGAACATTTTTAAGTACTTGAGAAGGACTAAAGAAATGTTCTTAGTTTATGGTAACGGTGAACTCCAGGTGGAGACCTTTACCGATTCGAGCTTCCAGAGTGATAAGGACGATAGTAAGTCGGTTTCGGTTTTTTGTCTTTATCCTCAACGGAGGGGCGGTGTGTTGGAAGAGTTCCAAGAAAGACACCGTAGCAGACTCGATGATGGAGGCTGAATACATCGCTGCCAACGATGCTGCCAAAGAGGTTGTCAAGATGAAGAAGTCATTGCTGAGCTTGGTGTGGTTCCATCTATTGAGCGTCCAATACCTGTGTATTGTGATAACAATGGAGCGGTGGGTTTGGCCATGGAACCCAGGTCCCATCAGAGATCAAGACATATTCTGAAGCTGTATCACCTGATCGGGGAGATAGTAAATCGCCGGGAGATCGAGATCAGGAAAGTTGATACGAAGGACAACGTAGCGAATCCACTCACGAAAGCCCTCCCCCAGATACAATTTGAGAGACTTTTTGGGATGTTGGGTATGAGATACTACAACACATGGCTTTAGTGCAAGTGGGAGATTGTTAAGAATATGTATGCCCTAGAGGCCATTATTGTATATGTGATGTATATTATAGTGGATACTTGGACATATATATAGAGGACTTTCTTGCTCGACATGATAATAAGCTATTTGGTTACTTTTTATCTTAACATGTTGACTGATATTCTTTACTGTCTTGCTCTCACATGTTGATAAAACCCTTAGGATATGTACTTGATCACCAGGATTGTGATGAGATCATACTAGTAGGGCCAGGGTACTCCAAGAGTACATCCTTTAATTAGTTCCTACTCGAGGGAATATCGAGACTAGGGCATCGATATTCCAGAGTAGACTAGTGTGTACGTTTCTTATCTCTTAGAGGGCGATGGTTGATCCCACAACCATTGGTGTGTGACATCAAAGATTGTACATAGTGCTCATTGGAGAATGGATACACCGAACAGGACTCACCAAGAACTCCTAGTTGGTAGTATACCTATCGTCAGATAGCAGTCCTCTGGTGACACTGGTACAGGTTACTCTGTAGACCCAAGATCGTCATAATGTCTTGTGTGGCTTCCACTGTGCTTTGATTTCCTCCCTACCATGGCTCAAAAGAGTCGTGCAAACAGGTGGATTTTGGGTACAGTCCCGAGTTACATGGTGGCAATGAGAGATAGGAGGGGTTTCATCTCTCCCGGTATTAGGAGTTGATGTTGCGCTATGCTCGATTAGCTATAACTGTAAATCCCTGGCCAGGGTTGCTAAGATTTACTGATAAGAGTTATCAGTAGTTTCTAAAACTGTTATGAGCCAAATATCGGCATGACTTATCAAGTTAATGGGGCCTGACGTTTACCACCCCTACACTTTATATGTGACATATCAGACGAAGAGACCGGACTGTACGGTAGTGTTACTGATAGGCTCCATGGAGAGTATGGACGAGCTTGTTTGTTGATCTTCATATCGCTCAATACCCGGGTAGACGTTACGTCCAGTTGGGACCGCTGAATGCTTGTAGGTGACTGATGTGATAATCACCTACTGCTGGTGTATTGACGAGTCTTTAGAGTCCCACACAGAAGTTTCCTGGTTCAAACGAAACGAAGTAGGGCACATATGTTGATATGTGCGTGGGCCTGATTAAATAAGAGTATGTGATACTGTATTCTAATCTGGCAGTTATCTGTTGTTGGTTAGGTTATATGTTGTAACATTTTAGAAATCGTTTTACGAATTTTCCCGTTTTAGGGCAAAATTGTCAGTATTTTCCGTTTTAACCCGATTTCGATCAAACGTCCGTATAAACTTGCCGGCACCTAGTTTAGCTAAAATAAAGATAGTGCGCGAACTTTGGGGGTATATGGGAGGTTTTGCTTCAGATAGAATTTTTCCCAAATAAAATATTATTTTAAGCGGTAAATTATGCACGTAAATCGGGAAATTTTTTCTCTTGAGAATAAATTAAATTTTATCACTTGAAAATTTTGGAAGCTTCGTTTCTAAATATCTAGATATTTTTAGAGTGCAAAAGGATTTAATTTAAAAAGAAAAGAAAAGATGTAAAGGTGGCAAAATTACATTTATTAGCATTTATTACCTAATTTCCTAGAACTTTCTTCACACAAAATTCACATAACTACCCCCCATCTTCCCTTGGCCGAGCCTCCCCAAAATTCCGCCCTTTCTTTTTTCAAAGCTCTTTTCTTCTCATTTTACACACAAAAACACTTCAAAAATTCAAAAAAATAAATCCACAAAATCCTAAATAAAAATAAAACCATCATTTCCTTCACTAATCCTTCATGGATTTTCAACAAAGCATGGTTTTTTTGATGCTAAGATGATCGATGGATTACGTTTCATTTTGGTGTTCTTGAGAAGGTATAATTTCTTACCTTAACCCTTAATTAATTGTTTAAATCCCAATCTAGCAATTTAAGTTAGCTAATTATGTGTTTAATATAGCATTTAAATCATGATAAATTCTTTATTCATAATTATTTTGAAATTCAAGTTAGGGTAAAGCTTGATTAAGTGTTTAATGTTAATTAAAGTGTTAAATTGTGATTAGGAAAATATTAACCTAGTAGAAAATGATAATTATTGCTAATAAATAGTTTGTTTAATTATGCAATTTTGCTTACTAGGTTTTTGCTAAAACTTAATTAGCAAGTGTTAAAAATATAAGAATGGTTTAGATATCTTAGTTAAGCTATTATAAGGTGTTTGTAATCCCTAGATATGCGTTTTCTTGAAACTAGTGCGAAATATTGCGATAAGTTGCTTACTAGGTTTCGGGGTTTTTCCGACGTGGGTTCGATTGGTCGTTGCAAGTTTATATCTATTGTATTCCTCGTAATTGTTTGTGTTGTGTTGCGCGATCGGAACGATCGGGGTCTAGACTTGGTGTTTTGTAGTTTAGCGACCCCAGTTAGGGTTTTTGGCCGATGCCGTGCGCGATAGATGCACTAAGCGCGCAGTGTAATTTTCTAGGCGTTTTCATCGTGTTTCGTTGTCTTTTCGTCATTATAGCTTATTTAGCTTATGTGTTGTATTTGTGAAATTTTAGGTTCGCAAGCGGGGACTTCGGGCACTGCGAACAAGGGGAAGCAGGTTGTCGGATTTTCATAGATCGAGACCATCGGTGAGTAGATTTAATATCTACGGGGAAATCGCCCGTATGGCGTTATGCGTCGGGGCTGATATGATATGTTAGCTGCATGTTATTGCATACTAGTTGATTTCATATGAACGTCATTGCATAGTATATCTATTGTACCTTGACTTGTACCTGTTGGATATAACACAATACTGACGGTTCATGTTGCATGAGCACTGATTTGTATGCTACACCCACGCCGTTGGTAATTGCCATGACACGCACAAACCACCTACATACGTGATATTGCATTGGACAGGGATAGTTGAGATAGTGACTCTTATTCCATTTCACGTATATCTTGCTATAGCTACTTGTACATCATGCATACATATTGACCTGTACACCCACCTATTTTTGCTATAGTTGTATATACCTTAAATGGTATTGTTTTGTGATATAGAGACATTGACCATTGTGATTATGAAATACATCATACATATTTGCTTACATGTAGATACTTAAACCTTGCTACAATTATATGTACACTTTATATGATGCTGCACTTGTTTTTGGAGGATTTGGGAACCACGAGATATATTTTAAAGATGGATTCATTTAAAAGAGCGGATTTCCCTTGATATGCTCATATTGTTGTTTTATGTTGCATATATAAGTTTTTCATGGATTTACGCATTGAGATGTGGATTTCATATAATTTATGGATTTGAGAACCGTGGTGGTATTTCAAAAAAACTATGTATTGTTTGAAAACCCGGTTTCTCTTGATATGATATTTCTTTGCGTCCACCATGTGATTTCTCGGTTCTGAGATTTGTCTTGTGATACCCGATTCGAGGAGCGGGAGGCACCGTCTGCAGGTATATGGTGGACCCGGTATGGTACCCCGGGGCGAGTGGTGATTTCGTGGTGTAGACGATAAGCCTGGCAGAGGGACTACTACCTACCGGTGATTGTATTTGGACTCGGCGGTTATCATGGGGATACCGACCGGAGTGATGTATGACATATCGTCAGGGCCAGTCATGGTGACAGCGCCTGAGCTATGAGGATTTACGTGTCGATGCTAGACACGGGTTTCATGATGTTTTGAGTGTCGGTGTTTGACACTCAGGTTTTCCATGATTTGTACGTATCGTCGGTGGACATACGTGGTTGATATCCTCATACTTATATATATATATATATATATATACATACATACAGTTATATGTTTTCATGATGTTTCGGGCATCGATGTTTGACACTCAGGTTCCATGAGACTTACAGGATGTGAGGGCCGATCTGAGGATGCGGTGCCTGAGGATTTGGGATTTGATGTTTCAGTGAGGGACACTGGTGTTTTCCCATGCTCATGATTTTGCATGAGGTTTTATTATATCATCCCACACATTCAGGATTATTCTGATATGCATTGCTTCATGTAGTTGTAGTACCCTGCTGATATACCTTTACATGATTTAGCATATCCATACTGCCATACTTATGCTATCAGATTACATATGCTAGATTTGTCGATGTTCGTGCATACTTGCGATTACAGTATGATGTTATTTACTATTCACGAGTTGGCAACTCACCCCCGTTGTGCCACAGTGTTTTGCAGGACTTACCCTCTGAGTAGTCGCGGCAGGGCGTCTTATCATCTCTACTTTTGCGGATACCGCTACGGTTAGCTGTGAGGCCTTGCTTTTAGGTGGGTTTGCGGTTATCTGTTTGTACATTGTATATCTTTTTGTTGGATCTAGTATTCTCCATCTACCACTTCTTTTATTTGACTTAGAGACGAGTTGTAAGGATTCGGTGTTGTATTATTATTTTGGTGACTTTGGGTGCCGTGCTCGTGGAAGCCAGTTTTGTTGAAAAGTTTTACTTCTTTATGCAGTTTTCTTTTATATTTCTTCGCTTCGGCGTCGTATATATGTTTGTGGTGGTTGTCTCCGCCGTTGGGCGTGATTTGCTCCCGTTTGGGATGCTTTATATTTCATCTACGTTGTACCCGTTTTCGGGGCTAGTTTTTACAAAGGAGGTGCTGCCGAAATTTTCAAGAAAGAAAACTAAAGTTAAAGATTTTTACTTAAGAGTTTCTGAATGCTTTAAACTATGTTTTTTCTCCATTTATCCCATTTGGGGTGGTTTAGATTTCTGGGTTTCAGCTTACTTAAATTATGTACGCCTGTAGACGTTACGTGGTTTAAGGGCCGGTCATGTGCCTAAATTTTTGGGTCATGACAAAGTTGGTATCAGAGCGCTAGGTTTTACCTTTCGGAGTGTAGGATGACCTTGGTATGATGGAGTAGGTAGCTTAAGCAGAGTGCCGAAGCGTGTGTATGTTCCGCGGCATACTTACGACACGATACTCCACCTAAGTGACCTTAGGACTTATTGAAATTCTTTCCGTGATATTTTACATCGTTGTGATTCGATTTCTGTATCCTTATCGAATCTTATTTCACCTTCCAGCCTATATGCCACCGAAGACTACGAGGGCACCGAGCGCGGCCGCGAGGGCCGAGGTCAGAGTCGCCTCGTTTGAGGCGAGGACTGACCGGGGCGGTACGCCTGTTGTACCGGAGCACATTGCTATGTTTAGGGCTCGTATGCAGGACCTACGCTAGATGATGGGGACTTTAGTTAAGGCCATTAGAGCGCAGGGGCAGGCAGTTGTTCCACCTGTTGCAGGGACCACGATGGTACCTACTGCTCCGGCAGTCACAGTTACAGCTCTGGAGGTTATTACCGTGTCACTGACAGAGTTCATGAGGCTGAGGCCTCCGGTGTTCACTGGCACATAGATGCTACTGTGGATCTACAGTCGTTTATCGACCGGATGGCCAGGATTTGTCGTTCGCTCCGATGCTCCGACGAGAGATGGGTGGAGTTCGTGAGCTTCCGTCTGGAGGGTCTGGCCCAGAAGTGGTGTGAGTCCTTAGAGAGGGGCAGAGCCGCAGGTCTTGCTCCTATGACCTGGGCTGAGTTTGTGACGGTGTTTCTAGCCAGTTTTCTTCCACCGAGCATCAGGGATGCTCGAACGCCAGTTTGAGTCATTATGCCAGACCCCGGGGATGACGGTGTCTGAGTATGATCTACTTTTTACCGAGCTGTCTGTGTATGCTCCGTACTTGGTGGCGACAGAGGAGATGAGGGTGAAGAGGTTTGTTCGAGGCCTGCTTACCCAGTTGTTCCTAGCCATCAGCATTCAGCATTGCGAGACGTATGCGGCAGCGGTGGATGCAGCCCTTTTGGTGCAGGAGCGTTTAGCTGAGTCATCGGTTGTTCTGGAACCGAAGAGGACTCGTACGGATGTATCAACACGGAGACCGAGGTTTGCATGCAGAGGCAGAGTTCCTTCAGACTTGGGGAGTAGCTGAGATGTGGGACGGGGCCAGTTATTCAGCTCTTACTCCCAGGAGGGCCAGCGACCGTCTTATGGGTTCTTTGGGTGTGGCAGTCTACATCACCTTGTTCAGGATTGTACCGTGGTGTGTCAGAGAGGGCCAGCAGTACCCCAGGTTACCATACTACCTTCTCCGCCTCAGAGAGCGTTGCCTCTTATGCCTGTTGTTGCGCCGCGTCAGACTCCTGTTCAGAGAGGTCGTGGTCATGGTAGTTTTGTGCCGAGAGGACGAGGTGGCCGAGGAAGAGGACAGCCAGTTGCCGGTAGAGGGCAGGCTCGGGTGTTTGCCTTGACGCATCAGGACGCGCAGGCGTCCAATGCCGTGGTTTTAGGTACCCTTTCTGTATGTTCTTACGATGCACATGTTATTTCTGATCCGGGATATACGCATTCGTATGTTTCTACGCACTTCGTGCCGAGGTTAGGCCGTGAGTCGTGTTTGCTAGATCAGCCGCTTGTCGTGACTACTCCTATTGGAGAGTTGTTTGTTGCACGGCACGTGTTCCGGTCATGTACGGTCCGTATTGGTGACAGAGATATGTCCGTCGACTTGATCCTTCTTGAGATGTTGGACTTCGACGTTCTGCTGGGCATGGACTGGTTAGCTACTCGCTACGCGTCCGTGGACTGCCGCGAGAAGACAGTTAGGTTTTGTTTTCCCGGCGAGTCAGTGTTTGTTGTGCAGGGGGACCGTGGTGCCGCCCCTCTCAGTTTGATTTCGGTCTTTTGCGCTAGTCGGCTTTTGAGGAGAGGTTGTCGGGGATTCTTGGCTTTCATCCATGATACTGGAGCCACTGTGGGGTCGTTGGACCAGGTTCCTACCGTGTGAGAGTTTCCCGACGTTTTTCCAGATGAGTTACCTGGGATGCCGCCAGAGCGCGATATTGAGTTCTGCATTGATCTGATTCCTGGAACGGAGCCTATTTCTATACCTCCTTATTAGATGGCTCCGGCAGAGCTTAGAGAGATTAAAGATCAATTGCAAGAATTGCTTGATAGGGGACTTGTGCGTCTAGTGTTTCGCCGTGGGGAGCTCCTGTTCTTTTTGTCAAGAAGAAGGACGGCAGTTTGAGGCTGTGTGTGGATTATCGTCAATTGAACTGAGTTACGTTGCGGAATAGGTATCTTTTACCTCGCATTGACGATTTATTTGATCAACTCCAGGGAGCCAAAAATTTTTCTAAGATTGATTTGCGTCCGGGTTATCATCAGTTGCGGGTTCGGAATGATGACATTCCGAAGACTGTTTTTCGTAGGCGCTATGGGCATTATGAGTTTTTGGTGATGTCGTTCGGACTCACCAATGCGCTAGCAGTGTTCATGGATCTGATGAACCCGATTTTCAGGCCGTTCCTCGACCAGTTCATTATTGTGTTTATTGATGACATACTGGTCTACTCTAGGAGTCGTGAGGAGCATGAGCAGCACTTGAGGATTGCTTTGCAGATATTGAGAGAGCACCAGCTGTATGCTAAATTCTCAAAGTACGCATTTTGGCTTGATAGTGTGGACTTCCTGGGTCATGTGGTGACTGGTGATGGTATTCTAGTAGACCTGAGGAAGATCGAGGTTGTACAGCTTTGGCCCAGACCTGTATCGGTGACTGAGGTCCGCAGTTTTTTGTGCTTAGCTGGTTATTATCTCCTTTTGTGCAGGATTTCTCGAGTATCGCTCCACCACTGACTGGACTGACCGAGAAGGGAGTTTCTTTTCTTTGGATTGATGCGTGCGAGCAGAGTTTTCAGCAGTTGAAGACTCGATTGACGACAACACCAGTTTTATCTTTGCCTTCTGGATTGGGCGGCTATGTTGATTTTGGTGATGCTTCTCGAGTGGGGATCGGTTGTGTACTGATTCAGTATGATAGAGTGATTGCTTATGCTTCTAGGTAGCTGAAGAAGCATTAGCAGAATTACCCCACTCACGAACTTGAGATGGCCGCAGTGGTCTTTGCATTGAAGATTTGGAGACACTACTTGTACGGGGAGTCGTGTCAGATCTTCACGGATCATAAGAGCTTGAAGTACATCTTCCAGCAACGGGATCTAAATCTGAGACAGCGTCGTTGGATGGTGATAGTGAAGGATTATGATTGTGAGATCCTTTATCACCCGGGCAAGGCGAATGTGGTAGCTGATACTTTGAGTAGTAGGCCCGGGTGTAGCTTGTCCCAGTTGAGCGCAGTTCAGCGTTAGTCTTCTGCAGTTTGGCAGCTCTTGTGTGATGGTAGATTGCAGTTCGAGTTTACTTCCGCTGGGGGACAGCTTGCTCATGTTCGCGCCCGTCCACTGCTTCGTATCCGTGGGGCGCAGCCCCGTGATGCCCGTTTGACTGAGATTCTTGAGCTTGTTCGGTAGGGAAGAGTTTCGGAGTTCATGATTGATGACCACGGTGTGCTACGATGCGGGACTCGCTTGTGTGTACCAGATGCTGATGGGTTGAGACGCGAGATTCTAGAGCAGGCACATCAGTCGGCCTTTAGCATTCATCCAGGTTCCACCAAGATGTACCGTGACTTGAGGGACTTTTACTGGTGGGAAGGGATGAAGCGTGATATATCGGACTTCGTTTCGAGGTGCCTGACTTGTCAGCAAGTCAAACCTGAGCATCAGAGACCGGCTGGAGAGTTGCAGCCTCTACCCGTTCGGGAGTGGAAATGGGAGCAGATTTCCATAGACTTTATTATTGGTCTACCCAGGACCAGTCGAGGGTATGCCTCCATTTGGGTTATTGTTGACCGGTTGACGAAAGCGGCTCACTTGCTTCCTGTAACATCTTAGAATGTGTTTTGTAGCTAATTATATTTTAATGTATGGTTTTTAATAAAAAGTTTACCAAATTAAGTTTTAAATGTTTTATCCTAATTATTGTGTATTTTATTAGAATTTTTTTAGGCACACACACACTTGTGCATGATAACTAGGGTTGTTTTTGGGGTTAAACATGATTAGCAATCATGGTTAGCCAACCATTTGTTTTAAGATTAGTTTAAGAGTTATGGTTGTTAATAGTGTGGGTTTTAAGCATGATGGTTTTTTTTTAAATGTAAATGAATTTAAAAAGGGGTTTTATTTTGAATTTTTGTTTTGTGCTTGGTTGACTTTGAGGAAGAGAGAGAGAGTGAGCATGGGCATCATGGCTTTGCCCATGCCTCATTATGAGAGAGAGAGTGAGAAGGGGGCCTTGGTGTGTGCTCATTTCTCCATCTCACTTCTTTCTCTCATTCTCTCAAACTCACACACACTCACTCACACACACCATCAGCATCATTGGCAGCAGCAGCAACATCATCAACAACAACAACAACAACAACAACACAACAACAACAATAGCAGCAGCAACAGGATCAGCAGCAGCAGCAGCAGCAGCTGCAGGCATCATCATCATCATCATCTTCACAACAACAACAACAACAACACCAATAGCAACGACAGCAGCTTCATCACACACACACACTCACTGCAGAGAGAGAGAGAGAAGAAGCAGCAGCAGCAGCAAGCCTTGGCAGCAGCAGCAGCAAGCAGTGGCAGCAGCAACAACATCAACAACAATAACAACAACAGCAGCTGCAGGAGCAGGAGCAGCAGTAGCAGCAATAGCAAGGGCAACTACAATAACAACAGCAACATCATCACCATTATCATCATCATCAACATCAGTAGCAGCAGCAAGTGGCAGAAGCAGCAGCAACAGGCAGAAGCTGTAGCAGCAGCAACCCCAGCACCTGCACACACTTCTTCACCTGCTCTCTAGGGTCCAATTGGGTATATTTCTGAACCCCAAATCCCTAACTTGCTTATGGTGTATGGTTTTGTGTCGTTTAGTGTTAAATTGCTAGTTTAGTGCTAGATTGTGGTGTTTAGGTGGAATTTTGGGAAATTGATGATTGTGTGGGCTAACCTAGTATATTTAAGTGTTAACAAGGCCACTTCAACTGAGGAATAGCCAGATTACACTAAAATACCATAGGTTTCCATATTGTGCTAAATTGGTGTTTTAATGCGATATTTGTGACTTATGTGATCTGCTATAGACCCGGACCCTACAGAACAAAATTGAGAAAACTGGAGCATGTACACTAGGTATAGATGACACCACCAGAATACGAGACCCCCATTCCCTACACTGGCCGCCAATTTCTTCAGTTTGGCCGCAAATTGCGACCAAGTTGGGGAATTGGGTGTTGGGTTTTTTGTCTAGGGGTCCCTGCTGTGTTGTCTAGGTCTTTGGCATGTCTAGTTTTGTAATATCTTACCTGTAGGAAAATCTGGGGCTATATGTCGTGTTTGGTGTCCGTTGTGTTTGCGCGATACGCGCGATACGTGAGTGGGTTCTGTGATCCAGCGTATCGCGGCGTGTCGCGATGGTTTTAGACGCGTACACACACGATTCAGCGTATCGTGCACACGCGCGTTTAGTTCGCGACGCGAGTTTCTCGTTTTGGTCCAATATCGCGTTTCGCAGGATATTTGGCTTATATGTGATTCCATGTCTTAATTGCAGGTTTGCAGGCAGGAGCTACAGACACCACTACAGAGGGAGCAGACGGTAGGATTCACCCAGCGTGGAGTGTAGGTGAGTAGATATAACATCTACAGGGGAATCGCCCGCATGGCGTTATGCGTCTGGGCTAGGATTCAATTACCTGTCGCACATTCTACGTCATTGTAGAATTGCGCCTTACTGCTTTTCCTAGATATAGTTATATACTGTGACTAGCAGCCGTAGGACACTGCACACATTATTGACGGTTCATGTTGCACGAGCACGGATTGTATGCTACACACACACCGTCAATAATTGCCATGTCACACACTACCCCTTATAGCTACCTTTGCTTGCCACACTTGACATCTAGCTTATCGGTATACCTATAGTGTATCATACCTTTAGTGATAGGTATATTTTCACTTTGCGATACAGCTACAGGTATACCTCCTACATATTTTACTTATACCCAGGAGGGGTATACGACATCAGTTCTTATAGGTAGATACCTATACATTGCTACACCTGTATGTTAGATACATATTCAGTTGTTGTCGCTTATTCATATTTACTGATGTTACTTAGCTGTACCTTATCATGATTTCGCATACAGCTGGTTCGGATATATACTTGTGTTTACCTGCTCGCATTCAGATATATCGCATACATTTATTCCTGGATTGCGCATTGTTTATCTGGATTTTACATGATGTTTTCGGGATTTGGGAACCGCGGGAGTTCATGAAATTATGCATACGTGTAACGACCCGGTTTCCTTGATATGATATTTGAGCGTCCCCCATGAGTTTTATCGGTGCTGATTTTATGCTCCATACGATGTGTGGATGCCGTATGAGAGTACATGGTGGGGCCCGGTATGGTTCCCCTCGGCAAGAAGATCGATGGGTTTGCCGATTGAGCCTGGAGGCGGGCGAGTACCTACCGGTGATTGATTTGACCTGGCAGTTGTCCGGAGGCTACTGGCCAGAGTAGAGAGATGGATACGGGATGACCTGTACTGTCGGGGCCGAGGGCCGACACTGCAGACGGACCCCGTGGGCTGATCCGGACTGACGGAGCCCAATATACGAGGATTTCTGTGTCGATGCTTGGCACACGGTTTCATGATATTTCTTTAACCCCTTTTGTATATATAACAGGGGATTTAGCCGTTGTTATATATACCCTTACACCAATATTAGTGGTATGGGACGCTAATATATGTGTATTGCCCCATCATATTTATTTCTGTATATATATTTACCTTTAGGATGCTAGAAACTTGCTTGAGATTGGACTTGGGATATTAGGTGATTCATTGGGATTGGACATTGGATATACCTATGTGGTTTGTGATTTGTACATTCGGGATATAGGAGATTACTCGATATTGTACATTGAGGAGATGTGAGACTTATGGGATGTGAGTGCCCAATGTGGGGGCTGAATTGAGGATTTGGGATTGGAGTATCTTGATGGATTGTGATCCTGCCACGACGTCAGGTTTCCGTGGAAAATGACATATTCCACCCTATACCTCACCCTTACCTACCTTATGCACAGATTCATATATTGGTAGTACTTGTAGTGTACCCTTATGATAGTTGCATATTTGCCTTCTCATATCTCTATTGCATAGTTATTGCATACTATTATCATGTCATCATTGCTTCACATAGTAAATGTACCTGCTAGTGTACTCTTCTTATTCAGCATTGCATGACATATTACTACTGTAATCGCATATCTTAGATTCATGCTGTACGTGCATTCCTGCGATTACCTGCATATGTTTTATACTATTCACGAGTTGGCAACTCACCCCCGTTGTGCCACAGGTGTTTCAGGTTGTTCCCCAGAGTAGTCGAGGCAGTCTATTCCCCTATCCAGCTATCCAGCTACCATCTTTTGCTACAGATACCGCATCAGCTCACAGTACCATTTTGCATAGGTGGGTTAGACGGTTATCTGTATTATATATTGTACTTTCGTTGTATTGTACTCTCCATCTACTGTTGTATTATTGACATAGAGACTTGGTGAGGACGTAGTGTGTATTATTGTGGATTTGATGTCTTTTATATATACAGCTTTTTCTCTACTGCCCTTATTCTTCTGTTGTATTCATATTGACTAGTCTTTAAAAAAAATGGGGTGTTGCTAAAATTTTAAAGAAAGAAAGTAAGACTTTTAAAGAATTTGGGTTGCGATTTCAATTGTTTCTAAACTTGTATTATCTTTTCAGCATTCTTTTCTTGGTTTAGATTTCTGGGTTTGGCTTTCTTTTACTACGTTGCGTCTTTAGGCGTTGCGTAGTATTAGGGCCGTCACGGGCCATTTTTGGGTCGTGACAAAGTTGGTACCAGAGCGTTAGGTTTTACCTTTCGGAGTGTAGGATAACCTTAGTATGATGGAGTAGGTAGCTTAAGCAGAGTAACGTAATGTGTGTATGTCTGCAGCATACCCACAGCGCGGTACCTTGCATTAAGTGACCTAAGTACAATTTGCTTGACATTCTTTCCTTGATGATTCATATCTTTGAGATTCGATTTCTTCATTCTTATCGAATCTCATCTTATATCTATTTATAGCCTTGCCGCCGATGACTATGGGGACTCAGAGCGATGCAGCGAGGGCCGAGGTCAGAGTTAGCTCGGGTGAGACGAGTACTGACCAGGATGGCACTCTAGTTGCACAGGTGCAGACGGATCAGCCTACGACCTATACCATGGATAGACTGTTGGTAGAGATGCAGGAGTTCCGCCAGACGATGAATTCGTTAGTTGACGTCGTTCGGGAGCTACGACAGGAAGTTGTCACCCCCGTTACTCAGCTGTCCCTTACGATCAGTATGCAGCAGTCCGTCACCTACATAGCACCAGTGGTTGCAGCTCCAGTTGACGAGGCGCATATTACAGAGGCTCAGAGAGTTCCAGGACAGTGGAGGACTCGTACCAGTGTACCAGCCCCGAGACAGAGGTTCGGTTGTCGAGACAGGTTTCGTGGCCACCACGGGAGTAGCAGAGGCCTAGGACGAAGACATTCGTTCAGTTCTCATTCCCAGGATGGTCAGCAGTCAGCACGTGGATGTTTTCGATGCGGAAGCCTTCAGCACTTCGTCAGGGATTGTTCCTCAGCACGGCGTCAGGATCGTATTCAGAGAGGCCGTGGACGTGGAAGAATTGCTCAGAGGGCTCAGTCTACCAGAGGAATTCATCCAGCTGCGAGTAGGGTGCAGACACAGGAGTTTGCTTCTACTCATCGGGACGCGCAGACGTCCAATGTGGAGTTTTCAGGTACCCTTGAGTTATATTTTTCTCTTGGTGTATTTGTTTGTTTCTTGCTTGTACCGTTGTTGGGTAGATTAGTCGTAGTGGTGTTAACTTCTGTCAGCGATCCTTTTGTCGCACGACACGTATTTCAGTTTTGTGCCAATCGGATAGGAGATAAAGATTTCGTCCGTCGTTTTGATCCTTCTAGAGATGTGGGATTTGACGTTCTCCTGGGCACGGATTGGTTAACTACGTGTTAGGCGTCTGTGGACTACCGTGTGGAAACAAGTTAGGTTTTGTTTTCCCCGGCGAGTCAGATCTTGTTGTACCGGTGGATAGTCGTGCCGCCTCCCACAGCTTGAATTCAGCCTTCTTAGCTAGTCGGCTACTGAGGAGATGTCGTAGATTCTTGACGTTCATTCGTGATACCGGAGCCACCGTGGGATTGTTGGACCGGCTTCTGTTCGTGCGAGAGTTTTTCCGACGTTGTTCCGGATGAGCCGGCGAAGCTTAGGAGCAAAAGGATCAGCTGCAGGGTCTTGGTTTGGGGAGTTTTGTGTGTCTGAGTGTTTCGCTTTTGGAAGCTCCTATTTCTGTTCGTCGAGGAGAAAGACGGCAGTTTAGGGTTGCGTACCGACGGATCGTCAATTGAACCGGCTTACAGTGCGGATAGGTATCCTTCACCTTGCCGTGGCGATTTCTTCGATCAGCTCCAGAGTGCGAGACATTTCTCTAAGTGTGTTTGGGATCAGGTCATCATTGTTGCGGATTCGGAGTGACGGCATTCCGAAGACTGCCTTGTGCGTGCTACGGGCTTTGTGTGTTTTTTTTGTGAGTCGTTGGATTCACTGTCGCCCTAGCAGCATTCGTAGATATGATGGACCAGATTTCTTCAGGCCGTTCCTCGACCAGTTTTGTTGTGATACTTACGACACTCTGGTCTACTTAATGTGTCTTGAGGAACAGGAGTAGCACTGGAGGATTTGTTATGCGGATACTGGGAGAGTACCAGCAGTTGCTAAATTCTCAGAGTGTTTCTTCAGGCTTGTTTGTGTTGACTCCTAGGTCTTGTAGTCACGGGAGACGGTTCCGTATGGTTCCGAAGGAGATCGTGGCCGTACAGCTTAGGCCCAGACTTGTGTGCAGGACGGAGATCCGCAGATTGTTGGGCTTAGCAGGTTTTTGCCGCCGTTTCATGCAGGATTGCTAGAGAAGTGCTGCACCGCCGACTGAATTGACCAGTAAGGAGGTTTCTTTTCTGTGGACTGAGGCATGTGTACGGAGTTTTCAGCAGTTGAAGATTCAGTTAAGAACTGCATCAGTCTTTCTTTGCTTTTGGTTCGGGCGACCTTGTTGTTTAACTGTAATGTTTCTTGAGTGGGCTCGAGGGTGTACTGAGGTGACACTATAGAGATATCGCTTTTGCTTTCCCTACATTTGGAGGAAGTACGAGGAGGATATTCCACTCATGATCTGGAGATGGCCGCGGTGGTTTTGCGTTGGAGATTTGGAGACACTACTTACTTGAGAGTCGTGTCAGATTTTCCACGGACCACTAGAGCTTAATGTACATCTTCCTGCAGCAGATTTGGATTGTTGTGATGGTCTTCTGCAGATTTACAGTTCTTGTGTGATCGTCGAGTATAGCTTAGTTCGTCTCTACGGAGGGGACAGCTTGCTCATGTCCGCGCCCGACCACTTTCCTTAAATCGTTTTCGCGAAACACTGCCCGTCGAAGCTCGTACATCAGAGATACTTGAGCATATTCGGCTGGGTAATGATTCGGAGACCTTGATTGTGACAATGATGTGCTAAGTTAGGGACACGTTTGTGTACTTGCCATTATCAGGTAGAGACGTGTAATCCTAGAACATGCACATCTGTCAACTCCCTCTATGCATTCAAGTTCCACCAGCTTTGGCGTGACTTGTGAGATAGTTACGAGTGGACAGGGATGTAAAGAGAAGTTTCAGGTTTCGTTTCAAGGTGTCAGTCTTGTTGTGTGCTTGAGTCGAGCATCTGAGGCCGGCTGGAGAGTTGCAATCTTTTTACCGTTCTGAAGAAGGAATGGGAGCAGATCTCCATGAATTCCGTTATGGTTTCTACCCAGTTAGTTAGGGTGTGACTCCATTCGGATTCTTGTCATCCGGTTATACTCAGTTTGCTCAGTTGTTTTGTTAAGTTTGTGTGTTTGTTTGTTTGTTGGCAGCAGTTGGGGATCGTCACTCGCCATTGTTAGGGTTCTCCTTCGATAGCAGTTATCAGGAGACACTCCAATTGGCCACCCTTAGGCTTAGGGGTTAGGTCGTGTCGACCACCAGCCTGCTGTTTTGCTGACTCTGCGTAAGTAGGACTTTGGACCCCAGCTAGTCTAGAGACTTCGGAGACGGTCCAGTTGTGTTAGGTCAGGATGGGGATTGTCCATTTCGAACTGAGGTCTTATGACGGCTGTGTTGGTCATAGACTCGAGTTCGTAGGACAGATCATGGATTCCTATGGACTTTCCGATGAATGACGTGTTGGATGTTGGGAAGCTTATCCCAGGATTTTAGGTCCTTTTAGATCCTATAAGCGGGTTAGTTTCGTTGCCTTCAATTTGGCACTTCCGCCCAGATTTCTGGATTTTCACCCCGTATTCCTTGTGATGATACTTTACAATTACCTTCATGACCTTCTCGCATGATTTAGCATCAGACCTTTTAGCTAGACGCGATCTTTCGTTCACCCGCAGCCATGTGTGTTAATGGCTCGAAAGGTGAAGAAAAGTCGGTCAAAGGTCTTGCCATCTGTGAAGGGTTTTCTCGGGCGTAGCCGTGTAGTGAGATAGTCACTTGGGAGGCTACGAGCGAGATTTGAGGATTTTAATCTTCTCTTTGAAGGTATGCGTATCGGAATATTTTTAAATTCGGGGACGAATTTTTTTTAAGGGGGGGAGATTGTAACACCTTAGAATGTGTTTTGTAGCTAATTATATTTTAATGTATGGTTTTTAATAAAAAGTTTACCAAATTAAGTTTTAAATGTTTTATCCTAATTATTGTGTATTTTATTAGAATTTTGTTAGGCACACACACACTTGTGCATGATAACTAGGGTTGTTTTTGGGGTTAAACATGATTAGCAATCATGGTTAGCCAACCATTTGTTTTAAGATTAGTTTAAGAGTTATGGTTGTTAATAGTGTGGGTTTTAAGCATGATGGTTTTTTTTAAAATGTAAATGAATTTAAAAAGGGGTTTTATTTTGAATTTTTGTTTTGTGCTTGGTTGACTTTGAGGAAGAGAGAGAGAGTGAGCATGGGCATCATGGCTTTGCCCATGCCTCATTATGAGAGAGAGAGTGAGAAGGGGGCCTTGGTGTGTGCTCATTTCTCCATCTCACTTCTTTCTCTCATTCTCTCAAACTCACACACACTCACTCACACACACCATCAGCATCATTGGCAGCAGCAGCAACATCATCAACAACAACAACAACAACAACACAACAACAACAACAATAGCAGCAGCAACAGGATCAGCAGCAGCAGCAGCAGCAGCTGCAGGCATCATCATCATCATCATCTTCACAACAACAACAACAACAACACCAATAGCAAC
Organism: Agapanthus africanus; assembly: GCA_030015575.1. Classification (NCBI taxonomy): domain Eukaryota; kingdom Viridiplantae; phylum Streptophyta; class Magnoliopsida; order Asparagales; family Amaryllidaceae; genus Agapanthus; species Agapanthus africanus. The sequence goes on from JASDDO010000029.1 coordinate 63,567,271, forward strand.
GACAGCAGCTTCATCACACACACACACTCACTGCAGAGAGAGAGAGAGAAGAAGCAGCAGCAGCAGCAAGCCTTGGCAGCAGCAGCAGCAAGCAGTGGCAGCAGCAACAACATCAACAACAATAACAACAACAGCAGCTGCAGGAGCAGGAGCAGCAGTAGCAGCAATAGCAAGGGCAACTACAATAACAACAGCAACATCATCACCATTATCATCATCATCAACATCAGTAGCAGCAGCAAGTGGCAGAAGCAGCAGCAACAGGCAGAAGCTGTAGCAGCAGCAACCCCAGCACCTGCACACACTTCTTCACCTGCTCTCTAGGGTCCAATTGGGTATATTTCTGAACCCCAAATCCCTAACTTTCTTATGGTGTATGGTTTTGTGTCGTTTAGTGTTAAATTGCTAGTTTAGTGCTAGATTGTGGTGTTTAGGTGGAATTTTGGGAAATTGATGATTGTGTGGGCTAACCTAGTATATTTAAGTGTTAACAAGGCCACTTCAACTGAGGAATAGCCAGATTACACTAAAATACCATAGGTTTCCATATTGTGCTAAATTGGTGTTTTAATGCGATATTTGTGACTTATGTGATCTGCTATAGACCCGGACCCTACAGAACAAAATTGAGAAAACTGGAGCATGTACACTAGGTATAGATGACACCACCAGAATACGAGACCCCCATTCCCTACACTGGCCGCCAATTTCTTCAGTTTGGCCGCAAATTGCGGCCAAGTTGGGGAATTGGGTGTTGGGTTTTTTGTCTAGGGGTCCCTGCTGTGTTGTCTAGGTCTTTGGCATGTCTAGTTTTGTAATATCTTACCTGTAGGAAAATCTGGGGCTATATGTCGTGTTTGGTGTCCGTTGTGTTTGCGCGATACGCGCGATACGTGAGTGGGTTCTGTGATCCAGCGTATCGCGGCGTGTCGCGATGGTTTTAGACGCGTACACACACGATTCAGCGTATCGTGCACACGCGCGTTTAGTTCGCGACGCGAGTTTCTCGTTTTGGTCCAATATCGCGTTTCGCAGGATATTTGGCTTATATGTGATTCCATGTCTTAATTGCAGGTTTGCAGGCAGGAGCTACAGACACCACTACAGAGGGAGCAGACGGTAGGATTCACCCAGCGTGGAGTGTAGGTGAGTAGATATAACATCTACAGGGGAATCGCCCGCATGGCGTTATGCGTCTGGGATAGGATTCAATTACCTGTCGCACATTCTACGTCATTGTAGAATTGCGCCTTACTGCTTTTCCTAGATATAGTTATATACTGTGACTAGCAGCCGTAGGACACTGCACACATTATTGACGGTTCATGTTGCACGAGCACGGATTGTATGCTACACACACACCGTCAATAATTGCCATGTCACACACTACCCCTTATAGCTACCTTTGCTTGCCACACTTGACATCTAGCTTATCGGTATACCTATAGTGTATCATACCTTTAGTGATAGGTATATTTTCACTTTGCGATACAACTACAGGTATACCTCCTACATATTTTACTTATACCCAGGAGGGGTATACGACATCAGTTCTTATAGGTAGATACCTATACATTGCTACACCTGTATGTTAGATACATATTCAGTTGTTGTCGCTTATTCATATTTACTGATGTTACTTAGCTGTACCTTATCATGATTTCGCATACAGCTGGTTCGGCTATATACTTGTGTTTACCTGCTCGCATTCAGATATATCGCATACATTTATTCCTGGATTGCGCATTGTTTATCTGGATTTTACATGATGTTTTCGGGATTTGGGAACCGCGGGAGTTCATGAAATTATGCATACGTGTAACGACCCGGTTTCCTTGATATGATATTTGAGCGTCCCCCATGAGTTTTATCGGTGCTGATTTTATGCTCCATACGATGTGTGGATGCCGTATGAGAGTACATGGTGGGGCCCGGTATGGTTCCCCTCGGCAAGAAGATCGATGGGTTTGCCGATTGAGCCTGGAGGCGGGCGAGTACCTACCGGTGATTGATTTGACCTGGCAGTTGTCCGGAGGCTACTGGCCAGAGTAGAGAGATGGATACGGGATGACCTGTACTGTCGGGGCCGAGGGCCGACACTGCAGACGGACCCCGTGGGCTGATCCGGACTGACGGAGCCCAATATACGAGGATTTCTGTGTCGATGCTTGGCACACGGTTTCATGATATTTCTTTAACCCCTTTTGTATATATAACAGGGGATTTAGCCGTTGTTATATATACCCTTACACCAATATTAGTGGTATGGGACGCTAATATATGTGTATTGCCCCATCATATTTATTTCTGTATATATATTTACCTTTAGGATGCTAGAAACTTGCTTGAGATTGGACTTGGGATATTAGGTGATTCATTGGGATTGGACATTGGATATACCTATGTGGTTTGTGATTTGTACATTCGGGATATAGGAGATTACTCGATATTGTACATTGAGGAGATGTGAGACTTATGGGATGTGAGTGCCCAATGTGGGGGCTGAATTGAGGATTTGGGATTGGAGTATCTTGATGGATTGTGATCCTGCCACGACGTCAGGTTTCCGTGGAAAATGACATATTCCACCCTATACCTCACCCTTACCTACCTTATGCACAGATTCATATATTGGTAGTACTTGTAGTGTACCCTTATGATAGTTGCATATTTGCCTTCTCATATCTCTATTGCATAGTTATTGCATACTATTATCATGTCATCATTGCTTCACATAGTAAATGTACCTGCTAGTGTACTCTTCTTATTCAGCATTGCATGACATATTACTACTGTAATCGCATATCTTAGATTCATGCTGTACGTGCATTCCTGCGATTACCTGCATATGTTTTATACTATTCACGAGTTGGCAACTCACCCCCGTTGTGCCACAGGTGTTTCAGGTTGTTCCCCAGAGTAGTCGAGGCAGTCTATTCCCCTATCCAGCTATCCAGCTACCATCTTTTGCTACAGATACCGCATCAGCTCACAGTACCATTTTGCATAGGTGGGTTAGACGGTTATCTGTATTATATATTGTACTTTCGTTGTATTGTACTCTCCATCTACTGTTGTATTATTGACATAGAGACTTGGTGAGGACGTAGTGTGTATTATTGTGGATTTGATGTCTTTTATATATACAGCTTTTTCTCTACTGCCCTTATTCTTCTGTTGTATTCATATTGACTAGTCTTTAAAAAAAATGGGGTGTTGCTAAAATTTTAAAGAAAGAAAGTAAGACTTTTAAAGAATTTGGGTTGCGATTTCAATTGTTTCTAAACTTGTATTATCTTTTCAGCATTCTTTTCTTGGTTTAGATTTCTGGGTTTGGCTTTCTTTTACTACGTTGCGTCTTTAGGCGTTGCGTAGTATTAGGGCCGTCACGGGCCATTTTTGGGTCGTGACACTTCCAGTGAAGACCACTTTCGGTTATGCTCGGTATGCTCAGTTGTACATAGATGAGATTGTGCGTTTGCACGGTGTTCCCACATGCATAGTATCCGACAGAGGCACCCAGTTTACTAGCCGTCTTTGGCAGAAGCTTCAGGAAGCTTTGGGTACCCGGTTGAGTTTTAGTACCGCTTTTCTGCAGGGTTACTAGGCACTCTCACAAGGGTCTATAAGGCATCAACCATGCCCGATTTAAAATTTAGACGTGCCAAACAACCCTAACCAAGATCTTTAAACTAGAGATTAGGCGAAACAAAACATGTTAGACACTTTTACATCTAAGAGTTTGGGATTACAACCTTTGTAGTCCGTTCCTTCACTTCTAAAGCTCCGTGTTGAGGTCCCTTCGCTGCGATCATCGAGTACCCGGACTCTAGAGAGGCTCCATGAAGAGAAAGATGCAAGCTTGCTTCCGATCTTCGATAACAAAGATGATCTACCTTGAAGTTTCTTTAACACAAGCTCTCACTCACAAATGAAGTAAACACCCTAATCTAAATGGCTAGGATAGATTAGAATGATGAAGTAGGATTTTAGCTCTCATTTGTTTTCTTAATCTCACTCATTTTCATCACTAAAATCAAAGCTAGAAAGCTTTGCAAGGAGGAAGAAGAAGATGAATTACTTTGTGATGAATAATGAATCCATATGTGGTTATAAATGCAACCATGGGTTAAGTATGATAACTTAACCTATGTAGAGAATGAACCATGGTTAAGGGTTAGGTTGGGTTAACAAATATCATAACAAAATATCTTTACAAAATATCTTTGCAAAAACAAAAACGAAAGCTTCTAGAAAAATTAACCCAAATCAAACCTTAATCATGTTTAATCTCCACTAATCATGTTGCATTAATAACCATAACATGTTACAATATTATATATCACATATATAATATTTATTATAACAAAATAAAATAATACAATTAACATATATCGCATATATATCAATGTATTACCCGAGTGAGAAAAAGAATCTTTTAGTGAGCTTATATTAGTTAATGTAATTTAATATATCAAATATATAATTATACATTAAATTATCGAATCAACACTTGATCCGATAATCCGGCTATTTCATAATAACCGACTAATATAATCTTTATCTGTTCATCGAATCAACACTTGATCCGATGACCCGGCTATATCATATATACCCGTCCGATATGTCATATCACGAGAATCTAATACGGTATCACATACACGTATTGTTCTCGGTCCCGCACATATCATATATGTGTTCCTATTCCGTTTTTCCTGAGCCAAGAAACCTCTGTGTAGACCTCTATAGAATCGTCAATACGCCGGCAGTAGATGATGATCATACCATACACCCACAAGCTGCAAGCGGTCAGCTAAAGGTAACAGCCACCCAGGTATTGAGCGATCAAAAGATCAACAAGCAAGCCTGTACATTCTCCTGCGAATCCAATCAGTAACACTCCCGTACAGTCCGGTCTCTTCATTTGATATGTCGCATATCTCGCCTAAGGGTGGTAGATGTCAGACCCCAGTAGCTTGATAAGTCATGTCGATATGAGCTCCATAACAGTTTGAGAAACTACTGATAACACTTACCAGTAAATCTCAGCAACCCTTGCCAGGGATTTCCAGTTATAGCTAATCGAACACAGCGCAACATCAACTCCCTATACCGGGAGAGACGAAACCCCTCCTATCGCTCATTGCCTCCATGTGATTCGGGACTGTACCCAAAAGCCAGCTTTTTGCACGCCATCTTGGACGTGGTATGATAGAAATCAAAGCACAGTGGGAATCATACAAGACTCTATGACGATCTCGGGTCTACATACTACTCTGTACCAGTGTCACCAGAGAACTGCCATCTGACGTGAGGTATAATACCATCTGGGAGTTCTCGGAGAGTCCGTCCAGTGTATCCAGTCTCCACTGAGCACCCGTATACCTTCTCTGATGTCAAACACCAATGGATATGAGATCATCCATCTCCCATCATATGGGTCAAGAAGCACATACGCTAGTCTACTCTGGAGTATCGATGCGCTGTCTCGGTACTCCCACGACTAGAAACATTTGAAAGATGTACTTGGCGACTACACTGTCCCCACTAATATGATCTGCATCATAGTCCTGGTAGTCAAGTACTCATCCTAAGTGCTTTATCAACCTGTGACATGGAGACAATCAGAGTACATGTTAAGATAAAGAGTAACCAGATAGCATACTATCATGTCGAGCAAGAAAGTCCTCCCTATATATGTCCAAGCATCCACTACAATATACAACGCATGTATAGTAATGGCCTCAAGGGCATACATATAACTAACAATCTCCCACTTTCACTAGGGCCATCTGTCATGGTATCCCATACCCAGCAATCTGTTGTGGTTGAAGTTTCTCATAATCAACCATCCCATAAAAGTCTCTACTGGGAAATAGGCCTTTGTGAGTGGATCCGCGCTGTTGTCCTCTGTGTCTACTCTCCAAACCTCGATCTCCTTGGAGATCAACCATCTCCATGATCAGGTGATACTGCCTAAGAATATGTCTTGATCTTTGATGGGACGGGGGTTCCTAGGCATAATCCATAACTCCATTGTCACACAATGGCAGGAACGAAGTTCATCTCATGAACTAAAATATATCCAGACTGCCTCTTTGGTAGCATCCTTCGTAACGATGTATCTTGCCTTTAATCGTCTAGTAAGTCACGGTATCTTGCTTGGAACTCTTCCAACATACCGTCCCTCCACTGAGGGTAAAGATAATGCCTGCGACTGACATTCAGTCGTCCTTATCACCCTGGAACCTTTTCCTGTGATTCTCCCCAGGATCGATTGATACCATCTCACTACAACTAGTGAGAATCCTAACATCCATTTAGATCTATCTCATAGATATAAAACCTAGGATTTAGGAGGTATCACCTTGATCCTATATGGAGAATCCTTGTGATAAGCGGAGATTGACCGAGTGTTGCTTAGGAAACTCCTTTCCTATCAAGAGTATGTCATCCACTTACTCTACGAGGATCACCACCATACTCCCTACTACCTTTTTGTATATATACAAGGTTCATCTACCATTTTGATGAAGTCAAACTCTTTGACTACTCCATCAAAACAGATGTTCCAACTCCGCGATGCCTGTTTTATCCCATAAAACATCATGCTCACGTTTTCGCTGCTCCCACTGTCTACGAAGCCCTCTGGCTGTGTACTTATAGACGCTCTCTTCCAAATCATTATTTAGAAAAGGAGTCATGACACCCAACCGCCAGATATCGTAGTCATGGTATGTAGCCGTGGCAAGTAGGATCTGGATGGACTTAAGCATAGCTTTGAAAGTCTCAACTTTTCGATGAACACCAAGTAATCTTCTCAAGATATACTTGCTCCTGATGGGGATTTAACCCTTCAGATAAAGCAACCAAAGTCCATAATTTGTTGGTGTATAAGGATTCCATCTCAGATCGCTAAGCATCCAGCCATTCTTACAGAGTCCCACTCCTGATGGACTGCTCGAAATAAGTTGGGTCATCATCTCATGATGCAATCCTCGCTCCCACTGTCATAGAGAAACCGAAGTATCTCTCAGGTGGGTGAGGAACCCTACTAGATCGGCGGAGAGGCTGAGGTTCATTAGAAACTATTGAATCCTTCGGTTCTACCAAATCATCAGCTGCAGTTTGTATAGATGGAACTGTTTCCAGTTCTACCTCATGACCACTAATTTCTTCACAAGAAATTCCCTTTCACAAAGGTTGCATGTTGAGAAACAAAACATCTTTTGTTCCTCGGTTAGGTAGAAGATATTCCCTTGCTAATGCTTGGGATATCCAACAAACTTCCACAGAACTGACCTTGCTTCGAGCTTGTCCGGATTTTTCTTTTAGACATAGGCCGAACAACCCCAAATCTTAACATACTTAAGATATGGGCTCTTCCCATTCCATATCACATATGAAGTGGTAGGCATCTAATTTGGTTGGAACCCTATTCAATAGGTATGCAGCTTCACAAGTGCATAACTCCCAAAAGGAAATAGGAATCTCAGTAGTACTCATCATAGAGCTCACCATATCTAATAGGGTGCGATTGCTCTACCCCGATATACCGACGTGCTGTGGTGTATACGGAGGAGTAATGCTGAGAGAGAATCTCATTCTCCTTTCTAATAGTCCAGGATCTCCGTGCTCAAGTATTCTCCTCCCTGATCTTATCAAAGGACATAATACTTATACCCGTTTTGGTTCTCTACTTCTAACTTATATTCTGCGAATATCTCAAAAGGTTCAGACTTGTGTTTCAACAGGAACACATGTTCGAATCTTGAGACATAATCAGTGAATGTAATGAAGTACAAAGAACCGGTCCTGGCTTGTGTAGACAGGGGACCTTCAAACATCAGCATGTATCAATCCCAAGAGTTCACTAACTCTATCTCTGTTTCCAATAAACGGAGTTGTGGTCATCTTATCTTTGTGACATGACTGGCAAGTTTTATAAGATGTAAATTCAAACTAATTTAAATATGTATCTTTATGTAACTTTAGCTAGTCGGGTCGCATCGATATGACCTAGTCTACAATGCCTCAAGAAGGATTCGTTCATTTCTGAACTCTTCCTCTTGTGTGTGTTCTGTACGTTAAGAACTGTGGTTTGATTTAGAACGTCTATACTTTTAGATAACGTTCCTGAACCGATCAACTCTTGATATAGGAAATGTTCAAAAAATTATCCAACAATACAAAATTATATCATTCTTTACTAATAAAAGGACTGATATGATGTTGTATATCAGGTTCGGTATCTAATAACATTCATTCAGAATCAATGTATTCTGATAATACAGGGTGATAACTGCCAACAGACTTGGCTGCAACACTTGCATCATTTCCAACTCTTGAAACTTATCACCCGTTCTCAGTTCTCTACCTCTCCGTAGCCTATGTAAAAAATTACATTTGCGGGATCCTGATCCGGTATCTCATAACCAGGATGTAAAGGATACTGAGAAACAGTTCTCGGTAATGAACACACCCAAAGAAGATGCATCAGCATGCACTTTCTTCGTTTGGGCGGCACGGGAATTCTGGTAATCCCCTATTTCCTGCTCTGTTTTATAACAATTATAAGTTAGAGCGGGACCAACGTTCCTTAGTGCAGTATAACAAGCGGGTTCGGTCAATACATTCGTATTATTATTTTGATTAAGGCGTGGCATAGTCGCAACCAAGAGAGAGAGAGAGAGAAGAAAATACTCAGCGTATGCTCTTGCAAGATTAGATTGGTTATTAATATATCTAATCAGGATGTCTCCCACTGTTTTAGTCAAATCTTCCTTCAAACCCTAAAAAGAAAGACTAGCCGAGATTAATTACACTCTACAAGTTCGCCAATCTTTCAGCCAGGCCAGTGCCGGTACTTTGAGGGAGGTTCCCCGTGCTTTCGCACAGACCTAATTAAAATAAATCTCGTTATCCCAGGGGCGTAACCCCGTTAACACCTTTCTAGACACCTACTTGATCGGCTAATTGTAATGTGTAAAACTCTCCCAGGAGTAACTCTTACTCGCAGCGGGTATTGGGATCCAACTATCTCATAGAAGGTATGCAATCTCATTGCAAATTTCAACACTTGAAATTCCGAATAATATTTTACCCCTAGCGTGCTATGACCTTGACGCATACCAAACAACACATAGTCCGCTAGTCAAGTTCAACCCGTACATTTCCTGATTGAATTAAACCCACCCGTACGACCCTTGACGCATGCCAAACAATGCCTCACGAATACCCTAATCCAATTGCATCTATGCTAGCAGATAAGCACTAGTTAGCTACCGTACACTACGCCTTGACGCATGCCAAACTACCGCAGCACGAATACTAAGTTGTACTTATCTGAAATGACGGAGGGCTACGACAGGTTTTTAAGAAAACCCTTTGCGTAATGAACTTGATATCGTTGTAGAATCGAGTGAATTTTGAATGGAATGTTTTTGAGGCTTTTTCTAGTTTTTCTAAAGAGGTCACTCCCGGTGAAGGGATCGTCGGCTCTTTCCTCATCGAATAAGGTGCAGGATATTTCACAAATATCACTATGCAAAGCAAAAACTATAAAAAAAAATCAAAAGACAAACCGAGTTTGTAGCATCTGCTAGTTTCGCTAAAGAGGTCACTCCCGGTGAAGAGATCTCGGCTCTTTCCTTATCGAATAAGGTGCTGGATGTTCTACAAGGAACACCGCTATGCAAAGCAAGGACTAGAGCCACCGGTTTTTAAACAAGTTTCTACAATATCTGTAGGTTTCTTTTAGTTTCATTAATCTCATAATGAAGTCCCATTTTATTATTCTTCATAAGCATCACATTTGAAACGAAATATGAAATATAACATATATCCCATATATATAATATAAACATTCGTCTCAGGCAGTAATATGATCTCATCATAGAACATTGCAGCAGAAGAACATATATGAAATATTGGATATACTAGGATGTCCGTGTTTTTAATACGAGCCTGTATAAAACACGGATTCCACGGTCGTGATGAATAGCCAAACCCACATCCCTAGGCCCCTACGAGAGCGGCAAGCAACACTTCCAATTCTAGGGTTAGGAGACCCGGTCTCAACTCCTCGAGATAGTCTCCCACCGGACCCTAGAACCCAGTTACTTGTGCTCCCCGCCTTGGGTCTACCTAATGCGGAAAAGTAAATAATATACAATGATGACATCATCCTCAGCCTGGAAGTGCCCCAATAAAAGAATATTACATACAAATGAAATTTACATGAATGAAAATAAAAACCCTCATCTCACATAAAACCTCCGGCTATTCAAAACGCGACGATCCAATATAACATATCACAGCAACACATAATATCTCATATCATCAACGTAAGCAAGTATGCGTATCCCGATTGTCTTTGATGTATAGAAAAGAAAGTGTAAAACTACAACAGTTGGAATCCGCAATCTCCTCAGACATCGCATGCCTAACCAAATGAATTCCTTAGACATCGCATGCCTAACAATTATAAACCCCGCATTTTAGTCTCGATCTCGAAAACACTTTTCAATATCTAGTCGGGCAATTCAACAAGATTCCCGAAAACCTGATCGAATGCTCGTCGAAAACTTTAGTAGACGGCCTAACCCCCGATGCCGTCGACGAAGTGCACTAAGGCGGAACACCGCTGTCGCGAGCACCCGAACGGATGCATTTGGCGACGGGGTTCTCCTACAGTCACTTGGTCGGGGCTATGTGGTGTGGCTGTCTATTAAGTTTACCCGGCGAGTATCCGCGTACGCTACGTGATTGCGACGGACTTTTGATTGCATCAAAATCCCGTGGCAACCGATCATCTGAGACTGAACTGCTAGATTTGTAACATTCAAATTAGTTATCTCATAACTACTTGTGGATTCCAAATATTGTATCACATTCCAGATAAATAGACAATGTTAAACTTTCCGATCGAATAAACAAACACCTAAGATTTCCCAAATAGCTCAACACTTGAGGGGAGTTCAAAAAATATCCATTACATGCCACAGTACCAATGGTCCAGCCGTAGAAGGGTCAAACCAACGCCTCACATATGGCAACGCCGTACTGCCACAAACCCTAAGGTTTAGAGGCGGTTCAGACGGTCACATAATCGAGTTAAGGTTTGTGTTTTTCTACGGGGTCCACCGCGTTACTTGCACGACTTAGAACGTTTTTAAACTACGTAAAAATCCAACACTTGGAAATTTTTCGGCAGGGGAAAAAGTGAGTTATTGATATCCGTTCGAACTTTTTAACACGTTCTAAATTACCCGGGAAAAATAAACGAAGTTAAACTTTCCGATTGAATCAACGAATACAAAACATCTCCAGAAAACTCAACACTTGAGTAAGAATTAAAAATTCCCAGAAGCATCAGGAAACACATACGGATGTTACTGTGGAAAAATGAAACCCAAGTTCCACTGTTCAGCCGTGGAACCGCCGCGCAAGGCATGTCTTTGCCGCAGTTCCGCGGCGCATTAATGGAATTAGTGGCTCGTTTTTCACAGTTTTCCTTATAATTCCCTGCTTATTTTTCTGAGTATCTTTAATATGAAAAAATCAAATTTTTGAAAAATTTCCAGAGAATGGGTAAAAACCGATGTTCCGGGGTTCGATCGGACTTTTGACTTCGTCTAGTCTTAGCCTAAAGCTCTAGCTTGGCTCTGATACCACTGCAGGGTTACTAGGCACTCTCACAAGGGTCTATAAGGCATCAACCATGCCCGATTTAAAATTTAGACGTGCCGAACAACCCTAACCAAGTTCTTTAAACTAGAGATTAGGCGAAACAAAGCATGTTAAACACTTTAACATCTAAGAGTTTGGGATTACAACCTTTGTAGTCCGGTCCTTCACTTCTAAAGCTCCGTGTTGAGGTCCCTTTGCTGTGATCATCGAGTACCCGGACTCTAGAGAGGCTCCACGAAGAGAAAGATGCAAGCTTTCTTCCGATCTTCGATAACAAAGATGATCTACCTTGAAGTTTCTTTAACACAAGCACTCACTCACAAATGAAGTGAACACCCTAATCTAAATGGCTAGGATAGATTAGGATGATGAATTAGGATTTTAGCTCTCATTTGTTTTCTTAATCTCACTCATTTTCATCACTAAAATCAAAGCTAGAAAGCATTGCAAGGAGGAAGAAGAAGATGAATTACTTTGTGATGAATAATGAATCCATATGTGGTTAGAAATGCAACCATGGGTTAAGTATGATAACTTAACCCATGTAGAGAATGAACCATGGTTAAGGGTTGGGTTGGGTTAACAAATATCATAACAAAATATCTTTACAAAATATCTTTGCAAAAACAAAAACAAAAGTTTCTAGAAAAATTAACCCAAATCAAACCTTAATCATGTTTAATCTCCACTAATCATGTTGCATTAATAACCATAACATGTTAAAATATTATATATCACATATATAATATTTATTGTAACAAAATAAAATAATACAATTAACATATATCGCATATATATCAATGTATTACCCGAGTGAGAAAAAGAATCTTTTAGTGAGCTTATATCAGTTAATGTAATTTAATATATCAAATATATAATTATACATTAAATTATCGCATCAATACTTGATCCGATAATCCGGCTATTACACAAATAACCAACTAATATAATCTTTATCAGTTCATCGAATCAACACTTGATCCGATGACACGGCTATATCACATATACCCGGCCGATATCTCATATCATAAGAATCTAATAAGGTATCACATACACGTATTGTTCTCGGTCCCGCACATATCATATATGTGCTCCTACTCCGTTTTGCCTGAGCCGAAAAACCTCCGTGTAGGACTCTAAAGAATCGTCAATACGCCGGCAGTAGGTGATGATCATATCATACACCTACAAGATGCAAGCGGTCAGCTAAACGTAACATCCACCCAGGTATTGAGCGATCAAAAGATCAACAAGAAAGCCTGTACATTCTCCTGCGAATCCAATCAGTAACACTCCCGTACAGTCCGGTCTCTTCGTTTGATATGTCGCATATCTCGTCTAGGGGTGGTAAACGTCAGACCCCAGTAGCTTGATAAGTCGTGTCGATATGAGGTCCATAACAGTTTGAGAAACTACTGATAACACTTACCTGTAAATCTCAGCAACCCTGGCCAGGGATTTCCAGTTATAGCCAATCAAACACAGTGCAACATCAACTCCCTATACCGGGAGAGACGAATCCCCTCCTATCGCTCATTGCCTCCATGTGATTCGGGACTGTACCCAAAAGCCACCTTTTTGCACGCCCTCTTGGACGTGGTATGATGGAAATCAAAGCACAGTGGAAATCATACAAGACTCTATGACGATCTCGTGTCTATAGACTACTCTGTACCAGTGTCACCAGAGAATTGCCATCTGATGTGAGGTATAATACCATCTGGGAGTTCTCGGCGAATCCGTCCAGCATACCCAGTCTCCACTGAGCACCCGTATACCTTCTCTGATATCAAACACCAATGTATATGAGATCATCCATCGCCCATCATATGGGTCAAGATGCGCATACGCTAGTCTACTCTGGAGTATCGATGTCCTGTCTCAGTACTCCCACGACTAGGAACATTTGAAGGATGTACTTGGCGACTACACTGTCCTCACTAGTATGATCTGCATTATAGTCCTGGTAGTCAAGTACTCATCCTAAGGGCTTTATCAACATGTGACATAGAGACAATCAGAGTACATGTTAAGATAAAGAGTAACCAGATAGCATACTATCATGTCGAGCAAGAAAGTCCTCCCAATATATGTCCAAGCATCCACTACAATATACAATGCATGTATAGTAATGGCCTCTAGGGCATACATATAACTAACATTTTCATCTACAGACCGATGGCCAATCGGAGCGGACTATACAGACTTTGGAGGATATGCTCCGTGCTTGTGTGCTTGATTTTGGTGGCAGTTGGGATTGTCACTTGCCGTTGATTGAGTTCTCCAACAACAACAGCTTTCAGGAGACTATTCAGATGGCACCTTTTGAGGCTTTGTATGGTAGGAAGTGTTGATCGCCAGTCTGTTGGACCGAACTCAGCGTGAGTAGAGTTTTGGGACTCCAGCTAGTTCAGGAGACTACGGAAAAGATCCAGCTGATTCAGGACAGGATAAGAGCAGCCCAGTGCAGGCAGAAGTCTTATGCCGACCGTCGTCGTCGCAGACCTGAGTTCGCAGTGGGGGATCATGTATTCCTGAGGATTTCTCCGATGAATGGCGTTATGCGATTTGGGATGAGGGGGAAGCTCAGTCCCAGATTTGTTGGTCCCTTCGAGATCCTTGAGCGAGTGGGTTCTGTTGCTAATCGTTTGGCTCTCCCGCCTAGTTTTTCGGATGTGCACCCCATTTTCCATGTGTCGATACTTCGTAGATATCTTCATGATCATTCTCACATGATTCAGCATGAGACCGTTCAGCTTGAGCGTTATCTTTCATTCACCGAGCAGCCGGTTGTTATTTTGGATCGGCAGGTGAAGATACTTCGGTCAAAGTTCTTGCCATCTGTGAAGGTTCTTTGGCGTAGTCCGACTAGTGAGGAGATCACTTGGGAGGCCGAGAGCGAGATGCGGAAGAAATTCCCTCATCTCTTTGAAGGTACGTGTAGTTAAATTTTAATTCGGGGACCGAATTTCTATAAGAAGGGAGATTGTAACGTTTTAGAAATCATTTTGCGAATTTTCCCGTTTTAGGGCAAAATTGTCGGTATTTTCCGTTTTAACCCGATTTCGATCAAACGTCCGTATAAACTTGTCGGCGCCTAGTTTAGCTAAAATAAAGCTAGTGCGTGAACTTTGGGGGTATATGGGAGGTTTTTGTTCAGATAGAATTTTTCCCAAATAAAATATTATTTTAAGCGGTAAATTGTGCACGTAAATCGGTAAATTTCTTCTCTTGAGAATAAATTAAATTTTATCACTAGAAAATTTTGGAAGCTTCTTTTCTAAATATCTAGATATTTTTAGATTGCAAAAGAATTTAATTTAAAAATAAAAGAAAATATGTAAAGGTGGCAAAATTGCATTTATTAGCATTTATTACCTAATTTCCTAGAACTTTTCTTCACACAAAATTCACAAAACTACCCCCCATCTTCCCTTGGCCAAGCCTCCCCAAAATTCTGCCCTTTCTTTTTTCAAAGCTCTTTTCTTCCTTATTTTACACACAAGAACACTTCAAAAATTCCAAAAAATAAATCCACAAAATCCTAAATAAAAATAAAACCATAATTTCCTTCACTAATCCTTCTTGGATCTTCAACAAAGCATGGTTTTTTTGATGCTAAGATGATGGATTAAGTTTTATTTTGGTGTTCTTGAGGAGGTATAATTTCTTACCTTAATCCTTAATTAATTGTTTAAATCTTAATCTAGCTATTTAAGTTAGCTAATTATGTGTTTAATATAGCTTTTAAATCATGATAAATTCTTTATTCATAATTATTTTGAAATTCAAGTTAGGGTAAAGCTTGATTAAGTGTTTAATGTTAATTATAGTGTTAATTTGTGATTAGGAAAATATTAACCTAGTAGAAAATGATAATTATTGCTAATAAATAGTTTGTTTAATTATGCAATTTTGCTTACTAGGTTTTTGCTAAAACTTAATTAGCAAGTGTTAAAAATATAGGAATGGTTTAGATATCTTAGTTAAGCTATTATAAGGTGTTTGTAATCGCTAGATATGCGTTAGCTTGAAACTAGTGCGAAATATTGCGATAAGTTGCTTACTACGTTTCGGGGTTTTTCCGACGTGGGTTCGATTGGTCGTTGCGAGTTTATATCTATTGTATTCCTCGTAATTATTTGTGTTGTGTTGCGCGATCGAGACGATCGGGGTCTAGACTTGGTGTTTTGTAGTTTAGCGACCCCAGTTAGGGTTTTTGGCCGATGTCATGCGAGATAGATGCGCTAAGCACGCAGTGTAATTTTCCGGGCGTTTTCATCGCGTTTCGTTGTCTTTTCATCATTATAGGATATTTAACTTATGTGTTGTATTTGTGAAATTTTAGGTTCGCAAGCGGGGACTTCGGGCGCGGCGAACAAGGGGAAGCAGGTGGTCGGATTTTCATAGCTCGAGACCATCGGTGAGAAGATTTAACATCTACTGGGCAATCGCCCGTATGGCGTTATGCATCGGGGCTGATATGTTATGTTAGCTGTATGTTATTGTATACTAGTTGATTTCATATGAACGTCATTGCATAGTATATCTATTGTACCTTGACTTGTACCTGTTGGATATAACACATTACTGACGGTTCATGTTGCACGAGCACTGATTTGTATGCTACACCCACACCGTCGGTAATTGCCATGACACGCACAAACCACCTACATACGTGATATTGCATTGGGCAGAGATAGTTGAGATAGTGACTCTTATTCCATTTCACGTATATCTTGCTATAGCTACTTGTACATCATGCATACATACTGACCTGTACACCCACTTATTTTTGTTATAGTTGTATATACCTTAAATGGTATTGTTTTGACATGTGATATAGAGACGTTGACTATTGTGCTTATGAAATACATCATACATATTTGCTTACATGTAGATACTTAAACCTTGCTACAATTATATGTACACTTTATATGATGTTGCACTTGTTTTTGGAGGATTTGGGAACCGCAAGATATATTTTAAAGATGGATTCATTTAAAAAAGCGGATTTCCCTTGATATGCTCATATTGTTGTTTTATGTTGTTTTATGTTGCATATATCAGTTTTTCATGGATTTACGCATTGAGATATGTATTTCATACGATTTATGGATTTGAGAACCGTGGGGGTATTTCAAGAAAACTATATATTGTTTGAAAACCCGGTTTCTCTTGATATGATATTTCAGTGCGTCCACCATGTGATTTCTCGGTTCTGAGATTTGGCTTGTGATACTCGATTCGAGGAGTGAGAAGCACCATCTGTAGGTACATGGTGGACGCGGTATGGTACCTCGGGGTGAGTGGTGATTTGGTGGTGTAGACGATAAGCCTGGCAGAGAGACCACTACTTACCGGTGATTGTATTTGGACTCGGCGGTTATCATGGGGATACCGACCGGAGTGATGTATGACATATCGTCAAGGCCAGTCACAGTGACAGCACCTGAGTTATGAGGATTTACGTGTCGATGCAAGACACGGGTTTCATGATGTTTCGAGTGTCGGTGTTTGACACTCAGGTTTTCCATGATTTATACGTATCGTCGGTGGACATACGTGGTTGATATCCTCATACTTATATATATATATATATATATATACATACATACATACATACATACATATAGGTATATCTTTTCATGATGTTTCGGGTGTCGATGTTTGACACTCAGGTTCCATGAGACTTACAGGATGTGAGGGTCGATCTGAGGATGCGGTGCCTGAGGATTTGGGATTTAATGTTTCAGTGAGGGACACTGTGTTTTCCCATGCTGATGATTTTGCATGAGGTTTTATTATATCATCCCACACACTCAGGATTATTCTGATATGCATTGCTTCAAGTAGTTGTAGTACCCTGCTGATTTACCTTTACATGATTTAGCATATCCATACTGCCATACTTATGCTATCAGATTACATGTGCTAGATTTATCGTTGTTCGTGCATACTTGCGATTACAGTATGATGTTATTTACTATTCACGAGTTAGCAACTCACCCCCGCTGTGCCACAGTGTTTTGCAGGACTTACCCTCTGAGTAGTCGCGGCAGGGCGTCTTATCATCTCTACTTTTGCGGATACCGCTACGGTTGGCTGTGTGGCCTTGCTTTTAGGTGGGTTTGACGTTATATGTTCGTACATTGTATATCTTTTTGTTTGATCTAGTATTCTCCATCTACCACTTCTTTTATTTGACTTAGAGACGAGTTGTGAGGATTCGGTGTTGTATTATTATTTTGGTGATTTTGGGTGCCGTGCTCGTAGAAGCCGGTTTTGTTGAAAAGTTTTACTTCTTTATGCAGTTTTCTTTTATATTTCTTCACTTCGGCGTCGTATATATGTTTGTGGTGGTTGTCTCCACCGTTGGGCTTGATTTGCTCCCGTTTGGGATGCTTTATATTTTAACTATGTTGTATCCGTTTTCTGGGCTAGTTTTTAGAAAGGAGGTTCTGTCGAAATTTTCAAGAAAGAAAACTAAAGTTAAAGATTTTTACTTAAGAGTTTCCGAATGCTTTAAACTATGTTTTTTCCTCCATTTATCCCATTTGGGGTGGTTTAGAATTCTGGGTTTCGGCTTACTTAAATTACGTACGCCTGTAGACGTTACGTGGTTTAAGGGCCGATCATGTGCACAAATTTTTGGGTCGTGACATATGTGATATAACCAGATTATCGAATCAAGTGTTGATTTGATAATGTGATAAACAGATAAATGATATTAGTCGGTCATATGTGATATAACCGGATTATTCGATTAAGTGTTGAATTTATAATTTGATATAAATTATATTTGATATGATTATATATTAACTAATATCATTAACTCGCTAATTGATTTATTAAAGCGTGTGTGTGTGTGTGTATGAAGCATGTCATATGATTTCTATTTTTGTGAAAAATAGAAATGAGGTGGAAAATGAGGAGACTTTGTGAAGCATGGTGAGGCATGGGCTTTTATTGTTTGTTTATTCATCTTGACTCACTATTCAAGCATGGTTGCAATTTTATATTGCAATAATTCCATGCTTGAATGAGTGGGGGTCAAGGTTTGCCATTCACAACACTTCATTCTACACTTGTGAGATTTTCTAGAGTTGCACTCTTGAGTTGAGCTCTCGCTCCCTTTTGCTCTCCACAATTTTCGTCACCTCACCTCCAAGTTCAATCCCTCACATACGATGTGAATCATTGAACTTGTGAGAACCCTAGTGAGAAAATCAAACCCCTACTTCATCATCTCACATTAGATTAGCCATTTGATGTGGTCTGTTGCCTTCACTAATGAGATTAGTGAAGGGTTAGCTTGAGCTAGTGGACTTCGGGTGGACCATCTTTTGCGCGAAATCATGAAGGTGGTTTTTTCATCATGAAAAGGAGCCTAGTGGAGTCGTGTGGACCACAACCAAGAGCTAGAGAAGAGAAGGACTCGATATATGAAGGTATAACCTTCTTTCACTTCTCACAGTTTAATGATATCAAACTTCAAACCCTAATCAACTAGTTAAAGATCTTGTTTAGTCTAGCTTAGCACCAATAAAAATTTGAATTTGGCATGTTTGATGTCACTTGGATCTCATGGTGATGCTAGGGTAGACTTTCAAAAAGCTCCATCAACCAGACTATATATAATTATAGATTTATAAAACGTTGTTGTATATTCTTTCGGCTTAGAGTCACGCTCATGTATTATTCTTATTTCTGGTTCTTAATGATACTTTGTTTTCTTGCCTTATTCGTGGCTTTGATCCTTGCCTTCGGCGTTGTATATATTTATATCATTACGTGGTTGTTTCCACCAATTGGCAAAGAGCTAGCTCCCGCTTAGGGATGCCTTTTATTATTATTACTTGTATTTTTTTTCGGGTTAAAATATACAAAGGAGGTGCTGCCGAAATTTTCAATGACGAAACATGTTTTCAAGACAGCTACAAAACATTGTGTTTTCATATACTATTACTTATCTTTTTAAAGAAAGAACTTGTTTTCATTATACCTGTTAGGTCCACATTACCCACCCCGGATCTTTCGGGGAGGCGGAATAGGTAAAAATCAAAATTTTCCTCGATAGGTAACATGGACCGTTCATGAAGGATCTTGGCTAACCAAAACTAACACAAAATCTACAAGTTCTAACTACTATGTAGAATGGTTATATCTAGGTCTTGAACTCCTTATCTTCTTGTTGTTCTCCTCCTTACTTGCTCCTTGTATTGGTTTGTACGGCCCCTCCTCGTCGTCTCCTATTTGTCGAAGATAGATCCACCCGAGGGTTTGAACTTTAGCTCCTACCTCAACCTAGAGGTAACTAAGGTGCTTGGTTTGCTAAACTTAGAACCCTAGAAAGAGTAGAGAGCTTGGTGTTTTATCTCAAAGGAAAATGGTTCTCAACTCATGAGAGCGATTTTTCCTTGAGCTAGAGGAAGAAGGAGAGCAATGGCTGAGAGAGAAGATGCAAGTGAGAATGATCCCATTTTTACAACCACGCTCTCATAATTTAGAAAAATGATAATAATAACAATAATAATTAACAATTTGTGATGGTGAGTTGATGAATGACCATTATCATTTCATTCATTAAATGCTTTTGCAAAGAATAAGAAGCATCTTTGAAAACAAATGATGATGGTCAACAAGTCCACTTTGGTCAACCGGTCAACTAAGTCAACAAGTCAACAAAAGTCAAGAATTCAACTAAACCATGGCACAATAATTGTTAACTAATATTATTAATCATATTTCCTATTCTCATCAGGGTTTGGAAGAAAAACAACAGTCAACTGTGCATACACAACCATACCATTACCCTAATGAGAATCGTCTGCCTCTGCCTCAGTCGACTGTGCATACACACCCGCATCCGTGATCCGAAGAACATGAATACAATGAGATAAAACTAACCCCAAGACATATACTAGGATCTGGCTTAAACCAAAGCCCACTAGTAATAACTGTCCGGACACCGAACGTGCACAAGTGCGCGGATGTGAACGAACCCCGTCGCAAAACCATGCGACCTCTACTCTGTTTTGCCCAAAGGTGAATAACCCTATGTGTGGGACTCTAAAGACTCAACACTACGCTGGCAGTGGGTTTAACCACAGACTGCAAGCGGCACCAGCTGTACGTAACGGTCCCCAGGTAGATGCCGATAAGAAGACTGATGAGGTGAACCCATCCGAACTCCTACTGAGCCTGTATGTGAAAATCTCCGTACAGTCCGGTCTGTTCGTCTGAGAGTATCGCATAGCGGGCCTAGGGGGCAGTAAACGTCAGTCCTCTAATAGAGGTATAAGTCATGTCGGAGTGTAGCCCAAAACACCCTGAGAAACTACTGGTAACACTACCAGAAAATCTCGCTTGCCCTGGCCAGGGACGACTATGTGTAATGGCTCTCCTAGACACAGCGCGATATCAACTCCCAATACCGGGAGAGACGAATCCTGTCTAACCGTCACTGCCTCCAAGTGCTTCGAGACTGCACCCAACTACTACCTGTTTGCACGACTCAGTAGAGCCGTGGTAGGGTAGTAATCTAAGAACAGTGAGAACACACTCGAGGCGAAGTAACAGTGTCAAGTCAGCGGACTAAGTTGTACACATGTCACCTGGGAACTGTTAACTAACGATAGGTATAATACCAACCAACAGTTCCCGACGAGTCCTGTCCAGTGTACTCGTAACCTAACGAGCACCTGCATACTATCTCTAGTACGACATACTGATGGCTGTGGGACAGACCATCTCTCCTGCTGGAAAGAGAAGCGTATGCACCGGTCTACTCTGGAATATCGATACCCTGTCTCGATAATCCTACGACCAGGGACCAAAATAAGGATGTGTTTGTAGACTACCCAGCCCCCCCTAGTGTGATCGCCATCACAACTCCGTTAGTCAAGCAAAGATCCTAAGGGCTCCATCAATATGTATTAGCGATATGTTAAAAGAAACATATACACATATTAAGATAGAAACAAACCAAGTAGCATACTACTATGTCGAGCAAGACTGTCGTAAACCCGTATATATATATATCCTAAGCCTCCAAAATGTATTATACAAACTAGTACTATACAATAATAGCCTCTAGGACATACATATCTAACAATCTCCCATTTGCACTAAAGGCCAGTAATTGGTGTACCGCATACCCAACGTCTGCACTAAGGCCAGCTGCTAGCGTACCGCATACCCAATAGCTGAAAAAGTCGCACGAACTGTGTTTGAGGGAGGGCCTTTGTGAATGGATCCGCCATGTTGTCTTTTGTGTCCACTCTCCATACCTCGATCTCCTGGCGATCAATGATCTCCCTGATGAGGTGATACCGCCTTAAGATGTGTCTGGATTTCTGATGGGACCTTGGTTCCTTCGCTAAAGCTATAGCCCCATTGTTATCGCAATACAAAGGTATTGGGTCAACAATGGACGAAACCACCAGAAGTTCACTAATGAACTTCTTCATCCAGACTGCCTCTTTTGTAGCATCGCTTGCAGCAATGTATTCAGCCTCCATCGTCGAGTCTGCGACGGAATCCTATTTGGAACTCCTCCAACACACCGCCCCTCCGTTGAGGGTAAACACAAAACCCGTGACAGACTTGCTGTCATCCTTGTCACTCTGGAAGCTTGAATCGGTAAAGGACTTGACCCTGAGGTCTCCACTACCGTAAACCAGGAACATCTCCTTAGTCCTTCTCAGGTAGTTGAGAATGTTCTTCACTGTCATCCAGTGGTCCTCACCTGGGTCTGACTGATACCGGCTCACCACGCTCAGCGCGTAAGCTACATCTGGTCTTGTACATAGCATCGCGTACATTATAGATCCTACCGCCAAAGCGTAGGGTATAGTGCTCATGCGAACCCTCTCCTCGTCAGTCTTAGGAGACATCTTCTTGGAGAGGGTGATTCCGTGCAATGCGGGTATATTACCGCGCTTAGAATCTTCCATACTAAATCTCTTTAGTACGGTCTCTATGTACCTGGACTGCGAAAGTCCCAGTAGTCTCTTGGATCTATCTCTGTAGATCTTGATCCCCAGAATGTACGAGGCATCACCCAGGTCCTTCATGGATAACCATTGTGACAAGAATAGCTTGACCGATTGTAGCATAGGAATGTTATTTCCTATCAAAAGAATGGCGTCCACGTACAAGACTAGGAACACGACAGTTCGTCCTACAATCTTCTTATAGATACAAGGTTCATCTTCGTTCTTGATGAAATCAAATTCCTTGATTGCCTCATCAAAACAGATGTTCCAGCTCCGCGATGCCTGCATTAATCCATAAATGGATTTAAGCAACTTGCACACCTTCCCGCTGCTCCCACTGTCTACAAAACCCTCTGGCTGATCCATGTAAACGCACTCTTCTAAACAGCCGTTTAGAAAAGCCTTTTTTATGTCCATCTTCCAGATTTCATAGTCATAGAAGGCAGCAATTGCAAGTAGGATCCGAATGGATTTGAGCATAGCCACTGGAGAAAAAGTTTCGTCATAGTCCACACCAGGTCTTTGACGAAAACCTGTTGCAACGAGTCTAGCCTTATAGGTTTCCACCTGCCCATCCACACCAAGTTTCCTTTTGTAGATCCATTTGCATCCAACTGGTTTTACCCCAGGTGGAGAAATACCGAAGGTCCACACTTTATTGGTGTACATGAACTCCATTTCGGATTGCATTGCATCTAGCCACTTATCAGAGTCCCTACTGGTAATGGCCTGCCTGAAACTGGTAGGGTCATCTTCTTCCAAGATGCAATCCTATCGATCCCCGTCTATGAGAAAACCGTAGTATCTCTCGGGCGGATGAGAAATCCTACCAGATCTGCAGAGATGCTGAGGTTCGTTTGGGGTTATTGAATCCTGAGGTTCTGTCAAATCTTCAGTTTCATTTTGTGGTCGCGGAATTTCTTCCAGTTCTTGTTGGATATATATGCCCTAGAGGCCTACATTGTATAGGATGCTTGGGATATGTATGTACATGACAGTCTTGCTTGATATGATAGTACGCTATTTGGTTTGACTTTGTCTTAACGTATGATATTTTTTACTTGGTATCTATATATATATATATGTTGATAAAGCCCATAGGGTGTATTGTCTGACTACCGGCGTTGTGATGGCAGTCATACTAGTGGGAGCTGGATAGTCAATGGGCACACCCTTAGATGTCCCTGGTCGCAGGAGTATCGAGATTAGGCATATGCTCCGGAGTAGACTAGTGTATACATATCTAGACCCTGACAAGGGGCAATGGATTGGTCCCGCAACCATTTGTGGTGTTCACCTAAGATTGTATACAGATGCTCACTGGGTGTGAGTACACCGGACAAGACTCGGCGAGAACTGACTGGATGGTATTATACCTAACGTCAGATAGCAGTTCTCAGGTGACATGTGTGCAGATAGTCCGTTGACTTAAGGTCATCATTTGTCTCGTGTGAGTTCCCACTGTACTTTGATTATTACCCTACCACGGCTCAAAGGAGTCGTGCAAACAGGTTTCAGTTGGGCACAGTCCCGAGCCACGTGGAGGCAGTGAGCGACTGTTAGGGATTCGTCTCTCCCGGTATAGGGAGTTGATATCGCACTGTGGTCGTTTGGTCATTACCATAAGTCCCTGGCCAGGGCCGATTGAGAATTACTGATGGAATGATCAGTAGATTCTCGGGTGGTCTTGAACCATACCGACACGACTTGTACGGTTATTAGGGGTCTGACGTCCACCACCTCCCTAGACCGTACATGCGATACTCTTAGACGAACAGACCGGACTGCGTGGATATTGTCACAGACAGGCTCAGTAGGATTTCAGATGGGTTACCTCATCAGCTTTCTTATCGACAACTACCTGGGGACCGTTACGTACAGCTAGTGCCGCTTGCGGTCTGTGGTTAAACACACTGCCAGCGTAGTAGTCGAGTCTTTAGAGTCCCACACAGAGATTTCCCAAACCCAGGCGAAAAGATATAGAAGTCGTATGGTTTTACGACAAAGGTTCGGACGCATACGTGTTTGAACGCACGTACGACATTCGGACAGTTTTTACTAGCCGGCTTTGGTTTAAGCCAGATTCTAGTATCAGGTTATTGGATTTATACAGTCTAAAGTTTTTCCGTGTTTTTACGGATGAGAGGGGTGTTCTCGTAATTTTCCGAGAAGCATCTAGAAGGATGTGACATGGAGGGAGAGGTGGCATTTTCATTTAATGAATTAGTGACTCATTGTGAGTGATTCATCATGTCATTAATGCATTATTAAATGCTTAATGACTCACATAATGAATCACCCACTTGCATTAATGAAACATGATGAATAATCTCAAATTATTCATTTCTTTTTAATTCATTATGTTTCATATATCTAGTGAGAAGCTTTTTCATTTTCATATTATTATCATTATCATCTTCTCACTCTCTCTCTTCAAGTTCTCTCTCCTTCACCAAACCTAATCCTACCCTCATGAGTTGAGAACAAGAATTAGGAAAGACTAATTACTCCATAACCTATCTCTACATCACCTTAGCCACTCTATTTAGCAACTAGAGAAACTAAGTAACCTCAAGTTTAGAGGTTATAGCTTGGATTAGGGTTCTCGGGTGGATCGTCTATCACGGAAGAAAGCCGAAGAGGACGTGGAGATCCAAAGAGGCCGTAGATAACATTAAGATGAAGGACTAGAACCGTTTGGTATAATCTCTTAACATAGTAGTTTAGAACTCTATAGCTTTTGTTAAAACTTGTTTAGCAAACGATTCATACGGTTAATCGATGTTTGATCATAGAACAAGATTGTTATTCATATTTCCGCCTCCCCATAAGTATTGGCGTGTTGAACATCGACTTACAGTGGTATCAGAGCCTGGCTAAACAGTATTTAACACACTTGCAAATTTGTATGAATTTCGAACGGAAAAACAAACCGGAAAAACCCCGATATCATGTACTTTCTGTCGAATTTTAAATGAGGTCCAAAAATTTTTCAGGGACCTTCAGAATGACCTAAATGAATGTATTAGAACACCCAAGAAAATTGGGCTCATGAATCGGCCATAGCGCCGCGGAACCGCGGCCGATCCCACCGATCCGCCGCGATTCCGCCGCGTTTTGGACGATTCATCATCCCAACTTTCTTTTGTTGTTTCTCTGTGATATTTGGTGTTTTCTGGTAATTTTTATTTTTGCTCAGGTTTCAGATTTACAGAGAAGTATTGGAGCAAGATTAAATGTGTGTAATCGATCGAAATTATACAGTATTTGCTTGTTTGATTATATCTGTGAAATGTTTTATGTGTTCGTAAACCTCCCCTAACTGCTAGTATGTCGGTTGGCAGGGGGTTGCACATATCTGAGATGTTATATATAACTGTTTGTGTATATAAACTGTATTGGACTGTTGTGGTGTTTAGCCGGGTTTTGTGATGGGTTTTTGTATCAATTCATTTGATGTAAATGTAATAAGTTGTAATATTATTTTGCGGGGCACATCCAGGTTGCGGTTGTAGCCACCGTTGTATTATTTCTTTTTACTGTTTTTGCTCTTAGGATAGACCCAAGGTGGGGTGCACAAACTACCGTTTATTTTGAAGTGTTGGGGCAGACCGCTTCACTTCTGGTACTTGGCGGGTAGTTTTCCGTACCCGTAGGGGTCTGGGGTGGGAAAATGGCTATTCATCACAACTGTGTAATCCGTCTTTCATTGCAGGCTCAAAAGAAATGCGGATTGCTTGCAAATCCAATATTGTTTATCTGTGATCTGGAATGCCTATTATTGCGTCTGATGAATGTACAATATCTATATATGATAGCTATTTAGACGTCGCTTATGTTTTACACCCGCGCTAGCCCAGCCCCCGCTCTGTCATTAGTTAAGTAATCTAACGGGTGATGATGGGACCCTGTGGCGAATGCGGATGGCATAAGAGGACGTTGTATTTTTCGTTGTTATCTGTAATGATAGGTTAAAGATGGGACGCATTATTATTAATGCAAAGAAAATAAAACCTAAACTGAATCGTTGGAACAATTTCTAAAAAACCACTCGGTTTTCTTGAAAAAGCAAATTTTAAATGTGGAGCTTAAACCACTCCTTTTAATAAAAGCTATCTTAGTTCCTTCGATCAAATCAAGTTCACTACGTTAACGGTTTTTTGCCAAAAACCAGCCGTAACCCTCCGTCGTTTCAGATAGACAGCACATCGTATTCATGCTATGCTTGTTGGCCTACGTCAAGGCATAGTGAATGGTAGCAGTGTGTGTGCCTATTTGTTGCATAGATAGATGCATTAGTTTAATACAGACGTACACCTTGTTGGCCTACGTCAAGGGCTTGTACGATGTATTTAAATTGATCAGGACAACGACGGGTAGAACTTGACTTGCGTCTTATGACTTGTTGGCCTACGTCAAGGTCTATAAGAGCTTGGGGTAAAAATCACATCGGGAGTTTCAAACATAAAGGAAACTTGCAGATTTAGCTTACCTTCAGGAGTGTGGTGACTAGAGTGGCTTCCATCTAGGGCATCATGCAATGATAGTTGGATCCCAATCCCACTGATGAGTAGGATTACTCTCGGGAATTTCTCTCACTTAACAATCAATGCTATAAACCAAGTAGGTGCCTAGAAAGGTGTTAGAGGGGCTACGCCTCCAGGGAAAAGAGGTTCTTTAATTAAGGAACTTCGTGAAAGCGTTGGAAAACCTCCCTCGAAGCACCAACACCAGCCTGGCTGAAAGGTTAAGCAAGAATTGTAACGTGTGATTAAATCCTGAGTAGTTCTTCTTTTAGGTTTTGAAGAAGGATTTGAGGAAACAGTGGGAGCCATCCTGTTTAGATAAAATAATAACCAATCTAAACTTGCAAGAGCATATGCTGAGTGTTTTCTTTTCTCTCTTTCTGGCAGTTACCATGACTGGACTAAAACTATTACTTGAAAAGAATATACTGACCGGGCAGAACTATAAAGATTGGCTAAGGAACGTCAATATTGCGCTGACTTATGACAAAGTTGCATATGTTACCACCGCTGTTCCTCCCCTTATCCCAGGACTAGATTCCTCAGTTGCGGACAAGAAAGTTCGTAAAACCTGGGATCTAGACTGTGAACGAGCTAAGTGTATCGTGCTGGCGTCCATGAATAATGAACTCCAGAAACAGCACGAGAGTATGGATATTGTATCCATATTCCTCCATTGCAAGGAATTGTATGGTGAACACTCCCGTATCGCAAGGTACGAAACCTCAAGGAAACTCTTCCAGATGAGGTTAGCTCCAGGATCGCCTGTTGGAGAGCACGTCCTCAAAATGATCACCCTCATTGAGGAACTCGCAAACCTGGGATGCGTGCTAGAGAATGATTTGTATATCGACTTGATTTTGCAGTCCCTTCCCCACACCTTCTCTCAGTTCGTGCTGAACTTCAACATGCACGAAATGGAAGCGGATCTTCCAAAGCTCCTCAATATGTTGAGGGTAGCAGAGACCTCCTTGAAAAAGGAGAAGACCCCCGTTCTGTATGTTGGCCAATCATCTTCTTCTAAATCTAAAGCGAAAGCTAAAGGGAAGAAGAAGATGAAAGCCACCAAACCGAAGGGTGGGGTCAAGAAGGTGCAGGGAACGAACAAGGCAGGAAGGGTGAAGGCAGAAAAGAACGAGTGCTTCTATTGTCACAAGCAAGGGCACTGGAAGAAGGACTGTTTGGCCTTTAAAGCCAAGGACATGAAGCAAGCTGTTGCTTCTGCTTCAGGTGTGTTCGTAATCGAAAATTGTCTTTTAGTAAACTCTACTTCATGGGTACTTGATATCGGTTCTGGTTCTCACATCTGTAATTCTTTGCAGGATCTGAGAAATAGTAGAGTACTGGGGGCAGGTGATATGACTCTCCGGATGGGCAATGGAATGCATGTAGATGCAGTTGCAATAGGGGAATATCACCTAGGGTTGAATAGTGGACACATTTTGGTATTGTATAGCTGTTTTTGTATTTCCAGTATGTTGTGTAATATTATATCAGTATCTTTGTTGTCTAATAAAGGATATAATTTTGTGCTTGAAAGAAATGTCATGAACATTCTCCTAAATCAAGAACTGATTGGGTTTGGCACACTGGAAAACGGCATATACATACTTAATCAACCTCAAATTTTCAATATTCAAAACACGCGTAAAAGAAAGGCTCCAGATTCGAATCAAGCCTGCCTATGGCATTGTAGACTTGGTCATATAAATGAAACAAGGTTGACTAAGTTACATAAAGATGGATATCTAGATCCGTTTGAATATTCATCATATGCAACTTGTCAATCATGTCTCAATAGAAAAATGACCAAATCTCCGTTCACCGGACACGGAGAAAGAGCCACTGAACTCTTGGGACTAGTACACAGTGATGTATGTGGTCCGATGTCTATCCATGCACGAAGTGGTCACTCCTACTTCATCACTTTTACTGATGACTTCTCTAGGTATGGACATGTGTTCTTAATAAAGCATAAATCCGAGGCTTTTGAGAAGTTTAAGGAGTATAAAAATGAAGTAGAGAAACAAACTGGTAAAAGCATCAAGACACTTCGATCTGATCGAGGTGGAGAATACTTAAGTACCAGTTTGCTTGAATACTTAAAAGCGAATGGAATTCTCTCTCAGCTTACTCCACCTTATACACCTCAGCATAATGGTGTATCAGAAAGAAGGAATCGCACGCTATTAGATATGGTGCGTTCAATGATGAGTAGTGCTGAGTTGCCACTTTCCTTCTGGGGATTTGCTCTAGAATCAGCCGCATACCTATTGAATAGAGTTCCAACTAAGTCTGTACCTACCACTCCATATGAAATGTGGTGTGGGAAGAGACCATATCTCAAGTATATCAAGATATGGGGGTGTCCGGTATATGTTAAAAAGCATAATCCGGACAAGCTCGAAGCACGATCGGTTTTATGCAAGTTTGTAGGATACCCCAAGTATTCAAGGGGGTACATGGTCTACCACACTGAAGAATAAAAGGTGTTTGTCTCTCGTCACATTGTCTTCTTAGAAAGCGAATTTCTTGCAAAAGAAATTAGTGGGAGCGCGGTAGAACTGGAAGAAATTCCAGAACTTCAAACTGCAACCGAAGACTTAGAAGAATCTCAGATTTCAATAGAACATGACGAACCAACACCACTCCGCAGATCTAGTAGGCTTTCTCATCCTCCTGAAAGATACTATGGTTTTCTTCTTGATGGGGATCGAGAGGATTGCATCATCGATAATGATGAGCCTACTAGTTTTCAGCGGGCTATCACAAGTAGCGACTCAGTGAAGTGGCTGGATGCAATGAGATCCGAAATGGAATCCATGTACACCAATAAAGTATGGACTTTAGAAGTTGCTCCTCCTGGGGTAAAACCAGTTGGGTGCAAATGGATCTTCAAAAAGAAGATTGGTACATTTGGACAAGTGGAAACCTACAAAGCTAGACTAGTAGCAAAAGGTTTTCGTCAAAGACCAGGACTGGACTATGATGAAACTTTTTCACCAGTAGCTATGCTTAAATCCATTCGGATCATGCTTGCCATTGCCGCCTTCCATGACAATGAAATCTGGCAAATGGATGTAAAAACAGCTTTTCTAAATGGACATCTAGAAGAGAGTGTTTACATGGATCAACCAGAAGGTTTCTTAGACAGTGGGAGCAGCGGAAGAGTGTGCAAATTGCTTAAATCCATTTATGGGTTAAAGCAAGCATCGCGGAGTTGGAACATCTGCTTTTATGAAACAGTCAAGGAATTTGACTTTATCAAAAATATAGATGAACCATGTATTTATAGGAAGATTGTAGAAGGAGCAGTAGTCTTCCTCGTTTTGTACGTCGACGACATACTACTGATAGGGAATGATATCCCTATACTACAATCAGTAAAGCTCTTCTTGTCACAGAAATTCTCTATGAAAGACTTGGGAGATGCATCATACATTCTAGGCATTAAAATCTATCGAGATAGATCTAATAGAATATTGGGACTTTCACAGTCCAGGTATATGTTAGTGTATATGCCCTAGAGGCCATTACTGTATCATACTAGTATGTATATTACTTGATGGAAGCTTGGGATATTCACAGTTGTACAGACAATCTTGCTCAATATAGTAGTATGCTACTTGGTTTGTCTCTGCTTTAATGTGTACATGTGTGTTTATTTATTATATCACCTATACGCATTAGTAGAGCCCTTAGGATCTTTGCTTGATTACCGGCGTTGTGATGGCGATCACACTCGTGGGGGCTGGGTAATCTACAAGCACATCCTTATACACGTCCCTGGTCGTGGGAGTATCGAGATAGGGCATCGATGCTCCGGAGTAGACTAGCGTATGCGCTTCTCATCCCAGCACGGGAGACGGTCTGTCCCACAGCCGTCAGTACGTCGTACTTGAGATAGTATGCGGGTGCTCGTTGGGTTACGAGTACACTGGACAGGACTC
Source organism: Agapanthus africanus (assembly GCA_030015575.1). Lineage (NCBI taxonomy): Eukaryota > Viridiplantae > Streptophyta > Magnoliopsida > Asparagales > Amaryllidaceae > Agapanthus > Agapanthus africanus. The sequence goes on from JASDDO010000029.1 coordinate 63,598,438, forward strand.
GTCGGGAACTGATGGTTGGTATTATACCTATCGTCAGTTATCAGTTCCCAGGTGACATGAGTACAGCTTAGTCCGCTGACTTGACACTGTCACTTCGCCTCGAGTGTGTTCCCACTGTTCTTTGATTACTACCCTACCACGGCTCTACTGAGTCGTGCAAACAGGTAGTAGTTGGGAGCAGTCCCGAAGCACTTAGAGGCAGTGACGGTTAGACAGGATTCGTCTCTCCCGGTATTGGGGGTTGACATCGCGCTGTGTCTAGGAGAGCCATTACACAAGTAGTCCCTGGCCAGGGCAAGCGAGATGTACTGGTAGGTTCCAGTGTTATCTCAGGGTGTATTGGGCTTCACTCCGACACGACTTGTACCGCTATTAGGGGACTGACGTTTACCGCCCCCCTAGGCCCGCCATGCGATGTATCAGACGAACAGACCGGACTGTACGGAGAATGTCACATTCAGACTCAGTAGGAGTTCAGATGGGGTTTCACCTCGTCAGCCTTCTTGTCGGCATCTACCTGGGGATCGTTACGCACAGCTAGTGCCGCTTGCGGTCTGTGGTTAAACCCACTGCCAGCGTAGTGTCGAGTCTTTAGAGTCCCACACAGAGGGTATTCGCCTCTGGGCAAAATAGAGTAGAGGTCGCATGGTTTTGCGACAGGGTTCGTTCTCATCCGCGCACTTGTGCACGTTTGGAGTCCGGACGGATTATACTGGCAGGCTCTGGTTTGAGCCAGATACTGGTATATATATTTGGGGTTGCTTTTATATCTTGGTATTCTTGTTCCTCGGAACGAGAATGCAGGTGTGTATGCACAGTTGCTTGAGGCGGAGGATGAGGTTTATCATTAGGGTTTCGGAACGGGTGCGTATGCACAGTTGACAGTTATCATTTTCCAAACCCTAATGGATTTATGAATTATCTATTAATAATAGTAATTAAATGAGAATTATGTTATGGTTGATTTTGTTGACTTGTTGACCATGGTTGACTTGTTGACCATGGTTGAATGTTGACCACCATCATGCTTTAAAAAGTCCTCCTTGATTCATGCTTACTTTTGACTAAATGAAGCATGGTAGTGGTCATTCCTAATTGCCATCAACTATTCTCATTTTGAATTATTATCATTTAGATAATTCATTTTCTTTTTGATATGGTTGCAAAAAGAAAAAGAGAGCTCATTCTATCATAACCTCTCTCTCTCCTCATTTTCATCTTCTTCTTCCTCTAGCAAAGAGAAACCTTCTCATGTGTTGAGAATCATTCTCTTTAAAAGGAAAAGCAAACCCTAATCACTCTCTACTCATTCTAGGATGAAGGTTTAGCAAGCCGGAAACCCTAGTTCACTCAAAGATCGAGGAAGAGCCCAAAGTCGAACCTTCGAGGTGGATCTATCTTCGGCAAGAAGAAGGCGACGAGAAGAGGACCATTCAAGCTTCTACAAAGAACAAGAAAGAAGAACAACAACAAGAAGAGAAGGAGTTCAAGTTTAGGTATAACCATCAACATAGTAGCTAACTCTCTTTAGCTAGAATACTAGTTTTAGTTTAGCAAAGATCCGGCTTTTACGGTCCATGTTACAAAGTTTAGAAAAAATTTTGATTTACCGTTTCCGCAACCCCGTAAGTACCGGGAGAGGTAACGTGGACCTAACAGTGGTATCAGAGCCTAACTAAACTTAAACTAGCTTGGTAGTAAGGTGTAACGAAGTTCGGAAACGAAAAATCACAAAACCGGAAATATTACAAAACCTGAGTTTCTGTTGAAATTTTTTTGGCTCAAAATGAAATACTTTTTACTTGTAAAATCGTCTCAGGGTTTTGTTTGAACACAGAAGAAAAACGATGACGTAATTCATTTAAATCGCCGCGCTTCCGCGGCACTAGGTAGGCATGTGCCGCGGAAGCGCCGCATGTTGGTTTCCTTGATGCATCGTTTTTCGTGCAGTGTTCTTATGGTGGGATTTTGTGATTTTTCAGATATATTATATGTGCCCAGATTTTCCAGAACAGAAATTTCCTTTTGGGGTCCTATAATTCCGTATTTTTTCCGAACTTCACTGCACTTTGACTATGTTGGTTATATCTGTGATGTTTGCATGTATTGAACGTCGGCTAATCGCTATAAGTCGATTAGTCGGGGTTATACATGATCTGTAATGTGCTGGAATGTGTATATGAATGTGTTGGACTGTCGCGGGTGAATAGCCGGGGTGGATGTGAGATGAGCTTTTGTTTTTTCTTTCATTCATTGTAAATGTAAATTGATGTAATTATATTATTTGTTTGGCCGCACAACCGGGTCTGGGTTGTAGCCGTCATTGTATAATTCTTTTTACTGTTTTTGCTCCTAGGATAGACCCATGGAGGGGTGCACAAACTACCGGGTAGCTCGAAGTGCCGAGTGGCCTACTCATGGCATTGAGGGAGGTTGCTTCGCTTCGGGTACTTGGCGGGTAGTTTGCCGCACCCGTAGGGGTCTTGGGTGGGGTTTTGGCTATTCACCGCGACCGTGTTATCCGCTTTTCGTTCCAGGCTCGAAAGGATTGCGGATTGCTAGTATATCCAATGTATTCATCTGTGATCTGTAATGTCTATCATTGCTTTACTATTTAGGCGTTGCTTATGTTTTACAGCCGCGCTAGCCCAGCCCCCGCTCTGTCGTTAGTTAAGTAACCTAACGAGTGATGACGGGACCCCGTGGCGAATGCGAATGGCATAAGCGTACGTCATATTTTGGTTGTTTTCTGCAATGGTAGGAATTAAATGATGGGACGCATTAAAAGAACTAATGCAAGAATATCACGCATTAAAAGAACTAATGCAAGAAAATAAACCTAAAAGACGTTGTTGGAACAAATTTTTCAAAAAGCTGTTATTGCAAGGACGTTCATTTTTTGTTTTGCATCGCGGTATTCGGTTATGAATACCCAGCACCTCAGTCGACGAGGCAAGGGCCGAGATCCCTTCACCGGGAGTGACCCCTTGGACAAAAGTTTGCGTCAGGGTAATAACTTCACTATAGTCGATTATTCTTGCTTTGCATCGAGGTATTCATCTTACGAATGCCCAGCACCTCACTCGACGAGGAAAGAGCCGAGATCCCTTCACCGGGAGTGACCTCTTTAGCAAAAGTTTTCGCCACTGTATTTTTCAAAAGGTGCTATCACGTTCCTTCAACGATATCAAGTTCATTACGTTAACGGGTTTTTTCGCCAAAAACCCAGCCGTAGCCCTCCGTCGTTTCAGATAATTAATACTTAGTATTCGTGCTGCGTTTGTTGATTATTCGTCAAGACACAGTGAACGGTAGCTGAGTAGTAATTTTCTGTTGCACTAAAAGATGTGATTGGTTAGGACGGTCGCATGATTTTGTTGATTATTCGTCAAGGATCATGCGGGCGGGTCTAATGCAATCCTGGATAACGACGGGTTGAACTTGACTAGGACCTTTTGATTTGTTGATTATTCGTCAAGGTCACTTGGGTCCTAGGGGCGAAAACCACATCGGGAGTTTCAAAAGAACTGAAACTTGCAGATTTAGCATACCTTCTGGAGTGTGGTGACTAGAGTGGATTCCATCTAGGTTATCACACAATGACAGTTGGATCCCGATCCCACTGATGAGTTGGTTTACTCTCGGGAGATTATTTCACTTAACGATCAATGCTATAAACCTAGTAGGTGTCTAGAAAGGTGTTAGCGGGGTTACGCCCACAGGGAAAAGAGGTTCTTTAATTAAGGAACTTCGCGAAAGCGTTGGAAAACCTCCCTCGAAGTACCGACACTAGCCTGGCTGAAAGGTTAAGCAAGTATTGTAACGTGAATTAAAACCCGGCTAGTTCTTCTTTTAAAAAGGTTTTAAGAAGGATTTGAGGAAACAGTGGGAGACACCCTGGTTAGATAAATTAATAAACCAATCTAATCTTGCACGAGCATACGCTGAGTGTTTCTTTTCTCTCTCTCCAGGCAGCAACCTTTTCACGCCCTAATCAAGATAATAAAATGTATCGCTTGACCGAACCGAATTCTTATTCGGGACTGGGGAAAGTTGGTTCAGCTCTAACTTGTGACAACAGTCATGAGTATGAGAATGGGAAAGAGGAAAGTATGGATTTCCAGGATACCCAGTTGAAGAAGAAGCATGGTTTTGCATCTACTTCAGGTGTTCTTGTAATTGAGAACTGTTTTACGGTCAGCCCTACCTCCTGGGTACTTGATACCGGATCAGGATCTCATATTTGTAATTTATTGCAAGGACTGAGAAAAAGTAGGAAAGTTGCACCGGGTGATATGTCGCTCAGAGTAGCGAACGGAGCACAAGTTTATGCGGCAGCCGTCGGTGAATATCACCTAGTATTGCCAAATGGCAAGACTATGATTTTGAACGATTGTTACTATGTACCCTCTATGGTTTGCAACATCATATCAGTTTCTTTACTCGATAAAGATAGATATAAGTTTGTTCTTGAAAAGAATATCATGAACATTTACCTTGATAAGGTACTGGTTGCAGAGGGTACACTGTTTAATGGTATCTACGTTCTAAATCAGAATACAGTTCTCAATATACAAAACACACGCAAGAGGAAGAATTCAGATATGAATGAATCCTACTTGTGGCATTGTAGACTCGGTCATATCGGAGAGAAAAGACTGAGTAAGTTGCATAGAAATGGACTCTTGAATGCGTTCGAGTTTTCATCTTATGAAACTTGTCAGTCTTGTCTCAAAGGGAAGATGACCAAATCTCCGTTCACCGGACATGGAGAAAGAGCAAGAGAGCTCTTGGGACTCATACACAGTGATGTGTGTGGTCCGATGTCTATACATGCAAGGGGTGGGTTCTCGTACTTCATTACATTCACTGACGATCTCTCTAGGTTCGGATATGTGTATCTGATGAAACACAAATCTGAAGCTTTTGAGAAATTCAAGGAATTCAGAAAGGAAGTAGAGAACCAGACAGGCAAAAGTATCAAGATCCTCCGGTCTGACAGGGGAGGGGAGTACTTAAGCACGGAATTCCTAGATTACTTAAAAGAGAATGGTATTCTCTCTCAGCTTACTCCTCCTTATACACCACAGCACAACGGTGTATCGGAGCGGAGGAATCGTACCCTACTGGATATGGTTCGCTCCATGATGAGTAGTGCTGAGTTACCTCTTTCATTCTGGAGACATGCGCTTCAGACAGCGGCATACCTTTTGAATCAAGTTCCGTCCAAATCAGTGCCTAAAACTCCGTATGAAATATGGAGCAGTAAGAAACCATGTCTTAAGTTTATTAAGATATGGGGTTGTCCGGCCTATGTGAAAACACAGAAACCGGACAAGTTAGAGGCACGGTCAGTTCTCTGTAAATTTGTGGGATATCCTAAAGACTTACTAGGATATCTGTTCTACCACACTGAGGAACAGAAGGTGTTTGTATCTCGCCACGCTACCTTCTTAGAAAGGGAGTTTCTTGCAAAAGAAACTAGTGGGAGTTCGGTAGAACTGGAAGAAATTCAGCGACCACAAAATGTAACTGAAAATTTGGAGGAACCGCTGGATTCAATAACCCCAAACGAACCTCAGCCACTCCGCAGATCTGGTAGGATTTCTCATCCGCCCGAGAGATACTACGGTTTTCTCATAGACGGGGATCGAGAGGATTGCATCTTGGAAGAAGATGACCCTACCAGTTTCAGGCAGGCCATTATCAGTAAGGACTCTGATAAGTGGCAGGAAGCAATGCAATCTGAAATGGAGTCCATGTACGCCAATAAAGTGTGGACCATGGATATTGCTCCACCTGGGGTAAAACCCGTTGGATGCAAATGGATCTACAAAAGGAAACTTGGTGTAGATGGGCAGGTGGAAACCTATAAAGCTAGACTCGTTGCAAAAGGTTTTCGTCAAAGACCTGGTTTGGACTATGACGAGACTTTTTCTCCGGTGGCTATGCTCAAATCCATTCGGATCCTACTTGCCATTGCTGCCTTCCATGACTATGAAATCTGGCAGATGGATGTTAAGACGGCTTTCCTAAACGGTTGTTTGGAAGAGTGCGTTTACATGGATCAACCAGAAGGTTTCGTAGACAGTGGGAGCAGCGGAAAGGTGTGCAAGTTGCTTAAATCCATTTATGGATTAAAGCAGGCATCGCGGAGCTGGAACATCTGTTTTGATGAGGCAATCAAGGAATTTGATTTCATCAAGAACGAAGATGAACCCTGTGTGTATAAGAAGATTGTAGGACGAACTGTCGTATTCCTAGTCTTGTACGTGGACGACATTCTTTTGATAGGAAATGATATTCCTATGCTACAATCGGTCAAGCTATTTTTGTCACAAAGGTTCTCCATGAAGGACCTGGGTGATGCCTCGTACATTCTGGGGATCAAGATCTATAGAGATAGATCCAAGAGACTATTGGGACTTTCGCAGTCCAGGTACATAGAGACCGTACTAAAGAGATTTAGTATGGAGGATTCCAAGCGCGGTAACATACCCGCATTGCACGGAATTACTCTCTCCAAGAAGATGTCTCCTAAGACTGACGAGGAGAGGGTTCGCATGAGCACTATACCCTACGCTTCGGCGGTAGGATCTATAATGTATGCGATGCTATGTACAAGACCAGATGTAGCTTACGCGTTGAGCACGGTAAGCCGGTATCAGTCAGACCCAGGGGAGGACCACTGGATAGCAGTGAAGAACATTCTCAAGTACCTGAGGAGGACTAAGGAGATGTTCCTGGTTTACGGTAATGGAGACCTCAGGGTCGAGTCCTTTACCGATTCAAGCTTCCAGAGCGACAAAGATGACAGCAAGTCTGTCTCGGGTTTTGTGTTTACCCTCAACGGAGGGGCGGTATGTTGGAGGAGTTCCAAGCAGGATACCGTCGCAGACTCGACGATGGAGGCTGAATACATTGCTGCAAGCGATGCCGCAAAAGAGGCGGTCTGGATTAAGAAGTTCATTAGTGAACTTCAGGTGGTTCCGTCCATTGTTGATCCAATACCTTTGTATTGCGATAACAATGGGGCTATAGCTTTAGCGAAGGAACCAAGGTCCCATCAGAAATCCAGGCACATCTTAAGGCGGTATCACCTGATCAGGGAGATCATTGATCGACAGGAGATCGAGGTGCGGAGAGTGGATACAAAGGACAACACTGCGGACCCATTCACAAAGGCTTTACCCCAGACTCAGTTCGAGCGGCTGATCGAGATGATAGGTCTTCGATACGCCAGTACATGGCCTTAGTGCAAGTGGGAGATTGTTAGTGTATATGCCCTAGAGGCCATTACTGTATCATACTAGTATGTATATTACTTGATGGAAGCTTGGGATATTCACAGTTGTACAGACAATCTTGCTCAATATAGTAGTATGCTACTTGGTTTGTCTCTGCTTTAATGTGTACATGTGTGTTTATTTATTATATCACCTATACGCATTAGTAGAGCCCTTAGGATCTTTGCTTGATTACCGGCGTTGTGATGGCGATCACACTCGTGGGGGCTGGGTAATCTACAAGCACATCCTTATACACGTCCCTGGTCGTGGGAGTATCGAGATAGGGCATCGATGCTCCGGAGTAGACTAGCGTATGCGCTTCTCATCCCAGCACGGGAGACGGTCTGTCCCACAGCCGTCAGTACGTCGTACTTGAGATAGTATGCGGGTGCTCGTTGGGTTACGAGTACACTGGACAGGACTCGTCGGGAACTGATGGTTGGTATTATACCTATCGTCAGTTATCAGTTCCCAGGTGACATGAGTACAGCTTAGTCCGCTGACTTGACACTGTCACTTCGCCTCGAGTGTGTTCCCACTGTTCTTTGATTACTACCCTACCACGGCTCTACTGAGTCGTGCAAACAGGTAGTAGTTGGGAGCAGTCCCGAAGCACTTGGAGGCAGTGACGGTTAGACAGGATTCGTCTCTCCCGGTATTGGGGGTTGACATCGCGCTGTGTCTAGGAGAGCCATTACACAAGTAGTCCCTGGCCAGGGCAAGCGAGATGTACTGGTAGGTTCCAGTGTTATCTCAGGGTGTATTGGGCTTCACTCCGACACGACTTGTACCGCTATTAGGGGACTGACGTTTACCGCCCCCCTAGGCCCGCCATGCGATGTATCAGACGAACAGACCGGACTGTACGGAGAATGTCACATTCAGACTCAGTAGGAGTTCAGATGGGGTTTCACCTCGTCAGCCTTCTTGTCGGCATCTACCTGGGGATCGTTACGCACAGCTAGTGCCGCTTGCGGTCTGTGGTTAAACCCACTGCCAGCGTAGTGTCGAGTCTTTAGAGTCCCACACAGAGGGTATTCGCCTCTGGGCAAAATAGAGTAGAGGTCGCATGGTTTTGCGACAGGGTTCGTTCTCATCCGCGCACTTGTGCACGTTTGGAGTCCGGACGGATTATACTGGCAGGCTCTGGTTTGAGCCAGATACTGGTATATATATTTGGGGTTGCTTTTATATCTTGGTATTCTTGTTCCTCGGAATGAGAATGCAGGTGTGTATGCACAGTTGCTTGAGGCGGAGGATGAGGTTTATCATTAGGGTTTCGGAACGGGTGCGTATGCACAGTTGACAGTTATCATTTTCCAAACCCTAATGGATTTATGAATTATCTATTAATAATAGTAATTAAATGAGAATTATGTTATGGTTGATTTTGTTGACTTGTTGACCATGGTTGACTTGTTGACCATGGTTGAATGTTGACCACCATCATGCTTTAAAAAGTCCTCCTTGATTCATGCTTACTTTTGACTAAATGAAGCATGGTAGTGGTCATTCCTAATTGCCATCAACTATTCTCATTTTGAATTATTATCATTTAGATAATTCATTTTCTTTTTGATATGGTTGCAAAAAGAAAAAGAGAGCTCATTCTATCATAACCTCTCTCTCTCCTCATTTTCATCTTCTTCTTCCTCTAGCAAAGAGAAACCTTCTCATGTGTTGAGAATCATTCTCTTTAAAAGGAAAAGCAAACCCTAATCACTCTCTACTCATTCTAGGATGAAGGTTTAGCAAGCCGGAAACCCTAGTTCACTCAAAGATCGAGGAAGAGCCCAAAGTCGAACCTTCGAGGTGGATCTATCTTCGGCAAGAAGAAGGCGACGAGAAGAGGACCATTCAAGCTTCTACAAAGAACAAGAAAGAAGAACAACAACAAGAAGAGAAGGAGTTCAAGTTTAGGTATAACCATCAACATAGTAGCTAACTCTCTTTAGCTAGAATACTAGTTTTAGTTTAGCAAAGATCCGGCTTTTACGGTCCATGTTACAAAGTTTAGAAAAAATTTTGATTTACCGTTTCCGCAACCCCGTAAGTACCGGGAGAGGTAACGTGGACCTAACAGTATATAGACACTATACTAAAGAGATTTAGTATGGAAGATTCCAAACGCGGCAATATGCCCGCTTGTCACGGAATCACCCTCTCCAAAGAGATGTCTCCAAAGACTGATGAAGAGAGGGCTCGCATGGGCATTATACCCTACGCTTCGGCGGTAGGATCAATAATGTATGCGATGTTATGTACCAGACCGGATGTAGCTTACGCACTTAGTGTGGTAAGCAGGTATCAGTCTGACCCAGGTGAGAAACATTAGAGAGCGGTGAAGAACATTCTCAAGTACCTGAGAAGGACTAAGGAGATGTTCTTGATTTACGGTAATGAGGACCTCCAGGTAGAGGCTTTTACCGACTCCGGCTTCCAAAGTGACAAGGATGATTCTAAATCCATTTCGGGTTTTGTGTTTACCCTCAATAGAGGAGCGGTATGTTGGAAGAGTTCCAAACAAGATACCGTCGCAGACTCAACTATGGAGGCTGAGTATATAGCTGCTAGTGAAGCCACAAAAGAGGCTGTCTGGATGAGGAAGTTCATTTCTGAACTTCAGGTGGTTCCGTCCATTGCCAATCCAATACCTTTGTATTGCGATAACAATGGCGCTGTAGCTTTAGCGAAGCAACCAAGGTCCCATCAGAAATCCAGGCATATCTTAAGGCGGTTTCACCTGATCAGGGAGATCGTGGATCGTCGGGAGATCGAGATACGGAGAGTAGACACAAAAGACAACACGGCAGATCCATTCACCAAGGCCATTCCTCAAGTACAGTTCGAGAGGCTTTTTGAGATGTTGGGCATGCGGTACGCAAGCAACTGGATCTGGTAGAGACAGTGGGTACTCATTGCGCCAATTATAGGCCTTAGTGCAAGTGGGAGATTGTTGGATATATATGCCCTAGAGGCCTACATTGTATAGGATGCTTGGGATATGTATGTACATGACAGTCTTGCTTGATATGATAGTACGCTATTTGGTTTGACTTTGTCTTAACGTATGATATTTTTTACTTGGTATCTATATATATATATGTTGATAAAGCCCATAGGGTGTATTGTCTGACTACCGGCGTTGTGATGGCAGTCATACTAGTGGGAGCTGGATAGTCAATAGGCACACCCTTAGATGTCCCTGGTCGCAGGAGTATCGAGATTGGGCATCGATACTCCGGAGTAGACTAGTGTATACATATCTAGACCCTGACAAGGGGCAATGGATTGGTCCCGCAACCATTGGTGGTGTTCACCTAATATTGTATACAGATGCTCACTGGGTGTGAGTACACCGGACAAGACTCGCCGAGAACTGACTGGATGGTATTATACCTAACGTCAGATAGCAGTTCTCAGGTGACATGTGTGCAGATAGTCCGTTGACTTAAGGTCATCATTTGTCTCGTGTGAGTTCCCACTGTGCTTTGATTATTACCCTACCACGGCTCAAAGGAGTCGTGCAAACAGGTTTCAGTTGGGCACAGTCCCGAGCCACGTGGAGGCAGTGAGCGACTGTTAGGGATTCGTCTCTCCCGGTATAGGGAGTTGATATCGCACTATGGTCGTTTGGTCATTACCATAAGTCCCTGGCCAGGGCTGATTGAGATTACTGATGGAATGATCAGTAGATTCTCGGGTGGTCTTGAACCATACCGACACGACTTGTACGGTTATTAGGGGTCTGACGTCAACCACCTCCCTAGACCGTACATGCGATACTCTTAGACGAACAGACCGGACTGCGCGGATATTGTCACAGACAGGCTCAGTAGGATTTCAGATGGGTTACCTCATCAGCTTTCTTATCGACAACTACCTGGGGACCGTTACGTACAGCTAGTGCCGCTTGCGGTCTGTGGTTAAACCCACTGCCAGCGTAGTAGTCGAGTCTTTAGAGTCCCATACAGAGATTTCCCAAACCCAGGCGAAAAGATATAGAAGTCGTATGGTTTTACGACAAAGGTTCGGACGCATACGTGTTTGAACGCACGTACGACATTCGGACAGTTTTTACTAGCCGGCTTTGGTTTAAGCCAGATTCTAGTATCAGGTTATTGGATTTATACAGTCTAAAGTTTTTCCGTGTTTTTACGGATGAGAGGGGCGTTCTCGTAATTTTCCGAGAAGCTTCTAGAAGGATGTGACATGGAGGGAGAGGTGGCATTTTCATTTAATGAATTAGTGACTCATTGTGAGTGATTCATCATGTCATTAATGCATTATTAAATGCTTAATGACTCACATAATGAATCACCCACTTGCATTAATGAAACATGATGAATAATCTCATATTATTCATTTCTTTTTAATTCATTATGTTTCATATATCTAGTGAGAAGCTTTTTCATTTTCATATTATTATCATTATCATCTTCTCACTCTCTCTCTTCAAGTTCTCTCTCCTTCACCAAACCTAATCCTACCCTCATGAGTTGAGAACAAGGATTAGGAAAGACTAATTACTCCATAACCTATCTCTACATCACCTTAGCTACTCTATTTAGCAACTAGAGAAACTAAGTAACCTCAAGTTTAGAGGTTATAGCTTGGATTAGGGTTCTCGGGTGGATCGTCTATCACGGAAGAAAGCCGAAGAGGACGTGGAGATCCAAAGAGGCCGTAGATAACATTAAGACGAAGGACTAGAACCGTTTGGTATAATCTCTTAACATAGTAGTTTAGAACTCTATAGCTTTTGTTAAAACTTGTTTAGCAAACGATTCATACGGTTAATCGATGTTTGATCATAGAACAAGATTGTTATTCATATTTCCGCCTCCCCATAAGTATTGGGGCGTTGAACATCGACTTACAGTTCTACCGAACTCCTATTAGTTTCTTTTGCAAGAAACTCCCCTTCTAAAAAGGTAGCATGGCGAGATACAAACACCTTCTGTTCCTCAGTGTGGTAGAACATGTTGGAGATAGTGCCATCAGAGTCAATTATTGGATCACAGGCACATGATTGCAATGATTGAGGGAGGACCTGTCCCAGTAGGACCGTCTTACTCAAGATGATAGTATGCTATCTGGTTTTTCTTTATCATCGTGTACTGCTTTAGGTAACCTTACAAGTCACTATTGCACGTTGATAGAGCCCTTAGGATTCTTGCTTGACTGCCAGCAGTATGAGGGCGATCATATACGTGGGAGCTGGGGTCTATAAGCACATCCTTAAAAGGTCCCTAGTCGTGGGAGTTTCGAGACAGGGAATCGATACTCCAGAGTAGACTAGTGTATACAGTCGAGACCCCGACGAGGGGCGGTGGCCGGTTTCACAAGCCACTGGTGTCAGTTGGTTCACCTAAGATGTATACAGGTGCTCATTGGGTTATGAGTACACCGGACATGACTCGCCGGGAACATGCTAGTTGGTCTTATACCTGACGTCAGATAGTAGTTCCCTGGTGACATGTGTACAGGTTAGTTCATCAACCTGAGATCGTCATTTGTCTCGTGTGAGTTCCCACTGTACTTTGATTACTACCCTACCACGCTCAAAGGAGACGTGCAAACAGGTTTTAGTTGGGTACAGTCCCGAGCCACATGGAGGCAGTGAGCGGATCTGCAGGGATTCGTCTCTCCCGGTATTGGTGGTGAGGTCGCACTGTGTCTAGGAGAGCCCTTACACGAATTCCTTGGCCAAGGCAAGAGATTTATTGGTAGGTATTCCAGTAGTATCTCAGGGTGTTCTGGGCTACACTCCGACACGACTTGTACCGCTTTTGGGGGTCTGACTTTTACCAACCCCCTAGGCCCACTATGCGATGCTCCTAGACGAACGGACCGGACTGTACGGATATTGTCACTGACAGGCTCAGTAGGGTGTCAGGATGAGTTCGCTCATCGACGTCCCTTTTGGTCAATACCTGGTAGCCCGTAACGTATGGCTAATACCTCTGACGTTCTTGTGGTTAAATCCACAGCCAAAGTGTTGACGAGTCTTTAGAGTCCCCCACAGACAGTTTCTCAAGTTTCGGGCGAAACGCTGTTGAGGCCGTATGGAGATATGGCAGGGTTCGATCAGATACGTGTGGTATTGCACGGATCATGATCGGACGGAAAATACTAGCGGGCTTTGGTTTAAGCCGGATCCTAGTATTATACAGTGTAGATTTGTCTCTTTGCATTTGTATTCAGTGGGAATACAAATGCGGGTATGTATATACAGTAGCGGGGTTTCCTGTAATTTATTACGGGATCAGTTTTATGAAGTTGTCAGTTTGCTTTCCGTTTCGGCCATTTTCCTTTGTATCTTTCCTTGGCTGAAAATTGGTGGAGGAGGGCTTATTTGCAATTGTGCAAATTAGCATTGTGGAGGGTGGTCTTTGCTTATTGTTGCTTCATGATGGTTGCACCATCATTTGACTTTCCTTTAGTCATCATGGCTTGACTTGTGAAGTGATGATGGTTGATGGAGTGTTGGTTTTGTTTAGTGATCATTATATTTCATCATCATCCTTTTTCTCTCTCATGCATGATAACCTTCTCTCTTCCTCTCCCTTGCATTAGTGTGGGGCTCCCTCATTCTCACTCCCTTCACCATGATATGGCCGGCCAAGCTAAAGGGGGGGCTGTCCAAAGATTTGGGAAGGGATTTTGATCTCTTGATGCTTGCAAAAATCCCCTTGTTCATCTCAAAAAGCTTTCATATCATTCCTCCACCAATACATGGCAACTTCAACCCCTAGAGACACATAGAGTTCTACACTTCATCTACAGCACTTCTTGGGCACGTCGGCTCGCCAATTTCGTACCCGAGTTGACTCGGTCCGGAGGTGGGAGCCCATAAAAGAAGCCGACGACGTGGTGCCCTTCCGGCGAGGAGGCGAAGATCGGAGATTCCGCGGGGAGATCGGGACGACGACGAGATGACCGAAAGACACGGATCGCTCAGTATATCTCTCTACCCGTTCTTTAGTTAGCTAGGATTAGATTAATGGCCGGATCCGGGATTTTGTGCGCGGTGGTGCCGGTTCAAAAGTTAAAGTAAATTATCGTTTCCGCATTTTAGCCTCGGTTTGACGGCCGAGGCGCCGCCGTGCACTTACACTGGTATCAGAGCCACGCCATTAACCTAGTCTCGTTTTGCCTTATGTGTTTACATTTCCGATTGAACAAAATTCCAAAACCGCATTTTCAAAAGCATCAGTTTTCTGTCAAAATTTTTTGGGCTCGAAATTTTTTTCAGTTTTTTGCAGAAGTATGTGCAGGGAAAGTTAAGCGTTCTGTAAAAAAATTGGTGAGTTGTTATTGTATCCCGACCGCGGAACCGCGGCCAAAGCCCTGTTCCGACCGCGGTTCCGCCGTGACACAGTGCTTTTACTGCACCAATTTTGTACAGAGCTCTTTAAACAGGGAAATTGGGGTTTTGGAATATTCTTTTTTGGTCCAGAATTTCTTTAAGTGCTACAGTAGTGCTTGGGGGCCCACTTAGAAAAATATGATCGATCGAAAATTTTAAACACATTAGTTCACAGTATTTACATTATATCTGCGACCGTGACTGTCACATGATCGGTAAATCCTGTCTAACTGCTATAGCCCGGTTAGACGGATTTGCGAACGTGACATTCACGTTGATATTCTGTGTTGTGCTGTGATGTTGTGGATTGGTCATGGGGGATAGCCTGGATGCAATGTTAGTACAGTTTTGGTTTTATATGTACATTTGATATTGCGGGGCGAGCGTCCGACATGTGGACTGCCGTCACTGCCTGTTTGTATATTATTCTTTTGGGGCACGACCGGGGTGAGGTCGAGGTACCCGTTGTATGTATATTTTACTTTCTGTACTAGGATTACCCCAAGGAGGGGTGCATGGATGGCCGGGTTCTAGAGGGCAACGGGCCCGCATCTCATGGCGTTGAGACGGAGGGGGATTTACTCTAGAATTGGCGGGCTATTCGCCGCACTCGTAGGGGGTACAGGTTGACCCAGGAGGGGTGCCCAAGTTACCGGATTCCGTGAAGTGCTGGGTGGTCCATTCACGTTGCTGAAGGGGGCTGCCTCGCTTCAGGTTTTGGCGGGTAAATTGCCGCGCCCGTAGGGGTCTAGGATTTCATTGCACAGGCTATCCACACGACAAGGGGAACGTCGGGTTTCAGTAGCGGCTCTATGAAACCCGGGGATCCCAGATATCTGTATTGTTCTGTGATGCTTATTACATTTCTGTGATGTTGCTTTTTATCACGCCTTGAGCGAAATATTATATATTGATATATATATTAGTAGATGTTGTATATGTTTTGCATCCACGCTAGTCCAGTCCCCGCTCTGTTGTTAGTTAAGTAACCTAACGGGTGATGACGGGACCCAGTGGCGAATGCGGATGGCATATACGTACATCATTATTTTCGTTCTTTATTGGTGTGATCAATTGATGGGACTGCGTTGATTCGGATCAATGCAAGTTAAAAAAACCTATTCTGATGTTGTTGGAACACTTTTCAAAAAGTTGTTATTGCAAGGGCGTTCACTTTTGTTTTGCACAGTGGTATTCGGTTATGAATATCCAGCTCCTCAGTCGACGAGGCAAGGGCCGAGATCCCTTCACCGGGAGTGACCCCTTGGACAGAAGTTTGCGTCAGGGCAATAACTTCACTATAGCCGATTACTTTTGCTTTGCATTGTGGTATTCAGTTGGAATATCCTGCACCTCATTCTACGGGGAAAGAGCCGAGATCCCTTCACCGGGAGTGACCTCTTTAGCAAAGGTTTTCGTCACTATATTTTTAAAAAGCTATCCGGTTCATTCAACGATATCAAGTTCATTACGTTAAAGGTTTTCGCCAGAAACCATTTGTAGCCCTCCGCCGTTTCATATGGATAGTCAATAAGTATTCAAGCTGTGTATGTTGGCCAAAGTCAAGGCACAGTGATTGGTAGCTATTGGGTATTCATATGCAGCATAGATAGATGCGTTGGTTTGGGACAGTCGTACTACTATTTTGGCCAAAGTCAAGGGTATGTACGGGTAGGTTCAAATTAACCTGGAGAATGACGGGTAGAACTTGACATGTGAATTATGATATATTGGCCAAAGTCAAGGTCATAAGAGCATGGGGTAAAAATCCACATCGGGAGTTTCTAAAGAAACTGAAACTTGCCAGATATGCGCATACCTTCTGGAGTGTGATAACGTGAGCGGATTCCGTCACGTTATCATGCGATGATAGTTGGACCCCGATTCCCACTGATGAGTTGGTTTACTCCTCGGGTGATCCCGACTAATTCTTCTTTCAGGTTTGGAGGAGAATTTGACGGTACAGTGGGAGGTTTCCAGATTAGATAAATTGGTAACCATTCTGATCTAGGTTAGAGTGCACGCTGAGTGTTTCTTTTCTCTCTCTCTATGGCAGCGACCATGACCCAACCCTAGACTATGACTCAGAGACCAAAATTAACCAAACTTTCTTAAACACTGGCTTTTGGATTGTCAGAGTTGCAAACCTCATTGCCACTCCTACTTTTACCCTTTTCTCCAAGACACCCCGTATTACTACGAACGTCCACTTCCATTGGATAAAACCATCGTATGGTTATATACGAACTCGAAGGAATTTATTCGAGGATGGTTTCCGGTTCTGGAGAAAACGAATAGGACTATTCAGTTGTCTTTTCCTTTTACCTTCTCTCAGGTTGCGAGTACTCCTTGGTTTAGGAGATAGTACACCTATTACGCAAATTGGATAGTCTTCTTCCAAACCATAGGCAGGTGCCGACCAGTAGGGAATGAAGAAAACCAATTAGCCTAACGATGGTGTACAGAAGGTATTAAGTAAAGAAATATCAAGGGATTAGTAAGAGGGCAAAGTAAATTGCGACTGCTATTCACGACCAAACCAAGTATTTCTTCGCCAATCCTAAATCACCTTTGTATTTCTCCAGGACAATCCGTATCACTACGAAGATCCACAGTTTATTGGATACTCCATCGTATGGTTATATACGAACTCGAAAGGAACTTATTCCAGTTCGGGGATGGATTCTGGTTCAGGAGAAATAGGAATAAGGTTTATTCAGGTGTCTTTTATCTTCACCTTCTCTCGCATTGAGAGTGCTCCTAGGATTAGGACAGTACATCCATTATACTTATTGGATAGTCTTCTTCCAAACCATAGGCTGGTGCCGAACGGTAGGGAAGGAAGAAAACCATTTAGCCTAAGAGGGTGTACAGAAGGTAATGACTAAAGACATATAAAGGGATTTAGAGAGATGGCAAAGAATTATACGGTTACAGTTGTGAATCTGGATAATGGAAGAGGCATTACTAGGAATACCCGGATACCCCGTCGAAACATTTTAATGTTTCATTTTCACTGTGTACTGTTAAAAGAAAACTGATTTCCCAATTAGACACTTGCTCCAGGGTATGTATTTACCAGGTTTGATTCTCACATCTGTATGGTTTTACAGATGATGAGTGGGAGTAAGTTATTGGAAATTAGGTGATCATCCTCATTATATCGGAATTCGTTGTAATTGGTGATATTTGAGGAAGTCACCTGAGTTGTTTGCCGGACGACAAATATTTGGTTTTGAATATCCGTTGCTATGCACCAATTTCAAATTGATATATCTGTACGTCTATTTTTATAGAGTGAGATATACCTTTTTGAAATTATGTCTATGACATTTACCTATATCAGTGGATGGTTAGGTAAGGAGCATTAAACAGCGGTGTAATTCTTCATAACCATAGTACAGTTTTCAACTTACGACACACAGGGAA
The DNA here is from genome assembly GCA_030015575.1 of Agapanthus africanus. Taxonomy (NCBI): domain Eukaryota; kingdom Viridiplantae; phylum Streptophyta; class Magnoliopsida; order Asparagales; family Amaryllidaceae; genus Agapanthus; species Agapanthus africanus. Next base: position 63,616,528 of record JASDDO010000029.1, read on the forward strand.
TGAGTCACTAGACTCAGGGGACTTATACAGAGTATTGTATATTGTCCAGTGTCCATTAGGACAGAGGGGTTGGCCCTCGTACTATATTCGGCTTACGTATGACTTCTCTAGTTTTTAGACAAGTGTTTCGTAGAAACGCAAGGTCCGAATTTTGAGAAGTTATAGGTATATGAATAAAGTAGAGAACCAGGTGTTGCAAGTATCGGGATTCTTCAAGGTGATCGAAGATGTAGATACTTGTGTAGGGTATTCAGTTGATAGTAATGATCAAGAGAACTTTCTTCTCTTTCAGGTTACTCATAATTGGAAGTACTCCTAAGTTGAGTAACGCTGATCGGCCTCCTTCCGTTTAGTTAACATGCACTGGAGACAGCTGCATGATTTGAATCTGGTTCAATTAAATCAGTGCCTCTGTTTCTGTATTGGATATAGAATAGTTCATACCTTAACGATGTTAAGGTACGGGGAGTTGTCCGGCTTATGCTTAAAACCAGACTCGGGATAACTCAAGGCACGTTTCTGTAATGGCTGTTTGTGGGTTGACCCAGGCTATGACGAGGGTTGACTTTCTACCATCTGGAAGATCAATAGTGATATTGTTCTTGACTCGCCACAGTTTTTAATAAAAATGGATTTTTTCAGAAAACAGTAGTGGGAGTATGGTAGAACTGGAAGTGATTCCAAAACCGCAAACAATTACTGAAGATTTGATAAGAACCTAAAGATTCAATCTGATTTGACATTCCATTGGCCACTCCGCAGATACGGTGGGTAACCTCAGGCACCTGAGAGGTACTCCGGTAGCCTCAAGGACGGTGACAGGGAGGTTCTTGTTTACCCAGACTTCCCATTGCTATTGTTCCAGGCTGCGAGACCCGGCAGGAGGATGAGTATAGCGTCGTTCTAAACTAGCTTTAGAAGTGTACGTGTATATGACTCTGCCAGAGGGTTGTCGTAGTAAGTGGGAGCAGCGGAAGCATTTGTGGACAAGTGGCTTATGCCTATTTATAGACTAAAGCAGATGTAGCGGAGATAGATCATCTATTTCTAATGTGACAGTCATAGGTTTGACTTCATCAGAATAGGGGATGGATCTGTTAAGAAGGTAGTAGGGTGTGATGTCCTGGTATTTGGATGACATACACAGAGTAGGAAGTGAAATTCCTATACTACGATCGGTTATACATTGGTTGTCAGACATTGGTTTCTCCACAAAGGACTTGGATATTATATCAGACATTCTGGTCACTAGATCTATGGTTTTAGATCTAGATTTGGGTGGTTTCCCAATCTGGGTATTTAGACAGCATTCTAAAAGTATTTAGAATGGACGACTCCAGGAATGGTAGTGTACCTGCAGGTGATGGAGTCACCCTCTCTAAAGGTGTCTTACAGACTAAAGGGGAGAGGGATGTGCATGATTGGCAGATCACTTGCTTAGGCAATTGAGTCAATCATGAGATGTCAAGTAACACACCAGATGTTGTTTTTACACGAGATGCAGTAAGTTGATATTAATCCAATCTTGGAGAAACGATCGGAAACAGTTTTAGAACATAAGTGGGTGTTCTAGGGATATGATAACAGCAGCCTCCTTTGGGAGACAGTTATCATTCCAGGCTTCCAAGGTGACCTTGGTGACAGAGTAACTGTCAGAGTTATAGTTCTCCCTCTGAAGAGGGGCAGTATTTTGGACAGGTGGTCCAGGCGGATACTGAGGGAAGGAATAGCGCAGGATGTTGATTAAGTTCAGTTGACGATACAGTTTAAGAAGTTTGGATTTGGAGTTCATTTATGAGCTACGTCCCATCAGACATCCAGACACATTCTAAGACAGGTGTTGCTCATTTCGGGAGATGGCATTCTCCGCGAACTTGAGATATAGAGAGACATAGAAAGATGCATCAAGGCGGATCCACTCACTGAGGCTATTCCTCGAATGCAATAGTTTTGCAAACGGGTTTTGTGAGACTGATTAGTAGAAGAGTTGGGTGTTCGGTATCACACGGGCGGTGAGTATGCGACATCGCAATAATTAGCCTTGAGTGCAAGTGGGAGATTGTTGGAGATAGTGCCCTCAGAGTCGATTATTGATCACAGGCACGTGATTGCAATGATTGAGGGAGGACCTGTCCCAGTAGGACAGTCTTACTCAAGATGATAGTATGCTATCTGATTTATCTTTATCATCGTCTACTGCTTTAGGTGACCTTACAAGTCACTATTTCACGTTGATAGAGCCCTTAGGATTCTTGCTTGACTGCCAGCAGTATGAGGGCGATCATATATGTGGGAGCTGGGGTCTATAAGCACATCCTTAAAAGGTCCCTAGTTGTGGGAGTTTGGAGACAGGGCATCGATACTCCAGAGTAGACTAGTGTATACAGTCTGTAAGTCCATGTTGCCAACCCCGGTTCTTGCGGGGAGGCGGAAACGGTATAAAAATCAAATTTTTAGCGCATGGGGCAACATGGACTAACAAAGTCGGGATCTTTTCTAAACTAAACTAGCAAGGAAGCTAAAGAGAGTTAGCTACTCGGAAAAGAGGTTATACCTAACTTGAACTCCTTCTTCTTGAAACCTTTGTAGGGGTTGATGGTGCTATCCTCGTCGCCTTCTTCCGTCAAAGATGGATCCACCTGATGGTTCAACCTTCGGGTTCTTTCTCGAACTTTGAGTGAACTAGGATCTTTGGCTTGCTAAACCTCTAACCCTAGAGTGAGTAGAGAGTGGCTTTGGGGTGTTTTTATCTCAAGAATATGGATTCTCAATACATGAGAAGGGAGCTCCTTGAACTAGAGGAGGAGGAAGAAGAAGAGAGGAGAGAGAAGTGTTATGATAGAATGAGCAATTCTTTTCATTTTACAACCATAACTAAAATGAAAAGAATTATCAAATTAACAATAATAATAAAAATGAAATAGTTGATGGATGGTTTGGAATGACCATTACCATTACATTCATTAAATGGTTTTGCTAGAATCAAAGAGCATCTTTGATATGTAATGATGATGGTCAAACTTTCAACCATGGTCAACTAGTCAACCTTGGTCAACAAGTCAACAAACCCAACCATGACACAATTTCATTTAATTAATATTATTAATTGATATATCATAAATTCATTAGGGTTTGGAAAAAGACGACTGTCAACTGTGCATACGCACCCGTTCCGAAACCCTAATGAAAATCCTCTTCCTCCGCCTCAATCAACTGTGCATACACACCCGCATTCTTGTTCCGAGGAACATGAATACTAAGAGATAAAATCAACCCCAAAACATATACCAGTGTCTGGCTCAAACTAGAGCCTGCTAGTAATATCTGTCCGGACTCCAAACGTGCACAAGTGCGCGGATGAGAACGAACCCTGTCGCAAAACCATGCGACCTCTACTCTGTTTTGCCCAGAGGCGAATAGCCCTCTGTGTGGGACTCTAAAGACTCGACACTACGCTGGCAGTGAGTTTAACCACAGACCGCAAGCGGCACTAGCTGTGCGTAACGGTCCCCAGGTAGATGCCGATAAGAAGACTGACGAGGTGAACCCCATCTGAACTCCTACTGAGTCTGAATGTGACAGTCTCCGTACAGTCCGGTCTGTTCGTCTGATACATCGCATGTCGGGCCTAGGGGGCGGTAAACGTCAGTCCCCTAATAGCGGTACAAGTCGTGTCGGAGTAAAGCCCAAAACACCCTGAGATAACACTGGAAACCTACCAGTATATCTCGCTTGCCCTGGCCAGGGACTACTCGTGTAATGGCTCTCCTAGACACAGCGCGATGTCAACCCCCAATACCGGGAGAGACGAATCCTGTCTAACCGTCACTGCCTCCAAGTGCTTCGGGACTGCACCCAACTACCACCTGTTTGCACGACTCCTTTGAGCCGTGGTAGGGTGGTAATCAAAATACAGTGGGAACACACTCGAGGCGAAGTGCCAGTGTCAAGTCAGCGGACTAAGCTGTACTCATGTCACCTGGGAACTGATAACTGACGATAGGTATAATACCAACTTGTCAGTTCCCGACGAGTCCTGTCCAGTGTACTCGTAACCTAACGAGCACCCGCATACTATCTCAAGTACGACGTACTGACGGCTGTGGGACAGACCGTCTCCCACACTGGGATGAGAAGCGTATGCGCCAGTCTACTCCGGAGTATCGATGCCCTGTCTCGATAGTCCTGCGACTAGGGACCTATATAAGGATGTGCTTATAGATTACCCAGCCCCCACTAGTGTGACTGCCATCACAACGCTGGTAATCAAGCAAAGATCCTAAGGGCTCCACTAATGCGTACAGGTGATATGATAAAATAAACACATGTACACATTGAAGTAGAAACAAACCAAGTAGCATACTACTATTTTGAGCAAGATTGTATATACAAGGTGAATATCCCAAGCTTCCATTAAGTAATATACAAACCAGTATGATACAGTAATGGCTCTAGGGCATATACACTAACAATCTCCTGTTAGTTGTATGTATGCCCTAGAGGCCAGTATTGTACAGATGATGTTTATTATATTGGATGCTTGGACATATATAGAGATGACTTTCTTGCTCGACATGATAGTATGCTATCTGGTTGCTCTTTATCTTAACATGTACACTAGTCTCTTTATACTGTCTTATAGTTACATGTTGGTAAAGCCCTTAGGATTTGTACTTGACTACCTGGACTATGATGCAGATCATACTAGTGGGGACATGGTAGTCCATAAGTACATCCTTCAAGGTCCCTAGTCGTGGGTGTAACGAGACGGGGCATCGATATACCAGTGTAGACTAGCGTATACGCTTCTCGACCCATGAGATGGGCGATGGATGATCCCATATCCATTGGTGTTTGACATCAGAGATGGTGTACGGGTGCTCAGTGGAGACTGGGTACACTGGACGGACTCGCCGAGAACTCCCAGATGGTATTATACCTCACGTCAGATGGCAGTTCTCAGGTGACACTTGTACAGGTTAATCTGTAGACCCGAGATCGTCATAGAGTCTTGTGTGATTCCCACTGTGCTTTGATCTCCACCTTACCACGTCCATGAGGGCGTGCAAAACGGTGGTCTTTGGGTACAGTCCCGTATCACATGGAGGCAATGAGCGATAGGAGGGGTTTCGTCTCTCCCGGTATTGGGAGTTGATGTTGCGCTGTGCTCGATTGGCCGTAGCAGGGAAGTCCCTGGCCAGGGCTGATCAGAGATTTACCGGTAAGTGTTACCAGTAGTTTCTCGACCCGTTACGAGCCTCACATCGGCACGACTTATCGGGTTATTGGGGTCTGACGTTTACCACCCCTAGACTTGATATGCGACATATCAGACAAAGAGACCGGACTGTACGGTAAGTGTTACTGGTCGGATTCGCAAGAGTGTGAGCGGGCTAGCTCGTCGATCTTCTGATCGCTCAATACCCGGGTGGCCGTTACGTTTAGCAGACCGCTTGCGGCTTGTGGGTGCATGATATGATCATCATCTGCTACCGGCGTATTGACGAGTCTTTAGAGTCCTACACAGAGGTTTCCTGGTTCAAGCAAAACGAAATAGGAGTGCATATGAGATATGTGCGGGACCGAGAATAATGCATGTATGTGATACCGTATTTGATTCTCGTGATTAATGTTTCGATTGGTTGTATATGATATAACCTAGTTATCGAATCGAAGATCGATTCGATAAGTCGATACATTGAATACTAGTCGGTTATGTGCGACATGACCGGATCATTGAATCAAGTGTTGATTTAATGATTTAATGTATAATTATATATTTGATATATTACTTTGCATTAACTAGTATTGGTTCACTTTAAACGGATTTTTCTAACTTGAATTACACATTGTATATGTGATATACTTTTGTGCACTTATATGTATCATGTTTGATGATGCATGTAGTTTTGGCTTTGTGTAAAGAATGCAACCATGGTTATGAGAGTGGTTAGGGTTTAAGATTTATTCTCTTATTATTAAATCCATTTATTATTTATTAAATGGATTTATGGAAACAAAAGGGTTTCATTTTATCATGAAGTGTGGTGAAGCTTCATGAAGCTTTTAGTAATGATGCCATTTTGTCTCCTTGCTTAAACCTAACCACTCCCACTAACCATGGTCAATTCTCTACACTTGACCATGGTTAGAAGATGATAAGAATTCCTTTATTATTCATTTTAGAAATAACTTATCATAAGAATTCTATCATCTTCTTCTTCTTATTCTTCTTCTTCAAGCTTGCTACTTTAATGGCAACTTGAGATCTTGTGAGATAAATCCAATTCTAAAGTGAACCCACCTCCTATTTCTTCACCCTCTACCTCTTGCCAAGTTGTTTTGGGTGTTTACTTCACAAGTTTCACAAGTTTGTGAAGTCGGAGCTTGAACTTGCGATGCCTCGAGGTAGATCGTCTTTGACACAAAGCCGACGACCTAGCTTGCCCGTTTCTCCGATGAAGCCAAAGTTTGAGTTTGGGAATCGAGATGGACAGCGAGAGGATGCCTTCATGGAGCCAAGGAAGAGGATTACCGGATCTACAAAGGTTGTAGCATCTAACCTATAGTTAATTTGTTAACTAGTTTTTTATTTCGCCTAGAATTCTAGCAACGATCCGTAGTCTAGGGTTTCTCGGCACCATATTTTTGAAAATGGGCATGGTTGATGCCTTGTGAGACCTCTATAGGATGCCTAGGAACCCTACAGTGGTATCAGAGCTAAGCTAGAGCCTTAGGCGAAGTCTAGACGGAGTTTGAAGTCCGGACGAACCCGAAACCCATATACCCATGAGCTCTCTGGAAATTTTCTAAAATCTGGGATTTTTTAATATTAAAAATGTCTAAAAAATTCAGTAAAGAATTATAAGAATTACGATGCAAAATATTTCACATGAACATTTCCTTAAGCCGCGGAACCGCGGCAGAAGCATGGCTTCTGCCGCTGTTCAGCACTCAAAAGGTGACGTCAGCTATACTTAATTGCACAGTAATTCCTGATAAATTCTACTGAGTTTTCTGGATATTTTTAAATTGACTCTAAGATTGAGTGCTCTGGGGTTAAATTGGGAATCGACGATTCGATCGGAATATCAAACTTTGTCTAAGTGTTTTTCCAGATAACTGTAGAATATGTTAAAGAGTTCGACCGGATATAAATACCCAAGTTTTCCCCTGCCGGAATAATTCCAAGTGTTGGATTTTTCTGTGATTAAAAGACGTTCTGAGTAGTGCAAGTAACGCGATGGTCCCTTTAGAAGACAACAAACCTTAACTCGATTATGTGACCGTCTTGAACTGCCCTTTGAACCTTCGGGTTTGGGGGAGTACGGCGTGCCACATGTGAGGCGTTGGCTTGACCCTTCTACGGCTGGACCGTTGGTACTGAGGTATGAAGTGAATGTCTTTGAACCTATTTCATGTGTTGATCGGTGTCGGGAAAACTTGGGTGTTCGAATGTTCGATCGGAAAGTTTGATATATTCTATTTATCCGGAATTGGATACAATAATTGGAATTCACAAACAGTTATGAGATAACTGGATGAATGTTATAAATCTAGCAGTTTAGTCCCATACGATATTGAAAAGAGTTTTCGATAATGAGACTAAAATGCGGGGTTTGTAACTGTTAGGCATGTGATGTCTAAAGAGGTTGCGGATTCCAACTGTTGCAGTTTTACACTTTCTTTTCTGTGACCGTAAGTGTAATATGTGAATCGCCGGTTTCGTTGCTATATGTCAACGACAATTGGGGTATGCATACTTACTTACGTTGATGACATGTGATGTTATGTATTGCTGGATATGTTATATTGGATCGTCGTGTTCGAATAGCCGGGGTTTTTTATGTGAGATGAGTGTTTTTCATTTTCATTCATGTAAAAACTTGTATGTAATATTCTTTTATTTGGGGCACTTCCAGGTAGCGGAAGTTGTCACCCTTTGTATATTATTTACTTTTCCGCATTAGGATAGACCCAAGGAGGGGAGCACAAGTAACCGGGTTCTGGGGTCCCGTGGGAGACCAACTCGAGGAGTCGAGTCCGGGTCTCCTAACCCTAGAATTGGCAGGGTTGCTTGCCGCTCTCGTAGGGGTCTAGGGGTGTGGGATTGGCTATTCATCACGACCGTGGAATCCGTGTTTTATACTGGCTCGTATTGAAAACACGGACGTCCTAGTATATCCAATATTTCATATGTTTATTCTGTTGCGATATCTGAGTTGTGACTCTGTGATGGATATAGTATATAGTATATATGATATATTATATAGACGTTACTTATGTTTTACACCCGCGCTAGCCCTGCCCTGCTCTGTCGTTAGTTACCTAACCTAACGGTGCACGAGGGGACATCGAGGCGAATGCGGATGGCATAAGTGTACGTCATATCTATCTGTGATGTTTAGGTATTTAAATGATGGGACTTCATTAATGTGATTAATGAAAGATAAGAAACCTAAGATGTTGTGGAATCGAATTTTAAAATAAAACAGGTAGCTACAGTTCTTGCTCTGCACAGCGATATATATGATATATCCCGCACATTATTCGATGAGGAAAGGACCGAGATCCCTTCACCGGGAGTGACTCCTTTAGCAATAACTGGCAGATGCTACACACTCGGTATGCTTTTGACTGCTTTTGGGTTTTTGCTTTGCACAGCGATATATATGATATATCCCGCACCTTATTCGATGAGGAAAGGACCGAGATCCCTTTGCCGGGAGTGACACCTTTAGCAAAACTAGAAAAGCCTCAAAATCACTCCATTTCAAAACTTCATTTGATTCTACAAGAATATAAAGTTCATTACGCAAAGGGTTTTCTTGAAAACCTGACGTAGCCCTCCGTCATTTCAGATAAGTAATAGTTAGTATTCGTGCTGCGTTTGTTGACTCAGTCAAGGCGTAGTGTGCGGTAGCTGATTACTATTTATCTGTTTTTGCATATGATGCAGATTGGATTAGGGTAGTCGTGCGGCCTTGTTGACTTAGTCAAGGGTCGTGCGAGTGGGTTTAATTCAATCAGGAAATGACGGGTTGAACTTTACTTGCGGTCTATGGTTTGTTGACTCAGTCAAGGTCATAGATCGCCTGGGGCAAAATATTATCGGGAATTTCAAGTGTTGAAATTTGCAATGAGATTGCATACCTTCTATGAGATAGTTGGATCCCGATACCCACTGCGAGTAATTGTTACTCCTGGGAGAGTTTTATACATTACAATTAGCCGATCAAGTAGGTGTCTAGAAAGGTGTTAACGAGGTTACGCCTCTGGGAAAATGAGGTTTACATTAATTAGGTTCGTGCGAAAGCACGGGGGACCTCCCTCAAAGTACCGACACTGGCCTGGCTGAAAGATTGGCGAACTTGTAGTGTGTAATTAATCCCGGCTAGTCTTTCCTTTTAGGGTTTGAAGGAAGATTTGATAAAAAGCAGTGGGAGCCATACTGATTAGATAAGATAATAACCAATCTGATCTTGCACGAGCATACGCTAAAGTGTTTTCTTCTCTCTCTCTCCAGGTAGCGACCATTTCATGCCTTAATAAAGATAATAATATGGATGTATTGACCGAACCCGTATGTTATACTGTGCAGGGGAACGTTGGACCCGTTCTGTCTTATAAATGTTATAAGACTGAACAGGAAACAGGAGAATATCTGGATTCTCACACCGCCCAAACGGAGAACATGCATGTTGATGCATCATCTTCGGGTGTGTTTGTCATTGAGAACTGTTTCTCAGTTCACCCTACGTCCTGGGTATTAGATACCGGGTCAGGATCCCACATATGTAAGATGTTACATGGGCTACGAAAAGGTAGAGAACTGAGGAAATGTGAACATTCCATTCATGTACGGAATGGGGCAAATGTTGCAGCCAAAGCAGTTGGCATATATCACCTGGTATTACCAAATGGTGATACACTAGTCCTGAATGAGTGCTATTATATACCGAACATGATGTGCAACATTATATCAGTTTCTTTATTAAGTAAAGAAGGTTATAATTTTGTAGTAAAGGATAATGTTATGAACATATTCCTAGATCAAAGGTTGATTGCATCAGGCTCGCTACATAATGGCATATTCATTCTCAATCAAAATACAGTCTTCAATATACAAAACACACACAAAAGGAAAAGCTCAGAAATGAACGAATCCTTCTTGTGGCACTGTAGACTTGGCCATATCAATGAGACACGACTAGCTAAGTTGCATAAGAACGGATATTTGAATTCATTCGAATTATCATCTTATGACACTTGCCATTCATGTCTCAAAGGAAAAATGACCAAAACTCCGTTTAAAGGACACGGAGAAAGAGTTACTGAACTCTTGGGACTGGTGCATAGTGATGTATGCGGTCCAATGTCTACACACGCCAGAAATGGTTCTTCCTACTTCATTACATTCACTGACGATCTCTCTAGATACGGGCATGTGTTCCTGTTGAAACACAAGTCTGAAGCTTTTGAGAAATTCAAAGAATATAAGCACGAGGTAGAGAACCAAACGGGCAAAACTATTAAGGTTCTTCGATCTGATCGAGGAGGTGAATACTTAAGCAGTGAATTCCTGGATTATCTAAAAGAGAATGGGATTCTCTCTCAGCTTACTCCTCCTTATACACCACAGCACAACGGTGTATCGGAACGAAGGAATCGCACCCTATTAGATATGGTGCGTTCAATGATGAGTAATGCTGAGTTACCTATTTCCTTTTGGGGGTATGCGCTTGAGACAGCCATATACCTATTGAATCTGGTTCCGTCTAAATCTGTACCTACCACACCATATGAGATATGGAGTGGGAAGAGACCATATTTTAAGCGAATTAAGATATGGGGTTGTACGGCCTATGTCAAAAAGCAAAATCCGGACAAAATCGAGGCACGATCAGTCCTTTGCAAGTTTGTGGGATATCCTAAGAATTCTCAAGGATATTTTTTCTACCAAGCTGAGGAACAAAGAGTGTTTGTTGCTCAACATGCCACCTTTTTGGAAAGGGAATTTCTTGCAAAAGAAATTCATGGCAAAGAGGTAGAGCTGGAAGAGGTTCCAGCACCACAAACTGCAACTGACAATTTAGTAGAACCAGAGGATTCAGTGGTGCCCGACGTACCCCAGCCTCTCCGCCGATCTAGTAGGGTTTCTCGTCCACCTGAGAGATACTATGGTTTTCTCATTGATGGTGGAAGTGAGGATTGCATCATGGAGGATGATGACCCAACTAGCTTTGAGCAGGCCATCACGAGTGGGGACTCAATGAAATGGCTGGATGCTATGCGGTCCGAGATGGATTCCATGTACACCAACAAAGTATGGACTTTGGAAGTTGCTCCTGAAGGGATAAAACCCATTGGGAGCAAGTGGATCTTTAAGAAGAAACTTGGTGTAGATGGGAAAGTGGAGACTTTCAAAGCTAGACTTGTAGCAAAGGGTTTTCGTCAAAGACCAGGTGTGGACTATGACAAGACCTTTTCTCCAGTGGCTATGCTTAAATCCATCCGGATCATGCTTGCCATCGCTGCATATCATGATTACGAAATCTGGCAAATGGATGTTAAGACCGCCTTTCTAAACGGTGATTTAGAAGAGTGCGTGTACATGACTCAGCCAGAGGGCTTCGTAGACAGTGGGAGCAGCGGGAAGGTGTGCAAGCTGCTTAAATCCATTTATGGATTAAAGCAAGCATCGCGGAGTTGGAACATCTGCTTTGACGTCGTTATCAAAGAGTTTGATTTCGTCAAAAATCCAGATGAACCTTGCATCTACAGGAAGGTGGCAGAGAGTAAGGTTGTCTTCCTCGTATTGTACGTGGACGATATACTCTTGATAGGAAATGATATTCCTATGCTGCAATCGGTCAAGCTCTTCTTATCACAAAGATTCTCAATGAAAGATCTTGGTGATGCCTCCTGCATATTGGGAATTAGGATCTATAGAGATAGATCCAAAAGGATTTTGGGATTGTCTCAATCCAGGTACATTGACACCATACTAAAGAGGTTTAGTATGGAAGAGTCCAAGCGTGGGAACTTGCCCACGATCTCTGGAGTCACTCTCTCCAAAGAGATGTCTCCCAAGACTGATTTGGAGAGAGCTCGCATGCAAGGTATACCCTATGCTTCGACAGTAGGCTCTATCATGTATGCGATGCTATGTACCAGACCCGATGTAGCATACTCACTAAGTATAGTGTGCAGGTATCAAGCTGATCCTGGAGAGAGTCACTGGACAGCTGTGAAGAGCATTCTCAAGTACTTGCGAAGGACTAGAGATATGTTCTTGGTGTATGGTAACGGAGAACTCCAAGTGGAGTCCTTTACCGATTCGAGCTTCCAGAGTGATAAGGACGACTCTAAGTCGCAGTCGGGCTTTGTCTTTACCCTTTACGGAGGGGCGGTTAGCTGGAAGAGTTCCAAGCAGGAAACCGTGGCAGACTCGACGATGGAGGCTGAATACATCGCTGCCAACGATGCTGCCAAAGAGGCTGTCTGGATCAAGAAGTTCATTACTGAACTTGGAGTGGTTCCATCCATTAAGCATCCAATACCTTTGTATTGCGATAACAATGGAGCGGTGGCTTTGGCCAAGGAACCCAGGTCCCATCAGCGATCCAGGCATATTCTGAGGCGGTATCACCTGATCCGAGAGATAGTTGATCGCCGGGAGATCGAGGTCAGGAGGGTAGACACGAAGAACAACACGGCGGATCCACTCACGAAGGCCATTCCCCAGACACAGTTTGAGAGACTTTTCGGGATGCTGGGTATGCGATACTACAGCAGCTGGCCCTAGTGCAAGTGGGAGATTGTTAGTTGTATGTATGCCCTAGAGGCCAGTATTGTACAGATGATGTATATTATATTAGATGCTTGGACATATATAGAGATGACTTTCTTGCTCGACATGATAGTATGCTATCTGGTTGCTCTTTATCTTAACATGTACACTAGTCTCTTTATACTGTCTTATAGTTACATGTTGGTAAAGCCCTTAGGATTTGTACTTGACTACCTGGACTATGATGCAGATCATACTAGTGGGGACATGGTAGTCCATAAGTACATCCTTCAAGGTCCCTAGTCGTGGGTGTATCGAGACGGGGCATCGATATACCAGTGTAGACTAGCGTATACGCTTCTTGACCCATGAGATGGGCGATGGATGATCCCATATCCATTGGTGTTTGACATCAGAGATGGTGTACGGGTGCTCAGTGGAGACTGGGTACACTGGACGGACTCGCCGAGAACTCCCAGATGGTATTATACCTCACGTCAGATGGCAGTTCTTAGGTGACACTTGTACAGGTTAGTCTGTAGACCCGAGATCGTCACAGAGTCTTGTGTGATTCCCACTGTGCTTTGATCTCCACCTTACCACGTCCATGAGGGCGTGCAAAACGGTGGTCTTTGGGTACAGTCCCGAGTCACATGGAGGCAATGAGCGATAGGAGGGGTTTCGTCTCTCCCGGTATTGGGAGTTGATGTTGCGCTGTGCTCGATTGGCCGTAGCAGGGAAGTCCCTGGCCAGGGCTGATCAGAGATTTACCGGTAAGTGTTACCAGTAGTTTCTCGACCCGTTACGAGCCTCACATCGGCACGACTTATCGGGTTATTGGGGTCTGACGTTTACCACCCTTAGACTTGATATGCGACATATCAGACGAAGAGACCGGACTGTACGGTAAGTGTTACTGGTCGGATTCGCAGGAGTCTGAGCGGGCTAGCTCGTCGATCTTCTGATCGCTCAATACCCGGGTGGCCGTTATGTTTAGCAGACCGCTTGCGGCTTGTGGGTGCATGATATGATCATCATCTGCTACCGGCGTATTGACGAGTCTTTAGAGTCCTACACAGAGGTTTCCTGGTTCAAGCAAAACGAAATAAGAGTGCATATGAGATATGTGCGGGACCGAGAATAATGCATGTATGTGATACCGTATTTGATTATCGTGATTAATGTTTCGATTGGTTGTATATGATATAACCTAGTTATCGAATCGAAGATCGATTCGATAAGTCGATACATTGAATACTAGTCGGTCATGTGCGACATGACCGGATCATTGAATCAAGTGTTGATTTAATGATTTAATGTATAATTATATATTTGATATATTACTTTGCATTATCTAGTATTGGTTCACTTTAAACGGATTTTTCTAACTTGAATTACACATTGTATATGTGATATACTTTTGTGCACTTATATGTATCATGTTTGATGATGCATGTAGTTTTGGCTTTGTATAAAGAATGCAACCATGGTTATGAGAGTGGTTAGGGTTTAAGATTTATTCTCTTATTATTAAATCCATTTATTATTTATTAAATGGATTTATGGAAACAAAAGGGTTTCATTTTATCATGAAGTGTGGTGAAGCTTCATGAAGCTTTTAGTAATGATGCCATTTTATCTCCTTGCTTAAACCTAACCACTCCCACTAACTATGGTCAATTCTCTACACTTGACCATGGTTAGAAGATGATAAGAATTCCTTTATTATTCATTTTAGAAATAACTTATCATAAGAATTCTATCATCTTCTTCTTCTTATTCTTCTTCTTCAAGCTTGCTACTTTAATGGCAACTTGAGATCTTGTGAGATAAATCCAATTCTAAAGTGAACCCACCTCCTATTTCTTCACCCTCTACCTCTTGCCAAGTTGTTTTGGGTGTTTACTTCACAAGTTTCACAAGTTTGTGAAGTCGGAGCTTGAACTTGCGATGCCTCGAGGTAGATCGTCTTTGACACAAAGCCGACGACCTAGCTTGCCCGTTTCTCCGATGAAGCCAAAGTTCGAGTTTGGGAATCGAGATGGACAGCGAGAGGATGCCTTCGTGGAGCCAAGGAAGAGGATTACCGGATCTACAAAGGTTGTAGCATCTAACCTATAGTTAATTTGTTAACTAGTTTTTTATTTCGCCTAGAATTCTAGCAGCGATCCGTAGTCTAGGGTTTCTCGGCACCATATTTTTGAAAATTGGCATGGTTGATGCCTTGTGAGACCTCTATAGGATGCCTAGGAACCCTACATCTCCCACTTGCACTAAGGCCATGTACTGGCGTATCGAAGACCTATCATCTCGATCAGCCGCTCGAACTGAGTCTGGGGCAGGGCCTTGGTGAATGGATCTGCAGTGTTTTCTTCTGAAGCAACTCTCCGAACCTCGATCTCCTTGCGATCCACGATCTCTCTGATCAGGTGATACCGCCTCAAGATGTGTCTGGATCTCTGATGGGACCTGGGTTGCTTCGCTAAAGCTATAGCCCCGTTGTTGTCGCAATACAGAGGTATTGGATCAACAATGGACGGAACCACCTGAAGTTCTTTCAAGAACTTCCTCATCCAGACAGCTTCTTTTGCGGCATTAGATGCAGCGATGTTTTCCGCTTCCATCGTCGAGTCTGCAACGGTTTCCTGTTTGGAACTCTTCCAACACACCGCCCCTCCATTGAGGGTAAAGACAAAACCCGACATGGACTTGGAATCATCCTTGTCACTCTGGAAGCTGGAGTCAGCAAAGGCCTCGATCTGGAGGTCTTTTCCGCCATACACCAAGAACATCTCCTTAGTCCTTCTCAGGTACTTGAGAATGTTCTTTACCGCTATCCAGTGTTTCTACCCAGGGTTTGACTGATATCGGCTTACCACACTCAGTGCATAAGCTACATCCGGTCTGGTACACAACATCGCATACATTATAGAGCCTACCGCAGAAGCGTAGGGTATAATAGACATGCGATCCCTCTCCAAATCAGTCTTGGGAGACATCTCTTTAGAGAAGGTGATCCCGTGACAAGCCGGTAGGTTACCGCGCTTGGAATCTTCCACACTGAATCTTTTCAGTATGGTGTCGATGTACCTGGACTGTGAAAGTCCTAATATCCTCTTGGATCTATCACGATGGATCCGGATCCCCAGGATGTATGAGGCATCACCCAGGTCTTTCATGGAGAACCTGCGCGACAAGAACCCCTTGACAGATTGTAGCATAGAAATGTCATTTCCTATTAAGAGAATGTCATCCACGTATAAAACGAGGAATACTATAGTTCTCGCTACAAATCTACTATAGATGCATGGTTCATCTGGATTTTTGATAAAGCCAAATTCCTTGACCGTCTCATCAAAATAGATGTTCCAACTCCGCGATGCCTGCTTTAGTCCATAGATGGACTTAAGCAACTTGCACACCTTTCCGCTGCTCCCACTCTGAATGAAACCCTCTGGCTGGTCCATATAGACACACTCCTCTAAATTTCCATTTAGAAAAGCGGTTTTTACGTCCATCTGCCAAATCTCATAATCGTGGAAGGCAGCAATGGCAAGAAGGATCCGAATGGATTTCAGCATAGCCACTGGAGAAAAGGTTTCGTCATAGTCCAAACCAGGTCTTTGACGAAAACCCTTTGCAACAAGTCTAGCTTTATAGGTCTCAACCTGTCCGTCTACACCAATCTTCCTTTTGAAGATCCACTTGCATCCTACGGGTTTTACCCCTTCTGGAGCAATGTCCAACGTCCATACTTTGTTGGTGTACATGGACTCCATTTCGGTCCGCATTGCATCCAGCCATTTTACCGAGTCAATGCTCTGAACGGCCTGCTGGAAGCTAGTAGGCTCATCATAATCTATGATGCAATCCTCTCTATCCCCGTCTATGAGAAAACCGTAGTATCTCTCGGGCGGATGAGACTGCCAACTACTTCTGCGGAGCGGCATAGGAATGTCCTGTTCTTTTGAACCCTCTGGTTCCTCTTAGCTTTCAGTAATAGCTCGTGGTTATGGAATTTCTTCCAGTTCTACTGTGCTCCCACTTATCTGGTTTTCCAAAAACTCAGTTTCCAAGAAGTAGGCATGACGAGAAACAAAAACCTTTTGTTCCTCTTCGCAGTAGAAGAAATATCCCTTGGAGTTCTTTGGATATCCTACGAACTTGCACTGTACTGAGCGTGCCTCGAGCTTGTCCGCATGCTGCTTTTTGACAAAAGCCGGACTTCCCCATGTCTTAATGTGACTGAGATGGGGCCTCTTCCCACACCACATTTCATATGGTGTGGTAGACACAGTCTTAGTGGGAACTCGGTTCAAAAGGTATGCAGCCGATTCTAGTGCATACCCCCAGAATGATCGCGGTAACTCAGCGTTACTCATCATGGATCGTACCATATCCAATAGGGTCCGGTTCCGTCTCTCCGATACACCGTTATGTTGCGGAGTGTATGGAGGAGTAAGCTGAGAGAGAATTCCATTCTCTTTTATGTAATTCAGGAACTCGGCACTTAAGTATTCTCCACCTCGATCCGATCTTAGAATCTTGATACTTTTGCCGGTTTGTTTTTCTACTTCATTCTTATATTCCTGGAACTTTTCAAAAGCTTCGGACTTATGTTTCATTAAGAAGACATAACCGTACCTTGAAAAATCATCCATAAAAGTAATGAAGTAAGAATAACCGCTTCGCGCATGTATAGACATTGGACCGCACACGTCGCTGTGTACGAG
Source organism: Agapanthus africanus (assembly GCA_030015575.1). NCBI lineage: Eukaryota > Viridiplantae > Streptophyta > Magnoliopsida > Asparagales > Amaryllidaceae > Agapanthus > Agapanthus africanus. The sequence continues at coordinate 63,634,054 of JASDDO010000029.1, forward strand.
TCCCAAGAGCTCGCTTGCTCTTACTCCGTGTCCAGTAAACGGAGTCTTTGTCATCTTTCCTTTGAGACAGGATTGACAAGTGGCATACGATTGATATTCGAATTGATCCAAATATCCTTCTGTATGTAACTTAGTCAACCTTCTCTCATTGATGTGACCCAGTCTACAATGCCATAAGAAAGTCTGATTGAAATCTGGAGACTTTCTTTTGTGTGTATTCTGGACATTGAAAATCTGTGGTTGGTTTAATACATATATACCATTGCTTAGTGTACCTGACCCAATCAGAACTTGATTAAGGTGAATGTTTACAACATTACTTACAAACGCAAATTCATAACCTTCTTTTGAAACCAAAGATACAGAAATGATATTACAAGTTGCGTTGGGTACAAAAAAAGCAATTACGCAAAACCAAAACATGTCCATCTGACATTCCCAGGTGATAGTCCCCCACGGCTTTAGGATCCATACTAGCTCCGTTCGCAACTCTGAGGGTCATGTCACCTGCTTTCAAAACCCTAAGGTTTCTCAACGCCTGCAAAGAATTACAGATATGAGATCCTGATCCGGTATCCAATACCCAGGAAGTAGAGTTTATCGAAAGACAGTTTTCAATAACATACACACCTGAAGCTGAAGCCGCAACCTGCTTCAGTTCCTGTGTCCTGGCCTTCCATGCCCTGCAATCTTTCTTCCAGTGTCCACTCTTTTGACAATAGAAGCATTCTTCTTTACCCACAAGCTTCCCCGCTATCTTTGTTGCCTTTTCCTTTCCCTTCTTATCCACTTTACTAACACCGCCCCTTGGTTTGGCGGGGGCTTTCTTCTTCTTTCCCTTGGCTTTCGCCTTGGACCTAGAAGAAGAAGATCCTCCTACAAACAAAGTGTGTGTTTCCCTACCTTTCTGTAGGGTGCCCTCTGCGCTCCTCAGCATGTTGAGGAGTTCTGAAAGTTCAACTTCTTTTTCTTGTAAGTTGAAGTTCAGTATAAACTGGGCGTAAGTGGAAGGAAGGGACAGGAGAATCAAGTCCGTATAGAGCTCACTCTCCAACGTGGTCCCAAGTTCTGCGAGCTCCTCAATGTAGCCAATCATCTTAAGCACGTGTTCCGCTACCGATGATCCGACGGCCAACTTTGTCGAAAACAACTTTTTCGACACTTCGTATCTTGCGATACGAGACTGCTCTCCATACAGTTCTTTTGTATGGAGAAATATGGATTCCAGGTCCATATTCTCGTGCCTCCACTGATGTTCGTTGTCCATAGAGGCAAGCACGAGGCACTTGGCCTTCGCGCAATCAATCTCCCAAGTCTTACGGATTTCCTTATCCGCGACGCTGGAGGTGGGACCTGGGACGGGCGGAGCTTTGGTGGTAAGAAGATACCCCAGCTTGTCGTAAGTGATTGCCATTCTGACATTCCTGAGCCAATTTTGTAGTCTGGCCCTGTCAATATGTTTTTATCTAGAAGTAACTTAAGTCCAGTCATGTCGATTGGTCGCTGCAATTAGGAGAGAGAGAAGAAACACTCAGCACGATGCTCTTGCAAGTTTAGAATGGTTTTTAATTTGTCTAAACAGGATGGCTCCCACTGTCTCTCGAATCCCTCCTCAAACCATAAAGGAAGAATTAGTCGTGATCAATCCCACCGCACATTACTTGCTTAACCGTTCAGCCAGGCCAGTGTCGGTACTTCGAGGGAGGTTTTCCAACGCTTTCACGAAGTTCCTTAATTTAAGAACCTCTTTTCCCTGGCGGCGTAGCCCCGCTAACACCTTTCTAGACACCTACTAGGTTTATAGCATTAATCGTTTAGTGAGAAATTTCCCGAGGAGTAGCATATACTCACAGTAGGATCGGGATCCAAATATCATCGTGTGACAAAAATGAAGGAATCCTACCATAATCATCACACTCCAAATGGTATGCAAATCTAGCAAGTTTCAGTACTTATGAAACTCCCGATGTGGATTTTTGCCCCATGCTCTTATGACCTTGACTTTGGCCAAGAAATCATAAGTCACATGTCAAGTTCTACCTGTCGTTATCCAGGTTAATTTGAATCCACCCGTACCTACCCTGGACTTTGGCCAACAAGGCAGTATGACTGTTCCAAATCAACACATCTATCTATGCTGCACATGAATACCCAATAGCTACCAATCACTATGCCTTGACTTTGGCCAACAAACACAGCTTGAATACTATTGACTATTCATGTGAAACGATGGAGGGATACGAATGGCTTTGGCTAAACCGTGAACGTAGTGAACTTGATATGATCGATGTAACAAGATAGCTTTTAAAAGGAGTGGCTCAAGCTCCGCATTTAAAAGTTAGTTTTGATAAGAACCGAGTGGGTTTTCGAAAGTGTTCCAACGACTTTAGCTTGGTTTATTATCTTGCATTAGTTCTTTTAATGCGTGATATTCTTGCATTAGTTCTTTTAATGCGTCCCATCATTTAATCCTACCATTGCAGAAAACAACCAAAATATGACGTACGCTTATGCCATTCGCATTCGCCACAGGGCCCCGTCATCACCCGTTAGGTTACTTAACTAACGACAGAGCGGGGGCTGGGCTAGCGCGGCTGTAAAACATAAGCAACGCCTAAATAGTTATAAATATATAGCAATAATAGACATTACAGATCACAGATGAATACATTGGATATACTAGGAATCCGCAATCCTTTCGAGCCTGCAACGAAAAGCGGATTACACGGTCGCGGTGAATAGCCAATACCCCACCCAAGACTCCTACGGGTGCGGCAAACTACCCGCCAAGTACCCGAAGTGGAGCAACCTCCCTCATTGCCGTGAGTAGGCCACTCGGCACTTCGAGATACCCGGTAGTTTTTGCACCCCTCCATGGGTCTATCCTAGGAGCAAAAACAGTAAAAAGAATTATACAATGACGGCTACAACCCCGACCCGGTTATGCGTCCATACAAATAATAATATTACATCAATTTACATATTACATGAATGAAAGAAAAAGAAACACTCATCTCACATCCACCAAGGCAATTCACCCGCGACAGTCCAACGCATTCATATACACAAACCATCATCAAACACAGATCACAGAAATGTATAACCCCGACGAATCGACATATAGCGATTAGCCGACGTTCAATACATAAACATCACAGATATAACCATTATAGTCAAAGTGTAGTGAAGTTCGATAAAAAATACGGATTTATAGGCCCCCAAAAACAAATTTCTTTTCTGGAAAATCTGGGCACAAATAACCCATCTGAAAAATCCCAAAACCCTACCAGAAGAACACTGCACAAAACACGATCACGAGAGGAGCCAAAACGGCGGCGGTTCCGCGGCAAATGCATACCTATCGCCGCGGAACCGCGGCGGTTTGAGGGAATCAGGTGACCGTTTTTGGTGGGTGTTTTCACAAAACCCTTAGCCGATTTTAGGAGTAAAACTTTTTATTTTTAGAGCACAAAAAATTTCAACAGAAAGTTAGGGTTTTGATTTTCCGGTTTTTGCGATTTTTCCGATCGAACTTCCATACACTTTACTACTAAGCTAGTTTAAGTTTAGTTAGGCTCTGATACCACTGTAAGTCCACGTTGCCAACCCCGGTTCTTGCGGGGAGGCGGAAACGGTATAAAAATCAAATTTTTAGCGCATGGGGCAACATGGACTAACAAAGTCGGGATCTTTTCTAAACTAAACTAGCAAGGAAGCTAAAGAGAGTTAGCTACTCGGAAAAGAGGTTATACCTAACTTGAACTCCTTCTTCTTGAAACCTTTGTAGGGGTTGATGGTGCTATCCTCGTCGCCTTCTTCCGTCAAAGATGGATCCACCTTCGGGCTCTTTCTCGAACTTTGAGTGAACTAGGATCTTTGGCTTGCTAAACCTCTAACCCTAGAGTGAGTAGAGAGTGGCTTTGGGGTGTTTTTATCTCAAGGAGATGGATTCTCAACACATGAGAAGGGAGCTCCTTGAACTAGAGAAGGAGGAAGAAGAAGAGAGGAGAGAGAAGTGTTATGATAGAATGAGCAATTCTTTTCATTTTACAACCATAACTAAAATGAAAAGAATTATCAAATTAACAATAATAATAAAAATGAAATAGTTAATGGATGGTATGGAATGACCATTATCATTACATTCATTAAATGGTTTTGCTAGAATCAAAGAGCATCTTTGATATGTAATGATGATGGTCAAACTTTCAACCATGGTCAACTAGTCAACCTTGGTCAACAAGTCAACAAACCCAACCATGACACAATTTCATTTAATTAATATTATTAATTGATATATCATAAATTCATTAGGGTTTGGAAAAAGACGACTGTCAACTGTGCATACGCACCCGTTCCGAAACCCTAATGAAAATCCTCTTCCTCCGCCTCAATCAACTGTGCATACACACCCGCATTCTTGTTCCGAGGAACATGAATACTAAGAGATAAAATCAACCCCAAAACATATACCAGTGTCTGGCTCAAACCAGAGCCTGCTAGTAATATCTGTCCGGACTCCAAACGTGCATAAGTGCGCGGATGAGAACGAACCCTGTCGCAAAACCATGCGACCTCTTCTCTGTTTTGCCCAGAGGCGAATAGCCCTCTGTGTGGGACTCTAAAGACTCGACACTACGCTGGCAGTGGGTTTAACCACAGACCGCAAGCGGCACTAGCTGTGCGTAACGGTCCCCAAGTAGATGCCGATAAGAAGACTGACGAGGTGAACCCCATCTGAACTCCTACTGAGTCTGAATGTGACAGTCTCCGTACAGTCCGGTCTATTCGTCTGATACATCGCATGTCGGGCCTAGGGGGCGGTAAACGTCAGTCCTCTAATAGCGGTACAAGTCGTGTCGAAGTGAAGCCCAAAACACCCTGAGATAACACTGGAAACCTACCAGTATATCTCGCTTGCCCTGGCCAGGGACTACTCGTGTAATGGCTCTCCTAGACACAGCGCGATGTCAACCCCCAATACCGGGAGAGACGAATCCTGTCTAACCGTCACTGCCTCCAAGTGCTTCGGGACTGCACCCAACTACCACCTGTTTGCACGACTCCTTTGAGCCGTGGTAGGGTGGTAATCAAAATACAGTGGGAACACACTGGAGGCGAAGTGCCAGTGTCAAGTCAGCGGACTAAGCTATACTCATGTCACCTGGGAACTGATAACTGACGATAGGTATAATACCAACTTGTTAGTTCCCGACGAGTCCTGTCCAGTGTACTCGTAACCTAACGAGCACCCGCATACTATCTCAAGTATGACGTACTGACGGCTGTGGGACAGACCGTCTCCCACACTGGGATGAGAAGCGCATGCGCCAGTCTACTCCGGAGTATCGATGCCCTGTCTCGATAGTCCTGCGACTAGGGACCTGTATAAAGATGTGCTTATAGATTACCCAGCCCCCACTAGTGTGACTGCCATCACAACGCTGGTAATCAAGCAAAGATCCTAAGGGCTTCACTAATGCGTATAGGTGATATGATAAAATAAACACATGTACACATTGAAGTAGAAACAAACCAAGTAGCATACTTCTATTTTGAGCAAGATTGTATATACAAGGTAAATATCCCAAGCTTCCATTAAGTAATATACAAACCAGTATGATACAGTAATGGCCTCTAGGGCATATACACTAACACAGTCGAGTCCCCGACGAGGGGCGGTGGCCGGTCTCACAAGCCACTGGTGTTAGTTGGTTCACCTAAGATGTATACAGGTGCTCATTGGGTTATGAGTACACCGGACAGGACTCGCCGGGAACATGCTAGTTGGTCTTATACCTGACGTCAGATAGCAGTTCCCTGGTGACATGTGTACAGGTTAGTTCATCGACCTGAGATCGTCATTTGTCTTGTGTGAGTTCCCACTGTACTTTGATTACTACCGTACCACGCTCAAAGGAGACGTGCAAACAGGTTTTAGTTGGGTACAGTCCCGAGCCACATGGAGGCAGTGAGCGGATCTGCAGAGGTTCGTCTCTCCCGGTTTTGGGGTGAGGTCACGCTGTGTCTAGGAGAGCCCTTACACGAAGTCCTTGGCCAAGGCAGGAGATTTACTTGTAGCTATTCCAGTAGTATCTCAGGGTGTTCTGGGTTACACTCCGACACGACTTGTACCGCTTTTGGGGGTCTGACTTTTACCAACCTCCTAGGCCCGCCATGCGATGCCCATAGACGAACGAACCGGACTGTACGAATATTGTCACTGACAGGCTCAGTAGGTTGTCAGGATGAGTTCGCTCATCGACGTCCCTTTTGGTCAATACCTGGTAGCCCGTTACGTATGGCTAATACCTCTGACGTGCTTGTGGTTAAATCCACCGCGAAAGTGTTGACGAGTCTTTAGAGTCCCCCACAGACAATTGCTCAAGTTTCGGACGAAACGCTGTAGAGGCCGTATGGAGATATGGCAGGGTTCGATCAGATACATGCGGTATTGCACGGATCATGATCGGACAGAAAATACTAGCGGGCTTTGGTTTAAGCCGGATCCTAGTATTATACAGTGTAGATTTGTCTCTTTGCATTTGTATTCAGTGGGAATACAAATGCGGGTATGTATATACAGTAGAGGGGTTTCCTATAATTTATTACGGGATCAGTTTTATGAAGTTGCCAGTTTGCTTTCCGTTTCGGCCATTTTCCTTTGTATCTTTCCTTGGCTGAAAATTGGTGGAGGAGGGCTTATTTGCAATTGTGCAAATTAGCATTGTGGAGGGTGGTCTTTGCATATTGTTGCTTCATTATGGTTGCACCATCATTTGACTTTCTTTTAGTCATCATGGCTTGACTTGTGAAGTGATGATGGTTAATGGAGTGTTGGTTTTGTTTAGTGATCATTATATTTCATCATCATCTTTTTTCTCTCTCATGCATGATAGCCTTCTCTCTTCCTCTCCCTTGCATTAGTGTGGGTGTGGGGCTCCCTCATTCTCACACCCTTCACCATGATATGGCCGGCCAAGCTAAGGGGAGGGGGGCTGTCCAAAGATTTGGGAAGGGATTTTGATCTTTTCATGCTTGCAAAAATCCCCTTGTTCATCTCAAAAAGCTTTCATATCATTCCTCCACCAATACATGGCAACTTCAACCCCTAGAGACACATAGAGTTCTACACTTCATCTACAGCACTTCTTAGGCACGTCGGCTTGCCAACTTCGTACCCGAGTTGACTCGGTCCGGAGGTGGGAGCCCATAAAAGAAGCTGACGACGTGGTGCCCTTCCGGCGAGGAGGCGAAGATCGAAGATTCCGCGGGGAGATCAGGACGACGACGAGATGACCGAAGGACACGGATCGCTCAGTATATCTCTCTACCCGTTCTTTAGTTAGCTAGGATTAGATTAACGGCCCGATCCGGGATTTTTGTGCGCGGTGGTGCCGGTTCAAAAGTTAAAGTAAATTATCGTTTCCGCATTTTGGCGTCGGTTTGACGGCCGAGGCGCCGCCGTGCACTTACAGAACAGATATCCTGGTGATCCTTTAGGATATCCCATAAATTTACATGGAACTGACCATGCCTCTAGCTTGTCCGGTTTCTGTGTTTTCACATAGGACGGACAACCCCATATCAAAATAAATTTAAGACATGGTTTCTTACTGCTCCATATTTCATACGGAGTTCTAGGCACAAATTTGGACGGAACTTGATTCAAAAGGTATGCCGCTGTCTGAAGCTCATGTCCCCAGAATGAAAGAGGCAACTCAGCATTACCCATCATGGAGCGAACCATATCCAATAGTGTACAATTCCTCTGTTCCGATACACCGTTGTGCTGTGGTGTATAAGGAGAAGTAAGCTGATAGAGAATACCATTCTCTTTTAAGTAATCTAGGAATTCCTTGCTTAAGTACTCCCCTCCCCTATCCGATCGGAGAATCTTGATACTTTTGCCAGTCTGGTTCCCCACTTCGTTTCTGAATTCCTTGAATTTCTCAAAAGCTTCAGATTTGTGTTTCATCAGGTACACATATCCGAACCTAGAGAGATCGTCAGTGAATGTGATGAAGTATAAGAACCCACCCCTTGCATGTATAAACATTGGCCCACATACATCACTGTGTATGAGTCCCAAGAGCTCTGCTGCCTTTTCTCCATGTCCGGTGAACGGAGATTTGGTCATCTTTCCTTTGAGACAAGACTGACAAGTTTCATAAGATGAAAACTCGAACGTATTCAAGATCCATCTTTATGCAACATACTTAGTCTTTTCTCTCCGATATGACCAAGTCTACAATACCACAAGTAGGATTCATTCGTATCTGAATTCTTCCTCTTGCGTGTGTTTTGTATATTGAGAACTGTATTCTGATTTAGAACGTAGATACCATTACACAGTGTACCTTCTGCAACCAGTACCTTATGAAGGTAGATGTTCATGATATTTCTATCAAGAACAAAGTTATATCCATCTTTATCGAGTAAAGAAACTGATATGATGTTGCAAACCATGGAAGGTACATAGTAGCAATCGTTCAAAATCATAGTATTGCCATTTGGCAACACCAGGTGATATTCACCGACAGCTGATTTTATCTCAAAAACTATCTATTAACCGCAATCAAGAACGGCGTCGCTTGGTAGCTAGCCGGTGAGTACGGGTCGGTCCACAAGGATGTTGTGAATTTCCGATTCGCTCTTACGAGTTAATTCCGAAGGGTGTTCGAATTGGTTATTAAATCTAAAAACCTAATTATACTATCTAGGGCAATTGAATTAAACTTCTAACTAGGGAAAGGAAATTAAATTTAATCTAGGGCAGGAATTGAAATACCTAGGGCAAGAAAATAAATAAATCTACTTACATTACAGATGGATCTCTCCAAACATTTACGCAGGGTTGTCAGATCTGAATAGATCAATTGAAAAGAGGCACCGATGCTCTCCATAAAGAGATCTGAATTTATTATTAAAAGGAGGCATAAGGTTTAGAAACTTTAGAGTTCCTATTTATAGAGAATAGGAAACCCTAAGGTTACAATGACTCGCATGTCTACATTTACGAAAATAGCCCTAGGTTGACTAGTCAGCGAAGCACCCAAATTATGGTAAAAAGACTTTTTTCTCCGGGCTTCATATGGCCGCGGAACCGCGGCATGGGCAGGCTTGGGCCGCGGTTCCGCGGCCTATTGATGATGTCATTTTATAATTTCTTGTGGGCTGCTTCTTGGTTCTTTGGGCCTGTTATTTCTTTCATTCTTTTCTCCATTTGGCTTCCGAGTCTGCTCCAGATCTTTATAGTGTGTAGTGCAGTGGATTTTTAACTGTTCGCTTTGTGTCGACGTCTTGAATCTTGCTTTGTGGACTGTTCCTTATGTAGGCTTGATCAAGAGTCTTCTGTTTATTGGTTAAAGTCCCACTTTTGCATCGTCTTTTATCTTTTTCACTGTTTTCTGTCCAAGAACTTGTAACCTGTAATATGTAGCAGACATGCATCAAAAGCACCTGTTTATTTATAAAAAGAATAAGAATGGGGAATATAATAATGCAATATTATGGTGTGAACAAATACCCCCAAACTTATCTTTTGCTCGTCCTCGAGCAAACTTATTTTTTATTCTCAACAAAAACCTAACCGCACTTTCGCAGGGAAACGCGATTGCACTGAGCTCGTGCAATAAGCCGTTAAACCTCGAGGTATCCCTAGTAGGAGGAGTGTTGTCTCCTGAGGGTTTTCAGCGGATTACACCCACAAAATCCTATCAATTTGGCTTTTCGACTTTAATTCTCCAATTAGGTTTTCTAACAAGGAATTCTATTATCGTCGACTTGTAAATTATCCACCCATATTCTTCACACTTCTTCATCATTTAACTTAAGATTATATATGTTCTATAGGCTTACTTAGTTTTCGGCATCTCTCAAGTTTTCCTTTTAAGGTTCCATCTCCACTTAGGAATTTTTATCAACCCTACTAAAGATACAAGTTCTATTCTTCACTCCTTTCTCTTATCTAAACTCCAATCACATACCCCTACGTGTGTGTGTAGATCACCCCTACACTTGGAAATTCAAATCAAGCAATCATACTCTCGTCCGTTGTCCAAAGTACTTATTAATTGGTGAATTTAAATGAATTTCGCTCACACATCCTTCGTGCGACCGTTAATACTTCTTGAGGTACAAACGACCGATTATAAGATGTATTTGCACATTAAAGCATAATTCCTAGTCTTGCAACACCCAAGGCTTTTAGCAGTGACTCCCAAACTAATTGGTCTAAGGCACTAGGTGATGAAGCACCCTCGCTAAATATTTTTGTATTTTTTTACAGCCTTAAGTAATCACAAAACCAGTGTTCATTTTTTTCTTTCTTTATTCACACTTGTATTTTTTATTTCTTTTTCTTCGTACTATGGACTTCAGACAAAAGCATTTCAAGGTCTCCTCTACTATTCCAAGTTTCAAGGTGCGTGATTGTGCAAATTGTAGGGTATACATTTTTAGAATCTAGACTTAAGCTAGGAACTATTTTTCAAACTTATACTCTAATAAGAACATCAATACTTTTCCTTTGTTTCGACTTAGCCCAAAAACTGAACCCAAAATTTGCCTATTTCTAAATAAACTACAAAAACATATACTTTCTACCGTTAAACTTTAAAGAAGGTTATCTTTAGGGTTTTTAATTTACTAAGTCTAAGATCTAGTTGTTCCTAGTCAGTTAACCTATTTTTCAAACTCAAGTCAATTAGCCAAAATTGAATACATTAATTTTTATATTTTTGAAATTTTTCAATTTTTATCGGTTTTAAAATAAGTATGCAAATGCAAAAATATGTACAAATGAATGCGAAGGAAGAAGACGTACCGAGCATACCCCCAAACTTGAACTTGACAGTGTCCTCACTGTCATGCTAAACCAAGAGGGTCAAAATGCCGGTACTCCCCTGTTTATTTATTTATAAAAATTTTTATATATTTTTTTTAATGTTTTGAATTTTTTTTATTTTTATAGAAAAAGAGAACAAAAATATATATATATACATATATACAACAAGATTCCCCCAAACTTAAGCTTGGCCTTACACAAGCCAAAGGTTAGCACCAACCATTCAAAAATCTTATCGTGGTAATGGCCGAGTTGGTGAAATAATGGGGTGTAGAAGAAAGAAATGAGAAACACGCGAGACCATGTTGAAAGAAGAATGGTAGAATATGGTATCGGTGGGGGAGAAGAATAGCGGAAAGGAGAAAGAAGGGTCGCGCGATCTTGAGGGTGTAAATCGAGTGAATAAATTAGCCCAATTTGTGATGACCGATGTGTTAAAAGCGATTGCGCTAATCTATCAACTCGTCGAGAAATGGGATTAAATCCCTCAAGATTCGTAAGAAAACATGGGTACGCCGAACTTGGTATAGGAGATGAAAGTGTAACAGTCACTTGTACGGTCGGAAAAATAGGAAGGACGAAAGGAAGTGAATTAGGGATAGTATCATTCTCACCGTAGTAAACTGTCTCGAACTTGAAAGATTCCATTAATGGTTTGAAACTACTGTAAGCAATCGAGTCTGATGGTTCAACTAACTCGTCTGAAAATGTAAAGGACTCAAACTCGGGCGGTGAGTCATCAACATCGTCCGAAAAAGTGAAACACTCGTAAGTGTTATCGTCTGTGAGAACTATGTCAGATTCAAAGGAAAAATTTTCAAGCTCACAGTCTTCAAGCATGGTCGGAACGATGGAAAGGAGGGAGGGTGATATAACAGTTAAAGGTTCAAGAGGATGAATTGGAAAATCAGACATATCAAACAGAAATGGTTCAACCTCAATATGATCCTCAAAACTCTCATCAATACTATCCTTATAATTCTCCTCAAAATTTAACTCATCCATGCCATTATCATCAAAATCAATACGCATATGAAGTTCGGGAGAAACATTTAATGACTCGGGATAATGAATTGGACATATAATATCAATCAAATCGACAGGTTCATCATCCAAAATACTCTCGGCGTCTATATCATCAATCAAGTGAAAATCAATTTTCTTAGACACCTCATCAAAAGCATGGATATTTATCGATTCAGGTTCTAGATTGGAGGTGTAAAGATCGAAAGGATTAAGTGTGGTTTCACTCGAAAGGGGTTTCTCACAATTTGGTAAATCAAACACTACAAAGTCGCACAACTCATCATTTTGGACACATGTTTGAAAATTGGAGTTGTTGGATTCAATTGGGTATGTGTAGGTTTGATTTGGAAATTCTCTCTCATTCTCACTCTGTCGAACCGCCTTCTTATACATTGAAAAATTTGAAGCTAGTTGGAAACTAGCTACCGGTTCACTAGGTTGCATAAGGGCGGCCACGGACGCTTCCACATTCCTAGTCGTTTTGTTTGTTGCTAAGATATACGCCTCCAACGACTCTTCCAAACTAGACTTAGGTGGTAAGGGAGTTTCGGTAAAAGATTCAAAATCGTGTGGATATGCAAAACTCCCAACAGGATGTGTAGACACAGTATCTAGTAAGGGTGGTAAGGTCGGGTAGGACTGGTAGGAAGTGGGTGATTGGACAGGGGTAGGGTCAACATATAGATAAAAAGGTGAATAGTCATGTGGATCCCTAGAACTAGATGAGTGGAGAGGGGTGAAAGATCGACTGCGAGATTGAGCAATATGCTCAGCAATGGACATCGGCTTAGGAGTGACAGCTGGACTCGAAAAAGTGGTATCAACATATGGAGGTGGTAAAGGTTGACTTGGTTGACACAAAGTGGGTTGAAAAGTCGAACTGTTTCTCCTAGATGCCTCTATTTGATCTTTCAAAGATATTTTAGGCAAGGAAGGATCGTCTTTAAATTGACCGAACAAATTGACGTATGACGCAAAATTAGGTTCGGGATACCAAAGTTCGGCAAATGATTGGTTATGTGGGGTACCCATGTTAGAAAAAAGGGTGAAAGAAAGAAAGATGGGTGGTGGTGCAAGGATTTATTTGCGGCAAAAGTTTGCAAGTTTTCTAATAAAAATTTTCCTTTTTTCTTTTTCTCTTTATTTGGAAATTGTTGCAAAAAAGATTTTGATAAAAGATATGCAACAGAAAAATATTACTTGCAATCTATTTCTAATTTAAACTAGGCGCAAAAATCCTGCACAAGATTTGTTATATGGAAGGGATTATATTTTATAGCTCACGGAATCCTGCAGGAATTTCCAGAAAAGATATTTCAAAATATACAGAGAAAAAACAGAGGAACTTACAGAGCAAATTTGGACAAAAGTTGCCACCAAACGGCAGCTTTTCCGCGGCCAAACAGGGGGTCCCACCGCGGTTCCGCGGTTCTTTAGCCGGCACGGTTCCCAAAAAATTTTCTCACTTGCTAACTCATCGAGGTGGCCACGGTTCAGCGGTACAAAGTAGGTTTCGGTGGCGGAAACGCGGCACGATGGGGGGTTCAAATCTCCAGAAAACTTCTGCTGTTCTGTTTTTGAAATCCTTCTCTGTTCTGATCTCCTGATTTCTGTTTCGCCTTCTGGAAATTTCCAGATCCGTCTCGATTGTTCCTGCAAGATTCACACAACAAAGTACCCTTTCAAAAAAAATAACAATTGATATATTTTTATAATTTTTGGTTTTTTAGATTTTTATGATTTTTTAATTTAAGATTAACCCGAAATCGCAAAAAGGAAAGTTCTACGCCATCCCCGGCAACGGCGCCATTTGATTTTATCTCAAAAACTATCTATTAACCGCAATCAAGAACGGCGTCGCTTGGTAGATAGCCGGTGAGTACGGGTCGGTCCACAGGGATGTTGTGAATTTCCGATTCGCTCTTACGAGTTAATTCCGAAGGGTGTTCGGATTGGTTATTAAATCTAAAAACCTAATTATACTATCTAGGGCAATTGAATTAAAGTTCTAACTAGGGCAAGGAAATTAAACTTAATCTAGTGCAGGAATTGAAATTACCTAGGGCAAGAAAATAAATAAATCTACTTACTTTACAGATGGATCTCTCCAAACATTTACGCAGGGTTGTCAGATCTGAATAGATGAATTGAAGAGAGGCACCGATGCTCTCCATAAAGAGATCTGAATTTATTATTAAAAGGAGGCATAAGGTTTACAATCTTTAGAGTTCCTATTTATAGAGAATAGGAAACCCTAGGGTTACAATGACTCGCATGTCTACATTTACGAAAATAGCCCTAGGTTGACTAGTCAGCGAAGCACCCAAATTATGGTAAAAAGACTTTTTTTCTCCGGGCTTCATATGGCCGCGGAACCGCGGCATGGGCAGACTTGGGCCGCGATTCCACGGCCCATTGATGATGTCATTTTATAATTTCTTGTGGGCTGCTTCTTGGTTCTTTGGGCCTGTTATTTCTTTCATTCTTTTCTCCATTTGGCTTCCGAGTCTGCTCCAGATCTTTACAGTGTGTAGTGCAGTGGATTTTTAACTGTTCGCTTTGTGTCGACGTCTTGAATCTTGCTTTGTGAACTGTTCCTTCTGTAGCCTTGATCAAGAGTCTTCTGTTTATTGGTTAAAGTCCCACTTTTGTATCGTCTTTTATCTTTTTCACTGTTTTCTGTCCAAGAACCTGTAACCTGTAATATGTAGCAGACATGCGTCAAAAGCAACTGTTTATTTATAAAAAGAATAAGAATGGGGAATATAATAATGCAATATTATGGTGTGAACAAATACCCCCAAACTTATCTTTTGCTCGTCCTCGAGCAAACTTATTTTTTATTCTCTACAAAAACCTAACCGCACTTTCGCAGGGAAACGCGATTGCAATGAGCTCGTACAACAAGCCGTTAAACCTCTAGGTGTCCCTAGTAGGAGGAGTGTTTCCTCCTGAGGGTTTTCAGCGGATTACACCCACAAAATCCTATCAATTTGGCTTTTCGACTTTAATTTTCCAATTAGGTTTTCTAACAAGGAATTCTATTATCGTCGACTTGTAAATTATCCACCCATATTCTTCACACTTCCTCATCATTTAACTTAAGATTATATATGTTCTATAGGCTTACTTAGCTTTCGGCATCTCTCAAGTTTTCCTTCTAAGGTTCCATCTCCACTTAGGAATTTTTATCAACCCTACTAAAGATACAAGTTCTATTCTTCACTCCTTTCTTTTATCTAAACTCCAATCACATACCCCTACGTGTGTGTATAGATCACCCCTACACTTGGAAATTCAAATCAAGCAATCATACTCTCGTCCGTTGTCCAAAGTACTTATTAATTGGTGAATTTAAACAAATTTCGCTCACACATCCTTCATGCGACCGTTACTACTTCTTGAGGTACCAACGACCGATTACAAGATGTGTTTGCACATTAAAGCGTAATTCCTAGTCTTGCAACACCCAAGGATTTTAGCAGTGACTCCCAAACCAATTGGTCTAAGGCACTAGTTGATGAAGCATCCTCGCTAAATATTTTTGTATTTTTTTACAGCCCTAATTAATCACAAAAACCAGTGTTTATTTTTTTCTTTCTTTATTCACACTTGTATTTTTTATTTCTTTTTCTTCGTACTAAGGACTTCAGACAAAAGCATTTCAAGGTCTCCTCTACTATTCCATGTTTCAAGGTGCATGATTGTGCAAATCGTAGGTTATACATTTTTAGAATCTAGACTTAAGCTAGGAACTATTTTTCAAACTTATACTCTAATAAGAACATCAATACTTTTCCTTTGTTTCGACTTAGCCCAAAAAGTGAACCCAAAATTTGCCTATTTCTAAATAAACTACAAAAACATATACTTTCTACCGTTAAACTTTAAAGAAAGTTATCTTTAGGATTTTTAATTTACTAAGTCTAAGATCTAGTTGTTCCTAGCTGTTTCCTCAAATTCTTCTTCAAACTCTAAAAGAAGAACTAGTCAGGATTAATCGCACGTCATAATACATGCTTAACTTTTCAGCCAGGCTGGTGTTGGTACTTCGAGGGAGGTTTTCCAACGCTTTCGCGAAGTTCCTTAATTAAATAACCTCTTTTCCCTGGAGGCGTAGCCCCGCTAACACCGTTCTTGACACCTACTTGGTTTATAGCAATGATTGATAAGTGAAATAATCTCCCGAGAGTAATCCAACTCATCAGTGGGATCAGGATCCAACTATCATTATGCGATGACCTAGATGGAATCCACTCTAGTCACCACACTCCAGAAGGTATGCTAAATCTGCAAGTTTCAGTTTCTTTAGAAACTCCCGATGTGGATTTTTTGCCCTTAGGACCCAAGTGACCTTGGCGAATAATCAACAAATCAAAAGGTCCTAGTCAAGTTCAACCCGTCGTTATCCAGGATTGCATTAGACCAGCCCGCATGATCCTTGATGAATAATCAACAAAATCATGTGACCGTCCTAACCAATCGCATCTATCAGTGCAACAGAGAATTATTACTTAGCTACCGTTCACTGTGCCTTGACGAATAATCAACAAATGCAGCACGAATACTAAGTATTAATTTTCTGAAACGACGGAGGGCTACGGCTGGGTTTTTGGCGAAAAACCCGTTAACGTAATAAACTTGATATAGTTGAAGGAACATGATTGCCCTTTTGAAAATATAGTGGCGAAAACTTTTGCTAAAGAGGTCACTCCCTGCGAAGGGATCTCGGCTCTTTCCTCGTCGAATGAGGTGCGGGATATTCCAAACTGAATACCTCAATGCAAAGCAAGAATAATCGACTATAGTGAAGTTATTACCCTGACGCAAACTTTTTGTCCAAGGGGTCACTCCCGATGAAGGGATCTCGTCGCTTGCCTCGTCGAATGAGGTGCTGGGTATTCATAACCGAATACCTCTATGCAAAACAAAAGAGAACGTCCTTGCAATAACAGCTTTTTGAAAATTGTTCCAACAACGTCTTTTTGGTTTATTTTCTTTGCATTAATTTAATGTGTCCCATCAGTTAATCCTACCATTGCAGAAAACAACAAAAATATGACGTACGCTTATGCCATCGGCATTCGCCACGGGGTCCCGTCATAACCCGTTAGGTTACTTAACTAACGACAGAGCGGAGGCTGGACTAGCGCAGATGCAAAACATAAGCAACGCCTACTAGATATCATATATAGATATACACATTCGTCAGATGCAATGATAGCCATTCCAGATCACAGATGAACACATTGGATATGCTAGGAATCCATGTTTCGTTCAAGCCTGCAACGAAAGACGGATTACACGGTCGCGATGAATAGCCAAAACCCCACCCTAGACCCCTACGGGTGCGGCAAACTATCCGCCAAGTACCCGAAGCGAAGCAACCTCCATCAACAATGTGAGTAGGCCACTCGGCACTTCGAGGTACCCGGTAGTTTGTGCACCCTACCTTGGGTCTATCCTAGGAGAAAAAACTGTAAAAAGAAATTATACAATGGCGGCTACAACCTTATCCCGGATGTGCGGCCAAACAAATAATATTACATCAATTTACATATTACATGAATTGAAAGATAAAGAAAACTCTCATCTCACAACCCCCCCGGCTATTCATCCGCGACAATCCAACGAATTCATATACACAAACCATCAACATTACAGATCACAGATATGTATAACCCCCACTAATCGACGTATAGCGATTAGCAGACGTTCAATACATATATCACATCACAGATATAACCTATTAGCCAAAGTCTAGAGAAGTTCGATCAAAATACGGATTTGTAACCACCTCAAAAACAAATTTGTTCTCTGGAAAATCTGGGCAGAAACAAACCATCCTAAAAATCCCAAAACATCAATATAAGAACACTGCAGGAGAAACAACCCACGACCGAGTCAACTCGGCCGCGGATCCGCGGTGAGTTGGTCGACTCGCTCGATCATTTTTCTTGGGTGTTCTTTAAAAACCCTGAGCCGATTTTTAGTACACGATTTATTATTTTTCGAACAGAATTAAAAATCGGCAGAAAGTTGATACTTTTGACGTGTTTTGCGGTTTTTTGTCCGATAGAAATTCTAGATACTTTGCTAACATGCTAGTTTGTGTTTAGCTAGGATCTGATACCACTGTTAGGTCCACGTTACCCACCCCGGATCTTTCGGGGAGGGGAATAGGTAAAAATCAAAATTTTCCTCGATAGGTAACATGGACCGTTCATGAAGGATCTTGGCTAAACAAAACTAACACAAAATCTACAAGTTCTAACTACTATGTAGAATGGTTATACCTAGGTCTTGAACTCCTTCTCTTCTTGTTGTTCTCCTCCTTACTTGCTCCTTGTATTAGTTTGTACGGCTCCTCCTCGTCGTTTCCTCTTTGTCGAAGATAGATCCACCCAAGGGTTCGAACTTGAGCTCCTACCTCAACCTAGAGGTAACTAAGGTTCTTGGTTTGCTAAACCTAGAGCCCTAGAAAGAGTAGAGAGTAGTCTTGGTGTTTTATCTCAAAGGAAAATGGTTCTCAACTCATGAGAGGGATTTTTCCTTGAGCTAGAGGAAGAAGGAGAGCAATGGATGAGAGAGAAGATGCAAGTGAGAATGATCCCATTTTTACAACCATGCTCTCATAATTTAGAAAAATGATAATAATAATAATAATTAACAATTTTTGATGGTGAGTTGATGAATGACCATTATCATTTCATTCATTAAATGCTTTTGCAAAGAATAAGAAGTATCTTTGAAAACAAATGATGATGGTCAACAAGTCCATTTTGGTCAACCGGTCAACTAAGTCAACAAGTCAACAAAAGTCAAGAATTCAACTCAACCATGGCACAATAATTGTTAACTAATATTATTAATCATATTTCCTATTCTCATTAGGGCTTGAAAAAAAAACAACAGTCAACTGTGCTTACATACCCGTACCATAACCCTAATAAGAATCCTCTGTCTCTGCCTCAGTCAACTGTGCATACACACTCGCATCCGTGATCCGAGGAACACGAATACAATGAGATAAAACTTACCCCAAAACATATATTAGGATCTGGCTTAAACCAAAGCCCACTAATAATAACTGTCCGGATACCAAACGTGCATAAGTGCGCGGATGTGAACGAACCCCGTCACAAAACCATGCGACCTCTACTCTGTTTTGCCCAAAGGCGAATAACCCTTTGTGTGAGACTCAAAAGACTCGACACTACGCTGGAAGTGGGTTTAACCACAGACCGCAAGCGGCACTAGATGTACGTAACGGTCCCCAGGTAGATGCCGATAAGAAGACTGATGAGGTGAACCCATCCGAACTCCTACTGAGCCTGTATTTGACAATCTCCGTACAGTCCGGTCTGTTCGTCTGATAGTATCGCATGGCGGGCCTAGGTGGACGGTAAACGTCATTCCCCTAATAGCGGTACAAGTCGTGTAGGAGTGTAGCCCAAAACACCCTGAGAAACTACTGGTAACACTACCAGCAAATCTCGCGTACCCTGGCCACGGACGACTATGTGTAATGGCTTTCCAAGACACAGCGCGATATCAACTCCCAATACCAGGAGAGACGAATCTTGTCTAACCGTCACTGCCTCTAAGTGCTTCGAGACTGCACCCAACTACTACCTGTTTGCATGACTCAGTAGAGCCGTGGTAGGGTAGTAATCTAAGAACAGTGGGAACACACTCGAGGAGAAGTAACAGTGTCAAGTCTGCGGACTAAGCTGTACTCATGTCACCTGGGAACTGTTAACTGACGATAGGTATAATACTAACCAACCCCTGCTGGGAAGAGAAGCGTATGCACCAGTCTACTCTGGAGTATCGATGCCCTGTCTCGATAATCCTACGACAAGGGACCAAACTAAGGATGTGCTTATAGACTACCCAGCCCCTACTAGTGTGATCGCCATCACAACGCCGGTAGTCAAGCAAAGATCCTAAGGGCTCCATCAATATGTATTAGCGATATGTTAAAAGAAACATATACACATATTAAGATAGAAACAAACCAAGTAGCATACTACTATGTCGAGCAAGACTGTCGTAAACCCGTATATATATATCCCAAGCCTCTAAAATGTATTATACAAACTAGTACTATACAATAATGGCCTCTAGGGCATACATATCTAACAATACCGTCATTTCAAAACTTCACCTCCATTATTTTCCCTAAAAGGTTTAGATTTCTGGGCTTTTGGGTTACTTGAATTAGGTGGGACCCTATAGATTTCACATGATTCAAGTGCCAGTCACGTGCCTTTTCCGAGTCGTGACAAAATTGGTATCAAAGCGTTAGGTTTAAGCTTGGTTTGTGTCTAGGTTTGACTATGCAGAGTCTATGGCGTATATATATTCGGAACCTAGGCTTGACCCTACGAAACATAAACTTGGCTGAGGGGGTATTAAACCTGAACTTTCGTCGCATAAGTTGACTTTGGTTGATAGAGTAGGTGACTTAAGTAGAGTGACGTACCATGTGTATATTCCGCGGCATACTTACGATACGCTACTTTGCTTAAGTAGCCTTAGGATGTACATTTCTTATGCACTGTATTTCTATTCGTTCCTATGATCTATCCTCATCGATATCGGATCGCGGTTTTCGTTACTGTGGCAACATGAGCAGAGAGAGCTACGGCTAGAGTTGCGATTAGAGCGGCTCATCAAGGACAAGGACCGACCGGGATGTATTCCGGTGAAACACGAACGCATAGATATATTGTTTTACTATATTTTCTTATTGACGCGAACATTCGAGATCTGCACCAGATGATCGGGCCATTGCTAGATGACAGCCAGATTGTGAAGACTATTGACGTACTGTCTACTCCAAATGTTTGAGACGTTGTCTACCGTGCGTACAGAAGAGTCAGCTATTGCTGAGTTTGAAAGATATGGCTTAGACTTCAAAAGCTAATGCAACTATCCCGTAACAAGAAATGGATTAAGTAAGGAGTGCCAACTTCCGAGCAGTCCTGTGAGATGAGATTTAGGAAAGACCCCGATAGGATCTTTCTAGGATACTACGCGAGAAGACTTAGACCAAGATCGAGAGTATCGCACACGCTCAGTAGCCCATAGATTTCCATCGTTGACGTGATACGTTACTAGTGACCATGTTAATTGATCAGGAGATCTTCAGAGAAGCGCCAGAACGGAACTGTTTCCGTCTTTACTTCGAAATCGGGCTGTCGAGCCGAGGAGTCATGTAACTGGTAATCCGTAGAGAGAAACAAAGATCTAAGGACAGAGGACGTGAGACCGTGGGCAGGAGGCAAATAAATATTATTGCTCCGCCAGCCATGGATACACCGGCACCTTTTGATATTGGAGGAGGGGCACATCGACGAATGTTATCTATGCTTTGCGACTTGGTGATTCGGATATCACGTTTCCGTCGTTTTAGATTTCGATATTTTGATGATTCGTTTTATGATTGATATTTCCTATGTGCACCATGGTTGCACTTGATTCATATATTCTTGTATCAGTTGTACTGATGTTCGTTTTGTGCATACCCATTGCAGTTGATTTTTGATGCTTACACATTCTGAGATATTTGATTTTGATTTCGTACACTCCGATACATTTGATTTCATGTCATGCATATGGTATGCACATGATTTTAACTTATGCATTCGGTGTAGTTTACACTCGCTTTTAGTATTTGATATGGGGTTTTGTGCGCACAAATGCACATATTTATGAGTTTATATACCGCGGTATACTTGATTAGTATTGGTGTATGTTGTATACCGTTGATTGCGATTTTAATATTCGATACTTGTTTCTGTGGACCCTAGCGCATTGGATTTATGTTTTTGTGCACCCTGTGCACTCATTGATATTCTGCGCATACTTAGAGCACTTGATGTGATTTTGTGCACACCAGATGCACTTAATCTAGATCCTTCATGCATATCATGTGCACCTGATATTGTTGTCATGCACACCCATTGCACTTGACATATGTTTTTGTGCATGCCCATTGCAGTTTGTTTTGTTTCTGCGTACCTTCATGGCACCTGTATTTGATTTCAATTTCCATGCGCACCGGACGCACGTAGCATATTGTATACTCTATTTTGAGATTGATTTCCTTTCGAGCACTATGTTTTCATTGTAGGGTTAGCATAGCGCCTTGTGAAGGTTTTGGCAAGCATCAATCATGCTACTTTAAAATTTTTGTGGTGCTAAACAAACCCTAACCAAGATCTTAACTAGAGAATTAGGGTTAACTTGTATGTAAACAACTTTACATCTAAGAGTTTGGGATTACAACCTTTGTAGTCCGTTCCTTCGCTTCATAAGCTCCGTGTTGAGGTCCCTTCGCTGCGATCAACATGAACTCCGACTCTCGAGTGGCTCCATGAGGTAAATGAGACACCTTGCTTGTAGTCTTCATGATCTACCTTGAAGAATCTCTAACCCAAGCTTACACTTCACTAAACAACTTATTAGAGAAGTGAACACCCTAATCTAAGTGTCTAGAATAGACGAGGATGATGAAGTACGAATTTAGCTCTCTTTTATTTTCAATTTCTCACACTAATTCATCACATGCAAAAAGCTAGCAAGCTTTTTCAAGGAGGAAGAAGAAGAAGAAAGCTTTTGTGTGATGAATAATGAATTATTGTTGTGGTTACAAATCCAACCATGGGTTAAGAATGAAGGCTTAACCCTTATAGAAAATAAACTAGGGTAAAGGGTTCTGGGTTGGGTTAAGAAATATCTACACAAAATATCATAGCAAAAGGCAAAAGAAAGCTTCATGAAGCTTCACGAAAAAGCTAACCCAAATCAAAACCCTAACTTGTTTAATCTCCACAAAACATGTTGCATTTGTAATCATAAATTGTTACAATATTATATATCACATATATAATATATTTTTGTAACAAAAGAAAATAATACAATTAACATATATCGCATATATATCAATGTATTAGCCGGTAAGAAAATTAATCAATAAAGCGAGCTTATATTAGTTAATGTAATGTAATATATCATATATATAATTATACATTAAATTATCGTATCAACACTTGATCCGACAATCCGGCTATATCGCATATAACCGACTAATATAACATGTACCGATTCATCGAATCAACACTTGATCCGATGACCCGGCTATATCACATATACCTGGCCGATATCATTTATCGCGAGAATAGAATACGGTATCTCATATCGTATTATTCTCGGTCCCGCACATATCACATATTTGCTCCTACTCCGTTTTGCCTGAGCCAGGAAACCTCTGTGTAGGACTTTAAAGAATCGTCAATACGCCGGCAGTAGGTGATGATCATATCAAACACCCACAAGCTGTAAGTGGTTAGGTAAACGTAATAGCCACCCAGGTATTGAGCGATCAGAAGATCCACAAGCAAGCCTGTACATTCTCCTGTGAATCCAATCGGTAACACTATCGTACAGTCCGGTCTATTCGTCTGATATGTCGCATATCCAGTCTAGGGGTGGTAAACGTCAGACCCCAGTAACCGATAAGTAGTGTCGATGTATGGCTCATAACAGGTCGAGAAACTACTGATAACACTTACAAGTAGCACTCTATATGAGCCCTGGCCAGGGACTTCCAGTTATAGACAATCGAACACAGCACAACATCAACTCCCTATACCGAGAGAGACGAAACCCCTCCTATCGCTCATTACCTCCATATGATTCAGGACTGTACCCAAAAGCCACAGTTTTGCACGCCCTCTTGAACGTGGTAAGGTGGAAATCAAAGCACGGTGGGAATCACACAAGACTCTATGACGATCTCGGGTCTACAGACTAACCTGTACCAGTGTCACCGGAGAACTGCTATCTAACGATTGGTATAAATCCATCTAGGAGTTCTCGGCGAGTCCGTTTAGTGTACCCAGTCTCCACTGAGCACCCGTACCCCATCTTTGATGTCAAACACCGATGGATATGGGATCATCCATCGCCGATCATATGGGTCAAGATGCGTATAAGCTAATCTACTTTAGTGTATCGATGCCCTGTCTCGATACACCCTCGACTAGGAATAGTTATAGGATGTACTCGTTTACTACCCTGGCCCCACTAGTATGATCTCATCATAATCCCAGTAGCCGAGTACATATCCTAAGGGCTTTATCAACATGTGAGAGCAAGACAGTAAACTAATACAAGTCAACATGTTAAAACAAAGTGAAACCAAATAGCATACTATCATGTCGAGAAAGAAAGTCCTCTCTCTATATATACAAGCATCCACTATAATATACATCATATGTACAATAATAGCCTCTAGGACATATACATAACTAACAATCTCCCACTTGCACTAAGGCCAGCTGTTGTAGTATCTCATACCCAACATCCCGAAGAGTCTCTCAAGCTGTGTCTGGGGAATGGCCTTCGTGAGTGGATCCGCAGTGTTGTCCTTCGTATCAACTCTCCTGACCTCGTTCTCCCGGCGATCAACTATCTCCCGGATCAGGTGATACCGCCTCAGAATATGTCTGGACTTCTGATGGGACCTGGGTTCCTTGGCCAAAGCCACAGCTCCATTTTTATCACAATACAAAGGTATCAGATGTTCAATGGACGGAACCACTCCAAGTTCAGTAATGAACTTCTTCATCCAGACAGCCTCTTTGGCAACATCGTTGGCAGCGATGTATTCAGCCTCTATCGTCGAGTCTGCAACGGTTTCCTGTTTGGAACTCTTCCAACACACCGTCCCTCCATTGAGGGTAAAGACAAATCCCGAGTGCGATTTAGAGTCATCCTTATCACTCTGGAAGCTCGAATCGGTAAAGGACTCCACCTGGAGTTCACCGTTACCATACACCAAGAACATCTCTTTAGTCCTTCGCAGGTACTTGTGAATGTTCTTCACAGCTGTCCAGTGACTCTCTCTACGATCTGCTTGATACCTACTCACTGCACTTAGTGAGTATGCTACATCGGGTCTGGTACATAGCATCGCATACATGATAGAGCCTACTGCCGAAGCATAGGGTATCCCTTGCATGCGAGCTCTCTCCAAATCAGTCTTGGGAGACATCTTTTTGGAGAGAGTGAGTCAAGAGATCGTGGGTTGGTTCCCACACTTGGATTCTTCCATACTAAACCTCTTTAGTATGGTGTCAATGTACCTGGATTGGGACAATCCCAGAATCCGTTTAGATCTATCTCTGTAGATCATAATTCCCAATATGCAGGAGGCATCACCAAGATCTTTCATTGGGAATCTTTGTGATAAGAAGAGCTTGACCGAGTGCAGCATTGGAACATCATTTCCTATCAAGAATATGTCATCTACGTACAATACGAGGAAGACAACCTTACTCTCTGCAACCTTCTTATATATACAAGGTTCATCTACGTTTTTGATGAAGTCAAACTTTTTGACTATTACATCAAAACAGATGTTCCAACTCCGCGATGCCTGCTTTAACCCATAGATGGATTTAAGCAGCTTGGACACCTTTCCGCTGCTCCCACTGTCTACGAAGCCCTCTGGCTGAGTCATGTACACTCCTCTAAATCACTATTTAGAAAGGCAGTCTTAACGTCCATTTGCCAGATTTTGTAGTCATGGTATGCAGCAATGGCAAGTAAGATCCGGATGGACTTAAGCATAGCCACTGGAGAAAAGGTTTCGTCATAATCCACACCTGGTTGTTGACGAAAACCCTTTGCAACAAGTCCAGCTTTGTAATTCTCAACTTTTCCATCTGCACCAAGTTTCTTCTTAAAGATCCATTTATTCCCAATGGGGTTTACCCCTTCAGGAGCAACTTCCAAAGTCCATACTTTGTTGGTGTACATGGATTCCATCTCAGATTGCATTGCATCCAGCCACTTCACAGAGTCACCACTCGTGATGGCCTGCTCGAAGCTAATCGGGTCATCATCTTCCATGATGCAATCCTCGCTCCCACCATCAACGAGAAAACCGTAGTATCTCTCAGGTGGATAAGAAACCCTACTAGATCGGTGGAGAGGCTGGGGTTCGTTGGGAACTACTGAATCCTATGGTTCTAGTAAATCTTTAGTTGCAGTTTGTGTCGCTGGAACTTCTTCCAGTTCTACCTCATTGCCAATATCTTGTTTCATAAGAAAACCCTTTTCAAAGAAGGTGGCATGTCAAGAAACAAACACTTTTTGTTCCTCGGAGTGGTAGAAGATATACCCTTATGAATGCTTGGGATATCCAATAAACTTGCACAGAACTGACCTTGCCTCGTGCTTGTCCGGATTTTGTGTTTTCACATATGCCGGACTGTAAGTGCACGGCGGCGCCCCGGCCGTCAATCCGACGCCGGAATGCGGAAGCGGTGAAAAACTTTAATTTTTGCGGACTTAGCAAACCGGCACCACCGCGCACTAAACACCCGGATCGAACCATTAACTAGTCCTAGCTAACTACAAGAAAGGGAATAGAGATATACCGACGATCCTAGTCCTCCGGTCTTCTCGTCATGGTCCCGATCTCCTGCGAAAAATCCTGCCTCCTCCTCGTCGCCGGAAGTGCACCACATCGCCTACTTTGTTTACGGGCTCCCACCTCAATGCCGAGGCAACTCGGGCACGAAGCCGGCTACTCGACGTGCCCAAGATTCGCTGTAGAATGTGTAGTAGAACTTGTGTCTCCTTTTTGGGGTAGTGGAGGTTGCCATTAGTAAAGGAATTGAACTTGGAATTTTGGAGAGTCTTCTTGTGTGATTTTTGGAGCATCAAGAGAACCAAAAATTGCTACACCAAAATGAATGCCTCCACCTTCTACAAAAGTGGCCGGCCCATGCAAAAGAGAAGGGTGAGAATTGAGAGAAAGTCAAGGGAGTGGGTGAGCTATCATGCAAGCATGGAAAAAGAGTGATGATTAAAACAATATCATCACAAACAAAAACAAACACTCCAAAGCAACCATGATGACTCCAAATGGTCAAGCCATCATGAAGAAGTCAAGAAGTCAAGGTCAATGGAGCAACCATCATGATCCAACCAATAAGCAAAGACCCCCTCCACAAATACTTATTTGCAACAATGCAAATAAGCCCTCCTCCACCAATCTTCGGCCAATGAACGAAACAAAGGAAATCGGCCAAAACGGAAAGCAAACTGGCAACTCCAGAAAACTGGTCCCGTAATAAATTACAGGAAAACCCCGATACTGTGCATACACACCCGCATCTGTATTTCGACCGAAATACAAATGCAATGAGACAAAATATACACTGTACTATACCAGGATCCGGCTTATACCAAAACCGGCCAGTAATGTCTGTTCGATCCTGATCCGTGCAATACCGCACGTATCTGATTGAACCCTGCCATATACCCATACGGCCTATAGTACAAACTGTCCGATCCCGATCCGTGCAATACCGCACGTATTTGGTCGGACCTTGCCATATCTCCATACGGCCTCTACAACCTTTCGCCCGAAAGCTGAGTAACTGAATGTGGGGGGGACTCTAAAGACTCGTCAACACCTTGGTTGTGGATTTAACCACTAGCACGTCAGAGGTATAAGCCAATACGTGACGGGCTACCAGGTACTGACTAAAAAGGGACGTCTGTGAGCGAACTCAGCCCGACAACCCTACTGAGCCTGTCAGTGACAATATCCGTGCAGTCCGGTCCGTTCGTCTATGAGTATCGCATGGCGGGCCTAGGGGGTTGGTAAAAGTCAGACCCCCAAAAGCGGTACAAGTCGTGTCGGAGTGTAGCCCAGAACACCCTGAGATACTACTGGAATACCTACCAGTAAATCTCCTTGCCTTGGCCAAGGACTTTGTGTAATGGCTCTCCTAGACACAGCACGACCTCACCCCCAATACCGGGAGAGACGAACCCCTGAAGATACGCTCACTGCCTCCATGTGGCTCGGGACTGTACCTAACTAAAACCTGTTTGCACGACTCCTTGGAGCCGTGGTAGGGTAGTAATCAAAGTACAGTGGGAACTCACACGAGACAAATGACGATCCCCAGGTCGATGAACTAACCTGCACACATGTCACTAGGGAACTGCCATCTGACGTCTGGTATATGACCAACTAGCATGTTCCCGGCGAGTCCTGTCCGGTGTACTCATAACCCAATGAGCACCTGTATACATCTTAGGTGATCCAACTGACACCAGTGGCTTGTGAGACCGGCCACCGCCCCTCGTCGGGGTCTCGACTGTATACACTAGTCTACTATGGAGAATCGATGCCCTGTCTCGAAACTCTCACGACTAGGGACCTTTTAAGGATATGCTTATAGACCCCCAGCTCCCACTTATATGATCGCCCTCATACTGCTGGTGGTCAAGCAAGAATCCTAGGGGCTCTATCAACGTGTAATAGCAACTTGTCAGGTCACCTAAAACAGTACACGATGATAAAGGTGAACCAGATAGCATACTATCATCTCGAGTAAGACTGTCCTACCGGGATAGGTCCTCCATCAATCATTGCAATCACGTACCTGTGACCTAATAATTGACTCTGAGGGCACTATCTCCAACAATCTCCCACTTGCACTCAAGGCTAATTATTGCGATGTCGCATACTCACAGCCCGTGTGATACCGAACACCCAACTCCTCTACTAGTCGGTCTCACAAAGCTCGTTTGCGAAACTATTGCGTTTGAGGAATAGCCTTAGTGAGTGGATCCGCTTTGTAGTCTTCTTCCATGTCTCTCTATATCTCAAGTTCGCGGAGAAACCCATCTCCCGAAATGAGCAATACCTGTCTTAGAATGTGTCTGGATGTCTGATGGGACCTAGCTCATAAATGAACTCCAAATCCAAACTTCTTAGACTGTATCGTCAACTGAACTTAATCAGTATCCTGCGCGCCATGCCTCCCTCAGTATTGCCTTGGACCACCTGTCCAAAATACTGCCCCTCATCAGAAGGAAAACTATAACTCTGACAACCTCCTTGTCGTCCATGTCACCTTGGAAGCCTGGAATGATAACTGTCTCCTGAATGAGGCTGTCGTTATCATCTCCCTAGAACATCCACTTATGTTCTAAAACTGCTTCCGACTGTTTCTCCAGGATTGGATTAATGTCAACTTATTGCATCTAGTGCAAGAACAACATCTGGTGTGGTACTTGACATCTCACGATTGACTCAATTGCCTGAGCAAGTGATCTGCCAATCATG
This sequence comes from Agapanthus africanus, assembly GCA_030015575.1. Lineage (NCBI taxonomy): Eukaryota > Viridiplantae > Streptophyta > Magnoliopsida > Asparagales > Amaryllidaceae > Agapanthus > Agapanthus africanus. The sequence goes on from JASDDO010000029.1 coordinate 63,663,096, forward strand.
CCCGTCCCTCTCCCCTTTAGTCTGTAAGACACCTTTGGAGAGGGTGACTCCATTACCTGCAGGTACACTACCGTGCCAGGAGTCGTCCATCCTAAATACTCTTAGAATGCTGTCAAGTACCCTGATTGGGAAACCACCCAAATCTAGATCTAAAACCATAGATCTAGTAACCAGTATGTCTGATATAAAATCCATTTCCTTTGTGGAGAAACAACTGTGTGACGACCAAAGTATAACCGATCGTAGTGTAGGAGTTTCTTTTCCTACTCTGTGTATATTATCCAAATACTAGGATATCACACCCTGCTACCTTCTCAACAGATCCATCCCCTATTCTGATGAAGTCAAACCCATGACTGTCACGTCAGAAATAGATGATCTATCTCCGCTATATCTGCTTTAGTCTATAAATAGACATAAGCTACCTGTCCACCAATGCTTCCGCTGCTCCCACTGACTACGACAACCCTCTGGCAGAGTCATATAGACGCACACTTCTAAAACTGGTTTAGAACGACGCTATACTCATCCTCCCGCCGGGTCTCGTAACCTGGAACAACAGCAATGGCAATTGTGGGTAAACAAGAACTTCCCTGTCACCGTCCTTGAGGCTACCGTAGTGCCTCTCGGGTGCCTGAAGTTACCCACCTTATCTGCGGAGTGGCCAATGGAATGTCAATCCAGATTGAATCTTTAGGTTCCTTATCAAATCTTCAGTAATCGTTTGTGGTTCTGGAATCACTTCCAGTTCTACCATACTCCCACTACTGTTTTCTGAAAAAATCCATCTTTAATAAAACTGTGGCGAGTCTAGAACAATATCGCTATTGTTCATCCAGATGGTAGAAAATCAACCCTCGTCATAGCCTGGGTCAACCCATAAACAGCCATTACAGAAACGTGCCTTGAGTTGTCCAGTGTCTGGTTTTAATCATAAACCGGACAACTCCCCGTACCTTAACATCGTTAAGATATGAACTGTTCTATATCCAATATAGAAACAGAGGCACTGATTTAATTGAACCAGATTCAAATCATGCAGCTGTCTCCAGTGCATGTCAACTAAATGGAAGGAGGCCGATCAGCGTTACTCAACTTAGGAATGCTTCCAATTATGAGTAACCTGAAAGAGAAGCAATTTCTCTTAATCACTACTAGCAACTGAATACCATTGACAAGTATCTACATCTTCGATCTCTTTGAAGAATCCCGATACTTGCTACTTCTGGTTCTCTACTCTATTCAAATACCTATAACTTCTCAAAATTCGGACCCTGTGTTTCCGCGAAACACTTGTCTAAAAACTAGAGAAGTCATAAGTAAATCGGATATAGTACGAGGACCAACCCCTTTGTCCTGATGGACCCTGGACAACATACAATACTCTGTACAAGTCCCTTGAGTCTGATAACTCATTCACTGTGTGTCGTAGGTTGAAAACTGTACTTATGGTTAAGAAGAATTACACCGCTGTTTGATGCTCCTTACCTAACCATCCACTGATATAGGTAAATGTCATCGACATAATATCAAAAGGTATATCTCACTCTATGAAAATAGACGTACAGATATATCAATTTGAAATTGGTGCACAACAGCGGATATTCAAAACCATATATTTGCCGACCGGCAAACAACCCAGGTGATCTCCTCAAATATCACCGATTACAACGAATCCCGATATAATGAGGATGATCACCCAATTCCCAATAACTTACTCCTACTCATCATCTGTAAAACCATACAGATATGAGAATCAAACCTGGTAAATACATACCCTGGAGCAAGTGTCTAATCGGGAAATCAGTTTCCTTTAACAGTACATAGTGAGACTGAAACATTGAAATGTTTCGATGGGGTATCCTGGTATTCCTAGTAATGCCTCTTCCAGATTCACGACTGTAACCGTATAGTTCTTTGCCACCTCTCCAAATCCCTTCATATGTCTTTAGTCTTTACCTTCTGCACACCCTTTTAGGCCAAATGGTTTTCTTCCTTCCCTACCGTTCGGCACCAGCCTATGGTTTGGAAGAAGACTATCCAATAAGCATAATGGGTGTACTGTCCCAATCCTAGGAACACTCGCAATGAGAGAGGGTGAAGATAGAAGACAACCGAATAAACCTTATTCCTATTTCTCCTGAACCAGAATCCATCCCCGAACTGGAACAAGTTCCATTCGAGTTCGTATATAACCATACGATGGAGTATCCAAATAAACTGTGGATCTTCGTAGTGATACGGAGTGTCCTGGAGAAATACAAAGGTGATGTGGGAGTGGTAACGAAATATTTGGTTTGGTCGTGAATATCTGTTGCAATTTACTTTGCCCTCTTACTAATCCCTTGCTTTGTCTGAACTTAATACCTTCTGCACACCATCGTTATGCTGATTGGTTTTCTTCATTCCCTACCGGTCGGCACCAGCCTAAGGTTTGGAAGAAGACAATCCAATTTGCGTAATAGGTGTACTACCCCTAAACCAAGGAGTACTTGTAATCTGAGAGAGGGTAAAAGGAAAAGACAACTGAATAATCCTATCCATTTTCTCCAGAACCTGAAACCATCCTCGGATAAATTCTTTCGAGTTCGTATCTAACCATACGATGGTTTTGTCCAATGGAAGTGGACGTTCGTAGTAATACGGGGTGTCCTGGAGAAAAGGGTAAAAGTAGGAGTGGCAATGAGGTCTGCAACTCTGACAATCCAAAAACCAGTGTTAAAGAAGGTTCGGTCAACTTGGTCACTGAGTCATAGTCTTAGGGTCGGGTCAAATGGGCGCTGCCAGAGAGAGAGAGAAAAGAAACACTCAGCGTGCACTCTAACCTAGATCAGAATGGTCACCAATTTATCTAATCTGGAATCCTCCCACTGTACCTCAAATTCTCCTCCAAACCTGAAAGAAGAATTAGTCGGGATCACCCGAGGAGTAAACTAACTCATCAGTGGGAATCAGGATCCAACTATCATCGCATGATAACGTGACGGAATCCGCTCACGGTATCACACTCCAGAAGGTATGCGCATATCTGGCAAGTTTCAGTTCTTTTGAAACTCCCGATGTGATTTTTGCCCCATGCTCTTATGACCTTGGCGTGAGGTCAAAATATCATAAGTCACATGTCAAGTTCTGCCCGTCATTATCCAGGTTAATTTGAACCCACCCGTACATACCCTTGACGTAGGCCAAAATAGTAGTACGACTGTCCCAAACTAACGCATCTATCTATGCAACAGATAAATAACCGGCAGCTACCAAACACTATGCCTTGGCGTGAGGTCAAAATACATAGCTTGAATACTACCGAATATTTAACTGAAATGACGGAGGGCTACGAATGGTTTCTGGCGAAAACCTTTAACGTAATGAACTTGATATCGTCGAAGGAACGGATAGCTTTTAAAAATATAGTGACGAAAACCGTTGCTAAAGAGGTCACTCCCTGTGAAGGGATCTCGGCTCTTTCCCCGTAGAATGGGGTGCAGGATATTCCAAATGAATACCGCGATGCAAAGCAAAAGTAATCGGCTATAGTGAAGTTAATGCCCTGACGCAAACTTTTGTCCAAGGGGTCACTCCCGGTGAAGGGATCTCGGCCCTTGCCTCGTCGACTGAGGAGCAGGATATTCCAACTGAATACCACGATGCAAAACAAAAGTGAACATCCTTGCAATAACAGCTTTTTGAAAAAGTGTTCCAACAACATCAAATTAGGTTTGTTTTTAACTTGCAGTGATCCGAATCAACGCAGTCCCATCAATTGATCACACCACAAAGAACGAAAATATACTGATGTACGTATATGCCATCCGCATTCGCCACTGGGTCCCGTCATTACCCGTTAGGTTAGCTAACTAACGACAGAGCGGGGACTGGACTAGCGCGGATGCAAAACATATACAACATCTACTAATATATATACCAATATATTATATTCGCTCAAGGCGTGAATAGAATGCAACATCACAGAGAATGAACAGCATCACAGAAACAATACAGATATCTGGGATCCCCGGGTTTCACAGAGCCACTGCTGAAACCCGACGTTCCCCTGGTCGTGTGGATAGCCTGTGCAATGAAAACCTAGACCCCTACGGGCGCGGCAAGTTACCCGCCAAAACCTGAAGCGAGGCAGCCCCCTTCAGCAACGTGAATGGACCACCCAGCACTTCACGGAATCCGGTAACTTGGGCACCCCTCCTGGGTCAACCTGTACCCCCTACGAGTGCGGCGAATAGCCCGCCAATCCTAGAGTGAAGCCCCCTCCGTCTCAATGCCATGAGATGCGGGCTCGTTGCCCTCTAGAACCCGGCTATCCGTGCACCCCACCGTGGGGTAATCCTAGTACAGAAAGTAAAATATACATACAACGGGTACATCGACCGCAACCAGGTCGTGCCCCAAAATAATAATACAATCAGGCAGTGACGGCAGTCCACATGTCGGACGCTCGCCCCGCAAAATCAAATGTACATAATACAACAAAACTGTACTAGCATTGCATACAGGCTATCCCCACGACCGATCCGCAACATCACAACATAAACATAGAACATCAACGTGAAAGTCACGTTCGCAAATCCGTCTAACCGGGCTATAGCAGTTAGACAGGATTTACCGATCGAGTGACATTCACGGTCGCAGATGTAATGTAAATACTGTGAAAAATGTGTTTAAAATATCCGATCGATCAAAAATTAACAAGTGGGCCCCCAATCAAAACTGTAGCACTCACAGAAAACCTGGGCCCAATTTTAATATTCCAAAACCCATATTTTAAGCCCAGAAGGCCTCTGTAAAAAATTGGTGAAGTGATCTCCACAGTGCGCAGCGGAAGGGCGGCGGGAAGGGGGTTTTCGCGGCGGTTCCGCGCTCCCACTGTGGAGTTACTTCGTCGAATTTTTAAAGAGCTCTTAGATTTTCCAGTACATCAATATTTTACAACCTGAAAAATTTTTCGACACCAAAAAATTCCAACAGAAAACTGATGCTAACAAAAAATGTAGTTTTGGAACATTCGATCGATCGAAACAGAAAAACACACTACACCAAGCTAGACTAAGTTAATGGCGAGGCTCTGATACCACTGTAAGTGCACGGCGGCGCCCCGGCCGTCAATCCGACGCCGGAATGCGGAAGCGGTGAAAAACTTTAATTTTTGCGGACTTAGCAAACCGGCACCACCGCGCACTAAACACCCGGATCGAACCATTAACTAGTCCTAGCTAACTACAAGAAAGGGAATAGAGATATACCGACGATCCTAGTCCTCCGGTCTTCTCGTCATGGTCCCGATCTCCTGCGGAAAATCCTGCCTCCTCCTCGTCGCCGGAAGTGCACCACATCGCCTACTTTGTTTACGGGCTCCCACCTCAATGCCGAGACAACTCGGGCACGAAGCCGGCTACTCGACGTGCCCAAGATTCGCTGTAGAATGTGTAGTAGAACTTGTGTCTCCTTTTTGGGGTAGTGGAGGTTGCCATTAGTGGAGGAATTGAACTTGGAATTTTGGAGAGTCTTCTTGTGTGATTTTTGGAGCATCAAGAGAACCAAAAATTGCCACACCAAAATGAATGCCCCCACCTTCTACAAAAGTGGCCGGCCCATGCAAAAGAGAAGGGTGAGAATTGAGAGAAAGTCAAGGGAGTGGGTGAGCTATCATGCAAGCATGGAAAAAGAGTGATGATTAAAACAATATCATCACAAACAAAAACAAACACTCCAAAGCAACCATGATGACTCCAAATGGTCAAGCCATCATGAAGAAGTCAAGAAGTCAAGGTCAATGGAGCAACCATCATGATCCAACCAATAAGCAAAGACCCCCTCCACAAATACTTATTTGCAACAATGCAAATAAGCCCTCCTCCACCAATCTTCGGCCAATGAACGAAACAAAGGAAATCGGCCAAAACGGAAAGCAAACTGGCAACTCCAGAAAACTGGTCCCGTAATAAATTACAGGAAAACCCCGATACTGTACATACACACCCGCATCTGTATTTCGACCGAAATACAAATGCAATGAGACAAAATCTACACTGTACTATACCAGGATCCGGCTTATACCAAAACCGGCCAGTAATGTCTGTTCGATCCTGATCCGTGCAATACCGCACGTATCTGATTGAACCCTGCCATATACCCATACGGCCTATAGTACAAACTGTCCGATCCCGATCCGTGCAATACCGCACGTATTTGGTCGGACCTTGCCATATCTCCATACGGCCTCTACAACCTTTCGCCCGAAAGCTGAGTAACTGAATGTGGGGGGGACTCTAAAGACTCGTCAACACCTTGGTTGTGGATTTAACCACTAGCACGTCAGAGGTATAAGCCAATACGTGACGGGCTACCAGGTACTGACTAAAAAGGGACGTCTGTGAGTGAACTCAGCCCGACAACCCTACTGAGCCTGTCAGTGACAATATCCGTGCAGTCCGGTCCGTTCGTCTATGAGTATCGCATGGCGGGCCTAGGGGGTTGGTAAAAGTCAGACCCCCAAAAGCGGTACAAGTCGTGTCGGAGTGTAGCCCAGAACACCCTGAGATACTACTGGAATACCTACCAGTAAATCTCCTTGCCTTGGCCAAGGACTTTGTGTAACGGCTCTCCTAGACACAGCACGACCTCACCCCCAATACCGGGAGAGACGAACCCCTGAAGATACACTCACTGCCTCCATGTGGCTCGGGACTGTACCCAACTAAAACCTGTTTGCACGACTCCTTTGAGCCGTGGTAGGGTAGTAATCAAAGTACAGTGGGAACTCACACGAGACAAATGACGATCCCCAGGTCGATGAACTAACCTGCACACATGTCACCAGGGAACTGCCATCTGACGTCTGGTATATGACCAACTAGCATGTTCTCGGCGAGTCCTGTCCGGTGTACTCATAACCCAATGAGCACCTGTATACATCTTAGGTGATCCAACTGACACCAGTGGCTTGTGAGACCGGCCACCGCCCCTCGTCGGGGTCTCGACTGTATACACTAGTCTACTATGGAGAATCGATGCCCTGTCTCGAAACTCTCACGACTAGGGACCTTTTAAGGATATGCTTATAGACCCCCAGCTCCCACTTATATGATCGCCCTCATACTGCTGGTGGTCAAGCAAGAATCCTAGGGGCTCTATCAACGTGTAATAGCAACTTGTCAGGTCACCTAAAACAGTACACGATGATAAAGGTGAACCAGATAGCATACTATCATCTCGAGTAAGACTGTCCTACCGGGATAGGTCCTCCATCAATCATTGCAATCACGTACCTGTGACCTAATAATTGACTCTGAGGGCACTATCTCCAACACGGACAACCCCATATCTTAATGTAATTAAGATGTGGTCTCTTTCCTTTCCATATCTCATATGGAGTGGTTGGCACAGATTTGGTGGAAACCCTATTCAATAGGTCTATGGCTGTCTCAAGCGCATACCCCCAAAAGGAAACAGGAAACTCGGCATTGCTCATCATAGAGCGTACCATATCTTATACGGTGCGATTCCTCCGCTCCGATACACCGTTGTGCTATGGTGTATAAGGAGTAGTAAGATGAGAGAGAATCTCATTCTCTTTTAGATAGTCTAAGAACTCATTGCTCAAGTATTCTCCTCCCCGATCAGATCGAAAGATCTTAATACTTTTACCCGTTTGGTTCTCTACTTCGTGCTTATATTCCCTGAATTTCTCAAAAGTTCAGACTTGTGTTTCATCAGGAACACATGTACGTATCTTGAGAGATCGTCAGTGAATGTAATGAAGTAGGAAGAACCGTTCCTGGCATGTGTAGACATGGGACCACATACATCACTATGTATCAGCCCTAAGAGTTCTGTAACTCTTACTCTGTGTCCACTAAATGGAGTTTTGGTCATTTTGCCTTTGAGACATAACTGGCAAGTGTCATAAGTTGAAAATTCGAACGGATTCAAATATCCATCCTTATGCAATTTAGCTAGCCGTGTCACATTGATATGACCTAGTCTATAATGCCACAAGAAGGATTCGTTCATTTCTGAACTCTTCCTCTTGTGTGTGCTTTGTACATTAAGTACTGTAGTTTGGTTGAGAACGTATATGCCATTATTTAACGATCTTGATCCAATCAACTTTTGATTTAGGAATATGTTCATAACATTATCCTGTACTGCAAAATTATATCCTACTTTGCTCAATAAAGAAACTGATATAAGATAGCATATCAGGGTCGGAATGTAATAGCATTCCTTCAGAATCAATGTATTACCATTTGGTAATACAAGGTGATATTCGCCAACTGCCTTGGATGCAACATTTGCACCATTCCCTACTCTTACAGAATTATCACCCTCTCCCAGTTCCCTATCTTTTCGTAGACCATGTAACATATTACATATGTGGGATCCCGATCCGGTATCTAATACTCAGGATGTAGAGTGAACAGAGAAACAGTTCTCGATAACTAACACACCTGAAGAAGATGCATCAACATACTTATTCTTCGTTTGGGTGGCGTGGGAATCCAGATATTCTCCTATTCCCTGCTCAGTCTTATAACACTTATAAGAAAGAACGGGACCGACGTTCTCCTGCTCAGTATAATAACCGGGTTCAGTCAATACATCCATGGTATTATCTTGATTAAGGCTTGACATGGTCGCTACCTGGAGAGAGAGAGAAGAAAACACTTTAGCGTATGCTCTTGCAAGATTAGATTGGTTATAATCTTATCTAATCAGGATGGCTCCCATTGTTTTCATCAAATTTTCCTTCAAACCCTAAAAGGAAAGACTAGCCGGGATTAATTACACCTTACAAGTTCGCCAATCTTTCAGCCAGGCCAGTGTTGGTACTTTAAGGGAGGTTCCCCGTGCTTTCGCACGGACCTAATTAAAATAAACCTCGTTTTCCCAGAGGCATAACACCGTTAACACCTTTCTAGACACCTACTTGATCGGCTAATTGTCCTGTGTAAAATTCTCCCAGGAGTAAGTTTTACTCGCAGTGGGTATCGGGATCCAACTATCTCATAGGAGGTATGCAATCTCATGGCAAATTTCAACACTTGAAATTCTTGATAATTCTTTTACCCCGAGCGTGCTATGACCTTGACGCATGCCAAACAACCCATAGTTCGCTAGTCAAGTTCAACCCGTACATTTCGTGATTGAATTAAACCCACCCGTACGACCCTTGACGCATGCCAAATAACGCCGTACGAATACCCTAATCCAATCGCATCTCATGCTACAGATAAGTAGTAATCAGCTACCGTACACTACGCCTTGACGCATGCCAAACTACCGTAGTACGAATACTAAATATTACTTATCTGAAATGACGGAGGGCTATGCAGGTTTTTCAGAAAACCATGAGCGTAATGAACTTGATATCTTTGTAGAAACAAGTGATTTTGAAAAAGAGTGTTTTTTAGGCTTTTCTAGTTTCGCTAAAGAGGTCACTCTCGGTAAAGGGATCTTGGCTCTTTCCTCATCGAATAAGGTGCAGGGTATATCATATATACCGCTGTGCAAAGCAAGAACTATAGAAGCAATCAAAAACTAAACCGTGAGTTTGTAGCATCTGCCAGTTTTGCTAAAGAGGTCACTCCCGGGGATCTCGGCTCTTTCCTCATCGAATAAGGTGCAGGGTATATCATATATACCGCTGTGCAAAGCAAAAACTGTAGCTACCCTTTTTGAAAATTTGATTCTGCAACATCTTTTAGGTTTCTTTTCTTTTATTAATCTCATTAATAAATCCCATCATTTATGCTTCCTAAGCATCACAGAAGAAACGAAAGCAGTAATATTTATATATCATCATATAGATATATATATAGTATAAGCAATCGTCTCAGGCAGTAATATGATCTCATCACAGAACATTGCAGCAGAAGATAACATATGAAATATTGGATATACTAGGACGTCCGTGTTTTATATCGAGCCTGTATACAACACGGATACCACGGTCGCGATGAATAGCCAAACCCATATCCCTAGACCCCAATGAGAGCGGCAAGTAACACTGCCAATTCTAGGGTTAGGAGACCCGGTCTCGACTCCTCGAGATGGCCTCCCACTGGACCCTAGAACCCGGTTACTTGTGCTCCCCTCCTTGGGTCTATCCTAATGCGGAAAAGTAAATAATATACAATGGTGACACATCCTCAACCCGGAAGTGCCCCAATAAAAGAATATTACATACAATGAATTTTACATGAATGAAAATAAAAACCCTCATCTCAAATAAAAAACCCGGCTATTCAGAAACACGACGATCCAATATAACATATCACAGCAACACATAATATCTTATATCATCAACGTAAGCAAGTATGCGTATCCCGATTGTCGTTGATGTATAGCAACGAAGCCGGTGATACACCACATACTACGCTTACGGTCACAGAAAAGAAAGTGAAAAACTACAACATTTGGAATCCACAATCTCTTTAGACATCGTAAACCCGAAATATCACATATTACGGATTTCATGCCTAATTATATGAATTCCACATATTGTATCACATTCCAGATAAATAGACAATGTTAAAGTTTCCGGTCGAATAAAAAAACACCCAAGATTTCCCAAATAGCTCAACACTTAAGCGGAGTTCAAAAAGTCCCAGAACATGTCGCAGCTGCTATGAACCAGCCGTAGTAGGGTCAAACCAACGCCTCACATGTGGCAACGCTAAACTACCACAAACCCTAGGGTTCAGTGGCAGTTTTGACGGTCACATATTCGAGTTAAGGTTACGTTCTTCTAGAGGGTCCACAGATTCGCTTCCAGGATTTTCTGAAAGTTTTAAACTCAGGAAAAATCCAACACATGAAAGTTTTCCGACAGGGGAAAAAGTGAGTTATTGATATCCGTTCGAACCTTTTATCACGTTCTAAATTACCCGTAAAACTAAACGATGTTAAACTTTCCGATCGAATCAACGAATTCTTAAGATCTCAAGAAAACTCAACACTTGAGTAATATTAAAAATACCCAAAAGCATAATTTAATACCTACGGATCACCAGTTGAACTGCGATCCCTCAATCTTCATATTCTGCCGCGGAACCGGCGCCAATAGCTTGGTTTGGCCGCGGTTCCGAGGTGGCCTGAGGGATTCAGGGAGTCGTCCTTCACAGATATCCATAGAATCACCTGCTTATTTTTCTGAGTATTTTTAATACGAAAAAAACAAGTTTTTAAAAAATTTCCAGAGAGTGTAAGTCTACGGTAGCGCTGTAAGTCCATGGTAGCGCCCCGGCCGTCTAACAGACGCCAAATGCGGAACAAAAACTTTTTACAAACTGGCGTTATCGCGTACCGTAACCCGGATCTGCCATTAAAACTAAACTAACTAACAACAAAATGGGTAGAAGAGTTATACCGAACGATTCGAGTCCTTCGGTCTTCAACCATCATCCTACGCTTGTTGCGGCTGCTCCGATCTCCTCGATTTCCAATCTTGTCGTCCAGGTGGCACCACGTCGACGGATCTTTAAACGGGCTCCTTCCTCTGAACCGAGGCAACTCGATCGTCAAGTTTGCTAAAAGAGACGACCAAGATGAAGTAGAGAATGAGTAGAACACTTTGTCTCGTTACGTCCAAGGCTATGGACGAACGGTTAATGAAGTTGCCTTTTGGATCGATATGAAAATAAGATATGAATATGTTAATTTCCATACATCCAAAACTCTATCTTTTTTCCAACAACCATTATCTCAAGTGGAGGGGAGGGGGCCGGCCACTTATAGATGAGGGGGGAGGTGAGTGTAGGAGCAAGGTGGGTGAGAATAAGAATGAAGCTTATCATGACACATAGTATGAACACAATAAAAGCAAGTGATGAATCACTAACCTAGTCATCAAGCATTAATTGAACAATTAATGCTAACAATGAATCATCAAGCCTTGTCACTATATCTAGAACCTTCTTGAACCATGATTCACCCTCATCAAGAAAAGATAAATCCGCATTTAACCGAATGTTAAATACGGCCGATAGAAAACTAGAAACTGGAAACTGGCAACTTCCAAAAGTGATCCCGAAACGAATTTCAGGATAACCCCGTATCAGTATAAACATACCCGCATTTGTATTACGACCGAATACAAATGCAACTGAGACAAAGATATTATATCTACACAGTATAATACTGGGTTATGGCTTAAACCAAAGCCTACCAGTATTATCTGCCCGAAAATATACACGTGCGAAAATGCACGTGCATTTTCCGAACCTTGCCATAAACCCATATGGCCTCTACAACGTTTCGCCCGAACTTGGGAAAGTGTCTGTGGGGGACTCTAATGACTCATCAATATACTGGCACTGGGTATAACCCCTAGCACGTCAGAGGTACAAGCTGTACGTAACGGTTTGCCTATGTATTGATTGGAAGGAAAGCTGACGAGCGAACTCATCCATAAACCCTACTGAGCCTAACAGTGACAATGTATATACAGTCCGGTCCGTTCGTCTAAAGAGTATCGCATATCGAGTCTAGGGGGTGGATAAAGTCAGACCCCCTAATAACGCGATAAATCGTGTCGGCATGAACCCCATCACCACCTGAGAAACTACTGATCCAAATCAGTAATTCTCCACTACCTCGGCCGAGGATTCCTAGTGATGGCCACCCGTGCACTGCGTGACATCAACCCCCGATACCGGGAGAGACGAACCCCCGACGATCCGCTCACTTGCCTCCAATGTGGCTCGGGACTGTACCCAACTAAAACCTGTTTGCACAACTTCTTTGAGCATGGTAGGGTAGTAATCTAAGCACAGTGGGAACTCACATGAGATAAATGACGATCTCAGGTCGATGAACTAACCTGTACACATGTCACCAGCGAACTGCTATCCGACGATATGTATAATACCAACTAGCAGGTTCCCGGTGAGTCTTGTCCGGTGTACTCATAACCCAATGAGCACCTGTATACATCTTAGGTGATCCATCTGACACCAGTGGCTTGTGAGACCGGCCACCGCCCCTCGTCGAGGTCTCGACTGTATACACTAGTTTACTCTGGAGTATCGATGCCCTGTCTCGAAACTCCCACGAGTAGGGACACTTTTAAGGATGTGCTTACAGACTCCAGCTCCTACGTATATGATCGCCATCATACTGCTGGTAGTCAAGCAAGAATCCTATGGGCTCTATCATCATGAAATAGTGAACTAAAGCATGTATACGATGATAAAGACAAACCAGATAGCATACTATCATCTCCAGCAAGACTGTCATATCGATATAGGTCCTGCCTCAATCATTGTAATCACGTACCTGCGATCCAATAATTGACTTTGAGGGCACTATCTCCAACAATCTACCACTTGCACTTAAGGCTATTATTGCGATGTCGCATACTCACAGCCCGTGTGATACCGAACATCCAACTCCTCTACTAATCAGTTTCACAAAGCTAGTTTGTAAAACTATTGTGTTCGAGAAATAGCCTCAGTGAGTGGATCCGCCCTGATGTTTCATTCTATGTCTCTCTTAATCTCAAGTTTGCGGAGAAAGCCATCTCCCGAATCGAGTAATACGTGTCTTAGAATATGTCTGAATATCTGATGGGACCTAGTTCATAAATGAACTCCAAATCCAAACTTCTTAGACTGTATCGATAACTGAACCTAATCAGTATCCAGCACCATGCCTCCCACAGTATCCTCTTGGACCACCTGTCCATAATGCTGTCCCTCGTCAGAGGGAAAACTATAACTCTGACAATCACTCTGTCATCCAGGTTACCTTGGAAGCCTGGAATGATAACCGTCTCCCGAAGGAGGCTGCCGTCATCAAATCCGTAGAACATGCATCTTATGTTCTAAAACTGCTTCCTTATGTTTCTCCAGGATTGGATTAATATATGCTTATCGCATCTTGTGCAAAAACAACATCTGGTGTGGTACTTGACATCTCACGATTGACTCAATTGCCTAAGCAAGTGATCTAGCAATCATGCACATCCCTCTCCCTTTTAGTCTGTAAGACACCTTTAGAGAGGGTGACTCCATCACCTGCAGATACACCACCATCCCAGGAGTCATCTATTCTAAATACCTTTAGAATACTGTCAAAGTACCCACATTGGGAAAATACCCAAATCTAGATCTAATACCATAGATCAAGTAACCAGAATGTCTGATATTATATCCATATCTTGTCTGGAGAAACAACTGTGTGATGACCACAGTACAATCGATCGTAGTATAGGAATTTTACATCCTACTCTGTGTATGTCATCCAAATACCAGGACATCACACCCTACTACCTTCTTAACAGATCCATCCCCTATTCTGATGAAGTCAAACCTATGACTGTCTCATCAAAATTAGATGATCTATCTCCGCTATAAATGCTGAAGTCTATAAAGAGACATAAACTACTTGCCCACTATACTTCCGCTGCTCCCACTGACCACAACAACCCTCTGGCAGAATAATATACACGTGCACTTCTAAAGCTAGTTTAGAACGACGTTATACTTATTCTCTTGCCGGGTCTCATAGTCTGGAACAACAGTAGTGTCAAGTCTGGGTAAATAAGAACCTCCCTGTCACCGTCCTTGAGGCTACCTGAGTACCTCTCGGGTGTCTGAGGTTACCCACCATATCTGCGGAGTGGTTATTGGAATGTCAAACCTTATTGAATATATAGGTCCTATTAAATTTTCCATAATAGTTTGCGGTTCTGGAATCACTTCCAGTTCTACCATACTCCCACTACTGTTTTCTGAAAAAATCCATTTTAATAAAACTGTGGCGAGTCAAGACCAATATCACTATTGATCTTCCAGATGGTAGAAATGTCAACCCTCGTCAAAGCCAGGGTCAACCCACAAACTCCCATTACAGAAACGTGCCTTGATCTATCCAGTGTCTGGTTTTAAGCATAAGCTGGACAAGTCCCCGTATCTTAACATCGTTAAGATATGAACCATTCTATATACAATATAGAAATAGAGGCACTAATTTAATTGGAAACAAATTAAAAAACATGCAGCTGTCTCCAGTGCATATCAACTTAATGGAGAGAGGCTAATCAGCATTACTCAACTTAGGAATCCATTCAATTATGAGTAACCTGAAAGAGAAACAAGTTTCTCAAAACCATTACTATCATCTGAATACTATCACAAGAATCTACATCTTCGATCTCTTTGAAGAATCTCGATACTTGTGACATCTGGTTCTCTACTTTATTCTTGTACCCATAACTTCTCAAAACTTAGACATTGTATTTCTACGAAACATATGTCTAAAAACTAGAGAAGTCATAAGTAAACAAAACATAGTTCGAGGACCTACCCCTTTATCCCGACGGACACTGGACAACATACAATACTCTATACAAGTCCGCTTAGTTTAAATAACTCAACAACCTGTGCATCGTAGGTTAAAAACTGTACCCAGGCGATTTCCTCAAATATCACCAATTACAATGAATTCCGATATAATGAGGATGATCACCAAATTCCCAATAACTTACTCCTACTCATCATCTGTAAAACTATACAGATGTGAGAATGAAACCTGGTAAATACATACCCAGGAGTAAGTATCTAATCGGGAAAACAGTTTTCTTTTAACAATGCACAGTGTAACTGAAACATGAAAATGTCTCGTAGGGGTATCCTGGTATTCCTAGTAATGCCTCTTCCATAATCCTATTCATGAATGTAACCGTATATTTCTTTGCCATCTCTCCAAATCCCTTTATTTGTCTTTAGTCGTCACTTTTGTACACCATCGTTAGGCTAAGTGGTTTTCTTCCTTCCCTACCGTTCGGCACCAGTCTATGGTTTGGAAGAAGACTATCCAGTAAGCATAATAGGTGTACTCTCCTAATCCTAGGAGTACTCGTAACTTGAGAGAAGGTGATGATAAAAGACTACTGAATAAAACCATATTCTATTTCTCCCGAACTGGGGAAAAAAGCAAAGGTGAAATAGGAGTGGCGTTGAAGTACGCGGTTTGGTCGTGAATGATAACAGTCGCAATTTACTTTGCCCTCTTTCTAATCCCTTTATCTTGTCTTTAGTTATTACATTTTGCGCACCTTACTTAGGCTAATTGGTTTTCTTCATTCCCTACCTCTCGGCACCTGCCTATGGTTTGGAATAAGACTATCCAATAAGCGTAATAGGTGTACTCTCCTAATCCTAGGAGTACTCGCAACTTGAAAGAAGGTGATGATAAAAGACAACTGAATAAACCAATTCTATTTCTCCTGAACCTGGATCCATCCTCGAAGTAGTACTTTCGAGTTCGTATATAACCATACAATGGATCTATCCAATGGAAGTGAATGTCCGTAGTAATACGGGGTGTTCTGAGAAATGCAAAGGGTAAAAGAAGGAGCGGCAATGACTTATGCAACTTTATACAATCCAAAAGTTAGTATTTTAAAAAGGTTCGGTCAGTTTGGTCACTGAGTCATAGTCTAGGGTCGGTCAAAGGTCGCTGCCAAAGAGAGGGAGAAAAGAAACACTCTGCGTGCACTCTAACCTAAATCAGAATGGTTATCACTTTATCTAATCCGGAAACCTCCCACTGTACCGTCAAATTCTCCTCCAAACCTGAAAGAAGAATCAATCGGGATGACCCAAAGAGTAAACCAACTCATCAGTGGGAATCGGGATCCAACTCTCATCGTATGATAACTTGATGGAACCCACTCAAGTTATCACACTCAAGAAGGTATGCGCATGCCTGGCAAGTTTCCTGTATGTTTGAAACTCCCGATGTGATTTTTGCCCCATGCTCTTATGACCTTGGCTAAGGGCCAAGTATGTCATAAGTCACATGCCAAGTTCTATCCGTCACTATCCAGGTCAATTTGAACCCACCCGCACATGCCCTTGACTTAGGGCCAAGTATGACAAAACGACTGTCCCAAACCAACTCATCTATCTATGCAACAAATGAATACCCAGCAGCTACCAAACACTATGCCTTGACTAAGGGCCAAGCATGCATAGCATGAATACTACTGAATATCCAAAAGAAATGACGGAGGGCTACGGCTGGTTTTTGGTGAAAAACCTTTAACGTTATGAACTTGATATCGCTGAAGGAACCTGATAGCTTTTTATAAAAATATAGCGGCGAAAACCTTTTGCTAAAGAGTTCACTCCCGGTGAAGGGATCTCGGCTATTTCCTCGTGGAATGAGGTACAGGATATTCCAACTGAATACCTCGATGCAAAGCAACTTGTAATCGACTATATTGAAGTTATTACCCTGACATAAACTTCTGCCCAAGGGGTCTTTCCCGGTGAAGGGATATCAGCCCTTGCCTCGTCGAATGAGTTGCGGGATATTCTAACTGAATATCACTATGCATAACAAAAGGAAACGTCTTTATATTAACACTTTTTAAAATTGTTCCAACAACATCAAATATAGGTTTGTTTTATCCCTGCATTGATAAGAATCAATGCAGTCCCATCAATCAATCACACAAGAAAAGAACGAAAATAAAATGTACGTATATGCCATCCGCATTCGTCACTGGGTCCCGTCATCACCCGTTAGGTTACTTAACTAACGACAGAGCGGGGGCTGGATGTAGCGTTTTGAAAATCGTTTCGGTGAAATTTCGGAAAATCGGTAAAATAAGGGGGTTTTCTGTAAAAGGTCAAAATACAAATATCTTATTATAAAAATGAAATATACATATTCTAGCTGTGTAATTGCTATTATTTGGTGTTTATTGAGCCACTGGTGAAATTTCAAAATTTCTGAAAAAAATATTATTTTAATATTATTTTAAGCCGTCACTAATACATTTAATTAGGGAAAATTACAAATTGGAATGAGTTGAAACAAATTTTGTGCATCATAAAATATTAAATAAAATTTTATCATGTGGTTTTTGAAACGAAATCGGTTGCCAAATCGGTTTAGAAATTATTGAAGAAAAAGGCTTTTTTTTAGTGTAAATGGATGTTTGGGGTGTTATATTTATCATTTTTCATCACCCCACACCCATACCCACACTCACAAACCCCCATTTTCCCTCCCCCTTGGCTGAATTCAGCAGCCCCCCTCTCTTCTCCCCACTTGTTTTGCAAAAGAAAATAAAACAAAAGAATGAAAGAATAAATATATGTAAGTATGGGCTTTGTTGACTTTGGTCAATTCTTGACTTCCTAACATCACCCCACTCTCTCTACCCTCACTCCCCTCATCAGGCCAAGCCCCTCCCTTCTCCCAACAGCAGCAGCCCCACCTAAATCCCACTCAATTTTGCATCAAAAGAATCCACAAAACCACTTCAAAATCCATACAAATTCAATTCAAAATCCAAATCTAACTCCTACCCATTATTCTTTATCTCATCAAGCATGGATCTAGGAGCTTGGAGGCCATTTTGGGAGGCTAGATTTCAAGCTTGGTCTCTTGTTTTTGTGAGGTATAAATCCCAAGCCAAATTTAAATTGTTGGATAGTTTCTTTGATCAAAGTCAATTAAGTTTAAATGTGATTCTAATTGGGATTTAGTTTGTAATGGAAAGAGTTTGAGATCAAGTTAGTTTGTGATCATGTGTTCATGGTTGTGTAGTGTTTTTTTTAACATCTTAAGCTATGCAACTTATATTTGTTACTTATTGCCAATTGTAACTTGTAATTGTCCAAATGAAAATATTTTGGAAACTAGGTTTTAGGATAGATGTAATTAGATGAAATAAAAAATTTGGTTATGGTTAGTGTGGCTTAGTTAAGATATTTTATGAGCATTTTGACCCCTAGATTTGTTAAAATATCGTGTTTTGAAGTAAAACGGGTATTTGTCGCTAACTAGGTTTTTGGTTTAATATAATTTAGCAAGATAAAAATCTACTTAATATTTTTGTGACCAAATTAAGTTATTTGGTGAATATTGTGGCCACTAAAATTGTTATAACAAGATTAGTAGTTAGTTGTTAGTGGTTAGTTTAAAGAAATTGTGTTAATTATGCTAATTTGCTAACTAGGCTTTTGAAATTGGTTAAATAATTGGGATTAAAAATGTGGAAATTGTTTGTATAACTTATTTAAGATATTTAATAAGTATTATGGCCGCTACATTTGTTTAAACATCATGTTTTGTACAAATACGGCGAATTGTGCTTGCTAGATTTTCGGAAAAAAGACTTTTTAAGAGAAATTGGGGTTTTTGTGAGTTTTAACCTCTTTTTATATTAAAATTAGTGTTCGTGAATATGCAAATGAGTGTATTTGGGTTTTTCTCGATGGCTTGGCGTTTGTACGCCGACGTCGAAGGTTTTTGGGTTGATTTGTGAAAGCAACCATAGGTTTTGACCTATATGGGACTCATGAGTCGTTTTGGTCTTGAGTCGGATTTTAATGCGATACGGTGCGTTATGATATGTAGGTAACCCATGTGGACTTCGAGACGACAAGCAAGCGCGTGGCGACGTCGGCACCAGCGAGCGAGGACCAGGTGAGTAGATTTATATCTACGGGGAGAAGTCGGGTGGATGGCGTATAGCACCCCCGCAGTCCGTGGTGGTGTATACGGATGCGTATACACACCAACAATTATTATATGTTATTTGGGATTAATAACGATGTTAGGATGGATATTGGTGTGTTGGATTACTTTAGTGTTGCGAACCCTAGGGTAGTGTTGCACTACACATACACACATACATACACATATACATTCCTATTTATATGTGCTCATGGGATTCTTTATAGTTATGTGTTCACATGGGTATGGGACTATGTGTTCACATACGGATATGAGGATGATACTAGGGATTGAGCTGAGTCGATGAGATTTGTTTTGTGGTTGTGATATCGGTTTGTACGAGACTGTCGATCAGTAGTCAGATCATGACTATATTGATGATATTAGTATTGTACTACACATAGGTCAGTACCCTGGACTATGATCTTGGATAAAAAGGATACTAGATGAATAGTGTGATGAATATGATGTTAACCCGTACCCAGATTTAGGGATGCCGTACGACGGATTTACGTACGAGCTATATTTTGATGATTGATCCGCACTCTTGACTTGGGATGTCTGATTATAGATATGGTATCGGATATGATATTATTGAGGCGGGATCACCGACTAATATATATACAGGTATGTATATGTATCGACTCAGATGTTAGGCGGTTTCCTTACTTGTAGCCCAGCTGGTCAGCTTAGCCCTTTAGTTTAGTTTAGTGGTTAGATTAGATTCGATTCTTACCTATTTCAAAACTAACGAATCGTGGGTATTTTAAAAGACAGCCCAAGGGATCCTACGGATATTTCAAAAGACGTATCTTTTCATAAAAACACCGTAGCCCCTATTTTCAAAACCCCATGATTCGTGTTATTTCAAAAGGCACCATTTGTAGGACTTATATTAGGTTAATGCAGATTAGTTATAGTTGCGTCTAGTATTCAGCTCCCGCTCTTTATTGTGGTTCGCTTCGCATCGCATGCTTATATTATGTTTCATACTCCATTATTGATATCATGCTGTTAGGACACCAGCACCATTACCGATGATACATATGTACCACGTACACTTACTTGCCGGCTCACACACATCTTCATCGGTAATTGCCATGTCACGTACACCTTAGATAATATTATTGCTTGACTTAGCTTCTTAGTTAGTAATTTGGCATGATATTAGTGTACCTGCCTTATATGCCAGCTTAATATTATAGTTATTACTTGTCACTTCATGCATACTGTTATTCATTGTTATGCCTATATTCATGGTTTTACATGCTATTGATGATTTGGATTCAGATTTCCATGAAATTTTCTGGATTTGGGGGAAAACCGCAAAACTTATATAAACTGATTTCGCTCTTTTTAAATAAAAAGTGCGGTTTTTCCCATGCTGTATGAGTCGCCCACCATGAGTTTGCTGATAGATTTCGAGACCCGATTCGAGGAGGCGGATGAACCGTTTCGGGTATATGGTGGACCCGGTAAGGTACCCTGGGGCAAGAAGCGCGTGATGATGACGATGTGAGCCTGGCAGGGGAGCACTACCTACCGGTGATTTTACCCGACGCGTCGGATATCCGGAGGATACCGTCATGGTCTTGAGATGGATGGTAGGGGCCGGTCTGGACTGACGGCGCCCTAGATATTTAGACTGTGATATTGAGATTTCGAGATATTGAGGTACAGAGACTGTGATATAGAGATATCGAGATATTGGAAGTACGTTTTGTGCTGATGCTAGGCACTGTTTTATGCTGATTTCATTATGTTACCTCATTTTAAAAATACAAAGGAAATCTCACTAAATTATGAAAACAGTTCTTCATTTACATGTATTCTGTTTTCATGCATTCATACCTCATTCATATGATATATTGCTTCCTGAGGCACTGACGCGGGCACATGAGATTACACTCGGGTTAGATATCTACCCTAGCCTTGTTATAGGTTGGATGTTATTCTTATATTTGAGGATATATTATGATCATTGACCTAGGTTGCGTTATTTATGCGATTTCTGTGCGTAGATGTTTTTCTATTCACGAGTTGGCAACTCACCCCCGTTGTGCCCCAGTTTCTTGCAGGTTGCCGTACAGGTTTCATTACGGCTTTGCTGGCATAGTTTCCATCGGGTGATTTTCTAGTAGGTGGGTTTACTTGTATCGTACCCCCATTATATATCTTGTATATCATTATTCTGTTGTATCTAGAAGTTCCATCAATCAAGCATGTATTTATTTTGAGATAGAGACCAGTGATGTTATTCCTTCGACCTTAGAGTCGCGCGTTTTATTTCTGTGGTTTTCTTGTGGTTTTGAGTTTCCTTTTGAATTTTGATCCTCGCCGTTGGCGTTGTATATTATATTGCTTGTGTGGTTGTGGCCGTCGATTGACGAAGAGCTAGCTCCCGCTTGGGGATGCCTTTTTATTGATTTCGTATACTATTCATGTTGTATCCCGTTTGGGAGCCAGTATTTACAAAGGAGACTCTGCCGAAATTTTCAGTAAATTTTTGATGTTTTTAGAAATCCGCATAATTCGGCTTATGCTATTAAAACTACTTGATTTAAATTGGTTTTCCTTCACTCTACTAGTTTTCTTGGTTTGGATTTCTGGGTTTTCGGCTTACTTAGATTACGAACGCCTCGAGACGTTTCGTAGTTTAAGTGCCGGTCATGTTCCGTACTTTCAGGTCGTGACAAAGTTGGTATCAGAGCGTTAGGTTTTACCTTCGGAGCGTAGGATGACCCTTGGTTGATGGAATGGGTGACTAAAGTAGAGTGACGTACCATGGGTATGTTCCGCGGCATACTTACGACATGCCACTCCACTTAAAGAGCCTTAGGATGTACATTTCTTTGTTCAGTATTATATTCATTCCGATCTAGCATCATCAGTACCAGTTATGGTTTTGCTGCCACGATTACGGGCAGGGAGAGCTACAGCAAGAGTTGCGGTCAGCATGAGCTCGTCACGAACGAGGACTGACCAGGGCGAAATTCCGGCAACACACGATTGCAGAGATGTGTTTTTTTACTGTGTTTCCGCGCCACGAGTGTTTGGCGGATCGCCTTTATGAGGTTACTCGGATGTACTGATCGACACTAGAGGATTGAGCCAATAATAGAGGCCAGCCAGATTTTGATAACCGTTGGTGTGTTGCTTATTCATGATGATCGAGGCACTGTTCAGCGTGCAGACGAGCGAGCCAGTTATTGTTGCGAACGAAGAGATATTGCCCCAGATGCTGGAATTAGGGCAGAACGAGTTGTACTAAGACATGATAGAAGGTCGCTAGTCATCGAGGATGAATGACTAGGACATGTGGATCGTTCGCCTACCCCGATGCGAGGTCATCAGATAGATTGGTTAAAGCTAGAGACGACTTCACGCGGAGACGTTGGGAGTCGACAGAGATGATCGAATGTCAGAAACCTATTATTCCAAGTTTAAAGTAGTCGGAAAGACATGCAGGCAATTCTATGGTCCCTCTAGAAGAATGAAACCCTAACTCGACTTAATGACCGTGTGAAAGCCTTTGAACCTTCGGGTTTGCGGCAGTTCTACGGCTCCATTAGTGAGGCTTGGGTTTGCCCTTCTACGGCTGGACTACCGATGCAATGTACTCGATACTATTAAATTGTGCCCAAGAGGTTGAGCTCTTGGGGGATTATGAGGTTTTGACGACTCGATCGGATGGCTCGACTTATTTCGGATGCTAGGTGGTGAGATGCATTTCTTGGGAGACTCCCGATACGAGGATAGCCATTGGAGCTCAGTCCATGTAGCCACGATGAGACAAGTCTGATGCAGTCGACATTAGAGAAAGTGGAGTAAAGAGGTCCGTACAAGATCTGGATAAGACGACGTTCCACTCCGCCGACATCAGAGATGCGATACGCATGCCGAGGCAGAGTACTGGATATACCTTCCAGAAGGAGTCGCGATGGGTATGCAGCCGTTCCGGAGCAAGATGCAGATATAGGAAAGGACGATGACTTCCGGACAGTTGGCAGGGACGAGACATGGAAGAGACCGTGAGCAGGATTCCTTCTAGGACACTGCTGCAATGATACTTGCACCCAGGATCAGATGTGTCACGTATATTCAGAGAGCCAGAGGCCGACACCAGTGATATGCTGTCTTACGAGTGGTCGCGATGATTGACCGGGAGATGACAAGAGACATGCCAGCACGGGATCATCCCCGTTAGCATACCTGACAAGGCCGATGAGCCGATGGACCGAGAGATTGGTAATTCCCAGTGAAGACCTTGACCCAGGAGTGGTCATTGTTACGCACACCAGCAGGCCAGAGTTCATGATCATCGACGAGACGTCCCACTAGTGACCGTGACAGTTGGCCCGAGATTCTTAGAGGATGCGCTTGAGCGGTATTATTCCGCCATTATTGATTTCGATGTTTTGGGTGTTTTATTCGCATGATTTGATTTTGATGATTGAGAATTTACGATCTTTGCACAGTGTTGCACTTGATATCGTTTTCGTGCTTGGTTTCACATGTTTGTGATTTTACGGTTTTAGACATTTGAGTTGATTTTGTGTGTGTATACGCACACGAATTGGTTTTTGCACGCGGTATAGTTCATATATGCTTGCATTGCAGTGTTACGTATGTTGTGCATTTAGATGCCCTGGACTTTGATTTCGATGTGATGTTCGATAATTGTTTTGTTCCCCTTGTGCACCTGATTTGATTTTGCGCATGTCGGCACTTGATATTGGATTTCATGATTTCGTGCACGATGCATGCACCTGATTTGGATTTTCACGCATGTTGGGCGCATGTTTTGAAGTGTGATTTTGGTGCACACCAGATGCACTAAATCAAGATTTTTCGTGCATGTTAGATGTACCTGATTTTGCTGTCAGGCACACATGTTGCCTACGACAGATGTTTCATGCACACCCGATGCACTTGGATGTTGTTTCTGTGCATATGTATGGCACATATTTGGATTTTGATTTCCGTGCGCACCAGACGCACGTAGTACTCATACGCGTATTTTAGGATTGATTTTTCCTATAGATCAGTACGTTTTTATGATATTTACTATGTGTCTTCGTACTGGGCAGGACTAGTCAGAGGACAGTACCTGAATATATTTGGCATTCATTTCTTTCAGATATTTACATATATAGATTTGATATTTACGTGTGTAGTTCCGAATTATAGCATATTGGTTTTGTATTGGATTTGACATTTGTGTCTTTACCATGACTCCAATGATGGTGGGATGCTTGACGGAGTTTTGATTTTGAGTTATATGCTCGTTGCTCATGTGCATGCATTGCGCTATGATGCGTATTATGTACTTATGGTTTCGGAGTCCCGACGACTTGATGATTTTGCTTAGATGTTTTTTTATTTGGGGGGAGTTTGAATTTAAATTCGGGGACCGAATTTCTTTAAGTGGGGAAGATTGTAGCGTTTTGAAAATCGTTTCGGTGAAATTTCGGAAAATCGGTAAAATAAGGGGGTTTTCTGTAAAAGGTCAAAATACAAATATCTTATTATAAAAATTAAATATACATATTCTAGCTATGTAATTGCTAGTATTTGGTGTTTATTGAGCCACCGGTGAAATTTCAAATTTTCTGAAAAAAATATTATTTTAATATTATTTTAAGCCGTCACTAATACATTTAATTAGGGAAAATTACAAATTGGAATGAGTTGAAACAAATTTTGTGCATCATAAAACATTAAATAAAATTTTATCATGTGGTTTTTAAAACGAAATCGGTTGCCAAATCGGTTTAGAAATTATTGAAGAAAAAATGCTTTTTTTAGTGTAAATGGATGTTTGGGATGTTATATTTATCATTTTTCATCACCCCACACCCATACCCACACTCATAAACCCCCATTTTCCCTCCCCGTTGGCTAAATTCAGCAGCCCCCCTCTCTTGTCCCCACTTGTTTTGTAAAAGAAAATAAAACAAAAGAATGAAAGAATAAATATATGTAAGTATGGGCTTTGTTGACTTTGGTCAATTCTTGACTTCCTAATATCACCCCACTCTCTCTACCCTTACCCCCCTCATCAGGCCGAGCCCCCCTTCTCCCAACAGCAGCAGCCCCCCCCAAATCCCACTCAATTTTGCATCAAAAGAATCCACAAAACCACTTCAAAATCCATACAAATTCAATTCTAAATCCAAATCTAACTCCTACCCATTATTCTTTATCTCATCAACCATGGATCTAGGAGCTTGGAGGCCATTTTGGGAGGCTAGATTTCAAGCTTGGTCTCTTGTTTTTGTGAGGTATAAATCCCAAGCCAAATTTAAATTGTTGGATAGTTTCTTTGATCAAAGTCAATTAAGTTTAAATGTGATTCTAATTGGGATTTAGTTTGTAATGGAAAGAGTTTGAGATCAAGTTAGGTTGTGATCATGTGTTCATGGTTGTGTGGTGTTTTTTTTAACATCTTAAGCTATGCAACTTAAATTTGTTACTTATTGCCAATTGTAACTTGTAATTGTCCAAATGAAAATATTTTGGAAACTAGGTTTTAGGATAGATGTAATTAGATAAAATAAAAAATTTGGTTATGGTTAGTGTGGCTTAGTTAAGATATTTTATGAGCATTTTGACCACTAGATTTGTTAAAATATCGTGTTTTGAAGTAAAACGGGTATATGTCGCTTACTAGGTTTTTTGTTTAATATAATTTAGCAAGATAAAAATCTACTTAATATTTTTGTGACCTAATTAAGTTATTTGGTGAATATTGTGGCCACTAAAATTGTTAAAATAAGATTAGTAGTTAGTTGTTAGTGGTTAGTTTAAAGAAATTGTGTTAATTATGCTAATTTGCTAACTAGGCTTTTGAAATTGGTTAAATAATTGGGATTAAAAATGTGGAAATTGTTTGTATAACTTATTTAAGATATTTAATAAGTATTATGGCCGCTACATTTGTTTAAACATCATGTTTTGTACAAATACGGCGAATTGTGCTTGCTAGATTTTCGGAAAAAAGACTTTTTATGTGAAATTGGGGTTTTTGTGAGTTTTAACCTATTTTTATATTAAAATTAGTGTTCACGAATGTGCAAATGAGTGTATTTGGGTTTTTCTCGATAGTTTGGCGTTTGTACGCCGACGTCGAGGGTTTTTAGGTTGATTTGTGAAAGCAACCATAGGTTTTGACCTATGTGGGATTCATGAGTCGTTTTGGTCTTGAGTCGGATTTTAATGCGATACGGTGCGTTATGATATGCAGGTAACCCATGTGGACTTCGAGACGACAAGCAAGCGCGTGGCGACGTCCGCACCGGCGAGCGAGGACCAGGTGAGTAGATTTATATCTACGGGGAGAAGTCGGGTGGATGGCGTATAGCACCCCCGCAGTTCGTGGTGGTGTATACGGATGCGTATACACACCAACAATTATTATATGTTATTTGGGATTAATAACGATGTTAGGATGGATATTGGTGTGTTGGATTACTTTAGTGCTGCGAACCCTAGGGTAGTGTTGCACTACACATACACACATACATACACACATACATTCCTATTTATATGTGCTCATGGGATTCTTTATAGTTATGTGTTCACATGGGTATGGGACTATGTGTTCACATACGGATATGAGGACGATACTAGGGATTGAGCTGAGTCGATGAGATTTGTTTTGTGGTTGTGATATCGGTTTGTACGAGACTGTCGATCAGTAGTCAGATCATGACTATATTGATGATATCAGTATTGTACTAGACATAGATCAGTACCCTGGACTATGATCTTGGATATAGAGGATACTAGATGAATAGTGTGATGAATATGATGTTAACCCGTACCCAGATTTGGGGATGCCGTACGACGGATTTATGTACGAGCTATATTTTGATGATTGATCCGCACTCTTGACTTGGGATGTCTGATTATAGATATGGTATTGGATATGATATTATTGAGGCGGGATCACCGACTAATATATATACAGGTATGTATATGTATCGACTCAGATGTTAGGCGGTTTCCTTACTAGTAGCCCAGCTGGTCAGCTTAGCCCTTTAGTTTAGTTTAGTGGTTAGATTAGATTCGATTCTTACCTATTTCAAAACTAACGAATCGTGGGTATTTTAAAAGACAGCCCAAGGGATCCTACGGATATTTCATAAGACGTATCTTTTCATAAAAACACCGTAGCCCCTATTTTCAAAACCCCATGATTCGTGTTATTTCAAAAGGCACCATTTGTAGGACTTATATTAGGTTAATGCAGATTAGTTATAGTTGCGTCTAGTATTCAGCTCCCGCTCTTTATTGTGGTTCGCTTCGCATCGCATGCTTATATTATGTTTCATACTCCATTATTGATATCATGCTGTTAGGACACCAGCACCATTACCGATGATGCGTATGTACCACGTACACTTACTTGCCGGCTCACACACATCTTCATCGGTAATTGCCATGTCACGTACACCTTAGAAAATATTATTGCTTGACTTAGCATGTTAGTTAGTAATTTGACATGATATTAGTGTACCTGCCTTATATGCCAGCTTAACATTATAGTTATTACTTGTCACTTCATGCATACTGTTATTCATTGTTATGCCTATATTCATGGTTTTACATGCTATTGATGATTTGGATTCGGATTTCCATGAAATTTTCTGGATTTGGGGGAAAACCGCAAAACTTATAAAAACTGATTTCGCTCTTTTTAAATAAAAAGTGCGGTTTTTCCCATGCTGTATGAGTCGTCCACCTTGAGTTTGCTGATGGATTTCGAGACCCGATTCGAGGAGGCGGATGAACCGTTTCGGGTACATGGTGGACCCGGTAAGGTACCCCGGGGCAAGAAGCGCGTGATGATGACGATGTGAGCCTGGCAGGGGAGCACTACCTACCGGTGATTTTACCCGACGCGTCGGATATCCGGAGGATACCGTCGTGGTCTTGAGATGGATGGTAGGGGCCGGTCTGGACTGACGGCGCCCTAGATATTGAGACTGTGATATTGAGATTTCGAGATATTGAGGTACAGAGACAGTGATACAGAGATATCGAGATATTGGGATTACGTTTTGTGCCGATGCTAGGCGCTGTTTTATGCTGATTTCATTATGTTACCTCATTTTAAAAATACAAAGGAAATCTCACTAAATTATGAAAACAGTTCTTCATTTAAATGTATTCTGTTTTCATGCATTCATACCTCATTCATATGATATATTGCTACCTGAGGCACTGACACGGGCACATGAGATTACACTCGGGTTAGATATCTACCCTAGCCTTGTTATAGGTTCCATGTTATTCTTATATTTGAGGATATATTATAATCATTGACCTAGGTTGCGTTATTTATGCGATTTCTGTGCGTAGATGTTTTTCTATTCACGAGTTGGCAACTCACCCCCGTTGTGCCCCAGTTTCTTGCAGGTTGCCGTACAGGTTTTATTACGGCTTTGCGGGCATAGTTTCCTTCGGGTGATTTGCTAGTAGGTGGGTTTACTTGTATCGTACCCCCATTATATATCTTGTATATCATTA
Organism: Agapanthus africanus; assembly: GCA_030015575.1. Lineage (NCBI taxonomy): Eukaryota > Viridiplantae > Streptophyta > Magnoliopsida > Asparagales > Amaryllidaceae > Agapanthus > Agapanthus africanus. The sequence goes on from JASDDO010000029.1 coordinate 63,692,121, forward strand.
TTCTGTTGTATCTAGAAGTTCCATCAACCAAGCATGTATTTATTTTGAGATAGAGACCAGTGATGTTATTCCTTCGACCTTAGAGTCGCGCGTTTTATTTCTGTGGTTTTCTTGTGGTTTTGAGTTTCCTTTTGAATTTTGATCCTCGCCGTTGGCGTTGTATATTATATTGCTTGTGTGGTTGTGGCCGTCGATTGACGAAGAGCTAGCTCCCGCTTGGGGATGCATTTTTATTGAATTCGTATACTATTCATGTTGTATCCCGTTTGGGAGCCAGTATTTACAAAGGAGACTCTGCCGAAATTTTCAGTAAATTTTTGATGTTTTTAGAAACCCGCATAATTCGGCTTATGCTATTAAAACTACTTGATTTAAATTGGTTTTCCTTCACTCTACTACTTTTCTTGGTTTGGATTTCTGGGTTTTCGGCTTACTTAGATTACAAACGCCTCGAGACGTTTCGTAGTTTAAGTGCCGGTCATGTTCCGTACTTTCGGGTCGTGACACTGGACTAGCGCGGGTGTAAAACATATACAACATCTAATAGTATATATACCAATATACAATAATCGCTCCACGCGTGATAATATGCAACATTACAGAAAAGTAATAAGCATCACAGAACAATACAGATAATCTGGGATCCCCGGGTTTCACAGAGCCGCTGCTGAAACCCGACGTTCCCCGGGTCGTGTGGATAGCCTGTGCAATGAAACCTAGACCCCTACGGGTGCGGCAAGTTACCCGCCAAAACCTGAAGCGAGGTAGTCCCCACAGCATAGTGAATAGAACACCCGGCACTTCACTGAATCCGGTAACTTGAGCACCCCTCCTTGGGTCAACCTGTACCCCCTACAAGTGCGGTGAATAGTCTGCCAATTCTAGAGTAAGGTCCCTTTGCCTCTCAAAGCAATGAGATACGGACCCGTTGCCCTCCAGAACCCGGCTATCCGGGCACTTCTTCGCGGGATAAACCTAGTACAGAAATGAAAAATATACAACGGATACATTGACCTCGACCCGGTCGTGCCCCAAAAGAATATTATACAAACAGGCAGTGACGGCAGTCCACAGGTTGGACGCTTGCCCCGCAATATCAAATGTACAAATAAATCCAAACTGCACTATCATTGCACCCTGCTATCCACCACGACAAATCCGCAACATCACAGCACAACACAGAACATCAACGCGAATGTCACGTTCGCAAACCGGTCTAAAAGAACTATAGCAATTATACGCGGTTTACCGATTAAATGACATTCCCGGTCGGAGATATAATGAAAATACTGCATACTAACAAATTTAAAATTTCGATCGACCAAATTTCCCGAAGTGGGCCCCAAGTACATCTGCTGTACAGTAACAAAATCTGGGCCTAAAAGAATATTACCAAAACCACATTTTACCAAGGAAAGCCTACTGGAGAATTTTGATGCACTGTTCCCACTGTTCCTCCACGCTTCCGCAGTCAAACCCTAGGTTTGATCGCGGATACGCGGCGATCACGTGGGATCATGTGCTCAAAATTTCCCAGGTTGCTTAAAAAACCCTGCTTTGTTTTCTCTGATATGTAAAATAATTTTTAGAACCCTTTTAAAATCGACAGAAACTCAGAACTTGGAAAATTGCGATTTTTGAAAATCCATTCGATCGATGTTTTAAACACGTTAGCACAAGTTAGTTTAGCTTAATGGTGAGTCTCTGATACTACTGTAAGTCTACGGTAGTGCCCCGGCCGTCTAACAGACACTAAATGCGGAACAAAAACTTTTTACAAACTCGCGCTATCGCGTACCGTAACCCGGATATGCCATTAAAGCTAAACTAACAAACTACAAAGTGGGTAGAAGAGTTATACCAAACAATCCGAGTCCTTCGATCTTCAACCATCATCCTACGCTTGTTGCGGCTGCTCCAATCTCCTCGATCTCCAGTCTTGTCGTCCAGGTGGCACCACATTGACGGATCTTTAAACGGGCTCCCGCCTCTGAACCGAGGCAACTCGATCGTCAAGTTTGCTAAAAGAGATGACCAAGATGAAGTAGAGAATGAGTAGAACACTTTGTCTCGTTACGTCCAAGGCTATGGACGAACGGTTAATGAAGTTGCCTTTTGGATCGATATGAAAATGAGATATGAATATGTTAATTTCCATACATCCAAAACTCTATCTTTTTTCCAACAACCATTATCTCAAGAGGAGGGGAGGGGGCTGACCACTTATAGATGAGGGGGGAGGTGAGTGTAGGCGCAAGGTGGGTGAGAATAAGAATGAAGCTTATCATGACACATAGTATGAACACAATTAAAGCAAGTGATGAATCACTAACTTAGTCATCAAGCATTAATTGAACAATTAATGCTAACAATGAATCATCAAGCCTTGTCACTATATCTAGAACCTTCTTGAGCCATGACTAACCCTCATCAAGAAAAGATAAATCCGCATTTAACCGAATGTTAAATACGGCCGATAGAAAACTGGAAACTGGAAACTGGCAACTTCCAAAAGTGATCCCGAAACGAATTTCAGGATAACCCCGTATCAGTATAAACATACCCGCATTTGTATTACGACCGAATACAAATGCAACTGAGACAAAGATATTATATCTACACAGTATAATACTGGGTTCCGGCTTAAACCAAAGCCTACCAGTATTATCTGCCCGAAAATGTACACGTGCAAAAACGCACATGCATTTTCCGAACCTTGCCATAAACCCATATGGCATTTACAACGTTTCGCCCGAACTTGGGAAAGTGTCTGTAGGGGACTCTAATGACTCATCAATACACTGGCATTGGGTATAACCCCTAGCACGTCAGAGGTACAAGCTGTACGTAACGGTTTGCCTATGTATTGATTGGAAGGGAAGCTGATGAGCGAACTCATCCATAAACCCTACTGAGCCTAACAGTGACAATGTATATACAGTTCGGTCCGTTCGTCTAAAGAGTATCGCATATCGAGTCTAGGGGGAGGATAAAGTCAGACCCCCAAATAACGCGATAAATCGTGTCGGCATGAACCCCATCACCACCTGAGAAACTACTGATCCAAATCAATAATTCTCCACTACCTCGACCGAGGATTCCTAGTGATGGCCACCCGTACACTGCGCGACATCATCCCCCAATACCGGGAGAGACGAACCCCCGACGATCCGCTCACTTGCCTCCAAAGTGGCTCGGGACTGTACCCAACTAAAACCTGTTTGCACAACTCCTTTGAGCATGGTAGGGTAGTAATCTAAGCACAGTGTGAACTCACATGAGACAAATGACGATCTCAGGTCGAAGAACTAACCTGGACACATGTCACCAGGGAACTGCTATCTGACGATATGTATAATACCAACTAGCAGGTTCCCGGCGAGTCTTGTCCGGTGTACTCATAACCCAATGAGCACCTGTATACATCTTAGGTGAACCATCTGACACCAGTGGCTTGTGAGACCGTCCACCGCCCCTCGTCGGGGTCTCGACTGTATACACTAGTCTACTCTGGAGTATCCATGCCCTGTCTCGAAACTCCCACGACTAGGGACACTTTTAAGGATGTGCTTACAGACTCCAGCTCCCACATATATAATCGCCATCATACTGCTGGTAGTCAAGCAAGAATCCTATGGGCTCTATCATCATGCAATAGTGAACTAAAGCATGTATACGATGATAAAGACAAACCAGATAGCATACTATCATCTCGAGCAAGACTGTCATATCGGTATAGGTCCTGCCTCAATCATTGTAATCACGTACCTGCGATCCAATAATTGACTTTGAGGGCACTATCTCCAACAAGAGCCCCGGCCAATAATCTGAGGCCAAACGCGGAACAAAAACTTTTACAACTGCCGCTATCGCATACTATAACCCGGATCTTGCCATTAACGCTAAACTAACAAACTGTAAAGAGGTAGAAAGGCTATACCGATCGATCCATGTCCTTCGGTCTTTAGCCATCATCCCACGCCCCTCGCTGTGACTCCGATCTTATCGACGAGGTGGCACCACATGATCGATTCTTTATACGGGCTCCCGCCTCTATACCGAGGCAACTCGGACATCAAGTCTGCTAAAAGAGATGACCAAGATGAAGTAGAGAATGAGTGGCATACTTTGTCTCAATACACTCTTTGGTTCTCATCATATGAGAATGTAAAAGTGGAGGTTGAAGAAGATGCTAAGGTTTGGAGAGTGTGAGCTCAAGAAATGAATCAAGTGAGCAAAAGAACCAAGCATAAAACTTGTGATCATTTTTCTTTTGTGAGTAGATATATATAAGGTTGTGTGTTTGAAAACAAAGAAAATATCTCATAAAAATATCTCCCAAAAATATCTCCACAAACCCTAAAATATCTACACCCAAAAGAAAACACAATTAATTCTATAATGACTCACTTAGTGATTCATTAACATGAGTCACTAATGAACATGCTAGAAGAAATGTGTCACCATGAATGAGTCACAGTTTCCAAATCCAAAAATCATTTAAACCAAAATGATTAACCCAAAAAGAAATGCATCTTATAAAGTATTCTCGTAACCGATTACGAGAATACCCCTCACCTGTAAATACATACCTGTATCCGTATTCCGACCGAATACGAATACGATGAGACTAAAATATTCCGACTCAATATAATACTTGGATTCGGCTTAAACCAAAGCCCACCAGTATTATCTGTCCGAAATATGACACGTGCACATATGCACGTACATGTTCGAACCCTACCATAAAACCATACGGTCTCTACAACGTTTCGCCCGAACTTAGGAAACTATCTGTGGGGGACTCTAAAGACTCGTCGGTACCCTGGCAGTAGGTTTAACCACAAGCACGTCAGCGGCACTAGCTGTGCGTAACGGCTGCCCATGTATTGACCGAAGGGGAAGCTGATGAGCGAACTCATCCTGGAACCCTACTGAGACTATCAGTGACAATATCCGTATTGTCCGGTCCGTTTGTCTATGAGCATCGCATATCCAGCCTACTGGATGGTAACGTCAGACCCCCAAAAGCTGTATAAGTCGTGTCGGAGGGTAGCCCTGAACACCCTGAGAAACTACTGGAATACCTACCAGTAATTCTCACCAGCCTTGGCCAAGGACTTGGTGTAATGGCTCTCCTAGACACAACGCTATCTCACCCCTAATACCAGGAGAGACGAATCCCCTGCCGATCCGCTCACTGCCTCTATGTAGCTCGGGACTGTACCCAACTAAAACCTGTTTGCACGACTCCTTTGAGCCGTGGTAGGGTAGTAATCTAAGCACAGTGGGAACTCACACGAGACAAATGACGACCTCAGGTCGATGAACTAACCTATACACATGTCACCAGGGAACTGCTATCTGATGCTAGGTATAATACCAACTAGCATGTTACCGGCGAGTCCTGTCCGGTGCACTCATAACCCAATGAGCACCTGTATACATCTTAGGTGATCCAACTGACGCCAATGGCTTATGAGACAGGCCACTGCCCGTGGTCGTGGTCTCGACTGTATACACCAATCTACTCCGGAGCATCGATGCCCTGTCTCGAAACTCTCATGACTAGGGACCACTTTTAAGGATGTGCTTATGGACTACCCAACTCTCACGTATATGATCGCCATCATACTGCTGGTAGTCAAGCAAGAATCCTAAGGGCTCTATTAACGCGTAATAGTGATCATGTCACCTAAAGCTGTACACGATGATAAAGGCAAACCAGATAGCATACTATCATCTTGAGTAAGACTGTCCTACCGGTATAGGTCCTCCTCAATCATTGCAATCACGTGCTTGCGATCCAATAATTGACTTTGAGGGCACTACATCCAACAATCTCCCACTTGCACTTAAGGCTAATTATTGCGATGTCGCACACTCACAGCCCGTGTGATACCGAACACCCAACTCCTCTACTAATCAGTTTCACAAAGCTCGTTTGTAAAACTCTTGCGTTCGAGAAATAGCCTCAATGAGTGGATCCGTCATGATGTTTCTTTCTTTGTCTCTCTTAATTTCAAGTTCGCGGAGAAAGCCATCTCCCGAATTGAGTAATACCCGTCTTAGAATATGTCTGGATATCTGATGGGACCTAGTTCATGAATGAACTCCAAATCCAAAATTCTTAGACTGTATCGTCAACTGAACCTAATCAGTATCCTGCACCATACCTCCCGCAGTATCCTCTAAGACCACTTGTCCAAACTACTGCCCCCTTCGATAGAGGGAAAACTAGAACTCTGACAGTCACTCTGTCATCCATGTCACCTTGGAAGCCTGGAATGATAACTGTCTCCCAAAGGAGGCTGCCGTTATCAAATCCCTAGAACATCCACTTATGTTCTAAAACAGCTTCCGAATGTTTCTCCAGGATTGGATTAATATAAACTTATTGCATGTAGTGCAAAAACAACATCTAGTGTGGTACTTGACATCTCTTGATCAACTCAATTGCCTAAGCAAGTGATATGTTAATCATGCACATCCTTCTCCCCTTTAGTCTGTAAGACACCTTTAGAGAGGGAGGCTCCATCACCCTTAGGTACACCACCATGCCAGGAGTCGTCCATTCTAAAACACCTTTAGAATACTGCCTAATTACCAAGATTGGGAAACTACCCAAATCTAGATCTAAAACCATAGATCTAGTAATCAGAATGTCTGATATTATATCCATATCCTGTGTGGAGAAACAACTGTATGACAACCACAATATAACCGTTCGTAGTATAGGAATTTTACTTCCTACTCTGTGTATGTCATCCAAATACCAGGGCATCATACCCTACTACCTTCTTAACAGATCCATCACCTATTCTGATGAAGTCAAACCCATGACTGTCACATCAAAAACAGATGATCTATCTCCGCTATATCTGCTTTAGTCTATAAATAGACATAAGCTACTTGCCCACTATGCTTCCGCTGCTCCCATTGACCACATCAACCCTCTGGCAAAATAATATATATGTGTACTTCTTGTAGGGTTCCTAGGCACACTAGTGAGGTCTCACAAGGCATCAACCATGCCAATTTCAAAAATTCTAGGTGCCGAGAGACCCGACTACGGATCGTTGGCTAGATTTCTAGGCGAAAAGATAACTAGTTAACAATTAACTAATGGGAAAATGGAAATACAACCTTTGTAGATCCGGTGCTCCACCTCCATAGCTCCGCAACGAAGTCCCCTCCGCTGTCCAAAAGGAATCCGGACTCCAGCGTCGGCTTCGTCGAAGAATAAGCGAGCTAGGTCGTCGATGTCCATGCCGAAGATGATCTACGTCGAAGCATCGCAAGATCAAGCTCTCACTTCACCAAGTCATGAAACTTGTGAAGAAAACACACTCTACTACTTGGCAAGAGGTAGAGGATGAAGAAATAGGAAGTGGGTAGACTTTAGAATTGGATTTCTCACTTGTTTTCATCAATCACCATTGATGAATTGAACTTTTCTTCATGTGAAGAAGATGAAGAAGAAGAAGAAAGAAATATGATAAGATTATTAAAAAAGAAAAGAATAATCCATTCTTATCATAACACTAACCATGGTAATGTGTAGAGAATCAATCATGGTTAAATGGGATGGTTAGGGTTAAGCATGAGACAAAATGGTTGCTAAAGTCAAAGTCTTCATGAAGCTTCAACAAGCTTCCAAATAAAGCCACCATTTTGCATTATGCTTATCATTTTCCAATAATGAGTAAACAAATAAATAAATAGATATGAAAATGAAAACCCTAACCATTACATAACCATGGTTTAAACTTTACACAAAACACAAGTTAGCATGCATCATCAAACATGATACATACAAGTGCACAAAAGTATATCGCATATACAATGCGCACATCCGAGTGAGAAAATCCATCTTAAGTGAACCGATACTAGTTAATGCAAAGTAATATATCAAATATATAATTATGCATTAAATCATTAAATCAACACTTGATTCAATGATCCGGTCATGTTGCACACAACCGATTAGTATACAATGTGTCGGCTTATCGAATCAATCCTTGATTCGATAACTAGGTTATATCACATACAACCATTCGACACATTCATCGTGAGAATGGAATACGGTATCACATACACGCATTATTCTCGGTCCCGCACATATCTCATATGCGCTCCTATTTCGTTTCGCTTGAGCCAGGAAACCTCTGTGTAGGACTCTAAAGACTCGTCAATACGCCGGCAGCGGATGATGATCATATCAAACATCCACAAGCCGCAAGCGGTCTGCTAAACGTAACGGCCACCCGGGTATTGAGCGATCTGAAGATCGACGAGCAAGCCCGCTCACACTCCAGTGAATCCAACCATTAACACTACCGTACAGTCCGGTCTGATCGTCTGATATGTCGCATATCTTGCCTAGGGGTGGTAAACGTCAGACCCCAATAGCTCGATAAGTCGTGTCGATATGAGGCTCATAACGGGTCGAGAAACTACTGGTAACACTTACCAGCAATTCTCTGATCAGCCCTGGCCAGGGACTTCCTGTTATAGCCAATCGAACACTGTGCAACATCAACTCCCTATACCGGGAGAGACGAATCCCCTCATATCGCTCATTGCCTCCATGTGACTCGGGACTGTACCCAAAAACCACCGTTTTGCACGCCCTCTTGGACGTGGTAAGATGGAAATCAAAGCACAGTGGGAACCACACAAGACTCTATGACGATCTCGGGTCAACAGACTACTCTGTACCTGTGTCACCAGAGAACTGCCATCTGACGTGAGGTATAATACCATCTGGGAGTTCTCGGCGAGTCCGTCCAGTGTACCCAGTCTCTAGTGAGCACCCGTATATCATCTCTGATGTCAAACACCAATGGATATGGGATCATCCATCGTCCATCTGTATGGGTCGAGAAGCTACACGCTAGTCTACTCTGGTATATCGATGCCCCATCTCGATACACCCACGACTAGGGACTTTGAAGGATGTACTTATGGACTACCATGTCCCCACTAGTATGATCCGCATCATAGTCCAGGTAGTCAAGTACAGATCCTAAGGGCTTTACCAACATGTAACAGAGAGACAATCAGTATACACGTTAAGGTAAAAATCAACCAGATAGCATACTATCATGTCGAGCAAGAAAGTCCTCCCTATATATGTCCCAGCATCCACTACAATATACATCCTATGTACAGTAATGGCCTCTAGGGCATACATATAACTAACAATCTCCCACTTGCACTAGGGCCATCTGTAGCAGTGGTTGTAGTATCTCGTACTCAACCATCCCATAAAAGTCTCCCTCTGGGAACAGGCCTTTGTGAGTGGATCCGCTGTGTTGTCCTCTGAATCTACTCTCCTAACCTCGATCTCCCTGGAGATCAACCATCTCCATGATCAAGTGATACTGCCTTAGAATATGTCTGGATCACTGATGGGACCGGCGTTCCTTGGCATAAGCCACAACTCCATTGTCACACAATGGGAGGAACATAGTTCATCTCATGAACCAATATACACCCAGACTGCCTCTTTGGTAGCATCTTAAGTAGCGATGTATCCAGCCTTTATCGTCTAGTATGTCACGGTATCTAGCTTGGAACTCTTCCAACATACCGTCCCTCCACTGAGGGTAAAGACAATGCCTGTGACTGACATTCAGTCGTTTTTATCACCCTGGAACCCTTCCAGTGATTCTCCCCAGGATCGGTTGATACCATCTCACTACAACTAGTGAGTATCCTAATATGCATTTAGATCTATCTCATAGATCCAAAACTCAGGATTTAGGAGGTATCACTTTAATCCTATATGGAGAATCTTTGTGACAAGCGGAGATTGATCGAGCGTAGCATAAGAAACTCCTTTCTTATCAAGAGTATGTCATCCACGTACTCTACGAGGATTTTCACCATACTCCCTACTACCTTTTTGTATATACAAGGTTCATCTACCATTTTGATGATGTCAAACCCTTTTACCGCTTCATCAAAATAGATGTTCCAACTCCGCGATGCATGCTTTATCCTATAAAGCATCTTGCACACGTTTCCGCTGCTCCCACTTTCTACGAAGCCCTCTGGCTGTGTACTTATAGACGCTCTCTTCTAAAACATCATTTAGAAAAGCAGTCATGACACCCAACCACCAGATATCGCAGTCATGGTATGTAGCCGTGGCAAGTAGGATCTGGATGGACTTAAGCATAGTCACTTGAAAAGGTTTCATCATGATCCACACCTGGTCAATGATGCAAACCCTTAACAAGTCTAGCTTTGAAAGTCTCAACTTTTCCATGTACACCAAGTAATCTTCTCAAGATATACTTGCTCCTGATGGGGATTTAACCCTTCAGATATAGCAACCAAAGTCCATACTTTGTTGGTGTATATGGATTCCATCTCAGATCACTAAGCATCCAGCCATTCTTACAGAGTCTTACTCCTGATGGCCAGCCCGAAGCTAGTTGGGTCATCATCTCATGATGCAATCCTCGCTCCCACTGTCATAGAGAAACCTATGTATCTCTCAGGTGGGTGAGAAAACCCTACTAGATCGGCGGAGAGGCTGAGGTTCGTTGGTGACTATTGAATCCTTTGGTTCTATCAAATCATCTGCTGTAGTTTGCATAGCTGGAACCTTTCCAGTTCTACATAACTAACCTTGCCTCGAGTTTGTCCGGATTTTGCTTTTAGACATAGGCCGGACAACCCCAAATCTTAACTAGCTTAAGATATGGGCTCTTCCCTTTCCATATCATATATGAAGTGGTAGGCAACTTATTTGATTCGAACCATATTCAATAGGTATGCAGCTTCATAAGTGCATAACCCCCAAAAGAAAATAGGTAACTCAGTCGTACTCATCATAGAGCACACCTTATCATATAGGGTGTGATTGCTCCGCCCCGATACACCAACGTGCTATGGTGTATACAGAGGAGTAATGCTGAGAGAGAATCTCATTCTCCTTTAGAATAGTCCAGTATTTCCGTGCTCAAGTATTCTCCTCCTTGATCACATCAAAGGACATAATACTTGTACTCTTATTGGTTCTCTACTTCTTACTTATATTCTGTGAATATCTAAAAAGGTTCAGACTTGTGTTTCAACAGGAACATATGTTTGAATCTTGAGAGATTATCAGAGAACGTAATGAAGTATAAAGAACCAGTCTTGGCATGTGTAGACAGGGGACCTACATACATCAACATGTATCATCCTAAGAGTTCACTAACTCTTTCTCTGTTTCCAATAAACGGAGCTATGGTCATCTTATCTATGTGACATGACTGGCGAGTTTCACAAGATGTAAATTCAAACTGATTTAAATATACATCTATATGTAACTCTTGCCAGTCGGGTCGCATTGATCTGACCTAGTCTACAATACCTTAAGAAGGATCCGTTCATTTCTGAACTTTTCTTCTTATGTGTGTTCTATATACTAAGAACTGTAGTTTGATTTAGAACATTAATGCTTTTAGATAACGTGCCTGAACCGATCAACTTTTGATATAGGAAATGTTCAAAACATTATCCAACAATACAAAATTTTATCGTTTCTTTACTAATAAAGAGACAGATATGATTTTGCATAACAGGTTCGGTATCTAATAACATTCGTTCAGAATCAATGTATTTGTAATACAGAGTGACAGTGACCAACAGACTTGGCTACAACACTTGCCCCGTTTTCTGCCTCATGAAACTTATCACCCGTTCTCAGTTCTCTACCTATCTGTAGCCCTATGCAACAGATTACATATGTGGGATCCTGATCTGGTATCACATACCCAGGACGTAAAGGATACTGAGAAACAGTTCTTTGTAACGAACACACCCGAAGATGATGCATCAGCATGCACTCTCTTCGTTTGGGCGGCACGGGAAATCTGGTATTCCCTAATTTCCTGCTCTGTCTTATAACAATTATAAGTTGGAGCGGGACCAACGTTCCCCAGCTCAGTATAACAAGCGGGTTCGGTCAATAATCCGTTTTATTATCTTGATTAAGGCGTGATATGGTCGCTACCTGGAGAGAGAGAGAAGAAAACACTCAGCGTGCGCTCTGTCAAGAATAGATTGGTTATTATTTTATCTAATCAGGATGGCTCCCACTGCTTTTTATCAAATCTTCCTTCAAACCCTAAAAGGAAAGACTAGCCGGGATTAATTACACACTACAAGTTCGCCAATCTTTCAGCCAGGCCAGTGTCGGTACTTTGAGGGAGGTCCCCCGTGCTTTCGCACGAACCTAATTAATGTAAACCTCGTTTTCCCAGAGGCGTAACCTCGTTAACACCTACTTGATCGGATAATTGTAATGTATAAAACTCTCCCAGGAGTAACTCTTACTCGCAGCGGGTATCGGGATCCAACTATCTCATAGAAGGTATGCAATCTCATTGCAAATTTCAACACTTGAAATTCCCGATAATATTTTGCCCCCAGCACCCTATGACCTTGACGGAGGTCAACAAACCATAGGCTACTAGTCAAGTTCAACCCGTCATTTCTTGATCGAATTAAACCCACCCGCACGACCCTTGACGGAGGTCAACAAGGCCGCACGACTACCCTAACTCAATCTGCATCATAAGCATAAGCAGATAAATACTAGTTAGCTACCGCACACTACGCCTTGACGGAGGTCAACAAACGTAGCACGAATACTAAATAGGACTTATCTGAAATGACGGAGGGCTACGACAGGTTTTTCTGAAAACCTATTGCGTAATGAACTTGATATCGTTGTAGGATCGAATGAATTTTAAAATGGAGTGCTTTTGAGGCTTTTCTAGTTTTGCTAAAGGAGTCACTCCCGGTGAAGGGATCGTCGGTCCTTTCCTCGTCGAATGAGGTGCGGGATATGTCACATATATCACTGTGCAAAGCAGAACTCTTAAAAGCAATCAAAAGTCAAACCGAGTGTGTAGCATCTACCAGTTATTGCTAAAGGAGTCACTCCCGGTGAAGGGATCTCGGTCCTTTCCTCATCGAATAAGGTGCAGGATATATCTCATATACCGCTGTGCAAAGCAAGAACTGTAGCTACCTGTTTTATTTTGAAATTCGATTCTACAACATCTTAGGTTTCTTTTATTTCATTAATCACATTAATGAAGTCCCATCATTAAAGTACCTAAACATCACAGATAAATACGACGTACACTTATGCCATCCGCATTCGCCTCGATGTCCCCTCATGCACCGTTAGGTTAGGTAACTAACGGCAGAGCAGGGCAGGGCTAGCGCGGGTGTAAAACATAAGTAACGTCTATATAATATATCATATATACTATATACTGTATCTATCACAGAACATCTCATGATCACACACAGATATCGCAGCAGAAGAAACATATGAAATATTGGATATACTAGAACGTCCGTGTTTTCAATACGAGCCAGTATAAAACACGGATTCCACGGTCGTGATGAATAGCCAAACCCACACCCCTAGACCCCTACGAGAGCGGCAAGCAACCCTACCAATTCTGGAGTTAGGAGACCCGGACTCGACTCCTCGAGTTGGTCTCCCACTGGACTCTAGAACCCGGTTACTTGTGCCCTCCTCCTTGGGTCTATCCTAGTGCAGAAAAGTAAATAATATACAAGAGGTGACAACTTCCGCAACCTGGAAGCGCCCCAATAAAAGAATATTACATACAAGTTTTTACATGAATGAAAATGAAAAACACTCATCTCACATAAAAACCCCGGCTATTCAAACACGACGATCCAATATAACATATCCAGCAACACATAACATCACATGTCATCAACGTAAGTAAATATGCGCATCCCAATTGTCGTTGGCATATAGCAACGAAACCGACGATATCACATATTACACTTACGGTCACAGAAAAGAAAGTGTAAAACTACAACAGTTGGAATCCGCAACCACCTCAGACATCGCATGCCTGACCAAATGAATTCCTTAGACATCGCATGCCTAACAATTATAAACCCCGCATTTTAGTCTCAAAATCGAAAACACTTTCCAATACCAAGTCGGGTAATTCAACAAGATTCCCGACATCCTGATCGAATGCTCGTCGCAAACTTTAGTAGACGGCCGCAACCCCGATACTGTCGACGAAGTGCACCAAGGCGGAACACCGCTACCGCGAGCACCCGAACGGATGCTTTCGGCGATGGGGTTCTCCTACAGTCACTTGGTCGGGGCTATGGGGCGAGGCTGTCTATTAAGTTTACCCGGCGAGTATCCGCGTACGCTACGTGATTGCGACGGACTTTTGATCACATCAAAATTCCGTGGCAACCGATCAAGTGAGACTAAACTGCTATGTTTATAACATTCATTTAGTTATCTCATAACTATTTGTGAATTCCAATTATTGTATCCCATTCCAGATAAATAGAAAATGTTAAACTTTCCGATCGAACATTCTAACACCCAAGTTTTCCCGATACAGATCAACACATGAAACTAGTCTAACAACATTCAGTTCGTATCTCAGTACCAACGGTCCAGCCGTAGAAGGGTCAAGCCAACGCCTCACATGTGGCACGCCGTACTGCCCCAAACCCGAAGGTTCAAAGGGCAGTTCAAGACGGTCACATAATCGAGTTAAGGTTTGTTGTCTTCTAGAGGGACCATCGCGTTACTTGCACTACTTAGAACGTCTTTAAACTACGGAAAAATCCAACACTTGGAAATTTCCCGACAGGGGAAAAATTGGGTATTTATATCCGGTCGAACTTTTTAACATATTCTAAAAATTTATCCGGAAAGCCAAATAGACGAAATTTGATACCCCGATCGAAACACCGAATCCCCAAAACAACTGCAGAAAATTCAACTCTTGAATAATTTTTAAAAATACCCAGAGAACTCAGCACAGCAAACTAATAATTACTGTGCAAATTTTGGTCAACGATGCAACAGTGTTGCCGCGGAACCGTCGCGCCACGTGGGCTAATGCCGCGGTTCCGCGGCTGTTTGATGGAATTACGACCAAAATTTTTCACCGTAATTCTTAGAAAACCCTGCTTATTTTTCTGCATATTTTTAATTTGGAAAAATCCCAATTTTTGGAAAAAGGACAGAGAGCATTTTGGGTTTGGGTTTTCGGGTTCGTTCGGGTTTCAAAATCCGTCTAGACTTCTCCTAAGGCTCTAGCTAGGCTCTGATACCACTGTAGGGTTCCTAGGCACACTAGTGAGGTCTCACAAGGCATCAACCATGCCAATTTCAAAAATTCTAGGTGCCGAGAGACCCGACTACGGATCGTTGGCTAGATTTCTAGGCGAAAAGATAACTAGTTAACAATTAACTAATGGGAAAACGGAAATACAACCTTTGTAGATCCGGTGCTCCACCTCCATATCTCCGCAACGAAGTCCCCTCCGCTGTCCAAAAGGAATCCGGACTCCAGCGTCGGCTTCGTCGAAGAATAAGGGAGCTAGGTCGTCGATGTCCATGCCGAAGATGATCTACGTCGAAGCATCGCAAGATCAAGCTCTCACTTCACCAAGTCATGAAACTTGTAAAGAAAACACACTCTACTACTTGGCAAGAGGTAGAGGATGAAGAAATAGGAAGTGGGTAGACTTTAGAATTGGATTTCTCACTTGTTTTCATCAATCACCATTGATGAATTGAACTTTTCTTCATGTGAAGAGGATGAAGAAGAAGAAGAAGAAGAAAGAAATATGATAATATTATTAAAAAGAAAAGAATAATCCATTCTTATCATAACACTAACCATGGTAATGTGTAGAGAATCAATCATGGTTAAATGGGATGGTTAGGGTTAAGCATGAGACA
Source organism: Agapanthus africanus (assembly GCA_030015575.1). Lineage (NCBI taxonomy): Eukaryota > Viridiplantae > Streptophyta > Magnoliopsida > Asparagales > Amaryllidaceae > Agapanthus > Agapanthus africanus. The sequence continues at coordinate 63,707,899 of JASDDO010000029.1, forward strand.
AAATGGTTGCTAAAGTCAAAGTCTTCATGAAGCTTCAACAAGCTTCCAAATAAAGCCACCATTTTGTATTATGCTTATCATTTTCCAATAATGAGTAAACAAATAAATAAATAGATATGAAAATGAAAACCCTAACCATGGTTTAAACTTTACACAAAACACAAGTTAGCATGCATCATCAAACATGATACATACAAGTGCACAAAAGTATATCGCATATACAATGCGCACATCGAGTGAGAAAATCCATCTTAAGTGAACCGATACTAGTTAATGCAAAGTAATATATCAAATATATAATTATGCATTAAATCATTAAATCAACACTTGATTCAATGATCCGGTCATGTCGCACACAACCGACTAGTATACAATGTGTCGGCTTATCGAATCAATCCTTAATTCGATAACTAGGTTATATCACATACAACCATTCGACACATTCATCGCGAGAATGGAATACGGTATCACATACACGCATTATTCTCGGTCCCGCACATATCTCATATGCGCTCCTATTTCGTTTCGCTTGAGCCAGGAAACCTCTTTGTAGGACTCTAAAGACTCGTCAATACGCCGGCAGCGGATGATGATCATATCAAACATCCACAAGCCGCAAGCGGTCTGCTAAACGTAACGGCCACCCGGGTATTGAGCGATCTGAAGATCGACGAGCAAGCCCGCTCACACTCCAGTGAATCCAACCAGTAACACTACCGTACAGTCCGGTCTGATCGTCTGATATGTCGCATATCTTGCCTAGGGGTGGTAAACGTCAGACCCCAATAGCTCGATAAGTCGTGTCGATATGAGGCTCATAACGGGTCGAGAAACTACTGGTAACACTTACCAGCAATTCTCTGATCAGCCCTGGCCAGGGACTTCCTGTTATAGCCAATCGAACACTGTGCAACATCAACTCCCTATACCGGGAGAGACGAATCCCCTCCTATCGCTCATTGCCTCCATGTGACTCGGGACTGTACCCAAAAACCACCGTTTTGCACGCCCTCTTGGACATGGTAAGATGGAAATCAAAGCACAGTGGGAACTACACAAGACTCTATGACGATCTCGGGTCAACAGACTACTCTGTACCAGTGTCACCAGAGAACTGCCATCTGACGTGAGGTATAATACCATCTGGGAGTTCTCGGCGAGTCCGTCCAGTGTACCCAGTCTCTACTGAGCACCCGTATATCATCTCTGATGTCAAACACCAATGGATATGGGATCATCCATCGCCCATCTGTATGGGTCGAGAAGCTACACGCTAGTCTACTCTGGTATATCGATGCCCCGTCTCGATACACCCATGACTAGGGACTTTGAAGGATGTACTTATGGACTACCATGTCCCCACTTGTATGATCTGCATCATAGTCCAGGTAGTCAAGTACAGATCCTAAGGGCTTTACCAACATGTAACTGAGAGACAATCAGTATACACGTTAAGGTAAAGATCAACCAGATAGCATACTATCATGTCGAGGAAGAAAGTCCTCCCTATATATGTCCCAGCATCCACTACAATATACATCCTATGTACAGTAATGGCCTCTAGGGCATACATATAACTAACAATTCTAATGCTAGTTTAGAACGACGCTATACTCATCTTCCTACCGGGTCTCATAGCCTGGAACAACAGTAGTGTCAAGTATGGGTAAACAAAAATCTCCCTGTCACCGTCCTTGAGGCTACCGGAGTACCTCTCGGGTGTCTGAGGTTACCCACCATATCTGTGGAGTGGCTAATGGAATGTCAAACCTGATTGAATCTTTAAGTTCTATTAAATTTTCCGTAATCGTTTGCGGTTCTGGAATCACTTCCAGTTCTACCATACTCCCACTACTGTTTTCTATAAAAAAAATCCATTTTACTAAAACTATGGCGATTCAAGAACAATATCACTATTGATCTTCCAGATGGTAGAATATCAACCCTCGTCATAGCCCGGGTCAATCCATAAACTGCCATTACAGAAACGTGCCTTGAGTTATCCAGAGTCTGATTTTAAGCATAAGCCGGACAACTCTCCGTACCTTAACATCGTTAAGATACTAACCATTCAATATCCAATATAGAAACTTTGGCATAATTGGAACCAGATTCTAATCATGCAGCTGTCTCCAGTGCATATCAACTTAATGGAAAGAGCCTAATCAGCATTACTCAACTTAGGAATACATCCAATTATGAGTAACTCGAAAGAGAAACAAGTTTCTCAAAACCATTACTATCAACTGAATACCAATCACAAGTATCTACATCTTCGATCACCTTTGAAGAATCCCGATACTTGCGACACCTGGTTCTCTACTTTATTCTTGTACCTATAACTTCTCAAAACTTAGACATTGTATTTCTACGAAACACTTGTCTAAAAACTAGAGAAGTCACAAGTAAATAGAACATAGTACGAGGACCAACCCCTTTGTCCTGATAGACACTGGACAACATACAATACTCTGTATAAGTCCGCTGAGTTGAATAATTCAAAACCTATGCATCGTAGGTTGAAAACTGTAATTATGGTTAAGAACTACTCCGTTGTTCAATGCCCCTTACCTAATCGTCAACTGATGTAGGTAAATGTCATGGACATAATTTCAAAAGTTATATCTCACTTTATAAAAATAAACGTACAGATATATCAGTTTGAAATTGGTGCACAACAACGGATACTCAAAACTAAATACTCACCGTCCGGCAAAAACCCAGGCGATTTCCTCAAATATCACCAATTACAACGAATTTCGATATAATGAGGATGATCACCTAATTCTCAATAACTTTCTCCCACTCATCATCTGTAAAACCATACAGATGTGGAAATCATACCTGGTAAATACATACCCTGGAGTAAGTATCTAATCGGGAAAACAGTTTTCCTTTAAAAATGCATAGTGAAACTGAAACATGAAAATGTTTCGAAGGGGTATCCTGCTATTCCTAGTAATGCCTTTTCCATAATCCAATTCATGACTGTAACCGTATATTTCTTTGCCATCTCTCCAAATCCCGTTATTTGTCTTTAGTCGTTACCTTTTTTACACCATCGTTAGGCTAAATGGTTTTCTTCCTTCCCTACCGTTCGGCACCGGCCTATAGTTTGGAAGAAGACTATCCAATAAGCGTAATAGGTGTATACTCCTAAACAAAGGAGTACTCGCAACCTGAGAGAAGGTGATGATAAAAGACAACTGAATAAAACCTTATTCTATTTCGCCTGTACCTGAATCCATCCTCGAATCTGGAACAAGTTCCTTCGAGTTCGTATATAACCACACGATGGATTTATCCAATGGAAGTGGATGTCCGAAATAATACGGGGTTTTCTGGAGAAATGCAAAAGGTGAAGTAGGAGTGGCGATGAACTACGCGGTTTGGTCGTGAATGATAGCAGTCGCAATTTACTTTGCCCTCTTTCTAATCCCTTTATTTTTTCTTTACTTATTACCTTCTGTACACCCTACTTAGGATAATTGGTTTTCTCCTTTCCCTACCTTTCGGCACCTGCCTATGGTTTTGGAAGAAGACTATCCAATAAGCGTAATAGGTGTACTCTCCTAAGCCAAGGAGCCCTCGCAACCTGAGAGAAGGTGATGATAAAAGAAAACTGAATAAACCAATTCAATTTCTCCTGAACCTGGATCCATCCTCGAAGAAGTCCCTTCGAGTTCGTATATAACCATACGATGGATTTATCCAATGGAAGTGGATGTTCGTAGTAATACGAGGTGTTCTAGAGAAATGCAAAGGGTAAAAGAAGGAGCGACAATGATGTATGCAACTCAGACAATCCAAAAGCCAGTATTTTAAGAAGGTTCGGTCAACTTGGTCACTGAGTCATAGTCTAGGGTCGGTCAATGGTTGCTGCCAAAGAGAGAGAAAAGAAACACTCTGCGTGCACTCTAACCTAGATCAGAATGGTTATCACTTTATCTAATCAGGAAACCTACCACTGTATCGTCAAATTCTCCTCCAAACCAGAAAGAAGAATTAGTCGGGATCATCCGAAGAGTAAACCAACTAATCAGTAGGAATCGGGATCTAACTATCATCGCATGATAACGTGAAGGAATTCATTCACGTTATCACACTCCAGAAGGTATGCGCATGCCTGGCGAGTTTCAGTTTCTTTAGAAACTCCCTATATGGATTTATGCCCCATGCTCTTATGACCCTGACGTTGGCCAAATGCCATAAGTCACATGTCAAGTTCTACCCATCATTATCTTGTTAATTTGAACCCACCCATACATACCCCTGACGTTGGCCAAATGGAAGAACGACTGTCCCAAACCAACTCATCTATTTTTGCAACAGATGAATACCCAGCAGCTACCAAACACTATGCCTTGGCATTGGTCAAAATACATAGCTTGAATACCCAACTGAAATGACGGAGGGCTACGGCTGGTTTTTGGCGAAAAACCTTTAACGTAACGAACTTGATATCGCTGAAGGAACCTGATAGCATTTTACAAAATATATTGGCGAAAACCTTCGCTAAAGAGGTCTCTCCCGGTGAAGGGATCTCGGCTCTTTCTTCGTGGAATGAGGTGCAGGATATTCCAACTTAATACCGCGATGCAAAGCAACAAGTAATCGACTATAGTGAAGTTATTATCCTGACACAAACTTCTGTCCAAGGGGTCACTCCCGGTGAAGAGATTTCAGCCCTTGCCTCATCGAATGAGGTGCAGAATATTCCAACTGAATACCGCTGTGCAAAACAAAAGAAAACGTCTTTCTAATAACACTTTTTGAAAACTGTTCCAACATCGTCAAACAGGTTTGTTTTCCTTTTCATTGATCAGAATCAACGCATTCCCATCAATTAATCACACCAGAAAAGAAAGAAAATAAAATATACGTGTATGCCATCCTCATACGTCACTGGGTCCCGTCATCACCCGTTAGGTTACTTAACTAACGACAGAGCGGGGACTGGACTAGCGCGGGTGTAAAACATATACAACATCTACTAGTATATATACCAATATACAATAATCGCTCCAGGCGTGATAAATGCAACATTAAAGAAAAGTAATAAGCATCACAGAACAATACAAAGAATCTGGGATCCCCGGGTTTCACAGAGCCGCAACTGAAACCCGACGTTCCCCTGGTCATGTGGATAGCCTGTGCAATGAAAACCTAGACCCCTACGAGTGCGGCAAGTTACTCGCCAAAACCTGATGCGAGGCAGCCCCCTACAACAAAGTGAATGGACCACCCTGCACTTCACGGAATCTGGTAACTTGAGCACCCCTCCTTGTGTCAACCTGTACCCCATACGAGTGCGGCGAATAGTCTGCCAATTTTAGAGTGAGGCCCATTTTCCTCTCAAAGCCATGAGATATGGACCTGTTATCCTCCAGAACCCGGCTATCCGTGCACTCCGTCGCGGGGTAAACCTAGTACAGAAATGAAAATATATACAACGGGTACATCGACCTCAACCCGGTCGTGCCCCAAAAGAATAATATACAAACAGGCAGTGACGGCAGTACACATGTTGGATGCTCGCCCTACAAGATCAAATGTACAAATAAATCCAAACTGCACTATCATTGCACACAGCTATCCACCACGACAAATCCATAACATCACAGCACAACACAGAACATCAACGTGAATGTCACGTTCGTAAATCCGTCTAAAAGAGCTATAGCAATTAGACACGATTTACCGCTCGAATGACATTCACGGTCGGAGATATAATGTAAGTATTGAAAACTAACACATTTAAAATTCCGATCGACAAAACTTCCCGAAGTGGGCCCCAAGTACAACTCCAGTACTCAAACAAAATCTGGGCCCAAACAAAATATTCCAGAAACTACAATTTCATATGGAAGACACCCAGAAGAAAAATGGTGCACTGAAGCCTCAAAACGGCGGCGGAACCGCGGCCAACACAAGGCTTGTGCAGCGGTTCCGCGGCGGTCTTGATGGTTCAGTCGACCAAATTTCTTCCAGAGTCTTAAAAAAGCCTGCACGATTTTCTGACATACTGAAAATAATTTTTAGACCAGTTTAAAAATTCGACAGAAACTTTATCATGAAAAGTGCGGTTTTGGAAATTTCGTTCAATCGATGTTTAAAACACGTTAGAACAAGCTAGTAAAGGTTAATGGCGTGGCTTTGATACCATGTAAGTCTACGGTAGCGCCCCGGCCAATAATCTGAGGCCAAACACGGAACAAAAACTTTAACAACTGGCACTATCGCATACTATAACCCGGATCTTGCCATTAACGCTAAACTAACAAACTGTAAAGAGGAAGAAAGTCTATACCGATCGATCCATGTCCTTCGGTCTTTAGCCATCATCCCACGCTCCTCGCTGCGACTCCGATCTACTCGACGAGGTGGCACCACATCATGATTCTTTATACGGGCTCCCGCCTCTATACCGAGGCAACTCGGACATCAAGTCTGCTAAAAGAGATGACCAAGATGAAGTAGAGAATGAGTGGCATACTTTGTCACAATACACTCTTTGGTTCTCATCACATGAGAAGGTAAGAGTGGAGGTTGAAGAAGATGCTAAGGTTTGGAGAGTGTGAGCTCAAGAAATGAATCAAGTGAGCAAAAGAACCAAGCATAAAACTTGTGATCATTTTTCTTTTGTGAGTAGATATATATAATGTTGTGTGTTGAAAAACAAAGAAAACATCTCATAAAAATATCTTCCAAAAATATCTCCACAAACCCTAAAATATCTTCACCCAAAACAAAACACAATTAATTCTATCATGACTCACTTAGTGACTCATTAGCATGAGTCACTAATGAACATGCTAGAAGAAATGTGTCACCATGAATGAGTCACACTTTCCAAATGAAATAATCATTTAAACCAAAATGATTAACTCAAAAAGAAATGCATCTTCTAAAGTATTCTCGTAACAGATTACGAGAATACCCCTCACCTGTAAATACATACCTGTATCCGTATTCCGACCGAATACGAATATGATGAGACTAAAATATTTCTTCTCAATATAATACTTGGATCCGGCTTAAACCAAAGCCCACCAGTATTATCTGTCCGAAATATGACACGTGCACATATGCACGTGCATGTTCGAACCCTGCCATAAAACCATACGGGCTCTACAACATTTCACCCGAACTTGGGAAACTATCTGTGGGGGACTCTAAAGACTCGTCGGTACCCTGGCAGTGGGTTTAACCACAAGCACGTCAGCGGCACTAGCTGTGCGTAACGGCTGCACATGTACTAACCGAAAGGGAAGCTGATGAGCGAACTCATCCTGGAACCCTACTGAGCCTATCAGTGACAATATCCGTACAGTCCGGTCCGTTCGTCTATGAGCATTGCATATCCGGCCTAGGGGCTGGTAACGTCAGACCCCCAAAAGCTGTATATGTCGTGTCGGAGGGTAGCCCTGAACACCCTGAGAAACTACTGGAATACCTACAAGTAATTCTCTCCTGCCTTGGCCAAGGACTTGGTGTAATGGCTCTCCTAGACACTGCGCGATCTCACGCCCAATACCGGGAGAGACGAATCCCCTGCCGATCCGCTCACTGCCTCTATGTGGCTCGGGACTGTACCCAACTAAAACCTGTTTGCACGACTCCTTTGAGCCGTGGTAGGGTAGAATCTAAGCACAGTGGGAACTCACATGAGACAAATGACGACCTAAGGTCGATGAACTAACCTGTAAACATGTCACCAGGAAACTGCTATCTGACGCTGGGTATGATACCAACTAGCATGTTCCGGGCGAGTCATGTCCGGTGCACTCATAACCCAATGAGCACCTATATACATCTTAGGTGATCCAGCTGACGCCAATGGCTTGTGAGACCGGCCACCGCCCCTCGTCGGGGTCTCGACTGTATACACTAGTCTACTCCGGAGCATCGATGCCCTGTCTCGAAACTCCCACGACTAGGGACCACTTTTAAGGATGTGCTTACGGACTACCCAACTCTCACGTATATGATCACCATCATACTGCTGGTAGTCAAGCAAGAATCCTAAGGGCACTATCAACGCGTAATAGATCATGTCACCTAAAGCTGTACACGATGATAAAGACAAACCAAATAGCATATTATCATATTGAGTAAGATTGTCCTACCGGTATAGGTCCACCTCAATCATTGCAATCATGTGCCTGCGATCCAATAATTGACTTTGAGGCCACTACATCCAACAGAGAGGGGGTCCAAAATCATATTTCGGGGTTCAATCGGACTTTTAACTTCGTATACACGTCACCTAATGCTCTAGCATGGCTCTGATACCACTATAGGGTTAGCATAGCACCTTGTGAAGGTTTTGGCAAGCATCAATCATGCTACTTCAAAAAATTTGTGGTGCTAAACAATCCCTAACCAAGATCTTAACTAGAGAATTAGGGTTAACTTGCATTTAAACAACTTTACATCTAAGAGTTTGGGATTACAACCTTTGTAGTTTGTTCCTTTGCTTCATAAGCTCCGTGTTGAGGTCCCTTCGCTTTAATCAACATGAACTCCGACTCTCGAGTGGCTCCATGAGGTAAATGACACACCTTGTTTGTAGTCTTCATGATCTAAGATGATCTACTTTGAAGAATCTCTAACCCAAGCTTACACTTCACTAAACAACTTATTAGAGAAGTGAACACTCTAATCTAAGTGGCTAGAATAGATGAGGATGATGAAGTAGGAATTTAGCTCTCTTTTGTTTTCAATTTCTCACACTAATTCATCACATGCAAAAATCTAGCAAGCTTTTTCAAGGAGGAAGAAGATGAAGAAAGCTTTTGTGTGATGAATAATGAATTATTGTTGTGGTTACAAATCCAACCAAGGGTTAAGAATGAAGGTTTAAAACCCTTGTAGAAAATAAACTAAGGTAAAGGGTTTTGGGTTGGGTTAAGAAATATCTACACAAAATATCTTAGCAAAAAACAAAAGAAAGCTTCATGAAGCTTCATGAAAAAGCTAACCCAAAAGCTAACCCAAATCAAAACCCTAACTTGTTTAATCTCCACAAAACATGTTGCATTTATAATCATAACTTGTTACAATATTATATATCACATATATAATATATTTTTGTAACAAAAGAAAATAATACAATTAACATATATCGCATATATATCAATGTATTATCCGGTGAGAAAATGAATGAATAAAGCGAGCTTATATTAGTTAATGTAATGTAATATATCTCATATATAATTATACATTAAATTATCGAATCAATATTTGTTCATATCAGATTTTTACATTTTTATACCGCCCAATTTTTATCACATTGCTTATCGGTAGGTACTCTTGAGCCGTGTTTGCTAGTTAATTGCAGGATACAGGTTCTCAGCTCTAAATAATAAAATTCATAGAAAAGCACGACAAAATCCGGATTACTGCCAACCACAGATAAAACACGGGTCTCCGCTCTCTATCCGTATGTTGCCGCACACCAGTCTAAGGGACAAAATGGCAAATCGATGTCATTTTCATGCACAAAGCTCAATGTCAACACAAGATCCAACATATCTACGTGGAGCTTAAGAAAAATCATGGCAAAAGATCCACATCACATCACCTTTTGATTAGCAGAAATTCTGGAAAAATCGTGAAGAAATTGTGAGAAACAACATATACCAGACTGAAAGGTACTGCAAACCAGGGAACATCACCAAAATCGAAGATCTAAGTCCCCATAAGGGCCACGGAACCACGGCATAAGCACGCTTAGGCCGCGGATCCGCAGTCGTATAGGCTTGTCAGCTGATGAATTTTCAGGGGCTGTTTGGTCTTTTCATGATGATCCAGAATGTTACCCTAGAATTTCTGTTTCCTGCCTATAAATAGTCCAGAACTTGCCAAAGCCAAGGGTGCTTATTCTTGTATTTAGATTTTAGGATATATGTTGTTGTTCTTCTTCCTCTTCTCATATCTTCTCCATTAAAACCTTGTAGTGAGCTTTTGTGAGTGAAGTGATGAATAAAAGAGTTCTTTTTATTACCATGCTTGTCTTGTTATGATTGTTAATTATAATTGCTTGTATTTTTCATTTGCTAATCTAGTTGTTGTTATTTGTTGTTTGTTTTTTTCTTGTTCTCTTTTTCTTTATCCTTAAACAACAATAATGCTTAAGCTTGATCCTTGCCAAAGTGAGATCTCAAATAGCTAGTTGTAATCTTCTAACCTCTTTCTTTCTATCTTTCTCTTTTGTTTTATTTTCCTTTTTCTTGTAATGGGTGAGTAGTTTTCTCACTTGTTAGGGTAGGATAAGGAAAGTTTGAAAGAAGGAAATCTCTCTCACTCTTTTCTTGCCCAACATCTTAATTCGGACTCCCGTTAATTGAACCACAATCCGCTCCCTACGGTACCCTATCCTATATGATAGCGGTGATTCCTTAGTGAGACCGGTTGTGGTTGAATTAACCGGAGGTTAAGGCTAAGAGCCAAGAACGGACGGACAAGCACCAAAAGGAAGAACTTAAGCGTTGGAAAGCCTAGCTTATACTCGCATGTTCCTTCCTAGTTGTGCTAATCCCCGTTGTTGCCGATTACCGTAACACCGATATTAAGAATGGCAACGAAAGAAGTGAGCGACTCCTAACTCAAACTAACCTAATCCTAACCCTAACAAGCTCTCTTTATATATCATTTTAGCACATAGTTAATCTAAAAACAAACCTGGACATTTGGACTTAACTCGTTAAAGCACATAGAAAATGATTCCCATCTCCCTGCGGACGACCCATACTCAACCGGCTAGCTACAAGCGAAACCGTCTTGATTGCGGTAATTAACTAAGCACGCAAAAAACTACAAATCAAATGGCGTCGTTGCCGGGGAGACGGTAGTTTATTTCTTTGTGTAATTTCGGGTTAATTTGTGAATATAAATATAACCGAAAAACCAAAAAAAAATTATACATTTAAAAAAAAACCATCTTGTTATTTTTGTTTAGTTTTTGTGCAAGTGTGCAGGATAAAAAGACGGTCGAGTTCAGTGCCAAAGACGTGGGAAGTTAGACCCATATCTCGCGGCTACACCGCAATGGATCAAGACGGAGCCAACGGTCTACGGTAAAAATCTGGAGCAGATACAGTGAGCAAATCAAGATTCAGGAAATCCAGACAAGAAGAGGACAGCCAAGGAAGGACTTACAAGATTTTTGAAGCTCCAAGGCCACCTGCAAGCCGCGGAACCGCGGCATAAGCATGCTTAGGCTGCGGAACCGCGGCCACTTGGTGCCTTCAGCATCTCAAAACTTCCGTGAGTATATCTCTCCTCTCCCCCATTCCTCTGAACTCCACAGAACTGTGTTTTCTGCAGCTTTCTTTGCGCAAATTCTCCCCCCTTCCAATAAATTGTTTTTGTGCAGGATTCTTTGCGCCGCGCTAAAAAATAAAAATTTGATTGCAGTTGATTGTTACTGGTTTGCATATATTAATACGGACTTTAAGGGGCTTGAAACCAATCCAGATTGGGTGGGGATTTCATCACCCTTCCCAGGACCCCAGAAATCATAAAAAGCATATGCATTGACCATTGTTTAATTAAAAAATACTAGACTCAGCCCTAAGGACTTCGCGCTCAATAGGACAGAGGACTAGTTACAGGCATCGGCCGTTTATCCTATCCTGACTTTGCGGTGTCTAGGCAAGTGTGTCCAAGGCAAGTGGTTACTTAATTAGGACCACTACTTACGTAGTGGGGAGCCTCCCACTTACCTGGCACATACCTGGCCGCAATTGGTGGAGAAGAGGCGGTTTGAGGTCCTATTTCTAGCCCTTTGGAACAGTTAGGAGTTGTCTAGCTGACCTAGGTGACCCTAGATCTAGGTGTGATTGTGTATATTTTGTCTGTGATTGTTTGAAGCTGTAAGTCCGTACATATTTCTGTAAAGCTCTTTCTAAAAAGAAAAAAAAAACACAAAACAAAAACTTTTATAAAAACTTGCCCTTTGTCGCCAAAATCCCATTTTTTCACCCACCACCCATCGTATTTCTCCATTGACGTTTTCTTACCCTCACCTTCTCCGCTTTGACTATACTAAACTCGTTTAGTGTATGCCCGCTTGGACTCGGGACACTAGCGCCCGCCTAGTCCGCGTTACGTTAGTCGCTACCGACTACGCGATCGACTCAGACGTCGAAACTCCGTCCGCGCCTTTTTCACCCTTACCTTTGCCGGCCAACTCCGACGTTGACTGGAATTCTGTTCATACATCCTCACCTTCACCATCACCGACCTCTTCTTCCGCGATGTCAGAATTTAATCCAAACATCCCTACAACTCCACCAGGATTGATTCGACCTCCTATGGATGCGAATAACCCACCACCACCGCCTGTTGTAGCGCCACAGCGAATCACGCTCCAGGATCGTTTCTATCCCACCCGCTCTGCACTCCCCACCTGTCTTTCCCTTCCACCGACCAATAGGGATAATTTTGAAATTAAGCCCCACTTCATTAACATGCTTCCGAAATTTCATGGGCTTGAATCTGAAGATGCCTATATCTTCATCCACAAGTTCCAAAATGTTTGTGCCATGATGAAAACTACCCAGCTGTCGGACGATGCTATATGGCTACGGGTCATTCCGTTCACTTTATGCGATCTTGCTGAAAAGTGGCTGTATAGCACTGCTTCCCACTCCATGACCAGTTGGGACGAGTTTGTGAAAGCGTTTCTCAAGAAATTCTATCCGAATCATAAAACCGCGAGGATCCGTAACGAAATCAACCAATTCTCCCAGCTTCCCACTGAACCCTTCTGGAAGTGCTTTGACCAGTATAAAGACCTTCTTGTTCAGTGCCCTTACCATGGTATCGAGAAATGGCAACTTTGCCAAACATTATACGAGGGCCTGAACCCAACAACCAAGCAGTTGTTGGAAACCATTTTTCAGGGCCACTTCCTATCGAAATCTGACGAGGAAGCATGGCAATTCTTTGACGACCTTGCGGAACAAACGCTTCAATGCGAGAGCACCAGACCAACTTCTTCTTCTTCTTCGTCCACTTCTACTAGTCAGTCTAGGGTAGGAATTCACCAACTTTATGTCTCTATTGCGATGAAAGCTGAAATGGCTGCAATAACGAGAAAACTTGAAGCGATAGAGAGCAAATTTTCATCTCCTGCTCCTGCCCCTGTTCTTCCCATTCGTACCATTTGTGCTTGTTGTTCCTATCCTTCTCACTTAACCGAAGAGTGTCCTTACAATCCACCATCCCACGGAAAGGATCAGGTTAATGCTGCATTTCAGCAAAGACCGAGAAATGATCCATACTCTTCCACCTACAATCCCGGTTGGAGGAACCACCCTAATTTCGCCGAGAATCAGAATCAGCATCAATTCTAAGGCAACAATTTCCAGAGGCCACCTCTTCCGCAACAACAAGCGCAACAAAAAACTCAACATCAGTTTCAGCAGCCCTTCCAACCCCAACCATTTTAAAATCAGACGAACAACTTTGCACCCAACAATTCTTTTCCGCAAAACAACTTTGTTCCGTCAAACAACGATAAGGTTTCCTCGCTAGAACGAAGTCTGGAGGCGTTCGTTAAACAATCGACATAATCCACCGCCAACATCCAGTCGTCTATTCAGTCTTTGGTGCAATACACTACTGCACACGGGCAAAGCATCAAGACCATCGAAGCCTAGATTGCACAGCTGAATGCGGCGTTAAGCGAGAGAGAAAAGGGAAATCTTCTATCTCAACCACTCCCAAATCCCGGTCACCCATATAATGTACATGTTTCTCTTGAACAACAGAACCATATTGTGAGTGCCGTGACTACATTGAGATCGGGAATGATGCTGCACAACAACATCGGCACAACAATTGAGGCTAATGACACCCCGGCAGCTTCTTCTTCTTCTTCGTCTTCTGAGCCTATTCTCCATTCGTCAAAAGGCTCTTCTTCTGCTCTGAACGGACCCACTTCTCACTCCACGAAAACACCAGCTCTGGGATCCGTTCCAATTCCACAATCTCCTCCACAAGCATTGGACTCAACCAATTTTAAAAACGTTCCATTTCCAAACCGGTTGAGGTCCAATAAACAAAATCCACAAATGGAGAAGATTTTGGAGTTGTTTAAGTAGGTTAACATCAATATTCCCCTTTTAGATGCTGTCCAACAAGTCCCATCCTACGTGAAATCTTAAAGGACTTGTGCACGAAAAAGAGGAAATCTCAGGTACCCAAGAAAGTTTTCCTGGCTAGTGCTGTGAGTGATGCTCTTACCCAATGTTTACCTCAAAAACGGAAGGACCCTGGCTGTCCTACTATTTCTATTACCATTGGGGATAAGAACATCAACCGCGCACTATTAGATCCTGGTGCCAGTGTTAACCTGCTTCCGTACTCAGTATATGAGCAACTAGGTGTAGGAGAGCTGAAACCCACACACTGCACCCTCCAAATGGCCGACCGATCGATCACTTATCCTAGGGTGTGAGATAGAGGATGTGTTAATCAAGGTTAGGGACTTCATATTCCCTGTTGACATAATTGTTTTAGACACACAGCCTGTAGCTAACCCCCAGAATCAAATTCCGGTGATACTCGGTCACCCATTCCTTGCAACCTCAAATGCTGTGATCAATTGTCGAAATGGTTCGATGAACCTATCTTTTGGAAACATGACAATTGAACTCAACATTTTTAGGTTGGGGAATCAGCCCACCGAACCTAATGCTCATATACTAGACGTTTGCTCAATCCAGGAGATCACCCCAGAAGAGTGTGAATTCGAGGAGTTTTTGTTCAATCACGATAACCTTAACGCCACTAGTGCGTTCCTCTTCGAACCTGCTACTGTTTCTGCGCCCGACAATGACTACGAGTGTTTCACTTTCTCGAACGATCTTAGCCACTCACCACCCGAGTTTGAATCCTTCGAATTTCCGGATGAGTTACCTGAACCATCCAACTCGGTCGCTTACACTCGTTTTGAACCTTTGCTGGAATCCTTTGAGTTCGAGAACTTTTCACCAATCTTGCCTTCAATCGTTTCACCTCCAACACTCGAACTCAAGCCTTTGCCGTCTCACCTTAAGTACACTTACTTGGGTGAGAACGAGACCCTCCCTGTTATCATCTCGGCTTCTCTAGCTCCAGAGAAAAAGAAAGCCCTTCTTGCGGTCTTGCACAGCAATAGGCAAGCTTTTGGCTGGTCCATGGCGGACATCAAAGGGATTAGTCCCCTGATCGTTGAATATCACATTCATCTGATGGATGATGCCAAACCAGCCAGGGATCCACAAAGGCGACTCAATCCATTCATGAAGGAGGCTGTGAAAAAGGAAATCGTAAAGTGTCTGGATAGTGGTATCATTTACCCTATCTCTGATAGCCAGTGGATTAGCCCCATTCACGTTGTCCCCAACAAATCAGGCATAATGGTCATCACTAACTAGGCGAACGAGTTAATCCCTACTCACACCCAAACTGGGTAGCGAGTATGCATCGATTACAGAAAACTCAACGCCGCAACGCGGAAGGACCACTTTCCGCTACCTTTCATTGACCAAATGCTTGAACGATTGGCCGGACACGAGTACTACTGCTTTCTTGATGGCTACTCCGGCTATAATCAGATTCCCATCGCTGAAAAAGACCAGGACAAGACCACATTCACTTGTCCTTCCGGCACGTTTGCATATCGTCGCATGCCCTTTGGGTTATGCAATGCGCCCGCTATCTTCCAGTGGTGTATGATGGGAATCTTCTCAGACATGGTGGAAAAATTACTGGAGATCTTCATGGACGATTTCTCCATCTTCGGCGATTCCTTCAATGAGTGTTTGCTGCATCACGACGCTGTCCTTACCCGATGTAGGGACAAGAACCTCACTTTGAATTGGGAGAAGTGTCACTTCATGGTGCGCGAAGGTATTGTCTTAGGACATATCATTTCGCAAAATGGCATAGAGGTTGACAAAGCGATGATTGAGGTCATTTCCAATCTCCCTCCTCCCAGATGCGTCAGAGACATCCAAGCCTTCCTTAGACATGTCGGTTTCTATAGACGGTTCATCAAGGACTTTAGCAAGATTGCTAGGCCCTTGACTCTTTTGCTGGTCAAGGACACGCCATTCGACTTCAACTTGAGCTGTGTGACTGCGTTCGAGTCGTTAAAAAGCTCACTCACTTCTGCTCCCGTTCTTTCTTCACCTAACTGGACGCACCCATTTGAGATTATGTGCGATGCATCCGACTTTGCCATTGGTGATGTCCTTGGACAACACATCAACTAGATGCCCCACGTAATCTATTATGCTAGCCGAACCCTGAACGACGCCCAACTTAATTATACAACAACTGTGAAGGAATTCTTGGCTGTTGTATTTGCTTTAGAAAAGTTCAGGCCCTATCTCATCAGCTCTCCAGTCATTGTCTACACAGACTATTCTGCTCTGCGCCATCTTTTTGCGAAGAAAGATGCAAAATCTTGACTAATACGTTGGATCCTCTTGCTTCATGAGTTTGACCTTATCATCAAGGACAAAAGAGGATGTGAAAATGTAGTCGCCGACCATCTTTCACGACTTCCTTCTTCGCCGTCGCTTCAAATTCCGATCAACGACGTTTTTTCGGATGAACAACTCTTGACATTATCTTGCGAACCCTGGTTCGCAGATATTGTGAACTATTTGGCCACAGGGTTACTACCGACTGAATGGTCAATTCAGGACAGGCTTCGATTCTTATCCAAAGTAAAACACTTTTACTGAGACAAACCCTATCTGTTCAAGTACTGTCCCGACCAGATTATTCGTCGGTGTGTCCCTGACGATGAATTCAAGAGTGTGCTGTCATTTTGCTACGATCAAGCATGTGGCGGGCATTTTGGCCCTAGAAAGACAGCTGAGAAGATCTTGCAGTGTGGTTTCTACTGGCCACAACTCTTCAAAGACGCTCATGACTACTGCAAGACTTGCTCCCGGTGCCAACAGTTGGGCTGGATATCCAGGAGGAACGAGATGCCGCTCCAACCAATCTTGGTTGTGGAGATTTTTGACGTTTGGGGGATAGATTTCATGGAGCCGTTTCCCAACTCTTTTGGAAACTTGTACATCCTTCTCGCTGTTGATTGCGTCTCTAAGTGGGTCGAGGCTGTGCCCAGCCGGACTAACGACAACAAGGTTGTCGTTAGGTTTCTTAAAGAAAACATTTTCTCCCGGTTTGGGCACCCCCGAGCAATCATTAGCGACAATGGAACTCATTTCTGCAATAAGACTTTCGAGGCCTTGATGCGGAAGTATTCCATTAATCATAAGCTATCTATGCCCTACCACCCCCAAACCTGTGGGCAAGCCAAAATTTCAAATCGGCAAATCAAGCAGATACTAGAGAAGACGGTTTCCAAGAACCGTAAGGATTGGTCGTTGGAACTCACTGATGCCCTTTGGGCATTTCGAACTGCTTATAAGACCGATCTTGGCATGTCTCACTATCGGCTTGTGTACGGAAAGGCTTGCCACCTCCCTGTGGAAATAGAGCATAGCGCATTTTGGGCGATAAAAAAGCTGAATCTGTCTCTCGAAGATGCGGGCAGCCATCGGAAGCTGCAGTTGAACGAATTGAGCGAGCTTAGGGAAGAGGCTTACGAAAACGCGGTTGTCGTTAAGAACCGAACGAAGGTGTTTCACGATAAACACCTTTTGTGCAAAACTTTCGTACCTGGTCAACAGGTACTGCTTTACGACACCCGGCTACATTTCCATCCAGGTAAGCTCAGATCTCGCTGGAAAGGGCTATACTTTGTGCGGAATGTGTATCCGCAGGGCGCTGTGGATTTGGAGAATCCAAAGGACGGTTCATTTTTCAAAGTAAACGGACACCGATTTAAACCGTACCTTAGCGCCGAACCAACAGAGGAGCTCCTGGTCTTACAGGAGCCGGTTTACCCTGCATAATCTTCCTCTGCCTACCACCAAACTTGTAGGGTTCCTAGGCACCCTAGTGAGGTCTCACAAGGCATCAACCATGCCAATTTCAAATATTATGGTGCCAAGAAATCCTAGTGTACGGATCGTTGGCTAGAAATCTAGGCGAAAAAGAAAACTAGTTAACACTTAACTAAGAGATACGGAAATACAACCTTTGTAGATCTGGTCCTCCACCTCCACGGCTCCGAGATGAGGTCCTCTCCGCTGTCCAAATGGAATCCGGGCTCTAGAGTCGGCTTCGTCGGAGAAAAAGCGAGCTAGGTCGTCGATGTCCATGCCGAAGATGATCTACGTCGAGACATCGCTAAATCAAGCTCCACCTTCACCAAGCCCTAAAAAACTTGTGAAGGAAACACACTCTACTACTTGGCAAGAGGTAGAGGATGAAGAAATAGGAAGTGGGTAGACTTTAGAATTGGATTTCTCACTCTTTATCATCAATCACCATTGATGACCTTGCTTTCTTCACTTGGAGAAAAATGAGGAAGAAGAAGATAATAGTTATGATAAGTTAATTAAAAAGGATAAATTATCTCAATACTTATCATAACCTAACTCTAGTTAAGTGTAGAGAATAGACCATGGTTTGCTTAAATGGTTAGGGTTAAGAATGAAGACAAGAAACGTGACTAAGTCAAAGGTTCATGAATCTTCAACAAACAAACAAACAAAGCCACCATTCTTTCTTTATCTTATCCAAAATAAATAAATAAATAAATAAATAAGATAATCAAAACCCTAATCATTAACTTAACCATGGTTTAATCTTTACACTTAACCAAGTTAACATATATCATCAAACATGATACATACAAGTGCACAAAAGTATATCGCATATACAATGCGCACATCAGAGTGAGAAAATCCATCTTAAGTGAACCGATACTAGTTAACGCAAAGTAATATATCAAATATATAATTATGCATTAAATCATTAAATCAACACTTGATTTAACGATCTGGTCATATCGCATATAACCGACTAGTATCGAATGTATCGGCTTATCGAATCAACCCTCGATTCGATAACTAGGTTATATCGCATATAACCATTCGACACATTCATCGCGAGAATGAAATACGGTATCACATACACGCATTATCCTCGGTCCCACACATATCTCATATACGCTCCTATTTCGTTTCGCTTGAGCCAGGAAACCTCTGTGTAGGACTCTAAAGACTCGTCAATACGCCGGCAGCAGATGATGATCATATCAAACATCCACAAGCCGCAAGCGGTCTGCTAAACGTAACGGCCACCCGGGTATTGAGCGATCAGAAGATCGACGAGCAAGCCCGCTCACACTCCTGTGAATCCAACCAGTAACACTACCGTACAGTCCGGTCTGATCGTCTGATATGTCGCATATCTCGCCTAGGGGTGGTAAACGTCAGACCCCAATAGCTCGATAAGTCGTGTCGATATGAGGTCTATAACTGTTCGACAAACAACTGGTAACACTTACCAGTAAATCTCAGTAACCCTGGCCAGGGATTTCCTGTTATAGCCAATCGAACACAGCGCAACATCAACTACCTATACCGGGAGAGACGAATCCCCTCCTATCGCTTATTGCCTCCATGTGACTCGGGACTGTACCCAAAAACCACCGTTTTGCACGCCCTCTTGGACGTGGTAAGATGGAAATCAAAGCACAGTGGGAACCACACAAGACTCTATGACGATCTCGGGTCAACAGACTACTCTGTACCAGTGTCACCAGAGAACTGCCATCTGACGTGAGGTATAATACCATCTGGGAGTTCTCGGCGAGTCCGTCCAGTGTACCCAGTCTCTACTGAGCACCCGTATATCATCTCTGATTTCAAACACCAATGGATATGGGATCATCCATCGCCCATCTGTATGGGTCGAGAAGGTATACGCTAGTCTACTCTGGTATATCGATGCCCCGTCTCGATACACCCTCGACTAGGGACTTTGAAGGATGTACTTATGGACTACCATGCCCCCACTAGTATGATCCGCATCATAGTCCAGGTAGTCAAGCACACATCCTAAGGGCTTTACCAACATGTAACAGAGAGACAATCAGTATACACGTTAAGGTAAAGAGCAACCAGATAGCATACTATCATGTCGAGCGAGAAAGTTCTCCCTATATATGTCCCAGCATCCACTACAATATACATCCTATGTACAGTAATGGCCTCTAGGGCATACATATAACTAACAATCTCCCACTTGCACTAAGGCCATCTATAGCAGTGGTTGCAGTATCTCATACTCAACCATCCCATAAAAGTCTCTCTCTGGGAAAAGGCCTTTCGTGAGTGGATCCGCTGTGTTTGTCCTCTGAGTCTACTCTCCTAACCTCGATCCCTTGGAGATCAACCATCTCCATGATCAGGTGATACTGCCTTAGACTATGTCTGGATCACTGATGGGACAGACGTTCCTTGGCATAAGCCACAACTCCATTGTCACACAATGGGAGGAACATGGTTCATCTTATGAACCAATATATACCCAAACAGCCTCTTTGGTAGCATCTTAAATAGCGATGTATCAAGCCTTTATCGTCTAGTATGTCACGGTATCTAGCTTGGAACTCTTCCAACATACCGTCCCTGTACTTAGGGTAAAGACAATGCCTGTGACTGACATTCAGTCGTCTTTATCACCCTGGAACACTTCCAGTGATTCTCCCCTGGATCGATTGATACCATCTCATTACATCTAGTGAGAATTCTAACATCCATTTAGATCTATCTCATAGATCCAAAACCCCAGGATTTAGTAGGTATCACTTTGATCCTATGTGGAGAATCATTGTGATAAACGGAGATTGATCGATCGTAGCATAGGAAACTCCTTCCCTATCAAGAGTATGTCATCCACGTACTCTACGAGGATCACCAGCATACTCCCTACTACCTTTTTGTTTATACAAGGTTCATCTACCATTTTGATGATGTCAAACTCTTTGACTACTCCATCAAAACAGATGTTCCAACTCCGCGATGCCTGCTTTATCCTATAAAGCATCTTGCACACGTTTCCGCTGCTCCCACTGTCTACGAAGCCCTCTGGCTGTGTACTTATAGACGCTCTCTTCCAAATCATCATTTAGAAAAGCAGTCAAGACACCCAACCACCAGATATCGCAGTCATGGTATGTAGCCGTGACAAGTAGGATCTGGATGGACTTAAGCATAGCTACTTGAAAAGGTTTCATCATTATCTACACCTGGTCAATGATGCAAACTTTTAACAAGTCTAGCTTTGAAAGTCTCAACTTTTCCATGTACACCAAGTAATCTTCTCAAGATTTACTTGCTCCTGATGGGGATTTAACCCTTCAGATATAGCAACTAAAGTCCATACTTTGCTGGTGTATAAGGATTCCATCTCAGATCGCTAAGCATCCAGCCATTCTTACAGAGTCTTACTCCTGATGGCCAGGTCGAAACTAGTTGGGTCATCATCTCATGATGCAATCCTCGCTCCCACTGTCATAGAGAAACCGAAGTATCTCTCAGGTGGGTGAGGTACCCTACTAGATCGGCGGAGAGGCTGTGGTTCGTTGGTATCTACTGAATCCTTCGGTTCTATCAAATCATCAGCTGCAGTTTGTATGGCTGGAACATTTCCAGTTCTACATTACAGACCTTGCCTCGAGCTTGTCCGGATTTTGCTTTCAGACATAGGCCGGACAACCCCAAATCTTAACTAACTTAAGAAATGGGCTCTTCCTTTTCCATATCACATATGAAGTGGTAGGCAACTGATTTAATTGGAACCCTATTCAATAGGTATGCAACTTCGTAAGTGTATAACTCCCAAAAGGAAAAAGGTAACTCAGTAGTACTCATCATAGAGCACACCTTATCACATAGGGTGTAATTGCTCCACCCCGATATACCATCGTGCTATGGTGTATTCAGAGGAGTAATGCTGAGAGAGAATCTCATTCTCCTTTAGAATAGTCCAGGAATTCCATGCACAAGTATTCTCCTCCCTGATCTCATCATAGGACATTATACTTATACCCGTATTTTGGTTCTCTACTTCTCGCTTATATTCTGTGAATATCTCAAAAGGTTCGGACTCATGTTTCAGCAGGAACATATGACTGAATCTTGAGAGATTATCAGGGAACGTAATGAAGTATAAAGAACCTGTCCTGGCATGTGTAGACAGGGGACCTACATACATCAACATGTATCATCCCAAGAGTTTACTAACTCTTTCTCTGTTTCCAGTAAACGGAGCTGTGGTCATTATATCTCTGTGACATGACTGGCAAGTTTCACAAGATGTAAATTCAAACTAATTTAAATATACATCTAAATGTAACTTCAGCTAGTCGGGTCACATTGATCTGACCTAGTCTACAATACCTCAAGAAGAATCCGTTC
The DNA here is from genome assembly GCA_030015575.1 of Agapanthus africanus. Taxonomy (NCBI): domain Eukaryota; kingdom Viridiplantae; phylum Streptophyta; class Magnoliopsida; order Asparagales; family Amaryllidaceae; genus Agapanthus; species Agapanthus africanus. The sequence goes on from JASDDO010000029.1 coordinate 63,730,251, forward strand.
ATTTCTGAACTCTTCCTCTTGTGTGTGTTCCATATACTAAGAACTGTAGTTTGATTTAGAACATCAACGCTTTTAGATAACGTGCCTGAACCGATCAACTTTTGATATAGGAAATGTTCAAAACATTATCCAACAATACAAAATTTTATCATTTCTTTACTAATAAAGAGACTGATATGATTTTGTATATCAGGTTCGGTATCTAACAACATTCGTTCAGAATCAATGTATTGTAATGCAGGGTGACAGTGACCAACAGACTTGGCTGCAACAGTTGCCCCGTTTTCTGCCTCATGAAACTTATCACCCGTTCTCAGTTCTCTACCTATCTGTAGCCCTATGTAACAGATTACATATCTGGGATCCTGATCTGGTATCATATACCCAGGATGTAGAGGATACAGAGAAACAGTTCTTTGTAACGAACACACCCGAAGATGATACATCAGCATGCACTCTCTTCGTTTGGGCGGCACGGGAATTCTGGTAATCCCCAATTTCCTGCCCTGTCTTATAACAATTATAAGTTGGAGCGGGACCAACGTTCCCCAGCTCAGTATAACAAGCGGGTTCGATCAATATTCCGTATTATTATCTTGATTAAGGCGTGATATGGTCGCTACCTGGAGAGAGAGAGAAGAAAACACTCAGCGTGCGCTCTTGCAAGAATAGATTGGTTATTATTTTATCTAATCAGGATGGCTCCCACTGCTTTTTATCAAATCTTCCTTCAAACCCTAAAAGGAAAGACTAGCCGGGATTAATTACACAATACAAGTTCGCCAATCTTTCAGCCAGGCCAGTGTCGGTACTTTGAGGGAGGTCCCCCGTGCTTTCGCACGAACCTAATTAATGTAAACCTCGTTTTCCCAGAGGCGTAACCCCGTTGACACCTTTCTAGACACCTACTTGATCGGCTAATTATAATGTATAAAACTCTCCCAGGAGTAACGCTTACTCGCAGCGGGTATCGGGATCCAACTATCTCATAGAAGGTATGCAATCTCATTGCAAATTTCAACACTTGAAATTCCCGATAATATTTTGCCCCTAGCACCCTATGATCTTGACGGAGGTCAACAAACCATAGGCTACTAGTCAAGTTCAACCCGTCATTTCTTGATCGAATTAAACCCACCCGCACGACCCTTGACGGAGGTCAACAAGGCCGCACGACTACCCTAACTCAATCTGCATCATATGCATAAACAGATAAATACTAGTTAGCTACCGCACACTACGCCTTGACGGAGGTCAACAAACGTAGCACGAATACTAAAGAGGACTTATCTGAAATGACGGAGGGCTACGACAGGTTTTTCTGAAAACCTATTGCGTAATGAACTTGATATCGTTGTAGGATCGAATGAATTTTGAAATGGAGTGTTTTTTAGGCTTTTCTGGTTTCGCTAAAGGAGTCACTCCCGGTGAAGGGATCGTCGGTCCTTTCCTTATCGAATAAGGTGCAGGATATATCACATATACCGCTGTGCAAAGCAAAAACTCTTAAAAGCAATCAAAAGACAAACCGAGGGTGTAGCATCTGCCAGTTATTGCTAAAGGAGTCACTCCCGGTGAAGGGATCTCGGTCCTTTCCTTATTGAATAAGGTGCAGGATATATCGTATATACCGCTGTGCAAAGCAAGAACTGTAGCTACCTGTTTTATTTTGAAATTCGATTCTACAACATCTTAGGTTTCTTTTATTTCATTAATCTCATTAATGAAGTCCCATCATTTAAGTACCTAAACATCACAGATAAATACGACGTACGCATATGCCATCCGCATTCGCCTCGATGTCCCCTCGTGCACCGTTAGGTTAGGTAACTAACGACAGAGTGGGGCAGGGCTAGCGCGGGTGTAAAACATAAGTAACGTCTATATAATATATCATATATACTGTATCTATCACAGAACATCACATGATCACATCACAGATATCGCAGCAGAAGAAACATATGAAATATTGGATATACTAGGACGTCCGTGTTTTCAATACGAGCCAGTATAAAACACGGATTCCACGGTCGTGATGAATAGACAAACCAACACCCCTATACCCCTACGAGAGCGGCAAGCAACCCTACCAATTCTATAGTTAGGAGACCCGGACTCGACTCCTCGAGTTGGTCTCCCACTGGACTCCAGAACCCGGTTACTTGTGCCCTCCTCCTTGGGTCTATCCTAGTGCGGAAAAGTAAATAATATACAAACGGTGACAACTTCCGCAACCGGGAAGCGCCCTAATAAAAGAATATTACATACAAGTTTTTACATGAATGAAAATGAAAAACACTCATCTCACATAAAAACCCCCAGCTATTCAAACACGACGATCCAATATAACATATCCAGCAACACATAACATCACATGTCATCAACGTAAGCAAATATGCGCATCCCAATTGTCGTTGGCATATAGCAACGAAACCGGCGATATCACATATTACACTTACGGTCACAGAAAAGAAAGTGTAAAACTACAACAGTTGGAATCCGCAACCACCTCAGACATCGCATGCCTGACCAAATGAATTACTTAGACATCGCATGCCTAACAATTATAAACCCCGCATTTTAGTCTCAAAATCGAAAACACTTTTCAATATCAAGTCGGGCAATTCAACAAGATTCCCGACATCCTGATCGAATGCTCGTCGCAAACTTCAGTAGACGGCTGCACCCCCGATACCGTCGACGAAGTGCACCAAGGCGGAACACCGCAGCCGCGAGCACCCGAACGGATGCTTTCGGCGACGGGGTTCTCCTACGGTCACTTGGTCGGGGCTATGGGGTGAGGCTGTCTATTAAGTTTACCCGGCGAGTATCCGCGTACGCTACGTGATTGCGACGGACTTTTGATCCCATCAAAATTCCGTAGCAACCGATCAAGTGAGACTAAAGTGCTATGTTTATAACATTCATTCAGTTATCTCATAACATCTTGTGAATTCCAATTATTGTATCCCATTCCAGATAAATAGAAAATGTTAAACTTTCCGATCGAACAATCGAACACCCAAGTTTTCCCGAAACATCAACACATGAAATAAGTCTAACAACATTCAGTTCGTGCCTCAGTACCAACGGTCCAGCCGTAGAAGGGTCAAGCCAACGCCTCACATGTGGCACGCCGTACTGCCCCAAACCCGAAGGTTCAAAGGGCAGTTCAAGACGGTCACATAATCGAGTTAAGGTTTGTTGTCTTCTAGAGGGACCATCGTGTTACTTGCACTACTTAGAACGTCGTTAAACTACGGAAAAATCCAACACTTGGAAATTTCCCGACAGGGGAAAAATTGGGTATTTGTATCCGGTCGAACTTTTTAACATATTCAAAAATTTATCCGGAAAGCCACACAGACAAAATTTGATACTCCGATCGAAACACCGAATCCCCAAATTAACTCCAGAAAATTCAACTCTTGAATAAATATTAAAAATTCCCAGGAAAACCACCACAGAAAAATGAGAATTACTGTGAAAATTAAAATGCACAAAACGACAAAGCCGCCGCGCATCCGCCGCACGAGCCATGCTAGTGCCGCGGATCCGCGGCCCTTTGATGGAATTACGAGCACGAATTTCACAGTATCTCTTAAATTCACCTACTGATTTTTCTGCTTATTTTTAATGTTGAAAAACTCACTGTTTTCAAAAAAGGACAGAGAGCATGTTTGGTTTGGGGTTTCGGGTTCGTTCGGACTTCAAATTCCGTCTAGACTTCGCCTAAGGCTCTAGCTAGGCTCTGATACCACTGTAGGGTTCCTAGGCACCCTAGTGAGGTCTCACAAGGCATCAACCATGCCAATTTCAAATATTATGGTGCCGAGAAACCCTAGTGTACGGATCGTTGGCTAGAAATCTAGGCGAAAAAGAAAACTAGTTAACACTTAACTAAGAGATACGGAAATACAACCTTTGTAGATCCGGTCCTCCACCTCCACGGCTCCGAGATGAGGTCCTCTCCGCTGTCCAAATGGAATCCGGGCTCTAGAGTCGGCTTCGTCGGAGAAAAAGCGAGCTAGGTCGTCGATGTCCATGTCGAAGATGATCTACGTCGAGGCATCGCTAAATCAAGCTCCACCTTCACCAAGCCCTAAAAAACTTGTGAAGGAAACACACTCTACTACTTGGCAAGAGGTAGAGGATGAAGAAATAGGAAGTGGGTAGACTTTAGAATTGGATTTCTCACTCTTTATCATCAATCACCATTGATGACCTTGCTTTCTTCACTTGAAGAAAAATGAGGAAGAAGAAGATAATAGTTATGATAAGTTAATTAAAAAGGATAAATTATCTCAATACTTATCATAACCTAACTCTAGTTAAGTGTAGAGAATAGACCATGGTTTGCTTAAATGGTTAGGGTTAAGAATGAAGACAAGAAAGGTGACTAAGTCAAAGGTTCATGAATCTTCAACAAACAAACAAACAAAGCCACCATTCTTTCTTTATCTTATCCAAAACAAATAAATAAATAAATAAATAAATAAATAAGATAATAAAAACCCTAATCATTAACTTAACCATGGTTTAATCTTTACACTTAACCAAGTTAACATGTATCATCAAACATGATACAAACAAGTGCACAAAAGTATATCGCATATACAATGCGCACATCCGAGTGAGAAAATCCATCTTAAGTGAACCGATACTAGTTAACGCAAAGTAATATATCAAATATATAATTATGCATTAAATCATTAAATCAACACTTGATTTAACGATCCGGTCATATCGCATATAACCGACTAGTATCGAATGTATCGGCTTATCGAATCAACCCTCGATTCGATAACTAGGTTATATCGCATATAACCATTCGACACATTCATCGCGAGAATGAAATACGGTATCACATACACGCATTATTCTCGGTCCCGCACATATCTTATATACGCTCCTATTTCGTTTCGCTTGAGCCAGGAAACCTCTGTGTAGGACTCTAAAGACTCGTCAATACGCCGGCAGAAGATGATGATCATATCAAACATCCACAAGCCGCAAGCGGTCTGCTAAACGTAACGGCCACCCGGGTATTGAGCGATCAGAAGATCGACGAGCAAGCCCGCTCACACTCCTGTGAATCCAACCAGTAACACTACCGTACAGTCCGGTCTGATCGTCTGATATGTCGCATATCTCGCCTAGGGGTTGTAAACGTCAGACCCCAATAGCTCGATAAGTCGTGTCGATATGAGGTCTATAACTGTTCGAGAAACTACTGGTAACACTTACCAGTAAATCTCAGCAACCCTGGCCAGGGTTTTCCTGTTATAGCCAATCGAACACAGCGCAACATCAACTCCATATACCGGGAGAGACGAATCCCCTCCTATCGCTCATTGCCTCCATGTGACTCGGGACTGTACCCAAAAACCACCGTTTTGCACGCCCTCTTGGACGTGGTAAGATGGAAATCAAAGCACAGTGGGAACCACACAAGACTCTATGACGATCTCGGGTCAACAGACTACTCTGTACCAGTGTCACCAGAGAACTGCCATCTGACGTGAGGTATAATACCATCTGGGAGTTGTCGGCGAGTCCGTCCAGTGTACCCAGTCTCTACTGAGCACCCGTATATCATCTCTGATGTCAAACACCAATGGATATGGGATCATCCATCGCCCATCTGTATGGGTCGAGAAGGTATACGCTAGTCTACTCTGGTATATCGATGCCCCGTCTTGATACACCCTCGACTAGGGACTTTGAAGGATGTACTTATGGACTACCATGCCCCCACTAGTATGATCCGCATCATAGTCCAGGTAGTCAAGCACACATCCTAAGGGCTTTACCAACATGTAACAGAGAGACAATCAGTATACACGTTAAGGTAAAGAGCAACCAGATAGCATACTATCATGTCGAGCAAGAAAGTCCTCCCTATATATGTCCCAGCATCCACTACAATATACATCCTATGTACAGTAATGGCCTCTAGGGCATACATATAACTAACAAAACTTCGGTTATCCAGCCAAGAACAGTGGACACTATTCCAAATAAGTTTGGGGGTACGTATATACCATTTTGTATATATTTCTGGATATCCTTTTCAATTTTTACTAATTTTCTTTTCTTTAAAAACAAAAAAAAATTGTATATCTAACCGACAATTTTGACCCTTCAATGATCTCTTCATGCAATGACAATGAGGACACTGTCCAGTTTAAATTTGGGGGTACGCTCGGTACGCATTTCTAACCTTCGCATTCATATGTATATTTTGCATCTGCATATTAAAATCCATAAAATTCATAAAAATCAGAAAATTTTCTAAAAACATAAAAACTTTTCTGTCAAGTTAGCTAGTGGGAGAACTCCGATTCAACATTTCGACGGTTTTGTTTGATAAGATAAAAATAACTAAATCTTATTTTTAGATTTTGAAAACCTGAAAGATAACTCTCGTTTGAAGTTAACTATAGCTGATATACGTCTTTACATCACACGACACATGTTGTGAGTTTTGGAAATTAGATGACAAGTCTTTTATGTCTAAAAACTTTTAAATGGATAAATGATTTTCTGAGGATCAAATAGGTTTGTTCTGAAAAAAAGTAATATCAAGAATAGTTTATGAAGTGAAGTGAATATGAAGGGATATTATTGATGCGTTAATTGGAACTATTTCTGAAAAACAACCCATCTGAAACTTGATTGGAATGATTACACACCTAACCCACTAAACCCGTCTTTTATCCAAAAAAATAACTGAATTGCCGGTTATATCTCCGTTCGCATTGAATCATCATAGTTTTCACGCTAAATTGTCTTTTGTTTTTGGGCCTAGGTAACTTGAGTAATTAAGTCCGCTGGGGTGTCTCTACACCTAATGCCCTAAAGCCAACTGGTTTGGGTGCATTGACCCAAAGCTCGTTAAGAAGCCTAAAAAGTCCAGATTAAAACAAAGTCAAGCAAGTGTTCTCTCCAAGTTAAAATTCCTAAAGGTTCTTTGTGTGAGAATAATCTTGACAAAAGACAGGTTTTTATAAAAAAATATTTCTAGCGGAGATATGAAGGTTTTATTCTATGATAAAGACTATTGCACGTTCACAAAGGTGCGTATGAAATGAAAACAAGAAAAAGGTGGAGTGAAAAATAAGACCTAGTTTCCTGTTAAGGAAGATAGAAATTCTGAAATTGAAACCTTACTGGAAAACAAAACTTGAAAAATACTTAACTCTTTATAAAACTTATGTGATCCTTTTAAAAAAATTTATCTAGTCTTTATTGTGTGACATGATGACTTTAATCGATCCTTTTGGAATTTAACGACACTATTTGCACTGCACGTAAAGACATATAAAATCTTAAGTTAAATAAGAAGCGAGGTGTGAAAAATAAAGGTTCGATAGTCTAGACTTAGGATAATAGAATTGTTATTTTCTGAAACAAAACTTTAAGATTTGAATCATAGTTATTTTGCAAAACTAGCTTGACAGTATTTTGTGGGTAGTATCCGCTGAAAACCCTCAGGAGACAACACTCCTCCTACTAGGGACACCTAGAGGTTTAACGGCTTGTTGCACATGCTCAGTGCAATCGCGTTCCCTACGAAAGTGAGGTTAGGAATTTTTGTGAATAAATTGGCTTTGCTCGGGACGAGCAAATAATAAGCTTGGGGGTATTTGTTCATATCAGATTTTTGCATTTTTATACCGCCCAATTTTTATCACATTGCTTATCGGTAGGCACTCTTGAGCCATTTTTGCTAGTTAATTGCAGGATACAAGTTCTCAGCTATAAACAATGAAATTCATGGAAAAGCACGACAAAATCCGGATTACTGCCAACCACAGATAAAACACGGGTCTCCGCTCTCTATCCGTATGTTGCCGCACACCAGTCTAAGGGACAAAATGGCAAATCGATGTCATTTTCATGCACAAAGCTCAATGTCAACACAAGATCCAACATATCTACGCGGAGCTCAAGAAAAATCATGGCAAAAGATCCACATCACATCACCTTTTGATCAGCAGAAATTCTGAAAAAATCATGAAGAAATTCTGAGAAACAACATATACCAGACTGAAGGGTACTGCAAACCAGGGAACATCACCAAAATCGAAGATCTAAGTCCCCATAAGGGCCGCGGAACCGCGGGATAAGCACGCTTAGGCCATGGATCCGCGGCCGTATAGGCTTGTCAGCTGATGAATTTTCAGGGGTTGTTTGGTCTTTTCATGATGATCCAGAATGTTACTCTAGAATTTCTGTTTCCTGCCTATAAATAGTCCAGAACTTACCAAAGCCAAGGGTTCTTATTCTTGTATTTAGATTTTAGGATATATGTTGTTGTTCTTCTTCCTCTTCTCATCTCTTCTCCATTAAAACCTTGAAGTGAGTTGTGAGTGAAGTGATGAATAAAAGAGTTCTTTTTATTACCATACTTGTCTTGTTATGATTGTTAATTACAATTGCTTGTATTTTTCATTTGCTAATCTAGTTGTTGCTATTTGTTGTTTGTTTCTTTCTTGTTCTCTTTTTCTTTATCCTTAAACAACAATGATGCTTAAGCTTGATCCTTGCCAAAGTGAGGCCTCAAATAGCTAGTTGTAATCTTCTAACCTCTTTCTTTCTATCTTCCTCCTTTGTTTTATTTTCCTTTTTCTTGTAATGTGTGAGTAGTTTTCTCACTTGTTAGGGTAGGATAAGGAAATTTTGAGAGAACCAAATCTCTCTCACTCTTTTCTTGCCCAACATCTTAATTCGGACTCCCGTTAATTGAACCACAATCCGCTCCCTACGGCACCCTATCCTACATGATAGCGGTGATTTCTTAGTGAGACCGGTTGTGGTTGAATTAACCGGAGGTTAAGGCTAAGAGCCAAGAACGGACGGACAAGCACCAAAAGGAAGAACTTAAGCGTTGGAAAGCCTAGCTTATACTCGCAAGTTCCTTCCTAGTCGTGCTAATCCCCGTTGTTGCCGATTACCGTAACACCGATATTAAGAGTGGCAACAAAAGAAGTGAGCGACTCCTAACTCAAACTAACCTAATCCCAACCCTAACAAGCTCTCTTTATATATCATTTTAGTACATAGTTAATCTAAAAACAAACTTGGACATTTGGACTTAACTCGTTAAAGCACATAGAAAATGATTCCCATCTCCCTGCGGACGACCCGTAATCAACCGGCTAGCTACAAGCGAAACCGTCTTGATTGCAGTAATTAACTAAGCACGCAAAAAAACTACCAATCAACACTTGATCCGACAATCCGGCTATATCGCATATAACCGACTAATATAACATGTACCGATTCATCGAATCAACACTTGATCCGATGACCCGGTTATATCACATATACCCGGCCGATATCATATATTGCGAGAATAGAATACGGTATCTCATATCGTATTATTCTCGGTCCCGCTCATATCACATATGTGCTCCTACTCCGTTTTGCCTAAGCCAGGAAACCTCTGTGTAGGACTCTAAAGAATCGTCAATACGCCGGCAGTAGGTGATGATCATATCAAACACCCAAAAGCTGCAAGCGGTCAGCTAAACGTAATAGCCACCCAGATATTGAGCAATCAGAAGATCAACAAGAAAGCCTGTACATTCTCCTATGAATCCAATCAGTAACACTACCGTACAGTCCGGTCTCTTCGTCTGATATGTCCCATATCCACTCTAGGGGTGGTAAACGTCAGACCCCAGTAACCGATAATTCGTGTCGATGTGAGGCTCATAATAGGTTGAGAAACTACTGATAACACTTACCAGTAGCACTCTATATCAGCCCTGCCCAGGGACATCCAGTTATAGCCAATCGAACACAGCACAACATCAACTCCCTATACCGGGAGAGACGAAACCCCTCCTATCGCTCATTGCCTCCATGTGATTCGGGACTGTACCCAAAAGCCACCGTTTTGCATGCCATCTTGGACGTGGTAAGATGGAAATCAAAGCACAGTGGGAATCACACAAGACTCTATGACGATCTCGGGTCTACAGACTAACCTGTACCAGTGTCACCGGAGAACTGCTATCTGACGATTGGTATAAATCCATCTAGGAGTTCTCGGCGAGTCCGTTCAGTGTACCCAGTCTCTACTGAGCACCCGTACACCATCTTTGATGTCAAACACCGATGGATATGGGATCATCCATCGCCCATCATATGTGTCAAGATGTGTACACGCTAGTCTACTCTAGTGTATCGATGACCTGTCTCGATACACCCTCGACTAGGAACAGTTATAGGATGTACTCGTTGACTACCCTAGCCCAACTAGTATGATCTCATCATAGTCCCAGTAGTCGAGTACATATCCTAAGGGCTTTATCAACATGTGAGAGCAAGACAGTAAACTAATACAAGTTTACATGTTAAGGCAAAGTCAAAACCAAATAGCATACTATCACGTCGAGCAAGAAAGTCCTCTCTATATATATCCAAGCATCTACTATAATATACATCATATGTACAATAATGGCCTCTAGGGCATATACATAACTAACATTCATGACATATACTATGGTTTAGTAACTGAGCATGACAGGTCTGAGGACAGTACCTGAGTGTTTTTGCATGCATTGATATTACCGAGGGGATTTTCAAAAAGAGCTATAGTCTCCATATTTTCCTACATGTCCATGATGACACGAAACTTTATAAAGAAAACCCTTCAAAAACATTTTTCAAAAGGCGGGACGTATATGTTAAACAAGGATATACATATATACATAGCTATTTTCTTTAAAATGCACGTCTGTTACTTGTGCCGTGATGTGTGCATCACACGGAAATTTGAAAAGGAATTTTTCGTGGACCTTATTTCAGTTGTGTTAACGATTTTACAAGGATGCGTACTATATATAGGATATAGTCCTAGATACATTATGCTTAACCTTGGTAATAAATTTTGAAACTGGTATTTTCACATTAACTCTGATGATTGCGTGATGCTTGATGGAGTTTTGATCTTGAGTTTTGCCCCCATTTTCATCCGCGTGCATTGCGCTATGATTTGTTTTATGTATTCGATTTCGGAGCCCCGACGACTTGATGGTTTTGCTGAAATGTTTTTGTATTAGAGGGTTTAAATTTAAATCCGAGGACCGAATTAATTTAAGGGGGAAGATTGTAACATTTTAGAAAAATAAAACGTTATTTTGGGAATTTAAATAAATAAAATAATAAATTTCATGAATATTATTAAAGTGTGAGTATTGGTTTTAATGATGTGGTATAACTATATACCGGTAGTTTGGAAAATAATTGGAAGATTAATATAAATTATTGATTTTGAAAGAATTTATGTGATTTGGATATTTTATAAATTATTATACAATTAATTGTATATAAGTTAATGTTAAATTTGATTAACATTTCACTAATTATGCATTAATCTTGTTTGTGTGCATGGCATGCAACAAAACATGTTGCAAACCTTGCTCACAATTATATGAACCATGGCTTCACTTCTTTTTTTAAAATGGTTTTGGTTTTATTTGAAAAAAAAGGAAAAATAAAAATGAGATATTTGTGAGAGGGGAGAACATTGAGGTATGGGCACACAGAGAGAGAGAGAGAGAGAGAGAGAGTGAGAGAGGTTTCTACCATGCGTCCTTCATATTGTCTCCATTATTCTTCCTCATTCTCTTCTCCTTCTCCTTCTCACCCTCCACCTCCTCTACCACCCTCTAAAACACCACCAAAACTAGCCAAAACCATATGCCGCCTTCACAAAAGTTGATCACAAGATTACTACAAGCATGATGGATGGATCAAGTGGAGATTTTGAGCACTTCGGGCAACCCATGAAATTTCTTGAGTTGCCAAATGAGGTAAATCCTACACTTCTAGTTTAGTTTTTAGAATTCCTTGTAGTGTGGTTTAGAATAGAACTAGTGTAGTTTAGCGATGTTAGAAATTTCCAAGATGAGGTTTAGGGTATATTGTGAGTTGTGATGGTTTAATTAAGGTCTAGTAAGTGTTTTGCATGACCTTAGTGATGTTTGTTGGCCTGGACTAGAGACTTGAAATTAAACACGAACTTTGAATGTTTCCAATGTCGGTTTCATGGGTTTTGAGGACTAATTGGAATCTCGAGCAACTGGGGATAATTGTAAGAAAATCAAACAACTACATTGACCTAGTTAGACCCCTAGAAGACCACCACAGAAGTACAACACCCAATTCATTTCATTGGGCCGGCGACGCAAGGTATTCTTGATGTCTCGCCGGGCCAATTTTGGTCATTGGTGTTGGGGTTTGGTCAGTAGCTCCCACTCCTAATAACTTGGCCCCTGTATTGTTAGTTTAGTCTCAATTTACCTGAGAAAAAATCTGGGAGCATATTGAGAGGGTTTTGACAATGTTTTCCGATATTGAATCTTGGTTTTTTTGGAAATTCTTGATGTGACTTGGTCGTTCGACGTTCGTACGTCAACGTCAGACATTTTATTGTGGTTTAAGCGTACGTTTACCATAGGTTCTAACCTAGGTGCGCTTCGCGTGTCGTATCGGTTTTGGATATGGTTTTCTATGCAATTCGATTCTGGTTTCTTATTGAATTTTGTTTACAATGTGACGTGCTTGAACTGTAGGTACCATCGCGTGGGCTTCGGGATGACAAGGGTGAGCAAGGCGTCATCGACTTCGGCAAGCGAGGATCGTAGGTGAGTAGATGTATATCTACGTGAGAAGTCGGGTGGATGGCGTATAGCACCCCCGCAACCGTAGAATAGGTTATATATATTTATATATTATATCTATGTGTTGATGCAAGCCTCGGATACTTAGCAAGTAGTGTTTTAGGGGACCGTAGGATCAGAATAAGCGTATCGTAGGAAGGTATAACCTTAGCTTCTTTTATCTTGGTAGTAAACCTTAGATATGTGTTGTCACATACACGCGCACACACAGAGGTTATGATATGTGTGTATATGTATACATGTATATATATATGGATGCATTGACACACATATACACATAGTATACATATACGTGTAAGATGAGGATATGAGATGTTGATGGTTATGAGTCGATATGATCGGCCATGATGCCGTGAGGTTATGATATATGATTGAGTCGAGACACCGTATATGATAAGATATATTAAATGATCGTTGGGGGTTGTTTAGGTACATGCGATAACATCTTACTTGATATATAATAGATTGTACGAGACCTTAGATCCGTACTCTGATTATGATATTATACGACGATTGTTAGTTATATGTATGCCCTAGAGGCCATTACTATACATAGGATGTATATTGTAGTGGATGCTTGGACATATATAGGGAGGACTTTCTTGCTCGACATGATAGTATGCTATCTGGTTGCTCTTTACCTTAACGTGTACACTGATTGTCTCTCTGTTACATGTTGGTAAAGCCCTTAGGATGTGTACTTGACTACCTGGACTATGATGCGAATCATACTAGTAGGGACATGGTAGTCCATGAGTACATCATTCAAGGTCCCTAGTCGTGGGTGTATCGAGACGGGGCATCGATATACCAGAGTAGACTAGCGTATACCTTCTCGACCCATATAGATGGGCGATGGATGATCCCATATCCATTGGTGTTTGACATCAGAGATGATATACGGGTGCTCAGTGGAGACTAGGTACACTGGACGGACTCGCCGAGAACTCCCAGATAGTATTATACCTTACGTCAGATGGCTGTTCTCTGGTGACACTGGTACAGGTTAGTCTGTAGACCCGAGATCGTCATAGAGTCTTGTATGATTCCCACTGTGCTTTGATTTCCACCTTACCACGTCGAAGAGGGCGTGCAAAACGTTGGTTTTTGGGTACAGTTCCGAATCACATGGAGGCAATGAGCGATAGGAGGGGATTCGTCTCTCCCGGTATAGGGAGTTGATGTTGCGCTGTGTTCGATTGGCTATAACCGGAAATCCCTGGCCAGGGTTGCTGAGATTTACTGGTAAGTGTTACCAGTAGTTTCTCGAACTGTTATTGACCTCATATCGACACGACTTATCGAGCTACTGGGGTCTGACGTTTACCACCCCTAGGCGAGATATGCGACATATTAGACGACGAGACCGGACTGTACGGTAAGTGTTACTTATTGGATGGAGTGTGAGCGGGCTTGCTCGTTGATCTTCTGATCGCTCAATACCCGAGTGGCCGTTACGTTTAGCAGACCGCTTGCGGCTTGTGGGTGTTTGATATGATCATCACCTGCTGCCGTCGTATTGACGAGTCTTTAGAGTCCTACACAGAGCTTTCCTGGCTCAAGCGAAACGAAATAGGAGCGCAAATGAGATATGTGCGGGACCGGGAATAATACCAGTATGTGATACTGAATTCTATTCTCGCGATTCGTATCATCGGACGGTTATATAAGATATAGCCGGGTTACCGAATCAAATGTTGATTCGATATATTGATACACTTGATATTAGTCGGTTATATGTAATATGACCGGATCATTAAATCAAGTGTTGATTTAATGATTTAATGTATAATTATATATTTGATATATTACTTTACATTAACGAGTATTTGTTCACTTAAGATTGATTTTATCACTTGATGTGCACAAGTAGTATATGTGATATATTTTGTGCACTTGATTGTATCATGTTTGATGAATCATGCAAACTTGGGTGTATGTTTGCTTTAAACCATCTTTAAGTTAATGGTTAGGTTTTAAATTGTTTTATTTATTTTCTTTATTCATTTTGGCAAAAATAAAATGGAAGCTTGTTTTGTTTTATTCTTGAAGCATCATGAAGCTTTGAAAGTCTTTACCATTTTGTTTTTTCCTTAACCTAACCATTATACCTAAACCCTAGTTTATTCTCTACATAGGTTAACATCACCCATGGTTGCTAAATGATAAGCATCACTTGAATTTTCTAATTAGATAATTCATTCATTCTTTTCTTTCTTTCTTCTTCTTCTTCATGAAGAAGAAAACAATTACTAGAAAATTCCAAGTGAGAAATCCAAATCCAAAGTGAACCCACTTCCTATTTCTTCATCCTCTACCACTTGCCATGTTGTATAGGGTGTTTTTTCTTCACAAGGTTCATGACCAAGTGAAGATGGAGCTTGAGTTTGAGTTGCCTCGACGTAGATCATCTTCGGCACCGAAGTCAACGACCTAGCCCGCTCATTTCTCCGACGAAACCAACGCTAGAGTCCGGGATGCGGTTGATCGCAGCGGAGGGACGTCATCACGGAGCTAAAGAAGTGGAGGACCGGATCTACAAAGGTTGTAGTCCCTTTCACTTGGTAGTTAAGTTGTTAACTTGCATCTTTTTCGCCTAATCTCTAGTTAACGATCTTCATTAGGGTTTCTCGGCACATAAATTTTTGAATTTGGCATGGTTGATGCCTTGTGGAACCTCTTGTGTGTGCCTAAGAACCCTACAGTGGTATCAGAGCCTAGCTAGGGCTTTAGGCGAAGTGTAGACGAAGTTAGAAACCCGATCGAACCCCGAAACCCCAATCGACACCCCTCTCTGTACAAATTTTAAAACAATAGATTTTTACAAATTAAAAATTCTCAAAAATATCAGCAGGCAACTACAAGGGTTACTGTGAAGCACGTGACTATAATACGACTAAAGCGCCGTGGAACCGCGGCCTTAACATGGTATTGGCGGCGGTTTCACGGCCATATGTAAAGATCAGGGAATCCTTTTTGCACAGTAACCTCAGCTGGTGTTTGTTGATTCTTCTGGGAATTTTTATGTTTCACTCAAGAGTTGAGTTTTCTGGGGTGTATTGGGGACTCGATAATTTGATCGGATTATTTAACTTTGTTTATTAAGTTTTTCCGGATAATTTTAGAACATGTTAAAAAGTTCGACCGAATATAAATACCCAATTTTTCCCCTGCCGGGAAATTTCCAAGTGTTGGATTTTTCCGTAGATTGAAAACGTTCTAAGTAGTGCAAGTAACGCGATGGACCCTCTAGAAGACAACAAACCTTAACTCGATTATGTGACCGTCTTGAACTGCCCTTTGAACCTTAGGGTTTGGGGCAATACGGCGTGCCACATGTGAGGCGTTGGCTTGACCCTTCTACGGCTGGACCGTTGGTACTGTGGCATGAAGTGAATGTTTTTAAACTTATTTCATGTGTTGAGCTGTTTCGGGAAAACTTGGGTGTTTGATTGTTCGATCGGAAAGTTTAACATTTTTTATTTATCTGGAATGTGATACAATATTTGGAATCCACAAGTAGTTATGAGATAGCTGATTTGGATGTTATAAACATAACAGTTTAGTCTCACTTGATCGGTTTCCACGGAATTTTGATGTGATCAAAAGTCCGTCGCAATCACGTAGCGTACGCGGGTACTCGCCGGATAAACTTAATACAGCCACGCCCCATAGCCCCGACCAAGTGACTGTAGGAGAACCCCGTAGCCAAAAGCATCCGTTCGGGTGCTCGCGGCAGCGGTGTTCCGCCTTAGTGCACTTCGTCGACGGCATCGGGGGTGCCGCTATCGACTAAAGTTTGCGACGAGCATTCGATCAGGATGCCGGGAATCTTGTTAAATTGCCCGACTTGATATTGAAAAGAGTTTTCGATAAATGAGAATAAAATGCGGGATTTATAATTGTTAGGCATGTGATGTCTAAGGAATTTATTTGGTTAGGCATGCGATGTCTAAAGAGTTTGCGGATTCCAACTGTTGTAGTTTTACACTTTCTTTTCTGGGACCGTAAGTGTAATATGTGATATCGCCGATTTCGTTGCTATATGTCAACGATAATTGGGATGGGCATATTTACTTACGTTGATGACATGTGATGTTATGTGTTGCTGGATATGTTATATTGGATCGTCGCGTTTTGAATAGCCGGGGTTTTTTTTATGTGAGATGAGTGTTTTTCATTTTCATTCATGTAAAAACTTGTATGTAATATTCTTTTATTAGGGCACTTCCGGGTTGAGGTTGCTGTCACCATTTGTATATTATTTACTTTTCCGCACTAGGAAAGACCCAAGGAGGAGAGCACAAGTAACCGGGTTCTGGAGTCCAGTGGGAGATCAACTCGAGGAGTCGAGTCCAGGTCTCCTAACTCTAGAATTGGTAGGGTTGCTTGCCGCTCTCGTAGGGGTCTAGGGGTGTGGGATTGGCTATTCATTGCGACCGTGGAATCCGTGTTTTATACTGGCTCGTATTGAAAACACGGTCGTCCCAGTATATCCAATGTTTCATATGTTTCTTCTGCTGCGATATCTGTGATGTGATCATTTGATATGCTGTGATAAATACTGTATATAGTATATATGATATATTATATTGGCGTTACTTATGTTTTACACCCGCGCTAGCCCTGCCCCGCTCTGCCGTTAGTTACCTAACCTAACGGTGCACGAGGGGACATCGAGGCGAATGCGGATGGCATAAGTGTACGTCGTATTTATCTGTGATGTTTAGGTGATTTAAATGATGGGACTTTATTAATGTGATTAATGAAAGAAAAGAACCCTAAAAGATGTTGTGGAATCGAATTTTCAAAAACAGGTAGCTACAGTTCTTGCTTTGCATCGCGGTGTTCCTTGTAGAACATCCTGCACCTTATTCGATGAGAAAAGGGCCGAGATCCCTTCACCGGGAGTGACCCCTTTAGCAATAACTGGCAGATGCTACACACTCGGTTTGTATTTTGATTGCTTCTATAGTTTTTTCTTTGCACAGTGATTTATATGATATATCCCGCTCCTCATTCGACGAGGAAAGGGCCGACGATCCTTTCACCGGGAGTGACCCCTTTAGCAAAACTAGAAAAGCCTCAGAAACACTCCATTTTAAAATCATTTGATTCTACAACGATATCAAGTTCATTACGCAATAGGTTTTCAGAAAAACCTGTCGTAGCCCTCCGTCATTTCAGATAAGTACTAGTTAGTATTCGTGCTGCGGTAGTTTGGCCTCCGTCAAGGCGTAGTGTACGGTAGCTAACTAATGCTTATCTGCTAGCATATGATGCGATTGGATTAGGGTATTCGTACGGCGTTGTTTGGCCTCCGTCAAGGGTCGTGCGGGTGGGCTTAATTCAATCAGGAAATGACGGGTTGAACTTGACTAGCGGACTATGTGTAGTTTGGTCTCCGTCAAGGTCATAAGACGCTAGGGGTAAAAGATTATCGGGAATTTCAAGTGTTGAAATTTGCAATGAGATTGCATACCTTCTATGAGATAGTTGGATCCCGATACCCACTGCGAGTAATTGTTACTCCTGGGAGAGTTTTACACATTACAATTAGCCGATCGAGTAGGTGTTTAGAAAGGTGTTAACGAGGTTACGCCTCTGGGAAAACGAGATTTACATTAATTAGGTTCGTGCGAAAGCACGGGGGACCTCCCTCAAAGTAGCGACACTGGTCTGGCTGAAAGATTGGCGAACTTGTAGCGTGTAATTAATCCCGGCTAGTCTTTCCTTTTAGGGTTTGAAGGAAGATTTGATAAAAACAGTGGGAGCCATCCTGATTAGATAAAATATATAACCAATCTAATCTTGCAAGAGCATACGCTGAGTGTTTTCTTCTCTCTCTCCAGGTAGCGACCATATCACGCCTTAATCAAGATAATAAAACGGATAATTTGACCGAACCCGCTTGTTATACTGTGCTGGGGAACGTTGGTCCCGCTCCAACTTATAATTGTTACAAGACAGAGCAGAAAATAGAGGAATATGAGGTTTCCCGTGCCTCCCAAACGAAGAAAATGAATACGATGCATCATCTTCGGGTGTGTTCATTACATAGAACTGTTTCTCAGTGTCCTCTACGTCCTAGGTATTAGATACCGGATCAGGATCCCACAAATGTAATCCGTTACATGGGCTACAGAAAGGTAGAGAACTGAGAACGGGTGATAAGTTTCATGAGACAGAAAACAGTGCAAGCGTTGCAGCCAAATCTGTTGGTCACTATCACCCTGAATTACCAGAATACATTGATTCTGAACGAATGTTATTAGATACCGAACCTGATGTACAAAATCATATCAGTCTCTTTATTAGTAAAGAAAGGATATAATTTTGTATTGTTGGATAATGTTTTGAACATTTCCTATATCAAAAGTTGATCGGTTCAGGCACGTTATCTAAAAGCATTGACGTTCTAAATCAAACTACAGTTCTTAGTATACAGAACACACACAAGTGGAAGAATTCAGAAATGAACAAATCCTTCTTGAGGTATTGTAGACTAGGTCATATAATGCGACCCGGCTAGCTGAAGTTACATTTAGATGCAATTTTTAAATTAGTTTGAATTTACATCTCGTGAAACTTGCCAGTCATGTCACAAAGATTAGATGACCATAGCTCTGTTTATTAGAAACAGTGAAAGAGTTAGTGAACTCTTGGGATGATACATGTTGATGTATGAAGGTCCCCTGTCTACACATGCTAAGACCGGTTCTTTGTACTTCATTACATTCTCTGATAATCTCTCAAGATTCAGACATAAGTTCCTGTTGAAACACAAGTCCGAACCTTTTGAGATATTCACAGAATATAAGTTGGAAGTAGAGAACCAAAACGGGTATAAGTATTATGTCCTTTGATGCGATCAAGAAGAAGAATACTTGAGCACGGAATTCCTGGATTATTCTGAAGGAGAATGAGATTCTCTCTTAGCATTACTCCTCCGTATACACCATAGCATGATGGTATATCGAGGCGGTGCAATAGCACCCTATGTGATATGGTGTGCTCTATGATGAGTACTGCTGAGTTTCCTATTTTCTTTTTGGGAGTTATGCACTTGAGAAGCTGCATACCTATTGAATAGGGTTTCAATCAAATCAGATGCCTACCACTTCATATGTGATATGGAAAGGGAAGAGCCCATATCTTAAGTTTGTTAAGATTTGGGGTTGTCCGGCCTATGTCTAAAAGCAAAATCCGGACAAGCTCGCGGCAAGGTCTGTTATGTAGAACTGGAAAGGTTCCAGCTATACATACTACAGCAGATGATTTGGTAGAACCAAAGGATTCAGTAGATTCCAACGAACCTCAGCCTCTCCGCCGATCTAGTAGGGTTCCTCACCCACCTGAGAGATACTTCGGTTTCTTTATGACAGTGGGATCGAGGATTACATCATGAGATGATGACCCAACTAGTTCTGAGCTGGCCATCAGGAGTAAGACTCTATAAGAATGGCTGGATGCTTAGTGATCTGAGATGGAATCCTTATACACCAACAAAGTATGGACTTTTGTTGCTTTAACTGAGGGGTTAAATCCCCATCAGGAGCAAGTATATCTTGAGAAGATTACTTGGTGTACATGGAAAAGTTGAGACTTTCAAAGCTAGACTTGTTAAAGGTTTGCATCATAGACCAGTTGTGGCTAATAATGAAACCTTTTCTGGGGCATATGCTTAAGTCCATCCAGATCCTACTTGCCACGGCTACATGCCATGACTACGATATCTGGTGGTTGGGTGTCATGACAGCTTTTCTAAATGATGTTTTAGAAGAGGGCGTTTATAAGTACACAGCCAGAGGGCTTCGTAGACAATGGGAGCAGCGAAAACGTGCACAAGTTGCTTTATAGGATAAAGCAGGCATCGCGGAGTTGGAACACCTGTTTTGATGTGGTAGTCAAAAAGTTTGACTTCATCAAAATGGTAGATGAACCTTGTATATACAAAAAGGTAGTAGGGAGTATGGTGGTGATCCTCGTAGAGTACGTGGATGATATACTGTTGATAGGGAAGGTGTTTCCTATGCTACGCTCGGTCAATCTCCGCTTATCATAAGAATTCTCCATATAGGATCAAAGTGATACCTCCTAAAATCCTAAGTTTTGATCTATGAGATAGATCTAAATGGATGTTAGGATTCTCACTAGGTGTAGTAAGATGGTATCAATGGATCCTGGGGAGAATCACTGGAAAGGTTCCAGGGTGATAAGGACGACTGAATGTCAGTCGCAGGCATTGTCTTTACCCTCAGTGGAGGGATGGTATGTTGGAAGAGTTCCAAACTAGATACCATGGAAAACTAGACGATAAAGGCTGGTGATATCGCTATTAAAGATACTACTAAAGAGGCAGTTTGGGTGTATATTGGTTCATGAGATGAACTAGGTTCATACCATTGTGTGACAATAGAAGTGTGGCTTTGGCCCAGGAACCCTGGTCCCATCAGTGACCCAGACATATTCTGAGGCAGCATCACCTGATCATGGAGATGGTTGATCTCCAGCGTAATCGAGGTTAGGAGAGTAGACTCAGAGGACAACACGGCGGATCCACTCACAAAGGCCTTTTCCCAAAGGGAGACTTTTATGGGATGGTTGAGTATTAGATACTGCAACCACTGCTACAGATGGCCCTAGTGCAAGTGGGAGATTGTTAGTTATATGTATGCCCTAGAGGCCATTACTATACATAGGAAGTATATTGTAGTGGATGCTTGGACATATATAGGGAGGACTTTCTTACTCGACATGATAGTATGCTATCTGGTTGCTCTTTACCTTAACGTGTACACTGATTGTCTCTCTGTTACATGTTGGTAAAGCCCTTAGGATGTGTAGTTGACTACCTAGACTATGATGCGGATCATACTTGTTGGGACATGGTAGTCCATAAGTATATCCTTCAAGGTCCCTAGTCGTGGGTGTATCGAGACGGGGCATCGATATACCAGAGTAGACTAGCGTATACCTTTTCGACCCATATAGATGGGCGATGGATGATCCCATATCTATTGGTGTTTGACATCAGAGATGATATATGGGTGCTCAGTGGAGACTGGATACACTGGACGGACTCGCCGAGAACTCCTAGATGGTATTATACCTTACGTCAGATGGCAGTTCTCTGGTGATACTGGTACAGGTTAGTCTGTAGACCCGAGATCGTCATAATGTCTTGTGTGATTCCTTCTGTGCTTTGATTTCCACCTTACCACGTCCAAGAGGGCGTGCAAAACGTTGGTTTTTGGGTACAGTCCCGAATCACATGGAGGCAATGAGCGATAGGTGGGGATTCGTCTCTCCTGGTATAGGGAGTTGATGTTGGGCTGTGTTCGATTGGCTATAACCGGAAATCCCCGGCCAGGCTTGCTGAGATTTACTGGTAAGTGTTACCAGTAGTTTCTCGAACTGTTATAGACCTCATATCGACATGACTTATCGAGCTACTGGGGTCTGACGTTTACCACCCTTAGGCGAGATATGCGACATATCAGACGACGAGACCGGACTGAACGGTAAGTGTTACTTATTGGATTCACAGGAGTGTGAGCGGGCTTGCTCGTTGATCTTCTGATCGCTCAATACCCGAGTGGCCGTTACGTTTAGCAGACCGCTTGCGGCTTGTGGGTGTTTGATATGATCATCACCAGCTGCCGGCGTATTGACGAGTCTTTAGAGTCCTACACAGAGGTTTCCTGGCTCAAGCGAAACGAAATAGGAGCGCATATGAGATATGTGCGAGACTGGGAATAATACTAGTATGTGATACTGAATTCTATTCTCGCGATTCGTATCATCGGACGGTTATATAAGATATAGCCGGGTTACCGAATCAAATGTTGATTCGTTATATTGATACACTTGATATTAGTCGGTTATATGCAATATGACCGGATCATTAAATCAAGTGTTGATTTAATGATTTAATGTATAATTATATATTTGATATATTACTTTACATTGACTAGTATTTGTTCACTTAATATTGATTTTTTCACTTGATGTGCACAAGTAGTATATGTGATATATTTTGTGCACTTGATTGTATCATGTTTGATGATACATGCAAACTTGGGTGTATGTTTGCTTTAAACCAGCTTTGAAAGTCTTTACCATTTTGTTTTTTCCTTAACCTAACCATTACACCTAAACCCTAGTTTATTCTCTTCATAGGTTAACTTCACCCATGGTTGCTAAATGATAAGCATCACTTGAATTTTCTAATCAGATAATTCATTCATTCTTTTCTTTCTTCTTCTTCTTCTTCTTCATGAAGAAGAAAACCATTACTAGAAAATTCCAAATGATGAATCCAAGTGAGAAATCCAAAT
Source organism: Agapanthus africanus (assembly GCA_030015575.1). NCBI lineage: Eukaryota > Viridiplantae > Streptophyta > Magnoliopsida > Asparagales > Amaryllidaceae > Agapanthus > Agapanthus africanus. The sequence goes on from JASDDO010000029.1 coordinate 63,753,289, forward strand.
CCAAAGTGAACCCACTTCCTATTTCTTCATCTTCTACCACTTGCTATGTAGTATAGGGTGTTTTCTTCACAAAGTTCATGACCAAGTGAAGATGGAGCTTGAGTTTGAGTCGCCTCGACGTAGATCATCTTCGGCACCGAAGTCAACGACCTAGCCCGCTCATTTCTTCGACGAAACCAACGCTAGAGTCCGGGATCCGGTTGATCGCAGCGGAGTGATGTCATCACGGAGCTAAAGAAGTGGAGGACCGGATCTACAAAGGTTGTAGTCCCTTTCACTTGGTAGTTAAGTTGTTAACTTGCATCTTTTTCGCCTAATCTCTAGTTAACGATTTTCATTAGGGTTTCTCGGCACATAAATTTTTGAATTTGTCATGGTTGATGCCTTGTGGAACCTCTTGTGTGTGCCTAAAAACCCTACAACGATTGATACCGTACGAACCATATGATTTATATATAATTTGACCCGTACCCTCGATTTTGAGGATTCCGTACGACGGAATACACCGTACGAGATATATATGATGATTGATCCACACTCTTGACTCGAGGATACCGTACGATGGATATTACCGTACGTGATGCTATAAGGCTGGATGGCCGACTACTAGATATATCGACTCGGATATGCTTCTGTTTCCTATTTACTTCCGACTCGTTTCTTAGTTTAGTCTTTAGTTGCTTAGATAGATGTTAGCTTAGGCTCGAGTCATACCTATTTTCAAAACTACGAATCGTAAGGCATTTTCAAAGGATAAACCGAGGGACGCTACGGATTTTCAAAGACATCTCTTTTCTCAAAAAACCGTAGTCCCAACTTTTCTAAAAACAACGATTCATGCTTTTTAAACACGATAAACGGTATAGCTCGTATATAGATTTATATACCTTATTGTTTACTTTCTATTATGATCTCGTCTGCTACAACACCTACACCATTACCGATAATGCGTATGTTGCACGTACACTTGTTTGTCGGCTCACACACATCAGCATCGGTAATTGTCATGTCATGTACACTTTAGTAACCGTTACCCATGCGTATACCCTGATAAATTGTTGCTAAGTAGTGTTGTTTTGCATTCGTGATATCATATGCTAGTTACTTACTTAGATGCCGCATGCATTCACATACATACATTCTGGTTATGTACTGCAGTTGGGCTCTATGCCGATATTCATTGCTCATTATTAGCTCATGGTTATGAGATTCCGATTTTCATGAGATTTCTGGATTTGGGAAACCGCATGTGAAACCAAAAACTTATGCTCCTTTTTAAAAGAAAATGCGGTTTTCCCTTGATATGATGTGTCGTGTCCACCATGAGATTTCTCAGTTCTGGAGCATATATGATATATGATTAGCCGCCAAGAGGAGCGAGGGCGACACTGTTTGCGGGTACATGGCAGACCCGGTGCGGTACCCCGGGGCAAGATTGACGTATATAGAGAGATAGAGACGTTGAGCCCAACAGGGGAGGACTACCAACCGGTGATAGTTTGGGCCGATCCGGACTGACGGAGCCCGAAATTCAGATGATATGGGTCGATCCGGATTGACGGGGCACAAGATACGACGATTATGTGCCGCTGATGGACACGGTTTTCATGATGTTTTCAAGTGTCGATGCTTGGCACTCAGGTTTTATCACGATTTTGTGTGTCATTGCTGGACACACGTTGGATGATGCATTTATACGTGATACACATGGCATGTAGATACTTTATGACACGGACACGAGTACTTGGCTTACACATATGCTTATATTATTACCTTTACTGCTACTCGATGTTATCGTGTTACTATTATTACTGCATCGTACTGTATGACCTTGGAGATAATCATACATTCGGTTTCTACTCTGTGATGTCTTCTACTCACGAGTTGGCAACTCACCCCCCCTTTTGTCACAGTTTTCTTGCAGGTTGACCGCACAGGTTCCGTTGCAGCATACTGGCACACCACTTCCATCAGGGTGATTGCTTTGATAGGTAGGACACATTGCATCGTGACCACCATTATATACTTGTATATTTCATTTCAGTTGTATCTTGTTAAATGCTCCATCAACCAGACTATGTATATTTATAGATTTAGAAAACGTTGTGGTATATTCTTTTGGCTTAGAGTCATGCTCATGTATTATTCTTGTTTCTGGTTCTTGATGATATTTTATTTTCTTGCCTTATTCGTGGTTTTGATCCTCGCTTTCGGCGTTGTATATATTTATATCATTGAATGGTTGTTTCCACCGATTGGCGAAGAGCTAGCTCCCGCTTGGGGATACCTTTTATTATTATTACCTGTATTTGTTTTCGGGTTAAAATATACAAAGGAGGTGCTGCTGAAATTTTCAATGACAAAACTTGTTTTCAAGACAGCTAGAAAACACTGTGTTTTCATATACTATTACTTATCTTTTTAAAGAATGAACTTGTTTTCATTATACCGTCATTTCAAAACATCACCTCCACTATTTTCCTTAAAAGGTTTAGATTTCTGGGCTTTTGGCTTACTTGAATTAGGTTGGATCCTATATATTTCACATGATTCAAGTGCCAGTCAAGTGCCTTTTCCGGATCGTGAAAACTATGAACTGGTCCAAATCCGGTGAAAAGATTAGATTCATCAATTCTATAAATATTACTGGTGCGTTCGTAACTCAAAATGGCATCACTAAGTACTCGTAATGCCCATATCGAGTTCGGAACGTTGTCTTACAAATATCTTCTGATTTCACCCGAACTTGATGATATCAAGATCGCAAATCCATCTTTGAGAATACCCTCGTGTCACTGAGTTGATCGAATAATTCGCCGATGCGAGAGATTGGGTACTTGTTCTTAACAGTTACCCGGTTTAATTCTCGATAATCGATGCATATCCTCCGCGTGCCATCCTTCTTCTTGACTAGAAGAACTGGAGCTCCCCAGGGTGAATTGCTGCTGTGAATCCAACCTTTCTCTAGCAATTCGGCAACCTATTTCTTTACCTCTTCTAGCTCCACCGGTGCTATTGGATAATAGACCTTTGAAATCGGCGCTGCTCCAGGAATAAGATCAATCGCGAACTCCACATCTCGTTTTGGCGGTAACCCGAGATGTCCTCTAACACGTCCATAAACTCTCAAACTATTGCTGGCGCTTCCTCCTTATCAACTTCCATCGACAAAAAAAGGAACTTGTTGGCCTAGCCCTAAATTCGACCGTCCCGACAGATCTGCTTCATCCTGAAAATATAAACTCCGGATGTTCGGGAATTTGGAAAATTACTTTCTTTGCCCTACAATCGATGTGAGCGTGGAAAGTGCTAAGAAAGTCCATTCCTAAGACAACATCATAGCTTCCCTTATCAATCACCAAGAAATCCGTGAATAGCTCTCCTCTGCAAATAACGATCGAGCAATCCTTCTACTCACTACTAGATATAATCTTCCCATTCTCATTATGTATGTCCTAGCAACTAGACAGGGCCGTGTGTGGAATCGAGTGTGCACTAATAAACTTAGACGACATAAAGTAGTAGAATGCACCTGAATCGAATAATGATAATGCGGGGAAATCATAAACAAGTAGGATACCTGAAACAACTTCGTCTGAAGTCTTGGCCTCCTCGGCCATCAAAGTGAAGTCCCATGCTTGATTAGGCCCCTGAGTAACCAACTTTTGTGGTGCTCTCGGAGCATCACCACTCAACTGAACTCTTGATGGACAAGCATGCATTCGATGATCAGTAGCTTCGTAAATAAGACACTGCCCAAGCCTCATCTGGCACTCCCTCCGAAAATGACCCGGTCGTTGGCAGTAGTCACAAAATACACTCCTTCTCTGAAGGCTTCCCTAGTGTCGCCGCTGGGTTTCGGGAGGCATCGACCATGCCGTTTTAAAAAAATTGGCGCGCTAAAGAACCCTAACGCTAGAATCTAAACTAGAGAATTAGACAAACAAGCATGTAAACATCTTTACATCATAGTGAATGAGGAATCCAACCATTGTAGACCAATCCTTCACTTCAATAGCTCCGTGTAGTAGTCTCTTCGCTCTAAGTAGTGATCTCCCGGACCTAGTGAGGCTCCACAAGGTGAAATGAACAAGCTTGCTTGAAGTCTTCGAGGCCGAAGATGATCTACGTCGAGGAGACACTAACTCAAGCTACCTCTTCACTAAGCGATGATCTAGTCAAGAAACAACCCAATCTAAATGGCTAGTAGAGAAGAGGTTGATAAAGTATGAATTTTGCTCACTTTAGAAATAGTTTTCTCACTAATTTTCTTCACCTCTCATGAAGCTAGAAAGCTTTAGGAAGGAGATGAAGAAAGCTCTCATGGATGAAGCAAGTGAAGAAAGAATCAAGTGGTGAGAATAGCAACCATGGATGAGTTAGTATCATATACTAACTCATGTAGAGACTAAACCATGGCTAAACAATAATGGTTGGGCTAATAAATATCTTCAGGTAAAACAAAAAGAGTAGACTTGGTCAATGGTTCCACAAGCTTCTACATGCTTCAGCCATGTGACAATTTCCAACTAATTTGATTTACTTTAAATAAACAAAACCTGACATTATTATAAGCATGGTGTGAGTCTTATACACCCATATAGCATGTGGCATCAAGCATGACACAAAAGATGTACACTAATATATATCACATATATACTAAGTGTACACTAGTGATAAAAAGAATACTTAAGTGATCTAATATTAGTTAATGTAAGATAATATATCAAATATATAATTATAAATTAAATTATTAAATCAACACTTGATTTAATAATCCGGCTATATCACATACAACCGACTAATATCAAATGTATCATCGTGTCGAATCAACACTTAATTCGACAACCCGGTTATATTACATATAACCAACCGATATCACATATCGTGAGAATAGAATACGGTATCACATAAGAGTATTAATCTCGGTCCCATACATATCACATATGTGCTCCTACTTCGTTTCGCTTGAGCCAGGAAACCTCTGTGTTGGACTCTAAACACTCGTCAATACTCCGACAGTAGGTGGTGATCATATCAGTCACCCACAAGCTGAAGCGGTTTGCTAAACGTAACGGCCACCCGGGTATTGAGCGATCAGATGATCAAAAAGTAAGCCTGCACATACTCCTGCGAATCCAATCAGTAACACTACCGTACATTCCGGTCTCTTCGTCAGATATGTCGCATATCACAGCTTGGGGTGGTATAACGTCAGACCCCAATAGCCTGATAAGTCATGCCCTTGCAAGGTCCATAACGGTTCGAGAAACTACAGATAACACTTACCAGTAAATCTCAGCAACCCTGGCCAGGGATTTCCTGTTATGGCCAATCGAGCATAGCTCAACATCAACCCCCAATACCGGGAGAGACTAATCCCCTCCTATCGCTCATTTCCTCCATGTGACTCAGGACTGTACCCAAAAACCACCGTTTTTCATGATCTCTTGAACGTGGTAAGGTAGAAATCAAAATACAGTGGGAATCACACAAGACTCTATGACGATCTCGGGTCGACAGATTAACCTGTACCAGTGTCACCAGAGAACTGCTATCTGAAGATATGTATAATACCATCTCGGAGTTCTTGGAGAGTCCGTTCAGTGTACCCAGTCTCCACTGAGCACCCGTATACCATCTCTGATGTCAAACACCAATAGATATCGGATCATCCATCGCCCATAATATGGGTCAAGAAGCGTATACGCTAGTCTACTCTGGAATATCAATGCTCTGTCTTGATACTCGCACGACTAGGAACATTTGAAGGATGTACTTACCGACTACCCTTGCCCCACTAGTATGATCCGCATCATAATCCTGGTAGTCTAGTACTCATCTTAAGGGCTTTATCAACATGTAATAGAGAGACAATAAGTGTACATGTTAAGATAAAGTGCAACCAGATAGCATACTATCATGTCGAGCAAGAAAGTCCTCCCTATATATGTCCAAGCATCCACTGCAATATACATCGTATGTACAGTAATGGCCTCTAGGGCATACATATAACTAACATTCTCTGATCGGATACAACGGGCTTCTTCATGGGTATAATGCCTCGCCTGTTCATCGGGATGCCTCCGTATACCGGAGCTCGGTTTGGCGTAAACGCCGGCTTCCGCACTACGAAGGCTTACTATTGAGTACCCTTCGCTTTCATTGATAAACTCTGCTGCTCCCTGGCTTCCTTGAGAAGGTGGTCAATCCCAGAGATATAATATGTCTATGAATCTCCACATCCAAGCTATACATAAACCTTTGTGCCCTATCTGTATCGTTGGCAACCAAAGGCCCCGCAAATCATCTGAGCCGAGTCTATTCAGTCGCATGCGCATCAACGGATCCGCTATTCTGCTTCAAGCTAATGAACTTCTCTTTTATTTCCTCTCGAGCAGATTGTGGAAAGAACTTCTTTAAGAAACTTCATGAAAACGTTGCCCAACTGATGGGTTTGGGCAGACGGTTCTCCTCTACGAGCCACCACTCGCGAGCATAATCCAGTATTTGGATGCGTACTACATCCACCCTTTTCTCATCTGGAATCTGCGCGGCAACAAGCAGATTCTCCGTATCAACTAGCCACTGCTCCACTGGCAATGGCTCCTCCAATCATGTAAATATGGATGGACCGATCTTTCTATAGTCCGCTACGGTACCCTCACGCCGTGCTGGCCTGGGTGCTACTGCATCTACGGACTGTTAGACTACCGCAGACCCTCCTGGAAAGCCTCGGCCTGTAGCTGATTCAGCTCAGTTTGACTCTTCTGGTTTTCCAGCATACCACATATAACTCCAAGCAGTGCGACGTCATCAACACGCCTCTAGTACGATCGCAAATCTCTATCCTCCATGATTCTGAAGCCATGACACTGAAGAGGACTAGCAACGGTAAATAGGATTCAATAAACAAGATAGCTATAGATTCAAGACTGGCAAGATAGTAATGTGGCAGGACATGTTCCTAATTTCAGGCTTGCCGGTTAGTGTATTGGGTACAATACCCAACTACCAAAGAACCAAACCCGATTAACCGTAAATCCTAGGGCTCTGATACCAAACAAACCCTGTCACTCCCCGCTTCCCAAAATACGCAGACTATGGCATCTGACAGAGCCAACAATACTACCTGTGGCTAGAAATCATCCCTCCACAGTCACATTACGGTTGTCCATAGGATATCAAGAACAGTAAAATATGAAAACTATCTAATACATGTACATTTGCCACAGTAAATAGAGTCAAGAAAATGCATAAGCGGAAACGAATCAAGATCCAATAAACAATAACTGAATCCTTTCGCAATATGGGATCACATCAAAAGAAGTAAAACTGGAAAAATAAACTAAACTAAATATCTCTAAAACACATGTTCAACTCCTCATCGCTCGGCTTGATGGTTAATTACTCTTGATCTGCCTACGATAAAGGTAGAAGAACTAGGCCATGCAATACCCAGATATCAGTGCGTCATGGATATCAAATAACAGTGATAACCAGGATATAACGATATAAGTAACCATGAATATAAATAAATAACACAGATATGAAACAGTGAGGTATGTGTATGTATGTGATGTGTGATGTGTAACCTAAAACTGTGCTTCTACGTTATCTATTCTAAAACTCTTTGAAATCAATTAATGTAATTCTCATCGTAATTCAACAGTATATATCATGTTCATTCCCCACGGGACTACGGTAACAGTATTTATTCCGTAACGCCCGAAAACATGGCAAACAAGTAATTATTCTGTAACGCCTGGAAAAACGGCAAACAAGTAATGATTATTCCGTAACGCCCGGAAAAACGGAAAACAAGTAATTATTACATAACGCCCGGAAAAACAGCAAACAAATAATTATTCTGTAACGCTCGGAAAAATGGCAAACAAGTAATAATATTCTCTTGAGTTACGTTTCGGTTACATTCTTGATTTTCCCTTTTCCCCAAGGTTTCTGTTCAAGTCAGGTATTGTCAATATAGATCTAATGCCAACACAGGATCAAGTATGTACAGTTCATGTCTATGCAGACAACAAGTCAAGTCCGTCAGGACAATACGTCAATATTATTGGCATTAGTAATAAGATCCAAGTAACAAGTCAAGTAGTGTCTCGTGAACATATCATGTGATACATATTAACCAAATAAATACCTAATGTGAAACTGTAATCGATATCGAAACACGGTTAATGCACGGATGCATATGTACCTATCTGTAATTACCATTATACGTTCATTACCATATATGATTCAAACTAAATAACATGTTGTACTGATGTAATAGTATAATGATATCATGATTTTCCGGCATGCAACTAGATATACTATTCTCAGTACGGATACGAACGGATAACGTAACACTATAAATCGGTAATAATTGCTCAATAATAAAACACATGTACAATTTTTATTCATATGGATATCGATAGTAACATAGCATGTTGCAAGTTAAACTTTCCTGATCGGATCTCACGTCGGGGTACAGATGCTACGTCCGATGTCGGATAAACGTCGCGATGCAAATCACGTGCGCAGAATTGGACCTGGCTGAACAATGACGTGACGTGATGACTAGGCTAGACGACGATGACGACTGGGTCATTCGAATCGTCGGTGACATGTGCGACTCCGGCGAGACGGTCAAGAACCGATAAAGAGAAGAAAGAAATGATGAAAGAAAGAAAGAAGAGAAGAAGAATGTGGTGTGGCTGTTGTGTCGGCTCTGGTGTTGAGTTCTGGGACAGAGGACAGAGGAGAAGGTGACGACGACGATGGGTTATGATTAACGACGAGGGGCAGAGGTTTCTTGGGTTGCTGTTCGGGGTTCTGTTGCAGCCGATAGTGGTGGTGGTGGTTTATGGTGTTGGGGGTAGGAGAGAGGGGTGAAGAGGTGATGGCGATGGCGATGACGAAGAGTCTCCGGCGATGAGTAACGGTGAGGTTAAGGTGGGGGTTTGCTGCAGGAGCTCATTGGGTGTTTGCAGGGATGGGTGATCGGGAATTCGAGGAGAGGAAAGGAGGTGGTGGAGGTTGTGACGACAAGGTGAGGGTTAGGGTGATGGCGACGGTGAGTCGACGACGATGAGGATTCTTGGGTTGGCGTCATTGTGTGGCAGGGGTCGGGATTGGGGTCTGGAGTTACAGGGCTTGGGGATGGAGAGGGAGGAGACGAGGGTGGAGAGGTGATGAGGTCGGGGTGATCGGCGGTGAGGTAAGGAGGAGCAGGCTAGGGTTGCAGGCGTGGGTGTCTCATCGCGAGAGGGGAAGGAGAAAGAGTGGTGAGGGTAGGTAAATATATTAGGTTATATTATAGTTCTTATAATATTTATATATATATATATGAGAGATAGAGATACGAGAGAAAAAAACGAATAGAGAGATAGAGATACGAGAGAGAGGGAGAGAAAGGATACGAGAGAGAGAGACAAAGAGAATATTAGTTTAAATATTATATATATATATATATATATATAGATTATTCTTATTTATCTAACGGTTAGTATAGGTTTTTAAAATAAATATTATAATATATTTTCTTGGATTATATATCTAATATCAAAATACTCCGAAAAATACCTAGGTCTCTTCTAAAAATCTAGTTTTAAAATGGGAAAAATATACGTACAAGTTAAAACCATAATGAGATGTCCGGTTAATAAAAAATGCATACCCCCAAGTACGGATTTATGTAAATACACGTAGCGATCCAAACGAGTCTGTTTTGTCAATCTGGACATGAACATGATGTATGGATGCAACCATATGATATGGGGTGCGTTAACATGCCATACTAGATATTAAAATATATTATCTGGCTATTATTTGTATTATTTAAAAGATATGCAGATACTAAATATATCATACATGTATATAGAACCTAGATGTGCACGAATCCTTTGTACTAGTAATATATGACGTAATCTTGAACCATAATATGTTTCAAGCATACGGGTCGGGTCGGATACTAACCACAGTTACTAAATGCACTATTTTCACCCCAAAACTATAATAACCAAGAAAACTGTCGCAAGATCTGAAAATACCCAAATAAAATATCGTATAAATGTACTAGGGTGTTACATGTACGGCGTTATAGATGCTGAGAAGGAGTAGAATTTTGCGAAATGGGTGATCTGATTCTCAATATCGGAATTCGTTGTAATTGGTGATATTGGATTGAATCGCCTGGTTTTGCCTAACGGGAAAATATTTGGTTTCGAATATCTGTTGTTATGCATTAATTTTTAAAATGATATATCTGTATCTTTATTTTATAAAATGAGATATAAATTTTGAAAATTGTGTTCCAAACATTTACCTTTATCAGTTAAGGATAAGATAAGCTACATTGAATAACGGTGTAAGACATTCTCGACCAAAATACAGCTTTCAACTTGCAACACACAGAATTTGAATTAGTATACTCTTGGGACTTATACATGAAAATGTATGTTGTCCAGTGTCCATCAGGACAAGGGGTTGTTACTCTTACTTTATTCAAGTTTACCTATGAGTTCTCTGGTTTTAGACATGCATTCGTTGTGATGCAATGTCCAAAGATTTTGAGAAGTTTATAGGTATAAGAATAAAGTAGAGAACCATACGTTAGAAGTATCAGGATTCTTCGAAGTGATCGAAGATGTAAATATTTGTGCTAGGTATTCCATCACAGTAATATTGAGAACTTGATTCACTCGCAGGTTGCTCATCCGTGGATACGCTCCTTGATGAGTAATGTTGTATTGGTCTTTTTCCATTAAGTGATATGCACTGGAAATAGCTGCATGACATTTGAATCTGGTTCTATCTAAATTAGTGCCTTGATTCTATTTGGACATAGCATGGTTACATATCTTGAAGTTGTTAAGATATGGAGTTATCTGGTTTCTGTTTAAAAGCAGAATCCGGAAAAACTCAAGGCACCCTTTGGTAATGGCGGTTTGTGGATTATCCTAAGCATTCGCTAGGAATATTTTTGCAAAAGAAACTAGTGGGATTATGGTAAAATTGGAAATGATTCCAGAACCACACACATGTTAGGAATATGTATGCCCTAGAGGCCATTATTGTATGATATAGTGGATGCTTGGACATATATATATAGTACTTTCTTGCTCGACATGATAGTATGCTATCTAGTTGCACTTTATCTTAACATAGACACTAGTATTATTATACTACCTCTCTGATACATGTTGATAAATCCCTTAGGATGTGGCTTGACTACCAGGACTAAGATGCAGATCATACTAGTGAGGCCTGGAAAGTCCACAAGCACATCCTATAATTGTTCCTAGTCGAGGGGATATCGAGACTGAGTATCGATATTCTAGAGTAGACTAGTGTGTTCATTTCTTGACCATGTATGGGGCGATGGTTGATCCCATAACCATTGGTGTTTGACATGAAAAATTGTACACATGTGCTCATTAGAGAATGGGTACACCGAAAAGGACTCGCCGAGAACTCCCAGATGGTACTATACTTATCGTCAAATAGAATTTCTCTAGTTACACTGGTACATGTTAGTATGTAGACCCGAGATCGTCATAGTGTCTTGTGTGGTTCCCACTGTGCTTTGATTTCCTCCCTACCAAGGCTCAAAGGAGTCATGCAAACAGGTGGATTTTGAGTACAGTCCCGAGTCACATGGAGGCAATGAGCGATAGGAGGGGTTTCGTCTCTCTCGGTATTGGGAGTTGATGTTGCGCTATGCTCGATGGGCTATAACAGTAAGTCCCTAGCCAGGGTTGTTGAGATTTACTGGTAAGTGTTATCAGTAGTTTCTCAAACCGTTATGAGCCACACATGGCATGACTTATCAAGTTATTGGGGTCTGACGATTCCACCCTTAGACTCGATATGTGACATATCAGATGAAGAGACTGGACTGTACAGTAAGTGTTGCTTATAGGCTTCATGGGAGTTTGAACAAGCTTGCTTGTTGATCTTCTAATCGCTCAATACCTGGGCAGCCGTTACGTCTAGCTAATATCGTTGACGGCTGGTGGGTAACTGATGTGATCATTACCTAATGCTGGCATATTGACGATTCTTTAGAGTCCCACACAGAGGTTTCATAGTTCAAGCAAAACGAAGTAGGGCACATATGTTGATATGTGCGGGAACCTGATTAAATACGAGTATGTGATACCGTATTATAATCTTGCGACTTTTGATATCGATTAGGTTATATGTGATATAATCGAATTATTGAATCAAGTGTTGATTTGATAATATGATATACAGCTAAATGATATTAGTCGGTTATATATGATATAACCAGATTATTTAATCAAGTGTTCGTTTAATAATTTGATATATATTTGTATTTAGTATATTTATATATTAACTAATATTAATGCTCACAAATTATTTTTGTCTCTTAATATATATATATATATATATGTGTGTGTGTGTGTGTGTGTGATATATATATATATATATATATATATATATATATATATTTGGATTTTCTATTTTGAGAAAATAGAAAAATGAGGTGGAAATTGGAGAGATATTTGTGGAATGGGTGAGGCATGGCTTTTTTATTTGTTTATTTTTTTGTTTACGCTATTGAAGCATGGTTCAATATATGTATTGATTTTTATTCATGCTTCAATAAGTGAGCAATGATATATGAGCCATTCTTCACTTAAAACATAAGGCTGGCTCATTTTGTTTAGCTCTTTTCCTTCACTCTCTCCATTTTCATCTTCTTCTTTCTCCAAGCCCTGACCCTCACATGAGTTGTGAACCCTAGGGCTTAAGAGAGTTCTAAGTGAGCTAATACTCCTACTTCATCAACATACACTCTATCAGCCATTAAGTATAGGTTGTTTCCTTCACTAATAATAGATTAGTGAAGAGATAGCTTGAACTAGAGAAGCTTCAAGGTGGATCATCTTCGGCCTCGAAGATCGCGAAGCAACCTCGTTCCTTCTTCAAGTGGAGCTAAGCTGAGTCGTAGGGACTACTACTCGGAGCTTGAGAAGAGAAGGACTTGGTCTACAAAGGCTGTAGTTCCATCACTTAGTGTATTTTTTGTTATATCATATTGCTTAAACCCTAATGATCTACTTAGATTCTAGGTTAGCATAGCCTAGCACCCAAGAATTTGTTAGTGTGATATGCCCTAGAGGCCATTATTGTGTAGTACTAGTTTGTATATTACATTTTGGAAGCTTGGGATATATACACGGATTGACATTCTTGCTCAATATGGTAGTATGCTACTTGGTTTGTATCTATCTTAATGTGTGTATGTGTTTCTTTTGACATATTGCTAACACATATTGATAGAGCCCTTAGGAACTTTTGCTTGACTACCAGCGTTGTGATGGCAGTCACACTAGTGGGGGCTGGGTAGTCTATAAGCAAATCCTTATACAGGTCCCTGGTCGTAGGATTATCGAGACAGGGCATCGATACTCAAGAGTAGACTAGTGTATACGCTTCTCATCTGAGGAGGGGAGATGGTCTGTCGCATAGCCATCAGTACGTCGTACTGGAGATAGTATGCAGGTGCTCGTTAGGTTACGAGTACACTGGACAGGACTAGCTGGGAACTGTTGGTTGGTATTATACCTATCGTCAGTTATCAGTTCCCAGGTGACATGAGTACAGCTTAGTCCGTTGACTTGACACTGTCACTTTGCCTCGATTGTGTTCCCACTGTTCTTAGATTACTACCCTACCACGGCTCGAATGAGTCGTGCAAACAGGTAGTAGTTGGGTGCAGTCCCGAAGCACTTGGAGGCAGTAACGGTTAGACAGGATTCATCTCTCCCGGTATTGGGAGTTGATATCGCGCTGTGTCTAGGAGAGCTATTACATAAAGTCCCTGGCCAGGGCAAGCGAGATTTACTGGTAGTGTTTCCAGCATTTTCTCAGGGTGTTCTGGGCTACACTCCAACACGACTTGTACCGCTATTAGGGGACTGACGTTTACCGCCCCCCTAGGCCCGACATGCGATACTCTCAGATGAACAGACCAGACTGTACGGAGATTGTCACATTCAGGCTCAGTAGGAGTTCGGATGGGTTCACCTTATCAGTCTTCTTATCGGCATCTACCTGAGGACCGTTATGTACAGCTAGTACCGCTTGCGGCCTGTGGTTAAACCCACTGCCAGCGTACTGTCGAGTCTTTAGAGTCCCACACAGAGGGTTTTTCACCTTTGTGCAAAACAGAGTAGAGGTCGTATGGTTTTACGACGGGGTTCGTTCACATACGCGCACTCGTGCACGTTTGGTGTCCGGACAGTTATTACTAGTGGGCTTTGGTTTAAGCCAGATCCTAGTATTTGTTTTGGGATTGGTCTTGTCTCATTGTATTCGTGTTTCTTCGAAACACGAATGCGGGTACGTACGTACAATTGACAGAGGCAGAGAGGGAGAAACCTCATTAGGGTTTTTGACCATTGACTTGATCAAAACCCTAATGAGAATGAGAAATATGATTAATAATATTAATTAAGGATAATTGTATCATGGTTAGGGTTGGGTTGACCATTTGACATGTTGACTTTCATTGACCTTGATATTTTCATTATGCAAAAGATGCTTCTTGAAGCTTGCTTAGCATTAAATATGAAATGATAATGGTCAAATCAACTAACCATCCCAATTTTCTTAATTATTATTATTATCAGAATATATCTCTAATATGATAGCAAGGTTCATTCTAGACTCTCATGCTCTTTCTCTCTCATGGTTTGCTCTACCTCTTCCTCTCTCTCAAAAACTTAAGTGTTTCATGTGTTGAAAATCCAAGCTTTAAGACTAAACCATCAAAATACCTCTCTACTCACTCTAGGGTTCTTAGTCTACCAAGCCAAGCAGTCTAGTTACTTCTTTGTTGAGGTAGGAGCTCAAGGTAGAGGCCTTCGGGTGGATCTTTCTTCGGCAAAGAGAAGACGAAGAGGAGGAGTCGTCTACACCACTCAAAGGAGCACACAAGAAAAGAAAGCAACACAAGAAGAGAAGGAGTTCAAGAACTAGGTATAACCTTCTAACCTAGTAGTTAGAACTTGTAGATAGTTTGTTAGCTTTTGTTTGGCAAAGATCCTTCATGGTTAGTCTATGTTTCCTAGTGATAAAAATTCGATTTTTACTCTTTCCGCCTCCCCGTAAGTGCCGGGGTAGGATACATAGACTTACAGAATTTTTTAAATTGCATACTTGATGCTTGTAAAAACCTATTGATGCTGCTAAGACACACTTTCATAGTATCAGAGCCAAAGCTAGAGCATTAGACGATATTTAAGAATTACAAAACCGAAACAACTCCGAAACCTCAAAACCAAAACCCTAGTTTCTGTCGATTTTTGCAGAGCCTCCAAAATTTTTGTAAATAGTTGCAGAGTGCTCTTCTTTATGTATATAGAACAACAGAGAAATTTAAGGACCAAATTCCTTAAACTGGCCGGCAAAACCTTGCTTAAAAATGGCCAGGCCGGTTTTGTTATGAGGTTTGGACTACGAATTTTTTTTATGTTCCAGTCTCTTGGTTTTAGGTTTTCAGGTACTGCTTGTTTTGCCTAGATTGCATGTGATGTTAACTTTTATGTTGGGGCAATTCGGAGTGTTTCGAAGTCGCAATTTAACATCGTTTATGGGTTTAAGTTTGATATATCTTACAATATTTGGAATCCATATTAAATTAGTTTTGTGAAAACTAGTTTGTAATTTGTAAATCTAGCGTTTTAGTCTTTATTCATCGATTTCCACGGAGTTTCAATTCGGATCAAAACTCCATCACAATCGCGTATAGTACGCGAACACTCGCCAGATAACACTACAAGATAGCCATACCCCATGGCCCCGACCAATTGACTATAGGAGAACCCCGTTGCCAAAATCATCCACTCGGGTGCTTGTAGCCATGGTGTTCCGCCTAAGTGCACATCATCATCGGCATCGGGGGTGCGGCCATCTACTAAAGTTCTCGACGAGTATTCGTTCGTTTTATCGAGAATCCTGTTGAATTACCCGACTGGTTATCGAAAAGTGTTTTCAATCCGAGACTAAAATACAAGGTTTATATGGTTAGGCATGAAATTCAGAATATGAGATATTCTGGGTTTATGATGTCTAAGGAATATGCGGATTCTAATTATTGTAGTTTTTCATTTCTTTTCTGCGACCATAAGTGTAATAGGTGGTTTATCCGCGATCTCGTTGCTATATGTCAATGACATTCGGGATACGCATATTTACTTACATTGATGACATGTAATATTATGTGTTGCTGCGATATGTTATATTGGATCATCGTGATTGAATAGCCGGGGGGTTTTGCATGAGATGAGAGTTTTTCTATTTTCATTCATCTAATGGGACACTTCCTGGTTGAGGATGATATCTCCATTGATGTATATTATTTACTTTTCCGCATTAGGATAGACTCAAGACGAGGAGCATAAGTAACCGGGTTCTAGAGTCCAGAGGGGGACCATCTCGAGGAGTCGAGACCGGGCCTCCTAACTCTAGAATTGGCAGGGTTGCTTACCGCTCTCATAGAGGTCTAGGGATGGGGGTTTGGCTATTCATCACGACCGTGGAATCCGTGTTTTCATTATTGGATTAATTTAAAACACGGACCTCCTAGTATATCCAATATTTCATATGTTTGCTTCTGCTGCTTGAGCTCTGTGATGTGATCATATAACTGCGTGAGACAAATACTATATATATATATATGTGATATATATAATAAACGTTGCTTATATTTTTCACCTACGCTAGTCCAGCCCCCGCTCTACCGTTAGTTAAGTAACCTAACGGTGCATGACGGGGCCCCATGGCGAATGCGGATGGCATAAGCGTACGTTCTATTTTCATTTCTTCTATGATGTTTAGGAAACATAAATGATGGAACGCCATTAATGAGATTAATGAAAAGATAAAAAACCTAAAGATGTTGTAGAATCAAATTTTTCAAAAAGGTAGCTCTAGTTCTTGCTTTGCATAGTGGTATTCCTTGATGGATATCCAGCACCTCATTCGATGAGGAAAGAGCCGAGATCCCTTAACCGGGAGTGACGTCTTTAGAAAAGACTAGCAAATGCTACAACCCACTCGGTTTGTTTTGAAAACTACTAGATTTTAAAAGCGGAGCTTAAAACACTCATTTTTCAAATCACTAGATTCTACAACGATATAAAGTTCATTACGATAAAGGTTTTCTTCAAAACCAGTCGTAGCCCTCCGTCATTTCAGATAAGTGCTATTTAGTATTCATGCTGCGTTAGTTGACCATAGTCAAGGCGTAGTGTATGGTAATTGATTAGTACTTATCTGCCGCATGTGATGCGATTGGATTAGGGTAGTCGTACGGCTTTGTTGACCTTGTTAAGGGTCGTACGGGTGGGTTTAATTCAATCATGAAATGACGAGTTGAACTTGGCTAGCGATTATGATTTGTTGACCATAGCCAAGGTCATAAGTCGCTAGGGGTGAAAACAGATATCGGGAATTTCGAGTATCGAAATTTGCAATGAGATTGCATACCTTCTATGAGATAGTTGGATCCCGATACCTACTGCGAGTAAGAGTTACTCCTGGGAGAATATTCCACTTTACAATTAGTTGATCGAGTAAGTGTCTAAGAAAGGTGTTAACGTGGTTATACCCTTGCGGAAAAGAGGTTATTTAATCAGTTTCATGCGAAAGCACGGGGGGAATCCCTCTTAGTACCAATACCTGCCTAGCTGACCGATTGGCGAACTTATAGGGTGTAATTAATCCCATCTGATCTTACCTTTTAGGGTTTGAAGGAAGATTTGATAAAAACAGTGGGAGCCATCATGATTAGATAAGATAATAACCAATATAATCTTGCAAAGGGCGCACGCAAAAGTGTTTTCCTCTCCCTCTCTCTCTCTCCTGGTAGCGACCATGAAACGCCTTAATCAAGATAATAATATGGATGTATTGACCGAACCCGCTTATTATACTGAGCTGGGGAACGTTGGTTCCACTCTATCTTATGACTGTTATAATTCTGAGCAAGGAAAAGGGGAATATCAGGATTCCCATGCAACCCGAACGAAGATAGAGCATGATGATGAATCTTCATCGGGTGTGTTCGTTATCGAGAACTGTTTCTCATTATGCTCTATGTCCTGGGTATTGGAAACCTGATCAGGTTCCCACGTTTATAATTTGTTACATGGGTTAAGAAGAAGTAGAGAATTGGGAAAGGATGATAAGTCTCTCATGGTAGGGAACAGTGCAGTTGTTGCAGCCAAAGCAGTTGGCGAATATCACCTAGTATTACCAAATGGTAATACAATGATTCTAAAATGACTCTTATTACGTACCAAAAAATGATGTGCAAAATAATATCAATTTCTTTATTAGATAAAGAAGGATATAACTTTGTATTAGAGAAAAACGTTATGAACATTTTCTTATATCAAGTGTTGATTGGGTTTGGTACGTTGTGTAACGGTATATACGTTCTAAATCAAATTACAGTTCTAAACATACAGAACACAAGAGGAAAAGTTCAGAAATGAACGAAACCTTCTTGTGGCATTGTAGACTTGGTCATATCAATGCGACAAAACTAGCTAAGTTGCATAAAGATGGATATTTAAATCCGTTTGAATTTACATTTTATGAAACTTGCCAGTCATGTCTCAAAGGAAAGATGACCAAAACTCCGTTTACGGGACACGGAGAAAGAGCTAATGAACTCTTGGGACTGATACATAGTCATGTATGTGGTACTATGTTTACACATGCCAGGAATGGTGTTAGTTATGTATATGCCCTAGAGGCCATTGTTGTACATGTGATGTATATTATGATGGATGCTTGGATATATATATAGATGACTTTCTTGCTCGTCATGATAGTATGCTATTTGGTTTCACTTTATCTTAACATGTTGACTTGTACTGGTTTACTGTCTTACTCTCACATGTTGATAAAGCCTTAGGATTTGTACTCGACTACTAGGACTATGATGAGATCATACTAGTGGGGCCACCGTAGTCGATGAGTACATCCTATAACTATTCCTAGTCGAGGTTATATCGAGACAGGGCATCGATACACCAGAGTAGACTATCGTATACGCATCTTGACCCATATGATAGGCGATGGATGATCCCATATCCATCGGTGTTGGACATCAAGGATAGTGTGCGGGTGCTCAGTGGAGACTGGGTACACTGGACGGACTCGCCGAGAACTCCCAGATGGTGATATACCACACGTCAGATGGCAGTTCTCCAATGACAATGGTACATGGTAGTCCGTAGACCCGAGATCGTCATAGAGTCTTGTGTGATTCCCACTGTGCTTTGATTTCCACCTTACTACATCCAAAAGGGCGTGCAAAACGGTGGCTTTTTGGGTACAGTCCCGAATCACATGGAAGCAATGAGCGATAGAAGGGGATTTGTCTCTCCCGGTATAGGGAGTTGATGTTGTGCTGTGTTCGATTGGCTATAACTGGAAGTCCCTAGCCAGGGATGATACAGAGATTTACTGGTAAGTGTTACCAGTAGTTTCTCGACCCGTTATGAGCCTCACATCGACACGAATTATCGGTTACGGGGGTCTGACGTATACCACCCCTAGACTTGATATGCAACATATCAGACGAACAGACCGGACTGTACAAGAGTGTTACTGATTGGATTCACAGGAGAACGTACAGGCTAGCTTGTTGATATTCTGATCGCTCAATACCTGGGTGGCTGTTACGTTTAGCTGACCGCTTGCAGCTTGTGGGTGTTTGATATGATCATCACCTGATACCGGCGTATTGACGATTCTTTAGAGTCCTACACAGAAGTTTCTTGGCTCAGGCAAAACGGAGTAGAGGCACATATGTGATATGTTCAGGACTGAGGATAATGCGATATGAGATACCGTATTATATCTCGCGATATTTAGATATGAACCGGGTCATCGGATCAAGTGTTGATTCGATTAATCGGTACATGATATATTAGTCGGTTATATTCGATATGGCCAGATTGTCGAATCAAGTATTGATTCGATAATTTAATGTATAATAATATATATGATATATTGTATTACATTATCTAATATTGGCTCACTTTTTTATTTCATTTTCTTACAGGGTAATACATTGATATATATGCGATATATGTTAATTGTATTATTTTCTTTTGTTGCTAATATATAATATATATGTGATATATATTATTGCAACATGATATGATTAATAATGGAACATGTTTAGTAGAGATTAAACAAGGTTAGGGTTTGATTAGGGTTAGCTCCTTTTTGATCCTTCTAGAAGGATTTCCTTTTGTCATGGTTAAGATATTATGGTTGATATTTATCCATGACTCATTCTTTAACCTAACCAAACCCTAGCCCTAATTAATTCTCTACAAGGGTTATCCTTGTCATCCCTTGACCATGGTTCCATGATTATTCATATATTCATTTCTATTATTCATCACAAAAGGATTAACTCATTTATCATCTTCCTCTCTCTCAAGCTTTGAGAAAGCTTACTTGTTTTTCCTTTTGTGATGATTTCTTGTGAGAATTTGATATAAAAAGAAAGCATAAATACTACTCCATCATCCTCATCTAATCTAGCCTATTAGATTAGGGTGTTCACCTCATTAGAGTGAGAGAGCTTGAGTTATAGCAACTTCGACGTAGATCATCGGAGAAAAGGAATACTACAAGCTAGCATGGATCGTTCAAGTCGTGGAGCCTCTCTTAAGTCCGAGAGATCGTGGATCGCGGTGAAGGGACTTCTACTCGGAGCTTACGAAGCGAAGGAGCGGACTACAAAGGTTGTAATCCCTCACACTTAGTAGTAAAGATGTTTACTTGCATGTTAAACCCTAATAATCTAGCAAAGATCCTGGCTTTGGGTTGTTCGGCACGTCTTAAATTTTATTCGGGTAAGGTTGATGCCTTATGAACCCTCACAAGAGTGCCTAGGAATCCTACAATGGTATCAGTGCCTAGCTAAGCATTAGGCGACGTGTATACGAAGTTAAAACTCCAAACGAACCCCGAAACGACATTTTAAACTCCTCTTTGGATATTTTTTAAAAACTGTGATTTTTCAGAATTAAAAATTCCTTAAAAAAATCAGCAGGGAAATATCAGCACAACAGTGAAAAACGAGCGCATAATCCGTACAAACCGCCGTGGAACCGCGGCCGTTCCGCTCTTGGACCGCGGATCCACGGCAGTACAGAGGAGTTATGCACTCGTGTTTGCACTGTAATATCAATTTCTGTAAGTGATATTTTTGGGTATTTTTTAATCTGACTCAAGTGTTGAGTATTATGGGGTTTATTTTGTAATCGTTGATTCGATCGGAATATTTAATTTTGTTATGTTTTCCGGATATTTAGAAACTGTTAAAATGTTCGAACGGATTTCATTAACTCACTTTTTCCCGGCACGTAAAATTTTCAAGTGTTGAATTTTTATCGGGTTTAAATCTTTCGGATAAACGTACAAGTAACGCGGCGGTCCCTCTAGAAGAACACAAACCTTAACTCGATTATGTGACCGTCTGAACTGCCTCTAAACCTTAGGGTTTGGGGCAGTACGGCGTGCCACATGTGAGGCGTTGGCTTGACCCTTCTACGGCTGGATCATCGGTACTAGGACATATTTTGGGATTATTTGAACTCCGCTCAAGTGTTGAGCTATTTAGGAAATTTTGGATATTTGATTATCTGTTCGGAAAGTTTAATACTGTCTATTTATCTGGAATGTGATACAATATGTGGAATTCATATAGTTAGGCATGAAATGCGAAGTATGTGATATTTCGGATTTACGATGTCTAAAGTGATTGTGGATTCCAAATGCTGTAGTTTTACAATTTCTTTTCTGTGACCGTAAGAGTAGTATGTAGTTGTATTGCTGGTCTTCGTTGCTATATATCAACGACGATCGGTGTATGCATACTTACTTACGTTGATGATATGTGATATTATGTGTTGCTGTGATATGTTATATTGGATCGTCGTGTTCTGAATAGCCGGGGGTTTTATGTGAGATGAGGGTTTTTATTTTCATTCATGTAAAATTCATTTGTATGTAATATTCTTTTATTGGGGCACTTCCGAGATGAGGTTGATGTCACCAGTGTATATTATTTACTTTTCCGCATTAGGTAGACCCAAGGAGGGGAGCATAAGTAACCGGGTTCCAGGGTCCAGTGGGAGGCTATCTCGAGGAGTCGAGACCGGGTCTCCTAACCCTAGAACTGGCAGTGTTACTTGCCGCTCTTGTAGGGGTCTAGGGATATAGGTTTGGCTATTCATCACGACCGTGGAATCCGTGTTTTATACCGGCTTGTATTAAAAACACGGACATCCTAGTATATCCAATATTTCATATATATTCTTCTGCTGCAATGTTCTGTGATGAGATCATATTACTTCCTGAGACGAATGCTTATACTATATATATGTGCTGATATATAAATATTACTGCTTTCGTTTCTTCTGTGATGCTTAGGAAGCATAAGCTGATGGGATTTATTAATGAGATTAATAAAAAGAAAAGAAACCTAAAAGATGTTGTAGAATCAAAACTTTATAAAAAGGGTAGCTACAGTTTTGCTTGGCATAGCGGTATATATGATATATCATGCACCTTATTCGATAAGGAAAGAGCCGAGATCCCTTCACCGGGAGTGACCTCTTTAGCGAAACTGGCAAATGCTACAAACTCACGGTTTAGTTTTTGACAGCTTATATAGTTTTTGCTTTGCACAGCGGTATATATGATATACCCTGCACCTTATTCGATGGGGAAAGAGCCGAGATCCCTTCACCGGGAGTGACCTCTTTAGCGAAACTAGAAAATCCTAAAAAACACTCCTTTTCAAAAATCACTTGATTCTACGACGATATCAAGTTCATTACGCTCATGGTTTTCTGAAAAACCTGCGTAGCCCTCCGTCATTTCAGATAGAGACTAGTTAGTATTCGTGCTGCGTTTGTTGACCTTAGCAAAGGCGTGGTGTACGGTAGCTAATTAATATTTATCTGCTAACATGAGATGTGATTGAGTTAGGGTAGTCGTACGACTTTGTTGACCTTAGCCAAGGGTCGTACGGGTGGGTTTAATTCAATAGGGAAATGACGGGTTGAACTTGGCTAGCATTTATGGTTTGTTTACCTTAGCCAAGGTCATACGTTGCTAGGGGTAAAAGTATTATCGGGAATTTCAAGTGTTCAAATTTGCAATTAGATTGCATACCTCCTATGAGATAGTTGGATCCCGATACCCACTGTGAGTAAGTGTTACTCCTGTGAGAGTTTTACACAGGATAATTAGCTGATCAAGTAGGTGTCTAGAAAAGTGTTAAGGGGTTATGCCTCTGGGGAAACGAGGTTTACTTTAATTAGGTTCGTGCGAAAGCACGGGGAACCTCCCTCAAGTACCGACACTGATCTGGCTGAAAGATTGACGAAATTGTAGGGTGTAATTAATCCCGGCTAATCTTACCTTTTAGGGTTTGAAGGAAGATTTGATAAAAACAGTGGGAGACATCCTGATTAGATAAGATAATAACCAATTTAATCTTGCAAGAGCATACGCTAAAGTGTTTTCTTCTTTCTCTCTCCAGGTAGCGACCATGTCAGGCCATAATCAAGATAATAATATGGATGTATTGGCTGAACCGGCTTATTATATACTAAGCAGGGGAACGTTGGTCCCGTTTTTTCTTATAAGAGTATAAGACTGAACAGGGAATAGTAGAATATCTGGATTATCACGCCGCCCAAATGGAGAACATGCATGTTGATGCACCTTCTTCGGGTGTGTTAGTTATTGAGAACTGTTTCTCAGTTCACCCTACGTCCTGGGTATTAGATACCGGATCAGGATCCCACATATATAAATTGTTACATGGGCTACGGAAAGGTAGAGAACTGGGAAAAGGTGATCATTCCGTTCAAGTAGGGAATGGTGCAAGTATTGCAGCCAAAGCAGTTGGCGAATATCACCTACTATTACCAAGTCGAAATACACTGATTCTGAATGAGTGCTATTATATACCGAACATGATGTGCAACATTATATTAGTTTCTTTATTAAGTAAAGAAGGATCTAATTTTGCAGTACAGGATAATGTTATGAACATCTTCCTAAATCAAAAGTTGATTGCATCAGGCTCGTTACATAATGGCATATTCATTCTCAATCAAAATACAGTCCTCAATATACAAAATAGACACAAGAGGAAAAGTTCATAAATGAACGAATCCTACTTGTGGCATTGTAGACTTGGTCATATCAATGCGACACGACTGACTAAGTTACATATGAATGGATATTTGAATCCGTTCGAATTATCATCTTATGATACTTGCCATTCATGTCTCAAAGGAAAAATGACCAAAGCTCCGTTAAGTGGACACGGAGAAAGAGTTACGGAACTCTTAGGACTGGTACATAGTGATGTATGCGGTCCTATGTCTGCGCATGCCAGGAACGGTTCTTCCTATTTTATTACATTCACTGACGATCTCTCAAGATTCGGATATTTGTTCCTGATGAGATACAAGTCTGAAGCTTTTGAGAAATTCAGAGAATATAAGCACGAAGTAGAGAACCAAACAGGCAAATGTATTAAGATTCTTCGATCTGATCGAGGAGGTGAATACTTAAGCAATGAGTTCCTAGATTATCTAAAAGAAATGGGATTCTCTCTCAGCTTACTCTTCCTTATACACCACAGCACAACGGTGTATCGGAGCAGAGGAATCACACCCTATTAGATATGGTGCGCTCTATGATGAGTACAGCTGAGTTACCTATTTCCTTGTGGCGGTATGCGCTGGAGACAGCCATATACCTATTGAATAGAGTTCCAACTAAATCTGTGCCTACCACTCCATATGAGATATGGAATGGGAAGAGACCATCTCTTAAAAGAGTTAAGATATGGGTTGTCCGGCCTATGTTAAAAAGCAAAATCCGGACAAGCTCGAGGTACGATCAGTTCTTTGTAAGTTTGTAGGATATCCAAGCAATTCATATGGATATCTATTCTACCACAGTGAACAACAAAAGGTGTTTGTTGCTCAACATGCCACCTTTTTAGAAAAGGAATTTCTTGCAAAAGAAATTAGTAGCGATGATGCAGAGCTGGAAGAGATTCCAGCAACACAAACTGCAACTGAAGAATTAGTGGAATTAAAGGATTCAGTAGTACCCGACGAACCCCAGCCTCTCCGACGATCTAGCAGGGTTTCTCACCCACCGGAGAGATACTACGGTTTTCTCATTGATGGTGGGAGCAAGGATTGCATCATGGAAGATGATGACCCGACTAGTTTCGAGCAGGCCATCACAAGTGGTGACTCTGTGAAATGGCTGGATGCAATGCGATCTGAGATGGAATCCATGTACACCAACAAAGTATGGACTTCGGAAAATGCTCCTGAAGCGGTAAAACCCATTGGGAGCAAGTGGATTTTTAAAAAGAAATTTGTTGTAGATGGAAAAGTTGAGACTTTCAAAGCTAGACTTGTTGCAAAGGGTTTTCGTCAACGACCAGGTGTGGATTATGACGAAACCTTTTCACCAGTGGCTATGCTTAAGTCCATCTGGATCTTACTTGCCATTGTTGCATACCATGACTACGAAATCTGGCAAATGGATGTTAAGACCGCCTTTCTAAACGGTGATTTAGAATAGTGCGTGCACATGACTCAGCCAGAGGGCTTCGTAGATAGTGGGAGCAGCGGAAAAGTGTGCAAGCTGCTTAAATCCATTTATGGGTTAAAGCAACCATCGCGGAGTTGGAACATCTGTTTTGATGTTGTAATCAAAGAGTTTGACTTCATCAAAAATATAGATGAACATTGTATCTATAAAATGGTAGCAGAGAGTAAGGTTGTCTTCCTCGTATTGTACGTGGATGACATACTCTTGATAGGAAATGATATTCCTATGCTGCAATCATTCAACCTCTTCTTATCACAAAGATTCTCAATGAAAGATCTTGGTGATGCCTCCTGCATATTGGGAATCATGATCTATAGAGATAGATCTAAACGGATACTGGGATTGTCCCAATCTAGGTACATTGACACCATACTAAAGAGGTTTAGTATGGAAGAATCCAAGCGTGGAAACCAACCCACGATCTTTGGACTCACTCTCTCCAAAGACATGTCTCCCAAGACTGATTTGGAGAGAGCTCGCATGCAAGGGATACCCTATGCTTCGGCAGTAGGCTCTATCATGTATGCGATGCTATGTACCAGACCCGATGTCGCATACTCACTAAGTGTAGTGAATCGGTATCAAGCAGATCCTGGAGAGAGTCACTGGACAGCTGTGAAGAACATTCTCAAGTACTTGCAAATGACTAAAGAGACGTTCTTGGTGTATGGTAACGGAGAACTCCGGGTGGAGTCCTTTACTGATTCCAGCTTCCAAAGTGATAATGACGACTCTAAGTCGCACTCGGGATTTTTCTTTACCCTCAATGGAGGGGCGGTATGTTGGAAGAGTTCCAAACAGGATACCGTTGCAGACTCGACGATGGAGGCTGAATACATCGCTGCCAACGATGCTGCCAAAGAGGCTGTCTGGATAAAGAAGTTCATTAGTGAACTTGGTGTGGTTCTATCCATTGAGCATCCAATACCTTTGTATTGCGATAACAATGGAGCTGTGGCTTTGGCCAAGGAACCCAGGTCCCATCAAAATTCCAAACATATTCTGAGGCGGTATCAACTGATCAGGGAGATAGTTGATCGCCGGGAGATCGAGGTCAGGAGAGTAGATACGAAGGACAACACTTTGGATCCACTCACAAAGGCTATTCCCCAGAAACAGTTTGAGAGATTATTTGGGATGCTAGGTATGAGATACTAGGGCAGCTGGCCTTAGTGCAAGTGGGAGATTGTTAGTTATGTATATGCCCTAGAGGCCATTGTTGTACATGTGATGTATATTATGATGGATGCTTGGATATATATAGAGATGACTTTCTTGCTCGTCATGATAGTATGCTATTTGGTTTCACTTTATCTTAACAGGTTGACTTGTACTGGTTTACTGTCTTACTCTCACATGTTGATAAAGCCCTTAGGATCTGTACTCGACTACCAGGACTATGATGAGATCATACTAGTGGGGCCACGGTAGTCGATGAGTATATCCTATAACTGTTCCTAGTCGAGGGTATATCGAGACAGGGCATCGATACACCAGAGTAGACTAGCGTATACGCATCTTGACCCATATGATGGGCGATGGATGATCCTATATCCAGCGGTGTTGGACATCAAGGATGGTGTGCGGGTGCTCAGTGGAGACTGGGTACACTGGACGGACTTGCCGAGAACTCCCTGATGGTGATATACCACACGTCAGATGGCAGTTCTCCGGTGACACTGGTACATGGTAGTCTGTAGACCCGAGATCGTCATAGAGTCTTGTGTGATTCCCACTGTGCTTTGATTTCCACCTTACTACGTCCAAGAGGGCGTTCAAAACGGTGGCTTTTTGGGTACAGTCCCAAATCACATGGAGGCAATGAGCGATAGGAGGGGATTCGTCTCTTCCGGTTAGGGAGTTGATGTTGTGCTGTGTTCGATTGGCTATAACTGGAAGTCCCCTTTCAGGGCTGATACAGAGATTTACTGGTAAGTGTTACCAGTAGTTTCCCGACCAGTTATGAGCCTCACATCGACAAGACTTATCGGTTACTGGGGTCTGACGTATACCACCCCTAGACTTGATATGCGACATATCAGACGAACAGACCGGACTGTACGGGAGTGTTACTAATTGGATTCACAGGAGAACGTACAGGCTAGCTTGTTGATCTTATGATCGCTCAATACCTGGGTGGCTGTTACGTTTAGCTGACCGCTTGCAGCTTGTGGGTGTTTGATATGATCATCACCTGCTACCGGTGTATTGACGATTCTTTAGAGTCCTACACAGAGGTTTCTTGGCTCAGGCAAAATGGAGTAGAGGCACATATATGATATGTGCAGGACCGAGGATAATGCGATATGAGATACCGTATTATATTCTCGCGATATTTAGATCTGAACCGGGTCATCGGATAAAGTGTTGATTCGATGAATTGGTACATGATATATTAGTCGGTTATATTTGATATGGCCGGATTGTCGAATCAAGTGTTGATTCGATGATTTAATGTAAAATAATATATATGATATATTGTATTACATTATCTAATATTGGCTCACTTTATTATTTAATTTTCCCACAGGGTAATACATTGATATATATGCGATATATGTTAATTGTATTATTTTCTTTTGTTGCAAATATATAATATATATGTGATATATATTATTGCAACATGATATGATTAATAATGGAACATGTTTAGTAGAGATTAAACAAGGTTAGGGTTTGATTAGGGTTAGCTCCTTCTTGATCCTTCTAAAAGGAATTCCTTTTGTCATGGTTAAGATATTATGGTTGATATTTATCCATGACTCATTCTTTAACCTAACCAAACCCTAGCCCTAGTTAATTCTCTACAAGGGTTATCCTTGTCATCCCTTGACCATGGTTCCATGATTATTCATATATTCATTTCTATTATTCATCACAAAAGGATTAACTAATTTATTATCATCTTCCTTTCTCTCAAGCTTTGAGAAAGCTTACTTGTTTTTCCTTTTGTGATGATTTCTTGTGAGAATTTGATATAAAAAAAAAAGCATAAATATTACTCCATCATCCTCATCTAATCTATCCCATTAGATTAGGGTGTTCACCTTATTAGAGTGAGAGAGCTTGAGTTATAGAAACTTCGACGTAGATCATCGGAGAAAAGGAATACAACAAGCTAGCATGGATCGTTCGAGTCGTGGAGCCTCTCTTAAGTCCGGCAGATCGTGGATCACGGCGAAGGGACATATACTCTGAGCTTATGAAGTGAAGGAGCGAACTACAAAAGTTGTAATCCCTCACACTTAGTAGTAAAGATGTTTACTTGCATGTTAAACCCTAATAATCTAGCAAAGATCCTGGCTTTGGGTTGTTCGGCACGTCTAAAATTTTATTCGGGCATGGTTGATGCCTTATGTAACCCTCACAAGAGTGCCTAGGAACCCTACAAATGGTTCCCCGTACTTCATTACATTCACTTATGATCTCTCAAGATATGGACATGTGTTCCTGATGAAACACAAATCTGAATCTTTTGAGAAATTCAAGGAATATAAGTGCGAAGTAGAGAACCAAGTAAAAGTATTAAAATCCTTCAATCTGATCGTGGAGGAGAATACTTGAGCACGGAATTCCGAGTCTTTTTAAAAGAGAATGGGATTCTCTCTCAGCTTACTCCTCCATATATACCACAGCACAATGGAGTTTCAGAGCGGAGGAATCGTACCTTATTAGATATGGTGCGCTCTATGATGAGTATTGCTGAGTTACCTATTTCCTTTTGGGGTTATGCACTTGAGACAGCTGCATACCTATTGAATAGGGTTCCGACCAAATCCGTTCCTACTACTCCATATGAGATATGGAATGGTAAGATATGGGGTTGTCCATCCTATGTTAAAAAGCAAAATCCAGACAAGCTCGAGGCAGGGTCTGTATTGTGCATGTTTTTGTGGGATATCCAAGGGATTCATATGGATATATCTTCTACCATACTGAGGAAAAAAACGTGTTTGTTTCTCAACATACTACCTTTTGAGAAAAGGAATTTCTTGTGAAAGAAATTAGTGGTAATGAGGTAGAACAGGAAGAAGTTCCAGCTACACAAACAATAACTGACGATTTGGTAGAACCGGAGGATTCAATAGTCCCTGATGAACTTCAACCACTTCATAGATCTAGTAGGGTTTCTTATCCACCTGAGAGATACTACGGTTTCCTCATAGACGGTTGGAGCGAGGATTGCATCATGGAAGATGATGACCCAACTAGTTTTAAGCAGGCCATCACAAGTGGGGCTCTGTGAAATGGCTGGATGCTATGCGATCTGAGATGGAATCCATGTACACCAACAAAGTATGGACTTTGGAAGTTGCTCCTGAAGGGGTAAAACCCATTGGGTGAAAGTGGATCTTTAAGAAGAAAATTGGTGTAGATGGAAAGGTTGAGACCTTCAAAGCTAGACTTATAGCAAAAGGTTTTCGTCAATGACTAGGTGTTGCTTATGATGAAACTTTTTCTCCAGTCGCTATGCTTAAGTCCATCAGGATCTTACTTGCTATAGCTGCATACCATGACTACGAAATCTGGCAGATGGACGTCAAGACCGCTTTCCTAAATGGTGATTTAGAAGAAAGCGTCTACATGACACAAGCTAAAGGGCTTCGTAGACAGTGGGAGCAGCAAAAAGGTGTGCAAGGTTCTTAAATCAATTTACGGATTAAAGCAGGTATCGCGGAGCTGGAACATCGGTTTTGATGTAGCAGTCAAAGAGTTTGACTTCATAAAAAACGAAGATGAACCTTGTATATACAAAAGGTAAGGTTGTCTTCCTCGTATTGTACGTGGATGACATACTCTTGATAGGAAATGATGTTCCTATGCTACACTCGGTCAATCTCTTCTTATCACAAAAGTTCTCTATGAAAGATCTAGGTGATGCCTCCTACATCCTGGGGATAAAGATCTATAGAGATAGATCTAAGCGGATGTTGGGATTGTCCTAATCCAGGTACATAGACACCATACTACAGAGGTTTAGTATGGAAGATTCTAGGCGTGGTAATTTACCCGCTTGTTCAGGAATCACTCTCTCCAAAAAGATGTCTCCCAAGATTGATTTGGAGAGGGCTCGCATGACAGTGATACCCTATGCTTTTGCAGTTGATTCTATCATATATGCTATGTTATGTACCAGACCGGATGTAGCTTATGCACTAGGTGTAGTGAGCAGGTATCAATCAGATCCTGGGGAGAAGCACTGGATAGCTGTGAAGAACATTCTTAAGTACTTGAGAAGGATTAAAGAGATGTTCTAGGTGTATGGTCAGTGAACTCCAGGTGAAGTCCTTTACCGATTCGAGCTTCCAGAGTGATAAAGATGACAATAAGCCGGTCTCGGGTTTTGTCTTCACCCTCAATGGAGTGGCGATATGTTGGAAGAGTTCCAAGCAAGACACCATAGCAGACTTGACGATGGAGGCTGAATACATTGCTGCCAACGACGCTGCCAAAGAGGTTGTCTGGATGAAGAAGTTCATTGCTGAACTTGGTGTAGTTCCATCCATTGAGCATCCAATACCTTTATATTATGATAACAATGAAGCGGTGGCTTTGGCCAAGGAACCGCTGTCCCATCAGAGATCCAAGCATATTCTTAGGCTTTATCATCTGATCCGGGAGATAGTAGATGGTCGGGAGATCGAGGTCGGGAGAGTAGACACGAAGAATAACACAGCAGATCCACTCACGCAGGCCCTCCCCCGGATGCAGTTTGAGAGACTTTTTGGGATGTTAGGTATGAGATACTACAACAACTGGCCTAAGTGCAAGTGAGACATTGTTAGGAATATGTACGCCCTGGAGGCCATTATTGTATGATATAGTGGATGCTTGGACATATATATAGAGGACTTTCTTGCTCGACATGTTAGTATGCTGTCTGGTTGCACTTTATCTTAACATGTACACTAGTATTATTATACCGCCTCTCTGATACATGTTGATAAAGCCCTTAAGATGTGGACTTGACTACCAAGATTATGATGCAAATCATACTAGTGGGGCCTGGATAGTCCGCAAGCACATCCTTTAATTGTTCCTAGTGGAAGGGATATCGAGACAGGGTATCGATATTCCAGAGTAGACTAGTGTGTACATTTCTTGACCCTGTATGGGGCGATGATTGATCCCATAACCATTGGTGTTTGACATCAAAGATTGTATACTGGTGCTCATTAGAGAATAGGTACACCGAACATGACTCGCTGAGAACCTTTAGATGGTACTATACCTATCGTTAGATAGCAGTTCTCTGGTGACACTGGTACAGGTTAGTCTGTAGACCCGAGATTGTCATAGTGTCTTGTATGGTTCCCGCTGTGCTTTGATTTCCTCCCTACCATATCTCAAAGGAGTTGTGCAAACAGGTGGATTTTGGGTACAGTCTCGAGTCACATGGAGGCAGTGAGCGATAGAAAGGGTTTCGTCTCTCCCTGTATTAGGAGTTGATGTTGCGCTATGCTGGATTGGCTATAACAGTAAGTCCCTATACAGGGATGATGAGATTTCCTGATAAGTGTTAACGGTAGTTTCTCGAATCGTTATGAGCCACACATCGGTATGACTTATCAAGTTACTGGGGTCTGATGATTCCACCCCTAGACTCGATATGCGACATATCAGACGAAGAGACCGGACTGTACGGTAAGTGTTACTTATAGGCTTCATGGGAGTTTGGACAAGCTTGCTTGTTGTTCTTCTAATCGCTCAATACCTGGGTAGCCGTTACGTCCAGGTAGTACCACTGACGGATATTATGATCATTACCTACTGCTTGCATATTGACGAGTCTTTCGAGTCCTACACAGAGGCTTCATAGTTCAAGCGAAACGAAGTAGGGCACATATGTTGATATGTGCGGGAGCCTGATTAAATTCGAGTATGTGATACCGTATTATAATCTGGCGACTTTTGATATCGATTAGGTTATATGTGATATAACCGGATTATTGAATCAAGTGTTGATTTGATAATATGTATATATATGTATATGTATATATATATATATATGTATATGTATATATATATATGTGTATATATATATATATATATATTTGGATTTTCTATTTTGAGAAAATAGAAAAATGAGGTGGAAATTGGAGAGATATTTACTGAATGGGTGAGGCGTCGCTTTTTCTATTTGTTTATTTGTTTGTTTACACTATTGATGCATGGTTCAATATATTTATTGATTTTTATTCATGCTTCAATAAGTGAGCAAAGATATATGAGCCATTCTTCACTTAAAACATAAGGCTAGCTTATTTTGTTTAGCTCTTTTCCTTCACTCTCTCCATTTTCATCTTCTTCTTCCTCCAAGCCCTAACCCTCACATGAGTTGTGAACCCTGTGGCTTAAGAAAGTTCTAAGTGAGCTAATACTCCTACTTCATCAACCTACACTCTATTAGCCATTAAGCATAGGTTGTTTCCTTCACTAATGATAGATTAGTGAAGAGGTAGCTTGAACTAAAGAAGCTTCAAGGTGGATCATCTTTGGCCTCGAAGATCGCGAAGCAAGCTCGTTTCTTCTTCATGTGAGCCAAGAAGAGTCGTATGGACTACTACTCAGATCTTGAGAAGAGAAGGACTTGTTCTACAAAGGTTATAGTTCCATCACTTAATGTAGTTTTTGTTATATCATAGCTTAAACCCTAATGATCTAGTTAGAATCAAGATTAGTGTAATTTAGCACCCAAGAATTTTTAAATTGCATACTTGATGCTTGTAAAAACCTAGTGGTGCTACTAAGACACACTTTCAAAACGGTTACCAAAAATTTAGTAGAATCTAAGAATTCAATTAGACTTGACAAACCATTAGCCACTCCGCAGATTATGTAGGTGATCTAAGCCACCCGAGAGGTACTTCGGTTTTCTCATAGAAGGTGATAGGGAGGTCAGCATCATGGTGATGATGCTGGTAGCTTCTAGGTGACCAGATGCTTCATGTCCAATATGGACTCCATGTACTTTAGCAAATTATAGATTTTAGACTTTCCTAGATGCTCCTGAAGGGGTGAAACACATTAGGAGCAAGTAGATCTTTCGAGATCTATGCAGGTGGAAAGATACTAACCTAATAAGGCTAAACTTGTTGTAAAGGGTTCTCAACAAATACCCGTCGTAAATTGTGGTGAGACTTTTTCTTCAGTGTCTATGCTGAAGCCCTTATGAATATGACTTGGCACTGCTATTCTCCCCACTAGTTATCAGCAGGTCATAGGAAGTGGTAACTTCCAGGTGACCAGATGCTTCATATCTAAGATGGAATCCACGCACTTAAGCAAATTATGGATTTTGGACTTTGCTGGGTGCTCCTGAAGGGGTGAAACCCATTAAGAGCAAGTAAATCTTTTGAGATCTGTGTAGGTGGAAAGGTACTAACCTAATATAGCTAGACTTGTTGTAAAGAGTTTTCATCAAATGCCCGTTGTGGATTGTGATATGACTTTTACTTCAGTGTCTATGCTGAAATCCATATAGATATGACTTGGCGCTAATGCAGTTCTTGGCTATGATATCTGGCAGGTGGATGACTATAACGTCTTTCCAAATGGGAGTTTGGAAGTGCCCGTGTATATGACTCTGCCAGAGGGTTATCATAGCCAGTGGGAGCAGCGGATGGTGTGCATGTTGCATATGTCTATTCATAGACTAAAGCATGGATAGCGGAGATGGATCATCTGTTTTGATGTGATAGTCAAGGTGATTGACTTCATCAAAACAATAGATGAACCTTGTAAGAAGGATGTAGGAAGTACTATCCTGGATGACATACTTCAGATAGGAAGTGATGTTCCTATACTACAAAATCGGTCAAATTTTGGTTATCACATAATGTTTTCTCTACGTTGGATATGGATAATATATCAGGAATTCTAGTGACTAGATCTAGATTTGGAAAGTATCCCAATCCGGGTCCTTGGACATCATTCTAAAAGTATTTTAGAATGGAAGACTCTTGGCGTGGTGGTGTACCCGCTGGTGATGGAGTCACCCTCTCTAAAAGGGATGTCTTCTAGACTGATGAGGAGAGGGACTGGCATGAAAGTCATATCATTTTCTTAGGAAATTTAGTCAATCATGCATTGTCTTGTACAACACCAGATATTGCGTATACACTTGCTGTAGCAAACAGGTATTAATCCAATCCTGGAGAAATAAAGGGAAGCTATTATGAACATAAGAGGATGTTCTTGGTATAAGATAACGGCAACCTCTTCTAAGAGGTGGTTATTGGTTCAGGCTTACAAGGTGACCTGGATGACAGAGGTGTTGTCAGAGTTTCGAGTTGAGCCTTTTCTGATGATCAGTATATTGGATAGTGTTCCAATAGGGATACTGAGGTAATCATGGTGCATGATGGTGGTTATGACTCAACAGAGGATACAGCGCAAGAAGTTTGTTGGATGGAGTTCTTCATTGATGAACTTGGTCCCATCAATTATCCAGAAAAATTCTTGAGGCGGGGTATCGCTCAGTTTGGAAGATTGTTAATCTCCGTAAAGTTGAGATATAGAGAGATGAAGTTGGAACATTGTAGTGGATCCACTCGCTGAGGCTGTTTCTCGAACACATTAAGTTTCACAAGCATAGTTTGCGAAACTGATTAGTAGAGAAGTTGGGTATTCGGAAGCATATGAGCTATGGGTATGCGATACCGCAATAATTGGCCTTAGGTGCAAGTGGGAGATTGTTGGTTATAGTGCCCTTAAGGTAATTATTATAATTGCAAGTAGGAGATTATGAAAATTGAGGGAGGACCTATAAAGGTAGAACATGCTTACTCGAAATGATAGTGTACTATCTGGTTTGTCTTCATCATTGATGAAGCCCATAGTATTCTTGCTTGACTACCAGCATTATGATGGCGATCATATACGTGGGAGCTGGGTTGTCCATAAGCACATCCTTAAATGTCCCTAGTCGTGGGAGTATCTGTTGGGTTTCGCTGGTGCCCTGACCATCTACCGTGGCCGGTGCGGAACAAAAACCGGCGTTTAAAATTTTTTTGGCGCAAACAAAACCCGCCCCATGATCGAAACCATTAACCTATACTAGCAAACTAAAGAGAGCCAAACTACTAGGTTATAATGTTATACCGAATGAACCAAGTCCTTCGATCTTCTACCACCTTCATTAGCTCCTAGGGGTCGCAGATCGAACTTGGTTGCCGGTCTTCCTCAATCGATGATGATCCACCGAGGGAAACGACGCAGACTCCAGCCTCGCCAAGCGAGGAAACCGACGATCCAAGATTGCTAGCAATGGAGAGTGGAGGTGTAAGAATGTCTCACTATATTTTTCTCTCATCACATGAGCTCAAATGAGCAACCCAAGAAGATGAAGAAGGAGGAAAGGAAAACTAGTA
Organism: Agapanthus africanus; assembly: GCA_030015575.1. Taxonomy (NCBI): domain Eukaryota; kingdom Viridiplantae; phylum Streptophyta; class Magnoliopsida; order Asparagales; family Amaryllidaceae; genus Agapanthus; species Agapanthus africanus. The sequence continues at coordinate 63,789,387 of JASDDO010000029.1, forward strand.
GCATGAGCAACTCAAGAATGGCTAAGTCTCTCCAAGAGAGAGTGAGAGCAAATCAATGAATCAATAATAATGGATGGCATGTAGAGAATATGGCTAGGTCATTTGCAACCATGCAACCAAAAATATCTCTTTCATTTTCCAATAAAATAAACAAGAGCCATGCCTCACCATGCTCATGCCAACTCACCCTCCACCTCATTTATAAAAAAATTGATTTTCTAAATAGAAAATCATCTAAATTAGGTGTCCAACTTCTAAAAGATATTCCGTATATACACGGAATACAACCTGGTATACGTATCGAAATACATATACACGCATTCGTACAAAAATAAAAAATAGCCAAGAGAGAAAATGAGTAGTGAACAATAATACTAGAATACATATATATATATATATATATTATTAAATCAAAACCTGATTTAATAATCCAGCTTAATCCTAAGCCGCTAGTATTATCAACCGTCCGATTAAAGTCTGTGTAGCTTGTACACATATTTAATCGGACACCTGTATGTACCAACATACGTCATCTACACCATATCGCATGAACTGTAAAACCCTCTGTGTTGGACTTTAAAGACTCTTCAATATGCTGGCAGTGGGTTTAACCAAAAGCACGTCAGCGACACTAGCTGTACATAACGGCTACCCAGGTATTGAGCAAAAGGAAGGCCGACGAGCAAACTTATCCAAACTCCTACTAAGCCTATCCATAACAATCTCCATACAGTCTGGTATGTTCGTCAAAGAGTATCGCATATTGTATCTAGGGGGTGGATAAAGTCAGACCCCTAATAACGCGATTTTTTGTATCGGTATTAAGCCCATCACCCACTGAGATACTACTGATCCAAATCAGTAATTCTCTTCCACCTTGGCCAAGGATTTCTGGTGATGGCCACCCATGCACAACGCGACATCAACCGCCAATACCGGAGAGACGAATCCTCGACGATCTGCTCACTGCCTCCATGTGGCTCGGGACTGTACCCAACTAAAACCTGTTTGCACGACTCCTTTGAACCATGGTAGGGTAGTAATCAAAGCACAGTGGGAACTCACACGAGACAAATGACGATCTCAGGTCGACAGACTAACCTGTACACATGTCACATGGGAACTGCTCTCTGACAATAGGTATAATACCAACTAGCATGTTCTCGGCGAGTCCGTCCAGTGTTCTCATAACCCAATGAGCATATGTATACTATCTTAGGTCACTAACTGACACCAATGGCTTATGAGACCGGCCACCGCCCCTCATCAGAGTCTCGATAAGTATACATTAGTCAACTCCAGAGTATCGATGCCCAGTCTCGATACTCCCATGACTAGAGACATTTAAGGATGTACTTATAGACCACCCAGCTCCCACGTATATGATCGCCATCATAATGTTGGTAGTCAACCAAGAATCCTATGGGCTCTATCAACATGTAATAGTTATCTGTAATGCCACCTAATTCATGTACATGATGATAAAGACAAACCAGATAGCATAATATCATCTCGAGTAAGACTGTTCTCCCCCGTATAGATCATCCCTCAATCATCACAATCGCTTTCCTGCGATTCAATAATTGACTTGAAGGCACTATATCCAATAGTATCGAGACCGGACATCGATATTCCGGAGTAGACTAGTGTATACGTTTCTAGACCCCGACGAGGGGCGGTGGCTGGTCTCACAAGCCATTGGAGTTGTGTCACCTAAGATAGTATGCGGTGCTCATTAGAGGTTAGTACACCGAGCGGACTCGCCGAGAACTTCTAGATGGTATTATATCTATCGTCAGATGAAAGTTCTCAGGTGGCATGAGTATAGGTTAGTCTATTGACCTGAGATCGTCATTTGTCTCGTGTGAGTTCCTACAGTACTTTGATTACTACCCTACCACGGCTCAAAAGAGTCGTGCAAACAGGTTTTAGTTGGGTATAGTCTCAAGCTACATGGAGGCAGTAGTCGATTGTCAGGGATTCCTCTCTCCTGGTATTAGGAGTCAATGTCGCACTGTGTTTAGTTGGCTATGACCCTAAATCCGTAGCCACGGTGGATGAGATTTACTGATAGTTGATCAGTAGTATCTCTGTTCGTGATGAGCTTGACTCAGACATGGCTTATCGGGTTAGTAGGGGTCTGACGTTATCCACCCATAGACCCGATATGCGATACTCTTAGTCGAAAAGACCGGACTGTACGGAGATTGTCACATTCAGGCTTAGTAGGGTAAAGGCGTACTTGATTATCAACACCCCTTTCGACAAGTACCTGGGTAACCGTTACGTATAGCTAGTGCCGCTGACGTTCTTATGGTCAAACCCACTACCAGCGTATTGTCGAGTCTTTAGAGCCCCACACAGAGGGTTTTCCCGGTTCAGGCGATAGATGTTGGGGCCGTACGTTGGTACGTGCAAGGGTCCGATCAAATACATGTACGGGATACACAGACTTTAATCGGACGGTTGATAATACTAGCCGGCTTAGGATTAAGCTGGATTATTAAATCAGGTTTTGATTTAATAATTTATATATATATATATATATCTTAGAATTATTGTTCACTATTCATTTTCTCTCTTTGGTGCTGTCCGTATTTTCATACGGATAAACGTATATGTAGCGATACATACACCGGTTGAAGTATTTCGTGATTATACGGGAATGGTTCTAGAAGAAAGACACCTCAGATTTACTTTTCTCTTTAGTAAAATAAATGGAAATGAGGTGGAAAGTGAGGTGGCATGAAGCATGGTTGTGGACATGTAGATGAGTATAGCTTGGCTTTTTATATTGATATATTCTTTTGGATGCACTATTGTTGCATGGTGGTAAAAGGAGAAGCCATTCACTTTTACACTTGATTTTTCTTACATCCTAGTTCATGTTTCAAGTGAGATTATTCTCAACACTTAGCAATTTTACTCACATACTTCTCCTTCTTCTTCTTACTCTCTCTTGAGCATGGCTTTGAGAGAAAATAATTAGTGGAAAAATTCCTACATCACCCACAATCCATCCTTATTAAGTTTGGAGCGTCGATCGGAGCCTTTTCCGGTTTTCCTCGGGTGGATCTTCTTCGGCAATGGTGGTCGCCTTTCATGCACGTTCTCGGCGTCTACAAGCTTGGAGGGGTCTTCTACAATTAGGTGGACAGGCGTCGAAGGTTGTATTTCTATACCCTTGCATGTTTAGTTTGCTAGTTTAGGTGTTTTGATCGATTTCTTGGGTTAGTGTGTTTTGTGCTTGCATAAAAAATTTGTTATTGTTTCCGCCTTAGCCTCGGCTTCCACGGCGCGAGCGTCTAACACCAGCATTTTTATATATTCTTACCTTCACAACTAGTTTAGAGTTAAAAAGTGCATGTTTTCAAAACTTAAGTTTTCTAAATTGAGAATTTGAGGATAGAACTTGTTGTGGTGATGTAGTAGAGGGTAGAAAGAGCGATTACTACCCTATTAGTAATAGTATCCCTGGTTTAGATGAGTGTTGAAGTTTCAAAGATGAGTTTAAAATTTTCCAATGTCGGTTTTGTTGAACTTTTGATGATCAATTGGAATCTGGGATAACTTAGGCTCTTTGAGAATTAAATAGAGGATACATGGTGATGAATGAACCAGTAGAATACCGCCCTAGAAGCCCTAGCCCACAACTCCAAAGCCAAACCATCGTTTTTTTTCGTTTTGATCGCAAATTTCGGGTCACTTTTTTTAATTAGGGTTCGAGGTTTGTTCTGTAACTCACTCACTGGATAACTAAGACTACTCTATACGCTACTAAAAGTCCCGGATCACACTGGGAGAAAAATATGGAGTTGTTTTACTTGATTTCTGGCATTTTCTATGTTTGCGATATGTGAAACTTTGTTTTTGGATATTTGTGTTTTGACTCGGTCGTTTGAACGTTCGTACGTCGACGCCGAGGGATTATTTTACTGTTTAGCACGCAGTTGACCATAGGTTCTAACTTATGTGCGCTTTCGCTCGTGATTTCAAATTCGAATCGAGTCTTTATGCGATTTTGGTTATGGATTTGATTGTAGGTACAATCGCATGGACTTCCGAGAAGACGAAGAAGAGCAAGGCGTCTGTCGACTTCGACTAGAGCGAGGATATTATGTGTGTAGATTTATATCTACGGGGAAAGTCGGGTAGATGGCGTATAGCACCCTCGCAACCAATTAACTAGGATATCTATACTACTATATCTAGGATAGTGCTATGTTAGATAACTTAGTTTATAACTAAGTTAGTATATCGTTTGTATCTAGTAGGATATATGTATGCGTGGATATTGTAGGGTTCCTAGGCACCCTATAGAGGTCTCACAAGGCATCGAACATGCCATTTTACAAAAATTATGGTGCCGAGAAACCCTAACGCGGATCTTAGACTAGAATTCTAGGCGAAAAACTAAACTAGTTAGCAAATTAACTAAAGGTCGGAAGCTACAACCTTTGTAGATCCGGATTTCCACCTCCTTAGCTCCACGTGGTCATTCCCTCACTGTCCATCATGAATCCTCGACTCATTCGTCGGCTTCACCGGGAAAACGGGCGAGCAAGGTCGTTGGCTTCGTGTCAAAGACGATCTACGTCGAGGTTGCACTAGTTCAAGCTCCGACTTCACCAAGTAGTGAAACTTGTGAAGAAAACACCCAAAACCACTTGGCAAGAGGTAGAGGATGAAGAAATAGGAGGTGGGTTCACTTTAGATTTGGATTTCTCTCACTAAAACTCAAGTTGCCATTGTTGTAGCAAGCATGAAGAAGAAGAAGAAGATGAGCTAGTTATGATAAGTCTTAATAAAAAGAAATAGAAAATCAATACTTATCATAACTTAAACTAGAGTTAAGTGTAGAGAATAAACCATGGTGAATTAAGTGGGTTAGGGGTTAAGTAAGATGACAAGAATGGTTGCAAAAGTCAAGGGTTCAAGAAGCTTCAACATAAAACAAGAATTGCCACCATTCTCATCTTGAATTTATCCACATAAATAAACAAATAAATGAATAAATAAATATGCAAAACCCTAATTACAAAATTACCATGGTTTAATTCTATTCATTTAACCATATGATCAAGAATCATCAAACATGATACAAAAAGGTGCACAAAAGTATATCACAAATACAATGTGCAATCCAAGTGAGAAAAATCCGTTTAAAGTGAACCAATACTAGTTAATGCAAAGTAATATATCAAATATATAATTATACATTAAATCATTAAATCAACACTTGATTCAATGATCCGGTCATGTCGCACATGACCAACTAGTATTCAATGTATCGGCTTATCGAATCGATCTTCGATTCGATAACTAGGTTATATCGAATATAACCATTCGATACATATATCGCGAGAATGAAATGCGGTATCACATACACGCATTATTCTCGGTCCTGCACATATCTCATATGCGCTCCTATTTCGTTTCGCTTGAACCAGGAAACCTCTGTGTAGGACTCTAAAGACTCGTCAATACGCCGGTAGCAGATGATGATCATATCAAGCACCCACAAGCCGCAAGCGGTCTGCCAAACGTAACGGCCATCCGGGTATTGAGCGATCAGAAGATCGACGAGCTTGCCCGCTCACACTCCTGTGAATCCAACCAGTAACACTTACCATACAGTCCGGTCTCTTCGTCTGATATGTCGCATATCAAGTCTAGGGGTGGTATACGTCAGACCCCAATAACCGATAAGTCGTGCCGATGTGAGGCTCATAATGGGTCGAGAAACTACTGGTAACACTTACCAGCAAATCTCTGATCAGCCCTGGCCAGGGACTTCCCTGTTACGGCCAATCGAGCACAGCGCAACATCAACCCCCAATACCGGGAGAGACGAAACCCCTCCTATCGCTCATTGCCTCCATGTGACTCGGGACTGTACCCAAAGACCACCGTTTTGCACGCCCTCATGGACGTGCTAAGGTGGAGATCAAAGCACAGTGGGAATCATATAAGACTCTATGACGATCTCGGGTCTACAGACTAACCTGTACAAGTGTCACCTGAGAACTGCCATCTGACATAAGGTATAATACCATCTGGGAGTTCTCGGCGAGTCCGTCCAGTGTACCCAATCTCCACTGAGCACCCGTATACCATCTCTGATGTCAAACACCAATGGATATGGGATCATCCATCGCCCATCATATGGGTCGAGAAGCGTATAAGCTAGTCTACTCTGGTATATCGATGCCCCGTCTCGATACACCCACGACTAGGGACCTTGAAGGATGTACTTATGGACTACTATGTCCCCACTAGTATGATCTGCATCATAGTCCAGGTAGTCAAGTACAAATCCTAAGGGCTTTACCAACATGTAACTATAAGACAGTATAAAGAGACTAGTGTACATGTTAAGATAAACAGTTACCAGATAGCATACTATCATATCGAGCAAGAAAGTCATCTCTATATATGTCCAAGCATCCAATATAATATACATCATCTGTACAATACTGGCCTCTAGGGCATACATACAACTAACAATCTCCCACTTGCACTAGGGCCAGCTGTTGTAGTATCGCATACCGAGCATCCCGAAGAGTCTCTCAAACTGTATCTGGGGAATGGCCCTCGTGAGTGGATCCACCGTTTTATTCTTCGTGTCAACCATCCTGACCTCGATCTCCCGGCGATCAACTATCTCCCGGATCAGGTGATACCGCCTCAGAATATGCCTGGATCGCTGATGGGACCTGGGATCCTTGGCCAAAGCCACCGCTCCATTGTTATCGCAATACAAAGGTATTGGATGATCAATGGTTGGAACCACTCCAAGTTCAGTAATGAACTTCTTGATCCAGACAGCTTCTTTAGCAGCATCGTTGGCAGCGATGTATTCAGCCTCCATCGTCGAGTCTGCCACGGTTTCCTGCTTGGAACTCTTCCAGCTAACCGCCCCTCCGTAAAGGGTAAAGACAAAAGAGTCGTCCTTATCACTCTGGAAGCTCGAATCGGTAAAGGACTCCACTTGGAGTTCTCCGTTACCATACACCAAGAACATATCTCTAGTCCTTCGCAAGTACTTGAGAATGCTCTTCACAGCTGTCCAGTGACTCTCTCCAGGATCAGCTTGATACCTGCTCACTATACTTAGTGAGTATGCTACATCAGGTCTGGTACATAGCATCGCATACATGATAGAGCCTACTGCCGAAGCATAGGGTATCCCTTGCATGCGAGCTCTCTCCAAATCAGTCTTGGGAGACATCTCTTTGGAGAGAGTGACTCCAGAGATCGTGGGCAAATTCCCACGCTTGGATTCTTCAATACTAAACCTCTTTAGTATGGTGTCAATGTACCTGGATTGGGACAATCCCAAAATCCGTTTGGATCTATCTCTATAGATCCTAATCCCCAAATGCAGGAGGCATCACCAAGATCTTTCATTGAGAATCTTTGTGATAAGAAGAGCTTGACCGATTGCAGCATAGGAATATCATTTCCTATCAAGAGTATGTCGTCCACGTACAATACGAGGAAGACAACCTTACTCTCTGCCACCTTCTTGTAGATACAAGGTTCATCTGGATTTTTGACGAAATCAAACTCTTTGATAACGACGTCAAAGCAGATGTTCCAACTCCGCGATGCTTGCTTTAATCCATAAATGGATTTAAGCAGCTTGCACACCTTCCCTCTGCTCCCACTGTCTACGAAGCCCTCTGGCTGAGTCATGTACACGCACTCTTCTAAATCACCATTTAGAAAGGCGGTCTTAACATCCATTTGCCAGATTTCGTAATCATGATAAGCAGCGATGGCAAGCATGATCCGGATGGATTTAAGCATAGCTACTGGAGAAAAGGTCTCGTCATAGTCCACACCTGGTCTTTGACGAAAACCCTCTGCTACAAGTCTAGCTTTGAAAGTCTCCACTTTCCCATCTACACCAAGTTTCTTTTTGAAGATCCACTTGCTCCCAATGGGTTTTACCCCTTCAGGAGCAACTTCCAAAGTCCATACTTTGTTGGTGTACATGGATTCCATCTCGGACCGCATAGCATCCAGCCATTTCACTGAGTCCCCACTCGTGATGGCCTGCTCGAAGCTAGTTGGGTCATCATCCTCCATGATGCAATCCTCGCTCCCACCATCAATGAGAAAACCGTAGTATCTCTCAGGTGGACGAGAAACCCTACTAGATCGGCGGAGTGGCTGGGGTTCATCGGGAACTACGGAATCCTCTGGTTCCACCAGATCTTCTGTTGTAGCTTCTGCAGCTGGAACTTCTTCCAGTTCTACCTCATGACCACTAATCTCTTTTTCAAGAAATTCCTTTTCTAAAAAGGTGGCATGCCGAGAAACAAACACTCTTTGTTCCTCAGGGTGGTAGAAGATATACCCTTGAGAATTCTTGGGATATCCTACAAATTTGCATAGAACAGACCGTGCCTCGAGTTTGTCCGGATTTTGTCGTTTGACATAGGCTGGACAACCCCATATCTTAACATAGTTAAGACATGGTCTCTTCCCTTTCCATATCTCATATGGAGTGGTAGGCACTGATTTGGTGGGGACCATATTCAGTAGATGTATGGCTGTCTCAAGCGCATACCCCTAGAAGGAAATAGGTAACTCAGCTGTGCTCATCATAGAGCGCACCATATCTAATAGGGTGCGATTCCTCCGTTCTGATACACCGTTGTGCTGTGGTGTATATGGAGGAGTCAGCTGAGAGAGAATCCCATTCTCTTTTAGGAAGTCCAGGAATTCATTGCTCAAGTATTCACCTCCTCGATCAGATCGAAGGATTTTAATACTCTTTCCGGTTTGGTTTTCGACTTCTTGTTTATATTCTCTAAATTTCTCAAAAGCTTCAGACTTGTGTCTTATTAAGTACACATGTCCGTATCTTGAGAGATCGTCAGTGAATGTAATGAAGTACGAAGAACCATCCCTGGCATGTGTAGACATGGGACCACATACATCACTATGTATCAGTCCCAAGAGTTCGGTAACTCTTTCTCCGTGTCCCGTAAACGGAGTTTTGGTCATCTTGCCTTTGAGACATGACTGGCAAGTGTCATAAGATGAAAATTCGAAAGGTTTCAAATATCCATCCTTATGCAACTTAGCCAGTCGTGTCACATTGATGTGACCCAGTCTACAATGCCACAAGAAGGATTCGTTGAGTTCAGAACTCTTCCTCTTGTGTGTGTTTGTTATGCTCAGAACTGTTGATTGATTTAGAACATAAATGCCATTGCATAACGTGCCTGATCCAACCAACTTTTGGTTACGGAAAATGTTCATAACATTGTCCTGTAATACAAAATTATATCCTTCTTTGCTTAATAAAGAAACCGATATAATGTTGCATATCAGGTTCGGCATGTAATATCATTCGTTCAGAACCAATGTATTACCAGTTGGTAATACAAGGTGATATTCCCCGACAGTCTTAGCTGCAACAATTGCGCCATTTCCGACTCTAATGTCTTTATCACCTTCTCCAAGTTCTCTACCTTTCCTAAGCCCATGTAACTGATTACATATATGGGATCCTGACCCGGTATCTAATACCCAGGACGTAGAGCAAATGGAGAAACAGTTCTCTGTAACGAACACACCCGAAGAAAATGCATCAACATGTAATTTCTTCAATCGGGTGGCATGGGAATCCTGGTATTCCCCTATATCCTGTTCATTTCTATAACACTTATAAGAAAGAACGGAACCAACGTTCCCCAGCACGGTATAACATGCGGGTTCGGTCAATACATCCATATTATTATCTTGATTAAGGCATGAACTGGTCGCTACCTGGAGAGAGAGAGAAGAAAACACTTTAGCGTATGCTCGTGCAAGATCAGATTGGTTATTATCTTATCTAATCAGGATGGCTCCCACTGCTTTTTATCAAATCTTCCTCCAAACCCTAAAAGGAAAGACTAGCCGGGATTAATTACACACTACAAGTTTGCCAATCTTTCAGCCAGGCCAGTGTCGGTACTTTGAGGGAGGTCCCCCGTGCTTTCGCACGAACCTAATTAATGTAAACCTCATTTTCCCAGAGGCGTAACCCCGTTGACACCTTTCTAGACACCTACTTGATCAGCTAATTGCAATGTGTAAAACTCTCCCAGGAGTAACTCTTACTCGCAGTGGGTATCGGGATCCAACTATCTCATAGAAGGTATGCAATCTCATTGCAAATTTCAACACTTGAAATTCCCGATAATGCTTTTGCCCCTAGCGTGCTATGACCTTGACGAAAGCCAACAAACCACAGCCCGCTAGTCAAGTTCAACCCGTACATTTCTTGACTGAATTAAACCCACCCGCACGACCCTTGACGAAAGCCAACAAAGCCGTAAGACTACCCTAATCCAGTCGCATCATATGCAGCAGATAAACAGCACATAGCTACCGCATACTACACCTTGACGAAAGCCAACAAATGTAGCACGAATACTATATGTAACCTATCTGAAATGACGGAGGGCTACGCAGGTTTTTCTGAAAACCTATTGCGTAATGAACTTGATATCGTTGTAGAATCAAATGAAGTTTTAAAAATGGAGTGATTTTGAGGCTTTTCTACTTTTGCTAAAGGAGTCACTCCCGGTGAAGGGATCTCGGTCCTTTCCTCGTCGAATGAGGTGCGGGATATATCATATATATCGCTGTGCAAAGCAAAAAACACAAAAGCAGTCAAAAGCAAACCGAGTGTGTAGCATCTGCCAGTCATTGCTAAAGGAGTCACTCCCGGTGAAGGGATCTCGGTCATTTCCTCATCGAATAAGGTGCGTGGTATATCATATATACCGCTATGCAAAGCAAGAACTGTAGCTACCTGTTTTATTTAAAATCTGATTCTACAACATCTTAGGTTTCTTTTCTTTCATTAATCACATTAATGAAGTCCCATCATTTAAATACCTAAACATCACAGATAGATATGACGTACACTTATGCCATCCGCATTCGCCTCGATGTCCCCTCGTGCACCGTTAGGTTAGGTAACTAACGACAGAGCAGGGCAGGGCTAGCGCGGGTGTAAAACATAAGTAACGTCTATATAATATATCATATATACTATATACTATATCCATCACAGAATCACAACACAGATATCGCAGCAGAATAAACATATGAAATATTGGATATACTAGGACGTCCGTGTTTTCAATACGAGCCTGTATAGAACACGGATTCCACGGTCGTGATGAATAGCCAATCCCACACCCCTAGACCCCTACGAGAGCGGCAAGCAACCCTGCCAATTCTAGGGTTAGGAGACCCGGACACGACTCCTCGAGTTGGTCTCCCACTGGACCCCAGAACCCGGTTACTTGTGCTCCCCTCCTTGGGTCTATCCTAATGCGGAAAAGTAAATAATATACAAAGGGTGACAACTTCCGCTACCTGGAAGTGCCCCAAATAAAAGAATATTACATACAAGTTTTTACATGAATGAAAATGAAAAACACTCATCTCACATAAAAAACCCCGGCTATTCAAACACGACGATCCAATATAACATATCCAGCAACACATAACATCACATGTCATCAATGTAAGTAAATATGCGCATCCCAATTGTCGTTGACATATAGCAACGAAACCGGCGATATCAAACATTACGCTTACGGTCACAGAAAAGAAAGTGTAAAACTACAACAATTGGAATCCGCAACCTTTTTAGACATCACATGCCTAACATTTATAAACCCCGCATTTTAGTCCCATTATCGAAAACTCTTTTCGATATCAAGTGAAACTAAACTGCTAGATTTATAACATTCATACAGTTATCTCATAACTATTTGTGAATTCCAATTATTGTATCATATTCCAGATAAACAGAAAATGTTAAACTTTCCGATCGAACAGTCGAATACCCAAGTTTTCCCGATACAGTTCAACACATGAAATAAGTCTAACAACATTCAGTTCGTGCCTCAGTACCAACGGTCCAGCCGTAGAAGGGTCAAGCCAACGCCTCATATGTGGCACGCCGTACTGCCCCAAACCCGAAGGTTCAAAGGGCAGTTCAAGACGGTCACATAATCGAGTTAAGGTTTGCTGTCTTCTAGAGGGTCCATCGCATTACTTGCACTACTTAGAACGTCGTTAAACTACGGAAAAATCCAACACTTGGAAATTTCCCGACAGGGGAAAAATTGGGTATTTATATCCGGTCGAACTTTTTAACATATTCTAAAAATTATCCGGAAATACACAAAGACGAAATTTGATACCCCGATCGAAACACCGAATCCCCAAAGCAACCATAAAAAAATTCAACTCTTGAATAATCATTAAAAACACCCAGGAAAATCACCACTGGAAATTAAGGATTACTGTGTAAAATTCTTTAAATAATTAGGCCGTACGGCCGCGGATCCGCCGCATGAGCCATGCTCATGCCGCGGATCCGCTCTTGAATAGTGGAATTACACTCACGAATTTCACAGTAAACCTTATAATTTCCTGCTTATTTTTCTGCATATTTTTAATATTGAAAAATCCCACTTTTTGGAAAAAGTCCAGAGAGCAAGATAAGTTTAGGGTTTCGGGTTCGTTCGGGCTTCAAATCGCGTCTAGACTTCGCCTAAGGCTCTAACCTGGCTTTGATACCACTGTAGGGATCCTAGGCACATAGTAGAGGTCTCACAAGGCATCAACCATGCCAATTTTAAAAAAAAATGGTGCCGAGAAACCCTAGACTACGGATCTTAGACTAGATGTTTAGACGAAACGGAAAACTAGTTAACTTTTTTACTATAGGTTAGATGCTACAACCTTTGTAGATCCGGATTTCCACCTCCTTAGCTCCACGTGGTCATGCCCTCTCTGTCCATCATGAATCCTCGACTCATTCGTCGGCTTCATCGGGAAAACGGGCGAACAAGGTCGTCGGCTTCGTGTCAAAGACGATCTACGTCGAGGTTGCACTAGTTCAAGCTCCGACTTCACCAAGTAGTGAAACTTGTGAAGAAAACACCCAAAACCACTTGGCAAGAGGTAGAGGATGAAGAAATAGGAGGTGAGTTCACTTTAGATTTGGATTTCTCTCACTAAAACTCAAGTTGCCATTGTTGTAGCAAGCTTGAAGAAGAAGAAGAAGATGAGCTAGTTATGATAAGTCTTAATAAAAAGAAATAGAAAATCAATACTTATCATAACTTAAACTAGGGTTAAGTGTAGAGAATAAACCATGGTGAATTAAGTGGGTTAGGGTTAAGTAAGATGACAAGAATGGTTGCAAAAGTCAAGGGTTCAAGAAGCTTCAACATAAAACAAGAATTGCCACCATTCTCATCTTGAATTTATCCACATAAATAAACAAATAAATGAATAAATAAATATGCAAAACCCTAATTACAAAATTACCATGGTTTAATTCTATTCATTTAACCATATGATCAAGTATCATCAAACATGATACAAAAAGGTGCACAAAAGTATATCACATATACAATGTGCAATCCAAGTGAGAAAAATCCGTTTAAAGTGAACCAATACTAGTTAATGCAAAGTAATATATCAAATATATAATTATACATTAAATCATTAAATCAACACTTGATTCAATGATCCGGTCATATCGCACATGACCGACTAGTATTCAATGTATCGGCTTATCGAATCGATCTTCGATTCGATAACTAGGTTATATCGAATATAGCCATTCGATACATATATCGCGAGAATGAAATGCGGTATCACATACACGCATTATTCTCGGTCCTGCACATATCTCATATGCGCTCCTATTTCGTTTCGCTTGAACCAGGAAACCTCTGTGTAGGACTCTAAAGACTCGTCAATACGCCGGTAGCAGATGATGATCATATCAAGCACCCACAAGCCGCAAGCGGTCTGCCAAACGTAACGGCCATCCGGGTATTGAGCGATCAGAAGATCGACGAGCTTGCCCTCTCACACTCCTGTGAATCCAACCAATAACACTTACCATACAGTCCGGTCTCTTCGTCTGATATGTCGCATATCAAGTCTAGGGGTGGTATACGTCAGACCCCAATAACCGATAAGTCGTGCCGATGTGAGGCTCATAACGGGTCGAGAAACTACTGGTAACACTTACCAGCAAATCTCTGATCAGCCCTGGCCAGGGACTTCCCTGTTACGGCCAATCGAGCACAGCGCAACATCAACCCCCAATACCGGGAGAGACGAAACCCCTCCTATCGCTCATTGCCTCCATGTGACTCGGGACTGTACCCAAAGACCACCGTTTTGCACGCCCTCATGGACGTGGTAAGGTGGAGATCAAAGCACAGTGGGAATCATATAAGACTCTATGACGATCTCGGGTCTACAGACTAACCTGTACAAGTGTCACCTGAGAACTGCCATCTGACGTGAGGTATAATACCATCTGGGAGTTCTCGGCGAGTCCGTCCAGTGTACCCAATCTCCACTGAGCACCCGTATACCATCTCTGATGTCAAACACCAATGGATATGGGATCATCCATCGCCCATCACATGGGTCGAGAAGCGTATAAGCTAGTCTACTCTGGTATATCGATGCCCCGTCTCGATACACCCACGACTAGGGACCTTGAAGGATGTACTTATGGACTACTATGTCCCCACTAGTATGATCTGCATCATAGTCCAGGTAGTCAAGTACAAATCCTAAGGGCTTTACCAACATGTAACTATAAGACAGTATAAAGAGACTAGTGTACATGTTAAGATAAAGAGTAACCAGATAGCATACTATCATATCGAGCAAGAAAGTCATCTCTATATATGTCCAAGCATCCAATATAATATACATCATCTGTACAATACTGGCCTCTAGGGCATACATACAACTAACAACTTCCGCTACCTGGAAGTGCCCCAAATAAAAGAATATTACATACAAGTTTTTACATGAATGAAAATGAAAAACACTCATCTCACATAAGAAACCCCGGCTATTCAAACACGACGATCCAATATAACATATCCAGCAACACATAAAATCACATGTCATCAACGTAAGTAAATATGCGCATCCCAATTGTCGTTGACATATAGCAACGAAACCGGCGATATCACACATTACGCTTACGGTCACAGAAAAGAAAGTGTAAAACTACAACAATTGGAATCCGCAACCTTTTTAGACATCACATGCCTAACATTTATAAACCCCGCATTTTAGTCCCATTAGATATATAGTTACATGTGATTATTGTGATATGCGTACGTGACTATAGATCCGTACGATATTATTTGGGATAGTGTGATGATGAGGATAGATTGTCGGATACAGCCGAGATGTATTGTTATGTATGTTGAGCTATACTCTTTTAAAAACTAACGATACATTTCCTGCTTATAAATGGTAATGTCAAGGATGTACTACAAATTTCGAATGAATATCTATTTTAAAAACACTGTAGTCTCCTTATTTGTAAAACAACGTTACGTTCTATTTTAAACTATAACGGTATAGCTCATAAAAGTTAGCTGCGTTTAATGATTATTCACGTTACGATTAGGATAAACTTTTTATACGGTCGCATTTCAATTACCTATTATATATTCTAGTTGCTTTATTATTCTCATACGAACACACTGATAGAACACTGCACAACTACCAATGATTGCTATGTTGCACAAATCACTGTAAGTGGACGGGGGTTAGGGTCGTGATATCATGGCTGCGGCGGAATTTGAAACACAACAATTTAAAAATGCATAACCCTAATCCATCGCCAAGATCATCAAATACAATGTGCAAACTAGAAAAGAGTAGAGGAGTGATACAACCTTTGTAGTGTGTCTGGCTGATCCCGGAAGACCCCGTCTAGACTTTGTGAGCTCCCGGACCCGTCTGAATGCCGACCGCCTTGCCGTAGATGATTCGCGTTGAAAGCGGGCTACCCGAGCTCCAACTCCGTCACCGGGCGGAGAAACTACGTCTAGAGGCTAGCTAGGCATAGAGGAAGACGATGCGAACGATGTGTACTCTCTCTTTTTGTCACTCCCTCACCATGGCTATACTTGTCATTAACCTAGAGAGCAAAAGCTCTAGTGAAGAGGAAGAAGATGAAGTATTCTTGATGGCTAAGAAAATAATGAATTGTGTTTTTCTCTTTCTCACTATTTTCCGCCCATGTCATATACAAATGACACCTACACTCTCCCACCCTCTCTCTCACGTGTGTTGTCACATACACAAGAGAGAGGGTGGGCCCCACCATTTATTAAGTATAAAAAATAATATAATATATATACACACATAAACCCTCTCTCTCATGTGTGTTGTCACATACACAAGAGAGAGGGTGGGCCCCACCATTTATTAAGTATAATAAATAATATATTATACACACACACATAAATATACATATATATATACATATACACATATATATATATATACATATATATATATATATATAAATATACATATATATATATTAAATAAGTATTAGTACATGTATCCCAAACACGTACACATCATGTCTCGCATACACGAAATGTCATCAATATCTTCTCAGTATCATATACTGTAAAGAGTATGTATCATATAAACTATACTAGAAACCACATCATCTATATGGTTATCAAGTCAACACTTGACTTGATATTCCGTCTTTTAAATTGGCTAGTATAACAGTCATCCGATTAAACACGTATATCCAATATACATGTTTTATCAAACTCAGGCATGTATCCTTATAGGCAGGTCATATAGCGTTTTGCCCGGTCAGGCACTTTCGTTGCGGGACTCTAAAGACCTATCAATAGGATGGAAGTAGGTTATACAGGATCTCATCCGGTTGAATCTGAAACACATTCAGATTAAACCCCTATTCGGGTTAACCCACAAGCTTGTCAGTGGCACTGGCTGTACATAACGGCTGCCCAGGTATGAGCAAGAGAAAGGTGGGTCGACAAGATAACTCATCCGGACTCAACAAAATCTATAAGTGACAGTCACCGTACAGTCCGGTCTCTTCGTCAAAGAATATCGCATACCGGGTCTGGTGGGTGGAATCTGTCAGACCCCCAATAACCCGATAAGTCGTGCTGACATAGGACTCATAACCAAAGAGATACTACTGGTAATACTTACCAGTTTATCTCTACTGCTGTGGCCACGGACTTCTGGCTATAGTCGTGTCTTTCAAAGTGTGATATCGACTCCCAATACCGGGAGTGACGAATTCCCTCGACTGCTCACTGCCTCCATTTGCTTCGGGATTGTACCCAACTAAAACCTGTTTGCACGACTCAGTAGAGCCGTGGTAGGGTAGTAATCTAAGTACAGTGGGAATACACACAAGACACTATGGCGATCTCAAGTCAAGGGGCTACCATGTACTCATGTCACCAGAGAACTGCTATCTGATATTGGTATAATACCTTCTAGGAGTTCTCAGCGAGTTCGTACAGCGTAACTCATCAAATAAGCACATGTATACAATCATCGGTGTCAAACACCAATGTCTATGGGATCGGCCATCATCCCGTACAGGGTCATGAAACGTATACACTAGTCTAAACTGGAGTACCGAAGCCCGGTCTCGATACTCCTACGACTAGGGACATTTAAGGATGTGCTTATAAACTACCAGGCCCCACTAGTATGATCCTTATCACAGTCTTGGTAGTCAAGCAAAGATCCTATGGGCTTTATCTCATCTATTATCGATACGTGATAACTAGTAACACGTATACACATGACAGATAAAGACGAACCAGATTGCATACTACCATCTCGAGTAAGATTGTTCTCTGTATAGGCTCTCATGAATTCAGTAATTGCATTCCTACAATTACGATAATTGCCTTGTGGGCACCTATATCCAACAATCTCCCACTTGCACTCAAGGCCAATTATTGCGGTATTGCATACACACATCTCATGTACTATTACATACCCAACTTTTTTACTGATAGTTTCGCAAACTGTGTTAAAGGAATAGCCTAAGTGAGTAGATCCGGTATAATGTTTCTAACTGCATCTTTCTGAATCTCAACTTTGTGGAGATCAACTATCTCCCGAAATGAGCGATACTTACCTTAAAATATTTTTGTATAGCTGATTGAACCTTGTTCACAAATGAACGTATTTATCCAAAAAAAATACTTAGGATGCATCCTTTGCTAATTCACAATCAGCATCAAGCCTCGCGACTACCCCAGTATCCCGCTTGGAACTCTTCCAATATACTTCTCCTCAGAAGAGGGTAAACTATTAACTCGCGATAGATACTCTGTCCTCCTTGTCACCTCAGTAGCTGGAATCGGTAATCGCCTCCCGAAGGAGTCTACCATTACCATACACCAAGAACATCTCATATGGTCTTCACTTCTTCCTATGTTTCTCCAGGATTGGACTAATATCTGCTTACTATACCAAGTTTAAAAGCATCATCTGGTCTGGTATATAACATCACATGATTGACCTCACTGCCGAAGCATGTCGAATGTCATTCATGCGAGTCTCTCTTTTTATCAGTTCTGAAAGACATCATTTTAGAGAGAATGACCCCATTACCCGCGGGCACATTACTTCGCTAGCGTCGTCCATTCTAAACCCTTTAGAATGGTGTCATTATACCTAAATTAGGATAATCCCAAAACCCATACCAGGTCTAACTCTATAGACCTAGTCACCAGAATCAATGATATGTTTATAATCCATAAAGGAGAAACAGTGACAACTAATGTTTGACCAAATTGTAGTATAGAAACATCACTTTCTATCAAGAGTATGTCATCGACATCAATATGAGGAACCTGACATTACTCCCTACCGTCATCTTACGAATACCATATTCATCTCTTATTTTGATGAAGTCAAACACTTTGACCGTAAGATCAAAACAGATGATCCATCTCCGCTATGCCTGCTTTGGTCTATAAAAAGACTTAAGCAATTTGCATACTATCCGCTGCTCCTACTGACTAGGACAACCCTCTGGTAGAGTCATATACATGTACACTTCTAAATCCAATTTAGAAAAACATTATAATCATACTCTTACCAAATATCATAGTCATGAAAACAACAGTGGCAAATTTTATCCTTATGGACTTCAACACAGACACTGAAGTAACAGTATCATCACAATCCACATTGAGTATTTGATGAATACATGTATACTACAAGACTAGCCTTATTAGGTTAATACCTTTCCATTTGCACTGATCTCGAAAGATCTACATGCTCCTTATGGGTTTTACCCCTTTCGGGAGCACACAACAAAGTCAATAATTTGTTGTAGTGCATGGAGTCCAACTTGGATAACTTGGCACTCAACCATCATCTGGAAGACTCCACTTCCTTTGGCCTGCTAATAACTGGTAGGTTCATCATCATATGACGCAAGACTCTTAGTCACCATCTATAAGAAAATCGAAGTATCTCTCGGGTGGCTGAGGTCGCCTACTAAATCTGCAGAGTGGCTATGGTCTGTCATGGTCAATTGGATCATCAGGTTCCACTAAACTTTCAGTAACCGTTGGCAGTTTTGGAATCACTTCAAATTCTACCATACTTCCATTAATTTTTTTTGCAAGAAATTCCTTTACCAAAGAGGTGGCGAGTCAAGATCAAAACACTTTTGAACTTGAAAATGGTAGAAGCTATCCCTCACGAAAGCTTGGGATAACCCACAAACTTCTTTTACCGAAACATGCCTCGAGTTTGTCCGGATAATGGTTTTAAGTACAAACCGGATAACTCAATATCTTATCAACTTTAAGATGAACACCATTCTATATCACATATAGAAAGAGAGGCACTTATTTAGGTACAACCAATATCCATTGATTTGCATCTATTTCTTGTGCATCCCCAAAATTGAAGAAGGCAAATCAGCATTACTCATTATGGAGCGCACCCATGGATGAGCAATCAGAGAAAGAATCACATTCTCAATACGGAATACCTTGTACCAACCCCATGTCCGTATGGGCATCGGACAACATACATCAATATGTATAAGCCCCTAAAGTTCTCTAACTCAATTTCCGTGTGCTGTTAATTGAAAAACATTCTTTTGGTTAAAAGAAACCAAAATTTTGCCGTTAGACAAAGCCTGATGATTTTCCTCAATAGCAACAATTGCTCCGAAAACCGACATTGAGGAAAATATCAACCAATCTCAATTCTTTGCTCATTCTCAGCATCTGCAACGCCCTACTGATGTGGGATTCTAATCCGATATCTATATACCTAGGTTAGAGTTTATTGAGAACAGTTTTTCAAAATACAGACACAAAGGAGATCCGAAACATCAAAAATGTTTCAGTGGGGTTAGTCGGGTTTTCACAGTATTGCTTTTTCCATTGACCCAGCTCATGACAGTGGTCATAACTTCCATTTTTCACTTCAACCCCTTTTGATGTCTCTCCATCTTAGTTTCCTGTATACCAAACTTATGCTAGTTGATTTTCTTCTTTCCATTCCTTCAGCATGAGTTTTGGGATTGGAAGAAGACTATCCAATAAGCGTAACTGGTATACACTCCTTGTTATAAGGAGCTCTCGAACTTGAGATAAGATAGGAGGGAGAGACAAACGAACAATTCATCTAATCCAGAACCAGTGGCCATTCTCCGACTGAAACAATTTTATCGAGTTCGTATCTAACTATACGATGGCTTTCCAAACAATATGGATCTCTGTACCGAATACAGAGGGTTCTGGAGTTAGCAAAAGGGGAAGAAAGTTAGGTAAGGACATATGAGACTATGTCATTGATTAGGGCAATCCAGACATTCCAAAGCTATCGATTTTGTAAAAAGGTCAGTCAATATGGTTAACAAGTCTTAGTTTAAGATGAGTCTAGGGTCGCTTCCAGAGAGAGAAAAGAAACACTCTGCGTGCACTCTAATCTAGATTAGATTGGTATATTTATCTAATCAGGATGGCACCCACTGTTCTTTCGAATTTTCCTTCAAACCCTAAAAGGAGAACTAATCGGGATTTCATATAGAAAATCTTCCGAGAGTAACTATTACTCACAGCAGGAATCAGGACCCAAACTATCATTGCGTGGTAACTGTTGGATATAGTGCCTGCAAGGCAATTATTGTAATTGCAGGCACGCGATTAAGATAATTTAAGGAGGACCTATACAGGCAGAACAATCTTACTCGAAATGATAGTATGATATCTGCTTTATCTTTATCATTGATGTGTACACGTTTTACTTGTTATTGTGTGTCGCTAATACATAATGATGAAGCCTGTAGGATTCTTGCTTGACCACCAGCATTATGATAGCGATCATATACGTAAAATCTAGGTAGCCTATAAGCACATCCTTAAATGTCCCTAGTCGTGGGAGTATCGAGACTGGGCATCGATATTCCGGAGTAGACTAGTGTATACGTTTTGAGACCCCGATGAGGGGCGGTGGCCCGTCTCACAAGCCATTGGTCTTATGTTACCTAAAATAGTATACAGGTGCTCACTGGAGGTGAGTACACTGGACGAACTCGTCGAGAACTTCTAGATGGTATTATACCTATCGTCAGATGGAAGTTCTCAAGTGGCATGAGTACAGGTTAGTCCTTTGACCTGAATTCGTCATTTGTCTCGTGTGAGTTCCCACTGTACTTTGATTACTACCCTACCAATGCTCAAAGGAATCATGTAAACAGGTTTTAGTTGGGTACAGTTGTTGGAGATAGTGCCCTCAGAGTCAATTATTGGATCACAGGCACGTGATTGCAATGATTGAGGGAGGACCTGTCCCAGTAGGACAGTCTTACTCAAGATGATAGTATGGTATCTGGTTTATCTTTATCATCGTGTACTGCTTTAGGTGACCTTACAAGTCGCTATTACACGTTGATAGAGCCCCTAGGATTCTTGCTTGACTACCAGCAGAATGAGGGCGATCATATACGTGAGAGCTGGAGTCTATAAACACATCCTTAAAAGGTCCCTAGTCGTGGGAGTTTCGAGACAGGGCATCGATACTCCGGAGTAGACTAGTGTATACAGTCGAGACCCCGACGAGGGGCGGTGGCCGGTCTCACAAGCTACTGGTGTCAGTTGGTTCACCTAAGATGTATACAGGTGCTCATTGGGTTATGAGTACACCGGACAGGACTCGCCGGGAACCTGCTAGTTGGTATTATACCTGACGTCAGATAGCCGTTCCCTGGTGACATGTGTACAGGTTAGTTCATCGACCTGAGATCGTCATTTGTCTCGTGTGAGTTCCCACTGTGCTTTGATTACTACCCTACCACGCTCAACGGAGACATGCAAACAGGTTTTAGTTGGGTACAGTCCCGAGCCACATGGAGGCAGTGAGCGGATCTGCAATGGTTCGTCTCTCCCGGTATTGGGGGTGAGGTCGCGCTGTGTCTAGGAGAGCCAGAACATGAAAAGTCCTTGGCCAAGACAGGAGATTTTCTGGTAGGTATTTCAGTAGTATCTCAGGGCGTTCTGGGCTACACTCCGACATGTACCGCTATTGGGGGTCTGACTTTTACCAACCCCCTAGGCCCACCATGCGATACTCATAGACGAACGGACCGGACTGTACGGATATTGTCACTGACAGGCTCAGTAGGGTGTCAGGATGAGTTTGCTCAACGACGTCCCTTTTGGTCAATACCTGGTAGCCAGTTACGTATTGTCTTATACCTCTGACTTGCTAGTGGTTAAATCCACAACCAAGGTGTTGACGAGTCTTTAGAGTCCACCATACACAGTTACTCAGATTTTGGGCGAAACGCTGTTGAGGCCGTATGGAGATATTGCAGGGTTCGATCAGATACGCGCGGTATTGTACGGATCGTCATCGGACGGTTTTTACTTGCCGGCTTTGGCTTAAGCCGGATCGTAGTATTAGATAGTGTAGTTTTGTCTCTTTGTATTTGTGTTCAGTGGGAATACTAATGCGGGCATGTATTTGCAGTAGTGGGGTTTTCCTGTAATTTATTACAGGATCAGTTTTCTGAAGTTTCCAGTTTGCATTCCGTTCTGGCCGGTTTTCTTTTATTCCTTCACGGCCGGACTTTCCGTTGGAGGGTGTTATTTGCACATTTGCAAATAACATTTTGTGGAGGGGTTTCTTGCATAATTGTAGCCTCTTCATCATGAGATTCTTTTTCCTTCTTATCACTTGCATTAATTGAGATTAGATTGGATTAGAAATGATGTGAGGTTTGCTTTGGATGTGGTCACCTCTCTTATTTTCCTACACTCACTTCCCTTCATGTTTTGATTCTCTTTCCCTCCACCATTATGGAAGATAAGGGGGCCGGCCACTTCAAGAGGAGGGAGTGAGGGGATTTTATTTTGGTGGAGAAAATGCTCATCTCATTATGCTTGATACCTAAATTCCTAAGAACATTTTCCTTAGTTGCTTTCTTTACCTCCACCACATCATGGCAACCTCATAACCCCAAAAGAGACAAGCTTCTACACTATTCTACAGCAAATCTTGGACACGTCGGCTAGCCAACTTCGCGCCCGAGTTGCCTCGGTCCAGAGGTGGGAGCCCGTAAAAGTATTCGGCTACATGGTGCCCTTTCCGACTAGGACGTGACGGACGGAGATTCCGCAGGAGATCGGAGTGGAGACGAAGACCGAAGGACACGGATCGCTTGGTATACTTCTCTACTCTTATTTTAGTTTGCTAGTTGCTAGGTTAAAGGCTCGATCCGGGATAAAAGTGCGCGGTGGTGCTGGTTTTCTAGTTTGCAAAATTTTTGTTTCCGCGTTTCCGGCGTCGGATCGACGGCCGGGGCGCCGCCGCGGACTTACAATGGTATCAGAGCCACGCCATTAACCATGCCTAGCTTGCTCTAGTATGTTTAAAACCCGATCGAACAAAAATCGCAAAAACCGTATTTTCCATGCATCTGTTCTCTGTCGAATTTTTTTTGGCTCCAAAAATTTTTCAGGTTGTCTCAGAATACTGTTCATAGTTATAGAAGCAATCTGTGAAAATTTGGTCACGCGATCTCTCCATACCGCCGCGGAACTGTGGCCAAACCCATGCTTGGGCCGCGGTTCCGCCGCGCTTTTGATTGATCACTTGATCAAAATTTTGCAGATAGCTTATGAGTTAAAAATAGGTGTTTTGGGATATTCTTTTTGGGCCCAGATTTTCTGTGAGTGCTACAGTACTGCTAGGGGCCCACTTTGATAAATTTGTTCGATCGGATATTTTAAACATGCTAGTTCACAGTATTTACATTATATCTGCGACCGTGAATGTCACTCGATCGGTAAATCCAGTCTATCTGCTATAGCCCTTTTAGACGGATTTGCGAACGTGACATTCACGTTGATGTTCTGTGTTGTGCTGTGATGTTGCGGATCGGTCGTGGGGATAGCCTGGATGCAATGTTAGCACAGGTTTTGTTTTATATGTACATTTGATATTGCGGGGCGAGCGTCCGACATGTGGACTGCCGTCACTGCCTGTTTGTATTATTCTTTTGGGGCACGACCAGGTTGCGGTCGATGTACCCGTTATATGTATATTTTACTTTCTGTACTAGGATTACCCCGCGGCGGATTCACGGATAGCCGGGTTCTAAAGGGCAACGAGCCCGCATCTCATGGCATTGAGACGGAGGGGGCTTTACTCTAGAATTGGCGGGCTGTTCGCCGCACTAGTAGGGGGTACAGGTTGACCCAGGAGGGGTGCCCAAGTTACCGGATTCCGTGAAGTGTTGGGTGGTCCATTCACGTTGCTGAAGGGGCTGCCTCGCTTCAGGTTTTGGCGGGTAACTTGCCGCGCCCGTAGGGGTCTAGGATTTCATTACACAGGCTATCCACACGACTAGGGGAACGTCGGGTTTCAGTAGCGGCTCTGTGAAACCCGGGGATCCCAGATATCTGTATTGATCTGTGATGCTGTACATTTCTGTGATGTTGCATTTTATCACGCCTTGAGCGAAAATTATATATTTTATATATATACTAGTAGATGTTGTATATGTTTTGCATCCGCGCTAGTCCAGTCCCCGCTCTGTCGTTAGTTAGCTAACCTAACGGGTGATGACGGGACCCAGTGGCGAATGCGGATGGCATATACGTACGTCATTATTTTCGTTCTTTATTGGTGTGATCAATTGATGGGACTGCGTTGATTTGGATCAATGCAAGATAAACAAACCTATTCTGTTGTTGTTGGAACACTTTTCAAAAAGCTGTTATTGCAAGGGCGTTCTTTTTTGTTTTGCATCGTGGTATTCAGTTGGAATATCCTGCTCCTCAGTCGATGAGGCAAGGGCCGAGATCCCTTCACCGGGAGTGACCCCTTGGACAAAAGTTTGCATCAGGGCAATAACTTCACTATAGCCGATTACTTTTGCTTTGCATCATGGTATTCAGTTGGAATATCCTGCACCTCATTCTACGGGGAAAGAGCCGAGATCTCTTCACCGGGAGTGACCTCTTTAGCAAAAGTTTTCGTCACTATATTTTTTAAAAGCTATCAGTTCCTTCAACGATATCAAGTTCATTACGTTAAAGGTTTTCGCCAGAAACCATTCGTAGCCCTCCGTCGTTTCATATGGATAGTCAATAGTATTCAAGCTGTGTTTGTTGGCCATAGTCAAGGCACAGTGTTTGGTAGCTATTGGGTGTTCATATGCTGCATAGATAGATGCGTTGGTTTGGGACAGTCGTATAGCCTTGTTGGCCCTAGTCAAGGGCTTGTACGGGTGGGTTCAAATCAACCTGGACAATGACGGGTAGAACTTGACATGTGACTTATGATTTGTTGGCCTTAGTCAAGGTCATAAGAGCATGGGGCAAAAATCCACATCGGGAGTTTCAAAAGAACTGAAACTTGCCAGATATGCGCATACCTTCTGGAGTGTGATAACGTGAGCGGATTCCGTCACGTTATCATGCGATGATAGTTGGATCCCGATTCCCACTGATGAGTTGGTTTACTCCTCGGGTGATCCCGCCTAATTCTTCTTTCAGGTTTGGGGAAGAATTTGATGTTACAGTGGGAGGTTTCCAGATTAGATAAAGTGATAACCATTCTGATCTAGGTTAGAGTGCACGCTGAGTGTTTCTTTTCTCTCTCTCTTTGGCAGCGACCATTGACCCGACCCTAGACTATGACTCAGTGACCAAGTTGACCGAACCTTCTTAACACTGGCTTTTGGATTGTCAGAGTTGCAAAACTCATTGCCACTCCTACTTTTACCCTTTTCTCCAGGACACTCCGTATTACTACGAACGTCCACTTCCATTGGACAAAACCATCGTATGGTTATATACGAACTCGAAGGAACTTATTCGAGGATGGTTTCTGGTTCTGTAGAAAACGAATAGGATTATTCGGTTGTCTTTTCCTTTTACCTTCTCTCAGGTTGCGAGTACTCCTTGGCTTAGGAGATAGTACACCTATTACGCAAATTGAATAGTCTTCTTCCAAACCTTAGGCTGGTGCCGAACGGTGGGGAATAAAGAAAACCAATTAGCATAATGATGGTATACAGAAGGTATTAAGTTAAGACAAAGAAAGGGATTAGTAAGAGGGCAAAGTAAATTGCGACTGCTATTCACGACCAAACCAAATATTTTCTTCGCCGATCCTAAATCACATTTGTATTTCTCTAGGACACTCCGTATCTCTACGAAGATCCCAAGTTTATTGGATAATCCATCGTATGGTTATATACGAACTCGAAAGGAACTTGTTCCAGTTCGGGGATGGATCCTGGTTCAGGAGAAATAGGTATAAGGTTCATTCGGTTGTCTTTTATCTTAACCTTCTCTCGCATTGCGAGTGCTCCTAGGATTAGGACAGTACACCCATTATGCTTATTGGATAGTCTTCTTCCAAACCATAGGCTGGTGCCGAACGGTAGGGAAGGAAGAAAACTATTTGGCCTAAAGGGGTGTACAGAAGGTAATGACTAAAGACATATAAAGGGATTTGGAGAGGTGGCAAAGAAATATACGGTTACAGTTATGAGTCTGGATAATGGAAGAGGCATTACTAGGAATACCCGGATCCCGCATCGAAACATTTCAGTGTTTCAGTTTCACTGTGTACTGTTAAAAGAAAACTGATTTCCCAATTAGACACTTGCTCCAGAGTATGTATTTACCAGGTTTGATTCTCACATCTGTATGGTTTTACAGATGATGAGTGGGAGTAAGTTATTGGGAATTAGGTGATCATCCTCATTATATCGGGATTTGTTGTAATTGGTGATATTTGAGGAAGTCAACTGGGTTGTTTGCCGGACGGCAAATATTTGGTTTTGAATATCCGTTGTTATGCACAAATTTCAAATTGATATATTTGTACGTCTATTTTTATAGAGGTAGATATACCTTTTTGAAATTATGTCTATGACATTTACCTATATCAGTGGATGGTTAGGTAAGGAGCATTGAACAGCGGTGTAATTCTTCTTAACCATAAGTACAGTTTTCAACCTACGACACACAGTGAATGAGTTATTAGACTCAAGGGACTTATACAGAGTATTGTATATTGTCCAGTGTCCATCAGGACAGAGGGGTTGGTCCTCGTACTATATTCTATTTACTTGTGACTTCTCTAGTTCTTAGACAGGTGTTTCGTAGAAACCCAGGGTCTGAGTTTTGAGAAGTTATAAGTATAAGATTAAAGTAGAGAACCAGGTATTGCAAGTATCGGGATTCTTCAAGGTGATCGAAGATGTAGATACTTGTGTGTGGTATTCAGTTGATAGTAATGAGAACTTGCTTCTCTTTCAGGTTACTCATAATTGGAAGCATTTCTAAGTTGAGTAACGCTGATCGACCTCTTTCCATTTAGTTGACATGCACTGGAGACAGCTGCATGATTTGAATCTAGTTCAATTAAATCAGTGCCTCTGTTCCTGTATTGGATATAGAAAAGTTCATATCTTGACATTGTTAAGGTACAGGGAGTTGTCCGGCTTATGCTTAAAACCAGACTCCGGATAACTCAAGGTACGTTTCTGTAATGGCTGTTTGTGGGTTGACCCGGGCTATAACGAGGGTTGACTTTCTACCATCTGGAAGATCAATAGTGATATTGTTCTTGACTCGCCACAGTTTTAATAAAAATGGATTTTTTCAGAAAACAGTAGTGCGAGTATGGTAGAACTGGAAGTGATTCCAGAACCGCAAACAATTACTGAAGATTTGTTAAAGAACCTAAAGATTCAATCTGGTTTGACATTCTATTGGCCATTCCGCAGATATGGTGGGTAACCTCAAGCGCTCGAGAGGTACTTCGGAATGCTCAAGGACGGTGGCAGGGAGGTTCTTGTTTACCCAGACTTGCCATTGCTGTTGTTCCAGACTGTGAGACCCGGCAGGAGGATGAGTATAGCGTCATTCTAAAATAGCTTTAGAAGTGCACGTGTATATGACTCTGCCAGAGGGTTGTCGTAGTCAGTGGGAGCAGCGGAAGCATTGGTGGACAGGTGGCTTATGTCTATTTATAG
This sequence comes from Agapanthus africanus, assembly GCA_030015575.1. Lineage (NCBI taxonomy): Eukaryota > Viridiplantae > Streptophyta > Magnoliopsida > Asparagales > Amaryllidaceae > Agapanthus > Agapanthus africanus. The sequence goes on from JASDDO010000029.1 coordinate 63,817,801, forward strand.
ACTAAAGCGGATATAGCGGAGATAGATCATTCTGATGTGACAGTCATGGGTTTGACTTCATCAGAATAGGGGATGGATCTGTTAAGAAGGTAGTAGGGTGTGATGTCCTGGTATTTGGATGACATACACAGAGTAGGAAGTGATATTCCTATACTACGATCGGTTATACTTTGGTCGTCACACAGTGGTTTCTCCATATAGGACTTAGATATTGTATCATACATTCTGGTTACTAGATCTATGATTTTAGATCTAGATTTGGGTGGTTTCCCAATCTGGGTACTTAGACAGCATTCTATGAGTATTTAGAATGGACGACTCCAGGCACGGTAGTATACCTGCAGGTGATGGAGTCACCCTCTCTAAAGGTGTCTTATAGACAAAATGTTAGTTATATGTATGCCCTAGAGGCCATTACTGTACATTGGATGTATATTGTAGTGGATGCTGGGACATATATAGGGAGGACTTTCTTGCTCGACATGATAGTATGCTATCTGGTTGATCTTTACCTTAACGTGTACACTAATTGTCTCTCTGTTACATGTTGGTAAAGCCCTTAGGATCTGTACTTGACTACTTGGACTATGATGCGGATCATACTAGTGGGGACATGGTAGTCCATAAGTACATCCTTCAAATTCCCTAGTCGTGGGTGTATCGAGACGGGGCATCGATATACCAGAGTAGACTAGCGTATACCTTCTCGACCCATACAGATGGGCGATGGATGATCCCATATCCATCGGTGTTTGACATCAGAGATGATATACTAGTGCTCAGTAGAGACTGGGTACACTGGACGGACTCGTCGAGAACTCCCAGATGGTATTATACCTCACGTCAGATGGCAGTTCTCTGGTGACACTAGTACAGAGTAGTCTGTTGACCCGAGATCATCATAGAGTCTCGTGTGGTTCCCACTGTGCTTTGATTTCCATCTTACCACGTCCAAGAGGGCGTGCAAAACGGTGTTTTTTGGGTACAGTCCCGAGTCACATAGAGGCAATGAGCGATAGGAGGGGATTCGTCTCTCCCGGTATAGGGGGTTGATGTTGCGCTGTGTTCGATTGGCTATAACAGGAAATCCCTGGCCAGGGTTGCTGAGATTTACTGGTAAGTGTTACCAGTAGTTTCTCGAATTGTTATAGACCTCATATCGACACGACTTATCGAGCTATTGGGGTCTGACGTTTACCACCCCTAGGCGAGATATGCGACATATCAGACGATCAGACCGGACTGTACGGTAGTGTTACTGGTTGGATTCACTGGAGTGTGAGCGGGCTTGCTCGTCGATCTTCAGATCGCTCAATACCCGGGTGGCCGTTACGTTTAGCAGACCGCTTGCGGCTTGTGGATGTTTGATATGATCATCATCTGCTGCCGGCGTATTGACGAGTCTTTAGAGTCCTACACAGAGGTTTCCTGGCTCAAGCGAAACGAAATAGGAGTGCATATGAGATATGTGCGGGACCGAGAATGATACCAGTATGTGATACTGTATTCGATTCTCGCGATGTAACATTGATCGGTTATATGCGATATAGCCGGGTTATCGGATCATGTGTTGATTCGATAAGTTGTTACTATTGATACCAGTCGGTTATGTGCGACATGACCGGATCATTGAATCAAGTGTTGATTTAATGATTTAATGTATAATTATATATTTGATATATTACTTTGCATTAACTAGTATCGGTTCACTTTGAATGGATTTTCTCACTTGGTTTGTGCACATTGTATATGTGATATATTTTTGTGCACTTGTATGTATCATGTTTGATGATGCATACTAACTTGGATTTGTGTAAAGATTAAACCATGGTTGTGAGAGTGGTTAGGGTTTTATTTTCCATTACTTATTTATTCATTCATTTATTTGTTTATACATTTTGGAAAATAAATGGAAAAGAGAAAAGAATGGTGGCTTTATTTGTTCTTTAGTTGAAGCTTCATGAAGCTTTGATCAAGTCAACCATTCTTATCTCATCCTTAACCCTAACCATTCCCACTAACCCTAGTTTAGTCTCTACACTTGACCATGGTTAATTTTATGATAAGAATTCATTTTCTTTTCTTTTTCAATTAACTTATCATATCATTTTCATCTTCTTCTTCCTTGAACTCAAGAAGAAAACCTTGAGGTCATCAATGGTGATTGATGATAAAGAGTGAGAAATCCAATTCTAAATTGAACCCACTTCCTATTTCTTCATCCTCTACCTCTTGCCAAGTAGTAGAGTGTGTTTTCTTCACAAGTTTCTTGGCTTGGTGAATTCGGAGCTTGATTTAGCGATGCCTCGACGTAGATCATCTTCGGCATGGACATCGACGACCTAGCTTGCCCATTCTCCGACGAAGCCGACGCTAGAGCCCGGGAACTCATTTGGACAGCGAGGGGACTTCGTTGCGGAGCTATGGAGGTGGAGCACCGGATCTACAAAGGTTGTATTTCCGTATTCCCTTAGTTAAGTGTTAACTAGTTTGCATTTTCGTCTAGACATCTAGCTAACGATCCGTAGTCTAGGGTTTCTCGGCACCGTATTTTTGTAAATTCGCATGGTTGATGCCTTGTGAGACCTCATTAGGTTGCCTAGGAACCCTACAGTGGTATCAGAGACTAGCTAGAGCCTTAGGCGAAGTCTAGACGGAATTTGAAACCCGAACGAACCCGAAACCCAACTCAAAAATAGCTCTCTGGACAATTTTCAAAATTGTGATTTTTTCCAGATTAAAAATATTCAGAAAAATCAGCAGGAAGAAATAAGGTTTATTGCAAAATTCGAGCGCATGATTCCATGAATGGGGCGCGGATCCGCGGCCTTACAGAAGGCTCAGGCGGCGGATCCGCCGCGATTTTGTCGTTTTGTGCTTCGAAATTTGCACCTTAATTCTTAATTTTCAGTTCTGGTTTTCCTGGGAATTTTTAATATTTTTTCCAGAGTTTTATTTTCTGAGTTGTTTTGGGGATTCGAATGTTCGGTCGGATTATCAAATTTTGTCTGTGTGGCTTTCCGGATAAATTTTAGAATATGTTAAAAAGTTCGACCGGATATAAATACCCACTTTTTCCCCTGCCGGGAAATTTCCAAGTGTTGGATTTTTCCGTAGTTTAACGACGTTCTAAGTAGTGCAAGTAACGCAATGGACCCTCTAGAAGACAACAAACCTTAACTCGATTATGTGACCGTCTTGAACTGCCCTTTGAACCTTCGGGTTTGGGGCAGTACGGCGTGCCACATGTGAGGCGTTGGCTTGACCCTTCTACGGCTGGACTGTTGGTACTGAGGCACGAACTGAATGTTTTTAGACTTGTTTCATGTGTTGATCTGTATCGGGAAAACTTGGGTGTTCGATTGTTCGATCGGAAAGTTTAACATTTTCTATTTATCCGGAATGGGATACAATAATTGGAATTCACAAAAGTTATGAGATAACTAAATGAATGTTATAAACATAGCAGTTTGGTCTCACTTGATCGGTTGCCACGGAATTTTGATGTGATCAAAAGTCCGTCGCAATCACGTAGCGTACGCGGATACTCGCCGGATAAACTTAATAGACAGCCCCACTCCATAGCCCCGACCAAGTGACTGTAGGAGAACCCCGTCGCCGAAAGCATCCGTTTGGGTGCTCGCGGTAGCGGTGTTCCGCCTTGGTGCACTTCGTCGACGGTATCAGGGGTGCGGCCGCCTACTAAAGTTTGCGACGAGCATTCGATCAGTTTTTCGGGAATCTTGTTGAATTGCCCGACTTGATATTGAAAAGTGTTTTCGATAATGAGACTAAAATGCGGGGTTTATAATTGTTAGGCATGTGATGTCTAAGGAATTCATTGATCAGGCATGCGATGTCTAAGGTGGTTGCGGATTCCAACTGTTGTAGTTTTACACTTTCTTTTCTGTGACCGTAAGTGTAATATGTGATATCACCGGTTTCGTTGCTATATGTCAACGACAATTGGGATGCGCATATTTACTTACGTTGATGACATGTGATGTTATGTGTTGCTGGATATGTTATATTGGATCGTCGTGTTTGAATAGCCGGGGTTTTTTATGTGAGATGAGTGTTTTTCATTTTCATTCATGTAAAAACTTGTATGTAATATTCTTTTATTGGGGCACTTCCAGGTTGCGGAAGATGTCACCGTTTGTATATTATTTACTTTTCCGCACTAGGATAGACCCAAGGAGGAGGGCACAAGTAACCGGGTTCTGGAGTCCAGTGGGAGACCAACTCGAGGAGTCGAGTCCGGGTCTCCTAACTCCAGAATTGGTAGGGTTGCTTGCCGCTCTCGTAGGGGTCTAGGGGTGTGGGTTTGGCTATTCATCGCGACCGTGGAATCCGTGTTTTATACTGGCTCGTATTGAAAACACGGACGTCCTAGTATATCCAATATTTCATATGATTCTTCTGCTGCGATATCTGTGATGTGATCATGTGATGTTCTGTGATAGATACTGTATATAGTTTATATGATATATTATATAGATGTTACTTATGTTTTACACTCGCGCTAGCCCTGCCCCGCTCTGCCGTTAGTTACATAACCTAACGGTGCACGAGGGGACATCGAGGCGAATGCGGATGGCATAAGTGTACGTCGTATTTATCGGTGATGTTTAGGTACTTAAATGATGGGACTTCATTAATGAGATTAATGAAATAAAAGAAACCTAAGATGTTGTAGAATCGAATTTCAAAATAAAACAGGTAGCTATAGTTCTTGCTTTGCACAGCGGTATATGTGATATATCCTGCACCTTATTCGATAAGGAAAGGACCGAGATCCCTTCACCGGGAGTGACTCCTTTAGCAATAACTGGCAGATGCTACACACTCGGTTTGTCTTTTGATTGCTTTTAAGAGTTTTTGCTTTGCACAGAGATATATGTGATATATCCCGCACCTCATTCGACGAGGAAAGGACCGACGATCCCTTCACCGGGAGTGACTCCTTTAGCAAAACTAGAAAAGCCTCAAAAGCACTCCATTTCAAAATCATTTGATTCTACAACGATATCAAGTTCATTACGCAATAGGTTTTCAGAAAAACCTGTCGTAGCCCTCCGTCATTTCAGATAAGTAGTAGTTAGTATTCGTGCTATGTTTGTTGGCCTGCGTCAAGGCGTAGTGTGCGGTAGCTAACTGGTGCTTATCTGCATAAGCATATGATATGATTGGATTAGGGTAGTCGTGCGACTTTGTTGGCCTGCGTCAAGGGTCGTGCGGGTGGGTTTAATTCAATCAGGAAATGACGGGTTGAACTTGACTAGCGGACTATGGTTTGTTGGCCTGCGTCAAGGTCATAGGACGCTAGGGGCAAAATATTATCGGGAATTTCAAGTGTTGAAATTTGCAATGAGATTGCATACCTTCTATGAGATAGTTGGATCCCGATACCCGCTGCGAGTAAGAGTTACTCCTGGGAGAGTTTTGCATATTACAATTAGTCGATCAAGTAGGTGTCTAGAAAGGTGTTAACGAGGTTACGCCTCTGGGAAAACGAGGTTTACAGTAATTAGGTTCGTGCGAAAGCACGGGGGACCTCCCTCAAAGTACCGACACTGGCCTGGCTGAATGATTGGCGAACTTGTAGTGTGTAATTAATCCCGGCTAGTCTTTCCTTTTAGGGTTTGAAGGAAGATTTGATAAAAAGCAGTGGGAGCCATCCTGATTAGATAAAATAATAACCAATCTATTCTTGCAAGAGCGCACGCAGAGTGTTTTCTTCTCTCTCTCTCCAGGTAGCGACCATATCACGCCTTAATCAAGATAATAAAACGGATTATTGACCAAACCCGCTTGTTATACTGAGCTGGGGAACGTTGGTCCCGCTCCACCTTATAATTGTTATAAGACAGAGCAGGAAATTGGGGAATACCAGATTTCCCGTGCCGCCCAAACGAAGAGAGTGCATGTTGATGCATCATCTTCGGGTGTGTTCATTACAAAGAACTGTTTCTCCGTATCCTCTACGTCCTGGGTATGTGATACCAGATCAGGATCCCAGATATGTAATCTGTTACATAGGGCTACATAAAGGTAGAGAACTGAGAAACGGGTGATAAGTTTCATGAGGCAGAAAACGGGGCAAGAGTTGCATCCAAGTCTGTCGGTCACTGTCACCCTGTATTACCAATACATTGATTCTGAACGAATGTTATTAGATACCGAACCTGATATACAAAATCATATCAGTCTCTTTATTAGTAAAGAAATGATATAATTTTGTATTGATGGATAATGTTTTGAACATTTCCTATATCAAAAGTTGATCGGTTGAGGCACGTTATCTAAAAGCATTGATGTTCTAAATCAAACTACAGTTCTTAGTATATGGAACACACACAAGAGGAAGAGTTCAGAAATGAACGAATCCTTCTTGAGGTATTGTAGACTAGGTCATATCAATGCGACCCGACTGGCTGAGTTACATTTAGATGCATATTTAAATCAGTTTGAATTTACATCTTGTGAAACTCGCCAGTCATGTCACAAAGATAAGATGACCATAGCTCCGTTTACTGGAAACAGAGAAAGAGTTAATGAACTCTTGGGACTGATACATGATGATGTATGTAAGATCTCCTGTCTACACATGCCAGGACCGGTTCTTTATACTTCATTACATTCTCTGATAATCTCTCAAGATTCAGACATATGTTCCTGTTGAAACACAAGTCCGAACCTTTTAAGATATTCACAGAATATGATTTAGAAGTAGAGAACCAAAATACGGGTATATGTATTATGTCCTATGATGAGATCAAGGAGGAGAATACTTGAGCACGGAAATACTGGACTATTCTAAAAAAGAATGAGATTCTCTCTCAGCATTACTCCTCTGTATACACCATAAAACGATGGTATATCGGGGTGGAGCAGATACACCCTATTTGATAAGGTGTGCTCTATGATGAGTACTACTGAGTTACCTATTTCCTTTTGGGAGTTATGCACTTGAGAAGTTGCATACCTATTGAATAGGGTTCAAATCAAATCAGTTGCCTACCGCTTCATATGTGATATGGAAGGGGAAGAGCCCATGTCTTAAGTTAGTTAAGATTTGGGGTTGTCTGGCCTATGTCTAAAAGCAAAATCCGGACAAGCTCGAGGCAAGGTCTGTAATGTAGAACTGGAAAGGTTCCAGCTATACAAATTACAGCAGATGATTTGGTAAAACCAAATGATTCAATAGTTACCAACGAACCTCAGCCTCTCCGCCGATCTAGTAGGGTTCCTCACCCACCTGAGAGATACTTCGGTTTCTCTATGACAGTGGGAGTGAGGACTGCATCATGAGATGATGACCCAACTAGTTTCGAGCTGGCCATCAGGAGTGTGACTCTGTAAGAAAGGCTGGATGCTTAGTGATCTGAGATGGAATCCTTATACACCAACAAAGTATGGACTTTGGTTGCTATATCTGAAGGGTTAAATCCCCATCAGGAGCAAGTATATCTTGAGAAGATTACTTGGTGTAGATGGAAAAATTGAGACTTTCAAAGCTGGACATGTTAAAGGTTTTAGTCATCGACCAAGCGTGGATAATGATGAAACCTTTTCAAGTAGCTATGCTTAAGTCCATCCAGATCCTACTTGTCACGGCTACATACCATGACTGCGATATCTGGTGGTTGGGTGTCTTGACTGCTTTTCTAAATGATGATTTAGAAGAGAGAGTCTATAAGTACACAGCCAGAGGGCCTCTTAGACAGTGGGAGCAGCGGAAACGTGTGCAAGATGCTTTATAGGATTAAAGCAGGTATCGCGGAGTTGGAACATCTGTTTTGATATCTTAGTCAAAGAGTTTGACATCATCAAAATGGTAGATGAACCTTGTATAAACAAAAAAGGTAGTAGGGAGTATGGTAACGATCCTCGTAGAGTACGTGGATGACATACTCTTGATAGGGAAGGAGTTTCCTATGCTACGTTCAGTCAATCTCCGCTTATCACCATAATTCTCCATATAGGATCAAAGTGATACCTCCTAAATCCTGGATTTTGGATCTATGAGATAGATCTAAATGGATGTTAGGATACTCACTAGCTGTAGTGATATGGTATCAATCGACCCTGGGGAGAATCACTGGAATGGTTCCAAGGTGATGAAGACGACTGAATGTCAGTCACAGGAATTGTCTTTACCCTCAGTGAAGGGACGGTATGTTGGAAGAGTTCCAAGCTAGATACCGTGACATACTAGAAGATAAAGGCTGGATACATCGCTACTTAAGATGCTACCAAAGAGGCTGTTTGGGTGTATATAGGTTCATGAGATGAACTAGGTTCGTACCATTGTGTGACAATGGAAGTGTGGCTTTGGCCAGGAAACCCCTGTCCCATCAGTGATCCAGACATATTCTAAGGCAGTATCACCTGATCATGGAGATGATTCATCTCTAAGGGATCGAGGTAAGGAGAGTAGACTCAGAGGACAACACAGCGGATCCACTCACAAAGGCCTGTTCCCAGAAAGAGATTTTTATGGGATGGTTGAGTATGAGATACTACAACCACTGCTACAGATGGCCTTAGTGCAAGTGGGAGATTGTTAGTTATATGTATGCCCTAGAGGCCATTACTGTACATTGGATGTATATTGTAGTGGATGCTGGGACATATATAGGGAGGACTTTCTTGCTCGACATGATAGTATGCTATCTGGTTGATATTTACCTTAACGTGTACACTAATTGTCTCTCTATTACATGTTGGTAAAGCCCTTAGGATCTGTACTTGACTACCTGGACTATGATGCGGATCATACTAGTGGGGACATGGTAGTCCATAAGTACATCCTTCAAATTCCCTAGTCATGGGTGTATCGAGACGGGGCATCGATATACCAGAGTAGACTAGCGTATACCTTCTCGACCCATACAGATGGGCGATGGATGATCCCATATCCATCGGTGTTTGACATCAGAGATGATATACGGGTGCTCAGTAGAGACTGGGTACACTGGACGGACTCGCCGAGAACTCCCAGATGGTATTATACCTCACGTCAGATGGCAGTTCTCTGGTGACACTGGTACAGAGTAGTCTGTTGACCCGAGATCGTCATAGAGTCTCGTGTGGTTCCCACTGTGCTTTGATTTCCATCTTACCACGTCCAAGAGGGCGTGCAAAACGGTGGTTTTTGGGTACAGTCCCGAGTCACATGGAGGCAATGAGCGATAGGAGGGGATTCATCTCTCCCGGTATAGGGTTTGATGTTGCGCTGTGTTCGATTGGCTATAACAGGAAATCCCTGGCCAGGGTTGCTGAGATTTACTGGTAAGTGTTACCAGTAGTTTCTCGAATTGTTATAGAACTCATATCGACACGACTTATCGAGCTATTGGGGTCTGACGTTTACCACCCCTAGGCGAGATATGCGACATATCAGACGATCAGACCGGACTGTACGGTAGTGTTACTGGTTGGATTCACTGGAGTGTGAGCGGGCTTGCTCGTCGATCTTCAGATCGCTCAATACCCAGGTGGCCGTTACGTTTAGCAGACCGCTTGCGGCTTGTGGATGTTTGATATGATCATCATCTGCTGCCGGCGTATTGACGAGTCTTTAGAGTCCTACACAGAGGTTTCCTGGCTCAAGCGAAACGAAATACGAGTGCATATGAGATATGTGCGGGACCGAGAATGATACCAGTATGTGATACTGTATTCGATTCTCGCGATGTAACATTGATCGGTTATATGCGATATAGCCGGGTTATCGGATCAAGTGTTGATTCGATAAGTTGTTACTATTGATACCAGTCGGTTATGTGCGACATGACCGGATCATTGAATCAAGTGTTGATTTAATGATTTAATGTATAATTATATATTTGATATATTACTTTGCATTAACTAGTATCGGTTCACTTTGAATGGATTTTCTCACTTGGTTTGTGCACATTGTATATGTGATATATTTTTGTGCACTTGTATGTATCATGTTTGATGATGCATACTAACTTGGATTTGTGTAAAGATTAAACCATGGTTGTGAGAGTGGTTAGGGTTTTATTTTCCATTACTTATTTATTCATTCATTTATTTGTTTATACATTTTGGAAAATAAATGGAAAAGAGAAAAGAATGGTGGCTTTATTTGTTCTTTAGTTGAAGCTTCATGAAGCTTTGATCAAGTCAACCATTCTTATCTCATCCTTAACCCTAACCATTCCCACTAACCCTAGTTTAGTCTCTACACTTGACCATGGTTAATTTTATGATAAGAATTTATTTTCTTTTCTTTTTCAATTAACTTATCATATCTTTTTCTTCTTCTTCTTCTTTGAACTCAAGAAGAAAACCTTGAGGTCATCAATGGTGATTGATGATAAAGAGTGAGAAATCCAATTCTAAATTGAACCCACTTCCTATTTCTTCATCCTCTACCTCTTGCCAAGTAGTAGAGTGTGTTTTCTTCACAAGTTTCTTGGCTTGGTGAATTCGGAGCTTGATTTAGCGATACCTCGACGTAGATCATCTTCGGCATGAACATCGACGACCTAGCTTGCCCATTCTCCGATGAAGCCGACGCTAGAGCCCGGGAACTCATTTGGACAGCGAGGGGACTTCGTTGCGGAGCTATGGAGGTGGAGCACCGGATCTACAAAGGTTGTATTTCCGTATTCCCTTAGTTAAGTGTTAACTAGTTTGCATTTTCGTCTAGACATCTAGCTAACGATCCGTAGTCTAGGGTTTCTCGGCACCGTATTTTTGTAAATTGGCATGGTTGATGCCTTGTGAGACCTCATTAGGTTGCCTAGGAACCCTACACAAAAGTAGAGAGGGATGTGCATGATTGGCATATCACTTGCTTTGGCAATTGAGTTGATCATGAGATGTCAAGTACCACACCAGATGTTGTTCTTGAAGTAGATGCAATAAGTTGATATTATTCCAATCCTGGAGAAACAGTCGGAAGCAGTTTTAGAACATAAGTGAATGTTCTAGGGAAATGATAACGGCAGCCTCCTTTAGGAGACGGTTATCATTCCAGGCTTCCAAGGTGACATAGATGACAGAGTGACTGTCAGAGTTTTAGTTTTCCCTCTGACGAGGGGCAGTATTTTGGACAGATGGTCCAGGTGGATACTGAGGGAAGGTATGGCGCAGGATACTGATTAAGTTCAGTTGACGATACAGTCTAAGAAGTTTGGATTTGGAATTCATTTATGGGCTAGGTCCCATCAGACATCCACACACATTCTAAGACAGGTATCTTTCATTTCGGGAGATGGCTTTCTCTGCGAACTTGAGATAAAGAGAGACATAGAAAGAAACACCATAGCGGATCCACTCACTGAGGCTATTCCTCGAACGCAATAGTCTCGCAAACGAGCTTTGTGAGACTGACTAGTAGAGGAGTTGGGTGTTCAGTATTACACGGGCTGTGAGTATGCGGCATCGCAATAATTAGCCTTGAGTGCAAGTGAGAGATTGTTGGAGATAGTGCCCTCAGAGTCAATTATTGGATCACAGGCACGTGATTGCAATGATTGAGGGAGGACCTGTCCCAGTAGGGCAGTCTTACTCAAGATGATAGTATGCTATCTGGTTTATCTTTATCATCGTGTACTGCTTTAGGTGACCTTACGAGTCGCTATTACACGTTGATAGAGCCCCTAGGATTCTTGCTTGACTACCAGCAATATGAGGGTGATCATATACGTGAGAGCTGGAGTCTATAAGCACATCCTTAAAAGGTCCCTAGTCGTGGGAGTTTCGAGACAGGGCATCGATACTCCGGAGTAGACTAGTGTATACAGTCGAGACCCCGACGAGGGGCGGTGGCCGGTCTCACAAGCCACTGGTATCAGTTGGTTCACCTAAGATGTATACAGGTGCTCATTAGGTTATGAGTACACCGGACAGGACTCGCCGGGAACCTGCTAGTTGGTATTATACCTGACGTCAGATAGCAGTTCCCTGGTGACATGTGTACAGGTTAGTTCATCGACCTGAGATCGTCATTTATCTCGTGTGAGTTCCTACTGTGCTTTGATTACTACCCTACCACGCTCAAAGGAGACATGCAAACAGGTTTTAGTTGGGTACAGTGCCGAGCCACATGGAGGCAGTGAGCGGATCTGCAGTGGTTCGTCACTCCCGGTATTGGGGGTGAGGTCGCGTTGTGTCTAGGAGAGCCAGAACATGAAAAGTCCTTGGCCAAGGCAGGAGATTTGCTGGTAGGTATTCCAGTGGTATCTCAGGGTGTTCTGGGCTACACTCCGACACGACTTGTACCGCTATTAGGGGTCTGACTTTTACCAACCCCCTAGGCCCGCCATGCGATGCTCATAGACGAACGGACCGGACTGTACGGATATTGTCACTACAGGCTCAGTAGGGTGTCAGGATAAGTTCGCTCATCGACGTCCCTTTTGGTCAATACCTGGTAGCCCGTTACGTATTGGCTTATACCTCTGACTTGCTAGTGGTTAAATCCACAACCAAGGTGTTGACGAGTCTTTAGAGTCCACCACACACAGTTACTCAGGTTTCGGGCGAAACGCTGTAGAGGCCGTATGAAGATATGGCAGGGTTCGATCAGATACGTGCGGTATTGCACGGATCATGACCGGACGGTTTTTACTAGCCGGTTTTGGCTTAAGCCGGATCCTAGTATTAGATAGTGTAGTTTTGTCTCTTTGTATTTGTGTTTAGTGGGAATACTAATGCGGGCATGTATTTGCAGTAGTGGGATTTTCCAATAATTTATTACAGGATCAGTTTTCGGAAGTTGCCAGTTTGCATTCCGTTCCGACTGATTTTCTTTTATTTCTTCACGGCCGGACTTTCCGTTGGAGGGTGTTATTTGCACATTTGCAAATAACATTTTATGGAGGGGTTTCTTGCATAATTGTAGCCTCTTCATCATGAGATTCTTTTTCCTTCTTATCACTTGCATTAATTGAGATTAGATTGGATTAGAAATGATGTGAGGTTTGCTTTGGATGTGGTCACCTCTCTTATTTTCCTACACTCACCTCCCTTCATGTTTTGATTCTTTTTCCCTCCACCATTTTGGAAGATAAGGGGGCCGGCCACTTCAAGAGGAAGGAGTGAGGGGATTTTATTTTGGTGGAGAAAATGCTCATCTCATTATGCTTGCTACCTAAATTCCTAAGAACATTTTCCTTAGTTGCTTTCTTCACTTCCACCACATCATGGCAACCTCATAACCCCATAAGAGACAAGCTTCTACACTATTCTACAGCAAATCTTGGACGCGTCGGCTAGCCAACTTCGCGCCCGAGTTGCCTCGGTCCAGAGGTAGGAGCTCGTAAAAGTATTCGGCTACGTGGTGCCCTTTCCGACGAGGACGTGACGGACGGAGATTCCGCAGGAGATCGGAGTGGAGACGAAGACCGAAGGACACGGATCGCTTGGTATGCTTCTCTACTCTTATTTTAGTTTGCTAGTTGCTAGGTTAATGGCCCGATCCGGGATAAAAGTGCGCGGTGGTGCCGGTTTGCTAGTTTGCAAAATTTTTGTTTCCGCGTTTCCGGCGTCGGATCGACGGCCGGGGCGCCGCCGCGGACTTACAACCATCCCGAACCACATGGAGGCAGTGGTCGACTGTTAGGGATTCATCTCTGCTGGTATTAGGAGTCGATGTCGCGCTATGTTCGTTTGGCTATCACCAGAAATCCGTGGCCACGGTGGGTGAGATTTACTGATAGTTGATCAGTAGTATCTTAGTTGGTGATGAGCTTGACTCAGACACGGCTTATCGGGTTACTAGGGGTTTGACGTTATCCATCCCCTAGATCCGATATACGATACTCTTTAACGAAGAGACCGGACTATACGGAGATTGTCACATTCAGGCCCAGTAGGGTAAAGACGCACTTGATAGTCGACCCCCCTTTCGACAAGTACATTGGTAGCCGTTACGTACAGCTAGTGCTGCTGACATGCTTGTGGTTAAACCCACTGCCAGCGTATTTAGAGTCCCACACAAAGGGTTTTCCCGGTTCAGGCGTCTGATGTAGGAGCCGTAGGTTGCTACGTGAAGGGGGTCCGATTAAATACGTGTACCCGACACCGATTTTAATCGGACGGTTGATTATACTAGCCGGCTTAGGATTAAGCAGGATTATTAAATCAAGTTTTGATTTAATAATTTATATATGTATTTCGATACATGTATTTTAGTATTATTGTTCACTATTCATTTTCTCTCTTTGGTGCTATTTGTATTTTTATACGGATACGCGTATGCGTAGCGATACATATACCAGGTGAAGCATTCTGTATTTATACGGGAATGCTTCTAAAAGAAAGACACATCACATTTATTTTTCTATTTTAGAAAAATAAATAGATGAGGTGGAAAGTGAAACAATGAAGCATGGCTACAACATGTTGAGAGGTATGGCTGTAACGCCTTAGATTTCGGTTAGAGTTAGTTTAGACGTTAATGCGGGTTTACTGTAAGATGTTTACCAATTCGGGTTCCTCACATTTTATAACATTTGATTAACAATTTATTATTATTTGTTATGGGTATGCACACACTTGTGCACGTAAATGTGAGGGTTTGTTTGTGCTAATCTTGATCTTAGCAACCTTGACACTTAACCTAATCTAATCTTTGCTTTAATCCTTTACCTTAACGCTGATCCAATCCTTAACCTAAACCCCAGATCTTTTGTGTGAGAGAGAAGATATTTTCTTTTAGAGTGATGAGGTGTGTGTGAAGGCATTAATGAGGAGTTAATGCATTGGTTACACTCGCCTCTAACCTCACCCTACACTCACCTCCCTCTCTCTTATCGTCAAACACTCTCTCATTTATTCTATCTCTTTTATTCTCTCATATCTCTCACCTCATAACTGAACACTCTCATTTCCTACACCAAAACCTTCACAAACTTCATAAATCTCACAAAAATCACATCTTTGATCACCTTTTACCTCTTGGATGCCTTGGAGCATGCAAAGCTTGGATCTTTGAGTTCTTTTCAGTAGGTAATGATCTCTATCTGTTGTTTATGTTGTTTTTGTGTAGCTTAGCATGTTAGTTTTAGTTTAGATTGTTTAAAGTTGAGTTATGTGCAAATACCGAATTTTTTAGTGTCATATATGACATCTGTGATATGCTGTGACCCGGAAATTTTACTAGAAAACCAAACAATATAGTTGTGTTATACCTGAGACCATAGGGCTTCACCTGGAGCATGAACCCCTAGATCTCGGACTCGGCCGGCAGCTAGAAGAGGAATTCCGGCGACGTCGGGTTTTCTGGGGAGTTGGGGTTTGGGTTTTTTTGGGTAGGTCTATGCTGTGTTTTGGGGGTGTGTTTGGTTCTGTTTGATTGTTTAATTTTCTCAGTATGCAAAATCTGGGATCACCTAGGTAGTTTCTTGTGTTTCGTTTAAGCGCGATACGTTATACGGCACGGATCGTGCACTTTGTGTGATTTTGCTCTTAGGTTGTTTTCGTCGTGTCGCTATGCACGTTAGCCACAATACGAACACTTAAGAGTATGTTTTGTGTAGTTGCGTCGGTCAAATGTAGTTTATACGTGTTTTGGTTCTATTATTAATATATACTTGCTTTATTGTTTTAATGTTGTAGGTTCGCAGGCGGGGACTTCGGACACTGATACAAAGGGAAAACAGGTTGCGGGCTTCACTTAGCCAGGAGCGTTGGTGAGTAGATTTAAATCCACAGGGGAATCGCCCGCATAGCGTTACGCGTCTGGGCTAGAAATTACTTGACTTGTCGTATATTCTATTTCATATTTAGAATTACGCATTCACCCTACTGCTTAGTTAATTGTTGTGCTTGGACTACTATCCTTAGGACACCGCACTATTATTGATGGCTCTTGTTGCATGAGCACTGATTGTATGCCACACACACCGTCAATAATTTCCATGTCATGCACAACCCACATATAGAAATGATATTGTTTGGTTAGGGACATTGAGACATTGATTCATATTTCTTTATGCATATGACATATAGCATACCATTATACCTACATTCTTCCACATATGCCTTAACATGCTTACATGCTAGTTACCAGTATACCTATAGGGTATTGTACCATTAGCGATAGGTATATATACACATAATGACATAGCTACATGTATACCTTGCATACATACTTCACTTATACCTGGAGGGTATATTACATCATTACTGATAGGTAGGTACATATACATTGCTATACCTTTATGTTACACATATATCTGGCTATAGCTACATATTTACCTTTATTTGATGTTATGTAGAATTGGTTAAATTAGGAAATCACATGATTTATATATTAACTTGTTGCAGTTACATAGCGGATTATCCTTTATATGCTTGCATTTCAGTTTTATGTTGCATATATTATATTCATGGATTTTCGCATTGAGATATGGATTTTTCATGAATTATGCAAGTATTTCATATTCTTTACTTGATATTTGGATGCATCCACTCTGAGATTTGTTTTAAACCGTTACGTGGATCACGGGAGTCGATACCGGACACTTACGATTCGAGGAACATATATACCGATACGTGGATCACGGGTGTCGATACCGGACACTTACAATTCGAGGAACGTATAAATATGAGAAAGACCGATACGTGGATTACGGGTGTCGATACCAGACTCTTACGATTCGAGGAACGTATAGATTTGAGTATTTCATTTTAGCATTGAGATGTGGATTTTTCATGAATTATGCAAGTATTTCATATTCTTTACTTGATATTTGGATGCATCCACTCTGAGATTTGTTTTAAACCGATACATGGATCATGGGTGTCGATACCGGACACTTACGATTCGAGGAACGTATATACCAATACGTGGATCACGGGTGTCGATACCGGACACTTACGATTCGAGGAACGTATAAATATGAGAAAGGCCGATACGTGGATCACGGGTGTCAATACCGGACACTTACGATTCGAGGAACGTATAGATTTGAGTATTTCTGTGTCGATGTTTGATACATTGTTTTCATGATATTTTTACTTCTAAGTATCTATAATAGTGGAATGGGACGCAGTTATTTATATATATATATATATATTAGTGGAATGGGACGCTAATATATATGTATACATATAAATTCATATACTTCATCATATTTATTCATGCAAACATACCTAGGATATAAGAGATTCACTTGATATTGGATTAGGGCATTTGAGATTACTTGATATTGTATATAAAGGATATATGAGATTCACTTGATTTTGTACATTCAGGATATATGAGATCTATTCGATATTGTACATTAAGGATTTGTGAGACTTATATGATATGAGAGCCAATTTGGGGGCTGATTTGAGGAATTGGGATTTGGATTGACTTGATGGATTTTGATTCTACCACAATGTCAGGATTCCGTGGAAATGACACATTTCATTCCATACTTCACATATTTATATGCATTGCTTCATGTGTTAGTACCTGTTAGAGTATCTTTCATGACTGTTGTATATATACATTTTCATATCATTATTGCATGATTATTGCATACCGATTGTCAAATTATTGCTTCATGTAGTTGTAGTAACCGCTAGTGTACTTTTCATGATTATTGCATTCATATGAATTTTATTGCTATTAATTGCATCTGTTCGATTCGCGATGTACGTGCATACTTGCGATTATCTGCATATGTTATTACTATTCACGAGTTGGCAACTCACCCCCGTTGTGCCACAGTTTGTTTTGCAGGTTGTTCCCCAGAGTAGTCGAGGCAGGCTATTCATTTATCTTATCATCTTCTGCTGCGAATACCGCATTGGCTCACAGTGTGCAGTTTTGCTTTAGGTGGGTTTTGTGGTTATTCATTGTCGTATTGTATATTCGTTGTATTCTTGTACTCTCCATCAACTACTTTGTTGTTTGACTTAGAGACTTGGTGTGAGGACGATATTGTATATTATGTTGTGACTTGGTTGTTTTTTTTTACAGTTTCCTCTTTATCTTCTTTTATTTCTTCGCTACGGCATCGTATATCGGTTGTGGTGGTTGTTTTCCTCCTTTGGGCGTGTTTTGCTCTCGTTTGGGGATGCTTTACTTATATTTATGTTGTACCCATTTTTAGGGTAAGTTTTTACAAAGGAGGTGCTGCCAAATTTTTAAAGATAATAAATTGGACTTTTAAAGAATTTGGGAAGAGATTTCAAATGTTTCAAAACTTCTATTACCAATTCTTACTAATTTTGATGGTTTAGATTGCTGGGTTTTCGGCTTACTTAAATTGCGTTACGCCTGTAGACGTTGCGTAGTTTAAGGGCCATCACGTGCCAATTTCGGGTCGTGACAAAGTTGGTATCAGAGCGCTCGGTTTTACCTTTCGGAGTGTAGGATGACCTTTGTATGATGGAGTAGGTAGCTTAAAGTAGAGTAACGTAGTGTGTGTATGTCCGCGGCATACTCACGATGCGGTACTCCGCCTAAAGTGACCTAAGTACAAATTGCTTGAAATTCCTTCCTTGATGATTCATTTCCTTGTGATTCGATTTCCGTGTTCTAATCGAATCTTATTTCCATTAATAACCTTTGCCGCCGATGACTATGGGGACTCAGAGTGATGCAGCGAGGGCCGAGGTCAGGATTGACTCGGGTGGGACGAGAACTGACCAGGATGGCGCGCTCGTTGCATAGGAGCATAAGGATCCGCTTTCGACAGATAGTATCGCTAGGCTTGTGGCAGAGATGCAGGACATGCGCCAGACGATGAGTTCATTGGTTGAGGCCATTCGAACTATCACGACCCGAAAGTACAGAACGTGACCGGCACTTAGATTACGAAGCGTCTAGAGGCGCCACGTAACCTAAGTAAGCCAAAGCCTAGAAATCTAAACCATAAAAAAGAAGAAGAAGAAAAAGAAAACAAGTTTAAAAGCATCAACAAATTTTCCCAAAAATTTCGGCAGAGTCTCCTCTGTAAAAACTGGCCCCAAACGGGTACAACAAGTATAATATACAAAAACAATAAAAAGCATCCCCACATGGGTGCTAGCTCAACGCCAACAGGCGGAAACAACCACAATAAGCACAATAGTATACAACGCCAAAGGGCGAGGCTCAAAACTCAAAAGAAAACAATCCACCAAATCAGAATAATACGTGCGCGACTCTAAGGTCGAAATAAATAAATGGTCCAGTAATCTATCAAATAATACAAGTTTGGTTGATGGAGCTTTCTAGATACAAATGAAATAATAAAAATACAACGGCGGTTCAGATACAAATGAACCAACCTACCGTGCAAATCACCCGGAATGAAAATGATGTGCCAGCAACTGCCAAGGGACCCTGTACATCAACCTGTAGTAAAATTTGGCACAACGGGGGTGAGTTGCCAACTCGTGAGTAGAAGACATCTACGAAAAGAAATCGAATGCACGACGCTATCCTAGGTCATAATAATATACTAATCTACTACTAGTCATCAAGTAAGACAGGATAATAAGCTACGTGTAAATGCAGATACTCCATGCTCATGTCAGTACCTCGAGTAATAGTATGTCATGTGAATGAATATGCATGCAATATGACTGTAAAACAATCAATCCCGAAATCTAGATGTATCTGTATAAAGAAGATCTTTTGCTTTTATCATGGTAAAGAGTGTATAGAAATCTGAAACATCAACGATGAAATCCATGGAAATCCGTATCAAGCATCGACACAAAACACGTAAATCTCAAATCTCAATACCTCATAATCTCAATGTCTCATAGTCTCAATATCTCGGGCTCCGTCAGTCCGGATCGGCCCATATCATCAAATCTCACGACAACGGTCGGTATCCTCTGGAAATCCGCCGCGCCAGACATCACCGGTAGGTAGTCCTTCCCCTGCCAGGCTCATCGTCTACAACTCGATCTTCTTGCCCTGGGGTACCATACCGGGCCCACCATATACCCGAGACGGTTCATCCACTCCTCGAATCGGGTCTCGAAATCCAACAGAAAACATGAAATCTCATGGTGGACGACACATACATCATGAGAAAACCGCATCTTATATTTTAAAAAGAGAGGAGGAGAGAGAAAGAAGCTTTTATATATTCTTGCGGTTTTCCCCAAAAATCCAGAAATCTCATAGAAACCCCAAATCTAAAAATCATGAGTAAGTATATGATAAGTGTCGGCATATGCCCATAATACTGCATGATAACATGAAAATATGAAAGCATGAATGTCTAAGTAATAAATACCATGTCTATACTAACATCAGAGAGTAATCACAATATTATATCGGTCTAGTTGTTAACTGATTCTATCAATAAAGATAATATGATCTAAAGTGTACGTGATATAGCAATTACCGATGATGATGTGTGTGAGCCGGCAAATAAGTGTGTGTGGAATATGCGTATCATCGGTAATGGTGCTGGTGTCCTAACAGGCAAAGTTTTATGCTGATTATAGAAGCCTATATATGAACATGCACATTATGATTACGGTATGAAAGTAAAGACAGATGTGTGTTACCCACCCATTTGATATACAAATATAACTACCAATGTAAGACTCGAACCTAAACTAGTGTCCATCTAACCCCCTAAGGAAAACTAAACCTAAGAACTAGTCGATAAGAAGTAGGAGTACACCTAAAGTCTGAGTCCATATCTCTAATAGTCGGTGATCCAGCTTCAATAGCGTCACGTACATAGTACGACCTCCTCAAATCAAGAGTGCGGATCAATCATCACATCTATGCCTCGTACGGAAAAATCCATCGTACGGCATCCCAATATCGGGGTACGGGTCAAATATCACCTACGTGTCTCATTATTCGTATAATATCATCATCAACACATGTCATGATCAAGGTGCTATGCTGTAATCGCATACATCAATTATATAACATTGCCATCATAAATATACCTCATTAATATATCCTCAGAAATATCATGTCATATGTATCATATTGTGATTATGTCATACTCATATCATATCGTCATCAAGTCACACCTATATGATATCGACATCAGGTCACACCTATATGACGTCGTAATCAAGTCATATATATATCATATCGTGATCAGTCACAAGTTACAGTTCGGGTTCTATTTTAGAGTCCCATGTACCTCAATGTCATCACTACTCATTATAATTTATGTATACATGTTCATTATCTCATTCTCTAATGATCCGCCAACACTTTAATACAACTGTATAGCCAAGAATCACGGCATCAAGCCCAGTTATACTGTTTCATTCCCGTGTATCTTATCACATCAATGTATCCCATATACGTGTTGTGTATATATATACACACCTATACCTAGTCCTATATATATATACACATACACGTATACACCATGTCGAGTTCAGTGTGTGCGTGTGTGTGTTTCTACCTGAAACCTACGAATCTCTTCCAAGGTATTCATCCTCTGGTATGGTCTTCCTAAATCAGTCTAGTCCAGCCTAGGGTCATTACAAGGGTCCTACTCATTAAGAATCTAGGGTCACATCTGATTTCCTAATGACAATAAGTATTATTCATATTC
Source organism: Agapanthus africanus (assembly GCA_030015575.1). NCBI lineage: Eukaryota > Viridiplantae > Streptophyta > Magnoliopsida > Asparagales > Amaryllidaceae > Agapanthus > Agapanthus africanus. Next base: position 63,839,316 of record JASDDO010000029.1, read on the forward strand.
TACGTTGCGGGGGTGCTAAACGCCATCCACCCGACTTCCCCCCGTAGATATACATCTACTCACCTGGTCCATGTCTGCCGAAGACAGTGTCGCCATCCTCCTCTTCATCGCCCGCAGTCCACGTGAGGGGTACCTAAACGCAAACATATAAATAGTATCGTAAACTGAATCACATACAAAAGTCAAAACGACGTAAGGAACAAGCATAGGTTAAAACCCATGTCCCGTCCACGCAAAAGAACCAAATATCGCTCGATATCGGCGTACAAACTCCGATGGATCGAGATAACATGAACAAATAACTCATAGTTTTAAAACTCATTACTTATATTATAAAACATGATTTAATTCATCGAAACACTAAAATCTATCAAATCGCCCGATTTCGTAAAACCCGAAAATGCCAATTTACAGTTTTTCTTCAAAACTTGACATTTAGATGAAACCAATGGTCATAAAACTCATTAAATAGCCTAACTATATTATAGAAACCATTACTATATTTTTATTACACAAATATGTATGGATTTGGAATTTCTAGTTTGCAACATTTATCAATTTTCAACATCTTACAAGCCAAATTCCACAATTTCACAACAAACTTGATTTTGCATGAGTTAATATATTAAACTACAATTCATGATGATAATGATATAATGAAACCATAATTTATATTTTTAATCTCATTTATTAAGGAATTTCCAAAATCAAGTTTACAAAAATAGCATTTTATTAGTATTTTCCAATTATCAAAAGAAACTAGTGATCAAACTAAGTTTTTCTTTCCATTAACATGCTAATATTCTCACTAAGATTACAATCTAATGATAGCAACCTTAATTAGAATTTTATATTACCCACATATACATTTTAAAAAAAAACTAGTTAGCTAAATAGCATAATTAAAACAATTTGAATAAACAAATTATTATACAACAACCATGCAAGATTTTTCCACTCAAAAAAATGTTAAACTAGCTATTGTAACCTTATTTACTTAATAAAAACCACCACTTGAATTTACAAACCCTAACTTGAATTTTAAAATTTGCAACTAGAATTAATTTAATAAATCTAATTATGCTTTAAAAGAAACATCTAATAGAAATAAATCAAAAGAGAAAGATTTATACCTCCACAACATAAAGTCCAAACATGAAAATGAGCCTCCAAAATGCATGCTTTCCCACTCCAAAATCCATGTAAAGAAGAGCAAAGAATAAAGGGTAGGAATTTATTAGGATTTTGTGCATTTTTTATTGAATTTTGGAGAATTTTTGATGATTTTTGGAGTTAAAATAAAATTGGAAAATGGTGGGGATGCCATGGGGGTGAGGCCGGCCAAGTTTGGGAGGTGAGGGAGAGAAAGAAATGAGTGAGGAGTTGTGTAGAAGTTTCCCCCAAAATATCACTTCATTATGTCTTTTCATTACTTTACTTAATTTCTTTTCTAAAACAACTCAAGAAAACTCTAGAATTTTGGAAAAATTTGCAAATAAATTTTGCATGAAACACACTAAATTCTAATATGCCATGGTTCATTTTTACAAATTAAAACCATTCAATTTGTAGTTTACACCAATTTAGTGTAAAAATAAAGCTTATGTTAATATTTAAAACAATTAATTTAGGAAAAATATTTAACTAAACTAAAAATTTATAAGTGACTAAATAAACACCATTTACTAGTAATAACATAATTAAAATAGGTATTTCTAAATTTATAGTGAAAAATAATTACGGTTTTGTTTTACGAAAAATACGTTTTACTTTACCGAAAATCCTAGAATTCACTTAAATTTTTTTTATTTATTTAATTATTTTTAAAATGTTACAATCTTCCCCTCTTTAAGAAATCCGGTCCCCGAATTTAAATTAAAACTCCCCCTCCAAATACTAAAATATTTAGCAAAGCACTCAAATCGTCGGGGCTCCGAAATCCTCAATACATAACTAAAATCAACTCCGTCAAGCATAACGCAATCATCGGAGTTATGACGAGAATAAAATATCAAAACCCAATATGAAAACCAACATAATATACATCAATCTATAACTTATATATAGTGCGCATCATAGTAAAACCGTCCAAATATCTGGATAAAGAAATATGCAAAAACCCCTTTTGAAAATCGCCTTGTGATGCACGTGTCACGGCATAAGTAGCGGACGTTTATTTAAAAAAATATATCTATATATATATATATATATCTTTTATTTAACATACACGTCCCGCCTGGTTACTAAATTAAATAATAATGATTATGAAAACATACTGCTCAAACTGAAATCAATCACAATCACATCATAAAAATATCATGTGCGTCCGGTGCGCACTGAAATCGAAACCAAATACAGATACCACGAATACACGCAAAAAAAAAAAAATAAGTGCAACAGGTGTGCACCAAAAACATCCGTCAAGTGCAACGGGCATGCACGACTCAATATCAGGTGCATCTAATCTGCACAAAACCCCGATTTAGTGCATCTGGTATGCACAAAATCGCATCAAGTGCGCCAAGTATGCGCAAGAATCCTAATCAGGTGCACATGGTGCACGAAAACATACATCGAATATCGAAATCGAAATCACAGTACAAAAATGCATGAAAACTAGGTCGAAACATATGTCAAAATCATGTGTAACCCCTATGCACGAAATCAAATCAAAAATCTCAAAATATATAAAACCAAATCAAGTGTACTGGGTGTGTACTAAACAACATCAATACAACTGATATATGAAACACAAATAGAATGTAATGAAGGTACACACATGGAATACCAATCGTAGAACAAAGTCCTCAAAATACCAAAATCCAATCAACTAAAATATGAAATTTAAATCACTAAATCACAATCGTAAACACTATCGTCAATGTGCGCCTCTTTCCTCTGATGTCGATTGCTTCGAACTTGCCTCTTCGTAGCTGTGCTGACTGCGCTACTAACGGCAATACACATATCTAGAGTCTCCCACGTAGTCGATCCCTTCACTTGATATCCAGACTACATTAAACTTTTCGATCGATCCATCAAAATCCCATAATTCCCCGAGAGCTCAACACTCAAGTACAGTTTAAAAATATCCGGTACATAACCCAGCATCGATGGTCCAGCCGTAGAAGGGCAAACCCAAGCCTCACTAATGGCACCGTGGAACTGCCGTAAACCCTAAGGTTCAAGGGCGTTCTCGTGGTCATTATGTCGAGTTAGGGTTTCATTCTTCTAGAGGGTCCATCGAAATACCTGCATGTTCTTCCGAATACCTTAAACTTGGAAAAATGGTTTTCTGATAATCGTTCGAACCCTTTAACTTCGTCTGGACGGCATGTGAATACCCTCTATCCGCACGCTAAACAATGCTTCAATCCTCAAGAATAACCAATACTCTAATGGTTATCGCATTCGAACCGCAGCTCCCTCTGCCTGTGCGCCCGTGGTAACAGAAACCACCCTCCGACATCGACGAAGATAGATCAAAGGAACGAATGAAATACGGTGCAAACAAATGTACATCCTAAGGTTCCTTAAGCAGAGTAGCGTATCGTACGTATGCCGCGGATCATACCAACGGTACGTCACTCTACCTAAGTCACCTACTCCATCAACCAAGGGTCACCTAGACTTATACAAGGTTAAACCTAGCGCTCTGATACCAACTTTGTCATGAGCCGAAAGTACGGAACGTGACCGGCACTTAGATTATGAAGCGTCTAGAGGCGCCACGTAACCTAAGTAAGCCGAAGCCCAGAAATCTAAACCATAAAAATGAAGAAGAAGAAAAAGAAAACAAGTTTAAAAGCATCAGCAAATTTTCCCAAAAATTTCGGCAGAGTCTCCTCTGTAAAAACTGGCCCCAAACGGGTACAACAAGTATAATATACATAAACTATAAAAAGCATCCCCACATGGGTGCTAGCTCAACGCCAACAGGCGGAAACAACCACAATAAGCACAATAGTGTACAACGCCAAAGGGCGAGGCTCAAAACTAAAAAGAAAACAATCCACCAAATCAGAATAATACGTGCGCGACTCTAAGGTCGAAATAAATAAATGGTCCAGTAATCTATCAAATAATATAAGTTTGGTTGATGGAGCTTTCTAGATACAAATGAAATAATAAAAATACAACGGCGGTTCAGATACAAATGAACCAACCTACCGTGCAAATCACCCGGAATGAAAATGATGTGCCAGCAACTGCCAAGGGACCCTGTACATCAACCTGTAATAAAATTTGGCACAACGGGGGTGAGTTGCCAACTCGTGAGTAGAAGACATCTACGAAAAGAAATCGAATGCACGACGCTATCCTAGGTCATAATAATATACTAATCTACTACTAGTCATCAAGTAAGACAGGCTAATAAGCTACGTGTAAATGCAGATACTCCATGCTCATGTCTGTACCTCAAGTAATAGTATGTCATGTGAATGAATATGCATGCAATATGACTGTAAAACAATCAATCCCGAAATCTAGATGTATCTGTATAAAGAAGATCTTTAGCTTTTATCATGGTAAAGAGTGTATAGAAATCTGAAACATCAACGATGAAATCCATGGAAATCCGTGTCAGGCATCGACACAAAACACGTATATCTCAAATCTCAATACCTCATAATCTCAATGTCTCATAGTCTCAATATCTCGGGCTCCGTCAGTCCGGATCGGCCCATATCATCAAATCTCACGACAACGGTCGGTATCCTCCGGATATCCGCCGCGCCAGACATCACCGGTAGGTAGTCCTTCCTCTGCCAGGCTCATCGTCTACAACTCGATCTTCTTGCCCCGGGATACCATACCGGGCCCACCATGTACCCGAGACGGTTCATCCACTTCTCGAATCGGGTCTCGAAATCCAACAGAAAACATGAAATCTCATGGTGGACGACACATACATCATGAGAAAACCGCATCTTATATTTTAAAAAGAGAGGAGGAGAGAGAGAGAAGCTTTTATATATTCTTGCGGTTTTCCCCAAAAATCCAGAAATCTCATAGAAACCCCAAATCTCAAAATCATGAGTAAGTATATGATAAGTGTCGGCATATGCCCATAATACTGCATGATAACATGAAAATATGAATGCATGAATGTCTAAGTAATAAATACCATGTCTATAGTAACATAAGATAGTAATCACAATATTATATCGGTCTAGTTGTTAACTGATTCTATCAATAAAGATAATATGATCTAAAGTGTACATGACATAGCAATTACCGATGATGATGTGTGTGAGCCGGCAAATAAGTGTGCGTGGAATATGCGCATCATCGGTAATGGTACTGGTGTCCTAACAGGCAAAGTTTTATGCTGATTATAGAAACATATATATGAACATGCACATTATGATTACGGTATGAAAGTAAAGACAGATGTGTGTTACCCACCCATTTGATACACAAATATAACTACCACTGTAAGACTCGAACCTAAACTAGTGTCCATTTAACCCCCTAAGGAAATCTAAACCTAAGAACTAGTCGATAAGAAGTAGGAGTACACCTAAAGTCTGAGTCCATATCTCTAATAATCGGCTATCCAGCCTCAATAGCGTCACGTACATAGTACGACCTCCTCAAATCAAGAGTGCGGATCAATCATCACATCTATGCCTCGTACGGTAAAATCCATCGTACGGCATCCCAATATCGGGGTACGGGTCAAATATCACCTACGTGTCTCATTATTCGTATAATATCATCATCAACACATGTCATGATCAAGGTGCTATGCTGTAATCGCATACATCAATTATATAACATTGCCATCATAAATATACCTCATTAATTTATCCTCAGAAATATCATATCATATGTATCATATTGTGATTAAGTCATACTGATATCATATCGTCATCAAGTCACACCTATATGATATCGACATCAGGTCACACCTATATGACGTCGTAATCAAGTCATATATATATCATATTGTGATCAGTCACAAGTTACAGTTCGGGTTCTATTTTAGAGTCTCATGTACCTCAATGTCATCACTACTCATTATAATTTATGTATACATGTTCATTATCTCATTCTCTAATGATCCGCCAACACTTTAATACAACTGTATAGCCAAGAATCACGGCATCAAGCCCAGTTATACTGTTTCATTCCCGTGTATCTTATCACATCAATGTATCCCATATACGTGTTGTGTGTGTGTGTATATATATATATATATATATACACACCTATACCTAGTTCTATATATATATAGACATACACGTATACACCATGTCGAGTTTCAGTGTGTGCGTGTGTGTGTTTCTACCTGAAACATACGAATCTCTTTCAAGGTATTCATCCTCTGGTATGGTCTTCCTAAATCAGTCTAGTCCAGCCTAAGGTCATTACTAGGGTCCTACTCATTAAGAATCTAGGGTCACATCTGGTTTCCTAATGACAATAAGTACTATTCCTATTCTACGTTGCGGGGGTGCTAAACGCCATCCACCCGACTTCCCCCCGTAGATATACATCTACTCACCTGGTCCATGTCTGCCGAAGACGGTGTCGCCATCCTCCTCTTCATCGCCCGCAGTCCACATGAGGGGTACCTAAACGCAAACATATAAATAGTATCGTAAACTGAATCATATACAAAAGTCAAAACGACGCAAGTAACAAGCATAGGTTAAAACCCATATCCCGTCTACGCAAAAGAACCAAATATCGCTCGATATCGGCGTACAAACTCCGATGGATCGAGATAACATGAACAAATAACTCATAGTTTTAAAACTCATTACTTATATTATTAAACATGATTTAATTCATCGAAACACTAAAATCCATCAAATCGCCCGTTTTCGTAAAACCCGAAAATGCCAATTTACAGTTTTTCTTCAAAACTTGACATTTAGATGAAACCAATGGTCATAAAATACATTAAATAGCCTAACTAGATTATAGAAACCATTACTATATTTTTATTACACAAATATGTATGGATTTGGAATTTCTAGTTTGCAACCTTTATCAATTTTCAACATCTTACAAGCCAAATTCCACAATTTCACAACAAACTTGATTTTGCATGAGTTAATGTATTAAACTACAATTCATGATGATAATGATATAATGAAACCATAATTTATATTTTTAATCTCATTTATTTAGGAATTTCCAAAATCTAGTTTACAAAAATAGCATTTTATTAGTATTTTCCAATTATCAAAAGAAACTAGTGATCAAACTAAGTTTTTCTTTCCATTAACTTGCTAATATTCTCACTAAGATTACAATCTAATTATAGCAACCATAATTAGAATTTTATATTACCCACATATACATTTTATAAAAAAACTAGTTAGCTAAATAGCATAATTAAAACAATTTGAATAAACAAATTATTATACAACAACCATGAAAGATTTTTCCACTCAAAAAAATGTTAAACTAGCTATTGTAACCTTATTTAATTAATAAAAACCACCACTTGAATTTACAAAGCCTAACTTGAATTTTAAAATTTGCAACTAGAATTAATTTAATAAATCTAATTATGCTTTAAAAGAAACATCTAATAGAAATAAATCAAAAGAGAAAGATTTATACCTCCACAACATAAAGTACAAACATGAAAATGAGCCTCCAAAATGCATGCTTTCCCACTCCATAATCCATTTAAAGAAGAGCAAAGAATAAAGGGTAGGAATTTATTAGAATTTTGTGCATTTTTTATTGAATTTTGGAGATTTTTTGATGATTTTTGGAGTTAAAATAAAATTGGAAAATGGGGGGCTGCCATGGGGGTGAGGCCGGCCAAGTTTGGGAGGTGAGGGAGAGAAAGAAATGAGTGAGGAGTTGTGTAGAAGTTTCCCCCAAAATATCACTTCATTATGTCTTTTCATTACTTTACTTAATTTCTTTTTATTTCTTTTCTAAAACAACTCAAGAAAACTCTAGAATTTTGGAAAAATTTGCAAATAAATTTTGCATGAAACACACTAAATTCTAATATTCTATGGTTCATTTTTACAAATTAAAACCATTCAATTTGTAGTTTACACCAATTTAGTGTAAAAATAAAACTTATGTTAATATTTAAAACAATTAATTTAGGAAAAATATTTAACTAAACTAAAAATTTATAAGTGACTAAATAAACACCATTTACTAGTAATAACATAATTAAAATAGGTATTTCTAAATTTATAGTGAAAAATAATTACGGTTTTGTTTTACGAAAAATACGTTTTACTTTACTGAAAATCCTAGAATTCACTTAAACAAATTTTATTTATTTAATTATTTTTAAAATGTTACACGAACGCAGCGACAGGAGGTTGTCACCCTTGTTACCCAGTTGTTCCTTGTAATCAGCATGCAGCATTCCGTCACCTACATGCACCAGTGGATGCAGCCCCAGTTGACAAGACACGTATTTCAGAGACTTTGGAAGTTCCGGAACAGAGGAGGGCTCGTACAGGTGTACCAGCCCAGAGACAGAGGCTTAGGCGTCGAGACAGATTTCGTGCCTGTCGCGGTGTTAGTGTATATGACCTAGAGGCCATTACTGTATCATACTAGTTTGTATATTACTTAATGGAAGCTTGGGATATTCACAGTTGTATATACAATCTTGCTCAAAATAGTAGTATGCTACTTGGTTTGTTTCTACTTCAATGTGTACATGTGTTTATTTTATTATATCACCTATACGCATTAGTGGAGCCCTTAGGATCTTTGCTTGATTACCAGCGTTGTGATGGCAGTCACACTCGTGGGGGCTGGGTAATCCATAAGCACATCCTTATACAGGTCCCTAGTCACAGGACTATCGAGACAGGGCATCGATACTCTGGAGAAGACTAGCGTATGCGCTTCTCATCCCAGTGTGGGAGGCGGTCTGTCCGACAGCCGTCAGTACGTCGAGCTTGAGATAGTATGCGGGTGCTCGTTAGGTTACGAGTACACTGGACAGGACTCGTCGGGAACTGATTGGTTGGTATTATACCTATCGTCAGCTATCAGTTTCCAGGTGACATGAGTACAGCTTAGTCCGCTGACTTGAAACTGTCACTTCGCCTCGAGTGTGTTCCCACTGTACTTTGATTACTACCCTACCATGGTTCAAAGGAGTCGTGCAAACAGGTATTTTTTGGGTGCAGTCCCGAAGCACTTGGAGGCAGTGACGGTTAAACAGGATTCGTCTCTCCGGTATTGGGGGTTGACATCGCGCTGTGTCTAGGAGAGCCATTACACGAGTAGTCCCTGGCTAGGGCAAGCGAGATATACTGGTAGATTTCCAGTTTATCTCAGTGTGTTCTGGGCTTTACTCCGACACGACTTGTACCGCTATTAGGGGACTGACGTTTACCGCCCCCTAGGCCAGCCATACGATGTATCAGACGAACAGACCGGACTGTACGGAGACTGTCACATTCAGGCTCAGTAGGAGTTCAGATGGGTTTCACCTCGTCAGTCTTGTTGTCAGCATCTACCTGGGGACCATTACGCACAGCTAGTGCCGCTTGCGGTCTGTGGTTAAACCCACTGCCAGCGTTGTGTCAAGTCTTTAGAGTCCCACACAGAAAGCTATTCGCCTTTAGGCAAAAGAGTAGAGGTCGCATGGTTTTGCGACAGGTCGCATGGTTTTGCGATAGGGTTCGGTCACATCCGTGCACTTGTGCAGGTTTAGTGTCCGGACAGTTAACACTAGCGGGCTTTGGTTTAAGCCAGATCCTATTGTACGTTTTGGGATTGGTTTTATCTAGTATGTATTCGTGTTCCTCGGAATGCGGATGCGGGTGTGTATGCATAGTTGACGGAAAGACAGAGGCTGAGAATTCTCATTAGGGTTGTTGACAGTTGACTGTTGACCTTTGACTTTTTGCTAAACCCTAATGAGAATATGATATATGATTAACAATAATGTTAATTAAGTATTATGGTTTTTAGTGTATATGCCCTAGAGGCCATTACTGTATCATACTAGTATGTATATTACTTGATGGAAGCTTGGGATATTCACAGTTGTACAGACAATCTTGCTCAATATAGTAGTATGCTACTTGGTTTGTCTCTGCTTTAATGTGTACTTGTGTGTTTATTTATTATATCACCTATACGCATTAGTAGAGCCCTTTGGATCTTTGCTTGATTACCGGCGTTGTGATAGCGATCACACTCATGGGGGCTGGGTAATCAACAAGCACATCCTTATACACGTCCCTAGTCGTGGGAGTATCGAGATAAGGCATCGATACTCCGGAGTAGACTAGCGTATGCGCTTCTCATCCCAGCACGGGAGACGGTCTGTCCCACAGCCATCGGTATGTCGTACTTGAGATAGTATGCGGGTGCTCGTTAGGTTACGAGTACACTGGACAGGACTCGTCGGGAACTGATGGTTGGTATTATACCTATCGTCAGTTATCAGTTCCCAGGTGACATGAGTACTGCTTAGTCCGCTGACTTGACACTGTCACTCCGCCTCGAGTGTGTTCCCACTGTTCTTTGATTACTACCCTACCACGGCTCTTCTGAGTCGTGCAAACAGGTAGTAGTTGGGAGCAGTCCCGAAGCACTTGGAGGCAGTGACGGTTAGACAGGATTCGTCTCTCCCGGTATTGGGGGTTGACATCGCGCTGTGTCTAGGAGAGCCATTACACAAGTAGTCCCTGGCCAGGGCAAGCGAGATATACTGGTAGGTTCTACTGCTATCTCAGGGTGTTCTGGGCTTCACTCCGACACGACTTGTACCGCTATTAGGGGTCTGACGCTTGCCGCCCCCTAGGCCCGACATGCGATGTATCAGACGAACAGACCGGACTGTACGGAGAATGTCACATTCAGACTCAGTAGGAGTTCAGATGGGTTTTACCTCGTCAGTCTTCTTATCGGCATCTACCTGGGGACCGTTACGCACAGCTAGCGCGTGCGGTCTGTGGTTAAACCCACTGCCAGCGTAGTGTCGAGTCTTTAGAGTCCCACACAGAGGGCCATTCGCCTCTGGGCAAAACTGAGTAGAGGTCGCATGGTTTTGCGGCAGGGTTCGTTCTCATCCGCGCACTTGTGCACGTTTGGAGTCCGAACGGTTTATACTAGCAGGCTATGGTTTGAGCCAGATACTGGTATATGTTTTGGGGTTGTTTTTATCTCTCAGTATTCTTGTTCCTCGGAACGAGAATGCAGGTGTGTATGAACAGTTGTTTGAGGCGGAGGAAGAGGTCTTTCATTAGGTTTTCGGAACGGATGCGTATGCACAGTTGACAGTCGTCTTTTTCCAAACCCTAATGGATTTATGAAATATCAATTAATAATAGTAATTAAATGAAATTTTTTCATGGTTGGTTTTGTTGACTTTTTGACCATGGTTGACTTGTTGACCATGGTTGAATGTTTGACCGTCATCATTACTTTGCAAGGATACTCCTTGATTCTAGCTTACATTCATTTAATGAAGTGATGATAGTGGTCATTCCAAATACAACCATCAACTATTTCATTTTGAATTATTATTATTAATTAGATAATTCTTTTTCCTTTTGTTATGGTTGCAAAAGGAAAATGAGCTCATTCTATCATATTCATTCTCTCTCCTCACTTCATTTTCTTCTTCCGCAAGTTCAAGGAGAATCCTTCTCATGTGTTGAGAATCCCTCTCCTTGAAAGAGAAACGCCCCATAGATACTCTCTACTCTCTCTAGGGTTCAAGGTTTAGCAAGCCGGAGATCCTAGTTCACTCTAAGTTCGAGAAAGAGCCCGAAGGTTGAACCCTCAGGTGGATCCATCTTTGACGGAAGAAGGCTACAAGGAAAGAACCATCAACCTCTACTAGGTTTCAAGGAGAAGGAGTTCAAGTTAGGTATAACCCCTAACCGAGTAGATACATCTCAAGTTAGGATGCTAGTATTTTGTTTAGCAAAGATCCGGCTTTTACGGTCCATGTTACAAAGTTTAGAAATTTTTTTACTGTTTTACCGTTTCCGCAACCCCGAAAGTACCGGGAGAGGTAACGTGGACCTAACAGTGGTATCAGAGCCTAACTAAACTTAAACTAGCTTGGTAGCGAAGTGTATGGAAGTTCGAAACGGAAAAATCGCAAAACCGGAAAATCAAAAACCCTAAGTTTCTGTTGAATTTTTTTGTGCTCTAAAAGTAAAAAGTTTCACTCCTAAAATCGGCTCAGGGTTTTGTGAGAACACCCACCAAAAACGATCCCATGAATCCTTCAAACCGCCGCGGATCCGCGGCCATTGCTATTCTTGTTGCCGCAGATCCGCCGCCGTTTGGGCTCTTCATGTGATCGTGTTTTGTGCAGTGTTCTTCTGGTAGGGTTTTGGGATTTTTCAAATATGTTATTTGTGCCCAGATTTTCCAGAAAAGAAATTTACTTTTGTGGTCCTATAAATCCATATTTTTTTTTCGAACTTCGCTACACTTTGGCTATATTGGTTATATCTGTGATGTTTGAATGTATTGAACGTCGGCTAATCGCTATAAGTCGATTAGTCGGGGTTATACATATCTGTGATCTGTGTTTGTTGATGGTTTGTGTATATGAATGATTGTCGCGGGTGAATAGCCGGGATGGATGTGAGATGAGTGTTGTTTTTCTTTCATTCATTTGTAATATGTAAATTGATGTAATATTATTATTTGTATGGCCGCACAACCGGGTCGGGGTTGTAGCCGTCATTGTATAATTCTTTTTACTGTTTTTGCTCCTAGGATAGACCCATGAAGGGGTGCACAAACTACCAGGTACTTGGCGGGTAGTTTGCCGCACCCGTAGGGGTCTTGGGTGGGGTTTTGGCTATTCACCGCGACCGTGTAATCCGCTTTTCGTTGCAGGCTCGAACGGATTGCGGATTCCTAGTATATCCAATGTATTCATCTGTGATCTGTAATGTCTATCATTGCTTTATATTTAGGCGTTGCTTATGTTTTACAGCCGCGCTAGCCCAGCCCCCGCTCTGTCGTTAGTTAAGTAACCTAACGGGTGATGACGGGACCCCGTGGCGAATGCGAATGGCATAAGCGTACGTCATATTTTGGTTGTTTTCTGCAATGGTAGGATTTAAATGATGGGACGCATTAAAAGAACTAATGCAAGAAAATAAACCTAAAAGACGTTGTTGGAACAATTTTTCAAAAAAAGCTGTTATTGCAAGGACGTTCAATTTTTGTTTTGCATCGCGGTATTCGGTTATGAATGCCCAGCACCTCAGTCGACGAGGCAAGGGCCAAGATCCCTTCATCAGGAGTGACCCCTTGGACAAAAGTTTGCGTCAGGGTAATAACTTCACTATAGTCGATTATTCTTGCTTTGCATCGAGGTATTCAGTTTGGAATATCCTGCACCTCATTCGACGAGGAAAGAGCCGAGATCCCTTCACAGGGAGTGACCTCTTTAGCAAAAGTTTTCGCCACTATATTTTCAAAAGGATTACCAGGTTCCTTCAACGATATCAAGTTCATTACGTTAACGGGTTTTTCGCCAAAAACCCAGCCGTAGCCCTCCGTCATTTCTTACAAGTAATACTTAGTATTCGTGCTGCGTTTGTTGACTCCGTCAAGGCGTAGTGTATGGTAGCTAAGTGCTACTTGTTTGTGTCGGTATATGGGATTGATTAGGACAGTCGTATAACCTTGTTGACTCCGTCAAGGGTTATGCGGGTGGGTTTAATGCAATCCAGATAATGACAGGTTGAACTTGACTAGGACTCTTTGATTTGTTGACTCCGTCAAGATCACTTGGGTCCTAGGGGCAAAAACCACATCGGGAGTTTCAAAAGTACTGAAACTTGCAGATTTAGCATACCTTCTGGAGTGTGGTGACTAGAGTGGATTCCATCTAGGTTATCACACAATGACAGTTGGATCCCGATCCCACTGATGAGTTGGATTACTCTCGGGAGATTATTTCACTTAACGATCAATGCTATAAACCTAGTAGGTGTCTAGAAAGGTGTCAGCGGGGCTACGCCCCCAGGAAAAAGAGGTTCTTGAATTAAGGAACTTCGCGAAAGCGTTGGAAAACCTCCCTCGAAGTACCGACACTAGCCTGGCTGAAGGGTTAAGCAAGTATTGTGACGTGAATTAAAACCCGGCTAGTTCTTCTTTTAAAAAGGTTTTAGGAAGAATTTGAGTAAACAGTGGGAGACATCCTGGTTAGATAAATTAATAAACCAATCTAATCATGCAAGAGCATACGCTGAATGTTTCTTTTCTCTCTCTCCTGGCAGCAACCTTTTCACGCCCTAATCAAGATAATAAAATGTATCGCATGACCGATCCGAATTCTTATTCGGGACTGGGGAAAGTTGGTTCAGCTCTAACTTGTGACAACAGTCATGAGTATGAGAATGGGAAAGGGGATTGTATGGATTTCCAGGATACCCAGTCGAAGAAGAAGCATGGTTTTGCATCTGCTTCAGGTGTTCTTGTAATTGAGAATTGTTTTACGGTCAGCCCTACCTCCTGGGTACTTGATACCGGATCAGGATCTCATATCTGTAATTTATTACAGGGACTGAGAAAAAGTAGGAAAGTTGCACCGGGTGATATGTCGCTCAGAGTAGCGAACGGAGCACAAGTTAATGCGGCAGCCGTCGGTGAATATCACCTAGTATTGCCAAATGGCAAGACTATGATTTTGAACGATTGCGACTATGTACCCTCCATGGTTTGCAACATCATATCAGTTTCTTTACTCGATAAAGATGGATATAACTTTGTTCTTAAAAAGAATATCATGAACATTTCCCTTCATAAGGTACTGGTTGCAGAGGGTACACTGTGTAATGGTATCTACGTTCTAAATCAGAATATAGTTCTCAATATACATAACACACGCAAGAGGAAGAATTCAGATACGAATGAATCCTACTTGTGGCATTGTAGACTTGGTCACATCGGTGAGAAAAGACTGAGTAAGTTGCATAAAGATGGACTCTTGAATACGTTCGAGTTTTCATCTTATGAAACTTGTCAGTCTTGTCTCAAAGGAAAGATGACCAAATCTCCGTTCACCGGACATGGAGAAAGAGCAAGAGAGCTCTTGGGACTCATACACAGTGATGTGTGTGGTCCGATGTCTATACATGCAAGGGGCGGGTTCTCCTACTTCATCACATTCACTGACGATCTCTCTAGGTTCGGATATGTGTATCTGATGAAACACAAATCTGAAGCTTTTGAGAAATTCAAGGAATTTAGAAAGGAAGTAGAGAACCAGATTGGCAAAAGTATCAAGATCCTCCGGTCTGATAGAGGAGGGGAGTACTTAAGCTCGGAATTCCTAGATTACTTAAAAGAGAATGGTATTCTCTCTCAGCTTACTCCTCCTTATACACCACAGCACAACGGTATTTCGGAGCGGAGGAATCGTACCCTATTGGATATGGTTCGCTCCATGATGAGTAGTGCTGAGTTGCCTCTTTCATTTTGGGGACATGCGCTTCAGACAGCGGCGTACCTATTGAACTATGTTCCATCCAAATCAGTGCATAAGACTCCATATGAAATATGGAGTGGAAGAAATCCGTATCTTAAGCGATTTAAGATATGGGGTTGTCCGGCCTATGTGAAAACACAGAAACCGGACAAGTTAGAGGCACGGTCAGTTCTCTGTAAATTTGTGGGATATCCTAAAGACTCACTAGGATATCTGTTCTACCACACTGAGGAACAGAAGGTGTTTGTATCTCGCCACGCTACCTTTTTAGAAAAGGAGTTTCTTGCAAAAGAAGCTAGTGGGAGTTCGGTAGAACTGGAAGAAATTCAGCGACCACAAAATGTAACTGAAAATTTGGAGGAACCGCTAGATTCAATAACCCCAAACGAACCTCAGCCACTCCGCAGATCTGGTAGGATTTCTCATCCGCCCGAGAGATACTACGGTTTTCTCATAGACGGGGATCGAGAGGATTGCATCTTGGAAGAAGATGACCCTACCAGTTTCAGGCAGGCCATTATCAGTAGGGACTCTGATAAGTGGCAGGAAGCAATGCAATCCGAAATAGAGTCCATGTACGCCAATAAAGTGTGGACCTTGGATATTGCTCCACCTGGGGTAAAACCCGTTGGATGCAAATGGATCTACAAAAGAAAACTTGGTGTAGATGGGCAGGTGGAAACCTATAAATCTAGACTCGTTGCAAAAGGTTTTCGTCAAAGACCTGGTTTGGACTATGATGAAACTTTTTCTCCGGTGGCTATGCTCAAATCCATTCGGATCCTACTTGCCATTGCTGCCTTCCATGACTATGAAATCTGGCAGATGGATGTTAAAACGACATTCCTAAACGGTTGTTTGGAAGAGTGCGTTTACATGGATCATCCATAAGGTTTCGTAGACAGTGGGAGCAGCGGAAAGGTGTGCAAGTTGCTTAAATCCATTTATGGATTAAAGCAGGCATCGCGGAGCTGGAACATCTATTTTGATGAGGCAATCAAGGAATTTGATTTCATCGAGAACGAAGATGAACCCTGTGTGTATAAGAAGATTGTAGGACGAACTGTCATATTCCTAGTCTTGTACGTGGACGACATTCTTTTGATAGGAAATGATATTCCTATGCTACAATCGGTCAAGCTATTTTTGTCACAAAGGTTCTCCATGAAGGACCTGGGTGATGCCTCGTACATTCTGGGGATCAAGATCTATAGAGATAGATCCAAGAGACTATTGGGACTTTCGCAGTCCAGGTACATAGAGACCGTTCTAAAGAGATTTAGTATGGAGGGTTCTAAGCGCGGTAGCATACCCACATTGCACGGAATTACCCTCTCCAAGAAGATGTCTCCTAAGACTGACGAGGAGAGGGTTCGCATGAGCACTATACCCTACGCTTCGGCGGTAGGATCTATAATGTATGCGATGCTATGTATAAGACCAGATGTAGCTTACGCGTTGAGCGCGGTAAGCCGGTATCAGTCAGACCCAGGGGAGGACCACTGGACAGCAGTAAAGAACATTCTCAAGTACCTGAGAAGGACTAAGGAGATGTTCCTGGTTTACGGTAATGGAGACCTCAGGGTCGAGTCCTTTACCGATTCAAGCTTCCAGAGTGACAAAGATGACAGCAAGTCTGTCTCGGGTTTTGTGTTTACCCTCAACGGAGGGGCGGTATGTTAGAGGAGTTCCAAGCAGGATACCGTCGCAGACTCGATGATGGAGGCTGAATACATTGCTGCAAGCGATGCCGCAAAAGAGGCGGTCTGGATGAAGAAGTTCATTAGTGAACTTCAGGTGGTTCCGTCCATTGTTGACCCAATACCTTTGTATTGCGATAACAATGGGGCTATAGCTTTAGCAAAGGAACCAAGGTCCCATCAGAAATCCAGGCACATCTTAAGGCGGTATCACCTGATCAGGGAGATCATTGATCGCTAGGAGATCGAGGTGCGGAGAGTGGACACAAAGGACAACACTGCAGACCCATTCACGAAGGCTTTACCCCAGACTCAGTTCGAGCGGCTGATCGAGATGATAGGTCTTCGATACGCCAGTACATGGCCTTAGTGCAAGTGGGAGATTGTTAGTGTATATGCCCTAGAGGCCATTACTGTATCATACTAGTATGTATATTACTTGATGGAAGCTTGGGATATTCACAGTTGTACAGACAATCTTGCTCAATATAGTAGTATGCTACTTGGTTTGTCTCTGCTTTAATGTGTACTTGTGTGTTTATTTATTATATCACCTATACGCATTAGTAGAGCCCTTTGGATCTTTGCTTGATTACCGGCGTTGTGATGGCGATCACACTCGTGGGGGCTGGGTAATCTACAAGCACATCCTTATACACGTCCCTAGTCGTGGGAGTATCGAGATAGGGCATCGATACTCCGGAGTAAACTAGCGTATGCGCTTCTCATCCAAGCACGGGAGACGGTCTGTCCCACAGCCATCGGTACATCGTACTTGAGATAGTATGCGGGTGCTCGTTAGGTTACGAGTACACTGGACAGGACTCGTCGAGAACTGATGGTTGGTATTATACCTATCGTCAGTTATCAGTTCCCAGGTGACATGAGTACAGCTTAGTCCGCTGACTTGACACTGTCACTCCGCCTCGAGTGTGTTCCTACTGTTCTTTGATTACTACCCTACCACGGCTCTTCTGAGTCGTGCAAACAGGTAGTAGTTGGGAGCAGTCCCGAAGCACTTGGAGGCAGTGACAGTTAGACAGGATTCGTCTCTCCCTGTATTGGGGGTTGACATCGCGCTGTGTCTAGGAGAGCCATTACACAAGTAGTCCCTGGCCAGGGCAAGCGAGATATACTGGTAGGTTCCAGTGCTATCTCAGGGTGTTCTGGGCTTCACTCCGACACGACTTGTACCGCTATTAGGGGTCTGATGCTTGCCGCCCCCTAGGCCCGACATGCGATGTATCAGACGAACAGACCGGACTGTACGGAGAATGTCACATTCAGACTCAGTAGGAGTTCAGATGGGTTTTACCTCGTCAGTCTTCTTATCGGCATCTACCTGGGGACCGTTACGCACAGCTAGTGCCGCTTGCGGTCTGTGGTTAAACCCACTGCCAGCGTAGTGTCGAGTCTTTAGAGTCCCACACAGAGGGCTATTCGCCTCTGGGCAAAACTGAGTAGAGGTCGCATGGTTTTACGGCAGGGTTCGTTCTCATCCGCGCACTTGTGCACGTTTGGAGTCCGAACGGTTTATACTAGTAGGCTCTGGTTTGAGCCAGATACTGGTATATGTTTTGGGGTTGCATTTATCTCTCAGTATTCTTGTTCCTCGGAACGAGAATGCAGGTGTGTATGCACAGTTGTTTGAGGCGGAGGAAGAGGTCTTTCATTAGGGTTTCGGAACAGGTGCGTATGCACAGTTGACAGTCGTCTTTTTCCAAACCCTAATGGATTTATGAAATATCAATTAATAATAGTAATTAAATGAAATTGTGTAATGGTTGGTTTTGTTGACTTGTTGACCATGGTTGACTTGTTGACCATGGTTGAATGTTTGACCGTCATCATTACTTTGCAAGGATACTCCTTGATTCTAGCTTACATTCATTTAATGAAGTGATGATAGTGGTCATTCCAAATACAACCATCAACTATTTCATTTTGAATTATTATTATTAATTAGATAATTCTTTTTCCTTTTGTTATGGTTGCAAAAGGAAAATGAGCTCATTCTATCATATTCATTCTCTCTCCTCACTTCATCTTCTTCTTCCTCAAGTTCAAGGAGAATCCTTCTCATGTGTTGAGAATCCCTCTCCTTGAAAGAGAAACACCCCATAGATACTCTCTACTCTCTCTAGGGTTCAAGGTTTAGCAAGCCGGAGATCCTAGTTCACTCTAAGTTCGAGAAAGAGCCCGAAGGTTGAACCCTCAGGTGGATCCATCTTTGACGGAAGAAGGCTATAAGGAAAGAACCATCAACCTCTACTAGGTTTCAAGAAGAAGGAGTTCAAGTTAGGTATAACCCCTAACCGAGTAGATACATCTCAAGTTAGGATGCTAGTATTTTGTTTAGCAAAGATCCGGCTTTTACGGTCCATGTTACAAAGTTTAGAAAAAAATTTGTTTTACCGTTTACGCAACCCCGAAAGTACCGGGAGAGGTAACGTGGACCTAACAATGGCGACATGGTTGTTGAGAGGTTGACTTTGTTGACTTGTTGACTTTGTTGACCGGTTGACTAGGTTGGACTAGTTGACCATCATGATGACAATGGCTATCATTTCATGGCAAAGACTTTTGCTTGCTTGTTTCTCTTGTGCAAATTGAGTGCATGAAATGATATGGCTATTGTAGCTTAAACCATCACATATACTTGATTGCTATGATTTGTTATGATGGCTTTGGATTATGAGAGCCAAGAGAGAAAAGTCTTGCTCATTCTCTCATTTCCTTTCTCTCTCTTGGCTTGAGCTCTCACCCTCTTCCTCTTGCTCTTCCTCTCTCTCTAGTCTATGGTTCACTTGTCTCATGTGTTGAGAAGCAAGAACCATAGAGAAAAATCCCAACACACTCTCCTCTACTCACTCTAGTTCACAAGGTTTAGCAAACCGAGTGAACTAGTTTCTTCAAAGTTCGATGAAGAAGCCAAAGGTAGAAGCTTTCGGGTGGATCGATCTTCGGCGCAAGGAGACGACGGGGTGAAGCCGATCCATACACCATCGAGGCTTGAAGACGAAGGAGTTCAAGAAAAGAAAGGTATAACCTCCTAACCGAGTAGTTAACAACTCCTAGTTAGGTTGTTAGGTAAATAGTTTAACAAAGATCCGTTTTGAGTCCATGTTACCCCCTCTAGAAAATTCGTTTTTCGTCATTTCCGCAAGCCCGTAAGTACCGGGAGCGGTAGCATGGACTTACAGTGGTATCAGAGCCAAGTTAAACACTACCTAACATGTTAGCATCGTAACTAGAATTTCGATCGGAGAAAAAGTCGCGAAATACACCCGGATATCAAACTTGTTGTCGATTTTCAAAGTGCTGTAAAAGTAATAAATCATGCTTTAAAAATCGACTCAGGGTTTTTAGAGGCTACAGTTGAAAGACGGTCCTGTGAACCCATCAAACCGCCGCGGAAACGCGGCAATAGCTTGCTATTGCCGTAGTTCCGCGGCCGATTAAGCTCTTCTCTGGATCTTCTTTACTGCAGTATACTCAGTGGGTTATTTTGGGAATTTTGGTATATGTTTTTTCAGCCCAGATTTTCCAGAAAGAAAAATTTGTTTTTGGGGCTTTAAAAACCGTATTTTGATCGAGTTTCTAAAGACTTAAGCTGACGGGTATTTATCTGTGATGTGATATTTGTATTGAACGGCTGCTAATTGCTATATGTCGATTAGTGGGAGTTATACAAATCTGTGATCTGTAATGTTATTGGTATGTGTATATGAATTCATTGGATTGTCACGGGTGAATAGCCGGGGGTTGTGAGACGAGAGTTTTCTTTTCTTTCAATTCATGTAAATTTGTAAATTGATGTAATAATTATTTGTATGGCCGCACAACCGGGTCGGGGTTGTAGCCGTCATTGTATAATTTCTTTTTACTGTTTTTGCTCCTAGGATAGACCCATGGAGGGGGTGCACAAACTACCGGGTATCCCGAAATGCCGAGTGGCCTACTCACAGAGTTGAGGGAGGTTGCTTCGCTTCGGGTACTTGGCGGGTAGTTTGCCGCACCCGTAGGGGTCTTGGGTGGGGTATTGGCTATTCACCGCTACCGTGTAATCTGCCTTTCGTAACAGGCTCGTACGAATTGCGGGTTCCTAGTATATCCAATGTGTTCATCTGTGATCTGAAATGGCTATCATTGCAATATATCTATATATGATATTATTTAGGCGTTGCTTATGTTTTACAGCCGCGCTAGCCCAGCCCCCGCTTTGTCGTTAGTTAAGTAACCTAACGGGTAATGACGGGGCCCCGTGGCGAATGCGAATGGCATAAGAGTACGTCATATTTTAGTTGTTTTCTGCAATGGTAGGATTAAATGATGGGACGCATTAAAAGAACTAATGCAAGAAAAATACGCATTAAAAGAACTAATGCAAGAAAATAAACCAAGTAAAAGTCGTTGAAACACTTTTAAAAAACCACTCGGTTCTTTTCAAAACCAACTTTTAAATGCGGAGCTTGAGCCACTCCTTTTAAAAGCTATCTCGTTCCATCGATTATATCAAGTTCACTATGTTCACGGTTTCGCCAAAACCATTCGTAGCCCTCCGTCGTTTCACATGAATGGTCAATAGTATTCAAGCTATGTATGTTGGCCAAAGTCAAGGCATAATGATTGGTAGCTATTGGGTATTCATGTGCAGTATAGATAGATGCGTTGGTTTGGGACAGTCGTACTGCCATTTTGGCCAAAGTCAAGGGTAGGTGCGGGTGGGTCCAAATTAACCTGGAGAATGGCGGGTAGAACTAGACATGTGACTTATGATATTTTGGCCAAAGTCAATGTCATAAGAGCATGGGGCAAAAATCCACATCGGGAGTTTCATAAGTACTGAAACTTGTTAGCGCTGCATACCATTTGGAGTGATGATTCTGGTAGGATTCCTTCAGTTTTGTCACGCGATGATATTTGGATCCCGATCCTACTGTGAGTATATGCTACTCTTCGGGAAATTTCTCACTTAACGATCAATGCTATAAACTAACTAGGTGTCTAGAAAGGTGTTAGCGGGGCTACGCCCACAGGGAAAAGTGGTTATTTAATTAAGGAACTTCGCGAAAGCATTGGAAAACCTCCCTCGAAGTACCGACACCAGCCTGGCCGAACGGTTAAGCAAGAATTGTACGGTGAGATTGATCCTGACTAATTCTTCCTTTTTGGTTTGAGGAGGGATTCGAGAGACAGTGGGAGCCATCCTGTTTAGACAAACTAAAAACCACTCTATACTTGCAAGAGCATCATGCTGAGTGTTTCTTCTCTCTCTCCTAATTGCAGCGACCAATCGACATGACTGGACTTAAGTTACTTCTAGATAAAAACATACTGACAGGGCCAAACTACAAAGATTGGTTCAGGAATGTCAAGATGGCAATCACTTACGACAAGCTGGGGTATCTTCATACCACCAAAGCTCCCCCTGTCCCAGGTCCCACCTCTAGCGTCGCGGATAAGGAAATCCGTAAGACTTGGGAGATCGATTGCGCGAAGGCCAGGTACCTCGTGCTTGCCTCTATGGACAACGAACATCAGAGGAGGCACGAGAATATGGACCTCGAATCCATATTTCTTCATACAAAAGAACTGTATGGAGAGCAGTTTCGTATCGCAAGATACGAAGTGTCGAAGAAGTTATTTTCGGCAAGGTTGGCCGTCGGATCATCGGTAGCAGAACACGTGCTTAAGATGATTGGCTACAAAGAGGAGCTCGTGGACCTTGGGACCACGTTGGAGAGTGAGCTCTATACAGATTTGACTCTCTAGTCCCTTCCTTCCACTTACGCCCAGTTTATCCTGAACTTCAACTTACAAGAAAAGGAAGTTGAACTTTCAGAACTCCTCAACATGCTGAGGAGCGCAGAGGTCACCCTACAGAAAGGTAGGGAAACATCCACTTTGTTTGTAGGAGGATCTTCCTCTTCTAGGTCCAAGGCGAAAGCCAAGGGAAAGAAGAAGAAAGCCCCAGCCAAACCAAGGGGCGGTGTTAGTAAAGTGGATACGAAGGGAAAGGCAAAAGCAACAAAGAAAGTGGGGAAGCTTGTGGATAAAGAAGAATGCTTCTATTGTCATAAGAGTGGACACTGGAAGAAAGATTGCAGGGCTTGGAAGGCCAGAACACAGGATCTGAAGCAGGTTGCGGCTTCAGCTTCAGGTGTGTATGTTATTGAAAACTGTCTTTCAATAAACTCTACTTCCTGGGTATTGGATATCGGATCAGGATCTCATATCTGTAATTCTTTGCAGGCATTGAGAAACCGTAGGTTTTTGAAGGCAGGTGACATGACCCTCAAAGTTGCAAACGGAGCTAGCATGGATGCTAAGGCCGTGGGGGACTATCACCTGGGAATGTCAGATGGACATGTTTTGGTTTTGCGTAATTGCTTTTTTTGTACCCAACGCAACTTGTAATATCATTTCTGTATCTTTGGTTTCTAAAGAAGGTTATGAATTTACGTTTGTAAGCAATGTTGTAAACATTCACCTTAATCAAGTTCTGATTGGGTCAGGTACATTGAGCAATAGGATATACGTATTAAACTAACCACAGATTTTCAATGTCCAGAATACACACAAAAGAAAGTCTCCAGAAATCAATCAGACTTTCTTATGGCAATGTAGACTGGGTCACATCAATGAGAGAAGGTTGACTAAGTTACATACAGAAGGATATTTGGATCCGTTCGAATATCAATCGTATGCCACTTGTCAACCCTGTCTCAAAGGAAAGATGACAAAGACTCCGTTCACTGGACACGGAGTAAGAGTGAGCGAGCTCTTAGGACTCGTACACAGCGACGTGTGCGGTCCAATGTCTACACATGTGCGAAGCGGTTATTCTTACTTCATTACTTTTACGGATGACTTTTCAAGGTACGGTTATGTCTTCTTAATGAAACATAAGTCCGAAACCTTTGGAAAATTCCAGGAATATAAGAATGATGTAGAAAAACAGACCGGCAAAAGTATCAAGATTCTAAGATCGGATCGAGGTGGTGAATACTTGACTGCTAAGTTCCTGGATTACTTAAAAGAGAATGGAATTCTCTCTCAGCTTACTCCTCCATACACTCCGCAACATAACGGTGTATCAGAGAGACAGAACCGAACCCTATTGGATATGGTACGGTCCATGATGAGTAACGCTGAGTTACCGCGATCATTCTGGGGGTATGCGCTAGAATCAGCTGCATACCATTTGAACCGAGTTCCCACTAAGACTGTGCCTACCACACCATATGAGATGTGGTGTGGGAAGAGGCCCCATCTTAATCACATTAAGACATGGGGAAGTCCAGCTTTTGTCAAAAAGCAGCATGTGGACAAACTCGAGACACGCTCAGTACAGTGCAAGTTTGTGGGATATCCAAAGAACTCCAAGGGATATTTCTTCTACTGCGAAGAGGAACAAAAGGTTTTTGTTTCTCGTCATGCCCACTTTCTAGAACACCAATTCTTAGAAAAGGAAATTAGTGGGAGCACAGTAGAACTGGAAGAAATTCCAGAACCACAGACTATTACTGAAATCTTAGTGGAACCAGAGGGTTCAAAAGAATAGGACATTCCTACGCCGCTCCGCAGGAGTAGTAGGCAGTCTCATCCGTCCGAGAGATACTACGGTTTTCTCATAGACGGGGATAGAGAGGATTGCATCATAGATTATGATGAGCCTACTAGCTTCCAGCAGGACGTTCAGAGCATTGACTCGGTAAAATGGCTGGATGCAATGCGGACCGAAATGGAGTCCATGTACACCAACAAAGTATGGACGTTGGACATTGCTCCAGACGGGGCAAAACCCGTAGGATGCAAGTGGATCTTCAAAAGGAAGATTGGTGTAGATGGACAGATTGAGACCTATAAAGCTAGACTTGTTGCAAAGGGTTTTCGTCAAAGACCTGGTTTGGACTATGACGAAACCTTTTCTCCAGTGGCTATGTTGAAATCCATTCGGATCCTTCTTGCCATTGCTGCCTTCCACGATTATGAGATTTGGCAGATGGACGTAAAGACAGCTTTTCTAAATGGAAATTTAGAGGAGTGTGTCTATATGGACCAGCCAGAAGGTTTCATTCAGAGTGGGAGCAGCGGAAAGGTGTGCAAGTTGCTTAAGTCCATCTATGGACTAAAGCAGGCATCGCGGAGTTGGAACATCTGCTTTGATGAGACGGTCAAAGAATTTGGCTTTATCAAAAATCCAGATGAACCATGCATCTATAGTAGATTTGTAGCGAGAACTGTAGTATTCCTCATTTTATACGTGGATGACATTCTCTTAATAGGAAATGACATTCCTATGCTACAATCTGTCAAGGGGTTCTTGTCATACAGGTTCTCCATGAAAGACCTGGGTGATGCCTCATACATCCTGGGGATCCGGATCCATCGTGATTGATCCAAGAGGATATTAGGACTTTCACAGTCCAGGTACATCGACACCATACTGAAAAGATTCAGTATGGAAGATTCCAAGCGCGGTAATCTACCGGCTTGTCACGGGATCACCCTTTCCAAAGAGATGTCTCCCAAGACTGATTTGGAGAGGGATTGCATGTCTATTATACCCTACGCTTCTGCAGTAGGCTCTATAATGTATGCGATGTTGTGTAGCAGACCGGATGTAGCTTATGCACTTAGTGTAGTAAGCCGGTATCAGTCAAACCCTTAGGAGAAACACTGGATAGCGGTAAAGAACATTCTCAAGTACCTGAGAAGAACTAAGGAGATGTTCTTGGTGTATGGCGGAAAAGACCTCCAGATTGAGGCCTTTGCTGACTCCAGCTTCCAGAGTGACAAAGATGATTCCAAGTCCATGTCGGGTTTTGTCTTTACCCTCAATGGAGGGGCGGTGTGTTGGAAGAGTTCCAAACAGGAAACCGTTGCTGACTCGACTATGGAAGCGGAATACATCGCTGCATCTGATGCCGCAAAAGAAGCCGTCTGGATGAGGAAGTTCTTGAAAGAACTTCAGGTGGTTCCGTCCATTGTTGATCCAATACCTCTGTATTGCGACAACAACGGGGCTATAGCTTTAGCGAAGGAACCCAGGTCTATCAGAAATCCAGACACATCTTGAGGCGATATCACCTAATCAGGGAGATCGTAGATCGCCAGGAGATCGAGGTTCGGAGGGTTGCTTCAGAAGATAACACTGCAGATTCATTCACCAAGGCCTTGCCCCAGATTCAGTTTGAGCGGCTGATTGAGATGATAGGTCTTCGATACGCCAGTACATAGCCTTAGTGCAAGTGGGAGATTGTTAGTATATATGCCCTGGAGGCCATTACTGTATCATACTAGTTTGTATATTACTTAATGGAAGCTTCGGATATTCACAGTTGTATATACAATCTTGCTCAAAATAGTAGTATGCTACTTGGTTTGTTTCTACTTCAATGTGTACATGTGTTTATTTTATTATATCACCTATACGCATTAGTGGAGCCCTTAGGATCTTTGCTTGATTACCAGCGTTGTGATGGTAGTCACACTCGTGGGGGCTGGGTAATCCATAAGCACATCCTTATATAGGTCCCTAGTCGCAGGACTATCGAGACAGGGCATCGATACTCCGGAGTAGACTAGCGTATGCGCTTCTCATCCCAGTGTGGGAGATGGTCTGTCCCACAGCCGTCAGTACGTCGTGCTTGAGATAGTATGCGGGTGCTCGTTAGGTTACGAGTACACTGGACAGGACTCGTCGGGAACTGATTGGTTGGTATTATACCTATCGTCAGTTATCAGTTCCCAGGTGACATGAGTATAGCTTAGTCCGCTGACTTGACACGGTCACTTCGCCTCGAGTGT
Source organism: Agapanthus africanus (assembly GCA_030015575.1). NCBI lineage: Eukaryota > Viridiplantae > Streptophyta > Magnoliopsida > Asparagales > Amaryllidaceae > Agapanthus > Agapanthus africanus. The sequence continues at coordinate 63,866,262 of JASDDO010000029.1, forward strand.
GTTCCCACTGTACTTTGATTACTATCCTACCACGGCTCAAAGGAGTCGTGCAAACAGATAGTTTTTGGGTGCAGTCCCGAAGCACTTGGAGGCAGTGACGGTTAGACATGATTCGTCTCTCCCGGTATTGGGGGTTGACATCGCGCTGTGTCTAGAAGAGCCATTACACGAGTAGTCTCTGTCCAGGGCAAGCGAGATATACTGGTAGGTTTCCAGTATTATCTCAGGGTGTTCTGGGCTTCACTCCGACATGATTTATACCGCTATTAGGGGACTGACGTTTACCCGCCCTTAGGCCCGCCATGCGATGTATCAGACGAACAGACCGGACTGTACGGAGACTGTCACATTCAGGCTCAGTAGGAGTTCAGATGGGTTTCACCTCGTCGGTCTTCTTGTCGGCATCTACCTGGGGACCGTTACGCACAGCTAGTGCCGCTTGCGGTCTGTGGTTAAACCCACTGCCAGCGTAGTGTCGAGTCTTTAGAGTCCCACACAGAAAGCTATTCGCCTGTAGGCAAAAGAGTAGAGGTCGCATGGTTTTGCGACAGGTCGCATGGTTTTGCGATAGGGTTCGGTCACATCCGTGCACTTGTGCACGTTTAGTGTCCGGACAGTTAACACTAGCGGGCTTTGGTTTAAGCCAGATCCTAGTGTACGTTTTGGGATTGGTTTTATCTAGTATGTATTCGTGTTCCTCAGAACGCGGATGCGGGTGTGTATGCACAGTTGACGGAAAGACAGAGGCAGAGGATTCTCATTAGGGTTGTTGACTGTTGACTGTTGACCTTTGACTTTTTGCTAAACCCTAATGAGAATATGATATATGATTAACAATAATATTAATTAAGTATTATGGTGACATGGTTGTTGAGAGGTTGACTTTGTTGACTTGTTGACTTCGTTGACCGGTTGACTAGGTTGGACTAGTTGACCATCATGATGATAATGGCTATCATTTCATGGCAAAGACTTTTGCTTGCTTGTTTCTCTTGTGCAAATTGAGTGCATGAAATGATATGGCTATTGTAGCTTAAACCATCACATATACTTGATTGCTATGATTTGTTATGATGGATTTGGATTATGAGAGCCAAGAGAGAAAAGTCTTGCTCATTCTCTCATTTCCTTTCACTCTCTTGGCTTGAGCTCTCACCCTCTTCCTCTTGCTCTCCCTCTCTCTCTAGTCTATGGTTCACTTGTCTCATGTCTTGAGAAGCAAGAACCATAGAGAAAAATCCCAACACACTCTCCTCTACTCACTCTAGTTCATAAGGTTTAGCAAACCGAGTGAATTAGTTTCTTCAAAGTTCGAAGAAGAAGCCAAAGGTAGAAGCTTTCGGGTGGATCGATCTTCGGCGCAAGGAGACGACGGGGTGAAGCCGATCCGTACACCATCGAGGCTTGAAGACGAAGGAGTTCAAGAAAAGAAAGGTATAACCCTCTAACCGAGTAGTTAACAACTCCTAGTTAGGTTGTTAGGTAAATAGTTTAACAAAGATCCGTTTTGAGTCCATGTTACCCCCTTTAGAAAAATCGTTTTTCGTCATTTCCGCAAGCCCGTAAGTACCGGGAGCGGTAGCATGGACTTACACGCGGGAGTAGCAGAGGCATGGGACGAGGACAGTCGTTCATCTCTCATTCCCCGGAGGGTCAGCAGCCATCGTATGGATGTTTTCGGTATGGGAGCCTTCATCACCACATTAGGAGTTGTTCCCTACCACCGCGTCAGGGTCGTATTCGGAGAGGTCGTGGACGCAGAGGGTTCGCTCAGAGTGGACAGGTTGGCAGAGGAGGAGTTCAGCCAGTTGCGGGTAGGGGGCAGACACGAGAGTTTTCTTCTACTCATCGGGACGCGCGGGCATCCAATGTAGAGTTTTCAGGTATTCTTAATCCGTATGTTCTTTTGATGCATTTGTTTGTTTTACACACTTTGTGCCGTGGTTGGGACGAGAGTCGTGTTAGCTAGATCAGCCGTTTGTTGTGTTAACTGATGTCAGCGATTCTTTTGTTGCGCGACACGTATTTCAGTCGTGTGCCAATCGGATAGGAGATAAAGATTCGTCCGTCGTTGTGATCCTTCTAGAGATGTTTGATTTGACGTTCTCCTAGGCACGGACTGGTTAGCTACGTGCTAGGCGTCTGTGGACTGCCGCGAGAAAACAGTCAGGTTTCGTTTTCCCGGCAAGTCAGTTCTTGTTGTGTAGGGGGACAGTGGTGCCGCCTCTCACAGGTTGAATTCAGCCTTTTTTTCGCAAGTCGTCTTTTGAGGAGAGGATGTCGAGGAATCTTGGCGTTCATTCGTGATACCGAAGTCACAGTGGGTTTATTGGACCGGGTTCCCATCGTGCGAGAGTTTTCCGACGTTGTTCCAGATGAGCCGGCGGAGCTTAGGGAGCTTAAGGATCAGCTACAGAGTTGTTTGTTGGGGGCTTGTGCATCTGTGTGTTTCGCTTTGGGGAACTCTTATTCTGTTCGTCAAGGAGAAGGAAGGCAGTTGAGGTTGTGTATTGATGGATCGTCAATTGAACCGGCTTACAGTGCGGATTGACGAGTTCTTTGATCAGCTCCAAAGTGCGAGACATTTTCTAAGTTTTTTTGGGATCAGGTCATCATTGTTGCGGGTTCGGAGTGATGACATTCCGAAGACTGCCTTGTGCGTGCTACAGGCTTTGTGTGTTTTCGTGGTGTCATTGGACTCACCAATGCCCTAGCAACATTCGTAGATATGATGAACCATATTTCTTCAGGCCGTTCCTCGACCAGTTATTTTTGTGCCATCGATGACATTCTGGTCTATTCTAATGTGTCGTGAGGGAAAAGAGTAGCACTTGAGGATTTGTTTTGCAGACATTAGGAGAGCCCCAGCGGTTTGTTAGATTCTCGGAGTGTTCCTTTATGCTTGTTTGTGTTAACTCCTAGGTCTTGTAGTTACGGGAGACAGTTTTTGTATGGTTCCGAGGAAGATCGAGGCCGTACATCTTAGGCCCAGACTTGTGTGCGGGACGGAGGTCCGCAGATTTTTGGGCTTAGCAGGTTTTTACCGCCGTTCCGTGCAGTATTACTAATGTATCGATGCACCGTTGACTGGACTGACCAGAAAGGAGATTCTTTTATTTGGACTGAGGCATGCATACGGAGTTTTCGGCAGTTAAAGACTCGGTTGACAACTACACCAGTTCTTTCATTGCTTTTGGTTCGGGCGACTTTGTTGTTTAAATGTGATGTTTCGCGAGTGGGGCTCGATTTTTTACTGAGGTGACACTAGAGAGTTATCGCTTTTGCTTCCCTACATTTGGAGGAAGTACGAGCAGGATATCCCACTCATGATCTGGAGATGGCCGCGGTGGTCGTGCGTTGGAGATTTGGAGACACTACTTATTCGGAGAGTCGTGCCAGGTATTCACGGACCACCAAAGCTTAATTTACATCTTCCTGCAGCGGGTTTTGATTGTTGAGATAGTTTTCTATAGATTTACAGTTCTTGTGCGATCGTTGAGAACAGCTTAAGTTCGTCTCTACTGAGGGGACAGCTTGCTCAGGTCCGCGTCCGACCACTTTTCCTTAATCTCTTTCGTAAGGCACTGCCCGCCGATGCTTGTTCGTCAGAGATTCTTGAGCATACTCGGCTGGGTAATGATTCAGAGTCCTTGATTTGTGACAACGGAGTGCTACGTTTAGGGATGCGTTTGTGTATCTATTACTGATAGGTAGAGACGCGAAATCCTAAAGTAGGCACATCAGTCAGCTTTCGGTGTTCATTCGAGTTCCACCAATTTGTAGCGTGACTTGTGATACAGGTGGACAGGGATGAAGAGTGAAGTTTCCGATTTCGTTTCAAAATGTCTGTCTTGTTGTGAGTTTAGGTTGAGCATCTGAGACCGGCTGGAGAGTTGCAACCTTTAACCGTTCTGAAGTGGGAATGAGAGCAGATCTCCATGAATTTCGTTATGGTGTCTACCTAGGTTTAGTCTGTTAGTTATTTGTATGCCCTAAAGGCCATTACTGTATATACGATGTATATTGTAATGGATGCTTGGACATATATAGGGAGGACTTCTTGCTCGACACGATAGTATGCTATCTGGTTGTACTTTATCTTAACATGTACTCTGATTGTCTCTATATTACATGTTGATAAAGCCCTTAGGATATGTATGTTAGTGTATATGCCCAAGGGGCCATTATTGTATCATACTAGATTGCATATTACTTAATGGAAGCTTGGGATATTCACAGTTGTATATACAGTCTTGCTAAAAATGGTAATATGCTACTTGGTTTGTGTCTACTTTAATATTTGCATATGTTTCTTGTAACGTATCACTTATACATATTAGTAGAGCCCATAGGTTCTTTGCTTGATTACCAGCGTTGTGATGGCAGTCACACAAGTGGGAGCAGGGTAGTCTATAAGCAGCATCCTATACAGGTCCCTAGTCGTAGGATTATCGAGACAGGGCATCGATACTCCAGAGTAGACTAGTGTGTACGCTTCTCATCCCAGTCAGGAAGATGGTCTGTCCCATAACCATCAGTACGTCGTACTAGAGATAGTATATAGGTGATCGTTAGGTTACGGGTACATCGGACAGGACTCGCAGGGGAACTGTTGGTTGGTATTATACCCATCGTTAGTTAACAGTTCCCAGATGACATGAGTATAGCATAGTCCGCAAACTTGACACTGCTACTTCGCCTCAAGTGTGTCCCACTGTTCTTAGATTGCTACCCTACCACGGCTCAAAGGAGTCGTGCAAACAGGTAGCAGTTGGGTGCAGTCCCAAGCACTTGGAGGCAGTAGTGGTTAGATAGGATTCGTCTCTCCCGGTATTGGGAGATGATATCGCGATGTGTTAGAGAGCCATTACGCAAAGTCCCTGGCCAGGGCAAGGGAGATATACTGGTAGGTTCCAGTAGCTTCTCAGGGTGTCATGGGCTTCGCTCCGACACGACTTATACAGCTATTAGGGGACTGACGCTTTCCGCCCCCTAGGCTTGATATGCGATAGTCTTAGACGAACAGACCGGACTGTACGGAGATTGTCACAACAGGCTCAGTAGGGGTTCGGATGGTTTTCCTCATCGGCCTTATTATCGACATCTACCTGGGGACCGTTACATACAGCTAGTGCCGCTTGCGGTCTGTGGTTAAACCCACTGCCAGCAAAGTATCGAGTCTTTAGAGACCCACACAGAGAGTTTCCCTGCTCCAGGAGAAACGATATAGAGGTCGTATGGTTTTACGACAAGGGTTCGGATGCGTACGTGTGTTTAAGCACGTACGACTTTTCGGACAGTTTTTACTAGCCGGCTTTAGTTTAAGCCAGATTCTAGTATCGGGTTATTGGATTTATATAGTCTAAAGTTTTTCCGTGTTTTCACAGATTGGAGGGGCGTTCTCGTAATTTGTCGGGAAGCTTCTAGAAGAGTGGTGACTTGGGGGGGTAAGGTGGCATTGTATTAAATGAGATTAGTGACTCATTTGTGTGATTCATCCATGTCATTAATGCATCATAAATGCTTAATGACTCATGGAGATGAATCACACATAGATATTTATGAAGCATGGTTGTTAATTCTTTTATTTCATTTTTGGATAAATAAGTAATGCTTCATATATATTATGTGAGTTAATTATCTCATTTCATTCTTATCTTCACCTTCTTTCTCCTCAAGCTCACTCTCTCTTCAAACTCTAACCCTAACCTCTCATGAGTTGAGATCAAGGGTTAGCTAGACTAATACATCCATAACCTCACTCTATATCCCCTAGGTAGTTTAGATTAGCACTTTAAGCAATCTAGTTATCTCAAGTTTGAGATTAAGCTTGGCGTAGGAGCTTTCGGGTGGATCGTCTTTGATTCGAGGAGGCCGTTGAGGTCCCGATGTTTCAAGGAGCCTACGAGAAGTGGAGGACAACGATAAAGACCCGAAGGACATATAACGTGAGGTATAACTTCGAATCCGAGTAGTTAAACCTCTTGTAGATAGTTAGCAATGGTTTAGATAACGATTCATGCGCTCAAGTCCGTGTTACGAAGCTCTGATAATCGTTTTTCATATATTCCGCCTCCCCGCAAGTTCGTGGGGTGCGTGATATGGACTTACAGTGGTATCAAAGCCAATTAAACCATTACTAGCTTGTTAGCAACTGATTAGAAGTTTGATCGACAGAAAAAACACGAAAACAAAAATTCGAAACCCTAAGTTTCTGTTAATTTTAAAAGTGTCTGAAAAATTATTTGACATACCTTAAAATTCACAGCAGGGAAATTAATGAATCCTGGGAAAATACGAGCCAGTGAATCGGCAAAACGGCCGTGGATCCGCGGCAATAGAGTGCTTGTGCCTCGGATCCGCCGCCGAGTCAACGCCGAGTTGACTCGGAGTTTCACAGTAATTCAGAATTTTTGGGTTTTTGTCTTCCTGTATGTTCTGTTTCTACCCAGGTTACTTTAGTACAGGTTTGCTTTTGGGGTAGACACGGAATATGGTAATCGATCGATATTCTAAGATATTTGCTAATTGGGTTTTTATCTGTAATGTTTAATGTGTTCGTAAACCTCTCCTAACTGCTAGTATGTCGGTTGGCAGGGGGTTGCACATTTCTGTAATGTTTACTGTTTGTGTATATGAACTGTGTTGGACTGTTGTGATGATTAACCGGGTTTTGAGATGTGTTTAATATTCATTCACTCAATGTAAATGTAATATGATATAATATTCTTTTGCGGGGCACATCCAGGTTGCGGTTGTTGCCACCGTTGTATTATTTCTTTTTACTGTTTTTTGCTCCTAGGACAGACCCAAGGTGGGGTGCACAAACTACCGGATACGTCGAAGTGTTTAGTGGCCTACTCACGTTATTGAGGGAGACCGCTTCACTTCGGGTACTTGGCGGGTAGTTTGCCGTACCCGTAGGGGTCTAGGGTGGGGTAATGGCAATTCATCACAACTGTGTAATCCGTCTTTTATTGCAGGCTCAAAGCAAATGCGGATTGCTAATAAATCCAATAAAGTTCATCTGTGATCTGGAATGCTTATTATTGCGTCTGACGAATGTACAATATCTATATATGATAGCTATTAGACGTCACTTATGTTTTACACCCGCGCTAGCCCAGCCCCCGCTCTGTCGTTAGTTAAGTAACCTAACGGGTGATGACGGGACCCCGTGGCGAATGCGGATGGTATAAGAGGACGTGGTATTTTCGTTGTTTTCTGCAATGATGGGATAAATGATGGGACGCATTATTATAATGCAAAGAAAATAAACCAAAGTTAAATCGTTGGAACAAATTTAAAAGAAACCACTCGGTTATTGTAAAAGAGCAGAAATTTTAATTGCGGAGCTTTAACCACTCCTTTTAAAAACCTATCAGGTTCCTTCGATTATATCAAGTTCACTACGTTCACGGTTTCGCCAAAACCAGTCGTAGCCCTCCGTCATTTCTTATGGATGGTCAGTAGTATTCAAGCTATGTATTTTGACCTAACGCCAAGGCATAGTGTTTGGTAGCTGCTGGGTATTAATTTGTTGCATAGATAGATGTGTTAGTTTGGGACAGTCGTATTATCATTTTGGCCTAACGTCAATGATATGTACGGATGGGTTCAAATTAACAAGGATAATGATGGGTAGAACTTGACATGTGACTTATGACATTTTGACCTAACGCCAAGGTCATAAGAGCATGGTGCAAAAATCCATATCGGGAATTTCTAAAGAAACCGAAATTTGCAGAGAGATGCATACCATTTTGGAGTTTGATGAATGTTGGTAGGATTCCTTCAACATTATCATACGATGATATTTTGGATCCCGATCCTACTGTGAGTATAAACTACTTATCAGGAGATTCGTCACTTAACGATCAATGCTATAAACCAAGTAGGTGCCTAAAAAAGTGTCAGCGGGGTTACGCCCCGAGAGAAAAGAGGTTATTTAATTAAGGAACTTCGCGAAAGCGTTGGAAAACCTCCCTCAAAGTATCGACACTGGCCTGGCTGAACGGTTAAGCAAGTATTGTACGGTGAGAATTGTCCTAGCTAATTCTTCTTTTATGGTTCGAGGAAGGATTCGAGAAACAGTGGGAGCCATCCAGTTTAGATAAATTAATAACCACTCTAAACTTGCAAGAGCATCATGCTAATAGGGTTTTTTCTCTCTCTCTTAAATTGCAGCGACCATATGACCACACATAGGTTAAATCTAGATAACAAATTTACTGAATCTGACTTATTTGACTGGCAAAGGTCTGTCCAGATGTCCATTGCCTATGACAAGCTGGACCACCATATTACTACTCAAGATCCCGCCGTCCCAGGTCCAGTTTCTACCGTCACGGATATGTATATCTGCCAGACAAGGGAAAAGGATAAAGCGAAAGCCAAATGCCTCGTGTTAGCTTCAGTTGATGGTGTATACTAGAAGCAGCACGAGAAGATGGACTCAGTTTTCATCTTTCTCCATAACAAAGATTTATATGGAGAACAGTCTCATATCGCAAGATATGAGACTTCGACCGAATTAATTCAAGCGAGGTTGGCTGTCGGATCATCTATAGGGGACAACATCCTTAGAATGACTAGCTATATTGATGAGCTCCAGGACCTGAAGACCACGTTGGGAAACAGGTCAGATACTGACTTGATTTTACAGTCTCTACCTTCTACCCTGAAGGAAACTAGGGCAGTAGAAGGAAAGAGAAGGGCAAAAATTTCGGGACTGAATGTAGTAAAAGAGGATAGTTCCTATTATTATGGGATTGGGCATAGGCTGAATGATTGCAGGGTTTTGGAAGCCAGTAGCCAAGATACAAAGCATGTTGTGGCTTCAGCCTCAAGTGTGTTTATTATTGAGAACTGTTTGTCAATTAACTCTACTTCCTGGGTATTAGATACCGGAGCAGGATCTCATATCTGTAATTCATTACATGCTTTGAGAAGCCGTAAAGTTATAAAGGTTGGTGATTGGTCTCTCAAAGTTGCAAACGGAATGACAGTGAATGCTGAATCCGTGGGAGAATATCGCCTAGGTTTGACAAGTGGGCATATATTGATTTTACGTAACTGTTTATATATACCTAGTATGACTTGTAATATCATATCAGTGTCCTCACTTTCGAGAGATGGATACGATTTTACATTCGTAAGCGATGTAGTTAACATCCACCTAAATCAAGTTCTGATTGGGTCAGGTACATTAGATAACGGCATATACGTATTAAGTCAAGCTCAGGTTTTCAATGTCCAGAATACACTTAAAAGAAAGTCTCCGGAATTAAATCAGGCTTTCTTATGGCATTGTAGACTAGGTCACATCAATGAGAGAAGGTTGACTATGTTACATAGAGAAGGATATTTGAATCCGTTCGAATATCAATCTTATGCTACTTGTGAATCTTGTCTCATGGGAAAGATGACAAAGACTCCATTTACTGGACACGGAGTAAGAGCAAGTGAGCTCTTCGAACTCGTACACAGTGACGTGTGCGGTCCAATGTCTACACATGCGCGAGGTGGTTATTCCTACTTCATTACTTTTACGGATGATTTCTCTAGGTATGGATATATCTTCTTAATGAAGCATAAATCTGAGGCCTTTGAGAAATTCCAAGAATACAAGAATGAAGTGGAAAAACAAACCGGCAAAAGTATCAAGACACTGAGATCTGATCGAGGTGGTGAATACTTAAGCGCCGAGTTCCTGGGTTACTTACAAGAGAATGGAATTATCTCTCAGCTTACTCCTCCATACACACCACAACACAACGGTGTATCAGAAAGGAGGAATCGGACCCTATTGGATATGGTTCGTTCCATGATGAGTAATGCTGAGTTACCGCGATCATTCTGGGGATATGCACTAGAATCGGCTGCATATCTTTTGAACATAGTTCCTACCAAAACTGTGCCTACCACACCATATCAGATGTGGAGTGGGAAGAAACCCTATCTTCAGTATCTGAAGATTTGGGGATGTCCAGCTTTTGTTAAAAAGAAGCATGCGGACAAGCTCGAGGCACGATCAATACAGTGTAAGTTTGTGGGATATCGAAAGAACTCCAGGGGGTATCTATTCTATTACGCAAAGGAACAAAAGGTTTTTGTTTCTCGTAATGCCCATTTTCTAGAACATCAGTTTTTAGAAAAGGAAATAAATGGGAGCGAAATAGAACTGGAAGAAATTCCAGAACCACAAGCTGTTACTGAAAGTATGGTAGAACCAGAGGTTTCAGAAGAAAGGGAAATCCAGACGCCACTCCGCAGGAGTAGTAGGCAGTCTCATCCGCCTTAGAGATACTACGGTTTTCTCATAGATGGGGATAGAGAGGATTGTGTCATTATTGATGATGACCTTACTATCTTTCGGCAAGCCATTCAGAGTGGTGACTCAGTAAAATGGCTGGATACAATGCGGACCGAAATGGAGTCCATGTACACTAACAAAGTATGGACTTTGGACATTGCTCCTGATGGGGTAAAACCCGTAGGATGCAAATGGATCTTCAGAAAGAAGATTGGTGTAGATGGACAGGTTGAAACCTATAAAGCTAGACTTGTTGCAAAGGGTTTCCGTCAAAGACCTGGTTTGGACTATGACGAAACCTTTTCTCCAATAGCTATGCTGAAATCCATTCGGGTCCTTCTTGCTATTGCTGCCTTCCACGATTATGAGATCTGGCAGATGGACGTAAAGACGGCCTTTCTAAATGGAAATTTGGAAGAAAGCGTCTATATGGATTAGCCAGAGGGATTCATTCAGAGTGGGAGCAGCGGTAAAGTATGCAAGATACTTAAGTCCATTTATGGACTAAAGCAGACATCGCGGAGTTGGAACATCTGTTTTGATGATACTGTCAAGGAATTTGACTTTATCAAAAATCCAGATGAACCATGCATATATAGTAAGATTGTAGGGAGAGCTGTAGTATTCCTCGTCTTGTACGTGGATGACATTCTCCTAATAGGAAATGATATTCATATGTTACAGTCAGTTAAAAGATTCTTGTCACATAAATTCTCCATGAAAGACCTAGGTGATGCCACCTACATTCTGGGGATCCAGATCTATCGTGATAGATCTAAAAGGATGTTGGGACTTTCGCAGTCCAGGTACATAGACACCATATTGAAAAGATTCAGTATGGAAGATTCTAAGCGCGGTAACCTACCGGCTTGTCACAGAATCACCCTCTCCAAAGATATGTCTCCCAAGACTGATTTGGAAAAGGATAGCATGTCGATTATACCCTACGCTTCAGCGGTAGGCTCTATAATGTATGCAATGTTATGTACCAGACCAGATATAGCATACGCATTAAGCGTAGTAAGCCGGTATCAAGCAAACCCAGGAGAGAATCACTGGATAGCAGTAAAGAACATTCTTAAGTACCTGAGGAGGACTAAAGAGATGTTCTTGGTGTATGGAGGAAAAGATCTTCAGATGGAGGCCTTTGCCGACTCCGGCTTCCAGAGTGACAAAGATGACTCCAAGTCCATGTCAGGTTATGTCTTTACCCTCAATGGAGGGGCGATCTGTTGGAAGAGTTCCAAGCAGGAGACCGTTGCTGACTCAACAATGGAAGCGGAGTATATAGCTGCTTGTGATGCCGCAAAAGAAGCTGTCTGGATGAAGAAGTTACTCACAGAACTTCAGGTGGTTCCTTCCAGTATTGGTCCAATACCTCTGTATTGCGACAACAACGGAGCTATAGCTTTAGCGAAGGAACCCAGGTCCCATCAGAAGTCCAGACACATCTTAAGGCGGTACCACCTGATCACGGAGATCGTAGATCGCCGGGAGATCGAGGTGAAAAGAGTAGAGACAGAGAATAACATTGCTGATCCATTCACAAAGGCCCTTCCTCAGACGTAGTTCGAGAGGCTATTCGAGATGATAGGTCTACGATATGCCAGCTCATGGCCCTAGTGCAAGTGGGAGATTGTTAGTGTATATGCCCTAGGGGCCATTATTGTATCATACTAGATTGTATATTACTTAATGGAAGCTTGGGATATTCACAGTTGTATATACAGTATTGCTAAAAATGGTAGTATGCTACTTGGTTTGTGTCTACTTTAATATGTGCATATGTTTCTTGTAACGTATCACTTATACATATTAGTAGAGCCCATAGGTTCTTTGCTTGATTACCAGAGTTGTGATGGCAGTCACATAAGTGGGAGCAGGGTAGTCAATAAGCAACATCCTATACAGGTCCCTAGTCATAGGATTATCGAGACAGGGCATCGATACTCCAGAGTAGACTAGTATGTACGCTTCTCATCCCAGTCAGGGAGATGGTCTGTCCCATAGCCATCAGTACGTCGTACTAGAGATAGTATACAGGTGCTCGTTAGGTTACGGGTACACCGGACAGGACTCGCAGGGGAACTGTTGGTTGGTATTATACCCATCGTCAGTTAACAGTTCCCAGATGACATGAGTACAGCATAGTCCGCAGACTTGACACTGCTACTTCGCCTCAAGTGTGTCCCACTGTTCTTAGATTGCTACCCTACCACGGCTCAAAGGAGTCATGCAAACAGGCAGCAGTTGGGTGTAGTCCCGAGCACTTGGAGGCAGTAGTGGTTAGATAGGATTCGTCTCTCCCGGTATTGGGAGATGATATCGCGATGTGTTAGAGATCCATTACGCAAAGTCCTTGGCCAGGGCAAGCGAGATATACTGGTAGGTTCCAGTAGCTTCTCAGGGTGTAATGGGCTTCGCTCCGACACGACTTATACAGCTATTAGGGGACTGACGCTTGCCGCCCCCTAGGCTTGATATGCGATAGTCTTAGACGAACAGACCGGACTGTACGGAGATTGTCACATCAGGCTCAGTAGGGGTTCGGATGGTTTTCCTCATCGGCCTTCTTATCGACATCTACCTGGGGACCGTTACGTACAGCTAGTGCCACTTGCGGTCTGTGGATAAACCCACTGCCAGCGTAGTGTCGAGTCTTTAGAGTCCCACACAGAGAGTTTCCCTGCTCCAGGCGAAATGATATAGAGGTCGTATGGTTTTACGACAAGGGTTCGAATGCGTACGTTTGTTTACGCATGTAGAACTTTTCGGACAGTTTTTACTAGCCGGCTTTGGTTTAAGCCAGATTCGAGTATCGGGTTATTGGATTTATATAGTCTAAAATTTTTCCGTGTTTTCACGGATTGGAGGGACGTTCTCGTAATTTGTCGGGAAGCTTCTAGAAGAGTGGTGACTTGGGGGGATAAGGTGGCATTGCATTAAATGAGATTAGTGACTCATTTGTGTGATTCATCCATGTCATTAATGCATCATAAATGCTTAATGACTCATGGAGATGAATCACACATAGATATTTATGAAGCATGGTTGTTAATTCTTTTATTTCATTTTTGGATAAATAAGTAATGCTTCATATATATTATGAGAGTTCATTATCTCATTTCATTCTTATCTTCACCTTCTCTCTCCTCAAGCTCACTCTCTCTTCAAACCCTAAACCTAACCTCTCAAGAGTTGAGATAAAGGGTTAGCTAGACTAATACATCCATAACCTCACTCTATATCCCCTAGGTAGTTTAGATTAGCACTTTAAGCAACCTAGTTATCTCAAGTTTGAGATTAAGCTTGGCGTAGGAGCTTTCGGGTAAATCGCCTTTGATTCGAGGAGGTCGTTGAGGTCCCGATGTTCCAAGGAGCCTACGAGGAGTGGAAGACAACGATGAAGACCCGAAGAACATGTAACATGAGGTATAACTTTGAATCCGAGTAGTTAAACCTCTAGTAGATAGTTAGCAATGGTTTAGATAACGATTCATGCGCTCAAGTCCATGTTAAGAAGCTTTGATAATCGTTTTTCATATATTCCGCCTACCCGCAAGTTCGTGGGGTGTGTGACATGGAGTTACAATGTACTCGACTACTGGGACAATGATGAGATCATACTAGTGGGGCCACGGTAGTCGACGAGTACATCCTATAACTGTTCCTAGTCGAGGGTGTATCGAGACAGGGCATCGATACACCAGAGTAGACTAGCGTATACGCATCTTGACCCATATGATGGGCGATGGATGATCCCATATCCATCGGTGTTTGACATCAAGGATGGTGTACGGGTGCTCAGTTGTGACTGGGTACACTAGACGGACTCGCCGAGAACTCCCAGATGGTATTATACCTCACGTCAGATGGCAGTTCTCCGATGACACTGGTATAGAGTAGTCTGTTGACCCAAGATCGTCATAGAGTCTTGTGTGATTCCTACTGTGCTTTCATTTCCATCATACCACGTCCAAGAGGGCGTGCAAAAAGGTGGCTTTTGGGTACATTCCCGAATCACATGGAGGCAATGAGCGATAGGAAGGGATTCGACTCTCCCGGTATAGGGATTGCGCTGTGTTCGATTGGCTATAACTGGATATCCCTGGCCAGGGTTGCTGAGATTTACTGGTAAGTGTTATCAGTAGTTTCTCGAACTGTTATAGACCTCATGTTAGTGTATATGCCCTAGAGGCCATTACTGTATCATACTAGTTTGTATATTACTTAATGGAAGCTTGGGATATTCACCTTGTATAAACAATCTTGCTCAATATAGTAGTATGCTACTTGGTTTGTTTCTACTTTAATGTGTACATGTGTTTATTTTTGTATATCACCTATACACATTAGTGGAGCCCTTAGGATCTTTGCTTGATTACCAGCGTTGTGATGGCAGTCGCACTAGTGGGGGCTGGGTAATCTATAAGCACATCCTTATACAGGTCCCTAGTCGCAGGACTATCGAGACAGGGCATCGATACTCTGGAGTAGACTAGCGTATGCGCTTCTCATCCCAGTGTGGGAGATGGTCTGTCCCACAGCCATCAGTACGTCGTACTGGAGATAGTATACGGGTGCTCGTTGGGTTACGAATACACTGGACAGGACTCGTCGGGAACTGACCAGGTTGGTATTATACCTATCGTCAGTTATCAGTTCCCAGGTGACATGAGTACAGCTTAGTCCGCTGACTTCACACTGGCACTTCGCCTCAAGTGTGTTCCCACTGTACTTTGACTACTACCCTACAACGGCTCAAAGGAGTCGTGCAAACAGGTGGTAGTTGGGTGCAGTCCCGAAGCACTTGGAGGCAGTGACGGTTAGATTGGATTCGTCTCTCCCGGTATTGGGGGTTGACATCACGCTGTGTCTAGGAGAGCCATTACACGAGTAGTCCCTGGCCAGGGCAAGCGAGATATACTGGTAGGCTTCCAGTGTTATCTCAGGGTGTTTTGGGCTTCACTCCGACAAGACTTGTACCGCTATTAGGGGACTGACGTTTACCGCCCCCTAAGCCCGCCATGCGATGTATCAGACGAACAGACCGGACTGTACGGAGAATGTCACATTCAGACTCAGTAGGAGTTCAGATGGGTTTTTACCTCGTCAGTCTTCTTATCGGCATCTACCTGGGGACCGTTACGCACAGCTAGTGCCGCTTGCGGTCTGTGGTTAAACCCACTGCCAGCGTAGTGTCGAGTCTTTAGAGTCCCACACAGAGGGTATTCCCCTCTGGGCAAAACAGAGTAGAGGTCGTATGGTTTTGCGACAGGGTTCGTTCTCATCCGCGCACTTGTGCACGTTTGGAGTCCGGACGGATATTACTGGCTGGCTCTGGTTTGAGTCAGATACTGGTATATGTTTTGGGGTTGCTTTTATCTCTCAGTATTCTTGTTCCTCGGAACGAGAATGCAGGTGTGTATGCACAGTTGTTTGAGGCGGAGGAAGAGGTCTTTCATTAGGGTTTCGGAACGGGTGCGTTTGCACAGTTGACAGTCGTTTTTTTTCCAAACCCTAATGGATTTATGAAATATCAATTAATAATAGTAATTAAATAAAATTGTGTCATGGTTGGTTTTGTTGACTTGTTGACCATGGTTGAATGTTTGACCATCATCATTACTTTGCAAGGATACTCCTTGATTCTAGCTTACATTCATTTAATGAAGTGATGATAGTGGTCATTCCAAAAACAACCATCAACTATTTCATTTTGAATTATTATTATTAATTAGATAATTCATTTTCCTTTTGTTATGGTTTCAAAAGGAAAAGGAGCTCATTTCTATCATATTCATTCTCTCTCCTCACTTCATCTTCTTCTTCCTCAAGCTCAAGGAGAATCCTTCTCATGTGTTGAGAATCCCTCTCCTTGAAAGAGAAACACCCCTTAGATACTCTCTACTCTCTCTAGGGTTCAAGGTTTAGCAAGCCGGAGATCCTAGTTCACTCTAAGTTCGAGAAAGAGCCCGAAGGTTGAACCCTCAGGTGGATCCATCTTTGACGGAAGAAGGCTACGAGGAAAGAACCATCAACCTCTACTAGGTTTGAAGAAGAAGGAGTTCAAGTTAGGTATAACCACTTTGCCGAGTAGTTAACTCTCCTTTGCATGTTTGCTAGTTCAGTTTAGACACGATCCCGACCTTGTTTAGTCCATGTTGCCCCATGCGCCAAAAATTTGATTTTTATACCGTTTCCGCCTCCCCGTAAGAACCGGGGGTCGCAACGTGGACTTACAGTGGTATCAGAGCCTAACTAAACTTAAACTAGCTTGGTAGCGAAGTGTATGGAAGTTCGAAACGGAAAAATCGCAATACCGGAAAATCAAAAACCCTAAGTTTCTGTTGAATTTTTTTGTGCTCTAAAAGTAAAAAGTTTTACTCCTAAAATCGGCTCAGGGTTTTGTAAGAACACCCACCAAAAACGATCCCATGAATCCTTCAAACTGCCGTGGATCCGCGGCCATAGCTATTCTCTTTGCCGCGGATCTGCCGCCGTTTAGGCTCTTCATGTGATCGTGTTTTGTGCAGTGTTCTTCTGATAGGGTTTTGGGATTTTTCAAATATGTTATTTGTGCCCAGATTTTCCAGAAAAGAAATTTACTTTTGGGGTCCTATAAATCCGTATTTTTTTTTCGAACTTCGCTACACTTTGGCTATATTGGTTATATCTGTGATGTTTGAATGTATTGAACGTCGGCTAATCGCTATATGTCGATTAGTCGGGGTTATACATATTAGTGATCTGTGTTTGATATTGGAATGTGTATATGAATGTGTTGGACTGTCGCAGGTGAATAGCCGGGGTGGATGTGAGATGAGCTTTTGTTTTTCTTTCATTCATTTGTAATATGTAAATTGATCTAATAATATTATTTGTATGGCCGCACAACCGGGTCGGGGTTGTAGCCGTCATTGTATAATTCTTTTTACTGTTTTTGCTCCTAGGATAGACCCATGGAGGGGTGCACAAACTACCGGGTACTTGGCGGGTAGTTTGCCGCACCCGTAGGGGTCTTGGGTGGGGTTTTGGCTATTCACCGCGACCGTGTAATCCGCTTTTCGTTGCAGGCTCGAACAGATTGCGGATTCCTAGTATATCCAATGTA
Organism: Agapanthus africanus; assembly: GCA_030015575.1. Lineage (NCBI taxonomy): Eukaryota > Viridiplantae > Streptophyta > Magnoliopsida > Asparagales > Amaryllidaceae > Agapanthus > Agapanthus africanus. The sequence continues at coordinate 63,883,691 of JASDDO010000029.1, forward strand.
TTCATCTGTGATCTGTAATGTCTATCATTGCTATATATTTATAACTATTTAGGCGTTGCTTATGTTTCACAGCCGCGCTAGCCCAGCCCCCACTCTGTCGTTAGTTAAGTAACCTAACGGGTGATGACGGGACCCCGTGGCGAATGCGAATGGCATAAGCGTACGTCATATTTTGGTTGTTTTCTGCAATGGTAGGATTAAATGATGGGACGCATTAAAAGAACTAATGCAAGAATATCACGCATTAAAAGAACTAATGCAAGATAATAAACCAAGTTAAAGTCGTTGGAACACTTTCGAAAAACCACTCGGTTCTTTTCAAAACTGACTTTTAAATGCGGAGCTTGAGCCACTCCTTCTAAAAGCTATCTCGTTCCATCGATTATATCAAGTTCACTACGTTTACGGTTTCGCCAAAACCATTCGTAGCCCTCCGTCGTTTCGTATGAATATTCAATAGTATTCAAGCTATGTTTGTTGACCTTCGTCAAGGCATAGAGATTGGTAGCTGTTGGTTGTTCATATGTAGCATAGATAGATGCGTTGGTTTGGGACAGTCGTATTGCCTTGTTGACCTTCGTCAAGGGTATATACGGATGGGTTCAAATTAACCTGGAAAATGACGGGCAGAACTTGACATGTGACTTATGATTTGTTGACCTTCGTCAAGGTCATAAGAGCATGGGGCAAAAATCCACATCGGGAGTTTCATAAGTACTGAAACTTGCTAGATTTGCATACCATTTGGAGTGTGGTGATTCTGGTAGGATTCCTTCAGTTTCGTCACGCGATGATATTTGGATCCTGATCCTACTGTGAGTATATGCTACTCCTCGGGAAATTTCTCACTAAACGATCAATGCTATAAACCTAGTAGGTGCCTAGAAAGGTGTTAGCGGGGCTACGCCCCCAGGGAAAAGAGGTTCTTAAATTAAGGAACTTCGCGAAAGCGTTGGAAAACCTCCCTCGAAGTACCGACACTGGCCTGGCTGAACGGTTAAGCAAGTATTGTGCGGTGGGGTTGATCCCGACTAATTCTTCCTTTATGGTTTGAGGAGGGATTCGAGAGACAGTGGGAGCCATCCTATTTAGACAAATTAAAAACCACTCTAAACTTGCAAGAGCATCATGCTAAAGTGTTTCTTCTCTCTCCCCCTGCAGCGACCAAATCGAAATGACTGGACTTAAGTTACTTCTAGATAAAAACATACTGACAGGGCCAAACTACAAAGATTGGCTCAGGAATGTCAAAATGGCAATCACTTACGACAAGCTGGGGTATCTTCTTACCACCAAAGCTCCCCCCGTCCCAGGTCCCACCTCCAGCGTCGCGGATAAGGAAATCCGTAAGACTTGGGAGATTGACTGCGCGAAGGCCAGGTGCCTCGTGCTTGCCTCTATGGACAACGAACATCAGAGGAGGCACGAGGATATGGACTTGGAATCCATATTTCTTCATACAAAAGAACTGTATGGAGAGCAGTCACGTATCGCAAGATACGAAGTGTCGAAGAAGTTATTTTCGGCAAAGTTGGCCGTCGGATCATCGGTAGCGGACCACGTGCTTAAGATGATTGGATACACTGAGGAGCTCGCGGAACTTGGGACCACGTTGGAAAGTGAACTCTATACGGATTTAATTCTCCAGTCCCTTCTATCCACTTACGCCCAGTTTATACTGAACTTCAACTTACAAGAAAAAGAAGTTGAACTTTCAGAACTCCTCAACATGCTGAGGAGCGCAGAGGGCACCCTACAGAAAGGTAGGGAAACACCCGCTTTGTTTGTAGGAGGATCTTCTTCTTCTAGGTTCAAGGCGAAAGCCAAGGGAAAGAGGAAGAAAGCCCCCGCCAAACCAAGGGGCGGTGTTAGTAAAGTGGGTACGAAGGGAAAGGAAAAGGCAACAAAGATTGCGGGGAAGCTTGTGGGAAAGGAAGAATGCTTCTATTGTCATAAGAGTGGACACTGGAAGAAAGATTGCAGGGCTTGGAAGGCCGGGACACAGGAACTGAAGCAGGTTGCGGCTTCAGCTTCAGGTGTGTATGTTATTGAAAACTGTCTTTCTATAAACTCTACTTCCTGGGTATTGGATACCGGATCAGGATCTCATATCTGTAATTCTTTGCAGGCGTTGAGAAATCATAGGTTTTTGAAGGCAGGTGACATGACCCTCAGAGTTGCGAACGGAGCTAGCATGAATGCTAAAGCCGTGGGGGACTATCACCTGGGAATGTCAGATGGACATGTTTTGGTTTTGCGTAATTGCTTTTTTGTACCCAACGCAACTTGTAATATCATTTCTGTATCTTTGGTTTCTAAAGAAGGTTATGAATTTGCGTTTGTAAGTAATGTTGTAAACATTCACCTTAATCAAGTTCTGATTGGGTCAGGTACATTGAGCAATGGTATATACGTATTAAACCAACCACAGATTTTCAATGTCCAGAATACACACAAAAGAAAGTCTCCAGATATCAATCAGGCTTTCTTATGGCATTGTAGACTGGGTCACATCAATGAGACACGGTTGACTAAGTTACATAAAGAAGGATACTTAGATCCGTTCGAGTATCAGTCTTATGCCACTTGTGAATCTTGTCTCATGGGAAAGATGACAAAGACTCCTGATCAGTCGAAAATACTGCATTTCTAACACAGCAATTTCCCTACCTTTTGCAGTCAAGTAGAGATATCCGGTATTCATATCACATATATTTGCAAAACACATGAAAAATACGGGATTACTTGTACTGTGTACTAAAACCAGCATTTTTAGGGAAATTGTGTGTTTTTCATGGCATCGCATCATCCTTGTATTGCGCAACTCTTGTCTCGGTGAAATTGTGCAGGAAATTCCAGAAACAGGGCCTAATTGGGAAATGAACTAATAAAAGACACACCAATTCAAAGGTTAAAGATCTGGAGCAATACAGAAAGGCCAAATAAAAATCCAAGCATCAGAAAGAGGCCCACCAGTCAGCCCAGAAATTACCATGTGGAAAGAAATCACCAAGGCCACCAATGGGCCGCGGATCCGCGGCCCAAGCCCCCTTGGCGCGGCGGATCCGCGGCCATATAATGAGATCATTGCACCCAATTTCATCACATGCTCAATTATAACGACCAAAGCTTCCAGAAGACCCCAGAAGCTCCACGTGGCACATCTAGAAGGCTCGGCTCAACAAACTATTGGAGGGAAATTCAAAATTTAAAGCTTAACTAACTTTTTGGAGGGAAATTTAAATTATTTGATAACTAACTTGTGGGGGGAATTCAAATTTCAATTCTAGATCTAAGATTTGGAAAGTCTATAAAAGGGAGCCTAGATCTAGAGGGGAAATTGTTCAAGAATTATCACCATCTTCAACCCACAAGTTTAGTGACAAAAGCTTATGTCTCAAATTCAATTCCCATCCAATTCAAAATCAAGATCAAGATCCCGAGATCAATTTGAGCAAGAGAGCCTTCAACCTTTAGCAAGCGACGCCGGATTTCCAACGGAGCAAGAGATCCACACCGATCCGCGACTCAAGGAGCCGAGCGAAGCCGAAATCGACGATCTAGTTCCTTCCTTTTGTAAATTCAAGAGAGTTGTAACGAAATTTGTCGATAAATAAAGGTGAATTTTCTATATCTTGCTTAACTTTTAATTCAAGCATAATGATTAGAATTCAGTTTGTGATTGTGTTTGTGATCATGAAGTTTGAGTAATCTCCGCTCGTGTAGGAGTTGTGACGATCTTTGGATGATGATGATTTAAATATTTCTACAATTCTTAAATCCTATAATGTTTGGAAATTCTAGTTAATCAAATGATTAATAACCTAGTTTCGAGATGATGCTTTCTTGATCGTGTTCACTCGAAACTAGGGAACAACTATTAAACATTTGATTAACTAGAAGCTAGAATTTGAATGCGATCCATCGAAAGGACAAAGGATGAGTTGCGGAATCCCTAATTTTCTAGCAAAGATCCTTAAACCTCGATGAATTTTGCATCGATCTAGTATCAATTCATTAATGGATAAGAGTTAGTAATCTTTAGATCTCATCACATCTATAGATCCGATCTACTCCTACGAGCCATACTTCTAGTCTTGATTGTTGGTTGGAAATTATCTCTCATCCCTATTCTTGCTCTTTAATGTTTCTTTTAGATCTAGATTTTTCTTACTTTTTGATCTACAATTACAAATCATGAATTGTTTTCTTTTCTTTTCATTAAATTTTCAACTCATCTAATTCAAGAATTGAACGGAACTCACTTTCCATGTGGACGATCCGCACTCACTTACAATCTACATCCGACACCGTAGTTGATTGCGGTCAAATAATTTTTGGTTGTGATTTCTTTACCATTTCATTTTACACAATCGGAAAAACAATTCAATCAACTCCGTTCACTGGACATGGAGAAAGAGCGAGCGAGCTCTTGGGACTCATACACAGTGACGTGTGTGGTCCAATGTCTACACATGCGCGAAGCGGTTATTCATCTTTCATTACTTTCACAGACGATTTCTCTAGGTATGGACATGTCTTCTTAATGAAGCACAAATCCGAGGCCTTTGAGAAATTTCGGGATTACAAGAATGAAGTTGAAAAACAAACATGCAAAAGTATTAAGATTCTAAGATCGGATCGAGGTGGTGAATACTTGAGTGCCGAGTTCCTGGACTATTTAAAAGAGAATGGAATTCTCTCTCAGCGTACTCCTCCATACACTCCGCAACATAACGGTGTATCGGAAAGGAGGAATCGAACCCTATTGGATATGGTTCGTTCCATGATGAGTAAGGCTGAGTTACCGCGATCTTTCTGGGGCTAAGCACTAGAAGCAGCTGCATATCTCTTGAACAAGGCTCCCACCAAGACTGTGCTTACCACTCCATATCAGATGTGGAGTGGGAAGAAACCCTGTCTTAAGTACCTTAAGATATGGGGATGTCTAGCTTTTGTAAAAAAGCAGCATGCGGACAAGCTCGAGGCACGTTCAGTACAGTGTAAGTTTGTGGGATACCCAAAGAACTCCAAGGGGTATCTGTTCTATTCCGCTGAGGAACAAAAGGTTTTTGTTTCTCAACATGCCCGCTTCTTGGAAACTGAGTTTTTGGAAACCCAGATAAGTGGGAACGCAATAGAACTGGAAGAAATTCCAGAACCACATGCTATTACTGAAAGCTTGGAAGAGCCAGTAAGTTCAAAAGAACAGGACATTCCTACGCCGCTCCGCAGGAGTAGTAGGCAGTCTCATCCGCCCGAGAGATACTACGGTTTTCTTATAGACAGGGATAGAGAGGATTGCATCATAGATTATGATGAGCCTACTAGCTTCCAGCAGGCCGTTCAGAGCGTTGACTCTGTAAAATGGCTGGATGCAATGCGGACCGAAATGGAGTCCATGTACACCAACAAAGTATGGACGTTGGACATTGCTCCAGACGGGGTAAAACCCGTAGGATGCAAGTGGATCTTCAAAAGGAAGATTGGTGTAGATGGACAAGTTGAGACCTATAAAGCTAGACTTGTAGCAAAGGGTTTCCGTCAAAGACCTGGCTTGGACTATGACGAAACCTTTTCTCCAGTGGCTATGCTGAAATCCATTCGGATCCTTCTTGCCATTGCTGCCTTCCACGATTATGAGATTTGACAGATGGACGTAAAAACCGCTTTTCTAAATGGAAATTTAGAGGAGTGTGTCTATATGGACCAGCCAGAGGGTTTCATTCAGAGTGGGAGCAGCGGAAAGGTGTGCAAGTTGCTTAAGTCCATTTATGGACTAAAGCAGGCATCGTGGAGTTGGAACATCTGTTTTGATGAGACGGTCAAGGAATTTGGCTTTATCAAAAATCCAGATGAACCATGCATCTATAGTAGATTTGTAGCGAGAACTGTAGTATTCCTCTTTTTATATGTGGATGACATTCTCTTAATAGGAAATGACATTCCAATGCTACAATCTGTCAAGGGGTTCTTGTCACAAAGGTTCTCCATGAAAGACCAGGGTGATGCCTCATACATCCTGGGGATCCGGATCCATCGTGATAGATCCAAGAGGATATTAGGACTTTCACAGTCCAGGTACATCGACACCGTACTGAAAAGATTCAGTATGGAGGATTCCAAGCGCGGTAATCTACCGGCTTGTCACGGGATCACCCTCTCTAAAGAGATGTCCCCCAAGACTGATTTGGAGAGGGATCACATGTCTATTATACCCTACGCTTCTGCGGTAGGCTCTATAATGTATGCGATGTTGTGTACCAGACCGGATGTAGCTTATGCACTGAGTGTGGTAAGCAGGTATCAGTCAAACACTGGGGAGAAACACTGGATAGCGGTAAAGAACATTCTCAAGTACCTGAGAAGGACTAAGGAGATGTTCTTGGTGTATGGCGGAAAAGACCTCCAGATCGAGGCCTTTGCTGACTCTAGCTTCCAGAGTGACAAGGATGATTCCAAATCCATGTCGGGTTTTGTCTTTACCCTCAATGGAGGGGCGGTGTGTTGGAAGAGTTCCAAACAGGAAACCGTTGCAGACTCGACGATGGAAGCGGAATACATCGCTGCATCTGATGCCGCAAAAGAAGCTGTCTGGATGAGGAAGTTCTTGAAAGAACTTCAGGTGGTTCCGTCCATTGTTGACCCAATACCTCTGTATTGCGACAACAATGGGGCTATAGCTTTAGCGAAGGAACCCAGGTCCCATCAGAGATCCAGGCACATCTTGAGGCGGTATCACATGATCAGCAAGATCGTGGATCGCAAGGAGATCGAGGTTCGGAGGGTTGCTTCAGAAGAAAACACTGCAGATCCATTCACCAAGGCCCTACCCCAGACTCAGTTCGAGCGGCTGATCGAGATGATAGGTCTTCGATACGCCAGTACATGGCCTTAGTGCAAGTGGGAGATTGTTAGTTTATATGCCCTAGAGGCCATTACTGTATCATACTAGTTAGTATATTACTTAATGGAAGCTTGGGATATTCACCTTGTATAAACAATCTTGCTCAATATAGTAGTATGCTACTTGGTTTGTTTCTACTTCAATGTGTACATGTGTTTATTTTTGTATATCACCTATACACATTAGTGGAGCCCTTAGGATCTTTGCTTGATTACCAGCGTTGTGATGGCAGTCACACTAGTGGGGGCTGGGTAATCTATAAGCACATCCTTATACAGGTCCCTAGTCGCAGGACTATCGAGACAGGGCATCGATGCTCCGGAGTAGACTAGCGTATGCGCTTCTCATCCCAGTGTGGGAGATGGTCTGTCCCACAGCCATCAGTACGTCGTACTGGAGATAGTATACGGGTGCTCGTTGGGTTACGAGTACACTGGACAGGACTCGTCGGGAACTGACCAGGTTGGTATTATACCTATCGTCAGTTATCAGTTCCCAGGTGACATGAGTACGGCTTAGTCCGCTGACTTGACACTGGCACTTCGCCTCAAGTGTGTTCCCACTGTACTTTGACTACTACCCTACTACGGCTCAAAGGAGTCGTGCAAACAGGTGGTAGTTGGGTGCAGTCCCGAAGCACTTGGAGGCAGTGACGGTTAGATAGGATTCGTCTCTCCCGGTATTGGGGGTTGACATCGCGCTGTGTCTAGGAGAGCCATTACACGAGTAGTCCCTGGCCAGGGCAAGCGAGATATACTGGTAGGCTTCCAGTGTTATCTCAGGGTGTTTTGGGCTTCTCTCCGACATGACTTGTACCGCTATTAGGGGACTGACGTTTACCGCCCCCTAGGCCCGCCATGCGATGTATCAGACGAACAGACCGGACTGTACGGAGACTGTCACATTCAGACTCAGTCGGAGTTCAGATGGGTTTTTACCTCGTCAGTCTTCTTATCGGCATCTACCTGGGGACCGTTACGCACAGCTAGTGCCGCTTGCGGTCTGTGGTTAAACCCACTGCCAGCATAGTGTCGAGTCTTTAGAGTCCCACACAGAGGGTATTCGCCTCTGGGCAAAACAGAGTAGAGGTCGCATTGTTTTGCGACAGGGTTCGTTCTCATCCGCGCACTTGTGCACGTTTGGAGTCCGGACGGATATTACTGGCTGGCTCTGGTTTGAGTCAGATACTGGTATATGTTTTGGGGTTGCTTTTATCTCTCAGTATTCTTGTTCCTCGGAATGAGAATGCAGGTGTGTATGCACAGTTGTTTGAGGCGGAGGAAGAGGTCTTTCATTAGGGTTTCGGAACGGGTGCGTATGCACAGTTGACAGTCGTTTTTTTTCCAAACCCTAATGGATTTATGAAATATCAATTAATAATAGTAATTAAATGAAATTGTGTCATAGTTGGTTTTGTTGACTTGTTGACCATGGTTGACTTGTTGACCATGGTTGAATGTTTGACCATCATCATTACTTTGCAAGGATACTCCTTGATTCTAGCTTACATTCATTTAATGAAGTGATGATAGTAGTCATTCCAAAAACAACCATCAAATATTTCATTTTGAATTATTATTATTAATTAGATAATTCTTTTTCCTTTTGTTATGGTTGCAAAAGGAAAAGGAGCTCATTTCTATCATATTCATTCTCTCTCCTCACTTCATCTTCTTCTTCCTCAAGCTCAAGGAGAATCCTTCTCATGTGTTGAGAATCCCTCTCCTTGAAAGAGAAACACCCCTTAGATACTCTCTACTCTCTCTAGGGTTCAAGGTTTAGCAAGCCGGAGATCCTAGTTCACTCTAAGTTCGAGAAAGAGCCCGAAGGTTGAACCCTCAGGTGGATCCATCTTTGACGGAAGAAGGCTACGAGGAAAGAACCATCAACCTCTACTAGGTTTCAAGAAGAAGGAGTTCAAGTTAGATATAACCACTTTGCCGAGTAGTTAACTCTCCTTTGCATGTTTGCTAGTTCAGTTTAGACACGATCCCGACCTTGTTTAGTCCATGTTGCCCCATGCGCCAAAAATTTGATTTTTATACCGTTTCCGCCTCCCCATAAGAACCGGGGGTCGCAACGTGGACTTACACCTCATATCGACACAACCTATCAAGCTACTAGGGTCTGACGTTTACCACCCCTAGGCGAGATATGCGACATATCAGACGACGAGACCGGGCTGTACGGGAGTGTTACTGATTGGATTCACAGGAGAATGTACAAGTTTGCTTGTTGATCTTCTGAGCGCTCAATACCTGGGTGGCTGTTACGTTTAGCTGACCGCTTGCAGCTTGTGGGTGTTTGATATGATCATCACCTACTGCCGGTGTATTGACGATTCTTTAGAGTCCTACACAGAGGTTTCTTGACTCAGGCAAAACGGAGTAGGAGCACATATGTGATATGTGCGGGACCGAGGATAATCCGGTATGTGATACCGTATTGGATTCTCGCGATATGAGATATCGGCCGGGTATATGTGATATAGCCGGGTCATCGTATTAGTCGGTTATATGCGATATAGCCGGATTGTCGGATCAAGTGTTGATTCGATAATTTAATGTATAATAATATATATGATATATTAAATTACATTAACTAATATTAGCTCACTAAAAGATTCTTTTTCTCAATCGGGCAATATATTGATATATATGCGATATATGTTAATTGTATTATTTTATTTTTTTACAATAAATATTATATATATGATATATAATATTGTAACATGATATGATAACTAATGCAACATGATTAGTGGAGATTAAACAAGATTAGGGTTTGATTTGGGTTAATGCTTTCTAGAAGTTTCTAGAAGGTTTTTATTTTGTCATGAAAAAGATATTTTCAAGTGACTCACCTTTAACCTAACCCAAACCCTAGCTCTAGTTAAATCTCTACAAGGGTTTAATTGACCATGGTTGCATTATTCATCATATTTATCTTTTCATTATTGATCACAAAAGGATTCTATCATCTTCTTCCTTGAGTTCCTTCTTGGAAAAAGCTTTCTAGCTTTTTGCTAAGTGATGAAAGTTAGTGAGAATATGAAAACAAATGAGAGCAAAAATCCTACTTCATCATCCTCATCTACCTTTGCCATTTAGATGAGGGTGTTCACTTTATTTTGTGAGCGAGAGCTTGTGTTAATGAAACTTCAAGGTAGATCATCTATGTTATCGAAGATCGGATGAAAGACTGCATCTTTATCTTCGTGGAGCCTCTCGAGAGTCCGGAACACGATGATCGCAGCGAAGAGACCTCAACACGGAGCTTAAGAAGTGAATGACTAGATCTACAAAGGTTGTAATCCCTCTCACTTAGTGTTAAAGAGTTTAACATGCTTGTTTTCGTCTAAACCCTAGTTTAAAGATCCGGCATTGGGTTGTTCGGCACGGCTAAAATTTTAATCGGGCATGGTTGATGCCTCGTAGACCCTTGTGCACGTGCCTAGCAACCCGACAGTGGTATCAGAGCCAAGCTAGAGTTTTAGGCGAAGTCTGAGTAAAGTTTAAAGTCCGATCGAACCCGGATACCCCGATATGAACCCTTATCTGGACATTTTCCAAAAATGTGATTTTTTATGAATTAAAAATGCTCAGAAAATTAAGCAGGAAAAACTAAGAATTACTGTGAAGTACGGACCTGTAATGCGCTGATTTGACCACGGAACCGCAGTGAAACCAAGGGTTTGGCGCCGGTTCCGCGGCCAAAATTTTGAATTAGTCCCTGGAACTTCATATATTTATTCTTAGGTCCTTTCTTGTTATTTTTTTTCTGGGAATTTTTTATTCCACTCTAGTGGTGAGTCTTCTGGGTTGTATTGGGGACTCGTTGATTCGATCGGATAATTTAACTTTGTTTAGTTTGTCCGGGTAATTTTTAGAACGTGTTAAAAAGTTCGAACGGATATCAATAACTCACTTTTTCCCCTGCCGGAAAATTTCCAAGCGTTGAATTTTTCCGTAGTTTAAGGACGTTCTAAGTTGTGCAAGTAACGCGATGGACCCTCTAGAAGACAACAAACCTTAACTCGATTATGTAACCGTCTTGAACTGCCTCTAAACCTTAGGGTTTGTGACAGTACGGCGTGCCACATGTGAAGCGTTGGCTTGACCCTTCTACGGCTGGACCATTGGTACCGTAGCATGTGATGGATGTTTTTAAACTGATTTCAAGTGTTGAGAACTATTTGGGAAAACTTGGGTGTTTGATTATTCGATTGGAAAGTTTAACACTGTCTTTTTATCTTGAAAGTGATACAATATTTGGAATCCACATGTAGTTATGAGATAACTAATTTGAATTTTATAAACATAGCAGTTTAGTCTCAGATGATCGGTTGCCACGGAATTTTGATGTGATCAAAAGTCCATCGCAATCACGTAGCGTACGCGGATACTCGCCGGTTAAACTTAATAGACAGCCAGGCCCCATAGCCCCGACCAAGTGACTGTAGGAGAACCCCGTCGCCAAAAGCATCCGTTCGGGTGCTCGCGGCAGCGGTGTTCCGCCTTAGTGCACTTCGTCGACGGCATCCGGCGGTGCGGCCGTCTACTAAAGTTTGCGACAAGCATTCGATCAGGTTGTCAGGAATCTTGTTGAATTGCCCGACTAGATATTGAAAAGTGTTTTCGTTAATGAGACTAAAATGCGGGGTTTATAATTGTTAAGCATGCGATGTTTAAGGAATTCACTTGATTAGGCATGCGATGTCTAAGGAGGTTGCGGATTCCAACTGTTGTAGTTTTACACTTTCTTTTCTGTGACCGTAAGCGTAGTATGTGGTGTATCGCTGGCTTCGTTGCTATACATCAACGACAATCGAGATACACATACTTGCTTACGTTGATGATATGAGATATTATGTGTTGCTGTGATATGTTATATTGGATCGTCGTGTTCTGAATAGCCGTGGGTTTTAAGTGAGATGAGAGTTTTTTCTTTTTCATTCATGTAAAATTCATTTGTATGTAATATTCTTTTATTGGGGCACTTCCGGGCTGAGGATGATGTCACCATTGTATATTATTTACTTTTCCGCATTAGGTAGACCCAAGGCGGGGAGCATAAGTAACCGGGTTCTAGGGTCCAGTGGGAGACCATCTCGAGGAGTCAAGACCGGGTTTCCTAACCCTAGAATTGGCAGTGTTGCTTGCCGCTCTCATAGGGGTCTAGGGATGTGGGTTTGGCTATTCATCGCGACCGTGGAATCCGTGTTTTATACAGGCTCGTATTAAAACACGGACATCCTAGTATATCCAATATTTCATATATGTTTCTTCTGCTGCAATGTTCTGTGATGAGATCATATTACTGCCTGAGACGAATGTTTATATTATATATATGAGATATATGTTATATTGCAGACTTCGTTTCAAATGTGATGCTTGTGGAGCATATTAAAATGGGACTTCATTAATGAGATTAATGAAATAAAAGAAACCTAAAGATGTTGTAGAAACTTGTTTAAAAACTGGTAGCTCTAGTTCTTGCTTTGCATAGCGGTGTTCCTTGTAGAACATCCAATAGCTTATTTGATAAGGAAAGAGCCGAGATCCCTTCACCGGGAGTGACCTCTTTAGTGAAACTATCAGATGCTACAAACTCGGTTTTTCTTTTGATTGCTTCTATAGTTCTTTCTTTGCATATTGATATTTGTGAAATATCCCTCACCTTATTCGATGAGTAAAGGGCCGACGATCCCTTCACCGGGAGTGACCCCTTTAGAAAAACTAGAAATGCCCCAAAAACACTCCATTTAAAATCACTCGATTCTACAACGATATCAAGTTCATTACGCAAAGGGTTTTCTTAAAAATCTGTCGTAGCCCTCCGTCATTTCAGATAAGGACTGTTTAGTATTCGTGCTGCGTTTGTTGGCCTTTGTCAAGGCGTAGTGTGTGGTAGCTGAATAGTACTTATCTGCTTATGCATATGATGCAGATTGGATTAGGGTAGTCGTGCGACCTTGTTGGCCTTTGTCAAGGGCCGTGCGGGTGGGTTTACTTCAATTAAGAAATGACGGGTTGAACTTGACTAGCAGCCTATGGTTTGTTGGCCTTTGTCAAGGTCATAGGAGGCTTGGGGCAAAATATTATCGGGAATTTCAAGTGTTGAAATTTGCAATGAGATTGCATACCTTCTATGAGATAGTTGGATCCCGATACCCGCTACGAGTAAGAGTTTCTCCTGGGAGAGTTTTACACACTACAATTAGCCGATCAAGTAGGTGTCTAGAAAGGTGTCAATGGGGTTACGCCCCTGGGAAAACGAGGTTTACTTTAATTAGGTTCGTGCGAAAGCACGGGGGACCTCCCTCAATGTACCGGCACTGGCCTGGCTGAAAGATTGGCGAACTTGTAGCGTGTAATTAATCCCGGCTAGTCTTTCCTTTTAGGGTTTGAAGGAAGATTTGATTAAAACAATGGGAGAAATCCTGATTAGATATATTAGATAACCAATCTAATCTTGCAAGAGTATACACTGAGTGTTTTCTTCTCTCTCTCCAGGTAGCGACCATATCACGCCTTAATCAAGATAATAATACGGATGTATTGACCGAACCATCTTGTTATACTCTGCTGGAGAACGTTGGTCTCACTCCAACTTATAATTGTTATAAGACAGAGCAGGAAATTAGGGAATACCAGATTTCCCGTGCCACCGAAATGAAGAAAGTGCATGTTGATGCATCATCTTCGGGTGTGTTCATTACAGAGAACTGTTTCTCAGTATCCTTTACGTCCTAGGTATGAGATACCAGATCAGGATCCCGCATATGTAATCTGTTACATGGGCTACAGATAGTTAGAGAACTGAGAACGGGTGATAAGTTTCTTGAGATCGAAAATGGTGCAAGTGTTGCAGCCAAGTCTGTTGGTCACTATCACCCTGTATTACCAGAATACATTGATTCTGAACGAATGTTATTAGATACCGAACCTGATATATGACATCATATCAGTCTCTTTATTAGTAAAGAAAGGATATAATTTTGTATTGTTGGATAATGTTTTGAACATTTCCTATATCAAAATTTGATCGGTTCAGGCACGTTATCTAAAAGCATAGACGTTCTAAATTAAACAACAGTTCTTAATGTACAGAACACACCCAAGAGGAAGAGTTCATAAATGAACGAATCCTTCTTGAGGCATTGTAGACTAGGTCATATCAATGCGACCCAACTAGCTGAAGTTACATATAGATGCATATTTAAATTAGTTTGAATTTACATTTTGTGAAACTTGCCGGTCATGTCACAGAGATAAGATGACCACAGCTCTGTTTATTGAAAACAGAGAAAGAGTTAGTGAACTCTTGGGATTGATACATGTTGATGTATGAAGGTCCCCTGTCTACACATGCAAAGACCGGTTCTATGTACTTTGTTATATTCACTGATGATCTCTCAAGATTCGCACTTGTGTTCCTGTTGAAACACAAGCCCGAACCTTTTGAGATATTCACAGAATATAAGTTAGAAGTAGAGAACCAAAAACGGGTATAAGTATTATGTCCTTTGATGAGATCAGGGTGAAGAATACTTGAGCACTGAATTCCTGGACTATTGTAAAGGAGAATAAGATTCTCTCTCAGCATTACTCCTCCGTATACACCACAGCACGTCGGTGTATCGGGTCGAAGCAATCACACCCTATGTGATATGGTGTGGTCTATGATGAGTACTACTGAGTTGCCTATTTCCTTTTAGGAGTTATGCACTTGAGAAGCTGCATACCTATTGAATTGGGTTCAAATCAAATCAGTTGCCTACCACTTCATATGTGATATGGAAAGGGAAGAGCCCATATCTTAAGTTTGTTAAGATTTGGTGGTTGTCCGGCCTATGTCTAAAAGCAAAATCCGGACAAGCTCGAGGCAAGGTCTGTTATGTAGAACTGGAAAGGTTCCAGCTATACAAACTGCACCTGATTATTTTGTAGAACCAAAGGATTCAATAGTTTCCAACGAACCTCAGCCTCCCCGCCGATCCAGTAGGGTTCCTTACCCACCTGAGAGATACTTCGGTTTTCTCTATGACAGTGGGAGCGAGGATTGCATCATGAGATGATGACCCAACTAGTTTCGAGCAGGCCATCAGGAGTGGGATTCTATAAGAATGGCTGGATGCTTAATGATCTGAAATGGAATCCTTATACACCAACAAAATATGGACTTTGGTTGCTTTATCTGAAGGGTTAAATCCCCATCAGGAGCAAGTATATCTTGAGAAGATTACTTGGTGTACATGGAAAAGTTGAGACTTTAAAAGCTATGCTTAAGTCCATCCAGATCCTACTTACCACAGCTATATACCATGACTACGATATCTGGTGGTTGGGTGTCATGACTGCTTTTCTAAAATGATGTTTTAGAAGAGAGCTCTATAAGTACACAGCCAGAGGGCTTCGTAGACAGTGGGAGCAGCGGAAACGTGTGCAAGATGTTTTATATGATAAAACAGGCATCGCGGTGTTGGAACATCTGTTTTGATGTTATAGTCAAAGAGTTTGACTTCATCAAAATGGTAGATGAACCATGTATATACAAAAAGGTAGTAGAAAGTATGATGATGATCCTCGTAGAGTACGTGGATGACATACTCTTGATAGGGAAGGAGTTTCCTATGCTACGCTCGGTCAATCTCCTCTTATCGCAATGATTCTCCATATAGGATCAAAGTGATACCTCCTAAATCCTGGGTTTGGATCTATGAGATAGATCTAATTGGATGTTAGGATACTCACTAGTTGTAGTGAGATGGTATCAATAGATCCTGGGGAGAATCACTGGAAAGGTTCCAGGGTGATAAGGACGGCTGAATGTCAGTTGCAGGCATTGTCTTTACCTTCAGTGGAGGGACGGTATGTTGGAAGAGTTCCAAGCTAGATACCGTGACTTACTAGAAGATTAAAGGCAAGATACATCGTTACCAAGGATGCTACCAAAGAGGCAGTCTGGATATATTTAAGTTCATGAGATGAACTTCGTTCCTACCATTGTGTGACAATGGAGTTGTGGCTTTTTCCAAGGAACCCCCCGTCCCATCTGAAATCCAGATATAATTCTTAGGCAGTATCACCTGATCATGGAGATGGTTGATCTCCAGGGAGATCGAGGTTAGGAGAGTAGACACAGAGGACAACAGCGCGGATCCACTCACAAAGGCCTTTTTCCCAGTAGAGACTTTTATGGGATGCTTGAGTATGAGATACTTCAACCGCAGCTAATTGTTGGGTATGTGATACCACAATAAATGGCCCTAGTGCAAGTGGGAGATTGTTAGTTATATGTATGCCCTAGAGGTCATTACTGTACATACGATGTATATTGTAATGGATGCTTGGACATATATAGGGAGGACTTTCTTGCTCGACATGATAGTATGCTATCTGGTTGTACTTTATCTTAACATGTACTCTGATTGTCTCTATATTACATGTTGATAAAGCCCTTAGGATATGTACTCGACTACTGGGACTATGATGAGATCATACTAGTGGGGATACGGTAGTCGACGAGTACATCCTATAACTGTTCCTAATCGAGGGTGTATCGAGACAGGGCATCGATACACCAGAGTAGACTAGCGTATATGCATCTTGACCCATATGATGGGCGATGGATGATCCCATATCCATCGGTGTCTGACATCAAGGATGGTGTACGGGTGCTCAGTAGAGACTGGGTACACTGTACGGACTCGCCGAGAACTCCCAGATGATATTATACCTCACGTCAGATGACAGTTCTCCGGTGACACTGGTACAGAGTAGTCAGTTGATCCGAGATCGTCATAGAGTCTTGTGTGATTCCCACTGTGCTTTGATTTGCATCATACCATGTCCAAGAGGGCATGCAAAAATGTGGCTTTTGGGTACAGTCTCGAATCACATGGAGGCAATGAGCGATAGGAGGGGATTCGTCTCTCCCAGTATAGGGAGTTGATGTTGCGCTGTGTTCGATTGGTTATAACTGGAAATCTCTGGCCAGGGTTGCTGAGATTTACTGGTAAGTGTTATCAGTAGTTTCTCGAACTGTTATAGACCTCATATCGACACGACTTATCAAGCTACCGGGGTCTGATGTTTACCACCCCTAGGCGAGATATGCGACATATCAGACGACGAGACCGGACTGTACGGGAGTGTTACTGATTGGATTCACAGGAGAATGTACAGGCTTGCTTGTTGATCTTCTGAGCGCTCAATACCTGGGTGACTGTTACGTTTAGCTGACCGTTTGCAGCTTGCGGGTGTTTGATATGATCATCACCTACTGCCGGCGTATTGACGATTCTTTCTTTAGAGTCCTACACAGAGGTTTCTTGACTCAGGCAAAACGGAGTAGGAGCACATATGTGATATGTGCGGGACCGAGGATAATGCGTTATGTAATACCGTATTGGAT
The DNA here is from genome assembly GCA_030015575.1 of Agapanthus africanus. Lineage (NCBI taxonomy): Eukaryota > Viridiplantae > Streptophyta > Magnoliopsida > Asparagales > Amaryllidaceae > Agapanthus > Agapanthus africanus. The sequence goes on from JASDDO010000029.1 coordinate 63,901,017, forward strand.
TCTCGCGATATGAGATATCGGCCGGGTATATGTGATATAGCCGGGTCATCGTATTAGTCGTTTATATGCGATATAGCCGGATTGTCGGATCAAGTGTTGATTCGATAATTTAATGTATAATAATATATATGATATATTAAATTACATTAACTAATATTAGCTCACTAAAAGATTCTTTTTCTCACTCGGGTAATATATTGATATATATGCGATATATGTTAATTGTATTATTTTACTTTGTTACAATAACTATTATATATGTGATATATAATATTGTAACATGATATGATAACTAATGCAACATGATTAGTGGAGATTAAACAAGATTAGGATTTGATTTGGGTTAATGCTTTCTAGAAGTTTCTAGAAGGTTTTTATTTTGTCATGAAAAAGATATTTTCAAGTGACTCACCGTTAACCTAACCCAAACCCTAGCCCTAGTTAAATCTATACAAGGGTTTAATTGACCATGGTTGCATTATTCATCATATTTATCTTTTCATTATTCATCACAAAAGGATTCTATCATCTTCTTCCTTGAGTTCCTTCTTGGAAAAAGCTTTCTAGCTTTTTGCTAAGTGATGAATGTGAGTGAGAATATGAAAAAAATATGAGAGCAAAAATCCTACTTCATCATCCTCATCTACCCTTGCCATTTAGATGAGGGTGTTCACTTCATTTTGTGAGTGAGAGCTTGTGTTAATGAAACTTCAAGGTAGATCATCTATGTTATCGAAGATCGGAAGCAAGACTATATCTTTATCTTCGTGGAGCCTCTCGAGAGTCCGTAACACGATGATCGCAGTGAAGGGACCTCAACACGGAGCTTAAGAAATGAAGGACTGGATCTACAAAGGTTGTAATCCCTCTCACTTAGTGTTAAAGAGTTTAACATGCTTGTTTTCGCCTAAACCCTAGTTTAAAGATCCGGCTTTGGGTTGTTCGGCATGGCTAAAATTTTAATCGGGCATGGTTGATGCCTCGTAGACCCTTGTGCGCGTGCCTAGCAACCTTACATAGTCAGGGTGTGACTCCATTCGGGTGTTTGTTGTCTGGTTATACTCAGTTTTCTCAGTTGTTCTTTGTTAAGTTTGTGCGTTGCACGGAGTTCCTTCATGGGTCGTATCCAATGAGGGCACCCTGTTCGCTTGCCGTCTTGGGCAGGAGCTTCACGAAGCCTTGGGTACTGGTTGAGTTTTTTCTCCGTTTTTCCATCCTCGGGATGATGGTTTTTGTGAGAGCGGGCTATATCGACTCTGGAGGATATGCTTGTGCGTACGTACTAATTGTTGTTGGCAGTTAGGATCGTCACTTGCCATTGTTAGGATTCACCTTCGATAGCTATTATCGGGACGCACTCCAATTGGCAACCTTTAGGTTTAGTTGTTAGGTTGTGTCGATCTCCAGTCTGTTTTTCTGACTCTGCGTAAATAGGATTTTTGGGACCCCAGCTAGTCTAGAAACTTCGGAAATAATCCAATTGGTTCAGGTCAGGATGAGGACAGCCCAGTGCAGACAGAGGTCTTATGCCGACCGTGGTGGTCGCACACTTGAGTTCGCAGGGGGAGATCATGTATTCTTACGGATTTTTCCGATGAATGACGTGTTGAGTTTTGGAAAGTTTATCCCAGGATTATAGGTCCTTTTGAGATCCTTAAAGCGAGTTAGTTCCGTTGCCTTTAGTTTAGCACTTCCGCCCAGATTATTAATTTTTCACCCTGTATTCCTTGTGTCGATACTTTGCAATTACCTTCATGACTTTCTCACATGATTCAGCACCAGACCATTTAGCTTGGACGCGATCTTTTCATTCACCAGCAGCCAATTGTGTTAATGGCTCGGCAGGTGGAGAAACTTCGGTCAAGGGTCTTGCCATCTGTGGAGAGTTTTCTTGGGCGTAGCTGTATAGTGAGGTGATCACTTGGAAGGCTGCGAGCGAGATATGAGAGTTTCGTACTCTTCTCTTCGAAGGTACGCTTAGTGAAAATTTTAAATTCGGGGACGAATTTTTATAAGGGGGAGATTGTAACGCCTTAGATTTCGGTTAGGGTTAGTTTAGACGTTAATGCGGGTTTACTGTAAAAATTTTACCAATTCGGGTTCTCACATTTTATAACATTTAATTAACAATTTATTATTATTTTTTATGGGCATGCACGCACGTGTGCACGTAAATGTGAGGGTTTGTTTAGCAACCTTGACACTTAACCTAATCTAATCTTTGCTTTAATCCATTTCCTTAACCCTAATCCAATCCTTAACCTAAACCCTAGATCTTTTGTGTGAGAGAGAAGATATTTTCTTTTAGAGTGATGAGGTGTGTGTGAAGGCATTAATGAGGAGTTAATGCATTGGTTACACTCACCTCTAACCTCACCCTACACTCACCTCCCACTCTCTTATCCTCACACACTCTCTCATTTCTTCTATCTCTTTTATTCTCTCATATCTCTTACCTCATAACTGAACACTATCATTTCCTACACCAAAACCTTCACAAACTTCACAAATCTCACAAAAATCACATCTTTGATCACCTTTTTCCTTTTGGATGCCTTGGAGCATGCAAAGCTTGGATCTTTGAGTTCTTTTGAGTGGGTAATTATCTCTATCTGTTGTTTATATTTTTTTGGTATAGCTTAGCTTATTAGTTTTAGTTTAGATTGTTTAAAGTTGAGTTATGTGAAAATACCATATTTTTTTAGTGTCATATATGACATCTGTGATCTGCTGTGACCCGGAGATTTTACTAGAAAACCAAACAATGTAGTTGTGTTGTACATGAGACCATAGGACTTCACCTGGAGCACGAACCCCTAGATCTCGGACTCAGCCGGCGGCTAGAAGAGGAATTCTGGCGACGTCGGGTTTTCTGGGGAGTTGGGGTTTGGGTTTTTATGGGTAGGTCTATGCTGTGGTTTGGGTGTGTTTGGTTCTGTTTGATTGTTTAGTTTTCTTTGTATGCAAAATCTGGGATCACCTAGGTAGTTTCTTGTGTTTCGTTTTAGCACGATACGTTATACGACACGTATCGTGCACTTTGTGTGATTTTGCTCTTAGGTTGTTTTCATCGTGTCGCTACGCACGTTAGCCACAAAACGAACACATAAGAGTATGTTTTGTGTAGTTGTGTCGGTCAAATGTTGTTTGTACGTGTTTTGGGTCTATTATTAATATATACTTGCTTTACTGTTTTAATGTTGTAGGTTCGCAGGCGGGGACTTCGGACACTGCTACAAAGGGAAAACAGGTTGTGGGCTTCAGTTAGCCAGGAGCGTTGGTGAGTAGATTTAATATCTACAGGGGAATCGCCCGCATGGCGTTATGCGTATGGGCTAGAAATGACTTGACTTTTCGCATATTCTATTTCATATTTAGAATTGCGCATTCACCCTACTGCTTAGTTAATTGTTGTGCTTGGACTGCTACCCTTATGACACTGCACTATTATTGACGGCTCTTGTTGCACGAGCACTGATTGTATGCCACACACACCGTCAATAATTGCCATGTCACGCACAACCCACATATAGAAATGATATTGTTTGGTTAGGGACATTGAGGCATTGATTCATATTTCTTTATGCATATGACATATTGCATACCTGTATACCTACATGCTTACACATATACTTTGACATGCTTACATGCTAGTTACCAGTATACTTATAGGGTATTGTACCATTAGCGATAGGTACATACACACATAATGACATAGCTACATGTATACCTTGCACACATACTTCACTTTTACCCGGAGGGTATATTACATCATTACTGATAGGTAGATACATATACATTGCTATACCTTTATGTTACTCATATATCTTGCTATAGCTACATATTTACCTTTATTTGATGTTATGTAGAATTGGTTAAATTAGGAAATCGCATGATTTATATATTAACTTGTTGCGGTTACATAGAGGCTTTTCCTTTATATGCTCGCATTTCAGTTTTATGTTGCATATATTATATTCATGGATTTTCGCATTGAGATATGGATTTTTCATGAATTATGCAAGTATTTCATATTCTTTACTTGATATTTGGATGCATCCACTCTGAGATTTGTTTTAAACCGATACGTGGATCACGGGTGTCGATACTGGACACTTATGATTCGAGGAACGTATATACCGATACGTGGATCACGGGTGTCGATACCGGACACTTACGATTCGAGGAACGTATAAATATGAGAAAGACCGATACGTGGATCACGGGTGTCGATACCGGACAATTACGATTCGAGGAATGTATAGATTTGAGTATTTCATTTTCGCATTGAGATATGGATTTTTCATGAATTATGCAAGTATTTCATATTCTTTACTTGATATTTGGATGCGTCCACTCTGAGATTTGTTTTAAACCGATACGCGGATCACGGGTGTCGCTACCGGACACTTACGATTCGAGGAACATATATACCGATAGGTGGATCACGGGTGTCGATACCGGACACTTACGATTTGAGGAACGTATAAATATGAGAAAGACCGATACGTGGATCACGGGTGTCGATACCGGACACTTACGATTCGAGGAACGTATAGATTTGAGTATTTCTGTGTCGATACTTGACATATTGTTTTCATGATATTTTTACTTCTAAGTATATATAATAGTGGAATAAGACGCTGTTATATATATATATATATATATATATATATATCTTAGTGGAATGGGACGCTAATATATATGTATACATATAAATTCATATACTTCATCACATTTATTCATGCAAACATACTTAGGATATAAGAGATTCACTTGATATTGGATTTAGGGCATTTGAGATTACTTGATATTGTAAATAAAGGATATATGAGATTTACTTGATTTTGTACATTCAGGATATATGAGATCTATTCGATATTGTACATTAAGGATTTGTGAGACTTATATGATATGAGAGCCAATTTGGGGGCTGATTTGAGGAATTGGGATTTGGATTGTCTTGATGGATTTTGATCCTACCACGATGTCAGGATTCCGTGGAAATGACACATTTCATTCCATACTTCACATTTTTATATGCATTGCTTCATGTGTTAGTACGTGTTAGAGTACCTTTCTTGACTGTTGCATATATACATTTTCATATCATTATTGCATGATTATTGCATACCGATTGTCATATTATTGCTTCATGTAGTTGTAGTAACCGCTAGTGTACCTTTCATGATTATTGCATTCATATGACTTTTATTGCTATTAATTGCATCTGTTAGATTCGCGCTGTACGTGCATACTTGTGATTACCTGCATATGTTATTACTATTCAGGAGTTGGCAACTCACCCCCGTTGTGCCACAGGTTGTTTTACAGGTTGTTTCCCAGAGTAGTCGAGGCAGGCTATTCATCTATCTTATCATCTTTTGCTGCGGATACCGCATCGGCTCACGGTGTGCAGTTAGGTGGGTTTTGTGGTTATTCATTGATGTATTGTATGTTCGTTGTATTCTTGTACTCTCCATCAACTACTTTCTTGTTTGACTTAGAGACTTGGTGTGAGAACGATATTGTATATTATTTTGTGACTTGGTTTTTTTTTTACAGTTTCCTCTTTATCGTCTTTTATTTCTTCGTTACGGCGTCGTATATCTGTTGTGGTGGTTGTTTTCCATGTTTGGGCGTGTTTTGCTCCCGTTTGGGGATGCTTTACTTATATTTATGTTGTACCCATTTTTGGGGTTAGTTTTTACAAATGACGTGCTGCCAAATTTTAAAATAAAATAAATTGGAATTTTAAAGAATTTGGGTTGAGATTTCAAATGTTTCAAAACTTCTATTATCAATTCTTACTACTTTTGATGGTTTAGATTGCTGGGTTTTCGGCTTACTTAAATTGCGTTACGCCTGTAGACGTTGCGTAGTTTAAGGGCCATCACATGCTAATTTCGGGTCGTGACAATGGCTTAGGAATTTTATATTGGAAAATTCTTTTGTGAGCACTATTGGATCATGGTTGATAAAAAGATCAAGCCATCCTCACTTCATGACTTGATGATTTTTCTTCACCTCCCACCAAGCTTATGCTTAATCTCCTCTAGCTCATCTCTTTCTTCTTCTTGCTCTCATTTTTAGCATGATTCTTAACAGAAATTTTAATGGATTATTCCTAAATCACTGACCATCCAAACTTAGCAACTTTGGACCATCGGTTAGAGCCTCCTCCGTATTCCCTCAGGTGGATCGTCTTCGGAAATGGCGGTCGATACTCATGCGCGTTCCCGGTGGCTACGGGCTTAGAGGGGTCTTCAGCAATTGGGTGGACACACGACAAAGGTTGTAGTTCTCAAACCTTGTATGTTTTAGTTTACTAGTTTAGGGTGTTTGGTTCGTATCTTGGGTTCGAGCATCCGGTGCCCGCAAAAATTTTATGTTTTAGCTTCCGCATCGCCCGCGGCCTCCGCGGTATGGGCGTCGGATCCCGACATGGTATCAAAGCCAACCAAACACCATAAACTAGTGTTTGACGATGCTTAAGTTTCAAAAACCGAAAACTTTGATTTCGAAAACCTGGTTTCTGTCGAAATATTTTTGGTCTCTAAAAATTTTTTAAACAGGTGCAGAAGCTTAGTCTAGACTAGATAGTGACACACAATGAAAACAAGCGGATTTGATCAAGTTTGGAACGGCGAGAATGCCATTTTGGCCGGCCTCACCCTTTTTACTGATCACTTTTGAGCTCGTTTTCATAGTGTGTGCTGGGTTTTGTAAATTGGTATTTTTTGTTTTGTTTGATTTGTCCCAGATTTCACTTTGTGTCATCTCAGCTTTGGGACAACGCAAGAGTTTTAAAAACTCGAAACTTTTGCATCGTCGGTATCTGTGATGTGATATATGTGTTGTTGAACGTCGTCTAATTGCTATATGTTCATTTAGACGGGGTTGCACACATTCTGGTGTTGCTTTCTTCTGCGGTTATATATATGGTTATGGTTTATGCAGATTGTCGTGATGGATAGCCTTGTGTGCAATATTAGATGTACAGTTCAGATTCATTTCTATATTCATTATTGCGGGGCGAGCGTCCGACATGTGGATTGCCGTTTCTGCCAGTTTTCATATTCTTTTGTTGGGGCATGACCGGGTTGAGGTCGATGTCTCCGTTGTATATATATTTTCTTTTCTGTACTAGGATTACCCTGCGCAGGAGTGCTTAAATACCCGGGGTCTAAAAGGCAACGGGCCCGCATCTCATGGCGTTGAGACCGAGGAGCCTTACTCTAAAATTGGCGGGCTTTTCACCGCACTCGTAAGGGGTATAGGTTGACTCACGGAGGGGTGATCAAGTTACCGGATTCCGTGAAGTGCCGGGTGGCCCACTCACTTTGTTGATTGGGGTTGCCTCACTTCGGGGATTGGCGAGTAACTTTCCGCACTCGTAGGGGTCTAGGATCTTTATTGCACTGGCTATCCACACGACCGGGGAACGTCGCGTTTCATTTATGGCTCAAATGAAACATGGGCTCCTAGATTATCCACTATTCCATATTGTTGTTCGCATGCCTGCGATGACCATTATCTGCCTACGATGTTGATATATATAAGATATATATTTAGTAGATGCTTCTATATGTTTTTGCATCCGTGCTAGTCCAGCCCCCACTCTGCCATTAGTTAAGTAACCTAACGGTGCATGACGCGTCCCCATGGCGTATACGGATGGCATATAAAAAGCATGTTATTTTTGTTGTTTCTTTTGTAGCTTGGAAACATAAAATGATGGGAACACATTATCGATATAATACAAGGAAAATAAATCTAAATGATGTTGTCGGAACCAATTTTAAAACTATTCGGTTTTCTTCAAAACTCATAGTCGTATTTTTTTGCTATGCATAGAGGTATTCGGTTAGGAATATCCCGCACCTCATTCTATGAAGGAAGAGCCTGTAGGGTTCATAGGCACTCTAACAAGGTTCTACAATGCATCTACCATGCCCGATTCAAAAAATTAGCCGTGCCGAACAACCCAAACCAAGATCGTATACTAGAGATTATGCGAAAACTAGCAAGTAAACAACTTTAACAATGAGGGATTACAACCTTTGTAGATCCGGTCCTTCACTTCTAAAGCTTTGTGTTGACGTCCCTTCGCTGTGATCATTGTGATCCCGGACTCTAGCGATGGTTTCCTCGGAGAAATGAGCGGGCTAGGTCTTTGACTTCGAGACCGAAGATGATCTACGTCGAGGAGACTCAAACTCAAGCTTCATCTTCACTAGGTCATGAACTTTGTGAAGAGAACACCTTAAACTAAATGGCATGTAGTAGAGGATGATGAAATAGGAAGTGGGTTCACTTTGGATTTGGGTTTCTCACTCTATTTCTTCACTTTAAATTTTTCTCGCAAGCTTTTCTTCTTCTTGAAGAAGAAGAAGAAGAAAGAAAAGAATAAGAATTATTTTAAAAAGAATAATCAAGTGAAGTCTATCATAATGCAACCATGGGTGAGTTTACCTTTGTAAATGTTAGTGTATATGCCCTAGGGGCCATTATTGTATCATACTAGTTTGTATATTACTTAATGGAAGCTTGGGATATTCACATGTATATAACAGTCTTGCTAAACATGGTAGTATGCTACTTGGTTTTTCTATCTTGATATGTGGGTATACGTATTGATAGAGCTCTTAGCATCTTGCTTGACTACCAGCGTTGTGATGGCAGTCACACTAGTGGGGGCTGGATAGTCTACAAGCACATCCTTATTCAGGTCCCTAGTCGTAGGATTATCAAGACAGGGCATCGATACTCCGGAGTAGACTAGTGTGTACGCTTCTCATCCCAGTTGGGGAGATGGTCTGTCCCACAGCCGTCAGTACGTTGTACGGGAGATAGTATGCAGGTGCTCGTTAGGTTACGGGTACATCGGACAGGACACACGGGGAACTGTTAGTTGGAATTATACCCATTGTCAGTTAACAGTTCTGAGGTGACAAGAGTACATCATAGTCCGCAGACTTGACACTGCTACTTCGCCTCGAGTGTGTCCCACTGTTCTTAGATTGCTACCCTACCACGGCTTAAAGGAGTCGTGCAAACAGGTAGCAGTTGGGTGCAGTCCCGAGCACTTGGAGGCAGTGGCGGTTAGACAGGATTCGTCTCTCCCGGTATTGGGAGTTGATATCGCGCTGTGTCAGAGAGCCATTAAGCAAAGTCCCTGGTCAGGGCAAGCGAGATTTACTGGTAGGTTCCAGTTGTTTTCTCAGGGTGTAATGGGCTACGCTCCGACATGACTTATACCACTATTAGGGGACTGATGCTTGCCGCCCCCTAGGCCCGATATGCGATAGTCTTAGATGAACAGACCGGACCGTACGGAGATTGTCACATTAGACTCAGTAGGAGTTCGGATGGGTTTCCTCATCGGCCTTCTTATCGACATCTACCTGGGTACCGTTACGTACAGCTAGTGCCGCTTGCAGTCTGTGGTTAAACCCACTGCCAGCGTAGTAGTCGAGTCTTTAGAGTCCCACACAGAGTGTTTCCCTACTCCAGGTGAAACGATATAGAGGTCGTATGGTTTTACGACAAGGGATCGGACGCATACGTGTGTTTACGCACGTACGACATCCGGACAGTTTTTACTAGCCGGCTTTGGTTTAAGCCGGTTTCTAGTATCCAGTTATTGGATTTATACAGTCTAAAGTTTTTCCGTATTTTCACGGATAGGAGGGGCGTTCTCGTAATTTCGCGAGAAGCTTCTAGAAGGTTGGTGACTTGGGGGTTTAGGTGGCATAAGTATTAAATGAGATTAGTGACTCATTTGTGTGATTCATCCTTGTCATTAATGCATCATAAATGCTTAATGACTCATGGAGATGAATCACTCATTTATATTTATGAAGCATGGTTGTTAAATCCATTATTTCATTTATCTTGATAATGATAATGCTTCATATATATCATGAGAGATCATTATCTCATTTCATGCTCTTGCTCACTTTCTCTCTCCTCAAGCTCTCTCTCTTCAAACCCTAATCCTCCCCTCTCATGTGTTGAGACCAAGGATTAGATTAGACTACTTAATCCATAACCCTTCTCTATATCACCTAGGTTACTTAGATTAGCACTTTAAGAAACCTAGTTACCTCAAGTTAGAGGTGAAGCATGAAGTAAAGCACTCGGGTGGATCATCTACTACATAGAGAAGGCCGGAGAGGACGTGGAGAACGAAAAGACGAAGGACACGGTTCATTAGGTATAATCAATTTTCATAGTAGTTGTTAACTTCTATGATTCTTGTTAGTTATAGTTTAGCAAAGATTCTCGGTTAGTCGATGTTTACGTATAGAACAAGATCGTTTTTCATTATTCCGCCTCCCCGCAAGTTGTGGGGTGTTGTACATCGACTTACAGTGGTATCAGAGCCTCGCCAAACAGTAATTAACTCATTAGCAAAGTCGTTACAATTTCGTACTCGAAACGAACCGGAAAAGACATCGATATCACATAGTTTCTGTCGAATTATAAATGACGTCCAAAAATTTTTCAGGGACCTGCAGAATAACTAGCAGAGAATTATAAGACTACTGGAGAAAAATGGGTTCTTGAAACGGCCAAACGACCGCGGAACCGCAGCCGATCCCACCGATCCGCCACGGATCCACGGCCGAATTGAAGCCGATTCAACCCAGTTTGCTCCAGTATCTCTTCTGTGATATTTTTGTGTTTTCTGGGATATTTATTTTTCTGCTCAAGTCTCAGGTGCACAGAGAAGTATTGGAGTAGAATCTAAAAGTGTTTGCACGATCGAAATCTTGCGATGTTTGCTAATTTGATTATATATGTGTTTGTATAATGTGTTCGTAAACCTCCCCTAACTGCTAGTATGTCGGTTGGCAGGGGGTTGCACATTTCTGTAATGGTTTTTACTGTTTGTGGTTGTGAACTGTTGTGATGATTAGCCGGGGTTTGAGATGGGTTGTTATATTCATTTATTCGATATAATTGTAATATGTTGTAATATTATTTTGCGGGGCGCATCCAGGTTGCGGTTGTAGCTAACGTTGTATTATTTCATTTTACTGTTTTTGCTCCTAGGATAGACCCAAGGTGGGGTGCACAAACTACCGGGTACTTTGAAGTGTTTAGTGGCCTACTCACGTTGCTGAGGGAGACTGCTTCACTTAGGGTAATTGAAGGGTAGTTTGCCGTACCCGTAGGGGTCTAGGGTGGGGTAATGGCTATTCATCACAACAGTGTAATCCGTCTTTTGTTGCAGGCTCTAAACAAACGCGGATTGCTTGCAAATCCAATAAAGTTCATATGAGATCTGGAATGCCTATTATTGCGTCTGACGAATGTACAATATCTATATATGATAGCTATTTAGACATCACTTATGTTTTACACCCGCGCTAGCCCAGCCCCCGCTCTACCGTTAGTTAAGTAACCTAAAGGGTGATGACGGGACCCAGTGGCGAATGCGGATGACATAAGTGGACGTTGGATTTTCGTTGTTTTCTGCAATGATAGGTTAATGATGGGACGCATTATTTATAATGCAAAGAAAATAAACCAAAAGATGAATCGTTGGAACAATTTAAAAGAAACCACTCGGTTATTTTAAAAAAGATATTTTTAATTGCGGAGCTTTAACCACTCCTCTTAAAAGCTATCAGGTTCCTTCGGTCATATCAAGTTCACTACGTTCACGGTTTCGCCAAAACCATTCGTAGCCCTCCGTCATTTCATTTGGGTATTCAGTAGTATTCAAGCTATGTATTTTGACCAACGCCAAGGCATAGTGTTTGGTAGCTGCTGGGTATTCATTTGTTGCATAGATAGATGAGTTAGTTTGGGACAGTCGTATTATCATTTTGGCCAACGTCAAGGATATGTACGGATGGGTTCAAATTAACAAGATAATGATGGGTAGAACTTGACATGTGACTTATGAAATTTTGACCAACGCCAAGGTCATAAGAGCATGGGGTAAAAATATATATCGGGAATTTCTAAAGAAACTGAAATTTGCAAAGAGATGCATACCATTTGGAGTTTGATGAATGTTGGTAGGATTCCTTCAACATTATCATACGATGATATTTGGATCCCGATCCTACTATGAGTATATGCTACTCATCAGGAGATTCATCACTTAACGATCAATGTTATAAACCAAGTAGGTGTCAAGAAAGGTGTCAGCGGGGTTACGCCCCAGAGAAAAGAGGTTGTTTAATTAAGGAACTTCATGAAAGCGTTGGAAAACCTCCCTCAAAGTACTGACACCAGCCTGGCTGAACAGTTAAGCAAGTATTGTACAGTGAGAATAGTCCTGGCTAATTCTTCTTTTATGGTTTGAGGAAGGATTCGAGAAACAGTGGGAGCCATCCAGTTTAGATAAATTAAAAACCACTCTAAACTTGCAAGAGCATCATGCTGAAGAGTTTTCTTCTCTCTCCTAATTGCATCGACCCTGAAAATGACTGGACTTAAGTTACTTTTAGAGAAAAATAAACTGACAGGGCCAAATTATAAAGATTGAATGCAGAATGTCAAAATGGCTTTGACCTATGACAAATTGAGGTACGTCCTCACCGCTAAGGCACCTGCAGTCCCAGGTCCTAAATCCAGTAATGCGGATAAGGAAATCCGCAAAACCTGGGAGTATGATTGCGCGAAGGCCATGTGCATCATGCTTGCCTCGATGAACAATGAACATCAGAGGAGGCACGAGGATATAGATCTTGATGCCATATTTCTCCATACAAAAGAACTTTATGGAGAGCAATCTCGTATAGCAAGATACGAGACCTCTAAAAACTTGTTTCGAGCGAGATTGGCCGTCGGATCATCGGTAGGAGAACATGTCCTAAACATGATTGGCTATATACAAGAGCTCGCAGACCTTGGGACGACTTTGGATAATGAACTCTATACAGACCTTATTCTCCAGTCCCTTCCTTCCACCTACGCCTAGTTTATTCTGAACTTCAACATTGAAAGAAAAGAAGTTGAACTTACGGAACTCCTTAACATGTTGAGGAGTGCAGAGGGCACCTTGCAAAAAGCAAGGGAAATACCCGCTATGTTTGTTAGCGGTGCTTCTTCTTCCGGGTCCAAGGCTAGGGCCAAAGGAAGGAAAAAGAAGGCCGCCACCAAACCTAGAGGAGGTGTTAGTAAGGTGGGAGCGAAGGGAAAGAAAAAGTTTGTGGTACCAGTAGTGGCCCAGGATGAGCGTTTCCATTGTCATAGGAAAGGGTACTGGAAGAATGATTGCAAAGCGTGGAACGCCAAGAACCAGGAACCGAAGCAAGCTGTGGCTTCGACTTCAGGTGTGTTTGTAATTGAGAATTGTCTGTCAATCAACTCTACTTCCTGGGTATTGGATACCGAATCAGGATCTCATATATGCAATTCATTACAGGCACTGAGAAACCGTAGAGTGCTGAAGGATGGTGATATGACCCTGATGGTTGCTAACGGAGCTAGCGTGGGAGCTGTGTCCGTAGCGGATTATCACCTGGGATTGACGAGTTAACACATTTTGGTTTTACGTAACTGTTTTTGTGTACCCAGCTTAACGTGTAATATCATATCTGTTTCCTTGTTATCAAATAAAGGTTATGATTTCACGTTTGTATGTGATGTTATTAACATCCACCTTAATCATAGTTTGATTAGGTCCGGTACACTGGATAACGGTATATATGTCTTAAACCTACTCCAAATTTTCAATGTCCAGAACACACTAAAAAGAAAGTCTCCGGATTTAAATAAAACTTTCTTATGGCATTGTAGACTGGGTCACATCAATGAGAGAAGGTTGAATAAGTTACATAGAGAAGGATATTTTGACTCGTTCGAATATAAAACTTATGCCACTTTTCAATCTTGTCTCAAAGGAAAGATGACAAAGACTCCATTTACTGGACATGGAGTAAGATCGAGCGAGCTCTTAGGACTCATACACAGCGATGTATGCGGTCCAATGTCTACACATGCAAGAGGTAGTTTTTCCTATTTCATTAGTTTTACGGATGATTACTCAAGGTACGGATTCATTTATCTGATGAAAAATAAATCCGAGGCTTTTGAGAAATTCCAAGAGTACAAGAATGAAGTAGAAAACCAAACCGGCAAAAGTATCAAGACACTAAGATCTGATCGAGATGGTGAATACTTAAGTGCCGAGTTCCTAGGTTACCTAAAAGAGAAAGGAATTCTCTCTCAGCTTACTCCTCCATACACTCCACAGCATAACGGTGTATCGGAGAGACGGAATCGAACCCTATTGGATATGGTACGTTCCATGATGAGTAAAGCTGAGTTACCGCGATCTTCCTGGGGTTATGCGCTAGAATCAGCGGCATATCTTTTGAACATGGTTCCTACCAAGACTGTGCCTACCACGCCATATCAGATGTGGGGTGGGAAGAAACCCTATCTTCAGTATCTGAAAATATGGGGATGCCCAGCTTTTGTTAAAAAGCAGCATGTGGACAAGCTTGAGGCACGATCAGTAAAGTGTAAGTTTGTGGGATATCCAAAGAACTCCAAGGGGTATCTATTCTATTACGCAGAGGAACAAAAGGTTTTTGTTTCTCGTAATGCCCATTTTCTAGAATATCAGTTTTTAGAAAAGGAAATAAATGGGAGCGAAATAAAACTGGAAGAAATTCCAGAACCGCAAACTACTACTGAAAGTTTGGTAGAACCGGTAGTTCAAGAAGAATAGGACATTCCCACACCCCTCCGCAGGAGTAGTAGGCCGTCTCATCCGCCTGAGAGATACTACGGTTTTCTCATAGATGGGGATAGAGAGGATTGCATCATAGATGATGATGAACCTACTAGCTTCCAGCAGGCCATCCAGAGCGGCGACTCGGTACGATGGCTAGATGCAATGCGGACCGAAATGGAGTCCATGTACACCAACAAAGTATGGACTTTGGACTTTGCTCCAGATGGGGTAAAACCCATAGGATGCAAATGGATCTTCAAGAAAAAGATTGGTGTAGATGGACAGGTGGAAACCTATAAGGCTAGACTTGTTGCAAAGGGTTTTCGTTAAAGACCTGGTTTGGACTATGACGAAACTTTTTCTCCTGTGGTTATGCTCAAATCCATTCGGGTCCTTCTTGCTATTGCTGCCTTCCATGATTATGAAATCTGGCAGATGGACGTAAAGACGGCTTTTCTGAATGGTAATTTAGAAGAGTGCGTCTATATAGATCAGCCAGAGGGTTTCAATCAGAGTGGGAGCAGCGGGAAAGTATGCAAGTTGCTTAAGTCCATTTATGGACTAAAGCGGGCATCGCGGAGTTGGAACATCTGTTTTGATGAAACAGTCAAAGAATATGACTTTATAAAAAATCCAGATGAACCATGCATATATAGTAAAGTTGTAGCACGAACTGTCGTATTCCTCAACTTGTACGTGGATGACATTCAATTGATAGGAAATGACATTCCTATGCTACAATCTGTCAAAGGATTCTTGTCACACAGGTTCTCCATGAAAGACCTAGGTGATGCCTCTTACATTCTGGGGATCCGGATCTATCGTGATAGATCCAAGAGGATGTTGGGACTTTCGCAGTCTAGGTATATCGACACTGTACTGAAAAGATTCAGTATGGAAGATTCTAAGCGCGGTAATCTACCGGCTTGTCATGGAATCACCCTATCCAAAGAGATGTCTCCCAAGACTGATTTGGAAAGGGAACGCATGTCCATTATACCCTACGCTTCTGCGGTAGGCTCTATAATTTATGCGATGTTGTGCACCAGACCAGATGTAGCTTACGCACTGAGCGTGGTAAGCCGGTATCAGTCAGACCCAGGGGAGAAGCACTGGATACCAGTAAAGAACATTCTCAAGTACCTGAGGAGGACTAAGGAATGTTCTTAGTTTACGGCGGAAAAGAACTCAAGATGGAGACCTTTGCTGATTCCGGCTTCCAGAGTGATAAGGACGATTCCAAGTCCATATCAGGTTATGTCTTTACCCTCAATGGAGGGGCGGTATGCTGGAAGAGTTCCAAGAAGGACACCGTTGCTGACTCGACGATGGAAGCGGAGTATATTGCTACTTGTGATGCAGCAAAAGAAGCGGTCTGGATGAAGAAGTTCCTAACAGAACTTCAGGTGGTTCCTACCATTGTTGATCCAATACCTCTGTATTGCGACAACAACGGAGCTATAGCTTTAGCGAAGGAACCAAGGTCCCATCAGAAGTCCAGACACATCTTAAGGCGGTATCACCTGATCAGGGAGATCATTGATCGTCGGGAGATCGAGGTTCGGAGAGTTGCTACTGAAGAGAACATTGTTGATCCATTCACGAAAGCCCTACCTCAAATTCGGTTCGAGAGGCAACTCGAGATTATCGGTCTTCGATATGCCAGTACATGGCCCTAGTGCAAGTAGGAGATTGTTAGTGTATATGCCCTAGGGGCCATTATTGTATCATACTAGTTTGTATATTACTTAATGGAAGCTTGGGATATTCACATGTATATAACATTCTTGTTAAATATGGTAGTATGCTACTTGGTTTTTCTATCTTAATATGTGAGTATACGTATTGATAGAGCTTTTAGGATCTTGCTTGACTACCAACGTTGTGATGGCAGTCATACTAGTGGGGGCTGGGTAGTCTACAAGCACATCCTTATTCAGGTCCCTAGTCGTAGGATTATCGATACAGGGCATCGATACTCCGGAGTAGACTAGTGTGTACACTTCTCATCCCAGTTGGGGAGATGGTCTGTCCCACAGCCGTCAGTACGTTGTACTGGAGATAGTATGCAGGTGCTCGTTAGGTTACGGGTACACCGGACAGGACTCACGGGGAACTGTTAGTTGGTATTATACCCATCGTCAGTTAACAGTTCCCAGGTGACATGAGTACAGCATAGTCCACAGACTTGACACTGCTACTTCGCCTCGAGTGTATTCCACTGTTCTTAGATTGCTGCCCTACCACGGCTCAAAGGAGTCGTGCAAACAGGTAGCAGTTGGATGCAGTTCCGAGCACTTGGAGGCAGTGGCGGTTAGACAGGATTCGTCTCTCCCGGTATTGGGAGTTGATATCGCGCTGTGTCAGAGAGCCATTACGCAAAGTCCCTGGCAAGGGCAAGCGAGATTTACTGGTAGGTTCCAGTTGTTTTCCCAGGGTGTAATGGGCTACGCTCCGACACGACTTATACCGCTATTAGGGGACTGACGCTTACCGCCCCTCTAGGCCCGATATGCGATAGTCTTAAACGAACAGACCGGTCTGTATGTAGATTGTCACATCAGACTCAGTAGGAGTTCGGATGGGTTTCCTCATCGACATCTACCTGGGGACAGTTACGTACAGCTAGTGCCGCTTGCGGTCTGTGGTTAAACCTACTGCCAGCGTAGTAGTCGAGTCTTTAAAGTCCCACACAGAGAGTTTCCCTACTCCAGGCGAAACGATATAGAGGTCGTATGGTTTTACGACAAGGGTTCGAACGCATACGTGTGTTTACGCACGTACGACATCCGGACAGTTTTTACTTGCCGGCTTTGGTTTAAGCCAGTTTCTAGTATCTGATTATTGGATTTATACAGTCTAAAGTTTTCCGTGTTTTCACGAATAGGAGGGGCGTTCTCGTAATTTCGCGAGAAGCTTCTAGAAGGTTGGTGACTTGGGGGTTTAGGTGGCATAAGTATTAAATGAGATTAGTGACTCATTTGTGTGATTCATCCTTGTCATTAATGCATCTTAAATTCTTAATGACTCATGGAGATAAAGCGCTCATTTATATTTATGAAGCATGGTTGTTAAATCCATTATTTCATTTATCTTCATAATGATAATGCTTTATATATATCATGAGAGATCATTATCTCATTCCATGCTCTTGCTCACTTTCTCTCTCCTCAAGCTCTCTCTCTTCAAACCCTAATCCTCCCCTCTCATGTGTTGAGACCAAGGATTAGATTAGACTACTTAATCCATAACCCTTTTCTATATCACCTAGGTTACTTAGATTAGCACTTTAAGAAACCTAGTTACCTCAAGTTAGAGGTGAAGCTTGAAGTAAAGCTCTCGGGTGGATCATCTACTACATAGAGAAGGCCGGAGAGGACGTGGAGAACGAAAAGATGAAGGACACGGTTCATTAGGTATAATCACTTTTCATAGTAGTTGTTAACATCTATGATTCTTGTTAGTTATAGTTTAGCAAAAATTCTCGGTTAGTCGATGTTTACGCATAGAACAAGATCATTTTTCATTATTCCGCCTCCCCGCAAGTCTTGGGATGTTGTACATCGACTTACAGTAGAGGCTAAACCATAGTTAATTATAATGGTTTGGTTAATGAATATCTTAATCAAGACAAAATGAGTGGACTTTGTCAAAGTTGCTTGAAGCTTCATGAAGCTTCAAGCCATGACAAAAGAAGCCACCATTTTGAATAATTAAGGTAAATAAAATCCTAAATTATAATTAACATGGTGTATGTCACCCACCCACCCATGTTTGCATGTATCATCAATCATGATGCAAATTAGTGCACAAACATATATCACATATACAACTTGTACACATAAAGTGAAAGTCAATCTTAAGTGAACAATTACTAGTTAATGTAAAATAATATATCAAATATATAATTATACATTAAATCATTAAATCAACACTTGATTTAACGATCCGGTCATATCGCATATAACCGACTAATATCTAGTGTATCAATATATCGAATCAATACTTGATTCGGTAACCCGGCTATATCTCATATAACCGACTAATGATACAAATCGCGAGAATAGAATACAGTATCTCATACTGGTATTATTCTCGGTCCCGCACATATCTCATATGCGCTCCTATTTCGTTTCGCTTGAGCCAGGAAACCTCTGTGTAGGACTTTAAAGACTCGTCAATACGCCGGCAGTAGGAGGTGATCATATCAATCACACACAAGACGCAAGCGGTCTGCTAAACATAACGGCCACCCGGGTATTGAGCGATCAGAAGATCAGCAAGCAAGCCTGCTCACACTCTTGCGAATCCAATCAGTTACACTTACCGTACAGTCCGGTCTGTTCGTTTGATATGTCGCATATTTCGCCTAAGGGTGGTAAACGTCAGACCCCAGCAGATTGATAAGTCATGCCAATGTAAGGTCCATAACAAGTATGAAACTACTAATAACACTTACCAGTAAATCAGTGCAACCCTTGCCAGAGATTTCCAGTTATGTCCAGTCGAGCATAGCGCAACATCAACCCCCAATACCGGGAGAGACGAATCCCCTCCTATCGCTCATTGCCTCCATGTGAATCGGGACTGTACCAAAAAACCACCTATTTGCACGACTCAGTAGAGCCGTTGTAGGGTAGAAATCAAAGCAAATTGGGAGACACACAAGACCCTATGACGATCTCGGGTCAACAGACTAAGCTGTACCAGTGTCACCAGAGAACTGCCATCTGACGTGAGGTATAATACCATCTGGGATTTCTCGGTGAGTCCGTTCAGTGTACCCAATCTCCACTGAGCACCCGCATACCGTCTCTGATGTCAAACACCAATGGATATGGGATCATCCATCGCCCATCACATGGGTCGAGAAGATATACGCTAGTCTACTCTGGAATATCGATGCCCCGTCTCGATATTCCCACGACTAGGAACATTGAAGGATGTACTCATGGACTACCCAGGCCCTACTAGTATGATCTACATCATAGCCCAGGAAGTCGAGTACACATCCTAAGGGTTTTATCAACATGTAACAGAGAGACATTAAGTATACATGTTAAGATAAAGAGCAACCAGATAGCGTACTATCATGTCGAACAAGAAAGTCCTACCTATATATGTCCCAGCAACTACTACAATATACATCTCATGTACAGTAATGGCCTCTAGGGCATACATATAACTAACAATCTCCCACTTGCACTAGGGCCATCTATAGCAGTGGTTGTAGTATCTCATACTCAACCATCCAATAAAAGTCTCTCTCTGGGAAAAGGCCTTTGTGAGTGGATCCGCCGTGTTGTCCTCTGAGTCTACTCTCCTAACCTTTATCACCCTGGAGATCAACTATCTCCTTGATCAGGTGATGCTGCCTTAGAATATGTCTGGGTCACTGATGGGACCGGTGTTCCTGGGCTAAAGCCACACTTCCATTGTCACACAATGGTAGGAACCTAGTTCATCTCATGAACTAATATACACCCAAACTTTCTCTTTGGTAGTATCTTTGATAGCGATGTCACCAGCCTTTATCGTCTAGTTTGCCACGGTATCTATCTTGGAACTCTTCCAACATACCTTCCCTCCACTGAGGGTAAAGACAATGCCTGCGACTGACATTCAGTCGTCCTTATCACCCTGGAACTTTTCCAGTGATTCTCCCCAGGATCAACTGATACCATCTCACTGCACCTAGTGAGAATCCTAATATCCATTTAGATCTATCACATAGATCCAAAACCCAGGATTTAGGAGGTATCACCATTATCCTATTTGGAGAATCCTTGTGATAAGATGAGATTGACCGTGCGTAGCATAGGAAACTCTTTTCCTATCAAGAGTGTGTCGTCCACGTACAATACGAGGATGTTCACTTTACTCTCTACTACCTTTTTGTATATACAAAGTTCATCTACCACTTTGATGAAGTCAAACTCTTTGACTACTACATCAAAACAGATGTTCCAACTCCGCGATGCCTGCTTTATCACACAAAGCATCTTGCACACGTTTCCGCTGCTCCCACTGTATACGAAGCCATCTGGCTGTGTTCTTATAGACGCTCTCTTCTAAATCAATATTTAGAAAAGCAGTCATGACACCCAACCACCAGATATCGCAGTTATGGTATGCAGCAATGGCAAGTAGGATCCGGATGGACTTAAGCATAGGCACTGGAAAAGATTTCATTATTATCTACGCCTGGTCGATGATGAAAACCTTTAACAATTCTAGCTTTGAAAGTCTCAACTTTTCCATCTACACCAAGTAATCTTCTCAAGATATACTTGCTCCTGATGGGGATTTAACCCTTCAGATATAGCAGCCAAAGTCCATACTTTGTTGGTGTACATGGATTCCATCTCAGATCACTAAGCATCCATCCATTCTTATAGAGTCCCTACTCTTGATGGCCTGCACGAAACTAGTTGGGTCATCATCTCATGATGCAATCCTCGCTCCCACTGTCATCGAGAAACCAAAGTATCTCTCAGGCGGATGAGGAACCCTGCTAGATCGGCGGAGAGGTTGAGGTTCGTCAGAACCTATTGAATCCTTTGGTTCTACCAAATCATCTGCTATAGTTTGTATAGATGGAACTCCTTCCAGTTCTACAGAACTGACCTTGCCTCGAGCTTGTCCGGATTTTGCTTTTGACATAGGTCGGACAACCCCAAATCTTAACTTTCTTAAGAGATGGGCTCTTCCCATACCATATCTCATATGGAGTGGTAGGCAGTGATCTGATTCGAACCTAATTCAATAGGTATGCAGATTCTTAAGTGCATAACCCCCAAAAGGAAACAGGTAACTCAGTAGTACGCATCATAGAGCGCACCATATCATATAGGGTGCTATTGCTCCGCCCCGGTATACCGACGTGCTGTGGTGTATACGGAGGAGTAATGCTGAGAGAGAATCTCATTCTCCTTTAGAATAGTCCAGGAATTCCGTGCTCAAGTATTCTCCTCCTTGATCTTATCAAAGGACATAATACTTATACCCGTTTTTGGTTCTCTACTTCTAATTTACATTCTGTGAATATCTCAAAAGGTTCGGACTTATGTTTCAACAGGAACATATGTCTGAATCTAGAGAGATCATCAGTGAATGTAATGAAGTACAAGGAACCGGTCCTTGCATATGTAGACTGGGGACCTTCATACATCACTATGTATCAGTCCCAAGAGTTCACTAACTCTTTCTCTGTTTCCAGTAAACGGAGCTGTGGTCATCTTATCTTTGTGACATGACTGGAAAGTTTCATAAGATGTAAATTTAAACTGATTTAAATATGCATCTAAATGTAACTTAGCTAGTCGGGTCGCATTGATATGACCTAGTCTACAATGCCTCAAGAAGAATTCGTTCATTTCTGAACTCTTCCTCTCGTATGTGTTCTGTATACTAAGAACTGTAGTTTGATTTAGAACGTCAATGCTTTTAGATAACGTGCCTGAACCGATCAACTCTTGATATAGGAAATGTTCAAAACATTATCCAACAATACAAAATTATATCCTTTCTTTACTAATAAAGAGGCTGATATGATGTTGTATATCAGGTTCGGTATCTAATAACATTCGTTCAGAATCAATGTATTCTGGTAATACAGGGTGATAGTGACCAACAGACTTGGCTGCAACACTTGCACCGTTTTCTGTCTCATGAAACTTATCACCCGTTCTCAGTTCTCTACCTTTCTGTAGCCCATGTAACAGATTACATATGCGGGATCCTGATCCGGTATCTAATACCCAGGACGTAGAGGATACAGAGAAACAATTCTTTGTAATGAACACACCCGAAGAAGATGCATCATCATGCACTCTCTTCGTTTGGGTGGCACGGGAATCCTGGTATTCCCCTAATTCATGCTCTGTCTTATAACAATTATAAGTTGGAGCGGGACCAACGTTCCCCGGCTCAGTATAACAAGCGGGTTCGGTCAATACATCCATATTATTATCTTGATTAAGGCGTGACAAGGTCGTTACCTGGAGAGAGAGAGAAGAAAACACTTTGCGTGTGCTCTTGCATGATTAGATTGGTTATATATTTTATCTAATCAGGATGGCTCCCACTGTTTTTATCAAATCCTCTTTAAAACCCTAAAAGGAAAGACTAGCCGGGATTAATTACACTCTACAATTTCGTCAATCTTTCAGCCAGGCCAGTGCCGGTACTTTGAGGGAGGTTCCCCGTGCTTTTGCACGGACCTAATTAAAATAAACCTCGTTTTCCCAGGGGCGTAACCCCGTTGACACCTTTCTAGACACCTACTTGATCGGCTAATTATAAAGTGCAAAACTCTCCCAGGAGTAACAATTACTCGTAGTGGGTATCGGGATCCAACTATCTCATGGAAGGTATGCAATCTCATTGCAAATTTCAACACTTGAAACTCTCGATAAAGGTTTTTACCCCTAGCACTTAGGACCTTAACTATGGTCAACAAATCATAAGCACTAGTCAAGTTCTACCCGTCATTTCGTGATTAATTAGACCCACCCACATGACACTTAACTAAGGTCAACAAAGTCACGCGACTGTCCTAACTAATCACATCATATGCGGTGTAGGAAGACATCACTTAGCTACCGTACACTGTGCCTTGACTATGGTCAACAAACACAGCACGAATACTAAATACTCTACTTCCTAAAATGACGGAGGGTCGCGGATGGTTTTTTAGAAAACCTTTAACGCTTTGAACTTGATCTCGTTGCAGAATCAAATGGTTTTAAATGGAGTGTTTTTTAGGCTTTTGCTAGTTTCGCTAAAGAGGTCACTCCCGGTGAAGGGATCTCGGCTCTTTCCTCGTCGAATGAGGTGCAGGATATTCACAATACCACTATGCAAAGCAAGAACTAGAAAATCAATCAAAATACAAACCGAAGATTTTAGCATCTCCTAGTTATTGCTAAAGAGGTCACTCCCGGTGAAGAGATCTCGGCTCTTTCCTTATCGAATAAAGTGCTGGATGTTCTACAAAGAACACCACTATGCAAAACAACAACTAGAGCTACCTAATTTTTAAAATTCGATTCCACAACATCATTTAGGTTTATTTTCTTTCATTAATCTCATTAATGAATGTCCCATCATTTAAGTCCACCTAAACATCACAGATAAATACAATCTACGCTTATGCCATCCGCATTCGCCTCGATGTCCCGTCTACACCGTTAGGTTGGGTAACTAACGGTAGAGCGGGGCAGGGCTAGCGCGGGTGTAAAACATAGGCAACGTTTATATAATATATCATATATACTATATACAATATCTATCTGAATATATCACATGATCACATCACATGTAACGCAGCAGAAAACATCATATGAAATATTGGATATACTAGGACGTCCGTGTTTTATTTTGAGCCTGTATAAAACACGGATTCCACGGTCGTGATGAATAGCCAATCCCATACCCCTAGACCCCTACGAGAGCGGCAAGCAACCCTACCAATTCTAGAGTTAGGAGACCCGGACTCGACTCCTCGATATGGTCTCCCACTGGACCCTAGAACCCGGTTACTTGTGCTCCCCGCCTTGGGTCTATCCTAATTCAGAAAAGTAAATAATATACAATGGTGACATCATCCTCAGCCCGGAAGTGCCCAAATAAAAGAATATTACATACAAGTTTTTACATGAATGAAAATGAAAAACACTCATCTCATATAAAAAACCCCGGTTATTCAAACACGACGATCCAATATAACATATCCAGCAACACATAACATCACATGTCATCAACGTAAGTAAATATGCCCATCCCAATTGTCGTTGACATATAGCAACGAAACCGGCAATATCACATATTACACTTACGGTCGCAGAAAAGAAAGTGTAAAACTACAACAGTTGGAATCCGCAACCTCCTTAGACATTGCATGCCTAATCAAATGAATTCCTTAGACATCGCATGCATAACAATTATAAACCCCGCATTTTAGTCTTATTATCGAAAAATCTTTTCAATATCAAGTTGGGCAATTCAACAAGATTCCCGACAACCTGATCGAATGCTCGTCGCAAACTTTAGTAGACGACCTCACCCCCGGATGCCGTCGACGAAGTGCACTAAGGCGGAACACCGCTGCCGTGAGCACCCGAATAGATGCTTTTGGCGGCGGGGTTCTCCTACAGTCACTTGGTCGGGGCTATGGGGCGTGGCTGTCTATTAAGTTTACCCGGCGAGTATCCTCGTACGCTACGTGATTGTGACGGACTTTTGATCACATCAAAATTCCATGGCAACCAATCAAATGAGACTAAAGTGCTAGATTTATAACATTCAAATTAGTTATCTCATAACTACTTGTGGATTCCAAATATTGCATCACATTCCAGATAAATAGACAATGTTAAACTTTCCGATCGAATAATCAAACACCCAAGTTTTCCCAATAGCTCAATACTTGAGGGAAGTTTAAAAACTTCCATTTCATGCCACAGTACCAACGGTCCAGCCATAGAAGGGTCAAGCCAACGCCTCACATGTGGCACGCCGTACTGCCCCAAACCCTAAGGTTCAAAAGGTAGTTCAAGACGATCACATAATCGAGTTAAGGTTTGTTGTCTTCTAGAGGGTCCATCGCGTTACTTGCACGATTTAGACGTTCTTAAACAACGGAAAAATCCAACACTTGGAAATTTACCGGCAGGGGAAAGAGTGAGTTATTGATATCCGGTCAAACTTTTTAACACTTTCTAAAATTACCCGGAAAAACTTAAACGAAGTTAAATTATCCGATCAAATTAATGAATCCCCAATACAACCCAGAAACTCAACACTTGAGTATAAATTAAAAATTCTTAGAAGAATCAGGAAACACATACGGAGGTTACTTTGCAAAATACAAAGAATGATGTGACTGTACGGCCGCGGAACCGCCGCAGGAGCATGCTCATGCCGCGGTTCCGTGGTGCATTGATCGACTTAGGAGCACGTGCTGTATAGTAATTCCTAGAAAACCCTGCTGATTTTTCTGAGTATTATTAATTCACAAAATATCACAATTTCAAAAAATGTCCAAAGAAGTGTATTATCGGGGTTATCCGGGTTTGACCGGACTTCTAACTTCGTCTAGACTTCGCCTAAAGCTCTAGCTTGGCTCTGATACCACTGTAGGGTTCCTAGGCACTCTAACAAGGTTCTACAATGCATCTACCATGCCCGATTCAAAAAATTAGACATGACGAACAACCCTAACCAAGATCGTATACTAGAGATTATGCGAAAACTAGCAAGTAAACAACTTTAACAATAAGTGAAAGGGATTACAACCTTTGTAGATCCGGTCCTTCACTTCTAAAGCTCCGTGTTGACGTCCCTTCGCTGCGATCATCATGCTCCCGGACTCTAGTGATGGTTTCCTCACAGAAATGAGCGGGCTAGGTCGTTGACTTCGAGGCCGAAGATGATCTACGTCGAGGAGACTCAAACTCAAGCTCCATCTTCACTAGGTCATGAACTTTGTGAAGAGAACACCCTAAACTAAATGTCAAGTAGTAGAGGATGATGAAATAGGAAGTGGGTTCACTTTGGATTTGGGTTTCTCACTCTATTTCTTCACTTGAAATTTTTCTAGCAAGCATTTCTTCTTCTTGAAGAAGAAGAAAAAGAAAGAAAAGAATAAGAATTATTTTAAAAAGTATAATCAAGTGAAGTCTATCATAATGTAACCATGGGTGAGTTTACCTTTGTAGTGACTAAACCATAGTTAATTATAATGGTTTGGTTAATGAATATCTTAATCAAGACAAAATGAGTGGACTTTGTCAAAGTCGCTTCAAGCTTCATGAAGCTTCAAGCCATGACAAAAGAAGCCACCATTTTGAATAATTAAGATAAATAAAAGCCTAAATTATAATTAATATGGTGTATGTCACACACCCACCCATGTTTGTATGTATCATCAATCATAATGCAAATTAGTGCACAAACATATATCACATATACAACTTGTGCACATAAAGTGAGAAAGTCAATCTTAAGTGAACAAATACTAGTTAATGTAAAGTAATATATTAAATATATAATTATACATCAAATCATTAAATCAACACTTGATTTAACGATCCGGTCATATCGCATATAATCGACTAATATCTAGTGTATCAATATATCGAATCAACACTTGATTCGGTAACCCGGCTATATCTCATATAACTGACTAATGATACAAATCGCGAGAATAGAATACAGTATCTCAAACTGGTATTATTCTCGGTCCCGCACATATCTCATATGCGCTCCTATTTCGTTTCGCTTGAGCCAGGAAACCTCTGTGTAGGACTCTAAAGACTCGTCAATACGCCGACAGTAGGTGGTGATCATATTAATCACCCACAAGCCGCAAGCGGTCTTCTAAATGTAACGGCCACCCAGGTATTGAGCGATCAGAAGATCAACGAGCAAGCCTGCTCACACTCCTGCGAATCCAATCAATAACACATACCGCACAGTCCGGTCTGTTCGACTGATATGTCGCATATCTCGCCTAGGGGTGGTAAACGTCAGACCGCGGCAGCTTGATAAGTCATGCCGATGTAAGGTCTATAACAAGCATGAAACTACTGATAACACCTACCAGTAAATCAGTGCAACTCTGGCCAGGGATTTCCAGTTATGGCCAGTCGAGCATAGCGCAACATCAACCCCCAATACCGGGAGAGACGAATCCCCTCCTATCGCTCATTGCCTCCATGTGAATCGGGACTGTACCCAAAAACCACCTATTTACACGACTCAGTAGAGCCGTGGTAGGGTGGATATCAAAGCACAGTGGGAGACACACAAGACTCTATGACGATCTCGGGTCAACAGACTAAGCTGTACCAGTGTCACCAGAGAACTGCCATCTGACGTGAGGTATAATACCATCTGGGAGTTCTCGGCAAGTCCGTTCAGTGTACCCAGTCTCCACTGAGCACCCGCATACCGTCTCTGATGTCAAACTCCAATGGATATGGGATCATCTATCGCCCATCATATGGGTCGAGAAGATATACGCTAGTCTACTCTGGAATATCGATGCCCCGTCTCGATATTCCCACGACTAGGAACATTGAAGGATGTACTCATGGACTACTCAGGCCCCACTAGTATGATCTACATCATAGTCCAGGAAGTCGAGTACACATCCTAAGGGCTTTATCAACATGTAACAGAGAGACAGTAGGTATACATGTTAAGATAAAGAGAAACCAGATAGCGTACTATCATGTCGAGCAAGAAAGTCCTAGCTATATATGTCCCAGCATCCATTACAATATACATCTCATGTACAGTAATGGCCTCTAGGGCATACATATATCGGAATTCGTTGTAATTGGTGATATTGGATTAAATCGCCTAGTTTTTGCCAGACGGCAAATATTTGGTTTCAAATAACCGTTGTTATGCACCAGATTTTAAAATGAAACATATGTACTTTTATTTTTATAAAGTGAGATATACATTTTGAAAATTGTGTTATAAATATTTACCTTTATCAGTTGAGGATAAGGTAAGGTGCATTGAATATTGGTGTAAGACATTCTTGACCAAGATACAGTTTTCAATTTACAAAACACAAAATTTGATTTGGTGTTCATCTCAGAAAACTGCAATTTACTACCGCTCATTCATTATCTATTTTGTTATATATCGGTACTATTAACCAGTGTCTGCTCAGTAAATATAGATTACAGGTATCCATGATATAATAATGGAAACACACTCAAAATCACGGATATAACGTTTGAGAGCCGACACTGCAAACAAAATAGAAAACCGATCTATGACCAAAGAGTTCTTTTGCAAATAAATGTGTGCACACAATTTCAGTCCAACACAATGCAACTATGCACATACTCTTTGGCACATGGATCATGGTGGGGTTGCATTGGCACAATTGAGTAATGTGTAATAAATGCTAAAAGATGTGATGTGATTTAAAAGCATCAAGTTCCCTCCAAGACTACTGAGTATAACCCAAGTTGATATGAAGAAATCAAAAATTACTAGTGGACTTGTTGAGTGCACTCGAGACTACCACACCAACTTGAGCTCCATTGCTCAAGCCAAGCCCGGCAACACCCTCCAAAAAACCGGCACTACCGCTCCAAACATGCCCAATTGTCCCTATTTTTCTTTTGGTAGTTTATTTGGGTCACATCATCTTATTCTTATTGTTTGTTTATTCTGGAATGAGGCCTATAAATATCATATCAATGGGCAAGGGGAGAGGATACTTTTGGCTTTAGTTTAGAACAATTATAATTTGTAGATGGTAACTTGCCTTTCCTTTGAACTTTTTAGCTCTTGCCCTTTATCTTGACCTTGCAACTTCTTCATTGAACTTGCAAGCTTAAGATTTAGGTTCTTGAATTCAATATTAATTGTATCTTATTTGAAAATCAATAAAAGTTCTCATTATTCATTACATGTGTCTTGCTTTCTATAAACTTTGAACTTATGAAATCCTTGCCTTACTTTGATCTTGCAACCTTAAAGTTTGGTATTTTGATTTCACATTGGTACGGGCTTAAAGAACATTTGAAGAAATATGCACGTTGAATTTATCGGTTCTTAACTTTCTAACCTTAACTTTACTTTTCTTGCAATTTTTGTTATGTGCCTTACTCTTTTCTTATTTTAATTTTGTATTGTAAATATGTGTGAGTAATTGATTTACTTGTGAAGGGTAGAATATGATTAGTTTGTGTTAGGAGATACATTTGCTAAAACCTTAAAATCCTTAACTTTGCAATTGAAACTCCGACCAAACGACTTGCAATTCCGCTCCGTTAGGCACCCTATCCTACCACGATAGCGGTGAATCCTAATCGTGACCGGATTCCAAGTGGTTTGCCAAAGGCTAAGGTCAAGAGACAACAACGGAAGGACAAGGTACAAGAAATACGGATTTAGCACACAAACACAATACCGTATTTTAAGTTCCCTAATCCACATTATTGCCTATTGCCTTAGTGTCAATTCAGAATTAAGTCTATAAGGAAATGACAAACATCATCCTAACACATGCTAACCTAAAACTACCCATAACAAGTCTTTCTATTGAACATATCATAGTTATGACACTTAGTATAAAGAAAAACTCAAGTTACGATATTAACTCGTTAAAACAACCTTAAGAACCTACCATCTCCCTGCGGACGACCCGTACTCATCGCGGCTCGCTACATGCGACACCGTTCTTGATTACGGTTATTTCAAATTCTTTTTAAAACGACACGGTGAAAGCGTGTTAATCAAATGGCGCCGTTGCCGGGGAGACGGTAACGCTTTTACACTTGTAGTCTCGGGTTAATTTATGAATATTTTGTACAAAACTAACTTTCTAACAGATTCAACTGATAAAACACTTTTTTTTAAACCGACACGAGAACTAAAAACTATGATGTTCTCTGGATTTTTGATCTGCTAGTACACTGTGTTGTAACTTGGAAATCAAAGTATAAGAGTGGAATACTTTTGTTACATAGAGGAAACACACAAAATTTGAGCACCAAATTTGCAAAAACGACCGGCAAAATATTGATATTTCTCGATCTCGCCGGCTTTGTCATGGGGTTTTAAAAATTTCTTTTTTGTGTTGCCTCCAATGTTCTGTTAGTATCCTATTTTTATTGTTTGATTTTCCTAATTATTTGTGTTCAGAACTTTGGCTGCCTATATCGCTTTCTAGCTCAAATATCCGTATTTTTCCGACATGTGCAGATTTGATGGATTGGCAAGCAGCGATTGTGTAGAGCAGGGGGTGTTTTCAAATATAAGGGGGTTGAACACTTTAGTGCCAAAGACACGGGTAGTTTGACCCGCACAAGAGAACCATTTAAACACTCGGAGACAATATCAACACGAGTTTCTTAAACTCAACACTTTTGGTACGTATTCTTCTGAACATCCTCTTCTCAAACCCAACGCTCCAATATTCTTATCTTTGCAGGATTCTTCGCAACATCGCCGCATAAGCCAAAGAAAAACTAACTGTATTTGTTGCAGCGCCACATTTAAAGTAAAAAAAATTGATTGATTGTTTGATAACAAAACCTTGTTGATTTGCGCATTGCATCATTAATACAGACTTAAGGGGCTATAACACCAATTCGGATTGGATGGAGATTTCATCACCCTTCCTAAGACCCCGAAAATCACTAATTTCATAAGTGTCACCTCAAGCTTAATAAAAAAAATATCTAAACTCAGCCAACTAAGGACTTGTCGCGCTCAATAGGACAAAGGAAGATTGTGGGCATTCGGTCGTTTATCTAAACATGACTTTTGTGGTGCCTAGGCTAGACAAGTGAGGAGGTAACTTTAAAAGGCCCGTCTCACGGTGATTCGTGAGCGGAACCCTCCTTACCTAACTTGTGCTTACCTGGCCACAACTGGCTGTGAAGAGGCGATTTGAGGGTTATCTCACAATTAGTTGCTTTGGAACAGTTAGGAGCAGGTCTAGTGGACTTAGAGGACCCTAGTCTAGGTATTAATTGTGCATTTGTGACTATGCAATTGTGATTATGTTTGTTGAACTGTCATTTCATTTTAACATTCTTACGAAACAAACACAAATTCGCCACTTTACCACCTTCACCCAATTTTTCTCCATTTACGCTTTCTTACCCTCACATTCTACGCTTTGACTACATTAAACTCGTTTAGTATATGTCCTCTTGGACTAGGGACCCTAGTGCTCGACTAGTCCGCATTTCGTTAGTCGCTACGGACTACGCGATCGACCCCGAAGTCGAAACTCCTTCCACGCCACTTTCACCTTTACCCTTGCCGGTCAACTCCGACGTTGACCGTGATTCTGTCCATACTTCTTCACCTTCACTTTCACCAGACCATTCTTCCGAGATGTCAGGATTTCCTTCTAACATCACTTTACCTCCCCCGGGAATAATTCCATCTCTAATGGGTGCGAATAACCTGCGACCACCTCTTGTTGAAGCGCCACAGCGAATCACGCTCCAGGATCGTTTCTATCGTATCCGCGCTGCACTTCTGACTTATCTTTCACTTCCACCGGCCAATGGGGATAATTTCGAGATTAAGCCCCACTTCATCAACATGTTGCCCAAATTTCACGGCCTTGAATCCGAAGATGCCTATATCTTCATCAATAAATTCCAGAACGTTTGTGTGATGATGAAGACAAACCAACTGTCTGATGATGCTATACAGCTACGAGTTATTCCTTTCAGTTTATGCGACCTAGCTGAAAAGTGGCTGTATAGCACCGCATCTCATTCGATAACCAGTTGGGACGAGTTTTTAAAAGCGTTTTTAAAGAAATTCTTCCCAAATCATAAGACCGCACGGATTCGAAACGAAATTAACCAATTCACCCAGCTTCCAACCGAACTTTTTGGAAGTGCATTGACCAGTACAAGGACCTCCTTGTTCAGTGTCCTCATCACAGTATAGAGAAATTGCAACTTTGCCAAACTCTGTACGAGGACCTGAATCCAGCAACCAGACAGTTGATGGAGACCATCTTTCAGGTCCACTTCCTGTCCAAATCTGATGAGGAGGCTTATCAATTCTTTGAGGATCTTGCGGAGATAACGCTGCAGTGGGAGAGCACCCGATCGAACACCACAACTTCTTCTACTTCTTTACGTCTCTCTAGAACAGGAGTTCATCATCTCGACATCTCGATTTCAATGAAGGCCGAGATGGCTGCAATCACGCGGAAACTTGAAGCCACTGGGAGCAAATTCTCATCTCCTGTTCTTCCCCTTCGTACCATTTGCGCTTGTTGTTCTGATCCATATCATTTTGACCGAAGAGTGTCCTTACAATTAACCATCTTAAGGACAAGATCAGATTAATACTGCATTTCAGCAAAGACAGAGAAACGATCCATACTCTTACACATACAATCTCGGTTGGAGGAACCATCCCAATTTCTCCTGGAATCAGAACTGGCATGAATTCCAAGGCCACAACAACTTTCAGAGGCGTCCTCCTCCTTAATAACAAGCTCAACAACAATTTCAGCAGCCTTTCCAACCCAACCTTTTCAGAATCCGACGAACAACTTTGCACCCTACAACAATTCTTTTCCTCAAAAAAACTTTGTTCTGTCAAATAACGATAAGGTTTTCTCGCTAGAACGGAGTCTAGAGGCTTTTATAAAGCAATCGACATAATCCACCGCCAACATCCAGTCAACTATTCAGTCTCTGGTACAACACACCGCTGCACATGGGCAAAGTATCAAGACCATTGAAGCCCCGATTGCACAGATGGACGCAGCTTTAAGCGAGCGAGAGAAAGGAAGGCTTCTATCTCAACCACTCCTAAATCCTGGTCACCCACATGTACATGTTGCTCTTGAACAACAGAACCATAATGTGAGTGCCGTAACTATATTGAGATCTAGAAGAATGCTGAACAACAACATTGGCACACGAACTGATGATGATGACACCCCGTCCGTCTCTTCTACTCCTACTTCTTATTTTGAGCTTATTCTCGATTCTTCAAAAGGTTATTCTTCTTCAATCGCTGCTCCAAACGGATCCACATCTCACTCCACTCAAACTACAGTTTTGGCATCTGTTCCAACTCCACAATCTCCTCCACAAGCATTGGACTCAACCAATTTCAAAAATGTTCCATTTCCAAACCTGTTGAGGTCCAATAAACAAAATCCACAATTGCAGAAGATTCTGAAGTTGTTCAAACAGGTTAACATCAACATTCCCCTCTTAGATCCAATCCAACAAGTCCCCTCCTATGCAAAAATCTTGAAAGACTTGTGCACTAAGAAGAGGAAATCTCAGGTACCAAAAAAGCTTTTCCTAGCTCGTAACGTGAGTGATGCTCTTACCCAAGATTTACCACAAAAACGGAAGGACTCGGCTGTCCTAAGATTTCTATAACCATTGGGGATAAGAACATCAACCGCGCTCTTTTGGATCTTGGTGCCAGTGTTAACCCGCTTCCTTATTCTGTATAAGGGCAACTAGGTATAGGAGAACTGAAACATACACATTGTACTCTTCAAATGGCCGACCGATTTATCACCCATCCTAGAGGTGAGCTAGAGGATGTGTCAATTAAGGTTGGGGACTTCATATTCCCCGTTGACTTCGTTGTTTTAGATACACAACCTGTAGCTAACCCCCGGAATCAAATTCCGGTGATACTCGGTTGTCCATTCCTTGCAACCTCAAATGCTGTGATCAATTGTTGAAATGGTTCCATGAACAACTCTTTTGGCAACATGACAATTGAACTCAACATTTTTAGGTTAGGGAATCAGCTACCCGAACCAAGTGCTCATATACTAGATGTTTGTTCCATTTAGGAGATCGCCCCTAAGGAATGTGAATTTGAGGAATTCTTGTTTGATCACAGTAATCTTGACGCCACTAGTGCGTTCCTCTTTGAAATTGCTGCTTCCTCTTCCAACAACGATTACGAGTGATTCACGTTTTCAAACAATCTTGGCTTGTCACCACCTGAGTTTGAATCTTTTGAATTTACGGATGAGTTGGTTGAACCATCCTACTCCGTTGCTTACACTTGTTTTGAACCCCTCTTGGAATCCTTCGAGTTCGAGACGCGTGCACCGATCTTGCCTTCAATTATTTCTCCTCCTACGCTCGAACTCAAGTCGCTGGCGTCTCACCTCAAGTATGCTTACTTATGTGAAAATAAAACTCTTCTGGTGATCGTTTCTGCTTCTCTAGCTCTAGAGCAAGAGAAAGCCCTTCTCACGGTCTTACAATCTAATCGTCAAGCTTTCGGCTGGACGATGGCGGACATCAAGGGGATTAGTCCCCTGATCGTTGAACATCACATTCACCTGATGGATGATGCCAAACCAGCTAGGGATCCACAGAGGCGATTAAATCCAGTCATGAAGAAGTCTGTGAAAAAAGAGATCGTCAAATGTCTGGATAGTGGTATCATTTACCCTATTTCAGACAGCCAGTGGGTCAGTCCTATACACGTTGTCCCTAAGAAGTCGAGCATTACGGTGATCACAAATAAGGAAAATGAGTTGATCCCTACTCGCACCCAAACCGGGTGGCAAGTGTGCATTGATTATTGGAAACTCAACGCCGCAACGCGGAAAGATCATTTTCCGCTACCTTTCATTGACAAATGCTAGAACGATTAGCTGAACATGAGTAATACTGTTTTCTGGACGGTTACTCAAGCTACAACCAGATTCCCATCACCGAGAAAGACCAGGACAAAACCACTTTCACTTGTCCTTTCGGAACGTTCGCATATCGCCGCATGCCTTTTGGACTATGCAATGCTCCCGCTACCTTCCAGCGGTGTATGATTGGAATTTTCTCTGACATGGTTGAGAAATTTTTGGAGATATTCATGGATGATTTATCCATCTTTGGCGATTCTTTCGACGAGTGTCTGTAATATCTTGACGCTGTCCTTACTCGATGTAAGGATAAAAATCTCACTTTATACTGGGAAAATGCCACTTCATAGTGCGCGAAGGTATTGTCTTAGGGCATATCATTTTGCAAAATGGCACCGAGGTTGACAAATCAAAGATTGATGTCATTTCAAACCTCCCTCCTCCCAAATGCGTCAAAGATATCCGATTCCTTCCTTGGCCATGCCGGTTTTTACAGACGGTTTATCAAGGACTTTAGCAAGATTGCTAGACCCTTGACTCTTTTTCTGGCCAAGGATACCATGTTCAACATTGACTCTGTTAGGTTTACCTAGCACCTCATGAACGGTTTGGAAGCATCACATGTCTCAAAATCAAATTTTTAAGGTGCTAAGTGAACATACAAAGAATCATCACTAGAATTTTAGGGTTTCTAAACATTAAAAACTTCACAAGTAGGAAAAACTAGGGTTTTGAGAGTACAACCTTTGTAGCTCCCTACACTAGACTTCTTGGCTACTTGAGGGTTGGAAAAGGTCCGCTCGATATCATTCTTGGTCCACGATGATCCACCCGGAGTCGTCTTTGTCCAAGCTAGAAACTTCATAAGATCAAGAGAAGAAATGGAAGCTAAAACTCCTCACTAATTGGCAAGACTAGTGTAGAATGGTGTTGTGGTTGGTTTTCTCATTTCAAAATCATAACTTGATTACTCTTTTGCTTACTTGAAAGAACTAGAGATCAAGAGAGAAAGGAGGAAGAAGATGATGGCTTTAGAAAACTCAAGAGAATGATAATCCCCTATGAAAAATAGAAAATATAAGTATATATATTTTCCACTCTTCATCTCAAACCATGTTTACATAATAAAGATATTATTGTACTTGAGTTAAAAGACAAAAGGAAGATTAACTCATGGTTAAAAAGTGGGTGAACAAAGGTTAGTTTAAAGAAGAGTGTAGAAGATAACTATGGATTAATCTTTTCTTTTCTTTTGTTTTAAAACAAATACAAATATATATCCATATATATAGACATAAGGTGTGAGTCTTATATTGCCACCATCTTCTATATATACAACCATGATAGAATGATGTATGCATGTATGTGTGCATGCACATCCATATGTGTATGAACAAGAATGAATGCATACATGCATGCATACACCCAAAAAAAGACAAGAAAAGGATTTCTAGTGAGAAACTAATGGTTAAATGATAAATCAACACTTGATTTAGCAACCCGGTCATATCACATACGACCTGACCAAAAGCAAGCCGCCCGATTAATATACGGTATCTCATACGCGCATTTTAACCGGGTCTATGCGCATATCGCATATGCGCACCACAACGTTTCGCCTGTACTAGGTAACTCCTTTGTGGGACTCTAAGACTCGTCAATACGCCGGCAGTGGGTGACGATCATATCAAGCACCCCCAAGCCACAAGCGGTCAGCTAAACGTAACGGCCACCGGGGTATTGAGCGATCAGAAGAAAACAAGCGAACCTGCTACAACTCCCGTTGAGCCAACCGGCAACACTACCGTACAGTCCGGTCTCTTCGTCAGATATGCTGCATATCGATCCTAGGGATGGTAACGTCGACCCCAATAACTCAATAAGTCAAGCCGATGAATGGTCTATAACAGATCGAGAAACTACTGATAACACTTATCAGTAAATCTCAACAGCCCTGGACAGGGACTTACCAGTCGAGCACAGCACAGCATCAACTCCCAATACCGGGAGAGACGAAACCCCTCCTATCGCTCATCGCCTTCGTGTGTATCGGGACTGTACCCAATGGCCACCTGTTTGCACGACTCAGTAGAGCCGTGGTAGGGTGGTAATCAAAGTACAGTGGGAGAACACACAAAACTCTATGACGATCTCGGGTCTACAGACTAACCTGCACCAGTGTCACCTGAGAACTGCTATCCGACGATAGATATAATTCCATATAGGAGTTCTCGGTGAGTCCGTCCAGTATACCCAGTCACCACTGAGCACCCGTATATGATCTCGATGTCAAACATCGATGAATGTGGGAACATCCATCGCCCATCGAATAGGTCTAGTATCATATACGCTCGTCTACTCTGGTATATCGATGCCCTGTCTCGATATACCTACGACTAGGGACATTTCAGGATATACTTATAAGCTACAGATGTACCACTAGTATGATCTCCATCATAATCACAGTAGTCAAGCCTATATCCTCATGGCTTTATCAACATGTATGAATGAATAAAAGCATGATCAAATCAACATGTCAGATAAAGAAGAACCAGATTGCATACTATCATGTCGAGCAAGAATGTACACTGAATATATATATACATGTATAAATACATCCACTATCATATAATGGCCTCTAAGGCATACATATATCCAACAATCTCCCACTTGCACTAAGGCCAGTTATTGGCGTATCTCATACCCAACATCTCAAAAAGTCGCTTATGCTGCGGCTGAGAGAGGGCCTGGTGAGTGGATCCGCGGCGTTATTCTTTGTGTCTACTCTCTTAATCTCGATCTCCCGGCGATCTACAATCTTCCGGATCAAATGAAAGCGCCCCAGGATGTGTCTGGACAGCTGATGGGACCTGGGCTCCTTGGCTAACGCCATAGCCCCATTATTATCACAATACAATGGTATTGGATCAATAATGGTTAGAACTAATCCTAGCTCCGAGACGAACTTCCTCATCCAGACGGCTTCTTTGGCGGCATCATTCGCAGCAATGTACTCAGCTTCCATCGTAGAGTCTGCAACGGTATCCTGTTTGGAACTCTTCCAACTTACCGCCCCTCCATTGAGGGTAAATGCAAACCCAGAGATAGATTTGTTGTCGTCCTTATCGCTCTGGAAGCTCGAATCGGTAAAGGCCTCCATCTGGAGATCTCCATTACCATATACCAAGAACAATTCTTTAGCCCTTCGTAAGTACTTAAGAATGTTCTTCACAGCTATCCAGTGATTCTCCCCTGGGTTGGATTAATACCTGCTTACAACACTAAGTGCATAAGCTACATCTGGGCGTGTACATAACATCGCATACATTATAGATCCTACTGCCGAAGCATAGGGTATAATACTCATGCGAGCTCTCTCTTCATCGGTCTTTGGGCAAGAGTCCTTGGAGTGAGTGACCCCATGGCAAGCGGGGAAGGCACCCTGCTTGGAATCTTCCATACTAAACCTTTTTAGGATGGTGTTGATGTACCTGGTTTAGGACAATCCCAATAACCTCTTGGATCTATCCCTATAGATCCTTATGCCCAGAATGTATGTGGCATCACCCAGGTCCTTCATGGAGAACCATAGTGAGAAGAAAGATTTGACCGACTGCAGCATAGGAATATCATTTCCTATGAGAAGAATGTCATCCACGTACAATACGAGGAATGTGACAGCTCTCCCTACAGCCTTCTTATAAACACAAGGTTCATCTGGATTTTTGATGAAATCAAACTCTTTGATAACATCATCGAAACAGATGTTCCAACTCCGTGATGCCTGCTTTAACCCATATATGGATTTAAGCAATCTACATGCTTTCCCGCTGCTCCCACTGTCAATGAAGCCCTCATCGATATAAACACATTCTTCTAAATCACCATTTAGAAATGCCGTTTTAACGTCCATCTGCCAGATTTCATAGTCGTAGTGAGCAGCAATAGCAAATAGGATCCGAATGGATATAAGCATGGCTACGGACGAAAAAGTCTCGTCATAGTCTAAATCTGGTCTTTGACGAAAACCCTTCGCCACAAGTCTTTCCTTATCGGTCTCTACCTGCCCATCTACACCAATCTTTCTTTTAAAGATCCATTTGACCCCACAGGTTTTACCCCAGGGGGTACAATGTCCAAAGTCCATACTTTGTTGGTGTACATAGACTCCATTTCGGATCTCATGGCATCCAGCCACTTCACAGAGTCTCCACTCGTGATAGCTTGCTGAAAACTGGTAGGATCGTCATCCTCCATGATGCAGTCCTCTCTGTCACCATCAATGAGGAAACCGTAGTACCTCTCCGGTGGGCGAGAAGTCCTACCAGACCTACGGAGTGGCCGAGGTTGCTCAATTTCTATTGCAACAGTCGGTTCAACCAAGTCGCCATTTATAGTTTGTGTCTCTAGAACCTCTTCTAGATCCAACACATTGCCATCATCTTTATCTGTGAAAAACTCTTTTTCTAAGAATGTGGCATGCTGAGAAACAAACACATTTTGTTCCTCCTTGTGGTAGAAAAGATATCCATAAGAGTTCTTTGGATATCCCACAAAATTACAAATGACTGACCGTGTCTCGAGTTTGTCCGGTTTCCGCTTTTTAACATAGGCCGGGCAACCCCAAATCTTAATTCTCTTAAGAGATGGTCTCTTCCCATGTCATATCTCATATGGCGTGGTAGACACGGTTTTGGTTGGGACCCTGTTTAGTAGAAACGCTGCAGTCTCCAATGCATGCCCCCAAAATGAGACAGGTAACTCAGCATCACTCATCATGGAACAGACCATATCAAATAGGGTCCTATTCCGTCGTTCAGACACACCGTTGTGCTGTGGTGTGTAAGGAGGAGTGAGTTGAGAGAGAATCCCATTCTCTTTTAGGAAGTTTGCAAATTCTGTCGTGAGGTACTCCCCACCTCGATCTGATCGAAGCATCTTGATACTCAAGCCGGTTTGTTTTTCTACTTCTTGTTTATATTCAGTGAATTTCTCGAAAGCTTCGGATTTGTGCTTTAATAAAAATACATGACCGAATCTTGAGAAATCGTCAGTGAAAGTAATGAATTAAGAAAAACCTCCTCTAGCCTGTGTAGACATTGGCCCACATACATCACTATGTATGAGTCCTAGAAGCTCGGTAGCTCTTTCTCCGTGTCCGGTAAACGGAGTTTTGGTCATTTTATCCTTGATACAAGACTGGCAAGTCGCATAAGATTTATATTCAAAAGGGTTTAATTATCCATCTTTGTGTAACTTGTTTAGTCTTGTTTCGTTAATATGATCAAGTATACAGTACCAAAGAAAAACTTCATTTATTTCTGCAAGTTTTCTTTTATTAGTGTGTTGTATGCTGAAAACTGTGTGTTGATTTAGGACGTATATCCCGTTATTAAGTGTACCATACCCAACCAACATTTGATTCAGGTGAATGTTCATAACATTGTTCTGCAATATAAAGTTATATCCTTCATTGTCTAACAAAGAAACAGGTATTATATTACATAGCATACTTGGTACAAAATAACATGGGTTCAAAACCAATATACACTCAGATTGCAACCCCAAGTGATACTCTCCTACTGCGACTGTATGTACATTGGAACCATTTCCAACGCGGAGAGTATGGTCACCTGTCTTCAAAACCTTGCTATTTCTCAGCCCCTGCATAGAATTGCAAATAAGAGAACCTGAACAGGTATCTAATACCCAGGAAGCAGAGTTTATTGAAAAACAATTTTCTGTCACAAACACACCTGAAGCGGAAGCATCCCCATGCTTCTTCTTGAGATTTAAGTACTCCGTACAGTTGCGCTTCCAATGCCCTGTTTTGTGGCAATGAAAACATGCACCTTTCCCCGATTCTCCAGCTTTGGACTTTTCCTTCCACTTAACCTTTTTAACTCCACCCTTAGGATTGGTGGGCTTCTTCTTCTTCTTTCCCTTGGCCTTAGCCTTTGGGCGAGAAGAGGAAGATTGTCCAACAGTCATAACGGGAGTTTTCATTGATTTCAGTGTGCTCTCTGCACTCCTTAACATATTAAGGAGTTCAGGTAGTTCCCTCTCCATGTTGTGCATGTTGAAGTTAACTATGAATTGAGCAAAGGTGGAGGGGAGGGACTGCAGAATAATATCCGTATATTGTTCATTGTCCATCATCCATCTAAGGTCCTCAAGCTCTTCTATAAGACCTATCATCTTCAGAACATGGTCTCCTACCGATGTGCCAGGGGCCATTCGCATCTGAAACAATTTCTTTGATACTTCGTATCATAATACGCGGGATTTCTCTCCATACAACTCCTTTGTATGGAGAAATATGGCTTGAATGTCCATATTCTCGTGCTGCTTTTGATGTGTGTTGTCTATCGATGCAAGCGCGAGGCATTTGGCCGTGGCACAGTCAGCGTCCCATGTCTTGTGGACTTCTTTGTCCGCAACAGAGGATTTTGGACCTGGGACGGGCGGGGCTGAAGCCGTGAGGACATATGATACTTTATCATAAGTCAAGGCTATTTTCAGATTCCTCAGCCAGTCTTTATAATTGGTCCCATTCAGTTTATTTTTATCTAGTAGAAGCTTGAGTCCAGTTATTGGTATCTGCCATTAAGAGAGAGAAAAGAATACACTCAGCGAAAGCTCTTGCAAAGATCAGATTGGTTATTATCTTGTCTAATCGATGTCTCCCACTGCTTTAATCAAGTTTTTCTCTCAAACCTTATAAAGAAAACTAGCCATGATTAATTACAGACTACAACTTCGCTAACCGTTCAGCCAGGCCAGTGTCGGTACTTGAGGGAGGTTCCCCGTGCTTTCGCACGGACCTAATTAAAGTAAACCTCGTTTCCCCAGAGGCGTAGCCCTGTTAACACCTTTCTAGACACCTAATGAGTTAGCTAATTGTAAACTGCAAAACTCTCCTAGGAGCAACTATTGCCCACAGTGGGATCGGGATCCAACCATCATATGGAAGGTATGCAATCTCATTGCAAATCTCAACACTTGAAAATCCCGATATGATTTTTACCCCTAGCACTCATGACCTTGGCTATGGTCAAAAAATCACAAGCATTAGTCAAGTTCAACCCGTCATTTCTTGATTAATCAGACCCGTGTACTTGACCCTTGGCTAAGGTCAACAAAGTCATATGCCCGTCCTAATTAATCTGCATCATATGCATTATAGGAAGACATCACTTAGCTACCGTACACTACGCCTTGGCTAAGGTCAACAAACGTAGCACGAATACTAAGTACTCTACTTCCTAAAATGACGGAGTGTTGCGGATGATTTTTAATAAAATCTTTAACGCTTTGAACTTGATATCGTCGTAGAATCAAATGGTTTTCAAAAGGAGTTGCTTGAGCTCCGCAGTTTTGAAATATAGCTTTTTCATAAAGAGCCGAGTGGTTTTCAAATCCGATTCTACAACATCTTTTTAGGTTTATTTTCTTTACATTAATCATATTAATGTAGTCCCATCATTTAAGTCCTTAATTTTGGATATATGTATGCCCTAGAGGCCATTTTATGATAGTGGATGTATTTATACATGTATATATATATATATATATATATATATATATATATATATTCAGTGTACATTCTTGCTCGACATGATAGTATGCTATCTGGTTCTTCTTTATCTGACATGTTGATTTGATCATGCTTTTACTCATTCATACATGTTGATAAAGCCCTGAGGATATAGACTTGACTACTGTGATTATGATAGAGATAATACTAGTGGGACATCAGTAGTTTATAAGCATATCCTGGAATGTCCCTAGTCGTAGGTGTAACGAGACGGGGCATCGATATACCAATGTAGACTAGCGTATATGATACTAGACCCATATGATGGGCGATGGATGTTCCCACATTCATTGATGTTTGACATCGAGATCGTAAACGGGTGCTCAGTGGTGACTGGGTACATTGGACGGACTCGCCGAGAACTCCTATATAGAATTATATCTATCGTCGGATAGTAGTTCTCCGGTGACACTGGTGCAGATTATTCTGTAGACCCGAGATCGTCATAGAGTCTTGTGTGTTCTTCCACTGTACTTTGATTAACACCCTACCATGGCTCTACTGAGTCGTGCAAACAGGTGGCCGTTGGGTACAGTCCCGAGACATACGAAGGCGATGAGCGATAGGAGGGGTTTCGTCTCTCCCGGTATTTGGAGTTGATGCTGTGCTGTGCTCAACTGGCTATATCAGTAAGTCCCTGGCCAGGGCTGTTGGGATTTGCTGATAAGTGTTATCAGTAGTTTCTTGATCTGTTATAGACCATTCATCGGCAGGACTTATTGAGTTATTGGGGTCGACATTACCATCTCTAGACTCGATATGCAGCATATCTGACGAAGAGACCGGACTGTACGGTAGTGTTGCCGGTTGGCTCGACTGGAATTGTAACAGGTTCACTTGTTTTCTTCTGATCGCTCAATACCCGGGTCGCCGTTACGTTTAGCTGACCGCTTGCGGCTTGTAGGTATTTGATATGATCATTACCTACTGCCGGCGTATTGACGAGTCTTAGAGTCCCATAATGAAGTTTCCTGGCCCAGGCGAAAAGATGTGGTGTGCATATGAGATATGTGCGGGGACCCGATTAAATACGGATATGTGATACCGTATATTAATCGGGCATTTTCTATTTGTCGGGTCGTATGTGATATGACCGGTTTGCAAAATCA
Organism: Agapanthus africanus; assembly: GCA_030015575.1. NCBI lineage: Eukaryota > Viridiplantae > Streptophyta > Magnoliopsida > Asparagales > Amaryllidaceae > Agapanthus > Agapanthus africanus. The sequence continues at coordinate 63,944,576 of JASDDO010000029.1, forward strand.
AGTGTTGATTTTACAAATGACTTTTAGATTAATTCTTTAATCAAACTCTTTTTCTATTTTGTATGCATACATGTATGCACATGATGACGTGCATGGATACATACATGCATACATTGTATCATGGTTGTTGATACAAGTTTGATGGCAATGCAAGACTTACATGATAGAATTATCTATTTATTTTTCATTTTGTAAAAAGAAAAGGATAATTCACAAGAGGCTAGAGTTTATCATCTTTGACCATGCTTCAACCACTTATTAACCTTGAGTTAATTATCCTTTTACTTTGAACTCATTTTGTAAAACATCTAGATAATTCTAACCATGGTTGAAGTGAGAAGGAATTAAAAAAAAAATATATATATATATATATATATATTATTATTCTTTCTCATTTCATGATTATTCCATTCTTATCTCTTTTCCTCTTGTGAGAAAGAAAAGCCATCATCTTCTTCTTCCTCTCTTGATAATTTTCTTTAAGTGAGGTTGATAAAAGAAAGAGTTTTGATTATAGAAAAACAACCACATCATCATACTACAAACATCTAGCCGGTTTGTGTAGGGTGTTTGCTTTACTTCTTTCACATATCGGGTAAAGGAAGGAGCTTTGGGCAAAGGAGCTTCGGGTGGATCGTCGTGGACATTAGAAGACCTCAAGCGAACATTTTTCCAACCTTCAAGTGGTCAAGGAGTCTAGCGTTGGGAGCTACAAAGGTTGTACTCTCAAAACCCTAGTTTTTCCTACTTGTGATGTTGTCAAGTTTAAGAAACCCTAATATTTTAGTGATGATTCGTTGTATGTTCACATAGCACCTTAAATATTTGATTTTGTGACATGTGATGCTTCCAAACCCTTCATGAGCTGCTAGGTAAAGCTAACATTGGTATCAGAGTCGACCTAGAACTTTAGGCGACATTTTAACGAAGTTAAAACTCCGATCGAACCAAAATACGATTTTTTAGAACCCTCTCTGGACAATTTTTGAAACTGTGGTTTTTCCAGAATTAAAAATATTTAAAAAATACAGCAGGAAATCTAAGAAACACTATGAAATACGAAGCCATGAGCCGTACAAGACGCCGCGGAACCGCGGCCATACCTTGCTTGGGCCGCGGCTCCGCGGCCGTACAGAGGCTTCATAGCTTCTTATTTACACAGTAATGCCTATACCTGCTTGTATATTGTTTTAGGTATGTTTAATCTGATTCATGTGTTGAATATTCTGGGGATGGTTTTGGACTCAGTGATTCGATCAGAATTTTAATTTCGTGCCTTTTTCCGGGTAATTTAGGAAGTATTGAATTGTTCGAACGAGTATCATTTACTCACTTTTTCACGGGGTTTAAATCTTTCGGAAATACGTGCAAGTTTTGTGGTGGACCCTCTAGAAGACAACAAACCTTAACTCGATTATGTGACCGTCTTGAACTGCCTTTTGAACCTTAGGGTTTGAGGCAGTACGGCGTGCCACATGTGAGGCGTTGGCTTGACTCTTCTACGGCTGGACCGCTGGTACTGTGACACACTCCGGGACTTTTGAACTCCACTCAAGTGTTGAGCTTTAGGGAATTTTGGGTATTTGATCATTCGATCGAAAACTTTAATACTGTCTATTTATCTGGAATGTGATACAATATGTGGAATTCATATAGTTAGGCATGAAATACGAAGTATGTGATATTTCGCATTTACGATGTCTAAAGAGAATGTGGATTCCAAATATTGTAGTTTTACACTTTCTTTTCTGTGACCGTAAGTGTAGTATGTCGCTTATCGCCGGTTTCGTTGCTATACATCAACGACAATCGGGGTACGCATACTTACTTACGTTGATGATATATGATATTATGTGTTACTGAGATATGATGTGCAGGATTGTCGCGATCGAATAGCCGGGGGGGTTTTATGTGAGATGAGAGTTTTATTTTCATTCATGTAAAATTCAAATGTAATGTAATATTCTTTTATTTGGGGCACTTCCGGGTTGAGGTTGATGTCACCAGTGTTGTATATTATTTACTTTTCCGCATGAGGATAGACCCAAGGAGGGGAGCACAAGTGACCGGGTTCTGGGGTTCAGTAGGAGGCCATCTCGAGGAGTCGAGACCGGGTCTCCTAAACTCCAGGATTTGTAGGGTCACTTGCCGCTCTCGTAGGGGTCTCGGGGTGTGGGCTTGGCTATTCATCGCGACTGTGGAATCCGTATTTTCTATTATTGGCTAAATACTAAATACGGACGTCCTAGTATATCCCACATTATATATATGTTTCTGCTGCCTGTGTTCTATGATATCTGAGACGAATGATATATTATATATGAGATATATAGTATACGTTGCTTATGTTTTACACCCGCGCTAGTCCCGTCCCGGTATGCCATTAATTAAGTAACCTAACGGTGCATAACGGAACATTGCGGCGAATGCGGATAGCATAAGCGTACGTTGTATTTTTGTTTCTTTTCTGTGATTGGCTTAAGGACTTAAATGATGGGACGACATTAATATGATTAATGTAAAGAAAATAAACCTAAAAAGATGTTGTAGAATCGGATTTGAAAACCACTCGGCTCTTTATGAAAAAGCTATATTTCAAAACTGCGGAGCTCAAGCCACTCCTTTTGAAAACCATTTGATTCTACAACGATATCAAGTTCAAAGCGTTAAAGATTTTCTTAAAAAATCATCCGCAACCCTCCGTCATTTTAGGAAGTAGAGTACTTACTATTCGTGCTACGTTTGTTGACTTTATTTAAGGCGTAGTGTACGGTAGCTAAGTGATGTCTTCCTACACTGCATATGATACAGATTAATTAGGACATTCATACGACTTTGTTGACCATAGTTAAGGGTCATATGGGTGGGTCTAATTGATCATGAAATGACGGGTAGAACTTGACTGGTACTTATGATTTGTTGACCATAGTTATGGTCATAGGTACTAGGGGTAAAAATCATATCGGGAATTTCAAGTGTTGAGATTTGTAATGAGATTGCATACCTTCCATATGATGGTTGGATCCCGATCCCACTGTGGGCAATTGTTGCACCCAGGAGAGTTTTGCAGTTTACAATTAGCTAACTCATTAGGTGTCTAGAAAGGTGTTAACTGGGCTACGCCTCTGGGAAAACGAGGTTTACTTTAATTAGGTCCGTGCGAAAGCACGGGGAACCTCCCTCAAGTACCGACACTGGCCTGGCTGAACGGTTAGCGAAGTTGTAGACTGTAATTAATCTTGGCTAGTTTTCTTTTTAAGCTTTGAAAGAAAAACTTGATTAAAGCAGTGGGAGACATCGATTAGACAAGATAATAACCAATCTGATCTTTGCAAGAGCTTTCGCTGAGTGTATTCTTTTCTCTCTCTTCATAGCAGATACCAATGACTGGACTCAAGCTTTTACTAGATAAAAACAAACTGAATGGGACCAATTATAAAGACTGGCTGAGGAATATGAAAATAGCCTTGACATATGATAAAGTATCATATGTCCTCACGGCTTCGGCCCCGCCCACCCCAGGTCCAAAATCCTCAGTTGCGGATATTGAAGTCCGCAAGACATGGGACGCTGACTGTGCCGCGGCCAAATGCCTCGCGCTTGCATCGATGGACAACACATATCAAAAGCAGCACGAGAATAGGGACATTCAAACCATATTTCTCCATACAAAGGAGTTGTATGGAGAGCAATCCCGCGTATTACGATACGAAGCATCAAAGAAATTGTTTCAGATGCGAATGGCCCCTGGCACATTGGTAGGAGACCATGTTCTGAAGATGATAGCTCCTATAGAAGAGCTTGAGGACCTTGGATGGACGATGGACAATGAACAATATACAGATATTATTCTGCAGTCCCTCCCCTCCACCTTTGCTCAGTTCATAGTTAACTTCAATATGCACAACATGGAGAGGGAACTACCTGAACTCCTTAATATGTTAAGGAGTGCAGAGAGCACACTGAAATTAGTGAAAACTCCCGTTATGATTGTTGGACAATCTTCCTCTTCTCGCCCAAAGGCTAAGGCCAAAGGAAAGAAAAAGAAGAAGCCCACCAATCCTAAGGGTGGAGTTAAAAAGGTGAAGGGAAAGGAAAAGTCCAAAGCTGGAGACTCGGGGAAAGGTGAATGTTTTCATTGCCACAAAACAGGACATTGGAAGCACAACTGTACGGAGTAATTAAATCTCAAGAAGAAGCATGGGGATGCTTCCGCTTCAGATGTGTTTGTGACAGAAAACTGTTTTTCAATAAACTCTGCTTCCTGGGGATTAGATACCGGTTCAGGTTCTCACATTTGCAATTCTATGCAGGGGCTGAAAAATAGCAAGGTTTTGAAGACAGGTGACCATACTCTCTGCGTTGGAAATGGTTCCAATGTACATACAGTCGCAGTGGGAGAGTATCACATGGGGTTGCCATCTGGGTGTATATTGGTTTTGAACCCATGTTATTTTGTACCAAATATGCTTTGTAATATAATATCTATTTCTTTGTTAGACAATGAAGGATATAATTTTGTATTGCAGAACAATGTTATGAACATTCACCGGAATCAAATGTTGGTTGGGTATGGTATACTTAATAACGGGATATACGTCCTAAATCAACATACAGTTTTCAGCATACAACACACTAATAAAAGAAAACTTTCATAAATAAATGAAGCTTTTCTTTGGCACTGTAGACTTGGTCATATTAACGAAACAAGACTAAACAAGTTACACAAAGATGGATATTTAAACCCTTTTGAATATAAATCTTATGCGAATTGCCGGTCTTGTATTAAGGGTAAAATGACCAAAACTCCGTTTACCGGACACGGAGCAAGAGCTACCGAGCTCCTAAGACTCATACATAATGATGTATGTGGGCCAATGTCTACATAGGCTAGAGGCGGTTTTTCTTACTTCATTACTTTCACTGACGATTTCTCAAGATTCGGTCATGCATTTTTATTAAAGCATAAATCCGAAGCTTTCGAGAAATTCACTGAATATAAACAAGAAGTAGAAAAACAAACCGGCTTGAGTATCAAGATGCTTCGATCAGATCGAGATGGGGAGTACCTCAGTACAGAATTTGCAAACTTTCTAAAAGAGAATGGGATTCTCTCTCAGCTCACTCCTCCTTACACACCACAGCACAACGGTGTGTCTGAACGACGGAATAGGACCCTATTAGATATGGACTAGTCCATGATGAGTGACGCTGAGTTACCTGTCTCATTTTGGGGGCATGCATTGGAGACTGCAGTGTTTCTACTAAATAGGGTTCCAACCCAAACCGTGTCTACCACGCCATATGAGATATGGCATGGGAAGAGACCATCTCTTAAGAGCATTAAAATTTGGGGTTTCCCAGCCTATGTTAAAAAGCAGAATCCGGAGAAACTCGAGACACGGTCAATCATGTGTAACTTTGTAGGATATCCAAGGAACTCTTATGGATATCTATTCTACCACAAGGAGGAACAAAAGGTGTTTGTTTCTCAGTATGCCACATTCTTAGAAAATGAGTTTTTCACAGATAAAGATGATGGCAATGTGGTGGATCTAGAAGAGGTTCTAGAGACACAAACTACAAATGACGACTTGGTTGAACCGGCTGTTGCAATAGAAACTGAAGAACCTCGGCCACTCCGGAGGTCTGGTAGGACTTCTCGCCCACCGGAGAGGTACTACGGTTTCCTCATTGATGGTGACAGAGAAGACTGCATCATGGAGGATGATGATCCTACCAGTTTTCAGTAAGCTATCACGAGTGGAAACTCTGTGAAGTGGCTGGATGCCATGAGATCCGAAATAGAGTCTATGTACGCCAACAAAGTATGGACTTTGGACGTTGTACCCCCTAGGGTAAAACCTGTGGGGTGCAAATGGATCTTTAAAAGAAAGATTGGTGTAGATGGGCAGGTTGAGACCTTTAAGGAAAGACTTGTGTTGAAGGGTTTTCGTCAAAGACCAGATTTGGACTATGATGAAACTTTTTCGCCCGTAGCCATGCTTAAATCCATTCGGTTCCTACTTGCTATTGCTGCTCACTACGACTATGAAATCTGGAAGACGGACGTTAAAACGGCATTTCTAAATGGAGATTTAGAAGAATGCATTCATATGGATCAGCCAGAGGGCATCATTGACAGTGGGAGCAGCGGGAAAGCATGTAGATTGCTTAAATCCATATATGGGTTAAAGCAGGCATCACGGAGTTGGAACATTTATTTTGATGATGTTATCAAAGAGTTTGATTTTATCAAAAATCCAGACGAACCTTGTGTTTATAAGAAGGCTGTAGGGAGAGCTGTCACATTCCTCGTATTGTACGTGGATGACATTCTTCTGATAGGAAATGATATTCCTCTGCTGCAGTCAGTCAAATCTTTCTTATCACTAAGGTTCTCCATGAAGGACCTGGGTGATGCCACATACATCCCGGGCATAAGGATCTATAGGGATGGATCCAAAAAGTTATTGGGATTGTCCCAAACCAGGTACATCAACACCATCCTAAAAAGGTTTAGTAAGGAAGACTCCAAGCGTGTGCCTTACCCGCTTGCCATGGGGTCACTCTCTCCAAGGACTCTTGCCCAAAGACCGATGAAGAGAGAGCTCGCATGAGCATTATACCCTATGCTTCGGCCGTAAGATCTATAATGTATGCGATGTTATGTACACGCCCAGATGTAGCTTATGCACTTAGTATTGTAAGCAGGTATCAATCCAACCCAGGGGAGAGTCACTGGATAGTTGTGAAGAACATTCTTAAGTACTTGCGAAGGACTAAAGAATTGTTCTTGGTGTATGGTAATGGAGATCTCCAAATGGAGGCTTTTACCGATTCGAGCTTCCAGAGCGATAAGGAAGACAGCAAATCTATCTCAGGGTTTGTATTTACCCTCAATGGAGGGGCGGTAAGTTGGAAGAGTTCCAAACAGGATACCGTTGCAGACTCTACGATGGAAGCTGAGTACATTGCTGCGAATGATGCCGCCAAGGAAGCCGTCTGGATGAGGAAGTTCATCTCGGAGCTAGGAGTAGTTCCAACCATTATTGATCCAATACCATTGTATTGTGATAATAATGGGGCTATGGCGTTAGCCAAGGAGCCCAGGTACCATCAGCGATCCAGACACATCCTGAGGCGCTTTCATTTGATCCGGGAGATTGTAGATCGCCGCGAGATCGAGATTAAGAGAGTAGACACAAAGAATAACGCCGCGGATCCACTCACCAAGGCCCTCCCTCAGCCGTAGAATGAGCGACTTTTTGAGATGTTTGGTATGAGATACGCCAATAACTGGCCTTAGTGCAAGTGGGAGATTGTTGGATACATATATGCCCTAGAGGCCATTATATGTTAGTGGATGTATTTATACATGTGTGTATATATATATATTCAGTGTACATTCTTGCTCGACATGATAGTATGCTATCTGGTTCTTCTTTATCTAACATGTTGATTCGATCATGCTTTTATTCATTCATACATGTCGATAAAGCCCTGAGGATATAGACTTGACTACTGTGATTATGATAGAGATCATACTAGTAGGACATCAGTAGTTTATAAGCATATCCTAGAATGTCCCTAGTCGTAGGTGTATCGAGACGGGGCATCGATATATACCAGTGTAGACTAGCGTATATGATACTAAACCCATATGATGGGCGATGGATGTTCCCACATTCATCGATGTTTGACATCGAGATCGTATACGGGTGCTCAGTGGTGACTGGGTACACTGGACGGACTCGCCGTGAACTGCTATATGGAATTATATCTATCGTCGGATAGCAGTTCTCAGGTGACACTGTTGCAGGTTAGTCTGTAGACCCGAGATCGTCATATAGTCTTGTGTGTTCTCCCACTGTATTTTGATTACCACCCTACCACGGCTCTACTGAGTCGTGCAAACAGGTGGCCGTTGGGTACAGTCCCGAGACACATGAAGGCGATGAGCGATAGGAGGGGTTTTTTCTCTCCCGGTATTGGGAGTTGATGCTGTGCTGTGCTCGACTGGCTATATCAGTAAGTCCCTGGCCATGGCTGTTGGGATTTGCTGATAAGTGTTATCGGTAGTTTCTTGATCTGTTATAGACCATTTATCGGCACGACTTATTGAGTTATTAGGGTCGACGTTACCATCCCTAGACTCGATATGCTGCATATCTGACGAAGAGACCGGACTGTACGGTAGTGTTGCCGGTTGGCTCGACGGGAGTTGTAACAGGTTCGCTTGTTTTTTTCTGATCGCTCAATACTCGGGTAGCCATTACGTTTAGCTGACCGCTTGTGGCTTGTAGGTATTTGATATGATCATTACCTACTGCCAGCGTATTGACGAGTTTTAGAGTCCCACAATGAAGTTTCCTGGCTCAGGCGAAAAGATGTGGTGTGCATATGAGATATACGCGGGGACCCGATTAAATACGGATATGTGATACCGTATATTAATCGGGCATTTTCTATTGGTCGAGTCGTATGTGATATGACCGGTTTGCAAAATCAAGTCTTGATTTTACAAATGACTTTTAGATTAGTTCTTTAATCAAACTCTTTTTCTATTTTGTATGCATACATGTATACACATGATGATGTGCATGGATACATACATGCATACATTGTATCATGGTTGTTGATACAAGTTTGGTGGCAATGCAAGACTTACATGATAGAATTATTTATTTATTTTTCATTTTTTAAAAAGAAAGGGATAATTCACAAGAGGCTAGAGTTTATCATCTTTGATCATGCTTCAACCACTTATTAACCTTGAGTTAATTATCCTTTTGCTTTGAACTCATTTTGGAAAACATCTAGATAATTCTAACCATGGTTGAAGTGAGAAGGAATTAAAATATATATATATTATTATTCTTTCTCATTTCATGATTATTCCGTTCTTATCTCTTTTCCTCTTGTGAGAAAGAAAAGCCATCATCTTCTTCTTCCTCTCTTGATAATTTTCTTTAAGTGAGGTTGATAAAAGAAAGAGTTTTGATTATAGAAAAACAACCACATCATCATACTACACACATCTAGCCGATTTGTGTAGGGTGTTGGCTTTACTTCTTTCACATATCGGGTAAAGCAAGGAGCTTTGGGTAAAGGAGCTTCGGGTGGATTGTCGTGGACATTAGAAGACCACAAGCGAACCTTTTTCCAACCCTCAAGTGGCCCAAGAGTCTAGCGTAGGGAGCTACAAAGGTTATACTATCAAAACCCTAGTTTTTCCTACTTGTGATGTTGTCAAGTTTAAGAAACCCTAAAATTCTGTTAGTTATATGTATGCCCTAGAGGCCATTACTATACATGGGATGTATAATGTAGTGGATGCTTGGACATATATAGGGAGGACTTTCTTGCTCGACATGATAGGATGCTATCTGGTTGCTCTTTACCTTAACGTGTACACTGATTGTCTCTCTGTTACATGTTGGTAAAGCCCTTAGGATGTGTACTTGACTACCTGAACTATGATGCGGATCATACTAGTGGGGACATGGTAGTCCATAAGTACATCCTTCAAAGTCCCTAGTCGTGGGTGTATCGAGATGGGGCATCGATATACCAGTGTAGACTAGCGTATACCTTCTCGACCCATACAGATGGGCAATGGATGATCCCATATCCATTGGTGTTTGACATCAGAGATGATATACGGGTGCTCAGTGGAGACTGGGTACACTGGACGGACTCGCCGAGAACTCCCAGATGGTATTATACCTTACGTCAGATGGCAGTTCTCTGGTGACACTGGTACAGAGTAGTCTGTTGACCCGAGATCGTCATAGAGTCTTGTGTGGTTCCCACTGTGCTTTGATTTCCACCTTACCACGTCCAAGAGGGCGTGCAAAACGGTGGTTTTTGGGTACAGTCCCGAATCACATGGAGGCAATGAGCGATAGGAGGGGATTCGTCTCTCCCGGTATAGGGAGTTGATGTTGCGCTGTGTTCGATTGGCTATAACCGGAAATCCCTGGCCAGGGTTGCTAAGATTTACTGGTAAGTGTTATCAGTAGTTTCTCGAACTGTTATAGACCTCATATAGACACGACTTATCGAGCTATTGGGGTCTGACGTTTACCACCCCTAGGTGAGATATGCGACATATCAGACGATCAGACCGGACTGTACGGTAAGTGTTACTGGTTGGATTCACAGGAGTGTGAGCGGGCTTGCTCGTTAATCTTCTGATCGCTCAATACCCGGGTGGCCGTTACGTTTAGAAGACCGCTTGCGTCTTGTGGGTGTTTGATATGATCATCATCTGCTGCCGGCGTATTGACGAGTCTTTAGAGTCCTACACAGAGGTTTCCTGGCTCAAGCGAAACGAAATAAGGGCGCATATGAGATATGTTTAGGACCGAGAATAATGCGTGTATATGATACCGTATTCCATTCTCGCGATGAATGTATCGATTGGTTGTATGCGATATAACCTAGTTATCGATTCAAGGATTGATTCGATAAGCCGATACATTGGATACTAGTTGGTTATATGCGATATGACCGGATCGTTAAATCAAATGTTGATTTAATGATTTAATGTATAATTATATATTTGATATATTAGTTTGTATTAACTAGTATTGGTTCACTTTAAATGGATTTTCTCACTTGTCTGTACAAGATGTATATGTGATATACTTTTTGTGCAAATGATTGTATCATGTTTGATGATGCATGAATGCTAGGTTTTGTGTAAAGAGTTAAATCTTGGTTAAGTAAATGGTTAGGGTTTATATTTATTTATTCATTCATTTATCTTTTTATTTATTGGAAAAGATAAAAGAAAAATACAAAATGGTTGCTTTCTATGGAGAAGCTTGTTGAAGCTTTATGAAGGTTTTGACCAAAGTAACCATTTTGTCTTCTTCTCCTTAACCCTAACCATTCCTTTAAGCTTGGTCAATTCTCTACACATAACCATAGTTATTATTATGATAAGTATTCTTTTTATTTCCTTTTTATAAAACTTATCATGATATTCATCTTCTTCTTCTTCTTCACTTGAAGAAAACTTTGCTTCATCAATGGCAAAGTAAGAAAAAGAGTGAGTAATCCAATTCTAAAGTGAACCAACTTCCTATTTCTTCATCCTCTACCTCTTGCCAAGTAGTAGAGTGTGTTTTCTTCACAAGTTTCATGACTTGGTGAAGTGGGAGCTTGATCTTGTGATGCTTCGACGTAGATCATCTTCGGCATCGTAGTCGACGACCTAGCCCGTCCATTTCTCCGATGAAGCCGACACTAGAGCCCGGGTTTCCATTTGTACAGCGGAGAGGACTTCATTGCGGAGCTATGGAGGTGGAGGACCGGATCTACAAAGGTTGTATTTCCGTTACACGTTAGTTAAGTTGTTAACTAGCTCGTTGTTTCGCCTAAACTTCTAGCCGACGATCCGTATTAGGGTTTCTCCGCACCGTAAATTTTGAAATTGGTATGGTTGATGCCTTGTGATACCTCATTAGTGTGCCTAGGAACCCTACAGTGGTATCAGAGCCTAGCTAGAGCCCTAGGCGATGAGTAGACGACGTTTGAAACCCGATCGAACCAAAACTCTAACCCCAAAATAGCTCTCTGGACTTTTTCTAAAAACTGGGATTTTTCCAAATTAAAAATATGCAGAAAAATCAGCTGGGAATCCTAAGAATTACGGCGCAAAATTTATCTCATGATCCCTCTAATCCGCGGCGGAACCGCGGCATAAGCCTAGCTTATGCGGCGGTTCCGCGGCTAAAGTATGACGTCACGCTTCCAATTTTGCACAGTAATTTCTTTTATTCAGTGCTGAGTTCTCTGGGTATTTTTAAATATTATTCAAGAGTTGAATTTTCTGAGGTTGTTTTGGGGATTCGAATGTTCAGTCGGATTATCAAATTTTGTCTGTGTGGCTTTCCGGATAATTTTTGGATATGTTAAAAAGTTCGACCGGATATAAATACCCAACTTTTCCCCTGTCGGGAAATTTCCAAATGTTGGATTTTTCCGTGGTTTAACGACGTTCTAAGTAGTGCAAGTAACTCGATGGACCCTCTAGAAGACAACAAACCTTAACTCGATTATGTGACCGTCTTGAACTGCCCTTTGAACCTTTGGGTTTGGGGCAGTACGGCGTGCCACATGTGAGGCGTTGGCTTGACCCTTCTACGGCTGGACCGTTGGTACTGAGGCACGAAGTGAATGTCTTTGAACTTATTTCATGAGTTGAGCTGTTTCGGGAAAACTTGGGTGTTCGATTGTTCGATCGGAAAGTTTAACATTTTCTATTTATCCGGAATGTGATACAACAATTGGAATTCACAAGTAGTTATGAGATAACTGAATGAATGTTATAAACATAGCACTTTAGTCTCACTTGATCGGTTGCCACGGAATTTTGATGTGATCAAAAGTCCGTCGCAATCATGTAGCGTACGCGGATACTCGCCGGGTAAACTTAATAGACAGCCTCACTCCATAGCCCCGACCAAGTGACTGTAGGAGAACCCCGTCGTCGAAAGCATCCGTCCGGATGCTCACGGTAGCGGTGTTCCGCCTTGGTGCACTTCGTCGACGGTATCGGGGGTGCGGCCGTCTACTGAAGTTTGCGACGAGCATTGGATCAAATTGTCGGGAATCCTATTGAATTGCCCGACTTGATATTGAAAAGTGTTTTCGATAATGAGACTGAAATGCGGGGTTTATAATTGTTAGGCATGCGATGTCTAAGGTATTCATTTGATTAGGCATGTGATGTCTATGGAGATTGCGGATTCCAACTGTTGTAGTTTTACACTTTCTTTTCTGTGACCGTAAGTGTAATATGTGATATCGCCGGTTTCGTTGCTATAGGTCAACGACAATTGGGATGCGCATATTTACTTACGTTGATGACATGTGATGTTATGTGTTGCTGGATATGTTATATTGGATCGTCGTGTTTGAATAGCCGGGGGGTTTTTATGTGAGATGAGTGTTTTTCATTTTCATTCATGTAAAAACTTGTATGTAATATTCTTTTATTAGGGCACTTCCAGGTTGCGGAAGATGTCACCGTTTGTATATTATTTACTTTTCCGCACTAGGATAGACCCAAGGAGGGGAGCACAAGTAACCGGGTTCTGGAGTCCAGTGGGAGACCAACTCGAGGAGTCGAGTCCGGGTCTCCTAACTCCAGAATTGGTAGGGTTGCTTGCCGCTCTCGTAGGGGTCTAGGGGTGTGGGTTTGGCTATTCATCGCGACCGTGGAATCCGTGTTTTATACTGGCTCGTATTGAAAACACGGACGTCCTAGTATATCCAATATTTCATATGTTTCTTCTACTGCGATATCTGTGATGTGATCATGTGATGTTCTGTGATAGATACAGTATATAGTATATATTATATATTATATAGACGTTACTTATGTTTTACACCCGCGCTAGCCCTGCCCCGCTCTGCCGTTAGTTACCTAACCTAACGGTGTACGAGGGGACATCGAGGCGAATGCGGATGGCATAAGTGTACGTTGTATTTATCTGTGATGTTTAGGTACTTAAATGATGGGACTTCATTAATGAGATTAATGAAATAAAAGAAACCTAAGATGTTGTAGAATCGAATTTCAAAATAAAACAGGTAGCTACAGTTCTTGCTTTGCACAGCGGTATATGTGATATATCCTGCACCTTATTCGATGAGGAAAGGACCGAGATCCCTTCACCGGGAGTGACTCCTTTGGCAATAACTGGCAGATGCTACACAATCGGTTTGTCTTTTGATTGCTTTTAAGAGCTTTTGCTTTGCACAGCGGTATATGTGATATATCCCGCACCTCATTCGACGAGGAAAGGACCGACGATCCCTTCATCGGGAGTGACTCCTTTAGCAAAACTAGAAAAGCCTCAAAAGCACTCCATTTCAAAATCATTTGATTCTACAACGATATCAAGTTCATTACGCAATAGGTTTTCAGAAAAACCTGTCGTAGCCCTCCGACATTTCAGATAAGTACTAGTTAGTATTCGTGCTGCGGTAGTTTGGCATTCGTCAAGGCGTAGTGTGCGGTAGCTAACTAGTATTTATCTGCTTATGCATATGATGCAGATTGGATTAGGGTATTCGTACGGCGTTGTTTGGCATTCGTCAAGGGTCGTGCGGGTGGGTTTAATTCAATCAAGAAATGTACGGGTTGAACTTGACTAGTGGACTATGGGTTGTTTGGCATTCGTCAAGGTCACAGAACACTAGGGGTAAAATATTATCGGGAATTTCAAGTGTTGAAATTTGCAATGAGATTGCATACCTTCTATGAGATAGTTGGATCCTGATACCCGCTGCGAGTAATTGTTACTCCTGGGAGAGTTTTATACATTACAATTAGCCGATCAAGTAGGTGTCTAGAAAGGTGTTAACGAGATTACGCCTCTGGGAAAACGAGGTTTACATTAATTAGGTTCGTGCGAAAGCACGGGGGACCTCCCTCAAAGTACCGACACTGGCCTGGCTGAAAGATTGGCGAACTTGTAGTGCGTAATTAATCCCGGCTAGTCTTTCCTTTTAGGGTTTGAAGGAAGATTTGATAAAAAGCAGTGGGAGCCATCCTGATTAGATAAAATAATAACCAATCTATTCTTGAAAGAGCGCACGCTAAGTGTTTTCTTCTCTCTCTCTCCAGGTAGCGACCATATCACGCCTTAATCAAGATAATAATATGGAATATTGACCGAACCCGCTTGTTATACTGAGCTGGGAAACGTTGGTCCTGCTCTAACTTATAATTGTTATAAGACAGAGCAGGAAATTGGGGATTACCAGAATTCCCGTGCCGCCCAAACGAAGAGAGTGCATGCTGATGCAACATCTTCGGGTGTGTTCATTACAGAGAACTGTTTCTCAGTATCCTTTACGTCCTGGGTATGTGATACCGGATCAGGATCCCAGATATGTAATCTGTTACATAGGGCTACAGAAAGGTAGAGAACTGAGAACGGGTGATAAGTTTCATGAGGCAGAAAATGGGGCAAGTGTTGCAGCCAAGTCTGTTGGTCACTGTCACCCTGTATTCCAAATACATTGATTCTGAACGAATGTTATTAGATACCGAACCTGATATACAAAATCTTATCAGTCTCTTTATTAGTAAAGAAATGATAAAATTTTGTATTGTTGGATAATGTTTTGAACATTTCCTATATCAAAAGTTGATCGGTTCAGGCACGTTATCTAAAAGCATTAATGTTCTAAATCAAACTACAGTTCTTTAGTATACGGAACACACACAAGAGGAAGAGTTCAGAACTGAACGAATCCTTCTTGAGGCATTGTAGACTAGGTCATATCAATGCGACCCGACTAGCTGAAGTTACATGTAGATGCATATTTAAATCAGTTTGAATCTACATCTTGTGAAACTTCGCCAGTCGTGTCACAAAGATATAATGACACCAGCTCTGTTTATTGGAAACAAAGAAAGAGTTAGTGAACTCTTGGGATGATACATGTTGATGTATGTAAAGTCCCCTGTCTACACATGCCAAGACCGGTTCTTTGTACTTCATTACGTTCTCTGATGATCTCTCGAGATTCAGACATATGTTCCTGTTGAAACACAAGTCCGAACCTTTTGAGATATTCACAGAATATAAGTTAGAAGTAGAGAACCAAAATACGGGTATAAGTATTATGTCCTTTGATGTGATCAAGGAGGAGAATACTTGAGCACGGAATTCCTGGACTTTTCTAAAGGAGAATGAGATTCTCTCTCAGCATTACTCCTCCGAATACACCATAGCACGATGGTATATCGGGGCGGAGCAATAGCACCCTATATGATATGGTGTGCTCTATGATGAGTACTACTGAGTTACCTATTTCCTTTTGGGAGTTATGCACTTGAGAAGCTGCATACCTATTGAATAGGGTTCCAATCAAATCAGTTGCCTACCGCTTCATATGTGATATGGAAAGGGAAGAGCCCATATCTTAAGTTGGTTAAGATTTGGGGTTGTCCGGGCTATGTTTAAAAGCAAAATCCGGACAAGCTCGAGGCAAGGTCTGTAATGTAGAACTGGAAGTGTTTCAGCTATGCAAACTACAGCAGATGATTTGGTAGAACCAAAGAATTCAATAGATACCAACGAACCTCAGCCTCTCCGCCGATCTAGTAGGGTTCCTCACCCACCTGAGAGTTACTTCGGTTTCTCTATGACAGTGGGAGCGAGGATTGCATCATGAGATGATGACCCAACTAGTTTCGAGCTGGCCATCAGAAGTAAGACTCTGTAAGAATGGCTGGATGCTTAGCGATCTAAGATGGAATCCATGTACACCAGCAAAGTATGGACTTTGGAGGCCAAATCTGAAGGGTTAAATCCCCATCAGGAGCAAGTATATCTTGAGAAGTTTACTTGGTGTAGATGGAAAAGCTGAGACTTTCAAAGCTAGACTTGTTAAAGGTTTTCGTCATCGACCAGGCGTGGAAAATGATGAAACCTTTTTCCAGTGGCTATGCTTAAGTCCATCCAGATCCTACTTACCACGGCTACATACCATGACTACGATATCTGGCGGTTGGGTGTCATGACTGCTTTTCTAAATGATGTTTTAGAAGAGAAAGTCTATAAGTACACAGCCAGAGGGCTTCGTAGACAGTGGGAGCAGCGGAAACGTGCACAAGATGCTTTATAAGATAAAGCAGGCATCGCGGAGTTGGAACATCTGTTTTGATGAAGTAGTCAAAGAAGTTGACATCATCAAAATGGTAGATGAACCTTGTATAAACAAAAAGGTAGTAGGGAGTATGGTGACGATCCTCGTAGAGTACGTGGATGACATACTCTTGATAGGGAAGGAGTTTCCTATACTACGCTCGATCAATCTCCGCTTATCACAATGATTCTCCATATAGGATCAAAATGATACCTCCTAAATCCTGGGTTGTGGATCTATGGGATAGATCTAAATGGATGTTAGGAGCCTCACTAGTTGTAGTGAGATGGTATCAATCGATCCTGGGGAGAATCACTGGAAGGGTTCCAGAGTGATAAAGACGACTGAATGTCAGTCGCAGGCATTGTCTTTACCCTCAGTAAAAGGACGGTATGTTGGAAGAGTTCCAAGCTAGATACCGTGGCATACTAGACGATTAAGGCTCGATACATCGCTACTTAAGATGCTACCAAAGAGGCAGTCTGGATGTATATTAGTTCATGAGATGAACTTCGTTCCTCCCACTGTGTGACAATGGAGTTGTGACTTATGCCAAGGAACGCCGGTCCCATCAGTGATCCAGACATATTCTAAGGCAGTGTCACCTGATCATGGAGATAGTTGATCTCCAGGGTGATCGAGGTAAGGAAAGTAGACTCAGAGGACAGCACGGCGGATCCACTCACAAAGGCCTTTTCCCAGAGAGAGACTTTTATGGGATGGTTAAGTATGAGATACTACAACCACTGCTAACAGATGGCCCTAGTGCAATTGGGAGATTGTTAGTTATATGTATGCCCTAGAGGCCATTACTATACATGGGATGTATAATGTAGTGGATGCTCAGACATATATAGGGAGGACTTTCTTGCTCGACATGATAGTATGCTATCTGGTTGCTCTTTACCTTAACGTGTACACTGATTGTCTCTCTGTTACATGTTGGTAAAGCCCTTAGGATGTGTACTTGACTACCTGAACTATGATGCGGATCATACTAGTGGGGACATGGTAGTCCTTAAGTACATCCTTCAAAGTCCCTAGTCGTGGGTGTATCGAGACGGGGCATCGATATACCAGTGTAGACTAGCGTATACCTTCTCGACCCATACAGATGGGCGATGGATGATCCCATATCCATTGGTGTTTGACATCAGAGATGATATACGGGTGCTCAGTAGAGACTGGGTACACTGGACGGACTCGCCGAGAACTCCCAGATGGTATTATACCTTACGTCAGATGGCAGTTCTCTGGTGACACTGGTACAGAGTAGTCTGTTGACCCGAGATCGTCATAGAGTCTTGTGTGGTTCCCACTCTACTTTGATTTCCACCTTACCACGTCCAAGAGGGCGTGCAAAATGGTGGTTTTTGGGTACAGTCCCGAATCACATGGAGGCAATGAGCGATAGGAGGGGATTCGTCTCTCCCGGTATAGGGAGTTGATGTTGCGCTGTGTTCGATTGGCTATAACCAGAAATCCCTGGCCTGGGTTGCTGAGATTTACTGGTAAGTGTTATCAGTAGTTTCTCGAACTGTTAAAGACCTCATATAAACACGACTTATCGAGCTATTGGGGTCTGACGTTTACCACCCCTAGGCGAGATATGCGACATATCAGACGATCAGACCGGACTGTACGGTAAGTGTTACTGGTTGGATTCACAGAAGTGTGAGCGGGCTTGCTCGTCGATCTTCTGATCGCTCAATACCCGGGTGGCCGTTACGTTTAGCAGACTGCTTGCGGCTTGTGGGTGTTTGATATGATCATCATCTGCTGCCGGCGTATTGACGAGTCTTTAGAGTCCTACACAGAGGTTTCCTGGCTCAAGCGAAACGAAATAGGGGCGCATATGAGATATGTGCAGGACCGAGAATAATGCGTGTATGTGATACCGTATTCCATTCTCGTGATGAATGTATCGATTGGTTGTATGCGATATAACCTAGTTATCGATTCAAGGATTGATTCGATAAGCCGATACATTGGATACTAGTTGGTTATATGCGATATGACCGGATCGTTAAATCAAGTGTTGATATAATGATTTAATGTATAATTATATATTTGATATATTACTTTGCATTAACTAGTATTGGTTCACTTTAAATGGATTTTCTCACTTGTCTGTACAAGATGTATATGTGATATACTTTTTGTGCAAATGATTGTATCATGTTTGATGATGCATGAATGCTTGGTTTTGTGTAAAGAGTTAAATCTTGGTTAAGTAAATGGTTAGGGTTTATATTTATTTATTCATTCATTTATCTTTTTATTTATTGGAAAAGATAAAAGAAAAATACAAAATGGTTGCTTTCTATGGAGAAGCTTGTTGAAGCTTCATGAAGGTTTTGACCAAAGTAACAATTTTGTCTTCTTCTCCTTAACCCTAACCATTCCTTTAACCTTGGTCAATTCTTTACACATAACCATGGTTATTATTATGATACGTATTCTTTTTATTTCCTTTTTATAAAACTTATCATGATATTCATCTTCTTCTTCTTCTTCACTTGAAGAAAACTTTGCTTCATCAATGGCAAAGTAAGAAAGAGAGTAAGAAATCCAATTCTAAAGTGAACCCACTTCCTATTTCTTCATCCTCTACCTCTTGCCAAGTAGTAGAGTGTGTTTTCTTCACAAGTTTCATGACTTGGTGAAGTGGGAGCTGGATCTTGTGATGCTTCGACATAGATCATCTTCGGCATCGTAGTCGACGACCTAGCCCGTCCATTTCTCCGATGAAGCCGACACTAGAGCCCGGGTTTCCATTTGTACAGCGGAGAGGACTTCATTGCGGAGCTATGGAGGTGGAGGACCGGATCTACAAAGGTTGTATTTCCGTTACACGTTAGTTAAGTTGTTAACTAGCTCGTTGTTTCGCCTAAACTTCTAGCCAACGATCCGTATTAGGGTTTCTCAGCACCGTAATTTTTGAAATTGGCATGGTTGATGCCTTGTGATACCTCATTAGTGTGCCTAGGAACCCTACAAATTCTAGTGATGATTCTTTGTATGTTCACATAGCACCTTAAAAATTTGATTTTGTGACATGTGATGCTTCCAAACCCTTCATGAGGTGCTAGGTAAACCTAACATTAGGCCAATCACAGAAAAGAAACGAAAAATACAGCGTACGCTTATGCCATCCGCATTCGCCGCAATGTTCCGTTATGCACCGTTAGGTTACTTAACTAACGGCATACCGGGACGGGACTAGCGCGGGTGTAAAACATAAGCAACGTCTACTATATATCTCATATATAATATATCATTCGTCTCAGATATCACAGAACACAGGCAGCAGAAACATAGATATAATATGGGATATACTAGGACGTCCGTATTTAGTATTTAGCCAATAATAGAAAATACGGATTCCACAGTCGCGATGAATAGCCAAGCCCACACCCCTAGACCCCTACGAGAGCGGCAAGCGACCCTACCAATTCTGGAGTTTAGGAGACTCGGTCTCGACATCTCGAGATGGCCTCCCACTGAACCCCAGAACCCGGTCACTTGTGCTCCCCTCCTTGGGTCTATCCTAATGCGGAAAAGTAAATAATATACAACACTGGTGACATCAACCTCAACCCAGAAGTGCCCCAAATAAAAGAATATTACATTACAATTGAATTTTACATGAATGAAAATAAAACTCTCATCTCACATAAAAGCTCCGGCTATTCAATCGCGACAATCTTGCACATCATATCTCAGCAACACATAATATCATATATCATCAACGTAAGTAAGTATGCGTACCCCGATTGTCGTTGATATATAGCAACGAAACCGGCGATAAGCGACATACTACACTTATGGTCACAGAAAAGAAAGTGTAAAACTACAATATTTGGAATCCGCATTCTCTTTAGACATCGTAAATCCGAGATATCACATACCTCGCATTTCATGCCTAACTATATGAATTCCACATATTGTATCACATTCCAGATAAATAGACAGTATTAAACATTTCGATCGAATAATCAAATACTCAAAATTTCCTAAAGCTCAACACTTGAGCGGAGTTCAAAAAACCCGGAATGTGTCACAGTAGTAGCGGTCCAGCCGTAGAAGGGTCAAGCCAACGCCTCACATATGGCACGCCATATTGCCTCAAACCCTAAGGTTTAAAAGGCAGTTCAAGACGGTCACATAATCGAGTTAAGGTTTGTTGTCTTCTAGAGGGTCCACCACAAAACTTGCACGCATTTCTGAAAGATTTAAACTCGAGAAAAGATTCAACACTTGAAAATTTTTCGTACCGGGAAAAAGTGAGTTAATGATATCCGTTCGAACTTTTTAATACTTTCTAAATTATCCGAAAAAGGCACGAGATTAAAATTCCAATCGAATCACCGAACTCAAAACAATCCCCAGAACATGTATCACTGAAACCAGATTAAGAATACCCAAAACATCAACAAGCAGGTAAGAAGATCACTGTATAAAAACGAGGCCTTAATGCATCTGTATGGCCGCGGAGCCGCGGCCCAAGCAAGCTTTGGCCGCGGTTCCGCGGTGGGATTTACTTTTTAGGGCTTCGTTTTTTACAGTGATTCTTAGAATTCCCTGCTGAATTTTTTACATATTTTTAATTCTGAAAATAACACAGATTGAAAAAATGTCTAGAGAGTGTTCAAAAAACCGTATTTTGGTTCGATCGGAGTTTTAACTTCGCGCAAGTGTCGTCTAAAGCTCTAGGACAGCTCTGATACCAATGTTAGGTTTACCCAGCACCTCATGAAGGGTTTGGAAGCATCACATGTCTCAAAATCAAATTTTTAAGGTGCTAAGTGAACATACAAAGAATCATCACTAGAATTTTAGGGTTTCTAAACATTGACAACATCACAAGTAGGAAAAACTAGGGTTTTGACAGTACAACCTTTGAAGCTCCCTACGCTAGACTTCTTGGCTACTTGAGGGTTGGAAAAGGTCCGCTCGAGATCCTTCTTGGTCCACAATGATCCACCCGGAGTCGTCTTTGTCCAAGCTAGAAACTTCACAAGATCAAGAGAAGAAATGGAAGCTAACACTCTTCACTAATTGGCAAGACTAGTGTAGAATGGTGTTGTGGTTGGTTTTCTCACTTCAAAATCCTAACTTGATTACTCTTTTGCTTACTTGAAAGAACTAGATAGCAAGAGAGAAAGGAGGAAGAAGATGATGGCTTTAGAAAACTCAAGAGAATGATAATCCCCTATGAAAAATAGAAAATATAAGTATATATATTTTCTACTCTTCATCTCAAACCATGGTTACATAATAAAGATATTATTGTACTTGAGTTAAAAGACAAAAGGAAGATTAACTCATGGTTAAAAAGTGGGTGAACAAAGGTTAGTTTAAAGAAGAGTGTAGAAGATAACCATGGATTAATCTTTTCTTTTCTTTTGTTTTAAAACAAATACAAATATATATCCATATATATAATCATATGGTGTGAGTCTTATATTGCCACCATCTTCTATATATACAACCATGATAGAATGATGTATGCATGTATGTGTGCATGCACATCCATACGTGCATGAACAAGAATGAATGAATACATGCATGCATACACCCAAAAAAAGACAAGAAAAGGATTTCAAGTGAGAAACTAATGGTTAAATGATAAATCAACACTTGATTTAGCAACCCGGTCATATCACCTACGACCCGACCAAAAGCAAGCCGCCCGATTAATATACGGTATCTCATACGCGCATTTTAACCGGGTCTATGCGCATATCGCATATGCGCACCACAACGTTTCGCCTGGACTAGGTAACTCCTTTGTGGGACTCTAAGACTCGTCAATACGCCGGCAGTGGGTGATGATCATATCAGGCACCCCCAAGCTGCAAGCGGTAAGCTAAACGTAACGGTCACCCGGGTATTGAGCGATCAGAAGAAAACAAGCGAACCTGCTACAACTCCCGTTGAGCTAACCGGCAACACTACCGTACAGTCCGGTCTCTTCGTCAGATATGCTGCATATCGATTCTAGGGATGGTAACGTCGACTCCAATAACTCAATAAGTCATGCCGATGAATGGTCTATAACAGATCGAGAAACTACTGATAACACTTATCAGTAAATCTCAACAGCCCTGGCCAGGGACTTACTGATATAGCCAGTCGAGGACAGCACAGCATCAACTCCCAATACCGGGAGAGATGAAACCCCTCCTATCGCTCATCGCCTTCATGTGTCTCGGGACTGTACCCAACGGCCACCTGTTTGCACGACTCAGTAGAGCCGTGGTAGGGTGGTAATCTAAGTACAGTGGGAGAACACACAAGACTCTATGACAATCTCGGGTCTACAGACTAACCTCCACCAGTGTCACCTGAGAACCGCTATCCGACGATAGATATAATTCCATAGAGGAGATCTCGGTGAGTCCGTCCAGTGTACCCAGTCACCACAGAGCACCCGTATATGATCTCGATGTCAAACATCGATGAATGTGGGAACATCCATCGCCCATCGAATGGGTCTAGTATCATATACGCTAGTATACTCTGGTATATCGATGCCCTGTCTCGATATACCTACGACTAGGGATATTTCAGAATATGCTTATAAACTACAGATGTCCCACTAGTATGATCTCCATCGTAATCACAGTAGTTAAGCCTATATCCTCAGGGCTTTATCAACATGTATGAATGAATAAAAGCATGATCAAATCAACATGTCAGATAAAGAAGAACCAGATAGCATACTATCATGTCGAGCAAGAATGTACACTGAATATATATATATACATGTATAAATACATCCACTATCATATAATGGCCTCTAGGGCATACATATATCCAACAGACTCAAGCTGTTTGACTGCTTTCGAATCCTTGAGAAGCTCGCTAACCACTGCTCCCGTTCTTTCTTCACTCGACTGGGCGCATTCTTTCGAGATTATGTGCGATGCATCGGATTTTGCTATCGGTGCGGTCTTAGGACAGCACATCGATAAGATGCCGCACGTAATCTACTACGCGAGCCGGACCCTGAAAGACGCCCAAATGAATTACACAACAACCGAGAAAGAATTCTTGGCTATTGTGTTTGCTTTAGAGAAATTCAGGCCTTATCTGATCGGCTCCCCAGTCATTGTCTACACAGATCATTCCGCTCTAAGACATCTTTTTGCGAAAAAGGATGCTAAATCTCGGCTAATACGTTGGATCCTCTTACTTCAAGAGTTTGACTTCATCATTAATGACAAAAGAGGATGTGAAAATGTAGTAACCGATCATCTTTCACGACTTCCTTCTTCTCCGACGCTCCCTCTCCCAATCAATGATACTTTCCCTGATGAACAACTCTTGATGGTATCTTACGAACCATGGTTCGCAGATATTGTGAACTACCTGGAGACTGGACTCATACCTAACGATTGATCAAGTCAGGACAGACATTGATTTTTATCCCAAGTGAAACACTTTTACTGGGACGAACCCTACCTGTTTAAGTATTGTCCAGACCAAATCATCTGCCGGTTGTTTCGAAAAATGAATTCAAGAGTGTGTTGTCTTTTTACCACGATCAAGTATGTGGCGGGCACTTTTTCCCAAGAAAGACAGCTGAGAAAGTCTTAAAATGTGGCTTTTACTGGCCAAAATTTTCAAAGATGCACATGAGTACTGCAAGACTTGCTCCCGATACCAACATTTGAGCCGGATCTCCAGGCGAAATGAGATGCCGCTCCAACCAATCTTGGTTGTTGAGATGTTCGATGTATGGGGGATAGATTTCATGGGCCCGTTTCCCAACTCTTTTGGGAACCTGTACATTCTCTTAGCTGTTGATTATGTCTCCAAATTGGTTGAGGCAGTGCCAAGCCGGACTAACGACAACAGGGTTGTCGTTAAATTCCTGAAAGAAAACATCTTTTCCCGATTTGAGCACCCCCGTGCTATCATTAGCGACAACAGGACACATTTCTGCATTAGGTCTTTTGAGACCTTGATGCGGAAATACGCGATTAATCATAAACTGTCCACGCCCTACCGCCCCCAAACATATGGGCAAGCCGAAGTTTCAAATCGGCAGATCAAGCAGATATTGGAGAAAACGGTCTTGGGGAACCGTAAAGATTGGTCTATGAAATTAACCAACGCCCTTTGGGCATTTTGAACTGCATATAAGACTGATCTTGGCATGTCTCCCTATCGTCTTGTGTACGGAAAGGCTTGCTACCTCCCTGTGGAAATCGAACATCGTGCTATTTGGGCGATCAAAGAGCTGAATCTTAATCTTGAAGACGGGGGAATCTATCGGAAGCTGCAATAACGAACTGAACGAGCTTCGGGATGAGGCTTACGAAATTGCGGTTGTTATAAAAAACCGAACGAAGGTGTTTCATGATAAACACCTTACGCGCAAAACCTTCACGCCTGGACAACATGTACTTCTTTATGACACCCGACTCCATTTCCATTCCGGTAAACTTCGATCTCGCTGGAAGGGACCTTTTCTTGTGCTGTGTGTGTACCCATACGGCGCAGTGGATTTGGAGAATCCAAAGGACGGTTCGTTCTTCAAAGTAAACGGATACAGATTGAAACCGTTCCTTAAACCAGAACCATCAGAGGAGCTCCTGATATTGCAGGAGCCGGTTTACCCTGCATAATCTTCTTCTGTTTACCACCAAACTTCAGTTATCCAGCTATAAACAGTAGAGACACTGTTTCAAATATGTTTGGGGGTATGTATATACTATTCTTGGTATATATATGTGGATATTCTTGTCCTATGCATATCCATTTTTCCTTTTGACGAGCAATCTTGTCTGGTGATGCTCAGTCATTTGTTCACAAAAAAAAGGGGGCAGACGATTTTGACCCTTCAACAATTTTGCCCTCTTGATGTACAATAAAAGTGAGGGCACTGTCCAGTTTATGTTTGGGGGTGTGCTCGGTAAGCTTTCTCCCTTCGCATTCATTTGTATATTCTGCATTTGCATACATATTCTAAAACCCATAAAAATAAAAATAAAAAATTCTAAATATATAAAAACTTTGTCGTCAAGTTAGCTAGTGGGAGAACTTAGATTCGATATTTCGACGGTTTTGTTTGATAAGATGGGAACAACTAAATTCTATTTTTAGATTCTGAAAACCTAAATAATAACCCTCCTTTGAGTTTAACTATAGCTAATATACGTCATTACATCACACTACACGTGTCGTGAGTTTTGAAAATTAGATGACAAGTCTAATATGTCTGAAGACTTTTAAATTGATAAACTATTTTTTGAGGATCAAATAGGTTTGTTCTGAAATAAGTAACATCAAGAATAATTTCGAAAGTGAAGTGGATATGAAGGGATATTATAGATGCCTTAATAGGAACTAATTCTGAAGAATAACCCATCTAGAACTTGATTGGAGTGATTACACACCTGATCCACTAAACACGTCTTTTATCCTAAAAATAATTGAACAACTGGTTATATTTCCGTTCGCATTAAATTGTTATGATTTTCACGCCAAAATGGGTCTTTTTGTTTTAGGGCCTAGGTAACTTGAGCAATTAAGTCCGCCGGGGTGTCTCTACACCTAATGCCCTAAAACAAAATGGTTTGGGAGCATTGGCCCAAAGCTCACTAAGAAGCCTAGAAATTCCAAATTAAAACAAATTTAAACAAGTGTTCTCTCCGAGTTAAAATTCCTAACGGTTCTTTGTATGGGAATAATCATATCAAAAGACAGGTTTTTAAAAAAATATTTTTGACGGAGATATGAAGGTTTTATTCTATGATGAAGACTATTGCACGAAGGTGTGAATGAAATGGAAACAAGTAAAAGGTGGAGTGAAAAATAAGACCTAGTTTCCTGTTAAGGAAGATAGAAATTCTGAATTTGAAACCTAACTGGAAAACGAAACATGAAAAATACTTAACTCTTTATAAAACTTGTGTGATCCTTTTTAAGTTTTTATCTGGGCTTTATTTTGTGACATGATGACTTTAATCGATCCTTTTGAAACTTAACGACATTATTTGCACTGCACGTAAATACGTATAAGATCTTAAGTTAAATTAGAAGTGAGGTGTGAAAAATAAAGGGTTCGATATTTCTAACTTAGGATAATAGAATTGCTAGCTTTGAAGCTAAACCTTAGGGTTAAAATCACAGTCATTTCGCGAAACTAGCTTGACGGGATTTTGTATGTGAAATCCGCTGAAAACCCTCAGGAGACAACACTCCTCCTACTAGGGACACCTAGAGGTTTAACAGCTTGTTGCACGAGCTCAGTGCAACCGCGTTCCGTGAGAAAATGAGGTCAGGATCTCTGTTTTGCTCGGGACGAGCAAAAGATAAGTTTGGGGGTATTTGTTCATATCAGAAAATTGTAATTTAGTACCGCTCATTCATTATCTATTTTGTTATATATGAGTACTATTAACCAATGTCTGCTTAGTGAATACAGATTACATGTATCCATGATATAATACTGGAAACACACTCAAAATCATGGATATAACGTTTGGGAGCCGACACTGCAAACAGAACAGAAAACAGATCAATGACCAAAGAGTTCTTTTGCAAATAAATGTGTGCACACAATTTCGGTCCAACACAATGCAAGTGTGCACATGCTCATTGGCACATGGACCATGGTGGGGCTGCCATGGCACAAGTGAGTGTGATGTGTATTAAATGCTAAAAGATGTGATGTGATTTAAAAGTATCATGTCCCTTCCTAGACTACTGAGTATAACATAAGCTGATATGAAGAAATCAAACATTAACAGAGGACTTGTTGAGTGCACTCTAGACCACCACACCAACTCGAGCCCCATTGCTCAACCCAAGCCTGGCGAGACCCTCCAAAAACCGGCACCACCAGTCCAAACATACCCAATTGTCCCCATTTTTCTTCTGGTAGTTTATTTGGGTCACATCATTTTATTCTTATTATTTGTTTATTCTGGAATGAGGGCTATAAATACCAGATCAATGGGCAAAGGGAGAGGATACTTTTGGCTTTAGTTTTAGTTTAGAAAAGTTGTAATTTGTAGATGGTAACTTGCCTTTCCTTTGAACTCTTGAGCTCTTGCCCTTTATCTTAACCTTGCAACTTCTTCATTGAACTTGCAAGCTTAAGATTTAGGTTCTTAAATTCAAGATTAGTTGTATCTTATTTGAAAATCAATAAAAGTTCTCATTATTCATTACAAGTGTCTTGCTTTTTACAAACTTTGAACTTGTGAAATCCTTGCCTTGCTTTGATCATGCAACCTCTTAAGTGAGCTTTCAACCTTAAAGATTGGTATTTTGATTTCACATAAGTACGTACTTAAAGAACAACTAAAGAAATTTGCACGTTGAATTTATCGGTTCTTAACTTTCTAACCTTAACTTTACTTTTCTTGCAATTTTTGTTATGTGGCTTACTATTTTCTTTTTTTATTTTGTATTGTAAATATGTGTGAGTAATTGATTAACTTGTGAAGGGTAGAATATGGTTAGTTTGTGTTAGGAGATATGTTTGCTAAAACCTTAAAAACCTTAACTTTGCAATTGAAACTCCGACCAAATGACTCCCAATTCCGCTCCGTTAGGCACCCTATCCTACCACGATAGCGGTGAATCCTAATCGTGACCGGATTGCGAATGGTTTGACGAAAAATAAGGTCAAGAGAAAACAACGGAAGGACATGGGACAAGAAATATAGATTTAGCACACAAACACAATACCGTATTTCAAGTTCCCTAATCCACATTATTGCCTATTGCCTTAGTGTCAATATCAGAATTAAGTCTATAAAGAAACGGCAAATATCATCCTAACACAAGCTAACATAAAACTACCCCTAACAAGTCTTTTAATTGAACATATCATAGTTACGACACTAAATATAAACAAAAACTCAAGTTACGATATTAACGCGTTAAAACAAGCTTAAAAACCTACCATCTCCCTCTGGACGACCCGTACTCATCGCGGCTCGCTACACGCGACACCGTTCTTGATTGCGGCTATTTCAAATTCTTTTTAAAATGACACGGTCAAAATGTGTTAATCAGTTGGTATACCTTGGGACTTATACATGAAAGTGTATGTTGTCCAGTGTCCTTTAGGACAAGGGGTTGGTACTCTTACTTCATTCAGGATTACCTATGAGTTCTTTAGTTTTAGACACGCATTCGTAGAAATGCATGGTCAAAGATTTTGAGAAGTTTGTAGGTATAAGAATAAAGTAGAGAACCATACGTTGGAAGTATCGGGATTCTTCGAGGTGATCGAAGATGTAGATACTTATGCTAGGTATTCCATTATAGTAATATTGAGAACTTGATTCTCTCGCAGGTTACTCATCCGTGGACGCGCTCCATGATAAGTAATGTTGCATTGACCTTTTTCCATTAGGTAATATGCTCTGGAAACAGCTGCATGACTTTTGAATCTGGTTCCATCTAAATTAGTGCCTTAATTCTATATGGATATAGAATGGTTACATATCTTTAGGTTGTTAAGATATAGAGTTATCTGGTTTCTGTCTAAAAGTAGAATCTGGACAAACTCGAGGCACGCTTCGGTAATGGCGGTTTGTGGATTATCCCAAGCATTCGCTAGGATTTTGTTTCTATCATTTTCAAGATCAATAGTTATATTGTTCTTGACTCGCCACCTTTTTATAAAAGGATCTTTTTGAAAAAGAAACTAGTGGGAGTATAGTAGAATTAGAAATGATTCAAGAACCACAAACGGTTATCGAAAATTTAGTAGAACCTAAGGATTCAATTCGACTTGACAAACCGTTAGCCACTCCGCAGATTTTAGTAGGTGACCTCAGACACCGAGAGATGCTTCGATTTTCTCGTATACGGTGACAGGGAGGTCAATATCATGGTAATGATGGCCCTACTAGTTGTTAGCAGGTTATAAGAAGTGGAAACTTCTATGTGACCAGATGCTTCTTATCCAAGATGGACTCCATGCACTTCAGCAAATTATGGATTTTGGATTTTGCTGGGTGCTCCTTAAGGGATAAATCGCATTAGGAGCAAGTAGATCTTTCGATATCTATGCAGGTGGAAAAGTACTATGTTGAAGTCCATATGGATATGACTTGACCCTGCTATTGCCCTACTTTTTATCAGCAGGTCATAGGAAGTGGTAACTTCCAGGTGACCAGGTATTTCATACCCAAGATGGACTCCACGCACTTCAGCAAATCATGGATTTTAGACTTTGTTGGGTTCTCCTGACGGGGTAAATCCCATTAGGAGAAGGTAGATCTTTCGAGATCTGTGCAGGTGGAAAGGTGCTTACCTAATAAGGCTAGACTTGTTGTAAATAGTTTACATCAAATACCCATTGTGGATTGTGATGCGACTTTTACTTCAATGTCTTTGCTGAAGTCCATATGGATATGTTTTGGCGTTGATGCAGTTCATGTCCGTGATATCTGGCTGGTGGGTTACTATAACGTCTTTCCAAATAGGATTTTGGAAGTGCACATGTATATGACTCTGCCAGAGGGTTATCGTAGTCAATAGGAGCAGCGGAAGGTGTGCAAGTTGCTTATGTCTATTCATAGACTAATGCAAGGATAGCGGAGACAGATCATCTGTTATTGATATGACAGTCAAGGTGATTGACTTCATCAAAACAAAGGTGAACCTAGTAAGAAGGATGTAGGGAGTACTGTCCATGATTTGGATGACATACTCCAGATAGGAAGTGATATTCCTATACTACAATCGGTCAGACTTTAGTTGTCACACAGTGTTTCCTCCACGTTGGATATGGATAGTATATCAGGAGTTCTGGTGACTAGATATATGACTTTAGATCTAGATTTGGGAAGTTTCCCAAATCAGGTACTTGGACAACATTCCAAAAGTATTTTAGAATGGACGACTCCTGGCGTAGTGGTGTACCCGGTGGTGATGGAGCCACCCTCTCTAAAAAGGATGTCTTCTTGACTGATGAAGAGAAGGGCAGGCATGAATGACACATCGTTTGATTAGGTAATTGAGTCAATCATGCAAAGTCTTGTACAACACTAGTTATTGCTTTTTCACTAGTTGCAACAAACAGATATTAATCCATTCCCAAAGAAACAAAGGGAAGCAATTAAGAACATAAGAGGATATTCTTGGTATAGGATAACGACAACTTCCTACGGGAGGTGGTTATCAATTCAGGCTTCCAAGGTGACCTGGATGACAGAGATGCTATTAAAGTTTTGAGTTTAGCCTCTTCTGAGGATCAATATTTTGGATAGTGTTTCGATAGGGATACTGAGGTAGGTATAGTTCAGGATGCTAGTTATAACTCAACAGAGAATACAACTCAAGAAGTTTGTTGGATAGGAGTTGTTCAATGATGAACTTGGCCCCATCAGGTATCCAGACAAATTCTTGTGGCGGGGTATCGCTCAGTTTGGGAGATTGTTGATCTCTGAAAAGTTGAGATATAGAGAGAAGAATTTGAAACATTATAGCGGATCCACTCACTGAGGCTATTTCTCGAACACAGATGTTCCTCAAACGAGATTTGAGAAACGGATTAGTAGAGAAGTTGGGTATTCGGTAGCACATGAGCCATGGGTACACGATACCGCAATAATTAGCCTTAAGTGCAAGTGGGAGATTGTTGGATATAGTTCCCTCAAGGCAATTATTGTGATTGCAGGCATGCGATTATGATAATTGAGGGATGACCTATACAGGTAGAACAATCTTACTCGAAATGATAGTATACTATCTGGTTTGTCTTTATCATTGATGTGTACACGTTTTACTTGTTATTGCGTGTCGTTAATACATAATGATAAAGCCCATAGGATTCTTCCTTGACTACGAGCATTATGATGGCGATCATATACGTGAGAGCTGGGTGGCCTATAAACACATCTTTAAGTGTTCCTAGTCATGGGAGTATCAAGACTGGGCATAGATATTCCGGAGTAGACTAGTGTATATGTTTCGAGACCTCGACGAGGGGCGGTGGCCGGTCTCACAAGCCATTGGTGTTATGTCACCTAAGATAGTATACAGGTGCTCACTAAAGGTGAGTATACTGGACGGACTCGCCGAGAAATTCTATATGGTATTATACCTATCGTCTGATGGAAGTTCTCAGGTGGCATAAGTACAGGTTAGTCTTTTGACCTGAAGTCGTCATTTGTCATGTATGAGTTCCCACTGTACTTTGATTACTACCCTACCGCAGCTCAGAGGAGTCGTGCAAACATATTTTAGTTGGGTACAGTCCGAGCCACATAGAAGCAGTGGTCGACTGTCAGGGATTCGTCTCTCCTGGTATTAGGAGTCAATGTCGTGCTGTGTTCGGTTGGCTATCACTAGAAATCCGTAGCCACAGTGGGGGGGATTTACTGATAGTTGATCAGTAGTATCTCATGTTAGTTATATGTATGCCCTAGAGGCCATTACTGTACATGTGATGTATATTGTAGTAGATGCTTGGACATATATAGGGAGGACTTTCTTGCTCGACATGATAGTATGCTATCTGGTTGCTCTTTATCATAACATGTACACTTATTGCCTCTTTAATACATGTTGATAAAGCCCTTAGGATGAGTACTTGACTACCAGGATTATTGTCACGTCCCGAAAGTACGGAACATGACCGGCACTTAAACTACGAAACGTCTCGAGGCGTACGTAATCCAAGTAAACCGAAAACCCAGAAATGCAAACCAAGAAAAGTAGTAGAGTGAAGGAAAACCAATTTAAATAAGTAGTTTTAATAGCATAAGCCGAATTATGCGGGTTTCTAAAAACATCAAAAATTTCCTGAAAATTTCGGCAGAGTCACCTTTGTAAATACTGGACCCCAAACGGGATACAACATGAATAGTATACGAAATCAATAAAAAGGCATCCCCAAGCGGGAGCTAGCTCTTCGTCAATCGACGGTCACAACCACACAAGCAATATAATATACAACGCCAACGGCGCGGATCAAAATTCAAAAGGAAACTCAAAACCACAGAAATATAACGCGCGACTCTAAGGTCGAAGGATTAACATCACTGGTCTCTATCTCAAAATAAATACATGTTTGGTTGATGGAACTTCTAGATAAAACAGAGTAATAATATAAAAGTTATATAATTGGGGGTACGATACAAGTAAACCCACCTACTAGCAAATCACCCGAAGGAAACTATGCCCGCAAGCCGTAATGGAACCTGTACGGCAAACCTGCAAGAAACTGGGGCACAACGGGGGTGAGTTGCCAACTCATGAATAGAAAAACATCTACGCACAGAAATCGCATGAATAACGCAATCCTAGGTCAATGATCATAATATATCCTTAAATATATGTATAACATGCAGCCTATAACAATGGCTAGGGTAATATCTAACCGAGTGTAATCTCATGTGCCCGTGTCAGTGCCTCAGGTAGCGATATATCATATGGATGATGTATGAATGCATGAAACAGAATGCATGTACTGAATAAAGCTACTTTCATAAATCAGTGAGATTTCTGTATTTTAAATGTGAGGTACCATAAATGAAATCAGCATAAAACAGTGCCCAGCATCGACACAAAACAAGTGTCCAAATATCTCGATATCTCTGTATCACAATCTCTGTACCTCAATATCTCAATATCTCAATCACAATATCTAGGGCGCCGTCAATCCAGACCGGCCCCTACCATCCATCTCAAGACCACGACGGTATCCTCCGGATATCCGACGCGTCGGGTAATATCACCGGTCAGTAGTGCTCCCCTGCCAGGCTCAACGTCAACAACACGATCCTCTTGCCCCGGGGTACCGCACCGGGCCCACCATGTACCCGAAACGGTTCCTCCACTCCTCGAATCGGGTCTCGAAATCCATCAGCAAACTCATGGGGGACGACTCATACATCATGGGAAAACCGCACTTTTTTTTTAAAAGAGAGAAAAGGTTTATTTATGTTTTTGCGGTTTTCCTCCAAATCCAGAAAATCTCATGGAAATCCGAATCCAAAACCTCAATAACACGTAAAATAGTGAATATATGCATGAGAATCCATGAATGCGGCATAACAATGAATAACAGTATGCATGAAGTAGCAGGTAATAACTACAATGTCTAAACTAACACATAAGGCAAGTACGCTAATATCATGTCTAAACTATTAGCTAACAGGCTATGTCAAGCAATAATATTTTCAAAGGTGTACGTGACATGGCAATTACCGATGAAGATGTGTGTGAGCCGGCAAGTAAGTGTACGTGGTACATACGCATCATCGGTAATGGTGCTGGTGTCCTAACATCATGATATCAATAATGGAGTAAGAAACATAATATAAGCATGCGATGCGAAGCGAACCACAATAATGAGCGAGAGCTGAATACTAGACGCAACTATAACTAATTTGCATTAATCTAACATAAGTCCTACAAATGGTGCCTT
Source organism: Agapanthus africanus (assembly GCA_030015575.1). NCBI lineage: Eukaryota > Viridiplantae > Streptophyta > Magnoliopsida > Asparagales > Amaryllidaceae > Agapanthus > Agapanthus africanus. The sequence continues at coordinate 63,978,669 of JASDDO010000029.1, forward strand.
TTGAAATAACACGAATCATGGGGTTTTGAAAATAGGGGCTACGGTGTTTTTATGAAAAGATACGTCTTTTGAAATATCCGTAGGATCCCTTGGGCTGTCTTTTAAAATACCCACGATTCGTTAGTTTTTGAAATAGGTTAGAATCGAATCTAATCTAACAACTAAACTAAACTAAAGGGCTAAGCTAACAAGCTGGACTACAGGTAAGGAAACCGCCTAACATCTGAGTCGATCCATATACATACCTGTATATATATTGGTCGGTGATCCCGCCTCAATAATATCATATCCGATACCATATCTATAATCAGACATCCCAAGTCAAGAGTGCGGATCAATCATCAAGATATAGCTCGTACGTAAATCCGTCGTACGGCATCCCCAAATCTGGGTACGGGTCAATATCATATTCCTCACATTATTCCTCTGGTATCCTCTTTATCCAAGATCATAGTCTAGGGTACTGACCTATGTCTAGTACAATACTAATATCCTCAATATACTCATGATCTGACTACTGATCGACAATCTCGTACAAACCGATATCGTCAGCACATATCATCATCAAGGGGTATACATCGCCCGATACGGCCTAATATCAATATCCTAGCATATCATGCCTCATATCACGATCACATGTCGACCATTTTATTTATAACACCCGTATCGCCGCCCCAAGATCCGCTATAACACCAGGACGTACCTCAAGTACGAATCCTGCCATATCACCGATATCATAACCACAAAACAAATCTCATCGACTCAGCTCAATCCCAAGTATCATCCTCAAATCCGTATGTGAACGCATTGTCCCATACCCATGTGAACACATAACTATAAAGAATCCCATGAGCACATATAAATAGGAATGTATGCAAGTATGTATGTGTGTATGTGTAGTGCAACACTACCCTAGGGTTCGCAACACTAAAATAATCCAACACGCCAATATCCATCCTAAACATCGTTATTAATCCCAAATAACATATAATAATTGTTGGTGTGTATACGCATCCGTATACACCACCACGGACTGCGGGGGTGCTATACGCCATCCACCCGACTTCTCCCCGTAGATATAAATCTACTCACCTGGTCCTCGCTAGCCGGTGCCGACGTCGCCACGCGCTTGCTTGTCGTCTCGAAATCCACATGGGTTACCTACATATCATAATGCACCGTATCGAATTAAAATCCGACTCATGACCAAAACGACTCACGAATCCCACATAGGTCAAAACCTATGGTTGCTTTCACAAATCGACCGAAAAACCCTTGACGTCGGCGTACAAACGCCAAACCATCGAGAAAACTCCCAACACACTCATTTGTACAGTTACAAGCACTAATTATAATATAAAATAGCTTAAAATTCACAAAAACCCCAATTTCACTTAAAAAGTCATTTTTCCGAAAATCTAGCAAGCACAAATCACCGTTTTAGTAAAAAACTCGATGTATAAATAAATCTAGCGGCTATAATACTTATTAAACATCTTAATTAAATCATATAGACCATTTCTATAATTTATTCCCAATAAATTTCATTAACCCCAAAATTCTAGTTTACAATATACCCAAATTTTAACAATTTATAGCAAAAATGCACAAACAACAATTTAGCTGATTTTCATGAACTACAAGCATTAAACCACTCAAAATAATATTTATAATAACATGCAACCTTAATTAGAATTTTATCTCACCAAAATATAATTATTTTAAAAACCTAGTTTACAATTTATATAATTATCACAATTTAAATCAATAAATATGCAAAATAGCAACTAAATTTGATTTAGCATAACATTAATATGTCAAATACATCACACAACCATAATCTCACAACACAAAGCCCCAATTTGAATTCAAACCCCACTCTTGAAATTTTAAAACAAGCAATTAGAACCAATTAAAACCTAGTTAAACACTTAATTAAGCTAACTTAAAGAAATTAACAATAAATTAAGCAAAAAAGATATAATTATACCCAATTAATTTGAAGATCCCACAAGCACACATAGCCCTCCAAATTAGCTTCTATTCACCAAGAACCATAGAAGATATGCTAAGGAAAAATGGGTAGGTCTTGGATTTGGATTTAGCTTTGAATTTGTATGGATTTTGAGGCATTTTGTGGAATTTTTGTAGTGAGAAGAAGAGGAAAAGCAAGGGGAAGGGGGCTGCTGAATTTTCTTGGGAGGCTCGGCTGATCTTTGAGGGAGGAGAGAGAGAGAGAGGTATATGTGTTGAAATCCCACCAAAGTCAACAAAAGAAAACCATACCTTAATAGTTTAATGTTTTCCTTAATCATTTCTTTTCTAATTTGTGTGGAATGGAGTGGGGAAATGGGAGGGATGTGCTGCTGAATTCAGCCACATGGGGATGGGGTGAGTGAGTGTGGGTGTGGGTGTGGAGGAAAAAGATAAATGTTATACCCCAAACAACCATTTACACTAATTTCACCGAAAAATCCTTTTTCTTCGATATTTTCTAAACCGTTTTGGCAAACGATTTCATTTCAAAAACCACATGATAAAATTTTATTTAATGTGTCATGATGCACAAAATTTGTTTCAACTCATTCCAATTTGTAATTTTCCCTAATTAAATGTATTAGTGACGGCTTAAAATAATAATAAAATAAATTTTTTTCAGAAAATTTGAAATTTCACCAGTGGCTCAATAAACACCAAATACTAGCAATTACATTGCTAGAATATATATATTTAATTTTTATAATAAGATATTTGCATTTTGACTTTTTACAAAAACCCCCTTATTTTACCGATTTTCCGAAATTTCACCGAAACGATTTTCAAAACGCTACAGTCTTCCCCCCTTAAAAAAATTCGGTCCCCGAATTTAAAGTAAAACTCCCCCCAAATACTAAAACATCTAAACCAAAACCATCAAGTCGTCGGGGCTCCGAAATTGTAAATACATAAAACAAATCGTAGCGCAGCGCATGCGCATGAAAAATGAGCATATAACTCAAATCAAAACTCCGTCAATCATCCCGCAATCATCGGAGTCATGGGGAAGACATCAATGCCAAATCCAAAGCAAAACTAATATGATATAACTCGAGACTATACATGTAAATATCGAATCTATATATGTAAGTATCTGAAGGAAATGCATGCCAAATCTCTTTAAGTCGCTGTGCAACGCGTATAACACTGCACAGTGACGGACGTCTATCATAAGAAAATAACTATATTCATATATACCATTGTTTGAAATGTACGTTCCGCCGTTTTGGAAACAATTTAGAAGGGTCTCCTTGTTTTAAACATTTCGTGTCATATCAGACACGTAGGTAAATACTGAGGCTATAGCTCGCTTTTTGGAAATCCCTTCAATAACTATCAATGCATACAAAATATATTCAGGTACTGTCCTCTGACTAGTCCTGCTCAGTACGAAACACATAGCAACATCATAAAAACGTACTGCTCTATAAGAAAAATCAATCCCAAAATACGTGTATGAATACTAAGTGCGTCTGGTGCGCACGGAAATAAAAATCCAAATATGTGCCATACATATGCACAGAAACAACATCTAAGTGCATCGGGTGTGCACGAAACATCTGTCGTAGGCAACATGTGTGCCTGACAGCAAAATCAGGTGCATCTGACATGCACGAAAAATGTCGATTTAGTGCATCTGGTGTGCACCAAAATCACACTTCAAAATATGCGCCCAACATGCGCGAAAATCCAAATCAGGTGCATCCATCGTGCACGAAATCATGAAATCCAATATCAAGTGCCGAATATACGCAAAATCCAATCAGGTGCACAAGGTGCACAAAACAAATATCGAACATCACCATCGAAATCGAAGTCCAGGGCATCTAAATGCACAACATACGTAACACTGCACTGCAAGCATATATGAACTATACCGAGTGCAAAAACCAAATCGTGTGCGTATATACGCACAAATCAACTCAACTGTATGAAATCCATATAATCACAAACATGAGAACCAAGGCACGAAAACGATATCAAGTGCAACAACCGTGCAAAAATCGTAAATACTCAGCAGGTGCAACCATGGTCCATGAAGACAAATATCATGAAACTCAATCATTAAAATCAATCATGCGAATAAATCGCCCAAAATACGCAAATCAAGTATGGCGGAATAGTCCTGCTCAAGCACATCCTCTAAGAATCTCTGGCCAACTGCCGTGGTCACTCATAGCATGTCTCGTCGACGATCCTGAACTCTGGCCTGCCGGTGTGCATAACATGACCACTACTGGGTACAAGTCTTCTCGTAATTTATTCCAGAAAGGTCCTATCGAGATCTCTCCCAAATCTCGTCTCTGCCGAACTGTCCGGAAGTCATCGTCCCTTACTAGATCTGTTCTTGCTCTGGAACGACTGCATACTCATCGCGACTCCTTCTGGAAGGTAAATCCAAGTACCAAGACTCGGCATGCGCATCGCATCTCTGATGTCGGCGGAGTGGAACGTCATCTCATCTAGATCTGGTACGAACCTCTTACTGCACTTTTCTCTAATGTCATCTGCTTTGGACTCGTCTCGTCGCTGCTGCATGGACTGAGCTCCAACGGCTATCCTCGTATCGGGAGTCTCCCAAGAAATGCATCTCACCACCTAGGATCCGAATTAAGTCGAGCCATCCGATCGAGTCGTCAAAAGCTCATAATCCCCCAAGAGCTCAACATCTTGGGCATAGTTTAATAGTATCGAGTACATACCACAGCATCGGTGGTCCAGCCGTAGAAGGGCAAACCCAAGCCTCACTAATGGCGCCGTAGAACTGCCATAAACCCGAAGGTTCAAAGGCTTTCACACGGTCATTAAGTCGAGTTAGGGTTTCATTCTTCTAGAGGGACCATAGAATTGCCTGCATGTCTTTCCGACTACTTTAAACTTGGAATAATAGGTTTCTGACATTCGATCGTCTCTGTCGACTCCCAACGTCTCCGCGTGAAGTCGTTTCTAGCTGGAATCAATCTATCTGATGACCTCGCATCGGGGTAGGCGAACGATCCACATGTCCTAGTCATTCATCCTCGATGACTAGCGACCTTCTATCATCTCTTAGTACAACTCATTCTGCACTACCTCCAGCATCTGGGGCAATATCTCGTCGTTCGCAGCAATAACTGGCTCACTCGTCTGCACGCTGAACGGTGCCTCAATCATCAGGAGCAAGCAATACTTCAATGGTCATCAAAATCTGGCTGGCCTCTATCAGTGGCTCAATCCTCTAGTGCAAATCGGCACGTCCGAGTAATCTCATGCAGCAATCCACCCAACGCTCGTGGTGCGAAGACACAATGAAAAGACACATCTCTGCAATCGTGTGTCGCCGGAATCATGCCCTGGTCAGTCCTCGTTCTTGACGAGCTCATGCCGACCGCAACTCTAGCCGTAGCTCTCCCTGCCAGTAATCGTGGCGGCAAAATCATAACTAGTACTGATGAGGCTAGATCGGAATGAATATAATACCGAGCAAAGAAATGTACATCCTAAGGCTTCTTAAGTGGAGTAGCATATCGTAAATATGCCGCGGAACATACCTACGGTACGTCACTCGACTTTAGTCACATATTCCATCAATCAAGGGTCATCCTACGCTCCAAAGGTAAAACCTAACGCTCTGATACCAATTTTGTCACGTCCAGAAAGTACAGAACATGACCGGCACTTAAACTACGAAACGTCTCGAGGCGTACGTAATCCAAGTAAGCCGAAAACCCAGAAATGCAAACCAAGAAAAGTAGTAGAGTGAAGGAAAACCAATTTAAATAAGTAGTTTTAATAGCATAAGCCGAATTATGCGGGTTTCTAAAAACATCAAAAATTTCCTGAAAATTTCGGCAGAGTCTCTTTGGTAAATACTGGCCCCCAAACGGGATACAACATGAATAGTATACGAAATCAATAAAAAGGCATCCCCAAGCGGGAGCTAGCTCTTCGTCAATCGACGGTCACAACCACACAAGCAATATAATATACCACGCCAATGGCAAGGATCAAAATTCAAAAGGAAACTTAAAACCACAAGAAAACCACAGAAATATAACGCGCGACACTAAGGTCGAAGAAATAACATCACTGGTCTCTATCTCAAAATAAATACATGTTTGGTTGATGGAACTTCTAGATATAACAGAGTAATAATATACAAGTTATATAATGGGGGGTACGATACAAGTAAAACCACCTACTAGCAAATCACCCGAAGGAAACTATGCCCTCAAGTCGTAATGGAACCTGTACGGCAAACCTGCAAGAAACTGGGGCACAACGGGGGTGAATTGCCAACTCGTGAATAAAAAAACATCTACGCACAGAAATCGCATGAATAACGCAATCCTAGGTCAATGATCATAATATATCCTCAAATATATGTATAACATGCAGCCTATAACAATGGCTAGGGTAATATCTAACCGAGTGTAATCTTATGTGCCCGTGTCAGTGCCTCAGGTAGCGATATATCATATGGATGATGTATGAATGCATGAAACAGAATGCATGTACTGAATAAAGCTACTTTCATAAATCAGTGAGATTTCTGTATTTTAAATGTGAGGTGCCATAAATGAAATCAGCATAAAACAGTGCCCAGCATCGACACAAAACAAGTGTCCAAATATCTCGATATCTCTGTACCTCAATATCTCAAAATCTCAAAATCTCAATACCTCAATCACAATATCTAGGGCGCCGTCAATCCAGACCGGCCCCTACCATCCATCTCAAGACCACGACGGTATCCTCCGAATATCCGACGCGTCGGGTAATATCACCGGTCGGTAGTGCTCTCCTGCCAGGCTCAACGTCAACAACACGATCCTCTTGCCCCGGGGTACCGCACCGGGCCCACCATGTACCCGAAACGGTTCCTCCACTCCTCGAATCGGGTCTCGAAATTCATCAGCAAACTCATGGTGGACGACTCATACATCATGGGAAAACCGCACCTTTTATTTTAAAAGAGAGAAAAGGTTTATTTATGTTTTTGCGGTTTTCCTCCAAATCCAGAAAATCTTATGGAAATCCGAATCCAAAATCTCAATAACACGTAAAATAGTGAATATATGCATTAGAATCCATGAATGCGGCATAACAATGAATAACAGTATGCATGATGTAGCAGATAATAACTACAATGTCTAAACTAACATATAAGGCAAGTACGCTAATATCATGTCTAAGCTATTAGCTAACAGGCTATGTCAAGCAATAATATTTTCTAAGGTGTACGTGACATGGCAATTACCGATGAAGATGTGTGTGAGCCGGCAAGTAAGTGTACATGGTACATACGCATCATCGGTAATGGTGCTGGTGTCCTAACAGCATGATATCAATAATGGAGTATGAAACATAATATGAGCATGCGATGCGAAGTGAACCACAATAATGAGCGGGAGCTGAATACTAGACGCAACTATAACTAATCTGCATTAATCTAACATAAGTCCTACAAATGGTGCCTTTTGAAATAACACGAATCATGGGGTTTTGAAAATAGGGGCTACGGTGTTTTTATGAAAAGATACGTCTTTAGAAATATCCGTAGGATCCTTTGGGCTGTCTTTTAAAATACCCACGATTCGTTAGTTTTTGAAATAGGTAAGATTCGAATCTAATCTAACAACTAAACTAAACTAAAGGGCTAAGCTAACAAGCTGGACTACAGGTAAGGAAACCGCCTAACATCTGAGTCGATCCATATACATACCTGTATATATATTGGTCGGTGATCCCGTCTCAATAATATCATATCCGATACCATATCTATAATCAGACATCCCAAGTCAAGAGTGTGGATCAATCATCAAGATATAGCTCGTACGTAAATCCGTCGTACGGCATCCCCAAATCTGGGTACGGGTCAATATCATATTCCTCACACTATTTCTCTGATATCCTCTTTATCCAAGATCATAGTCTAGGGTACTGACCTATGTCTAGTACAATACTAATATCCTCAATATACTCATGATCTGACTACTGATCGACAATCTCGTACAAACGGATATCGTCAGCACATATCATCATCAAGGGGTATACATCGCCCGATACGGCCTAATATCAATATCCTAGCATATTATGCCTCATATCACGATCACATGTTGACCATTTTATTTATAACACTATTCACCCGTATCGCCGCCCTAAGATCCGCTATAACACCAGGACGTACCTCAAGTATGAATCCTGCCATATCACCGAAATCACAACAACAAAACAAATCTCATCGACTCAGCTCAATCCCAAGTATCATCCTCAAATCCGTATGTGAACATAGTCCCATACCCATGAGAACACATAACTATAAAGAATCCCATGAGCACATATAAATAGGAATGTATGCAAGTATGTATGTGTGTATGTGTAGTGCAACACTACCCTAGGGTTCGCAACACTAAAATAATCCAACACGCCAATATCCATCCTAAACATCGTTATTAATCCCAAATAACATATAATAATTGTTGGTGTGTATACGCATCCGTATACACCACCACGGACTGCGGGGGTGCTATACGCCATCCACCGGACTTCTTCCCGTAGATATAAATCTACTCACCTGGTCCTCGCTAGCCGGTGCCGACGTCGCCACGCGCTTGCTTGTCGTCTCGAAGTCCACATGGGTTACCTACATATCATAACGCACCGTATCACATTAAAATCCGACTCATGACCAAAACGACTCACGAATCCCACATAGGTCAAAACCTATGGTTGCTTTCACAAATCGACCGAAAAACCCTCGACGCCGGCGTACAAACGCCAAACCATCGAGAAAACTCCCAACACACTCATTTGTACAGTTGCAAGCACTAATTATAATATAAAATAGCTTAAAATTCACAAAACCCCCAATTTCACTTAAAAAGTCATTTTTCCGAAAATCTAGCAAGGACAAATCACCGTTTTAGTACAAAACTCGATGTATAAATAAATCTAGCGGCTATAATACTTATTAAACATCTTAATTAAATCATATAGACCATTTCTATAATTTATTCCCAATAAATTTCATTAACCCCAAAATTCTAGTTTACAATATACCCAAATTTTAACAATTTATAGCAAAAATGCACAAACAACAATTTAGCTTGGATTTTCATGAACTACAAGCATTAAACCATTCAATATAATATTTATAATGACATTCAACCTTAATTAGAATTTTATCTCACCAAAATATAATTATTTTAAAAACCTAGTTTACAATTTATATAATTATCACAATTTAAATCAATAAATATGCAAAATAGCAACTAAATTTGATTTAGCATAAAATTAATATGTCAAATACATCACACAACCATAATCTCACAACACAAAGCCCCAATTTGAATTCAAACCCCACTCTTGAAATTTTAAAACAAGCAATTAGAACCAATTAAAACCTAGTTAAACACTTAATTAAGCTAACTTAAAGCAATTAACAATAAATTAAGCAAAAAAGTTAGAATTATACCCAATTAATTTGAAGATCCCACAAGCACACATAGCCCTCCAAATTAGCTTCTATTCACCAAGAACCATAGAAGATATGCTAAGGAAAAATGGGTAGGTCTTGGATTTGGATTTAGCTTTGAATTTGTATGGATTTTGAGGCATTTTGTGGAATTTTTGTAGTGAGAAGAAGAGGAAAAGCAAGGGGAAGGGGGCTGCTGAATTTTCTTGGGAGGCTCGGCTGATCTTTGAGGGAGGAGAGAGAGAGAGAGGTATATGTGTTGAAATCCCACCAAAGTCAACAAAAGAAAACCATACCTTAATAGTTTAATGTTTTCCTTAATCATTTCTTTTCTAATTTGTGTGGAATGGAGTGGGAAAATGGAGGGGATGTGCTACTGAATTCAGCCACATGGGAATGGGGGTGAGTGAGTGTGGGTGTGGGTGTGGGGGAAAAAGATAAATGTTATAACCCAAACAACCATTTACACTAATTTCACCGAAAAAACCTTTTTCTTCGATATTTTGTAAACCGTTTTGGCAAACGATTTCATTTCAAAAACAACATGATAAAATTTTATTTAATGTGTCATGATGCACAAAATTTGTTTCAACTCATTCCAATTTGTAATTTTCCCTAATTAAATGTATTAGTGACGGCTTAAAATAATAATAAAATAAATTTTTTTAAGAAAATTTGAAATTTCACAGTGGCTCAATAAACACCAAATGCTAGCAATTACATAGCTAGAATATGTATATTTAATTTTTATAATAAGATATTTGCATTTTGAATTTTTACAGAAAACCCCCTTATTTTACCGATTTTCCGAAATTTCACCGAAAAGATTTTCAAAACGCTACAATTATTATGCGGATCATACTAGTAGGGCAGGGGTAGTCGGCAAGTACATCCTTCAAATGTTCCTGGTCATGGGAGTATCGAGATAGGGCATCAATACTCCCGAGTAGACTAGCGTATACGCTTCTCGACCCATATGATGGGCGATGGATGATCCCATATCCATTGGTGTTTGACATCAGAAATGGTATACGGGTGCTCAGTGGAGACTGGGTACACTAAACGGACTCGCCGAGAACTTCTAGATGGTATTATACCTATCGTCAGATAGCAGTTCTCTGGTGACACTGGTACAGGTTAGTCTGTCGACCAGAGATCGTCATAGACTCTTGTGTGATTCCCACTGTGCTTTGATTTCCACCATACCACGGTCAAGAGATCGTGCAAAAAGGTGGTTTTTGGGTACAGTCTTGAGTCATATGGAGGCAATGAGCGATAGGAAGGGATTCACCTGTCCCGGTATTGGGAGTTGTTGTTGCGCTATGCTCGATTGGCCATAACATGAAATCCCTGGCTAGGGTTGCTGATATCTACTGGTAAGTGTTATCAGTAGTTTCTCAAACCGTTATGGACCTTACATCGGCATGACTTATCAAGCTATTGGGGTCTGACGTTATACCACCCCCAGGCTGTGATATGCGACATATCTTACGAAGAGACCGGACTGTACGGTAGTGTTACCAATTTGATTCCCAGGAGTATGAGCAGGCTTGCTTGTTGATCTTCTGATCGCTCAATACCCGGGTGGCCGTTACGTTTAGTAGACCGCTTGCGGCTTGTGGGTGTTTGATATGATCATCACCTACTGCAGGCGTATTGACGAGTCTTTAGAGTCCTACACAGAGGTTTCCTGGTTCATGCGAAACGGAGTAGGAGCACATATGTGATATGTACGGGACCGAGATTAATGCGCGCATATGATACCGCATTCTATTCTAGCGATATGTGATATCGGTTGGTTATATGAGATATAGCCGGGTTATCGGATCAAGTGTTGATTCATATGATATTGGTCGGTTATATGTGATATAATCGGATTATTAAATCAAGTGTTGATTTGATAATTTAATGTATAATTATATATTTGATATATTAACTTACATTAACTAATATTTACTCACTAAGTATTCTTTTTCTCACTTGTGTACATATATTATATATGTGATATATATTAATGTACATTTTATTGTGTCATGGTTGATGATACATGATACATGGGTGTATGAGACTTACACTATAGTTAGGATAATGTAGGGTTTATATTTATCTAAGTAATTCAAAAATAGATGGATTTTTGTCATGGCTACAACCTTATAGAAGCTTGTGGAAATATTGACAAAGTCCACTCTTTTTGTTTCATTGGTAAATATTTATTAACCTAACATAAACCCTAGCCCTAGTTAAGTCTCTACATGAGTTAGTGCATGACACTAACTCACTCATGGTTCACATTCTCACCTCATGAGTTCATTCTCTCATTCTTCAGTTGTGCTTCTTCTTCCTCATGAAAAAATCTCACTAGCTTTTTCCAAGGTGAGAAAATATTGTAAGAAAAGGAAAACTAAAGAGATCCCATAACCTACTTCATCATCCTCTACTATGAGCCATTTAGTTTAGGGTGTTTGCTTCACTAAACCCTAATTTAGTGAAGAGGTAGCATGAGCTTGAGTCTCCTCGACATAAATCATCTTCGGCCTCGAAGACTTTGAGCAAGTTTGAATCTTTCACCTTTTGGAGCCTCTCAAGAGTTCCGGAGATTCTTACTAGCAGCGAAGGGAGTTCTACACGGAGCATTTGAAGTGAAGGACCGGTCTACAGAGGTTGCATTCCTCATTCACTAGACTTGCATAGTTGTTTGCATGATGTTTTGTTTATATCTCTAGTTAAGATTCTTGGTTAGGGTTGTTTAGAATGGCAAATTTTTGAAAACGGCATGGACGATACCACCCGAAACCTTGCTGCCTTGCTAAGTAACCCTACAGTGATATCAGAGCCAAGCTAGAGATTTAAACGATGTTTTTTAGATTATGAAACCGAAACTACTCCGAAACTTGCAACACCAATACCTAGTTTCTGTCGAATTTTTAAAGGGCTCTAAAAATTTTTTAGACAACTGCAGAATGTTGTATGAGATATGACATGAACACTGTGAAAATTTGAAGGCATTTGGCCTCAAAGTCATCGTCCACATCACCCTAAAAACCGGCGAGCTCGGCCCAATTTGGGAGTTTTGGCTTCAAATTTTCTGGGTGTTCCAGCCTCTGGGTTTTGGTGTTTCGGATGTTGTTTGTTTTCGCTAAATTTGCATGTGATATTAACTTTCTGCAAAGGCAACTCGGAATGTTTCATAATCGTAATCCTAACATGTAATCGGGGTATTTAGACGATGTTAAAAAGTATGAACATATATCAATAACCTAATTTTTCCCCGCTGGAAATTTTCCAAGTGTTGGATTTTTTCCGAGTTTAAAATCTTCAGAAAATCATGCAAGAGATTCTGTGGACCCTCTAGAAGAACGATACCCAAACTCGACTTTTTGGATCGCAGAACCACGGTGATACCCTAGGATTTGCCGCAGTTCCGTGGCAACATGAGTGAGGCATGGGTCGGCTCTTCTACGGATGGTTCATAGGAGCTGTGGCAGTTTCTGGGTACTTTTTGAACTCCGCTCAAGTGTTGAGCTCTTAGGGAAAGTTTGGGCATTTGCTTATTCGATCGAAAAGTTTAATTTCGTCCAGCTATCTGTGATTGTGATACAATATTTGGAATCCACATAATTGGTTATTTGATAACTAGTTTGAATTTTATAAATCTAGCAAGTTAGTCTCAATTGATCGGTTGCCACGGGATTTTGATGTGATCAAAAGTCCATCGCAATTACGTAGTGTACGCGGATACTCGCCGGGTAACCTTACTAGATAGCCACGCCCTATAGCCCCAACCAAATGACAATAGGAGAACCCTGTCGCCAAAAGCATCCGTTCAGGTGCTCCCGGCAGCGGTGTTCCGCCTTAGTGCACTTCGTCGACAGCATCGGGGGTGCGGCTGTCTACTAAAGTTTCCGATGAGTATTCGATCAGCTTATCGGGAATCTTGTTGAATTACCCAACACGCTATTAGAAAGTGTCTTCAATATCGAGACTAAAATGCGGGGTTTATAATTGTTAGGCATGTGATGTCTAAGGAATTCTTTTGGTTAGGCATGAAATCCAAAGTATGTGATACATTGGGTTTATGTTGTCTAAGGTTGTTGCGGATTCTAACTGTTGTAGTTTTCACTTTCTTTTCAGCGGCCGTAAGTGTAATATGTGGTGTATCGCCGGTTTCGTTGCTATACGTCAACGACAATTGGGATACACATATTTACTTACGTTGATGACATGTGATGTTATGTGTTGCTGTGTTATGTTATATTGGATTGTCGTGTTTTGAATAGCCGGGTTTTTTTTATGTGAGATGAGAGTTTTTCATTTTTATTCATGTAAAAGCATGTATGTAATATTCTTTTATTTGGGCACTTCCGGGTTGAGGATGATGTCACCATTGATGTATATTATTTACTTTTCCGCATTAGGATAGACCCAAGGAGGAGAGCACAAGTAACCGGGTTCTAGGGTCCAGTAGGAGACCATCTCGAGGAGTCGAGACCGGGTCTCCTAACTATAGAATTGGTAGGGTTGCTTGCCGCTCTCGTAGGGGTCTTGGGATATGGGTTTGGCTATTCATCGCGACCGTGGAATCCGTGTTTTATACTGGCTTAATTTAAAACACGGAATTCCTAGTATATCCAATATTTCATATATATTCTTCTGCTGCTGATATTTTGTGATGTGATCACTTGATATATTCTGAGACGAATGCCTATATTATATATATGAGATATAATTAATATTGTTGCTTTCGTTTCTTCTGTGATGCTTGTGAAGCATAATTGATGGGACTTCATTAATGAGATTAATGAAATAAAAGAAACCTAAAGATGTTGTTGAAACTTGTTTAAAAACGGGTAGATCTAGTTCTTGCTTTGCATAGCGGTATTCCTTGTAGAATATCCAGCACCTTATTCGATAAAGAAAGAGCCGAGATCCCTTTATCGGGAGTGACCTCTTGAGCGAAACTAGCAGATGCTACAACCCACTCGGTTTGTCTTTTGATTGCTTCTATAGTTTATGCTTTGCATAGTGGTATTTGTGAAATATCCTGCACCTTATTCGATAAGGAAAGAGCCGAGATCCCTTCACCGGGAGTGACCTCTTTTGCAAAACAAGTAAAAGCCTAAAAAACACTCCTTTTTCAAAATCACTCGATTCTACAGCGATATCAAGTTCATTACGCAAAAGGTTTTCATAAAAACTTGTCGTAGCCCTCCGTCATTTCAAATAAGTAGTATTTAGTATTCGTACTGCATTTGTTGACCTTGTCAAGGCGTAGTGTGCGGTAGTTGATTAATGCTTATCTGCTAGCATAAGATGCGATTAGATTAGGGTAGTCGTACAACCTTGTTGACCTTGTCAAGGGTCGTGCGGGTGGGTTTAATTCAATCAGGAAATGACGGGATGAACTTGACTTGCGGTCTATGGTTTGTTGACCTTGTCAAGGTCATAGATCGCTTGGGGCAGAATATTATCGGGAATTTCTAGTGTTGAAATTTGCAATAAGATTGCATACCCTCTATGAGATAGTTGGATCCCGATACCGACTGAGAGTAAGAGTTACTCCTGGGAGAGTTTTACACATTACAATTAGCCGATCTAGTAGGTGTCTAAAAAGGTGTTAATGGGGTTACGCCCCTGGGAAAATGAGGTTTATTTTAATTAGGTCCGTGCGAAAGCACGGGGAACCTCCCTCAAAGTACCGACACTGGCCTGGCTGAAAGATTGGCGAACTTGTAGGGTGTAATTAATCCTGGCTAGTCTTACCTTTTAGGGTTTGAAGGAAGATTTGATAAAAATAGTTGGAGCCATCCTGATTAGATAAAATAATAACCAATCTAATCTTGCAAGAGCGCACGCAAAGTGTTTTCTTCTCTCTCTCTCTCCTGATAGCGACCATGTCACTCCTTAATCAAGATAATAATATGGATGTATTGACCGAACCTCCTTATTATACTGAGCTGGGGAATGTTGGTTCCATTTTTTTATATAATTTTATAAGTCTGAGCAGGAAATAGGGGTATATCCGAATTCCCATGCCACCCAAACAAAGAAAGTGCATGTTGATGCATCTTCTTCGAATGTGTTAATTACCGAGAACTGTTTCTCAGTATCCTCTATGTCCTGGGTATGTGATACCAGATCAGGATCCCTCTTATGTAATATGTTACATGGGATACAGAAAGGTAAAGAACTGAGAATGGGTGATATATCTCCAAGTGTAGATAATGGTGCAAGTGTTGCAGCGAAACCAGTTGGCAAATATCACCTTGTATTAATACATTGATTCTGAACGAATGTTATTACATACTGAACCTGATATACAACATTACATCGGTTTCTTTAATGAGTTAAAGAAGGATATAATTCTTTATTGGAGGATAATGTTGTGAACATTTTCCTGAATCAAGAGTTGATTGGATCAGGCACGTTATATAATAGTATATACGTTTTAAATCAAACCACAGTTCAAAGTATATAGAACATACACTAGAGGAGTAGTTCAGAAATGAACAAATCCTTCTTGTGGCATTGTAGACTAGGTCATATCAATGCGACACGACCAGCTAAGTTACATAAGGATGAATATGAGAATCTGTTCGAATTTTCATCTTATGCTACTTTTCAGTCTTGTCTCAAAGGTAAAACAACCAATACTCCATTTACTCGAAACAGAGAAAGAGTTACTGAACTTTTGGAACGCATACATGATGATGTATATGGTCCTATGTCTACTAATGCCAGGGTTAGTTTTTCATACTTCATTATATTCACTGATCATCTCTCAAGATTCGGACATATGTTCCTATTGAAACACAAGTCTGAAACTTTTGAGAAATTCAAGGAATATAAGGTTGAAGTTAAAGAACCAGATGGGTAGAAGTATTTTGTCCTACGATGTGATCAAGGAGAAGAATACTTAGGCATGGAGTTCCTGGATTTTCTAAATAGAGAATAAGATTCTCTCTCAGCTTACTCCTTCGTATACACCACAGCACAACGGTGTATCGGGGCGGAGGTATCGCAACCTATGAGATATGGTGCGCTCTATGATGAGTACTGCTGAGTTACCTGTTTTCTTTTGGGTGTTATGCACTTGAGAAGTTGCATACCTATTGAATAGGGTTTCATCCAAATCAGGGCCTACCACTACATATGAGATATGGAATGGGAAGAGACCATGTCTTAAACGAGTTAAGATATGGGGTTGTCCGGCCTATGTTGAAAGGCAGAATCCGAACAAGCTCGAGGCAAGGTCAGTTCTGTATAAGTTTGTTGGATATCCCAAACAGCGAGGGAATATCTTCTACAACTCTGAGGAGCAAAAGGTGTTTTATTTCTCAGCATGCCACCTTTTTAGAAAAAGAATTTCTTGTGAAGAAATTTGTGGTCATGAGGTAGAACTGGAAGGAGTTCCAGCTAGACAAACTAACAGCTGATGATTTGGTGAAACCAAAGGATTCAGTAGTCTCCAATGAACCTCAGCCTCTCCGCGAATCTGGTAGGGTTCCTCATCCACTTGAGAGATACTACGGTCTTCGCAGTGACAGTGGGAGCGAGGATTGCATCATGGTAGATGATGGCCCAACTAGGTTCAGGCAGGCCATCACGAGTGGTGACTCCGTGAAATGGCTGGATGCTATGCGATCAAAGATGGAATTCATGTACACCAACAAAGTATGACTTTGATTATTGCACCTAAAAGGGTAAAACCCATCAGGAGCAAATGGATCTTGAGAAGATTCTTGGTGTAGATGGAAATGTTAAGACTTTCAAAGCTATGCGTCAAGATTAGAGCACGCATCGCGGAGTTGGAACACCTGTTTTGATGTGGAAGTCAAAGAGTTTGACTTCATCAAAAAGGTAGATGAACCTTGTATATATAAGAAGGTAGTAGAGTGAGGTTGTATTACACGTATTGTATGTAGATGACATACTCTTGATAGGAAATGGTTTCCTATGCTACACTCAGTCAAGCTCTTCTTTTCACGACGATTCTCTATGGAAGATCTGTATGATAGCTACTACATCTTGTGGATTATGATCTATGTTGATAGATCTAAGTGGATGTTGGGAGTGTCCAAAATCCAGGTACATGAACACTATACTAAAGGGGTTTAGTATAGAAGATTCTAAGTATGGTGGTTCACCCACTCACTCATGGATCACTCTCTCCAGAGACTAATTTGGAGAGAGCTCGCGTGCAAGGGATATCCTATGCTTCGGTAGCAGGCTCTATCATGTGTGTGATGTTAAGTACCAGACTAGATGTAGCTAACTCACTAGGTGTAGTGATCAGGAATCAATCGGATCTCGAGAGAATCACTAGACAGCTGTTGAGAACATTCTTAAGTACTTGAGAAGCACTAAAAGAAAGTTCTTGGTTCCAGCTTCCAGAGTGATAAGTTCGACTGAAAGTCATTCACAGGCATTGTCTTTACCCTCAATGAAGGGAAGGTATGTTGGAAGAGTTCCAAGCTAGATACCATGACATACTAGACGATAAAGGCTGAATATATTGCTACCAACGATGCTACCAAAGTGGTTGTCTGGACATTTCTTGTTCATGAGATGAACAAGGTTCCTACCATTGAGCGTTTAATAACTGTTATTGTGACATCAATGGAGTTGTGGCTTTGGCCTATGAACGCAAGTCCCATCAGCGATCCAGACATATTCTGAGGAAATTATCACCTGATCATGGAGATGGTTGATCTCCAAGGGATCGAGGTAAGGAGAGTAGATTTTGAGGTTGACACGGTGGATCCACTCACCAAGGCCTTCTTCCCCAAGTACTATTTGAGAGGTTTTGGGATGGTTGAGTATAGGATACTACAACCACTGCTATATTGTTGGGTATTGGATACTTCAACGGATGGCCTTAGTGCAAGTGGAAGATTGTTAGTTATATGTATGCCCTAGATGCCATTACTGTACATGTGATGTATAATGTAGTGGATGCTTGGACATATATAAGGAGGAATTTCTTGCTCGACATGATAGTATGCTATCTGGTTTCTCTTTATCTTAATATGTACACTTATTGTCTCTCTAATACATGTTGATAAAGCCCTTAGGATGAGTACTTGACTACCAGGATTATGATGCGGATCATACTAGTGGGGCAGAGGTAGTCGGCAAGTACATCCTTCAAATGTTCCTAGTCATGAGAGTATTGAGACAGGGCATCGATACTCCAGAGTTGACTAGCGTATATGCTTCTCGACCCATATGATGGGCGATGGATGATCCCATATCCATTGGTGTTTGACATTAGAGATGGTATACGGGTGCTTAGTGGAGACTGGGATACTAAACGGACTTGCTGAGAACTCCTAGATGGTATTATACTTATCGTCAGATAGCAGTTCTCTGGTGACACTAGTATGGGTTAGTCTGTCGACTCGAGATCGTCACAGAGTCTTGTGTGATTTCCACTATGCTTTGATTTCCACCATACCAAGGTCAAGAGATCGTGCAAAAAGGTGGTTTTTGGGTACATTCCCGAGTCACGTGGAGGCAATGAGCGATAGGAGGTGATTCGTCTCTCCCGGTATTGGGAGTTGATGTTGCGCTATGCTCGATTGTCCATAACATGAAATCCCTGGCCAGGGTTGCTGAGATCTACTGGTAAGTGTTATCAGTAGTTTCTCAAACCGTTATAGACCTTACATCGGCATGATTTATCAGGCTATTGGGGTCTGACGTTATACCACCCCAGGCTGTGATATGCGACATATCTGATGAAGAGACCGGACTGTACGGTAGTGTAACTGATTGGATTCGCAGGAGTATGAGCAAGCTTGCTTGTTGATATTCTGATTGCTCAATACCCGGGTGGCCGTTACGTTTAGCAGACCGCTTGCTACTTGTGGGTGTTTGATATGATCATCACCTACTGCCGGCGTATTGACGAGTCTTTAGAGTCCTACACAGTGGTTTCCTGGTTCATGCGAAACGGAGTAGGAGCACATATGTGATATCTGCGGGATCGAGATTAATGCATGTATGTGATATCACATTCTATTCTCGCGATATATGATATCGGTCGGTTATATGAGATATGGCCGGGTTATCGGATCATGTGTTGATTCGATAAGTTGATTCATATGCTATTAATCGGTTATATACGATATAGCCGGATTATTAAATCAAGTGTTGATTTGATAATTTAATGTATAATTATATATTTGATATATTAACTTACATTAACTAATATTTGCTCACTAAGTATTCTTTTTCTCACCTGTGTGCATATAGTATATATGTGATATATATTAATGTACACTTTATTGTGTCATGCTTGATGATACATGATACATGGGTGTATGAGATTTACACTATAGTTAGGATAATATAGGGTTTATATTATCTAAGTAATTCAAAAATAGATAGATTTTTGTCATGGCTACAAGCTTGTAGAAGCTTGTGGAAACATTGACCAAATCCACTCTTTTTATTCATTTGTAGATATTTATTAACCTAACCATAAACCATAGCCCTAGTTAAATCTTTACATGAGTTAGTGCATGACACTAACTCACCCATGGTTCATATTCTCACCTCATGAGTTTATTCTCTCATTCTTCACTTGAGCTTCTTCTTCCTCTTGAAAAAAGCTCACTAGCTTTTTCCAAGGTGAGAAAATATTATGAGAAAAAGAAAACTAATGAGAGCCCAATACCTACTTCATCATCCTCTACTATTAGCCATTTAGTTTAAGGTGTTTGCTTCACTAAACCCTAATTTAGTGAAGATGTAGCATGAGCTTGAGTCTCCTCGACGTAGATCATCTTCAGCCTAGAAGACTACGAGCAAGTTTGTATTTTTCACCTTGTGGAGCCTCTCAAGAGTTCGGGAGATTCATACTCGCAGCGAAGGGACTTCTACACGGAGTATTTGAAGTGAAGGACCGGTCTACAAAGGTTGTATTCCTCATTCAGTAGACTTGCAAAGTTGTTTACGTTGCATGTTCGTTTAAAAGTTTAGTTAAGATTCTAGGGTTAGGGTTCTTTAGTTTGGCAAATTTTTGAAAACGGCATGGACGATACCTCCCGAAACCTTGTTGCCTTGCTATGTAACCCAACATCTCAGTTTGTTATGAGAATGACTCAGAAACGACTTATCGGGTTACTAGGGGTCTGACGTTATCCACCCCCTAGATTTGATATGCGATACTTTTTGACGAAGAGACCGGACTATGCAGAGATTGTCACATTCAGACTCAGTAGGGTAAGGACGCACTTGATAGTCGACCCCCCTTTCGATAAGTACCTGGGTAGCCGTTACGTACAGCTAGTGTCGCTGACGTGCTTGTGGTTAAACCCACTGCCAGCGTATTGTCGAGTCATTATTGTCCCACACAGAGGGTTTTCCCGGTTCAGGCGACTGATATAAGAGCCATACATTGGTACGTGCAGGGGGCCCGATTAAATACGCGACGGTTGATAATACTAGCCGGCTTAGGATTAAGCCGGATTATTAAATTAAGTTTTGATTTAATAATTTATATATGTTTTTCGATACATGTATTTTAGTATTATTGCTCACTATTTATTTTCTCTCTTTGGTGCTATCCATATTTTTATACGGATACGCGTATGTGTAGCGATACATATACCAGGTGAAGTATTCCGTATTTATACGAGAATGCTTCTAGAAGAAGGACACCTCATATTTATTTTTCTATTTTAGAAAAATAAAAGGGATGAGGTGGAAAGTGGAACAATGAAGCTTGGCTACAACATGTTGAGAGGTATGGCTTAGGAATTTTATATTAGAAAATTCATTTGTGGGCACTATTCGATCATGGTTGATAAAAAGAGCAAGCCATCCTCACTTCATGACTTGTTGATTTTTCTTCACCTCCCACCAAGCTCATGCTTAATCTCCTTTATCCCATCTCCTTCTTCTTCTTGCTGTCATTTTTTTAGCATGATTCTTGAGAGAAAATTTAGTGGAGTATTCCTACATCACCAACCATCCAAATCTAGCAACTTTGGACCGTCGGTTAGAACCTCCTCCGTGTTCCCTTAGGTGCATCATCTTCGGCAAGGGCAGTCGATACTCAAGCGCATTTCCGGCGGCTACGAGCTTGGAGGGGTCTTGCACAATTGGGTTGACACGCGACAAAGGTTGCTCAAATATTTTATGTTTTACTAGTTTAGGGTGTTTGGTTCGTATCTTGGGTTCAAGCGTCCGGTGCCCACAAAATTTTTTGGTTTTCGCTTCTGCATCGCCCTCGGCCTCCGCGGTGTGAGTGCCGGATCCCAACAGTAACCTGTAAGTCCATGCTACCTCTCCCGGTACTTTCGGGAATGCGGAATTTGGTAGAAAACGATTTTCTTAAAGATGGTAACATGGACCTAAAACCCGGATCTTGGTTAAACATCTATCCAACAACCTAACTATGAGTTTTAGCTACTCGGTTAGGGGGTTATACCTTGCTTGTCTTGAACTCCTTCGTCTTCAAAGCTCCGATGGTGGTCCGATGGCTTCTTCTCGTCGTCTCCGTACGCCGAAGATAGATCCACCTGAAAGCTCCAACCTTTAGCTCCTTCTTCGTTCTTTGAAGAAACTAGTTCACTTGGTTTGCTAAACCTAGTGAACTAGAATGAGTAGAGAAGAAATAGAATGGGATTTTATCTATGGTTCTTGATTCTCAACTCATGAGACAAGAGAACCATAGATCAAGAGAGGGAGCAAGAGGTTGTGGGTGAGAGCAAGAGGAGAGCTCAAGAACAAGAGAGAGAATGAGCAAGAAAGAATCAGCAAGTATTTTGTCTCTCACCCTCTCATAATCCAAAGCAATGATAACTCATCATATTAACAAAAGTCTTATGTGATGGTTAGAAGCAACCACAACCATATCATTTCATGCACTCATTTTACACAAATGAGAAAGTAAACAAAAGTCTTTGCCATGAAATGATGGCTATGGTTATCATGATGGTCAACTAGTCAAGCCTAGTCAACCGGTCAACAAGTCAACAAAAGTCAACAAGTCAACAAAGTCAACAAGTCAACAAAAGTCAACAAGTCAAGAACCATATCACCATAATACTTAATTAATATAATAGTTAATCACATATCATATTCTCATTAGGGTTGAGCATAAAGTCAAATAGTCAACGGTCAACTGTCAACAACCCTAATGAGAATCCGCTGCCTCTGCCTCCCTGTCAACTGTGCATACATACCCGCATCCGCGTTCCGAGGAACACGAATGCAAACTGGATAAATCCAATCCCATAAGGTACACTAGGATCTGGCTTAAACCAAAGCCCGCTAGTGTAAACTGTCCGGACACTGTACGTGCACAAGTGCACGGATGTGACCGAACCCTGTCGCAAAACCATGCGACCTGTCGCAATACCATGCGACCTCTACTCTTTTGCCTAAAGGCGAAAAGCTTTTTGTGTGGGACTCTAAAGACTCGACACTACGCTGGCAGTGGGTTTAACCACAGACCGCAAGCGGCACTAGCTGTGCGTAACGGTCCCCAGGTAATGCCGACAAGAAGACGGACGAGGCGAAACCCATCTGAACTCCTACTGAGCCTGAGTGTGACATTCTCCGTACAGTCCGGTCTGTTCGTCTAATACATCGCATGGCGGGCCTAAGGGGCGGTAAACGTCAGTCCCCCAATAGCGGTACAAGTCGTGCCGGAGTGAAGCCCAATACACCCTGAGATAACACTGGAAACCTACCAGTATATCTCGTTTGCCCTGGCCAGGGACTACTCGTGTAATGGCTCTCCTAGACACAGCGCGATGTCAACCCCCAATACCGGGAGAGACGAATCCTGTCTAACCATCACTGCCTCCAAGTGCTTCGGGACTGCACCCAACCACCACCTGTTTGCACGACTCCTTTGAGCCGTGGTAGGGTAGTGATCAAAGTACAGTGGGAACACACTCGAGGCGGAGTGACAGTGTCAAGTCAGCGGACTAAGCTGTACTCATGTCACCTGGGAACTGATAACTGACGATAGGTATAATACCAACTAGTCAGTTCCCGACGAGTCCTGTCCAGTGTACCCGTAACCTAACGAGCACCCGCATACTATCTCAAGTACGACGTACTGACGGCTGTGGGACAGACCGTCTCCCACACTGGGATGAGAAGCGCATGCGCTGGTCTACTCCGGAGTATCGATGCCCTGTCTCGATAGTCCTGCGACCAGGGACCTGAATAAGGATATGCTTATAGATTACCCAGCCCCCACTAGTGTGACTGCCATCACAACGCTGGTAATCAAGCAAAGATCCTAAGGGCTCCACTAATGCGTATAAGTGATATACTGAAATAAACACAAGTACACATTGAAGTAGAAACAAACCAAGTAGCATACTACTATTTTGAGCAAGATTGTATATACAAGGTGAATATCCCAAGCATCCATTAAGTAATATACAAACTAGTATGATACAGTAATGGCCTCTAGGGCATATACACTAACAATCTCCCACTTGCACTAAGGCCATGTACTGGCGTATCGAAGACCTATCATCTCGATCAGCCGCTCGAACTGAGTCTGGGGCAGGGCCTTGGTGAATGGATCAGCAGTTATATCTTCTGAAGCGACTCTCCGAACCTCGATCTCCTGGCGATCTACGATCTCCCTGATCAGGTGATACCGCCTCAAGATGTGCCTGGATCTCTGATGGGACCTGGGTTCCTTCGCTAAAGCTATAGCCCCATTGTTGTCGCAATACAGAGGTATTGGATCAACAATGGACGGAACCACCTGAAGTTCTTTCAAGAACTTCCTCATCCAGACAGCTTCTTTTGCGGCATCAGATGCAGCGATGTATTCCGCTTCCATCATCGAGTCTGCAACGGTTTCTTGTTTGAAACTCTTCCAACACACCGCCCCTCCATTGAGGGTAAAGACAAAACCCGACATGGACTTGGAATCATCCTTGTCACTCTGGAAGCTGGAGTCAGCAAAGGCCTCGATCTGGAGGTCTTTTCCGCCATACACCAAGAACATCTCCTTAGTCCTTCTCAGGTACTTGAGAATGTTCTTTACCGCTATCCAGTGTTTCTCCCCAGGGTTTGACTGATACCGGCTTACCACACTCAGTGCATAAGCTACATCCGGTCTGGTACACAACATCGCATACATTATAGAGCCTACCGCAGAAGCGTAGGGTATAATAGACATGCGATCCCTCTCTAAATCAGTCTTGGGAGACATCTCTTTGGAGAGGGTGATCCCGTGACAACCCGGTAGGTTACCGCGCTTGGAATCTTCCATACTGAACCTCTTCAGTATGGTGTCGATGTACCTGGACTGCGAAAGTCCTAATATCCTCTTGGATCTGTCACGGTAGATCTGGATACCCAGAATGTACGAGGCATCACCCAGGTCTTTCATGGAGAACCTGTGTGACAAGAACCCCTTGACAGATTGTAGCATAGGAATGTCATTTCCTATTAAGAGAATGTCATCCACGTATAAAACGAGGAATACTACAGTTCTCGCTACAAATCTACTATAGATGCATGGTTCATCTGGATTTTTGATAAAGCCAAATTCTTTGACCGTCTCATCAAAGCAGATGTTCCAACTCCGCGATGCCTGCTTTAGTCCATAGATGGACTTAAGCAACTTGCACACCTTTCCGCTGCTCCCACTCTGAATGAAACCCTCTGGCTGGTCCATATAGACACACTCCTCTAAATTTCCATTTAGAAAAGCTGTCTTTACGTCCATTTGCCAGATCTCATAATCGTGGAAGGCAGCAATGGCAAGAAGGATCCGAATGGATTTCAGCATGGCTACTGGAGAAAAGGTTTCGTCGTAGTCCAAGCCAGGTCTTTGACGAAAACCCTTTGCTACCAGCCTAGCTTTATAGGTCTCAACCTGTCCATCTACACCAATCTTCCTTTTGAAGATCCACTTGCATCCTACGGGTTTTACCCCGTCTGGAGCAATGTCCAACGTCCATACCTTGTTGGTGTACATGGACTCCATTTCGGTCCGCATTGCATCCAGCCATTTCACTGAGTCAACGCTCTGAACGGCCTGCTGGAAGCTAGTAGGCTCATCATAATCTATGATGCAATCCTCTCTATCCCCGTCTACGAGAAAACCGTAGTATCTCTCGGGCGGATGAGTCTGCCTACTACTCCTGCGGAGCGGCGTAGGAATGTCCTGTTCTTCCGAACCCTCTGGTTCCACTAAACTTTCAGTAATAGTCCGTGGTTCTGAAATTTCTTCCAGTTCTACTGCGCTCCCACTTATTTCTTTTTCTATGAACTGGTGTTCTAGAAAGTGGGCATGACGAGAAACAAGAACTTTTTGTTCCTCTTCACAGTAGAAGAAATATCCCTTGGAATTCTTTGGATATCCCACAAACTTGCACAGTACTGAGCGTGCCTCGAGCTTGTCCGCATGCTGCTTTTTGACAAAAGCTGGACTTCCCCATATCTTAATGTGATTAAGATGGGGTCTCTTCCCACACCACATCTCAAATGGCGTAGTAGGCACAGTCTTAGTGGGAACACGGTTCAAAAGGTATGCGGCTGATTCTAGCGCATATCCCCAGAATGATCGCGGCAACTCAGCGTTACTCATCATGGACCGCACCATATCCAATAGGGTGCGGTTCCGTCTCTCCGATACACCGTTATGTTGCGGGGTGTATGGAGGAGTAAGCTGAGAGAGAATTCCATTCTCTTTTAAATAGTCCAGGAACTCGGCACTTAAGTATTCTCCACCTCGATCCGATCTTAGAATCTTAATACTTTTGCCGGTCTGTTTCTCCACTTCATTCTTATACTCCTGGAATTTTCCAAAGGCCTCGGACTTATGTTTCATTAAGAAGACATAACCGTACCTTGAGAAGTCATCCGTAAAAGTAATGAAGTAAGAATGTCCGCTTCGGGCATGTGTAGACATTGGACCGCACACGTCACTGCGTACGAGTCCTAAGAGCTCGCTCGCTCTTACTCCATGTCCAGTAAACGGAGTCTTTGTCATCTTTCCTTTGAGACAGGATTGACAAGTGGCATACGACTGATATTCGAACGCATTCAAATACCCTTCTGTATGTAACTTCGTCAACCTTCTCTCATTGATGTGACCCAATCTACAATGCCATAAGAAAGTCTGATTTATTTCTGGAGACTTTCTTTTGTGTGTATTCTGGACATTAAAAATCTGTGGTTGGTTTAACACGTATATACCATTACTCAAAGTACCTGACCCAATCAAAACTTGATTAAGGTGAATGTTTACAACATTGCTTACAAACGCAAATTCATAACCTTCTTTAGAAACTAAAGATACAGAAATGATATTACAAGTTGCGTTGGGTACAAAAAAGCAATTACGCAAAACCAAAACATGTCTATCTGACATTCCCAGGTGATAGTCCCCCACGGCTTTAGCATCCATGCTAGCTCCGTTCGCAACTCTGAGGGTCATATCACCTGCCTTCAAAACCCTACGGTTTCTCAACGCCTGCAAAGAATTACAGATATGAGATCCTGATCCGGTATCCAATACCCAGGAAGTAGAGTTTATTGAAAGACAGTTTTCAATAACATACACACCTGAAGCTGAAGCTGCAACCTGCTTCAATTCCTGTGTTCTGGCCTTCCAGGCCCTGCAATCATTCTTCCAGTGTCCTCTCTTATGACAATAGAAGCATTCTTCCTTATCCACAAGCTTCCCCGCTATCTTTGTTGCTTTACCTTTTCCCTTCGTATCCACTTTACTAACACCGCCCCTTGGTTTGGCGGGGGCCTTCTTCTTCTTTCCCTTGGCTTTCGCCTTGGACCTAGAAGAAGATGATCCTCCTACAAACAAAGTGGATGTTTCCCTACCTTTCTGTAGGGTGCCCTCTGCGCTCCTCAGCATGTTGAGGAGCTCTGATAGTTCAACCTCTTTTTCTTGTAGGTTGAAGTTCAGTATAAACTGGGCGTAAGTGTAAGGAAGGGACTGGAGAACTATATCCGTATATAGCTCACTCTCCAATGTGATCCCTAGGTCAGCGAGCTCCTCAATGTAGCCGATCATCTTTAGCACGTGCTCGGCTACTGATGATCCGACGGCCATTCTTGTCGAAAATAACTTTTTCGACGCTTCGTATCTTGCGATACGTGATTGCTCTCCATACAGTTCTTTTGTATGGAGCAATATGGACTCCATGTCCATATTCTCATGCCTCCTCTGATGTTCGTTGTCCATCGAGGCAAGCAGGAGGCATTTGGCCTTCGCGCTATCAATCTCCCAAGTCTTACGGATTTCCTTATCCGCGACGCTGGAAGTTGGACCAGGGACAGGGGGAGCTTTGGTGGTAAGAAGATACCCCAGCTTGTCATAAGTGATTGCTATCTTGACATTCCTGAGCCAATCTTTGTAGTTTGGCCCTGTCAGTTTGTTTTTATCTAGGAGTAACTTAAGTCCAGTCATGTTGATTGGTCGCTGCAATTAGGAGAGAGAAGAAGAAACACTCAGCATGATGCTCTTGCAAGTTTAGAGTGGTTTTTAGTTTGTCTAAACAGGATGGCTCCCACTGTTTCTCGAATCCCTCCTCAAACCATAAAGGAAGAATTAGTCAGGATCAATCCCACCGTACAATACTTGCTTAACCGTTCAGCCAGGCCGGTGTCGGTACTTCGAGGGAGGTTTTCCAACGCTTTCGCGAAGTTCCTTAATTAAAGAACCTCTTTTCCCTGGGGGCGTAGCCCCGCTAACACCTTTCTAGGCACCTACTAGGTTTATAGCATTGATCGTTAAGTGAGAAATTTCCCGAGGAGTAGCATATACTCACAGTAGGATCGGGATCCAAATATCATTGCGTGACGAAACTGAAGGAATCCTACCAGAATCATCACACTCCAAATGGTATGCAAATCTAGCAAGTTTCAGTACTTATGAAACTCCCGATGTGGATTTTTGCCCCATGCTCTTATGACCTTGACTTTGGCCAAAATATCATAAGTCACATGTCAAGTTCTACCCGTCATTATCCAGGTTAATTTGGATCCATCCGTACCTACCCTTGACTTTGGCCAAAATGGCAGTACGACTGTCCCAAACCAACGCATCTATCTATGCTACACATGAACACCCAATAGCTACCAATCACTGTGCCTTGACTTTGGCCAACATACACAGCTTGAATACTATTGACTATTCATGCGAAACGACGGAGGGCTACGGATGGTTTTGGCAAAACCGTGAACGTAGTGAACTTGATTTGGTCGATGGAACGAGATAGCTTTTAAAAGGAGTGGCTCAAGCTCCGCATTTAAAAGTTGTTTTTGAAAAGAACCGAGTGGTTTTTCGAAAGTGTTCCAACGACTTTAACTTGGTTTATTATCTTGCATTAGTTCTTTTAATGCGTGATATTCTTGCATTAGTTCTTTTAATGCGTCCCATCATTTAATCCTACCATTGCAGAAAACAACCAAAATATGACGTACGCTTATGCCATTCGCATTCGCCACGGGGCCCCGTCATTACCCGTTAGGTTACTTAACTAACGACAGAGCGGGGGCTGGGCTAGCGCGTCTGTAAAACATAAGCAACGCCTAAATAATATCATATATAGATATACTGCAATGATAAACATTTCAGATCACAGATAAATACATTGGATATACTAGCAATCTGTAATTTGTACGAGCCTGTAACAAAAACAGATAACACGGTCGCGGTGAATAGCCAAAACCCCACCCAAGACCCCTACGGGTGCGGCAAACTACCCGCCAAGTACCCGAAGCGTAGCAACCTCCCTCATCTCCATGAGTAGGCCACTCGACACTTCGGCATACCCGGTAGTTTGTGTACCCCCTCCATGGGTCTATCCTAGGAGCAAAAACAGTAAAAAGAAATTATACAATGACGGCTACAACCCCTTCCCGGTTGTGCGGCCATACAAATAATTATTACATCAATTTACAAATTTACATGAATTGCAAGAAAAGAAAACTCTCGTCTCACAACCCCCGGCTATTCACCCGCGACAATCCAACATATTTATATACACATTCCAGCACATTACAGATCACAGATTTGTATAACCCCCACTAATCGACATATAGCGATTAGTAGACGTTCAATACAAATATCACATTACAGAAAAACCCGTTAGCTCAAGTCTTTTAGAAGTTCGATCAAAAATACGGATTTTCGGGACCCCAAAATAAAATTTTCGTTCTGGAAAATCTGGGTTGAAAATACATATACTAAAAATCCCAAAATACCCCAATTAGCAAACTGCAAAAAATAAAACCCATGACCAAGTCAACTCGGCCGCGGTTCCGCGGCGGGAGCGTGCTCCCGCCGCGGAACCGCGGCGCTTTGATCGAGTCATGGGCCCAAATTTTTGCAGTTTCTTTAAAAAAGCCTGAGTCGATTTTTGGTGTATATTAAAAAAGTTTTCCAGCACTTTTAAAATCGACAGAAAGTTTAAAATTCCGGGGTTCGTTTCGGGACTTTTTCGTTGATCGATCTTCTAGTTACTTGCTAACATGTTAGATAGAGTTTAACCTGGCTCTGATACCACTGTAAGTCCATGCTACCTCTCCCGGTACTTTCGGGAATGCGGAATTTGGTAGAAAACGATTTTCTTAAAGATGGTAACATGGACCTAAAACCCGGATCTTGGTTAAACATCTATCTAACAACCTAACTATGAGTTTTAGCTACTCGGTTAGGGGGTTATACCTTGCTTGTCTTGAACTCCTTCGTCTTCAAAGCTCCGATGGTGGTCCGATGGCTTCTTCTCGTCGTCTCCGTACGCCGAAGATAGATCCACCTGAAAGCTCCAACCTTTAGCTCCTTCTTCGTTCTTTGAAGAAACTAGTTCACTTGGTTTGCTAAACCTAGTGAACTAGAATGAGTAGAGAAGAAATAGAATGGGATTTTATCTATGGTTCTTGATTCTCAACTCATGAGACAAGAGAACCATAGATCAAGAGAGGGAGCAAGAGGTTGAGGGTGAGAGCAAGAGGAGAGCTCAAGAACAAGAGAGAGAATGAGCAAGAAAGAATCAGCAAGTATTTTGTCTCTCACCCTCTCATAATCCAAAGCAATGATAACTCATCATATTAACAAAAGTCTTATGTGATGGTTAGAAGCAACCACAACCATATCATTTCATGCATTCATTTTACACAAATGAGCAAGTAAACAAAAGTCTTTGCCATGAAATGATGGCTATGGTTATCATGATGGTCAACTAGTCAAGCCTAGTCAACCGGTCAACAAGTCAACAAAAGTCAACAAGTCAACAAAGTCAACAAGTCAACAAAAGTCAACAAGTCAACAACCATATCACCATAATACTTAATTAATATAATAGTTAATCACATATCATATTCTCATTAGGGTTGAGCATAAAGTCAAATAGTCAACGGTCAACTGTCAACAACCCTAATGAGAATCCGCTGCCTCTGCCTCCCTGTCAACTGTGCATACACACCCGCATCCGCGTTCCGAGGAACACGAATGCAAACTGGATAAATCCAATCCCATAAGGTACACTAGGATCTGGCTTAAACCAAACCCCGCTAGTGTAAACTGTCCGGACACTGTACGTGCACAAGTGCACGGATGTGACCGAACCCTGTCGCAAAACCATGCGACCTGTCGCAATACCATGCGACCTCTACTCTTTTGCCTAAAGGCGAAAAGCTTTCTGTGTGGGACTCTAAAGACTCGACACTACGCTGGCAGTGGGTTTAACCACAGACCGCAAGCGGCACTAGCTGTGCGTAACGGTCCCCAGGTAATGCCGACAAGAAGACGGACGAGGCGAAACCCATCTGAACTCCTACTGAGCCTGAGTGTGACATTCTCCGTACAGTCCGGTCTGTTCGTCTAATACATCGCATGGCGGGCCTAGGGGGCGGTAAACGTCAGTCCCCCAATAGCGGTACAAGTCGTGCCGGAGTGAAGCCCAATACACCCTGAGATAACACTGGAAACCTACCAGTATATCTCGTTTGCCCTGGCCAGGGACTACTCGTGTAATGGCTCTCCTAGACACAGCGCGATGTCAACCCCCAATACCGGGAGAGACGAATCCTGTCTAACCGTCACTGCCTCCAAGTGCTTCGGGACTGCACCCAACCACCACCTGTTTGCACGACTCCTTTGAGCCGTGGTAGGGTAGTGATCAAAGTACAGTGGGAACACACTCGAGGCGGAGTGACAGTGTCAAGTCAGCGGACTAAGCTGTACTCATGTCACCTGGGAACTGATAACTGACGATAGGTATAATACCAACTAGTCAGTTCCCGACGAGTCCTGTCCAGTGTACCCGTAACCTAACGAGCACCCGCATACTATCTCAAGTACGACGTACTGACGGCTGTGGGATAGACCGTCTCCCACACTGGGATGAGAAGCGCATGCGCTGGTCTACTCCGGAGTATCGATGCCCTGTCTCGATAGTCCTGCGACCAGGGACCTGAATAAGGATGTGCTTATAGATTACCCAGCCCCCACTAGTGTGACTGCCATCACAACGCTGGTAATCAAGCAAAGATCCTAAGGGCTCCACTAATGCGTATAAGTGATATACTGAAATAAACACAAGTACACATTGAAGTAGAAACAAACCAAGTAGCATACTACTATTTTGAGCAAGATTGTATATACAAGGTGAATATCCCAAGCATCCATTAAGTAATATACAAACTAGTATGATACAGTAATGGCCTCTAGGGCATATACACTAACATAACCTTGACACGGTCAACAAGTCACCCCACTCCATAAAAGGTATGCAATTTCATTGCAAGTTTCGATACTTGAAACTCCCAATATTAGTTTTTACCCCTAGCGGCTTATGACCTTGACAAAGTCAACAAACCATAAGCTACTAGTCAAGTTCAACCCGTCATTTCATGATTGATTTAGACCCACCCGCATAACCTTTGACACGGTCAACAAGGTTACACAATTGTCCTAACCTATCGTATCAACATGCAAGAAGGAAAACATCACTTAGCTACCGTACACTACTCCTGGACACAGTTGACAAATGTAGCATGAATACTAAGTACTCTACTTCCTGAAATGACAGAGGGCTACGGCTGATTTTGAATAAAACCATCAACGTAATGAACTTGATCTCATCGTAGGAACCGAATGGTTTTGAAAGTTTATAGTCGCGTAGACTTTTGTTCAAGAGTGAACTTCCTGTGAAATGATCTAGACTCTTTACTCATCGAATGAGATGCATGATATTCCTAACAGAATATCATGATGAAATGCAAAAGTATACGGCCACAATAACAATTTCGGTAGCACAAACTTTTACCCAAGAGCGAACTCTCAGTGACGGGATCAAGGCTCTTTCCTCATTGAATGAGGTGTAGGAAATTCCTAACCAAATGCCATGATGCAAAGCAAAAGAATCGACTAAAATTTCCTTTTTAGAAAAAGTTGGTTCCTACAACGTATAAATTTATTTTACTTTGTATTAATCCAATTAATACAATCCCATCATTTAGATAATCATATTATCTAGAATTATCCTTCTCACACAAACATTACAGAAAAAGTATGAAAAGGAAAAATAGAATGCACTTATACGCTATTCGCATTCGCCATGGGGCCCTGGGTCTTCACTGTAAGATTACTTAACTTACGACAGGGCGGGGGCAGAGCTAGCGCGATGCAAAATGTATATTGCATTTATTATATATAATGTATATCACATATATAAATATATCATCATTGTTAGGAATTTGTATGCTCTAGAGGCCATTATTGTATGATATAGTGGATGCTTCGACATATATAGGGGACATTCTTGCTCGACATGATAATATGCTATCCGGTTACTCTTTATCTTAACATATAGACTGGTATTATTATACTGTCTATCTCTTAAATGTTGATAAAGCCATTAGGATGTTAGCTTGACTACCAGGACTATGATGCGGATCATACTACTGGGACCGGGGTAGTCTAAAAGCACATCCTTTAATAGTTCCTAGTCGAGGGTATATCGAGACAGGGCATCGATATTCCAGAGTAGACTAGTTTGTTCGTTTCTTGACCCTGTATGGGGGCGATGGTTGATCACATAGCCATTGGTGTTTGACATCAAAGATTGTACACAGGTGCTCATTAGAGAATGGATACACCGAACAGGACTCGCCGAGAACTCCTAGTTGGTAATATACTTATAGTCAGATAGCAGTTCTCTGGTGACAATGGTACAGGTTAGTCTGTAGACCCAAGATCGTCATAGAGACTTGTGTGGCTCTCAATGTGCTTTGATTTCCTCCCTACCATAGCTCAAAGGAGTTATGCAAACAGGTGGATTTTGGATACAGTCCCGAGTCACATGGAGGCAATGAGCAATAAGAGGGGTTTCGTCTCTCCCGGTATTGGGAGTTGATATTGCGCTATGCTCGATTGGATATAACTGGAAGTCCCTGGCCAGGGCTTCTGTTGAGATTTACTGGTAAGAGTTATCAGTTGTTTCTCGAACCGTTATAGGCCAGATATCGACATGACTTATCACGTTAACGGGGTCTGACGATACCACCCCTAGACATGATATGCGATATATCAGACGAAGAGACCGGACTGTACGGTAAGTGTTACTTTTAAGCTTCATGGAGAGTATGTACAAGCTTGCTTGTTGATCTTCTAATCGCTCAATACCTGGGTAGCCGTTACGTCCAGCTAGTACCGCTGATGGCTTGTCGGTGACTGATGTGATTATCACCTACTGCTGGCGTATTGACGAATCTTTAAAGTCCCACACAGAAGATTCCTGTTTCAAGCGAAACGATGTAGGGCACATATGAGATATGTGCGGGGGGCCTGATTAAATACGTGTATGTGATACCGTATTCTAATCTCAGGTTATATGTGATAAGAGTTACTTCTGGGAGAGTTTTGCACTTTACAATTAGCTGATCAAGTAGGTGTCTAGAAAAGTGTCAATGGGGTTATGCCTCTAGGAAAATGAGGTTTATTTTAATCAGGTCCATGCGAAAACATGGAGAACCTCCCTCGGAGTACTGACAGTCGGAATACCTACACTGGCCTGGCTGACCGGTTAGCGAACTTGTAGAATGTAATTTATCCGGGCTAATCTTACATTTTAGGTTTGAAGGAAGATTTGATAAAAACAGTGGGAGCCATTCTAATTAGATAAGATAATAACCAATCTAATCTTGCAAAAAGCGCACGCTAATGCATTTCCTTCTTTCTCTCCAGGTAGTAACTAATGTCACGCCTTAATCAAGATAATAATAAGGATGTATTGACCGAACATGCTTATATTGAGCTGGGGAACGTTGGTTCCGTAGGAATAGGGGAATATCAGGATCCCCGCGCCACCCAAACGAAGAATGAGCATGATGATGCATCTTCTTCGGGTATGCTCGTTACTGAGAACTGTTTCTCAGCTTGCTCTATGTCCTGGGTATTAGATACCGGATCAGGATCCCACGTATGTAATTTGTTACATGGGCTAAAGAGAGGTAGAGAACTGGGAAATAGTGATAAATGTCTAACAGTAGTGAATGGTGCAATTATTGCAGCCAAGGCAGTTGGTGAATATCACCTTGTATTACCAACTGGTAATATATTGATTCTGAATGACTATTATTATTATGTACCAAAAATGATGTGTAATATTATATCGGATTCTTTGCTCTCTAAAGAAGGATATAATTTCACATTAGAGGATAATATTATGAACATTTTCCAAAATCAAGTGTTGATTGGGTTTGGTACGTTATGTAACAGTATATACGTTCTGAATCAAACCACAGTTCTAAACTTACAGAACACACACAAGAGGAAAAGTTCAGAAACGAACGAAGCCTACTTGTGGAATTGTAGATTAGGTCATATCAATACGACAAGACTAGCTAACTTACATAAAGATGGATATTTGAATCCGTTCGAATTTACATCTTATGAAACTTGCGTGTCATGTCTCAAAGGTAAAATGACCAAAACTCCGTTTACTAGACACGGAGAAAGAGCTACTGAACTCTTGGGACTAATACATAGTGATGTATGAGGTTCCTCATACTTCATTATATTCACCGATGATCTCTCAAGATACGGACATGTGTTCCTGATGAAATACAAATCTGAATCTTTTGAGAAATTCAAGGAATATAAGAACGAAGTTGAGAACCAGACGGGTAAAATTATTAAAGTCCTTCGATCTGATCGGGGAGGAGAATATTTAAGCACGGAATTCCGAGACTATTTAAAAGAGAATGGGATTCTCTCTCAGCTTACTCCTCCATATACACCACAGCACAACGGAGTATCGGAGCGGAGGAATTGCACCCTATAGGATATGGTGCGCTCTATGATGAGTGTTGCTGAGTTACCTATTTCCTTTTGGGGTCATGCACTTGAGACAGTTGCAGATCTTTTGAATATGGTTCCCACCAAATCCGTGCCTACCACTCCATATGAGATATGGAAAGGAAAGAGACCATGTCTTATTTATGTTAGGATTTGGGGTTGTCCGGCTTATGTGAAAACACAAAATCTGGACGAGCTCGAGGCAAGGTCAATTTTGTGCAAGTTTGTAGGATATCCCAAACATTCATGAGGGTATATCTTCTACTACACTGAGGAACAAAAGGTGTTTGTTTCTCGACATGCCCCCTTTTTAGAAAAGGAATTTCTTCAAGAAGAAATTAGTGGCAATGAGGTAGAACTGGAAGAAGTTCCAGCTACTCAAACTATTACAGACGATTTGGTAGAACCAGAGGATCCAATAGTACCCAACGAACCCCAGCCACTCCGCAGATCTAGTAGGGTTCCTCATACACCTGAGAGATACTGCGGTTTTCTCATAGACGGTGAGAGCGAGGATTGCATCATGGAAGATGATGACCAAACTAGTTTCGAGCAGGCCATCATAAGTGGAGACTCTATGAAATGGCTGGGTGTTATGCGATCCGAGATGGAATCCATGTACACCAATAAAGTATGGACTTTGGAAGTTGCTCCTGAAGGGGTAAAACCCATCGGGAGCAAGTGGGTCTTTAAGAAGAAAATTGGTGTAGATGGAAAAGTTGAGGCTTTCAAAGCTAGACTTATAGAAAAAGGTTTTTGTCAACTTCCTGATGTCGATAATGATGAAACCTTTTCTCTTGTATCTATGCTTAAATCCATCAGGATCCTACTTGCCATTGCTGCATACCATGACTACGAAATCTGGCAGATGGACGTCAAGACCGCTTTTCTAAATGGTGATTTATAAGAGAGCGTGTACATGACACAGCCAGAGAGCTTCATAGACAGTGGGAGCAGCGGAAAGGTGTGCAAGCAGCTTAAATCCATCTACGGATTAAAGTAGGCATCACGGAGCTGGAACATCTATTTTGATGAAGTTGTCAAAGAGTTTGACTTCATCAAAAATGTAGATGAACCGTGTATATACAAGAAGATAGTAGAGAGTAAGGTTGTCTTCCTCGTATTGTACGTGGATGATATACTCTTGATAGGAAACAATATTTCTATGCTACACTCGGTCAAGCTCTTCTTATCACATAAGTTCTCCATAAATGATCTAGGTGATGCCCCCTACATCCTGGGGATAAAGATCTATAGAGATAGATCTAAACGGATGCTGGGATTGTCCCAATCTAGATACATAGACACGATACTAAAGAGGTTTGGTATGGAAGATTCTAAGCGAGGTAACTTACCCGCTTGCTCAGGAATCACTCTCTTCAAAGAGATGTCTCCTAAGACTGATTTGGAGAGGGCTCGCGTGCAAGGGATACCCTATGCTTCGGCAGTCAGTTCAATCATGTATGAGATGTTATGTACCAGACCGGATGTAGCTTACTCACCAAGTGTAGTGAGTAGGTATCAATCAAATCCTGGAAAGAAACACTGGATACCTTTGAAGAACATTCTTAAGTAATTGAGAAGGACTAAAGAAATGTTCTTGGTGTATGGTAATGGTGAACTCCATCTTAAGTAATTGAGAAGGACTAAAGAAATATTCTTGGTGTATGGTAATAGTGAACTCCAGGTGGAGTCCTTTACTGATTCAAGCTTCCACAGTGATAAGGACGACAGTAAGTCGGTCTCAGGTTTTATCTTTACCCTCAATGGAGGGGTGGTATGTTGGAAGAGTTCCAAGCAAGAGACTGTAGCAGACTCGATGATGGAGGCTGAATACATCACTGCCAACGATGCTTCCAAAGAGGCTGTCTGGATGAAGAAGTTCATAGCTGAACTTGGTGTGGTTCCATCAATTGAGCATCCAATACCTATGTATTGTGATAACAATGGAGCTGTGGCTTCCGCCAAGGAACCCCGGTCCCATCAGAGATCCAGACATATTCTTAGACGGTATCACCTGATCAGGGAGATAGTAGATCGCCGGAAAATCGAGGTCAGGAGAGTTCACACGAAGGACAACGTAATGGATCCACTCACGATGGCCCTCCCCCAGACGCAGTTTGAGAGACTTTTTGGGATGTTGGGTATGAGATACTACAACACATGGCCATAGTGCAAGTGGGAGATTGTTAGGAATATATATGCCCTAGAGGCCATTATTGTACATTGATGTATATTATAGTGGATGCTTGGACATATATATAGAGGGCTTTCTTGCTCGACATGTTAGTATTGCTATCTGGTTACTCTTTATCTTAACATGTTGATTTATATTTTTATACTGTCTTTCTCTCACATGTTGATAAAGCCCTTAGGATATGTGCTTGACTACCAGGACTATGATGCGGATCATACTACTGGGACCTGGATAGTCCAAAAGCACACCCTTTAATAGTTCCTAGTCGAGGGTATATCGAGACAGGGCATCGATATTACCAGAGTAGACTAGTGTGTATGTTTTTTGACCCAGTATGGGGGCGATGATTGATCCCATAGTCATTGATGTTTGATATCAAAGATTGTACACAGGTGCTAATTAGAGAATGGGTATACCAAACAGGACTCGCCGAGGACTCCTATTTGATAGTATACCTATCGTTAGATAGCAGCCCTCTGGTGACACCGGTACATGTTATTCTGTAGACCCGAGATCGTCATAAAGTCTTGTGTGGATCCCACTGTGCTTTGATTTCCTCCCTACCATGGCTCAAAGGAGTCATGCAAACATGTAGATTTTGGGTACTGTCCTGAGTTACATGGAGGTAATGTGCGATAAGAGAGGTTTCGTCTCTCCCAGTATTGGGGGTTGATGTTGTGCTATGCTCGATAGGCTATAACTGGAAGTCTCTGGCCAGAGCTACTGTTGAGATTTACTGGTAAGTGTTATCAGTAGTTTCTCGAACCTTTATAGGCCAGACATCGGCATGACTTATCACGTTACTTGGGTCTGACAATTTCCACCCCTAGACATGATATACGACATATCGGGCAAAGAGACCGGACTGTACGATAAGTGTTACTGATAGGCTTCATGGAGAGTGTTCAAATCAGATTTTTGCATTTTTGTACCGTCCATTTTTTATCACATTGCTTATCGGTAGGTACTCTTGAGCCGTGTTTGCTAGTTAATTGCAGGATACTGGTTCTCAGCTCTAAACAGTGAAATTCATGGAAAAGCACGGCAAATTCCGGATTACTGCCAACCACAGATAAAACACGGGTCTCCGCTCTCTATCCGTATGTTGCCGCACACCAGTTTAAGGGACAAAATGGCAAATCGATTGTCATTTTCAAGCACAAAGCACAATGTCAACACAAGATCCAACATGTCTACGCGGAGCTCAAGAAAATCATGGAAAAAGATCCACATCAAATCACTTTTTGATCTGCTGAAAATCTGGAAGAAATGTGAAGGGATTCTGAGAAACATACTATACCACACTGAAGAGAATTGCAAAACAGGAAAACCCACCAAATCCGACAAGCCAACTCACCTATATGGCCGCGGATCCGCGGCCATAGGGCATGTTAGGCCGCGGATCCGCGGCCTCTTTGACTCTTCAACTGAAGATTTTTCAGGGGTAGTTGGATCTTTTCATGAAGGGTCAGAATATGGCCCTAGGGTTTCAGTTTCCTGCTTATAAATAGCCCAGAACTTGCCAAGCCAAAGGTGCTAATTCTTGTATTAGGATTTAGGATATATTTTGTTGTTCTTCTTCCTCTTTTCATCTTTTCTCCATTAGAG
This sequence comes from Agapanthus africanus, assembly GCA_030015575.1. Taxonomy (NCBI): domain Eukaryota; kingdom Viridiplantae; phylum Streptophyta; class Magnoliopsida; order Asparagales; family Amaryllidaceae; genus Agapanthus; species Agapanthus africanus. The sequence continues at coordinate 64,018,284 of JASDDO010000029.1, forward strand.
ATCTTGTAGTGAGCTTTTTATGAGTGAAGGATGAATAAAAGAGTTCTTTTCCTTATCATGCTTGTCTTGTTATTTTGTTAATTATAATTGCTTGTAATTTTCATTTGTTAATCTAGTTGTTGTTATTTGTTGTTGTTTCTTTCTTGTTCTCTTTTTTCTTTATCATTAACAACAATGATGCTTAAGCTTGATCCTTGCCAAGGTGAGGTCTCAAATAGCTAGTTGTAATCTTCTAACCTCTTTCTTTCTATCTTCCTCCTTTTGTTGTATTTTCTTTTTCTTGTAATGGGTGAGTAGTTTTCTTACTTGTTAGGGTAGGATAAGGAAAGTTTGAGAGAAGGAAATCTCTCTCACTCTTTCCTTACCCAACATCTTAATTCGGACTCCCGTTAATTAAACCACAATCCGCTCCCTACGGCACCCTATCCTACATGATAGCGGTGATTCCTTAGTGAGACCGGTTGTGGTTGAAATAACCGGAGGTTAAGGCTAAGAGCCAAGAACGGACGAACAAGCACCAAAAGGAAGAACTTAAGCGTTGGAAAGCCTAGCTTATACTCGCAAGTTCCTTCCTAGTCGTGCTAATCCCCGTTGTTGCCGATTACCGTAACACCGATATTAAGAGTAGCAACGAAAGAAGTGAGCGACTCCTAACTCAAACTTACCTAATCCTAACCCTAACAAGCTCTCTTTATATAACATTTTAGCACATAGTTAATCTCAAACGAACCTGGACATTTGGACTTAACTCGTTAAAGCACATAAAAAAAGATTCCCATCTCCCTGCGGACGACCCGTACTCAACTGGCTAGCTACAAGCGAAACCGTCTTGATTGCGGTAATAAACTAAGCACGAAAAAACTCAACAATCAATTGGCGCCGTTGCCGGGGAGACGGTAGTTTATTTCTTTGTGTAATTTCGGGTTAATTTGTGAATATAACCGAAAAACAAAACAAAAAAATACATTGTAAAAATCATCTTGTTATTTTTGATTAGTTTTTGTGCAAGTGTGCAAGAGAAAAGGAAAGGTCAAGTTCAGTGCCAAAGACGTGGGAAGTTAGACCCATATCTTGCGGCTACACCGCGGGTGATCAAGACGGAACAAACGGTCTACTGAAAGATTCTGGAGCAGATCCAGTAAGAAAATCAAGATTCAGGGGCTTGAAACAAGAAGAGGACACCCAACTTAGCGAAGTCAAGAAAATTGATGGCCCAATCCCACATTCCTGCCGCGGAACCGCGGCTATAGGGCTTGTTGGCCGCGGATCCGCGGTTGTATGCTGCCTTCAGTGAGCAAAAATTTGTTGTAAGTATTTCTTCCTCCTTCCCCACTCCTCTGAACTCCACTGAACTGTGTTTTCTGCAGCATTCTTTGCGCAAACTCTCTTCCCCTTCCAATAAATTATTTTTGTGCAGGATTCTTTGCGCCGCGCTAAAAAAATAAAAAAAATTGATTGCAGTTGATTGTTACTGCTTTGCATATTTTTATCGGACTTTAAGGGGCATGAAACCAATCCAGATTGGGTGGGGATTTCATCACCCTTCCCAGGACCCCAGAAATCACAAAAAGCATATGCATTGACCATTATTTAATTAAAAAATACTAGACTCATCCTTAAGGATGTCGCGCTCAATAGGACAGAAGACTGGTTGTAGGCATCGGCCGTTTATCCTATCCTGACTTTGCGGTGTCTAGGCAAGTGTGTCCAAGGATAGTGGTTACTTAATTAGGACCACTACTTACGTAGTGGGGAGCCTCCTACTTACCTGGCACTTACCTGGCCGCAATTGGCGGAGAAGAGGCGGTTTGAGGTCCTATTTCTAGCCCTTTGGAACAGTTAGGAGCTGTCTAGCTGATCTAGGTGACCCTAGATCTAGGTGTGATTGTGCATATTTTGTCTGTGAATGTTTGAAAGCGTAAGTCCGTACATATTTCTGTAAAGCTCTTTCTAAAAAAATAAAAATAAAAAAAAACACAAAACAAAAACATTTTATAAAAACTTGCCCTTTGTCGCCAGAATCCCATTTTTTCACCCACCTCCCATTGTATTTCTCCATTGACGTTTTCTTACCCTCACCTTCTCCGCTTTGACTACACTAAACTCGTTTAGTGTATGACCGCTTGGACTCGGGACACTAGCGCCCGCCTAGTCCGCGTTACGTTAGTCGCTACCGACTATGCGATCGACTCAGACGTCGAAACTCCTTCCATGCCTCTTTCACCCTTACCTTTGCCGGCCAACTCCGACGTTGACCGGAATTCCGTTCATACATCCTCACCTTCACCATCACCAACCTCTTCTTCTGCGATGTCAGGATTTAATCCAAACATCTCTTTGACTCCCCCGGGATTGATTCCACCTCCTATGGATGCGAATAACCCACAACCACCGCCTGTTGTAGCGCCACAGCGAATCGCGCTCCAGGATCGTTTCAATCCCACCCGCTCTGCACTTCCCACCTGTCTTTCCCTTCCACCGGCCAATGGGGAAAATTTCAAAATTAAGCCCCACTTCATTAACATGCTTCCGAAATTTCATGGGCTTGAATCTGAAGATGCCTATATCTTCATCAACAAGTTCCAAAATGTGTAAGTTCACGGCAGCGCCCCGGCCGTCAATCCGACGCCGGAATGCGGAAACGAAACTTTTACAGAACTTATAAACCGGCACTACCGCGCACTAAAAAACCGGATCGGGCCATTAACCTAATGCTAGCTAACTAGAGAATGGGTAGGAAGCTATACCGAGTGATCCGTGTGCTCCGGTCTTCGGCCTCCACTCCGATCTCCTCGCGGAATCTCCGGTCTTCATTTCCTCGTCGGAACGGGCACCGCATCGCCGGGTTCTTTTACGGGCTCCCACCTCTGGACCGAGGCAACTCGGGCACGAAGTTGGCGAGTCGACGTGCCCAAGGATGTTGTAGGCTAAGTGTAGTAATGTTTGTCTCAAGGGGTATGAAGTTGCTATGATAGAGGTGAAGAATGAACTTTGGAGAGAGGTTGATGAATTTGTGTAGCAAGCAAAAAAATGAGAACAACAAATTTCCCTCTCCATGAAGTGGCCGGCCTCATCAAAAAAAAAAATGAGGATGGGAAAAACTACAAAAGGGTGAGTGTAGGGAAAGCAAAATGGTGACCATAAGCCATGTGAAAATAATGAGGAATAAAGGTCACATCCATTTCTAATCTTATCTTATCTCATTAATGCAAGCCATGATGAAAGAAAAAGCAAAGATGCTATCATAATCTTTCCATTTACAAATAAACCCCCTCCACAAAACTAATTTGCACACTTGCAAATTAGCCCCTCCATCAGAAAAATCCGGACATGAAGGAACAAAGGAAAACTGGCCGAAATGGAATGCAAACTGGCAACTTCAAAAAACTGATCCCGTAATAAATTACAGGAAAACCCCGCGAATGTATATACATACCCGCATTTGTATTCCCACTGAATACAAATGCAAAGAGACAAAATCTACACTGTACAATACTAGGATCTGGCTTAAACGAAAGCCCGCTAGTATTATCTGTCCGATCATGATCCGTGCAATACCGCACGGATAAGATCGAACCCTGCCATATCTCCATACGGCCTCTACAGCGTTTCGCCCAAAACTTGAGAAAACGGTCTGTGGGGGACTCTAAAGGCTCATCAATACTTTGGCTGTGGATTTAACCACTAGCACGTCAGAGGTATTAGCCATACGTGACGGGCTACCAGGTATTGACCAAAAGGGACGTCGATGAGCGAACTCATCCTGACACCCTACTGAGTCTGTCAGTGACAATATCCGTACAGTCCGGTCCGTTCGTCTATGAGCATCGCATGGCGGGCCTACGGGGTTGCTAAAAGTCAGACCCACAAAAGCGGTACAAATCGTGTCGGAGTGTAGCCCAGAACACCCTGAGATACTACTGGAATACCTACCAGTAAATCTCCTGCCTTGGCCAAGGACTTTGTGTAATGGCTCTCCTAGATACAGCGCGACCTCACCCCCAATACCGGGAGAGACGAACCCCTGCAGATCCGCTCACTGCCTCCATGTTGTTCGGGACTGTATCAAACTAAAACCTGTTTGTATAACTCCTTTGAGCGTGGTAGGGTAGTAATCAAAGTACAGTGGGAACTCACACAAGACAAATGATGATCTCAGGTCGATGAACTAACTTGTACACATGTCACCAGGGAACTGCTATCTGACGTCAGGTATAAGACCAAGCATGTTCCCGGCGAGTCCTATCCGGTGTACTCATAACCCATGAGCACCTGTATACATCTTAGGCGAACCAACTGACACCAGTGGCTTGTGAGACCGGCCACCGCCCCTCGTTGGGGTCTCGACTGTATACACTAGTCTACTCTGGAGTATCGATGCCCCGTCTCGAAACTCCCACGACTAGGGACCTTTTAAGGATGTGCTTATAGACCCCAGCTCCCACGTATATGATCGCCCTCATACTGCTGGCAGTCAAGCAAGAATCCTAGGGGCTCTATCAACGCGTAATAGCGACCTGTAAGGCCACCTAAAACAGTACACGATGATAAAGATAAACCAGATAGCATACTATCATCTTGAGTAAGACTGTCCTACCGGTATAGGTCCTCCCTCAATCATTGCAATCACGTGCCTGTGATCCAATAATTGACTCTGAGGGCACTATCTCCAACAATGTCCCACTTGCACTCAAGGCTAATTATTGTGATGTCGCATACTCACACCCTGTGTGATACCGAACACCCAACTCCTCTACTAATCAGTCTCACAAAACCCGTTTACGAAACTATTGCGTTCGAGGAATAGCCTCAGTGAGTGGATCCGCCTTGATGTTTCTTTCTATATCTCTCTATATCTCAAGTTCGCGGAGAAAGCCATCTCCCGAAATCAGCAATACCTGTCTTAGAATATGTCTGGATATCTGATGGGACCTAGTTCATAGATGAACTCCAAATCCAAACTTCTTAGACTGTATCATCAACTGAACTTAATCAGTTTCCTGCACCATGCCTCCCTCAGTATCCGCCTGAACCACTTGTCCAAAATACAGCCCCTCGTCAGAGGGAAAACTATAACTCTGACAGTCACTCTGCCATCCAAGGTCACCTTGGAAGCCTGGAATGATAACTGTCTCCCGAAGGAGGATGCTGTTACCATATCCCTAGAACATTCACTTATGTTCTAAAACTGCTTCCGAATGTTTCTCCAGGATTGGATCAATATCAACTTATTGCATCTCGTGCAAAAACAACATCTGGTGTGGTACTTGACATCTCATAATCAACTCAATTGCCTAAGCAAGTGATATGCCAATCATGCACAGCCCTCTCCCCTTTAGTCTGTAAGACACCTTTAGAGAGGGTGACTCCATCACCTGCAGGTATACTACCGTGCCAGGAGTCGTCCATTCTAAAACACCTTTAGAATGCTGTCTAAGTACCCAGATTGGGAAACCACCCAAATCTAGATCTCAAACCATAGATCTAGTAACCCGAATGTGTAATATTATATCCAAGCCCTATGTGGAGAAACCACTGTGTGACAACCAAAGTATAACCGATCGTAGTATAGGAATTTCACTTCCTACTCTGTGTATGTCATCCAAATACCAGGACATCACACCCTACTACCTTCTTAACAGATCCATCCCCTATTCTGATGAAGTCAAACCTATGACTGTCACATCAGAAATAGATGATCTATCTCTGCTATATCTGCTTTAATCTATAAATAGACATAAGCTACTTGTCCACTATGCTTCCGTTGCTCCCACTGACTACGACAACCCTCTGGCAGAGTCATATACACGTGCACTTCTAAAGCTTGTTTAGAACGACGCTATACTCATCCTCCTGCCGGGTCTCACAGTCTGGAACAACAGCAATGGCAAGTCTGGGTAAATAAGAACCTCCCTCTCACCGTCCTTGAGGCTACTGGAGTACCTCTCGGGTGCTTGAGGTTACCCACCTTATCTGCGGAGTGGCCAATGGAATGTCAAACGAGATTGAATCTTTAGGTTGTTATCAAAACCTCAGTAATCATTTGCGGTTCTGGAATCACTTCCAATTCTGCCATACTCCCACTACTGTTTTCTGAAAAAAAAATCCATTTTTATTAAAACTGAGGCGAGTCAAGAAAATATTACTATTGATCTTCCAGATGGTAGAAAGTCAACCGTCGTCATAGCCTGGGTCAACCCACAAACAGCCATTACAGAAATGTGCCTTGAGTTATCCAGAGTCTGGTTTTAAGCATAAGCCGGACAACTCCCCGTACCTTAACATCGTTAAGATATGAACTGTTCTATATCCAATATAGAAACAGAGGCACTAATTTAATTAAACCAGATTCAAATCATGCAGCTGTCTCCAGTGCATGTCAACTAAATGGAGAGAGGCCGATCAGTATTACTCAACTTAGGAGTGCTTCCATTTATGATTAACCTGAAAGAGAAGCAAGTTCTCTTAATCATTACTATCAACTGAATACCTTACACAAGTATCTACATCTTCGATCACCTTGAAAAATCCCGATATTTGCAACACCTGGTTCTCTACTTTATCCACATACCTAAAACTTCCCAAAACTTGGACCCTGTGTTTCAACGAAACACATGTCTAAGAACCAGAGAAGTCACAGGTAAACAGAATATAGTACGAGGACCAACCCCTCTGTCCTAATGGACACTGGACAACATACAATACTCTGTATAAGTCCCCTTAGTCTAATAACTCATTCCCTGTGTGTCGTAGGTCGAAAACTATACTTATGGTTAAGAAGAATTACACCGCTGTTTAATGCTCCTTACCTAACCATCCACTGATATAGGTAAATGTCATAGACATAATTTCAAAAAGGTATATCTCACTCTATAACAATAGACGTACAGATATATCAATTTGAAATTGGTGCATAGCAACGAATATTCAAAACCAAATATTTGCCGTCCGGCAAACAACCCAGGTGACTTCCTCAAATATCACCAATTACAACGAATCCCGATAGAATGAGGATGATCACCTAATTCCCAATAACTTACTCCCACTCATTATCTGTAAAACCATACAGATGTGAGAAGCAAACCTGGTAAATACATATATTGGAGCAAGTGTCTAATTGGGAAATCAGTTTTCTTTTAACAGTACACAGTGAAACTGAAACATTGAAATGTTTCGATGGGGTATCCCGGTATTCCTAGTAATGCCTATTCCATTATCCAGATCCACAACTGTAACCGTATGTTTCTTTGCCATCTCTCCAAATCCCTTTATATGTCTTTAGTCATTACCTTCTGCACACCCCTTTAGGCTAAATGGTTTTCTTCCTTCCCTACCGTTCGGCACCAGCCTATGGTTTGGAAAAAGACTATCCAATAAGCATAATGGGTGTACTGTCCTAATCCTAGGAGCACTCGCAACCCGAGAGACGGTAAAGATAAAAGACACCTGAATAAACTTTATTCCTATTTCTCCTGAACCAGAATCCATCCCCGAACTGGAACAAGTTCCTTTCGAGTTCGTATATAACCATACGATGGAGTATCCAAATAAACTGTGGATCTTCGTAGTGATACGGAGTGTTCTGGAGAAATACAAAGGTGATATAGGATTGGCGAAGAAATACTTGGTTTGGTCGTGAATAGCAGTCGCAGTTTACTTTGCCCTCTTACTAATCCCTTTATATGTCTTTACTTAATACCTTCTGCACACCTTCGTTAGGCTAATTGGTTTTCTTCATTCCTTACCGTTCGGCACCTGCCTATGGTTTGGAAGAAGACTATCCAATTTGCGTAATAGGTGTACTGTCCTAGTCCAAGGAGTACTCGCAACCTGAGAGAAGGTAAAAGGAAAGGACAACTGAATAGTCCTATTCGTTTTCTCCAGAACCGGAAACCATCCTCGAATAAAGTCCTTCAAGTTCGTATATAACCATACGATGGTTTTATCGAATGGAAGTAGACGATCGTAGTAATATGGGGTGTCCTGGAGAAAAGGGTAAAAGTATGAGTGGCAATGAGGTTTGCAACTCTGACAATCCAAAAGCCAGTGTTTAAGAAGGTTCGGTTAATTTTGGTCACTGAGTCATAGTCAAGGGTCGGGTCTTAGTCGCTTCCAAAGAGAGAGAGAAAAGAAACACTCAGCGTGCACTCTAACCTAGATCAGAATGGTTATCACTTTATCTAATCAGGAAACCTCCTAATGTACCGTCAAACTCTCCTCCAAACCTGAAAGAAGAATTAGTCGGGATCACCCGAGGAGTAAACCAACTCATCAGTGGGAATCGGGATCCAACTATCATCGCATGATAACGTGACGGAATCCGCTCACGTTATCATACTCCATAAGGTATGCGCATATCTGGCAAGTTTCAGTTTCTTTAGAAACTCCCGATGTGGATTTTTGCCCCATGCTCTTATGACCTTGGCGTGAGGTCAAAATATCATAAGTCACATGTCAAGTTCTACCCATCATTATCCAGGTTAATTTGAACCCACCCGTACCTACCTTTGACGTAGGCCAAAATGGCAGTACAACTGTCTCAAACCAACGCATTCTATCTGTGCAACAGATAAATATCCGGCAGCTACCAATCACTATGCCTTGGCGTGAGGTCAAAATACATAGCTTGAATACTACCGAATATTTAACTGAAATGATGGAGGGCTACGAATGGTTTCTGGCGAAAAACCTTTAACGTAATGAACTTGATATCGTTGAAGGAACCAGATAGCTTTATATAAAAATATAGTGACGAAAACCTTTGCTAAAGAGGTCACTCACGGTGAAGGGATCTCGGCTCTTTCCCCGTAGAATGAGGTGCAGGATATTCCAACCGAATACCACGATGCAAAGCAAAAGTAATCGACTATAGTGAAGTTATTACCCTGACGCAAACTTCTATCCAAGGGGTCACTCCCGGTGAAGGGATCTCGGCCCTTGCCTCGTCAGCTGAGGTGCAGGATATTCCAACTGAATACCACTGTGCAAAACAAAAGAGAACGTCCTTGCAATAACAGCTGTTTGAAAATTTTTCCAACAACATCAGAATATGTTTGTTTAGCTTGCATTGATCCGAATCAACGCAGTCCCATCAATTGATCACACCAATAAAGAACGAAAATACGATGTACGTATATGCCATCGGCATTCGCTACTGGGTCCCGTCATCACCCGTTAGGTTACTTAACTAACGACAGAGCGGGGACTGGACTAGCGCGGATGCAAAACATATACAACATCTACTAGTATATATATCAGTATATAATATTCGCTCAAGGCGTGATAAAATGCAACATCACAGAAATGTAATAAGCATCACAGAACAATACAGATATCTGGGATCCCCGGGTTTCATAGAGCCGCTACTGAAACCCAACGTTCCCCTGGTCGTGTGGATAGCCTGTGTAATGAAATCCTAGACCCTACGGGCGCGGCAAGTTACCCGCCAAAACCTGAAGCGAGGCAGCCCCCTTCAACATTGTGAATGGACCACCCAGCACTTCACGGAATCCGGTAACTTGTGCACCCCTCTTTGGGTCAACCTGTACCCCTTATGAGTGCGGCGAATAGCCTGCCAATTCTAGAGTGAAGCCCCCTCCGTCTCAATGCTATGAGATGCGGGCTCGTTGCCCTCTAGAACCCGGCTATCCGTGCACCCCTCTGCGGGGTAATCCTAGTACAGAATTTAAAATATACATACAACGGGTACATCGACCTCAGCCCGGTCGTTCCTCAAAAGAATAATATACAAACAGGCAGTGACGGCAGTCCACATGTCGGACGCTCGTCCCGCAATATCAAATGTACATATACAACCAAACTGTACTACCATTGCATCCAGGCTATCCACCATGACAATCCGCAACATCACAGCACAACACAGAACATCAACGTGAATGTCACGTTTGCAAATCCGTCTAAAAGGGCTATAGCAGTTAGACAAGATTTACCGATCAAATGACATTCACGGTCGCAGATATAATGTAAATACTGTGAACTAACATGTTTAAAATTTTCGATCGACTAAATTTTCCCAAGTGGGCCCCAAGCACAACTGCAGTACTCAAAAATAATCTGGGCCCAAACAGAATATTCCAAAAACCCCTATTTCAAATATAAAGATCACTGTAGAAAAATGGCATTGCGTTGACCCTTGACTGCGGCGGAACCGCGGCCGGAACATAGGTTTGGCCACGGTTCCGCGGTCTTCCTGTAGCATCACAATACCAGATTTCTACAGAATTCTTAAAAACACCTGCTCAGATTTTTGCAACACTCCAAATATTTTCTCGAGCCAAAAAAAATTCGACAGAGAACTGAACCTGAAAATGCGGTGTTTTCGGAAAATCGGTTCGATCGAACTTGTAAACACGTTAGAGCAAGCTAGACTAGGTTAATGGCGTGGCTCTGATACCAATGTAAGTGCACGGCAGCGCCCCGGCCGTAAATCCGACACCGGAATGCGGAAACGAAACTTTTACAGAACTTGTTAACCGGCACTACCGCGCACTAAAAACCCGGATCGGGCCATTAACCTAATACTAGATAACTAGAGAATGGGTAGGAAGATATACCGAGCGATCCGTGTCCTCCGGTTTTCGGCCTCCACTCTGATCTCCTCGCGGAATCTCCGGTCTTCATTTCCTCGTCGGAACGGGCACCACATCGCCGGGTTCTTTTACGGGCTCCCACCTCTGGACCGAGGCAACTCGGGCACGAAGTTGGCGAGTCGACGTGCCCAAGGATGCTGTAGGCTAAGTGTAGTAATGTTTGTCTCAAGGGGTATGAAGTTGCCATGATGGAGGTGAAGAATGAACTTTGGAGAGAGGTTGATGAATTTGTGTAGCAAGCAAAAAAATGAGAACAACAAATTTCCCTCTCCATGAAGTGGCCGGCCTCATCAAAAAAAAATGAGGAGGGGAAAACCTACAAAGGGGTGAGTGTAGGGAAAGCAAAAGGGTGACCATAAGCCATGTGAAGATAATGAGGAATAAAGGTCACATCCATTTCTAATCATAGCTTATCTTATTAATGCAAGCCATGATGAAAGAAAAAGCAAAGATGCTATCATAATCTTTCCATTTACAAATAAACCCCCTCCAAAAAACTAATTTGCACACTTGCAAATTAGCCCCTCCATCAGAAAAATCCGGCCATGAAGGAACAAAGGAAAACTGGCCGAAACGGAATGTAAACTGGCAACTTCAAAAAACTGATCCCGTAATAAATTACAGGAAAACCCCGCGACTGTATATACATACCCGCATTTGTATTCCCACTGAATACAAATGCAAAGAGACAAAATATACACTGTACAATACTAGGATCTGGCTTAAACCAAAGCCCGCTAGTATTATCTGTCCAATCATGATCCGTGCAATACCGCACGGATAAGATCGACCCCTGCCATATCTCCATACGGCCTCTACAGCGTTTCTCCCGAAACTTGAGAAAACGGTCTGTGGGGGACTCTGAAGACATATCAATACTTTGGCTGTGGATTTAACCACTAGCACGTCAGAGGTATTAGCCATACGTGACGGGCTACCAGGTATTGACCAAAAGGGACGTCGATGAGCGAACTCATCCTGACACCCTACTGAGCCTGTCAGTGACAATATCCGTACAGTCCGGTCCGTTCGTCTCTGAGCATCGCATGGTAGGCCTAGGGGATTGGTAAAAGTCAGACCCCCAAAAGTGGTACAAGTCGTGTCGGAGTGTAGCCCAGAACACCCTGAGATACAACTGGAATACCTACCAGTAAATCTCCTGCCTTGGCCAAGGACTTCGTGTAATGGCTCTCCTAGACACAGCGCGACCTCACCCCCAATACCGGGAGAGACGAACCCCTGCAGATCCGCTCACTGCCTCCATGTGGCTCGGGACTGTACCTAACTAAAACCTGTTTGCATAACTCCTTTGAGCTTGGTAGGGTAGTAATCAAAGTACAGTGGGAACTCACACGAGACAAATGACGATCTCAGGTCGATGAACTATCCTGTACACATGTCACCAGGGAACTGCTATCTGACGTCAGGTATAAGACCAACTAGCATGTTCCCGGCGAGTCCTATCCGGTGTACTCATAACCCAATGAGCACCTGTATACATCTTAGGCGAACCAACTGACACCAGTGGCTTATGAGACCTGCCACCGCCCCTCGTCGGGGTCTCAACTGTATACACTAGTCTACTCTAGAGTATCGATGCCCTGTCTCGAAACTCCCACGACTAGGGACCTTTTAAGGATGTGCTTATAGACCCCAGCTCCCACGTATATGATCGCCCTCATACTGCTGGCAGTCAAGCATGAATGCTAGGGGCTCTATCAACGTGTAATAGCGACCTGTAAGGTCACCTAAAATAATACACGATGATAAAGATAAACCAGATAGCATACTATCAACTTGAGTAAGACTGTCCTACCGGTATAGGTCCTCCCTCAATCATTGCAATCACGTGCCTGTGATCCAATAATTGACTCTGAGGGCACTATCTCCAACAAAATGTTTATGCCATGATGAAAACTACCCTGCTGTCAGACGATGCTATACGGCTACGGGTCATTCCGTTCACCTTGTGCGATCTTGCTGAAAAGTGGCTGTATAGCACTGCTTCCCACTCCATAACCAGTTGGGACGAGTTTGTGAAAGTGTTTCTCAAGAAATTCCATCCGGATCATAAAACCGCGAGGATCCGTAACGAAATCAACCAATTCTCCCAGCTTCCTACTGAACCCTTTTGGAACTGCTTTGACCGGTATAAAGACCTTCTTGTTCAGTGCCCTCACCACGGTATTGAGAAATGGCAACTTTGCCAAACTTTATACGAGGGCCTGAACCCAGCAACCAAGCAGTTGTTGGAAACCATTTGTCAAGGCCACTTCCTGTCCAAATCTGACGAGGAAGCATGGCAATTCTTCGACCACCTTGCGGAACAAACGCTTCAATGGGAGAGCACTAGACCAACTTCTTCTTCTTCTTCCTCCACTTCTACTGGTCAATCTAGGGTAGATATTCACCAACTCGATGTCTATATTGCAATGAAAGCTGAAATGACTGCAATAACGAGAAAATTTGAAGTGATAGAGAGCAAATTTTCATCTCCTGCTCCTGCCCCTGTTCCTCCCCTTCGTACCATTTGTGCTTGTTGTTCCGATCCTTCTCACTTAACCGAAGAGTGTCCTTACAATCCACCATCTTAAGGACAGGATCAGGTTAATGCTGCATTTCAGCAAAGACCGAGAAATGATCCATACTTTTCCACCTACAATCTCGGTTGGAGGAACCACGCCAATTTCGCCTGGAATCAGAACCAGCATCAATTCCAAGGCAACAATTTCCAGAGGCCCCCTCCTCCACAACAACAAGCGGAACAACAAACTCAACATCAATTTCAGCAGCCCTTCCAACCCCAACCTTTTCAAAATCAGACGAACAACTTTGCACCCAAAAATTCTTTTCCCCAAAACAACTTTGTTCTGTCAAACAACGATAAGGTTTCCTCGCTCGAACGAAGTCTGGAGGCGTTTGTAAAGCAATCAACTCAGTCCACCGCCAACATCCAGTCTTCCATTCAGTCCTTGGTGCAACACACTGCCGCTCATGGGCAAAGCATTAAAACCATCGAAGCCCAGATAGCACAACTGAATGAGGCCATAAGCGAGCGAGAGAAGGGGAAGCTTCCATCCCAGCCACTCCCAAATCCCGGTCACCCACATAATGTACATGTTGCTCTTGAACAACAGAACCATAATGTGAGGCCGTGACTACATTGAGATCGGGAAGGATGCTGCAAAACAGTATTGGCACTCGGATCGACGATGACACCCCGGTCGCTTCTTCTTCTTCTTCTTCTTCTTCTCCATCTTCTGAGCCTATTCTCCATTCTTTAAAAGGCTCTTCCTCTTCTTCTGCTCTAAACGGACCCATTTCTCACTCCACGAAAACACCAGCTCTGGGATCCGTTCCAACTCCACAATCTCCTCCACAAGCATTGGAATCAACCAATTTTAAAAACGTCCCATTTCCAAACCGGTTGAGGTCCAATAAACAAAATCCACAATTGGTGAAGATTCTGGAGTTGTTTAAGCAGGTTAACATCAACATTCCCCTTTTAGATGCTGTCCAACAAGTCTCTTCCTACGCGAAAATATTAAAGGACTTGTGCACGAAAAAGATGAAATCTCAGGTACCCAAGAAAGTTTTCTTGGCTAGTGCTGTGAGTGATGCTCTTACCCAATCTTTACCTCAAAATCGGAAGGACCCTTGCTGTCCTATGATTTCTATTACCATTAGGGATAAGAACATCAACCGCGCACTATTAGATCTTGGTGCCAGTATTAACCTGCTTCCGTACTCAGTATATGAGCAACTAGGTGTAGGAGAGCTGAAACCTACACACTGCACTCTCCAAATGGCCGACCGATCAATCACCCATCCTAGGGGTGAGCTAAAGGATGTGTTAATTAAGGTTGGGGACTTCATATTCTCCGTTGACTTCATTGTTTTAGACACACGACCTGTAGCTAACCCCCGGAATCAAATTCTGGTGATACTCGGTCGCCCATTCCTTGCAACCTCAAATGCTGTGATCAATTGTCGAAATGGTTCGATGAACCTATCTTTTGGAAACATGACAATTGAACTCAACATTTTTAGGTTGGGGAATCAGCCCTCCGAACCTAATGCTCATATACTAGACGTTTGCTCAGTCCAGGAGATTACCCCAGAGGAGTGTGAATTCGAGGAGTTTTTGTTCGATCACGACAACCTTAACGCCACTAGTGCGTTCCTCTTCGAATCTGTTGCTGCTTCTGCACCCGACAATGAATACGAGTGTTTCACTTTCTCGAACGATCTTAGCCAGTCACCAACCGAGTTTGAATCCTTCGAATTTCCGGATGAGTTACCTGAACCATCCTACTCGGTCGCTTACACTCATTTTGAAGCTTTGCTGGAATCCTTTGAGTTCGAGACCTTTTCACCAATCTTGCCTTCAATCGTTTCACCTCCAACGCTCGAACTCAAGCCTTTGCCGTCTCACCTTAAGTACGCTTACTTGGGTGAGAACGAGACCCTCCCTGTTATCATCTCGGCTTCTCTAGCTCCAGAGCAAGAGAGAGCCCTTCTTGCGGTCTTGCACAGCAATAGGCAAGCTTTTGGCTGGTCAATGGCGGAGATCAAGGGGATTAGTCCCCTGATCGTTGAACATCACACTCATCTGATGGATGACGCCAAACCAGCCAGGGATCCACAAAGGCGACTCAACCCAGTCATGAAGGAGGCTGTAAAAAAGGAGATCGTAAAATGTCTGGAAAGTGTTATCATTTACCCTATCTCTGATAGCCAGTGGGTTAGCCCCATTCATGTTGTCCCCAAGAAGTCAGGCATAACGGTCATAACCAACGAGGAGAACGAGTTAATCCCTACTCGCACCCAGACTGGGTGGCGAGTATGCATCGATTACAGAAAACTCAACGCCGCAACGCGGAAAGTCCACTTTCCGCTACCTTTCATTGACCAGATGCTTGAGCGATTGGCCGGACACGAGTACTACTGCTTTCTTGATGGCTACTCCGGCTATAATCAAATTCCCATCGCCGAAAAAGACCAAGACAAGACAACATTCACTTGTCCTTTCGGCACATTTGCATATCGTCGCATGCCCTTTAGATTATGCAATGCGCCCGCTACCTTCCAGCGGTGTATGATGGGAATCTTCTCAGACATGGTGGAAAAATTCTTGGAGATCTTCATGGACGATTTCTCCATTTTCGGCGATTCCTTTGATGAGTGTTTGCTGCATCTTGACGCTGTCCTTACCCGGTGTAAGGACAAGAATCTCACTTTGAACTGGGAGAAGTGCCACTTCATGGTGCGCGAAGGTATTGTCTTAGGACATATCATCTCGCAAAATGGCATTGAGGTAGATAAAGCAAAGATTGAAGTCATTTCCAATCTCTCTCCTCCCCGATACGTCAGAGATATCCGAGCCTTCCTTGGCCATGCCGGTTTCTATAGACGGTTCATCAAGGACTTTAGCAAGATTGCTAGTCCCTTGACTCTTTTGCTGGCCAAGGACACGCCATTCGACTTGAACTCGAGCTATGTAACTGCGTTCGAGTCATTAAAAAGCTCACTCACTTTTGCTCCCGTTCTTTCTTCTCTTGACTGGACACACCCATTTGAGATTATGTGCGATGCATCCGACTTTGCCATCGGTGTTGTCCTTGGACAACACATCAACAAGATGCCGCACGTAATCTATTATGCTAGCCGAACCCTGAACGACGCCCAACTGAATTATACAACAACTGAGAAGGAATTCTTGGCTGTTGTATTTGCTTTAGAAAAGTTCAGGCCCTACCTCATCGACTCTCCAGTCATTGTCTACACAGACCATTCTGCTCTGCGCCATCTTTTTGGGAAGAAAGATGCAAAATCTCGGCTGATACGTTGGATCCTCTTGCTTCAAGAGTTTGACCTTGTCATCAAAGACAAAAGAGGATGTGAGAACGTAGTCGCCGACCATCTATCACGACTTCCTTCTTCGCCGTCGCTTCAAATTCCGATCAACGACGTTTTTCCGGATGAACGACTCTTGACAGTATCTTGCGAACCCTGGTTCGCAGATATTGTGAACTATTTGGCCACAGGATTACTACCGACTGAATGGTCAAGTCAGGACAGTCTTCGATTCTTATCCCAAGTAAAACACTTTTACTGGGACGAACCCTATCTGTTCAAGTACTGTCCCGACCAGATTATTCGTCGGTGTGTCCCTGATGATGAATTTAAGAGTGTGCTGTCGTTTTGCCACGATCAAGCATGTGGCGGGCATTTTGGCCCCAGAAAGACAGCTGAGAAGATCTCGCAGTATGGTTTCTACTGGCCACAACTCTTCAAAGACGCTCATGACTACTGCAGGACTTGCTCCCGGTGCCAACACTTGGGCAGGGTATCCAGGAGAAATGAGATGCCGCTCCAACCAATCATGGTTGTGGAGATTTTCGATGTTTGGGGGATCGATTTCATGGGGCCGTTTCCCAGCTCTTTTGGGAACTTGTACATTTTTCTTGCTGTTGCTTATGTCTCTAAGTGGGTCGAGGCTGTGCCCAGCCGGACTAGTTGTCGTTAGATTTCTTAAGGAAAACATTCTCTCCCCGTTTGGGCACCCCCGAGCGATCATTAGCGACAATGGAACTCATTTCTGCAATAAGACTTTCGAGACCTTGATGCAGAAATATTCCATTAATCATAAGCTATCTACGCCCTACCACCCCCAAACCTGTGGGCAAGCCGAAGTTTCAAATCGGCAAATCAAGCAGATACTGGGGAAGACGGTTTCCAAGAACCGTAAGGATTGGTCGTTGAAACTCACTGATGCCCTTTGGGCATTTCGAACTTCTTATAAGACTGATCTTGGCATGTCTCCCTATCGGCTTGTTTACGGAAAGGCTTGCCACCTCCCTGGGGAAATAGAGCATCGCGCATTTTGGGCGATAAAGGAGCTGAATCTATCTCTCGAAGATGCGGGCAGCCATCGGAAGCTGCAGTTGAACGAATTGAGCGAGCTTCGGAATGAGGCTTACGAAAAGGCGGCTGTCGTTAAGAACCGAACGAAGGAGTTTCACGATAAACACGTTTTGCGCAAAACATTCATACCTGGTCAACAGGTACTGCTTTACGACTCCCGGCTGCATTTCCATCCAGGTAAGCTCAGATCTCGCTGGAAAGGGCCATATTTTGTGCGGAATGTGTATCCGCATGGCGCTGTGGATTTGGAGAACCCAAAGGACGGTTCATTTTTCAAAGTAAACCGACACAGACTAAAACCGTACCGTAGCGCCGAACCAACAGAGGAGCTCCTGGTCTTACAGGAGCCGATTTACCTTGCATAATCTTCCTCTGCCTACCACCAAACTTCGGTTATCCAGCCAAAACAGTGGACACTGTTTCAAATAAGTTTGGGGGTTTGTATGTACAATTTTGTATATATTTGTGGATATTCTTGTCCGGTGCATATCCATTTTTATTATTTTTCTTCAAAAAACATAAAAAAAACATAAAATATTATGTATATCTAACCGACAATTTTGACCCTTCAATGATTTCTTCATGCAATGATAGTGAGGACACTGTCCAGTTTAAGTTTGGGGGTTCGATCGGTACGCATTTCTAACCTTCGCATTCATATGTATATTTTGCATCTGCATACTAAAATCCATAAAATCCATAAAAATGGAATTTTTTTCTAAAAACATAAAAACTTTTTTGTCAGGTTAGCTAGTGGGAGAACTCAGATTCAACATTTTGACGGTTTTGTTTGATAAAATAAGAATAACTAAATATTATTTTTAGATTTTGAAAACCTGAAAGATAACTCTCCTTTGAAGTTAACTATAGCTGATATACGTCTTTACATCACACTACACGTGTCATGAGTTTTGAAAATTAGATGACAAGTCTATTATTTCTAAAAACTTTTAAATGGATAAATTATTTTTTGAGGATCAAATAGGTTTGTTCTGAAATAAGTAATATCAAGAATTGTTTATGAAGTGAAGCGAATATGAAGGAATGTTATTGATGCCTTAATTGGAACTAATTCTGAAAAATAACCTATCTGGAACGTGATTAGAATGATTACACACCGAACCCACTAAACACGTCTTTTATCCAAAAAAATAATTGAACTGCCGGTTATATCTCCGTTCGCTTTGAATCATCATGATTTTCACGCTAAATTGTCTTTTGTTTTTGGGCCTAGGTAACTTGAGTAATTAAGTCCGCTGGCGTGTCTCTACTCCTAATGCCCTAAAGCCAACTGGTTTGGGTGCATTGGCCCAAAGCTCGTTAAGAAGCCTAGAAAGTCCAGATTAAAAAAAAGTCAAGCAAGTGTTCTCTCCGAGTTAAAATTCCTAACGGTTCTTTGCATGAGAATAATCTTGACAAAAGACAGGTTTTATAAAAAAGTATTTCAAGCGGAGATATGAAGGTTTTATTTTATGATAAAGACTATTGCACGTTCACAGAGGTGTGTATGAAATGAAAACAAGAAAAAGGTGTAGTGAAAAATAAGACCTAGTTTCTTGTTATGGAAGATAGAAATTCTGAAATTAAAACCTTAGTGGAAAACGAAACTAGAAAAATACTTAACTCTTTATAAAAATTATGTGATCCTTTTAAAATTTTTATCTGGGTTTTATTTTGTGACATGATGACTTTAATCGATCCTTCTGGAACTTAACGACACTATTTGCACTCCACGTAAAGACATATAAAATCTTAAGTTAATTGAGAAGCGAGGTGTGAAAAATAAAGGTTCGATAGTCTAGACTTAGGATAATAGAATTGTTATTTTTTTAAAACAAAACCTTAGGGTTTGAATCATAGTTATTTTGCAAAACTAGCTTGACCGGATTTTGTGGGTCGTATCCGCTCAAAACCCTCAGGAGACAACACTCCTCCTACTAGGGACACCTAGAGGTTTAACGGCTTGTTGAACATGCTCAGTGCAATCGTGTTCCCTGCGAAAGTGAGGTTAGGAATTTTTGTGAATAAATTGGCTTTGCTCGGGACGAGCAAATGATAAGTTTGGGGGCATTTGTTCAGATCAGATTTTTCCATTTTTATACCGCCCATTTTTTATCACATTGCTTATCGGTAGGTACTCTTGAGCCGTGTTTGCTAGTTAATTGCAGGATACTGGTTCTCAGCTCTAAACAGTGAAATTCATGGAAAAGCACGACAAATTCCGGATTACTGCCAACCACAGATAAAACACGGGTCTCCGCTCTCTATCCGTATGTTGCCGCACACCAGTTTAAGGGACAAAATGGCAAATCGATTATCATTTTCATGCACAAAGCATAATGTCAACACAAGATCCAACATGTCTACACGGAGCTCAAGAAAATCATGGCAAAAGATCCACATCAAAACACCTTTTGATCTACTGAAAATCTGGAAGAAATGTGAAGGGATTCTGAGAAACATACTATACCACACTGAAGAGAACTGCAAAACAGGAAAACCCACCAAATCCGACAAGCCAACTCACCTATATGGCCGCGGATCCGCGGCCACAGGGCATGTTAGGCCGCGGATCCGCGGCCTCTTTGACTCTTCAACTGAAGATTTTTCAGGGGTAGTTGGGTCTTTTTATAAAGGGTCAGAATGTGGCCTTAGGGTTTCAGTTTCCTGCCTATAAATAGCCCAGAACATGCCAAGCCAAAGGTGCTAATTCTTGTATTAGGATTTAGGATATATTTTGTTGTTCTTCTTGCTCTTTTCATCTTTTCTCCATTAGAGATCTTGCAATGAGCTTTTTATGAGTGAAGGATGAATAAAAGAGTTCTTTTCCTTATCATGCTTGTCTTGTTATTTTGTTAATTATAATTGCTTGTAATTTTCATTTTTTAATCTAGTTGTTGTTATTTGTTGTTGTTTCTTTCTTGTTCTCTTTTTTCTTTATCATTAACAACAATGACGCTTAAGCTTGATCCTTGCCAAGGTGAGGTCTCAATTAGCTAGTTGTAATCTTCAAACCTCTTTTTTTTTGTCTTCCTCCTTTTGTTGTATTTTCTTTTTCTTGTAATGGGTGAGTCGTTTTCTTACTTGTTAGGGTAGGATAAGGAAAGTTTGAGAGAAGGAAATCTCTCTCACTCTTTCCTTGCCCAACATCTTAATTCGGACTCCCGTTAATTAAACCACAATCCTCTCCCTACGGCACCCTATCCTAAATGATAGCGGTGATTCCTTAGTAAGACCGGTTGTGGTTGAATTAACCGGAGGTTAAGGCTAAGAGCCAAGAACGGACGGACAAGCACCAAAAGGAAGAACTTAAGCGTTGGAAAGCCTAGCTTATACTCGCAAGTTCCTTCCTAGTCGTGCTAATCCCCGTTGTTGCCGATTACCGTAACACCAATATTAAGAGTGGCAACGAAAGAAGTGAGCGGCTCCTAACTCAAACTAACCTAATCCTAACCCTAACAAGCTCTCTTTATATAACATTTTAGCACATGTTAATCTCAAACAAACCTGGACATTTGGACTTAACTCGTTAAAGCACATAGAAAAAGATTCCCATCTCCCCGTGGACGATCCGTACTCAACCGGCTAGCTACAAGCGAAACCGTCTTGATTGCGGTAATAACTAAGCACGCAAAAACTCAACAATCAGAGAGTATGGACAAGCTTGCTTGTTGATCTTCTAATTGCTCAATACCTGGGTAGTCGTTACGTCCAGCTAGTACCACTGACGTCTTGTGGGTGACTAATATGATCGTCACCTACTGTTGGCATATTGACGATTCTTTAGAGTTCTACACAGAAGATTCCTGGTTCAAGCGAAACGAAGTAGGCAACATATGTTGATATGTGCGGGGGGCCTGATTAAACACGAGTATGTGATACCGTATTGTAATCTGGCACTTATCTGTTATCAAGTTGGTTATATATGATATAACCGGATTATCGAGTCAAGTATTGATTTGATAATGTGATATACAGATAAATGATATTAGTCGGTTATATGTGATATAACCGGATTATTAAATCAAGTGTTGATTTAATATGATATATATTATATTTGATATAATTATATCTTAACTAATATTATTGCTCACTAATTATTTTCTTAACATAATATATAAATATATATATATATATATATATATATATATATATTTGTGTGTGTGTGTGTGTAGCATGGTTGCATTTTCTATTTTTGTGAAAAATAGAAATGAAGTGGAAAATGAGAGCATGGTTTCAAGTATGGCATTTATATTTGTTTATTAATGTTGACTCACTTTTCAAGCATGGTTGCAATTTATTATTGCAATTTTATTCCATGCTTCAATAAGTGAGGTAAAAGGTGTGCCATTATCAAGACTTAGGTTTTTCTTGAGTTCATTTTCTTCACATGAGCTCTTGAGCTCTCTTGCTCTCTTCTTCTTCCTCCTCTAATTGCTTCAAAATCCTACCCTTCACATGTGATGTGAACCATGGATTTTTGAATATATTAGTGAGCAAACTAACACCCATACTTCACCATCCTACACTTGATTAGCAATCATGTGTAGTGTGTTTCTTTTACTAAAGATAGTTTAGTGAAGAGGCAGCTTGACCTAGAGGGACTTCGGGTGGATCGTCTTCGGCGCGAAGATCATGGAGGAGGCTTGTTCAAACTCGAAGAGGAGCCTAGTGGAGTCACGTGGACTACATCCCAGAGCTTTAGAAGAGAAGGACACGGTCATCAAAGTTTGTAGCTATCTTTCCTTCTCTTTATCTTTGATATCATCATAAGTAAACCCTAATATTCTAGTTAAAGATCTTGTTAATCTAACTTAGCACCTAAAAATTTTGAATTCTGCATGTTTGATGCTACTTAAATCTCATGGTGGTGCTAGGGTAGACTTTCATATATCACCTACAGCAGTATACAGGTGCTCACTGGAGCTGAGTGCACTATACGGACTCGTCGAGAACTTCTAGATGGTATTAAATCTATCGTCATATGGAAGTTCTCGAGTGGCATTAGTACAGGTTAGTCTTTTGACCTGAGATCGTCATTTGTCTCGTGTGAGTTCCCACTGTACTTTGATTACTACCCTATGCTCAAAGGAGTCATGCAAACAGGTTTTAGTTGGGTACAGTTCCGAGCCACATGGAGGCAGTGAGCGATTGTCAGGGATTCATCTCTCCTGATATTAGAGCTGTGTTCGGTTAGATATCACCCAAAATCCATGGCCACGGTTGATGAAGTTTACTGATATGAGTTCTATAGTTTCTCGGTTGGTGATGAGCTTGACTCCGACACGACTTATTCGATTATTAGGGGTCTGATGTTTCCACACCCTAGACCCGGTATGCGATACTCTCAGACGAAGAAAACTGGACTGTATGGAGATTGTCACATTCAGGCTCAGTAGGGTATGGACGGACTTGATTGTCGACCACCCTTTCGACAGATATCTGGGCAGCCGTTACGTACAGGTAGTGCCGCCGACGTACTTATGGTTTTTGGATTTATCCAGTAAATCACCGCCGGCGTATTGTCAAGTCTTTAGAGTCCCACATAGAGGGTTTTCCTAGTTCAGGCGATATGATGTAGATGACGTATGTTGGTGCATACAAGGTGTCTGATTAAATACGTGTATAGGCTACACAGACTTTAATCAGACGGTTGATAATACTAGCGGCTTAGGATTAAGCCGGATTATTAAATCAGATTTTGATTTAATAATTTGTATATATATTAATATCTATATTCTAGAATTATTGTTTCACTGTTCATTTTCTCTCTTGGCTACTCGTATTTTTTTGTACGAATACGCGTATATGTATTTCGATACGTATACAGGGTTCTATTATGTATTTCTACAGAATTTGTTCAAGAAAATGGACACTTCATTTCTTGATTTTCCTTTAAAGAAAATCAAGAATGAGGTGGAGGATGAGGTGTTAAAAATCATGGTAGAGAGGGATGGCCTTGCTTATTATATTATATAATCATTTGGATTTATTATTGTGGCATGGTTGCAAAAATCAAGCCATTCTTTTCTATGCTTGCTAGTTTTTTCCTACAACAAAAGACTTAGCCATTTTCCATGGCTTCTTCTTCTTCACCTCCTCCTTCTAGGTAGCACACTTGAGCTTAGAAAAGAGGGAAAAAGATAGTGAGAATATTCCTACATCCCAACTCTCCATTCGTAGCGAGCTTGGAGCGTCGGTCGTTTCACTAGGTGAAGCCGGAGCTTTGATCGGTTTCCCTCAGTTGGATCTTCTTCGGCATAGGCGGTCGCCACTCAAGCACGATCCGGAGAGCATATACAGAGCTTGGAGGGGTCTGCCATGATTGGGTGGACATGCGTCGAAGGTAGTATTCCGTATCTTTGAATGCTTGGTTTGCTAGTTTAGCCGTTTGGATCGATTCTTGGTTCGGGGTTCCTTCGTGTTTGCCTGAAATTTTTGTTCGCCATTCACGTCTCCGCTGCGCCGCGGGCACTAGGTATCCTTACAAACTACATATGATAATTTGGTAGAACCGAAGGAATCAATAGTCCCCAACAAATCTCAGCCACTCCACAGATCAAGTAGGGTTTCTCACCCACCTGAGAGATACTACGGTTTTCTCATAGACGGTGGGAGCGAGGATTGTATCATGGAAGATAATGACCCAACTAGTTGACTTTATGAAATAGCTGGATGCTATGCGATCTGAGATGGAATCCATGTACACCAACAAAGTATGGACTTTGGAAGTTGCTCTTGAAGGGGTAAAACCCATTGGGTGCGAGTAGATCTTCAAGAAGAAGATTGGTGTAGATGGAAAGGTTGAGACTTTCAAATCTAGACTCGTAGCAAATGATTTTCATCAACGATCAGGTGTCGACTATGATGAGACCTTTTCTTCAGTGGCTATGCTTAAGTCCATCAGGATCCTACTTGTCATTACTGCATACCATGACTATGAAATCTGGCAGATAGAGTCAAAACCGGTTTTCTAAATGGTGATTTAGAAGAGAGCGTGTATATGACATAGCCAGAAGGCTTCGTAGACAGTGGGAGTAGTGGAAAAGTGTGCAAGCTGCTAAAATCAATCTACAGATTAAACCAGGCGTTACGAAGTTGGAACATCTGTTTTGATGTAGCAGTCAAAAAGTTTGACTTCATCAAAAACGTAGATGAACCCTATATATATATATATATATAAAAGGTAGTAGAGAGTAAGATCGTATTCCTCGTAATGTACATGGATAACATACTTTTGATAGGAAATGATGTTCCCATGTTGCACTCGGTCAAACTCTTCCTATCACAAAAGTTCTCCATGAAAGATCTGGGTGATGCCTCCTACATCCTAGGGATAAAGATCTATAGGGATAGATCTAAAAAGATGTTGGGATTGTCCCAATCTAGGTACATAGACACCATACTAAAGAGGTTTAGTATAAAAGATTCCAAGCGTGGTAACTTATCCGCTTGTTCAGGAATCACTCTCTCCAAAGAGATGTCTCCCAAGACTGATTTGGAATGGGTTCGCATGAAAGTCATACCCTTTGCTTCTGCAGTTGGGTATATCATGTACGCGATGTTGTGCACCAGACCGGATGTAGCTTACTCACTTAGTATGGTAAGTAGGTATTGTTAAGAATATGTATGCCCTAGAGGCTATTATTGTATGATTTAGTGGATACTTGGACGTATATATAGAGGACTTTGTTACTCGACATGATAGTATGCTATCTGGTTGCCTTTATCTTAACATGTTCACTGGTATTATTATACTGTCTCTCGTATACATGTTGATAAAGCCCTTAGGATGTTGGCTTGACTACCAGGACTATAATGCAGATCATACTACTGGGACCTGGGTAGTCCACAAGCACATCCTTCAATTGTTCCTAGTCGAGGGAATATCGAGACATGGCAACGATATTCCAGAGTAAACTAGTGTGTACGTTTCTTAACCTTATATGGGGGCGATGGTTGATCCCATAACCATTGATGTTTGACATCAAAGATTGTACACAGGTGCTCATTAGAGAATTGGTACACTGAACAGGACTCGCCGAGAACTCCTTGATGGTACTATACCTATCGTCAGATAGCAGTTCTCTGGTGACACTGGTACAGGTTAGTCTGTAGACCCGAGATCGTCATAGAGACTTGTGTGGTTCCCATTGTGCTTTGATTTCCTCCCTACCACGGCTCTAAGGAGTCATGCAAACAAGTGGATTTTAGGTAGTCCCGAGTCACATGGAGGCAATGAACGATAGGAGGGGTTTCGTCTCTCCCGGATAGGGAGTTGATGTTGCGCTATGCTCGATTGGCTATAACAGGAAGTCCCTGGCCAGGGCTGTTAATGATATTTACTGGTAAGAGTTATCATTAGTTTGTCGTACAGTTATAGGCCACACATCTGTATGACTTATCAAGTTATTGGGGTCTGACGATTCCACCCCCAGACTCGATATGCTCATATCAGACGATGAGACCGGACTGTACGATAAGTGCTACTTATAGGCTTCATGAGATTTTGGACAAGCTTGCTTGTTAATCTTCTAATCGCTCAATACCTGGGTAGCCGTTACTTCCAGCTAGTACCGCTGACGGCTTGTGGGTAACTGATGTGATCATTACCTACTTCTGGCATATTGACGAGTCTTTAGAGTCCCACACAGAAGTTTCCTAGTTCAAGCGAAAAGAAGCAGGGCACATATGCTGATATGTGCGGGGGCCTGATTAAATACGAGTATGTAATACCGTATTCTAATCTGGCGGATATTTGTTATCGGTTAGGTTATATGTGATATAACCGGATTAATGAATCAAGTGTTGATTTGATAATATGATATACAGATAAATGATATTTTTCGGTTATATGTGATATGACCGGATTATTAAATCAAGTGTTGATTTAATAATATGATATATATTTATATTTGATATAATTATATATTAAATAATATTATTGCTCACTAATTATATTTGCTTATCTTTATATATATTTTAATCTATATGTGATATATATATATATATATATTATATGAAGCATGGTTGATTTTCTATTTTTAGAAAATAGAAAAAGAGGTGAAAAATGGGGAGACTTTTGTGAAGGGGTGAAGCATGGCTTTTCTTTATATTTTAATGGTTTGGATCTATTATTGAAGTACTGTTTAATTTTATATTGAATTGAATTCCATGCTTCAATTATAGAGTTCATTTTTAGTGAAGCCATTCTACACTTGATAGTTTAGTTAGTTCTTTTTCCTCACTTGAGCTCATATAATGAATTCTCCTCTGTAGCTCTCTTCCTCTTCTTCCTCGCCTCTTCCAAGCCCAATCCCTTACATGAGTTGTGAAACCTTGAGCTTGTGAGAACCCTAGTGAGCAAACAAAACCCCTACTTCACCATCCTACACTTGATTAGAAATTAAGTGTAGTGTGTTTACTTCACTAAATAGTTTAGTGAAGAGGTAGCTTGGATTAGCGGAGCTTCAGGTGGATCATCTTCGGCACGAAGATCACAAAGGAAGCTCGATCCAACTTCAAGTAGAACCTCGTGGAGCCGCGTGGACTACTACACGGAGCTTGAGAAGAGAAGGACTCCGTGTAGCGTCCTGAAATGTCGTTTTGATGTTTTCCTGAAATTCGGTGAAAATTCGGTATTTTTCCGAAAACCGTCTTTCTCGATATTTTGCAGTTTAGGGCTAATTATACCTAAATTGGATAGGTAATTACTTGTTTTTAGTAGCTAATAAGTTAATTATGAAATTCTGGTCATTTAAAAAATTTTCCCTATTTTTCAATTTATAAAAATTTGTTAAAAATCAAAATAAATTTCTTTTGTAAAACCCCTCTCTCTTTTCCCTCAGCCCTAGAACAGCCCAACCCTGGCCAAGACCAGAAATTTCTGGGCTCCTTTCTTTGGTTGCTTCTTATGTGAAATTGGGATAGTTTATGGTTTTATTTTAAATATAATGAATAAGTTATGATACATTTGACTTTGGAACTTGACCCTTGACTTTCCCCACTTGCCCACACCCTCCCCCTCACCTCAATTCTGGCTGAAACCTGCACCATCCCCCATCTCCATTATTTTCCTTCTCTTTCTCTCTCATTTTCTTCAAAATTTGCAACAAAATTCAATAAAAATCCATAAATCCTTCTCTTTTTCAACACAAAATCCTTATGCTATCCTTTCCTTAACCATTCTTGCTTAGATCTTGGTGCTTGAGGCCATCAATTGGAGCAAAATTTTCTTGCTTGATCCATAGATCAAGAGGTATAATTTCTATCATGTTAAATTCTTTTGTTTAAGTTCTTATGTTAGATGGTTTAGTGTTAATTTAGTGTAGTTTAATCTAGTTTCTTAGGTTTTGCTTGAAAATTTTAGCTAGGGTTTTGAAGCCATAATACTTAATTAGATTGTTTTATAGTTAATCTAGTGGTTAATTAACAAATCCATATAGTTACCTTGTTGTTATAGTTTCCAATTTTGCTAAATTAGTTAATTTTAGAAGGGTGAAATTGTTGTTTTAAATTTTCAAGAGAGGGTTTATGTTTGGAATTGGTTTGTGAAGCTTGATTAGTGAGTGGATTAAGTTTTAGAAAGCATTATTTAATTGATTAAACCTAATTTGCTATCTAGTGTTTTGCTAACCTTAATCTAAGTGGTTAACTTGCTTATTAGGCAAAAATCTAGTGTTAAATTAAGGTTTTTCATATATAGTTTGGTTTATGTTTGCTAATTACAAAAATCAAGAGAAGGTTTTGTTTATGGAAATTAGTTTTTTTAAGCATGGTTGATGGTTTAAAATTAGTGTATTGGCTAGCTATTTGGTTAGTTTGGATGTTGGTGTTGGGTGGTGTTGACTTTGTCGCTAAATTGTCGATGTTTGCATCAAATTGGAATGCAAATGCTTACTAGATTTTTATATAAGTTATGTGATGAATTATTTTTGATATCTTGATGATTGTATGGCTTGTCCTACGACTTTTAGGATGCGTGAGTGCAGTTTTTGGGTAGTCGGGTTTTAGTTTTGCCGGGCGACCCAAATCGGCGTTTTTCGGCAGTTTTGCGATTTTCGCGTGTGTTCCGCGCACTTTGTGCACGTTGTACCTAGCTAGCGAACTTTAGTAGTTTCGTTGGGGTTTTGCGTCGTTCTTGAATGTGTAACCTTATGTTTGGTATTGATGTAAATTCCAGGTTCGGTCGCGGAAACGTCAGACGCGGCGCGAAAGGGAAAGGCGGTGATTGGACACAGCTAGCCAGGGATCCCAGTGAGTAGATTTAACATCTACGGGGGACGATCGTTTGGATGGCGCAAGTCGCCCGATAGATTTAGTAAACTGAAAAATAGTAAACTGGATAACCACTTGTGACATTAGAATAATATTACTGGCATGATAATTGCTGCAATTAGAACAATATGTTATACCCATATACGCAAACTCAATTGTAGGACACATGCACTATTACCAGGTTTTTATATGCAGCACGAGCACTATTCATGTTTACACACACACCCTGGTAACTGCCATGCCACCACACTAGATAACCTTTAATTTAAACATTTTACTAATTGATGCTTAAATTGTGCTATTTCCTTAAAATGAAACCGTAGGATTGCTATTCTTGTGGACGTACTTCATCCTATTAATTGTTCATGCTTAATACATTAATCACACATCGCAACTTGATTATTGATATCATACGCATTCATTATCATTGATATATGCACTTATGAGGATTTCTGAGATTTTATGATATTGCTGGATTTCGGGGGAAAACCGCAAAATTTCTAAACTTATTATATTTTTTTTAAAATATGTAAATTGCGGTTTTCTAGTGATGTAAGTGTCGTCCACCATGAGTTTGCTGTGGATTTGGAAATCCGTGTCGAGGAGTGGAGGAACCGGCACGGGTACATGGTGGGCCCGGTAAGGTACCCCGGGGCAAGAGGAATGTGGTGATGACGTTGAGCCTGACAGGGGACGGATTACCTACCGGTGACTGTTTGGGACGGCGGATATCCAGAGGATACCGACCGTGGCCGCTAGATGATGAGATATTGATATTTGAGATGGGTCAGCCGGACGGCTGAGGCCTGAGATACATTTATGAGATTTGAGACAGCTTTTGGGTATCGTTGCTGGACACCGATTTTCGTCGATTCATTGACATTATGCTGGCATTCTAAAAGAGTTTCAAAAACAAAAAGAGATAAAATATTCTTATATATACCTATTGAGACCTCAGATTTTCATGTTGCATACATATTAGCACACTGATATGATATACACACCTGCTAGTGCATCCAGTCATACCTGTATTTTAGATGCTAGGATGCTTGTGTGCATGCATACGATAGCCTTTGCAGATGTTATTTATTACTCACGAGTTGGCAACTCACCCCCGTTGTGCCACAGTCTTTTGCAGGTCCGCTCCGTCAGTTCAGTAGCGGCGGGCGCACTTGTCTTTTGCCTCTTTTGCCTGAACTCGAGATTTGCTCATAGGTGGGTTATGTTATCATTTTTGTACCACCTTGTATATTCTTTGTATCTAGTGCACTCCATCTACTGTTTTCCACCAGATTATTGTATATTGACCTAGAGATGAGACAGTGAGGTTTGTGGATTTTATGCTGTATTTTGGGGTCGAGCTCACTTGAGCCGACATGCTACTTTTTTTCATGCTTCTTTATGATTATTATGCTTGTTGTCATTTACATTGCGTGGGATTTGTGACCGCCTTATGGCGAAGAGCTAGCTCCCGCTTGGGGATGCCTTATTTGTTGGTTTTATATATATTCTCGTTGTACCCATTTTTGGGGGCCAGTATTTACAAAGGAGACTCTGCCGAAATTTTCGGAAAAAATGGTATTGTTTTTAAAAAGGGTTTTACATGACTTATTTGATAACTCGCTTTCAATTGATTGGGTTTCTTCACTCTTTTGCTTCATTGGTTTTGTTTTCTGGGCTTTGGCTTACTTATTTTACGGACGCCTTTAGACGTTTCGTAAACTTAAGTGCCAGTCACGTTCCGTACCCTGCGGGTCGTGACAAAGTTGGTATCAGAGCGATAGGTTTTACCTTTGTGAGTGTAGAATGACCCTTGGTAGATGGAGTAAGTGACTTAAGCAGGGTAACGTAGCGTGCGTATGTCCGCGGCATACTTACGATACGGTACTCCGCCTAAGTGACTTTAGGATATACTTGCTTGAAAAATTCCTTCTTCAATTCCGTGTATCCTATGATCCTATTGCACTGTCCTTACTATCCGTTTCCTGTAACAGCCACTATGCCGCCGAAGGCTACGAGGGCACAGAGGGCTGCCGCCAGAGACGAGATTCGAGCTGGCTCGTCCGAGACTAGGACTGAGCAGGGCGGTATGCCTACGCCGCAGGGACAGACCGATCCACCTTCCCCAGGCCGTATGGATAGGCTCGAGACCGGTATGGAGGAGTTGCGACAGATGATGGGAGGCATGCAGGAGCTACGTCAAATGGTAGGATCCCTAGTTGCAGCAAGTCGTACACCGAGGCCGGATGACGTACCTACTACATCACAGACGACCATGATACCTGCTCCTACTACTACCACCGTGGCCATTCCGGTTTCACTACAGGATTTCATGAGGCTGAGACCTCCAGTATTCACCGGCACCGAGACAGCGGAGGACCCACAGACGTTCCTTGACAGTTTAGCCAGGATCTGCCGTTCGCTGAGATGTTCGGATGATCGATGGGTAGAGCTTGCGAGTTTCCGACTAGAGGGTCTCGCGCAGACATGGTGGGAGTCAGTCTTGAGAGGTCGAGCTGCAGATCTACCGCCTATGACTTGGGTCGAGTTTACAGCGGTCTTTCTAGCCCGTTTCCTTCCAGAGAGCGTTCGTGACGCCAGAGCTCGCAGCTTCGAGGCCTTAGTCAAGACACCTGGGATGATGGTGTCTGAGTATGACATCCAGTTTACACAGTTATCCTGATATGCTCAGTATTTGGTGGATACCGAGGAGAAGATGGTGAAGAGGTTCGTACAGGGACTTGATGCCCAGCTATATCTTGCCATTGGCGCCCAGCACTACGACACTTATTCAGCTGCTATAGATACGGCATTGCGGATGGAGGCACGCATATCACGGACTTCGGCCGTTTCTGGGCCGAAGAGGATGCGCACCGATGTACCGTCTCAGAGGCAGCACGCCAGATTCTTTCCGAGAGATAGGCCTGGCAGAGGATTTGGGCGGGGACAGTTATATGGTTCTTATCCCCAGGGGCAGCAGCCGTCGCCAGGATGTTTTGGGTGCGGGAGTCTGCACTATCTTGTCAGAGACTGTCCGGTGAGACGACAGGGAGCAGCGACAGTTCCGCACGTGACCCTACCACCATCACCACCCCCTCCTCAGAGAGCCCTACTTCCTACCCCAGGCGATGCTCCACGCCAGTTAGGTGCACCGAGAGGCCGTGGACGTGGAGGTCCTGTTCAGAGAGGACGAGGAGGCAGAGGCCGAGGTCGAGGTCAGCCCGCTATCGGTGGAGGACAGGCCCGAGTATTTGCTTTGACACCGCAGGATGCGCAGGCATCCAATGCCGTTGTGACAGGTACCTTGCCAGTTTGTTCTTTCGACGCACGGGTATTATTCGACCCAGGTTCCACACATTCGTACGTCTCTACACACTTTGCACCGATGTTGGGCCGTGAGTCGTCGTCGTTAGATCAGCCGCTTGTTGTTGTTACTCCGGTAGGCGAGTCGTTTGTCGCTCGGTTTGTATTTCGTTTGTGTTCCGTTCGTATCGGGGAGAGGGATTCATCAGTTGATTTGATACTCCTCGATATGTTGGACTTTGATGTGCTTCTGGGCATGGATTGGCTAGCCACTTATTATGCTTCGGTGGACTGCCGTGAGAAGGCAGTCAGATTTAGCTTTCCGGGAGAGCCAGTCCTTGTTATTCAGGGAGACCGCAGTGTCGCCCTTCCCAGCTTAATTTCGTCTCTTCGCGCTGGTCAGCTCTTGCGGAAGGGATGTCAGGGATTCTTAGCGTTTGTTTGTGATACGCGAGCTGCAGAGGTTCCGTTGGACCGGGTCCCGGTAGTTTGTGAGTTCCCTGATGTTTTCCCTGATGAGCTACCTGGGCTACCGCCTGAGCGCGATGTTGAGTTCTGCATTGATTTGATTCCCGGTTCGGGGCCTATTTCTATACCGCCTTATCGGATGGCCCCGGCAGAGCTTCGAGAGCTGAAGGATCAGTTGCAGGATTTGTTGGATAAGGGGCTTATTCGACCGAGTGTTTCTCCGTGGGGTGCTCCAGTCCTGTTTGTCAAGAAGAAGGATGGAAGTTTGCGCTTATGTATCGACTACCGCCAGCTGAACAAAGTTACCGTTCGGAACAGATATCCGTTGCCGCACATTGATGACTTGTTCGACCAGCTTCAGGGTGCGGGGTATTTTTCGAGGATCGACTTGCGATCAGGATACCATCAGCTGCGAGTTCGACAGGAGGATATACTGAGGACAGCTTTCCGCACGCGCTACGGCCACTACAAGTTTTTGGTGATGTCGTTCGGACTCACCAACGCCCCAGCAGCATTTATGGATTTGATGAACCGTATATTCAGGCCGTATCTTGACTTGTTCATCATCGTATTTATCGACGATATCTTGGTGTACTCCCGGAGCAGAGAGGAGCACGAGCAGCACTTGCGGATTACGTTACAGACTCTGAGGGAGCACCAGCTGTTCGTGAAGTTCTCCAAGTGTGCTTTCTGGCTGGACAGCGTCGGATTCTTGGGTCACGTGGTTACGAGAGACGGCATTTGTGTGGACCCGAAGAAGATTGAGGCTGTTCAGCAGTGGCCCCGACCTACATCGGTTACTGAGATCCGTAGTTTTCTAGGCTTGGCGGGCTACTACAGGCGTTTTGTTCAGGACTTCTCCCGTATAGCTGCACTGTTGACCGGTTTGACCCGGAAGGGAGTTCCTTTCGTTTGGACAGAGGAGTGCGAGCGCAGTTTTCAGCAGCTACGGACTTGTTTGACTACGGCGCCGGTATTATCTTTGCCTTCGGGATCAGGCGGATTTGTTGTCTACTGTGATGCTTCGCGAGTGGGATTAGGATGCGTATTGATGCAGCATGGCCGGGTGATCGCCTACGCTTCTCGGCAGTTGAAGAAGCATGAACAGAACTACCCCACTCATGATTTGGAGATAGCTGCAGTGGTCTTTGCACTGAAGATTTGGCGACATTACCTGTACGGCGAGTCGTGTCAGATATTCACCGATCACAAGAGCTTAAAGTACATATTTCAGCAGCGAGACCTGAACCTCAGACAGCGTCGTTGGATGGAGTTGGTGAAAGACTACGACTGCGAGATCTTATATCACCCCGGCAAGGCGAATGTGGTGGCAGATGCGTTGAGTAGAAGGCCCGGGGGTAGTCTATCCTTTTTGCGCGCAGTGCAGAGGCAATCGTCAGCTGATTGGCAGATGTTATGCGACAGCCGAGTTGAGTTCGAGTTCACTCAGACAGGGGGACAGCTCGCGCATGTTTGTGCTGTAAGTCCACGTTGCGACCCCCGGTTCTTACGGGGAGGCGGAAACGGTATAAAAATCAAATTTTTAGTGCAAGAGGCAACATGGACTAGACTTGGTCGGGATCGTTACCTAAACTAAAACTAGCAAACTAAGCTAAAGAGATTTAGCTACTCGGATAGAGATGGTTATACCTAAACTTGAACTCCTTCTTCTTCAAACTTTGTGGAGGTTGATGGTTCTCTTCTCTTGTCGCCTTCTTCCGTCGAAGATGGATCCACCTCGAAGGCTCGACCTTTGGGCTCTTTCTCGAACTTGGAGTGAACTAGAATCGCCGGCTTGCTAAACCCTTGATCCTAGAGTGAGTAGAGAGAGTGTCTAAGGGTTGCTTTTGTTTTAAAGAGAAGGATTCTCAACACATGAGAAGGTTTCTCTTTAGCTAGAGGAAGAAGAAGATGAAGAGAGGAGAGAGAATGAGAATGATAGAATGAGCTATTATTTTCTCTTCTTGCAACCATAATGCAAAAAGAAAAATATTATCTAAATGATAATAATTGAAAATGAGAATAGTTGATGGTAGTGTTTGGAATGACCACAACCATGCTTCATTTAAAAATGTAAGCATAAATCAAGGAAGACTTTTGAAGGCATGAAAGTGGTCAATGGTCAACAAGTCAACCAAGGTCAACAAGTCAACAAAGAACAACCATAACATAATTCTCATTTAATTATTATTATTAATAGATAATAAAAAAAAAATCCATTAGGGTTTGGAAAATAAAGACTGTCAACTGTGCATACGCACCCGTTCCGAAACCCTAATGAAAAACCTCATTCTCCTCCTCAAGCAACTGTGCATACACACCTGCATTCTCGTTCCGAAAAACAAGAATACCAAGATATAAAAGCAACCCCAAAACACATACCAGTATCTGGCTCAAACCAGAGCCTGCCAGTATAATCCGTCCGGACTCCAAATGTGCACAAGTGCGCGGATGAGAACGAACCCTGTCGCAAAACCATGCGACCTCTACTCTGTTTTGCCCAGAGGCGAATACCCTCTGTGTGGGACTCTAAAGACTCGACACTACGCTGGCAGTGGGTTTAACCACAGACCGCAAGCGGCACTAGCTGTGCATAACGATCCCCAGGTAGATGCCGACAAGAAGGCTGACGAGGTGAAACCCCATCTGAACTCCTACTGAGTCTGAATGTGACAGTCTCCGTACAGTCCGGTCTGTTCGTCTGATACATCGCATGGCGGGCCTAGGGGGTGGTAAACGTCAGTCCCCCAATAGCGGTACAAGTCGTGCCGGAGCGAAACCCAAAATACCCTGAGATAACACTGGAAACCTACCAGTATATCTCGTTTGCCCTGGCCAGGGACTACTCGTGTAATGGCTCTCCTAGACACAGCGCGATGTCAACCCCCAATACCGGGAGAGACGAATCCTGTCTAACCGTCACTGCCTCCAAGTGCTTCGGGACTGCACCCAACCACCACCTGTTTGCACGACTCCTTTGAGCCGTGGTAGGGTAGTGATCAAAATGCAGTGGGAACACACTTGAAGCGAAGTGCCAGTGTCAAGTCAGCGGACTAAGCTGTACTCATGTCACCTGGGAACTGATAACTGACGATAGGTATAATACCAACCTGTCAGTTCCCTACGAGTCCTGTCCAGTGTACTCGTAACCCAACGAGCACCCGTATACTATCTCCAGTACGACGTACTGATGGCTGTGGGACAGACCATCTCCCACACTGGGATGAGAAGCGCATACGCTAGTCTACTCCGGAGTATCGATGCCCCGTCTCGATAGTCCTGCGACTAGGGACCTGTATAAGGATGTGCCTATAGATTACCCAGCCCCCACTTGTGTGACTGCCATCACAACGCTGGTAATCAAGCAAAGATCCTAAGGGCTCCACTAATGCGTATAAGTGATATACTGAAATAAACACAAGTACACATTGAAGTAGAAACAAACCAAGTAGCATACTACTATTTTGAGCAAGATTGTATATACAAGGTGAATATCCCAAGCATCCATTAAGTAATATACAAACTAGTATGATACAGTAATGGCCTCTAGGGCATATACACTAACAATCTCCCACATGCACTAAGGCCATGTACTGGCGTATCGAAGACCTATCATCTCGATCAGCCGCTCGAACTGAGTCTGGGGTAGGGCCTTGGTGAATGGATCTGCAGTGTTCTCTTCTGAAGCAACCCTCCGAACCTCGATCTCCTTGCGATCCACGATCTCCCTGATCAGGTGATACCGCCTCAAGATGTGCCTGGATCTCTGATGGGACCTGGGTTCCTTCGCTAAAGCTATAGCCCCGTTGTTGTCGCAATACAGAGGTATTGGGTCAACAATGGACGGAACCACCTGAAGTTCTTTCAAGAACTTCCTCATCCAGACAGCTTCTTTTGCGGCATCAGATGCAGCGATGTATTCCGCTTCCATCGTCGAGTCTGCAACGGTTTCCTGTTTGGAACTCTTCCAACACACCGCCCCTCCATTGAGGGTGAAGACAAAACCCGACATGGACTTGGAATCATCCTTGTCACTCTGGAAGCTGGAGTCAGCAAAGGCCTCGATCTGGAGGTCTTTTCCGCCATACACCAAGAACATCTCCTTAGTCCTTCTCAGGTACTTGAGAATGTTCTTTACTGCTATCCAGTGTTTCTCCCCAGGGTTTGACTGATACCGGCTTACTACACTCAGTGCATAAGCTACATCCGGTCTGGTACACAACATCGCATACATTATAGAGCCTACCGCAGAAGCGTAGGGTATAATAGACATGCGATCCCTCTCCAAATCAGTCTTGGGAGACATCTCTTTAGAGAGGGTGATCCCGTGACAAGCCGGTAGGTTACCGCGCTTGGAATCTTCCATACTGAATCTTTTCACTATGGTGTCGATGTACCTGGACTGAGAAAGTCCCAATATCCTCTTGGATCTATCACGATGGATCCGGATCCCCAGGATGTATGAGGCATCACCCAGGTCTTTCATGGAGAACCTTTGTGACAAGAACCCCTTGACAGATTGTAGCATAGGAATGTCATTTCCTATCAAGAGAATGTCATCCACGTATAAAACGAGGAATACTACAGTTCTCGCTACAAATCTACTATAGATGCATGGTTCATCTGGATTTTTGATAAAGCCAAATTCTTTGACTGTCTCATCAAAGCAGATGTTCCAACTCCGCGATGCCTGCTTTAGTCCATAGATGGACTTAAGCAACTTGCACACCTTTCCGCTGCTCCCACTCTGAATGAAACCCTCTGGCTGGTCCATATAGACACACTCCTCTAAATTTCCATTTAGAAAAGCTGTCTTTACGTCCATTTGCCAGATCTCATAATCGTGGAAGGCAGCAATGGCAAGAAGGATCCGAATGGATTTCAGCATGGCTACTGGAGAAAAGGTTTCGTCGTAGTCCAAGCCAGGTCTTTGACGAAAACCCTTTGCTACCAGCCTAGCTTTATAGGTCTCAACCTGTCCATCTACACCAATCTTCCTTTTGAAGATCCACTTGCATCCTACGGGTTTTACCCCGTCTGGAGCAATGTCCAACGTCCATACTTTGTTGGTGTACATGGACTCCATTTCGGTCCGCATTGCATCCAGCCATTTCACTGAGTCAACGCTCTGAACGGCCTGCTGGAAGCTAGTAGGCTCATCATAATCTATGATGCAATCCTCTCTATCCCCGTCTATGAGAAAACCGCAGTATCTCTCGGGCGGATGAGACTGCCTACTACTCCTGCGGAGCGGCGTAGGAATGTCCTGTTCATCTGAACCCTCTGGTTCCACTAAGCTTTCAGTAATAGTCTGAGGTTCTGGAATTTCATCCAGTTCTACTGCGCTCCCACTTATCTGATTTTCCAAAAACTCAGTTTCCAAGAAGTGGGCATGACGAGAAACAAGGACTTTTTGCTCCTCTGCGTAATAGAATAGATACCCCTTGGAGTTCTTTGGGTATCCCACAAACTTGCACTGTACTGAGCGTGCCTCGAGCTTGTCCGCATGCTGCTTTTTTACAAAAGCCGGACATCCCCATGTCTTAAAGGCTTTAAGACAGGGTTTCTTCCCACTCCACATCTGATATGGTGTGGTTGGCACAGTCTTAGTAGGAACTTGGTTCAAGAGATGTGCAGCTGTTTCTAGTGCATATCCCCAGAAAGATCGCGGTAACTCAGCCTTACTCATCATGGAACGAACCATATCCAATAGGGTTCGATTCCTCCTTTCCGATACACCGTTATGTTGCGGAGTGTATGGAGGAGTACGCTGAGAGAGAATTCCATTCTCTTTTAAATAGTCCAGGAACTCGGCACTCAAGTATTCACCACCTCGATCCGATCTTAGGATCTTGATACTTTTGCCTGTTTGTTTTTCAACTTCATTCTTGTAATCCCGAAATTTCTCAAAAGCCTCGGATTTGTGCTTCATTAAGAAGACATGTCCATACCTAGAGAAATCGTCTGTGAAAGTAATGAAGTATGAATAACCGCTTCGCGCATGTGTAGACATTGGACCACACACGTCACTGTGTATGAGTCCCAAGAGCTCGCTCGCTCTTTCTCCGTGTCCAGTGAACGGAGTCTTTGTCATCTTTCCCATGAGACAAGATTCACAAGTGGCATAAGACTGATACTCGAACGGATCCAAGTATCCTTCTTTATGTAACTTAGTCAACCGTGTCTCATTGATGTGACCCAGTCTACAATGCCATAAGAAAGCCCGATTGATATCTGGAGACTTTCTTTTGTGTGTATTCTGGACATTGAAAATCTGTGGTTGGTTTAACACGTATATACCATTACTCAGAGTACCTGACCCAATCAATACTTGATTAAGGTGAATGTTTACAACATTACTTACAAACGCAAATTCATAACCTTCTTTAGAAACTAAAGATACAGAAATGATATTACAAGTTGCGTTGGGTACAAAAAAGCAATTACGCAAAACCAAAACATGTCCATCTGACATTCCCAGGTGATAGTCCCCCACGGCTTTAGCATCCATGCTAGCTCCGTTCGCAACTCTGAGGGTCATGTCACCTGCCTTCAAATCCCTACGGTTTCTCAACGCCTGCAAAGAATTACAGATATGAGATCCTGATCCGGTATCCAATACCCAGGAAGTAGAGTTTATTGAAAGACAGTTTTCAATAACATACACACCTGAAGCTGAAGCTGCAACCTGCTTCAATTCCTGTGTTCTGGCCTTCCAGGCCCTGCAATCATTCTTCCAGTGTCCTTTCTTATGACAAAAGAAGCATTCTTCCTTATCCACAAGCTTCCCCGCTATCTTTGTTGCTTTACCTTTTCCCTTCGTATCCACTTTACTAACACCGCCCCTTGGTTTGGCGGGGGCCTTCTTCTTCTTTCCCTTGGCTTTCGCCTTGGACCTAGAAGAAGATGATCCTCCTACAAACAAAGTGGATGTATCCCTACTTTTCTGTAGGGTGCCCTCTGCGCTCCTCAGCATGTTGAGGAGCTCTGATAGTTCAACCTCTTTTTCTTGTAGGTTGAAGTTCAGTATAAACTGGGCGTAAGTGGAAGGAAGGGACTGGAGAACTATATCCGTATATAGCTCACTCTCCAATGTGATCCCTAGGTCAGCGAGCTCCTCTATGTAGCCGATCATCTTTAGCACGTGCTCGGCTACTGATGATCCGACGGCCATCTTTGTCGAAAACAACTTTTTCGACGCTTCGTATCTTGCGATACGTGATTGCTCTCCATACAGTTCTTTTGTATGGAGCAATATGGACTCCATGTCCATATTCTCATGCCTCCTCTGATGTTCGTTGTCCATCGAGGCAAGCAGGAGGCACTTGGCCTTCGCGCTATCAATCTCCCAAGTCTTGCGGATTTCCTTATCCGCGACGCTGGAAGTTGGACCAGGGACAGGGGGAGCTTTGGTGGTAAGAAGATACCCCAGCTTGTCATAAGTGATTGCTATCTTGACATTCCTGAGCCAATCTTTGTAGTTTGGCCCTGTCAGCTTGTTTTTATCTAGGAGTAACTTAAGTCCAGTCATGTTGATTGGTCGCTGCAATTAGGAGAGAGAAGAAGAAACACTCAGCATGATGCTCTTGCAAGTTTAGAGTGGTTTTTAGTTTGTCTAAACAGGATGGCTCCCACTGTTTCTCGAATCCCTCCTCAAACCATAAAGGAAGAATTAGTCAGGATCAATCCCACCGTACAATACTTGCTTAACCGTTCAGCCAGGCCAGTGTCGGTACTTCGAGGGAGGTTTTCCAACGCTTTCGCGAAGTTCCTTAATTAAAGAACCTCTTTTCCCTGGGGGCGTAACCCCGCTAACACCTTTCTAGGCACCTACTAGGTTTATAGCATTGATCGTTAAGTGAGAAATTTCCCGAGGAGTAGCATATACTCACAGTAGGATCGGGATCCAAATATCATTGTGTGACGAAAATGAAGGAATCCTACCATAATCATCACACTCCAAATGGTATGCAAATCTAGCAAGTTTCAGTACTTATGAAACTCCCGATGTGGATTTTTGCCCCATGCTCTTATGACCTTGACTAAGGCCAACAAATCATAAGTCACATGTCAAGTTCTTCCCGTCGTTATCCAGGTTAATTTGAACCCACCCGTATATACCCTTGACTATGGCCAACAAGGCAATACGACTGTCCCAAACCAACGCATTCTATCTATGCAACATATGAATACCCACCAGCTACCAATCACTGTGCCTTGACTAAGGCCAACAAACACAGCTTGAATACTGTTGAATATTCATATGAAACGACGGAGGGCTACGGATGGTTTTGGCGAAACCGTGAACGTAGTGAACTTGATATAATCGATGGAACGAGATAGCTTTTAGAAGGAGTGGCTCAAGCTCCGCATTTAAAAGTTAGTTTTGAAAAGAACCGAGTGGTTTTCCGAAAGTGTTCCATCGACTTAAACTTGGTTTATTATCTTGCATTAGTTCTTTTAATGCGTGATATTCTTGCATTAGTACTTTTAATGCGTCCCATCATTTAATCCTACCATTGCAGAAAACAACCAAAATATGACGTACGCTTATGCCATTCGCATTCGCCACGGGGCCCCGTCATTACCCGTTAGGTTACTTAACTAACGACAGAGCGGGGGCTGGGCTAGCGCGTCTGTAAAACATAAGCAACGCCTAAATAGAAAGCAATGATAGACATTTCAGATCACAGATAAATACATTGGATATACTAGCAATCTGTAATTTGTACGAGCCTGTAACAAAAACAGATAACACGGTCGCGGTGAATAGCCAAATCCCCACCCAAGACCCCTACGGGTGCGGCAAACTACCCGCCAAGTCCTCGGTAGTTTGTGCACCCCTCCATGGGTCTATCCTAGGAGCAAAAACAGTAAAAAGAATTATACAATGACGGCTACAACCCCGACCCGGTTGTGCGGCCAAACAAATAATATAATTACATCAATTTACATTTACAATGAATTGCAAGAAAAGAAAACTCTCGTCTCACAACCCCCGGCTATTCACCCGCGACAATCCAACATATTTATATTCACATTCCAGCACATTACAGATCTTGTATAACCCCGACTAATCGTCTTATAGCGATTAGCCGACGTTCAATACAAGCAAACATCACAGATATAACCATCATAGTCAAAGTGTAGTGAAGTTCGGAAAAAAATACGGAATTATAGGACCCCAAAAGGAAATTTCTTTTCTGCAAAATCTGGGCACATATAATATATTTTAAAAATCCCAAAACCAACACAGACACACACTGCACGAAAAACGACGCACTAACGACAATAAACCGCGGCGCTTCCGCGGCGGCCAAGAAGGGTCACGCGGCGGAAGCGCGGCGGTTTAGACGAATTGGTGAATCGTTTTTCATGGGTGTTCTAACAAAACCCTGAGACGAATTTAGGAGTATAAAGTTTTTCATTTTGACCAGAAAAAATTTCAACAGAAACTCAGATTTTGTAGTTTTCCGGTTTTGTGATTTTTTTCGGTTCCGAACTTCGTTACACTTTACTACCTAGCTAGTTTAAGTTTAGTTAGTCTCTGATACCACTGTAAGTCCACGTTGCGACCCCCGGTTCTTACGGGGAGGCGGAAACGGTATAAAAATCAAATTTTTAGTGCAAGAGGCAACATGGACTAGACTTGGTCGGGATCGTTACCTAAACTAAAACTAGCAAACTAAGCTAAAGAGATTTAGCTACTCGGATAGAGATGGTTATACCTAAACTTGAACTCCTTCTTCTTCAAACTTTGTGGAGGTTGATGGTTCTCTTCTCTTGTCGCCTTCTTCCGTCGAAGATGGATCCACCTCGAAGGCTCGACCTTTGGGCTCTTTCTCGAACTTGGAGTGAACTAGAATCGCCGGCTTGCTAAACCCTTGATCCTAGAGTGAGTAGAGAGAGTGTCTAAGGGTTGCTTTTGTTTTAAAGAGAAGGATTCTCAACACATGAGAAGGTTTCTCTTTAGCTAGAGGAAGAAGAAGATGAAGAGAGGAGAGAGAATGAGAATGATAGAATGAGCTATTATTTTCTCTTCTTGCAACCATAATGCAAAAAGAAAAATATTATCTAAATGATAATAATTGAAAATGAGAATAGTTGATGGTAGTGTTTGGAATGACCACAACCATGCTTCATTTAAAAATGTAAGCATAAATCAAGGAAGACTTTTGAAGGCATGAAAGTGGTCAATGGTCAACAAGTCAACCAAGGTCAACAAGTCAACAAAGAACAACCATAACATAATTCTCATTTAATTATTATTATTAATAGATAATAAAAAAAAAATCCATTAGGGTTTGGAAAATAAAGACTGTCAACTGTGCATACGCACCCGTTCCGAAACCCTAATGAAAAACCTCATTCTCCTCCTCAAGCAACTGTGCATACACACCTGCATTCTCGTTCCGAAAAACAAGAATACCAAGATATAAAAGCAACCCCAAAACACATACCAGTATCTGGCTCAAACCAGAGCCTGCCAGTATAATCCGTCCGGACTCCAAACGTGCACAAGTGCGCGGATGAGAACGAACCCTGTCGCAAAACCATGCGACCTCTACTCTGTTTTGCCCAGAGGCGAATACCCTCTGTGTGGGACTCTAAAGACTCGACACTACGCTGGCAGTGGGTTTAACCACAGACCGCAAGCGGCACTAGCTGTGCATAACGATCCCCAGGTAGATGCCGACAAGAAGGCTGACGAGGTGAAACCCCATCTGAACTCCTACTGAGTCTGAATGTGACAGTCTCCGTACAGTCCGGTCCGTTCGTCTGATACATCGCATGGCGGGCCTAGGGGGTGGTAAACGTCAGTCCCCCAATAGCGGTACAAGTCGTGCCGGAGCGAAGCCCAAAACACCCTGAGATAACACTGGAAACCTACCAGTATATCTCGTTTGCCCTGGCCAGGGACTACTCGTGTAATGGCTCTCCTAGACACAGCGCGATGTCAACCCCCAATACCGGGAGAGACGAATCCTGTCTAACCGTCACTGCCTCCAAGTGCTTCGGGACTGCACCCAACCACCACCTGTTTGCACGACTCCTTTGAGCCGTGGTAGGGTAGTGATCAAAATGCAGTGGGAACACACTTGAGGCGAAGTGCCAGTGTCAAGTCAGCGGACTAAGCTGTACTCATGTCACCTGGGAACTGATAACTGACGATAGGTATAATACCAACCTGTCAGTTCCCTACGAGTCCTGTCCAGTGTACTCGTAACCCAACGAGCACCCGTATACTATCTCCAGTACGACGTACTGATGGCTGTGGGACAGACCATCTCCCACACTGGGATGAGAAGCGCATACGCTAGTCTACTCCGGAGTATCGATGCCCCGTCTCGATAGTCCTGCGACTAGGGACCTGTATAAGGATGTGCCTATAGATTACCCAGCCCCCACTTGTGTGACTGCCATCACAACGCTGGT
The DNA here is from genome assembly GCA_030015575.1 of Agapanthus africanus. Classification (NCBI taxonomy): domain Eukaryota; kingdom Viridiplantae; phylum Streptophyta; class Magnoliopsida; order Asparagales; family Amaryllidaceae; genus Agapanthus; species Agapanthus africanus. The sequence goes on from JASDDO010000029.1 coordinate 64,062,305, forward strand.
AATCAAGCAAAGATCCTAAGGGCTCCACTAATGCGTATAAGTGATATACTGAAATAAACACAAGTACACATTGAAGTAGAAACAAACCAAGTAGCATACTACTATTTTGAGCAAGATTGTATATACAAGGTGAATATCCCAAGCATCCATTAAGTAATATACAAACTAGTATGATACAGTAATGGCCTCTAGGGCATATACACTAACATGTGCACGCCCACAGTTGCTTGACCGTATATATGAGGTACAGCGCAGTGACGACCGTTGCTCAGAGATCATGGCACAGATGGGACAGGGCAGATTTTCCGAGTTCGTGGTTGACGATCAGGGGATTTTACGATATGGATCTAGACTGTGTGTACCAGATGCTGATAGATTGCGGCGCGACATTCTTGAGGAGGCACACCGATCAGTGTATAGTGTCCACCCCGGTTCCACCAAGATGTACCATGATATGAGAGAGACCTACTGGTGGGACGGGATGAAGAGGGACATTGCGGAGTTCGTTTCGAGATGCCTGACTTGTCAGCAAGTCAAGGACGAGCACCAGAGGCCCGCAGGAGAGCTACAGCCGTTACCCATTCCAGAGTGGAAATGGGAGCAGATTTCGATGGACTTCGTTGTGGGTCTACCCAGGACCAGTCGAGGGTACGACTCCATCTGGGTGATCGTGGATAGATTGACGAAAGCGGCTCACTTCCTTCCGGTGAAGACGACTTTCAGCTTCGCTCAGTATGCTCAGCTCTATATTGACGAGATCGTGCGACTACATGGCGTACCGACTTGTATCGTGTCAGATCGAGGCACTCAGTTCACCAGCCGACTTTGGCAGAGACTTCAGGAGGCTTTGGGCACTCGGTTGAGCTTCAGCACAGCGTTTCATCCGCAGACCGACGGACAGTCAGAGCGGACCATTCAGACTCTCGAGGACATGCTCAGAGCGTGCGTTTTAGACTTTGGTGGTAGCTGGGATCGTCATTTACCTCTAGTGGAGTTCTCCTACAACAACAGGTTCCAGGATACTATTCAGATGGCACTTTTCGAGGCATTGTATGGGAGGAGATGCAGATCGCCCGTTTGTTAGACAGAGCTCAGCGAGAGCAGCATTGTGGGGCCGCAGCTTGTTGAGGAGACGACATCGAAGATCGAGTTGATCCGAGACCGGATGAGAGCGGCTCAGAGCAGGCAGAAATCCTATGCAGACAGGCGCCGTCGCAGGTTAGAGTTCACAGTTGGCGACCATGTTTTTCTGAGGGTCTCTCCGATGAAGGGCGTGATGCGTTTTGGGCGAAAGGGAAAGCTTAGCCCTAGATTCGTAGGTCCCTTCGAGATCCTCGAGCGTGTCGGCGCAGTTGCATATCGTTTGGCTCTTCCTCCCAGCTTTCCCGATGTTCACCCCGTTTTTCATGTTTCGATGCTCCGCAAGTACCTTCACGACCCTTCGCATGCGATTCAGCACCCGACAGTCCAGCTAGAGCGCGACCTTTCTTTTGCAGAGCAGCCGGTGGCCATCCTGGATCGGCAGGTGAAGAAGTTGAGGTCGAAGATTATACCAACCGTCAAGATCCTTTGGCTTAGCCCGAGCAGCGAGGAGGTTACCTGGGAGACCGAGGGCGAGATGAGGAAGAAGTATCCCCATCTCTTTGAAGGTACGCGTAGCTATATTTTTTTTTTTAAAATTCGGGGACCGAATTTCTTTAAGGGGGGAAGATTGTAGCGTCTTGAAATGTCGTTTTGATGTTTTCCTGAAATTCGGTGAAAATTCGGTATTTTTCCGAAAACCGTCTTTCTCGATATTTTGCAGTTTAGGGCTAATTATACCTAAATTGGATAGGTAATTACTTGTTTTTAGTAGCTAATAAGTTAATTATGAAATTCTGGTCATTTAAAAAAATTTCCCTATTTTTCAATTTTTTTAATATTATTTAAGCCGGTAAGAAAATACATTAAATAAGCGATAAATACAAATTTTTCCGGGCTAATTTTAATCTCTAAAATTATGATAATTATAATCTAGAGATAACATGAATTTTTAGTAATTTATTTTGATTTTTAAAAAAATTTTATAAATTGAAACGAATTTATTGAATTTTGTGCTAAAACTTGCAATTTTTGAGTTGTAGGGGGCCTTTTTGCATAAAATTTCTTTTGTAAAACCCCTCTCTCTTTTCCCTCAGCCCTAGAACAGCCCAACCCTGGCCAAGACCAGAAATTTCTGGGCTCCTTTCTTTGGTTGCTTCTTGTGTGAAATTGGGATAGTTTATGGTTTTATTTTAAATATAATGAATAAGTTATGATACATTTGACTTTGGAACTTGACCCTTGACTTTCCCCACTTGCCCACACCCTCCCCCTCACCTCAATTCTGGCTGAAACCTGCACCATCCCCCATCTCCATTATTTTCCTTCTCTTTCTCTCTCATTTTCTTCAAAATTTGCAACAAAATTCAATAAAAATCCATAAATCCTTCTCTTTTTCAACATAAAATCCTTATGCTATCCTTTCCTTAACCATTCTTGCTTGGATCTTGATGCTTGAGGCCATCAATTGGAGCAAAATTTTCTTGCTTGATCCATAGATCAAGAGGTATAATTTCTATCATGTTAAATTCTTTTGTTTAAGTTCTTATGTTAGATGGTTTAGTGTTAATTTAGTATAGTTTAATCTAGTTTCTTAGGTTTTGCTTGAAAATTTTAGCTAGGGTTTTGAAGCCATAATACTTAATTAGATTGTTTTATAGTTAATCTAGTGGTTAATTAACTAATCCATATAGTTACCTTGTTGTTATAGTTTCCAATTTTGCTAAATTAGTTAATTTTAGAAGGGTGAAATTGTTGTTTTAAATTTTCAAGAGAGGGTTTATGTTTGGAATTGGTTTGTGAAGCTTGATTAGTGAGTGGATTAAGTTTTAGAAAGCATTATTTAATTGATTAAACCTAATTTGCTATCTAGTGTTTTGCTAACCTTAATCTAAGTGGTTAACTTGCTTATTAGGCAAAAATCTAGTGTTAAATTAAGGTTTTTCATATATAGTTTGGTTTATGTTTGCTAATTACAAAAATCAAGAGAAGGTTTTGTTTATGGAAATTAGTTTTTTTAAGCATGGTTGATGGTTTAAAATTAGTGTATTGGCTAGCTATTTGGTTAGTTTGGATGTTGGTGTTGGGTGGTGTTGACTTTGTCGCTAAATTGTCGATGTTTGCATCAAATTGGAATGCAAATGCTTACTAGATTTTTATATAAGTTATGTGATGAATTATTTTTGATATCTTGATGATTGTATGGCTTGTCCTACGACTTTTAGGATGCGTGAGTGCAGTTTTTGGGTAGTCGGGTTTTAGTTTTGCCGGACGACCCAAATCGGCGTTTTTCGGCAGTTTTACGATTTTCGCGTGTGTTCCGCGCACTTTGTGCACGTTGTACCTAGCTAGCGAACTTTAGTAGTTTCGTTGGGGTTTTGCGTCGTTCTTGAATGTGTAACCTTATGTTTGGTATTGATGTAAATTCCAGGTTCGGTCGCGGAAACGTCAGACGCGGCGCGAAAGGGAAAGGCGGTGATTGGACACAGCTAGCCAGGGATCCCAGTGAGTAGATTTAACATCTACGGGGGACGATCGTTTGGATGGCGCAAGTCGCCCGATAGATTTAGTAAACTGAAAAATAGTAAACTGGATAACCACTTGTGACATTAGAATAATATTACTGGCATGATAATTGCTGCAATTAGAACAATATGTTATACCCATATACGCAAACTCAATTGTAGGACACATGCACTATTACCAGGTTTTTATATGCAGCACGAGCACTATTCATGTTTACACACACACCATGGTAACTGCCATGCCACCACACTAGATAACCTTTAATTTAAACATTTTACTAATTGATGCTTAAATTGTGCTATTTCCTTAAAATGAAACCGTAGGATTGCTATTCTTGTGCACGTACTTCATCATATTAATTGTTCATGCTTAATACATTAATCACACATCGCAACTTGATTATTGATATCATACGCATTCATTATCATTGATATATGCACTTATGAGGATTTCTGAGATTTTATGATATTGCTGGATTTCGGGGGAAAACCGCAAAATTTCTAAACTTATTATATTTTTTTTAAAATATGTAAATTGCGGTTTTCTAGTAATGTAAGTGTCGTCCACCATGAGTTTGCTGTGGATTTGGAAATCCGTGTCGAGGAGTGGAGGAACCGGCACGGGTACATGGTGGGCCCGGTAAGGTACCCCGGGGCAAGAGGAATGTGGTGATGACGTTGAGCCTGGCAGGGGACGGATTACCTACCGGTGACTGTTTGGGACGGCGGATATCCAGAGGATACCGACCGTGGCCGCTAGATGATGAGATATTGATATTTGAGATGGGTCAGCCGGACGGCTGAGGCCTGAGATACATTTATGAGATTTGAGACAGCTTTTGGGTGTCGTTGCTGGACACCGATTTTCGTCGATTCATTGACATTATGCTGGCATTCTAAAAGAGTTTCAAAAACAAAAAGAGATAAAATATTCTTATATATACCTATTGAGACCTCAGATTTTCATGTTGCATACATATTAGCACACTGATATGATATACACACCTGCTAGTGCATCCAGTCATACCTGTATTTTAGATGCTAGGATGCTTGTGTGCATGCATACGATAGCCTTTGCAGATGTTATTTATTACTCACGAGTTGGCAACTCACCCCCGTTGTGCTACAGTCTTTTGCAGGTCCGCTCCGTCAGTTCAGTAGCGGCGGGCGCACTTGTCTTTTGCCTCTTTTGCCTGAGCTCGAGATTTGCTCATAGGTGGGTTATGTTATCATTTTTGTACCACCTTGTATATTCTTTGTATCTAGTGCACTCCATCTACTGTTTTCCACCAGATTATTGTATATTGACCTAGAGATGAGACAGTGAGGTTTGCGGATTTTATGCTGTATTTTGGGGTCGAGCTCACTTGAGCCGACATGCTACTTTTTTTCATGCTTCTTTATGATTATTATGCTTGTTGTCATTTACATTGCGTGGGATATGTGACCGCCTTATGGCGAAGAGCTAGCTCCCGCTTGGGGATGCCTTATTTGTTGGTTTTATATATATTCTCGTTGTACCCATTTTTGGGGGCCTGTATTTACAAAGGAGACTCTGCCGAAATTTTCGGAAAAATTGGTATTGTTTTTAAAAAGGGTTTTACATGACTTATTTGATAACTCGCTTTCAATTGATTGGGTTTCTTCACTCTTTTGCTTCATTGGTTTTGTTTTCTGGGCTTTGGCTTACTTATTTTACGGACGCCTTTAGACGTTTCGTAAACTTAAGTGCCAGTCACGTTCCGTACCCTGCGGGTCGTGACACTCCGTCTACAATGGTTGTAGCCTCTTTCTCTTAGTGTAAAGTTTTTGTTATTCCATGTTAAACCCTAATCATCTAGTTTAGATTCTAGGTTGGTGTTGATTAGCACCCCGAAAAATTTTAAATTGGCATGCTTGATGCTAGTAAAACCCAGTGGTGGTGCTAACAAACACTTTCATCGTATCAGAGCTAAAGCTAGAAGATTAGACGATGTATATAAATCATGAAACGGAAACAACTCCGAAACTGCAACCCGAAACTCTAAGTTTATGTCAATTTTAAAATGGTCTCTGAAATTTTTTTTAACAAGTGTTGAATATTACATGTGATGTAAATAGAACATCAGAGAAATTTGAAGCCAAAATTCTAAAAACGACCCGGTGAGATTGCCAATATGGCCGGCCTAGCCAGTCCCCCTTCTTTGTTTTGGCCTCGATTTTATTTGGTGTTCTGATGTGATGGTTTTGGGGTTTCAGGTCATGTTTGATTAGCCCAGTTTACATGTGATGTTAACTTTTCTTTTGGGGATATTCGGAGTGTTTCGTAGTCGTATTTTTACATCATTTCGGGTTTAAGTTTGATATGTGATGCAATGGTTGGAATCCACATTTAATTAGTTTTGAGAAAACTAGTTTGTGATTGTAAATCTAGCATGTTAGTCTCTTCTGATCGATTGCCATGAAGTTTCGATTTAGATCAAAACTCCGTCGCAATCGCGTATCGTACGCGAATACTCGCCGGATAACTTTACTGGGTAGCCACGCCCCATAGCCCCGACCAAGTGACTGTAGGAGAACTTCGTTTCCAAAAGCATCCACTTGGGTGCTCGCGGCCACAGTGTTCTGCCTAAGTGCACTTCGTCGATGTCATCGGGGGTGCGACCATCGACTAAAATTCCCGACGAGTATTCGATCGGGTAGTCGGGAATCTTGTTGAATTACCCGACTAAGTTATTGAAAAGTGTTTTTGAATTGAGACTAAAATGCAAGGTTTATTGGCTAGGCATGAAATTCGGAATATGAGATATTCTGGGTTTATGTTGTCTAAGGAAATGTGGATTCTAATTATTATAGTTTTTCATTTCTTTTCTGCGACCGTAAGTGTAATATGTGGTGTATCCCCGAACTCGTTGCTATATGTCAACGGAATTTGGGATACGTATATTTACTTACTTTGATGACATGTGATGTTATGTGTTGCTGAGATATGTTATATCAGATCGTCGTGAATGAATAGACGAGGGTTTTTGCGTGAGATGAGAGTTTTTCAATTTTCATTCATGTAAAATTTGTATGTAATATTCTTTTATTGGGACACTTCCGAGTTGAGGATGATGTCACCATTGATGTATATTATTGACTTTTCCTTATTAGGATAGACCCAAGGTAGGGAGCATAAGTAACCGGGTTCTAATGTCAGTGGGAGACAATCTCGAGGAGTTGAGACCAGGTCTCCTAACTCTAGAATTGACAGGGTTGCTTACCGCTCTCGTAGGAGTGTAAAGATATGGGTTTGACTATTCATCACGACCGTGGAATCCGTGTTTTTCATTACTGACTTAATTTAAAACACGGACCTCCTAGTATATCCAATATTTCATATGTTGACTTATGTTGCTTGGTTCTGTGATGTGATCATATAACTGCGTGAGACGAATGCTATATATATGATATATATAATAAACATTGCTTATGTTTTGCACCCGCGCTAGTCCAACCCCCGCTCAGCCGTTAGTTAAGTAACCTAACGGTGCATGACAGGACGCCATGGCGAATGTGGATGGCATAAACGTACGTTCTATTTTTGTTTCTTTTTCTGTGATGTTTAGGGAAACATAAATGATGGGACTTCATTAATGAGATTAATGAAAAGAAAAGAAACCTAAAGATGTTGTAGAATCGAAATTTTAAAAGGTACCTCTAGTTCTTGCTTTGCATAATGGTATTCTTTGATGAATATCCAGCACCTTATTCGATGAGGAAAGAGCCGAGATCCCTTCACCGGGAGTGACCTCTTTAGCAAAACTAGCAAATGCTACAACCCACTCGGTTTTGTTGTTATAGCTTCTCTAGTTCTTGCTTTGCATAGTGGTATTCCTTGATGAATATCCAGCACCTCATTCGATGAGGAAAGAGCCGAAATCCCTTCTCCGGGAATGACCTCTTTAGCGAAACTAGCAAAAGCTAAAAAGAACACTCATTTTCAAATCACTATATTCTATAATGATATCAAGTTAATTATATTAAAGGTTTTCTTAAAAACCAGTCGTACCTCTCCGTCATTTCAGATAAGTGCTATTTAGTATTCGTGCTGCGTTTGTTGACCTTGTCAAGGCGTAGTGAGCGATAGCTGATTAGTTCTTATCTGCCGCATGTAATGCGATTGGATTAGGATAGTTGTACGGCTTTGTTGACCTTGTTAAGGGTCGTACGGGTGGGTTTAATTCAATCACGAAATGTCGGGTTGAACATGGCTAGCGCTTATGATTTGTTGGCCTTGTTAAGGTTTTAAGTTGCTAGGGGTAAAAACAATATTGGGAATTTCAAGTGTTGAAATTTGCAATGAGATTGCATACCCTCTATATGATAGTTGGATCCCGATACCCACTGCGAGTAAGAGTTACTCCTGAGAGAGTTTTCCACTTTACAATTAGCTGATCAAGTAGGTCTCTAAGAAAGGTGTTAATGGGCTTATGCCCCTGCAGAAACGAGGTTATTTAATTAGTTCCGTGCGAAAGCAAGGGGAGACTCCCTCGGAGTACCAATATATGCCTAGCCGAACGATTGGCGAACTTGTAGGGTGTAATTAATCCCGGCTAATCTTACCTTTTAGGGTTTGAAGGAAAATTTGATAAAAATAGTGAGAGTCATCCTGATTAGATAAAATAATAACCAATCTAATCTTGCAAAGAGCGCACACAAAAGTGATTATCCTTCTCTTTCTCCTGGTAGCGACCAATGACACGCCTTAATCAAGATAATAATATGGATCTATTGACCGAACCCACTTATTATACTGGGCTAGGTTCCGCTCTATCTTATGACTGTCATATGTCCGAACAAGGAATAGTAGAATACCCAGATTCCCACCCCACCCAAAATGAAGAAGGATCATGCTGATGCATGTTCTTTAGGTGTGTTCATTACCGAGAACTGTTTCTCAGTTTTCTCTACATCCCGGGTATTGGATACCGAATCAGGATCCCACGTATGTAATTTGTTACATGGGTTAAGTAGAGGTAGAAAACTGGAAATAGGTGATATGTCCCTCAGAGAAGGGAATGGTGCAATTGTTGCAGCCAAAGCAGTTGGCAAATATCACTTTTTATTACCAAGTGGTAACACAGTGATTCTGAGCGACTGTTATTTCGTGCTAAAAATATTGTGAATGTTTTCCTAAATCAAGTGTTGATTGGGTATAGTATGTTATATAACGGTATATACGTTCTAAATCATAAAACAGTTCTAAGTATACAGAACATACACAAGAGGAACAGTTCAGAAATGAACGAAGCCTTCTTGTGGCATTGTGGACTAGGTCATATCAATGCGACAAGACTGGATAAGTTGCATAAGGATGGATATTTGAATCCGTTCGAACTTACATCTTATGAAACTTGCCAGTCATGTTTCAAAGGCAAGATGACCAAAACTCCGTTTACTGGACACGGAGAAAGAGCTACTGAACTCTTTGGACTGAAACAAAGTGATGTATGCGGTCCTATATCTACACATGCCAGGAATGGTTCCTGGTACTTTATTACATTCACCGATTATCTCTCAAGATATGGACATGTGTTCCTGATGAAACACAAATCTGAATCTTTTGAGAAATTCAAGGAATATAAGTACGAAGTTGAGAACCAGACGGGTAAAAGTAATAAAATCCTTCTATTTGATCGGGGAGGAGAATACTTGAGCACGGAATTCAGAGACTACTTAAAAGAGAATGGGATTCTCTCTCAGCTTACTTCTCTGTATACACCACATCACAACGTTATATCGGAGCGGGGGAATCGCATCCAATTAGATATGGTGCGCTCTATGATGAGTACTGCTGAGTTACCTATTTCCTTTTGGGGTTATGCACTTAAGACAGCTGCATTGAATAGGGTTCCGACCAAATCCGTGCCTACCACTCCATATGAGATATGGAATGGGAAGAGACCATCTCTTAAACGAGTTAAGATATGGGGTTGTCCGACCTATATTAAAAAGCAAAATTCGGACAAGCTCGAGGCAAGGTCTGTTTTGTGCAAGTTTGTGGGATATCCAAAAGATTTATATGGATATATCTTCTACCACACTGAGGAACAAAAGGTGGTTGTTACCTTTTTAGAAAAGGAATTTCTTATGAAAGAAATTAGTGGTAATGAGGTAGAACTGGAAGAAGTTCCAGCTACACAAACTATAACTGACGATTTGGTAGAACCGGAGGATTCAATAGTCCCCGACGAACCTTAGCCACTCCACAGATCTAGTAGGGTTCCTCATCCACCTAAGAGATTCTACGGTTTTCTTATAGACGGAGGGAGCGAGGATTGCATCATGGAAGATGATGACCCAAGTAGTTTCGGGCAGGACATCACAAGTGGAGACTCTGTGAAATGGTTGGATGCTATGCGATCTGAGATGGAATCCATGTACACCAACAAAGTATGGACTTTGAAAGTTGCTCCTGAAGGGGTAAAAACCATCGGGAGCAAGTGGATCTTTAAGAAGAAAATTGGTGTAGATGGAAAGGTTGAGACCTTCGAAGCTAGATTTGTAGCAAAAGGTTTTCGTCAATGACCAAGTATCGACTATGATGAAACATTTTCTTCTGTCTCTATGCTTAAGTCCATTTGGATCCTACATGCCATTGTTGCATACCATGACTACGAAATCTGACAGATGGACGTCAAGAACGCTTTTCTAAATGGTGATTTAGAAGAGAGCGTGTACATGACACAGCCAGAGGGCTTCATAGACAGTAGGAGCAGCGGAAGCGTGTGCAAGCTGTTTAAATCAATCTACGGATTAAAGAAGGCATCGCGGAGATGGTACATCTGTTTTAATGAAGCTATCAAAGAGTTTGTGTAACGCTTTAAAAATCGTTTAGATTAATTGTATGATAATTAGTAATACAACTTGTGTTTTCCGTAAAACCTAATTATAATTATTTTTCCACATAGACATAATTATACCTATTTTAATTATGTAATTTCTTATGTATAAGTGTTTAACTAGTTACTTATTTAAAATGCTAGTTTACTTAATTATTTTCCTTATTTAATTATTTTTAGTTATTATTTTAATCATGCACTTACACACTAGATCAGTGTTAATTACAAGTTAATATGGGTTAATACTGTTAGTGGATGTTGCACACCCTCACAAACACTTGTGAGGAGGCGGAAGTGGAAAACAAAAAATTTCTTGCATGCAACACCCACATAAAACCAAGATCATGTGCTTAAACCTTAACTAGCAAACCCTATCTAGAGTTCTTAACTACTATGAAAAGGTTATACCTAATGAACCGGTCCTTCGGGTCTTATTTTTGAATGCAACTCCTAAGCTCTTTGGATGTTTGCAATGTCTTCGATCTCCGGCCACCTCAAGACGTAGATGATTCACCCGAGAGCTATGGAACAAGCTTCAAACTCTTCTCAGGAGTTAACTAAGAGATCAATTTTTCTAGAAGTGATCACTTAGATGATGTAGAGATCAAATATTGGATTATTATGTCTCTTGAACTTTTGATTCACATCACATGTGAATGATAAAGCTAAGAGGTGGAAGAAGGAGATAATGAGGAGAGAGAAGATGAGAGTGATAAATGAAAAAAATCAAGCATGGAAAAATGATATGGCTCAAATGGAAATAATTGAAGCTTGCAATAAAATAATGCACCATGCTTCAATAGTAACTCCAAATGAATATAAAATGATATAAGCCATTCCTTCATCCATAATTTGACTCTCTCCAATTCCACCTCATTTATTTATTTTCATAAAATAAATATCCAATTATGAGGTGTTTCCTTCTAGAAGGTGTTCTTGTACAATTACAAGAATACCCCTCCATCGTATACAGTATAAGTATACCCGTATCCGAATTCCGAAAAATACGAATACAAATAATCAAATAATATAATATCGGCATCCGGCTTAAACCAAAGTCTACCAGTATTATCGTTCCGATCATTATTCCTATAACCATTACATGAACATGATCGAAACCCTACCGTAACAACTTATGGCCTCTACATCTTTTGCCTGAACCAGGGAACCCTCTGTGTGGGACTCTGAAGACTCGATAGTATGCTGATAGTGGGTTTAACCACAAGCACGTCAGCGGCACTGGCTATGCGTAACTGCAACCCAGGTACATGACGAAAGGTGGCCGACGAGCGAACTCATCACAACCCTAACGAACCTGTAAGCAACACTTACCGTACAGTCCGGTCTCTTCATCTGATACGTCGCATATGAAGTCTAGGGGTGGTAAATGTCAGACCCCAGTAACTTTATAAGTCATGCTGATTTATGGCCCATAACGGTTCGAGAAACTACTGATAACTCTTATCAGTAAATCTCGACAACCCTGGCCAGCGATTTGCTGTTATGGCCGATTAAGCATAGCACGACATCAACTCCCTATACCGGGAGAGACGAAACCCCTCCTATCTCTTACTGCCTCCATGTGATTCAGGACTGTACCCAAAATCCACCTATTTGCACGACTCAGTAGAGCCGTGTTAGGGAGGAAATCAAAGCACAGTGGGAATCACACAAGACACTATGACGATCTTAGGTCTACAGACTAATTTGTACAAGTGTCACCAGAGAACTGCTATCTGAAAATAGGTATATATACCATTTAGGAGTTCTCGGCGAGTCATGTTTGGTGTACCCGTTCTCCACTGAGCACCTATGTACAATCTTTGATGTCAAACACCAATAGTTGTGGGATCAACAATCGCCCCTAGGGTCAAGAAACGTACACACTAGTCTACTCTGGTAATATCGATGCCCTGTCTCGATATACCCTCAACTAGGAACTAAATAAGGAATATGCTTTTAGACTGCCCAGGCTCCACTATTATGATCTACATCATAATCCTGGTAGTCAAGCATAATCCTAAGGGCTTCATCAACATATATATAAGATATGAAATACAACACATCAAACGTTAAGATGAATATAAACAAGATAGCATACTTTCTTTTCGAGCAAAGATTGTTTCTGTACATATACATGCCTAGCATCCTATACAATACAGGCCTCCAGGGCATACATATCTAACAATTTCCCACTTGCACTAAGGCCTGTAGTTGGTGCAATAAGTACCCACTGTCTACACTAGAACCAGTTGCCGACGTACCGCATACCCAACATCTCGAACAGTTTCTCAAACTGGACTTGAGAGATGGCCTAGGTGAATGGATCTGCTGTGTTTTCTTTCGTGTCTACTCTCCGTACCTCGATGTCCTGGCGATCCAATATCTCCCTGATGAGATGATACCGCCTCAAGATATGTCTGGGTTTCAAATGGGACCTCGGATCCTTTGCCAAAGCCATGGCTCCATTGTTACCGCAATACAGAGGTATTGGATTAGCAATGGATGGAACCACCTGAAGTTCAGGAATGAACTTCCTCATCCAGACTGCCTCGTTTGCGGCATCATTAGCAGCAATATACTCAGCTTCCATCGTGGAGTCAGCGACGGTATCTTGATTGGAACTCTTCCAACAGACTGCCCCTCCATTTAGGGTAAATACAAACACTTAGATGGACTTATTATCATCCTTATCGCTAAGGAAGCTGGAGTAGGTAAATCCCTCCATTTGGAGATTTCCGTTACCATACACCAAGAACATTTCTTTAGTTCTTCTCAAGTACTTCAGAATGTTCTTCACAGCAGTCCAGTATTTCTCCCCTGGATTGGATTGATACCTACTTACTGCACTCAGTGAATAAGCTACATCTGGGTGAGTACACAACATCGCATACATTACAGATCCTACCGTCGAAGCGTAGGGTATAACGCTCATGCGAGCTCTCTCCTCATCAGTCCTTAGAGACATCTCTTTGGAGAGGGTGATCGCGTGACAAGCGGGTAAATTACCTCGCTTGGAATCTTCCATACTAAATCTCTTTAGTATGGTGTCAATGTATCTCGATTGTGACAATCCCAATAACTCTTTAGATCATCTCTATAGATCTTAATTCCTAGAATGTATGAGGCATCACCCAGGTCTTTCATGGAGAACCTCTGCGATAAGAATAGTTTGACCGATTGTAGCATAGGAACATTATTTCCTATCAAGAGAATGTCGTCCACGTACAATACGAAGAATATAACAGTACTCTCTACAATCCTTTTATAAATACATGGTTCATTTACATTTTTGATAAAACTAAACTCTTTGATTGTATCATCAAAGAAGATGTTCCAACTGCTTTAATCCATAAATGGATTTAAGTAACCTGCATGCTTTTCCGCTGCTCCCACTATCAATGAAGCCTTCTGGCTGATCCATAAAAATGCATTCTTCAAAATCACCATTTAGAAATGCCGTTTTAACATCCATCTGCCAGATCTCATAGTCATAGCGAGCAGCTATAGCAAGCAGGATCCGAATGGATTTGAGCATCGCGACTGGTGAAAAGGTTTCATCATAGTCCAAGCCTGGTCTTCGACGAAATCCTTTTGCGACCAGCCTAGATTTATAGGTCTCCACCTGACCATCCACACCAATCTTTCTCTTAAAGATCTATTTGCACCCTATGGGTTTTACTCCAGAAGGTGCAACCTCCAAAGTCCATACTTTGTTGGTGTGCATGGATTCTATTTCGGATATCATGGCATCCAACCACTTCACTGAGTCACCATTCATGATAGCTTGCTGAAAATTAGTAGGATCATCATCATCCATGATGCAATCTTCTCTATCACCATCAATTAGAAAACCGTAGTATCATCAGGTGGGCGAGACGTCCTATTAGATCTACGGAGTGGCTGAGGCTCGTCAGGTTCTATTGAAACCTTAGGTTCAACCAAAACATCGGTAATTATTTGTGGATCTGGAATTTATTCCAGTTCTACCGCATTGCCAACAGTATCATTTGTAAAAAATTCATTTTCTAAAAATGTGGCATACTGAGAAACAAACACCTTTTGTTTCTCCTTGTGGTAGAAAAGATATCCATACGAATGTTTTGGATATCCCACAAATTTACACAAAACCGATCATGTCTCGAGTTTTTCCGAATTCTGCTTTTTCACATAAGCCGGACAACCCCATATCCTAACTCGTTTAAGAGATGGTCTCTTCCCATACCATATCTCATATGGAGTGTTAGACACGGTTTTGGTCGGAACCTTATCAATAGATATATCGCAGTCTCCAATGCGTGCCCCCATAATGAAAGTGGTAACTCATTATCACTCATCATTGATCGTACCATATGTAATAGGGTACGATTCTTTCGTTCCAACACACCGTTGTGTTATGGTGTGTACGGAGGAGTGAGCTGAGAGAGAATCCCATTCTCTTTTAGGAAATCTAGAAACTCTGAGCTTAAATACTCACCTCCTCGATCCGATCGAAGTTTCTTGACACTCAAGCCTGTTTTTTTTTCTACTTCAGAATTATACTCCTTGAACTTTTCGAAGGCTTCGGACTTATGTTTCAACAAGAACACGTGTCCGAATCTCGAGAAATAACCGGTAAAAGTTATAAAGTATGAAAAACCATCTCTCGCATGTGTAGACATTGGTCCATATACATCACTATGTATGAGGCCTAAGAGTTCAGTAGCTCTCTCTCCGTATCAAGTAAACAGAGTTTTGGTCATTTTACCTTTGATATAAGACTGGCAAGTCGCATAAGATTTATATTCAAAATAGTTTAAATATCTATCTTTATGTAGCTTGGTTAGTCTTGTTTCATTAATATGACTAAGTCTACAATACCAAATGAAAGCTTCATTTATGTGTGAAATCTTCCTTTTGTTTGTGTGTTGTATATTGAAAACTGTATATTGATTTAGGACGTATATCCCGTTATTTAATATACCATACCCAATCAACTCTTGATTAAGGTTAATGTTCATAACATTAGATTGTAATACAAAATTATATCCTTCATTGTCCAACAATGATATTGATATAATATTACATAACATCGAAGGTACAAAATAAAATGGGTTCAAAACCAATATACAACCCGATGGCAAACCAAGGTGATACTCTCCCACTTCCCACTGCTACAGCATGTACAGAGGAACCATTTCCAACTCGGAGAGTGTGATCGCCTTTCTTCAAAAACCTGCTATTTATCAGCCCCTGCACAAAATTGCAGATGTAAGATCCTGACCCGGTATCTAATACCCAGGAAGCAGAGTTAATTGAAAAACAGTTTTCTGTTACAAACACACCTGAAGTGAAAGTATCACCATGCTTCTTCTTGAGGCCGGCAAGGTATGCAACGCAGTTTCTCTTCCAGTGCCCATTCTTGTGGCAGTGGAAGCATTCCCCTCTTCCTGATGCAGCAGCCCCTATCTTGTCCATTCCCGGTGCCTTTTTCACTCCTTCTCTCGGCTTGATGGGATTCTTCTTCTTCTTTCCCTTGTCCTTAGCTTTCGAGATGGAAGAGGAAGATGGCCCAGAAATTAGAGCGGGGGTTTTCGCTACCTTTAGCATGCTCTCTGCACTCGTCAACATATTGAGGAGTTCAGGAAGTTACTTCTCCATGTTATGCATGTTGAAGTTTACAATGAACTGAGCAAAGGCAGGGGGAGGGACTGCAGAACAATATCAATATACTGCTCGTTCTCTATGGTCTAACCCAGGTCCCCTAGTTCTTCGATAAGTCCAATCATCTTCAATACATGGTCACATACAGACGTGCTAGCAGGCATCCGCATATGAAACAACTTTCGAGATGCCTCGTATCGGAGAGTACGAGATTGCTCTCCATACATATCCTTTGTATGGAGAAAGATGGATTGTACGTCCATCTTCTCATGCTGCTTCTGATGTTCATTGTCCATAGAAGCAAGCGCGAGATATTTGGCTGTTGCGCAGTCTATATCCCATGCCTTGCGAATTTCCCTATCCGCAACTGAAAAATCAGGGCCTAGGCTAGGAGGGGCTGGAGTCGTCAGGACGTATCCGACCTTATCATAGGTCAGGGCAATATTTACTTTCCTTAGACAATCTTTGTAATTCGGTCTCGTGAGTTTATTCTTGTCTAATAAAAGCTTAAGTCCCGTCATATGTATCTGCCATTATGAGAGAGAAAAGAAGACACTCAGCAATTTCTCTTACATGATTAGATTCCAATCGATGTCTCCCACTGCTTTTATCAAATTTTCCTTCAAATCTTAAAAAGAAAATTAGCCAGGATTAATTGCAATTTACAAGTTCGCTAATCGGTCAGTCAAGCCAGTGTCGGTACTCCGAGGGAGGTTCCCCGTGCTTTCGCAGGGACCTAATTAAAATAAACCTCGTTTTCCTAGAGGTATAACCCCGTTGACACCTTTCTAGACACCTACTGGATTAACTAATTGTAAAGTGCAAAACTCTCCCGGGAGTAACTTTTACTCACAGTAGGATCAGGATCCAACTATCAAATAGAAGGTATGCAATCTCATTGCAAATTTCAACTCTTGAAATTCCCGATGTGGATTTTACCCCTAGTGTCTTATGATCTTAACTATGGTCAACAAATCATAAGCACTAGTCAAGTTGTACCCACCATTTCGCGATTGATTTAGACCCACCCGCATAACCCTTAACTATGGTCAACAAGGTCATGCAAATGTCCTAATATATCGCATCATATACTTTGTAGGAAGACATCACTTAGCTACCGTACACCACGCCTTAACTATAATCAAAAAACGTGGTACGAATACTAAGTACTCTGCTTCCTAAAATGGCGGAGGGCAACGGATGGTTTTGATAAAAACCTTTAACATTTTGAACTTGATATCATTGTAGAATCTAGTGAAAGGAGTGGTTTAAGCTCCAGTTTGAAAAGTCGAATGGTTTTGTAGTATCTTTCTAATTTTGCTAAAGAGGTCACTCCCGGTGAAGGGATCTCGGCTCTTTCCTCATCAAATGAGGTGCTGGATATTCATGAATATCACGATACAGAGCAAAATTTAGATCAACTATAAAAACAATCGAGTGCTTTGTAACATTTGCTAGTTTTGCTAAAGGGGTCACTCCTGGTGAAAGGATCTCGGCTCTTTCCTCATCGAATGAGGTGCTAGATATTCATCAAGGAATACCACTATGCAAAACAAAAACTAGAGTTACCCATTTTAAAAAGTTTGATTCTACAACATTTTTAGGTTTCTTTTTCTTAACATTAATCACATTAATGTTGTCCCATCATTTACGTTACCTAAACATCACAGAAAAGAAAAGAAAATAGAACGTACGTTTATGCCATCCGCATTCGCCACGGGGCCCCGTCATGCACCGTTAGGTTACTTAACTAATGGCAGAGCGGGGGCTGGACTAGCGCGGGTGCAAAACATAAGCAACGTTTATTATATATCTCATATATAAGTATCTATACGTCGCACGCATTTGTAAACATTCCAGATCACAGATGAATACATTGGATATACTAGGAATTCCATATTTCATTTAAGCCTTTAATGAAAGACGGGTTCCACGGTCGTGATAAATAGCCAAACCCTATCCTAGACCCCTACGGGTGCGGCAAACTACTAGCTAAATTCCCGAAGTGAAGCAACCTCCCTCAAAAAAGTGAGTAGGACACTCGGCACTTTGAGAACCCGGTAGTTTGTGCACCCCACCTTGGGTCTATCCTAGGAGCAAAAACAGTAGAAAGAAAATACACAACGGTGGCTACAGCCTCAACCCGGATGTGCCCCGCAAAATAATATTACATCGCTTTTTACAAATTACATGAATGAATGAAAAGAAAAACACTCTTCCCACATCCCCGGCTATTCATTCACGACAATCCAACATATTCTTATACGCATACCATCACATGATATCATTACAGATGTGTGCAACCCCGACTAATCTACGTATAGCAAATAGTCGACGTTTCCAAACACACATACACATCACAAAGCTTGTAAAGTAACCGCGACATTAGAATTCTGCACGCAATTAGCAAACTAAACCAATTTTCCAACACTTGAAAAAATTCAGTGAGCTAAAGTTCCAAAACTGATCTTTTAAGCCAATCCGGGAGTCGAAACGAACTCGAAACCCACCCGAATCTTCGCGGAGGCGAAGACCCAAAAATTAACTATCAAATGGGGGGCATTAAGGGATATCCATCCCCGGGGGCCACCTCAAGGTGGCCCCTAGAGGAAGGCAGACCCGAGAGCACCCATATGGGGTGCTCTCGGGTCACCCACCCATAAGGCCACCTCGAGGTGGTCTTGGGGTATGGGTCCGGCTTTTAGTCCCCACCTTGGGGTATCCCCAGGGTGCGCACGCTCCAACCTATGGCTTCTCGGTTCAAACAATGAGCCCGCGGGTGTGCAAACAACTCAAAACTTCGATTTTGGAAACTGTTTTTCGGCAGTTTTTGCGCGACAAAAAAACGGCGGATTTCTAACGTCGCTACAA
Organism: Agapanthus africanus; assembly: GCA_030015575.1. Taxonomy (NCBI): domain Eukaryota; kingdom Viridiplantae; phylum Streptophyta; class Magnoliopsida; order Asparagales; family Amaryllidaceae; genus Agapanthus; species Agapanthus africanus. The sequence continues at coordinate 64,081,290 of JASDDO010000029.1, forward strand.
ACTATTTAAGGTTTAAGATAGGGTCTGATACCATGTTAGTGGATTTTTGCACACCCGCACAACACTTGTGAGGAGGCGGAAGTGGCAAACGAAAAGATTCTCGCATGCAACACCCACATAAAACCAAGATCATATGCTTAAACCTTAACTAGCAAACCCTATCTACAGTTCTTAACTACTATGAAAGGGTTATACCTAATGAACCGGTCCTTCAGGTCTTATTTTTTAATGCAACTGTTAGTTATTTGTATGCCCTAGAGGCCATTGCTATACATAGGATGTATATTGTAGTGGATGCTTGGACATATATAGGGAGGACTTTCTTGCTCGACATGATAGTATGCTATCTGGTTGCTCTTTACCTTAATGTGTACACTGATTGTCTCTCTGTTACATGTTGGTAAAGCCCTTAGGATGTGTACTTGACTACCTGGACTATGATGTGGATCATACTAGTGGGGACATGGTAATCCATAAGTACATCCTTCAAGGTCCCTAGTCGTGGGTGTATCGAGATGGGGCATCGATATACCAGAGTAGACTAGCGTATACTTTCTCGACCCATACAGATGGGCGATGGATGATCCCATATCCATTGGTGTTTGACATCAGAGATGATATACGGGTGCTCAGTAGAGACTGGGTACACTGGACGGACTCGCCGAGAACTCCCAGATGGTATTATACCTTACGTCAGATGGCAGTTCTCTGGTGACACTGGTACAGGTTAGTCTGTAGACCCGAGATCGTCATAAAGTCTTGTGTGATTCCCACTGTGCTTTGATTTCCACCTTACTACATCCAAGAGGGCGTGCAAAACGGTGGTTTTTGGGTACAGTCCCGAGTCACATGGAGGCAATGAGATATAGGAGGGGATTCGTCTCTCCCGGTATAGGGAGTTGATGTTGCGCTGTGTTCGATTGGCTATAACCGGAAATCCCTGGCCAGGGTTGGTGAGATTTACTGGTAAGTGTTACCAGTTGTTTCTCGAACGGGTTATAGACCTCATATCGACACGACTTATCGAGCTATTGGGGTCTGACGTTTACCACCCCTAGGTGAGATATGCGACATATCAGACGAACAGACCGGACTGTACGGTAAGTGTTACTGGTTGGATTCACAGGTGTGTGAGCTGGCTTGCTCGTCGATCTTCTGATCGCTCAATACCAGGGTGGCCGTTACGTTTAGCAGACCGCTTGTGGCTTGTGGGTGTTTGATATGATCATCACCTGCTGCCGGCGTATTGACGAGTCTTTAGAGTCCTACACAGAGGTTTTCCTGGCTCAAGTGAAACGAAATAGGAGCGTATATGAGATATGTGTGGGACCGAGAATAATACCAGTATGTGATCCTGTATTCTATTCTCGCGATATATGACATTGATCTGTTATATGCGATATAGCCGAGTTATCGGATCAAGTGTTGATTCGATAAGTTGTTACTATTGATATTAGTCGGTCATATGCGATATGACCGGATCGTTAAATCAAGTGTTGATTTAATGATTTAATGTATAATTATATATTTGATATATTACTTTACATTAACTAGTAATGGTTCACTTATGATTATTTTCTCACTTGAATGTGCACATTGTATATATGATATATGTTTGTGCACTAGTTTGTATCATGTTTGATGATACATGCAAACTTGGGCGTGTGTTTACTTTAAACCATGTTTAGGTTAATGGTTAGGGTTTTAAATGTTTTATTTATTTTCTTTTATCCATTTTTGGCAAAAAGGGAAATGGTGTCTTGCTTTGTTTTATAGTTGAAGCTTCATGAAGCTTTGAATAAGTCTACGATTTTTGTTTTATGCTTAACCTAACCATTAAACCTAAACGCTAGTTTATTCTCTATATGTGTTTACTAACCCATGGTTGCTAAATGATAAGCATCACTTGAATTTTCAAATTAGATAATTGATTCATTTTATTTTCTTCTTCTTCTTCTTCTTGAGGAAGAGAAGAAAACCTTTCTTGAAAATTCTAAGTGATGATTCCAAGTGAGAAACCCAAATCCAAAGTGAACCCACTTCCTATTTCTTCATGATTTACCACTTGCCATATAGTATAGGGTGTTTTCTTCACAAGTTTCATAACTTGGTGAAGGTGGAGCTTGATCTTGAGTTGCCTCGACGTAGATCATCTTCGGCATCGAAGTCGACGACCTAGCCCGATCATTTCTTCGACGAAACCATCGCTAGAGTCCGGGATACGATGATCGCAGCGGAGGGACGTCATCATGGAGCTTAGGAAGTGGAGGACCGGATCTACAAAGGTTGTAGCCCCTTTCACTTTAGAGTAAAGTTGTTTATTCGCATTTGTTTTCGCCTAAACTCTAATTAACGATCGCATTAGGGTTTCTCGGCACCAGAAAATTTGAATTTGGCATGGTTGATGCCTTGTGAGACCTCATTAGCATGCCTAGGAACCCTACAGTGGTATCAGAATCTAGCTAGAGCTTTAGGCGAAGTGTAGACGAAGTTAGAAGTCCGATCGAACCCGTAAACTCCGACAAAACCCTTCTTTGTACATTTTTCAAAACAGTGGATTTTTGTGAATTAAAAATTCTCAGAAAAACAAGCAGGAAAAATTAAGAATTACTGTCAAGTACGGTCCTCTATGTCAATAATTTGACCGCGGAACCGCGGCGAAACCATGGGTTTGGCGGCGGTTCCACGGCCAAAATTTGGACTTAGTCCCTGAAATTTCATATATTTATTCTTAGGTCCTTTCTTGGCAATTTTTTATGGGAATTTTTTAATTCCACTCAAGTGTTGAGTTTTCTAGGGTTTTATTGGGGACTCGTTAATTTGATCGGATAATTTAACTTCGTTTATGTTTTTCCGGATATTTTAGAAACTGTTAAAAAGTTCGACCGGATATAAATACCCACTTTTTCCCCTGCCGGGAAATTTCTAAGTGTTGGGTTCTTTTGCTTTATTCTGGGAATTTTTAATTCCACTCAAGTGTTGAGTTTTCTGGGTTGTATTGGGAATTCGTTGATTCGATCGGAAAGTATAACTTCGTTTATTTTGTCCGGGTAATTTTTAGAACGTGTTAAAAAGTTCGAACGGATATCAATAACTCACTTTTTCCCCTGCCGGAAAATTTCCAAGTGTTGGATTTTTCCGTAATTTAAGAACGTTCTAAATCGTGCAAGTTACGCAATGGACCCTCTAGAAGACAACAAACCTTAACTCGATTATGTGACGGTCTTGAACTGCCCTTTGAACCTTAGGGTTTGGGGCAGTACGGCGTGCCACATGTGAGGCGTTGGTTTGACCCTTCTACGGCTGGACCGTTGGTACTGTGGCATGAAATGAATGTTTTTAAACTTATTTTAAGTGTTGAAAACCATTCGGGAAAACTTGGGTGTTTGATTGTTCGATCGGAAAGTTTAACATTTTCTATTTATCTGGAATGTGATACAATATTTGGAATCCACATATAGTTATGAGATAACTGAATGAATGTTAAAAACATAGCAGTTTAGTCTCACTTGATCGGTTGCCACGGAATTTTGATGTGATCAAAAGTCCGTCGCAATCACGTAGCGTACGTGGATACTCGCCGGTAAACTTAATAGACAGCTACGCCCCATAGCCCCGACCAAGTGACTGTAGGAGAACTCCGTCGCCGAAAGCATCCGTTCGGGTGCTCGCGGCAGCGGTGTTCCGCCTTAGTGCACTTCGTCGACGGTATCGGGGGTGCGGCCGTCTACTAAAGTTTGCGAAAAGCATTCGATCAGGATGTCGGGAATCTTGTTGAATTGCCCGACTTGATATTGAAAAGTGTTTTCGATTTTGAGACTAAAATGCGGGGTTTATAATTGTTAGGCATGTGATGTCTAAGGAATTCATTTGGTCAGGCATGCAATGTCTGAGGAGGCTGCGGATTCCAACTGTTGTAGTTTTACACTTTCTTTTCTGCGACCGTAAGTGTAATATGTGATATCACCGGTTTCGTTGCTATATGTCAACGACAATTGGGATACGCATGTTTACTTACGTTGATGACATGTGATGTTATGTGTTGCTGGATATGTTATATTGGATCGTCGTGTTTGAATAGCCTGGTTTTTTTTATGTGAGATGAGTGTTTTTCTTTTTCATTCATGTAAAAACTTGTATGTAATATTCTTTTATTGGGGCACTTCCAGGTTGCGGAAGTTGTCACCTTTTGTATATTATTTACTTTTCCGCACTAGGATAGACCCAAGGAGGAGGGCACAAGTAACCGGGTTTTGGAGTTCAGTGGGAGACCAACTCGAGGAGTCGAGTCCGGGTCTCCTAACTCTAGAATTGCTAGGGTTGCTTTCCGCTCTCGTAGGGGTCTATGGGTGTGGGTTTGGCTATTCATCGCGACCGTGGAATCCGTGTTTTATACTGGCTCATATTGAAAACACGGACGTCCTAGTATATCCAATGTTTCATATGATTCTTCTGCTGCGATATCTGTGATGTGATCATTTGATGTTCTGTGATAGATACAGTATATAGTATATATGATATATTATATAGGCGTTACTTATGTTTTACACCCGCGCTAGCACCGCCCCGCTCTGCCGTTAGTTACCTAACCTAACGGTGCACGAGGGGACATCGAGGCGAACACGGATGGCATAAGTGTATGTCGTATTTATCTGTGATGTTTAGGTGACTTAAATGATGGGACTTCATTAATATGATTAATGAAAGTAAAAGAAACCTAAAGATGTTGTGGAATCGAATTTCAAAAATTAAAACAGGTAGCTACAGTTCTTGCTTTGCACAGCGGTATATATGATATATCCTGCAACTTATTCGATGAGAAAAGGGCCGACGATCCCTTCACCGGGAGTGACCCCTTTAGCAATAACTGGCAGATGCTACAACCCTCGGTTTGTCTTTTGATTGCTTCTATAGTTTCTGCTTTGCACAGCGATATATATGATATATCCCGCATCTCATTCGACGAGGAAAGGGCCGACGATCCCTTCACCGAGAGTGACCCCTTTAGCAAAACTAGAAAAGCCTCAAAAACACTCCATTTTAAAATCATTTGATTCTACAACGATATCAAGTTCATTACGCAATAGGTTTTCAGAAAAACCTGTCGTAGCCCTCCATCATTTCAGATAAGTCCTGTTTAGAATTCGTGCTGCGTTTGTTGACCTTGTCAAGGCGCAGTGTGCGGTAGCTAACCAGTATTTATCTGCTTATGCATATGATGCAGATTGGGTTAGGGTAGTCGTATGGCCTTGTTGACCTTGTCAAGGGTCATGCAGGTGGGTTTGATTCAATCAAGAAATGACGGGTCGAACTTGACCTACGGTCTATGGTTTGTTGACCTTGTCAAGGTCATAGATCGTTTGGGGCAAAATATTATCGGGAATTTCAAGTGTTGAAATTTGCAATGAGATTGCATACGTTCTATGAGATAGTTGGATCCCGATACCCGCTGCGAGTAATTGTTACTCCTGGGAGAGTTTTACACATTACAATTAGCCGATCAAGTAGGTGTCTAGAAAGGTGTTAACGAGGTTACGACTCTGGGAAAACGAGCTTTACTATAATTAGGTTCGTGCGAAAGCACGGGGGACCTCCCTCAAAGTACCGACACTGGCCTGGCTGAAAGATTGGCGAACTTGTAGCGTGTAATTAATCCCGGCTAGTCTTTCCTTTTAGGGTTTGAAGGAAGATTTGATAAAAACAGTGGGAGCCATCCTGATTAGATAAAATAATAACCAATTTATTCTTGCAAGAGCGCACGCTGAGTGTTTTCTTCTCTCTCTTTCCAGGTAGCGACCATATCACGCCTTAATCAAGATAATAATACGGAATATTGACCGAACCCGCTTGTTATACTGAGCTGGGGAACGTTGGTCCCGCTCCAACATATAATTGTTATAAGACAGAGCAGGAAATTGGGGATTACCAGTATTCCCGTGCCGCCCAAACGAAGAAAGTGCATACTGATGCATCATCTTCGGGTGTGTTCATTATACAGAACTGTTTCTCAGTATTCTTTACGTCCTGGATATGAGATACCGGATCAGGATCCCGCATATGTAATTTGTTACATGGGCTACAGATAGGTAAAGAACTGAGAACGGGTGATAAGTTTCATGAGACAGAAAACGGGGCAAGTGTTGCAGCCAAGTCTGTTGGTCACTGTCACCCTGTTTTCCAAATACATTAATTCTGAACGAATGTTATTAGATACCGAACCTGATATACAAAATCATATCACTCGATTTATTTGTAAAGAAATGATAAAATTTTGTATTGTTGGATAATGTTTTGAACATTTCCTATATCAAAAGTTGATCGGTCTAGGCACGTTATCTAAAAGCATTGATGTTCTAAATCAAACTACAGTTCTTAGTATACGGAACACACACAAGAGGAAGAGTTCAGAAATGAACGGATCCTTCTTGAGTTATTGTAGACTAGGTCATATCAATGCGACCCGACTAGCTAAGTTGCACATAGATGCATATCTCAATCTGTTTGAATTTACATCTTATGAAAACTTGCCGGTCATGTCACAAAGATATGATGACCACAGCTCTGTTTATTAGAAGCAGAGAAAGAGTTAGTGAACTCTTGGGATGATACATGTTGATGTATGTAGGTCCCCTGTCTACATATGCCAAGACCGGTTCTTTGTATTTCATTACATTTTCTGATAATCTCTCAATATTCAGACAAATGTTCCTGTTGAAACACAAGTCCGAAACTTTTGAGATAATCACAGAATATATGTTAGAAGTAAAGAACCAAAATACGGGTATAAGTATTATGTCCTTTGATGTGATCAGGGAGGAGAATACTTAAGCACGGAAATCCTGGACTATTCTAAAGGAGAATGAGATTCTCTCTCTGCATTACTCCTCCGTATACACCATAGCACAATGGTATATCGGGGCGGAGCAATCATACCCTATATGATAGGGTGTGCTCTATGATGAGTACTACTGAGTTACCTATTTCCTTTTGGGAGTTATGCACTTGAGAAGCTGCATACCTATTGAAAAGGGTTCAAATCAAATCAGTTGCCTACCGCTTCATATGTGATATGGAAAGGGAAGAGCCCATATCTTAAGTTAGTTATGATTTGGGGTTGTCCAGCCTATGTCTGGAAAGCAAAATCCAGACAATCTCGAGGCAAGATCTGTTATGTAGAACTGGAAATGTTCCAGTTATACACACTGCAGCTGATGATTTGATAGAACTAAAGGATTCAGTAGATTCCAACGAACCTCAGCCTCTCCGCCGATCTAGTAGGGTTCCTCACCCACCTGAGAGTTACTTCGGTTTCTCTATGACAGTGGGAGCGAGGATTGCTTCATGAGATGATGACCCAACTAGTTTCGAGCTGGCCATCAGGAGTGAGACTCTGTAAGAATGGTTGGATGCTTAGTGATCTGAGATGGAATCCATGTACACCAACAAAGTATGGACTTTAGTTGCTATATCTGAAGGGTTAAATCCCCATCAGGAGCAAGTATATCTTGAGAAGATTACTTGGTGTAGATGGAAAAGTTGAGACTTTCAAAACTAGACTTGTTAAAGGTTTTCGTCATCGACCAGGCGTGGATAATGATGAAACCTTTTTTCAGTGGCTATGCTTAAGTCCATCCAGATCCTACTTGCCACGGCTACATACCATGACTATGACATCTGGCGGTTGGGTGCCATGACTGCTTTTCTAAATGATGTTTTAGAAAAGTGCGTCTATAAGTACACAGTCAGAGGGCTTCGTAGACAGTGGGAGCAGCGGAAACGTGTGCAAGATGTTTTATGTGATAAAGCAGGCATCGCGGAGTTGGAACGTCAGTTTTTATGTGTTAGTCAAAGAGTTTGACATCATCAAAATGGTAGATGGACCTTATATAAACAAAAGGGTAGTAGGGAGTATGGTGAAGATCCTCGTAGAGTACGTGGATGACATACTCTTGATAATAAAGGAGTTTCCTATGCTACGTTCAGTCAATCTCCGCTTATCACAATGATTCTCCATATAGGATCAAATCGATACCTCCTAAATCCTATGTTTTGGATCTCTGAGATAGATCTAATTGGATGTTAGGATACTCACTAGTTGTAGTGAGATGGTATCAATCGATCCTGGGGGCAATCACTGGAAGGGTTCCAGCATGATAAGGACGACAGAAAGTCAGTCACAGGTATTGTCTTTACCCTCAGTAAAGAGACGATATGTTGGAAAAGTTCCAAGCTAGATACCGTGGCATACTAGACGATAAAGGCTGGATACATCGCTATTTAAGATGCTACCAAAGAGGCAGTCTGGGTGTATATTGGTTCATGAGATGAACTTAGTTCCTCCCATTGTGTGACTATGGAGTTGTGGCTTATGCCAAGGAACGTCCGTCCCATCAGTGATCCAGACATATTCTAAGGTAGTATCACCTGATTATGGAGATGGTTGATCTCCAGGGGATCGAGGTTAGGAGAGTAGACTCAGAGGACAACACGGCGGATCCACTCACGAAGGCCTTTTCCCAGAGAGAGACTTTTATGGGATTGTTCAGTATGAGATACTATAGCCACTGCTATCAGATGGCCCTAGTGCAAGTGGGAGATTGTTAGTTATATGTATGCCCTGGAGGCCATTGCTATACATAGGATGTATATTGTAGTGGATGCTTGGACATATATAGGGAGGACTTTCTTGCTCGACATGATAGTATGCTATCTGGTTGCTCTTTACCTTAACGTGTACACTGATTGTCTCTCTGTTACATGTTGGTAAAGCCCTTAGGATGTGTACTTGACTACCTGGACTATGATGCGGATCATACTAGTGGGGACATGGTAGTCCATAAGTACATCCTTCAAGGTCCCTAGTCGTGGGTGTATCGAGACGGGGCATCGATATACTAGAGTAGACTAGCGTATACCTTCTCGACCCATACAGAAGGGCGATGGATGATCCCATATCCATTGGTGTTTGACATCAGAGATGATATACAGGTGCTCAGTGGAGACTGGGTATACTGGATGGACACGCCGAGAACTCCCAGATGGTATTATACCTTACGTCAGATGGCAGTTCTCTGGTGACTGGTACAGGTTAGTCTGTAGACCCGAGATCGTCATAGAGTCTTGTGTGATTCCCACTGTGCTTTAATTTCCACCTTACCACGTCCAAGAGGGCGTGCAAAACTGTGGTTTTTGGGTACAGTCCCGAGTCACATGGAGGCGATGAGCGATAGGAGGGGATTCGTCTCTCCCGGTATAGAGAGTTGATGTTGCGCTGTATTCGATTGGCTATAACCGGAAATCCCTGGCCAGGGTTGCTGAGATTTACTCGTAAGTGTTACCAGTAGTTTCTCGAACGGGTTATAGACCTCATATCGACACGACTTATCGAGCTATTGGGGTCTGACGTTTACCACCCCTAGGCGAGATATGCGACATATCAGATGAACAGACCGGACTGTACGGTAAGTGTTATTGGTTGGATTCACAGGAGTGTGAGCGGGCTTGCTCGTCGATCTTCTGATCGCTCAATACCCGGGTGGCCGTTACGTTTAGCAGACCGCTTGCGGCTTGTGAGTGTTTGATATGATCATCACCTACTGCCGGCGTATTGACGAGTCTTTAGAGTCCTACACAGAGGTTTTCCTGGCTCAAGCGAAACGAAATAGGAGAGCATATGAGATATGTGCGGGACCGAGAATAATACCAGTATGTGATACTGTATTCTATTCTCACGATATATGACATTGATCGGTTATATGCGATATAGCCGGGTTATCGGATCAAGTGTTGTTTCGATAAGTTGTTACTATTGATATTAGTCGGTCATATGCGATATGACCGGATCGTTAAATCAAGTGTTGATTTAATGATTTAATGTATAATTTTATATTTGATATGTTACTTTACATTAACTAGTAATGGTTCACTTAAGATTATTTTCTCACTTGAATGTGCACATTGTATATATGATATATGTTTGTGCACTAGTTTGTATCATGTTTGATGATACATGCAAACTTTGGTGTGTGTTTACTTTAAACCATGTTTAGGTTAATGGTTAGGGTTCTAAATGTTTTATTTATTTTCTTTAATCCATTTTTGGCAAAAAGGGAAATGGTGGCTTGCTTTGTTTTATAGTTGAAGTTTCATGAAGCTTTGAATAAGTCTACCATTTTTATTTTATGTTTAACCTAACCATTAAACCTAAACCCTAGTTTATTCTCTACATGTGTTTACTAACCCATGGTTGCTAAATGATAAGCATCACTTGAATTTTCAAATTAGATAATTGATTCATTTTATTTTCTTCTTCTTCTTCTTCTTCTTCTTCTCGAGGAAGAGAAGAAAACCTTTCTTGAAAATTCGAAGTGATGATTCCAAGTGAGAAACCCAAATCCAAAGTGAAGCCACTTCCTATTTCTTCATCCTCTACCACTTGCCTTGTAGTATAGGGTGTTTTCTTCACAAGTTTCATGACTTGGTGAAGGTGGAGCTTGATCTTGAGTTGCCTCGACGTAGATCATCTTCGGCATCGAAGTCGACGACCTAGCCCGATCATTTCTTCGATGAAACCATCGCTAGAGTTCGGGATCCGATGATCGCAGTGGAGGGACGTCATCATGGAGCTTAGGAAGTGGAGGACCGGATCTACCAAAGTTGTAGCCCCTTTCACTTTAGAGTAAAGTTGTATATTCGCATTTGTTTTCGCCTAAACTCCAGTTAACGATCGCATTGGGGTTTCTCGGTTCCAGAAAAATTTAAATTTGGCATGGTTGATGCCTTGTGAGACCTCATTAGCGTGCCTAGGAACCCTACAGCAACTCCTAAGCTCTTTGGATGTTTGTGATGTCCTCGATCTCCGGCCACCCCAAGACGTAGATGATCTACCCAAGAGCTATGGAACAAGCTTTAAACTCTTCTTTAGAGTTAACTAAGAGATCAAGTTTGCTAGAAGTGATCACTTAGATGATGTAGAGCACAAGTATTGGATTATTATGTCTCTTGAGCTTTTGATTCACATCACATGTGAAGGATAAAGCTAAGAGGAGGAGGAAAGAGATAATGAGGAGAGAGAAGATGAGAGTGATGAATGAAAAAATAAAGCATGGAAAAATGATATGGCTCAAATGAAAATAATTGAAGCATGCAATAAAATAATTCACCATGCTTCAATAGTAACTCTAAATGAATATAAAATGATATAAGCCATTCCTTCATTCATGCTTTGACTCTCTCCAAATTCCACCTCATTTATTTATTTTCACAAAATAAATATCCAATTATGAGGTGTCTTCTTCTAGAAGGTGTTCTTGTACAATTACAAAAATACCCCTCCACCGTATACCGTATAAGTATACCCGTATCCGAATTCCGAAAAATACTAATACAAATAATCCAATAATATAATACCGGCATCCGGCTTAAACCAAAGCCTACCAGTATTATCGTTCCGATCATTATTCCTATAACCATTACACGAAAATGATCAAAACCCTGCCATAACAACTTACGGTCTTTACATCTTTTGCCTGAACCAGGGAACCCTCTGTGTGGGACTCTAAAGACTCGACAGTACGCTGGCAGTGGGTTTAACCACAAGCACGTCAGCGGCACTAGCTGTGCATAACGGCTACCCAGGTACATAACGAAAAGGTGGCCGACGAGCGAACTCATCACAATCCTAACGAGCCTGTAAGCAACACTTACCGTACAGTCCGGACTCTTCGTCTGATACGTCACATATGAAGTCTAAGGGTGGTAAATGTCAGACCCCAGTAACTTTATAAGTCATGCTGATTTATGGCCCATAACGGTTCGAGAAACTACTGATAACTCTTATCAGTAAATCTCGACAACCCTGGCCAGGGATTTACTGTTATGGCCGATCAAGCATAGCGCGACATCAACTCCCTATACCGGGAGAGACGAAATCCCTCCTATCGCTTACTGCCCCCATGTGATTCAGGACTGTATCCAAAATCCACATGTTTGCACGACTCAGTAGAGCCGTGGTAGGGAGGAAATCAAAGCACAGTGGGAATCATACAAGACACTATGACGATCTCGGGTCTATAGACTAACTTGTACCAGTGTCACCAGAGAACAGCTATCTGACAATCGGTATATATACCATCTAGGTGTTCTCGGCGAGTCCTATTCGGTGTACCCATTCTCCATTGAGCATCTGTGTACAATCTTTGATGTCAAACACCAATGGTTGTGGGATCAACCATCACCCCCAGGATCAATAAACGTACACACTAGTCTACTCTGGTAATATCGATGCGCTATCTCGATATACCCTCGATTAGGAACTAAATAAGGAATATCCTTTTAGACTGCCCAGGCCCCACTAGTATGATTTACATCATAATCCTGGTAGTCAAGCATAATCTTAAGGGTTTCATCAACATGTATATAAGTTATGAAATACAACACATCACACATTAAGATGAATATAAACCAGATAGCATACTATCATTTCGAGCAAAGATTGTTTCTGTACATATACATTCCTAGCATCTTAACAGATCTCTTAGGCATGCATATCTAACAAATACCTGTTTGTGCACCATGACAACTAAACACAAAATGTAACATGTTGTTTTTAGAAGTGAAATGTTTGACCCTTGTTCTAGATAATTCTAAGAAAAACTTAATTAGAAAATAAAAGAGTAAAAGAGAAATAAAATAATATAAAACAAAGAAGTATGGTGAATTTATTGAGGTATGGGTAGCATGGCTTGAACTTTGACACATTCCCCTCACCTTCTCTTCACAATTCTTGGCCAGAACTGGCAGCCCCCTCCATTTTTTCTTCTACTTTTCATTGCAAAACCCTCATTTCCCCACTCAAAATCCACAAAAAAAATCAACACTAAATTCTAGCAAAAATCATCACTAAAATTCCTTTGCCTAATCTAGCATGGTTCTTGGCTCAAGTCTCTATTTTGGCTAGCACGTTTGGATCTCTTTCCAAACCATCTTCAGATATAAAATATAATCTAATTGTTACTTTGTTAATTATTTGCTTTAATCTAATTTTAGTTAGGTGTTAATATAGTTTTAATTGCAAAATAGAGTTTTAAAGAGAAGGGTTTGGGTTAAAGTTCTGGTTTTTATTACTTAATTAAGTTAGCTAAATGTAGTTAACATCTAATGGCTTTATCAAATATAATCTAGTTGTTAAACTTGCTAATCTTTACTTTTAAATTGTCTAAATTAAGTGTTTATGCAATTTAAATGCATGCTTAGTGTGTTTAGGTGAGATTAAAATTAGTTAATATTTGTGTGGCTTAATTAAGATATTTAAGTGTGATTGGGGCTACTAGGTTTGCTAAAACACCTAGTTTTGCATTAAAATACCCTATTGTTGCTTACTAGGTTTTTAAAAGAAATGGGTTTAAGTTAAATTTGAGGTTGTGATGATCTACAACTATTTTCCTAAGATTAGTTAGCGTTATGTCTTGTGCGATTAGTACGATTGGATTCTAGGATTGGTGTTTGCTACGCATAGCAACCCTTAGTTGTGGTTTGTAGCGATGTCGCGCGTGTTTTGTGCACCAAGTGCACGTGCGTTTTGCTATTGCACGTTGGTTGTCTTGTTGTATTGTGTCCGCGTCTATTTAAATGGCTATCCTCTTATATACTGTTTGTGCAATTCTAGGATCGGTTGCGGAGACATCGGACGCGGCAAGAAAAGGAAAGGCTGTGATTGGGTCAGATAAGCCGAGACGACCCGGTGAGTAGATATACACATCTATGGGGGAATCACCTGGATGGCGTCAAGTGCCCAATAGTTAGGATTTATTTATTATTCTTGTGTTCACATGCGTATGTCATATTCATGTAGCTTTGCATCTCCATATACATTGATGTTATTACGTAGGACACTTGCACTATTACCAATGGTTCATGCTGCACGTGCACTATCTCATGCAGAAAAACACGCCATTAGTAATTGCCATGTCATGATACACTTTATAACTTATTTAATAATCGATACATGTGCATTTGCATCATGTATGAAATATAGTCTTCTAGTCGTATATTTCATTGCATCAGAATGGATATGTAGTTTCCTAGTTATATACCTTATTGCATCATCATTCATATGTAATCTTCTAAACATACATCGCATTGCAACATGTTGATATCATGGACATTCATAGTTATTCACATATTCGTGTATTGTGATTTTCTTATAGATTTCCGTATTCATGAGATTTCTGAATTTGGGGAAAACCGCAAAGAAATTTTTATAAACTTATTATCATTTCAAAATAGAAATTTGCGGTTTTCTCGTGATATGATGTGTGTGGCGTCTATCATGAGTTTCCTCGGTTCTTGAGCCACATATGTACATCTACCCGATTCGAGGAGGGGGATGCACCGTCTGCGGGTACATGGTGGACCCGGTGAGGTAACCCGGGGCAAGATGGACGTATTGAGAAGGCGTTGCATCCGGCAAGGGAACATTAGCTACAGGTGATTGTTGACCCGGCAGTCATTCGGAGGATACCGACTGGAGTGGTGTGATTTGACAGATTTGAGGGCCAATCTGAGAGACGGCTACCAAGATTTCACATACACCCACAGCCACACACCCACATATATATATATGGTGTCGATATTGGTACAGTTTTCTATCGATTTCATTTGATGATACCCCAGTTTTATAATACAAAAGTTTTACTAAGATAAGAGCACAGATTTTTCTTGTACCGGACATATATTCAGATTTCGCATTTCATCTTTCATTCATATAGTATTTATATTAATACATCGCATCATAGTAGCATGTATATAGGTTGTGACGCATTTGCGTGCATACTTGTGATAGACTTATTAGATGTTACTTACTACTCACGAGTTGGCAATTCACCCCCGCTGTGCCACAGTATCTTGCAGGTCCGACCCGTCAGCATAGTAGCGGCGAGCGTGCTTCTTCTTATGCTCCCTTTGCATCGACTTGCGACTTTGCGCATAGGTGAGTTTTTGGGAGGACATTCATTTGTTCCCATATGTATATTTATTTGTATCTAGTACACTCCATTGACCGTTTGTATTATGTGACTTAGAGACTGGGCAGTGAGATTTGTGTATTTTGTTCTCTGGTGTCGAGCTCAAGTGAGCCGACGTGGTGCTTTCTTATTTTCTTGCTTTTATATGCTTATTTCACATTATTATGATACATCTTGCATATGGTTGTGTTCCGCCATTCGGCGAAGAGCTAGCTCCCGCTTGGGGATCCCATTATTCACTACTTATGTATATTCATTTGTTGTACCCATTTGGGGCCAGTTTTTACAAAGGAAACTCTGCCTAAATTTTTATAAAACTTGAGTTATTGTAAGGATTTCCAAAGTGACTTTTCTAAGTTTAACCTTATTTTTAAGTTAAGTTTTCCTTCACTCTATTTTCTTTAAACGGTTTAGATTTATGGGCTTTGGCTTACATAGATTACGTTATGCCTCTAGACGTTGCGTAATTTAAGTGCCAGTCACGTTCCACATATTCGGGTAATGACAAAGTTGGTATCAGAGCGATATGTTCTACCTTTCTGAGTGTAGGATGACCCTTGGTAGATAGAGTAGGTGACTTAAGCAGAGTGACGAAGCGTGTGTATGTTCCGCGGCATACTTACGATACGGTACTCCGCCTAAGTGACCTTAGGATATATACTGCTTGTCTTTCTTTCCTTGATTCCATATATCCTCTTGATTCGATTGCAATGTTCTTATCAATCCTGTTTCTTGTTCCAGCCACTATGCCGCCGAAGGCCACGAGAGCCCAGAGGGCTGCCGCCATAGATGATATTAAAGCAGGCTCGTCTAAGACGAGGACCGATCAGGGCGGTACGCCTACCCCTCATGGACAGAGTGATCCGCCTTCTTCAGGCGGGATAGCTAGGCTGGAGTCGAGTATTCAGGACATACGACAGATGGTGCAATCGTTAGTTGAAGCTAGCCGAGCTCCGAGATCCGATGATGTTCCTCCCACTACACAGACTGTGATTGTACCTGCTGCCCAGACAGCTATTTGTACTGTTACCGAGACTATCCCCGTATCCTTACAGCAGTTTATGAGGCTGAAGCCTCCAGTTTTTGCCGGCACAGATGCAGCGGAGGATCCATAGACATTCCACGACAGGATGGCTAGGATTTTTCATTCGCTGAGATGTTCTGACGAGAGATCGGTCGAGCTTGCGAGTTTTCGTCTAGAGGGTCTTGCTCAGACATGGTGCGAGGCAGTTGAGAGAGGACGAGCTACAGGTCGACCTCCTATGACTTGGGATGAGTTCACAACTGTATTTCTTTCTCGTTTCCTTTCAGAGAGCGTCCTAGATGCTCGAGCTCATAGTTTTGAGTCATTGCGCAAGACTCCTGGGATGACAGTGTCCGAGTACAACATCCAGTTTACTCAGTTGTCCCGATATGCTCCTTACTTGGTGGACACTGAAGAGAAACAGATAAATAGGTTTGTGCGGGGACCTGACACGCGGTTATTTCTTGCTATCGGCGCCTAACATTTTGACACATATGCAGCTGCTATGGAAGCGGCCTTACTGTTGGAGTAGGACATTTCTGAGACTTTGGTCATTTCTGAACCGAAGCAGATTCATACCAGTGGCCAGCTCAGAGGCGGTTCGGTAGACGCCGTGACAGGTTCTTTTTGGGTGACACGTCCCGAAAGTATGGAAAATGACCGGCACTTAAACTACGAAACGTCTCGAGGCGTACGTAATCTAAGTAAACCGAAAACCCAGAAATCCAAACCAAGAAAAGTAGTAGAGTGAAGGAAAACCAATTTAAAATATAGTAGTTTTAATAGCATAAGCCGAATTATGCGGTTTTTTAAAAAAACATCAAGTATTTCCTGAAAATTTCGGCAGAGTCTCCTTTGTAAATACTGGCTCCCAAACGGGATACAACATGAATAGTATACGAAATCAATAAAAAGGCATCCCCAAGCGGGAGCTAGCTCTTCGTCAATCGACGGTCACAACCACATAAGCAATATAATATACAACACCAAGGGCGAGGATCAAAACTCAAAAGGAACTGAAAACAACAAGAAAACCATAGAAATACAACGCGCGATTCTAAGGTCGGAAGAATAACATCACTGGTCTCTATCTCAAAAATAATACATGTTTGGTTGATGGAACTTCTAGATACAACAGAATAATGATATACAAGATATATAATGGGGGTACGATACAAGTAAACCCACCTACTAGCAAATCACCCGAACGAAACTATGCCCGCAAAGCCGTAAAGAACCCTGTACGGCAAACCTGCAAGAAACTGGGGCACAACGGGGGTGAGTTGCCAACTCGTGAATAGAAAAACATCTACGAATAGAAATCGCATAAATAACGCAACCTAGGTCAATGGTCATAATATATCCTCAAATATATGCATAACGTGCAGCCTATAACAATGGCTAGAGTAATATCTAACCCGAGTGTAATCTCATGTGCCCGTGTCAGTGCCTCAGGTAGCAATATATCATATGAATGAGGTATGAATGCATGAAAACAGAATACATGTAAATGAAGAAACTGTTTTCATAATTTAGTGAGATTTCCTTTGTATTTTTAAAATGAGATATCATAAATGAAATCAGCATAAAACAGTGCCTAGCATCGGCACAAAACGTAATCCCAATATCTCGATATCTCTGTATCACAGTCTCTGTACCTCAATATCTCGAAATCTCAATGTCTCAATCACAATATCTAGGGCGCCGTCAGTCCAGACCGGCCCCTACCATCCATCTCAAGACCACGACGGTATCCTCCGGATATCGGACACGTCGGGTAAAATCACCGGTAGGTAGTGCTCCCCTGCCAGGCTCACATCGTCATCATCACGCGCTTCTTGCCCCGGGATACCTTACCGGGTCCACCATGTACCCGAAACGGTTCATCCGTCTCCTCGAATCGGGTCTCGAAATCCATCAGCAAACTCATGGTGGACGACTCATACATCATGGGAAAAACCGCACTTTTTATTTAAAAAGAGAGAGAAATCAGTTTATATAAGTTTTGCGGTTTTCCCCCCAAATCCAGAAAATTTCAAGGAAATCCGAACCCAAATCATCAATAGCATGTAAAACCATGAATATAGGCATAACAATGAATAACAGTATGCATGAAGTGACAAGTAATAACTACAATGTTAAGCTGGCATATAAGGCAGGTACACTAATATCATGTCAAATTACTAACTAACAAGCTAAGTCAAGCAATAATATTTTCTAAGGTGTATGTGACATGGCAATTACCGATGAAGATTTGTGTGAGCCGGCAAGTAAGTGTACGTGGTACATACGCATCATCGGTAATGGTGCTGGTATCCTAACAATATGATATCAACATTTCAATAAGAAATTATAACATAAGTATGCGATGCGAAGCGAACCACAATAATAAGCGGGAGCTGAATACTAGACGCAACTGTAACTAACCTGCATTAATCTAGTATAAGTCCTACAAATGGTGCATTTTGAAATAACACGAATCATGGGGTTTTGAAAATAGGGGCTACGGTGTTTTTATGAAAAGATACGTCTTTTGAAATATCTGTAGGATCCCTTGGGCTGTCTTTTAAAATATCCACGATTCGTTAGTTTTTGAAATAGGTAAGAATCGAATCTAATCTAACAACTAAACTAAACTAAAGGGCTAAGCTAACAAGCTGGACTATAGGTAAGGAAACCGCCTAACATCTGAGTCGATACATATACATACCTGTAGATATATTATTCGGTGATCCCGCCTCAATAATATCATATCCGATACCATATCTATAATCAGACATCCCAAGTCAAGAGTGCGGATCAATCATCAAAATATAGCTCGTACGTAAATCCGTCGTACGGCATCCCCAAATCTGGGTACGGGTTAATATCATATTCATCACACTATTCATCTGGTATCCTCTTTATCCAAGATCATAGTCCAGGGTACTGACCTATGTCTAGTACAATACTAATATCCTCAATATACTCATGATCTGACTACAGATCGACAATCTCGTACAAACCGATACCGTCAGCACATAGCATCATCAAGGGTATACATCGCCCGATACGGCCTAATATCAATATCCTAGCATATCCTGCTTCATATCACGATCACATGTCGACCATTTTATTTATAACACTATTCACCCGTATCGCCGCCCCAAGATCCGCTAAAACACCATGACGTACCTCAAGTACGAATCCTGCCAAATCACCGATATCACAACCACAAAACAAATCTCATCGACTCAGCTCAATCCCAAGTATCATCCTCAAATCCGTATGGGAACACATAGTCCCATACCCATGTGATCACATAACTATAAAGAATCCCATGAGCACATATAAATAGGAATGTATGTGTGTATGTGTAGTGCAACACTACCCTAGGGTTCGCAACACTAAAATAATCCAACACACCAAAATCCATCCTAAACATGGTTATTAATCCCAAATAACATATAATAATTGTTGGGGTGTATACGCATCCGTATACACCACCACGGACTGTGGGGGTGCTATACGCCATCCACCTGAATTCTCCCCGTAGATATAAATCTACTCACCTGGTCCTCGCTCGCCGGTGCCGACGTCGCCACGCGCTTGCTTGTCGTCTCGAAGTCCACATGGGGTACCTACATATCATAACGCACCGTATTGCATTAAAATCCGACTCATGACCAAAACGACTCACGAATCACACATATGTCAAAACCTATGGTTTGCTTCCACAAATCAACTTAAAAACCCTCGATGTCGGCGTACAAACGCCAAACCATCGAGAAAAACCCTAACACACTCATTTGTACAATCACAAGCACTAATTATAATATGAAATAGGTTGCAATTCACAAAAACCTCAAACTCACTTTAAAAGCTATTTTTCCAAAAATCTAGCGAGCAAAATTTACCCGTTTTTGTACAAAACATGATGTTTTAACAAAACTAATGGCCATAAGGCTCACTAACCATCTTAATTAAGTCATACCAATGTTAATTAGATTTTAAACTTAATTCTAAATATCAATCTCAAAAATCTAGTTTGCAAACATAACCAATTTTAATAATTTCATTGCAAAAATGCACAAACTACAATCTAGCTTAGATTTGCATGATCTAAAACATTAAACTACACTTAATAATGTAAATGAAGTCATGAAAAACCTAATTAAATTTTTAGTCTAACATTTGCAATAAATTTCCAAAACCTAGTTTGCAATATTTATACAATTATAACAATTTTAAATTAACAATTTGCTAACTCGCAATTAGATTAGTTTTTGCAAGCATTAACATGATAATCTTCTCATGGTAAATTTAAGCAAGTAACAACCACTCTAATTGAATCTAAACCCTAACTTTTGAATCCAAAACCTTCTCTTGAAAATTCAAGTCTTGAAATTGAATCCAAATTAAACCCTTCCTTAACCTAGTTTGAAGTAATAACAATAATTTAACAAAAGCTCAAGATTTATACCTCACAATATTTGAGATCTAGCATGAAAATCTTGACCTCCAATATGCTAACTTGCTCCAAGAATCATGCTAGTATAGGCTAAGGAGAAATGGGTAGGGATTAGATATGAATTTTGTGGGATTTTTGCATTGATTTTTGAGTGAAATTTGATGAATTTTGAGGGGAAATGAGATGAGAATTTTAGTGGGGCTGCACAATGGAGGGCTCGGCCAGAATTAGGAGGATGAGGAGAGAGAGTGAGGTGTTGAAAATGATGGGGAAAAAACAAAGCCCAAACCTCTATGTTATAACATATTCAATTCCCTTTTAATTTCTTGTATTTTTTTTCTCTTCATTGACTTTTCAAGTGGGGAAAAATGAGGGGAGAGCTGCTGATTTCAGTCATAAAAGGGGAGAGGGTGAGGGTGTGGGGGTGTGGGTATGGGTGTGGGATGAGGGAAAAAGATAAATACTATACCCCCAAACATCCGTTACATTAAATTCCCTATTTAAGCCTTTTTTTTCTTCAATAATTTTCTAAACCATTTTAGCAAACGATTTCGTTTCAAAAACTGCATGATAAAATTTTATTTAATGTTTTATGATGCACAAAATTTGTTTCAACTCATTCCAATTTGTAATTTTCCCTAATTAAATATATTAGTGACGACTTAAAATAATATTAAAATAATTAATTTCGGAAAATTTTTCAGAAAATTTGAAATTTCACCAGTGGCTCAATAAACAACAAATACTAACAATTACATAGCTAGAATATGTATATTTAATTTTATAATAAAGATATTTGCATTTTGACTTTTTACAGAAAACCCCCTTATTTTACCGTTTTTTCGAAATTTCACCGAAACGATTTTCAAAACGTTACAATCTTCCCCCCTTAAAGAAATTCGGTCCCTGAATTTAAATTAAAACTTCCCCCAAATACTAAAATATTTCAGCCAAAACCATTATATCGCCGGGGCTCCGAAATCATAAATAAATAAAACAAATCGTAGCGCAACGCATGCGCAAGAAAAATGAGCATATAACTCAAATCAGAACTCCGTCAAGCATCCCGCAATCATCAGAGTCATGGGGAAGACATCAATACCAAATCCAAAGCAAAACCAATATGATATAACTCGAAACTATACATGTAAAATATATTCAAGTACTGTCCTCTGACTAGTCCTGCTCAGTACGAAAACATATAGCAATATCATAAAAACGTACTGCTCTATAAGAAAAATCAATCCCAAAATAAGTGTATGAATACTACGTGCGTCTTGTGCGCACAGAAATCAAAATCCAAATATGTGCCATACATATGCACAGAAACAACATCTAAGTGCATCGGGTGTGCACGAAACATCTGTCGTAGGCAACATGTGTGCCTGACAGCAAAATCAGGTGCATCTGACATGCACGAAAAATCTCGATTTAGTGCATCTGGTGTGCACCAAAATCACACTTCAAAACATGCGCCCAACATGCGCGAAAATCCAAATCAGGTGCATCCACCGTGCACGAAATCATGAAATCCAATATCAAGTGCCGAACATGCGCAAAATCAAATCAGGTGCACAAGGTGCACAAAACAAATATCGAACATCACCATCGAAATCAAAGTCCAGGGCATCTAAATGCACAACATACGTAACACTGCACTGCAAGCATATATGAACTATACCGCGTGCAAAAACCAAATCATGTGCGTATATACGCACAAAATCAACTCAAATGTCTAAAACCGTAAAATCACAAACATGTGAAACCAAGCACGAAAATGATATCAAGTGAAACACTGTGCAAAGATCGTAAATCCTCAATCATCAAAATCAAATCATGCGAATAAATCACCCAAAACATCGAAATCAATAATGGCGGAATAGTACCGCTCAAGCGCATCCTCTAAGAATCTCGGGCCAACTGTCGCGGTCACTAGTGGGACGTCTCGTCGATGATCATGAACTCTGGCCTGCTGGTGTGCGTAACAATGACCACTCCTGGGTCAAGGTCTTCTTGTAATTCATTCCAGAAAGGTCCTGTCGGGATCTCTCCCAAATCTCGTCTCTGCCGAACTGTCCGGAAGTCATCGTCCCTTACTAGATCTGTTCTCGTTCCGGAAGGGCTGCATACTCATCGCGACTCCTTCTGGAAGGTATATCCAAGTACAATGCCTCGGCATACGTATCGCATCCCTGATGTCGGCGGAGGGGAACGTCATCATATCCAGATCTTGTACGAACCTCTTACTCCATTTTTCTAATGTCGACTGCTCTGGACTCGTCTCGTCGTGGCTGCATGGACTGAGCTCCAATGACTATCCTCGTATCTGGAGTCTCCCAAGAAATGCATCTCACCACCTAGCATCCGAATGAAGTCGAACCATCCGATCGATTCGTCAAAACCTCATAATCCCCCAAGAGCTCAACATCTTGGGCACAGTTTAATAGTATCGAGTACATACCACAGCATCGGTGGTCCAGCCGTAGAAGGGCAAACCCAAGCCTCACTAATGGCGCCGTAGAACTGCCGCAAACCCGAAGGTTCAAAGGCTTTCACACGGTCATTAAGTCGAGTTAGGGTTTCCTTCTTCTAGAGGGACCATAGAATTGCCTGCATGTCTTTCCGACTACTTTAAACTTGGAATAATAGGTTTCTGACATTCGATCATCTCTGTCGACTCCCAACGTCTCCGCGTGAAGTCGTCTCTAGCTGGAATCAATCTATCTGATGACCTCGCATCGGGGTAGCGAACATCTACATGTCCTAGTCTCTCATCCCCGGGTGACTAGCGACCTCTATCATCTCTTAGTACAACTTTTACTGCAATAGCTCCAACATCTGGGGCGATATCTCGTCGTTCGCAGCAATAACTGGCTCACTCATCTGCATGTTGAACCATGCCTCAATCATCATGAATAAGCCACACATCAACGGTCATCAAAATCTGGCTGGCCTCTGTCAGTGGCTCAATCCTCGGGTGCTAATCTGCACGTCCGAGAAGTCTCATACAGCGATCCATCCAACGCTCGTGGCGCAAAAACACAATCCAAAAGACACATCTCTACAATCGTGTGTCGCCCGAATCACGCCCTGGTCAGTCCTCGTTCGTAACGAGCTCAAGCTGACCGCAACTCTAGCCGTAGCTCTCCTTGCCCGTAATCGTGGCGGCAAAACCATAACAGGTACCGATGAAGCTAGATCAGGAATGAATATGATACTGAGCAAAGAAATGTACATCCTAAGGCTCCTTAAGTGGAGTGGCGTGTCGTAAATATGCCGCGGAACATACCCACGGTACGTCACTCTACTTTAGTCACCTATTCCATCAACCAAGGGTCATCCTACGCTCCGAAGGTAAAACCTAACGCTCTGATACTAACTTTGCCACGTCCCGAAAGTACGGAAAATGACCGGCACTTAAACTACGAAACGTCTCGAGGCGTACGTAATCTAAGTAAGCCGAAAACCCAGAAATCCAAACCAAGAAAAGTAGTAGAGTGAAGGAAAACCAATTTAAAATCAAGTAGTTTTAATAGCATAAACCGAATTATGCGGTTTTTAAAAAAAACATCAAGTATTTCCTGAAAATTTCGGCAGAGTCTCCTTTGTAAATACTGGCTCCCAAACGGGATACAACATGAATAGTATACGAAATCAATAAAAAGGCATCCCCAAGCGGGAGCTAGCTCTTCGTCAATCGACGGTCACAACCACACAAGGAATATAATATACAACGCCAAGGGCGAGGATCAAAACTCAAAAAGAACTCAAAACAACAAGAAAACCATAGAAATACAACGCGCGATTCTAAGGTCGAAAGAATAACATCACTGGTCTCTATCTCAAAAATAATACATGTTTGGTTGATGGAACTTCTAGATACAACAGAATAATGATATACAAGATATATAATGGGGGTACGATACAAGTAAACCCACCTACTAGCAAATCACCCGAACGAAACTATGCCCGCAAAGCCGTAAAGAACCCTGTACGGCAAACCTGCAAGAAACTGGGGCACAACGAGGGTGAGTTGTCAACTCGTGAATAGAAAAACATCTACGAATAGAAATCGCATAAATAACGCAACCTAGGTCAATGGTCATATTATATCCTCAAATATATGCATAACGTGCAGCCAATAACAATGGCTAGAGTAATATCTAACCCGAGTGTAATCTCATGTGCCCGTGTCAGTGCCTCAGGTAGCAATATATCATATGAATGAGGTATGAATGCATGAAAACAGAATACATGTAAATGAAGAAACTGTTTTCATAATTTAGTGAGATTTCCTTTGTATTTTTAAAATGAGATATCATAAATGAAATCAGCATAAAACAGTGCCTAGCATCGGCACAAAACGTAATCCCAATATCTCGATATCTCTGTATCACAGTCTCTGTACCTCAATATCTCGAAATCTCAATGTCTCAATCACAATATCTAGGGCGCCGTCAATCCAGACCGGCCTCTACCATTCATCTCAAGACCACGACGGTATCCTCCGGATATCCGACGCGTCGGGTAAAATCACCGGTAGGTAGTGCTCCCCTGCCAGGCTCACATTGTCATCATCACGCGCTTCTTGCCCCGGGGTACCTTACCGGGTCCACCATGTACCCGAAACGGTTCATCCGTTTCCTCGAATCGGGTCTCGAAATCCATCAGCAAACTCATGGTGGACGACTCATACATCATGGGAAAAACCGCACTTTTTATTTAAAAAGAGAGAGAAATCAGTTTATATAAGTTTTGCTGTTTTCCCCCCAAATCCAGAAAATTTCATGGAAATCCGAACCCAAATCATCAATAGCATGTAAAACTACGAATATAGGCATAACAATGAATAACAGTATGCATGAAGTGACAAATAATAACTACAATGTTAAGCTGGCATATAAAGCAGGTACACTAATATCATGTCAAATTACTAACTAGCAAGCTAAGTCAAGCAATAATATTTTCTAAGGTGTACGTGACATGGCAATTACCGATGAAGATGTGTGTGAGCCGGCAAGTAAGTGTACGTGGTACATACGCATCATCGGTAATGGTGCTGGTGTCCTAACAAAATGATATCAACATTTCAATAAGAAATTATAACATAAGTATGCGATGCGAAGTGAACCACAATAATAAGCGGGAGCTGAATACTAGACGCAACTGTAACTAACCTGCATTAATCTAGTATAAGTCCTACAAATGGTGCCTTTTGAAATAACACGAATCATGGGGTTTTGAAAATAGGGGCTACGGTGTTTTTATGAAAAGATACGTCTTTTGAAATATCCGTAGGATCCCTTGGGCTGTCTTTTAAAATACCCACGATTCATTAGTTTTTGAAATAGGTAAGAATCGAATCTAATCTAACAACTAAACTAAACTAGAGGGCTAAGCTAACAAGCTGGACTACAGGTAAGGAAACCGCCTAACATCTGAGTCGATACATATACATACCTGTATATTTATTATTCGGTGATCCCGCCTCAATAATATCATATCCGATACCATATCTATAATCAGACATCCCAAGTCAAGAGTACGGATCAATCATCAAAATATAGCTCGTACGTAAATCCGTCGTACGGCATCCCCAAATCTGGGTACGGGTTAATATCATATAAATCACACTATTCATCTGGTATCCTCTTTATCCAAGATCATAGTCCAGGGTACTGACCTATGTCTAGTATAATACTAATATCCTCAATATACTCATGATCTGACTACAGATCGACAATCTCGTACAAACCGATACCGTCAGCACATAGCATCATCAAGGGTATACATCGCCCGATACGGCCTAATATCAATATCCTAGCATATCCTGCCTCATATCATGATCACATGTCGACCATTTTATTTATAACACTATTCACCCGTATCGCCGCCCCAAGATCCGCTAAAACACCAGGACGTACCTCAAGTACGAATCCTGCCAAATCACCGATATCACAACCACAAAACAAATCTCATCGACTCAGCTCAATCCCAAGTATCATCCTCAAATCCGTATTGGAACACATAGTCCCATACCCATGTGATCACATAACTATAAAGAATCCCATGAGCACATATAAATAGGAATGTATGTGTGTATGTGTAGTGCAACACTACCCTAGGGTTCGCAACACTAAAATAATCCAACACACCAAAATCCATCCTAAACATCGTTATTAATCCCAAATAACATATAATAATTGTTGGTGTGTATACGCATCCGTATACACCACCACGGACTGCGGGGGTGCTATACGCCATCCACCCGACTTCTCCCCATAGATATAAATCTACTCACCTGGTCCTTGCTCGCCGGTGCCGACGTCGCCACGCGCTTGCTTGTCGTCTCGAAGTCCACATGGGGTACCTACATATCATAACGCACCGTATCGCATTAAAATCCGACTCATGACCAAAACGACTCACGAATCCCACATAGGTCAAAACCTATGGTTTGCTTCCACAAATCAACTTAAAAACCCTCGACGTCGGCGTACAAACGCCAAACCATCGAGAAAAACCCAAACACACTCATTTGTACAATCACAAGCACTAATTATAATATGAAATAGGTTGCAATTCACAAAAACCTCAAACTCACTTTAAAAGCTATTTTTCCGAAAATCTAGCGAGCAAAATTTAACCGTTTTTGTACAAAACATGATGTTTTAACAAAACTAATGGCCATAAGGCTCACTAACCATCTTAATTAAGTCATACCAATGTTAATTAGATTTTAAACTTAATTCTAAATATCAATCTCAAAAATCTAGTTTGCAAACATAACCAATTTTAATAATTTCATAGCAAAAATACACAAACTACAATCTAGCTTAGATTTGCATGATCTAAAACATTAAACTACACTTAATAATGTAAATGAAGTCATGAAAAACCTAATTAAATTTTTAGTCTAACATTTGCAATAAATTTCCAAAACCTAGTTTGCAATATTTATACAATTATAACAATTTTAAATTAACAATTTGCAAACTCACAATTGGATTAGTTTTTGCAAGCATTAACATGATAATCTTCTCATGGTAAATTTAAGCAAGTAACAACCACTCTAATTTAATCTAAACCCTAACTTTTGAATCCAAAACCTTCTCTTGAAAATTCAAGTCTTGAAATTGAATCCAAATTAAACCCTTCCTTAACCTAGTTTGAAGTAATAACAACAATTTAACAATAGCTCAAGATTTATACCTCACAATATTTGAGATCTAGCATGAAAATCTTGACCTCCAATATGCTAACTTGCTCCAAGAATCATGCTAGTATAGGCTAAGGAGAAATGGGTAGGGATTAGATTTGAATTTTGTGGGATTTTTGCATTGATTTTTGAGTGAAATTTGATGAATTTTGAGGGGAAATGAGATGAGAATTTTAGTGGGGCTGCACAACGGAGGGCTCGGTCAGAATTAGGAGGATGAGGAGAGAGAGTGAGGTGTTGAAAATGATGGGAAAAAAACAAAGCCCAAACCTCTATGTTATAACATATTCAATTCCCTTTTAATTTCTTGTATTCTTTTCTCTTCATTGACTTTTCAAGTGGGGAAAAATGAGGGGAGAGCTGCTGATTTCAGCCACAAAAGGGGAGAGGGTGAGGGTGTGGGGGTGTGGGTATGGGTGTGGGATGAGTGAAAAAGATAAATACTATACCCCCAAACATCCGTTACACTAAATTCCCTATTTAAGCCTTTTTTTTTCTTCAATAATTTTCTAAACCGTTTTGGCAAACGATTTCGTTTCAAAAACTATATGATAAAATTTTATTTAATGTTTTATGATGCACAAAATTTGTTTCAACTCATTCCAATTTGTAATTTTCCCTAATTAAATATATTAGTGACGGCTTAAAATAATATTAAAATAATTAATTTCGGAAAAATTTTCAGAAAATTTGAAATTTCACCAGTGGCTCAATAAACACCAGATACTAGCAATTACATAGCTAGAATATGTATATTTAATTTTATAATAAAAATATTTGCTTTTTGACTTTTTACAGAAAACCCCCTTATTTTACCGTTTTTTCGAAATTTCACCGAAACGATTTTCAAAACGTTACATTGGGAGACGGTGGTGGTCGAGGCAAGATGTGAGGCCAGTTTTTCAATGCTTATTCACCAGGTCAGCAGCCATCGCCAGGATGTTATCGGTGTGGGAGTCCGTATCACCATATCAGAAATTATACCGCGAGACGCCAGGGTATGGCGACAGTTCCATATGTGATCTTACCACCTTCACCCCCTTCTCAAAGAGCTTTACTTCCTACCCCTGTTGAGGTTCCACGCCAGGCAAATGCTCCTAGAGGCCATGTGCATGGCGGTCCTGTTCAGAGAGGACAAGGCGGCAGAGGCAGAGGACAGTCGACTACTGGTAGGGGACAGGCCCGAGTGTTCGCTTTGACTCCTCAGGATGCACAAGCATCCAATGCCGTTGTGACAGGTACTTTTCCAGTATGTTCATTCGACGCACGGGTATTATTCGACCCAGGTTCTACACATTCTTATGTATCTACACACTTTGCACCGAGGTTGGGCCGAGAGTCGTCTTCGGAGATCAGCCACTTGTGCTTATTACTCCAGTAAGCGAGTCGTTTGTCGCTCGATATGTGTTTCGATCGTGTTCCGTTCGTATCGAGGAAAGGGATTCTTCGGTTGACTTGATTCTCCTCGATATGTTAGACTTCGACGTTCTTCTAAGCATGGACTGGCTAGCTACGTGTTATGCGTCCGTAGACTGCCGTGAGAAGGCAGTCAGATTTAGTTTTCCGGGAATGCCAGTTCTTGTTATTCAGGGAGACCGTAGCGCTACCCTTCCCAGTTTGATTTCTTCTCTTCAGTCTAGTTGGCTCTTAAGGAGAGGATGTCAGGGATTTTTGGCGTATTTTCGTGATGTTGGAGCCGCAGAGGTCCCGTTGGACCAGGTCCCGATTGTGAGGGAATTTCCAGATATCTTTCCTGACGAGCTGCCTGGTTTACCGCCAGAGCGCGATATTGAGTTCTGCATTGACTTGATCCCCGGCATAGGGCCTATTTCTATACCGCCTTATCGGATAGCCCCGGCGGAGCTTAGAGAGCTGAAGGATCAGTTGCAAGATTTGCTGGAAAAAGGGCTTATTCGACCGAGTGTGTCGCCTTGAGGTGCTCATGTCCTGTTTGTCAAGAAGAAGGATGGCAGTATGCGTCTATGCATCAATTATCGTCAGTTGAATTGAGGGACTGTGCGGAACAGATATCCCCTACCTCGCATTGACGATTTGTTTGATCGGCTCCAGGGTGCAGGACATTTCTCGAAGATTGACTTACGGTCGGGTTATCATCAGCTGCGGGTTCAGAAGGATGATATTCCGAAAACTGCTTTTCGCACGCGCTACTGGCATTATGTGTTTTTGGTGATGTCGTTCGGGCTCACCAATGCCCCAGCAGCGTTTATGGACTTGATGAACCGCATATTCAGGCTGTTTCTTGATCATTTTATTATCGTGTTCATTGATGATATCTTAGTATACTCCCGGAGCTGAGAGGAGCACGAGCAGCATTTGAGGATTACATTACAGACTTTAAGGGAGCATCAGTTGTTCGCTAAATTCTCCAAGTGTGCCTTCTGGCTTGACAGCGTTGATTTCTTGGGTCACGTGGTTATGAGAGATGGTATACGTATGGACCGGAAGAAGATCGAGGCCGTTCAACACTTTCCCAGACCTTTATCAGTGATGGAGGTTCGCAGCTTTTTGGGTTTGACCGGATACTATCGACGTTTTGTATAAGATCTTTCTCGTATAGCAGCACCATTGACCGGGTTGACCCAGAAGGGAGTTTTGTTTCTTTGGAACGAGGCATGCGAGAAGAGCTTTCAGCAGTTGAAGACTCGTTTGACTACTGCTTCAGTATTATCTTTGCCTTCAGGATCAGGCGGTTTTGTCGTTTATTGCGATGCTTCTCGAATGGGGCTAGGCTGTGTGTTGATGCGGCACGGCAGGGTCGTCGTGTATGCTTCTCAGCAGTTGCAGAAGCACGAGCAAAACTATCCTACTCATGACTCAGAGATGGCTGCGGTAGTTTTTGAACTCAAGATCTGGAGACACTACTTATATGGTGAGTCGTACCAGATATTTACGGACCACAAGAGCTTAAAGTACATCTTTCAGCAGCGAGATCTAAATTTCAGGCAACGCCGTTGGATGGAGCTAGTGAAAGACTATGACTACGAGATTCTTTATCATCCGGGCAAGGAGAATGTTGTGGCAGATGCTTTGAGTCAAAGGCCCAGAGGTCGCTTGTCTTGTTTGAGCGCAGTTCAGAGACAGTCGACTGCAGATTGGCAGATTCTATGTGACAGCCGAGTACAGTTTGAGTTTACTTTTATCGGGGGACAGCTTGCCCATGTCCGTGCAAGTCCACAGTTACTTGACCGTATTCACAAGGCACGATCCGGCGATGCCCGTTTGTCAGAGATCATGGAGCAGGTTCGACAGGGCAGAGATTCAGAGTTCGTGATTGATGACCATGGAGTGCTATGATTCGGGACTCGAATGTATGTGTCAGATTTTGAGGGGCTGAGATGCGAGATTTTAGAGGAGGCGCATCAGTCAACATATAGTGTTCATCCGGGTTCCACCAAGATATACCATGACTTGAGAGATGTCTACTGGTGGGAAGGGATGAAGAGAGATGTCACAGATTTTGTTTCGAGATGCCTGACTTGTCAGCAAATCAAAGCCGAGCATTAGAGGCCAGCAGGAGAATTACAGCCTTTGCCCATTCCGGAGTGGAAATGGGAGCAAATATCTATGGATTTTATCGTGGGTCTACCTAGAACCAGTCGAGGGTATGACTATATTTTAGCGATCGTAGACCGGTTGATGAAAGTGGCTCACTATCTGCCAGTGAAGACCACTTTTGGATTCGCTCAGTATGCTCAGATATATGTTGATGAGATTGTGCGACTACACGGTATTCCGACTTGCATTGGGTCCGATAGAGGCACTCAGTTCACCAGTCACTTTTGGCAGAGACTTCAGGAGGCTTCGGGCACCCGATTGAGTTTCAGTGCAGCTTTCCATCCGGAAACCGACGGTCAGTCATAGCGAACCATACAGACTCTTGAGGAAATGCTTCGAGCTTGCGTTCTAAATTTTGGTGGCAGTTGCGATCGTCACTTGCCCTTGATAGAGTTCTCCTATAATTACAGCTTCCAGGAGACTATTCAGATGGCACCCTTCGAGGCACTATATGGGAGGAAATGTTGATCACCAGTTTGTTGGACAGAGCTCAGTGAGAGCAGTGTTTTGGGACCGGAACTTGTTATAACATTTCAGAAAATATAAAATATTATTTTTGGAATTTAATATTAAAATAATATATTTCGCGAAAACTACCCGATTTGCGAAATTGGGGTTTTCGTAAAATTGTATAAATATATACCAATATTTCTGAAATAATTGGAGATTAAAATGATTTATTCATTTAAAAATATATTTATCGGATCTGGCATTTTTATAATTAATTATATGCAGTTTGGATAAAAATTGATTAGTGCACTACTAATCGCGATTAAGCCAAATCCGTATTCTACATTTTTACCATGGCTAGTGCACCATAACGTGTTGCATTATGTTACATATTGTTTCCCTTGTGTTTGTTCACTGCTTTTGGTTCTATTTTTGTGAGAAAGAAAATGAAGAGAGTGTATTATTGAGGAGAGAGAGAGAGGGGACCACATCATGACTTGGAGCATGCCATGAGAGAGAAAGAGAGTGAGAATTAGTGAGAGAGAGGGGGGCTGCCTCATTCATTTCCCCCTATCATTTTTCTTCTCCTTCTTCATCTTCAATCTCCATCTTTTACCTTCATGACCCATCTCAAAATCTTCACTAAAACCCTATACACCCTTCATTAAAGTTGATCTCTACCTCTCTACAAACCCATTGGACCTTTCAAAGTTAGATTTTGGAGACTTTGGACTTCTATGGTTTTGCTTGGTTGCATCCATGAGGTATAATTCCTTTCATTTAGTTTAGTTTAAGTTTCCTAGCATTCTAGTTAGTTTAGAATTGGTTTAAGATGTGGAATTGTGAACTTGGAAATTAAAGAGAAGGGTTTGGGTGTTTGTATGGATTTGGTGATGTCTAGTGGCTATTACAAGACTTGAGTGATGTTTTTACTGGCCTAGAATAGAGAATACGGACTTAGGAATCATTCCATGTCGGTTTTGTGAAGTTTGGTGTGCCTACAGGGAATCTGGAGCAACCAAGGAAGTTTCTGAGAGAAACAAACAATACCATTGACCTAGGCTGAACACTAGGCGACCACCCTAATGAAACGAACCCCATCAAAGCTGAATAGGCCGAGGAGGCCAGATTTTGAGGGAGTGTGGCCGGCCACTTGGTGGTGTTTAGTGCTGGAATTGGTCCAGTAGCTCTCACACTCCATATACTATCCCATAGTATTGTTTGTTTATCCCTATTTTACCTGAGACTAAATCTGGGAGTGAATTCTTGAGTTGTTGTTTGGTATGGGGTTATGTTTTCCGTATTTTGGAATGCTTGGTTTTGATGTGGGATTTGTATTTGGTTGTTAGGCGTTTGTACACCAACAACAAGGGTTGTTTGATTGTTTTGCATGCGTAGGCTATATAGGTTCTAACATATGAGCGCACCGTGTGCCGTATTGGTTTTCCGAACTCGATTTTAATAGCATTTGCGATTGTGTATTGATATTGTAGGTACCTTCACATGGATTCCGAGACGACGGAGCATGGCGTGCGTCATCGACTTCGGCAAGCATGGATTAAGGTGAGTAGATCTATATCTACGGGGAAAGTCGGGCGGATGGCGTATAGCACCTCTGCAAATTATAAATGGAAACCGATCTATAGGATACGGTCGTAGAAACCTAGATTTGAAAACTAGGGATATGGCTAAAAGATAGTTAGAGATGATATGAGTGATTGAATATATATATTGAGATGTGGGATGAAAGTTTTAGGGATATGAAAGGTGAATGTGAATCACGACTTCTAGATATGTAGTTGCGCTAGAATAGGTATGAGCTTTAGAGTAGCATGACATTGATGTATAAGGTAGAATGTATATATAAAATTGACTTGATGTAACATGACTTTATGTGATGAAAAGAATATACGATGTGATATGATGACTTGATTGATATGTCGGTATACTGATGCGAGTCGATAAGAGAGTATTGATACCATTGCCGCTCCCCTGATATGAGATTGTTATGGATGTGACCTGGGATATAGGCATATAGAGATATAAAATGTTGTGAATCATGGGTGATAAGTCGTACAAGACGTTAGGTTCGTACCCTCATAGTCATATAGGTTGATAGGATCCCTAATTGTTAATGCCGCCGTATGATGATTTACCGTACGCGATGAGTTTTATGATGATTGATCCGTACCCTTGACTAGAGGATGATGTACGATGGATTATACCGTACGTGATGTTGTGAGGCGGGTTGCCGATTGATAGGTTCACTGACTCGGTCATGTTAGATACGTATACCATATAGCATTTAGCTGGCGTTTTACTTATGCTATGTTCATGTCATTCTCATTGCATTCCATATACCTGTGCTAGTGCACCTACACCATTATCGATGATACGTATGTTACACTTACACAGATTAGCCGGCTCACACACTTCATCATCGATAATTGCTATGTCACTCACATAGTAGAATTGCTGCATCATGCTATTATATTGCTATGCTCACATTATGATGATATACCCATGCTCACATCACTGTTCCATGTTGCATGATATATGAATATGCTTACATTCTATTATATGTCACATACATTATGCTTTACAATTATACGCATTGAGATATGTGGTTTTCATGAGATTTCTGGATTTGAGAACCGTGGTCATTTCAAAAGAAAGTATGTGTTGCTTTAAAACCCCGGTTTCTCTTGATATGATATTTTGAGATGTCCACCATGCGTTTTCTCGGTTCTGAGACGTGTGATATGTGAAACCCGATTCGAGGAGTAGTAGGCACCATCTGCGGGAACATGGTGGACCCGGTGAGGTACCCCGGGGCAAGAAAACTCGTATTGTTAGGCGGTGAGCCTGGCAGGGGAGCACTACCTCCCGGTGATAGTATTTAGGCTCGGCGGTTATCCGGAGGATACCAACCGGAGTCGTCGGATGATTTGGGCCGATCCGGACTGACGGAGCCCGTGGGCCGATCCGGATCGATGGAGCCCGAGATATATGATGATTAACGTGTCGATGTTCGACACGGGTTTCATGATGTTTCGAGTGTCGATGTTGGACACTCAGGTTCCATGATTTTGATGTGTCGTTGCTGGACACACGTTGGTTGATATCCTCATATTTACATGCATATGTTTTATGATATTTACATGCATGATGTTGCTGTGTCATTGGTTGACACGGGGACGAGATCCATATGCATACATGCATTGATTATATGGTTGGATGATATCCACTTGCATATAGACTTTAGTATATTGTTGGCACATACGTAGATACTGTCACCCTAGATATCATGGTATTACCTTTATGATATAGTTGACCTAGGAATCGTTGTTTATTCGATTTCTATCTGTTGATGTTTTCTACTCACGAGTTGAAAACTCACCCCCGTTGTGCCACAGTTCTTGCAGTTTGACCGCATGGATCAGTAGCGGCATCGCTGGCACACGGCTGAATTTGGGGTGTTTTGCTTTGGTAGGTGGTACATTTTGGATCGTACCCCTCCTGTATTTATTATTCATATTGTATCTAGTCAACTCCATCAATCAAAAATTAATATTTGTATAAATAGTAAGACTTAGTGAGACTTGTGGTTGCGAGACAGAGAGCGAGGGTTTATGTTCGCTTGGTAGGTTTGATGTCTTGCTTTACATTATCTTTTTGGTGTTGATCTTCGCCGTTGGGCGTCGTATACTTGTTTTATGAGTTGCGTGGTTGTGAATCCGCCGATTGGCGAAGAGCTAGCTCCCGCCTGGGGATGCCTTTTATATTATCATGTGTATGTGGTTTTTGATCAAAATATATAAAGGAGGTGCTGCCCAAATTTTTAAAAGACGAAACATGTTTTCAACTACTAAAACCCACTTGCATTTTTCATGTTCCACTATTTATGCATTAGGAAAAATGATTTGATTTTCATCATACATTTATTTCAAAACTTCACCTCTTCTATTTTCTTTTAAAAGGTTTTAGATTTTTGGGCTTCTGTTTACTTAATTTACGTTACGCCTTTAGACGTGGCGTGATTTAAGTGCCGGTCACAAGCTAAATTTCGGATCGTGACAAAGTTGGTATCAGAGCGCTAGGTTTAACCATGGTTCGAGTGTAGGTTTAACTATGTGGAGTCTGGGGCGTAATTTATTTTGGAACCTAGGCTTGACCTTGCGGAACTTAGACTTTAACATGGAGGTATTAGACCCGAACTTTCGTTACATAGGCTGACCCTGATTGATGGAGTAGGCAGCTTGAGTAGAGTGACGTACCGTACGTATGTTCCGTGGCATATTTACGATACGATACTCCACTTAAGAAACCTTAGGATGTATATATTTTGAGATCTGTGATTCTCTTCGTTCTTATGATCAGACATCCATTTGGGATCCTTGATTCTATTCGTTTCCATGATCATACTCTCATTGATTCTGTTCCTCCTTATGATCATGTATCCATTCTGGATCTGTTGATTCCTTTCATTCCTTTGATCTATTTTCGTCGATACTTGATTGAGGTTCCTGTCACCACGGTTTGAGCGTAGATTGAGCTGCTGCTAGTGTTGCGGTCAGGGCGAGCTCGTTATGGATGAGGACTGACCATCGTGTTTTCTGGTGACATGAGAACGTCTCGATTTTTGTATTTGTGTTGTGACCTATTGTTTGGGGCGAGTGTTCGGTTTTGCACCGTATGATCGGTCCATTGATAGAGGCTGCCGGATTGTGAGAGGACTGTTGATGTACAGCCTACCTCAGAGTTGTGATGTCGTCTCCCTTGCCGACAGATGACCCAGCTGTTGTTGAGATTGATGTAATGTCTCTTCCAGAGCTTATGAGCTGAGATCGCTAGAGCTTCCAGGAAGAGATGCGACCGTAGATAGCTAGTCTATCTTGAGTTGAGAGACGAAGGCGATTCGTCAGACTTGATGCGCCGACGCAGGCCTAGTTGAGTTGAAGATTTCCAGTGTGGAGAATCTTACTCAGATCTAGAGTAGATCGATCTAGAGATGATGTTGTTCGTTGGATGATCCGACAGGAGATCGGTAAGTGGACCAGCTTCAGAAAGAGGACCACACACAGATGCGTTGTGAGTTGATCGAGAACGTACGAGTTTTGAGTATTCCTCCGATGATTGGGACGAGTTTCCGAGGACGTGTTCGACTAGAGATCTTCTACAGAGCGATGAAGATACCGAGTTTTTAATTTCGAGTCCGTGTGAAAGATTCCGGATTGACTGTAGCCAAGAACATTTGCAGTACACAGATAGCATGACGTGACGTCGAAGTGGACGATAATAAAGACTGGTGGAACAAGAGGTTCGTGCGAGATGCTGACAAGCGGTTGTTACTCCCTGCTGAGATTAGGGATCAGATATGTCTACAGAGGCGTTGGGATACGGCCAGTCCTCGAGAAAATGCTGTGTTAGAACGCAGATGTCCAGAAGACGAGAAAAGATTATGTAAGAGTACTAGCCTCCGTACAGTTCGGCATAAGCGAGATCGGAAGAGACCTTGAGAAGGTTCTTTCCGGGACACTGCTGCGTTAAGATTTGCACCCAGGATCAGTTGTGCCGTGTGTATTTAGAGGGCCAGAGGCCGACGCCAGTGACATGCTGCTTTATGAGTGTTCATGCTAATTGGCCGAGAGATGACCAGAGAAGTGCCAGAGCGGAATCGTTTCCGTTAGCACGCCTGACCGGGCCAACGAGCCGATGGATTGCGAGATTGGTAATCCTCAGAGAAAATGAGGACCCAGAGGCAGAAGATGCCAGACCGTGAGGTGGAGGCAAGCGGATGTTCTTGCTCTACCAGTTTGGGTGCACCGACACATTTTTCGACATTGTAGGAGGTGTACCTCAATGTCATTGTTGCGGTTTGCATTTGTGATCCGAGTATCACGCTTATATCTCTTGGATTTGAGTTTTGATGATTGAGTTTCATGATATTGTTTTCGTGCACCATGGCTGCACCTACTAGGTATTTACACTTTGTGCATAGTTATTACACCTGATATATGTTTTTATACACCGTTGTGTTGATTTATGATTTGTGCATATCTATTGAACTTGATATTGACTTTGGTGCCTTGGCTGCACATGTTTATGATTTCGTGGACTTCATACAGTTGCTTTGATTTTGTGCATGTGTGTCATGACCCACCTGATTTAATGAATTTCTCAATTGTGTAGTTGGTTTTTAGAAAATAGAATTTAGAAATCACAACCAAAAATATTTGACCGCAATCAATAACGGTGTCGGATGTAGCGCGTTAGTAAGTGCGGATCGTCCACAGGGAAAGTGTAATCCGTTCAATTTCCGAATTAGATGAGTCGAAAATTTAGGGAAAAGAAAAGAAAACAATTCATGATTTGTAAATGAAGATCAAGAGTAAGAAAAATCTAAATCTAAAAGAAACATTAAAAAGCAAGAATAGAGATGAGACATAATTTCCAACCAACAATCAAGATTATAAGGATAGCTCGTAGGAGTAGATCGGATCAATAGATGTGATGAGATCTAATGATTACTCATTCTTATCCATTAATGAATTGATGCTAGATCGATGCAATTTCATCGAGGTTTAAGGATCTTGGGAGGAAATTAGGAATTCCGCAACTCATCCTTTGTCCTTTCGATAGACCGCATTCAAATTCTAGCTTCTAGTTAATCAAATGGTTAATAGTTGTTCCCTAGTTTGGAGTGAACACGATCTAGAAAGCATCATCTCGAAACTAGGTCATTAATCATTTGATTTACTAGAATTTCAAAACATTATAGGATTTAAGAATTGTAAAAATATCTAAATCATCATCATCTAAAGATCGTCACAACTCCTATACGAGCGGAGATTACTCAAACATCATGATCACAAACACAATCACAAATTGAGATCTAATCATTATGCTTGAATTAAAAGATAAGCAAGAATATAGAAAATTCACCTTTATTTATCGACAAATTTCATTACAACTCTCTTGAATTTACAAAAGATAGGAACTAGATCGTCGATTTCGGCTTCGCTCGGCTCATTGAGTCGCGGATCGGCGTGGATCTCTTGCTCCGTTGGAATCCAGCGTCGCTTCTAAAGGTTGAAGGCACTCATGCTTGAATGGATCTCGGGAATTTGATCTTGATTTTGAATTGGGGTTGAATTTAAGGCACAAGTTTTTGTCACTAAACTTGTGGGTTGAAGATGGTGATGATTCTTGAATAAATTCCTCTCTAGATCTAGGCTCCTTTTTATAGACCTCCCAATTCTTAGATCTAGAATTGAAATTTGAATTCCCCCCACAAGTTAGTTATCCAAATGATTTAAATTTCCCTCCAAAAAGTTAGTTAAGCCTTAAAATTTGAATTTCCCTCCAAGAGTTTGTTAAGCCGAGCCTTCTAGATGTGCCACGTGGAGCTTCTGGGGTCTTCTGGAAGCTTTAGCCGTTACAAATAGGCATGTGATGAAATTGGGTGGCTTGATCTCTTCAAATGGCCACGGATCCGCGGCGCCAAGGGGGTTTGGGCCGCGGATCCGCGGCCCTTTGGTGGCCTTGATGCTTTCTTTTCACATGGTAATTCTTGGGCTTCAATGTGGGCCACTTTCTGATGTATGGAATTTTATTTGGATTTCTGCATTACTACCAGATCTTCAGCCTTTGAGTTGGCGCATCTTTTATCAGATCTTTTCCCAATTTTGGGCTCTGCTTCCGGAATTTCCTGCATAGACTCCAAGACAAGAGTTGCGCAATACAAGGATGATGTGATGCCATGAAAAACACACAATTTCCCTAAAAGTGCCGGTTTTAGTACACAGTACAAGTAATCCAGTATTTTACATGTGTTTTGCTAATATGTGCGATATGAATACCGGTTACCTATACATGGATGCAATAGGTAGGGAAATTGCTGTGTTAGAAATGCATTATTTTCGACTGATCACCACCCCCAATACAGAGAGTATTTTCCGCTCTGACCGAAGTCGCACGGTTTTGTCCTTCGGGGCAAACTGGACCCGACCAGGAGCCACTTCCAAAGAGGTCACCCATCCCAGAACTTCCCTAGCTAGAGCATGCTTAACTACGGAGTTCTCAAGCTTCTGTAGTGCCAGTTCACTTAAAAGGCGCCTTTGTATTGAAGAGTGGTATCATTCTATTTATAGTACAGATCTGTCCTCTTTCGGAATGTATTCCAAAAATTCCCCATTGTTTTACAGTGGGTCCCCATGCTTATCTGGTATATATGGGTATACCGGATAATATATGGGGCATTACATTCTCCCCTACTTAGACCAATGGTTCGTCCTCGAACCACAGACCTACTATTGAGGAACCAGCTCTGATACCATTCTGTCACGACCCACCCCCAATACAGAGAGTATTGTCCGCTCTGACCGAAGTCATACGGTTTTGTCCTTCGGGGCGAACCGGACCCGACCAGGGGCCACTCCCTAGGAGGTCGCCCATCCCAGAACTTCCTTAGCTCGAGCACGCTTAACTACGGAGTTCTCAAGCTCCTGTAGCGGCGGTTCACTTAAAAGGCGCCTCTGTATTGAAGAGTGGTATCATTCCATTTATAGTACAGATCTGTCCTCTTTCGGAATGTATTCCGAAAATTCCCCATTGTTTTACAGTGGGTCCCCATGCTTATCTGGTATATATGGGTATACCGGATAATACATAGGGAATTACAGTGTGGTACGCACTCGATTTGGTTTTTGCACTAGGTAGAGCTTGCATGTGCTTGCAGTGCATTGATACTGATTTTATGCACATAGTTGGACACGTTTTTGATTTTTATACACCCTGATACACTCGGTGATGCTTTTTTATACGCATTTGAGTTATTAATGCGTTTTCGTGCACTTGTTGCACCCGAATTGTATTTTGTGCAATTGTTGCACTAGATTTTTACGCTGTGCATTTGTTGCACTGTATTTGTATTTCGTGCATTTGTTGCACTGTATATGTATTTCGTGCACTGGATGCACTGGATTTATATTTTGTGCATTTGATGCACCAGATTTGTATTTTGTGCACTTGATGCACCAAATTTGTATTTTGTGCAATTGTTGCACCAGATTCGTATTTGGTGCATTTGTTGCACTAGATTTGCATTTCATGCATTTGTTGCACCAGACGGGTATTTCGTGCATTGGTTGTACTAGATTTATACTCCGTATCTTGGTTGCACCCGATTTATGTCTTTGAGAATTTGTTTTACCAGGTTTATGTTTTTGTACGTGTTTGCACTTCACGTTCTGTAACGTTTTGAAAATCGTTTCGGTGAAATTTCGGAAAAAATCGGTAAAATAAGGGGGTTTTATGTAAAAAGTCAAAATACAAATATCTTTATTATAAAATTAAATATACATATTCTAGCTATGTAATTACTAGTATTTGATGTTTATTGAGCCATTGGTGAAATTTCAAATTTTCTGAAAATTTTTCCGAAATTAATTATTTTAATATTATTTTAAGCCGTCACTAATATATTTAATTAGGGAAAATTATAAATTGGAATGGGTTGAAACAAATTTTGTGCATCATAACAAATTAAACAAAATTTTAACACGTTGTTTTTGAAATGAAATGATGCTGCCAAACGGTGTTAGAAAATATCGAAGAAAAATGCTTAAATAGTGAAATTAGCGCAAATAGATATTGGGGTTTAACATTTATCATTTTTTCCCTTACCCACACTCACCCACACCCTCTCTCCCCTCCCCAAATCAGCAGCCTAAGTGCCCCCTCATTTTCCCCACTTGAATTGTTAAAAGAAAATTCAAGAGAAGAGTAAAGAAAAAGGGGTTTAATAAAGAAAGAAGCTTGACTTTGTTGACTTTGACCATTCCTTATACCCACATCACTCTCTCTCTCTCCCCCCTCCCCATTTTCTGCCGAGCACTCCTTCCTACTGCAGCGGCCCTCCCCCCCTCTTATTCTTCTCATTTCACCTCAAAAAAATTCCACAAAATGCTTAAAATTCCATCAAAAATCAAGCTAAAACTCAAATCCGAGTCCTACCCATTTCTCCTTAACCTATCAAGCATGGATCTTGGTGAAAAGTTTGCATTTTGGGGACAAGTTTCATTTTGATCTCAAGATGGTTGTGAGGTATAAATCTTGTTCTTTTTTGAGTTGTTTGTTATTACTTCAAATTATGTTAATGAAGGGTTTAGTTTAGGTTTTAAATTTCAAGTCTAAAATTCAAGATTAGGGTTTGTGAAATTGAAGTGAGGGTTTTGTTTTGGAGTTGAATGGTGATCAATCGTGCACGGTTATGTGATGTATTTTTGTATCTTAGGGCATGCAAAATGTAATCGTGTTGCTTAGTGCTAATTGTAACATTAAAATATCCAATTTAGTTTTATTTAAGCAAACTAAGTTTTAGCTTTTAGTTGCAAATGGGTGATTTAAAATCTAATTAAGGTTTTGATGACTTTATTAACATTTTAATTTGTTATTTAGCAACTTAGATCATGCGAAATCAAGCTTAATTGTTGAATTGTGAATTTTGCTATAAAAGATGTTAAAAATTGATATTTTTGCAAACTAGTATTTTGGAATTTATGCAAATTTATGAGAATAAATTATAAAAATGGTTTATATGACTTAGTTATGATATTTAGTGGATATTGTGGCCGCTAGATTTGTTTAAACATCGAGTTTGTACTAAAACGGTTAATTTTGCTTGCTAGATTTTCGGAAAATTAGCTTTTAAAGTGAGTTTGAGGTTTTTGTGAATTGCAACCTATTTCATATTATAATTAGTGTTTGTGAATGTGTAAATGGGTGTGTTTGGGTTTTTCTCGATGGTTTGACATTTGTACATCGACATCGAGGGTTGGTTTGGCTATTCTTGCATGTGTAGGCGATAGGTTTTGACCTATGCGTGATACGCGTGCCGCTTTGGTTTTCGTATACCGTTTCGACTTCGGATTTGGTTTTTATGCGTTACGATACGTTGTGACATGTAGGTACCCCAGGTGGACTTCGAGATGACAAGCAAGCGCGTAGCAATGTCGGCACCGGCGAGCGCAGATCAGGTGAGTAGATTTATATCTACGGGGAGAAGTCGGGTGGATGGCGTATAGCACCCCCGCAGTTCGTGGTGATGTATACGGATACGCATACACACTTGCATTTATTATAAGTTGTTTTGAGGTTATTGATGATAAATATGGATAGTTGGAGTGCTTGGATGATTTAGTGTCACGAAACCCTAGAATAGTGGTTGCACCACACATACACACACACAACCATACTTGCATACATTCGTCTTTCATATGTGCTTATACGGGATTATGTAGTTATGTGCTCACATGGGTATGGGACTATGTGTTCACATACGGATTGAGGATGATACTTGGGATTGAGATGAGTCGATGAGATTCGAGTTGAGGTCGTGAGATCGGTGATATGGCAGGATTCGTACTTGAGGTACGTCCTGATGTTATAGCGGATTTTTGGATGACAATGCCATGTGAATAGTGATATATATATAAAATGGTTGGCATGTGATCGCGATATGAGATATAATATGATACGTTAAGATATCCATAATAGGTCGCATTGGGCGATGTATACCTCTTTAGAATGATATGATGAATGTGATATCGACCCGTACCCAGATTTGGGGATGCCGTACGACGGATTTACGTACGATCTATATATTGATGATTGATCCGCACTCTTGACCTGGGATGTCTGATTATAGATATGGTATCGGATATGATATTATTGAGGTGGGATCACAGACTAATATATATACAGGTATGTATATGTATCGACTCAGGTGTTATACGGTTTCCTTACCTGTAGTTCAGCTTCTTAGTTCAGCCGTATAGTTAGTGTAGTTATTAGACTAGATTAGACTCCTACCTATTTCAAAACTAATGGATCGTGGATATTTTAAAAGACGGGTCAAGGGATTCTACGGATATTTCAAAAGACGTATCTTTTCTTAAAAACACCGTAGCCCTTAATTTCAAAACAC
This sequence comes from Agapanthus africanus, assembly GCA_030015575.1. Lineage (NCBI taxonomy): Eukaryota > Viridiplantae > Streptophyta > Magnoliopsida > Asparagales > Amaryllidaceae > Agapanthus > Agapanthus africanus. The sequence goes on from JASDDO010000029.1 coordinate 64,125,021, forward strand.
CGTGATTCGTGTTATTTCAAAAGGCACTATTGTTGGACTTATATTAGGGTAATGTAGATTAGTTAGCATTGTGTTTAGTATTTAGCTCCCGCTCATTATTGTTGTTCGCTCCGCATCGCATACTTATATTGTTATTCATATTGCATTGTTGATATTATGCTGTTAGGACACCAGCACCATTACCGATGACGCGTATGTACCACGTACACTTACTTGCCGGCTCACACACATCTTCATCGGTAATTGCCATGTCACGAACACTTGAGAAAATACTATTTCATTGACATAGGTTGTTAGCTAATAGTTTAGACATGATATTAGTGTACTTGCCTTATATGCTAGATTTGACATTGTAGTTATTACTTGCTGCTTCATGCTTGTTATTATTCACTGTTATGCCGCATTCATGGATTTTTATGCCTACATTCGCTGTTTATATGCTATTGAGGATTTGGATTTTCCATGAGATTTTCTGGATTTGGGGGAAAACCGCAAAACTTATACAAACTTCTTCTCTCTCTTTTTATATAAAATGTGCGGTTTTTCCATGATATATGAGTCGTCCGCCATGAGGTTGCTAATGGATTTCGAGACCCGAGTTCGAGGAGTGGAGGAACCGTTTCGGGTACATGGTGGACCCGGTGCGGTACCCCGGGGCAAGAGGATCGCAGATGATGGCGTTGAGCCTGGCAGGGGAGCACTACCGACTGGTGATTTTACCCGACGCGTCGGATATCCGGAGGATACTGTCGTGGTCTTGAGTTGGATGGTAGGGACCGGTCTGGACAGACGGCGCCCTAGATATTGAGATTTCGAGATATTGAGTTACTGAGATTTGATGATACAGGCCAGTCCGGATAGCCGGAGCCTGAGATCTTGAGACATTGAGATTTATGTTTTGTGTCGATGCTAGACACTGTTTATGCTGATTTCATTTATGATACCTTATTTTAAAAATACAAAGGAAATCTCACCAAATTATGAAAGAAGTTTCTTTAGTACAAGTATTCTGTTTTCATGCATTCATACATCATCCATATGATATATTGCTACCTGAGGCACTGACACGGGCACATAAGATTACACTTGGGTTAGATATTTACCCTAGCCATTGTTATAGGCTTCTGGTTATATATTTGAGGATATATTATGATCATATGACCTAGGACTGCGTTGTTCATGCGATTTCTGTTCGTAGATGTTTTTCTACTCACGAGTTGGCAACTCACCCCCGTTGTGCCACAGTTTCTTGCAGGTTTGCCGTACAGGTTTCATTACGGCTTTGTTGGCACTGCTTCTTTTTGGGTGACTTGCTAGTAGGTGGGTTTATTTGTATCATACCCAACATTATATTTGTATATTATTATTCAGTTGTATCTAGAATTCCATCAACCAAACATGTATTTATTTGTGAGATAGAGACCAATGATGTTATTCTTTCGACCTTAGAGTCGCGCGTTATATTTTTGTGGATTTCTTGTTGTTTTCAGTTTCCTTTTGAGTTTTGATCCTCGCCCTAGACGTTGTATATTATATTGCTTGTGTGGTTGTGACCGTCGATTGACGAAGAGCTAGCTCCCGCTTGGGGATGCCTTTTATTGATTTCGTATACTATTCATGTTGTATCCTGTTTGGGGGCCAGTATTTACAAAGGAGACTCTGCCGAAATTTTCAGGAAATATTTGATGTTTTTAAAAACGCATAATTCGGCTTATGCTATTAAAACTACTTGATTTAAATTAGTTTTCCTTCACTTTACTACTTTTCTTGGTTTGGATTTCTGGGTTTTCGGCTTACTTAGATTACGTACGCCTCGAAACGTTTCGCAGTTTAAGTGCCGGTCATGTTTCGTACTTTTGGGACGTGACAAAGTTGTTATCAGAGCGTTAGGTTTATCTTCGGAGCGTAGGATGACCCTTGGTTGATGGAGTAGGTGACCGAAGTAGAGTGACGTACCGTGGGTATGTTCCGCGGCATATTTACGATACGCTACTCCACTTAAGAAGCCTTAGGATGTACATTTCTTTATTCGGTATTATATTCTTTCCTATGATCTAGCCTCATCGGTACCAGTTATAGTTTGCTGCCATGATCACGGGCAGGGAGAGCTACGGCTAAAGTTGTGGTCAGCACGAGCTCGTCACGGACGAGGACTGACCAGGGCGTAATTCCGACGACACACGATTGCGGAGATGTGTCTTTTTACTGTGTTTTCGTACCACGAGCGTTTGATGGATCGCTGTATGAGGTTACTCGGATGTGCTGATCGGCACCAGAGGATCGAGCCAATTATAGAGGCCAACCAGATTTTGATGACCGTTGGTGTATTGCTTATTTATGATGTTTGAGGCACTGTTCAGCGTGCAGACGAGTGAGCCAGTTATTGCTGCGAACGACGAGATATCGTCCCAGATGTTGGAGCTATTGCAGTACGAGTGGTACTGAGAGATGATAAAAGGTCACTAGTCACCCGAGGATGAATGACTAGGACATATGGTTCGTTCGCCTACCCCGATGCGAGGTCATCAGATAGATTGATTCCAGCTAGAGACGACTTCACGCGGAGACGTTGAGAGTCGACAGAGACGATCGAATGTCAGAAACCTATTATTCCAAGTTTAAAGTATTCGGAAAGACATGCAGGCAATTCTATAGACCCTCTAGAAGAATGAAACCCTAAATCGACTTATGACCGTGTGAAAGCTTTTGAACCTTAGGGTTTGTGGTAGTTCCGCGGCACCATTAGTGAGGCTTGGGTTTGCCCTTCTACGGCTGGACCATCGATGCTGTGGTACGTACTCGATACTGTTAAACTGTACCCAAGATGTTAAGCTCTTGGGGGGATTATGAGGTTTTGACAAATCGATCGGATGGTTCGACTTCATTCGGATGCCAGATAGTGAGATGCATTTCTTGGGAGACTCCAGATACGAGGATAGCCGTAGGAGCTCAGTCCATGCAGCCACGACGAGACGAGTCCGAAGCAGTCGACATTAGAGAAAGTGGAGTAAGAGGTTCATACGAGATCTCGATGAGACGACATTCCACTCCGTCGACATCAGAGATGCGATACGCATGCCGAGACATTGTACTTGGATATACCTTCCAGAAGGAGTCGCGATGAGTATGCAGCCATTCCGGAACGAGAACAGATCTAGTAAGGGACGATGACTTCCGGACAGTTCGGCAGAGACGAGATTTGGGAGAGATCTCGACGGGACCTTTCTGGGATGAATTATGAGAAGACTTGGACCCAGGAGTGGTCATGTTACGCACAACGGCAGGCCAGAGCTCAGGATCGTCGACGAGACATGCTATGAGTGACCACGACAGTTGGCCAGAGATTCTTAGAGGATGTGCTTGAGCGGGACTATTCCACCATACTTGATTTTGGGTATTTTGGGGGATCTATTCGCATGATTGATTTTGATGATTGAGTTTCATGATATTTGTTTTCATAGACCATGGTTGCACCTGCTGAGTATTTGCGATTTTTGCAGAGTTGTTGCACTTGATATCGTTTTTGTGCCTTGGTTTCTCACGTTTATGATTTTATGGGTTTCATACAGTTGAGTTGATTTTGTGGGTATATACGCACACAATTTGGTTTTTTTCACTCGGTATGATTCGCATATGCTTGCAGTGCAGTGGTACGCATTTTGTGCACTTAGATGCACTGGACTTCGATTTCGATTGTGATACACGATATTGGTTTTGTGCACTTTGTGCACCTGATTGGATTTCGCTCATGTTCGACGCTAGATATTGGATTTCATGATTTCGTGCATGATGGATGCACCTGATTTGGATTTTCACGCATGTTGGGTGCATGTTATGAGGTACGATTTTGGTGCACACCAGATGCACTAAATCGAAATTATTCATGCATGTCAGATGCACCTGATTTTGCTGTCAGGCACACACGTTGCCTATGACAGATGTTGGGTGCACACCCGTTGCACCTAGATGTTGTTTCTGTGCACATGTATGGCACATTTATGGATTTCGATTTCCGTGCGCACCATACGCGCGTGGCATTCATATATTTTGGGATTGATTTCTTTTGGAGCAGTATATTTTATAATACTTGCTATTTGGTTTAGTACCGAGCAGGACTTGTCAAAGGACGGTACCTGAGTATATTTGGCATGCATTGCTTCCAGATGTTTTAATGATGTTTACCTATATAGTTTTGACGTTTACAGGTGTAGTTTTGATGTATATCATATTGATTTTCATTTTGGATCGTGACATTGGTGTCTTCATCATAACTCCGATGATTGCAGGATGCTTGACGGAGTTTTGATTTTTGGTTTATATATCTATTTTTCGTGCGCATGCATTGTGTTACGATGTGTTTTATGTATTTATGATTTCGGAGCCTGGACGACTTGATGGTTTAGCATTTGGGGGGAGTTTTAATTTAAATTCGGGGGCCGAATTTCCTTAAGGAGGGAAGATTGTAACGTTTTGAAAATCGTTTCGGTGAAATTTCGGAAAAAATCGGTAAAATAAGGGGGTTTTCTGTAAAAAGTCAAAATACAAATATCTGTTAGTGTATATGCCCTAGAGGCCATTACTGTATCATACTAGTATGTATATTACATGATGGAAGCTTGGGATATTCACCTTGTATTGACAATCTTGCTCAAAATAGTAGTGTGTTACTTGGTTTGTTTCTGCTTTAATGTGTGCATGTGTTTCTTTTAGCATATCGCCTTTACACATTAGTGGAGCCCTTAGGATCTTTGCTTGATTACCAGCGTTGTGATGGCAGTCACACTCGTGGGGGCAGGGTAATCTACAAGCACATCCTTATGCAGGTTCCTAGTCGTAGGACTATCGAGACAGGGCATCGATACTCCGGAGTAGACAAGCGTATGCGCTTCTCATCCCAGCTTGGGAGATGGCCTGTCCCACAGCCGTCAACACGTCGTACTTGGGATAGTATGCGGGTGCTCGTTAGGTTACGAGTACACTGGACAGGACTCGTCGGGAACTGTTGGTTGGTATTATACCTATCGTCAGTTATCAGTTCCCAGGTGATATGAGTACCGCTTAGTCCGTTGACTTGACACTGTCACTTCGCCTCGAGTGTGTTCCCACTGTATTTTGATTACTACCCTACCACGGCTCAAAGGAGTCATGCAAATAGGTAGTTTTTGGGTGCAGTCCCGAAGCACTTAGAGGCAGTGACGGTTAGACATGATTCGTCTGTTAGTTATATGTATGCCCTAGAGGCCATTACTATACATAGGATGTATATTGTAGTGGATGCTGGGACATATATAGGGAGGACTTTCTTGCTCGACATGATAGTATGCTATCTGGTTGATCTTTACCTTAACGTGTACACTGATTTTCTCTCTGTTACATGTTGGTAAAGCCCTTAGGATGTGTACTTGACTACCTGGATTATGATGCAGATCATACTAGTGGGGACATGGTAGTCTATAAGTACATCCTTCAAAGTCCCTAGTCGTGGGTGTATCGAGACGGGGCATCGATATACCAGAGTAGACTAGCGTATACCTTCTCGACCCATACAGATGGGCGATGGATGATCCCATATCCATCGGTGTTTGACATCAGAGATGATATACGGGTGCTCAGTAGAGACTGGGTACACTGGACGGACTCGCCGAGAACTCCCAGATGGTATTATACCTCATGTCAGATGGCAGTTCTCTGGTGACACTGGTACAGAGAGTCTGTTGACCCGAGATCGTCATAGAGTCTTGTGTGGTTCCCACTGTGCTTTGATTTCCATCTTACCATGTCCAAGAGGGCGTACAAAACGGTGGTTTTTGGGTACAGTCCCGAGTCACATGGAGGCAATGAGCGATAGGAGGGGATTCGTCTCTCCCGGTATAGGGGGTTGATGTTGCGCTGTGTTCGATTGGCTATAACAGGAAATCCCTGGCCAGGGTTGCTGAGATTTACTGGTAAGTGTTACCAGTAGTTTCTCGAACAGTTATAGACCTCATATCGACACGACTTATCGAGCTATTGGGGTCTGACGTTTACCACCCCTAGGCGAGATATGCGACATATCAGACGATCAGACCGGACTGTACGGTAGTGTTACTGGTTGGATTCACTGGAGTGTGAGCGGGCTTGCTCGTCGATCTTCAGATCGCTCAATACCCGGGTGGCCGTTACGTTTAGCAGACCGCTTGCGGCTTGTGGGTGCTTGATATGATCATCACCTGCTGCCGGCGTATTGACGAGTCTTTAGAGTCCTACACAGAGGTTTCCTGGCTCAAGCGAAACGAAATAGGAGCGCATATGAGATATGTGCGGGACCGAGAATAATGCGTGTATGTGATACCGTATTCCATTCTCGCGATGAATGTATCGAATGGTTGTATGCGATATAACCTAGTTATCGATTCAAGCGTTGATTCGATAAGCCGATACATTGTATACTAGTCGGTTGTGTGCGACCTGACCGGATCATTGAATCAAGTGTTGATTTAATGATTTAATGTATAATTATATATTTGATATATTACTTTGCATTAACTAGTATCGGTTCACTTTAAATGGATTTTCTCACTCGGGTGTGCGCATTGCATATGCGATATGATTTTGTGCACTTGCTTGTATCATGTTTGATGATACATGCTTTTTGGTTAAGTGTAAAGTATTAAACCTTGGTTAATGATAGGTTAGGGTTTATTATTTGTTATTCATTTATCTTATTTAATTATCCATTTATTTATGATAAATGAATAAAAGAAAATGAAATGAAATGGTTGCTAATTTTGGATTCTAGTGGAAGCTTCTTGATCTTTTGACTAAGTGACCATTTTGTCTCTAACTTGACCCTAACCATTCCTTTAACCATGATTGATTCTCTACACATTACCATGGTTAAAGATTATGATAAGTATTCTTTTATTTTACATTTTCTAAATAACTTATCATAACAATTTCCTTCTTCTTCTTCATTTCTTCAAGTGAAGAAAGCTTGCCTCCATTAATGGCAAGTGATGAAAAAGAGTGAGAAATCCAAATCTAAAGTCTACCCACTTTCTATTTCTTCATCCTCTACCTCTTGCCAAGTAGTAGAGTGTGTTTTCTTCACAAGTTTCATGACTTGGTGAAGTGAGAGCTTGATCTTGCGATGCTTCGACGTAGATCATCTTCGGCATGGACATCGACGACCTAGCTCTCTTATTCTTCGACGAAGCCGACGCTAGAGCCCGGATTCCTTTTGGATAGCGGAGAGGACTTCGTTGCGGAGCTATGGAGGTGGAGAACCGGATCTACAAAGGTTGTATTTCCGTATCTCTTAGTTAAGTGTTAACTAGTTAGCTTTTTCGCCTAAACATCTAGCCAACGATCCGTAGTCGGGTTTCTCGGCACCGTTAAAAATTTAATTTGGCATGATCGATGCCTTGTGAGACCTCACTAGGGTGCCTAGGAACCCTACAGTGGTATCAGAGCCTAGCTAGAGCCTTAGGCGAAGTCTAGACGCTATTTGAAGTCCGAACGAACCCGAAACCCAATTCCTTACTTGCTCTCTGTCCTTTTTTCAAAAACTGGTATTTTTCCAGATTAAAAATTGCTAAAAAAATCAGCAGGGAAATCTAAGAGTTACGGTGAATTTTGATGACGTAACTCCATAGTCAAGGCGCGGATCCGCGGCACGAGCATGGCTCGTGCGGCGGATCCCCGGCGTGATTGTCCTATTGTTCATCAAAATTTGCACCATAATCAATAATAGTCAATGCTGGTTTTTCTGGGAATTTTTAATATTTAATACAGAGTTGAATTTTCTGGAGTTGTTTTGGGGATTCGGTGTTTCGATCGGGGTATCAAATTTTGTCTATTTGGCTTTCCGGATAAATTTTAGAATATGTTAAAAAGTTCGACCGGATATAAATACCCAATTTTTCCCCTGTCGGGAAATTTCCAAGTGTTGGATTTTTCTGAAGTTTAACGACGTTCTAAGTAGTGCAAGTAACGCGATGGACCCTCTAGAAGACAACAAACCTTAACTCGATTATGTGACCGTCTTGAACTGCCCTTTGAACCTTCGGGTTTGGGGCAGTACGGCGTGCCACATGTGAGGCGTTGGCTTGACCCTTCTACGGCTGGACCGTTGGTACTGAGGCACGAACTGAATGTTGTTAGACTTATTTCATGTGTTGATCTGTATTGGGAAAACTTGGGTGTTCGATTGTTCGATCGGAAAGTTTAACATTTTCTATTTATCTGGAATGGGATACAATAATTGGAATTCACAAAAAGTTATGAGATAACTGAATGAATATTATAAACATAGCAGTTTAGTCTCACTTGATCGGTTGCCACGGAATTTTGATGTGATCAAAAGTCCGTCGCAATCACGTAGCGTACGCGGATACTCGCCGGGTAAACTTAATAGACAGCCTCGCTCCATAGCCCCGACCAAGTGACTGTAGGAGAACCCCGTCGCCGAAAGCATCCGTTTGGGTGCTCGCGGTAGCGGTGTTCCGCTTTGGTGCACTTCGTCGACGGTAACGGGGGTGCGGCCGTCTACTGAAGTTTGCGACGAGCATTCGATCAGGATGTCGGGAATCTTGTTGAATTGCCCGACATGATATTGAAAAGTGTTTTCGATTTTGAGACTAAAATGCGGGGTTTATAATTGTTAGGCATGCGATGTCTAAGAAATTCATTTGGTCAGGCATGCGATGTCTGAGGAGGTTGCGGATTCCAACTGTTGTAGTTTTACACTTTCTTTTCTGTGACCGTAAGTGTAATATGTGATATCGCCGGTTTCGTTGCTATATGTCAACGACAATTGGGATGCGCATATTTACTTACGTTGATGACATGTGATGTTATGTGTTGCTGGATATGTTATATTGGATCGTCGTGTTTGAATAGCCGGGGGTTTTTATGTGAGATGAGTGTTTTTCATTTTCATTCATGTAAAAACTTGTATGTAATATTCTTTTTTTGGGGCGCTTCCAGGTTGCGGAAGTTGTCACCTTTTGTATATTATTTACTTTTCCGCACTAGGATAGACCCAAGGAGGAGAGCACAAGCAACCGGGTTCTGGAGTCCAGTGGGAGACCAACTCGAGGAGTCGAGTCCGGGTCTCCTAACTCTAGAATTGGCAGGGTTGCTTGCCGCTCTCGTAGGGGTCTAGGGGTGTGGGTTTGGCTATTCATCGCGACCGTGGAATCCGTGTTTTATACTGGCTCGTATTGAAAACACGGACGTCCTAGTATATCCAATATTTCATATGATTCTTCTGCTGCGATATCTGTGATGTGATCATGAGATGTTCTGTGATAGATACAGTATATAGTATATATATGATATATTATATAGGAGTTACTTATGTTTTACACCCGCGCTTGCCCTGCCCCGCTCTGCCGTTAGTCACCTAACCTAACGGTGCACGAGGGGACATCGAGGCGAATGCGGATGGCATAAGTGTACGTCGTATTTATCTGTGATGTTTAGGTACTTAAATGATGGGACTTCATTAATGTGATTAATGAAATAAAAGAAACCTAAGATGTTGTAGAATCGAATTTCAATATAAAACAGGTAGCTACAGTTCTTGCTTTGCACAGAGGTGTATATGATATATCCTGCACCTTATTCGATAAGGAAAGGACCGAGATCCCTTCACCGGGAGTGACTCCTTTAGCAATAACTGGCAGATGCTACACACTCGGTTTGTCTTTTGATAGCTTTTAAGAGTTTTTGCTTTGCACAGCGATATATATGATATATCCCGCACCTCATTCGACGAGGAAAGGACCGACGATCCCTTCACCGGGAGTGACTCCTTTAGCAAAACTAGAAAAGCCTCAAAAGCACTCCATTTTAAAATCATTTGATTCTACAACGATATCAAGTTCATTACGCAATAGGTTTTCAGAAAAACCTGTCGTAGCCCTCCGTCATTTCAGATATGTACTAGTTAGTATTCGTGCTGCGGTAGTTTGGCATTCGTCAAGGCGTAGTGTACGGTAGCTAACTAGTATTTATCTGCTTGAGCATATGATGCGATTGGATTAGGGTATTCGTACGGCGTTGTTTGGCATTCGTCAAGGGTCATGCGGGTGGGTTTAATTCGATCAAGAAATGTACGGGTTGAACTTGACTAGTGGACTATGGGTTGTTTGGCATTCGTCAAGGTCATAGCGAGCTAGGGGCAAAATATTATCGGGAATTTCAAGTGTTGAAATTTGCAATGAGATTGCATACCTTCTATGTGATAGTTGGATCCCGATACCCGCTGCGAGTAAGAGTTACTCCTGGGAGAGTTTTATACATTACAATTAGCCGATCAAGTAGGTGTCTAGAAAGGTGTCAACGGGGTTACGCCTCTGGGAAAACGAGGTTTACATTAATTAGGTTCGTGTGAAAGCACGGGGGACCTCCCTCAAAGTACCGAACTGGCCTGGCTGAAAGATTGGCGAACTTGTAGTGTGTAATTAATCCCGGCTAGTCTTTCCTTTTAGGGTTTGAAGGAAGATTTGATAAAAACCAGTGGGAGCCATCCTGATTAGATAAAATAAAAACCAATCTATTCTTGCAAGAGCGCACGCTGAGTGTTTTCTTCTCTCTCTCTCCTGGTAGCGACCATATCACGCCTTAATCAAGATAATAAAACGGATTATTGACCGAACCCGCTTGTTATACTGAGCTGGGGAACGTTGGTCCCGCTCCAACTTATAATTGTTATAAGACAGAGCAGGAAATTGGGGAATACCAGATTTCCCGTGCCGCCCAAACGAAGAGAGTGCATGCTGATGCATCATCTTCGGGTGTGTTCATTATACAGAACTGTTTCTCAATGTCCTTTACGTCCTGGGTATATGATACCAGATCAGGATCCCAGATATGTAATCTGTTACATAGGGCTACAGAAAGGTAGAGAACTGAGAACGGGTGATAAGTTTCATGAGGCAGAAAACGGGGCAAGTGTTGCAGCCAAGTCTGTTGGTCACTGTCACCCTGTATTACAATACATTGATTCTGAACGAATGTTATTAGATACCGAACCTGTTATGCAAAATCATATCTGTCTCTTTATTAGTAAAGAAATGATAAAATTTTGTATTGTTGGATAATGTTTTGAACATTTCCTATATCAAAAGTTGATCGGTTCAGGCACGTTATCTAAAAGCATTAATGTTCTAAATCAAACTACAGTTCTTTAGTATACAGAACACACACAAGAGGAAGAGTTCAGAAATGAACGAATCCTTCTTGAGGCATTGTAGACTAGGTCATATCAATGTGACCCGACTAGCTGGAGTTACATAAAGATGCATATTTAAATTAGTTTGAACTTACATCTTGTGAAACTCGCCAGTCATGTCACAAAGATGAGATGACCATAGCTCCGTTTACTAGAAACAGAGAAAGAGTTAGTAAACTCTTGGGATGATACATGTTGATGTATGTAGGTCCCCTGTCTACACATGCCAAGACCGGTTCTTTATACTTCATTACATTCTCTGATAATCTCTCAAGATTCAGATATATGTTCCTGTTGAAACACAAGTCAGAACCTTTTGAGATATTCACAGAATATAAGTTGGAAGTAGAGAACCAATACGGGTATAAGTATTATGTCCTTTGATGAGATCAAGGAGGAGAATACTTGAGCACGGAAATACTGGACTATTCTAAAGGAGAATGAGATTCTCTCTCAGCATTACTCCTCTGTATACACCATAGCACGATGGTATATCAGGGCGGAGCAATCACACCCTATATGATAAGGTGTGCTCTATGATGAGGACTACTGAGTTACCTATTTCCGTTTTGGGGGTTATGCACTTATGAAGTTGCATACCTATTGAATAGGGTTCCAATCAAATAAGTTGCCTACCGTTTCATATGTGATATGGAAAGGGAAGAGCCCATGTCTTAAGCTAGTTAAGATTTGGGGTTGACCGGCCTATGTCTGAAAGCAAAATCCGGACAAGCTCAAGGCAAGGTCTGTTATGTAGAACTGGAAATGTTCCAGCTATACAGACTGCAGCTGATGATTTGATAGAACCAAAGGATTCAGTAGATTCCAACGAACCTCAGCCTCTCCGCCGATCTAGTAGGGTTCCTCACCCACCTGAGAGATACTTCGATTTCTCGATGACAGTGGGAGCGAGGATTACATCATGAGATGATGACCCAACTAGCTTCGAGCTGGCCATCAGGAGTGAGACTCTGTAAGAATGGCTGGATGTTTATCGATCTGAGATGGAATCCTTATACACCAACAAAGTATGGACTTTGGTTGCTATATCTGAAGGGTTAAATCCCCATCAGGAGCAAGTATATCTTGAGAAGATTACTTGGTGTACATGGAAGAGTTGAGACTTTCAAAGCTAGACTTGTTAAAGGTCTACATCGTTGACCAGGTATGGATGATGATGAAACCTTTTCTAAGCAACTATGCTTAAGTCCATCCAGATCCTACTTGCCACGGCTACATACCATGACTGCGATATCTGGTGGTTGGGTGTCTTGACTGCTTTTCTAAATGATGATTTAGAAGAAAGCGTCTATAAGTACACAGCCAGAGGGCTTCGTAGACAGTGGGAGCAGCGGAAACGTGTGCAAGATGCTTTATAGGATAAAGCAGGCATCGCGGAGTTGGAACATCTGTTTTGATGAAGCAGTCAAAGAGTTTGACATCATCAAAATGGTAGATGAACCTTGTATAAACAAAAAGGTATTAGGGAGTATGGTAATGATCCTCGTAGAGTACGTGGATAACATACTCTTGATAAGAAAAGAGTTTCTTATGCTACGTTCGGTCAATCTCCGCTTATCACTAGGATTCTCCATATAGGATCAAAGTGATACCTACTAAATCTTGGATTTTGGATCTATGAGATAGATTTAATTGGATGTTAGGATTCTCACTAGTTGTAGTGAGATGGTATCAATCGATCCTGGGGAGAATCACTGGAAGGGTTCCATGGTGATAAAGACGACTGAATGTCAGTCACAGGCATTGTCTTTACCCTCAGTAAAGGGACGGTATGTTGGAAGAGTTCCAAGCTAGATACCGTGGCATACTAGACGATAAAGGCTTGATACATCGCTATTTAAGATGCTACCAAAGTGGCTGTCTGGGTGTATATTAGTTCATGAGATGAACTTAGTTCCTCCCATTGTGTGACAATGGAGTTGTGGCTTATGCCAAGGAACGCCCGTCCCATCAGTGATCCAGACATATTCTAAGGCAGTATTACCTGATCATGGAGATGCTTGATCTCCAAGGAGATCGAGGTTAGGAGAGTAGACTCAGAGGACAACACAGCGGATCCACTCACAAAGGCCTGTTCCCAGAGAGAGACTTTTATGGGATGGTTGAGTATGAGATACTGCAACCACTGCTATCAGATGGCCCTAGTGCAAGTGGGAGATTGTTAGTTATATGTATGCCCTAGAGGCCATTACTATACATAGGATGTATATTGTAGTGGATGCTGGGACATATATAGGGAGGACTTTCTTGCTCGACATGATAGTATGCTATCTGGTTGATCTTTACCTTAACGTGTACACTGATTGTCTCTCTGTTACATGTTGGTAAAGCCCTTAGGATGTGTACTTGACTACCTGGATTATGATGCGGATCATACTAGTGGGGACATGGTAGTCTATAAGTACATCCTTCAAAGTCCCTAGTCGTGGGTGCATCGAGACGGGGCATCGATATACCAGAGTAGACTAGCGTATACCTTCTCGACCCATACAGATGGGCGATGGATGATCCCATATCCATCGGTGTTTGACATCAGAGATGATATAAGGGTGCTCAGTAGAGACTGGGTACACTGGACGGACTCGCCGAGAACTCCCAGATGGTATTATACCTCACGTCAGATGGCAGTTCTCTGGTGACACTGGTACAGAGTAGTCTGTTGACCCGAGATCGTCATAGAGTCTTGTGTGGTTCCCACTGTGCTTTGATTTCCATCTTACCACGTCCAAGAGGGCGTGCAAAACGGTGGTTTTTGGGTGCAGTCCCGAGTCATATGGAGGCAATGAGCGATAGGAGGGGATTCATCTCTCCCGGTATAGGGGGTTGATGTTGCGCTGTGTTCGATTGGCTATAACAGGAAATCCCTGACCAGGGTTGCTGAGATTTACTGGTAAGTGTTACCAGTAGTTTCTCGAACAGTTATAGACCTCATATCGACACGACTTATCGAGCTATTGGGGTCTGACGTTTACCACCCCTAGGCGAGATATGCGACATATCAGACGATCAGACCGGACTGTACGGTAGTGTTACTGGTTGGATTCACTGGAGTGTGAGCGGGCTTGCTCGTCGATCTTCAGATCGCTCAATACCCGGGTGGCCGTTACGTTTAGCAGACCGCTTGCGGCTTGTGGGTGCTTGATATGATCATCACCTGCTGCCGGCGTATTGACGAGTCTTTAGAGTCCTACACAGAGGTTTCCTGGCTCAAGCGAAACGAAATAGGAGCGCATATGAGATATGTGCGGGACCGAGAATAATGCGTGTATGTGATACCGTATTCCATTCTCGTGATGAATGTATCGAATGGTTGTATGCGATATAACCTAGTTATCGATTCAAGCGTTGATTCGATAAGCCGATACATTGTATACTAGTCGGTTGTGTGCGACATGACCGGATCATTGAATCAAGTGTTGATTTAATGATTTAATGTATAATTATATATTTGATATATTACTTTGCATTAACTAGTATCGGTTCACTTTAAATGGATTTTCTCACTCGGGTGTGCGCATTGCATATGCGATATGATTTTGTGCACTTGCTTGTATCATGTTTGATGATACATGCTTTTTGGTTAAGTGTAAAGTATTAAACCTTGGTTAATGAATAGGTTAGGGTTTATTATTTGTTATTCATTTGTCTTATTTAATTATCCATTTATTTATGATAAATGAATAAAAGAAAATGAAATGAAATGGTTGCTAATTTTGGATTCTAGTTGAAGCTTCTTGATCTTTTGACTAAGTGACCATTTTGTCTCTAACTTGACCCTAACCATTCCTTTAACCATGATTGATTCTCTACACATTACCATGGTTAAAGATTATGATAAGTATTCTTTTATTTTACATTTTCTAAATAACTTATCATAACAATTTCCTTCTTCTTCTTCATTTCTTCAAGTGAAGAAAGCTTGCCTCCATCAATGGCAAGTGATGAAAAAGAGTGAGAAATCCAAATCTAAAGTCTACCCACTTCCTATTTCTTCATCCTCTATCTCTTGCCAAGTAGTAGAGTGTGTTTTCTTCACAAGTTTCATGACTTGGTGAAGTGAGAGCTTGATCTTGCGATGCTTCGACGTAGATCATCTTCGGCATGGACATCGACGACCTAGCTCGCTTATTCATCGACGAAGCCGACGCTAGAGCCCGGATTCCTTTTGGACAGCGGAGAGGACTTCGTTGCGGAGCTATGGAGGTGGAGAACCGGATCTACAAAGGTGTTAGTGTATATGCCCTAGAGGCCATTACTGTATCATACTAGTTTGTATATTACTTAATGGATGCTTGGGATATTCATCTTGTATATACAATCTTGCTCAAAATAGTAGTATGCTACTTGGTTTGTTTCTACTTCAATGTGTACATGTGTTTATTTTTGTATGTCGCCTATACACATTAGTAGAGCCCTTAGGATCTTTGCTTGATTACCAGCGATGTGATGGCCGTCACACTAGTGGGGCTGGGTAATCTATAAGCACATCCTTATGCAGGTCCCTGGTCGCAGGACTATCGAGACAGGGCATCGATACTCCGGAGTAGACCAGCGCATGCGCTTCTCATCCCAGTGTGGGAGACAGGGCATCGATAAGCACATCCTTGTTGACTTTTGTTGACTTGTTGACCGGTTGACTAGGCTTGACTAGTTGACCATCATGATAACCATAGCCATCATTTCATGGCAAAGACTTTTGTTTACTTGCTCATTTGTGTAAAATGAGTGCATGAAATGATATGGTTATGGTTGCTTCAAACCATCACATAAGACTTTTTTGATATGATGAGTTATGATCACTTTGGATTATGAGAGGGTGAAAGACAAAAGAGAGCCTCATTCTTTCTTGCTCATTCTCTCTCTTGTTCTTGAGCTCTCCTCTTGCTCTCACCCTCAACCTCTTGCTCCCTCTCTTGATCTATGGTTCTCTTGTCTCATGAGTTGAGAATCAAGAACCATAGATAAAATCCTATTTTATTTCTTCTCTACTCATTCTAGTTCACTAGGTTTAGCAAACCAAGTGAACTAGTTTCTTCAAAGAACGAAGAAGGAGCTAAAGGTTGGAGCTTTCAGGTGGATCTATCTTCGGCGTACGGAGACGACGAGAAGAAGCCATCGGACCACCATCGGAGCTTTGAAGACGAAGGAGTTCAAGACAAGCAAGGTATAACCCCCTAACCGAGTAGCTAAAACTCATAGTTAGGATGTTAGATAGATGTTTAACCAAGATCCGGGTTTTAGGTCCATGTTACCATCTTTAAGAAAATCGTTTTTTACCAAATTCCGCATTCCCGAAAGTACCGGGAGAGGTACCATGGACTTACAGTGGTATCAGAGCCTAGTTAAACTCTATCTAGCATGTTAGCAAGTAACTAGAAGATCGATCAACGAAAAAGTCCTGAAACAAACCCCAAAAATTTTGCAGTTTCTGTCGATTTTTCCACTGTTCAAAAGTTGATTATTTTAACACCTAAAATCGGCTCAGGCTTTTCTGTGAACACCCACCAAAATTGGTCGCACGATCGAGTCAAAGCGCCGCGGATCCGCGGCGGGAGCACGCTCCCGCCGCGGATCCGCGGCCGAGTTGACTCGGCCGTGGTCCCTTTTTGGTGCAGTGTTCTTCTGGGGGTATTTTGAGATTTTTGGAATATATATTTTCTGCCCAGATTTTCCAGAACGAAAATTTTATTTTGGGGTCCCGAAAATCCGTATTTTTGATCGAACTTCTAAAAGACTTAAGCTAACGGGTTTTTTCTGTAATGTGATATTTGTATTGAACGTCTACTAATCGCTATATGTCGATTAGTGGGGGTTATACAAATCTGTGATCTGTAATGTTGCTGGAATGTGTATATGAATATGTTGGATTGTCGCGGGTGAATAGCCGGGGGTTGTGAGACGAGAGTTTTCTTTTCTTTCAATTCATGTAGATTTGTAAATTGATGTAATAATTATTTGTATGGCCGCACAACCGGGTCGGGGTTGTAGCCGTCATTGTATAATTTTTTTTTACTGTTTTTGCTCCTAGGATAGACCCATGGAGGGGGTGCACAAACTACCGGGTATGCCGAAGTGTCGAGTGGCCTACTCATAGGAGATGAGGGAGGTTACTACGCTTCGGGTACTTGGCGGGTAGTTTGCCGCACCCGTAGGGGTCTTGGGTGGGGTATTTGGCTATTCACCGCGACCGTGTAATCTGTCTTTTGTTACAGGCTCGTACAAATTACAGATTCCTAGTATATCCAATGTATTCATCTGTGATCTGAAATGTTTATCATTGCAGTATATCTATATATGATATTATTTAGGCGTTGCTTATATTTTACAGACGCGCTAGCCCAGCCCCCGCTCTGTCGTTAGTTAAGTAACCTAACGGGTAATAACGGGGCCCCGTGGCGAATGCGAATGGCATAAGCGTACGTCATATTTTGGTTGTTTTCTGCAATGGTAGGATTAATTGATGGGACGCATTAAAAGAACTAATGCAAGAATATCACGCATTAAAAGAACTAATGCAAGATAATAAACCAAGTTAAAGTCGTTGGAACACTTTCGAAAAACCACTCGGTTCTTTTCAAAAACAACTTTTAAATGCGGAGCTTGAGCCACTCCTTTTAAAAGCTATCTCGTTCCATCGACCATATCAAGTTCACTACGTTCACGGTTTTGCCAAAACCATCCGTAGCCCTCCGTCGTTTCACATGAATAGTCAATAGTATTCAAGCTGTGTATGTTGGCCAAAGTCAAGGCACAGTGATTGGTAGCTATTGGGTGTTCATGTGTAGCATAGATAGATGCGTTGGTTTGGGACAGTCGTACTGCCATTTTGGCCAAAGTCAAGGGTAGGTACGGATGGATCCAAATTAACCTGGATAACGACGGGTAGAACTTGACATGTGACTTATGATATTTTGGCCAAAGTCAAGGTCATAAGAGCATGGGGCAAAAATCCACATCGGGAGTTTCATAAGTACTGAAACTTGCTAGATTTGCATACCATTTGGAGTGTGATGATTCTGGTAGGATTCCTTCAGTTTCGTCACGCGATGATATTTGGATCCCGATCCTGCTGTGAGTATATGCTACTCCTCGGGAAATTTCTCACTAAACGATCAATGCTATAAACCTAGTAGGTGCCTAGAAAGGTGTTAGCGGGGCTACGCCCCCAGGGAAAAGAGGTTCTCTAATTAAGGAACTTCGCGAAAGCGTTGGAAAACCTCCCTCGAAGTACCGACACCGGCCTGGCTGAACGGTTAAGCAAGTATTGTACGGTGGGATTGATCCCGGCTAATTCTTCCTTTATGGTTTGAGGAGGGATTCGAGAAACAGTGGGAGCCATCCTGTTTAGACAAACTAAAAAACACTCTAAACTTGCAAGAGCATCATGCTGAGTGTTTCTTCTTCTCTCTCCTAATTGCAGCGACCAATCAACATGACTGGACTTAAGTTACTCCTAGATAAAAACAAACTGACAGGGCTAAACTACAAAGATTGGCTCAGGAATGTCAAGATAGCAATCACTTACGACAAGCTGGGGTATCTTCTTACCACCAAAGCTCCCCCTGTCCCTGGTCCAACTTCCAGCGTCGC
Organism: Agapanthus africanus; assembly: GCA_030015575.1. Classification (NCBI taxonomy): domain Eukaryota; kingdom Viridiplantae; phylum Streptophyta; class Magnoliopsida; order Asparagales; family Amaryllidaceae; genus Agapanthus; species Agapanthus africanus. The sequence continues at coordinate 64,143,850 of JASDDO010000029.1, forward strand.
GGATAAGGAAATCCGCAAGACTTGGGAGATTGATAGCGCGAAGGCCAAATGCCTCCTGCTTGCCTCGATGGACAACGAACATCAGAGGAGGCACGAGAATATGGACATGGAATCCATATTGCTTCATACAAAAGAACTATATGGAGAGCAATCTCGTATCGCAAGATACGAAGCGTCGAAAAAGTTATTTTCGACAAGAATGGCCGTCGGATCATCAGTAGCCGAGCACGTGCTAAAGATGATCGGCTTCATTGAGGAGCTCGCTGACCTAGGGATCACATTGGAGAGTGAGCTATATACGGATATAGTTCTCCAGTCCCTTCCTTCCACTTACGCCCAGTTTATACTGAACTTCAACTTACAAGAAAAAGAGGTTGAACTTTCAGAGCTCCTCAACATGCTGAGGAGCGCAGAGGGCACCCTACAGAAAGGTAGGGATACATCCACTTTGTTTGTAGGAGGATCATCTTCTTCTAGGTCCAAGGCGAAAGCCAAGGGAAAGAAGAAGAAGGCCCCCGCCAAACCAAGGGGCGGTGTTAGTAAAGTGGATACGAAGGGAAAAGCAAAAGCAACAAAGATAGCAGGGAAGCTTGTGGACAAGGAAGAATGCTTCTATTGTCATAAGAAAGGACACTGGAAGAATGATTGCAGGGCCTGGAAGGCCAGAACACAGGAATTGAAGCAGGTTGCAGCTTCAGCTTCAGGTGTGTATGTTATTGAAAACTGTCTTTCAATAAACTCTACTTCCTGGGTATTGGATACCGGATCAGGATCTCATATCTGTAATTCTTTGCAGGCGTTGAGAAACCGTAGGGTTTTGAAGGCAGGTGACATGACCCTCAGAGTTGCGAACGGAGCTAGCATGGATGCTAAAGCCGTGGGGGACTATCACCTGGGAATGTCAGATGGACATGTTTTGGTTTTGCGTAATTGCTTTTTTGTACCCAACGCAACTTGTAATATCATTTCTGTATCTTTAGTTTCTAAAGAAGGTTATGAATTTGCGTTTGTAAGTAATGTTGTAAACATTCACCTTAATCAAGTTTTGATTGGGTCAGGTACATTGAGTAATGGTATATACGTGTTAAACCAACCACAGATTTTCAACGTCCAGAATACACACAAAAGAAAGTCTCCAGAAATAAATCAGACTTTCTTATGGCATTGTAGATTGGGTCACATCAATGAGAGAAGGTTGACTAAGTTACATACAGAAGGATATTTGAATGCGTTCGAATATCAATCGTATGCCACTTGTCAATCTTGTCTCAAAGGAAAGATGACAAAGACTCCGTTTACTGGACATGGAGTAAGAGCGAGCGAGCTCTTGGGACTCGTACACAGTGACGTGTGCGGTCTAATGTCTACACATGCCCGAAGCGGACATTCTTACTTCATTACTTTTACGGATGACTTCTCAAGGTACGGTTATGTCTTCTTGATGAAACATAAGTCCGAGGCCTTTGGAAAATTCCAGGAGTATAAGAATGAAGTAGAGAAACAGACCGGCAAAAGTATTAAGATTCTAAGATCGGATCGAGGTGGAGAATACTTAAGTGCCGAGTTCCTGGACTATTTAAAAGAGAACGGAATTCTCTCTCAGCTTACTCCTCCATACACCCCGCAACATAACGGTGTATCGGAGAGACGGAACCGCACCCTATTGGATATGGTACGGTCCATGATGAGTAACGCTGAATTGCCGCGATCATTCTGGGGATATGCGCTAGAATCAGCCGCATACATTTTGAACCGAGTTCCCACTAAGACTGTGCCTACTACGCCATTTGAGATGTAGTGTGGGAAGAGACCCCATCTTAATCACATTAAGATATGGGGAAGTCCAGCTTTTGTCAAAAAGCAGCATGCGGACAAGCTCGAGGCACGCTCAGTACTGTGCAAGTTTGTGGGATATCCAAAGAATTCCAAGGGATATTTCTTCTACTGTGAAGAGGAACAAAAAGTTCTTGTTTCTCGTCATGCCCACTTTCTAGAACACCAGTTCATAGAAAAAGAAATAAGTGGGAGCGCAGTAGAACTGGAAGAAATTCCAGAACCACGGACTATTACTGAAAGTTTAGTGGAACCAGAGGGTTCAACAGAACAGGACATTCCTGCGCCGCTCCGCAGAAGTAGTAGGCAGACTCATCCGCCCGAGAGATACTACGGTTTTCTCATTGACGGGGATAGAGAGGATTGCATCATAGATTATGATGAGCCTACTAGCTTCCAGCAGGCCGTTCAGAGCGTTGACTCAGTGAAATGGCTGGATGCAATGCGGACCGAAATGGAGTCCATGTACACCAACAAGGTATGGACGTTGGACATTGCTCCAGACGGGGTAAAACCCGTAGGATGCAAGTGGATCTTCAAAAGGAAGATTGGTGTAGATGGACAGGTTGAGACCTATAAATCTAGGCTGGTAGCAAAGGGTTTTCGTCAAAGACCTGGCTTGGACTATGACGAAACCTTTTCTCCAGTAGCCATGCTGAAATCCATTCGGATTCTTCTTGCCATTGCTGCCTTCCACGATTATGAGATCTGGCAAATGGACGTAAAGACAGCTTTTCTAAATGGAAATTTAGAGGAGTGTGTCTATATAGACCAGCCAGAGGGTTTCATTCAGAGTAGGAGAAGCGGAAAGGTGTGCAAGTTGCTTAAGTCCATCTATGGACTAAAGCAGGCATCGCGGAGTTGGAACATCTGCTTTGATGAGACGGTCAAAGAATTTGGCTTTATCAAAAATCCAGATGAACCATGCATCTATAGTAGATTTGTAGCGAGAACTGTAGTATTCCTCGTTTTATACGTGGATGACAATCTCTTAATAGGAAATGACATTCCTATGCTACAATCTGTCAATGGGTTCTTGTCACACAGGTTCTCCATGAAAGACCTGGGTGATGCCTCATACATTCTGGGTATCCGGATCTACCGTGACAGATCCAAGAGGATATTAGGACTATCACAGTCCAGGTACATCGACACCATACTGAAGAGATTCAGTATGGAAGATTCCAAGCGCGGTAACCTACCGGCTTGTCACGGGATCACCCTCTCTAAAGAGATGTCTCCCAAGACTGATTTGGAGAGGGATCGCATGTCTATTATACCCTACGCTTCTGCGGTAGGCTCTATAATGTATGCGATGTTGTGTACCAGACTGGATGTAGCTTATGCACTGAGTGTGGTAAGCCGGTATCAGTCAAACCCTGGGCAGAAACACTGGATAGCGGTAAAGAACATTCTCAAGTACCTGAGAAGGACTAAGGAGATGTTCTTGGTGTATGGCGGAAAAGACCTCCAGATCGAGGCCTTTGCTGACTCCAGCTTCCAGAGTGACAAGGATGATTCCAAGTCCTTGTCGGGTTTTGTCTTTACCCTCAATGGAGGGGCGGTGTGTTGGAAGAGTTCCAAACAAGAAACCGTTGTAGACTCGACGATGGAAGCGGAATACATCGCTGCATCTGATGCCGCAAAAGAAGCTGTCTGGATGAGGAAGTTCTTGAAAGAACTTCAGGTGGTTCCGTCCATTGTTGATCCAATACCTCTGTATTGCGACAACAACGGGGCTATAGCTTTAGCGAAGGAACCCAGGTCCCATCAGAAATCCAGGCACATCTTAAGGCGGTATCACCTGATCAGGGAGATCGTAGATCGCCAGGAGATCGAGGTTCGGAGAGTCGCTTCAGAAGATAACACTGCAGATCCATTCACCAAGGCCCTGCCCCAGACTCAGTTCGAGCGGCTGATCGAGATGATAGGTCTTCGATACGCCAGTACATGGCCTTAGTGCAAGTGGGAGATTGTTAGTGTATATGCCCTAGAGGCCATTACTGTATCATACTAGTTTGTATATTACTTAATGGATGCTTGGGATATTCACCTTGTATATACAATCTTGCTCAAAATAGTAGTATGCTACTTGGTTTGTTTCTACTTCAATGTGTACATGTGTTTATTTTTGTATGTCGCCTATACACATTAGTAGAGCCCTTAGGATCTTTGCTTGATTACCATCGATGTGATGGCCGTCACACTAGTGGGGCTGGGTAATCTATAAGCACATCCTTATGCAGGTCCCTGGTTGCAGGACTATCGAGACAGGGCATCGATACTCCGGAGTAGACCAGCGCATGCGCTTCTCATCCCAGTGTGGGAGACGGTCTGTCCCACAGCCGTCAGTATGTCGTACTTGAGATAGTATGCGGGTGCTCATTAGGTTACGGGTACACTGGACAGGACTCGTCGGGAACTGACTAGTTGGTATTATACCTATCGTCAGTTATCAGTTCCCAGGTGACATGAGTACAGCTTAGTCTGCTGACTTGACACTGTCACTCCGCCTCGAGTGTGTTCCCACTGTACTTTGATCACTACCCTACCACGGCTCAAAGGAGTCGTGCAAACAGGTAGTGGTTGGGTGCAGTCCCGAAGCACTTGGAGGCAGTGACGGTTAGACAGGATTCGTCTCTCCCGGTATTGGGGGTTGACATCGCGCTGTGTCTAGGAGAGCCATTACACGAGTAGTCCCTGGCCAGGGCAAACGAGATATACTGGTAGGTTTCCAGTGTTATCTCAGGGTGTTTTGGGCTTCGCTCCGGCACGACTTGTACCGCTATTGGGGGACTGACGTTTACCGCCCCCTAGGCCCGCCATGCGATGTATCAGACGAACAGACCGGACTGTACGGAGAATGTCACACTCAGGCTCAGTAGGAGTTCAGATGGGTTTCGCCTCGTCGGTCTTCTTGTCGGCATTACCTGGGGACCGTTACGCACAGCTAGTGCCGCTTGCGGTCTGTGGTTAAACCCACTGCCAGCGTAGTGTCGAGTCTTTAGAGTCCCACACAGAAAGCTTTTCTTCTTTAGGCAAAAGAGTAGAGGTCGCATGGTATTGCGACAGGTCGCATGGTTTTGCGACAGGGTTCGGTCACATCCGTGCACTTGTGCGCGTACAGTGTCCGGACAGTTTACACTAGCGGGCTTTGGTTTAAGCCAGATCCTAGTGTACCTTATGGGATTGGATTTATCCAGTTTGCATTCGTGTTCCTCGGAACGCGGATGCGGGTGTGTATGCACAGTTGACAGGGAGACAGAGGCAGTGGATTCTCATTAGGGTTGTTGACAGTTGACCGTTGACTATTTGACTTTTTGGTCAACCCTAATTAGAATATGATATGTGATTAACTATTATATTAATTAAGTATTATGGTGATATGGTTGTTGACTTTGTTGACTTGTTGACTTTTGTTGACTTGTTGACTTTTGTTGACTTGTTGACCGGTTGACTAGGCTTGACTAGTTGACCATCATGATAACCATAGCCATCATTTCATGGCAAAGACTTTTGTTTACTTGCTCATTTGTGTAAAATGAGTGCATGAAATGATATGGTTATGGTTGCTTCAAACCATCACATAAGACTTTTTTGATATGATGAGTTATGATCACTTTGGATTATGAGAGGGTGAAAGACAAAAGAGAGCCTCATTCTTTCTTGCTCATTCTCTCTCTTGTTCTTGAGCTCTCCTCTTGCTCTCACCCTCAACCTTTTGCTCCCTCTCTTGATCTATGGTTCTCTTGTCTCATGAGTTGAGAATCAAGAACCATAGATAAAATCCCATTCTATTTCTTCTCTACTCATTCTAGTTCACTAGGTTTAGCAAACCAAGTGAACTAGTTTCTTCAAAGGACAAAGAAGGAGCTAAAGGTTGGAGCTTTCAGGTGGATCTATCTTCGGCGTACGGAGACGACGAGAAGAAGCCATCGGACCACCATCGGAGCTTTGAAGACGAAGGAGTTCAAGACAAGCAATGTATAACCCCCTAACCGAGTAGCTAAAACTCATAGTTAGGATGTTAGATAGATGTTTAACCAAGATCCGGGTTTTAGGTCCATGTTACCATCTTTAAGAAAATCGTTTTTTACCAAATTCCGCATTCCCGAAAGTACCGGGAGAGGTAGCATGGACTTACAAAAGGTTGTATTTCCGTATCTCTTAGTTAAGTGTTAACTAGTTAGCTTTTTCGCCTAAACATCTAGCCAACGATCCGTAGTCGGGTTTCTCGGCACCGTTAAAAATTTAATTTGGCATGATCGATGCCTTGTAAGACCTCACTAGGGTGCCTAGGAACCCTACATCGTCTCTCCCGGTATTGGGGGTTGATATCGTGTTGTGTCTAGGAGAGCCATTACACAAAGCCCCTGGCCAGGCAAGCGAGATAGACTGGTAGGTTTTCAGTGTTATCTCAGGGTGTTCTGGGCTACACTCCGGCATGACTTGTACCGCTAGTAGGGGACTGACGTTTACCGCCCCCTAGGCCCGCCATGCGATGTTCTTAGACGAACAGACCGGACTGTACGGAGACTGTCACATTCAGGCTCAGTAGGAGTTCAGATGGGTTTACCTCGTCAGTCTTCTTATTGGCATCTACCTGGGGACCGTTACGTACAGCTAGTGCCGCTTGCGGTCTGTGGTTAAACCCACTGCCAGCGTAGTGTCGAGTCTTTAGAGTCCCACACAGAGGGTTATTCGCCTTTAGGAAAAATGAGTAGAGGTCGCATGGTTTTGCGATAGGGTTCGTTCACATCCGCGCACTTGTGCACGTTTTGTGTCCGGGCAGCTTATACTAGCGGGCTTTGGTTTAAGCCGGATCCTAGTATATGATTTGGGATTGGTTTCATCTCATTGTATTCGTGTTCCTCAGAACACGGATACGGGTGTGTATGCACAGTTGACTGAGGCAGAGGCAGAGGACTTTCATTAGGGTTGATGACCTTTGTCATTTTCTTAACCCTAATGTTTATGTGTGAAATCATGTGAAATATGATTTATTAATATTAGTTAATTATAATTGTGCATGGTTAGGGTTGTTGACCATTTGACTATACTTGACTTGTTGACCTAAGTTGACAAGTTGACCATCATCATTCCATATGAAAGATGCTCTTTGATCCTTGCAAAAGCATTTAATGTGAAATGATAATGGTCATTTCTTGATTAACCATCACAATTATCTTTAGCTAATTATCTATTTTTCATAACTCACATATGTGTGAGAAGGTTGCATTATTCTTCTCATTCTATCATTCTCATTCTCTCTCCTCCTCTTCCTCTCTCTCAAAGCTCTCACCTCTCATGAGTTGAGAACCATTGAGCTTGAGATAAAACCCTAAAAAATACTCTTTACTCTTTCTAAGGTCCTAGGTTTAGCACACCAAGCACCTTAGTTACTTCTATTTTGAGGTTGAAGCCAAAGGTAGAGGCCCTCGGGTGGATCTTTCTTCGGCAAGAGAAGGCGACGAGACGATCCGTTCTTTCACTCCAAGGAGCAAGAAGAGAAGGACTTGAAGACCTAGGTATAACCCCCTTTCCGAGTAGCTAATTCTTTTAGCTTTGGTAGTTAGTTTTGTTTAGCAAAGATCCCTCCTTTACATAGTCCATATTGCCTAGTGTTGTAAAAATCCGATTTTTCATAACGTTTCCGCCTCCCCGCAAGCACCGGGGTGGGCAACGTGGACTTACAGTGGTATCAGAGCCTAGATAAACACAAACTAACTAGTTAGCAAAGTATCTAGAACTTCGATCGGAAAAAATCGCAAAACACATTTTCAAAAACCCTAGTTTCTGCCGATTTTTATTTCTGCTTTAAAAATAATAAATCATACCTGAAAAATCGTCTCAGGGTTTTCTAAAGACACCCACCAAAAACGATCCACTGAACCGGTCAAAGCGTCGCCGTTCCGCGGCAAGAACATACTTCTTGCCGCGGATCCGCGGCCGAGTTGACTCGGCCGTGGACCGAGTTTGGTGTAGTGTACTTAGTTGGAGGTTTTGGGATTTTTAATATAGTTTGTTTCTACCCAGATTTTCCAGCGAACAAGTTAATTTTTAGGGTGGTCACAAATCCGTATTTTTGATCGAATTTCTTTACACTTTGGCTAATGGGTTATATCTGTGATATGATATATGTATTAAACGTCTGCTAATCGCTATACGTCGATTAGTGGGGGTTATACATATCTATGATCTGTAATGTTGATGGTTTGTGTATATGAATTCGTTGGATTGTCGCGGATGAATAGCCGGGGGGTTGTGAGATGAGAGTTTTCTTATTCTTTCAATTCTTGTAATATGTAAATTTGATGTAATATTATTTGTATGGCCGCATAACCGGGTCGGGGTTGTAGCCGTCATTGTATACCTTTTTTTTACTATTTTTTCTCCTAGGATAGACCCAAGGAGGGGTGCACAAACTACCGGGTATCTCGAAGTGCCGAGTGGCCTACTCACGGTGTTGAGGGAGGTTGCTTCGCTTGGGGTACTTGGCGGGTAGTTTGCCACACCCGTAGGGGTCTAGGATGGGGTTTGGCTATTCATCGCGACCGTGTAATCCGCTGTTCGTTACAGGCTCGTACGAAATGCGGATTCCTAGTATATCCAATGTATTCATCTGTGATCTGGAATGGCTATCATTGCACATGATGAATGTTTATATATATCTATATGATATCTGTAGGGTTCCTAGGCACTCTCAAGAGGTCTCACAAGACATCAACCATACCAATTTCAAATTTTACGGGTGCCGAGAAACCCTAATACGGATCGTTAACTAGAAATTTAGGCGAAAAACTAAACTAGTTAACAACTTAACTAAAGGAGAGAGGCTACAACCTTTGTAGATCCGGTTCTCCACTTCCTTAGCTCCACGTAGACGTCCTCTCGCTATCCATCTCGAATCCTAGACTCAATCGTCGGCTTCATCGGAAAAACGAGCGGGCAAGGTCGTCGGCTTCGTGCCGAAGATGATCTACGTCGAGGTTTCACAAGTTCAAGCTCCGACTACACCAAGTTGTGAAACTTGTGAAGAAAACACCTAAAACCACAAGGCAAGAGGTAGAGGATGAAGAAATAGGAGGTGGGTTCACTTTAGAATTGGATTTCTCTCACTTTTGCTCAAGTTGCCATTGATGGCATCAAGTTTTCATTCTAGAAGATGAAGAAGAAGATGAAGCTAGAATTATGATAAGTGTTGAGTTAAAATGAATAATAAATGAATACTTATCATAAACTAACTAGGGTAGAGTGTAGAGAATAGACCAAGGTTACTTGGATGGGTTAGGGTTAAGCATGTAGACAAGAATGGTTAAGAAGTCAAAGCTTCATGAAGCTTCAACTAGAAACAAACATAGCCACCATTCTTATCTAAATCTTTTCCAAATAAATAAACAAATAAATAAATAAATGAAAAAGCAAAACCCTAATCATCTCTTAACCATGTTTTAATCCTTTACACTTAACCACAAGATCAAGTATCATCAAACATGATACAAATATGTGCACAAAAGTATATCACATATACTTCTTGCACATCAAGTGAGAAAATACATTTAAAATGAACCAATACTAGTTAATGCAAAGTAATATATCAAATATATAATTATACATTAAATCATTAAATCAACACTTGATTTAACGATCCGGTCATATCGCATATAACCGACTAGTATCCTATGTATCGGCTTATCGAATCAATCCTTGATTCGATATCTAGGTTATATCGAATATAACCAATCGATACATCCATCGCGAGAATGGAATACGGTATCACATACACGCATCATTCTCGGTCCTGCGCATATCTCATATGCACTCCTATTTCGTTTCGCTTGAGCCAGGAAACCTCTGTGTAGGACTCTAAAGACTCGTCAATACGCCGGTAGCAGATGATGATCATATCAAGCACCCACAAGCCGCAAGCGGTCTGCTAAACGTAACGGCCATCCGGGTATTGAGCGATCAGAAGATCGATGAGCTAGCCCGCTCACACTCCTGTGAATCCAACCAGTAACACTTACCGTACAGTCCGGTCTGTTCGTCTGATATGTCGCATATCAAGTCTAGGGGTGGTATACGTCAGACCCCAATAACCGATAAGTCGTGCCGATGTGAGGCTCATAACGGGTCAAGAAACTACTGGTAACACTTACCAGCAAATCTCTGATCAGCCCTGGCCAGGGACTTCCCTGTTACGGCCAATCGAGCACAGCGCAACATCAACCCCCAATACCGGGAGAGACAAAACCCCTCCTATCGCTCATTGCCTCCATGTGACTCGGGACTGTACCCAAAGACCACCGTTTTGCACGCCCTCATGGACGTGGTAAGGTGGAGATCAAAGCACAGTGGGAATCACACAAGACTCTATGACGATCTCGGGTTTACAGACTAACCTGCACAAGTGTCACCTGAGAACTGCCATCTGACGTGAGGTATAATACCATCTGGGAGTTCTCGGTGAGTCCGTCCAGTGTACCCAGTCTCCACTGAGCACCCGTACACCATCTCTGATGTCAAACACCAATGGATATGGGATCATCCATCGCCCATCTCATGGGTCGAGAAGCGTATACGCTAGTCTACTCTGGTATATCAATGCCCCGTCTCGATACACCTACGACTAGGGACCTTGAAGGATGTACTTATGGACTACCAAGTCCCCACTAGTATGATCTGCATCACAGTCCAGGTAGTCAAGTACACATCCTAAGGGCTTTACCAACATGTAACCATAAGACAGTTTATAGAGACAAGTGTACATGTTAAGATAAAGAGTAACCAGATAGCATACTATCATATCGAGCAAGAAAGTCATCTCTATATATGTCCAAGCATCCAATATAATATACATCATCTGTACAATACTGGCCTCTAGGGCATACATACAACTAACAATCTCCCACTTGCACTAGGGCCAGCTGCTGTAGTATCGCATACCAGGCATCCCGAAGTGTCTCTCAAACTGTATCTGGGGAATGGCCTTCGTGAGTGGATCCGCCGTGTTGTTCTTCGTGTCAACCCTCCTGACCTCGATCTCCCGGCGATCAACTATCTCCCGGATCAGGTGATACCGCCTCAGAATATGCCTGGATCGCTGATGGGACCTGGGTTCCTTGGCCAAAGCCACCGCTCCATTGTTATCACAATACAGAGGTATTGGACTCTCAATGGATGGAACCACTCCAAGTTCAGTAATGAACTTCTTGATCCAGACAGCCTCTTTGGCAGCATCGTTGGCAGCGATGTATTCAGCCTCCATCGTCGAGTCTGCCACGGTTTCCTGCTTGGAACTCTTCCAGCTAACCGCCCCTCCGTAAAGGGTAAAGACAAATCCCGACTGCGACTTAGAGTCGTCCTTATCACTCTGGAAGCTCGAATCGGTAAAGGACTCCACTTGGAGTTCTCCATTACCATTCACCAAGAGCATCTCTTTAGTCCTTCGCAAGTACTTGAGAATGCTCTTCACAGCTGTCCAGTGACTCTCTCCAGGATCAGCTTGATACCTGCTCACTATACTTAGTGAGTATGCAACATCGGGTCTGGTACATAGCATCGCATACATGATAGAGCCTACAGCTGAAGCATAGGGTATCCCTTGCATGCGAGCTCTCTCCAAATCAGTCTTGGGAGACATCTCTTTGGAGAGAGTGACTCCAGAGATCGTGGGTAGGTTCCCACGCTTGGATTCTTCCATACTAAACCTCTTTAGTATGGTGTCAATGTACCTGGATTGGGACAATCCCAAAATCCGTTTGGATCTATCTCTATAGATCCTAATTCCAAATATGCAGGAGGCATCACCAAGATCTTTCATTGAGAATCTTTGTGATAAGAAGAGCTTGACCGATTGCAGCATAGGAATATCATTTCCTATCAAGAGTATGTCGTCCACATACAATACGAGGAAGACAACCTTACTCTCTGCCACCTTTTTGTAAATACAATGTTCATCTGGGTTTTTGACGAAGTCAAACTCTTTGATAACGACATCAAAGCAGATGTTCCAACTCCGTGATGCTTGCTTTAATCCATAAATGGATTTAAGCAGCTTACACACCTTCCCGCTGCTCCCACTGTCTACAAAGCCCTCTGGCTGAGTCATGTACACGCACTCTTCTAAATCACCATTTAGAAAGGCGGTCTTAACATCCATTTGCCAGATTTCGTAATCATGATATGCAGCGATGGCAAGCATGATCCGGATGGATTTAAGCATAGCCACGGGAGAAAAGGTTTCGTCATAGTCCACACCTGGTCTTTGACGAAAACCCTTTGCTACAAGTCTAGCTTTGAAAGTCTCCACTTTCCCATCTACACCATGTTTCTTCTTGAAGATCCATTTGCTCCCAATGGATTTTACCCCTTCAGGAGCAACATCCAAAGTCCATACTTTGTTGGTGTACATGGATTCCATCTCGGACCGCATAGCATCCAGCCATTTCACTGAGTCCCTAATCGTGATGGCCTGCTCGAAGCTAGTTGGGTCATCATCCTCCATGATGCAATCCTCGCTCCCACCATCCATGAGAAAACCGTAGTATCTCTCAGGTGGGCGAGGAACCCCACTAGATCGGCGGAGAGGCTGAGGTTCGTCGGGAGCTACTGAATGCTCTGGTTCCACTAAATCTTTTGTTGTGTTTTGTTCAGCTGGAACCTCTTCCAGTTCTACCTTAGAGCTACTAATTTCTTTTGCAAGAAATTCCTTTTCTAAAAAGGTGGCATGTTGAGCAACAAATACTCTTTGTTCCTCACTGTGGTAGAAGATATACCCTCGCGAATATTTGGGATATCCAACAAATTTACACAAAACAGATCTTGCCTCGAGTTTGTCCGGTTTTTGTCTTTTGACATAGGCCGGGCAACCCCATATCTTTATAAAATTAAGATATGGTCTCTTCCCTTTCCATATCTCATATGGTGTGGTAGGCACAGATTTGGTGGGAACCCTGTTCAGTAGGTATGCTGCTGTTTCCAGTGCATATCCCCAGAAGGAAACAGGTAACTCAGCTACACTCATCATAGAACGCACCATATCTAATAGGGTGCGGTTTCTCCGCTCCGATACACCGTTGTGCTGTGGTGTATATGGAGGAGTTAGCTGAGAGAGAATCCCATTCTCTTTTAGGAAGTCCAGGAATTCAATTCTCAAGTATTCTCCTCCTCGATCAGATCGTAGGATTTTAATACTTTTTCCGGTTTGGTTCTCGACTTCTTGTTTATATTCTCTAAATTTCTCAAAAGCTTCAGACTTGTGTCTTATCAAGTACACATGTCCGTATCTTGAGAGAGCGTCAGTGAATGTAATGAAGTACGGAGAACCATCCCTGGCATGTGTAGACATGGGACCGCATACATCACTATGTATCAGTCCCAAAAGTTTGGTAACTCTTTCTCCGTGTCCCGTAAACGGAGTTTTGGTCATCTTGCCTTTGAGACATGACTGGCAAGTGTCATAAGATGAAAATTCAAACGGATTTAAATATCCATCCTTATGCAACTTATCCAGTCGTGTTGCATTGATGTGACCCAGTCTACAATGCCACAAGAAGGATTCGTTCAGTTCTGAACTCTTCCTCTAGTGTGTGTTTGTTATGCTCAGAACTGTTGATTGATTTAGAACATAAATGCCATTGCACAACGTGCCTGATCCAACCAACTTTTGGTTACGGAAAATGTTCATAACATTGTCCTGTAATACAAAATTATATCCCTCTTTACTCAATAAAGAACCGATATAATGTTGCATATCAGGTTCGGCATGTAATAGCATTCGTTCAGAACCAATGTATTACCAGTCGGTAATACTAGGTGATATTCCCCGACAGTCTTAGCTGCAACTATTGCACCATTTCCAACTCTTATGTCTTTATCACCTTCTCCAAGTTCTCTACCTTTCCTAAGCCCATGTAACTGATTACATATATGGGATCCCGACCCGGTATCTAATACCCAGGACGTAGAGCAAATGGAGAAACAGTTCTCTGTAACGAACATACCCGAAGAAAATGCATCAACATATACTTTCTTCATTCGGGTGGCATGGGAATCCTGGTATTCCCCTATATCCTGTTCATTCCTATAACTCTTATAAGAAAGAACGGAACCAACGTTCCCCAGCACAGTATAACATGCGGGTTCGGTCAATACATCCATATTATTATCTTCATTAGGGCATGAAATGGTCGCTACCTGGAGAGAGAGAGAAGAAAACACTTAAGCGTATGCTCGTGCAAGATCAGATTCGTTATTATCTTATTTAATCAGGATGGCTCCCACTGGTTTTTATCAAATCTTCCTTCAAACCCTAAAAGGAAAGACTAGCCGGGATTAATTACACACTACAAGTTCGCCAATCTTTCAGCCAGGCCAGTGTCGGTACTTTGAGGGAGGTCCCCCGTGCTTTCGCACGAACCTAATTAATGTAAACCTCGTTTTCCCAGAGGCGTAACCTCGTTGACACCTTTCTAGACACCTACTTGATCGGCAAATTGCAATGTGCAAAACTCTCCCAGGAGTAACTCTTACTCGCAGTGGGTATCGGGATCCAACTATCTCATAGAAGGTATGCAATCTCATTGCAAATTTCAACACTTGAAATTCTCGATAATATTCTGCCCCAAGCATCCTATGACCTTGACGGAGGTCAACAAATCACAGGGTGCAAGTCAAGTTCAACCCGTCATTTCTTGATTGAATCAAACCCACCCGCACGACCCTTGACGGAGGTCAACAAGGTCGTACGACTACCCTAATCCAATCTGCATCACATGCATAAGCAGATAAATACTAGTTAGCTACCGCACACTACGCCTTGACGGAGGTCAACAAACGTAGCACGAATACTAAGTAGGTTTATCTGAAATGACGGAGGGCTACGTCAGGTTTTTCTGAAAACCTATTGCGTAATGAACTTGATATCGTTGTAGAATCAAATGAAGTTTAGAAATGGAGTGATTTTGAGGCTTTTCTAGTTTTGCTAAAGGGGTCACTCCCGGTGAAGGGATCGTCGGCCCTTTCCTTGTCGAATGAGGTGCGGGATATATCATATATATCACTGTGCAAAGCAGAAACTATAGAAGCAATCAAAAACAAACCGAGTGTGTAGCATCTGCCAGTTATTGCTAAAGGAGTCACTCCCGGTGAAGGGATCTCGGTCCTTTCCTCATCGAATAAGGTGCAGGATATATCACATATACCGCTGTGCAAAGCAAGAACTGTAGCTACCCCTTTTTATTTAAAATTTGATTCTACAACATCTTAGGTTTCTTTTCTTTCATTAATCACATTAATGAAGTCCCATCATTTAAATACCTAAACATCACAGATAGATATGAAGTACACTTATGCCATCCGCATTCGCCTCGATGTCCCCTCATGCACTGTTAGGTTAGGTAACTAACAACAGAGCAGGGCAGGGCTAGTGCGGGTGCAAAACATAAGTAACGTCTATATAATATATCATATATACTATATACTGTATCTATCACAGAACATCACATGATCACATCACAGATATCGCAGCAGAAGAAACATATGAAACACGATATACTAGGACGTCCGTATTTTCAATACGAGCCAGTATAAAACACGGATTCCACGGTCGTGATGAATAGCCAATCCCACACCCCTAGACCCCTACGAGAGCGGCAAGCAACCCTACCAATTCTAGGGTTAGGAGACCCGGACTCGACTCCTCGAGTTGGTCTCCCACTGGACCCCAGAACCCGGTTACTTGTGCTCCCCTCCTTGGGTCTATCCTAGTGCAGAAAAGTAAATAATATACAAAGGGTGACAGCTTCCGCAACCTGGAAGTGCCCCAAATAAAAGAATATTACTTACAAGTTTTTACATGAATGAAAAATGAAAAACACTCATCTCACATAAAAACCCCCGGCTATTCAAACACGACAGTCCAATATAACATATCCAGCAACACATAACATCACATGTCATCAACGTAAGTAAATATGCGCATCCCAATTGTCGTTGACATATAGCAACGAAACCGGCGATATCACATATTACACTTACGGTCACAGAAAAGAAAGTGTAAAACTACAACAATTGGAATCCGCAACCTCTTTAGACATCACATGCCTAATCAAATGAAACACTTAGACATCACATGCCTAACAGTTATAAACCCCGCATTTTAGTCTCATTATCGAAAACTCTTTTCAATATCAAATGAAACTAAACCGCTAGATTTATAACATTCATTCAGTTATCTCATAACTACTTGTGAATTCCAATTATTGTATCACATTCCGGATAAGTAGAAAATGTTAAACTTTCCGATTGAACAATCGAACACCCAAGTTTTCCCGAAACGGCTCATCACATGAAATAAGTTCAAAAACATTCACTTCGTGCCTCAGTACCAACGGTCCAGCCGTAGAAGGGTCAAGCCAACGCCTCACATGTGGCACGCCGTACTGCCCCAATCCCTAAGGTTCAAAGGGCAGTTCAAGACGGTCACATAATCGAGTTAAGGTTTGTTGTCTTCTGGAGGGACCATCGCATTACTTGCACTACTTAGAACGTCCTTAAACCACACAAAAATCCAACACTTGGATATTTTCCGGCAGGGAAAAAGTTGGGTATTTATATCCGGTCGAACTTTTCAACATATTCTAAAGTCATCCGGAAATACACAAAGACGAAATTTGATAATCCGATCGAAATATCGAAGCTCTAAAACACCCCAGAAAATTCAACTCTTGAATAAATATTAAAAATACCCATAAAACTCAGCTGCTGAAATGATGAATTACTGTGCAAAGGAGGAGGGCTGACGTCATCATTAGGCCGCGGAACCGCCGCAGAAGCCATGCTTCTGCCGCGGTTCCGCCGCACAATATACTGTTCATTGGAAAAAATTTGCACCGTAATTCTTAGAATTCCCTGCTGAATTTTTTAAGCATTTTTAATCTGGAAAAATCCCAGATTTTAGAAAAAGTCCAGAGAGCACTTGGGTTTTAGGGTTTCGGGTTCGTTCGGGTTTCAAACGACGTCTAGACTTCGCCTAAGGCTCTAGCTAGGCTCTGATACCACTGTAGGGTTCCTAGGCACTCTCAAGAGGTCTCACAAGGCATCAACCATGCCAATTTCAAATTTTACGGGTGCCGAGAAACCCTAATACGGATCGTTAACTAGAAATTTAGGCGAAAAACTAAACTAGTTAACAACTTAACTAAAGGAGAGAGGCTACAACCTTTGTAGATCCGGTTCTCCACTTCCTTAGCTCTACGTAGGCGTCCTCTCGCTGTCCATCTCGAATCCTAGACTCAATCGTCGGCTTCATCGGAAAAACGAGCGGGCAAGGTCGTCGGCTTCGTGCCGAAGATGATCTACGTCGAGGTTTCACAAGTTCAAGCTCCGACTGCACCAAGTTGTGAAACTTGTGAAGAAAACACCCAAAACCACTTGGCAAGAGGTAGAGGATGAAGAAATAGGAGGTGGGTTCACTTTAGAATTGGATTTCTCTCACTTTTGCTCAAGTTGCCATTGATGGCATCAAGTTTTCATTCTTGAAGATGAAGAAGAAGATGAAGCTAGAATTATGATAAGTGTTGAGTTAAAATGAATAATAAATGAATACTTATCATAAACTAACTAGGGTAGAGTGTAGAGAATATACCATGGTTACTTGGATGGGTTAGGGTTAAGCATGTAGACAAGAATGGTTAAGAAGTCAAAGCTTCATGAAGCTTCAACTAGAAACAAACATAGCCACCATTCTTATCTAAATCTTTTCCAAATAAATAAACAAATAAATAAATAAATGAAAAAGCAAAACCCTAATCATCTCTTAACCATGGTTTAATCCTTTACACTTAACCACAAGATCAAGTATCATCAAACATGATACAAATATGTGCACAAAAGTATATCATATATACTTCTTGCACATCAAGTGAGAAAATCCATTTAAAGTGAACCAATACTAGTTAATGCAAAGTAATATATCAAATATATAATTATACATTAAATCATTAAATCAACACTTGATTTAACGATCCGGTCATATCGCATATAACCGACTAGTATCCTATGTATCGGCTTATCGAATCAGTCCTTGATTCGATATCTAGGTTATATCGAATATAACCAATCGATACATCCATCGCGAGAATGGAATACGGTATCACATACACGCATCATTCTCGGTCCTGCGCATATCTCATATGCACTCCTATTTCGTTTCGCTTGAGCCAAGAAACATCTGTGTAGGACTCTAAAGACTCGTCAATACGCCGGTAGCAGATGATGATCATATCAAGCACCCACAAGCCGCAAGCGGTCTGCTAAACGTAACGGCCATCCGGGTATTGAGCGATCAGAAGATCGACGAGTTAGCTCGCTCACACTCCTGTGAATCCAACCAGTAACACTTACCGTACAGTCCGGTATGTTCGTCTGACATGTCGCATATCAAGTCTAGGGGTGGTATACGTCAGACCCCAATAACCGATAAGTCATGCCGATGTGAGGCTCATAACGGGTCGAGAAACTACTGGTAACACTTACCAGCAAATCTCTGATCAGCCCTGGCCAGGGACTTCCGTGTTACGGCCAATCGAGCACAGCGCAACATCAACCCCCAATAACGGGAGAGACGAAACCCCTCCTATCGCTCATTGCCTCCATATGACTCGGGACTGTACCCAAAGACCACCGTTTTGCACGCCCTCATGGACGTGGTAAGGTGGAGATCATAGCACAGTGGGAATCACACAAGACTCTATGACGATCTCGGGTCTACAGACTAACCCGCACAAGTATCACCTGAGAACTGCCATCTGACGTGAGGTATAATACCATCTGGGAGTTCTCGGCGAGTCCGTCCAGTGTACCCAGTCTCTACTGAGCACCCGTACACCATCTCTGATGTCAAACACCAATGGATATGGGATCATCCATCGCCCATCTCATGGGTCGAGAAGCGTATACGCTAGTCTACTCTGGTATATCGATGCCCCGTCTCGATACACCTACGACTAGGGACCTTGAAGGATGTACTTATGGACTACCATGTCCCCACTAGTATGATCTGCATCACAGTCCAGGTAGTCAAGTACACATCCTAAGGGCTTTACCAACATGTAACCATAAGACAGTTTATAGAGACAAGTGTACATGTTAAGATAAAGAGTAACCAGATAGCATACTATCATATCGAGCAAGAAAGTCATCTCTATATATGTCCAAGCATCCAATATAATATACATCATCTGTACAATACTGGCCTCTAGGGCATACATACAACTAACAATATCTATTTAGGCGTTGCTTATGTTTTGCATCCGCGCTAGTCCAGCCCTCGCTCTGTCGTTAGTTAAGTAACCTAACGGGTGATGACGGAACCCCGTGGCGAATGCGGGTGGCATAAGCGTACGTCATATTTTCGTTGTTTTCTGCAATGGTAGGATTAAATGATGGGACGCATTGGAATTAATGCAAGAAAAAAAAATAAACCAAGTAAAAGTCGTTGGAACACTTTCAAAACCACTCGGTTCTTTTCAAAACCAAATTTTAAATGCGGAGCTTGAACCACTCCTTTTTGAAAGCTATCTCGTTCCTTCGATTATTTCAAGTTCACTACGTTCAAGGTTTCGCCAAAACCATTCGTAGCCCTCCGTCGTTTCACATGAATGGTCAATAAGTATTCAAGCTATGTTTGTTGGCCAAAGTCAAGGCATAGTGATTGGTAGCTATTGGGTATTCATGTGCAGCATAGATAGATGTGTTGGTTTGGGGCAGTCGTTCTACCTTGTTGGCCAAAGTCTAGGGTATGTACGGGTGGGCTCAAATTAACCTGGAGAATGACGGGTAGAACTTGACATGTGACTTATGATTTGTTGGCCAAAGTCAAGGTCATAAGAGCATGGGGCAAAAATCCACATCGGGAGTTTCAAAAGAACTGAAACTTGCTAGCGCTGCATACCATTTGGAGTGTGATGATTCTGGTAGGATTCCTTCAGTTTTGTCACGCGATGATATTTGGATCCCGATCCTACTGTGAGTATATGCTACTCCTCCGGAATTTTCTCACTTAACGATCAATGCTATAAACCAAGTAGGTGTCTAGAAAGGTGTTAGCGGGGCTACGCCCACAGGGAAAGAGGTTATTTAATTAAGGAACTTCGCGAAAGCGTTGGAAAACATCCCTCGAAGTACCGACACTGGCCTGGCTGAACGGTTAAGCAAGTATTGTACGGTGAGATTGATCCCGACTAATTCTTCCTTTATGGTTTGAGGAGGGATTCGAGAGACAGTGGGAGCCATCCTGTTTAGACAAATTAAAAACCACTCTAAACTTGCAAGAGCATCATGCTAAAGTGTTTCTTCTATCTCTCCTAATTGCGGCGACCATTTATCTGTTAGTTATGTATATGCCATTGTTGTACATATGATGTATATTATAATGGATGCTTGGATATATATAGAGAGGACTTTTTTGCTCGTCATGATAGTATTCTATTTGATTTCACTTTATCTTAACATGTTGACTTGTATTGGTTTACTGTTTTTCTCTCACATGTTGATAAAGCCCTTAGGATCTGTACTCGACTACTGGGACTATGATGAGATAATACTAGTGAGGCCATGGTAGTCGATGAGTGCATCTTATTACTGTTCCTAGTCGAGGGTATACCGAGACAGGGCATCGATACACCAGAGTAGACTGGCGTATACGCATCTTGACCCATATGATGGGCGATGGATGATCCCATATCCATCGGTGTTTGACATCAGAGATGGTGTACGGGTGCTCAGTGGAGACTGAGTACACTGGACGGACTCGCCGAGAACTCCCAGATGGTGATATACCACACGTCAGATGGCAGTTCTCCGGTGACACTGGTACAGGGTAGTCTGTAGACCCGAGATCGTCATAGAGTCTTGTGTGATTCCCACTGTGCTTTGATTTCCACCTTACCACATCCAAGAGGGCGTGCAAAACGGTGGCTTTTGGGTATTGTCCCGAATCACATGGAGGCAATGAGCGATAGGAGGGGATTCGTCTCTCCCGGTATAGGGAGTTGATGTTGTGTTGTGTTCGATTGGCTATAACTGGAAGTCCCTGGCCAGGCTGATATAGAGATTTACTGGTATGTGTTACCAGTTGTTTCTTAACCCGTTATGAGTCTCGCATCGATACGACTTATCGGTTACTGGGGTCTGACGTATACCACCCCTAGACTTGATATGCGACATATCAGACGAAGAGACCGGACTGTACTGCAGTGTTACTGATTGGTTCACAGGAGAACGTACAGGCCAGCTTGTTGATTTTCTGATCGCTCAATACCTGGGTGGTTGTTACGTTTAGCTGACCGGTTGCAGCTTGTGGGTGTTTGATATGATCATCACCTGCTACCGGTGTATTGACGATTCTTTAATATCCTACACAGAGGTTTCTTGGCTCATGCAAAATGGAGTAGAGGCACATATGTGATATGTGCAGGACCGAGGATAATGCGATATGAGATACCGTATTATATTCTCGCGATATTTATGAACCGGATCATCGGATCAAGTGTTGATTCGATGAATCGGTACATGATCTATTAATCGGTTATATTCGATATAGCCGGATTGTCGGATCAAGTGTTGATTCGATGATTTAATGTATAATAATATATATGATATATTGTATTACATTATCTAATATTGGCTCGCTTTATTATTTCATTTTCTCGCCGGATAATACATTGATATATATGCGATATATATTAATTGTATTATTTTCTTTTGTTACAGATATGTAATATATATGTGATATATATTATAGTAATATGATATGATTAATAATGAAACATGTTTAGTGATGATAAAAAGAGATTAGGGTTTGATTAGGGTTAGCATCTTCTTACACCTTCTAGAAGCATTCCTTTTGTCATGAAGAAGATATTATGATAGATATTTTCTTATGACTCATTTCTTAACCCAACCAAACCCTAGCCTTAGTTAACTCTCTACAAGGGTTATCCTTGTCATCATTAACCATGGTTGCATTATTATTGATATACTCTTATCATTATTCATCACAAAAGGATTATCTTATTATTCATCATTTTCTTCTCTCTTGAGCTTTGAGAAAGCTTACTTGATTTTCCTTTTGTGATGTTTTCATATGATATTTTGATATAAAAAGATAGCATAAATACTACTCCATCATCCTCATCTAATCTAGCCCATTAGATTAGGGTGTTCACCTCATTAGAGTGAGAGAGCTTGGGTTATAGCAATTTCGACGTAGATCATCGGAGAAACGGAACACTACAAGCTAGCATGGATCGTTCGAGTCGTGGAGCCTCTCTTGAGTCCGGAAGATCGTGGATCGCGGCGAAGGGACTTCTACTCGGAGCTTATGAAGCGAAGGAGCGGACTACAAAGGTTGTAATCCCTCACACTTAATAATAAAGTTGTTATCGTGCATGTTTAACCCTAATAATCTAGCAAAGATCCCGGCTTTGGGTTGTTCGGCACGTCTAAATTTTTATTCGGGCATGTTTGATGCTTTATGAACCTTCACAAGAGTGCCTAGGAAACCTACAGTTGTATCAGAGCCTAGCTAGAGCATTAGGCGACGTGTATACGATGTTAAAACTCCGAACCTACGAAATGAACCCCTCTATGGACTTTTTTCAAAAACTGTGTTTTTTCCGAATTAAAAATATCTAAAAAATTCAGCAGGTAAATATCTAAATTATTGTGAAAAACGTGGCTTCAATCCGTACATGCCACCGCGGAACCGCGGCCGTACCGCGTTTGGGCCGCGGACCCGCGGTGGAAATGTTGAATTGCGCATTCATTTTTCTACAGTAATATCAGTATCTGTATTTTATATTTTTTGGGTATTTTTAAACTGACTCAAGTGTTGAGTTTTCTGGGATTTTATTTTGTAATCGTAGATTCAATCGGAATATTTAAATTCATTATTATTTCCGGATATTTAGAAACTGTTAAAATGTTCGAACGGATATCATTAACTCATTTTTTCCCGGCACGTAAAACTTTCAAGTGTTGAATTTTTATCGGGTTTAAATCTTTCGGAAAATTGTACAAGTTACACGGTGGACCCTCTAGAAGAACACAAAACTTAACTCGATTATGTGACCGTCTTGAACTGCCCATAAACCTTAAGGTTTGGGGCAGTACGGCGTGCAACATGTGAGGCGTTGGCTTGACCCTTCTACGGCTGGATCACCGGTATTGTGACATATTCTGGGATTATTTGAACTCCGCTCAAGTGTTGAGCAATTCAGGAAATTTTGGGTATTTAATTATCTGTTCGGAAAGTTTAATACTGTCTATTTATCTTGAATGTGATACAATATGTGGAATTCATAGAGTTAGGCATGAAATGCGAAGTATGTGATATTTCGGATTTACGATGTCTAAAGTGATTGTGGATTCCAAATATTATAGTTTTACAATTTCTTTTCTGTGACCGTAAGTATAGTATGTAGTTGTATTGCCGGTCTTCGTTGCTATACATCTACGACGTTCGGTGTATGCATACTTACTTACGTTGATGATATGTGATATTATGTGTTGCTGTGATATGTTATATTGGATCGTCGTGTTCTGAATAGCCGGGGGTTTTATGTGAGATGAGGGTTTTTATTTTCATTCATGTAAAATTCATTTGTATGTAATATTCTTTTATTGGGGAACTTCTGGGATGAGGTTGATGTCACCAGTGTATATTATTTACTTTTCTGCATTAGGTAGACCCAAGGAGGGGAGCACA
Organism: Agapanthus africanus; assembly: GCA_030015575.1. NCBI lineage: Eukaryota > Viridiplantae > Streptophyta > Magnoliopsida > Asparagales > Amaryllidaceae > Agapanthus > Agapanthus africanus. The sequence continues at coordinate 64,167,455 of JASDDO010000029.1, forward strand.
AGTAACCGGGTTCTAGGGTCCAGTGGGAGGCCATCTCGAGGAGTCGAGACCGGGTCTCCTAACCCTAGAATTGGCAGTGTTACTTGCCGCTCTCGTAGGGGTCTTGGGATGTGGGTTTGGCTATTCGTCACGACCGTGGAATCCGTGTTTTATACAGGCTGGTATTGAAAACACGGACGTCCTAGAATATCCAATATTTCATATATATTCTTCTGCTGCAATGTTCTATGATGAGATCATATTACTGCCTGAGACGAATGCTTATACTATATATATATGCTGATATATAAATATTACTGCTTTCATTTCTTCTGTGATACTTAGGAAGCATAAGCTGATGGGATTTATTAATGAGATTAATAAAAAGAAAAGAAACCTAAAAAATGTTGAAGAATCAAAACTTTATAAAAAGGGTAGCTACAGTTTTGCTTTGCACAGCGGTATATATGATATATCCTGCACCTTAGTCGATGGAGAAAGAGCCGAGATACCTTCACCGGGAGTGACCTCTTTAGCGAAACTGGCAGATGCTACAAAACTCGGTTTATCTTTTGATTGCTTTTAGAGTTTTGCTTTGCACAGTAATATATATTGTAAGTGCACGGCGGCGCCCCGGCCTCCATCCCGAGGCCAAATGCGGAAGCGATGGTTAACTTTAATTTTTCTTGAACCGGCACCACCACACACTAAAAAAAACCCGGATCGGGCAATTAAACTAGTCCTAGCTAACTACAAGATGGGAAGAGAGATATACCGAGTGATCCGTGTCCTCCGGTCTTCTCGTCGTCGTCCCGATCTCCCGCGGAATCTCCGGTGTCCACCTCGTCGCCGGAAAGGCACCACGTCGCCGGCTTCTTTTACGGGCTCCCGCCTCTTGACCGAGGCAACTCGGGCACGAAGCTGGCGAGTCGACGTGCCCAAGATTTGCTGTAGAATATAGTGTAGAACCATGTCTCATTTTGGGGTTCAAGGAAGTTGCCATTTTGGTGGAGGGATGATACATGGAATTTTTGTGGAGCTATATGATTTTTCCAAAACCAAAAGAGATGAAATCCCACTCCTACAAATTTGGACAGCCCCCATTTGAACTTGGCCGGCCATGGCTTGGAATGGGAGAGGAGGGAATGAATGAGGGAGAGTGTGCAGCAATGAAAAAGAATAAGCCCCCATCATGCAAGAGAAAGAGAGAGAAAAAGGATCATGATCAAGCATGATAACAAGCTAAATCCAACACACCACCACAACCATCATGATACCACAAGTCAAAGCATGATGACTAAAGAAAGTCAAGCAATGATGGATTAATCAAGTCAATGAATGGTGCACCCATCCTGAAAGCCATCATGATGCAACAAAATGCAAAGAACACCCTCCACAAATGCTCATATGCACAAATGCAAATAAGCCCTCCTCCACCAATCTTCGGCCAATGAAAGATACAAATGAAAATGGCCGAAACGGAAAGCAAACTGGCAACTCCAGAAAACTGGTCCCGTAATAAATTACGGGAAAAACCCCGATACTGTGTATACACACCCGCATTTGTATTCCGACCGAATACAAATGCAATGAGACAAAATCTATATTGTACTATACTAGGATCCGGCTTAAACCAAAGCCGGCTAGTAATATCCATCCGATCCTGACCCGTGCAATACCGCACGTATCTGATCGAACTCTGCCATATAACCATATGGCCTCTAGTACTGACCGTCCGATCCTGATCCGTGCAATACCGCACGTATCTGATCGAACCCTGCCATATCTCTATATGGCCTCTACAGCGTTTCGCCCGAAAACTTGAGCAACTGAATGTGGGGGACTCTAAAGACTCGTCAACACGTTGGTTGTGGATTTAACCACTAGCACGTCAGAGGTATAAGCCAATACGTGACGGGCCACCAGCTATTGACCAAAAGGGACGTCGATGAGCGAACTCATCCTAACACCCTACTGAGCCTGTCAGTGACAATATCCGTACAGTCCGGTCCGTTCGTCTTTGAGCATCGCATGGCGGGCCTAGGGGGTTGGTAATAGTCAGACCCCCAAAAGCGGTACAAGTCGTGTCGGAGTGTATCCCAGAACACCCTGAGATACTACTGGAATACCTACCAGTAAATCTCCTGCCTCGGCCGAGGGCTTCGTGTAATGGCTATCCTAGACACAGTGCGACCTCACCCTCAATACCGGGGGAGACGAACCCCTGAAGATCCGCTCACTGCCTCCATGTGGCTCGGGACTGTACCCAACTAAAACCTGTTTGCACGTCTCCTTTGAGCATGGTAGGGTAGTAATCAAAGTACAGTGGGAACTCACACGAGACAAATGACGATCCTCAGGTCGATGAACTAACCTGTACACATGTCACCAGGGAACTGCCATCTGACGTCAGGTATAAGACCAACTAGCATGTTCCCGGCGAGTCCAGTCCGGTGTACTCATAACCCAATGAGCACCTGTATACATCTTAGGTGATCCAACTGACACCAATGGCTTGTGAGACCGGCCACCGCCCCTCGTCGGGGTCTCAACTGTATACGCTAGTCTACTCTGGAGTATCGATGCCCTGTCTCGAAACTCCCATGACTATGGACCTTTTAAGGATGTGCTTATAGACCCCAGCTCCCACTTATATGATCGCCCTCATACTGCTGGTGGTCAAGCAAGAATCCTAGGGGCTCTATCAACGTGTAATAGTGACATGTCAGATCACCTAAAGCAGTACACGATGATAAAGATAAACCAGATAGCATACTATCATCTCGAGTAAGACTGTCCTACCAGGATAGGTCCTCCCTCAATCATTGCAATCACGTGTCTGTGATCCAATAATTGACTCTGAGGGCACTATCTCCAACAATCTCCCACTTGCACTCAAGGCTAATTATTGCGATGTCGCATACTCACAGCCCGTGTGATACCGAACACCCAACTCCTCTACTTGTCAGTCTCACAAAACTCGTTTGCAAAACTATTGCGTTCGAGGAATAGCCTCAGTGAGTGGATCCGCTTTGATGTTTCTTTCTATGTCTCTCTATATCTCAAGTTCGCGGAGAATGCCATCTCCCGAAATGAGCAATACCTGTCTTAAAATGTGTCTGGATGTCTGATGGGACCTAGCTCATAAATGAACTCCAAATCCAAACTTCTTAGACTGTATCGTCAACTGAACTTAATCAGTATCCTGCGCCATGCCTCCCTCAGTATTGCTTTGGATCACCTGTCCAAAATACCGCCCCTCGTCCGAAGGAAAACTATAACTCTGACAACCTCCTTGTCGTCCAGGTCACCTTGGAAGTCTGGAATGATAACTGTCTCCCAAAAGAGGCTGTCGTTATCATATCCCTAGAACATCCACTTATGTTCTAAAACTGCTTCCGACTGTTTCTCCAGGATTGGATCAATGTCAACTTATTGCATCTAGTGCAAAAACAACATCTGGTGTGGTACTTGACATCTCATGATTGACTCAATTGCCTAAGCAAGTGATCTGCCAATCATGCACATCACTCTCCCCTTTAGTCTGTAAAACACCTTTAGAGAGGGTGACTCCATCATCTGCAGGTACACTACCGTGCATGGAGTCGTCCATTCTAAATACTCATAGAATGCTGTCTAAGTACCCAGATTGGGAAACTACCCAAATCTAGATCTAAAACCATAGATCTAGTAACCAGTATGTCTGATATAATGTCCAAGTCCCATGTGGAGAAACCACTGTGTGACGACCAAAGTATAACCGATCGTAGTATAGGAATATCACTTCTTACTCTGTGTATGTCATCCAAATACCATGACAACACACCCTACTACCTTCTCAACAGATCCATCCCCTATTCTGATGAAGTCAAGCCTATGACTGTCACATCAGAAATTGATGATCTATCTCCGCTATATTTGCTTTAGTCTATAAATAGACATAAGCTACCTGTCCACCAATGCTTCCGCTGCTCCCACTGACTACGAAAACCCTCTGGCAGAGTCATATAGACGTTCACTTCTAAAGCCAGTTTAGAACGACGCTATACTCATCCTCCTGCCGGGTCTCACAGTCTGGAACAACAGCAATGGCAAATCTGGGTAAACAAGAACTTCCCTGTCACCGTCCTTGAGGCTACCGGAGTACCTCTCGGGTGCCTGAAGTTACCCACCTTATCTGCGGAGTAGCCAATGGAATGTCAATCCAGATTGAATCTTTAGGTTCCTTATCAAATCTTCAGTAATCATTTGTGATTCTGGAATCACTTCCAGTTCTACCATACTCCCACTACTGTTTTCTGAAAAAATCCATTTTTATTTAAAACTGTGGCGAGTCTACAACAATATCACTATTGATCTTCCAGATGGTAGAAAGTCAACCCTCGTCATAGTCTGGGTTAACCCACAAACAGCCATTACAGAAACGTGCCTTGAGTTATCCAGAGTCTGGTTTTAATCATAAGCCGGACAACTCCCCGTATCTTAACAACGTTAAGATATGAACTGTTCTATATCCAATGTAGAACCAGAGGCACTGATTTAATTGAACCAGATTCAAATCATGCAGCTATCTCCAGTGCATGTCAACTTAATGGAAGGAGGCCGATCAGCGTTACTCAACTTAGGAATGCTTCTAATTATGAGTAACCTGAAAGAGAAGCAAGTTCTCTTAATCACTACTATCAACTGTATACCATACTCAAGTATCTACATCTTCGATCACTTTGAAGAATCCCGATACTTGCAATATCTGGTTCCTTACTTTATTCAAATACCTATAACTTCTCAAAATTCGGACCCTGTGTTTCCACGAAACACCTGTCTAAATACTAGAGAAGTCATAAGTAAACCGAATATAGTATGAGGACCAACCCCTCTGTCCTGATGGACCCTGGACAACATACAATACTCTGTATAAGTCCTTTGTGTCTGATAACTCATTCACTGCGTGTCGTAGGTTGAAAACTGTACTTATGGTTAAGAAGAATTACACCGTTGTTCAATGCTCCTTACCTAACCATCCACTGATATAGGTAAATGTCATAAACATAATTTCAAAAACGTATATCTCACTCTATGAAAATAGACGTACAGATATATCGATTTGAAATTGGTGCATAACAGCGGATATTCAAAACCAAATATTTGCCGACCGGCAAACAGCCCAGGTGATTTCCTCAAATATCACCGATTACAATGAATCCCGATATAATGAGGATGATCACCCAATTCCCAATAACCTACTCCCACTCATCATCTGTAAAACCATACAGATGTGAGAATCATACCTGGTAAATACATACCGTGGAGTAAGGACCAATTGGGAAATCAGTTTCCTTTTAACAGTACACAGTGAAACTGAAACATTGAAATGTTTCGATGGGGTATCCCGGTATTCCTAGTAATGCCTCTTCCAGATTCACGACTGTAACCGTATAATTCTTTGCTACCTCTCCAAATCCCTTTATATGTCTTTAGTCATTACCTTCTGCACACCCCTTTACGCCAAATGGTTTTCTTCCTTCCCTACCGTTCGGCACCAGCCTATGGTTTGGAAGAAGACTATCCAATAAGCATAATTGGTGTACTGTCCTAATCCTAAGAGCACTCGCAATGCGAGAGAAGGTGAAGATAAAAGACAACCGAATAAACCTTATTCCTATTTCTCCTGAACCAGAATCCATCCCCGAACTGGAACAAGTTCCTTTCGAGTTCGTATATAACCATACGATGGAGTATCCAATAAACCGTGGATCTTCATAGTGATACGGAGTGTCTTAGAGAAATACAAAGGTTAAGTGGGAGTGGTAATGAAATACTTGGTTTGGTCGTGAATAGCAGTCGCAATTTACTTTGCCCTCTTACTAATCCCTTGATATGTCTTTACTTAATACCTTCTGTACACCATCGTTATGCTAATTGGTTTTCTTCATTCCCCACCGTTTGGCACCAGCCTAAGGTTTGGAAGAAGACTATCCAATTTACGTAATAGGTGTACTATCTCCTAAACCAAGGAGTACTCACAAATTGAGAGAAGGTAAAAGGAAAAGACAACTGAATAATCCTATCCGTTTTCTCCAGAACCGGAAACCATCCTCGAATAAATCCCTTCGAGTTCGTATATAACCATACGATGGTTTTGTCCAATGGAAGTGGACGTTAGTAGTAATACGGGGTGTCCTGGAGAAAAGAGTAAAAGTAGGAGTGGCAATGAGGTTAGCGACTCTGACAATCCAAAAGCCAGTGTTAAGAAGGTTCGGTTAATTTTGGTTTCTGAGTCATAGTCTGGGGACGGGTCAAAGGTCGCTGCCAAAGAGAGAGAGAAAAGAAACACTCAGCGTGCACTCTAGCCTAGATCAGAATGGTTACCAATTTATCTAATCAGGAAACCTCCCACTGTACCGTTAAATTCTCCTCCAAACCTAAAAGAAGAATTAGTCGGGATCACCCGAGGAGTAAACCAACTCATCAGTAGGAATCGGGATCCAACTATCATCGCATGATAACGTGACGGAATCCGCTCACGTCATCACACTCTAGAAGGTATGCGCATATCTGGCAAGTTTCAGTTCTTTTGAAACACCCGATGTGATTTTTGCCCCATGCTCTTATGACCTTGACTTTGGCCAACATATCATAAGTCGCATGTCAAGTTCTACCCGTCATTCTCCAGGTTAATTTGAGCACACCCGTAGATACCCTTGACTTTGGCCAAAATAGTAGTACGACTGCCCCAAACCAACGCATCTATCTATGCTGCATATGAATACCCAATAGCCACCAATCACTGTGCCTTGACTTTGGCCAACATACACAGCTTGAATACTATTGACCACCCATATGAAACGACGGAGGGCTACGAATGGTTTCTGGCGAAAACCTTTAACGTAGTGAACTTCATATCATTGAAGGAACGGATAGCTTTTAGAAAATATAGTAACGAAAACCTTTGCTAAAGAGGTCACTCCAGGTGAAAGGATCTCGGCTCTTTCCCCGTAGAATGAGGTGCAGGATATTCCAACTGAATATCACGGTGCAAAGCAAAAGTAATCGGGTATAGTGAAGTCATTGCCCTGACGCAAACTTTTTATCCAAGGGGTCACTCCCGGTGAAGGGATCTCGGCCCTTGCCTCGTCGACTGAGGAGCAGGATATTCCAACTGAATACCACGATGCAAAACAAAAGTGAACGTCCTTGCAATAACAGCTTTTTGAAAAGTGTTCCAACAACATCCGATTAGGTTTGTTTTTAACTTGCATTGATCCGAATCAACGCAGTCCCATCAATTGATCACACCACAAAGAACGAAAATATACTGATGTACGTATATGCCATCCGCATTCGCCACTGGGTCCCGTCATTACCCGTTTGGTTAGCTAACTAACGATAGAGAGGGGACTGGACTAGCGCGGATGCAAAACATATACAACATCTACTAATATATATACCAATATATTATATTCGCTCAAGGCGTGATAAAAAATGCAACATCACAGAACAATACAGATATCTGGGATCCTCGGGTTTCACAGAGCCACTACTGAAACCCGATGTTCCCCTGGTCGTGTGGATAGCCTGTGCAATGAAAATCCTAGACCCCTACGGGTGCGGCAAGTTACCCGCCAAAACCTGAAGCGAGGCAGCCCCCTTCAGCAACGTGAATGGACCACCCAGCACTTCACGGAATCCGGTAACTTGGGCACCCCTCCTGGGTCAACCTGTACCCCCTATGAGTGCGGCAAATAGCCCGCCAATCCTAGAGTGATGCCCCCTCCGTCTCAATGCCATGAGATGCGGGCTTGTTGCCCTCTAGAACCCGGCTATCCGTGCACCCCTCCGTAGGGTAATCCTAGTACAGAAAGTAAAATATATATACAACGGGTACATCGACCGCAACCTGGTCGTGCTCCAAAATAATAATACAAACAGGAAGTGACGGCAGTCCACATGTCGGACGCTCGCCCCGCAATATCAAATGTACATAATACAACAAAAACTGTACTACCACTGCAACCAGGCTATCCCCACGACCGATCCGCAACATCACAGCAATACACAGAACATCAACGTGAAAGTCACGTTCACAAATCCGTCTAACTGGGCTATAGCAGCTAGACAGAATTTACCGATCAAGTGACATTCACGGTCGCAGATATAATGTAAATACTGTGAACTAATGTGTTTTAAATATCCGATCGATCAAATTTACTAAGTGGGCCCCTAAGTACTACTGTAGCACATCAAGAAATCTGGGCCCAAAAAATAACATTCCAGAAAACCTATTTTCCACTCAGGAGCATTCTGTAGAATTTTGGGGGGCTGAACAGTTCAAGTCGCGGCGGAACCGCGGCCCAAGAATGGGTTTGGCCGCGGTTTCGCGGTGGTTTGGACTGTTCACGAGCCCAAATTTTCACAGAACTCTTAGAATGTCCTACACATCATTCTGAAACAACCTGAAAAATTTTTGGACTTGAAAAAATTTCGACAGAGACTGATGTGAAGAAAAATACGGTTTTTGGAAAATTGTTCGATCGAAAATGTAAAACACATTAGACAAAGCTAGACTATGTTAATGGCGAGACTCTGATACCACTGTAAGTGCACGGCGGCGCCCCGGCCTCAATCCCGAGGCCAAATGCGGAAGCGATGGTTAACTTTAATTTTTCTTGAACCGGCACCACCGCGCACTAAAAAAAAACCCGGATCGGGCCATTAAACTAGTCCTAGCTAACTACAAGATGGGAAGAGAGATATACCGAGTGATCCATGTCCTCCGGTCTTCTCGTCGTCGTCCCGATCTCCCGCGGAATCACCGGTGTCTACCTCGTCGCCGGAAGGGCACCACGTCGTCAGCTTCTTTTACGGGCTCCCGCCTCTTGACCGAGGCAACTCGGGGACGAAGCTGGCGAGTCGACGTGTCACGACCCGAAATTATGGAACATGACCAGCACTTAAGTTACGAAACGTCTCAAGGCGTCCGTAAAATAAGTAAGCCGAAGCCCAAAATACAAAACCAAGAGAAGTAGTAGAGTGTAGGAAAAACCATATATGAATCAACCTGTAGCAACATAATATACAACGCCTAAAGGCGAGGATCACAACAGAAAAGGGAACTCCAACCAGTAAGAAATCCATAGAAATATAATGCGCGACTCTAAGGTCGAAAGAATAAACATCACTGGTCTCTATCTCAAATAAATACATGTTTGGTTGATGGAACTTCTAGATACAACTGAATATATTATATAATGTATAATGATGGGTATGATACAAATAACCCACCTACTAGCAAGTCACCTGAAGAAGATGTGCCCACATAGCCGTAATGAAATCCGTACGGCAACACCTGCATGAAACTGGGGCACAACGAGGGTGAGTTGCCAACTCGTGAGTAGAAAAAGATCTACGAATAGAAAATCGCATGTATGACGCAATCCTAGCTCATACGATCATAATATATAATCCTCAAATATATAACCAGTAATCTCTAACCATGTCTAGGGTAAATATCTAACCCAAGTGTAATCCCATATATCCATGTCCGTGCATCAGGTAACAATGTATCATATAAATGATGTATGAATGCATAAACATAATGCATCTACTAAAGAAAACTGCTTTCATAATCTGTGAGATTTCTGTATTTTTAAAATGAGGTATCATAAATGAAATCTGCATAAACAGTGCCTAGCATCGGCACAAAACATAAGTCTTAGTATCTCGATACCTCTGTATCACAATCTCTGAACCTCAATATCTCAAATCTCAATGTCTCAATCATAATATCCAGGGCGCCGTCAGTCCAGATCGGCCCCTACCATCCATCTCATGACTACGACGGTTTCCTCCGGATATCCGACATGTCGGGTAATATCACCGGTCGGTCGTGCTCCCCTGCCAGGCTCAACGCCATCTCCTGCGATCTTCTTACCCCGGGGTACCGCACCGGGCCCACCATGTACCCGAAACGGTTCATCCGCCTCCTCGAATCGGGTCTCGAAATCCATCAGCAAAACTCATGGTGGACGACTCGAACATCAAGGAAAAACCGCATTTATTTAAAAAGAGAGAAAGCAGTATATATATGTTTTGCGGTTTTCCTCGAAATCCAGAAAACATCATGGAAATCCGAATCATCAATAGTATATAAACCATGAATATAAGCATGAGAATCCATGAATGCGGGATATAATGAACAACAGTATGCTTGATGTGACGAGCAATAACTACAATGTCAAGCTGGCATATACGGCCATGCACTAATATATGTCACTACTAGCTAACAAGCTAAATCAGGTAATAATATTCTCTAAGTGTACGTGACATGGCAATTACCGATGAAGATGTGTGTGTGACAGCAAACAAGTGTACGTGGTACATACGCATCATCGGTAATGGTGCTGGTGTCCTAGCTGCAGGATATCAATAATAGAATATGAATCACAACAGTATACGATGCAGAGCAACAATAATAATATGCGGGAGCTGAAATAATGAATACCATGACCACTGAACTGCATCTAATGTCATAAGAGTCATATAGCTACACCACTATAAGACTGAGCTGAAGCTAACAGTAGGTAAGGGAAACCGCCTAATCTCTAAGTCGATACATATAAATATATACATATAGTCGGTGATCCCGCCTCGATAATATTACATCCGATCACATACCCCTATAATCAGTTATTCCCAAATCAAGAGTGCGGATCAAACGTCAAACTATAGCTCGTACGTAAATCCGTCGTACGGCCTCCCCAAATCTGGGTACGGGTCAATATCACATTTGTCATATCATTCATCAAGTATTCTCTTTATCAAATATCATAATCTGGGTACTGACCTATGTCTGGTACAATGCTAACATCACCACTATAATGAAGATCTGACTACTGATCGACAGTCTAGTATAAATTGATATTATCATCATATATTACCTCAAGGAGTAAACATTTCCGAATGCTGCCTACCACAATTATCTGGTCAAAACATATCCTATCATATCACCACCTATCTCATAGCATAATTACATGTCGATCATCTAAAATATAAGTATCACTTTGCATATGGCATCGTCATCCCAAAATCCGCTAAAGAATCAAGACGTATCTCAATTATGAATTTTATCATATCACCGACATCATAATCTAATATCAAACCCATCGACTCATATCAATCTCATAGTCATCCTCAAATCCGTATGTGAACACATAATCCCAAACCCATGTGACCACATATCTATATAGAATCCCATAACCACATCTGAAATAAGGATGCATGCAAGTATGTATATGTGTGTATGTATGTATAGTGCACCTAATACCCTAAGGTTTCGTAACCTTTCACCAATCCAACATACCAATATCCACTTAAACATCAATAATTGACCACAATAACACATAATAAATTGCTGGTGTGTATACGCATCCGTATACATCACCACGGACTGCGGGAGTGCTATACGCCATCCACCCGACTTCTCCCCGTAGATATAAATCTACTCACCTCGCTTTATGCGTGCCGGTGCCAACGTCGCCATTCGCATCTCCAACGCCTCGACGCCACGTGGGGTACCTACAAGGATATCACACGCTAAAACACATGAAAACCATGTCGGAAACCAAAACGGTACAAGCTACGCTCATAGGTGAAAACCTATAGCCTCGCGTGCAAAAACGACCAATAACCCTTTGCCGTTGACGTTCAAACGCCACCCGACAGAAACGAATCATCGAATAACAAATCTTAAATCTATAAACATCAATAAAAACATGGCAGCAACCCAGAAAAGTGGTCCCGGATTTCTGTTCAGGTCAAAACATGGCAATTAAACAACTCTGGGGTGATGTGCAGGGTATATATGACCTACAGAAGCAAATTAGGCACCTATCTTTACAGGGGGGCCGGCCACATACCCCAAAAAACCGGCCAGGCCGGCCCTAGGAGGTATTTGGGCTCTCGTCTGTAGAGAGTGGTCTCCTGGTGGTCTATCTAAGCTCCTGGTGTTGTTCATTTTCCCCGTAATGACCCCGGACCACTCCAGATTCACCTACACGCCATATATCCTTGCAAACCGACATGAAACTGTTCTGTTTTGGGTTCCATGTTTGAAATGTGTCGAATCTGGGTTAGATCTAGGCTTAACTGTTCTCAACAGCTCTTAATAAGGTTATACCAACAATCAAAACCATCCCTCGTTCAAATCTCACTCAATTTATCTAAAATTAGCACCAACTCACATAATGACACGAGATTTCAGTTAACTACCCATGACTGAGCACGAAAAGAGTTGGGTTGCGAGATTATACCTCAAGGGGGTCCTAGGAGGAAGGAGAAAGGAAGGAGGAAGGGTTGTGCTGTTGAGGAGCTGCTCCATTGGCTGTTGCTGTTTCTGCAGCTTATTGCTGATGCTTTCTCTGCAGCTGCTGCTTGCAACTCTCTCTCTCTCTCTCTTGGTTTTCTTTATCTTTTTTTTTTCATGTGTTGCAGGAGCAGCTGCAACAATTGAGGGGGGTATAAATGGTGCATGTGATGTGGTGTGATGAGGGTGTTGGTTGTTACTGGTGCTGCTGTTGTTTTGTAGAAACCATGGGCTGAAATGCAGCAGTAGGTGTAGGGGAGGGGATGATTGGTGGCTGAAGTCAGCCATTGGGGCTGATAAGTCATGATGGGGGGGTGTTGGTCAGCTATGGAGGCTGAAGAATCAAGATGAGGGTGTGTAGGTCAGTTGGGTTCAGCTATGGGGGGCTGAAAAGTCTGATTTGGGAGTGTGCAGGTCAGCCATTGTGGCTGAATGTCCTAATTGGTGCATGGTTTCAGCTGAATTCAGGGGCTGATGTTGTGTATCAGCAGTTGATGCGTTGATGGAGGCTGAAGTGAGTGTGTAGGTGTGAGAGAGGGAAAGATGTGAGGTGAGAAGGAGTTTGAAATGGGTGTCTAAGAGGCATACAACAAGTTTTGAAATGAACTGAGGTTAACTCCCATCAAAACCCAAATCCTAATCAACCCACTTAACTTAGCCAAATGGTCTAAACCCACCATGGTCATCTAAACATGGTTCAACCCTAAGCCACCATGAGTCCAAAACATGAACCAAATGCGACAGGTGTGGAAATGTCATGTGCACGTTTTTGCACAAAAAGCAGAAAATCCAATTAGCGATTTTTAATCGCGATTATCACTAAAGTCGCATATAATTCATCATAAAAACTGTAAAATGACATATTTCCACAAAATACCCTATTTTAGAATTTCCAAAATTCTTCTCCGGAATTTTCACTATTTATCGGAATTTAATTATACCGACTATTAAAATATTCATTAAAAATTATGAAAATTCCCAAAATAATATTTTATTTTTTTTGAAATGTTACAGTCTTCCCCCCTTAAGGAAGTTCGGTCCCCGAATTTAAATTTAAAACCTCCCAATTCTAAAACATTTCAAATAAATGTCCAAGTCGACGGGGCTCCGAAATCATCAATACATAAAAGGCATCATAGCGCAATACATGCGTATGAGTAACGAGCAGATAACTCGAAGTCAAAACTCCTTCAAGCATCCCGCAATCATCGGAGTTAAGGTGAAAACACGAATGCCAAATCCAAAGCAAAACCGATATGCTATAAATCGGAACTATGCATGTAAATACCAAATTCGTACCTGTAAATATCGGAATAAAATGTATGCCAAATTCTTTAAAGTCGATGTGCAATGCACATATCACTGCAAAGCGGCGGACGTCTCTATAAGAAAATAGCGTTATACGTATATGTCTTTTGTTTAATATCCACGATCCGCCGTTTGAAAATAAATTTAGAAGGGTTTCCTCATTTTAAATGTCTTGTGTCATATCGGACACGTATGTAAATAATGAGACTATAGCTCGCTTTTGGAAATCCCCTTGAAATTTATCAATGCATGCAAAATATATCCAGGCACTGTCATCTGATCAGTCCTGCTAAGTATGGAAACACATAGCAAATATCATAAAAATGTACTGCTCCATAGAAATCAATCCAAAGAATGCATATAAAAACCCAGTGCGTCCGGTGCGCACGGAAATCAAAACCCATACCTGTGCCAAGCAGGTGTACAAAACGACATCAAGGTGCAACTGGTGTGCACACAACATCTATCATAGGCAACGCGTGTGCCTGACCGCAAAATCAGGTGCATCTGACATGCCCGAAAAATCTCGATTTAGTGCATCTGGTGTGCACCAAATCGCATATCAAAACATGCGCCCAACATGCGCTAAAAATCCAAATCCGGTGCATCTATCATGCACGAAACAAATATCGAGCATCACCATCGAAATCGAAGTCCAATGCATCCAAGTGCACAAAATATATGTCACTGCACTGCAAGCATACGTAAACTATACCGAGTGCAAAAACCAAATCGAGTGCGTATATACGCATGAAATCAACTCAGATGTCTAAAACCCATAAAATCACAAACATGTGAAACCAAGGCTCGAAAACGATATCAAGTGCAACAACTGTGCAAAAATCGTAAATCCTCAATCATCAAAATCAAATCATGCGGATAAATCGCCCAAAATACCGAAATCAAATATGGCAGAATAGTTCCGCTCAAGCGCATCCTCTAAGAATCTCTGGCCAACTGTCGTAGTCACTCATAGCATGTCTCGTCGATGATTCTGAAATCTGGCCTGCTGGTGTGCATAACATGACCACTCCTGGGTCCAAGTCTTCTCTGTATATTACCAATCTTACGATCCGTCGGCTCATCGGCCCTGTCAGGTGTGCTAACGGGGACGATTCCGTTTTGGCACTTCTCTGGTCATTTCTCGGTCAATCATCGCGATCATTCGTAAAGAAGTATGTCACTGGCATCGGCCTATGGGTCTCTGAATACACGTGACACATCCGATCCTGGGTGCAAATATCATTGCAGCAGTGTCCTGAAAGGAATCCTGCTCAAGGTCTCTTCCAAGTCTCATCTCTGCCAACTGTCCGGAAATCATCGTCCTTTACTATATCTGTTCCTTGTTCTGGAATGGTTGCATACTCATCGCAACTCCTTCTGGAAAGTATATCACGTACTATGTCTTGGCATGCGTATCGCATCTCTGATGTCGGCGAGGTGGAACGTCATCTTATTCAGATCTTGCACGAACCTCTTACTCCACTTTTCTCTAATGTCGACTGCTTCGGGCTCGTCTCGTCGTGGCTGCATGGACTGAGCTCCAACGGCTATCCTCGTATCTGGAGTCTCCCAAGAAGTGCATCTCACCACCTAGCATCCGAATGAAGTCGAACCATTCGATCGATTTGTCAAAACCTCTTAATCCCCTAAGATCTCAACATCTTGGGTACAGTATAATGGTATCGAGTACATACCAGAGCATCGGTGGTCAAGCCGTAGAAGGGCATGCTCAAGCCTCACTAATGGCGCCGCAGAACTACCACAAACCCTAATGTTCAAAGGCTTTCACACTGTCATTATGTCGAGTTAGGGTTTCATTCTTCTAGAGGGTCCATAGAATTGCCTGCATGTCTTTCCGAATACTTTAAACTTGGAATAATAGGTTCCTGACATTCGATCGCCTCTGTCGACTCTCAACGTCTCCGCGTGAAGTCGTCTCTAGCTGGAATCAATTTATCTGATGACCTCGCATCGGGGTAGCGAACGATCCACATGTCCTAGTCACTCATCCTCGGTGACTAGTGATCTTCTATAATCTCTTAGTACTATTCGTACTGCAATAGCTCCAACATCTGGGGCAATATCTCGTAGTTCGCAGCAACAACTAGCTTACTCGTCTGCACGCTGAACCGTGCCTCAATCATCATGAGCAAGCAATACGCCAACGGTCATCAAAGTCTGGCTAGCCTTTACCGATGGCTCAATCCTCTGGTGCTAATCTGCACGTCCGAGTAATCTCATACGGCGATCCATCCCACGCTCGTGGCGCAAAATACAGACAAAGACACATCTCTGCAATCGTGTGTCGTTGGATTCACGCCCTGGTCAGTCCTTGTTCGTGACGAGCTCATGCTGACCGCAACTCTAGCCGTAGCTCTCCCTGCCCGTAATCGTGGCAGCAAAACTATACTGGCACTGATGAGGCTAGATCAGGAATGAATATGATACTGAACAAAGAAATGTACATCCTAAGGCTTCTTAAGTGGAGTGGTGTTTCGTAAATATGCCACGGACATACCCACGGTACGTCACTCTACTTTAGTCACCTGTTCCATCAACCAAGGGTCATCCTACGCTCCGAAAGTAAAAACTTAACCTGGCTCTGATACCAACTTTGTCACGACCCGAAATTACGGAACATGACCGGTACTTAAGTTACGAAACGTCTCAAGGCGTCCGTAAAATAAGTAAGCTGAAGCCCAAAATACAAAACCAAGAGAAGTAGTAGAGTGTAGGAAAAACCATATGTGAATCAACCTGTAGCAACATAATATACAACGCCTAAAGGCGAGGATCACAACAGAAAAGGGAACTCCAACCAGTAAGAAATCCATAGAAATATAATGCGCGACTCTAAGGTCGAAAGAATAAACATCACTGGTCTCTATCTCAAATAAATACATGTTTGGTTGATGGAACTTCTAGATACAACTGAATATATTATACAATGTATAATGATGGGTATGATACAAATAACCCACCTACTAGCAAGTCACCTGAAGAAGATGTGCCCGCATAGCCGTAATGAAATCCGTACGGCAACACCTGCATGAAACTGGGGCACAACGGGGGTCAGTTGCCAACTCGTGAGTAGAAAAAGATCTACGAACAGAAAATCGCATTTATGATGCAATCCTAGGTCATACGATCATAACATATAATCCTTAAATATATAACCAGTAATCTCTAACTATGTCTAGGGTAAATATCTAACCCAAGTGTAATCCCATATATCCATGTCAGTGCATCAGGTAACAATGTATCATATAAATGATGTATGAATGCATGAAACAGAATGCATGTACTAAAGAAAACTGCTTTCATAATCTGTGAGATTTCTGTATTTTTAAAATGAGGTATCATAAATGAAATCAGCTTAAACAGTGCCTAGCATCGGCACAAAACATATGTCTTAGTATCTCGATACCTCTGTATCACAATCTCTGTACCTCAATATCTCAAATCTCAATGTCTCAATCATAATATCCAGGGCGCCGTCAGTCCAGATCGGCCCCAACCATCTATCTCATGACTACGACGGTATCCTCCGGATATCCGAGGTGTCGGGTAATATCACCGGTCGGTCGTGCTCCCCTGCCAGGCTCAACGCCATCTCCTGCGATCTTCTTACCCCGGGGTACCGCACCGGGCCCACCATGCACCCGAAACGGTTCATCTGCCTCCTCGAATCGGGTCTCGAAATCCATCAGCAAAACTCATGATGGACGACTCGAACATCAAGGAAAAACCGCATTTATTTAAAAAGAGAGAAAGCAGTATATATATGTTTTGCGGTTTTCCTCGAAATCCAGAAAACATCATGGAAATCCGAATCATCAATAGTATGTAAACCATGAATATAAGCATGAGAATCCATGAATGCGGCATATAATGAACAACAGTATGCATGATGTGACGAGCAATAGCTACAATGTCAAGCTGGCATATACGGCCATGCACTAATATCATGTCACTACTAGCTAACAAGCTAAATCAGGCAATAATATTCTCTAAGTGTACGTGACATGGCAATTACCGATGAAGATGTGTGTGTGACAGCAAATAAGTGTACGTGGTACATACGCATCATCGGTAATGGTGCTGGTGTCCTAGCTGCAGGATATCAATAATAGAATATGAATCACAACAGTATACGATGCAGAGCAACAATAATAATATGCGGGAGCTGAAATAATGAATACCATGACCACTGAACTGCATCTAATGTCATAAGAGTCATATAGCTACACCACTATAAGACTGAGCTGAAGCTAACAGTAGGTAAGGGAAACCTCCTAATCTCTGAGTCGATACATATAAATATATACATATAGTCGGTGATCCCGCCTCGATAATATTACATCCGATCACATACCCCTATAATCAGTTATTCCCAAATCAAGAGTGCGGATCAAACGTCAAACTATAGCTTGTACGTAAATCCGTCGTACGGCCTCCCCAAATCTGGGTACGGGTCAATATCACATTTGTCATATCATTCATCAAGTATTCTCTTTATCAAATATCATCATCTGGGTACTGACCTATGTCTGGAACAATGCTAACATCACTACTATAATGAAGATCTGACTACTGATCGACAGTCTAGTATAAATTGATATTATCATCATATATTACCTCAAGGAGTAAACATTTCCGAATGCTGCCTACCACAATTATCTGGTCAAAACATATCATATCATATCACCGCCTATCTCATATCATAATTACATGTCGATCATCTAAAATATAAGTATCACTATGCATATGGCATCGTCATCCCAAAATCCGCTAAAGCATCAAGACGTATCTCAATTATGAATTTTATCATATCACCGACATCATAATCTAATATCAAACCCATCGACTCATATCAATCTCATATGTCATCCTCAAATCCGTATGTGAACACATAATCCCAAACCCATGTGACCACATATCTATATAGAATCCCATAACCACATCTGAAATAAGGATGCATGCAAGTATGTATATGTGTGTATGTATGTATAGTGCACCCAATACCCTAAGGTTTCGTAACCTTTCACCAATCCAACATACCAATATCCACTTAAACATCAATAATTGACCCCAATAACACATAATAAATTGTTGGTGTGTATACGCATCCGTATACATCACCACGGACTGCGGGGGTGCTATACGCCATCCACCCGACTTCTCCCCGTAGATATAAATCTACTCACCTCGCTTTATGCGTGCCGGTGCCAACGTCGCCATTCGCATCTCCAACGCCTCGATGCCACGTGGGGTACCTACAAGGATATCACACGCTAAAACACATGAAAACCATGTCGGAAACCAAAACGGTACAAGCTACGCTCATAGGTGAAAACATATAGCCTCGCATGCAAAAACGACCAATAACCCTTTGCCGTTGACGTTCAAACGCCACCCGACAGAAACGAATCATCGAATACCAAATCTTAAATCTATAAACATCAATAAAAACATGGCAGCAACCCAGAAAAGTGGTCCCAGATTTCTGTTCAGGTCAAAACATGGCAATTAAACAACTCTGGGGTGATGTGCAGGGTATATATGACCTACCGAAGCAAATTAGGCACCTATCTTTACAGGGGGGCCGGCCACATACCCCTAAAAACCGGCCAGGCCGGCCCTAAGAGGGATTTGGGCTCTCGTCTGTCGAGGGTGATCTCCTGGTGGTCTATCTAAGCTCCTGGTGTTGTTCATTTTCCCCGTAATGACCCCAGACCACTCCAGATTCAACCGCACGCCATATATCCTTGCAAACCGACATAAAACTGTTCTGTTTTGGGTTCCATGTTTGAAATGTGTCGAATCTGGGTTAGATCTAGGCTTAACTGATCTCAACAGCTCTTAATAAGGTTATACCAACAATCAAAACCATCCCTCGTTCAAATCTCACTCAATTTATCTAAAATTTGCACCAACTCACATAATGACACGAGATTTCAGTTAACTACCCATGACTGAGCACGAAAAGAGTTGGGTTGCGAGATTATACCTCAAGGGGGTCCTAGGAGGAAGGAGAAAGGAAGGAGGAAGGGTTGTGCAGTTGTGGAGCTGCTCCATTGGCTGTTGTTGTTTCTGCAGCTTATTGCTGATGCTTTCTCTGCAGCTGCTGCTTGCAAATCTCTCTCTCTCTTGGTTTTCTTTCTCTTTTCTTTTTTTTCATGTGTTGCAGGAGCAGCTGCAACACTTGAGGGGGGTATAAATGGTGCATGTGATGTGGTGTGATGAGGGTGTAGGTTGTTACTGGTGCTGCTGTTGTTTTGTAGAAACCATGGGCTGAAATGCAGCAGTAGGTGTAGGGGAGGGGATGATTGGTGGCTGAAGTCAGCCGTTGGGGCTGATAAGTCATGATGGGGGGTGTGTTGGTCAGCTATGGAGGCTGAAGAATCAAGATGAGGGTGTGTAGGTCAGTTAGGGTCAGCTATGGGGGGCTGAAAAGTCTGATTTGGGAGTGTGCAGGTCAGCCATTGTGGCTGAATGTCCTGAATTGGTGCATGGTTTCAGCTGAATTCAGGGGCTGATGTTGTGTATCAGCAGTTGATGCGTTAATTGAGGCTGAAGTGAGTGTGTAGGTGTGAGAGAGGGAAAGATGTGAGGTGAGAAGGAGTTTGAAATGGGTGTCTAAGAGGCATACAACAAGTTTTGAAATGAACTGAGGTTAACTCCCATCAAAACCCAAATCCTAATCAACCCACTTAACTTAGCCAAATGGTCTAAACCCACCATGGTCATCTAAACATGGTTCAACCCTAAGCCACCATGAGTCCAAAACATGAACCAAATGCGACAGGTGTGGGAATGTTATGTGCACGTTTTTGCACAAAAAGCAGAAAATCCAATTAGCGATTTTTAATCACGATTAACACTAAAGTCGCATATAATTCATCATAAAAACAGTAAAATGACATATTTCCACAAAATACCCTATTTTAGAATTTCCAAAATTCTTCTCCGGAATTTTCACTATTTATCGGTATTTAATTATACCGACTATTAAAATATTCATTAAAAATTATGAAAATTGCCAAAATAATATTTTATTTTTTTTGAAATGTTACACGACGTGCCCAAGATTTGCTGTAGAATATAGTATAGAACCATTTCTCATTTTGGGGTTCATGGAAGTTGCCATTTTGGTGGAGGGATGATACATGGAATTTTTGTGGAGCTATATGATTTTTCCATAACCAAAAGAGATGAAATCCCACTCCTACAAATTTGGACAGCCCCCATTTGAACTTGGCCGGCCATGGCTTGGAATGGGAGAGGAGGGAATGAATGAGGGAGAGTGTGCAGCAATGAAAAAGAATAAGCCCCCATCATGCAAGAGAGAGAGAGAGAGAAAAAGGATCATGATCAAGCATGATAACAAGCTAAATCCAACACACCACCACAACCATCATGATACCACAAGTCAAAGCATGATGACTAAAGAAAGTCAAGCAATGATGGATTAATCAAGTCAATGAATGGTGCACCCATCATGAAAGCTATCATGATGCAACAAAATGCAAAGAACACCCTCCACAAATGCTTATTTGCACAAATGCAAATAAGCCCTCCTCCACCAATCTTCGGCCAATGAAAGATACAAATGAAAATGGCCGAAACGGAAAGCAAACTGGCAACTCCAGAAAACTGGTCCCATAATAAATTACAGGAAAAACCCCGATAATGTGTATACACACCTGCATTTGTATTCTGACCGAATACAAATGCAATGAGACAAAATCTATACTGTACTATACTAGGATCCGGCTTAAACCAAAGCCGGCTAGTAATATCCGTCCGATCCTGATCCGTGCAATACTGCACGTATCTGATCGAACTCTGCCATATAACCATACGGCCTCTAGTACTGACCGTCCGATCCGGATCCGTGCAATACCGCACGTATCTGATCGAACCCTGCCATATCTCCATACGGCCTCTACAGCGTTTCGCCCGAAAACTTGAGCAACTGAATGTGGGGGACTCTAAAGACTCATCAACACCTTGGTTGTGGATTTAACCACTAGCACGTCAGAGGTATAAGCCAATACGTGACGGGCCACCAGCTATTGACCAAAAGGGACATCGATGAGCGAACTCATCCTGACACCCTACTGAGCCTGTCAGTGACAATATCCGTACAGTCCGGTCCGTTCGTCTATGAGCATCGCATGGCGGGCCTAGGGGGTTGGTAAAAGTCAGACCCCCAAAAGCGGTACAAGTCGTGTCGGAGTGTAGCCCAGAACACCCTGAGATACTACTGGAATACCTACCAGTAAATCTCCTGCCTCGGCCGAGGGCTTCGTGTAATGGCTATCCTAGACACAGCGTGACCTGACCCCCAATACCGGGAGAGATGAACCCCTGAAGATCCGCTCACTGCCTCCATGTGGCTCGGGACAGTACACAACTAAAACCTGTTTGCACGTCTCCTTTGAGCGTAGTAGGGTGGTAATCAAAGTACAGTGGGAACTCACACGAGACAAATGACGATCCTTAGGTCGATGAACTAACCTGTACACATGTCACCAGGGAACTGCCATCTGACGTCAGGTATAAGACCAACTAGCATGTTCCCGGCGAGTCCTGTCCGGTGTACTCATAACCAAATGAGCACCTGTATACATCTTAGGTGATCCAACTGACACCAATGGCTTGTGAGACCGGCCACCGCCCCTCGTCGGGGTCTCGACTGTATACACTAGTCTACTCTGGAGTATCGATGCCCTGTCTCGAAACTCCCACGACTATGGACCTTTTAAGGATGTGCTTATAGACCCCAGCTCCCACTTATATGATCGCCCTCATACTGCTGGTGGTCAAGCAAGAATCCTAGAGGCTCTATCAACGTGTAATAGTGACATGTCAGGTCACCTAAAGCAGTACACGATGATAAAGATAAACCAGATAGCATACTATCATCTCGAGTAAAACTGTCCTACCGGGATAGGTCCTCCCTCAATCATTGCAATCGCGTGCCTGTGATCCAATAATTGACTCTGAGGGCACTATCTCCAACATATATGATATGTCCTGCACCTTATTCGATGAGGAAAGAGCCGAGATCCCTTCACCGGGAATGACCTCTTTAGCAAAACTAAGAAAAGCCTCAAAAAACACTCCTTTTCAAAATTCACTTGATTCTACGACGATATCAAGTTCATTACGCAATAGGTTTTCTGAAAAACCTGTCGTAGCCCTCCGTCCATTTCAGATAAGCCCTACATAGTATTCGTGCTACGTTTGTTGACCAAGTTAAGGCGTAGTGTGCGGTAGCTAATTAGTGCTTATCTGCTAAAACATGTGATGTGATTGGATTAGGGTAGTCGTACGACTTTGTTGACCATATAAAGGGTCGTACGAGTGGGTTTAATTCAATCGGGAAATGACGGGTTGAACTTGGGTAGCGCTTATGATTTGTTGATCATGTTAAGGTCATGAGTTGCTAGGGGCAAAATATTATCGGGAATTTCAAGTATTGAAATTTGCAATGAGATTGCATACCTCCTATGAGATAGTTGGATCCCGATACCCACTGCGAGTAAGAGTTACTTCTGGGAGAGTTTTACACATGACAATTAGCCGATCAAGTAGGTGTCTAGAAAAGTGTTAACGGGGTTACGCCTCTGGGAAAATGAGGTTTACTTTAATTAGGTCCGTGCGAAAGCACGGGAAACCTCCCTCAAGTACCGACACTGATCTGGCTGAAAGATTGACGAAATTGTAAGGTGTAATTAATCCCGGCTAATCTTACCTTTTAGGGTTTGAAGAAAGATTTGATAAAAACAGTGGGAGACATCTTGATTAGATAAGATAATAACCAATCTAATCTTGCAAGAGCATACGCTAAAGTGTTTTCTTCTCTCTCTCTCCAGGTAGCGACCATGTCAGGCCATAATCAAGATAATAATATGGATGTATTGACTGAACCCGCTTATTATACTGAGCAGGGGAACGTTGGACCCGTTCTTTCTTATAAGAGTTATAAGACTGAACAGGGAATATCTGGATTCTCAAGCCGCCCAAAAGAACATGCATGTTGATGCATCTTCTTCAGGTGTGTTAGTTATTGAGAACTGTTTCTCAGTTCACCCTACGTCCTGGGTATTAGATATCGGATCAGGATCCCACATATGTAAATTGTTACATGGGCTACGTAAAGGTAGAGAACTGGGAAAAGGTGATCATTCCGTTCAAGTAGGGAATGGTGCAAGTATTGCAGCCAAAGCAGTTAGCGAATATCACCTAGTATTACCAAGTCGTAATACACTGATTCTGAATGAGTGCTATTACATACGGAACATGAAGTGCAACATTATATCAGTTTCTTTATTAAGTAAAGAAGGATATAATTTTGTAGTACAGGATAATGTTATGAACATCTTCCTAAATCAAAAGTTGATTGCATCAGGCTCGTTACATAATGGCATATTCATTCTCAATCAAAATACAGTCCTCAATATACAAAACACACACAAGAGGAAAAGTTCAGAAATGAACGAATCCTTCTTGTGGCATTGTAGACTTGGTCATATCAATGCGACACGGCTAGCTAAGTTGCCTAAAAATGGATATTTGAATCCGTTCGAATTATCATCTTATGATACTTACCATTCATGTCTCAAAGAAAAAATGATCAAAGCTCCATTTAGTGGACACGGAGAAAGAGTTACAGAACTCTTAGGACTGATGCATATTGATGTATGCGGTCCCATGTCTACGCATGCCAGGAACGGTTCTTCCTACTTCATTACATTCACTGACGATCTCTCTAGATACGAACATGTGTTTCTGATGAAACACAAGTCTGAAGCTTTTGAGAAATTCAGAGAATATAAGCACGAAGTAGAGAACCAAACGGGTAAAAGTATTAAGATTCTTCGATCTGATCGAGGAGGAGAATACTTAAGCAATGATTTTCTGGATTATCTAAAAGAGAATGGGATTCTCTCTCAGCTTACTCCTCCTTATACACCACAGCACAATGGTGTATCGGAGCGGAGGAATCGCACCCTATTAGATATGGTGCGCTCAATGATGAGCACTGCTGAGTTACCTATTTCCTTCTGGGGTTATGCACTTGAGACAACAGCATACCTATTGAATCAAGATCCTTCTAAATCAGTGCCTACAACCCCATATGAGATATGGAGGGGAATGAGACCATATTTTAAAAGGTTTAAGATATGGGGTTATCCGGCCTATGTAAAAAGGCAAAATCCGGACAAACTCGTGGCACGATCAGTTCTTTGCAAGTTTGTGGGATATCCAAAGAATTCTCAAGGATATATTTTATATCACGCTGAGGAAAAAAAAGTGTTTGTTTCTCAATATGCCACCTTTTTAGAAAAGGAATTTCTTGCAAAAGAAATTAGTGGCAAAGAGGTAGAGCTGGAAGAAGTTCCAGCACCGCAAACTACAACTGATGCTTTATTGGAACCAGAGGATTCAGTAGTACCAGAAGAACCCCAACCTCTCCGCCGATCTAGTAGGGTTTCTCATCCACTTGAAAGATACTACGGTTTTCTCATTGATGGTAGAAGCGAGGATTGCATCATAGAAGATGATGACCCGACTAGTTTCGAGCAGGCCATCACAAGTGGTGACTCTGTGAAATGGCTGGATGCAATACGATCTGAGATGGAATCCATGTACACCAATAAAGTATGGACTTTGGAAAATGCTCCTAAAGGGGTAAAACCCATTGGGAGAAAGTGGATTTTTAAAAAGAAATTTGGTGTAGATGGAAAAGTTGAGACTTTCAAAGCTAGACTTGTAGCAAAGGGTTTTCGTCAACGACCAGGTGTGGATTATGATGAAACCTTTTCTCCAGTGGCTATGCTTAAGTCCATCCGGATCTTACTTGCCATCGCTGCATACCATGAATACGAAATCTGGCAAATGATGTTAAGGCCACCTTTCTAAACGGTGATTTGGAAGAGTGCGTGTACATGACTCAGCCAGACGGCTTTGTAGATAGTGGGAGCAGCGGAAAGGTGTGCAAGCTGCTTAAATCCATTTATGGATTAAAGCAAGCATCGCGGAGTTGGAACATCTGTTTTGATGTTGTAGTCAAAGAGTTTGACTTCATCAAAAATATAGATGAACCTTGTATCTATAAGAAGGTAGCAGAAAGTAAGGTTGTCTTCCTCGTATTGTACGTAGATGACATGCTCTTGATAGGAAATGATATTCCTATGCTGCAATCAGTCAAGCTCTTCTTATCACAAAGATTCTCAATGAAAGATCTTGGTGATGCTTCCTGCATATTGAGAATCATGATCTATAGAGATAGATCTAAACGGATACTGGGATTGTCCCAATCCAGGTACATTGACAACATACTAAAGAGGTTTAGTATGGAAGAATCCAAGCGTGGGAACCAACCCACGATCTCTGGACTCACTCACTCCAAAGTGATGTCTCCCAAGACTGATTTGGAGAGAGCTCGCATGCAAAGGATACCCTATGCTTCGGCAGTAGGCTCTATCAAGTATGCGATGCTATGTACCAGACCCGATGTAGCATACTCACTAAGTGTAGTGAGTCGGTATCAAGCAGATCCCGGAGAGAGTCACTGGACAGCTTTAAAGAACATTCTCAAGTACTTGCGAAGGTCTAAAGAGATGTTCTTGGTGTACGGTAACGGAAAACTCCAGGTGGAGTCCTTTACCGATTCGATCTTCCAAAGTGATAAGGACGACTCTAAGTCGCACTCGGGATTTGTCTTTACCCTCAATGGAGGGGCGGTATATTGGAAGAGTTCCAAACAGGATACCGTTGCAGACTCGACGATGGAGGCTGAATACATCGTTGCCAACGATGCTGCCAAAGAGGCAGTCTGGATCAAGAAGTTCATTAGTGAACTTAGTGTGGTTCCATCCATTGAACATCCAATACCTCTGTATTGCGATAACAATGGAGCTGTGGCGTTCGCCAAGGAACCCAGGTCCCATCAAAAGTCCAGACATATTCTGAGGCGGTATCACCTGATCAGGGAGATAGTTGATCGCCGGGAGATCGAGGTCAGGAGAGTAGATACGAAGGACAACACTGCAGATCCATTCACGAAGGCCATTCCCCAGATACGTTTGAGAGATTATTCGGGATGCTAGGTATGAGATACTACAGCAGCTGGCCTTAGTGCAAGTGGGAGATTGTTAGTTATGTATATGCCCTAGAGGCCATTGTTGTACATATGATGTATATTATAATGGATGCTTGGATATATATAGAGAGGACTTTCTTGCTCGTCATGATAGTATGCTATTTGGTTTCATTTTATCTCAACATGTTGACTTGTATTGGTTTACTGTTTTTCTCTCACATGTTGATAAAGCCCTTAGGATCTGTACTTGACTACTGGGACTATGATGAGATCATACTAGTGAGGCCATGGTAGTCGATGAGTACATCCTATAACTGTTCCTAGTCGAGGGTATATCGAGACAGGGCATCGATACACCAGAGTAGACTGGCGTATACGCATCTTGGCCCATATGATGGGCGATGGATGATCCCATATCCATCGGTGTTTGACATCAGAGATGGTGTACGGGTGCTCAGTGGAGACTGAGTACACTGGACGGACTCTCCGAGAACTCCTAGATGGTGATATACCACACGTCAGATGGTAGTTCTCCGGTGACACTGGTACAGGGTAGTCTGTAGACCCGAGATCGTCATAGAGTCTTGTGTAATTCCCACTGTGCTTTGATTTCCACCTTACCACGTCCAAGAGGGCATGCAAAACGGTGGCTTTTGGGTACAGTCCCGAATCACATGGAGGCAATAAGCAATAGGAGGGGATTCATCTTTCCCGGTATAGGGAGTTGATGTTGTGTTGTGTTCGATTGGCTATAACTGGAAGTCCCTGGCCAGGGATGATATAGAGATTTACTGGTAAGTGTTACCAGTAGTTTCTTAACCCGTTATGAGCCTCACATCGTCACGACTTATCGGTTACTGGGGTCTGACGTATATCGCCCCTAGACTTGATATGCGACATATCAGACGAAGAGACCGGACTGTATGGGAGTGTTACTGATTGGATTCACAGGAGAACGTACAGGCTAGCTTGTTGATCTTCTGATCGCTCAGTACCTGGGTGGCTGTTACGTTTAGCTGAACGCTTGCAGCTTGTGTGTGTTTGATATGATCATCACCTGCTACCGGCGTATTGACGATTCTTTAGAGTCCTATACAGAGGTTTCTTGGCTCAGGCAAAACGGAGTGAGGCACATATGTGATATGTGCAGGACCGAGGATAATGGGATACTAGATACCGTATTATATTCTCGCGATATTTAGATATGAACCGGATCATCAGATCAAGTGTTGATTCGATGAATCGGTACATGATATATTAGTCGGTTATATTCGATATAGCCGAATTGTCGGATCAAGTGTTGATTCGATGATTTAATGTATAATAATATATATGATATATTGTATTACATTATCTAATATTGGCTCGCTTTATTATTTCATTTTATCACCGGATAATACATTGATATATATGCGATATATATTAATTGTATTATTTTCTTTTGTTACAAATATGTAATATATATGTGATATATGTTATAGTAACATGATATGATTAATAATGAAACATGTTTAGTGATGATAAAAATAGATTAGGGTTTGATTAGGGTTAGCTTCTTCTTGTACCTTCTAGAAGCATTCCTTTTGTCATGAAGAAGATATTATGATAGATATTTTCTTATGACTCATTTCTTAACCCAGCCAAACCCTAGCCTTAGTTAACTCTCTACAAGGGTTATCCTTGTCATCATTAACCATGGTTGCATTATTATTGATATACTCTTATCATTATTCATCACAAAAGGATTATCTTATTATTCATCATCTTCTTCTCTCTTGAGCTTTGAGAAAGCTTACTTGATTTTCCTTTTGTGATGTTTTCATGTGAGATTTTGTTATAAAAAGATAGCATAAATACTACTCCATCATCCTC
The DNA here is from genome assembly GCA_030015575.1 of Agapanthus africanus. Lineage (NCBI taxonomy): Eukaryota > Viridiplantae > Streptophyta > Magnoliopsida > Asparagales > Amaryllidaceae > Agapanthus > Agapanthus africanus. Next base: position 64,196,095 of record JASDDO010000029.1, read on the forward strand.
ACCTAATCTAGCCCATTAGATTAGGGTGTTCACCTCATTAGAGTGAGAGAGCTTGGGTTATAGCAACTTCGACGAAGATCATCGGAGAAACGGAACATTACAAGCTAGCATAGATCGTTCGAGTCGTGGAGCCTCTCTTGAGTCCGGGAGATCGTGGATCGCGGCGAAGGGACTTCTACTCGGAGCTTATGAAGCGAAGGAGCGGACTACAAAGGTTGTAATCTCTCACACTTAGTAATAAAGTTGTTATCTTGCATGTTTAACCCTAATAATCTAGCTGTTAGTGTATATGCACTAGAGGCCATTACTGTATCATACTAGTTTGTATATTACTTAATGGATGCTTGGGATATTCACCTTTTATAGACAATCTTGCTCAATATAGTAGTATACTACTTGGTTTGTTTCTACTTTAATGTGTACATGTGTTTATTTTAGTATATCACCTATACACATTAGTGGAGCCCTTAGGATCTTTGCTTGATTATCAGCGTTGTGATGGCCGTCACACTAGTGGGGGCTGGGTAATTCACAAGCACATCCTTATGCAGGTCCCTAGTCGTAGGACTATCGAGACAGGGCATCGATGTAAGTCCATGTCACGCACCCCACGAACTTAGGGGGAGGCAGAATATATCAAAAATGATTATCAAAGTTTCATAACACGGACTTGAGCGCATGAATCGTTATCTAAACCATTGCTAACTATCTACTAGAGGTTTAACTACTCGGATACGAAGTTATACCTCACGTTACTTGTCCTTCGGGTCTTCATCACGGTCCTCCACTCCTCGTATGCTCCTTGGAACATCGGCACCTCAACGGCCTCCTCGAATCAAAGTAGAACCACCCGAAAGCTCCTACGCCAAGCTTAATCTCAAACTTGAGATAACTGGGTTGCTTAAAGTGCTAATCTAAGCTACCTAGGGGATATAGAGTGAGGTTATGGATGTATTAGTCTAGCTAACCCTTGATCTCAGCACATGAGAGGTTAGGGTTAGTGTTTGAAGAGAGAGAAGGTGAGAATGATAATGATAATGAAAAAGCTTCTCACTTGAATATATGAAACATAATGAATTATCAAATAAATGATTATTCACCATGCTTCATTAATTCAATATGAGTGATTCACTATGTGAGTCATTAAGCAATAAATGATGCATTAATGACATAGTGAATCACACAAATGAGTCACAAATTTCATTAATGCAATGCCACCTTACCCCCCCCAAGTCACCACTCTTCTAGAATCTTCCCGACAAATTACGAGAATGCCCCTCCAATCCGTGAAAACACGGAAAAACTTTAGACTGTATAAATCCAATAACCCGATACTAGAAACTGCCTTAAACCAAAGCCAGCTAGTAAAAACTGTCCGAAAAGTCATACGTGCGTAAACACACGTATGCGTCCGAACCCTTGTCGTAAAACTATAAGACCTCTATATCGTTTCGCCTGGAGCAGAGAAACTCTCTGTGTGGGACTCTAAAGACTCGACACTATACTGGCAGTGGGTTTAACCACAGACCGCAAGCGGCACTAGCTGTACGTAACGGTCCCCAGGTAGATGTCGATAAGAAGGCCGATGAAAAAAACCATCCGAACCCCTACTGAGCCTGATGTGACAATCTCCGTACAGTCCGGTCTGTTCGTCTAAGACTATTGCATATCAAGCCTAGGGGGCGGCAAGCGTCAGTCCCCTAATAGCTGTATAAGTCGTGTCGGAGCGAAGCCCATTACACCCTGAGAAGCTACTGGAACCTACCAGTATATCTCGCTTTCCCTGGCCAGAGACTTTGCATAATGGCTCTCTGACACAGCGCGATATCAACTCCCAAAACCGAGAGAGACGAATCCTATCTAACAGCCACTGCCTCCAAGTGCTCGGGACTGCACCCAACTGCTACCTGTTTGCACGACTCCTTTGAGCCGTGGTAGGGTAGCAATCTAAGAACAGTGGGACACACTCGAGGCGAAGTAGCAATGTCAAGTCTGCGGACTATGCTGTACTTATGTCACCTAGGAACTGTTAACTGACGATGGGTATAATACCAACCAATCAGTTCCCCGGCGAGTCTTGTCCGGTGTACCCGTAACCTAACGAGCACCTGTATACTATCTCTAGTACGATGTACTGATAGCTGTGGGATAGACCATCTCCCCAACTGGGATGAGAAGCGTACACACTTAGTCTACTCCGTAATATCGATGCCCTATCTCGATAATCCAACGACCAGGGACCTTTATAGGATGTTGCTTACAGACTACCCAGCCCCTACTAGTGTGACTGCCATCACGACGCTGGTAATCAAGCAAAGATCCTATGGGCGCTACTAATATGTATAAGTGATACGTAACAAGAAACATGTGCACATATTAAAGTAGACTCAAACCAAGTAGCATACTACCATGTTTAGCAAGACTGTTATATACAACTGTGAATATCCCAAGCTTCCATTAAGTAATATACAACCTAGTATGATACAATAATGGCCCCTAGGGCATATACACTAACAATCTTCCACTTGCACTAGGGCCATGAGCTGGCATATCGTAGACCTATCATCTCGAATAGCCTCTTGAACTGCGTCTGAGGAAGGGCCTTTGTGAATGGAGCAGCAACGTTATTCTCCGTCTCTACTCTCTTCACCTCGATCTCCCGGCGATCTACGATCTCCCTGATCAGGTGATACCGCCTTAAGATGTGTCTGGACTTCTGATGGGACCTGGGTTCCTTCGCTAAAGCTATAGCGCCGTTGTTGTCACAATACCGAGGTATTGGACCAACACTGGTAGGAACCACCTGAAGTTCTGTGAGGAACTTCTTCATCCCGACTGCTTCTTTTGCGGCATCGCAAGCAGCTATGTACTCTGCTTCCATCGTTGAGTCAGCAACGGTCTCCTATTTGGAACTCTTCCAACAGACCGCCCCTCCATTGAGGGTAAAGACATAACCCGATATGGATTTGGAGTCATCTTTGTCACTCCGGAAGCCGAAGTCGGCAAAGGCCTCCAACTGGAGGTCTTTTCCGCCATACATCAAGAACATCTCCTTAGTCCTCCTTAGATACTTGAGAATGTTCTTTACTGCTATCCAGTGATTCTCTCCTGGGTTTGCCTCATACCGGTTTACAACGCTCAATGCGTATGCTACATCTGGTCTGGTACATAACATCACATACATTATAGAGCTTACCGCAGAAGCGTAGGGTATAATCGACATGCGATCCCTTTCCAAATCAGTCTTGGGAGACATTTCTTAGGAGAGGGTGATTCTGTGACAAGCCGGTAGATTACCGCGCTTAGAATCATCCATTTTGAATCTCTTCACTATGGTGTCTATGTACCTGGACTGCGAAAGTCCCAACATCCTCTTTGATCTATCACGATAGATCCGGATCCCCAGAATGTAGGTGGCATCACCCAGGTCTTTCATGGAGAATTTATGTGACAAGAATCTTTTGACTGACTGTAACATAGGAATATCATTTCCTATTAGGAGAATGTCATCCACGTACAAGACGAGGAATACTACAACTCTCCCTACAATCTTACTGTATATGCAAGGTTCATCTGGATTTTTGATAAAGTCAAATTCTTTGACAGTATCATCAAAACAGATGTTCCAACTCCGCGATGCCTGCTTTAGTCCATAAATGGACTTAAGCAGCTTGCATACTTTACCGCTGCTCCCACTTATCTGATTTTCTAAAAACTCAGTTTCCAAGAAGCGAGCATTATGAGAAACAAAAATCTTTTGTTCCTCCGCGTAATAGAAATAATATCCTTTGGCGTTCTTTAGATATCCCACAAACTTATACTGTACTGATCGTGCCTCTAACTTGTCCGCATGCTGCTTCTTTAAAAAAGCTGGACATCCCCATATCTTAATATGTTTAAGATAGCGTTTCTTTCCATACCACATCTGATATGGTGAAGTAGGCACAGTCTTAGTTGGAACTTGGTTTAAAAGGTATGCTGCTGATTCTAGTGCATATCCCCAGAATGATAGGAAATGACATTCCTATGCTACATTTATTGCTTAATATGTTTAATGCATCATTTATTGCTTAATGACTCACATAGTGAGTCACTCATATTGAATTAATGAAGCATGGTGAATAATCATTTATTTGATAATTCATTATGTTTCATATATTCAAGTGAGAAGCTTTTTCATTATCATTATCATTCTCACCTTCTCTCTCCACAAGCTCACTCTCTCTTCAAACACTAACCCTAACCTCTCATGTGTTGAGATCAAGGGTTAGCTAGACTAATACATCCATAACCTCACTCTATATCCCCTAGGTAGCTTAGATTAGCACTTTAAGCAACCTAGTTATCTCAAGTTTGAGATTAAGCTTGGCGTAGGAGCTTTCGGGTGGATCATCTTTGATTCGAGGAGGCCGTTGAGTTGCCGATGTTCCAAGGAGCCTACGAGGAGAGGAGGACCGTGATGAAGACCCGAAGGACAAGTAACGTGAGGTATAACTTCGTATCCGAGTAGTTAAACCTCTAATAGATAGTTAGCAATGGTTTAGATAACGATTCATGCGCTCAAGTCCGTGTTACGAAGCTTTGATAATCGTTTTTCATATATTCCGTCTCCCCGCAAGTTCGTGGGGTGCGTGACATGGACTTACAGTGGTATCAGAGCCAACTAAACCATTGCTAGCTTGTTAGCAACTGATTAGAAGTTCGATCGACAGAAAAACACGAAAACAAAAATTCGAAACTCTAAGTTTCTGTTAATTTTAAAAGTGTCTGAAATTTTTTTTGACATACCTTAAAATTCACAGCAGGGAAAATAATGAATACTGGGAAAATACTAGCCAGTGACTCGGCAAAACGGCCGCGGATCCGCGGCACTAGAGTGCTTCTGCCGCTGATCCGCCGCAGAGTCAACGCCGAGTTGACTCGGAGTTTCATAGTAATTCATAATTTTTGGGTTTTTGTCTTCCTGTATGTTCTGTTTCTACCCAGGTTGTTAGTGTATATGCCCTAGAGGCCATTACTGTATCATACTAGTTTGTATATTACTTAATGGATGCTTGGGATATTCACCTTGTATATACAATCTTGCTCAAAATAGTAGTATGCTACTTGGTTTGTTTCTACTTCAATGTGTACATGTGTTTATTTTTGTATATCGCCTATACACATTAGTGGAGCCCTTAGGATCTTTGCTTGATTACCAGCTATGTGATGGCCGTCACACTAGTGGGGCTGAGTGATCTATAAGCACATCCTTATGCAGGTCCCTGGTCGCAGGACTATCGAGACAGGGCATCGATACTCCGGAGTAGACCAGCGCATGCGCTTCTCATCCCAGTGTGGGAGACGGTCTGTCCCACAGCCGTCAGTACGTCGTACTTGAGATAGTATGCGGGTGCTCGTTAGGTTACGGGTACACTGGACAGGACTCGTCGGGAACTGACTAGTTGGTATTATGCCTATCGTCAGTTATCAGTTCCCAGGTGACATGAGTACAGCTTAGTCCGCTGACTTGACACTGTCACTTCGACTCAAGTGTGTTCCCATTGTACTTTGATCACTACCCTACCACGGCTCAAAGGAGTCGTGCAAACAGGTAGTGGTTGGGTGCAGTCCCGAAGCACTTGGAGGCAGTGACGGTTAGACATGATTCGTCTCTCCCGGTATTGGGGGTTGACATCGCGCTGTGTCTAGGAGAGCCATTACACGAGTAGTCCCTGTCCAGGGCAAACGAGATATACTGGTAGGTTTCCAGTGTTATCTCAGGGTGTTTTGGGCTTCGCTCCGGCACGACTTGTACCGCTATTGGGGGTCTGACGTTTACCGCCCCCTAGGCCCGCCATGCGATGTATCAGACAAACAGACCGGACTGTACGGAGAATGTCACACTCAGGCTCAGTAGGAGTTCAGATGGGTTTCGCCTCGTCGGTCTTCTTGTCGGCATTACCTGGGGACCGTTACGCACAGCTAGTGCCGCTTGCGGTCTGTGGTTAAACCCACTGCCAGCGTAGTGTCGAGTCTTTAGAGTCCCACACAGAAAGCTTTTCGCCTTTAGGCAAAAGAGTAGAGGTCGCATGGTTTTGCGACAGGTCGCATGGTTTTGCGACAGGGTTCGGTCACATCCGTGCACTTGTGCACGTACAGTGTCCGGACAGTATACACTAGCGGGCTTTGGTTTAAGCCAGATCCTAGTATACCTTTTGGGATTGGATTTATCCAGTGTGCATTCGTGTTCCTCGGAACGCGGATGCGGGTGCGTATGCACAGTTGACAGGGAGACAGAGGCAGCGGATTCTCATTAGGGTTGTTGACAGTTGACCGTTGACTATTTGACTTTTTGTTCAACCCTAATGAGAATATGATATGTGATTAACTATTATATTAATTAAGTATTATGGTGACATGGTTGTGGAGGATTGACTTTGTTGACTTTGTTGACTTTTTGACTTTTTGTTGACTTGTTGACTTTTGTTGACTTGTTGACCGGTTGACTAGGCTTGAGTAGTTGACCATCATGATAACCATAGCCATCATTTCATGGCAAAGACTTTTGTTTGCTTGCTCATTTGTGTAAAATGAGTGCATGAAATGATATGGTTATGGTTGCTTCAACCATCACATAAGACTTTTTTTAGTATGATGAGTTATCATGACTTTGGATTATGAGAGGGTGAGAGACAAAAGAGTTGCTCATTCTTTCTTGCTCATTCTCTCTCTTGTTCTTGAGCTCTCTTGTTTTGCTCTCACCCTCTTGCTCTTTTTCCCTCTCTTTAATCTATGGTTCTCTTGTCTCATGAGTTGAGAATCAAGAACCATAGATAAAATCCCACACAAACTCTTCTCTACTCATTCTAGTTCACAAGGTTTAGCAAACCGAGTGAACTAGTTTCTTCAAAGAACGAAGAAGGAGCTAAAGGTTGGAGCTTTCAGGTGGATCTATCTTCGGCGTACGGAGACGACGGGAAGAAGCCAATCCGGACCACCATCGGAGCTTGAAGATGAAGGAGTTCAAGACAAGCAAGGTATAACCCCCTAACCGAGTAGCTAGAAACTCGTAGTTAGGTTGTTTAACCAAGATCCGGGTTTTAGGTCCATGTTACCACCTCCGTAAAAATCGTTTTTTACCAAATTCCGCATTCCCGAAAGTACCGGGAGAGGTAGCATGGACTTACACAGGTTACTTCAGTACAGGTTTGCTTTTGGGGTATACCCAGAATATGGTAATCGATCGATATTCTAAGATATTTGCTAATTGGATTTTTATCTGTAATGTTTAATGTGTTCGTAAACCTCCCCTAACTGCTAGTATGTCGGTTGGCAGGGGGTTGCACATTTCAGTAATGTTTACTGTTTGTGTATATGAACTGTATTGGACTGTTGTGATGATTAGCCGGGGTTTACAGATGGGTTTTATATTCATTCATTCAATGTAAATGTAATTTGATGTAATATTCTTTTGCGGGGCACATCCAGGTTGCGGTTGTAGCCACCATTGTATTATTTCTTTTTATTGTTTTTGCTCCTAGGACAGACCCAAGGTGGGGTGCACAAACTACCGGGTACGTCGAAGTGTTTAGTGGCCTACTCACGTTGTTGAGGGAGACCGCTTCACTACGGTTACTTGGCAGGTAGTTTGCCGTACCCGTAGGGGTCTAGGGTGGGGTAATGGCTATTCGTCACAACTGTGTAATCCGTCTTTTATTGCAGGCTCAAAGCAAATGCGGATTGCTAGTATATCCAATAAAGTTCATCTGTGATCTGGAATGCTTATTATTGCGTCTGACGAATGTACAATATCTATATATGATAGCTATTAGACGTCTCTTATGTTTTACACCCGCGCTAGCCCAGCCCCCGCTCTGTCGTTAGTTAAGTAACCTAACGGGTGATGACGGGACCCCTTGGCGAATGCGGATGGCATAAGAGGACGTGGTATTTTCGTTGTTTTCTGCAATGATAGGATAAATGATGGGACGCATTATTATAATGCAAAGAAAATAAACCAAAGTTAAGTCGTTGGAACAAATTTAAAAGAAACCACTCGGTTATTTTAAAAAAGATCAGAATTTTTAATTGCGGAGCTTTAACCACTCCTTTTAAAAAGTATCAGGTTCCTTCGATTATATCAAGTTCACTACGTTCACGGTTTTGCCAAAACCATTCTTAGCCCTCCGTCATTTCATTTGGGTTTTCAATAGTATTCAAGCTGTGTTTGTTTGGCCAAAGTCAAGGCACAGTGTTTGGTAGCTATTGGATATTTATATGTAGCATAGATAGATGCGTTGGTTTGGGACAGTCGTACTACCTTGTTTGGCCAAAGTCAAGGGTATGTACGGGTAGGTTCAAATTAACCAGGACAATGACGGGTAGAACTTGACATGTGACTTATGATTTGTTTGGCCAAAGTCAAGGTCATAAGAGCATGGGGAAAAAATCTACATCGGGAATTTCTAAAGAAACTGAAATTTGCAGACAGATGCATACCATTTTAGAGTTTGATGAGTGTTGGTAGGATTCCTTCAACATTATCATACGATGATATTTTGGATCCCGATCCTACTGTGAGTATATACTACTTATCAGGAGATTCGTCACTTAACGATCAATGCTATAAACCAAGTAGGTGCCTAGAAAGGTGTCAGCGGGGTTACGCCCCCAGAGAAAAGAGGTTATTTAATTAAGAAACTTCACGAAAGCGTTGGAAAACCTCCCTCGAAGTATCGACACTGACCTGGCTGAACGGTTAAGCAAGAATTGTATGGTGAGAATTGTCCTGGCTAATTCTTCTTTTATGGTTTGAGGAGGGATTCGAGAAACAGTGGGAGCCATCCTGTTTAGATAAATTAAAAACCAATCTAAACTTGCAACAGCATCATGCTAAAATGTTTTCTTCTCTCTCTCTTAATTGCAGCGACCTTGTGACCACACATAGGTTACATCTAGATAACAAATTGACTGAATCTGACTTATATGACTGGCAAAGGTCTGTCCAGATGTCCATTACCTATGACAAGCTTGACCACCCTATTACTACTCAAGATCCCGCCGTCCCAGGTCCAGTTTCCACTGTCGCGGATATGGATATCTGTCAGACAAGGGAAAAAGATAAAGCGAAAGCTAAGTGCCTCATGTTAGCTTCAGTTGATGGTGTATACAAGAAGCAGCACGAGAAGATGGACTTAGTTTCCATCTTTCTCCATAACAAAGATTTATGGAGAGCAATCTCATATCACAAGATATGAAACCTCGAATGAATTAATTCAAGCGAGGTTAGCTGACGGGTCATCTGTAGGGGACAATGTCCTTACAATGACTAGCTATATTGATGAGCTCACGGACCAAAAGACCACGTTGGGAAACAGGTCAGATACTGACTTGATTCTACAGTCTCTACCTTCTACCCTGAAGGAAACCAAGGAAGTAGAAGGAAAGAGAATGGCAAAAGTTTCGGGACTGGATATAGTAAAAGAGGGACGTTCCTATTGTTACAGGAATGAACATTGCGAAAATGATTGCAGGGCTTTTAAAGCTAGTAGCCAGGATATGAAGCATGTTGTTGCTTCAGCCTCAAGTGTATTTGTAATAGAGAACTGTATGTCAGTTAACCCTACTTCCTGGGTATTGGATACCGGGTCAGGATCTCACATCTGTAATTCATTACAAGCTCTGAGAAACCGTAGGGTTATCAGGATAGGTGATATGACCCTCACGGTTGCTAACGGAATGAGCATGGATGATGAATCTGTAGGGGAATATCATCTTGGACTGACAACTGGGGAGATATTGATTCTGCGTAACTGTTTTTATGTACCAGGTACAACTTGTAATATCATATCTGTATCCTTACTTTCTAAAGAAGGATATGATTTTACTTTTATAAGCGATGTGGTCCACATCCACCTAAATCAAGTTCTGATTGGGTCAGGTACATTAAATAACGGTATATACGTATTAAGTCAAGCTCAGGTTTTCAATGTCCAGAATACACTTAAAAGAAAGTTTCCAGACATGAATCAGGCTTTCTTATGGCATTGTAGACTAGGTCACATCAATGAAACACGATTAACTAAGTTACATAGAGAAGGATATTTGAATTCGTTCGAATATCAATCTTATGCTACTTGTGAATCTTGTCTCATGGGAAAGATGACAAAGACTCCGTTTACTGGACACGGAGTAAGAGCAAGCGAGCTCTTGGGACTCGTACACAGTGACGTGTGCGGTCCAATGTGTACACATGCGCGAGGTGGTTATTCCTAATTCATTACTTTTACGGATGATTTCTCTAGGTATGGATATATCTTCTTGATGAAGCATAAATCCGAGGCCTTTGAGAAATTCCAAGAATACAAGAATGAAGTGGAAAACCAAACCGGCAAAAGTATCAAGACACTGAGATCTGATCGAGGTGGTGAATACTTGAGTGCCGAGTTACTGGGTTACTTAAAAGAGAATGGAATTCTCTCTCAGCTTACTCCTCCATACACACCACAACACAACGGTGTATCGGAAAGGAGGAATCGAACCCTATTGGATATGGTTCGCTCCATGATAAGTAAGGCTGAGTTACCACGATCATTCTGAGGATATGCATTAGAATCAGCTGCATACCTTTTAAACCGAGTTCCAACTAAGACTGTGCCTACTTCACCATATCAGATGTGAACATCGCATGGCATCTACCTGGGGACCGTTACGTACAGCTAGTGCCATTTGCGGTCTGTGGTTAAACCCACTGCCAGCATAGTGTCGAGTCTTTAGAGTCCTACACAGAGGGTTATTCGCCTTTAGGCAAAATGAGTAGAGGTCACATGGTTTTGCGACAGGGTTCGTTCACATCCGCGAACTTGTGCACGTTTTGTGTCCGGACATCTTATACTAGCGTGTTTTGGTTTAAGCCGGATCCTAGTATATGATTTGGGATTGGTTTTATCTCATTGTATTCGTGTTCCTCGGAACACGGATACGGGTGTGTATGCACAGTTGACTGAGGCAGAGGACTTTCATTAGGGTTGATGACCTTTGTCATTTTCTTAACCCTAATGTTTATGTGTGAAATATGATTTATTAATACTAGTTAATTATAATTGTGCATGGTTAGGGTTGTTGACCATTTGACTATACTTGACTTGTTGACCTAGGTTGACAAGTTGACCATCATCATTTCATATGAAAGATGCTCTTTGATCCTTGCAAAAGTATTTAATGTGAAATGATAATGGTCATTTCTTGATTAACCATCACAATTATCTTTAGCTAATTATCTATTTTTCATAATTCACATACATGTGAGAAGGTTGCATTATTCTTCTCATTCTATCATTCTCATTCTCTCTCCTCCTCTTCCTCTCTCTCAAAACTCTCCCCTCTCATGAGTTAGAGAACCATTGTGCTTGAGATAAAACCCTCAAAAATACTCTGTACTCTTTCTAAGGTCCTAGGTTTAGCACACCAAGCACCTTAGTTACTTCTAGTTTGAGGTTGAAGCCAAAGGTAGAGGCCCTCGGGTGGATCTTTCTTCGGCAAGAGAAGGCGACGAGACGATCCGTTCTTTCACTCCAAGGAGCAAGAAGAGAAGGACTTGAAGACCTAGCTATAACCCCCTTTCCGAGTAGCTAACTCTTTTAGCTTTGGTAGTTAGTTTTGTTTAGCAAAGATCCCTCCTCTACATAGTCCATGTTGCCTAGTGTTGTAAAAATCCGATTTTTCATAACGTTTCCGCCTCTCCTCAAGCACCGGGGTGGGCAACGTGGACTTACAATATCTTTATTATAAAATTAAATATACATATTCTAGCTATGTAATAACTAGTATTTGATGTTTATTGAACCACTGGTGAAATTTCAAATTTTCTGAAAAAATTTCCGAAATTAATTATTTTAATATTATTTTAAGCCGTTACTAATACATTTAATTAGGGAAAATTATAAATTGGAATGGGTTGAAACAAATTTTGTGCATCATAACAAATTAAACAAAATTTTAGCACGTTGTTTTTGAAATGAAATGAAGCTGCCAAACGGTGTTAGAAAATATCAAAGAAAAAGGCTTAAATAGTGAAATTAGCGCAAATAGATATTGGGGTTTAACATTTATCATTTTTTTCCTTACCCACACTCACCCACACCCTCTCTCCCCTCTCCAAATCAGCAGCCCAAGTGCCCCCTCATTTTCCCCACTTGAATTGTTAAAATAAAAATCAAGAGAAGAGTAAAGAAAAAGGGGTTTAATAAAGAAAAAAGCTTGACTTTGTTGACTTTGACCATTCCTTATACCCACACCACTCTCTCTCTCTCTCCCCCTCCCCATTTTCAGCTGAGCACTCCCTCCTACTGCAGCAGCCCTCCCCCCTTTTTATTCATCTCATTTCACCTCAAAAAAATTCCAAAAAATGCTTAAAATTCAATCAAAAATCAAGCTAAAACTCAAATCTGAGTCCTACCCATTTCTCCTTAACCTATCAAGCATGGGTGAAAATTTTGCATTTTGGGGACAAGTTTCATGTTGATCTCAAGATAGTTGTGAGGTATAAATCTTGTTCTTTTATGAGTTGTTTGTTATTACTTCAAATTATGTTAATGAAGGGTTTAGTTTAGATTTTAAATTCCAAGTCCAAAATTCAAGATTAGGCTTTGTGAAATTGAAGTGAGGGTTTTGTTTTGGAGTTGAATGGTGATCAATTGTGCATGGTTATGTGATGTATTTTTGTATCTTAGGGCATGCAAAATGTAATCTTGTTGCTTAGTGCTAATTGTAACATTAAAATATCCAATTTAGTTTTATTTAAGCAAACTAGGTTTTAGCTTTTAGTTGCAAATGGGTGATTTAAAATATAATTAAGGTTTTGATGACTTTAAATGTAATCTTGTTGCTTAGTGCTAATTGTAATATTAAAATATCCAATTTAGTTTTATTTAAGCAAACTAGGTTTTAGTTTTTAGTTGCAAATGGGTGATTTAAAATATAATTAAGGTTTTGATGACTTTATTAATATTTTAATTTGTTATTTATCAACTTAGATCATGCGAAACCAAGCTTAATTGTTGAATTATGAATTTTGCTATAAAAGGTGTTAAAAATTGATATTTTTGCAAACTAGGATTTTGGAATTTATGCAAATTTATGAGAATAAATTATAAAAATGGTTTATATGACTTAGTTATGATATTTAGTGGATATTGTGGCCGTTAGATTTGTTTAAACATCGAGTTTTGTACTAAAACTGTTAATTTTGCTTGCTAGATTTTCGGAGAATAGCTTTTAAAGTGAGTTTGAGGTTTTTGTGAATTGCAACCTATTTCATATTATAATTAGTGTTTGTGAATGTGTAAATGGGTGTGTTTGGGTTTTTCTCGATGGTTTGACATTTGTACATCGACATTGAGTGGTTGGTTTGGCTATTCTTGCATGTGTAGGCGATAGGTTTTGACCTATGCGTGATACGCGTACCGCTTTGGTTTTCGTATACCGTTTCGACATCGGATTTAGTTTTTATGCGTTACGATACGTGGTGACATGCAGGTACCCCAGGTGTACTTCGAGACGACAAGTAAGCGCGTAGCGATGTCGGCACCGGTGAGTGCAGATCAGGTGAGTAGATTTATATCTACGGGGAGAAGTCGGGTGGATGGCGTATAGCACCCCCGCAGTTCGTGGTGATGTATACGGATACGCATACACACTTACATTTATTATAAGTTTTTTTGAGGTTATTGATGATAAATATGGATAGTTGGAGTGCTTGGATGATTTAGTGTCGCGAAACCCTAGAGTAGTGGTCACACCACACACATACACACACACCCATACTTGCATACATTCGTCTTTCATATGTGCTTATATGGGATTATGTAGTTATGTGCTCACATGTGTATGGGACCATGTGTTCACATACGGATTGAGGATGATACTTAGGATTGAGATGAGTCGATGAGATTCGAGTTGAGGTCGTGAGATCGGTGATATGGCAGGATTCGTACTTGAGGTACATCCTGATGTTATAGCGGATCTTTGGATGACAATGCCATGTGAATAGTGATATATATATAAAATGGTTGACATGTGATCGCGATATGAGATATGATATGATACGTTAAGATATCCATAATAGGTCGCATTGGGCGATATATACCTCTTTAAAATGATATGATGAATGTGTTATCGACCCGTACCCAGATTTGGGGATGCCATACGGCGGATTTACGTACGAGCTATATATTAATGATTGATCCGCACTCTTGACCTGGGATGTCTGATTATAGATATGGTATCGGATATGATATTATTGAGGCGGGATCACCGACTAATATATATACAGGTATGTATATGTATCGACTCGGGTGTTAGACGGTTTCCTTACCTGTAGTTCAGCGTCTTAGTTCAGCCGTATAGTTAATGTAGTTGTTAGACTAGATTAGACTCCTACCTATTTCAAAACTAACGGATCGTAGATATTTTAAAAGACGGGTCAAGGGATTCTACGGATATTTCAAAAGACGTATCTTTTCTTAAAAACACCGTAGCCCTTAATTTCAAAACACCGTGATTCGTGTTATTTCAAAAGGCACTATTGTAGGACTTATATTAGGGTAATGTAGATTAGTTAGCATTGTGTTTAGTATTTAGCTCCCGCTCATTATTGTTGTTCGCTCTGCATCGCATACTTATATTGTTATTTCATATTGGATTGTTGATATTATGCTGTTAGGACACCAGCACCATTACCGATGACGCGTATGTACCACGTACACTTACTTGCCGGCTTACACACATCTTCATCGGTAATTGCCATGTCACGAACACTTTAGAAAATACTATTTTATTGACATGGGTTGTTAGCTAATAGTTTAGACATGATATTAGTGTACTTGCCTTATATGCTAAATTTGACATTGTAGTTATTACTTGCTACTTCATGCATGTTATTATTCACTGTTATGCCGTATTCATGGATTTTTATGCCTACATTCGCTGTTTATATGCTATTGAGGATTTGGATTTTCCATGAGATTTTCTGGATTTGGGGGAAAACCGCAAAACTTATACAAACTTCTTCTCTCTCTTTTTATATAAAAAGTGCGGTTTTCCCATGATGTATGAGTCGTCCACCATGAGATTGCTGATGGATTTCGAGACCCGAGTTCGAGGAGTGGAGGAACCGTTTCGGGTACATGGTGGACCCGGTGCGGTACCCCGGGGTAAGAGGATCGCAGATGATGGCGTTGAGCCTGGCAGGGGAGCACTACCGACCGGTGATTTTACCCGACGCATCGGATATCCGGAGGATACCGTCGTGGTCTTGAGATGGATGGTAGGGACCGGTATGGACTGACGGCGCCCTAGATATTGAGATTTTGAGATATTGAGGTACTGAGATTGGATGATACAGGCCAGTCCGGATAGCCGGAGCCTAAGATTTTGAGACATTGAGATTTATGTTTTGTGTCGATACTAGACACTGTTTATGCTGATTTCATTTATGATACCTCATTTTAAAAACACAAAGGAAATCTCACCAAATTATGAAAGCAGTTTCTTTAGTACAAGTATTCTGTTTTCATGCATTCATACATCATCCATATGATATATTGCTACCTTAGGCACTGACATGGGCACATGAGATTACACTTGGTTTAGATATTTACCCTAGCCATTGTTATAGGCTGCTGGTTATATATTTGAGGATATATTATGATCATATGACCTAGGATTGCGTTGTTCATGCGATTTCTGTTCGTAGATGTTTTTCTACTCATGAGTTGGCAACTCACCCCCGTTGTGCCACAGTTTCTTGCAGGTATGCCGTACAGGTTTCATTACGGCTTTGCTGGCACTGCTTCTTTTCGGGTGACTTGCTAGTAGGTGGGTTTATTTGTATTGTACCCATCATTATATTTGTATATTATTATTCAGTTGTATCTAGAAGTTCCACCAACCAAACATTTATTTATTTTTGAGATAGAGACCAGTGATGTTATTCTTTCGACCTTAGAGTCGCGCGTTATATTTCTGTGGATTTCTTGTTGTTTTGAGTTTCCTTTTGAGTTTTAATCCTCGCACTTGGCGTTGTATATTATATTGCTTGTGTGGTTGTGACCGTCGATTGATGAAGAGCTAGCTCCCGCTTGGGGATGCCTTTTATTGATTTCGTATACTATTCATGTTGTATCCCGTTTGGGGGCCAGTATTTACAAAGGAGACTCTGCTGAAATTTTCATAAAATATTTGATGTTTTTAAAAACGCATAATTCGGCTTATGCTATTAAAACTACTTGATTTAAATTGGTTTTCCTTCACTCTACTACTTTTCTTGGTTTGGATTCTGGGTTTTCGGCTTACTTAGATTACGTACGCCTCGAGACGTTTCGTAGTTTAAGTGTCGGTCATGTTCCGTACTTTTGGGACGTGACACGTTCGTTTTTCATGTGTTTTACCGCACTGGGCATTTTTACGGACCTGACACGCTTGGGTTGGATTTTTGCGCATATGAGGCGCTTGATATTGGGTTTTGTGCGCATCGGATGTACTTGAGTGAGATTCTACTCGTGCATGTTGGATGCCTTTGATTTAGATTTTATCCGTGCATATTGATTTAGATTTCATTCGTGCATGACGGATGCACATGATTTGGATTTTCGCGCATGATTGAGCGCATGATTTGAGATGTGATTTTATGCACAACGGATGCACTCGATTGGGATTTTCATTCGTGCATGTTAGTTGCACTGGATAGAGATTTTCGTGCACTATAGATGCACTTGATGTTATTGTCGTGCACACCCGTTGCACTGTACAGATGCTTTCATGCAGACCCGTTGCGCTTAGTTTGGTTTTGTGCACATTCGTAGCACGTGTATTTGGTTTTGATTTCCGTACGCACCAGACGCACGTGATTATTGGATACGCCTTTTGTGCCTGATTTTGCTCTTGAGCGTGTTGTTTTCATGATAGGTATTATATTATACAGTGGCCGAACAGGACTGATATGAGGACATTACCAGAGTAGTTTGCATGCATTAAAAGTTTAACAAGAGGTTTTCAAAAAAGAGCTATAGTCTCGCTATTTCTTATGTGTCCGCCAGCGACACGAACGTTTATAAAGGAAAACCTTTTGGGATATTTCAAAACGGAGGAATGTATGATTTGAGCAAAAACATATATAAGTATATTTACTATTTTACAAATGAGCGTTCGTCACTTGTGCCGTGAGTTACGCATCACACGGCGATTTAGAAAAGATTTTTGCATGAGTTTCATTCAGTTTTTAGAAGATTTCCAAGGATGCGTACTATATACGTATTATAGTAATTGACTAGGGCATATTGGATTTCGGTAGTGGATTTCGAGATCTATATCTCCCTTGTAACTCCGATGATATGCGTGCAAATCTGATGATTTGCATGATGCTTGACGGAGTTCGATTTTGATTTTCGTACTCGTTTTTAGGCGCACATGATGCGCTGTGATATTTCTATATCTTCCGTGATTTTAGAGCCCAGTTGATTTGAGTTGATTATTGAAATGTTTTAGCATTTGGGGGTTTAAATTTAAATTTGGGGAACGAATTTATTTAAGGGGGGAAGATTGTAACATTTCAGAAAATATAAAATATTATTTTCGGAATTTAATATTAAAATAATATATTTCACGAAAACTACCTGATTTGCGAAATTGGGGTTTTCGTAAAATGGAATAAATATATACAAATATTTGTGAAATAATTGAAGATAAAAATGATTTATTCATTTAAAAATATATTTATCGGATTTGGCATTTTTATAAGTAATTATATGCAGTTTGGATAAAAATTGATTAGTGCACTAATAATCGCGATTATGCCAAATCCGTATTTCTACATTTTTATCATGGCTAGTGCACCATGACATGTTCCATTATGTTACTTATTGTTTCCCTTGTGTTTGTTCATTGCTTTTGGTTCTATTTTTGTAAGAAAGAAAATGAAGAGAGTGTATTATTGAGGAGAGAGAGAGAGAGGACCACATCATGACTTGGAGCATGCCATGAGAGAGAAAGAGAGTGAGAATAAGTGAGAGAGAGGGGGGTTGCCTAATTCATTTCCCCCATCATTTTTCTTCTCCTTCTTCATCTTCAAGCTCCATCTTCTACCCTCATGACCCATCTCAAAATCTTCACCAAAACCCTATACACCGTTCATTAAAGTTGATCTTCACCTCTCTACAAACCCATTGGACCTTTCAATGTTAGATTTTAGAGACTTTGGACATCTAGGGTTTTGCTTGGTTGCATCCATGAGGTATAATTCCTTTCATTTAGTTTAGTTTAAGTTTCCTAGCATTCTAGTTAGTTTAGAATTGGTTTAAGGTGTGGAATTGTGAACTTTGAAATTAAGGGTTTGGGTGTTTGTGTGGATTTGGTGATGTCTAGTGGCTGTTACAAGACTTGAGTGATGTTTTTACTGGCCTAGAATAGAGAATACAGACTTAGGAATCATCCCATGTCGGTTTTGTGAAGGTTTAGTGTGCCTACAGAGAATCTGGAGCAACCCGGGAAGTTTCTGAGAGAAACAAACAATACCATTGACCTAGGCTGAACACTAGGAGACCACCCTGACGAAACGAACGCCATCAGAGCAGAATGGGCCGATGAGGCCAGATTTTGAGGGAGTGTGGCCGGCCACTTGGTGGTGTTTGGTGTTGGAGTTGGTCCAGTAGCTCTCACACTCTATATACTATCCCATAGTACTGTTTGTTTATCCCCATTTTACCTAAGACTAAATCTTGGAGTGAATTCTTGAGTTGCTGTTTGGTATGGGGTTATGTTTTCCGTATTTTGGATTGCTTGGTTTTGATGTGCGATTTGTATTTGGTTATTGGGCGTTTGTATGCCAACAACAATGTTGTTTGCGTAGGCTATAGGTTCTAACCTATGAGCGCACCGTGTGCTGTATTGGTTTTCCGAACTCGATTTTAATAGCATTTGCGATTGTGTATTGATATTGTAGATACTTTCAAGTTGATTCCGAGATGACGGAGCATGGCGTCATCGACTTCGGTAAGCAAGGATCAAGGTTAGTAAATCTATATCTATGGGGAAAGTCGGGTGGATGGCGTATAGCACCTCCGCAAATTATAAATGGAAACCGATGTATAGGATATTGTCGTAGGAACCTAGAGCCAAGGAACAACACCCTTGCAACGCCCGAGCAAACCACCCTTTGAAAAAACATCTAAGTTTGCATTGGGAGCCACCATCTCTTAACGAAAAACGGTCTCACAGGCTTTTGTCGCCCTTATTGAGTAAGGATATGAATGATTGAATATATATATATATATATATATATATATATATATATATATTGAAATGTGAGATGAAAGCTTTAGGGATATGAAAAGTGGATGTGAATCACGACTTCTAGATATGTAGTTGCATTAGAATGGGTATGAGCTTTAGAGTAGCATGACATTGATGTATAAGGTAGAATGTATATATAAAATTGACTTGATGTAAGATGACTTAATGTGATGTAAAGAATATATGATGTGATATGATGACTTGATTGATATATCGGTATACGGATGCGAGTCGATAAGAGAGGAATGATACCTTTGCCGCTCCCCTGATATGAGATTGTTATGGATGTGACCTGGGATATAGGCATATATATAAAATGTTGTGAATCATAAGTGATAAGTCGTACGAGACGTTAGGTCCGTACCCTCATTGTCATATAGGTTGATAGGATCCCTAATTGTTAATACCGCCGTACGATGATTTACCGTACGTGATAAGTTTTATGATGATTGATCCATACCCTTGACTAAAGGATGCCATACGATGGATTATACCATACGTGATGTTGTGAGGCGGGTTGCTGATTGAGAGGTTCACCGACTCGGTCATGTTAGATACGTATACCTTATATTATTTAGCTGACGTTTTACGTATGCTACGTTCATGTCATTCTCATTGCATTCCATATACGTGTGATAGTACACCTACACCATTATCGATGATGCGTATGTTACACTTACACAGATTGGCCGGCTCACACACTTCGTCATCGATAATTTCTATGTCACTCACACAGTAGAATTGCTGCATCATGCTATTGTATTTCTATGCTCACATTATGATGATATGCACATGCTCACATCACTGTTCCATGTTGCATGATATACATATATGCTTACATTCTGTTATATGTCGCATACATTATCCTTTATAATTATACGCATCGAGATATGTGGTTTTCATGAGATTTCTGGATTTGAGAACCGTGGTGATTTCAAAAGAACGTATGTATTGTTTTAAAAACCCGGTTTCTCTTAATATGATATTTCGAGAAGTCCACCATGCGTTTTGTCGGTTCTGAGACGTGTGATATGTGAAACCCGATTCGAGGAGCGGTAGGCACCGTCTGCTGGTACATGGTGAACCCGGTGAGGTATCCCGGTGCAAGAAGACTCGTATTATTAGGCGGTGAGCCTGGCAGGAGAGCACTACCTACCAGTGATAGTATTTGGGCTCGGCGGCTATCCGGAGGATACCGACCGGAGTCGTGAGATGATTTGGGCCGATCCGGACTGACGGAGCCCGTGGGCCGATCTGGACCGATGGAGCCCGAGATATATGAGGATTTACGTGTCGATGTTGGACACGTGTTTCATGATGTTTCGAGTATCGATGTTGGACACTCAGGTTCCATGATTTTAATGTGTCGTTGCTGAACACACGTTGGTTGATATCCTCATATTTACATGCATATGTTTTATGATATTTACATTCATGATGTTGTTGTGTCATTGGTTGACACGTGGACGAGATCCACATGCATACATGCATTGATTATATGGTTGGATGATATCCACTTGAATATCCACTTGAGTATATTGTTGGCACATACGTAGATACGGTCACCCTAGATATCATAGTATTACCTTTATGCTATAGTTGACCTAGGAATAGTTGTTTATTCGATTTCTAGATGTTGATATTTTCTACTCACGAGTTGGCAACTCATCCCTGTTGTGCCACAGTTCTTGTAGGTTGACCGCATAGATCAGTAGCGGCATCGCTGGCATACAGCTGCATTTGGGGTGTTTTGCTTTGGTAGGTGGTACATGTTGGATCGTAACCTTCTTATATTTATTATTCATAGTGTATCTAGTCAACTCCATCAATCAAAAATTAGTATTTGTATAAATAGTAAGACTTAATGAGACTTGTGGTTGGGAGACAGAGAGCGAGGTTTAATGTTCGGTTGGTGGGTTTGATGTCTTGCTTTACATTATCTTTTTGGTGTTGATCTTTTCTGTTGGATGTTGTATACTTGTTTTATGACTTGCGTGGTTGTGAATCCGCTGATTGGCGAAGAGCTAGCTCCCGCTTGGGGATGCCTTTTATATTATCATGTGTATGTGGTTTTGGATCAAAATATACAAAGGAGGTGCTGCCCAAATTTTTAAAAGACGAAACATGTTTCAACTACTAAAACCTGTAAGATTACGGTAGCGCCCCGGCCGTCTATCCGAGGCCAAAATGTGGAAACGAAAACTTTTTCAAATTAGAAACCGGCGCTATCGTATGTTTAAAACCCGGATCGAACCATTAACCTATAAGCTAGCAACTAGAGAAGGGATAGAAAGGCTATACCGATCGATCCGTGTCCTTCGGTCTTTGGCCACCATCTCAAGGTCCTCGCGGTATCTCCGGTCTTAATCTCCTTGTCGGAAAGGGCACCACATCTACGAGCCTTTTTACGGTCTCCCGGTTCATCTGAAGCAACTCGGGCACGAAGTGTGTTAGCCGACGTGTCCAAGGTGTTGTAGAGAGTGTTTGTGATCACTTTGTCTCTTACATCCATTGCTTGGAAGGAGGTTGAAGGTGTTGCCATTAATGGAGGTTATGAGATAGAGGAAGAAGAAGGAGAAGTGGCTTTCTCTTCTTTTCTTTTCTTGTGTAGGAAGGATATGATAAAGAGAGAGAGTATGAGATGATCAATAATACAAGAGCAAAACTACAACCATATGGTTGCCTTTCTCTCTCTCTTTATCATTTCAACACAAATCATCACATTATGTGACACATGCACAAAGAAAGAGACCATGAGTCACCACTTGTGCATGTGTCACAATAAATGCTCCTTATCATGACATATAGCTCACAATTTCCATTTACAAACATTAATCCAAATGTTTGCAACAATAAAAAGATACGGCAACATCTAAAGTAAACTCGTGATGGATCACAAGGATACCCCTCACCTGTATATACATATCTGCACCCGCATTCCGACTGAACGCGAATGCGATGAGACTAAAGTAATCCAACAAATCTAATACTAGGATCCGGCTTAAACCAAAGCCCACTAGTATGATCCGTCCGATCATGATCCGTGCATTACTGCACGTATATGATCGGACCCTGCCATATATCATACGGCCTCTACAATGTTTCGCCCGAAACTTGAGAAACTGTCTGTGGGGGACTCTAAAGGCTCGTCAATACATTGGCTGTGGATTTAACCACTAGCACGTCAGAGGTACTAGCTGTACGTAATGGGCTACCAGGTATTGACCAAAAGTGAGGTCGATGAGCGAACTCATCCTGACACCCTATTGAGCCTGTCAGTGACAATATCCGTACAGTCCGGTCCGTTCGTCTGTGAGCATCGCATGGCGGGCCTAGGGGGTTGGTAAATGTCAGACCCCCAAAAGCAGTACAAGTCGTGTCGGAGTGTAGCCCAGAACAACCTGAGATACTACTGGAGTACCTACCTGTAAATCTCCTGCCTTGGCCAAGGACTTCGTGTAATGGCTCTCCTAGACACAGCGCGATCTCACCCCTAATACCGGGATAGACGAAACCCCTGCCGATCCTCTCACTGCCTCCATGTGGCTCGGGACTGTATCCAACTAAAACCTGTTTGCATGACTCCTTTGAGCCGTGGTAGGGTAATAATCAAAGCACAGTGGGAACTCACACGAGACAAATGACGATCTCACGTCGATGAACTAACCTGTACACATGTCACCAGGGAACTGCTATCTGACGTCAGGTATAATACCAACTAGCATGTTCCCGGCGAGTCCTGTCCGGTGTACTCATAACACAATGAGCACCTGTATACATATTAGGTGAACCAACCGACACCAATGCTTGTGAGACCGGCCACCGCCCCTCGTCGGGGCCTCGACTGTATACACTAGTCTACTAATGGAGTATCGATGCCCAGTCTCGAAACTCCCATGACTAGGGACCACTTTAAGGATGTGCTTATAGACCCCAGCTCCCACGTATATGATCGCCATCATACTGCTGGCAGTTAGGCAAAAATCCTAAGGGCTCTATCAACGTGTAATAGCGACCTGTAAGGTCACCTAAAGCAGTGCACGATGATAAAGATAAACCAGATAGCATACTATCATCTTGAGTAAGACTGTCCTACCGGTATAGGTCCTCCCTCAATCATTGCAATCACGTGCCTGCGATCCAATAATTGACTCTGAGGGCATTATATCCAACAATTTCCCACTTGCACTCAAGGCTAATTATTGCGATGTCGCATACTCACAGCCCGTGTGATACCGAACACCCAACTCCTCTACTAATCAGTCTCACAAAAACCATTTGTGAAACTATTGCGTTCGAGGAATAGCCTCAGTGAGTGGATCCGCCCTGATGTTTCTTTCTATGTCTCTCTTTATCTCATGTTCGCGGAGAAAGCCATCTCCCGAAATGAGCAATACCTGTCTAATAATATGTCTGGATATCTGATGGGACCTAGTTCATAAATGAACTCCAAATCCAAACTTCTTAGACTGTATCGTCAACTGAACTTAATCAGTATCCTGCGCCATACCTTCCTCAGTATCCGCTTGGACCACCTGTCCAAACTACTGCCCCTCGCCTGAGGGAAAACTACAACTCTGACAGCCACTCTGTCATCCAGGTCACCTTGGAAGCCTGGGATGATAACCGTCCCCGGAAAGAGGCTGTCGTTATCATATCCTTAGAACATCCACTTATGTTCTAAAACTGCTTCCGAACGTTTCTCCAGGATAGGATTAATATCAACTTATCGCATCTCGTGCAAAAACAATATCTTGTGTGGTACTTGACATCTCATGATTGACTGAATTGCCTAAGCAAGTGATCTGCCACTCATGCACATCCCCCTCCCCTTTAGTCTGTAAGACACGTTTAGAGAGGGTGACTCTATTACCTGCAGGTACACTACCATGCCAGGAGTCGTCCATTCTAAAACACCTTTATAATGCTGTCTAAGTACCCAGATTAGGAAACTACCCAAATCTAGATCTAAAACCATAGATCTAGTAACCAGAATATCTGATATAATATCCATTTCCCATGTGGAGAAACCACTGTGTTAAAAAAAAGTATAACCGATCGTAGTATAGGAATTTCACTTCCTACTCTGTGTATGTCATCCAAATACCAGGACATTACACCCTACTACCTTCTTAACAGATCCATCCCCTATTCTGATGAAGTCAAACCTATTACTGTCACATCAGAAATAGATGACCTATCTCCACTATATCTGCTTTAGTCTATAAATAGACATAAGCCACTTGTCCACTATGCTTCCGCTGCTCCCACTGACTACGACAACCCTCTGGCAGAATAATACACACGTACACTTCTAAAGCCAGTTCAGAACGACGCTATACTCAACCTCCTGCCGGGTCTCATAGCCTGGAACAACAGTAGTGTTAAGTCTGGGTAAACAAGAACCTCCCTGTCACTGTCTTTGAGCATACCGAAGTACCTCTCGAGTGCCTGAGGTTACCCACCACATCTGCGGAGTGGCCAATGGAATGTCAAACCAGATTGAATCTTTAGGTTCTTATCAAATTTTCAGTAATCGTTTGCGGTTCTGGAATCATTTCCAGTTCTACCATACTCCCACTACTGTTTTCTCAAAAAAACATTTTACTAAAACTGTGGCAAGTCAAGAACAATATCACTATCGATCTTTCAGATGGTAGAAAGTCAACTCTCGTCATAGCCCGGGTCAACCCACAAACAGCCATTACAGAAACGTGCCTTGAGTCATCCAGAGTCTGGTTTTAAGCATAAGCCAGACAACTCCCCGTACATTAACATTGTTAAGATTAAACTATTCTATATCCAATATAGAAACAGAGGCACTGATTTAATTGGAACCAGATTCAAATCATACAACTGTTTCCAGTGCATGTCAACTAAATGGAGAGAGGCCGATCAACATTACTCAACTTAGGAATACATCCAGATATGAGTAACTTGAAAGAAAAGCAAGTTCTCATAATCATTAATATTAACTGAATACCATACACAAGTATCTACATCTTCGATCACCTTGAAGAATCTTGATACTTGCAACGCCTGGTTCTCTACTTTATTCTTATACATATAACTTCTCAAAACTCAGACCTTGCATTTCTACGAAACACATGTCTAAGAACTAGAGAAGTCACAAGTAAACAGAATATAGTACAAGTACCAACCCCTCTGTCCTCATGGACACTGGACAATATACAATACTCTGTATAAGTCCCTTGAGTCTAATAACTCATTCCCTGTGTGTGGTAGTTTGAAAACTGTACTTATGGCTAAGAAGAATTACACCGCTGTTTAATGCTCCTTACCTAACCATCAACTGATATAAGTAAATATCACGGACATAATTTCAAAAAGTTATATCTCACTTTATAAAAATAAACGTACAGATATATCATTTTGAAATTGGTGCATATCAACGGATATTCAAAACCAAATATTTGCTGTCCGGCAAACTATCCCGGTGATCTCCTCAAATATCACCAATTACTACGAATCCCGATATAATGAGGATGATCACCCAATTCCCAATAACTTACTCCCACTCATCATCTGTAAAACCATATAGATGTGAGAATCATACCTGGTAAATACATACCCTGGAGCAAGGACTAATTGGGAAATCAGTTTTCTATTAACCATACACAGTAAAACTGAAACATGAAAATGTTTCGAAAGGGTATCCGGGTATTCCTAGTAATGCCTCTTCCATTATCAGATTCACAACTGTAACCGTATATTTCTTTGCCATCTCTCCAAATCCCTTTATATGTCTTTAGTCATTACCTTCTGTACACTTTCTTAGGCTAAATGGTTTTCTTCCTTCCCTACCGTTCGGCACCAGCCTATGGTTTGGAAGAAGACTATCTAATAAGCATAATGGGTGTACTGTCCTAATCCTAGGAGCACTCGCAACGCGAGAGAAGTTACAGATAAAAGACAACTGAATAAACCTTATTCCTATTTCTCCTGAACCAGAATCCATCCCCGAACTGGAACAAGTTTCTTCGAGTTCGTATATAACCATACGATGGAGTATCCAAATAACTGTGGATCTTCGTAGTGATACGGAGTGTTCTGGAGAAATACAAAGGTCAAGTAGGAGTGGCGAAGAAATACTTGGTTTGGTCGTGAATACCAGTCGCAGTTTACTTTGCCCTCTTGCTAATCCCTTTATTTGTCTTAACTTAATACCTTATGTACACCTTTTAGGCTAAATGGTTTTTTTCATTCCCTACCGTTCGACACCTGCCTATGGTTTGGAAGAAGACTATCCAATAAGCGTAATATGTGTACTGTCCTAATCCAAGGAGCACTCGCAACCTGAGAGAAGGTAAAAGGAAAAGACAGCTGAATAGTCCTATTCATTTTCTCCAGAACCGGAAACCATCCTCGAATCTGGAACAAGCTCCTTCGAGTTCGTATATAACCATATGATGGTTTTATCCAATAGAAGTGGATGTTCGTAGTAATACGGGGTGTTCTGGAGAAAAGGGTAAATGTAGGAGTGGCAATGAGGTATGCAACTCTGACAATCCAAAAGCCAGTCTTTTAAGAAGGTTCGGTTAACTTGGTCCCTGAGTCATAGTCAAGGGTCGGGCCATGGTCGCTGCCAAAGAGAGAGAGAATAGAAACACTCAGCGTGCACTCTAACCAAGATCAGAATGGTTATCAATTTTTCTAATCAGGAAACCTCCCACTGTAACCTCAAATTCTCCTCCAAACCTGAAAGAAAAATTAGTCGGGATCACCCGAGGAGTAAACCAACTCATTAGTGGGGATCGGGATCCAACTATCATCGCATGATAATGTGATGGAATCCACTCACATTATCACACTCCAGAAGGTATGCGCATGCCCGGCAAGTTTCAGTTTCTTTAGAAACCCCCGATACATGTTTTTACCCCTAGGACCCAAGTGACCTTGACAATACCAACATATCAAAGAGTCCTAGTCAAGTTCAACCCATCATTATCTTGATTGCGTTAAACCCACCCATACGAGTCCTTGACAATGCCAACATAACCGTACGACTGTCCTAACCAATCCACATATCCATGCGGCAGAAAAGCATTACATAGCTACCGAACACTACGCCTCGGCAATGCACGCCATACGTAGCATGAATACTAAGCAATACTAATCTGAAATGACGAAGGGCTACGGCAGGTTTTTGGCGAAAAACCTTTAACGTTATGAACTTGATATCGTTGAAGGAACCGGATAGATTTTTATAAATATAGTGGTGAAAAACTTTGCTAAAGAGGTCACTCCCGGTGAAAGGATCTTGGCACTTTCCCCGTAGAATGAGGTGCAGGATATTCCAACCGAATACCATGATGCAAAGCAAAAGGCAATCGGCTATAGTGAAGTTATTACCCTGACGCAAACTTCGGTCCAAGGGGTCACTCCCGGTGAAGGGATCTCGGCCCTTGCCCCGTCGACTGAAGTGCTGGATATTCATACCCGAATACCACTGTGCAAAACAAAAGAGAACGTCCTTGCAATAACAGCTTTTTTTTGAAAAATGTTCTAAACACATCAGAATAGGTTTGTTTAGCTTGCATTGATCCGAATCAATGCAGTCCCATCAATTAATCACACCACAAAAGAACGAAAATATGATGTACGTATATGCCATCCGCATTCGCCACTGGGTCCCGTCATCACCCGTTAGGTTACTTAACTAACGACAGAGCGGGGACTGGACTAGAGCAGGTGTAAAACATATACAACATCTACTAGATATATATCAATATATAATAATCGCTTAAGGCGTGATAAAATGCAACATCACAGAAATGTAATAAGCATCACAACAATACAGATAATCTAGGATCCCCGGGTTTCATAGAGCCGCTACTGAAACCCGACGTTCCCCTGGTCGTGTGGATAGCTTGTGCAATGAAATCCTAGAGCCCTACGGGCACGACAAGTTACCCGCCAAAACCTGAAGCGAGGCAGCCGCCTTCAACAAAGTGAATGGACCACCCAGCACTTCACAGAATCCGGTAACTTGAGCACCCCTTTTTGGGTCAACCTGTACCCCCTACGAGTGCGGTGAATAGCCCGCCGGTTCTAGAGTGAAGCCCCCTCCGTCTCAAAGCCTTGAGATGCGGGACCGTTGCCCTCTAGAACCCGGCTATCCGTGCACCCCACCTTGGGGTAATCCTAGTACAGAAAGTAAAATATACAACGGGTAAATCGACCTCAGCCCGGTCGTGCCCCAAAAGAATAATATACAAACAGGCAGTGACGGCAGTCCACATGTCGGACGCTCGCCCCGCAATATCAAATGTACAAATATAACCAAACTGTACTACCATTGCATCCAGGTTATCCACCACGACAAATCCGCAACATCACAGCACAACACAGAACATCAACGTGAATGTCACGTTCGCAAATCCGTCTAAAAGAACTATAGCAATTAGACAGGATTTACCGATCAAATGACATTCACGGTCGCAGATATAATGTAAATACTATGAACTAACATATTTAAATTTTCGATCGACAAAATTTCCCGAAGTGGGCCCCAAGCACAATACCCAGTACTCAAACAAATCTGGGCCCAAAACAAAATTACCAGAAATCCCAATTCCAAGTCAGAGACCACCTCAGAAAATTTGGTGCACTGTGGCTACATGACTGCGGTGGAACCGTAGACAACGCGTGGGTACGGCCGCGGTTCCGCGGCGCTACAGTGGGTTCAGCCCACCAAATTTTCTCAGTTTTCTTAGAAAACCCTGCACGTATTTCTACAATACTCAAAATAATTTTTCGACGACAAAAAATTTCGACAGAAAGTGCACTTTTTGAAATCGCGGTTTTTGAAAATTCGGCCGATCGAAATTCTAAACACGTTAGAGCAAGCTAGAAAAGGTTAATGGCGTGGCTCTGATACCATGTAAGACTACGGTAACGTTCCGGCCGTCTATCCTAGGCCAAAATGCGGAAATGAAAACTTTTTCAAATTAGAAACCGGCGCTATCGTATGCTTAAAACCCGGATCGAACCATTAACCTATAAGCTAGCAACTAGAGAAGGGATATAAAGGCTATACCGATCGATCCGTGTCCTTCGGTCTTTGGCCACCATCCCAAGCTCCTCGCGGCATCTCCGGTCATGATCTCCTCGTCGGAAAGGGCACCACATCTACGAGTCTTTTTACGGTCTCCCGCTTCATCCAAAGCAACTCGGGCACGAAGTGTGCTATCCGACGTGTCTAAGGTGTTGTAGAGAATGTTTGTGATCACTTTGTCTCTTGCATCCATTGCTTGGATGGAGGTTGAAGGAGTTTCCATTGTTAGTTATATGTATGCCCTAGAGGCCATTACTGTACATACGATGTATATTGTATTCGATGCTTGGACATATATAGGGAGGACTTTCTTGCTCGACATGATAGTATGCTATCTGGTTATACTTTATCTTAACATGTACTCTGTATGTCTCTATGTTACATGTTGATAAAGCCCTTAGGATGAGTACTTGACTACCAGAACTATGATGCGGATCATACTAGTAGGGACAGTGTAGTCGCCAAGTACATCCTTCAAATGTTCCTAGTCGTGGGAGTACCGAGACAGGGCATCGATACTCCAGAGTAGACTAGCGTATGCGCTTCTTGACCAATATGATGGGCGATGGATGATCTCATATCCATTGGTGTTTGACATCAGAGAAGGTATATGGGTGCTCAGTGGAGACTGGGTACACTGGACGGACTCGCCGAGAACTCCCAGATGGTATTATACCTCACGTTAGATGGCAGTTCTCTGGTGACACTGGTACAGGTTAGTCTGTAGACCCGAAATCGTCATAGAGTCTTGGGTGATTCCCACTGTGCTTTGATTTCCACCTTACCACGTCCATTAGGGCGTGAAAAACGGTGGCTTTTGGGTACAGTCCCGAATAACATGGAGGCAATGAGCGATAGGAGGGGATTCGTCTATCCCGGTATAGGGAGTTGATGTTGCGCTATGTTCGATTGGTTATAACTGGAAATCCCTAGCCAGGGTTGCTGAGATTTACTGGTAAGTGTTATCAGTAGTTTCTCGAACTGTTATAGACCTCGTATCGACACGACTTATCAAGCTACTGAGGTCTGACGTTTACCACCCCTAGGCGAGATATGCGACATATCAGACGAAGAGAGTGGACTGTACGGTAGTGTTACTGATTGGATTCGCAGAAGAATGTACAGGCTTGCTTGTTGCTCTTCTGATCGCTCAATACCTGGGTGGCTGTTACATTTAGCTGACCGCTTGCAGCTTGTGGGTGTTTGATATGATCATCACCTACTGTCGGCGTATTGACGATTCTTTAGAGTCCTACACAGAGGTTTCTTGGCTCAGGCAAAACGGAGTAGGAGCACATATATGATATGTACGGGACCGAGAACAATAAGTGTATGTGATATTGTATTAGATTCTCATGATATGAGATATCGGCCGGGTATATGTGATATAGCCGGGCCATCGGATCAATTGTTGATTCGATGAACTGACACAGTTTATATTAGTCGGTTATTTATGAAATAGCCGGATTATCGGATCAAGTGTTGATTCGATAATTTAATGTATAATTATATATTTGATATATTAAATTACATTAACTAATATAATCTCACTAAAAGATTCTTTTTCCCACTCAGGTAATACATTGATATATATGCGATATATCTTAATTTTATCATTTTATTTTGTTACAATAAATATTATATATGTTATTTATAATATTGTAACATGTTAGGGTTATTAATGCAACATGATTAGTGGAGATTAAACATGGTTAAGATTTGATTTGGGTTAAGCTTTTCTAGAAGTTTCTAGAAGCTTTGCTTTTTGTTTTTGCAAAGATATTTTGTAAAGATATTTAGTTATCATATTTATTAACCCAACTCAACCCTTGACCATTGTTGATTCTCTACATGGGTTAAGTTATCATACTTAACCCATAATTGCATTTCTAACCTCTCCACAATTTATTATTCATCATAAAAGAAATAGTTCTTCTTCTTCCTTCTTCTTTTGGATGGAAAAGCTTATTAGCTTTTTCATTAGTGATGATTTTGAGTGAGAAATAGAAAACAAATGAGAGCTAAAATCCTACTTCATCATCCTAATCTATTCTAGCCATTTAGATTAGGGTGTTCACTTCATTTGTGAGTGAGAGCTTGTATTAAAGAAACTTCAAGGTAGATCATCTTTGTTATCGAAGATCGGAAGCAAGTTTGCATCATTCTCTTCGTGGAGCCTCTCTAGAGTCCGGGTACATGATGATCGTTGCGAAGGGACCTCAACACGGAGCTTATGAAGCGAAGGACTGGACTACAAAGGTTTTAATCCCAAACTCATAGATGTTAAAGTGTTTAACATGCTTTGTTTCGCCTAATCTCTAGTTTAAAGATCTTGGTTAGGGTTTTTCGGGACGTCTAAATTTTAAATCGGGCATGGTTGATGCCTTGCAGACCCTTGTGAGAGTTCCTAGTAACCCTACGGTGGTATCAGAGCCAAGATAGAGCTTTAGACAAAGTCTAGATGAAGTTTAAAGTCCGATTGAACTCTGAATACCCGTAAAATCCTAGTTTCTGCAAATTTTTTCAAAAGTTGACAGTTTTCATATTAAAAATGCTCAGAAAATTAAGCAGGGAAATATAAGAATTACTGTGAAGTACGGATCACCAAATCCCTCACGTGACCGCGGAACCGCGGCCAAACCACGCGTTTGGCGGCGATTCCGTGGCCAATAATTGGAGTTGGGGCCCACTACTTCAGGAATATATTCCTGGGTCCTTTTTGATAGTTCTGGGAATTTTTAATTCTACTCAAGTGTTGTGTTTTCTGGGTTGTATTGGGAACTCGTTGATTCGATCGAAAAGTATAACTTCGTTTAGTTTGTCCGGGTATTTTTTAGAACATGTTAAAATATTCGAATGGATATCAATAACTCACTTTTTCCCCTGCCGGAAAATTTCCAAGTGTTGGATTTTTCCGTAGTTTAAGAACATTCATAGTCGTGGAGGTAACGCGGTGGACCCTCTAGAAGAACACAAACCATAACTCGATTATGTGACCGTCTGAACCGCCTCTAAATCTTAGGGTTTGGGGCAGTACGGCGTTGCCACATGTGAGGCGTTGGTTTGACCCTTCTACGGCTGGACTATTGGTATTGTGGCATGTGATGGATACTTTTTTTTGTACTCCGCTCAAGTGTTGAGCAATTTGGGAAATCATGGGTGTTTGATCATTCGATCAGAAAGTTTAACATTGTCTATTTATGTAACACCCGAGCCCAATACTACTATTTTCAGTTACTGTTTGAGTATAATGTTGTACTCATTTCATTTAACTTGCTTGTTTGTTGCTTACTGTAAAATTTACCCGGCAAAGTCATTTCTACATATAACAAATTTTGGCATCTAAAATAAAATTGAAAATATTCATCTTGGCCTACTTGACACCCCTAGCCTCGTGGTAGCGTCCGTGCATTGTGTTCTCGTCCCGTTCAGTGAAACGGGCGAGTTTGGATGGCTACGTGCACGTGCGTGTGTCCGTTTTGGGGGTTTGCTTTTTAATCATAAAACACTTAATTTTAAAATTTGGATCCTGCTTAAAATCCTATTATTTCAATTTCAAATTTTTGCACTCGACCCGGGCGCGATTTGGAATGTTTTATTTGGCGCCAAAATCCCAAATTTTAATATTATTAAAACCATCGCATATATTTTTCTAACTAACCGGATATCTTACTGTTCGTTACCTATCTTTTAAATTTTTAAGTTAACCACATAATATTTTTACAATCTTTTATATCCTTCTCAATTTATTCTCTCAGCCAATCGCAACCTCCCCTTTAACCCCATAGGCCCCACTTTCCCTCTCTCCCTCTTCTCTCTCTCCACTTTTTCTCTCTCTATCTCCCCCTCATATATTCTCTCGTACTTCTCTTTATCATTCTTTCTCTTCTTACTTCATGTCTCGTTTCTCATTTTTTTTAACTGTTCTTTTGTTGCCGGAATTCCGTCGTGCCGGTGACGTTTCTCGACGTTCCAGCGAGGTACCCCGACCCGTGTGGTTTCTTTGTTCGTCGTTTGGGTTCATTCCGTGAACCGTACGCCCGTCACGAGTTTTCCCCGCCGACGGTTAACGTTCCGTTTTCCCGATTCGCGACCCATCGAGGCAAGTTAATCTTGCTACATGCTATATAATTCATTTTATACCTATTTAAATAAATACCATACCTATAGTTTAAATCTAGTGCCCCATGTTTAATTTTATAACGTTTCGATGTTCCGTTTGCATCCGTTTATATCATATTAAATCTAGATCATGAAAACTTTTCTTGTGACATACTAGATTACATTATACTGCATCCATATCAATTAAAATATACATCGTCGTAATATTTCTTCTTATTATCTTTAATTAGTTTATAATCTGCATTTTATGATATTATATATATTTAAAATATTATAGTTTACACATGAAACGTCGTTGAAAAAGCGGATACGACAAATCTGAAATTTACTGTACACCTTACCGTATAAAATTCATTATAAATCATAGAAAAATCATTATTATACGTTCTTTAATTCGTTACGAAGATAACTCAGAATACTATAACTATATGAAATATTTAATTGCAAAATAAATTATTTAAATAACGTAAAATGCAAATGAAAATGTCTCCAAACTGCTGTCCAGGAAAAATCCAGCAGCAAACTTCAAATTCGATTGTTCATAACTTTTTGTAGGGAAAACCTGAGATGC
The DNA here is from genome assembly GCA_030015575.1 of Agapanthus africanus. Classification (NCBI taxonomy): domain Eukaryota; kingdom Viridiplantae; phylum Streptophyta; class Magnoliopsida; order Asparagales; family Amaryllidaceae; genus Agapanthus; species Agapanthus africanus. The sequence goes on from JASDDO010000029.1 coordinate 64,230,195, forward strand.
TTATACTTATAAAACTGAAACCCTTATTGAATTATCTTTGTTTTGGTATAAGACACGTCCCTTTTGGAGAACGTTTGTTATTTTTAAGCTGTTTTACAAATTAGGGTGACGCTGAATTTCTGAACGGAACTTTCTTGTGCATGGTTAATCAATACCACTTTTTTTTAGTTATTAATCACTTTGAATATGCTATCCATATTAATATTATTATATCAATATTTATATCACATATTGCTTAGTTGTACATCCCACATTACCATTTTATAGTTTTATTACTTTTCGGATACCCGTTTGCATCCATCACATTTAAGATACATATAATTGCATCCATAGATCACATTACTACATAATAATGTGATATTAACGCTCCATGTTTAATAAATTGCATCCTAATTAATATTGGAACTATAAATGTAACCCTAATCGATAACAGTGCATCCATGTCCTTGAAATTATATCTATTTGCATATCATATTACATGTTCCAGTTTATTGTTCTGATAGTACTCATGCTTGTTTATTTATACACATGCTTATGCTAGTTTGATTATGAGCACCCACATGACATCTTGTGCTTCCTGACATAACCTGTTACACTTCCTACTATACCTGACATGGTACCGTGTACTGTTGACTTGACCTGATGTACCATGACTCGACCCGTTACCTGATCTTGTGTCTAATGCCAACAAACCTGACATGTAGTCCTCATGGACCGTTCCTGTTGTCTATCCAGACAAACCTGCTTTTACCTGATCCTGTGTTGGCATTAGTCCTTGATAACTGAATACCTGACTTGACATACACAACTTGGGGGTATGGGGAAATCAAAAGTGTAAACTAAAGTGTAACTTAAAAGGGTATTGCTTGATCCGTGGTCCCGGGGGGTAACGGGACAGAGCCATTCGTGACTCTTACATTTTCCTGATCCGTGGTCCCGGGGGGTAACGGGACAGAACCACTATTGGTTCACATATTCCTGATCCGTGGTCCCGGGGGGTAACGGGACATATCCTTTGAGTTACATGGAGGATTACTCAAATTGATTTCAAAGACTTTAGAATAGAAAACCTGATAGAACAGTTTAGTTACCCACTGCACGCTACCCTGTACTGGTATGATTCATATTATTGTTATTCTTGCTGTATTCATGTTTATATTACATTGCCTGCTACACTGTTCATATTATATTACTTGATGACATGACGCGCTGACGTCTGGGTTTTGCATGGCCCAGATTCCGTACAGCTGTTGCAGTCCGAGCAGGAGTACTTCAGCCAGCAGGCTGAGCTGTGAGTTCAGTAGTAGTTAGTTTTATTTCCTGCATTTATTTCCTGATGTGAGCCCGTATTATGGGACACACTTTTCAGTTATTTGTATTGGATCATTTGCTTCCGCATTTATTTATTATTGACTCCTGTTATTCTGGATTATGTACATGTTTTAGATAGTTTTATCTTGTTCTTGATATCTCTACAGCCGTAATGTGACTGTGGATGGATACTTCCTACCCACAGGTAGCATGGTTGGCTATGTCACATGCCCAATCTAGCGTACTCTGGGAAGCGGGGCGTGACAATTTATCTGGAATGTGATACAATATTTGGAATCCACAAGTAGTTATGAGATAACTAATTTGAATGTTATAAATCTAGCAGTTCAGTCTTAGATGATCGGTTGCCACGGGATTTTGATGTGATCAAAAGTCAGTCGCAATCATGTAGCGTACGCGGATACTCGCCGGGTAAACTTAATAGACAGCCACGCCCCATAGCCCCGACAAAGTGACTGTAGGAGAACCCCGTCGCCAAAAGCATCCGTTCGGGTGCTCGCAGCAACGGTGTTCCGCCTCAGTGCAGTTCGTCGACGGCATCGGGGGTGCAGCCGTCTACTAAAGTTTGCGACGAGCATTCGATCAGGATGTCGCGAATCTTGTTGAATTGCCCGACTTGATATTGAAAATAGTTTTCGATAATGAGACTAAAATGCGTGGTTTATAATTATTAGGCATGCGATGTCTAAGGAATTCATTTGGTTAGGCATGCGATGTCTAAGGAGGTTGCGGATTCCAACTGTTGTAGTTTTACACTTTTTTTTCTGCGACCGTAAGTGTAATATGTGGTGTATCGCCGGTTTCGTTGCTATACATCAACGACAATTGGGATACGCATATTTACTTACGTTGATGATATGTGATATTATGTGTTGTTGTGATATGTTGTATTGGATCGTCGCGTTCTGAATAGCCGGGATTTTATGTGAGATGAGAGTTTTTCTTTTTTCATGGTGAGTTCCTAGGCACTCTTACAAGGGTTAATAAGGCATCAACCATGCCCGAATAAAAATTTAGACGTGCCGAACAACCCAAAGCCGGGATCTTTGCTAGATAATTAGGGTTACACATGCAAGTAAACATCTCTACAACTAAAAGTGAGGGATTACAACCTTTGTAGTCCGCTCCTTCGCTTCATAAGCTCCGAGTAGAAGTCCTTTTGCCGTGATCCACGATCTCCCGGACTCAAGAGAGGCTCCACAATTCAAACGATCCATGCTAGTTTGTAGTCTTCCTTTTCTCCGATGATCTACCTCGAAGTTTCTATAACTCAAGCTCTCTCTCTAATGAGGTGAACACCCTAATCTAATTGACTAGATTAGATGAGGATGATGGAGTAGTATTTATGCTTTCTTTATATATCAAATTCTCACACAAAATCATCACATAAAGAAAACCTAGAAAGCTTTCTGAAAGCTCAAGGAAGAAGAAGAGAAGGAAATTCCTTTTGTGATGAATAATGAAAAAATTCAAGTGATAATTACAAATGCAACCATGGTTTAATATTAGAAGGCTAACCCATGTAGAGACTTAACCTGGGGTGAAGGGTTTGGGTTGGGTTAACAACGACTCCACAAAGTTACAAAGAGAAAAGATAAAGTCAAAGCTTCATGAAGCTTCATGAAAACTCATGAAAAAGCTAACCCAAATGCTAACCCTAATCCAAACCCTAACTAGGTTAAACTCAACAAATCAAGTTTCATTAGTAATCATAACATGTTACAATATTATTTATAACATATATAATATATTTAATGTAACAAAAGTAAATAATACAATTAACATATATCGTATATATATCAATGTATTACCCGGTGAGAAAATGAATCAATAAAGCGAGCCAATATTAGATAATGTAAAGTAATATATCACATATATAATTATACATTAAATTATCGAATCAACACTTGATCCGACAATCCGGCTATATCGAATATAACCGACCAATATATCATGTACCGATTCATCGAATCAACACTTGATCCGATTACCCGGCTCATATCAAAATATCGCGAGAATATAATACGGTATCCCATACCGCATTATCCTCGGTCCTGTACATATCACATATGTGTCCTTACTCCGTTTTGCCTGAGTCAAGAAACCTCTGTGTAGGACTCTAAAAAATCTTCAATACGCCGGTAGCAGGTGATGATCATATCAAACACCCACAAGCTGCAAGCGGTCAGCTAAACGTAACAGCCACCCAGGTATTGAACGATCAGAAGATCAACAAGCAAGCCTGTACATTCTCATATGAATCCAATCAGTAATACACCCGTACAGTCCGGTCTCTTCGTCTGATATGTTGCATATCTAGTCTAGGGGTGGTATACGTCAGACCCCAGTAACCGATAAGTCATGTCGATATAAGGCTCATAACGGGTCGAGAAACTACTGATAACTCTTACCAGCAGCACTCCATATCAGCCCTGGCCAGGGACTTCCAGTTATAGCCAATCGAACACAGCACAACATCAACTCCCAATACCGGGAGAGACGAAACCCCTACTATCGCTCATTGCCTCCATGTCATTCGGGACTGTACCCAAAAGCCATCGTTTTGCACTCCCTCTTCGACGTGGTATGATGGAAATCAAAGCACAGTGGGAATCACATAAGACTCTATGACGATCTCGGGTCTACAAACTAACCTGTACCAGTGTCACCGGAGAACTGCTATCTGACGATAGGTATAATACCATCTAGGAGTTCTCGGCAAGTCCGTTCGGTGTATCCAGTCTCCACTGAGAACCCGTACACCATCTTTGATGTCAAACACCTATGGCTATGGGATCATCCATTGCCCATCATATGGGTCAAGATGCGTATACTCTAGTCTACTTTGGAGTATCGATGCCCTATCTCGATACTCCCTTGACTAGGAACAGTTATAGGATGTACTCTTGGACTACCCTGGCCCCACTAGTATGATCACATCATAGTCCTGGTAGTCGAGTACATATCCTAAGGGCTTTATCAACATGTGAGAGTAAGACAATAAACATAAACAAGTCAACATGTTAAAATAAAGTGAAACCAAATAGCATACTATCATGACGAGCAAGAAAGTCATCTCTATATATATCCAAGCATCCATTATAATATATATCATATGTACAACAATGGCCTCTAGGGTATATATACATAACTAACAATTTCCCACTTGCACTAAGGCCAGCTGTTGTAGTATCTATTACCTAGCATCCCGAATAATCTTTCAAACTATATCTGGGGAATGGCCTTTGTGAGTGGATCCGCAGTGTTATCCTTCGTATCTACTCTCCTGACCTTGATCTCTCGGCGATCAACTATCTCCCTGATCAGGTGATACCGCCTCAGAATATGTCTGTACATTTGATGAGACCTGGGTTCCTTGGCCAAAGCCATAGCTCCATTGTTATCACAATACAAAGGTATTGGATGCTCAATGGAAGGAACCACACCAAGTTCAGTGATGAACTTCTTCATCCAGACAGCTTCTTTGGCAGCATCGTTGGCAACGATGTATTCAGTCTCCATCGTCGAGTCTGCCATGGTTTCTTGCTTGGAACTCTTCCAACAAACCGTCCCTCTATTTAGGGTAAAGACAAATCCCGATTGCGACTTAGAGTCGTCCTTATCACTTTGGAAGCTTTAATCGGTAAAGGACCCCACCTGGAGTTCTCCGTTACCATACACCAAGAACTTCTCCTTAGTTTTTCTCAAGTACTTCAGAATGTTCTTCACAGCTGTCCAGTGATTCTCTCCTGGATCTGCTTGATACCTACTCACTACACTTAGTGAGTATGCCACATCGGGTCTGGTACATAGCATCGCGTACATGATAGAGCCTACTTCCGAAGCATAGGGTATCCCTTGCATGCGAACTCTCTCCAAATCAGTCTTAAGAGACATCTCTTTGGAGAGAGTGAGTCCAGAGATCGTGGGTTGGTTCCCACGCTTGGATTCTTCCATACTAAACCTCTTTAGTATGGTGTTAATGTACCTGGATTGGGACAATCCCAGTATCCTCTTGGATCTATCTCTATAGATCCTAATCCTCAAAATGCAGGAGGCATCGCCTAGATCTTTCATTTAGAATCTGTGTGATAAGAAGAGCTTGACCGAGTGCGGCATATGAACATCATTTCCTATCAAAAGTATGTCATCCACGTACAATACGAGGAAGACTACCTTACTCTCTGCAACCTTCTTGTAAATACAAGGTTCATCTACGTTCATGATGAAGTCAAACTCTTTGACTACCACATCAAAACAGATGTTCTAACTCCGCGATGTCTGCTTTAACCCGTAGATGGATATAAGCAGCTTGCACACCTTTCCGCTGCTCCCACTATCTACGAAGCCCTCTGGCTGAGACATGTACACGCACTCCTCTAAATCACCATTTAGAAAGGCGGTCTTAACATTCATTTGCCAGATTTCGTAGTCATGGTACGCAGCAATGGCAAGTAAGATCCGGATGGACTTAAGCATAGCCACTGGAGAAAAGGTTTCGTCATAATCCACACCTGGTCATTGGCGAAAACCCTTTGAAACAAGTCTACCTTTGAAAGTCTCAACTTTTCCATCTACACCAATTTTCTTTTAAAAGATCCATTTGCTCCCAGTAGGTTTTACCCATTCAGAAGCATTTTCCAAAGTCCATACTTTGTTGGTGTACATGGATTCCATCTCAGATCGCATTGCATCCAGCCATTTCACAGAGTCACCACTCGTGATGGCCTGTTCGAAACTAGTCGGATCATCATCTTCCATGATGCAATCCTCGCTTCCACCATCAATGAGAAAACCGTAGTATCTCTCAGGTGGATGAGAAACCCTACTAGATTGGCGGAGTGGCTGGGGTTCGTTGGGTACTACCGAATCCTCTGATTCCACTAAATCTTCAGTTGCAGTTTGTGTTGCTGGAACTTCTTCCAGTTCTACCTCAGAGCCAATCTCTTTTGCAAGAAATTCCTTTTCTAAAAAGGTGCCATGTTGAGCAACAAACACCTTTTGCTCCTCACTGTGGTAGAAAAAATATCCATATGAATTTTTCGGATATCCTACAAACTTGCAAAGAACTGATCGTGTCTCGAGTTTGTCCGGATTTTGCCTTTTGACATAGGCCGGACAACCCCATATCTTAACTCGTTTAAGATACGGTCTCTTCCCACTCCATATCTCATATGGTGTGGTAGGTACAGATTTAGACGGAACTTGATTCAATAGGTATGCTGCTGTCTCCAGTGCATACCCCCAGAAGGAAATAGGTAACTTAGCATTACTCATCATAGAGCGCACCATATCTAATAGGGTGCGATTCTTCCGCTCCGATACACCGTTGTGCTGTGGTGTATAAGGAGGAGTAAGCTGAGAGAGAATCCCATTCTCTTTTAGATAATCTAAGAACTCATTGCTTAAGTATTCTCCTCCGCGATCAGATCGAAGGATCTTAATACTTTTGCCCGTTTGGTTCTCTACTTCGTGCTTATATTCTCTGAATTTCTCAAAAGCTTCAGACTTATATTTCATCAGGAACACATGTCCGAATCTTGAGAGATCGTCAGTGAATGTAATGAAGTAGGAAGAACCGTTCCTGGCGTGTGTAGACATGGGACAGCATACATCACTATGTACCAGTCTTAAGAGTTCCGTAACTCTTTCTCCGTGTCCACTAAACGGAGTTTTGGTCATTTTTCCTTTGAGATATGAATGGCAAGTATCATAAGATGATAATTCGAACGAATTCAAATATCCATCCTTATGTAACTTAGCTAGCCGTGTCGCATTGATATGACCAAGTCTACAATGCCACAAGAAGGATTCGTTCATTTTTGAACTTTTCCTCTTGTGTGTGTTTTTTATATTAAGAACTGTATTTTGATTGAGAATGAATATGCCATTATGTAACGAGCCTGATCCAATCAACTTTTGATTTAGGAATATGTTCATAACATTATCCTGTACTACAAAATTATATCCTTCTTTACTCAATAAAGAAACTGATATAATGTTGCACATCATGTTCGGTATATAATAGCACCCATTCAGAATCAGTGTATTACTACTTGGTAATACAAGGTGATATTCGCCAACTGCTTTGGCTACAATACTTGCACCATTCCCTACTTGAACGGAATGATCACATTTTCCCAGTTCTCTACCTTTACGTAGCCCATGTAACAATTTACATATGTGGGATCCCGATCCGGTATCTATTACCCAGGACGTAGGGTGAACTGAGAAACAGTTCTCAATTACTAACACACCTGAAGAAGATGCATCAGCATGCATGTTCTTTGTTTGGGCGGCGTGAGAATCCAGATATTCTCCTATTCCCTGTTCAGTTTTATAACTCTTATAAGAAAGAGCGGGACCAACGTTCCCTTGCTCAGTATAATAAGCGGATTCAGTCAATACATCCATATTATTATCTTGATTATGGCCTGACATGGTCGCTACCTGGAGAGAGAGAGAAGAAAACACTTTAGCGTATGCTCTTGCAAGATTAGATTGGTTATTATCTTATCTAATCAGGATGTCTCCCACTGTTTTTATCAAATCTTCCTTCAAACCCTAAAAGGTAAGATTTGCAGGGATTAATTACACCCTACAATTTCGTCAATCTTTCAGCCAGATCAGTGTCGGTACTTGAGGGAGGTTTCCCGTGCTTTCGCACGGACCTAATTAAAATAAACCTCGTTTTCCCAGAGGAATAACTCCGTTAACACCTTTCTAGACACCTACTCGATCGGTTAATTGTCCTGTGTAAAATTCTCCCAGGAGTAACTCTTACTCGCAGTGGGTATCGGGATCCAACTATCTCATAGGAGGTATGCAATCTCATTGCAAATTTCAACACTTGAAATTCCCGATAATATTTTGCCTCTAGCGATCTATGACCTTGACAAGGTCAACAAACCATAAATCGCAAGTCAAGTTCAACCCGTCATTTCGCGATTGAATTAAACCTACCCGCATGACCCTTGACAAGGTCAACAAGGCCGTACGAATACCCTAATCCAATCACATCTCATATTTTAGCAGACAAACACTAATTAGCTACCGTACATTGTGCCTTGACAAGGTCAACAAACGCAGCACGAATACTAAGTAGGATTTATCTGAAATGACGGAGGGCTATGCAGGTTTTTCAGAAAACCATGAGCGTAATGAACTTGATATCGTTGTAGAAGCAAGTGATTTTTGAAAAAGGAATGTTTTTTAGGCTTTTCTAGTTTCGCTAAAGAGGTCACACCCGGTGAAGTGATCTCGGATCTTTCCCCATCGAATAAGGTGCAGGATATATCATATATACCGCTGTGCAAAGCAAGAACTATATAAGCTGTCAAAAACTAAACCGTGAGTCTGTAGCATCTGCCAGTTTAGCTAAAGAGGTCACTCCCGGTGAAGGGATCTCGGCTCTTTCCTCATCGAATAAGGTGCAGGGTATATCATATATACCGCTATGCAAAGCAAAACTGTAGCTACCCTTTTTATAATGTTTTGATTCTACAACATCTTTTAGGTTTCTTTTCATTTTATTAATCTCATTAATATATCCCATCAGCTAATGCTTCCTAAGCATCACAGAAGAAATGAAAGCAGTAATATTTATATATCAGCATATATATATATAGTATAAGCATTCGTCTCAGGCAGTAATATGATCTCATCACAGAACATTGCAGCAGAAGAACATATATGAAATGTTGGATATACCAGGATGTCCGTGTTTTAATAGAGCCTGTATAAAACACGGATTCCACGGTCGCGATGAATAGCCAAACCCACATCCCTAGACCCCTACGAGAGCGGCAAGTAACACTACCAATTCTAGGGTTAGGAGACCCGGTCTCGACTCCTCGAGATGGCCTCCCACTGGACCCCAGAACCCGGTTACTTGTGCTCCCCTCCTTGGGTCTACCTAATGCGGAAAAGTAAATAATATACACTGGTGAAATCAACCTCATCCCGGAAGTGCCCCAATAAAAGAATATTACATACAAATGAATTTTACATGAATGAAAATAAAAACCCTCATCTCACATAAAACCCCCGGCTGTTCAGAACACGACGATCCAATATAACATATCACAGCAATACATAATATCTCATATCATCAACGTAAGCAAGTATGCGTATCCCGATTATCGTTGATGTATAGCAACGAAGCCGGCGATACCCCACATGCTACGCTTACGGTCACAGAAAAAAAAGTGTAGAACTACAACATTTGGAATCCACATCCACTTTAAACATCGTAAATCTGAAATATCATATACTTCGCATTTAATGCCTAACTATATGAATTCCACAAATTGTATCACATTCCAGATAAATAGACAGTATTAAACTTTCCGATCGAATAATCAAATACCCAAGATTTCCTAAATAGCTCAACACTTGAGCGGAGTTCAAAAAGTCCCAGAAAACGTCACAGTACCAATGGTCCAGCCGTAGAAGGGTCAAGCCAACGCCTCACATGTAGCAACGCCGTACTGCCCCAAACCCTAAGGTTTAGAGGCAGTTCAGACGGTCACATAATCGAGTTGAGGTTTGTGTTCTTCTAGAGGGTCCACCGCGTTACTTGCACGTTTTTCCGAAAGATTTAAACTCAAGAAAAATTCAACACTTGAAAGTTTTTCGTGCCGGGAAAAATGAGTTAATGATATCCGTTCGAACATTTTAACAGTTTCTAAATTATCCGGAAAACAGAACGAAATTAAACTTTCCGATCGAATCAACGAATTCAAAATAATCCCCAGAACACTCAACACTTGAGTCAGATTAAAAATACCCAGAAATACGAAGGAATAGCTACGGATATTACTGTACCAATATGTGTCCCCAAGTCACTCTTTTGGCCACGGAACCGCCGCGGCAAGCTGTTGGAGATAGTGCCCTCAGAGTCAATTATTAGGTCACAGGTACGTGATTGTAATGATTGAGGGAGGACCTATCCCGGTAGGACAGTCTTACTCGAGATGATAGTATGCTATCTGGTTTACCTTTATCATCGTGTACTGCTTTAGGTGACCTGACACGTCGCTATTACACGTTGATAGAGCCCCTAGGATTCTTGCTTGACCACCAGCAGTATGAGGGCGATCATATAAGTGGGAGCTGGGGGTCTACAAGCATATCCTTAAAAGGTCCCTAGTCGTGGGAGTTTCGAGACCGGGCATCGATACTCCATTAGTAGACTAGTGTATACAGTCGAGACCCCGACGAGGGGCGGTGGCCGGTCTCACAAGCCACTAGTGTCAGTTGGATCACCTAAGATGTATACAGGTGCTCATTGGGTTATGAGTACACCGGACAGGACTCGCCGGGAACATGCTAGTTGGTCATATACCAGACGTCAGATGGCAGTTCCCTGGTGACATGTGTGCAGGTTAGTTCATCGACCTGGGGATCGTCATTTGTCTCGTGTGAGTTCCCACTGTACTTTGATTACTACCCTACCACGGCTCAAAGGAGTCGTGCAAACAGGTTTTAGTTGGGTACAGTCCCGAGCCACATGGAGGCAGTGAGCGTATCTTCAGGGGTTCGTCTCTCCCGGTATTGGGGGTGAGGTCGTGCTGTGTCTAGGAGAGCCATTACACAAAGTCCTTGGCCAAGGCAAGGAGATTTACTGGTAGGTATTCCAGTAGTATCTCAGGGTGTTCTGGGCTACACTCCGACACGACTTGTACCGCTTTTGGGGGTCTGACTTTTACCAACCCCCTAGGCCCGCCATGCGATACTCATAGACGAACGGACCGGACTGCACGGATATTGTCACTGACAGGCTCAGTTGGGTGTCGGGGTGAGCTTCCTCATCGACGTCCCATTTGGTCAGTACCTGGTAGCCCGTCACGTATTGGCTTATACCTCTGACGTGCTAGTGGTTAAATCCACAACCAAGGTGTTGACGAGTCTTTAGAGTCCACCACACTTTCAGTTACTCAAGTTTCGGGCGAAACGCTGTAGAGGCCGTATGGAGATATGGCAGGGTCCGATCAGATACGTGCGGTATTGCACGGATCAGGATCGGACGGTTTGTACTAGTAGCCGTATGGTTATATGGCAGGGTTCGATCAGATACGTGCGGTATTGCACGGATCAGGATCGAACGGATTTAACTAGCCGGCTTTGGCTTAAGCTGGTCTTAGTTTAGTACAGTGTAGATTTTGTCTCTTTGCATTTGTATCCGGACGGAATACAGATGCGGGTGTGTATGCACAGTATTGGGGTTTTCCTGTAATTTATTACGGGACCAGTTTTCTGGAGTTGCCAGTTTGCATTCCGTTCCGGCCGGTTTTCCTTTGTTCTTTCCCGGCCGGACTTTTTCGATGGAGGGGGTTATTTGCAGTTTTGCAAATAACACTTTGTGGGGGGGGGGGTTTCTTGCAATTGTATTGTTTATGATAGCTTTCATTTCTTTTGCTCCATACTTTGGATTTGAGTGACATGAAAGGGTATGGTTTGAAAAAGGGTGAAGCATGGTTGTATGTTTCTTTGTCCCTTGGATGTGGTCACCTCTTCTTCACTCCTACACTCACCTCCCTTAAGGCTTCATATTCTTTCCTTCTACATTTCTAAGTTCATAAGTTTTTCCATGGTTGAGTGAGAAGAAGAGAAGAGAAGGAGAGAGCTTCATTCATGAGAGTTTTCTTTCTTGATCTAGTTTTCATGCTAGAAAAATGCAAGCACCATTTTTCTAATCCTTGTTTCCTCCATCATCCTCATTGGCAACAACATAACCCCAAAGAGACAAGCATCTTCTACACTACATTCTACAGCATATCTTGAGCATGTCGAGTTGCCGGCTTCATGCTCGAGTTGCCTCGGTATTGAGGCGGGAGCCCGTAAAAGACAAAGGCGATGTGGTGCCCTTTCCGGCGAGGAGGCGACGAGGAGGAGAAGGACGGAGATCCCGCGAGGAGATCGGAGTGGAGATGAAGACCGGAGGACTTGGATCGTCGGTATACATCTCTTCCCTTTCTTTTTAGTAGCGTAGACTAGTTAATGGTTCGATCCGGAGTTTAGTGCGCGGTGGTGCCGGTTTGCAAAGTCCGCAAAATTTAAGTTTATCACCGTTTCCGCATTCCGGCGTCGGATTGACGGCCGAGGCGCCGCCGTGCACTAACAGTGGTATCAGAGCCTCGCCATTAACTTAGTCTAGCTTTGTGTAATGTGTTTTTCAGTTCCGATCGATCGAAATGTCCAAAAACCCGTATTTGCCCACGACAGTTTCTGTTGAAAATTTTTGGTCTCTAAAAATTTTTCAGGTTGTAAAATATTGATGTACTGGAAAATCTAAGAGTTCTGTAAAAATTTGACGAAGTAACTCCACAGTTGGAGCGCGGAACCGCCGTGAAAACCCCCTTTGTGCGGCCCTTCCGCCGCGCACTATTCACATCACTTCACCATTTTTTTACAGAGGCCTTCTGGGCTTAAAATATGGGCTTTGGAATATTAAAATTGGGCCAATTGTTTCTGTGAGTGCTACAGTTTTCTTTGGGGCCCACTTGTTAATTGTTTGATCAATCGGAAATTTTTTAAACACATTTTTCACAGTATTTACATTATATCTGCGACCGTGAATGTCACTCGATCGGTAAATCCGGTCTAACTGCTATAGCCCGGTTAGACGGATTTGCGAACGTGACTTTCACGTTGATGTTCTATGTATTTGCTGTGATGTTGCGGATCGGTCGTGGGGGATAGCCTGGATGCAATGCTAGTACAGTTTTGTTGTATTATGTACATTTGATATTGCGGGGCGAGCGTCCGACATGTGGACTGCCGTCACTGCCTGACTGTATTATTATTTTGGGGCACGACCTGGTTGCGGTCGATGTACCCGGTGTATGTATATTTTACTTTCTGTACTAGGATTGCCCCGCGGAGGGGTGCACGGATAGCCGGGTTCTGGAGGGCAACAAGCCCGCATCTCATGGCATTGAGATGGAGGGGGCTTCACTCTAGGATTGGCGGGCTATTCGCCGCACTCGTAGGGGGTACAGGTTGACCCAGGAGGGGTGCCCAAGTTGCCGGATTCCGTGAAGTGCTGGGTGGTCCATTCACGGCGCTGAAGGGGGCTGCCTCGCTTCAGGTTTTGGCGGGTGACTTGCCGCGCCCGTAGGGGTCTAGGATTTCATTGCACAGGCTATCCACACGACCAGGGGAACGTCGGGTTTCAGCAGTGGCTCTGTGAAACCCGGGGATCCCAGATATCTATATTGTTTCTGTGATGCTGTTCATTATCTGTGATGTTGCATTTCATTCACGCCTTGAGCGAATATAATATATTGGTATATATATTAGTAGATGTTGTATATGTTTTGCATCCGCGCTAGTCCAGTCCCCACTCTGTCGTTAGTTAGCTAACCTAACGGGTAATGACGGGACCCAGTGGCGAATGCGGATGGCATATACGTACATCAGTATATTTTCGTTCTTTTTGGTGTGATCAATTGATGGGACTGCATTGATTCGGATCAATGCAAGTTAAAACAAACCTAATCTGATGTTGTTGGAACACTTTTCAAAAAGCTGTTATTGCAAGGACGTTTACTTTTGTTTTGCATCGTGGTATTCATTGGAATATCCTGCTCCTCAGTCGACGAGGCAAGGGCCGAGATCCCTTCACCGGGAGTGACCCCTTGGACAGAAGTTTGCGTCAGGGCATTAACTTCACTATAGCCGATTACTTTTGCTTTGCATCGCGGTATTCATTTGGAATATCCTGCACCCCATTCTACGGGGAAAGAGCCGAGATCCCTTCACCGGGAGTGACCTCTTTAGTAAAGGTTTTCGTCACTATATTTTCTAAAAAGCTATCCGTTCCTTCAACGATATCAAGTTCATTACGTTAAAGGTTTTCGCCAGAAACCATTCGTAGCCCTCCGTCATTTCAGTTAAATATTCGGTAGTATTCAAGCTATGTATTTTGACCTCACGCCAAGGCATAGTGTTTGGTAGCTGCCGGTTATTTATCTGTTGCATAGATAGATGCGTTGGTTTGGGACAGTCGTACTACTATTTTGGCCTACGTCAAGGGTATGTACGGGTGGGTTCAAATTAACCTGGATAATGACGGGCAGAACTTGACATGTGACTTATGATATTTTGACCTCACGCCAAGGTCATAAGAGCATGGGGCAGAAATCACATCGGGAGTTTCAAAAGAACTGAAACTTGCCAGATATGCGCATACCTTCTGGAGTGTGATACCGTGAGCGGATTCCGTCACGTTGTCATGCGATGAGAGTTGGATCCCGATTCCCACTGATGAGTTGGTTTACTCCTCGGGTGACCCCGACTAATTCTTCTTTAAGGTTTGGAGGAGAATTTGAGGTACAGTGGGAGGTTTCCAGATTAGATAAATTGGTAACCATTCTGATCTAGGATAGAGTGCACGCTGAGTGTTTCTTCTCTCTCTCTCTCTGGCAGCGACCATTTGACCCGACCCTAAGACTTTGACTCAGTGACCAAGTTGACCGAACCTTCTTAAACACCGGCTTTTGGATTGTCAGAGTTGCAAACCTCATTGCCACTCCTACTTTTACCCTTTTCTCCAGGACACCCCGTTTTACTACGAACGTCCACTTCCATTGGACAAAACCATCGTATGGTTAGATACGAACTCGAAGGGATTCGAGGATGGTTTCCGGTTCTGGAGAAAACGGATAGGATTATTCAGTTGTCTTTTCTTTTCACCCTCTCTCAGGTTGAGAGTACTCCTTAGTTTAGGAGTAGTACACCTATTATGCAAATTGGATAGTCTTCTTCCAAACCATAGGCTGGTGCCGACTGGTAGGGAATAAAGAAAACCAGTTAGCTTAAACGGTGTACAGAAGGTATTAAGTTCAGACAAAGCAAGGGATTAGTAAGAGGGCAAAGTAAATTGCGACTGCTATTCACGACCAAACCAAGTATTTCTTCGCCAATCCTAAATCACCTTTGTATTTCTCCAGGACACTCCGTATCACTACGAAGATCCCATTTTATTGGATAATCCATCGTATGGTTATATACGAACTCGAAAGGAACTTGTTCCAGTTCGGGGATGGATCCTGGTTCAGGAGAAATAGGAATAAAGTACATTCAGGTGTCTTTTATCTTCACCTTCTCTCGCGTTGCGAGTGCTCCTAGGATTAGGACAGTACACCCTTTATGCTTATTGGATAGTCCTCTTCCAAACCATAGGCTGGTGCCGAACGGTAGGGAAGGAAGAAAACCATTTGGCCTAATGGGTGTGCAGAAGGTAATGACTAAAGACATATGAAGGGATTTGGAGAGGTGGCAAAGAACTATACGGTTACAGTCGTGAATCTGGAAGAGGCATTACTAGGAATACCAGAATACCCCATCGGAACATTTCGATGTTTCAGTTTCACTGTGTAATGTTAAAGGAAAACTGATTTCCCGATTAGATACTTACTCCAGGGTATGTATTTACCAGGTACGATTCTCACATCTGTATAGTTTTACAGATGATGAGTGGGAGTAAGTTATTGGGAATTGGGTGATCATCCTCATTATATCGGGATTCGTTGTAATCGGTGATATTTGAGGAAATCACCTGGGCTGTTTGCCGGTTGGCAAATATTTGGTTTTGAATATCCGCTGTTATGCACCAATTTCAAATTGATATATCTGTACGTCTATTTTCATAGAGTGAGATATACCTTTATGAAATTATGTCTACGACATTTACCTATATCAGTGGATGGTTAGGTAAGGAGCATTAAACAACGGTGTAATTCTTCATAACCAAAGGTACAGTTTTCAACCTACGACACACAATGAATGAGTTATCAGACTCAAGGGACGTATACAGAGTATTGTATGTTGTCCAGGGTCCATAAGGACAGAGGGGTAGGTCCTCGTACTATATTCGGTTTACTTATGACTTCTCTAGTTTTTTAGACCGGTGTTTCGTGGAAACACAGAGTCCGAATTTTGAGAAGTTATAGGTATTTGAATAGAGTAGAGAACCAGATGTAGCAAGTATCGGGATTCTTCAAAGAGATCGAAGATGTAGATACTTGCGTATGGTGTTCAGTTGATAGTAGTGATTAAGAGAACTTGCTTCTTTTTCAGGTTACTCATAATTGGAAGCATTCCTAAGTTGAGTAACGCTGATCGGCCTCCTTCCATTTAGTTGACATGCACTGGAGACAGTTGCATGATTTGGATCTGGTTCAATTAAATCAGTGCCTCTGTTTCTATATTGGATATAGAACAGTTCATATCTTAACGATGTTAAGGTACGGGGAGTTGTCCGGTTTATGATTAAAACCAGACACTGGACAACTCAAGGCACGTTTCTGTAATGGCTGTTTGTGGGTTGACCCAGGCTATGACGAGGGTTGACTTTCTACCATCTGGATGAACAATAGCGATATTGTTCTAGACTCGCCACAGTTTTATTAAAAAATGGATTTTTTCAGAAAGCAGTAGTGGGAGTATGGTAGAACTGGAAGTGATTCCAGAACCACAAACGATTACTGAAGATTTGATAAGGAACCTAAAGATTCAATCTGGATTGACATTCCATTGGCCACTCCGCAGATAAGGTGGGTAACTTCAGGCACCCGAGAGGTACTCCGGTAGCCTCAAGGACGGTGACAGGGAAGTTCTTGTTTACCCACAATTGCCATTGCTGTTGTTCCAGGTTACGAGACCCGGCGGGAGGATGAGTATAGCGTCGTTCTAAACCAGTTTTAGAAGTGTACGTCTATATGACTCTGCCAGAGGGTTGTCGTAGTCAGTGGGAACAGCGGAAGCATTGGTGGACAGGTTGCTTATGTCTATTTATAGACTAGAGCAGATGTAGCGGAGATAGATCATCTATTTCTGACGTGACAGTCATGGGTTTGACTTCATCAGAATAGTGGATGGATCTGTTGAGAAGGTAGTAGGGTGTGATGTCCTGGTATCTGGATGACATACACAGAATAGGAAAGGAAACTCCTACACTACAATCGGTTGTACTTTGGTCGTCACACAGTTGTTTCTCCACATAGGAATTGGGTATTATATCAGACATACTGGTTACTAGATCTATGGTTTTAGATCTAGATTTGGGTGGTTTCCCAATCAGGGTACTTGACAGCATTCTAAGAGTATTTAGGATGGACGACTCCTGGCACGGTAGTGTACCTGCAGGTAATGGAGTCACCCTCTCCAAAGGTGTCTTACAGACTAAAGGGGAGAGGGACGTGCATGATTGGCAGATCACTTGCTTAGGCAATTGAGTCAATCATGAGATGTCAAGTACCACACCAGATGTTGTTCTTGCACTAGATGCAATAAGTTGATATTGATCCAATCCTGGAGAAACAGTCGGAAGCAGTTTTAGAACATAAGTGGATGTTCTAGGGATATGATAACGACAGCCTCATTCGGGAGACAGTTATCATTCCAGGCTTCCAAGGTGACATGGACGACAAGGAGGTTGTCAGAGTTATAGTTTTCCTTCTGATGAGGGGCAGTATTTTGGACAGGTGGTCCAAGGCAATACTGAGGGTGGCATGGCGCAGGATACTGATTAAGTTCAGTTGACGATACAGTCTAAGAAGTTTGGATTTGGAGTTCATTTATGAGCTAAGTCCCATCAGACATCCAGACACATTCTAAGACAGGTATTACTCATTTCGGGAGATGGGTTTCTCCGCGAACATGAGATATAGAGAGACATGGAAGGAAACAACAAAGCGGATCCACTCACTGAGGCTATTCCTCGAACGCAATAGTTCCGCAAACGAGCTTTGTGAGACTGACTAGTAGAGGAGTTGGATGTTCGGTATCACACGGGCTGTGAGTATGCGACATCGCAATAATTAGCCTTGAGTGCAAGTGGGAGATTGTTGGAGATAGTGCCCTCAGAGTCAATTATTAGGTCACAGGTACGTGATTGTAATGATTGAGGGAGGACCTATCCCGGTAGGACAGTCTTACTCGAGATGATAGTATGCTATCTGGTTTACCTTTATCATCGTGTACTGCTTTAGGTGACCTGACACGTCGCTATTACACGTTGATAGAGCCCCTAGGATTCTTGCTTGACCACCAGCAGTATGAGGGCGATCATATAAGTGGGAGCTGGGGGTCTACAAGCATATCCTTAAAAGGTCCCTAGTCGTGGGAGTTTCGAGACCGGGCATCGATACTCCATTAGTAGACTAGTGTATACAGTCGAGACCCCGACGAGGGGCGGTGGCCGGTCTCACAAGCCACTGGTGTCAGTTGGATCACCTAAGATGTATACAGGTGCTCATTGGGTTATGAGTACACCGGACAGGACTCGCCGGGAACATGCTAGTTGGTCATATACCAGACATCAGATGGCAGTTCCCTGGTGACATGTGTGCAGGTTAGTTCATCGACCTGGGGATCGTCATTTGTCTCGTGTGAGTTCCCACTGTACTTTGATTACTACCCTACCACGGCTCAAAGGAGTCGTGCAAACAGGTTTTAGTTGGGTACAGTCCCGAGCCACATGGAGGCAGTGAGCGTATCTTCAGGGGTTCGTCTCTCCCGGTATTGGGGGTGAGGTCGTGCTGTGTCTAGGAGAGCCATTACACAAAGTCCTTGGCCAAGGCAAGGAGATTTACTGGTAGGTATTCCAGTAGTATCTCAGGGTGTTCTGGGCTACACTCCGACACGACTTGTACCGCTTTTGGGGGTCTGACTTTTACCAACCCCCTAGGCCCGCCATGCGATACTCATAGACGAACGGACCGGACTGCACGGATATTGTCACTGACAGGCTCAGTTGGGTGTCGGGGTGAGCTTCCTCATCGACGTCCCATTTGGTCAGTACCTGGTAGCCCGTCACGTATTGGCTTATACCTCTGACGTGCTAGTGGTTAAATCCACAACCAAGGTGTTGACGAGTCTTTAGAGTCCACCACACTTTCAGTTACTCAAGTTTCGGGCGAAACGCTGTAGAGGCCGTATGGAGATATGGCAGGGTCCGATCAGATACGTGCGGTATTGCACGGATCAGGATCGGACGGTTTGTACTAGTAGCCGTATGGTTATATGGCAGGGTTCGATCAGATACGTGCGGTATTGCACGGATCAGGATCGAACGGATTTAACTAGCCGGCTTTGGCTTAAGCTGGTCTTAGTTTAGTACAGTGTAGATTTTGTCTCTTTGCATTTGTATCCGGACGGAATACAGATGCGGGTGTGTATGCACAGTATTGGGGTTTTCCTGTAATTTATTACGGGACCAGTTTTCTGGAGTTGCCAGTTTGCATTCCGTTCCGGCCGGTTTTCCTTTGTTCTTTCCCGGCCGGACTTTTTCGATGGAGGGGGTTATTTGCAGTTTTGCAAATAACACTTTGTGGGGGGGGTTTCTTGCAATTGTATTGTTTATGATAGCTTTCATTTCTTTTGCTCCATACTTTGGATTTGAGTGACATGAAAGGGTATGGTTTGAAAAAGGGTGAAGCATGGTTGTATGTTTCTTTGTCCCTTGGATGTGGTCACCTCTTCTTCACTCCTACACTCACCTCCCTTAAGGCTTCATATTCTTTCCTTCTACATTTCTAAGTTCATAAGTTTTTCCATGGTTGAGTGAGAAGAAGAGAAGAGAAGGAGAGAGCTTCATTCATGAGAGTTTTCTTTCTTGATCTAGTTTTCATGCTAGAAAAATGCAAGCACCATTTTTCTAATCCTTGTTTCCTCCATCATCCTCATTGGCAACAACATAACCCCAAAGAGACAAGCATCTTCTACACTACATTCTACAGCATATCTTGAGCATGTCGAGTTGCCGGCTTCATGCTCGAGTTGCCTCGGTATTGAGGCAGGAGCCCGTAAAAGACAAAGGCGATGTGGTGCCCTTTCCGGCGAGGAGGCGACGAGGAGGAGAAGGACGGAGATCCCGCGAGGAGATCGGAGTGGAGATGAAGACCGGAGGACTTGGATCGTCGGTATACATCTCTTCCCTTTCTTTTTAGTAGCGTAGACTAGTTAATGGTTCGATCCGGAGTTTAGTGCGCGGTGGTGCCGGTTTGCAAAGTCCGCAAAATTTAAGTTTATCACCGTTTCCGCATTCCGGCGTCGGATTGACGGCCGGGGCGCCGCCGTGCACTAACACAAGCATGTTCTTGTCGCGGTTCCACGGCTCTTTGAGAGCCTTGGGGGCTCATGTTTTAGGGTTATCCTTAGAATTCCCTGCTAATTTTTTGAAGTATTTTTAATGCAGAAAAATCACATTTTTACAAAATTTCCAGAGAGGGGGTCATTATCGATGTTTCGGGGTTCGATCGGAGTTTTAACTTCGTATACACGTCGCCTAATGCTCTAGCTAGGCTCTGATACCACTGGTGAGTTCCTAGGCACTCTTACAAGGGTTAATAAGGCATCAACCATGCCCGAATAAAAATTTAGACGTGCCGAACAACCCAAAGCCAGGATCTTTGCTAGATAATTAGGGTTACACATGCAAGTAAATATCTTTACAACTAAAAGTGAGGGATTACAACCTCTGTAGTCCGCTCCTTCGCTTCATAAGCTCCGAGTAGAAGTCCCTTCGCCGTGATCCACGATCTTCCGGACTCAAGAGAGGCTCCACAACTCGAACGATCCATGCTAGTTTGTAGTCTTCCTTTTCTCCGATGATCTACCTCGAAGTTTCTATAACTCAAGCTTTCTCTCTCTAATGAGGTGAACACCCTAATCTAATTGGCTAGATTAGATGAGGATGATGGAGTAGTATTTATGCTTTCTTTTTATATCAAATTCTCACACAAAATCATCACATAAAGAAAACCTAGAAAGCTTTCTGAAAGCTCAAGGAAGAAGAAGAGAAGGAAATTCCTTTTGTGATGAATAATGAAAAAATTCAAGTGATAATTACAAATGCAACCATGGTTTAATATGAGAAGGCTAACCCATGTAGAGACTTAACCTGGGGTGAAGGGTTTGGGTTGGGTTAACAATGACTCCACAAAAATACAAAGAGAAAAGATAAAGTCAAAGCTTCATGAAGCTTCATGAAAACTCATGAAAAAGCTAACCCAAATGCTAACCCTAATCCAAACCCTAACAAGGTTAAACTCAACAAATCAAGTTGCATTAGTAATCATAACATGTTACAATATTGTATATCATATATATAATATATTTAATGTAACAAAAGTAAATAATACAATTAACATATATCGTATATATATCAATGTATTACCCGGTGAGAAAATGAATCAACAAAGCGAGCCAATATTAGATAATGTAAAGTAATATATCACATATATAATTATACATTAAATTATCGAATCAACACTTGATCCGAAAATCCGGCTATATCGAATATAACCGACCAATATATCATGTACCGATTCATCGAATCAACACTTGATCTGATTACCCGGCTCATATCAAATTATCGCGAGAATATAAAACGGTATCCCATACCGTATTATCCTCGATCCTGTACATATCACATATGTGCCCCTACTCCGTTTTGCCTGAGTCAAGAAACCTCTGTGTAGGACTCTAAAAAATCGTCAATACTCCGGTAGCAGGTGATGATCATATCAAACACCCACAAGCTGCAAGCGGTCAGCTAAACGTAACAGCCACCCAGGTATTGAACGATCAGAAGATCAACAAGCAAGCCTGTATATTCTTATATGAATCCAATCAGTAACACACCGTACAGTCCGGTCTCTTCGTCTGATATGTTGCATATCTAGTCTAGGGGTGGTATACGTCAGACCCCAGTAACCGATAAGTCATGTCGATATAAGACTCATAACGGGTCGAGAAACTACTGATAACTCTTACCAGCAGCACTCCATATCAGCCCTGGCCAGGGACTTCCAGTTATAGCCAATCGAACACAGCACAACATCAACTCCCAATACCGGGAGAGACGAAACCCCTCCTATCACTCATTGCCTCCATGTCATTCGGGACTGTACTCAAAAGCCATCGTTTTGCACGCCCTCTTGGACGTGGTATGATGGAAATCAAAGTACAGTAGCAATCACACAAGACTCTATGATGATCTCGGGTCTACAGACAAATCTGTACCAGTGTCAACGGAGAACTGCTATCTGACGATAGGTATAATATCATCTAGGAGTTCTCGGCGAGTCCGTTCAGTGTACCCAGTCTCCACTGAGCACCTGTACACCATCTTTGATGTCAAACACCTATGGATATGGGATCATCCATCGCCCATCATATGGGTTAAGATGCGTGCTAGTCTACTCTGGAGTATCGATGCCCTGTCTCGATACTCCCTCGATTAGGAACAGTTGTAGGATGTACTCTTGGACTACCCTGGCCCCACTAGTATGATCTGCATCATAGTCCTGATAGTCGAGTAAATATCCTAAGGGCTTTATCAACATGTGAGAGTAAGACAGTAAACATATACATGTCAACATGTTAAAATAAAGTGAAACCAAATAGCATACTATCATGACGAGCAAGAAAGTCCTCTCTATATATATCCAAGCATCCATTATAATATATATCATATGTACAACAATGGCCTCTAGGGTATATACATAACTAACATTTCATTCATGTAAAATTCATTTGTATGTAATATTCTTTTATTTGGGAACTTCCGGGCTGAGGATGATGTCACAATTGTATATTATTTACTTTTCCGCATTACGTAGACCCAAGGCGGGGAGCACAAGTAACCGGGTTCTAGGGTCCAGTGGAAGACCATCTCGAGGAGTCGAGACCGGGTCTCCTAACCCTAGAGTTGGCAGTGTTGCTTGTCGCTCTCGTAGGGGTCTAGGGATGTGGGTTTGGTTATTCATCGCGACCGTGGAATCCGTGTTTTATACAAGCTCGTATTAAAGCACGGACCTCCTAGTATATCCAATATTTCATATATGTTCTTCTGCTGCAATGTTCTGTGATGAGATCATATTATTGCCTGAGACGAATGTTTATATTATATATATGAGATATATGTTATATTGCAGATTTTGTTTCAAATGTGATGCTTGTGAAGCATAATAAAATGGGACTTCATTAATGAGATTAAAGAAACTAAAAGAAACCTAAAGATATTGTAGAAACTTGTCTCAAAAGCAGGTAGCTCTAGTTCTTGCTTTGCATAGTGGTGTTCCTTGTTGAACATCCAGCACCTTATTTGATAAGGAATGAGCCGAGATCCCTTCACCGGGAGTGACCTCTTTAGCGAAACTAGCAGATGCTACAAACTCGGTTTGTCTTTTGATTGTTTTTATAGTTTTTTCTTTGCATAGTGATATTTGTGAAATATCCTGCACCTTATTCGATGAGGAAAGAGCCGAGATCCCTTCACCGGGAGTGACCTCTTTAGCAAAACTAGAAAAGGCCTAAAAAACATTCCATTCAAAATCACTCGATTCTACAACGATATCAAGTTCATTACGTAGTAGGTTTTCATAAAAACCTGTCGTAGCCCTCCGTCATTTTTGAAAGTAGAGTACTTAGTATTCGTGCTGCGTGTGTCGACTTTAGTTGAGGCGTAGTGTACGGTAGCTAAGTGATGTCTTCCTTCACAGCATATGATGCGATTAGTTAGGACATTCATGTGATTATGTCGACCATAGTTGAGGGTCATGTAGGGTGGGTCTGATTAATCATGAAATGAGGGGTAGAACTTAACTAGTGCTTATGATATGTTGACCTTAGTTAAGGTCATAAGTAATAGGGGTAAAATATTATTGGAAATTACAAATGTTGAAATTTGCAATGAGATTACATACCTTCTATGAGATAGTTGGATCCCGATACCCGCTGTGAGTAAGAGTTACTCCTGAGAGAGTTTTACACATTATAATTAGCCGAACAAGTAGGTGTCTAGAAAGGTGTTAACGGGGTTACGCCCCTGGGAAAACGAGATTTATTTTAATTAGGTCCGTGCGAAAACACGGGGAACCTCCCTCAAAGTACCAACACTGGCCTGGCTAAAAGATTGGCGAACTTGTAGGGTGTAATTAATCCTGGCTAATCTTTCCTTTTAGGGTTTGAAGGGAGATTTGACTAAAACAGTGGGAGGCATCCTGATTAGATATATTAATAACCAATCTAATCTTGCAAGAGCATACGCTGAGTGTTTTCTTCTCTCTCTCTCCAGGTAGCGACCATGTCACGCCTTAATCAAGATAATAAAATGGATGAATTGACCGAACCCGCTTGTTATACTGAGCTGGGTTATAAGACAGAGCAGGAAATAGGGAATTACCTGAATTCCCGTGCTGCCCAAACGAAGAAAGTTCATGTTGATGCATCTTCTTCTGGTGTGTTCATTACCGAGAACTGTTTCTCAGTATTCTCTACGTCCTGGGTATGTGATACCGGATCAGGATCCCAGATTTGTAATATATTACATGGGCTACAGATAGGTAGAGAACTGAGAACGGATGATAAGTTTCAAGAGTTGGAAAAGATGCAAGTTTTGCAGCCATGTCTGTTGGCAGTTATCACCCTGTATTACCAGAATACATTGATTCTGATTGAATGTTATTAGATACCGAACCTGATATACAACTTCATATCAGTCTCTTTATTAGTAAAGAAAGATATAATTTTGTATTGTTGGATAATATTTTGAGATTTCCTATATCAAGAGTTGATCGGTTCAGGCACGTTAACTAAAAAACATAAACGTTCTAAATCAAACCACAGTTCTTAACATACAGAGCACACACAAGAGGAAGAGTTCAAAAATGAATGAATCCTTCTTGAGGTATTATAAACTAGGTCATATCAATGTGACCCGACTAGCTGAAGTTACATTTAGATGCATATTTAAATTAGTTTGAATTTACATCTTGTGAAACTTGCCGGTCATGTCACAAAGATAAGATGACCACAGCTCTGTTTATTGGAAACAGAGAAAGAGATAGTGAACTCTTGGGATTGATACATGATGATGTATGTAAGGTCCCCTGTCTACAAATACCAGGACCGGTTCTTTGTACTTCATTACATTCACTGATGATCACTCAAGATTCAGACATATGTTCCTATTGAAACACAAGTCTGAAAATTTTGAGATAATCACAGAATATAAGTTAGATGTAGAGAACCAAAAACGGATATAAGTATTATGTCCTTTGATAAGATCAAGGACGAGAATACTTAAGCATGGGATTCCTGGACTATTCTAAAGGAGAATGAGATTCTCTCTCAGCATTACTCCTCCGTATACACCACAGCACGTCGGTGTATCGGGGCGGAGCAATCACACCCTATTTGATATGGTGCACTCTATGATGAGTACTACTGAGTTTCCTATTTTCTTTTGGGAGTTATGCACTTGTGAAGCTGCATACCTATTGAATAGGGTTCCAATTAAATCAGTTGCCTACCACTTCATATGTGATATGGAATGGGAAGAGCCCATATCTTAAGTATGTTAAGATTTGGGGTTGTCCGGCCTATTTCTAAAAGCATAATCCAGACAAGCTCAAGGCAAAGTCAGTTCTGTAGAAGTTTGTTGGATATCCCAAGCATTCGTAAAGGAATATCTTCTACCAAACCGAGGAACAAAAGATGTTTTGTTTCTCAACAAGCAACCTTTGTGAAAGGGAATTTCTTGTGAAGAAATTAGTGGTCATGAGGTAGAACTGGAAAGAGTTCCAGCTATACAAAACTGCAGCTGATGATTTGGTAGAACCAAAGGATTCAATAGTCACCAACGAACCTCAACCTCTCCGCCGATCTAGTAGGGTTCCTAACCCACCTGAGAGATACTTCGGTTTTCTCTATGACAGTGGGAGCGAGGATTGCATCATGAGATGATGACCCAACTTATTTCCAGCAGGCCATCAGGAGTGCGACTCTATAAGAATGGCTGGATACTTAGCGATCTGAGATGGAATCCTTATACACCAACAAAGTATGGACTTTGGTTGCTTTATCTGAAGGGTTAAATCCCCATCAGGAGCAAGTATATCTTGAGAAGATTACTTGGTGTACATGGAAAAGTTGAGACTTTCAAAGCTATGCTTAAGTCCATTCAGATCCTACTTGCCACAGCTACATACCATGACTACGATATCTGGCGGTTGGGTGTCATGACTGCTTTTCTAAATGTTGATTTGGAAGAGAGAGTCTATAAGTACACATCCAGAGGGCTTCGTAAATAGTAGGAGCAGTGAAAACATGTGCAAGATGCTTTATGTGATAAATCAGGCATCGCGGAGTTGGAACATCTGTTTTGATGCGGTAGTCAAAGAGTTTGACTTCATCAAAATGGTAGATGAACCTTGTATATACAAAAAGGTAGTAGAGAGTATGGTGGTGATCCTCGTAGAGTACGTGGATGACATACTCTTGATAAGGAAGGAGTTTCCTATGCTACGCTCGGTCAATCTCCGCTTATCACAAGGATTCTCCCTATAGGATCAAGGTGATACCTCCTAAATCCTAGGTTATGGATCTATGAGATAGATCTAATTAGATGTTAGGATTCTCACTAGTTGTAGTGAGATGGTATCAATCGATCCTGGGGAGAATCACTGGAAAGGTTCCAGGGTGATAAGGACGACTGAATGTCAGTCGCAGGTATTGTCTTTACCCTCAGTGGAGGGACGATATGTTGGAAGAGTTCCAAGCTAGATACCGTGACTTACTAGACGATTAAAGGCAAGATACATCGTTACCAAGGATGCTACCAAAGAGGTAGTCTGGATAAATATAAGTTCATGAGATGAACTTTGTTCCTACCATTGTGTGACAATAGAGTTGTGGCTTATGCCAAAGAACCCCCGTCCCATCAGAAATCCAAATATAATTCTTACGCAGTATCACCTGATCATGGAGATGATTGATTTCTAGGGAGATCGAGGTTAGGAGAGTAGACACAGAAGACAATAGCACGGATCCACTCACAAAGGCCTTTTCCCCAGTAGAGACTTTTATGGGATGGTTGAGTATGAGATACTTCAACCACAGCAAATTGTTGGGTATGTGATACCACAACAGGTGGCCCTAGTGGAAGTGGGAGATTGTTAGTTATATGTATGCCCTAGAGGCCATTACTGTACATACGATGTATATTGTAGTGGATGCTTGGACATATATAGGGAGGACTTTCTTGCTCGACATGATAGTATGCTATCTGGTTATACTTTATCTTAACATGTACTCTGTATGTCTCTATGTTACTTGTTGATAAAGCCCTCAGGATGAGTACTTGACTACCATAACTATGATGCGGATCATACTAGTGGGTACAGTGTAGTCGCCAAGTACATCCTTCAAATGTTCCTAGTCGTGGGAGTACCGAGACAGGGCATCGATACTCCAGAGTAGACTAGCGTATGCGCTTCTTGACCCATATGATGGGCGATGGATGATCTTATATCCATTGGTGTTTGACATCAGAGAAGGTATACGGGTTCTCAGTGGAGACTACGTACACTGGACGGACTCGCCGAGAACTCCCAGATGGTATTATACCTCACGTCAGATGGCAGTTCTCTGGTGACACTGGTACATGTTAGTCTGTAGACCCGAGATCGTCATAGAGTCTTGTGTGATTCCCACTGTGCTTTGATTTCCACCTTACCACGTCCATTAAGGCATGCAAAACGGTGGCTTTTAGGTACAGTCCCGAATCATATGGAGACAATGAGCGATAGGAGGGGATTCGACTCTCCCAGTATAGGGAGTTGATGTTGCGCTGTATTCGATTGGCACCTGGGAACTGATAACTGACTATAGGTATACTACCAAACCAATAGTTCCCAGTGAGTCATGTCCAGTGTACTCATAATCTAATGAGCACCTCCATACTATCTGCAGTACGACGTACTGATGGCTGTAGGACAGACCATCTCCCCTCCTGGGATGAGAAGCGTATACACTTGTCTACTATGGAGTATCGATGCCCTGTATCAATAATCCTACGACTAGGGACCTGTATAAGGATGTGCCTGTAGATTACACAGCCCCCACTAGTGTGACTGCCATCACAACGCTGGTAATCAAGCAAAGATCCTAAGGGCTCCACTAATGTGTATAGGCGATATGCTAAAAGAAACACATGCACACATTAAAGTAGAAACTTGCATTAAAGTAGAAACAAACCAAGTAGCATACTACTATTTCGAGCAAGATTGTCTATACAACTGTGAATATCCCAAGCTTCCATTAAATAATATACAAACTAGTATGATATAGTAATGGCCTCTAAGGCATATACACTAACAATCTCCCACTTGCACTAAGGCCATATACTAGCGTATCGAAGACCTATCATCTCGATCAGCCGCTCGAACTGAGTCTGGGGTATGGCCTTCGTGAATGGATCTGCAGTGTTATCTTCTATAGCAACCCTCCGAACCTCGATCTCCCGGCGATCCACAATCTCCCTGATCAGGTGATACCGCCTCAAGATGTGTCTGGACTTTTGATGGGACCTGGGTTCCTTTGCTAAAGCTATAGCCCCGTTGTTGTCACAATACAGAGGTATTGGATCAACAATGGACGGAACCACCTGATGTTCAATCAAGAACTTCCTCATCCAGACAGCTTCTTTTGCGGCATCAGATGCAGCGATGTATTCCGCTTCCATCCTCGAGTCAGCAACGGTTTTCTGTTTGGAACTCTTCTAACACACCGCCCCTCCATTGAGGGTAAAGACATAACCCGACATGGATTTGGAGTCATCCTTGTTAGTTGTATGTATGCCCTAGAGGCCAGTATTATACAGATGATGTATATTATATTGGATGCTTGGACATATATAGAGATGACTTTCTTGCTCGATATGATAGTATGCTATCTGGTTACTCTTTATCTTAACATGTACACTTGTCTCTTTAAACTGTCTTATAGTTACATGTTGATAAAGCCCTTAGGATGTGTACTTGACTACCTGGACTATGATGCAGATCATACTAGTGGGGATATGGTAGTTCATAAGTACATCCTTCAAGGTCCCTAGTCGTGGGTGTATCGAGACGGGGCATCGATATACCAGTGTAGACTAGCGTATACGCTTCTCGACCCATGAGATGGGCGATGGATGATCCCATATCCATTGGTGTTTGACATCAGAGATGGTATACGGGTGCTCAGTGGAGACTGGGTACACTGGACGGACTCGCCGAGAACTCCCAGATGGTATTATACCTCACGTCAGATGGCAGTTCTCAGGTGACACTTGTACAGGTTAGTCTGTAGACCCGAGATCGTCATAGAGTCTTGTGTGATTCCCACTGTGCTTTGATCTCCATCTTACCACGTCCATGAGGGCTTGCAAAACAGTGGTCTTTGGGTACAGTCCCGAGTCACATGGAGGCAATGAGCGATAGGAGGGGTTTCGTCTCTCCCGGTATTGGGGGTTGATGTTGCGCTGTGCTTCATTGGCTGTAACAGGGAAGTCCCTGGCCAGGGCTGATCAGAGATTTGCTGGTAAGTGTTACCAGTAGTTTCTCGACCCGTTATGAGCCTCACATCGGCACGACTTATCGGTTATTGGGGTCTGACGTATACCACCCCTAGACTTGATATGCGACATATCAGACGAACAGACCGGACTGTACGGTAGGTGTTACTGGTTGGATTCACAGGAGTGTGAGCGGGCTAGCTCGTTGATCTTTTGATCGCTCAATACCCGGATGGCCGTTACGTTTAGCAGACCGCTTGCGGCTTGTGGGTGCTTGATATTGTTAGTGTATATGCCCTAGAGGCCATTACTGTATCATACTAGTTTGTATATTACTTAATGGATGCTTGGGATATTCACCTTGTATATACAATCTTGCTCAAAATAGTAGTATGCTACTTGGTTTGTTTCTACTTCAATGTGTACTTGTGTTTATTTCAGTATATCACTTATACGCATTAGTGGAGCCCTTAGGATCTTTGCTTGATTACCAGCGTTGTGATGGCAGTCACACTAGTGGGGGCTGGGTAATCTATAAGCACATCCTTATTCAGGTCCCTGGTCGCAGGACTATCGAGACAGGGCATCGATACTCCGGAGTAGACCAGCGCATGCGCTTCTCATCCCAGTGTGGGAGACGGTCTGTCCCACAGCCGTCAGTACGTCGTACTTGAGATAGTATGCGGGTGCTCGTTAGGTTACGGGTACACTGGACAGGACTCGTCGGGAACTGACTAGTTGGTATTATACCTATCGTCAGTTATCAGTTCCCAGGTGACATGAGTACAGCTTAGTCCGCTGACTTGACACTGTCACTTCGCCTCGGATGTGTTCCCACTGTACTTTGATCACTACCCTACCACGGCTCAAAGGAGTCGTGCAAACAGGTGGTGGTTGGGTGCAGTCCCGAAGCACTTGGAGGCAGTGACGGTTAGACAGGATTCGTCTCTCCCGGTATTGGGGGTTGACATCGCGCTGTGTCTAGGAGAGCCATTACACGAGTAGTCCCTGGCCAGGGCAAACGAGAAATACTGGTAGGTTTCCAGTGTTATCTCAGGGTGTATTGGGCTTCACTCCGGCACGACTTGTACCGCTATTGGGGGACTGACGTTTACCGCCCCCTAGGCCCGCCATGCGATGTATCAGACGAACAGACCGGACTGTACGGAGAATGTCACGCTCAGGCTCAGTAGGAGTTCAGATGGGTTTCGCCTCGTCGGTCTTCTTGTCGGCATTACCTGGGGACCGTTACGCACAGCTAGTGCCGCTTGCGGTCTGTGGTTAAACCCACTGCCAGCGTAGTGTCGAGTCTTTAGAGTCCCACACAGAAAGCTTTTCGCCTTTAGGCAAAAGAGTAGAGGTCGCATGGTATTGCGACAGGTCGCATGGTTTTGCGACAGGGTTCGGTCACATCCGTGCACTTGTGCACGTACAGTGTCTGGACAGTTTACACTAGCGGGCTTTGGTTTAAGCCAGATCCTAGTGTACCTTATGGGATTGGATTTATCCAGTTTGCATTCGTGTTTCTCGGAACGCGGATGCGGGTGTGTATGCACAGTTGACAGGGAGGCAGAGGCAGCGAATTCTCATTAGGGTTGTTGACAGTTGACCGTTGACTATTTGACTTTATGCTCAACCCTAATGAGAATATGATATGTGATTAACTATTATATTAATTAAGTGTTATGGTGATATGGTTGTTGACTTGTTGACTTTTGTTGACTTGTTGACTTTGGTGACTTGTTGACTTTTGTTGACTTGTTGACCGGTTGACTAGGCTTGACTAGTTGACCATCATGATAACCATGGTTATCATTTCATGCCAAAGACTTTTTCTTGCTTGCTCATTTGAGTAAAATGAGTGCATGACATGATAAGCTTATGGTTGCTTCAAACCATCACATAAGACTTTTTTGATATGATGAGTTATGATCACTTTGGATTATGAGAGGGTGAAAGACAAAAGAGTTGCTCATTCTTTCTTGCTCATTCTCTCTCTTGTTCTTGAGCTCTCCTCTTGCTCTCACCCTCAACCTCTTGCTCCCTCTCTTGATCTATGGTTCTCTTGTCTCATGAGTTGAGAATCAAGAGCCATAGATAAAATCGCATTCTAAATCATCTCTACTCATTCTAGTTCACTAGGTTTAGCAAACCAAGTGAACTAGTTTCTTCAAAGAACGAAGAAGGAGCTAAAGGTTGGAGCTTTCAAGTGGATCTATCTTCGGCGTACGGAGACTACGAGAAGGAGCCATCGAACCACCATCGGAGCTTGAAGAGAAGGAGTTCAAATTTAGGAATAACCATCTTCATCCGAGTAGCTAAATATCTTTAGCTTAGTATGCTAGTTTTAGTTTAGGTAAAGATCCCGACCTAGCTTAGTCCATGTTGCCTCTTGCGTTAAAATTTTGATTTTATACCGTTTCCGCCTCCCCATAAGAACCGGGGGTCGCAACGTGGACTTACAGTGGTATCTGAGCCTAACTAAACTTAAACTAGCTTGGTAGTGAAGTGTAACGAAGTTCGGAACCGGAAAAATCCAAAAACCAAACTTTTACAAAAACTGAGTTTCTGTTGAATTTTTTTTGGCTCAAAATGCAAAACGTTACACTTGTAAATTCGGCTCAGGGTTTTGTGTGAACACCCAAGAAAAACGTTGCCCTAATTCGTTCAAACCGCCGCGCTTCCGCCGCACGAGGTAGGCATGTGCCGCGGAAGCGCCGCGGTTTGTCGTCTTCTCTGCATCGTTTTTCGTGCAGTGTGTGTCTGTGTTGGTTTTGGGATTTTTGGAATATATTATATGTGCCCAGATTTTCCAGAAAAGAAATTTCCTTTTGGGGTCCTATAATTCCGTATTTTTTTTTCCGAACTTCACTGCACTTTGACTTTGATGGTTATATCTGTGATGTTTGCATGTATTGAACGTCGGCTAATCGCTATAAGCCGATTGGTCGGGGTTATACATGATCTGTAATGTGCTGGAATGTGTATATAAATATGTTGGATTGTCGCGGGTGAATAGCCGGGGGTTGTGAGACGAGAGTTTTCTTTTCTTGCAATTCATGTAAATTTGTAAATTGATGTAATAATTATTTGTATGGCCGCACAACCGGGTCGGGGTTGTAGCCGTCATTGTATAATTTCTTTTTACTGTTTTTGCTCCTAGGATAGACCCATGGAGGGGTGCACAAACTACCGGGTATGCCGAAGTGTCGAGTGGCCTACTCATGGAGATGAGGGAGGTTGCTACGCTTCGGGTACTTGGCGGGTAGTTTGCCGCACCCGTAGGGGTCTTGGGTGGGGTTTTGGCTATTCACCGCGACCGTGTAATCTGTTTTTGTTACAGGCTCGTACAAATTACAGATTCCTAGTATATCCAATGTATTTATCTGTGATCTGAAATGTTTATCATTGCAGTATATCTATATATGATATTATTTAGGCGTTGCTTATGTTTTACAAACGCGCTAGCCCAGCCCCCGCTCTGTCGTTAGTTAAGTAACCTAACGGGTAATGACGGGGCCCCGTGGCGAATGCGAATGGCATAAGCGTACGTCATATTTTGGTTGTTTTCTGCAATGGTAGGATTAAATGATGGGACGCATTAAAAGAACTAATGCAAGAATATCACGCATTAAAAGAACTAATGCAAGATAATAAACCAAGCTAAAGTCGTTGGAACACTTTCGAAAAACCACTCGGTTCTTTTCAAAAACAACTTTTAAAATGCGGAGCTTGAGCCACTCCTTTTAAAAGCTATCTCGTTCCATCGACCAAATCAAGTTCACTACGTTCACGGTTTTGCCAAAACCATTCGTAGCCCTCCGTCGTTTCGTATGAATATTCAATAGTATTCAAGCTGTGTTTATTGACCTTCGTCAAGGCATAGTGATTGGTAGCTATTGGGTATTCATATGTAGCATAGATAGATGCGTTGGTTTGGGACATTCGCATTACCTTGTTGACCTTCGTCAAGGGTATATACGGGTGGATTCAAATTAACCTGGATAATGACGGGCAGAACTTGACATGTGACTTATGATTTGTTGACCTTCGTCAAGGTCATAAGAGCATGGGGCAAAAATCCACATCGGGAGTTTCATAAGTACTGAAACTTGCTAGATTTGCATACCATTTGGAGTGTGATAATTCTGGTAGGATTCCTTCAGTTTCGTCACGCGATGATATTTGGATCCCGATCCTACTGTGAGTATATGCTACTCCTCGGGAAATTTCTCACTTAACGATCAATGCTATAAACCTAGTAGGTGCCTAGAAAGGTGTTAGCGGGGCTACGCCCCCAGGGAAAAGAGGTTCTCTAATTAAGGAACTTCGCGAAAGCGTTGGAAAACCTCCCTCGAAGTACCGACACCGGCCTGGCTGAACGGTTAAGCAAGTATTGTACGGTGGGATTGATCCTGACTAATTCTTCCTTTATGGTTTAAGGAGGGATTCGAGAAACAGTGGGAGCCATCCTGTTTAGACAAATTAAAAACCACTCTAAACTTGCAAGAGCATCATGCTGAGTGTTTCTTCTTCTCTCTCCTAATTGCAGCGACCAATCAACATGACTGGACTTAAGTTACTCCTAGATAAAAACAAACTGACAGGGCCAAACTACAAAGATTGGCTCAGGAATGTCACGATAGCAATCACTTATGACAAGCTGGGGTATCTTCTTACCACCAAAGCTCCCCCTGTCCCTGGTCCAACTTCCAGTGTCGCGGATAAGGAAATCCGCAAGACTTGGGAGATTGATAGCGCGAAGGCCAAGTGCCTCCTGCTTGCCTCGATGGACAACGAACATCAGAGGAGGCATGAGAATATGGACATGGAGTCCATATTGCTCCATACAAAAGAACTGTATGGAGAGCAATCACGTATCGCAAGATACGAAGCGTCGAAAAAGTTATTTTCGACAAAAATGGCCGTCGGATCATCAGTAGCCGAGCATGTGCTAAAGATGATCGGCTTCATTGAGGAGCTCGCTGACCTAGGGATCACATTGGAGAGTGAGCTATATACGGATATAGTTCTCCAGTCCCTTCCTTCCACTTACGCCCAGTTTATACTGAACTTCAACCTACAAGAAAAAGAGGTTGAACTATCAGAGCTCCTCAACATGCTGTGGAGCGCAGAGGGCACCCTACAGAAAGGTAGGGAAACATCCACTTTGTTTGTAGGAGGATCATCTTCTTCTAGGTCCAAGGCGAAAGCCAAGGGAAAGAAGAAGAAGGCCCCCGCCAAACCAAGGGGCGGTGTTGGTAAAGTGGATACGAAGGGAAAAGGCAAAGCAACAAAGATAGCGGGGAAGCTTGTGGATAAGGAAGAATGCTTCTATTGTCATAAGAAAGGACACTGGAAGAATGATTGTAGGGCCTGGAAGGCCAGAACACAGGAATTGAAGCAGGTTGCAGCTTCAGCTTCAGGTGTGTATGTTATTGAAAACTGTCTTTCAATAAACTCTACTTCCTGGGTATTGGATACCGGATCAGGATCTCATATCTGTAATTCTTTGCAGGCGTTGAGAAACCGTAGTGCTTTGAAGGCAGGTGACATGACCCTCAAAGTTGCAAACGGAGCTAGCATGGATGCTAAAGCCGTGGGGGACTATCACCTGGGAATGTCAGATGGACATGTTTTGGTTTTGCGTAATTGCTTTTTTGTACCCAACGCAACTTGTAATATCATTTCTGTATCTTTAGTTTCTAAAGAAGGTTATGAATTTGCGTTTGTAAGTAATGTTGTAAACATTCACCTTAATCAAGTTTTGATTGGGTCAGGTACATTGAGTAATGGTATATACGTGTTAAACCAACCACAGATTTTCAACGTCCAGAATACACACAAAAGAAAGTCTCCGGAAATGAATCAGACTTTCTTATGGCATTGTAGATTGGGTCACATCAATGAGAGAAGGTTGACTAAGTTACATACAGAAGGATATTTGAATGCGTTCGAATATCAATCGTATGCCACTTGTCAATCTTGTCTCAAAGGAAAGATGACAAAGACTCCGTTTACTGGACAAGGAGTAAGAGCGAGCGAGCTCTTAGGACTCGTACACAGTGACGTGTGCGGTCCAATGTCTACACATGCCCGAAGCGGACATTCTTACTTCATTACTTTTACGGATGATTTCTCAAGGTACGGTTATGTCTTCTTGATGAAACATAAGTCCGAGGCCTTTGGAAAATTCCAGAAGTATAAGAATGAAGTAGAGAAACAGACCGGCAAAAGTATTAAGATTCTAAGATCGGATCGAGGTGGAGAATACTTAAGTGCCGAATTCCTGAATTACTTAAAAGAGAATGGTATTCTCTCTCAGCTTACTCCTCCATACACTCCGCAACATAATGGTGTATCGGAGAGACGGAACCGAACCCTATTGGATATGGTTCGGTCCATGATGAGTAACGCTGAGTTACCGCGATCATTCTGGGGATATGCACTAGAAGCAGCTGCGTATCTCTTGAACAAGGCTCCCACCAAGACTGTGCCTACCACCCCATATGAGATGTGGACTGGGAAGAAACCCTGTCTTAAGTATCTTAAGGTATGGGGATGTCCAGCTTTTGTAAAAAAGCAGCATGCGGACAAGCTTGAGGCACGTTCAGTACAGTGTAAGTTTGTGGGATACCCAAGGAACTCTAGGGGGTATCTTTTCTATTCAGCTGAGGAACAAAAGGTCTTTGTTTCTCAGCATGCCCGCTTCTTGGAAACTGAGTTTTTGGAAACCCAGATAAGTGGGAACACAATAGAACTGGAAGAAGTTCCAGAACCACAGACTGTTACTGAAAGCTTAGTGGAACCAGAGGGTTCAACAGAACAGGACATTCCTGCGCCACTCCGCAGGAGTAGTAGGCAGACTCATCCGCCCGAGAGATACTGCGGTTTTCTCATAGACGGGGATAGAGAGGATTGCATCATAGATTATGATGAGCCTACTAGCTTCCAGCAGGCCGTTCAGAGCGTTGACTCAGTGAAATGGCTGGATGCAATGCGGACCGAAATGGAGTCCATGTACACCAACAAGGTATGGACGTTGGACATTGCTCCAGACGGGGTAAAACCCGTAGGATGCAAGTGGATCTTCAAAAGGAAGATTGGTGTAGATGGACAGGTTGAGACCTATAAAGCTAGGCTGGTAGCAAAGGGTTTTCGTCAAAGACCTGGCTTGGACTACGACGAAACCTTTTCTCCAGTAGCCATGCTGAAATCCATTCGGATCCTTCTTGCCATTGCTGCCTTCCACGATTATGAGATCTGGCAAATGGACGTAAAGACAGCTTTTCTAAATGGAAATTTAGAGGAGTGTGTCTATATGGACCAGCCAGAGGGTTTCATTCAGAGTGGAAGCAGCGGAATGGTGTGCAAGTTGCTTAAGTCCATCTATGGACTAAAGCAGGCATCGCGGAGTTGGAACATCTGCTTTGATGAGACGGTCAAAGAATTTGGCTTTATCAAAAATCCAGATGAGCCATGCATCTATAGTAGATTTGTAGCGAGAACTGTAGTATTCCTCGTTTTATACGTGGATGACATTCTCTTAATAGGAAATGACATTCCTATGCTACAATCTGTCAAGGGGTTCTTGTCACACAGGTTCTCCATGAAAGACCTGGGTGATGCCTCGTACATTCTGGGTATCCGGATCTACCGTGACAGATCCAAGAGGATATTAGGACTTTCACAGTCCAGGTACATCGACACCATACTGAAGAGATTCAGTATGGAAGATTCCAAGCGCGGTAACCTACCGGCTTGTCACGGGATCACCCTCTCTAAAGAGATGTCTCCCAAGACTGATTTGGAGAGGGATCGCATGTCTATTATACCCTACGCTTCTGCGGTAGGCTCTATAATGTATGCGATGTTGTGTACCAGACCGGATGTAGCTTATGCACTGAGTGTGGTAAGCCGGTATCAGTCAAACCCTGGGGAGAAACACTGGATAGCGGTAAAGAACATTCTCAAGTACCTGAGAAGGACTAAGGAGATGTTCTTGGTGTATGGCGGAAAAGACCTCCAGATCGAGGCCTTTGCTGACTCCAGCTTCCAGAGTGACAAGGATGATTCCAAGTCCATGTCGGGTTTTGTCTTTACCCTCAATGGAGGGGCGGTGTGTTGGAAGAGTTCCAAACAAGAAACCGTTGCAGACTCGACGATGGAAGCGGAATACATCGCTGCATCTGATGCCGCAAAAGAAGCTGTCTGGATGAGGAAGTTCTTGAAAGAACTTCAGGTGGTTCCGTCCATTGTTGATCGAATACCTCTGTATTGCGACAACAATGGGGCTATAGCTTTAGCGAAGGAACCCAGGTCCCATCAGAGATCCAGGCACATCTTGAGGCGGTATCACCTGATCAGGGAGATCGTAGATCGCCAGGAGATCGAGGTTCGGAGAGTCGCTTCAGAAGATAACACTGCTGATCCATTCACCAATGCCCTGCCCCAGACTCAGTTCGAGCGGCTGATCGAGATGATAGGTCTTCGATACGCCAGTACATGGCCTTAGTGCAAGTGGGAGATTGTTAGTGTATATGCCCTAGAGGCCATTACTGTATCATACTAGTTTGTATATTACTTAATGGATGCTTGGGATATTCACCTTGTATATACAATCTTGCTCAAAATAGTAGTATGCTACTTGGTTTGTTTCTACTTCAATGTGTACTTGTGTTTATTTCAGTATATCACTTATACGCATTAGTGGAGCCCTTAGGATCTTTGCTTGATTACCAGCGTTGTGATGGCAGTCACACTAGTGGGGGCTGGGTAATCTATAAGCACATCCTTATTCAGGTCCCTGGTCGCAGGACAATCGAGACAGGGCATCGATACTCCGGAGTAGACCAGCGCATGCGCTTCTCATCCCAGTGTGGGAGACGGTCTGTCCCACAGCCGTCAGTACGTCGTACTTGAGATAGTATGCGGGTGCTCGTTAGGTTACGGGTACACTGGACAGGACTCGTCGGGAACTGACTAGTTGGTATTATACCTATCGTCAGTTATCAGTTCCCAGGTGACATGAGTACAGCTTAGTCCGCTGACTTGACACTGTCACTTCGCCTCGGGTGTGTTCCCACTGTACTTTGATCACTACCCTACCACGGCTCAAAGGAGTCGTGCAAACAAGTGGTGGTTGGGTGCAGTCCCGAAGCACTTGGAGGCAGTGACGGTTAGACAGGATTCGTCTCTCCCGGTATTGGGGGTTGACATCGCGCTGTGTCTAGGAGAGCCATTACACGAGTAGTCCCTGGCCAGGGCAAACGAGATATACTGATAGGTTTCCAGTGTTATCTCAGGGTGTATTGGGCTTCACTCCGGCACGACTTGTACCGCTATTGGGGGACTGACGTTTACCGCCCCCTAGGCCCGCCATGCGATGTATCAGACGAACAGACCGGACTGTACGGAGAATGTCACGCTCAGGCTCAGTAGGAGTTCAGATGGGTTTTGCCTCGTCGGTCTTCTTGTCGGCATTACCTGGGGACCGTTACGCACAGCTAGTGCCGCTTGCGGTCTGTGGTTAAACCCACTGCCAGCGTAGTGTCGAGTCTTTAGAGTCCCACACAGAAAGCTTTTCGCCTTTAGGCAAAAGAGTAGAGGTCGCATGGTATTGCGACAGGTCGCATGGTTTTGCGACAGGGTTCGGTCACATCCGTGCACTTGTGCACGTACAGTGTCCGGACAGTTTACACTAGCGGGCTTTGGTTTAAGCCAGATCCTAGTGTACCTTATGGGATTGGATTTATCCAGTTTGCATTCGTGTTCCTCGGAACGCGGATGCGGGTGTGTATGCACAGTTGACAGGGAGGCAGAGGCAGCGGATTCTCATTAGGGTTGTTGACAGTTGACCGTTGACTTTTTGACTTTATGCTCAACCCTAATGAGAATATGATATGTGATTAACTATTATATTAATTATGTGTTATGGTGATATGGTTGTTGACTTGTTGACTTTTGTTGACTTGTTGACTTTGGTGACTTGTTGACTTTTGTT
The DNA here is from genome assembly GCA_030015575.1 of Agapanthus africanus. NCBI lineage: Eukaryota > Viridiplantae > Streptophyta > Magnoliopsida > Asparagales > Amaryllidaceae > Agapanthus > Agapanthus africanus. The sequence goes on from JASDDO010000029.1 coordinate 64,269,884, forward strand.
GACTTGTTGACCGGTTGACTAGGCTTGACTAGTTGACCATCATGATAACCATGGTTATCATTTCATGCCAAAGACTTTTTCTTGCTTGCTCATTTGAGTAAAATGAGTGCATGACATGATAAGCTTATGGTTGCTTCAAACCATCACATAAGACTTTTTTGATATGATGAGTTATGATCACTTTGGATTATGAGAGGGTGAAAGACAAAAGAGTTGCTCATTCTTTCTTGCTCATTCTCTCTCTTGTTCTTGAGCTCTCCTCTTGCTCTCACCCTCAACCTCTTGCTCCCTCTCTTGATCTATGGTTCTCTTGTCTCATGAGTTGAGAATCAAGAACCATAGATAAAATCCCATTCTAAATCATCTCTACTCATTATAGTTCACTAGGTTTAGCAAACCAAGTGAACTAGTTTCTTCAAAGAACGAAGAAGGAGCTAAAGGTTGGAGCTTTCAAGTGGATCTATCTTCGGCGTACGGAGACAACGAGAAGGAGCCATCGAACCACCATCGGAGCTTGAAGAGAAGGAGTTCAAGTTTAGGTATAACCATCTTCATCCGAGTAGCTAAATATCTTTAGCTTAGTATGCTAGTTTTAGTTTAGGTAAAGATCCCGACCTAGCTTAGTCCATGTTGCCTCTTGCGTTAAAATTTTGATTTTATACCGTTTCCGCCTCCCCGTAAGAACCGGGGGTCGCAACGTGGACTTACAGATATGATCATCATCTGCTACCGGCGTATTGACGAGTTTTTAGAGTCCTACACAGAGGTTTCCTGGCTTAAGCGAAACGAAATAGGAGTGCATATAAGATATGTGCAGGACCGAGAATGATGCGTGTATGTGATACCGTATTTCATTCTCGCGATGAATGTTTCGATTGGTTATATGCGATATAACCTAGTTATCGAATCGTAGATTGATTCGATAAGTCGATACATTGGATACTAGTCGGTTATGTGCGACATGACCGGGTCATTGAATCAAGTGTTGATTTAATGATTTAATGTATAATTATATATTTGATATATTACTTTGCATTAACTAGTATTGGTTCACTTTAATAGGATTTTCTCACTTGTAGTTCACAAGTTGTATATGTGATATACTTTTGTGCACTACAATGTGTCATGTTTGATGATGCATGTAAATTGGTTTTGTGTTAAGACTTAAACCATGGTTATGATAATAGTTAGGGTTTTGATTTATTTACTTATTTATTTATCTATTCTTTTTTGATAAATAAATAAAAGATAACAAAATGGTTTCTTTCATGAAGCTTGATGAAGCTTGATGAAGCTTTGACTAAAGTGACCATTTTGTCATCATCCTTAACCCTAACCATTCTCACTTGACCATGGTCTATTCTCTACACTTAACCAAGATTAGAAGATGATAAGTATTGATTTTTATTATTCTTTTAAGAACACTTATCATAATTCTAGCTTCATCTTCTTCTTCATCTTCAAGAGAGAAAGCTTGATGCCATCAATGGCAACTTGAGCAAAAGTGTGAGAAATCCAATTCTAAAGTGAACCCACCTCCTATTTCTTCACCCTCTACCTCTTGCCAAGTAGTATAGGGTGTTTTCTTCACAAGTTTCACAACTTGGTGAAGTTGGAGCTTGAACTTGTGATGCCTCGACGTAGATCATCTTCGGCACGAAGCCGACGACCTAGTCCGCCCAATTCTCCGATGAAGCCGACGTTTGAGTTCGGGATTCGAGATGGACAGAGAGAGGACGCCTACGTGGAGCTAAGGAATTAGAGAACCGGATCTACAAAGGTTGTAGCCTCTCTCCTTTAGTTAAGATGTTAACTAGTTTCGTATTTCGCCTAAATTTCTAGTTAACGATCCGTATTAGGGTTTCTCGGCACCCGTAAAATTTGAAATTGGCATGGTTGATGCCTTGTGAGACCTCTTGAGAGTGCCTAGGAACCCTACAGTGGTATCAGAGCCTAGCTAGAGCCTTAGGCGTGTTGGAGATAATGCCCTCAGAGTCAATTATTGGATCACAGGTACGTGATTGCAAAGATTGAGGGAGGACCTATCCCGGTAGGACAGTCTTACTCGAGATGATAGTATGCTATCTGGTTTACCTTTATCATCGTGTACTGTTTTAGGTGACCTGACACGTCGCTATTACACGTTGATAGAGCCCCTAGGATTCTTGCTTGACCACCAGCAGTATGAGGGCGATCATATAAGTGGGAGCTGGGGGTCTATAAGCTTATCCTTAAAAGGTCCCTAGTCGTGGGAGTTTCGAGACTGGGCATCGATACTCCATTAGTAGACTAGTGTATACAGTCGAGACCCCGACGAGGGGCGGTGGCCGGTCTCACAAGCCACTGGTGTCAGTTGGATCACCTAAGATGTATACAGGTGCTCATTGGGTTATGAGTACACCGGACAGGACTCGCCGGGAACATGCTAGTTGGTCATATACCAGACGTCAGATGGCAGTTCCCTGGTGACATGTGTGCAGGTTAGTTCATCGACCTGGGGATCGTCATTTGTCTCGTGTGAGTTCCCACTGTACTTTGATTACTACCCTACCACGGCTCAAAGGAGTCGTGCAAACAGGTTTTAGTTGGGTACAGTCCCGAGCCACATGGAGGCAGTGAGCGTATCTTCAGGGGTTCGTCTCTCCCGGTATTGGGGGTGAGGTCGTGCTGTGTCTAGGAGAGCCATTACACAAAGTCCTTGGCCAAGGCAAGGAGATTTACTGGTAGGTATTCCAGTAGTATCTCAGGGTGTTCTGGGCTACACTCCGACACGACTTGTACCGCTTTTGGGGGTCTGACTTTTACCAACCCCCTAGGCCCGCCATGCGATGCTCATAGACGAACGGACCGGACTGCACGGATATTGTCACTGACAGGCTCAGTAGGGTTGTCTGACTGGGTTCGCTCACAGACGTCCCTTTTAGTCAGTACCTGGTGGCCCGTTACGTATTGGCTTATACCTCTGACGTGCTAGTGGTTAAATCCACAACCAAGGTGTTGACGAGTCTTTAGAGTCCCCCACATTCAGTTACTCAGCTTTCGGGCGAAAAGCTGTAGAGGCCGTATGGAGATATGGCAGGGTCCGATCAGATACGTGCGGTATTGCACGGATCAGGATCGGACAGTTTGTACTATAGGCCGTATGGGTATATGGCAGGGTTCGATCAGATACGTGCGATATTGCACGGATCAGGATCGAACAGATATTACTGGCCGGCTTTGGTATAAGCCGGATCCTAGTATAGTACAGTGTAGACTTTGTCTCATTGCATTTGTATTTCGGTCGAAATACAGATGCGGGTGTGTATGCACAGTATCGGGGTTTTCCTGTAATTTATTACGGGACCAGTTTTCTGGAGTTGCCAGTTTGCTTTCCGTTTCGGCCGATTTCCATTGTTCCGTTCATTGGCCGAAGATTGGTGGAGGAGGGTTTATTTGCATTGTTGCAAATAGACTTTTGTGGAGGGGGTCCTTGCATATTATCATGTCATGATTATAGCACCATCCATTGACTTGCTTGACTTCATACTTCATGATGGATTGACTTTGGATATCATCATGGTTGATGAGTGATAGAAGAGTGTGGTTTTCACCTTGCTATCATTGGTTCACATGATTGTCTTTTCCTCTCTCTTGCATGATAGAGTTTCCCCCCCCCCATTCTTTTAGCCATCTATCTCATTCTCTCCATTCTTGGGTGTGCATGGCCGGCCACTCCAATTGGGGGGCTGCCCATTTTTTTTCAAGTGTGGGAATTTTAGTTCATTTGGTGCTCCAAAATTATCCCCTAGCTCCTCCACATTGTTCTTGTTTTCATTCCTCCACCACAGAGGCATCTCCATAAACCCCAAATGAGACTTCTTCTACTACACCTTCTACAGCGATTCTTGGGCACGTCGAATAGCCGGCTTCTTGCCCGAGTTGCCTCGGCATTGAGGTGGGAGCCCGTAAACAAAGTTGGCGATGTGGTGCACTTCCGGCGACGAGGAGGAGACGGGACTTTTCCGCAGGAGATCGGGACCATGACGAGAAGACCGGAGGACTTGGATCGTCGGTATATCTCTATTCCCTTTCTTGTAGTTAGCTAGGACTAGTTCAATGGCCCGATCCGGGGTTTAGTGCGCGGTGGTGCCGGATTGCTAAGTCCGCAAAATTTAAGTTTTTCACCGCTTCCGCATTCCGGCGTCGGATTGACGGCCGGGGCGCCGCCGTGCACTTACAGTGGTATCAGAGCCTCGCCATTAACTTAGTCTAGCTTGGTTTAATGTGTTTGCAATTCGGATCGATCAAAAATCCCAAAACCCGCATTTCCTTAAGCATCAGTTTCTGTTGAAATTTTTCAGTCTCGAAAATTTTTTCAGGTTGTATAAAAGCACTGTACAGGAAAACTTAAGACCTCTGGAAAAATCCGACACCATGATCTTCCAACCTGAGCGCGGAAGGGCGGCCAAAACCAACTTCTGGCCGCGCTTCCGCCGCAGAGTAGAGGAGTCAGTGGGCCGGATTTTTTCAGTGGGCCTCTGGCATAATTTTTGGGGTTTTTGAACATTAAAATTGGACCCATATTTTCTGTAACTGCTACAGTTTTGTTTTGGGGCCCACTTGTTAATATTCGATCGGTCGGATATTTTAAACACATTTTTCACAGTATTTACATTATATCTGCGACCGTGAATGTCACTTGATCGGTAAATCCTGTCTAACTGCTATAGCCCGGTTAGACGGATTTGCGAACGTGACTTTCACGTTGATGTTCTATGTATTTGCTGTGTTGTTGCGGATCGGTCGTAGGGATAGCCTGGATGCAATGCTAGTACAGTTGTGGTGGTATTATGTACATTTGATATTGCGGGGCGAGCGTCCGACATGTGGACTGCCGTCACTGCCTGTTTGTATTATTATTTTGGGGCACGACCTGGTTGCGGTCGATGTACCCGTTGTATGTATATTTTACTTTCTGTACTAGGATTGCCCCGCGGAGGGGTGCACGGATAGCCGGGTTCTGGAGGGCAACAAGCCCGCATCTCATGGCATTGAGACGGAGGGGGCTTCACTCTAGGATTGGCGGGCTATTCGCCGCACTCGTAGGGGGTACAGGTTGACCCAGGAGGGGTGCCTAAGTTACCGGATTCCGTGAAGTGCTGGGTGGTCCATTCACGGTGCTGAAGGGGGCTGCCTCGCTTCAGGTTTTGGCGGGTGACTTGCCGCGCCCGTAGGGGTCTAGGATTTCATTGCACAGGCTATCCACACGACCAGGGGAACGTCGGGTTTCAGCGGCTCTGTGAAACCCGGGGATCCCAGATATCTGTATTGTTTCTGTGATGCTGTACATTTCTGTGATGTTGCATTTTATTCACGCCTTGAGCGAAATATAATATATTGGTATATATATTAGTAGATGTTGTATATGTTTTACATCCGCGCTAGTCCAGTCCCCGCTCTGTCGTTAGTTAGCTAACCTAACGGGTAATGACGGGACCCAGTGGCGAATGCGGATGGCATATACGTACATCAGTATATTTTCGTTCTTTTTGGTGTGATCAATTGATGGGACTGCATTGATTCGGATCAATGCAAGTTAAAACAAACCTAATCTGATGTTGTTGGAACACTTTTCAAAAAGCTGTTATTGCAAGGATGTTTACTTTTGTTTTGCATCGTGGTATTCATTGGAATATCCTGCTCCTCAGTCGACGAGGCAAGGGCCGAGATCCCTTCACCGGGAGTGACCCCTTGGACAGAAGTTTGCGTCAGGGCATTAACTTCACTATAGCCGATTACTTTTGCTTTGCATCGCGGTATTCAGTTGGAATATCCTGCACCCCATTCTACGGGGAAAGAGCCGAGATCCCTTCACCGGGAGTGACCTCTTTAGCGAAGGTTTTCGTCACTATATTTTCAAAAAGCTATCCGTTCCTTCAACGATATCAAGTTCATTACGTTAAAGTTTTTCGCCAGAAACCATTCGTAGCCCTCCGTCGTTTCATATGGGTAGTCAATAGTATTCAAGCCGTGTATGTTGGCCAAAGTCAAGGCACAGTGATTCGTAGCTATTGGATATTCATATGCAGCATAGATAGATGCGTTGGTTTGGGACAGTCGTACTGCCATTTTGGCCAAAGTCAAGGGTATGTACGGGTGGATTCAAATTAACCTGGAGAATGACGGGTAGAACTTGACATGTGACTTATGATATGTTGGCCAAAGTCAAGGTCATAAGAGCATGGGGCAGAAATCACATCGGGAGTTTCAAAAGAACTGAAACTTGCCAGATATGCGCATACCTTCTGGAGTGTGACACCGTGAGCGGATTCCGTCACGTTGTCATGCGATGATAGTTGGATCCCGATTCCCACTGATGAGTTAGTTTACTCCTCGGGTAACCCCGACTAATTCTTCTTTCAGGTTTGGAGGAGAATTTGAGGTACAGTGGGAGATTTCCAGATTAGATAAATTGGTAACCATTCTGATCTAGGTTAGAGTGCACGCTGAGTGTTTCTTTTCTCTCTCTCTCATTGGCAGCGACCATTGACCCGACCCTAAGACTTTGACTCAGTTACCAAGTTGACCGAACCTTCTTAACACCGGCTTTTGGATTGTCAGAGTTGCAAACCTCATTGCCACTCCTACTTTTACCCTTTTCTCCAGGACACCCCGTATTACTACGAACGTCCACTTCCATTGGACAAAACCATCGTATGGTTAGATACGAACTCGAAAGAATTTATTCGAGGATGGTTTCCGGTTCTGGAGAAAACGGATAGGATTATTCAGTTGTCTTTTCCTTTTACCCTCTCTCAGGTTACGAGTACTCCTTGGTTTAGGGGTAGTACACCTATTACGCAAATTGGATTGTCTTCTTCCAAACCTTAGGCTGGTGCCGACCGGTAGGGAATGAAGAAAACCAATTAGCATAACGATGGTGTGCAGAAGGTATTAAGTTCAGACAAAGCAAGGGATTAGTAAGAGGGCAAAGTAAATTGCGACTGCCATTCACGACCAAACCAAATATTTCGTTACCACTCCCACATCACCTTTGTATTTCTCCAGGACACTCCGTATCACTACGAAGATCCACAGTTTATTTGGATACTCCATCGTATGGTTATATACGAACTCGAAAGGAATTTATTCCAGTTCGGGGATGGATTCTGGTTCAGGAGAAATAGGAATAAGATTTATTCAGGTGTCTTTTATCTTCACCTTCTCTCGCATTGCGAGTGTTCCTAGGATTGGAACATTACACCCATTATGCTTATTGGATAGTCTTCTTCCAAACCATAGGCTGGTGCCGAACGGTAGGGAAAGAAGAAAACCATTTGGCCTAAAGGGGTGTGCAGAAGGTAAAGACTAAAGACATATGAAGGGATTTGGAGAGGTGGCAAAGAATTATACGGTTACAATCGTGAATCTGGAAGAGGCATTACTAGGAATACCAGGATACCCCATCGGAACATTTCAATGTTTCAGTTTCACTGTGTAATGTTAAAGGAAAACTGATTTCCCGATTAGACACTTGCTCCAGGGTATGTATTTACCAGGTATGATTCTCACATCTGTATGGTTTTACAGATGATGAGTGGGAGTAAGTTATTGGGAATTGGGTGATTATCCTCATTATATCGGGATTCGATGTAATCGGTGATATTTGAGGAAATCACCTGGGCTGTTTGCCGGTCGGCAAATATTTGGTTTTGAATATCCGCTGTTATGCACCAATTTCAAATTGATATATCTGTACGTCTATTTTCATAGAGTGAGATATACCTTTCTGAAATTATGTCTACGACATTTACCTATATCAGTGGATGGTTAGGTAAGGAGCATTAAACAGCGGTGTAATTCTTCTTAACCATAAGTACAGTTTTCAACCTACGACACACAGTGAATGAGTTATCAGACTCAAGGGACTTATACAAAGGATTGTATGTTGTCCAGGGTCCATCAGGACAGAGGGCTTGGTCCTCGTACTATATTTGGTTTACTTATGACTTCTCTAGTTTTTAGACAGGTGTTTCGCGGAAACACAGGGTCCGAATTTGGAGAAGTTATAGGTATTTGAATAGAGTAGAGAACCAGGAGTAGCAAGTATCGGGATTCTTCAAAGTGATCGAAGATGTAGATACTTGTATATGGTATTCAGTTGATAGTAGTGATTAAGAGAAATTGCTTCTCTTTCAGGTTACTCATAATTGGAAGCATTCCTAAGTTGAGTAACGCTGATCGGCCTCCTTCCATTTAGTTGACATGCGCTGGGGACAGCTGCATGATTTGAATCTGGTTCAATTAAATCAGTGCCTCTGTTTCTATATTGGATATAGAACAGTTCATATCTTAACGATGTTAAGGTACGGGGAGTTGTCCGGTTTATGATTAAAACCAGACACTGGACAACTCAAGGCACGTTTCTGTAATGGCTGTTTGTGGGTTGACCCAGGCTATGACGCGGGTTGATTTTCTACCATCTGGATGAACAATAGCAATATTGTTCTAGACTCGCCACAGTTTTAATGAAAATGGATTTTTTCAGAAAACAGTAGTGGGAGTATGGTAGAACTGGAAGTGATTCCAGAACCACAAACGATTACTGAAGATTTGATAAGGAACCTAAAGATTCAATCTGGATTGACATTCCATTGGCCACTCCGCAGATAAGGTGGATAACTTCAGGCACCCGAGAGGCACTACGGTAGCCTCAAGGACGGTGACAGGGAAGTTCTTGTTTACCCACAATTGCCATTGCTGTTGTTCCAGGTTACGAGACCCGGCGGGAGGATGAGTATAGCGTCGTTCTAAACCAGTTTTAGAAGTATACGTCTATATGACTCTGCCAGAGGGTTGTCGTAGTCAGTGGGAGCAGCGGAAGCATTGGTGGACAGGTTGCTTATGTCTATTTATAGACTAGAGCAGATGTAGCGGAGATAGATCATCTATTTCTGACGTGACAGTCATGGGTTTGACTTCATCAGAATAGGGGATGGATCTGTTGAGAAGGTAGTAGGGTGTGATGTCCTGGTATTTGGATGACATGCACAAAGTAGGAAAGGAAACTCCTATACTACGATCGGTTATACTTTGGTCGTCACACAGTGGTTTCTCCACAAAGGAAATGGATTTTATATCAGACATACTGGTTACTAGATCTATGGTCTTAGATCTAGATTTGGGTGGTTTCCCAATCAGGGTACTTGACAGCATTCTAAGAGTATTTAGGATGGACGACTCCTGGCACGGTAGTGTACCTGCAGGTAATGGAGTCACCTTCTCCAAAGGTGTCTTACAGACTAAAGGGGAGAGGGACGGGCATGATTGGCAGATCATTTGCTCAGGCAATTGAGTCAATCGTGAGATGTCAAGTACCACACCAGATGTTGTTCTTGCACTGGATGCAATAAGTTGACATTAATCCAATCCTGGAGAAACAGTCGGAAGCAGTTTTAGAACATAAGTAGATGTTCTAGGGAGATGATAACGACAGCCTCATTCAGGAGACAGTTATCATTCCAGGCTTCCAAGGTGACATGGACGACAAGGAGGTTGTCAGAGTTATAGTTTTCCTTCTGATGAGGGGCAGTATTTTGGACAGGTGGTCCAAGGCAATACTGAGGGAGCCATGGCGCGCAGGATACTGATTAAGTTCAGTTGACGATACAGTCTAAGAAGTTTGGATTTGGAGTTCATTTATGAGCTAGGTCCCATCAGACATCCAGACATATTCTGAGACAGGTATTGCTCTTTTCGGGAGATGGCCTTCTCCGCGAACTTGAGATATAGAGAGACATAGAAAGAAACAACTAAGCGGATCCACTCACTGAGGCTATTCCTCGAACGCAATAGTTTCGCAAACGAGCTTTGTGAGACTGACTAGTAGAGGAGTTGGGTGTTCGGTATCACACGGGCTGTGAGTATGCGACATTGCAATAATTAGCCTTGAGTGCAAGTGGGAGATTGTTGGAGATAATGCCCTCAGAGTCAATTATTGGATCACAGGTACGTGATTGCAATGATTGAGGGAGGACCTATCCCGGTAGGACAGTCTTACTCGAGATGATAGTATGCTATCTGGTTTACCTTTATCATCGTGTACTGTTTTAGGTGACCTGACACGTCGCTATTACACGTTGATAGAGCCCCTAGGATTCTTGCTTGACCACCAGCAGTATGAGGGCGATCATATAAGTGGGAGCTGGGGGTCTATAAGCTTATCCTTAAAAGGTCCCTAGTCGTGGGAGTTTCGAGACTGGGCATCGATACTCCATTAGTAGACTAGTGTATACAGTCGAGACCCCGACGAGGGGCGGTGGCCGGTCTCACAAGCCACTGGTGTCAGTTGGATCACCTAAGATGTATACAGGTGCTCATTGGGTTATGAGTACACCGGACAGGACTCGCCGGGAACATGCTAGTTGGTCATATACCAGGCGTCAGATGGCAGTTCCCTGGTGACATGTGTGCAGGTTAGTTCATCGACCTGGGGATCGTCATTTGTCTCGTGTGAGTTCCCACTGTACTTTGATTACTACCCTACCACGGCTCAAAGGAGTCGTGCAAACAGGTTTTAGTTGGGTACAGTCCCGAGCCACATGGAGGCAGTGAGCGTATCTTCAGGGGTTCGTCTCTCCCGGTATTGGGGGTGAGGTCGTGCTGTGTCTAGGAGAGCCATTACACAAAGTCCTTGGCCAAGGCAAGGAGATTTACTGGTAGGTATTCCAGTAGTATCTCAGGGTGTTCTGGGCTACACTCCGACACGACTTGTACCGCTTTTGGGGGTCTGACTTTTACCAACCCCCTAGGCCCGCCATGCGATGCTCATAGACGAACGGACCGGACTGCACGGATATTGTCACTGACAGGCTCAGTAGGGTTGTCTGACTAGGTTCGCTCACAGACGTCCCTTTTAGTCAGTACCTGGTGGCCCGTTACGTATTGGCTTATACCTCTGACGTGCTAGTGGTTAAATCCACAACCAAGGTGTTGACGAGTCTTTAGAGTCCCCCACATTCAGTTACTCAGCTTTCGGGCGAAAAGCTGTAGAGGCCGTATGGAGATATGGCAGGGTCCGATCAAATACGTGCGGTATTGCACGGATCAGGATCGGACAGTTTGTACTATAGGCCGTATGGGTATATGGCAGGGTTCGATCAGATACGTGCGGTATTGCACGGATCAGGATCGAACAGATATTACTGGCCGGCTTTGGTATAAGCCGGATCCTAGTATAGTACAGTGTAGACTTTGTCTCATTGCATTTGTATTTCGGTCGAAATACAGATGCGGGTGTGTATGCACAGTATCGGGGTTTTCCTGTAATTTATTACGGGACCAGTTTTCTGGAGTTGCCAGTTTGCTTTCCGTTTCGGCCGATTTCCATTGTTCCGTTCATTGGCCGAAGATTGGTGGAGGAGGGTTTATTTGCATTGTTGCAAATAGACTTTTGTGGAGGGGGTCCTTGCATATTATCATGTCATGATTATAGCACCATCCATTGACTTGCTTGACTTCATACATCATGATGGATTGACTTTGGATATCATCATGGTTGATGAGTGATAGAAGAGTGTGGTTTTCACCTTGCTATCATTGGTTCACATGATTGTCTTTTCCTCTCTCTTGCATGATAGAGTTTCCCCCCCCATTCTTTTAGCCATCTATCTCATTCTCTCCATTCTTGGGTGTGCATGGCCGGCCACTCCAATTGGGGGGCTGCCCATTTTTTTTCAAGTGTGGGAATTTTGGTTCATTTGGTGCTCCAAAATTATCCCCTAGCTCCTCCACATTGTTCTTGTTTTCATTCCTCCACCACAGAGGCATCTCCATAAACCCCAAATGAGACTTCTTCTACTACACCTTCTACAGCGATTCTTGGGCACGTCGAATAGCCGGCTTCGTGCCCGAGTTGCCTCGGCATTGAGGTGGGAGCCCGTAAACAAAGTTGGCGATGTGGTGCACTTCCGGCGACGAGGAGGAGACGGGACTTTTCCGCAGGAGATCGGGACCATGACGAGAAGACCGGAGGACTTGGATCGTCGGTATATCTCTATTCCCTTTCTTGTAGTTAGCTAGGACTAGTTCAATGGCCCGATCCGGGGTTTAGTGCGCGGTGGTGCCGGATTGCTAAGTCCGCAAAATTTAAGTTTTTCACCGCTTCCGCATTCCGGCGTCGGATTGACGGCCGGGGCGCCGCCGTGCACTTACAAGACGAAGTCTAGACGACGTTTGAAACCCGAATACACATCGAAACCCTAACACATCATTCTCTCTGGACTTTTTCTAAAAACTGGGATTTTTCAAGATTAAAAATGCTTAAAAAATTCAGCAGGGAATTCTAAGAATTACGGTGCAAATTTTTTCCAATGAACAGTATATTGTGCGGCGGAACCGCGGCAGAAGCATGGCTTCTGCGGCGGTTCCGCGGCCTATTGATGACGTCAGCCCTCCTCTTTTGCACAGTAATTCATCATTCCAGCAGCTGAGTTTTATAGGTATTTTTAATATTTATTCAAGAGTTGAATTTTCTGGGGTGTTTTAGAGCTTCGATGTTTTGATCGGATTATCAAATTTCGTCTTTGTGTATTTCCGGATGACTTTAGAATATGTTAAAAAGTTCGACCAGATATAAATACCCAACTTTTCCCCTGCCGAAAAATATCCAAGTGTTGGATTTTTGTGTGGTTTAAGGACGTTCTAAGTAGTAAAAGTAATGCGATGGTCCCTCTAGAAGACAACAAACCTTAACTCGATTATGTGACCGTCTTGAACTGCCCTTTGAACCTTCGGGTTTGGGGCAGTACGGCGTGCCACATGTGAGGCGTTGGCTTGACCCTTCTACGGCTGGACCGTTGGTACCGAGGCATGAAGTGAATGTCTTTGAACCTATTTCATGTGTTGAACGGTTTCGGGAAAACTTGGGTGTTCGAATGTTCAGTCGGAAAGTTTAATATATTCTATTTATCCGGAATGGGATACAATAATTGGAATTCACAAATAGTTATGAGATAACTGAATGAATGTTATAAATCTAGCAGTTTAGTCTCATTTGATATTGAAAAGAGTTTTCGATAATGGGACTAAAATGCGGGGTTTATAACTGTTAGGCATGTGATGTCTAAGTATTTCATTTGATTAGGCATGTGATGTCTAAAGAGGTTGCGGATTCCAACTGTTGTAGTTTTACACTTTCTTTTCTGTGACCGTAAGTGTAATATGTGATATCGCCGGTTTCATTGCTATATGTCAACGACAATTGGGATGCGCATATTTACTTACGTTGATGACATGTGATGTTATGTGTTGCTGGATATGTTATATTGGATTGTCGTGTTTGAATAGCTGGGGTTTTTTTTTTATGTGAGATGAGTGTTTTTCATTTTCATTCATGTAAAAACTTGTATGTAATATTCTTTTATTGGGGCACTTCCAGGTTGCGGAAGTCGTCACCTTTTGTATATTATTTACTTTTCCGCATTAGGATAGACCCAAGGAGGGGAGCACAAGTAACCGGGTTCTGGGGTCCAGTGGGAGACCAACTCGAGGAGTCGAGTCCGGGTCTCCTAACCCTAGAATTGGCAGGGTTGCTTGCCGCTCTCGTAGGGGTCTAGGGGTGTGGGATTGGCTATTCATCACGACCGTGGAATCCGTGTTTTATACTGGCTCGTATTGAAAACACGGACGTCCTAGTATATCCAATGTTTCATATGTTTCTTCTGCTGCGATATCTGTGATGTGATCATGTGATGTTCTGTGATAGATAAAGTATATAGTATATATGATATATTATATAGACGTTACTTATGTTTTGCACCCGCACTAGCCCTGCCCTGCTCTGTCGTTAGTTACCTAACCTAACGGTGCACGAGGGGACATCGAGGCGAATGCGGATGGCATAAGTGTACGTCGTATTTATCTGTGATGTTTAGGTATTTAAATGATGGGACTTCATTAATGTGATTAATGAAAGAAAAGAAACCTAAGATGTTGTAGAATCAAATTTTAAACAAAACAGGTAGCTACAGTTCTTGCTTTGCATAGCGGTATACATGATATACCTTGCACCTTATTCGATGAGAAAAGGACCGAGATCCCTTCACCGGGAGTGACTCCTTTAGCGATAACTGGCAGATGCTACACACTCGGTTTGTTTTTGATTGCTTCTATAGTTTCTGCTTTGCACAGTGATATATATGATATATCCCGCACCTCATTCGACGAGGAAAGGGCCGACGATCCCTTCACCGGGAGTGACCCCTTTAGCAAAACTAGAAAATCCTCAAAATCACTCCATTTCAAAACTCTATTTGATTATACAACGATATCAAGTTCATTACGCTCATGGTTTTTATGAAAAACCAGCGTAGCCCTCCGTCATTTCAGATAAGTACTAGTTAGTATTCGTGCTGCGGTAGTTTGTCCTCCGTCAAGGCGTAGTGTACGGTAGCTAACTAGTGCTTATCTGCTAGCATATGATGCGATTGGATTAGGGTATTCGTACGGTGTTGTTTGGCCTCCGTCAAGGGTCGTGCGGGTGGGTTTAATTCAATCGGGAAATGACGGGTTGAACTTGACTAGCGGACTATGGGTTGTTTGGCCTCCGTCAAGGTCATAGGACGCTAGGGGCAAAATATTATCGGGAATTTCAAGTGTTGAAATTTGCAATGAGATTGCATACCATCTATGAGATAGTTGGATCCCGATACCCGCTGCGAGTAAGAGTTACTCCTGGGAGAGTTTTACACATTACAATTAGCCGATCAAGTAGGTGTTTAGAAAGGTGTTAACGAGGTTACGCCTCTGGGAAAACGAGGTTTACATTAATTAGGTTCGTGCGAAAGCACGGGGGACCTCCCTCAAAGTACCGACACTGGCCTGGCTGAAAGATTGGCGAACTTGTAGTGTGTAATTAATCCCGGCTAATCTTTCCTTTTAGGGTTTGAAGGAAGATTTGATAAAAAGCAGTGGGAGCCATCCTGATTACATAAGATAATAACCAATCTGATCTTGCACGAGCATACGCTAAAGTGTTTTCTTCTCTCTCTCTCCAGGTAGCGACCATTTCATGCCCTAATAAAGATAATAATATGGATGTATTGACTGAACCCGCATGTTATACTGTGCAGGGGAACGTTGAACCCGTTCTATCTTATAAGTGTTATAAGAATGAACAGGAAACAGGAGAATATCTGGATTCTCACACCGCCCAAAAGAAGAACATGCATGTTGATGCATCATCTTCGGGTGTGTTTGTCATTGAGAACTGTTTCTCAGTTCACCCTACGTCCTGGGTATTAGATACCGGATCAGGATCCCACATATGTAAGATGTTACATGGGCTACGGAAAGGTAGAGAACTGGGAAAAGGTGATCATTCCGTTCACGTAGGGAATGGGGCAAATGTTGCAGCCAAAGCAGTTGGCGAATATCACCTAGTATTACCAAGTGGTGATACACTGATTCTAAATGAATGCTATTATATACCGAACATGATGTGCAACATTATATCAGTTTCTTTATTAAGTAAAGAAGGATATAATTTTCTAGTAAAGGATAATGTTATGAACATATTCCTAGATCAAAAGTTGATTGCATCAGGCTCGTTACATAATGGCATATTCATTCTCAATCAAAATACAGTCCTCAATTTACAAAACACACACAAGAGGAAGAGTTCTGAACTGAACGAATCCTTCTTGTGGCATTGTAGACTGGGTCACATCAATGCGACACGACTAGCTAAGTTGCATAAGGATGGATATTTAAATCCGCTTGAATTTTCATCTTATGACACTTGCCAGTCATGTCTCAAAGGCAAGATGACCAAAACTCCGTTTACGGGACATGGAGAAAGAGTTACTGAACTCTTAGGACTGATACATAGTGATGTATGCGGTCCTATGTCTACACATGCCAGGGATGGTTCTTCGTACTTCATTACATTCACTGACGATCTCTCTAGATTCGGATATGTGTTCTTGATGAAACACAAATCAGAAGCTTTTGAGAAATTCAGAGAATATAAAACCGAAGTAGAGAACCAAACGGGCAAAAGTATTAAGATCCTTCGATCTGATCGAGGAGGAGAATACTTAAGCAACGAATTCAGAGATTATCTAAAAGAGAATGGGATTCTCTCTCAGCTTACTCCTCCTTATACACCACAGCACAACGGTGTATCAGAACGGAGGAACCGCACCCTATTAGATATGGTGCGCTCTATGATGAGCACAGCTGAGTTACCTATTTCCTTCTGGGGATATGCACTGGAAACTGCTGCATATCTATTGAATAGAGTTCCAACCAAGTCAGTGCCTACCACTCCATATGAGATATGGAATGGTAAGAGACCATGTCTTAATTTTATTCAGATATGGGGTTGTCCGGCCTATGTTAAAACACAAAATCCGGACAAGCTCGAGGCAAGCTCTGTTCTATGTAAGTTTGTTGGATATCCCAAACATTCGCGAGGGTATATCTTCTACCACTCCGAGGAACAAAAAGTGTTTGTTTCTCGACATGCCACTTTCTTAGAAAAGAGTTTTCTTATGAAACAGACAAGTAGCATTGAGGTAGAACTGGAAGAGGTTCCAGCAATACAAACTATAACAGAAGACTTGGTAGAACCAGAGGATTCAGTGGAACTCGATGAACCCCAGCATCTCCGCCGATCTAGTAGGGTTTCTCGTCCACCTGAGAGATACTACGGTTTTCTCATTGACGGTGGAAGCGAGGATTGCATCATGGAGGATGATGACCCAACTAGCTTCGAGCAGGCCATCACGAGTAGGGACTCAGTGAAATGGCTGGATGCTATGCGGTCCGAGATGGAATCCATGTACACCAACAAAGTATGGACTTTGGAAGTTGCTCCTGAAGGGGTAAAACCCATTGGGAGCAAGTGGATCTTCAAGAAGAAACTTGGTGTAGATGGAAAAGTGGAGACTTTCAAAGCTAGACTTGTTGCAAAAAGTTTTTCGTCAAAGACCAGGTGTGGACTATGACGAAACCTTTTCTCCAGTGGCTATGCTTAAATCCATCCGAATCATGCTTGCCATCGCTGTGTATCATGACTACGAAATCTGGCAAATGGATGTTAAGACCGCCTTTCTAAATGGTGATTTAGAAGAGTGCATGTACATGACTCAGCCAGAGGGCTTCGTAGACAGTGGGAGCAGCGGGAAGGTGTGCAAGCTGCTTAAATCCATTTATGGATTAAAGCAAGCATCGCGGAGTTGGAACATCTGCTTTGACGTCATTATCAAAGAGTTTGATTTCGTCAAAAACCCAGATGAACCTTGTATTTACAAGAAGGTGGCAGAGAGTAAGTTTGTCTTCCTCGTATTGTACGTGGACGACATACTCTTGATAGGAAATGATATTCCTATGCTGCAATCGATCAAGCTCTTCTTATCACAAAGATTCTCAATGAAAGATCTTTGTGATGCCTCCTGCATATTGGGAATTAGGATCTATAGAGATAGATCCAAACGGATTTTAGGATTTCCCAATCCAGGTACATTGACACCATACTAAAGAGGTTTAGTATGGAAGAATCCAAGCGTAGGAACTTGCCCACGATCTCTGGAGTCACTCTCTCCAAAGAGATGTCTCCCAAGACTGATTTGGAGAGAGCTCGCATGCAAGGGATACCCTATGCTTCAGCTGTAGGCTCTATCATGTATGCGAAGCTATGTACCAGACCCGATGTTGCATACTCACTAAGTGTAGTGAGTAGGTATCAAGCTGATCCTGGAGAGAATCACTGGACAGCTGTGAAGAGCATTCTCAAGTACTTGCGAAGGACTAAAGAGATGCTCTTGGTGTATGGTAACGGAGAACTCCAAGTGGAGTCCTTTACCGATTCGAGCTTCCAGAGTGATAAGGACGACTCTAAGTCGCAGTCGGGCTTTATCTTTACCCTTTACGGAGGGGCGGTTAGCTGGAAGAGTTCCAAGCAGGAAACCGTGGCAGACTCGACGATGGAGGCTGAATACATCGCTGCCAACGATGCTGCTAAAGAAGCTTTCTGGATCAAGAAGTTCATTACTGAACTTGGAGTGGTTCCATCCATTGTGTTGGAGATAGTGCCCTCAGAGTCAATTATTAGGTCACAGGTACGTGATTGCAATGATTGATGGAGGACATATCCCGGTAGGACAGTCTTACTCGAGATGATAGTATGCTATCTGGTTTACCTTTATCATCGTGTACTGTTTTAGGTGACCTGACACGTCGCTATTACACGTTGATAGAGCCCCTAGGATTCTTGCTTGACCACCAGCAGTATGAGGGCGATCATATAAGTGGGAGCTGGGGGTCTATAAGCTTATCCTTAAAAGGTCCCTAGTCGTGGGAGTTTCGAGACTGGGCATCGATACTCCATTAGTAGACTAGTGTATACAGTCGAGACCCCGACGAGGGGCGGTGGCCGGTCTCACAAGCCACTGGTGTCAGTTGGATCACCTAAGATGTATACAGGTGCTCATTGGGTTATGAGTACACCGGGCAGGACTCGCCGGGAACATGCTAGTTGGTCATATACCAGACGTCAGATGGCAGTTCCCTGGTGACATGTGTGCAGGTTAGTTCATCGACCTGGGGATCGTCATTTGTCTCGTGTGAGTTCCCACTGTACTTTGATTACTACCCTACCACGGCTCAAAGGAGTCGTGCAAACAGGTTTTAGTTGGGTACAGTCCCGAGCCACATGGAGGCAGTGAGCGTATCTTCAGGGGTTCGTCTCTCCCGGTATTGGGGGTGAGGTCGTGCTGTGTCTAGGAGAGCCATTACACAAAGTCCTTGGCCAAGGCAAGGAGATTTACTGGTAGGTATTCCAGTAGTATCTCAGGGTGTTCTGGGCTACACTCCGACACGACTTGTACCGCTTTTGGGGGTCTGACTTTTACCAACCCCCTAGGCCCGCCATGCGATACTCATAGACGAACGGACCGGACTGCACGGATATTGTCACTGACAGGCTCAGTAGGGTGTCAGGCTGAGTTCGCTCACGGACGTCCCTTTTAGTCAATACTTGGTAGCCCATTACGTATTGGCTTATACCTCTGACGTGCTAGTGGTTAAATCCACAACCGAGGTGTTGACGAGTCTTTAGAGTCCCCCACATTCAGTTACTCAGCTTTCGGGCGAAAGGTTGTAGAGGCCGTATGGAGATATGGCAAGGTCCGATCAGATATGTGAGGTATTGCACGGATCAGGATCGGACAGTTTGTACTATAGGCCGTATGGTTATATGGCAGAGTTCGATCAGATACGTGCGGTATTGCACGGATCAGGATCAAACGGATATTACTAGCCGGCTTTGGTATAAGCCGGATCCTAGTATAGTACAGTGTAGACTTTGTCTCATTGCATTTGTATTTCGGTCGAAATACAGATGCGGGTGTGTATGCACAGTATCGGGGTTTTCCTGTAATTTATTACGGGACCAGTTTTCTGGAGTTGCCAGTTTGCTTTCCGTTTCGGCCAATTTCCATTGTTCCGTTCATTGGCCGAAGATTGGTGGAGGAGGGCTTATTTGCATTGTTGCAAATAGGCATTTGTGGAGGGGGTCTTTGCATTTTTGTTGTATCATGATAGCACCATCCTTTGACTTGATTTCTTCATGATGGCTTGACTTCATAACCTCATCATGGCTTGACTTATGTATGATGATGGAGGGACATGATGGTTGATGATGATGAGGGGTGAGGTTGGTGGAGTGTTAGTTTACACTTGTGATCATTTCCTTTTTGGATGATAACCTTTCCTCTCTCTCTCTTGTATGGGGATTATTATTGGCCTCTCTCATATTCTTTTGATACAACCTCCTCATTCTCACTCTCCCTCATATGCATGGTCGGCCACTTCCCAAAGGGGGCTGTCCAAATTTGTTCATGTGGGATTTTTGCTCTTTTGCTTTAGGAAAAATCCCACAAGTTCCACCTCTATGAGTTTGTATCATCCCTCCACCAAATGGCAAAGCTCCAAAACCCCAAATGAGACTTGACGACTACATATTCTACAGCGAACCTTAGGCACGTCGAGTAGCCGGCTTCGTGCCCGAGTTGCCTCGGCATTGAGGTGGGAGCCCGTAAAAGAAGAAGGCGTTGTGGTGCACTTCCGGCGACGAGGAGGAGATGGGACATTCCGCAGGAGATCGGAACTATGACGAGAAGACCGGAGGACTTGGATCGTCGGTATATCTATTCCCTTCTCTTTGTAGTTAGCTAGATTTAGTTTAATGGCCCGATCCGGGTTTAGTGCGCGGTGGTGCCGGTTTGCTAAGTTCGCAAAATTAAAGTTTATCACCGCTTCCGCATTCCGCCGTCGGTTTGACGGCCGGGGCGCCGCCGTGCACTTACAGTGGTATCAGAGCCTCGCCATTAACTTAGTCTAGCTTGGTTTAATGTGTTTGCATTTCCGATCGATCAAAAAGTTCCAAAACTGCATTTTACCTTCGCATCAGTTTCTGTTGAGAATTTTTAGTCTCTAAAAATTTTTCAGGTTGTAAAATATTGATGTACTAGAAAATCTAAGAACTCTGTAAAATTTCGATGAAGTGATTCCACAGTCAGAGCGCGGAAGCGCCGCACAAACCCCTATTCCGCCGCCCTTCCGCCGCGCACTGTAGACATCACTGCACCATTTTTTTTCAGAGGCTTTCTGGGCTTAAAATATGGGTTTTGGAATATTAAAATTGGGCCCAGGTTTTCTGTGAGTGCTACAGTTTTGATTGGGGGCCCACTTGTTAATTTTTGGTCAATCGGAAAATTTTAAACACATTTTTCACAGTATTTACATTATATCTGCGACCGTGAATGTCACTCGATCGGTAAATCCTGTCTAACTGCTACAGCCCGGTTAGACGGATTTGCGAACGTGACTTTCACGTTGATGTTCTATGTATTTGCTGTGTTGTTGCGGATCGGTCGTAGGGATAGCCTGGATGCAATGCTAGTACAGTTGTGGTGGTATTATGTACATTTGATTTTGCGGGGCGAGCGTCCGACGTGTGGACTGCCGTCACTGCCTGTTTGTATTATTATTTTGGGGCACGACCTGGTTGCGGTCGATGTACCCGTTGTATGTATATTTTACTTTCTGTACTAGGATTGCCCCGCGGAGGGGTGCACGGATAGCCGGGTTCTGGAGGGCAACAAGCCCGCATCTCATGGCATTGAGACGGAGGGGGCTTCACTCTAGGATTGGCGGGCTATTCGCCGCACTCGTAGGGGGTACAGGTTGACCCAGGAGGGGTGCCCAAGTTACCGGATTCCGTGAAGTGCTGGGTGGTCCATTCACGGCGCTGAAGGGGGCTGCCTCGCTTCAGGTTTTGGCGGGTGACTTGCCGCGCCCGTAGGGGTCTAGGATTACATTGCACAGGCAATCCACACGACCAGGGGAACGTCGGGTTTCAGCAGTGGCTCTGTGAAACCCGGGGATCCCAGATATCTGTATTGTTTCTGTGATGCTGTACATTTCTGTGATGTTGCATTTTATTCACGCCTTGAGCGAATATAATATATTGGTATATATATTAGTAGATGTTGTATATGTTTTGTATCCGCGCTAGTCCAGTCCCCGCTCTGTCGTTAGTTAGCTAACCTAACGGGTAATGACGGGACCCAGTGGCGAATACGGATGGCATATACGTACATCAGTATATTTTCGTTCTTTTTGGTGTGATCAATTGATGGGACTGCGTTGATTCGGATCAATTCAAGTTAAAACAAACCTAATCTGATGTTGTTGGAACACTTTTCAAAAAGCTGTTATTGCAAGGACGTTTACTTTTGTTTTGCATCGTGGTATTCATTGGAATATCCTGCTCCTCAGTCGACGAGGCAAGGGCCGAGATCCCTTCACCGGGAGTGACCCCTTGGACAAAAGTTTGCGTCAGGGCATTAACTTCACTATAGCCGAGTACTTTTGCTTTGCACCGTGGTATTCAGTTGGAATATCCTGCACCCCATTCTACGGGGAAAGAGCCGAGATCCCTTCACCGGGAGTGACCTCTTTAGCGAAGGTTTTCGTCACTATATTTTTATAAAAGCTATCCGTTCCTTCAACGATATCAAGTTCATTACGTTAAAGGTTATCGCCAGAAACAATTCGTAGCCCTCCGTCGTTTCATATGGATAGTCAATAGTATTCAAGCTGTGTATGTTGGCCAAAGTCAAGGCACAGTGTTTGGTAGCTGTTGGTTATTCATATGCAGCATAGATAGATGCGTTGGTTTGGAACAGTCGTACTGCCATGTTGGCCAAAGTCAAGGGTATATACGGGTGGATTCAAATTAACCTGGAGAATGACGGGTAGAACTTGACATGTGACTTATGATATGTTGGCCAAAGTCATGGTCATAAGAGCATGGGGCAGAAATCACATCGGGAGTTTCAAAAGAACTGAAACTTGCCAGATATGCGCATACCTTCTGGAGTATGATACCGTGAGCGGATTCCGTCACGTTGTCATGCGATGATAGTTGGATCCCGATTCCCACTGATGAGTTAGTTTACTCCTCGGGTAACCCCGACTAATTCTTCTTTCAGGTTTGGAGGAGAATTTGAGGTACAGTGGGAGGTTTCCAGATTAGATAAATTGGTGACCATTCTGATCTAGGTTAGAGTGCATGCTGAGTGTTTCTTTTCTCTCTCTCTTTGGCAGCGACCATTGACCCGACCCTAAGACTTTGACTCAGTGACCAAGTTGACCGAACCTTCTTAAACACCGGCTTTTGGATTGTCAGAGTTGCAAACCTCATTGCCACTCCTACTTTTACCCTTTTCTCCAGGACACCCCGTATTACTACGAACGTCCACTTCCATTGGACAAAACCATCGTATGGTTAGATACGAACTCGAAAGAATTTATTCGAGGATGGTTTCCGGTTCTGGAGAAAACGGATGGGATTATTCAGTTGTCTTTTCCTTTTACCCTCTCTCAGGTTACGAGTACTCCTTAGTTTAGGGGTAGTACACCTATTACGCAAATTGGATTGTCTTCTTCCAAACCTTAGGCTGGTGCCGACCGGTAGGGAATGAAGAAAACCAATTAGCCTAACGATGGTGTGCAGAAGGTATTAAGTTAAGACAAAGCAACGGATTAGTAAGAGGGCAAAGTAAATTGCAACAGATATTCACGACCAAACCAGGTATTTCTTCGCCAATCCTAAAATCACCTTTGTATTTCTCCAGGACACTCCGTATCACTACGAAGATCCACAGTTTATTGGATACTCCATCGTATGGTTATATACGAACTCGAAAGGAACTTGTTCCAGTTCGGGGATGGATTCTGGTTCAGGAGAAATAGGAATAAGATTTATTCAGGTGTCTTTTATCTTCACCTTCTCTCGCATTGCGAGTGTTCCTAGGATTGGGACATTACACCCATTATGCTTATTGGATAGTCTTCTTCCAAACCATAGGCTGGTGCTGAACGGTAGGGAATGAAGAAAACCATTTGGCCTAAAGGGGTGTACAGAAGGTAAAGACTAAAGACATATGAAGGGATTTGGAGAGGTGGCAAAGAACTATACGGTTACAGTCGTGAATCTGGAAGAGGCATTACTAGGAATACCAGGATACCCCAACGAAACATTTCAATGTTTCAGTTTCACTGTGTACTATTAAAAGAAAACTGATTTCCCGATTAGACACTTACTCCAGGGTATGTATTTACCAGGTACGATTCTCACATCTGTATGGTTTTACAGATGATGAGTGGGAGTAGGTTATTGGGAATTGGGTGATCATCCTCATTGTATCGGGATTCGTTGTAATCGGTGATATTTGAGGAAATCACCTGGGCTGTTTGCCGGTCGGCAAATATTTGGTTTTGAATATCCGCTGTTATGCACCAATTTCAAAATGATATATCTGTACGTCTATTTTCATAGAGTGAGATATACCTTTCTGAAATTATGTCTACGACATTTACCTATATCAGTGGATGGTTAGGTAAGGAGCATTAAACAGCGGTGTAATTCTTCTTAACCATAAGTACAGTTTTCAACCTACGACACACAGTGAAAGAGTTATCAGACTCAAGGGACTTATACAGAGTATTGTATGTTGTCCAGTGTCCATTAGGACAGAGGGGTTGGTCCTCATACTATATTTTGTTTACTTTTAACTTCTCTAGTTCTTAGACATGTGTTTCGTAGAAACACAGGGTCTAAGTTTTGAGGAGTTACAGGTATTTGAATAGAGTAGAGAACCAGGTGTAGAAAGTATCGGGATTCTTCAAAGTGATCGAAGATGTAGATACTTGTGTATGGTATTCAGTTGATAGTAATGATAAAGAGATCTTGCTTCTCTTTCAGGTTACTCATAATTGGAAGTATTCCTAAGTTGAGTAACGCTGATCGGCCTCCTTTCTTTTAGTTGACATGCGCTGGGGACAGCTGCATGATTTGAATCTGGTTCAATTAAATCAGTGCCTCTGTTTCTATATTGGATATAGAACGGTTCATATCTTAACGATGTTAAGGTACGGGGAGTTGTCCGGTTTATGATTAAAACCAGACACTAGACAACTCAAGGCACGTTTCTGTAATGGCTGTTTGTGGGTTGACCCAGGCTATGACGAGGGTTGATTTTCTACCATCTGGATGAACAATAGCGATATTGTTCTAGACTCGCCACAGTTTTATTAAAAATGGATTTTTTCAGAAAAACAGTAGTGGGAGTATGGTAGAACTGGAAGTGATTCCAGAACCACAAACGATTACTGAAGATTTGATAAGGAACCTAAAGATTCAATCTGAATTGAAATTCCATTGGCCACTCCGCAGATAAGGTGGGTAACTTCAGGCACCCGAGAGGTACTCCGGTAGCCTCAAGGACGGTGACAGGGAAGTTCTTGTTTACCCACAATTGCCATTGCTATTGTTCCAGGTTACGAGACCCGGCGGGAGGATGAGTATAGCGTCGTTCTAAACCAGTTTTAGAAGTGTACGTCTATATGACTCTGCCAGAGGGTTGTCGTAGTCAGTGGGAGCAGCGGAAGCATTGGTGGACAGGTTGCTTATGTCTACTTATAGACTAGAGCAGATGTAGCGGAGATAGATCATCTATTTCTGACGTGACAGTCATGGGTTTGACTTCATCAGAATAGGGGATGGATCTGTTGAGAAGGTAGCAGGGTGTGATATCCTAGTATTTGGATGATATACACAGAGTAGGAAAAGAAACTCCTACACTACAATCGGTTATACCTTGGTCGTCACACAGTGGTTTCTCCACAAAGGAAATGGATTTTATATCAGACATACTGGTTACTAGATCTATGGTTTCAGATCTAGATTTGGGTGGTTTCCCAATCAGGGTACTTGACAGCATTCTAAGAGTATTTAGGATGGACGACTCCTGGCACGGTAGTGTACCTGCAGGTAATGGAGTCACCCTCTCCAAAGGTGTCATGCAGACTAAAGGGGAGAGGGACGGGCATGATTGGCAGATCACTTGCTCAGGCAATTGAGTCAATCGTGAGATGTCAAGTACCACACCAGATGTTGTTCTTGCACTAGATGCAATAAGTTGACATTAATCCAATCCTGGAGAAACAGTCTGAAGCAGTTTTAGAACATAAGTGGATGTTCTAGGGATATGATAACGACAGCCTCATTTAGGAGACAGTTATCATTCCAGGCTTCCAAGGTGACATGGACGACAAGGAGGTTGTCAGAGTTATAGTTTTTCCTTCTGATGAGGGGCAGTATTTTGGACAGTTGGTCCAAGGCAATACTGAGGGAGGCATGGCGCGCAGGATACTGATTAAGTTCAGTTGACGATACAGTCTAAGAAGTTTGGATTTGGAGTTCATTTATGAGCTAGGTCCCATCAGACATCCAGACACATTCTGAGACAGGTATTGCTCTTTTCGGAAGATGGCTTTCTCCGCGAACTTGAGATATAGAGAGACATAGAAAGAAACAACAAAGCGGATCCACTCACTAAGGCTATTCCTCGAACGCAATAGTTTCGCAAACGAGCTTTGTGAGACTGACTAGTAGAGGAGTTGGGTGTTCGGTATCACACGGGCTGTGAGTATGCGACATCGCAATAATTAGCCTTGAGTGCAAGTGGGAGATTTTTGGAGATAGTGCCCTCGGAGTCAATTATTAGGTCACAGGTACGTGATTGCAATGATTGATGGAGGACATATCCCGGTAGGACAGTCTTACTCGAGATGATAGTATGCTATCTGGTTTACCTTTATCATCGTGTACTGTTTTAGGTGACCTGACACGTCGCTATTACACGTTGATAGAGCCCCTAGGATTCTTGCTTGACCACCAGCAGTATGAGGGCGATCATATAAGTGGGAGCTGGGGGTCTATAAGCTTATCCTTAAAAGGTCCCTAGTCGTGGGAGTTTCGAGACTGGGCATCGATACTCCATTAGTAGACTAGTGTATACAGTCGAGACCCCGACGAGGGGCGGTGGCCGGTCTCACAAGCCACTGGTGTCAGTTGGATCACCTAAGATGTATACAGGTGCTTATTGGGTTATGAGTACACCGGACAGGACTCGCCGGGAACATGCTAGTTGGTCATATACCGGACGTCAGATGGCAGTTCCCTGGTGACATGTGTGCAGGTTAGTTCATCGACCTGGGGATCGTCATTTGTCTCGTGTGAGTTCCCACTGTACTTTGATTACTACCCTACCACGGCTCAAAGGAGTCGTGCAAACAGGTTTTAGTTGGGTACAGTCCCGAGCCACATGGAGGCAGTGAGCGTATCTTCAGGGGTTCGTCTCTCCCGGTATTGGGGGTGAGGTCGTGCTGTGTCTAGGAGAGCCATTACACAAAGTCCTTGGCCAAGGCAAGGAGATTTACTGGTAGGTATTCCAGTAGTATCTCAGGGTGTTCTGGGCTACACTCCGACACGACTTGTACCGCTTTTGGGGGTCTGACTTTTACCAACCCCCTAGGCCCGCCATGCGATACTCATAGACGAACGGACCGGACTGCACAGATATTGTCACTGACAGGCTCAGTAGGGTGTCAGGCTGAGTTCGCTCACGGACGTCCCTTTTAGTCAATACTTGGTAGCCCGTTACGTATTGGCTTATACCTCTGACGTGCTAGTGGTTAAATCCACAACCGAGGTGTTGACGAGTCTTTAGAGTCCCCCACATTCAGTTACTCAGCTTTCGGGCGAAAGGTTGTAGAGGCCGTATGGAGATATGGCAAGGTCCGATCAGATACGTCCGGTATTGCACGGATCAGGATCGGACAGTTTGTACTATAGGCCGTATGGTTATATGGCAGAGTTCGATCAGATACGTGCGGTATTGCACAGATCAGGATCAAACGGATATTACTAGCCGGCTTTGGTATAAGCCGGATCCTAGTATAGTACAGTGTAGACTTTGTCTCATTGCATTTGTATTTCGGTCGAAATACAGATGCGGGTGTGTATGCACAGTATCGGGGTTTTCCTATAATTTATTACGGGACCAGTTTTCTGGAGTTGCCAGTTTGCTTTCCGTTTCGGCCAATTTCCATTGTTCCGTTCATTGGCCGAAGATTGGTGGAGGAGGGCTTATTTGCATTGTTGCAAATAGGCATTTGTGGAGGGGGTCTTTGCATTTTTGTTGTATCATGATAGCACCATCCTTTGACTTGATTTCTTCATGATGGCTTGACTTCATAACCTCATCATGGCTTGACTTATGTATGATGATGGAGGGACATGATGGTTGATGATGATGAGGGGTGAGGTTGGTGGAGTGTTAGTTTACACTTGTGATCATTTCCTTTTTGGATGATAACCTTTCCTCTCTCTCTCTTGTATGGGGATTATTATTGGCCTCTCTCATATTCTTTTGATACAACCTCCTCATTCTCACTCTCCCTCATATGCATGGTCGGCCACTTCCCAAAGGGGGCTGTCCAAATTTGTTCATGTGGGATTTTTGCTCTTTTGCTTTAGGAAAAATCCCACAAGTTCCACCTCTATGAGTTTGTATCATCCCTCCACCAAATGGCAAAGCTCCAAAACCCCAAATGAGACTTGACGACTACATATTCTACAGCGAACCTTGGGCACGTCGAGTAGCCGGCTTCGTGCCCGAGTTGCCTCGGCATTGAAGTGGGAGCCCGTAAAAGAAGAAGGCGTTGTGGTGCACTTCCGGCGACGAGGAGGAGACGGGACATTCCGCAGGAGATCGGGACGATGACGAGAAGACCGGAGGACTTGGATCGTCGGTATATCTATTCCCTTCTCTTTGTAGTTAGCCAGATTTAGTTTAATGGCCCGATCCGGGTTTAGTGCGCGGTGGTGCCGGTTTGCTAAGTTCGCAAAATTAAAGTTTATCACCGCTTCTGCATTCCGCCGTCGGTTTAACGGCCGGGGCGCCGCCGTGCACTTACACATTGAGCATCCAATACCTTTGTATTGCGATAACAATGGAGCGGTGGCTTTGGCCAAGGAACCCAGGTCCCATCAGCGATCCAGGCATATCCTGAGGCGGTATCACCTGATCCGGGAGATAGTTGATCGCCGGGAGATCGAGGTCAGGAGAGTTGACACGAAGAACAACACGGCAGATCCACTCACGAAGGCCATTCCCCAGATACAGTTTGAGAGACTCTTCGGGATGCTCGGTATGCGATACTACAGCAGCTGGCCCTAGTGCAAGTGGGAGATTGTTAGTTGTATGTATGCCCTAGAGGCCAGTATTGTACAGATGATGTATATTATATTGGATGCTTGGACATATATAGAGATGACTTTCTTGCTCGATATGATAGTATGCTATCTGGTTACTCTTTATCTTAACATGTACACTTGTCTCTTTAAACTGTCTTATAGTTACATGTTGATAAAGCCCTTAGGATGTGTACTTGACTACCTGGACTATGATGCAGATCATACTAGTGGGGACATGGTAGTCCATAAGTACATCCTTCAAGGTCCCTATTCGTGGGTGTATCGAGACGGGGCATCGATATACCAGTGTAGACTAGCGTATACGCTTCTCGACCCATGAGATGGGCGATGGATGATCCCATATCCATTGGTGTTTGACATCAGAGATGGTATACGGGTGCTCAGTGGAGACTGGGTACACTGGAAGGACTCGCCGAGAACTCCCAGATGGTATTATACCTCACGTCAGATGGAAGTTCTCAGGTGACACTTGTACAGGTTAGTCTGTAGACCCGAGATCGTCATAGAGTCTTGTGTGATTCCCACTGTGCTTTGATCTCCACCTTACCACGTCTATGAGGGCGTGCAAAACGGTGGTCTTTAGGTACAGTCCCGAGTCACATGGAGGCAATGAGCGATAGGAGGGGTTTCGTCACTCCCGGTATTGGGGGTTGATGTTGCGCTGTGCTTGATTGGCCGTAACAGGGAAGTCCCTGGCCAGGGCTGATCAGAGATTTGCTGGTAAGTGTTACCAGTAGTTTCTCGACCCGTTATGAGCCTCACATCGGCACGACTTATCGGTTATTGGGGTCTGACGTATACCACCCCTAGACTTGATATGCGACATATCAGATGAACAGACCGGACTGTACGGTAGGTGTTACTGGTTGGATACACGGGAGTGTGAGCGGGTTAGCTCGTCGATCTTCTGATCGCTCAATACCCGGATGGCCGTTACGTTTAGCAGACCGCTTGCGGCTTGTGGGTGCTTGATATGATCATCATCTGCTACCGGCGTATTGACGAGTCTTTAGAGTCCTACACAGAGGTTTCCTGGCTCAAGCGAAACGAAATAGGAGTGCATATGAGATATGTGCAGGACCGAGAATGATGCGTGTATGTGATACCGTATTTCATTCTCGCGATGAATGTTTCGATTGGTTATATGCGATATAACCTAGTTATCGAATCGTAGATTGATTCGATAAGTCGATACATTGGTTACTAGTCGGTTATGTGCGACATGATCGGGTCATTGAATCAAGTGTTGATTTAATGATTTCATGTATAATTATATATTTGATATATTACTTTGCATTAACTAGTATTGGTTCACTTTAATAGGATTTTCTCACTTGTAGTTCACAAGTTGTATATGTGATATACTTTTGTGCACTACAATGTGTCATGTTTGATGATGCATGTAAATTGGTTTTGTGTTAAGACTTAAACCATGGTTATGATAATAGTTAGGGTTTTGATTTATTTACTTATTTATTTATCTATTCTTTTTTGATAAATAAATAAAAGATAACAAAATGGTTTCTTTCATGAAGCTTGATGAAGCTTCATGAAGCTTTGACTAAAGTGACCATTTTGTCATCATCCTTAACCCTAACCATTCTCACTTGACCATGGTCTATTCTCTACACTTAACCAAGGTTAGAAGATGATAAGTATTGATTTTTATTATTCTTTTAAGAACACTTATCATAATTCTAGCTTCATCTTCTTCTTCATCTTCAAGAGAGAAAGCTTGATGCCATCAATGGCAACTTGAGCAAAAGTGTGAGAAATCCAATTCTAAAGTGAACCCACCTCCTATTTCTTCACCCTCTACCTCTTGCCAAGTAGTATAGGGTGTTTTCTTCACAAGTTTCACAACTTGGTGAAGTTGGAGCTTGAACTTGTGATGCCTCGACGTAGATCATCTTCGGCACGAAGCCGACGACCTAGTCCGCCCAATTCTCCGATGAAGCCGACGTTTGAGTTCGGGATTCGAGATGGACAGCGAGAGGACGCCTACGTGGAGCTAAGGAAGTGGAGAACCGGATCTACAAAGGTTCTAGCCTCTCTCCTTTAGTTAAGATGTTAACTAGTTTCGTATTTCGCCTAAATTTCTAGTTAACGATCCGTATTAGGGTTTCTTGGCACCCGTAAAATTTGAAATTGGCATGGTTGATGCCTTGTGAGACCTCTTGAGAGTGCCTAGGAACCCTACAATCCTTGTCACTCTGGAAGCTGGAGTTAGCAAAGGCCTCCATCTGGAGGTCTTTTCTGCCGTAAACCAAAAAACATGTCCTTAGTCCTTCTCAGGTACTTCAGAATGTTCTTTACCGCTATCCAGTGTTTCTCCCCAGGGTTTGACTGATACCGGCTTACCACACTCTGTGCACAAGCTACATCTGGTCTGGTACACAACATCGCATACATTATAGAGCCTACCGCAGATGCGTAGGGTATAATAGACATGCGATCCCTCTCCAAATCAGTCTTGGGAGCCATCTTTTTGGAGAGGGTGATCCCGTGACAAGCCGGTAGATTACCGCGCTTGGAATCTTCCATATTAAACCTCTTCAGTATGGTGTCGATGTACTAAATGGCAAGTAGTAGAGGATGATGAAGTAGGAAATGGGCTCACTTTAGTTTTATTTTTCTCACAATATTTTCTTACTTTTCCAAAAGTTAGAAAACCTTTTCTCAAGGATGAAGAAGATGAAGAGAAGATATGAGAATGAACTAATGAGGTGAGAATAACAATCATGGGTGAGTTAGTGTCATACACTAACCCATGTAGAGATTAAACCATGGCTAATAATAATGGATAGGTAAATAAATATCAACGAGTAAAACAAAAGGAGTGGACTTAGTCAAAGATGCTACAAGCTTCTCCAAGCTTCCAAGCATGTGACTAATTAAGACTAATTTTGATTTACTTAAATAAATATAAACCCTCACATTATTAATGGTATGGTGTGAGTCTCATACACCCATGGAGCATGTGGCATCAAGCATGACACAATAAAATGTACACTAATATATATCACATATATACTAATGCACACTTGTGAGAAAAAGAAAAGTTTAAGTCAGCTAATATTAGTTAATGCAATCTAGTATATCAAATATATAATTATACATTAAATTATTAAATCAACTCTTGATTTAATAATCCGGCTATATCACATATAACCGACTAATATCAAATGCAACAACTTATCGAATCAACACATGATCCGATAACCCGGCTATATCACATATAACCGACCGATGTCATAAATAGCGATAATAGAATGCAGTATCACATACGCGCATTAATCTCAGTCCCACACATATCATATATGTGCTCCTACTTCGTTTCGCTTGAGCAAGGAAACCTCTGTGTAGGACTCTAAAGACTCGTCAATACATCGACAGTAGATGATGATCATATCAAACACCCACAAGCCGCAAGTGGTCTGCTATACATAACAGCCTCCCGGGTATTGAGCGATCAGAAGATCAACAAGTATGCCTGCTCATACTCCTGCAAATCCAATCAGTAACACTACCGTAAAGTCCGGTCTCTTCGTCAGATATGTCGCATATCTCGTCTTGGGGTGGTAAACGTCAGACCCCAATAACTCGATAAGTCATGCCGATATGAGGCTCATAACGGGTCGAGAAACTACTATAACACTTACCAGTAAATCTCATAAACAGCCCTGGCCAGGGACTTCCTGCTATAGCCAATCGAACACAGCGCAAAATCAACCAAATACCGGGAGAGTCGAAACCCCTTCTATCGCTCATTTCCTCCATGTGACTCGGGATTGTACCCAAAAGCCACCGTTTTGCACGTTCTCTTGAACGTGGTAAGGTGGAAATCAAAGCACAGTGGGAATCACACAAGACTCTATGACGGTCTCGGGTCTACAGACTAACCTGTACTAGTGTCATCAGAGACTTCCATCTGACATGAGGTATAATACCATCTAGGAGTTCTCGGCGAGTCCGTCCAGTATACCCAGTCTCCACTGAGCACCCGTATACCATCTCTGATGTCAAACACCAATGGATACAGGATCATCCATCGCCCATCTACATGGGTCAAGAAGCTATACGCTAGTCTACTCTGGTATATCGATGCCCCATCTCGATAACCCATGACTAGGGACATTAAAGGATGTACTTACCGACTACCTTTGTCCCACTAGTATGATCTACATCATAATCCAGGTAGTCAAGTACACATCCTAAGTGCTTACCAATATGTAACGGAGAGACAATCAGTGTACATGTTAAGATAAAGAGTAACCAGATAGCATACTATCTTGTCGAGTAAGAAAGTCCTCCCTATATATGTCCAAGCATCCACTACAATGTACATCTCATGTACAGTAATGGCCTCTAGGGCAATATAACTAATAGGAGTCGTGTGATTTGACAGATTTGAGGGCCGATCTAAGAGACGGCTACCGAGATTTCACATATATATATGGTGTCCATATTGGTACGATTTTCTGTCGATTTCATTTGATGATACCCCAGTTTTATGATACAAAAGTTTTACTAAGATAAGAGCACAGATTTTTCTCGTACCAGACATATATTCAGATTTCACGTTTGATGTTTCATTCATATAGCATTTATATTAATACATCGCATCATAGTAGCGTGTATATAGGTTGTGACGCATTTGCGTGCATGCTTGTGATAGCCTTATTAGATGTTACTTACTACTTACGAGTTGGCAACTCACCCCCGTTGTGCCACGGTATCTTGCAGGTCTGACCCGTCAGCATAGTAGCGGCAGACGTACTTCTTCTTCTGCTCCCTTTGTATCGACTTGCGACTTTGCGCATAGGTGGTTTTTTAGGAGGACGTTCGTTTGTTCCTACATGTATATTTATTTGTATCTAGTACACTCCATCGACCGTTTGTATTATGTGACTTAGAGACTGGGCAGTGAGATTTGTGTATTTTGTTCTCTGGTGTCGAGCTCAAGTGAGCCGATGTGGTGCTTTCTTATTTTCTTGCTTTTATATGCTTATTTCGTATTATTATGATACATCTTGCATGTGGTTGTGTTCCACCATTCGGCGAAGAGTTAGCTCCCGATTGGGGATGCCATTATTCACTACTTATGTATATTCATGTGGTGAACTCATTTGGGGAAAGTTTTTGCAAAGGAAACTCAGCCGAAATTTTTATAAAACTTGAGTTATTGTAAGGATTTCCAAAGTAACTTTTCTAAGTTTAACCTTATTTTTAAGTTAAGTTTTCCTTCACTCTATTTTTCTTTAAACGGTTTAGATTTCTGAGCTTTGACTTACTTAGATTACATTACGCCTCTAGAAGTTGCGTAATTCAAGTGTCAGTCATGTTCTACATATTCGGGTCATCACAGTTTGACTTCATCAAAAACGTAGATGAACCTTGTATATACAAAAAGGTTGTAGAGAGTAAGATTGTCTTCCTCAGATTATGCGTGGATGACATACTCTTAATAGGCAACAATGTTCCTATGCTACACTCAGTCAAGCTCTTCTTATCACACAAGTTCTCCATGAAAGATCTTGGTGATGCCTCCTACATCTTGGGGATAAAGATCTATAGAGATAGATCTAAACGGATATTGGGATTGTCCCAATCTAGATATATAGACACCATACTAAAGCGGTTTAGTATGGAAGATTCTAAGCGTTGTAATTTACCCGCTTGTTCAGGAATCACTCTCTCTAAAGAGATATCTCCCAAGACTGATTTGGAGAGGGCTCACAAGCAAGGGATACCCTATGCTTCGGCAGTCGGGTCTATCATGTATTCGATGTTATGTACCAGACCAGATGTAGCCTACTCATTAGGTGTAGTGAGTAGGTATCAATCAGATCCAGGGAAGAAACACTGGACATCTGTGAAGAACATTCTTAAGTACTTGAGAAGGACTAAAGAAATGTTCTTGATGTATGGTAATGGTGAACTCCAGGTGGAGTCCTTTACCTATTTGAGCTTTCAGAGTGATAAGGACAACAGTAAGTCGGTCTCGGATTTTGTCTTCACCCTCAATGGTGGAGCGGTTTGTTGGAAGAGTTCCAAGCAAGATACCGTAGCAGACTTGACGATGGAGGCTAAATACATCACTGCCCATGATGCTGCCAAAAAGGCTGTCGGGATGAAGAAGTTCATAGCTGAACTTAGTGTGGTTCCATCCATTGAGCTTCCAATGCCTGTGTATTGTGATAACAATGGAACTGTGGCTTTGGCCAAGGAACCCCGGTCCCATCAGAGATCCAGACATATTCTTAGGCGGTATCACCAGATCAGGAAGATAGTAAATTGCCGGGAGATCAAGGTGTAGCGCCTTGAAATGTCGTTTTGGTGTTTTCCCGAAAATCGGTGAAAATGTGGTATTTTTCCGTAAATCGTCTTTTTGTTATTTTTCAGTTTAGGACTAATTATAACTAATTTGGATAGGTAATTGCTTGTTTTTAGTAGCAAATGAGTTACTTATGAAATTCTGGTCGTTTAAAAATTTTCCCTAATTTTTCAATTTTTAATATTATTTTAAGCCGGTAAGAAAATACATTAAATTAGCGATAAATACAAATTTAAATGGGCTAAATTTAAGCTTTAAAATCATGTTAATTAAAATCTAGTTGTAACATAAATTTTTAGTAAGTTATTTTATGTTTTTACTAATTTTTATTATGGTAAACGAAATTTATTGAATTTAAGCTTAAACTTACAATTTTGGACTTGTAGGGGGTCTTTTTGCAAAAAAAATTTTGTGCACTCTCACACACACTTCCTCACATCTCCTTGGCTGTCCCAAACTACAGAAAATTCCCCCTCTCTCTTTTGTTTTAAAATTCTTTTTTAGGGATGAATTGAGTTGAATGTGTAGGTTTTAAAATATAGTATTTTGGAGGTATGGTGTATTTGACTTTGGGTATGGTTTGACCTTGACTTTTCCCACACCCCACACCATCCCCCTCTCCTTTGTGCTGGCTGAGAGCAGCTCCCCCCCTTCCTGTTGGAGATAGTGCCCTCAGAGTCAATTATTAGGTCACAGGTACGTGATTGTAATGATTGAGGGAGGACCTATCCCGGTAGGACAGTCTTACTCGAGATGATAGTATGATATCTGGTTTACCTTTATCATCGTGTACTGCTTTAGGTGACCTGACACGTCGCTATTACACGTTGATAGATCCCCTAGGATTCTTGCTTGACCACCAGCAGTATGAGGGCGATCATATAAGTGGGAGCTGGGGGTCTATAAGCTTATCCTTAAAAGGTCCCTAGTCATGGGAGTTTCGAGACTGGGCATCGATACTCCATTAGTAGACTAGTGTATACAGTCGAGACCCCGACGAGGGGCGGTGGCCGGTCTCACAAGCCACTGGTGTCAGTTGGATCACCTAAGATGTATACAGGTGCTCATTGGGTTATGAGTACACCGGACAGGACTCGCCGGGAACATGCTAGTTGGTCATATACCAGACGTCAGATGGCAGTTCCCTGGTGACATGTGTGCAGGTTAGTTCATCGACCTGGGGATCGTTATTTGTCTCGTGTGAGTTCCCACTGTACTTTGATTACTACCCTACCACGGCTCAAAGGAGTCGTGCAAACAGGTTTTAGTTGGGTACAGTCCCGAGCCACATGGAGGCAGTGAGCGTATCTTCAGGGGTTCGTCTCTCCCGGTATTGGGGGTGAGGTCGTGCTGTGTCTAGGAGAGCCATTACACAAAGTCCTTGGCCAAGGCAAGGAGATTTACTGGAAGGTATTCTAGTAGTATCTCAGGGTGTTCTGGGCTACACTCCGACACGACTTGTACCGCTTTTGGGGGTCTGACTTTTACCAACCCCCTAGGCCCGCCATGCGATACTCATAGATGAACGGACCGGACTGTACGGATATTGTCACTGACAGGCTCAGTAGGGTTGTCAGGCTGAGTTCACTCACAGACGTCCCTTTTAGTCAATACTTGGTAGCCCGTTACGTATTGGCTTATACCTCTGACATGCTAGTGGTTAAATCCATAACCGAGGTGTTGACGAGTCTTTAGAGTCCCCCACATTCAGTTACTCAGCTTTCGGGCGAAAGGTTGTAGAGGCCGTATGGAGATATGGCAAGGTCCGACCAAATACGTGCGGTATTGCACGGATCGGGATCGGACAGTTTGTACTATAGGCCGTATGGATATATGACAGAGTTCAATCAGATACGTGCGGTATTGCACGGATCAGGATCGAACAGATATTACTAGCCAGTTTTGGTATAAGCCGGATCCTAGTATAGTACAGTGTAGATTTTGTCTCATTGCATTTGTATTTCGGTCGGAATACAAATGCGGGTGTGTATGCACAGTATCGGGGTTTTCCTGTAATTTATTACGGGACCAGTTTTTGGAGTTGCCAGTTTGCTTTCCGTTTCGGCCAATTTCCTTTGTTCCGTTCATTGGCCGAAGTTTGGTGGAGGAGGGTTTATTTGCATTGTTGCAAATTTGTATTTGTGGAGGGGGTCTTTGCTTTTTGTAGCATCATGATAGTCTTCATGATGGTGCACCATCCATTGACTTGCTTGATTTCATACTTCATGATGGCTTGACTTTGTTAGCATCATGTTTGTTGATGATTAGTGTGTTGAGTGTGGTTTTGGTGTTAGTGATCATGTTCTTTCATGATGGCTTTTGTTTCCCTCTTGCATTATGGTGTGATCTATCTCATCCTATCACCCACTCTCTCATTCCTCCCTCTCTTGAAGTCTTGGCCGGCCACTCCCTTAGTGGGGGCTGTCCCAATTTTTTGGGTGGGTTTTTTAGCTCATTTCATGTTGCAAAAACCCACAAGATCATTCTCAAAAAGCTCCATGTTCAATCCCTCCACAAAAGGCAATTCCACAAACCCCAAAATGAGACTTGCTCACTACATATTCTACAACGAACCTTGGGCACGTCGAGTAGCCGGCTTCGTGCCCGAGTTGCCTCGGCATTGAGGTGGGAGCCCGTAAACGAAGTAGGCGATGTGGTGCACTTCCGGCGACGAGGAGGAGACGGGACATTCCGCAAGTGATCGGGACGATGACGAGAAGACCGGAGGACTTGGATCGTCGGTATACTTCTCTTCCCCATCTTGTTAGTAGCTTAGACTTGTTAATGGTTACGATCCGGATGTTTAGTGCGTGGTGGTACCGGTTTGCTAAGTCCGCAAAATTAAAGTTTTTCACCGTTTCCGCATTCCGGCGTCGGATTGACGTCCGGGGTGCCGCCGTGCACTTACAGTGGTATCAGAGCCTCGCCATTAACTTAGTCTAGCTTTGTGTAATGTGTTTGCATTTCCGATCGATCAAAAAGTTCCAAAACCCGTATTTCCTTCGCATCAGTTTCTGTCGAAATTTTTTGGAGTCTAAAAATTTTTCAGGTCGTCTCAGAATGATGTGCAGGGAGTTCTAAGCACACTGAAAAATTTTGGTGACACGAATCCTCCGTACGACCGCGGAAGGGCGGCCAAAACCCCCTTCTGGCCGCGCTTCCGCCGCAGGAGTATGGGCTCGTGTGGAAAATTTTTTGCAGTGGGCTTATGGGCTGTAATTAGGGGTTTTGGAATATTAAAATTGGGCTCAAGTTTTCTGTGAGTGCTACAGTTTTGATTGGGGGCCCACTTGTTAATTTTTGGTCAATCGGAAAATTTTAAACACATTTTTCACAGTATTTACATTATATCTGCGACCGTGAATGTCACTTGATCGGTAAATCCGGTCTAACTGCTATAGCCCGGTTAGACGGATTTGCAAACGTGACTTTCACGTTGATGTTCTATGTTTATGCTGTGATGTTGCGGATCGGTCGTGGGGGATAGCCTGGATGCAATGCTAGTACAGTTCTGTTGTATTATGTACATTTGATATTGCGGGGCGAGCGTCCGATATGTGGACTGCCGTCACTACCTGATTGTATTATTATTTTGGGGCACGACCTGGTTGCGGTCGATGTACCCGGTGTATGTATATTTTACTTTCTGTACTAGGATTACCCCGCGGAGGGGTGCACGGGTAGCCGGGTTCTAGAGGGCAACAAGCCCGCATCTCATGGCATTGAGACGGAGGGGGCTTCACTCTAGGATTGGCGGGCTATTCGCCGCACTCGTAGGGGGTACAGGTTGACCCAGGAGGGGTGCCCAAGTTACCGGATTCCGTGAAGTGTTGGGTGGTCCATTCACGGTGCTGAAGGGGGCTGCCTCGCTTCAGGTTTTGGCAGGTGACTTGCCGCGTCCGTAGAGGTCTAGGTTTTCATTGCACAGGCTATCCACACGACTAGGGGAACGTCGGGTTTCAGTAGTGGCTCTGTGAAACCCGGGGATCCCAGATATCTGTATTGTTTCTGTGATGTTGTTCATTCTCTGTGATGTTGCATTTTATTCACGCCTTGAGCGAAATATAATATATTGGTATATATATTAGTAGATGTAGTATATGTTTTGCATCCGCGCTAGTCCAGTCCCCGCTCTGTCGTTAGTAAGCTAACCTAACGGGTAATGACGGGACCCAGTGGCGAATGCGGATGGCATATACGTACATCAGTATATTTTCGTTCTTTTTGGTGTGATCAATTGATGGGACTGCATTGATTCGGATCAATGCAAGTTTAAAAACAAACCTAATCTGATGTTGTTGGAACACTTTTTCAAAAAGCTGTTATTGCAAGGACGTTCACTTTTGTTTTGCATCGTGATATTCAGTTGGAATATCCTGCTCCTCAGTCGACGAGGCAAGGGCCGAGATCCCTTCACCGGGAGTGACCCCTTGGACAGAAGTTTGCGTCAGGGCATTAACTTCACTATAGCCGATTACTATTGCTTTGCATCGCGGTATTCATTTGGAATATCCTGCACCCCATTCTACGGGGAAAGAGCCGAGATCCCTTCACCGGGAGTGACCTCTTTAGCAACGGTTTTCGTCACTATATTTTTAAAAGCTATCCGTTCCTTCGACGATATCAAGTTCTTTACGTTAAAGGTTTTCGCCAGAAACCATTCGTAGCCCTCCGTCGTTTCATATGGGTGGTCAATAGTATTCAAGCTGTGTTTGTTGGCCTTAGTCAAGGCACAGTGTTTGGTAGCTATTGGGTGTTCATATGCTGCATAGATAGATGCGTTGGTTTGGGACAGTCGTATAGCCTTGTTGGCCCTAGTCAAGGGCTTGTACGGGTGGGTTCAAATCAACCTGGATAATGACGGGTAGAACTTGACATGTGACTTATGATTTGTTGGCCTTAGTCTAGGTCATAAGAGCATGGGGTAAAAATCACATCGGGAGTTTCAAAAGTACTGAAACTTGCCAGATATGCGCATACCTTCTGGAGTGTGATATCGTGAGCGGATTCCGTCACGTTATCATGCAGTGATAGTTGGATCCCGATTCCCACTAATGAGTTAGTTTACTCCTCGGGTGACCCCGACTAATTCTTCTTTCAGGTTTGGAGGAGAATTTAAGGTACAGTGGGAGGTTTCCAGATTAGATAAATTGGTAACCATTCTGATCTAGGTTAGAGTGCACGCTGAGTGTTTCTTTTCTCTCTCTCTTTGGCAGCGACCATTGACCCGACCCTAAGACTATGACTCAGTGACCAAGTTGACCGAACCTTCTTAACACCGGCTTTTGGATTGTCAGAGTTGCTAACCTCATTGCCACTCCTACTTTTACCCTTTTCTCCAGGACACCCCGTATTACTACGAACGTCCACTTCCATTGGACAAAACCATCGTATGGTTAGATACGAACTCGAAAGAATTTATTCGAGGATGGTTTCCGGTTCTGGAGAAAACGGATAGGATTATTCAGTTGTCTTTTCCTTTTACCCTCTCTCAGGTTATGAGTACTCCTTGGTTTAGGGGTAGTACACCTATTACGCAAATTGGATTGTCTTCTTCCAAACCTTAGGCTGGTGCCGACCGGTAGGGAATGAAGAAAACCAATTAGCATAACGATGGTGTGCAGAAGGTATTAAGTTAAGACAAAGCAAGGGATTAGTAAGAGGGCAAAGTAAATTGCAACAGATATTCACGACCAAACCAGGTATTTCTTCGCCAATCCTAAAATCACCTTTGTATTTCTCCAGGACACTCCGTATCACTACGAAAATCCACAGTTTATTGGATACTCCATCGTATGATTATATACGAACCCGAAAGGAACTTGTTCCAGTTCGGGGATGGATTCTGGTCCAGGAGAAATAGGAATAAGGTTTATTCGGTTGTCTTTTATCTTCACCCTCTCTCATTGCGAGTGTTCCTCGGATTCGGACAGTACACCCATTATGCTTATTGGATAGTCTTCTTCCAAACCATAGGCTGGTGCCGATAGGTAGGGAAGGAAGAAAACCATTTGGCCTAAAGGGGTGTGCAGAAGGTAAAGACTAAAGACAAATTAAGGGATTTGGAGAGGTGGCAAAGAATTATACGGTTACAGTTGTGAATCTGAATAATGGAAAGGGCATTACTAGGAATACCAGGATACCCCATCGAAATATTTCAATGTTTCAGTCTCACTGTGTACTGTTAAAAGAAAACTGTTTTCCCGATTAGACACTTGCTCCAGGGTATGTATTTACCAGGTACGATTCTCACATCTGTATGGTTTTACAGATGATGAGTGGGAGTAAGTTATTGGGAATAGGGTGATTATCCTCATTATATCGGGATTCGTTGTAATCGGTGATATTTGAGGAAATCACCTGGGCTGTTTGCCGGTTGGCAAATATTTGGTTTTGAATATCCGCTGTTATGCACCAATTTCAAATTGATATATCTGTACGTCTATTTTCATAGAGTGAGATATACCTTTATGAAATTATGTCTACGACATTTACCTATATCAGTGGATGGTTAGGTAAGGAGCATTAAACAGCGGTGTAATTCTTCTTAACCATAAGTACAGTTTTCAACCTACGACACACAGTGAATGAGTTATCAGACTCAAGGGACTTATACAGAGTATTGTATGTTGTCCAGGGTCCATCAG
Source organism: Agapanthus africanus (assembly GCA_030015575.1). NCBI lineage: Eukaryota > Viridiplantae > Streptophyta > Magnoliopsida > Asparagales > Amaryllidaceae > Agapanthus > Agapanthus africanus. The sequence continues at coordinate 64,311,543 of JASDDO010000029.1, forward strand.
GACAGAGGGGTTGGTCCTCGTACTATATTCGGTTTACTTATGACTTCTCTAGTTTTTAGACAGGTGTTTCGCGGAAACACAGGGTCCGAATTTTGAGAAGTTGTAGGTATTTGAATAGAGTAGAGAACCAGGTATAGCAAGTATCGGGATTCTTCAAAGAGATCGAAGATGTAGATACTTGTGTATGGTATTCAGTTGATAGTAATGATAAAGAGATCTTGCTTCTCTTTCAGGTTACTCATAATTGGAAGTATTCCTAAGTTGAGTAACGCTGATCGGCCTCCTTCCATTTAGTTGACATGCGCTGGGGACAGCTGCATGATTTGAATCTGGTTCAATTAAATCAGTGCCTCTGTTTCTATATTGGATATAGAACAGTTCAGATCTTAACGATGTTAAGGTACGGGGAGTTGTCCGGTTTATGATTAAAACCAGACACTGGACAACTCAAGGCACGTTTCTGTAATGGCTGTTTGTGGGTTGACCCAGGCTATGACGAGGGTTGACTTTCTACCATCTGGATGAACAATAGAGATATTGTTCTAGACTCGCCACAGTTTTATTAAAGATGGATTTTTTCAGAAAACAGTAGTGGGAGTATGGTAGAACTGGAAGTGATTCCAGAACCACAAACGATTACTGAAGATTTGATAAGGAACCTAAAGTTTCAATCTGGATTGACATTCCATTGGCCACTCCGCAGATAAGGTGGGTAACTTCAGGCACCCGAGAGGCACTACGGTAGCCTCAAGGACGGTGACAGGGAAGTTCTTGTTTACCCACAATTGCCATTGCTGTTGTTCCAGGTTACGAGACCCGGCGGGAGGATGAGTATAGCGTCGTTCTAAACCAGTTTTAGAAGTGTACGTCTATATGACTCTGCCAGAGGGTTGTCGTAGTCAGTGGGAGCAGCGGAAGCATTGGTGGACAGGTTGCTTATGTCTATTTATAGACTAGAGCAGATGTAGCGGAGATAGATCATCTATTTCTGACGTGACAGTCATGGGTTTGACTTCATCTGAATAGGGGATGGATCTGTTGAGAAGGTAGTAGGGTGTGATATCCTGGTATTTGGATGACATACACAGAATAGGAAAAGAAACTCCTATACTACGATCGGTCATACTTTGGTCGTCACACAGTAGTTTCTCCACATAGGAATTGGGTATTATATCAGACATACTGGTTACTAGATCTATGGTTTTAGATCTAGATTTGGGTGGTTTCCCAATCAGGGTACTTTGACAGCATTCTAAGAGTATTTAGAATGGACGACTCCTGGCACGGTAGTGTACCTGCAGGTAATGGAGTCACCCTCTCTAAAGGTGTCTTACAGACTAAAGGGGTGAGGGACTTGCATGATTGGCAGATCACTTGCTCAGGCAATTGAGTCAATCATGAGATGTCAAGTACCACACCAGATGTTGTTCTTGCACTAGATGCAATAAGTTGACATTAATCCAATCCTGGAGAAGCAGTCGGAAGCAGTTTTAGAACATAAGTGCATGTTCTAGGAATATGATAACGACAGCCTCATTCGGGAGACAGTTATCATTCCAGGCTTCCAAGGTGACATGGACGACAAGGAGGTTGTCAGAGCTATAGTTTTTCCTTCTGACGAGGGGCAGTATTTTGGACAGGTGGTCCATGGCAATACTGAGGGAGGCATGGCGCAGGATACTGATTAAGTTCAGTTGACGATACAGTCTAAGAAGTTTGGATTTGGAGTTCATTTATGAGCTATGTCCCATCAGACATCCAAGCACATTCTAAGACAGGTATTGCTCTTTTCGGGAGATGGTTTTCTCCGCGAACTTGAGATATAGAGAGACATAGAAAGAAACAACAAAGCGGATCCACTCACTGAGGCTATTCCTCGAACGCAATAGTTCCGCAAACGAGCTTTGTGAGACTGACTAGTAGAGGAGTTGGATGTTCGGTATCACACGGGCTGTGAGTATGCGACATCGCAATAATTAGCCTTGAGTGCAAGTGGGAGATTGTTGGAGATAGTGCCCTCAGAGTCAATTATTAGGTCACAGGTACGTGATTGTAATGATTGAGGGAGGACCTATCCCGGTAGGACAGTCTTACTCGAGATGATAGTATGCTATCTGGTTTACCTTTATCATCGTGTACTGCTTTAGGTGACCTGACACGTCGCTATTACACGTTGATAGAGCCCCTAGGATTCTTGCTTGACCACCAGCAGTATGAGGGCGATCATATAAGTGGGAGCTGGGGGTCTATAAGCTTATCCTTAAAAGGTCCCTAGTCGTGGGAGTTTCGAGACTGGGCATCGATACTCCATTAGTAGACTAGTGTATACAGTCGAGACCCCGACGAGGGGCGGTGGCCGGTCTCACAAGCCACTGGTGTCAGTTGGATCACCTAAGATGTATACAGGTGCTCATTGGGTTATGAGTACACCGGACAGGACTCGCCGAGAACATGCTAGTTGGTCATATACCAGACGTCAGATGGCAGTTCCCTGGTGACATGTGTGCAGGTTAGTTCAAGGACCTGGGGATCGTCATTTGTCTCGTGTGAGTTCCCACTGTACTTTGATTACTACCCTACCACGGCTCAAAGGAGTCGTGCAAACAGGTTTTAGTTGGGTACACTCCCGAGCCACATGGAGGCAGTGAGCGTATCTTCAGGGGTTCGTCTCTCCCGGTATTGGGGGTGAGGTCGTGCTGTGTCTAGGAGAGCCATTACACAAAGTCCTTGGCCAAGGCAAGGAGATTTACTGGTAGGTATTCCAGTAGTATCTCAGGGTGTTCTGGGCTACACTCCGATACGACTTGTACCGCTTTTGGGGGTCTGACTTTTACCAACCCCGTAGGCCCGCCATGCGATACTCATAGACGAACGGACCGGACTGTACGGATATTGTCACTGACAGGCTCAGTAGGGTTGTCAGGCTGAGTTCACTCACAGACGTCCCTTTTAGTCAATACTTGGTAGCCCGTTACGTATTGGCTTATACCTCTGACGTGCTAGTGGTTAAATCCACAACCGAGGTGTTGACGAGTCTTTAGAGTCCCCCACATTCAGTTACTCAGCTTTCGGGCGAAAGGTTGTAGAGGCCGTATGGAGATATGGCAAGGTCCGACCAAATACGTGCGGTATTGCACGGATCGGGATCGGACAGTTTGTACTATAGGCCGTATGGATATATGGCAGGGTTCAATCAGATACGTGCGGTATTGCACGGATCAGGATCGAACAGATATTACTAGCCGGTTTTGGTATATGCCGGATCCTAGTATAGTACAGTGTAGATTTTGTCTCATTGCATTTGTATTTCGGTCGGAATACAAATGCGGGTCTGTATGCACAGTATCGGGGTTTTCCTGTAATTTATTACGGGACCAGTTTTTGGAGTTGCCAGTTTGCTTTCCGTTTCGGCCAATTTCCTTTGTTCCGTTCATTGGCCGAAGTTTGGTGGAGGAGGGTTTATTTGCATTGTTGCAAATTTGTATTTGTGGAGGGGGTCTTTGCTTTTTGTAGCATCATGATAGTCTTCATGATGGTGCACCATCCATTGACTTGCTTGATTTCATACTTCATGATGGCTTGACTTTGTTAGCATCATGTTTGTTGATGTTTAGTGTGTTGAGTGTGGTTTTGGTATTAGTGATCATGTTCTTTCATGATGGCTTTTGTTTCCCTCTTGCATTATGGTGTGATCTATCTCATCCTATCACCCACTCTCTCATTCCTCTTTCTCTTGAAGTCTTGGCCGGCCACTCCCTTAGTGGGGGCTGTCCCAATTTTTTGGGTGGGTTTTTTAGCTCATTTCATGTTGCAAAAACCCACAAGATCATTCTCAAAAAGCTCCATGTTCAATCCCTCCACAAAAGGCAATTCCACAAACCCCAAAATGAGACTTGCTCACTACATATTCTACAACGAACCTTGGGCACGTCGAGTAGCCGGCTTTGTGCCCGAGTTGCCTCGGCATTGAGGTGGGAGCCCGTAAACAAAGTAGGCGATGTGGTGCACTTCCGGCGACGAGGAGGAGACGGGACATTCCGCAAGTGATCGGGACGATGACGAGAAGACCGGAGGACTTGGATCGTCGGTATACTTCTCTTCCCCATCTTGTTAGTAGCTTAGACTTGTTAATGGTTACGATCCGGATGTTTAGTGCGCGGTGGTACCGGTTTGCTAAGTCCGCAAAATTAAAGTTTTTCACCGTTTCCGCATTCCGGCGTCGGATTGACGGCCGGGGTGCCGCCGTGCACTTACACTTCCATTATTTTTCCTTCTCTTTTCTCTCATTTTCTTCAAGGAAATTCCATCAAAATTCAACAAAATCAACAAATTTCTTCACAATTTCAAAGCAAAACCCTATTTCCTCTCTTTTCAAACCTAAATGGGTTCAAATCTTGGAGAAAGATGGCATCTTTGGAGGCATCTTGTTCTTGCTAGATCTCTAGTGTGAGGTATAATTTCTAATCTAAGGTTAATTTGTAGTTAAAGTGTGCTAATTAGGACTTGCATGTTGTGTTAGTGTGAAAATTATAGCTAAATCCTAATCTAGTTTTTTCTAGTTCATGGTTTGAAATTAAATTAGGGTTTAGAACACCATTATGAGATTAATTAAGTTATGTTATTATCTAGTTTTTATACAAACCTAATTTATGAGATTACTTTGCTTATGTGGGCATCGATATGTGTTAATTTATGTTGTTCAAGTGTGAATTTGGATTTAATTGATGGTTATAAAAATCAAGAGAGGGTCGTTTATGGGAAATTATGATTTGAAGCATTGTAATGTGTTATAATTAAAGTGATTGTGGTTAACTAGTTATGCGGTTACATGTTATGCTAGGTTGTAATCCTTTTTGTCGCAAAACGGCGATGTTGCGCCGATTTGTGGAATGTTGGTGCTTGCTTGTCTTACTAAATTTTTGTGGTGATGTATGTGCGACATCTTGATGTTATATTTTGGCATATCCTATGACTTTTAGGATGCATGAGTGCGGATTTTTGAGTGGACAGGTTTTAGCTTTGCCGGGCGACCAAATCGACGTTTTAGTTAGTTTTTGCGATTTTCGCGTGTGTTCCGCGCACCTTGTGCACGTTGTACCTAGCTTGTGAACGTTAGTATTTTCGTTTGGGTTTTGCGTCGTTTTTGGTATGTAACCTTATGTTTGGTGTTGATGTAAATTCCAGGTTCGGTCGCGGAGACGTCAGACGCGGCACGAAAGGGGAAAGCGGTGATTGGACGTGACTAGCTAGGGATTCCGGTGAGTAGATGTAACATCTACGGGGGACTATCGTTGGATGGCGCAAGCCGCCCGATAGTTTTAGTAGCTTAAAAGATTCTTAGTAATGTTAGTAATTAGGGGTGTAATACTTGTATGATTATTTGCTACATTCATGCCTTATATTGACATACATATGCGAAACCATTTTATAGGACACCTGCACCATTGCCAGGGTTTTTATATGCAGCACGAGCACTATTCATGCTTCACCCACGCCCTGGTAATTGCCATGCCACCACACTAGATAACCTTTAAATTGAAACCTTTTACTATAATTGATACTTAAACTTGTGCTATTGCCTTTAATTCCTTAAAATGAAATCGTAGGATTGCTATTCATGTGCATGTACCTCATCATATCATTTTTTCATGCCTAGTCTATTAATCACACATCGCAACTTGATTATTGATACCATATGCATTCATTAACATTGACATATGCACTTATAAGGATTTCTTGAGATTTTATGATATTTCTGGATTTCGGGGGAAAGCCGCAAAATTTCTAAACTTATTATATTTTTAAAATATGTAAATTGCGGTTTTCTAGTGATGTAAGTGTCATCCACCATGAGTTTGCTGTGGTTTTCGAGACCCGTTTCGAGGAGTTGGATGAACCGTCTCGGGTACATGGTGGGCCCGGTAAGGTACCCCGGGGCAAGAAGCTCGTGGTGCTGACGATGAGCCTGGCAGAGGGCGGATTACCAACCGGTGACTGTTTGGGACGGCGGATATCCAGAGGATACCGACCGTGGCCGCGAGTTGATGAGATATTGATATTGAGATGGGTCAGCCGGATGGCTGAGGCCAGAGATACTATGGCATGGATATATGAGATTTGTGATAGTTTTGAGGTGTCGTTGCTGGACACAGGTTCTTGTTGATTCTAGTGGTATTATGCTTGTATTTCAAAAGAGATTTCTAAAGGAAAAACATGATCCTTATACTTACACATTCAGATCATGTGTTGATTCGCATTGCATTCATACCTGCTAGTACATTCATATTGCATACATACCTGCTATTGTGTCCTGCCTTACCTGTATTTTAGATGCTAGGATGCTTGTGTGCATGCATTTGATAGCCTGTGTAGATGTTATTTATTACTCACGAGTTGGCAACTCACCCCGTTGTGCCACAGCCTTTTGCAGGTCCGCTCCGTCAGTACAGTAGCGGCGGGCGCACTTGCTTCTTTTACCTCCTTTGCCTGGACTCGAGGTTTTGCTCTTAGGTGGGTTATATCATTATTTTGTACCACCTTGTATATTCTTTGTATCTAGTGTACTCCATCTACTGTAACTACCAGTATTATTGTGTATTGACCTAGAGATGAGACTGTGAGGTTTGTGGACTTTTATGCTGTATTTGGGGTCGAGCTCACTTGAGTCGACATGTTGTTTTTCTCATGCTTCTTTATGATTATTTTGCATGTTGTTGTTTTATATTGCGTGGGATTTGTGACCGCCTTGTGGCGAAGAGCTAGCTCCCGCTTGGGGATGCCATATTTGTTGGATTCAAATATATTCTTGTTGTACCCATTTTGGGGGCCAGTATTTACAAAGGAGACTCTGCCAAAATTTTCGGAAAAATTGATATTGTTTTTAAAAAGGCTTAATGTGACTCATTTGATAAACTCGCTTTCAATTGATTGGTTTTCCTTCATTCTTTTGCTTATTTGGTTTTGGTTTCTGGGCTTTGGCTTACTTATTTTACGGACGTCTTGAGACGTTTCGTAAACTTAAGTGCCAGTCACGTTCCGTACCCTGCGGGTCGTGACACAAGGTCAGGAGAGTTGATACGAAGAATAACATAGTGGATCCACTCATGAAGGCCCTCCCCCAGATGCAATTCGAGAGACTTTTTGGGATGTTGGGTATGAGATACTACAACAACTGGCCTTAGTGCAAGTGGGAGATTGTTAAGAATATGTATGCCCTAAAGACCATTATTGTATGATATAGTGGATGCTTAGACATATATATAGAGGACTATCTTGCTCGGCATGATAGTATGCTATCTGATTGCCTTTATCTTAACATATTCACTGGTATTATTATACTGTCTCTCATATACATGTTGATAAAGCTCTTAGGATGTTGTCTTGACTACCAGGACTATGATGCGGATCATACTACTGGGACCTGGTAGTCCACAAGCACATCCTTCAATTATTCCCAGTCGAGTTAATATCGAGATAGGGCATCGATATTCTAGAGTAGACCAGTGTGTACGTTTCTTGACCTTGTATAGGGGCAATGGTTAATCCCATAACCATTGGTGTTTGACATCAAAGATTGTATACAGGTGCTCATTAGAGAATGGGTACACTAAACAGGACTCGCCGAGAACTCCTAGATGGTACTATACCTTTCGTCAGATAGCAGTTCTCTGGTGACACTGGTACAGGTTAGTCTGTAGACCTGAGATCGTCATAGAGTCTTGTGTGGTTCCCACTGTGCTTTGATTTCCTCCCTACCACGGCTCAAAGGAGTCGTGCAAACTGTTAGTTGTATATATATGCCCAAAAAGCCATTGTTGTACATATGATGTATATTATAGTGGATGCTTGGATATATATAGTGAGGACTTTCTTGCTCGATATGATAGTATGCTATCTGGTTTCACTTTGTCTTAACATGTTGACTTGTATTGGTTTACTGTCTTGCTCTCACATGTTGATAAAGCCCTTAGGATATGTACTTGACTACTGGGATTATGATGAGATCATACTAGTGGGGCTATGGTAGTCAACGAGTACATCCCATAACTATTCATAGTCTAGGGTGTATCGAGACAGGGCATCGATACACCAGAGTAGACTAGCGTATACGCATCTTGACCCATATGATGGGCGATGGATGATCCCATATCCATCGGTGTTTGACATCAAAGATGGTGTACGAGTGCTAAATGGAGACTGGGTACACTGAACGGACTCGCCGAGAACTCCTAGATGGTATTATACCTATCATCAGATAGCAGTTCTTCGGTAACACTGGTACAGGTTAGTCTGTAGACCCGAGATCGTCATATAGTCCTGTGCGATTCCCACTGTGCTTTGATTTCCACCCTACCACGTCCAAGAGGGCGTGCAAAACGGTGGCTTTTGGGTACAGTCCCGAATCACATGGAGGCAATGAGCGATAGGAAGGGGTTTCGTCTCTCCCGGTATTGGGAGTTGATGTTGCGCAGTGCTCGATTGGCTATAACTGGAAGTCCTTGGCCAGGGCTGATATGGAGATTTACTGGTAAGAGTTATCAGTAGTTTCTCGACCCGTTATGAGCCTTACATCGACACGACTTATCGGTTACTGGGGTCTGACGTTTACCACCCCTAGACTGGATATGCGACATATCAGACGAAGAGACTGGACTGTACGGTAGTGTTACTGATTGGATTCGCAGGAGTATGTACATGCTTGCTTGTTGATCTTCTGGTCGCTCAATACACGGGTGGCTGTTACGTTTAGCTGACCGCTTGCAGCTTGTGGGTGTTTGATATGATCATCACTTACTGCCGGCGTATTGATGAGTCTTCAGAGTCCTACATAGAGGTTTCCTGGCTCAGGAAAAATGTAGTAAGAGCACGTATGTGATATGTGCGGGATCGAGATTGATGCGTGTTTGTGATACCGTATTCGATTCTCGCGATATGTGATATCGGCCGGTTATATATGATATAGCCGGGTTTTCGAATCAAGTGTTGATTCGATTAAATATAATATATATATATATATATACATACATATATATTATTTGCTCACATATATATTTATTATACTCACTTGTGATACATTTAACATATATGTCATATATGTTTATTGTATTGTTTTCTTTCGTTACATAAACATTATATATGTGATATATAATATTGGAGCATGCTAGGTTATACATGAAACATGTATGTATGAGAATTATACCATGCTATATGTAATGTTTGGGTTTAAATATCTAAGTAATTCAAATTGTGGAAATGAGTCATGGATGAAGCTTCATGAAACTTGTAGATTACCATTGACCAAGTCCACCGTTTTTTTTTGCCCTGGATATTTTTAACCCAACGATGACACATAGCCATGGTTAACTCTCTACAATGGTTAAGGATGATATACTTGACCCATGGTTGCATTTCTAACCTTACTCTCATTCATTCTTCTTCTTCCGCATTCTCATTTTGCTTTCTAGCTTTTGAGAACAAGAAGAAAATTGTGAGAAATTAAATAATAAAGTGAGCAAAATTCCTATTTCATCATCCTCTTCTTTACTAGCTATATAGATTAGTGTGATAGCTTCACTAATTCATAATTACTGAAGTCATCGCTTGAGTTCGTGTTTCCTCGAAGTAGATCATCTTGGATTTCGAAGTCTTCAAGCAAGCATAGATCATTGGACTTGTGGAGCTTCTCTAGAGTCCGGGGGTTCATGGATCGCGGCGAAGGGACTGCTACTCGGAGCTTATGAAGCGAAGGAACTAACTACAAAGGTTGTAATCCCTCTCTCTTAGATGTAAAGTTGTTTACATGCAAAGTTAACCCTAATTCTCTAGTTAAGATCTTGGTTAGGGTTTAATAACACCCTAAAAAATTTCAATATGGCATGTGTGATGCCTTCATAAACTTCGTGGTGGTGTTACGAAACCCTACAGTGGTATCAGAGCCAAGCTAGAGCATTAGGCGTTGTCTAGACGAAGTTTAAAGTCCGATCGAACCCCGAAAACCCAAACGAGACCCCTTCTCTGGAAATTATCTCAAAAATTGAAAATTTTCATATTAAAAATACTCAGAAAATCATGCATGGAATTTTATGGACCCACCTGAAGAACTAGTCCCTAACTTGCTATAGTGACCGCGCAACCCCGGCCAAAACGTGGTTTTGGCGGCGGTTCCACTGTGCCACTGTGGAGGCTTGGGACGGGCCCTTCAGCGACGGTCCGTAGGTGCTGGGGCATGCTACTAGGAATTTTTTATTTCTGCTCAAGTGTTGAGCTTACTGGGGTATTTTGGGAATTCGTTGAATCGATCGAATTGTGTAACTTCGCCTAGATATCTGTGATGTGATACAATATGTAGAATTCATTTAGTTAGGCATGAAATCCGTAATATGTGATATTTCGGGTTTATGATATCTAAAGAGATTGTGGATTCCAAATATTGTAGTTTTACATTTTCTTTTCTGCGACCGTAAGTGTAATATGTTGTATATCGATGTTTTCGTCGCTATAGATCGACGACAATTGTGATAGGCATATTTACTTACGTTGATGACATGTGTTGTTATGTGTTGCTGTGATATGTTATATTGGATCGTCGTGTTTTGAATAGCCGGGGGTTTTATGTGAGATGAGAGTTTTCTTTCTCATTCATGTAAAATTCATTTGTATGTAATATTCCTTTATTTGGGCACTTCCGGGTTGAGGAAGATGTCACCATTGTATATTATTTACTTTCCGGCATTAGGATAGACCCAAGGCGGAGAGCACAAGTAACTGGGTTCTAGGGTCCAGTGGGAGGCCATCTCGAGGAGTCCAGACCGGGTCTCCTAACCCTAGAATTGGCAGGGTTACTTGACTCTCTCGTAGGGGTCTAGGGATGCGGGTTTGGCTATTCATCGCGACTGTGGAATCCGTGTTTTATGCGAGCTCAAAATAAAACACGGAAGTCCTAGTATGTCCAATATTTCATATGTTGACTTCTGCTGCAATGTTCTGTGAGGTGATCATATTACTGCCTGAGACGAACGCTTATACATAAATGATAGTTTACATTTCTTCTGTGATGCTTAGGAAGCATAAATGATGGGATTTATTAATGAGATTAATAAAAGAAAAAGAAACCTAAAAGATGTTGTAGAATCAAATTTTCAAAATGGGTAGCTATAGTTTTTTCTTTGCATGGTGGTATATGTGATATACCCTGCACCTTATTCGATGAGGAAAGAGCCGAGATCCCTTCACCGGGAGTGACCTCTTTATAAAAACTGGCAGATGCTACAAACTCACGGTTTAGTTTTTGATTGCTTCTATAGTTCTTGCTTTGCACAGCGGTATTTTTGAAATATCCTGCACCTTATTCGATGAGGAAAGAGCCGAGATCCCTTCACCGGGACTGACCTCTTTAGCGAAACTAGAAAAGCCTAAAAAACATTCCTTTTCAAAATCACTTGTTTCTACAACGATATCAAGTTCATTACGCTTATGGTTTTCTGAAAAAACTGCGTAGCCCTCCGTCATTTCAGATAAGTACTACTTAGTATTCGTGCTACATTTGTTGACTATGTTAAGGCGTAGTGTACGGTAGCTAATTAGTGCTTATCTGCTAAAACATGAGATGTGATTGGATTAGGGTAGTTATACGACTTTGTTGACTATGTTAAGGGTCGTGCAGGTGGGTTTAATTCAATCAGGATATGACGGGTTGAACTTAGCTAGCAATTATGATTTGTTGACTATGATAAGGTCATAAGTTGCTAGGGGCAAAAGTATTATCGGGAATTTCAAGTGTTGAAATTTGCAATGATATTGCGTACCTTCTATGAGATTGATGGATCCCGATACCCACTGCGAGTAAAAGTTACTCCTTGGAGAGTTTTGCACATGACAATTAGCCGATCAAGTAGGTGTCTAGAAAGGTGTTAACGGGGTTATGCCTCTGGGAAAACGAGGTTTATTCTAATTAGGTCCGTGCGAAAGCACGGGGAACCTCCCTCAAAGTACCAACACTGATCTGGCTGAAAGATTGACGAACTTGTAAGGTGTAATTAATCCCGGCTAATCTTACCTTTTAGGGTTAGAAGGAAGATTTGATTAAAACAGTGGGAGCCATCCTGATTAGATAAGATAATAACCAATCTAATCTTGCAAGAGCGCACGCTAAATTGTATTTCTTCTCTCTCTCTCCAGGTAGCGACCATGTCAGACCTTAATTAAGATAATAACATTGATGTATTGATCGAACCCGCTTGTTATACTGAGCAGGGGAACGTTGGTTACGTTCTTTCTTATAATTGTTATAAGACTGAACAGGAAATAGGGGAATACCAGAATTCACACCGCCCAAACGAAGAATAAACATGTTGATGCATCTTCTTCGGATGTGTTAGTTACCGAGAATTGTTTCTCAGTTCACTCTACGTCTTGGGCATTAGATACCGGATCAGGATCCCACATATGCAATATATTGCATGGGCTAAAGAGAGGTAGAGAACTGGGAATGGGTGATCATTCCGTAAGAGTAGGGAATGGTGTAAATGTTGCAGCCAAAGCAGTTGGCGATATCACCTTGTATTACCAAGTGATAATATATTGATTCTGAACGAATGCTATTATATACCGAACATGATATGCAACATTATATCAGTTTCTTTATTAAGTAAAGAAGGTTATAATTTTGTAATACGGGATAATGTTATGAACAACTTCCTAAATCAAAAGTTAATTGGATCAGGCTCGTTACATAATGGCATATACGTTCTAAATCATAACACAGTTCTTAATATACATAACACACACAAGAGGAAGAGTTCAGAAATGAACGAATCCTTCTTATGGCATTGTAGACTAGGTCATATCAACGCGACACGACTTGCTAAGTTACATAAAGATGGGTATTTGAATCCGTTCGAATTTTCATCTTATGACACTTGCCAGTCATGTCTCAAAGGCAAAATGACCAAAACTCCGTTTAGTGGACACGGAGAAAGAGTTACAAAACTCTTGGGACTGATACATTGTGATGTATGCGGTCCCATGTCTATACATGCTAGGAATTGTTCTTCAAACTTCATTACGTTCACAGACGATCTCCCAAGATACGGACATGTGTTCCTGTTGAAACACAAGTCTGAAGCTTTTGAGAAATTCAGGGAATATAAAAACGAAGTCGAAAACCAAACGGGTAAAAGTATTAAAATCCTTCGATCTGATCGAGGAGGAGAATACTTGAGCAATGAGTTTCTGGACAATTTAAAAGAGAATGGGATTCTCTCTCTGCTTACTCCTCCTTATACACCACAGCAGAACGGTGTATCGGAGCGGAAGAATCGCACCCTATTAGATATGGTGTGCTCTATGATGAGCTCCGTTGAGTTGCCTATTTCCTTTTGGAGTTGTGCGCTGGAGACAACAACATACCTATTGAATCAAGTTCCATCTAAATCTGTACCTACCACACCACATGAGATATGGAGTGGGAAGAGACCATATTTTAAACGAGTTAAGATATGGGGTTGTCCGGCTTATGTCAAAAGGCAAAATCCGGACAAACTCGAGGCACGATCAGTTTTTTGCAAGTTTGTGGGATATCCTAAGAATTCACAAGGATATATTTTCTACAACACTGAGGAACAAAAGGTGTTTGTTTATCAATATGCCACCTTTTTGGAAAAGGAATTTCTTGCAAAAGAAATTAGTGGCGAAGAGGTAGAGCTGGAAGAAGTTCTAGCAGCACAAACTGCAACTGAAGATTTAATGGAAACAGAGGATTCAGTAGTTCCCGACGAACCTCCGCCTCTCCGCCGATCTAGTAGGGTTCCTCATCCACCTGAGAGATACTAGCTTCGAGCAGGACATCATGAGTAGTGGCTCTGTGAAGTGGCTGGATGCAATACGATCTGAGATGGAATCCATGTACACCAACAAAGTATGGACTTTGGAAGTTGCTCCTGAAGGGATAAAACCCATTGGGAGCAAATGGATCTTTAAGAAGAAACTTGGTGTAGATGGAAAAGTTGAGACATTCAAAGCTAGACTTGTTGCAAAGGGTTTTCGTTAACGACCAGGTATGGATTATGACAAAACCTTTTCTCCAGTGGCTATGCTTAAGTCCATCCGGATCCTACTTGCCATTGCTACATTCTATGACTATGAAATCTGGCAAATGGATGTTAAGACCGCCTTTCTAAATGATGATTTAGAGGAGTGCGTGTACATGACTCAGCCAGAGGGCTTCATAGACAGTGGGAGCAGCGGAAAGGTGTGCAAGCTGCTTAAATCCATCTATGGATTAAAGCAGGCATCGCGGAGTTGAAACATCTGTTTTGATGTTATAGTTAAAGAGTTTGACTTCATCAAAAATGTAGATGAACCTTGTATATACAATAAGGTGGCAGAGAGTAAGGTTGTCTTCCTCGTATTGTACGTGGATGACATACTCTTGATAGGAAATGATGTTCCTATGCTGCACTCGGTCAAGCTCTTCTTATCACATAGATTCTCATTGAAAGATCTAGGTGATGCCTCTTGCATTTTGGGAATCAAGATCTATAGAGATAGATCTAGACGGATACTGGGATTTTCCCAATCCTGGAACATTGACACCATACTAAAGAGGTTTAGTATGGATGAATCCAAGCGTGGGAACTTACCCACGATCTCTGGACTCACTCTCTCCAAAGAGATGTCTCCTAAGACTGATTTGGAGAGAACTTGCATGCAAGGGATATCCTATGCTTCGGCAGTAGGCTCTATCATGTAGGAGATGCTATGTACCAGACCCGATGTAGCATACTCACTAAGTGTAGTGAGTAGGTATCAAGCAGATCCTGGAGAGAATCACTGGACAGCTGTGAAGAACATTCTCAAGTACTTGAGAAGGACTAAAGAGATGTTCTTGGTGTATGGTAACGGAGAACTCCAGGTGCAGTCCTTTACCGATTCGAGCTTCCAAAGTGATAAGGACGACTCTAAGTCGCACTCAGGATTTTTCTTTACCCTAAATGGAAGGGCGGTTTGTCGGAAGAGTTCCAAATAAGAAACCGTGGCAGACTCGACGATGGAGGCTGAATACATCGCTGCCAACAATGCTGCCAAAGAGGCTGTCTTGATAAAGAAGTTCATCACTGAACTTGGTGTGGTTCCGTCCATTGAGCATCCAATACCTCTATATTGTGATAACAATGGAGCTGTGGCTTTAGCCAAGGAATCAGGTCCCATCAGAAGTCCAGACATATTTTGAGGCGGCATCACCTGATCCGGGAGTTAGTTGATCGTCGCGAGATCGAGGTCAGGAGAGTTGACACGAAGGACAACACTGTGGATCCACTCACGAAGGCCATTCCCCAGATACAATTTGAGAGACTCTTCGGGATGTTGGGTATGAGATACTACAACAGCTGGCCATAGTACAAGTGGGAGATTGTTAGTTATATATATGTTTTAGAGGCCATTGTTGTACATATGATGTATATTATAGCGGATGCTTGGATATATATAGTGAGGACTTTCTTGCTCGATATGATAGTATGCTATCTGGTTTCACTTTGTCTTAACATGTTGACTTGTATTGGTATACTGTCTTGCTCTCACATGTTGATAAAACCCTTAGGATATGTACTTGACTACTGGGATTATGATGAGATCATACTAGTGGGACCAAGGTAGTCAACGAGTACATCCCATAACTGTTCATTGTCGAGGGTGTATCGAGACAAAGCATCGATACACCAGAGTAGACTAGCGTATACGCATCTTGACCCATATGATGGGTGATGGATGATCCCATATCCATCGGTTTTTGACATCAAAGATGGTGTACGAGTGCTCAGTGGAGACTGGGTACACTGAACGGACTCGCCGAGAACTCCTAGATGGTATCATACCTATCGTCAGATAGCAGTTCTCCGGTAACACTGGTATAGGTTAGTCTGTAGACCCGAGATTGTCATAGATTCTTGTGTGATTCCTACTGTGCTTTGATTTCTACCTTACCACGTCCAAGAGGGTGTGCAAAACAGTGGCTTTTGGGTACAGTCCCGAATCACACGGAGGCAATGAGCGATAGGAAGGGTTTCGTCTCTCCCGGTATTGGGAGTTGATATTACGCAGTGTTCGATTGGCTATAACTGGAAGTCCCTGGCCAGGGCTGATTTAGAGATTTACTGGTAAGAGTTATCAGTAGTTTCTCTACCCGTTATGAGGTTTACATTGACACGACTTATCGGTTACTGGGGTCTGACGTTTACCACCCCTAGACTGGATATGCGACATATCAGACGAAGAGTCGGACTATACAGTAGTGTTACTGATTGGATTCGCAGGAGTATGTACAGGCTTGCTTGTTGATCTTCTGGTCGCTCAATACCCGGGTGGCTGTTACGTTTAGCTGACCGCTTGCAGCTTGTGGGTGTTTGATATGATCATCACTTACTGCCGGCGTATTGACGAGTCTTTAGAGTCCTACATAGAGGTTTCCTAGCTCAGGCGAAACGGAGTAGGAGCACATATGTGATATGTGCGGGATCGAGATTGATACGTGTATGTGATACCGTATTCGATTCTCGCGATATGTGATATCGGCCGGTTATATATGATATAGCCGGGTTATCGGATCAAGTGTTGATTCGATTAAATATAATATATATATATATATATATATTATGTGCTCACATATATATTTATTATTCTCGCTTGTTATACATTTAACATATATGTGATATATGTTTATTGTATTGTTTTCTTTTATTACATAAATATTATATATGTGATATATAATATTGTAGCATGCTAGGTTATACATGCAACATGTCTTAGTTGTATGTATGCCCCAGAGGCCAGTATTGTACAGTTGTTGTATATTATATTGGATGCTTGGACATATATAGAGATGACTTTCTTGCTCGATATGATAGTATGCTATCTGGTTACTCTTTATCTTAACATGTACACTAGTCTCTTTATACTCTCTTGTAGTTACATGTTGGTAAAGCCCTTAGGATGTGTACTTGACTACCTGGACTATGATGCAGATCATACTAGTGGGGGACATGGTAGTCCATAAGTACATCCTTCAAGGTCCCTAGTCGTGGGTGTATCGAGACGGGGCATCGATATACCAGATTAGACTAGCGTATATGCTTCTCGACCCATGTGATGGGCGATGGATGATCCCATATCCATTGGTGTTTGACATCAGAGATGGTATACGGGTGCTCAGTGGAGACTGGGTACACTGGACGGACTCGTCGAGAACTCCCAGATGGTATTATACCTCACGTCAGATGGCAGTTCTCAGGTGACACTTGTGCAGGTTAGTCTGTAGACCCGAGATCGTTATAGAGTCTTGTGTGATTCCCACTGTGCTTTGATCTCCACCTTACCACGTCCATGAGGGCGTGCAAAACGGTGGTCTTTGGGTACAGTCCCGAGTCACATGGAGGCAATGAGCGATAGGAGGGGTTTCGTCTCTCCCTGTATTGGGGGTTGATATTACACTGTGCTCGATCGGCCGTAACAGGGAAGTCCCTGGCCAGGGCTGATCAGAGATTTGCTGGTAAGTGTTACCAGTAGTTTCTCGACCCGTTATGAGCCTCACATCGGCACGACTTATCGAGTATTGGGGTCTGACGTTTACCACCCCTAGACTTGATATGCGACGTATCAGACGAACAGACCGGACTGTACGGTAAGTGTTACTGGTTGGATTCACAGGAGTGTGAGCGGGCTAGCTCATCGATCTTCTGATTGCTCAATACCCGGGTGGCCGTTACGTTTAGCAGACCGCTTGCGGCTTGTGGGTGCTTGATATGATCATCATCTGCTACCGGAGTATTGACGAGTCTTTAGAGTCCTACACAGAGGTTTCCTGGCTCAAGCGAAACGAAATAGGAGCGCATATGAGATATGTGCAGGACCGAGAATAATGCGTGTATGTGATACTGCATTTCATTCTCGCGATATATGTTTCGATTGGTTATATTCGATAATACCTAGTTATCGAATCATTGATTCGATAAATCGATACATTGAATACTAGTCGGTTATGTGCGACATGACCGTATCATTGAATCAAATCTTGATTTAATGATTTGATGTATAATTATATATTTGATATATTACTTTGCATTAACTAGTATTGGTTCACTTTATATGGATTTTCTCACTTGATGTGCAAATTGTATATGTGATATACTTTTGTGCACATAGTTGTATCATGTTTGATGATACTTGATTATTTAGTTAAGTATATAGAATTAAACCATGGTTAATTTGATAATTAGGGTTTTGCATATTTATTTATTTATTTCTTCATTTATTTATTTGAAAAAGGTTGAGATAAGAATGGTGGAGAAGTTTGTCTTTAGTTGAAGCTTCATGAAGCTTTGACTTCTTAACCATCCTTGTCTTCATGCTTAACCCTAACCTATCCAACTAACCATGGTCTATTCTCTACACTAAACTATGGTTTGTAAATGATAAGTATTGATTTATTTTATCATTTACAATAAGACTTATCATATATTCATTCTTCATCTTCATCTTTTTCTTCAAGAAAAGCTCAAGGTCCATCAATAGCAACTTGAGCTAAAGTGAGATAAATCCAATTCTAAAGTGAACCCACCTCCTATTTCTTCACCCTCTACCTCTTGCCAAGTTGTTTTGGGTGTTTACTTCACAAGTTTCACAACTTTGTGAAGTCGGAGCTTGAACTTGTGATGCTTCGACGTAGATCGTCTTTGACACGAAGCCGACGACCAATTCCGCTCGTTTCTCCGATGAAGCCGTCGCGAGAGTCCAAGATTCATGATGGACAGCGAGAGGACGCCCACGTAGAGCTTAGGAAGTGGATATCCGGATCTACAAAGGTTGTAGCATCCTAACTTTTAGTTAAGTAGTTAACTAGTTTATCTTTTCGCCTAGACTTCTAGCCGACGATTCCGTAGTCTAGGGTTTCTCGGCACCATTTTTTTTGAAATTGGCATGTTCGATGCCTTGTGAGACCTCACTAGAGTGCCTAGGAACCTTTCACTGGTATCAGAGCCTAGCTAGAGCCTTAGGCGAAGTCTAGACGCAATTTGAAGCCCGAACGAACCCGAAACCCTAAACTAAACATGCTCTCTGTACATTTTCTAAAATCTGGGATTTTTCAATATTAAAAATGCTTAAAAAATTCAGCAGCGAATTCTAAGAATTACGATGCAAATTTCATCCAATGAACAGTAATAAGCGCGGCGGAACCGCGGCCTAAGCCAGCTTAGGCGGCGGTTCCGCGGCGTCTTGATGACGTCATCCCTCCTCCAATGCACAGTAATTCATAGGTTCTGCAGCTGAGCTTTATGAGTATTTTTTAATAATTATTCCAAAGTTTAATTTTTTGGGCTGTTTTAGAGCTTCGGTGTTTCGACCGGATTATCAAATTTCGTCTTTTGTGTATATCCGGATAATTTTTAGAATATGTTAAAAAGTTCGACCGGATATAAATACCCAATTTTTCCCCTGTCTGGAAATTTCCAAGTGTTGGATTTTTCCGTAGTTTAACGACGTTCTAAGTAGTGCAAGTAACACGATGGACCCTCTAGAAGACAACAAACCTTAACTCGATTATGTGACCGTCTTGAACTACCCTTTGAACCTTCGGGTTTGGGGCAGTACGGCGTGCCACATGTGAGGCGTTGGCTTGACCCTTCTACGGCTGGACCGTCGGTACTGAGGCACGAACTGAATGTTGTTAGACTTATTTCATGTGTTGAGCTGTATCGGGAAAACTTGGGTATTCGACTGTTCGATCGGAAAGTTTAACATTTTCTGTTTATCTGGAATGTGATACAATAATTGGAATTCACAAATAGTTATGTGATAACTGAATAAATGTTATAAATCTAGCGGTTTAGTTTCACTTTATATTGAAAAGTGTTTTCGATAATGAGACTAAAATGCGGGATTTATAACTGTTAGGCATGTGATGTCTAAGTATTTCATTTGATTAGGCATGTGATGTCTAAAGAGGTTGCGGATTCCAATTGTTGTAGTTTTACACTTTCTTTTCTGTGACCGTAAGTGTAGTATGTTCATATCGCCGGTTTCGTTGCTATACGTCAACGACAATTGGGGTATGCATACTTACTTACGTTGATGACATGTGATGTTATGTGTTGCTGGATATGTTATATTGGATCGTCGTGTTCGAATAGCCGGGGTTTTTATGTGAGATGAGTGTTTTTAATTTTCATTCATGTAAAAACTTGTAAGTAATATTCTTTTATTTGGGGCACTTCCAGGTAGCGGAAGTTGTCACCTTTTGTATATTATTTACTTTTCCGCATTAGGATAGACCCAAGGAGGGGAGCACAAGTAACCGGGTTCTGGGGTCCAGTGGGAGACCATCTCGAGGAGTCGAGTCCGGGTCTCCTAACCCTAGAATTGGCAGGGTTGCTTGCCGCTCTCGTAGGGGTCTAGGGGTGTGGGATTGGCTATTCATCACGACCGTGGAATCCGTATTTTATACTGGCTCGTATTGAAAACACGGACGTCCTAGTATATCCAATGTTTCATATGTTTCTTCTGCTGCGATATCTGTGATGTGATCATGAGATGTTCTGTGATGGATATAGTATATAGTATATATGATATATTATATAGACGTTACTTATGTTTTACACCCGCGCTAGCCCTGCCCTGCTATGTCGTTAGTTACCTAACCTAACGGTGCACGAGGGGACATCGAGGCGAATGCGGATGGCATAAGTGTACGTCATATCTATCTGTGATGTTTAGGTATTTAAATGATGGGACTTCATTAATGTGATTAATGAAAGATAAGAAACCTAAGATGTTGTAGAATCAAATTTTAAAACAAAACAGGTAGCTACAGTTCTTGCTTTGCATAGCGGTATATATGATATACCCTGCACCTTATTCGATAAGGAAAGGCCCGAGATCCCTTCACCGGGAGTGACTCCTTTAGCAATAACTGGCAGATGCTACACACTCGGTTTGCTTTTGACTGCTTTTGGGTTTTTGCTTTGCACAGCGATATATATGATATATCCCGCACCTCATTCGACGAGGAAAGGGCCGACGATCCCTTCACCGGGAGTGACCACTTTAGCAAGACTAGAAAAGCCTCAAAATCACTCCATTTCAAAACTTCATTTGATTCTACAACGATATCAAGTTCATTACGCTCATGGTTTTTATGAAAAACCTGCGTAGCCCTCCGTCATTTCAGATAAGTACTAGTTAGTATTCGTGCTGCGGTAGTTTGGCCTCCGTCAAGGCGCAGTGTACGGTAGCTAACTAGTGCTTATCTGCTTGCATATGATGCGATTGGATTAGGGTATTCGTACGGCGTTGTTTGGCCTCCGTCAAGGGTCGTGCGGGTGGGTTTAATTCAATCAGGAAATGACGGGTTGAACTTGACTAGCGGACTATGGGTTGTTTGGCCTCCGTCAAGGTCATAGGATGCTAGGGGCAAAATATTATCGGGAATTTCAAGTGTTGAAATTTGCAATGAGATTGCATACCTTCTATGAGATAGTTGGATCCCGATACCCGCTGCGAGTAAGAGTTACTCCTGGGAGAGTTTTACACATTGCAATTAGCCGATCAAGTAGGTGTCTAGAAAGGTGTCAACGGGGTTACGCCTCTGGGAAAACGAGGTTTACATTAATTAGGTTCGTGCGAAAGCACGGGGGACCTCACTCAAAGTACCGACACTGGCCTGGCTGAAAGATTGGCGAACCTGTAGTATGTAATTAATCCCGGCTAGTCTTTCCTTTTAGGGTTTGAAGGAAGATTTGATAAAAAGCAGTGGGAGCCATCCTGATTAGATAAGATAATAACCAATCTGATCTTGCACGAGCATACGCTAAAGTGTTTTCTTCTCTCTCTCTCCAGGTAGCGACCATTTCATGCCCTAATGAAGATAATAATATGGATGTATTGACCGAACCCGCATGTTATACTGTGCTGGGGAACGTTGGTTCCGTTCTTTCCTATAAGAGTTATAGGAATGAACAGGATATAGGGGAATACCAGGATTCCCATGCCACCCGATTGAAGAAAGTACATGTTGATGCATTTTCTTCGGGTGTGTTCGTTACTGAGAACTGTTTCTCCATTTGCTCTACGTCCTGGGTATTGGATACTGGGTCAGGATCCCATATATGTAACCAGTTACATGGGCTTAGGAAAGGTAGAGAACTTGGAGAAGGTGATAAAGACATAAGAGTAGGAAATGGTGCAATTGTTGCAGCCAAGACTGTCGGGGAATATCACCTTGTATTACCAACTGGTAATACATTGGTTCTGAACGAATGCTATTACATGCCGAACCTGATATGCAACATTATATCGGTTTCTTTATTAAGTAAAGAGGGATATAATTTTGTATTACAGGACAATGTTATGAACATTTTCCGTAAGCAAAAGTTGGTTGGATCAGGCACGTTATGCAATGGCATTTATGTTCTAAATCAATCAACAGTTCTGAGCATAACAAACGCACACAAGAGGAAGAGTTCTGAACTCAACGAATCCTTCTTGTGGCATTGTAGACTGGGCCACATCAATGCGACACGACTAGCTAAGTTGCATAAAGATGGATATTTAAATCCGTTTGAAATTTCATCTTATGACACTTGCCAGTCATGTCTCAAAGGCAAGATGACCAAAACTCCGTTTACGGGACACGGAGAAAGAGTTACCGAACTCTTGGGACTGATACATAGTGATGTATGCGGTCCCATGTCTACACATGCCAGGGATGGTTCTTCGTACTTCATTACATTCACTGACGATCTCTCTAGATTCGGATATGTGTTCCTGATGAAACACAAATCAGAAGCTTTTGAGAAATTTAGGGAATATAAACAAGAAGTTGAGAACCAAACCGGAAAAAGTATTAAAATCCTACGATCTGATCGAGGAGGTGAATACTTGAGCAATGAATTCCGGGACTTCCTAAAAGAGAATGGGATTCTCTCTCAGCTGACTCCTCCATTTACACCACAGCACAACGGTGTATCGGAGCGGAGAAATCGCACCCTATTAGATATGGTGCGCTCTATGATGAGTACAGCTGAGTTACCTATTTCCTTCTTGGGATATGCACTGGAGACTGCTGCATACCTACTGAATAGAGTTCCGACCAAATCAGTGCCTACCACTCCATATGAGATATGGAATGGCAAGAGACCATGTCTTAATTTTATTCAGATATGGGGTTGTCCGGCCTATGTTAAAACACAAAATCCGGACAAGCTCGAGGCAAGGTTTGTTCTATGTAAGTTTGTTGGATATCCCAAACATTCGCGAGGGTATATCTTCTACCACTCCGAGGAACAAAAAGTGTTTGTTTCTCGACATGCCACTTTCTTAGAAAAAAGTTTTCTTATGAAACAGATAAGTGTCATTGAGGTAGAACTGGAAGAGGTTCCAGCAATACAGACTACAACAGAAGATTTGGTTGAACCAGAGGATTCCGTAGTTCCCGATGAACCCCAGCCTCTCCGCCGATCTAGCAGGGTTTCTCGTCCACCTGAGAGATACTACGGTTTTCTCATTGATGGTGGAAGCGAGGATTGCATCATGGAAGATGATGACCCGACTAGTTTCGAGCAGGCCATCACGAGTGGTGACTCAGTGAGATGGCTGGATGCTATGCGGTCCGAGATGGAATCCATGTACACGAACAAAGTATGGACTTTGGACGTTGCTCCTGAAGGGGTAAAACCCATTGGGAGCAAGTGGATCTTCAAGAAGAAACTTGGTGTAGATGGGAAAGTGGAGACTTTCAAAGCTAGACTTGTAGCAAAGGGTTTTCGTCAAAGACCAGGTGTGGACTATGACGAGACCTTTTCTCCAGTAGCTATGCTTAAATCCATCCGGATCATGCTTGCCATCGCTGCATATCATGATTACGAAATCTGGCAAATGGATGTTAAGACCGCCTTTCTAAACGGTGATTTAAAAGAGTGCGTGTACATGACTCAGCCAGAGGGCTTCGTAGACAGTGGGAGCAGCGGGAAGGTGTGCAAGCTGCTTAAATCCATTTATGGATTAAAGCAAGCATCGCGAAGTTGGAACATCTGCTTTGACGTCGTTATCAAAGAGTTTGATTTCGTCAAAAACCCAGATGAACCTTGTATCTACAAGAAGGTTGCAGAGTGTAAGGTTGTCTTCCTCGTATTGTACGTGGACGACATACTCTAGATAGGAAATGATATTCCTATGCTGCAATCGGTCAAGCTCTTCTTATCACAAAGATTCTCAATGAAAGATCTTGGTGATGCCTCCTGCATATTGGGGATTAGGATCTATAGAGATAGATCCAAACGGATTTTGGGATTGTCCCAATCCAGGTACATTGACACCATACTAAAGAGATTTAGTATGGAAGAGTCCAAGCGAGGGAACTTACCCACGATCTCTGGAGTCACTCTCTCCAAAGAGATGTCTCCCAAGACTGATTTGGAGAGAGCTCACATGCAAGGGATACCCTATGCTTCGGCAGTAGGCTCTATCATGTATGCGATGCTATGTACCAGACCCGATGTAGCATACTCACTAAGTATAGTGAGAAGGTATCAAGCTGATCCTGGAGAGAGTCACTGGACAGCTGTGAAGAGCATTCTCAAGTACTTGCGAAGGACTAGAGATATGTTCTTTGTGTATGGTAACGGAGAGCTCCAAGTGGAGTGCTTTACCGATTCGAGCTTCCAGAGTGATAAGGACGACTCTAAGTCGCAGTCGGGTTTTGTCTTTACCCTTTACGGAGGGGCGGTTAGCTGGAAGAGTTCCAAGCAGGAAACCGTGGCAGACTCGACGATGGAGGCTGAATACATCGCTGCCAACGATGCTGCCAAAGAGGCTGTCTGGATCAAGAAGTTCATTACTGAACTTGAAGTGGTTCCATCCATTGAGCGTCCAATACCTTTGTATTGCGATAACAATGGAGCGGTGGCTTTGGCCAAGGAACCCAGGTCCCATCAGCGATCCAGGCATATTCTGAGGCGGTATCACCTGATCCGGGAGATAGTTGATCGCCGGGAGATCGAGGTCAGGAGGGTTGACACGAAGAACAACACGGCGGATCCACTCACGAAGGCCATTCCCCAGACACAGTTTGAGAGACTCTTCGGGATGCTCGGTATGCGATACTACAGCAGCTGGCCCTAGTGCAAGTGGGAGATTGTTAGTTGTATGTATGCCCTAGAGGCCAGTATTGTACAGATGTTGTATATTATATTGGATGCTTGGAAATATATAGAGATGACTTTCTTGCTCGATATGATAGTATGCTATCTGGTTACTCTTTATCTTAACATGTACACTAGTCTCTTTATACCGTCTTGTAGTTACATGTTGGTAAAGTCCTTAGGATGTGTACTTGACTACCTGAACTATGATGCAGATCATACTAGTGGGGCCATGGTAGTCCATAAGTACATCCTTCAAGGTCCCTAGTCGTGGGTGTATCGAGACGGGGCATCGATATACCAGAGTAGACTAGCGTATATGCTTCTCGACCCATGTGATGGGCGATGGATGATCCCATATCCATTGGTGTTTGACATCAGAGATGGTATACGGGTGCTCAGTGGAGACTGGGTACACTGGACGGACTCGCCGAGAACTCCCAGATGGTATTATATCTCACGTCAGATGGCAGTTCTCAGGTGACACTTGTGCAGGTTAGTCTGTAGACCCGAGATCGTCCTAGAGTCTTGTGTGATTCCCACTGTGCTTTGATCTCCACCTTACCACGTCCATGAGGGCGTGCAAAACGGTGGTCTTTGGGTACAGTCCCGAGTCACATGGAGGCAATGAGCGATAGGAGGGGTTTCGTCTCTCCCGGTATTTGGGGTTGATGTTGCGCTGTGCTCGATTGGCCGTAACAGGGAAGTCCCTGGCGAGGGCTGATCAGAGATTTGCTGGTAAGTGTTACCAGTAGTTTCTCGACCCGTTATGAGCCTCACATCGGCACGACTTATCGAGTATTGGGGTCTGACGTTTACCACCCCTAGACTTGATATGCGACGTATCAGACGAACAGACCGGACTGTACGGTAAGTGTTACTAGTTGGATTCACAGGAGTGTGAGCGGGCTAGCTCGTCGATCTTCTGATCGCTCAATACCCGGGTGGCCGTTACGTTTAGCAGACCGCTTGCGGCTTGTGGGTGCTTGATATGATCATCATCTGCTACCGGAGTATTGACGAGTCTTTAGAGTCCTATACAGAGGTTTCCTGGCTCAAGCGAAACGAAATAGGAGCGCATATACGATATGTGCAGGACCGAGAATAATGCGTGTCTGTGATACCGCATTTCATTCTCGCGATATATGTTTCGATTGGTTATATTCGATATGACCTAGTTATCGAATCATTGATTCGATAAATCGATACATTGAATACTAGTCGGTTATGTGCGACATGACCGGATCATTGAATCAAATCTTGATTTAATGATTTGATGTATAATTATATATTTGATATATTACTTTGCATTAACTAGTATTGGTTCACTTTATATGGATTTTCTCACTTGATGTGCAAATTGTATATGTGATATACTTTTGTGCACATAG
The DNA here is from genome assembly GCA_030015575.1 of Agapanthus africanus. Lineage (NCBI taxonomy): Eukaryota > Viridiplantae > Streptophyta > Magnoliopsida > Asparagales > Amaryllidaceae > Agapanthus > Agapanthus africanus. Next base: position 64,338,121 of record JASDDO010000029.1, read on the forward strand.
TTGTATCATGTTTGATGATACTTGATTATTTAGTTAAGTATATAGAATTAAACCATGGTTAATTTGATAATTAGGATTTTGCATATTTATTTATTTATTTCTTCATTTATTTATTTGAAAAAGGTTGAGATAAGAATGGTGGAGAAGTTTATCTTTAGTTGAAGCTTCATGAAGCTTTGACTTCTTAACCATCCTTGTCTTCATGCTTAACCCTAACCTATCCAACTAACCATGGTCTATTCTCTACACTAAACTATGGTTTGTAAATGATAAGTATTGATTTATTTTATCATTTACAATAAGACTTATCATATATTCTTTCTTCATCTTCATCTTCTTCTTCAAGAAAAGCTCAAGGTCCATCAATGGCAACTTGAGCTAAAGTGAGATAAATCCAATTCTAAAGTGAACCCACCTCCTATTTCTTCACCCTCTACGTCTTGCCAAGTTGTTTTGGGTGTTTACTTCACAAGTTTCATAACTTTGTGAAGTCGGAGCTTGAACATGTGATGCCTCGACGTAGATCGTCTTTGACACGAAGCCGACGACCAATTCCGCTCGTTTCTCCGATGAAGCCGTCGTGAGAGTCCAAGATTCACGATGGACAGCGAGAGGACGCCCACGTGGAGCTTAGGAAGTGGATATCCGGATCTACAAAGGTTATAGCATCCTAACTTTTAGTTAAGTAGTTAACTAGTTTATCTTTTCGCCTAGACTTCTAGCCGACGATTCCGTAGTCTATGGTTTCTCGGCACCATTTTTTTTTAAATTGGCATGTTCGATGCCTTGTGAGACCTCACTAGAGTGCCTAGGAACCTTTCAACATGTATGTATGAGAATTATACCATGATATATGTAATGTTTGGGTTTAAATATCTAAGTAATTCAAATTGTGGAAATGAGTCATGGATGAAGCTTCATGAAGCTTGTAGATTACCATTGACCAAGTCCACCGTTTTTGTTTTGCCCTTGATATTTCTAACCCAACCATGACACATAGTCATGGTCAACTCTCTACAACGGTTAAGGATGATATACTTGACCCATGGTTGCATTTCCAACCTTACTCTCATTCATTCATTCTTTTTCTTCCTCATTCTCATTTTGCTTTCTAGGTTTTGAGATCAAGAAGAAAATAGTGAGAAATTAAATAATCAAGTGAGAAAAATTCCTACTTCATCATCCTCTTCTATACTATCCATATAGATTAGTGTGTTAGCTTCACTAATTCATAATTAGTGAAGTCATAGCTTGAGTTTGTGTTTTCTCGAAGTAGATCATCTTGGATTTCGAAGTTTTCAAGCAAGCATGGATCATTCGACTTGTGTAGCTTCTCTAGAGTCCGGGAGTTCATGAATCGCGGTGAAGGGACTACTACTCGGTGCTTATGAAGCGAAGGAACGGACTACAAAGGTTGTAATCCCTCCCTCTTAGATGTAAAGCTGTTTACATGCAAAGTTAACCCTAATCCACTAGTTAAGATCTTGGTTAGGGTTTAATAGCACCCCAAAAATTTTCAATATGGCATGTGTGATGCCTTCATAAACTTCATGGTGGTGTTACGAAACCCTACACAAACATGTGGATTTTGGGTACAGTCCCGAGTCACATGGAGGCAAAGAGCGATAGGAGGGGTTTCGTCTCTCCCGGTATAGGGAGTTAATGTTCCGCTATGCTCGATTGGCTATAACAGGAAGTCCCTGGCTAGGGCTATTGATGAGATTTACTGGTAAGAGTTATCAGTAGTTTCTCGTACCGTTATAGGCCACACATCGGCATGACTTATCAAGTTATTGGGGTCTGACGATTCCACCCCCAGACTCGATATGCGACTTATCAGACGAGTAGACCGGATTGTACGGTAAGTGTTACTTATAGGCTTCATGAGATTTTGGAAAAGCTTGCTTGTTGATTTTCTAATCGCTCAATACTTGGGTAGCCATTATGTCCAGCTAGTACCGCTGATGGATTGTGGGCAACTGATGTGATCATTTACTGCTGGTGTATTGATGAGTCTTTAGAGTCCCATACAGAAGTTTCCTAGTTCAAGCGAAAAGAAGTAGGGCACATATGCTGATATGTGTGAGGCCTGATTAATTACGAGTATGTGATACCGTATTCTAATCTGGCGGATATTTGTTATCGGTTAGGTTATATGTGATATAATCGGATTATTGAATCAAGTGTTAATTTGATAATATGATATATAGATAAATAATATTAGTCGGTTATATGTGATATGACCGGATTATTAAATCAAGTGTTGATTTAATAATATGATATATATTTATATTTAATATAATTATATATTAACTAATATTATTGCTCACTAATTATTTGCTTATCTTTATATATATATATATATATAAATATATATATATATATATTATATGAAGCATGGTTGCGTTTCTATTTTTAGAAAATAGAAAAAGAGGTGGAAAATGGGGAGACTTTTGTGAAGGGGTGAAGTATGGCTTTACTTTATATTTTAGTGGTTTGGATCTACTATTGAAGTATGGTTCAATTTTATATTGAATTGAATTCCATGATTCAATTATAGAGTTCATTTTTAGTGAAGCCATTCTACACTTAATAGTTTAGTTAGTTCTTTTTCCTCACTTGAGCTCATATGATGAGTTCTCCTCTCTAGTTCTCTTCATCTTCTTCATCACCTCCTCCAAGCTCAATCCCTCACATGAGTTGTGAAACCCTGAGCTTGTGAGAACCCTAGTGAGCAAACAAAACCCCTACTTCACCATCGTACACTTGATTAGTAATTAAGTGTAGTGTTTTTACTTAACTAGAGAGTTTAGTGAAGAGGTAGCTTAGATCAGCAGAGGTTCGGGTGGATCATCTTCGGCATGAAGATCGCAAAGGAAGCTCGATCCAACTTCAAGTGGAGCCTAGTGGAGCCGCGTGGACTACTACACGGAGCTTGAGAAGAGAAGGACATGGTCTACAAAGGTTGTAGCCTCTTTCTCTTAGTGTAAAGTTTTTGTTATATCATGTTAAACCCTAATCATCTAGTTTAGATTCTAGGTTAGTGTTGATTAGCACCCTTAAATTTTTTAAATTGGCATGCTTGATGCTAGTAAAACCCAGTGGTGGTGCTAACAAACACTTTCAGGTATCAATCAGACCCAGGGGAGAAGCACTGGATAGTTGTGAAGAACATTCTTAAGTACTTGAGAAGGACTAAAGAGATGTTCTTGGTGTATGGTAACAGAGAACTCCAAGTGGAGTCCTTTACCGATTCGAGCTTCCAGAGTGATAAAGACGACAGCAAGTTTGTCTCAGGTTTTGTCTTCATCCTCAATGGACTGTATGGTAAGTGTTGCTTACAGGCTCTACGGGAGTTTTGACAAGTTTGCTTGTTGATCTTCTATTCGTTCAATATCTGGATAGCCGTTACATCCAGCTAGTACCGCCGACGGCTTGTAGGTATTTGATGTGATCATTATCTACTGCTAGTGTATTGGCGAGTCTTTAGAGTCCCACATAGAGCTTTCCTATCTTAAGAAAAACGAAGTAGGGCACGTATGGAGATATGTGCGGGAGCTTGATTAAATATGAGTATTTGATAACGTATTCTAATCTAGCATTATATGATATAACCGGATTATTGAATCAAGTGTTGATTCAATGATTTGATATATATATATATATATATATTTGATATTAGCCGGGTTATATATGATATAACCAGATTATTGAATCAATTGTTGATTCAATGATTTGATATAACCGGATTATTGAATCAATTGTTGATTCAATGATTTGATATATATATATACCTGATTATTGAATCAAGTGTTGATTTAATAATTTGATATATATATACATTAACTATTATAAAGCTCTCTTAATTCTTTTCTTCTCATTATATATATTTGATATATATGCATATTGTATCATGGTTGATGATACATAGAATATGGATGTGTGAGAATCACATTAGAGGAAAGATGAGAAGATAATGACTTAGATATACGAATTAAAGAAAATGAGAATGGGTTATTATTCTTTGGTTGCTTTGAGAAGCATGGAGAAGCCATGACTAATCCTTTTTCTTTGTTTTATTCATAGATATTTATGATTTTCTTGTGCTCATCTTATTTCAAGGTTAACACTCTCACTTCCAAATTCATCTTCTTCCTCTTCTCTCTAGTTTTTTTTCTAGGTTGAGAAAAAGAAAAAGAAAGAAAGATTTTTTTTTTAGCAAAATCCTTACATTATCAACCTACACTACTCTAGCAAATTAGTATAGGTTGTTCTCTTCACTAATACCTTGATTAGTGAAGTGTGAGCTTGAGTGTGAGTTGCCTCAAGGTGGATCATCTTCGACGACGAAGACTTCGAGTAAGCTCGTTTCATCCTTCAAGTAGAGTCAAAGAAGAGTTCTAGGACTACTACTCAGAGCTTTTGAAGTGAAGGACTAGACTACAAAGGTTGTAGCCTCTCTTCACTTAGCTTAGAAATTGTCTTGCTCATCTTTGGAACCCTAATTCTTTAGTTCGATTCTTGTTTAGTATACTTAGCTATCTAGATTTTTAAAATTGCATACTTGATGCTCGTAGAACCCTAGTAAAGGTGCTAAGACGTACTTTCATAGATTACTACCCTAGTGAAAGTATGTCTTTGCACCTCTAATAGGTTTATATGAGTATCAAGTATACAATTTTAAAAAATCTAGAGGTCTAAGTATACTAAACAAGAATCGAATTAGAGAATTAGGGTTTAGAAGTAAGCAAGAAGTGTTCTATACTAAGTGTAAAGAGTCTACAACCTTTGTAGTCTAGTCCTTAACTTCTAAAGCTCCAAGTTGAAGTCTCTAGAACTCTTCTTAAGGCTCCACATGAAGAAAGGATCGAGCTTTCTTGTTGTCTTCGTTGCCGAAGATGATCCACCTTGAAGTCTCTCTCACTCAAACTCACACTTCATTAATCAAGGTATTAGTGAAGTTAACAACCTAAACTAATGGGCTAGAAAAGTGTAGGTTGATGAAGTAGGAATTTTGCTCGCTAGAAATATTTTTTTCTCCTTTTCTTTTTCTCAACTCAAGAAAATTAGTGAAGAGAGGAAGAAGGAGATGAACTTGGATGAATAATGAACCATCACTCATGAGATAAGATGAGAATGAACTTGTAAAATATCTATGAATAAAACAAAGAATAAGAGGTGAGTCATGGTTTCTCAACGCTTCTATAAGCATCTAAAGAAAATGACTCATTCTCTTTTTCTTTTTAATTCATTAATCCATAAAATTAACTTCTCATATTCATCTCTTGTGTGATTCTCATACATCCTAGTTATATGTATCATCAACCATGATACAATATTAAATACATATATATGAATATATATATATATATCACATATATATATTGTTGGGGTAAAAATTTACACCCCGGTTAACCGAGTCAAAGTCAAAGTCAACCCCCAACCTAGGTGGGCCCAAGCCCAGGTCTAGCGGGCCCATGCCTAAGTCGAGCCCATGGCCAGCCTCCCAATGCCAACAACAAAATCATGTAATAAATAATTTTTATGTAATTGTTTATGCATGAATGGGTATAAAGCCAATATTTTGTAAGCCCATGGCTTATGTGCAAAAATGAAATGGCACATGAGCCATGGGATGGGCAAAACGCCATTTTTGCAAAGCCCAAGGGGCTATATGTAAATATGTAAGCCTATAAAAGGCAAGATGATGATGAATAAAGCACATACTTTTCATTTCCCAAAAAAAAAAACTAGGGTTCTTTGTGCCTCCTGCTCCTTCTCCAAGGTTCTAAACCTTCTCACTTCTTTTGAATTAAATCAAGAGTTTTACTCTTTCTTTTCCAAAACTAAGTAGTTTTCCACCACAAAACCCGCAAAGGGGAACTCAGATCTCCCATCAGATCTTAAAAAGGAGAGATTTTGAGATCTCACATCTCTTAATCTTCAAGATCCGGCCAAACAACAGGAGGAAGAAGAAGAACCCCCCTTCATCAGCTTCAAAACATCCTAGGAGTTTAACTCCATACATATATACATAATAAATATTTCTTTTCTGAAGCATAGCTTTTGTTTCTTAGGCTAAAAGCCCCCTTTTCTCGCCGGTGCTCAAGCGCAGAACGCCCGCGTGCCGACACGTGGCGCGTTTGCGCTCCAGCGCTCAGCGCTCGAGCGCAGAGCGCCCACGTGCCGACACGTGGTGCGCTTGCGCTCCAGCGCAAGTCGCTCCGGTGTCGACACGTGGCGCGCTTGCGCTCGAGCGCAAGCGCTCAAGCGCAAGTCGCCCCCGTACCGACACGTGGCGCGCTTGCGCTCAAGCGCAAGAATAACCGCAAGTCGCCCCGGTGCCGACACATGGCGCGCTTGCGCTCCAGCGCAAGCGCTCGAGCGCAAGTCGCCCCGTGCCGACACGTGGCGCGCTTGTGCTCAAGCGCCTAGCGCTCAAGCGCAGAGCGCCTACGTGCCGACACGTGGCACTCTAGCGCCTGAGCGCACAGCAGCTAGGCGCACAGCGTCCAAGGTGCTGCCCTACGCATCCTTTGGATGTCTTTTCCCCTTTTTATATATATACGTATATCTATACATATGTATACATATATACATACACACATACTCCACGACACTGTCCCTGTTAGAAAAAAATTTCTAACGGGGCGCTGCCCCGCACCCCGTAAGGAGGCTGCTAGCCCCCTTGACCCCCAGCCCGCTATCCGGGTAGTGGGACCCCCATAAAAACTCTGCGTGGCTCCCAATATATCCAAAACCCCCCTTTCAAAACACAACACACGCACACTGCACATTGAGTTCGCATGACCAGTTTAGCCCGTCAATCGGAGGTTCCCTCGCTCCAAAGGCGAGGGGTAATTAACGGCAGCTTAGTCCGCGGCTGCCGGAGATTCGGATCCCGAAAATCATTAAACCCCGGCCTACCCTAGGCAGGGGGAATCTGTAGTACGCCTGACAAGCGCGCGCGTATTCCCATCTCAATAGGGTGACGAAAAACACCCTACATATATAAATATATATAAAGAGAAGAAAATCTTAAGTGAGCTTAATATTAGTTAATATATGTATATATCAAATATATAAATATATATCAAATTATTAAATCAACACTTGATCCAATAATCCAGTTATATCATATATAATCGGCCAATATCAAATATATAAACATATATATATATATATATAAACACACGCACACACACAATATATATATATATAAATCAAATCATTGAATCAACACTTGATTCAATATTCCAGTTATGTCACATATAACCAGACTGATATCAAATATCGCGAGATTAGAATATGGTATCACATACGCGTATTTAATTAAGCTCTTGTACATATCACAATATGTGCCCTACTTCGTTTCGCTTGAGCTAGGAAACCTTTGTGTGAAACTCCAAAGACTCGTCAATATACAGTAGTAGGTAATAATCACATCAGATACCCACAAGCCGTCGGCGGTACTAGCTAGACGTAACGGCTACCCGGGTATTGAACGAATAGAAGATCAATAAGCAAGCTTGTCCAAACTCCCGTAGAGCCTATAAGCAGCACATATCGTACAGTCCGGTCTCTTCGTCCGATATGTCGCATATTGAGTCTGGGGGTGGAATCGTCAGACCCCGGTAACTTGATAAGTCATGCCGATGTGTGGCCTATAACCGTTCGAGAAACTACTGATAACACTTACTAGTAAATCTCATCAGCCCTGGCCAGGGACTTGCTGTTATAGCCAATCGAGTAATGCACAACATCAACTCCCAATACCGGGAGAGACGAAACCCCTCCTGTCGCTCACTGCCTCCATGTGACTCGAGACTTTACCCAAAATCCACCTGTTTGCATGACTCCTTTGAGCCGTGGTAGGGAGGAAATCAAAGCACAGTGGGAACCACATAAGACACTATGACGATCTCGGGTCTACAGACTAACTTGTACAACTGTCACCGGAGAACTGCTATCTGACGATAGGTATGGTACCATCTAGAAGTTCTTGGCGAGTCCTATTCGGTGTACCCATTCTCTAATGAGCACCTGTGTACAATCTTTGATGTCAAACACCAATGGTTGTGGGATCTACCATCGCCCCATACAGGGTCAAGAAACGTACACACTAGTCTACTCTGGAATATCGTTGCCATGTCTCGATACTCTCTCGACTAGGAACTGTTAAAGGATGTTCTTTTAGACTACACAAGCCCCGCTAGTATGATTGCATCATAGTCCTGGTAGTCAAGTCAACATCCTAAGAGCTTTATCAACATGTATCAGAGAGATAGTATAATAATACAAGTGTACATGTTAAGATATAGAGCAACCAGATTGCATACTATCATGTCGAGCAAGAAAGTCCTATGTATATATGTCCAAGCATCCACTATATCATACAATAATAGCCTCTAGGGCATACGTATTCCTAACACTATTCACACGACCGAGGTATTTTGTGCTTCGTTTGTGGCTCGAACGAACGCGGGATTCCTAGGTGATCCGACCTTTCCAAACTCTGTAATGTTGTATTTCCTCATGCTGTAATGTGATTATTTGCATGTGATAGTATATTTACATATGTGATATAGATATATATATATATTGTGTGTGTGTGTGTAATAATGTTATAAACATTTTGCATCCGCGCTAGCCCTGCCCCCGCTCTGTCGTTGGTTAAGTAACCTAACGGTGCATAACGGGGCCCCGTGGTGAATGCGGGTGGCATATATGTGCATTATATTTTTCCTTTTTATACTTTAATGTAATGTTTGTGTGAGAAGGATAATGCTAGATAATGAGATTATCTAAATGATGGGATTGTATTAATTGCATTAATACAAAGTTAAATAAACCTATACGTTGTAGGAACCAAATTTTTTTATAAAGGGGAAATTTTAGTCGATTCTTTTGCTTTGCATCGAGGCATTCAGTAAGGAATGTCCTGCACCTCATTCGACGAGGAAAAAGCCTTGAACCCGTCACTGGGAGTTCGCTCTTGGGCAAAAGTTTGTGTCACTAAAATTATTTTTGTAGCCGTATTCTTTTGCTTTGCGTTGTGATATTCAATTAGGAATATCCCACACCTCATTCGATGAGGAAAAGAGTCTAGATCCATTCACGGGGAGTTCACTCTTAAGCAAAGGTGTAATCGACTATAAAGTTTCAAAACCACTTGGTTCCTAGGATGAGATCAAGTTCATTATGTTGATAGTTTTCTTCGAAACCAGCCATAGCTCTCTTTAATTTCAGGAAGTAGAGTACTTAGTATTCGTGCTACGTTTGTTGACTGTGTCAAGGCGTAGTGTACGGTAGCTAAGTGATTTCTTCATGTTTGCATATTAATGCGATAGGTTATGAAAGTCGCGTAACCTTATTGACTGTGTCAAGGATTATGCGGGTGGGTCTAAATCAATCGCGAAATGATGGGTTGAACTTGACTAGTAGCTTATGGTTTGTTGACTGTGTTAAGGTCATAAGCCGCTTGGGGTAAAAATTAATATCGGGAGTTTCGAGTATTGAAACTTTCAATGAGATTGTATACCTTTTATTGTGTGGGGTGACTTGTTGACTATATCAAGGTTACCGCTCCATGATAGTTTAGATCCCGATTCCTATTGTGAGTAATTGTTACTCTCGGGAGATTTTCTATACAAAATCCCGGCTAGTTCTCGTTTTAGGTTTTGAAGGAGAATTTGACAGAACAGTTGGATCCATCCTGATTAGATAAATATACCAATTTAATCTAGGTTAGAGTGCACGCTGGGTGTTTCTTTTCTCTCTCTCTCTGGTAGCGACCCTGGACTAACCTTAAACTAAGACTCATTAACCGAGTTGACCGACCTTTCTTCAAAATTGACAGCTTTGGAATGTCTGGATTGACCTAATCCATGACATAGTCACATATGTCCTCACATATCCAACTTCCCCTTCTGCTAACTCCAGAACCCTCTGTATTCGGTACAGAGATCAATATTGTTTGGAAGGTGTCACGACCCGGAAAATTGGCACGTGACCAGCATGAGAATCACACAACGTCTAAAGGCGTAACGTAATTCAAGTAAGCCGAAACCCAGAAATCTAAACCTTTTTGCGGAAAATAGTGGAGGCACAGTTTTGAAATAAAGGTATAATGAAATCAAGTTTTTCTTTAAATGCATAAATAATGATATATGAAAATGCAAGTGAATTATATACTGGTTGAAAACATTTTTCGTCCTTTAAAAATTTGGGCAGCACCTCCCTTGTATATTTTGATCCAAAACTACATACATACAATATATATGCATCCCCAAGCGGGAGCTAGCTCTTCACCAATTGGCGGGATCACAACCACGAAATAACCATATATACAACGCTCTACGGCGATGATCAAAAACAGAAAGAATAAATAAAGCAAGACATCATCATCTCAAAGAAGCGAACATACACCCATTGCTCTAACTCTCACAAAAATACAAGTCTATCTAGGTCTACCAATATACAATTTCTAGTTTCTGGTTGATGGAGTTTATCTAGATACAATAGAAATAATAAATACAAGAGTGGACACGATCTAATGTGTGTCCCACCTACCATAGCAAAATACCCTGGATGAAGCTATATGCTAGCGATACCGCTACTGATCCAAGCGGTCGAACCTGTAAGAAAACTATGACACAACGGGGGTGAGTTGCCAACTCATGAGTAGAAAACATCAGCATGCAGAAATCGAATAAACAACGACTCCTAGGTCATACTGTATCATGAAAGTAATACTATGGTATCAAGGGTGACCATGTATGCATATGTATCAACAATATAATCAATGTCAAAGACATATATAAAAACCAAACATCTGAATCATATGCCTGTATGTATACGAGAATCAACCAACGTGTGTCCATCAATGACACATCAAATCATGGAACCTGAGTGTCCAACAGCGATACTCGAAACATCACGAAACCCGTGTCCAGCATCGACACGTAAATCCTCATATCTTAGGCGTCGCATCCTCTAATCGGCCCTCAGGCGCCGCATCCTTTGATCGGCCCTCATATCCATCTCACGTCTCCGGTCGGTATCCTCCGGATAACCGCCGGGTCCAAAATATCACCGGTAGGTAGTACATCCCCTGCCAGGCTTATCGTCATCCACATAAAATCCTTTCTTGCCCCGGGATACCGTACCGGGCCCACAATGTACCCACAGACGACTCATTTAACTCCTCGAATTGGGTCTCGAAAACAAGCTCAGAACTGAGAAAACTCATGGTGGACACGAAATATCATATCAAGAGAAACCGCGTTTTTAAAACAATATATAAAATTTCCTTTGAAATATAACCACGGTTCTCGAAATCCAGAGATCTCATGAAAACAGCATCTCGATGCATGTAACCATAAAGTACAATGTATGCAAAAATAGAACAGTAATGTGAGCATGTCAAGTATATCAAGAAAGCATTTCCTATGATAGTGCTGAACAATGAATGTACTTTACAATTAAGAATAATATCATGATATGGCAGTTCTACTGTGCATGTGGCATGGTAATTACCGATGATGAATGTGTGTGAGCCGGCAAATCTGCGTAAGTGTAACATGCGCATCATCGGTAATTGTGTAGATGTACTAGCAGATGATATCATAAAGCGGTAAATACCGGAAATAGAACACGTATGTTATGAGGGACAAGCCAACGTAAAGCCAACATAAACATAAATGATAATAAGGTATACTACACATGAACCATACGATCAGTTTTAAAGATACGAATCATAGTTTTGAAAGTGGGGGCTACGGTGTTTTTGAGGAAAGGATATCATTTGAAAATCCATAGCTTCCGTTGAGGTTTCCATTTAAAAGTGCATATAATTCGTCGGTTTTGGAAATAAGTATGGTTCAAGTGAAATCTTTACGTCGGCGATCCAGCCTCATAGTTTCCGATATGGCAATATCCTCGATCATCATCCTCAAATTACGAGTGCAGATCAATCATCCGGTATATCTCATCGCGTACGGTAATGCATCATATAGTGGCATCAAACAGAATTAGGATCCTATCGCCCTATTCATCAACCAAGGTACGGATCTAAGGTCTCGTACATCATATCTCATCGATCTCATCACATCACTATCTCAACCTCATATTGTATTTACATCGATCTCGTATCATATCGATATTAATCCCATTATATATATCTTGGCACATGTATTTATGCATCTATACCGCCTCACATCCTCATATCAAGCATATCCGCTCATATCATCTTATATCATCAAAATCTCATATCATGTCTTTTAATCATACTCGTAGGTTCATATCATAGGTTTTCTCCAACTATAATCTATATGTCAGTTTTCATTATAAAGGTTGCGGGGGTGCTATACGCCATCCACTCGACTTCCCCCGTAGATATGAATCTACTCACCTGCAAAATCCTCGCTTAGTCGAAGTCGACGTGCTTCTTGATCTCCTTCGTCGTCTCGGAAGTCCACGCGAAGGTACCTACATATCAACACACGTCATAACGTTATTAAAACCAAGTCTGAAAAACTGATACGGTACACGAAGTGCTCATAGGTTAGAATCTATAGCCTATACATGCAAAAAAAAACAAAAGACTATGTGACGTCAACGTGCGTACGTCGAACGACCAAGTCACTTCAAGAATTCCCAAAATCCAAGATTCAAATATCGGAAAATATTGTCAAAACCAACTCAACATGCTCCCAGATTTTGGCACAGGTAGACTAGGACAAAACTAATAGTACAGTAGCTAAGTTATAAGGATTGTGAACTACAGGACAAAACCCAAAGTCAAACACCAACATTTGGCCGGCAAGAATGCTATAATTCTCGATGTCTCTGGTTCTACCTATGAGTTTGGGTCTCTTCTTCTGTAGTGGTCCTCCAGTGGTCTGACTGGGTCATTGTAGTTGTTTGTTTTTCTTATAAGTAACCCAAGTTGCTCCAGATTCCATTTGATCCTCAACAATCAATGAAAACCGACACGGGAAAATTCTAAGTTCGTGTATCGAGTTCTAGTCTCTGGTCTAGGCCATTAAACATCACTAAGGTCAAGTAAAACACTTACTACATCTCAATCACACTTCCACAACTCCAAATATTCTCCTAACCTCATCTTGGAATATCTAATATTGCTAATCTATATAAGCTTAACTCTAAACTACACTAGGAAATTAGGAAAACAAAAAACTTAAAAAAGGAGTAGAAATATACCTCATTTGGCAACTCAAGAAAATTCTTGGGTTGCCCAAAGTGCTCAAAGTTGAAATTTGATTCTACCATGGGGTTTGGAATGAGGTTATGATCACTTTTAATGAAGGTGGAGTGGGGTTTTGAGGTGGTTTTGGGATGGTTTCATGGAGGTAGAGGAGGTGGAGGAAGGAGGTGAGGAAGATGAAGATGGAGGAGTTGAAGAAGAATGCAAATGAAGAAGGAACCATGGTAACTAAAGACCCCCCTCTTTCTCATGCCCATGCCCTCCATGTCTCCCATGCTCCAGTTGACCTTTTCATTTCTTTTTTCTTTTTCCGTCTCTTATTTAAAATCACAAATACAAATGAAACAATCATGCAACAAAAATGTAACATGTCATGGTGCACTAGCTATGGCTAATTAAAAATATGGACTTGGCTTAATCATGATTAGTAGTGCACTAATCAAGTTTAACATAAACTTGCATATAAATAATTGCATAATAATTTGTAAAATGCCCAAATCTAATAAATACCTTTTTAATAAATAATACAAATTAACATCTCATTATTTTCCAAATATTGGTATATAATTATATCATTTTACGAAAAGCCCGATTCGTAGATCGAATAGTTTTCGTGAAATATATTATTTTAATATTTAAATTCCAAAAATAATATTTTATATTTCTGAAATGTTACAGAAGGCCATCGTATAGTTAGATACGAACTCGATGAAACTGTTTCAGTCTGAGAATGGCCACTGGTTCTGTATTAGATGAATTGTTCTTTTGTATATCCTTCCTACCATATCTCAAGCTCGAGACCTCGTTACATTTAAGGAGTGTATACCAGTTACGCTTATTGGATAGTCTTCTTCCAATCCCGAAGCTGGTGTTGAAGGAATGGAAAGGAGAAAACCAACTAGCATAAGTTCGTTATACAGGAAGGTAAGATGAAGAATCATCAAAAGGGGTTGAAGGGAGAAAAGGAAATTGCGACTACTGTCATGAACCTGGGCAATGGAAAAATGCAATACAGTGAATACCCGACTAAACTCCATTGAAACATTTTTGATGTTTCAGATTTCCCATGCGTTTGTGTTTTGAGAAACTATTTCTCAATAAACTCTAACTCCTGGGTATATAGATACCGGATTAGAATCCCATATCTGTAAAGGAATTATAGATGTTGAGAAGGAGTAGAGAATTGAGAATGGATGATTTTATCCTCAATGTCGGTTTTCGGAGCAATTATTGCTATTGAGGAAAATCATCATGTTTTGCCTAAATAGAAAACTTTTGGCTTTATTTAACCAAAAGAATGTTTTTCGATTAACAGTACACGGAAAATGAGTTAGTGAACTCTAGGGACTAATACATATTGATGTATGTGTCCAATGTCCATACGGACATGGGGTTGGTACAAGGTATTCCATATTGAGAATGCGATAACAGGTTATGCTAATGCCCTGGCCATCACCCGTGGCCGTTTGCGGAACAAAAATTTTCAAACGATTCAAAACTAGCGCTAGAATAACCCTATTTCGGATCTTACCATAAACCTAACTAGCAACAAAAGGAGTTCTATCTACTATGATAGAAATTATACCTAAAGAACCAAGTCCTTCGGGTCTTCATGATGTCCTCCTCCTCGTCATATGCTCCAAGGATCATAACGAGGTGATGCTTCCTCATCGGCCTCTTCGAGTCAAGGATGATCTACCCAAGAGTCTGTAGATCGACCTCCTACCGTAAATCCGATGTAACAAGTGCATATAGTTTGCTAAACTAGATGTCCTAGATGATGTAGAGAGCGTAGATGGATTGGTATGTCTCTTATAGCCTTGGGTTTCTCAACACATGAGACATGAAAGGCTAGAGGTAAAAGAAGGTGTGCTTGAGGAAAGGATGGTGAAGAGTTAGCATAGAATAGAGAGTGTACTCCCTTGTGAATAATGAATCGTCCAATAATGCAATAAGAATAATCTTATCATAAAATCAAGCATGGTTCATTATTCATTTGGTGAGTCATGGCAAAAAATATCACCATGTGTCACCAAAAGCCATGCTCCTTATTATGCAAACCTCCACCTCATAATGTATTAAACATTTAACCTAAAATGGTTAATACAAATATGATGTGTCACCATTTAAAAACAATCTTGAGCAAATTACAAGAATGCCCATCATTCGTATATATATACCCGTATCCGTATTCTGAAAAATACGAATACAAAAGAGAATAAATAATCCATCAATATAATACTAAGATCCGGCTTAAACCAAAGCCCAGTAGTATTATCTGTCCGAATCATCATCCGTGCACAAGTACACGTATGTGATCGAATCCTATCGTAGAACCATACGACCTCTATATCTTTCGCCCGATGCAGGGAAACCCTCTGTGTGGGACTCTAAAGACTCGACACTATGCTGGCAGTGGTTTAACCATAAGCCGTCAGCGGTACTAACTGCACGTAACGGCTACCCAGTTATATGTCCATAAGAAGGTCGATGAGAAAACTCATCGAAACTCCTACTGAGCCTATCTGTGATAATCTCCGTACAGTCCAGTACTAAGAGTATCGCATATCGGGTCTAATGGGTAGTAAACGTCAGACGCTAATAATCCGATAATTCATGCTGATGTGGTTCAGGACCAATTTGGGAAACTACAGATCAACCTATCAGTAAATCCCAACTGCCTTGGCCAAGGTCTTATGGTCCCGACCAATCGAACACAATGCGATATCGACTCCCAGTACCGGGATAGACGAATCCCCAACAATCGCTCACTGCCTCCATTTGGCCCGGGACTGTATCCAACAAAAACCTGTTTGCACGACTCAGTAGAGCCGTGATAAGGTAGTGATCAAAGCACAGTGGGAACTTACACGAGACAAATGATGATCTCAGGTCTGAAGACTAACATGTACACATGTTACCTGAGAACTTCCATCTGACGATAGGTATAGTACCATCTGGAAGTTCTCCGTGAGTCCGTCCAGTGTACTCACACCCAGTGAGCTCTTGTATATGATCTTAGGTGCATCAGACCAATGGCTATGGGACCAACCATCGCCCCTCATCTGGGTCTAGAAATGTATACACTAGTCTACTCTCGAGTATCAATGCCCAGTCTCGATACTCACACGACTAGGGACCATTTAAGGATGTGCTTACGGACTACCCTGCCCCCACAAGTATGATCACCATCACAACGCAGGTAGTCAAGCAAGATCCTATGGGGTTTATCAGCATGCAACCGCTATATGTAATACCGAGTATAACATATGCCATGTTAAGATAAAGACAAACTATAATAGTATACTACTATATCAAGTATTTATCGATATGTGCAAGAGGATAAAGCATCAATAAAAACAAATACACACATCCTGATAAAGACAACTGAAATAATATACTATATAACTGAGCAAGAATGTCCTGTACATACATATCCCTAGCATCCACATGTATACATATACACTAATGGCCTCTAGGGCATACATATCCAACAATCTCCCACTTGCACTAAAGGCCAGTAATTGGTGTACCGAATACCCAATGTCTGCACTAAAGCCGGCTACTAGCGTACCGCATGCAGGGTTCCCTAGGACGGCAGCGAGATTTCAGGAGGCATCGTCCATGCCAATTTCAAAAAATTGTCGTTCTAGTTAACCCTAACCATAGAATCTTTACTAGAAAATCCGACGAAACGATATGTAAACTACTTTACATCTAAGTGAATGAGGAATACAACCTTTGTAGACCAGTCCATAACTTCTAATGCTCCGTGTAGTACTCCCTTCGCTGCAAGTCATGAACACCCGAACTCTAGAAAGGGTTCTCCCGGAGAAATGAACAAACTTGCTCGAAGTCTTTGAGGCCGAAGATGATCTACGTCGAGGAGAATCAAGCTCATGCTACCTCTTCACTAATTGTGAAATTAGTGAAGCAAACACCCTAAACTAAATGGCAAGTAGTAGAAGATGATGAAATAGGAAATGGGCTCACTTTAGATTTATTTTTCTCACAATATTTTCTCGCTTTTCCAAAAGCTAGAAAGCTTTTTCTCAAGGATGAAGAAGATGAAGAGAAGAGATTAAACCATGGCTAACAATAATGGTTAGGTTAATAAATATCTATAAGTAAAACAAAAGGAGTGGACTTAGTCAAAGATGCTACAAGCTTCTCCAAGCTTCCAAGCTTTTGACTAATTAACACTGATTTTGATTTACTTAAATAAATATAAACCCTTACATTATTATTAGTATGGTGTGAGTCGCATACACCCATGTAGCATGTGACATCAAGCATGACACAATAAAATGTACACTAATATATATCACATATATACTAATGCACACTAGTGAGAAAAAGAAAAGTTTAAGTGAGCTAATATTAGTTAATGCAATCTAGTATATCAAATATACAATTATACATTAAATTATTAAATCAACACTTGATTTAATAATCCGGCTATATCACATATAACCAACTAATATCAAATGCAACAACTTATCGAATCAACACTTGATTCGATAACCCGGCTATATCACATATAACCGACCGATGTCACAAATCGCGAGAATAGAATGCGGTATCACATACGCGCATTAATCTCGATCCCGCACATATCTCATATATGCTCCTACTTCGTTTCGCATGAACCAGGAAACCTCTGTGTAAGACTCTAATGACTCGTCAATACGCCGGCAGTAGGTGATGATCATATCAAACATCCACAAGCTGCAAGCGGTCTGCAAAACATAACGGCCACCCAGGTATTGAGTGATCAGAAGATCAACAAGCATGCCTGCTCATACTCCTGCGAATCCAATCAGTAAGACTACCGTATAGTCTGGCCTTTTCGTCTGATAAGTCGCATATTTAGCCTGGGGGTGGTAAACGTCAGACCCCAATAGCTTGATAAGTCGTGCCGATGTGAGGCTCATAACGGGTCGAGAAACTACTGATAACACTCACCAGTAAATCTCATAAATAGCACTGGACAGGGACTTCCTGTTATGGCCAATCGAGCATAGCGCAACATCAACCCCCAATACCGGGAGAGACGAAATCCCCTCCTATCGCTCATTGCCTCCATGTGACTCGTGACTGTACCCAAAAACCACCGTTTTGCACGTTCTCGTGAACGTGGTAAGGTGGAAATCAAAGTACAGTAAGATTCACACAAGACTCTATGATGATCTCGGGTCGACAGACTAACCTGTACCAGTGTCACCAGAGAACTGCCATCTGACGTGAGGTATAATACCATCTAGGAGTTCTCGGCGAGTCCGTCCAGTGTACCCAGTCTCCACTGAGCACCCGTATAATATCTCTGATGTCAAACACCAATGGATATGGGATCATCCATCGCCCATCTACACGGGTCGAGAAGCTATACGCGAGTTTACTCTGGTATATCGATGCCCCGTCTCGATACACCCACGACTAGGGACATTAAAGGATGTACTTACCGACTACCTTTGTCCCACTAGTATGATTCGCATCATAATCCAGGTAGTAAAGTACTCATCCTAAGGGCTTTACCAACATGTACTAGAGAGACAATCATTGTAAATGTTAAGATAAAGAGTAACCAGATAGTGTACTATCATGTCGAGCAAGAAAGTCCTCCCTATATATGTCCAAGCATCCACTACAATATACAACTCATGTATAGTAATGGCCTCTAGGGCATACATATAACTGACAATCTCCCACTTGCACTAGGGCCATCATATAGCAGTGGTTGTATTATCTCATACTCAGCCATCCCATAAAATTCTCTTTCTGGGAAATGGCCTTTGTGAGTGGATCCGCCGTGTTGTCCTCTGAGTCTACTCTCCTAATCTCGATCTCCCTACAGATCAACCATCTCCATGATCAGGTGATACTTTCTTAGAATATGTCTGGGTTACTGATGGGACGGGGGTTCTTAGGCATATGCCACAACTCCATTGTCACACAATGGTAGGAACAAAGTTCATCTCATGAACTAATATACACCCAGACTGCCTCTTTGGTAGCATCTTTGGTAGCGATATATCCAGCCTTTATCGTCTAGTTTGCCACGATATCTAGCTTGGAACTCTTCCAACATACCGTCCCTCCACTGAGGGAAAGGACAGTGCCTGTGACTAACATTCAGTCGACCTTACCACCCTGGAAGCTATCCAGTGATTCTCCCCAAGATAGATTGATACCATCTTACTACACATAGTGAGAATCCTAACATCCACTTAGATCTATCTCATATATCCAAAACCCAGGATTTATGATGTATCACCTTGATCTTTATGGAGTATCTTTGTGATAAGAGGAGATTGACCGAGTGTAGCATAGGAAACACCTTCCCTATCAAGAGTATGTCATCTATGTACAATCCGAGGAAGACCACCTTACTCTTTACTCCCTTTTTGTATAAACAAGGTTCATCTACTATTGTGATGAAGTCAAACGCTTTGACTACCACATCAAAACAGATGTTCCAACTCCGCAATGCCTGCTTTAACCCGTAAAGCAACTTGCACACGTTTCCGCTGCTCCCACTGTCTACGAAGCCTTCTGGCTGTGTACTTATAGACGCTCTCTTCTAAATCACAATTTAGAAAAGAAGTCATGATGTTGGAGATAGTGCCCTCAGAGTCAATTATTGGATCACAGGCATGTGATTGCAATTATTGAGGGAGGACCTGTCCCAGTAGGACAGTCTTACTCAAGATGATAGTATGCTATCTGGTTTATCTTTATCATCGTGTACTGCTTAAGGTGACCTGATAGGTCGTTATTACACGTTGATAGAGCCCCTAGGATTCTTGCTTGATGCCAGCAGTATGAGGGCGATCATATACGTGGGAGCTGGTAGTCTATAAGCACATCCTTAAAAGGTCCCTAGTCGTGGGAGTTTCGAGACAGGGCATCGATACTCCAGAGTAGATTAGTGTATACAGTCGAGACCCCGACGAGGGGCAGTGGCCGGTCTTACAAGCCACTAGTGTCAGTTGGTTCACCTAAGATGTATACAGGTGCTCATTGGGTTATGAATACACCGGACAGGACTCGCCGGGAACATGCTAGTTGGTCTTATACCTGATGTCAGATAGCAGTTCCCTGGTGACATGTGTACAGGTTAGTTCATCGACCTCAGATCGTCATTTGTCTCGTGTGAGTTCCCACTGTACTTAGATTACTACCCTACCACGCTCAAAGGAGACGTGCAAACAGGTTTTAGTTGGGTACAGTCCCGAGCCACATGGAGGCAGTGAGCGGATCTGCAGGGGTTCGTCTCTCCCGGTATTGGGGGTGAGGTCGCGCTGTGTCTTGGACATCCCTTACACGAAGTCCTTGGCCAAGGCAGGAGATTTACTGGTAGGTATTCCAGTAGTATCTCAGGGTGTTCTGGGCTACACTCCGACACGACTTGTACCGCTTTTGGGGGTCTGACTTTTACCAACCCCTAGGCCCGCCAAGCGATGCTCATAGACGAACGGACCGGACTGTACGGATATTGTCACTGACAGGCTCAGTAGGGTGTCAGGCTGAGTTCGCTCACAGACGTCCCTTTTGGTCAATAGCTGGTAGCCCGTCACGTATGGCTAATACCTCTGACGTGCTAGTGGTTAAATCCACAGCCATAGTATTGACGAGTCTTTAGAGTCCCCCACAGACAGTTGCTCAAGTTTCGGGCGAAACGCTGTAGAGGCCGTATGGAGATATGGCAGGGTTCGATCAGATAGGTGTATTGCACGGATCATGATCGGACGGATTATACTAGCGGGCTTTGGTTTAAGCCGGATCCTAGTATAGTACAGTGTAGATTTTGTCTCATTGCATTTGTATTTCGGTCGGAATACAAATGCGGGTATGTATATACAGTAGCGGGGTTTTCCTGTTATTTATTAAGGGATCAGTTTTTTTTTGGAGTTGCCAGTTTGCTTTCCGTTTCTGCCATTTTCCATTGTATCTTTCATTGGCTGAAAATTGGTGGAGGAGGGCTTATTTCCAATTATGCAAATAAGCATTTTGGAGGGTGGTCTTTGTAAATTGTTGGATCATGATGGTTCTTACTTCCTTGACTTCTTGCTTCATGATTATGCTTCATGATTGCTTGACTTTTTGACTTGATGATGTGAGATGGTTGTTGAGTGTGGACTTTGGCTTGTGATCATTTTTTTCTTCTCATGATCACATATTATTCCTCTCCCTTGCATTATTGTGGGGCTCCCCTCATTTTCATTCTCCCTTGATCATGCATGGCCGGAAAAAGAGAGGGGGGGCTGCCCATATTTTGGTGGGGGATTTTTGGTTCTCTTGTGCTTGCAAAAATCCCCAACCTCATCTCCAAAAAGTTCACTTCTCATTCCTCCACCATTATGGCAACTTCCATAACCCCAAATGAGACATAAGTTTTTCAGTTAACCTACAGTATCCTTGGGCACGTCGACTCGCCAACTTCGTGCCCGAGTTGCCTCGGTCCAGAGGTGGGAGCCCGTAAATGAAGCCAGTGACGTGGTGCCCTTCCGGCGAGGAGGTGAAGACCGGAGATTCCGCGGGAGATCGGGACGACGACGAGAAGACCGAAGGACAAGAATCGCTCGGTATATCTCTCTACCTGTTCTTTAGTTAGCTAGAATTAGTTTAATGGCCCGATCCGGGATTTTAGTGCGCGGTGGTGCCGGTTTACAAATTTTGTAAAAGTATCGTTTCCGCATTTTGGCCTCGGATTGACGGCCGGGCCGCCGCCGTGCACTTACACTGGTATCAGAGCCACGCCATTAACCTAGTCTAGCTTGCTCTAATGTGTTTACAAGTTCGATCGATCGGATTTTCCAAAATCCACATTTCCATGTCGCACTTTCTGTCGAATTTTTCCTTGCTCTAAAAATTATTTGGTACATTGGAAAATTACGTGCAGGGTTTTTTATGAATTCTCTGAAAATTTGGTACGCTGATGTTACTGTAGCGCAGCGGTTTAGCGGCCAAAACCACGTTTTGGCCGCGGAACCGCTGCCGTTTTGTGGCCAAACCGTACCAAATTTCTACAGTGGTTTACTGACATGGAAATTGGGTTTTTGGAATATTCCTTTTGGGCCCAGATGTTTCTGAGTGCTACAGTTGTGCTTAGGGCCCACTTTAGAAAATTCAGTCGATCAAAAATTTTAAATATGTTAGTTCACAGTATTTACATTATATCTGCGACCGTGAATATCATTTGATCGGTAAATCCTGTCTAACTGCTATAGCCCCTTTAGACGGATTTGCCAACGTGACATTCACGTTGATGTTCTGTGTTATGCTGTGTTGTTGCGGATGGTCGTGGGGATAGCCTCGGAGCAATGTTAGTACAGTTTGGTTTATTATGTACATTTGATGTTGCGGGGCGAGCGTCCGACATGTAGACTGCCGTTACTGCCTATTTGTATATTATTCTTTTGGGGCACGACCGGGCTGAGGTCGATGTACCCGTTGTATGTATATTTTACTTTCTGTACTAGGATTACCCAGCGGAGGGGTGCACGGATAGCCGCGTTCTAGAGGGCAACGGGACCGCATCTCATGGTTTTGAGATGGAGGGGGCTTCACTCTAGAATTGGCGGGCTATTCGCCGCACTCGTACGGGGTACAGGTTGAGCCAAAGAGGGGTGCCCAAGTTACCGGATTCTGTGAAGTGCTGGGTGGTCCATTCACGTTGCTGAAGGGGGCTGCCTCGCTTCAGGTTTTGGCGGGTAACTTGCCGCGTCCGTAGGGGTCTAGGATTTCATTGCACAGGCTATCCACACGACCAGGGGAACGTCGGGTTTCAGTGGCGGCTCTATGAAACCCGGGGATCCCAGATATCTGTATTGTTCTGTGATGCTTATTACATTTCTGTGATGTTGCATTTTATCACGCCTTGAGCGAAATATTATATATCGATATATATACGAGTAGATTTTATATATGTTTTGCATTCGCGCTAGTCCAGTCCCCGCTCTGTCGTTAGTTAACTAAGCTAACGGGTAATGACGGGACCCAGTGGCGAATGCGGATGGCATATACATACGTCATTATTTTCGTTCTTTATTGCTGTGATCAATTGATGGGACTGCATTGATTCGGATCAATGCAAGTTAAACAAACCTATTTTGATGTTGTTGGAACATTTTTCAAAAAGCAGTTATCGCAAGGGCGTTCTCTTTTGTTTTGCACAGTGGTATTCGGTTATGAATATCCAGCACCTCAGTCGACGAGGCAAGGGCCGAGATCCCTTCACCGAGAGTGAACTCTTGGACAGAAGTTTGCGTCAGGGCAATAACTTCACTATAGTCGTTTACTTTTGCTTTGCATCATGGTATTCAGTTGGAATATCCTGCACCTCATTCTATGGGGAAAGAGCCGAGATCCTTTCACCGGGAGTGACCTCTTTAGCAAAGGTTTTCGTCACCATATTTTTATAAAGATATCCGGTTCCTTCAACGATATCAAATTCATTACGTTAAAGGTTTTTTGCCAGAAACCATTCGTAGCCCTCCGTCATTTCAGACGGGTAGCATGTAGTATTAATGCTATGTTTGTTGGCCTTCGTCAAAGCAAAGTGTATGGTAGCTGCTGGTTACCTTTCTGCTGCATAGATAGATGCGTTGGTTTGGGACAGTCGTATAGCCTTATTGGCCTTCGTCAAGGGCTTGTACGGGTGGGTTCAAATTAACCTGGACAATGTTGGGTAGAACTTGACATGTGACTTATGATTTGTTGGCCTTCGTCAAGGTCATAGGAGCATGGGGCAAAAATCACATCGGGAGTTTCTAAAGAAACTGAAACTTGCCAGATATGCGCATACCATCTGGAGTGTGATAACGTGAGCGAATTCCGTCACGTTATCATGCGATGATAGTTGGATCCCGATTCCCACTGATGAGTTGGTTTACTCCTCGGGTGATCCCGACTAATTCTTCTTTCAGGTTTGGAGGAGAATTTGACGGTACAGTGGGAGGTTTCCAGATTAGATAAATTTGTAACCATTCTGATCTAGGTTAGAGTGCACGCTGAGTGTTTCTTTTCTCTCTCTCTTTGGCAGCGACCATTGACCCGACCCTAGACTATGACTCAGTGACCAAAATTAACCGAACCTTCTTAAACACTGGCTTTTGGATTGTCAGAGTTGCATACCTCATTGCCACTCCTACTTTTACCATTTTCTCCAGGACACCCCATATTATTACGAACGTCCACTTCCATTGGACAAAACCATCGTATGGTTATATACGAACTCGAAGGAATTTATTCGAGGATGGTTTCCGGTTCTGGAGAAAACGGATAGGACTATTCAGTTGTCTTTTCCTTTTACCTTCTTTCGGGTTGCGAGTACTCCTTGGTTTAGGAGATAGTACACCTATTACGCAAATTGGATAGTCTTCATCCAAACCATAGGCAGGTGCCGACCGGTAGGGAATGAAGAAAACCAATTAGCCTAACGATGGTGTACAGAAGGTATTATGTAAAGACAAAGAAAGGGATTAGAAGGAGGGCAAAGTAAATTGCGACTGTTATTCACGACCAAACCAAGTATTTCATCACCACTCCCACTTCACCTTTGTATTTCTCCAGGACACTCCGTATCACTATGAAGATCCACAGTTTATTGGATACTCCATCGTATGGTTATATACGAACTCGAAAGGAACTTGTTCCAGTTCGGGGATGGATTCTGGTTCAGGAGAAATAGGAAAAAGGTTTATTCGGTTATCTTTTATCTTCACCTTCTCTCGCATTGCGAGTGCTCCTAGGATTAGGACAGTACACCCATTATGCTTATTGGATAGTCTTCTTCCAAACCATAAGCTGGTGCCGAACGGTAGGGAAGGAAGAAAACCATTTAGCCTAAGAGGGTATACAGAAGGTAATGACTAAAGACATATAAAGGGATTTGGAAAGATGGTAAAGAATTACACGGTTACAGTTGTGAATCTGGATAATGGAAGAGGCATTACTAGGAATACCAGGATACCCCTTCGAAACATTTACATGTTTCAGTTTCGCTGTGTACTGTTAATAGAAAACTGATTTCCCAGTTAGACACTTGCTCCAAGATATGTATTTACCAGGTATGATTCTCACATCTGTATGGTGTTACAGATGATGAGTGGGAGTAAGTTATTGGGAATTAGGTGATCATCCTCACTATATCGGAATTCGTTGTAATTGGTGATATTTGAGGAAATCGCCTGGGTTGTTTGCCGGACGGCAAATATTTGGTTTTGAATATCCGCTGTTATGCACCAATTTCAAATTGATATATCTATACGTCTATTTTTGTAGAGTGAGATATACCTTTTTGAAATTATGTCTATGACATTTACCTATATCAGTTGATGATTAGGTAAGGAGTATTAAACAGCGGTGTAATTCTTCTTAACCATAAGTACAGTTTTCAACATACGACACGCAGGGAGTGAGTTATTAGACTCAAGGGATTTATACAGAGTATTGTATGTTGTCCAGTGTCTATTAGGGTCCTCGTACTATATTCGGTTTACTTATGACTTCTCTAGTTCTTAGACAAGTGTTTCGTAGAAACACAAGGTCTGAGTTTTGAGAAGTTATAGGTATATGAATAAAGTAGAGAACCAGGTGTTTCAAGTATCGGGATTCTTCAAGGTAATCGAAGATGCAGGTACTTATGTAGGGTATTCAGTTGATAGTAATGATTAAGAGAACTTGGTTCTCTTTCAGGTTACTCATAATTGGAAGCATTCTTATGTTGAGTAACGCTGATCGGCCTCCTTCCATTTAGTTGACATGCACTGGAGACAGTTTCCTGATTTGAATCTGGTTCAATTAAATCAGTGCCTCTGGTTCTATATTGGATATGGAACAGTTCACATCTTAACGATGTTAAGATATGGGGAGTTGTCCGGCTTATGCTTAAAACCAGACTCTGGATAACTCAAGGCACGTTTCTGTAAAGGCTGTTTGTGGGTTGACCCAGGCTATGACGAGGGTTGACTTTCTACCATCTGGAAGATCAATAGTGATATTGTTCTTGACTAGCCACAGTTTTAACAAAAATGGATTTTTTCAGAAAACAGTAGTGGGAGTATGGTAGAACTGGAAGTAATTCCAGAACTACAGACGATTACTGAAAATTTGATAAGAACATAAAGATTCAATTTGGTTAGACATTCCATTGGCCACTCCGCAGATATGGTGGGTAACCATAGGCACTCGAGAGGTACTTTGGTAGCCTCAAGGACGGTGGCAGGGAGGTTCTTGTTTACCCAGACTTACCATTGCTGTTGTTCCAAACTGTGAGACCCGGCAGGAGGATGAGTATAGCATCGTTCTAGACTAGCTTTAGAAGTGCACGTGTATATGACTCTACCAGAGAGTTGTCGTAGTCAGTGAGAGCAGCGGAAGCATTGGTGGACAAGTGGCTTATGTCTATTTATAGACTAATGCGGAAATAGCGGAGATAGATCATCTATTTCTGATCTGACAGTCATAGGTTTGACTTCATCAGAATAGGGGATGGATCTGTTAAGAAGGTAGTAGGGTGTGATGTCCTGGTATTTGGATGACATACACAGAGTAGGAAGTGATATTCCTATACTACGATCGGTTATACTTTGGTTGTCACACAATGGTTTCTCCACATAGGACTTGGATATTATATAAGACATTCTGGTTACTGGATCTATGGTTTTAGATCTAGATTTGGGTGGTTTCCCAATCAGGGTACTTAGACAGCATTCTAAGAGTTTTTAGGATGGACGACTCCTGGCACGGTAGTGTACCTGCAGGTGATGGAGTCACCCTCTCTAAAGGTGTCTTACAGACTAAAGGGGAGAGGGATGTGCTTGATTAGCAGATCACTTGCTTAGGCAATTGAGTCAATCATGAGATGTCAAGTACCACACCAGTTGTTGTTTTTGCACTAGATGCAATAAGTTGACATTGATCCAATCCTAGAGAAACAGTCGGAAGCAGTTTTAGAATATAAGTGGATGTTTTAGGGATATGATAACGACAGTCTCATTCGGGAGACAGTTATCATTCCAGGCTTCCAAGGTGACCTGGATGACAGAAAGGTAGTCAGAGTTATAGTTTTTCTTCTGACGATGAGCAGTATTTTGGACAGGTGGTCCAAGGAGATACTGAGGGAGGCATAGCGCAGGATACTGATTAAGTTCAATTGACAATACAGTCTAAGAAGTTTGGATTTGGAGTTCATTTATGAGCTAGGTCCTATCAGACATCCAGACACATTCTAAGACAGGTGTTGCTCATTTCGGGAGATGGGTTTCTCCGCGAACTTGAGATAAAGAGAGACATAGAAAGAAACATCAAAGCGGATCCACTCACTGAGGCTATTCCTCGAACACAATAGTTTAGCAAACGGGTTTGATGAGACAGATTAGTAGAGGAGTTGGGTGTTCGCTATCACACGGGCTGTGAGTATGCGACATCGCAATAATTAGCCTTGAGTGAAAGTGGGAGATTGTTGGAGATAGTGCCCTCAGAGTCAATTATTGGATCACAGGCACGTGATTGCAATGATTGAGGGAGGACCTGTCCCAGTAGGACAGTCTTACTCAAGATGATAGTATGATATATGGTTTATCTTTATCATCGTGTACTGCTTAAGGTGACCTGATAGGTCGCTATTACACGTTGATAGAGCCCCTAGGATTCTTGCTTGACTGCCAGCAGTATGAGGGCGATCATATATGTGGGAGCTGGTAGTCTATAAGTACATCCCTAAAAGGTCCCAAGTCGTGGGAGTTTCGAGACAGGGCATCGATACTCCAGAGTAGACTAGTGTATACAGTCGAGACCCCGACGAGGGGCGGTGGCCGGTCTCACAAGCCACTGGTGTCAGTTGGTTCACCTAAGATGTATACAGGTGCTCATTGGGTTATGAGTACACCGGACAAGACTCGCCAGGAACATGCTAGTTGGTCTTATACCTGACGTCAGATAGCAGTTCCCTGGTGACATGTGTACAGGTTAGTTCATCGACCTCAGATCGTCATTTATCTCGTGTGAGTTCCTACTGTACTTTGATTACTACCCTACCACGCTCAAAGGAGACGTGCAAACAGGTTTTAGTTGGGTACAGTCCCGAGCCACATGGAGGCAGTGAGCGGATCTGCAGGGGTTCATCTCTCCCGGTATTGGGGGTGAGGTCGCGCTGTATCTAGGAGAGCCCTTACACGAAGTCTTTGGCCAAGGCAGGAGATTTACTGGTAGGTATTCCAGTAGTATCTCAGGGCGTTCTGGGCTACACTCCGACACGACTTGTACCGCTTTTGGGGGTCTGACTTTTACCAAGCCCCTAGGCCCGCCATGTGATGCTCATAGACGAACGGACCGGACTGTATGGATATTGTCACCGACAGGCTCAGTAGGGTGTCAGGCTGAGTTCGCTCACAGACGTCCCTTTTGGTCAATAGCTGGTAGCCCGTCACGTATGGCTAATACCTCTGACGTGCTAGTGGTTAAATCCACAACCATAGTATTGACGAGTCTTTAGAGTCCCCCACAGACAGTTGCTCAAGTTTCGGGCGAAATGTTGTAGAGGCCGTATGGAGATATGGCAGGGTTCGATCAGATAGGTGCGGTATTGCACGGATCATGATCGGACGGATTATACTAGCGGGCTTTGGTTTAAGCCTGATCCTAGTATAGTACAGTGTAGATTTTGTCTCATTGCATTTGTAATTCGGTCGGAATAAAAATGCGGGTATGTATATACAGTGTTAGTGTATATGCCCTAGAGGCCATAACTGTATCATACTATCTTGTATATTACTTAATGGAAGCTTGGGATATTCGCAGTTGTATTGACAGTCTTGCTCAAAATGGTAGTATGCTACTTGGTTTGTCTCTACTTCAATATGTGCATGTGTTTCTTTTAGCATATCGCTTATATACATATTAGTGGAGCCCTTAGGATCTTTGCTTGATTACCAGCGTTGTGATGGCAGTCACACTTGTGGGGGCTGGGTAATCTATAAGCACATCCTTATGCAGGTCCCTAGTCGTTGGACTATCGAGACAGGGCATCGATACTCCGGAGTAGACTAGCATATGTGCTTCTCATCCCAGAAGGGGAGATGGTCTATCCCACTGCCATCAGTATGTCGTACTGGAGATAGTATGCGGGTCCTCGTTAGGTTACGAGTAATCTGGACAGGACTCGTCGGGGACTGTTGGTTGGTATTATACCTATCGTCAGTTATCAGTTCCCAGGTGACATGAGTACCGCTTAGTCCGCTGACTTGACACTGTCACTTCATCTCGAGTGTGTTCCCACTGTACTTAGATTACTACCCTACCACGGCTCAAAGGAGTCGTGCAAACAGGTAATAGTTGGGTGCAGTCCCGAAGCTCCTGGAGGCAGTGACGGTTAGACAGGAATCGTCTCTCCCGGTATTGGGGGTTGACATCGCGCTGTGTCTAGGAGAGCCATTACACGAGTAGTCCCTGGCCAGGGCAAGCGAGATATACTGGTAGGTTTCCAGTGTTATCTCAAGGTGTTCTGGGCTACACTCCGACACGACTTGTACCGCAATTAGAGGACTGACGGTC
The DNA here is from genome assembly GCA_030015575.1 of Agapanthus africanus. Taxonomy (NCBI): domain Eukaryota; kingdom Viridiplantae; phylum Streptophyta; class Magnoliopsida; order Asparagales; family Amaryllidaceae; genus Agapanthus; species Agapanthus africanus. Next base: position 64,367,906 of record JASDDO010000029.1, read on the forward strand.
ACCACCCCATAGGCCCGCCATGCGACGTATCAGACGAACAGACCGGACTGTACGGAGATTGTCACGTACAGGCTCAGTAGGAGTTCGGATGGGCTTACCTCATCGGCCTTCTTATCGACATCTACCTGGGGACCGTTACGTACAGCTAGTGCCGCTTGCGGTCTGTGGTTAAACCCACTGCCAGCGTAGTGTCGAGTCTTTAGAGTACCACACAGAGAGTTTCCCTGCACTGAACGAAACGTGTAGAGGCCGTATGGTTTTACGGCAGGGCTGCGATCACTTACGTGCACTTGTGTGCGTATGCTGTTCGGGCAGGCAATACTAGTGCGCTTTGGTTTAAGCTGGATCCTAGTATTGCACAGATGGATTTGTTTTGTCTTCTGTGCATTCGCATTTTACAGAATGCGGATGCGGGTGTGTATGTACAGTTTTGAGGAGCGATGAAGGAGGAGGTGCCTCATTAGGGTTTTGGCAGTTGGTTCAGCCAAAACCGTTATGTGGCAGGCTCATTAGGGTTTTGGCAATTCGTTCGGTCAAAACCATTATGAGCCGGAGACATTGTTTACTAATCCTTTTAGTGATAATTTTGTGATGGCTAATTGCATTGACCATTTGACCACCATGACCTCTCTTGACTTTGTTGACCCGTTGACCGGTGTTGACCATTGACCTCAATGAGAGGTCTACACTCTTCTTTGGATTTTCTTTTTCTTTTTGATTATGAAAATGGTCAATTCAATGTAGCATCAACTTTATCATGATAGGATTTGTAATGATGTTGTTTACTATTATTTCAACCATGGTTCATTTCTTTAGCTCATAATTCTTTTCTCATTCTCTCTCTTGTTCTTGTGAGAAGAAAAGAAAAGCCCTCATGGTTGCTAGCTCCTCTTTCTTCCTCCTCTTGGTTTCTTCTTTTGATCTCATGTGTTGAGAGAAAAAGATCCCACAAAGACAAACACTTCCATATATCTCTACTAGACAACCTAGGGCATCTTGACTAGCGATCTCGTTGCCCTAGTTGCCTCGGCTCAAGGTGGAGCTCGGTGTACATCTCTCGGGTGGATCGTCTTCGACTCAAGGAGGCCGCGTAGGTGACCAAGATCCGGATCGATCCTCGGAGCGTGGATGGACAAGCCGGACAGCGGAGAGAAGACCCGAAGGACCGGTTTCGTGAGGTATAATTTCTACGGCATAGTAGTTAAAGGCTCTAATAGTTTGCTAGTTTCTAGTTTAGCAAAGATCCGGCTTCAAGTTCATGTTGTCTTGCGCCAAATAATTGTTTTTCGCCGTTTCCGCCTCCCCGTAAGAACCGGGGTGAGCAACGTGGACTTACAGTGGTATCAGAGCATAGCTAAACATAAACTAGTAAGTTAGCAAAGTGTTTAGAATATCGATCGGAAAAAAGTCGCAAAACACGTCCGCAAAACCTCAAGTTTCTGTCGATTTTTATACTGCTCAAAAAGTGATTTAAAATATATGAAAAATCGTCTCAAGGTTTTGTAAAAACATTGCAGAAAAACGATCCAGTGATTCGACCAAACCGCCGCGGTTCCGCGGCAATGACATGCTTATTGCCGCGGTTCCGCGGCCGATTTAACTCGGCAGTGGATCGGGTTTTGTGCAGTGTTTTAGTTTGGCTGTTTTGGGATTTTTAAGACATGTTTTTTCTATCCAGATTTTCCAGAGAGCAAATTGACTTTTGGGGTGGTTAAAAATCCGTATTTTGAGCGATATTTCGTAGACTTTGGCTAATGGATATTATCTGTGATGTGATATATGTATTGAACGTCCGCTAATCGCTATACGTCGATTAGTGGGGGTTATACATATATGTGATCTGTAATGTTGATGGTTTGTGGATATGAACTCGGTGGATTGTCGCGGATGAATAGCCGGGGTGGATGTGAGATGAGAGTTTCTTTTTCTTTTATTCATGTAAAATTTGTAAATTGATGTAATATTATTTGTATGGCCACACAACCGGGTCGAGCTTGTAGCCGTCATTGTATAATTTCTTTTTACTGTTTTTGCTCCTAGGATAGACCCAAGGTGGGTGCACAAACTACCGGGTATCTCGAAGTGCCGAGTGGCCTGCTCACGGGTTGAGGGAGGTTGCTTCGCTTTGGGTACTTGGCGGGTAGTTTGCCGCACCCGTAAGGGTCTAGGGTGGGGTTTGGCTATTCATCGCGACCGTGTAATCCGCTTTTCGTTGCAGGCTCGAACGAATCGCGAATTCCTAGTATATCGAAAGTGTTCATCTGTGATCTGGAATGGCTATCATTGCTATATATCTATATATGATATCTATTTAGGTGTTGCTTATGTTTTGCATCCGCGCTAGTCCAGCCCCCGCTCTGTCGTTAGTTAAGTAACCTAACGGGTGATGACGGGACCCCGTGGCGAATGCGGATGGCATAAGCGTACGCCATATTTTGGTTGTTTTCTGCAATGGTAGGATTAAATGATGGGACGCATTGGAATTAATGCAAGAAAAAATAAACCAAGTAACAGTCGTTGGAACACTTTCAAAACCACTCGGTTCTTTTCGAAAACTAACTTTTAAACGCGGAGCTTGAACCACTCCTTTTAAAAGCTATCTCGTTCCATCGATTATATCAAGTTCACTACGTTCACGGTTTTGCCAAAACCATTCGTAGCCCTCCGTCATTTCATATGAATAGTCAATAGTATTCAAGCTGTGTTTGTTGGCCAAAGTCAAGGCACAGTGTTTGGTAGCTGTTGGGTATTCATATGTAGCATAGATAGATGCGTTGGTTTGGGACAGTCGTACTGCCTTGTTGGCCAAAATCAAGGGTATGTGCGGGTGGGTTCAAATTAGCCTGGACAATGACGGGTAGAACTTGACATGTGACTTATGATTTGTTGGCCAAAGTCAAGGTCATAAGAGCATGGGGCAAAAATCCACATCGGGAGTTTCATAAGTACTGAAACTTGCTAGCGCTGCATACCATTTGGAGCGTGATAATTCTGGTAGGATTCCTTCTGTTCTGTCACGCGATGATATTTGGATCCCGATCCTACTGTGAGTATATGCTACTCCTCGGGAACTTTCTCACTTAACGATCAATGCTATAAACCAAGTAGGTGTCTAGAAAGGTATTAGCAGGGCTACGCCCACAGGGAAAAGAGGTTATTTAATTAAGGAACTTCGTGAAAGCGTTGGAAAACCTCCCTCGAAGTACCAACACTGGCCTGGCTGAACGGTTAAGCAAGTATTGTACGGTGAGATTGATCCTGACTAATTCTTCCTTTATGGTTTGAGGAGGGATTCGAGAGACAGTGGGAGCCATCCTGTTTAGATAAATTAAAAACCAATCTAAACTTGCAAGAGCATCATGCTAAGTGTTTTCTTCTCTCTCTCTTAATTGCAGCGACCCAGTGACCGCACCTAGGTTAAATCTAGATAATAAAATGACTGAATCTGACTGTTATGACTGGCAAAGGTCTGTCCAGATGTCCATTGCCCATGACAAGTTGGGACACCTCTTAACTAATCCCACCCCTGCCGTCTCAGGTCCAGCTTCCCTGTCACGGATATTTATATCCGTAGCACATCGGAAAAGGAATGTGCGAAAGCCAAGTGCCTCATGTTAGCCTCAGTTGATGGTGCATACCAGGGGCAGCACGAGAAGATGGACTTAGTTTCTATCTTCCTCCATAACAAAGATTTATATGGAGAGCAATCTCGTATCGCAAGATATGAGACCTCGAATGAATTGCTTCCAGCGAGGTTGGCTATCGGGTCATCTGTAGGGGGCAACGTCCTTACAGAGACCAGCTCTTTTGAGCTCTCGGACCTGAAGACCACGTTGAAGAACGGGTCTGATGCTGACTTAGTTCAACAGTCTCTACCTACTACCCTGAGGGAAACCAGGGAAGTAGAAAGAAGGGAAGGGCAGAAGTTTCGGGAATGGATGTAGTAAAAGAGGAATGTCCCTATTGTTACGGGAATTAACATAGGCAGAAGGATTGCAGGGCTAGTATAGCCAGTGGCCAGAATTCGAAGCATGTTGTGGCTTCGGCTTCGGGTGTGTTTGTAATAGAGAACTGTATGTCAGTTAACCCTACTTCCTGGGTATTGGATACCGGATCAGGATCTCACAGCTGTAATTCGTTACAGGCTCTGAGAAACCGTAGGGTTATCAAGAAAGGTGATATGACACTCAGGGTTGCTAACGGAATGAGCATGTATGCTGAATCCGTAGGGGAGTATCATCTAGGACTGACAACTGGGCAGATATTGATTCTGCGTGACTGTTTTTATGTACCAGGTGCGACTTGTAATATCATATCTGTATCCTTACTTTCTAAGGAAGGATATGATTTTACTTTTGTAAGAGATGTAGTTAACATCCACCTAAATCAAGTTCTGATTGGGTCAGGTACATTGAAAAACGGTATATACGTTTTGAATCAAGCTCGGGTCTTCAGTGTCCAGAACACACCTAAAAGAAAGTCTCTGGAATGAAATCAGGCTTTCTTATGGCATTGTAGACTGGGTCACATTAATGAGACACGGTTGACTAAGTTACATAAAGAAGGATACTTGGATCCGTTCGAGTACCAGTCTTATGCCACTTGTGAATCTTGTCTCATGGGAAAGATGACAAAGACTCCGTTCTCTAGACACGGTGAAAGAGCGAGCGAGCTCTTGGGACTCATACACAGTGATGTGTGTGGTCCATTGTCTACACATGCGCGAAGTGGTTATTCATACTTCATTACTTTCACAAATGATTTCTCTAGGTATGGGCATGTCTTCTTGATGAAGCACAAATCCGAGGCCTTTGAGAAATTTCAGGAATACAAGAATGAAGTTGAAAAACAAACAGGAAAAAGTATCAAGACACTAAGATCTGATCGAGGTGGTGAATACTTGAGTGCCGAGTTTCTAGGCTTCTTAAAAGAGATTGGAATTCTCTCTCAGCTTACTCCTCCATACACACCACAACACAATGGTGTATCGGAAAGGCGGAATCGAACCCTATTGGATATGGTTCGATCCATGATGAGTAAGGCTGAGTTACCACGATCCTTCTTGGGTTATGCACTAGAATCAGCTGCATACCTTTTGAACCGAGTTCTAACTAAGACTGTGCCTACTACACCATATCAGATGTGGTGTGGGAAGAAACCCTATCTTAATCACATTAAGACATGGGGATGTCCAGCTTTTGTCAAAAAGTATCATGCGGACAAGCTCGAGGCACGTTCAGTACAGTGTAAGTTTGTGGGATACCCAAAGAACACCAAGGGGTATCTTTTCTATTACGCAGAGGAACAAAAGGTTTTTGTTTCTCGTCATGCCCGCTTCTTGGAAACTGAGTTTTTGGAAAACCAGATAAGTGGGAGAGCAATAGAACTGGAAGAAATTCCAGAACCACGAGCTATTACTGAAAGCTTAGTAGAACCAGAGGGTTCGAAAGAACAGGACATTCCAGCGCTACTCCGCAGGAGTAGTAGGCAGTCTCATCCGCCCGAGAGATACTATGGTTTTCTCATAGACGGGGATAGAGAGGATTGCACCATGGATTATGGTGAGCCGACTAGCTTCCAGCAAGCCATTCAGAGCGGTGACTCGGTAAAATGGCTGGATGCAATGTGTACCGAGATGGAGTCTATGTACACCAAAAAAGTTTGGACTTTAGACTTTGCTCGAGAAGGGGTAAAACCCGTAGGATGCAAAGGATCTTCAGAAAGAAGATTGGTGTAGATGGGCAGGTTGAAACCTATAAAGCTAGACTTGTTGCAAAGGGTTTTCGTCAAAGACCTGGTTTGGACTATGATGAGACTTTTTCTCCAGTGGCTATGCTGAAATCCATTCGGATCCTTCTTGCCATTGCTGCTTTCCACGATTACGAAATCTGGCAGATGGACGTAAAGACGGCTTTCCTAAATGGATATTTAGAAGAGTGCGTCTATATGGATCATCCGGAGGGATTCATTCAGAGTGGGAGCAGCGGTAGAGTGTGCAAGTTGCTAAAGTCAATCTATGGACTGAAGCAGGCAACGCGGAGTTGGAACATCTGCTTCGATGATACTGTCAAAGAATTCGACTTTATCAAAAACCCAGATGAACCATGCATTTACAGTAAGATTGTAGGGAGAACTGTGGTATTCCTCGTCTTGTACGTGGATGACATTCTCCTAATAGGAAATGATATTCCTATGTTATAGTCAGTCAAAGGATTCTTGTCGCAGAGGTTCTCCATGAAGGACCTGGCCGATGCCAACTACATTCTGGGGATCCAGATCTATCGTGATAGATCTAAGAGGATGTTGGGACTTTTACAGTCCAGGTACATTGACACCATAATGAAAAGATTCAGTATGGAAGATTCAAAGCGCGGTAATCTACCGGCTTGTCACGGAATAACCCTCTCCAAAGAGATGTCTCCCAAGACTGATTTGGAAAGGGATCGCATGTCTATTATACCCTACGCTTCTGCGGTAGGCTCTATAATGTATGCGATGTTATGTACCAGACCAGATGTAGCATACGCATTGAGCGTTGTAAGCCGGTATCAGTCGGACCCAGGGGAGAAACACTGGATAGCGGTAAAGAACATTCTCAAGTACCTGAGAAGGACTAAGGAGATGTTCTTGGTGTATGGCGGAAAAGACCTCCAGATTGAGGCCTTTGCTGACTCCAGCTTCCAGAGTGAAAAGGATGACTCCAAGTCCATGTCGGGTTATGTCTTTACCCTCAATGGAAAGGCGGTTTGCTGGAAGAGTTCCAAGCAGGAGACCATTGCTGACTCAACTATGGAAGCGGAGTACATAGCTGCTTGCGATGTCGTAAAGGAAGCTGTCTGGATGAAGAAGTTCCTTACGGAGCTTCAGGTGGTTCCTACCATTGTTGATCCAATACCGCTGTATTGCGACAACAACGGAGCTATAGTTTTAGCGAAGGAACCCAGGTCCCATCAGAAGTCCAGGCACATTTTGAGGCGGTACCACCTGATCAGGGAGATCGTAGATCGCCGGGAGATCGAGGTGAAGAGAGTAAATTCGGAGAATAACACTGCAGATCCACTCACGAAGGCCCTACCCCAGACTCAGTTCGAGCGGCCGATCGAGATGTTAGGTCTTCGATACGCCAGTACATGGCCTTAGTGCAAGTGGGAGATTGTTAGTGTGTATGCCCTAGTGGCCATTACTGTATCATACTAGCTTGTATATTACTTAATGGAAGCTTGGGATATTCACAGTTGTATTGACAGACTTGCTCAAAATGGTAGTATGCTACTTGGTTTGTCTCTACTTCAATATGTGCATGTGTTTCTTTTAGCATATCGCTTATATACATATTAGTGGAGCCCTTAGGATCTTTGCTTGATTACCAGCGTTATGATGGCAGTCACACTTGTGGGGGCTGGGTAATCTATAAGCATATCCTTATGCAAGTCCCTAGTCGTTGGACTATCGAGACAGGGCATCGATACTCCGGAGTAGACTAGCGTATGCGCTTCTTATCCCAGCAGGGGAGATGGTCTGTCCCACAGCCATCAGTACGTCGTACTGGAGATAGTATGCGGGTGCTCGTTAGGTTACGAGTACACTGGACAGGACTCGCCGGGGACTGTTGGTTTGTATTATACCTATCGTCAGTTATCAGTTCCCAGGTGACATGAGTACAGCTTAGTCCGCTGACTTGACACTGTCACTTCTCCTCGAGTGTGTTCCCACTGTACTTAGATTTCTACCCTACCACGGCTCAAAGGAGTCGTGCAAACAGGTAGTAGTTGGGTGCAGTCCTGAAGCACTTGGAGGCAGTGACGGTTAGACAGGATTCGTCTCTCCCAGTATTGGGGGTTGACATCGCGCTGTTTCTAGAAGAGCCATTACACGAGTAGTCCCTGGCCAGGGCAACCGAGATATACTGGTAGGTTTCCAGTGTTATCTCAGGGTGTTCTGGGCTACACTTCGACACGACTTGTACCGCTATTACGGGACTGACGTTCACCACCCCCTAGGCCTGCCATGCGATGTATCAGACGAACAGACCGGACTGTACGGAGATTGTCAGATACAGGCTCAGTAGGAGTTCAGATGGGTTTACCTCATCGGCCTTCTTATCGACATCTACCTAGGGACCGTTACGTATAGCTAGTGCCGCTTGCGGTCTGTGGTTAAACCCACTGCCAGCGTAGTGTCGAGTCTTTAGAGTCCCACACAGAGAGTTTCCCTGCACTGAGCGAAACGTGTAGAGGCCGTATGGTTTTACGGCAGGGCTGCGATCACTTACGTGCACTTGTGTGCGTATGCTGTTCGGGCAGGCAATACTAGTGGGCTTTGGTTTAAGCCGGATCCTAGTATTGCACAGATGGATTTGTTTTGTTTTCTGTGCATTCGCATTCTACGGAATGCGGATGCGGGTGTGTATGCACAGTTTTGAGGAGCGATGAAGGAGGAGGTGCCTCATTAGGGTTTTGGCAGTTGGTTCGGCCAAAACCGTTATGTGGCAGGCTCATTAGGGTTTTGGCAATTCGTTCGGTCAAAACCATTATGAGCCGGAGACATTGTTTACTAATCCTTTTAGTGATAATTTTGTGATGGCTAATTGCATTGATCATTTGACCACCATGATCTCTCTTGACTTTGTTGACCCGTTGACCGGTGTTGACCATGGACCTTCATGAGAGGTCTACACTCTTCTTTGGATTTTCTTTTTCTTTTTGATTATGAAAATGGTCAATTCAATGTAGCATCAACTTTATCATGATAGGATTTATAATGATGTTGTTTACTATTATTGCAACCATGGTTCATTTCTTTAGCTCATAATTCTTTTCTCATTCTCTCTCTTGTTCTTGTGAGAAGAAAAGAAAAGCTCTCATGGTTGCTAGCTCCTCCTTCTTCCTCCTCTTGATTTCTTCTTTTGATCTCATGTGTTGAGAGAAAAAGATCCCACAAAGACAAACACTTCCATATATCTCTACTACACAACCTAGGGCATCTTCACTAGCGATCTCGTTGCCCTAGTTGCCTCGGCTCGAGGTGGAGCTCGGTGTACATCTCTCGGGTGGATCGTCTTCGACTCAAGGAGGCCGCGGAGGTGACCAAGATCCGGATCGATCCTCGAAGCGTGGATGGACGAGCCGGACAGCGGAGAGAAGACCCGAAGGACCGGTTTCGTGAGGTATAATTTCCACGACATAGTAGTTAAAGCCTCTAGTAGTTTGCTAGTTTCTAGTTTAGCAAAGATCCGGCTTCAAGTCCTGTTGCCTTGCGCCAAATAATTGTTTTTCGCCATTTCCGCCTCCCCGTAAAAACCGGGGTGAGCAACGTGGACTTACATACAGTAGCGGGGTTTTCGTATAATTTATTACGGGATCAGTTTTTTTTGGAGTTGCCAGTTTGCTTTCCGTTTCGGCCATTTTCCTTTTTATCTTTCATTGGCTGAAAATTGGATGAGGAGGGCTTATTTGCAATTGTGCAAATAAGCATTTTGGAGGGTGGTCTTTGTAAATTGTTGGATCATGATGGTTCTTACTTCCTTGACTTCTTGCTTCATGAGTATGCTTCATGATTGCTTGACTTTTTGACTTGATGATGTGAGATGGTTGTTGAGTGTGGACTTTGGCTTGTGATCATTTTTTTCTTCTCATGATCACATATCATTCCTCTCCCTTGCATTATTGTGTGGCTCCCCTCATTTTCATTCTCCCTTGATCATGCATGGCCGGAAAAAGAGAGGGGGGAGGGCTGCCCATATTTTGGTGGGGGATTTTTAGTTCTCTTGTGCTTGCAAAAATCCCCAACCTCATCTCCAAAAAGTTCACTTCTCATTCCTCAACCATTATGGCAACTTCCACAACCCCAAATGAGACATAAGTTCTACAGTTAACCTACAGTATCCTTAGGCACGTCGACTCGCCAACTTCGTGCCCGAGTTGCCTCGGTCCAGAGGTGGGAGCCCGTAAAAGAAGCCGGCGACGTGGTGCCCTTCCGGCGAGGAGGTGAAGACCGGATATTCCGCGGGAGATCGGGACGACGACGAGAAGACCGAAGGACACGGATCACTCGGTATATCTCTCTACCCGTTCTTTAGTTAGCTAGAATTAGTTTAATGGCCCGATCCGGGATTTTAGTGCGCTGTGGTGCCGGTTTACAAGTTTTGTAAAAGTATCGTTTCCGCATTTTGGCCTTGGATTGACGGCCGGGGCGCCGCCGTGCACTTACACATGACACCCAACCGCCAGATATCATAGTCATGGTATGTAGCAATGGCAAGTAGGATCCGGATGGACTTAAGCATAGGTACTAGAAAAGGTTTCATCATAATCCATACCTGGTCGATGACGAGAACCTTTTATAACATGTCTAGCTTCGAAAGTCTCGACTTTTCAATCTACACCAAGTAATATTATTAAGATATACTTGCTCCTGATAGGGGTTTAACCCTTCAGATAAAGCAACCAAAGTCCATTCTTTGTTGGTGTCTATGGATTCCATCACAGATCGCATAACATCCAGCCATTCTTAAAGAGTCCCCACTCTTGATGGCCTGCTCGAAAGTAGTTGTCTTCAACTCATGATGTAATCCTCGCTCCCACTGTCATAGAGAAAACTGAAGTATCTTTCAGGTGGATGAGAAACCCTACCAAATCGGCGGAGTGGCTGAGGTTTGTTGGGAGCTATTGAATCCTCCGGTTCTACCAAATAGTCAGCTGTAGTTTGTATAGCTAGAACTCCTTCAAGTTCTACCTCATGGCCACTAATTTCTTCACAAGAAATTCCTTTTCTAAAAAGATGGCATGCCGAGAAATAAAACACCTTTTATTTCTCGGTGCGGTAGAAGATATTCCCTTGCGAATGCTTGGGATATCCAACAAAGTTCCACAGAACTAACCTTGCCTCGAGGTTGTTCGGATTTTGCTTTTAGACATAGGCCGGACAACCCTAAATCTTAACTTACTTAAGATATGGGCTCTTCCCATACCATATCACAGATGGAGTGGTAGGCACCTGATTTGGTTAGAACCCTATTCAATAGGTATGCAACTTCTCAAGTGAATAACCCCCAAAAGGAAATAGGCAACTCAGTAGTACTCATCATAGAGCACACCATATCTAATAGGGTGCGATTACTCTGCCTCGATACACCGTTGTGCTGTGGTGTATACGGAGGAGTAATGCTGAGAGAGAATCTCATTCTCCTTTAGAATTGTCCAGGAACTCCATGCTTAAGTATTCTCCTTCCTGATCACATCAAAGTACATAACACTTATACCCGTTTTGGTTCTCTACTTCTGACTTATATTTCTTTGAATTTCTCAAAAGCTTCAGACTTGTGTTTCAACAGGAACATATGTTCGAATCTTGAGAGATTATCAGTGAATGTAATGAAGTACAAAGAACCAGTCCTGGCATATGTAGACAGGGGATCTACATCATCATGTATGAGTCCTAAGAGTTCACTAAATCTTTCTCTGTTTCCAGTAAACGGAGCTATGGTCATTTTATCTTTGTTACATGACTGGAAAGTTTCACAAGATGTAAATTCAAACTAATTTAAATATGCATCTTAATGTAACATAGCTAGTCGGGTCGCATTGATATGACCTAGTCTACAATGCCTCAAGAAGGATTCGTTCATTTCTGAATTCTTTCTCTTGTGTGTGTTCTATACGTTAAGAACTATGGTTTGATTTAGAACGTATATGCTTTTAGATGACGTGCCTGATCCGATCAACTTTTGATATAAGAAATGTTCAAAACATTATCCAAAAATACAAAATTATATCCTTCTTTAGTAAATAAAGTGACTGATATAATGTTGCATATCAGGTTCGGTATCTAATAACATTCATTTAGAATCAATGTATTTGGTAATACAGGATGATAACTGCCAACACCGTTTCCAACTCTTGAAACTTTATCACCCTGGCTGCAAAAATTGTACTGTTTCTAACTCTTGACACTTTATCACCCAATCTCAGTTCTCTACCTATCTGTAACCCATGTAACAGATTACACATGTGGGATCCTGATCCGGTATCTCATACCCAAGACGCAGAGGATACTGAGAAACAGTTCTTGGTATTGAACACACCCGAAGAAGTTGCATCATCATGTACTTCCTTCGTTTGGGCGGCACGGGAATCCTAGTATTCTCCTATTTCCTGCTCGGTCTTATAACAATTATAAGTTGGAGCGGGACCAACGTTCCCCGGCTCAGTATAACAAGCGGGTTTGGTCAATACATCCATATTATTATCTTGATTAAGGCGTGACATGGTCGCTACCTGGAGAGAGAAAGAAGAAAACACTCAGCGTATGCTTTTGCAAGATCAGATTAGTTATTATTTTATCTAATCAGTATGGCTCCCACTGTTTTTATCAAATCTTCCTTCAAACCCTAAAAGGTAAGACTGGCCGGGATTAATTACACCCTATAAGTTCACCAATCTTTCAACCAGACCAGTGCCGGTACTTTGAGGGAGGTTCCCCGTGCTTTCGCACAGACCTAATTAAAATAATCCTTATTTTCCCAGGGGCGTAACCCCATTGACACCTTTCTAGACACCTACTTGATCGGCTAATTATAAAGTGCAAAACTCTCCCAGGAGTAACTCTTACTCGCAGTCGGAATCGGGATCCAACTATCTCATAGAAGGCATGCAATCTCATTGCAAAATTCAACACTTGAATTCCCGATAATATTTTGCCCTTAGCAGGCTATGACCTTGACGCAGGCCAACAAACCATAGTCTACTAGTCAAGTTCAACCCGTGCATTTCATGATTGAATTAAACCCACCCGCACGACCATTGACGCGGGCCAACAAAGTCGCACGACTACCCTAACTCAATCGCATCATATGCTTTAGCAGATAAGCATAAATAGCTACCGTACACTACGCCTTGACGCAAGCCAACAAACGTAGCACGAATACTATGAATTACTTATCTGAAATGACGGAGGGCAACGACAGGTTTTTAAGAAAACCTTTTGTGTAATGAACTTTATATCGTTGTAGAATCGAGTGATTTTGAAAAGGAGTGTTTTTTAGGCATTTACTAGTTTTGCTAAAGAGGTCACTCCCGATGAAGGGATCTCGGCTCTTTCCTTATCGAATAAGGTGCAGAATATTTCACAAATACTATTATGCAAAGCAAAAACTATAGAAGCAATCAAAAGACAAACCGAGTGGGTTGTAGCATCTGCCAGTTTCGTTAAAGAGGTCACTCCCGGTGAAGGGATCTCAGCTTTTTCCTTATCGAATAAGGTGCTGGATATTCTACAAGGAATACCGTTATGCAAAGCAAGAACTAGAGCTACCGGTTTTTAAAACAAGTTTCTACAACATATTTGGGTTTCTTTTCTCACATTAATCTCATTAATGAATGTCCCATTATTTAAGTTACCTAAGCATCACAGATAAATACAACATACGCTTATGCCATCTGCATTCGCCTCGATGTCCCGTCATGCACCGTTAGGTTAGGTAACTAACGGCAGAGCGGTGCAGGGCTAGCGTGGGTGAAAAACATAAGCAACGTCTATATGATATATCACATATACTACATACAGTATCTATCTCATCATATCAAGTGATCACATCACATAATATCGCAGCAGAAATCAACATATGAAATATTGGATATACTAGGATTTCCGGGTTTTATATTAAGCCTGTATAAAACACGGATTCCACGGTCATGATGAATAGCCAAACCTACATCCCTAGACCCCTACGAGAGCGGCAAGCAACCCTACCAATTCTAGAGTTAGGAGACCTGGACTCGACTCCTCGAGATGGTCTCCCACTGGACTCTAGAACCCAGTTACTTGTGCTCCCCTCCTTGGGTCTATCCTAATGCAGAAAAGTAAATAATATACATCAACGGTGACATCTTCCTCAACCCGGAAGTGCCCTAATAAAAGAATATTACATACAAGTTTTTACATGAATGAAAATGAAATACTCTCATCTCACATAAAAATGTCACGACCCGAAAGAGCACGTGACTGGCCCTTGAACCATATGAAGTCTATAGGACTCCATCTGATCCAAGTAAGCCAAAAGCCCAGAAATCTAAAACCATTTTTGAGAATAAGTAAAGAAAACTGGTTTAAAGAAGTGAAGAAAAACATGTTTGAAATCAAGGTTTTTAAATAACTAAGCCGAATGTGCATTTGAAAACCGTACAGTCTTTTCTAAAATTTTCGGCAGAGTTTCTCTTGTAAAACTGGCCCCGAATGGGGTACAACATGAATAACAATATATAAAATGATAAAGGCATCCCCAAGCGGGAGCTAGCTCTTCGTCAATCGACGGTCACAACCACACGATGATATGATAATATACAACGCCAAGTGGCGAGGATCAAAATCAAGGAAAGCTCAAAAAGCAGCAAGAAAACCGCAATACTACTAAGCGCGACTCTAAGGTCGAATAATACCACACTGTCTCTAAGTCTGAAAGAATATACAAGTTTTTGGTTGATGGACAATTTCTAGATACAATGAAATACATGAATAAAATGGTGATTCTTGATGCGAAAGAATCCACCTACCAAAGCAAATCACCCGCAAGAAGGTAGTGTGCCAGAAATGCCGCAATGAAACCTGTACGGCAGAACCTGCAAGGACTGTGGCACAACGGGGGTGAGTTGCCAACTCGTGAATAGAAATATCTACAAGCAGAAACCGAATGCAAGACATAAACCTAAGTCAACGATCAGTAATACAATCCACAAGAGTGCATCTGAGTGTAATAAGGTGGCAAGGTAACATCTAATCATGTATGTAGTGCCAGGTACTCAGGTAATAACATGTCATCAGTGTAAGGTATGCCTGCATGAGGTAAGTATGATGAAATATCAATGATATCAATACACATATATTAGCGTCCCATACCACTAATATTGGTGTAAGGGTATATATAACAGCGCCCTCATACCCTGTTATATATACAAATGAAGTATGACAAGTGTAAATCCAGTCTGTATATGATCCATGTCTGTATATATATGGAACCCGTCCACCTGTCACCCACTGACAGTAAGCATCATGTATGCAAGTATGAGGATATAAACAATATCATGGAAAACATCATGAAACCCGTGCCAAGCATCGACACGTAAATCCTCATCCATATGGGGCTCCGTCTGCGGTATCGGCCCTCGGCCCCGGCAGCACGAGTCAACCCATGTCCATCTCTGGGCTCCGTCTGCGGTAGCGGCCCGTCGGCCCCCGGCAGTACGCCCATCTCTCGGCTCCAGGCGGTATCCCCCGGATATCCGCCGAGCTCAAATACAATCACCGGTAGGTACTCGCCCGCCTCCAGGCTCAATCGGCATAACCCATCGATCATCTCGCCGAGGGGAACCATACCGGGCCCACCACGAACCCGCAAACGGATCATCACTCCTCGAATCGGGTTTCAAGCACACGTCTCAGCACCGAGAAAACGCGTGGTGGACGCACCCAAATATCATATCACGAGGTACCGGGTTTTCATAAAAGAACATCTTTTCTTAAATAATCCCACGGTCCTCAAAATCAGAAATCACATGAAAATCCACATCAAGAAGTAAATCCAATGCAATGTGCTATGCAATCAATCCATGATGTATGCGACATGTAAAGAGAGATAATCATATCGGAAATCATGCAACATGGAATAGTAATGTACATATGTCGGGAGGAACCGCTCCTTTAGAATGAATCAGTTTAAAGAATATCTTGCGGTCCTCAATCTCAATCAAGTCAGAATCATCTATGTTTGTGTACAGGTACATGTGTACAATATGCCAAGCAGTAATCATATCATGAATGCAACAGTACTACAGTGTAGTGGCATGGCAATTATCGATGATGAAGTGTGTGAGCCGGCAAATAGTGTACGTGAAACATACGCATCATCGATAATGGTGCTGGTGTCCAAACAGCATGATAATAATATAACAATGAACATATGCCAGCAATGCGAATAGCAGGAAAATGCAGATATCTAGTAGTCAACACCACAGTGAAGTATCTACTATGCAAACTACATCTAAGTATCCGGTCAATCAGGAGGGGTAGGTGTGGAAACCACCTAAATCTGAGTCGATACATGTATAAAAGTATATAGTCGGTGATCTCGCCTCAATGTCATATCATAAGATATCCTCGAGTTATGAGTGCGGATCTATCATCAATATCGGCTCGTACGGTAAATCATCGTACGGCATCCCCATAGCTGGGTAGGGGTCAGTATCTCACTGTCTCATCACATAACAGATATCACCATCGTCAGATCATATAGTCTGGAGTACTACTCTATGTCTAGTACAAAACGGTAACCTCAGTAAGTATGCATGCGGGGGTAAACACATATCCCAAGCCCGCAAGAATCACAAGTCATATCCCACATATGAATCGTATAAAATCACCGATCCCAGGGCACCCAGCCCACATCATCGACTCATCTCCAAAGTCATCACATATCATCAATCACAGTGCAAGTACAAGTGATAAGCAAGGGTGTGTGTGTAGGTGTAATTCTACCCTAGGGTTCGCGACTATGAACTACACTAGTCACTTCTAACCCTACATTATCCACAATACACCTAATATCACAATAAACTACATAGTAATCTATCTACGGACTGCGGGGATGCTATACGCCATCCACCCGACTTCCCCCTGTAGATATAATCTACTCACCTTGCATCACCAATTGCGGACGTCACCACGTATTTGCTTGTCGTCCCGAAGTCTTCATGGGTACCTACACATCAAAATATCGTATATGCGCATTAAAACCAAATCCAATCTAAAACGGCGCACGAAATCCAAAACGATACGATAAGGGGGCCTATAGGTGAGAACCTATGGCACGCCTTCAAAACCATCAATAAATCCTCTACATCGTCGTATAAACGACAATTAGTCGAGGCAAAACACATTCCACCATTTCAGAATCAAAAATACGGAATACGGAAACACGAATCCAAAATAGCAACTTAGGATATATGTCCCAGATTTCACCCTAGATAGAATCTGTCAAAACTAGAAGTACCCTGGGTCAACACTAGAGGAACAGGGGCTGTGCACAGAAAACGAGGAGAATGGCTAAGTATGCTAAGTCAAAGTCCACCTCTCTCTCTCACCTACCCTCATCATTATATTTTCCTTTCTTTTCCTTTTCTTTTAAAATCCAAACCTTCTCACATCAATAGTAATCCCAAAAGAAAACCATGGCTAGAAAAATGCACAAGTGTAGAAAAAGTGATATGTGCAAGTTTTGCACAAAATTGCCAAAAAACCCGATTAGCGATTTTAATCGCGATTAGCACTAAATTATTGTCAAACTAATCACAAAAACTTAAAAATGCCATAATCCACTAATTTACCCTATTTTAGAATTTTCCATAATTTTTCATAATTTTTTTCTAACATTTTTCTTATTTATTTGCATTTAATATTAAAATAATCAATAAAATAATATTAAATTATAAAAATTCCCAAAATTAATATTTTATATTTTTGAAAATGTTATAATCTACCCCCCTTAAAGAAATTCGGTCCCCGAATTTTAAATTTAAACCCCCAGATACAAAAACATCTCAGTAATAAACCAAAGTCGTCGGGGCTCCGAAATCATCAACACATAGAACGTCACAGCGCAATGCATGCGCAAGGGTACTGAGCAGATAACTCGAAAACAAAACTCCGTCAAGCATCCCGCAATCATCGGAGTCAATGTAAAAAAAAACGCAATGTCAAATCCAATACAAAACCGATATGATATGGATCGGAACTACACATGTAGACATCCAATCTAAACATAACACCATCCTGTGCGTCTGGTGCGCACTGAAATCAAAAAAAAATCCATATATATGCTAAACAGGTGCACAAAACATCCAAGTGCAACGGGTGTGCACGAAGCATCTGTCATGGGCATCGTATGTGCCTGACAGCAAAATAAATCAGGTGCATGTGACATGCACGAAGAATCCCGATTTAGCGCATCTGGCGTGCACCAAAATCGTATCTAAAAACATGCGCCCAACATGCGCGAAAATCCAAACCGGTGCATCCATCGTGCACGAATGAAAATTTAAACCCTGCGCACTCAACATGCACGGAAATCACGAAATCCAATAGCAAACACCGAACAGGCGTAAAGCACATCGCCAGCACGGAGTGCAAAAATCAACCATCAAAATCCGGGTCAAAATCAACGATATAATGCGGCTCAAACCAAAATCAGGGTACCGCAAGGAAAATCTCACAACCGTGTGCATCAGCGTGCACGAATCAAAGCCTAACACTAAAATGCATGAAAACTCTGCGCAAAATATATAAATATCCAGTGGGTGCATGAAACCAATATCATGAAACTCAGTCACCAAAACTAGATCGTGCAAATAGAACGCCCAAAATACCGAAATCCAAAATGACGGATACGTGATAATCGAATCACAAAATCACAAATCATAAATACCGTCTTCGGTAGTTTCTCCTTCAAGGTCGAGAAGGAGTCAGTGTAATCCACTGCTAGCAGCGCAGGATATCTACCTACCTCTTGCTCACGGTCTGGCGTCTTCTGACTCTCTAGGTCCTTATCTTCTCTGCGGATTACCTATCACGCGGTCAATCGGCTCATCGGCCCTGTCAGGTGTGCTAACGGGGACGATTCCGTTCTGGCACTTTTCTGGTCACCTCTCGGTCAAACCTCACGACCACTCGTAAGGCAGCATATCACTGACGTCGGTCTCTGGCTATCTGAATGCACGTCACACATCTGATCCTGGGTGAAAACATCATTGCAGCAATGTCCTGGAAGGAATCCTGCTCAAGGTCTCTTCCAATCATGCCTATGCCGATCTGTACAGAGGCTGGCTCTCTTGTACTATCTCTTCTCGCTGGAAAGACATCTGTGTCCTCAGCACAACATTTCTCGGAAATTGGTCACATCCCAACGTTTCTGTAAGCATATCAGGTCTCTAGTTTCGACGGGAAGCAATGACAGCTCGTCAGTGTCTCACACGAACCTCTGGTTCCACTTGTCTCCATCGTCGTCCACTATGACGTCACGCCAAGCTACTATACACTGCACTGCTCTCGGCCACGGTCAATCTGAAGTCTCTCACACGGACTCGAAATCGCGTACTCTGTAGCTTCATCATTCTGTAGCAGATGTCAGGCCGAACTGGTCCTCGGGAACACGTCCCAACCATCGGAGGAATACTCATCACTCGTCCGTCCTTGATCCATTCGCAACGCATCTGGGTAAGTTCCTTTATCCGAACTTGGTCAACTACCTCGTCGACAATGCCGAACTCTGGCCTGCTGGGTGTGCGCAACACGACCACTCCTGGTCTAGGTCTTCTCGTATCGTACTCCAGAAAGGTCCTGCCGAGGTTCCTTTCTCAAATCTCAATCCTGCCGAAATGCCCGGAAGTCATCATCCAATGCTGAAGCTAAAGCTTATTCCGGAACGGCTGCATACCTATCGCGCTTCTTTCTGGAAGGTATATCCATATACCACGTCTCTGGGTGCGTATAACATCTCTGATGTCGGCGGAGTGGGACGTCATCTCGTCGAAATATCTTGCGAACTCTTTTCTTCACTCTGCATCAGTGTCGACTGATTCGGACTCGTCTCATCATGGCTGCACGAACTGCGCTCCGACGGCTATGCTCGCACCTGGAGTCTCCCAAGCAGTGTCCCATCACGATATCCGAAAGATGTCGAACCATCCGATCGACTCGTCAGATCCTCATAATCCCCCAATAGCTCACATCTCGGGTACAGTTTAATAGTATCGAGTACATGCCACAGCGTCGGTGGTCCAGCCGTAGAAGGGCAAACCCAAGCCTCACTAATGGCGCCGCGGAACCGCCGTAAACCCTAAGGTTCCAAGGCTGTCACACGGTCATTAAGTCGAGTTAGGGTTTCATTCTTCTAGAGGGTCCATAGAATCACCTGCATGTCTTTCCGTATACTTTAAACTTGGAAAATAGGCTCCTGACATTCGATCGTCTCAATCGACTCTCAACGAATCTGCGTGAAGTCGTCTCTAGCTGGAATCAATCCACCTGATGACCTCGCATCGGGGTAAGCGAACTCACCACGCGTCCTAGTCATCCATCCTCGGTGACTAGCAACTCGCTATCATCTCTCTAAGAACATGCTCATGCTACAGTAGCTCCAATCATCTGGGCGATATCTCATCATTTGCAGCAACAACTGGCTCATATGCCTGTACGCCGAACAACGCCTCAATCCTCCAGGAAAGGCAATACATAAGCGGTCATCTCTGAATCAGCCTGCTCTAGATCTGAGTAAGACTCTCCACACTGGAAATCTTCAACTCAACTGGGCCCGCTCTGGCGCAAAATCGGACGAATCACCTTCGTCTCTCAAATCGGGTAGACTAGCTATCATCTGTCGCATAACTGCCTGAAAGCTCCGGCAATCTCAGCTCGTAAGCTCCGAAAGCAACACCCTGTCAATCTCAGCGACAGCTGGTCCATCTGTCTGCACGGTAGGCGACATCACCATCTCTGAGGTATGCTGTACATCAACAGTCCTCTCTCAACTGGCAGCTCTAACAAAGGCCCGATCATCCGGTGCAAGACCAAGCACTCGCCTCCACTAGAGGTCACAATCACCAACACTAACTCGAGACGTTCCCATGTCACCAGAAAACACAAAGGTCGGCCCTCGTACCAAACGAGCTCACACCGGCCGTAACCCTAGCAGCAGCCCAAACTGCGCTCAAACACGGTGACAGGAATCTCAATCGAGTATCAAAGAGAGCACATCAGTGGCAAGAAGGGAAACAACAGATCCAAAGTGGATACATGATCATAGGAAGGAACAGTATCAATGAAGGTATGATCATGAAACTAATAGAATCGGGGATCTCAAATGGATGAATAATCCTGGATATAAAGAGAATCACTGATCTCGAAAGTATGTACATCCTAAGGTTCCTTAAGCGGAGTGGCGTGTCGTAAGTATGCCGCGGAACATACCAACGGTACGTCACTCTACTTTAGTCACCAAATCCATCAACCAAGGGTCATCCTAAAACGACGAAAGTTCGGGTTTACACCCCCTCGACCAAGTCTAAGTTCCGTAAGGTCAAGCCTAAGTTCCGTATATAAACAACTCCCTAGGCTCCACATAGCCAAACTTAGACTCGAACCAAGGTCAACCTAGCGCTCTGATACCAACTTTGTCACGACCCGAAAGAGCACGTGACTGGCCCTTGAACCATATGAAGTCTATAGGACTCCATCTGATCCAAGTAAGCCAAAAGCCCAGAAATCTAAAACCATTTTTGAGAATAAGTAAAGAAAACTGGTTTAAAGAAGTGAAGAAAAACATGTTTGAAATCAAGGTTTTTAAATAACTAAGCCGAATGTGCATTTGAAAACCGTACAGTCTTTTCTAAAATTTTCGGCAGAGTTTCTCTTGTAAAACTGGCCCCGAATGGGGTACAACATGAATAACAATATATAAAATGATAAAGGCATCCCCAAGCGGGAGCTAGCTCTTCGTCAATCGACGGTCACAACCACACGATGATATGATAATATACAACGCCAAGTGGCGAGGATCAAAATCAAGGAAAGCTCAAAAAGCAGCAAGAAAACCGCAATACTACTAAGCGCGACTCTAAGGTCGAATAATACCACACTGTCTCTAAGTCTGAAAGAATATACAAGTTTTTGGTTGATGGACAATTTCTAGATACAATGAAATACATGAATAAAATGGTGATTCTTGATGCGAAAGAATCCACCTACCAAAGCAAATCACCCGCAAGAAGGTAGTGTGCCAGAAATGCCGCAATGAAACCTGTACGGCAGAACCTGCAAGGACTGTGGCACAACGGGGGTGAGTTGCCAACTCGTGAATAGAAATATCTACAAGCAGAAACCGAATGCAAGACATAAACCTAAATCAACGATCAGTAATACAATCCACAAGAGTGCATCTGAGTGTAATAAGGTGGCAAGGTAACATCTAATCATGTATGTAGTGCCAGGTACTCAGGTAATAACATGTCATCAGTGTAAGGTATGCCTGCATGAGGTAAGTATGATGAAATATCAATGATATCAATACACATATATTAGCGTCCCATACCACTAATATTGGTGTAAGGGTATATATAACAGCGCCCTCATACCCTGTTATATATACAAATGAAGTATGACAAGTGTAAATCCAGTCTGTATATGATCCATGTCTGTATATATATGGAACCCGTCCACCTGTCACCCACTGACAGTAAGCATCATGTATGCAAGTATGAGGATATAAACAATATCATGGAAAACATCATGAAACCCGTGCCAAGCATCGACACGTAAATCCTCATCCATATGGGGCTCCGTCTGCGGTATCGGCCCTCGGCCCCGGCAGCACGAGTCAACCCATGTCCATCTCTGGGCTCCGTCTGCGGTAGCGGCCCGTCGGCCCCCGGCAGTACGCCCATCTCTCGGCTCCAGGCGGTATCCCCCGGATATCCGCCGAGCTCAAATACAATCACCGGTAGGTACTCGCCCGCCTCCAGGCTCAATCGGCATAACCCATCGATCATCTCGCCGAGGGGAACCATACCGGGCCCACCACGAACCCGCAAACGGATCATCACTCCTCGAATCGGGTTTCAAGCACACGTCTCAGCACCGAGAAAACGCGTGGTGGACGCACCCAAATATCATATCACGAGGTACCGGGTTTTCATAAAAGAACATCTTTTCTTAAATAATCCCACGGTCCTCAAAATCAGAAATCACATGAAAATCCACATCAAGAAGTAAATCCAATGCAATGTGCTATGCAATCAATCCATGATGTATGCGACATGTAAAGAGAGATAATCATATCGGAAATCATGCAACATGGAATAGTAATGTACATATGTCGGGAGGAACCGCTCCTTTAGAATGAATCAGTTTAAAGAATATCTTGCGGTCCTCAATCTCAATCAAGTCAGAATCATCTATGTTTGTGTACAGGTACATGTGTACAATATGCCAAGCAGTAATCATATCATGAATGCAACAGTACTACAGTGTAGTGGCATGGCAATTATCGATGATGAAGTGTGTGAGCCGGCAAATAGTGTACGTGAAACATACGCATCATCGATAATGGTGCTGGTGTCCTAACAGCATGATAATAATATAACAATGAACATATGCCAGCAATGCGAATAGCAGGAAAATGCAGATATCTAGTAGTCAACACCACAGTGAAGTATCTACTATGCAAACTACATCTAAGTATCCGGTCAATCAGGAGGGGTAGGTGTGGAAACCACCTAAATCTGAGTGGATACATGTATAAAAGTATATAGTCGGTGATCTCGCCTCAATGTCATATCATAAGATATCCTCGAGTTATGAGTGCGGATCTATCATCAATATCGGCTCGTACGGTAAATCATCGTACGGCATCCCCATAGCTGGGTAGGGGTCAGTATCTCACTGTCTCATCACATAACAGATATCACCATCGTCAGATCATATAGTCTGGAGTACTACTCTATGTCTAGTACAAAACGGTAACCTCAGTAAGTATGCATGCGGGGGTAAACACATATCCCAAGCCCGCAAGAATCACAAGTCATATCCCACATATGAATCGTATAAAATCACCGATCCCAGGGCACCCAGCCCACATCATCGACTCATCTCCAAAGTCATCACATATCATCAATCACAGTGCAAGTACAAGTGATAAGCAAGGGTGTGTGTGTAGGTGTAATTCTACCCTAGGGTTCGCGACTATGAACTACACTAGTCACTTCTAACCCTACATTATCCACAATACACCTAATATCACAATAAACTACATAGTAATCTATCTACGGACTGCGGGGATGCTATACGCCATCCACCCGACTTCCCCCTGTAGATATAATCTACTCACCTTGCATCACCAATTGCGGACGTCACCACGTATTTGCTTGTCGTCCCGAAGTCTTCATGGGTACCTACACATCAAAATATCGTATATGCGCATTAAAACCAAATCCAATCTAAAACGGCGCACGAAATCCAAAACGATACGATAAGGGGGCCTATAGGTGAGAACCTATGGCACGCCTTCAAAACCATCAATAAATCCTCTACATCGTCGTATAAACGACAATTAGTCGAGGCAAAACACATTCCACCATTTCAGAATCAAAAATACGGAATACGGAAACACGAATCCAAAATAGCAACTTAGGATATATGTCCCAGATTTCACCCTAGATAGAATCTGTCAAAACTAGAAGTACCCTGGGTCAACACTAGAGGAACAGGGGCTGTGCACAGAAAACGAGGAGAATGGCTAAGTATGCTAAGTCAAAGTCCACCTCTCTCTCTCACCTACCCTCATCATTATATTTTCCTTTCTTTTCCTTTTCTTTTAAAATCCAAACCTTCTCACATCAATAGTAATCCCAAAAGAAAACCATGGCTAGAAAAATGCACAAGTGTAGAAAAAGTGATATGTGCAAGTTTTGCACAAAATTGCCAAAAAACCCGATTAGCGATTTTAATCGCGATTAGCACTAAATTATTGTCAAACTAATCACAAAAACTTAAAAATGCCATAATCCACTAATTTACCCTATTTTAGAATTTTCCATAATTTTTCATAATTTTTTTCTAACATTTTTCTTATTTATTTGCATTTAATATTAAAATAATCAATAAAATAATATTAAATTATAAAAATTCCCAAAATTAATATTTTATATTTTTGAAAATGTTATAAAAAACCCCGGCTATTCAAACACGACGATCCAATATAATATATCACAGCAACACATAACATCATATGTCATCAACGTAAGTAAATATACGTATCCCAATTGTCGTTAACATATAGCAACGAAACCGGCGATACACCTTATATTACACTTACGGTCACAGAAAAGAATGTGAAAAACTACAACAATTGGAATCCGCAACCACCTTGGACATCATAAAACCAATGTATCACATACTTTGGATTTCATGCCCAACCAAATGAATTTCTTAGACGTCGCATGCCTAACAATTATAAACCCCGCATTTCAGTCTCGATATTGAAAACACTTTCTAAAAACAAGTCGGGTAATTCAATAAGATTCCCGATAACCTGATCGAATGTTCGTCGGGTAGACGGCCGCACCCTGCGATACCGTCGACGAAGTGCACTTAGGCGGAACACCGCGGCCGTGAGCACCCGAACGGATGCTTTAGACAACAGGGTTCTCCTACAGTCACTTGGTCGGGGCTATCGGGCGTAGCTATCTAATAAGGTTACCCGGCGAGTATCCGCGTACGCTACGTGATTCCGACGGACTTTTGATCACATCAAAATCCCGTGGCAACCGATCAAATGAGACTAAATTGCTAGATTTATAAAATTCGAATTAGTGTGGATTCCAAGTATCGTATCCCATCACATAATATCCGGACGACGTTAAACTTTTCGATCGATTCATTAAAGTCCCACGATTTCCCGACTGCTCAACACTTGAGCATAGTTCACAAATACCCAGAACATGCCACAGTACCAATGGACCAACCGTAGAATGGCAAACCCAAGCCTCATTAATGGAACCGCGGAACTGCCACAAACCCTAAGGTCCGCAAGCGTTCTATTGTCATTATATCGAGTTAGGGTTTCATTCTTCTAGAGGGTCCACAGAATTACTTGCATGTTTTTCCGAATACCTTAAACTTGGAAAAATGGGTTTTTGATATTCGTTCGAACTTAACTTCGCCTAGACAATCATGCGAATACCCTAAACAATGTTAAAACTATAAATATGAAACACTCCGAATTGCTTATAGTGTAAGATCACATCACATGCAAACTTAATAAAAACAAACATCACCTGAAACACCAAACCCCAGTTCCTGGAGCACAAAAAAAATTTCAACCCAAAATTCCCCAAGATGGCCGAGGAGGCCGGATTTTTGAGCAAAGTGGCCGGCCATTTTCCGGCGAGAGGGGTTAAAATTTTGGGTGTTCATGTTGCATCCCATACAACATTCTGCAGTTGTTTAAAAAAATTTTAGAGCCTTTTAAAAATTCGATAGAAACTAGCTATTAGGGTTTCAAGTTTCGGAGTAATTTCAGTTTCGTAATCTAACAAACATCGTCTAATTTTCTAGCATGGCTCTGATACCACTGCAGGGTTCCCTAGGATGGCAGCGACGTTTCGAGAGGCATCGTCCATGCCAATTTCAAAAAATTGCCGTTCTAGTTAACCCTAACCATAGAATCTTTACTAGAAAATCCGACGAAACGATATGTAAACTACTTTACATCTGAGTGAATGAGGAATTCAACCTTTGTAGACCGGTCCTTCACTTCTAATACTCCGTGTAGTAGTCCCTTCGCTGCAAGTCATGAACACCCGAACTCTAGAAAGGGTTCTCCCGGAAAAATGAACAAGCTTGCTCGAAGTCTTTGAGGCCGAAGATGATCTACGTCGAGGAGACTCAAGCTCATGCTACCTCTTCACTAATTGTGAAGTTAATGAAACAAACACCCTAAACTAAATGGCAAGTAGTAGAGGATGATGAAGTAGAAAATGGGCTCACTTTAGATTTATTTTTCTCACAATATTTTCCCACTTTTTCAAAAGCTAGAAAGCTTGTTCTTAAGGATGAAGATGAAAAGAAGAGATGGGAATGAACTAATGAGGTGAGAATAACAACCAGGGTGGGTTAGTGTCATACACTAACCCATGTAGAGATTAAACCATGGCTAACAATAATGGTTAGGTTAATAAATATTTACAAGTAAAACAAAAGGAGTGGACTTAGTCAAAGATGCTACAAGCTTCTCCAAGCTTCCAAGCATGTGACTAATTAACACTAATTTTGATTTACTTAAATAAATATAAACCCTCACATTATTATTAGTATGGTATGATGTAACGCCTTATATTTCGGTTAGTGTTAGTTTTGACGGTAATCCGGGTTTACTGTAAAAAGTTTACCAATTCGGGTTCCTCACATTTTATAACATTTAATTAATAATTTGTTATTATTTGTTATAGCATGCACGCACATGTGCACGTTAATGTGAGGGTTTGTTTGTGCTAATCTAGGTTAGTGACCATGATACTTAACTATTAATCTAATCTTTGCTTTAATCCTTTGCCTTAACCCTAATCCTTAATCTTTTCCCTAGATATTTTGTTGTGTGAAGATATTTCAATGGAGATTTAATGCAAGGTTACACTCACCCTCACCCTTAACCTCACCTTTCTCTCTCTTTTCATCACACTCTCTCTTTCTCTCTCACTTATTGCTTTCTCTTTCCTTTTCATCTCCTCTCATTCCCTAAACTGAACACTATCATTTTCCATCACAAAACATCTCAAATCCTTCACAAATCTCACAAAAAATCACATCTTTAGCTTGGACTTGCCTCTTGGATGCCTTGGAGCTTGCAAACCTTGGATCTTTGAGTTCTTTTGGTTAGGTAATGATCTCTATCTGTTAAATAGGTGTTTATTGTGTAGCTTAGCTTGTTAGTTTCTGTTTTGAACACCTTTTGTATCGTTTCGGGCAAATATCGTATTTTTAGTGTAATTTTGGGTCTGAGATTATCTGCTATCAAACCAGGTAATTGTTGCAAAAGTTTCCATCACAGTGACCTAGTGTAGTGACCTAGAACCTACCCTCAAAATACGAGCCCATTACCTTTCCGTACGGCCGCAATTTTATTGCTTCTGGCCGCAATTTGCGGCCAGACTGGGGAGTCAGGGTGTGGATTTTGGTGTAGGGGTCTCTGTGGTTGTATGTGGTCTCATGGTACTTGCAACTTTTACAAATTATTGGTACAGAAAAATCTGGGACCATTTTGCTTGTTTTCTTGTGTTTCGTTTCACGCGTTATGTTATCCGATACGGTTCGTGTTCTGTGTTCTGTTGCTCTTGAGTTAGTTTCGTAGTGTCGCTATGAACGTTAGCTATAATACGAACACTTGAGAGTACGTTTGTGTTGTCGCGTTGGTTCGTGTAGTTTGTACGTGTTTTGGGTTTATTGCTAATATATACTTGCTTTGTTGTTTTATTGTTTTAGGTTCGCAGGCGGGGACTTCGAACGCTGCTACAAAAGGAAAACAGGTGGTTGGCTTCACTTAGCCAGGAGCGTTGGTGAGTAGATTTAACATCTACAGGGGAATCGCCCGCATGGCGTTATGCGTCTGGGCTAGAGATGACTTGACTATGTCGCATTTTCTATTTCATATATAGAGTTTGCGCATACCCTTATTGCTTAGTTAATTATTGTGCTTGGACTAGTACCCTTAGGACACTGCACTATTATTGACGGCTCATATTGCATGAGCACTGATTGTATGCCACACACACCGTCAATAATTGCCATGTTACGCACAACACGCATACCTAAATAATGTTGTTTGGTTAGGGACACTGGGACATTGATTCATATTTCTTTATGCATATGACATATAGCATACCTGTATACCTACATGCTTACACATATGCCTTGATATGCTTACATGCTAGTTACCTGTATATCTATAGGGTATTGTACCATTAGCTATATCTACATACACACATAATAATATAGCTACATGTTTACCTTTATTTGATGTTATATAGACTTAAAAAAATTAGGAACCGCATGCTATTTATTTTAACTTGTTGCAGTTACATAGCGGCTTTTCCATTATATGCTCGCATTTCAGTTTTATGTTGCATATATTATATTCATGGATTTTCGCATTTGGATATGTATTTTTCATGAATTATGCAAGTATTTCTTATTCTTTACTTGATATTTGGATGCATCC
The DNA here is from genome assembly GCA_030015575.1 of Agapanthus africanus. Taxonomy (NCBI): domain Eukaryota; kingdom Viridiplantae; phylum Streptophyta; class Magnoliopsida; order Asparagales; family Amaryllidaceae; genus Agapanthus; species Agapanthus africanus. The sequence continues at coordinate 64,396,719 of JASDDO010000029.1, forward strand.
ACTCTGAGATTTATTTTAAACCGATACGTGGATCACGGGTGTCGATACCGGACACTTACGATTCGAGGAACGTATATACCAATACGTGGACCACGGGTGTCGATACCGGACACTTACGATTCGAGGAACGTATAAATATGAGAAAGACCGATACGTGGATCACGGGTGTCGATACCGGACACTTACGATTCGAGGAACGTATGGATATGAGTATTTATGTGTCGATGCTAGACACTTGTTTTCATGATATTTTTACTCCAAAGTACATATAACAGTGGAATGGGATGCTGTTATATATGCATATATATATAAATATATATATATATATATATTAGTCGAATGGGACGCTAATATATATATGTGTACATATAAATTCATATACATCATCTTAATTATTCATGCAATTATATTTAGGATATTTGAGATTCACTTGATATTGGATTTTAGGATATTTGAGGTTTATTTGATAGTGGATTCAGGATATAGGAGATTCATTTGAGATTGGATACAGAATATATATGAGATTGCTGATTTCGTACATTCACGGTATATGAGATTTACTTGATATTGTACATTCAGGATATGTGAGGCTTATATGATATGAGAGCCAATTTGGGGGCTGATTTGTGGGAATTGGGATTCGGATTGTCTTGATGGATTTTGATCCTACCATGATGTCAGGATTCCGTGGAAATGACATGTTTCATTCCATACTCCGCATTTACTGTTTATGCACTGCTTCATATATTAGTTATACCTGATAGAGTGCCTTTCATGACTGTTGCATTTACATGCCTTTATTTATATGCATTGCTTCATGTGTTAGTTGTACCTCCTGGTGTACCTTTCATGACTGTTACATATATACATTGTAATATCATTTCTTCATGTATTAGTAGTACCTGATATAGTACCTTACATGATTGTTACATACAGATTATCATATTATTATTGCTTCATGTATTAGTTGTACCTGCTCGTGTACCTTTCATGATTATTGCATTCATATGACCTTTTACTGCTATTAGATTGCATATGTTAGATTCGCGCTGTACGTGCATACTTGCGATTACCTGCATATGTTATTTACTATTCACGAGTTGGTAACTCACCCCCGTTGTGCCACAGTTTGTTTTGCGGGTTGTTCCCCAGAGTAGTCGAGGCAGGCTATCATCTATCTAATCATCTTTTGCTGCGGATATCGCATCGGCTCACAGTGTGCGGTTTTGCTTTAGGTGGGTTTTGTGGTTATTCGTTGTTATATTGTATATTCGTTGTATCCTTGTACTCTCCATCTACTACTTTCTTGTTGACTTAGAGACGATGTGAGGACGATATTGTATATTATTTTGTGACTTGGTTGTCTTTTATACAGTTTCCTTTTTATCGTCTTTTATATCTTCGCTACGGCGTCGTATATCTGTTGTGGTGGTTGTTTTCCGCCTTCGGGCGTATATTTGCTCCCGTTTGGGGATGCTTTACTTATATTTATGTTGTACCCATTTTTAGGGATGGTTTTTACTAAGGAGATGCTGCCAAAATTTTAATTGGAAATAAAGTCTGACTTTTAAAGAATTTGGGTTGCGATTTCAAAGTTATTATTTCTTACTACTTTTGATGGTTTAGATTGCTGGGTTTTCGGCTTACTTAAATTGCGTTACGCCTGTAGACGTTGCATAGTTTAAGGGCCGTTGTTCATATTAGATTTTTGCATTTTCATACCGCCCAATTTTTATCACATTGCATATCGGTAGGTACTCTTGAGCCGTGTTTGCTAGTCAATTGCAGGATACAGGTTCTCGGCTCTAAACAGTGAAATTCATGAAAAAAGCACGACAATTCCGGATTCCTGCCAACCACAGATAAAACACGGGTCTCTGCTCTTTGTCTGTATGTTGCCACACACCAGTTTAAGAGACAAAATGGCAAATCAATGTCATTTTCATGCACAAGGCTTAATGGCAAACACAAGATCCAAAGAAATCTACGCGGGGCCCAAGAAATCATTACAAAAAGATCCACTTTCACACCTTTTGGTCCACTAGAATTCTGGAAGAAATGTTAAAAGATTATCAGAAAGATCAAGTACCAGACAAAAGGGGACAGAAGACCATGGAAGCACTAAAAACCCGGAGTGCCAACTCCACTAAACGGCCGCGGAACCGCGGCCAATAGGGGGTCTAGGCCGCGGTTCCGCGGCCATATGGTGGCGGCAGCTGACCGGTTTTCAGGGGATGTTTTGCAATTTTATATGGGTTCTGAATGTTGCCCTAGGTTTTCCTTTTCCCTGCCTATAAATAGCCCAGAACCTTGTGAAGCTAAGTGTGCTTAATCTAGAGCTTAATTCTTGTATTTAGATTAGGATATATGTTGTTCTTCTTCCTCCTCTCAACTCTTCTCCATTAAAAACTTGTAGTGAGCTTTTGTGAGTGAAGAATGAATAAAGGAGTTCTTGTTCTTACCATGCTTATCTTGTTGTAATTGTTCTTTTATTATTGCTTGTAATTTTCATTTGTTAACTTAGTTGTTGTTATTTGTGTTTGTTTCTTTCTTTTCTCTTTTCTGTTATCTTTAAAACAACCATGATGCTTACGCTTGATCCTTGCCAAGGTGAGGTCGTAAATAGCTAGTTGTTATCTTCTAATCTCTTTCTTTCTATCTTCCTCTTTTGTTTTATTTTCTTTACCGTATTATGGGTGAGTAGTTTCATACTTGTTAGGGTAGGATAAGGGAAGTTTGAGAGAAGGAAATCTTTCTCACTCTTTCCTTGCCCAACATCTTAAATCGACTCCCGTTAATTGAACCACAATCCGCTCCCTACGGCACCCTATCCTACATGATAGCGGTGATTCCGTAGTGAGACCGGTGGTGGTTGAATTAACCGGAGGTTATGGCTAAGAGCCAAGAACGGATGGACAAGCACCAAAAGGAAGAATTTAAGCGTTGGAAAGCCTAGCTTATACTCGCAAGTTCCTTCCTAGTCGTGCTAATCCCCGTTGTTGCCGATTACCGTAACACCGATATTAAGAGTGGCAACGAAAGAAGTGAGCGATTCCTAACTCAACCTAACCTAATCCTAACCCTAACAAGCTCTCTTTACATATCATTTTAACACTTAGATAATCACAAACAAATCTGGACATTTGGACTTAACTCGTTAAAGCACTTAGAAAAAGATTCCATCTCCCTGCGGACGACCCGTACTCAACCGGCTAGCTACGAGCGAAACCGTCTTGATTGCGGTAATTAACTAAACTTGAACACGCAGAATCCCTACCAATCAAATAGCGCCATTGCCGGGGAGACGGTAGTTTATTTCTTTGTGTAATTTCGGGTTAACTTGTGAATATAAATATAACCGAAAAACAAAACAAAAAAATATACGTTGTAAAAAAAAATCATTTTGTTATTTTTGATTAGTTTTTGTGCAAGTGTGCAGGATAATACGGAGTTCGAGTTCAGTGCCAAAGACGTGGGATATACGAAGTTCAAGTTCAGTGCCAAAGACGTGGGAAGATAGACCCATATTTCGCGGCTACACCGCGACGGATCAAAACGAAGCAAACGGTCTACTGTAAGATTCTGGAGCAGTTCCAGTAAGCAAATCCAAAATCAGGAAATCTAGACAAGCAGAGGACACCCACTAGAGCACACACCAGAAAAATAAAATCCCAACTCTTCATTCCTGCCGCGGAACCGCGGCATAAGCAAGCTTAGGCCGCGGAACCGCGGCCACTTGGTGGCCTCGTCAACTCAAAATCACTGTGAGTACTTCTTTCTCTTTCCCACTCCTCTGGACTCCAATAAGCTGTGTTTTCTGCAGCATTCTTTGCGCAAATTCTCTTCCCCTTCCAATAAACTGTTCTTGTGCAGGATTCTTTGCGCCGCGCTAAAAATAAAAATTGTTTGCAGTTGATTTGTTACCGCTTTGCATTCATTAATACGGACTTTAAAGGGCTTGAAACCAATTCAGATTGGGTGGGGATTTCATCACCCTTCCCAGGACCCCAAAAATCATAAAAAGCATATGCATTGACCATTGTTAATTAAAAAATACTAGACTCAGCCCTAAGGACTTCGCGCTCAATAGGACAGAGGACTAGTTACAGGCATCGGCCGTTTATCCTATCTGACTTTTGCGGTGACCAGGCAAGTGTGTCGAAGGCAAGTAGTTCTTTAATTAAGGAACTTCGCAAAAGCGTTGGACAACCTCCCACTTACCTGGCACTTACCTTGCCGCAATTGACGGAGAAGCGGCGGTTTGAGGTCCTATTTCTAGCCCTCTGGAACAGTTAGGAGCTGTTTAGCAGACCTAGGTGACCCTAGATCTAGGTGTGATTGTGCATATCTTGTTTGTGATTGCTTAAAGCCGTCAATCCGTACATATCTCTGTAAAGCTCTTTCAAAATATAAAAAGAAAAGAAAAAAAAATCAAAAACTTTTATAAAAACTTGCCCTTTGTCGCCAAAATCCATTTTTCACCCACCACCCATCGCTATTCTCCATTGACGTTTTCTTACCCTCACCTTCTCCGCTTTGACTATACTAAACTCGTTTAGTGTATGTCCTCTTGGACTCGGGACACTAGCGCCCGTCTAGTCCGCGTTACGTTAGTCGCTACCGACTACGCGATCGACTCAGATGTCGAAACTCCGTCCACTCCTCTTTCACCCTTACCTTTGCCGGCCAACTCCAACGTTGACCGGAATTCTGTTCATACATCTTCACCTTCACCATCACCAACCTCTTCTTCCGCAATGTCAGGATTTAATCCGAACATCTCTTTGACTACCCCTGGATTGGCTCCACCTCCTACGGAGACCAATAACCCACTACCACCGCCTGTTGTAGCGCCGCAGCGAATCGCGCTCCAGGATCGTTTCTATCCCACTCGTTCTGCACTCCTCACCTGCCTTTCTTTTCTACCGGCCAATGGGGACAACTTTGAAATTAAGCCCCACTTCATCAACATGCTTCCACGATTTCATGGGCTTCAATCTGAAGATGCCTATATCTTCATCAATAAATTTCAAAACGTTTGTACCATGATGAAAACTACCCAACTGTCGGACGATGCTATACGTCTACGGGTCATTCCGTTCACTTTATGCGATCTTGCTGAAAAATGACTGTATAGCACCGCTTCCCACTCCATAACCTGTTGGGACGAGTTTGTAAAAGCGTTTCTAAAGAAATTTTATCCGAATCATAAAACCGCAAGGATCCGCAATGAAATCAACCAATTCTCTCAGCTTCCTTCTGAACCCTTCTGGAAGTGCTTTGACCGGTACAAAGACCTTCTTGTTCAGTGTCCTCACCACGGTATAGAGAAATGGCAACTTTGCCAAACCTTATACGAGGGCCTGAACCCAGCAACGAAGCAGTTGTTGGAAACCATCTGTCAAGGCCACTTCCTATCGAAATCTGAGGAGGAAGCGTGGCAATTCTTTGACGACCTTGCGGAGCAAACGCTATAATGGGAGAGCACCAGACCGACTTCTTCTTCTTCTACCTCCACTTCTACCGGTCAGTCTAGGGTAGGAATTCACCAACTCGATGTCTCTATTGCGATGAAAGCTGAAATGGCTGCAATAACGAGAAAGCTTGAAGCAATAGAGAGCAAATTTTCTGCTCCTGCCCCTGTTCTTCCCCTTCGTACCATTTGTGCTTGTTGTTCCGATCCTTCTCACTTAACCGAAGAGTGTCCTTACAATCCACCATCTTAAGGACAGGATCAGGTTGCATTTCAGCAAAGACCAAGGAATGATCCATACTCTTCCACCTACAATCCCGGTTGGAGGAACCACCCCAATTTCGCCTGGAATCAGAATCAGAATCAATTCCAAGGCAACAATTTCCAAAGGCCCCCTCTGCCGCAACAACAAGCGCAACAACAAACTCAACATCAATTTCAGCAGCCCTTCCAACCCCAACCTTTTCAAAATCAGATGAACAACTTTGCACCCAACAATTCTTTTCCACCAAACAACTTTGTTCCGTCAAACAACGATAAGGTTTCCTCGCTCGAACGAAGTCTGGAGGCGTTCGTTAAACAATCGACACAATCCACTGCCAACATCCAGTCTTCCATTCAGCCCTTAGTGCAACACACCGCCGCTCACGGGCAAAGCATCAAGACCATCGAGGCCCAGATTGCACAGCTGAATGCGGCCTTAAGCGAGCGAGAGAAGGGGAAGCTCCCGTCCCAGCCACTCCCAAATCCCGGTCACCAACAGAATGTTCATGTTGCTCTTGAACAACAGAACCATAATGTGAGTTTCGTGACCACATTGAGATCAGGAAGGATGCTGCAAAACAACATTGGCACACGTATCAACGATGACACCCCGGCCGCTTCTTTTTCTTCTTCTTCTTCTGCTTCTTCGTCTTCTGAGCCTATTCTCCGTTTTTCACAAGGCTCTCCTTCCTCTTCTTCTGCTCTGAATGGACCCACTTCTCACTCCATGAAAACACCTGTTCTGGGATCCGTTCCAACTCCACAATCTCCTCCACAAGCATTAGACTCAAACAATTTTAAAAACGTCCCATTTCCAAACCGGTTGAGGTCTAATAAACAAAATCCTCAAATGGAGAAGATTCTGGAGTTATTTAAGCAGGTTAATATTAACATTCCTCTTTTAGATGCTGTCCAAAAAGTCCCGTCCTATGCGAAAATCTTAAAGGACTTGTGCACGAAAAAGAGGAAGTCTCAGGTACCCAAGAAAGTTTTCTTGGCTAGTGCTGTGAGTGATGCCCTTACCCAATCTTTACCACAAAAACGGAAGGACCCTGGCTGTCCTACGATTTCTATTACCATTGGGGATAAGAACATCAACCGTGCACTATTAGATCTTGGTGCCAGTGTTAACCTGCTTCCGTACTCAGTATACGAGCAATTAGGCGTAGGAGAGCTGAAACCCACGCACTGCACTCTCCAAATGCCGACCGATCGATCACCCATCCTAGGGGTGAGCTAGAGTATGTGTTAATCAAAGTCGGGGATTTCATATTCCCCGTTGACTTCATTGTATTAGACACACAGCCTGTAGCTAACCCCCGGAATCAAATTCCGGTGATACTCGGTCGCCCATTCCTTGCAACCTCAAATGCTGTGATCAATTGTCGCAATGGTTCGATGAACCTATCTTTTAGAAATATGACAATTGAACTCAACATTTTTAGGTTGGGGAATCAGTCCTCCGAACCTAATGCTCATATATTAGACGTTTGCTCGATACAGGAGATCACCCCTGAAGAATGTGAATTCGAGGAGTTTCTGTTCGAACACGATAACCTTGACGCCACTAGTGCGTTCCTCTTCGAACCTGCTGCTGTTTCTGCGCCCGAAAACGACTACGAGTGTTTCACATTCTCGAACGATCTTAGCTGCTCACAACCCGAGTTTGAATCCTTCGAATTTCCGGATGAGTTACCTGAACCATCCGACTCAGTCGCTTACACTCGTTTTGAACCTTTGCTGGAGTCCTTTGAGTTCGAGACCTCTGCACCAATCTTGCCTTCAATCGTTTCACCTCCGACGCTCGAACTCAAGCCTTTGCCGTCTCACCTTAAGTACGCTTACTTAGGTGAGAACGAGACCCTCCCTGTCATCATCTCGGCTTCTCTAGCTCCAGAGCAAGAGAAAGCCCTTCTCGCGGTCTTGCACAGCAACTTGCAAGCTTTTGGCTGGTCCATGGCGGACATCAAGGGGATTAGTCCCCTGATCGTTGAGCATCACATTCATCTGATGGATGATGCCAAACCAGCCCGGGATCCACAAAGACGTCTCAATCCAGTCATGAAAGAGGCTGTGAAGAAGGAGATCGTAAAATGTCTGGATAGTGGTATCATTTACCCTATCTCTGATAGCCAGTGGGTTAGCCCCATTCACGTTGTGTTAGTTATATGTATGCCCTAGAGGCCATTACTGTACATTGAATGTATATTGTAGTGGATGCTGGGACATATATAGGGAGGACTTTCTTGCTCGACATGATAGTATGCTATCTGGTTGCTCTTTACCATAACGTGTATACTGATTGTCTCTCTGTTACATGTTGGTAAAGCCCTTAGGATGTGTACTTGACTACCTGGACTATGATGCGGATCATACTAGTGGGGACATGGTAGTCCATAAGTACATCCTTCAAAGTCCCTAGTCGTGGGTGTATCGAGACGGGGCATCGATATACCAGAGTAGACTAGCGTATACCTTCTCGACCCATACAGATGGGCGATGGATGATCCCATATCCATTGGTGTTTGACATCAGAGATGATATACGGGTGCTCAGTGGAGACTGGGTACACTGGACGGACTCGCCGAGAACTCCCAGATGGTATTATACCTTACGTCAGATGGCAGTTCTCTGGTGACACTGGTACAGAGTAGTCTGTTGACCCGAGATCGTCATAGAGTCTTGTGTGGTTCCCACTGTGCTTTGATTTCCATCTTACCACATCCAAGAGGGCATACAAAATGGTGGTTTTTGGGTACAGTCCCGAGTCACATGGAGGCAATGAGCGATAGGAGGGGATTCGTCTCTCCCGGTATAGGGGGTTGATGTTGCGCTGTGTTCGATTGGCTATAACAGGAAATCCCTGGCCAGGGTTGCTGAGATTTACTGGTAAGTGTTACCAGTAGTTTCTCGAATTGTTATAGACCTCATATCGACATGACTTATCGAGCTATTAGAGTCTGACGTTTACCACCCCTAGGCGAGATATGCAACATATCAGACGATCAGACCGGACTATACGGTAAGTGTTACTGGTCGGATTCACAGGAGTGTGAGCGGGCTTGCTCGTCGATCTTCTGATCGCTCAATACCCGGGTGGCCGTTACGTTTAGCAGACCTCTTGCGGCTTGTGGGTGTTTGATATGATCATCACCTGCTGCCGGCGTATTGACGAGTCTTTAGAGTCCTACACAGAGGTTTCCTGGCTCAAGCGAAACGAAATAGGAGCGCATATGAGATATGTGCGGGACCGAGAATAATGCGAGTATGTGATACCGTATTCTATTCTCGCGATGGATGTATCGATTGGTTATATGCGATATAACCTAGTTATCGAATCAAGGATTGATTCGATAAGCCGATACATAGGATACTAGCCGGTTATATGCGATATGACCGGATCGTTAAATCAAGTGTTGATTTAATGATTTAATGCATAATTATATATTTGATATATTACTTTGCATTAACTAGTATTGGTTCATTTAAAATGGATTTTCTCACTCGGGTGTGCGCATTGCATATGCGATATGATTTTGTGCACTTGCTTGTATCATGTTTGATGATACATGCCTTATTTGTTAAGTGTATAGAATTAAACCTTGGTTAATGGAATGGTTAGGGTTTACTATTTGATTATTCATTTTTATTCATTTATTTATTCTTTTTGGAAAAGAAAAAGAGCATGATAAAATGGTGGCATTTTTGTTTTGTTCATGAAGTTTCTTGAACACTTTGACTTTGTAACCCTTTTGTCTCATGCTTAAACCTAACCACTTCATTTAACCCTAATTAGTTCTCTACACTTAACCATGGTCATGTTATGATAAGAATTGATTTCTTTTCCTTTTTGATAAGAACTTATCATAACTTTCTTCTTCTTCTTCTTCATATCTATCATGAAGAAAGCTTAGGTCATCAATGGTGATTGATGATAAAGAGTGAGAAATCCAATTCTAAATTGAACCCACTTCCTATTTCTTCATCCTCTACCTCTTGCCAAGTAGTAGAGTGTGTTTCCTTCACAAGTTTTCATGACTTGGTGAAGTTGGAGCTTGATCTAGCGATGCCTCGACGTAGATCATCTTCGGCATGGACATCGACGACCTAGCTTGCCCATTCTCCGACGAAGCCGACGCTAGAGCCCGGGAACTCATTTGGACAGCGAGGGGACTTCGTTGCGGAGCTATGGAGGTGGAGCACCGGATCTACAAAGGTTGTATTTCCGTATTCTTTATAGTTAAGTTGTTAACTAGTTTCTAGTTTCGCCTAAACTTTAGCCAACGATCCGTATTAGGGTTTCTCGGCACCTAGATTTTTTGAAATTGGCATGGTTGATGCCTTGTGAGACCTCTTGAGAGTGCCTAGGAACCCTACAGTGGTATCAGAGCTTAGCTAGATCCTTAGGCGATGCGTAGACGGAGTTTGAAACCCGATCGAACCGAAACCCCGATTCCAAAATGCTCTCTGGACTTTTTCCAAAAACTGGGATTTTTATGAATTAAAAATTGCTAAAAAATTCAGTAGGAAAAACTAAGAATTACGGTGCAAAAATTATCACATGATTCCATAAAAGTGCGGCGGAACCGCGGCATTAGCGTGCTAATGCGGCGGTTCCGCGGCCCTTTTGTCTTATCTGTCATTAATTCTTGCACAGTAACTCCTATGTTTTAGTGCTGGATTTTATGGGAATTTTTAATTTGAATTCAAGAGTTGAATTTTCTGGGGTGTTTTGGAGCGTACATGATTCGATCGGATTATCAGACTTTGTCTATGTGGCTTTCCGGATATTTTAGAATATGTTAAAAAGTTCGATCGGACATAAATACCCACTTTTTCCCCTGTCGGGAAATTTCCAATTATTGGACTTTTCCGTAGTTTAACGACGTTCTAAGTAGTGCAAGTAACGCGATGGACCCTCTAGAAGACAACAAACCTTAACTCGATTATGTGACCGTCTTGAACTGCCCTTTGAACCTTCGGGTTTGGGGCAGTACGGCGTGCCACATGTGAGGCGTTGGCTTGACCCTTCTACGGCTGGACCGTTGGTACTGAGGCACGAACTGAATATTTTTGAACTTGTTTCATGTGTTGAGCTGTTTCGGGAAAACTTGGGTGTTCGATTGTTCGATCGGAAAGTTTAACATTTTCTATTTACCCGGAATGTGATACAATACTTGGAATCCACAATCTGTTATGAGATAACTGAATGAATGTTATAAACATAGCAGTTTAGTCTCACTTGATCGGTTGCCACGGAATTTTGATGTGATCAAAAGTCCGTCGCAATCGCGTAGCGTACGCGGATACTCGCCGGTAAACTTAATAGACAGCCTCACTCCATAGCCCCGACCAAGTGACTGTAGGAGAACCCCGTCGCCGAAAGCATCCGTTTGGGTACTCGCGGCAGCGGAGTTCCGCCTTGGTGCACTTCGTTGACGGCGTCGGGGGTGCGGCCGCGTACTGAAGTTTGCGACGAGCATTCGATCAGTTTTTCGGGAATCTTGTTGAATTGCCCGACTTGATATTGAAAAGTGTTTTCGATAACGAGACTAAAATGCGGGGTTTATAATTGTTAGGCATGCGATGTCTAAGTAATTCATTTGGTCAGGCATACGATGTCTGAGGAGGTTACGGATTCCAACTATTGTAGTTTTACACTTTCTTTTCTGTGACCGTAAGTGTAATATGTGATATCGCCGGTTTCGTTGCTATATGTCAACGACAATTGGGATGCGCATATTTACTTACGTTGATGACATGTGATGTTATGTGTTGCTGGATATGTTATATTGGATTGTCGTGTTTGAATAGCCGGGGTTTTTTTTATGTGAGATGAGTGTTTTTCATTTTCATTCATGTAAAAAACTTGTATGTAATATTCTTTTATTGGGGCACTTCCAGGTTGCGGAAGATGTCACCTTTTGTATATTATTTACTTTTCCGCACTAGGATAGACCCAAGGAGGGGAACACAAGTAACCGGGTTCTGGAGTCCAGTGGGAGACCAACTCGAGGAGTCGAGTCCGGGTCTCCTAACTCTAGAATTGGTAGGGTTGCCTGCCGCTCTCGTAGGGGTCTAGGGGTGTGGGTTTGGCTATTCATCGCGACCGTGGAATCCGTGTTTTATACTGGCTCGTATTGAAAACACGGACGTCCTAGTATATCCAACATTTCATATGATTCTTCTGCTGCGATATCTGTGATGTGATCATGTGATGTTCTGTGATAGATACAGTATATAGTATATATGATATATTATATAGACGTTACTTATGTTTTGCACCCGCGCTAGCCCTGCCCCGCTCTGCCGTTAGTCACCTAACCTAACGGTGCATGAGGGGACATCGAGGCGAATGCGGATGGCATAAGTGTACGTCGTATTTATCTGTGATGTTTAGGTAACTTAATAATGGGACTTCATTAATGTGATTAATGAAATAAAAGAAACCTAAGATGTTGTATAATCAAATTTCAAAAATAAAACAGGTAGCTAGAGTTCTTTCTTTGCACAGCGGTATATACGATATATCCTACACCTCATTCGATGAGGAAAGGACCGAGATCCCTTCGCCGGGAGTGACTCCTTTAGCAATAACTGGCAGATGCTACAACCTTCGGTTTGTCTTTTGATTGCTTTTAAGTGTTTTTTCTTTGCACAGTGATATATGTGATATATCCCGCACCTCATTCGACGAGGAAAGGACCGACGATTCCTTCACCGGGAGTGACTCCTTTAGCAAAACTAGAAAAGCCTCAAAAGCACTCCATTTTTAAAATCATTTGATTCTACAACGATATCAAGTTCATTACGCAGTAGGTTTTCAGCAAAACCTGTCGTAGCCCTCCGTCATTTCAGATAAGTGCTAGTTAGTATTCGTGCTACGTTTGTTGGCCTGCGTCAAGGCGTAGTGTGCGGTAGCTAACTAGTATTTATCTGCTTATGCATATGATGCAGATTGGATTAGGGTAGTCGTGCGACTTTGTTGGCCTGCGTCAAGGGTCGTGCGGGTGGGTTTAATTCAATCAGGAAATGACGGGTTGAACTTGACTAGCGCACTATGGTTTGTTGGCCTGCGTCAAGGTCATAGGACGCTAGGGGCAAAATATTATCGGGAATTTCAAGTGTTGAAATTTGCAATGAGATTGCATACCTTCTATGAGATAGTTGGATCCCGATACCCGCTGCGAGTAAGAGTTACTCCTGGGAGAGTTTTACACATTACAATTAGCCGATCAAGTAGGTGTCTAGAAAGGTGTCAACGGGGTTACGCCTCTGGGAAAATGAGGTTTACATTAATTAGGTTCGTGCGAAAGCACGGGGGACCTCCCTCAAAGTACCAACACTGGCCTGGCTGAAAGATTGGCGAACTTGTAGTGTGTAATTAATCCCGGCTAGTCTTTCCTTTTAGGGTTTGAAGGAAGATTTGATAAAAACAGTGGGAGCCATCCTGATTAGATAAAATAAAAACCAATCTATTCTTGCAAGAGCGCACGCTGAGTGTTTTCTTCTCTCTCTCTCCAGGTAGCGACCATATCACGCCTTAATCAAGATAATAATACGGAGAATTGACCGAACCCGGTTGTTATACTGAGCCGGGGAACGTTGGTCCCGCTCCAACTTATAATTGTTATAAGACAGAGCAGGAAATTGGGGATTACCAGAATTCCCGTGCAGCCCAAACGAAGAGAGTGCATGCTGATGCATCATTTTCGGGTGTGTTCATTACAGAGAACTGTTTCTCAGTATCCTTTACGTCCTGGGTATGTGATACCAGATCAGGATCCCAGATATGTAATATGTTACATAGGGCTACAGAAAGGTAGAGAACTGAGAACGGGTGATAAGTTTCATGAGGCAGAAAACAGGGCAAGTGTTGCAGCCAAGTCTGTTGGTCACTGTCACCCTGTATTACCAATACATTGATTCTGAACGAATGTTGTTAGATACCGAACCTGATATACAAAATCATATCAGTCTCTTTATTAGTAAAGAAATGATAAAATTTTGTATTGTTGGATAATGTTTTGAACATTTCCTATATCAAAAGTTGATCGGTTCAGGCACGTTATCTAAAAGAATTAATGTTCTAAATCAAACTACAGTTCTTAGTATACGGAACACACACAAGAGGAAGAGTTCAGAAATGAACGAATTCTTCTTGAGGTATTGTAGACTAGGTCAGATCAATGCGACCCGACTGGCTGAAGTTACATTTAGATATATATTTAAATCAGTTTGAATTTACATCTTCTGAAACTTTCCAGTCATGTCACAAAGATAAGATGACCATAGCTCCGTTTATTGAAAACAGAGAAAGAGTCAATAAACTCTTGGGATGATACATGTTGATGTATGTCAAATCCCCTGTCTACATATGCCAGGACTGGTTCTTTGTACTTCGTTACATTCTCTGATAAATCTCTCAAGATTCAGACATATGTTCCTGTTGAAACACAAGTCCGAACATTTTGAGATATTCACAGAATATAAGTTAGAAGTAGAGAACCAAAATACGGGTATAACTATTATGTCCTTTAATGTGATCAAGGAGGAGAATACTTGAGCACGAAATTCTTGGACTTTTCTAAAGGAGAATGAGATTCTCTCTCGGCATTACTCCTCTGTATACACCATAGCACGATGGTATATCGGGGCGGAGCAATAATACCCTATGTGATAAGGTGTGCTCTATGATGAGTACTACTGAGTTACCTATTTCCTTTTGGGAGTTATGCGCTTGAGAAGCTGCATACCTATTTAACAGGGTTCAAATCAAATCAGTTGCTTACCACTTCATATGTGATATGGAATGGGAAGAGCCCATGTCTTAAGCTAGTTAAGATTTAGGGTTGTCCGGCCTACGTCAAAAAGCAAAATCCGGTCAAGCTCGAGGCAAGGTCTGTAATGTAGAACTGGAAAGGTTCCAGCTATACAAACTACAGCAGATGATTTGATAGAACCAAAGGATTCAATAGTAACCAACGAACCTCAGCCTCTCCGCCGATCTAGTAGGGTTCCTCACCCACCTGAGAGATACTTCTGTTTCTCTATGACAGTGGGAGCGAGGATTGCATCATGAGATGATGACCCAACTAGTTTCGAGCAGGCCATCGAGAGTAAGACTCTGTAAGAATGGCTGGATGTTTATCGATCTGAGATGGAATCCTTATACACCAACAAAGTATGGACTTTGGTTGCTATATCTGAAGGGTTAAATCCCCATCAGGAGCGAGTATATCTTGAGAAGATTACTTGGTGTAGATGGAAAAGTTGAGACTTTCAAAGCTAGACTTGTTAAAGTTTGCATCATTGACCAGGTGTGGAAAATGATGAAACCTTTTCAAGTAACTATGCTTAAGTCCATCCAGATCCTACTTGCCACGGCTACATACCATGACTACGATATCTGGCGGTTGGGTGCCATGACTGCTTTTCTAAATGATGTTTTAGAAGAGAACGTCTATAAGTACACAGCCAGAGAGCTTCGTAGACAGTGGGAGCAGCGGAAACGTGTGCAAGATGCTTTATAGGATAAAGCAGGCATCGCGGAGTTGGAACATCTGTTTTGATGAAGCGGTCAAAGAGTTTGACATCATCAAAATGGTAGATGAACCTTGTATATACAAAAAGGTAGTAGGGAGTGTGGTGACGATCCTCGTAGAGTACGTGGATGACATACTCTTGATAGGGAAGGAGTTTCCTATGCTACGCTCGATCAATCTCCGCTTATCACCATGATTCTATATAGGATCAACGTGATACCTCCTAAATCCTGGGTTTTGGATCTATGAGATAGATCTAAATAGATGTTAGGATACTCACTAGTTGTAGTGAGATGGTATCAGTTGATCCTGGGGAAAATCACTGGAAGTGTTCCAGGGTGATAAAGACGACTGAATGTCAGTCACAGGCATTATCTATACCCTAAGTAAAGGGACGGTATATTGGAAGAGTTCCAAGCTAGATACCGTGGCATACTAGACAATAAAAGCTCGATACATCGCTACTTAAGATGCTACCAAGGAGGATGTTTGGGTGTATAATGGTTCATGAGATGAACTACGTTCCAACCATTGTGAGACAATGGAGTTGTGGCTTATGCCAAGGAACGCCGGTCCCATCAGTGATCCAGATATATTCTAAGGCAGTATCACTGTCACGACCCGAAAGAGCACGTGACTGGCCCTCGAACCATATGAAGTCTATAGGACTCCATCTGATCCAAGTAAGCCAAAAGCCCAGAAATCTAAAACCATTTAAGGAGTAAATAGGGAAAATTAGTTTTAAGAGGTCAAGAAAACATGTTTGAAAATCAAGTTTTTAAATAACTAAGCCGAATATGAATTTTTTTAAAATGTGTAATTTTTCCTGAAAATTTCGGCAGAGTTTCCTTTGTAAAAACTGGCCCCGAACGGGGTACAACAAGAATAATATATATGACATGATAAAAGGCATCCCCAAGCGGGAGCTAGCTCTTCGTCAATCGACGGTCACAACCACGCAAGCAATAATAATATACAACGCCAAGGGGCGAGGATCAAAACTGAAAAGAAACTCAAAAACAGCCAGAAAACCGCAATACTACAAGCGCGACTCCAAGGTCGAAACAATACAACACTGATTTCTAAGTCTGAAACAAACTACAAGTTTTGGTTGATGGACAATTCTAGATACAATAAAAATACATGAACAATGGCGGTTCTGATACAAAGAACCCACCTAACCAAGCAAGTCACCCATAAGAAGCAGTGTGCCAGAAATGCCGCTATGGAATCTGTACGGCAAAAACCTGCAAGAACTGGGGCACAACGGGGGTGAGTTGCCAACTCATGAATAGAAAATATCTACAAGCAGAGATCGAATGCATGACCCATCCTAGGTCAATACGATCAGATATAAATAAACCTCAATATGAATAAAGCTGAAGCATGCTAAACTGGCAATGTAATCTCTATACATGAGTGTAGTGCCAAGTGCTCGTGCTAGTGCCTCAGGTAATAGCATGTCATGAATATGAGGTATAACCAATGTAATCAAATCTGCACACTCGTGGATCCCGTCCACTCGTCACCCACTGACAATAACCACCATGCATGTAAATATCAAAATCATGTGCATGGGAAATAATATGAGGATATAACCACCCGTGTCCCTCGCGACACATCAAAATCATGGAACCAGGGTGCCCAGCATCGACACCCGAAAACATCATGAAAACTGTGCCCAGCATCGGCACGTAAATCCTCATATATCGGGCTCCGTCAGTCCGGATCGGCCCGCGGGCTCTGTCTGCGGTATCGGCCCTCGGCCCCGGCAGTATGCCCAAAACATCTATCGACTCTGGTCGGTATCCTCCGGATAACCGCCAGGTCCAACCAATCACCGGTAGGTACTCGCCCGCCTCTAGGCTCAATCGGCAAAGCTCATCGATCATCTTGCCGAGGGGAACCATACCGGGTCCACCATGTACCCGTAATCGGCTCATCCACGCCTCGATTCGGGTTACACATATCGCTCTCAGCACCGAGAAAACACATGGTGGACGCACTGAAATATCATATCAAGGGTAACTGGGTTTTTAAAGAAATGACATATTCTCTTTTGAAATACCCTCGGTTCCCAAATCCAGAAATATCATAGAAACAACATATCTCAATGCGTACAGTCAAAGCATGATGTATGCGGCATGTAACAGTAAATGAAAAACACTCATATCACATAAAAAACCCCGGCTATTCAAACACGACGATCCAATATAACATATCCAGCAACACATAACATCACATGTCATCAACGTAAGTAAATATGCGCATCCCAATTGTCGTTGACATATAGCAACGAAACCGGCGATATCACATATTACGCTTACGGTCACAGAAAAGAAAGTGTAAAACTACAACAGTTGGAATCCGCAACCACCTCAGACATCGCATGCCTGACCAAATGAATTCTTTAGACATCGCAAGCCTAACAATTATAAACACCGCATTTTAGTCTCAAAATCGAAAACACTTTTCAATACCAAGTCGGGCAATTCAACAGGATTCCCGACATCTTGATCGAATACTCGTCGCAAACTCCAGTAGGCGGCCGCACCCCCGATACCGTCGACGAAGTGCACCAAGGCGGAACACCGCTACCGCGAGCACCCGAACGGATGCTTTCGGCGACGGGGTTCTCCTACAGTCACTTGGTCGGGGCTATGGAGTGAGGCTGTTTATTAAGTTTACCCGGCGAGTATCCGCGTACGCTACGTGATTGCGACGGACTTTTGATCACATCAAAATTCCGTGGCAACCGATCAAGTGAGACTAAACTGCTATGTTTATAATATTCATTCAGTTATCTCATAACTTTTTGTGAATTCCAATTATTGTATCCCATTCCAGATAAATAGAAAATGTTAAACTTTCCGATCGAACAACCGAACACCCAAGTTTTCCCGATACAGATCAACACATGAAATAAGTCTAACAACATTCAGTTCGTGCCTCAGTACCAACGGTCCAGCCGTAGAAGGGTCAAGCCAACGCCTCACATGTGGCACGCCGTACTGCCCCAAACCCGAAGGTTCAAAGGGCAGTTCAAGACGGTCACATAATCGAGTTAAGGTTTGTTGTCTTCTAGAGGGTCCATTGCGTTACTTGCACTACTTAGAACGTCGTTAAACTACGGAAAAATCCAACACTTGGAAATTTCCCGACAGGGGAAAAGTTGGGTATTTATATCCGGTCGAACTTTTTAACATATTCTAAAATTTATCCGGAAAGCCACACAGACAAAATTTGATACTCCGATCGATTCACCGAATCCCCAAATCAATCCCAGAAAATTCAACTCTTGAATTAATATTAAAAATTCCCAGAAAATCCAGCATAATTTAATAAGAGTTACTGTGCAAATTATATTAAATAAAATGGCCGTACGGCCGCGGAACCGCCGCACGAGCCATGCTCGTGCCGCGGATCCGCGGCAGTTCAATGGATTTAGGAACTCGAATTTCACAGGAACTCTTAAAATCACCTGCTGAATTTTCTGCATATTTTTAATGTCGAAAAACTCACTGTTTTCAAAAAAGGACAGAGAGCATGGAAATTTTGGGTTTCGGGTTCGTTCGGACTTCAAATTACGTCTAGACTTCGCCTAAGGCTCTAGCTAGGCTCTGATACCACTGTAGGGTTCCTAGGCACCCTAATGATGTCTCACAAGGCATCGATCATGCCAAATTAAAATTTTAACGGTGCCGAGAAACCCGACTACGGATCGTCGGCTAGAAATCTAGGCGAAAAACAATCTAGTTAACACTTAACTATAAGAATCGGAAATACAACCTTTGTAGATCCGGTGCTCCACCTCCATAGCTCCACAACGAAGTCGTCTCCGTTGTCCAAAAGGAATCCGGGCTCTAGAGTCGGCTTCGTCGGAGAAAAAGCGAGCTAGGTCGTCGATGTCCATGCCGAAGATGATCTACGTCGAAGCATCGCTAGATCAAGCTCCACCTTCACCAAGTCTTGAAAACTTGTGAAGGAAACACACTCTACTACTTGGCAAGAGGTAGAGGATGAAGAAATAGGAAGTGGGTAGACTTTAGAATTGGATTTCTCACACTTATGCTCAAATTGCCATTGTTGAAGCAAGCTTTCTTCTTGAAGAAGAAGAAGAAGATGATAAATGTTATGATAAGTTAATTCAAAATAGAAAATAAATCGAACACTTATCATGTGGCAACCATGGTCAAGTGTAGAGAATAAATCATGGTTAGAAGGAGTGGTTAGGGTTAAGCATGAAGACAAAATGGTCACTAAGTCAAAACTTCATGAACTTTCAATGTAAAACAAAACTAGCAACCATTTTCTTTTCTTTTGCCATTTCTTTTCCAAAATAAAATAAATGCAATAAAAAAATAAATGAAAAAGAAAACCCTAACCAATATACAACCATGGTTTAATCTTTACACAAACCCTAAAGAGCATGTATCATCAAACATGATACAATCAAGTGCACAAAAAGTATATCACATATACAATGTGCACATCTGAGCGAGAAAATCCATCTTAAGTAAACCGATACTAGTTGATGCAAAGTAATATATCAAATATATAAATATGCATCAAATCATTAAATCAACACTTGATTCAATGATCCGGTCATGTCGCACACAACCGACTAGTATACAATGTATCGGCTTATCGAATCAACGCTTGAATCGATAACTAGGTTATATCGCATACAACCATTCGATACATTCGTCGCGAGAATGAAATACGGTATCACATACACGCATTATTCTCGGTCCCGCACATATCTCATATGCGCTCCTATTTCGTTTCGCTTGAACCAGGAAACTTCTGTGTAGGACTCTAAAGACTCGTCAATACGCCGGCAGCAGGTGATGATCATATCAATCACCCACAAGCCGCAAGCGGTCTGCTAAACGTAACGGCCATCCGGGTATTGAGCGATCTGAAGATCGACGAGCAAGCCCGCTCACACTCCAGTGAATCCAACCAGTAACACTACCGTACAGTCCGGTATGATCGTCTTATATGTCGCATATCTCGCCTAGGGGTGGTAAACGTCAGACCCCAATAGCTCGATAAGTCGTGTCGATATGAGGTCTATAACTGTTCGAGAAACTACTGGTAACACTTACCAGTAAATCTCAGCAACCCTGGCCAGGGATTTCCTGTTATAGCCAATCGAACACAGCGCAACATCAACCCCCTATACCGGGAGAGACGAATCCCCTCCTATCGCTCATTGCCTCCATGTGACTCGGGACTGTACCCAAAAACCACCGTTTTGCACGCCCTCTTGGATGTGGTAAGATGGAAATCAAAGCACAGTGGGAACTACACAAGACTCTATGACGATCTCGGGTCAACAGACTACTCTGTACCAGTGTCACCAGAGAACTGCCATCTGACATGAGGTATAATACCATCTGGGAGTTCTCGGCGAGTCCGTCCAGTGTACCCAGTCTCTACTGAGCACCCGTATATCATCTCTGATATCAAACACCAATGGATATGGGATCATCCATCGCCCATCTGTATGGGTCGAGAAGGTATACGCTAGTCTACTCTGGTATATCGATGCCCCGTCTCGATACACCCTCGACTAGGGACTTTGAAGGATGTACTTATGGACTACCATGTCCCCACTAGTATGATCCACATCATAGTCCAGGTAGTCAAGCACACATCCTAAGGGCTTTACCAACATGTAACAGAGAGACAATCAATATACACGTTAAGGTAAAGAGCAACCAGATAGCATACTATCATGTCGAGCAAGAAAGTCCTCCCTATATACGTCCCAGCATCCACTACAATATACATCCTATGTACAGTAATGGCCTCTAGGGCATACATATAACTAACACCTCTCCAGTGGGCGAGAAGTCCTACCAGACCTACGGAGTGGCCGAGGTTCTTCAGTTTCTGTTGCAACAGCCGGTTCAACCAAATCGTCATTTGTAGTTTGTGTCTCTAGAACCTCTTCTAGATCCACCACCTTGCCATCATCTTTATCTGTGAAAAACTCTTTTTCCAAGAATGTGGCATATTGAGAAACAAACACCTTTTGTTCCTCTTTGTGGTAGAATAGATATCCATAAGAATTCTTTGGATATCCCACAAAGTTACACATGACTGACCGTGTCTCGAGTTTGTCCGGGTTCTGCTTTTTAACATAGGCCGGGCAACCCCAAATCATAATTCTCTTAAGAGATGGTCTCTTCCCATGCCATATCTCATATGGCGTGGTAGACACGGCTTTGGTTGGAACCCTGTTTAGCAGAAATGCTGCAGTTTCCAATGCATGCCCCCAAAACGAGACTGGTAACTCAGCGTCACTCATCATGGACCGGACCATATCTAATAGGGTCCTATTCCGTCGTTCTGACACACCGTTGTGTTGTGGTGTGTAAGGAGGAGTGAGCTGAGAGAGAATCCCATTCTCTTTTAGGAAGTTTGCAAATTCTGTACTGAGATACTCACCACCTCGATCTGATCGAAGCATTTTGATACTCAAGCCGGTTTGTTTTTCTACTTCTTGTTTATATTCAATGAATTTTTCGAAAGCTTCGGACTTGTGCTTTTATAAAAATACATGACCGAGTCTTGAGAAATCGTCAGTGAATGTAATGAAGTATGAAAAACCGTCTCTAGCCTGTGTAGACATTGACCCACATACATCACTATGTATGAGGCCTAGGAGCTGAGTAGCTCTTTCTCCGTGTCCGGTAAATGGAGTTTTGGTTTACCCTTGATACAAGACTGGCAAGTCGCATAAGATTTATATTCAAAAGAGTTTAAATGTCCATCTTTGTGTAACTTGTTCAGTCTTGTTTCGTTAATTTGACCAGGTCTACAGTGCCAAAGAAAAGCTTCAATTAATTCTGAAAGTTTTCTTTTATTAGTGTGTAGTATACTGAAAACTGTGTGTTGATTTAGGACATATATTCCATTATTAAGTGTACCAGACCCAACCAACATTTGATTCAGATGAATGTTCATAACATTGTTCTGCAATACAAAATTATATCCTTCATTGTCCAACAAAGAAACGGATATTATATTACATAGCATACTTGGTACAAAATAACATGGATTCAAAACCAAAATACATCCAGATGGCAACCCCAAGTGATACTCTCCCACTGCGACTGTATGTACATTGGAACCATTTCCAACGCGGAGAGTATGGTCACCTGTCTTCAAAACCTTGCTATTTCTCAGCCCCTGCATAGAATTGCAAATATGAGAACCTGAACCGGTATCCAATACCCAGGAAGCAGAGTTTATTGAAAAACAGTTTTCTGTCACAAACGCACCTGAAGCAGAAACATCACCATGCTTCTTCTTGAGACTTAAGTACTCCGTGCAGTTGCGCTTCCAATGTCCTGTCTTGTGGCAATGAAAACATTTGCCCTTTCCCGAGTCTCCAGTCTTGGACTTTCCCTTTCCCTTCACCTTTTTAACTCCACCTTTAGGATTGGTGGGCTTCTTCTTTTTCTTTCCCTTGGCCTTAGCTTTCGGGCGAGAAGAAGAAGATTGTCCAATAGTCATAACGGGAGTTCTTGCTGACTTCATAGTGCTCTCTGCACTCCTTAACATATTAAGGAGTTCAGGGAGTTCCTTCTCCATGCCATGCATGTTGAAGTTCACTATGAACTGAGCAAAGGTGGAGGGAAGGGACTGCAGAATAATATCTGTATATTGTTCATTGTCCATCGTCCATCCAAGGTCCTCAAGCTCTTCTATAAGAGCTATCATCTTCAGAACATGGTCTCCTACTGGTGTGCCATGGGCCATTCGCATCTGAAACAATTTCTTTGATGCTTCGTATCGTAATACGCGGGATTGCTCTCCATACAACTCTTTTGTATGAAGCAATATACCGTGAATGTCCATGTCCTCGTGCTGCTTTTGATGTGTGTTGTCCATCGATGCAAGCACGAGGCATTTGGCCGTGGCACAGTCAGCGTCCTATGTCTTGCGGACTTCAATATCCGCAACAGAAGATTTTTGACCTGGGACGGGCGGGGCTGAAGCCGTGAGGACATATGATACTTTATCATAAGTCAAGGCGATTTTCAGATTCTTCAGCCAGTCTTTATAGTTGGTCCCATTCAGTTTGTTTTTATCTAGTAAAAGCTTGAGTCCTGTCATGGGTATCTGCCATTAAGAGAGAGAAAAGAATACACTCAGCGAAAGCTCTTGCATAGATCAGATTGGTTATTATTATCTTGTCTAATCGATGTTTCCCACTGCTTTTATCGAGTTTTCCTTTCAAACCTTAAAAAGAAAAACTAGCCAGGATTAATTACAGTCTACAACTTCGCTAACCGTTCAGCCAGGCCAGTGTCGGTACTTGAGGGAGGTTCCCCGTGCTTTCGCGCGGACCTAATTAGAGTAAACCTCATTTTCCCAGAGGCGGAGCCCCGTTAACACCTTTCTAGACACCTAATGAGTTAGCTAATTGTAAACTGTAAAACTCTCCTAGGAGCAACTATTGCTCACAGTGGGATCGGGATCCAACCATCATATGGAAGGTATGCAATCTCATTGGAAATTTCAACTATTGAAATTCCCGATGTTGTTTTTACCCCTAGTACTTATGACCTTAACTAAGGTCAACAAATCATAAGTACCAGTCAAGTTCTACCCGTCATTTCTTGATTAATTAGACCCACTCATATAACCCTTAACTATGGTCAACAAAGTCATAAGAATGTCCAAATTAATCTGCATCATATGCAATGTAGGAAGACATCACTTAGCTACCGTACACTACGCCTTAACTATGGTCAACAAACGTAGCACGAATACTAAGTACTCTACTTCCTAAAATGACGGAGGGTTGCGGATGATTTTTAAGAAAATCTTTAACGCTTTGAACTTGATATCGTTGTAGAATCAAATGGTTTTCAAAAGGAGTGGCTTAAGCTCCGCAGTTTTGAAATATAGCTTTTTCATAAATAGCCGAGTGGTTTTTAAATCCGATTCTAGAACATCTTTTTAGGTTTATTTTCTTTACATTAATCACATTAATGTAATCCCATCATTTAAGTCCTTAAGCCAATCACAGAAAAGAAACGAAAATAACACGTACGCTTATGCCATCCGCATTCGCCGCAATGTTCCGTTATGCACCGTTAGGTTACTTAACTAACGGCATACCGGGATGGGACTAGCGCGGGTGTAAAACATAAGCAACGTCTACTATATATCATATATATAATATGTCATTCGTCTCAGATATCACAGAACACAGGCAGCAGAAACATAGATATAAAGTGGGATATATTAGGACGTCCGTATTTAGTATTTAGCCAGAATAGAAAATACGGATTCCACAGTCGCGATGAATAGCCAAGCCCACACCCTGGACCCCTACGAGAGCGGCAAGTGACCCTACCAATTCTGGAGTTTAGGAGACCCGGTCTCGACTCCTCGAGATGGCCTCCCATTGAACCCCAGAACCCGGTCACCTGTTCTCCCCTCCTTGGGTCTATCCTAATGCGGAAAAGTAAATAATATACAACACTGGTGACACAACCTCAACCTGGAAGTGCCCCAAATAAAAGAATATTACATTACATTTGAATTTACATGAATAAAAATATAAAACTCTCATCTCACATAAAAAAACCCCGGCTATTCAATCGCGACAATCCTGCACATCATATCTCAGCAACACATAATATCTCATATCATCAACGTAAGTAAGTATGCATACCCCAATTGTCGTTGATGTATAGCAACGAGACCGGCGATATCATACATACTACACTTACGGTCACAGAAAAGAAAGTGTAAAACTACAATATTTGGAATCCACATTCTCTTTAGACATCATAAATGCGAAATATCACATATTTCGTATTTCATGCCTAAACTATATGAATTCCACATATTGTATCAGAATCCAGATAAACAGACGGTATTAAAGTTTTCGAACGAACTATCAAGTACCCAAGATTCACTAAAGCTCAACACTTGAGCAGGGTTCAAAAATCCGAAGTGTGACACAGTGGTAGCGGTCCAGCCGTAGAAGGGTCAAGCCAACGCCTCACATGTGGCACGCCGTACTGCCCCAAACCCTAAGGTTCAAAGGGCAGTTCAAGACGGTCACATAATCGAGTTAAGGTTTGTTGTCTTCTAGAGGGTCCACCACAAAAAGACTTGCACGTATCTCCAAAGTATTTAAACCCCGTGAATAGTGAGCAAATGACACTCATTCAAACACTTCAATACTCTCTAATTTACCCGGAAAAACTACGAAATGAAAATACCGATCGAATCTTTGCGTCCAAAACCATCTCCCGAAAATGCAGTACTATATTCAGATTAAACATACCTAAAACACTGTACAAGAAGAAATAAGAATTATAGTGCAATTTTGGGTACTTGATAGTTTCTCAAGGTCATAAGAAGAAATAAGAATTATAATCCGCGGCCTAAGCAAGGAATTGCCGCGGTTCCGCGGCCATATGAACTGTTCATGTCATCGTATTTCACCATAATTCTTAGTTTTCCCTGCTGTATTTTTTAAGTATTTTTAATTCTGAAAAACATCAGATTTTAAAATTTGTCCAGAGAGGGTCCAAAAACGTCGTATTTTTGTCCGATCGGGATTTTTACTTCGTAAAAGCGTCGCCTAATGTTCTAGGTCGGCTCTGATACCAATGAATGGTTTGCCTAGCACCCTATAATGACTTTTTAAGCATCACATGTCCCAAAGTTTGGATTTTGATGGTGCTAAACAAGCATGCAAAGGAATCGATCCTAGAAAATTAGGGTTATGAAACTTTAAAGCGAACAAAACTAGGGTTTCGAGAATACAACCTTTGTAGCTCCCTTTCGCTGGACTCCTTGGTGTCTTGGGAGTTAGAAGAAGGTCCTCTTGAAGTCCTCTCACGTCCACGACGATCCACCTGGAGTTCCCCGTCCAAGCTCGCAACATCGTAAAACCGAAGAGAACACTCTAAACAAGTTGGCTAAACTTGTGTAGAATGAAGTTGTGGTTAAGATTCTCACTTCAAAACCCTCTCTTTATGTGTGTATTACTCACTCGAAGAAACTAGAGAGCAAATATGAAGGAGGAAGAAGATGGTGGCAATATTTTAACAAGAGGTGAAAATATGATAAGCATAAGAAATGAAATGAAATATATCCTTTTATATTTTATTCCTTCTCACTTCAAACCATGGTTAAATCTCTTGGTTGGTATTTAATTAGGGTTTAAACCATGTAAGGAAAGGTTAATCTAAGGTTAAGGGTAGGTGAGAATGGTTAGGTTAAGGAAGAGTGTAGAAGCAAGTGAAGATTATCCTTTCCTTTTTCCATTTAGTTTTAAACCTTAAATCAAATAAAATACAAAAGATTCATCCATGGTGTGAGTCTCATATTGCTACCATTTCCATGTGTAAACAACCATGATAGATGGGTGTATGTATGTATGTGTGTATGCACATCCATATGTGCATGAAACTAGCAAGAAAGAAAGAAAGAAAAAACATACATGCATGCACACATCCATCATCCAAGAAAAGGTTTTAAGTGAGAAAACTAATGGTTAAATGATAAATCAACACTTGATTTATCAATCCGGCCATATCACATATGACCCCACCAAAAGCAAGCCGCCCGATCAATGTACGGTATCATATACGTGCATTTTAATCGGGTCCATGCGCATATCGCATGCACGCACCACAACGTTTCGCCTGGACTAGGTAACTCCTGTGTAGGACTCTAAGACTCGTCAATACACCGGCAGAGGGTGATGATCATATCAGGTACGCTCAAGCCGCAAGCGGTCAGCTAAACGTAACGGCCATCCGGGTATTGAGCGATCAGAAGAAAACAAGCGAACCTGCTACAACTCCCGTCGAGCCAACCGTTAAGAGTGCCGTACAGTTCGGTCTCTTCGTCAGATATGCTGCATATTGAGCCTAGGGATGGTCACGTCGACCCTAATAACTCAATAAGTCATGCCAGTGAATGGTCTATAACAGATCGAGAAACTACTGATAACACTTATCAGCAAATCTCAGCAGCCCTGGCCAGGGACTTACTGATATAACCAGTCGGGCACAGTACAGCATCAACTCCTAATACCGGGAGAGACGGAACCCCTCCTATCGCTCATTGCCTTCGCGTGTCTCGGGACTGTACCCAACGGCCACCTGTTTGCACGACTCAGTAGAGCCGTGGTAGGGTGGCAATCAAAGTACAGTGGGAGAACACACAAGACTCCATGACGATCTCGGGTCTACAGACTAACCTGTACCAGTGTCACCTGAGAACTGCTATCCGACGATAGATATAATCCATATAGGAGTTCTCAGTGAGTCCGTCCAGTGTACCCAGTCACCACTGAGCACCGGTATATGATCTTGATGTCAAACATCGATGAATGTGGGAACATCCATCGCCCATCGCATGGGTCTAGTTGTTAGTGTATATGCCCTAGAGGCCATTACTGTATCATACTAGTTTGTATATTACTTGATGGAAGCTTGGGATATTCACCTTGTATAAACAATCTTGCTCAATATAGTAGTATGCTACTTGGTTTGTTTCTACTTCAATGTGTACTTGTGTTTATTTCAGTATATCACTTATACGCATTAGTGGAGCCTTTAGGATCTTTGCTTGATTACCAGCGTTGTGATGGCAGTCACACTAGTGGGGGCTGGGTAATCTATAGGCACATCCTTATACAGGTCCCTAGTCGTAGGACTATCGAGACAGGGCATCGATACTCCGGAGTAGACTAGCGTATGCGCTTCTCATCCCAGTATGGGAGATGGTCTGTCCCACAGCCATCAGTACGTCGTACTGGAGATAGTATACGGGTGCTCGTTGGGTTACGAGTACACTGGACAGGACTCGTCGGGAACTGAAAGGTTGGTATTATACCTATCGTCAGTTATCAGTTCCCAGGTGACATGAGTACAGCTTAGTCCGCTGACTTGATACTGGCACTTCGCCTCGAGTGTATTCCCACTGCATTTTGATCACTACCCTACCACGGCTCAAAGGAGTCGTGCAAACAGGTGGTGATTGGGTGCAGTCCCGAAGCACTTGGAGGCAGTGACGGTTAGACAGGATTCGTCTCTCCCGGTATTGGGGGTTGACATCGCGCTGTGTCTAGGAGAGCCATTACACGAGTAGTCCCTGGCCAGGGCAAGCGAGATATACTGGTAGGTTTCCAGTGTTATCTCAGGGTGTTTTGGGCTTCACTCCGACACGACTTGTACCGCTATTGGGGGACTGACGTTTTACCGCCCCCTAGGCCCGACATGCGATGTATCAGACGAACAGACCGGACTGTACGGAGAATGTCACATTCAGACTCAATAGGAGTTCAGATGGGGTTTCACCTCGTCAGCCTTCTTGTCGACATCTACCTGGGGACCGTTACGACAGCTAGTGCCACTTGCGGTCTGTGGTTAAACCCACTGCCAGCGTAGTGTCGAGTCTTTAGAGTCCCACACAGAGGGTATTCGCCTCTGAGCAAAACAGAGTAGAGGTCGCATGGTTTTGCGACAGGGTTCGTTCTCATCCGCGCACTTCTGCACGTTTAGAGTCCGGACGGATATTACTGGCTGGCTCTGGTTTGAGTCAGATACTGGTATATGTTTTTGGGGTTGCTTTTATCTCCGTATTCATGTTCCTCGGAATAAGGATGCAGGTGTGTATGCACGGTTATTTGAGGAAGAGGAAGATGACTTTCATTAGGGTTTCAGAACGGGTGCGTATACACAGTTGACAGTCGTCTTTTTCCAAACCCTAATGGATTTGTATTATATCAATTAATAATATATAATAAAATGAAATTGTGTCATGGTTGGTTTTTGTTGACTTGTTGACCATGGTTGACTTGTTGACCATGGTTGAAGTTTTGACCATCATCATTACAAAAGAAAGATGCTCTTTGATTCTAGAAAATTCATTTAATGTTTGAAATGATAATGGTCATTCTAAAACTTTCCATCAACCTTTTCATTTTCATTATTATTATTGATAATTCTTTTTCTTTTGCATTATGGTTGCTAGAAAGAAAAAGGATAGCTCATTCTATCATAACCTCTCTCTCTCCTCATTTTCATCTTCTTCTTCCTCTAGCAAAGAGAAACCTTCTCATGTGTTGAGAATCCTTCTCTTTAAAAAGAAAAGCAAACCCTAGTTACTCTCTACTCATTCTAGGTTCAAGGTTTAGCAAGCCGGAAACCCTAGTTCACTCAAAGATCGAGGAAGAGCCCAAAGGTCGAACCTTCGAGGTGGATCCATCTTCGACGGGAGAAGGCGACGAAAAGAGAACCATCAACCTCTACAAGATTTCAAGAAGAAGGAGTTCAAGTTTAGGTATAACCTTCATCCGAGTAGCTAACTCCTTTTAGCGTTTATGCTAGTTTAGTTTAGACACGATCCCGACCTTGTTTAGTCCATGTTGCCTCTTGCGATAAAAATTTGTTTTTTATACCGTTTCCGCCTCCCTGTAAGCACCGGGGGTCGCAATATGGACTTACAGTGGTATCAGAGCCTAACTAAACTTAAACTAGCTTGGTAGCGAAGTGTATGGAAGTTCGAAACCGAAAAATCACAAAACCGGAAAAACCAAAACCCTAAGTTTCTGTTGGATTTTTTTTCTGCTCTAAATGAAAAACTTTATACTCCAAAAATCGGCTCAGGGTTTTGTGTGAACACCCAAGAAAAACGATGCAGTGATTCGTTCAAACCGCCGCGCTTCCGCCGCACGAGGTAGGCATGTGCCGCGGAAGCGCCGCGGTTTGTCGTCTTCTGTGCATCGTTTTTCGTGCAGTGTGTGTCTGTGTTGGTTTTGGGATTTTTAAAATATATTATATGTGGCCAGATTTTCCAGAACTGAAATTCACTTTTGGGGTCCTATAATTCCGTATTTTTCCGAACTTCACTGCACTTTGGCTATGTTGGTTATATCTGTGATGCTTGCATGTATTGAACGTCGGCTAATCGCTATAAGTCGATTAGTCGGGGTTATATATGATCTGTGTTTGATATTGGATTGTGTATATGAATCTGTTGGACTGTCGCGGGTGAATAGCCGGGGTGGATGTGAGATGAGCTTTTGTTTTTCTTTCATTCATTGTAAATGTAAATTGATGTAATTATATTATTTGTTTGGCCGCACAACCGGGTCGGGGTTGTAGCCGTCATTGTATAATTCTTTTTACTGTTTTTTCTCCTAGGATAGACCCATGGAGGGGGTGCACAAACTGCCGAGTACTTGGCGGGTAGTTTGCCGCACCCGTAGGGGTCTTGGGTGGGGTATTTGGCTATTCACCGTGACCGTGTAATCCGCTTTTCATTGCAGGCTCGAAAGGATTGCGGATTGCTAGTATATCCAATGTATTCATCTGTGATCTGTAATGTCTATCATTGCTTTCTATTTAGGCGTTGCTTATGTTTTACAGCCGCGCTAGCCCAGCCCCCGCTCTGTCGTTAGTTAAGTAACCTAACGAGTGATGACGGGACCCCGTGGCGAATGCGAATGGCATAAGCGTACGTCATATTTTGGTTGTTTTCTGCAATGGTAGGAATTAAATGATGGGACGCATTAAAAGAACTAATGCAAGAATATCACGCATTAAAAGAACTAATGCAAGATAATAAACCAAGTTAAAGTCGTTGGAACACTTTCGAAAAACCACTCGGTTCTTTTCAAAACTAACTTTTAAATGCGGAGCTTGAGCCACTCCTTCTAAAAGCTATCTCGTTCCAATCGATTATATCAAGTTCACTACGTTCACGGTTTCGCCAAAACCATTCGTAGCCCTCCGTCGTTTCGTATGAAAATTCAATAGTATTCAAGCTATGTTTGTTGACCTTCGTCAAGACATAGAGATTGGTAGCTATTGGGTGTTCATATGTAGCATAGATAGATGCGTTGGTTTGGGACAGTCGTATTGCCTTGTTGACCTTCGTCAAGGGTATATACGGGTGGGTTCAAATTAACCTGGATAATGACGGGAAGAACTTGACATGTGACTTATGATTTGTTGACCTTCGTCAAGGTCATAAGAGCATGGGGCAAAAATCCACATCGGGAGTTTCATAAGTACTGAAACTTGCTAGATTTGCATACCATTTGGAGTGTGATGATTATGGTAGGATTCCTTCATTTTCGTCACGCGATGATATTTGGATCCCGATCCTACTGTGAGTATATGCTACTCCTCGGGAAATTTCTCACTAAACGATCAATGCTATAAACCTAGTAGGTGCCTAGAAAGGTGTTAGCGGGGCTACGCCCCCAGGGAAAAGAGGTTCTTAAATTAAGGAACTTCGCGAAAGCGTTGGAAAACCTCCCTCGAAGTACCGACACTGGCCTGGCTGAACGGTTAAGCAAGTATTGTACGGTGGGATTAATCCCGGCTAATTCTTCCTTTGTGGTTTGAGGAGGGATTCGAGAGACAGTGGGAGCCATCCTGTTTAGACAAATTAAAAACCATTCTAAACTTGCAAGAGCATCGTGCTAAGTGTTTCTTCTCTCCCCCTGCAGCGACCAAATCGAAATGACTGGACTTAAGTTACTTCTAGATAAAAACATACTGACAGGGCCAAACTACAAAGATTGGCTCAGGAATGTCAAATTGGCAATCTCTTACGACAAGCTGGGGTATCTTCTTACCACCAAAGCTCCCCCCGTCCCAGGTCCCACCTCCAGCGTCGCGGATAAGGAAATCCGTAAGACTTGGGAGATTGACAGCGCGAAGGCCAGATGCCTCGTACTTGCCTCGATGGATAACGAACATCAGAGGAGGCACGAGAATATGGATTTGGAATCCATATTTCTTCATACAAAAGAACTGTATGGAGAGCAGTCTCGTATCGCAAGATACGAAGTGTCGAAGAAGTTATTTTCGACAAAGTTGGCCGTCGGATCATCGGTAGCGGACCACGTGCTTAAGATGATTGGCTACACTGAGGAGCTCGCGGAACTTGGGACCACGTTGGATAGTGAACTCTATACGGATATAATTCTCCAGTCCCTTCCATCCACTTACGCCCAGTTCATACTGAATTTCAACTTGCAAGAAAAGGAAGTTGAACTTTCAGAACTCCTCAACCTGCTGAGGAGCGCAGAGGGCACCCTACAGAAAGGTAGGGATACACCCGCTTTGTTTGTAGGAGGATCTTCTTCCTCTAGGTCCAAGGCGAAAGCCAAGGGAAAGAGGAAGAAAGCCCCCGCCAAACCAAGAGGCGGTGTTAGTAAAGTGGGTACGAAGGGAAAGGAAAAGGCAATAAAGATTGCGGGGAAGCTTGTTGGTAAAGAGGAATGCTTCTATTGTCACAAGAGTGGACACTGGAAGAAAGATTGCAGGGCTTGGAAAGCCAGGACACAGGAACTGAAGCAGGTTGCGGCTTCAGCTTCAGGTGTGTATGTTATTGAAAACTGTCTTTCTATAAACTCTACTTCCTGGGTATTGGATACCGGATCAGGATCTCATATCTGTAATTCTTTGCAGGCGTTGAGAAACCGTAGGTTTTTGAAAGCAGGTGACATGACCCTCAGAGTTGCGAATGGAGCTAGCATGGATGCTAAAGCCGTGGGGGACTATCACCTGGGAATGTCAGATGGACATGTTTTGGTTTTGCGTAATTGCTTTTTTGTACCCAACGCAACTTGTAATATCATTTCTGTATCTTTGGTTTCTAAAGAAGGTTATGAATTTGCGTTTGTAAGTAATGTTGTAAACATTCACCTTAATCAAGTTCTGATTGGGTCAGGTACACTGAGCAATGGTATATACGTATTAAACCAACCACAGATTTTTAATGTCCAGAATACACACAAAAGAAAGTCTCCAGATATCAATCAGGCTTTCTTATGGCATTGTAGACTGGGTCACATCAATGAGACACGGTTGACTAAGTTACATAAAGAAGGATACTTGGATCCGTTCGAGTATCAGTCTTATGCCACTTGTGAATCTTGTCTCATGGGAAAGATGACAAAGACTTCGTTCACTGGACACGGAGAAAGAGCGAGCGAGCTCTTGGGACTCATACACAGTGACGTGTGTGGTCCAATGTCTACACATGCGCGAAGCGGTTATTCATACTTCATCACTTTCACAGACGATTTCTCTAGGTATGGACATGTCTTCTTAATGAAGCACAAATCCGAGGCCTTTGAGAAATTTCGGGATTATAAGAATGAAGTTGAAAAACAAACAGGCAAAAGTATTAAAATCCTAAGATCGGATCGAGGTGGTGAATACTTGAGTGCCGAGTTCCTGGACTATTTAAAAGAGAATGGAATTCTCTCTCAGCGTACTCCTCCATACACTCCGCAACATAACGGTGTATCGGAAAGAAGGAATCGAACCCTATTGGATATGGTTCGTTCCATGATGAGTAAGGCTGAGTTACCGCGATCTTTCTGGGGCTATGCACTAGAAGCAGCTGCATACCTCTTGAACAAGGCTCCTACCAAGACTGTGCCTACCACTCCATATCAGATGCGGAGTGGGAAGAAACCCTGTCTTAAGTACCTTAAGATATGGGGATGTCCAGCTTTTGTAAAAAAGCAGCATGCGGACAAGCTCGAGGCACGTTCAGTACAGTGTAAGTTTGTGGGATACCCAAAGAACTCCAGGGGGTATCTGTTCTATTCCGCTGAGGAACAAAAGGTTTTTGTTTCTCAACATGCCCGCTTCTTGGAAACTGAGTTTTTGGAAACCCAGATAAGTGGGGACGCAATAGAACTGGAAGAGATTCCAGAACCACAAGCTATTACTGAAAACTTGGAAGAGCCAGTAGGTTCAAAAGAACAGGACATTCCTGTGCCGCTCCGCAGAAGTAGTAGGCAGTCTCATCCGCCCGAGAGATACTTCGGTTTTCTCATAGACGGGGATAGAGAGGATTGCATCATAGACTATGATGAGCCTACTAGCTTCCAGCAGGCCGTTCAGAGCGTTGACTCGGTAAAATAGCTGGATGCAATGCGGACCGAAATGGGGTCCATGTACACCAACAAAGTATGGACATTGGACATTGCTCCAGACGGGGTAAAACCCGTAGGATGCAAGTGGATCTTCAAAAGGAAGATTGGTGTAGATGGACTGGTTGAAACCTATAAAGCTAGACTTGTAGCAAAGGGTTTCCGTCAAAGACCTGGCTTGGACTATGACGAAACCTTTTCTCCAGTGGCTATGCTGAAATCCATTCGGATCCTTCTTGCCATTGCTGCCTTCCACGATTATGAGATTTGGCAGATGGACGTAAAAACCGCTTTTCTAAATGGAAATTTAGAGGAGTGTGTCTATATGGATCAGCCAGAGGGTTTCATTCAGAGTGGGAGCAGCGGAAAGGTGTGCAAGTTGCTTAAGTCCATCTATGGACTAAAGCAGGCATCGCGGAGTTGGAACATCTGTTTTGATGAGACGGTCAAGGAATTTGACTTTATCAAAAATCCAGATGAACCGTGCATCTATAGTAGATTTGTAGTGAGAACTATGGTATTCCTTGTTTTATACGTGGATGACATTCTCTTAATAGGAAATGACATTCCTATGCTACAATCTGTCAAGGGTTTCTTGTCACACAGGTTCTCCATGAAAGACCTGGGTGATGCCTCTTACATCCTGGGGATCCGGATCCATCGTGATAGATCCAAGAGGATATTAGGACTTTCACAGTCCAGGTACATCGACACCGTACTGAAAAGATTCAGTATGGAAGATTCCAAGCGCGGTAACCTACCGGCTTGTCACGGGATCACCCTCTCTAAAGAGATGTCTCCCAAGACTGATTTGGAGAGGGATCGCATGTCTATTATACCCTACGCTTCTGCGGTAGGCTCTATAATGTATGCGATGTTGTGTACCAGACCGGATGTAGCTTATGCACTGAGTGTAGTAAGACGGTATCAGTCAAACCCTGGGGAGAAACATTGGATAGCAGTAATGAACATTCTCAAGTACCTGAGAAGGACTAAGGAGATGTTCTTGGTGTATGGCAGAAAAGACCTCCAGATTGAGGCCTTTGCTGACTCCAGCTTCCAGAGTGACAAGGATGATTCCAAGTCCATGTCGGGTTTTGTCTTTACCCTCAATGGACGGGCGGTGTGTTGGAAGAGTTCCAAACAGGAAACCGTTGCAGACTCGACTATGGAAGCGGAATACATCGCTGCATCTGATGCCGCAAAAGAAGCTGTCTGGATGAGGAAGTTCTTAAAAGAACTTCAGGTGGTTCCGTCCATTGTTGACCCAGTACCTTTGTATTGCGACAACAACGGGGCTATAGCTTTAGCAAAGGAACCCAGGTCCCATCAGAGATCCAGGCACATCTTGAGGCGGTATCACCTGATCAGGGAGATCGTGGATCGCAAGGAGATCGAGGTTCGGAGGGTTGCTTCAGAAGAGAACACTGCAGATCCATTCACCAAGGCCTTACCCCAGACTCAGTTCGAGCGGCTGATCGAGATGATAGGTCTTCGATACGCCAGTACATGGCCTTAGTACAAGTGGGAGATTGTTAGTGTATATGCCCTAGAGGCCATTACTGTATCATACTAGTTTGTATATTACTTGATGGAAGCTTGGGATATTCACCTTGTATAAACAATCTTGCTCAATATAGTAGTATGCTACTTGGTTTGTTTCTACTTCAATGTGTACTTGTGTTTATTTCAGTATATCACTTATACGCATTAGTGGAGCCCTTAGGATCTTTGCTTGATTACCAGCGTTGTGATGGCAGTCACACTAGTGGGGGCTGGGTAATCTATAGGCACATCCTTATACAGGTCCCTAGTCGTAGGACTATCGAGACAGGGCATCGATACTCCGGAGTAGACTAGCGTATGCGCTTCTCATCCCAGTGTGGGAGATGGTCTGTCCCACAGCCATCAGTACGTCGTACTGGAGATAGTATACGGGTGCTCGTTGGGTTACGAGTACACTGGACAGAACTCGTCGGGAACTGAAAGGTTGGTATTATACCTATCGTCAGTTATCAGTTCCCAGGTGACATGAGTACAGCTTAGTCCGCTGACTTGATACTGGCACTTCGCCTCGAGTGTATTCCCACTGCATTTTGATCACTACCCTACCACGGCTCAAAGGAGTCGTGCAAACAGGTGGTGATTGGGTGCAGTCCCGAAGCACTTGGAGGCAGTGACGGTTAGACAGGATTCGTCTCTCCCGGTATTGGGGGTTGACATCGCGCTGTGTCTAGGAGAGCCATTACACGAGTAGTCCCTGGCCAGGGCAAGCGAGATATACTGGTAGGTTTCCAGTGTTATCTCAGGGTGTTTTGGGCTTCACTCCGACATGACTTGTACCGCTATTGGAGGACTGACGTTTTACCGCCCCCTAGGCCCGACATGCGATGTATCAGACGAACAGACCGGACTGTACGGAGAATGTCACATTCAGACTCAATAGGAGTTCAGATGGGGTTTCACCTCGTCAGCCTTCTTGTCGACATCTACCTGGGGACCGTTACGCACAGCTAGTGCCGCTTGCGGTCTGTGGTTAAACCCACTGCCAGCGTAGTGTCGAGTCTTTAGAGTCCCACACAGAGGGTATTCGCCTCTGGGCAAAACAGAGTAGAGGTCGCATGGTTTTGCGACAGGGTTCGTTCTCATCCGCGCACTTGTGCACGTTTAGAGTCCGGACGGATATTACTGGCTGGCTCTGGTTTGAGTCAGATACTGGTATATGTTTTTGGGGTTGCTTTTATCTCCGTATTCATGTTCCTCGGAATAAGGATGCAGGTGTGTATGCACGGTTATTTGAGGAAGAGGAAGATGACTTTCATTAGGGTTTCGGAACGGGTGCGTATGTACAGTTGACAGTCGTCTTTTTCCAAACCCTAATGGATTTGTATTATATCAATTAATAATATATAATAAAATGAAATTGTGTCATGGTTGGTTTTTGTTGACTTGTTGACCATGGTTGACTTGTTGACCATGGTTGAAGTTTTGACCATCATCATTACAAAAGAAAGATGCTCTTTGATTCTAGCAAATTCATTTAATGTTTGAAATGATAATGGTCATTCTAAAACTTTCCATCAACCTTTTCATTTTCATTATTATTATTGATAATTCTTTTTCTTTTGCATTATGGTTGCTAGAAAGAAAAAGGATAGCTCATTCTATCATAACCTCTCTCTCTCCTCATTTTCATCTTCTTCTTCCTCTAGCAAAGAGAAACCTTCTCATGTGTTGAGAATCCTTCTCTTTCAAAAGAAAAGCAAACCCTAGTTACTCTCTACTCATTCTAGGTTCAAGGTTTAGCAAGCCGGAAACCCTAGTTCACTCAAAGATCGAGGAAGAGCCCAAAGGTCAAACCTTCGAGGTGGATCCATCTTCGACGGGAGAAGGCGACGAAAAGAGAACCATCAACCTCTACAAGATTTCAAGAAGAAGGAGTTCAAGTTTAGGTATAACCTTCATCCGAGTAGCTAACTCCTTTTAGCGTTTATGCTAGTTTAGTTTAGACACGATCCCGACCTTGTTTAGTCCATGTTGCCTCTTGCGATAAAAATTTGTTTTTTATACCGTTTCCGCCTCCCCGTAAGCACCGGGGGTCGCAATATGGACTTACACTAGTATCATATACGCTAGTCTACTCTGGTATATCAATGCCCCGTCTCGATATACCTACGACTAGGGACTTTCCAGGATATGCTTATAGACTACAGATGTCCTACTAGTATGATCTCCATCATAATCAGAGCAGTCAAGCCAATATCCTCAGGGCTTTATCAGCATGTATGAGTGAATAATAAGCATGATCAAATCAACATGTCAGATAAAGAAGAACCAGATAGCATACTATCATGTCGAGTAAGAATGCATACTGAATATATATATACATGTACAAATACATCCACTATCATATAATGGCCTCTAGGGCAAACATATATCCAACAGCATCTATCTATGCAACATGTGAACACCCCAACAGCTACCAATCACTATGTCTTGACTAAGGGCCAAACCAACATAGCTTGAATACTACTGACCATTCAAATGAAATGACGGAGGGCTACAACTGGTTTTTAGCGAAAAACCATTAACGTTATGAACCTGATCTCGCTGAAGGAACCTGATAGCTTTTTATAAAAATATAGGGGTGAAAACCTTTGCTAAAGAGGTCACTCCCGGTGAAGGGATCTTGGCTCTTTCCTCGTGGAATGAGGTGCGGGATATTCCAACTGTAAGTGCACGGCGGCGCCCCGGCCTCCATCCCGGGGCCAAATGCGGAAGCGATGGTTGACTTTAATTTTTCTTGACCGGCACCACCGCGCACTAAAACCCGGATCGGGCCATTAACTAGTCCTAGCTAACTACAAGATGTGGAAGAGAGATATACCGACTGATCCGTGTGTTAGTTATATGTATGCCCTAGAGGCCATTACTGTACATAGGATGTATATTGTAGTGGATGCTGGGACATATATAGGGAGGACTTTCTTGCTCGACATGATAGTATGCTATCTGGTTACACTTTACCTTAACGTGTATGCTGATTGTCTCTCTGTTACATGTTGGTAAAGCCCTTAGGATCTGTACTTGACTACCTGGACTATGATGCGGATCATACTAGTGGGGACATGGTAGTCTATAAGTACATCCTTCACAGTCCCTAGTCGTGGGTGTATCGAGACGGGGCATCGATATACCAGAGTAGACTAGCGTGTACCTTCTCGACCCATACAGATGGGCGATGGATGATCCCATATCCATCGGTGTTTGACATCAGAGGAGATATACGGGTGCTCAGTAGAGACTGGGTACACTGGACGGACTCGCCGAGAACTCCCAGATGGTATTATACCTCACGTCAGATGGCAGTTCTCTGGTGACACTGGTACAGAGTAGTCTGTTGACCCGAGATCGTCATAGAGTCTTGTGTGGTTCCCACTGTGCTTTGATTTCCATCTTACCACGTCCAAGAGGGCGTGCAAAACGGTGGTTTTTGGGTACAGTCCCGAGTCACATGGAGGCAATGAGCGATAGGAGGGGATTCGTCTCTCCCGGTATATGGGGGTTGATGTTGCGCTGTGTTCGATTGGCTATAACAGGAAATCCCTGGCCAGGGTTGCTGAGATTTACTGGTAAGTGTTACCAGTAGTTTCTCGAACAGTTATAGACCTCATATCGACACGACTTATTGAGCTATTGGGGTCTGACGTATACCACCCCTAGGCGAGATATGCGACATATCAGACGATCAGACCGGACTGTAAGGTAGTGTTACTGGTCGGATTCACTGGAGTGTGAGCAGGCTTGCTCGTCGATCTTCAGATCGCTCAATACCCGGGTGGCCGTTACGTTTAGCAGACCGCTTGCGGCTTGTGGGTGTTTGATATGATCATCGCCTGCTGCCGGCGTATTGACGAGTCTTTAGAGTCCTACACAGAGGTTTCCTGGCTCAAGCGAAACGAAATAGGAGCACATATGAGATATGTGCGGGACCGAGAATAATGCGTGTATGTGATACCGTATTCTATTCTCGCGATAAATGTATCGAATGGTTGTATGCGATATAACCTAGTTATCGATTCAAGCGTTGA
The DNA here is from genome assembly GCA_030015575.1 of Agapanthus africanus. Lineage (NCBI taxonomy): Eukaryota > Viridiplantae > Streptophyta > Magnoliopsida > Asparagales > Amaryllidaceae > Agapanthus > Agapanthus africanus. The sequence continues at coordinate 64,436,553 of JASDDO010000029.1, forward strand.
TTCGATAAGCCGATATATTGGATACCAGTCGGTTATGTGCGCATGACCGGATCATTGAATCAAGTGTTGATTTAATGATTTAATGTATAATTATATATATTTGATATATTACTTTGCATTAACTAGTATCGGTTCACTTTAGACGGATTTTCTCACTTGGTTCGTGCGCATTGCATATGCGATATGTTTTTGTGCACTTGATTGTATCATGTTTGATGATACAAGTCATGCTAGGGTTCAAGTGTAAAGATTAAACCTTGGTTAATGAAATGGTTAGGGTTTATTATTTATTATTCATTTATCTTATTTAATTTTCCTTTTATTTTTGATAAATGAATAAAAGAAAATGAGAAAAAGAATGGTGGCTTCTTTTGTTCTTTAGTTGAAGCTTCATGAAGCTTTGTTCAAGTCAACCATCCTTATCTCATCCTTAACCCTAACCATTCCCACTAACCATGATTCATTCTCTACACTTAACTCTAGTTAGAATTATGATAAGAATTCATTTTCTTTTCTTTTTCTATTAACTTATCATAATATCTTTCTTCTTCTTCTTCATTCTTCAAGTGAAGAAAAGCAAGGTCCATCAATGGTGATTGTTGGAAATGAGTGAGAAATCCAATTCTAAAGTCTACCCACTTCCTATTTCTTCATCCTCTACCTCTTGCCAAGTAGTAGAGTGTGTTTCCTTCACAACTTTTCACGGTTTGGTGAAGGTGGAGCTTGATTCATCGATGCCTCGACGTAGATCATCTTCGGCATGGACATCGACGACCTAGCTTGCCCATTCTCCGACGAAGCCGACTCTAGAGCCCGGATTTGATTTGGACAGTGGAGACGACATCGTTGCGGAGCCGTGGAGGTGGAGCACCGGATCTACAAAGGTTGTATTTCCGTATTCTCTTTAGCTAAGTTGTTAGCTAGCTTTCTTTTCGCCTAGACATCTAGTTATCGATCCGTACACTAGGGTTTGTAGGCACCATAATTTTGAAATTGCCATGGTTGATGGCTTGGAAGACCTCACTAGAGTGCCTAGGAACCCTGCAGTGGTATCAGAGCCTAGCTAGAGCCTTAGGCGATGCGTAGACGGTGTTTGAAGTCCGATCGAACCGAAACCCAAACCTTAGAATGCTCTCTGTACTTTTTTAAAATTCGTGGATTTTTTATAATTAAAAATATGCAGAAAAACAAGCAGGTAAATCTAAGAATTACGATGCAAAAATTACCTAATGATCCCTCAAAAGTGCGGCGGAACCGCGGCATTAGCGTGCTAATGCGGCCCTTCCGCCGCCGTTTTATCTTATTAGGCACTCAATTTTGCACAGTAACTCCTATTTTTCAGTGCTGGTTTTCCTGGGAATTTTTAATCTGAAATCAAGAGTTGAGTATTTTGGGTTGTATTGGGAGTTCATACATTCGATCGGATTGTCAAACTTTGTCTATGTGTCATTCCGGATAATTTTTCTAGAATATGTTAAAAAGTTCGACCGGATATAAATACCCAATTTTTCCCATGTCGGGAAATTTCCAAGTGTTGGATTTTTCCGTAGTTTAACGACGTTCTAAGTAGTGCAAGTAACGCGATGGTCCCTCTAGAAGACACAAACCTTAACTCGATTATGTGACCGTCTTGAACTGCCCTTTGAACCTTCGGGTTTGGGGCAGTACGGCGTGCCACATGTGAGGCGTTGGCTTGATCCTTCTACGGCTGGACCGTTGGTACTGAGGTACGAACTGAATGTTGTTAGACTAGTTTCATGTGTTGATCTGTATCGGGAAAACTTGGGTGTTAGAATGTTCGATCGGAAAGTTTAACATTTTCTATTTATCTGGAATGGGATACAATAATTGGAATTCACAAATAGTTATGAGATAACTGAATGAATGTTATAAACATAGCAGTTTAGTCTCACTTGATCGGTTGCCACGGAATTTTGATGTGATCAAAAGTCCGTCGCAATCACGTAGCGTACGCGGATACTCGCCGGGTAAACTTAATAGACAGCCTCACTCCATAGCCCCGACCAAGTGACTATAGGAGAACCCCATCGCCGAAAGCATCCGTCCGGGTGCTCGCGGTAGCGGTGTTCCGCCTTGGTGCACTTCGTCGCCGGTATCGGGGGTGCGGCCGTCTACTGAAGTTTGCGACGAGCATTCGATCAGTTTTTCGGGAATCTTGTTGAATTACCCGACTTGATATTGAAAAGTGTTTTCGATAATGAGACTAAAATGCGGGGTTTATAATTGTTAGGCATGTGATGTCTAAGGAATTCATTTGGTCAGGCATGCGATGTCTGAGGTGGTTGCGGATTCCAACTGTTGTAGTTTTACACTTTCTTTTCTGTGACCGTAAGTGTAATAAGTGATATCGCCGGTTTCATTGCTATATGTCAACGACAATTGGGATGGACATATTTACTTACGTTGATGACATGAGATGTTATGTGTTGCTGGATATGTTATATTGGATCGTCGTGTTTGAATAGCCGGGGGGTTTTTATGTGAGATGAGTGTTTTTCATTTTCATTCATGTAAAAACTTGTATGTAATATTCTTTTTATTGGGGCACTTCCAGGTTGCGGAAGTAGTCACCATTTGTATATTATTTACTTTTCTGCACTAGGATAGACCCAAGGAGGGGAGCACAAGTAACCGGGTTCTGGAGTCCAGTGGGAGACCAACTCGAGGAGTCGAGTCCGGGTCTCCTAACTCTAGAATTGGCAGGGTTACTTGCCGCTCTCGTAGGGGTCTAGGGGTGTGGGTTTGGCTATTCATCACGACCGTGGAATCCGTGTTTTATACTGGCTCGTATTGAAAACACGGACGTCCTAGTATATCCAATATTTCATATGATATTTCTTCTGCTGCGATATCTGTGATGTGATCATGTGATGTTTTGTGATAGATACTGTATATAGTATATATGATATATTATATAGACGTTACTTATGTTTTACACCCGTGCTAGCCCTGCCCTGCTCTGCCGTTAGTTACCTAACCTAACGGTGCACGAGGGGACATCGAGGCGAATGCGGATGGCATAAGTGTACGTCATATCTATCTGTGATGTTTAGGTATTTAAATGATGGGACTTCATTAATGTGATTAATGAAAGATAAGAAACCTAAGATGTTGTAGAATCAGATTTCAAAATAAAACAGGTAGCTACAGTTCTTGCTTTGCATAGCGATATATGTGATATATCCTGCACCTTATTCGATGAGGAAAGGACCGAGATCCCTTCACCGGGAGTGACTCCTTTAGCAATAACTGGCAGATGCTACACACTCGGTTTGTCTTTTGATTGCTTTTAAGTGTTTTTGCTTTGCATAGCGATATATATGATATATCCCGCACCTCATTCGACGAGGAAAGGACCGACGATCCCTTCACCGGGAGTGACTCCTTTAGCAAAACTAGAAAAGCCTCAAAAGCCCTCCATTTTTAAAACCATTTGATTCTACAACGATATCAAGTTCATTACGCAATAGGTTTTCAGAAAAACCTGTCGTAGCCCTCCGTCATTTCAGATATGTACTGGTTAGTATTCGTGCTGCGTTTGTTGACCTCTGTCAAGGCGTAGTGTGCGGTAGCTGATTAGTGCTTATCTGCATAAGCATATGATGTGATTGATTTAGGGTAGTCGTGCGACCTTGTTGACCTCTGTCAAGGGTCGTGCGGGTGGGTTTACTTCAATCAGGAAATGACGGGTTGAACTTGACTAGCAGCCTATGGTTTGTTGACCTCTGTCAAGGTCATAGGACGCTAGGGGCAAAATATTATCGGGAATTTCAAGTGTTGAGATTTGCAATGAGATTGCATACCTTCTATGAGATAGTTGGATCCCGATACCCGCTGCGAGTAAGAGTTACTCCTGGGAGAGTTTTATACATTACAATTAGCCGATCAAGTAGGTGTCTAGAAGGGTGTTAACGAGGTTACGCCTCTGGGAAAACGAGGTTTACATTAATTAGGTTCGTGCGAAAGCACGGGGGACCTCCCTCAAAGTACCGACACTGGCCTGGCTGAAAGATTGGCGAACTTGTAGTGTGTAATTAATCCCGGCTAGTCTTTCCTTTTAGGGTTTGAAGGAAGATTTGATAAAAAGCAGTGGGAGTCATCCTGATTAGATAAAATAATAACCAATCTATTCTTGACAGAGCGCACGCTGAGTGTTTTCTTCTCTCTCTCTCCAGGTAGCGACCATATCACGCCTTAATCAAGATAATAATACGGATTATTGACCGAACCCGCTTGTTATACTGAGCTGGGGAACGTTCGTCGCGCTCCAACTTATAAATGTTATAAGACAGAGCAGGAAATAGGGGATTACCAGAATTCCCGTGCCGCCCAAACGAAGAGAGTGCATGCTGATGCATCATCTTCGGGTGTGTTCATTATACAGAATTGTTTCTTAGTATTCTTTACGTCCTGGGTATGTGATACCAGATCAGGATCCCAGATATGTAATCTGTTACATAGGGCTACAGAAAGGTAGAGAACTGAGAACGGGTGATAAGTTTCATGAGACAGAAAACGGGGCAAGTGTTGCAGCCAAGTCTGTTGGTCACTGTCATCCTGTATTACCAATACATTGATTCTGAACGAATGTTATTAGATACCGAACCTGATATACAAAATCATATCAGTCTCTTTATCAGTAGAGAAATGATAAAATTTTGTATTGTTGGATAATGTTTTGAACATTTCCTATATCAAAAGTTGATCGGTTCAGGCACGTTATCTAAAAGCATTGATGTTCTAAATCAAACTACAGTTCTTTGTATATGGAACACACATAAGAGGAAGAGTTCAGAAATGAACGAATTCTTCTTGAGGCATTGTAGACTAGGTCAGATCAATGTGACCCGACTAGCTAGAGTTACATATAGATGCATATTTAAATCAGTTTGAATTTACATCTTATGAAGCTCGCCAGTCATGTCACAAAGATAAGATGACCACAGCTCTGTTTAATGGAAACAAAGAAAGAGTTGGTAAACTCTTGGGATGATACATGTTGATGTATGTAGGTCCCCTGTCTACACATGCCAAGACTGGTTCTTTATACTTCATTATGTTCTCTGATGATCTCTTTAGATTCAGACCTATGTTCCTGTTGAAACACAAGTCCGAACCTTTTGAGATATTCACGGAATATAAGTTAGAAGTAGAGAACTAATACGTGTATAAGTATTATGTCCTTTGATGAGATCAAGGAGGAGAATACTTGAGCACGGAAATCCTGGATTATTCTAAAGGAGAATGAGATTCTCTCTCAGCATTACTCCTCCGTATACACCATAGCACGATGGTAAATCGGGGCGGAGCAGATACACCCTATTTGATATGGTGTGCTCTATGATGAGTAATACTGAGTCACCTATTTCCTCTTTGGGAGTTATGCAATTAAGAAGCTGCATACCTATTGAATAGGGTTCGAATCAAATCAGTTGCCTACCATTTCATATATGATATGGAAAGGGAAGAGCCCATGTCTTAAGCTAGTTAAGATTTGGGGTTGTCCGGCCTATGTCTAAAAGCAAAATCCGGACAAGCTCGAGGCAAGGTCTGTTATGTAGAACTGGAAGTGTTCCAGCTATACAAACTACAGCAGATGATTTGACAGAACCAAAGGATTCAATAGATACCAACGAACCTCAGCCTCTCTGCCGATCTAGTAGGGTTCCTCACCCACCTGAGAGATACTTCTGTCTCTCTATGACAGTGAGAGCGAGGATTGCATCATGAGATGATGACCCAACTAGTTTCGAGCTGGCCATCAGGAATAAGACTCTGTAAGAATGGCTGGATGTTTAGCGATCTGAGATGGAATCCTTATACACCAACAAAGTATGGACTTTAGTTGCTATATCTGAAGGGTTAAATCCCCATCAGAAGCAAGTATATCTTGAGAAGATTACTTGGTGTACATGAAAAAGTTGAGACTTTCAAAGCTAGACTTGGTAAAGTTTTGCATCATTGACCAGATATGGATCATGATGAAACCTTTTTAAGGATCTATGCTTAAGTCCATCCAGATCCTACTTGTCACGGCTACATACCATGACTGCGATATCTGGTGGTTGGGTGTCTTGACTGCTTTTCTAAATGATGATTTAGAAGAGAGCGTCTATAAGTACACAGCCAGAGGGCTTCGTAGGAAGTGGGAGCAGCGGAAACGTGTGCAAGATGTTTTATATGATAAAGCAGGCATCGCGGAGTTGGAACATCTGTTTTTGATGAATTAGTCAAAGAGTTTGACATCATCAAAATGGTAGATGAACCTTGTATAAACAAGAAGGTAGTAGGGAGTATGGTGACGATCCTCGTAGAGTACGTGGATGACATACTCTTGATAGGGAAGGAGTTTCCTATGCTACGCTCGATCAATCTCCGCTTATCACTAGGATTCTCCATATAGAATCAAAATGATACCTACTAAATCCTGGATTTTGGATCTATGAGATGGATCTAAATGGATGTTAGGATTCTCACCAGTTGTAGTGAGATGGTATCAATCGATTTTGGGGAGAATCACTGGAAGGGTTCCAGGGTGATAAAGACGACTGAGTGTCAGTCGCAGGCATTGTCTTTACCCTCAGTAAAGGGACGGTATGTTGGAAGAGTTCCAAGCTAGATACCGTGACACACTAGACGATAAAGGCAGGATACATCGCTACTTAAGATGCTACCAAAGAGGATGTTTGGGTGTATATTAGTTCATGAGATGAACTTTGTTCCTACCATTGTGAGACAATGGAGTTGTGGCTTATGCCAAGAAACGCCGGTCCTATCAGTGATCCAGACATATTCTAAGGCAGTGTCACTTGATCATGGAGATGGTTGATCTCCAGGGTGATCGATGTTTGGAGAGTAGACTAAGAGGACAACACAGCGGATCCACTCACAAAGGCCTGTTCCCAGAGAGAGACTTTTATGGGATGATTGAGTATGAGATACTTCAAACCACTGCTACAGATGGCCCTAGTGCAAGTGGGAGATTGTTAGTTATATGTATGCCCTAGAGGCCATTACTGTACATAGGATGTATATTGTAGTGGATGCTGGGACATATATAGGGAGGACTTTCTTGCTCGACATGATAGTATGCTATCTGGTTACACTTTACCTTAACGTGTATGCTGATTGTCTCTCTGTTACATGTTGGTAAAGCCCTTAGGATCTGTACTTGACTACCTGGACTATGATGCGGATCATACTAGTGGGGACATGGTAGTCTATAAGTACATCCTTCACAGTCCCTAGTCGTGGGTGTATCGAGACGGGGCATCGATATACCAGAGTAGACTAGCGTGTACCTTCTCGACCCATACAGATGGGCGATGGATGATCCCATATCCATCGGTGTTTGACATCAGAGGAGATATACGGGTGCTCAGTAGAGACTGGGTACACTGGACGGACTCGCCGAGAACTCCCAGATGGTATTATACCTCACGTCAGATGGCAGTTCTCTGGTGACACTGGTACAGAGTAGTCTGTTGACCCGAGATCTTCATAGAGTCTTGTGTGGTTCCCACTGTGCTTTGATTTCCATCTTACCACGTCCAAGAGGGCGTGCAAAACGGTGGTTTTTGGGTACAGTCCCGAGTCACATGGAGGCAATGAGCGATAGGAGGGGATTCGTCTCTCCCGGTATATGGGGGTTGATGTTGCGCTATGTTCGATTGGCTATAACAGGAAATCCCTAGCCAGGGTTGCTGAGATTTACTGGTAAGTGTTACCAGTAGTTTCTCGAACAATTATAGACCTCATATCGACACGACTTATTGAGCTATTGGGGTCTGACGTATACCACCCCTAGGCGAGATATGCGACATATCAGACGATCAGACCGGACTGTACGGTAGTGTTACTGGTCGGATTCACTGGAGTGTGAGCAGGCTTGCTCGTCAATCTTCAGATCGCTCAATACCCGGGTGGCCGTTATGTTTAGCAGACCGCTTGCGGCTTGTGGGTGTTTGATATGATCATCGCCTGCTGCCGGCGTATTGACGAGTCTTTAGAGTCCTACACAGAGGTTTCCTGGCTCAAGCGAAACGAAATAGGAGCACATATGAGATATGTGCGGGACCGAGAATAATGCGTGTATGTGATACCGTATTCTATTCTCGCGATAAATGTATCGAATGGTTGTATGCGATATAACCTAGTTATCGATTCAAGCATTGATTCGATAAGCCGATATATTGGATACCAGTCGGTTATGTGCGCATGACCGGATCATTGAATCAAGTGTTGATTTAATGATTTAATGTATAATTATATATATTTGATATATTACTTTGCATTAACTAGTATCGGTTCACTTTAGACGGATTTTCTCACTTGGTTCGTGCGCATTGCATATGCGATATGTTTTTGTGCACTTGATTGTATCATGTTTGATGATACAAGTCATGCTAGGGTTCAAGTGTAAAGATTAAACCTTGGTTAATGAAATGGTTAGGGTTTATTATTTATTATTCATTTATCTTATTTAATTTTCCTTTTATTTTTGATAAATGAATAAAAGAAAATGAGAAAAAGAATGGTGGCTTCTTTTGTTCTTTAGTTGAAGCTTCATGAAGCTTTGTTCAAGTCAACCATCCTTATCTCATCCTTAACCCTAACCATTCCCACTAACCATGATTCATTCTCTACACTTAACTCTAGTTAGAATTATGATAAGAATTCATTTTCTTTTATTTTTCTATTAACTTATCATAATATCTTTCTTCTTCTTCTTCTTCATTCTTCAAGTGAAGAAAAGCAAGGTCCATCAATGGTGATTGTTGGAAATGAGTGAGAAATCCAATTCTAAAGTCTACCCACTTCCTATTTCTTCATCCTCTACCTCTTGCCAAGTAGTAGAGTGTGTTTCCTTCACAACTTTTCACGGTTTGGTGAAGGTGGAGCTTGATTCATCGATGCCTCGACGTAGATCATCTTCGGCATGGACATCGACGACCTAGCTTGCCCATTCTCCGACGAAGCCGACTCTAGAGCCCGGATTTGATTTGGACAGCGGAGACGACATCGTTGCGGAGCCGTGGAGGTGGAGCACCGGATCTACAAAGGTTGTATTTCCGTATTCTCTTTAGCTAAGTTGTTAGCTAGCTTTCTTTTCGCCTAGACATCTAGTTATCGATCCGTACACTAGGGTTTGTAGGCACCATAATTTTGAAATTGCCATGGTTGATGGCTTGGAAGACCTCACTAGAGTGCCTAGGAACCCTGCACCGTGTCCTCCGGTCTTCTCGTCGTCGTCCCGATCTCCCGCGGAAGCTCCGGTCTCCACCTCCTCGCCGGAAGGGCACCACGTCCCCGGCTTCTTTTACGGGCTCCCACCTCTATACCGAGGCAACTCGGGCACGAAGTTGGCGAGCCGACGTGCCCAAGGTTTGCTGTAGAATGTGTGTAGAACCATGTCTCATTTAAGGGTAGTGGATGTTGCCTTTTGAGTGGAGGAATGATACAAGCTTTTTGGAAGAGGAGCTTGTGGGATTTTACCAAGCCAAAAGAGCAAAAAACCATCCACTAGAATTTTGGACAGCCCCATCAAAGAGCAAGGCCGGCCATCAAAAAATGGTGAGATGAGAGTGAGAATGAGTGTATGGATGATGGAACCACAACCATAATGCAAGAGAGAAAAGGTCATCATATGAAGAAATGATCACAAAGAAACTCCAACACTCAAACTACCATCATCAACAATCATGATTGCTCACAAAGTCAAGCAATCATGAACTCAAGAAAGTCAAGGAATGGTCCTCCATCATGAGACCATCATGACACAAGAAAATGCAAAGAACACCCTCCACAAATGCTTATTTGCACAAATGCAAATAAGCCATCCTCCACCAATCTTCGGCCATTGAAAGATACAAATGAAAATGGCCGAAACGGAAAGCAAACTGGCAATTCCAGAAAACTGGTCCCGTAATAAATTACAGGAAAACCCCGATACTGTGTATACACACCCGCATTTGTATTCCGACCGAAATACAAATGCAATGAGACAAAATCTACACTGTACTATACTAGGATCCGGCTTAAACCAAAGCCGGCTAGTATTATCCGTCTGATCCTGATCCGTGCAATACCGCACGTATCTGATCGAACTCTGCCATATATCCAAACGGCCTCTAGTACAGACCGTCCGATCCTGATCCGTGCAATACCGCACGTATCTGATTGAACCCTGCCATATCTCCATACGGTCTCTACAGCGTTTCGCCCGAAAACTGGAGCAACTGAATGTGGGGGACTCTAAAGACTCGTCAACACCTTGGTTGTGGATTTAACCACTAGCACGTCAGAGGTATAAGCAAATACGTAACGGGCTACCAGGTATCGACCAAAAAGGACGTCGATGAGCGAACTCATCCTGACACCCTACTGCGCCAGTCAGTGACAATATCCTTACAGTCCGGTCCATTCGTCTATGAGCATCGCATGGCGGGCCTAGGGGGTTGGTAAAGTCAGACCCCCAAAAGCGGTACAAGTCGTGTCGGAGTGTAGCCCAGAACACCCTGAGATACTACTGGAATACCTACCAGTAAATCTCCTGCCTCGGCCGAGGGCTTCGTGTAATGGCTCTCCTAGACACAGCGCGACCTCACCCCTAATACCGGGAGAGACGAACCCCTGAAGATCCGCTCACTGCCTCCATGTGGCTCGGGACTGTACCCAACTAAAACCTGTTTGCACGTTTCCTTTGAGCGTGGTAGGATAGTAATCAAAGTACAGTGGGAACTCACACGAGACAAATGACGATCCTCAGGTCAATGAACTAACCTGTACACATGTCACCAGGGAACTGCCATCTGACGTCAGGTATAAGACCAACTAGCATGTTCCCGGCGAGTCCTGTCCGGTGTACTCATAACCCAATGAGCACCTGTATACATCTTAGGTGAACCAACTGACACCGGTGGCTTGTGAGACCGGCCACCGCCCCTCGTCGAGGTCTCGACTGTATACACTAGTCTACTCTGGAGTATTGATGCCCTGTCTCGAAACTCCTACGACTAGGGACCTTTTAAGGATGTGCTTATAGACCCCAGCTCCCACTTATATGATCGCCCTTATACTGCTGGTGGTCAAGCAAGAATCCTAGGGGCTCTATCAACGTGTAATAGCGACATGTCAGGTCACCTAAAGCAGTACACGATGATAAAGATAAACCAGATAGCATACTATCATCTCGAGTAAGACTGTCCTACCGGGATAGGTCCTTCCTCAATCATTGCAATCACGTGCCTGTGATCCAATAATTGACTCTGAGGGCACTATCTCCAACAATCTCCCACTTGCACTCAAGGCTAATTATTGTGATACCGAACACCCAACTCCTCTACTAGTCAGTCTCACAAAGCTCGTTTGCGAAACTATTGCGTTCGAAGAATAGCCTCAGTGAGTGGATCCGCTTTGATTTTTCTTTCTATATCTCTATATATCTCATGTTCGCGGAGAAAGCCATCTCCCGAAATGAGGAATACCTGTCTTAGAATGTGTCAGGATGTCTGATGGGACCTAGCTCATAAATGAACTCCAAATCCAAACTTCTTAGACTGTATCGTCAACTGAACTTAATCAGTATCCACCGCCATGCCTCCCTCAGTATTTCCTTGGACCACCTGTCCAAAATACTGCCCCTCTACAGGAGGAAAAACTATAACTCTGACAACCTCCTTGTCATCCAGGTCACCTTGGAAGCCTGGAATGATAACTGTCTCCCGAAAGAGGCTGTCGTTATCATATCCCTAGAACATCCACTTATGTTCTAAAACTGCTTCCAACTGTTTCTCCAGGATTGGATCAATGTCAACTTATTGCATCTAGTGCAAGAGCAACATCTGGTGTGGTACTTGACATCTCATGATTGACTCAATTGCCTGAGCAAGTGATCTGCCAATCATGCACATCCCTCTCCCCTTTAGTCTGTAAAACATCTTTAGAGAGGGTGACTCCATCACCTGCAGGTACACTACCGTGCCAGGAGTCGTCCATTCTAAATACTCTTAGAATGCTGTCTAAGTACCCTGATTGGGAAACCACCCAAATCTGGATCTAAAACCATAGATCTAGTAACCAGTATGTCTGATATAATGTCCAAGTCCTATGTGGAGAAACCACTGTGTGACGACCAAAGTATAACCGATCGTAGTATAGGAATATCACTTCCTACCTTTGTATGTCATCCAAATACCATGACATCACACCCTACTACCTTCTCAACAGATCCATCCCCTATTCTGATGAAGTCAAACCTATGACTATCATGTCAGAAATAGATGATCTATCTCCGCTATATCTGCTTTAGTCTATAAATAGAAATAAGCCACCAGTCCACCAATGCTTCCGCTGCTCCCACTGACTATGACAACCCTCTGGCAGAGTCATATACACGTACACTTCTAAAGCAAGTTTAGAACGACGCTATACTCATCCTCCTGCCGGGTCTCACAGTCTGGAACAACAGCAATGGCAAGTGTGGGTAAACAAAAACCTCCCTGTCACCGTCCTTGAGGCTACCGGAGTACCTCTCGGGTGCCTGAGGTTACCCACCTTATCTGCGGAGTGGCCAATGGAATGTCAATCCAGATTGAATCTTTAGGTTCCTTATCAATCTTCAGTAATCGTTTGCGGTTCTGGAATCACTTCCAGTTCTACCATACTCCCACTACTGTTTTCTGAAAAAATCCATTTTATTTAAAACTGTGGCGAGTCTAGAACAATATCACTATTGATCTTCCAGATGGTAGAAAGTCAACCCTCCTCATAGCCTGGGTCAACCCACAAACAGCCATTACAGAAACGTGCCTTGAGTTGTCCAGTGTCTGGTTTTAATCATAAGCCGGACGACTCCCCGTACCTTAACATCGTTAAGATACGAACTGTTCTATATCCAATATAGGACCAGAGGCACTGATTTAATTGAACCAGATTCAAATCATGCAGCGGTCTCCAGTGCATGTCAACTAAATGGAAGGAGGCCGATCAGCGCTACTCAACTTAGGAATGCTTCCAATTTATGAGTAACCTGAAAGAGAAGCAAGTTCTCTTAGTCATTATTATCAACTGAACACCATACACAAGTATCTACATCTTCGATCACTTTGAAGAATCCCGATACTTGCAATACCTGGTTCTCTACTTTATTCAAATACCTATAACTTCTCAAAATTCGGACCCTGTGTTTCCACGAAACACCTGTCTAAAAACTAGAGAAGTCATAAGTAAACCGAATATAGTACGAGGACCAACCCCACTGTCCTGATGGACCGTGGACAACATAAAATACTCTGTATAAGTCCCTTGAGTCTGATAACTCATTCACTGTGTGTCGTAGGTTGAAAACTGTACTTATGGTTAAGAAGAATTACACCGCTGTTTAATGCTCCTTACCTAACCATCCACTGATATAAGTAAATGTCACAGACATAATTTCAAAAAGTTATATCTCACTCTATGAAAATAGACGTACAGATATATCAATTTGAAATTGGTGCACAACCACAGATATTCAAAACCAAATATTTGCCGACCGGCAAACAGCCCAGATGATTTCCTCAAATATCACCGATTACAACGAATCCCGATATAATGAGGATGATCACCTAATTCCCACTAACCTACTCCCACTCATCATCTGTAAAACCATACAGATGTGAGAATCATTCCTGGTAAATACATACCCTGGAGCAAGTGTTTAATTGGGAAATCAGTTTCCTTTTAACAGTACACAGTGAAACTGAAATATTGAAATGTTTCGATGGGGTATCCCGGTATTCCTAGTAATGCCTCTTCCGGATTCACGACTGTAGCCGTATAATTCTTTGCCACCTCTCCAAATCCCTTTTTATGTCTTTAGTCATTACCTTCTGCACACCCCTTTAGGCCAAATGGTTTTCTTCCTTCCCTACCGTTCGGCACCAGCCTATGGTTTGGAAGAAGACTATCCAATGAACATAATGGGTGTACTGTCCTAATCCTAGGAGCACTCGCAATGCGAGAGAAGGTGAAGATAAAAGAAATCCGAATAAACCTTATTCATATTTCTCTTGAACCAGAATCCATCCCCGAACTGGAACAAGTTCCTTTCGAGTTCGTATATAACCATACGATGGATTATCCAATAAACTGTGGATCTTCGTAGTGATACGGAGTGTTCTGGAGAAATACAAAGGTGAAGTGGGAGTGGTAATGAAATACCTGGTTTGGTCGTGAATATCAGTCGCAATTTACTTTGCCCTCTTACTAATCCCTTGTTTTGTCTTAACTTAATACCTTCTGTACACCATCGTTATGCTAATTGGTTTTCTTCATTCCCCATTGTTCGGCACCAGCCTAAGGTTTGGAAGAAGACTATCCAATTTGCGTAATAGGTGTACTATCTCCTAAACCAAGGAGTACTCGCAACCTGAGAGAAGGTAAAAGAAAAAGACAACTGAATAATCCTATCCGTTTTCTCCAGAACCGGAAACCATCCTCGAATAAATCCCTTCGAGTTCGTATATAACCATACGATGGTTTTGTCCAATGGAAGTAGACGTTCGTAGTAATACGGGGTGTCCTGGAGAAAAGAGTAAAAGTAGGAGTAGCAACGAGGTTTGCAACTCTGACAATCCAAAAGCCAGTGTTTAAGAAGGTTCGGTTAATTTTGGTCTCTGAGTCATAGTCTTAGGGTCGGGTCAATGGTCGCTGCCGAAGAGTGAGAGAAAAGAAACACTCAGCGTGCACTCTAGCCTAGATCAGAATGGTTACCAATTTATCTAATCTGGAAACCTCCCACTGTACCGTCAAACTCTCCTCCAAACCTGAAAGAAGAATTAGTCGGGATCACCCGAGGAGTAAACTAACTCATCAGTGGGAATCGGGATCCAACCATCATCACATGATAACGTGACGGAATCCGCTCACGTCATCACACTCCAGAAGGTATGCATATATCTGGCAAGTTTCAGTTCTTTTGAAACTCCCGATGTGAATTTTTGCCCGATGCACTTGTGACCTTGACGAAGGTCAACAAATCATAAGTCACATGTCAAGTTCTACCCGTCATTGTCCAGGTTAATTTGAACCCACCCGTACAAGCCCTTGACGAAGGTCAACAAGGCTATACGACTGTCCCAAACCAACGCATCTATCTATGCAGCAGAAAGGTAACAAGCAGCTACCATTGACTATGCCTTGACGAAGGTCAACAAACATAGCATGAATACTACGTGCTACCCGTCTGAAACGACGGAGGGCTACGAATGGTTTCTGGCGAAAACCTTTAACGTAATGAACTTGATATCGTTGAAGGAACTGGATAGCTTTTAAAATTATAGTGACGAAAACCGTTGCTAAAGAGGTCACTCCCGGTGAAGGGATCTCGGCTCTTTCCCCATAGAATGAGGTGCAGGATATTCTAACTGAATACCACGGTGCAAAGCAAAAGTAATCGGCTATAGTGAAGTTATTGCCCTGACGCAAACTTTTTGTCCAAGGGGTCACTCCCGGTGAGGGGATCTCGGACCTTGCCTCGTCGACCGAGGAGCAGGATATTCCAACTGAATACCACGAAGCAAAACAAAAGTGAACGTCCTTGCAATAACAGCATTTTGAAAAATGTTCCAACAACATCAGATTAGGTTTGTTTTTAACTTGCATTGATCCGAATCAACGCAGTCCCATCAATTGATCACACCACAAAGAACGAAAATAATATGACGTACGTATATGCCATCCGCATTCGCCACTGGGTCCCGTCAGTACCCGTTAGGTTAGCTAACTAACAACAGAGCGGGGACTGGACTAGCGCGGATGCAAAACATATACAACATCTACTAATATATATACCAATATATTTTATTTCGCTCAAGGCGTGATAAAAATGCAACATCACATAAATGTACAGCATCACAGAACAATACAGAAATCTGGGATCCCCGGGTTTCACAAAGCCACTACTGAAACCCGATGTTCCCCTGGTCGTGTGGATAGCCTGTGCAATGAAATTCTAGACCCCTACGGGAGCGGCAAGTTACCCGCCAAAACCTGAAGCGAGGCAGCCCCCTTCAGCAACGTGAATGGACCACCCAGCACTTCACGGAATCCGGTAACTTGGGCACCCCTCCTGGGTCAACCTGTACCCCCTATGAGTGCGGCGAATAGCCCGCCAATCCTAGAGTGAAGCCCCTCTCCGTCTCAATGCCATGAGATACGGGCTTGTTGCCCTCTAGAACCCGGCTATCTGTGCACCCCTCCGCGGGGTAATCCTAGTACAGAAAGTAAAATATACATACAACGGGTACATCGACCGCAACCTGGTCGTGCCCCAAAAAAAAATAATACAAACAGGCAGTGACGACAGTCCACATGTCGGACGCTCGCCCCGCAATATCAAATGTACATAATACAATAAAAACTGTACTAGCATTGCATCCAGGCTATCCCCCATGACCAATCCGCGACATCATAGCATAACACAGAACATCAACGTGAAAGTCACGTTCGCAAATCCGTCTAACCGGGCTATAGCAGTTAGACAGGATTTACCGATCAAGTGACATTCACGGTCGCAGATATAATGTAAATACTGTGAACCAATGTGTTTAAATATCCGATCGATCAAATTTTACCAAGTGGGCCCCCAAGTACTACTGTAGCACATCAAGAAATCTGGGCCCAAAAAATAACATTCCAGAAAACCTATTTTCCACTCAGGAGCATTCTGTAAAACTTTGGGGGACTGAACAGTTCAAGTAGCGGCGGAACCGCGGCCCAAGCATGGGTTTGGCCGCGGTTCCGCGGTTGTTTGGACTGTTCACGAGCCCAAATTTTCACAGAACTCTTAGAATGTCCTACACATCATTCTGAAACAACCTGAAAAATTTTTGGACTTCAAAAAATTTCGACAGAAACTGATGTGAAGAAAAATACGGTTTTTGGAAAATTGTTCGATCGGAAATGTAAAACACATTAGACAAAGCTAGACTATGTTAATGGCGAGGCTCTGATACCACTGTAAGTGCACGGCGGCGCCCTGGCCTCCATCCCGAGGCCAAATGCGGAAGCGATGGTTGACTTTAATTTTTCATGACCGGTACCACCGCGCACTAAAACTCGGATCGGGCCATTAACTAGTCCTAGCTAACTACAAGATGGGGAAGAGAGATATACCGACTGATCCGTGTCCTCCGGTCTTCTCGTCGTCGTCCCGATCTCCCGCGGAAGCTCCGGTCTCCAGGTCCTCGCCGGAAGGGCACCACGTCGCCGGCTTCTTTTACGGGCTCCCACCTCTATACCGAGGCAACTCGGGCACGAAGTTGGCGAGCCGACGTGCCCAAGGTTTGCAGTAGAATGTGTGTAGAACCATGTCTCATTTAAGGGTAGGGGATGTTGCCTTTTGAGTGGAGGAATGATACAAGCTTTTTGGAGGAGGAGCTTGTGGGATTTTACCAAGCCAAAAAAGCAAAAAACCCTCCACTAGAATTTTGGACAGCCCCATCAAAGAGCAAGGCCGGCCATCAAAAAATGGTGAGGTGAGAGTGAGAATGAGTGTATGGATGATGGAACCACAACCATAATGCAAGAGAGAAAAGGTCATCATATGAAGAAATGATCACAAAGAAACTCCAACACTCAAACTACCATCATCAACAACCATGATTGCTCACAAAGTCAAGCAATCATGAACTCAAGAAAGTCAAGGAATGGTCCTCCATCATGAGACCATCATGACACAAGAAAATGCAAAGAACACCCTCCACAAATGCTTATTTGCACAAATGCAAATAAGCCCTCCTCCACCAATCTTCGGCCATTGAAAGATACAAATGAAAATGGCCGAAACGGAAAGCAAACAGGCAACTCCAGAAAACTGACCCCGTAATAAATTACAGGAAAACCCCGATACTGTGTATACACACCCGCATTTGTATTCCGACCGAAATACAAATGCAATGAGACAAAATCTACACTGTACTATACTAGGATCCGGCTTAAACTAAAACCGGCTAGTATTATCCGTCCGATCCTGATCCGTGCAATACCGCACGTATCTGATCGAACTCTGCCATATATCCATACGGCCTCTAGTACAGACCGTCCGATCCTGATCCGTGCAATACCGCACGTATCTGATCGAACCCTGCCATATCTCCATACGGCCTCTACAGCGTTTCGCCGAAAACTTGAGCAACTGAATGTGGGGGACTCTAAAGACTCATCAACACCTTGGTTGTGGATTTAACCACTAGCACGTCAGAGGTATAAGCCAATACGTAACGGGCTACCAGGTATCGACTAAAAGGGACGTCGATGAGCGAACTGATCCTGACACCCTACTGAGCCTGTCAGTGACAATATCCGTACATTCCGGTCCGTTCGTCTATGAGCATCGCATGGCGGGCCTAGGGGGTTGGTAAAGTCAGACCCCCAAAAGCGGTACAAGTCGTGTCGGAGTGTAGCCCAGAACACCCTGAGATACTACTGGAATACCTACCAGTAAATCTCCTGCCTCGGCCGAGGGATTCGTGTAATAGCTCTCCTAGACACATCGCGACCTCACCCCCAATACCGGGAGAGACGAACCCCTGAAGATCCGCTCACTGCCTCCATGTGGCTCGGGACTGTACCCAACTAAAACCTGTTTGCACGTCTCCTTTGAGCATGGTAGGGTAGTAATCAAAGTACAGTGGGAACTTGTTGGAGATAGTGCCCTCAGAGTCAATTATTGGATCACAGGCACGTGATTGCAATGATTGAGGGAGGACCTATCCCGGTAGGACAGTCTTACTCGAGATGATAGTATGCTATCTGGTTTATCTTTACATCGTGTACTGCTTAGGTGACCTGACAGGTTGCTATTATACGTTGGTAGAGCCCCTAGGATTCTTGCTTGACCACCAGCAGTATGAGGGCGATCATATAAGTGGGAGCTGGGGGTCTATAAGCACATCCTTAAATGGTCCCTGGTCGTGGGAGTTTCGAGACAGGGTATCGATACTCCAGAGTAGACTAGTGTATACAGTCGAGACCCCGACGAGGGGCGGTGGCCGGTCTCACAAGCCATTGGTGTCAGTTAGATCACCTAAGATGTATACAGGTGCTCATTGGGTTATGAGTACACCGGACAGGACTCGCCGGGAACATGCTAGTTGGTCATATACGAGACGTCAGATGGCAGTTCCCTGGTGACATGTGTACAGGTTAGTTCATCGACCTGGGGATCGTCATTTGTCTCGTGTGGGTTCCCACTGTACTTTGATTACTACCCTACCACGCTCAAAGGAGACGTGCAAACAGGTTTTAGTTGGGTACAGTCCCGAGCCACATGGAGGCAGTGAGCGTATCTTCAGGGGTTCGTCTCTCCCGGTATTGGGGGTGAGGTCGCGCTGTGTCTAGGAGAGCCATTACACAAAGCCCTCGGCCGAGGCAGGAGATTTACTGGTAGGTATTCCAGTAGTATCTCAGGGTGTTCTGGGCTACACTCCGACACGACTTGTACCGCTTTTGGGGGTCTGACTTTTACCAACCCCCTAGGCCCGCCATGCGATGCTCATAGACATACGGACCGGACTGTACGGATATTGTCACTGAAAGGCTCAGTAGGGTGTCAGGCTGAGTTCGCTCACAGACGTCCCTTTTGGTCAATACCTGGTAGCCCGTTATGTATTGGCTTATACCTCTAACGTGCTAGTGGTTAAATCCACAACCAAGGTGTTGATGAGTCTTTAGAGTCCCCCACATTCAGTTACTCAAGTTTTCGGGCGAAAAGCTGTAGAGGCCATATGGAGATATGGCAAGGTCCGATCAGATACGTGCGGTATTGCACGGATCAGGATCGGACAGTTTGTACTAGAGGCCGTATGGATATATGGCAGGGTTCGATCAAATACGTGCGGTATTGCACGGATCAGGATCGGACGGATATTACTAGCCGGCTTTGGTTTAAGCCGGATCCTAGTATAGTACAGTGTAGACTTTGTCTCATTGCATTTGTATTTCGGTCGGAATACAAATGCGGGTGTGTATGCACAGTATCGGGGTTTTCCTGTAATTTATTACGGGACCAGTTTTCTGGAGTTGCCAGTTTGCTTTCCGTTTCGGCCATATTTCTTTGTATCGTTCATTGGCCGAAGATTGGTGGAGGAGGGCTTATTTGCATTTGTGCAAATAAGTATTTGTGGAGGGGGTCTTTGCATATTCTTGTGTCATTATGGTTGAACCATCCCTTGACCATTTGACTTCTTCTTCTTTCATGATGGCTTGACTTTTGAAGCCATCACGGTTGTTGATGGTTGGTGGAGTGTGGTTTTATGTTGGTGATCATTTCCCTTCATGATATCTTTTGATTCTCTTCTTGCATTATTGATCCCTACACTCCCCATTCTTTTTGCTCTCTCTCCATTTTTTCTTGCTTGGCCGGCCATAGAGGAGGAGGCTACCAAATTTTGTGGTGTGGGATTTTTAGTCTTTTGGCTTCACAAAAATCCCCACAAGTTCCATCTCCAAAAAGCATATATCATTCCTCCACCAAATGGCACCTCCATGAACCCCAAATGAGACACAAGACTCTACACTATATTCTATAGCAAACCTTGGGCACGTCGACTAGCCAGCTTCGTGCCCGAGTTGCCTCGGCATTGAGGTGGGAGACCGTAAAAGATGTAGGCGATGTGGTGCACTTCCGGCAACGAGGTGGAGACAGGACATTCCGCAGGAGATCGGGACGACGACGAGAAGACCGGAGGACTCGGATCAGTTGGTATATCTCTATTCCCTATCTTGTAGTAAGCTAGGACTAGTTAATGGTTCGATCCGGGTTTTAGTGCGCGGTGGTGCCGGTTTGATAGTTTGCAAAATTAAAGTTTATCACCGCTTCCGCATTTGGCCGTCGGATTGACGGCCGGGGCGCCGCCATGCACTTACAGTGGTATCAGAGCCTCACCATTAACTCAGTCTAGCTTTGTTTAATGTGTTTACATTTCCGATCGACCAAAATTCCAAAATCCGCGTTTTTCACATGCATCAGTTTTCTGTTGAAATTTTTTGGAGTCGAAAATTTTTTCAGGTTGCAGAAAAGTGATGTACTGGAAATTATAAGGACACTGTAGAAATTCGACACTGTGATTCACCAATGGGAGCGCGGAACCGCGGCCAAACCCCTCTTTGGGCCGCGGTTCCGCCGCACTATAGTACGATCACTGTATCAAATTTCTACAGTTCCTTTCTGGGTTGAAATTAGGGCTTTTGGAATATTAATATTGGGCCCAGAATTTCTTGGTGTGCTACAGTAGTACTTTGGGGCCCACTTGTTAAAAATTTGATCGATCGGATATTTTGAACACATTATTTCACAGTTTTTACATTATATCTGCGACCGTGAATGTCACTTGATCGGTAAATCCTGTCTAACTGCTATAGCCCGATTAGACAGATTTGCGAACGTGACATTCACGTTGATGTTCTGTGATTTTGCTGTGATGTTGCGGATCGGTCGTGGGGATAGCCTAGATGCAATGCTAGTACAGTTTTGTTGTATTATGTACATTTGATATTGCGGGGCGAGCGTCCGACATGTGGACTGCCGTCACTGCCTGTTTGTATTATTATTTTGGGGCACGACCAGGTTGCGGTCGATATACCCGTTGTATGTATATTTTACTTTCTGTACTAGGATTGCCCCGCGGAGGGGTGCACGGATAGCCGGGTTCTAGAGGGCAACAAGCCCGCATCTTATGGCATTTAGACGGAGGGGGCTTCACTCTAGGATTGGCGGGATATTCGCCGCACTCGTAGGGGGTACAGGTTGACCCAGGAGGGGTGCCCAAGTTATCGGATTCCGTGAAGTGCTGGGTGGTCCATTCACGTTGCTGAAGGGGGCTGCCTCGCTTCAGGTTTTGGCGGGTAACTTGCCGCGCCCGTAGGGGTCTAGGTTTTCATTGCACAGGCTATCCACACGACCAGGGGAACGTCGGGTTTCAGCGGCTCTGTGAAACCCGGGGATCCCAGATATCTGTATTGTTCTGTGATGCTGTACATTTCTGTGATGTTGCATTTTATCACGCCTTGAGCGAATATAATATATTGGTATATATATTAGTAGATGTTGTATATGTTTTGCATCCGCGCTAGTCCAGTCCCCGCTCTGTTGTTAGTTAGCTAACCTAACGGGTAATGACGGGACCCAGTGGCGAATGCGGATGGCATATACGTACGTCATATTATTTTCGTTCTTTGTGGTGTGATCAATTGATGGGACTGCGTTGATTCGGATCAATGCAAGTTAAAACAAACCTAATCTGATGTTGTTGGAACACTTTTCAAAAAGCTGTTATTGCAAGGACGTTCACTTTTGTTTTGCATCTTGGTATTCAGTTGGAATATCCTGCTCCTCAGTCGACGAGGCAAGGGCCGAGATCCCTTCACCGGGAGTGACCCCTTGGACAAAAGTTTGCGTCAGCGCAATAACTTCACTATAGCCGATTACTTTTGCTTTGCATCGTGGTATTCAGTTGGAATATCCTGCACCTCATTCTACGTGGAAAGAGCCGAGATCCCTTCACCGGGAGTGACCTCTTTAGCAAAGGTTTTCGTCACTATATTTTTAAAAGCTATCCGTTCCTTCAACGATATCAAGTTCATTACGTTAAAGGTTTTCGCCAGAAACCATTCGTAGCCCTCCGTCGTTTCATATGGGTAGTCAATAGTATTCAAGCTGTGTTTGTTGGCCAAAGTCAAGGCACAGTGTTTGGTAGCTGTTGGTTATTCATATGCAGCATAGATAGATGCGTTGGTTTGGAACAGTCATACTGCCTTGTTGGCCAAAGTCAAGGGTAGGTACGGGTGGATTCAAAACAACCTGGAGAATGACGGGTAGAACTTGACATGTGACTTATGATTTGTTGGCCAAAGTCAAGGTCATAAGAGCATGGGGTAAAAATCACATCGGGAGTTTCAAAAGAACTGAAACTTGCCAGATATGCGCATACCTTCTGGAGTGTGATGACGTGAGCGGATTCCGTCACGTTATCATGCGATGATAGTTGGATCCCGATTCCTACTGATGAGTTGGTTTACTCCTCGGGTGATCCCGACTAATTCTTCTTTTGGGTTTGGAGAAGAATTTGACGTTACAGTGGGAGGTTTCCAGATTAGATAAATTGGTAACCATTCTGATCTAGGTTAGAGTGCACGCTGAGTGTTTCTTTTCTCTCTCTCTTTGGCAGCGACCTTTGACCCGACCCTAAGACTATGACTCAGAGACCAATATTGACCGAACCTTCTTAAACACTGGCTTTTGGATTGTCTGAGTTGCGAACCTCTTTGCCACTCCTACTCTTACCTATTTCTCCAGGACACCCCGTATTACTACGAACGTCCATTTCCATTGGACAAAACCATCGTATGGTTATATACGAACTCGAAGGAATTCGAGGATGGTTTCAGGTTCTGGAGGAAACGGATAGGACTATTCAGTTGTCTTTTCCTTTTACCTTCTCTCAGGTTGCGAATACTCCTTGGTTTAGGAGATAGTACACCTATTACACAAATTGGATTGTTTTCTTCCAAACCATAGGCAGGTGCCGACCGGCAGGGAATGAAGAAAACCAATTAGCCTAACGATGGTGTACAGAAGGTATTATGTAAAGGCAAAGATAGGGATTAGAAGGAGGGCAAAGTAAATTGCAACTGCTATTCACGACCAAACCAAGTATTTCATTAACACTCCCACTTCACCTTTGTATTTCTCCAGGACACTCCGTGTCACTACGAAGATCCACAGTTTAGATACTCCATCGTATGGTTATATACGAACTCGAAAGGAACTTGTTCCAGTTCGGGGATGGATTCTGGTTCAGGAGAAATAGGAATAAGGTTTATTCAGGTGTCTTTTATCTTCACCTTCTCTCGCATTGCGAGTGTTCCTAGGATTGGGACAGTACACCCATTATGCTTATTGGATAGTCTTCATCCAAACCATAGGCTGGTGCCGAACGGTAGGGAAGGAAGAAAACCATTTGGCCTAGAGGGGTGTGAAGAAGGTAATGACTAAAGACATATAAAGGGATTTGGAGAGGTGGCAAAGAATTACACGGTTACAGTTGTGAATCTGGAAGAGGCATTACTAGGAATACCGGGATACCCCATCGAAACATTTCAATGTTTCAGTTTCACCGTGTACTGTTAAAGGAAAACTGATTTCCCAATTAGTCCTTACTCCAGGGTATGTATTTACCAGGTACAATTCTCACATCTGTATGGTTTTACAGATGATGAGTGGGAGTATGTTATTGGAAATTGGGTGATAATCCTCATTGTGTCAGGATTCGTTGTAATCGGTGATATTTGAGGAAGTCACCTGGGTTGTTTGCCGGACGGCAAATATTTGGTTTTGAATATCCGCTGTTGTGCACCAATTCCAAATTGATATATCTGTACGTCTATTTTCATAGAGTGAGATATACCTTTTGAAATTATGTCTATGACATTTACCGATATCAGTGGATGGTTAGGTAAGGAGCATTAAACAGCGGTGTAATTCTTCTTAACCATAAATACAGTTTTCAACCTACGATACACAGTAAATTAGTTATCAGACTCAAGGGACTTATACAGAGTATTGTATGTTGTCCAGGGTCCATCAGGACAGAGGGGTTGGTCCTCGTACTATATTCGGTTTACTTATAACTTCTCTATTTTTTAGACAGGTGTTTCGTGAAAACACAGGGTCCGAATTTTGAGAAGTTTTAGGTATTTGAATAGAGTAGAGAACCAGGTGTAGCGAGTATCGGGATTCTTCAAAGTGATCGAAGATGTAGATACTTGTCAATGGTATTCAGTTGATAGTAGTGATTAAGAGAACTTGCTTCTCTTTCATGTTACTCTTAATTGGAAGCATTTCTAAGTTGAGTAACGCTGATAGGCCTCCTTCCATTTAGTTGACATGCACTGTGGACAGCTGCATGATTTGAATCTGGTTCAACTAAATTAGTCCCTCTGTTTCTATATTTGATATAGAACAGTTCGTATCTTAACGATGTTAAGGTACGGGGAGTTGTCCGGATTATGCTTAAAACCAGGCTCTGGATAACTCAAGGCACGTTTTCTGTAATGGCTGTTTGTGGGTTGACCCAGGCTATGACGAGGGTTGACTTTCTACCATCTAGATGAACAATAGCAATATTGTTCTAAACTCGCCACAGTTTTATTAAAAATGGATTTTTTCAGAAAACAGTAGTGGGAGTATGGTAGAACTGGAAGTGATTCCAGAACCGCAAACGATTACTGAAGATTTGATAGGAACCTAAAGATTCAATCTAGTTTGACATTCCATTGGCCACTCCGCAGATAAGGTGGGTAATCTCAGGCACCCGAGAGGTACTCCGGTAGCCTCAAGGACGGTGACAGGGAGGTTCTTGTTTACCCACACTTGCCATTGCTGTTGTTCCAGATTGTGAGACCCGGCAGGAGGATGAGTATAGCGTCGTTCTAAACTTGCTTCAGAAGTGTACGTCTATATGACTCTGCCAGAAGGTTGTCGTGGTCAGTGGGAGCAGCGGAAGCATTGGTGGACAAGTGGCTTATGTCTATTTATAGACTAAAGCAGATGTAGCGGAGATAGATCATCTATTTCTGATGTGACAGTCATAGGTTTGACTTCATCAGAATAGGGGATGGATCTGTTGAGAAGGTAGTAGGGTGTGATGTCCTGGTATTTGGATGACATACACAGAGTAGGAAAAGAAACTCCTATACTACGATCGGTTACACTTTGGTCGTCACACAGTGGTTTCTCCACACAGGACTTGGATATTATATCAAACATTCTGGTTGCTGGATCTATGGTTTTAGATCTAGATTTGGGTGGTTTCCCAATCACGGTACTTAGACAGCATTCTAAGAGTATTTAGAATGGACGACTCCTGGCACGGTAGTGTACCTACCGGTGATGGAGTCACCCTCTCTAAAGCTGTCTTACAGACTAAAGGAGAGAGGGATATGCATGATTGGCAGATCACTTGCTCAGGCAATTGAGTCAATCATGAGATGTCTAGTACCACACCAGATGTTGTTCTTGCACTACATGCAATAAGTTGACATTGATCCTATCCTGGAGAAACAGTCGGAAGCAGTTTTAGAACATAAGTGGATGTTCTAGGGATATGATAACGACAGCCTCATTCAGGAGACAGTTATCATTCCAGGCTTCCAAGGTGACCTGGACGACAGGGAGGTTGTCAGAGTTATAGTTTTCCTTCTGATGAGGGGCAGTATTTTGGACAGTTGGTACAAGGCAATACTGAGGGAGGCATGGCGCAGGATACTGATTAAGTTCAGTTGACGATACAGTCTAAGAAGTTTGGATTTGGAGTTCATTTATGAGCTAGGTCCCATCAGACATCCAGACATATTATAAGACAGGTATTGCTCATTTCGGGAGATGGCTTTCTCCGCGAACATGAGATATAGAGAGACATAGAAAGAAACATCAAGGCGGATCCACTCACTGAGGCTATTCCTCGAACGCAATAGTTTCGCAAACGAGTTTTGTGAGACTGACTGGTAGAGGAGTTGGGTGTTCGGTATCACACGGGCTGTGAGTATGCGACATCGCAATAATTAGCCTTGAGTGCAAGTGGGAGATTGTTGGAGATAGTGCCCTAAGAGTCAATTATTGGATCACAGGCACGTGATTGCAATGATTGAGGGAGGACCTATCCCGGTAGGACAGTCTTACTCGAGATGATAGTATGCTATCTGGTTTATCTTTACATCGTGTACTGCTTAGGTGACCTGACAGGTTGCTATTACACGTTGGTAGAGCCCCTAGGATTCTTGCTTGACCACCAGCAGTATGAGGGCGATAATATAAGTGGGAGCTGGGGGTCTATAAGCACATCCTTAAATGGTCCCTAGTCGTGGGAGTTTCGAGACAGGGCATCGATACTCCAGAGTAGACTAGTGTATACAGTCGAGACCCCGACAAGGGGCGGTGGCCGGTCTCACAAGCCATTGGTGTCAGTTAGATCACCTAAGATGTATACAGGTGCTCATTGGGTTATGAGTACACCGGACAGGACTCGCCGGGAACATGCTAGTTGGTCATATACCAGACGTCAGATAGCAGTTCCCTGGTGACATGTGTACAGGTTAGTTCATCGACCTGGGGATCGTCATTTGTCTCGTGTGGGTTCCCTCTGTACTTTGATTACTACCCTACCACGCTCAAAGAAGACGTGCAAACAGGTTTTAGTTGGGTACAGTCCCGAGCCACATGGAGGCAGTGAGCGTATCTTCAGGGGTTCGTCTCTCCCGGTATTGGGGGTGAGGTCGCGCTATGTCTAGGAGAGCCATTACACAAAGCCCTCGGCCGAGGCAGGAGATTTACTGGTAGGTATTCCAGTAGTATCTCAGGGTGTTCTGGGCTACACTCCGACACGACTTGTACCGCTTTTGGGGGTCTGACTTTTACCAACCCCCTAGGCCTGCCATGCGATGCTCATAGACGAACGGACCGGACTGTACGGATATTGTCACTGAAAGGCTCAGTAGGGTGTCAGGCTGAGTTCGCTCACAGACGTCCCTTTTGGTCAATACCTGGTAGCCCGTTATGTATTGGCTTATACCTCTAACGTGCTAGTGGTTAAATCCACAACTAAGGTGTTGATGAGTCTTTAGAGTCCCCCACATTCAGTTACTCAAGCTTTCGGGCGAAAAGCTGTAGAGGCCATATGGAGATATGGCAAGGTCCGATCAGTTACGTGCGGTATTGCACGGATCAGGATCGGACAGTTTGTACTAGAGGCCGTATGGATATATGGCAGGGTTCGATCAAATACGTGCGGTATTGCACGGATCAGGATCGGACGGATAATACTAGCCGGCTTTGGTTTAAGCCGGATCCTAGTATAGTACAGTGTAGACTTTGTCTCATTGCATTTGTATTTCGGTCGGATTACAAATGCGGGTGTGTACGCACAGTATCGGGGTTTTCCTGTAATTTATTACGGGACCAGTTTTCTGGAGTTGCCAGTTTGCTTTCCGTTTCGGCCATATTTCTTTGTATCGTTCATTGGCCGAAGATTGGTGGAGGAGGGCTTATTTGCATTTGTGCAAATAAGTATTTGTGGAGGGGGTCTTTGCATATTCTTGTGTCATGATGGTTGAACCATCCCTTGACCATTTGACTTCTTCTTCTTTCATGATGGCTTGACTTTTGAAGCCATCACGGTTGTTGATGGTTGGTGGAGTGTGGTTTTATGTTGGTGATCATTTCCCTTCATGATATCTTTTGATTCTCTTCTTGCATTATTGATCCCTACACTCCCCATTCTTTTTGCTCTCTCTCCATTTTTTCTTGCTTGGCCGGCTATAGAGGAGGAGGCTGCCAAATTTTGTGGTGTGGGATTTTTAGTCTTTTGGCTTCACAAAAATCCCCACAAGTTCCATCTCCAAAAAGCATATATCATTCCTCCACCAAATGGCACCTCCATGAACCCCAAATGAGACACAAGACTCTACACTATATTCTATAGCAAACCTTGGGCACGTCGACTAGCCAGCTTCGTGCCCGAGTTGCCTCGGAATTGAGGTGGGAGCCCGTAAAAGATGGAGGCGATGTGGTGCACTTCCGGCAACGAGGTGGAGACAGGACATTCCACAGGAGATCGGGACGACGACGAGAAGACCGGAGGACTCGGATCAGTTGGTATATCTCTATTCCCTATCTTGTAGTTAGCTAGGACTAGTTAATGGTTCGATCCGGGTTTTAGTGCGCTGTGGTGCCGGTTTGATAGTTTGCAAAATTAAAGTTTATCACCGCTTCCGCATTTGGCCGTCGGATTGACGGCCGGTGCGCCGCCGTGCACTTACAGGACTCACACGAGACAAATGACGATCCTCAGGTCGATGAACTAACCTGTACACATGTCACCAGGGAACTGCCATCTGACGTCAGGTATAAGACCAACTAGCATGTTCCCGGCGAGTCCTGTCTGGTGTACTCATAACCCAATGAGCACCTGTATACATCTTAGGTGAACCAACTGACACCAGTGGCTTGTGAGACCGGCCACCGCCCCTCGTCGGGGTCTCGACTGTATACACTAGTCTACTCTGGAGTATCGATGCCCTGTCTCGAAACTCCTACGACTAGGGACCTTTTAAGGATGTGCTTATAGACCCCAGCTCCCACTTAAATGATCGCCCTCATACTGCTGGTGGTCAAGCAAGAATCCTAGGGGCTCTATCAACGTGTAATAGCGACATGTCAGGTCACCTAAAGAAGTACACGATGATAAAGATAAACCAGATAGCATATTATCATCTCGAGTAAGACTGTCCTACCGGGATAGGTCCTCCCTCAATCATTGCCATCACGTGCCTGTGATCCAATAATTGACTCTGAGGGCACTATCTCCAATACCAACTGAATACCGCGATGCAAAGCACCATGTAATCGACTATAGTGAAGTTATTACCCTGACACAAACTTCTGTCCAAGGGGTCACTCCCGGTGAAGGGATCTCGGCCCTTACCTCGTCGAATGAGGTGCAGGATATTCCAACTGAATACCACTATGAAAAACAAAAGAAAACGTCCTTGTAATGACACTTTTTAAAAATGTTCCAACAACGTCCAAACAGGTTTGTTTTCCTTTGCATTGAAAAAATCAACGCAGTCCCATCAATTAATCACACCAGAAAAGAACGAAAATAAAATGTACGTATATGCCATCCGCATTTGTCACTGGGTCCCGTCATCACTCGTTAGGTTACTTAACTAACGACAGAGCGGGGACTGGACTAGCGCGGGTGCAAAACATATTCAACATCTACTAGTATATATACCAATATACATTAATCGCTCCAGGCGTGATAATATGCAACATTACAGAAAAGTAATAAGCATCACAGAACAATACAGATAATCTGGGATCCCCGGGTTTCACAGAGCCGCTGCTGAAACCTGACGTTCCCCTGGTCATGTGGATAGCCTGTGTAATGAAATCTAGACCCCTACGGGCGCGGCAAGTTACCCGCCAAAACCTGAAGCGAGGCAGCCCCTACAGCATAGTGAATGGACCACCCTGCACTTCACGGAATCTGGTAACTTGAGCACCCCTCCTTGGGTCAACCTATACCCCCTACGAGTGCGGCGAATAGTCTGCCAATTCTAGAGTGAGGCCCCTCTGCCTCTCAAAGCCATGAGATACGTACCCGTTGCTCTCCAGAACCCGGCTATCCGTGCACTCCGTCACGGGGTAATACCTAGTACAGAAATGAAAAATATGTATAACGGGTACATCGACCTCAGCCCGGTCGTGCCCTAAAAGAATATTATACAAACAGGCAGTGACGGCAGTCCACATGTTGGACGGTCGCCCCGCAATATCAAATGTACAAATAAATTCAAACCGCACTACCATTGCACACTGCTATCCACCACGACAAATCTGCAACGTCACAGCATAACACAGAACATCAACGGGAATGTCACGTTCGCAAACCCGTCTAAAAGAGCTATAGCAATTAGACGCAATTTACCGCTCGAATGACATTCACGGTCAGAGATATAATGTAAGTGCTGTAAACTAACAAGTTTAAAATTCCGATCGACAAAACTTGCCGAAGTGGACCCCACGTACATCTGCAATACTCAAACAAAATCTGGACCCAAAAGAAATATTCCAGAAACCACAAATTCCCATGAAAGAGCCCCAGAAGAATTTTGGTGCACTGTAGCTACTAACTGACCGCGGAACCGTGGCCAAACCATGGTTTGCGCGGCGGTTCCGCGGCGGTAAAGTGGATTCAGTCAACCAAATTTCTTCAGTATTCTTAAAAAGCCTGCTCGATTTTCTGAGATGCTCAAAATGATTTTTAGACCTGTTAAAAAATTCGACAGAAACATTACACTGAAAAATGCAGTTTCGGAAATTTCATTCGATCGATGTTTTAAACGCGTTAGAACAAGTTTGTATAGCTTAATGGCATGGCTCCGATACAATGTAAGTCTACGGTAGCGCCCCGGCCGTCATTCATACGCCAAACGCGGAACAAAAACTTTTATAACTAGCGCTATCGCTTACTATAACCCGGATCTTGCCATTAACGCTAAACTAAAAAACTGTAAAGAGGTAGAAAGGCTATACCGAACGATCCGAGTCCTTCAGTCTTTAGCCATCATCCCACGCTCTTTTGCGGCATCTGCGATCTCGCTCGATCTCCGGTCTCCTCATCCAGGTGGCACCACGTCAACGGATCTTTAAACGGGCTCCCGCCTCTGAACCGAGGCAACTCGGACATGAAGTTTGCTAGCCGACATGTCCAAGATTGATGTAGTGAAAGAGTAGAACACTTTGTCTCGCTTCATCCAAAACCATGGATGAACGGTTAATGAAGTTTCCTTTTAATGGAATAATGAGAAATGAGCATATCAAATTTCATGAACCAAATTCCATAATCTTTTTCCCAACAACCATTATCTAATTTTTCCAACCCTATTTCTTCCAAATGAGGGGCCGGCCACATATATGAGGAGGGGTGAGTGTAGGAGCAAAGGGGGGGTGACCATAATGGAAAAGACCTTATTAAATATCTAAGCAAGAACAAAAGGCATTAAAGGAAAAGGTGACTCACTAATAACACCTTATCAACCAATTAATGCATACAATGAATCATATAACACCTCACTAACCAAGTCACCATTTCTAGAAACTTCCTCATGACTCACCACAAGAAGAAAAGATAATTCCGCATTAAACCGAATGTTGAAGACGGGTGATAGAAAACTGGCAACTTCGAAAAGCGATCCCGAAACGAATTTCAGGATTGCCCCGTAACAGTATAAATATACCCACATTTGTATTACGACCAAATACAAATGCAACTGAGACAAAGATATTATATCTACACAGTATAATACATGGATCCGGCTTAAACCAAAGCCCACCAGTATTATCTGCCCGAAATATGACACGTACGTAAACGCATGTGCATTTTCCGAACACTGCCATAAAACCATACGGCCTCTACAACGTTTCGCCTGAACATGGGAAAGTATCTGTCAGGGACTCTAATGACTCATCAGTATCCTGGCAGTGGGTTTAACCACAAGCCGTCAGCGGCACTAGCTGTTAGTGTATATGCCCTAGAGGCCATTACTGTATCATACTAGTTTGTATATTACTTAATGGAAGCTTGGGATATTCACCTTGTATAAACAATCTTGCTCAATATAGTAGTATGCTACTTGGTTTGTTTCTACTTCAATGTGTACATGTGTTTATTTTGCGATATCACCTATACGCATTAGTGGAGCCCTTAGGATCTTTGCTTGATTACCAGCGTTGTGATGGCAGTCACACTAGTGGGGGCTGGGTAATCTATAAGCACATCCTTATACAGGTCCCTAGTCGCAGGACTATCGAGACAGGGCATCGATACTCTGGAGTAGACTAGCGTATGCGCTTCTCATCCCAGTGTGGGAGATGGTCTGTCCCACAGCCATCAGTACGTCGTACTGGAGATAGTATACGGGTGCTCGTCAGGTTACGAGTACACTGGACAGGACTCGTCGGGAACTGACAGGTTGGTATTATACCTATCGTCAGTTATCAGTTCCCTGGTGACATGAGTACAGCTTAGTCCGCTGACTTGACACTGGCACTTCGCCTCGAGTGTGTTCCCACTGCACTTTGATCACTACCCTACCACGGCTCAAAGGAGTCGTGCAAACAGGTAGTGGTTGGGTGCAGTCCCGAAGCACTTGGAGGCAATGACGGTTAGACAGGATTCGTCTCTCCCGGTATTGGGGGTTGACATCGCGCTGTGTCTAGGAGAGCCATTACACGAGTAGTCCCTGGCCAGGGCAAGCGAGATATACTGGTAGGCTTCCAGTGTTATCTCAGGGTGTTTTGGGCTTCACTCCGACACGACTTGTACCGCTATTGGGGGACTGACGTTTTACCGCCCCTAGGCCCGACATGCGATGCATCAGACGAATAGACTGGACTGTACGGAGAATGTCACATTCAGACTCAGTAGGAGTTCAGATGGGGTTCACTTCGTCATCCTTCTTGTCGGCATCTACCTGGGGACCGTTACGCATAGCTAGTGCCGCTTGCGGTCTGTGGCTAAACCCACTGCCAGCGTAGTGTCGAGTCTTTAGAGTCCCACACAGAGGGTATTCGCCTCTGGGCAATACAGAGTAGAGGTCGTATGGTTTTGCGGCAGGTTTCGTTCTCATCCGCGCACTTGTGCACGTTTGGAGTCCGGACGGATTATACTAGCAGGCTCTGGTTTGAGCCAGATACTGGTATATGTTTTGGGGTTACTTTTATCTCTCAGTATTCATGTTCCTCGGAACAAGAATGCAGGTGTGTATGCACAGTTGTTTGAGGCGGAAGAAGAGGTTTTTCATTAGGGTTTCGAAACGGGTGCGCATGCACAGTTGACAGTCGTCTTTTTTTTCCAAACCCTAATGAATTAGTGAGATATCTATTAATAATAGTAATTAAATGAAATTATGTTATGGTTGGTTTTGTTGACTTGTTGACCATGGTTGACTTGTTGACCATGGTTGAATGTTTGACCATCATCATTATTTTGCAAGGATGCTCCTTGATTCTTGCCAACATTCATTTAATGAAGTGATGATAGTGGTCATTCTAAAACAACCATCAACTATTCTCATTTGAATTATTATTACTAATTAGATAATTCTTTTTCTTTTGATATGGTTGCAAAAAAGAAAAAGATAGCTCATTCTATCATAACCATTCTCTCTCCTCACTTCATCTTCTTCTTCCTCAAGCTCAAGGAGAATCCTTCTCATGTGTTGAGAATCCCTCTCCTTGAAAAGAAAACAACCCCTAGATACTCTCTACTCACTCTAGGATCAAAGGTTTAGCAAGCCGAAGATTCTAGTTCTCTCAAAGTTCGAGAAAGAGCCCGAAGGTTGAACCCTCAGGTGGATCCATCTTTGACGGAAGAAGGCAACGAGGAAAGCACCATCAACCTCTACAAAAGTTTGAAGAAGAAGGAGTTCAAGTTTAGGTATAACCATCTTTCCGAGTAGCTAACTCTCTTTAGCTTGTTTTCTAGTTTTAGTTTAGGAAAAGATCCCGACTTTGTTAGTCCATGTTGCCCCATGCGCTAAAAATTTGATTTTTATACCGTTTCCGCCTCCCCGTAAGTACCGGGGGTCGCAACGTGGACTTACAGTGGTATCAGAGCTAACTAAACTTAAACTAGCTTGGTAGCGAAGTGTATGGAAGTTCGAAACCGAAAAATCACAAAACCGGAAAATCCAAAACCCTAAGTTTCTGTTGAAATTTTTTTTGCTCCAAAAGTAAAACTTTTTACTCCTAAAATCGGCTCAGGGTTTTGTAAGAACACCCAAGAAAAACGATCCCCCGATTCCTTCAAAGAGCCGCGGATCCGCGGCCTCAGCTATTCTCTTGGCCGCGGATCCGCCGCCGTTTGGGCTCTTCATGCGATCGTGTTTTGTGCAGTGTTCTTCTGGTAGGGTTTTGGGATTTTTGAAATATGTTATATGTGCCCAGATTTTCCAGAGAAGAAATTTACTTTTGGGGTCCTATAAATCCGTATTTTTTTCGAACTTCGCTACACTTTGGCTATGTTGGTTATATCTGTGATGTTTGCATGTATTGAACCTCGGCTAATCGCTATAAGTCGATTAGTCGGGGTTATACATCTCTATGATCTGTGTTTAATATTGGAATGTGTATATGAATGTGTTGGACTGTCGCGGGTGAATAGCCGGGGTGGATGTGAGATGAGCTTTTGTTTTTCTTTCATTCATTTGTAAATGTAAATTGATGTAATAATATTATTTGTATGGCCGCACAACCGGGTCGGGGTTGTAGCCGTCATTGTATAATTCTTTTTACTGTTTTTGCTCCTAGGATAGACCCATGGAGGGGTGCACAAACTACCGGGTACTTGGCGGGTAGTTTGCCGCACCCGTAGGGGTCTTGGGTGGGGTATTTGCTATTCACCGCGACCGTCTAATCCGCTTTTTGTTGCAGGCTCGAACGGATTGCGGATTGCTAGTATATCCAATGTATTCATCTGTGATCTGTAATGTCTATCATTGCTTTATATTTAGGCGTTGCTTATGTTTTACTGCCGCGCTAGCCCAGCCCCCGCTCTGTCGTTAGTTAAGTAACCTAACGGGTGATGACGGGACCCCGTGGCGAATGCGAATGGCATAAGCGTACGTCATATTTTGGTTGTTTTCTGCAGTGGTAGGATTAAATGATGGGACGCATTAAAAGAACTAATGCAAGAATATCACGCATTAAAAGAACTAATGCAAGATAATAAACCAAGCTAAAGTCGTTGGAACACTTTCGAAAAACCACTCGGTTCTTTTCAAAACTAACTTTTAAATGCGGAGCTTGAGCCACTCCTTCTAAAAGCTATCTCGTTCCATCGATTATATCAAGTTCACTACGTTCACGGTTTCGCCAAAACCATTCGTAGCCCTCCATCATTTCAGTTAAATATACGGTAGTATTCAAGCTATGTATTTTGACCTCACGCCAAGGCATAGTGATTGGTAGCTGCCGGATATTTATCTGTTGCATAGATAGAATGCGTTGGTTTGAGACAGTCGTACTACCATTTTGGCCTACGTCAAGGGTAGGTACGGGTGGGTTCAAATTAACCAGGATAATGATGGGAAGAACTTGACATGTGACT
The DNA here is from genome assembly GCA_030015575.1 of Agapanthus africanus. NCBI lineage: Eukaryota > Viridiplantae > Streptophyta > Magnoliopsida > Asparagales > Amaryllidaceae > Agapanthus > Agapanthus africanus. The sequence continues at coordinate 64,472,288 of JASDDO010000029.1, forward strand.
TATGACATTTTGACCTCACGCCAAGGTCATAAGAGCATGGGGCAAAAATCCACATCGGTAGTTTCATAAGTACTGAAACTTGCTAGATTTGCATACCATTTGGAGTGTGATGATTCTGGTAGGATTCCTTCAGTTTCGTCACGCGATGATATTTGGATCCCGATCCTACTGTGAGTATATGCTACTCCTCGGGAAATTTCTCACTAAACGATCAATGTTATAAACCTAGTAGGTGCCTAGAAAGGTGTTAGCGGGGCTACGCCCCCAGGGAAAAGAGGTTCTTAAATTGAGGAACTTCGCGAAAGTGTTGGAAAACCTCCCTCGAAGTACCGACACTGGCCTGGCTGAACGGTTAAGCAAGTATTGTGCGGTGGGATTGATCCCGACTAATTCTTCCTTTGTGGTTTGAGGAGGGATTCGAGAGACAGTGGGAGCCATCCTGTTTAGACAAATTAAAAACCATTCTAAACTTGCAAGAGCATCGTGCTAAAGTGTTTCTTCTCTCCCCCCTGCAGCGACCAAATCGAAATGAATGGACTTAAGTTACTTCTAGATAAAAACATACTGACAGGGCCAAACTACAAAGATTGGCTCAGGAATGTCAAAATGGCAATCACTTACGACAAGCTGGGGTATCTTCTTACCACCAAAGCTCCCCCCGTCCCAGGTCCCACCTCCAGCGTCGCGGATAAGGAAATCCGTAAGACTTGGGAGATTGATTGCGCGAAGGCCAGGTGCCTCGTGCTTGCCTCTATGGACAACGAACATCAGAGGAGGCATGAGAATATGGACCTTGAGTCCATATTTCTCCATACAAAAGAACTGTATGGAGAGCAGTCTCGTATCGCAACATACGAAGTGTCGAAGAAGTTATTTTCGGCAAAGTTGGCCGTCGGATCATCGGTAGCGGACGACGTGCTTAAGATGATTGGCTACATTGAGGAGCTCGCAGAACTTGGGACCACGTTGGAAAGTGAACTCTATACGGATTTAATTCTCCAGTCCCTTCCATCCACTTACGCCCAGTTCATACTGAATTTCAACTTGCAAGAAAAGGAAGTTGAACTTTCAGAACTCCTCAACATGCTGAGGAGCGCAGAGGGCACCCTACAGAAAAGTAGGGAAACACCCGCTTTGTTTGTAGGAGGATCTTCTTCCTCTAGGTCTAAGGCGAAAGCCAAGGGAAAGAGGAAGAAAGCCCCCGCCAAACCAAGAGGCGGTGTTAGTAAAGTGGGTACGAAGGGAAAGGAAAAGGCAACAAAGATTGCGGGGAAGCTTGTTGGAAAGGAAGAATGCTTCTATTGTCATAAGAGTGGACACTGGAAGAAAGATTGCAGGGCTTGGAAAGCCAGGACACAGGAACTGAAGCAGGTTGCGGCTTCAGCTTCAGGTGTGTATGTTATTGAAAACTGTCTTTCTATAAACTCTACTTCCTGGGTATTGGATACCGGATCAGGATCTCATATCTGTAATTCTTTGCAGGCGTTGAGAAACCGTAGGGTTTTGAAGGCAGGTGACATGACCCTCAGAGTTGCGAACGGAGCTAGCATGGATGCTAAAGCCGTGGGGGACTATCACCTGGTAATGTCAGATGGACATGTTTTGGTTTTGCGTAATTGCTTTTTTGTACCCAACGCAACTTGTAATATCATTTCTGTATCTTTGGTTTCTAAAGAAGGTTATGAATTTGCGTTTGTAAGTAATGTTGTAAACATTCACCTTAATCAAGTTCTGATTGGGTCAGGTACACTGAGCAATGGTATATACGTATTAAACCAACCACAGATTTTCAATGTCCAGAATACACACAAAAGAAAGTCTCCAGATATCAATCAGACTTTCTTATGGCATTGTAGACTGGGTCACATCAATAAGAGAAGGTTGACTAAGTTACATACAGAAGGATATTTGGATCCGTTCGAATATCAATCGTATGCCACTTGTCAATCCTGTCTTAAAGGAAAGATGACAAAGACTCCGTTCACTGGACACGGAGTAAGAGCGAGCGAGCTCTTGGGACTCATACACAGCGACGTGTGCGGTCCAATGTCTACACATGCGCGAAGCGGTTATTCTTACTTCATTACTTTTACGGATGACTTTTCAAGGTACGGTTATGTCTTCTTAATGAAACATAAGTCCGAAGCTTTTGAAAAGTTCCAGGAATATAAGAATGAAGTTGAAAAACAAACCGGCAAAAGTATCAAGATTCTAAGATCGGATCGAGGTGGAGAATACTTAAGTGCCGAGTTCCTGAATTACTTAAAAGAGAATGGGATTCTCTCTCAGCTTACTCCTCCATACACTCCGCAACATAACGGTGTATCGGAGAGACGGAACCGGACCCTATTGGATATGGTACGGTCCATGATAAGTAACGCTGAGTTACCGCGATCATTCTGGGGGTATGCGCTAGAAACAGCTGCATACCTTTTGAACCGAGTTCCTACTAAGACTGTGCCTACCACACCATATGAGTTATGGAGTGGGAAGAAACCCTATCTTCAGTACCTGAAGATTTGGGGATGTCCAGCTTATGTCAAAAAGCAGCATACGGACAAGCTCGAGGCATGCTCAGTACTGTGCAAGTTTGTGGGATACCCAAAGAACTCCAGGGGGTATCTTTTCTATTACGCAGAGGAACAAAAAGTCCTTGTTTCTCGTAATGCCCATTTTCTGGAACATCAGTTCTTAGAAAAAGAAGTAAGTGGGAGCGCAATAGAACTGGAAGAAATTCCAGAACCTCAGACTATTACTGAAAGCTTAGTGGAACCAGAAGGTTCGAAAGAACAAGACATTCCTACGCCGCTCCGCAGGAGTAGTAGGCAGTCCCATCTGCCCGAGAGATACTACGGTTTTCTCATAGACGGGGATAGAGAGGATTGCATCATAGATTATGATGAGCCTACTAGCTTCCAGCAGGCCGTTCAGAGCATTGACTCGGTAAAATGGCTGGATGCAATGCGGACCGAAATGGAGTCCATGTACACCAACAAAGTATGGACGTTGGACATTGCTCCAGACGGGGTAAAACCCGTAGGATGCAAGTGGATCTTCAAAAGGAAGATTGGTGTAGATGGACAGGTTGAGACCTATAAAGCTAGACTTGTAGCAAAGGGTTTCCGTCAAAGACCTGGCTTGGACTATGACGAAACCTTTTCTCCAGTGGCTATGCTGAAATCCATTCGGATCCTTCTTGCCATTGCTGCCTTCCACGATTATGAGATTTGGCAGATGGACGTAAAAACCGCTTTTCTAAATGGAAATTTAGAAGAGTGTGTCTATATGGATCAGCCAGAGGGTTTCATTCAGAGTGGGAGCAGCGGAAAGGTGTGCAAGTTGCTTAAGTCTATCTATGGACTAAAGCAGGCATCGCGGAGTTGGAACATCTGTTTTGATGAGACGGTCAAGGAATTTGGTTTTATCAAAAATCCAGATGAACCATGCATCTATAATAGATTTGTAGCGAGAACTGTAGTATTCCTCGTTTTATACGTGGATGACATTCTCTTAATAGGAAATGACATTCCTATGCTACAATCTGTCAAGGAGTTCTTGTCACAAAGGTTCTCCATGAAAGACCTGGGTGATGCCTCATACATCCTGGGGATCCGGATCCATCGTGATAGATCCAAGAGGATATTAGGACTTTCACAGTCCAGGTACATCGACACCGTACTGAAAAGATTCAGTATGGAAGATTCCAAGCGCGGTAACCTACCGGCTTGTCACGGGATCACCCTCTCTAAAGACATGTCTCCTAAGACTGATTTGGAGAGGGATCGCATGTCTATTATACCCTACGCTTCTGCGGTAGGCTCTATAATGTATGCGATGTTGTGTACCAGACCGGATGTAGCTTATGCATTGAGTGCAGTAAGCCGGTATCAGTCAAACCCTGGGGAGAAACGCTGGATACAGTAAAGAACATTCTCAAGTACCTGAGGAGGACTAAGGAGATGTTCTTGGTGTATGGCGGAAAAGACCTCCAGATCGAGGCCTTTGCTGACTCCAGCTTCCAGAGTGATAAGGATGATTCCAAGTCCATGTCGGGTTTTGTCTTTACCCTCAATGGAGGGGCGGTGTGTTGGAAGAGTTCCAAACAGGAAACCGTTGCAGACAAGACGATGGAAGCGGAATACATCGCTGCATCTGATGCCGCAAAAGAAGCTGTCTGGATGAGGAAGTTCTTAAAAGAACTTCAGGTGGTTCCGTCCATTGTTGACCCAATACCTCTGTATTACGACAATAACGGGGCTATAGCTTTAGCGAAGGAACCCAGGTCCCATCAGAGATCCAGGCACATCCTGAGGCGGTATCACCTGATCAGGGAGATCGTGGATCGCAAGGAGATCGAGGTTCGGAGGGTTGCTTCAGAAGAAAACACTGCAGATCCATTCACCAAGGCCCTACCCCAGACTCAGTTCGAGCGGCTGATCGAGATGATAGGTCTTCGATACGCCAGTACATGGCATTAGTGCAAGTGGGAGATTGTTAGTGTATATGCCCTAGAGGCCATTACTGTATCATACTAGTTTGTATATTACTTAATGGAAGCTTGGGATATTCACCTTGTATAAACAATCTTGCTCAATATAGTAGTATGCTACTTGGTTTGTTTCTACTTCAATGTGTACATGCGTTTATTTTGCGATATCACCTATACGCATTAGTAGAGCCCTTAGGATCTTTGCTTGATTACCAGCGTTGTGATGGCAGTCACACTAGTGGGGGCTGGGTAATCTATAAGCACATCCTTATACAGGTCCCTAGTCGCAGGACTATCGAGACAGGGCATCGATACTCCGGAGTAGACTAGCGTATGCGCTTCTCATCCAAGTGTGGGAGATGGTCTGTCCCATAGCCATCAGTACGTCGTACTGGAGATAGTATACGGGTGCTCGTTAGGTTACGAGTACACTGGACAGGACTCGTCGGGAACTGACAGGTTGGTATTATACCTATCGTCAGTTATCAGTTCCCTGGTGACATGAGTACAGCTTAGTCCGCTGACTTGACACTGGCACCTCGCCTCGAGTGTGTTCCCACTGCACTTTGATCACTACCCTACCACGGCTCAAAGGAGTCGTGCAAACAGGTAGTGGTTGGGTGCAGTCCCGAAGCACTTGGAGGCAGTGACGGTTAGACAGGATTCGTCTCTCCCGGTATTGGGGGTTGACATCGCGCTGTGTCTAGGAGAGCCATTATACGAGTAGTCCCTGGCCAGGGCAAGCGAGATATACTGGTAGGCTTCCAGTGTTATCTCAGGGTGTTTTGGGCTTCACTCCGACACGACTTGTACCGCTATTGGGGGACTGACGTTTTACCGGCCCCTAGGCCCGACATGCGATGCACCAGGCGAACAGACCAGACTGTACGGAGAATGTCACATTCAGACTCAGTAGGAGTTCAGATGGGGTTCACCTCGTCAGCCTTCTTGTCGGCATCTACCTGGGGACCGTTACGCACAGCTAGTGCCGCTTGCGGTCTGTGGTTAAACCCACTGCCAACGTAGTGTCGAGTCTTTAGAGTCCCTCACAGAGGGTATTCGCCTCTGGGCAAAACAGAGTAGAGGTCGCATGGTTTTGCGGCAGGTTTCGTTCTCATCCGCGCACTTGTGCACGTTTGGAGTCCGGACGGATTATACTTGCAGGCTCTGGTTTGAGCCAGATACTGGTATATGTTTTGGGGTTACTTTTATCTCTCAGTATTCATGTTCCTCGGAACAAGAATGCAGGTGTGTATGCACAGTTGTTTGAGGCGGAAGAAGAGATTTTTCATTAGGGTTTCGGAACGGGTGCGCATGCACAGTTGACAGTCGTCTTTTTTTTCCAAACCCTAATGAATTAGTGAGATATCTATTAACAATAGTAATTAAATGAAATTATGTTATGGTTGGTTTTGTTGACTTGTTGACCATGGTTGACTTGTTGACCATGCTTGAATGTTTGACCATCATCATTATTTTGCAAGGATGCTCCTTGATTCTTGCCAACATTCATTTAATGAAGTGATGATAGTGGTCATTCCAAAACAACCATCAACTATTCTCATTTGAATTATTATTACTAATTAGATAATTCTTTTTCTTTTGATATGGTTGCAAAAAAGAAAAAGATAGCTCATTCTATCATAACCAGTCTCTCTCCTCACTTCATCTTCTTCTTCCTCGAGCTCAAGGAGAGTCCTTCACATGTGTTGAGAATCCCTCTCCTTGAAAAGAAAACAACCACTAGACACTCTCTACTCACTCTAGGATCAAAGGTTTAGCAAGCCGAAGATTCTAGTTCTCTCAAAGTTCGAGAAAGAGCCCGAAGGTTGAACCCTCAGGTAGATCCATCTTTGACGGAAGAAGGCAACGAGGAAAGCACCATCAACCTCTACAAAAGTTTGAAGAAGAAGGAGTTCAAGTTTAGGTATAACCATCTTTCCGAGTAGCTAACTCTCTTTAGCTTGTTTGCTAGTTTTAGTTTAGGAAAAGATCCCGACTTTGTTAGTCCATGTTGCCCCATGCGCTAAAAATTTGATTTTTATACCGTTTCCGCCTCCCCGTAAGTACCGGGGGTCGCAACGTGGACTTACAGTAGCTGTGCGTAACGGCTGCCCATGTACTGACCTCAAGGGAAGCCGATGAGCGAACTCATCCTGGAACCCTACTGAGCCTAACAGTGACAATATACATACAGTCCGGTCCATTCGTCTATGAGTATCGCATATCGGGCCTAGGGGGCTGGTAACGTCAGACCCCAAATAGCGGTATAAGTCGTGTCGGAGTATAGCCCAGAACACCCTGAGATACTACTGGAGTACCTACCAGTAAATCTCCTTTCTCGGCCGAGGGCTTTGTGTAATGGCTCTCCTAGACACAGCGCGATCTCACCCCCAATACCGGGAGAGATGAATCCCCTGCCGATCCGCTCACTTGCCTCCATGTGGCTCGGGACTGTACCCAAAAAGAACCAGTTTGCACGACTCCTTTGAGCCGTGGTAGGGTAGGAATCAAAGAACAGTGGGAACTCACACGAGACAAATGACGACCTCAGGTCGATGAACTAACCTTTACGCATGTCACCAGGGAACTGCTATCTGACGCTAGGTATAAATACCAACTAGCAGGTTCCCGGCGAGTCCTGTCCGGTGTACTAATAACCCAATGAGCATCTGTATACATCTTAGGTGATCCAACTGACACCAGTGGCTTATGAGACCGGCCACCGTCCCTCGTCGGGGTCTCGACTGTATACACTAGTCTACTCCGGAGTATCGATGCCCTGTCTCGTAACTCCCATGACTAGGGACCATAATTAAGGATGTGCTTATAGACCACCCAACTCTTACTTATATGATCTCCATCATACTGTTGGTAGTTAAGAAAGATCCTAAGGGCTCTATCAACGTGTAATAGTAATCAGTCACCTGAACCTGTACACGACTGATAAAGGCAAACCAGATAGCATACTATCATCTTGAGTAAGACTGTGCTACCGGTATAGGTCCTCCTCAATTATTGCAATCACGTACCTGCGATCCAATAATTGACTTTGAGGGCACTATATCCAAAAGTTCCTTGTGGTCAGTACACAGCATTCCGTCACCTATATAGCACCAGTGGATGCAGCCCTAGTTGATGAGGCACGTCTTCCAGAGACTTTAGGAGTTCCGGAATAGTGGAGGACTAGTACCGATGTACCAGCTCAGAGACCGAGGCCTAGACGTCGAGACAGATTTCGTGACCGTCGTGGGAGAGCAGAGGCTTAGGACGAGGACAGTCGTTCAGCTCTCATCCCCATGAGGGTTAGCAGCCATCACGTCGATGTTTCTGGTGCGGGAGCCTTCATCACCTCATCAGGGGTTGTTCCTTAGCATCGCGCCAGACTATTGTTCGGAGAGGTCATGGTTGCGGAGGATTCACTCAGAGGGGATAGGTTGGTAGAAAAGGAGTTCAGCCAGTTGCGGGTAGGGGGCAGACACGAGAGTTTGCTTCTACTCATCGGGATGCGCGGGCGTCCAATGTAGAGTTTTCAGGTATTCTTAATTCGTATCTTCTTTTGATGTACTTGTTTGTTTTACACACTTTGTGCCGTGGTTGGGACGAGAGTCGTGTTAGCTAGATCAGCTATTGTTGTGTTAACTTCTGTCAGCGATTCTTTTGTTGCGCGACACGTATTTCAGTCGTGTGCCAATCGGATAGGAGATAGAGATTCGTCCGTCGTTTTGATCCTTCTTGAGATGTTGGATTTGACGTTATCCTGGGCACGGTCTGGTTAGCTACGTGCTAAGCGTCTGTAGACTGCCGTGAGAAAACAGTCAGGTTTTGTTTTCCCGGCGAGTCAGTTCTTGTTGTGCAGGGGAACAGTGGTGCCGCCTCTCACAGCTTGAATTCAGCCTTTTTTCGCTTGTCGGCTTTTGAGGAGAGGATGTCGAGGATTCATGGCCTTCATTTGTGATAGCGGAGCCATAGTGGGTTTGTTAGACCGGGTTCTTTTCGTGCGAGAGTTTTCCGACGTTGTTCCAGATAAGCCGACGGAGCTTAGGGAGCTTAAGAATCAGCTGCAGAGTTGTTTGTTGGGGGGTCTTGTGCGTCTCAGTGTTTTGCTTTATGGAGCTCCTATTTCTGTTCGTCATGGAAAAGGACGGCAGTTTGAGGTTGTGTATTGATGGATCGTCAATTGAACCGGCTTACGGTGCGGATAGGTATCCTTTACCACGCATTGACGATTTCTTCGATCAGCTCCATAGTGCGAGACATTTTCTAAGTTTGTTTGGGATCTGGTCATCATTGTTGCGGGTTCGGAGTGATGACATTCCGAAGACTGCTTTTGCGCGTGCTACGGGCAGTATGTGTTTTGGTGGTGTCGTTGGACTCACCAATGCCCTAGCAACATTCGTGGATGTGATGAACCGGATTTCTTTAGGCCGTTCCTCGACCAGTTTATTGTTGTGTCATTGATGACATTCTGGTCTATTCTAATGTGTCGTGAGGAACTTGAGCAATACTTGAGGATTTGTTTTGTGGACACTGGGAGAACACCAGCTGTTTACTAAATTCTCGGAGTGTTCATTCAGGCTTGTTTGTGTTGACTCCTAGGTCTTGTAATTACGGGAGACGGTTTTTGTATGGTCCCGAAGAAGATCGAGGCCTACAGCTTTGGCCCAGACTTGTGTACGGACGGAGGTCCGCAGATTTTTGGGCTTAGCAGGTTTTTACCGCCGTTTCTTGCAGGATTGCTAGTGTATCGCTGCACCGTTGACTGGACTGACCGGAAAGGAGGTTCCTTTTCTTGGACCAAGGCATGCGTGCATAGTTTTCGGCAGTTGAAGACTCGGTTGACAACTGCACCAGTTCTTTCTTTGCTTTCTGGTTCGGACGACCTTGTTGTTTAACTGTGATTTTTCACGAGTGGGGCTCGATTGTGTACTGATGTGACACTATAGAGTTATCGCTTTTGCTTCATGACAGTTGGAGGAAGTACGAGCAGGATATCCCACCCATGATCTGTAGATGGCCGCGGTGGTCGTGTGTTGGAGATTTGGAGACACTACTCGTTCGGAGGGTCGTGTCCGATTTTCACGGACCACCAGAGCTTAATATACATCTTCCTGCAGCGGGTTTTGATTATTGAGACTGTCGTCTGTAGATTTACAGTTCTTGTGCGATCGTTGAGTACAGCTTAAGTTCTCCTCTACTGAGGGGACAGCTTGCTCATGTCCGCGCCCGACCACTTTTCCTTAATCTCTTTCGCGAGGCACAGCCCGTCGATGCTCGTTTGTCAGAGATTCTTGAGCATACTCGGCTGGGTAATGATTTGTAGTCCTTGATTTGTGACTAGATGTGCTACGTTTAGGGACACGTTTGTGTGTACTTGTTGCTGATGGGCAGAGACGCAAAATCCTAGAGCAGGCACATCAGTCAACTTTCGGTGTTCATTCAAGTTCCACCAATTTGTAGCATGACTTGTGAAATAGTTACGGGTGGACAGGGATGAAGAGTGAAGTTTCGGATTTCGTTTCTAGGTGTCTGTCTTGTTGTGAGCTAAGGTTGAGCATCTGAGACTGGCTGGAGAGTTGCAACCTTTTACCGTTCCGAGGTGGGAATGGGAGCAGATCTCCACGAATTTCGTTATGGTGTCTACCCAGGTCTAGACAGGGTGTGACTCCATTTGGGTGTTTGTTGTCCGGTTTTGTTTAGTTTGCTCAGTTGTTCTTTGTTAAGTTGGTGCGTTTGCACAGAGTTCCTTCATGCGTTGTATCCAATAGAGGCACCCAGTTCGCTTGCCGTCTTGGGCAGAAACATCAGGAAGCCTTGGGTACTGGTTGAGCTTTAGCTCCGCTTTCCATCCGTTGGCTTATGGTTAGATAGAATGGACTATACAGACTCTGGAGGAAATGCTTGTGCGTACGTACTATTTGTTGTCGGCAGTTGGGATCGTCACTTGCCATTGTTAGGATTCTCCTTCGATAGCAGTTATCAGGAGACATTCCAATTGGCAACCTTTAGGTTTTGTTTGTTAGGTTGTGTCGATAGCCATTCTGTTTTTCTGACTCTGCGTGAGTAGGATTTTTGGACCCCAGCTAGTCTAGAGATTTCGGAGATAATCCAGTTGGTTCAGGTCAGGATGAGAGTAGCCCGGTGCAGACAGAGGTCTTATGCCGACCGTGGTAGTCGCAAACTTAAGTTCGCAATGGGAGATCATGTATTCCTACGGATTTTTCTGATCAATGACGTGTTGAGTTTTGGGGAGCTTATCCCAGGATTGTCGGTCCTTTTGAGATCCTTAAAGCGAGTTAGTTCCGTTGCCTTTAATTTGGCACTTCCGCCCAGATTATTGAGTATTCACCCCATTTTCCTTGTGTCGATACTTCGCAAATACCTTCATGACCTCTCTCACATGATTCAGCATTAGACCATTTAGCTTGAGAAGCGATCTTTCGTTCACCGGCAGCCAACCGTGTTAATGAATCGGCAGGTGGAGCAATTTCGGTCAAGGGTCTTGCCATCTGTGGAGAGTTTTCTTGGACATAGCCGTATAGTGAGGTGATCACTTGGAAGGCTGCGAGTGAGATTTCGGAGTTTTGTACTCTTCTCTTTGAAGGTACGCTTAGTGAGAATTTTAAATTCGGGGACGATTTTTTTTAAGGGGGGGAGATTGTAACGCCTTAGATTTCGGTTAGTTTAGTTTAGACGGTAATGCGGGTTTACTGTAAAAAGTTTACCAATTCGGGTTCCTCACTTTTTATAATATTTAATTAATAATTTATTATTATTTGTTATAGCATGCACGCACGTGTGCACATTAATGCAAGGGTTTGTTTGTGCTAATCTAGGTTAGTGACCATGACACTTAACCATTAATTAAACTTTGCTTTAATCCTTTACCTTCACCCTAATCCTTAATCTTTTCCCTAAATATTTTGTTGTGTGAAGAAATTTCCTTGGAGTGAGGAGGTGGCATGATGAGGTGTGGTGTGAATGCATTAAATGGAGATTTAATGCAAGGTTACACTCACCCTCACCCTTAACCTCACCTTTCTCTCTCTTTTCATCACACTCTCTCTTTCTCTCTCACTTATTGCGTTCTCTTTTCTTTTCGTCTCCTCCCATTCCCTAAACTGAACACTCTCATTTTCTACCACAAACCATCTCAAATCCTTCACAAATCGCATAAAAAATCACATCTTTAGCTAGGATTTGCCTATTGGATGCCTTGGAGCTTGCAAAACTTGGATCTTTGAGTTCTTTTGGTTAGGTAATGATCTCTATCTGTTAAATAGGTGTTTATTGTGTATCTTAGCTTGTAAGTTTCTGTTTTGAACACGTTTTGTATCGTTTAGGGCAAATATCGTTTTTTTAGTGTAATTTTGGGTCCGGGATGATCTGCTATCAAACCAGGTAATTGTTGCAAAAGTTCCCATCACAGTGACCTAGTGTAGTGACCTAGAACCTACCCTCGAAATACGAGCCCATTTCCTTTCCGTACGGCCACAATTTTATTGCTTCTGGCGCAATTTGCGGTCAGACTGGGGAGTTAGGGTGTGGATTTTGGTGTAGGGGTCTCTGGGGTTGTATGTGGTCTCATGGTACTTGCAACTTTTACAAATTATTTGTACAGAAAAATCTGGGACCACTTTGCTTGTTTTCTTGTGTTTCGTTTCACGCGTTACGTTATCCGATACATTTCGTGTTCTGTTGCTCTTGAGTTAGTTTCGTAGTGTTTCTATGCACGTTAGCTACAATACGAACACTTGAGAGTATGTTTGTGTTGTCGCGTTGGTTCGCGTAGTTTGTACGTGTTTTGGGTCTATTGCTAATAAATACTTGCTTTGTTGTTTTATTGTTTTAGGTTCGCAGGCGGGGACTTCGGACGTTATTACAAAAAGAAAACAGGTGGTTGGCTTCACTTAGCCAGGAGCGTTGGTGAGTAGATTTAACATCTAGAAGGGAATCACGCATGGAGTTATGCGTCTGGGCTAGAGATGACTTGACTTTGTCGAATTTTCTATTTCATATATAAAGTTTGCGCATACCTTTATTGCTTAGTTAATTGTTGTGCTTGGACTAGTACCCTTAGGACACTGCACTATTATTGACGGCTCATGTTGCACGAGCACTGATTGTATGCCACACACACCGTCAATAATTGCTATGTTACACACAACACACATACCTATATAATGTTGTTTGGTTATGGACATTGGGACATTGATTCATATTTCTTTATGCATATGACATATAGCATACCTGTATACCTACATGCTTACACATATGCCTTGATATGCTTACATGCTAGTTATCTGTATACCTATAGGGTATTGTACCATTAGCGATATGTACAAACACACATAATAATATAGCTACATGTTTACCTTTATTTGATTTATATAGACTTGGAGAAATTAGGAACCGCATGATATTTACTTTAACTTGTTGCAGTTACATTGCGGCTTTTCCTTTATATGCTCGCATTTCAGTTTTATGTTGCATATATTATATTCATGGATTTTCGCATTTAGATATGGATTTTTCATGAATTATGCAAGTATTTCTTATTCTTTACTTGATATTTGGATGTATCCACTGTGAGATTTGTTTTAAACCGATACATGGATCACGGGTGTGGATACCGGACACTTAAGATTCGAGGAACGTATATACCAATACGTGGATCACGGGTGTCAATACCGAACACTTACGATTCGAGGAACGTATAAATATGAGAAAAACCGATACGTGGATCACGGGTGTCGATACCGGACACTTACGATTCAAGGAACGTATGGATATGAGTATTTATGTGTCGATGCTAGACACTTGTTTTCATGATATTTTTACTCCTAAGTATATATAACAGTGGAATGGGACGCTGTTATATATGCATATATATATATATATATTAGTGTAATGGGACGCTAATATATATGTATACATATAAATTCATATACATCATCTGAATTATTCATGCAATTATATTTAGGATATTTGTGATTCACTTGATATTGGATTTTAGGATATTTGAGGTTTATTTGATAGTGGATTCAGGATATAGGAGATTCATTTGAGATTGGATATAGAATATATATGAGATTGCTGATTTCGTACATTCAGGGTATATGAGATTTACTTGATATTGCACATTTAGGATTTGTGAGGTTTATATGATATGAGAGCCAATTTGGGGGCTGATTTGAGGGAAATTGGGATTTGGATTGTCTTGATGGATTTTGATCCTACCACGATGTCATGATTCCGTGGAAATGACATGTTTCATTGCGTACTCCACATTTATTGTTTATGCACTGCTTCATGTGTTAGTTGTACCTGATAGAGTACCTTTCATGACTGTTGCATTTACATACCTTTATTTATATGCATTGCTTCATGTGTTAGTTGTACCTGCTAGTGTACCTTTCATGACTGTTGCATATATACATTGTCATATCATTTCTTCATGTATCAGTAGTACCTGATATAGTGCCTTTCATGATTATTGCATCCATATGACCTTTTACTGTTATTAGCTTGCATATGTTAGATTCGCGTTGTATGTGCATACTTGCGATTACCTGCATATGTTATTTACTATTCACGAGTTGGTAACTCACCCCCGTTGTGCCACAGTTTGTTTTGCAGGTTGTTCCCCAGAGTAGTCGAGGCAGGCTGTTCATCTATCTAATCATCTTTTGGTGAGGATACCGCATCGGCTGACAGTGTGCAGTTTTGGTTTAGGTGGGTTTTGTGGTTATTCGTTGTTGTATTATATATTCGTTGTATCCTTTTACTCTCCATCTACTACTTTCATGTTGACTTAGAGACTTGATGTGAGGACGATATTGTATATTATTTTGTGACTTGGTTGTCTTTATACAATTTCCTTTTTATCGTCTTTTATTTCTTCGCTACGGCGTCGTATATCTGTTGTGGTGGTTGTTTTCTGCCTTTGGGTGTATATTTGCTCCCGTTTAGGGATGGTTTACTTATATTTATGTTGTACCCATTTTTGGGGCTGGTTTTTACAAATGAGGTGCTGCCAAAATTTTAAATGAAAAATAAAGTCGGACTTATAAAGAATTTGGGTTGCGATTTCAAAGGTTTTAAAAATGTTATTATTTCTTACTACATTTGATGGTTTAGATTGCTGGGTTTTAAACTTACTTAAATTGCGTTACGCCTGTAGACGTTGCGTAGTTTAAAGGCCGTCACGTGCCAATTTCGGGTCGTGACATGTGAGTTTCATACACCCATGTAGCATGTGGTATCAAGCATGACACAATAAAATGTACACTTATATATATCACATATATACTAATGCACACTTATGAGAAAAAGAAAAGTTTAAGTGAACTAATATTAGTTAATGCAATCTAGTATATCAAATATACAATTACACGTTAAATTATTAAATCAACACTTGATTTAATAATCCGGCTATATCACATATAACCGACTAATATCAAATGCAACAACATATCGAATCAACACTTGATCCGATAACCCGTCTATATCACATATAACCGACCGATGTCACAAATCGCGAGAATAGAATGAGGTATCACATACGCGCATTAATCTCGGTCCTGCACATATCTTATATATGCTCCTACTTCGTTTTGCATGAACTAGGAATCCTTTGTGTAGGACTCTAAAGACTCGTCAATACGTCGGCAGTAGGTGATGATCATATGAAACACCCACAAGCAACAAGCGGTCTGCTAAACGTAACGGCCACCCGGGTATTGAGCGATCAGAAGATCAACAAGCATGCCTGCTCATACTCCTGCGAGTCCAATCAATAACACTACCGTACAGTCCGGTCTCTTCGTCTGATATTTCGCATATCTCGCCTAGGGGTGGTAAATATCACAAAAACTTCACAATCACACAAAAAATCACATATTTTGCTTGGATTTGCCTCTTGGATGCCTTGGAGCTTGGGAAGCTAGGATCTTTGAGTTCTTTGGGTTAGGTAATGATCTCTTTCTGTTCTTTAAGTGCTTATTGTGTAGCTTAGCTTTTAAGTTTCAGTTTAGATCGCGTATCATATCGTTTTGGGTAAATATCAAACCAGGTAATTGTTACAAAAGTTCCCATCACGGTGACCTAGTGTAGTGACCTAGAAACTACCCTCAAAATACGAGCCCCTTTCCTTCCTGTACGGCCGCAGATTTATAGCTTCTGGCCGCAATTTGCGGCCAAACTAGGGAGTTGGGGTTTGGGTTTTTGTGTAGGGGTCTTTGGGGTTGTATGTGGTCTCATGGTACTTAAAACTTTTACAAATTTTTGGTACAGAAAAATCTGGGACCACTTGCTTGTTTTCTTGTGTTTCGTTTCATGCGTTACGTTATCCGATATGGTTCGTGTTCTGTGTTCTGTTGCTCTTGAGTGGTTTCGTAGTGTTGCTATGCACGTTAGCTACAATACGAATACTTGAGAGTACGTTTGTGTTGTCGCGTTGGTCCGTGTAGTTTGTACGTGTTTTGGGTCTATTGCTAATATATACATGCTTTGTTGCTTTATTGTTTTAGGTTCGCAGGCGGGCCTTCGGGCGCTGCGACGGAAGGAAAACAGGTGGTAGGCTTTACTTAGCCAGGAACGTTGGTGAGTAGATTTAACATCTACAGGGGAATCGTCCGCATGGCGTTATGCGTCTGGGCTAGAGATGTTATGAATTGTCACATATTCTATTTCATATATAGAGTTGCGCATACACCTTATTGCTTAGTTATTTGTTGTGCTTGGACTTGTACCTTTAGGACACTACACCATTATTGACTGCTCATATTGCACGAGCACTGATTATATGCCACACAAACCGTCAATAATTGTCATGACACGCACAACACACATACCTATATGATATTGTTTGGTTAGGGACATTGAGACATTGATTCATATTTCTTTATGCATATGACATATAGCATACCTGTATACCTACATGCTTACACATATGCCTTGACATACTTACATGCTAGTTACGTGTATACCTATAGGGTATTGTACCATTAGCGATTGGTACATAAACACATAATGACATAGCTACATGTATACCTTGCATACATACTTCGCTTATACCTGGAGGATATATTACATCACTACTGATAGGTAGATACTTATACTTTGCGATACCTTTATGTTTACACATATATCTGGCTATAGCTACATGTTTACCTTTATTTGATGTTATATAGACTTGGAGAAACTAGGAACCGCATAATATATATTTTAACTTGCTGCAGTTAAATAGCGGTTTTTCCTTTATATGCTTACATTACAGTTTTCTGTTGCATTTATTATATTCATGGATTTTCGCATTGAGATATGGATTTTTCACGATGTTTTCTGGATTTGAGGATCGTGGTAGTTTCATGAAATTATGCATTATTTGAACAACCCGGTTTCTCTTGATATGATATTTCAGCATCCACCATGAGTTTTATCGGTTCTGATATATATACCCCATGCGAGGAGGAGTCATGGGCCGTATGAGGGTAGATGGTGGGGCCCGGAGGTACCCCGGGGCATGAAAGGGATTTTGATGTAACATGCTGATGAGGCCTGACAGGGGAACCATACCTACCGGTGACAGTACCTATGACTCGGCGGTTATCGTGGGGATACCGACGGGAGTCATGAATGTATGGATATGTCGAGAGGCAAGGGTCAGAGCTAGGCACTCGAGCTTTCGGTATAGCGTATAATACGTACCTATCAGGGTGCCAGTCGTGGTGACAGCACCTGATAGATCAGTCTTTATGTGTCGATACTTGGCATAGGTTTTCATGATATTTTTACTCTTAAGTATATATAACAGTGGAATGGGACGCTGTTATATATATATATATATATATATATATATATATATTACTGGAATGGGACGCTAATATATATGTATACATATAAATTCATATACTTCATCATAATTATTCATGCAAATATACTTAGGATATATGAGATTCACTTGATATTGGATTTGGGGTATAGGTGATTCATTTGATATCGGATACAGGATATATGAGATTTACTTGATTTTGTACATTCAGGACATATGAGATTTGCTGATATTGTACATTCAGGATTTGCGAGACTTACATGATATGAGAGCCAATTTTGGGGCTGATTTGAGGAAAATGGGATTTGGATTGTCATGATAGATTTTGGTCCTACCACGATGTCAGGATTCCGTGGAAATGACATGTTTCATCCCATACTCCACATTTATTGTTTATGCACTGCTTCATGTATTAGTAGTACCTTCCATGACTGTTGCATTTACATACATTTATTTTATATGCGTTGCTTCATGTATTACTTGTACCTGCTAGAGTACCTTTCATGACTGTTGCATATATACATTGTCATATCATTGCTTCATGTATTAGTAGTACCTGATAGAGTACCTTACATGATTGTTGAATACATATTGTCATATTACTGCTTCATGTATTAGTGATACCTGCAAGTGTACCTTTCATGACTATTGCACACATATGACTTTTATTGCTATTAGCTTGCATATGTTAGATTCGCACTGTACGTGCATACTTGCGATTATCTGCATATGTTATTTACTATTCACGAGTTAGCAACTCACCCCCGTTGTGCCACAATGTTTTGCAGGTTGTTCCCCAGAGTAGTCGAGGCAGGCTATTCATCTATCTTATCATCTTTTGTTGCGGATACCGCTTCAACTCACGGTGTGCAGTTTTGCTTTAGGTGGTTTTGTGGTTATCCGTTGATGTTCATTGTATATTCGTTGTATACTGTACTCTCCATCCACCACTTTCATGTGTATGACTTAGAGACTTGATGTGAGGACGATATTGTATATTTTGGTGACTTGGATATCTTTTATGCAGTTTTACTTATTTCGTCTTTTATTTCTTCGCTACGGCGTCGTATATCTGTTGTGGTGCTTGTTTTCCGCCGTTAAGCATGGATTTGCTCCCGTTGGGGATGCTTTACTTATATTTGTGTTGTACACATTTTTTGGGTTAGTTTTTACAAAGGAGGTGCTGCCAAAATTTTTAAGAAAATAAAGTTGGACTTTTAAAGAATTTGGGTTGAGATTTCAAAGGTTTTAAAAATGCTATTATTTCTTACTACTTTTAATGGTTTAGATTCCTGGATTTTCGACTTACTTAAATTGTGTTATGCCTGTAGACGTTGCGTAGTTTAAGGGCCGTCACATGCCAATTTCGGGTCGTGACAAAGTTGGTATTAGAGCGCTTGGTTTTACCTTTCGGAGTGTAGGATGACCTTGGTATGATGGAGTAAGTAGCTTAAGCAGAGTAACGTAATGTGTGTATGTCCGCGGCATACTCACAACGCGGTACTCCGCCTAAACTGACCTAAGTACAAATTGCTTGAAATTCCTTTCTTGATGATACATATCCTTGTGATTCGATTTCCGTGTTCTTATCGAATCTTATTTCCATTTATAGCTTTTGCCGCCGATGACTATGGGGACTCAGAGTGATGCAGCGAGGGCCGAGGTCTGGATTGACTCAGGTGGGACGAGGACTGACCAGGATGGCATGCTCGTTGCACAGGAGCAGATGGATCCGCCTTCGACAGATAGTATCGCTAGGCTTGTGGCAAAGATGCAGGACTTGCGCCAGACGATTAGGTCTTTGGTTAAGGCCAGTAGAGCACAGCGATAAGAGGTTGTCACCCCTGTTAGCCAGTTGTTCCTTGTGATCAGCACTCAGCATAGTGTTACCTACATAACACCAATAGATGCGGCCCCAGATGACGAGGCACGTCTTCAAGAGACTTTGGGAGTTTCGGAATAGTGGAGGACTCGTACCAGTGTACCAGCCCAGAGACGGAGGCCTAGCCGTCGAGACAGATTTCGTGCACGTCGCGGGAGTAGCAGAGGCTCGGGACGAGGTCAGTCGTTCAGCTCTCATCCCCAGGAGGGTCAGCAGCTATCGCGTGGATGTTTCGGGTGTCGGAGCCTTCATCACGTCATCAGGGATTTCTCCTTAGCACTACATCAGACTCGTATTCAGAGAGGTCTTGGACATGGAGGGTTCGCTCAGAGGGGACAGGTTAGTAGAGGAGGATTTCATCCAGTTGTGGATAGGGGGCAGACACGAGAGTTTGCTTCTACTCATCGGGACGCGCGGGCGTCTAATGCAAAGTTTTCAGGTATTCTTAATTCGTATGTTCTTTTGATGCACTTGTTTGTTTTACACACTTTGTGCTGTGGTTGGGCCGAGAGTCGTGTTAGCTAAATCAATTGTTTGTTGTGTTAATTTCTGTCAGTGATTCTTTTGTTGCGCGACATGTATTTCAGTCGTGTGCCAATCAGATAGGAGATAGAGATTCATCCGTCATTTTAGTCCTTCTAGAGATGTTAGATTTGACGTTCTCCTGGGCATGGACTGGTTAGCTACGTGCTAGGCGTCTGGGGACTGCCGCGAGAAAAAGGTCAGGTTTTTTTTTCCCGGCAAGTCAGTTCTCGTTGTGCAGGGGGACAGTGGTGCCGCCTCTCTCAGCTCGAATTCAGCCTTTTTCGCTAGTAGGCTTTTGAAAAGAGGATGTTGAGGATTCTTGGCATTCATTCGTGATACCGGAGCCACAGTGGGTTTGTTAGACCGGGTTCCTTTCATGCGAGAGTTTTTCGACGTTGTTCCAGATGAGCCGACGGAGCTTAGGGAGCTTAAGGATCAGCTGCAGAGTTGTTTGTTGGGGGGGTCTTGTGCATCTGAGTGTTTCGCTTTGGGGAGCTCTTATTCTGTTCGTCAAGGAGAAGGTCGGCAGTTGAGATTGTGTATCGATGGATCGTCAATTGAACCGCCTTACGGTGCAGATAAATATCCTTTACCTCACATTGACGATTTCTTCAATCAGCTCCAGAGTGCGAGACATTTTCTAAGTTTGTTTGGGATCAGGTCATCATTATTGCGGGTTCGGAGTGATGACATTCCGAAGTCTGCTTTTGTGCGCGCTACGGGCTTTATGTGTTTTGGTGGTGTCATTGGACTCACCAATGCCCTAGCAGCATTCGTGGATATGATGAAACAGATTTCTTCAGGCCGTTCTTAGACCTGTTAATGTTGTGTTATTGATGACATTCTGGTCTATTCTAATGTGTCGTGAGGAACAGTAGCAACACTTGAGGATTTGTTTTGCAGACATTAGGAGAGTGCCAGTTGTTTGCCAGGTTCTCGGAGTGTTCCTTCAGGCTTGATTGTGTTGACTCCTAGGTCTTGTAGTTACGGGAGACGGTTTTCGTATGTCCCGAGGAAGATCGAGGCTGTACAACTTTGGCCCAGACTTATGTGCAGGATGGAGGTTCGCAGATTTTTGGGCTTAGCAGGTTTTTACCGCCGTTTCGTGCAGGATTTCTAGAGTATCGCTGCACCATTGACTGAAATGACCGGAAGGGAGGTTCTTTTTCTTGGACCGAGGCATGCGTGTGGAGTTTTCGGCAGTTGAAGACTCGGTTGACAACTGCACCAGTTCTTTCTTGCTTTCTGGTTCGGGCAACTTTGTTGTTTAACTGTGATGTTTCGTGAGTGGGGCTCGATTGTGTACTGATGTGACACTATAGAGTTATCACTTATGCTTCCCTACAGTTGGAGGAAGTACGAGCAGGATATCCCACTCCTGATCTAGAGATGGCCGCGGTGGTCATGCATTGGAGATTTGGAAACACTACTTGTTCAAAGAGTCATGTCAGATTATCATAGACCACTAGAGCTTAATGTACATCTTCCTGCAGCGGGTTTTGATTGTTGAGACAGTCTTCTGCAGATTTACTGTTCTTGTGCGATCGTTGAGTACAACTTAAGTTCACCTCTACTGAGGGGACAACTTGCTCATGTCCGCGCCCGTCCATTTCCTTAATCGTTTTTGCGAGGCACAGCCCGCCGATGCTCGTTTATCAGAGATTCTTGAGCATACTCGGCTGGGTAAAGATTCGGAGTCCTTGATTTGTGACCAGGGTGAGCTACGTTTAGGGACGCGTTTGTGTACCTGATACTGATAGGTAGAGACGCGAAATCATAGAGCAGGCACATCGGTCAGCTTTCTGTGTTCATTCAAGTTCCACCAACATTTGACGTGACTTGTGAGATAGTTACGGGTGGGCAGGGATGAAGAGTGAAGTTTCGAATTTCGTTTCGAGGTGTCTGTCTTGTTGTGAGCTAAGGTTGAGCATTTGAGACCGGCTGGAGAGTTGCAACCTTTAACTGTTCCAGGGTAGGAATGGGAGCAGATTTCCATGAATATTCGTTGCGGCGTCTACCCAGGTTTAGTCAGGGTGTGACACCATTTGGGTGTTTGTTGTCCAGTTATGCTTAGTTTGCTCATTTATTCTTTGTTAAGTTTGTGCGTTTGCACGGACTTCCTTCATGCGTTGTATCCAATAGAGGCACCCTGTTCACTTGCCGTCTTGGGCAGAAGCTTTAGGAAGCCTTGGGTATTGGTTGAGCTTTAGCTCCGCTTTTCCATCCGCAGGACGATGGTTTGTGAGAGCGGGCTATACAGACTCTGGAGGATATGCTTGTGCGTACGTACTAATTGTTGTCGGCAGTTGGGATCGTCACTTGCCATTGTTAGGATTCTCCTTCGATAGTTGTTATCAGGAGGCACTCCAATTGGCAACCTTTAGGTTTAGTTGTAGGTCATGTCGATCGCCATTCCGTTTTTCTGACTCTGCGTAAGTAGGATTTTTGGACCCCAGCTAATTTAGAGGCTTAGGAGATGATCCAGTTGGTTCAGGTCAGGATGAGAGTAGCCCAGTGCAGACAGATGTCTTTTGCCGTCCGTGGTGGTCGCAGATTTGAGTTCGCAGTGGGAAATCATGTATTCCTAAGGATTTTTCCGATCAATGACGTGTTGAGTTTTGTGAAGCTTATCCCAGGATTGTAGGTCCTTTTGAGATCCTTAAGCGAGTTAATTTCGTTGCCTATAATTTGGCACTTCCGCCCAGATTATTGAGTATTCACCCCGTATTCCTTGTATCGATACTTTGCAATTACCTTCATGACATTTCTCACATGATTCAGCACTAGACCAATTAATTGAGACGCGATCTTTTCGTTCACCGGCAGCCAATTGTGTTAATGGCTCGGCATGTGGGGAAACTTCGGTCAAGGGTCTTGCCATCTGTGGAGAGTTTTCTTGGGCGTAGCCGTATAGTGAGGTGATCACTTGGGAAGCTGCGAGCGAGATTTGTGGGTTTTGTACTCTTCTCTTTGAAGGCACGCTCAGTGAGAATTTTAAACTCGGGGACAAATTTTTATAAGGGGGAGATTGTAACGCCTTAGATTTCGGTTAGTGTTAGTTTAGATGTTAATGCGGGTTTACTGTAAAAAGTTTACTAATTCGGGTTCCTCACATTTTATAACATTTAATTAATAATTTATTATTATTTGTTATGGAATGCACGCACGTGTGCACGTTAATGTGAGGGTTTGTTTTGGGTTAATCTTGTTCTTAGCAACCATGACAACTTAACCCTTAATCAAATCCTTTGATTTAACCTAATCCTTTGCTTGATTAAACCTTTAGATATTTTGTTTGTGAGAGAGAGATATTTCTTTTGGATCTTTTGTTTTGTGAGAGGTGGCATGGTGAACTTAAGCTTGCATTTAATGAAGGGTGCACTCACTCTTGCACTCACCTCTCTCTTTCTCTTTATCTTTTCCTTCACTCATTTCTCTCTCACTTTTTCCCCTTATCATTATTTCTCTATCTCCTCTAAGCCTAAACTGAATACTTTCATTTCTTATACAAATCCATCACAAAAACTTCACAATCTCATAAAAAAATCACATCTTTTGCTTGGATTTGCCTTTTGGATGCCTTGGAGCTTGGGAAGCTAGGATCTTTGAGTTCTTTGGGGTAGGTAATGATCTCTTTCTGTTCTTTAAGTGCCTATTGTTTAGCTTAGCTTTTAAGTTTCAGTTTAGATCGTGTATCGTATCGTTTCGGGTAAATATCGTATTTTTTAGGGTCTGGGATGATCTGCTATCAAACCAGGTAATTGTTGCAAAAGTTCTCATCACAGTGACCTAGAACCTACCCTCAAAATACGAGCCCCTTTCCTTTTCGTACGGCCGCAGATTTATTTCTTCTGGCTGCAATTTGCGGCCAGACTAGGGAGTTGGGGTTTGGGTTTTTGTGTAGGGGTCTCCGGGGTTGTATGTGGTCTCATGGTACTTGCAACTTTTACAAATTTTTGGTACAGAAAAATCTTGGACCACTTGCTTATTTTCTTGTGTTTCGTTTCACGCGTTACGTTATCCGATACGGTTCGTGTTCTGTGTTCTGTTGCTCTTGAGTTGGTTTCGTAGTGTTGCTATGCACGTTAGCTACATTACGAACACTTGAGAGTACGTTTGTGTTGTCGCGTTGGTCCACGTAGTTTGTACGTGTTTTGGGTCTATTGCTAATATATACTTGCTTTGTTGTTTTATTGTTTTAGGTTCGCAAGGGGGACTGCGGGCGCTGCGACGGAGGGAAAACAGGTGGTAGGTTTTACTTAGCCAGGAACTTTGGTGAGTAGATTTAACATCTACAGGGGAATCGCCCGTATGGCGTTATGCGTCTGTGCTAGAGATGTTATGAATTGTCTCATATTCTATTTCATATATAAAGTTGCGCATACACCTTATTGCTTAGTTATTTGTTGTGCTTGGACTTGTACCCTTAGGACACTGCACTATTATTGACGGCTTATATTGCACGAGCAATGATTGTATGCCACACACACCATTAATAATTGCCATGACACGCACAACACACATACCTATATGATATTGTTTGGTTAGGGACATTGAGACATTGATTCATATTTCTTTATGCATATGACATATAGCATACCTGTATACCTACATGCTTACACATATGCCTTGACATGCTTACATGCTAGTTACCTGTATACCTATAGGGTATTGTACCATTAGCGATGGGTACATACACACATAATGACATAGCTACATGTATATCTTGCATACATACTTCACTTATACCTGGAGGGTATATTACATCACTACTGATAGGTAGATACTTATACTTGTTAGTTATATGTATGCCCTAGAGGCCATTACTGTACATGAGATGTATATTGTAGTGGATGATGGGACATATATATGGGGGACTTTCTTGCTCGGCATGATAGTACGCTATCTGGTTGCTCTTTATCTTAACATGTACACTTATTGTCTCTTTGTTACATGTTGATAAAGCCCTTAGGATGTGTACTCGACTTCCAGGAATATGATGCAGATCATACTAGTGGGGCCTGGGTAGTCCATGAGTACATCCTTCAATGTTCCTAGTCGTGGGAATATCGAGACGGGGCATCGATATTCCAGAGTAGACTAGCGTATATCTTCTCGACCCATGTGATGGGCGATGGATGATCCTATATCCATTGGTGTTTGACATCAGAGATGGTATGCGGGTGCTCAGTGGAGACTGGGTACACTGAACGGACTCGCCGAGAACTGCCAGATGGTATTATACCTCACGTCAGATGGCAGTTCTCTGGTGACACTGGTACAGCTTAGTCTGTTGACCCGAGATCGTCATAGAGTCTTGTGTGTCTCCCACTGTGCTTTTATTTCCACCCTACTACGGCTCTATTGAGTCGTGCAAACAGGTTGTTTTTGGGTACAGTCCCGATTCATATAGAGGCAATGAGCGATAGGAGGGGATTCGTCTCTTCCGGTATTGGGGGTTGATGTTGCTCTATGCTCGACTGGCCATAACTGGAAATCCCTGGCCAGGGTTGCAGTGATTTACTGGTAAGAGTTATCAGTAGTTTCTCGCTTGTTATGGACCTTACATCGGCTTGACTTATCAAGCTACTGGGGTCTGACATTTACCACCCCTAAGCAAGATATGCGACATATCAGACGAACAGACCGGACTGTGCGATAAGTGTTACTGATTGGATTCGCAGGAGTGTGAGCAGGCTTGCTCGTTGATCTTCTGATAGCTCAATACCCGGGTGGCCGTTACGTTTAGCAGACCGCTTGCGGCTTGTGGGTGATTGATATGATCACCACATACTGCCGGCGTATTGACGAGTCTTTAGAGTCCTACACAGAGGTTTCCTAGCTCAAGCGAAATGAAATAGGAGCGCATATGAGATATGTGCGGGACCGAGAATAATGCCAGTATGTGATACTGTATTCTATTCTCGCGATTTGTATCATCGGTCGGTTATATGAGATATAGTCGGGTTACCGAATCAAGTGTTGATTCGATATATTGATACACTAGATATTAGTCGGTTATATATGATATGACCGGATCATTAAATCAAGTGTTGATTTAATGATTTAATGTATAATTATATATATGATATATTACTTCACATTAACTAGTATTGGTTCACTTAAGATTGATTTTCTCACTTGATGTGCACAAGTTGTATATGTGATATATGTTTGTGCACTAGTTTGTATCATGATTGAAGATACAAGCAAACTTGGGTGTGTGTATGACTTACACAATATTTAAGATAATGGTTTGGGTTTTTATTCATTTTGGTAAAACAAAATGGTGGTTTTCTTTGTCTTGGCTTGAAGCTTCATGAAGCTTTTAAGCATCTTTGACAAAGTCCACTCATTTTGTTTTGCATAAGATTTTCATTAACCAAACCATTACCTCAAACTATGGTTTAGTCTCTACAAAGGTAAACCCACCCATGGTTGCATTATGATAGACTTCACTTGATTATTCTTTTTACATAATTGATTTTATTCTTATTCTTTTCTTTCTTCTTCTTCTTCTTCAAGAAGAAGAAAAGCTTACTAGATTTTTTTTAAGTAAAGAAATAGAGTGAGAAATCCAAATCCAAAGTGAACCCACTTCCTATTTCATCATCCTCTACTACTTGCAATTTAGTTTAGGGTGTTCTCTTCACAAAGTTCATCACCTAGTGAAGATAGAGCTTGAGTATGAGTCTCCTCGACGTAGATCATCTTCGGCCTCAAAGTCAACGACCTAGCCCGCTCATTTCTCCGAGGAAACCATCACTAGAGTACGGGATGTCGATGATCGCAGCGAAGGGACGTCAACACGGAGCTTTAAAAGTGAAGGACCGGATCTACAAAGGTTGTAATCCCTCTCACTTAGTGTTAAAGTGTTTAACTTGCTAGTTTCCGCATAATCTCTAGTATACGATCTTGGCTAGGGTTGTTCGGCACGGCTAAATTTTTGAATCGGGCATGGTAGATGCCTTGTAGAACCTTGTTAGAGTGTCTAGAAACCCTACAGTGGTATCAGAGCCAAGCTAGAGTTTTAGGCGAAGTCTAGACGAAGTTTACAGTCCGATCGAACCCCGAAACCCCAAAACTTACCCCTCTCTGGAAAATTTTCAAAAATGTTGATTTTTTCGTATTAAAAATACTCAGAAAATAAGCAGGAAAATCTAAGAATTACTGTGAAGTAGGGACCACCAAGTTGATCACTTGACCGCGGTGTAAGTGCACGGCGGCGCCCCGGTCGTCAATCCGACGGTCAAATGCGGAAACGGTGAAAAACTTTAATTTTGCGGACTTAGCAAACCGGCACCACCGCGCACTAAACCCCGGATCGGGCCATTAAACTAGATCTAGCTAACAACAAGACGGGTTAGAGATATACCGAGTGATCCGAGTCCTCCGGTCTTCTCGTCATCGTCCCGATCTCCTGCGGAAACTCCAGTCGTCGCGTCCTTGCCGGAAGGGCACCACATCGCCTGCATCTTTTACGTGCTCCCACCTCAATACCGAGGCAACTCGGGCGCGAAGTTGGCTAGCCGACGTGCCCAAGATGTGCTGTAGGAATGTGTAGTGCTTAGTCTCTTTGGGGTTATGTTGCCTTGATGGAGGAATCAAGATGATATGAACTTGGGGATTTTTGTGGCAATGGAAAATGATATGAATGATTAATTTTCCCACACCAAAAGAAACTCTCTCATTTTCTCCTCTTCTTCCAAATTTGTGGCCGGCCAATCCTATTGAGGAATGGTGGTGGAGTGCAAAGAAAACACAAGAGGGAGGTAAGTGTAGGAGATAGAAAATGGTGACCATAAACAAACATCAACCATGCTTACACCTTAACCTTTCAAATCTCATTTAATGCAAGTGATGGAGCAAAAGAAATGATGCTATCATAATAAATCCTTTTGCAATAAACCCCTCCACAAAATGTTATTTGCAAACTTGCAAATAACCCCCTCCATCGGAAAAGTCCGGCCGGGAAAGAACAAAAGAAAACCGGCCGGAACGGAATGCAAACTGGCAACTCCAGAAAACTGGTCCCGTAATAAATTACAGGAAAACCCCGATACTGTGCATACACACCCGCATCTGTATTCCGTCCGGATACAAATGCAAAGAGACAAAATCTACACTGTACTAAACTAGGATCCGGCTTAAACCAAAGCCGGCTAGTAAAATCCGTTCGATCCTGATCCGTGCAATACCGCACGTATCTGATCGAACTGTGCCATATAACTATACGGCCTCTAGTACTAACCGTCCAATCCTGATCCGTGCAATACCGCACGTATCTGATCGGACCCTGCCATATCTCCATACGGTCTCTACAGCGTTTCGCCCGAAAGCTGAGTAACTGAAAGTGTGGTGGACTCTAAAGACTCGTCAATACTATGGCTGTGGATTTAACCACTAGCACGTCAGAGGTATAATCCAATACGTAACGGGCCACCAGCTATTGACCAAAAGGGACGTCGATGAGCGAACTCATCCTGACACCCTACTGAGCCTGTCAGTGACAATATCCGTACAGTCCGGTCCGTTCGTCTATGAGCATCGCATGTCGGGCCTAGGGGGTTGGTAAAAGTCAGACCCCCAAAAGCGGTACAAGTCGTGTCGGAGTGTAGCCCAGAACACCCTGAGATACTACTGGAATACCTACCAGTAAATCTCCTGCCTTGGCCAAGGACTTCGTGTAATGGCTCTCCTAGACACAGCGCGACCTCACCCCCAATACCGGGAGAGACGAAACCCCCGAAGATCCGCTCACTGCCTCCATGTGGCTCGGGACTGTACCCAACTAAAACCTGTTTGCACGACTCCTTTGAGCCGTGGTAGGGTAGTAATCAAAGTACAGTGGGAACTCACACGAGACAAATGACGATCCCCAGGTCGATGAACTAACCTGTACACATGTCACCTGGGAACTGCTATCTGACGTCAGGTATAAGACCAACTAGCATGTTCCCGGCGAGTCCTGTCCGGTGTACTCATAACCCAATGAGCACCTGTATACATCTTAGGTGATCCAACTGACACCAGTGGCTTGTGAGACCGGCCACCGCCCCTCGTCGGGGTCTCGACTGTATACACTAGTCTACTCTGGAGAATCGATGCCCTGTCTCGAAACTCCGACGACTAGGGACCATTTAAGGATGTGCTTACAGACTACCAGCTCCCACGTATATGATCGCCCTCATACTGCTGGCAGTTAAGCAAGAATCCTAGGGGCTCTATCAACGTGTAATAGCGACCTGTAAGGTCACCTGAAACAGTACACGATGATAAAGGTAAACCAGATAGCATACTATCATCTCGAGTAAGACTGTTCTACCGGGATATGTCCTCCCTCAATCATTGCAATCACGTGCCTGTGATCCAATAATTGACTCTGAGGGCACTATCTCCAACAATCTCCCACTTGCACTCAAGGCTAATTATTGCGATGTCGCATACTCACAGCCCGTGTGATACCGAACACCCAACTCCTCTACTAGTCAGTCTCACAAAGCCTGTTTGCGAAACTCTTGCGTTCGAGGAATAGCCTCAGTGAGTGGAACCGCCTAGATGTTTCTTTCTATGTCTCTCTATATCTCAAGTTCGCGGAGAAAACTATCTCCCGAAATGAGCAACACCTGTCTTAGAATGCCTGGATATCTGATGGGACTTAGCTCATAAATGAACTCCAAATCCAAACTTCTTAGACTGTATCGTCAACTGAACTTAATCAGTATCCTACGCCATGCCTCCCTCAGTATCTTCCTGGATCACCTGTCCAAAATACTGCCACTCGTCAGAGGGAAAACTATAACTCTGACAACTTCCTTGTCGTCCATGTCACCTTGGAAGCCTGGAGTGATAACCGTCTCCTAAAGGAGGCAGCCGTTATCATATTCCTAGAACATTCACTTATGTTCTAAAACTGCTTCCGACTGTTTCTCCAGGATTGGATCAATGTCAACTTATTGCATCTAGTGCAAGAACAACATCTGGTGTGGTACTTGACATCTCATGATTGACTCAATTGCCTAAGCAAGTGATCTGCCAATCATGCACATCCCTCTCTACTTTAGTCTAAAAGACACCTTTAGAGAGGGTGACTCCATCACCTGCAGGTTCACTACCGTGCCAGGAGTCGTCCATTCTAAATACTCTTAGAATGCTGTCAAAGTACCCTGATTGGGAAACCACCCAAATCTAGATCTAAAACCATAGATCTAGTAACCAGTATGTCTGATATAATGTCCAAGTCCCATGTGGAGAAACCACTGTGTGACGACCAAAGTATAACCGATCGTATTATAGGAGTTTCCTTTCCTACTCTGTGTATGTTATCCAAAACCCGGATATCACACCCTACTACCTTCTCAACAGATCCATCCCCTATTCTGATGACGTCAAACCCATGGCTGTCATATCAGAAATAGATGTTCTATCTCCGCTACATCTGCTTTAGTCTATAAATAGATATAAGCCTGATGTCCACCAATGCTTCCGCTGCTCCCACTGACTACGACAACCCTCTGGCAGAGTCATATAGACATGCACTTCTAAATCTAGTTTAGAACGACGCTATACTCATCCTCCTGCCGGGTCTCGCAGCCTGGAACAACAACAATGGCAAGTGTGGGTAAACAAGAACTTCCCTGTCACCGTCCTTCAGGCTACCGGAGTACCTCTCGGGTGCCTGAAGTTACCCACCGTATCTGCGGATTGGCCAATGGAATGTCAAATCAGATTGAATCTTTAGGTTCCTTATCAAATCTTCAGTAATCGTTTGCGGTTCTGGAATTACTTCCAGTTCTACCATACTCCCACTACTGTTTTCTGAAAAATAACCATTTCTAATAAAACTGTGGCGAGTCTAGAACAATATTACTATTGATCTCCCAGATGGTAGAAAGTCAACCCTCGTCATAGCCTGGGTCAACCCACAAACAGCCATTACAGAAACGTGCATTGAGTTATCCAGAGTCTGGTTTTAATCATAAGCCGGACAACTCCCCGTACCTTAACAATGTTAAGATATGAAATGTACTATATCCAATATAGAACCAGAGGCACTGATTTAATTGAACCAGATTCAAATCATGCAGCTGTCTCCAGTGCATGTCAACTAAATGGAGAGATGCCGATCAGCGTTACTCAACTTAGAATACTTCCAATTATGAGTAACCTGAAAAAGAAGCAATTTCTCTTTATCATTACTATCAACTGAATACCATACACAAGTATCTACATCTTCGATCACTTTGAAGAATCCCGATACTTGCTACACCTGGTTCTCTACTCTATTCAAATACCTATAACTCCTCAAAACTTAGACCCTGTGTTTCTACGAAACACATGTCTAAGAACTAGAGAAGTTAAAAGTAAACAGAATATAGTATGAGGACCAACCCCTCTGTCCTAATGGACACTGGACAACATACATTACTCTGTATAAGTCCGCTGAGTCTAACAACTCTTACACTGTGCGTCGTAGGTTGAAAACTGTACTTATGGTTAAGAAGAATTACACCGCTGTTTAATGCTCCTTACCTAACCATCCACTGATATAGGTAAATGTCATCGACATAATATCAAAAGGTATATCTCACTCTATGAAAATAGACGTACAGATATATCAATTTGAAATTGGTGCACAACAGCGGATATTCAAAACCAAATATTTGCCGACCGGCAAACAGCCCAGATGATCTCCTCAAATATCACCGATTACAACGAATCCCGATATAATGAGGATGATTACCCTATTCCCAATAACTTACTCCCACTCATCATCTGTAAAGCCATATAGATGTGAGAATCAAACCTGGTAAATACATACCCTGGAGCAAGTGTCTAATCAGGAAATCAGTTTTCTTTTAACAGTACACAGTTGAACTGAAGCATTGAAATGTTTCGATGGGGTATCCTGGTATTCCTAGTAATGCCTCTACCATTATCCAGATTCACAACTATAACCGTATAATTCTTTGCCACCTCTCCAAATCCCTTTATATGTCTTTAGTCATCACCTTCTGCACACCCCTTTAGGCCAATTGGTTTTCTTCCTTCCCTACCGTTCGGCACCAGCCTATGGTTTGGAAGAAGACTATCCAATAAGCATAATGGGTGTACTGTCCTAACCCTAGGTGCACTCGCAATGCGAGAGAAGGTGAAGATAAAAGACAACCCAATAAACCTTATTCTCATTTCTCCTGGACCAGAATCCATCTCCGAACTGGAACAAGTTCCTTTCGAGTCGTATATAACCATACGATGGAGTATCCAATAAACTGTGGATCTTCGTAGTGATACGTAGTGTCCTGGAGAAATTCAAAGGTGATTTAGGATTGGCGAAGAAATACTTGGTTTGGTGGTGAATATCAGTCGCATTTTACTTTGCCCTCTTACTAATCCCTTGCTTTGTCTTAATCTTAATACCTTCTGCACACCGTTTAGGCTAATTGGTTTTCTTCATTCCCTACCGGTCGGCACCAGCCTAAGGTTTGGAAGAAGACTATCCAATTTGCATAATAGGTGTACTCTCTCCTAAACCAAGGAGTACTCACAACTTGAGAGAAGGTAAAAGGGAAAAGACAACTGAATAATCCTATCCGTTTTCTCTAGAACCGGAAACCATCCTCGAATTCCTTCGAGTTCGTATATAACCATACGATGGTTTTGTCCAATGGAACTCTGACAATCCAAAAGCCAGTGTTAAGAAGATTCGGTCAACTTGGTCACTGAGTCATAGTCTTAGGGTCGGGTCAATGGTCGCTGCCAAGAGAGAGAGAAAAGAAACACTCAGCGTGCACTCTAACCAAGATCAGAATGGTTACCAATTTATCTAATCTGGAAACCTCCCACTGTACCTCAAATTCTCCTCCAAACCTGAAAGAAGAATTAGTCGGGGTCACCCGAGGAGTAAACCAACTCATCAGTGGGAATCGGGATCCAACTATCATCGCATGATAACGTGACGGAATCCGCTCACGCTATAACACTCCAGAAGGTATGCGCATATCTGGCAAGTTTCAGTTCTTTTGAAACTCCCGATGTGATTTTTACCCCATGCTCTTATGACCTTGACTTTGGCCAACAAATCATAAGTCACATGTCAAGTTCTGCCCGTCATTCTCCAGGTTAATTTGAGCCCACCCTTACAAGCCCTTGACTTTGGCCAACAAGGCTATACGACTGCCCCAAACCAACGCATCTATCTATGCTGCAAATGAATAACCAACAGCTACCAAACACTGTGCCTTGACTTTGGCCAACAAACACAGCTTGAATACTATTGACTACCCATATGAAACGACGGAGGGCTACGAATGGTTTCTGGCGAAAACCTTTAACGTAATGAACTTGATATCGTTGAAGGAACAGATAGCTTTTTAGAAAATATAGTGACGAAAACCTTTACTAAAGAGGCCACTCCCGGTGAAGGGATCTTGGCTCTTTCCCCGTAGAATGGGGTGCAGGATATTCCAAATGAATACCATGGTGCAAAGAAAAAGTAATCGGCTATAGTGAAGTTAATGCCCTGACGCAAACTTCTGTCCATGGGGTCACTCCCGGTGAAGGGATCTCGGCCCTTGCCTCGTCGACTGAGGAGCAGGATATTCCAAATGAATACCACGATGCAAAACAAAAGTGAACGTCCTTGCAGTAACAGCTTTTTGAAAAGTGTTCCAACAACATCAGATTAGGTTTGTTTAACTTGCATTGATCCGAATCAACGCAGTCCCATCAATTGATCACACCACAAAGAACGAAAATATACTGACGTACGTATATGCCATCCGCATTCGCCACTGGGTCCCGTCATAACCCGTTAGGTTAGCTAACTAACGGCAGAGCGGGGACTGGACTAGCGCGGATGAAAAACATATACAACATCTACTAATATATATACTAATATATAGTATTTCGCTCAAGGCGTGAATAAAATGCAACATCACAGAAATGTACAGCATCACAGAACAATACAGATATCTGGGATCCCCGGGTTTCACAGAGCCACTGCTGAAACCCGACGTTCCCCTGGTCGTGTGGATAGCCTGTGCAATGAAAACCTAGACCCCTACGGGCGCGGCAAGTCACCCGCCAAAACCTGAAGCGAGGCAGCCCCCTTCAGCACCGTGAATGGACCACCCAGCACTTCACGGAATCCGGTAACTTGGGCACCCCTCCTGGGTCAACCTGTACCCCCTACGAGTGCGGCGAATAGCCCGTCAATTCTACAGTGAAGCCCCTTCCGTCCCAATGCCATGAGATGCGGGCTTGTTGCCCTCCAGAACCCGGCTATCCGTGCACCCCTCCGCGGGGTAAACCTAGTACAGAAAGTAAAATATACATACACCGGGTACATCGACCGCAACCTGGTCGTGCCCCAAAATAATAATACAAACAGGCAGTGACGGCAGTCCACATGTCGGACGCTCGCCCCGCAACAACAAATGTACATAATACAACAACACTGTACTAGCATTGCATCCAGGCTATCCCCCACGACCGATCCGCAACATCACAGCAAATACATAGAACATCAACGTGAAAGTCACGTTCGCAAATCCGTCTAACCGGGCTATAGCAGTTAGACTGGATTTATCGATCAAGTGACATTCACGGTCGCAGATATAATGTAAATACTGTGAAAAAATGTGTTTAAAATATCCGATCGATCAAAAATTAACAAGTGGGCCCCCAAGCAATACTGTAGCACTCACAGAAAATCTGGGCCCAATATTAATATTCCAAAACCCCTAAAATAAGCCCAGAAGCCCACTGGAAAAGTATGATGCAGTGAGGATACAAATGTGCGGCGGAACCGCGGCCCAAGGGAGGGTTTGGCCGCGGTTCCGCTCTCCAGGTGTCGACTCACTGTGTCGAACTTTTCCAGTATGCTTATAATTTCTTGTACATCAGTTTTCTACAACCTGAAAAATTTTAGGAGACCAAAAAATTTCAACAGAAAACTGTCGTGAACTAAAATTGGGTTTTTGGAATTTTGGTCGATCGGAACTGAAAAACACATCAAACGAAGCTAGACGAAGTTAATGGCGAGGCTCTGATACCACTGTAAGTGCACGGCGGCGCCCCGGTCGTCAATCCGACGGCCAAATGCGGAAACGGTGAAAAACTTTAATTTTGCGGACTTAGCAAACCGGCACCACCGCGCACTAAACCCCGGATCGGGCCATTAAACTAGATCTGGCTAACAACAAGACGGGTTAGAGATATACCGAGTGATCCGAGTCCTCCGGTCTTCTCGTCGTCGTCCCGATCTCCTGCGGAAACTCCAGTCGTCGCCTCCTTGCCGGAAGGGCACCACATCGCCTGCATCTTTAACGGGCTCCCACCTCAATACCGAGGCAACTCGGGCGCGAAGTTGGCTAGCCGACGTTCCCAAGATGTGCTGTAGGAATGTTTAGTGCTTAGTCTCTTTGGGGTTATGTTGCCTTGATGGAGGAATCAAGATGATATGAACTTGGGGATTTTTGTTGCAATGGAAAATGATATGAATGATTAATTTTCCCACACCAAAAGAAACTCTCTCATTTTCTCCTCTTCTTCCAAATTTGTGGCCGGCCAATCCTATTGAGGAATGGTGGTGGAGTGCAAAGAAAACACAAGAGGGAGGTAAGTGTAGGAGATAGAAAATGGTGACCATAAACAAACATCAACCATGCTTACACCTTAACCTTTCAAATCTCATTTAATGCAAGTGATGGAGCAAAAGAAATGATGCTATCATAATAAATCCTTTTGCAATAAACCCCTCCACAAAATGTTATTTGCAAACTTGCAAATAACCCCTTCCATCGGAAAAGTCCGGCCGGGAAAGAACAAAGGAAAACCGGCCGGAACGGAATGCAAACTGGCAACTCCAGAAAACTGGTCCCGTAATAAATTACAGGAAAACCCCGATACTGTGCATACACACCCGTATCTGTATTCCATCCGGATACAAATGCAAAGAGACAAAATCTACACTGTACTAAATTAGGATCCGGCTTAAACCAAAGCCGGCTAGTAAAATCCGTTCGATCCTGATCCGTACAATACTGCACGTATCTGATCGAACCGTGCCATATAACTATACGGCCTCTAGTACTAACCGTCCAATCCTGATCCGTGCAATACCGCACGTATCTGATCGGACCCTGCCATATCTCCATACGGTCTCTACAGCGTTTCGCCCGAAAGCTGAGTAACTGAAAGTGTGGTGGACTCTAAAGACTCGTCAATACTATGGCTGTGGATTTAACCACTAGCACGTCAGAGGTATAAGCCAATACGTAACGGGCCACCAGCTATTGACCAAAAGGGACGTCGATGAGCGAACTCATCCTGACACCCTACTGAGCCTGTCAGTGACGATATCCGTACAGTCCGGTCCGTTCGTCTATGAGCATCGCATGTCGGGCCTAGGGGGTTGGTAAAAGTCAGACCCCCAAAAGCGGTACAAGTCGTGTCGGAGTGTAGCCCAGAACACCCTGAGATACTACTGGAATACCTACCAGTAAATCTCCTGCCTTGGCCAAGGACTTCGTGTAATGGCTCTCCTAGACACAGCGCGACCTCACCCCCAATACCGGGAGAGACGAAACCCCCGAAGATCCGCTCACTGCCTCCATGTGGCTCGGGACTGTACCCAACTAAAACCTGTTTGCACGACTCCTTTGAGCCGTGTTAGGGTAGTAATCAAAGTACAGTGGGAACTCACACGAGACAAATGACGATCCCCAGGTCGATGAACTAACCTGTACACATGTCACCTGGGAACTGCTATCTGACGTCAGGTATAAGACCAACTAGCATGTTCCCGGCGAGTCCTGTCCGGTGTACTCATAACCCAATGAGCACCTGTATACATCTTAGGTGATCCAACTGACACCAGTGGCCTGTGAGACCGGCCACCGCCCCTCGTTGGGGTCTCGACTGTATACACTAGTCTACTCTGGAGAATCGATGCCCTGTCTCGAAACTCCCACGACTAGGGACCATTTAAGGATGTGCTTACAGACTACCAGCTCCCACGTATATGATCGCCCTCATACTGCTGGCAGTCAAGCAAGAATCCTAGGGGCTCTATCAACGTGTAATAGCGACCTGTAAGGTCACCTGAAACAGTACACGATGATAAAGGTAAACCAGATAGCATACTATCTCTCGAGTAAGACTGTTCTACCGGGATAGGTCCTCCCTCAATCATTGCAATCACGTGCCTGTGATCCAAGAATTGACTCTGAGGGCACTATCTCCAACACGCGGAACCGCGGCCAAACCACGCATGTAGCGGCGGTTCCGCGGCCGAACAGTGTCATTGGGGCCCACTGCTTCACAGTATCATTCCTGGGTTCTTTTGCGTTATTCTGGGAATTTTTAATTCCACTCAAGTGTTGAGTTTTCTGGGTTGTATTGGGAATTCGTTGATTCGATCGGAAAGTATAACTTTGTTTATTTTGTCCGGGTAATTTTTAAAACGTGTTAAAAAGTTCGAACGGATATCAATAACTCACTTTTTCCCCTGCCGGAAAATTTCCAAGCGTTGGATTTTTCCGTAGTTTAAGAACGTTCTAAATCGTGCAAGTTACGCAATGGACCCTCTAGAAGACAACAAACCTTAACTCGATTATGTGACCGTCTTGAACTGCCTTTTGAACCTTAGGGTTTGGGGCAGTACGGCGTTGCCATATGTGAGTGTAAGTCCACGTGGCCCACCACGGTGCTTGCGGGGTGGCGGAAAACGGAATAAAAATCGGATTTTTATCATGCTAGGCAACATGGACTAACTAAACTCGGATCTTTGCTAAACAAAAAACTAGCTAAAGCTAACTAGAAACTAGTTAAAGGGTAGAATGGTTATACCAAGGACTTTATGTCCTTCTCTCCTTGCTCCTTGGAGTAGTAGAAAGGGATCACCTTTGTCGTCTTCTCACGTCGAAGAAGGATCCACCCGAAAGCCTCAACCTTTGGCTTCAACTTCAAGCTAGAAGTAACTAGGGTGCTAGAAGTGCTAATCCTAGAACCCTAGATGAGAGTAAAGATTATCAAGAAGAGTTTTTTCTCAAGCTCAAGTGTTTCTCAACACATGAGAGGAGAGAGCTTGAGGGAGAGGAAGAACAAGAGAGAGAAAGTATATGATAGAATGAGAGAAATATGAAGCATTCTCACATATATGTGTGAATTATTGTAAATTGAAAATTAGTGAGATAATTGTCATGGCTTAATAAAGACATGACCATTATCATTTCATTTTTAATGCAAATTGCAAGGATCAAAGAGCATCTTCCAAATGAAATGATGATGGTCAAAGTGTCAACCTAGGTCAACAAGTCAAGAATATCAAATGGTCAACAACCCTAACTATGCACAATTATATTAAACTAATTTCAATTAACAATAATACACACATAAGCATTAGGGTTAGCAAAATGACAATGGTCACTAACTCTAATCAAAGTCCTCTCCCCCTGTCTCAATCAACTGTGCATACGCACCCGTATTCGTGATCCGAGGAACACGAATACAAAGAGATAAAACCAATCCCAAATCATATACTAGGATCTGGCTTAAACCAAAGCCCTCTAGTATATGCTGTCCGGACAGCAAACGTGCACAAGTGCGCGGATGTGAACGAACCCTGTTGCAAAACCTTGCGACCTCTACTCATTTTTCCTAAAGGTGAATAGCTCTCTGTGTGGCACTCTAAAGACTCGACACTACGCTGGCAGTGGGTTTAACCATAGACCGCAAGCGGCACTAGCTATACGTAACGGTCCCTAGCTAGATGCCGATAAGAAGACTAACGAGGTAACCCCATCTGAACTCCTACTGAGCCTGTATGTGACAGTTTCCGTACAATCCGGTCTGTTCGTCTGATACATCGCATGGCGGGCCTAGGGGCGGTAAACGTCAGTCCCCTAATAGCGGTACAAGTCGTGTCGGAGTGTAGCCCAGAACACCCTGAGATAACACTGGAAACCTACCAGTATATCTCGCTTGCCCTGGCCAGGGACTACTTGTGTAATGGCTCTCCTGGACATAGCACGATGTCAACCCCCAATACCGGGAGAGACTATTCCTGTCTAACCGTCACTGCCTCCAAGTGCTTCGGGACTGCACCCAAAAACTACCTGTTTGCACGACTCCTTTGAGCCATGGTAGGGTAGTAATCAAAGTGCTGTGGGAACACACTCGAGGTGAAGTGACAGTGTCAAGTCAGCGGACTAAGCTGTACTCATATCACCTGGGAACTGATAACTGACAATAGGTATAATACCAACCAACAGTTCCCGACGAGTCCTGTCCAGTGTACTCGTAACCTAACGAGCACCCACATACTATCTCAAGTACGACGTACTGACGGCTGTGGGACAGACCGTCTCCCACACTGGGATGAGAAGCGCATACGCTAGTCTACTCCGGAGTATCGATGCCCTGTCTCGATAGTCCAACGACCAGGGACCTGTATAAAGATGTGCTTATGGATTAGCCAGCCCCCACGAATGTGAGCGCCATCACAACGCTGGTAATCAAGCAAAGATCCTAAGGGCTCTACTAATATGTATATAAGCGATATGCTAAAAGAAACACATCCACATATTGAAGTAGAGACAAACCAAGTAGCATACTACCATTTCGAGCAAGATTGTATATACAACTGTGAATATCCCAAGCTTCCATCAAGTAATATACAAACTAGTATGATACAGTAATGGCCTCTAGGGCATATACACTAACAATCTCCCAATTGCACTAAGGCCATGTACTGGCGTATCGAAGACCTATCATCTCGATCAGCCGCTCGAACTGAGTCTGGGGCAAGGCCTTGGTGAATGGATCTGCAGTGTTATCTTCTAAAGCAACCCTCCGAACCTCGATCTCCTGGCGATCCACGATCACCCTGATCAGGTGATACCGCCTCAAGATGTGTCTGGATTTCTGATGGGACCTGGGTTCTTTCGCTAAAGCTATAGCCCCGTTGTTGTCGCAATACAGAGGTATTGGGTCAACAATGGACGGAACCACCTGAAGTTCTTTCAAGAACTTCCTCATCCAGACAGCTTCTTTTACGGCATCAGATGCAGCGATGTATTCCGCTTCCATAGTCGAGTCAGCAACGGTTTCCTGTTTGGAGCTCTTCCAACACACCGCCCCTCCATTGAGGGTAAAGACAAAACCCGACATGGACTTGGAATCATCCTTGTCACTCTAGAAGCTGGAGTCGGCAAAGGCCTCAATCTGGAGGTCTTTTCCGCCATACACCAAGAACATCTCTTTAGTCCTTCTCAGGTACTTGAGAATGTTCTTTATTACTATCCAATGTTTCTACCCAGGGTTTGAATGATACCTGCTTACCACACTCAGTGCATAAGCCACATCTGGTCTGGTACACAACATCGCATACATTATAGAGCCTACCGCAGAAGCGTAGGGTATAATAGATATGCGATCCCTCTCCAAATCAGTCTTGGGAGACATCTCTTTGGAAAGGGGGATCCCGTGACAAGCCGGTAGATTACTGCACTTGGAATCTTCCATACTGAATCTTTTCAGTATGGTGTCGATGTACCTGGACTGTGATAGTCCTAAAATCCTCTTGGATCTGTCACGGTAGATCCGGATACCCAGAATGTATGAGGCATCACCCAGGTCTTTCATGGAGAACCTGTGTGACAAGAACCCCTTGACAG
Organism: Agapanthus africanus; assembly: GCA_030015575.1. Taxonomy (NCBI): domain Eukaryota; kingdom Viridiplantae; phylum Streptophyta; class Magnoliopsida; order Asparagales; family Amaryllidaceae; genus Agapanthus; species Agapanthus africanus. Next base: position 64,512,700 of record JASDDO010000029.1, read on the forward strand.
ATTGTAGCATAGGAATGTCATTTCCTATTAAGAGAATGTCATCCACGTATAAAACGAGGAATACTACAGTTCTCGCTACAAATTTACAATAGATGCATGGTTCATCTGGATTTTTGATAAAGCCAAATTCCTTGACCGTCTCATCAAAACAGTTGTTCCAACTCCGTGATGCCTACTTTAGTCCATAAATGGACTTAAGCAACTTGCACACCTTTCCGCTGCTCCCACTCTGAATGAAACCCTCTGGCTGGTCCATATAGACACACTCCTCTAAATGTCCATTTAGAAAAGCGGTCTTTACGTCCATCTGCCAAATTTCATAATCGTGGAAGGCAGCAATGGCAAGAAGGATCCGAATGGATTTCAGCATAGCTACTGGAGAAAAGGTTTCGTCATAGTCCAAACCAGGTCGCTGACGAAAACCCTTCACAACCAGTCTAGCTTTATAGGTCTCAACCAGTCCATCTACACCAATCTTCCATTTGAAGATCCACTTGCATCCTACGGGTTTTACCCCATCTGGAGCAATGTCCAACGTCCATACTTTGTTGGTGTACATGGACTCCATTTCGGCCCGCATTGCATGCAGCCATTTTACCGAGTCGACGCTCTGAATGTCTTGCTGGAAGCTAGTAGGCTCATCACAATCTATGATGCAATCCTCTCTATCCCCGTCAATAAGAAAGCCGTAGTATCTCTCGGGCGGATGAGACTGCCTACTACTCCTGCGGAGTGGCGTAGGAATGTCCTGATCTTTCGAACCCTCTGGTTCTACTAAGCTTTCAGTAATAGCTCGTGGTTCTGGAATTTCTTCCAGTTCTATTGCACTCCCACTTATTTCTTTTTCTATGAACTGGTGTTCTAGAAAGTGGGCATGGCGAGAAACAAAAACCTTTTGTTCTTCTTCACAATAGAAGAAATATCCCTTGGAGTTCTTTGGATATCCCACAAACTTGCAATGTACTGAGCGTGCCTCGAGCTTGTCCGCATGCTGCTTTTTTACAAAAACTGGACATCCCCATGTTTTAATGTGATTAAGATAGGGTCTCTTCCCACACCACATCTGATATGGTGTAGTAGGCACAATCTTAGTTGGAACTCGGTTCAAAAGGTATGCAGCTGATTCCAGCGCATATCCCCAGAACGATCGCGGCAACTCAGCGTTACTCATCATGGACCGTACCATATCCAATAGGGTTCGGTTCCGTCTCTCCGATACACCGTTATGCTACGGAGTGTATGGAGGAGTAAGCTGAGAGAGAATTCCATTCTCTTTTAAGTAACCCAGGAACTCGGCACTCAAGTATTCACCACCTAGATCAGATCTCAGTGCCTTGATACTTTTGCCGTTTTTTACTTCATTCTTTTATTCCTGGAATTTTTCAAAAGCCTCGGATTTATATTTCATTAAGAAAACATAGCCGTACCTTGAAAAGTCATCCGTAAAAGTAATGAAGTAAGAATAACCGCTTCGTGCATGTGTAGACATTGGACCGCACACGTCGCTGTGTACGAGTCCCAAGAGCTCGCTCGCTCTTACTCCGTGTCCAGTGAACGGAGTCTTTGTCATCTTTCCTTTGAGACAGGATTGACAAGTTGCATATGATTGATATTCAAACGGATCCAAATATCCTTCTGCATGTAACTTAGTCAACCTTCTCTCATTTATGTAACCCAGTCTACAATGCCATAAGAAAGTTTTATTGATTTCTGGAGACTTTCTTTTGTGTGTATTCTGGACATTGAAAATCTGTGGTTGGTTTAACACGTATATACCGTTGTTCAATGTACCTGACCCAATCAAAACTTGATTAAGGTGAATGTTCACTACATTACTTACAAATGCAAATTCATAACCTTCTTTAGATAATAAAGATACAGAAATGATATTACAGGTTGCATTTGGTACATAATAACAACTACGCAAAACCAAAAAGTGTCCATCTGACAATCCCAGGTGATAGTCCCCCACGGCCTCAGCATCCATGCTAGCTCCGTTTGCAACTCTGAGGGTCATGTCACCTGCCTTCAAAACTCACACTTTCTCAACGCCTGCAAAGAATTATAGATATGAGATCCTGATCCGGTATTCAATACCCAGGATGTAGAGTTTATTGATAGACAGTTTCCAATAACATACACACCTGAAGCTGAAGCCGCAACTCGCTTCAAATCCTAGGTTCTGGCCTTCCAAGCCTTGCAATCCTGTTTCCAGTGACCACTTTTGTGACAGTAGAAGCATTCTTCCTTCCCCACTAGCTTTCCCGCTACCTTTGTTGCCTTTCCTTTTCCCTTCGTATCCACTATACTGACACCACCTCTTGGTTTGGCGGGGGCTTTCTTCTTCTTACCCTTGGCTTTCGCCCTGGATCTAGAAGAGGAAGATCCTCCTACAAACAAAGTGGATGTCTCCCTACCTTTCTGTAGGGTGCCCTCAGCACTCCTCAACATGTTCAGAAGTTCGAAAAGTTCAACCTCCTTTCCTTGCATGTTGAAGTTAAGGATAAACTGGGCGTAAGTGGAAGGAAGGGACTGGAGAATCAAATCAGTGTAGAGTTCATTCTCCAACGTGGTCCCAAGGTCCGCGAGCTCCTCTATGTAGCCAATCATCTTAAGCACGTGTTCCGCTACCGATGATCCTGTAAGTGCACGGCGGCGCCCCGGCCGTCAATCCGACGGCCAAATGCGGAAGCGGTGATAAACTTTAAATTTTCTTGAACTGGCAAACCGCCGCGCACTAATACCCGGATCGAACCACTAACTAGTCCTAGCTATCTACAAGATGGGGAAGAGAGATATACCGACAGATCTGAGTCCTCCGGTCTTCTCTTCGTCGCCCCGATCTCCTGCGGAATGTCCCGTCTCCTCCTCGTCGCCGGAAGTGCACCACATCGCCTACTTCTTTTACGGGCTCCCACCTCAATGCCGAGGCAACTCGGGCACGAAGCTGGCTAGTCGACGTGCCCAAGATTTGCTGTAGAATGTGTAGTGTTCAAGTCTCATTTTGGGGTTGTAGGAATTGCCTTTTGGTGGAGGGATGAACTATGGAGTTTGGAGATGGAACTTGTAGGATTTTTCCAAAGCCAAATGAGTGTAATCCCCTCATGTAAAAATTGGGACAGCCCCTCTAATGCTTGGCCGGCCATGACAATGGTGGAGAGGTGAAATGAGAGAGTGGGGGAGAGTCTCACAAAAGAATGGGAGCCATTCTCATATCATCCAAAAGAGAGAGAGAGGAAAAGTTATCATATGGAAAATAATGATCACAAAGAAAAGTCCTCACTCAACAACCATATCATCTCCCATCATCAACAAAGGTCAAGCCATCATGACACTATCATGAAGCAAAGTCGAGGGATGGTGCACCATCATGATACAAATATATGCAAAGACCCCCTCCACAAATGCTTATTTGCAACAATGCAAATAAGCCCTCCTCCACCAATCTTCGGCCAATGAACGGAACAATGGAAATCGGCCGAAACGGAAAGCAAACTGACAACTCCAGAAAACTGGTCCCGTAATAAATTACAGGAAAACCCCGATACTGTGCATACACACCCGCATCTGTATTTCGACCGAAATACAAATGCAATGAGACAAAATCTACACTGTACTATACTAGGATCCGGCTTAAACCAAAGCCGGCCAGTAATATCCGTTCGATCCTGATCCGTGCAATCCCGCACGTATCTGATCGAACCCTGCCATATATCCATACGGCCTATAGTACAAACTGACCGATCCTGATCCGTGCAATACCGCACGTATCTGATCGGACCTTGCCATATCTCCATACGGCCTCTACAACTTTTCGCCCGAAAGTTGAGTAACAGAATGTGGGGGACTCTAAAGACTCGTCAACACCTTGGTTGTGGATTTAACCACTAGCACGTCAGAGGTATAAGCCAATACGTAACGGGCTACCAGGTATTGACTAAAAAGGGACGTCTGTGAGCGAACTCAGCCTGACAACCCTACTGAGCCTGTTAGTGACAATATCCATACAGTCCGGTCCGTTCGTCTATGAGCATCGCATGGCGGGCCTAGGGGGTTGGTAAAAGTCAGACCCCCAAAAGCGGTACAAGTCGTGTCAGAGTGTAGTCCAGAACACCCTGAGATACTACTGGAATACCTACCAGTAAATCTCCTTGCCTCGGCCGAGGGCTTCGTGTAATGGCTCTCCTAGACACAGCACGACCTCACCCCCAATACCGGGAGAGACGAACCCCTGAAGATACGCTCACTGCTTCCATGTGGCTCGGGACTGTACCCAACTAAAACCTGTTTGCACGACTCCTTTGAGCCGTAGTAGGGTAGTAATCAAAGTACAGTGGGAACTCACACGAGACAAATGATGATCCCCAGGTCGATGAACTAACCTGCACACATGTCACCAGGGAACTGCCATCTGACGTCTGGTATATGACCAACTAGCATGTTCCCGGCGAGTCCTGTCCGGTGTACTCATAACCCAATGAGCACCTGTATACATCTTAGGTGATCCAACTGACACCAGTGGCTTGTGAGACCGGCCACCGCCCCTCGTCGGGGTCTCGACTGTATACACTAGTCTACTCTGGAGTATCGATGCCCTGTCTCGAAACTCACACGACTAGGGACCATTTAAGGATATGCTTATAGACCCCAGCTCCCACTTATATGATCGCCCTCATACTGCTGGTGGTCAAGCAAGAATCCTAGGGGCTCTATCAACGTGTAATAGTAACTTGTCAGCACCTAAAACAGTACACGATGATAAAGGTAAATCAGATAGCATACTATCATCTCGAGTAAGACTGTCCTACCGGGATAGGTCCTCCCTCAATCATTGCAATCACGTGCCTGTGATCCAATAATTGACTCTGAGGGCACTATCTCCAACAATCTCCCACTTTCACTCAAGGCTAATTATTGCGATGTCGCATACTCACAGCCCGTGTGATACCGAACACCCAACTCCTCTACCAGTCAGTCTCACAAAGCTCGTTTGCGAAACTATTGCGTTTGAGGAATAGCCTTTGTGAGTGGATCCGCTTTGTTGTCTCTTTCAATGTCTCTCTATATCTCAAGTTCGCGGAGAAACCCATCTCCCGAAATGAGCAATACCTGTCTTAGAATATGTCTAGATGTCTGATGGGACATAGCTCATAAATGAACTCCAAATCCAAACTTCTTAGACTGTATCGTCAACTGAACTTAATCAGTATCCTGCGCCATGCCACCCTTCAGTATTGCCTTGGACCACCTGTCCAAAATACTGCCCCTCATCAGAAGGAAAACTTTAACTCTGACAACCTCCTTGTCGTCCATGTCACCTTGGAAGCCTGGAATGATAACTGTCTCCCGAATGAGGCTGTCGTTATCATATCCCTAGAACATCCACTTATGTTCTAAAACTGCTTCCGACTGTTTTTCCAGAATTGGATCAATGTCAACTTATTGCATCTAATGCAAGAACAACATCTGGTGTGGTACTTGACATCTCATGATTGACTCAATTGCCTGAGCAAGTGATCTGCCAATCATGCACGTCCCTCTCCTCTTTAGTCTGTAAGACACCTTTTGGAGAGGGTGACTCCATTACCTGCAGGTACACTACCGTGCCAGGAGTCGTCCATTCTAAATACTCTTAGAATGCCGTCTAAGTACCCTGATTGGGAAACCACCCAAATCTAGATCTAAAACCATAGATCTAGTAGCCAGTATGTCTGATATAAAATCCATTTCCTTTGTGGAGAAACCACTGTGTGACGACCAAAGTACAACCGATTGTAGTATAGGAGTTTCTTTTCCTACTCTGTGTATGTCATCCAAATACCAGGATATCACACCCTACTACCTTCTCAACAGATCCATCCCCTATTCTGATGAAGTCAAACCCATGACTGTCACGTCAGAAATAGATGATCTATCTCCGCAATATCTGCTTTAGTCTATAAATAGACACAAGCCACCTGTCCACCAATGCTTCCGCTGCTCCCACTGACTACGACAACTCTCTGGCAGAGTCATATACACGTACACTTCTGAAGCGAGTTCAGAACGACGCTATACTCATCCTCCTGCCGGGTCTCACAGTCTGGAACAACAGCAATGGCAAGTGTGGGTAAACAAGAACTCCCCTGTCACCGTCCTTGAGGCTACCGGAGTATCTCTCGGGTGCCTGAAGTTACCCACCTTATCTGCGGAGTGGCCAATGGAATGTCAATCCAGATTGAATCTTTAGGTTCCTTGTCAAATCTTCAGTAATCGTTCATGGTTCTGGAATCACCTCCAGTTCTACCATACTCCCACTACTGTTTTCTGAAAAAATCCATTTTTAATAAAACTGTGGCGAGTCTAGAACAATATTGCTATTGTTCATCCAGATGGTAGAAAGTCAACCCTCGTCATAGCCTGGGTCAACCCACAAACAGCCATTACAGAAACGTGCCTTGAGTTGTCCAGCGTCTGGTTTTAATCATAAACCGGACAACTCCCCGTACCTTAACATCGTTAAGATATGAACTGTTCTATATCCAATATAGAACCAGAGGAACTGATTTAATTGAACCAGATTCAAATCATGCAGCTGTCCCCAGTGCATGTCAACTAAATGGAAGGAGGCCGATCAGCGTTACTCAACTTAGGAATGCTTCCAATTATGAGTAACCTGAAAGAGAAGCAATTTCTCTTAAACACTACTATCAACTGAGTACTATATACAAGTATCTACATCTTCGATCACTTTGAAGAATCCCAATACTTGCCACACCTGGTTCTCTACTCTATTCAAATACCTATAACTTCTCCAAATTCGGACCCTGTGTTTCCACGAAACACCTGTCTAAAAACTAGAGAAGTTATAAGTAAACCGAATATAGTACGAGGACCATCCCCTCTGTCCTGATGGACCATGGACAACATACAATACTCTGTATAAGTCCCTTGAGTCTGAAAACTCATTCACTGTGTGTCGTAGGTTGAAAACTGTACTTATGGTTAAGAAGAATTACACCGATGTTTAATGCTCCTTACCCAACCATCCACTGATATAGGTAAATGTCATAGACATAATATCAAAAAGGTATATCTCACTCTATGAAAATAGACGTACAGATATATCAATTTGAAATTGGTGCATAAAAGCGGATATTCAAAACCAAATATTTGCCGACCGGCAAACAGCCCAGGTGATTTCCTCAAATATCACCGATTGTAACGAATCCCGATATAATGAGGATGATCACCCAATTCCCAATAAGCTACTCCCACTCATCATCTGTAAAACCATACAGATGTGAGAATCATACCTGGTAAATACATACCCTGGAGCAAGTGTCTAATCGGGAAATCAGTTTTCCTTTAACAGTACACAGTGAAACTGAAACATCGAAATGTTTCGATGGGGTATCCTGGTATTCCTAGTAATGCCTCTTCCAGATTCACGACTGTAACCATATAATTCTTTGCCACCTCTCCAAATCCCTTCATATGTCTTTAGTCTTTACCTTCTGCACACTCCTTTAGGCCAAATGGTTTTCTTCCTTCCCTACCGTTCGGCACCAGCCTATGGTTTGGAAGAAGACTATCCAATAAGCATAATGGGTGTACTGTCCTAATCCTAGGAGCACTCGCAATGTGAGAGAAGGTAAAGATAAAAGACACCTGAATAAATCTTATTCCTATTTCTCCTGGACCAGAATCCATCCCCGAACTGGAACAAATTCCTTTCGAGTTCGTATATAACCATACGATGGAGTATCCAATAAACTGTGGAACTTCGTAGTGATACGGAGTGTCCTGGAGAAATACAAAGGTGATTTTAGGATTGGCGAAGGAATACTTGGTTTGGTCGTGAATATCTGTTGCAATTTACTTTGCCCTCTTACTAATCCCTTTATTTGTCTTAACTTAATACCTTCTGCACACCATCGTTATGCTAATTGGTTTCCTTCATTCCCTACCGGTCGGCACCAGCCTATGGTTTGGAAGAAGACTATCCAATTTGCGTAATAGGTGTAATATCTCCTAAACCAAGGAGTACTCGCAACCTGAGAGAAGATAAAAGGAAAAGACAACTGAATAGTCCTATCCGTTTTCTCCAGAACCGGAAACCATCCTCGAATAAATCCCTTCGAGTTCGTATATAACCATACGATGGTTTTGTCCAATGGAAGTGGACGTTCGTAGTAATACGGGGTGTCCTGGAGAAAAGGGTAAAAGTAGGAGTGGCAATGAGGTCTGCAACTCTGACAATCCAAAAGCCAGTGTTAAGAATGTTCGGTCAACTTGGTCACTGAGTCATAGTCTTAGGGTCGGGTCAATGGTCGCTGCCAAAGAGAGAGAGAAAAGAAACACTCAGCGTGCACTCTAACCTAGATCAGAATGGTTACCAATTTATCTAATCTGGAAACCTCCCACTGTACCTCAAATTCTCCTCCAAACCTGAAAGAAGAATTAGTCGGGATCACCCGAGGAGTAAACTAACTCATCAGTGGGAATCGGGATCCAACTATCATCGCATGATAACGTGACGGAATCCGCTCACGTCATCACACTCCAGAAGGTATGCGCATATCTGGCAAGTTTCAGTTCTTTTGAAACTCCCGATGTGATTTCTGTCCCATGCTCTTATGACCTTGGCGAAGGTCAACAAATCATAAGTCACATGTCAAGTTCTACCCGTCATTATCCAGGTTAATTTGAATCCACCCGTACAAGCCCTTGACGAAGGCCAACAAGGCTATACGACTGTCCCAAACCAACGCATCTATCTATGCAGCAGAAAGGTAACAAGCAGCTACCATACACTGTGCCTTGACGAAGGTCAACAAACACAGCATGAATACTACGTGCTACCCGTCTGAAATGACGGAGGGCTATGAATGGTTTCTGGCGAAAACCTTTAACGTAATGAACTTGATATCGTTGAAGGAACGGATAGCTTTTTGAAAATATAATGACGAAAACTTTCGCTAAAGAGGTCACTCCCGGTGAAGGGATCTCGGCTCTTTCCCCGTAGAATGGGGTGCAGGATATTCCATCTGAATACCACGGTGCAAAGAAAAAGTAATCGGCTATAGTGAAGTTAATGCCCTGACGCAAACTTCTGTCCAAGGGGTCACTCCCGGTGAAGGGATCTCGGCCCTTGCCTCGTCGAGTGAGGAGCAGGATATTCCAACTGAATACCATGATGCAAAACAAAAGTGAACATCCTTGCAATAACAGCTTTTTGAAAAAGTGTTCCAACAACATCAGATTAGGTTTGTTTTTAACTTACATTGATCCGAATCAACGCAGTCCCATCAATTGATCACACCAAAAAGAACGAAAATATACTGATGTACGTATATGCCATCCGCATTCGCTACTGGGTCCCGTCATTACTCGTTAGGTTAGCTAACTAACGACAGAGCGGGGACTGGACTAGCGCGGATGTAAAACATATACAACATCTACTAATATATATACCAATATATTATATTCGCTCAAGGCGTGAATAAAATGCAACATCATAGAAATGTACAGCATCACAGAAACAATACAGATATCTGGGATCCCCGGGTTTCACAGAGCCGCTGAAACCCGACGTTCTCCTGGTCGTGTGGATAGCCTGTGCAATGAAATCCTAGACCCCTACGGACGCGGCAAGTCACCCGCCAAAACCTGAAGCGAGGCAGCCCCCTTCAGCACCGTGAATGGACCACCCAGCACTTCACGGAATCCGGTAACTTAGGCACCCCTCCTGGGTCAACCTGTACCCCCTACGAGTGCGGCGAATAGCCTGTCAATCCTAGAGTGAAGCCCACTCCGTCTCAATGCCATGAGATGCGGGCTTGTTGCCCTCTAGAACCCGGCTATCCGTGCACCCCTCCGCGGGGCAAGCCTAGTACAGAAAGTAAAATATACATACAACTGGTACATCGACTGCAACCTGGCCGTGCCCCAAAATAATAATACAAACAGGCAGTGACGGCAGTCCACACGTCGGACGCTCGCCCCGCAATATCAAATGTACATAATACAACCACAACTGTACTAGCATTGCATCCAGGCTATCCCCCACGACCGATCCGCAACATCACAGCAAAAACAGAACATCAACGTGAAAGTCACGTTCGCAAATCCGTCTAACCGGGCTATAGCAGTTAGACCGGATTTACCGATCAAGTGACATTCACGGTCGCAGATATAATGTAAATACTGTGAAATAATGTGTTTAAAATATCCGATCGATCAAACTTTAACAAGTGGGCCCCCAAGCAATACTGTAGCACTCACAGAAATTCTGGGCCCAATATTAATATTCCAAAACCCCTATTTTTAGCCGAGAAAGAGACTGAAGAAAATTGATGCAGCAAACCCAACATAGTGCGGCGGAACCGCGGCCCAAAAGGGTGTTTGGCCGCTGTTCCGCGCTCCCGTAGTGGAATTGGTCGATCGAATTTCTACAGAACTCTTATTTCTTCTAGCACATCACTTTTCTGTAACCTGAAAAAAAATTTGAGACCAAAAAATTTCAAAAGAAAACTGTCGTGAACAAAAATGTAGATTTTGGAATTTTGTTCGATCGGAAATGCAAAACACATTAAACCAAGCTAGACTAAGTTAATGGCGAGGCTCTGATACCACTGTAAGTGCACGGCGGCGCCCCGGCCGTCAATCCGACGGCCAAATGCGGAAGCGGTGATAAACTTTAAATTTTCTTGAACTGGCAAACCGCCGCGCACTAATACCCGGATCGAACCACTAACTAGTCCTAGCTATCTACAAGATGGGGAAGAGAGATATACCGACAGATCCGAGTCCTCCGATCTTCTCGTCGTCGCCCCGATCTCCTGCAGAATGTCCCGTCTCCTCCTCGTCGCCGGAAGTGCACCACATCGCCTACTTCTTTTACGGGCTCCCACCTCAATGCCGAGGCAACTCGGGCACGAAGCTGGCTAGTCGACGTGCCCAAGATTTGCTGTAGAATGTGTAGTGTTCAAGTCTCATTTTGGGGTTGTAGGAATTGCCTTTTGCTGGAGGGATGAACTATGGAGTTTGGAGATGGAACTTGTAGGATTTTTCCAAAGCCAAATGAGTGTAATCCCCTCATGTGAAAATTGGGACAGCCCCTCTTATGCTTGGCCGGCCATGACAATGGTGGAGAGGTGAAATGAGAGAGTGGGGGAGAGTCTCACAAAAGAATGGGAGCCATTCTCATATCATCCAAAAGAGAGAGAGAGGAAAAGTTATCATATGGAAAATAATGATCACAAAGAAAAGTCCTCACTCAACAACCATATCATCTCCCATCATCAACAAAGGTCAAGCCATCATGACACTATCATGAAGCAAAGTCAAGGGATGGTGCACCATCATGATACAAATATATGCAAAGACCCCCTCCACAAATGCTTATTTGCAACAATGCAAATAAGCCCTCCTCCACCAATCTTCGGCCAATGAACGGGAAAATGGAAATCGGCCGAAACGGAAAGCAAACTGGCAACTCCAGAAAACTGGTCCCGTAATAAATTACAGGAAAATCCCGATACTGTGCATACACACCCGCATCTGTATTTCGACCGAAATACAAATGCAATGAGACAAAATCTACACTGTACTATACTAGGATCCGGCTTAAACCAAAGCCGGCCAGTAATATCCGTTCGATCCTGATCCGTGCAATACCGCACGTATCTGATCGAACCCTGCCATATATCCATACGGCCTATATTACAAACTGTCCGATCCTGATCCGTGCAATACCGCACGTATCTGATCGGACCTTGCCATATCTCCATACGGCCTCTACAACTTTTCGCCCGAAAGCTGAGTAACAGAATGTGGGGGACTCTAAAGACTCGTCAACACCTTGGTTGTGGATTTAACCACTAGCACGTCAGAGGTATAAGCCAATACGTAACGGGCTATCAGGTATTGACTAAAAAGGGACGTCTGTGAGCGAACTCAGCCTGAAAACCCTTCTGAGCCTGTCAGTGACCATATCCGTACAGTCCGGACCGTTCGTCTATGAGCATCGCATGGCGGGCCTAGGGGGTTGGTAAAAGTCAGACCCATAAAAGCGGTACAAGTCGTGTCGGAGTGTAGCCCAGAACACCCTGAGATACTACTGGAATACCTACCAGTAAATCTCCTTGCCTCGGCCGAGGGCTTCGTGTAATGGCTCTCCTAGACACAGCACGACCTCACCCCCAATACCGGGAGAGACGAACCCCTGAAGATACGCTCACTGCCTCCATGTGGCTCGGGACTGTACCCAACTAAAACCTGTTTGCACGACTCCTTTGAGCCGTGGTAGGGTAGTAATCAAAGTACAGTGGGAACTCACACGAGACAAATGACGATCCCCAGGTCGATGAACTAACCTGTACACATGTCACCAGGGAACTGCCATCTGACGTCTGGTATATGACCAACTAGCATGTTCCCGGCGAGTCCTGTCCGGTGTACTCATAACCCAATGAGCACCTGTATACATCTTAGGTGATCCAACTGACACCAGTGGCTTGTGAAACCGGCCACCGCCCCTCGTCGGGGTCTCGACTGTATACACTAGTCTACTCTGGAGTATCGATGCCCTGTCTCGAAACTCACACGACTAGGGACCATTTAAGGATATGCTTATAGACCCCAGCTCCCACTTATATGATCGCCCTCATACTGCTGGTGGTCAAGCAAGAATCCTAGGGGCTCCATCAACGTGTAATAGTAACTTGTCAGGTCACCTAAAACAGTACACGATGATAAAGGTAAACCAGATAGCATACTATCATCTTGAGTAAGACTGTCCTACCGGGATAGGTCCTCCCTCAATCATTGCAATCACGTGCCTGTGATTCAATAATTGACTCTGAGGGCACTATCTCCAACAGATCCGACGGCCAATCTTGCCGAAAATAGCTTCTTCGACACTTCGTATCTTGCGATACCAGACTGCTCTCCATACAGTTCTTTTGTATGGAGAAATATGGACTCCAGGTCCATATTCTCATGCCTCCTCTGATGTTCGTTGTCCATCAAGGAAAGCACAAGGCATTTGGCCTTCGCGCAATCGATCTCCCATGTCTTACGGATTTATTTATTCGCGACGCTGGAGGTGGGACCTGGCACAGGGGGAGCTTTGGTGGTATGGACATACCCCAACTTATCGTAAGTGATTGCCATCTTGACATTCCTGAGCCAATCTTTGTAGTTTGGCCCTGTCAGTATGTTTTTATCTAGTAATAACTTAAGTCCGGTCATGTTGAATGGTCGCTGCAATTAGGAGAGAGAAAAGAAACACTTTAGCATGATGCTCTTGCAAGTTTAGAGTGGTTTTTAGTTTGTCTAAACTGGATGGCTCCCACTGTCTCTCGAATCCCTTCTCAAACCGTAAAGAAAGGATTAGTCGGGATCAATCTCACCGTACAATACTTGCTTAACCGTTCAGCCAGGCCAGTGTCGGTACTTCGAGGGAGGTTTTCCAATGCTTTCGCGAAGTTCCTTAATTAACTAACCTCTTTTCCCTGTGGGCGTAGCCCCGCTAACACCTTTCTAGACACGTACTAGGTTTATAGCATTGATCGTTAAGTGAGAGTTTTCCTGAGGAGTAGCATATACTCACAGTAGGATCGGGATCCAAATATCATCGCGTGATAAAACCGAAGGAATCCTACCAGAATCATCACACTCCAAATGGTATGGAACGCTAGCAAATTTCAGTACTTATGAAACTCCCGATGTGGATTTTTGCCCCATGCACTCATGACCTTGACTTTGGCCAAAATATCATAAGTCACATGTCAAGTTCTACCCGTCATTCTCCTGGATAATTTGGACCCACCCATACCTACCCTTGACTTTGGCCAAAATGGCAGCACGACTGTCCCAAACCAACGCATCTATCTATGTTGCACATGAATACCTAATAGCTACCAATCACTATGCCTTGACTTTGGCCAAAATACATAGCTTGAATACTTTTTGACCATTCATTTGGAATGACGGAGGGCTACGAATTGTTTTGGCGAAACCGTGAACGTAGTGAACTTGATATAATCGATGGAACGAGATAGCTTTTAAAACAGGAGTGGTTCAAGCTCCGCGTTTAAAAGTTTAGTTTTGAAAAGAACCGAGTGGTTTTCAAAGTGTTCCAATCGACTTTTACTTGGTTTATTTTCTTGCATTAGTTCTTTTAATGCGTCCCATCATTTAATCATACCATTGCAGAAAACAACCAAAATATGACGTACGCTTATGCCATTCGCATTCGCCATGGGGCCCCGTCATCACCCGTTAGGTTACTTAACTAACGACAGAGCGGGGGCTGGGCTAGCACGGCTATAAAACATAAGCAACGCCTAAATAGTTATAGTATATAGATATATAGCAATGATAGATATTACAGATCACAGATGAATACATTGGATATACTAGGAATCCGCAATCCGTTCAAGCCTGCAACGAAAAGAGGATTACACGGTCGCGGTGAATAGCCAAATACCCCACCCAAGACCCCTACGGGTGCGGCAAATTACCCGCCAAGTACCCGAAGTGAAGCAACCTCCCTCAACACCGTGAGTAGGCCACTCGGCACTTCGAGATACCCGGTAGTTTGTACACCCCCTCTATAGATCTATCCTAGGAGCAAAAACAGTAAAAAGAATTATACAATGACGGCTACAACCCCGACCCGGTTGTGCGGCCATACAAATAATATTATATCAATTTACATATTACAATGAATGAAAGAAAAAGAAACACTCATCTCACATCCACCCCGGCAATTCACCCGCGACAATCCAACGCATTCATATACACATACCATCATCATACACAGATCACAGATATGTATAACCCCCACTAATCGACATATAGCGATTAGCCGACGTTCAATACATAAAACATCACAGATATAACCGATTAGTCAAAGTATAGTGAAGTTCGATCAAAAAATACGGATTTATAGGCCCCCAAATACAAATTTCTTTTCTGGAAAATCTGGGCACAAATAAACCATCTTAAAAATCCCAAGACCATGTCAGAAGAACACTGCACCAAACTCGACCCTGAACCGAGTCAACTCGGCCGCGGTTGCGCGGCAATAGCTTGCTATTGCCGCGGAACCGCGGCGCGTTGAACGATTCACTGGATCGTTTTTGGTGGCTTTCTTCACAAAACCCTGAGATGATTTTTGACGTAAGATTTATTTTATTTTTAGCAAAAAAAAAATCAACAGAAAGTTAGGGTTTTGCATTTTTAGTTTTGTGATTTTTTCCGATTGAACTTCCATACACTTTACTACCTAGCTAGTTTATGTTTAGTTAGGCTCTGATACCACTGTAAGTCCACGTTGCCCACCCCGGTACTTGCGGGGAGGCGGAAAACAGAAAAAAAATTGGATTTTTATCATGCTAGGCAACATGGACTAACTAAAGTCGGATCTTTGCTAAACAAAAAACTAGCTAAAGCTAGCTAGAAACTAGTTAAAGGGTAGAATGGTTATACCTAGGGCTTTATGTCCTTCTCTCCTTGCTCCTTGGAGTAGTAGAAAGGGATGACCTTTATCGTCTTCTCACGTCGAAGAAGGATCCACTCGAAAACCTCAACCTTTGGCTTCAACTTCAAGCTAGAAGTAACTAGGGTGCTAGAAGTGCTAATCCTAGAACCCTAAATGAGAGTAAAGATTATCAAGAAGAGGTTTTTCTCAAGCTCAAGTGTTTCTCAACACATGAGAAGGGAGAGCTTGAGGGAGAGGAAGAACAAGAGAGAGAAAGTATATGATAGAATGAGAGAAATATGAAGCATTCTCACATATATGTGTGAATTATTGTAAATTGAAAATTAGTGAGATAATTGTCATGGCTTAATCAAGACATGACCATTATCATTTCATTTTTAATGCAAATTGCAAGGATCAAAGAGCATCTTCAAAATGAAATGATGATGGTCAAAGTGTCAACCTAGGTCAACAAGTCAAGAATGTCAAATGGTCAACAACCCTAACCATGCATAATTATATTAAACTAATTTCAATTAACAATAATACACACATAAGCATTAGGGTTAGCAAAATGACAATGGTCACTAACCCTAATCAAAGTCCCCTCTCTCTGTCTCAATCAACTGTGCATACGCACCCGTATTCGTGATCCGAGGAACACGAATACAAAGAGATAAAACCAATCCAAAATCATATACTAGGATCCGGCTTAAACTAAAGCCCGCTAGTATAAGTTGTCCGGAAAGCAAACGTGCACAAGTGCGCGGATGTGAACGAACCCTGTCGCAAAACCATGCGACCTCTACTCATTTTGCCTAAAGGCGAATAGCTCTCTGTGTGGGACTCTAAAGACTCGACACTACGCTGGCAGTGGGTTTAACCACAGACCGCAAGCGGCACTAGCTGTACGTAACGGTCCCCAGGTAGATGCCGATAAGAAGACTGACGGGGTAACCCCATCTGAACTCCTACTGAGCCTGTATGTGACAGTCTCCGTACAGTCCGGTATGTTCGTCTGATACATCGCATGGCAGGCCTAGGGGGGCGGTAAACGTCAGCCCCCTAATAGCGGTACAAGTCGTGTCGGAGTGTAGCCCAGAACACCTTGAGATAACACTGGAAACCTACCAGTATATCTCGCTTGCCCTGGCCAGGGACTACTTGTGTAATGGCTCTCCTGGACACAGCGCGATGTCAACCCCCAATATCGGGAGAGAAGAATCCTGTCTAACTGTCACTGCCTCCAAGTGCTTCGGGACTGCACCCAAAAACTACCTGTTTGCACGACTCCTTTGAGCCGTGGTAGGGTAGTAATCAAAGTGCAGTGGGAACACACTCGAGGCGAAGTGACAGTGTCATGTCAGCGGACTAAGCTGTACTCATTTCACCTGGGAACTGATAACTGACGATAGATATAATACCAACCAACAGTTCCCGACGAGTCCTGTCCAGTGTACTCGTAACCTAACGAGCACCCGCAAACTATCTCAAGTACGACGTACTGACGGCTGTGGGACAGACCGTCTCCCACACTGGGATGAGAAGCGCATACGCTAGTCTACTCCGGAGTATCGATGCCCTGTCTCGATAGTCCAACGACCAGGGACCTGTATAAGGATTTGCTTATGGATTAGCCAGCCCCCACGAGTGTGAGCGCCATCACAATGCTGGTAATCAAGCAAATATCTTAAGGGCTCTACTAATATGTATATAAGCGATATGCTAAAAGAAACACATGCACATATTGAAGTAGAGACAAACCAAGTAGCATACTACCATTTCGAGCAAGATTGTATATACAACTGTGAATATCCCAAGCTTCCATCAAGTAATATACAAACTAGTATGATACAGTAATGGCCTCTAGGGCATATACACTAACAGTGAGGCGTTGGCTTGACCCTTCTACGGCTGGACCATTGGTACTGTGGCATGTGCTGGTGTTTTTAACTAATTTCAAGTGTTGAGAACTGTTTGGGAAATCTTGGGTGTTTGATTATTCGATCGGAAAGTTTAACATTGTCTATTTATCTGGAATGTGATACAATATTTGGAATGCACAAGTTGTTATGAGATAACTAATTTGAATGTTATAAATATAGCAGTTCAGTCTCAAATGATCGGTTGCCATGGGATTTTGATGCGATCAAAAGTCCGTCGCAATTACGTAGCGTACGCGGATACTCGCCGGGTAAACTTAATAGATAGCCACGCTCCATAGCCCCGACCAAGTGACTGTAGGTGAACCCCGTAGCCAAAAGCATCCGTTCGGGTGCTCGCGGCAGCGGTGTTCCGCCTTAGTGCACTTCGTCGACGGCATCCGGGGATGCGGCCGTCTACCAAAGTTTGCGACGAGCATTCGATCAGGATGTCAGGAATCTTGTTGAATGGCCTGACTTGATATTGAAAAGTGTTTTCGATGATGAGACTAAAATGCGGGGTTTATAATAGTTAGGCATGCGATGTCTAAGGAATTCATATGGTTAGGCATGCGATGTCTAAGGAAATTGCGGATTCCAACTGTTGTAGTTTTACACTTTCTTTTCTGCGACCGTAAGTGTAATATATGGTGTATCGCCGGTTTCATTGCTATACATCAACGACAATTGGGATACGCATATTTACTTACGTTGATGATATGTGATGTTATGTGTTGCTGGATATGTTATATTAGATCGTCGTGTTTGAATAGCCGGGGGTTTTATGTTAGATGAGTGTTTTTCATTTTCATTCATGTAAAAAATTGTATGTAATATTCTTTTATTGGGGCACTTCCGGGCTGAGGAAGATGTCACCATTGATGTATATTATTTATTTTTCCGCATTAGGATAGACCCAAGGAGGGGAGCACAAGTAACCGGGTTCTAGGGTCCAGTGGGAGACCACCTCGAGGAGTCGAGTCCGGGTCTCCTAACTCTAGAATTGGTAGGGTTGCTTGCCGCTCTCTAGGGGTTTACGGGTATGGGATTGGCTATTCATCACGACCGTGGAATCCATGTTTTATATAGGCTCAAAATAAAACACGGACGTCCTAGTATATCTAATATTTCATATGATATTTTCTGCTGCGTTATCTGTGATGTGATCATGTGATATGTTCAGATAGATACTGTATATAGTATATATGATATATTATATAGATGTTGTTTATGTTTTACACCCGCGCTAGCCCTGCCCCGCTCTGCCGTTAGTTACCTAACCTAACGGTGCAGACGGGACATCGAGGCGAATGCGGATGGCATAAGTGTACGTTGTATTTATCAGTGATGTTTAGGTGGACTTAAATGATGGGACATTCATTAATGAGATTAATGAAAGAAAATAAACCTAAAAGATGTTGTGGAATCGAATTTCAAAAATAAGGTAGCTATAGTTGTTGCTTTGCATAGCGGTGTTCCTTGTAGAACATCCAGCACCTTATTCGATAAGGAAAGAGCCGAGATCCCTTCACCGGGAGTGACCTATTTAGTAATAACTAGCTGATGTTACAACCTTCGGTTTGTCTTTTGATTGCTTTTCTAGTTATTGCTTTGTATAGTGGTATTGTGAATATCCTACACCTCATTCTACGAGGAAAGAGCCGAGATCCCTTCACCGGGAGTGACCTCTTTAGCAAAACTAGCAGAAGCCTAAAAAACATTCCATTTAAAACCATTTGATTCTGCAACGAGATCAAGTTCAAAGCATTAAAGGTTTTCTTTAAAAAAACCATCCGCAACCCTCCGTCATTTTAGGAAGTAGAGTACTTAGTATTCGTGCTGTGTTTGTTGACCATAGTCAAGGCACAGTGTACGGTAGCTAAGTGATGTCTTCCTACACAGCATATGATGCGATTAGTTAGGACAGTCAAATGACTTTGTAGACCTTAGTTAAGGGTTATGTGGGTGGGTCTAATTAATCACGAAATGACGGGTAGAGCTTGACTAGTGCTTATGATTTGTTGACCATAGTTAAGGTCATAAGTGCTAGGGGTAAAAACTGTAAGTGCACGGCGGCGCCCCGGCCTCCATCCCGAGGCCAAATGCGGAAGCGGTGATAAACTTTAATTTTGCAAGCTAGCAAACTGGCACCACCGCGCACTAAACACCAGGATCGAACCATTAACTAGTCCTAGCTAACTACAAGATGGGGAATAGAGATATACCGACTGATCCGAGTCCTCCGGTCTTCTCGTCATCGTCCCGATCTCCCGCGGAATGTCCTGTCTCCACCTCGTCGCCGGAAGTGCACTACATCGCCTACATCTTTTACGGGCTCCCACCTCAATGCCGAGGCAACTCGGGCACGAAGCTAGCTAGTCGACGTGCCCAAGGTTTGCTATAGAATGTGTAGTGAGCAAGTCTCATTTGGGGTTGTAGGAATTGCCCATGGTGGAGGAAATGAACCATATATATCTTTGGATGAACAAAGGGATTTTTTGGCATGGGAATGAGACACAATTTTCTTCTCTCAAATTTTGGACAGCCCACTAAGGGGAATGGCCGGCCATGGCTGTTGAATGGTGAGAGAGAGAGAGAAAAACAAGTGGGGGAAAAATTATCATCCAAAAAGGAGAGAGAAAAAAGGATATGATGATCAAGAATCATTTTAACCAAAAATCCATCAACTACAACCATGATTGCTCACAAAGTCAAGCAATCATGAACCAAGGAAAGTCAAGGTATGGTCCACCCATCATGATGCAACAAAAAGGCAAAGACCCCCTCCACAAATGCTTATTTGCACAAATGCAAATAAGCCCTCCTCCACCAATCTTCGGCCAATGAAGGATACAAAGAAATATGGCCGAAACGGAAAGCAAACTGGCAACTCCAGAAAACTGGTCCCGTAATAAATTACAGGAAAACCCCGATACTGTGTAAACACACCCGCATTTGTATTCCGACCGAAATACAAATGCAATGAGACAAAACTACATTGTACTATACTAGGATCCGGCTTAAACCAAAGCCGGCTAGTAATATCCGTTCGATCCTGATCCGTGCAATACCGCACGTATCTGATCGAACCCTGCCATATATCCATATGGCCTGTAGTACAAACTGTCCGATCCTGATCCGTGCAATACCGCACGTATCTGATCGGACCTTTCCATATCTCCATACGGCCTCTACAGCTTTTTGCACGAAAGCTTGAGTAACTGAATGTGGGGGACTCTAAAGACTCATCAACACCTTGGTTGTGGATTTAACCACTAGCACGTCAGAGGTATAAGCCAATACGTAACGGGCTACCAGGTATTGACCAAAAGGAACGTCTGTGAGCGAACTCAGCCTGACACCCTACTGAGCCTGTCTGTGACAATATCCGTACAGTCCGGTCCGTTCGTCTAAGAGCATCGCATGGCGGGCCTAGGGGGTTGGTAAAAGTCAGACCCCCAAAAGCGGTACAAGTCGTGTCGGAGTGTAGCCCAGAACACCCTGAGATACTACTGGAATACCTACCAGTAAATCTCCTGCCTTGGCCAAGGACTTCGTGTAATGGCTCTCCTAGACACAGCGCGACCTCACCCCCAATACCGGGAGAGACGAACCCCTGAAGATACGCTCACTGCCTCCATGTGGCTCGGGACTGTACCCAACTAAAACCTGTTTGCACGTCTCCTTTGAGCGTGGTAGGGTAGTAATCAAAGCACAGTGGGAACTCACACGAGACAAATGACGATCCTCAGGTCGATGAACTAACCTGTATACATGTCACCTGGGAACTGCTATATGACGTCTGGTATAGGACCAACTAGCATGTTCCCGGCGAGTCTTGTCCGGTGTACTTATAAACCAATGAGCACCTGTATGCATCTTAGGTGATCCAACTGACACCAATGGCTTGTGAGACCGGCCACCGCCCCTCGTCGGGGCCTCGACTGTATACACCAGTCTACTCTGGAGTATCGATGCCCTGTCTCGAAACTCGCACGACTAGGGACCTTTTAAGGATGTGCTTATAGACCCCAGCTCCCACTTATATGATCGCCCTCATACTGCTGGTGGTCAAGCAAGAATCCTAGGGGCTCTATCAACGTGTAATAGCGACCTGTCAGGTCACCTAAGCAGTACATGATGATAAAGATAAACCAGATAGCATACTATCATCTCGAGTAAGACTGTCCTACTGGGACAGGTCCTCCCTCAATCATTGTAATCACGTACCTATGATCCAATAATTGACTCTGAGGGCACTATCTCCAACAATCTCCCAGTTGCACTCAAGGCTAATTATTGCGATGTCGCATACTCACAGCCCGTGTGATACCGAACACCCAACTCCTCTACTAGTCAGTCTCACAAAGCTCGATTGCGAAACTATTGCGTTTGAGGAATAGCGTCAGTGAGTGGATCCGCCTTGATGTTTTTTTTCTATGTCTCTCTATATCTCAAGTTCGCGGAGAAACCCATCTCCCAAAATGAGCAATACCTGTCTTTGAATGTGTTTGGATGTCTGATGGGACCTAGCTCATAAATGAACTCCAAATCCAAACTTCTTAGACTGTATCGTCAACTGAACTCAATCAGTATCCTGTGCCATGCCTCCCTCAGTATTGCCTTGGACCACCTGTGAAAATACTTCCCCTCGTCAGAAGGAAAAACTATAACTCTGACAACCTCCTTGTCGTCCAGGTCACCTTGGAAGCCTGGAATGATAACTGTCTCCCGAATGAGGCTGTCGTTATCATATCCCTAGAACATCCACTTATGTTCTAAAACTGCTTCCGACTGTTTCTCCAGGATTGGATTAATGTCAACTTATTGCATCTAGTGCAAGAACAACATCTGGTGTGGTACTTGACATCTCATGATTGACTCAATTGTCTAAGCAAGTGATCTGCCAATCATGCACATCCCTCTCCCCTTTAGTCTGTAAGACACCTTTAGAGAGGGTGACTCCATTACCTGCAGGTACACTACCGTGCCAGGAGTCGTTCATTCTAAATACTCATAGAATGCTGTCTAAGTACCCAGATTTGGAGACCACCCAAATCTAGATCTAAAACCATAGATCTAGTAACCAGTATGTCAGATATAAAATCCATTTCCTTTGTGGAGAAACCACTGTGTGACGACCAAAGTATAACCGATAGTAGTATAGGAATATCACTTCCTACTCTGTGTATGTCATCCAAATACCAGGACATCACACCCTACTACCTTCTCAACAGATCCATCCCCTATTCTGATGAAGTCAAACCTATGACTGTCACATCAGAAATGGATGATCTATCTCCGCTATATCAGCTTTAGTCTATAAATAGACATAAGCTACCTGTCCACCAATGCTTCCGCTGCTCCCACTGACTATGACAACCCTTTGGCAGAGTCATATAAACGTACACTTCTAAAGCAAGTTTAGAACGACGCTATACTCATCCTCCTGCCGGGTCTCACAGTCTGGAACAACAGCAATGGCAAGTCTGGGTAAACAAGAACTTCCCTGTCACCGTCCTTGAGGCTACCGGAGTACCTCTCGGGTGCCTGAAGTTACCCACCGTATCTGTGGAGTGGCCAATGGAATGTCAATCCAGATTGAATCTTTAGGTTCCTTATCAAATCTTCAGTAATCGTTTGCGGTTCTGGAATCACTTCCAGTTCCACCATACTCCCACTACCGTTTTTCTGAAAAAAATTCCATTTTTAATTTAAAACTGTGGAGAGTCAAGAACAATATCACTATTGATCTTTCTTATGGTAGAAAATCAACTCTCGTCATAGCCTGGGTCAACCCACAAACAGCCATTACAGAAACGTGCCTTGACTTATCCAGAGTCTGGTTTTAATCATAAGCCGGACAACTCCCCGTACCTTAACATCGTTAAGATACGAACTGTTCTATATCCAATACAGGACCAGAGGCACTGATTTAATTGAACCAGATTCAAATCATGCAGCTGTCCCCAGTGCATGTCAACTAAATGGAAGGAGGTCGATCAGTGTTACTCAACTTAGGAATGCTTCCAATCATGAGTAACCTGAAAGAGAAGCAAGATCTCTTAATCATTACTATCAACTGAATACCATACACAGGTATCTACATCTTCGATCAACTTGAAGAATCCCGATACTTGCTACACCTGGTTCTCTACTCTATTCAAATACCTATAACTTCTCAAAATTCGGACCCTGTGTTTCCACGAAACACCTGTCTAAAAACTAGAGAAGTCATAAGTAAACCGAATATAGTACGAGGACCAACCCCTCTGTCCTGATGGACCCTAGACAACATACAATACCCTGTATAAGTCCTTTGAGTCTGATAACTCATTCACTGTGTGTCGTAGGTTGAAAACTGTACTTATGGTTAAGAAGAATTACACCGCTGTTTAATGCTCCTTACCTAACCATCCACTGATATAGGTAAATGTCATAGACATAATTTCAAAAAGGTATATCTCACTCTATGAAAATAGACGTACAGATATATCAATTTGAAATTGGTGCACAACAGCGGATATTCAAAACCAAATATTTGCCGACCAGCAAACAACCCAGGGGACTTCCTCAAATATCACCGATTACAACGAATCCCGATATAATGAGGATGATCACCTAATTCCCACTAACCTACTCCCACTCATCATCTGTAAAACCATACAGATGTGAGAATCATACCTGGTAAATACATACCCTGGAGTAAGAACTAATTAGGAAATCAGTTTTCCTTTAACAGTACACAGTGAAACTGAAACATTGAAATGTTTCGATGGGGTATCCCGGTATTCCTAGTAATGCCTCTTCCATTATCCAAATTCACAACTGTAACCGTATAAATCTCTACCACCTCTCCAAATCCCTTCATATGTCTTTGGTCATTACCTTCTGCACACCCCTTTAGGCCAAATGGTTTTCTTCCTTCCCTACCGTTCGGCACCAGCCTATGGTTTGGAAGAAGACTATCCAATAAGCGTAATGGGTGTACTGTCCTAATCCTAGGAGAACTCGCAATGCGAGAGAAGGTGAAGATAAAAGACACCTGAATAAATCTTATTCCTATTTCTCCTGGACCAGAATCCATCCCCGAACTGGAACAAGTTCCTTTCGAGTTCGTATATAACTATACGATGGATTATCCAATAAACTGTGGATCTTCGTAGTGATACGGAGTGTCCTGGAGAAATACAAAGGTGATTTGGGAGTGGTAATGAAATACCTGGTTTGGTCATGAATATCAGTTGCAATTTACTTTGCCCTCTTACTAATCCCTTGCTTTGTCTTTACATAATACCTTCTGTACACCATCGTTAGGCTAATTGGTTTTCTTCATTCCCTACCGTTCGTCACCAGCCTAAGGTTTGGAAGAAGGCTATCCAATTTGCGTAATAGGTGTACTATCTCCTAAACCAAGGAGTACTCTCAACTTGAGAGAAGGTAAAAGGAAAAGACAACTGAATAATCCTATCCGTTTTCTCCAGAACCGGAAACCATCCTCGAATAAATTCCTTCGAGTTCGTATCTAACCATATGATGGTTTTGTCCAATGGAAGTGGACGTTCGTAGTAATACGGGGTGTCCTGGAGAAAAGGGTAAAAGTAGGAGTGGCAATGAGGTGTGCAACTCTGACAATCCAAAAGCCAATGTTTAAGAAGGTTCGGTTAATTTTGGTCACTGAGTCATAGTCTTAGGGTTGGGTCAATGGTCGCTGCCAGAGAGAGAGAAAAGAAACACTCAGCGTGCACTCTAACCTAGATCAGAATGGTTACCAATTTATCTAATCTGGAAACCTCCCACTGTACCGTCAAATTCTCCTCCAAACTTGAAAGAAGAATTAGTCGGGATCACCCGAGGAGTAAACCAACTCATCAGTGGGAATCGGGATCCAACTATCATCGCATGATAACGTGACGGAATCCGCTCACGGTGTCACACTCCAGAAGGTATGTGCATATCTGGCAAGTTTCAGTTCTTTTGAAACTCCCGATGTGATTTTTACCCCATGCTCTTATGACCTTGACTTTGGCCAACAAATCATAAGTCACATGTCAAGTTCTACCCGTCATTCTCCAGGTTAATTTGAATCCACCCGTACCTACCCTTGACTTTGGCCAACAAGGCAGTACGACTGTTCCAAACCAACGCATCTATCTATGCTGCATATGAATAACCAACAGCTACCAAACACTGTGCCTTGACTTTGGCCAACAAACAAAGCTTGAATACTATTGACTATCCATATGAAACGACGGAGGGCTACGAATGGTTTCTGGCGAAAACCTTTAACGTAATGAACTTGATATCGTTGAAGGAACGGATAGCTTTTAAAAATATAGTGACGAAAACCTTTGCTAAAGAGGTCACTCCCGGTGAAGGGATCTCGACTCTTTCCCCGTACAATGAGGTGCAGGATATTCCAACTGAAAACCACGATGCAAAACAAAAGTGAACGTCCTTGCAATAACAGCTTTTTGAAAAGTGTTCCAACAACATCAGATTAGGTTTGTTTTAACTTGCATTGATCCGAATCAACGCAGTCCCATCAATTGATCACACCACAAAGAACGAAAATAATATGACGTACGTATATGCCATCCGCATTCGCCACTGGGTCCCGTCATTACCCGTTAGGTTAGCTAACTAACGACAGAGCGGGGACTGGACTAGCGCGGATGCAAAACATATACAACATCTACTAATATATATACCAATATATTATATTTGCTCAAGGCGTGATAAAATGCAACATCGCAGAAATGTACAGCATCACAGAACAATACAGATATCTGGGATCCCCGGGCTTCACAGAGCCACTACTGAAACCCGACGTTCCCCTGGTCGTGTGGATAGCCTGTGCAATGAAATCCTAGACCCCTACGGGCGCGGCAAGTTACCCGCCAAAACCTGAAGCGAGGCAGCCCCCTTCAGCAACGTGAATGGACCACCCAGCACTTCACGGAATCCGGTAACTTGGGCACCCCTCCTGGGTCAACCTGTACCCCCTACGAGTGCGGCGAATAGCCCGCCAATTCTAGAGTGAAGCCCCCTCCGTCTCAATGCCATGAGATGCGGGCTTGTTGCCCTCCAGAACCCGGCTATCCGTGCACCCCTCCGCGGGGCAATCCTAGTACAGAAAGTAAAATATACATACAACGGGTACATCGACCGCAACCTGGTCGTGCCCCAAAAGAATAATACAAACAGGCAGTGACGGCAGTCCACATGTCGGACGCTCGCCCCGCAATATCAAATGTACATGATACAACAAAAACTGTACTAGCATTGCATCCAGGCTATCCCCACGACCGATGCGCAACATCACAGCAATACACAGAACATCAACGTGAAAATCACGTTCGCAAATCCGTCTAACTGGGCTATAGCAGTTAGACAGGATTTACCGATCAAGTTACATTCACGGTCGCAGATATAATGTAAATACTGTGAACTAATGTGTTTAAAATATCCGATAGATCAAATTTTAACAAGTGGGCCCCCAAGTACTACTGTAGCACATCAAGAAATTCTGGGCCTAAAATTAATATTCCCAAAACCCTAAAATCAACCCAGAGAGCAACTGCAGAAATTTGATGTAGTGATCTCAACAGAGTGCGGCGGAACCGCGGCCCAAAGGGGTGTTTGGCTACGGTTACGCGCTCCCACTGTGGAGTCATTGTATCGAATTTCTACAGTGTTCTTATAATTTCCAGTACATCACTTTTCTGCAACCTGAAAAAATTTTCGAGCAAGAAAAAATTCAACAGAAAACTGATGTGAAGAAAACGCGGATTTTGGAATTTTGATCGATCGGAAATGTAAACACATTAAACAAAGCTAGACTAGGTTAATAGCGAGTCTCTGATACCACTGTAAGTGCACGGCGGCTCCCCGGCCTCCATCCCGAGGCCAAATGAGGAAGCTGTGATAAAGTTTAATTTTGCAAACTAGCAAACTGGCACCACCGCGCACTAAACACCCGGATCGAACCATTAACTAGTCCTAGCTAACTACAAGATGGGGAATAGAGATATACCGACTGATCCGAGTCCTCCGTTCTTCTCGTCATCATCCCGATCTCCCGCGGAATGTCCTGTCTCCACCTAGTCGCCGGAAGTGCACCACATCGCCTACATCTTTTACGGGCTCCCACCTCAATGCCGAGGCAACTCGGGCACGAAGCTGGCTAGTCGACGTGCCCAAGGTTTGCTGTAGAATGTGTAGTGAGCAAATCTCATTTGGGGTTGTAGGAATTGCCATTGGTGGAGGAAATGAACAATATATATCTTTGGATGAACAAAGGGATTTTTTGGCATGGGAATGAGACACAATTTTCTTCTCTCAAATTTTGGACAGCCCACTAAGGGGAATGGCCGGCCATGGCTGTTGAATGGGGAGAGAGAGAGAGAAAAACAAGTGGGGGAAAAACTATCATCCAAAAGGGAGAGAGAAAAAAGGATATGATGATCAAGAATCATTTTAACCAAAACCCCACTCCAAAAACCCATCAACTACAACCATGATTGCTCACAAAGTCAAGCAATCATGAACCAAGGAAAGTCAAGGTATGGTCCACCCATCATGATGCAACAAAAAGGCAAAGACCCCCTCCACAAATGCTTATTTGCACAAATGCAAATAAGCCCTCCTCCACTAATCTTCGGCCAATGAAGGATACAAAGAAATATGGCCGAAACGGAAAGCAAACTGGCAACTCCAGAAAACTGGTCCCGTAATAAATTACAGGAAAACCCCGATACTGTGTATACACACCCGCATTTGTATTCCGACCGAAATACAAATGCAATGAGACAAAACTACACTGTACTATACTAGGATCCGGCTTAAACCAAAGCAGGCTAGTAATATCCGTTCGATTCTGATCCGTGCAATACCGCACGTATCTGATCGAACCCTGCCATATATCCATACGGCCTGTAGTACAAACTGTTCGATCCTGATCCGTGCAATATCGCACGTATCTGATCGGACCTTGCCATATCTCCATACGGCCTCTACAGCTTTTTGCCCGAAAGCTTGAGTAACTGAATGTGGGGGACTCTAAAGACTCATCAACACCTTGGTTGTGGATTTAACCACTAGCACGTCAGAGGTATAAGCCAATACGTAACGGGCTACCAGGTATTGACCAAAAGGGACGTCTGTGAGCGAACTCAGCCTGACACCCTACTGAGCCTGTCAGTGACAATATCCGTACAGTCCGGTCCGTTCGTCTATGAGCATCGCATGGCGGGCCTAGGGGGTTGGTAAAAGTCAGACCCCCAAAAACGGTACAAGTCGTGTCGGAGTGTAGCCCAGAACACCCTGAGATACTACTGGAATACCTACCAGTAAATCTCCTGCCTTGGCCAAGGAATTCGTGTAATGGCTCTCCTAGACACAGCGTGACCTCACCCCCAATACCGGGAGAGACGAACCCCTGAAGATACGCTCACTGCCTCCATGTGGCTCGGGACTGTACCCAACTAAAACCTGTTTGCACGTCTCCTTTGAGCGTGGTAGGGTAGTAATCAAAGCACAGTGGGAACTCACACGAGACAAATGACGATCCTCAGGTCGATGAACTAACCTGTAGACATGTCACCTGGGAACTGCTATCTGACGTCTGGTATAGGACCAACTAGCATGTTCCCGGCGAGTCCTGTCCGGTGTACTCATAACCTAATGAGCACCTGTATACATTTTAGGTGATCCAACTGACACCAATGGCTTGTGAGACCGGCCACCGCCCCTCGTCGGGGTCTCGACTGTATACACTAGTCTACTCTGGAGTATCGATGCCCTGTCTCGAAACTCGCACGACTAGGGACCTTTTAAGGATGTGCTTATAGACCCCAGCTCCTGTAAGTCCATATTGCGACCCCCGGTGCTTACGGGGAGGCGGAAACGGTATAAAAAACAAATTTTTATCGCAAGAGGCAACATGGACTAAAACAATGTCGGGATCGTGTCTAAACTAAACTAGCAAATACGCTAAAGGGAGTTAGCTACTCGGATGAAGATGGTTATACCTAAACTTGAACTCCTTCTTCTTCAAACTTTTGTAGAGGTTGATGGTTCTCTTCTTGTCGCCTTCTTCCGTCGAAGATGGATCCACCTCGAAGGTTCGACCTTTGGGCTCTTCCTCGATCTTTGAGTGAACTAGGGTTTCCGGCTTGCTAAACCTTGAACCTAGAATGAGTAGAGAGAGTCTAAGGGGTGCTTTTCTTTTTAAAGAGAAGGATTCTCAACACATGAGAAGGTTTCTCTTTAGCTAGAGGAAGAAGAAGATGAAGTGAAGAGAGAGAATGAATATGATAGAATGAGCTATCCTTTTTCTTTCTTGCAACCATAATGCAAAAGAAAAAGAATTATCAATAATAATAATGAAAATGAAAAGGTTGATGGAAAGTTTTAGAATGACCATTATCATTTCAAACATTAAATGAATTTGCTAGAATCAAAGAGCATCTTTCTTTTGTAATGATGATGGTCAAAACTTCAACCATGGTCAACAAGTCAACCATGGTCAACAAGTCAACAAAAACCAACCATGACACAATTTCATTTTATTATTAATTGATATAATACAAATCTATTAGGGTTTGGAAAAAGACGACTGTCAACTGTGCATACGCACCCGTTCCGAAACCCTAATGAAAGCCCTCTTCCTCTTCCTCAAATAACCGTGAATACACACCTGCATCCTTGTTCCGAGGAACATGAATACTGAGAGATAAAAGCAACCCCAAATCATATACCAGCATCTGACTCAAACCAGAGCCAGCCAGTAATATCCGTCCGGACTCCAAACGTGCACAAGTGCGCGGATGAAAACGAACCCTGTCGCAAAACCATGCGACCTCTACTCTGTTTTGCCCAGAGGCGAATACCCTCTGTGTGGGACTCTAAAGACTCGACACTACGCTGGCAGTGGGTCTAACCACAGACCGCAAGCGGCACTAGCTGTGCGTAACGGTCCCCAGGTAGATGCCGACAAGAAGGCTGACGAGGTGAAACCCCATCTGAACTCCTACTGAGTCTGAATGTGACAGTCTCCGTACAGTCCGGTCTGTTCGTCTGATACATCGCATGTCGGGCCTAGGGGCGGTAAAACGTCAGTCCCCAAATAGCGGTACAAGTCGTGTCGGAGTGAAGCTCAAAACACCCTGAGATAACACTGGAAACCTACCAGTATATCTCGCTTGCCCTGGCCAGGGACTACTCGTGTAATGGCTCTCCTAGACACAGCGCGATGTCAACCCCCAATACCGGGAGAGACAAATCCTGTCTAACCGTCACTGCCTCCAAGTGCTTCGGGACTGCACCCAACCACCACCTGTTTGCACGACTCCTTTGAGCCGTGGTAGGGTAGTGATCAAAGTGCAGTGGGAACACACTCGAGGCGAAGTGCCAGTGTCAAGTCAGCGGACTAAGCTGTACTCATGTCACCTGGGAACTGATAACTGACGATAGGTATAGTACCAACCTGTCAGTTCCCGACGAGTCCTGTCCAGTGTACTCGTAACCTAACGAGCACCCGTATACTATCTCCAGTACGACGTACTGATGGCTGTGGGACAGACCATCTCCCATACTGGGATGAGAAGCGCATACGCTAGTCTACTCCGGAGTATCGATGCCCTGTCTCGATAGTCCTGCGACTAGGGACCTGTATAAGGATGTGCTTATAGATTACCCAGCCCCCACTAGTGTGACTGCCATCACAACTCTGGTAATCAAGCAAAGATCCTAAGGGCTCTACTAATGCGTATAAGTGATATACTGAAATAAACACAAGTACACATTGAAGTAGAAACAAACCAAGTAGCATACTACTATATTGAGCAAGATTGTTTATACAAGGTGAATATCCCAAGCTTCCATCAAGTAATATACAAACTAGTATGATACAGTAATGGCCTCTAGGGCATATACACTAACAATCTCCCACTTGCACTAAGGCCATGTACTGGCGTATCGAAGACCTATCATCTCGATCAGCCGCTCGAACTGAGTCTGGGGTAAGGCCTTGGTGAATGGATCTGCAGTGTTCTCTTCTGAAGCAACCCTCCGAACCTCGATCTCCTTGCGATCCACGATCTCCCTGATCAGGTGATACCACCTCAAGATGTGCCTGGATCTCTGATGGGACCTGGGTTCCTTTGCTAAAGCTATAGCCCCGTTGTTGTCGCAATACAGAGGTACTGGGTCAACAATGGACGGAACCACCTGAAGTTCTTTTAAGAACTTCCTCATCCAGACAGCTTCTTTTGCGGCATCAGATGCAGCGATGTATTCCGCTTCCATAGTCGAGTCTGCAACGGTTTCCTGTTTGGAACTCTTCCAACACACCGCCCCTCCATTGAGGGTAAAGACAAAACCCGACATGGACTTGGAATCATCCTTGTCACTCTGGAAGCTGGAGTCAGCAAAGGCCTCGATCTGGAGGTCTTTTCCGCCATACACCAAGAACATCTCCTTAGTCCTTCTCAGGTACTTGAGAATGTTCTTTACTGCTATCCAATGTTTCTCCCCAGGGTTTGACTGATACCGGCTTACTACACTCAGTGCATAAGCTACATCCGGTCTGGTACACAACATCGCATACATTATAGAGCCTACCGCAGAAGCGTAGGGTATAATAGACATGCGATCCCTCTCCAAATCAGTCTTGGGAGACATCTCTTTAGAGAGGGT
This sequence comes from Agapanthus africanus, assembly GCA_030015575.1. Classification (NCBI taxonomy): domain Eukaryota; kingdom Viridiplantae; phylum Streptophyta; class Magnoliopsida; order Asparagales; family Amaryllidaceae; genus Agapanthus; species Agapanthus africanus. The sequence goes on from JASDDO010000029.1 coordinate 64,544,794, forward strand.
GATCCCGTGACAAGCCGGTAGGTTACCGCGCTTGGAATCTTCCATACTGAATCTTTTCAGTACGGTGTCGATGTACCTGGACTGTGAAAGTCCTAATATCCTCTTGGATCTATCACGATGGATCCGGATCCCCAGGATGTAAGAGGCATCACCCAGGTCTTTCATGGAGAACCTGTGTGACAAGAAACCCTTGACAGATTGTATCATAGGAATGTCATTTCCTATTAAGAGAATGTCATCCACGTATAAAACAAGGAATACTACAGTTCTCGCTACAAATCTACTATAGATGCATGGTTCATCTGGATTTTTGATAAAGTCAAATTCCTTGACCGTCTCATCAAAACAGATGTTCCTACTCCGCGACGCCTGCTTTAGTCCATAAATGGACTTAAGCAACTTGCACACCTTTCCGCTGCTCCCACTCTGAATGAAACCCTCTGGCTGATCCATATAGACACACTCCTCTAAACTTCCATTTAGAAAAGCGGTTTTTACGTCCATCTGCCAAATCTCATAATCGTGGAAGGCAGCAATGGCAAGAAGGATCCGAATGGATTTCAGCATAGCCACTGGAGAAAAGGTTTCGTCATAGTCCAAGCCAGGTCTTTGACGGAAACCCTTTGCTACAAGTCTAGCTTTATAGGTCTCAACCTGTCCATCTACACCAATCTTCCTTTTGAAGATCCACTTGCATCCTACGGGTTTTACCCCGTCTGGAGCAATGTCTAACGTCCATACTTTGTTGGTGTACATGGACTCCATTTCGGTCCGCATTGCATCCAGCCATTTTACCGAGTCAACGCTTTGAACGGCCTGCTGGAAGCTAGTAGGCTCATCATAGTCTATGATGCAATCCTCTCTATCCCCGTCTATGAGAAAACCGTAGTATCTCTCGGGCGGATGAGACTGCCTACTACTTCTGCGGAGCGGCGTAGGAATGTCCTGTTCTTTTGAACTTATTGGCTCTTCCAAGTCTTCAGTAATAGCTTGTGGTTCTGGAATCTCTTCCAGTTCTATTGCGTTCCCACTTATCTGGGTTTCCAAAAACTCAGTTTCCAAGAAGCGGGCATGTTGAGAAACAAAAACTTTTTGTTCCTCAGCGGAATAGAACAGATACCCCCTGGAGTTCTTTGGGTATCCCACAAACTTACATTGTACTGAACGTGCCTCGAGCTTGTCCGCATGCTGCTTTTTTACAAAAGCTGGACATCCCCATATCTTAAGGTACTTAAGACAGGGTTTCTTCCCACTCCACATCTGATATGGAGTGGTAGGCACAGTCTTGGTAGGAGCCTTGTTCAAGAGATATGCAGCTGCTTCTAGTGCATAGCCCCAGAAAGATCGCGGTAACTCAGCCTTACTCATCATGGAACGAACCATATCCAATAGGGTTCGATTCCTCCTTTCCGATACACTGTTATGTTGCGGAGTGTATGGAGGAGTACGCTGAGAGAGAATTCCATTCTCTTTTAAATAATCCAGGAACTCGGCACTTAAGTATTCACCACCTCGATCCGATCTTAGAATCTTAATACTTTTGCCTGTTTGTTTTTCAACTTCATTCTTGTAATCCCGAAATTTCTCAAAGGCCTCGGATTTGTGCTTCATTAAGAAGACATGTCCATACCTAGAGAAATCGTCTGTGAAAGTAATGAAGTATGAATAACCGCTTCGCGCATGTGTAGACATTGGACCACACACGTCACTGTGTATGAGTCCCAAGAGCTCGCTCGCTCTTTCTCCGTGTCCAGTGAACGGAGTCTTTGTCATCTTTCCCATGAGACAAGATTCACAAGTGGCATAAGATTGATACTCGAACGGATCCAAGTATCCTTCTTTATGTAACTTAGTCAACCGTGTCTCATTGATGTGACCCAGTCTACAATGCCATAAGAAAGCCTGATTAATATCTGGAGACTTTCTTTTGTGTGTATTCTGGACATTGAAAATCTGTGGTTGGTTTAATACGTATATACCATTGCTCAATGTACCTGACCCAATCAGAACTTGATTAAGGTGAATGTTTACAACATTACTTACAAACGCAAATTCATAACCTTCTTTAGAAACCAAAGATACAGAAATGATATTACAAGTTGCGTTGGGTACAAAAAAGCAATTACGCAAAACCAAAACATGCCCATCTGACATTCCCAGGTGATAGTCCCCCACGGCTTTAGCATCCATGCTAGCTCCGTTCGCAACTCTGAGGGTCATGTCACCTTCCTTCAAAAACCTACGGTTTCTCAACGCCTGCAAAGAATTACAGATATGAGATCCTGATCCGGTATCCAATACCCAGGAAGTAGAGTTTATAGAAAGACAGTTTTCAATAACATACACACCTGAAGCTGAAGCTGCAACCTGCTTCAGTTCCTGTGTCCTGGCCTTCCAAGCCCTGCAATCTTTCTTCCAGTGTCCACTCTTATGACAATAGAAGCATTCTTCCTTTCCAACAAGCTTCCCCGCAATTTTTGTTGCCTTTTCCTTTCCCTTCGTACCCACTTTACTAACACCGCCTCTTGGTTTGGCGGGGGCTTTCTTCCTCTTTCCCTTGGCTTTCGCCTTGGACCTAGAGGAAGAAGATCCTCCTACAAACAAAGCTGGTGTTTCCCTACCCTTCTGTAGGATGCCCTCTGCGCTCCTCAGTAGGTTGAGGAGTTCTGAAAGTTCAACTTCCTTTTCTTGTAAGTTGAAGTTCAGTATAAACTGGGCGTAAGTGGATGGAAGGGACTGGAGAATTAAATCTGTATAGAGTTCACTATCCAACGTGGTCCCAAGTTCTGCGAGCTCCTCAGTGTAGCCAATCATTTTAAGCACGTGGTCCGCTACCGATGATCCGACGGCCAACTTTGTCGAAAACAACTTCTTCGACACTTCGTATCTTGCGATACGAGACTGCTCTCCATACAGTTCTTTTGTATGGAGAAATATGGACTCGAGGTCCATATTCTCATGCCTCCTCTGATGTTCGTTGTCCATAGAGGCAAGCACGAGGCACCTGGCCTTCGCGCAATCAATCTCCCAAGTCTTACGGATTTCCTTATCCGCGACGCTGGAGGTGGGACCTAGGACGGGGGGAGCTTTGGTGGTAAGAAGATACCCCAGCTTGTCGTAAGCGATTGCCAATTTGATATTCCTGAGCCAATCTTTGTAGTTTGGCCCTGTCAGTATGTTTTTACCTAGAAGTAACTTAAGTCCAGTCATTTCGATTTTGGTCGCTGCAGGGGGGAGAGAAGAAACACTTTAGCACGATGCTCTTGCAAGTTTAGAATGGTTTTTAATTTGTCTAAACAGGATGGCTCCCACTGTCTCTCGAATCCCTCCTCAAACCATAAAGGAAGAATTAGTCGGGATCAATCCCACCGCACAATACTTGCTTAACCGTTCAGCCAGGCAAGTGTTGGTACTTCGAGGGAGGTTTTCCAACGCTTTCGTGAAGTTCCTTAATTTAAGAACCTCTTTTCCCTGGGGGCGTAGCCCCGCTAACACCTTTCTAGGCACCTACTAGGTTTATAGCATTGATCGTTTAGTGAGAAATTTCCCGAGGAGTAGCATATACTCACAGTAGGATCGGGATCCAAATATCATCGTGTGACGAAAATGAAGGAATCCTACCATAATCATCACAGTCCAAATGGTATGCAAATCTAGCAAGTTTCAGTACTTATGAAACTCCCGATGTGGATTTTTGCCCCATGCTCTTATGACCTTGACGAAGGTCAACAAATCATAAGTCACATGTCAAGTTCTGCCCGTCATTATCCAGGTTAATTTGAACCCACCCGTATATACCCTTGACGAAGGTCAACAAGGTAATACGACTGTCCCAAACCAACGCATCTATCTATGCTACATATGAACACCCAACAGCTACCAATCTCTATGTCTTGACGAATGTCAACAAACATAGCTTGAATACTATTGAATATTTATACAAAACGACGGAGGGCTACGAATGGTTTTGGCGAAACCGTGAACGTAGTGAACTTGATATAATCGATGGAACGAGATAGCTTTTAGAAGGAGTGGCTCAAGCTCCGCATTTAAAAGTTAGTTTTGAAAAGAACCGAGTGGTTTTTCGAAAGTGTTCCAACGACTTTAGCTTGGTTTATTATCTTGCATTAGTTCTTTTAATGCGTGATATTCTTACATTAGTTCTTTTAATGCGTCCCATCATTTAATCCTACCATTGCAGAAAACAACCAAAATATGACGTACGCTTATGCCATTCGCATTCGCCACGGGGTCCCGTCATCACTCGTTAGGTTACTTAACTAACGACAGAGCGGGGGCTGGGCTAGCGCGGCTGTAAAACATAAGCAACGCCTAAATAGAAAGCAATGATAGACATTACAGATCACAGATGAATACATTGGATATACTAGCAATCCGCAATCCTTTCGAGCCTGCAACGAAAAGCGGATTACACGGTCGCGGTGAATAGCCAAATACCCCACCCAAGACCCCTACGGGTGCGGCAAACTACCCGCCAAGTTCCCGGTAGTTTGTGCACCCCTCCATGGGTCTATCCTAGGAGCAAAAACAGAAAAAAGAATTATACAATGACGGCTACAACCCTGACCCGGTTGTGCGGCCAAACAAATAATATTTATTACATCAATTTACATTTACAATGAAGGAAAGAAAAACAAAAGCTCATCTCACATCCACCCCGGCTATTCACCCGCAACAGTCCAACACATTCATATACACAATCCAATATCAAACACAGATCATGTATAACCCCGACTAATCGACCTATAGCGATTAGCCGACGTTCAATACATGCAAACATCACAGATATAACCATCATAGTCAAAGTGCAGTGAAGTTCGGAAAAAATACGGAATTATAGGACCCCAAAAGTGAATTTCTGTTCTGGAAAATCTGGGTACATATAATATATTTTAAAAATCCCAAAACCAACACAGAAGAACACTGCTCGAAAAACGATGCACAGAAGACGACAAACGGCGGCGCTTCCGCGGCACATGCCTACCTCGTGCGGCGGAAGCGCGGCGGTTTGAATGAATTAGGGCAACGTTTTTCTTGGGTGTTCACACAAAACCCTGAGCCGAATTTACAAGTATAAAGTTTTTCATTTAGAGCAGAAAAAAATTCAACAGAAACTTAGGGTTTTGTTTTTCCGGTTTTGTGATTTTTTCGGTTCCGAACTTCGTTACACTTCACTACCAATCTAGTTTAAGTTTAGTTAGGCTCTGATGCCACTGTAAGTCCATATTGTGACCCCCGGTGCTTACGGGGAGGCGGAAACGGTATAAAAAACAAATTTTTATCGCAAGAGGCAACATGGACTAAAACAATGTCGGGATCGTGTCTAAACTAAACTAGCAAATACGCTAAAGGGAGTTAGCTACTCGGATGAAGATGGTTATACCTAAACTTGAACTCCTTCTTCTTCAAACTTTTGTAGAGGTTGATGGTTCTCTTCTTGTCGCCTTCTTCCGTCGAAGATGGATCCATCTCGAAGGTTCGACCTTTGGGCTCTTCCTCGATCTTTGAGTGAACTAGGGTTTCCGGCTTGCTAAACCTTGAACCTAGAATGAGTAGAGAGAGTCTAAGGGGTGCTTTTCTTTTTAAAGAGAAGGATTCTCAACACATGAGAAGGTTTCTCTTTAGCTAGAGGAAGAAGAAGATGAAGTGAAGAGAGAGAATGAATATGATAGAATGAGCTATCCTTTTTCTTTCTTGCAACCATAATGCAAAAGAAAAAGAATTATCAATAATAATAATGAAAATGAAAAGGTTGATGGAAAGTTTTAGAATGACCATTATCATTTCAAACATTAAATGAATTTGCTAGAATCAAAGAGCATCTTTCTTTTGTAATGATGATGGTCAAAACTTCAACCATGGTCAACAAGTCAACCATGGTCAACAAGTCAACAAAAACCAACCATGACACAATTTCATTTTATTATTAATTGATATAATACAAATCTATTAGGGTTTGGAAAAAGACGACTGTCAACTGTGCATACGCACCCGTTCCGAAACCCTAATGAAAGCCCTCTTCCTCTTCCTCAAATAAATGTGAATACACACCTGCATCCTTGTTCCGAGGAACATGAATACTGAGAGATAAAAGCAACCCCAAATCATATACCAGCATCTGACTCAAACCAGAGCCAGCCAGTAATATCCGTCCGGACTCCAAACGTGCACAAGTGCGCGGATGAAAACGAACCCTGTCGCAAAACCATGCGACCTCTACTCTGTTTTGCCCAGAGGCGAATACCCTCTGTGTGGGACTCTAAAGACTCGACACTACGCTGGCAGTGGGTCTAACCACAGACCGCAAGCGGCACTAGCTGTGCGTAACGGTCCCCAGGTAGATGCCGACAAGAAGGCTGACGAGGTGAAACCCCATCTGAACTCCTACTGAGTCTGAATGTGACAGTCTCCGTACAGTCCGGTCTGTTCGTCTGATACATCGCATGTCGGGCCTAGGGGCGGTAAAACGTCAGTCCCCCAATAGCGGTACAAGTCGTGTCGGAGTGAAGCTCAAAACACCCTGAGATAACACTGGAAACCTACCAGTATATCTCGCTTGCCCTGGCCAGGGACTACTCGTGTAATGGCTCTCCTAGACACAGCGCGATGTCAACCCCCAATACCGGGAGAGACAAATCCTGTCTAACCGTCACTGCCTCCAAGTGCTTCGGGACTGCACCCAACCACCACCTGTTTGCACGACTCCTTTGAGCCGTGGTAGGGTAGTGATCAAAGTGCAGTGGGAACACACTCGAGGCGAAGTGCCAGTGTCAAGTCAGCGGACTAAGCTGTACTCATGTCACCTGGGAACTGATAACTGACGATAGGTATAGTACCAACCTGTCAGTTCCCGACGAGTCCTGTCCAGTGTACTCGTAACCTAACGAGCACCCGTATACTATCTCCAGTACGACGTACTGATGGCTGTGGGACAGACCATCTCCCATACTGGGATGAGAAGCGCATACGCTAGTCTACTCCGGAGTATCGATGCCCTGTCTCGATAGTCCTGCGACTAGGGACCTGTATAAGGATGTGCTTATAGATTACCCAGCCCCCACTAGTGTGACTGCCATCACAACGCTGGTAATCAAGCAAAGATCCTAAGGGCTCCACTAATGCGTATAAGTGATATACTGAAATAAACACAAGTACACATTGAAGTAGAAACAAACCAAGTAGCATACTACTATATTGAGCAAGATTGTTTATACAAGGTGAATATCCCAAGCTTCCATCAAGTAATATACAAACTAGTATGATACAGTAATGGCCTCTAGGGCATATACACTAACAGCTCCCACTTATATGATCGCCCTCATACTGCTGGTGGTCAAGCAAGATTCCTAGGGGCTCTATCAACGTGTAATAGCGACCTGTCAGGTCACGTAAGCAGTACATGATGATAAAGATAAACCAGATAGCATACTATCATCTCGAGTAAGACTGTCCTACTGGGACAGGTCCTCCCTCAATCATTGTAATCACGTACCTGTGATCCAATAATTGAATTTGAGGGCACTATCTCCAACAAAAACCTTTATCGGGAGTTTCAAGTGTTGAAATTTGCAATGAGATTGCATACCTTTTATGAGATAGTTGGATCCCGATACCCACTGCGAGTAATTGTTACTCCTGAGAGAGTTTTGCACTTTGCAATTAGCCGATCAAGTAGGTGTCTAGAAAGGTGTCAACGGGGTTACGCCTCTGGGAAAACGAGGTTTACAGTAATTAGGTCCGTGCGAAAGCACGGGGAACTCCCTCAAAGTACCGGCACTGGCCTGGCTGAAAGATTGGCGAACTTGTGGAGTGTAATTAATCCCGGTTAGTCTTTCCTTTTTGGGTTTGAAAGAAGATTTGATAGAAACAGTGGGAGCCATCCTGATTAGATAAAATATATAACCAATCTAATCTTGCAAGAGCGCACACAGATTGTTTTCTTCTCTCTCTCTCCAGGTAGCGACCATGTCACGCCTTAATCAAGATAATAATATGGATGTATTGACCGAACCCACTTGCTATACTGGGCTGGGAAACGTTGGTCCCGCTCCAACTTATAATTGTTATAAGACAGAGCAGGAATTAAGGGAATACCTGGATTCCCATGCGACCCAAACGAAGAAAGTACATGATGATGCATCTTCTTCCGGTGTGTTCATTACAAAGAACTGTTTCTCTGTATCCTCTACGTCCTGGATATTAGATACCGGATCAGGATCCCGCGAATGTAATCTGTTACATGGGCTACAGATAGGTAGAGAACTAAGAACGGGTGATAAATTTCATGGTGTTGCAGCCAAGTCTGTTGATAGTTATCACCCTGTATTACTAGAATACATTGATTCCGAACGAATGTTATTAGATACCAAATCTGATATACAACATCATATCAGTCTCTTTTTATTAAAGAAGGATATAATTTTGTATTGATGAATAATGTTTTGAACATTTCCTATATCAAGAGTTGATCGGTTCAGGCACGTAATCTAAAAGCATAGACGTTCTAAATCAAACCACAGTTCTTAACGTACAGAACACGCACAAGAGGAAGAGTTCAGAAATGAACGATTACTTCTTAAGGTATTGTAGACTAGGTCATATCGATGTGACCCGACTAGCTGAAGTTACATTTAGATGCATATTTAAATTAGTTTGAATTTACATCTTGTGAAACTTGCCGGTCATGTCACAAAGATAAGATGACCACAGCTCCGTTTATTGGAAACAGATAAAGAGTTAGTAAACTCTTGGGACTGATACATAGTGATGTATGAAGGTCCCCTGTCTGCAGATGCGAGGACTGGTTCTTTATACTTCCTTGCATTCATTGAGAATCTCTCAAGATTCGGACACATGTTCCTGTTGAAACACATGTCTGAAACTTTTGAGAAATTCAAAGAATGTAAGATAGAAGTAGAGAACCAAAACCGGGTAGAAGTATTATGTCCTATGATGAGATCAGGGAGGAGAATACTTGTGCATGGAATTTCTAGACTATTCCAAACGAGAATGAGATCTCTCTCAGCATTACTCCTCCGTATACACCGCAGCACGTAGGTGTATCGGGGCGGAGCAATCGCACCATATGAGATATGGTGTGCTCTATTATGAGTATCACTGAGTTACCTATTTCCTTTTGAGGGTTATGCACTTGAGAAGATGCATACCAATTGTAACACTTTGAAAACTCATTTAGGGTTATTTCGCATTAGATAATATTGATGCGTGTTTTCATGAAAACCCGTAAAATCTTAATTTCCTTTTTATCTAGTCCAATTGAGATAAATTGGGGTTTCATATACTTAAACGGGGTTTATTATCTTTAAATAATTTTAATTTTGCAATGTGTTTATTTAATTAGAATTATTTTCCTTAATTACTTTCCTAATGAGGATTGGTGTGCTTGCTTGCATACTTAGCTTTTTAGTGGCACATATTTATTCCTTCTCACCCTTTTCAAATTTTCATTTTCTTTTTCCTTTTAAAACAAAAAGAAATTGATTTGAGAGAAAAGAAAGAGGTATTGTGTGCATTTAATGAGGTATGGCGCGCATTTATTGAAGCATCTCTCTCTTTCTTCTCTTGTTCCCACTCTTTTCTTCTCTTTTTCTTTTCTCTTGCTGAAATCTCTGCAGAGCAACAGCTCCAGCAGCAACAATACCCCATTTTCATCACCTTGTTCTTGATCTTTCACTTCTCTTTTGATTCTTGTTCAAAACCTACACAAGCACCACTCATTCTTGCACTCAAAACCTTAGAAAAATGGCTTTTTGGGGGAGTTTGGAGGCAAGTCTGCACGCCTGAGGAAAGAGCTGGAAATTTTGGTTTTCCTAAGGATTTTGGGAGGTTCGCAGGCGAGTGAGACGGACGCTGCAAAGAAGGGGAAACAAGTCCTCGGCTACACTTAGCGCGAGACTACGGTGAGTAGATTTAACATCTACGGGGATATCGCCCGCATGGCGTTCTACGTCAGGGCTGATAGAATCTTATAGATACATATTTCATTTACCAACATGGCTACTGTTAGTTGCATACCGCATTCCCTGCCATATGTATATAAACTTAGGATTGATAGAACACCGCACCATTACTAACGGTTCATGTCGCACGTGCACTAATCTGCATGTTACACCCACACCGTTAGTAATTGCCATGACACCCACTGTAGAATTGTCGTGATCATTGTACTGTAGTTATTTTCACATATGATTCGATATGATTTTCATAGAATTTGGGAGCCGCATGATGCCTTTGAAAAAATGAAACTATTTTAAAAAGCGGTTTCTCCCTTTCACTTATAGTATGACTTGAGATACATATCACATCGCATTGACTTATTCATTTGTTTTGGATTTCATGTGATTTCTGGTTTTGAGGACCGTGGGATTATTTAAGAAATTATGCACTATTTAAAAACCCGGTTCCTCGCGATATGATATTTTGGTGCGTCCACCACGCGTTTTCTCGGTGCTGAGACGTGTGTTTGAAACCCGATTCGAGGAGTTTTGATGACCGTTTGCGGGTTCGTGGTGGACCCGGTAAGGTTCCCCTCGGCAAAATGATCGATGGACTTTGCCGATTGAGCCTAGAGGTGGGCGAGTACCTACTGGTGATTGGTTGGACCTGGCGGTTATCCGGAGGGTACTGACCAGAGTCGAGAGATGGATGCTGGATGATCCGTACTGCCGGGGCCGAGGGCCGATACCGCAGACGGAGCCCGTGGGAAGATCCGGACTTACGGAGCCCGATATATGAGGATTTGCGTGTCGATGCTGGACACGAGTATTTTATGATATTTTGAGTGCCGATGATGGGCACTCGTGATTCTCAAAGATTTACAGGATTTGAGGGCCGAGGGGAGTGCCAGCGCCTGAGTTTATTTGGGATTTGGGTGCAGTGTCGGGCACCGATTAATTTCCACGATTGATATTCCGTGTAGATGTTTATATTTCCCATGCTCAGTATTCATTATTGTATCTCATCCTGTAGTTATATTTACCTGATAGAGCACTTGCATGATTTTTACACATACTGCTTATCGCGTATTGATATCATCTGCTGGCATATGATAGAGTAGCGCAGTACGTGCATGCTCACGATTTCCTTTATATGTTATCTCTATTCACGAGTTGGCAACTCACCCCCGTTGTGCCATAGTATTTGTAGGTTGCCCATTGGTGTAGTCGCGGCAGGCCGTCTTTTTGTATCTTTTGGATACGGATACCACTACAGTTGGTGCGAGAGCTATTTTGCTATTAGGTGGGTTGTGGTATCTGGTTACTTTTATTGTACACACTTTTGTATCTAGCATTCTCCATCTACCATATATATACTGGACTTAGAGACAGTATGAGGACGATGATGTATATTTTTGTATTTTGGTGTCGAGCTCGCAGGAGCGGACTGTTTATATATGCAGTTTATTATTCTGTGATGTTTACTTATTGCTCATTCTTCGCTACGGCGTCGTATATTACTCTTGTGGTGATGGTTTCCGCCGTTGGGCGTGATTGCTCCCGTTTGGGGATGCTTTGTTTCATTATATCTCATTTTCACTTATATCCTGTTTTATACCCGATTTCGGGGTTACTCTTACAAAGGAAATGCTGCCAAAATTATTTAAATGGTGACCTAACTTTAAAAGAACTTATTGAACAATTTAAGGTTTTCTAAATGTCTTAATTAAATGTTTTCAACACTCGCTACTTTTAGATGGTTTTGATTTCTGGGTTCGGCTTACTTAGTCGCGTTACGCCTGTAGACGTTGCGTGGTTAAGTGCCGGTCAAGAGTTGAAACATTCGGGTCGTGACAAAGTTGGTATTAGAGCGTTGGTTTTACCTTTCGGAGTGTAGGATGACCCTGATATGATGGAGTAGGTAGCTGAAGCAGAGTGGCGTAGCGTGCGTATGTTCCGCGACATACTCACGACACGTTACTCTGCCGAGGCGACCTTATGACTTATTGATTTAAATTCCTTCTTGAATATATATATCCTTGCGATTCGATTTCCGTATCCTTAGAGAATCCTACTTTTCTTTTCAGCCATTATGCCGCCAAAGACTACGAGGGCGCAGAGAGCGGCCGCGAGGGCCGAGATTAGAGTTGATTCGTCTGAGACGAGGACATATCCGGGTAGTACACCGGTTGTTCCCAAGCAGGTTGTTCCTCCCGTGACCGATCAGATTACCATGTTAGGGGCTGGTATGCAGGAGATGCGCCAGACGGTAGGATCCAGTATGGAGGAGATGCACCAGATGATGGGATCTCTAGTTGAGACACATCGAGCGCAGCGACCAGAGGTAGTTCCACCCGTTGCAGAGACCGCGGTGATACCCACAGCACAGGCAGTTGTCCCTACAGCTACAAAGGTCATCTCCGTATCGCTATCAGAGTTTATGAGGCTGAAGCCTCCAGTCTTCACAGGCATCGATGCTGCCGAGGACCCACGGTCTTTCATTAATAGGATGGCTCGGATATGACGCTCCCTCAGATGCACAGAGGCGAGATGGGTCGAGTTCGCGAGCTTTCGTCTGGAAGGTCTTGCGCAGAAATGGTGCGAATCAGTCGAGAAGGGCAGAGCAGCAGGTCTTCCTCCTATGACCTGGACAGAGTTCGTGGCGCTATTCCTTGCCCGCTTCCTTCCACTGAGCGTCAGAGATGCTAGAGCACGCAGTTTTGAGTCCTTACGCCAGACTCCAGAGATGTCAGTGGCAGAGTATGATGTGCTGTTCACAGGGCTATCTATCTATGCCCCGTATCTAGTGGCTACCGAGGAGTTGCGAGTCAAGAGATTTGTCCGAGGCTTGCATACACCACTGTTTCTTGCGACCATCGCGCAGTATTACGAGACATATGCAGCAGCGGTAGACGCAGCCCTGTTAGTCGAGGAGCACCTTGCTGAGACTTCGGTAGTTCCAGACCCGAAGAGAATTCGTACTGGTATATCAGCACGGAGACATACATTCAGACGTCACGACAGGTATCGTTCCGGTACGGGGAGTGGCAGAGATTCGGGACGAGGCCAGATGTTTAGTTCGTATCCATGGGAGAGTCAGCAGTCGTCGCGGGGTTGCTATAGATGCAGCAGTCTACTTCACCTCGTCAGAGATTGTCCTGAGATACACCGGAGGGAGACAGCAGCACCGCACGTCACCTTACCACCTTCACCACCCTAGAGGGCGTTGCCTGTTGTTCTTACTATTACTCCGCGTCAGACTCATACATAGAGAGGTCGTGGGCGTGGAGGATTTGCTCAGAGAGGACGGGGCGACCGAGGCAGAGGACAGTAAGTCACAGGTGGAGGACAGGCGCGAGTTTTTGCTTTGACCCATCAGAACGCGCAGGCGTCCAATGCGGTGGTCTCAGGTATCTTTCCAGTATGTTCGGTTGATGCACACGTGTTATTCGACCCCGGGTCCATAAACTCGTACGTATCCACACACTTTGTGTCGAGTTTGGGTAGAGAGTCCGGTTTGCTTGATCAGCCGCATGTTGTCACCACTCCTATGGGAGAGTCGTTTGTTGCTAGACACGTATTCCGATCGTGTACCGTCTGTATTGGCGAGAGAGAGTTGCCTGTCGACTTGATCCTTCTTGAGATGTTGGACTTCGACGTTGTTTTGGGTATGGATTGGTTAGCCACGTGCTATGCTTCTGTGGACTGCCGTGAGAAGACAGTTAGATTTTGTTTTCCTGACGAGTCGGTTTTTGTTGTGCTGGGGGACCGTGGTGCCACCCCTCACAGTTTGATTTCTTCTTTTCGCGCTGGACAGCTTTTGAGGAGAGGATGTCAGGGATTTCTCGCCTATGTTTGCGATACTAGCGCTACAGAGGTTCCGTTGGATCAGGTTCCAATTGTTAGCGAGTTCCCTGATGTGTTCCCTGACGAGCTTCATGGGCTAACGCCCGAGCGCGACATTTCTTTCTGTATTGATTTGGTTCCTGGCGCGGGGCCTATTTCTATACCGCCTTATCGGATAGCCCCGGCGGAACTTAGAGAATTGAAGGGTCAGTTGCAAGATTTGCTGGATAAGGGACTTATTCGACCCAGTGTTTCTTCTTGGGGTGCTCCGGTCCTGTTTGTTTAGAAGAAGGACGGTAGCTTGCGTTTGTGTATCGACTACCGCCAGCTGAACAAGGTTACAGTGCGGAACAGGTATCCATTGCCACGCATCGATGATTTGTTCGACCAGCTTCAGGGGGTAGGATACTTTTCGAGGATCGATTTGCGTTCAGGCTACCATCAGTTGCGGGTTCGACAGGAGGACATTCCTAGGACAGCTTTCCGCATGCGCTACGGCCATTACGAGTTTTTGTTGATGTCGTTTGGACTCACCAATGCGCCAACAGCATTTATGGACTTGATGAACCGTATTTTCCGGCCATATCTTGATTTTTTCATCATTGTATTCATTGACGATATTCTGGTGTATTCCCGGAGCAGAGACGAGCACGAGCAGCACCTGCGGATTACACTGCAGACCTTGAGGGAGCATCAGCTTTTCGCCAAATTCTCCAAGTGTGCTTTTTGGCTGGACAGCGTAGACTTCTTGGGGCATGTGATTTCACGAAACGGTATATGTGTAGACCCGAGGAAGATCGAGGCCGTTCGGAGTTGGCCCAGACCCACATCAGTTACGGAGATTCACAGCTTTCTAGGTCTGGCCGGCTACTACCGGCGATTCGTGCAGGACTTCTCCCGTATTGCTACACCGTTGACCGGGTTGACCCGGAAGGGAGTTCCTTTCGTTTGGACGAGGAGTGTGAGAACAGTTTTCAGCAGTTACTGGCTCTACTCACTACGGCGCCGGTATTATCATTGCCTTCAGGATCAGGCGGATTTGTGGTATATTGATTGCTACGAAAAAGTGTGTTTTTAGTTAACCGCAATCAGAACGGTGTCGCGTGTAGCTAGACCGAGGTGAGTACGGGTCTTCCTCAGGGAAATGTTGAATCTTTTATTTTTACTTTAGATGTGTTGAAAAAAAAGAGGAGGAATAAAGAATTTTGTGAAAGGTTTCTAGATCTACTTTAATGTAAAATATAGATCTAGATTATTTTAGAGATTTAAATAATATAATAATAGGGCTTGTAGGGTTCGTTAGGATTTAGTAGTTATGGAAGATTAATTAAAAGTTACCCTTTTTATCCATTAATAGATTTAGAACTAGAACGACGGTGATGCGTGTAGATTAGGGTTTCTGGAGGGAAAAGGAATCCCACTCGCAACCCTTATCTCGACACGGAACCCCGTTCATATCTAGCCTTTACCAAAACAATCATTAATCTAATCTCTAATCGCGGTCGGAACTAGTAAGGAATTGCTAGCGCGCCCGATTAGGATGTTAATGATTATTTCGATAAAGTTCCTAAACTTTATAGGACTTAAAAAGGGTTTAATCATTTTCATCGCCCATTAACCTACTCTAATCCTACGAACCCTAACAAGCGGAGAATTACTCGCGCATGTTGGGAGAAGAAGATGAAAAGAAAGAGAGGGAAAACATAATGTAAAAAAAAACAATTAAATAAAAACTACCTTTATTAATCAACTCCTTCGAACTACACTTTTAATCCATAGAAAATGATTACAAAACTTGATTTGCTTCTCGATCTTTCCTAGGGAGGTAGTCGAACAGTCGATGATCAGCCTGGATGCGTGAGCGTCGGGAGCTTCGTGATCTCTTCGGCTTGATGGCTTTTCCAAGAGGCCCTCGGTGCCTTTTTATAGTGCAAAGCCAGAATATTATTGTTGAAAATTTGGTAAAATATAGATTTGATTTACCCCAAAAATCCTCAGCTCCCAAATCCATATAAGTGCGGCGGATCCGCGGCAAATGGTGGCTAGGGCCGCGGATCCGCGGCCATGTAATCTCTGCCGTTCATCAAACATCAGGGGCTCTGTTCTTGTGACATGTGGGATCCTCTGGAATCTTTGTATCTTTGAAATATTCTCTCGGTTGCTTCCAGACTTGGTCTCCAAGTTTGCTTCTTAATTTGGCAAGATTTCTTCAACAACTTGATTTCTTTGATATATTCTGCATAACAACTTGGAAAATTCTGCACAACAACTCAAATAAGATTTTAGTAGACTTTGTTCTACTAGGATTAGGTCAATAATATTTGCATACATTTTCCTACCAAAATGATAATTAGAATATATTAACACATGGAAAATAATGTTTTTACACATAAACCCTCATATGTATAATATATTATAATAAAGTCCTTTTTTAATATAAAAATGGTAGGAAAAATGTACTACAAATGTGCAGTTTTATCGACTGAACAAATACCCCCAAACTTATCTTTGATCGTCCCGAGCAAACTAGTTTATTCAAGAGGAGAAAAAGAAAGGAGAAAACTAAGCACACTTTCGTAGGCAGACACGATTGCACTGAGCACTGGCAACAAGCCGTTAAACCTCTAGGTGTCCCTAGTAGGAGGAGTGTTGTCTCCTGAGGGTTTTCAGCGGATTACACCCACAAAATCCTATAACAAAAGAGAGATGGTGAAATTTACATATAAAGATAAGAACCATAAAAGAAATACTTTGAAAAGAAGAGTTTCCAACTATGCTAGCTTTTCAGTTGTCATGAGCCCTATCTTAATAGTCATGAAAAAATGTTAGAAATCACATCATCCCTCAATAAAACATCGTCTTTATTCTTCATTCCTATCTTTTATCCAAACATTGATCATATAACCCCACGTGTGTGTAAAGAACATCCCTACACTCGGAGAATTCAATTCAAGCAATCATACTCTTGTCCATCTACCTCAGTACTTTTTAATTTTATGAATACTTAGGTTTGCTCACACCTTTTCATGCGACCGTTAATACTTCTTGAGGTACTAACCGACCGATTACTCAAGTGCTTGCTGATTTGGTGATAGTATTTTCCTCGTCTTGCACCACCTAAGGTTTAGCAGTGACTCCCAGACCAGTTGGCCTTAGGGCACTAGGTGAAGAGGCACCCTCGCTATATTTTTTTATTGCTGTCTTGGCGATACAAAACCAGTGTTCATTTTTTTTCTTTTCACCATTTTTATATTTTCTTCATTTTTTTCACTTCCTTCATACTTTGGCTTTTAGATAAGAGCATTTCAAGGTATCCTCTACTATCCCGAGTTTCAAGACGTGTGTAAGTGCATATAGTACGGTATCAATATTCAAATGTTTGGCTTCCAGAATAGAAATTATTTTTCAGACTTATTTTTATCCTCAGATTAGTGACTTCCTTCATTTTACTAACCCTTGGGACAACAGCTCATAACTACTTATTACCAGTTCGTTTAAGAAAACTTCTAATTTTCTTAGTTTTCTTAAATTATTCCTATCTTTTGGAAGTAATATTTCACTTTCTACACTTTTATTATAAAAAAAAAAATTTAAATTTTGAAAATGTTGTGCTTATGCAAAATATGATGCAAATTGATGTGTAAATAAGCACAAACATCCCTCAAACTTGTTTTCAACAGTGTCCTCACTGTTGCTATCCGCTGGATCACAAAAACCTGTAAGCTTGGAAGGAAATTATTAATGGGGGAAAGAATATATGAAAGTGAAAATCCTCCCCCAAACTTATTTTTGGCTCACAAATTTGTAAAAATCATTTTCTTTCAAGAGCCCAAAATATACCACCCCTCCCCCAAACTTGAGTTAAACAATTTTAATCTTTTAAAATCACATGAGGGGGTCAAGGTTATTGGTCAATGCCAAGCTTTGCAAAGACCGAAGGTCAACACCAACCATTCAAAAATTTTATCGATGAAGCACCAAGGTTGGTGGAAGAACATGTCACCTTTCGACGTGAAGAAGTGGGAAGGTGATAAGAGGTGTGATGGAAAAGGATTGCGTCTCAATTTGGAGAGACGACACAGTGATAGTGATGATGGATTACTCGCATTATCATGATTGTCCAAAAGAAGGGGTGGAGGTCCAATTTCTTCATCTTGGAATTGATTCATCTCAACACCCGTGTCTTGTAAAAATGCGAGCTCATCAGCGAAAATTTCCTCAAAGCTTTCGTCGATACCCCGAAGAATAATGTCATCAGAAAAAATGGTGTGATCGTCAGACTCTATAAAAAGTTCCTCATCAGCGTTAGATGTTGACCCGGACAACTCGGCAGAAGAGTCTGTGTCAAACAACGAAATATGAAAAGAGTCAAAATTATGAGGTTGATCAAATTCGCTGCTGTCAACATCCATTAATTCGACAGAACACACATGAGCATAGGGTTCGGAGGGTTCACTTCCCAACTTGTAAATGTTAAGCTCAATTGACTTCTTTCCAAAGGATAGGGTCATAGAGCCGTTTCTACAATTAATTACTGCGTTGGAAGTGGCCAAAAAGGGCCGACCAAGTATCACCGGGATTTGATTGCGTGGGTTTGCCACAGTTTGTGTATCTAAAACAATAAAGTCCATGGGAAATATGAATTCCCCGACTTTAATTAACACATCCTCTAGTTCACCCCGAGGTTTGGTGATAGATCGGTCTGCCATTTGAAGGGTGCAATGTGCAGGCTTTAACTCTCCGATCCCTAATTGCTCATAAACAGAATACGGAAGCAAGTTAACACTAGCACCTAAATCGAGTAGAGCACGATTGATATTTTTACCCCCAATAGAAATAGAAATTGTAGGACTTCCGGGGTCCTTTCGTTTCTTGGGTAGTTGTTGTGTAAAAGCAGTGCTCACATTACTCGCAAGGAAAACTTTTTTAGGTACTTGAACTTTTCGCTTCCTAGTGCAAAAGTCCTTTAAGATTTTCGCATATGAAGGAACTTATTGAATAGCATCTAGGAGAGGAATGTTTATATTAACTTGCTTAAAAATTTCCACAATCTTCTCCATTTGTGGACTTGGTCTGTTTCTCCTTAACCTGTTTGGATAAGGTGCTTGATCAATAAGTTTTGGGTCCAACGTTTGTGGAGAAGACTGTGGGGATGGATTCGATCCCAAAACTGGAGTGGGAATCGACTTAGATAGATTTGGCGAAATGGGCGAAGGGTTCGAGCCTTAGGGAAAACGGAGAATAGGCTCGGTTGAAGGTGGAAGACTAGACGAATTAGGAGAAGAAGAAGAAGAAGGGGTATCATTGGTGTCACTATCATCACACTGCTCACCCACTCGGTTTCCCGATCTCAACGTGGTAACAGCACTCACATTATAATTTTGTGAGTGGCCAGGATTAGCTATGGGTTGAGATGGGAGTTTCTTTTTCTCTCTCGCACTCATTACAGCGTTTAACTGTGCGATTTGGTTTTTTATTGATTTGATACTCTCACCATGGGAGGAGGAGTTTTTCGTTAGGGCATCAATAGAAGACCGCATCTCAGCCGAATTTTGCATGGATTGTTTCATGAACATATCCAAAGTTTGTGCAAGTGAGTTGTCAATACCGGTCACTTGTGGTGTAGAAATGTTGGCCGGATTTTGGAAATTCTGTGACTGAAAGGGGGGCTGATTCTGTGGTTGTGGTTGCTGTGGAGGAGGTCTTTGATAATTGCTTTGTTGGTTTTGATTCCAAGCAAAGTTAGGATGATTCCTCCATCCTTGATTGTACGTGGAAGAATAAGGATCGTTTCTAGGTCGCTGCTGAAAAGCAGCATTAGCTTGAAATGATGCATTCATAGGACATTCTTCCGTTAAGTGTGAAGGATCCGAACAGCAACCACAGACGGTCTTAGGAAGCGTGACCTGATTTAGGGAGACTGATGAAAGTTTGTTCTCAATAGAATTGAGTTTCTTTTGCATCGCTGCCATTTCGGCTTTTACTTCGATGGAAACGTTGGGCTGGTGAATACCTCCCTTAGTTGTAGGTGGTCTTACGCTTTCCCACTGCAACGTGCTTTCTGCGAGATCTTCCAGATATTTCCATGCTTCACCGTCATCTTTAGACATGAAATTGCATTGACACATTGTTTCAAGCATCTGCTTTGTCGCTGGATTAATGCCCTCATATATAATCCGACATAAATCCCATCTTTGTATTCCGTGATGGGGGCATTGGACAAGCAGATCTTTGAAACGTTCAAAGCACTTCCAAAATGGTTCATTGGGAAGCTGGGTGAACTGGTTAATCTCGCTCCTAATATGTGCGGTCTTATGATTTGGGTAAAATTTCTTAAGAAATGCTACGACGAATTCATCCCAATTAGTGATAGAGTGTGCGGCAGTATTATAAAGCCATTTCTCTGCCAAGTCGCACAGTGTGAATGGGAGAAGACGTAAGCGCATAGCATCTAAAGTCAATTGTGAAGTACCCATCATTACGCATACGTTTTCGAATTTGGTGATGAAAACGTACGCGTCTTCCGACTCAAGCCCGTGAAATTTGGGCAGCAGATTGATGTAGTGGGGTTTAATTTCGAAATTATCCCCGTTAGATGGTGGAAGAGATAGACAAGTAGGAAGAGGACCACGAATAGGATAGCATCTCTCTTGGAGAGAGATGCGCGGTGGATTCCGCGCACCTGCGGGCGGTGGCAGCGTGGTGTTATAATTAGATGGAGTGCCGTCCATCACAGTCGATGTGGTGTGTGGTGGGGGAAAAGAAGATGAAGAAGTATCGACTTCGGCGTCGATAGCAGGAACGCGGACAAGACGGGCACTAAGATCCCGTGTCCAGCCGAGCATGCACTAAGCGGGTTTAGTGCAAGTGGCAGCGTGTGTGTGATTTAAAATTGGCTTGTTTTGAAAAATGTGGGACTCAAGACAAATCTCCCTAAGATGCACAAGCAACCCTAGAACTAAGGTCACCTAGGTCCAGTCTCTAGACCGCTCCTAGACTTCCCAAGGACAAGCCGCAGGATCAATCCTCTACCGCCTCCGTACTACCCTTGTAGCCAGATAAGTGCCAGGTAAGTGGGAAGGAACCACGTCGTGGGCCTAATTAAAAACCACTAGCCTTTGTCACACTTGCCTAGGCACTACAAAAGTAATGCGGATAAACGATAGATTACCCACGACCTTCCTCTGTCCTTATTGAGCGCGACAGTCCTTAGAGTCTAGTCTAGATATTTTTTAAATTAATGAAGGGTTGATCTATATGCTCAGTTTGTGATTTGTGGGGCTTAGGAAGGGTGATGAAATCCCCACCTAATCTTGATTTGGTCTTTGCCCCTTAGAGTCCGTATTAAATATGCAAAACAAAACCAATCACAAAACTTTTGCAAAAAGATTTTTGAGCGGCGCAATTTTGCAAAGAATCCTGCAGAAAATAGATTTTATTGGATTTGAGGAGAGAGAGAAGGAGTTGAGAAAGATACCAGAGAAGATTTATTCCCTAATTCCTCCAACTTGCCGTGGTTCCGCCGCAGAATGGGTGCTTTTGCCGCGGTTCCGCTGTGTGGCAGAAGGAACAGTTGATGAAATTTTTTGTATGGCCATTTGTGCTCCTCTGGATCTCTAAAAATGTCTCTGTTTCCTGTTTTCTCTAGTTTGTGACTCCAGATTTCCTCGCAAAAATTCACGCACAAATCGTTAAATATGCAATTTGCAGTTTTGTTTTAATAATGATATGGCTCGTCTAAGAATTCAACACAAATAGTAAAAATAAAAAATTACGCACGTATCCCCGGCAACGGCGCCATTTGATTGATACGAAAGATTGTGTTTTTAGTTAACCGCAATCAGAACGGTGTCGCGTGTAGCTAGACCGAGGTGAGTACGGGTCGTCCTCAGGGAAATGCTGAATCTTTTATTTTTACTTTAGATGTGTTGAAAAAAAAGAGGAGGAATAAAGAATTTTGTGAAAGGTTTCTAGATCTACTTTAATGTAAAATATAGATCTAGATTATTTTAGAGATTTAAATAATATAATAATAGGGCTTGTAGGGTTCGTTAGGATTTAGTAGTTATGGAAGATTAATTAAAAGTTACCCTTTTTATCCATTAATAGATTTAGAACTAGAACGACGGTGATGCGTGTTGATTAGGGTTTCTGGAGGGAAAAGGAATCCCACTCGTAACCCTTATCTCGACACGGAACCCCGTTCATATCTAGCCTTTACCAAAACAATCATTAATCTAATCTCTAATCGCGGTCGGAACTAGCAAGGAATTGCTAGCTCGTCCGATTAGGATGTTAATGATTATTTCGATAAAGTTCCTAAACTTTATAGGACTTAAAAAGGGTTTAATCATTTTCATCGCCCATTAACCTACCCTAATCCTACGAACCCTAACAAGCGGAGAATTACTCGCGCATGTTGGGAGAAGAAGATGAAAAGAAAGAGAGGGAAAACATAATGTAAAAAAAAACAATTAAATAAAAACTACCTTTATTAATCAACTCCTTCGAACTACACTTTTAATCCATAGAAAATGATTACAAAACTTGATTTGCTTCTCGATCTTTCCTAGGGAGGTAGTCGAACAGTCGATGATCAGCCTGGATGCGTGAGCGTCGGGAGCTTCGTGATCTCTTCGGCTTGATGGCTTTTCCAAGAGGCCCTCGGTGCCATTTTATAGTGCAAAGCCAGAATATTATTGTTGAAAATTTGGTAAAATATAGATTTGATTTACCCCAAAAATCCTCAGCTCCCAAATCCATATAAGTGCGGCGGATCCGCGGCAAATGGTGGCTAGGGCCGCGGATCCGCGACCATGTAATCTCTGCCGTTCATCAAACATCAGGGGCTCTGTTCTTGTGACATGTGGGATCCTCTGGAATCTTTGTATCTTTGAAATATTCTCTCGGTTGCTTCCAGACTTGGTCTCCAAGTTTGCTTCTTAATTTGGCAAGATTTCTTCAACAACTTGATTTCTTTGATATATTCTGCATAACAACTTAGAAAATTCTGCACAACAACTCAAATATGATTTTAGTAGACTTTGTTCTACTAGGATTAGGTCAATAATATTTGCATACATTTTCCTACCAAAATGATAATTAGAATATATTAACACATGGAAAATAATGTTTTTACACATAAACCCTCATATGTATAATATATTATAATAAAGTCCTTTTTTAATATAAAAATGGTAGGAAAAATGTACTACAAATGTGCAGTTTTATCGACTGAACATATATCGTGATGCTTCTCTAGTGGGGCTAGGGTGCGTATTGATGCAGTATGACAGGGTGATCGCGTATGCTTCGCGACAATTGAAGAAACATGAACAGAACTACCCCACTCACGATTTGGAGATGGCTGCGGTGGTCTTTGCACTTAAGATCTGACGACATTACTTATACGGCGAGTCGTGCCAGATATTTTCTGATCATAAGAGCTTAACTTATATATTTCAGCAGCGAAACCTGAACCTTAGACAATGCCGATAGACGGAGTTAGTGAAGGATTACGATTGCGAGATCTTGTACCGCCCGGGCAAGGCTAATGTGACGGCGGATCCTTTGAGCAGGAGGCCCGGGGGTAGTCTATCTTGTTTGAGCGCAGTGCAGGGGCAGTCGTCGGCAGATTGGCAGATTTTATGCGAAGCCGGGTGCAGTTCGAGTTTACGCTGATCGGAGGACAGATTGCGCATGTTCGTGCACGCCCACAGTTGCTTAACCATATACATGAGGCACAGCACAGTGATGACCGTTGTTCAGAGATCAGGACACAGATGGGACAGGGCAGATTTTCCGAGTTCGTGATCGATGATTAGGGGATACTATGATTTAGGATTAGACTATGCGTACCAGATGCTGAGGGACTGCGGCGTGAGATTCTTGAGGAGGCACATCGCTCGGTGTACAGTGTTCATCTAGGTTCCACCAAGATGTACCACGATATGAGAGATGTTTACTGGTGGGACGGTATGAAGAGGGACATCGCAGATTTCTTGTCGAGATGCCTGACTTGCCAGCAAGTCAAGGACAAGCACCAGAGGCCCGCGGGAGAGCTACAGGCGTTACCCATTCCAGAGTGGAAATGGGAACAGATTTCTATGGACTTCATTGTGGGTCTACCTAGGACTAGTCGAGGGTATGACTCCATCTGGGTGATCGTGGATCGTTTGACGAAAGCGGCTCACTTTCTACCGGTGAAGACGACTTTCGGATTTGCTCAGTATGCCCAGATATACATCGACGAGATCGTACGACTGCATGGAGTTCCGACATGTATCGTGTCCGACAGAGGCACCCAGTTTACCAGCCGACTATGGCAGAGGCTTCAGGAGGCTTTGGGCACCCGCTTGAGTTTCAGCACAGCATTTCATCCGCAGACCGACGGACAGTCAGAGCGGACTATTCAGACTCTCGAGGACATGCTCAGAGCGTGCGTATTAGACTTCGGAGGTAGCTGGGATCATCATTTGCCCTTAGTTGAGCTCTCCTACAATAACAGCTACCAGGAGACCATTCAGATGGCACCGTTTGAGGCCCTTTATGGGAGGAGATGCAGATCGCCCGCCTGTTGGACGGAGCCCAGTGAGAGCAATATCTTAGGGCCGCAGATTGTTGAGGAGACGACCGCGAAGATCCAGTTGATTCGCGATAGGATGAGAGCAGCCCAGAGTAGGCAGAGATCTTATGCGGACCGTCATCGGCGCAGACTTGAGTTTTCTGTTGGTGATCATGTTTCCTTGAAGGTCTCCCCAATGAAAGGTGTGATGAGATTTGGGAAGAAGGGGAAGCTTAGTCCCAAATATGTGGGCCCCTTCGAGATCCTCGAGCGCATTGGTGCAGTTGCGTATCGGTTGGCCCTTCCGTCTAGTTTCCCAGATGTGCACCCCGTAATTCACGTTTCGATGCTCCGCAGATATCTTCATTATCCTTCGCATGCGATTCAGCACCCGACGATCCAGCTTGAGCGTGACCTTTCATATGCAGAGCAGCCGGTGATTATTTTGGATCGACAAGTGTAGAAATTGAGATCGAAGGACATACCGTCAGTCAAGGTACTTTGGCGTGGCCCGAGCAGTGAGGAGGTCACTTGGGAGGCCGAGAGCGAGATAAGGGAGAGATATCCCCATCTCTTTGAAGGTACGTGTTGTTATATTTTTAAATTCGGGGACCGAATTTCTTTAAGAGGGGTAGATTGTAACACTTTGAAAACTCATTTAGGGTTATTTTGCGTTAGATAATTTGATGTGTGTTTTCATGAAAACCCGTAAAATCTTAATTTCCTTTTTATCTAGTCCAATTGAGATGAATTGGGGTTTCATATACTTAAACGGGGTTTATTATCTTTAATTAATTTTAATTTAGCAATGTGTTCTTTTAATTAGAATTATTTTCCTTAATTACTTTCCTAACGAGGATTGGTGTGCTTGCTTGCATACTTAGCTTTTTAGTTGCACATACTTATTCCTTCTCACCTTTTTCAAATTTTCATTTTCTTTTTCCTTTTAAAACAAAAAGAAATTGATTTGAGAGAAAAGAAAGAGGTATGGTGTGCATTTAATGAGGTATGGTGAGCATTTATTGAAGCATCTCTCTCTTTCTTCTCTTGTTCCCTCTCTTTTCTTCTCCTTTTCTTTTCTCTTGCTGAAATCTCTACAGAGCAGCAGCTCCAGCAGCAACAATACCCCATTTTCATCACCTTGTTCTTGATCTTTCACTTCTCTTTTGAATCTTGTTCAAAACCTACACAAGAACCACTCATTCTTGCATTCAAAACATTAGAAAAATGGCTTTTGGGGGGAGTTTGGAGGCAAGTCTGCACACCTGAGGAAAGTAATGGAAATTTTGGTTTTCCTAAGGCTTTTGGGAGGTTCGCAGGAGAGTGAGACGGACGCTGCGAAGAAGGGGAAACAAGGCCTCGGCTACACTTAGCGCGTGACTACGGTGAGTAGATTTAACATCTACGGGGATATCGCCCCCATGGCGTTCTACGTCAGGGCTGATAGAATCTTATAGATACATATTTCATTTACCTACATGGCTACTGTTAGTTGCATACCGCATTCCCAGCCATATGTATATAAACTTAGGATTGATAGAACACAGCACCATTACTAACGGTTTATCTCGCACGAGCACTAATCTGCATGTTACACCCACACCGTTAGTAATTGCCATGACACCCACTGTAGAATTGCCGTGATCATTGTACTGTAGTTATTTTCACATATGATTTGATTTGATTTTCATAGAATTTGGGAGCCGCATGATGCCTTTGAAAAACTGAAACTATTTTAAAAAGCGGTTTCACCCTTTCACTTATAGTATGACTTGAGATACATATCACATCGCATTGACTTATTCATTTGTTTTGGATTTCATGTGATTTCCGGTTTTGAGGACCGTGGGATTATTTAAGAAATTATGCACTATTTAAAAACCCGGTTCCTCACGATATGATATTTTGGTGCGTCCACCACGCGTTTTCTCGGTGCTGAGACGTGTGTTTGAAACCCGATTCGAGGAGTTTTGATGACCGTTTGCGGGTTCGTGGTGGACCCGATATGGCTCCCCTCGGCAAGATGATCGATGGACTTTGCCGATTGAGCCTGGAGGTGGGCGAGTACCTACCGGTGATTAGTTGGACCTGGCGGTTATCCGGAGGGTACTGACCAGAGTCAAGAGATAGATGCGGGATGATCCGTACTGCCGGGGCCGAGGGCCGATACCGCAGACGGAGCCCGTAGGCTGATCCGAACTTACGGAGCCCGATATATGAGAATTTGCGTGTCGATGCTGGACACGAGTATTTTATGATATTTTGAGTGCCGATGATGGGCACTCGTGATTCTCAGATATTTACAGGATTTGAGGGCCGAGGAGAGTGCCGGCGCCTGAGTTTATTTGGGATTTGGGAGCAGTGTTGGGCACCGATTAATTTCCATGATTGATATTCCGTGTAGATGTTTATATTTCCCATGCTCAGTATTCATTATTGTATCTCATCCTGTAGTTATATTTACCTGATAGAGCACTTGCATGATTTTTGCACATACTGCTTATCGCGTATTGATATTATCTGCTGGCATATGATAAAGTAGCGCAGTACGTGCATGCTCACGATTACCTTTATATGTTATCTCTATTCACGAGTTGGCAACTCACCCCTGTTGTGCCACAGTATTTGCAGGTTTCCCATTGGTGTAGTCGCGGCAGGCTGTCTTTTTGCATCTTTTGGCTACAGATACCACTACAGTTGGTGCGAGAGATATTTTGCTATTAGGTGGGTTGTGGTATCTGGTTACTTTTATTGTAAACACTTTTGTATCTAGTATTCTCCATCTACCATATATGTACTGGACTTAGAGACAGTGTGAGGACGATGATGTATATTTTTATATTCTGGTGTCGAGCACGTGGGAGCCGACTATTTATATATGCAGTTTATTATTCTGTGATGTTTACATATTGCTCATTCTTCGCTACGGCGTCGTATATTACTCTTGTGGTGATGGTTTCCGTCGTTGGGCGTGATTGCTCCCGTTTGGGGATGCTTTGTTTCATTATATCTCATTTTCACTTATATCCTGTTTTATACCCGATTTCGGGGTTACTTTTACAATGGAAATGCTGCCAAAATTATTTAAATGATGACGTAGCTTTAAAAGAATTTATTGAACTATTTAAGGTTTTCTAAATGTCTTAATTAAATGTTTTCAGCACTCGCTATTTTTAGATGGTTTTGATTTCTGGGTTCGGCTTACTTAGTCGCGTTACGCCTGTAGACGTTGCGTGGTTAAGTGCCGGTCATGAGTCGAAACATTCGGGTCGTGACACCTATTGAATTGGATTCCAATCAAATCAGTGCCTACCACTCCATATGAGATATGGTGTGGAAAGAGCCCATCTCTTAAGTAAGTTAAGATTTGGGATTGTCCGGCCTATATCAAAAGAAAAATCTGGACAAGATCGAGGCAAGGACAGTTCTATAGAACTGAAAAAAGTTCCAGCTATACAAACTACAACTGATGATTTGGTAGAGCCAAAGGGTTCAATAGTCCCCGACGAACCTCAGTCTCTCCGCTGATCTAGCAGGGTTCCTCATCCGCCTAAGAGATACTTCGGTTTCTCGATGACAGTGGGAGCGAGGATTGCATCATGAGATGATGACCCAACTAGTTTCGAGAAGACCATCGAGAGTGAGGACGCTGTAAGAATGGCTGGATGCTTAGCGATCTGAGATGGAATCCATGAACACCAACAAAGTATGGACTTTGGATGCTATATCTGAAGGGTTAAATCTCCATCAGGAGCATGTATATCTTAAGAAGATTACTTGGTGTAGATGGAAAAGTTGAGACTTTCAAAGCTAGACTTGTTAAAGGTTTTCGTCATCGACCAGGCGTGGATAATGATGAAACCTTTTCCAGTGGCTATGCTTAAGTCCATCCGGATCCTACTTGCCATTGCTGCATACCATGACCGCGATATCTGGTGGTTGGGTGTCATGACTGCTTTTCTAAATATTGATTTAGAAGAGAGCGTCTATAAGTACACAGCCAGAGGGCTTCGTAGACAGTTGGAGCAGTGAAAATATGTGCAAGTTGTTTTACACGATAAAGCAGGCATCGCGGAGTTAGAACATTTGTCTTGATGTGGTAGTCAAAGTGTTTGACTTCATCAAAATGGTAGATGAACCTTGTACGTACAAAAAGGTAGTAGAGAGTAAGGTGGTCATCCTCGTATTGTACGTGGACAACATACTCTTGATAGGAAAAGAGTTTCCTATGCTACGCACGGTCAATCTCCTCTTATCACAAGGATTCTCCAAATAGGATAAAGATGATACCTCCTAAATCCTGGGTTTTGGATCTATGAGATAGATCTAAATGGATGTTAAGATTCTCACTGGGTATAGTGAGATGGTATCAATCGATCCTGGGTGGTAAGGTTGACTGAATGTCAGTCACAGGCATTGTCTTTACCCTCAGTAGAGGGACGGTATGTTGGAAGAGTTCCAAGCTAGATACCGTGGCAAACTAGACGATAAAGGCTGGTGACATCGCTATCAAAAATACTACCAAAGAGGAAGTTTGGGTGTATATTAGTTCATGAGATGAACTAGGTTCCTACCATTGTATGACAATGGTGTTGAGGCTTTGGCCCAGGAACCACGGTCCCATCAGTGACCCAGACATATTCTAAGGCAGTATCACCTGATCGTGGAGATAGTTGATCTCCAGGGTGATCGAGGTTAGGAGAGTAGACTCAGAGGACAACACGGCGGATCCACTCACAAAGGCCTTTTCCCAGAGAGAGACTTTTATGGGATGGTTGAGTATGAGATACTGCAACCACTGCTACAGATGGCCCTAGTGCAAGTGGGAGACTGTTAGTTATATGTATGCCCTAGAGGCCATTACTGTACATGAGATGTATATTGTAGTGGATGCTGGGACATATATAGGGAGGACTTTCTTGCTCTACATGATAGTACGCTATCTGGTTGCTCTTTATCTTAACATGTATACTTATTGTCTCTCTGTTACATGTTGATAAAGCCCTTAGGATGTGTACTCGACTTCCAGGAATATGATGCAGATCATACTAGTGGGGCCTGGGTAGTCCATGAGTACATCCTTCAATGTTCCTAGTCGTGGGAATATCGAGACGGGGCATCGATATTCCAAAGCAGACTAGCGTATATCTTCTCGACCCATGTGATGGGCGATGGATGATCCCATATCCATTGGTCTTTGACATCAGAGATGGTATGCGGGTGCTCAGTGGAGACTGGGTACACTGAACGAACTCGCCGAGAACTCCCAGATGGTATTATACCTCACGTCAGATGGCAGTTCTCTGGTGACACTGGTACAGCTTAGTCTGTTGACCCGAGATCGTCATAGAGTCTTGTGTGTCTCCAACTGTGCTTTGATTTCTACCCTACCACGGCTCTACTGAGTCGTGCAAACAAGTGGATTTTGGGTACAGTCCCAATTCACATGGAGGCAATGAGCGATAGGAGGGGATTCGTCTCTCCCGGTATTAGGGGTTGATGTTGCGCTATGCTCGACTGGCCATAACTGGAAATCACTGGCCAGGGTTGCAGTGATTTACTGCTAAGAGTTATCAATAGTTTCACGCTTGTTATGGACCTTACATCGGCATGACTTATCAAGCTACTGGGGTCCGACGTTTACCACCCCTAGGCAAGATATGCGACATATCAAACGAACAGACCGGACTGTGCGGTAAGTGTTACTGATTGGATTCGTAAGAGTGTGAGCAGGCATGCTCGTTGATCTTCTGATCTCTCAATACCCGGGTGGCCGTTACGTTTAGCAGACCGCTTGCGGCTTGTAGGTGATTGATATGATCACCACCTACTGCCGGCGTATTGACAAGTCTTTAGAGTCCTACACAGAGGTTTCCTAGCTCAAGCGAAACGAAATAGGAGCGCATATGAGATATGTGCGGGACCAAGAATAATGCCAGTATGTGATACTGTATTTTATTCTCGCGATTTGTATCATCGGACGGTTATATGAGATATAGCCGGGTTACCGAATCAAGTGTCGATTCGATATATTGATACACTAGATATTAGTCGGTTATATGTGATATGACCGGATCATTAAATCAAGTGTTGATTTAATGATTTAATGTATAATTATATATATGATATATTACTTTACATTAACTAGTATTGGTTCACTTAAGATTGATTTTCTCACTTGATGTGCACAAGTTGTATATGTGATATATGTTGTGCACTAGTTTGTATCATGATTGATGATACAAGCAAACTTGGGTGTGTGTATGACTTCCACCATATTTAAGATAATGGTTTGGGTTTTTATTCATTTTGGTAAAACAAAATGGTGGTTTTCTTTGTGTTGGCTTGAAGCTTCATGAAGCTTTTAAGCATCTTTGACAAAGTCCACTCATTTTGTTTTGCATAAGATTTTCATTAACCAAACCATTACCTCAAACTGTGGTTTAGTCTCTACAAAGGTAAACCCACCCATGGTTGCATTATGATAGACTTCACTTGATTATTCTTTTTACATAATTCATTTTATTCTTATTCTTTTCTTTCTTCTTCTTCTTCTTCAAGAAGAAGAAAAGCTTACTAGATTTTTTTAAGTGAAGAAATAGAGTGAGAAATCCAAATCCAAAGTGAACCCACTTCCTATTTCATCATCCTCTACTATATGCCATTTAGTTTAGGGTGTTCTCTTCACAAAGTTCATGACCTAGTGAATATGGAGCTTGAGTTTGAGTCTCCTAGACGTAGATCATCTTCGGCCTCGAAGTCAACGACCTAGCCCGCTCATTTCCCAGAGAAAACCATCACTAGAGTCCGGGATTTCGATGATCGCAATGAAGGGACGTCAACACAGAGCTTTAGAAGTGAAGGACCGGATCTACAAAGGTTGTAATCCTTTTCACTTAGTGTTAAAGTGTTTAACTTGCTAGTTTTCGCATAATCTCTAGTATACGATCTTGGTTAGGGTTGTTCGGCACGGCTAAATTTTTGAATCGGGCATGGTAGATGCCTTGTAGAGCCTTGTTAGAGTTCCTAGGAACCCTACAATACTTTACGATACCTTTATGTTTACACATATATCTGTCTATAGCTACATGTTTACCTTTATTTGATGTTATATAGACATGGAGAAATTAGGAACCGCATGATATACATTTTAACTTGTTGCAGTTATATAGCGGCTTTCCTTTATATGATTACATTACAGTTTTCTGTTGCATATATTATATTCATGGATTTTCGCATTGAGATATGGATTTTTCATGATGTTTTCTGGATTTGAGGACCGTGGTAGTTTCATGAAATTATGCATTATTTGAAAAACCCGGTTTCTCTTGATATGATATTTCAGAATACACCATGAGTTTTATCGGTTCTGATATATATACCCCATGCAAGGAGGAGTCATGGGCCGTATGAAGGTACATGGTGGGGCCCGAAGGTACCCCGGGGCAAGAAAGGGATTTTGATGTAACATGCCGATGAGGCCTGACAGGGGAACAATACCTACCGGTGACTGTACCTATGACTCGGCGGTTATCCTGGGGATACCGACGTGAGTCATGTACGTATGGATACATCGAGAGGCGACGGTCAGAGCTAGGCACTCGAGCTTTCGGTATAGCGTATGATACATACCTATCAGGGTGCCAGTCGTGGTGACAGCAGCTGATAGATCAGCCTTTATGTGTCGAAGCTTGGCACAGGTTTTCATGATATTTTTACTCCTAAGTATATACAACAGTGGAATGGGACGCTGTTATATATGCATATATATATATATATTACTGGAATGGGACGCTAATATATATATATATATATATATATATATATATAATTACAATGGAGATGCTGCCAAAATTTTTAAGAAAATAAAGTTGGACTTTTAAAGAATTTGGGTTGAGATTTCAATGGTTTTAAAAATGCTTACTACTTTTGATGGTTTAGATTGCTGGGTTTTCGGCCTACTTAAATTGCGTTACGCCTGTAGACGTTGCGTAGTTTATGGGCCGTCACGTGCCAATTTCGGGTCATGATATTACCGCGCTTGGAATATTCTATACTAAATCTCTTTAGTACGGTCTCTATGTACCTGGACTGGGAAAGTCTCAATAATCTCTTGGATCTACCACTGTAGATCTTGATCCCCAGAATGTACGAGGCATCACCCAGGTCCTTCATGGAGAATCGTTGTGATAAGAATAGCTTGACCGATTGTATCATAGGAATATCATTTCCTATCAAAAGAATATCGTCCACATACAAGACTAGGAATACGACAGTTCGTCCTACAATCTTCTTATAAATACATGGCTCATCCTCGTTCTTGATGAAGTCGAATTCCTTGACAGTTTCATCAAAACAGATGTTCCAGCTCCACGATGCTTGGTTCAATTCATAAATGGATTTGAGCAACTTGCACACCTTCCCACTGGTCCTACTGTCTACAAAACCTTCTGGTTGATCCATATAAACGCACTCTTCCAAACTTCCATTTAGAAAAGCCGTTTTTACGTCCATTTGCCAGATCTCACAGTCATGGAAGGAAGCAACGACAAGTAGGATCCGAATGGATTTGAGCATAGCCACAGGAGAAAAAGTTTCGTCATAGTCCACTCCTGGTCTTTGAAGAAAACCTTTTGCAACGAGTCTAGCCTTATAGGTTTCCACTGCCTATCCACACCAAATTTCCTTTTGTAGATCCATTTGCATCCAACGGGTTTTACCCCAGGTGGAGCAATATCTAAGGTCCACACTTTATTGGTGTACAAAAACTCCATTTCGGATCGCATAGCATCCAGCCACTTATCAGAGTCCTTACTGATAATGGCCTGCCAGAAACTAATAGGATCATCTTCTTCCAAGATGCAATCCTCACGATCCCCATCTATGAGAAAACCGTAGATCTGCGAAGTGTCTAAGGTTCGTCTGGGGTTACTGAATCTAGTAGTTCTACCAAATCTTCAGATACATTTTGTGGTTCAGAAATTTCTTCCAGTTCTACCGTACTCTTACTAACTTCTTTTGTAAGAAGTTCCTTTTCTAGAAAGATGGCGTGGCGAGATACAAACACCTTCTGTTCCTCAGTGTGGTAGAACAAATATCCTAGTGAATCCTTAGGATATCCCATAAATTTACATAGAACTAATCGTGCCTGAAGTTTTTCCGGTTTCTGTGTTTTCACATAGGCCGGACAACCCCATATCTTAAATCGCTTAAGATATGGATTCCGTCCATTCCATATTTCATATTGAGTCATAGGCACAGATTTGGATGGAAAGTAATTTAGTAAGTATGTTGCTTTCTGAAGCGCATATCCCTAAAATGAAAGAGGCAACTCAGCACTACTCATCATGAGCGAACCATACACCAAAAGTGTATGATTCCTCCACTCCGATATACCGTTATGTTATGGTGTATAAGGAGGAGTAAGCTGAGAGAGAATACTATTCTCTTTTAGAAAGTCACAGAATTTTGTACTTAAGTACTCTCCTCCTCTATCAGAACAGAGAATCTTGATACTTTTGCCAATCTGGTTCTCTACTTCGTTTCTAAATTCTTTGAATTCTCAAAAGCTTCAAATTTGTGTTTCAAAAGATACACATATCCGAACCTAGAGAGATCGTCAGTGAATGTGATGAAGTATGAGAACCCACCCCTTGCATGTATAGACATTGAACCACATACATCACTGTGTATGAGTCCCAAGAGCTCTGCTGCTCTTTCTCCATGTCCGGTGAACGGAGATTTGGTCATCTTTCCTTTGAGACAAGAATGACAATTTTCATAAGATGAAAATTCGAACGTATTCAAATATCCATTTTTATGCAACTTACTTAGTCTTTTCTCTCCAATATGACTAAGTCTATAATGCCGCAAGTAGGATTCGTTCATTTCTGGACTCTTCCTCTTGCATGTGTTTTGTACGTTGAAAACTGTGTTTTAATTTAGAACATAGATACCATTACACAGTGTACCTTCTGCAACCAGTAGCTGATTAAGGTAAATGTTCATGATATTTCTATCAAGAACAAACTTATATCCATATTTATCAGGTAAAGAAACTGATATGATATTACAAACCATGGAAGGTACATAGTAGCAATTGTTCAAAATCATGGTGTTGCCATTTGGCAACACAAGATGATATTCACCGACGGCTGCAGCATCAACTTGTGCTCTGTTTCCTACTCTGAGGGACATATCACCAGGTCTAACCATCCTATTTTTTCTCAGTCCCTGCAATAAATTACAGATATGCGATCCTGATCCGGTATCTAGTACCTAGGAATTAAGACTGACCGAAAAACGGTTCTCAATAACAAGAACACCTGAAGAAGATGCAATAGAGTGCTTCTTCTTCGTTGGGGTCATCAAGGAATTCATGCAATTCTCTTTCCCTTGCTCATATTCATGACGGCTGTCATAGTTTAGAGCCGAACCGACGTTCCCCAGCCCCGAATAAGAATTCGAATCGGTCAAGCGATACATTTTACTATCGTGATTAGGGAATGAAATGGTTGCTACCTGGAGAGAGAGAAAAGAAAACACTTAGCGTGCGCTCTTGCAAGATTAAATTGGTTATTAATTTATCTAATCAGGATGGCTCCCACTGTTTTCTCAAAATCTTCTTCAAACCCTAAAAGAAGAACTATTCAGGGTAATCGCACTCACAATACTTGATTAACCTTTCAGTCAGGCTAGTTTCACTACTTTGAGGGAGGTTTTCCAACACTTTTGCGAAGTTCTTTAATTATATAACCTATTTTCCCTGGAAGCGTAGCCCCGCTAACACTGTTCTAGACACCTACTTGGTTTATAACATTGATTGTTAAGTGAAATAATCTCCCGAGAGTAATCCTACTCATCAGTGGGATCGGGATCCAACTATCATTATGTGATGACCTAGATGGAATCCACTCTAGTCACCACACTCCAGAAGGCATGCAAAATCTGGAAGTTTATTGTATGTTTGAAACTCCCGATGTGGTTTTGCCCCTAGGACCCTAGTGACCTTGACGGGGTCAACAAATCAAAGAATCCTGGTCAAGTTCAACCCAACATTATCTTGATTGCATTAAACCCACCCGCATAACCCTTGACGGAGTCAACAAGGTTATATGATTGTCCTAACCAATCGTAATTAATGCAACAAACGAGCACCACTCATCTACCGTACACTACGCCTTGACGGAGTCAACAAATGCAGCATGAATACTAAGTACTACTCATAGGAAATGACGAAGGCTACGGCTGGGTTTTTGGCGAAAACCCCTTTAACGTAATGAACTTGATATCCTTGAAGGAACCTGAGCAGTTTTGAAAAGGAGTGGTTTAGGCTCCGCTTTTGAAAACTTCTGGATTTGAAGAAAACCGAGTAATCTACAGTATAGACTTTTGCTCAAGAGATCACTCCCGGCGAAGGGATCTCAGCTCTTGCCTCCTGGAATGAAGTGTTGGATATTCACAACCCAACACCACTATGCAAAGCGAAAGAATACAACTGTAGTTTTTCGAAATTTGTTCCAACAACATCATTTTACGTTTCTTTTCTTGCATTAATCAAAATCAATGCGGTCCCATCAATTAACCCTATCACACCAGAAAAAAAAAATACAATGTACGTATATATCATCCGCATTCGCCACTAGGCCCTGTCATCACCCATTAGGTTACTTAACTAACGACAGAGCGGGGGCTAGACTAGCGCGGGTGCAAAACATATACAACATCTACTTGTATATATAAATATATATAACATTCGTCCCAGGCATGATAGTAAGCAACATCATAGAATCTCAACCAACAATACAGAATGGTGGATTATCTTGGAGCCCTGGGTTTCATTTGAGCCGCAAATGAGACCCGACGTTCCCGATCGTGTGGATAGCCTGTGCAATAAAAACCTGGACCCCTACGAGCGCGGTAAGTTACCCGCAAATCCCAGAAGTGAGGCAACCCCAATCAATAAAGTGAATAGACCACCCAGCACTCCACGGAATCCGGTAACTTGAGCGCCCCTCCTTAGGTCAACCTATACCCCCTACGAATGCGGAGAATGGCCCGCCAATTCTAGAATGAAGCCCTCTCCGTCCCAACGCCATGAGATGCAGGCTTGTTGCTTTCTAGAACTCGGCTATTCGTGCACTCTACCATGGGGTAATCCTAGTACAAAGATGAATAAATAATATGTATAATGGTGGCATCGACCTCAACCCGGTCGTGCCCTAAACAAATAATATACAACCCGGAAAAGACGGCAGTCCACATGTCGGACGCTTGCCCCGCAATATCAAATATACAAATGAATCTTAACTGTACTATAAACATTGCACCACAAGCTATCCACCACGACAATCCAACCACAACCACAACACAACACAGAACATCAATGTGAATGTCATGTTCGCAAACCCGTCTAAAAATGCACATAGCAGTTAGACGAGTTATACCGCTCTAATGACATTCACGGTCCCAGATAGTAATGTATGCACTGAAACCTAACGCATTTAAAATTTCGATCGACAAAAACATTTCCGTATTGGCCCCAAGTTCAATCCAGTACTCATACAAACGAGGGCCAGAAATTAAAAATTCTAGAAATCATATTTCCCCATATTAAAACTCCACAGGAAATTTTGTGCGCAGAGGACTCAATGTAGCCGCGCAACCGCAGCAAACAAGCCTGTTAAGCCGCAGTTCCGCAGCCATATTAGGGATTTAGGCGCCCAAATTTCTTATAGAATCCTAAAAAACCCTGCTCGTATTTTTAAGCAACTTGAAATAATTTTATAAACACTTTAAAAATTTGATAGAAACATGAAAATGGAAATTGTGATTCAGGGAAGTTATGTCGATCGATCTTTTAAGAAAGTTAGAACTAGCTAGTTTAGGTTTTATAGGTTGGCACTGATACCATTAAAGGTTATGCTAACGCCCTGGCTATCACCCGTGGCCGTTTGCGGAACAAAAATTTTCAAACGATTCAAAACTGGCGCTAGAATAACCCTATTTCGGATCTTACCATAAACCTAACTAGCAACAAAAGGAGTTCTATCTACTATGATAGAAATTATACCTAAATAACCAAGTCCTTCGGGTCTTCACGCTGTCCTCCTCTTCGTCATATGCTCCAAGGATCGTAACGGATCGATACTTCCTCGTTGGCCTTCTCGAATCAAGGATGATCCACCCGAGAGTCTATAGATCGAGCTCCTACCGTAAATCTGATATAACTAGTGCATCTAGTTTGCTAAACCAGATGACCTAGATGATGTAGAGAGTGTAGATAGATTGGTATGTCTCTTATAGTCTTAGGTTTCTCAACACATGAGACATGAAAGGCTAGAGGTAGAAGAAGGTGTGCTTAAGGAAAGGATGGTGAAGAGTTAGCATAGAATGGAGAGTGTACTTCCTTGTGAATAATGAATCATCTAATAATACAATAAGAATAATCTTATCACAAAATCAAGCATGGTTCATTATTCATTTGGTGAGTCGGGGCATAAAATACCACCATGTGTCACCGAAAGTCATGATCCATATTATGCAAACCTCCACCTCATTTCCTCCACCTCATAATGTATTAAACATTTAACCTAAAATGGTTAATACAAATATGATGTGTCACCTTCTAGAAACAATCTTAAGCAAATTACAAGAATGCCCATCATCCGTATATATACACCCGTATCCGTATTCCGAAAAATACGAATACAAAAGAGAAGAAAATAAACCATCAATATAATACTAGGATCCGGCTTAAACCAAAACCCACTAGTATTATCAATCCGAATCATCATCCGTGCACAAGTACACGTATGTGATCGAACCCTGTCGTAAAACCATACGACCTATTCATCTTTCGCCCGATGCAGAAAAACCCTCTGTGTGGGACTCTAAAGACTCGACACTACGCTGGCAGTAGGTTTAACCACAAGCCGTCAGCAGTACTAGCTGCATGTAACGGCAACCCAGGTATATGTCGATAAGAAGGCCGATGAGCAAACTCATCCGGACTCTATCTGTGACAATCTCCGTACAGTCCGGTCTCTTCATCTAAGAGTAACGCATACCGGGTCTAGCGGGTGGTAAACATCAGACCTTAAAAATCTGATAATTCGTGCTGATGTGGATCAGGACCAATCCGGAAAACTAATGATCAACCTATCAGTAAACCCCAACTGCCTTGGCCAAGGTCTTATTGTCCTGACCAATCGAACACAGTGCGATATTTACTCCCAATACCGGGAGAGATGATTCCCCAATAATCGCTCACTGCCTCCATGTGGCCTGGAACTGTACCCTACCAAAACCTGTTTGCATGACTCAGTAGAGCTGTAATAAGGTAGTGATCAAAGCAAAGTGGGAACTTACACGAGACAAATGACGATCCCAGGTCCGAAGACTAACCTGTACACATATCACCTGAGAACTTCCATCTGACGATAGGTATTGTACCATCTGGAAGTTCTCCTCGAGTCCGTCCAGTGTACTTACACCCAGTGAGCACATGTACATGATCTTAGGTGCATCATACCAATGGCTGCGGTACCAATCATCGCCCATCGTCGGGGTCTAGAAACGTATACACTAGTCTACTCTGGAGTATTAATGCCTAGTCTCGACGCAACTAGGGACCATTTAAGGATGTGCTTATGGACTACCCTGCCCCTATAAGTATAATCGCCATCACAACGCAGGTAGTCAAGCAATATCCTACGGTCTTTATAAACATGCAACCGCTATATGTAATACCGAGTATAACATATGCCATGTTAAGATAAAGACAAACCATAATAGTATACTACAATATCAAGTCTTTATCGATATGTGCAAGAAGGATAAAGCATCAATAAAAACAAATACACATATCTTGATAAAGACAACTGAAATAATATACTATATAACTGAGCAAGAATGTCCTGTACATATATATACCTTGTTAGTTATATATATGCCATAGTGGCCATTACTGTACATGGAATGTATACTGTAGTTGATGCTTGGACATATATAGAGAGGACTTTCTTGCTCGATATGATAGTATGCTATCTGATTGCTCTTTGTCTTAACATGTTGACTTGTATACGTGATGTTGTCTTGCTCTCACATGTTGATAAAGCCCTTAGGATGTGTACTTGACTACCAGAACTATGATGGAGATCATACTAGTGGGGCCAAGGGTAGTCCACAAGTACACCCTATAATTGTTCCTAGTCGTGGGAGTATCGAGACAAGGCATCGATACTCCAGAGTAGACTAGCGTATAAGGTTCTCGACCCATGTAATGAGCGAAGGATGATCCCATATCCATTGGTGTTTGACATCAGAGAAGGTATACGGGTGCTCATTGGAGACTGGGTACACTGAACGGACTCGTCGAGAACTCCTAGCTGGTATTATACATATCGTTGGATAGCAGTTCTCTGGCGACACTGGTACAGGTTAGGCTGTAGACCCGAGATCGTCATAGAGTCTTGTGTGATTCCCACTGTGCTTTGATTTCCACCATACCAAGCTCAAGAGATCGTGCAAAAAGGTGGTTTCTGGGTATAGTCCCGAGTCATATGGAGGCAATGAGCGATAAGAGAGGTTTCGTCTCTCCCGGTATTGGGAGTTGATGTTGCGCTATGCTCGATTGGCCATAACAGGAAATCCCTGGCCAGGGTTGCTGAGATCTACCGGTAAGTGTTATCAGTAGTTTCTCGAACCGTTATGGACCTTACATCGGCATGACCTATCAAGTTACCGGGGTCCGACGTTTACCACCCCTAGATGAGATATGCGACATATCAGACGAAGAGACCGGATTGTTGTAATTGTACGGTAGCGCCCCGACCGTCTGTCTGAGACCAAAATGCGGAAACGAAAACTTATTCCAAACTTGAAACTGGCGCTATCGTATACTTTAAATCCGGATCGAACCATTAGCCTACAACTTGCAGCTAGAGAAAGGGTTGGACAAGCTATACCGATCGATCCGTGTCCTTCGGTCTTAGCCACCATCCCAAGCTCCTCGTGGCATCTCCGGTCTCCGGTCTTCTCGTCGGAAAGGGCACCACATCTTCGAGTTTTTTTACGGCTCCCGCTTCGTCCGAAGCAACTCGGGCACGAAGTTCGCTAGCCGACGTGTCCAAGGCGATGTAGAGAATGTGTGTGACAACTTTGTCTCTTGCATCCATTGCATGGATGGAGGTTAGAGATGATGCCATTAATGGAGGTTGTGAGCTAGAGAAAGAAGAAGAAGAGGAGCCATTTTCTTTCTTTTGTTATGCTATCAAAAATGAGAGTGAGATGAAAAATACAAGACCAAAAACATATCATGGCAGCCCCTCTCTCTCTTCTTATCATATCAAGACTTAAATCCATCAAAAAATGTGACACATGCACAAAGAAAGAGACCATGAGTCATCACTTGTGCATGTGTCACAATTAAGGCTTCTAATGATGATTTCTATCTCATAATTTCCATATGTAAATATTAACCCAAATGTTTACAAAAACAAAAAGATACGGAAACATCTAAAGTAAACTCGTGACGGATCGCAAGGATACCCCTCACCTGTATATACATACCTGCATCCGCATTCCGACCGAATGTGAATGCGATGAGACTAAAGTAATCCAACAAATCTAATACTAGGATCCGGCTTAAACCAAAGCCCACTAGTATGATCTGTCCGATCATGATCCGTGCACTACCGCACGTATAAGATCGGACCCTGCCATATATCATACGACCTCTACAACGTTTTGCCCGAAACTTGAAAACTGTCTGTCGGGGACTCTAAAGACTCGTCAATACTTTGGTTGTGGATTTAACCACTAGCACGTCAGAGGTACTAGCCGTACATAACGGGCAACCAGGTATTGACCAAAAGGGAGGACGATGAGAGAACTCATCCTGACACCCTACTGAGCCTGTCGGTGACAATATCCGTAAAGTACGGTTCGTTCGTCTATGAGCATCGCATGGCGGGCCTAGGAGGTTGGTAAAAGTCAGACCCCTAAAAGCGGTACAAGTCGTGTCGAAGTGTAGCCCAGAACACCCTGAGATACTACTGGAATACCTACCGGTAAATCTCCTGCCTTGGCCAAGGACTTCGTGTAATGGCTCTCCTAGACACAGCGCGATCCCACCCCCAATACCGGGAGAGAGAAACCCCTGCCGATCCGCTCATTGCCTCCATGTGGCTCGGTACTGTACCGAACTAAAAACTGTTTGCACGACTCCTTTGAGCCATGGTAGGGTAGTAATCAAAGCACAGTAGGAACCCACATGAGAGAAATGACAATCTCAATTCGATGAACTAACCTGTACACATGTCACCAGGGAACTGCTATCTGACGTCAAGTATAATACCAACTAGCATGTTCCCGGCGAGTCCTGTCCGGTGTACTCATAACCCAATGAGCACCTGTATACATCTTAGGTGAACCAACTGACACTAATGGCTTATGAGACCGGCCACCGCCCCTCGTCGGGGTCTCGACTGTAGACACTAGTCTACTAATGGAGTGTCGATGCTCAGTCTCGTAACTCCCACGACTAGGGACCTTTTATGGAAGTGCTTATAGACCCCAGCTCCTACGTATATGATCGCCATCATACTGCTGGCCGTCAAGCAAGAATCCTAAGGGCTCTATCAACGTGTAATAGTGACCTGTAAGGTCACCTAAAGCAGTACACGATGATAAAGATAAACCAGATAACATACTATCATCTTGAATAAG
This sequence comes from Agapanthus africanus, assembly GCA_030015575.1. Lineage (NCBI taxonomy): Eukaryota > Viridiplantae > Streptophyta > Magnoliopsida > Asparagales > Amaryllidaceae > Agapanthus > Agapanthus africanus. The sequence continues at coordinate 64,586,911 of JASDDO010000029.1, forward strand.
ACTGTACTACCGGCATAGGTCCTCCCTCAATCATTGCAATCGCGTGCCTGCGATCAAATAATTGACTCTGAAGGCACTATATCCAATGATCTCCCACTTGCACTCAAGGCTAATTATTGCGATGTCGCATACTCACTGCCCGTATGATACCGAGCACCCAACTCCTCTACTAATCAGTCTCATAAAGCCCGTTTGCGAAACTATTGCGTTCTAAGAATAGCCTCAGTGAGTGGATCCGCCCTGATGTTTCTTTCTATGTCTCTCTTTATCTCAAGTTCACGGAGAAAACCATCTTCCGAAATGAGCAATACCTGTCTTAGAATATGTCTGGATATCTGATGGGACCTAGTTCATAAATGAACTCCAAATCCAAACTTCTTAGACTGTATCGTCAACTGAATCTAATCAGTATCCTGCGCCAAGCCTCCCTCAGTATCCGCTTGGACCTCCTGTCCAAACAACTTCCCCTCGTCAGAGGAAAAACTATAACTCTGACAGTCACTATGTCATCCAGGTCACCTTGGAAGCCTGGAATGATATCCGTCTTCCGAAAGAGGCTGTTGTTATCATATCCCTAGAACATCCACTTATGTTCTAAAACTGCTTCCTAATGTTTCTCCACGATAAGATTAATATCAACTTATTGCATCTAGTGCAAAAAACAACGTCTGGTGTGGTACTTGGCATCTCATGATTGACTCAATTGCATAAGTAAGTGATCTGCCAATCATGCACGTTCCTCTCCCCTTTAGTCTGTAAGACACCTTTAGAGAGGGTGACACCATCACCTGCAGGTACACTACCGTGCCAGGAGTCGTCTATTCTAAAAAACCTTTAGAATGCTGTCTAAGTAAATAGATTGGGGCACTTCCCAAATCTAGATTTAAAACCATAGATCTAGTAACCAGAATGTCTGATATTATATCTATATCCTATGTGGAGAAACCATTGTGTGACAACCAAAGTATAACCGATCGTAGTATAGGAATTTCACTTCCTACTCTGTGTATGTCATCCAAATACCAGGACATCACACCCTACTACCTTCTTAACAGATCCATCCCCTATTCTGATGAAGTCAAACCTATGACTGTCACATCAGAAATAGATGATCTATCTCCGCTATATCTGCTTTTGTCTATAAATAGACATAAGCCAGTTGTCCACTATGCTTCCGCTGCTCCCACTGACTACGACAACCTTCTGGCAGAATAATATACACGTGCACTTCTAAAGCCAGTTCAGAACAATGCTATACTCATCCTCCTGCCGGGTCTCATAGCCTGGAACAACAGTAGTGTCAAGTTTGGGTAAACAAGAACCTCCATGTCACCGTCCTTGAGCATACTGAAGTACCTCTCGAGTGCCTGAGGTTACCCACCATATCTTCGGAGTGGCTAATAGAGTGTCAAACCAGATTGAATCTTTAGGTTCTTATCAAATTTTCAGTAATCGTTTGCGGTTCTGGAATCACTTCCAGTTCTACCATACTCCCACTACTGTTTTCTGAAAAAAAATTCCATTTTACTAAAACTGTGGCGAGTCAAAAACAATATCACTATTGATCTTCCAGATGGTAGAAAGTCAACACTCGTCATAGCCCGGGTCAACCCACAAACAGCCATTACAGAAACGTGCCTTGAGTTATCCAGAGTCTGGTTTTAAGCATAAGACAGACAACTCCCCGTACCTTAACATTGTTAAGATATGAACTATTCTATATCCAATATAGAAACAGAGGCACTGATTTAATTGGAACCAGATTCAAATCATGCAGCTGTCTCCAGTGCATGTTAACTAAATGGAGAGAGGCCGATCAGCATTACTCAATTTAGGAATACATCCAGATATGAGTAACCTGAAAGAGAATCAAGTTCTCTTAATCATTACTATCAACTAAATACCATACACAAGTATCTACATCTTCGATCACCTTGAAGAATCCCGATACTTGTAATACCTGGTTCTCTACTTTATTCTTATACCTATAACTTCTCAAAACTTAGACCTTGCATTTCTACGAAACGCATGTCTAAGAACTAGAGAAATCATAAGTAAACAGAATATAGTACGAGTACCAACCCCTCTATCCTAATGGACACTGGACAACATACAATACTCTGTATAAGTCCCCTGAGTCTAATAACTCATTCCCTGTGTGTCGTAGGTTGAAAACTGTACTTATGGTTAAGAAGAATTACACCGTTGTTTGATGCTCCTTACCTAACCATCCTCTGATATAGGTAAATGTCATAGACATAATTTCAAAATGTTATATCTCACTTTATAAAAATAAACGTACAGATATATCAATTTGAAATTGGTGCATAACAACGGATATTCAAAACCAAATATTTGTCGCTCGGCAAACAACCCAGGCGATTTCTTCAAATATCACCAATTACAACGAATCCCGATATAAAGAGGATAATCACCCAATTCCCAATAACTTACTCCCACTCATCATCTGTAAAACCATACAGATGTGAGAATCAAACCTGGTAAATACATACCCTGGAGCAAGAACTAATTGGGAAATCAGTTTTCTTTTAACAGTACACAGTGAAACTGAAACATGTAAATCTTTCAAGGGGGTATCCGGGTATTCTTAGTAATGCCACTTCCATTATCAGATTCACAACTATAACCGTATGTTTCTTTGCCATCTCTCCAAATCCCTTTATATGTCTTTAGTCATTACCTTCTGTACACCCTTTTAGGCTAAATGGTTTTCTTCCTTCCCTACCGTTCGGCACCAGCCTATGGTTTGGAAGAAGACTATCCAATAAGCGTAATAGGTGTACTGTCCTAATCCTAGGAGTACTCGGAACTTGAGAGAATGTAAAAGGAAAAGACAACTGAATAGAACCTTATTCATATTTCTCCTGAACCAGAATCCATCCCCGAACTGGAACAAGTTCCTTCGAGTTCGTATATAACAATACGATGGAGTATCCAATAAACTGTGGATCTTCGTAGTGATACGGAGTGTTCTGGAGAAATACAAAGGTGATGTAGGATTGGCGAAGAAATACTTGGTTTGGTCATGAATAGCAGTCGCGATTTACTTTGCCCTCTCACTAATCCCTTTATTTGTCTTTACTTAATACCTTTTGTACACCTTTTAGGCTAAATGGTTTTCTTCATGCCCTACCTTTCAGCACCTGCCTATGGTTTGGATGAAGATTATCGAATTAGCGTAATAGGTGTACCGTCCTAATCCAAGGAGCACTCGCAACCTGAGAGAAGGTAAAAGGAAAAGACAACTGAATAGTCCTATTCATTTTCTCCAAAACAGGAAACCATCCTCGAATCTGGAACAAGTTTCTTCGAGTTCGTATATAACCATATGATGGTTTTATCCAATGGAAGTGGATGTTCGTAGTAATACGGGGTGTCGTGGAGAAAAGGGTAAAAGTGGGAGTGGCAATGGGGTATGCAACTCATACAATCCAAAAGCCAGTGTTTAAGAAGGTTCGGTTAACTTGGTCACTGAGTCATAGTCAAGGGTCGGGTCATGATCGCTCCCAAAGACAGAGAGATAAGAAACACTCAGCGTGCACTCTAAACTAGATCAGAATGGTTGTCAATTTATCCAATCAGGAAACCTCCTACTGTATCCTCAAATTCTCCTCTAAACCTCAATGAAGAATTATTCGGGATCACCAGAGGAGTAAACCAACTCATCAGTGGGAATCGGAATCCAACTATCATCGCATGATAACGTGATGGAATCCACTCACGATATCACACTCTAGAAGGTATGCGCATATCTGGCAAGTTTCAGTTTCTTTAGAAACTCCCGATATGTGCTTTTACCCCTAGGACCCAAGTGACCTTGACAGAGCCAACAAATCAAAGAGTCCTAGTCAAGTTCAACCTGTCATTATCTTGATTGCATTAATCCCACCCGTACGTGCCCTTGACGGAGTCAACATGGCCGCACGACTGTCCTAACCAATCGCATATCCATGCTATAAACAAGCACCACTTAGCTATCGTACACTACGCCTTGACGGAGTCAACAAACGCAGCACGAATACTAAGTACCACTTGTAAGAAATGACGGAGGGCTACGAATGGTTTTTGGCGAAAAACCCTTAACGTAATGAACTTGATATCGTTGAAGGAACCGGATAGCTTTTTATAAATATAGTGGTGAAAACCTTTGCTGAAGAGGTCACTTCCGGTGAAGGGATCTCGGCTCTTTCCCCGTAGAATGAGGTGCAGGATATTCCAACTGAATACCACGATGCAAAGCAAAAAGTAATCGACTATATTGAAGTTATTACCCTGACGCAAACTTCTGTCCAAGGGGTCACTCCCGGTGAAGGGAACTCAGCCCTTGCCTCGTCGACTGAGGTGCTGGATATTCATAACCGAATACCACTGTGCAAAACAAAAGAAAACGTCCTTGCAATAACAGCCTTTTTTTTAGAAAAAATTGTTCCAACAACATCAGAATAGGTTTGTTTAGCTTGCATTAATCCGAATCAATGCAGTCCCATCAATTAATCACACCACAAAAGAACGAAAATACGATGTACGTATATGCCATCCGCATTCGCCACTGGGTCCCGTCATCACCCGTTAGGTTACTTAACTAACAACAGAGCGGGGACTGGACTAGCGCGGGTGTCACGTTCGCAAATCCGTCTAAAAGGACTATAGCAATTAAACAAGATTTACCAATTAGATGACATTCACGGTCGCAAATATAATGTAAATAGTGTGAACTAACATATTTAAAATTTTCGATCGACAAAATTTCCTGAAGTGGGCCCCAAGTACAATACCCAATACTCAAAATAATCTGGGCCAAAAATAAAATTACCAGAAACCCCATTTCCAAGTCAGAAACCACTGTAGGAAAATTGGTGGACAGATGCTACAGTACGGCGGCGGAACCGCGGCCAAAACATGGGTATGGCCGTTGTTCCGCTCTGCTACAGTAGAATCAGTGAACCAATTTTTCTCAGATTTCTTAAAAAAGCCTGCTTGATTTTCTGTAATACTCAAAATAATTTTTTGACGACAAGAAAAATTAGACAGAAAGTTCAGTATTGGAAATGCAGTTTTTGAAAATTTCGTCTGATCGAAGTACTAAACACGTTAGAGTAAGCTAGTAAGGGTTAATGGCGTGGCTCTGATACTATGTAAGTGTACGGTAGCGCCCCGGCTGTCTGTCCGAGGCTAAAATGCGGAAAAGAAAACTTTTTCGAAACTTGAAACCGGCCCTATCGTATACTTTAAATCTGGATCGAACCATTAACCTACAACTAGCAACTAGAGAAAAGGTTGGAAAAGCTATACCGATCGATCCGTGTCCTTCGGTCTTGGCCACCATCCCAAGCTCCTCGCGGCATCTCCGGTCTCCGGTCTTCTCGTCGGAAAGGGCACCACATCTTCGAGTCTTTTTACGGGCTCCCACATCGTCCAAAGCAACTCGGGCACGAAGTTCGCTAGCCGACGTGTCCAAGGCGAGGTAAAGAATTTGTGTGACAACTTTGTCTCTTGCATCCATTATATGGATGGAGGTTAGAGATGATGCCATTAATGGAGATTGTAAGCTAGAGAAAGAAGAATAAGAGGAGCCATTTTCTTTCTTTTGTTATGCTATCAAAAATGAGAGTGGGATGAAAAATACAAGACCAAAAACATATCATGGCAGCCCCTCTCTCTCTCTCTCTTTATCATATCAAGACTCAAATCCATCAAATAATGTGACACATGCAGAAAGAAAGAGACCATGGGTCATCACTTGTGCATGTGTCACAATTAAGGCTTGTAATGATGATTTCTAGCTCATAATTTCCATATGTAAACATTAACCCAAATGTTTACAACAACAAAAAGATACGGCAACATCTAAAGTAAACTCATGACAGATCACAAGGATACCCCTCACCTGTATATACATACCTGCATCCGCATTCCGACCGAATGCGAATGCGATGAGACTAAAGTAATCCAACAAATCTAATACTGGGATCCGGCTTAAACCAAAGCCCACTAGTATGATCCGTCCGATCATGATCCGTGCACTACCGCCGTATATGATTGGACCCTGCCATATATCATACGGCCTCTACAATGTTTCGCCCGAAACTTGAAAACTTTCTGTGGGGGATTCTAAAGACTCGTCAATACTTTGGCTGTGGATTTAACCACTAGCACGTCAGAGGTACTAGCCGTACATAACGGGCTACCAGGTATTGACCAAAAGGGAGGTCGATGAGTGAACTCATCCTGACACCCTACTGAGCCTGTCAGTGAAAATATCCGTACTGTCCGGTCCGTTCGTCTTTGAGCATCGCATGGCGGGCCTAGGGGTTGGTAAAAGAAACACCCCAAAAAGTGGTACAAGTCGTGTCGGAGTGTAGCCTAAAACACCCTGAGATACTACTGGAATACCTACCAGTAAATCTCCTTCCTTGGCCAAGGACTTCGTGTAATGGCTCTCCTAGACACATCGCGATCTCACCCCCAATACCGGGAGAGACGAAACCCCTGCCGATCTGCTTACTGCCTCCATGTGGCTCGGGATTGTACCCAACTAAAACCTGTTTGAACGACTCCTTTGAGCCGTGGTATGGTAGTAATCAAAGCACAGTGGGAACTCACACGAGACAAATGACGATCTCAGGTCAATGAAGTAACCTGTACACATGTCACTAGGGAACTGCTATCCGATGTCAGGTATAATACCAACTAGCATGTTCCCGGCGAGTCCTGTCCGGTGTACTCATAACCCAATAAGCACCTGTATACATCTTAGGTGAACCAACTGACACCAATGGCTTGTGAGACCGGCCACCGCCCCTCGTCGGGGTCTCGACTGTATACACTAGTCTACTAATGGAGTATTGATGCCCAGTCTCGAAACTCCCACGACTAGGGACCTTTTAAGGATGTGATTATTGACCCCAGCTCCCACATATATGATCGCCATCATACTGCTGGTCGTCAAGCAAGAATCCTAATGGCTCTATCAACGTGTAGTAGTGATCTATAAGGTCACCTAAAGCAGTACACGGTGATAAAGATAAACCAGATAGCATACTATCATCTTGAGAAAGACTGTCCTACCGGCATAGGTCCTCCCTCAATCATTGCAATCGCGTGCCTGCGATCCAATAATTGACTCTGAGGGCACTATATCCAACAACTGTACGGTAGTGCTACTGATTGGATTCGCAGGAGTGTGAGCGGGCTTGCTTGTTAATCTTCTGATCGCTCAATACCCGGGTGGCCGTTACGTTTAGCAGACCGCTTGCGGCTTGTGGGTGACTGATAAGATCACCACATACTGCCGGCGATTGACGAGTCTTTAGAGTCCTACACATAGGTTTCCTGTGTTAGTGTATATGCCCTAGAGGCCATTACTGTATCATACTAGTTTGTATATTACTTGATGGAAGCTTGGGATATTCACAGTTGTATAGACAATCTTGCTCAAAATGGTAGTATGCTACTTAGTTTGTTTCTACTTTAATATGTGCATGTGTTTCTTTTAACATATCGCTTATACATATTAGTGGAGCCCTTAGGATCTTTGCTTGATTACCGGCGTTGTGATGGCAGTCACATTTGTGGGGGCTGGGTAATCTACAAGCACATCCTTATAAAGGTCCCTAGTCATAGGATTATCAAGACGGGGCATCGATACTCCGGAGTAGACTAGCGTATGCGCTTCTCATCCCAGCAGGGGAGATGGTCTGTCCCACAGCCATCAGTACGTCGTACTGGAGATAGTATGCGGGTGCTTGTTAGTTTACGAGTACACTGGACAGGACTCGTCGGGAACTGTTGATTGGTACTATACCTATCGTCAGATAACAGTTCCCAGGTGACAGGAGTACAGCTTAGTCCGTCGACTTGACTCTGCTACTTCGCCTCGAGTGTGTTCCTTCTGTACTTTGATTACTACCCTACCACGGCTCAAAGCAGTGGTGCAAACAGGTAGTAGTTGGGTGCAGTCCCGAAGCACTTGGAGGCAGTACCGGTTAGATAGGATTCGTCTCTCCCGGTATTGGGGGTTGATATCACGCTGTGTTTAGGAGAGCCATTACACAAAGTCCCTGGCCAGGGCAAGCGAGAATTACGGGTAGTGTTTCCAGTTGTTTCTCAGGGTGTTCTGGGCTATACTCCGGCACAACTTGTACCGCTATTAGGGGTCTGACGTTTACCGCCCCTAGGCCCGCCATGCGATACTCATAAACGAACAGACCGGACTGTACGGAGATTGTCACATTCAGGCTCAGTAGGAGTTCGGATGGGTTTACCTCATCGGCCTTCTTATCGACATCTACATTGGGACCATTACGTACAGCTAGTGCCGCTTGTGGTCTGTGGTTATACCCACTGCCAGCGTAGTGTCGAGTGTTTAGAGTCCCACACAGAGAGTTTCCCTGCACTGGGCGAAAGGTGTAGAGGCCGTATGGTTTTACGGCAGGGCTACGATCACTTACATGCACTTGTGCGCGTATGATGTTCGGGCAGGAAATACTAGTGGGCTTTGGTTTAAGCCAGATCCTAGTATTGTATGGATGGATTAGTTTTGTCTTCTGTGCATTCGCATTCTACGGAATGCGGATGCGGGTGTGTATGCACAGTTGTGAGGAGCGAAGAAGAAGGAGGTGCCTCATTAGCATTTTGACAGTTGGTTCGGTCAAAACCATTATAAGGTGGGGACATTATTTACCAATCTTTAATTATGATAATTATATAATAGCTAATTGTTTTGACCATTTGACCATACTTGACAATCTTGACAATTTGACCATTGTTGACTAAGATCTTTCATTTGAGATCAAGAGTCTTCTTTTTTAATTTTGGTTTTATTTTGAGATGATAATGGTCAAATCAATGTAGCCATCAAATTTATCATGATAAAAGATTAGTAATAATAATTTTTATGGATCATTATCTTTTTGGCTTTCTCTCTCATCAAAAGAGAGTTCCCATGGTTCCTCCTCCTTCTTCCTCCTCTAGATTTTTCCTTTGCTCTCATGTGTTGAGAAAATAAGGATCTAAATTGACAAACATATCCATCTTCTTCTTCTACACCACCTAGGACATCAAGCATAGCACACTTGTTGCCCTAGTTACCTCGGCTTGAGGTGGAACTCGGAACACAAACTCTCGGGTGGATCGTCTTCGACTCGAGGAGGCCGCGGAGGTGAGCAAGATCCGGATCGATCCTTGGAGCTTGCATGGACGAGGTGGAAAGAGGAGAGAAGACCCGAAGGACATGGTTCATGAGGTATAATCTCTTGAGCATAGTAGATAGAACCTCTTCTAGTTTTGTTAGCAATGGTTTGGCAAAGATCCTCAAGCTTTTAGTCCATGTTGCCTAGTGTTAAAATTTTTTTTTACCTATTCCGCCTCCCCGTAAGCACCGGGATGGGTAACGTGGACTTACATCCTGGCTCAAGCGAAACGAAGTAGGAGTACATATGTGATATGTGCGGGACCGAGAGTAATACGATATGTCATACCGTATTCTATTCTCGCGATATGTGACATCGGTCGGTTATATGTGATATAGCCGCGATATCGAATCAAGTGTTGATTCGATAAGTTGTTGCATTTAATATTAGTCGGTTATATGTAATATAGCCGGATCATTAAATCAAGTGTTGATTTAATGATTTAATGTATAATTATATATTTGATATATGAATTTACATTAACTAATATTGCTCACTTGACCATTTCTTTTTCTCATTTTGCATACATGTTATATATGTGATATATATTATGTATCATGCTTGGTTACATATGCAACTCATGTGTATAAGACTCACACCATGAACATGATTATGTTTGGGTTTTACTTATTTTAAGTAATTCAAATTTGTGAGGAAATTTATCATGGCTAGAAGCTTGGAGAAGCTCATTCTATCCATTGACTAAGTCCACCACCTTTGTTTTACTTTAAGATATTTGTTAACCCAACCATAATCACATAGCCATGGTTAAGTCTCTACAATGGTTAGTGTATGACACTAACTCACCTAAGGTTGCAAATCTAACCTCATTCCATTCTCTTATGAATTCTCTTGTTCATCTTCTTCTTCATCTCTTCAAGCTCTCTAGGGTTTTGAGAGATGATGAATCCAAGTGAGAAAATAAAATCCAAAGTGAGCAAAATTTCTACTTCATCATACTCTACTACTAGCCATTTAGTTTAGGGTGTTCTCTTCCCTAATCTACCATTAGAGAAGAGGCAGCTTGTGCTTGAGTTTTCTCGATGTAGATCATCTCCGGCCTCGAAGTCTTTAAGCATGCTTGCACACTACGCTTTGTGAAGTCCATCTTGAGTCCGGGAGATCGATGCTTGGAGTGAAGGGACGACTACACGGAGCTATTAAAGTGAAGGACCGGGCTACAAAGGTTGTATCTCTTATTCACTTCTATTAATTTTTTATTACAAAGTTTTGTTACCCTAGTTTTCTAGTTCGATTCCTAGGATGTTTGCTTAGCACCTCCTAAATTTTTGTTGTGGCATGTTTGATGCTTGCTAACCGTAGGCATGGTGCTATGAAAACCCTACAGTGGTATCAGAGACAAACTAGAAACTTAGACGATGTTGGAATAATGCGAAACCGAAACAACTCCGTAAAATACGATTTCTGCAACCCTGCTTTTTTGCTCTCTGTCGAATTTACAAAGGTCTGCAAAATTTTGTCCAACAACTGCAGAAGCATGTATATGATATATGTAGAGCAAAGAAGAAATTTGGGACCCATTGCTCGGATTTCACCCAAGCACCTCCTCATCAAAACCGAGGAGGCCGGCCCCTGGGGTTCCTTTTCATCTCGAATTTCTTCTGTGCTTTGTACTGTAGGATTTGGGGTTTCAAGTATTGTTTGTTTAGTCCAAAATTTCATGTGATATTAATTTTGGTATAAGGCTAATACCGAGTATTTCGTAGTCGCATATTTTAACATTGTAATGGCAACCTAGATGATGTTTAACACTTTGAATGAGCTTTGAACATCGCCTCATGATCCCCTCTGAAGTTTTCCAAGAGTTTGAGTTTTCTAAGTTATGTACATTCAATAGTCGTGCAAGTAAGTCTATGGACCCTCTAGAAGAACAAGAACCTTAACTCGATTCTATGCCCACGGAACCGCGACCGAACCCTAGAGTTTGCCGTAGTTCCACGGTGCCATAGGTGAGGCATTGGTTGACCCTTCTACGGCTGGTCCATAGGTACCGTGTCATGTTTTGGGTATTTTGACTTCGCTCAAGTGTTGAGCTCATGGGAAGATATGGGTGTTTGTTGATTTGATCGAGATGTTTAACATCATCTAGTTGATTGTGATACAATACTTGGAATCCACATAATTAGTTATGAGATAACTAGTTTGAATTTTATAAATCTAGTGGTTTAGTCTCATTTGATCGGTTGCCACGGGATTTTGATTATGATCAAAAGTCCGTCGCAATTACATAGTGTACGCGGATACTCGCTGGGTAACCTTACTAGATAGCCACGCTCCATATCCCTGACCAAGTGACTATAGGAGAACCCCGTCTCCATAAGCATCCGTTCGGGTGCTCACAGTTGTGGTGTTCCACCTTAGTGCACTTCGTCGACTGCATCGGGGGTGCGGCCGTCTATTAAAGTTCCCGACGAGCATTCGATCAGATTATCGGGAATCTTGTTGAATTGCCCAGCTTGTTATTGGAAAGTATTTTCAATATCGAGACTAAAATGCGGGGTTTACAATTGTTAGACATGTGATGTCTAAGAAATTCATTTTGTTGGGCATGAAATCCAAAGTATGTGATACGTTGGGTTTATGATGTCTAAGGTAGTTGCGGATTCCAATTGTTGTAGTTTTTCACTTTCTTTTCTGCAATCGTAAGTGTAATATGTGGTATATCGCCAGTTTCGTTGCTAAATGTCAACGACAATTTGGATACGCATATTTACTTACGTTGATGTCATGTGATGTTATGTGTTGCTGTGATATGTTATATTGGATCGTCGTGTTTTGAACAGCCGGGGGTTTTATGTGAGATGAGAGTTTTTCATTTTCATTCATGTAAAAGCTTGTATGTAATATTCTTTTATTGGGGCACTTCCGGGTTGAGGATGATGTCACCATTGATGTATATTATTTACTTTTCCGCAATAGGATAAACCCAAGGCAGGGAGCACAAGTAACCAGGTTCTAGGGTTCAGTGGGAGACCATCTCGAGGAGTCGAGACCGGGTCTCCTAACTCTAGAATTGGTAGGGTTGCTTTCCGCTCTCGTAGGGGTCTAGGGATATGGGTTTGGCTATTCATCGCGGCCGTGGAATCCGCGTTTTTTATTGTCTTAAACAAAAACGGAATTCCTAGTATATCCAATATTTCATATGTGTTCTTTTGCTGTTGATATTCTGTGATGTGATCACTTGATATGTTCTGAAATGAATGCTTATATTATATATATGAGATATAATTAATATTGCTTCTTTCGTTTCTTCTGTGATGCTTGGGAAGCATAATTTGATGGGATTTCATTAATGAGATTAATGAAAGAAATAAAAGAAATCTAAAAGATGTTATAGAAACTTGTTTAAAAACCGGTAGCTCTAGTTCTTGCTTTGCATAGCGGTATTTCTTGGAGAATATCCAGCACCTTATTCGATAAGGAAAGAGCCGAGATCCCTTCACCGGGAGTGACCTCTTTAGCGAAACTGGCAGATGCTACAACCCACTCGGTTTGTCTTTTGATTGCTTCTATAGTTTTTGCTTTGCATAGTGGTATTTGTGAAATATCCTGCACCTTATTCGATAAGGAAAGAGACGAGATCCCTTCACCGGGAGTGACCTCTAGCAAAACTAGTAAAAGCCTTAAAAACACACCTTTTCAAAATCACTCGATTCTACGACGATATCAAGTTCATTATGCAAAAGGTTTTCTTAAAAACTTGTCGTAGCCCTCCGTCATTTCAGATAAGTAGTATTTAGTATTCGTGCTGCGTTTATTGGTCTTTGTCAAGGCGTAGTGTGCGGTAGCTAACTAGTGCTTATCTGCTTAAGCATATGATGCGATTGGATTAGGGTAGTCGTGCGATCTTGTTGGCCTTTGTCAAAGGTCATGCTGGTGGGTTTAATTCAATCAGGATATGACGTGTTGAACTTGACTAGCACCCTATGGTTTGTTGGCCTTTGTTAAGGTCATAGGTGGTTAGGGGCAAAATAATATCGGGAATTTCAAGTGTTGAAATTTGCAATGAGATTGCATACCTTCTATGAGATAGTTGGATCCCGATACCCACTGCGAGTAAGAGTTACTCCTGGGAGAGTTTTACACATTACAATTAGCCGATCAAGTAGGTGTCTAGAAAGGTGTTAACGGGTTTACACCCCTGGGAAAATGAGGTTTATTTTAATTTGGTCCGTGCGAAAGCACGGGGAACCTCCCTCAAACTACCGATACTGGCCTGGCCGAAAGATTGGCGAACTTGTATGGTGTAATTAATCCCGGCTAGTCTTACCTTTTAGGGTTTGAAGGAAGATTAGACTAAAACAGTAGGAGCCATCCTGATTAGATAAAATAATAACCAATCTAAATCTTGCAAGAGTACACGCAGAGTGTTTTCTTTTCTCTCTCTCTCCTGGTAGCGACCATATTATGCCTTAATCAAGATAATAATATGGATGTTTTGACCGAACCTAGTTATTATACTGAGCAGAAGAACGTTGGTTTCGTTCTTTTTTATAATTGTTATAAGACTGAACAGGAAATAGGGGAATATTCGGATTTCAACGCAACCCAATCGAGGAATAAGCATGTTGATGCATATTCTTCGTGTGTGTTCATTACCAAGAACTGTTTCTAAGTATCCTCTACGTCTTGGGTATGTGATACCAGATCAGGATCCTGCATATGTAAGATGTTACATGGGCTACAGAAAGGTAGAAAACTAGGATTGGGTGATATGTCTCTAAGTGTAGAGAATGGTGCAAGCGTTGCAGTCAAGTCAGTTGGCAGATATTACCTTGTATTAATACATTGATTCTGAACAAATGTTATTAGATACCGAATCTGATACAACATTACATCAGATTCTTTATTAAGTTAATGAATGATATAATTCTGTATAAGAGGATAATGTTGTGAACATTTTCCTCAATCAAGAGTTGATTGGATCAGGCACGTTATGAAATGGCGTACACGTTCTAAATCAAACTACAGTTCAAAGTATATAGAACACACACAAGAGAAGTAGTTCAGAAATGAACGAATCCTCCTTGAGGCATTGTAGGCTAGGTCATATCAATGCGACACGACCAACTAAGTTACATAAGGATGAATATGAGAATATGTTCAAATTTTCATCTTATGATACTTGCCAGTCTTGTCTGAAAGATAAAATGACCAATACTCCGTTTACTAGAAACAGAGAAAGAGTTAGTGAACTCTTTGGACGGATACATGATGATGTATACGGTCCTACGTCTACAAATGCCAAGGTTGGTTCTTCATACTTCATTATATTCACTGATAATCTCTTAAGATTCGGACATATGTTCCTGTTGAAACACAAGTCTGAAACTTTTAAGAAATACAAGGAATATAGGCTTGAAGTTGAAAACCTAACGGGTAGAAGTAGTAAGTCCTTCGATGTGATCGAGGAAGAGAATACTTACGCATGGAGTTCCTGGAGTTTCTAAAAGGAGAATGTGATTCTCTCTCAGCTTACTCCTTCGATTACACAACAGCACAAGGGTGTATCGGGGCGGAGGTATCACACCCTATGAGATACGGTGCGCTCTATGATGAGTATTGCTGAGTTACCTGTTTCCTTTTGGAGTTATGCACTTAAGAAGCTTCATACCTATTGAATGGTGTTCCATCCAATTCAGGGCCCACAACTACATATGAGATATGGAATGGGAAGAGACCATGTCTTAAACGAGTTAAGATATGGGGTTGTCCGGCCTATGTTGAAATACAGAATCCGGACAAACTCGAGGCAAGGTCAGTTCTGTATAAGTTTGTTAGGATATCCCAAACATTATGAGAGAATATCTTCTTCCACACAGAGGAGCAAAAGATGTTTTGTTTATCAGCATGCCACCTTTTTACAAAAGAAATTTCTTGTGAAGAAATTAGTGGTCATGAGGTAGAACTGGAAGGAGTTCCAGCTAGACAAACTAACAGTTGATAATTTGGTGAAACCAAAGGATTCAATAGTCTCCAATGAACCTCAGCCTCTCCGTGAATCTAGTAGGGTTTCTCATCCACTTGAGAGATACTATGGTCTTCTCGGTGACAGTGGGAGCGAGGATTGCGTCATGGCAGATGATGGCCCAACTGGGTTCTGGCAGGCCATCACGAGTGGGGACTCTGTGAATAGGATGGATGTTATGCGATCAAAGATGGAATCCATGTACATCAACAAAGTATGACTTTGCATGTTGCACCTGAAAGGGTAAAACCCATTGGGAGCAAATGGATCTTGAGAAGATTCTTGGTGTAAATAGAAAAGTTGAGACTTTCAAAACTATGCTTAAGTCCATCAGGATCAATGCGTGCATCGCGGAGTTGGAACATCTATTTTGATGTGATAGTCAAAGAGTTTGACTTCATCAAAATGGTAGATGAACCTTATATATACAAGAAGGTTGTAGAGAGTAAGGTCGTCTTCCACGTATTGTAAGTCGATGACATACTCTTGATAGGAAATGGTTTCCTATGCTACACTCGGTCAAGCTCCTCTTATCACGAAGATTCTCCATGGAAGATCTGGATGATACCTACTACATTAAGTGGATTATGATCTATGGTGATAGATCTAAGTAGATGTTGGGAGTGTCCCAAATCCAGGTACATTAACACTATACTAAAGGGATTTAGTATGAAAGATTCTAAGCATGGTGGTTCGCCCACTTACTCATGGATCACTCTCTCCAAAAGATGTCTCCCAAGACTGATTTGGAGAGAGCTCGCGTGCAAGGGATACCCTATGCTTTGGCAATAGGCTCTATTATGTATGCGATATTATGTGCCGGACCAGATGTAGATGACTCACTAGGTGTCGTGATAAGGAATCAATCGGATCTTGGGAAAATCACTGGATAGCTATGGAGGACATTCTTAAGTACTTGAGAAGCACTAAATGAATGTTCTTGGTTTGAGCTTCCACAGTGATAAAGTTGACTAAAAGTTAGTCACAGACATTGTCTTTACCCTCATTGGAGGGAAGGTATGTTGGAAGAGTTCCAAGCTAGATACCGTGACATACTAGACGATAAAGGCTGAATACATTGCTACAAATGATGTTGCCAAAGTGGCAGTCTCGGCATTTCATGTTCATGAGATGAACAAGGATCCTACCATTGAGTGTCCAAAAACTGTTATTGTGACAACAATGGAGTTGTGGCTTTGTCCTAGGAACACCGTTCCCATCAGCGATCCAGACATATTCTGAGGCAAGTATCACCTGATCAGGGAGATGGTTGATCTCCAAGGGATCGAGGTAAGGAGAGCAGATTTTGAGGTTAACACGGCGGATCCACTCACCAAGGCCTGCTTCCCCAAATACTATTTGAGAGATTTTTGGGATGGTTGAGTATGGGATACTACAACCTCTGCTAAAATGTTGGGTATTGGATACTTCAACAGATAGCCTTAGTGCAAGTGGGAGATTGTTAGTTATAAGTATGCCCTAGAGGCCATTACTGTATATAGGATGTATATTGTAGTGGATGCTTGGACATATATAGAGAGGACATTCTTGTTCGATATGATAGTATGCTATCTGGTTGCTTTTTGTCTTAATATGTTGACTCGTATACGTGATGTTTTCTTGCTCTCACATGTTGATAAAGCCCTTAGGATGTGTACTTGACTACCAGGACTATGATGGAGATCATATTAGTGGGGCCAAGGGTAGTCCACAAGTACACCCTATAATTGTTCCTAGTCATGGGAGTATCGAGACAAGGTATCGATACTCCAGAGTAGACTAGCGTATACGCTTCTCGATCCATGTGATGGGAAAAGGATGATCCCATATCCATTAGTGTTTGACATCAGAGAAGGTATACGGGTGCTCAGTGGAGACTGGGTACACTGAACGGAGTCACCGAGAACTCCTAGCTTGTATTATACATATCGTCGGATAGCATTTCTCTGGTGACACTGGTACAGGTTAGTCTGTAGACCCGAGATCGTCATAGAGTCTTGTGTGATTCCCACTGTGCATTAAATTCCACCATACCACGGTCAAGAGATCTTGCAAAAAGGTGGTATTTGGGTAAAAGGTGGTTTTTGGCTACAGTCCCGAGTCACATGGAGGCAATGAGCGATAGGAGGGGTTTCGTCTCTTCCGGTATTGGGAGTTGATGTTGCGATATGCTCGATTGGCCATAACAGGAAATCCCTAGCCAGGGTTGCTGAGATCTACTGCTAAGTGTTATCAATAGTTTCTCGAACCGTTATGGACCTTACATCGGCATGACTTATCAAGTTACTGGGGTCTAATGTTTACCATCCGTAGACGAGATATGCGACATATCAGATGAAGAGACCGGACTGTACAGTAGTGTTACTGATTGGATTCGCAGGAGTGTGAGCAAGCTTGCTTGTTGATCTTTTGATCGCTCAATAACCGGGTGGCCGTTACATTTAACAGACCGCTTGCGGCTTGTGGGTGACTGATATGATCACCACCTACTGCCGGCGTATTGATGAGTATTTAGAGTCCTACATAGAGGTTTCCTGGCTCAAGCGAAACAAAGTAGGAGTACATATGTGATATGTGAGGGACCGAGAGTAATACGATATGTGATACCGTATTCTATTCTAGCGATATGTGACATCGGTCGGTTATATGTGATATAACCGCGATATCGAATCAAATGTTGATTGGATAAGTTGTTGCATTTAATATTAGTCGGTTATTTGTAATATAACCGGATCATTAAATCAAGTGTTGATTTAATGATTTAATGTATAATTATATATTTGATATATGAATTTATATTAACTAATATTGCTCACTTGACCATTTCTTTTTCTCATTTTGCATACATGTTATATATGTGATATATATTATGTATCATGCTTGGTTACATATGCAGCTCATGTGTATAAGACTCACACCATGAACATGATTATGTTTGGGTTTTATTTAATTTAAGTAATTCAAATTTGTGAGGAAATTTATCATGGCTAGAAGCTTGGAGAAGCTTATTCTATCCATTGACTAAGTCCACCAACTTTGTTTTACTTTAGGATATTTGTTAGCTCAACCATAATCACATAGCCATGGTTAAGTCTCTACAATGGTTAGTGTATGACACTAACTCACCTAATGTTGCAAATCTAATCTCATTTCATTCTCTTGTGAATTCTCTTGTTCATCTTTTTTATCTCTTCTAGCTCTCTAGGGTTTTGAGAGATGATGAATCCAAGTGAGAAAATAAAATCCAAAGTGAGCAAAATTTCTACTTCATCATCCTCTATTACTAGCCATTTAGTTTAGAGTGTTCTCTTCCCTAATCTACCATTAGAGAAGAGGTAGCTTGTGGTTGAGTTTCCTCGACGTAGATCATCTTCGGCCTCGAAGTCTTCAAGTATACTTGCTCACTACGCTTTGTGAAGTCCATCTTGAGTCCGGGAAATCGATGCTTGGAGCGAGGGACGACTACACGGAGCTATTGAAGTGAAGAACCGGGCTACAAAGGTTGTATCTCTTATTCACTTCTATTGTAATGTTTGATTACAAAGATTTGTTATCCTAGTTTTCTAGTTCGATTCCTAAGATTTTTGCTTAGCACCCCCTAAATTTTTGTTGTGGCATGTTTGATGCTTGCTAACTCTAGGCATGGTGCTAAGGAAACCCTACATCCCTAGCATCCACATGTATACATATACAATAATGGCCTCTAGGGCATACATATCCAACATGTAATTCTCTCTCATATTGCTCATCTGCGGGTGCGCTCCATGATGAGTAATATTAAGTTGCCTTCTTCAATTTAGAGGATGCATTAGAAATAGATGCATATCAATTGATACTAGTTCCACCTAAACAAGTGCCTCTTTTCTATATATGATATAGAATAGTGTTCATCTTAAAGTTGTTAAGATGTGGGGTTATCCGGTTTGTGTTTAAAACCATAATCCGGACAAATTCTAGGCATGTATCGGTAATAACAGTCTGTGGGTTATCCCAAGATTTCACGAGGGATAGCTTCTACCATTTTCAAATTCAAAAATGTTTTGTTCTTGACTCGCCACCTCTTTGGTTAAGGAATTTCTTGCAAAAGAAATTAATGGGAGTATGATAGAACTGGAAATGATTCCAGAACCACAAAAAGTTACCAAAAGTTTAGAAGAACCTGATGATCCAATTGACCCTGACAGGCCATAGTTACTCCGCAGATTTAGTAGGTGACCTCAGCCATCCGAGAGATACTTCGGTTTTCTCGTAGACGGTAACTAGGAGGATTGCATCATATGATGATGACTCTACTAGTATTAGTAGGCCATAGGAAGTGATGACTTCTGACTGATGGTTGGAAGCCAAGTTATCCAAGTTGGACTCCATGCATTAAAACAAATTATAGACTTTGTTGTGTGTGCTGCTCCTGAAAGGGGTAAAACCCATAAGAAGCAAGCGGATCTTTTGAGATCAGTGCAAATGGAAAGCTAATAACCTAATAAAGGATAGACTTGTAGTATACAGTATTCATCAAATACCCGATGTGGATTGTGATGATACTGTTACTTCAAAGTCTGTGCTAAAGTCCATGCAGATAAAATTGTCCAACTGTTGTTTTCATGACTATGATATTTGGTATGAATATCATTATAACGTCTTTCTAAATTTGATTTAGAAGTGCACGTGTATATGACTCTACCATAGAATTGTCTTAGTCGGTGGGAGCAGCGAAAAGTGTGCAAATTTGCTTAAGTCTATTTGTAGACAAAAGCAAGCATAGCGGAACTGGGTCATGTAGGGTTCCTAGGCACCCTAATGAGGTCTCACAAGGCATCAACCATGCCAATTTCAAATTTAAATGGTGCCGAGAAACCCTAGAACGGACCGTTGGCTAGAAAACTAGGCGAAACAATAAACTAGTTAACACTTAACTAAGAGATACGGAAATACAACCTTTGTAGATCCGGTTCTCCACCTCCATAGCTCCGCAATGAAGTCTCCTCACTGTCCATAACAAGTCCCGGGCTCTAGCGTCGGCTTCATCGGAGAATGGACGGGCTAGGTCATCGATGTCCATGCCGAAGATGATCTACGTCGAGGCATCGCTAAATCAAGCTCCGACTTCACCAAGTCAAGAAACTTGTAAAGAAAACACACTCTACTACTTGGCAAGAGGTAGAGGATGAAGAAATAGGAAGTGGGTAGACTTTAGATTTGGATTTCACACTCTTTTTCATCACTTGCCATTGATGGAGGCAAGCTTTCTTCACTTGAAGAAATGAAGAAGAAGAAGGTAAATGTTATGATAAGTTAATTTGTAAAAAGAAATAAATATGAATACTTATCATTAACCAACCATAGTTTAGTGTAGAGAATAAATCATGGTTAGATTGAAGGGTTAGGGTTAAGCATCAAGACAAAATGGTGACTTAGTCAAAGTATCATGAAGCTTCATAATCCATCCAAAGAAAGCCACCATTTAATCTTTATGCAAATCATTTTCCAAAAAGAATAAATAGATAAATAAATGAATAAGGAAATAGTAAACCCTAACCATTTCATTAACCAAGGTTTAATTCTTTACACTTAACCAAAAGGCATGTATCATCAAACATGATACAAGCAAGTGCACAAAATCATATCGCATATGCAATGCGCACATCCGAGTGAGAAAATCCATTTAAAGTGAACCGATACTAGTTAATGCAAAGTAATATATCAAATATATAATTATGCATTAAATAATTAAATCAACACTTGATTCAATGATCCGGTCATGTCGCACACAACCGACTAGTATACAATGTATCGGCTTATCGAATCAATCCTTGATTCGATAACTAGGTTATATCGCATACAACCATTCGACACATTCATCGCGAGAATGGAATACGGTATCACATACACGTATTATTCTCGGTCCCGCACATATCTCATATGCGCTCCTATTTCGTTTCTCTTGAGCCAGGAAACCTCTGTGTAGGACTCTAAAGACTCGTCAATACGCCGGCAGCAGGTGATGATCATATCAAACACCCACAAGCCGCAAGCGGTCTGCTAAACGTAACGGCCACCCGGGTATTGAGCGATCAGAAGATCGACGAGCAAGCCCGCTCACCCTCCTGTGAATCCAACCAGTAACACTTCCGTACAGTCCGGTCTGATCGTCTGATATGTCGCATATCTCGCCTAGGGGTGGTAAACGTCAGACCCCAATAGCTCGATAAGTCGTGTCGATATGAGGTCTATAACTATTCAAGAAACTACTGGTAACACTTACCAGTAAATCTCAGCAACCCTGGCCAGGGATTTCCTGTTATAGCCAATCGAACACAGCGCAACATCAACCCCCTATACCGGGAGAGACGAATCCCCTCCTATCGCTCATTGCCTCCATGTGACTCGGGACTGTACCCAAAAACCACCGTTTTGCACGCCCTCTTGGACGTGGTAAGATGGAAATCAGAGCACAGTGGGAACCACACAAGACTCTATGACGATCTCGGGTCAACAGACTACTCTGTACCAGTGTCACCAGAGAACTGCCATCTGACGTGAGGTATAATGCCATCTGGGAGTTCTCGGCGAGTCCGTCCAGTGTACCCAGTCTCTACTGAGCACCCGTATATCATCTCTGATGTCAAACACCGATGGATATGGGATCATCCATCGCCCATCTGTATGGGTCGAGAAGGTATACGCTAGTCTACTCTGGTATATCGATGCCCCGTCTCGATACACCCACGACTAGGGACTTTGAAGGATGTACTTATGGACTACCATGTCCCCACTAGTATGATCTGCATCATAGTCCAGGTAGTCAAGCACACATCCTAAGGGCTTTACCAACATGTAACAGAGAGACAATCAGTATACACGTTAAGGTAAAGAGCAACCAGATAGCATACTATCATGTCGAGCAAGAAAGTCCTCCCTATATATGTCCCAGCATCCACTACAATATACATCCTATGTATAGTAATGGCCTCTAGGGCATACATATAAATAAAAATCTCCCACTTGCACTAGGGCCATCTGTAGCAGTGGTTGTAGTATCTCATACTCAACCATCCCATAAAAGTCTCTCTCTGGGAACGGGCCTTTGTGAGTGGATCCGCTGTGTTGTCCTCTGAGTCTACTCTCCAAACCTCGATCACCTTGGAGATCAACCATCTCCATGATCAAGTGATACTGCCTTAGAATATGTCTGGATCACTGATGGGACCTGCGTTCCTTGGCATAAGCCACAACTCCATTGTCTCACAATGGTAGGAACGTAGTTCATCTCATGAACCAATATACACCCAAACAGCCTCTTTGGTAGCATCTTAAGTAGCGATGTATCCAGCCTTTATCGTCTAGTATGTCACGGTATCTAGCTTGGAACTCTTCCAACATACCGTCCCTCTACTGAGGGTAAAGACAATGCCTGCGACTGACATTCAGTCGTCTTTATCACCCTGGAACCCTTCCGGTGATTCTCCTCAGGATCGATTGATACCATCTCACTACAACTAGTGAGAGTCCTAACATCCAATTAGATCTATCTCATAGATCCAAAACTCAGGATTTAGGAGGTATCATTTTGATCCTATATGGAGAATCATTGTGATAAGCGGAGATTGACTGAGCGTAGCATAGGAAACTACTTCCCTATCAAGAGTATGTCATCCACGTACTCTACGAGGATCGTCACCATACTCCCTACTACCTTTTGTTTATACAAGGTTCATCTACCATTTTGATGATGTCAAACTCTTTGACTACTTCATCAAAACAGACGTTCCAACTCCGCGATGCCTGCTTTATCCTATAAAGCATCTTGCACACGTTTCCGCTGCTCCCACTGTCTACGAAGCCCTCCGGCTGTGTACTTATAGACGCTCTCTTCTAAATCGTCATTTAGAAAAGCAGTCAAGACACCCAACCACCAGATATCGCAGTCATGGTATGTAGCCGTGACAAGTAGGATCTGGATGGACTTAAGCATAGCTACATGAAAAGGTTTCATCATTATCCACACCTGGTCAATGATGCAAAGCTTTAACAAGTCTAGCTTTGAAAGTCTCAACTTTTCCATCTACACCAAGTAATCTTCTCAAGATATACTTGCTCCTGATGGGGATTTAACCTTTCAGATATAGCAACTAAATTCCATACTTTGTTGGTGTATAAGGATTCCATCTCAGATCGATAAACATCCAGCCATTCTCACAGAGTCCTACTCCTGATGGCCAGGTCGAAACTAGTTGGGTCATCATCTCATGATGCAATCCTCGCTCCCACTGTCATAGAGAAACAGAAGTATCTCTCAGGTGGGTGAGGAACCCTACTAGATCGGCGGAGAGGCTGAGGTTCGTTGGTAACTACTGAATCCTTTAGTTCTATCAAATCATCAGCTGCAGTTTGTATAGCTGGAACCTTTCCAGTTCTACATTACAGACTTTGCCTCGAGCTTGTCCGGATTTTGCTTTTAGACATAGGCCGGTCAACCCCAAATCTTAACTAGCTTAAGACATGGGCTCTTCCCTTTCCATATCACATATGAAGTGGTAGGCAACTGATTTGATTGGAACCCTATTCAATAGGTATGCAGCTTCTCAAGTGCATAACTCCCAAAAGGAAAAAGGTAACTCAGCAGTACTCATCATAGAGCACACCATATCATATAGGATGTATTTTCTCCGCCCCGACATACCATCGTGCAATGGTTTATACGGAGGAGTAATGCTGAGAGAGAATCTCATTCTCCTTTAGAATAGTCCAGTATTTCCGTGCTCAAGTATTCTCCTCCTTGATCTCATCATAGGACATAATACTTATACCCGTATTCTGGTTCTCTACTTCTCGCTTATATTCTGTGAATATCTCAAAAGGTTCGGACTTGTGTTTCAACAGGAACATAGGTCTGAATCTCGAAAGATCATCAGAGAATGTAATGAAGTATAAAGAACCGGTCCTGGCATGTGTAGACAGGGGACCTTACATACATCAACATGTATTATCCCAAGAGTTCACTAACTCTTTCTCTGTTTCCAGTAAACGGAGCTATGGTCATCTTATCTTTGTGACATGACTGGCGAGTTTCACAAGATGTAAATTCAAACTGATTTAAGTATGCATCTACATGTAACTACAGCCAGTCGGGTCGCATAGATATGACCTAGTCTACAATGCCTTAAGAAGGATTCGTTCATTTCTGAACTCTTCCTCTTGTGTGTGTTCCGTATACTAAGAACTGTAGTTTGATTTAGAACATCAATGCTTTTAGATAACGTGCCTGAACCGATCAACTTTTGATATAGGAAATGTTCAAAACATTATCCAACAATACAAAATTATATCCTTTCTTTACTAATAAAGAGACTGATATGATTTTGTATATCAGGTTCGGTATCTAATAACATTCGTTCAGAATCAATGTATTTGTAATACAGGGTGACAGTGACCGACAGACTTGGCTGCAACACTTGCCCCATTTTCTGCCTCATGAAACTTATCACTCGTTCTGAGTTCTCCACCTTTCTGTAGCCCTATGTAACAGATTACATATCTGGGATCCTGGTCTGGTATCACATACCCAGGACGTAAAGGACACTGAGAAACAGTTCTATATAATGAACACACCCGAAGATGATGCATCATCATGCACTCTCCTCGTTTGGGCGGCACGGGAAATCTGGTATTCCCCAATTTCCTGCTCTGTCTTATAACAATTATAAGTTGGAGCGGGACCAACGTTCTCCAGCTCAGTATAGCAAGCGGGTTCGGTCAAAAATCCGTATTATTATCTTGATTAAGGCGTGATATGGTCGCTATCTGGAGAGAGAGAGAAGAAAACACTCAGCGTGCGCTCTTGCAAGAATAGATTGGTTATTATTTTATCTAATCAGGATGGCTCCCACTGCTTTTTATCAAATCTTCCTTCAAACCCTAAAAGGAAAGACTAGCCGGGATTAATTACACACTACAAGTTCGCCAATCTTTCAGCCAGGCCAGTGTCGGTACTTTGAGGGAGGTCCCCCGTGCTTTCGCACGAACCTAATTAATGTAAACCTCATTTTCCCAGAGGCGTAACCCCGTTGACACCTTTCTAGACACCTACTTGATCGGCTAATTGTAATGTATAAAACTCTCCCAGGAGTAACACTTACTCGCAGCGGGTATCGGGATCCAACTATCTCATAGAAGGTATGCAATCTCATTGCAAATTTCAACACTTGAAATTCCCGATAATATTTTGCCCCTAGCAGCTATATGACCTTAACATAGTCAACAAATCATAAGTGCTAGTCAAGTTCAACCCGTCATTTCCCGATTGAATTAAACCCACCCGCACGACCCTTAACATAGTCAACAAAGTCGCACGACTACCCTAATCCAATCACATCATATGCTTATGCAGATAAGCACTAATTAGCTACCGCACACTACGCCTTAACATAGTCAACAAACGTAGCACGAATACTAACTAGTACTTATCTGAAATGACGGAGGGCTACGACAGGTTTTTCTGAAAACCTATTGCGTAATGAACTTGATATCGTTGTAGGATCGAATGAATTTTGAAATGGAGTGTTTTTTAGGCTTTTCTAGTTTTGCTAAAGGAGTCACTCCCGGTGAAGGGATCGTTGGTCCTTTCCTCGTCGAATGAGGTGCGGGATATATCATATATATCACTGTGCAAAGCAAAAACCCTTAAAAGCAATCAAAAGACAAACTGAGTGTGTAGCATCTGCCAGTTATTGCTAAAGGAGTCACTCTCGGTGAAGGGATCTCGGTCCTTTCCTCATCGAATAAGGTGCAGGATATATCTCATATACCGCTATGCAAAGCAAGAACTGTAGCTACCTGTTTTATTTTTGAAATTCGATTCTACAACATCATAGGTTTCTTTTATTTTCATTAATCACATTAATGAAATCCCATCAATTATGTACCTAAACATCACAGATAAATACGACGTACACTTATGCCATCCGCATTCGCCTCGATGTCCCCTCGTGCACCGTTAGGTTAGGTAACTAACGGCAGAGCGGGGCAGGGCTAGCGCGGGTGTAAAACATAAGTAACATCTATATAATATATCATATATACTATATACTGTATCTATCACAGAACATCACATGATCACATCACAGATATCGCAGCAGAAGAATCATATGAAATATTGGATATACTAGGACGTCCGTGTTTTCAATACGAGCCAGTATAAAACACGGATTCCACGGTCGTGATGAATAGCCAAACCCACACCCCTAGACCCCTACGAGAGCGACAAGCAACCCTACCAATTCTAGAGTTAGGAGACCCGGACTCGACTCTTCGAGTTGGTCTCCCACTGGACTCCAGAACCCGGTTACTTGTGCTCCCCTCCTTGGGTCTATCCTAGTGCGGAAAAGTAAATAATATACAAAAGGTGACATCTTCCGCAACCTGGAAGTGCCCCAAATAAAAAGAATATTACATACAAGTTTTTACATGAATGAAAATGAAAAACACTCATCTCACATAAAAAACCCCGGCTATTCAAACACGACGATCCAATATAACATATCCAGCAACACATAACATCACATGTCATCAACGTAAGTAAATACGCCCATCCCAATTGTCGTTGACATATAGCAACGAAACCGGCGATATCACATATTACACTTACGGTCACAGAAAAGAAAGTGTAAAACTACAACAGTTGGAATCCGCAACCTCCTCAGACATCGCATGCCTGACCAAATGAATTCTTTAGACATCGCATGCCTAACAATTATAAACCCCGCATTTTAGTCTCATTATCGAAAACTCTTTTCAATATCAAGTCGGGCAATTCAACAAGATTCTCGACATTATGATCGAATGCTCGTCGCAAACTTTAGTAGGCGGCCGCACCCCCGACGCCGTCGACAAAGTGCACCAAGGCAGAACACCGCTGCCGCGAGCACCCGAACGGATGCTTTCGGCGACGGGGTTCTCCTACAGTCACTTGGTCGGGGCTGTGGAGTGAGGCTGTCTATTAAGTTTACCCGGCGAGTATCCACGTACGCTACGTGATTGCGACGGACTTTTGATCATATCAAAATTCCGTGGCAACCGATCAAGTGAGACTAAACTGCTACGTTTATAATATTCATTCCGTTATCTCATAACAATTTGTGAATTCCAATTATTGTATCACATTCCGAATAAATAAAAAATGTTAAACTTTCCGATCGAACATTCGAACACCCAAGTTTTCCCGATACAGATCAACACATGAAATAAGTCTAACAACATTCAGTTCGTGCCTCAGTACCGACGGTCCAGCCGTAGAAGGGTCAAGCCAACGCCTCACATGTGGCACGCCGTACTGCCCCAAACCCGAAGGTTCAAAGGGCAGTTCAAGACGGTCACATAATCGAGTTAAGGTTTGTTGTCTTCTAGAGTGTCCATCGCGTTACTTGCACTACTTAGAACGTCGTTAAACTACGGAAAAATCCAACACTTGGAAATTTCCCGACAGGGGAAAAATTGGGTATTTATATCCGGTTAAACCTTTTAACATATTCTAAAAATTTATCCGGAAAGCCACATAGACAAAATTTGATACTCCGATCGAAACACCGAATCCCCAAAACAACCACAGAAAATTCAACTCTTGAATAAATATTAAAAATTCCCAGAAAATCCAGCACTATCAATTAGGAGTTACTGTGTAAGATTCACTGAACAATGAGGCCGTACGGCCGCGGAACCGCCGCACGAGCCATGCTAGTGCCGCGGATCCGCGGCAGGTTGATGGAGTTAGACACTCGAACTTCACAGTAACTCTTAAAATCGCCTGTTGATTTTTCTGTATATTTTTAATTTGGAAAAATCCCAGTTTTTGAAAAATGGACAGAGAGCATGGAAATTTTTGGGGTTTCGGTTAGTTCGGACTTCAAATTCCGTCTAGACTTCGCCTAAGGCTCTAGCTAGTCTCTGATACCACTGTAGGGTTCCTAGGCACCCTAATGAGGTCTCACAAGGCATCAACCACGCCAATTTAAAAAAAAATCTAGGTGCCGAGAAACCCGACTACGGATCGTTGGCTAGAAAACTAGGCGAAACAATAAACTAGTTAACACTTAACTAAGAGATACGGCAATACAACCTTTGTAGATCCGGTTCTCCACCTCCATAGCTCCGCAATGAAGTCTCCTCGCTGTCCATAACAAGTCCCGGGCTCTAGCGTCGGCTTCATCGGAGAATGGACGGGCTAGGTCATCAATGTCCATGCCGAAGATGATCTACGTCGAGGCATCGCTAAATCAAGCTCCGACTTCACCAAGTCAAGAAACTTGTGAAGAAAACACGCTCTACTACTTGGCAAGAGGTAGAGGATGAAGAAATAGGAAGTGGGTAGACTTTAGATTTGGATTTCACACTCTTTTTCATCACTTGCCATTGATGGAGGCAAGCTTTCTTCACTTGAAGAAATGAAGAAGAAGAAGGTAAATGTTATGATAAGTTAATTTGTAAAAAGAAATAAATATGAATACTTATCATTAACCAACCATAGTTTAGTGTGGAGAATAAATCATGGTTAGATTGAAGGGTTAGGGTTAAGCATCAAGACAAAATGGTGACTTAGTCAAAGTATCATGAAGCTTCATAATCCATCCAAAGAAAGCCACCATTTAATCTTTATGCAAATCATTTTCCAAAAAGAATAAATAGATAAATAAATGAATAAGGAAATAGTAAACCCTAACCATTTCATTAACCAAGGTTTAATTCTTTACACTTAACCAAAAGGCATGTATCATCAAACATTATACAAGCAAGTGCACAAAATCATATCGCATATGCAATGCGCACATCCGAGTGAGAAAATCCATTTAAAGTGAACCGATACTAGTTAATGCAAAGTAATATATCAAATATATAATTATGCATTAAATAATTAAATCAACACTTGATTCAATGATCCGGTCATGTCGCACACAACCGACTAGTATACAATGTATCGGCTTATCGAATCAATCCTTGATTCGATAACTAGGTTATATCGCATACAACCATTCGACACATTCATCGCGAGAATGGAATACGGTATCACATACATGTATTATTCTCGGTCCCGCACATATCTCATATGCGCTCCTATTTCGTTTCGCTTGAGCCAGGAAACCTCTGTGTAGGACTCTAAAGACTCGTCAATACGCCGGCAGCAGGTGATGATCATATCAAACACCCACAAGCCGCAAGCGGTCTGCTAAACGTAACGGCCACCCGGGTATTGAGCGATCAGAAGATCGACGAGCAAGCCCGCTCACCCTCCTGTGAATCCAACCAGTAACACTTCCGTACAGTCCGGTCTGATCGTCTGATATGTCGCATATCTCGCCTAGGGGTGGTAAACGTCAGACCCCAATAGCTCGATAAGTCGTGTCGATATGAGGTCTATAACTATTCGAGAAACTACTGGTAACACTTACCAATAAATCTTAGCAACCCTGGCCAGGGATTTCCTGTTATAGCCAATCGAACACAGCGCAACATCAACCCCCTATACCGGGAGAGACGAATCCCCTCCTATCACTCATTGCCTCCATGTGACTCGGGACTGTACCCAAAAACCACCGTTTTGCACGCCCTCTTGGACGTGGTAAGATGGAAATCAGAGCACAGTGGGAACCACACAAGACTCTATGACGATCTCGGGTCAACAGACTACTCTGTACCAGTGTCACCAGAGAACTGCCATCTGACGTGAGGTATAATACCATCTGGGAGTTCTCGGCGAGTCCGTCCAGTGTACCCAGTCTCTACTGAGCACCCGTATATCATCTCTGATGTCAAACACCGATGGATATGGGATCATCCATCGCCCATCTGTATGGGTCGAGAAGCTATACGCTAGTCTACTCTGGTATATCGATGCCCCGTCTCGATACACCCACGACTAGGGACTTTGAAGGATGTACTTATGGACTACCATGTCCCCACTAGTATGATCCGCATCATAGTCCAGGTAGTCAAGCACACATCCTAAGGGCTTTACCAACATGTAACAGAGAGACAATCAGTATACACGTTAAGGTAAAGAGCAACCAGATAGCATATTATCATGTCGAGCAAGAAAGTCCTCCCTATATATGTCCCAGCATCCACTAGAATATACATCCTATGTATAGTAATGGCCTCTAGAGCATACATATAACTAACAATCTCCCACTTGCACTAGGGCCATCTGTAGCAGTGGTTGTAGTATCTCATACTCAACCATCCCATAAAAGTCTCTCTCTGGGAACAGGCCTTTGTGACTGGATCCGCTGTGTTGTCCTCTGAGTCTACTCTCCAAACCTCGATCACCGTGGAGATCAACCATCTCCATGATCAAGTGATACTGCCTTAGAATATGTCTGGATCACTGATGGGACCTGCGTTCCATGGCATAAGCCACAACTCCATTGTCTCACAATGGTAGGAACGTAGTTCATCTCATGAACCAATATACACCCAAACAGCCTCTTTGGTAGCATCTTAAGTAGCGATGTATCCAGTCTTTATCGTCTTGTATGTCACGGTATCTATCTTGGAACTCTTCCAACGTACCGTCCCTCTACTGAGGGTAAAGACAATGCCTGCGACTGACACTCAGTCGTCTTTATCACCGTGGAACCCTTCCAGTGATTCTCCTCAGGATCGATTGATACCATCTCACTACAACTAGTGAGAGTCCTAACATCCAATTAGATCTATCTCATAGATCCAAAACTCAGGATTTAGGAGGTATCATTTTGATCCTATATGGAGAATCATTGTGATAAGCGGAGATTGACTGAGCGTAGCATAGGAAACTACTTCCCTATCAAGAGTATGTCATCCACGTACTCTACGAGGATCGTCACCATACTCCCTACTACCTTTTTATTTATACAAGGTTCATCTACCATTTTGATGATGTCAAACTCTTTGACTACTTCATCAAAACAGACGTTCCAACTCCGCGATGCCTGCTTTATCCTATAAAGCATCTTGCACACGTTTCCGCTGCTCCCACTGTCTACGAAGCCCTCTGGCTGTGTACTTATAGACGCTCTCTTCTAAATCGTCATTTAGAAAAGCAGACAAGACACCCAACCACCAGATATCGCAGTCATGGTATGTAGCCGTGACAAGTAGGATCTGGATGGACTTAAGCATAGCTACTTGAAAAGGTTTCATCATTATCCACGCCTGGTCAATGATGCAAAGCTTTAACAAGTCTAGCTTTGAAAGTCTCAACTTTTCCATCTACACCAAGTAATCTTCTTAAGATATACTTGCTCCTGATGGGGATTTAACCCTTCAGATATAGCAACTAAAGTCCATACTTTGTTGGTGTATAAGGATTCCATCTCAGATCGATAAACATCCAGCCATTCTCACAGAGCCCTACTCCTGATGGCCAGGTCGAAACTAGTTGGGTCATCATCTCATGATGCAATCCTCGCTCCCACTGTCATAGAGAAACAGAAGTATCTCTCAGGTGGGTGAGGAACCCTACTAGATCGGCGGAGAGGCTGAGGTTCGTTGGTAACTACTGAATCCTTTAGTTCTATCAAATCATCAGCTGCAGTTTGTATAGCTGGAACCTTTCCAGTTCTACATTACAGACTTTGCCTCGAGCTTGTCCGGATTTTGCTTTTAGACATAGGCCGGTCAACCCCAAATCTTAACTAGCTTAAGACATGGGCTCTTCCCTTTCCATATCACATATGAAGTGGTAGGCAACTGATTTGATTGGAACCCTATTCAATAGGTATGCAGCTTCTCAAGTGCATAACTCCCAAAAGGAAAAAGGTAACTCAGCAGTACTCATCATAGAGCACACCATATCATATAGGGTGTATTTGCTCCGCCCCGACATACCATCGTGCAATGGTGTATACGGAGGAGTAATGCTGAGAGAGAATCTCATTCTCCTTTAGAATAGTCCAGTATTTCCGTGCTCAAGTATTCTCCTCCTTGATCTCATCATAGGACATAATACTTATACCCGTATTCTGGTTCTCTACTTCTCGCTTATATTCTGTGAATATCTCAAAAGGTTCGGACATGTGTTTCAACAGGAACATAGGTCTGAATCTCGAAAGATCATCAGAGAATGTAATGAAGTATAAAGAACCGGTCCTGGCATGTGTAGACAGGGGACCTTACATACATCAACATATATTATCCCAAGAGTTCACTAACTCTTTCTCTGTTTCCAGTAAACGGAGCTATGGTCATCTTATCTTTGTGACATGACTGGCGAGTTTCACAAGATGTAAATTCAAACTGATTTAAGTATGCATCTACATGTAACTACAGCCAGTCGGGTCGCATAGATATGACCTAGTCTACAATACCTTAAGAAGGATTCGTTCATTTCTGAACTCTTCCTCTTGTGTGTGTTCCGTATACTAAGAACTGTAGTTTGATTTAGAACATCAATGCTTTTAGATAACGTGCCTGAACCGATCAACTTTTGATATAGGAAATGTTCAAAACATTATCCAACAATACAAAATTATATCCTTTCTTTACTAATAAAGAGACTGATATGATTTTGTATATCAGGTTCGGTATCTAATAACATTCGTTCAGAATCAATGTATTTGTAATACAGGGTGACAGTGACCGACAGACTTGGCTGCAACACTTGCCCCGTTTTCTGCCTCATGAAACTTATCACTCGTTCTCAGTTCTCCACCTTTCTGTAGCCCTATGTAACAGATTACATATCTGGGATCCTGGTCTGATATCACATACCCAGGACGTAAAGGACACTGAGAAACAGTTCTATATAATGAACACACCCGAAGATGATGCATCATCATGCACTCTCCTCGTTTGGGCGGCACGGGAAATCTGGTATTCCCCAATTTCCTGCTCTGTCTTATAACAATTATAAGTTGGAGCGGGACCAACGTTCTCCAGCTCAGTATAGCAAGCGGGTTCGGTCAAAAATCCGTATTATTATCTTGATTAAGGCGTGATATGGTCGCTACCTGGAGAGAGAGAGAAGAAAACACTCAGCGTGCGCTCTTGCAAGAATAGATTGGTTATTATTTTATCTAATCAGGATGGCTCCCACTGCTTTTTATCAAATCTTCCTTCAAACCCTAAAAGGAAAGACTAGCCGGGATTAATTACACACTACAAGTTCGCCAATCTTTCAGCCAGGCCAGTGTCGGTACTTTGAGGGAGGTCCCCCGTGCTTTCGCACGAACCTAATTAATGTAAACCTCGTTTTCCCAGAGGCGTAACCCCGTTGACACCTTTCTAGACACCTACTTGATCGGCTAATTGTAATGTATAAAACTCTCCCAGGAGTAACACTTACTCGCAGCGGGTATCGGGATCCAACTATCTCATAGAAGGTATGCAATCTCATTGCAAATTTCAACACTTGAAATTCCCGATAATATTTTGCCCCTAGCAGCTATATGACCTTAACATAGTCAACAAATCATAAGTGCTAGTCAAGTTCAACCCGTCATTTCCCGATTGAATTAAACCCACCCGCATGATCCTTAACATAGTCAATAAAGTCGCACGACTACCCTAATCCAATCACATCATATGCTTATGCAGATAAGCACTAATTAGCTACCGCACACTACGCCTTAACATAGTCAACAAACGTAGCACGAATACTAACTAGTACTTATCTGAAATGACGGAGGGCTACGACAGGTTTTTCTGAAAACCTATTGCGTAATGAACTTGATATCGTTGTAGGATCGAATGAATTTTGAAATGGAGTGTTTTTTAGGCTTTTCTAGTTTTGCTAAAGGAGTCACTCCCGGTGAAGGGATCGTCGGTCCTTTCCTCGTCGAATGAGGTGCGGGATATATCATATATATCACTGTGCAAAGCAAAAACCCTTAAAAGCAATCAAAAGACAAACAGAGTGTGTAGCATCTGCCAGTTATTGCTAAAGGAGTCACTCCCGGTGAAGGGATCTCGGTCCTTTCCTCATCGAATAAGGTGCAGGATATATCTCATATACCGCTATGCAAAGCAAGAACTGTAGCTACCTGTTTTATTTTTGAAATTCGATTCTACAACATCATAGGTTTCTTTTATTTTCATTAATCACATTAATGAAGTCCCATCAATTATGTACCTAAACATCACAGATAAATATGACGTACACTTATGCCATCCGCATTCGCCTCGATGTCCCCTCGTGCACCGTTAGGTTAGGTAACTAACGGCAGAGCGAGGCAGGGCTAGCGCGGGTGTAAAACATAAGTAACATCTATATAATATATCATATATACTATATACTGTATCTATCACAGAACATCACATGATCACATCACAGATATCGCAGCAGAAGAATCATATGAAATATTGGATATACTAGGACGTCCGTGTTTTCAATACGAGCCAGTATAAAATATGGATTCCACGGTCGTGATGAATAGCCAAACCCACACCCCTAGACCCCTACGAGAGCGACAAGCAACCCTACCAATTCTAGAGTTAGGAGACCCGGACTCGACTCCCCGAGTTGGTCTCCCACTGGACTCCAGAACCCGGTTACTTGTGCTCCCCTCCTTGGGTCTATCCTAGTGCGGAAAAGTAAATAATATACAAAAGGTGACATCTTCCGCAACCTGGAAGTGCCCCAAATAAAAAGAATATTACATACAAGTTTTTACATGAATGAAAATGAAAAACACTCATCTCACATAAAAAAACCCGGCTATTCAAACACGACGATCCAATATAACATATCCAGCAACACATAACATCACATGTCTTCAACGTAAGTAAATATGCCCATCCCAATTGTCGTTGACATATAGCAACGAAACCGGCGATATCACATATTACACTTACGGTCACAAAAAAGAAAGTGTAAAACTACAACAGTTGGAATCCGCAACCTCCTCAGACATCGCATGCCTGACCAAATGAATTCTTTAAACATCGCATGCCTAACAATTATAAACCCCGCATTTTAGTCTCATTATCGAAAACTCTTTTCAATATCAAGTCGGGCAATTCAACAAGATTCCCGACATTCTGATCGAATGCTCGTCGCAAACTTTAGTAGGCGGCCGCACCCCCGACGCCGTCGACAAAGTGCACCAAGGCAAAACACCGCTGCCGCGAGCACCCGAACGGATGCTTTCGGCGACGGGGTTCTCCTACAGTCACTTGGTCGGGGCTGTGGAGTGAGGCTGTCTATTAAGTTTACCCGGCGAGTATCCGCGTACGCTACGTGATTGCGACGGACTTTTGATCACATCAAAATTCCGTGGCAACCGATCAAGTGAGACTAAACTGCTACGTTTATAATATTCATTCCGTTATCTCATAACAATTTGTGAATTCCAATTATTGTATCACATTCCGGATAAATAGAAAATGTTAAACTTTCCGATCGAACATTCGAACACCCAAGTTTTCCCGATACAGATCAACACATGAAATAAGTCTAACAACATTCAGTTCGTGCCTCAGTACCGACGGTCCAGCCGTAGAAGGGTCAAGCCAACGCCTTACATATGGCACGCCGTACTGCCCCAAACCCGAAGGTTCAAAGGGCAGTTCAAGACGGTCACATAATCGAGTTAAGGTTTGTTGTCTTCTAGAGGGTCCATCGCGTTACTTGCACTACTTAGAACGTCGTTAAACTACGGAAAAATCCAACACTTGGAAATTTCCCGACAGGGGAAAAATTGGGTATTTATATCCGGTCGAACCTTTTAACATATTCTAAAAATTTATCCGGAAAGCCACATAGACAAAATTTGATACTCCGATCGAAACACCGAATCCCCAAAACAACCCCAGAAAATTCAACTCTTGAATAAATATTAAAAATTCCCAGAAAATCCAGCACTATCAATTAGGAGTTACTGTGTAAGATTCACTGAACAATGAGGCCGTACGGCCGCGGAACCGCCGCACGAGCCATGCTAATGCCGTGGATCCGCGGCAGGTTGATGGAGTTAGACACTCGAACTTCACAGTAACTCTTAAAATCGCCTGTTGATTTTTCTGTATAATTTTAATTTGGAAAAATCCCAGTTTTTGAAAAAAGGACAGAGAGCATGGAAATTTTTGGGGTTTCGGTTAGTTCGGACTTCAAATTCCGTCTAGACTTCGCCTAAGGCTCTAGCTAGTCTCTGATACCACTGTAGGGTTCCTAGGCACCCTAATGAGGTCTCACAAGGCATCAACCACGCCAATTTTAAAAAAAAATCTAGGTGCCGAGAAACCCGACTACGGATCGTTGGCTAGAAAACTAGGCGAAACAATAAACTAGTTAACACTTAACTAAGAGATACGGAAATACAACCTTTGTAGATCCGGTTCTCCACCTCCATAGCACCGCAATGAAGTCTCCTCGCTGTCCATAACAAGTCCCGGGCTCTAGCGTCGGCTTCATCGGAGAATGGACGGGCTAGGTCATCGATGTCCTTGCCGAAGATGATCTACGTCGAGGCATCGCTAAATCAAGCTCCGACTTCACCAAGTCAAGAAACTTGTGAAGAAAACAAACTCTACTACTTGGCAAGTGGTAGAGGATGAAGAAATAGGAAGTGGGTAGACTTTAGATTTGGATTTCACACTCTTTTTCATCACTTGCCATTGATGGAGGCAAGCTTTCTTCACTTGAAGAAATGAAGAAGAAGAAGGTAAATGTTATGATAAGTTAATTTGTAAAAAGAAATAAATATGAATACTTATCATTAACCAACCATAGTTTAGTGTAGAGAATAAATCATGGTTAGATTGAAGAGTTAGGGTTAAGCATCAAGACAAAATGGTGACTTAGTCAAAGTATCATGAAGCTTCATAATCCATTAAAAGAAAGCCACCATTTAATCTTTATGCAAATCATTTTCCAAAAAGAATAAATAGATAAATAAATGAATAAGGAAATAGTAAACCCTAACCATTTCATTAACCAAGGTTTAATTCTTTACACTTAACCAAAAGGCATGTATCATCAAACATGATACAAGCAAGTGCACAAAATCATATCGCATATGCAATGCGCACATTCGAGTGAGAAAATCCATTTAAAGTGAACCGATACTAGTTAATGCAAAGTAATATATCAAATATATAATTATGCATTAAATAATTAAATCAACACTTGATTCAATGATCCGGTCATGTCGCACACAACCGACTAGTATACAATGTATCGGCTTATCGAATCAATCCTTGATTCGATAACTAGGTTATATCGCATACAACCATTCGACACATTCATCGCGAGAATGGAATACGGTATCACATAAACGTATTATTCTCGGTCCCGTACATATCTCATATGCGCTCCTATTTCGTTTCGCTTGAGCCAGGAAACCTCTGTGTAGGACTCTAAAGACTCGTCAATACGCCGGCAGCAGGTGATGATCATATCAAACACCCACAAGCCGCAAGCGGTCTGCTAAACGTAACGGCCACCCGGGTATTGAGCGATCAGAAGATCGACGAGCAAGCCCGCTCACCCTCCTGTGAATCCAACCAGTAACACTTCCGTACAGTCCGGTCGGATCGTCTGATATGTCGCATATCTCGCCTAGGGGTGGTAAACGTCAGACCCCAATAGCTCGATAAGTCGTGTCGATATGAGGTCTATAACTATTCGAGAAACTACTGGTAACACTTACCAGTAAATCTCAGCAACCCTGGCCAGGGATTTCCTGTTATAGCCAATCGAACACAGCGCAACATCAACCCCTATACCGGGAGAGACGAATCCCCTCCTATCGCTCATTGCCTCCATGTGACTCGGGACTGTACCCAAAAACCACCGTTTTGCATGCCCTCTTGGACGTGGTAAGATGGAAATCAAAGCACAGTGGGAACCACACAAGACTCTATGACGATCTCGGGTCAACAGACTACTCTGTACCAGTGTCACCAGAGAACTGCCATCTGACGTGAGGTATAATACCATCTGGGAGTTCTCGGCGAGTCCGTCCAGTGTACCCAGTCTCTACTGAGCACCCGTATATCATCTCTGATGTCAAACACCGATGGATATGGGATCATCCATCGCCCATCTGTATGGGTCGAGAAGGTACACGCTAGTCTACTCTGGTATATCGATGCCCTGTCTCGATACACCCACGACTAGGGACTTTGAAGGATGTACTTATGGACTACCATGTCCCCACTAGTATGATCCGCATCACAGTCTAGGTAGTCAAGTACACATCCTAAGGGCTTTACCAACATGTAACAGAGAGACAATCAGTGTACACGTTAAGGTAAAGATCAACCAGATAGCATACTATCATGTCGAGCAAGAAAGTCCTCCCTATATATGTCCCAGCATCCACTACAATATACATCCAATGTACAGTATTGGCCTCTAGGGCATACATATAACTAACAGGTAAAGCCCATAGGATGTGTACTTGACTGCCTGGACTATGATGCGGATCATACTAGTGGGGACATGGTAGTCCATAAGTACATCCTTCAAGGTCCCTAGTCGTGGGTGTATCGAGACAGCGCATCGATGCACCAGAGTAGACTAGCGTATACGCATCTTGACCCATATGATGGGCGATGGATGATCCCATATCCATCGGTGTTTGACATCAAGGATGGTGTACGGGTGCTCAGTAGAGACTGGGTACACTGGACGGACTCACCGAGAACTCCCAGATGGTATTATACCTCACGTCAGATGGCAGTTCTCCGGTGACACTGGTACAGAGTAGTCTGTTGACCCGAGATCGTCAACGAATCTTGTGTGATTCCTACTGTGCTTTGATTTCCACCTTACCACGTCCAAGAGGGCGTACAAAACGGTGGTTTTTGGGTACAGTCCCGAATCACATGGAGGCAATGAGCGATAGGAGGGGATTCGTCTCTCCCGGTATTAGGAGTTGATGTTGTGCTGTGTTCGATTGGCTATAACCAGAAATCCCTGGCCAGGGTTGCTGAGATTTATTGGTAAGTGGTACCAGTAGTTTCTCGAACTGTTATAGACCTCATATCGACACGACTTATCGAGCTATTGGGGTCTGACGTTTACCACCCCTAGACGAGATATGCGACATATCAGACGACGAGATCGGACTGTACGGTAAGTGTTACTGGTTGGATTCACAGGAGTGTGAGCGGGCTTGCTCGTTGATCTTCTGATCGCTCAATACCCGGGTGGCCGTTATGTTTAGCAGACCGCTTGCGGTTTATGGGTGATTGATATGATCACCACCTATTGCCGGCGTATTGACGAGTCTTTAGAGTCCTACACAGGGGTTTCCTGGCTCAAGCGAAATGAAATAGGAGCGCATATGAGATATGTGCGGGACCGAGAATAATACCAGTATGTGATACTGTATTCTATTCTCGCGATTTATATCATCGGACGGTTATATGTGATATAGCCGGGTTACCGAATCAAGTGTTGATTCGATATATTGATACACTAGATATTAGTCGGTTATATGCGATATGACCGGATCATTAAATCAAGTATTGATTTAATGATTTAATGTATAATTATATATTTGATATATCACTTTACATTAACTAGTATTGGTTCACTTAAGATTAATTTTCTCACTTGATGTGCACAAGTTGTATATGTGATATATTTTTGTGCACTAGATTGTATCATGTTTGATGATATATGCAAATTTGGGTATGTGTATGATTTACACCATGTTTAGTTAATGGTTAGGGCTTTATTTTCTTTATTTATTTTGATTAAACAAAATGGTGGCTTTTCTTGTTTTGTACTTGAAGCTTCATGAAGCTTTTTAGCTTCTTTGAAAAGTCTAGCCATTTTATTTTGTTCTTAAACCTAACCATTACCTAAACTATGTTTTGCTCTCTACATGAGTTAAAACTTACCCATGGTTGCATTATGATAAGTCTTCACTTGATTTATTATTTTTTGGATAATTCATTTTCTATTCTTTTCTTCATCTTCTTCTTCTTGATGAAGAAGAAGAAAGCTTGCTTGAAAATTATCAAGTGAAGAAATCAAGTGAGAAATCCAATTCTAAAGTGAACCCACTTCCTATTTCTTCATCCTCTACAACTTGCCATGTGGTAGAGTGTGTTATCTTCACAAGTTTCATGACCTAGTGAAGATGGAGCTTGAGTTTGAGTCTCCCCGACGTAAATCATCTTCGGCATCGAAGTCAACGACCTAACCCGCATATTTCTCCGACGAAACCATCACTAGAGTCCGGGATTCCGATGATCGCAGCGGAGGGACGTCTTCACGGAGCTTTGGAAGTGGAGGACCGGATCTACAAAGGTTGTAGTCCCTTTCACTTGTAGTGAAAGTTGTTAACTTGCATAGTTTCGCCTTACCTCTAGTTAACGATCTTCATTAGGGTTTCTCGACACATAGAAAAATTTGATTTTGGCATGGTTGATGCCTTGTGGAACCTCTTGAGTGTGCCTATGAACCCTCCAGATGCAACATTCAAAGTGTTTGACTTCATCAAAATAAAAGATGAACCGGATATTTGTAAGAAAGCTGTAGGGAGTACTGTCAAATTCTATATACTAATGTGGACAACATACTCTTGATAGGAAGTGATATTCCTATACTACGATTTGGTCAAACGTTGGTAGTCACTTTTGTTTCTTTTTTTTGTGGATTATACATATGTCAATGATTTTGGTGACTAGGTCTATAGAGTTAGACCTGGTAGGGGTTTTGAGATTATCCCAATTCAGGTATAATGACACCATTCTAAAATGGTTTAGAATGGAGGACTCCT
The DNA here is from genome assembly GCA_030015575.1 of Agapanthus africanus. Taxonomy (NCBI): domain Eukaryota; kingdom Viridiplantae; phylum Streptophyta; class Magnoliopsida; order Asparagales; family Amaryllidaceae; genus Agapanthus; species Agapanthus africanus. The sequence continues at coordinate 64,627,815 of JASDDO010000029.1, forward strand.
AGTGAGGTAATGTAGCCGCAGGTAATGAGGCCACTCTCTCTAAAATGATGTCTTTCAAGATTAATGAAGAGAGAGACTCATATGAATGACATTCGACATGCTTCGGCAATGAGGTCAATCATTCGATGTTAAATACCGGACCAGACATTGCTTTTACGCTTGGTGTAGTAAGCAGACATTAATCTAATCATGGAGAAACATAGGAAGAAATGAAGAACATATGAGATGTTCTGGGTGTATGGTAATAGCAGACTCTTTTGGGAGGCAATTACCGATTCCGGCTTCCGTAGTGACAAGGGTAGCAGAGCATCTGTCGTGAGTCATTAGTTTACCCTCTTATGAGGTGCAGTGAATTGGAAGAGTTCAAGAAAGATACTGGGGTAGTCAAGGCGCTAGATGCTGATTATGGATCAGTAGAGGATACATCCTATGTATTTGTTTAGATAAATATGTTTATTTGTGAACAAGGTCCCATCAGCTATCCAAACAATATTCTAAGGTAAGTATCGCTAATTTCAAAAGCTAGTGGATCTCCGTGAAGTTGAGATTCAGAGAGATACAATTAGAAATATCGTAACGGATCCACTCACTGAGGCTATTTCTCGAACACAGTTTGCGAAATTGTTAGTACAGAAGTTGGGTATGTAGTAGCACATGAGATGTGTGCATACGATACCACAATTATTGGTCTTGAGTGCAAGTGGGAGATTGTTGGATAATGGTGCCCTCAAGGCAATTATCGTAGTTACGGGAATGCAATTACTGAGTTCGAGGAGGGCCTATACCAAGAATAGTCTTACTCAAGATGATAGTGTGCTATCTGGTTTGTCTTTATGTGTCATGTTAATGCAAGATACTAGTTATCACGTACCGTAAAAACATAAGATAAAGCCCATAGGATATTTGCTTGACTACCAGGATTATGATAAGGATCATACTAGTGGGGCCTTGTAGTTTGTAAGCACATCCTCAAATGTCCCTAGTCGTAGGAGTATCGAGACAGGACATTGGTACTCCAGTTTAGACTAGTGTATACGTTTCATGACCCTGTATGGGGGCAATGGTTGATCCCATAGCCGTTGGTGTTTGACACCGATGATTGTATACAGGTGCTCATTGGATGAGTTACACTGGACGGACTCGCCGAGAACTCCTAGTTGGTATTATTCCAATGTCAGATAGAAGTTCTCTGGTGACATGAGTACAGGATAGTCCCTAGAAATCGCTACAGTGTCTCGTATGTGTTCCCACCGGCATAGATTACTACCCTACCACGGCTCTATTGAGTCGTGCAAACAGGTTTTAGTAGGGTACAGTCCCGAAGCAAATGGAGGCAGTGAGCGGTCGAGGGAATTCATCATTCCCGGTATTGGGAGTCGATATCGCACTGTGCAGGACACGACTATAACCTGAAGTCCGTGGCCACGGCAGTAGAGATAAACTTGTAAGTGTTACCAGTTGTTTCTCTTTAGTTATAAGTCCTCTGTCACCACGACTTATCGGGTTATTGGGGGTCTGACAGATTCCACTCCCCAAAGTCGGTATGCGATACTCTTTGACGAAGAGACCGGACTGTACGATGACTGTCACTTATAGACTTTGTTGGGTCCGGATGAGTTCACTCGTCGACCTGCCTTTATCTTGCTCATACTTGGATAGTCGTTACATACAGCTAGTGCCACTGACGAGCTTGTAGGTTAATCTGAAAGGGGGTTGACTCTGAAAGTGTTTCAAATTCAATCGGATAGGATCATGTATAAGCTACTGCCAGCGTATTGACAGGTCTTTAGAAACCCGCAACGAATGTGCCTGCCCGGGAAAAACGCGATGTGATGTACGTATAGGGATACGTTCATGAGTTCGATAAAACATATATATTGGATATACGTGTTCAATCGGACGACTGTTATACTAGTCGGTTTCAAGGCCGGAATACCAAGTCAAGTGTTGACTTGATAACCGTATTAATGATACGGTTTCTAATATAGTGTATATGCTACACACACTCTCTACAATATATGATACTGAGAAGATATTGATGGCATTTCGTGTATGTGATACATGATGTGTACGTGTATAGGATACATGTACTAATACTTATTTAATATATATATATATATGATACATATATTAATTCCCACCATTATAAATTAAGTATAAATAAATATACAAATAAATATATATGTATATGTAAATGTATATATACCTTTATATATATATAATAATGTGTGTGTGTGTATTATTTATTTAATATATTTAATTAAGTGGTGGGGCCCACCCACTCTCTTATGGGTTGACACACACATGAGAGAGAGTGGAAGAGATGGTATGTTTCGGATAATATGACATGGTTGAAAACAGATAAGGAAAATAATTCTTTTTTCAACATGACAAGCCATTCATTTTCCAACCATCTTCTTCTTCCTCAACAAATGAGCTCAAACTCTCTTGAAAATGGCAAGTGTTGCCATAGTGAGGGAGTGTAAAAAGTAGAGAGTACCCATCGTTCGCATCCCCTTCTTCTACGCCCAGCAAGCCTCTGGAGGAAGCTCCTCCGATCGGTGACAGAGTTGGTGCTCAGGCAGTCCGTTTTCAACGTGGATCATCTACGGCGAGGCAGTCGGCGTGCAGACGCATTCGGGAGCTCACGGAGTTTAGACGGGATTTTTCGGGATCAACCGGACATGCTACAAAGGTTGTAGCACCTCTGAACTTTTTTTCATGCTCTTTATAATTAGCTAGATACTAGTGCTTGGAAGATTTTTGGCGTATAGCCGATCGCGTTCCTACGGAATTTTCGTTTTCCATCCGATCCCGCTTCCGCTGCGCTCACGCGCGGGGCGCGCCCGGCCTTACACAAATCAACAGAGAATTCACACTAACTTCTACATCTTCTCTCATTATAATTCGAGAAAATTTATATGAGAGTTTCTTCAAGTTAATGAAAATGAAGCTAGAACCGATGGCTTTCACGTGGATCATCTTCGACAGAGCCGATCGGAGATCAAGCACGATATGTAACACCACGGAGCTTAGCCAGAGTCTGGATTCAACCATTGGAGCAAATGAAGTCGCTTCATAGGTTGTATCTTCTCTACTCTAGCTCCTTTAGTTTACAAGTTATAGTCTATGGTAGTATTCTAGGGTTAGGGTGGCTTGTGTTCGCTCGGAATTTCCATTTTACGCTTCCGCAAATTTTCATAAAACCGTCCAGCGAGCACGACAACCTTACAGACACTTCATCAAGGAGTAAGAGGCATGAGAAGGTGGTCTAAGCTATATGGTCTTCCTTTAGGTCAGATGATTGGGGATCCGATTGAGATAATCCTAGAGTGGGTTTGAATAGGATTATACAAACAAACCCCACAAATAAAAAAAATCTACTTGCACGATAAATGGAAACGCAATTATAGCACAAGATAATTTGCAAGTAAGAGATGGAAAGAGAGAAACAGAATGCAAACACAAGTGATTTAGAGAGATTCGGGAGACCCCTTAGTCATCTTTCTTTAGGTGTATGAGTCCGTTCCACTTAATCACGTCTTCACCGAGACAAACACGTTACACTTCCGCAACAACACGTCACTCGACATATGAGTGACTCTTTTCACAGCACTTCTCCTCACTTACAAAAATTCTCATGCACTCAAAAGATTCCACACAAAGAGAGAAGAAGAAGATTACAGTCCAAGATACTCTCTCAAGCGTTTACAATTCAAGCGCTAGAATACTTCAATGGAGTATTAGATTTGCAATTAAAGCTCAAGTGTTTTCTTTTTCTTTTGGTGGGTGAGGATGAACTCAAAGAATGAATGCAATTTTTCAGAATAGTTGTTATACAATAACTACACAAGGATCCCTTTTAAACCCTACACAAAAATCAAACAAATACATGCATTTATTACACCCAGGCAGAAGAACAGATGTCTGACGGCCAAGGGGACAGACGTCTTAAGGCAAAATAAAATTATCCGTTATAGTATTAAATGTACGTAAAGGTAATATTTTTCAAAAAAAATAGCTTCAGACGTCTGTCGTCATGAGCTTCAGACGTTTACCATGGTTTTCAAAACATGGCCAATAAAAGTACACAAAACAACCAGACATTTGAAGAACAAGTGACACACGTTTGAAGAAGAAAAGATTTTTAAAGTTCTTAACCTTCAGACGTTTATGCCAATAAGGTTCAGACGTTTGTTCCCACAAAAAGTTTTAATGCCATGAAAACACAGAGAATAACCAGACGTCTGAAGAAAGTTTGACAAACGTTTGTTCTGTGAAAAGTTTTAAGCCAATGAAAATCCAGAGAACAAACAAACGTATGAAGAAGTAACGACAGACGTTTGTTCTGTCAAAAGTTTTAAACAATGAAAATTCAGAAAACAACCAGACGTTTGTTCTGGCAAGCTTCCAACATTTGTTCTCAAGAAAAAAGTGATATTTCAAAACATGTGCATGTTTTATTATCACGGCCGGGAATTGGCACGTGACCGGTACTTGAATCACGTGAAGTCAATAGGACCCCACCGTAACCCAAGTAAGCCAAAGTCAAGAAATCTAAACCTTTTTCGGAAAATAATGGAGGTGCGGTTTTGAAATATCAGCATAATGAATTCAAATTCTTCTTTTAACAGTATAAGTAATATTATATGAAAATGCAAGTGGGTTGTATACTATCTTTGAAAACACTTTCGGCATTTGAAATTTAGGCAGTACCTCCCTTGTAAATTTGATCCAAAACCAATACATCACAATAATAATATTGGCATACCCAAGTGATAGCTAGCTCTTCTCCAATTGGCGGAATCATAATCACACAATAAATATATACGACGCCCCAAGGCGAAGATCAATCGCAGAAAGAATATGAAGAAGACCAAGACGTCATCAAGCTCAAATCACGAACAATACACCCATCTCGCTCTAAGTCTCAAGAATATACAAGTCTGGTGTTTAGGTCGGCAAAAAATACATAATCTGGTTAATGGAGCTTTTAACTAGATACAACAAAATAATATATACAAAGATGGTCACGATCCAAATGTTTACCACACCTACCAATTCAAATCACCTAGAAGCGAACTGTGTGCCAGCGAGCCGCTGCTGATCCGAATGGTCAATCCTGCAAGAAAACTGTGGCACAACGGGGTGAGTTGTCAACTCGTGAGTAGAAAATATCAGCAGGTAGAAATCGAATGTATAACGATCTCCTAGGTGATACTGTAACATAAAGGTAACACTGTGGTATCTAGGGTGATCGTGTATACATATATGTAATGATAACAAAGTCGTGCCAGGAACAGTATATAGTATCGAGTCAGCTGAGTCATATGCATGTATACATGTGTATCATCCAACATGTGTCCATCAACGATACATCAAATCATCATAAAACCTGAGTGTTCAGTATCGACACTCGAAAATATCATAAAAACCCATGTCCAGTATCGATACGTAAATCCTCATATCTCGGGCGTCGTCTCAGCGAATCGGCCCTCATATCCATCTGATCACACAACTCCGGTCGGTATCCTCCGGATATCCGCCGAGCCCAAACCATCACCGGTCTGTAGTGTTCCCCTGCCGGGTTCAACGTCTCTCTATACGATCTTCTTGTTCTGGGGTACCGTACCGGGTCCACCATGTACCCACAGATGGTGCTTCCTCATTCCTCGAATCGGGTATACTCATAGCTCAGAACCGAGAAACTCATGGTGGACGCCACAAATCATATCAAGAGAAACCGTGTTTTTGAAACAATTATAAGACTTTTAAAAAATATTTGCGGTTCTCAAAACCAGAGATCTTATGAAAACAGAATCTCATATGCATGTAACCATAAAGGTATAGTAAATGCAAGCACTATAAAAGTATTGCAAGTGTTTTCATGTAGGCATGCCGTGTAAATAGGTAAAGAAGTGCAATATCTAAACTAGCAGTGTGGTAATAAATACTGAACAATGATTATAATCATATAGTTTAAGAACAATACAGCGATATAAAAGTTCTAATGTGTAAGTGGCATAGAATTACCGATGATGAGTGTGTGAGTCGGTAAATCTGTGTACATGTAACATGCGCATCATCGGTGATGGTGCATGTGTCCTAGCAGACGAAGCCATACAAAGATAAGTGTCGGGAACGTAGTATGTATGTCGCGAGGAAAATAATACAGTGTAAACATGAACGGTATAAAGTACATAACTACACATGAACCATACAGTTATAGTTTAAATAATACGAATCATAGTTTTCGAAACTGGGGCTACGGTGTTTTCGAAAAAGAGATACCATTTGGAAATCCGCAGAGTCCCTTAGGGTTGTCATTTAAAGAGCCTAATTATTCGTTGGCTTGAAAATAGGTATGGTTCAAATGTAATCCATAATCTACCAAAGTGATTAGAAAGCAATGATTTTCGAAATCAAGATAATCCATAAGTTGGCGATCCAGTCTCATAGTATCAGCTATGGTATGATCTATCATACGTCATCCTCGAGCCACGAGTGTGGATCAATCATCCGGTATATCATATCACGTACGGTTTAATCTATCGTACGGTATCATCAATCGAAGAAAGGACCTATCATCCTGTACATTATTTCATATACAGTAGAATCCATCGTACGATGTCCTCGAGTTAAGAGTGCGGATAAATCATCAAATGTATCATAAATCAAGGGTACGGATCTACGGTCACGTACATTCTATAATCTCATATTCTCATTTATATGTATAAATCATCTCATATCATATCTTAGCATGTATATATATGTGTGTGTGTGTCACTTTGCATCCTCATGTCAAACATATCGACTCGTGTCATCTCGTTTCATCATGTTCTTATGTGTGTGTGTGTGTGTGTGTCACCCTGCATCCTCATGTCAAACATATCGACCGTGTCATCTCGTTTCATCATGTTCTCATTTTATCATATCGACTCGTACTTATCCTCTTGGTTATATCCGTGAGTACATAACTGTATGTTTCTTTAAATATATTCTACATCTATGTTCTCCTATCACTATGATTGCGGGGGTGTATACGCCATCCACCCGACTTCCTCCATAGATATACATCTACTCACCTGTTATCCTTGCTTTAGCCAAAGTTGATGACCGCCTTGCTCTCCTTCCTCATCTCGGAAGTCCATGCAAAGGTACCTACAAATCAATACATATCGTAACGAGATCAAAACCAAATCTAAAAACCGATATAGCAATCGAAACGTATATAGGTTAGAACCTATGGTCCACGTATGCAAGAACAACGAAACAATCTCCATCGTTGACGTACAAACGTCAAACGACCGAGTTGAAACTCAAATACCAAATCTCAAGTTAACAAAAGTCGTAAACCGAAATCTGAAACATAGAAAAACACTCCCAGATTTTGACTCAGGTGAAATTAGGATATTTTGCATATAGGGTAGGCCTAGATATCAGGTAATAGAGTTATGGACCAAAAACCAACCCGAGACTCCAAGACCAGGCTACAATCTGTGGCCATTTCTAATAAATCTGCGACCTAAAGTGGGAGTTGGGGTCTCGGGTTTCTAGGTTAGTCTCTAAATAGCCTGCACATCTCACTGTGTTTACAACTTAATTTTTAGAGTCCTCGAGTCATAGCAGATTCTAATTGACCATCACATTTCGTCAAAAACTCGATATCGGAAAATTCCAAGTTCATGTTTGGGACTTCTAATCTCAAGTTTGTCCAGAATTCCATCACTACCGGTTTTGTGGTCACTAACTAAACCGCAATTGCATCTCCACAATTCAATTTATCCACTAAAAATGATCCTAGAATTTTCCAAGATCACTAATCATGCATCTTTGAACACTAAACATATGTAGGAGATTAAGAAACTTAATAACTTGAAGGAAAGTGAAGGTTTTACCTCTTGGAAGCAACTAAAGAAAGTTCTTTGGTGGCCCAAGGTGCTCAAAACCCTAAGTTGATCTCACCAAGGGGTGTATGATGAGGTTGTGCACATATTTTGTGAAGGTGGTATGAGCTTTGGAGGTGGTGCATGGAGGTGGAGGAGGTGGAAGAGCTTGGAAGGAGGAGGAGAAGATGAAGAATGAGGTGAAGAAAATATTAGTGTATATGCCCTAAGGGCCATTATTGTATCATACTAGCTTGTATATTACATAATGGAAGCTTAGGATAGTCACAGTTATATTAACAGTCTTGCTAAACATGGTAGTATTCTACTTGGTTTATTTGTATCTTAATATGTGTATATGTTAGCGTATCGAGTATACATATTGATAGAGCCCTTAGGATCTTGCTTGACTACCAGCGTTGTGATGGCGGTCACACTAGTGGGGGCTGGGTAGTCTACAACCACATCCTTTTTCAGGTATCTAGTCATAGGATTATCGAGACAGGGCATCGATACTTCGGAGTAGACTAGTGTGTACGCTTCTCATCCTAGTTAGGGAGATGGTCTGTCCCACAGCCATCAGTACGTTGTACTGGAGATAGTATACAGGTGCTCGTTGGGTTACGGATACACCAGACAGGACTCGTAGGGAACTGTTGGTTGGTATTATACCCATCGTCATTTAACAGTTCCCAGGTGACATGAGTACAGCATAGTCCGCAGACTTGGCATTGCTGCTTCGCCTCGAGTGTGTTCCCACTGTTCTTACATTGCTACCCTACCACCGCTCAAAGGAGTCATGCAAACAGGTAGCAGTTGGGTGCAATCTCGAAGTACTTGGAGGAAGTGGCAGTTAGATAAGATTCTTCTCTCCCGGTATAGGGAGTTGATATTGCGCTGTGTCTGGAGCGCCATTACGCAAAGTCCCTGGCCAGGGCAAGCGAGATTTACTGGTAGGATTTCCAGTATCTTCTCAAGGTGTAATAGGCTTCACTCCGACACGACTTATACCGCTTATAGGGGACTGACGCTTGCCGCCCCCCAAGGCCCGATATGCGATAGTCATAGACGAACAGACCGGACTGTACGGAGATTGTCACATCAGGCTCAGTAGGAGTTCGGATGGGTTTCCTCATCGGCCTTCTTATCGACATCTACTTGGGGACCGTTATGTACAGCTAGTGACGCTTGCGGTCTGTGGTTAAACCCACTGCCAGCGTAGTAGTCGAGTCTTTAGAGTCCCACACAGAGAGTTTCCCTGCTTCGGGCGAAATGATATAGAGGTCGTATGGTTTTACGACAGGGTTCGGACACATACGTGTTTTTACGCACGTACGATGTTCGGACAGTTTTTACTAGCGGGTTTTGGTTTAAGCTAGATTCTAGTAATGGATTATTGGATTTATACAGTCTCGGTATTTCCGTGTTTTCACGGATGGGAGGGGCATTCTCGTAATTTTTCGAGAAGCTTCTAGAAGATTGATAAGTTGGAGGCTTAGGTAGAATTTTCATTAATTGGATTAATGACTCATGGTGTGATTCATCTAAAGGAGTTAATGATGCATTTATTGATTAATGACTCATTGGATGAATCACACAAGGTGAGTTAATGAAGCATGATGATATTTTTATTTGTTATTCATTTAATAAATATCTTATGCTTCATATATTCACAATGAGATATTTTCCAAGTTCATTCTCACTCTCACCTTCTCACTCCTCAAGCTCTCTCTCTTCAAGAACTAACCCTAACCTCTCATGTGTTGAGATCCAAGGGTTAGCAAGACTAATAGATCCATAATCCTCTTCTATATCCTCTAGGTTAATTTGATTAGCACTCATAGCAACCTAGTTACCTCAAGTGCGAGGTTAAAGCTTGGAGAAGTAGCTCTCTGGTGGATCTTCTATCACAACGACGAGGCCGACGAGGAGGTGGTCTACGGGAACAAGAAGGACTTGATTCATTAGGTATAATCATCTTTCATATTAGCTAAACACTTCTATGTTGTTGTTAGTTAGGGTTTGGCAAAGATCCGTAAAGTTAGTCGATGTTAGTTTAAACAAAATGATTGTTTTACCTATTCCGCCTCCCCGCATCATGTGGGGTGTCTAACGTCGACTTACGGTGGTATCAGAGCCTCGCTAAACCATAACTAACTTGTTAGCAAAGTCGTTAGAAATTCGATCACAAAACGAACCCGAAAAAACATCATTTTGACCTAGTTTCTGTCGATTTTAAAACGGGGTCTAAAATTTTTTCAGGGACCCTTAAAAATATAAGCAGAGAATTATAAGATTACTGGAGAAATTTGGGATCGTAACTCGGCCAAACCGCCGCTGAACCGCTGCCGATCCAAAGCGATCCGCCGTGGATCCGCGGCCGAGTTGAAGCCGAGTTAGCCCAAATTTTCCCCGTAACTCTTCTATGTTGATGAAGTATTTTCTGGGATGTTTTGTTTCTGCTCAGGTTTCAGGTGCACAGAGAATTATTTGCGGAATATTCATTTGTGTTTGCTTGATCGAAATTCTAAGATGTTTGGCTAACTTGATTATATCTGTGTTTTGTTTAATGTGTTCGTAAACCTCCCCTAACTGCTAGTATGTCGGTTAGCAGGGGGTTGCATATTTCTGTAATGGTTTTTACTGGTTTGTGTTTGTGGACTTGTTGGATTGTCGTGAATGGATAGCCGGGGATGTGAGACGAGTGTTTCTTTCATTCAAATGTAATTTGTAAATTGTTGTAATAATCTTTTGCGGGGCACATCCAGGCTGAAGTTGTAGCCACCGTTGTATTATTTCATTTACAGTTTTCTGCTCCTAGGATAGACCTAAGATAGGGTGCACAAACTACCGGGTACTTTGAAGTGTTTAGTAGCCTACTCACGCTATTGAGGGAGACCGCTTCACTTCGGGTACTAGGCGGGTAGTTTACTGTACCCGTAAGGGTCTAGGGTGGGGTTTTGGTTAGTCATCGCGACCGTGTAATCCGTCTTTCTTTACAGGCTCAAAAGGAATGCGGATTGTTAGAAAATCCAATATGTTCATCTGTGATCTAGAATGCCTATTATTGCGTCAGACGAATGTACAATATCTATATATGATATCTATTAGACGTCGCTTATGTTTTGCACCCGCGCTAGCCTAGCCCCCGCTCTGTCGTTAGTTAAGTAACCTAACGGGTGAATGACTGGACCCAATGGCGAATGCGGATGGCATAAGAGGACGTTGTATTTTCGTTGTTTTCTGCAATGATAGGTTAATTGATGGGACGCATTATATTAATGCAAAGAAAATAAACCAAAGGTGAATCGTTGGAACAATTTAAAAGAAACCACTCGGTTATTTTAAAACAGAAGATATTTTTTAAATTGCGGATCTTTAACCACTCCTTTTAAAAGCTATCAGGTTCCTTCGATCATATCAAGTTCACTACGTTCACGGTTGTAAGACAGCGGCGGCGCCCCGGCCGTCGATCCGACGCCGGAATGCGGAAACGAAAAACTTTGCAAACTAGCAAACCGGCACCACCGCGCACTTTTGACCCAGATCGGGCCATTAACCTAGCTACTAGCAAACAAGAAAGGGAGTAAAGAAGTTATACCAAGCGATCCGTGTCCTTCGGTCTTCGTCTCCACTCCGATCTCCCGCGGAATCTTCGTCCGTCACCTCCTCGTCGGAAAGGGCACCACGTAGCCGGATTCTTTTACGGGCTCCCACCTCTGGACCGAGGCAACCGTTCATATCAGATTTTTGCATTTTTATACCGCCCAATTTTTATCATATTGCTTATCGGTAAGTACTCTTGAGCCGTGTTTGCTAGTTAATTGTAGGATACAGGTTCTCGGCTTTAAACGATGAAATTCATGGAAAAGCACGACAAAATCCGGGTTCCTGCCAACCACAGATAAAACACGGGTCTCCGCTCTTTATCCGTCTGTTGCCACACACCAGTTTAAGAGACAAAATGGCAAATCAATGTCATTTTCATGCACAAGGCTCAATGGCAACACAAGATCCAAGAAATCTACACGGAGCTCGAGGAAATCATGACAAAAAGATCCACATCAAATCACCTTTTGATTTGCTAAAATTCTGGAAAAATCGTGAAGACATTATGAGAAAAAACATATACCAGACTGAAGGGCAATGCAAACCAGGAGAAACCATAAAACTTGAAGACCTAAGTCCCCTATATGGCTGCGGAACCGTGGCCTAAGCATGCTTAGGCCGCGGAACCGCGGCCGTACGGCCTCCGCAAAATGTCAAACTTTAGGGGTATTTTGGTAATTTCATGTAGAGGCAGAATTTTGCCCTAGATTTCCAGTTCCCTGCCTATAAATAGCCCAGAACCTTGTGAAGCCAAGGGTGCTTAATCTTGTATTTTAGGTTTTAGAATACTTGTGTTCTTCTTCCTCTTCTCATCTCTTCTCCATTGAAAAACTTGTAGTGAGCTTTTGTGAGTGAAGAATGATGAATAAAGAAGTTCATTTTGTCATTATACTTGTCTTGTTCTTGTTATGTTTATTGCTTGTAATTTTCATTTGTTAACTTAGTTATTGTTATTTGTGTTTGTTTGTTTCTTTTCTCTTTTCCTTTATCCTTAAACAACCATGATGCTTACGCTTGATCCTTGCCGAGGTGAGGTCGCAAATAGCTAGTTGTTATCTTCTAATCTCCTTCTTTCTATCTTCCTCTTTTGTTTTATTTTCTTTTCAATATAATGGGTGAGTAGTTTCATACTTGTTAGGGGAGGATAAGGGAAGTTTGAGAGAAGGAAATCTCTCTCACTCTTTCCTTGCCCAACATCTTAAATCGACTCCCGTTAATTGAACCACAATCCGCTCCCTACGGCACCCTATCCTACATGATAGCGGTGATTCCGTAGTGAGACCGGTTGTGGTTGAATTAACCGGAGGTTATGGCTAAGAGCCAAGAACGGACGGACAAGCACCAAAAGGAAGAACTTAAGCGTTGGAAAGCCTAGCTTATACTCGCAAGTTCCTTCCTAGTCGTGCTAATCCCCGTTGTTGCCGATTACCGTAACACCGATATTAAGAGTGGCAACGAAAGAAGTGAGCGACTCCTAACTCAAACTAACCTAATCCTAACCCTAACAAGCTCTCTTTACATATCATTTTGACACTTAGTTAATCACAAACAAATCTGGACTTTTGGACTTAACTCGTTAAAGCACATAGAAAAAGATTCCCATCTCCCTGCGGACGACCCGTACTCAACCGGCTAGCTACAAGCGAAACCGTTTTGATTGCGGTAATTAACTAAACTTGAACACGCAGAACCCTTACCAATCCAAATGGCGCCGTTGCCGGGGAGACGGTACTTTATTTCTTTGTGTAATTTCAGGTTAACTTGTGAATATAAATCTAACCGAAAAACAAAACAAAAAAAATATACACTGTAAAAAAAAACCATTTTGTTATTTTTGATTAGTTTTTTGTGCAAGTGTGCAGGATAATACGGAGTTCGAGTTCAGTGCCAAAGACGTGGGAAGATAGACCCACATCTCGCGGTAACACCGCGACGGATCAAAACGAAGCAAACGGTCTACTGTAAGATTCTGGAGCAGTTCCAGTGAACAAATCAAGATTCAGGACATACAGACAAGTAGAGGACAGCCACAACAGCACACACCAGAAATTTGAAGCCCCGATCCCTCCCTACAGCCGCGGAACCGCGGCCTTAGCACGTGTTTGGCCGTGGAACCGTGACCATTTGTTGGCTTCAGCGGCCCAAATTTTTGGTAACTCTCTCTCTCCTCTTCCCCACTCCTCTGGACTCCAATAAACTGTGTTTTCTGCAGCATTCTTTGCGCAAATTCTCTTCCCCCTTCCAATAAACTGTTCTTGTGCAGGATTCTTTGCGCCGCGCTAAAAATAAAAATTGATTGCAGTTGATTTGTTACCGCTTTGCATTCATTAATACGGACTTAAGGGCTTGAAACCAATTCAGATTGGGTGGGGATTTCATCACCCTTCCCAGGACCCCAAAAATCACAAAAAGCATATGCATTGACCATTGTTAATTAAAAAATACTAGACTCAACCCTAAGGACTTCACGCTTAATAGGACAGAGGACTAGTTACAGGAATCGGCCGTTTATCCTATCTGACTTTTGCGGTGCTGATTGACACGAAAGAGTGTGTTTTTAGTTAACCGCAATCAGAACGGTGTCGCACGTAGCTAGACCGAGATGAGTACGGGTCGTCCTTTGGGAAACGTGGAACCTTTTACTTTTACTTTAGATGTGTTGAGATAGAGAGGAGAGATAAAAGAATTTTATAGAATGGTTTCTAGATCTACGTTAAACAAGAATGTAAAATATAGATCTAGATTATTTTAAAGATGTAATTAATATAATAAGAGGGCTTGTAGGGTTCGTTAGGATTTAGTAGTTATGGACGATCAATTAAAAGTTACCCATTTTATCCATTAATAGATTTAAAACTAGAACGACGGTGATGCGTGTAGATTAGGGTTTCTGGAGGGAAAAGGAATCCCACTCTTAACCCTTATCTCGACACGGAACTCCGTTCATATCTAGCCTTTACCAAAACAATCATTAATCTAATCTCTAATCGCGGTCGGAACTAGCAAAGAATTGCTAGCGCGCCCGATTAGGATGTTAATGATTCTTTTGATAAAGTTCCTAAACTTTATAGGACTTAAAAAGGGTTTAGTTATTTTCATCATCCATTAGCCTACCATAATCCTACGAACCCTAACAAGCGGAGAATTACTCACGCATGTTGGGAGAAGAAGATGAAAAGACAGAGAGGGGAAACATAATGTAAAATGCAAAAACAATTAAATAAAATAACTACCTTTATTAATCAACTGAACAATCTACACTTTTATTCCGTAGAAAATGATTACAAACTAGTTGCTTCTCGATCTTTCCTAAGGAGGTTGTCGAACAGTTGATGATCAGCCTGGATGCGTGAGCGTCTGGAGCTTCGTGATCTCTTCGGCTTGATAGCTTTTCCAAGAGGCTCTCGGTGCCCTTTTATAGTGCAAAGCCAGAATCTTTAGGTTGGAAACTTGGTAAAATTCAGCAGTGATTGATCTCCCAAAATTGTAGCAAAAGATCTCTCTAGATTGTCGCGGATCCACGGCCAACAGGGGGGTTTGGCCGCGGTTCCGCGGCCATTGGTGGAGATCTCTTGATCATCTTTTGGGTGCTCTGTGCTTGTGACATTTAGCGATCCTTGGAACCTTCAGAATTCAGAAATCTTCTCTCGGTTGCTTCCAGACTTGGTCTCCAAGTTTTGCTTCTTAATTAGGCAAGTCTTCTTCAACAACTTGATTTACTTGATTCTAGTCTTGGAAAATTCTGCACAACTTGGAAATATTCTGCACAACTACTCAAATAAGATTTAGTAGACCTAGTTCTACTAGGATTAGGTCAATGAATTTATTTGCATACATTTTCCTACCAAATACTAATTAAAATATATTAACACATGGAAAATGGTGTCTTTACACATAAACCCTCATATGTATAATATATCATAATAAAGTCCTTTTTTTAATATGAAAATGGTAGGAAAAATGTAATACAAATGTGCAGTTTTATCAACTGAACAAATACCCCCAAACTTATCTTTGATCGTCCCGAGCAAACTAGTTTATTCAAGAGGGGAAAAAGAAAGGAGAAAACTAAGCACACTTTCGTAGGCAGACACGATTGCACTGAGCACGTGCAACAAGCCGTTAAACCTCTAGGTGTCCTTAGTAGGAGGAGTGTTGTCTCCTGAGGGTTTTTAGCGGATTACACCCACAAAATCCAATAACAAAAGAAAGATGGTGAAATTTACATATAAAGATAAGAACCATAAAAGAAATACTTTGAAAATTTAGAGTTTCCAACTACACTAGCTTTTCAGTTGTCATGAGCCCTATCTTAATAGTCATGAAAAAATGTTAGAAATCACATCATCCCTCAATAAAATATCGTCTTTATTCTTCATTCCTACCTTTCATCCAAACATCGATCATATAACCCCACGTGTGTGTAAAGAACATCCCTACACTCGGAGAATTCAATTCAAGCTATCATACTCTTGTCCATCTACCTTAGTACTTTTTATTTTGATGAATATTGAGATTCGCTCATACATTTTCATGCGACCGTTAATACTTCTTGAGGTACTAACCGACCGATTACTCATGTGTTTGCTGATTAGGTGATATTATCTTCCTCGTCTTGCACCACCTAAGGCTTAGTAGTGACTCCCAGACCAGTTGGCTTTAGGGCACTAGGTGAAGAGGCACCTTCGCTATATTTTTTTATTGCTGCCTTGGCGATACAAAACCAGTGTTCATTTTTTTCTTTTCACCATTTTTATATTTTCTTCATTTTTTTTATTTCCTTCATACTTTGGCTTTTAGACAAGAGCATTTCAAGGTATCCTCTACTATCCCGAGTTTCAAGACGTGTGTGAGTGCATATAATAGGGTATCAACATTCAAATGTTTGGCTTCCAGAATAGAAACTATTTTTCAGACTTATTTTTATTCTCAGATTAGTGACTTCCTTCATCTTACTAACCCTTGGGACAACAGCTCATAACTACTTATTACTAGTTCGTTTAAGAAAACTTCTAATTTTCTTGGTTTTCTTAAACTATTTCTATCTTTTGGATGTAATTTTTCACTTTCTACTCTTTTGTTACAAAAGAAAATTTTTGAAAGTTTTGAAAATATTGTGCTTATGCAAAATATGATGCAAATTGATGTGTAAATAAGCACAAACCTCCCCCAAACCTGTTTACAGCAGTGTCCTCACTGATGTCATCCATTAAGCTCAAAAACCTGTAGACTTGGGAGGAAATTATTAATGGGGGCAAGAATAAGTGAAATCCTCCCCCAAAATAATTTTTGGCTCACGATTTTGTAAAAATCATTTTCTTTCAAGAGCCAAAATATACCAAACCCCCACCCCCAAACTTGAGTTAAATAATGTTAAGCAATTAAAATCATTGGGGGGTAAAGTTATTGGTCAATGCCAAGCTTTGCAAAGACCGAAGGTCAATACAACCATTCAAAAATTTTATCGATGAAGCACCAAGGTTGGTGGAAGAACATGTCACCTTTTGACGTGAAGAAGTGAGGAGGTGACAAGAGGTGTAATGGAAAAAGATTGCGTCTCAATTTGGAGAGACGACACAGTGATAGTGATGATGGATTACTCGCATTATCATGATTGTCCAAAAGAAAGGGTGGAGGTCCAATTTCTTTGTCTTGGAGTTGATTCATCTCAACACCCGTGTCTTGTAAAAATGCGAGTTCATCAGCGAAAATTTCCTCAAAGCTTTCATCGATACCCCGAAGAATAATATCATCAGAAAAAATGGGGTGATCGTCAGACTCTATAAAAGGTTCCTCATTAGATGTTGACCCGGACAACTCGGTGGAAGAGTACATGGTTGGGTCAAACAACAACATATGAAAAGAGTCAGTATCATGAGGTTGATCAAATTCGCTGCTGTCGACATCCATTAATTCGACAGAACACACATGAGCATAGGGTTCGGAGGGTTCACTTCCCAACTTGTAAATATTAAGCTCAATTGACTTCTTTCCGAAGGATAGGGTCATAGAGCCGTTTCTACAATTAATTACTGCGTTGGAAGTGGCCAAAAAGGGTCGACCGAGCATCACCGGGATTTGATTACGTGGGTTTGCCACAGGTTGTGTATCTATGACGATAAAGTCCATAGGGAATATGAATTCCCCGACTTTGATTAACACATCATCTAGCTCACCCCTAGTTTGGGTGATAGATCGATCGGCCATCTGAAGAGTGCAATGCGCAGGTTTTAACTCTCCGATCCCTAATTGCTCATAAACAGAGTACGGAAGCAAGTTAACACTAGCACCTAGATCGAGTAGAGCACGATTGATATTTTTACCCCCAATGGAAATAGAAATTGTAGGACTTCCGGGGTCCTTTCGTTTCTTGGGTAGTTGTTGTGTAAAAACTGTGCTTACATTACTCGCAAGGAAAACTTTTTTAGGTACTTGAACTTTTCTCTTCCTAGTGCACAAGTCCTTTAGGATTTTCGCATATGACGGAACTTGTTGATTAGTATCTAGGAGAGGAATGTTTATGTTAACTTGCTTAAAAATTTCCACAATCTTTTCCATTTGTGGACTTGGTCTGTTGCCCCTTAACCTATTTGGATAAGGTGCTTTATCAATAAGGGTTTGGTCCAACATTGGAGAGGATTGTGGGGACGGATTCGATCCCAAAATTGGAGTGGGCATCGATTTAGATAGATTTGGCGAAATGGGCGAAGGGTTCGAGCCTTGGGGAAAACGGAGAATAGACTCGGTTGAAGGTGGAAGACTAGACGAATTAGGGGAAGAAGAAGAAGAAGGGGTATCATTGGTGTCACTATCATCACACTGCTCACCCACTTGGTTATTCAGCACTTTTCCCGATCTCAACGTGGTAACAGCACTCACATTATAACTTTATGAGTGGCCAGGATTAGGTATCGGTTGAGATGGGAGTTTCCCTTTCTCTCTCGCACTCATTGCGGCGTTTAACTGTGCGATTTGGTTTTCTATTGATTTAATACTCTCACCATGGGAGGCGGAGTTTTTCGTTAAGGTATCAATAGAAGACCTCATCTCAGCCGAAAATTGCATGGATTGTTTCATGAACATATCCAAAGTTTGTGCAAGTGAGTTGTCAGTACCGGCCACTTGTGGTGCAGAAATGTTGGCCGGATTTTGGAAATTTTGTGACTGAAAGGGGGGCTGATTCTGTAGTTGTGGTTGCTGTGGAGGAGGTCTTTGATAATTGCTTTGTTGGTTTTGGTTCCAAGCAAAGTTAGGATGACTCCTCCATCCTTGATTATATGTGGAAGAATAAGGGTCGTTTCTAGGTCGCTGCTGAAAAGCAGCATTAGCTTGAAACGATGCATTCATAGGACATTCTTCCGTTAAGTGTGAAGGATCCGAACAACAACCACAGACAGTCTTAGGAAGCGTGACCTGATTTAGGGAGAATGATGAGAACTTGTTTTCAATAGCGTCGAGTTTCTTTTGTATCGCTGCCATTTCGGCTTTTACTGTGATAGAAACATCGAGCTGGTGAATACCTCCCTTAGTTGAAGGTGGTCTTACGCTTTCCCACTGCAAAGTGCTTTCTGCGAGATCTTCCAGATATTTCCACGCTTCACCGTCATCTTTAGACATGAAATTGCATTGACACATTGTTTCAAGCATCTGCTTTGTCGCTGGATTAATGCCCTCATATATAATCCGACATAAATCCCATCTTTGTATTCCCTGATGGGGGCATTGGACAAGCAGATCTTTGAAACGTTCAAAACACTTCCAAAATGGTTCATTGGGAAGCTGGGTGAACTGGTTGATCTTGCTCCTAATGTGGGCAGTCTTATGGTTTGGGTAAAACTTCTTAAGAAATGCAATGACTAATTCATCCCAATTAGTGATAGAGTGTGCGGCAGTATTATAAAGCCATTTTTCTGCCAAGTCGCATAGTGTGAATGGGAGAAGACGTAAGCGCATAGCATCTAAAGTCAATTGTGAAGTACCCATCATTGCGCATACGTTTTCGAATTTGGTAATGAAAACGTATGCGTCTTCCGATTCAAGCCCGTGAAATTTGGGCAGCAGATTGATGTAGTGGGGTTTAATTTCGAAATTATCCCCGTTAGGTGGTGGAAGAGATAGACAAGTGGGAAGAGGACCACGGATAGGATAACATCTCTCTTGGAGAGAGATGCACGGTGGATTCTGCGCACCTACGGGCGGTGGCAGCGTGGTGTTATATTCTGATGGAGTGCCGTCCATCTTGGTCGTGGTGTGTGGTGGGGGAAAAGAAGATGAAGAAGTACCGACTTCGGTGTCGATAGCAGGAACGCGGACAAGACGGGCACTAGGATCCCGTGTCCAGCCGAGCATGCACTAAGCGGGTTTAGTGCAAGTGGCAGCGTGTGTGTGATTTAAAATTGGCTTGTTTTGAAAAAGTGGGACTCAAGACAAATCACCCTAAGATGCACAAGCAACCTTAGAACTAAGGTCACCTAGGTCCAGTCTCTAGACCGCTCCTAGACTTCCAAAGGACAAGCCGCAGGATCAATCCTCTATCGCCTCCGTACTACCCTTGTAGCCAGGTAAGTGCCAGGTAAGTGGGAAGGAACCACGTCGTGGGCCTAATTAAAAACCACTAGCCTTTGACACACTTGCCTAGGCACTACAAAACTTATGCAGATAAACGATAGATTACCCGCGACCTTCCTTTGTCCTTATTGAGCGCGACAGTCCTTAGAGTCTGGTCTAGATATTTTTTAAATTAATGAAGGGTTGATCTAAATGCTCAGTTTGTGATTTGTGGGGCTTAGAAAGGATGATGAAATCCCAACCTAATCTTGATTTGGTCTTTGCCCCTTAAAGTCCGTATTAAATATGCAAAACAAAACCAATCACAAAACTTTTGCAAAATGATTTTTGAGCGGCGCTATTTTGCAAAGAATCCTGCAGAAAATTGATTTTATTGGATTTGAGGGGAGAGAGAAGGAGTTGAGAAAAATACCAGAGAAGATTGGAGCCCTAACTCCTCTATCCTGCCGCGATTCCGCCGCAAAAAGGGTGCTTTTGCCGCGGTTCCGCCGCGTGGAAGAGGGATTGCTTGATGAAATTTTTTTTTAATCCTTCTGTGCTCCTCTGGATCTCTA
The DNA here is from genome assembly GCA_030015575.1 of Agapanthus africanus. Taxonomy (NCBI): domain Eukaryota; kingdom Viridiplantae; phylum Streptophyta; class Magnoliopsida; order Asparagales; family Amaryllidaceae; genus Agapanthus; species Agapanthus africanus. The sequence continues at coordinate 64,648,432 of JASDDO010000029.1, forward strand.
AAAATGTCTCTGTTTCATGTTTTCCTTAATTCTGTGACTCCAGATTTCCTCGCAAAATTCATGCACAAATCGTTAAATATGCAATTTGCAGTTTTGTGTTAATAATGATATGAATCGTCTAAGAATTCAACACAAATAGTAAAAATAAAAAATTACGCACGTATCCCCGGCAACGGCGCCATTTGATTGACACGAAAGAGTGTGTTTGTAGTTAACCGCAATCAGAACGGTGTCGCACGTAGCTAGACCGAGATGAGTACGGGTCGTCCTCTGGAAAACGTGGAACCTTTTACTTTTACTTTAGATGTGTTGAGAAAGAGAGGAGAGATAAAAGAATTTTATAGAATGGTTTCTAGATCTACGTTAAACAAGAATGTAAAATATAGATCTAGATTATTTTAAAGATGTAATTAATATAATAAGAGGGCTTGTAGGGTTCGTTAGGATTTAGTAGTTATGGACGATCAATTAAAAGTTACCCTTTTTATCCATTAATAGATTTAAAACTAGAACGACGGTGATGCGTGTAGATTAGGGTTTCTGGAGGGAAAAGGAATCCCACTCTTAACCCTTATCTCGACACGGAACTCCGTTCATATCTAGCCTTTACCAAAACAATCATTAATCTAATCTCTAATCGCGGTCGGAACTAGCAAAGAATTGCTAGCGCGCCCGATTAGGATGTTAATGATTCTTTTGATAAAGTTCCTAAACTTTATAGGATTTAAAAAGGGTTTAGTTATTTTCATCATCCATTAGCCTACCCTAATCCTACGAACCCTAACAAGCGGAGAATTACTCGCGCATGTTGGGAGAAGAAGATGAAAAGACAGAGAGGGAAAACATAATGTAAAATGCAAAATCAATTAAATAAAATAACTACCTTTATTAATCAACTAAACAATCTACACTTTTATTCCGTAGAAAATGATTACAAACTAGTTGCTTCTCGATCTTTCCTAAGGAGGTAGTCGAACAGTCGATGATCAGCCTGGATGCGTGAGCGTCTGGAGCTTCGTGATCTCTTCGGCTTGATAGCTTTTTCAAGAGGCTCTCGGTGCCCTTTTATAGTGCAAAGCCAGAATCTTTAGGTTGGAAACTTGGTAAAATTCAGCAGTGATTGATCTCCCAAAATTGTAGCAAAAGATCTCTCTAGATTGCCGCGGATCCGCGGCCAACAGGGGGGTTTGGCCGCGGTTCCGCGGCCATTGGTGGAGATCTCTTGATCATCTTTTGGATGCTCTGTGCTTGTGACATGTAGCGATCCTTGGAACCTTCAGAATTCAGAAATCTTCTCTCGGTTGCTTCTAGACTTGGTCTCCAAGTTTTGCTTCTTAATTAGGCAAGTCTTCTTCAACAACTTGATTTGCTTGATTCCAGTCTTGGAAAATTCTGCACAACTTGGAAATATTCTGCACAACTACTCAAATAAGATTTAGTAGACCTAGTTCTACTAGGATTAGGTCAATGAATTTATTTGCATACATTTTCCTACCAAATACTAATTAAAATATATTAACAAATGGAAAATGGTGTCTTTACACATAAACCCTCATATGTATAATATATCATAATAAAGTCCTTTTTTTAATATGAAAATGGTAGGAAAAATGTAATACAAATGTGCAGTTTTATCAACTGAACAGGTGCCTAGGCAAGTTTGTCGAAGGCAAGTGGTTACTTAATTAGGACCACTACTTACGTAGTGGGGAGCCTCCCACTTACCTGGCACTTACCTGGCCGCAATTGACGGAGAAGAGGAGGTTTGAGGTCCTCTTTCTAGCCCTTTGGAACAGTTAGGAGCTGTCTAGCAGACCTAGGTGACCCTAGATCTAGGTGTGATTGTGCATATCTTGTTTGTGATTGCTTAAAGCCGTAAGTCTGTACATATTTCTGTAAATCTCTTTCTAAAAAAAAAGGAAAAAATCAAAAACTTTTATAAGAACTTGCTCTTTGTCGCCAAAATCCACTTTTCACCCACCACCCATCGCACTCTTCCATTGACGTTTTCTTACCCTCACCTTCTCCGCTTTGACTATACTAAACTCATTTAGTGTATGTCCGCTTGAACTCGGGACACTAGCGCCCGCCTAGTCCGCGTTACGTTAGTCGCTACCGACTACGCGATCGACTTTAACGTCGAAACTCCGTCCACGCCTCTTTCACCCTTACCTTTGCCGGCCAACTCCGACGTCGACCGGAATTCTGTTCATACATCTTCACCTTCACCATCACCAACCTCTTCTTCCGCGATGTCAGGATTTAATCCAAACATCTCTTTGACTACCCCAGGTTTGACTCCACCTCCTATGGAGGCAAATAATCCACCACCACCGCCTATTGTAGCGCCACCGCGAATCGCGCTCCAGGATCGTTTCTATCCCACCCATTCTGCACTTCCCACCTGTCTTTCTCTTCCACCGGCCAATGGGGATAACTTTGAAATTAAGCCCCACTTCATCAACATGCTTCCGTGATTTCATGGGCTTGAATCTGAAGATGCCTATATCTTCATCAATAAATTTCAAAACGTTTGCGCCATGATGAAAACTACCCAACTGTCGGACGATGCTATACGGCTACGGGTCATTCCGTTCACTTTATGCGATCTTGCTGAAAAATGGCTGTATAGCACCGCTTCCCAATCCATAACCAGTTGGGACGAGTTTGTTAAAGCGTTTCTAAAAAAATTCTATCCGAATCATAAAACCGCAAGGATCCGTAATGAAATCAACCAATTCTCTCAGCTTCCTTCTGAACCCTTCTGGAAGTGCTTTGACCGGTACAAAGACCATCTTGTTCAGTGTCCTCACCACGGTATAGAGAAATGGCAACTTTGTCAAACCTTATACGAGGGCGTGAACCCAGCAACCAAGCAGTTGTTGGAAACCATTTGTCAGGGCCACTTCCTATCGAAATCTGACAAGGAAGCGTGGCAATTCTTTGACGACCTTGCGGAACAGACGCTACAATGGGAGAGCACCAGACCGACTTCTTCTTCTTCTACCTCCACTTCTACCAGTCAGTCTAGGGTAGGAATTCACCAACTTGATGTCTCTATTGCGATGAAAGCTGAAATGGCTGCAATAACAAGAAAGCTTGAAGCGATAGAGAGCAAATTTTCTTCTCTTGCTCCTACCCCTGTTCTTCCCCTTCGTACCATTTGCGCTTGTTGTTCCGATCCTTCTCACTTAACCGAAGAGTGTCCTTACAATCCACCATCGCAAGGACAGGATCAGGTTAATGCTGCATTTCAGCAAAGACCGAGGAATGATCCATCCTCTTCCACCTACAATCCCGGTTGGAGGAACCACCCCAATTTCGCCTGGAATCAGAATCAGCATCAATTCCAAGGCAACAATTTCCAAAGGCCCCCTCCGCCGCAACATCAAGCGCAACAACAAACTCAACATCAGTTTCAGCAGCCCTTCCAACCCCAACCTTTTCAAAATCAGACGAACAACTTTGCACCCAACAATTCTTTTCCCCAAAACAATTTTGTTCCATCAAACAACGATAAGGTTTCCTCGCTCGAGCGAAGTCTGGAGGCGTTCGTTAAACAATCGACTCAGTCCACCGCCAACATCCAGTCTTCCATTCAGTCCTTAGTGCAACACACTGCCGCTCATGGGCAAAGCATCAAGATCATCGAGGCCCAGATTGCACAGCTGAATGCGGCCTTAAGCGAGCGAGAGAAGGGGAAGCTCCTGTCCCAGCCACTCCCAAATCCCGGTCACCCACATAATGTACATGTTGCTCTTGAACAACAGAATCATAATGTGAGTGCCGTGACCACATTGAGATCGGGAAGGATGCTGCAAAACAACATTGGCACACGAATCGACGATGACACCCCGGCCGCTTCTTCTTCTTCTTCTTCTTCTTCTTCGTCTTCTGAGCCTATTCTCCATTCGTCAAAAGGCTCCTCTTCTTCTTCTGCTGCTCTGAACGGACCCACTTCTCACTCTACGAAAACACCAGCTCTGGGATCCGTTCCAACTCCACAATCTCCTCCACAAGCATTAGACTCAACCAGTTTTAAAAACGTCCCATTTCCAAACCGGTTGAGGCCTAATAAACAAAATCCACAAATGGAGAAGATTCTGCAGTTGTTTAAGCAGGTTAACATTAATATTCCCCTTTTAGATGCTGTCCAACAAGTCCCGTCCTACGCGAAAATCTTAAAGGACTTGTGCATGAAAAAGAGGAAGTCTCAGGTACCAAAGAAAGTTTTCTTGGCTAGTGCTGTGAGTGATGCTCTTACCCAATCTTTACCACAAAAACGGAAGGACCCTGGCTGTCCTACGATTTCTATTACCATTAGGGATAAGAACATCAACCGCGCACTATTAGATCTTGGTGCCAGTGTTAACCTGCTTCCGTACTCTGTATACGAGCAATTGGGTGTAGGAGAGCCGAAACCCACACACTGTACTCTCCAAATGGCCGACCGATCGATCACCCATCCTAGGGGTGAGCTAGAAGATGTGTTAATCAAAGTCGGGGACTTCATATTCCCCGTTGACTTCATTGTATTAAACACACAGCCTGTAACTAACCCCCGGAATCAAATTCCGGTGATAATCAGTCGCCCATTCCTTGCAACCTCAAATGCTGTGATCAATTGTCGCAATAGTTCGATGAACCTCTCTTTTGGAAACATGACAATTGAACTCAACATTTTTAGGTTGGGGAATCATCCCTCCGAACCTAATGCTCATATACTGGACGTTTGCTCAATCCAGGAGATCACCCTAGAAGAGTGTGAATTCGAGGAGTTTCTGTTCGATCATGATAACCTTAACGCCACTAGTGCGTTCCTCCTCGAACCTGCTGTTGTTTCTGCGCCCGACAACGACTACGAGTGTTTCACGTTCTTGAACGATCTTAGCCGCTCGCAACCCGAGTTTGAATCCTTCGAATTTCCGGATGAGTTACCTGAACCATCCGACTCGGTCGCTTACACTCGTTTTGAACCTTTGCTGGAATCTTTTGAGTTCGAGACCGCTTCACCAATCTTGCCTTCCATCGTTTCACCTCCAACGCTCAAACTCAAGCCTTTGCCGTCTCACCTTAAGTACGCTTACTTAGGTGAGAACGAGACCCTCCCTGTCATCATCTGGGCTTCTCTAGCTCCAGAGCAAGAGAAAGCCCTTCTAGCGGTCTTGCACAGCAACAGGAAAGCTTTTGGCTGGTCCATGGCGGACATCAAGGGGATTAGTCCCCTGATCGTTGAACATCACATTCATCTGATGGATGATGCCAAACCAGCCAGCGATCCACAAAGACGTCTCAACCCAATCATGAAAGAGGCTGTGAAGAAGGAGATCGTAAAATGTCTGGATAGTTGTATCATTTACCCAATCTCTGATAGCCAGTGGGTTAGCCCCATTCACGTTGTCCCCAAGAAATCAGGTATAACGGTCATCACTAACGAGGCGAACGAGTTAATCCCTACTCGCACCCAAACTGGGTGGCGAGTATGCATCGATTATAGAAAACTCAACGCTGCAACGCGGAAGGACCACTTCCCGCTATCTTTCATTGACCAAATGCTTGAACGATTGGCCGGACACGAGTACTACTGCTTTCTTGATGGCTACTACGGCTATAATCAAATTCCCATCGCCAAAAAAGACCAGGACAAGATCACATTCACTTGTCCTTTCGGCAGGTTTGCATATCGTCGCATGCCCTTTGGGTTATGCAATGCTCCCGCTACCTTCCAGCGGTGTATGTTGGGAACCTTCTCAGACATGGTGGAAAAATTTCTGGAGATCTTCATGGATGATTTCTCCATCTTCGGCGATTCCTTCAACGAGTGTTTGCTGCATCTCGACGCTGTCCTTACCCGATGTAAGGACAAGAACCTCACTTTGAATTGGGAGAAGTGCCACTTCATGGTGCGCGAAGGTATTGTCTTAGGACATATCATCTCGTAAAATGGCATAGAGGTTGACAAAGCAAAGATTGAGGTCATTTCCAATCTCCCTCCTCCCAGATGCGTCCGAGACATCCGAGCCTTCCTTGGCCATGCCGGTTTCTATAGACGGTTCATCAAGGACTTTAGCAAGATTGCTAGGCCCTTGACTCTTTTGCTGGCCAAGGACACGCCATTCGACTTCAACTCGAGCTGTGTGACTGTGTTCGAGTCACTAAAAAGCTCACTCACTTCTGCTCCCGTTCTTTCTTCACCTGACTAGACGCACCCATTTGAGATTATGTGCGATGCATCCGACTTTGCCATTGGTGCTGTCCTTGGACAACACATCAACAAGATGCCGCACGTAATCTATTATGCGAGCCGAACCCTGAACGACGCCCAACTCAATTATACAACAACTGAGAAGGAATTCTTGGCTGTTGTATTTGCTTTAGAAAAGTTCAGGCCCTACCTCATTGGCTCTCCAGTCATTGTCTACACAGACCATTCTGCTCTGCGCCATCTTTTTGCGAAGAAAGATGCAAAATCTCGGCTAATACGTTGGATCCTCTTGCTTCAAGAGTTTGACCTTGTCATTAAGGACAAACGAGGATGTGAAAACGTAGTTGCCGACCATCTCTCACGACTTCCTTCTTCTCCTTCGCTTCCAATTCCGATCAACGACGTTTTCCCGGATGAACAGCTCTTGACAGTATCTTGCGAACCATGGTTCGTAGATATTGTGAACTATTTGGCCACAGGATTACTACCGACTGAATGGTCAAGTCAGGACAGACTTCGCTTCTTATCCCAAGTAAAACACTTTTACTGGGACGAACCCTATCTATTCAAGTACTGTCCCGACCAGATTATTCGTCGGTGTGTCCCTGACGATGAATTCAAGAGTGTGCTGTCGTTTTGCCACGATCAAGCATGTGGCGGGCATTTTGGCCCCAGAAAGACAGCTGAGAAGATCTTGCAATGTGGTTTCTACTGGCCACAACTCTTCAAAGACGCTCATGACTATTGCAAGACTTGCTCCCGGTGCCAACACTTGGGCCGGATATCCCGGAGGAACGAGATGCCGCTCCAACCAATCTTGGTTGTGGAGATTTTCGATGTTTGGGGGATAGATAGATTTCATGGGGCCGTTTCCCAGCTCTTTCGGGAACTTATACATCCTTCTCGCTGTTGATTACGTCTCTAAGTGGGTCGAGGCTGTGTCCAGCCGGATCGTTAGGTTTTTTAAAGACAACATTTTCTCCCGATTTGGGCACCCCCGAGCGATCGTTAGCGACAATGGAAGTCATTTCTGCAACAAGACTTTCGAGACCTTGATGCGGAAATATTCTATTAATCATAAGCTCTCTACGCCCTACCACCCCCAAACCTGCGGGCAGGCCGAAGTTTCAAATCGGCAAATCAAGCAGATACTGGAGAAGACGGTTTCCAAGAACTGTAAGGATTGGTCGCTGAAACTCACTGATGCCCTTTGGGCATTTCGAACCGCTTATAAGACCGACCTTGGCATGTCTCCCTATCGGCTTGTGTACGGAAAGGCTTGCCACCTACCTGTCGAAATAGAGCATCGCGCGTTTTGGGCGATAAAAGAACTGAATCTGTCTCTCGAAGATGCGGGCAGCCATCGGAAGCTGCAGTCGAACGAATTGAGCGAGCTTAGGGATGAGGCTTACGCTAACGCGGTTGTCGTTAAGAATCAAACGAAGGTGTTTCACGATAAACACCTTTTGCGCAAAACTTTCGTACCTGGTCAACAGGTACTGCTTTACGACACCTGGCTACACTTCCATCCAGGAAAGCTCAGATCTCGCTGGAAAGGGCCGTATTTTGTCTGGAATGTGTATCCGCATGGTGCTGAGGATTTGGAGAATCCAAAGGACAGTTCATTTTTCAAAGTAAATGGACACCGACTCAAACCGTACCTTAGCACCGAACCAACAGAGGAGCTCCTGTTCTTACAGGAGCCGGTTTACCCTGCATAATCTTCCTCTGCCTACCTCCAAACTTCGGTTATCCAGTCAAGAACAAGTGGACACTGTTCCAAATAAGTTTGGGGGTATGTATATACCATTTTGTATATTTTTGTGGATATTCTTTTTCTTTTTCTTTTCTTTAAAAACAAAAAAAATGTGTGTATAGCTAACCGGCAATTTTGACCCTTCAAATGATCTCTTCATGCAATGACAGTGAGGACACTGTCCAGTTTAAGTTTGGGGGTACGCTCGGTACACATTTCTTACCTTCGCATTCATATGTATATTTTGCATCTGCATATTAAAATCCATAAAATCCATAAAAATCTGAAAATTTTCTAAAAATATAAAAACTTTTCTGTCAAGTTAGCTAGTGGGAAAACTCTGATTCAATATTTCGACGGTTTTGTTTGATAAAATAAAAATAACTAAATCTTATTTTTAGATTTTGAAAACCTGAAAGATAACTTTTCTTTGAAGTTAACTATAGCTGATATACGTCTTTACATCACACTACATGTGTCGTAAGTTTTGGAAATTAGATAACAAGTCTTTTATGTCTAAAAACTTTTAAATGGATAAATGATTTTCTGAGGATCAAATAGGTTTGTTCTGAAATAAGTAATATCAAGAATAGTTTATGAAGTGAAGTGAATATGAAGGAATGTTATTGATGCCTTAATTGGAACTAAGTAATATCAAGAAGCCTAGAAAGTCCAGATTAAAACAAAGTCAAGCAAGTGTTCTCTCCGAGTTAAAATTCCTAACGGTTCTTTGTGTGAGAATAATCTTGATAAAAGACAGGCCTTTATAAAAAAAATTTAGCGGAGATATGAAGGTTTTATTCTATGATAAAGACTATTGCACGTTCATAGAGGTGTGTATCAAATGAAAACAAGAAAAAGGTGGAGTGAAAAATAAGATCTAGTTTCCTATTAAGGAAGATAGAAATTCTGAAGTTGAAACTTTACTGGAAAACGAAACTTGAAAAATGCTTAACTCTTTATAAAACTTATGTGATCCTTTTAAAAATTTTATCTGGGCTTTACTGTGTGACATAATGACTTTAATCGATCCTTCTGGAAACGTAACGACACTATTTGCACTGCACGTAAAGACATATAAAATCTGTAGTTAAATAAGAAGTGAGGTGTGAAAAATAAAGGTTTGATAGTCTAGACTTGGGATCATAGAATTGTTATTTTCTGAAACAAAACTTTAGGGTTTGAATCATAGTTATTTTGCAAAACTAGCTTGACCGGATTTTGTGGGTAGTATCCGCTGAAAACCCTCAGGAGACAACACTCCTCCTACTAGGGACACCTAGAGGTTTAACGGCTTGTTGTACATGCTCAGTGCAATCGCGTTCCCTGCGAAAGTGAGGTTAGGAAATTTTTTGTGAATAAATTGGCTTTGCTCGGGATGAGCAAATGATAAGTTTGGGGGTATTTGTTAGCAGCAACTCGGGCGCGAAGTTGGCTAGCCGACGCGTCCAAGGAATGCTGTAGGCAAGTGTAGAATTGCTTTGTCTCTTGCGGGTAGAAGTTGCCATGTATGGAGGAATCAAGATTGGACTTTGGAGTGAGGTATATGAAATTGTGTAGCAAGGAAAAATGAGATGAACAAAGTTTTCCCTCATCAAAAATGAACTCACTCTTTTCCTCACAAGATGTGGCCGGCCCCCTTTATCAATGGTGGGTGGGGAAAAAGAATGAACCATGGAATAATCTTATACAAGAGAAGAAAAGGTATCATAATCAAATGAAATTTGTCACACTCATTTCTCATCTCAACCTCACTCAATCTCATCACAATAAATGCATAAGAATGGACTAGAAAAGAATCTCATGATGATAAGAAGGAACAAATGAAAGAAACCCCTCTATAAATAAGTAATTTGAACAATTGCAAATTACCCCCTCCATCGAAAAGTCCGGCCGCGAAGGAACAAAGGAAAACCGGCTGGAACAGAATGCAAACTGGCAACTTCAGAAAACTGATCCCGTAATAAATTACAGGAAAACCCCGCTACTGCAAATACATGCCCGCATTTGTATTCCCACCGAATACAAATGCAAAGAGACAAAATCTACACTGTCAAATACTAGTATCCGGCTTAAACCAAAGCCGGCTAGTAAAAACCGTCCGATCATGATCCGTGCAATACCGCACGTATCTGATCGAACCCTGCCATATCTCCATACGGCCTCTACAGCGTTTCGCCCGAAACCTGAGTAACTGTATGTGTGGTGGACTCAAAAGACTCGTCAATACTATGGCTGTGGATTTAACCACTAGCACGTCAGAGGTATCAGCCATACGTGACGGGCCACCAGCTATTGACCAAAGGGACGTCGATGAGCGAACTCATCCTGACACCCTACTGAGCCTGTCAGTGACAATATCCGTACAGTCCGGTCCGTTCGTCTTGTTGGAGATAGTGCCCTCAGAGTCAATTATTGGATCACAGGCACGTGATTGCAATGATTGAGGGAGGACCTATCCCGGTAGGACAGTCTTACTCAAGATGATAGTATGCTATCTGGTTTATCTTTATCATCGTGTACTACTTTAGGTGACCTTACAGGTCGTTATTAAACGTTGATAAGCCCCTAGGTTTCTTGCTTGACTACCAGCAGTATGAGGGCGATCATATACGTGAGAGCTGGAGCCTATAAGCACATCCTTAAAAGGTCCCTAACCGTGGGAGTTTCGAGACAGGGCATCGATACTCCAGAGTAGACTTGTGTATACAGTCGAGACCCCAACGAGGGGCGGTGGCCGGTCTCAGAAGCCACTGGTGTCAGTTGCTTCACCTAAGTTGTATACAGGTGCTCATTGGGTTATGAGTACACCGGACAGGACTCGCCAGGAACATGCTAGTTGGTCTTATACCTGACGTCAGATAGCAGTTCTCTGGTGACATGTGTACAGGTTAGTTCATCGACCAGAGGATCGTCATTTGTCTCGTGTGAGTTCCCACTGTACTTTGATTACTACCCTACCACGCTCAAAGGAGACGTGCAAACAGGTTTTAGTTGGGTACAGTCCCGAGCCACATGGAGGCAGTGAGCGGATCTTCAGGGGTTCGTCTCTCCCGGTATTGGGGGTGAGGTCGCGCTGTGTCTAGGAGAGCCAGTACATGAAAGTCCTTGGCCAAGGCAGGAGATTTACTGGTAGGTATTCCAGTAGTATCTCAGGGTGTTCTGGGCTACACTCCGACACGACTTGTACCGCTTTTGGGGGTCTGACTTTTACCAACCCCCTAGTCCCGCCATGCGATGCTCATAGACGAACGGACCGGACTGTACGGATATTGTCACTGACAAGCTCAGTAGGGTGTGAGGATGAGTTCGCTCATCGACGTCCCTTTTGGTCAATACCTGGTAGCCCGTTACGTATAGGCTAATACCTCTGACATGCTAGTGGTTAAATCCACAACCAAGGTGTTGACGAGTCTTTAGAGTCCCCCACAGACCAGTTTCTCAAGTTTCGGGCGAAACAATGTAGAGGCCGTATGGAGATATGGCAGGGTTCGATCAGATACTTGCGGCATTGCACGGATCAGGATCGGACGGTTAATACTAGCAGGCTTTGGTTTAAGCCGGATCCTAGTATTGTACAGTGTAGATTTTGTCTCATTGCATTTGTATTTCGGTCGGAATACAAATGCGGGTGTGTATACACAGTAGCGGGGTTTTCCTGTAATTTATTACGGGATCAGTTGTTGGAGTTGACAGTTTGTTTTCCGTTTCGGCCATGTTTCTTTGTATCTTTAATTGGCTGAAGTTTGGTGGAGGAGGGCTTATTTGCATTTGTGCAAATAAGCATTTGTAGAGGGTGTTATTTGCATATCCTTGCTTCATGATGGTTGCACCATCCCTTGACTTCTTGACTTCTAAATGATGGCTTGACTTTGGGTGTGATGATTGGTTGATGGAGTATGGGTTTAAGTTTGTGATCATTTCTTTTCATGAGAACATTTTATCTCTCTCTCACTTGCAATATTCTTGTGAGGCTCTCTTCATTTTTCCTCACTTTCCCATTCTTGCATGGCCGGCCAAGCCAAGAGGGGCTGCCCATATTTTTGTGGTGGGATTTTTGGTCATTTAGCTTCACAAAAATCCCAAAGTTTCATCTCCAAAAAGTCTAAGTTCATTTCCTCCACCAAAGGCAACCTCCAATACCCCAAATGAGACATAGAGCACTACACGTATTCTATAGCAAATCTTGGGCACGTCGACTCGCCAGCTTCGTGCCCAAGTTGCCTCGGACCAGAGGTGGGAGCCCGTAAAAGAAGCCGGCGACGTGGTGCCCTTCCGGCAAGGAGGTGGAGACCGGACATTCCGCGGGAGATCGGGACGACGACGAGAAGACCGGAGGACACGGATCACTCGGTATACTTCTCTACCCTCTCTTGTTAGCTAGGACTAGATTAATGGCCCGATCCGGGTTTATAGTGCGCGGTGGTGCCGGTTTATAAAGTTTAAAGAAAATCATCGATTCCGCATTCCGGCGTCGGATTGACGGCCGGTGCACCGCCGTGCACTTACAGTGGTATCAGAGCCTCGCCATTAACCTAGTCTAGCTTTGTCTAGTGTGTTTACATTTCCGATCGAACAAAATTCCAAAAACCGCGTTTTCATGTACAATCAGTTTCTATCGAAAAATTTTTAGCTCCAAAAATTTTTTAGGTTGTTTCAGAATGATGTGCAGGGAATTTTAAGAATTCTATGAAAATTTGGTCTCGTGAACAGTCTATAAGACCGCGGAACCGCGGCCAAACCCTTGCTTGGGCCGCGGTTCCGCCGCGACTTGCACTGTTCAGTATAACAAAATTTTGCAGAAAACTCCTGACTGTAAAATATGGTTTTTGGAATGTTATTTTTTGGGCCCAGATTTCTTTGAGTGCTACAGTAGTGGTTGGGGCCCACTTGGTAAAATTTGATCGATCGAAAATTTTAAACACATTAGTTCACAGTATTTACATTATATCTGCGACCGTGAATGTCAATTGGTCGGTAAATCCTGTCTAACTGCTATAGCCCGGTTAGACGGATTTGCGAACGTGACATTCACGTTGATGTTCTGTGATTGTGCTGTGATGTTGCGGATTGGTCGTGGAGGATAGCCTGGTTACAGTGGTAGTACAGTTTTGTTGTATTATGTACATTTGATATTGCGGGGCGAGCGTCCGACATGTGGACTGTCGTCACTGCCTGTTTGTATTATTATTTTGGGGCACGACCAGGTTGCGGTCGATGTACCCGTTGTATGTATATTTTACTTTCTGTACTAAGATTACCCCAAGGAGCGGTGCACGGATAGCCGGATTCTAGAGGGCAACGGGCCTGCATCTCATGGCATTGAGACAGAGGGAGCTTCACTCTAGAATTGGCGGGCTATTCGCCGCGCTCGTAGGGGGTACAGGTTGACCCAGGAGGGGTGCCCAAGTTACCGGATTCCATGAAGTGCTGGGTGGTCCATTCACGTTGCTGAAGGGGGCTGCCTCGCTTCGGGTTTTGGCGGGTAACTTGCCGCTCCCGTAGGGGTCTAGGATTTCATTGCACAGGCTATCCACACGACCAGGGGAACGTCGGGTTTCAGTAGCGGCTCTGTGAAACCCGGGGATCCCAGATATCTGTATTGTTCTGTGATGCTGTACATTTCTGTGATGTTGCATTTTATCATGCCTTGAGCGAAATATTATATATTGATATATATATATATACTAGTAGATGTTGTATAAGTTTTGCATCCGCGCTAGTCCAGTCCCTGCTCTGTCGTTAGTTAGCTAACCTAACAGGTAATGACGGGACCCAGTAGCGAATGCGGATGGCATATACGTACGTCATTATTTTCGTTCTTTATTGGTGTGATCAATTGATGGGACTGTGTTGATTCGGATCAATGCAAGTTAAAAACAAACCTAATCTGATGTTGTTGGAACACTTTTCAAAAAGCTGTTATTGCAAGGACGTTCACTTTTGTTTTGCATCGTGGTATTCAGTTGGAATATCCTGCTCCTCAGTTGACGAGGCAAGGGCCGAGATCCCTTCACCAGGAGTGACCCCTTGGACAGAAGTTTGCGTCAGGGCAATAACTTCACTATAGCCTATTACTTTTGCTTTGCATCGTGGTATTCAGTTGGAATATCCTGCACCTCATTCTACGGGGAAAGAGCCGAGATCCCTTCACCGGGAGTGACCTCTTTAGCAAAGATTTTCGTCACTATATTTTTATAAAGCTATCCGTTCCTTCAACGATATCAAGTTCATTACGTTAAAGGTTTTCGCCAGAAACCATTCGTAGCCCTCCATCATTTCGGTTAAATATTCGGTAGTATTCAAGCTATGTATTTTGACCTCACGCCAAGGCATAGTGATTGGTAGCTGTCGGATATTTAGCTGTTGCATAGATAGATGCGTTGGTTTGGGACAGTCGTACTACTATTTTGGCCTACGTCAAGGGTATGTACGGGTGGGTCCAAATTAACCTGGACAATGATGGATAGAACTTGACATGTGACTAATGATATTTTGACCTCACACCAAGGTCATAAGAGCATGGGGCAAAAATCACATCGGGAGTTTCAAAAGAAACTGAAACTTGCCAGATATGCGCATACCTTCTGGAGTATGATAGCGTGAGCGGATTCCGTCACGTTATCATGCGATGATAGTTGGATCCCGATTCCCACTGATGAGTTGGTTTACTCCTCGGGTGATCCCGACTAATTCTTCTTTCAGGTTTGGAGGAGAATTTGACGGTACAGTGGGAGGTTTCCAGATTAGATAAATTGGTAACCATTCTGATCTAGGTTAGAGTGCACGCTGAGTGTTTCATTTCTCTCTCTCTCTCTGGCAGCGAACATTGACCCGACCCAAAGACTATGACTCAGTGACCAAGTTGACCGAACCTTCTTAAACACTGGCTTTTGGATTGTCAGAGTTGCAGACCTCATTGCCACTCCTACTTTTACCCTTTTCTCTAGGACACCCCGTATTACTACGAACGTCCACTTCTATTGGACAAAACCATCGTATGGTTATATACGAACTCGAAGGAATTTATTCGAGGATGGTTTCCGGCTCTGGAGAAAACGGATAGGATTATCAAGTTGTCTTTTCCTTTTACCTTCTCTCAAGTTGTGAGTACTCCTTGGTTTAGGAGATATTACACCTATTACGCAAATTGGATAGTCTTCTTCCAAACCATAGGCAGGTGCCGACCGGCAGGGAATGAAGAAGCCTAATGATGGTGTACAGAAGGTATTATGTAAAGACAAAGAAAGGGATTAGAAGGAGGGCAAAGTAAATTGCGACTGCTATTCACGACCAAACCAAGTATTTCATTACCACTCCCACTTCACTTTTGTATTTCTCCAGAACACTCCGTATCACTATGAAGATCCACAGTTTATTGGATATTCCATCGTATGGTTATATACGAACTCGAAAGGAACTTGTTCCAGTTCGGGGATGGATTCTGGTTCAGGAGAAATAGGAATAAGGTTTATTCAGGTGTCTTTTATCTTCACCATCTCTCGCATTGCGAGTGCTCCTAGGATTAGGACAGTACACCCATTATGCTTATTGGATAGTCTTCTTCCAAACTATAGGCTGGTGCCGAACGGTAGGGAAGGAAGAAAACCATTTGGCCTAAAGGGGTGTACAGAAGGTAATGACTAAAGACATATGAAGGGATTTGGAGAGATGGATAAGAGATATACGGTTACAGTTGTGAATCTGAGAATTTGGAAGAGGCATTACTAGGAATACCAAGATACCTCTACGAAACATTTCAATGTTTCAGCTTCACTGTGTACTGTTAAAGGAAAACTGATTTCCCGATTAGATACTTACTCCAGGGTATGTATTTACCAGGTATGATTCTCACATCTGTATGGTTTTACAGATGATGAGTGGGAGTAAGTTATTGGGAATTAGGTGATCATCCTCATTATATCGGAATTCATTGTAATTGGTGATATTTGAGGAAGTCACCTGGGTTGTTTGCCGGACGGCGAATATTTGGTTTTGAATATCCGTTATAATGCACCATTTTCAAATTGATATATCTGTACGTCTATTTTTATAGAGTGAGATATACCTTTTTGAAGTTATGTCTATGAAATTTACCTATATCTGTGGATGGTTAGGTAAGGAGCATTAAACAGCGGTGTAATTCTTCTTAACCATAAGTACAGTTTTCAACCTACGACACACGGTGAATGAGTTATTAGACTCAGGGGACTTATACAGAGTATTGTATATTGTCCAGTGTCCATCAAGACAGAGGGGTTGGTCCTCGTACTATATTCTGTTTACTTATAACTTCTTTAGTTCTTCGACAGGTGTTTCGTAGAAACACAGGGTCTAAGTTTTGAGAAGTTATAGGTATAAGAGTAAAGTAGAGAACCAGATGTTGCAAGTATCGGGATTCTTCAAGGTGATCGAAGATGTAGATACTTGTGTGTGGTATTCAGTTGATAGTAATGATTAAGAGAACTTGCTTCTCTTTCCGGTTACTCATAATTGGAAGCATTCCTAAGTTGAGTAATGCTGATCGGCCTCCTTCCACTTAGTTGACATGCACTGGAGACAGCTGCATGATTTGAATCTAGTTCAATTAAATCAGTGCCTCTGTTTCTATATTGGATATAGAACAGTTCATATCTTAACGATGCTAAGGTACGGGGAGTTGTCCGGCCTATGCTTAAAACCAGACTCTGGATAACTCAAGGCACGTTTCTGTAGTGGCTGTTTGTGGGTTGACCCAGGCTATGACGAGGGTTGACTTTCTACCATCTGGAAGATCAATAGTGATATTGTTCTAGACTCGCCACAGTTTTAATAAAAAATGGATTTCTTCAGAAAACAGAAGTGGGAGTATGGTAGAACTGGAAGTGATTCCAGAACCACAAACGATTACTGAAGATTTTGATAGGAACCTAAAGATTCAATCTGGTTTGATATTCCATTGGCCACTCCGCAGATACGGTGGGTAACCTCAGGCACCCGAGAGGTACTCCGGTAGCCTCAAGGACGGTGACAGGGAGGTTCTTGTTTACCCAGACTTGCCATTGCTGTTGTTCCAGATTGTGAGACCCGGCAGGAGGATGACTATAGCGTCGTTCTAAACTAGCTTTAGAAGTGTACGTCTATATGACTTTGCCAGAGGGTTGTCGTAGTCAGTGGGAGCAGCGGATGCATTGGTGGACAGGTAGCTTATGTCTATTTATAGACTAAAGCAGATGTAGCGGAGATAGATCATCTATTTCTGATGTGACAGTCATAGGTTTGACTTCATAAGAATATGGGATGGATCTGTTAAGAAGGTAGTAGGGTGTGATGTAACACTTTGAATTTCCGTTAGAATGTCTTTCGTGATAATTAGTGATCGTTCGTGTTATTATATATGTGTTCATAGGATTATTAGTTATATTTAGTAGTGTTAGCATATTGGGAATTTTCTTGTGTTAGTGCACGCATGCACACTTAGCACTATGTGACTTAGGGTTTTTGGTAACATGTTGACCATTCTTTTGTTGCATGGTTGTTAACTTAATTCCCACCATTTTTTTATCATATCATAAACCCTTTTTATAATTTCAAATCCTTTTAAAAATGAGCCATGGTGTTAGGTATGAACTTTGACTTTTGACCCCCCATTTTCCCCTCTCTTCTCTCTCTCTTTCCCCATCTCAGAATTTCTGCAGCTCCAGCAGAAAAACCCTCTCATTTTCTTCATCTTTTCTTCTTCTCTTCATTTTCCTTTGATCTCCATACAAATCCTACACAAAAACCACACATTTCCTTCACAAAACCTTGGAAAAAGGGGCTTTTTGGGACGTTTGAAGGCAAATCTGCACACCTGAGAGAGAAGCTGAGACTTTTGGTGTTTTACAAGGTTCTTAGAAGGTATTAACTCATATTAGCACTCCTTTTCCTTAAACTTGTAGTATTCTTTAGTAAAAATCTCATTTTTGTGCATTTTTGGTGATATTAAAGGATATTTGTGATTCACATGTTAGATTAGGGTTTTGTTAGTTGTGTTAGCTCTATTATGTGTTATTAGAGCTATCTTAGGCCAGGTTTTGTTTCAGTTTGCACAAAAATACCCTAAAGTTCCATTTTAGTGCAAAAGTGTGGATTTTAAATGGAAATAAGGCTCTGTAGGATCTGCTGCTACCCGAGATATTTCAGAGTGAAACTAGATGTTACTGTAGCATGAATGGGGGGTATAGATTGCACACACAAAACCTGGGAGCCCAATTCCCTACCCAGGCCGCCGAAATAAGCATTCTGGCCGCAATTTGCGGCCAGATGGGGGTGTTTTGGGTTGGGGTTTGGGGTGTTGGTGTTTGCTGCTATGTGGGTTATTTTGGTATATGTAGTTTTACAATATCTGTTCTGTATCAAAATCTGGAGTAGAATACTTATTTTTCCCGTATTTTCAATCTTTCGCGACACGCGTGATACGTGTGTGTGGGTTTGGGGTTTCTGCGTATCGTGACGCGTCGGAATGGCTTCAGGCGCGTAATCACACGTTTTAGCGTATCGCGCACACGCGCGCTTGGTTCACGACACGAGTTACTAGTTCGGCTTTAATGTCGTGTTTGTGTGATGTCAAGCTTATGTATGATGTATTGTGTAATTCTAGGTTCGCAGGCGAGTACGACGGACGCCGCGCAGAAGGGGAAACAAGTTGTTGGCTATACCTAGCGAGAGACTACTGTGAGTAGATTTAACATCTATGGGGATATCGCCCGCATGGCGTTCTACGTCAGGGCTGATAGGACCTTATAGCTATATTCACATACATTGACTGTTCATGGCTACTATTTAGTGCATACTGCATTCCCTGCTATATGGTTATAAACTAGAATTGATAGAACACCGCACCATTACTAACAGTCCATGTTGCATGAGCACTATCCTGCATGTTACACACACACCGTTAGTAATTGCCATGACACTCACACTGTAGAATTTACATCGGATCATTATATTGTAGCTCATCTATATGTGACATGACTTGATGTTCATACTTGATGCATATATCACATCGGATCATTATATTGTAGCTCATCTATTTGTGACTTGACATGATATTCATATTTGATGCACATATCATATCGGATCATTTACTTGCATATTGATTTGGATTGCATGTGATTTCTGGATTTGGGAACCGTGGCTATTTCAAATATGTAATCATTTAAAAACCCGGTTCCCTTGATATGATATTTCGGTGCGTCCACCATGTGTTTCCTCGGTGCTAGAGTGATATATGTGAACCCGAATCGAGGAGCTGGTTGAGCCCGATTACGGGTACATGGTGGACCCGGTATGGTACCCCGAGGCGAGAACGGTTTCGCTGTGTAGTAGACGGTGAGCCTAGCAGAGGGACTACTACCTACCGGTGATTAGTTGGACCTGACAGTTATCCGGAGGGTACTGATCAGGTTTTCAATTCATTTGTGCAAACTATTCAAGCATGGTTGCTATATTTTTATTTGGAAAATGAGATATACAAAACCATGCTTCATGGTTTTCTCTCTCTTGGATGGTCATTCGGAAACACTCTCACCATTTTTCTTACCTCTCTTCGCTAGCCTTTCTGGAGCTCCTCCTCCTTCTTCTTCATCTTCTATCCTACCATCTTATGTGTTGAGAATCAAGGGTAGAAGAAGAGATAGATCTACAATTTGAACAACTCACTACATCCCTAGGCACTCTAGATTAGCAACCTAGAGTTCCTAGTTGCTCCACTAGATTCTTAGTGTGGAGTTAGAGCCATGAACCACATCCTTTGGGTGGATCATCTTCGATGAAGGAAGACCGGCGGCCAAGCTCGATCAAGGAGACCTCAAGGTGCTAAGGAAGAGGGTAGAAGACCGAAGGACACGAATCTTTTGGTATAACGCTTCTATCACAGTAGATAAGCTCTTTGTAGTTTGCTAGTTTCATGTTTGGTTTCGATTCTAGGTAGTTGTTTCTAGCGCCAAGTTTTTTAAACACCAAAAATTTTCATTCCGCAACGGCCGCGGTCGACAGCCAGAGCATTAAGAACTCTGACATGGTATCAGAGCCACCCAAACATTAAAAACTAGTAGTAGACGATGCATTAGTTTCAAAACCGAAAATTTCCGATTTCAAAACCCACTCTCTGTTCTGAAAATTTTTGATCTCGGAAATTTTTTTAAATAAGTGCAGAGACTTAGTCTAGACATGTGTGTGACACACGATGAAAACGAGCCCATTCCATGGAACTTTGGCTGGCCAAAATCCCCATTTTCCCGATATGGCCAGTTCACTGTTTACCATTGTACCTCGTTTTCATCCTGTGTCTGGGGTTTTGTAAATTGGTGTTTTTGGTCTTGTTTGATTTGCCCCAGATTTCACATAGTGTTTTCTTTGCTTTGGGGCAACTTGGAAAGTTTC
This sequence comes from Agapanthus africanus, assembly GCA_030015575.1. Taxonomy (NCBI): domain Eukaryota; kingdom Viridiplantae; phylum Streptophyta; class Magnoliopsida; order Asparagales; family Amaryllidaceae; genus Agapanthus; species Agapanthus africanus. Next base: position 64,668,798 of record JASDDO010000029.1, read on the forward strand.
ACTTGAAATTTTGCATCGTTGATATCTGTGATGTGGTGTATGTGTATTTCAAACGTCGTATATTTGCTATATATCATTTAGACGGGGTTGCACATACTTGCTTATACTGCTGTGATGTTGTTATCTGTGATGGTTTGTTCGGATTGTCTTGTGGGATAGCCTTTTGTGCAATGGTAGTTATGCAATTTAGACTCATTTGAATATTCATTATTGCGGGGCGAGCGTCCAACTTGTGGACTGCCATTTCCACCAGTTTGAATATTCTTTTATTGGGGCACGACTGGGATGAGGTCGATGTCACCATTGTATATATGTTTTTCTTTTCTGTACTAGGATTACCCGGCGGTGGAGTGCTCGAATAGCCGGGTACTATAGGGCAACGGGCATGCGTCTCATGCCGTTGAGACAGAGGGGTCCTCACTGTAGACTTGGTGGGCTATTCGCCACACTCGTAGGGGGTATAGGATAACCCACGGAGGGGTGCTCAAGTGCTGGATGGCCTATTCACTTTGATGATTGGGGTTGCCTCACTTCTGGGATTGGAGGGTAACTTGCCGCACTCGTAAGGGTCTTGGTTATGCATTACACAGGCTATCCACACGACCGGGGAACGTCGGGTTTCATTTGCGGCTGAAAAGAAACCCGGGGCTCCTAGATTATCCGTCATTCTGTGTTGCTTATCGCTTTTCTGTGACGTTGCTTATATCATACCTGGGACGAATGTTATATATATATATATATATATTTATTTATATATACTAGTACATGTTGTATATGTTTTGCATCCGCGCTAGTCCAGCCCCCGCTCCGCCGTTAGTTAAGTAACCTAATGGTGCATGATGGGGCCCCATGGCAAATGCGGATGGTATATACATACATTTTATTTTCATTCTTTTCTAGTATGATATGGATTAATTGATGGGACTGCGTTAATTTTAATTAATGCAAAGAAAAATAAACCTAAATGATGTTGTTGGAACCAATTTTTGAAAACTTTTATTGCAGACGTTTCTTTTTTCTTTGCACAGCGGTATTCTGTCATGATATCCAGCACCACATTCGACGAGGCAAGAGCCAAGATCCCTTTATGGGGAGTGACCTCTTGGGCAAAAGTTTGCGGTTTTATAATAACTTCTCTATAGTTGTATTCTTTTACTTTACATGGTGATGTTCGTTCAGGAACATGCATCACCTCATTCTAGGAGGCAAGAGCCTAGATCCCTTCACGGGGAGTGACCTCTTGATCAAAAGTTTATGATACTGTAGATTACTCTGTTTTCTTCAAAACCATAAGTTTTTAAAAGCGGGGCCTAAACCACTCCTTTTCAAAGCTATTCAGTTCCTTTAATGATATCAAGTTCATTACGTTAAAGGTTTTTCGCCAAAAACCAGTTGTAGCCCTTCGTCATTTCAGATAGGTATCTACTAGTATTCATGCTATGTATTTTGACCTTCGCCAAGGCATAGTGTTTGGTAGCTAGTGGGTGCTTATTTGTAGTATAGATAGATGCATTAATCTAGGACAAGTGTACAACTGTTTTGACCTTCACCAAGGGCTTGTATGAATGGGTCTAGATTAATCTGGATAATGACGAGTTGAACTTGACTTGCGACTTATGATGTTTTAACCTTCATCAAGGTTATAAGCGACCGGGGCAAAAACCACATCGGGAGTTTCAAATATACAGGAAACCTGCCAGGCATGCGCATACCTTCTGGAGTGTGGTGACTTAAGTGGCTTCCATCAAATTTTTATGCGATCATAGTTGGGTCCCGATTCCCACTGATGAGTAGATGTTACTTCTTGGGTGATTTTCAGATGATCCCGATTAATTCTCCTTTTAGGGTTTGAAGGAGAATTCGAGGAAACGAGGGGAGCCATCTTGATTAGATAAAATGATTAACCAATCTATTCTAGGTTAGTATGCATGCTGAGTGTTTCTTTTCTCTCTTTTTTTGGCTGCAACCATGACCTGACCTTAAACTAAAACACATGAACCAAGTTAACCGAACCTTCTTAAAAACTTTGGCTTTTGGATTGTCATGAAGCCGCGTATATCCCTGCCGCTCCTACTTTCCCTTTGCATTTTTCCAGAACACTCCGTATCACTACGAAAATCCATATTGCTTGGATATTCCATCGAATAGTTACATACGAACTCGAAGAAACTTGTTTCTGTTCGAGGATGGATTCCGGTTCTGGAGAAATTGAATAAGATTATTCGGTTGTCTTTTCATTTTCCCTTCTCTCAGGTTGCGAAAGCTCCTAGTATTTGGAGAGTACACTTATTACGCTTATTGGATAGTCTTCTTCCAAACCATATGTTAATAGATGTTGCACACCATCACAACACTTGTGAGGAGGCGGAAGTAGCAAATAATAATTTTTGAGCATGCAACATCTACTTTTTCTCCCGGATCTTTATACTAAACCATAACTAGTACCCTATCTAGGAGTTTATAGCTACTATGATAGGGGTTATACCTTTAGGAACCGGTCCTTTGGGTCTTCTTTCCGCTGTGACTCTGAGCTCCTTGGATGCTTGGAATAATCTCGATTTCCGGTCACCTTTAGGACATAGATGATCCACCCGAGTGCTTTGGATCAAGCTTTAACCTCTTCTCAAGAGGTAACTAAGAAGTCAAGTGTGCTAAAAGTGACTACTTAGATGATGTAGAGAATATGTAGTGGATTATTTGATCTCACAACCTATTTTCACAACTTATGTGAAGGATTAGATTAGAGATTGAGGGAGGAGATAATTTAAAGAAAGAATGTAGATGATAGAATGAGCTAGCATGCGGGTGAGAAAAGATATGGCTAATGATTGAATTATTGAAGCATGGATTATTTTTCTCAAAAATAATCAACCATGCCTCAATAGTAAACCAAAATGAATATAATAATCCCAAGTCATACTTTCAACCATGCTTTGAAAAAGTCTCTAAATTCCACCTTATATATTTATTTTCCATAAAAGAAAATCCATATATATGAGGTGTTTCCTTCTAGAAGCCATTCTTGTACAATTACAAGAATGCCCCTCAGCGTATACCGTATAAATACCCATATTCGTATTCCAAAAAATACGAATACAATGAGATACCAATAATCCAATAATATAATAATGGTATCTGGCTTAAACCAAAGCCTGCCAGTATTAACCTTCCGATCATTATTCGTGTAGCCAGTACACGTATATAATTGAAACTCTGCCGTAACAACTTAAGGCCACTCTATCGTTTCACCTAAAACAGGGAACCCTCTGTGTGTGTGACACCCTAGTTTATTTATACCAATTCTATTTTTGGGTATTTCTTTATTTATGGTTATTTCTTTATTTATTGTATTTTGGGTGCGAATATTGTAATTGGTGTTTGTATTTGTATCCGACCTGACCCGCATGCAAGAAACCCGTCTTGATTCCTGTTTATGATTTATCCCGGCTAGTTTTGAGAATCCGTGCACTTTCATGTTATATAACTGCATTATATCAAGCATCTGCATTTTTTTTAATAAAACAAGTAAAGTCAAATAAAATATTTTTAAAATATCTAACATGGCCTGCATGATACCCCTGACCCTGTGGTAGTATCCGCACATCTTGTTCTCGTTTCGTTCTGAGAAACGGACTCGTTTGGATAGCTACGCGCACGCTGTATGCATCCGTTCTTCGGGGTATGCATTTTCGTTACCCGGATATCATGTTTTGGTTTTCGTTGATACATATATTATCTGTATTTTCAAACCATAATTTTGGACTCAACCCGGACGTACTTTGGAATATTTTTGTATTAGCCTGAAATCTCAAAATATATAATATAAAATCCTTTATATATAAATCGATTATTATATACGTTATTTTAACAGTATTTATTTTTTTAAAAATATTTTCTATAATCCTATCCTAACCCAAAATCCTACAGCTCCTTCCTCTCTCTCTCTATATATATTAAATATTATTATTTTTATAAACCTATTTATACTTTCCCCACACAGCCTCTCTTCTCTCTCTCTCCCCTCATCTTCTTCTCTATTTTTCCCCGCTGCCTTCCTTCGCGAAGCTCGTACCTACGCCCGCGCTAGCTCGTCGTTGACCCTCGACCTCCTCCTTTCATCTCCCCCACCTCGTTCCTCTCCTCCTCCACCTTCACTGTCGCTCATCTCCCCTGCAACCCTCACATCCTCGCAGAACCCATCTTCACCACTGCCATCACCACCTTCATCGTCAAAGTGATCACGCCGGCGACCCCTCGTCATCACCAATACTTCCTCTCACCTGTCTCCCCTCACCTCCGACCACGAAAACTTTGCAAGATCCCTACAACTGAAACCAACTGTAAGAACCCCGCCTGCACACCCCGCCTCATCGGAGCTCCGACCCCGTTGCCTCCTCGCCCTCACGGCCACTTTATCCCCTCTCTTCTCTACCCCAGAACCCAAAACCCAGCGCCACACCAAACCCCAGCCCTTCCTTTTCTTCTTCTTCTTCTTTTCTTCTCTTGCTTTCTTGGATTCGCGTTTCCCGGTGATCGCCGGAGACGTGCCGTTGCCGACGATCCAGAAGACCCTGTGGATGTTCCCAGCCAGCGTGGTTACCTTCTTGATTTGCCTGGACCTGTCCCGTATGCCATGTGTACGTTGCGACGTTTACCCGACGTCGGACGCAGCGTGCGCACCCCGTCGTGTTATCCGTTCAGGCAAGTTCACCTTGCTACATGCTATGTATCTTATTTTGCATCCATATGAATAAAAATACCCCATGTTGATTGCATTGTACATCCATATTAAAGTTTTACTGTTTTCGGATACCCGTATGCATCTGTAACATTTCAGAAAATATAAAATATTATGTTTGGAATTTAATATTAAAATAATATATTTCACGAAAACTGGCGATTTGCGAAATTGAGGTTTTTGAAAAAAGGTATAAATATATACCAATAATTGTGAAATAATTGGAAATTAAAATGATTTTTCATCTAAAAATATATTTAAAGGATTTTGCATTTTTAAAATTTATTATATACAGTTTTGATAAAAACCCAATTAGTGCACTGCTAATCGCGATTAAGCCAAATCCGTGATTCTACAGTTTTCATGGTTAGTGCACCATGACATGTTACATGTTATTTCATTTGTATTTTTTTATGGGTATTATGTGATTTGGTTTTGAAATTTAAAAGAGAAAAGATAAAGGAATGGCAAAAGGGTAATTTAGTGAAAATGGGTGACTTGGAAAGTGAGTGGGTGAGAATAAAAGTGAGAGAGGGGGGGCTGCCAACACATTCACCATCATTTTCTTTTCTCTCCTTCATCTTCCTCAACCCCACTTCCCTCCACTTAAAGCCCTAGATCCATCTCCAAATAATCCCCAAAACCCTAAACCCCTTTCACAAAAATTAATCCCCACCCCTTCCTCTACATATGGAACCAAGCAAAGTGGGATTTTGATGACAATGAGAAGCTAGGGTTTTCTTGAGTGGCCTTAATGAGGTATAACTTCTTCCCTTTAGATTAGTTTTGTGAGATATCGTGTTTTAGTTTCGTTTTGTGATGTCGCTAACCTGCTGTGACTCCGAGTGTTCACTATAAAAATAAACAGTGTAGTAATGTTGTAATTCTTACCCTGAGTGTGCACTTGTGACCCCGACCCTACCTGATCGGGTTTGACCGGCGACAATGGCGGGATTTCCGGCGACCTCGGGTGAGTAGGGGGAGTTAGGGCTCGGTTTTGTAGGGTAGTTACCTGATGATATGTAGAAGTGTTTGGTCTTATTAGATTTTCCTGTAATGAATTTAGGTAAAATTTGGGATCATTGGTGAGTGTTTACATGACCTTGGTGACACGTTTTCTGACCTAAGCCATAGATTTGAACCCTATGCACGAACTCAGGAATTGTTCCGTAGCAGTTTTGTGACTTTTAGTGTGCCTACAGGGTACCTGGAGGAACCCATGGAAATTTTGAGAGTAGCAAACAATACTAGGGACCCAATTAACTCACTAGGAGACCACTCTGACCTGATGAACCCAAACAGAGACCCATGGGCCGGCGACCTCGGATTTTGGGTGGTAGTGGCCGGCCACTTGGTGATGGTAGGGGTCTAGGTTGGTCCGGTAGGTCATATATACTATACACATCACCCTAGACTTGTTTGCTTAGATTTATTTGACCTGAGTCAAAATCTGGGAGCATTTTAGTGGGATTTTAGCTATGTTTTCCGTATTTTGAAATGCTAAGTTTTGATATTTGAATTTGACATCGGTTTTTGGGTGTTCGTACATCAACAACAAGGGTTGTTTGGTTGATTTTGTATGCGTAAGCTATAGGTTCTAACCTATGAGCAATGCGTGTGCCGTTTTAGTTTCCGGACATGATTTTTATAGCGTTACGATTGTGTATTGTTGTAGGTACCATCACGTGGAATCCGAGATGATGGAGCATGGCGTCATCGACTTCGGCAAACAAGAACCAAGGTGAGTAGATCTATATCTACGGGGGAAGTCGGGTGGATGGCGTATAGCACCCCCACAAAGTTTTGGTGGAAACCGATTTGTAGCACATGGTTAAGAAAACCTAGATTAGGAAACTAGGGTTAGAGTTAAAAGATTGTTAGTGAAACCATATTAGAAACTAAGGATAGTTAGAAGTGATACGATACGACTAGTATGTGATGACGGAACTTGAGGATAATATTTCACGATATTGCCGTTTAGGGTACTATAGGACTAGATAGTCGACGCAGATGTGTCATCCGAACCTACATATTTATAAACTGAGGAATCGTATGCATCTTTTAAATAGTTACCTTGTGGGACGTTACGGATTTTCAAATGAAATCTTGTCTTTAAAAACACCGTAGCCCTACTTTCAAAATTACGATTCGCATCTTTCAAAAACCGTCGTATGGTTCGGGTGTGTAGGTTAGATTAGATACTTATACTTATAGTAGAGATAGAATGTTTATGTAAACTTGACTTGATGTGAGGTATAAATGCGACGAAAGAATATACGACGGATATGATGATATGTTGGTATACGGATGCGAGTCGATCGAGATGATTTATACCCTACCGGTCCCCTGATATGAGATTATTGCGGATGCGACCTGGGACATAGGTATATAGAGATATTTATATATGTTGTGAATCGTGAGTGATAGCCGTACGAGACGTTAGGTCCGTACCCTCCTCGTCTAATAGGATGATAGGATCCCTGATAGCTTAATGCCGTCGTACGATGATTTTCCGTACGTGATGAGTTGGACTTGAGGTTTGATCCATACCCTTGACTAGAGGATGACGTACGATGGATTATACCGTACATGACATTGTGTGGCTAGATGTCGATTGATAGATTCACCGACTCAGACGTTTGATAGTTACGTATACCTTATAGCTTTTAGCTGATGATTTACCTTATGCTGCATTCATGATATTATTATTGCATTGTATATACCTGTGTTAGTACACTTACACCATTATCGATGATGCGTATGTTACACGTACACAGATTTGTCGGCTCACAAACTTCATCATCGATAATTGCCATGTCACTACACAGTAGGATTGCTGCATCATGATATGACTCTTTGGATAATTTACTTGCTATAGTTACCTGTGCACTTTTATACGATGTTGCATTTGACTTTGGAGATATTGGAAACCGCAAGACATGTTTTCAAAACTGGAATTATTTAAAGGAACGGTTTTTCCTTAATATGATATATCACTGTTCCTTGTTGCATGATATACGGATATGCTTACATTTCCGTCATATGTCCATACTTCATGCTTTATGATTTTACGCATTGAGATGTGATGTTTTCATGAGATTTCTGGATTTGAGAACCGTTGTCATTTTAAAAGAAAGTATGTATTATTTTAAAAAACGGGTTTCTCTTGATATGATATTTCTGTGTATCCACCATGTGTTTTCTCGGTTCTGAGAGTGGCATGTGAAACCCGATTCGAGGAACGGTAGGCACCGTCTGCGGGTACATGGTGGACCCGGTGAGGTACCCCGAGGCAAAAAGACTCGTATATGTTAGACGGTGAGCCTGGCAGGGGAGCACTACCTACCGGTGATAGTATTTGGACTCAGCGGTTATCCGGAGGATACCGACCGGAGTAGTGAAATGGATATAAGGGCCGACCAGGGTGTGCGGCGCCTGAGGGCCGATCTAAGGATACGGCGCCTGAGATATATGAGGATTTATGTGCCGATGATGGGCACGGTTTTCATGATGTTTTCGAGTGTCGATGCTAGGCACTCAAGTTCCATGATTTTGATGTGTCGTGAGGGACACCGTTGATTTATATCCTCATACTTTCATGCACCCTCTTTTATGATATTTACGTGCATACAGACATTGATTATATGGGTGGACGAGATCCACATGTATACAGACATTGATTATATGGGTGGACGAGATCCACATGCATTGATATTACTGTTGGATGTTATCCACATGCTTATAGGTTTTGACTACCTTGTTGGCACATATATGACCCGGTCACCCTAGATATCATAGTATTACCTTTTTGATATAGTTGACCTAGGAGTCGTTGTTTATTCGATTTCTATCTGTTGATATTTTTCTACTCACGAGTTGGCAACTCACCCCTATTGTGCCACAGTTCTTGCAGGTTGACCGCTTGGATCAGTAGCGGCTTCGCTGGCACACAGTTGCATTTGGGTGTTTTGCTTTGGTAGGTGCGACCTTGTATTATACCCACTCTTGTATTTATATTTCATATTGTATCTAGCTAACTCCACCAATCAAAATTAGTAAATTGTATATGTAATGAGACTTAGTGAGACTAGTAGTTGCGAGATTTGAGCGATGGGTTTTATATTCGCTTTTGGGGTTATGTCTTGCTTATTTCTTTATCTTTTGTGCTGATCTTCGCCGTTGGGCGTCGTATACTGATATTTACTGTTCTGCGTGGTTGTGATCCATCGATTGGCGAAGAGCTAGCTCCCTCTTGGGGATGCCTTTATTATCTTCATGCATTTGTGGTTTTGGATCGAAAAATACAAAGGAGGTGCTTCCCAAATTTTAAAAGTCAAATCACGTTTTCAAACTAACAAATTTCACTTGCATTTTCATGCCTCTTTTCTATGCATTAAGAAAACTTGATTACATTTTACCTTTATTTCAAAACTTCACCTTCTTTATTTTCTTAAAAAGGTTTAGATTTCTGGGTTTCAGCTTACTTGAATTACGTTACGCCTTTAGACATTGCGTGATTTAAGTGCTGGTCACGAGCTAATATTTCGGGTCGTGACAAAGTTGGTATCAGAGTGTTAGGTTTAACCTTTGTTTGAGTCTATGTTTGACTATGCGTAGTCTAGGGCGAGTATGTAATTCGGAACCTAGGCTTGACCTTATGGAAGTTAGACTTGAACGGGAGTATTAGACCCGAACTTTCGTTTCATAGGCTGACCGTGATTGATGGAGTAGGTAGCTTGAGTAGAGTAACGTACCGTACGTATGTTCCGCGGCATATTTACGATACGATACTCCACTTAAGAAACCTTATGATGTACATATTTTTAAGATTTATGATTCTTTTCATACCCATGATTATACATCCATTTGAGATCCTTGATTTTATTTGTTTCCATGATCATACTTCTATTGATGTTGTTCCTTCTTATGATCATGTATCCATTCTAGATCTGTCGTTTCCTTTCTTGCCGTTGATCTACTCTCTTCGATACTCGATTGAGGTTCATGTCACCATGGTTTGAGCGCAGATTGAGCTGCTGCTAGTGTTGCGGTCAGGGCGAGCTCGTCTGGTACGAGGGCTGACCATTGTGTTTTCTGGTGACATGGCAACGTCTCGATGTAGTGGTTGTGTTGTGACCTCTTATAGAGGCGAGTGTTTGGTTTTACATCGGATGATCGGGCCATTGACAGAGGCTGCCAGTTGCGAGAGGACTGTTGATGTATAGCCTACCTCAGAGATTGTGATGCCATCTACCGTGTGGACCGATGACCCAGCTGTTGCTGAGATTGATGGGATGTCTCTTCCAAAGCTTACGAGCTAAGATCGCCGGAGCTTCCAGGCAGAAATGCGAAAGATGATAGCTAGTCTACCCCGATTTGAGAGACGAAGATGATTCGTCAAATTGATGCGCCGACGCAGGGCCAGTTGAGTTGAAGATTTCCAGTGTGGAGAGCCTTACTCAGATCTAGAGAGACCGATCTAGAGATGACCGCTGGTGTTGTTAGTTATACGTATGCCCTAGAGGCCATTACTGTACATACGATGTATATTATAATGGATGCTTGGACATATAAAGGGAGGACTTTCTTGCTCGACATGATAGTATGCTATCTGGTTGTACTTTATTTTAACATGTACTCTGATTGTCTCTATGTTACATGTTGATAAAGCCCTTAGGATATGTACTCGACTACCGGGACTATGATGAGATCATACTAGTAGGGCCACGGTAGTCGATGAGTACATCCTATAACTGTTCCTAGTCGAGAGTGTATCGAGACAGGGCATCGATACACCAGAGTAGACTAGCGTATACGCATCTTGACCCATATGATGGGTGATGGATGATCCCATATCCATCGGTGTTTGACATCAAGGATGGTGTACGGTTGCTCAGTAGAGACTGGGTACGCTGGACGTACTCGCCGAGAACTTCCAGATGGTATTATACCTCACGTCAGATGGCAGTTCTCCGGTGACACTGATACAGAGTAGTCTGTTGACCCGAGATCGTCATAGAGTCTTGTGTGATTCCCACTGTGCTTTGATTTCCATCATACCATGTCCAAGAGGGCGTGCAAAAAGGTGGCTTTTGGGTACAGTCCCGAATCACATGGAGGCAATAAGCGATAGGAGGGGATTCGTCTCTCCCGGTATAGGGAGTTGATGTTATGCTTTGTTCGATTGGCTATAACTGGAAATCCCTGGCCAGGGTTGCTGATATTTACTGGTAAGTGTTATCAGAAGTTTCTCGAATTGTTATAGACCTCATATCGACACGACTTATCGAGCTACTGGGGTCTGACGTTTACCAGCCCTAGGCGAGATATGTGACATATCAGATGACGAGACCGTACCGTACGGGAGTGTTACTGATTGGATTCATAGGAGAATGTACAGGCTTGCTTGTTGATCTTCTGAGCGCTCAATACCTGGGTGGCTGTTACGTTTAGCTGACCGCTTGCAGCTTGTGGGTGTTTGATATTATCTTCACCTACTGCCGGAATATTGATGATTCTTTAGAGTCCTACACAGAGATTTCTGGGCTCAGGCAAAAAGGAGTAGGGGCACATATGTGATATGTGCAGGACCGAGGATAATGCGATATGTGATACCGTATTCTATTCTCGAGATATTTGATATCAGCCGGGTCATCGGATCAAGTGTTGATTCGATGAATCGGTAAATGAGATATTAGTCGGTTATATGCGATATAGCCGGATTGTCGGATCAAATGTTGATTCGATAATTTAATGTATAATAATATATATGATATATTAAATTACATTAACTAATATTAGCTCACTAAAACATTCTTTTTCTCACTCGGGTAATACATTGATATATATGTTATATATGTTAATTGTATTATTTTCTTTTGTTACAATAAATATTATATATGTGATATATAATATTGTAACATGATATGATAACTAATGCAATATGATTAGTGGAGATTAAATAAAATTAGGGTTTGATTTGGGTTAATGCTTTCTAGAAGTTTCTAGAAGGTTTTTATTTTGTCATGGAAAAGATATTTACAAATGACTCATCTTTAACCTAACCCAAACCCTACACCCTTGGTTAATTCTCTATAAAGGTTTAGCAACCATTGTTGCATTATTGATCATTATCTTCTTTCATTGTTCATCACAAAAGGATTCTATCATCTTCTTCCTTGAGTTCCTTCTTGGAAAAAGCTTTCTAGCTTTTTCTAAGTGATGAAAATGAGTGAGAATAAGAAAATAAAAGAGCGCAAAAATCCTACTTCATCATTCTCATCTATCCTTGCCCTTTAGATGAGAGTGTTCACTTCATTTAGTGAGTGTTAGCTTGTGTTAATGAAACTTCAAGGTAGATCATCTTTGTTATCGAAGATCGGAAGCAAGACTGCATCTTTCTCTTCGTGAAGCCTCTCGAGTGTCCGGAACACGATGATCGCAGCGAAGGGACTTCAGCATGGAGCTTAAGAAGTGAAGGACCGGATCTACAAAGGTTGTAATCCCTCTCACTTAGTGTTAAAGAGTTTAACATGCTTGTTTTCGCCTAAACTCTAGGTTAAAGATCCGGCTTTGGGTTGTTCGGCACGGCTCATAATTAAATCGGGCATGGTTGATATCTTGTAGACCCTTGTGCGTGTGCCTAGCAACCCTACAGTGGTATCATAGCCAAGCTAGAGCTTTAGGCGAAGTCTGAGCAAAGTTTAACGTCCGATCGAACCCGGATACCCCGATATTGACCCCTCTCTGGACATTTTTAAAAATGTTGATGTTTTTTGGATTAAAAATGCTCAGAAAATTAAGCAGGAAAAACTAAGAATTACTGTGAAGTACGGCTCATTAACTCGATTATATGACCGCGGAACCGCGGCCAAACCAAGGGTCTGGCCGAGGTTCCGCGGCCAAAATTTTGAATTAGTCCCTGGAACTTCATATATTTATTCTTAGATCCTTTCTTGTCATTTTTTTCTGGTATTATTTTAATTCCACTCAAGTGTTGAGTTTTCTTGGGTTGTATTAGGGACTCGTTAATTCGATCGGATAATTTAACTTTGTTTAGTTTGTCCGGGTAATTTTTAGATCGTGTTAAAAAGTTCGACCGGATATCAATAACTCACTTTTTCCCCTGCCGGAAAATTTCCAAGCGTTGGATTTTTTCGTAGTTTAGGAACGTTCTAAGTCGTGCAAGTAATGCAGTGGACCCTCTAGAAGACAACAAACCTTAACTCAATTATGTGATCGTCTTGAACTGCCTCTGAACCTTAGGGTTTGTGGCAGTACGGCGTGCCAGATGTGAGGCGTTGGCTTGACCCTTCTAAGGCTGGACCATTGGTACTGTAGCATGTGATAGATGTTTTTAAACTAATTTCAAGTGTTGAGAACTATTTGGGAAAACTTGGATGTTTGATTATTCGATCGGAAAGTTTAACATTGTCTATTTATCTGGAATGTGATACAATATTTGGAATCCACAGGTAGTTATGAGATAACTAATTTGAATGTTATAAATCAAGCAGTTCAGTCTCAGTTGATCGGTTGCCATGGAATTTTGATGTGATCAAAAGTCTGTCGCAATCACGTAGCGTACGCGGATACTCGCCGGGTAAACTTAATAGACAGCCACGCCCCATAACCCCGACCAAGTGGCTGTAGGAGAACCCCGTCGCCAAAAGCATCCGTTCGGGTGCTCGCGACAGCGGTGTTCCGCCTTAGTGCACTTCGTCGACGGCATCCGGGGGTACGGCCGTCTACTAAAGTTTGAGACGAGCATTCGATCAGGATGTCGGGAATCTTGTTGAATTGCCCGACTTGATATTGAAAAGGGTTTTTGATAATGAGACTAAAATGCGGGCTTTACAATTATTAGGCATGCGATGTCTAAGGAATTCAATTGGCTAGGCATGCGATGTCTAAGGAGGTTGCGGATTCCAACTGTTGTAGTTTTACACTTTATTTTCTGTGACCGTAAGCGTAGTATGTGGTGTATCGCCGGCTTCGTTGCTATACATCAACGACAATCGGGATACGCATACTTGGTTATGTTGATGATATGAGATATTATGTGTTGCTGTGATATGTTATATTGGATCGTCGTGTTCTGAATAGCCGGGGTTTTTATGTGAGATGAGGTTTTTTATTTTCATTCATGTAAAATTCATTTGTATGTAATATTCTTTTATTGGGGCACTTCCGGGCTGAGGATGATGTCACCATTGTATATTATTTACTTTTCCGCATTAGGTAGACCCAAGTCGGGGAGCACAAGTAACCGGGTTCTAGGGTCCAGTGGGAGACCATCTCGAGGAGTCGAGACCGGATCTCCTAACCCTAGAATTGGCAGTGTTGCTTGCCGCTCTCGTAGGGGTCTAGGGATGTGGGTTTGGCTATTCATCTCGACCGTGGAATCCGTGTTTTATACAGGCTCGTATTGAAAACACGGACGTCCTAGTATATCCAATATTTCATATATGTTCTTCTGCTGCAATGTTCTGTGATGAGATCATATTACTGCCTGAGATGAATGTTTATATTATATATATGAGATATATATTACATATTGTCCACTTCATTTCATATCTGATGCTTGTGAAGTATAATTAAAATGGGACTTCATTAATGAGATTAGTGAAATAAAAGAAACCTAAGATGTTGTAGAAACTTGTTTACAAACTGGTAGCTCTAGTTCTTGCTTTGCATAGCGGTGTTCCTTGTATAACATCCAGCACCTTATTCGATAAGGAAAGAGCCGAGATCCCTTCACCGGGAGTGACCTCTGTAGTGAAACTGGTAGATGCTACAAACTCGGTTTGTCTTTTGATTGCTACTATAGTTTTTGCTTTGCATAGTGATATTTGTGAAATATCCTGCACCTTATTCGATGAGGAAAGAGCCAACGATCCCTTCACCGGGAGTGACCTCTTTAGCAAAACTAGAAAATGCCTAAAAAAACACTCCATTTAAAAATCACTCGATTCTACAACGATATCAAGTTCATTACGCAAAGGGTATTCTTATAAACCCGTCGTAACCCTCCGTCATTTCAGATAAGTAATACTTAGTATTCATGCTGCGGTAGTTTGGCATTCGTCAAGGCGTAGTGTATGGTAGCTAACTAGTGCTTATCTGCTAGCATACGATGCGATTGGATTAGGGTATTCGTACGACGTTGTTTGGCATTCGTCAAGGGTCGTGCGGGTGGGTTTAATTCAATCAGGAAATGTACGGGTTGAACTTGACTAGCGGACTATGGGTGGTTTGGCATTCGTTAAGGTCATAGGATGCTAGGGGTAAAATATTATTGGGAATTTCAAGTGTTGAAATTTGCAATGAGATTACATACCTTCTATGAGATAGTTGGATCCTGATACCCGCTGCGAGTAAGAGTTACTCCTGGGAGAGTTTTACACATTACAATTAGCCGATCAAGTAGGTGTCTAGAAAGGTGTTAACGGGGTTACGCCCCTAGGAAAACGAGATTTACTTTAATTAGGTTCGTGCGAAAGCACGGGGGACCTCCCTCAAAGTACCGCCACTGGCCTGGCTGAAAGATTGGCGAACTTGTAGCGTGTAATTAATCCTGGCTAGTCTATCCTTTTAGGCTTTGAAGGAAGATTTGACTAAAACAGTGGGAGACATCCTGATTAGATATATTAGATAACCAATCTAATCTTGCAAGAGCATACGCTGAGTGTTTTCTTCTCTCTCTCTCCAGGTAGCGACCATATCACGCCTTAATCAAGATAATAAAATGGATGAATTGACCGAACCCGCTTGTTATACTGAGCTGGGGAACGTTGGTCCCGCTCCAACTTATAATTGTTATAAGACAGAGCAGAAAATTGGGGAATACCAGATTTCCCGTGCCGCCCAAACGAAGAAAGTGCATGCTGATGCATCTTCTTCGGGTGTGTTCATTACAGAGAACAGTTTCTCAGTATCCTTTACGCCCTGGGTATGAGATACCGGATCAGGATCCCGCATATGTAATCTGTTACATGGGCTGCAGAAAGGTAGAGAACTGAGAACAGGTGATAAGTTTCATGCGACAGAAAACGGTGCAAGTGTTGCAGCCAAGTCTGTTGGTCACTATCACCCTGTATTACCAGAATACATTGATTCTGAACGAATGTTATTAAATACCGAACCTGATATACAACATCATATCAGTCTATTTATTAGTCAAGAAAGGATATAATTTTGTATTGTTGGATAATGTTTTTAACATTTCCTATATCAAGAGTTGATGGTTCAGGCACGTTATCTAAAAGCATTGACGTTCTAAATCAAACTACAGTTCTTAGTATACAGAACACACACGAGAGGAAGAGTTCAGAAATGAACGAATCCTTCTTGAGGCATTGTAGACAAGGTCTTATCAATGCGACCCGACTAGCTGTTACATTTAGATGCATATTTAAATCTGTTTGAATTTACATCTTGTGAAACTTGCCGGTCATGTCACAAAGATAAGATGACCATAGCTCTGTTTATTGGAAACAGAGAAAGAGTTAGTGAACTCTTGGGATTGATACATGCTGATGTATGAAAATCTCCTGTCTACACATGCCAAGACCGGTTCTTTGTACTTCATTGCATTCTCTGATGATCTCTCAAGATTCAAACATATGTTCCTGTTGATACACAAGTCCGAACCTTTTGAGATATTCACAGAATTTATGTTAGAAGTAGAGAACAAAAATAAGGGTATAAGTATTATATCCTTTGATGAGATCAAGGAGGAGAATACTTGAGTACGGAATTCCTAGACTATTCTAAAGGAGAATGAGATTCTCTCTCAGCATTACTCCTCCGTATACACCACAGCACGTCGGAGTATCGGGGCGGAGCAATAGCACCCTATGTGATATGGTGTGCTCTATGATGAGTACTACCGAGTTTCCTATTTCCTTTTGGGAGTTATGCACTTGAGAAGCTGCATACCTATTGAATAGGGTTCAAATCAAATCAATTGCCTACCACTTCATATGTGATATGGAATGGAAAGAGCCCATATCTTAAGTATGTTAAGATTTGGGGTTGTCCGGCCTATGTCTGAAAAGCAAAATCCGGACAAGCTCGAGGTAAAGTCGGATCTATGGAAGTTTGTTGGATATTCCAAGCAATCGCAAGGGAATATCTTCTACCAAACCGAGAAACAAAAGTGTTTTATTTCTCAACATGCCACCTTTGTGAAAGGGAATTTCTTGTGGAAAAATTATTGGTCATGAGGTAGAACTGGAAATAGTTCCAGCTATAAAAACTGCAGCTGATGATTTGGTAGAACCAAAGGACTCAAAAGTAACCAACGAACCTCAGCCTCTCCGCCGATCTAGAAGGGTTCCTCACCCACCTGAGAGATACTTCGGTTTCTCTATGACAGTGGGAGCGAGGATTGCATCATGAGATGATGACCCAACTAGTTTCGATCAGGCTATCAGGAGTGGGACTCTGTAAGAATGGCTGGATGCTTATCGATCTGAGATGGAATCCTTATACACCAATGATTGATTCGAAAGAGTGTGTTTGTAGTGTAACCGCAATCAGAACAGTGTCGCGTGTAGCTAGACCGAGGTGAGTACGGGTCGTCCTCTGGGAAACGTGGAATCTTTTATTCTTACTTTAGATGTGTTGCGGAAGAGAGGAGGGATAAAGAATATTGTAGAATGGTTTCTAAATCTACGTTAAGCACTAATGCAAAATATAGATTTATATTATTTTTGGATGAAGTTAATATAAGAAGGGGCTTGTAGGGTTCATTAGGATTTAGTAGTTATGGATGATTAATTAAAATTACTCTTTTTATCCTTTAATAGATTTAAAACTAGAACGACGGTGATGCGTGTAGATTAGGGTTTCTGGAGGGAAAAGGAATCCCACTCTTAACCCTTATCTCGACACGGAACTCCGTTCATATCTAGCCTTTACCAAAACAATCATTAATCTAATCTCTAATCGCGGACGGGACTAACAATGAATTGTTAGCGCGCCCGATTAGGATGTTAATGATTCTTTTGATAAAGTTTATAAACTTTATAGGACTTAAAAAGAGTTTAGGGATGTTCATCATCAATTAGCCTACCCTAATCCTACGAACCCTAACAAGTGGAGAATTACTCGTGCATGTTGGGAGAAAAAGAGATGGAGAGAAATTGCATAATTAAACAACAACGAAATAGAATAGGAGAAAGAGCTACCTTTATTAATCAACAATATTCATTACACTTTGATTCCTTAGAAAATGATTACGAAGACTAGTTTGCTTCTCGATCTCTTCTAAGGAGGTAGATGAACCGTTGATGATCAGTCAAGATACGTGAGCCGTCTTGGAATTCGTGATCTCGTCGACTTGATGATTTTTCCAAGAGTCTCTCGGTCCCTATTTATAGTCCAAAGCCAGAAACCTTTGCTTCCAAATTAGGAAAATAACTTTAAAGATTCATCCCAAAAAAATCTCTGCTCATGATTCCTCTTCCACGCGGCGGATCCGCGGCTACAAGGGGCTCGGGCCGCGGATCCGCGGCCAGATGATCAGGTCAGTTGATCAAATTTCTGGGGCTGGCTCGTTGTGACATTTGGCGATCCTTGGAACCTTTGTAACATGAAAATCTTCTCGTGGTTGCTGGCAGACTTGGTTTCCAAGTTTTGCTTTCTTAATTAGGCAAGTTTTCTTCAACAACTTGATTTTCTTGATTTTAGTCTTGGAAAAATTCTGCACAACAACTTGGAAAAATTCTGCACAACAACTTAAATAATATTTAGTGGACTTTGTTCTACTAGGATTATGTCAATAATATTATATACATTTTCTTACCAAATGCTAATTATAATATATCAACACATGGGAAATATTATTTTTACAGATAAACCCTCATATGTATGATATATTATAATAAAGACCTTTTTTAATATGGAAAGGGTAGGAAAATGTAATAACAAATGTGCAGTTTTATCAACTGAACAAATACCCCCAAACTTATCTTTGATCGTCCTGAGCAAACTAGTTAATTAAAGAGAAGGAGAAAAAGAAATAAGAAAACTAAGCACACTTTCGTAGGCAAACGCAATTGCACTGAGCACGTGCAACAAGCCGTTAAACCTCTAGGTGTCCCTAGTAAGAGGAGTGTTGTCTCCTGAGGGTTTTCAGCGGATTACACCCACAAAATCCAATAATAAAAGAGAGATGGTGAAATTTACATATAAAGATAAGAACCATAAAACAAATACTTTGAAAATTTAGAGTCTCCAACTATACTAGCTTTTCAGTTATCATGAGCCCTATCTTAATAGTCATGAAAAAATGTTAGAAATCACATTATCCCTCAATAAAACATCGTCTTTATTTTTCGTTCCTACCTTTCATCCAAACATCGATCATATACCCCTACGTGTATGAATAGAACATCCCTACACTCGGAGAATTCAATTCAAGCTATCATACTCTTGTCCATCTACCTCAGTACTTTTTAACATGATGAATATTTAGATTTGCTCACACATTTTCATGCGACCGTTAATACTTCTTGAGATACTAACCGACCGATTACTCATGTGCTTGCTGATTAGGCGATAGTATTTTCCTCGTCTTGCACCACCTAAGGCTTAGCAGTGACTCCCAGACCAGTTGGCCTTAGCGCACTAGGTGAAGAGGCACCCTCGCTATATTTTTTTTACTGCTGCCTTGGCAATAACCAAACCAGTGTTCATTTTTCTTTTCACCATTTTTATATTTTCTTCATTTATTATTTCCTTCATACTTTGGCTTTTAGACAAGAGCATTTCAAGGTATCCTCTACTATCCCGAGTTTCAAGACCTGTGTAAGTGCATATAGTAGGGTATCAGCATTCAAATGTTTGGCTTCCAAAATAGAAACTATTTTTCAGACTTATTTTTATCCTCAGATTAGTGACTTCCTTCATCTTACTAACTGTTGGGACAACGGCTCACAACTACTTATTACCAGTTCATTTAAGGAAACTTCAAATTTTCTTGGTTTTCTTAAACTATTCCTATCTTTCATATATAATTTTCCACTTTCTATTCTTTTATTATCAAAAATTTTTTGGTGCTTATATATAGTATAATGCAAAGTATGCGTAAATAAGCACAAACCTCCCCCAAACTTGTTTTCAACAGTCTCCTCACTGTTGTTATCTGCTGGATCACAAAAACCTGTAAGCTTGGGAGGACATTATTAATGGGGGCAAGAATATATGAAAGTGAAAATCCACCACCAAACTTATTTTTGGCTCACAAATTTGAGGACAAAAGTTATGTTCAAGAGCTAAAAATATACCCCCCCCTCAAACATGAGTTAGACAATACGAAACATTTTAAGAGGGGGTGAGTCATTTGGTCAAAGTAAGACTTTACAAAGACCAAAAGTTAACACCAACCATTCAAAGATTTTATCAGTATAGCGTATAGGTTGGTGGAAGAATGTGTTGTATCCAGTCAAGAAAAAATGGGGAAGGGATAAGAGGTGGTCTGTGTAGGGTTGTTGGGCACGCTCACAAGGTTCTACGAGGTATCAACCATGCCCGATTAAAAATTTAGCCGTGCTGAATTGTTGGAGATAGTGCCCTCATAGTCAATTATTGGATCGCAGGTACGTGATTGCAATGATTGCGGAGGACCTATACCGGTAGGACAGTCTTACTCGAGATGATAGTATGCTATCTGGTTTGCCTTTATCAGTCGTGTACATGTTCAGGTGACTGATTACATGTTACACATTGATAGAGCCCTTAGGATTTTTCTTTACTACCAACTGTATGATGGCGATCATATACGTGAGAGTTGGGTAGTTTATATGCATATCCTTAATTGTGGTCCCTAGTCGTGGGAGTTTCGAGACAGGGCATAGATACTCCAGAGTAGACTAGTGTATACAGTCGAGACCCCGACGAGGGGCGGTGGCCGGTCTCACAAGCCACTGGTGTCAGTTGGATCACCTAAGATGTATACAGGTGCTCATTGGGTTATGAGTACACCGGACAGGACTCGCCGGGAATCTGCTAGTTGGTATTATACATATCGTCAGATAGCAGTTCCGTGGTGACATGTGTACAGGTTAGTTCATCGACCTGAGGTCGTCATTTGTCTCGTGTGAGTTCCCACTGTGCTTTGATTTCTACCCTACCACGGCTCAAAGGAGTCGTGCAAACAGGCAGCTTTTGGGTACAGTCCCGAGCCATATGGAGGCACATGAGCAGATCGACAGGGGATTCGTCTCTCCCGGTATTGGGGGCGAGATCGTGCTGTGTCTAGGAGAGCCATTACACAAAGCCCACGGCCGTGGCTGGAGATTTACTGGTAGGTACTCCAGTAGTATCTCAGGGTGTTATTGGGCTACACTCCGACACGACTTATACTGCTATTGGGGGTCTGACGTTACTAGCCCCCTAGGCAGATATGCGATACTCATAGACGAACGGACCGGACTGTATATACATTGTCACTGTTAGGTTCAGTAGGGTTTCCGGATGAGTTCGCTCATCGGCCTCCCTTGAGGTCAGTCCATGGGCAGTCGTTACGCATAGCTAGTGCCGCTGACGGTTTGTGGTTAAACCCACTGCCAGGGTACTGACGAGTCATTAGTGTCCCCAACAGACAGTTTCCCAAGTTCGGGCGAAACGTTGTAGAGGCCGTATGGTTTTACGGCAGGGTTCGGAAAATGCACGTGCGTTTACACACGTGTTATTTTTCGGGCTGATGATACTGGTCGGCTTTGGTTTAAGCCGGATCCGAGTATTATATTGAGTAGATATAATATCTTTGTCTCAGATGCATTTGTATTCGATCGTAATACAAATGCGGGTATATTTATACAGTTACGGGGTTATCCTGAAAGTCGTTTCAGGATCACTTTTCGAAGTTGCCAGTTTCCAGTTTTCTATCAGCCGTCTTTTAACATTCGGTTAAAGACGGATTTATCTTTTCTTGGATGAGGGTGAGTCATGCTTCTAGAAGGTTCTAGAAAGGGTGACTTGACATGGTGAGTCATTAGTGCTTTAATGGAGCCATTAATGCAATGGTGACTAGGTTAATGAATCACCATTTGCATTAATGAGGTTTTGTTTTCTTAAGGATATTTTTCTTGTGTTCACACATGATATTTCTTTCTTAAGGTCACCCTCTTCTCTCCTACACTCACCCCCCCTCCCTATATATGGCCGGCCCCTCCTCTCTCTCATACACACTTGATGTTTTCATTTGGTTACAAAAGATATGATAGATTTTGGGGTGTATGGAATTTCACAGCTCATTTCATTCCATCACCCGATTCCTACGGCAACTTCATTAACCGTTCGTCCATGGTTTTGGACGAAGCGAGACAAAGTCATCTACTCATTCTCTACATCATTCTTGGTCGTCTCTTTTAGCAAACTGGACGACCGAGTTGCCTCGAGTCAGAGGCGGGAGCCCGTTTAAAGAACCGTTGACGTGGTGCCACCTAGACGAGAAGATCGGAGATCGACGAGATCGGAGCAGCCGCAACGGAGCGTGGGATGATGGTTAAAGAACGAAGGACTCGGATCGTTCGGTATAACCTTTCTACACTCTTTACAGTTTTGTTAGTTTAGCAATAATGGAAGATCCGGGTTAAAGTATACGATAGCGCCAGATAAAAAGTTTTTGTTCCGAATTTGGCGTCTGTAGACGGCCGGGACGCTAGCGTAGACTTACATGAACAACCTGAAGCCGGATCTTTAAACTAGAGATTAGGCGAAAACTAGCATGTTAAACTCTTTAACACTAAGTGAGAGGGATTACAACCTTTGTAGATCCGGTCCTTCACTTCTTAAGCTCCGTATTGAAGTCCCTTCGCTGCGATCATCGTGTTCCGGACTCTCGAGAGGCTTCACGAAGAGAAAAATGCAGTCTTGCTTCCGATCTTCGATAACAAAGATGATCTACCTTGAGTTTCATTAACACAAGCTAACACTCACTAAATAAAGTGAACACCCTCATTTAAATGGCAAGGGTAGATGAGGATGATGAAGTAGGATTTTTGCTCTCCTTTGTTTTCTTATTCTCACTCAATTTTCATCACAAAATCAAAGAAAGAAAGCTTTGCAAAGGAGGAAGAAGAAGAAGAAAATAAGAATAATCCTTTTGTGATGAATAATGAATTGTTGTAGTGGTTACAAATTTAACAATGGTTTAGGGTTTAAACTTGGTTTGGGTTTGGATTAGGGTTAGCTTTTGCATGAAGCTTCCATGAAGCTTCATGAAGCTTTGACTTTGTGTTTTGCTTGATATTTTGTGAAGATATTATGTTAACCCAATCCAAACTATTAACTCTAGTTAATTCTCTACAAGGGTTAACTCCTTCATGCTTAACCCTTGGTTAGATTTGTAACCACTACAACAATTCAATATTCATCACAAAAGGATTATTCTTATTTTCTTCTTCTTCCTCCTCCTTTACAAAGCTTTCTTGCTTTGATTTTGTGATGAAAATTGAGTGAGAATAAGAAAACAAAAGAGAGCAAAAATCATACTTCATCATCCTCATCTACCCTTGCCATTTAGATGAGGGTGTTCACTTTATTTAGTGAGTGTTAGCTTGTGTTAATGAAACTTCAAGGTAGATCATCTTTGTTATCGAAGATCGGAAGCAAGACTGCATCTTTCTCTTCGTGAAGCCTCTCGAGAGTCCAGAACACGATGATCGCAGTGAAGGGACTTCAACACGGAGCTTAAGAAGTGAAGGACCGGATCTACAAAGGTTGTAATCGCTCTCACTTAGTGTTAAAGAGTTTAACATGCTAGTTTTCGCCTAATCTCTAGTTTAAAGATCCGGCTTCAGGTTGTTCAGCACGGCTAAATTTTTAATCGGGCATGGTTGATGCCTCGTAGAATCTTGTGAGCGTTCCCAGCAACCCTACAGTAGTATCAGAGCCAAGCTAGAGCTTTAGGCGAAGTCTAGGCGAAGTTTAAAGTCCGATCGAACTCCGAATACCCGGTTTATACCCCTTTTTGTACATTTTCTAAAAATATGATTTTTTCTGAATTAAAGATGCTCAGAAAAACAAGCAGGAAAAACTAAGAATTACTGTGAAGTACGGCCTACTAATTCGCTCATATGACCGCGGAACCGCGGCCAAACCAAGGGTTTGTCGGCGATTCCGCGGCCAAAATTGTGAATTAGTCCCTGGAACTTCATATATTTATTCTTAGGTCCGTTCTTGTCATTTTTTTCTGGGAGTTTTTTAATTCCACTCAAGTGTTGAGTTTTCTAGGGTTGTATTGGGGACTCGTTGATTCAATCGGATAATTTAACTTTGTCTAGTTTGTCCGGGTAATTTTTAGAAACTGTTAAAAAGTTCGAACGGATATCAATAACTCACTTTTTCCCCTGTCGGAAATTTTTTCAAAAGTTGGATTTTTCCTTGACTTTAAGAACGTTCTAAGTCGTGCAAGTAATGCGGTGGACCCTCTAGAAGACAACAAACCTTAACTCGATTATGTGACCGTCGTGAACTGCCTCTAAACCTTAGGGTTTGGGGCAGGACAGCGTGCCACATGTGAGGCGTTGGCATGACCCTTCTACGGCTGGACCATTGGTACTGTGGCATGTGATGGATGTTTTTTTAAACTAATTTCAAGTGTCGAGAATAAATCTGGGAAAACTTTGGTTTTTGATTATTGAATCGGAAAATTTAACATTGTCTATTTATCTGGAATGTGATAGAATATTTGGAATCCACAAGTAGTTATGAGATAACTAATTTGAATGTTATAAATCTAGCAGTTCAGTCTCAGATGATCGGTTGCCACGGAATTTTGATGTGATCAAAACTCCGTCGCAATCACGTAGCGTACGCGGATACTCACCGGGTAAACTTAATAGACAGCCACGCCCCATAGCCCCGACCTACTGACTGTAGGAGAGCCCCGTCGCCAAAAGCATCCGTTCAGGTGCTCGCGGCAGCAGTGTTCCGACTTAGTGTACTTTGTCGACGGCATCTGGGGGTGCGGCCGTCTACTAAATTTTGCGACGAGCATTCGATCAGGATGTCGGGAATCTTGTTGAATTGCCCGACTTAATATTGAAAAGAGTTTTCGATAATGAGACTAAAATGCGGGGTTTATAATTGTTAGGCATGCGATGTCTAAGGAATTCATTTGGTTAGGCATGCGATGTCTAAGTAGGTTGCGGATTCCAACTGTTGTAGTTTTACACTTTCTTTTCTGTGACCGTAAGCGTAGTATGTGGTGTATCGCCGGCTTCGTGCTATACATCAACGACAATCGGGATACGCATACTTGCTTACGTTGATGATATGAGATATTATGTGTTGCTGTGATATGTTATATTAGATCATCGTGTTCTGAATAGACGGGGGTTTTATGTGAGATGAGAGTTTTTTTCTTTTTTCATTCATGTAAAATTCATTTATATGTAATATTCTTTTATTGGGGCACTTCCGGGCTGAGGATGATGTCACCATTGTATATTATTTACTTTTCCGCATAAGGTAGACCCAAGGTGGGGAGCACAAGTAACCGGGTTCTAGGGTCCAGTGGGAGGCCATCTCGAGGAGTCGAGACCGGGTCTCCTAACCCTAGAATTGGCAGTGTTGCTTGCCGCTCTCGTAGAGGTCTAGGGATGTGGGTTTGGCTATTCATCGCGACCGTGGAATCCGTGTTTTATACAGGCTCGTACTAAAACACGGACGTCCTATTACATCCAATATTTCATATACGTTCTTCTGCTGCAGTGTTTTGTGATGAGGTCATATTACTTCCTGAGATGAATGTTTATACTATATATATGAGATACATGTTATATTGCAGATTTCGTTTCAAATGTGATGCTTATGAAGCATATTAAAATGGGACTTCATTAATGAGATTAATGAAACTAAAAGAAACCTAAAGATGTTGTAGAAACTTGTTTAAAAACTGGTAGCTCTAGTTCTTGCTTTGCAAAGCGGTGTTCCATGTAGAACATCCAGCACCTTATTCGATAAGGAAAGAGCCGAGATCCCTTCACCGGGAGTGACCTCTTTAGTGAAACTAGCAGATGCTCCAAACTCGGTTTGTCTTTTGATTGCTTCTATAGTTCTTGCTTTGCACAGTGGTATATATGATATACCCTGCACCTTATTCGATGAGGAAAGGGCCGACGATCCCTTCACTGGGAGTAACCCCTTTAGCAAAACTAGAAAAGCCTCAAAAACATTCCATTTAAAATCACTCGATTCAACAACGATATCAAGTTCATTACGTAAAGGGTTTTCTTAAAAACCCGTCGTAGCCCTCCGTCATTTCAGATAAGTACTACTTAGTATTCGTGCTGCGGTAGTTTGGCCTTCGTCATGGCGTAGTGTACAGTAGCTAACTAGTGCTTATCTAGAAGCATATGATGCGATTGGATTAGGGTATTCGTACGGCGTAGTTTGGCCTTTGTCAAGGGCCGTGCAGGTGGGTATAATTCAATCAGGAAATGACGGGTTGAACTTGACTAGCGGACTATGTAAGTCCATGCTACCTCTCCCGGTACTTTCGGGCATGCGGAATTTGGTAAAAAAAATTTTTTTCTTAGAGGTGGTAACATGGACTCAAAACCGGATCTTTGTTAAACATCTAACTAACAACCAAACTACGAGTTGCTAACTACTCGGTTAGGAGGTTATACCTTTCTTTTTCTCGAACTCCTTCATCTTCAAGCTTCGATGGTCGTCCGAATCGGCTTCTCCCCGTCGTCTCCTTGCGCCGAAGATAGATCCACCTGAAACCTTCTACCTTTGGCTCCTTCTTCGAACTTTGAAGAAACTAGTTCACTTGGTTTGCTAAACCTTGTGAACTAGAGTGAGTAGAGAAGAGTTTGTATGGGATTTTATCTATGGTTCTTGGTTCTCAACTCATGAGACAAGTGAACCATAGAGTCAAGAGAGGGAGAGCAAGAGGAAGAGGGTGAGAGCAAGAGCATGAGAGCTCAAAAACAAGAGAGAGAAAAGTCAAGCAAGAATGAGCCTCTCTTTTGTCTTTCACCCTCTCATAATCCAAAAGCATCATTAGCCATAATGTCAACCAAGTATTATGTGATGGTTCATATCATGACAAAGGCAATATCATTTCCATGCACTCATTTTGCAAACTACAACAAGCAAGCAAAAGTCTTTGCATGAAAATGACAACCATTGTGATGATGATGGTCAACTAGTCCAACCTAGTCAACCGGTCAACAAAGTCAATAAGTCAACAAAGTCAACCCTCCAACAACCATGTCACTATAATACTTAATTAATATTATTGCTAAATATATATATATATATCATATTCTCATTAGCGTTGAGCAAAAAGTCAATACTCAACAGTCAACGGTCAACAACCCTAATGAGAATTCTCTGCCTCTGTCTCTCCGTCAACTGTGCATACACACCCGCATCCGCGTTCCGAGGAACACGGATGCAAACTGGATAAAACCAATCCCAAAATGTACACTAGGATCTGGCTTAAACCAAAGCCCACAAGTGTGAACTGTCTGGACAATGTACGTGCATAAGTGCACGGATGTGACCGAACCCTGTCGCAAAACCATGCGACCTGTCGCAAAACCATGCGACCTCTACTCTTTTGCCTAAAGGCGAATAGCTTTCTGTGTGGGACTCTAAAGACTCGACACTACGCTGGTAGTGGGTTTAACCACAGACCGCAAGCGGCACTAGCTGTGCGTAACGGTCCCCAGGTAGATGCCGACAAGAAGACTGACGAGGCGAAACCCATCTGAACTCCTACTGAGCCTGAATGTGAAATTCTCCGTACAGTCCGGTCTGTTCGTCTGATACATCGCATGGCGGGCCTAGGGGGCGGTAAACGTCAGTCCCCCAATAGCGGTACAAGTCGTGTCGGAGTGAAACCCAAAACACCCTGAGATAACACTGGAAGCCTACCAGTATATCTCGTTTGCCCTGGCCAGGGACTACTCGTGTAATGGCTCTCCTAGACACAGCGCGATGTCAACCCCCAATACCGGGAGAGACGCATCCTGTCTAACCGTCACTGCCTCCAAGTGCTTCGGGACTGCACCCAACTACCACCTGTTTGCATGACTCCTTTGAGCCGTGGTAGGGTAGTAATCAAAGTACAGTGGGAACACACTCGAGACGAAGTGACAGTGTCAAGTCAGCGGACTAAGCTGTACTCATGTCACCTGGGAACTGATAACTGACGATAGGCATAATACCAACTAGTCAGTTCCCGACGAGTCCTGTCCAGTGTACTCGTAACCCAACGAGCACCCGCATACTATCTCAAGTACGACGTACCGACGGCTGTGGGACAGACCGTCTCCTACACTGGGATGAGAAGCGCATGCGCTAGTCTACTCCAGAGTATCGATGCCCTGTCTCGATAGTCCTGCGACCAGGGACCTGCATAAGGATGTGCTTATAGATTACCCAGCCCCACTAGTGTGACTGCCATCACAACGCTGGTAATCAAGCAAAGATCCTAAGGGCTCCACTAATGTGTATAGGCGATATACTAAAATAAACACATGTACACATTGAAGTAGAAACAAACCAAGTAGCATACTACCATTTTGAGCAAGATTGTCAATACAAGGTGAATATCCCAAGCTTCCATTAAGTAATATACATACTAGTATGATACACTAATGGCCTCTAGAGCATATACACTAACAATCTCCCACTTGCACTAAGGCCATGTACTGGCGTATCGAAGACCTCTCATCTCGATCAGCCGCTCGAACTGAGTCTGGGGTAAGGCCTTCATGAGTGGATCAGCAGTGTTATCTTCCGTATTTACTCTCTTCACCTCGATCTCCCGGCGATCAACGATCTCCCTGATCAGGTGGTACCGCCTCAAAATATGCCTGGACTTCTGATGGGACCTTGGTTCCTTCGCTAAAGCTATAGCGCCGTTGTTGTCACAATACAGCGGTATTGGATCAACACTGGTAGGAACCACCTGAAGTTCAGTAAGGAACTTCTTCATCCAGACAGCTTCCTTTGCGGCATCGCAAGCAGCTATGTACTCCGCTTCCATAGTTGAGTCAGCAACGGTTTCCTGCTTGGAACTCTTCCAGCAAACCGCCCCTCCATTGAGGGTAAAGACATAACCCGACATGGACTTGGAGTCATCCTTATCACACTGGAAGCTGGAGTCAGCAAAGACCTCAATCTGGAGGTCTTTTCTGCCATACACCAAGAACATCTCCTTAGTCCTTCTCAGGTACTTGAGAATGTTCTTTACTGCTATCCAGTGTTTCTCCCCTGGGTTCGACTGATACCGGCTTACAACGCTCAATGCGTATGCTACATCTGGTCTGGTACACAACATCGCATACATAATAGAGCCTACCGCAGATGCGTAGGGTAATGATGACATGCGAGCCCTTTCCAAATCAGTCTTGGGAGACATCTCTTTGGAGAGGGTGATTCCGTGACAAGCCGGTAGATTACCGCGCTTGGAATCTTCCATACTGAATCGTTTCAGTATGGTGTCGATGTACATTGACTGTGAAAGTCCCAACATCCTCTTAGATCTATCACGATAGATCTGGATCCCCAGAATGTAGTTGACATCGCCCAGGTCCTTCATGGAGAACCTCTGCGACAAGAATCCTTTGACTGACTGTAGCATAGGAATATCATTTCCTATTAGGAGAATGTCATCGACGTACAAGAAGAGGAATACCATATTTCTCCCTACAATCTTACTGTCAATGCATGGTTCATCTGGGTTTTTGACAAAGTCGAATTCTTTGACAGTATCATCAAAGCAGATGTTCCAACTCCGCGATGCCTGCTTGAGTCCATAGATGGACTTGAGCAATTTGCACACTTTACCGCTGCTCCCACTCTAATTGAATCCTTCTGGCTGATCCATATAGACGCACTCTTCCAAATTTCCATTTGGAAAAGCCGTCTTTACGTCCATCTGCCAGATTTTATAATCGTGGAAGGCAGCAATGGCAAGAAGGATCCGAATGGATTTAAGCATGGCTACCGGAGAAAAGGTCTCGTCATAGTCCAAATCAGGTCTTTGACGAAAACCCTTTGCAATGAGCCTAGCTTTATAGGTTTCAATCTGCCCATCTACACCAATCTTCTTTCTGAAGATCCATTTGCAGCCTACGGGTTTTACCCCTTCTGGAGCAAAGTCCAAAGTCCAAACTTTGTTGGTGTACATGGACTCCATCTCGGTCCGCATTGCATCCAGCCATTTTACCGAGTCACCGCTCTGAATGGCTTGCTGGAAGCTAGTAGGCTCACCATAATCCATGGTGCAATCCTCTCTATCCCCGTCTATGAGAAAACCGTAGTATCTCTCGGGCGGATGAGACTGCCTACTACTCTTGCGGAGTGGCGTAGGAATGTCCGGTTCCCCTGAACCTTCTGGTTCTACTAAGTTTCAGTGATAGCTTGTGGTTCTGGAATTTCTTCTAGTTCTATTGAGCTCCCACTTATCTGATTTTCTAAAAACTCAGTTTCCAAGAAGCGGGCATGACGAGAGACAAGGACTTTTTGCTCCTCTGCGTAATAGAAAAGATACCCCTTGGAGTTCTTTGGGTATCCCACAAACTTGCACTGTACTGAGCGTGCCTCGAGCTTGTCCGCATGCTGCTTTTTTACAAAAGCTGGACATCCCCATGTCTTAAAGGATTTAAGACAGGGTTTCTTCCCACTCCACATCTGATATGGTGTGGTAGGCACTGTTTTAGTAGGAACTTGGTTCAAGAGATGTGCAGCTGTTTCTAGTGCATAACCCCAGAAAGATCGCGGTAACTCAGCCTTACTCATCATGGAACGAACCATATCTAATAGGGTTCGATTCCTCCTTTCCGATACACCGTTGTGTTGTGGTGTGTATGGAGGAGTAAGTTGAGAGAGAATTCCATTCTCTTTTAAGTAGCCCAGAAACTCGGCACTCAAGTATTCTCCACCTCGATCCGATCTTAGAATCTTGATACTTTTGCCGGTTTGTTTTTCAATTTCATTCTTGTATTCTTGAAATTTCCCAAAGGCCTCGGATTTGTGCTTCATTAAGAAGACATGTTCATACCTAGAGAAATCATCTGTGAAAGTAATGAAGTATGAATAACCACTTCGCGCATGTGTAGACATTGGACCACACACGTCACTGTGTATGAGTCCCAAGAGCTCGCTCGCTCTTACTCCGTGTCCAGTGAACGGAGTCTTTGTCATCTTTCCCATGAGACAAGATTCACAAGTGGCATAAGACTGGTACTCGAACGGATCCAAGTATCCTTCTTTATGTAACTTAGTCAACCGTGTCTCATTGATGTGACCCAGTCTACATTGCCATAAGAAAGCCTGATTTAATTCTGGAGACTTTCTTTTAAGTGTGTTCTGGATACTGAATATCTGAGCTTGATTTAATACGTATATTCCGTTATTTAATGTACCTGACCCAATCAGTACTTGATTTAGGTGGATGTTTACTACATCGCTTACAAAAGCAAAATCATATCCTTCCTTAGAAAGTAAGGATACAGATATGATATTAGAAGTCGCACCTGGTACATACAAACAGTTACGTAGAATCAATATCTGCCCAGTTGTCAGTCCTAGGTGATATTCCCCTACGGATACAGCATCCATGCTCATTCCGTTAGCAACCCTGAGAGTCATATCACCTTTCCTGATAACCCTACGGTTTCTCAGAGCCTGTAACGAATTACAGATGTGAGATCCTGATCCGGTATCAAATACCCAGGAAGTAGGGTTAACTGACAAACAGTTCTCTATTACAAACACACTCGAAGTCGAAGCCACAACATGCTTCGAATTCTGGCTACTGGCTTTGCAAGCCCTGCAATCTTTCTGCCACTGTTCATTCCCGTTACAATAGGAACGTCCCTCTTTTACTATATCCAGTCCTGAAACTTTTGCCCTTGCTTTTCCTTTTTCTTCCCTGGTTTCTTTCAGGGTATAAGCAGAGGGCAGGGACTGTAGAATTAAGTCAGTACTTGACCCATTCTTCAACGTGGTCTCCAGGTCCGTGAGCTTAAAATAGATGGTCTCTGTAAGGACGGTGTCCCTTACAGATGACCCGACAGCCAACCTCGCTTGAAGCAATTCGTTCGAGGTCTCATATCTTGCAATACAAGATTGCTCTCCATATAAATTTTTGTTATGGAGGAAGATAGAAACTGAGTCCATCTTCTCGTGCTGCCCCTGGTTCGCACCATCAACTGAGGCTAACACGAGGCACTTGGCTTTCGCACAATCCTTTTCCGATGTCCTTTGGATGTAAACATCCGTGACAGGGGAAACTGGACCTGAGACGGCAGGGGTTTGATTAGTTAAGAGGTGTCCCAGCTTGTCATGGGTAATGGACATCTGGACAGACCTTTGCCAGTCATAACAGTCAGATTCAGTCATTTTTATTATCTAGATGTAACCTAGGTGCGGTCACTTGGTCGCTGCAATTAAGAGAGAGAGAAGAAAACACTCAGCATGATGCTCTTGCAAGTTTAGAGTGGTTTTTAATTTGTCTAAACAGGATGGCTCCCACTGTCTCTCGAATCCCTCCTCAAAACCAAAAAGGAAGAATTAGTCAGGATCAATCTCACCGTACAATTCTTGCTTAACCGTTCAGCCAGGCCAGTGTCGGTACTTCGAAGGAGGTTGTCCAACGCTTTCGCGAAGTTCCTTAATTCAAGAACCTCTTTTCCCTGGAGGCGTAGCCCCGCTAACACCTTTCTAGGCACCTACTTGGTTTATAGCATTGATCGTTAAGTGAGAAATTTCTCGAGGAGTAGCATATACTCACAGCAGGATCGGGATCCAAATATCATCGTGTGACGAAACTGAAGGAATCCTACCAGGATCATCACACTCCAAATGGTATGCAACACTAGCAAGTTTCAGTACTTTTGAAACTCCCGATGTGGATTTTTGCCCCATGCTCTTATGACCTTGACTAAGGCCAACAAATCATAAGTCACATGTCAAGTTCTACCCGTCATTGTCCAGGTTGATTTGAACCCACCCGTATATACCCTTGACTATGGCCAACAAAGTAATACAACTGTCCCAAACCAACGCATTCTATCTATGCAACATATGAATACCCACCAGCTACCAAACACTGTGCCTTGACTAAGGCCAACAAACACAGCTTGAATACTGTTGATTATTCATATGAAACGACGGAGGGCTACGGATGGTTTTGGCGAAACCTTGAACGTAGTGAACTTGATATAATCGAAGGAACGAAATAGCTTTTAAAAGGAGTGGCTCAAGCTCCGCATTTAAAAGTTAGTTTTGAAAAGAACCGAGTGGTTTTCAAAGTGTTCCAACGACTTGTACTTGGTTTATTTTCTTGCATTAGTTCTTTTAATGCGTGATATTCTTGCATTAGCTCTTTTAATGCATCCCATCATTTAATCCTACCATTGCAGAAAACAACCAAAATATGACGTACGCTTATGCCATTCGCATTCGCCACGGGGCCCCGTCATTACCCGTTAGGTTACTTAACTAACGACAGAGCGGGGGCTGGGCTAGCGCGGCTGTAAAACATAAGCAACGCCTAAATAATATCATATATAGATATACTGCAATGATAGCCATTTCAGATCACAGATGAACACATTGGATATACTAGGAATCCGCAATTCGTACGAGCCTGTAACGAAAAGCAGATTACACGGTCGCGGTGAATAGCCAAAACCCCACCCAAGACCCCTACGGGTGCGGCAAACTACCCGCCAAGTACTCGAAGCGAAGCAACCTCCCTCAACTCCATGAGTAGGCCATTCGGCACTTCGGCATACCTGGTAGTTTGTGCACCCCCTCCATGGGTCTATCCTAGGAGCAAAAAACAGTAAAAAGAAATTATACAATGACGGCTACAACCCCGACCCGGTTGTGCGGCCATACAAATAATTATTACATCAATTTACAAATTTACTTGAATTGAAAGAAAAGAAAACTCTCGTCTCACAACCCCCGGCTATTCACCCGTGACAATCCAATGAATTCATATACACATTCCAGCAACATTACAGATCACAGATTTGTATAACCCCCACTAATCGACATATAGCGATTAGCAGACGTTCAATACAAATATCACATCACAGAAAAACCCGTCAGCTTATGTCTTTTAGAAGTTCGATCAAAAATACGGATTTTCAGGACCCCAAAAATAAAATTTTCGTTCTGGAAAATCTGGGCAGAAAATATATATTCCAAAAATCCCAAAATACCCCTATGAGCAAACTGCAAAGAAGAAACCCCATGACCAAGTCAACTCGGCCGCGGTTCCGCGGCGGGAGCAAGCTCCAGCCGCGGAACCGCGGCGCTTTGATCGAGTTAGGGGGTAAAATTTTTGCAGTTTCTTCAGAAAACCCTGAGTCGATTTTTGGTGTATCTCAAAAAAAATTTCCAGCACTTTTAAAATCGACAGAAAGTTTAAAAAACGGGGTTCGTTTTGCGACTTTTTCTTTGATTGATCTTCTAGCTACTTTGCTAAGATGTTAGATAGAGTTTAACTAGGCTCTGATACCACTCTAAGTCCATGCTACCTCTCCCGGTACTTTCGAGCATGCGGAATTTGGGAAAAAAAACAATTTTCTTAGAGGTGGTAACATGGACTCAAAACCGGATCTTTGTTAAATATCTAACTAACAACCTAACTACGAGTTGCTAACTACTCGGTTAGGAGGTTATACCTTTCTTTTTCTCGAACTCCTTCGTCTTTAAGCTTCGATGTGTAGGGTTCCTAGGCACCCTAATGAGGTCTCATAAGGCATCAACCATGCCAATTTCAAATTCCTAGGTGCCGAGAAACCCTAATACGGATCGTTGGCTAAAGTTTAGGCGAAACTAGAAACTAGTTAACAACTTAACTAAGAGAATACGGAAATACAACCTTTGTAGATCCGGTGCTCCACCTCCATAGCTCCGCAATGAAGTCCTTTCGCTGTCCAAATGAGTTCCCGGGCTCTAGCGTCGGCTTCGTCGGAGAATGGGCAAACTAGGTCGTCGATGTCCATGCCGAAGATGATCTACGTCGAGACATCGGTAGATAAAGCTCCAACTTCACCAAGTCATGAAAACTTGTGAAGGAAACACACTCTACTACTTGGCAAGAGGTAGAGGATGAAGAAATAGGAAGTGGGTTCAATTTAGAATTGGATTTCTCACTCTTTATCATCAATCACCATTGATGACCTCAAGGTTTTCTTCTTGAGTTCAAGGAAGAAGAAGAAGAAATGATATGATAAGTTAATTAAGAAATAGAAAATAATATGATACTTATCGTAATTTTAACCAAAGTTAGGTGTAGAGAATAGACCATGGTTAGAGTTAATGGTTAGGTTTAGGAAAAGAACAAGAATGGTTATGCTTTCAACACTTCAAGAAGTTTCCACAAAATAACAAAATAAGCCACCATTCCTTTTAATTTCCATAATGAATAAATAATCAAATAAATAAATAAGAAATTTAAACACAACCCTAACCATTTACTTAACCAAGGTTTAAACTAAACATACACCTAAACAAGCATGTATCATCAAACATGATACAAACAAATGCACAAAAGTATATCACATATACAATGTGCATATCAAGTGAGAAAATCCTTTTAAAGTGAACCAATACTAGTTAATGTAAAGTAATATATCATATATATAATTATACATTAAATCATTAAATCAACACTTGATTTAACGACCCGGTCATATCGCATATAACCGACTAGTATACAATGTATCGGCTTATTGAATTAATACTTGATTCGATAACTAGGTTATATCGCATACAACCATTCGATACATTCATCGCGAGAATAGAATACGGTATCACATACACGCATTATTCTCGGTCCCGCACATATCTCATATGCGCTCCTATTTCGTTTCGCTTGAGCCAGGAAACCTCTGTGTAGGACTCTAAAGACTCGTCAATACGTCGGCAGCAGGTGATGATCATATCAAACACCCACAAGCCGCAAGCGGTCTGCGAAACGTAACGGCCACCCGGGTATTGAGCGATCAGAAGATCGACGAGCAAGCCCGCTCACACTCCAGTGAATCCAACCAGTAACACTACCGTATAGTCCGGTCTGATCGTCTGATATGTCGCATATCTCGCCTAGGGGTGGTAAACGTCAGACCCCAATAGCTCGATAAGTCGTGTCGATATGAGGTCTATAACATTTCGAGAAACTACTGGTAACACTTACCAGTAAATCTCAGCAACCCTGGCCAGGGATTTCCTGTTATAGCCAATCGAGCACAGCGCAGCATCAACTCCCTATACCGGGAGAGACGAATCCCCTCCTATCGCTCATTGTCTCCATGTGACTCGGGACTGTACCCAAAAACCACCATTTTGCACGCCCTCTTGGACGTGGTAAGATGGAAATCAAAGCACAGTGGGAACCACACAAGACTCTATGACGATCTCGGGTCAACAGACTACTCTGTACCAGTGTCACCAGAGAACTGCCATCTGACATGAGGTATAATACCATCTGGGAGTTCTCGGCGAGTCCGTCCAGTGTACCCAGTCTCTACTGAGCACCCGTATATCATCTCTGATGTCAAACACCAATGGATATGGGATCATCCATCGCCCATCTGTATGGGTCGAGAAGGTATACGCTAGTCTACTCTGGTATATCGATGCCCCGTCTCGATATACCCACGACTAGGGACTTTGAAGGATGTACTTATAGACTATCTGTCCCCACTAGTATGATCTGCATCATAGTCCAGGTAGTCAAGTACACATCCTAAGGGCTTTACCAACATGTAACAGAGAGACAATCAGTGTACACGTTAAGGTAAAGAGCAACCAGATAGCATACTATCATGTCGAGCAAGAATGTCCTCCCTATATACGTCCTAGCATCCACTACAATATACATCATATGTACAGTAATGGCCTCTAGGGCATACATATAACTAACAATCTCCCACTTGCACTAGGGCCATCTGTAGCAGTGGTTGTAGTATCTCATACTCAACCATCCCATAAAAGTCTCTCTCTGGGAATAGGCCTTCGTGAGTAGATCCGTCGTGTTGTCCTCTGAGTCTACTCTCCTAACCTCGATCACCCTGGAGATCAACTATCTCCATGATCAGGTGACACTGCCTTAGAATATGTCTGGATCACTGATGGGACCGGCGTTCCTCGGCATAAGCCACAACTTCATTGTCTCACAATGGTTGGAACGTAGTTCATCTCATGAACCAATATACACACAAACAGCCTCTTCGGTAGCATCTTAAATAGCGATGTATCCTGCCTTTATCGTCTAGTATGTCACGGTATCTAGTTTAGAACTCTTCCAACATACCGTCCCTTTACTGATGGTAAAGACAATGCCTGCGACTGACATTCAGTCGTCTTTATCACCCTGGAACACTTCCAGTGATTCTTCCCAGGATCGATTGATACCATCTCACTGCAACTAGTGAGAATCCTAACATCCAATTAAATCTATCTCATAGATCCAAAACTTAGGATTTAGGAGGTATCATTTTGATCCTATGTGGATAATCATTGTGATAATCGGAGATCGATCGAGCGTAGCATAGGAAACTCCTTCCCTATCAAGAGTATGTCATCCACGTACTCTACGAGGATCACCACCATACTCCCTACTACCTTTTTGTTTATACTAGGTTCATCTACCATTTTGATGATGTCAAACTGTTTGACTAACTCATCAAAACAGATGTTCCAACTCCGCGATGCCTGCTTTATCCTATAAAGCATCTTGCACACGTTTCCGCTGCTCCCACTGTCTACGAAGCCCTCTGGCTGTGTACTTATAGACGCACTCTTCTAAAACATCATTTAGAAAAGCAGTCATGACACCCAACCACCAGATATCGTAGTCATGGTATGTAGCCGTGACAAGTAGGATCTGGATGGACTTAAGCATAGCTACTTGAAAAAGGTTTCATCATTATCCATACCTGGTCAATGATGCACACTTTTAACAAGTCTAGCTTTGAAAGTCTCAACTTTTCGATGTACACCAAGTAATCTTCTCAAGATATACTTGCTCCTGATGGGGATTTAACCCTTCAGATATAGCAACCAAAGTCCATACTTTGTTGGTGTATAAGGATTCCATCTCAGATCGCTAAGCATCCAGCCATTCTTACAGAGTCTTACTCTCGATGGCCAGCTCGAAACCAGATGGGTCATCATCTCATGATGCAATCCTCGCTCCCACTTTCATAGAGAAATCGAAGTATCTCTCAGGTGGGTGAGGAACCCTACTAGATCGGCGGAGAGGCTGAGGTTCGTTGGTAATCTACTGAATCCTTTGGTTTTATCAAATCATCGGCTGCAAATTGTATAGCTGGAACCTTTCCAGTTGTACATTACAGACCTTGCCTCGAGCTTGTCCGGATTTTGTTTTCAGACATAGGCCGGTCAACCCCAAATCTTAACTAGCTTAAGACATAGGCTCTTACCATACCATATCACATATGAAGTGGTAGGCAACTGATTTGATTGGAACCCTATTCAATAGGTATGCAGCTTCTTAAGTGCATAACTCTCAAAAGGAAACAGGTAACTCAGTAGTACTCATCATAGAGCGCACCTTATCATATAGGGTGTGATTGCTCTGCCCCGATATACCATCGTGCTATGGTGTATAGGAGGAGTAATGCTGAGAGAGAATCTCATTCTCCTTTAGAATAATCCAGGAATTCCGTGCTCAAGTATTCTCCTCCTTGATCACATCAAAGGACATAATACTTTTACCCGTATTTTGGTTCTCTACTTCTAACTTATATTCTGTGAATATCTCAAAAGGTTCGGACTTGTGTTTCAACAGGAACATATGTCTGAATCTTGAGAGATCATCAGAGAATGTAATGAAGTACAAAGAACCAGTCCTGGCATGTATAGACAGGGGACATTACATACATCATCATGTATCAGTCCCAAGAGTTCATTAACTCTTTCTCTGTTTCCAATAAACAGGGCTATGGTCATCTTATCTTTGTGACATGACTGGCGAGTTTCACAAGATGTAAATTCAAACTAATTTAAATATGCATCTTTATGTAACTCTAGCTAGTCGGGTCATATTGATCTGACCTAGTCTACAATGCCTTAAGAAGGATTCGTTCATTTCTGAACTCTTCCTCTTGTGTGTGTTCTGTATAGTAAGAACTGTAGTTTGATTTAGAACATTAATGCTTTTAGATAACATGCCTGAACCGATCAACTTTTGATATAGGAAATGTTCAAAACATTATCCAACTATACAAAATTTTATCATTTCTTTACTAATAAAGAGATAGATATGATTTTGTATATCAGGTTCGGTATCTAATAACATTCGTTCAGAATCAATGTATTTGGAATACAGGGTGACAGTGACCAACAGACTTGGCAGCAACTCTTGCCCCGTTTTCTGCCTCATGAAACTTATCACCCGTTCTCAGTTCTCTACCTATCTGTAGCCCTATGTAACAGATTACATATCTGGGATCCTGATCCGGTATCATATACCCAGGACGTAAAGGATACTGAGAAACAGTTCTGTATAATGAACAAACCCGAAGATGATGCATCAGCATGCACTCTCTTCGTTTGGGCGGCACGGGAATTCTGGTAATCCCCAATTTCCTGCTCTGTCTTATAACAATTATAAGTTGAAGCGGGACCAACGTTCCCCAGCTCAGTATAACAAGCGGGTTCGGTCAAATATCCGTATTATTATCTTGATTAAGGCGTGATATGGTCGCTACCTGGAGAGAGAGAGAAGAAAACACTCAGCGTATGCTCTTGCAAGAATAGATTGGTTATTATTTTATCTAATCAGGATGGCTCCCACTGCTTTTTATCAAATCTTCCTTCAAACCCTAAAAGGAAAGATTAGCCGGGATTAATTACACACTACAAGTTCGCCAATCTTTCAGCCAGGCCAGTGTCGGTACTTTGAGGGAGGTCCCCCGTGCTTTCGCACGAACCTAATTAATGTAAACCTCGTTTTCCCAGAGGCGTAACCTCGTTAACACCTTTCTAGACACCTACTTGATCGGCTAATTGTAATATATAAAACTCTCCCAGGAGTAACTTTTACTCGCAGCGGGTATCGGGATCCAACTATCTCATAGAAGGTATGCAATCTCATTGCAAATTTCAACACTTGAAATTCCCGATAATATTTTGCCCCTAGCAGCTATATGACCTTAACATAGTCAACAAATCATAAGTGCTAGTCAAGTTCAACCCGTCATTTCCCGATTGAATTAAACCCACCCGCACGACCCTTAACATAGTCAACAAAGTCGCACGACTACCCTAATCCAATTGCATCATATGCTTATGCAGATAAGCACTAATTAGCTACCGCACACTACGCCTTAACATAGTCAACAAACGTAGCACGAATACTAACTAGTACTTATCTGAAATGACGGAGGGCTACGACAGGTTTTTCTGAAAACCTATTGCGTAATGAACTTGATATCATTGTAGAATCAAATGAATTTTGAAATGGAGTGCTTTTAAGGCTTTTCTAGTTTTGCTAAAGGAGTCACTCCCGGTGAAGGGATCGTCGGTCCTTTCCTCGTCGAATGAGGTGCGGGATATATCATATATATCACTGTGCAAAGCAAAAACACTTAAAAGCAATCAAAAGACAAACCGAGTGTGTAGCATCTGCCAGTTATTGCTAAAGGAGTCACTCCCGGAGAAGGGATCTCGGTCCTTTCCTCATCGAATAAGGTGCAGGATATATCACATATACCTCTGTGCAAAGCAAAAACTGTAGCTACCTGCTTTATTTTGAAATTCGATTCTACAACATCTTAGGTTTCTTTTATTTCATTAATCACATTAATGAAGTCCCATCATTTAAGTACGTAAACATCACAGATAAATACGACGTACACTTATGCCATCTGCATTCGCCTCGATGTCCCCTCATGCACCGTTAGGTTAGGTAACTAACGGTAGAGCGGGGCAGGGCTAGCACGGGTGTAAAACATAAGTAACGTCTATATAATATATCATATATACTATATACTGTATCTATCACAGAACATCACATGATCACATCACAGATATCGCAGCAGAAGAAACATATGAAATATTGGATATACTAGGACGTCCGTGTTTTCAATACGAGCCAGTATAAAACACGGATTCCACGGTCGTGATGAATAGCCAAACCCACACCCCTAGACCCCTACGAGAGCGGCAAGCAACCCTACCAATTCTAGAGTTAGGAGACCCGGACTCGACTCCTCGAGTTGGTCTCCCGCTGGACTCCAGAACCCGGTTACTTGTGCCCTCCTCCTTGGGTCTATCCTATTGCGGAAAAGTAAATAATATACAAAAGGTGACATCTCCCGCAACCTGGAAGTGCCCCAATAAAAGAATATTACTTACAAGTTTTTACATGAATGAAAATGAAAAACACTCATCTCACATAAAAACCCCCGGCTATTCAAACACGACGATCCAATATAACATATCCAGCAACACATAACATCACATGTCATCAACGTAAGTAAACATGCGTATCCCAATTGTCGTTGATATATAGCAACGAAACCGGCGATATCACATATTACACTTACGGTCACAGAAAAGAAAGTGTAAAACTACAACAGTTGGAATCCGCAACCACCTCAGACATCGCATGCCTGACCAAATGAATTACTTAGACATCACACGCCTAACAATTATAAACCCCGCATTTTAGTCTCAAAATCGAAAACACTTTTCAATATCAAGTCGGGCAATTCAACGAGATTCCCGACATCCTGATCGAATGCTCGTCGCAAACTTTAGTAGGCGGCCGCACCCCCGATACCGTCGACGAAGTGCACCAAGGCGGAACATCGCTACCGCGAGCACCCGGACGGATGCTTTCGGCGACGGGGTTCTCCTACAGTTACTTGGTCGGGGCTATGGAGCGAGGCTGTCTATTAAGTTTACCCGGCGAGTATCCGCGTACGCTACGTGATTGCGACGGACTTTTGATCACATCAAAACTCCGTGGCAACCGATCAAGTGAGACTAAATTGCTAGATTTACAACATTCATTCAGTTATCTCATAATTTCTTGTGAATTCCAATTATTGTATCCCATTCCAGATAAATAGAAAATGTTAAACTTTCCGATCGAACATTCGAACACCCAAGTTTTTCCGATACAGATCAACACATGAAACAAGTCTAAAAACATTCAGTTCGTGCCTCAGTACCAACGGTCCAGCCGTAGAAGGGTCAAGCCAACGCCTAACATGTGGCACGCCGTACTGCCCCAAACCCGAAGGTTCAAAGGGCAGTTCAAGACG
The DNA here is from genome assembly GCA_030015575.1 of Agapanthus africanus. Classification (NCBI taxonomy): domain Eukaryota; kingdom Viridiplantae; phylum Streptophyta; class Magnoliopsida; order Asparagales; family Amaryllidaceae; genus Agapanthus; species Agapanthus africanus. The sequence continues at coordinate 64,710,837 of JASDDO010000029.1, forward strand.
GTCACATAATCGAGTTAAGGTTTGTTGTCTTCTAGAGGGTCCATTGCGTTACTTGCACTACTTAGAACGTTTTTAAACCACGGAAAAATCCAACACTTGGAAATTTCCCGACAGGGGAAAAATTAGGTATTTATATCCAGTCGAACTTTTTAACATATTCAAAAAAATATCCGGAAAGCCACACAGACAAAATTTGATAATCCGATCGAACATTCGAATTCCCAAAACAACCCAGAAAAATTCATACTCTGGATTAAATATTAAAAATTCCCAGAAAAACCAGCACTGACAATTATTGATTATGGTGCAAATTTCAATGAACAATACGACAAAACCGCCGCGGATCCGCCGCACGAGCCATGCTCGTGCCGCAGATCCGCGCCTTAATGATGGAATTAGTTTATCAAAATTCACCGTAACTCTTAGATATCCCTGCTGGTTTTTCTGCATATTTTTAATTTGGAAAAATCCACGATTTTAGAAAAAGGACAGAGAGCATGTTTGGAATTGGGTTTCGGGTTCGTTCGGACTTCAAATTCCGTCTAGACTTCGCCTAAGGCTCTAGCTAGGCTCTGATACCACTGTAGGGTTCCTAGGCACCCTAATGAGGTCTCATAAGGCATCAACCATGCCAATTTCAAATTCCTAGATGCCGAGAAACCCTAATACGGATCGTTGGCTAAAGTTTAGGCGAAACTAGAAACTAGTTAACAACTTAACTAAGAGAATACGGAAATACAACCTTTGTAGATCCGGTGCTCCACCTCCATAGCTCCGCAATGAAGTCCTTTCGCTGTCCAAATGAGTTCCCGGGCTCTAGCGTCGGCTTCGTCGGAGAATGGGCAAACTAGGTCGTCGATGTCCATGCCGAAGATGATCTACGCCGAGGCATCGCTAGATAAAGCTCCAACTTCACCAAGTCATGAAAACTTGTGAAGGAAACACACTCTACTACTTGGCAAGAGGTAGAGGATGAAGAAATAGGAAGTGGGTTCAATTTAGAATTGGATTTCTCACTCTTTATCATCAATCACCATTGATGACCTCAAGGTTTTCTTCTTGAGTTCAAGGAAGAAGAAGAAGAAATAATATGATAAGTTAATTAAAAAATAGAAAAGAATATGATACTTATCATAATTTTAACCAAAGTTAGGTGTAGAGAATAGACCATGGTTAGAGTTAATGGTTAGGTTTAGGAAAAGAACAAGAATGGTTATGCTTTCAACACTTCAAGAAGTTTCCACAAAATAACAAAATAAGCCACCATTCCTTTTAATTTCCATAATGAATAAATAATCAAATAAATAAATAAGAAATTTAAACACAACCCTAACCATTTACTTAACCAAGGTTTAAACTAAACATACACCTAAACAAGCATGTATCATCAAACATGATACAAACAAATGCACAAAAGTATATCACATATACAATGTGCATATCAAGTGAGAAAATCCTTTTAAAGTGAACCAATACTAGTTAATGTAAAGTAATATATCATATATATAATTATACATTAAATCATTAAATCAACACTTGATTTAACGACCCGGTCATATCGCATATAACCGACTAGTATACAATGTATCGGCTTATTGAATCAATACTTGATTCGATAACTAGGTTATATCGCATACAACCATTCGATACATTCATCGCGAGAATAGAATACGGTATCACATACACGCATTATTCTCGGTCCCGCACATATCTCATATGCGCTCCTATTTCGTTTCGCTTGAGCCAGGAAACCTCTGTATAGGACTCTAAAGACTCGTCAATACGCCGGCAGCAGGTGATGATCATATCAAACACCCACAAGCCGCAAGCGGTCTGCTAAACGTAACGGCCACCCGGGTATTGAGCGATCAGAAGATCGACGAGCAAGCCCGCTCACACTCTAGTGAATCCAACCAGTAACACTACCGTATAGTCCGGTCTGATCGTCTGATATGTCGCATATCTCGCCTAGGGGTGGTAAACGTCAGACCCCAATAGCTCGATAAGTCATGTCGATATGACGTCTATAACATTTCGAGAAACTACTGGTAACACTTACCAGTAAATCTCAGCAACCCTGGACAGGGATTTCCTGTTATAGCCAATCGAGCACAGCGCAACATCAACTCCCTATACCGGGAGAGACGAATCCCCTGCTATCGCTCATTGTCTCCATGTGACTCGGGACTGTATCCAGAAACCACCGTTTTGCACGCCCTCTTGGACGTGGTAAGATGGAAATCAAAGCACAGTGGGGACCACACAAGACTCTATGACGATCTCGGGTCAACAGACTACTCTGTACCAGTGTCACCAGAGAACTGCCATCTGACGTGAGGTATAATACCATCTGGGAGTTCTCGGCGAGTCCGTCCAGTGTACCCAGTCTCTACTGAGCACCCGTATATCATCTCTGATGTCAAACACCAATGGATATGGGATCATCCATCGCCCATCTGTATGGGTCGAGAAGGTATACGCTAGTCTACTCTGGTATATCGATGCCCCGTCTCGATATACCCACGACTAGGGACTTTGAAGGATGTACTTATAGACTATCTGTCCCCACTAATATGATCTGCATCATAGTCCAGGTAGTCAAGTACACATCTTAAGGGCTTTACCAACATGTAATAGAGAGACAATCAGTGTACACGTTAAGGTAAAGAGCAAACAGATAGCATACTATCATGTCGAGCAAGAAAGTCCTCCCTATATACGTCCTAGCATCCACTACAATATACATCATATGTACAGTAATGGCCTCTAGGGCATACATATAACTAACACGATGGTCGTCCGAATCGGCTTCTCCCCGTCGTCTCCTTGCGCCGAAGATAGATCCACCTGAAAGCTTCTACCTTTGGCTCCTTCTTCGAACTTTGAAGAAACTAGTTCACTTGGTTTGCTAAACCTTGTGAACAAGAGTGAGTAGAGAAGAGTTTGTATGGGATTTTATCTATGGTTCTTGGTTCTCAACTCATGAGACAAGTGAACCATAGAGTCAAGAGAGGGAGAGCAAGAGGAAGAGGGTGAGAGCAAGAGCATGAGAGCTCAAAAACAAGAGAGAGAAAAGTAAAGCAAGAATGAGCCTCTCTTTTGTCTTTCACCCTCTCATAATCCAAAAGCATCATTAGCCATAAGGTCAACCAAGTATTATGTGATGGTTCATATCATGACAAAGGCAATATCATTTCCATGCACTCATTTTGCAAACTACAACAAGCAAGCAAAAGTCTTTGCATGAAAATGACAACCATTGTGATGATGATGGTCAACTAGTCCAACCTAGTCAACCGGTCAACAAAGTCAATAAGTCAACAAAGTCAACCCTCCAACAACCATGTCACTATAATACTTAATTAATATTATTGCTAAATATATATATATATATATATATCATATTCTCATTAGGGTTGAGCAAAAAGTCAATAGTCAACAGTCAACGGTCAACAACCCTAATGAGAATCCTCTGCCTCTGTCTCTCCGTCAACTGTGCATACACACCCGCATCCGCGTTCCGAGGAACACGGATGCAAACTGGATAAAACCAATTCCAAAAGGTACACTAGGATCTGGCTTAAACCAAAGCCCGCTAGTGTGAACTGTCCGGACACTGTACGTGCACAAGTGCACGGATGTGACCGAACCCTGTCGCAAAACCATGCGACCTCTACTCTTTTGCCTAAAGGCGAATAGCTTTCTGTGTGGGACTCTAAAGACTCGACACTACGCTGGCAGTGGGTTTAACCACAGACCGCAAGCGGCACTAGCTGTGCGTAACGGTCCCCAGGTAGATGCCGACAAGAAGACTGACGAGGCGAAACCCATCTGAACTCCTACTGAGCCTGAATATGACATTCCCCGTACAGTCCGGTCTGTTCGTCTGATACATCGCATGGCGGGCCTAGGGGGCGGTAAATGTCAGTCCCCCAATAGCGGTACAAGTCGTGTCGGAGTGAAGCCCAAAACACCCTGAGATAACACTGGAAGCCTACCAGTATATCTCGTTTGCCCTGGCCAGGGACTACTCATGTAATGGCTCTCCTAGACACAGTGCGATGTCAACCCCCAATACCGGGATAGACGAATCTTGTCTAACCGTGACTGCCTCCGAGTGCTTCGGGACTGCACCCAACTACCACCTGTTTGCACGACTCCTTTGAGCCGTGGTAGGGTAGTAATCAAGGTACAGTGGGAACACACTCGAGGCGAAGTGACAGTGTCAAGTCAGCGGACTAAGCTGTACTCATGTCACCTGGGAACTGATAACTGACGATAGGCATAATACCAACTAGTCAGTTCCCGACGAGTCCTGTCCAGTGTACTCGTAACCCAACGAGCACTCGCATACTATCTCAAGTACGACGTACCGACGGCTGTGGGACAGACCGTCTCCTACACTGGGATGAGAAGCGCATGCGCTAGTCTACTCCGGAGTCTCGATGCCCTGTCTCGATAGTCCTGTGACCAGGGACCTGCATAAGGATGTGCTTATAGATTACCCAGCCCTACTAGTGTGACCGCCATCACAACGCTGGTAATCAAGAAAAGATCCTAAGGGCTCCACTAATGTGTATAGGCGATATACTAAAATAAACACATGTACACATTGAAGTAGAAACAAACCAAGTAGCATACTACCATTTTGAGCAAGATTGTCAATACAAGGTGAATATCCTAAGCTTCCATTAAGTAATATACATACTAGTATGATACAGTAATGGCCTCTAGGGCATATACACTAACAGACTATCGGTAGTTTGGCCTTCGTCAAGATCATGGGACGCTAGGGGTAAAATATTATTAGGAATTTCAAGTGTTGAAATTTGCAATGAAATTGCATACCTTCTATGAGATAGTTGGATCCCGATACCCGCTCGAGTAAGAGTTACTCCTGGGAGAGTTTTACACATTATAATTAGCCGATCAAGTAGGTGTCTAGAAAGGTGTTAACGGGGTTACGCCCCTGGGAAAACGAGGTTTACTTTAATTAGGTTCGTGCGAAAGCACGGGGGACCTCCCTCAAAGTACCGGCACTGGCCTGGCTGAAAGATTGGCGAACTTGTAGCGTGTAATTAATCCTGGCTAGTCTTTCCTTTTAGGGTTTGAAGGAAGATTTGATTAAAACAGTGGGAGACATCCTGATTAGATATATTAGATAACCAATCTAATCTTGCAAGAGCATACGCTGAGTGTTTTCTTCTCTCTCTCTCCAGGTAGCGACCATATCACGCCTTAATCAAGATAATAATACGGATATAATGACCGAACCAGCTTGTTATATTAAGCTGGGGAACGTTGGTCCCGCTCCAACTTATAATTGTTATAAGACAGAGCAGGAAATTAGGGAATACCAGATTTCCCGTGCCGCCCTAACGAAGAAAGTGCATGCTGATGCATCATCTTCGAGTGTGTTCATTACGTAGAACTGTTTCTCAGTATCCTTTACGTCCTGGGTATGAGATACCGGATCAGGATCCCGTATATGTAATCTGTTACATGGGCTACAGATAGGTAGAGAACTGAGAACGGGTGATAAGTTTCATAAGATAGAAACGGTGCAAGTGTTGCAGCCAAATCTGTTGGTCACTATCACCCTGTATTACCAGAATACATTGATTCTGAACGAATGTTATTGGATACCGAAGCTGATGTACAACATCATATCAGTCTCTTTATTAGTAAAGAAAGGATATAATTTTGTATTGTTGGATAATGTTTTGAACATTTCCTATATCAAGAGTTGATCGGTTCAGGCATGTTATCTAAAAGCACTGACGTTTTAAATCAAACTACAGTTCTTAGTATACAAAACACACACGAGAGGAAGAGTTCAGAAATGAACGAATCCTTCTTGAGGCATTGTAGACTAGGACATATCAATGCGACCCGACTAGCTAAGTTACATTTAGATTCATATTTAAATCTGTTTGAATTTACATCTTGTGAAACTTGCCGGTCATGTCACAAATATAAGATGACCATAGCTCTGTTTATTGGAAACAGAGAAAGAGTTAGTGAACTCTTGGGATTGATACATGTTTATGTATGGAAGGTCCCCTGTATATACATGCCAAGACCGGTTCTTTGTACTTCATTAAATTCTCTGATAATCTCTCAAGATTCAGACATATGTTCCTATTGAAACACTTGTCCGAAGCTTTTGAGATATTCACAGAATATAAGTTAGAAGTAAGAACCAAAATACGGGTATAAGTATTATATCCTTTGATGAGATCACGGAGGAGAATACTTAAGCACGGAATTCCTGGACTATTCTAAAGGAGAATGAGATTCTCTCTCAGCATTACTCCTCCGTATATACCATAGCACGTCGGTGTATCGGGGCGGAGCAATAGCACCCTATGTGATATGGTGTGCTCTATGATGAGTACTACTGAGTTACCTATTTCCTTTTGGGAGTTATGCACTTGAGAAGATGCATACCTATTGAATAGGGTTCAAATCAAATCAGTTGCCTACCACTTCATATGTGATATGGAAAGGGAAGAGCCAATGTCTTAAGTTTGTTAAGATTTTGGGTTGTCCGGCCTATGTCTAAAAGCATAATCCGGACAAGCTCGAGGCAAAGTCAGATCTGTGGAAGTTTGCTGGATATCCCAAGCATTCTCAAGGGAATATCTTCTACCAAACCGAGAAACAAAAGTGTTTTACTTCTCAACATGCCACCTTTGTGAAAAGGAATTTCTTATGAAAAAATTAGTGGTCATGAGGTAGAACTGGAAGCAGTTCCAGTTATAGAAACTACAGCAGATGATTTGGTAGAACCAAAGGATTCAATAGTTTCCAACAAACATCAGCCTCTCCGCCGATCTAGTAGGGTTCCTCACCCACCTGAGAGATACTACGGTTTCTCTATGACAGTGGGAGCGAGGATTGCATCATGAGATGATGACCCAGCTAGTTTCGAACAGGCCAACAAGAGTGGGACTCTGTAAGAATGGCTGGATGCTTAGCAATCTGAGATGGAATCCTTATACACTAACAAAGTATGGACTTTGGTTGCTCTATCTGAAGGGTTAAATCCCCATCAGGAGCAAGTATATCTTGAGAAGATTACTAGGTGTACATGGAAAAGTTGAGACTTTCAAAGCTATGCTTAAGTCCATCCAGATCCTACGTGCCACGGCTACATACCATGACTACGATATCTGGCGGTTGGGCGTCATGACTGCTTTTCTAAATGTTGATTTGGAAGAGAGCGCTTATAAGTACACAGCCAGAGGGCTTCGTAGACAGTGGGAGCAGCGGAAACGTGTGCAAGATGTTTTATGTGATAAAACAGGCATCGCGGAGTTGGAACATCTGTTGTAATGTGGTAGTCAAAGAGTTTAACTTCATCAAAATGTTAGATGAACCTTGTATATACAAAAATGTAGTAGGGAGTATGGTAGTGATCCTCGTAGAGTACGTGGATGACATACTCTTAATAGGGAAGGAGTTTCCTATGCTACACTCGGTCAATCTCCACTTATCATAAGGATTCTCCATATAGGATCAAAGTGATGCCTCCTAAATCCTAGGTTTTGGATCTATGAGATAGATCTAATTGGATGTTAGGATTCTCACTAGTAGTATTGAGATGGTATCAATCGATCCTGGGGAGAATCACTAGAAAGGTTCCAGGGTGATAAGGACGACTGAATGTCAGTCGCAGGCATTGTCTTTACCCTCAGTGGAGGGACGGTATGTTGGAAGAGATCCAAGCTAGATACCGTGACTTACTAGACGATTAAAGGCAAGATACATCGTTACCAAGGATGCTACCAAAGAGGCAGTCTGGATATATATGTTCATGAGATGAACTTTGTTTCTACCATTGTGTGACAATGGAGTTGTGGCTTTTGCCAAGGAACCCCCCGTCCCATCTGAAATCCAGATATAATTCTTAGGCAGTATCACCTGATCATGGAGATGGTTGATCTCCAGGGAGATCGAGTTAGGAGAGTAGACACAGAGGACAAATGCGCGGATCCACTCATAAAGGCCTTTTTCCCAGTAGAGACTTTTATGGGATGGTTGAGTATGAGATACTTCAACCACAGCTAATTGTTAGGTATATGATACCACAACAGATGGCCCTAGTGCAAGTGGGAGATGTGGGCCGTACATCACAGTAAAGCTAACCCTAATCCAAACCCTAACCAAGTTTAAAGCCTAAACCATTGTTAAATTTGTAACCCTAAATGTTACAATATTATATATCACATATACAATATATTTTGTAACAATAGAAAATAATACAATTAACATATATAGCATATATATCAATGTATTATCCCGTGAGAAAAAGAATCTTTTAGTGAGCTAATATTAGATAATCTAATTTAATATATCATATATATTATTATATATTAAATTATCGAATCAACACTTGATCCGACAATCCGGCTATATCGCATATAACCGACTAATACGATGACCCGGCTATATCACATATACCCGGCCGATATCTCATATCGCGAGAATCCAATACGGTATCACATACCACATTATCCTCGGTCCTATAGATATCGCATATGTGCTCCTACTCCATTTTGCCTGAGTCAAGAAACCTCTGTGTAGGACTCTAAAGAATCGTCAATACGCCGGCAGTAGGTGATGATCATATCAAACACCCACAAGCTGCAAGCGGTCAGCTAAACGTAACAGCTACCCAGGTATTGAGCGTTCAGAAGATTAACAAGCAAGCCTGTACATTCTCCTGTGAATCCAATCAGTAACACTCCCGTACAGTCCGGTCTCGTCGTCTGATATGTCGCATATCTCGCCTAGGGGTGGTAAACGTCAGACCCCAGTAGCTCGATAAGTCGTGTCGATATGAGGTCTATAACAGTTCGAGAAACTACTGATAACACTTACCAGTAAATCTCAACAACCCTGGCCAGGGATTTCCGGTTATAGCCAATCGAACACAGCGCAACACCAACTCCCTATACCGGAAGAGACGAATCCCCTCCTATCGCTCATTGCCTCCATGTGATTCGGGACTGTACCCAAAAGCCACCTTTTTGCACGCCCTCTTGGACCTGGTATGATGGAAATCAAAGCACAGTGGGAATCACACAAGACTCTATGACGATCTCGGGTCAACAGACTACTCTGTACCAGTGTCACCGGAGAACTGCCATCTGACGTAAGATATAATACCATCTAGGAGTTCTCGGCGAGTCCGTCCAGTGTACCCAGTCTCTACTGAGCACCCGTACACCAACCTTGATGTCAAACACCGATGGATATCGGATCATCCATCGCCCATCATATGGGTCAAGATGCTTATACGCTAGTCTACTCTGGTGCATCGATGCCCTGTCTCGATACACCCTCGACTAGGAATAGTTATAGGATGTACTCGTCGACTACCGGGGCCCACTAGTATGATCTCATCATAGTCCCAGTAGTCGAGTAGATATCCTAAGGGATTTATCAATATGTAACATAGAGACAATCAGAGTACATGTTAAGATAAAGTACAACCAGATAGCATACTATCATGTCGAGCAAGAAAGTCCTCCCTATATATGTCCAAGCATCCATTACAATATATATCGTATGTACAGTAATGGCCTCTAGGGCATACGTATAACTAACAGTCTGGAAAGGGTTTGAAATTAGAGAAAAGAAAGAATGAGGATGAATGTGAATGATTAGGAAGAAGGAATGGTGACGGTTCAACCTCTATAGGTGAGATTGATTAATCACAAAATCCGTATAGTTTAAAAATTCAAGTTCATCAGCAAAAAGTTCTTAAAAACTTTTATCAATGGTGTGATTGAACATTTTGCTGTCAAAGAGTTTTGTGCCAGAATTTATCCTGCTTGATTCAAAAATTATTGAGGTAGAGGACTCGAAAAACTCATCTACCTCATTTTCAAAAATATCCAAATCAAGTTAAATTTCTGGTATTATTGAACTTGAATTAACGGATTGTGATTCATCAAAACTCACTGAAACTATTGGAACAGAAGAAGAACCGGAGAAAGTAGAAGGTGAAATGGGTAAACAATTTGGTGTGTCGAGTGTTGCTGAACTAGATGTGGAAGATGGAGGCTGTATTTCGGTCTGATCTTCGGATATACCTTTATCATCAACTTCAAGACATATTTGGGGCTCGGGAAGAATTAAAGGCTCAAGATGATGACCATAAGGAAGTGAAAGGATTTGATGAATTGGTGGGACAAAATCATCCAAAATTTCGGGTTCATCAATCAGTATATCCCCAACGTCAATCACCTCATTCAAGTGAAGCTTAAAATTCTCAAACACCTCATCAAAAGTATGGTTTTCAATCAGTTTTGGTTCAAGAGTGGAGGTGTAGAGGTCACAAGGGTTGGGTATGGTTTCACTTGAAATGGACCCTTCACAATCGGGTAAATCAAACACTACAAAGCCACACAACTTATCAGACATTCTATTTGGTGTACTTGATGAATCTATGAAACTAGAGTTGTGGATTTCAGTTTGGAATGGGGAGGTTTGATTAGGAAGGGTGTACAGTTCTGTCTCATTACCCAAATTCTCATTTTGTCCTATGCCTGAATCATATACTGAAAATTTTTGGGCAGGTTTGAAATTCTTTGCTTGCATCCACTCTGTTGCTTCCTTCCTAATTTGGTTCGACAATTTCAGAAATTTTTCTAATGTCTGCTCCAGACTAGTCTTGGGTTGATAAGGGGTTTCAGTATAAGATTGAAATTCCTGTGGATAATTAAAACTCCCAAATAACTGATTAGAAGAACTGTCTAGAGAAGGTGGAAAAGTCGGATTAGATTGATAGGAATAGAATGGTTGCGAAAATTGGGTGGGAGTAGGATCAATATTATGATAAGAAGAATATTGATATGGGTTGGTTAGTTGGCTATTTTCAATAGACATCTTATATGCCACAAACCGTCTATCAAACTCTTCTTTGGACAGTGGTGGTGATGGTTGATAATGGTCCGGGTTGAAACTTTGGCCTCTAGCCGTAGCTATATGCTCAGCAATGGACATTCGTCTAGAGCTTCCTCACTCTGGGTATGAACTGAAACAGGTGTAGGATTAGGATACGGTTGATAAGACCTAGACTGAGGTGTCCAACTGTTTCTTCCCTCTTGTTCTATATGATCTCTTAAGGACATGGAAGAGCCGGACGGTATACCGAAGGGATTATGAAAATAAGAGATATCTGGTTGTGGACAGCAAATCTCCGCAAGTGCTCTTCTGTTTAGGTCACCCATTATAAAAAGAGAAGAAGGGGGAAGGATAAAAATGGGAGAAAATAATTGGTTTGTTTTGAAAAATGACAGATTTAGACAAATCACACAAAAATGCATAAGCAACCCTGAAACTAAGGTTACCTAGGTCCAGTCTCTAGACCGCTCCTAGACTTCCAAAGGACAAGCCGTAGGATCAATCCTCTACCGCCTCTTTACTACTCTTGTGGCCAGGTAAGTGGGAGGTATCCGCTATACGAATCACCGAAAATAGCGGGCCGAATTAAGTAAACCACTTGCCTTAGACACACTTGCCTAGGCACCACAAAAGTAATGCGGATAAGCGATAGATTACCCACGACCTTCCTCTGTCCTTAATGAGCGCGACAGTCCTTAGAGTCTGGTCTAGATATTTTTTAAATTAATGTAGGGTTGATGCAGATGGTTGGTTTGTGATTTGTGGGGCTTAGGAAGGGTGATGAAATCCCCACCTAATCTGGATTTTGGTCTTGCCCCTTAAAAATCCGTATTAAAATATGCAAAAACAAACCGCAAAACAAAACTTTGCAAAAAGATTTTTGAGCGGTGATATTTTGCAAAGAATCCTGCAGAAAAGATATTTTATTAGATTTCAGAGGAGAGAGAAGGAGGTTAGAATCTTACCAGAGAAGACTGAAGCCCTAGATCTCCTAACTGGCGGCGCTTCCGCCGCCGATGTGCACTTCCGGCCGCGGTTCCGCCGCAAGAGGGAGAGATCAATTGATGAATTTTTTTTTCTGTGGCCTTCTCTACTTCTCTGGATCTCAATGAATGTATCTGTCTCCTGTTTCCTCAAGTCTGTGACTCCAGATTCCCTCGCAAAATTCACACAATAATCGTTAAATATACAATTTGCTGTTTTGTTTTATTTATGATACAGATCGTATAAGAATTCAACACAAATAGTTAGAATAAAAAATTACGCACGTCTCCCCGGCAACGACGCCATTTGATTGAATCGAAAGAGTGTGTTTGTAGTGTAACCGCAATTAGAACGGTGTCGCGTGTAGCTAAACCGAGGTGAGTACGGGTCGTCCTCTGGGAAACGTGGAATCTTTTATTCTTACTTTAGATGTGTTGAGGAAGAGAGGAGGGATAAAGAATATTGTAGAATGGTTTCTAAATCTACGTTAAGCACTAATGCAAAATATAGATCTAGATTATTTATGGATGTAATTAATATAAGAAGGGGCTTGTAGGGTTCTTTAGGATTTAGTAGTTATGGATGATTAATTAAAAATTACTCTTTTTATCCTTTAATAGATTTAAAACTAGAACGACGGTGATGCATGTAGATTAGGGTTTCTGGAGGGAAAAGGAATCCCTCTCTTAACCCTTATCTCGACACGGAACTCCGTTCATATCTAGCCTTTACCAAAACAATCATTAATCTAATCTCTAATCGCGGTCGGGACAAACAATGAATTGTTAGCGCGCCCGATTAGGATGTTAATGATTCTTTTGATAAAGTTTATAAACTTTATAGGACTTAAAAAGAGTTTAGGGATGTTCATCATCCATTAGCCTACCCTAATCCTACGAACCCTAGCAAGCGGAGAATTACTCGCGCATGTTGGGGGAAAAAGAGATGGAGAGAAATTGCATAATTAAACAACTACGAAATAGAATAGGAGAAAGAGCTACCTTTATTAATCAACAATATTCATTATACTTTGATTCCTTAGAAAATGATTACAAAGATTAGTTTGCTTCTCGATCTCTTCTAAGGAGGTAGATGAACCGTTGATAATCAGTCTGGATGCGTGAGCCATCTTGGACTTCGTGATCTCGTCGACTTGAAGATTTTTCCAAGAGGCTCTCGGTCCCTATTTATAGTCCAAAGCCAGAAACCTTTGCTTCGAAATTAGGAAAATAACTGTAAAGATTCATCCCAAAAAATCTCTGCTCATGATTCCTCTTCCACGCGGCGGATCCGCGGCTACAAGGGGCTCGGGCCGCGGATTCGCGGCCAGATGATCAGGTCCGTTGATCAAATTTCTGGGGCTGGCTCGTTGTGACATTTGGCGATCCTTGGAACCTTTGTAACATGAAAATCTTCTCGTGGTTGCTGCCAGACTTGGTTTCTAAGTTTTGCTTTCTTAATTAGGCTAGTTTTCTTCAACAACTTGATTTCCATGATTTTAGTCTTGGAAAAATTCTGCACAACAACTTAGAAAAATTCTGCACAACAACTTAAATAATATTTAGTAGACTTTGTTCTACTAGGATTGGGTCAATAATATTATATACATTTTCTTACCAAATGCTAATTATAATATATCAATACATGGAAAATATTAATTTTACAGATAAACCTTCATATGTATGATAGATTATAATAAAGACCTTTTTTAATATGGAAAGGGTAGGAAAAATGTAATTACAAATGTGCAGTTTTATCAACTGAACAAACTACAAAGTATGGACTTTTGTTGCTGTTCACATCATAATATTGCAATTCATATGCCCCACTTTCGTGCATTTTATAAGTAAACAGATGCTTTTGACGATCGTTTGTTGCATGTTGCAGGATACAGGTTTCTGGAGCAAATACAGTGAAAAAGACACAAACAACAGAAAAATGGACTTTTGACCAACAATTAGACGGACCATAGCCAGGCTTAGACGAAGAACAGTGCAAGGTCCAAAATGTTAAAGTGAACGGTCAAAAGATACGAACAAGTTTCACTGAAGATCTGGAGAAAACACAGAAGCCAAACAGGAAAAAGTTATGAAGAACTAAGAAGCCCCAACAACCAAGATGTAGCACAGTTAATATGGTGGCCCAAGACCACCAAAGGGCCGCGGATCCGCGGCCCAAGCCAACAATTGCCGCGGATCTGCGGCCGTCTAATGCACGTGTCGGCACCGACTTCTTGTGTCGGTGCGACGGTTCGGGTGTTGGGATTTTTAGAGGTCAAATCAGTAATTGCGCATGTGCGAGACTCTGAAACCCTAATTCTTCTGTTTACTTATAAATTGTAATCTAGATCTGTAAAAATGTATGCCTCTTTTCAATCAATAAAAGTGAGATTTGTTGGGAGAATTCAGAGCATCATCTTTTCTTGTAAGTCTTTTAGTTTTATTTAATTCTTACCTTAGTATAATCTTTTACTTGCCCTAGTTATCTAATTTTTGCTTAAGTGTAATCCTCTTTAATCTGCTGTAAGTAATTACCCTTTAAAACATAAACATAAAAATGTCTCTTTTTAATAATTCCTTAATGAGCGAGTAAAATTCTCGCTCGTTAGGGTTAGGAACAAGGGAGGGAGTGAGAGATGGATGTCTCTCACCTCCTTCAATGCCAACTTATTTTTTTAAACGAAATCTTCATGCATGCGTATATGATCCGCCCCCTACGGCACCCTACCTACAAGGTAACGGTGAACCGTAGTATAAAAGGCCGGACATATATGACGTCCATGAAGATCACAGCAATTAATAGGAAAGGACGGACAAGGATCTAGAGGAAGAAACTTTGTTTCTTCCCGATCATCCTAATCCCCTTTGCTAATAATTGTTGTGATTTTTCTAAAAAGCTTAAATCACGGCATTGAAAGAGGTAAAAACATAGATCTCAACACCCCTACCTTCGACCTAACCCTAACGAGTCCTTTCTGATCACATAACTTCGTCTTTAGTTCAATCGATAAAAACCAAACAACAATTTGAATCAACTCGTTATAACACAAAAACAGAAATTCACACATCCCTGCGGATCGACCCGTATTCACCGGCTAGCTGCGAAGCGACGCCATTTCTGATTACGGTAAACTTAATATTTTTGGATTAATCAAATGGCGCCGTTGCCGGGGATGGCGTAATTTTCTCGTTTTTGTATGATTTCGGGTTGATATAAAATTTTGAAAAATTATAAAAATCAGAAAATACAAAATACAAAAATATTCTTTTCATTATCTTTATCTGTTTGAAGGGTTTTTCGTTGGAATATTGCAGGAACAGCAGAGAATTGAGGATCTGGAAATTTACAGAGGGTAAAACAAAAATTGGTGCATAAGAACAGAGAGGAATTGAAAGTGCTGAGCAGCACAAATTTTTTCAAAGCCTGATCCCACTACTTGGCCGCGTTTCCGCCGCACAAGTGGGTCCCAGACCGCGGTTCCGCCGCGCAGTGGCCACGTCAGCACTTGAAAATTGCACGGTTTGATTTCTCCTTCTCCCCTCTGTCAACCTCCATATCTCCACTGTAAAATTTTCTGCAGGTTTCTTTGCGCTAAAAAATTCTTCTTCCTCCTTCTAAATAACAGATTTGCTGCAGGTTTCTTTGCGCCGCGCTAAATTGATTGCAAGTGAATTCTTATTTTGCATAATTTAATTGGACTTAAGGGGCTATTTGACCAAACTCAGATTGGGTGGGGATTTCATCACCCTTCCCAGGACCCCAGAAAACACCTAAAGCATTTTGCATCGACCACAATTAACTAAAAAAGATTAGACTCAGACCTAAGGACATCGAGCTCAATAGGAAAAGGACTAGGGTAGGCATCGGCCGTTTATCCTAACCGACATTGCGGTGTCTAGGCTAGTGGTTATTAATTAGGCCCACTGTAGTGGTGGTTCCTTCCCACTTACCTGGCCGTACTTGTCCATGAAGAGGCGGTTCGAGGTCTATTTCTAGCCCTAGTTAGGAGCTGTCTAGTAGACCTAGGCGACCCTAGATCTAGGCCTGATTGTGCATGTGTGGTTGATACAGTTGTGTCACGAGTCCTTTTTCAAAAACCTCCTTGCAAAACTCCCACATAAAATAAAAAAAACAAAAAACAACAAATAAAACTTTTCAAAACTTGCAACTTGTCGCAAAAAGAAAACCTGCAAATTCACCACACCACTTTCCCTCACTGACGTTATCTTACCCCCACATTCTGTTTTTCTTTTTTTTTCTGACTGCACTATCCCCTTTAGTGTATGTCACTTTGGACTAGGGATACAGACGCCCGATTAGTCCGTGTTTCGTTGGTACCGACCAACGAACCTTTCGACACCGAAATCGAAAATCTGTCCACTTTCTTACCCTCACCTTCAACTTCTTTAACCGAAGGTATGTCGGGATTTGACCCCAATAATACCTTGCCGACGGGAATGATTCCACCTCCACCAGGTGCGAATAAACCGAACCAGCCGCCTGTTGAAGCACCTGCACGAGTTGCGCTCCAGGACCTCTTCTACCCCATCCGCATTCTTTACCCACCTGTCTTTCAACCCCACCGGCAAATGGGAACAATTTTGAGATTAAACCACATTTCATCAATATGCTGCCGAAATTTCACGGTTTGGAAACTGAAGACGCATATATCTTTATTAATAAATTCCAAAATGTGTGCGCTATGATGAAAATGACCCAATTGAGTGATGACGCTATAAGGCTAAGGGTCATTCCTTTCATCTTATGTGACCTAGCCGAGAAGTGGCTATATAGCACCGCATCACATTCTATTAGGAATTGGGATGAGTTTGTGAAAGCTTTTCTAAAAAAGTTTTATCCTCACCATAAAACTGCCAGAATCCGCAATGAAATAATTCAATTCTCACAACTTCCATCTGAACCATTTTGGAAGTGCTTCGAGAGATTCAAGGACCTATTAGTTCAATGCCCTCATCATGGGATAGAAAGTTGGCAACTTTGCCAAACATTATACGAGGGATTGAACTCGGGAACGAAGCAGTTGCTAGAAACCATCTGTCAAGGTCATTTTCTCTCTAAGTCTAGTGATGAAGCGTGGCAGTTTCTCGAGGATCTTAGTGAGCAGACAATACAGTGGGAGAGTACCAAGACCACATCATCTTCTAGTGGTCAATCTAGGGCAGGCATACATCAAGTCGAGATGTCGATTGCCATGAAGGCCGAGATGGCCGCTCTTACGAAAAAGCTAGAAGCGATTGAGACCAAAATCTCATCGCCTTCTTCTGCCCCTGCTATGCCCCCACGAACTGTCTGTGCTTGTTGTGCGGATCCATCGCACCTGACCGAAGAGTGTCCTTATAATGCATCTACACAAGGACAGGATCAAGTCAATACTGCATTTCAGCAATGACAAAGAAACGATCCGTACTCTTCGACGTATAATCCGGGGTGGAGGAGTCACCCAAATTTCGCTTGGAACCAAAATCAACAATTCCAAGGAAATAATAATAATTTTCAAAGACCTCCTCCTCCACAACAACAACAACAAGCACCCTCGCAAACTCAATATCAACCGCAACAATTTCAACAACAACCTTACCCTAATCAGGTGAACAATTTTGTGCCGAACAATGCTTACCAGCCAAACAATTATGTTCAACCTAATAATGATAAGGTTAGCTCGCTCGAAAGAAGTCTAGAAGGATTCCTTAAGCAATCTACACAGTCTACAGCAAGACTTGAGACTTCTATTCAATCTTTAGTGCGAAATAGTGCCTCCCACGATCAGAGTATCAAATCTATTGAGGCACAAATTGCACAACTCAATGCAGCTTTGAGCGAGCGCGAAAAAGGAAAACTCCCGTCTCAACCGTTGCCCAACCCCGGTCACGCACATGCTGCACACAATCAGCAAAATCATAATGTGAATGCTGTGACTACGTTGAGATCGGGAAAAGTGTTGCGGAACAATGTGGGCATTAACAATGACACCCCTGCCGGTGGGTCTTCTTCTTCTTCTTCTTCACCATCTTCTTCTTCTTTAGAGCCTATTCTTCACTCTTCACATGGCTCTACCTCTTCTAGCTTGAACGGACCTAATTCTCACGACACGAACACATCTACACGAGGTACCGTTCCAACTCGACAATCTGATCCACAAAAATTGGACTCGACCACTTTTCAAAATGTTCCTTTTCCTAATCGGTTGAGATCCAATAAACCAACTCCTCAAATGGAAAAGATTGTCGAGCTATTTAAACAGGGTAGCATAAACATCCCTCTTTTGGATGCAATTCAGCGAGTTCCTTCATATGCCAAAATTTTAAAGGACTTGTGCACCAAAAAGAGGAAGTCGCAAGTGCCAAAGAAAGTTTTTGTGGCTAGTGCTATTAGCGATGTTCTTGTAAATTCCTTACCCCCAAAGCAAAAGGACCCCGGGTGTCCTACTATTTCGATAACAATTGGGGACAAGAACATCAAAAGAGCACTATTAGATCTTGGCGCGAGCGTCAATTTGCTACCCTATTCTGTGTACGAGCAATTGGGCGTTGAAGAGCTTAAGCCCACTCACTGTACTCTCCAAATGGCTGACCGGTCAATAACCCATCCTAGGGGAGAGCTGGAGGATGTGTTAATAAGAGTAGGGTATTTCATTTTCCCCGTTGACTTTATTGTGATGGATACAGAACCTGTCGCTAACCCCCGGAACCAAATTCCGGTAATACTAGGTCGGCCATTTTTGGCAACTTCCAACGCAGTGATCAATTGTCGTAACGGTTCAATGAACCTATCTTTCGGCAATATGACAATTGAGCTCAATATTTTCAAGTTGGGAAGTCAGCCTGCTGAGCCTAATGCTAGCGTACTCGACGTTTGCTCGATCAATGAGATCGCGGAGGAGGACTGTGAGTTCGAGAATTTTTTATTCGACCACAGCAATGTTAACACCACTAGTGCGTTCCTCCTAGAATCCGACGCAGCTTTCACCACGGATAATGATTTTGAGTGCTTTACCTTCGTTGATGACTTCGAAGACTCATCACCTGATTTGGAGTCTTTTGCTTTTGCGGATGAGTTAGTTGAACCATCCGACACTGTTGCGTACACTCGGTTCGAACCTTTGATGGAATCATTCGAGTTTGAAACAACTACCCCTTTGCTACCATCTATTGTTTCACCTCCTAAACTCGAATTAAAGCTTTTGCCGACACACCTAAAATATGCATATCTAGGTGATAATGAGACCTTACCCGTCATTATATCAGCCTCTCTAGCTCTTGAGCAAGAGAAGGCTCTCTTGATGGTCTTACATAACAATCGGCAAGCTTTCGGCTGGTCTATGGTGGACATTAAGGGGATTAGTCCCCTCATAGTCGAACATCATATACACTTAATGGATGATGCCAAGCCAGCACGAGATCCACAAAGGCGCCTCAACCCCATCATGAAAGAGGCTGTTAAGAAGGAAATTGTCAAATGTCTGGATAGCGGTATCATTTACCCTATCTCGGATAGCCAATGGGTTAGCCCAATCCACGTCGTGCCAAAGAAATCGGGCATTACGGTCATTACAAACGAGGCAAATGAGTTGATTCCCACTCGCACCCAAACTGGGTGGCGAGTCTGCATAGACTATAGGAAACTCAATTCCGCAACAAGGAAAGACCACTTTCCTTTATCTTTCATTGACCAAATGCTCGAGCGATTGGCAGGGCACGAGTTCTATTGTTTTCTCGATGGCTATTCCGGTTACAATCAAGTCCCCATCGCCAAAGAGGACCAAGACAAGACAACATTCACTTGTCCCTTTGGCACCTTTGCTTATCGTCGCATGCCCTTCGGGTTATGCAATGCACCCGCGACATTTCAGCGGTGTATGATGGGGATCTTTTCAGACATGGTTGAAAAGTTCTTGGAGATCTTTATGGACGATTCTCCATCTTTGGCGACTCTTTCGACGAGTGTTTACGCCATCTTGACGCTGTTCTTACCCGCTGCAGGGATAAGAACCTAACATTAAATTGGGAGAAGTGCCATTTCATGGTGCGAGAGGGCATTGTCTTAGGACATGTCATTTCGCAAAACGGCATCGAGGTAGACAGGGCCAAAATCGAAGTGATTTTTAACCTACCTCCCCCAAAATGCGTCAAAGATATCAGAGCCTTCCTTGGCCATGCCGGTTTTTACAGACGGTTTATCAAGGACTTTAGCAAGATTGCTAGACCCTTGACTCTCTCACTGGCTAAGGACACGACCTTCGCTTTCGACTCCACGTGCACTGAAGCATTCGAGTCTTTAAAACATTCACTCATCACTGCGCCCATCCTCTCATCTCCCGACTGGACGCACCCTTTTGAAATCATGTGTGACGCATCAGACTTTGCAATTGGCGCTGTTCTTGGACAGCACATTAATAAGATGCCGCACGTGATTTATTATGCTATCCGAACACTAAATGAGGCCCAACTTAATTACACAACGACAGAGAAAGAATTTTTAGCTGTTGTGTTCGCACTCGAAAAATTCCGGCCTTATTTAATCGACTCTCCAGTCGTTGTTTATACTGATCATTCGGCTCTTCGCCACCTCTTTGCGAAGAAGGATGCTAAGTCTAGGTTAATACGTTGGATCCTTTTATTACAAGAATTTGATCTTGTCATTAAGGACAAAAAGGGATGTGAAAACGTAGTAGCTGATCACCTATCACAACTTCCTTCCTCGCCCACGCTCGATCTTCCAATCACTGACGTTTTTCCCGACGAGCAGCTCTTGACCGTTTCTTGCGAACCATGGTTCGCCGATATTGTAAATTATTTAGCCACCGGCCTGATTCCTAATGATTGGTCGAAAGAGGATAAGCTTCGATTTTTGTCCCAAGTAAAGCATTTTTACTGGGATGAACCCTACCTTTTTAAATACTGTTCCGACCAAATCATTCGTCGGTGTGTGCCCGAGAGTGAGGTCAAGAGCGTGCTGTCTTTCTGCCACGATCAACCATGTGGCGGGCACTTTGGCCCAAAGAAGACAGCCGAAAAAGTTTTGCAGTGTGGTTTCTATTGGCCACGACTCTTCAAGGATGCATTTGAATACTGCAAAACTTGCTCCCGGTGCCAACATTTGGGCCGGATTTCGCGGAGAAACGAAATGCCACTCCAACCCATTTTGGTAGTGGACATTTTTGATGTTTGGGGTATAGATTTCATGGGACCATTTCCTAACTCTTTTGGAAATGGGTATATTCTGTTGGCGGTTGACTACGTTTCTAAGTGGGTCGAGGCTGTGCCCAGCCGAACGAACGATAATAAAGTTGTCGTTCGATTCCTTAAAGAACACATATTTTCTCAATTCGGGCACCCTCGGGCGATAATAAGTGATAATGGTTCTCACTTCTGCAATAGGACTTTCGAGTCCTTAATGCGTAGATATTCTATCACCCACAAATTGTCAACGCCATATCACCCCCAAACATATGGGCAAGCCGAGGTTTCAAATCGGCAAATAAAGCAAATTTTGGAGAAAACGGTTTCCAAAAACCGTAAGGATTGGTCGCTTAAATTGATAGATGCACTATGGGCTTTCCGTACTGTATATAAGACCGATCTTGGTATGTCTCCATACCGGCTTGTGTACGGGAAGGCTTGCCACCTCCCAGTGGAGATCGAGCACAAAGCTTTCTGGGCTATCAAAGAACTAAATTTGTCTTTAGGAGATGCGGGCAGCAACAGAAAGCTGCAATTGAATGAGTTGGAGGAGCTAAGGGATGAAGCATATGATAATGCCATAACTGCTAAAAACCGAGCCAAGGTGTTCCACGATAAACACCTTTTACGAAAGACTTTTGAACCTGGTCAACAGGTTCTACTTTATGACACTCGGTTACATTTTCATCCTGGTAAGCTCAGGTCCAGATGGAGAGGACCTTTTGTAGTCCGCACCGTTTATCCGCACGGGGCGGTTGATCTTGAGAACCCTGAAGACGGTACCTTATTTAAGGTAAATGGGCATCGACTAAAACCATTCTTCACTGCGGATCCTTCGGAGGAGCTCCTGTTTTTGCAGGAGCCGATTTACACTGATTGATCTTCCTCCGCTTTCACCCCCAAACTTTGTTTCCCAATGACACTATTTCAAATAAGTTTGGGGGTGTGTATATCATTTGTATGTATATTTCCAAAATACCATAAAAAAAACAATAAAAAATAAAAAATAAAAAAGACAAAATTAATAATTTTTTGGACCTAATTGCAAATTTGCAGATTACAAGCAGTTTTTACGAATAAAACCCTCGTCTTAAAGGGTGTTTTGTGTAAATAACCCTCTCAACCCCTATTTAAAGGAACCGAGCCCCCTCTGTTGTTTACCCTAACACATTTTCCTCTCATCAAACCCTAGCCTCCACCACCAAGCCCCCGCCGCGGATCCGCCGCCCTTCTGCCTCTTCACCCCCTGAATTTTTCAGGGGAGGTAAATCAGACCCTCTAGTCTCTGTTTCTGCATATACTTTTCTCTGTAAAATTGTGATGGCACATAAAATGCAGTATGAGAGGGATTTTTCCCCTGTTTTCGCACACGAGATTTACGGTTCATATTTCCCACATGAAATCGCACAAAGGGGCTGGAATTTCCTTCTCTATAATCATGCATCTGCATTTGCTTTACCAAACCTAGTTACTCTATTTTACGAATCCATGGAAGACAATAGCCTAGACAACTTAGGGTACATTAAGCTGAATTGGGGAGACCATGAAATTCGCATCGATAGGGACATGATACACGAGGTTACACTCATACCACTTGTATCTGCACATGAACACCCACTTCACTTTGAAGATTATATGCCATTAATGGGTAATGACTGTGCACGAGAACCGCGTAAGGGGATCCAAGCACGGACCCTTTTCGCAAACGTTTTAACTGTGTGCCGGTGGGCACAAAACAATATTTTTGGAAGTTCTCATAACACGACCTTTTTCACCCCTTCGTTACATGTCGTCCACACATTAATGACGAAAAATCCTAGGTTCGACATGTGCACGGTTTTGCTGCAATCCATAGGTACGGGTAAACGAGGTAGTGTATATCCATGTCCCATGCTCGTTACCCAACTCTGTCGTTATTTCCTCCCACCCGAGGAATTTGACTCAATTATGATAGACGATGTCCCGGTTCGACCACTGTTAGAGGGCGTCTCGTCGTCCTACTCTAGACTTACAGATATTTGGACACGGACAGAACCGGCAGAGAATGTACCTGCACACACCCCCAGCTCGAGCTCTACTTCGAGCGGGGAAGAGCTAACTCCCCAGGAGCATGCGCGATTAATGCGAAGAACAGTGAGAAGAATAGACTCTTTGAGAGATGAGTTTCGGGCAACTGCACGAGAGCACGACCGTCGGTTGACGGAAATTGAGCGAGAGATCCAAACACTTTTGGCTAGAGGGGAGAGATCACGTTCACGCTCACGAGCGCGACGTGGGGCCGGGCAGTGAGGGCACTGCTTTGCTCAAGTTTGGGGGTATTAGAGGGTGATGTATATAGTTATCCTTCGCATTGCATATTGTATATATCTTTGTTTTCCTTTTGCATATTTAATTTCTGCATTGCATCTTTATATAAAAATCAAAAAAATTTGAAAAAATTGAAAGATACAAAAAAATGTAGAAAACTAAAAACCCATAAAAATTGAGAAAATTTCAAAAATTATAAAAATTATTGTATTCAATTTTGATTAATTGACTTGAGTTGATAAAAAGGTTAACTAGCTAGGAGAAACTAGATCTTAGACTTAGTAAATTATAAACCCTAAAAATAACCTTGCTTAAAGTTTAACGGTAGAAAGTGTATGTCTTTGTAGGTTATTTAGGAATAGGCAAATTTTGGGTTCACTTCGTGGGTTAAGTCAAAACGAGGGAAGAGTATTAATATTCTTATTAAAGTATAAGTTCGAAAGATAGTTCCTAGCTTGAGTTTAGATTCTAAAAACATGTACCCTACAAAATGCACAATCACGCACCTTGAAACTTGGATTAGTAGAGGAGACCTTGAATTACTCTTGTCTAAAGTCCTTAGCACAATGAAAATAAAAAGAAAAAAAAAAGTGAATAAAAAAAAATGGACACTGGTTTTTGTGATTACTTAGGGCTAGAAAATTAATTAGCAAGGGTGCTTCATCACCTAGTGCCTTAGACCAACTGGTTTGGGAGTCACTGCTAAAAGCCTTGGGTGTTACAAAATTAGGAAATACGCTTTAAACGCCTAACGCATCTTGTAATCGGGTGTTGGTACCTCAAGAAGTATTAACGGTCGCATGAAGGATGTGTAAGCGAAAGTTAAGTGCTTTGGACAATGGACGAGAGTACGATTGCTTGATTTGAATTTCCAAGTGTAGGGGTGAAAATTACACACACGTGGGGATATGTGATTAGAGTTTAGATAAGAGAAAGGAATGAAAAATAAAACTTGTATCTTTAATAGAGTTGATAGAAATTCCTAAGTGGAGATGAAACTCTAGAAGAAAAACTTAAAAAATGCTGAATTCTAAGTAATTCTATAGAACATGTACAATCTTAAGTTACATAATAAGGAAGTGTGAAGAATATGGGTGGATAATTTGCGGGGCGACGATAATAGAATTCCTTGTTAGAAAACCTGATTAGAAAACAAAAGTCGAAAAACCAAGTTGATAGGATTTTGTGGGTGTGATCCGCTGAAAACCCTCAGGAGACAACACTCCTCCTACTAGGGACACCTAGAGGTTTAACGGCTTGTTGCACATGCTCAGTGCAATCGCGTTTCCCTGCGAAAGTGTGGCTAGGTTAGAATAAACTAATAAGTTTGCTCGAGGACGAGCAAAAGGTAAGTTTGGGGGTATTTGTTCACGTCATAATATTGTAATTCATACGCCCCACTTTCGTGCATTTTATAAGTAAACAGATGCTTTTGACGATCGTTTGTTGCATGTTGCAGGATACAGGTTTCTGGAGCAAATACAGTGAAAAAGACACAAACAACAGAAAAAGGGACTTTTGACCAACAATTAGACGGACCCTAGCCAGGCTTAGACGAAGAACAGTGCAAGGTCCAAAATGTTAAAGTGAACGGTCAAAAGATACGAACAAGTTTCACTGAAGATCTGGAGAAAACACAGAAGCCAAACAGGAAAAAGTTATGAAGAACTAAGAAGCCCCAACAACCAAGATGCAGCACAGTTAATATGGTGGCCCAAGACCACCAAAGGGCCGCGGATCCGCGGCCGTCTAATGCACGTGTCGGCACCGACTTCTTGTGTCGGTGCGACGGTTCGGGTGTTGGGATTTTTAGAGGTCAAATCAGTAATTGCGCATGTGCGAGACTCTGAAACCCTAATTCTTCTGTTTACTTATAAATTGTAATCTAGATCTGTAAAAATGTATACCTCTTTTCAATCAATAAAAGTGAGATTTGTTGGGAGAATTCAGAGCATCATCTTTTCTTGTAAGTCTTTTAGTTTTATTTAATTCTTGCCTTAGTATAATCTTTTACTTGCCCTAGTTATCTAATTTTTGCTTTAGTGTAATCCTCTTTAATCTGCTGTATGTAATTACCCTTTAAAACATAAACATAAAAATGTCTCTTTTTAATAATTCCTTAATGAGCGAGTAAAATTCTCGCTCGTTAGGGTTAGGAACAAGGGAGGGAGTGAGAGATGGATGTCTCTCACCTCCTTCAATGCCAACTTATTTTTTTAAACGAAATCTTCATGCATGCGTATATGATCCGTCCCCTACGGCACCCTACCTACAAGGTAACGGTGAACCGTAGTATAAAAGGCCGGACATATATGACGTCCATGAAGATCACAGCAATTAATAGGAAAGGACGGACAAGGATCTAGAGGAAGAAACTTTGTTTCTTCCCGATCATCCTAATCCCCTTTGCTAATAATTGTTGTGATTTTTCTAAAAAGCTTAAATCACGGCATTGAAAGAGGTAAAAACATAGATCTCAACACCCCTACCTTCGACCTAACCCTAACGAGTCCTTTCTTATCACATAACTTCGTCTTTAATTCAATCGATAAAAACCAAACAACAATTTGAATCAACTCGTTATAACACAAAAACAGAAATTCACACATCCTTGCGGATCGACCCGTATTCACCGGCTAGCTGCGAAGCGACGCCGTTTCTGATTACGGTAAACTTAATATTTTTGGATTAATCAGTTGCTCTATCTTAAGGGTTAAATTGTAAGTCGATGTGCAACACCCCACGAGTTGCGGGGAGGCGGAAATATGAAAAACGATCTTGTTCTTGAAGCATACATCGACTAACCGAAGATCTTTGCTAAACGATAATTAACAACTACCATAGAAGTTCTAAACTACTATGTAAAGAGATTATACCTAGTGATACGTGTCTTTCGTCTTTACGATCTCTTCGTCCTCCTCGGCCTCCTCCAAGTGATAGATGATCCACCCGAGAACCCTAATCCAAGCTTCACCTCAAGACTTGAGGTAACTAAGTTTCTCTAGTTGCTAACCAAAGGGACTTAGGTCATATAGAGTTAGGTTATGGAATGTCTAGTCTTTTCTAACCCTTGTACTCAACTCATGAGTGGTAGGATTAGAGCTTGAAGAAAGAGAGAGCTTGTGGAGAGAGAAGATGAACTAGCATAATGAAATGAAATTGCTTCTCACTTAATATATCAAGCATAATGAAATATCAATAAAATGAATAATAATGAATTATTCATCATGCTTCATAAATGAATATGAGTGATTCACTATGTGAGTCATTAAGCATTTAATAATGCATTAATGACATAGTGAATCATTCATAATGAGTCACAATTACATTAATGACAATGCCACCTAAACCCCTCAAGTCACAATGTTTCTAGAAGCTTCCCAGAAATTACGAGAACGTCCCTCTCATCCGTGAAAACACGGGAAAACTTTAGACTGTATAAATCCAATAACCTGATACTAGAATCTGGCTTAAACCAAAGCCGTCTAGTAAAAACTGTCCGAATGTCGTACGTGCGTTTAAACACGTATTCGTCCGAACCCTTGTCGTAAAACCGTACGACCTCTATATGGTTTCGCCTGGAGTTGGGAAAACTCTGTGTGTGACTCTAAAGACTCAACTACTACGCTGGCAGTGGGTTTAACTACAGACCGCAAGCGGCACTAGCTGTACGTAACGGTCCCCAGGTAGATGTCGATAAGAAGGCCGATGAGGATACCCATCCGAACTCCTACTGAGCCTGTGCGTGACAATATCCGTGCAATTCGGTCTGTTCGTCTAAGAGTATCGCATGTATGGTCTATGGAGGTGGTAAACATCAGACCCCTAATAACCGTACAAGTCGTGTCGGTATGGCTCTATCACCATCCGAGAATCTACTGATCAATCTATCAGTAATTCTTAATCAGCCCAGGCCAGGGACTTATGGTAATGACCAAACGATCACTGTGCGATATCAACTCCCTATACCGGGAGAGACGAATCCCTAACAGTCACTCGCAGCCTCCACGTGGCTCGGGACTGTACCCAACTAAAACCTGTTTGCACGACTCCTTTGAACCGTGGTAGGATAGTAATCAAAGCACAGTAGGAACTCACACGAGACAAATGACGACTTTAAGTCAACGGACTATCTGCACACATGTCACCTGAGAACTGATATCTGACGTTAGGTATAAATACCATCCAGTCAGTTCTCGGCGAGTCGTGTCCGGTGTACTCACATCCAGTGAGCATCTGTATACAATCTTAGGTGCACTCCACCAATGGCTGCGGGACCAATCCATTGCCCCTCCTCAGGGTCTAGATATGTATACACCAGTCTACTCTGGAGTATCGATGCCCAGTCTCGATACTCTTGCGACCAGGGACATCTAAGGATGTGCCTATCGACTATCTAGCAGTTAGTTATATGTATGCCCTAGAGGCCATTACTGTACATACGATATATATTGTAATGGATGCTTGGACATATATAGGGAGGACTTTCTTGCTCGACATGATAGTATGCTATCTGGTTGTACTTTATCTTAACATGCACTCTGATTGTCTCTATGTTACATGTTGATAAAGCCCTTAAGATATGTACTCGACTACTGGGACTATGATGAGATCATACTAGTGGGGCCATGGTAGTCGACGAGTACATCCTATAACTGTTCCTAGTTGAGGGTGTATCGAGACAGGGCATCGATACACCAGAGTAGACTAGCGTATACGCATCTTGACCCATATGATGGGCGGTGGATGATCCCATATCCATCGGTGTTTGACATCAAGGATGGTGTACGGGTGCTCAGTGGAGACTGGGTACACTGGACGGACTCGCCCAGAACTCTCAGATGGTATTATACCTTACGTCAGATGGCAGTTTTCCGGTGACACTGTTACAGAGTAGTCTGTTGACCCGAGATCGTCATAGAGTCTTGTGTGATTCCCACTGTGCTTTGATTTCCATCATACCACGTCTAAGATGGCGTGCAAAAAGATGGCTTTTGGGTACAGTCCCGAATCACATGGAGGCAATGAACGATAGGAGGGGATTCGTCTCTCCCGGTATAGGGAGTTGATGTTGTGCTGTGTTCGATTGGCTATAACCGGAAATCCTTAGCCAGGGTTGTTGAGATTTACTGTTAAGTGTTATCAGTAGTTTCTCGAACTTTTATAGACCTCATATCGACACGACTTATCAAGCTACTGGGGTCTGACGTTTACCACCCCTAGGCGAGATATGCGACATATCAGACGACGAGACCGGACTGTACGGGAGTGTTACTGTTTGGATTCACAGGAGAATTGATAGGCTTGCTTGTTGATCTTCTGAGCGCTCAATACCTGGGTAGCTGTTACGTTTAGCTGACCGCTTGCAGCTTGTGGGTGTTTGATATGATCATCACCTACTGCCGGCGTATTGACGATTCTTTAGAGTCCTACACAGAGGTTTCTTGACTCAGGAAAAACGGAGTAGGAGCACATATGTGATATGTGCGGGACCGAGGATAATCCGATATGTGATACCGTATTGGATTCTCGCGATATGCGATATCGGCTGGGTATATGTGATATAGCCGGGTCAAAGTATTAGTCGGTTATATGCGATATAGCCGGATTGTCGGATCAAGTGTTGATTCGATAATTTAATGTATAATAATATATATGATATATTAAATTACATTAACTAATATTAGTTCACTAAAAGATTCTTTTTCTCACTCGGGTAATACATTGATATATATGCGATATATGTTAATTGTATTATTTTATTTGGTTACAATAAATATTATATATGTAATATATAACATTCTAACATGATATGATAACTAATGCAATAAGTTTAGTAACGATTAAACAAGATTAGGATTTGATTTGGGTTAATGCTTTCTAGATGATTCTAGAAGGTTTAGTTTTGTTTTGTGAAAGATATTTTGTTATGACTCATGCTTTAATCCAACCCAAACCCTAACCCTAGTTAATTCTCTACATGGGTTTAGTTGATAATGGTTGCATTAATCATCATATTTATCCTTTCATTATTCATCACAAAAGAATTGATTATTCATTCATCTTCTTCTTCCTTCTTTCTTTCATGGAAAAAGCTTTCTAGCTTTTTTCAAGTGCTGATAAATGAGTGAGAATAAGAAAACAAATGAGAGCAAAAATTCTACTTCATCATCCTCATCTACCCTTGCCCTTTAGATGAGGGTGTTCACTTCATTTAGTGAGTGTTGGCTTGTGTTAATGAAAGTTCAAGGTAGATCATCTATGTTATCGAAGATCGGAAGCAAGACTGCATCTTTCTCTTCGTGGAACCTCTCGAGAGTCCGGAGCACGATGATCGCAGCGAAGGGACCTCAACACGGAGCTTATGAAGTGAAGGACCGGATCTACAAAGGTTGTAATCCCTATCACTTAGTGTTAAAGAGTTTAACATGCTTGTTTTCGCCTAAACTCTAGTTTAAAGATCCGGCTTTGGGTTGTTCGGCACGGCTAAATTTTTAATCGGGCATGGTTGATGCTTCGTAGACCCTTGTGTGCGTGTCTAGCAACCCTACAGAGGTATCAGAGCCAAGCTAGAGCTTTAGGCGAAGTCTACACGAAGTTTAAAGTCCGATCGAACCCGAGAACCCCGATAAAACCCCTTCTCTGGAAATTTTTCTAAAACTGTGATTTTTGTGAATTAAAAATTCTTAAAAAAATAAGCAGGAGAATCTATGAATTACTGTGAAGTACGGAGTCCTAAATCGGTCATGTGACCGCGGAACCGCGGCCAAACCAAGCACGTGGCCGCGGATCCGCGGCGGAACAGTGTCTTTGGGGCCCGCAACTTTACAGTAATAATTCTGGGTTCTTTTTCAGTCTTCTGGGAATTTCTAATTTACTCAAGTGTTCAGTTTTCTGGGTTGTATTGGGGACTAGTTGTTTCGATCGAATATTATAACTTTGTTTATTTTGTCCAGGTAATTTTTGGAACGTGTTAAAAAGTTCGGACGGATATCAATAACTCAATTTTTCCCCAGTCGGAAATTTTTTCAAAAGTTGGATTTTTTCTCGAGTTTGAAACTTTCTAAGTCGTGCAAGTAACGCGGTGGACCCTCTAGAAGATAACAAACCTTAACTCGATTATGTGACCGTCTTGAACTTCCTCTAAACCTTAGGGTTTGTGGCAGTACGGCGTACCACATGTGAGGCGTTGGCTTGACCCTTCTACGGCTGGACCATTGGTACTGTGGCATGTGATGGATGTTTTTAAACTGATTTCAAGTGTTGAGATATATTGGGGAAATCTTGGGTGTTTGATTATTCGATCGGAAAGTTTAACATTGTCTATTTATCTGGAATGTGATACAATATTTGGAATCCACAGGTAGTTATGAGATACTAATTTGAATGTTATAAACATAGCAGTTTAGTCTCTGATGATCGGTTGCCACGGAATTTTGATGTGATCAAAAGTCCGTCGCAATCACGTAGCGTACGCGGATACTCACCTGGTAAACTTAATAGACAGCCACACCCCATAGCCCCGACCAAGCGACTGTAGGAGAACCCCGTCGCCAAAAGCATCCGTTCGGGTGCTCGCGGCAGCGGTGTTCCGCCTTAGTGCACTTCGTCGACGGTATCGGGGGTGCGGCCGTCTACTAAATTTTGCGACGAGCATTAGATCAGGATGTCGGGAATCTTGTTGAATTGCCCGACTTGATATTGAAAAGAGTTTTCGATGACGAGACTAAAATGCGGGGTTTATAATTGCCCGACTGTTGTAGTTTTACACTTTCTTTTCTGTGACCGTAAGTGTAGTATGTAGTTGTATTGCCGGTTTTCGTTGCTATACATCAACGACGATCGGTGTATGCATACTTACTTACGTTGATGATATGTGATGTTATGTGTTGCTGTGATATGTTATATTGGATCGTCGTGTTTGAATAGCCGGGGGTTTTATGTGAGATGAGAGTTTTTCTTTTTCATTCATGTAAAAGTCATTTGTATGTAATATTCTTTTATTGGGGCACTTCTGAGCTAAGGATGATGTCACCATTGTATATTATTTAATTTTCCGCATTAGGTAGACCCAAGGTGGGGAGCACAAGTAACCGGGTTCTAGGGTCCAGTGGGAGACCATCTCGAGGAGTCGAGACCGGGTCTCCTAACCCTAGAATTGGCAGTGTTACTTTCCGCTCTCATAGAGGTCTAGGGATGTGGGTTTGGCTATTCATCGCGACCGTGGAATCCGTGTTTTATACAGGCTCGTATTGAAAACACGGACGTCCTAGTATATCCAATATTTCATATATGTTCTTCTGCTGCAATGTTCTGTGATGAGATCATATTACTGCCTTAGACGAATGTTTATATTATATATATGAGATATATGTTATATTGCAGATTTCGTTTCAAAAGAGATGCTTGTGAAGCATAATAAAATGGGACTTCATTAATGAGATTAATGAAATAAAAGAAACCTAAGATGTTGTAGAAACTTGTTTAAAAACTGGTAGCTCTAGTTCTTGCTTTGCATAGTGGTGTTCCTTGTAGAACATCCAGCACCTTATTCGATCAGGAAAGAGCCGATGATCCCTTTGTAGGGTTCCTAGGCACTCCAAAGAGGTGTCGCAAGGCATCGAACATGCCCATTTCAAATTTTAACGTGCCTACAAACCCTAAACTACGGATCGTTTGCTAGATGTCTAGGCGAAAAAGCTAACTAGTTAACACTTAACTACAAGATACGGAAATACAACCTTTGTAGATCCGGTGCTCCACCTCCATAGCTCCGCAACGAAGTCCTCTCCGCTGTCCAAATCAAATCCGGGCTCTAGAGTCGGCTTCGTCGGAGAAAAAGGGAGCTAGGTCGTCGATGTCCATGCCGAAGATGATCTATGTCGAGGCATCGCTAGATCAAGCTCACAACTTCACCAAGTCAAGAAACTTGTGAAGTAAACACACTCTACTACTTGGCAAGAGGTAGAGGATGAAGAAATAGGAAGTGGGTAGACTTTAGTTTTGGATTTCTCACTCTTTTCCAACAATCACCATTGATGGAGCTTGGTTTTCTTCACTTGAAGAATGAAGAAGATGAAGAAGAATATTATGATAAGTTAATTAAAAACAATAGAAATATCAAAACTTATCATAATGTTAACTAGAGTTAAGTGTAGAGAATGAATCATGGTTAGTGGGAATGGTTAGGGTTAAGGATGAGATAAGAATGGTTGACTTGATCAAAGATTCATGAAGCTTCAACTAAACTCCAAATTACGCCACCATTCTTTTCTCCTCTTTTCCAAAATGAATAAACAAATAAATAAATGAATAAATAAAGGAAATGAAACCCTAACCATTCTTTTAACCATGGTTTAATTCTTTGCACTTAACCAAGTAATCATGTATCATCAAACATGATACAATCAAATGCACAAAATCATATCGCATATGTAATGCGCACACCCGAGTGAGAAAATCCATTTAAAGTGAACCAATACTAGTTAATGCAAAGTAATATATCAAATATATAATTTTACATTAAATCATTAAATCAACACTTGATTCAATGATCCGGTCATGTCGCACACAACCGACTAGTATACAATGTATCGGCTTATCGAATCAACGCTTGAATCGATAACTAGGTTATATCGCATACAACCATTCGATACATTCATCGCGAGAATGGAATACGGTATCACATACTCGCATTATTCTCGGTCCCGCACATATCTCATATGCGCTCCTATTTCGTTTCGCTTGAGCCAGGAAACCTCTGTGTAGGACTCTAAAGACTCGTCAATACGCCGGCAGCGGATGATGATCATATCAAACACCCACAAGCCGCAAGCGGTCTGCTAAACGTAACGGCCACCCGGGTATTGAGCGATCTGAAGATCGACGAGCAAGCCCGCTCACACTCCAGTGAATCCGACCAGTAACACTACCGTACAGTCCAGTCTGATCGTCTGATATGTCGCATATCTCGCCTAGGAGTGGTAAACGTCAGACCCCAATAGCTCGATAAGTCGTGTCGATATGAGGTCTATAACTGTTCGAGAAACTACTGATAACACTTACCAGTAAATCCCAGCAACCCTGGCCAGGGATTTCCTGTTATAGCCAATCGAACACAGCGCAACATCAACCCCCTATACCGGGAGAGACGAATCCCCTCCTATCGCTCATTGCTTCCATGTGACTCGGGACTGTACCCTAAAACCACCATTTTGCACGCCCTCTTGGACGTGGTAAGATGGAAATCAAAGCACAGTGGGAACCACACAAGACTCTATGACGATCTCGGGTCAACAGACTACTCTGTACCAGTGTCACCAGAGAACTGCCATCTGACGTGAGGTATAATACCATCTGGGAGTTCTCGGCGAGTCCGTCCAGTGTACCCAGTCTCTACTGAGCACCCGTATATCTCCTCTGATGTCAAACACTGATGGATATGGGATCATCCATCGCCCATCTGTATGGGTCGAGAAGGTACACGCTAGTCTACTCTGGTATATCGATGCCCCGTCTCGATACACCCACGACTAGGGACTTTCAAGGATGTACTTATGGACTACCATGTCCCCACTAGTATGATCCGCATCATAGTCCAGGTAGTCAAGTACAGATCCTAAGGGCTTTACCAACATGTAACAGAGAGACAATCAGTATACACGTTAAGGTAAAGTTCAACCAGATAGCATCCTATCATGTCGAGCAAGAAAGTCCTCCCTATATATGTCCCAGCATCCACTACAATATACATCCTATGTACAGTAATGGCCTCTAGGGCATACATATAACTAACAATCTCCCACTTGCACTAGGGCCATCTGATAGCAGTGGTTGCAGTATCTCATACTCAACCATCCCATAAAAGTCTCTCTCTGGGAACAGGCCTTTGTGAGTGGATCCGCTGTGTTGTCCTCTGAGTCTACTCTCCTAACCTCGATCTCCCTGGAGATCAACCATCTCTATGATCAAGTGATACTGCCTTAGAATATGTCTGGATCACTGATGGGACGGACGTTCCTTGGTATAAGCCACAACTCCATTGTCTCACAATGGTTGGAACGTAGTTCATCTCAGTAACCTATATACACCCAAACAGCCTCTTTGGTAGCATCTTAAGTAGCGATGTATCCTGCCTTTATCGTCTAGTATGTCACGGTATCCAGCTTGGAACTCTTCCAACATACCGTCCCTCCACTGAGGGTAAAGACAATGCCTGTGACTGACATTCAGTCGTCTTTATCACCCTGGAACTCTTCCAGTGATTCTCCTCAGGATCGATTGACACCATCTCACTACATCTAGTGAGTATCCTAACATCCATTTAGATCTATCTCATAAATCCAAAATCCAGGATTTAGTAGGTATCACTTTAATCCTATATGGAGAATCTTTGTGATAAGCGGAGATTGATCGAGCGTAGCATAAGAAACTCCTTCCCTATCAAGAGTATGTCATCCACGTACTCTACGAGGATCGTCACCATACTCCCTACTACCTTCTTGTTTATACAAGGTTCATCTACCATTTTGATGATGTCAACTTCTTTGACCGCATCATCAAAACAGATGTTCCAACTCCGCGATGCCTGCTTTATCCTATAAAGCATCTTGCACACGTTTCCGCTGCTCCCACTGTCTACGAAGCCCTCTGGCTGTGTACTTATAGACGCTCTCTTCTAAACATCATTTAGAAAAGCTGTCATGACACCCAACCGCCAGATATCGTAGTCATGGTATGTAGCCGTGGCAAATAGGATCTGGATGGACTTAAGCATAGATACTTGAAAAGGTTTTATCATTATCCACTGCTGGTCAATGATGCAAACTTTTAACAAGTCTAGCTTTGAAAGTCTCAACTTTTCCATGTACACCAAGTAATCTTCTCAAGATATACTTGCTCCTGATGGGGATTTAACCCTTCAGATATAGCAACCAAAGTCCATACTTTGTTGGTGTATAAGGATTCCATCTCAGTTCACTAAGCATCCAGCCATTCTTACAGAGTCCCACTCTTGATGTCCAGCTCGAAACTAGTTGGGTCATCATCTTATGATGTAATCCTCGCTCCCACTGTCATAGAGAAACAGAAGTATCTCTCAGGTGGGTGAGGAACCCTACTAGATCGGCGGAGAGGCTGAGGTTTGTTGGTATATACTGAATCCTTTGGTTCTGTCAAATCATCTTCTGTAGTTTGCATAGCTGGAACCTTTCCAGTTCTACATAACTAACCTTGCCTCGAGTTTGTCCGGATTTTTCTTTTAGACATAGGCCGGACAACCCCAAATCTTAACTATCTTAAGATATGGGCTCTTCCCTTTCCATATCACATATGAAGCGGTAGGCAACTGATTTGATTTGAACCCTATTCAATAGGTATGCAACTTCTCAAGTGCATAACACCCAAAAGGAAAAAGGTAACTCAGTAGTACTCATCATAGAGCACACCATATCAAATAGGGTGTATCTGCTCCGCCCCGATATACCATCGTGCAATGGTGTATACGGAGGAGTAATGCTGAGAGAGAATCTCATTCTCCTTTAGAATAGTCCAGGAATTCCGTGCTCAAGTGTTCTCCTCCTTGATCTCATCATAGGACATAATACTTATACCCGTATTGGTTCTCTACTTCTAACTTATATTCTGTGAATATCTCAAAAGGTTCGGACTTGTGTTTCAACAGGAACATAGGTCTGAAACTTGAGAGATTATCAGAGAATGTAACGAAGTACAAAGAACCGGTCTTGGCATGTGTAGACAGGGGACCTTGCATACATCTTCATGTATCATCCCAAGAGTTTAGTAACTCTTTCTCTGTTTCCAGTAAACGGAGCTATGGTCATCTTATCTTTGTGACATGACTGGCGAGTTTCACAAGATGTAAATTCAAACTGATTTAAATATGCATCTAAATGTAACTCAGCCAGTCAGGTCGCATTGATATGACCTAGTCTACAATACCTCAAGAAGGATTCGTTCATTTCTGAACTCTTCCTCTTGTGTATGTTCTGTATACTAAAGAACTTTAGTTTGATTTAGAACATCAATGCTTTTAGATAACGTGCCTGAACCGATCAACTTTTGATATAGGAAATGTTCAAAACATTATCCAACAATACAAAATTATATCGTTTCTTTACTAATAAAGAGACAGATATGATTTTGTATATCAGGTTCGGTATCTAATATCATTCATTCAGAATCAATGTATTGTAATACAGGGTGACAGTGACCAACAGACTTGGCTGCAACACTTGCCCCGTTTTCTGTCTCATGAAACTTATCACCCGTTCTCAGTTTTTCTACCTTTCTGTTGCCCTATGTAACAGATTACATATCTGGGATCCTTATCTGGTATCACATACCCAGGACGTAAAGAATACTGAGAAACAGTTCTGTATAATGAACACACCCGAAGATGATGCATCAACATGCACTCTCTTCGTTTGGGCGGCACGGGAATTCTGGTAATCCCCAATTTCCTGCTCTGTCTTATAACAATTATAAGTTGGAGCAGGACCAACGTTCCCCAGCTCAGTATAACAAGCGGGTTCGGTCAATATTCCGTATTATTATCTTGATTAAGGCGTGATATGGTCGCTACCAGGAGAGAGAGAGAAGAAAACACTCAGCGTGCGCTCTTGCAAGAATAGATTGGTTATTATTTTATCTAATCAGGATGGCTCCTACTGCTTTTTATCAAATCTTCCTTTAAACCCTAAAAGGAAAGACTAGCCGGGATTAATTACACACTACAAGTTCGCCAATCTTTCAGCCAGGCCAGTGTCGGTACTTTGAGGGAGGTCCCCCGTGCTTTCGCACGAACCTAATTAATGTAAACCTCGTTTTCCCAGAGGCGTAACCCCGTTAACACCTTTCTAGACACCTACTTGATCGGCTAATTGTAATGTATAAAACTCTCCCAGGAGTAACTCTTACTCGCAGCGGGTATCGGGATCCAACTATCTCATAGAAGGTATGCAATCTCATTGCAAATTTCAACACTTGAAATTCCCGATAATATTTTGCCCCATGCGATCTATGACCTTGACTGAGTCAACAAACCATAGACCGCAAGTAAAGTTCAACCTGTCATTTCTCGATTGAATTAAACCCACCCGCACGACCCTTGACTGAGTCAACAAGGCCGCACGACTACCCTAATCCAATCGCATCATATGCTTTGCAGATAAGCAATAATCAGCTACCGCACACTACGCCTTGACTGAGTCAACAAACGCAGCACGAATACTAACTATTACCTATCTGAAATGACGGAGGGCTACGACAGGTTTTTAAGAAAACCTTTTGCGTAATGAACTTTATATCATTGTAGAATCAAATGATTTTAAAATGGAGTGCTTTTGAGGCTTTTCTAGTTTTGCTAAAGGAGTCACTCCCGGTGAAGGGATCGTTGGTCCTTTCCTCGTCGAATGAGGTGCGGGATATATCACATATATCACTGTGCAAAGCAAAAACACTTAAAAGCAATCAAAAGACAAACCGAAGGTTGTAGCATCTGCCAGTTATTGCTAAAGGAGTCACTCCCGGTGAAGGGATCTCGGTCCTTTCCTCATCGAATAAGGTGCAGGATATATCACATATACCGCTGTGCAAAGCAAGAACTGTAGCTACCTGTTTTATTTTGAAATTCGATTCTACAATATCTTAGGTTTCTTTTATTTCATTAATCGCATTAATGAAGTCCCATCATTTAGTTACCTAAACATCACAGATAAATACGACGTACGCTTATGCCATCCGCATTCGCCTCGATGTCCCCTCGTGCACCGTTAGGTTAGGTAACTAACGGCAGAGCAGGGCAGGGCTAGCGCGGGTGTAAAACACAAGTAACGTCTATATAATATATCATATATACTATATACTGTATCTATCACAGAACATCTCATGATCACATCACAGATATCGCAGCAGAAGAATCATATGAAATATTGGATATACTAGGACGTCCGTGTTTTCAATACGAGCCAGTATAAAACACGGATTCCACGGTCGTGATGAATAGCCAAACCCACACCCCTAGACCCCTATGAGAGCGGCAAGCAACCCTACCAATTCTAGAGTTAGGAGACCCGGACTCGACTCCTCGAGTTGGTCTCCCACTGGACTCCAGAACCCGGTTACTTATGCCCTCCTCCTTGGGTCTATCCTAGTGCGGAAAAGTAAATAATATACAAACGGTGACTACTTCCGCTACCTGGAAGCGCCCCAATAAAAGAATATTACATACAAGTTTTTACATGAATGAAAATGAAAAACACTCATCTCACATAAAAACCCCCGGCTATTCAAACACGACGATCCAATATAACATATCCAGCAACACATAACATCAGATGTCATCAACGTAAGTAAATATGCGCATCCCAATTGTCGTTGACATATAGCAACGAAACCGGCGATATCACATATTACACTTACGGTCACAGAAAAGAAAGTGTAAAACTACAACAGTTGGAATCCGCAATCATCTCAGACATCGCATGCCTGACCAAATGAATTACTTAGACATCACATGCCCAACAATTATAAACCCCGCATTTTAGTCTCATTATCGAAAACACTTTTCAATACCAAGTCGGGCAATTCAACAGGATTCCCGACATTTTGATCGAATGCTCGTCGCAAACTTCAGTAGACGGCTGCACCCCCGATACCGTCGACGAAGTGCACCAAAGCGGAACACCGCTACCGCGAGCACCCGGAGGGATGCTTTCGGCGACGGGGTTCTCCTACAGTCACTTGGTCGGGGTTATGGAGTGAGGCTGTCTATTAAGTTTACCCGGCGAGTATCCGCGTACGCTACGTGATTGCGACGGACTTTTGATCACATCAAAATTCCGTGGCAACCGATCAAGTGAGACTAAACTGCTATGTTTATATCATTCATTTAGTTATCACATAACTACTTGTGAATTCCAATTATTGTATCCCATTCCGGATAAATAGAAAATGTCAAACTTTCCGATCGAACAATCGAACACCCAAGTTTTCCCGATACAGATCAACACATGAAACAAGTCTAGCAACATTCAGTTCGTGCCTCAGTACCAACGGTCCAGCCGTAGAAGGGTCAAGCCAACGCCTCACATGTGGCACGCCGTACTGCCCCAAACCCGAAGGTTCAAAGGGCAGTTCAAGACGGTCACATAATCGAGTTAAGGTTTGTGTCTTCTAGAGGGACCATCGCGTTACTTGCACTACTTAGAACGTCGTTAAGCTACGGAAAAATCCAACACTTGGAAATTTCCCGACAGGGGAAAAATTGGGTATTTATATCCGGTCGAACTTTTTAACATATTCTAAGATTTATCCGGAAAGCCAAACAGACAAAATTTGATACCCCGATCGAAACACCGAATCCCCAAAACAACTGCAGAAATTCAACTCTGTAAAAATTATTAAAAATTTCCAGAAGACTCAGCAGCACAAAACATGAATTACTGTGCAAGCCACGTGGGGTAACTCAACATTGTAGCCGCGGAACCGCCGCTAGTACTATGGTGGGGGCCGCGGATCCGCGCTTATGTCGGCGAGTTACTGTCACGTGCTTCACAGTAACTCATGCAATTACCTGCTGAATTTTTTGGCAATTTTTAATACACAAAAATCCTCATTTTTGCAAAAAGGACAGAGAGCAATATTGGTTCGGGGTTTCGGGTTCGTTCGGACTTCAAATTCCGTCTGGACTTCGCCTAAGGCTCTAGCTAGGCTCTGATACCACTGTAGGGTTCCTAGGCACTCCCAAGAGGTGTCGCAAGGCATCGAACATGCCCATTTCAAATTTTAACGTGCCTACAAACCCTAAACTACGGATCGTTTGCTAGATGTCTAGGCGAAAAAGCTAACTAGTTAACACTCAACTACAAGATACGGAAATACAACCTTTGTAGATCCGGTGCTCCACCTCCATAGCTCCGCAACGAAGTCCTCTCCGCTGTCCAAATCAAATCCGGGCTCTAGAGTCGGCTTCGTCGGAGAAAAAGGGAGCTAGGTCGTCGATGTCCATGCCGAAGATGATCTACGTCGAGGCATCGCTAGATCAAGCTCACAATTTCACCAAGTCAAGAAACTTGTGAAGTAAACACACCCTACTACTTGGCAAGAGGTAGAGGATGAAGAAATAGGAAGTGGGTAGACTTTAGTTTAGGATTTCTCACTCTTTTCCAACAATCACCATTGATGGAGCTTGGTTTTCTTCACTTGAAGAATGAAGAAGATGAAGAAGAATATTATGATAAGTTAATTAAAAACAATAGAAATATCAAAACTTATCATAATGTTAACTAGAGTTAAGTGTAGAGAATGAATCATGGTTAGTGGGAATGGTTAGGGTTAAGGATGAGATAAGAATGGTTGACTTGATCAAAGATTCATGAAGCTTCAACTAAACTCCAAATTAAGCCACCATTCTTTTCTCCTCTTTTCCAAAATGAATAAACAAATAAATAAATGAATAAATAAAGGAAATGAAACCCTAACCATTCTTTTAACCATGGTTTAATTCTTTGCACTTAACCAAGTAATCATGTATCATCAAACATGATACAATCAAATGCACAAAATCATATCGCATATGTAATGCGCACACCCGAGTGAGAAAATCCATTTAAAGTGAACCAATACTAGTTAATGCAAAGTAATATATCAAATATATAATTTTACATTAAATCATTAAATCAACACTTGATTCAATGATCCGGTCATGTCGCACACAACCGACTAGTATACAATGTATCGGCTTATCGAATCAACGCTTGAATCGATAACTAGGTTATATCGCATACAACCATTCGATACATTCATCGCGAGAATGGAATACGGTATCACATACTCGCATTATTCTCGGTCCCGCACATATCTCATATGCGCTCCTATTTCGTTTCGCTTGAGCCAGGAAACCTCTGTGTAGGACTCTAAAGACTCGTCAATACGCCGGCAGCGGATGATGATCATATCAAACACCCACAAGCCGCAAGCGGTCTGCTAAACGTAACGGCCACCCGGGTATTGAGCGATCTGAAGATCGACGAGCAAGCCCGCTCACACTCCAGTGAATCCGACCAGTAACACTACCGTACAGTCCGGTCTGATCGTCTGATATGTCGCATATCTCGCCTAAGGGTGGTAAACGTCAGACCCCAATAGCTCGATAAGTCGTGTCGATATGAGGTCTATAACTGTTCGAGAAACTTCTGGTAACACTTACCAGTAAATCCCAGCAACCCTGGCCAGGGATTTCCTGTTATAGCCAATCGAACACAGCGCAACATCAACCCCCTATACCGGGAGAGACGAATACCCTCCTATCGCTCATTGCCTCCATGTGACTCGGGACTGTACCCAAAAACCACCGTTTAGCACGCCCTCTTGGACGTGGTAAGATGGAAATCAAAGCACAGTGGGAACCACACAAGACTCTATGACGATCTCGGGTCAACAGACTACTCTGTACCAGTGTCACCAGAGAACTGCCATCTGACGTGAGGTATAATACCATCTGGGAGTTCTCAGTGAGTCCGTCCAGTGTACCCAGTCTCTACTGAGCACCCGTATATCTCCTCTGATGTCAAACACCGATGGATATGGGATCATCTATCGCCCATCTGTATGGGTCGAGAAGGTACACGCTAGTCTACTCTGGTATATCGATGCCCCGTCTCGATACACCCACGACTAGGGACTTTCAAGGATGTACTTATGGACTACCATGTCCCCACTAGTATGATCCGCATCATAGTCCAGGTAGTCAAGTACAGATCCTAAGTGCTTTACCAACATGTAACAGAGAGACGATCAGTATACACGTTAAGGTAAAATTCAACCAGATAGCATACTATCATGTCGAGCAAGAAAGTCCTCCCTATATATGTCCCAGCATCCACTACAATATACATCCTATGTACAGTAATGGCCTCTAGGGCATACATATAACTAACACCCTTCACCGGGAGTGACCTCTTTAGTGAAACTAGCAGTTGCTATAAACTCGGTTTGTCTTTTGATTGCTTCTATAGTTCTTGCTTTGCACAGCGGTATATATGATATACCCTGCACCTTATTCGATGAGGAAAGGGCCGACGATCCCTTCACCGGGAGTGACCCCTTTAGCAAAACTAGAAAAGCCTCAAAAACATTCCATTTAAAATCACTCGATTCTACAACGATATCAAGTTCATTACGCAAAGGGTTTTCATAAAAACCTGTCGTAGCCCTCCGTCATTTCAGATAAGTCCTACTTAGTATTCGTGCTACGTTTGTTGGCCTGCGTCAAGGCGTAGTGTGCGGTAGCTAACTAGTATTTATCTGTTTATGCATATGATGCAGATTGGATTAGGGTAGTCGTGCGACTTTGTTGGCCTGCGTCAAGGGTCGTGCGGGTTGGTTTAATTCAATCAAGAAATGACGGGTTGAACTTGACTAGCGCACTATGGTTTGTTGGCCTGCGTCAAGTTCATGGGACGCTAGGGGTAAAATATTATTGGGAATTTCAAGTGTTGAAATTTGCAATAAGATTGCATACCTTCTATGAGATAGTTGGATACCGATACCCGCTGCGAGTAAGAGTTACACCTGGGAGAGTTTTACACATTACAATTAGCCGATCAAGTAGGTGTCTAGAAAGGTGTTAACGGGGTTACGCCACTGGGAAACCG
The DNA here is from genome assembly GCA_030015575.1 of Agapanthus africanus. Taxonomy (NCBI): domain Eukaryota; kingdom Viridiplantae; phylum Streptophyta; class Magnoliopsida; order Asparagales; family Amaryllidaceae; genus Agapanthus; species Agapanthus africanus. Next base: position 64,753,921 of record JASDDO010000029.1, read on the forward strand.
AGGTTTACTTTAATTAGGTTCGTGCGAAAGCACGGGGGACCTCCCTCAAAGTACCAACACTGGCCTGGCCGAAAGATTGGCGAACTTGTAGCGTGTAATTAATCCCGGCTAGTCTTTCCTTTTAGGGTTTTAAGGAAGATTTGACAAAAACAGTGGGAGACATCCTGATTAGATATATTAGATAACCAATCTAAACTTGCAAGAGCATACGCTGAGTGTTTTCTTCTCTCTCTCTCCAGGTAGCGACCATATCACGCCTTAATCAAGATAATAATACGGAAGATTTGACCGAACCCGCTTGTTATACTGAGCTAGGGAACGTTGGTCCCGCTCCAACTTATAATTGTTATAAGACAGAGCAGGAAATTGGGGATTACCAGAATTCCCGTGCCGCCCAAACGAAGAAAGTACATGCTGATGCATCTTCTTCGGGTGTGTTCATTACAGAGAACTGTTTCTCAGTATCCTTTACGTCCTGGGTATTTGATACCGGATCAGGATTCCACATATGTAATTTGTTACATAGGCAATAGATAGGTAGAGAACTGAGACCGGGTGATAAGTTTCATGAGATAGAAACAGTGCAAGTGTTGCAGCCAAGTCTATTGGTCACTATCACCCTGTATTACCAGAATTCATTGATTCTGAATGAATGTTATTAGATACCGAACCTGATGTACAACATCATATCAGTCTCTTTATTAGTAAAGAAGGATATAATTTTGTATTGTTGGATAATGTTTTGAACATTTCCTATATCAAGAGTTGATGGTTCAGGCACGTTATCTAAAAGCATTGACGTTCTAAATTAAACTACAGTTCTTAGTATACGAAACACACACGAGGGAAAGAGTTCAGAAATGAACGAATCCTTCTTGAGGCATTGTAGACTAGGTCATATCAATGCGACCCGACTAGCTAAGTTACATTTAGATGCATATTTAAATCTGTTTGAATTTACATCTTGTGAAACTTGCCGGTCATGTCACAAAGATAAGATGGCCATAACTCTGTTTATTGGAAACAGAGAATGAGTTAGTAAACTCTTGGGATTGATACATGCTGATGTATGAAGGTCCCCTGTCTACACAAGCCAAGACCAGTTCTTTGTACATCATTACATTCTCTGATGATCTCTCAAGATTCAGACATATGTTCCTGTTGAAACACAAGTCCGAAACTTTTGAGATATTCACAGAATATAAATTAGAAGTAGAGAACCAACAACGGGTATAAGTATTATGTCCTTTGATGAGATCAGGGAGGAGAATACTTGAGCATGGAATTCCTGGACTATTCTAAACGAGAATGAGATTCTCTCTTGGCATTACTCCTCCGAATACACCATAGCATGATGGTATATCGGGGCGGAGAAATAGCACCCTATGTGATATGGTGTGCTCTATGATGAGTACTACTGAGATTCCTATTTCCTTTTAGGAGTTATGCACTTGAGAAGCTGCATACCTATTGAATAGGGTTCAAATCAAATCAGTTGTCTACCACTTCATATGTGATATGGAAAGGGAAGAGCCCATATCTTATGTTTTTTAAGATTTGGGGTTGTCCGGACTATGTCTAAAAGCAAAATCCGGACAAGCTCGAGGCAAGGTCTGTTATGTAGAACTGGAAAGGTTCCAGCTATACAAACAGCAGCTGATGATTTGGTAGAACGAAAGGATTCAATAGTAACCAACGAACCTCAGCCTCTCCGCCGATCTAGTACGGTTCCTCACCCACCTGAGAGATACTTCGGGTTCTCTATGACAGTGGGAGCGAGAATTGCATCATGAGATGACCCAACTAGTTTCGAGCAGGCCATCAGGAGTGAGACACTGTAAGAATGGCTGGATGCTTATCGATCTGAGATGGAATCCTTATACACCAACAAAGTATGGACTTTGGTTGCTTTATCTGAAGGGTTAAATCCCCATCAGGAGAAAGTATATCTTGAGAAGATTACTTGGTGTACATGGAAAAGTTGAGACTTTCAAAGCTATGCTTAAGTCCATCCAGATCCTACTTGCCACGGCTACATACCATGACTACGATATCTTGTGGTTGGGTGTCATGACTGCTTTTCTAAATGATGATTTAGAAGAGAGCGTCTATAAGTACACAGCCAGAGGGCTTCGTAGACAGTGGGAGCAGCGGAAACGTGTGCAAGTTGCTTTACAGGATAAAGCAGGCATTGTGGAGTTGGAACGTCTATTTTGATGTGGTAGTCAAAGAGTTTGACTTCATCAAAATGGTAGATGAACCTTGTATATACAAAAAGGTAGTAGAGAGTATGGTCGTGATCCTCGTAGAGTACGTGGATAACATACTCTTGATAGGGAAGAAGTTTCCTATGCTACGCTCGGTCAATCTCCGCTTATCACAAGCATTCTCCATATAGGATCAAAGATGATACCTCCTAAATCCTGGGCTTTTGATCTATGAGATAGATCTAATTGGATGTTAGGATACTCACTAGTTGTAGAAAGATGGTATCAATCGATCCTGGGGAGAATCACTGGAAAGGTTCCAGGGTGATAAGGACGACTGAATGTCAGTCGCAGGCATTGTCTTTACCCTCAGTGGAGGGACGGTATGTTGGAAGAGTTCCAAGCTAGATACCGTAACATACTAGACGATTAAAGGCAAGATACATCGTTACCAAAGATGCTACCAAAGAGGCAGTCGGGATACATATAAGTTCATGAGATGAACTTCTTTCCTACCATTGTGAGACAATGGAGTTGTGGCTTATGCCAAGGAACACCCATCCCATCAGAAATCCAGATATAATTCTTAGGCAGTATCACCTGATCATGGAGAAGGTTGATCTCCAGGGAGATCGAGGTTAGGAGAGCAGACACAGATGACAACAGCGCGGATCCACTCACAAAGGCCTTTTTCCCAGTAGAGACTTTTATGGGATGGTTGAGTATGAGATACTTTAACCATAGCTAATTGTTGGGTATGTGATACCACAACAGATGGCCCTAGTGCAAGTGGGAGATTGTTAGTTATATGTATGCCCTAGAGGCCATTACTGTACATATGATGTATATTGTAATGGATGCTTGGACATATATAGGGAGGACTTTCTTGCTCGGCATGATAGTATGCTATCTGGTTGTACTTTATCTTAACATGCACTCTGATTGTCTCTATGTTACATGTTGATAAAGCCCTTAGTATATGTACTCGACTACTGGGACTATGATGAGATCATACTAGTGGGGCCACGGTAGTCGACGAGTACATCCTATAACTGTTCCTAGTCGAGGGTGTATCGAGACAGGGCATCGATACACCAGAGTAGACTAGCGTATACGCATCTTAACCCATATGATGGGCGATGGATGATCCCATATCCATCGGTGTTTGACATCAAGGATGGTGTACGGGTGCTCAGTGGAGACTGGGTACACTGACGGACTCGCCAAGAAGTCCCTGATGGTATTATACCTTATGTCAGATGGCAGTTCTCCGGTGACACTGGTACAGAGTACTCTGTTGACCCGAGATCGTCATAGAGTCATGTGTGATTCCCACTGTGCTTTGATTTCCATCATACCACGTCCAAGAGGGCGTGCAAAAAAGTGGCTTTTGGGTACAGTCCCGAATCACATGGAGGCAATGAACGATAGGAGGGGATTCGTCTCTCCCGGTATAGGGAGTTGATGTTGTGCTGTGTTCGATTGGCTATAACCGGAAATCCCTGGCCAGGGTTGTTGAGATTTACTGGTAAGTGTTACAGTAGTTTATCGAACTGTTTTAGACCTCATATCGACACGACTTATCAAGCTACCGGGGTCTGACGTTTACCAGCCCTAGGAGAGATATGCGACATATCAGACGACGAGACCGGACTGTACGGGAGTGTTACTGTTTGGATTCACAGGAGAATGTATAGGCATGCTTGTTGATCTTCTGAGCGCTCAATACCTGGGTAGCTGTTACGTTTAGCTGACCGCTTGCAGCTTGTGGGTGTTTGATATGATCATCACCTACTGCCGGCGTATTGACGATTCTTTAAAGTCCTACACAGAGGTTTCTTGACTCAGGCAAAATGGAGTAGGAGCACATATATGATATGTGCGGGACCGAGGATAATGCTGTATGTGATACCGTATTGGATTCTCGCGATATGCGATATCGGCCGGGTATATGTGATATAGCCGGGTCAAAGTATTAGTCGGTTATATGCGATATAGCCGGATTGTCGGATCAAGTGTTGATTCGATAATTTAATGTATAATAATATATATGATATATTAAATTACATTAACTAATATTAGTTCACTAAAAGATTCTTTTTCTCACTCGGGTAATACATTGATATATATGCGATATATGTTAATTGTATTATTTTATTTGGTTACAATAAATATTATATATGTGATATATAATATTGTAACATGATATGATAACTAATGCAACATGTTTAGTAGAGATTAAACAAGATTAGGGTTTGATTTAGGTTACTGCTTTCTAGATGATTCTAGAAGGTTTAGTTTTGTTTTGTGAAAGATATTTTATTATGACTCATGCTTTAACCCAACCCAAACCCTAACCCTAGTTAATTCTCTACATGGGTTTAGTTGACCATGGTTGCATTAATCATCATATTTATCCTTTCATTATTCATCACAAAAGAATTGATTATTCATTCATCTTCTTCTTCCTTCTTTCTTTCATGGAAAAAGCTTTCTAGATTTTTTCAAGTGATGATAAATGAGTGAGAATAAGAAAACAAATGAGAGCAAAAATCCTACTTCATCATCCCCATCTACCCTTGCCCTTTAGATGAGGGTGTTCACTTCATTTAGTGAGTGTTAGCTTGTGTTAATGAAACTTCAAGGTAGATCATCTATGTTATTGAAGATCGGAAGCAAGACTGCATCTTTCTCTTCGTGGAACCTCTCGAGAGTCCGGAGCATGATGATCACAGTGAAAGGACCTCAACACGGAGCTTATGAAGTGAGGGACCGGATCTACAAAGATTGTAATCCCTCTCACTTAGTGATAAAGAGTTTAACATGCTTGTTTTCGCCTAAACTCTAGTTTAAAGATCCGGCTTTGGGTTGTTCGGCATGGCTAAATTTTTAATCGGGCATGGTTGATGCCTCGTAGACCCTTGTGCGCATGCCTAGCAACCCTACACCAGCTCCCACTAGTATGACTGCCATCACAACGCCGGTAGTCAGGCAAACATCCAAAGGGCTTTATCAACATGTATATATATATGAATACTACGCAAAATATATCATATGTTAAAATAAAGACAAACCAAATAGCGTACTATTATATTAAGCAAGACTGTCATGTACATACATATCCCTTGCATCCTATACAATGAAGGCCTCTAGGGCATATATATCCAATAATCTCCCACTTGCACTAAGGCCTATAATTGGCGCAATGAGTACCCACTGTCTTCACTATATTTAGTTGCTGAAGTACCGCATGCCCAACATCTCAAACAGCCTCTCGAACTGAACTTGAGGGATGGCCTTTGTGAATGGATCTGCCGTGTTGTCTTTTATATCCACTCTCTGTACCTCGATCTCCCGACGATCAACGATCTCCCTGATCAGGTGAAAACGCCTTAAGATATGCCTGGATTTCTGATGGGACCTCGGTTCCTTCGCTAATGCTATAGCCCCATTGTTATCACAATACAAAGGTATTGGATTGGCAATGGATGGAACCACCTGAAGTTCAGAGATGAACTTCCTCATCCAGACAGCCTCTTTTGCGGCTTCACTAGCAGCTATATACTCAGCCTCCATAGTTGAGTCTGCGACGGTATCCTGTTTGGAACTCTTCCAACATACCGCCCCTCCATTGAGGGTAAACACAAAACCCGAAATGGATTTAGAATCATCTTTGTCACTTTGGAAGCCGGAGTCGGTAAAAGCCTCTACCTGGAGGTCCCCATTACCGTAAATCAAGAACATCTCCTTTGTCCTTCTCAGGTACTTGAGAATGTTCTTTACCGCTATCCAATGTTTCTCACCTCGGTCAGACTGATACCTGCTTACCATACCAAGTGCGTAAGCTACATCCGGTCTTGTACATAACATCGCATACATTATAGATCCTACCGCCGAAGCGTAGGGTATAATGCCCATGTGATCCCTCTCTTCATCAGTCTTTGGAGACATCTCTTTGGAGAGGGTGATCCCGTGACAAGCGGGCATATTACCGCGCTTGGAATCTTCCATACTAAATCTCTTTAGTATAGTGTCAATATTCCTGCACTGTGAAAGTCCCAACATTCTATTAGATCTATCACGATAGATCTTAATGCCCAAAATGTAGGTTGCATCACCCAAGTCTTTTATGGAGAATTTCTGTGACAAGAAGAGCTTTATTGATTGTAGCATAGGGACATCATTCCCTATCAGTAGTATGTCGTCGACTTACAAAACGAGGAAGACAACTGCTCCTTCTACAATCTTCCTATAAATACATGGTTCATCTACATTTTTGACAAAGTCATACTCTTTGACTGTCTCATCAAAGCAGATGTTCCAACTTCGCAATGCTTGCTTTAATCCATAGATGGATTTAAGCAACCTGCACACTCTTCCGCTGCTCCCACTGTCTAAGAAACCTTCTGGTTGATCCATGTAAACACTCACTTCTAAATGTCCATTTAGAAAAGATGTTTTTACGTCCATTTGCCAGATTTAATAGTCATGGAAGGCAGCAATGGCAAGCAGGATCCGAATGGATTTAAGCATAGCTACAGGTGAAAAGGTTTCATCATAGTCCAGTCCTGATCTTTGACGAAAACCTTTTGCAACGAGTCTAGCTTTGTAGGTTTCCACTTGTCCATGTGCACCAATCTTCTTTTTGAAGATCCATTTTCATCCAACTGGTTTCACCCCAGGAGGAGCAACTTCTAAAGTCCATACTTTATTGGTGTACATGGATTCCATTTCGGATCTCATAGCATCCAGCCACTTCATCGAGTCAATACTCGTGATAGCCTGCTGAAAACTAGTAGGCTCATCATCATCGATGATGCAATCCTCTCGATCCCCATCTAGAAGAAAACCATAGTATCTCTCTGGAGGATGAGAAAGCCTACTTGATCTGCAGAGTGGCGTTGGTTCGTCATGTTCTATTGAAATCTGAGGTTCTTCTAAGTCCTCGGTAGCAGTTTGAGGTTCTGGAATTTCTTCCAGCTCTACCGCGCTCCCACTAATTTCTTTTGCAAGAAACTCGTTTTCTAAGAAGACAATGTGGCGAGCGACAAACACCTTTTGTTCTTCAGTGTGGTAGACCATGTACCCCCTTGAATGTTTGGGGTATCCTACAAACTTGCACAAAACCGATCGTGACTCGAGCTTGTCCGGTCTATGCTTTTTAACATATGCCGGACACCCCCATATCTTGATGTACTTAAGATATGGTCTCTTCCCGCTCCACATTTCTTATGGAGTGGTAGGCACAGACTTCGTTGGAACCCTATTCAATAAGTATGCTGCTGATTCTAGAGCAAATCCCCAGAAGGAAAGTGGCAACTCAGCACTACTCATCATTGAACGCACCATATCTAATATTGTGTGATTCCTCCTTTCTGATACACCATTATGCTGAGGTGTATAAGGCGGAGTAAGCTGAGAGAGAATTCCATTCTCTTTTAAGTATTCAAGGAAACTGGTACTTAAGTATTCTCCACCTCGATCAGATCGAAGTGTCTTGATGCTTTTACTAGTTTGTTTCTATACTTCATTTTTATACTCCTTAAACTTCTCGAATGCCTCGGATTTATGTTTTATCAAGAACACATGTCCATACCGAGAGAAGTCATCAGTAAAAGTGATGAAGTAGGAGTGACCGCTTCTCGCATGCGTAGACATTAGACCACATACATCACTGTGTATTAGTCCCAAGAGTTCTGTAGCTCTTGCTCCGTGTCCGGAGAACGGAGATTTGGTCATTTTTCCTTTGATACATGATTGACAAGTTGCATATGATGAATATTCAAACGGATCTAGATATCCATCTTTATGTAACTTAGTCAACCTTGTTTCGTTTATATGACCAAGTCTACAATGCCATAGGAAGGCTTGCTTTGAATGTGGAGCCTTTCTTTTAAGTGTGTTTTGAATATTGATAATTCGAGGTTGATTAAGTATGTATATGCCGTTTTCCAGTGTGCCATACCCAATCAGTTGTTGATTTAGGAGAATGTTCATGACATTACTTTCAAGCGCAAAATTATATCCTTTATTAGACAACAAAGATACTGATATAATATTACACAGCATACTGGGAATTAAAAAACAGCTGTACAACACCAAAACGTGCCCACTAGTCAACCCTAGGTGATACTCCCCTATTGCAATAGCATCTACATGCATTCCATTGCCCATACAGAGAGTCATATCACCTGCCCCCAGTACTTTACTATTTCTCAGATCCTGCAATGAATTACAGATGTGAGAACCAGAACCGGTATCAAGTACCCATGATGTAGAGTTTACTGAAAGACAATTTTCGATTACGAACACACCTGAAGCAGAAGCAACCGCTTGCTTCGTGTCCTTTGCCTTGAACGCCATACAGTCCTTCTTCCAGTGCCCTTGCTTGTGACAATAATGGCATTCGTTTATATCCGCTTTCACCCTTTCTGCCTTGTTCTTTCCCTGCACCTTCTTGACCCCACCCTTCGGTTTGGTGGCTTTCATCTTCTTCTTCCCTTTAGCTTTCGCTTTAGATTTAGAAGAGGATGATTGGCCAACATACAGAACGGGGGTCTTCTCATTTTTCAAGGAGGTCTCTGCTACCCTCAACATGTTGAAGAGCTTTGGAAGATCAGCTTCCATTTCGTGCATGTTGAAGCTAAGCACGAACTTAGAGAAGGTGTGGGGAAGGGACTGCAAAATCAAGTCGATATACAAATCATTCTCTAGCACGCATCCCAGGTTTGCGAGTTCCTCAATGAGGCTGATCGTATTGAGGACGTGCTCTCATACAGGCGATCCTGGAGCTAACCACATATGGAATAGTTTCCTTGAGGTCTCGTACCTTGCGATACGGGAGTGCTCTCCATATAATTCCTTAACATGGAGAAAGATGGATACAATATCCATACTCTCATGCTGTTTCTGGAGTTCATTGTTCATGGACGCCAGCACGATACACTTAGCTCGCTAACAATCTAGATCCCAGGTTTTGCGAACTTTCTTGTCCACAACTGAGGAATCTGGTCCAGGAATAAGGGGAGGAACAGCGGTGGTAACATATACTACTTTGTCATAAGTCAGTGCAATGTTGACGTTCCTTAGCCAATCTTTATAGTTCTGCCCGGTCAGTATATTTTTTTCAAGTAATAGTTTTAGTCCTGTCATGGCAGCTGCTAGAGAGAGAGAAAAGAAAACACTCAGCATATGCTTCTTGCAAGTTTAGATTGGTTATTAATTTATCTAAACAGGATGGCTCCCACTGTGCCCTCAAATCCTTCTTCAAAACCTAAAAGAAGAACTAGTCAGGATTTAATCACACGTCACAATACTTGCTTAACCTTTCAGCCAGGTCGGTGTTGGTACTTCGAGGGAGGTTTTCCAACGCTTTCGCGAAGTTCCTTAATTAAATAACCACTTTTCCCTGGAGGCGTAGCCCCTCTAACACCTTTCTGGACACCTACTTGGTTTATAGCATTGATTGTTAAGTGAGAAAGTTTCCCGAGAGTAATCCTACTCATCAGTGGGATCGGGATCCAACTATCATTGCATGATGTACTAGATGGAAGCCACTCTAGTCACCACACTCCATAAGGTATGCTAAATCTGTAAGTTTCCTTTATGCTTGAAACTCCCGATGTGATTTTTACCCCAAGCTCTTATAGATCTTGACGTAGGCCAACAAGTCATAAGATGCAAGTCAAGTTCTACCCGTCGTTGTCCTAATTAATTTAGGTACATCTTACATGCCCTTGACGTAGGCCAACAAGGCTGTACGTCTGTCCTATACTAATGCATCTATCTATGCAATAAATATGCAAGCCACACTGCTACCATCCACTATGCCTTGACGTAGGTCAACAAGCATAGTATGAATATGATGTGCTGTCTATTTGAAACGACGGAGGGTTACGGCTGGTTTTTGGCAAAAAACCGTTAACGTAGTGAACTTGATTTGATCGAAGGAACCAAGATAGCTTTTATTAAAAGGAGTGGTTTAAGCTCCGCATTTAAAATTTTCTTTTTCAAGAAAACCGAGTGGTTTTTTAGAAATTGTTCCAACGATTCAGTTTAAGTTTTATTTTTCTTTGCATTAAAAATAATGCGTCCCACCTTTAACATATCATTACAGATAACAATGAAAATACAACGTCCTCTTATGCCATCCGTATTCGCCACGGGGTCCCGTCATCACCCATTAGGTTACTTAACTAACGGCAGAGCGGGGGCTGGGCTAGCGCGGGTGTAAAACATAAGCGACGTCTAAATAGCTATCATATATAGATATTATACATTTGTCAGACACAATAATAAGCATTCTAGATCACAGATAAACTTTATTGGATATGCAAGCAATCCGCGTTTCTTTTGAGCCTGTAAGAAAAGACGGATTACACAGTTGTGATGAATAGCCCACCCTAGACCCCTACGGGTACGGCAAACTACCCGCCAAGTACCCGAAGTGAAGCGGTCTCCCTCAACAAAGTGAGTAGGCTACTAAGCACTTCGAAATACCCGGTAGTTTGTGCACCCCACCTTGGGTCTATCCTAGGAGCAAAAACAGTAAAAAGAAATAATACAACGGTGGCAACAACCGCAACCTGGATGTGCCCCGCAAAATAATATTACAACTTATTACAATTACATCGAATGAATTAATACAATAACCCATCACAAAACCTCGGCTAATCATCACAACAGTCCAATAGAGTTCATAATCACAAACAGTTAAAAAATTACAGATATGTGCAACCCCCTGCCAACCGACATACTAGCAGTTAGGGGAGGTTTACGAACACATAATATAGTTCACAGATATAATCAAACAAGAAAACATCGTATAATTTCGATCGATCAAACCCATTAGATTCTGCTCCAATACTTTTCTGTAAACTTGAGACCTGAGCAAAAAATAAACCACACCAGAAAATACAACATATCACAGAAGATGCACAGAGAAAAATTGGGCTGAATCGGCCCCAAATCGGCCGTGGATCCACGGCGGATCGGTGGGATCGGCTGCGGTTCCGCGGCTCTGTGGCCGATTCAGGAGCCCATTTTTTCTGTGTGTTCTTATAATTTCATGTAGGGTGTTCTGGAGGAACCTGAAAAATTTTAGGACCTCATTTTAAAATCGACAGAAACTATGTGATATCGGGGTGTTTTCCGGTTCGTTTTGCGTTTGAAATTCATACGACTTTGCAAGTGAGTTAATTGTTGTTTAGTGAGGCTCTGATACCACTGTAAGTCGATGTGCAACATCCCACGAGTTGCGGGGAGGCGGAAATATGAAAAACGATCTTGTTCTTGAAGCATACATCGACTAACCGAAGATCTTTGCTAAACGATAATTAACAACTATCATAGAAGTTCTAAACTACTATGTAAAGAGATTATACCTAGTGATATGTGTCCTTCATCTTTACGATCTCTTCGTCCTCCTCGGCCTCCTCCAAGTGATAGATGATCCACCCGAGAACCCTAATCCAAACTTCACCTCAAGACTTGAAGTAACTAAGTTTCTCTAGTTGCTAACCAAAGGGACTTAGGTCATATAGAGTTAGGTTATGGAATGTTTAATTTTTTCTAACCCTTGTACTCAACTCATGAGTGGTAGGATTAGAGCTTGAAGAAAGAGAGAGCTTGAGGAGAGAGAAGATGAACTAGCATAATGAAATGAAATTGCTTCTCACTTAATATATCAAGCATAATGAAATATCAATAAAATGAATAATAATGGATTATTCTTCATGCTTCATAAATGAATATGAGTGATTCATTATGTGAGTCATTAAGCATTTAATAATGCATTAATGACATAGTGAATCATTCATAATGAGTCATAATTACATTAATGACAATGCCACCTAAACCCCTCAAGTCACCATGCTTCTAGAAGCTTCCCGGAAATTACGAGAACACCCCTCTTATCCGTGAAAAAACGGAAAAACTTTAGACTGTATAAATCCAATAACCCGATACTAGAATCTGGCTTAAACCAAAGCCGTCTGGTAAAAACTGTCCGAATGTCGTACGTGCGTTTAAACACGTATTCGTCCGAACCCTTATCGTAAAACCCTACGACCTCTATATGGTTTCGCCTGGAGTTGGGAAAACTCTGTGTAGGACTCTAAAGACTTGACTACTACGCTGGCAGTGGGTTTAACCACAGACCGCAAGCGGCACTAGCTGTACGTAACGGTCCCCAGGTAGATGTCGATAAGAAGGCCGATGAGGATACCCATCCGAACTCCTACTGAGCCTGTGCGTGACAATATCCGTGCAGTCCGGTCTGTTCGTCTAAGAGTATCGCATGTATGGTCTAGGGAGGTAGTAAACGTCAGACCCCTAATAACCGTACAAGTCTTGTCGGTATGGCTCTATCACCATCCGAGAATCTACTGATCAATCTATCAGTAATTCTCAATCAGCCCTGGCCAGGGACTTATTGTAATGACCAACCGATCACTGTGCGATATCAACTCCCTATACCGGGAGAGACGAATCCCTAACAGTCACTCACTGCCTCCACGTGGCTCGGGACTGTGCCCAACTAAAACCTGTTTGCATGACTCCTTTGAACCGTGGTAGGGTAGTAATCAAAGCACAGTGGGAACTCACAAGAGATAAATGACGACTTTAAGTCAACAGACTATCTGCACACATGTCACCTGAGAACTACTATCTGACGTTAGGTATAAATACCATCCAGTCAGTTCTCGGCGAGCCCTGTCCGGTGTACTCACATCCAGTGAGCATCTGTATACAATCTTAGGTGCACTCCACCAATGGCTGCGGGACCAATCCATTGCCCCTCCTCAAGCTCTAGATATGTATACACCAGTCTACTCTGGAGTATCGATGCCCAGTCTCGATACTCCTGCGACCAGGGACATCTAAGGATGTGCCTATTAACTATCCAGCTCCCACTAGTATGACTGCCATCACAACGCCGGTAGTCAGGCAAACATCCTAAGGGCTTTATCAACATGTATATATATATATGAATACTACGCAAAATATATCATATGTTAAGATAAAGACAAACCAAATAGCGTACTATTATATTAAGCAAGACTGTCATGTACATACATATCCCTTGCATCCTATACAATGAAGGCCTCTAGGGCATATATATCCAACATAAATCTCCATCAGGAGCAAGTATATCTTGAGAACATTACTAGGTGTACATGGAAAAGTTGAGACTTTCAAAGCTATGCTTAAGTCCATCCAGATCATATTTGCTATAGCTACATACCATGACTACGATATCTGGTGGTTGGGTGTCATGACTGCTTTTCTAAATGTTGAATTGGAAGAGAGCGTCTATAAGTACACAGCCAGAGGGCTTCGTAGAAAGTGGGAGAAGCGGAAACGTGTGCAAGATGTTTTATGTGATAAAGCAGGCATCACGAAGTTGGAACATCTGTTTTGATGTGGTAGTCAAAGAGTTTGACTTCATCGAAATGGTAAATGAACCTTGTATAAACAAAAAGGTAGTAGAGAGTATGGTGGTGATCCTCGTAGAGTACGTGGATGACATACTCTTGATAGGGAAGGAGTTTCCTATGCTACGCTCGGTCAATCTCCGCTTATCAAAAAGATTCTCCATATAGGATCAAAGTGATACCTCCTAAATCCTGGGTTTTGGATCTATGAGATAGATCTAATTGGATGTTAGGATTCTCACTAGTTGTAGTGAGATGGTATCAATCGATCCTGGGGAGAATCACAGGAAAGGGTCCAGGGTGATGAGGACGACTGAATGTCAGTCGCAGGCATTGTCTATGCCCTTAATGGAGGGACGGTATGTTGGAAGAGTTCCAAGCTAGATACCGTGACTTACTAGACGATTAAAGGAAAGATACATCGTTACCAAGGATGCTACGAAAGAGTCAGTCTGGATATATATAAGTTCATGAGATAAACTTCGTTCCTACCATTGTGTGACAATGGAGTTGTGGCTTATGCCAAGGAACCCCCCGTCCCATCAGAATTCCAGATATAATTCTTAGGCAATATCACCTGATCATGGAGATGGTTGATCTCCAGGGAGATCGAGGTTAGGAGAGCAGACACAGAGGACAACAGCGCGTATCCACTCACAAAAGCCTTTTTCCCAGTAATGACTTTTATGGGATGGTTGAGTATGAGATACTTCAACCGCAGCTAATTGTTGGGTATGTGATACCACAACAGATGGCCCTAGTGCAAGTGGGAGATTGTTAGTTATATGTATGCCCTAGAGGCCATTACTGTACATACGATGTATATTGTAATGGATGCTTGGACATATATAGGGAGGACTTTCTTGCTCGACATGATAGTATGCTATTTGGTTGTACTTTATCTTAACATGTACTCTGATTGTCTCTATGTTACATGTTGTTAAAGCCCTTAGGATATGTACTCGACTACGGGGACTATGATGAGATCATACTAGTAGGGCCACGGTAGTCGATGAGTACATCATATAACTGTTCCTAGTCGAGGGTGTATCGAGACAGGGCATCGATACACTACAGTAGACTAGCGTATATGCATCTTGACCCATATGATGGGCGATGGATGATCCTATATCCATCGGTGTTTGACATCAAGGATGGTGTACGGGTGCTCAGTAGAGACTGGGTACACTGGACGGACTCGCCGAGAACTCGCAGATGGTATTTTACCTCACGTCAGATGGCAGTTCTCCGGTGACACTGGTACAGAGTGGTCGGTTGACCCGAGATCGTCATAGAGTCTTGTGTGATTCCCACTGTGCTTTGATTTCCATCATACCACGTCCAAGAGGGCGTGCAAAAAGTTGGCTTTTGGGTACAGTCCCGAATCACATGGAGGCAATGAGCGATAGGAGGGGATTCGTCTCTCCCGGAATAGGGAGTTGATGTTGTGCTGTGTTCGATTGGCTATAATTGGAAATCCCTGGCCAGGGTTGCTGAGATTTACTGGTAAGTGTTATCAGAAGTTTCTCGAACTGTTATAGACCTCATATCGACACGATTTATCGAGCTACTGTGATCTGACGTTTACCACCCCTAGGCGAGATATGCGACATATCAGACGACGAGACCGAACTGTACAGGAGTGTTACTGATTGGATTCACAGGTGAATGTAGAGGCTTTCTTGTTAATCTTCTGAGTGCTCAATACCTGGGTGGTTATTACGTTTAGCTGACCGCTTGCAGCTTGTGGGTGTTTGATATGATCATCACCTACTGCCGGCGTATTAACGATTCTTTAGAGTCCTACACAGAGGTTTTTTGGCTCAGGCAAAACGGAGTAGGGGCACATATGTGATATGTGCAGGACCGAGGATAATGCGATATGTGATACCGTATTCTATTCTCGAGATATTTGATATCAGCCGGGTCATCGGATCAAGTGTTGATTCGATGAATCGGTAAATGAGATATTAGTCGGTTATATGCGATATAGTCGGATTGTCGGATCAAGTGTTGATTCGATAATTTAATGTATAATAATATATATGATATATTAAATTACATTAACTAATATTAGCTCACTAAAAGATTCTTTTTCTCTCTCGGGTAATATATTGATATATATGTTATATATGTTAATTGTATTATTTTCTTTTGTTACAATAAATATTATATATGTGATATATAATATTGTAACATGATATGATAACTAATGCAACATGATTAGTGGAGATTAAACAAGATTAGGGTTTGATTTGGGTTAATGTTTTCTAGAAGTTTCTAGAAAGTTTTTATTTTGTCATGGAAAAGATATTTACAAATGACTCATCTTTAACCTAACCCAAACCCTACACCCTTGGTTAATTCTCTACAAAGGTTTAGCAACCATGGTTGCATTATTGATCATTATCTTCTTTCATTGTTCATCACAAAAGGATTCTATCATCTTTTCCTTGAGTTCCTTCTTGGAAAAAGCTTTCTAGCTTTTTCTAAGTGATGAAAATGAGTGAGAATAAGAAAATAAAAGAGAGCAAAAATCCTACTTCATCATTCTCATCTATCCTTGCCCTTTAGATGAGAGTGTTCACTTCATTTAGTGAGTGTTATCTTGTGTTAATGAAACTTCAAGGTAGATCATCTTTGTTATCGAAGATCGGAAGCAAGACTGCATCTTTCTCTTCGTGAAGCCTCTCGAGAGTCCGGAACACGATGATCGCAGCGAAAGGACCTCAACACGAAGCTTAAGAAGTGAAGGACCGGATCTACAAAGGTTGTAATCTCTTTCACTTAGTGTTAAAGAGTTTAACATGCTTGTTTTCGCCTAAACTCTAGTTTAAAGATCCAGCTTTGGGTTGTTCGGCACGGCTAATTTTTAAATCGGGCATGGTTGATGCCTCGTAGACCCTTGTGCGTGTGCCTAGCAACCCTACAGGTGTATCGCCTTTCCTGGAGGATTGAGGCATTGTTTAGCGTGCGGACGAAGGGTATTCGCATGTCGCCTAGGCGAAGTTAAAAAGTTCGAGCGAGTGTCAGAAACCCATCTTTCCCAAGTTTAAAGTGTTCGGAGGAACATGCAGGTAATTCTGTGGACCCTCTAGAAGAATGAAACCCTAAATCGACATGATGACCATGGAACCGCTTTGAACCTTAGGGTTTGTAGCAGTTTAGCGGTGCCATCAGTGAGGCTTGGGTTTGCCCTTCTATGGCTGGTCCAGAGGTACTGTGGTATGTACCAGATATTTTTAGACTGTGCTCAGGTGCTGGGCCTTCGGGAAATTTTGGGACCTCGACGACTCGATCGAAAAGTTTGACGTCGTCCAGATACCATGTGATAAGAGATCGGTAAGCTGACCAGCTTCGGATAGAGGAACTCACCCAGATACGTTGTGAGTTGATCGAGAACGGACGAGTATTAAGTATTCCTCCGATGGTTGGAACGAGTTCCCGAGGACATATTCGGCTAGAGATCTTCTACAGGGTAATGAAGATACCGAGTTCGTGATTTCAAGTCTGTGTGAGAGACTTCGGATTGACCGTGACCGAGAACAGTAGCAGTACGCAGATAGCAAGACGTGACGTCGAAGCAGACGATGATAAAGGCGAGTGGAGCCAGAGGTTCATGCGAGATGCTGACGAGCTGTTGCTACTCCCCGTCGAGATTAGAGATCTGATGTGTACAGAGGTGTTGGGATACGGCCAGTTCCCGAGGAGATGTGTGTGGAACACGCAGGTGTCCAGAAAACGAGAAAAGATTATGTAAGAGTACCAGCCTCCGTACAGTTCGACATAGGCAAGATCGGAAAAGACCTTGAGCAGGATTCCTTCCGGGACACTGCTGCAATGAGATTTGCACCAAGGATTAGATGTGTCATGTGTATTATGAGAGCCAGAGGCCGACCCCAGTAACGTGCTACCTTACGAGTGGTCATGATGATTGACCAGGAGACGACCAGAGAAGTGCCAGAACGGAATCATCCCCGTTAGCACACCTGACAGGGCCGATGAGCCGATAGATTGCGAGATTGGTAATCCGAGGAGAAGATGAGTACCCAGAGACAGAGGACTCCAGACCGTGAGCAGGAGGCGAGCG
Source organism: Agapanthus africanus (assembly GCA_030015575.1). NCBI lineage: Eukaryota > Viridiplantae > Streptophyta > Magnoliopsida > Asparagales > Amaryllidaceae > Agapanthus > Agapanthus africanus. The sequence continues at coordinate 64,771,653 of JASDDO010000029.1, forward strand.
GATATTCTTGTTCTGCCGGTTTTAGGTGCACCGATTCATTTTTCGACATTGTAGGAGGTGTACCTCAATGTCCTTTGTTGCGATTTGCATTTGTGATCTGAGTATCACACTTATATCGCTTGGATTTGAGTTTTGATGACGAGTTTCCTGATATTGATTTCGTGCACCATGGTTGCACCTACTGGGTATTTACATTTTGCGCATAGTTGTCGCGCTTGATATATATTTTGTACACCGTTGTGTTGATTTGCGATTTGTGCATACTTATTGCATTGATGTCAATTTTATACCTTCGTAGCATGTGTTTATGATTTCGTGGATTTCATACGGATGATTTGATTTTTTGCACTCGGTATAGCTTATATGTGCTTGTAGTGCATTGATACGTATTTCGTGCACCACAGTTGCACCTGACTTCGTTTTGATGTCATTTGAGATATTTATTGTGATTTCATGCTTAGGGCATGCATATGATTTGATTTATGCTTTCGGCATAATTTTCATGCACTTTTAGTATTTTGATTTGCTTTTGTGTACGCTGATGCACATGGTTGTGAGATTATATACCACGGTATACCTGATTTGGATTTGGATTGGGAGGTGTGCTATACCGTCGATTTCGATTTTGATACTCGATATTGTTTTGTGCAGCTTGTGCACCCGATTGGATTTTTGTGCATATTAGATGCACCCGATATTGTTGTCGTGCACACCCGTTGCATTGGACAGATGCTTTTGTGCACACCCGTTGCACTTAGTTTTGCTTTGTGCATATAGTGGCACCTGTATTTGGGTTTGATTTCCATGCGCACCATACGCATGTGATTATTGGATACGCCTTTTAGGACTGATTTGCTTTCGAGCACTTTGTTTTCATGTTAGGCACTATATTGTGTAGTAGCCAAACAGGACTGATCCGAGGACAGTACCTGAGTACTTTGCATGCATTAAAAGTTTACCAAGAGGTTTTTAAAAAAGAGCTATAGTCTCGCTATAAGGGAAAACCTTTTGGGATATTTTGAAAAAAAAAGGGGGCGGAACGCATATTTAAGCAAAAACATATTTGGACATATACTATTATTTAAAAAATGAGAGTTCGTCACTTAGGCCATGAGTTACGCATCACATGGCGAGTTAGAAAAGATTTTTGCATGAGTTTTATTTAGTTCTTGAAAGTTTTCCAAAGATGCGTACTATACACGTATTATAGTATTTGACTAGTGTATATTGGATTTCAGTAGTAGATTTCGAGATCTGTATCTCTATTGTAACTCCGAGGATATGCGTGCAAACCCGATGATTTGCGTGACGCTTGACGGAGTTTGATTTTGAGTTTTGTACTCATTTTCATGTGCACTTGACGCGCTGTGTTATTTCTGCGTTTTCCATGATTTCGGAGCCCCGTTGTTTTGAGCTGATTATTGAAATATTTTAGAATTTGTGGGTTTAAATTTAAATTTGAGACCGAATTTATTTAAGGGGGGAAGATTGTAACATTTCAGAAAATATAAAATATTATTTTTGGAATTTAATAATAAAATAATATATTTCCCGAAAACTGCCGATTTGCGAAATTAGGGTTTTCGAAAAAGGGTATAAATATATACCAATAATTGTGAAATAATTGGAAATTAAAATGATTTATTCATCTAAAAATATATTTAAAGGATTTGGCATTTTAAAAATTTATTATATACAGTTTTGATAAAAACCCAATTAGTGCACTGCTAATCGCGATTAAGCCAAATCCGTGTTTCTACAGTTTTCATGGTTAGTGCACCATGACATATTACATGTTATTTCATTTGTATTGTTTTATAGGTATTATGTGATTTGGTTTTGAAATTTAAAAGAGAAAAGATAAAGGAATGGCAAAAGGGTAATTTAGTGAAAAAGGGTGACTTGGAAAGTGAGTGGGTGAGAATAAAAGTGAGAGAGGGGGGGCTGCCAACACATTCCCCATCATTTTCTTTTCTCTCCTTCATCTTCCTCAACCCCACTTCCCTCCACTTAAAGCCCTAAATCCATCTCCAAATAATCCACAAAACCCTAACCCCTTTCACAAAAATTAATCCCCACCCCTTCCACTACATATGGAACCAAGCAAAGTGGGATTTTGATGACAATGAGAAGCTAGGGTTTTCTTGAGTGGCCTTAATGAGGTATAACTTCTTCCCTTTAGATTATTTTTGTGAGATATCATGTTTTAGTTTCGTTTTGTGATGTCGCTAACCTGCTGTGACTCCGAGTGTTCACTGTAAAAATAAACAGTGTAGTAATATTGTAATTCTTACACTGAGTGTGCACTTGTGACCCCGACCCTACCTGATCGGGTTTGACCGGCGACAATGGGGGGATTTCCGGCAACCTCGGGTAAGTAGGGGGAGTTAGGGCTCGGTTTTGTAGGGTAGATACCTGAAGATATGTAGAAGTGTTTGGTCTTACTAGATTTTCCTGTAATGAATTTAGGTAAAATCTGGGAACATTGGTGAGTGTTTATATGACCTTGGTGACACGTTTCCTGACCTGAGCCATAGATTTGAACCCTATGCACGAACTCAGGAATTGTTCCGTAGCAGTTTTGTGACTTTTAGTGTGCCTACAGGGTACCTGGAGCAATCCATGGAAATTTTGAGAGTAGCAAACAATACTAGGGACCAAATTAAGTCACTAGGAGACCACTCTGACCTGATGAACCCAAACAAAGACCCATGGGCCGGCGGCCTCGGATTTTGGGTGGTAGTGGCCGGCCACTTGGTGAGGGTAGGGGTCTAGGTTGGTCCAGTAGGTCATATATACTATACACATCACCCTAGACTTGTTTGATTAGATTTATTTGACCTGAGTCAAAATCTGGAAGCATTTTAGTGGGATTTTAGCTATGTTTTCCGTATTTTGAAATGCTAAGTTTTGATATTTTAATTTGACATCGGTTTTTGGGTATTCGTACATCAACAACAAGGGTTGTTTGGTTGATTTTGTACGCGTAAGCTATAGGTTCTAACTTATGAGCAATGCGTGTGCCGTTTTAGTTTCCGGACATGATTTTTATAGCGTTGCGATTGTGTATTTTGTAGGGTTCCTAGGCTCTCTAACAAGGTTCTACAAGGCATCAACCATGCCAAAATCAAAATTTTCAAGTGCCAAACAACCCTAAGCAAGATCGTGGACTAGAGATTAGGAGAAAACTATGAGCAAGCAAACAACTTTACTTCTAAGAAAGCGGGAATACAACCTTTGTAGACCGGTCCTTCACTTCAATAGCTTCGTGTAGTAGTCCCCTTCACTGCGATCGCAAGCTCCGGACTCTAGAGAGGCTCCACGAAGAAACGAACATGCTTGCTTCGATGATTTCGAGGCCGAAGAAGATCTACGTCGGGGAGACACTAACTTAAGCTATTCCTTCACTTGGTCATGAAATTTGTGAAGAGAACACCCTATACTACATGGCAAGTAGTAGAGGATGAAGAAGTAGGAAGTGGGCTCAATTTAGAATTGATTTTCTCATACTTTTTCTCATGGCACCATTAGAGCTAGCAAGCTTTTCATGGAGGTTGATGAAGAAGAAGAAGAAGAAAGAATAATCATCATATGAATTAATTCCCTCAATAATGTAACCATGGGTGAGTTAAGCTATCATGCTTAATTCATGTAGAGAATTGACCAAGGTATTAGGTTCAGGGTTAGGTTAAAGAATATCAAGAGAAATGACAAAAGAGTGAACTTTGTCAAAGTTTCTCCAAGCTTCTTCAAGCTTGATAACTTTGACTAAGTTCAACTCTTTTGTTAAATCTTAAGATAAAACAATAACCCTAATTTTAAACCTAATCTTGGTACAAGTCTCATACACCCATCTTGTGTGTATCATCAAGTATATATGACACAAGCATATGTACATAAATATATATCACATATACACTTATGCACAAACTAGTGAGAAAATAAATCTTAAGTGAGCTAATACTAGTTAATGTAATGTAATATATCAAATATATAATTATACATTAAATTATTAAATCAACTCTTGATTTAATAATCCGGCTATAACCGACTAATATCAAAAGTAACAACTTATCGAATCAATACTTGATCCGATAACCCGGCTATATCGCATACAACCGATCAATATCACAAATCGCGAGAATAGAATATGGTATCTCATATCGTATCAATCTCGGTCCCGTGCATATCACATATGCGCTCCTACTCCGTTTCGCTTGAGCCAGGAAACCCCTGTGTAGGACTCTAAAGACTCGTCAATACGCCAGCAGTAGGTGATGATCATATCAAACACCAACAAGCCGCAAGCGGTCTGCTAAACATAACGGCCACCTGGGTATTTAGCGATCAGAAGATCAACAAGCAAGCCTGCTAGTACTCCTGCGAATCCAATCAGTAACACTACCGTACAGTCCGGTCTGTTCGTCTGATATGTCGCATATCTCGCCTAGGGGTGGTAAACGTCAGACCCCAGCAGCTTGATAAGTCATGCCAATGTAAGGACTATAACAAGCATGAAACTACTGATAACACTTACCAGTAAATCAGTGCAACCCTGGCCAGGGATTTCCAGTTATGGCCAGTCGAGCGTAGCGCAACATGAACCCCCAATAGCGGGAGAGATGAATCCCCTCCTATCGCTCATTGCATCCATGTGAATCGGGACTGTACCCAAAAACCGCCTGTTTGCACGACTCAGTAAAGCCGTGGTAGGGTGGAAATCAAAGCACAGTGGGAGACACACAAGACTCTATGACGATCTCGGGTCAACAGACTAAGCTGTACCAGTGTCACCAGAGAACTGCCATCTGACGTGAGGTATAATACCATCCGGGAGTTCTCGGCGAGTCCGTTCAGTGTCCCCAGTCTCCACTGAGCACCCGCATACCATCTCTGATATCAAACACAAATGGATATGGGATCATCCATCGCCCATCACATGGGTCGAGAAGATATACGATAGTCTACTCTGGAATATCGATGCCCCGTCTCGATATTCTCACGACTAGGAACATTGAAGGATGTACTCATGGACTACCCAGGCCCCACTAGTATGATCTGGATCATAGTCCTGTAAGTCGAGTATACATCCTAAGGGATTTATCAACATGTAATAGAGAGACAGTAAGTATACAGGTTAAGATAAAGAGCAACCAGATAGCATACAATCATGTCAAGCAAGAAAGTCCTACCTATATATGTCCCAGCATCCACTACAATAAACATCTCATGTACAGTAATGGCCTCTAGGGCATACATATAACTAACAATCTCCCACTTGCACTAGGGCCATCTGTAGCAGTGGTTGCAGTATCTCATACTCAACCATCCCATAAAAGTCTCTATCTGGGAAAAGGCCTTTGTGAGTGGATCCGCCGTGTTGTCCTCTTAGTCTACTCTCCTAACCTCGATCACCCTGGAGATCAACTATCTCCATGATCAGGTGATACTGCCTTGGAATATGTCTGGGTCACTGATGGGACCGAGGTTCCTGGGCCAAAGTCATAGTTCCATTGTCACACAATGGTAGGAACCTAGTTCAACTCATGAACTAATATACACCCAAACTTCCTCTTTGGTAGTATCTTTGATAGCGATGTCACCAGCCTTCATCGTCTAGTTTGCCACGGTATATAACTTGGAACTCTTCTAATATACCGTCCCTCCACTGAGGGTAAAGAGAATGCCTGTGACTGACATTCAGTCAACCTTAGCACCCTGGAAGATGTCCAGTGATTCTCCCCAGGATCGATTGATACCATCTCACTAAACGTAGTGAGAATCCTAATATCCATTTAGATCTATCTCATAGATATAAAACCTAGGATTTAGGAGGTATCACATAGATCCTATATGGAGAATCCTTGGGATAAGAGGAGATTGACCGTGCGTAGCATAGGAAACTCTTTTCCTATCAAGAGTATGTTGTCCACGTACAATACGAGGATGACCACCTTACTCTCCACTACCTTTTTGTATGTACAAGGTTCATCTACTATTTTGATGAAGTCAAACTCTTTGACTACCACATCAAAACGGATGTTCCAACTCCGCGATGCCTGCTTTATCACACAAAGCATCTTGCACACGTTTCCGCTGCTCCCACTGTTTACGAAGCGCTCTGGCTGTGTTCTTATAGACGTTCTCTTCTAAATCAGTATTTAGAAAAGCATTCATGACACCCAACCACCAGATATCGCAGTTATGGTATGCAGCAATGGCAAGTAGGATCCGGATGGACTTAAGCATAGCCACTGGAAAAGGTTTCATCATTATCGACACTTGGTCGATGACGAAAACCTTTAACAAGTCTAGCTTTGAAAGTCTCAACTTTTCCATATACACCAAGTAATCTTCTCAAGATATACTTGCTCCTGATGAGGATTTAACCCTTAAGATATAGCAACCAAAGTCCATACTCTGTTGGTGTACATGGATTCCATCTCAGATCGCTAAGCATCCAACCATTCTTACAGAGTCATCACTCTCGATGGCCTGCTCAAAACTAGTTGGGTTATCATCTCATGATGCAATCATTGCTCCCACTGTCATCGAGAAACCGAAGTATCTCTCAGGCGGATGAGGAACCCTGCTAGATCGGCGGAGAGGCTGAGGTTCGTCGGGGACTATTGAACCCTTTGGTTCTATCAAATCATCAGCTGTAGTTTGTATAGCTGGAACTCCTTTCAGTTGTACAGAACTGACCTTGCCTTGAGCTTGTCCGGATTTTGCTTTTGACATAGGCCGGACAACCCCCAATCTTAACTTGCTTAAGAGATGGGCTCTTCCCATACTATATCTCATATGGAGTGGTAGGTACTGATTTGATTCGAACCCAATTCAATAGGTATGCTGCTTCTTAAGTGCATAACCCCCAAAAGGAAATAGGTAACTCAGTAATACTCTTCATAGAGCACACCATATCTCATATGGTGCGATTGCTCCACCCCGATACACCTACGTGCTGTGGTGTATACAGAGAAGTAATGCTGAGAGAGAATCTCATTCTCGTTTGGAATAGTCCAGGAATTCCATGCACAAGTATTCTCCTCCCTGATCTCATCATAGGACATAATACTTCTACCGGGTTTTCGTTCTCTACTTCTTTCTTACATTCTTTGAATTTCTCAAAAGTTTCAGACATGTGTTTCAACAGGAACATGTGTTCGAATCTTGAGAGATTCTCATTGAATGTAAGGAAGTATAAAAAACTAATCCTGGCATCTGCAGACAGGGGACCTTCATACATCACTATGTATCAGTCCCAAGAATTCACAAACTCTTTCTCTGTTTCCAATAAACGGAGCTGTGGTCATCTTATCTCTGTGACATGACCGGCAAGTTTCACAAGATGTAAATTCAAACTAATTTAAATATGCATCTATATGTAACTTCAGCTAGTCGGGTCACATTGATATGACCTAGTCTACAATACCTTAAGAAGGATTCGTTCATTTCTGAACTCTTCCTCTCGTGTGTGTTCTGTATACTAAGAACTGTAGTTTGATTTAGAACGTCAATTCTTTTAGATAACGTGCCTGAACCGATCAACTCTTGATATAGGAAATGTTCAAAACATTATCCAACAATACAAAATTATATCCTTTCTTTACTAATAAAGAGACTGATATGATTTTGTATATCTGGTTCGGTATCTAATAACATTCGTTCAGAATCAATGTATTCTGGTAATACAGGGTGATAGTGACCAACAGACTTGGCTGCAACACTTGCACCGTTTTCTGTCTCATGAAACTTATCACCCGTTCTCAGTTCTCTACCTTTCTGTAGCCCATGTAACAGATTACATATGCGAGATCCTGATCCGGTATCTCATACCCAGGACGTAAAGGATATTGAGAAACAATTCTATGTAATAAACATACCCGAAAAAGATGCATCATCATGCACTTTCTTCGTTTGGGCGGCATGGGAAATCTGGTATTCCCCAATTTCCTGCTCGGTCTTATAACAATTATAAGTTGGAGCAGGACGAACGTTCCCCAGCTCAGTATAACAAGTGGGTTCGGTCAATACATCCATATTATTATCTTGATTAAGGCATGACATGGTCGCTACCTGGAGAGAGAGAGAAGAAAACACTCTGCGTGCGCTCTTGCAAGATTAGATTGGTAATATATTTTATCTAATTAGGATTGCTCCCACTGTTTTTATCAAATCTTCCTTCAAACCCTAAAAGGAAAGACTAGCCGGGATTAATTACACTCTACAAGTTCGCCAATCTTTCGTCCAGGCCCGTGCCGGTACTTTGAGGGAGGTTCCCCGTGCTTTCGCATGGACCTAATTAAAATAAACCTCGTTTTCCTAGCGGCGTAACCCCGTTGACACCTTTCTAGACAACTACTTGATCGGCTAATTGTAAAGTGCAAAACTCTCCCAGGAGTAACAATTACTCGCAGTGGGTATCGGGATCCAACTATCTCATAGAAGGTATGCAATCTCATTGCAAATTTCAACACTTGAAACTCCCGATAATGGTTTTTACCCCGAGCACTTATGACCTTAACTATGGTCAACAAATCATAAGCACTAGTCAAGTTCTACCCGTCATTTCGTGATTAATTAGACCCACCCACATGACCCTTAACTAAGGTCAACAAAGTCACGCGACTGTCCTAACTAATCGCATCATATGCGGTGTAGGAAGACATCACTTAGGTACCGTACACTTTGCCTTGACTATGGTCAACAAACCCAGCACGAATACTAAGTACTCTACTTCCTAAAATGACGGAAGGTTGCGGTTGGTTTTTAAGAAAACTATTAACGCTTTGAACTTGATCTCGTTGTGGAATCAAATGGTTTTAAATGGAGTGTTTTTGAGGCTTTTGCTAGTTTCGCTAAAGAGGTCAATCCCGGTGAAGGGATCTCGGCTCTTTCCTCGTCGAATGAGGTGTAGGATATTCACAATATCACTATGCAAAGCAAGAACTATAAAAGCAATCAAAAGACAAACCGAAGGTTGTAGCATCTGCTAGTTATTGCTAAAGAGGTCACTCCCGGTGAAGGGATCTCGGCTCTTTCCTTATCGAATAAGGTGCTGGATGTTCTACAAGGAACACCGCTATACAAAGCAACAACTAGAGCTACCTAATTTTTGAAATTCGATTCCACAACATCTTTTAGGTTTATTTTCTTTCATTAATCTCATTAATGAATGTCCCATCATTTAAATCCACCTAAACATCACAGATAAATACAACGTACGCTTATGCCATCCGCATTCGCCTCGATGTCCCGTCATGCACCGATAGGTTAGGTAACTAACGGCATAGCGGGGCAGGGCTAGCGCGGGTGTAAAACATAAGCAACGTCTATATAATATATCATATATACTATATACAGTATCTATCTGAACATATCACATAATCACATCATAGATAACGCAGCAGAAAATATCATATGAAATATTGGATATACTAGGATGTCCGTGTTTTATTCTGAGCCTATATAAAACACGGATTCCACGGTCGTGATGAATAGCCAATCCCACACCCCTAGACCCCTACGAGAGCGGCAAACAACCCTACCAATTCTAGAGTTAGGAGACCCGGACTCGACTCCTCGAGATGGTCTCCCACTGGACCCTAGAACCCGGTTACTTGTGCTCCCCTCCTTGGGTTTATCCTAATGCGAAAAAGTAAATAATATACAATGGTGACATCATCCTCAGCCCGGAAGTGCCCCAATAAAAGAATATTACATACAAGTTTTTACATGAATGAAAATGAAAAACACTCATCTCACATAAAAAAAACCCGGCTATTCAAAGACGACGATCCAATATAACATATCCAGCAACACATAACATCACATGTCATCAACGTAAGTAAATATGCGTATCCCAATTTTCGTTGATGTATAGCAACGAAACCAGCGATACTCCACATATTACACTTACGGTCGCAAAAAAGAAAGTGTAAAACTACAACTGTTGGAATCCGCAACCTCCTTAGACATTGCATGCCCAACCAAATGAATTCCTTAGACATCGCATGCCTAACAATTATAAACCCCGCATTTTAGTCTAATTATTGAAAACACTTTTCAATATCAAGTAGGGCAATTCAACAAGATTCCCGATATCCTGATCGAATGCTCGTCGCAAACTTTAGTAGACGGCCGCACCCCAAGATGCCGTCGACGAAGTGCACTAAGGCGGAACACCGCTGCCGCGAGCACCCGAACGGATGCTTTCGGCGACGGGGTTCTCCTACAGTCACTTGGTCGGGGCTATGGGGCGTGGCTATCTATTAAGTTTACCCGGCGAGTATCCGCGTACGCTACGTGATTGCGATGGACTTTTGATCACATCAAAATTCCGTGGCAACCAATCATCTGAGACTAAACTGCTATGTTTATAATATTCAAATCAGTTATCTCATAAATATTTGTGGATTCCAAATATTGTATCACATTCCAGATAAATAGACAATGTTAAACTTTCCGATCGAATGATCAAACACCCAAGATTTCCCAAATAGTTCTCAACACTTGAAATAAGTTTAAAAACATCCATTTCATGCCACAGTACCAACGGTCCAGCCGTAGAAGGGTCAAGCCAACGCCTCACATGTGGCAACGCCGTACTGCCCCAAACTCTAAGGTTCAAAAGGCAGTTCAAGACGGTCACATAATCGAGTTAAGGTTTGTTGTCTTCTATCTTCTAGAGGGTCCATTGCGTAACTTGCACGATTTAGACGTTCTTAAACTACGGAAAAATCCAACACTTGGAAATTTTCCGGCAGGGGAAAAGTGAGTTAGTGATATCCGGTCTAACTTTTTAACACATTCTAAAATTACCCGGAAAAACTTAAACGAAGTAAAATTATCCGATCGAATCAAAGAGTCCCTAATACAACCCAGAAAACTCAACTCTTGAGTAAGAATTAAAAATTCCCAAAAGAATCAGGAAACACCTACTGAGGTAACTGTAGAAAATTGAGTGCCTAATCTTCACATACTGCCGCGGAACCGACGCTAAAAGTAGGGTAAGGCCGCGGTTCCGCGACGCTACAGTGGAGTTAGGTTGTCGTTTTCTGCAGTTATCCTTAGAATTCCCTGCTCTATTTTCTGAGGATTTTTAATTCATAAAAAATCACAGTTTTGAAAAATTTCCATAGAAGGGTTTAATCGGGGTTATACGGGTTCGATCGGACTTTTAACTTCGTCTAGACTTCGCCTAAGGCTCTAGCTTGGCTCTGATACAACTGTAGGGTTCCTAGGCACTCTAACAAGGTTCTACAAGGCATCAACCATGCCAAAATCAAATTTTTCAAGTGCCGAACAACCCTAAGCAAGATCATGGACTAGAGATTAGGAGAAAACTATGAGCAAGTAAACAACTTTACTTCTAAGAGAGTGGGAATACAACCTTTGTAGACCGGTCCTTTACTTCAATAGCTCTGTGTAGTAGTCCCCTTCGCTACGATCGCAAGCTCCGAACTCTAGAGAGGCTCCACGAAGAAATGAACAAGCTTGCTTCGATGATTTCGAGGCCGAAGATGATCTACGTCGGGGAGACACTAACTCAAGCTATTCCTTCACTTGGTCATGAACTTTGTGAAGAGAACACCCTATACTACATGGCAAGTAGTAGAGGATGAAGAAGTAGGAAGTGGGCTCACTTTAGAATTGATTTTCTCAAACTTTTTCTCATGGCACCATTAGAGCTAGCAAGCTTTTCATGGAGCTTGATGAAAATGAAGAAGAAGAAAGAATAATCATCATATGAATTAATTCCCTCAATAATGTAACCATGGGTGAGTTAAGCTATCATGCTTAACTCATGTAGAGAATTGACCAAGGTATTAGGTTAAAGGTTAGGTTAAAGAATATCAAGAGAAATGACAAAAGAGTGGACTTTGTCAAAGTTTCTCCAAGCTTCTTCAAGCTTGATAACTTTGACTAAGTTCAACTCTTTTGTTAAATCTTAAGATAAAACAATAACCTTAATCTTAAACCTAATCTTGGTACAAGTCTCATACACCCATCTTGTGTGTATCATCAAGTATGACACAAACATATATACACAAATATATATCACATATACACTTATGCACAAACTAGTGAGAAAATAAATCTTAAGTGAGCTAATACTAGTTAATGTAATGTAATATATCAAATATATAATTATACATTAAATTATTAAATCAACTCTTGATTAAATAATCCAGCTATAACCGACTAATATCAAAAGTAATAACTTATCGAATCAACACTTGATCCGATAACCCGGCTATATCGCATACAACCGATCAATGTCACAAATCGTGAGAATAGAATACGGTATCCCATATCGTATCAATCTCAGTCCCGCACATATCACATATGCGCTCCTACACCGTTTCGCAAGAGCCAGGAAACCCCTGTGTAGGACTCTAAAGACTCGTCAATACGCCGGCAGTAGGTGATGATCATATCAAACACCCACAAGCCGCAAGCGGTCTGCTAAACGTAACGGCCACCCGGGTATTGAGCGATCAGAAGATCAACAAGAAAGCCTGCTAGTACTCCTGCGAATCCAATCAGTAACACTACCGTACAATCCGGTCTGTTCGTCTGATATGTCGCATATCTCGCTTAGGGGTGGTAAACGTCCGACCCCAGCAGCTTGATAAGTCATGTCGATGTAAGGTCCATAACAAGCATGAAACTACTGATAACACTTCCTAGTAAATCAGTGCAACCCTAGCCAGGGATTTCCAGTTATGGCCAGTCGAGCATAGCGCAACATCAACCCCCAATACCGGGAGAGACGAATCCCCTGCTATCGCTCATTGCATCCATGTGAATCGGGACTGTACCCAAAAACCACCTGTTTGCACGACTCAGTAGAGCCGGGGTAGGGTGGAAATCGAAGCACAGAGGGAGACACATAAGACTCTATGACGATCTCGGGTCAACACACTAAGTTGTACCAGTGTCACCAGAGAACTGCCATCTGACGTGAGGTATAATACCATCCGGGAGTTCTCGGCGAGTCCGTTCAGTGTTCCCAGTCTCCACTGAGCACCCGCATAACATCTCTGATGACAAACACCAATGGATATGGGATCATCCATCGCCCATCACATGGGTCGAGATGATATACGCTAGTCTACTCTGGAATATCGATGCCTCGTCTCGATATTCCCACGACTAGGAACATTGAAAGATGTACTCATGGACTACCCAGGCCCCACTAGTATGATCTGCATCATAGTCCTGCAAGTCGAGTACACATCCTAAGGGCTTTATCAACATGTAATAGAGAGACAGTAAGTATACATGTTAAGATAAAGAGCAACCAGATAGCGTACTATCATATCGAGCAAGAAAGTCCTACCTATATATGTCCCAGCATCCACTACAATATACATCTCATGTATAGTATTGGCCTCTAGGGCATACATATAACTAACATATTGTTCTAAGTACCATCACGTGGAATTCGAGACGACGGAGCGTGGCGTCATCGACTTCGGCAAATAAGAACCAAGGTGAGTAGATCTATATCTACGGGGGAAGTCGGGTGGATGGCGTATAGCACCCCTGCAAAGTTTTGGTGGAAACCGATTTGTAGCATATGGTTAAGAAAACCTAGATTAGGAAACTAGGGTTAGAGTTAAAAGATTGTTAGTGAAACCATATTAGAAACTAAGGATAGTTAGGAGTGATACGATACGACTAGTATATGATGACGGAACTTGAGGATAATATTTGACGATATTGCCGTTTAGGGTACTATAGGACTAGATAGTCGACGCAGATGTGTCATCCGAACCATACATAATTCTAAACTGAGGAATCGTATGCATCTTTTAAACAGTTACCTTGAGAGACGTTACGGATTTTCAAATGATATCTTGTCTTTAAAAACACCGTATCCCCTACTTTCAAAACTACGATTCGCATCTTTCGAAAACCGTCGTATGGTTCGGGTGTGTAGGTTAGATTAGATACTTATACTTATAGTAGAGATAGAATGTTTATGTAAACTCGACTTGATGTGAGGTTTAAATGCGACGAAAGAATATACGACGGATATGATGATATGTTGGTATACGGATGCGAGTCAATCGAGATGATTTATACCCTACCAGTCCCCTGATATGAGATTATTGCGGATGCGACCTGGGACATAGGTATATAGAGATATTTATATATGTTGTGAATCGTGAGTGATAGCCGTACGAGACGTTAGGTCCGTACCCTCCTCGTCTAATAGGATGATAGGATCCCTGATAGCTTAATGCCGCCGTACAATGATTTTCCGTACGTGATGACTTGGACATGAGGTTTGATCCATACCCTTGACTAGAGGATGCCGTACGATGGATTATACCGTACATGACTTTGTGTGGCTAGATGCCGATTGATAGATTCACCGACTCAGACGTATGATAGTTACATATACCTTATAGCTTTTAGCTTATGATTTACCTTATGCTAAATTCATGATATTATTATTGCATTGTATATACCTGTGTTAGTACACTTACACCATTATCGATGATGCGTATGTTACACGTACACAGATTTGCCGGCTCACACACTTCATCATAGATAATTGACATGTCACTACACAGTAGGATTGCTGCATCATGATATGACTCTTTGCATAATTTACTTACTATAGTTACCTGTGCACTTTTATACGATGTTGCATTTGACTTTGGAGATATTAGGAACCGCAAGACATGTTTTCAAAACTGGAATTATTTAAAGGAGCAGTTTTCCCTTAATATGATATATCACTGTTCCTTGTTGCATGATATACGGATATGCTTACATTTCCATCATATGTCGCATACTTCATGCTTTATGATTTTACGCATTGAGATGTGATGTTTTCATGAGATTTCTGGATTTGAGAACCGTGGTCATTTTAAAAGAATGTATGTATTGTTTTAAAAACCCGGATTTTCTTGATATCATATTTCAGTGCGTCCACCATGTGTTTTCTCGGTTCTGAGAGTGGCATGTGAAACCCGATTCGAGGAGCCGTAGGCACCGTCTGCGGATACATGGTGGACCCGGTGAGGTACCCCCGGGTAAGAAGACTCGTATATGTTAGACGGTGAGCCTGGCAGGGGAGCACTACCTACCGGTGATAATATTTGGACTCGGCGGTTATCCAGAGGATACCGACTGGAGTAGCGAGATGGATATGAGGGCTGACCAGGGTGTGCGGCGCCTGAGGGCCGATCTGAGGATACGGCGCCTGAGATATATGAGGATTTACGTGCCGATGATGGGCACGGTTTTCATGATGTTTACGAGTGTCGATGCTGGGCACTCAGGTTCCATGATTTTGATGTGTCGTGAGGGACACCGTTGATTTATATCCTCATACTTTCATGCACGCTCTTTTATGATATTTACGTGCATACAGACATTGATTATATGGGTGGACGAAATCCACATGCATACATACATTGATTATATGTGTGAACGAGATCCGCATGCATACATGCATTTATATTACCGTTGGATGTTATCCGCATGCTTATAGGCATTGACTACCTTGTTGGCACATATACGACCCGGTCACCCTAGATATCATAGTATTACCTTTTTGATATAGTTGACCTAGGAGTCGTTGTTTATTCGATTTCTATCTATTGATATTTTTCTACTCACGAGTTGGCAACTCACCCCCGTTGTGCCACAGTTCTTGCAGGTTAACCGCTTGTATCAGAAGCGGCTTCGCTGGCACACAGTTGCATTTAGGTGTTTTGCTTTGGTAGGTGGGACCTCTATTGTACCCACTCTTGTATTTATATTTCATATTGTATCTAGTTAACTCCACCAATCAAAATTAGTAAATTGTATAAGTAATGAGACTTAGTGAGACTAGTAGTTGCGAGATTTGAGCGATGGGTTTTATATTCGCTTTTGGGGTTATGTCTTGCTTATTTCTTTATCTTTTGTGGTGATCTTCGCCGTTGGGTGTCGTATACTGATAATTACTGTTTTGCGTGGTTGTGATCCGCCGATTGGCGAAGAGCTAGCTCCTGCTTGGAGATGCCTTTATTATCTTCATGTATTTGTGGTTTTGGATCGAAAAATACAAAGGAGGTGCTGCCCAAATTTTTAAAAGTCGAAACACATTTTCAAACTAACAAATTTCACTTGCATTTTCATGCCTCTTTTCTATGCATTAAGAAAACTAGATTACATTTTACCTTTATTTCAAAACTTCACCCTCTTTGTTTTCTTAAAAAGGTTTAGATTTCTGGGTTTCAGCTTACTTGAATTACGTTACGCCTTTAGACGTTGCGTGATTTAAGTGCTAGTCACGAGCTAATATTTCGGGTCGTGACAGCATCCATATCATTTATTATATATGTAGCTGCATCTACAGATCACATTAATTCATATTACTGTTACATTAGCAACCCATGCTTGATAATGTGCATCCTACGTAGTCATGGAGCTGTAGATGTAACCCTTGATAGATATTTGTGCATCCATACAATTAATCATATATCTAGTTAGATGCCATGTCACATTATTTCATATTACTGTTACATTAGTACCCCATGCTTGATAATGTGCATCCTACATAGTCATGATGTAACCCCTGATAGATAATTATGCATCCATACTTTTACCGTACATCCGTACTTTTACCCTGATTCAATACTTGCTATATTTTACTGTTGGGTGCCCATTTGATACACTGTGCACTACTTGACATGACCCGATACACCACTACTTGACATGTTACCTGATCCTGTTTCTAATGCCGACAATCCTGACATGTTGTCCCGATGGACATATCCTGTTGTCTGTATAGATAAACTTGTACCTGCTTGATCCTGTGTTGGCATTACCTCCAGATTTATCAATACCTGACATGAACACATAACCTTGGGGGTAAGGGGAAATCAATGATGAAACCTGACTTGTAACTCAATAGTTCGACGCTTATACTGATCAGTTTTACGGGCTAGGCCAGCCCCGGAATGATGATGCTGACATCATTCGTCTGTACATGTTACCTGTTTACTGCCTAGCGGCACGTCTCGGATTCAGCCCGAGAGTCTTGACCGTGGTCCTGGGCATGCACGGGATACTATTGAGTTACATCGAAGATTCATTAAATTGATTTCACAAACTTAGGAGTAGTTAACCCAGTAGCACAGTTTAGTTTTATCACTGCACGCCACATATACTGATACACTTCACTATTCCTTATTCGTGTTACTGTTATACTTTTATTACTGTTTATATTGTTGTTGATATTATGACGCACTGACGTATGGGTTTTGCGTGGTCCAGATCTTCTATTTCTCCCGCAGACCGACGAGGAGTACTTCAGTCGATAGGCCGAGCAGAGAGGAGCCTGTTAGTATTTTAGTTTAGTTTTCTTTCAGCATTTTCATTTCCTGATGTGAGCCCATATTTGGGACGTACTTTCCAGATTGTTTTGTTTATTGGATTTATTGATTCCGCATATTATTTCTTGACTCGTATATTCTGGCATATGGACATGTACTAGATAGTTTATTTTATTTTCTTGTTCTTGATATCTTATAGACAGCCGTAATGTGACTGTGGAAGGACGTTTCCTAGCCACATATAGCATGGTTGGCTTTGTCACGTGCCGATCTTAACGCACTCTAGGAAGCAGGGCGTGACAGTGTGGGATTCTAAAGACTCGACAGTATACTGGCAGTTAGTTTAACCACAAGCCCATCAACGGCACTAGCTGTGTGTAACGGCTACCCAGGTACATGTCAAAATGGTGGCCGACAAGCGAACTCATCCCAACCCCAACGAGCCTGTAAGCAACACTTACCGTACAATCTGGTCTCTTCATCTGATATGTCGCATATGAAGTCTAGGGGTGGTAAACGTCAGACCCCAGTAACTTGATAAGTCATGCCGATGTATGGCTCATAACAGTTCGAGAAACTACTGATAAGTCTTATCAGTAAATCTCAGCACCCCTGGCCAGGGATTTGCAGTTATAGCCAATCGAACATAGCGCAACATCAACTCCCTATACCGGGAAAGAAGAAACCCCTCCCATCGCTCACCGCCTCCATGTAATTCGGGACTGTACCGAAAATCAACCTATTTGCACGACTCTGATGAGCCGTGGTAGGGAGAAAATCAAAGCACAGTGGAAACCACACAAGACACTATGACGATCTTGGGTCTACAGACTAACCTGTACAAGTGTCACCGGAGAACTGCTATCTGAAGATAGGTGATTGAAAAGATTTCCGTTGTGTATGTAGAAAATAGAATAGAAATTCACAACCAAAAATTATTTGACCGCAATCAACTACGGTGTCGGATGTAGATTGTAAGTGAGTGCGGATCGTCCACAGGGACAGTGTAATATTTCGTCTTTCGAATTTAGATGAGTTGAAACTTTAAGGAAAAGAAAACAAACAATTCATGATTTAAATTTTGTATTTCAAGAAAAAGAAAATATCTAGATCTAAGAAAGCATTAAAAGATAGAATCAAGAATTGATCGTTTGATGATTTTTCCAAACCAAATATCAAGAATCGAAATGAGGATCGTAGGGATCGATCGGATCTATAGACGTGATGTAATCTTACAATTACGTATTCTTATCCTTCGATGAATTGATACTAGATCGATGGTGATCGATGAGAATTAGAGACTTCTTGTGAAACTAGGGTTTCATCTTATCTCTTGTTCTTTCATTGATATCATTCATATTCTAGCATCTAGTAAATTCAAGAAACGATCGTAGATCCCTAATTTCGAGCGATCACAATCAAGAAAGCCTCGCTACGAAACTAGGTCATCGATTCTTGAACTTGCTAGGGTTTACAAAACTCGTAGGACTTAAAAATCGTATTAAGATTTGTTACATCATCATTCTACAATCGTCTCGACTCCTTTACGAGCGGAGTTTTACTCAAACATCACAACAAGAACAACAATTACAAATTGAGATCTAATCATGATGCAAGAATTAAAAGAAAGCAAGATTAAAGAATTTCACCTTTTATTTATATCAACAATTTCATTACATTCGCTCAAGAACTACAAGAGGAAGAATTCGATCGTCGACTTGGCTTCGCTCGTCTCCGTGGATCGCGGATCGGCTTGGATCACTTGCCCGATTGAAGATCGGCTCGGCTCCTAAAAGGTTGAAGGCTTCTCGCTTGATTTGGTACTCAAGATCTTGGATTTGGAGTGGAATTAGGGTTAGGGTTTCGCACAAGCCTTGTCACTAGACTTGTGGAAGAAGATGGTGTAGAATGAACCAATGATTATTGATTAGCCTTTAACCCTAGGTCTAGGTTCCTATTTATAGATAACTAACCCTAGATCTAGGATTTCAAATTCCAAGTTTCCCTCCAAAAGGTTGTTGAAGAAATTCAAATTTCCCTCCAAAAGTTAGTTAGGGGAGAAGCTTCTAGATATGATTAGTTAGGAGGGAGCTTCTAGAAGAGGATTAATTAGGAGCTTAATTTAGGATTAGCCTTCCTTAATTTTCTTTGCTGATCTGGCAGTAGCTTCTGGAGAATTATAGAATTTGACATATCAGAAAGCACTGTGGGCCCAGAGAAATAGATTCTGCACTGAAAATGAGTTGCTGACGTGGCATAGGAGGCGCGGAACCGCGGCGCAAGCCATCTCCTGCCGCGGTTCCGCGGCTGACTTGGAACTTTGAGGCTTGTGCTTTCTGTTCTGGTCTTGGGCTGTTATATGAGCTTTTATAATATATGTGGAATTGTATAATTCCTTCTTAATTGCTACCAGATCTGAAATGATTGAATTTGCGTAATGTTGATCAGCTCTTTGGTTTCTCTTCCGTATTTCCTGCACATACTCAAGACAAGTGTTGCGCAAATACAGAAATGATGCGATGCCATGAAATGCGGTTAATTTCCTTTAAAGTGTCGGTTTAAAAGTCTAACACATGCAATCTCATATTTTGTGTCAGATTTGCTAATATGTAGAATATGAATGCCGAACACTTCTAAATGTATGCAAATGTTAGGGAAATTGCCGGCTAAAATATACAATATTTTCGACTGATCAAATACCCCCAAACTTAATTTCGATCGTCTCGAGCGAATGTTTTATTAAAAAGAGAAGGAGAAAATAAAGAAAGAGAAAAACTAACTAGCACACTTTCGTAGGCAACACGATTGCACTGAGCACGTGCAACAAGCCTTTAAACCTCTAGGTGTCCCTAGTAGGAGGAGTATTGTCTCCTGAGGGTTTTCAGCGGATTGCACCCACAAAATCTAATAATAAAAGGAAGATCATGAATATTACATTTAAAGACAAGAATTGTAAAAGAAAATCTTTGAAAATTAGGGTTTCCAACTAAGCTAGCTTTTCGGTTGTCATGAGCCCTATCTTAATGGCCATGAAAAGATGTTAGAAATCACGTCCTCCCTCAATAAAACATCATCTTATTCTTCATTCCTATCTGTATTCCAAACATCGATCATATAACCCTGCGTGTGTGTAAAGACATCCCTACACCCGGAGAATTCAATTCAAGCTATCATACTCTTGCCCATCAACCTCAGTACTCTTTTTTTTTTTTCGATGAGCTCACATACTTTCATGCGACCGTTAATACTTCTTGAGGTACTAACCGACCGATTACTCATGTGCTTGCTTATTTGGTGTATTTTCCTAGTCTTGCACCACCTTAGGTATAGCAGTGACTCCCAGACCAGTTGGCCTTAGGGCACTAGATGAAGAAGCACCCTCGCTATATATTTTTTTATTTCCCTCGGTGATAACAAAACCAGTGTCCATTTTTCTCACCATATATATTTTTTTTCATACTTTTGGCTTTAAGCCAAGAGCATTTCAAGGTATCCTCTACTATCCCAGGCTTCAAGACGTGTGTAAGTGCGAATAGCAGGGCAGCAACGTTCAAAATGTTTAGCTTCCAGAATAGAAACTATTTTTCAGACTTATTTTTATCCTCAGATTAGTGACGTCCTTCATCTTACTAACCCTTGGGACAACGGCTCATAACTACTTATTACTAGTTCGTATAAGAAAACTTCTAATTTTCTTGGTTTTCTTAAATTTTTCTAATCTCATAGATGTAATTGTTCACTATCTAAACTTTTATTTTCTTATTTATGTACAAAAATATTTTTATCTTTTTGAAAATTTTAAATTTTTATAGGTTTTCAAAAAAAATGTTTTGTGCTTATGCAAATGATATGCAAATGATGCGAAAATAAGCACAAACCTCCCCCAAACTTGTTTTCAACAGTGTCCTCACTGTTGCCTTCTGTTAAATCTCGAAAAACCTGTAAGCTTGGGAGGAATTTATTAGTGGGGGCAAAATATTTAAGTGAAGATCCTCCCCCAAACTTATTTTTGGCTCAAAATTTTGTAAAATTTTCTTTTCAGGAGCCCGATCATATACCCCCCCAAACTTATGCAATGTTAATCTTTCAAAATCACAAGTGGGGGTCAAAAATCATAGGTCGATGCCAAGCTTTGCAAAGACCAAATGTTAACACCAACCATTCAAAAATTTTATCAATGCAGTGCTCTGGTTGGTGGAAGAAGAAGAAGTGGGGAAAGGTTAAGTGGTGGAAGAGAGTGTGTGTGCGTCTCATATTGGAGAGACGATGCAGTGTATGTGATGGATTACTCGCATTGTTCTTACAGTTCAAAAGAAGGGGTGGAGGTTCAATTTCATTGATTGGGAGATGATTCATCTCAACACCCGTGTCATTCAAAAATGCGAGTTCATCAGCGAAGATCTCCTCAAAAGTTCCATCTATACCCCGGTGAATAATGTCATCACAAAGTGCGGGGTGATCTTCAGACTCTAAGAACAGTTCATAATCAGTGTTATTTGTTGACCCGGACATCTCGGTGGAAGAGTCCATATGTGTATGATACATAGTTGGGTCAAACAATAACGTATGAAAAGAGTCAAGATCAGTATCAGGAGGATCATCAAATTCGCTGCTGTCAACATCCATTAAGTCGACAGAACATACCTGAGCAATAGGTTCGGAGGGTACACTTCCCAACTTGTAAATGTTCAGCTCTATTGACCTATTCCCGAAAGATAGGGTCATAGAACCGTTACGACAGTTGATTATTGCATTGGAAGTGGCCAAAAAGGGGCGACCTAAAATCACCGGAATTTGATTCCGTGGGTTCACTACAGGTTTTGTATCAATTACAATAAAATCTACCGGGAATATAAATTCTCCGATTTTTATTAACACATCCTCCAGTTCACCCCTAGGTTTGGTGATTGATCGGTCAGCCATCTGGAGAGTGCAATTGGTTGGCTTCAACTCTCCGATCCCTAATTGCTCATAGACTGAGTAAGGAAGCAAGTTAACACTAGCGCCAAGGTCTAGTAGAGCACGGTTAATGTGTTTTTCCCCAATAGAAACGGAAATAGTAGGATATCCTGGATCCTTACGTTTCCTCGGTAATTGTTGGGGGAAAGCCGTGTCTATTGTTTTTTCCATAAAAATCTTCTTGGGCACTGGATTCTTCCTCTTCCTAGTGCACAAGTTCTTAAGAGTTTTTGCATAAGACGGAACTTGTTGGATGGCATCTAGGAGAGGGATGTTGGTGTTTACTTGCTTAAAAATGTTCATGATCTTCTCCATATGTGGACTCGGTGTGTTAGCCCTTAACCGATTAGGATAAGGTGCTTTAGCAATAAGTGCTGGGTCCATCATAGGAGAAGGAAGTGTTTGTGGAATCGATCCCAAAATAGAAGTGGGGATCGTCCGTGGAGGAGTAAAAGAGGTGGGCTGTAGTGGCGAGCCTTTTGGGAAATGGAGAATAGGCTCGGAAGAAGATGGTAGGTAAGAAGAACTGGGGTAAGAAGTGTGTGTGTGAGGAAAGGTCTCAGCCGGGGTGTTATTGATTGATTTATCAATATCATCAAACTCTTCCCCAACGTGAGTGTCAAGCACTCTTCCAGATCTCAACGTGATCTCATCCACATGATGTGAATAGCTAGGATTAGGTAAAGGTTAAGCTGGAAGTTTCCCTTTCTCTCTTGCACTCATTTCGGCTTTTAGTTGTGCAATTTGTTCTTCCATCGATTTGATATTATCATTTTGAGAGATAATGATCTTCATCATATTCTCGACGGAAGATTGCAAACTTGCCATCCCTTGGATGGATTGTTTCATGAAAGTATCCAAGGTTTGTGCTAGTGCAGAGGTGTTATCTGTACCGGTCAATTGCAAAGGACTAGACGGTGCAAAAGTGTTGGCCGGATTTTGAAAGTTTTGTACTTGGAAGGGGTGCTGACTTAATTGAAGTGGTGGCTGCTGTTGTGGTGGAGGGGCCCCTTGGAAATTGTTTTGGTTTGGAACCGTGTTTTGAAATTGGGATTGGTTCCAATCAAAGTTAGGGTGATTCCTCCACCCCTGATCATATGTGGAGGAAGATGGATTGTTTCTAGGTCTTTGAAATGCGACATTTGTATGCTCAGGACCTTGAAATGGACATTCTTCCGTCAATTGAGACGGATCAGAACAGCATCCACATACAGTTTTGGAGAGTGATATTTGACTTAGGGCGGCTAAAAATTTGTTTTCCATAGTCTCAAGTTTCTTTTGCATAGCTGAAATGTCAGCTCTAACTGCTATGGAAATATCATTGTCATCCCTAGATAATTGACTCACACCCTCCCACTGTAAAGATTTTTCAGCGAAATCTTCTAGAAATTTCCAGGCTTCCCCATCATCTTTGGTCATAAAGTTGCCTTGACACATGGATTCAAGGGTCTGTCTTGTGTAAGGAGTAATGCCCTCATAAATGATTCGGCATAATTCCCATCTCGGGATGCCGTGATGTGGACATTGGATTAACAAATCCTTGAAACGGTCAAGACATTTTGAAAATGTTTCATTTGAAAGCTGGGTGAATTGATAGATTTCGCTACGGACTCGAGCTGTTTTGTGATGTGGGTAGAATTTCTTAAGGAATGCTTTGACGAATTCGTCCCAATTTGAAATGGAATGTGCGGTAGTGTTATATAGCCACTTCTCGGCTAAATCGCACAAAGTGAATGGAAGAAGACGAAGACGTAAAGCATCCACAGACAACTGTGAAGTACCCATCATTGCGCATACATTTTCAAATTTCGTGATAAACACGTATGCGTCTTCAGACTCGAGACTGTGAAATTTTGGTAGAAGGTTGATGTATTGGGGTTTTATTTGAAAATTTTCCCCGTTGGCTGGTGGAATGGAAATACAGGTGGAAAGTGGGCCTCGTGTAGGATAGCATCTTTCTTGGAGAGAGATGCGAGGTGGAATCTGCGCACCAACGGATGGCGGCAGAGTAGTGGAAAAGAAGTTCGATGGAGGTGGATCCATCGAAGTGGGTGTGGTGGTGGGTAAAAGAAAAGGTAAATGTAGAAATACCGACTTTGGGTCGATGAGGGAAACGCGGACTTAACGGGCACTAGAAACCCGTGTCCAGCCTATCTTGCACTAAAAAGGGTTAGTACAAGTGGCAGCGTGATTTTATAATTAGGGGAAAGAATGAATGTGATTGGTGTTTGTTTTGAAAAGAATACGGATTTTAAAAAAAATGATGCAACACAACAAATGCAACACACAAAAAACCTAGAATCTAATGGTCACCTAGGTCTGGCTCTAGACCGCTCCTAACTGCCAAAAGACAAGTCGCAGGATAAATCCTCCACTGCCTCTTTGTCCCCCTGTGGCCGGATAAGTGCCAGGTAAGTGGGAAGGAACCACCACTACAGTGGGCCTAATTAATAACCACTAGCCTTAGACACACTCGCCTTAGGCACCACAAGAAAACGCGGATAAGCAATGAATTACCCACGGCCTTCTCTTGTCCTAATTGAGCGCGACGGTCCTTAGAGTCATCTCTAGATTTCTTTTAATTAATGAGGGTCAATGCGGATGCAAGTTTTGCGATTTTCGGGGCCTAGGAAGGGTAATGAAATCCCCACCTAATTTGGATTTGGTCGTGCCCCTTAATTTCCGTATTAATATGCAAACAACCAAGAATCAAAAACACGCACAAATTTTATTTTGCTTTTGCGCGCAGCGATTTATTTGCAAAGAAACCTGCAGTAAAATTGTTATTGGAGCAGACAGAGGAGAAGATAAGAAAGTGAGAAAGTTACAGAGCAAAATTGATGCAGAGAGGAGCTAGGGTTGCCGCGGATCAGCCGCAGAAGAGGGGTTCTTGCCGCGGAAACGCGCCTTCAGGTATTGTTCACTCTACCAATTTTTAACAGTAGCTTTCTGTTGAGCTCTACAGCTCTCTGGAATTTTCAGAAAAATTTTTCTCCAGCTCCAATGATTCCAGATTTTCTCGCAACAAATCACAACACACGTATTAGTGTTTGCACGAATTTAGATCTAAAAAAAAATATGATGGAATAAATTGTTCAACTCAAATTTCAAAATACGAACTATTAGCGCACTATCCCCGGCAACGGCGCCATTTGATTGTTTTAATTTTCTTGATTGGATGTAAAAGTATCAATTCAAATGATCCCCGGCAACGGCGCCATTTGATTGAAAAGATTTCCGTTGTGTATGTAGAAAATAGAATAGAAATTCACAACCAAAAATTATTTGACCGCAATCAACTACGGTGTCGGATGTAGATTGTAAGTGAGTGCGGATCGTCCACAGGGACAGTGTAATATTTCGTCTTTTGAATTTAGATGAGTTGAAACTTTAAGGAAAAGAAAACAAACAATTCATGATTTAAATTTTGTATTTCAAGAAAAAGAAAATATCTAGATCTAAGAAAGCATTAAAAGATAGAATCAAGAATTGATCGTTTGATAATTTTTCCAAACCAAATATCAAGAATCGAAATGAGGCTCGTAGGAATCGATCGGATCTATAGACGTGATGTAATCTTACAATTACGTATTCTTATCCTTCGATGAATTGATACTAGATCGATGGTGATCGATGAGAATTAGAGACTTCTTGTGAAACTAGGGTTTCATCTTATCTCTTGTTCTTTCATTGATATCATTCATATTCTAGCCTCTAGTAAATTCAAGAAACGATCGTAGATCCCTAATTTCGAGCGATCACAATTAAGAAAGCATCGCT
Source organism: Agapanthus africanus (assembly GCA_030015575.1). NCBI lineage: Eukaryota > Viridiplantae > Streptophyta > Magnoliopsida > Asparagales > Amaryllidaceae > Agapanthus > Agapanthus africanus. The sequence goes on from JASDDO010000029.1 coordinate 64,797,740, forward strand.
ACGAAATTAGGTCATCGATTCTTGAACTTGCTAGGGTTTACAAAACTCGTAGGACTTAAAAATCGTATTAAGATTTGTTACATCATCATTCTACAATCGTCTCGACTCCTTTACGAGCGGAGTTTTACTCAAACATCACAACAAGAACAACAATTACAAATTGAGATCTAATCATGATGCAAGAATTAAAAGAAAGCAAGATTAAAGAATTTCACCTTTTATTTATATCAACAATTTCATTACATTCGCTCAAGAACTACAAGAGGAAGAATTCGATCGTCGACTTGGCTTCGCTCGTCTCCGTGGATCGCGGATCGGCTTGGATCACTTGCCCGATTGAAGATCGGCTCGGCTCCTAAAAGGTTGAAGGCTTCTCGCTTGATTTGGTACTCAAGATCTTGGATTTGGAGTGGAATTAGGGTTAGGGTTTCGCACAAGCCTTGTCACTAGACTTGTGGAAGAAGATGGTGTAGAATGAACCAATGATTATTGATTAGCCTTTAACCCTAGGTCTAGGTTCCTATTTATAGATAACTAACCCTAGATCTAGGATTTCAAATTCCAAGTTTCCCTCCAAAAGGTTGTTGAAGAAATTCAAATTTCCCTCCAAAAGTTAGTTAGGGGAGAAGCTTCTAGATATGATTAGTTAGGAGGGAGCTTCTAGAAGAGGATTAATTAGGAGCTTAATTTAGGATTAGCCTTCCTTAATTTTCTTTGCTGATCTGGCAGTAGCTTCTGGAGAATTATAGAATTTGACATATCAGAAAGCACTGTGGGCCCAGAGAAATAGATTCTGCACTGAAAATGAGTTGCTGACGTGGCATAGGAGGCGCGGAACCGCGGCGCAAGCCATCTCCTGCCGCGGTTCCGCGGCTGACTTGGAACTTTGAGGCTTGTGCTTTCTGTTCTGGTCTTGGGCTGTTATATGAGCTTTTATAATATATGTGGAATTGTATAATTCCTTCTTAATTGCTACCAGATCTGAAATGATTGAATTTGCGTAATGTTGATCAGCTCTTTGGTTTCTCTTCCGTATTTCCTGCACATACTCAAGACAAGTGTTGCGCAAATACAGAAATGATGCGATACCATGAAATGCGGTTAATTTCCTTTAAAGTGTCGGTTTAAAAGTCTAACACATGCAATCTCATATTTTGTGACAGATTTGCTAATATGTAGAATATGAATGCCGAACACTTCTAAATGTATGCAAATGTTAGGGAAATTGCCGGCTAAAATATACAATATTTTCGACTGATCAATAGGTATATATACCATCTAAGAGTTCTCGGCGAGTCTTGTTCGGTGTACGCATTCTCTAATGAGCACCTGTGTACAATCTTTGATGTCAAACACCAATGGTTGTGGGATCAACCATCACCCCCAGGGTCAAGAAACATACACACAAGTATGATCTACATCATAATCCTGGTAGTCAAAGCTACATCCTAAGGGCTTCATCGATATGTATACAAGATATGAAATACAACACATCACATGTTAAGATGAACATAAACCAAATAGAATACAATCATATTGAGCAAGATTGTTTTTGTACATATATATCCCCAGCATCCTATATAATACAGGCCTCTAGGGCATACATATCCAACACCAAAGGCAGGTGCCGAAAGGTAGGGAAAGAAGAAAACCAATTAGACTAAGTGTGGTGTACAGAAGGTCATAAGTAAAGACATATATGTAAGTCCATGTCACGCACCCGACGAACATGCGGGGAGGCGGAATATATAAAAAACGATTATCAAAGCTTCGTAACACGGACTTGAGCGGATGAATCGTTATCTAAACCATTGCTAACTATCAACTAGAGGTTTAACTACTCGGATACGAAGTTATACCTCACGATACTAGTCCTTCGGGTCTTCATCGCGGTCCTCCACTTCTCGTAGGCTCCTTGGAACATCGGCACCTCAACGGCCACCTCGAATCAAAGACGATCCACCCGAAAGCTCCTACGCCAAGCTTAATCTCAAACTTGAGATAACTAGGTTGCTTAAAGTGCTAATCTAAGCTACCTAGGGGATATAGAGTGAGGTTATGGATGTATTAGTCTAGCTAACCCTTGATCTCAACACATGAGAGGCTAGGGTTAGGGTTTGAAGAGAGAGTGAGCTTGAGGAGAGAGCAGGTGAAGATGAGAATGAAATGAGATAATGATGTTATCATAATATATATGAAGCGTTATTATTTATCCAAAAATGAAATAATTGAATTAACAACCATGCTTCATAAATATCTATGAGTGATTCATCACCATGAGTCATTAAGCATTTATGATGCATTAATGATATGGATGAATCACACAAATGAGTCACTAATCTCATTTAATGCAATGCCACCTTAACCCCTTAGTCACCGCTCTTCTAGAAGCTTCCCGACAAATTACGAGAATGCCCCTCCAATCCGTGAAAACACGGAAAAACTTTAGACTGTATAAATCCAATAACCCGATACTAGAATCTGGCTTAAACCAAAGACGGCTAGTAAAAACTGTCCGAAAAGTCGTACGTGCGTAAACACACGTACGCGTCCGAACCCTTGTCGTAAAACCATACGACCTCTATATCGTTTCGCCTGAAGCAGGGAAACTCTCTGTATGGGACTCTAAAGACTCGATACTACAATGGCAGTGGGTTTAACCATAGACCGCAAGCGGCACTAGCTGTACGTAACGGTGCCGAGGTAGATGTCGATAAGAAGGCCGATGAGGAAAAATCATCCGAACTCCCACTGAGCCTGATGTGACAATCTCCGTACAGTCCGGTCTGTTCGTCTAAGACTATCGCATATCAAGCCTAGGGGGCGGCAAGCGTCAGTCCCCTAATAGCTGTATAAGTCGTGTCGGAGCGAAGCCCATTACACCCTGAGAAGCTACTGGAACCTACCAGTATATCTCGCTTGCCCTGGCCAGGGACTTTGCGTAATGGCTCTCTGACACAGCGCGATATCATCTCCCAATACCGGGAGAGACGAATCCTATCTAACCACTACTGCCTCCAAGTGCTCAGGACTGCACCCAACTGCTACTTGTTTGCACGACTACTTTGAGCCGTGGTAAGGTAGCAATTAAGAATAGTGGGACACACTTGAGGCGAAGTAGCAGTGTCAAGTCTGCGTACTATGCTGTACTCATGTCATCTGGGAACTGTTAACTGATGATGGGTATAACACAAACCAATCAGTTCCCCTGCGAGTCCTGTCCGGTGTACCCGTAACCTAACGAGCACCTGCATACTATCTCCAGTACGACGTACTGATGGCTGTGGGACAGACCATCTCCCCAACTGGGATGAGAAGCATACACACTTAGTCTACTCCGGAATATCGATGCCCTATCTCGATAATCCAACGACCAGGGACCTATATAGGATGTTGCTTACAGACTACCCAGCCCCCACTAGTGTGACTGCCATCACGACGCTGGTAATCAAGCAAAGATCATATGGGCTCTACTAATATGTATAAGTGATACGTTACAAGAAACATATGCACATATTAAAGTAGACACAAACCAAGTAGCATACTACCATTTTTAGCAAGACTGTATATACAACTGTGAATATCCCAAGCTTCCATTAAGTAATATACAATCTAGTATGATACAATAATGGACCCTAAGGCATATACACTAACAATCTCCATACTTTGTTAGTGTACATGGACTCCATTTTGGTCCGCATTGCATCCAGCCATTTTACTGAGTCACCGCTCTGAATGGCTTGCTGGAAGCCAGTAGGCTCATCATAGTCAATAGTGCAATCCTCTCTATCCCCGTCTATGAGAAAACCGTAGTATCTCTCGGGCGGATGAGACTGCCTACTACTCCTGCGGAGTGGCGTTGGGATGTCCTGTTCTCCTGAACCTTCTTGTTCCACTAAGGTTTCAGTAAGAGCTTGTGCTTCTGGAATTTCTTCCAGTTCTACTGCACTCCAACTCTTCTGATTTTCTAAAAATTCAGTTTCTAAGAAGTGGGCATGACGAGAAACAAAAAGCTTTTTTTCCTCTGCGTAATAGAAGTAATACCCCTTGGAGTTCTTTGGATATCCCACAAACTTACACTGTACTGAGCGTGCCTCGAGCTTGTCCGCATGCTGCCTTTTTACAAAAGCTGGACATCCCCATGTCTTCAGGTACTGAAGATAGGGTTTCTTTCCACTCCATATCTGATATGGTGTGGTAGGCACAGTTTTGGTTGGAACTTTGTTCAAAAGATATACAGCTGATTCTAGTGCATATCCCCAGAATGATCGCGGTAACTCAGCCTTACTCATCATGGAACGAACCATATCTAATAGGGTTCGATTCCTCCTTTCTGATACACCATTGTGTTGTGGTGTGTATGGAGGAGTAAGCTGAGAGAGAATTCCATTCTCTTTTAGGTAACCCAGGAACTCGGCACTTAAGTATTCACCACCTCGATCAGATCTCAGTGTCTTGATACTTTTGCCCTTTTGGTTTTCTACTTCATTCTTGTATTCCTAGAATTTCTCAAAGGCCTCGGATTTATGTTTCATCAAGAACACATGTCCATACCTAGAGAAATCATCCGTAAAAGTAATAAAGTAGGAATAACCACCTCTCGCAAGTGTAGACATTGGACAGCATACGTCACTGTGTATGAGTTCCAAGAGCTCGCTTGCTCTTACTCCGTGTCCAGTAAACGGAGTCTTGGTCATCTTTCCTATCAGACAAGATTCACAAGTAGCATAAGATTGATATTTGAACGGATTCAAATATCCTTCTCTATGTAACTTAGTCAACCTTCTTTCATTGATGTGACCTAGTCTACAATGCCATAAGAAAGCCTGATTTAATTCTGGAGACTTTATTTTAAGCGTATTCTGGACATTGAAAACCTGAGCTTGACTTAATACGTATATACCGTTATCTAATGTACCTGACCCAATCAGAACTTGATTTAGGTGGGTGTATACTATATCGCTTTCGAATGTAAAATTATATCCCTCTCTTAAAAGTGAGGACACTGATATGATATTACAAGTCATACTAGGTACATACAGACAGTTACGTAAAATCAATATCTGCCCACTTGTCAAACCTAGGCGATATTCTCCCACGGATTCAGCATCCACGCACATTCCATTTGCAACTCTGAGAGACCAATCACCTACCTTTATAACTCTACGGTTTCTCAAAGCATGTAATGAATTAAAGATATGAGATCCTGCTCCGGTATCAAGTACCCAGGAAGTAGAGTTAATTGACAAACAGTTCTCTATTACTAACACACTTGAGGCTGAAGCCACAACATGCTTCGTATCCTGGCTATTGGCTTCTAAAGCCCTGCAATCTTTCTGCCTATGCCCAATTCCATAACAATAGGAACGCCCTTCTTTTACTATTTCTAGTTCGAAACTTTTGCCTTTCTCTTTCCTTCTCCTTCCCTGGTTTCCTTCAGGGTAGAAGGCAGAGACTGTAGAATCAAGTCATTATTTGACTCGTTTCCCAACGCGGTCTCCAGGTCCTGGAGCTCATCAATATAGCTAGTCATTGTAAGGACGTTGTCCCCTACAGATGACCCGTCAGCTAACCTCGCTTGAATTAATTCGGTCGAGGTCTCATATCTTGCGATATGAGATTGCTCTCCATATAAATCTTTATTATGGAGAAAGATGGAAAATAAGTCCATCTTCTCGTGTTGCTTTTGGTATACACCATCAACTGAAGCTAACACGAGGCACTTAGCTTTCGGTTTATCTTTTTCCCTTGTCTGACGGATATCCATATCCGCGACAGTGGAAACTGGACCTGGGACGGCGGGATCTTGAGTAGCAATAGGGTGGTCCAGTTTGTTATAGCCAATGGACATCTGGACAGACCTTTGCCAGTCATATAAGTCAGATTCAGTCAATTTGTTATCTAGATGTAACCTAGGTGTGGTCACAAGGTCACTGCAATAAGAGAGAGAGAAGAAAACATTTTAGCATGATGCTATTGCAAGTTTAGATTGGTTTTAAGTTTATCTAAACAGGATGGCTCCCACTGTTTCTCGAATCCCTCCTCAAACCATAAAAGAAGAATTAGCCAGGACAATTCTCACCGTACAATACTTGCTTAACCGTTCAGCCATGCCAGTGTCGATACTTCGAGGGAGGTTTTCCAATGCTTTCGTGAAGTTCCTTAATTAAATAACCTCTTTTCTCTGGGGGCGTAACCCCGCTGACACCTTTCTAGGCACCTACTTGGTTTATAGAATTGATCGTTAAGTGACGAATCTCCTGATAAGTAGTATATACTCACAGTAGGATCGGGATCCAAAATATCATCGTATGAGAATGTTGAAGGAATCCTACCAACATTCATCAAACTCCAAAATGGTATGCTTCTCTCTCCAAATTTCAGTTTCTTTAGAAATTCCCGATGTGGATTTTTGCCCCATGCTCTTATGACCTTGACGAAGGCCAACAAATCATAAGTCACATGTCAAGTTCTACCCATCATTATCTAGTTAATTTGAACCCACCCGTACGTACCCTTGACGAAGGCCAACAAGGTAATATGACTGTCCCAAACCAACACATCTATCTATGCACCAAATGAATACCCCAGCAGCTACCAAACACTATGCCTTGACGAAGGCCAAAAAACATAGCTTGAATACTACTGACCATTCATAAAAAATGACAGAGGGCTACGAATGGTTTTGGCAAAACCGTGAACGTAGTGAACTTGATTTAATCGAAAGAACCTGATACTTTTTAAAAGGAGTGGTTAAAGCTCCGCAATTAAAAATTCTAATCTTTTTTAAAATAACCGAGTGGTTTCTTTTAAATTTTTTCCAACGACTTAACTTTGGTTTATTTTCTTTGCATTATAATAATGCGTCCCATCATTTATCCTATCATTGCAGAAAACAACGAAAATACCACGTCCTCTTATGCCATCCGCATTTGCCACTGGGTCCCATCATCACCCGTTTGGTTACATAACTAACGACAGAGCGGGGGCTGGGCTAGCGCGGGTGTAAAACATAAATGACGTCTAATAGCTATTATATATAGATATTGTACATTCGTCAGACGCAATAATAAGCATTCCAGATCACAGATAAAATTTATTGGATTTAATAGCAATCCGCATTTGCTTTGAGCCCGCAATAAAAGACGGATTACACAGTTGTGATGAATAGCCATTACCCCACCCTAGACCCCTACGGGTACGGCAAACTACCCGTCAAGTACCCGAAGTGAAGCGGTCTCCCTCAACAACGTGAGTAGGCCACTAAACACTTTGACGTATCCGGTAGTTTGTGTACCCCACCTTGGGTCTATCCTAGGAGCAAAAAACAGTAAAAAGAAATAATACAACGGTGGCTACAACCGCAACCTGGATGTGCCCCGCAAAAGAATATTACATCAAATTACATTTACATTGAATGAGTGAATATTAAACACATCTCAAACCCTGGCTAATCATCACAACAGTCCAACACAGTTCATATACACAAACAGTAAACATTTCAGAAATGTGCAACCCCCTGCCAACCGACATAATAGCAGTTAGGGGAGGTTTATGAACACATTAAACATTACAGATAAAGATCCAATTAGCAAATAGTTTAGAACATCGATCGATTACCTATATCCGTGTCTACCCCAAAAGCAAATCAGCACAGAGGCAACCTGGGCAGAAACAAAACATACAAGAAAACGGAAAACTACAAAATAGGAATTACTGAGCAAATCTGAGTCAACTCGGCGTTGACTCGGCGGAGGATCCGCGGCAGAAGCACTCTATTGCCGCGGATCCGCGGCCGTTTTGCCGAGTTACTGGCTCGTTTTTTCCCATTGTTCTTAAAATACCCTGCTGTGAATTTTAAGGTATGTCAAATAATTTTTCAGACAGGTTTAAAATTAACAGAAACTAGGAATTTTCAGGGTTTTGTCTTCGTGTTTTCCGTCGATCGAACTTCTAATCATTTGCTAACAAGCTAGTAATGGTTTAGTTGGCTCTGATACCACTGTAAGTCCATGTCATGCACCCCACGAACTTGCGGGGAGGGGGAATATATGAAAAACGATTATCAAAGCTTCGTAACACGGACTTGAGCGCATGAATCGTTATCTAAACCATTGCTAACTATCAACTAGAGGTTTAACTGCTCGGATACGAAGTTATACCTCACGATACTAGTCCTTCGGGTCTTCATCGCGGTCCTCCACTCCTCGTAGCCTCCTTGGAACATCGACACCTCAACGGCCTCCTCGAATCATAGACGATCCACCCGAAAGCTCCTACGCCAAGCTTAATCTCAAACTTGAGATAACTAGTTTGCTTAAAGTGCTAATCTAAGCTACCTAAGGGATATAGAGTGAGGTTATGGATGTATTAGTCTAGCTAACACTTGATCTCAACACACGAGAGGCTAGGGTTAGGGTTTGAAGAGAGAGTGAGCTTGAGGAGAGAGAAGGTGAAGATTAGAATGAAATGAGATGATGATGTTATCATAATATATATGAAGCATTATTATTTATCCAAAAATGAAATAATTGAATTAACAACCATGCTTCATAAATATCTATGAGTGATTCATCACCATGAGTCATTAAGCATTTATGATGCATTAATGACATGGATGAATCACACAAATGAGTCACTAATCTCATTTAATGCAATGCCACCTTAACCCCTTAGTCACCACTCTTCTAGAAGCTTCCCGACAAATTACGAGAATGCCCCTCCGATCCGTGAAAACACGGAAAAACATTAAACTGTATAAATCCAATAACCCGATACTAGAATCTGGCTTAAACCAAAGCCGGCTAGTAAAACCTGTCCGAAAAGTCGTACGTGCGTAAACACACGTACGCATCCGAACCCTTGTCGTAAAACCATACGACCTCTATATCGTTTCGCCTGGAGCAGGGAAACTCTCTGTGTGGGACTCTAAAGACTCGACACTACGCTGGCAGTGGGTTTAACCACAGACCGCAAGCGGCACTAGCTGTACGTAACGGTGGCGAGGTAGATGTCGATAAGAAGGCCGATGAGGAAAATCATCCGAACTCCCACTGAGCCTGATGTGACAATCTCCGTACATTCCGGTCTGTTCGTCTAAGACTATCGCATATCAAGCCTAGGGGGCAGCAAGCATCAATCCCCTAATAGCTGTATAAGTCGTGTCGGAGCAAAGCCCATTACACCCTGAGAAGCTACTGGAACCTACCAGTATATCTCGCTTGCCCTGGCCAGGGACTCTGCGTAATGGCTCTCTGACACAGCGCGATATCATCTCCCAATACCGGGAGAGACGAATCCTATCTAACCACTACTGCCTCCAAGTGCTCGGGACTGCACCCAACTGCTACCTGTTTGCACGACTCCTTTGAGCCGTGGTAGGGTAGTAATTAAGAACAGTGGGACACACTTGAGGCGAAGTAGCAGTGTCAAGTTTGCGGACTATGCTGTACTCATGTCATCTGGGAACTGTTAACTGGCGACGGGTATAATACCAACCAATCAGTTCCCCTGCGAGTCCTGTCCGGTGTACCCGTAACCTAACGAGCACCTGCATATTATCTCCAGTACGACGTACTGATGGCAGTGGGACAGACCATCTCCCCAACTGGGATGAGAAGCGCACACACTTAGTCTACTCCAGAATATCGATGCCCTATTTCGATAATCCAACGACCAGGGACCTGTATAGGATGTTGCTTACAGACTACCCAGCCCCCACTAGTGTGACTGCCATCACGACGCTGGTAATCAAGCAAAGATCCTATAGGCTCTACTAATATGTATAAGTAACACGTTACAAGAAACATATGCACATATTAAAGTAGATACAAACCAAGTAGCATAGTACCATTTTTAGCAAGACTGTATATATAACTGTGAATATCCCAAGCTTCAATTAAGTAATATACAATCTAGTATGATACAATAATGGCCCCTAAGGCATACACACTAACAATATAAAGGGATTAGAGTGAGGGCAAAGGAAATTGCGACTACTATCATTCACGAAGAAGTCGCGTATATCCCTGCCACTCTTACTTCCCCTTTGCATTTCTCCCGAACACTCCATATCACTACAATGATCCATATTGCTTGGATATTCCATCGTATAGTTACTGTAAGTCTACGGTAGCGCCTCGGCCGTCAATCTGACGCCAAACGCGGAACAAAAACTTTTATAACTGGCGCTATCACATATTATAACCCGGATCTTGCCATTAACGCTAAACTAACAAACTACAAAGTGGGTAGAAAGGCTATACCGAACGATCCGAGTCGTTCATTCTTTAGCCATCATCCCACGCTCCTTTGCGGCATCTGCTATCTTGCTCAATCTCAGGTCTCCTCGTCCAGGTGGCACCACGTCAACGGATCTTTATACGGGCTCCCGCCTGTGAACCGAGGCAACTCGGACATGAAGTTTGCTAGCCGACATGTCCAAGATTGATGTAGAGAATGAGTAGAATAGTTTGTCTCGTTTCATCCAAAACCATGGATGAACGGTTAATGAAGTTGCCTTTTAATGGAGTAATGAAAAATGAGCTATGAAATTTCTATGAACCAAATTCCATAATCTTTTTAATCAATCCATCATCTTCACTCAAGAAGGGGCCGGCCACTTAAAGGAGAGGAGGGGGTGAGTGTAGGAGGAAGGGTGACCATAAGAAATGCTTCATCATAAAATATCCTAAACATAACAAAAGGCATTAATGGAAAAAGGTGACTCACTAATAACACCTCATCAACCATTAATGCAAGCAATGAGTCACTAAACCTAGTCATCCATCTAGAAGCTTCCACTGATGACTCATCCTCATGACTTACCCATAAGAAAAAGATAATTCCGCATTAAACCGAATGTTTAAGACGGGTGATAGAAAACTGGCAACTTCGAAAAGCGATCCCGAAACGAATTTCAGGATAACCCCATAACTGTACATACATACCCGCATTTGTATTACGACCGAATACAAATGCAACCGAGACAAAGATATTATATCTACACAGTATAATACATGATCTGGCTTAAACCAAAGCCCACCAGTATTATCTGCCCGAAATATGACACGTGCATAAATGCACGTGCATTTTCCGAACCCTGCCATAAAACCATACGGCCTCTACAACGTTTCGTCCGAACTTGGGAAACTATCTGTGGGGGACTCTAATGACTCATCAGTACCCTGGCAGTGGGTTTAAGCATAAGCACGTCAGCGGCACTAGCAGTGTGTAACGGATGCCCATGTACTGACCTTAAGGGAAGCCGATGAGCGAACTCATCCTGGAACCCTACCGAGCCTAACAGTGACAATATACATACAGTCCGGTCCGTTCGTCTATGAGTATCGCATATCTGGCCTAGGGGCTGGTAACGTCAGACCCCCAATAGCGGTATAAGTCGTGTCGGAGACAAGCCCTGAACACCCTGAGAAACTACTGGAATACTTACCAGTAATTCTCACCTGCCTTGGCCAAGAAATTGGTGTAATGGCTTTTCTAGACACAGCGCGATCTCACCCCCAATACCGGGAGAGACGAATCCCCTGCCGATCCGCTCACTTGCCTCCATGTGGCTCGGGACTGTACCCAAAAAATACAAGTTTGCACGACTCCTTTGAGCCGTGGTAGGGTAGAAATCAAAGCACAGTGGGAACTCACACGAGACAAATGACGATCTCAGGTCGATGAACTAACCTGTACACATGTCACCTGGGAACTACTATCTGACACTGGGTATAATACCAACTAGCAGGTTCCCGGCGAGTCCTGTCCGGTGTACTCATAACCCAATGAGCACCTGTATACATCTTATGTGATCCAACTGACACCAATGGCTTGTGAGACCAGCCACCGCCCCTTGTATACCATTTCAAAAAGATAAAATATTAATTTTGGGAATTTTTATAATTTAATATTATTTTATTGAATATTTTAATATTTTGGTATTATTAAATACAAATAAATGGGAAAAATTTTAGAAAGTTATGGAAAATTCTAAAATAGGGTAAATTACAGAATTATGCCATTTCTAAGTTTAATTGGTTAGTTATATGCTAAATTAGTGCTAATCGCGATTAAAAATCGCTAATCGGTTTTTAGCATTTTTGTGCAAAACATGCACATATCACTTTTTCACACTTGTGTTACATTTTTATTGCCATGGTTTGTTTTGGTGTTACTATTTGAGTGAGAAGGGTTTTAAGGAAAAAGAAAAGAAAAGAGAAAAGAATTGAGTAGTAGGTGAGAGAGAGAGAGAGAGGTATGGTCTCACTTTGACTTAGCCATCTCTTCATTCTTCTTTCATTTTCCCTCTCCCTCTTCCCCTCCTCCTGCTGCGGCTCCTCCCTCACTTCCCTCCCCTCTTCAAAGCCCTCTAAACACATCCAAAACAACTCCAAAACCCAATCACCATTTCATTAAATGTGTGCACAAGCTCTTGATCTACACTTTGGACTAAAGAAGGAAGGATTTTGGCCACTAGGGGCAACTCAAGAATTTTCTTGAGTTGCCAAATGAGGTATTTTCTGGATCATTAACTTAGTTTTAGCATTTCCTTTACCCCCATGTTATGATTGAACCGATATTGTGTGATTTGGTGACTTGAGGTAAAACCAAGTTAGGGTTGTGAAGAATTATGAGTTGTAATGTGAAATTGAGTTCAATTGAGGCTACACCAACACCCCAGTGTATGAATTGTAAGTCCATGCTACCTCTCCCGGTACTTGCGGGCTTGCGGAATTTGGTGAAAAACGATTTTCTTAGAGGCGGTAACATGGACTCAAAACCCGGATCTTTGTTAAACTGCTAGCTAACAACCTAACAAGAGTTTACCTACTCGGTTAGGGGGATATACCTTTCTTGAACTCCTTCGTCTTCAACTCGTTCCGGAGTTTGGATCGGCCTCACCTCGTCGTCTCCTTGCGTCGAAAAGATGGATCCACCCGAAAGCTTCTACCTTTGGCTTGTTCTTCGGACTTTGAAGAAACTAGATCACTTGGCTTGCTAGGCCTTGTGAGCTAGAATGAGTAGAGAAGAGTATGTTGGGATTTTGCTCTATGGTTCTTGCTTCTCAACACATGAGACAAGTGAACCATAGACTAAAGAGAGAGAGCAAGAGAAAGAGGGTGAGTGGATCAGCAGTGTTATCTTCCGTATTTACTCTCTTCACCTCAATCTCCCGGCAATCAACGATCTCCCTGATCAGGTGGTACCGCCTCAAAATATGCCTGGACTTCTGATGGGACCTGGGTTCCTTCGCTAAAGCTATAGCGCCGTTGTTGTCACAATACAGCGGTATTGGATCAACACTGGTAGGAACCACCTGAAGTTCCGTGAGGAACTTCTTCATCCAGACAGCTTCCTTTGCGGCATCGCAAGCAGCTATGTACTCCACTTCCATAGTTGAGTCAGCAACGGTTTCCTGTTTGGAACTCTTCCAGCAAACCGCCCCTCCATTGAGGGTAAAGACATAACCCGACATGGACTTGGAGTCATCCTTATCACTCTGGAAGCTGGAGTCAGCAAAGGCCTCAATCTGGAGGTCTTTTCCGCCATACACCAAGAACATCTCCTTAGTCCTTCTCAGGTACTTGAAAAATGTTCTTTACTGCTATCCAGTGTTTCTCCCCTGGGTTCGACTGATACCGGCTTACAACGCTCAATGCGTATGCTACATCTGGTCTGGTACACAACATCGCATACATAATAGAGCCTACCGCAGATGCGTAGGGTATTGATGACATGCGAGCCCTTTCCAAATCAGTCTTGGGAGACATCTCTTTGGAGAGGGTGATTCCGTGACAAGCCGGTAGATTACCGCGCTTGGAATCTTCCATACTGAATCGTTTCAGTATGCTGTCGATGCACCTTGACTGTGAAAGTCCCAACATCCTCTTAGATCTATCACGATAGATCTGGATCCCCAGAATGTAGTTGGCATCGCCCAGGTCCTTCATGGAGAACCTCTACGACAAGAATCCTTTGACTGACTGTAGCATAGGAATATCATTTTCTATTAGGAGAATGTCATCGACGTACAAGACGAGGAATACCACATTTCTCCCTACAATCTTACTGTAAATGCATGGTTCATCTGGGTTTTTGACAAAGTCGAATTCTTTGACAGTATCATCAAAGCAGATGTTCCAACTCCGCGATGCCTGCTTGAGTCCATAGATGGACTTGAGCAATTTGCACACTTTACCGCTGCTCCCACTCTGATTGAATCCCTCTGGCTGATCCATATAGACGCACTCTTCCAAATTTCCATTTAGAAAAGCCGTCTTTACGTCCATCTGCCAGATTTCATAATCGTGGAAGGCAGCAATGGCAAGAAGGATCCGAATGGATTTAAGCATGGCTACCGGAGAAAAGGTCTCGTCATAGTCCAAACCAGGTCTTTGACGAAAACCCTTTGCAACGAGCCTAGCTTTATAGGTTTCAACCTGCCCATCTACACCAATCTTCTTTCTGAAGATCCATTTGCAGCCTACGGGTTTTACCCCTTCTGGAGCACTGTCCAAAGTCCAAACTTTGTTGGTGTACATGGACTCCATCTCGGTCCGCATTGCATCCAGCCATTTTACCGAGTCACCGCTCTGAATGGCTTGCTGGAAGCTAGTAGGCTCACCATAATCCATGGTGCAATCCTCTCTATCCCCGTCTATGAGAAAACTGTAGTATCTCTCGGGCGGATGAGACTGCCTACTACTCTTACGGAGTGGCGTAGGAATGTCCGGTTCCTTTGAACCTTCTGGTTCTACTAAGGTTTAGTAATAGCTTGTGGTTCTGGAATTTCTTCCAGTTCTATTGCGCTCCCACTTATCTGATTTTCTAAAAACTCAGTTTCCAAGAAGCGGGCATGACGAGAAACAAGGAATTTTTGGTCCTCTGCGTAATAGAAAAGATACCCCTTGGAGTTCTTTGGGTATCCCACAAACTTGCACTGTACTGATCGTGCCTCGAGCTTGTCCGCATGCTGCTTTTTTACAAAAGCTGGACATCCCCATGTCTTAAAGGATTTAAGACAGGGTTTCTTCCCACTCCACATCTGATATGGTGTGGTAGGCACTGTCTTAGTAGGAACTTGGTTCAAGAGATGTGCAGCTGTTTCTAGTGCATAACCCCAGAAAGATCGCGGTAACTCAGCCTTACTCATCATGGAACGAACCATATCTAATAGGGTTCGATTCCTCCTTTCCGATACACCGTTGTGTTGTGGTGTGTATGGAGGAGTACGCTGAGAGAGAATTCCATTCTCTTTTAAGTAGTCCAGAAACTCGGCACTCAAGTATTCTCCACCTCGATTAGATCTTAGTGTCTTAATACTTTTGCCTGTTTGTTTTTCAACTTCATTCTTGTATTCCCGAAATTTCTCAAAGGCCTCGGATTTGTGCTTCATTAAGAAGACATGTCCATACCTAGAGAAATCATCTGTGAAAGTAATGAAGTATGAATAACCGCTTCGCGCATGTGTAGACATTGGACCATACACATCACTGTGTATGATTCCCAAGAGCTCGCTCGCTCTTACTCCATGTCCAGTGAACAGAGTCTTTGTCATCTTTCCCATGAGACAAGATTCATAAGTGGCATAAGACTTGTACTCGAACGGATCCAAGTATCCTTCTTTATGTAACTTAGTCAACCGTGTCTCATTGATGTGACCCAGTCTACAATGCCATAAGAAAGCCTGATTTAATTCTGGAGACTTTCTTTTAATTGTGTTCTGGATACTGAATATCTGAGCTTGATTCAATATGTATATACCGTTATTTAATGTACCTGACCCAATCAGTACTTGATTTAGGTGGATGTTTACTACATCGCTTACAAAAGCAAAATCATATCCTTCCTTAGAAAGTAAGGATACAGATATGATATTACAAGTCGCACCTGGTACATACAAACAGTTACGCAGAATCAATATCTGCCCAGTTGTCAGTCCTAGGTGATATTCCCCTACGGATACAGCATCCATGCTCATTCCGTTAGCAACCCTGAGAGTCATGTCACCTTTCCTGATAACCCTACTGTTTCTCAAAGCCTGTAACGAATTACAGATATGAGATCCTGATCCGGTATCCAATACCCAGGAAGTAGGGTTAACTGACAAACAGTTCTCTATTACAAACACACTCGAAGCCGAAGCCACAACATGCTTCGAATTCTGGCTACTGGCTTTGCAAGCCCTGCAATCTTTCTGCCATTGTTCATTTCCGTTACAATAGGAACGTCCCTCTTTTACTATATCCAGTCCTGAAACTTTTGCCCTTGCTTTTCCTTTTTCTTCCCTGGTTTCTTTCAGGGTATAAGCAGAGGGCAGGGACTGTAGAATTAAGTCAGTACTTGACCCATTCTTCAATGTGGTCTCCAGGTCCGTGAGCTTAAAATAGCTGGTCTCTGTAAGGACGTTGTCCCTTACAGATGACCCGACAGCCAACCTCGCTTGAAGCAATTTGTTCGAGGTCTCATATCTTGCGATACGAGATTGCTCTCCATATAAATCTTTGTTATGGAGGAAGATAGAAACTGAGTCCATCTTCTCGTGCTTCCCCTGGTTTGCACCATCAACTAAGGCTAACACGAGGCACTTGGCTTTCGCACAATCCTTTTCCGATGTCCTTTGGATGTAAACATCCGTGACAGGGGAAACTGGACCTGAGACAGCAGGGGTTTGATTAGTTAAGAGGTGTCCCAGCTTGTCATGGGTAATGGACATCTGAACAGACCTTTGCCAGTCATAACAGTCAGATTCAGTCATTTTATTATCTAGATGTAACCTGGGTGCGGTCACTTGGTCGCTGCATTTAAGAGAGAGAGAAGAAAACACTCAGCATGATGCTCTTGCAAGTTTAGAGTGGTTTTTAATTTGTCTAAACAGGATGGCTCCCACTGTCTCTCGAATCCCTCCTCTAAACCAAAAAGGAAGAATTAGTCAGGATCAATCTCACCGTACAATTCTTGCTTAACCGTTCAGCCAGGCCAGTGTCGGTACTTCGAGGGAGGTTTTCCAACGCTTTCGTGAAGTTCCTTAATTCAAGAACCTCTTTTCCCTGGGGGCGTAGCCCCGCTAACACCTTTCTTGGCACCTACTTGGTTTATAGCATTGATCGTTAAGTGAGAAATTTCTCGAGGAGTAGCATATATTCACAGTAGGATCGGGATCCAAATATCATCGTGTGACGAAACTGAAGGAATCCTACCAGGATCATCACACTCCAAATGGTATGCAACACTAGCAAGTTTCAGTACTTTTGAAACTCCCTATGTGGATTTTTGCCCCATGCTCTTATGACCTTGACTAAGGCCAACAAATCATAAGTCACATGTCAAGTTCTATCCGTCGTTGTCCAGGTTGATTTGAACCCACCCGTATATACCCTTGACTATGGCCAACAAAGTAATACGACTGTCCCAAACCAACGCATTCTATCTATGCAACATATGAATACCCACCAACTACCAAACACTGTGCCTTGACTAAGGCCAACAAACACAGCTTGAATACTATTGATTATTCATATGAAACGAAGGAGGGCTACGGATGGTTTTGGCGAAACCTTGAACGTAGTGAACTTGATATAATCGAAGGAATGAAATAGCTTTTAAAAGGAGTGGCTCAAGCTCAGCATTTAAAAGTTAGTTTTGAAAAGAACCGAGTGGTTTTCAAAGTGTTCCAACGACTTGTACTTGGTTTATTTTCTTGCATCAGTTCTTTTAATGCGTGTTATTCTTGCATTAGTTCTTTTAATGCGTCCCATCATTTAATCCTACCATTGCAGAAAACAACCAAAATATGACGTACGCTTATGCCATTCGCATTCGCCACGGGGCCCCGTCATTACCCGTTAGGTTACTTAACTAACGACAGAGCGGGGGCTGGGCTAGCGCGGCTGTAAAACATAAGCAACGCCTAAATAATATCATATATAGATATATACTGTAATGAAAGCCATTTCAGATCACAGATGAATACATTGGATATACTAGGAATCCGCAATTCGTACGAGCCTGTAACGAAAAGCAAATTACACGGTCGCGGTGAATAGCCAATACCCCACCCAAGACCCCTACGGGTGCGGCAAACTACCCGCCAAGTACCCGAAGCGAAGTAACCTCCCTCAACTCCGTGAGTAGGCCACTCGGCACTTCGGCATACCCGGCAGTTTGTGCACCCCCTCCATGGGTCTATCCTAGGAGCAAAAACAGTAAAAATAAATTATACAATGACGGCTACAACCCCGACCCGGTTGTGCGGCCATACAAATAATTATTACATCAATTTACAAATTTACATGAATTGAAAGAAAAGAAAACTCTCGTCTCACAACCCCGGCTATTCACCCGTGACAATCCAATGAATTCATATACACATTCCAATAACATTACAGATCACAAATTTGTATAACCCCCACTAATCGACATATAACGATTAGCAGACGTTCAATACAAATATCACATTACAGAAAAACCCGTCATCTAAAGTCTTTTAGAAGTTCGATCAAAAATACGGATTTTTTGGACCCCAAAAATAAAATTTTCGTTCTGGAAAATCTGGGCAGAAAATATATATTCCAAAAATCCCAAAATACCCTCATAAGCACACTGTAGGAAAGAACAACCAGAGAGGAGCCAAAACGGCCGCGGAACCGCGGCAATAGCAAGCTATTGCCGCGTTTCCGCGGCGTAATGATGAGATCAGGGGACCGTCTTTCTACAGTGCACTCTAAAAACCCTGAGTCGATTTTTGATGCATGATTTATTATTTTTACAGAACATAAAAAATCGACAGCAAGTATGAAAT
The DNA here is from genome assembly GCA_030015575.1 of Agapanthus africanus. Classification (NCBI taxonomy): domain Eukaryota; kingdom Viridiplantae; phylum Streptophyta; class Magnoliopsida; order Asparagales; family Amaryllidaceae; genus Agapanthus; species Agapanthus africanus. The sequence continues at coordinate 64,816,548 of JASDDO010000029.1, forward strand.
CGGGGTTTATTTCGGGACTTTTTCTTTGATCGATCTTCTAGCTACTTTGCTAACATGTTAGATAGAGTTTAACTAGGCTCTGATACCACTGTAAGTCCATGCGACCTCTTCCGGTACTTGCGGGCTTGCGGAATCTGGTGAAAAACGATTTTCTTAGAGGCGGTAACATGGAATCAAAACCCGGATCTTTGTTAAACTGCTAACTAACAACCTAATAAGAGTTTACCTACTCGGTTAGGGGGCTATACCTTTCTTGAACTCCTTCGTCTTCAACTCGTCCCGGAGTTCGGATCGGCCTCACCTCGTCGTCTCCTTGCGTCGAAGATGGATCCACCCGAAAGCTTCTACCTTTGGCTTGTTCTTCGGACTTTGAAGAAACTAGATCACTTGGCTTGCTAGGCCTTGTGAGCTAGAATGAGTAGAGAAGAGTATGTTGGGATTTTGCTCTATGGTTCTTGCTTCTCAACACATGAGACAAGTGAACCATAGACTAAAGAGAGAGAGCAAGAGGAAGAGGGTGAGAGCAAGAGCATGAGAGTTCAAAACCAAGAGAGAGAAAGGTCAAGCAAGAATGAGCCTCTCTTTTGTCTTTCACCCTCTCATAATCCAAAAGCATCATTAGCCATAATGTCAACCAAGTATTATGTGATGGTTCATATCATGACAAAGGCAATATCATTTCCATGCACTCATTTTGCAAACTACAACAAGCAAGCAAAAGTCTTTGCATGAAAATGACAACCATTGTGATGATGATGGTCAACTAGTCCAACCTAGTCAACCGGTCAACAAAGTCAACAAGTCAACAAAGTCAACCCTCCAAAAACCATGTCACTATAATACTTAATTAATATTATTGCTAAATATATATATATATATATATATCATATTCTCATTAGGGTTGAACAAAAAGTCAATAGTCAACAGTCAACGGTCAACAACCCTAATGAGAATCCTCTGCCTCTGTCTCTCCGTCAACTGTGCATACACACCCGCATCCGCGTTCCGAGGAACACGGATGCAAACTGGATAAAACCAATCCCAATACGTACACTAGGATCTGGCTTAAACCAAATCCCGCTAGTGTAAAATGTCCGGACACTAAACGTGCACAAGTGCACGGATGTGACTGAACCCTGTCGCAAAACCATGCGACCTGTCGCAAAACCATGCGACCTCTACTCTTTTGCCTAAAGGCGAATAGCTTTCTGTGTGGGACTCTAAAGACTCGACACTACGCTGGCAGTGGGTTTAACCACAGACCGCAAGCGGCACTAGCTGTGCATAACGGTCCCCAGGTAGATGCCGACAAGAAGACTGACGAGGCGAAACCCATCTGAACTCCTATTGAGCCTGAATGTGACATTCTCCGTACAGTCCGGTCTGTTCGTCTGATACATCGCATGGCGGGCCTAGGGGGCGGTAAACGTCAGCCCCCAATAGCGGTACAAGTCGTGTCGGAGTGAAGCCCAAAACACCCTGAGATAACACTGGAAGCCTACCAGTATATCTCGTTTGCCCTGGCCAGGGACTACTCGTGTAATGGCTCTCCTAGACACAGCGCGATGTCAACCCCCAATACCGGGAGAGACGAATCCTGTCTAACCGTCACTGCCTCCAAGTGCTTCGGGACTGCACCCAACTACCACCTGTTTGCACGACTCCTTTGAGCCGTGGTAGGGTAGTAATCAAAGTACAGTGGGAATACACTCGAGGCGAAGTGACAGTGTCAAGTCAGCGGACTAAGTTGTACTCATGTCACCTGGGAACTGATAACTGACGATAGGCAAAATACCAACTAGTCAGTTCCCGACGAGTCCTGTCCAGTATACTCGTATCCCAACGAGCACCCGCATACGATCTCAAGTACGACGTACCGACGGCTGTGGGACAGACCGTCTCCCTATCACGACCCGCAGGGTACGGAACGTGACTGGCACTTAAGTTTACGAAACGTCCAAAGACGTTCGTAAAATAAGTAAGCCAAAGCCCAGAAAAACCAAACCAAATAAGCAAAAGAGTGAAGAGAACCCAATCAATTGGAAACAAGTTTATCAATAAGTCATATAAAACCCTTTTTGAAAACAATATCATTTTTTCCGAAAATTTCGGCAGAGTCTCCTTTGTAAATGCTGGCCCCCAAAATGGGTACAACAAAAATATATATGAATCCAACAAATAAGGCATCCCCAAGCGGGAGCTAGCTCTTCGCCACAAGGCGGTCACAAATCCCACGCAAAATAAAGCAACAACATGCGAAATAATCATAATGAAGCATAAGAAAAACAGCATGTCGACTCAAGTGAGCTCGACCCCAAAATACAGCATAAAAGTCCACAAACCTCACAGTCTCATCTCTAGGTCAATATACAATAATACTGGTAGATACAGTAGATGGAGTGCACTAGATACAAAGAATATACAAGGTGGTACAAAAATAATGATATAACCCACCTAAGAGCAAAACCTCGAGTCCAGGCAAAGGAGGCAAAAGAACAAGTGCGCCCGCCGCTACTGTACTGACGGAGCGGACCTGCAAAAGGCTGTGGCACAACGGGGGTGAGTTGCCAACTCGTGAGTAATAAATAACATCTACAAAGGCTATCGTATGCATGCACACAAGCATCCTAGCATCTAAAATACAGGTATGACTGGATGCACTAGCAGGTGTGTATACAACATCAGTGTACTAATATGTATGCAACATGAATATCTGAGGTCTCAATAGGTATATATAAGAAACATTTTATCTCTTTTTTTTTTTGAAACTCTTTTAGAATGCCAGCATAATACTCAAAGAATCGACGAGAACCGGTGTCCAGCAACGACACCTAAAAGCTGTCTCAAATCTCATAAATCCATGTCATAGTTTCTCTGGCCTCAGCCATCCGGCTGACCCATATCAATATCAATATCTCATCCTCTCGCGGCCCCGGTCGGTATCCTCTGGATATCCGCCGTGCCCAATGAAGTCACCGGTAGGTAATCCGTCCCCTGCCAGGCTCATCGTCAGCACCACGAGCTTCTTGCCCCGGGGTACCCTACCGGGCCCACCATGTACCCGAGACGGTTCATCCAACTCCTCGAAACGGGTCTCGAAAACCACAGCAAACTCATGGTGGACGACACTTACATCACTAGAAAACCGCAATTTACATATTTTAAAAATATAATAAGTTTAGAAATTTTGCGGTTTTTCCCCGAAATCCAGAAATATCATAAAATCTCAAGAAATCCTCATAAGTGCATATGTCAATGTTAATGAATGCATATGGTATCAATAATCAAGTTGCGATGTGTGATTAATAGATTAGGCATGAACAAATAATATGATGAAGTACATGCACATGAATAGCAATCCTACGATTTCATTTTAAGGAATTAAAGGCAATAGAACAAGTTTAAGTATCAATTAGTAAAAGGTTTCAATTTAAAGGTTATCTAGTGTGGTGGCATGGCAATTACCAGGGTGTGTGTGTAAGCATGAATAGTGCTCGTGCTGCATATAAAAACCCTGGCAATGGTGCAGGTGTCCTATAAAATGGTTTCGTATAGGTATGTCAATATAGGGCATGAATGTAGCAAATAATCATACAAGTATTACACCCCTAATTACTAACATTACTAGGAATCTTTTAAGTTACTAAAACTATCGGGCGGCTTGCGCCATCCAACGATAGTCCCCCGTAGATGTTACATCTACTCACCGGAATCCCTAGCTAGCTGTGTCCAATCACCGCTTTCCCCTTTCGTGCCGCGTCTGACGTCTCCGCGACCGAACCTGGAATTTACATCAATACCAAACATAAGGTTACCTATCAAGACTGACGCAAAACCCAAACGAAAATACTAATGTTCACTAGCTAGGTACAACGTGCACAAGGTGTGCGGAACATACGCGAAAATCGCAAAAACTGCCAAAAATCGCCGATTTGGTCGCCCGGCAAAACTAAAACCCGACCACTCAAAAATCCGCACACACGCATCCTAAATGTCATAGGATACGCTAAAAATGTCATCAAGACATCGCAATTAATTCATCACAACATTTTAGTAAAAACTAGTAAGCTAGAATAGCAATTAGGTGCAAACATCGACAATAGCGACAAAGTTATCACGGTCCAACACAACCATCCAATCCACACAACTAGTTAGCCACCAAAAACATAAATTTTAACTTATTTACCATGCTACAAAACCCACATTCCATACACAAACCTCTTCTTGAATTTGGTAATTAGCAATCTTAATGAAAATTTCACACAAGCTTAACATAGATTAGCATAATATGAAGCCACTTAAGCAAAGTAACCTTAAAGATTGGTTTAGTATTTAACTAGATATCTAATTAGCTTTAATTAACTAAATAATGGTTCCTAAAAACCCTAGTTTAACTCTAACCATAAACCTTTAAAAACTAGATTAGAATCTAACACTAAATTAACACTAGATTTTAGCCCAATTAGCAATTTAACCACTTAGATTAAGCTAACAAAATAACTAGATAACAAAATAGCTTAATTAATCTCTTAATGGTGATCTAAACCCTAAATTAATTTCAAACCACAAACTTTAAAAAACTAGTATGCAATTAACATTAAAATTAACACTAAAACAATTTTCAAAGTTCTAATTAGCATACTTTAACTACAATGTAACCATTTGATTAGAAGTTATACCTCAAAAGTTCAAACCCTATGTTGCTAAAGCCTCCCAAGATGCCATCTTTCTCCAAGATTTGAGCCAATTTGGGTTTGAGAAGAGAGGGAATAAGGTTTTGCTTTGAAATTGTAAAGGATTTGTTGATTTTTTGATGGTTTTTGAGATGAATTTGTGAACAAAATAGAGAGGAAAATGAAGGGGGGGAGCTGCTGATTTTCTGGACAGAAATGAGGGAGAGGGGAGTGGTGTGGGTGTGGGAAAAAGTCTCTAGTCAAACTCCCCCAAAGTCAAAGCACCATACCCCATTTAACAATTCAAAAACCTTTAAAAAAAAACCCTCATTTCCACACAAAAACACAAGTCAAAGAGCATGGAATTTTTTTTTTCCCCATGTGCTACTGGAAATGGCCGGCCTAGGGTGAGGGAGAAGTGAGAGGGAGTGCACAAAAAAATTTTTATGCAAAAAGACCCCCTACAAGTCCAAAATTGCAAGTTTAAGCTTAAATTCAATAAATTTCGTTTTCTATAATAAAAATTAGTTAAAAATCAAAATAAAATACTCAAAATTTATGTTACAACTAGATTTTAATTAACATAATTTTAAAGATTAAAATTAGCCCGGAAAAATTTGTATTTATCGCTAATTTATTGTATTTTCTTACCGGCTTAAAATAATATTAAAAAATTAAAAAATAGGGAAAAAATTTTAAATGCCCAAAATTTAATAAGTAACTCATTAGCTACTAAAAACAAGCAATTACCTATCCATTTTAGGTATAATTAGCCCTAAAATGCAAAATAACAAAAAAGACGGTTTTCGGAAAAATACCGAATTTTCACCGATTTTCAGGAAAACACCAAAACGACTTATCAAGGCGCTACAATCTTCCCCCCTAAAGAAATTCGGTCCCCGAATTTAAAAATATAACTACGCGTACCTTCAAAGAGATGGGGATACTTCTTCCTCATCTCGCCCTCGGTCTCCCAGGTAACCTCCTCGCTGCTCGGGCTACGCCAAAGGACCTTGACGGTTGGTATAATCTTCGACCTCAACTTCTTCACCTGCCGATCCAGGATGGCCACCGGCTGCTCTGCAAAAGAAAGGTCACGCTCTAGCTGGACTGTCGGGTGCTGAATCGCATGCGAAGGGTCGTGAAGGTACTTGCGGAGCATCGAAACATGGAAGACGGGGTGAACATCGGGAAAGCTGGGAGGAAGAGCCAAACGATATGCAACAGCGCCGACACGCTCGAGGATCTCGAAGGGACCTACGAATCTAGGGATAAGCTTCCCCTTTCGCCCAAAACGCATCACGCCCTTCATCGGAGAGACTCTCAGAAAAACATGGTCGCCAACTGCGAACTCTAATCTGCGACGGCGCCTGTCTGCTCTGAGCTGCCCTCATCCGGTCTCGAATCAACTGTATCTTCGCTGTCGTCTCCTCAACAAGCTGCGGCCCCAAAATGCTGCTCTCGCTGAGCTCTGTCCAACAGACGGGCGATCTGCATCTCCTCCCATACAATGCCTCGAAAGGTGCCATCTGAATAGTATCCTGGAAGCTGTTGTTGTAGGAGAACTCCACTAGAGGTAAATGACGATCCCAGCTACCACCAAAGTCTAAAACGCATGCTCTGAGCATGTCCTCGAGAGTCTGAATGGTCCGCTCTGACTGTACGTCGGTCTGCGGATGAAATGCTGTGCTGAAGCTCAAACGAGTGCCCAAAGCCTCCTGGAGTCTCTGCCATAGTCGGCTGGTAAACTGAGTGCCTCGATCTGACACGATACAAGTCGGTACGCCATGTAGTCGCACGATCTCGTCAATATAGAGCTGAGCATACTGAGCGAAGCTGAAAGTGGTCTTCACTGGTAGGAAGTGAGCCGCTTTCGTCAATCTATCCACGATCACCCAGATGGAGTCGTACCCTCGACTGGTCCTGGGTAGACCCACAACGAAGTCCATCGAAATCTGCTCCCATTTCCACTCTGGAATGGGTAACGGCTGTAGCTCTCCTGCGGGCCTCTGGTGCTCGGCCTTGACTTGCTGACAAGTCAGGCATCTCGAAACGAACTCCGGAATGTCCCTCTTCATCCCGTCCCACCAGTAGGTCTCTCTCATATCATGGTACATCTTGGTGGAACCGGGGTGGACACTATACACTGATCGATGTGCCTCCTCAAGAATGTCGCGCCGCAATCCATCAGCATCTGGTACGCACAGTCTAGATCCATATCGTAAAATCCCCTGATCGTCAATCACGAACTCGGAAAATCTGCCCTGTCCCATCTGTGCCATGATCTCTGAGCAACGGTCGTCACTGCGCTGTGCCTCATATATACGGTCAAGCAACTGTGGGCGTGCACGAACATGCGCGAGCTGTCCCCCTGTCTGAGTGAACTCGAACTCAACTTGGCTGTCGCATAATATCTGCTAATCTGCTGACGACTGCCTCTGCACTGCGCGCAAAAAGGATAGACTACCCCCGGGCCTCCTACTCAACGCATCTGCCACCACATTCGCCTTGCCTGGGTGATATAAGATCTCGCAGTCGTAGTCTTTCACCAACTCCATCCAACGACGCTGTCTGAGGTTCAGGTCTCGCTGCTGAAATATGTACTTTAAGCTCTTGTGATCGGTGAATATCTGACACGACTCGCCGTATAGGTAATGTCGCTAAATCTTCAGTGCAAAGACCACTGCAGCCATCTCCAAATCATGAGTGGGGTAGTTCTGTTCATGCTTCTTCAACTGCCGAGAAGCATAAGCGATCACCCGGCCGTGCTGCATCAATACGCATCCTAATCCCGCTCGCGAAGCATCACAGTAGACCACAAATCCGCCTGATCCCGAAGGCAAAGATAATACCGGCGCCGTAGTTAAACAAGTCCGTAGCTGCTGAAAACTGCGCTCGCACTCCTCTGTCCAAACGAAAGGAACTCCCTTCCGGGTCAAACCGGTCAAAGGTGCAGCTATACGGGAGAAGTCCTGAACAAAACGCCTGTAGTAGCCTGCCAGGCCTAGAAAACTACGGATCTCAGTAACCGATGTAGGTCGGGGCCACTGCTGAACAGCCTCAATCTTCTTCGGGTCCACACAAATGCCGTCTCTCGTAACCACGTGACCCAAGAATCCGACGCTGTCCAGCCAGAATGCACACTTGGAGAACTTTGCGAACAGCTGGTGCTCCCTCAGAGTCTGTAATGTAATCCGCAAGTGTTGCTCGTGCTCCTTTCTGCTCCGGGAGTACACCAAGATATCGTCGATAAACACGATGATGAACACGTCAAGATACGGCCTGTTCATCAAATCCATGAATGCTGCTGGGGCGTTGGTGAGTCCGAACGACATCACCAAAAACTCGTAGTGGCCGTAGCGCGTGCGGAAAGCTGTCCTCGGTATATCCTCCTGTCGAACTCGCAGCTGATGGTATCCTGATCGCAAGTCGATCCTCGAAAAATACCCCGCACCCTGAAGCTGGTCGAACAAATCATCAATGCGTGGCAACGGATATCTGTTCCGAACGGTAACTTTGTTCAGCTGGCAGTAGTCGATACATAAGCGCAAACTTCCATCCTTCTTCTTGACAAACAGGACCGGAGCACCCCACGGAGAAACACTCGGTCGAATAAGCCCCTTATCTAACAAATCCTGCAACTGATCCTTCAGCTCTCGAAGCTCTGCTGGGGCCATCCGATAAGGCGGTATAGAAATAGGCCCCGAGCCGGGAATCAAATCAATGCAGAACTCAACATCGCGCTCAGGCGGTAGCCCAGGTAGCTCATCAGGGAAAACATCAGGGAACTCACAAACTACCGGGACCCGGTTTAACGGAACCTCTGCAGCTCGAGTATCACAAATATACGCTAAGAATCCCTGACATCCCTTCCGCAAGAGCTGAACAGCGCGAAGAGACGAAATCAAGCTGGGAAGGGTGACGCTGCGGTCTCCCTGAATAACAAGGACTGGCTCTCCCGGAAAGCTAAATCTGACTGCCTTCTCACGGCAGTCCACCGAAGCATAACAAGTGGCTAGCCAATCCATGCCCAGAAGCACATCAAAGTCCAACATATCGAGGAGAATCAAATCAACCGATGAATCCCTCTCCCCGATACGAACGGAACACAAACAAAAAACAAAACGAGCGACAAACGACTCGCCTACCGGAGTACTAACAACAAGCGGATGATCTAACGACGACGACTCACGGCCCAACATCGGTGCAAAGTGTGTAGATACGTACGAATGTGTGGAACCTGGGTCAAATAATACCCGTGCGTCGAAAGAACAAACTGGCAAGGTACCTGTCACAACGGCATTGGATTCCTGCGCATCCTGCGGTGTCAAAGCAAATACTCAGGCCTGTCCTCCACCGATAGCGGGCTGACCTCGACCTCGGCCTCTGCCTCTTCGTCCTCTCTGAACAGGACCGCCGCGTCCACGGCCTCTGGGTGCACCTAACTGGCGTGGAGCATCGCCTGTGGTAGGAAGTAGGGCTCTCTGTGGAGGGGGTGGCGATGGTGGTAGGGTCACATGCGGACTGTCGCCGCTCCCTGTCGTCTCGCCGGACAGTCTCTGACAAGATGGTGCAAACTCCCGCACCTAAAACACCCTGGCGACGGCTGCTGCCCCTGGGGATAAGAACCATATAACTGTCCCCGCCCAAATCCTCTGCCAGGCCTATCTCTCGGAAAGAATCTGGCGCGCTGCCTCTGAGACGGTACATCGGTGCGAATCCTCTTCGGCCCAGAAACGGCCGAAGTCTGTGATATGCGTGCCTCCATCCGCAATGCCGTATCCATAGCAGCTGAATAAGTGTCGTAGTGCTGGGCGCTAATGGCAAGATATAGCTGGGCATCAAGTCCCTGTACGAACCTCTTCACCATCTTCTCCTCGGTATCCACCAAATACTGAGCATATCGGGATAACTGTGTAAACTGGATGTCATACTCAGACACCGTCATCCCAGGTGTCTTGACTAAGGCCTCGAAGCTACGAGCTCTGGCGTCATGAACGCTCTCTGGAAGGAATCGGGCTAGAAAGACCGCTGTAAACTCGACCCAAGTCATAGGCGGCAGACCTGCAGCTCGACCTCTCAAGACTGACTCCCACCATGTCTGCGCGAGACCCTCTAGTCGGAAACTCGCAAGCTCTACCCATCGATCATCCGAACATCTCAGCGAACGGCAGATCCTGGCTAAACTGTCAAGGAACGTCTGTGGGTCCTCCGCTGCCTCGGTGCCGGTGAATACTGGAGGTCTTAGCCTCATGAAATCCTGTAGTGAAACCGGAATGGCCACGGTGGTAGTAGTAGGAGCAGGTATCATGGTCGTCTGTGATGTAGTAGGTGCGTCATCTGGCCTCGGTGTACGACTGGCTGCAACTAGGGATCCTACCATCTGACGTAGCTCCTGCATACCCCCCATCACTGTCGCAACTCCGCCATACCAGTCTCGAGCCTATCCATACGGCCTGGGGAAGGTGGATCGGTCTGTCCCTGCGGCGTAGGCATACCACCCTGCTCAGTCCTAGTCTCGGACGAGCCAACTCGAATCTCGTCTCTGGCGGCAGCCCTCTGTGCCCTCGTAGCCTTCGGCGGCATAGTGGCTGTTACAGGAAAACGGATAATAAGAACAGTGCAATAGAATCATAGGATACACGGAATTGAAGAAGGAATTTCAAGCAAGTATCCTAAAGTCACTTAGGCGGAGTACCGTATCGCAAGTATGCCGCGGACATACGCACGCTACGTTACCCTACTTAAGTCATTTACTCCATCTACCAAGGGTCATCCTACACTCAAAAAGGTAAAACCTATCGCTCTGATACCAACTTTGTCACGACCCGCAGGGTACGGAACGTGACTGGCATTTAAGTTTACGAAACATCTAAAGACGTCCGTAAAATAAGTAAGCCAAAGCCCAGAAAAACCAAACCAAATAAGCAAAAGAGTGAAGAGAACCTAATCAATTGGAAACAAGTTTATCAATAAGTCATATAAAACCCTTTTTGAAAACAATATCAATTTTTCCGAAAATTTCGACAGAGTCTCCTTTGTAAATGCTGGCCCCTAAAATGGGTACAACAAAAATATATATGAATCCAACAAATAAGGGGTCCCCAAGCGGGAGCTAGCTCTTCGCCACAAGGCGGTCACAAATCCCACGCAAAATAAAGCAACAACATGCGAAATAATCATAATGAAGCATAAGAAAAACAGCATGTCGACTCAAGTGAGCTCGACCCCAAAATACAGCATAAAAGTCCACAAACCTCACAATCTCATCTCTAGGTCAATATACAATAATACTGGTAGATACAGTAGATGGAGTGCACTAGATACAAAGAATATACAAGGTGGTACAAAAATAATGATATAACCCACCTAAGAGCAAAACCTCGAGTCCAGGCAAAGGAGGCAAAAGAACAAGTGGGCCCGCCGCTACAGTACTGACGGAGTGGACCTGCAAAAGGCTGTGGCACAACGGGGGTGAGTTGCCAACTCGTGAGTAATAAATAACATCTACAAAGGCTATCGTATGCATGCACACAAGCATCCTAGCATCTAAAATACAGGTATGACTGGATGCACTAGCAGGTGTGTATACAATATCAGTGTACTAATATGTATGCAACATGAATATCTGAGGTCTCAATAGGTATATATAAGAAACATTTTATCTCTTTTTGTTTTTGAAACTCTTTTAGAATGCCAGCATAATACTCAAAGAATCGACGAGAACCGGTGTCCAGCAACGACACCTAAAAGCTGTCTCAAATCTCATAAATCCATGTCATAGTGTCTCTGGCCTCAGCCATCCGGCTGACCCATCTCAATATCAATATCTCATCCTCTCGCGGCCCCGGTCGGTATCCTCTGGATATCCGCAGTGCCCAATGAAGTCACCGGTAGGTAATCCGTCCCCTGCCAGGCTCATCGTCAGCACCACGAGCTTCTTACCCCGCGGTACCCTACCGGGCCCACCATGTACCCGAGACGGTTCATCCAACTCCTCGAAACGGGTCTCGAAAACCACAGCAAACTCATGGTGGACGACACTTACATCACTAGAAAACCGCAATTTACATATTTTAAAAATATAATAAGTTTAGAAATTTTGCGGTTTTTCCCCGAAATCCAGAAATATCATAAAATCTCAAGAAATCCTCATAAGTGCATATGTCAATGATAATGAATGCATATGGTATCAATAATCAAGTTGCGATGTGTGATTAATAGATTAGGCATGAACAAATAATATGATGAAGTACATGCACATGAATAGCAATCCTACGATTTCATTTTAAGGAATTAAAGGCAATAGCACAAGTTTAAGTATCAATTAGTAAAAGGTTTCAATTTAAAGGTTATCTAGTGTGGTGGCATGGCAATTACCAGGGTGTGTGTGTAAGCATGAATAGTGCTCGTGATGCATATAAAAACCCTGGCAATGGTGCAGGTGTCCTATAAAATGGTTTCGTATAGGTATGTCAATATAGGGCATGAATGTAGCAAATAATCATACAAGTATTACACCCCTAATTACTAACATTACTAGGAATCTTTTAAGTTACTAAAACTATCGGGCGGCTTGCGCCATCCAACGATAGTCCCCGGTAGATGTTACATCTACTCACCGGAATCTCTAGCTAGCTGTGTCCAATCACCACTTTCCCCTTTCGTGCCGCGTCTGACGTCTCCGAGACCGAACCTGGAATTTACATCAATACCAAACATAAGGTTACCTATCAAGACTGACGCAAAACCCAAACGAAAATACTAATGTTCACTAGCTAGGTACAACGTGCACAAGGTGCGCGGAACATACGCGAAAATCGCAAAAACTACCAAAAATCGCCGATTTGGTCGCCCGGCAAAACTAAAACCCGACCACTCAAAAATCCGCACACACGCATTCTAAATGTCATAGGATACGCTAAAAATGTCATCAAGACATCGCAATTAATTCATCACAACATTTTAGTAAAAACTAGTAAGCTAGAATAGCAATTAGGTGCAAACATCGACAATAGCGACAAAGTTATCACGGTCCAACACAACCATCCAATCCACACAACTAGTTAGCCACCAAAAACACAAATTTTAACTTATTTACCATGCTACAAAACCCATATTCCATACACAAACCTCTTCTTGAATTTGGTAATTAGCAATCTTAATGAAAATTTCACACAAGCTTAACATAGATTAGCATAATATGAAGCCACTTAAGCAAAGTAACCTTAAAGATTGGTTTAGTATTTAACTAGATATCTAATTAGCTTTAATTAACTAAATAATGGTTCCTAAAAACCCTAGTTTAACTCTAACCATAAACCTTTAAAATCTAGATTAGAATCTAACACTAAATTAACACTAGATTTTAGCCCAATTAGCAATTTAACCACTTAGATTAAGCTAACAAAATAACTAGATAACAAAATAGCTTAATTAATCTCTTAATGGTGATCTAAACCCTAAATTAATTTCAAACCACAAACTTTAAAAAACTAGTATGCAATTAACACTAAAATTAACACTAAAACAATTTTCAAAGTTCTAATTAGCATACTTTAACTACAATGTAACCATTTGATTAGAAGTTATACCTCAAAAGTTCAAACCCTATGTTGCTAAAGCCTCCCAAGATGCCATCTTTCTCCAAGATTTGAGCCAATTTGGGTTTGAGAAGAGAGGGAATAAGGTTTTGCTTTGAAATTGTAAAGGATTTGTTGATTTTTGATGGTTTTTGAGATGAATTTGTGAACAAAATAGAGAGGAAAATGAAGGGGGGGAGCTGCTGATTTTCTGGACAGAAATGAGGGAGAGGGGAGTGGTGTGGGTGTGGGAAAAAGTCTCTAGTCAAACTCCCCCAAAGTCAAAGCACCATACCCCATTTAACAATTCAAAAACCTTTAAAAAAAACCCTCATTTCCACACAAAAACACAAGTCAAAGAGCATGGAATTTTTTTTCCCCATGTGCTGCTAGAAATGGCCGGCCTAGGGCGAGGGAGAAGTGAGAGGGAGTGCACAAAAATTTTTTTATGCAAAATGACCCCCTACAAGTCCAAAATTGCAAGTTTAAGCTTAAATTCAATAAATTTCGTTTTCTATAATAAAAATTAGTTAAAAATCAAAATAAAATACTAAAAATTTTTGTTACAACTAGATTTTAATTAACATAATTTCAAAGATTAAAATTAGCCCGGAAAAATTTGTATTTATCGCTAATTTAATGAATTTTCTTACCGGCTTAAAATAATATTAAAAAATTGAAAAATAGGGAAAAAATTTTAAATGCCCAAAATTTAATAAGTAACTCATTAGCTACTAAAAACAAGCAATTACCTATCCAATTTAGGTATAATTAGCCCTAAACTGCAAAATAACAAAAAAGACGGTTTTCGGAAAAATACCGAATTTTCACCGATTTTCAGGAAAACACCAAAACGACTTATCAAGGCGCTACACTCCCATACTGGGATGAGAAGCGCATGCGCTAGTCTACTCCGGAGTATCGATGCCCTGTCTCGATAGTCCTGCGACCAGGGACCTGCATAAGGATGTGCTTATAGATTACCCAGCCCCACTAGTGTGACTGCCATCACAACGCTGGTAATCAAGCAAAGATCCTAAGGGCTCTACTAATGTGTATAGGCGATATACTAAAATAAACACATGTACACATTGAAGTAGAAACAAACCAAGTTGCATACTACCATTTTGAGCAAGATTGTCAATACAAGGTGAATATCCCAAGCTTCCATTAAGTAATATACATACTAGTATGATACAGTAATGGCCTCTAGGGCATATACACTAACATGAATTGAGACCCTAACCTGAAGCCTAAACCCAGAATACGTATTTTAGAAATCGATATCGGAGAAATTGTGGAATCTGTGAAGGGTATATTGAATCTGCTATCACCCGAGACATCCTAAATTAAAATTGATTGGACAGTGACATGTGCAGGCACCCAGGAAGATACCACCAAGACCCCTGCCCCTAACTCCCAACCTTGGCCGCAGATTTATCCCGTTTGGCCGCAACTTGCGGCCTGGACCCCACCAAACTTGCTCGTTTTGGTTTTGGTGTTCCCTTATCTGTAGATTAGGCCCTTGGTATGTATAGATTTGTCTAATTGGACCTACGGTGAAATCTGGAACATATTTCTTAAGTTGCTGTTTTGGATTCGTGTTTCCGTATTCCGTATTTTTAAGTCTGAATTTGTGTCTTGTGTTTTACCTCGACTATTTGGCGTTTATACGAAGATATAGAGGATTTATTGATGGTTTTGAAGGCGTGCCATAGGTTCTAACCTATAGGCCTCTTATCGTATCGTTTTGGGTTTCGTGTGCCGTGTTAGCTTTGATTTGGTTTTAATACGCATATACGACACTTTGATGTGTAGGTACCCCATGAAGACTACGGGACGACAAGCAAACGCATGGTAACATCGAAAGATGGAGACGCAAGGTGAGTAGATTATATCTACAGGGGGAAGTCGGGTGGATGGCGTATAGCACCCCCGCAGTCCGTAGTTGTGATATTATATATATGATAGTTAGGTATACTATGGATAGTGTAGAGTTAGAAGTGACTAGTGTAGTTCATAGTCGCGAATCCTAGGATAGATTTACACCCACACGCACACCCTTGCATATTCATTATACTTGCACTGTGTTGATGATATTGGATGACATTGGAGATGAGTCGATGATGTTGGGCTTTGTACCGCGAGATCGGTGATTTGATGTGATTCATATTTGGTTTACGATACGTGATCTCTAGCGGGCCTTAGGACGTGTGCTTGTACACGCAGTATATTGATGGTATCAGTTGTACTAGACTTAGATCAGTACCCCAGATTATGTGATATGATGATAGTGATACCTGAGATGTGATGAGATAGTGTGATATTGACCCGTACCCAGCTATTGGGATGCCGTACGACGATTTACCGAACGAGCTTTACATTGATGATAGATCCACACTCATGACTTGAGGATGTCATATGATATACTGTATCGTACGTGATAATATTTAGGCGGGATCACCGACTATTATATCTATATATAAATGGATTCAGATTTAGGTGGTTTCCATACCCCTCCCGACTTACTTGATACTTAGGTCTGTAGTTTGCATAGTAGATGTTAGACTAGACCCGAGTCATACCTATTTCAAAAACTACGAATCAGGAATATCTTAAAAGACAAGTAAGGAGATTCTACGGGTATTTTTCATAGGACGTATCTTTCTTAAAATATACTGTAGCCCTTATTTTACTAAAAATCTTGATTCGTCTTATTTCAAATGACATAACTGCATGATATATACATATGGATGTAGATTCTTCACTGTGGTGTTGATTATTTGATTTCCGCATATTCATGCTATTCACATTGCTTTGCATATGTTTATTGCTATATTATTATCATGCTGTTAGGACACCAGCACCATTATCGATGATGCGTATGTTCCACGTACACTATTTGCCAGCTCACACACTTCATTATCGATAATTGCCATTCCACTACACTGTAGTACTGTTGCATTCATGATATGATTCTTGCATGGCATATTGTACACTTATACCTGTACACAAACATAGATGATTTTGTCTTGATTAGAGGTTAGGGAACCGCATGATGTTCTTCAAAACTGATTCGTTTTAAAAGAGCGGTTTCCTTCGACATGTGCACATTACTATTCCATGTTGCATGACTTATGATATGCTTACATTTCTTACATGTCGCATACATCATGTTTTGATTATACGCATTGAGATATGTTGTTTCCATGATATTTCTGGATTTGGGAACCGTGGGTATTTCAAAAGAGAATATATAATTGTGTTAAAAACCCGGTTACCCTTGATATGATATTTCAGTGCGTCCACCATGTGTTTTCTCGGTGCTGAGAGCGACATGTGAAACCCTATTCGAGGAGGCGGATGAGGCCGATTGCGGGTACATGATGGACCCGGTATGGTACCCCGGGGCGAGAACGGTTTCGCTGTGTAGTAGACGGTGAGCCTGGCAGAGGGACTACTACCTACCGGTGATTGTATTTGAGCTCGGCGGATATCTGGAGGATACCGACCGGAGTTGAGAGATCGATATGGGCTGACCCGTACTGCTGGGGCCGAGGGCCGATACCGCAGACGAAGCCCCATACGGACGAGGATTTACGTGTCGATGCTAGGCACGGGTTTCATGATGTTTTTCCATGATTTTGTTTATATCCTCATATTTACATACATGATGCTTATTGTCATTGGGTGACGGGTGGACGGGTTCCACGTTTATTGTCATTGGGTGATGGGTGGACGGGTTCCACGTATATACAGACATGGATCATATACAGACTGGATTTACCTTGATCATACTTCATTTGTATATATAACAGGGTATAAGGGCGCTGTTATATATACCCTTGCACCAATATTAGTGGTATGGGACGCTAATATATGTGTATTGATACTTCATCATTTTTACTTCATGCAGACATATCTTACATATATGACATGTTATTACCTGAGTACTTGGCACTACATACATGTTTAGATGTTGCGTTGCCACCTTATTATGTATCAGGCTTATTCTTGAGGTTTATATACTCATCGTATTGACTTAGGATCATGTCTTGCATTCGGTTTCTGCTTGTAGATATTCTCTATTCACGAGTTGGCAACTCACCCCCGTTGTGCCACAGTTCTTGCAGGTTTTGCCGTACAGGTTTCTTTGCGGCATCTCTGGCACATTGCTTCCTTACGGGTGAATTGCATTTGGTAGGTGGTTTCTTTTGCATCAAGAACCACCATTGTACTTATATTATTCATTGTATCTAGAATTTCCATCAACCAAAACTTGTGTATTGTTTCAGACTTAGACATTAGTGATGTATTATTCGACCTTAGAGTCGCGCTTAGTAGTATTGTGGTTTTCATGCTTATTGAGTTTCTTTTGGATTTGACCCTCGCCATTCGGCGTTGTATATTATATTGCTTGCGTGGTTGTGACCGTCGATTGACGAAGAGCTAGCTCCCGCTTGGGGATGCCTTTTATTCATTGCATATATATATTGTTCGTGTTGTACCCCGTTCGGGGTAAGTTTTTACAAAAGAAACTCTGCCGAAACTTTTAGAAAAGACTTTACATTTTAAAAATGCATATTCGGCTTAGTTATTTAAAACCTTGACTTCAAACATGTTTTCCTTCACTTCTTTAAACCAGTTTCCTTTACTTACTCTTAAAATGGTTTTAGATTTCTGGGCTTTTGGCTTATTTGGATCAGAAGGAGTCCTATAGACTTCATATGGTTCAAGGGCCAGTCACGTGCTCTTTCGGGTCGTGACAAAGTTGGTATCAGAGCGCTAGGTTGACCTTGGTTCGAGTCTAAGTTTGACTATGTGGAGCCTAGGGCGATTATATATATACGGAACTTAGGCTTGACCTTACGAAACTTAGACTTAGTCGAGGGGGTATTAGACCCGAACTTTCGTCGTATAGGATTACCCTTGGTTGATGGAATAGGTGACTAAAGTAGAGTGACGTACCGTGGGTATGTTCCACGGCATATTTACGACACGCCACTCCGCTTAAGGAACCTTAGGATGTACATATTTTCGAGATCAGTGATTCTCTTCATATCCATGATTATACATCTATTTGAGATCCTCGATTCTATTAGTTTCATGATCATACCTTCATTGATGCTATTCTTTCTTATGATCATGTATCCACTCTGGATCTGTTGTTCTCTTTCTTGCCATTGATCTGCTCTCTTCGATACTCGATTGAGGTTCCTGTCGCCATGTTTGAGCGCAGTTTGGGCTGCTGCTAGGGTTACGGTCAGGGCGAGCTCGTCTGGTACGAGGGCCGACCATTGTGTTTTCTGGTGACATGGGAACATCTCGAGTTGGTATTGATGATTGTGACCTCTAGTAGAGGCGAGTGCTTGGTTTTGCACCGGATGATCAGGCCATTGTTAGAGCTGCCAATTGAGAGAGGACTGTTGATGTACAGCATACCTCAGAGATTATGATGTCGCCTACCATGCAGACAGATGGACCAGCTGTTGCTGAGATTGATAGGATGTCGCTTCTGGAGCTTACGAGCTGAGAATGCCGGAGCTTTCAGGCAGATATAAGACAGATGATAGCTAGTCTACCCGATTTGGGAGACGAAGGTGATTCGTCCGATTTATGCACCGGAGCGGGCCCAGTTGAGTTGAAGATTTCCAGTGTGGAGAGTCTTACTCAGATCTAGAGCAGACCAATTCAGAGATGACCGCCAATGTGTCGCCTTTCCTGGGGGATTGAGGCGCTGTTCGGCGTACAGGCGAATGAGCCAGTTGTTGCTGCAAATGATGAGATATCGCCCAGATGGTTGGAGCTACTGCAGCATGAGCATATACTTAGAGATATGATGGACGGTTGCTAGTCACCTGAGGATAAATGACTAGGACATGTGGTTCGTCCGTTTACCGATGCGAGGTCATCAGATAGATTGTTTCCAGCTAGAGACGACTTCACGCAGGTTCGTTGAGAGTCGACAGAGACGATCGAATGTCAGGAGCCCATTCTCCAAGTTTAAACTATACGGAAAGACATGCAGGCGATTCCATGGACCCTCTAGAAGAATGAAACCCTAACTCGACTTAATGACCGTGTGAAAGCATTTGAACCTTAGGGTTTGCGGCAGTTCTGCGGCGCCATTAGTGAGGGTTGGGTTTGCCCTTCTACGGCTGGACCACCGACGCTGTGGCATGTACTGGATACTATTAAACTGTACTCAAGATGTTGATCTCTTGGGGGATTATAAGGTTCTGACGAGTCGATCGAATGTTTCGACATCATTCGGATATCATGTGATGGGATGCTTTGCTTGGAAGACTCCAGATACGAGTATAGCCGTTGGAGCACAGTCCATGCAGCCATGATGAGACGAGTCCGAATCAGTCGACATTGAAGCAGAGTGAATAAAAGAGTTCGCAAGAGATTTCGACGAGATGACGTCCCACTCCGCTGACATCAGAGATGTGATACGCACCCAGAGGCGTTGTATATGGATATATCTTCCAGAAAGAAGCGCGATAAGTATGCAGCCGTTACGGAATAAGAATTTGCTTCAGCAATGGATGATGACTTCCGGGCAATCCGGCAGGAATGAGATATGAGAGAGAAACCTCGATAGGACCTTTCTGGAAAACGATACGAGAAGACTTAGACCCAGGAGTGGTCATATTGCGCACACCCAGCAGGCCAGAGTTCGGCATCGTCGACGAGGTAGTTGACCAGGTTCGGATAAAGGAACTTACCCAGATGCGTTGCGAATTGATCAAGGACGGACGAGTATTGAGTATTCCTCCGATGGTTGGGACGTGTTCCCGAGGACCTGTTCGGCCTGACATCTTCTACCGAATGATGAAGCTACAGAGTACGCGATTTCTTGTCCGTGCGAGAGACTTTGGATTGACCGTAGCCGAGAACAGTGCAGTGCGTAGATAGCATGGCGTGACGTCATTGTGGATGACGATAGAGACAAGTGGAACCAGAGGTTCGTGCGAGACGCTGACGAGCTATCATTACTTCCCGTCGAGACCAAAGGTCAGATATGCTTACAGAGGCGTTGGGACGCGACCAATTTCCGAGAAAAAGTTGTGCTGAGGACACAGATGTCTATCGAGTGAAAAGAGATTATGCAAGAGAGCCAGCCTTCGTACAGTTCGGCTTAGGCAAGATTGGAAGAGACCTTGAGCAGGATTCCTTCCAGGACATTGCTGCAATGATGTTTGCACCCAGGATAAGATGTGGGATGCGCATTCAGAGAACCAGAGGCCGACGCCAGTGACATGCTGCCTTACGAGTGGTCGTGAGGATTGACCGAGAGATGACCCGAGAAGTGCCAGAACGGAATCGTCCCCGTTAGCACACCTGACAAGGCCGATGAGCCGATTGACTGCGAGATAGGTAATCCGCAGAGAAGATAATGACCCGGAGTCAGAGGACGCCAGACCGTGAGCAAGAGGCAAGTAGATATCTTGCGCTGCTAGCATTGGATGCACCGACTCCTTCTCGACCTTGAAGGAGGAACTACCGACGACGGTATTTATTATTTGTGATTTTGTGATTTGGTTATCACGTATCCGTCATCTTGGAATTTTGGTATTTTGGGCGTTCTATTGCATGATTTAGTTTTGATGACTGAGTTTCATGATATTGTTTCATGCACCCACTGGATATTTAAATTTTGCGCATAAGTTTTTACATTTGAGCTATTGATTGTGATTTCACGCCTATCTTATGCAGTGATTTGATTTACACTTCCTGCATAGTTTTCATGCACCTTTAGTGTTTTGATATACGATTATGGTGCACGCCAGATGCACTGGATCGGGATTCTTCGTGCATGTCACATGCACCTGATTTTTTGCTGTCAGGCACACACGTTGCCTATGACAGATGTTTCGTGCACACCAGATGCACCTAGATGTTGTTTTGTACACCGGTTTGACACATATATGGATTTTGATTCCTTGCGCACCAGACGCACAGGATATTCTTATATATGCATTTTGGGGATTGATTTCTAGTAGAGCAGTACATTTTTATGATATTCGCTACGGATTGATGTTTTCGGAACCCCGACAACATGGATTTTACTGAAATGTTTTGGGTATTTGGGGGTTTAAATTTAAATTCGGCGACCGAATTTATTTAAGGGGGGTAGATTGTAACATTTCAAAAAGATAAAATATTAATTTTGGGAATTTTTATAATTTAATATTATTTTATTGAATATTTTAATATTTTGATATTATTAAATACAAATAAATGGGAAAATTTTTAGAAAATTATGGAAAATTCTAAAATAGGGTAAATTAGGGAATTATGCCATTTCTAAGTTTAATTGGTTAGTTATATGCTAAATTAGTGCTAATCGCGATTAAAAATCGCTAATCGGTTTTTAGCATTTTTGTGCAAAACATGCACATATCACTTTTTCACACTTGTGTTACATTTTTATTGCCATGGTTTGTTTTGGGGTTACTATTTGAGTGAGAAGGGTTTTAAGGAAAAAGAAAAGAAAAGAGAAAAGAATTAAGTAGTAGGTGAGAGAGAGAGAGAGGTATGGTCTCACTTTTGACTTAGCCATCTCTTCATTCTTCTTTCATTTTCCCTCTCCCTCTTCCCCTCCTCCTGCTGCTGCTTCTCCCTCACTTCCCTCCCCTCTTCAAAGCCCTCTAAACACATCCAAAACAACTCTAAAACCCAATCTCCATTTCATTAAATGTGTGCACAAGCTCTTGATCTACACTTTGGACTAAAGAAGCAAGGATTTTGGCCACTAGGGGCAACTCAAGAATTTTCTTGAGTTGCCAAATGAGGTATTTTCTGGATCATTAACTTAGTCTTAGCATTTCCTTTACCCCCATGTTATGATTGAACCGATATTGTGTGATTTGGTGACTTGAGGTAAAACCTAGTTAGGGTTGTGAAGAATTATGAGTTGTAATGTGAAATTGAGTTCAATAGAGGCTACACCAACACCCCAGTGTATGAATTGAGACCCTAACCTGAAGCCTAAACCCAGAATACGGATTTTAGAAACCGATATCGGAGAAATTGTGGAATCTGTGAAGGGTATATTGAATCTGCTATCACCCGAGACATCCTAAATTAAAATTGATTGGACAGTGACATGTGCAGGCACCCAGGAAGATACCACCAAGACCCCAGCCCCTAACTCCCAACCTTGGCCGCAGATTTATCCCGTTTGGCCGCAACTTGCGGCCTGGACCCCACCAAACTTGCTCGTTTTGGTTTTGGTGTTCCCTTATCTGTAGATTAGGCCCTTGGTATGTATAGATTTGTCTAATTGGACCTAGGGTGAAATCTGGAACATATTTCCTAAGTTGCTGTTTTGGATTCGTGTTTCCGTATTCCGTATTTTTAAGTCTGAATTTGTGTCTTGTGTTTTGCCTCGACTATTTAGCGTTTATACGACGATATAGAGGATTTATTGATGGTTTTGAAGGCGTGCCATAGGTTCTAACCTATAGGCCTCTTATCGTATCGTTTTGGGTTTCGTGTGCCGTGTTAGCTTTGATTTGGTTTTAATACGCATATACGACACTTTGATGTGTATGTACCCCCATGAAGACTATGGGACGACAAGCAAACGCGTGGTAACATCGAAAGATGGAGACGCAAGGTGAGTAGATTATATCTACAGGGGGAAGTCGGGTGGATGGCGTATAGCACCCCCGCAGTCCGTAGTTGTGATATTATATATATGATAGTTAGGTGTACTATGGATAGTGTAGAGTTAGAAGTGACTAGTGTAGTTCATAGTCGCGAACCCTAGGATAGATTTACACCTACACGCACACCCTTGCATATTCATTAGACTTGCACTGTGTTGATGATATTGGATGACATTGGAGATGAGTCGATGATGTTGGGCTTTGTGCCGCGAGATCGGTGATTTGATGTGATTCGAATTTGGGTTACGATACGTGATCTCTAGCGGGCCTTAGGACGTGTGCTTGCACACGCAGTATATTGATGGTATCAGTTGTACTAGACTTAGATCAGTACCCCAGATTATGTGATATGATGATAGTGATACCTGAGATGTGATGAGATAGTGTGATATTGACCCGTACCCAGCTATTGGGATGCCGTACGACGAGTTACCGTACGAGCTTTACATTGATGATAGATCCGCACTCATGACTTGAGGATGTCATATGATATACTGTATCGTACGCGATACTATTGAGGCGGGATCACCGACTATTATATCTATATATATATCGATTCAGATTTATGTGGTTTCAATACCCCTCCCGATTTACTTGATACTTAGGTCTGTAGTTTGCATAGTAGATGTTAGACTAGACCCGAGTCATACCTATTTCAAAAACTACGAATCAGGAATATCTTAAAAGACAAGTAAGGAGATTCTACGGGTATTTTTCATAGGACGTATCTTTCTTAAAATATACTGCAGCCCTTATTTTACTAAAAATCTTGATTCGTCTTATTTCAAACGACATAACTGCATGATATATACATATGGATGTAGATTCTTCACTGTGGTGTTGATTATTTGATTTCAGCATATTCATGCTATTCACATTGCTTTGCATATGTTTATTGCTATATTATTATCATGCTGTTAGGACACCAGCACCATTATCGATGATGCGTATGTTCCACATACACTATTTGCCGGCTCACACACTTCATCATCAATAATTGCCATGCCACTACACTGTAGTACTGTTGCATTCATGATATGATTCTTGCATGGCATATTGTACACTTATACCTGTACACAAACATAGATGATTCTGTCTTGATTAGAGATTTGGGAACCGCGTGATGTTCTTCAAAACTGATTCGTTTTAAAAGAGCGGTTTCCCTCGACATGTGCACATTACTATTCCATGTTGCATGACTTATGATATGCTTACCTTTCTTACATGTCGCATACATCATGTTTTGATTATACGCATTGAGATATGTTGTTTCCATGATATTTCTGGATTTGGGAACCGTGGGTATTTCAAAAGAGAATATATAATTGTGTTAAAAACCCGGTTACCCTTGATATGATATTTCAGTGCGTCCACCATGTGTTTTGTCAGTGCTGAGAGCGACATGTGAAACCCGATTCGAGGAGGCGGATGAGGCCGATTGCGGGTACATGGTGGACCCGGTATGGTACCCCGGGGCGAGAACGGTTTCGCTGTGTAGTAGAAGGTGAGCCTGGAAGAGGGAGTACTACCTACCGGTGATTGTATTTGAGCTCGGCGGATATCTGGAGGATACCGACCGGAGTTGAGAGATGGATATGGGCTGACCCGTACTGCCGGGGCCGAGGGCCGATACCGCAGACGGAGCCCCATACGGACGAGGATTTACGTGTCGATGCTAGGCATGGGTTTCATGATGTTTTTCCATGATTTTGTTTATATCCTCATATTTACATACATGATGCTTATTGTCATTGGGTGACGGGTGGACGGGTTCCACGTTTATTGTCATTGGGTGACGGGTGGACGGGTTCCACGTATATACAGACATAGATCATATACAGACTGGATTTACATTGATCATACTTCATTTGTATATATAACAGGGTATGAGGGCGCTGTTATATATACCCTTACACCAATATTAGTTGTATGGGACGCTAATATATGTGTATTGATACTTCTTCATTTTTACTTCATGCAGACATACCTTACATATATGACATGTTATTACCTGAGTACTTGGCACTACATACCTGTTTAGATGTTGCATTGCCACCTTATTATGTATCGGGCTTATTCTTGAGGTTTATATACTGATCGTATTGACTTAGGATCATGTCTTGCATTCGGTTTCTGCTTGTAGATATTCTCTATTCACGAGTTGGCAACTCACCCCCGTTGTGCCACAGTTCTTGCAGGTTTTGCCGTACAGGTTTCTTTGTGGCATCTCTGGCACATTGCTTCCGTGCGGGTGAATTGCATTTGGTAGGTAGTTTCTTTTGCATCAAGAACCACCATTGTACTTATATTATTCATTGTATCTAGAATTTCCATCAACCAAAACTTGTGTATTGTTTCAGACTTAGACATTTGTGATGTATTATTCGACCTTAGAGTCGCGCTTAGTAGTATTGCGGTTTTCATGCTTATTGAGTTTCTTTTGGATTTGACCCTCGCCATTCGGCGTTGTATATTAGATTGCTTGCGTGGTTGTGACCGTCGATTGACGAAGAGCTAGCTCCCGCTTGGGGATGCCTTT
Source organism: Agapanthus africanus (assembly GCA_030015575.1). Taxonomy (NCBI): domain Eukaryota; kingdom Viridiplantae; phylum Streptophyta; class Magnoliopsida; order Asparagales; family Amaryllidaceae; genus Agapanthus; species Agapanthus africanus. Next base: position 64,842,022 of record JASDDO010000029.1, read on the forward strand.
TATTCATTGCATATATATATTGTTCGTGTTGTACCCCGTTCGGGGCAAGTTTTTACAAAAGAAACTCTGCCGAAACTTTTAGAAAAGACTTTACATTTTAAAAATGCATATTCGGCTTAGTTATTTAAAACCTTGACTTCAAACATGTTTTCCTTCACTTCTTTAAACCAGTTTCCTTTACTTACTCTTAAAATGGTTTTAGATTTCTGGGCTTTTGGTTTACTTGGATCAGATAGAGTCCTATAGACTTCATATGGTTCAAGGGCCAGTCACATGCACTTTCGGGTCGTGACACCTTGTCAGGGTCTCGACTGTATACACTAGTCTACTCCGGAGTATCGATGCCCTGTCTCGAAACTCCCACGACTAGAGACCACAATTAAAGATGTGCTTATAGACTACCCAACTCTCACGTATATGATCGCCATCATACTGTTGGTAGTTAAGCAAGATCCTAAGGGCTCTATCAACGTGTAACAATGATCAGTCACCTGAACTTGTACACGACCGATAAAGGCAAACCAGATAGCATACTATCATCTCGTGTAAGACTGTGCTACCGGTTTAGGTCCTCCTCAATCATTGCAATCACGTACCTGCGATCCAATAATTGACTTTGAGGGCACTATATCCAACAATCTCCCACTTGCACTTAAGTGTTAGTTATATGTATGCCCTAGAGGCCATTACTGTACATTGGATGTATATTGTAGTGGATGCTGGGACATATATAGGGAGGACTTTCTTGCTCGACATGATAGTATGCTATCTGGTTGAACTTTACCTTAACGTGTATACTGGGTGTCTCTCTGTTACATGTTGATAAAGCCCTTAGGATGTGTACTTGACTACCTGGACTGTGATGCGGATCATACTAGTGGGGACATGGTAGTCCATAAGTACATCCTTCAAAGTCCCTAGTCGTGGGTGTATCAAGATGGGGCATCGATATACCAGAGTAGACTAGCGTGTACCTTCTCGACCCATACAGATGGGCGATGGATGATCCCATATCCATTGGTGTTTGACATCGGAGATGATATACGGGTGCTCAGTAGAGACTGGGTACACTGGACGGACTCGTCGAGAACTCCCAGATGGTATTATACCTCACGTCAGATGGCAGTTCTCTGGTGACACTGGTACAGAGTAGTCTGTTGACCCGAGATCGTCATAGAGTCTTGTGTGGTTCCCACTGTGCTTTGATTTCAATCTTACCACGTCCAAGAGGGCGTGCAAAACGGTGGTTTTTGGGTACAGTCCCGAGTCACATGGAGGCAATGAGCGATAGGAGGGGATTCGTCTCTCCCGGTATAGGGGGTTGATGTTGCGCTGTGTTCGATTGGCTATAACAGGAAATCCCTGGCCAGGGTTGCTGAGATTTACTGGTAAGTGTTACCAGTAGTTTCTCGAATTGTTATAGACCTCATATCGACGCGACTTATCGAGCTATTGGGGTCTGACGTTTACCACCCCTAGGTGAGATATGCGACATATCAGACGATCAGACCGGACTGTACGGTAGTGTTACTGGTTGGATTCACTGGAGTGTGAACGGGCTTGCTCGTCGATCTTCAGATCGCTCAATACCCGGGTGGCCGTTACGTTTAGTAGACCGCTTGCGGCTTGTGGGTGCTTGATATGATCATCATCTGCTGCCGGCGTATTGACGAGTCTTTAGAGTCCTACACAGAGGTTTCCTGGTTCAAGCGAAACGAAATAGGAGCGCATATGAGATATGTGCGGGACCGAGAATAATGCGTGTATGTGATACCGTATTCCATTCTCGCGATGAATGTATCGATTAGGTTATATGCGATATACCCTAGTTATCGAATCATGGATTGATTCGATAAACCGATACATTGGATACTAGTCGGTTATATGTGATATGACCGGATCGTTAAATCAAGTGTTGATTTAATGATTTAATGTAAAATTATATATTTGATATATTGCTTTGCATTAACTAGTATCGGTTCACTTTAAATGGATATTCTCACTCGGGTGTGCGCATTGCATATGCGATATGATTTTGTGCACATGATTGTATCATGTTTGATGATGCATGCTTTTTGGTTAAGTGTAAAGTATTAAACTATGGTTAAGTGGATGATTAGGGTTTTTACTTATTCATTTATTTGTTTATTTATTCATTTTTGGCAAAAGGAAAATGGTGGCTAATTTGGATTTATGTTGAAGCTTCATGAAGCTTTGACTTAGTCACCATTTTTGTCTTCATACCTAACCTAACCATTCACTTAACTTGAGTTTAGTCTCCACACTTAACCATGGTTGATTATGATAAGTATTCTTTTATTTTCTATTTTCTAAATTAACTTATCATAACAATTTCCATCTTCTTCTTCCTTTCTTCACTTGAAGAAAGCAAGCTCCATCAATGGTGATTGATGGAAATGAGTGAGAAATCCAATTCTAAAGTCTACCCACTTCCTATTTCTTCATCCGCTACCTCTTGCCAAGTAGTAGAGTGTGTTTTCTTCACAAGTTTCTTGACTTGGTGAAGTGAGAGCTTGATCTAGCGATGCCTCGACGTAGATCATCTTCGGCACGAAGCCGACGACCTTGCCCGCTCTTTCTCCGATGAAGCCGACGCTAGAGCCCGGATTTTCATTTGGACAGCAAAGGGACTTCGTTGCGGAGCTATGGAGGTGGAGAACCGGATCTACAAAGGTTGTATTTCCGTTCACTTAGTTAAAGTAGTTAACTAGTTGCTTTTTCGCCTAGACATCTAGCCAACGATCCGTACACTAGGGTTTCTCGGCACCATAATTTTTGAAATTGGCATGGTTGATACCTTGTGAGACCTTTGAGACTGCCTAGGAACCCTACATTAAGGCTAATTATTGCGATGTCGCATACTCACAGCCCGTGTGATACCGAACACCCAACTCCTCTACTAATCGGTTTCATAAAGCCAGTTTGTAAAACTCTTGTGTTCGAGAAATAGCCTCAATGAGTGGATCCGCCCCGATATTTCTTTCTATTCCTCTCTTGAACTCAAGTTTGCGGAGAAAGACATATCCCGAATTGAGTAATACCTGTCTTTAGAATATGTCTGGATATCTGATGGGACCTAGTTCATAAATGAACTCCAAATCCAAACTTCTTAGACCGTATCGTCAACTGAACATAATCAGTATCCTGCACCATGCCTCCCAAAGTATCCTCTTGGACCAACTGTCCATAATACTGTCCCTCGTCAGAGGGAAAACTATAACTCTGACAATCACTCTGTCATCCATGTCACCTTTGAAGCCTGGAATAATAACCTTCTTCCGAAGGTGGCTGCCGTTATCAAATCCGTAGAACATTCACTTATGTTTTAAAACTGCTTCCTTATGTTTCTCCAGGATTGGATTAATATAAACTTATCGCATCTAGTGCAAAAACAATCTCTGGTATGGTACTTTACATCTCATGATCGACTCAATTGCCTAAGCAAGTGATCTTCCAATCATGCACATCCCTCACCCCTTTAGTTTGTAAGACAACTTTAGAGAGGGTGACTCCATCACCTGCAGGTACACCACCATGCCAGAAGTCATCTATTCTAAAATATTATTAGAATTCTGTCAAAGTACCCATATTGGGAAACTACCCAAATCTAGATCTAAAACCATAGATCTAGAAACCAGAATGTCAGATATTATATCCATATCCTTTATGGAGAAACAACTGTGTGATGACCACAGTACAACCGATCGTAGTATAGGAATTTTACTTCCTACTCTATGTATTTCATCCTAATACCAGGACATCACACCCTACTACCTTCTCAACAGATCCATCCCCTATTCTGATGAAGTCAAAGCCATGACTGTCACATCAAAAATAGATGATCTATCTCCGCTATATCTGCTTTAGTCTATAAATAGACATAAGCTACTTACCCACTATGCTTCCGCTGCTCCCACTGACCACAAAAACCCTCTGGCAGAATAATATATATGTGCACTTCTAAAGCTAGTTTAGAACGACGCTATACTTTGTTAGTTATATGTATGCCCTAGAGGCCATTACTGTACATTGGATGTATATTGTAGTGGATGCTGGGACATATATAGGTAGGACTTTCTTGCTCGACATGATAGTACGCTATCTGGTTGCTCTTTATCTTAACATGTATACTTTTTGTCTCTCTGTTACATGTTGATAAAGCCCTTAGGATGTGTACTCGGCTTCCAGGACTATGATGCAGATCATACTAGTGGGGCTTGGATAGTCCATGAGTACATCCTTCAATGTTCCTAGTCGTGGGAATATCGAGATGGGGCATCGATATTCCAGAATAGACTAGCGTATATCTTCTCGACCCATATGATGGGCGATGGATGATCCCATATCCATTGGTGTTTGACATCAGAGATGGTATGCGGGTGCTCAGTGGAGACTGGGTACACTGAACGGACTCGCCGAGAACTCCCAGATGGTATTATACCTCACGTCAGATGGCAGTTCTCTGGTGACACTGGTACAGCTTAGTCTGTTGACCCGAGATCGTCATAGAGTCTTGTGTGTCTCCCACTGTGCTTTGATTTCCACCCTACCACGGCTCTATTGAGGCGTGCAAACAGGTGGTTTTTTGGTACAGTCCCGATTCACATGGAAGCAATGAGCGATAGGAGGGGATTCGTCTCTCCCGGTATTAGGGGTTGATGTTGCGCTATGCTCGACTGGCCATAACAGGAAATCCCTGGCCAGGGTTGCAGTGATATACTGGTAAGAGTTATCAGTAGTTTCACGAATATTATGGACGTTAAGTCGGCATGACTTATCAAGCTACTGGGTTCTGACGTTTACCACTCCTAGGAGATATATGCGACATATCAGACGAACAGATCGGACTGTACGGTAAGTGTTACTGGTTGGATTCACAGGAGTGTGAGCGGGCTTGCTCGTCGATCTTCTGATCGCTCAATACCCGGGTGGCCGTTACGTTTAGCAGACCGCTTGCGGCTTGTGGGTGTTTGATATGATCATCACCTGCTGCCGGCGTATTGATGAGTCTTTAGAGTCCTACACAGAGGTTTCCTGACTCAAGCGAAACGAAATAGGAGCGCATATGAGATATGTGCGGGACCGAGAATAATACCAGTATGTGATACTGTATTCGATTCTCGCGATTTATGACATTGATCGGTTATATGCGTTATAGCCGGGTTAACGGATCAAGTGTTGATTCGATAAGTTGTTACTATTGATATTAGTCGGTCATATGCGATATGACCGGATCGTTAAATCAAGTGTTGATTTAATGATTTAATGTATAATTATATATTTGATATATTACTTTGCATTAACTAATATTTGTTCACTTTAAATGGATTTTCTCACTTGAAATACACAAGTTGTATATGTGATATACTTTTGTGCACTTGTTTGTATCATGTTTGATGATACATGCAAACTTGGGTTTGTGTAAGACTTAAACCATGTTTAGTGAATGTTTAGGGTTTCTTTTCACTTATTTATCTATCTATTTATTTTGGTTAAAAGAAAAGGAAAACAAAATGGTTGCTTTTGGAACTTTCTTGATGCTTCATGCATCTTTGACTAAGTGACCATTTTTGTCTTCATCTCCTAACCCTAACCATTCAATTAAACCCTAGTTAATTCTCTACTCTAAACCATGGTTGCTAATATGATAAGTATCATTTTATTTTCTATTTTAAATATACTTATCATATTCTTTTCTTCTTCTTCTCCTTCTTCAAGATGAAGAAAAGCTTGCTACCATCAATGGTGAAATGAGAAAAAGAGTGAGAAATCCAATTATAAAGTGAACCCACTTTCTATTTTTTCATCCTCTACCACTTGCCAAGTAGTATAGGGTGTTTTCTTCACAAGTTTCATGACTTGGTGAAGTTGGAGCTTGATCTTGAGTTGTCTCGACGTAGATCATCTTCGGCATCGAAGCCGACGACCTAGCCCGATCATTTCTCCGACGAAACCATCGCCAGAGTCCGGGTTTCGATTGGTACAGCGGAGGGACGTCATCACGGAGCCAAGGAAGTGGAGGACCAGATCTACAAAGGTTGTAGTCACTTTCCTTTAGCAATAAATTCGTTTACTTGCTTGCATCGCCTTATCATCTAGTTAACGATCCGTATTAGGGTTTGTAGGCACATGAAAAAATTTGAATTGGGCATGTTTGATCTTTTGTGAGACCTCATTAGTGTGCCTAGGAACCCTACATACTTAACCTCCTGCCGGTTCTCATAGCCTGGAACAACAGTAGTGTTAAGTCTGGGTAAACAAGAACCTCCCTGTCACCGTCCTTGAGGCTATGAGAGTACCTCTCGGGTGCCTGAGGTTACCCACCATATCTGTGGAGTGGCTAATGGAATGTCAAACCTGATTGAATCTTTAGGTCCTATTAAATTTTTCGTAATCGTTTGCGGTTCGGGAATCACTTCCAGTTCTACATACTTCCACTACTGTTTTCTGAAAAAAATCCATTTTACTAAAACTGTGGCGAGTCAAGAACAATATCACTATTGATCTTCCAGATGGTAGAAAGTCAACCCTCGACATAGCCCGGGTCAACCCACAAACTGCCATTACAGAAACGTATCCTGAGTTATCCAGAGTCTGGTTTTAAGCATAAGCCGGACAACTCCTCGTACCTTAACATCGTTAAGATATGAACCATTCTATATCCAATATAGAAACTTTGGCACTTATTTAATTGGAACCAGATTCTAATCATGCAGCTGTCTCCAGTGCATATCAACTTAATGGAGAAAGGCTAATCAGCATTACTCAACTTAGGAATCCATCCAATTATGAGTAACCTGAAAGTGAAACAAGTTTCTCAGAACCATTACTATCAACTGAATACCAATCACAAGTATCTACATCTTCGATCTCTTTGAAGAATCCCGATACTTGCGATACCTGGTTCTCTACTTTATTCCTATACCCACAACTTCTCAAAACTTAGACCTTATATTTCTACGAAACACTTGTCTAAAAACTAGAGAAGTCACAAGTAAACAGAACATAGTACGAGGACCAACCCCTTTGTCCTGATGGACATTGGACAGCATACAATACTCTGTATGAGTCCGCTGAGTTGAATAACTCAAAACCTGTGCATCGTAGGTTGAAAACTGTACTTATGGTTAAGAACTACTCCGTTGTTCAATACTCCTTACCCAATCGTCAACTGATATAGGTAAATGTCACGGACATAATTTCAAAAAGTTATATCTCACTTTATAAAAATAAACGTACAGATATATCATTTTGAAATTGGTGCACAACAACGGATACTCAAAACCAAATACTTGCCGTCCGGCAAAAACCAAGGCGACTTCCTCAAATATCACCAATTACAACGAATTCCAATATAATGAGGATGATCACCTTATTCCCAATAACCTACTCCCACCCATCATCTGTAAAACCATACAGATGTGAGAATCATACCTGGTAAATACATACCCTGGAGTAAGTATCTAATCGGGAAATCAGTTTTCCTTTAACAATGCACTGAAACATGAAAATGTTTCGTAGGGGTATCCTGGTATTCCTAGTAATGCCTTTTCCATATTCCAATTCATGACTATAACCGTATATTTCTTTGCCATCTCTCCAAATCCCTTTATTTGTCTTTAGTCGTTACCTTCTGTATACCATCGTTATGCTAAATGGTTTTCTTCCTTCCCTACCGTTCGGCATCAGCCTATGGTTTGGAAGAAGACTATCCAGTAAGCATAATAGGTGTACTCTCCTAAACCAAGGAGCACTCGCAACTTGAGAGAAGGTGATGATAAAAGACAACTGAATTATACCTTATTCTATTTCTTCTGAACTGGGGAAAAAAGTAAAGGTGAAGTAGGAGTGGCGATGAAGTACGCGGTTTGGTCATGAATGATAGCAGTCGCAATTTACTTTGCCCTCTTTCTAATCCCTTTATTTAGTCTTTACTTATTACCTTCTGTACACCCTACTTAGGCTAATTGGTTTTCTTCATTCCCTACCTTTCAGCACCTGCCTATGGTTTGGAATAAGACTATCCAATAAGCGTAATTGGTGTACACTCCTAAACTAAGGAGCACTCACAACCTGAGAGAAGGTGATAATAAAAGACAACTGAATAAAAAAATTCTATTTCTCCTGAACTTGGATCCATCCTCGAAGAAGTCCCTTCGAGTTCGTAGATAAGCATACGATGGATCTATCCAATGGAAGTGGATGTCCATAGTAATACGGGGTGTTCGGAGAAATTCAAAGGGTAAAAGAAGGAGCGGCAATGACTTATGCAACTCAGACAATCCTAAAGCCAGTATTTTAAGAAGGTTCGGTCAACTTGGTCACTGAGTCATAGTCTAGGGTCGGTCAAAGGTCGCAGCCAAACAGAGAGAGAAAAGAAAACACTCTACGTGCACTCTAACCTAGATTAGAATGGTTATCACTTTATCTAATTAGGAAACCTCCCACTGAACTGTCAAATTCTCCTCCAAACCTGAAAGAAGAATCAATCGGGATCACCCGAAGAGTAAACCAACTCATCAGTGGGAACCGGGATCCAACTCTCATCGCATGATAACGTGACGGAATCCACTCACGTTATCACACTCCAGAAGGTATGCGCATGCCAGGCAAGTTTCAGTTTCTTTAGAAACTCCAGATGTGATTTTTGCCCTATGCTCTTATGACCTTGGCTAAGAGCCAAACCAATCATAAGTCACATGTCAAGTTCTTCCCATCATTATCTTGTTAATTTAAACCCACCCGTATATACTCTTGACTAAGGGCCAACAAAGTAATACGACTTTCTGAAACCAATGCATCTATCTATGCAACATGTGAATACTCCAGCAGCTACCAATCACTATGTCTTGATAAAGGGCCAAACCAACATAGCTTGAATACTACTGACCATTCATATGAAATGACGGAGGGCTACGGCTGGTTTTTGGCGAAAAACCTTTAACGTAATGAACTTGATCTCGTTGAAGGAACCTGCTAGCTTTTTATAGAAATATAGTGGCGAAAACCTTTGCTAAAGAGGTCACTCCCAGTGAAGGGATCTCGGCTCTTTCCTCGTGGAATGAGGTGCAGGATATTCCAACTGAATACCGCGATGCAAAGCAACATGTAATCGACTATAGTGAAGTTATTACCCTGACGCAAACTTCTGCCTAAGGGGTCACTCCCGGTGAAGGGATCTCGGCCCTTGCCTCGTCGAATGAGGTGCAGGATATTCCAACTGAATACCACTATGCAAAATAAAAGAAAACGATTTTGTAACAACACCCTTTTTTTAAAACTGTTCCAACAACATCCAAACAGGTTTGTTTTCCTTTGCATTGATCAGAATCAACGCAGTCCCATCAATTAATCACACCAGAAAAGAACGAAAATAAAATGTACGTATATGGCATCGGCATTCGCCACTGGGTCCCGTCATCACCCGTTAGGTTACTTAACTAACGACAGAGCGGGGACTGGACTAGCGCGGGTGTAAAACATATACAATATCTACTAGTATATAAACCAATATACAATAATCGCTCCAGGCGTGATAAATGCAACATTACAGAAAAGTAATAAGCATCACAGAACAATACAGATAATCTGGGATCCCCGGGTTTCATAGAGCCGCTCCTGAAACCCGACGTTCCCCTGGTCGTGTGGTTAGCCTGTGCAATGAAACCTAGACCCTTATGGGTGCGGCAAGTTACCCGCCAAAACCTGAAGCGAGGCAGCCCCCTACAGCATAGTGAATGGACCACCCTACACTTCACGGAATCCGGTAACTTGAGCACCCCTCCTTGGGTCAACCTGTACCCCCTACGAGTGCGGCGAATAGTCTTCCAATTTTAGAGTGAGGCCCCTCTTCCTCTCAAAGCCATGAGATGCGGACCCGTTGCCCTCCAGAACCAGGCTATCCGTGCACTCCGTCGCAGGGTAAAACCGGTACAGAAATGAAAAATATGTACAACGGGTACATCGACCTCAGCCCGGTCGTGCTCCAAAAGAATATTATACAAACAGGCAGTGACGGTAGTCCACATGTTGGACGGTCGTCCCGCAATATCAAATGTACAAATAAATCCAAACTGCACTACCATTGCACACTGCTATCCACCACGACAAATCCGCAACAACACAGCACAACACAGAACATCAACGCGAATGTCACGTTCGCAAATCCGTCTAAAAGGACTATAGCAATTAGACGCAATTTACTACTCGAATGACATTCACGGTCGGAGATATAATGTAAGTACTGTAAACTAAAAAGTTTAAAATTCCGATCGACAAAACTTCCCGAAGTGGACCCTACGTACATCTGCAGTACACTAACAAAATCTGGGCCCAAACAAAACATTCCAGAAACCACAATTTTACATGAAGAGCCTACTGTAGAAAAATGGTTTACTGTTGCTCTAAAACGGCGGCGGAACCGCGGCCAAACTAGGGTTTGTGCGGCGGTTCCGTGGCGCTTTGGAAGCTTCAGTCTACCAAATTTCTACAGTATTCTTAAAAAAGCCTGCACGATTTTCTGAGATGCTCAAAATGATTTTTAGGCCTGTTTTAAAAATCGACAGAAACTTTACACAGAAAAATGCGGTTTTCGAAATTCCGTTCGATCGATGTTTTAAATGCATTAGAACAAGTTAGTAAAGCTTAATGGCGTGGCTCTGATACCATGTAAGTCTACGATAGCGCCCCGGCCGTCAATCTTACGCCAAACGTGGAACAAAAACTTTTATAACTGGCGCTATCGCATATTATAACCCGGATTTTGCCATTAACGCTAAACTAACAAACTACAAAGTGGGCAGAAAGGCTATACCGAACGATCCGAGTCCTTCGTTCTTTATCCATCATCCCACGCTCCTTTGCGGCATCTGCGATCTTGCTCGATCTCCGGTCTCCTTGTCCAGGTGGCACCACATCAACGGATCTTTATACGGGCTCCCGCCTCTGAACCGAGGCAACTCGGACATGAAGTTTGCTAGCCGACATGTCCAAGATTGATGTGGAGAATGAGTAGAATACTTTGTCTCGTTTCATCCAAAACCATGGATGAATGGTTAATGAAGTTTCCTTTTAATGGAGTAATAAGAAATGAGCTATGAAATTTCCATGAACCAAATTCCATAATCTTTTTAATCAATCCATCATCTTCACTCAAGAAAGGGGCCGGCCACTTAAAGGAGAGGAGGGGGTGAGTGTAGGAGGAAGGGTGACCATAAGAAATGCTTTATCACAAAATATCACAACCATAATATCTTAAGCATAACAAAAGGCATTAATGGAAAAGGTGACTCACAAATAACACCTCATCAACCATTAATGCAAGCAATGAGTCACTAAACCTAGTCATCCATCTAGAAGCTTCCACTCATGACTCACCCTCAGGACTCACCCATAAGAAAAAGATAATTCCGCATTAAACTGAATGTTTAAGACGGGTGATAGAAAACTGGAAACTTCGAAAAGCGATCCCGAAATGAATTTCAGGATAACCCCGTAACTGTACATACATACCCGCATTTGTATTACGGCCGAATACAAATGCAACTGGGAAAAAGATATTATATCTACACAGTATAATACATGGATCCGGCTTAAACCAAAGCCCACCAGTATTATCTGCCTGAAATATGACACATGCATAAATGCACGTGCATTTTCCGAACCCTGCCATAAAACCATACGGTCTCTACAACGTTTCGCCCGAACTTGGGAAACTATCTGTAGGGGATTCTAATGACTCATCAGTACCCTGGCAGTGGGTTTAACCACAAGCACGTCAGCGGCACTAGCAATGCGTAACGGCTGCCCATTTACTGACCTCAAGGGAAGCCGATGAGCGAACTCATCCTGGAACCCTACTGAGCCTAACAGTGACAATATACTTACAGTCCGGTCCGTTCGTCTATGAGTATCGCATATCGGGCCTAGGGGGCTGGTAATGTCAGACCCCCAATAGCGGTATAAGTCGTGTCGGAGACAAGCCCTGAACACCCTGAAAAACTACTGGAATACTTACCAGTAATTCTCACCTGCCTTGGCCAAGGACTTGGTGTAATGGCTTTCCTAGACACAGCGCGATCTCATCCCCAATACCAGGAGAGACGAATCCCCTGCCAATCCGCTCACTTGCCTCCATGTGGCTCGGGACTGTACGCAAAAAATACCTGTTTGCACGACTCCTTTGAGCCGTGGTAGGGTAGAAATCAAAGCACAGTGGGAACTCACACGAGACAAATGACAACCTCAGGTCGATGAACTAACCTGTAGACATGTCATCTGGGAACCGCTATCTGACGCTGGGTATAATACCAACTAGCAGGTTCCCGGCGAGTCTGTCCGGTGTACTCATAACCCAATGAGCACCTGTATACATCTTAGGTGATCCAACTGACACCAATGGCTTGTGAGACCGGCCACCGTCCCTCGTCAGGGTCTCGACTGTATACACTAGTCTACTCCGGAGTATCGATTCCCTGTCTCGAAACTCCCACGATTAGGGATCATAATTAAGGATGTGCTTATAGACTATCCAATTCTCACGTATATGATCGCCATCATACTGTTGGTAGTTAAGCAAGATCCTAAGGGCTCTATCAACGTGTAATAGTGATCAGTCACCTGAACTTGTACACGACTGATAAAGGCAAACCAGATAGCATACTATCATCTCGAGTAAGACTGTGCTACCGGTATAGGTCCTCCTCAATCATTGCAATCACGTAAATGCGATCCAATAATTGACTTTGAGGGCACTATATCCAACAGTTACATACGAACTGCAAGAAACTTGTTTCTGTTCGAGGATGGTTTCCGGTTCGGGAGAAATTGAATAGGATTAATCGGTTGTCTTTTCTCTTTACCTTCTCTCAGGTTACAAGGGCTCCTAGTATTAGGAGAGTACGCCTATTACGCTTATTGGACAGTCTTCTTCCAAACCTTAGGCTGGTGCTGAAAGGTAGGGAAGGAAGAAAACAAATTAGCCTAAGTATCGTGTACAGAAGGTAAGAAGTAAAGACATATGAAGAGATTGGAGTGAGGGCAAGGAAATATACGATTACGGTCATGAATCTGGATAGTGGAAGAGACATTACTAGGAATACCCGGCCACCCCTTCGGAACATTTTCATGTTTCAGTTTTACTGTGCGGTGTTAATTGAAAACTATTTTTCCAATTAGATTTTGACTCCAGGATATGTATTTACCAGACTTGATTCTCACATCTGTACGGCGTTACAGATGTTGAGTGGGAGTAAGATATTTAGAATTGGGTGATTAGATTCTCTATATATCAGGATTCTTTGTAATTGGTGATATTTGAGGAAATCACCTGGATTTTGCCTAACGGCAAATATTTGGTTTTGAATATCCGTTGTTATACACCAATTTCAAACTGATATATCTGTACATTTATTTTATAAAGTGAGATATAACTTTTTTAAATTATGTCTATGACATTTACCTATATCAGTTGATGGTTAGATAAGGTGCATTCAACAATGATGTAATTCTTCTTAACAATAGCACAGTTTTCAACCTACGACGCATAGGGTTTGAGTCATTAAACTTAGAGGACTTATACAAAATATTGTATGTTGTCCGATGTCCATTAGGACAAAGAGGTTGGTACTCATACTATATTCTGTTTACTTATGACTTCTCTGGTTTTAGACAAGTATTTTATTGAAATACAAGGTCCAAATTTTAAGAAGTTATAGGTATAAGAATAAAGAAGAGAACCATATGTTGCAAGTATCAGGATTCTTCGAGGTGATCGAAGATGTAGATACTTATGCTAGGTATTCCGTTGTAAGTAATATATTTGAGAACTTGCTTCTCTCTCAGGTTACTCATTCGTGAATACGCTCCTTGATGAGTAATGCTGCTTGGCCTTCTTCCATTTAGTCGATATGCACTGGAAATGGCTGCATGTATTTTGAATCTGGTTCCAATTAAATTAGTGCCTTTGTTTCTATATTGGATATAGAATGGTTTCATATCTTAATGAAGTTAAGGTATACAGAGTAGTCCGGCTTATGCTTAAAACCAGAATCTGGATAAACTCTAGGCACATTTCAGTAATGGCAGTTTATGGGTTTTCCCGGGCTTTAACGAGGGTTAACATTCTACCATTTGGAAGATCAATAGTTATATTGTTCTTGACTCGCCACCCGTTTTAGTAAAATGAATTCTTTTCAGAAAACATTAGTGAGAGTATGGTAGAACTGGAAGTGATTCCAGAACCACAAACGATTACGGAAAATTTAGTTGGACCTAAATATTCAATTGGATTCGACAATCCATTGGCCACTCCGCAGATATGGTGGGTAATCTCAGCCACCCGAGAGGTACTTCGGTCTTCTCAAGAACGGTGACATGATGGTTTTGATGACCAAAGCTTGCCACTACTGCTATCCTAGACTATGAGGTCTGGCAGGTGGATGACTATAACGTCGTTCTAAATCAGTTTTAGAAATGCACGTGTATATAACTCTACCAGAGGGTTGTTGTAGTCAGTGGGAGCAGCGGAAGCATAGTGAGCAAGTAGCTTATGTCTATTTATAAACTAAAGCAAGTACAGCGGAGATAGATCATATATTTTTTATGTGACGGTCATAGAGTTTGACTTCATCAGAACAATAGATGGACCTGGTAAGAAGGGAGTAGGGAGTGATGTCCTGATATTTGGATGACATGCTCTTGATAGGAAGTGATATTCCTATGCTACGATCGACTATACTATGGTTGTCATAAGGTATTTCTCCTCATAGGATCTGGACAAAATATCGTTTTAGATCTAGATTTGGGAAGTGTTCCAATTCGGGTACTTGACACTATTCTAAAGTATTTTAGAATGGACGACTCCTGGCGTGGTGGTGTACCCGCAGGTGAGAGAGTCACTCTCTCTAAAGAGATGTCTTCTGGACTAATGAGAAGAAGGATTTGCATGATGGGCATATCTCTTGCTAAGGCAATTGAGTCAATCATGAGATGTCAACTACCACACCAGATATTGCTTTTGCACTAACTGCAATAAGCATATATT
Organism: Agapanthus africanus; assembly: GCA_030015575.1. NCBI lineage: Eukaryota > Viridiplantae > Streptophyta > Magnoliopsida > Asparagales > Amaryllidaceae > Agapanthus > Agapanthus africanus. Next base: position 64,857,086 of record JASDDO010000029.1, read on the forward strand.
AATCCAATCCTGGAGAAACGTTAGAAAGCAGTTATGAACATAAGAGGATGTTCTTGGTATATGGTAATGATAACCTCCTTCAGGAGGCGGTTATCATTTAAGGTTTCCAAGGTGACCTGGATGATAGAGTGACTGTCAAAGTTATAGTTTTCCCACTTTTGAGGGGCAGTCTGTTGGACAGGTGATCCAAACGGATACTGAGGAAGGCATAGCGCAAGATACTAATTAAATTCAGTGGGAGATACGGTCTAAGAAGTTTGTTGGATTTGGAGTTCATTTGTGAACTGGGTCCCATCAGATATCCAAACAAATTCTAAGACATGTATCGCTCATTTCGGGAGATAGTCTTTCTCCGCGAAATTGAGACTGATTAGTAGAGAAGTTGGGTGTTCGGTATCACACGGGCTGTGAGTATGCGACACCGCAATAATTAGCCTTAAGTGCAAGTGGGAGATTGTTGGCTATAGTGCCCTTAAGGCAATTATTATAATCGCAGGCAGGCGATTATGATGATTGCGGGAGGACCTATACGGGTAAAATAGTTTTACTCAAAATGATAGTATGCTATCTAGTTTGTCTTTATCATCATGTATATACATTATAAGGTATTACAGATCACTAATACATATTGATAGAGCCCATAGGATTCTTGCTTGACTACCAGCATTATGATAGCGATCATATACGTGGGAGCTAGGTGGTCTATAAGCACATCCTTAAATGACCCTAGTCGTGGGGGTATTGAGACAGGGCATCGATACTCCGGAGTAGACTAGTGTATACTTTTCAAGACCCCGACGAGGGATAGTGGCTGGTCTCACAAGCCATTGGTGTCAGTTAGTCACCTAAGATAGTATACAGGTGCTCATTGGATTATGAGTTACACTGGACGGACTCGCCGGGAACATGCTAGATGGTATTATATCTATTGTCAGATAGCAGTTCTCACGTGACATGAGTACAGGTTAGTCTGTCGACCTTAGATCATCATTTGTCTCGTGTGAGTTCCCACTATGCTTTGATTACTACCCAACCATGACTCAAAGGATTCATGCAAACATGTTTTAGTTGGGTACAATCCCGAGCCACATAGAGGCAGTGAGAGGATCGTCATTGATTCGTCTCTTCCGGTATTCGGGGTTGATGTCGCGCTGTGCACACATGGCCCTCACCAGAAATCCTTGGCCAAGATAGACGAGAATTACTGATTTGGATCAGTAGTTTCTTAGTGGGTGATGGGCTTCACACCGACACAAAATATCGCGTTATTAAGGATATGACTTTATCCACCCCTAGACCCGATATGCGATATTCTTAGATGAACAGACCGGACCGTATGGAGATTGTCACAGACAGGCTCAGTAGGGGTTCAGATGAGTTTGCTCGTCGGCCTTCCTTTCGCTCAATACCTGGGTAACCGTTACGTTCAGTTAGTATCGCTGATGTGCTTATAGTAAACCCCACTGCCAGCGTATTGACGAATTTTTAGAGTCCCACACAGTGGGTTTCCCTGGTTCAGGAGAAATGATGTAGTAGCCGTATTTTGATACGTGCAGGGCTCCAATCGAATGATTGTACTAGTTACCCAGACTTTCGATCGGACGGTTGATAATACTAGATGGCTTAAGATTGAGCCGGATTATTAAATCAGGTATTGATTTAATAATTTTCATATATATATTTCGATATGTATTTTCTAGTATTATGTTCTTTGTGTTATTCTATCTCTTTGGGTATTCGTATTTTGATACGAATACGGGTATGTATATACAGTTGAGTGTATTCTGTATTTATATGGAAAACATTCAAGAAGGTGGACAACTCATTTTGGTTTATCCATTTCTTAAATTAAATGGAAATGAGGTGTAAAGGTAGTGAAGAGAGAATAGTGATAATCATGCTTGAATAGTGTTAACAAATGAATTTTCAATTCATTTATGCAAACTATTCAAGTATGGTTGCTATATTTTTATTTGGAAAATGAGATATACAAAGCCATGCTTCATGATTCTCTCTCTCTCTTGGATGGTCATTTGGAAACACTCACACCATTTTTCTTACCTCTCTTCACTAGCCTTTCTTGAGCTCCTCCTCCTTCTTCTTCATCTTCTATCCTACCATCTCATGTGTTGAGAATCAAGGGTAGAAGAAGAGATAGATCTACATTTTGAATAACTCACTACATCCCTAGGCACTCTAGATTAGCAACCTAAAGTCCCTAGTCGCTCCACTAGATTCTTAGTATGATGCTAGAGCCATGAACCACATCTCTCGGGTGGATCATCTTCGACGAAGCAAGACAGGTGGCCAAGCTCGATCAAGGAGACCTCAAGGAGCTAAGGAAGAGGGTAGAAGACCGAAGGACATGAATCTTTTGGTATAACGCTTCTATCACAGTAGATAAGCTCTTTGTAGTTTGTTAGTTTCATGTTTGGTTTCGATTCTAGGTAGTATTTCTAGCGCTAAGTTTTTTAAACACCAAAATTTTTCGTTCCGCAACGGCCGCGGTCGACAGTCAGGGCGCTAGGAACCCCAACAAACTCAAAGTCTAAAACAATAAAAACGTGATACTAGGATCACTAAAATGCAAATCACAACAAATGACATTGAGATACACCTCCTTCAATGTCGAAAAGTGCCGGTGCACCCAAAGCTGGCAGAACAAGAACGTCTACTTTTCTCTTGCCCATGGTCTGGCGTCCCTATCTTAGGGTCCTTTTTTTCTCTGTGGATCACCAATTCCACAATCTCTCTGCTTTATGGCCCGTTTAGGAGTAGCGATGGAAAACAGTCTTGCTATGACGCCTTACTGAACATCTCCTTTCCAATTAACCTAACCACTCGCAAGTAGCACGTTACTGATAGCGGCATCCGGCCCTCTGAATATTGGCGATACAACTGATCCTGGGTGCAAATCTTGTCGCTACGGTGTCCTGGAAAGAACCTGCTATGGTCTCTTCCGATCTCACCTCTACCGAACTGCCTGGAGACTGGCACTCTTTACTAAATTAGTTCCCATTCCGGGACAGCTGCGATCTCAGCAAGACTTTCTTATGAAATTATGGCCGTATCCAACGCCTCCAGTATCAACGGGGAGTAACAACAACTCGTTAAGATCTCACACTGACCTTTTGTTCCACCTTTCTTCATTATTGTCTACTTTGCAATCATATCTTGCTGGCTGCGTACTACAGTTCATTCTCGGTTACAATCAATCCGGTGTCTCTCGTAAGGACTTGAAGCTACAAATTCGTTATCTTCAACCCTCTGTGAAGACAGCTGGACAATTACGTCATCTGGAACTCATCCAAGTTATCGAAGGAATACGCTTCATTCGTCCTTCCTCGATCAACTCACAACACGTCTGGGTGAGGCCCCTCTAACTGAAGTTAGTCAACTTACTGATCTCGCATCGGAGCATCCAATGAACAAAATGTCCTCTCTTAATCGATTCACTCCATATCTGAGCAAGAACCTTCAAACTGGAATTATTCAACTTACTGAACCTGTGTCGGGGCATCCAAATGGATGAATTATCTTAGTCACTTTATCCAAGAATGACTAGTGATCCTTTGTCACATCCCTGCCTGTAAGCTCATGTGACTTCATCTTAAAAATCTGGAGGCGACATCCTGTTAATCTCAGCAATAGCTGGGTCATCTATCTGCATGGTAGACAACATCGTGATCTCTGGGGTAGGCTGTATGTCATAGTCTCCACAATCTGGCTGGCCTCTATCAATGATCTGATCATCCAGTGCAGATCTCGAATGCTCGATCCTAACACAATCAATATATCAGTAGGTTCCTACATCACCGAAAGAATATCATGGCCAGTTCTCATCTCTGACGAGCTCGATCTAACCGCATCTCTAGCCACAGCTCTCTCTGCTCTTCTAGTCATGGTAACAGGAACGTCAAGCAACCATCGATGAGGATAGATCATAAGAACGAATAGAATAACGGATCTCAAAAAATGTACATCCTAAGGTCACTTAAGCGGAGCAGCGTATCGTAAGTATGCCGTGGAACATACACACGGTACATCACTCTACTTTAGTTACCTACTCCATCAACCAAGGTCAACCTATGTGACTAAAATTCGGGTCTAATACCTTCTTAGTCAATTCTAAGTTCCGTAAGGTCAAGCCTAGGTTCCGAAATATATATACCCTAGACCCCGCATAGTCAAACCTAGACTCTAACCAAGGTTAAACCTAATGATCTGATACCAACTTTATCATGACCTAGAATTGGCACGTGACCGGCACTTGAATCATGTGAAGTCTATAGGACCCCACCTAACCAAGTAAACCGAAGCCCAGAAATCTAAACCTTTTTCGGAAAATAATGGAGGTGCAGTTTTGAAATATCGGCATAATGAATTCAAATTCTTCTTTTAACAGTATAAGTAATATTATATGAAAATGCAAGTGGGTTGTATACTATCTTTGAAAACACTTTCGTCATTTAAAATTTGGGCAGCACTCCCTTGTAAATTTTGATCCAAAGCCAATACATCACAGCAATAATATAGGCATCCCCAAGCGGGAGCTAGCTCTTCGCCAATTGAAGGAATCATAACCACGCAATAAATATATACGACGCCCCAATGCGAAGATCAATTACAAAAAGAATATAAAGAAGACTAAGACATCATCAAGCTCAAATCATGAACAATACACCCATCTCGCTCTAAGTCAAGAATATACAAGTCTGGTGTCTAGATCTGCCAAATATACATAATTTGGTTGATGGAGCGTTTAACTAGATACAACAGGATAATATATACAAAGGTGGTAATGATCCAAATGTGTACCACGCCTACCGATGTAAATCACCCAGAAGCAAACTGTGTGCTAGTGAACCGCTGCTGATCCGAGCGGTCGATCCTGCAAGAAAACTGTGGAACAATGGGGTGAGTTGCCAACTCATGAGTAGAAAATATCAGCAGGTAGAAATCGAATGTATAACGATCTCCTAGGTCATACTGTAACATAAAGGTAACACTGTAGTATCTAGGGTGATCGTGTATACATATATGTAATGATAACAAGGTCGTGCCAGGAACAGTATATAGTATCAAGTCATCTGAGTCATATGCATGTATACATGTGTATCATCCAACGTATGTCCATCAACGACACATCAAATCGTCATAAAACTGTAGGGTTCCTAAGCACAACAACAAGGTTTTGGGAGACATTGTCCATGCTATTTTCAAATTTTTGTCGTGCTAAAGAATTCTAACCTAGGATGTTTAACTAGAGAATCATACGAAACATATTGTAAACTACTTTACAACTAACTGAACTAGGAATACAACCTTTGTAGACCGGTCTTTCACTTCAATAACTCCTTGTAGTAGTCCCTTTGCTCCAAGTTATGATCTTCCGGACTCTAGCATGGCTTCACAAGGTGAAAGGAACATGCTTGCGCAAAGTCTTCGAGGTCGAAGATGATCTACGTCGAGGGACACTAACCCAAGCTACCACTTCACTAATGAGAGATTAGTGAAGCTAACACCCTATACTAAAGTGCTAATCTAGTAGAGGATGATGAAGTAGGATTTTTGCTCACTTTAGAATTATTTTTCTCACTATTATTTCTCACTTGCTCAAAAGCTAGAGAGCTCTTGAGTTTGAAGAAGAAGATGAAGAGAGATAATGTTGTAAGAGTGAATGGCAACCATGGGTGAGAAAATATCTAATATTACCCATGTAGAGACTTAACCATGAGTTTAGATAATGGTTGGGTTAACATATATCTAGTGTAAGACAAAACTATTGGACTAAGTCAATGGATTTCAAAGCTTCATGAAGCTTCATTCCATGTGACAAATTTCCAACTAATAATTGAACTACCATAAATAAAAAAAACCTACATTTTCTTTATCACGGTGTGAGTCTCATACACCCATGTTGCATGTATCATCAACCATGACACATAAATAAAACACAATTAATATATATCACATATATATTAAGTGTGCACATGTGAGAAAAATAAATGCTTAAGTGAGCTAATATTAGTTAATGTAAACTAATATATAATATATGCAATTATACATCAAATTATCAAATCAACACTTGATTTAATAATCCGGCTATATCTCATATAACCGACTAATTTATATGTACCAACTTATCGAATCAACACTTGATTAGGTAACTCGGCTATATCACATATAACTGACCGATACAAATATCGCGAGAATAGAATACGGTATCTCATACTCGTATCAATCTCGGTCCCGCACATATCACATATGTTCTCCTACTTCGTTTTGCCTGAGCCAGAAAAACCTCTGTGTAGGACTTTAAAGACTCGTCAATACGCCGGCAGTAGATGATGATCATATCAAGCACCCACAAGCCGTCAGCGGTACTAGCTGGACGTAACGGCTACCCGGGTATTGAGCGATCATAAGATCAACAAGCAAGCCCGCTCTAGCTTCTGTAAAGTCTGTCAGTAACACTACCGTACAGTCCGGTCTCTTCATCTGAGTTATTGCATATCCAGTCTAAGGGTGGTAAACATCAAACCCCAATAACTTGATAAGTCATGCCGATACGAGGCTCATAACGGGTCGAGAAACTACTGATAATATTTACCAGTAAATCTCTAAATTAGCCCTGGCCAGGGACTTTCAGTTATAGCCAATCGAGCATAACACGACATCTACCCCCAATACCGGGAGAGACGAAATCCCCTCCTATCGCTCATTTCCTCCATGTGACTCGGGACTGTACCCAAAAACCACCGTTTTGCACGTCCTTTTGAACGTGGTAAGGTAGAAATCAAAGCACAGTAGGAATCACACAAGACTCTATGACGATCTCGGGTCTACAGACTAACCTGTACCAGTGTCACCAGAGAACTTCTATCTGACGTCAGGTATAATACCATCTAGGAGTTCTCGGCGAGTCCGTCCAGTGTACCCAGTCTTCACTGAGCACCTGTATACCATCTCTGATATTAAACACCAATGGATATGGGATCATCCATCGCCCATCTCATGGGTCGAGAAGCGTATACGCTTGTCTACTCAGGTATATCGATGCCCTGTCTCGATACACCCATGACTAGGAACATTAAAGGATGAACTTATGGACTACCATATCCCCACTAGTATGATCTGCATCATAATCCTAGTAGTCAATTACACATCCTAAGGGATTTACCAACATGTAACCATAAGACAGTATCTGGAGACATGTATACATGTTAAGATAAAGAGCAACCAGATAGCATACTATCATGTCGATTAAGAAAGTCCTCTATATATATGTCCAAGCATCCACTATAATATACATCATATGTACAATAATGGCCTCTAGGGCATACATACAACTAACGATCTCCCACTTGCACTAGGGCCAGCTGTTGTAGTATCGCATACACAACATCCCGAAGAGTCTCTCGAACTGTATTTAGGGAATGGCCTTCGTGAGTGGATTCGCTGTGTTTTTCTTCATGTCAACTCTCCTGACCTCGATCTCCCGGCGATCAACTATCTCCTGGATCAGGTGATACCGCCTCAGAATATACCTGGATCGATGATGGGACCTGGGTTCCTTGGCCATAGCCACCGCTCCATTGTTATCACAATACAAAAGTATTGGATACTTAATAGATGGAACCACTCCAAGTTCACTTAGGAACTTCTTCATCTAGACAGCCTCTTTGGCAGCATTGTTGGCAGCGATGTATTCAGCCTCCATCGTTGAGTCTGCCACGGTTTCCTTCTTGGAACTCTTCCAGCATACTGCCCCTCCATTGAGGGTAAAGACAAATCCCGAGACCGACTTAGAGTCGTCCTTATCACTCTGGAAGCTCGAATCGGTAAAGGACACCACTTGAAGCTCTCCGTTACCATATACCAAGAACATCTCTTTAGTCCTTCTCATGTACTTGAGAATGCTCTTCACAGCTGTCCAGTGACTCTCTCTTGAATTTGCTTGATACCTACTCACTACACTTAGTGAGTATGCTACATCAGGTCAGGTACATAGCATCGCGTACATGATAGAGCCTACTACCGAAGCATAGGGTATCCCTTGCATGCGAGCTCTCTCCAAATCAGTCTTGGGAGATATTTTTTTTGGAGAGAGTGAGTCCTGAGATCATGAGTAAAAACCCACGCTTGGATTCTTCCATACTAAACCTCTTCAGTATGGTGTCAATGTACCTGGATTGGGACAATCCCAGTATCTGTTTAAATCTATCTCTATAGATCTTAATCCCCAAGATGTAAGAGGCATCACCTAGATATTTCATTGAGAATCTTTGTGATAAGAAGAGCTTGACCGATTGCAGCATAGGAATATCATTTTGTATCAAGAGTATGTCATCCACGTACAATACGAGGAAGACAACCTTACTCTCTGCCACCTTCTTGTATATACAAGGTTTATCTACGTTTTTGACGAAGTCAAACTCTTTGACAACGACATCAAAACAGATGTTCCAACTCCGCGATGCCTGCATTAACCCGTAGATAGATTTAAGCAGCTTGCACACCTTTCCGCTGCTCCAACTATCTACGAAGCCCTCTGGCTGAGTCATGTACACGCTCTCTTCTAAATCACCATTTAGAAGGACGGTCTTAACATCCATTTGCCAGATTTCATAGTCATGGTATGCAACAATGGCAAGTAGGATTTGGATGGACATAAGCATAGCCACCGGAGAAAAGGTTTCGTCATAATCCATACCTGGTCGTTGACGAAAACACTTTGCAACAAGTCTAGCTTTGAAAGTCTCATCTTTTCCATCTACACCAAGTTTCTTCTTAAAGATCCATTTGCTCCCAATTGGTTTTACCCCTTCAAGAGCAATTTCCAAAGTCTATACTTTGTTGATGTACATGGATTCTATCTCAGATCGCATTGCATCCAGCTATTTCACAGAATCCCCACTCGTGATAGCCTGCTCGAAACTAGTTGGGTCATCATCTTCCATAATGCAATCTTCGCTCCCACCATCAATGAGAAAACCGTAGTATCTCTCAGGTGGGTGAGGAACCCTACTAGATCGGCGGAGAGGCTAAGGTTCGTTGGGAACTATCGAATCCTCTGGTTCTACTAAATCTTCTGTCGTAGTTTGTATAGATGGAACTTCTTCCAGTTCTACCTCCTTGCCACTAATTTGTTTCAAAAGAAAACCCTTTTCTAAAAAGGTGGCATGACGAGAAACAAACACCTTTTGTTCCTCGGAATGCTAGAAGATATACCCTCGCGAATGTTTGGGATATCCTATAAACTTACACAGGACTGATCTTGCCTCGAGCTTGTCCGGATTTTGTGTTTTCACATATGCCGGACAACCCCATATCATAACATAATAAAGATATGGTCTCTTTCCTTTCTATATCTCATATGGAGTGGTTGGCATAGATTTGGTGGGAACCATATTCAATAGGTCTGCAGCTGTCTCCAGTGCATAACCCTAAAAGGAAATAGGTAACTCAGCAGTGCTCATCATAGAGCGCACCATATCTAATAGGGTGCGATTCCTCCGCGCCGATACACCGTTGTGTTGCGGTGTATACGGAGGAGTAAACTGAGAGAGAATCCCATTCTCTTTTAGATAGTCACGAAATTCCGTGCTCAAGTATTCTTCTCCTCCATCAGATCGTAGGATTTTAATACTTTTATATGTTTGGTTCTCGACTTCGGATTTATATTCCTTGAATTTCTCAAAAGCTTCATACTTGTGTTTCATCAGGAACACATGTCCGAATCTTGAAAGATCGTTAGTGAATGTATTGAAGTACGAGGAACCATTCCTGGCATGTATAGACATGGGAGCGCATACATCACTATGTATCAGTCCCAAGAGTTCGGTAACTCTGTCTCCGTGTCCACTAAACAGAGTTTTGGTCATTTAGCCTTTGAGACATAGCTCGCAAGTGTCATAAGATGAAAATTTGAACGGATTCAAATATCCATCCTTATGCAACTTAGCTAGTCGTGTCGCATTGATAAGACCTAGTCTACAATGCCACAAGAAGGATTCGTTCATTTCTGAACTCTTCCTCTTGTGTGTGTTTTGTACATTAAGAACTGCGGTTTGATTTAGAATGTATATGCCGTTATTTAACGAGCCTGATCCAATAAACTTATGATTCAGGAAGATGTTCATACATTATCCTGTACTACAAAATTACATCCTTCTTTACTTAATAAAGAAACTGATATAAGATTTCATATCAGGGTCGGAATGTAATATCATTTGTTCAGAATCAATGTATTACCATTTGGTAATACAAGGTGATATTCGCCAACTGCTTTGGCTGCAACATTTGCATCATTCCCTACTCTTATGGAATGATCACCGATTCCCAGTTCTCTACCTTTCCTTAGCCCATGTAACAAATTACATATGTAGGATCCCGATCTGGTATCTAATACTCAGGACGTAGACTGAACTGAGAAACAGTTCTCAATAACTAACATACCCAAAGAAGATGCATCAACATGCTTATTCTTCATTTGGGAGGCATGGGAATCCGGATATGTCCTTATTCCCTGCTCCGTCTTGTAACAATTATAAAAAAGAACGGAACCAACGTTCCCCTACTCAGTATAACAAGCGGGTTCGGTCAATACATCCATATTATTATCTTGATTAAGGCCTGACATGGTTGCTACCTGGAGAGAGAGAGAGAGAGAGAGAAGAAAACACTTTAGCGTATGCTCTTGCAAGATCAGATTGTCTATTATTTTATCTAATCAGGATGGCTCCCACTGTTTTTTATCAAATCTTCCGTCAAACCCTAAAAGGAAAGACTAGCCAGGATTAATTACACCCTACAAGTTTGCCAATCTTTCAGCCAGGCTAGTGTCTGTACTTTAAGGGAGGTTCCCCGTGCTTTCGCACGAATCTAATTAAAGTAAACCTCGTTTTTCTAGAGACATAGCCCCGTTGACACCTTTCTAGACACCTACTTGATCGGCTAATTGTAAAGTGTAAGACTCTCCCAGGAGTAACTCTTACTCGCAGTGGGTATCGAGATCCAACTATCTCATAGAAGGTATGCAATCTCATTGCAAATTTCAACACTTGAAATTCCCGATAATACTTTTGCCCCTAGCGTGCTATGACCATGACGCAGGCCAAACAACTCATAGTCCGCTAGTCAAGTTCAACCCGTCATTTCCTGATTGAATTAAACCCACCTGCATGACTCTTGACGCAGGCCAAACAACGCCGTACGAATAGCCTAATCCAATCGCATCTCAGGCTACAGATAAGTACAATCAGTTACTGTACACTACGCCTTGATGCAGGCCAAACTACCGTAGCACGAATACTAAAATAGTACTTATCTGAAATGACGGAAGGCTACGGAGGTTTTTAAGAAAACCATGAGCGTAATGAATTTGATATCGTTGTAGAATCATGTGATTTTTGAAAAGGAGTGTTTTTTAGGCTTTTACCAGTTTTGCTAAAGAGGTCACTCCCGGTGAAGGGATCTCGGCTCTTTCCTTATCGAATAAGGTGCAGGATATTTCATAAATACCGCTATGCAAAGCAAGCACTAGAAAAATCAATCAAAAACAAAACCGAGTGAGTTGTAGTATCTGGTAGTTTCGCTAAAGAGATCACTCCCGGTGAAGGGATCTCGGCTCTTTCCTTATCGAATAAGGTGCTGGATATTCTACAAAAAATACCGCTATGCAAAGCAAAAACTAGAGCTGCCCTTTTTGAAAATTTGATTCTACAACATCTTTTAGTTTCTTTTCTTTCATTAATCTCATTAATGAAGTCCCATAATTTATGCTTCCTAAGCATCACAGAAGAAACGAAAATACAATGTACATTTATGCCATCCGCATTCGCTACAGTGTCCCGTTATGCACCGTTAGGTTAGTTAACTAACGGCATAGCGGGGCGGGACTAGCACGGGTGCAAAACATAAGCAACGTTTATTATATATCATATACATAATAATAAAGCAATCGTTTTAAGCATATAAAGTGATCTCATAACAGAATATCAGCAGCAGAAGAAAACATATGAAATATTGGATATAGTAGGAGGTCCGTATTTTATTTTAAGCCTGTATAAAACACGGATTCCACGGTCGCGATGAAGAGCCAAACCCACATATCTAGACCCCTACGAGAGCGGCACGCAACCCTACCAATTCTAGAGTTAGGAGACCCGGACTCGACTCCTCGAGTTGGTCTCCCACTGGACTCTAGAACCCAGTTACTTGTGCTCCCCTCCTTGGGTCTATCCTAATGCGGAAAAGTAAATAATATACAACAATGGTGACATCATCCTCAACCCGGAAGTGCCCCAATAAAAGAATATTACATACAATGAATTTTACATGAATGAAAATAAAAACTCTCATCTCACATAAAAACCCCGGCTATTCAACACACGACGATCCAATATAACATATCACCGCAACACATAACATCACATGTCATCAACGTAAGTAAATATGTGTATCCCAATTTTCGTTGACATATAGCAATGAAACTAGCGATACACCACATATTACACTTACGGTCGTAGAAAAGAAAATGTCAAACTACAACATTTGGAATCCATAATAACCTTAGACATCATAAACCCAAAATATTACATACTTTGGATTTCATGCCTAATTATATGAATTCCACATATTGTTTCACATTCCACAAATAGTTAGATGATGTTAAACATTCCAATCGAGTCAACAAACACCCAAAATTACCCAGAAAGCTCAACACTTGAGCGTAGTTTAAAAATACTCAGTACATGCCACAGCTCCTATGAACCAGCCGTAGAAGGGTCAACCAATGCCTCACATGTGGCACCGCTGAACTATCACAAACCCTAGGGTTTAGTGGCGGTTCTGACGGTCACATAATCGAGTTAAGATTTCGTTCTTCTAGAGGGTCCACGGTATCGCTTGCATGATTTTCTGAAAGTTTTAAACTAAGGAAAAATCCAACACTTGGAAAATTTCCGGCGAGGGTTAAAGTGGGTATTTGATATCTGTTCAAACTTTTTAACATCGTCTAAAGTAACCCGAAAAACTGTTATAATTACGACTACGAAACACTCCGAGTTGCCTTTGCAGAAAGATAACATCACATGCAAATTTAACAAAAACAAACAACAACTGAAACTCCAAAACCCAGAGACCAGAACACCAAAAAAATACGAACTCCAGAACACACTATAGGGCCGGCCAGGCCGATTTTAAGGGCTTGGTACTCGGGTTAAATCCGCACAAATGAGATAGTATTTCTTTAGTGTTCATGTTACATCATATAAAACATTCTGCAGTTGTTTAAAAAAAATTTCGACGACTTTAAAAATTAACAGAAACTGGGTTTTTAGTTTGCAGTGTTTCGGAGTTGTTTCGGTTTCGTAATTCTACATGATCCGTCTAATTCTCTAGCTAGGCTCTGATACCACTGTAGGATTCCTAAGCACAACAGCAAGGTTTCGGGAGGCATCGTCCATGCCATTTTCAAATTTTTTTTGTGCTAAAGAACTCTAACCTAGGATGTTTAACTAGAGAATCATACGAAACATATTGTAAACTACTTTACAACTAACTGAACTAGGAATACAACCTTTGTAGACCGGTCCTTCACTTCAATAGCTCCTTGTAGTAGTCCCTTTGCTCCAAGTTGTGGTCTTTCGGACTCTAGTATGGCTTCACAAGGTGAAAGGAACGTGCTTGCGTGAAGTCTTCGAGGCCGAAGATGATCTAGGTCGAGAAAACACTAACCCAAGCTACTAGTTCACTAATGAGAAATTAGTGAAGTTAACACCCTACACTAAAGTGCTAATCTAGTAAAGGATGATGAAGTAGGATTTTTGCTCACTTTAGAATTGTTTTTCTCACTATTATTTCTTACTTGCTAAAAAGTTAGAGAGCTCTTGAGCTTGAAGAAGAAGATGAAGAGAGATAATGTTGTGGGAGTGAATGGCAACCATGGGTGAGAAAATATCTAATATTACCCATGGAGAGACTTAACCATGAGTTTAGATAATGGTTGGGTTAACAAATATCTAGTGTAAGACAAAACTACTGGACTAAGTCAATGGATCTTAAAGCTTCATGATGCTTCATGCCATGTGACAAATTTCCAACTAATAATTGAATTACAATAAACAAATAAACCCTACATTATCTTTATCATGGTGTGAGTCTCATACATCCATATTGCATGTATCATCAACCTGTTGGATATATATGCCTTAGAGGCCTTCATTGTATAGGATGCTAGGGATATGTATGTACATGACAGTCTTGCTTAATATGATAGTACGCTATTTGGTTTGTCTTTATCTTAACATATGATATATTTTGCGTAGTATTCATATATATATATATATATATATATATATATATATGTTGATAAAGCCCATAGGGTGTTTGCCTGACTACCGGCATTGTGATGGCAGTCATACTTGTGGGAGCTGGATAGTCAATAGGCACATCCTTAGATGTCCCTGGTTGCAGGAGTATCAAGACTGGGCATCGATACTCCAGAGTAGACTATTATATACATATCTAGACCCTGAGGAGGGGTGATGGATTGGTCCCGCAGCCATTGGTGGAGTGCACCTAAGATTGTATACAGATGCTCACTGGTTGTGAGTACACCGGACAGGACTCGCCGAGAACTGACTAGATGGTATTTATACCTAACGTCAGATAGTAGTTCTCAGGTGACATGTGTGCAGATAGTCCGTTGACTTAAGGTCGTCATTTGTCTCGTGTGAGTTCCCACTGTGCTTTGATTACTACCCTACCACGGTTCAAAGGAGTCGTGCAAACAGGTTTTAGTTGGGAACAATCCCGAGCCACGTGGAGGCAGTGAGTGACTGTTAGGGATTCGTCTCTCCCGGTATAGGGAGTTGATATCGCACGGTGATCGGTTGGTCATTACCATAAGTCTCTGGCCAGGGCTGATTGAGAATTACTGATAGACTGATTAGTAGATTCTCGGATGGTAATTGAGCCATACCGACACAACTTGTACGGTTATTAGGGGTCTGACATTTACCACCTCCCTAGACCATACATGCGATACTCTTAGACGAACAGACCGGACTGCACGGATATTGTCACGGACAGGCTCAGTAGGAGTTCGGAAGGGTTTCCTCATCGGCCTTCTTATCGACATCTACCTGGGGACCGTTACGTACAGCTAGTGCCGCTTGCGGTCTGTGGTTAAACCCACTGCCAGCGTAGTAGTCGAGTCTTTAGAGTACCACACAGAGTTTTCCCAACTCCAGGTGAAACGATATAGAGGTCGTACGGTTTTACGACAAGGGTTCGGACGAATACGTGTTTAAACACACGTACGACATTCGGACAGTTTTTACTAGACGGTTTTGATTTAAGCCATATTGTAGTATCAGGTTATTGGATTTATACAGTCTAAAGTTTTTCCGTGTTTTCACGGATGGGAGGGGCGTTCTCGTAATTTTCGGGAAGCTTCTAGAAGCATGGTAACTTGAGGGTTTAGGTGGCATTGTCATTAAAAGATATTGTGACTCATAATGTGTGATTCATTATGTCATTAATGCATTATTAAATGCTTAATGACTCACGTAGTGAATCACTCATAATGCATTTATGTAGCATGATGAATAATCTCATTTTATTCATTTATTCATTTATTCATTATGCTTCATATATCAAGTGAGAAACAATTTCATATATGATTCTAGTTGACCTTCTCTCTCCTCAAGCTCACTCTCTCTTCAAGCTCTAATCCTACCACTCATGAGTTGAGAACAAGGATTAGAATAGACTAAACATTCCATAACCTAACTCTATATGATCTAAGTTCCTTTGATTAGCAACTAGAGAAACTTAGATACCTCAAGTTTTGAGGTGAAGCTTGGATTAGCGTTCTCGGGTGGAACATCTATCACTTAGAGGAGGCCGAGGAGGACGTAGAGATCGTAAAGATGAAGGACAC
The DNA here is from genome assembly GCA_030015575.1 of Agapanthus africanus. Classification (NCBI taxonomy): domain Eukaryota; kingdom Viridiplantae; phylum Streptophyta; class Magnoliopsida; order Asparagales; family Amaryllidaceae; genus Agapanthus; species Agapanthus africanus. The sequence goes on from JASDDO010000029.1 coordinate 64,873,038, forward strand.
GTTTAACTAGGTATAATCTCTTTACATAGTAGCTAAGAACTTCTATGGTTGTTGTTAATTATCGTTTAGCAAAGATCTTCGGTTAGTCGATGCATGCTTATAGAACAAGATCGTTTTTCATATTTCCGCCTTCCCGCAACTCGTGGGGTGTTGCACATCGACTTACAGTGGTATCAAAGCCTCACTAAACAATAATTAACTCACTTGCAAAGTCGTATGAATTTCGAACGCAAAACGAACCAAAAAATACATCGTATTCACATAGTTTCTGTCGATTTTAAATTGATGTCCAAAAATTTTTCAGGGACCACCAGAATAACCTACAGGGAAACCTAAGAACACTGGAGAAATTTGGGTGCATGAATCGGCCAACACACCGCGGAACCGCGGCCGATCCCACTGATCCGCCGCGGATCAGCGGCCGAGTTGAGCCCGATTCACCCCAAATCTCCCCAGTAACTCTTCTGTGAATATTTTGTCTTTTCTGGAATGTTTATTTTTTGCTCAGGTCTCAGGTTTACAGAGAAGTTTTGGAGCAGAATCTAATGGGTTTGATCGATCGAAATTATACGATGTTTGCTTGTTTGATTATATCTGTGAACTGTATTATGTGTTCGTAAACCTCCCCTAACTGCTAGTATGTCGGTTGGCAGGGGGTTGCACATATCTGTAATGTTTTAACTGTTTGTGATTATGAACTCTATTGGATTGTTGTGATGATTAGCCGGGGTTTTTGTGATGGGTTATTGTATTAATTCATTCGATGTAATTGTAATAAGTTGTAATATTATTTTGCGGGGCACATCCAGGTTGCGGTTGTAGCCACCGTTGTATTATTTCTTTTTGCTGTTTTTACTCCTAGGATAGACCCAAGGTGGGGTGCACAAACTACCGGGTATTTCGAAGTGGTTAGTGTCCTACTCACGTTGTTGAGGGAGACCACTTCACTTCGGGTACTTGGCGGGTAGTTTGACGTACCCGTAGGGGTCTGGGGTGGGGTAATGGCTATTCATCACAACTGTCTAATCCGTCTTTTCTTACAGGCTCAAAAGAAACGCGGATTGCTTGCATATCCAATAAATTTTATCAGTGATCTGGAATGCCTATTATTGCGTCTGATGAAAGTACAATATCTATATATGATAGCTATTTAGACATCACTTATGTTTTACACCCTCGCTGGCCCAGCCCCCGCTCTGCCGTTAGTTAAGTAACCTAACGGGTGATGACGGGACCCCGTGGCGAATGCGGATGGCATAAGAGGACGTTGTATTTTCGTTGTTATCTGTAATGATAGGTTAAAGATGGGACGCATTATTTTTAATGCAAAGAAAAATAAAACCTAAACTGAATCGTTGGAACAATTTCAAAACCACTCGTTTTTCTTCAAAAAGCAAATTTTAAATGCGGAGCTTAAACCGCTCCTTTTAATAAAGGCTATCATGGTTGCTTCGATCATATCAAGTTCACTACGTTAACGGTTTTTTGTCAAAAACCAGCCGTAACCCTCCGTCGTTTCAAATAGACAGCACATCGTATTCATTCAAATAGACAGCACATTGTATTCATGCTATGCTTGTTGGCCTACGTCAAGGCATAGTGGATGGTAGCAGTGTGTTTGCTTATTTGTTGCATAGATAGATGCATTAGTATAGGACAGACGTACAACCTTGTTGGCCTACGTCAAGGGCATGTACGATGTACCTAAATTAATCAGGACAACGATGGGTAGAACTTGACTTACGTTTTATGATTTGTTGGCCTACGTCAAGGTCATAAGAGCTTGGGGTAAAAACTCACATCGGGTGTTTCAAACATAAAGGAAACTTGCAGATTTAGCATACCTTCTGGAGTGTGGTGACTAGAGTGGCTTCCATCTAGTACATCATGCAATGATAGTTGGATCCCGATCCCACTGATGAGTAGGATTACTCTCGGGAAACTTTCTCACTTAACAATCAATGCTATAAACCAAGTAGGTGTCCAGAAAGGTGTTAGAGGGGCTACGCCTCCAGGGAAAAGAGGTTATTTAATTAAGGAACTTCGCGAAAGCATTGGAAAACCTCCCTCGAAGTACCAACACCGGCCTGGCTGAAAGGTTAAGAAAGTATTGTGACGTGTGATTAAATCCTGACTAGTTTTTCTTTTAGGTTTTGAAGAAGGATTTGAGGGAACAGTGGGGGCCATCCTGTTTAGATAAACTAATAACCAATCTAAACTTGCAAGAAGCTTATGCTGAGTGTTTTCTTTTCTCTCTCTCTAGCAGCTACCATGACAGGACTAAAACTATTACTTGAAAAAAATATACTGACCGGGCAGAACTATAAAGATTGGCTAAAGAACGTCAACATTGCACTGACTTATGACAAAGTAGCATATGTTACCACCGCCTTTCCTCCCCTTATCTCAGGACCAGATTCATCAGTTGTGGACAAGGAAGTTCGCAAAACCTGGGATCTAGACTGTGAGCGAGCTAAGTGTATCATGCTGGCGTCTATGAACAATGAACTCCAGAAACAGCACGAGAGTATGGATATTATATCCATCTTTCTCCATGTTAAGGAATTATATGGAGAGCACTCCCGTATCGCGAGGTACGAGACCTCAAGGAAACTCTTCCAGATGAGGTTACCTCCAGGATCGCCTGTAGGAGAGCACGTCCTCAAAATGATCAGCCTCATTGAGGAACTCGCAAACCTGGGATGCGTGCTAGAGAATGATTTATATATTGACTTGATTTTGCAGTCCCTTCCCCACACCTTCTCTCAGTTCGTGCTAAGCTTCAACATGCACGAAATGGAAGCTGATCTTCCAAAGCTCCTCAACATGTTGAGGGTAGCAGAGACCTCCTTGAAAAAGGAGAAAACCCCCGTTCTGTATGTTGGCCAATCATCCTCTTCTGAATCTAAAGCGAAAGCTAAAGGGAAGAAGAAGATGAAAGCCACCAAACCGAAGGTTAGGGTCAAGAAGGTGCAGGGAACGAACAAGGCAGGAAGGGTGAAAGCGGATATAAACGAATGCTTTTATTGTCATAAGCAAGGGCACTGGAAGAAGGACTGTACAGCCTTCAAAGCCAAGGACAAGAAGCAAGCTGTTGCTTCTGCTTCAGGTGTGTTCGTAATCGAAAATTGTCTTTCAGTAAACTCTACATCATGGGCACTTGATACTGGTTCTGGTTCTCACATCTATAATTCATTGCAGGATCTGAGAAATAGTAGAGTACTGGGGACAGGTGATATGACTCTCCGGATGGGCAATGGAATGCATGTAGATGCTATTGCAATAAGGGAATATCACCTAGGGTTGACCAGTGGGCATATTTTGGTGTCGTACAGCTGTTTTTGTATTCCCAGTATGTTGTGTAATATTATATCAGTATCTTTGTTATTTAATGAACGATATAATTTTGCGCTTGAAAGAAATGTCATGAACATTCTCCTAAATCAAGAACTGATTGGGTATGGCACACTGGAAAACGGCATATACATACTTAATCAACCTCGAATTTTGAATATTCAAAACACACTTAAAAGAAAGGATCCAGATTCAAATCAAGCGTTCCTATGGCATTGTAGACTTGGTCATATAAACGAAACAAGGTTGACTAAGTTACATAAAAATGGATATCTGGATCCGTTTGAATATTCATCATATGCAACTTGTCAATCATGTATCAAAGGAAAAATTACCAAATCTCCGTTCACCGGACACGGAGCAAGAGCCACAGAACTCTTGGGACTTGTACACAGTGATGTATGTGGTCCAATATCTACACATGCGCGAAGCGGTCACTCCTACTTCATCACTTTTACTGATGACTTCTCTAGGTATGGATATTGTTCTTAATGAAACATAAATCCGAGGCCTTTGAGAAGTTTAAAGAGTATAAAAATGAAGTAGAGAAACAAACTGGTAAAAGCATCAAGACACTTCGATCTGATCGAGGTGGAGAATACTTAAGTACCAGTTTCCTTGAATGCTTAAAAGAGAATGGAATTCTCCCTCAGCTTACTCCGCCTTATACACCTCAGCATAATGGTGTATCAGAAAGGAGGAATCGCATGCTATTAGATATGGTGCGTTCAATGATGAGTAGTGCTGAGTTGCCACTTTACTTCTGGGGATTTGCTCTAGAATCAGCAGCATACTTATTGAATAGAGTTCCAACTAAGTCTGTGCCTACCACTCCTAATGAAATGTGGAGCGGGAAGAGACCATATCTCAAGTATATCAAGATATGGGGGTGTCCGGTATATGTTAAAAAGCATAGTCCAGACAAGCTCGAGGCACGATCGGTTTTGTGCAAGTTTGTAGGATACCCCAAACATTCAAGGGGGTACATGGTCTACCACACTGAAGAACAAAAGGTGTTTGTCGCTCGCCACATTGTCTTCTTAGAAAGCGAATTTCTTGCAAAAGAAATTAGTGGGAGCGCGGTAGAGCTGGAAGAAATTCCAGAACCTCAAACTGCTACCGAGGACTTAGTAAAACCTCAGATTTCAATAGAACATGATGGACCAACGTCACTCCGCAGATCTAGTAGGCTTTCTCATCCTCCTGAGAGATACTATGGTTTTCTTCTAGATGGGGATCGAGAGGATTGTATCATCGATGATGATGAGCCTACTAGTTTTCAGCAGGCTATCACGAGTATTGACTCGGTGAAGTAGCTGGATGCTATGAGATACGAAATGGAATCCATATACACCAATAGAGTATGGACTTTAGAAGTTGCTCCTCCTGGGGTGAAACCAGTTGGATGCAAATGGATCTTCAAAAAGAAGATTGGTGCACTTGGACAAGTGGAAACCTACAAAGCTAGACTCGTTGCAAAAGGTTTTCGTCAAAGACCAGGATTGGACTATGATGAAACCTTTTCACCTGTAGCTATGCTTAAATCCATTCGGATCCTGCTTGCCATTGCTGTCTTCCATGACTATGAAATCTGGCAGATGGAAGTAAAAACAGCTTTTCTAAATGGACATTTAGAAGAGAGTGTTCATATGGATCAACCAGAAGGTTTCTTAGACAGTGGGAGCAGCAGAAGAGTGTGCAGGTTGCTTAAATCCATCTATGGATTAAAGCAAGCATCGTGAAATTGGAACATCTGCTTTGATGAGACAGTCAAAGAATTTGACTTTATCAAAAATATAGATGAACCATGTATTTATAGGAAGATTGTAGAAAGAGCAGTAGTCTTCCTTGTTTTGTACGTCGATGACATACTACTGATAGGGAATGATGTCCCTATGCTACAATCAGTAAAGCTCTTCTTGTCATAGAAATTCTCCATGAAAGACTTGGGTGATGCAACCTACATTTTGGGCATTAAGATCTATCGTGATAGATCTAATAGAATGTTAGGACTTTCACAGTCCAGGTATATTGACACTATACTAAAGAGATTTAGTATGGAAGATTCCAAGAGTGGTAATATGCCCGCTTGTCATGGGATCACCCTATCAAAAGAGATGTCTCCAAAGACTGATGAAGAGAGGGCTCGCATGGGCATTATACCCTATGCTTCGGCAGTAGGATCTATAATGTATGCGATGTTATGTACAAGACCAGATGTAGCTTACGCACTTGGTGTGGTAAGCAGGTATCAATCTGACCTAGGTGAGAAGCATTGGATAGCGATAAAGAACATTCTCAAGTAACTAAGGAGATGTTCTTAGTTTACGGTAATGGGGACCTCCAGGTAGAGGCTTTTACCGATTCCGGCTTCCAAAGTGACAAAGATGATTCTAAATCCATTTCGGGTTTTGTGTTTACCCTCAATGGAGGGGCGGTATGTTGGAAGAGTTCCAAACAGGATACCGTCACAGACTCAACTATGGAGGTTGAGTATATAGCTGCTAGTGAAGCCGCAAAAGAGGCTGTCTGGATGAGGAAGTTCATCTCTGAACTTCAGGTGGTTCCGTCCATTGCCAATCCAATACCTTTGTATTGTGATAACAATGGAGCTGTAGCATTAGTGAAGGAACCGAGGTCCCATCAGAAATCCAGGCATATCTTAAGGCGGTTTCACCTGATCAGGGAGATCGTAGATCGTCGGGAGATCGAGGTACGGAGAGTGGTCACAAAAGACAACACGGCAGATCCATTCACCAAAGCCATCCCTCAAGTCCAGTTCGAGAGGCTGTTTGAGATGTTGGGCATGCGGTACGCCAACAACTGGATCTAGTGAAGACAGTGGGTACTCATTGCGCCAATTATAGGCCTTAGTGCAAGTGGGAGATTGTTGGATATATATGCCCTAGAGGCCTTCATTGTATAGGATGCTAGGGATATGTACGTACATGACAGTCTTGCTTAATATGATAGTACGCTATTTGGTTTGTCTTTATCTTAACATATGATATATTTTGCGTAGTATTCATATATATATACATGTTGATAAAGCCCATAGGGTGTTTGCCTGACTACCGGCATTGTGATGGCAGTCATACTTGTGGGAGCTGGATAGTCAATAGGCACATCCTTAGATGTCCCTGGTCGCAGGAGTATCGAGACTGGGCATCTCTACTCCGGAGTAGACTAGTATATACATATCTAGACCCTGAGGAGGGGCGATGGATTGGTCCCGCAGCCATTGATGGAGTGCACCTAAGATTGTATACAGATGCTCACTGGGTGTGAGTACACCGGACAGGACTCGCCGAGAACTGACTGGATAGTATTTATATCTAACGTCAGATAGCAGTTCTCAGGTGACATGTGTACAGATAGTCTGTTGACTTAAGGTCGTCATTTGTCTCGTGCCCACTGTGCTTTGATTACTACCCTACCATGGTTCAAAGGAGTCGTGCAAACTGGTTTTAGTTGGGTACGGTCCCGAGCCACGTGGAGGCAGTGAGTGACTGTTAGGGATTCGTCTCTCCTGGTATAGGGAGTTGATATCGCACGATGATCGGTTGGTCATTACCATAAGTCCCTGGCCAGGGCTGATTGAGAATTACTGATAGACTGATCAGCAGATTCTCGGATGGTAATTGAGCCATACCGACATGACTTGTACGGTTATTAGGGGTCTGACGTTTACCACCTCCCTGGACCATACATGCGATACTCTTAGACGAACAGACCAGACTGCACGGATATTGTCACGGACAGGCTCAGTAGGAGTTCGGATGGGTTTCCTCATCGGCTTTCTTATCGACATCTACCTGGGGACTGTTACGTACAGCTAGTGCTGCTTGCGGTCTGTGGTTAAACCCACTGCCAGCAAAGTAGTCGAGTCTTTAGAGTCCCACACAGAGTTTTCCCAACTCCAGGCGAAACGATATAGAGGTCGTACGGTTTTACGACAAGGGTTCGGACGAATACGTGTTTAAACGCACGTATGACATTCGGACAGTTTTTACTAGACGGCTTTGGTTTAAGCCAGATTCTAGTATCAGGTTATTGGATTTATACAGTTTAAAGTTTTTCCGTGTTTTCACGGATGGGAGGGGCGTTCTCGTAATTTCCGGGAAGCTTCTAGAAGCATGGTGACTTGAGGGTTTAGGTGGCATTGTCATTAAAAGATATTGCGACTCATAATGTGTGATTCATTATGTCATTAATGCATTATTAAATTCTTAATGACTCACATAGTGAATCACTTATAATGCATTTATGTAGCATGATGAATAATCTCACTTTATTCATTTATTCATTATGCTTCATATATCAAGCGAGAAACAATTTCATATATGATTCTAGTTCACCTTCTCTCTCCTCAAGCTCACTCTCTCTTGAAGCTCTAATCCTACCACTCATGAGTTAAGAACAAGGATTAGAATAGACTAAACATTCCACAACCTAACTTTATATGATCTAAGTTCCTTTGATTAGCAATTAGAGAAACTTAGTTACCTCAAGTTTTGAGGTGAAGCTTGGATTAGGGTTCTCGGGTGGATCATCTATCACTTAGAGGAGGCCGAGGAGGACGTAGAGATCGTAAAGACGAAGGTCACGTTTCACTAGATATAATCTCTTTACATAGTAGCTAAGAACTTCTATGGTTGTTGTTAATTATCATTTAGCAAAGATCTTCGGTTAGTCGATGCATGCTTATAGAACAAGATCGTTTTTCATATTTCCGCCTCCCCGCAACTCATGGGGTGTTGCACATCGACTTACACAACCATGACACATAAATAATATACAATTAATATATATCACATATATATTAAGTGTGCACATGTGAGAAAAATAAATGCTTAAGTGAGTTAATATTTGTTAATGTAAACTAGTATTTCGCATATACAATTATACACTAAATTATCAAATCAATACTTGATTCGATAACCCGGCTATATCACATATAACTGACCGATACAAATATCGTGAGAATAGAATATGGTATCTCATACTCGTTTCAATCTCGGTCCCACACATATCACATATGTGCTCCTACTTCGTTTTTCCTGAGCCAGTAAAACCTCTGTATAGGACTCTAAAGACTCGTCAATACGTCGGCAGTAGGTGATGATCATATCAAGCACCCACAAGCCATCAGCGGTACTAGCTGGATGTAACGGCTATCCGGGTATTGAACGATCAGAAGATCAACAAGCAAGCCCGCTCTAGCTCTTGTTAAGCCTGTCAGTAACACTACCATACAGTCCGGTCTCTTCGTCTAAGATGTCGCATATCCAGTCTAGGGGTGGTAAACGTCAGACCCCAATACCTCGATAAGTCATGCCGATACGAGGCTCATAACGGGTCGAGAAACTAGTGATAACACTTACCAGTAAATCTCTAAATCAACCCTGGCCAGGGAATTCCAGTTATAGCCAATCGAGCACAACACGACATCTACCCCCAATACCGGGAGAGACGAAATCCCCTCCTATCGCTCATTGCCTCCATGTGACTCGGGACTGTACCCAAAAAACGCCGTTTTGCACGTCCTCTTGAATGTGGTAAAGTGGAAATCAAAGCACTGTGGGAATCACACAAGACTCTATGACGATCTCGGGTCTACAGACTAACCTGTACCAGTGTCACCAGAGAACTGCTATCTGACGTCAGGTATAATACCATCTAGGAGTTCTCGGCTAGTCCGTTCAGTGTACCTAGTCTCCACTGAGCATCAGTATACCATCTCTGATGTCAAACACCAATGGATATGTGATCATCCATCGCCCATCTCATGGGTCGAGAAGCGTATACGCTAGTCTACTCTGGTATATCGATGCCCTGTCTCGATACACCCACGACTAAGAACACTAAAGGATGAACTTATGGACTACCATGGCCCCACTAATATGATCTGCATTATAATCCTGGTAGTCAAGTACACATCCTAAGGGCTTTACCAACCTGTAACCATGAGACGGTATCAAGAGACATGTATACATGCTAAGATAAAGAGTAACCAGATAGCATACTATCATGTCGAGCAAGAAATTCCTCTCTTTATATGTCCAAGCATCCACTATAATATATATCATATGTACAATAATGGCCTCAAGGACATACATACAACTAACAAAAACCTGAGGGTCCAGCATCAACACTCGAAAATATCATAAAACCCCGTGTCCAGTATCGACACGTAAATCCTCATGTCTCGGGCGCCGTCTCATCGGATCGGCCCTCATATCCATCTGATCACACGACTCCGATCAGTATCCTTCGGAAATCCGCTGAGCCCAAACCATCACCGGTCGGTAGTGCTCCCCTGCCTGGCTCAACGTCTCTCTATACGATCTTCTTGCCCCGAGGTACTGTACTGGGTCTACCATATACCCGCAGACGGTGCCACCTTACTCCTCGAATCGGGTATACCCATAGCTCATAACCGAGAAAACTCATGCTGAACACCACAAATCATATCAAGAGAAATCGCATTTTTAAAACAATCATAAGACTTTTAAAATAAATCTGCGGTTCTCAAATCCAGAGATCTCAAGAAAACAGAATCTCATATGCATGTAACCATAAAGGTATAGTAAATGCAAGAACAGAACAGTACTGTAAAGTATTGCAAGTGTTTTCATGTAAGCATGCCGTGTAACCGGGTAAAGAAGTGCAATATCTAAACTAGCATATGCGGTAATAAGTACTGAACAATGATTATAATTCTACAGTTTAAGAACAATACGGCGATATAACAGTTCTAATGTGTATGTGGCATGGCAATTACCGATGATGAGTGTGGTAGCCGGCAAATCTGTGTACGTGTAACATGCGCATCATCGGTAATGGTGCATGTGTCCTAGCAGAAGAAGATCTTCTTGCCACCATGGAAGCAGAAGACTCGAAAAGAAGCCATAAAAAGACAAGTGTCAGGAACGTAATACGTATGTTGCGAGGAAAATAATACAGCGTAAACATGAACGGTATAAAGTACGTAACTACACATGAACCATATAGTTATAGTTTAAATAATATGAATCGTAGTTTTTGAAACTGGGGCTACGGTGTTTTGGAAAAAAGATACCATTTGGAAATCTGTAGCGTCCCTTGGGGTTGTCATTTAAAGTGCCTAACGATTCATTAGTATGAAAATAGGTATGGTTAAAATTGTTAGTGTATATGCCCTAGAGGCCATTACTGTATCATACTAGTTTGTATATTACTTAATGGAAGCTTGGGATATTCATCTTGTATAGACAATCTTGCTCAAAATAGAAGTGTACTACTTGGTTTGTTTCTACTTTAATGTGTACATGTGTTTATTTTTGTATATCACATATGCACATTAGTGGAGCCCTTAGGATCTTTGCTTGATTACCAGCGTTGTGATGGCAGTCATACCCGTGGGGGCTGGGTAATCCACAAGCACATCCTTATGCAGGTCCCTAGTCGTAGGACTATCGAGACAGGGCATCGATACTCCGGAGTAGACTAGCGTATACGCTTCTCATCCCAGCAGGGGGGACGGTCTGTCCCACAGCCGTCAGTACGTCGTACTTGAGATAGTATGCGGGTGCTCGTTAGGTTACGAGTATACTGGACAGGACTCATGGGGAACTGTTGGTTGGTATTATACCTATCGTCGGTTATCAGTTCCCAGGTCGCATGAGTATAGCTTAGTCCGCTGACTTGACACTGTCACTTCGCATCGAGTGTGTTCCCACTGTACTTATATTACTACCCTACCACGGCTCAAAGGAGTCGTGCAAACAGGTAGTAGTTGGGTGGAGTCCCGAAGCACTTGGAGGCAGAGACGGTTAGACAGGATTCGTCTCTCCCGGTATTGAAGTTTGATATCGCGCTGTGTCTAGGAGAGCCATTACACAAAGTCCCTGGCCAGGGCAAGCGAGATATACTGGTAGGTTTCCAGTGTTATCTCAGGCTGTTTGGGCTACACTCCGATACGACTTGTACCGCTATCAAGGGACTGACGTTTACCGCCCCCTAGGCCTACCATGCGATGTTCTCAGATGAACAGACCGGACTGTACGCAGATTGTCACATTCAGGCTCAGTAGGAGTTCAGATGGGTTTCACCTTGTCAGTCTTCTTGTCGGCATCTACCTGGGGACCGTTACGCACAGCTAGTGCCGCTTGCGGTCTGTGGTTAAACCCACTGCCAGCGTAGTGTCGAGTCTTTAGGGTCCCACACAGAAAGCTATTCTCCTTTAGGCAAAAGAGTAGAGGTCACATGGTTTTGCGACAGGGTTCGGTCACATCCATGCACATGTGCACGTTTAGTGTCCGGACAGTTAACACTAGCGGGCTTTGGTTTAAGCCAGATCCCAGTGTACGTTTTGGGATTGGTTTTATCTCGTATGTATTCGTGTTCCTCGGAACGCGGATGCGGGTGTGTATGCACAGTTGACAGAAAGACAGAGGCAGAGGATTCTCATTGGGGTTGTTGACTGTTGACTGTTGACCTTTGACTTTTGCTAAACCCTAATGAGAATAAGAAATATGATTAATGATAATATTAATTAAGTATTATTGTGTCATGGTTGAGATGATGGGTTGACTTTGTTGACTTTGTTGACCGGTTGACTAGGTTGGACTAGTTGACCACCATCATTACAATGGCTATCATTTCATGGCAAAGACTTTTGCTTGCTTGTTTCTTTTTGCAAAATGAGTGCATGAAATGATATGGCCATTTTGACTTGAACCATCACATAATACTCAATTACTATTATGAGTTATCATGATTTTGGATTATGAGAGCTTGGATGGCAAAAGAGTTTCTCATTCTCTCATTTGCTTTCTCTCTCTTGCTTGAGCTCTCCCTCTTCCTCTTGCTCTCTCTCTAGTCTATGGTTCACTTGTCTCATGTGTTGAGAAGCAAAAACCATAGAGATAAATCCCAACACACTCCTCTACTCATCCTAGTTCACAAGGTTTAGCAAACCAACTGTTCTACTTTCATCTAGTTTGAAGAGTAGCCAAAGGTAGAAGCTTTCAGGTGGATCCATCTTCGGCGCAAGGAGACGACGAGGTGAGGCCGATTCGACCACCGCAAGGAGTTCAAGTTAAGGTATAACCACCTAACCGAGTAGATAAAACTCTTGTTAGGATTGTTAGATAGTTGTTTAACAAAGATCCGTATTTTGAGTCCATGTTACCACCTCTAGAAAAATCGTTTTTCATCATTTCCGCAAGCCCGTAAGTACCGGGGGAGGTAACATGGACTTACAGTGGTATCAGAGCCTAGCTAAACACTATCTAACATGTTAGCAAAGTAACTAGAAGTTCGATCGGAGTAAAAGTCACGAAACACGTCCGAAAAATCAAGTTTCTGTCGATTCTGTATTCTGTTCAAAAATTAATAAATCTTGCACCAAAAATCGACTCAGGCTTTTTTAAACCCATACAAGAAATTTGGTCCACCGACTCGGTCAAAGCGCCGCGGAAACGCGGCGGGAGCATGCTCCCGCCGCGGTTCCGCGGCCGAGTTGACTCGGTCGTGGAACAAGTTTCCTGCAGTGTGTTTCTGGGGTTGTTTTGGGATTTTTACAATATGATTTTTCTTCCCAGATTTTCCAGAAAGCAAAATTTGTTTTTGGGGCCTAAAAATCCGTATTTTGATCGAACTTCTAAAAGACTTAAGCTAACAGGTTATATCTTTGATGTGATATATGTATTGAACGTCCACTAATCGCTATACGTCGATTAGTAGGGGTTATAATATCTGTGATCTGTAATGTTGATGGTATGTGTATATGAATTCATTGGATTGTCGCAGATGAATAGCCGGGGGGTTGTGAGATGAGAGTTTTCTTTTCTTTCAATTCATGTAAATTTGTAATTGATGTAATATTATTTATATGGCCGCACAACCGGGATGGGGTTGTAGCCGTCATTGTATAATTTCTTTTACTGTTTTTGCTCCTAGGATAGACCCAAGGTGGGGTGCACAAACTACCGGGTATCTCGAAGTGCCGAGTGGCCTACTCACGGTGTTGAGGGAGGTTGCTTCGTTTCGGGTACTTGGCGGGTAGTTTGTCGCACCCGTAGGGGTCTAGGGTGGGGTCTTGGCTATTCATCGCGACCGTGTAATCCGCTCTTCGTTACAGGCTCGTATGGATTGCGGATTCCTAGTATATCCAATGTGTTCATCTGTGATCTGGAATGGCTATCATTGCATGTGACGGATGTGTATATCTATATATGATATCTATTTAGGCGTTGCTTATGTTTTGCATCCGCGCTAGTCCAGCCCCCGCTCTGTCGTTAGTTAAGTAACCTAACGGGTAATGACGGGTCCCCGTGGCGAATGCGGATGGCATAAGCGTACGTCATATTTTCGTTGTTTTCTGCAATGGTAGGATTAAATGATGGGACGCATTAAATTAATGCAAGAAAATAATCCAAAGTTGAATCATTGGAACACTTTCAAAACCACTCGGTTTCTTTTCAAAAACAACTTTTAAAACGCGGAGCTTAAGCCACTCCTTTTAAAAGCTATCTCGTTCCATCAGTTATATCAAGTTCACTACGTTCACGGTTTTACCAAAACCATCCGTAGCCCTCCATCATTTCAGTTAAATATTCGGTAGTATTCAAGCTATGTATTTTTACCTCACGCCAAGGCATAGTGATTGGTAGCTGCCGGATATTTATCTGTTGCATAGATAGAATGCGATGGTTTGAGACAGTCGTACTGCTATTTTGGCCTACGTCAAGGGTAGGTACGGGTGGGTTCAAATTAACCTGGATAATGATGGGAAGAACTTGACATGTGACTTATGACATTTTGACCTCACGCCAAGGTCAGAAGAGCATGGGGCAAAAATCCACATCGGGAGTTTCAAAAGAACTGAAACTTGCTAGCGCTGCATACCATTTGGAGTGTGATGATTCTGGTAGGATTACTTCAGTTTTGTCATGCAATGATATTTGGATCCCGATCCTACTGTGAGTATATGCTACTCCTCGGGAAATTTCTCACTTAACGATCAATGCTATAAACCAAGTAGGTGTCTATAAAGGTGTTAGCGGGGCTATGCCCCTAGGGAAAAGAGGTTATTTAATTACAGAACTTCGCGAAAGCGTTGGAAAATCTCCCTCGAAGTACCGACACTAGCCTGGCTGAACGGTTAAGCAAGTATTGTACGGTGAGATTGATCCTAACTAATTCTTCCTTTTTGGTTTGAGGAGGGATTCGAGAGACAGTGGGAGCCATCCTGTTTAGACAAATTAAAAACCACTCTAAACTTGCAAGAGCATCATGCTAAAGTGTTTCTTCTCTCTCTGCTAATTGCAGCGACCAAACATCATGACTGGACTTAAGTTACTACTAGATAAAACATACTGACAGGGCCAAACTATAAAGATTGGCTCAGGAATGTCAAAATGGCAATCACTTATGACAAGTTGGGGTATCTCCTTACCACCAAAGCTCCCCCTATCCCAGGTCCCAAAACCAGCGTCGCGGATAGGGAAATCCGTAAGACCTGGGAAATCGATTGCGCGAAGGCCAAGTGCCTCGTGCTTGCCTCTAAGGACAATAAACATTAGAGGAGGCACGAGAATATGGACCTTGAATCCATATTTCTCCATACAAAAGAACTGTATGGAGAGCAATCACGTATCGCAAGATACGAAGTCTTGAAAAAGCTGTTTTCAGCGAGATTGGCCGTCGGATCATCGGTAGCGGAACACGTGCTTAAGATGATTGGCTTCATTGAGGAGCTTACGGACCTTGGGACCACGTTAGAGAACGAGCTCTACACGGACTTGATTCTCCAGTCCCTTCCTTCCACTTACGCCCAGTTTATCCTGAATTTCAACTTACAAGAAAAAGAAGTTGAACTTTCAGAACTCCTCAACATGCTGAGGAGTGCAGAGGGCACCCTATAGAAAGGTAGGGAAACATCCACTTTGTTTGTAGGAGGATCTTCCTCTTCTAGGTCCAAGGCGAAAGCCAAGGGAAAGAAGAAGAAAGCCCTCGCCAAACCAAGGGGCGGTGTTAGTAAAGTGGATACGGAGGGAAAGACAAAGGCAACAAAGGTAGCGGGAAAGCTTGTGGGAAAGGAAGAATGCTTTTACTGTCATAAGAGTGGACACTGGAAAAAGGATTGCAGGGCTTGGAAGGCCAGAACCCAGGATCTGAAGCAAGTTACGGCTTCAGCTTCAGGTGTGTATGTTATTGAAAACTGTTTATCAATAAACTCTACATCCTGGGTATTGGATACCGGATCAGGATCTCATATCTGTAATTCTTTACAGACACTGAGAAGGCGTAGGGTTTTGAAGGCAGGTGATATGACTCTCAGAGTTGCAAACGGAGCTGGCATGGATGCTGAGTCTATGGGGGACTATCACCTGGGGCTGTCAGATGGACATGTTTTGGTTTTGCGTGATTGTTATTTTGTACCCAATGCAACCTGTAATATCATATCTGTATCTTTATTATCTAAATAAGGTTATGAATTTGCATTTGTAAGTAATGTTGTAAACATTCACCTTAATCAAGCTTTGATTGGGTCGGGTATATTAAGCAATGGTATATACGTACTAAACCAACCACAGATTTTCAATGTCCAGAATACACATAAAAGAAAGTCTCCGGAAACAAACCAGGCTTTCTTATGGCATTGTAGACTGGGTCACATCAATGAGAGAAGGTTGACAAAGTTACATACAGAAGGATATTTGGATCCGTTCGAATATCAATCGTATGCCACTTGTCAATCCTGTCTCAAAGGAAAGATGACAAAGACTCCGTTCACTGGACACGGAGTAAGAGCGAGCGAGCTCTTGGGACTCGTACACAGCGACGTGTGCGGTCCAATGTCTACACATGTGCGAAGCGGTTATTCGTACTTCATTACTTTTACGGATGACTTTTCAAGGTACGGATATGTCTTCTTAATGAAACATAAATCCGAAGCCTTTGGAAAATTCCAGGAATATAACAATGAAGTAGAAAAACAAACAGGCAAAAGTATCAAGACACTAAGATCTGATCGAAGTGGTGAATACTTAAGTGCCGAGTTCCTGTATTACTTAAAAGAGAATGGAATTCTCTCTCAGCTTACTCCTCCATACACTCCGCAACATAACGGTGTATCGGAGAGACGGAACCGGACCCTATTAGATATGGTACGGTCCATGATGAGTAACACTGAGTTACCTCAATCATTCTAGGGATATGCACTAGAATCAGCTGCATACCTTTTGAACCGAGTTCCAACTAAGACTTTGCTTACCACACCATATGAGATATGGAGTGGGAAGAAACCCTATCTTCAATATCTGAAGATCTGGGGATGTCCGGCTTTTGTCAAAAAGCAGCATGCGGACAAACTCGAGGCACGCTCAGTACTGTGCAAGTTTGTGGGATACCCAAAGAACTCCAGGGGGTATCTCTTTTATTACGCAGAGGAACAAAAGATCATTGTTTCTCGTAATGCCCATTTTCTGGAACACCGGTTCTTAGAAAAGGAAACAAGTGGGAGCGAAATAGAACTGGAAGAAATTTCAGAACCACAGACTATTACTGAAAGCTTAGTAGAACCAGAGGGTTCAAAAGAACATGACATTCCTACGCCGCTCCGCTGGAGTAGTAGGCAGTCTCATCCGCCCGAGAGATACTACGGTTTTCTCATAGACGGGGATAGAGAAGATTGCATCATTGATTATGATGAGCCGACTAGCTTCCAGCAGGCCATTCAGAGCGTTGACTCGGTAAAATGGCTGGATGCAATGTGGACCGAAATGGAGTCCATGTACACCAACAAAGTATGGACGTTGGACGTTGCTCCAGATGGAGTAAAACCCGTTGGATGCAAGTGGATCTTCAAAAGAACTATTGGTGTAGATGGACAGGTTGAGACCTATAAAGCTAGACTTGTTGCAAAGGGTTTTCGTCAAAGACCTGGTTTGGACTATGACGAAACCTTTTCTCCAGTGGCTATGCTGAAATCCATTCGGATCCTTCTTGCCATTGCTGCCTTCCACGATTATGATATTTGGCAGATGGACGTAAAAACCGTTTTTCTGAATGGAAATTTAGAGGAGTGTGTCTATATGGACCAGCCAGAGGGTTTCATTCAGAGTGGGAGCGGCGGAAAGGTGTGCAAGTTGCTTAAGTCCATCTATGGACTAAAGCAGGCATCGCGGAGTTGGAACATCTGTTTTGATGAGACGGTCAAAGAATTTGGCTTTATCAAAAATCCAGATGAACCATGCATCTATAGTAGATTAGTAGCAAGAACTGTCGTATTCCTCGTATTGTACGTGGATGACATTCTTTTGATAGGAAATGACATTCTTATGCTACAATCTGTCAAGGGATTCTTGTCACACAGGTTCTCCATGAAAGACCTAGGTGATGCCTCTTACATTCTGGGGATCCGGATCTTTCGTGACAGATCCAAGAGGATATTAGGACTTTCACAGTCCAGGTACATCGACACCATACTGAAAAGATTCAGCATGGAAGATTCCAAGCGCGGTAATCTGCCGGCTTGTCACGGGATCACCCTCTCCAAAGAGATGTCTCCCAAGACTGATTTGGAAAGGGATCGCATGTCTATTATACCATACGCTTCTGCGGTAGGCTCTATAATGTATGCGATGTTGTGTACCAGACCAGATGTAGCTTACGCACTGAGTGTGGTAAGCCGGTATCAGTCAAACCCTGGGGAGAAGCACTGGAAAGCGGTAAAGAACATTCTCAAGTACCTGAGAAGGACTAAGGAGATGTTCTTGGTGTATGGCGGAAAAGACCTCCAGATCGAGGCCTTTGCTGACTCCAGCTTCCAGAGTGACAAGGATGATTCCAAGTCCATGTCGGGTTATGTCTTTACCCTCAATGGAGGGGCGGTGTGTTGGAAGAGTTCCAAACAGGAAACCGTTGCTGACTCGACGATGGAAGAAGAATATATCGCTGCGGCAGATGCCGCAAAAGAAGCCATCTGGATAAGGAAGTTCTTAACAGAACTTCAGGTGGTTCCATCCATTGTTGATCCAATACCTCTGTATTGCGACAACAACGGGGCTATAGCTTTAGCGAAGGAACCCAGGTCCCATCAAAGATCCAGACACATCTTGAGGCGGTATCACCTGATCAGGGAGACGTGGGTCGCCAGGAGATCGAGGTTCGGAGAGTTGCTACAGAAGATAACTGCTGATCCATTCACGAAGGCCTTACCCCAGACTCAGTTCGAGTGGCTGATCGAGATGATAGGTCTTCGATACGCCAGTACATGGCCTTAGTGCAAGTGGGAGATTGTTAGTGTATATGCCATAGAGGCCATTACTGTATCGTACTAGTTTGTATATTACTTAATGGAAGCTTGGGATATTCACCTTGTATAGACAATCTTGCTCAAAATAGAAGTATGTTACTTGGTTTGTTTCTACTTTAATGTGTACATGTGTTTATTTTTGTATATCACCTATGCACATTAGTTGAGCCCTTAGGATCTTTGCTTGATTACCAGCGTTGTGATGGCAGTCACACCCGTGGGGGTTGGGTAATCCACAAGCACATCCTTATGCAGGTCCCTAGTCGTAGGACTATCAAGACAGGGCATCGATACTCCAGAGTAGACTAGCATATACGCTTCTCATCCCAGCAGGGGAGACGGTCTGTCCCCCAGCCGTCAGTACGTCGTACTTGAGATGGTATGCTGGTGCTCGTTAGGTTACTAGTACACTGGACATGACTCGTGGGGAACTGTTGGTTGGTACTATACCTATCGTCAGTTATCAGTTCCCAGGTGACATGAGTACAGCTTAGTCCGCTGACTTGACACTGTCACTTCACCTCGAGTGTGTTCCTACTATACTTAGATTACTACCCTACCACGGCTCAAAGGAGTCATGCAAACAGGTAGTAGTTGGGTGCAGTCCCGAAGCACTTGGAGACAGTGACGGTTAGACAGGATTCGTCTCTTCCGGCATTGGGGGTTGATATCGCGCTGTGTCTAGGAGAGCCATTACACAAAGTCCCTGGCCAGGGCAAGTGAGATATACTGGTAGGTTTCCAGTGTTATCTCAGGGTGTTCTGGGCTACACTCCGACACGACATGTACCTCTATCAGGGGACTGACGTTTACCGCCCCCTAGGCCCGCCATGTGATGTTCTCAGACGAACAGACCGGACTGTACGCAGATTGTCACATTCAGGCTCAGTAGGAGTTTAGATGGGTTTCACCTCGTCAGTCTTCTTGTCGGATCTAGCTGGGGACCGTTACGCACAGCTAGTACCGCTTGCGGTCTGTGGTTAAACCCACTGCAAGCGTAGTGTCGAGTCTTTAGAGTCCCACACAGAAAGCTATTCGCCTTTAGGCAAATGAGTAGAGGTCGCATGGTTTTGCGATAGGTCGCATGGTTTTACGACAGGGTTCGGTCACATCCGTGCACTTGTGCACGTTTAGTGTCCGGACAGTTAACACTAGCGGGCTTTGGTTTAAGCCAGATCCTAGTGTACGTTTTGGGATTGGTTTTATCTCGTATGTATTCGTGTTCCTCGGAACGCGGATGCGGGTGTGTATGCACACTTGACAGAAAGATAGAGGCAGAGGATTCTCATTGGGGTTGTTGACTGTTGACCATTGACTTTTGCTAAATCCTAATGAGAATAAGAAATATGATTAATGATAATATTAATTAAGTATTATTGTGTCATAGTTGAGATAAATGGTTGACTTTGTTGACTTGTTGACTTTGTTGACCGGTTGACTAGGTTGGACTAGTTGACCACCATCATTACAATGGCTATCATTTCATGGCAAAGACTTTTGCTTAATTGTTTCTTTTTGCAAAATGAGTGCATGAAATGATATGGCCATTTTGACTTGAACCACCACATAATACTCAATTACTATTATGAGTTATCATGATTTTGGATTATGAGAGCTTGGATGGCAAAAGAGTTGCTCATTCTCTCATTTGCTTTCTCTCTCTTGCTTGAGCTCTCCCTCTTCCTCTTGCTCTCTCTCTAGTCTATGGTTCACTTGTCTCATGTATTGAGAAGCAAGAACCATAGTGATAAATCCCAACACACTCCTCTACTCATCCTAGTTCACAAGGTTTAGCAAACCAAGTGTTCTAGTTTCTTCTAGTTTGAAGAGAAGCCAAAGATAGAAGCTTTCAGGTGGATCCATCTTCGGTGCAAGGAGACGACGAGGTGAGGCCGATCCGACCACCGCAAGGAGTTGAAGACGAAGGAATTCAAGTTAAGGTATAACCACCTAACCGAGTAGACAAAACTCTTGTTAGGATTGTTAGATAGTTGTTTAACAAAGATCCGTATTTTGAGTTTATGTTACCACCTCTAGAAAAATCGTTTTTCATCATTTCCGCAATCCCGTAAGTACCGGGAGAGGTAACGCAGACTTACAATGTAATCCATAATCTACCAAAGTGATTAGAAACCAATGATTTTCCAAATCAAGATAATCCATAGGTCAGCAATCCAGCCTCATAGTATCAGATATGGTACAATCCATCGTACGTTATTCTCGAGCCAAGAGTGTGGACCAATCATCCGGTATATCATATCACGTACGGTTTAATCCATCGTATGGTATTATAACTCAAAGTAAGGATCAATCGTCCTGTATATTATATCGCGTACGGTATAATCCATCGTACAGTGTACTCGAGTTAAGAGTGTGGATAAATCATCAGATGTATCATAAATCAAGGATACGGATCTATGGTCACGTACATTCTATCATCTCATATTCTTATTTATATGTATAAATCATCTCATATCA
This sequence comes from Agapanthus africanus, assembly GCA_030015575.1. Classification (NCBI taxonomy): domain Eukaryota; kingdom Viridiplantae; phylum Streptophyta; class Magnoliopsida; order Asparagales; family Amaryllidaceae; genus Agapanthus; species Agapanthus africanus. The sequence continues at coordinate 64,894,177 of JASDDO010000029.1, forward strand.
CATCTTAGCATGTGTATATATATATATATATATCGCCTTGCATCCTCATGTCAAACATATCGACTCGTGTCATCTCGTTTCATCATGTTCTCATCTCATCATATCGTCTCGTATTTATCCTCATGGTTATATCCGTGAGTATATAAGTGTATGTTTCTTTATATATATTCTACATCTCTGTTCTCCTATCACTATGGTTGCAGGGGTGCTATACGTCATCCACCCGACTTCCCCTATAGATATACATCTACTAACCTGCTATCCTTGCTCTAGCCGAAGTCGATGACTGTCTTGCTCTCTTTCGTCATCTCGGAAGTCCACGCAAAGGTACCTACAAATCAATACATATCGTAACGAGATCAAAACCAAATCCAAAAACCGATACGGCAAGCAAAACGTACATAGGTTAGAACCTATGGTCCACGCATGCAAGAACAACCAAACAATACTCAGCGTTGACGTACAAACATCAAACGACCGAGTCGAAACTCAAATACCAAATCTCAAGTTAACAAAAGTCGTAAACCGAAATCTAAAACTTAGAAAAACACTCCCAGATTTTGACTCGGGTGAAATTAGGATATTTTGCTCATAGGGTAGGCCTAGATATCAGGTAATAGAGTTATGGACCAAAAACCAACCGAAGACTCCAAGACCAAGCCGCAATTTGCGGGCATTTCTAATAAATCTGCGGCCTAAAGTGGGAGTCTGGTCTTGGGTTTCTAGGGTAGTCTCTAAATAGCCTGCGCATCTCATAGTGTTTCCAACTTAATTTTTAGAGTCCTCGAGTCATAACAGATTCTAATTGATCATCACATTTCGTCAAAAACTCGATATCGGAAAATTCCAAGTTCATGTTCGGGACTTCTAATCTCAAGTTTGTCTAGAATTCCATTACTAACGGGTTTTGTGGTCACCAACTAAAGCTCAATTTCATCTCCATAATTCAATTTATCCACTAAAAACCATCATAGAATTTTCCAAGATCACTAATCATGCATCTTTGAACTCTAAACATATGTAGGAGATTAAGAAACTTAGTAACTTGAAGGAAAGTGAAGGTTTTACCTCTTGGAAGCAACTCAAGAAGGTTCTTTGGTGGCCCAAGGTGCCCAAAACTCTAACTTGATCTCACCATGGGGTGTATGATGAGGTTGTGCACATTTTTGTAAAGGTGGTATGAGGTTTGGAGGTGGTTTTGAAGGTGGTGCAAGGTGGTAGTGGAAGTGGAGGAGGAGAAGATGAAGAATGAGGTGACAAAAAAAGGATGAAGGGAGAAAGGTCTAGAGCCATACATCTCTCTCATTCTCTCTCCTATTTATTATTGTCACATCTCATGTCTCCCTCTCTCATATCATTCTTTCATTTTCTTTTCTCTTTTTCCTTTTTCTCTTTTCTTTTTAAAACCCAAATAACAACAAATACAAATGAAACAAAACATGCAAAAAAATACAATGTGTCATGGTTAACCAAATATGGATTTGGCTTAATGCATAATTACTAATGCACTAATCAAGTTTAACATAACTTGAATGTAAATAATTATATAATTATTTATAAAATGTCCGAATCCAATAAATACCTTCATAATTATTAATTCATAATAATTCCCAAATATTTTCAAAAATTTTGGTATATAATTATAGCATCCTACGAAAACTCAAATCCATACTCATATAGTATTTATTATTTTATTATTAAATTCCAAAAATATTATTTTATATTTTTGAAATGTTACATTTATAATAGTGTGCAGACGTCTGATTAAGACTTGAACAGACGTCTGAAGAAGGAATACACAGAAAATTTTGAACTTGAAATTGAAAAATGTTTTGAATGAAAAACTTTGCCAAGTTTTGCCCAAAGAATTCATGCATGCAATAGTGTATGTGTTTGAGATTTTTCATACTAATCTCATAAACTATGAAATGCTTACATCAATTTTCTAGAGAATACACTTGTAGCTCGAACTCTTGATTTTCTTCGATTTCTGCGATTCTTGAATTCTTTTAAACTTAGACTTTGGCTCCTTAATTTCATGAAGCTTGAATGTGATTATTGAGGAGCTCTAGTTCATTAAGCTCCAATAGATTTACCGTTTTAGCTCAATTTCCTCCATCCTCCATTATAGGCTTGTGTCGGTTGATATCCTAAAATCTTTCTCAAACATGACCAAATTCATATACAGTGTTATGAAATATGTAAAATGAAACACATGTATATATCTATTAATACTATATAACATCATCAAAACTAAAAAGTAGGATTATGAAAAGCCATAAGCCATTACCGATGACGAAGGAAATAGCCGAGTAACGTTATGTGAGTATGGGCTTCGTCCTGGGTGACATGTTGCATTTCAAATAGCTTGATAGACCTTACTCTTATATTTGACATTTGTGGGCGGCGACTTTATAGATGCATATTTTAAGATTGATAGTATGTAGCTTTCTTTCTTTATTATCTGGATGGATGTGTCTATTGTGTTTGACTATTTATGGTATGGAGTACAAGTGTACAAGGTACACGAAGTGTACGGGGTAAACGATGTGTGCAGGGCACACATTTAATAAAGATACATCAGCCGATAGAAACTCACTCACATGAGAGATCCCCTTTATATTAAGGAAATATACAAAGGTGAGACTAAGTGCTAGACGTCATCTGCTCGGTGTAGTGACCGTATTATTGCATACAGGATATGGCGACAGTGGGAGCACTTAATAGAGTCGCCCTGACGTGGTCAGGATGAGATTGCGATGTACTATATGGAAAGCGACCAAAGTGGTTATCCCATGTCCACTTTATCTGGTTTACATATAGCCAGACAAGGGGTTTGACTCGTCATACGGGGTGCGAGCTTGTCGGGAGATCCTAGGCATATCGCAAGACGATACGACCGGGAAAGTCAATCATAGGATGATTGGATTTAGGTCCATACGATATAACTTTAATGGCGTATGCTCTCAAGGAGAGAGTTTTATATTGTAGCACGTTGCCATACGACGTGTGCTGGGACCGTGCACATAAGAAGGTTGAGAGATGGATCCTATCTCTCTCATTGTATGAGCTCTTATGACGACCTCCTTTACGGAAGGACGGGCTGTCAATATACCCTAAGAGACACTGGGCTGTCTGGAGAGACATGTTATGAGCATCTGCTACATTGGCTGCTATTTCCTGCTACGATAATAATATACCACACATTTAGGGCAGTGTCAAGAAAGCGGGTTAATAACAGACCTAACTATTCAAATCCGGAGGAAGAGCGATTGGAATGTCTCCTAATTGCATCGCATGGCCAACTCTTATTAACGTTGAGGACGAGGTTTAAGAGTACAATGAATTAAGGGAAGACCTAGGTGTTCAAGTACGCTTTTGAGAGAGATCGAAAGTACTTGGGCAAACATATCTGATCGGATCTTGTTAGTGTTATATGTCTTGGAAGCCATTATTGTATAGTACTAGTTTGTATATTACATTTTGGAAGCTTGGGATATACACAGATTTTTTGACAGTCTTACTCAATATGGTAGTATGCTACTTGGTTTGTTTTCTATCTTAATATATTTATATGTTTCTTTTAACGTATCGCTAATATATATTGGTAGAGCCCTTAAGATCTTTGCTTGATTACCAGCATTGTGATGGGAGTCACACTAGTGTGGGCTGGGTAATCTATAAGCACATCCTTATACAGGTCCCTAGTCATAGGATTATCAAGACAGAGCATCGATACTCCAGAGTAGACTAGTGTATACGCTTCTTATCCCAGCAGGGGAGATGGTCTGTCCCACAGTCATTAGTACGTCATATTAGAGATAGTATGCAGGTGCTCATTGGGTTATAAGTTACACCGGACGGACTCATGAGGAACTGCTGGTTGGTACTATACCTATAGTCAGGTAGCAGTTCCTAGGTGACATGAGTACAGCATAGTCCGTTGACTTGACACTACTACTCCGTCTCGAGTATGTTCCTACTATTTTTTGATTACTGCCCTACCACAGCTCTGATGAGTCGTGCAAACAAGTAGTAGTTGGGTATAGTCCCGAAGCACTTAGAGGCAGTAGCGGTTAGATAGGATTCGTCTCTCCCGGTATTGGGGGTCGATGTCGCGCTGTGTTCGGAGAGCCATTACACAAAGTCCCTGGCCAGGGAAAGCGAGATTTACTGGTATGTAAACCAGTAGTTTCTCAGGGTGTTTTGGGATACACACCAATATGACTTTTTGCGCTATTAGGGGTCTGACGTTTACCGGCCCCTTAGGCCAGATATGCGATACTCTTAGATGAACAGACTGGACTGTACGGAGATTGCCACAGATAGGCTCAGTTCGAGTTCGGATGAGTTTCCTCATCGGCCTTCTTATAGACAGATACCTGGGTAGCCGTTACGTACAGCTAGTACCGCTGACGTGCTTGTGGTTAAACCCACTTCCAGTATACTGTCGATTCTTTAGAGTCGCGCACAGGGTTTCCCTGCTTCGGGCAAAACGATGTAGAGGTCGTATGGTTTTACGACAGGGTTCGTTCACATACGTGTAATTGTGCACGTATGATATTCGGGCGGATAATACTAGTGGGCTTTGGTTTAAGCCGGATCCTGGTATTAGATTATTGGATTAGTTTCGTCTCATTGTATTCGTGTTTCCCAGAACATGGATACGGGTATGTATATACGGATGAGAGGGGCATTCTTGTAATTACTCAAGATTGCTTTTAGAAAGAGACACCTCATTAGGGTTTTGATTATTAATTTGGTTAAAACAATTATGAGGTGGAGGAAATGTATTGTTATTTTTATAAATGATAATTGAACCATGGCTACTTGGTTTAACTATTGAGGCTTAGTTTGACTTAGATATTTTGTGAGATATTTTTGTGGCACTAGATATTTTGTATGAGATATTTTATTGGCATGCTTATGGTCTTATCAAGAGCCATTTTCCATTATCATTATCAAAAACACATTCTCTTTCCTTAAGCTCACTTTCTTCTTCTTCCTCTCAACCCTTATTGTCTCATGTGTTGAAAATCCAAAGGTTAGTGAGACTTAGCTACCCAAAATCACTCTCTACTCACTTTAGGCTACTTAGTTTAGCACACCAAGTACCCTAGTTACCTTATCTTAGAGGTTAGAGCTCAAGGTAAACACTATCGGGTGGATCTTCTTTGATGTTGAGAAGCCGACGAGGAGGCGCGATCCACACTTACTCCATGGTGCTCACGGCGAGGAGAAAGGCAGCGAGGAGAAAGACTTGTAGCTTGAGGTATAACATTCTTACATAGTAGTTAAACCTCATAGTTAGTATGTTAGTTAGGGTTTAGTGACGATCCTGGAGTTTAGTCGATGTTACCATACTTATAAAAATCATTTTTTACCTATTCCGCATCCCCGCGAACCCGCGGGGTGAGTGACATCGACTTACAGTGGTATCAGAGCCAAACTAAACCATAACTAACTTGTCAGCAAAGTGTTAGAAATTCGATCGGAAAAGAAATCCCGAAAACACGACCAAAAACCCTTGTTTCTATCGATTTTGAAAAATGGCCCAAAAATCTTTTCAGAAGCCTTAAAAATACGTGCAGGGTTTTGTTTGAACACTGAAGAAATTTGGACGCGTGACTCAGTTAGACCGCCGCGGAACCGCGGCAGAGAGAGCGTTCTACCGCCGTTCCGCGGCCGAGTCAACTCCGAATCAGTCCAAATTCATTCTAGTGTTCTACTGTGTTGTGTTGCGTTATTTGGGATATTTTGTTTCTGCCCAGGATCTTTTGTGTACAGTATTGTACTTGGGTTAGATTCAAATTTGGCTATCGATCGAAATTCTAAGTACTTTAGCTAATCGGGTTTTATCTGTGTTGTGATATATGTGTTGAACGTCCGCTAATTGCTATACGTCCATTAGTGGGGGTTGCACATATCTGTGATCTGTGATGTTGGTTTGTATATATGAACTTGTTGGATCATCGTGGATGAATATCCGGGGATGTGAGATGAGTGATTTATCTTTCATTCGATGTAAAATATAATTTGATGTAATATTTTTTCGCGGGGCATATCCGGGTTGAGGCTGTAGCCACCGTTGTACTATTTTTTTTATTGTTTTCTGCTCCTAGGATAGACCCAAGGTGGGGTGCACAAACTACCAGGTTCTTTGAAGTATTGAGTGGCCTACTCACCTTGTTGAGAGAGGTTGCTTCACTTCAGGAATTTGGCTGGTAGTTTGCCGCACCCGTAGGGGTCTAGGGTGGGGTTTGGCTATTTATCACAACCGTGGAATTCGTCTTTCGTTTCAGGCTTAAACGAAACGCGGAATTCCCAGTATATCCAATGTGTTCGTCCCTGATCTGGAATGCCTATTATTACGTCAGATGAATGGATATTATATATATATATAAATATATATAATAGACGTTGCTTATGTTTTGCATCCGCGCTAGTCCAGCCCCCAGCTCTGACGTTGGTTAAGTAACCTAACGGTGTAAGATGGGGACCATGGAGAATACGGATGGCATAAGCGTAGGTTGTATTTTCGTTTTTTCTGCATTGGTAGGTTAACTGATGGGACTGCATTACATTAATGCAAAGCATGTTGGAGATAGTGCCCTCAGAGTCAATTATTGGATCACAGGCACATGATTGCAATGATTGAGAGAGGACCTATACCGTTAGAACAGTCTTACTCAAGATGATAGTATGCTATCTGGTTTATTTTTATCATCGTGTACTGTTTCAGGTGACCTTACAGGTCACTATTGCACGTTGATAGAGCCCTTAGTATTCTTGCTTGACGGCCAGCAGTATGATGGCGATCATATACGTGGGAGCTGGGGTCTATAACCACATACTTAAAAGGTCCCTAGTCGTGGGAGTTTTCGAGACAGGGCATCGATACTCCATAGTAGACTAGTGTATACAGTCGAGACCCTGACGAGGGGAGGTGGCCGGTCTCACAAGCCACTGGTGTCAGTTGGTTCACGTAAGATGTATACAGGTGCTCATTGGGTTATGAGTACACCGGACAGGACTCGCCGGGAACATGCTAGTTGGTCTTATACCTGACGTCAGATAGCAGTTCCCTGGTGACATGTGTACATGTTAGTTCATTGACCTGAGATCATCATTAGTCTCGTGTGAGTTCCCACTGTACTTTGATTACTACCCTACCACGGCTCAAAGGAGTCGTGCAAACAGGTTTTACTAGGGTACAGTCTCGAGCCACATAGAGGCAGTGAGCAGATCTTCAGGAGTTCGTCTCTCCCGGTATTGGGGGTGAGGTCGCGCTGTGTCTAGGAGAGCCATTACACGAAGTCCTTGGCCAAGGCAGAAGATTTACTGGTAGGTATTCCAGTAGTATCTCATGGTGTTCTGGGCTACACTACGACACGATTTGTACCGCTTTTGGGGGTCTGACTTTTACCAACCCCCTAGGCCCGCCATGCGATGCTCATAGACGAACAGACCGGACTGTATGGATATTATCACTGACAGGCTCAGTAGGGTGTCAGGATGAGTTTGCTCATCGACGTCCCTTTTGGTCAATACCTGGTAGCCCGTTACGTATGGCTAATACCTCTGACGTGCTAGTGGTTAAATCCATAGCCAATGTATTGACGAGTCTTTAGAGTCCTCCACAGACAGTTTCTTAAGTTTCGGGCGAAACGCTGTAGAGGCCGTATGGATATATAGCAGGGTTCGATCATATACGTGCGGTATTGCACGGATCATGATCGAACGGATGATACTAGCGGGCTTTGGATTAAGCCGGATCCTAGTATTGTACAGTGTAGATTTTGTCTCATTGCGTTTGTATTCAGTAGGAATACAAATGCGGGTATGTATATACAGTCGCGGGGTTTTCCTGTAATTTATTACGATCAGTTTTCTGAAGTTGCCAGTTTGCATTCCGTTTCGGCCATATTTCCTTTGTTCCTTCATGGCCGGATTTTTCTGATGCAGGGGATAATTTGCATATTTGCAAATTAGCAATTGTGGAGGAGGGTTTCTTGTAAATGGAGGATTATGATGGTTCTAGCATCTTTGCTTTTTCATTCATCATGGTTTTGCATTAATGAGATGGGATTTGTATTAGACCATGGTGTAACCTAATTATCACACATTTTCTCCACTTGCTTGATGCCATTCTTTTTTCTCCCTCCTCCACCTTGATAATGGCCGGCCACATCTATGAGGGAGCATGAGAGAAAATCATATTTGGTGGTGGGAATTTCTTCATCTCATTTGGCTTGCTACCAAAAATTCATCATCTCTCTCCAAAGTTCATTTTCTCCTCCACATCAAAAAAGGCAACTTCACAACCCTATGAGACAAACCATCATACACTTCGCCTACAGTATTCTTGGACACATTGACTCGCCAACTTCGTGCCCGAGTTGCCTTGGTCCAGAGGTAGGAGCCCGTAAAAGAACCCGGCGATGTGGTGCCCGTTCCAACGAGGAGATAAAGACCGGAGATTCCATGAGGAGATCGGAGTGGAGGCCGAAGACCGAAGGACACGGATCGCTTGGTATAGCATTCTATCCCTTCTCTTGATAGCTAGTTGTAGGTTAATGGTTACGATCCAGGTTTTAAGCATACGATAGCGCCGGTTTTCAAGTTTAGAAAAATTTTCGTTTCCGCATTTTGGCATCGGATAGACGGCCGGGGCGCTACCGTAGTCTTACATGGTATCAGAGCCAAGCCATTAACCTAGTCTTGCTTGCTCTAACATGTTTACAAGTTCTATCGAACGGATTTTTCAAAAACCCGCATTTTCTGGAGTAGTTGCTGTCGATTTTATTTTGTGCTCTAAAAATTTTTCTGGGCATGTTAAAAAATCGTACAGGGTTTTTTAAGAGTTCTGTAAAAATTTGGTGCCCCAATGTTACTGTTCCACCGCAGAACCGCGGCCAAACCCATGAATTGGCCGCGGTTCCGCGGCCATTATAACTCCTCTCTGCACCAAATTTCTATAGAGGCTCTCTGACATGGAAATAGGGGTTTTGGTATATTCTGTTTGGGCCCAGATTTTCTTTGAGTGCTACAGTTGTGGTTGGGGCCCACTTCGGAAATTTTGGTAGATCGAAAATTTTAAACATGTTACTTCACAGTATTTACATTATATCTGCGATCGTGAATGTCATTTGATTGGTAAATCCGGTCTAACTGCTATAGCCCTTTTAGACGGATTTGCAAACGTGATATTCACGTTGATGTTCTGTGTTGTGCTGTGATGTTGCGGATTGTCGTGGTGGATATCCTGGATGCAATGGTAGTACAGTTTGGTTGTATATGTACATTTGATATTGCGGGACGAGCGTCCGACATGTGGACTGCCGTTACTGTCTGTTTGTATATTATTCTTTTGGGGCACGACCGGGCTGAGGTCGATATACCCGTTGTATATTTTACTTTCTGTACTAGGATTACCCCGCGGAGGGGGGCACAGGTAGCCGGGTTCTAGAGGGCAACGGGCCCGCATCTCATGGCGTTGAGACGGAAGGGGGCTTCACTCTAGAATTAGCTGGCTATTCGCCGCACTCGTACGGGGTATAGGTTGACCCAGGAGCGGTGCCCCAGTTGCCGGATTCCGTAAAGTGCTGGGTGGTCCATTCACGTTGCTGAAGGGGGCTGCCTCGCTTCAGGTTTTGGCGGGTAACTTGCCGCGCCCGTAAGGGTCTAGGATTTCATTGCACAGGCTATCCACACGACCAGGGGAACGTTGGGTTTCAGTAGCGGCTCTATGAAACCCGGGGATCCCAGATATCTGTATTGTTCTGTGATGCTTATTACATTTCTGTGATGTTGCATTTTATCACGGCTTGAGCGATTATTATATATTGATATATATACTAGTAGATGTTGTATATGTTTTGCACCCGCGCTAGTCCACTGCCCGCTCTGTCGTTAGTTAAGTAACTTAACGGGTGATGACGGGACCGAGTGGCGAATGCGGATGGCATATACGTACATCATTATTTTCGTTCTTTATTGGTGTGATCAATTGATGAGACTGCATTGATTCGGATCAATGCAAGCTAAACAAACCTATTCTGATGTTGTTGGAACATTTTTTCAAAAAGCTGTTATTGCAAGGGCGTTCTCTTTTGTTTTGCACAGTGGTATTCGGTTATGAATATCCAGCACCTCAGTCGACGAGGCAAGGGCCGAGATCCCTTCACCGGGAGTGACCCCTTGGACAGATGTTTGCGCCAGGGCAATAACTTCACTATAGTCGATTACTTTTGCTTTGCATCGTGGTATTTAGTTGGAATATCCTGCACCTCATTCTACGGGGAAAGAGCCGAGATCCCTTCATCGGGAGTGACCTCTTTAGCAAAGGTTTTCGTCACTATATTTTTATAAAAAGCTATGCAGTTCCTTCAACGATATCAAGTTCATTACGTTAAAAGGTTTTTCGCCAAAAACTAGACGTAGCCCTCCGTCATTTCTTACGGGTATTATTTAGTATTCGTGCTGCGTTTGTTGACTCCGTTAAGGCGTAGTGTACGGTAGCGAAGTGGTGCTTGTTTGTAGCATGGATATGGGATTGTTTAGGACAGTCGTGCGGCCTTGTTGACTCCGTCAAGGGCACGTACGGGTGGGTTGAATGCAATACAGATAATGACGGGTTGAACTTGACTAGGACTCTTTGATTTGTTGACTCCGTCAAGGTCACTTGGGTCCTATGGGTAAAAATCACATCGGGAGTTTCTAAAGAAACTAAAACTTGCCAGATATGTGCATACCTTCTGGAGTGTGATAACGTGAGTGGATTCCATCACGTTATCATGCGATGATAGTTGGGTCCCGATTCCCACTGATGAGTTAGTTTACTCCTCGGGTGATCCCGATTAATTCTTCTTTCAGGTTTGGAGGAGAATTTGACGTTACAGTGGGAGGTTTCCTGATTAGATAAAGTGATAACCATTCTGATCTTGGTTAGAGTGCACGCTGAGTGTTTCTTTTCTCTCTCTCTCTTTGGCAGCGACCATGACCAGACCCTTGACTATGACTCAGTGATCAAGTTAACCGAACCTTCTTAAACACTGGCTTTTCGATTGTCAGAGTTGCAAACCTCTTTGCCACTCCTACTTTTACCCTTTTCTTCAGAACACCCCGTATTACTACGAACGTCCACTTCCATTGGATAAAACCATCGTATGGTTATATACGAACTCGAAAGAATTTATTCGAGGATGGTTTCTGGTTCTGGAGAAAACGAATAAGACTATTCAGTTGTCTTTTCCTTTTACCTTCTCTCAGGTTGCGAGTGCTCCTTGGACTGGGGCAGTACACCCATTACGCAAATTGGATAGTCTTCTTCCAAACCATAGGCAGGTGCCGACCGGCAGGGAATGAAGAAAACCAAGTAGCCTAACGATGGTGTACAGAAGGTATTAAGTAAATACAAATAAAGGGATTAGTAAGAGGGCAAAGTAAATTGCGACTGCTATTCACAATCAAACCAAGTATTTCATTACCATTCCCATTTCACCTTTGTATTTCTCCAGAACACTCCGTATCACTACGAAGATCCACAGTTACTTGGATACTCCATCGTATGGTTATATACGAACTCGAAAGGAACTTGTTCCAGTTCGGGGATGGATTCTGGTTCGGGAGAAATAGGAATAAGGTTTATTCGGTTGTCTTTTATCTTCACCTTCTCTCGCATTGCGAGTGCTCCAAGGATAAGGACAGTACACCCATTATGCTTATTTGATAGTCTTCTTCCAAACCATAGGCTGGTGCCGAGCGGTAGGGAAGGAAGAAAACCATTTGGCCTAAAGGGGTGTACAGAAGGTAATGACCAAAGACATATGAAGGGATTTGGATAATGGAAGAGGCATTACTAGGAATACCCGGATACCCCTACAAAACATTTCAATGTTTCAGTTTCACTGTGTACTGTTAAAAGAAAACTGATTTCCCAATTAGCCTTTGCTCCAGGGTATGTATTTACCAGGTATGATTCTCATATATGTATGGTTTTACAGATGATGAGTGGGAGTAAGTTATTGGGAATTAGGTGATCATCCTCATTATATCGGAATTCGTTGTAATTGGTGATATTTGAAGAAATCACCTTGGTGTTTGCCGGACGGCAAATATTTGGAATTGAATATCTGTTGTTGTGCACCAATTTCAAATTGATATATCTGTACGTCTATTTTTATAGAGTGAGATATACCTTTTTGAAATTATGTCTATGACATTTACCAATATCAGTGGATTGTTAGATAAGGAGCATTAAACAGCGGTGTAATTCTTCTTAACCATAAGTACAGTTTTCAACCTACAACACACAGGGAATGAGTTATTAGACTCAGGGGACTTATACAGAGTATTGTATGTTGTCCAGTGTCCATGAGGACAGAGGGGTTGGTGCTCGAACTGTATTCTATTTACTTGTGACTTCTCTAGTTCTTAGACATGTATTTCGTAGAAATACAAGGTCCAAGTTTTGAGAAGTTATAGGTATATGAATAAAGTAGAGAACCAGGTATTGCAAGTATCGGGATTCTTCAAGGTGATCGAAGATGTAGATACTTCTGAATGGTATTCAGTTGATAGTAATGATTAAGAGAACTTGCTTCTCTTTCAGGTTACTCATAATTGGAAGCATCCCTAAGTTGAGTAACGCTGATCGGCATCTTTCCATTTATTTGACATGCACTGGAGATAGCTGCATGATTTGAATCTGGTTCCAATTAAATCGGTACTTCTGTTTCTGTATTGGATATAGAACAGTTCATATCTTAACGATGTTAAGGTACGGGGAGTTGTCCGGCTTATGCTTAAAACCAGAATCTGGATAACTCAAGGGACGTTTCTGTAATGGCTATTCGTGGGTTGACCCGGGCTATGACGAGGGTTGACTTTCTACCATCTGGAAGATCAACAGTGATATTGTTCTTGACTCGCCACAGTTTAATAAAAATGGATTTTTTCAGAAAACAGTAGTGGGAGAATGGTAGAACTGGAAGTGATTCCAGAACCACAAACAATTACTGAAAATTTGATAAGAACCTAAAGATTCAATCTGGTTTGACATTCCATTGGCCACTCCGTAGATATGGTAGGTAACCTCAGGCACTCGAGAGGTACTTCGGTGTGCCTCAAGGACGGTGACAGGGAGGTTCTTGTTTACCCAGACTTGCCATTGCTCTTGTTCCAGACTGTGAGACCCGGCAGGAGTATGAGTATAGCGTCGTTCTAAACTATCTTTAGAAGTGTACGTCTATATAACTCTGCCATAGGGTTGTCGTAGTCAGTGGGAGCAGCGGAAGCATTGGTTGACAAGTGGCTTATGTCTATTTATAGACTAAAGCAGATATAGCGGAGATAGATCATCTATTTTTGATGTGACAGTCATAGGTTTGACTTCATCAGAATAGGGGATGGATCTGTTAAGAAGGTAGTAGGGTGTGATGTCCTGGTATTTGGATGACATACACAGAGTACAAAGTGATATTCCTATACTATGATCGGTTATACTTTGGTTGTCACACAGTAGTTTCTCCACATGGGATTTGGATATTATATCAGACATTCTGGTTACTGGATCTATGGTTCTAGATCTAGATTTGGGAAGTTTCCTAATCTGGGTACTTAGACAGCATTCTAAAGGTGTTTTAGAATGGACGACTCCTGGCACGGTAGTGTACCTGCAGGTGATGGAGTCACCTTCTCTAAAGGTGTCTTACAGACTAAAGGGGAGAGGGATGCGCATGATTGGCAGATCACTTGCTTAGGCAATTGAGTCAATCATGAGATGTCAAGTACCACACCAGATGTTGTTTTTGCAGTAGATGCAATAAGTTGATATTGATCCTATCCTGGAGAAACATTCGGAAGCAGTTTTAGAACATAAATGAATGCTCTAGGGATATGATAACATCAGCCTCATTCAGGAGACGGTTATCATTCCAGGCTTCCAAGGTGACCTGGACGGCAGAGTGACTGTCAAAGTTATAGTTTTCCCTCTGACGAGGGGCAGTACTATGGACAGGTGGTCCAGGCGGATAATGAGGGAGGCATGGCGCATGATACTGATTAAGTTCTGTTGACGATACAGTCTAAGAAGTTTGGATTTAGAGTTCATTTATGAACTAGGTCCCATCAGATATCCAAACACATTCTAAGACAGGTATTGCTCATTTTGGGAGATGGATTTTACCACGAACTTGAGATAAAGAGAGACATAGAAAGAAACATTTGAGCGGATCAACTCACTGAGGCTATTCCTCGAACGCATTAGTTTCGCAAACAGGTTTTGTGAGACTGATTAGTAGAGGAGTTGGGTGTTCGGTATCACACGGGCTGTGAGTATACGACATCGCAATAATTAGCCTTGAGTGCAAGTGGAAGATTGTTGGAGATAGTGCCCTCAGAGTCAATTATTGGATAACAGGCACGTGATTGCAATGATTGAGAGAGGACCTATACCGTTAGAACAGTCTTACTCAAGATGATAGTATGCTATCTGGTTTATCTTTATCATCGAGTACTGTTTCAGGTGAATTGCTTGACGGCCAGCAGTATGATGGCGATCATATACGTGGGAGCTAGGGTCTATAAGCACATCCTTAAAAGGTCCCTAGTCGTGGGAGTTTTCGAGACAGGGCATCGATACTCTAGAGTAGACTAGTGTATACAGTCGAGACCCCGACGAGGGGCAGTGGCCGGTCTCAGAAGCCACTGGTGTCAGTTGGTTCACCTAAGATGTATACAGGTGCTCAATGGGTTATGAGTACACCGGACAGGACTCGCCGGGAACATGCTGGTTGGTTTTATACCTGACGTCAGATAGCAGTTCCTTGGTGACATGTGTATATGTTAGTTCATCGACCTGAGATCGTCATTAGTCTCATGTGAGTTCCCACTGTACTTTGATTACTACCCTACCACGGCTCGAAGGAGTCGTGCAAACAGGTTTTAGTTGGGTACAGTCCCGAGCCACATGAAGGCAATGAGTGGATCTTCAGGGGTTCGTCTCTCCCGGTATTAGGGGTGAGGTCGCGCTGTGTCTAGGAGAGCCATTACACGAAGTCCTTGGCCAAGGCAGGAGATTTACTGATAGGTATTCCAGTAGTATCTCAGGGTGTTCTGGGCTACATTCCTACACGACTTGTACCGCTTTTGGGGGTCTAACTTTTACCAACCCCCTAGGCCCGCCATGCGATGCTCATAAACGAATGGACCGGACTGTATGGATATTGTCACTGACAGGCTCAGTAGGGTGTCAGGATGAGTTCGCTCATCGACGTCCCATTTGGTCAATACCTGGTAGCCCGTTACGTATGGTTAATACCTTTGACGTGCTAGTGGTTAAATCCACAGCCAATGTATTGACGAGTCTTTAGAGTCCCCCACAGAAAGTTTCTAAAGTTTCGGGCGAAACGCTGTAGAGGACGTATGGATATATGGCAGGGTTCGATCATATACGTGCGGTATTGTACGGATCATGATCGAACGGATGATACTAGCGGGCTTTGGATTAAGCCGGATCCTAGTATTGTACAGTGTAGATTTTGTCTCATTGCGTTTGTATTCAGTGGGAATAGAAATGCGGGTATGTATATACAGTCGCGGGGTTTTCCTGTAATTTATTACGAGATCAGTTTTCTGAAATTGCCAGTTTGCATTCCGTTTCGGCCATATTTCCTTTGTTCCTTCATGGCCGGATTTTTCTGATGAAGGGGCTAATTTGGATATTTGCAAACTAGCAATTGTGGATGGGGGTTTCTTGTAAATGGAGGATTATGATGGTTCTATCATCTTTGATTTTTCATTCATCATGGTTTTGCATTAATGAGACGGGATTTGTATTAGACCTTGGTGTGACATAATAACCAAATTATCACACATTTTCTCCACCTGCTTGATGCCATTCTTTTTTCTCCCTCCTCCACCTTGATAATGGCCGGCCACATCTATGAGGGAGCATGAGAGAAAATCATATTTGGTGGTGGGAATTTCTTCATCTCATTTGGCTTGCTACCAAAAATTCATCACCTCTCTCCAAAGTTCATTTTCTCCTCCACATCAAAAATGGCAACTTCACAACCCCATGAGACAAACCATCCTACACTTCGCCTACAGTATTCTTGGACACGTCGACTCGCCAACTTCGTACCCGAGTTTCCTCGGTCCATAGGTGGGAGCCCGTAAAAGAACCCGGCGATGTGGTGCCCGTTCCGACGAGGAGATGAAGACCGGAGATTCCACGAGGAGATCGGAGTGGAGGCCGAAGACCGAACGACATGGATCGCTTGGTATAGCATTCTATCCCTTCTCTTGGTAGCTAGTTATAGGTTAATGGTTACGATCCGGGTTTTAAGCTTACGATAGTGCCGGTTTTCAAGTTTAGAAAAATTTTCGTTTCCGCATTTTCGCCTCGGATTGACGGCCGGGGCGCTACCGTAGTCTTACAAAGCAAATAAACCAAAGCTAAATCGTTGGAACAATTTTAAAACCACTTAGTTTTTTCAAAACAGCAAACTTTTAAAATGCGGAGCTTAAACCACTCCTTTTTAACCCTATCAAGTTCTTTCGATTATATCAAGTTCACTACGTTCACAGTTTCGCCAAAACCATTCGTAGCCCTCCGTCATTTCAGTTGGATATTCAGTAGTATTCAAGCTATGTATATTGACCTTCGCCAAGGCATAGTGATTGGTAGCTGCTGCATATTCATCTGTAGCATAGATAGATGCGTTGGTTTAGGACAGTCGTACTACTATTTTGGCCTTCATCAAGGGTATGTACGGGTGGGTTCAAATTAACCTGGACATTGACGGATAGAACTTGACATGTGACTTTTGATATGTTGGCCTTCGTCAAGGTCATAAAAGCATGTGGCAAAAATCGACATCGGGAGTTTCTAAAGAAACTGAAACTTGCTGGTGCTGCATACCATTTGGAGTGTGATAATTTTGGTAGGATTCCTTCGACTTTATCACATAATGATATTTGGATTCCGATCCTACTATGAGATTATGCTACTCCTCAGGAGATTTTTTCACTTAACGATCAATGCTATAAACCAAGTAGGTGTCTAGAAAGGTGTTAGCGGGGCTACGCCTCCAGGGAAAAGAAGTTATTTAATTAAGGAACTTCGCGAAAGCGTCGTAAAACTACCCTCGAAGTACTGACACTAGCCTGGCTGAAATGTTAAGCAAGGATTGTACGTTGAGATTAATCCTGACTAATTTTTCTTTTATGGTTTGAGGAAGGATTCGAGAAATAACGGGAGCCATCCTGTTTAGATAAACTAAAAACTAATCTAAACTTGAAAGAGCATCATGCTAAAGTGTTTCTTCTCTCTCTCTTAATTGCAGCGACCAAGATGATCGGCCTTAAGTTACTTTTAGATAAAAACATAATGACGGGGCCAAACTATAAAGATTGGCTTAGGAATGTCAAGATGGCCATCACATATGATAAACTGGGCTATCTTCTTACTACTGAAGCCCCCTCCGTCCTGTTGGATATGTATGCCCTAGAGGCAATTATTGTATAGTACTGGTTTGTATAATATATTTTGGAAGCTTGGGATATATATAAGGGTTTACGACAGTCTTGCTCAATATAGTAGTTTGCTACTTGGTTTGTTTCTATCTTAATATATGTATATGTTTCTTTTAACATATCGCTAAAACAAATTGATGGAGCCCTTAGGATCTTTGCTTGACTACCGGCGTTGTGATGGCGATCACAATAGTGGGGGCTGAGTAGTCTATAAGCACATCCTTATACAGGTCCCTGGTCGTAGGATTATCGAGACAGGGCATCGATACTCCAGAGTAGACTGGTACATACGCTTCTCATCACAGCAGGGGAGATGGTCTGACCCACAGCCATCAGTACGTCGTACTGGAGATAGTATGCAGGTGCTCGTTAGGTTACGAGTACACTGGACAGGACTCGTCGGGAACTGTTGGTTAGTATTATACCTATCGTCAATTAACAGTTCCTAGGTGACATGAGTACAGCTTAGTCCATTGACTTGACACTGTCACTTCGCCTCGAGTGTGTTCCCACTGTTCTTAGATTACTACCCAACCATGGCTCTATTGAGTCATGTAAACAGGTAGTAGTTCGGTGCAGTCCCGAAGAACTTGGAGGCAGTGACGGTTAGACAGGATTCGTCTCTCCCGGTATTGGGAGTTGATATCGCGCTGTGTCTAGGAGAGCCATTACACAAAGTCCCTGGCCAGGGCAAGCGAGATTTACTGGTAGTGTTTTCAGTAGTTTCTCAAGGTGTTCTGGGCTACACTCCGACATGACTTGTACCGCTATTAGGGGTCTGACGTTTACCGACCCTCTAGGCCCGACATGCGATACTCTTAGACGAACAGACTGGACTGTACGGAGATTGTCACATTCAGGCTCAGTAGGAGTTCAGATGGGTTCACCTCATCGGTCTTCTTATCGGCATCTACCTGGGGACCGTTACGTACAGCTAGTACCGCTTGCGGCCTGTGGTTAAACCCACTGCCAGCGTAGTGTCGAGTCTTTAGAGTCCCACACAGAGGGTTGTTCACCTTTGGGCGAAACAAGTAGAGGTCATATGGTTTTTACGACAGGGTTCGTTCACATATGCGTACTTGTGCGTGTTCGGTGTTCGGGCAGTTGATACTAGTGGGCTTTGGTTTAAGGTAGATCCTAGTAGTTGGTTTCGGGTTGGTTCGGTCTCATTGTATTCGTGTTCCTCGGAACACGGATGCGCATGTGTATACACAGTTGACAGATGCAGAGGAACCTCATTAGGGTTTTGACCATTGACTTGATTAAAACCATAATGAGATGGAGAAAATTGATTAATGAGTTTAATTAGAGATAATTGTATCATGGTTAATTGGTTTGACCATTTGACTTTGTTGACCCATGTTGACTTAGATATTTTTGTGAGCATGCTTAGCAATAATTGTGACATGATAATGGTCAAATCAACATCAACCATGACAATTTATCCGAATTAAAATTATCATTATTCTTTTTGTTCATATGAGAGCTATCTCTTCTCATTCCATCATGACACAATCTCTCTCTTGGTAGCTCTCTCCTCTTCGTCTCTCAAAGCTCTCTTGTTTCATGAGTTGAAAATCAGGAGCTTTGTGAGATCTAACCACTAAAACAACTCTCTACTCACTCTAGGGTTCTTAGTCTAGCAAGCAAAGCACTCTAGTTACTTCATGGTTGAGGTAGGAGCTCAAGGTAGAAGCCTTCGGGTGGATCTTCCGATATAGAGAAACCGGTAAGGAGGAGCCATCTAGATCATTCCAAGGAGCTCACAACAAGGAGAAGAAGGAGTTCAAGTTTAAGGTATAACTTTCTATCATAGTAGATAGAACTCTATTGTTTTGCTAGTTAGGTTTATGGTAAAGATCCGGGTTTTAGTGTTATTCTATCGCCAAGTTTATGTTCGTCGTAAAAATTTTGTTCCGCATTTGGCCACGGAAGTTGGCCAGGGCGCTAGTGTAACCCTTCATGGTATCAGAGCATACCCATAAACCCTACTAGCTAGTTTGCACAAGGTTAAAATCTCGATTGATAAATTTTTCCGAATCACGAATCTATGTTCATGAGCTTGCTGTCGATTTTCGAAGTTGTCCTAAAATTTTTCTGAGAATCTTAGAATTACATGCAGGCGAATATATCGCTACAGAAAAAATTTGGGGGCCTAACTCCAAAATTCCGCCGCGGAAAGTAAGCAAAATGGCGCATTTCGCGGTGCTTTTTGGGCTACAGTACCCAAAAAAATTTCTGGGGCTCTATTTCATGAAAATATGATATTTGTGATATATAGTTTTGGCCCAGGTTTATTTGAGTGCTAGATTTGCATTTGGGGCTTATTTGGAAAAGTTTAGTCGATCGAAATTTTAAATTTGTATTTTACAGTATATTCACTTTTATCTGCGACCGGGAATGTCACTCGATCGGTAAAACTCGTCAGATTGCTATATGTTCTTTTAGACGGGTTTTGCGAACGTGACATTCGTGTTGATGTTGTGTGCTTGTTCTGTGATTGTGGTTGGATAGTCGTGATGGATAGCAAGTGTTGCAATGTTTGTAGTACAGTTTAAATTCATTTGTACATTTGTTATTGCGGGGTGAGCGTCCAACATGTGGACTGCCGTCTTTACCGGGTTGTACTATTTTGGGGCACGACCGGGTTGAGGTCGATGTCACCGTTTGTACATATTATTTTATTTTTTTTGTACTATGATTACCCTGCGGTGGAGTGTACGAATAGCCGGGTTCTAGAAAGGCAGCAAGCCCGCATCTCAAGGCGTTGAGACGGAGGGGATTCTTTCTTATGGTGCTGAGACGGAGGGGGCTTCATTCTAGAATTGGCGCGCTATTCGCCGCACTCGTATGGGGTACTGGTTTTCATTGCATAGGCTATCCACACGACCGGGAACGTCGGGTTTTATTTGTGGCTCAAATGAAACCCGGGGATCCAAGATTATCCACCATTCTGTATTGTTGGCAATGTTTCTGTGATGTTGTTTACTATCATGCCTGGGACGAATGTTGTATATACATATATATATATATATATATACTAGTAGATTTTTTATATATTTTACACCCGTGCTAGTCCAGCCCCCGCTCTGTCGTTAGTTAAGTAGCCTAACGGGGCCCAGTGGCGAATGAGGATGGCATATACGTACATCGTATTTCCGTTCTTTTCTGGTGTGGTAGGTTACTTTGATGAGACAACATTAATTTTGATTAATGCAAATAAAACAAACCTAAAAAGATGTTGTTGGAACCAAGTTTTAAAAACAGACATTACAGACGTTCTCTTTTGCTTTGCACAGTGGTATTCAGTTTAGAATATCCAGCGCCTCATTCGACGAGGCAAGGGCCGAGATCCCTTCACCGGCAGTGACCCCTTGAGTAAAATTTTGTGTCAGCGTAATAACTTCACTATAGTCGATTATTCTTTCTTTGCATCGAGGTATTCAGTTTGGAATATTCTGCACCTCATTCTACGAGGAAAGAGCCGAGATCCCTTCAAAGGGAGTGAGCTCTTTAGCAAAAGTTTTCGCCACTATATATTTTAAAAGGGTTATCAGGTTCCTTCAACGATATCAAGTTCATTACATTAACGGGTTTTCGCCAAAACCCAGCCGTAGCCCTCCTTCATTTCGGATTGGTATTGCTTAGTATTCGTGCTACATATTTCGTGCTCAGCCGAGGCGTATTGTACGGTAGCTATGTAATATTTTTCTGTTGCATATAATGCGATTGGTTGGGACAGTCGTGCGGTCATTTTGGCTCGGTCAAGGACTCGTACGGGTGGGTCTAATGCAATCAAGATAATGACGGGTTGAACTTGACTAGGATCCTTTGATATGTTAGCTCAGTCAAGGTCACTTGGGTCCTAGGGGTAAAAACCACATCGGGAGTTTCAAACATACAAGAAACTTGCAGATTTAGCATACCTTCTGGAGTGTGGTGACTAGAATGGATTCCATCTAGGTCATCACACAATGATAGTTGGATCCCGATCCTACTGATGAGTTGGATTACTCTCGGGAGATTATTTCACTTAACAATCAATCCTATAAACCAAGTAGGTGTCTAGAACGGTGTTAGCGGGGCTACGCCTCAAGGGAAAAGAGGTTATGTAATTAAGGAACTTCGCGAAAGCGTTGGAAAACCTCTCTCGAAGTTCCAACACTAGCCTGGCTGAAAGGTTAAGCAAGTATTGTGACGTGCGATTAATCCTGACTAGTTCTTCTTTTAAAGGTTCAAAGAAGAATTTGAGGAAACAGTGGGAGCCATCCTGATTAGATAAATTAATAAACCAATCTAATCTTGCAAGAGCGCACGCTGAGTGTTTCTTTTCTCTCTCTCTCCAGGTAGCAACCATTTCACGCCCTAATCAAGATAATAAAATGTATCGCTTGACCGATCCGAATTATTATTCGGGGCTGGGGAACGTCAGTTCGGCTCTAACTTACGACAACAGTCATAAGTATAAGCAAGGGAAAGAGGATTGTATGGATTCCAAGGAGACCCAGTTGAAGAAGAAGCATAGTTTTGCATCTACTTCAGGTGTTCTTGTAATTGAGAACTGCTTTTCGGTCAGCCCTTCCTCCTGGGTACTTGATACCGGATCAGGATCTCATATCTGTAATTTATTGCAGGGACTGAGAAAAACTAGGAAAGTTGCACCTGTTGATATGTCCCTCACAGTAGGGAACGGAGTACAAGTTAATGCTGCAGCTGTCGTTGAACATCACCTAGTGCTGCCAAATGGCAATACTATGATTTTGAACAATTGCTACTATGTACCTTCCATGGTTTGCAACATAATATCAGTGTTTTTACTCGATAAAGATGGATATAACTTTGTTTTTGATAGAAATATCATGAACATTTACCTTGATAAGGTACTGGTTGCAGAAGGTACACTGTGTAATGGTATTTATATTCTAAATCAGAGTACAGTTCTCAATATACAAAACACACGCAAGAGGAAGAGTTCAAATACGAACGAATCCTACTTGTGGGATTGTAGACTTGGTCATATCGGAGAGAAAAGACTAAGTAAATTGCATAAAGATGGACTCTTGGATACGTTGGAGTTTTCATCTCATGAAACTTGTCAGTCTTGTCTCAAAGGAAAGATGACCAAATCTTCGTTCACCGGACATGGAAAAAGAGCAACAGAGCTCTTGGGACTCATACACAGTGATGTATGTGGTCCAATGTCTATACATGCAAGGGGTGGGTTCTCATACTTCATCACATTCACTGACGATCTCTCTAAGTTCGGATATGTGTATCTGATGAAACACAAATCTGAAGATTTTGAGAAATTCAGAGAATTCAGAAACGAAGTGGAGAACCAGATAGGCAAAAGTATCAAGATCCTCCGGTCTGATAGAGGAGGGGAGTACTTAAGCACGGAATTCCTAGATTACTTAAAAAAGAATGGTATTCTCTCTCAGCTTACTCCTCCGTACACGCCACAACATAATGGTGTATCGGAGCGGAGGAACCGTACCCTGTTGGATATGGTTCGCTCCATGATGAGTAGTGTTGAGTTACCACTTTCATTTTGGGGACATGCGCTTCTGACAGTGGCATATCTATTGAATGATGTTCCGTCTAAATCAGTTCCTAAGACACCATTCGAAATATGGAATGGTAAAAGGTCGTATCTTAAGCGCATTAAGATATGGGGTTGTTCGGCCTATGTAAAAGTACAAAATCCGGAAAAACTTCAGGCACGTTCAGTTCTATGTAAATTTGTGGGATATCCTAAAAATTCTATAGGATATATGTTCTACCACACCGAGGAACAGAAGGTGTTTGTATCTCGCCACGCCACCTTTTTAGAGTGGCAATTTCTTGCAAAAGAAACTAGTGGGAGTTCGGTAGAACTGGAAGAAATTCAGCGACCACAAAATAAAACTGAAGATTTGACAGAACCTCAAGATTCAATAACCCCGGATGAACCTCAGCCACTCCGCAGATCTGGTAGGATTTCTCATCCACCCGATAGATACTACGGTTTTCTCATTGACGGGGATCGAGAGGATTGCATCTTGGAAGAAGATGACCCTACCAGTTTCAGGCAGGCCATTATCAGTAGGGACTCTGATAAATGGCCGGATGCTATGCGATCCGAAATGGAGTCTGTGTACACCAATAAAGTGTGGACCTTAGAAATTGCTCCACCTGGGGTAAAACTCGTTGGATGCAAATGGATCTACAAAAGGAAACTTGGTGTAGATGGGCAGGTGGAAACCTATAAGGCTAGACTCGTTGCAAAAGGTTTTCGTCAAAGACCTGGTTTGGACTATGACGAAACTTTTTCTCCAGTGGCTATGCTCAAATCCATTCGAATCCTACTTGCCATTGCTGCCTTTCATGACTATGAGATCTGGCAGATGAATGTAAAAACGGCTTTTCTAAACGGCAGTTTGGAAGAGTGCGTTTATATGGATCAGCCAGAAGGTTTTGAAGACAGTGGGAGCAGCGGGAAGGTGTGCATGTTGCTTAAATCCATTTATAGATTAAAGTAGGCATTGCGGAGCTGGAACATCTGTTTTGATGAGGCAATCAAGGAATTTGATTTCATCAAGAACGAAGATGAACCTTGTATCTATAAGAAGATTGTAGGACGAACTGTCATGTTCCTAGTCTCGTACGTAGGCGACATTCTTTTGATAGGAAATGATGTTCCTATGCTACAATCGGTCAAGCTATTCTTTGTTCCCCGCCGAACGGCGGCGCGACGCAGAGAACGTCTTTGCCTGAGATTCGGGGAAGATGCTATTTGGTTTTATCCGTCCCCCTCTCTGAAGATGCCAAGTTGATTTATAGCACCGTGTATCGGAGGTTTAGACGGATGCGGCCGATGTAGCAGACTTCGTCAGATTCCCCCTCGGTTGAGAGGTTTTTGATTTTGGGGACGCTCTTCCCTGCAGGCGCAAGCCCCTGCAGTTAATTACGCTACCGCACCGCGGTAGCAACTTTCTCCTTCTCCAGAATTTCACTTCGTGTCGTGGGTGTTTGTTTTGTTTGTGGTTGCCCGTGGATTGTATACGGAAACAAATTTATGCCGTCGCCCGTAGGACGTGGATTAGTCCAAATCCGTATTTTCTTAGATTTGGGTTTAGGGTTTTGGTTTAAGGATATGTTAGCCATTTTTGAGGCTAAGATCAACTTAAACGTTTGTTAAGGACATGTTAGTCTGATTTGAGACTAAGATTGACTTAACGGGATCGTTTAGATCCAATAAAAGATCATTTGAGGGCTCTATTGTTCTAGTTTAGGGACGTAGTGGTCCATGTTCCAGTTTAGGGACGTGGTGGTCAATTGCATGTATGGCCGTCGGGACACGTCACCTCTCTGACGTCGTTGAAGAATTACAACGATAGGTGTCAGAGGAGTTGAGAGATGTACCCTTGAACCAAGTGTAAATTGATTTAAAAGAGCAGTCGTGCTCAGTCAATTTAATTTGAGGACTTACGGCCAGAATTGGGCTAAGTCCAATTGAGAATGTTCAACATTTTTAGTTATATTTAGCCTAGTAGGCCTTTATTAGGGATCTGCCCCTGCACTGAATCTTATTCTGGCCTATTAGGCCTTTTAAGTTGGGCTATGTGCCCTTTTTTATAATGCAGAGCATTTGTTTTGGTCCATTGGGCATTTTGATTGGGCTCTGCCCTTTAACAATGCGCTGCATTAATTAGTCTGAAAAAGTACCACGTGGCTTTTCACGCGCTTTGCGCCAATTGAGGAGCGCAAGGCGCAAGTCCATGTGGAGGTGATATGTGTCACGCTCCGGTGAGCGCAAGCGCAATGCGCTGCGCCAGTGCGCTGCGCTGTTGCGCTGCTGACACGTGGCGCGCTTTGGTGAGTTGCGCCAATTCATGAGAGCAGTGCTATGTTTTTAGAAGCGCATAGCGCATGGGGCTGACACGTGGCGCTCTCTGGTGACTTACGCCAACCCGAGAGCGCAACAGTGTAGATTTTGCAAGTGCAGGGCACTGTTTTATTATTTTGATCAATTTTAGATCAAAGAAAACAAATTTTCTTGTTTTCAAAGAACCAGTGGTTCATCAAAAGGCAATGACTTTATTATTATTATATTTTTATTGAAGATCTTTGATCTTGTTCTTTGATCAATGATCTTTTTAGAAGAAATTCTTCTTTTATTCAAGGTTTTTACCTTTCCTTTCTTTGAGCTCTTCTCAAAATTTTCTTTAAAGGAGTTCTCTCTGTGTTCCTGATGCTTTGAGTTGGGGTCTAGGGGTCTTTATATAGTGCCCATAGATTTGTTAATTTTGTTAAAGAGATCATTCTCTGAGTGATTTGGGGAATTTTCCCCACCATTGGATCTTTGATCCAAGGGCTTCTGTTTTACAGAAGACAATCTTCTTGTTTTAACAAGAACAGAAGG
The DNA here is from genome assembly GCA_030015575.1 of Agapanthus africanus. Taxonomy (NCBI): domain Eukaryota; kingdom Viridiplantae; phylum Streptophyta; class Magnoliopsida; order Asparagales; family Amaryllidaceae; genus Agapanthus; species Agapanthus africanus. The sequence continues at coordinate 64,920,122 of JASDDO010000029.1, forward strand.
ATCTTACTGAATTTTAATTTTGTTTGGCGCAAACGCACCTGCGCCTGACAAGTGTCGCGCAGCACAACTGCGCTAGCGCAACTGCGCTGCCACGTGTCACGCAGCGCAGAGCGCAGCGCGACTGCGCTAGCGCAACTGCGCTGCCACGTGTCGCGCAGCGCAGAGCGTAGATCATCTGAAGCGTTGCTTCTTTTAATTTTATTTTAAATAGAGCCTTGCTCTGATTGGGCGCGCTGCCTTGGGCGCTGCGCTGACGTATCAACTTCTGATACATGGCGCGTTGCGCGCAGCGCACGGGATTTGAAGCGTTGCTTCAATTTTTAAATTTTTGAAATTCAAACAGAGCTTTGCTCTGATTGGGGGAAACTAATGCCCCCCCACCGTTGCGCTCACGTGGCGCGCACGTGAGTGCAGCGGTGGCAAGATCCTAACCATTGGATCAACCGGTGAGGTGAAAGGGCGCAGGCACCTATAAATAGGAACCTTGGTCCTTTGAAATTTTTTTACCATTTTTCAAGAACTTGATTTTCAGAGCTTTGCTCTTGCTTAAGAATTTTAGAGCCTTGCTCTTGTTTTTTCCCAAGAACTTCAAAGTTCAGAACTTAGCATCATTTTAGGTAAAATTAAATTAAGTTAAATTTAATTAACAGAGCCTTGCTCTTATAGATCTTTGATCAAAAGAAAACCTTTCTGGGGTTTTATCAACAGAGCCTTGCTCTCAAAAGTCTATAGATCTACAGAGATCTTGTTTCATGGGTTTTAACCCATGAACAGAGCTTTGCTCACAGATCAAATGTAGATCTTTTTTTTTATCCAAAAATGGAGAACTTTTTTATAAGTCTTCATGGATTTTTTAAGACCCCAAATTTTTAATCTTTAGGAGTTAAAACTTTCTTTTGATGGAACTCCCCATCATTATTACAGAGCTAAGCTCTTTTTAAGGAAATTTTATTCCCTTGAGACTAGAGTCTGACAAATGTCACTCTGTGACAGAGCTTTGCTTTGAAAGAGGAGATTTTCTCCTTATCTCCAGGGATTTCCCATTAATGGGGATATTCTCTTAGGGTCTCTTCATTAATTGACAGTCTCATCCAATGATGGGGCTGTCTTATTAACTGATGCACCGTCATCCAGATTTTGTGGGTCCTCATTTGGTCCCCTACCCACTGCACTGCAGTGTGGTATAAATTTTAAAATTCCTGGCGTTGGAATTATGATACTGACGGTTGATTTTTGTCCCCTTGCAGTGAACATGTCTACTGATTTGTCTTTCCTGTTTGTTCGCTCGGAGGGAGGATTTCCCCAGGCACCGGTTGACCGAGTAGTGCTCGCTCTCATCAAGGATCATGACCCCGAGCACAAGAGTCTTCACCTGTGGGGTAGGTGGTATAATGAGATCATCCAGGGTCACCGAAGTTTCAGTTCCGCCACGCCGTCTGAGCCCATATCTTTTCTCCCTTACGCGGATGAACCCCCGGTGAAGTATGCCGTGGAGGTTAAAAATTGGAACTCGGATGACCTCCTCCAACCCGCGATTGGTGCTATTCCCGTACAGCTGCCGCCGGCAATAGACATTTTGGGGAGGCGAATCTGTCAGGGTGAAGCACGCTCTTGGGGATAGGCCTATAACATTGGATTGATCCCGCGACCGCCCGCCGGATATTTGCAGTGGGCCCGGTATATCTTATCGGCGAAAAGAACTCATCTGATGAAGATCGGTTTGTATTCGGCCATCTATGTCTCGCTCTTCGAGTATCCCTCTCCTCCAACGTGGTGGGTTAAGGCTTTTATTGAACAATGGAACATCCCTACCCACACCTTCCTGATGACAGACAGGGAAGTCTCTATCTCCTTGGAGGAGTTTGCTGAAGTCTCAGGTTTGCCGATGAGGGGGGAGCATTATGAGGAGCTGCTTCCTCCTGTCGAATATGTCTTTGCTACCAAGCCGTTGGTGTTCAACCTGATGCCGGAGAACGCTATTCAGCACAAGTTTCCGGGCCTGGTGAAGGTGCTGGAGATCTATGAAGGGCTCTATCTGGAATTGGGCACCCGGGGAGTCAGTTTCGCAGACTTCATTGCCCGCTTCATCCGACCGGAGTTTCTATCGGAACAGTACGAGAAGTTCGCCAAGCCTGACGACCCTTTCGGCTTCGGCCAAGACCGTCGACCAGCATCGGAGGGCGATCAAAAGGATTTTTATCTCCCCAGCATCGCCGTCACGCCGTTATCGGAGATCGCCATCTCGGGTATGGATGAAGAAACCTTTTTTATAGGGTTCCTGGGATTGTGGTTGTGCTGCTTTGCGCTCCCCATGCACCCGCGCCTCATGCGGCCATCCGTTTTCTACCCGGCGCATCGGATTGTGGCTGGCCTGCAGTTAACAATAGGAATTGCCGAGTTGGCTCACCTCTATAATGGACTTAGCGTGGCGGCGGACGCTAATGAACCCGGGGTGCAGCCTGCTAATTTCCCGATGCACTACATCACCTCTTGGATGGAAATGCACGTGCATAGGGTGTTCGGCGTCCACAAGATCTCTCCGTTTTTTGAGAAGTGCAGACTCTCAAGAGTCATGCAGTTGGTTGGCGCTTCGATCGTGGTTGTGTCTCCGCGAGAGGCTAGGGGGCTACTCCTTCGTCCACACCTGGTCGGAGCGAAGATTTCCTTTTTGGACAAAGTCATAACCATAGGCTTAGAAACCACTAAGTCGGTGGTGCCGCTGCGCGATGATTTTAAGGATGCGGCCTCCATATTCAAAGCCCGAGAGATCCTCCACCTCTACCCCATTCGGCCGGGCTACCTGGTGTTCAGGCAGAATGAGATGGCGCTTTTCATGAGGTATAACCCTCACCGGTTCGCCGAGCAATCGAGCTATCACCAGGGAATCCCGATGGAAGCCTTCTTGGAAAAGCCCGTGGCCAGCCGAGAGGGGATAAGGAATGCATTGCACCATTTCATGCGGCTTAACACGGGTTCCTATTTCTTCATCAGCGAGCCGAGCTGCGTCCCTAAGGTGCTCAACGTGTACGTGGCTTGGTACGCGCACGCAATGGGTCTAGTTATCCTTATGGAGAAGCGCATGCTGGTTGACCGCAAGGGTGCGCTTCCCGGCGGTGATCGCAAGGCTCCCTTGAAGCTAAGGACCCCGGTCATTCCTCCACTAAAAGATGCCGGAACCCTGTCACCGCGCGTGTTGAGCCCTCCGCGCGGACTGCCACTCCGTGGTACTGCAGATGCACCACCAGCGCCCCGTGCTCCAGTGGAGACGGTAGATGTGATTTCGCCGGAGTCCGGTGTGGGCGCGGATATTGGGACCCGCCGCCCTAGGGTGCCTGCAAAGCGCAAGTCAATCTCGGGTGCACCCAAGGCTGGTGGGCAGAAGAGGAAGAAGAAGTCGCTCCTCTCTCTCGATGCTATCCTCGGTTTAGAGGAGCCTCAAGCCCCTCTTACAGAAGGTATAAGCGAATATGGCAGCAATAAGGGTTTCTCGGTAGACCCGGCAGACACCAATCTGGCGGCGCCATTGCGGCTTCTGAGTGATCAGCCAGACTTGAAGCATGGTTGGATAAACTCGCTCGAGCAGGTATTCATTAGCTGTACTCTTCATCGTTTTATAGCATTTTTATCATTATCCTCGACTAATGCGTTTCTCCCTTTTTTAACAGGTGTCACTACCGAAGAAGCCATCACTGCTTCTTTGAAAACCTTCCAGGCGGAGGAAAATAAGCGCGCTTTAACGGGCGTTGGTACGTCTCGCCTTATTGAGTCTTTATCTTCCGTTCTGATGGCCAATCTAACATTCTTCCTTTGTTTCTTTACAGGGGCCGCGCCAGCTGATGCGGGGACTCTCCCCGGGCCTGAAACTGAAATCCCAGTCTCTTCGGAGCCACCGCGAGAGCCTCGACTCGACTAGTCGACGAGGGATGCCTTGAAGGATTTAGAGGCATCCCTGTTTACGGACGAAGACGTCTCAATGAGGGAAGCCTTGGAGAGCTCCGTCTTGACGGCTCGAGAAGAGAGAAAGCGGCTAAGGCGCGAGGCGAAGGCACGCAGGGCTCCTTTGGCCGTGGGAGCAGGCCCAAGCACCGTCCCTCGTGCTGATACCCCTTCAGAAGAGCCTCCGGTCGCCTTGTCTACTGCTCGAAGATAGGTGGCACGTGCAGTTCGGAGTGCTAACGATAAATCCTCTTCAGGTAATGTATCTTTCGAGATTTGTTTATAAGAATTGTAAACTTGTCAGTTCTTATATATCTTGTCTTGCAGGGCCAAGTCCAACCGAGGGGGAGGCGGAGACCGTCGAACCCATGGGGCCAGAGGAAGAAGCACCGGCCAAACCCGAGCTGACGGTGGGCAACGTCGCTGGGGTTTCCGAGCCTGAGCTGGGGGCTGAGGGAGCTGTACCTGAAAAGGTTGTTGATGCCGAGCCTGAGATGGCAGCAAATGAGACGACCGCTATAATTCAGCCCGAGGCAGCGGCGGACCAGGCGCCTGAGACCGGCGACCCCATGCTGACGGCGGATAAGACAATGGCGACCGCCGAGCCCGAAGAAGTAGCGGGTGAGACGGGCACGACTCTTGGGGAAAAGCCAGCCGCTCTTTCTCAAGAGTCCGGCAATGCTCCAATCATCGCTCTCCCTGTCTACGGTCTTCCGCCGTCTCCTGGCCGGGCGAGTATGACGACAGCCCCTGTCGAGTCCGGTGATGAGGCCACGGGAGGTGGACTCGTATCGATGGAGGAATGAGACGCCTCCGTTTCGGCCGGCGGCTCATCAGGTAAATTTCGGATACTGTCCTTTTTTCTTTATCATGCAATCTTTCCTGACAGGTTTATCCTTGTTTTTAACGCAGGTGCGGCCAGTGCCGATGCTCCATTGCTCGAGAGAGCGCCGTCAACTACTGCCTTGGCTGTGGTCACCTCTCAGCCTTCCGTTGTACCATCAAAGATGTTGGAAGGTATGGGTTTGCAACTTATTAGTTTTATCTTTCAGATGCATAATTTATGTACTAAAGTCGTACTGTTGTGTCTTTTCAGGAGTGCTTTTTGACCATCTCTACCACGTGTTTCTCCCACACTTCTTCTACCCATCTGAACTCGCTTCTTCCTCTAGTGATGCTGGTGAGTATAGTTTCCAACTGATATCTTTCTTTTTCAATAATGGAATTATTTCTAAATTTTTCTCGTCCTAGTTACAGTGCTACAAATCGAAGAAGGGGATGAAAGATCGGCCGCGCCACCGGCCCTTCCGGCCTTGCCACCGCGCCCCTTTTTTTGTATTTCTTGAACTGTCATCTAATCGTATCTTGTTTTTTCAGCTGTCGTTCCGATCTCGGCGCCTTTCGAGTCTCGTGTTACAATGCCGGCAGGCCCTTTCTTGAGACGTCCGACCTCGAAAGGCGCCGCGAATAGTCGTGCATGTTGACCGACTACATTGAGGAACTCGACGTCGAGACTCCTAGGTCTGCCGCAGATTTTGCTACGGCGGTTAATCCAATGCTACGTAAACTTCCATAACGAGGGCATCGTCGTGTCTTGGGTTAATCACTGCAGGGAGATCGAGGCTCGCCTGCATCAACTGGAGTTCATGCGCCCTGCTCCCGAGACCTTAGCCGCAATCCATCAAAGAGCAGCGTGGATTGAGCAAAGAGCTTCTTACTTCCGCTATCTCGAACAAGAAGTTACTTCAAGGCGTGAGGAGCGTGGTGAGACTTTGAGCAAATCTGCCTAACTGCTTGCTCGGGTGGAGGCAAACGCTGCACGGCTGAAAGTTATCTTTGAAGGCCTTCTGCGATGCCTCTCCGAAGGGTTAACACTGAGGCAACAGCTTGACGTCGTTGAGCGGGATGCACCTAATCGGAGGCAGCCCAGCAGGCAGCTGAGGAGCAACTTTCATCTTACTTGCAGCAGCGGGCCCAGGTGGAAGCGAAAGTGGCCGCGGCAACCACTCAGGAGGAGGCGCTGAAGGAAGTGCGAGAGCAGCTCGTGGATTTGTTAAAGACACTTCCTTATCAGTAGCTACTTTTTGTATCATTTGTACTTGTAAATAAAAATGTATATATTTTTTTATTCTTTAACACAATGTATCTTGTACTCAATCAAGTTTATGATTAAAAGATATACATTCTTTGTAATGTCTTGTGTCATTTCTCCGACTTTTTCTTTCTTTTATTATCAGCATTCTACCTTAGTAAACATGGTTGACAGATAATAGAGCAAGCATCTTGGTTTCTTCAAAAGGCAGCAACGGCTTAGGCCGCAGGTTCAAATCTGCTGCCTAAGACTTTTCAACTCTATGAGCCGTGAAGGTCTCATAGAGACTTTTCTCCCTACGGATCGAGGGGATTTCGTAGGTGGATTTTCTCCTTAGGAATCGAGATGATTCCAAAGTGCATTTTCTCTTATAAGTCGTAAGGATCCTATAAGAGAATTTTCCTTCTTACGAGTCGAGAGGACCCGTAAGCGGTTGTTTCCCTCCTTGTCGAGATTCGACTTTGGAGAGTGAGACCCGTGAATAGTGTAGGACTACGGTAGCGCCCCGGCCGTCTATCCGAGGCCAAATTGCAGAAACAAAAATTTTTCTTAACTTTAAACCGGCACTACCGCATCGTAAAACCCCGGATCGTAACCATTAACCTAATGCTAGCAAACATGAGAATGGGTAGGAAGCTATACCGAGCGATCCATGTCCTTCGGTTTTCAGCCTCCACTCCGATCTCCTCGCGGAATCTCCGGCCTTCATCTCCTCGTCGGAAAGGGCACCACATCATCGGTTCTTTTTACGGGCTCCCGCTTCATCCGAAGCAACTCGGGCGCGAAGTGTGCTAGCCGACGCGTCTAAGGTGTACTAGAGAATGTTGTGATCACTTTGTCTCTTTGCATCCATGGCTTGGATGGAGGTTGAAGTTGTTGCCATTGGAGGAAGACAATGAGCTAGAGGAAGAATAAGAAGAAGAGAAGGCTTTCTCATCTTTTCTTTTCTTTTTGATGTAATGAGAGTGAGAGTGTGAGATTATGAAAATACAACACCAAAAATAACTACCATGGCAGCCCCTTTCTCTCTCCATCTCATTTCAACACATAAAACAATTCATTAATGTAACACATTTGCTAAAAAAGAGACCATGACTCATGATACAAGTCCATGTCACATTAATGCATTGTCATGATGATTTATAGCTCATTATTTCCTTAAGCAAACATTAATCCAAATGTTTGCCATAACAAAGAAAAACCGACAACATCTAAAGTAAACTCGTGACGGATCACAAGGATACCCCTCATCTGTATATACATACCTGCATCCGCATTCCGACTGAATGTGAATGCTATGAGACTAAAGTAATCCAACAAATCTAATACTAGGATCCGGCTTAAACCAAAGCCCACTAGTATGATCCGTTCGATCAAGATCCATGCAATACCACACGTATAAGATCGAACCCTGCCGTATAGCATACGGCCTCTACAACGTTTCGTCCGAAACTTGAGAAACTGTCTGTGGGGGACTCTAAAGACTCCTCAATACTTTGGTTGTGGATTTAACCACTAGCACGTCAGAGGTATTAGCCGTACGTAAAAGGCTACCAAGTATTGACTAAAAGGGAGGTCGATGAGCGAACTCATCCTGACACCCTACTGAGCCTGTCAGTGACAATATCCGTACAGTCCGGTCCGTTCGTCTATGAGCATCGCATGGCGGGCCTAGGGAGTTGGCAAAAGTCAGACCCCTAAAAGCGGTACAAGTCGTGTCGGAGTGTAGCCCAGAACACCCTGAGATATTACTGGAATACCTACCAGTAAATCTCCTGCCTCGGCCGAGGGTTTTGTGTAATGGCTCTCCTAGACACAGCACGACCTCACCCCCAATACCGGGAGAGACGAACCCCTGCAGATCCGCTCACTGCCTCCATATGGCTCGGGACTGTACCCAACTAAAACCTATTTGCACGACTCCTTTGAGCCGTGGTAGGGTAGTAATCAAAGTACAGTGGGAACTCACACGAGACAAATGACGATCTCATGTCGATGAACTAACCTGTACACATGTCACCAGGGAACTGCTATCTGACGTCAGGTATAAGACCAACTAGCATGTTCCCGGCGAGTCCTGTCCGGTGTACTCATAACCCAATGAGCATCTGTATAAATCTTAGGTGAACCAACTGACACCAGTGGCTTATGAGACCGGCCACCACCCCTCGTCGGGGTCTCGACTGTATACACTAGTCTACTCTGGAGTGTCGATGCCTTGTTTCGAAACTCCCACGACTAGGGACCTTTTAAGGATGTGCTTATAGACCCCAGCTCCCACGTATATGATCGCCCTCATACTGTTGGCAGTCAAGCAAGAATCCTAGGGGCTCTATCAACGTGCAATAGTGACCTGTAAGGTCACCTAAAGCAGTACACGACGATAAAGATAAACCAGATAGCATACTATCATCTTGAGTAAGACTGTCCTACCGGTATAGGTCCTCCCTCAATCATTGCAATCACGTGCCTGTGATCCAATAATTGTCTCTGAGAGCACTATCTCGAACAATCTCCCACTTGCACTCAAGGCAAATTATTGCGATGTCGCATACTCACAGCCCGTGTGATACCGAACACCCAATTCCTCTACTAGTCAGTCTCACAAAGCTCGTTTCCGAAACTATTGCGTTCGAGGAATAGCCTCAGTGAGTGGATCCGCTGTGATGTATCTTTCTATGCCTCTCTTTATCTCAAGTTCACGGAGAAACCCATCTCCCGAAATGAGCAATGCCTATCTTAGAATATGTCTGGATATCTGATGGGACCTAGTTCATAAATGAACTCCAAATCCAAACTTCTTAGACTGTATCATCAACTGAAACCAATCAGTATCCTGCGCCATGCCTCCCTCAGTATCCGCTTGGACCTCCTGTCCAAACTACTGCCCCTCGTCAGAGGAAAAACTATAACTCTGACAGCCACTCTGCCATCCAGGTCACCTTGGAAGCCTGGAATGATAACTGTCTCCCGAAGGAGGATGTCGTTATCATATCCCTAGAACATCCACTTATGTTCTAAAACTGCTTCCGAATGTTTCTCCAGGATTGGATAAATATCAACTTATTGCATCTACTGCAAAAACAACATCTGGTGTGGTACTTGACATCTCATGATTGACTCAATTGCCTAAGCAAGTGATCTGCCAATCATGCACATCTCTCTCCCCTTTAGTCTGTAAGACACCTTTAGAGAGGGTGACTCCATCACCTGCAGGTACACTACCATGCTTGGAGTCGTCCATCCTAAATACCTTTAGAATGCTGTCTAAGTACCCAGATTGGGAAACTACCCAAATCTAGATGTAAAACCATAGATCTAGTAACCAGAATGTCTAATATAATATCCAAGTATTATGTGGAGAAACCACTGTGTGACAACCAAAGTATAACCGATTGTAGTATAGGAACATCACTTCCTACTCTGTGTATGTCATCCAAATACCAGGACATCATACCCTACTACCTTCTTAACAGATCCATCCCCTATTCTGATGAAGTCAAACCTATGACTGTCACATCAGAAATAGATGATCTATCTCCGCTATTAATGCTTTAGTCTATAAATAGACATAAGCCACCTGTCCACTTTGCTTCCGCTGCTCCCACTGACTACGACAACCCTCTGGCAGAGTCATATACACGTGCACTTCTAAAGCCAGTTCAGAACGACGCTATACTCATCCTCCTGCCGGGTCTCACAGTCTGGAACAACAGCAACGGCAAGTCTGGGTAAACAAGAACCTCCCTGTCACCATCCTTGAGGCTACCGAAGAACCTCTCGGGTGCCTGAGGTTACCCACCATATCAGCGGAGTGGCCAATGGAATATCAAGCCAGATTGAATCTTTAGGTTCTTATCAAATTTTCAGTAATCGTTTGCGGTTCTGGAATCACTTCCAGTTCTACCATACTCCCACTACTGTTTTCTGAAAAAATCCATTTTTATTAAAACTGTGGCGAGTCAAGAACAATATCACTATTGATCTTCCAGATGGTAGAAAATCAACAGTCGAATTTATGATCCCTTGGAGCTGGCTACTGGAATAAAATCTCGGCCCCGCAAACAAAGGATCGAGCAAAAAGGATAAAGGAAAGGGGAAAATGACCTTCGTCGCCAACACGCAACAACAGTCGAATGGCCTTAGACCACTGCCTCAGTCTTTAACACGCAACAACAGTCGAAAGTTGTCGACTTACCACTGCCGCGGTCCCTCTCAACGGGTCGCCCAACACCACTGCCTCAGTCTTTAACAGGCTAGGTCAAAGCTCCAACGGGCCCATGAAAAAGCCAGAAATACCAGAAGATGTTATCCCGAAGCGGATAGCTATCCCTACTCCAGTTTTAGGCGAGATCACCAAGGTTGCTTTCCCTGCTCGGAAGTCTGCTTTTGACAGGTTGGTCGTCCCCATTCAACGGACGTCGGTCTTTAAAAGGCTGATACCAGCAGATTCTGACCAATACAGGGGGCATGAGGGGGTCACCCCCGCGGCTCAATCAATTCCACCCGCACGACGCGCTCGACGTCGTCACTGGCATCGAGTAAGGAAGGCTGGGGGCAACTCCCCCTCTGGAATTACGCCACCAGCTCCGATGGTGGGGATCGAGGCTGCTGTTCCAACCGGGAATAGCTTTGAATTGCTGAACACGGTGCGCAGAAACTCTACTACTGCGGTGTTGAAACGAACTCCTTCATCTGTGAAGAATACTCCGGAGAAGAAGCTAGAGCAGCCCCCTCAACGGATGTCTTCTAAAATTTACAATGTCTGGCGATGGGTCCAGGAGTCAGTGATTGATGAAAACTGTCTATGCCGATAGGAAAAGATGAAGGTGCGGCAGGAGAAGAATTACTCCGCCAAGCCATAAAAAGTAACAGCTACTTGGGTGCCCACTGCAACGGCCCCCTCATCTCCAATCCTTCAAAGGAAAAGGAGGCCGCAAAGAGACCCTGTGAATACGGCGACTCGTAAAAGTGCTGAGCACAAACGCCCCAAGTTTGGGGGCATGGTAGTGCACACTGTTTATATGGCTTCTAGAAAGGAGGAAAGCCGTGCTTTGACGGGTCACCGACCGCTCACCCGATCCGTGACGAAAGCTCAAGAACAGCAGCAGAAGTTTCAGGAGATGATGAATGCAATGGCTGCACTTACCGGGCCAAAAGAAAGCTCGGAGTCGTCATCAGAACAGCGTCACGAACAAGAAACCGATGCTGACTTCCTATGTAGAGTCCTCAAAAAGAAGAACAAAGAAGCCACAGAGCAAGCGGCTAACATAAAATAAATGGCGCTCCTCTTCCAAGATATGATAGGGATGATGTTGCAGCCTGACCCTCCAGCCGAAGATCCTCGGTTATCCTTGAAGATGATAGAGGGGAGACATTTAATCCTCTTCCGGCTCTTGCAACAGCCAGGGAGGAAACTCTTTCCAAGGCCGCACTGAACGACTATATAGCTCAGCAAATACTAGTTCATCAAGCGAATGAAATGGCTGCGCAAATTGTTAGAACCGGACGACCCTATCCAGGCCGGTATGACCAAATCAGTTACCCGCCGGGATATACGATCCCTAAGTTCCATGTATATAAAGGGACAGGGAATCCGCATCAGCATGTCGCTCAATTCAGGGCCTTATGCGGCAATACTGGAGGTGATGACAAATTGTTGCTTCGCCAATTCATCGGCAGCTTAGCAGAAAGAGCCTTTGAATGGTATTCGGAGCTACCTAACGACTCTGTCAAAACATTTGCGGAGATGGAGCTACTATTTACACAAAGATTCACGAGTGCAAGTGAACGCACCCCGATAACAGCACTGATAAATGCCAGGATAAGGCCCGGCGAAACATGGGTCAAATACGCAACACGATGGTGAAACCTATGGTCAAAATTCGAACAACGCATAGAAGAGGCACCTGCGGTGGCATGTTCGTGGGCACTCTTGATCCGCAAGCGACCATCTCGCAATTCATGATGTTCTTCAGGCCGACCACCTTCCAGGCCTTGATCGACAAATTAGCCCAAATGGACTAGATGGGCCATGGACCGTCTCCTCCAAAACCAGACTCTCGAAATGAGAAAGGAAGAGGGAAAGCGACTGTCGTTGCAAATGCTCGACAACAGCCGAGCAACTTAAAGCCGGTCGTTCGCCAAAATAACGTGCATCCATGCCCATCCCTCGAGGAGAGACTAGGACGTCCTTACTCGTTTCTTCAGAATAAAACGAGAAGACTGTTTGAGCTGGCAGTAAGCAACAGACTCATCAATCTGCCGAATCCAAAACGTCCGTCACAGCCAGGTGATCTCAGTAATCTCGATTATTGCCCTTACCTCCAAACGGTAAGTCACCCGATCGAGGATTGTTTCTTTTTTAAGGGATGGATCGAGGATCAGTACTTACAAGGCAAGTTTGCGCTGTTTGAAAACTGGAAGGTAAACCCACCACAGCCGCACACTCCAAAGAAGACGGACACGATGGGGGCAGCTTGTTCTTTTGTTGAGGACGAAAACGATGGAGAAGACTCATCAGATGAATCCGGAGACTACGTAGCGAGTTGTCATGTGATCTCTCACTCATTGGCGGATGATGAAGAGGCTCCTTGCGCCGAGAAACCGAGGGCGGACCCTGAACCAGAAATTCCGCAGCCGTCAGACGAGTTGATCGATGCCTTCCTGAATGAGATTCGTTTGAAAGTTAAAGCCAATCAAGAGCGTGAGATGGCCATACTGGAAGGAGCCAAACACTGACGACTGGACCAAAGAGTCGAGGCACTCTCGTCAAATCAAAAGTCATCCGCTGCGGATAAAAATAAATTCAAGACGAGGAAAAGGTTCTCCAAAGCTTTATCAGTGGGAATGAAGCTACCACCCTCTGAAGAAAATACTCTCGGTGGAGTAGAGATGCATTCTAACTTCTGCTTATATCATCAGAAGATCATATATCTTACCGAAGACTGCGACTCCTTTAAGTGTTGGTGGCAAGGATATGTCGCTAAAAAGCAACACTTCAACAGGACAAAGTGTGAAGCTCGTAGACATTGGAAAAATGCGATAGATGAGCACAAAAGAGCCGCCGATGACTGTCATATAGCCGGCTCCAAGGGATCATAAATTATCACCTTTGGGAGCGACTCTGACGAAGAAGTTTCCCTCGACCCTCTCCTCAAGGAATCCATTTCAAAAAATGAAAGAATTGAGGAGTTTGCCGTGGCTCCGTTTGTTTGATTGTCGCGTCTGAACCCTGCTGGAGGAAGAACGCTGGGGTGATATCTCGTCTGCTGTATCGAGACGAACGTCGCGGTTGTCTCTAGGTTGCTGGTGAACTGTCGAGGTTTGGAACTAGGGATTTTTCCGTGGCTCCATTTGTTTGATGATGTTGTGTCTGCTGTGTCAAGACGAACGTCGAGGTGGTGACCATTCCGCACTGGTGTGAGACGATCTCCAGTTGTCTTTTAGGCTTTATATGACTCGTTGTTAAGACCTTGAAGCTAGGAATTTGGCTTTCGCTTCGTTTGCTTTGTCACGTCCGAATCCTGTTGGGGGAAGTGTCACGACCCACCCCCAAACACAGATGGTATTGTCCGCTTTGGCCGAAACCGCACGGTTTTGTCCCTTTGAATGAACCCGGGGCTACTTCCCAGTAGGTCACCCATCCCAGAATTTCTCTGGCTCAAGCACGCTTAACTACGGAGTTCTTCAAACTCCGGAGTTCCGATTCATCCAAAAGGCGCCTCTGTGTTATAGGAGTGTGTCATTTCCATTTATAGTTCAGATCGTGCCCTCTTTCGGAATGTAATTCGATACTCCCCATTGTTCTATAGTGGTTTCCCGTGTATATCCGTATCGGTTATATCCCCACCTCGATACCGGATAACAACTCACTTCTTCACGGGATAGGTGGTATTCAACCCCAACTCCACCTGGGGCATTACATTCCCCCCACTTAGAACAATGGTTCGTCCTCGAACCACATACCTACTTTTGAGGGATCGGCTCTGATACCATAATTGTCACGACCCACCCCCAAACACAGATGGTATTGTCCGCTTTGGCCGAAACCGCACGGTTTTGACCCTTTGAATGAACCCGGGGCTACTTCCCAGTAGGTCACCCATCCCAGAATTTCTCTGGCTCAAGCACGCTTAACTACGGAGTTCTTCAAACTCCGGAGTTCCGATTCATCCAAAAGGCGCCTCTGTGTTATAGGAGTGTGTCATTTCCATTTATAGTTCAGATCGTGCCCTCTTTCGGAATGTAATTCGATACTCCCCATTGTTCTATAGTGGTTCCCCGTGTATATCCGTATCGGTTATATCCCCACCTCGATACCGGATAACAACTCACTTCTTCACGGGATAGGTGGTATTCAACCCCAACTCCACCTGGGGCATTACAGGAAGAACGCTGTCGTGACATCTCGTCTGCTGTATCGAGACGAATGCCGAGGTGGAGCTGGGATTTTGCCGTTACTCCGCTTATTTGACCATGGGGTCTTTCGTCGGTGTTGTATCTGCATCTTGATGGACTGCGAAGGAATGCCGTTGTTAACATCTCATCTGCTGTATCGAGACGATTGTTGAGATGAAGCTGGGATTTTGCCGTCGCTTCGCTTTGTTTCGACCGCGAGGTCTTTTGTTGGCGTTGTATCTGCATCTTGATGGACTGCGAAGGAACGCCTTTGTTAACATCTCGTCAGCTGTATCAGGACGATTGTTGAACTGAAGCTGGGATTTTGCCGTCGCTTCGCTTTGTTTCGACCGCAAGGTCTTTTGTTGGCGTTGTATCTGGACCTTGTTGGACTGCGGAGGAACGCCGTTGTTGATATTGCGTCTGCTATAACGAGACGAATGCGGAGGTGGAGTTGGGATTTTGCCGTCACTCCGCTTTGCTGACCATGGGGTCTTTTGTTGACGTTGCATCTACATCCTGCTGGACTGCAAAGGAACGCCGTTGTTGATCTCTAAGTTGTTGATATCGACGTCGAGACCCTGAAGCTAGGGGACATCTTTTCGCTCCGTTTGTTGACATTGTGTCTGCAATATTGCGACAAATGTCGAGATTGTCTCTAAGTTGTCTATGAACCATCGAGATTTGGCTTCGCTTTCTGGTGGAGCCTGTTGGGAAAGTATGGTTCCCTCTTTGTTTGTGCCCATGAATTGTATACAGGGATCGATGTGATCTCACCTGTAGGGCAAAAGTTTCATTCATTATTTTTTTTATATATTATTGTTTTCTTTCCGCGATGCTCTATCATTTCAGCTTTTATATCGCGAAGGTCGCAATTGCCCAATCATTTCGGCTGTTTATTTTATTTTTACTCGCTGCTTTTTATTGCGAGTTGCCCAATCATTTCGGCTATTTTGTATGCATACGTTTTCTTTACTTGCTGCTTTTTATTGCAAGCTGCCCCATCATTTCGGCTATTTTGTATGCATACGTTTTCTTTACTTGGTGCTTTTTATTACAAGCTGCCCCATCATTTCGGCTATTTCGTATGCATGTGCGGCTTGCTGGCTTTTCACCATAAACCTGAAATCAGACACCGATTTCGGCATCAGCACCGCTACAACTGGGATATTGCGAGGAGCGAATCATCATTTGCCTCTGTCGATGTCGAACAAAGGTGGCTTAGTGAACAGGGTTAAGGTCCTGTCGACTAAGGCTTTTAACTTCATGAGCCGTAAGGGTCTCACAAAGGTATTTCTCCCTACAAGTCGTGAGGATCTTGTAGGTGTATTTTCTCCTTAGGAATCTTGAGGATTCCTAAGTGTATGTTCCTCTGTAAGTCGTAAGGATCCTACAAGAGGGTTTTCTCCTTGTAAGTCGAGAGGACTTATAAGGGTTGTTCATCATGCGTACATATCCCCAGTCACGGATGGGACTTGGTTAGGGAAATGTTTATTCGCGCCCGTGGATTGTATACAAGGGTCGGTATTGAACCACTTGTAGGGCAATATCGAAGGTTGTGGAGGTTGCTTAAGCACAGGTTTAGGTCTCTGTAACTTAAGACTTTCAAATCTTATGAGCCGTGAGGGTCCCATAAGAGAGTTCTCCTTACGAGTCATGAGGATCTCGCAAGTGTAATTTCTCCTTAGGAATCGTGAGGATTCCTAAGTGTGTTGCTCCCTTGTGAGTCGTAAGGATCTCACGCGGGTGGTTTCTTCTTACATGGTCGAGAGGACCTTGTAAGTGTCCTTTAACGAGGTTGCGCCCTTTCGGGTTTTCACAAACACTCCCCGGTAGTCCTGCTGTTTTTACTCACGGAGCCCTTTCGGGTTTTCATCCGTGCCCTTTTTGCTTATGGACATACCCTTTTTTTCTTTTTATTTTTATACTTTTTTTACGAGGTCGCGCCCTTTCGGGTTTTCACGAACACTCGCCGGTAGCCCTGCTGTTTTTACTCACGGAGCCCTTTCGGGTTTTCATCCGTGCCCTTTTTGCTTATGGACATACCGTTTTTATTATTTTTTTATTATATTTATATTTTTTTCTTTTTTTTCTTTTTTTTATTCATCTCGTCAGCCTAAGGATGCTGCGGTAGTAGTTTAAAGACGTTTCGGTCATTTGCAAGTTTCAGGACATTGCGGTCCATCATTAGTTTAAGGACGTTTCGGTCCGCCGTCGCCATATTTGAGGCGAATCTCTAGTTTACTGACTTTTCGGTCTATGGGGCTTTCTTTATGACTGAGCATGATGCCCCCGGCGTATCCATCTTTCTCAGAGCGTGCGGTTGTGGCGGGCTCACCTTCCAGTTTTCGGAGATGACGAACTTGCCCTGTTGGTATTGGTCTTCAACCCAGTTCTTGAAAACGTAACAGTTTTCGATCGGATGGCCCAATACTTGGTGGTAAGGGCAATAATTAGAACTGTTGACATCATCCAGTTGTAGTTGGTGTTTCGGCTCCGGTAGAGTGATAAGCCCGTTATGCACTGCCACTTCGAACAGCCTCCTTGTTTCATCCTGGGGAAATGAGTAAGGACGTCTTAGCCTCTCCTCGAGGGATATGCGTGGACGCATATTGTTTTGACGAACAACTGGTCTAAGGCCATTCGACTGTTGTTGCGTGTTGGCGACGAAGGTCATTTTCCCCTTTCCTTTATCCTTTTTGCTCGATCCTTTGTTTGCGGGGCCGAGATTTCAAAAATAAAACTGAATGTTCTCGCAACTCCTCAATTCTTTCATTTTTGAAATGGATTCCTTGAGGAGAGGGTCGAGGGCAACTTCTTCGTCAGAGTCGCTCCCAAAGGTGATAATTTATGATCCCTTCGAGCCGGCTATATGACAGTCATCGGCGGCTCTTTTGTGCTCATCTATCGCATTTTTCCAATGTCTACGAGCTTCACACTTTGTCCTGTTGAAGTGTTGCTTTTTAGCGACATATCCTTGCCACCAACACTTAAAGGAGTCGCAGTCTTCGGTAAGATATATGATCTTCTGATGATATAAGCAGAAGTTAGAATGCATCTCTACTCCACCGAGAGTATTTTCTTCAGAGGGTGGTAGCTTCATTCCCACTGATAAAGCTTTGGAGAACCTTTTCCTCGTCTTGAATTTATTTTTATCCGCAGCGGATGACTTTTGATTTGACGAGAGTGCCTCGACTCTTTGGTCCAGTCGTCAGTGTTTGGCTCCTTCCAGTATGGCCATCTCACGCTCTTGATTGGCTTTAACTTTCAAACGAATCTCATTCAGGAAGGCATCGATCAACTCGTCTGACGGCTGCGGAATTTCTGGTTCAGGGTCCGCCCTCGGTTTCTCGGCGCAAGGAGCCTCTTCATCATCCGCCAATGAGTGAGAGATCACATGACAACTCGCTACGTAGTCTCCGGATTCATCTGATGAGTCTTCTCCATCGTTTTCGTCCTCAACAAAAGAACAAGCTGCCCCCATCGTGTCCGTCTTCTTTGGAGTGTGCGGCTGTGGTGGGTTTACCTTCCAGTTTTCAAACAGCGCAAACTTGCCTTGTAAGTACTGATCCTCGATCCATCCCTTAAAAAAGAAACAATCCTCGATCGGGTGACTTACCGTTTGGAGGTAAGGGCAATAATCGAGATTACTGAGATCACCTGGCTGTGACGGACGTTTTGGATTCGGCAGATTGATGAGTCTGTTGCTTACTGCCAGCTCAAACAGTCTTCTCGTTTTATTCTGAAGAAACGAGTAAGGACGTCCTAGTCTCTCCTCGAGGGATGGGCATGGATGCACGTTATTTTGGCGAACGACCGGCTTTAAGTTGCTCGGCTGTTGTCGAGCATTTGCAACGACAGTCGCTTTCCCTCTTCCTTTCTCATTTCGAGAGTCTGGTTTTGGAGGAGACGGTCCATGGCCCATCTAGTCCATTTGGGCTAATTTGTCGATCAAGGCCTGGAAGGTGGTCGGCGTGAAGAACATCATGAATTGCGAGATGGTCGCTTGCGGATCAAGAGTGCCCACGAACATGCCACCGCAGGTGCCTCTTCTATGCGTTGTTCGCATTTTGACCATAGGTTTCACCATCGTGTTGCGTATTTGACCCATGTTTCGCCGGGCCTTATCCTGGCATTTATCAGTGCTGTTATCGGGGTGCGTTCACTTGCACTCGTGAATCTTTGTGTAAATAGTAGCTCCATCTCCGCAAATGTTTTGACAGAGTCGTTAGGTAGCTCCGAATACCATTCAAAGGCTCTTTCTGCTAAGCTGCCGATGAATTGGCGAAGCAACAATTTGTCATCACCTCCAGTATTGCCGCATAAGGCCCTGAATTGAGCGACATGCTGATGCGGATTCCCTGTCCCTTTATATACATGGAACTTAGGGATCGTATATCCCGGCGGGTAACTGATTTGGTCATACCGGCCTGGATAGGGTCGTCCGGTTCTAACAATTTGCGCAGCCATTTCATTCGCTTGATGAACTAGTATTTGCTGAGCTATATAGTCGTTCAGTGCGGCCTTGGAAAGAGTTTCCTCCCTGGCTGTTGCAAGAGCCGGAAGAGGATTAAATGTCTCCCCTCTATCATCTTCAAGGATAACCGAGGATCTTCGGCTGGAGGGTCAGGCTGCAACATCATCCCTATCATATCTTGGAAGAGGAGCGCCATTTATTTTATGTTAGCCGCTTGCTCTGTGGCTTCTTTGTTCTTCTTTTTGAGGACTCTACATAGGAAGTCAGCATCGGTTTCTTGTTCGTGACGCTGTTCTGATGACGACTCCGAGCTTTCTTTTGGCCTGGTAAGTGCAGCCATTGCATTCATCATCTCCTGAAACTTCTGCTGCTGTTCTTGAGCTTTCATCACGGATCGGGTGAGCGGTCGGTGACCCGTCAAAGCACGGCTTTCCTCCTTTCTAGAAGCCATATAAACAGTGTGCACTACCATGCCCCCAAACTTGGGGCGTTTGTGCTCAGCACTTTTACGAGTCGCCGTATTCACAGGGTCTCTTTGCGGCCTCCTTTTCTTTTGAAGGATTGGAGATGAGGGGGCCGTTGCAGTGGGCACCCAAGTAGCTGTTACTTTTTATGGCTTGGCGGAGTAATTCTTCTCCTGCCGCACCTTCATCTTTTCCTATCGGCATAGACAGTTTTCATCAATCACTGACTCCTGGACCCATCGCCAGACATTGTAAATTTTAGAAGACATCCGTTGAGGGGGCTGCTCTAGCTTCTTCTCCGGAGTATTCTTCACAGATGAAGGAGTTCGTTTCAACACCGCAGTAGTAGAGTTTCTGCGCACCGTGTTCAGCAATTCAAAGCTATTCCCGGTTGGAACAGCAGCCTCGATCCCCACCATCGGAGCTGGTGGCGTAATTCCAGAGGGGGAGTTGCCCCCAGCCTTCCTTACTCGATGCCAGTGACGACGTCGAGCGCGTCGTGCGGGTGGAATTGATTGAGCCGCGGGGGTGACCCCCTCATGCCCCCTGTGTTGGTCAGAATCTGCTGGTATCAGCCTTTTAAAGACCGACGTCCGTTGAATGGGGACGACCAACCTGTCAAAAGCAGACTTCCGAGCAGGGAAAGCAACCTTGGTGATCTCGCCTAAAACTGGAGTAGGGATAGCTATCCGCTTCGGGATAACATCTTCTGGTATTGCTGGCTTTTTCATGGGCCCGTTGGAGCTTTGACCTAGCCTGTTAAAGACTGAGGCAGTGGTGTTGGGCGACCCGTTGAGAGGGACCGCGGCAGTGGTAAGTCGACCAATGACCGACTTCTTTGGGGCTTCTTGCAACGTCATTGGGGCTTTGAAGCTCATCGGTAGGAGCATGGTCCCGAAGAATAGTCCAGTGGTGGCCTGAGTTACCTGCTCCACTGGCATCTTGAAAAGAGAGGCCGCTTGGGGTCCGTAGGTCACTCCTCCAGCAGGGACGGAGCAAGAGTTGCAGTTGCAGGTAGTGCAGTTTGAAGCCAGTGATCTTCTGTTTTCTGCACGGAGCAATACACCAAATCTAAGCACCTTGAATCCACAGGAAACCATAGCAAACCGCGAATTGTTCGCGAACACGACACACGAAGTGTGGAGTGGAATGAGAAAAAGGTCCCACCGGGCGTGCCAGAATTTGTTCCCCGCCGAACGGCGGTGCGACGCAGAGAACGTCTTTGCCTGAGATTCGGGGCAGATGCTATTTGGTTTTATCCGTCCCCCTCTCCGAAGATGGCAAGTTGATTTATAGCACCGTGTATCGGAGGTTTAGACGGATACGGCCGATGTAGCAGACTTCGTCAGATTCCCCCTCAGTTGAGGGGTTTTTGATTGTGGGGACGCTCTTCCCTGCAGGCGCAAGCCCCTGCAGTTAATTACGCTATCGCACCGCGGTAGCAATTTTCTCCTTCTCCAGAATTTCACTTCGTGTCGTGGGTGTTTGTTTTGTTTGTGGTTGCCCGTGGATTGTATACGAAGACTAATTTATGTCGTCGCCCGTAGGACGTGGATTAGTCCAAATCCGTATTTTCTTAGATTTGGGTTTAGGGTTTTGGTTTAAGGATACGTTAGCCATTTTTGAGGCTAAGATCAACTTAAATGTTTGTTAAGGACACGTTAGTCTGATTTGAGACTAAGATTGACTTAACGGGGTCGTTTAGATCCAATAAAAGAGAATTTGAGGGCTCTATTGTTCTAGTTTAGGGACGTAGAGGTCCATGTTCCAGTTTAGGTACGTGGTGGTCCATTGCATGTATGGCTGTCAGGACCCGTCACCTCTCTGACGTCGTTGAAGGATTACAACGATAGGTGTCAGAGGAGTTGAGAGATGTACCCTTGAACCAAGTGTAAATTGATTTAAAAGAGCAGCCGTGCTCAGTCAATTTAATTTGAGGACTTACTGCCAGAATTGGGCTAAGTCCAATTGAGAATGTTCAACATTTTTATTTATATTTAGCCTAGTAGGCCTTTATTAGGGCTCTGCCCCTGCACTGCATTTTATTCTGGCCTATTAAGCCTTTTAAGTTGGGCTATGTCCTCTTTTTTATAATGCAGAGCATTTGTTTTGGTCCATTGGGCCTTTTGATTGGGCTCTGCCCTTTAACAATGCGCTGCATTAATTAGTCTGACAAAGTGCCACGTGGCTTGTTAGGCGCTTTGCGCCAATTGAGGAGCGCAAGGCATAAGTCCATTTGGAGGTGACACGTGTCACGCTCCGGTGAGCGCAAGCGCAATGCGCTGCGCCAGTGCGCTGCGCTGTTACGCTGCGCTGTTGCGCTGCTGACACATGGCGCGCTCTGGTGAGTTGCGCCAATTCATGAGAGCAGTGCTATGTTTTTAGAAGCTCATAGCGCAGATCATTATGGGGCTGACACGTGGTGCTCTCTGGTGGCTTACGCCAACCCGAGAGCGCAACAGTGTAGATTTTGCAAGTGCAGGGCACTGTTTTATTATTTTGATCAATTTTAGATCAAAGAAAACAAATTTTCTTGTTTTCAAAGAACCAGTGGTTCATCAAAAGGCAATGCCTTTATTATTATTATATTTTATTGAAGATCTTTGATCTTGTTCTTTGATCAATGATCTTTTTAGAAGAAATTCTTCTTTTATTCTATGTTTTTACCTTTCCTTTCTTTGATCTCTTCTCAAAATTTTCTTTAAAAGAGTTCTCTCTGTGTTCCTGATGCTTTAAGTTGGGGTCTAGGGGTCTTTATATAGTGCCCATAGATTTGTTAAATTTGTTAAAGAGATCATTCTCTGAGTGATTGGGGGAATTTTCCCCACCGTTGGATCTTTGATCCAAGGGCTTCTGTTTTACAGAAGACAATCTTCTTGTTTTAACAAGAACAGAAGGATCTTACTGAATTTTAATTCTGTTTGGCGCAAACGCACCTGCGCCTGACACGTGTCGCGCAGCGCAACTGCGCTGCCACGTGTTATGCAGCGCAGTGCGCAGCGCGACTGCGCTAGAGCAACTGCGCTGCCACGTGTCGCGCAGCGCAGAGCGACTGCGCTAGCGCAACTGCGCTGCCACGTGTCTCGCAGCGCAGAGCGCAGATCATCTGAAACGTTGCTTCCTTTAATTTTGTTTTAAATAGAGCCTTGCTCTGATTGGACGCGCTGCCTTAGGCGCTGCGCTGACGTATCAACTTCTGACACGTGGCGTGTTTCGCGTAGCACACGGGATTTGAAGCGTTGCTTCAATTTTTAAATTTTTGAAATTCAAAAAGAGCTTTGTTCTGATTGGGGGAAACATTCTTGTCACAATGGTTCTCCATGAAGGACCTGGGTGATGCCACATGCATACTAGGGATCAGGATCTACAGAGATAGATCCAAGAGATTACTGGGTCTTTCGCAGTCCAGGTACATAGAGGCCATACTAAAGAGATTTTGTATGGAAGATTCCAAACACGGTAATATACCAGCATTGCACGGAATCACCCTCTCCAAGAAGATGTCTCCCAAGACTGACGAGGAGAGGGTTCGCATGAGCATTATACCCTACGCTTCGTCGGTAGGATCTATAATGTATGCGATGCTATGTACAAGGCCAGATATAGCTTACGCACTAAGCGTGGTGAGCCGGTATCAGTCAGACCCAGGTGAGAACCACTGGACGACAGTGAAGAACATTCTCAAGTACCTGAGAAGGACTAGGGAGATGTTCCTAGTTTACGGTAATGGAGATCTCAGGGTCGAGTCCTATACCGATTCAAGCTTCCAGAGTGACAAGGACGACAGCCAGTCTATCTCGGGTTTTGTGTTTACCCTCAATGGAGGGGCGGTATGTTAGAGGAGTTCCAAACAGGATACCGTCGCAGACTCGACGATGGAGGCTAATTACATTGCTGCAAGCGATGCCGCAAAGAGGCGGTCTGGATGAAGAAGTTCATTAGTGAACTTTAGGTGGTTCCGTCCATTGTTGACCCAATACCTTTGTATTGCGATAACAATGGGGCTATAGCTTTAGCGTAGGAACCATGGTCCCATCAGAAGTCCAGACACATCTTAAGGCGGTATCACCTGATCAGGGAGATCATTGATCGCTAGGAGATCGAGGTACGGAGAGTGGACACAAAAGACAACACGGCGGATCCATTCACAAAGGCCCTCCCTCAAACACAGTTCAAGCGACTTTTTGAGCTATTGGGTATGCGGTACGCCAGCAGCTGGCCATAGAGCAGACGTTGGGTATGCGATACACCAATTACTGGCCTTTAGTGCAAGTGGGAGATTGTTGGATATGTATGCCCTAGAGGCCATTATTGTATAGTACTAGTTTGTATAATACATTTTGGAAGCTTAGGATATATATACAGGTTTACGACAGTCTTGCTCAATATAGTAGTATGCTACTTGGTTTGTTTCTATCTTAATATGTGTATAAGTTTCTTTTAACATATTGATGGAGCCCTTAGGATCTTTGCTTGACTACCGGCGTTGTGATGGTGATTACACTAGTGGGGGCTGGGTAGTCTATAAGCACATACTTATACAGGTCCCTAGTCGTAGGATTATCAAGACAAGGCATCGATACTCCAGAGTAGACTGGTGCATACGCTTCTCATCCTAGCTGGGGAGATGGTTTGTCCCACAGCCATCAGTATGTCGTACTGGAGATAGTATGCAGGTGCTCGTTAGGTTACGAGTACACTGGACAGGACTCGTCAGGAACTGTTGGTCGGTATTATACCTATCGTCAGTTAACCGTTCCTAGGTGACATGAGTACAGCTTAGTCCGTTGACTTGACACTGTCACTTCGCCTCGAATGTGTTCCCACTGTTCTTAGATTACTACCCAACCACGGCTCTATTGAGTCGTGCAAACATGCAGTAGTTGGGTGCAGTCCCGAAGCAATTGGAGGCAGTGACGGTTAGACAGGATTCGTCTCTCACGGTATTGGGAGTTGATATCGTGCTGTGTCTAGGAGAGCCATTACACAAAGTCCCTGGCAAGGGCAAGCGAGATTTACCGGTAGTGTTTCCAGTAGTTTCTCAGGGTGTTCTGGGCAACACTCCGACACGACTTGTACCGCTATTAAGGATCTGACGTTTACCGCCTCCCTAGGCCCGACATATGATACTCTTAGACGAACAGACCGGACTGTACGGAGATTGTCACATTCAGGCTCAGTAGGAGTTCAGATGGGTTCACATCATCGATCTTCTTATCAGCATCTACCTGGGAACCATTACGTACAGCTAGTACCGCTTGCAGCCTGTGGTTAAACCCACCGCCAGCGTAGTGTCGAGTCTTTAGAGTCCCACACAGAGGGTTGTTCACCTTTGGGCGAAACGAGTAGAGGTCGTATGGTTTTTACGACAGGGTTCGTTCACATATGTGTACTTGTGCATGTTCGGTGTTCGGGCAGTTGATACTAGTGGGCTTTGGTTTAAGCCAGATCCTAGTAGTTGGTTTCGGGTTGGTTCGGTCTCATTGTATTCGTGTTCCTCGGAACACGGATGCGGGTGTATATACACAGTTGACAGATGCAGAGGAACCTCATTAGGGTTTTGACCATTGACTTGATTAAAACCATAATGAGATGGAGAAAATTGATTAATGAGTTTTAATTAGAGATAATTGTATCATGGTTAATTGGTTTGACCATTTGACTTTGTTGACCCATGTTGACTTAGATATTTTTGTAAGCATGCTTTGCATTAATTGTGACATGATAATGAAAAAATCAACATCAACCATGACAATTTATCCTAATTAAAATTATCATTATTCTTTTTGTTCATATGAGAGCTATCTCTTCTTATTCCATGATGATACATTTTCTCTCTTGCTAGCTCTCTCCTCTTCCTCTCTCAAACCTCTCTTGTTTCATGAGTTGAAAATCAAGAACTTTGTGAGATCTAACCACTAAAACAACTCTCTACTCACTCTAGGGTTCTTATCTAGCAAGCAAAGCACTCTAGTTACTTCATGGTTGAGGTAGGAGCTCAAGGTAGAGGTCTCCGGGTGGATCTTCTTCGATATAGAGAAGCCGGTGAGGAGGAGCCATCTAGATCATTCTAAGGAGCTCACAACAAGGAGAAGAAGGAGTTCAAGTTTAAGGTATAACTTTCGATCATAGTAGATAGAACTCTATTCTTTTGCTAGTTAGGTTTATGGTAAAGATCTGGGTTTTAGTGTTATTCTAGCGCCAAGTTTATGTTCGTCGTAAAAATTTTGTTCCGCATTTGGCCACGGAAGTTGGCCAGGGTGCTAGTGTAACCCTTCACGTCCCAAGTCCAGATTCCAGTGTCACGGATAAGGAGATCCGTAAGACCTGGGAAATTGACAGTGCAAAAGCTAAGTGCCTCATGCTGGCCTCTATGGACAATGAACACCAGAGGCGGGACGAGAATATGGATCTTGAATCCATATTCCTCCATACCAAGGAATTATATGGAGAGCAATCTCGTATCGCAAGATACGAGACCTCGAAGAAGCTATTTCAAGCGAGGTTGGCTATCGGGTCATCTGTAGGAGACCATGTCCTTCAGATGATCAGCTTGATTGAGGAGCTCACGGACCTCGAGACCACATTGGAGAATGAGCTGTATACAGACTTGATTCTACAGTCCCTCCCTTCTACGTATGCCCAGTTTATCTTGAATTTTAATATTCAAGGTAAAGAAGTTACACTTCCAGAACTCTTCAACATGTTGAAGAGCGCTGAGGGCACCCTACAGAAGTCTAGGGAAACACCCGCTCTGCTTGTTGGTGGAGCTTCCTCTTCGAGATCCAAGGAGAAAGCCAAGGGAAAGAAGAAGAAAGCCCCCACCAAGCCGAAAGGCAGTGTTAGTAAGGTAGAAGCAAAGGGCAAGGCAAAAGTTGGGGGGGCGACAGTAGGGAAGGAATAATGCTTTTACTGTTGTTTCCTGATTGATAAGTGATCGGTTTCCCTTGCACCTAATCTAGGGTTTAGTAGCATCACCCATGCCACTTTTAAAATTAGAGAGGTGCAAAGTAAACAAACCATGAATCTTTGCTAGAAATATTAGGGTAACAAGTTTGTATCACATACAAAGGAGTATCTTTCACATAGAGTTTAGGATTACAACCTTTGTAGTCCGTTCCTTCGCTTCATAAGCTCTATGTTGAGGTCCCTTCGCTGCGATCATCAAGAACTCCAGCTCTCGAGAGGCTTCATGAGGTGAATGATGCATCTTGCTTGAAGTCTTCTTGATCTAAGATGATCTACCTTAAAGAATCTCTAACCCAAGCTTACACTTCACTAATGAAGTAATTAGATAAGTGAACACCCTAATCTAAGTGGCTAGAATAGATGAGGATGATGAAGTAGGAATTTTACACTCTTTTTTTTCAATTTCTCACTTAGAATCATCACACAACAAAAGGCTGGTGAAGGTTTTTATGAGGAAGAAGAAGAACAAAAGCTTTTGTGACAAATAATGAATTATTGTTGTGGTTACAATTGCAACCATGGGTTAAGAATGAGATCCATAAACCTTGTAGAGAATAAACCATGGGTTGAGGGTTTAGGTTGGGTTAACAAATATCTCAACAAAATATCAAAGAAAAATGACAAAGTCAAAGCTTCATGAAGCTACCACAAATCTCATCCAAATAGTTAACCCTAATCCAAACCCTAACTTGGTTTAAATTCAAAATCCATCTTCCATTTATAACCCTAACATGTTACAATATTATATATCACATATATAATATATATGTAACAAAGAAAATAATACAATTAACATATATCGCATACATCAATGTATTATCCAGTGAGAAAAAGAATCAATAAAGCGAGCTTATATTAGTTAATGTAACGTAATATATCACATATATAATTATACATTAAATTATCGTATCAACACTTGATCCGATAATCCGGCTATATGACATATAACCGACTAATATAACATGTACCATTTCATCGAATCAACACTTGATCTGATGACCCGGCTATATCACATATACCAAGTCGATATCACATATCGCGAGAATAGAATACGGTATCTTATATCGTATTATTCTCGGTCCCGCACATATCACATAAGGCAACATGGACTAGAAACAAAGGATCTTTGCTAAACAAAAACCTAGCAAACTAACTACAAGTTTAGCTACTTGGTTAGGAGGTTATACCTAGGTCTTGAACTCGTTCTCTTCTTGCTCCTTAGAGTGGTTTGAACGGCTCCTCCTCGTCGTCTTCTCTTTGCCGAAGAAGGATCCACCCGAAGGCCTTTTCCTTGAGCACCTACCTCAACCTAGAGGTAACTAAAGTGCTTGTCTTGCTAAACCTAGATCTCTAGAATGAGTAGAGAGTAGTTATGGTGGTTTTATCTCAAGAGCTCATGGTTCTCAACACATGAGAGATGATAGCTTTGAGAAAGAGGAAGAGGATGTGCAAAAACTATGAGAGAGAAAGTAAAAGCAAGAATGAGGATAATTTTACAACCATGCTCTCATATTTGGAATAATGATAATAATAATAATTAAGAAATTGTAATGGTTAGTTTATGAATGACCCTTATCATTTCATTCATTTAATACAATTGCAAGAAACAAGAAGCATCTTTGAAATTAAATGATGATGGTCAACAATGGTCAACCGGTCAACAAAGTCAACAAGTCAACAAAAGTCAAATGTTCAACTCAACCATGAGACAATAATCCTTAATCAATATTATTAATCATATTTCTCATTCTCATTAGGGTTTAGAAAAAGTCAACGGTCAACAACCCTAATGAGAACCCTCTGCCTCCGCCTCTGTCAACTGTGCATACATACCCGCATCCGTGTTCTGAGGAACACGAATACAATGAGATAAAACCAATCCCAAAACATATACTAGGATCTGGTTTAAACCAAAGCCCGCTAGTAATAACTGCCCGGACACTAAACGTGCACAAGTGCACGGATGTGAACGAATCCCGTCGCAAAACCATGCGACCTCTACTCTGTTTTGCCCAAAGGCAAACAACCCTCTGTGTGGGACTCTAAAGACTCGACACTACGCTGGAAGTGGGTTTAACCACAGGCCGCAAGCGGTACTAGCTGTACGTAACGGTCCCCAGGTAGATGCCGATAATAAGACTGATGAGGCGAACCCATCCGAACTCCTACTGAGCCTGAATGTGACAATCTCCGTACAGTCCGGTCTGTTCGTCTAAGAGTATCGCATGTCGGGCATAGTGGGGTGGTAAATGTCAGTCCCCTAATAGTGGTACAAGTCGTGTCGGAGTGTAGCCCAGAACACTCTAAGATAACACTGGAAACGCTACCAGTATATCTCGCTTGCCCTGGCCAGGGACTTTGTGTAATGGCTCTCCCAGACACAGCGCGATATCAACCCCCAATACCGGGAGATACGAATCCTGTCTAACCGTCACTGCCTCTAAGTGCTTCGGGACTGCACCCAACTACTACCTGTTTGCACGACTCATTTGAGCCATGGTAGGGTAGTAATCTAAGAACAGTGGGAACACACTCGAGGCGAAGTGACAGTGTCAAGTCAACGGACTATGCTGTACTCATGTCACCTGGGAACTGATAACTGACGATAGGTATAATACCAAACCAACAGTTCCCAGCGAGTCCTTTCCAGTGTACTCGTAACCTAACGAGCACCTGCATACTATCTCCAGTACGACGTACTGATGGCTGTGAGACAGACCATCTCCCCTCCTGGGATGAGAAGCATATACACTAGTCTACTCTGGAGTATCGATGCCCTGTCTAGATAATCCTATGACTAGGGACCTGTATAAGGATGTGCTTGTAGATTACCCAGCCCTCACTAGTGTGACTGCCATCACAACGATGGTAATCAAGCAAAGATCCTAAGGGCCCCACTAATGTGTATAGGCGATATGCTAAAAGAAACACATGTACACATTAAAGTAGAAACAACCAATTAGCATACTACTATTTCGAGCAAGATTGTCTATACAACTGTGAATATCCCAAGCTTCCATTAAGTCATATACAAACTAGTATGATACAGTAATGGCCTCTAGGGCATATACACTAACAATCTCCCACTTGCACTAAGGCCATGTACTAGCGTATCGAAGACCTATCATCTCGATCAGCCGCTCGAACTGTGTCTGGGGTATGGCCTTCGTGAATGGATCTGCAGTGTTATCTTCTATAGCAACCCTCCGAACCTCGACCTCCCGGCGATCCACGATCTCCCTGATCAGGTGATACCGCCTCAAGATGTGTCTGGACTTCTGATGGGACCTGGGTTCCTTCGCTAAAGCTATAGCCCCGTTGTTGACACAATACAGAGGTATTGGATCAACAATGGACGGAACCACCAGAAGTTCTGTCAAGAACTTCTTTATCCAGACGGCTTGTTTTGCGGTATCAGATGCAGCGATATATTCCGCTTCCATCGTTGAGTCAGCAACGGTTTCCTGTTTGGAACTCTTCCAACACACCGCCCCTCCATTGAGGGTAAAGACATGTCCCGACATGGATTTGGAGTCATCCTTGTCACTCTGGAAGCTAGAGTCAGCAAAGGCCTCCATCTGGAGGGCTTTTCCGCCGTAAACCAAAAACATATCCTTAGTCCTTCTCAGGTACTTCAGAATGTTCTTTACCGCTATCCAGTGTTTCTCCCCAGGGTTTGACTGATACCGGCTTACCACACTCGGTGCATAAGCTATATCTGGTCTGGTACACAACATCGCATACATTATAGAGCCTACCGCAGATGCGTAGGGTATAATAGACATGCGATCCCTCTCCAAATCAGTCTTGGGAGACATATCTTTGGAGAGGGTGATCCCCTGACAAGCCGGTAAATTACCGCGCTTGGAATCTTCCATACTGAATCTTTTCCTTATGGTGTCGATGTACCTGGACTATGAAAGTCCTAATATCCTCTTGGACCTATCACGATGGGTCCAGATCCCCAGAATATAAGAGGCATCACCCAGGTCTTTCATGGAGAACCTGTGTGACAAGAACCCTTTGACAGATTGTAGCATAGGAATGTCATTTCCTATCAAGAGAATGTCATCCACGTACAAAATGAGGAATACGACAGTTCGTGCTACAACTTTACTATAAATGCATGGTTCATCTTGATTTTTGATAAAGCCAAATTCTTTGACCGTCTCATCAAAACAGATGTTCCAACTCCGCGATGCCTGTTTTAGTCCATAAATGGACTTAAGCAACTTGCACACTTTCCCGCTGCTCCCACTCTGAATGAAATCCTCTGGCTGGTCCATATAGATGTAAGTCGATGTACAACACCCCACGACTTGCGGGGAGGCGAAAAATTGAAAAACGATCTTGTTCTTTGCATAAATATCGACTAACCGAGAATCTTTGCTAAACTATAACTAACAAGAATTATAGAAGTTATCAACTACTATGAAAAGTGATTATACCTAATGAACCGTATCCTTCGTCTTTTCATTCTCCACGTCCTCTCCAGCCTTCTCTATGTAGTAGATGATCCACCCGAGAGCTTTACTTCAAGCTTCACCTCTAACTTGAGGTAACTAGGTTTCTTAAAGTGCTAATCTAAGTAACCTAGGTGATATAGAGAAGGGTTATATATTAAGTAGTCTAATCTAATCCTTGGTCTCAACACATGAGAGGGGAGGATTAGGGTTTGAAGAGAGAGAGCTTGAGGAGAGAGAAGGTGAGCCAGAGAATGGAATGAGATAATGATCTCTCATAATATATATGAAGCATTATATTTATCAAGATAAATAATATTAAGGAATTAACAACCATGCTTCATAAATATAAATGAGTGATTCATCTACATGAGTCATTAAGCATTTATGATGCATTAATGACAAGGATGAATCACACAAATGAGTCACTAATCTCATTTAATGCATATGCCACCTTAACCCCCAAGTCACCAACCTTCTAGAACTTCTCGCGAAATTACGAGAACGCCCCTCCTACCCGTGAAAACACGGAAAAACTTTAGACTGTATAAATCCAATAACCGGATACTAGAAACTGGCTTAAACCAAAGCCGGCTAGTAAAAACTGTTAGGATGTCGTACGTGCGTAAACACACGTATGCGTCCGAACCCTTGTCGTAAAACCATACGACCTCTATATCGTTTCGCCTGGAGTAGGGAAACTCTCTGTGTGGGACTCTAAAGACTCGACTACTATGCTGGCAGTGGGTTTAACCACAGACCGCAAGCGGCACTAGCTGTACGTAACGGTCCCCAGGTAGATGTCGATAAGAAGGCCGAGGAGGAAACCCATCCGAACTCCTACTGAGTCTGATGTGACAATCTCCGTATAGTCCGGTCTGTTTGTCTAAGACAATCGCATATCGGGCCTAGGGGGGCGGCAAGCGTCAGTCCCCTAAAAGAGATATAAGTCGTGTCGGAGCGTAGCCCATTACACCCTGAGAAACTACTGGAACCTACCTGCAAATCTCGCTTGCCCTGGCCAGGGACTTTGCATAATGGCTCTTGACACAGCGCGATATCAACTCCCAATACCGGGAGAGATGAATCATGTCTAACTGCCACTTCCTCCAAGTGCTCGGGACTGCACCCAACTGCTACCTGTTTGCACGGCTCCTTTGAGCGGTGGTAGGGTAGCAATCTTAGAACAATGGGACACACTCGAGGCGAAGTAGCAGTGTCAAGTCTGCGGACTATGTTGTACTCATGTCACCTGGGAACTGTAAACTGACGACTGGTATAAAACCAACCTACAGTTCCCTGCGAGTCCTGTTCGGTGTACCCGTAACCTAACGAGCACCTGCATACTATCTCCTGTACGACGTACTGACGGCTGTGGGACAGACCATCTCCCCAACTGGGATGAGAAGCGTACACACTAGTCTACTCCGGAGTATCGATGCCCTGTCTTGATAATCCTATGACTAGGGACCTGAATAAGGATGTGCTTGTAGACTACCCAGCCCCCACTAGTGTGACTGCCATCACAACGCAGGTAGTCAAGCAAGATCCTAAGAGCTCTATCAATACGTATACTCACATATTAAGATAGAAAAAACCAAGTAGCATACTACTATGTTTAGCAAGACTGTTATATACATGTGAATATCCCAAGCTTCCATTAAGTGATATACAAACTAGTATGATACAATAATGGCCCCTAGGGCATATACACTAACAATCTCCCACTAGCACTAGGGCCATGTACTGGCATATCGAAGACCGATGATCTCGAGAAGCCTCTCGAACTTAATCTGAGGTACGGCCTTCATGAATGGATCAGCAATATTCTCTTCAGTAGAAACTCTCCGGACCTCGATCTCCAGACGATCAATGATCTCCCTGATCAGGTGATACCGCCTTAAGATGTGTCTGGACTTTTGATGGGACCTTGGTTCCTTTGCTAAAGCTATAGCTCCGTTGTTGTCGCAATACAGAGGTATTGGATCAACAATGGTAGGAACCACCTGAAGTTCTGTTAGGAACTTCTTCATCCAGACCGCTTCTTTTGCGGCATCGCAAGCAGCAATATACTCCGCTTCCATCGTCGAGTCAGCAATGGTGTCCTTCTTAGAACTCTTCTAGCACACCGCCCCTCCATTGAGGGTAAATACATAACCTGACATGGACTTGGAATCGTCCTTATCACTCTGGAAGCCGGAATCAGCATAGGCCTCCATCTTGAGGTCTTTTCCGCCGTAAACCAAGAACATCTCCTTAGTCCTTCTCAGGTACTTGAGAATGTTCTTTAGTGCTATCCAGTGCTTCTCCCCTGGGTCTGACTGATACCGGCTTACCACACTCAGTGCGTAAGCTACATCTGGTCTGGTGCACAACATCGCATACATTATAGAGCCAACCGCAGAAGCGTAGGGTATATTAGACATACGTTCCCTTTCCAAATCAGTCTTGGGAGACATCTCTTTGGATAGGGTGATTCTGTGACAAGCCGGTAGATTATCGCGCTTAGAATCTTCCATACTGAATCTTTTCAGTACAGTGTCGATATACCTGGACTGCGAAAGTCCCAACATTCTCTTGGATCTATCACGATAGATCCGGATCCCCAGAATGTAAGAGGCATCACCCAGGTCATTCATGGAGAACCTGTGTGACAAGAATCCTTTGACAGATTGTAGCATAGGAATGTCATTTCCTATTAATAGAATCTCATCCACATACAAGACGAGGAATACAACAGTTCTAGCTACAACTTTACTATATATACATGGTTCATCTGGATTTTTCATAAAGTCATATTTTTGACTGTTTCATCAAAATAGATCTTCCAACTCCGCGATGCTTGCTTTAATCCATAAATGGATTTAAGCAACTTGCATACTTTCCCGCTGCTCCCACTCTGATTGAAACCCTCTGGCTGATCCATATAGACGCATTCTTCTAAATTACCATTCAGAAAAGCAGTCTTTACGTCCATCTCCCAGATTTCATAATCATGGAAGGCAGCAATAGCAAGAAGGACCCGAATGGATTTGAGCATAGCCACTGGAGAAAAAGTTTTGTCATAGTCCAAACCAGGTCTTTGACGAAAACCCTTTGCAACAAGTCTAGCCTTATAGGTTTCCACCTGTCCATCTACACCAATCTTTTTCTTGAAGATCCATTTGCATCCTATGGGTTTTACCCTATCTGGAGCAAAGTCCAAAGTCCATACTTTGTTGGTGTACATGGACTCCATTTCGGTCCGCATTGCATCTAGCCAACGTACCGAGTCGCCGCTCTGAATGGCCTGCTGGAAGCTTATAGGTTCATCATCATCTATGATGAATCCTCTCTATCCCCATCTATGAGAAAACCGTAGTATCTCTCTGGCGGATGAGACGGCCTGCTACTCCTGCGGAGGGGTGCGGGAATGTCCTATTCTTCTTGAACTACCGGTTCTACCAAACTTTCAGTAGTAGTTTGCGGTTCTGGAATTTCTTCTAGTTCTATTTCGCACCCATTTATTTCCTTTTCTAAAAAATGATATTCAAGAATATGGGCATTACGAGAAACAAACACCTTTTGTTCCTCTGCGTAATAGAATAGATACCCCTCGGAGTTCTTTGGATATCCCACAAACTTACAAATTACTGATCATGCCTCGAGCTTGTCCACATGCTTCTTTTTAACAAAAGCTGGACATCTCCATATTTTCAGATACTGAAGATAGGGTTTCTTCCCACTCCACATCTGATATGGCGTGGTAGGCACGGTCTTGGTAGGAACCATGTACAAAAGATATGCCGCTGATTCTAGCGCATAACCCAAAAAAGATCACGGTAACTCAGCATTACTCATCATGGAACGTACCATATCCAATAGGGTTCGATTCCGTCTCTCTAATACACCATTATGCTGTAGAGTGTATGGAGGAGTAAGCTGAGAGAGAATTCCTTTCTCTTTTAGGTAACCAAAGAACTCGGCACTTAAGTATTCACCACCTCGATCAGATCTTAGTGTCTTGATACTTTTGCCGGTTTGGTTTTCTACTTTATTCTTGTACTCTTGGAATTTCTCAAAAGCCTTGGATTTATGTTTCATCAGATAAATGAATCTGTACCTTGAGTAATCATCCGTAAAAGTAATGAAATAGGAAAAATCACCTCTTGCATGTGTAGACATTGGACTACATACATCGCTGTGTATGAGTCCTAAGAGCTCGCTCGCTCTTACTCCATGTCCAGTAAATGGAGTCTTTGTCATCTTTCCTTTGAGACAAGATTGACAAGTGGCATAAGTTTGATATTCGAACGAGTCCAAATATCCTTCTCTATGTAACTTAGTCAACCTTCTCTCATTGATGTGACCCAGTCTACAATGCCATAAGAAAGCTTTATTTAATTCTGGAGACTTTCTTTTTAGTGTGTTCTGGACATTGAAAATTTGGAGTTGGTTTAAGACATATATACCGTTATCCAGTGTACCGGACCCAATCAAACTATGATTAAGGTGGATGTTAACAACATCACTTATAAACGTGAAATCATAACCTTTATTTGATAACAAGAAAGCAGATATGATATTACACGTTAAGCTGGGTACACAAAAACAGTTATGTAAAACCAAAATGTGTCCACTCGTCAATCCCAGGTGATAATCCCCTACGGACACAGCTCCCACACTAGCTCCCTTAGCAACCATCAGGGTCATATCACCATCCTTCAGCACTCTACGGTTTCTCAGTGCCTGCAATGAATTGCAAATATGAGATCCTGATCCGGTATCCAATACCCAGGAAGTAGAGTTGATTGACAGACAATTCTCAATTACAAACACACCTGAAGTCGAAACCACAGCTTGCTTCGGTTCCTGGTTCTTGGCGTTCCACGCCTTGCAATCCTTTTTCCAGTGCCCTTTCCTGTGACAATGGAAGCACTCATCCTGGGCCACTACCGGCACTGCAATATTTTTCTTTCCCTTCCCTCCCACTTTACTTACACCTCCTCTAGGTTTGGTTGCGGCCTTCTTTTTCCTTCCTTT
This sequence comes from Agapanthus africanus, assembly GCA_030015575.1. Lineage (NCBI taxonomy): Eukaryota > Viridiplantae > Streptophyta > Magnoliopsida > Asparagales > Amaryllidaceae > Agapanthus > Agapanthus africanus. Next base: position 64,955,945 of record JASDDO010000029.1, read on the forward strand.
GGCCCTAGCCTTGGACCCGGAAGAAGAAGCACTGCTAACAAACATAGCGGGTGTTTCCCTTGCCTTCTGCAAGGTGCCCTCTGCACTCCTCAACATGTTAAGGAGTTCCGGAAGTTCAACTTCTTTTCTTTGAATGTTGAAGTTCAGAATAAACTGGGCGTAGGTGGAAGGAAGGGACTGGAGAATAAGATCTGTATAGAGCTCATTATCCAAAGTCGTCCCAAGGTCTGCGAGCTCTTCTATATAGCCGATCATCTTTAGGACATGTTCTCCTACCGATGATCCGACGGCCAACCTCGCTCGAAACAAGTTCTTTGAGGTCTCGTATCTTTCTATACGAGATTGCTTTCCATAAAGTTCCTTTGTATGGAGAAATATGGCATCTAGTTCCATATCCTCGTGCCTCCTCTGATGTTCATTGTTCATCGAGGCAAGCACGATGCACTTGGCCTTCGCGCAATCGAAATCCCAGGTTTTGCGGATTTCCTTATCCGCATTACTGGATTTGGGACCAGGGACAGCAGGTGCCTTAGCGGTGAGGACGTACCCCAATTTGTCATAGGTCAAAGCCATTTTGACATTCCGCGGCCAATCTTTATAGTTTGGCCCTGTCAGTTTATTTTTCTCTAAAAGTAACTTAAGTCCAGTCATTTTCAGGGTCGCTGCAATTAGGAGAGAGAGAGAAAACTCTTTAGCATGATGCTCTTGCAAGTTTAGAGTGGTTTTTAATTTATCTAAACTGGATGGCTCCCACTGTTTCTCGAATCCTTCCTCAAACCATAAAAGAAGAATTAGCCAGGACTATTCTCACTGTACAATACTTGCTTAACCGTTCAGCCAGGCAGGTGTCGGTACTTCGAGGGAGGTTTTCCAACGCTTTCGCGAAGTTCCTTAATTAAATAACCTCTTTTCTCTGGGGGTGTAACCCCGCTGACACCTTTCTTTACACCTACTTGGTTTATAGCATTGATCGTTAAGTGACGAATATCCTGATGAGTAGCATATACTCACAGCAGGATCGGGATCCAAATATCATCGTATGATAATGTTGAAGGAATCCTACCAACATTCAACAAACTCCAAATGGTATGCAACTCTTTGCAAATTTCAGTTTCTTTAGAAATTCCCGATATATATTTTTGCCCCATGCTCTTATGACCTTGGTGTTGGTCAAAATGTCATAAGTCACTTGTCAAGTTCTACCCATCATTATCTTGTTAATTTGAACCCATCCGTACATATCCTTGACGTTGGCCAAAATGATAATACGACTGTCCCAAACTAACTCATCTATCTATGCAACAAATGAATACCCAGCAGCTACCAAACACTATGCCTTGGTGTTGGTCAAAATACATAGCTTGAATACTACTGAATACCCAAATGAAATGACGGAGGGCTACGAATGGTTTTGGCGAAACCGTGAACGTAGTGAACTTGATATGACCGAAGGAACCTGATAGCTTTTAAGAAGAGTGGTTAAAGCTTCTCAATTTAAAAATATCATCTGTTTTAAAATAACCGAGTGGTTTTTTTTAAATTGTTCCAACAATTCATCTTTTGGTTTATTTTCTTTGCATTATAAATAATAAGTCCCATCATTAACCTATCATTGCAGAATACAACGAAAATACAACGTCCTCTTATGCCATCCGCATTCGCCATTGGGTCCCGTCATCACCCGTTAGGTTACTTAACTAACGGCAGAGTGGGGGCTGGGCTAGCGCGGGTGTAAAACATAAGTGACGTCTAAATAGCTATCATATATAGATATTGTACATTCGTCAGACGCAATAATAGGCATTCCAGATCTCATATGAACATTATTGGATTTGCAAGCAATCCGCGTTTGTTTAGAGCCTGCAACAAAAGACGGATTACACAGTTGTGATGAATAGGCATTACCCCACCCTAGACCCCTACGGGTACGGTAAACTAACCGTCAAATACCCGAAGTGAAGCGGTCTCCCTCAGCAACGTGAGTAGGCCACTAAACACTTCAAAGTACCCGGTAGTTTGTGCACCCCACCTTGGGTCTGTTCTAGGAGCAAAAACAGTAAAATGAAATAATACAACGGTGGCTACAACCGCAACCTAGATGCGCCCCGCAAAATAATATTACAACATATTACAATTACACTGAATGAATGAATATAACAACCCATCTCAAACCCCGGCTAATCATCACAACAGTCTAATACAGTTCATAACCACAAATAGTAAAAACGATTACAGAAATGTGCAACCCCCTGCCAACCGACATACTAGCAGTTAGGGGAGGTTTACGAACACATTATACAATCAAAGATATAATCAAATTAGCAAATATCGTATAATTTCGATCGAGCAAACACTTTAGATTCGACTCCAATACTTCTCTGTGCACCTAAGACTTGAGCAGAAAAATAAACATCCCAGAAAACACAAAAATATCACAGAAGAGTTACTGGAGCAAACTGGGTTGAATCGGTCCCAACTCGGCCGCGGATCCGCGGCGGATCGGTGGGATCGGCCGCGGTTCCGCGGCTGTATGGCCGATTCAGGAACCCATTTTTCTCCGGTGATCTTATATTTCTCTGCTTGTTATTCTGCAGCTCAGTGAAAAATTTTTAGAGCCTGTTTTAAATTCGACAGAAACATGGTGATATCGATGTCTTTTTCGGTTCATTTTGCGTTCGAAATTCATACGACTTTGCTAATGAGTTAATTATTGTTTAGCGAGGCTCTGATACCACTATAAGTCGATGTACAACACCCCACGACTTGCGGGGAGGCGGAAAATTGAAAAACGATCTTGTTCTTTGCATAAACATCGACTAACTGAGAATCTTTGCTAAACTATAACTAACAAGAATCATAGAAGTTATCAACTACTATGAAAAGTGATTATACCTAATAAACCGTGTCCTTCGTCTTTTCGTTCTCCACGTCCTCTCCGGCCTTCTCTATGTAGTAGATGATCCACCCAAGAGCTTTACTTCAAGCTTCACCTCTAACTTGAGGTAACTAGGTTTCTTAAAGTGCTAATCTAAGTAACCTAGGTGATATAGAGAAGGATTATGGATTAAGTAGTCTAATCTAATCCTTGGTCTCAACACATGAGAGGGAAGGATTAGGGTTTGAAGAGAGAGAGAGCTTGAGGAGAGAGAAGGTGAGCAAGAGAATGGAATGAGATAATGATCTCTCATAATATATATGAAGCATTATATTTATCAAGATAAATAATATAAAGGAATTAACAACCATGCTTCATAAATATAAATGAGTGATTCATCTACATGAGTCATTAAGCATTTATGATGCATTAATGACAAGGATGAATCACACAAATGAGTCACTAATCTCATTTAATGCATATGCCACCTTAACCCCCAAGTCACCAACCTTCTAAAAGCTTCTCGCGAAATTACGAGAACGCCCCTCCTATCCGTGAAAACACGGAAAAACTTTAGACTGTATAAATCCAATAATCGGATACTAGAAACTGGCTTAAACCAAAGCCGGCTTGTAAAAACTATCCGGATGTCGTACGTGCGTAAACACACGTATGCGTCCGAACCCTTGTCGTAAAACCATACGACCTTTATATCGTTTCTCCTGGAGTAGGGAAACTCTCTGTGTGGGACTCTAAAGACTCGACTACTACGCTGGCAGTGGGTTTAACCATAGACCGCAAGAGGCACTAGCTGTACGTAACGGTCCCCAGGTAGATGTCGATAAGAAGGCCGATGAGGAAACCCATCCGAACTCCTACTGAGTCTGATGTGACAATCTCCGTATAGTCCGGTCTGTTCGTCTAAGACTATCGCATATCGGGCCTAGGGGGCGGCAAGCATCAGTCCTCTAAAAGCGGTTTAAGTCGTGTTGGAGCGTAGCCCATTACACCCTGAGAAACTACTGGAACCTACCAGCAAATCTCGCTTGCCCTGGCCAGGGACTTTGCGTAATGGCTCTCTGACACAGCGCGATATCAACTCCCAATACCGGGAGAGACGAGTCCTGTCTAACTGCCACTGCCTCTAAGTGCTCGGGACTGCACCCAACTGCTACCTGTTTGCACGACTCCTTTGAGCCGTGGTAGGGTAGCAATCTAAGAACAGTGGGACACACTCGAGGTGAAGTAGCAGTATCAAGTCTGCGGACTATGCTGTACTCATGTCACCTGGGAACTGTTAACTGACGACTGGTATAAAACCAACCTACAGTTCCTTGCGAGTCCTGTCCGGTGTACCCGTAACCTAACGAGCACATGCATACTATCTCCAGTACGACGTACTGACGGCTGTGGGACAGACCATCTCCTCAACTGGGATGAGAAGCGTACACATTATTCTACTCCGGAGTATCGATGCCCTGTCTCGATAATCCTACGACTAGGGACCTGAATAAGGATGTGCTTGTAGACTACCCAGCCCCCACTAGTGTGACTGCCATCACAACCCTGGTAGTCAAGCAAGATCCTAAGAGCTCTATCAATACGTATACTCACATATTAAGATAGAAAAAACTAAGTAGCATACTACTATGTTTAGCAAGACTGTTATATACATGTGAATATCCCAAGCTTCCATTAAGTAATATACAAACTAGTATATACAATAATGGCCTCTAGGGCATATACACTAACAATAGACACACTCCTCCAAATTTCCATTTAGAAAAGCGGTCTTTATGTCCATCTGCCAAATCTCATAATCGTGGAAGGCAGCAATGGAAAGAAGGATCCGAATGGATTTGAGCATAGCCACTGAAGAAAAGGTTTCGTCATAGTCCAAATCAGGTCTTTGACGAAAACCCATTACAACAAGTCTAGCCTTATAGGTCTCAACCTGTCCATCTACACCAATCTTCCTTTTGAAGATCCATTTGCAGCCTACGGGTTTTACCCCTTCTGGAGCAACGTCCAAAGTCCATACTTTGTTGATGTACATGGACTCCATTTCGGTCCGCATTGCATCCAGCCATTTTATCGAGTCAGTTGTAACATTTCAAAAAAATAAAATATTATTTTTGGGAATTTTTATAATTTAATATTATTTTATTGAATATTTTAATATTTCGGTGTAATTAAATACCGATAAATAGGAAAAATTTTGGAAAAATTATGGAAAGTTCTAAAATAGGGTAAATTATGGAATAATGCCATTTTAAAGTTTTTATGATTAGTTTGACACTAATTTAGTGTTAATCACGATTAAAAATCGCTAATTGGATTTTTGGCATTTTTGTGCAAAACATGCACATATCATTTTGCTCTACACTTATGCATTTCTACCATATCACTTTGGGTTTACTATTTGAGTGAGAAGGATTTAGAGGGAAAAGAAAAAGAAAAGAAAAGGAAAAGGGAATAAAGAAATAGGTATGGTGAGAGAGAGAATAGGTGAGGGTGTTTGACTTGACCATTCTCTTCATTTCTTCCTCTCATTTCCTCTCTCCCTCTTCCCCTTCTCCTGCTGCTGCTGCCTCTTCCCCCTTCCTCCATCTCCAAGCCACAAAAAATCACATCCAAAAACACTTCAAAACCCCACTCCCATTTCACAAAAAAGGTGCACAAGCCCCTTAGCAACCCTATGGACCAAGAAAGTTGGTGTTTTGGTGCTGTAGGAGGATTCATGAGTGTCTATTGAGGTAATCCCTTCACAATTAGTGTAGTATTTCTTGTGATTTAGTATCTTTTAAAGTTTAGTATCGATTTGGCGAAGTTTAGCTACATTTGGAGTTTTCTAGAGAGGGTTAGGGTTAATTTGAGTTGTGGCTGTGCAATTGGACGTTAAATGTGACCTTAGACCCAATATTGTCTAAAACCCTGACCTAACAAAACCTGAAACACAAAATACGGAATTACGGAACTTTTCATGTCGGTTTGTGACGACTTTGAGGGTGCAGGGAAATCTGGAGTGAACCGGCACCCAAACGAGAGAAACAAACAACTCCAGGGACCCATTTGAGACCATGTGAGACCACCCTGACCATACGAGACCCCAACTCCATGGGAAAACTGAGGAGGCCGGTTTTGGCAAGGGAGTGGCCGGCCATGGGGTGTGGGAATGGGTGTAGGTTGCTTCAGTAGGTCATATACACCCTATATTTCATCCCAGTATTGTTTGTGCACCTAGTTTGGACCTGAACTAAAATCTGGGGCATGTTTTCTTGGTTTCTGCCTTTTATTTAGTGTTGTTTATGAATTCATGTTTTGATATTTGGTATTTTATTTGATCGCTTGACGTTTGTACGTCTATATCAGGTGTTATTTGGTGGTTTTGGAAGAGTAGTCCATAGGTTTTAACCTATAGGCTTTTAAGCGTATCGTTTTGGTTTTCGTGTGTCGTTTCGTCTTCGAATTTGATTTTAACGCGATACGATACGTTATATGTGTAGGTACCTTCACGTGGGTTTCATACGATGAAAAAGATGAAGGCGACATCGACACCGACATACAAGAAGCAAGGTGAGTAGATTTATATCTACGGGGAGAAGTCGGGTGGATGGCGTATAGCACCCCCGCAGTTCGTGGTGATGTATACGAATACGTATACACACATATATTGATTATATATTGTATGAGTTTATTGATGATAAAGCTAGATTCTAGGTGTTCTTGGATTGGTTTAGAGTTAGTTGTGAAACCCTAGAGTAGTGGTTGCACTCACACACACGCACACACATACTTGCATACATTCTTTCTTTTACCTGTGCGTATATGAGGATGTGTATATTTACACATGGGTATGGGACTATGTGTTCATATACTGGATTTGAGGATAGTACTTGGGATTTGAGATGAGTCGATGAGATTGGGCTTGAGGACATGAGATCGGTGATGTGATTTGGTTCGTATTTGAGATACGACATGATGTTTTAGCGGGTCCTTTGACGTAGTGTTTCATACACCTGCATGCATACATAGATGGTATCAATATTGTACTAGACGTAGGTCATTATCCCGGATCATGACATTTGATAAAGAAGATACCAAATGAATAGTGTGATTGATGTGACTTTGACCCGTACCCAGATTTGGGAAGCCGTACGACGGATTTACGTACGAGCTATATACTGATGATAAATCCACACTCTTGACTTGAGGATATCATATTAAAGATATTGTATCGACTGTTATACTTTGAGGTGGGATCACCGACTAATATATATATATATATATATATATATCTGTGTGTGTGTGTGTATGTGTGTGTGTGTGTGTCGACTCAGATGTTAGGCGGTTCCCTTACCTTTTGTTTAGCCTGTTAGCTCAGCCCTACAGTTAGTGTAGTTGTTAGACTAGATTTGATTCCTACCTATTTCAAAACTAACGAATCGTGGGTATTTTAAAAGACAGGCCAAGAGATTCTACGAATATTTCAAAGACGCATCTTTTCTTAAAAACACCGTAGCCCTTATTTTCAAAACACCACGATTCGTATTATTTCAAAAGGCACTACTGTATGACTTATAATTAGGTTAAAAGCAGATTAGTTATCATTGTGTTTATTATTCAGCTCCCACACATTATTGTTGTTCGCTCCGCATCGCATATTTATATTGTGATTTCATATACTACAATTGATGTCATGCTGTTAGGACACCAGCACCATTACCGATGATTCGTATGTTCCATGTACACTTACTTGCCGGCTCACACACATCATCATCGGTAATTGCCATGTCACTTACACTTTAGGAAATCCTATTACATTGACATAGCTTGTTAGCTAATAACTTCGACATGATATTAGTGTAATTGCCTTATATGCCAGTTTAGACATTGCAGTTACTACTTGCTACTTCATGCATATTGTTATTCATTGTTATGTCGCATTCATGAATTATTATGCCTATATTCACTATTTACATGCTATTGATGATTTGGATTCGGATTCTTATGAGATTTCCTGGATTTGGGGGAAAACAGCAAAAACATTTATAAACTTCTTTTCTCTCTCTTCTTAAATGAAAAGTGCGGTTTTCCCATGATGTATGAGTCGTCCACCATGAGTTTGTTGATGGATTTCGAGACCCGATTCGAGGAGTTGGATGAACCGTTTTGGGTACATGGTGGGCCCGGCGCGGTTCCCCAGGGCGAGAAGGTCGCAGAGGATGGCGTTGAGCCTGGCAGGGGAGTACTACCGACCGGTGATTTTATCCGATGCGTCGGATATCTGGAGGATACCGTCGTGGTCTTGAGATTGATGGTAGGGGCCGGTCTGGACTGACGGCGCCCTAGATAATGATATTGAGACACTGAGATTTTTGAGATATTGAGGTACCGAGCCTGAGACATTGAGATTGAGATTTGTGTTTTGTGTCGATGCTAAACACAGTTTATACTGATTTCATTTATGATACCTCGCTTTAAAAATACAGTAATCTCACTAAGTTATGGAAGCAGTTTCTTCAGTACATGTATTCTGTTTTCATGCATTCATACCTCATCCATATGATATATTGCTATCTGAGGCACTAACACGAGCACTTGGTATTACTGTTGTTTAGAGGTATACCCTAGCCATTGTTATAGGCTGCTGGTTATATATTTGAGGATATATATTGATCGTATGACCTAGTATTGCGTCATACATGCGATTTCTGTTCATAGATGTTTTCTATTCATGAGTTGGCAACTCACCCCCGTTGTGCCACAGTTTCTTGCAGGTTTTTCCGTACATGTTTCATTACGGCTTTGCTGGCACTACTTCAATTTCCGGGTGATTTGCTAGTAGGTTGGTTCACTTGTATCGTGACCATCAGTATATTTGGTATATTATTATTCAGTTGTATCTAGAAGTTCCGTCAACCAAACATGTATTTATTTCAGATAGAGACCAGTGATGTTTATTCTTCGACCTTAGAGTCGCGCTTTGTATTTCTGTGGATTTCATGTTGTTTTGATTTTCTTTTTCTGTTGTGATCTTGGCTTTTCGGCACTGTATATTATATTGCTTGTGTGGTTATGACCGTCGATTGACGAAGAGCTAGTTCCCGCTTGGGGATGCCTTTATTCATTATATATGCTTTATCAGGTTTTGTACCCGTTTGGGGTCAGTTTTTACAAAGGAAACTCTGCCGAAATTTTTAGAAAAGACTTGTAATTTTAAAATGCATATTTCGGCGTATGTTGCAAACTATTTGATTTAAAATGGTTTTTCCTTCACTCTACTACTTTTCTTGGTTTGGATTTCTGAGTTTTTGGCTTACTTAGATTACGTACGCCTCGAGACGTTCGTAATTTAAGTGTCGTTCATGTTCCGTACTTTTCGGGTCGTGACAAAGTTGGTATCAAAGCGTTAGGTTTTACCTTCGGAGCGTAGGATGACCCTTGGTTGATGGAGTAGGTAGCTTGAGTAGAGTGACGTACCGTACGTATGTTCCGCGGCATATTTACGATACGCTACTCTGTTGGAGATAGTGCCCTCAGAGTCGATTATTGGATCACAGGCACGTGATTGCAATGATTGAGGGAGGACCTATCCCGGTAGAACAGTCTTACTCGAGATGATAGTATGCTATCTGGTTTACCTTTATCATCGTGTACTGCTTCAGGTGACCTTACATGTCACTATTACACGTTGATAGAGCCCATAGGATTCTTGCTTGACGGCCAGCAGTATGAGGGCGATCATATAAGTGAGAGCTGGAGTTACAAGCACATCCTTTAAAGGTCCCTAGTCGTGGGAGTTTCGAGACAGGGCATCGATTCTCCAGAGTAGACTAGTGTATACAGTCGAGACCCAGACGAGGGGCGGTGGCCGGTCTCACAAGCCACTGGTGTCTGTTGGTTCACCTAAGATGTATACAGGTGCTCATTGGGTTATGAGTACACCGGACAGGACTCGCCGGGAACATGCTAGTTGGTCTTATACCTGACGTCAGATAGCAGTTCCCAGGTGACATGTGTACAGGTTAGTTCATCGACCTGGGGATCGTCATTTGTCTCGTGTGAGTTCCCACTGTGCTTTGATTACTACCCTACCACGGCTCAAAGGAGTCGTGCAAACAGGTTTTAGTTGGGTACAGTCCCGAGCCACATGGAGGCAGTGAGCGGATCTTCGGGGGTTTCGTCTCTCCCGGTATTGGGGGTGAGGTCGCGCTGTGTCTAGGAGAGCCATTACACGAAGTCCTTGGCCAAGGCAGGAGATTTACTGGTAAGTATTCCAGTAGTATCTCAGGGTGTTCTGGGCTACACTCCGACACGACTTGTACCGCTTTTGGGGGTCTGACTTTTACCAACCCCCTAGGCCCAACATGCGATGCTCATAGACGAACGGACCGGACTGTACGGATATTGTCACTGACAGGCTCAGTAGGGTGTCAGGATGAGTTCGCTCATCGACGTCCCTTTTGGTCAATAGCTGGTGGCCCGTTACGTATTGGCTTATACCTCTGACGTGCTAGTGGTTAAATCCACAGCCATAGTATTGACGAGTCTTTAGAGTCCACCACACTTTCAGTTACTCAAGCTTTCGGGCGAAACGCTGTAGAGGCCGTATGGAGATATGGCAGGGTCCGATCAGATACGTGCGGTATTGCACGGATCAGGATCGGACGGTTTGTACTAGAGGCCGTATAGATATATGGCAGGGTTCGATCAGATACGTGCGGTATTGTACGGATCAGGATCGGACGGATATTACTAGCCGGCTTTGGTTTAAGCCGGATCCTAGTATAGTACAGTGTAGTTTTGTCTCATTGCATTTGTATCCGGACGGAATACAGATGCGGGTGTGTATGCACAGTATCGGGGTTTTCCTGTAATTTATTACGGGACCAGTTTTCTGGAGTTGCCAGTTTGCATTCCGTTCCAGCCGGTTTTCGTTTGTTCTTTCCCGGCCGGACTTTTCCGATGGAGGGGGTTATTTGCAATTGTGCAAATAACATTTGTGGAGGGGGTTTCTTGCAATTGTATTAATTATGATAGCATCTTTTTGATACCATTCTCATCACTTGCTTTTGTTGATAAGAAAGGATTTGAAGTTGATTTGAGTTTTGGTTATGATGATGTTTTTGGATGTGGTCACCACTTGTGCTCCTACCATCACCTCCCTTCATGCTTCATATTCTTTCCTCCACCATTTCTAAGAGGATAAGTTTTTTCTCATACTTGAGAGAAGAAGAAGAGAGGATCATTTTCAAGAGGGAAAATTTGTTCATCTCATTTCATGCTAGAAAAATGCAAGCACCATTTTTGTTATCTTGATTCCTCCATCATCTTCAAAGGCAACAAACCCTAAATGAGACATAAGCTCTACACTACCTTTCTACAGCAAATCTTGGACGCGTCGACTCGCCAGCTTCGTGCCCGAGTTGCCTCGGTATTGAGGTGGGAGCCCGTAAAAGATGCAGGCGATGTGGTGCCCTTCCGGCGAAGAGGCGACAACGAGGAGATGACGGACGAAGCATCCGCGGGAGATCGGAGTGGAGACGAAGACCGAAGGACTCGGATTATTCGGTATATCTCTAACCCATCTTGTAGTTAGCTAGGACAAGTTTAATGGCCCGATCCGGGGTTTAGTGCGCGGTGGTGCCGGTTTGCTAAGTTCGCAAAATTAAAGTTTATCACCGCTTCCGCATTTGGCCGTCGGATTGACGGCCGGGGCGCCGCCGTGCACTTACAGTGGTATCAGAGACTCCCCATTAACTTCGTCTAGCTTTGTTTGATGTGTTTTGCATTTCCGATCGACCAAAATTCCAAAATCTACAATTTAGTTTACATCAGTTTTCTGTTGAAACTTTTTGGTCTCTAAAAATTTTTCAGGTTGTCTCAGAATGATGTGCAGGGAGTTCTAAGAACACTGGAAAAATTCGACAACATGATCACTCAGTAAGAGCGCGGATCCGCGGCCATTAACCTTTATTAGGCCGCGGATCCGCCGCAGTAATGATGGATCATCTCATCGTTTTTTTGCAATGGGCTTCTGGGCTAATTTTAGGGGTTTTGGAATATTAAAAATTGGGCCCAATATTTCTGTGAGTGCTACAGTATTGTTTGGGGGCCCACTTGATAATTTCTGATCGATCGGATATTTTAAACACATTATTTCACAGTATTTACATTATATCTGCGACCGTGAATGTCACTCGATCGGTAATTCCTTTCTAACTGCTATAGCCCGGTTAGACGGATTTGCGAACGTGACTTTCACGTTGATGTTCTGTGTTTTGCTGTGATGTTGCGGATCGGTCGTGGGGATAGCCTGGATGCAATGCTAGTACAGTGTTGTTGTATTATGTACATTTGATATTGCGGGGCGAGCGTCCGACATGTGGACTGCCGTCACTGCCTGTTTGTATTATTCTTTTGGGGCACGACCTGGTTGCGGTCGATGTACCCGTTGTATATATATTTTACTTTCTGTACTAGGATTGCCCCGCGGAGGGGTGCACGGATAGCCGGGTTCTAGAGGGCAACGGGCCCGCATCTCAGGGCATTGAGACGGAGGGGGCTTCGCCCTAGAATTGGTGGGCTATTCGCCGCACTCGTAGGGGGTACAGGTTGACCCAGGAGGGGTGCCCAAGTTACCGGATTCCGTGAAGTGCTGGGTGGTCGATTCACGGTGCTGAAGGGGGCTGCCTCGCTTCAGGTTTTGGCGGGTGACTTGCCGCGCCCGTAAGGGTCTAGGATTTCATTGCACAGGCTATCCACACGACCAGGGGAACGTCGGGTTTCAGTAGTGGCTCTGTGAAACCCGGGGATCCCAGATATCTGTATTGTTCTGTGATGCTGTACATTTCTGTGATGTTGCATTTTATTCACGCCTTGAGCGAAATACTATATATTGGTATATATATTAGTAGATGTTGTATATGTTTTTCATCCGCGCTAGTCCAGTCCCCGCTCTGCCGTTAGTTAGCTAACCTAACGGGTGATGACGGGACCCAGTGGCGAATGCGGATGGCATATACGTACGTCAGTATATTTTCGTTCTTTGTGGTGTGATCAATTGATGGGACTGCATTGATTCGGATCAATGCAAGTTAAAACAAACCTATTCTGATGTTGTTGGAACACTTTTCAAAAAGCTGTTATTGCAAGGACGTTCACTTTTGTTTTGCATCGTGGTATTCATTTGGAATATCCTGCTCCTCAGTCGACGAGGCAAGGGCCGAGATCCCTTCACCGGGAGTGACCCCTTGGACAGAAGTTTGCGTCAGGGCATTAACTTCACTATAGCCGATTACTTTTGCTTTGCACAGTGATATTCGGTTATGAATATCCAGCACCCCATTCTACGGGGAAAGAGCCGAGATCCCTTCACCGGGAGTGACCTCTTTAGTAAAGGTTTTCGTCACTATATTTTCTAAAAAGCTATCCGTTCCTTCAACGATATCAAGTTCATTACGTTAAAGGTTTTCGCCAGAAACCATTCGTAGCCCTCCGTCGTTTCATATGGGTAGTCAATAGTATTCAAGCTGTGTTTGTTGGCCAAAGTCAAGGCACAGTGTTTGGTAGCTGTTGGTTATTCATATGCAGCATAGATAGATGCGTTGGTTTGGAACAGTCGTACTGCCTTGTTGGCCAAAGTCAAGGGTAGGTACGGGTGGATTCAAAACAACCTGGAGAATGACGGGTAGAACTTGACATGTGACTTATGATTTGTTGGCCAAAGTCAAGGTCATAAGAGCATGGGGTAAAAATCACATCGGGAGTTTCAAAAGAGCTGAAACTTGCCAGGTATGCGCATACCTTCTGGAGTGTGATACCGTGAGCGGTTTCCGTCACGTTATCATGCGATGAGAGTTGGATCCCGATTCCCACTGATGAGTTAGTTTACTCCTCGGGTGACCCCGACTAATTCTTCTTTCAGGTTTGGAGGAGAATTTGAGGTACAGTGGGAGGTTTCCTGATTAGATAAATTGGTAACCATTCTGATCTAGGTTAAAGTGCACGCTGAGTGTTTCTTTTCTCTCTCTCTCTGGCAGCGACCATTGACCCGACCCTAAGACTACGACTCAGAGACCAAGTTGACCGAACCTTCTTAACACTGGCTTTTGGATTGTCAGAGTTGCAGACCTCATTGCCACTCCTACTTTTACCCTTTTCTCCAGGACACCCCGTATTACTACGAACGTCCACTTCCATTGGACAAAACCATCGTATGGTTAGATACGAACTCGAAGGGATTCGAGGATGGTTTCCGGTTCTGGAGAAAACAGATAGGATTATTCAGTTGTCTTTTCCCTTTTACCTTTTCTCAAGTTGTGAGTACTCCTTGGTTTAGGAGATAGTACACCTATTATGCAAATTGGATAGTCTTCTTCCAAACCTTAGGCTGGTGCCGACCGGTAGGGAATGAAGAAAACCAATTAGCCTAAACGGTGTGCAGAAGGTATTAAGATTAAGACAAAGCAAGGGATTAGTAAGAGGGCAAAGTAAATTGCGACTGATATTCACAACCAAACCAAATATTTCTTCGCCAATCCTAAATCACCTTTGTATTTCTCCAGGACACTCCGTATCACTACGAAGATCCACAGTTTATTGGATACTCCATCGTATGGTTATATACGAACTCGAAAGGAACTTGTTCCAGTTCGGGGATGGAATCTGGTCCAGGAGAAATAGGAATAAGGTTTATTCGGTTGTCTTTTATCTTCACCTTCTCTCGCATTGCGAGTGCTCCTAGGACTAGGACAGTACACCCATTATGCTTATTGGATAGTCTTCTTCCAAACCATGGGCTGGTGCCGAACGGTAGGGAAGGAAGAAAACCATTTGGCCTAAGGGGTGTGCAGAAGGTAATGACCAAAGACATATAAAGGGATTTGGAGAGGTGGCAAAGAATTATACGGTTATAGTTGTGAATCTGGATAATGGTAGAGGCATTACTAAGAATACCAGGATACCCCATCGAAACATTTCAATGTTTCAGTTCAACTATGTACTGTTAAAAGAAAACTGATTTCCCGATTGGACACTTGCTCCAGGGTATGTATTTACCAGGTTTGATTCTCACATCTGTATGGTTTTACAGATGATGAGTGGGAGTAAGTTATTGGGAATTGGGTGATCAACTTCATTATATCGGGATTCGTTGTAATCGGTGATATTTGAGGAGATCACCTGGGCTGTTTGCCGGTCGGCAAATATTTGGTTTTGAATATCCGCTGTTGTGCACCAATTTCAAATTGATATATCTGTGCGTCTATTTGAATAGAGTGAGATATACCTTTTGATATTATGTCGATGACATTTACCTATATCAGTGGATGGTTAGGTAAGGAGCATTAAACAGCGGTGTAATTCTTCTTGACCATAAGTACAGTTTTCAACCTACGACACACAGTGAAAGAGTTGTAAGACTCAGCGGACTTATACCGAGTATTGTATGTTGTCCAGTGTCCATTGGGACAGAGGGGTTGGTCCTCATACTATATTCTGTTTACTTTTAACTTCTCTAGTTCTTAGACATGTGTTTCGTAGAAACACAGGGTCTAAGTTTTGAGGAGTTATAGGTATTTGAATAGAGTATAGAACCAAGTGTAGCAAGTATCGGGATTCTTCAAAGTGATCGAAGATGTAGATACTTGTGTATGGTATTCAGTTGATAGTAATGATAAAGAGAAATTGCTTCTCTTTCAGGTTACTCATAATTGGAAGCATTCCTAAGTTGAGTAACGCTGATCGGCCTCTCTCCATTTAGTTAACATGCACTGGAGAAAGCTGCATGATTTGAATCTGGTTCAATTAAATCAGTGCCTCTGGTTCTATATTGGATATAGTACAGTTCATATCTTAACATTGTTAAGGTACGAGGAGTTGTCTGGCTTATGATTAAAACCAGACTCTGGATAACTCAAGGCACGTTTCTGTAATGGCTGTTTGTGGGTTGACCCAGGCTATGACGAGGGTTGACTTTCTACCATCTGGGAGATCAAAAGTAATATTGTTCTAGACTCGCCACAATTTTAATAAAAATGGATTTTTCAGAAAACAGTAGTGGGAGTATGGTAGAACTGGAAGTGATTCCAGAACCGCAAACGATTACTGAAGATTTGATAAGGAACCTAAAGATTCAATCTGTTTTGACATTCCATTGGCCACTCCGCAGATAAGGTGGGTAACTTCAGGCACCCGAGAGGTACTCCGGTAGCCTCAAGGACGGTGACAGGGAAGTTCTTGTTTACCCACACTTGCCATTGCTGTTGTTCCAGGCTGCGAGACCCGGTGGGAGGATGAGTATAGCGTCGTTCTAAACTAGCTTTAGAAGTGCACATCTATATGACTCTGCCAGAGGGTTGTCGTAGTCAGTGGGAGCAGCGGAAGCATTGGTGGACATCAGGCTTATGTCTATTTATAGACTAAAGCAGAAATAGCGGAGTTAGATCATCTGTTTCTGATGTGACAGTCATAGGTTTGACGTCATCAGAATAGGGGATGGATCTGTTGAGAAGGTAGTAGGGTGTGATATCCGGGTTATGGATGACATACACAAAGTAGGAAGTGATATTCCTATACTACGATCGGTTATACTTTGGTCGTCACACAGTGGTTTCTCCACAAGGGACTTGGACACAATATCAGACATATTGGTTACTAGATCTATGGTTTTAGATCTAGATTTTGGTGGTTTCCCAATCAGGGTACTTTGACAGCATTCTAAGAGTATTTAGAATGAACGACTCCTGGCACGGTAGTGTACCTGCAGGTAATGGAGTCACCCTCTCTAAAGGTGTCTTATAGACTAAAGTAGAGAAGGATGTGCATGATTGGCAGATCACTTGCTTAGGCAATTGAGTCAATCATGAGATGTCAAGTACCACACCAGATGTTGTTCTTGCACTAGATGCAATAAGTTAACATTGATCCAATCCTGGAGAAACAGTCGGAAGCAGTTTTAGAACATAAGTGGATGTTCTAGGGATATGATAACGACAGCCTCGTTTGGGAGACAGTTATCATTCCAGGCTTCCAAGGTGACATGGACGACAAGGAGGTTGTCAGAGTTATAGTTTTCCTTCTGACGAGGGGCAGTATTTTGGACAGGTGGTCCAAGGAAATACTGAGAGAGGCATGGCGCAGGATACTGATTAAGTTCAGTTGACGATACAGTCTAAGAAGTTTAGATTTGGAGTTCATTTATGAGCTCGGTCCCATCAGACATCTAGACATTCTAAGACAGGTATTGCTCATTTCGGGAGATGGTTTTCTCCGCGAACTTGAGATATAGAGAGACATAGAAAGAAACATCCAGGCGGATCCACTCACTGAGGCTATTCCTCGATCGCAAGAGTTTCGCAAACAGGCTTTGTGAGACTGACTAGTAGAGGAGTTGGGTGTTCGGTATCACACGGGCTGTGAGTATGCGACATCGCAATAATTAGCCTTGAGTGCAAGTGGGAGATTGTTGGAGATAGTGCCCTCAGAGTCGATTATTGGATCACAGGCACGTGATTGCAATGATTGAGGGAGGACCTATCCCGGTAGGACAGTCTTACTCGAGATGATAGTATGCTATCTGGTTTACCTTTATCATCGTGTACTGCTTCAGGTGACCTTACATGTCACTATTACACGTTGATAGAGCCCATAGGATTCTTGCTTGACGGCCAGCAGTATGAGGGCGATCATATAAGTGAGAGCTGGAGTCTACAAGCACATCCTTAAAAGGTCCCTAGTCGTGGGAGTTTCGAGACAGGGCATCGATTCTCCAGAGTAGACTAGTGTATACAGTCGAGACCCCGACGAGGGGCGGTGGCCGGTCTCACAAGCCACTGGTGTCTGTTGGTTCACCTAAGATGTATACAGGTGCTCATTGGGTTATGAGTACACCGGACAGGACTCGCCGG
Organism: Agapanthus africanus; assembly: GCA_030015575.1. Taxonomy (NCBI): domain Eukaryota; kingdom Viridiplantae; phylum Streptophyta; class Magnoliopsida; order Asparagales; family Amaryllidaceae; genus Agapanthus; species Agapanthus africanus. The sequence goes on from JASDDO010000029.1 coordinate 64,973,732, forward strand.
GAACATGCTAGTTGGTCTTATACCTGACGTCAGATAGCAGTTCCCAGGTGACATGTGTACAGGTTAGTTCATCGACCTGGGGATCGTCATTTGTCTCGTGTGAGTTCCCACTGTGCTTTGATTACTACCCTACCACGGCTCAAAGGAGTCGTGCAAACAGGTTTTAGTTGGGTACAGTCCCGAGCCACATGGAGGCAGTGAGCGGATCTTCGGGGGTTTCGTCTCTCCCGGTATTGGGGGTGAGGTCGCGCTGTGTCTAGGAGAGCCATTACACGAAGTCCTTGGCCAAGGCAGGAGATTTACTGGTAAGTATTCCAGTAGTATCGCAGGGTGTTTTGGGCTACACTCCGACACGACTTGTACCGCTTTTGGGGGTCTGACTTTTACCAACCCCATAGGCCCGACATGCGATGCTCATAGACGAACGGACCGGACTGTACGGATATTGTCACTGACAGGCTCAGTAGGGTGTCAGGATGAGTTCGCTCATCGACGTCCCTTTTGGTCAATAGCTGGTGGCCCGTTACGTATTGGCTTATACCTCTGACGTGCTAGTGGTTAAATCCACAGCCATAGTATTGACGAGTCTTTAGAGTCCACCACACTTTCAGTTACTCAAGCTTTCGGACGAAACGCTGTAGAGGCCGTATGGAGATATGGCAGGGTCCGATCAGATACGTGCGGTATTGCACGGATCAGGATCGGACGGTTTGTACTAGAGGCCGTATAGATATATGGCAGGGTTCGATCAGATACGTGAGGTATTGTACGGATCAGGATCGGATGGATATTACTAGCCGGCTTTGGTTTAAGCCGGATCCTAGTATGGTACAGTGTAGTTTTGTCTCATTGCATTTGTATCCGGACGTAATACAGATGCGGGTGTGTATGCACAGTATCGTGGTTTTCCTGTAATTTATTACGGGACCAGTTTTCTGGAGTTGCCAGTTTGCATTCCGTTCCGTCCGGTTTTCGTTTGTTCTTTTCCGGCCGGACTTTTCCGATGGAGGGGGTTATTTGCAATTGTGCAAATAACATTTGTGGAGGGGGTTTCTTGCAATTGTATTAATTATGATAGCATCTTTTTGATACCATTCTCATCACTTACTTTTGTTGATAAGAAAGGATTTGAAGTTGATTTGAGTTTTGGTTATGATGATGTTTTTGGATGTGGTCACCACTTGTGCTCCTACCATCACCTCCCTTCATGCTTCATATTCTTTCCTCCACCATTTCTAAGAGGTTAAGTTTTTTCTCATACTTGAGAGAAGAAGAAGAGAGGATCATTTTCAAGAGGGAAAATTTGTTCATCTCATTTCATGCTAGAAAAATGCAAGCACCATTTTTCTTATCTTGATTCCTCCATCATCTTCAAAGGCAACAAACCCCAAATGAGACATAAGCTCTACACTACCTTTCTACAGCAAATCTTGGACGCGTCGACTCGCCAGCTTCGCGCCCGAGTTGCCTCGGTATTGAGGTGGGAGCCCGTAAAAGATGCAGGCGATGTGGTGCCCTTCCGGCGAAGAGGCGACAACGAGGAGATGACGGAAGAAGCATCCGCGGGAGATCGGAGTGGAGACGAAGACCGAAGGACTCGGATCATTCGGTATATCTCTAACCCATCTTGTAGTTAGCTAGGACAAGTTTAATGGCCCGATCCGGGGTTTAGTGCGCGGTGGTGCCGGTTTGCTAAGTTCGCAAAATTAAAGTTTATCACCGCTTCCGCATTTGGCCGTCGGATTGACGGCCGGGGCGCCGCCGTGCACTTACATACTCCACTTAAGAAGCCTTAGGATGTACATTTCCTTGCACAGTATTATATTCATTCCTGATCTAGCCTCATCGGTACCAGTTTATGGTTTTGCTGCCATGATTACGGGCAGGGAGAGCTACGGCTAGAGTTGCGGTCAGCACGAGCTCGTCACGAACGAGGACTGACCAGGGCGTAATTCCGGCGACACATGATTGCGGAGATGTGTCTTTTATTTGTGTTTTCGCGTCACGAGCGTTTGATGGATCGCTTTTACGAGATTTCTCGGATGTGCTGATCGGCACCAGAGGATTGAGCTACGGACAGAGGCCAGCCAGATTTTGATGACCGTTGATGTATTGTGTATTCATGATGATTGAGGCACTGTTCAGCGTGCAGACAAGTGAGCCAGTTATTGCTGCGAACGACGAGATATCGCCCCATATGTTGGAGCTATTGCAGTACGAGTTGTAATAAGATATGATAGAGGTCGCTAGTCACCGAGGATGAATGACTAGGACATGTATTTCGTTCGCTACCCCGATGCGAGGTCATCAGATAGATTGATTCCAGCTAGTGACGACTTCACGCGGATACGTTGAGAGTCGATAGAGGCGATCGAATGTCAGAAACCTATTATTCCAAGTTTAAAGTATTCAGGAAGACATGCAGGCAATTCTATGGACCCTCTAGAAGAATGAAACCCTAACTCGACATAATGACTGTGTGAAAGCCTTTGAAACATAGGGTTTGCGGCCGTTCCACTGCGCCATTAGTGAGGCTTGGGTTTGCCCTTCTACGGCTGGACCACCGATGCTGTGGTATGTACTCGATACTATTAAACTGTGCCCAAGATGTTAAGCTCTTGTGGGATTATGAGGTTTTGATAAATCGATCGGATGGTTCGACATCTTCCGGATATCATGTGATGGGATACACTGCTTGGGAGACTCCAGATACGAGTATAGCCGTTGGAGCACAGTCCATGCAGCCACGAAGAGATGAGTCCGAAGCAGTCGACATTTGAGAAAAGTGGAGTAAGAGATTTGTTGGATATGGTGCCCTCAGAGTCAATTATTGGATCACAGGCACGTGATTGCAATGATTGAGGGAGGACCTATCTCGGTAGGACAGTCTTACTCAAGATGATAGTATGCTATCTGGTTTATCTTTATCATCGTGTACTGCTTTAGGTGACCTGACAGGTCGCTATTGCACGTTGATAGAGCCCCTAGGATTCTTGCTTGACTGCCAGCAGTATGAGGGCGATCATATACGTAGGAGCTGGTAGTCTATAAGCACAACCTTAAAAGGTCCCTAGTCGTGGGAGTTTCGAGATAGGGCATTGATATTCCAGAGTAGACTAGTGTATACAGTCGAGACCCCGACGAGGGGCGGTGGCCGGTCTCACAAGCCACTGGTGTCAGTTGGTTCACCTAAGATGTATACAAGTGCTCATTGGGTTATGAGTACACCGGACAGGACTCGCCGGAAACATGCTAGTTGGTTTTATACCTGACGTCAGATAGCAGTTCCCTGGTGACATGTGTACAGGTTAGTTCATCGACCTGAGGATCGTCATTTGTCTCGTGTGAGTTTCCACTGTACTTTGATTACTACCCTACCACGCTCAAAGGAGACATGCAAACAGGCTTTAGTTGGGTACAGTCCTGAGCCACATGGAGGCAGTGAGCGAATCTGCAGGGGTTTGTCTCTCCCGGTATTGGGGGTGAGGTCGCGCTGTGTCTAGGAGAGCCATTACACGAAGTCTTTGGCCAAGGAAGGAGATTTACTGGTAGGTATTCCAGTAGTATCTCAGGGTATTCTGGGCTGCACTCCGACACGACTTGTACCGCTTTTGGGGGTCTGACTTTTACCAACCCCTAGGCCCGCCATGCGATGCTCATAGACGAACGGACCAGACTGTACGGATATTGTCACTGACAGGCTCAGTAGGGTGTCAGGATGAGTTCGTTCACAGATGTCCCTTTTGGTCAATAGCTGGTGGCCCGTCATGTATGGCTAATACCTCTGACGTGCTAGTGGTTAAATCTACAGCCATTGTATTGACGAGTCTTTAGAGTCCCCCACAGAACAGTTGCTCAAGTTTCGAGCGAAACGCTGTAGAGGCCGTATGGAGATATGGCAGGGTTCGATCAGATACGTGCGGTATTGCACGGATCATGATCGGATGGATAATACTAGCGGGCTTTAGTTTAAGCCGGATCCTAGTATTGTACAGTGTAGGTTTTGTCTCATTGCATTTGTATTCGGTCGGAATACAAATGCGGATATGTATATACAGTAGCGGGGTTTTCCTGTAATTTATTACGGGATCAGTTTTTGGAGTTGCCAGTTTGCTTTCCGTTTCGGCCATTTTCATTTGTATCTTTCATTGGCCGAAGTTTGGTGGAGGTGGGCTTATTTGCATTTATGCAAATAAGCATTTTGGAGGGTGGTCTTTGCATATTATTACTTCATGATGGTTGCACCCTCATTTGACTTCATTTGACTTCTTCTTCTTTTCATCATGGCTTGACTTTTGGAGCCATCATAGTTGTTGATGATAAGGTTGTTGGAGTGTTGGTTTTGGAGTAATCATGGTTGTTGATTTGGTTGTTGGAGTGAGGTTCTTTGATTGAGATCATTGCCTATTATCATGACCCTTTCTCTCTCTTGCATTATTCCTCCACCATCTCTTGGATTTTTTCCCACACTCATTCTCCTCTTGTAGAGGCCGGCCACTAAGAGGGAGGGTTTGTCCCAATTTGGAGTGGGGGTTTTTCATCTCTTTATGCTTGGAAAAATCCCCAAGTTCATCTAAAAATGCTATCACTTCATTACCTCCACCAATACATGGCAACTTCGACCCCCGAGACATATATAGTCACTACACTATTCTACAGCAAACCTTGGGCACGTCGACTCGCCAGCTTCGTGCCCGAGTTGCCTCGGTCCAGAGGTGGGAGCCCGTAAAAGAAGCCGGCGACGTGGTGCCCTTCCGGCGAGGAGGTGGAGACCGGACATTCCGCGGGAGATCGGGACGACGACGAGAAGACCGAAGGACACGGATCGCTCGGTATATCTCTCTACCCCCTTCTCTTGTTAGCTAGGACTAGATTAATGGCACTGATCGTACGCTTTTGGCGTGTCGGATGTTCAAAGTTCTAAAGTTTAACAGCGATCAGGACGGTGTCGTTTCGCAGCTAGCCGGTTGAGCACGGGTCGATCCACAGGGAGATGGTTGTATGTCCGTTCGAGTTTTAGACGAGTCAATAAAGATTATTTATATGTTTGTTCAGACTAACCTATGTGTATTATATGCAAGTATAAAGTTGTTTAGAAAAGGATAAGAAATTGTAAGCTAAAGAAATCCGTACTCAAAACCTTTGAGCCGAGTCTTGACCAATTGAAGCTAAAGCAATCGGTAACAAGGTGGATTAGGGGATTTAAGCATGGTATTCGTGGAATCCGGCTTATTTACCCTTGTCCTTCCGTTCTTGTCTCTTGCTTTCGCCTCCGGCCAAACCGAACGCAACCGGTCACAGTTAGGAATCACCGTTACCTTGGTAGGGTAGGGTGCCTAACGGAGCGCTTGCGTATCGTTTGGGCGGAGTTCAATGGAAAATAACGGGAAAAGGAAATGAGCAAAGAAATATTAACTTACAATATCGTATTTATTCTTAACAACAATAATTACAACCATTCACAAAACGAACAAAAAAGAGAGAACAAAAAGAACAAAGAAAAGAAAAGATTACAAGTAAGTAAGGGCATGGAATTTAAAGTGCAAGGTAATAAATTGCAAGTAATAAAAGACAAGAATGAAAAATGCAAGAAAAAGAAACTAGGAACCATGGAACAAGTTACACACCATGGGTTTAATAACCCAAACTTAAACTTGCAAGCTCAATTAAGAGATTGCAAGATCAAGATAGAGCTAAAAACCCAAGGGAAAATGAAGCACAAATTCCATATGAAGATACAGCCTTTGAGATCAATAACCAACCCTTAAATTTTCAAGCTCAATGAAGAGGTTGAAAGATCAAGAGAAAGTAAGGATCTCAAGGGGAAGCTAACAAAAGAATGATACAAACACCCTCATCTTCATTTCATCATCCACTCAAAAAGCTCTCACTACAATTTTCATGGAGGAAAGAATGAAGAAGAAGAAGAAACTAAACTAAACTACACTAAAGAGAGAATGGAAATCAAGACATGTAGGAGGCTTGGCTTGGAACAAAACCGGGGTATTTATAGGCTGGAAACAGAAAACCTAGGGCAACATTCTGACAGTATATGAAATTCCAAAACTGCCCCTGAAATTTGACCAAGTGAGGAGCCTATACGGCCGCGGAACCGCGGCCTAAGCGTGCTTATGCCGCGGAACCGCGGCCGTTTAGAGGAGTTAGGCCATGAAATTTGGTGGTTTTCCCTAGTTTTTAGTACTCTTCAGTGTGGTATATGACTTTTTCTCAGAAACTCTTCCCATTTTTTCCAGAATTTTAGTAGATCAAAAGGTGATATGATGTGGATCTTTTGCCAAGATTTCCTCGAGCTCCACGTAGATATGTTGGATCTTGTGTTGACATTGAGCTTTGTGCACGAAAATGACATCGATTTGCCATTTTGTCCCTTAAACCGGTGTGTGGCAACATACGGATAGAGAGCGGAGACCCGTGTTTTATCTGTGTTGGCAGTAATCCGGAATTTGACGTACTTTTCCATGAATTTCACTGTTCAGAGCCGAGAACCTGTATTCTGCAAATATGTAGCAAACACTGATCAAAAGAACCTGCCTATAAACAAACGAGCGTAAGAATGGGCGGTATAAAATGCAATATTCTGGTATGAACAAATACCCCCAAACTTAACTTTTGCTCGTCCCGAGCAAAACCAATTATTCACAAAAATAAAATCCTAACCGCACTTTCGCAGGGAACGCGATTGCACTGAGCATGTGCAACAAGCCGTTAAACCTCTAGGTGTCCCTAGTAGGAGGAGTGTTGTCTCCTGAGGGTTTTCAGCGGATACTACCTACAAAATCCGGTCAAGCTAGTTTTGCAAAATTGCTATGATTCAAACCCTAAAGTTTTGTTTCAGAAAATAACAATTCTATGATCCTAAGTCTAGACTATCGAACCCTTATTTTTCACACCTTGCTTCTTATTTAACTTAAGATTTTATATGTCTTTACGTGCAGTGCAAATGGTGTCGTTAAGTTCCAGAAGGGTCGAATAAAGTCTTCATGTCATACAATAAAGCCCAGATAAAATTTTTAAAAGGATTACATAAGTTTTATAAAGAGTTAAGCATTTTTCAAGTTTCGTTTTCCAGTAAAGTTTCAACTTCAGAATTTCTATCTTCCCTAACAGGAAACTAGGTCTTATTTTTCACTCCACCTTTTTCTTGTTTTCATTTCATACACACCTCTGTGAACGTGCAATAGTCTTTATCATATAATAAAACCTTCATATCTCCGCTAAAAATATTTTTTTATAAAAACCTGTCTTTTGTCAAGATTATTCTCACACAAAGAACCGTTAGGAATTTTAACTCGGAGAGAACACTTGCTTGACTTTGTTTTAATCTGGACTTTCTAGGCTTCTTAATGAGCTTTGGGCCAATGCACCCAAACCAGTTGGCTTTAGGGCATTAGGCGTAGAGACACCCCAGTGGACTTAATTACTCAAGTTACCTAGACCCAAAAACAAAAGACAATTTAGCGTGAAAATCATGATTATTCAATGCGAACGGAGATATAACCAGCAGTTCAGTTATTTTTTTGGATAAAAGACGTGTTTTAGTGGGTTAGGTGTGTAATCATTCCAATCAAGTTTCAGATGGGTTATTCTTCAGACTTAGTTCCAATTAAGGCATCAATGACATTCCTTCATATTCACTTCACTTCATAAACTATTCTTGATATTACTTATTTCAGAACAAACCTATTTGATCCTCAGAAAATCATTTATCCATTTAAAAGTTTTTAGACATAATAGACTTGTCATCTAATTTCCAAAACTCACGACACGTGTAGTATGATGTAAAGACGTATATCAGCTATAGTTAACTTCAAAGGAGAGTTATCTTTCAAGTTTTCAAAATCTAAAAATAAGATTTAGTTATTCTTATCTTATCAAACAAAACCGTCGAAATGTTGAATCAGAGTTCTCCCACTGGCTAACCTGACAAAAAGTTTTTATGTTTTTTAGAAAATTTTCTGATTTTTATGGATTTTTAAATAGGTATGCAAATGCAAAATATACAAATGAATGCGAAGGAAGAAAGCTTACCGAGCACACCCCCAAACTTAAACTTGACAGTGCCCTCACTGTCAGGCTACACCAAAAGGGTCAAAATTGTCGGCTCTCTCCAAAAGAAAATTTTATACAAAACAAAAAGAAAACCAAAAAAAGATATATACAAAAAAGGGTTACCCCCAAAGTTAAGTGAAACAGTGTTTCCACTGTTTAAGCGGTGAGGTTCAGGATTAGGGGGAAAGAAAACAGTTTCAAACTATACAAGGCCTTACACAGACCAAAAGTTAATACCAACTATTCAAAGATTTTATCGTTATAAAGCGACGGTTGGTGAAAGAATGGAGTGTAGAGAAAAGAAATAAGGAACACGCGAGACCGTGTGGGGATAGAAGTGGCGTCCGGCCTCGGTGGAAGAGAAGAATGGCAGATGGGAGAAAGAAGTGGAATACGAACTTGAGGATGGAAATGGAGCGAATAAATTAGCACAATTCGTGATGACCGATGTGTAAAAAGTGATTGTGCCAATCTATTAACCCGTCAAGAAATGGGGTCAAATCCCTCAAGATTCGTGAGAAACCATAGGTACGCCGAACCTGGTAAACCAGACACTGGAAGTGAAAATGATACGGTTTCTTCCAATGTCGGAACAATGGAAAGGATGGAGGTAGGTGATTGAGGAAGGTTATCGGTTAAAGGTTCAGGAGGGTGTACACAGTCAATGAAAGGAACAGGATGAATTGGAAAATCCGACTCATCAATTAAAACTGGTTCATCCTCAACAATATCCTCAATAGTCTCCTCAAAGTTAAGCACATCCATGCGTTTATCCTCAAAATCCAAACGCATATGGGGTTCGGGAAAAAAATTTAATGACTCGGGATGATGAATTGGAGAGCAAAACTCAGCTAAATCTACGGGTTCATCATCCAAAATATTCCCATCGTCAATATCCTCAATCAAGTGAAAATCTATATTCTCAGACACCTCAACAAAAGCCTAGATATCAATCAATTCAGGTTCTAAAATGGAGGTGTAGAGGTCAAAAGGGTTGGGTGCAGTTTCACTCGAAAGGGACCCTTCACAATCGGGCAAATCAAACACTACAAAGTCGCACAACTCATTAATCATTCTATCTTCAATTGATAAATCATTTGGGACACTTGATAGACTTTCAAAACAGGAGTTGTGGGATTCAATTTGGTATGGGTAGGTTTGATTTGGAAGGGTGTACAACTCACTCTCTCCACTCAAATTCTCAACCTGTCCTACCGCCTCTTCATACATTGGAAAATTTGGAGCTAGTTGAAAACTAGCTAGCAGGTCACTAGGTTGTATGAGGGCAGCCATGGACGCATTCAAATCCATCATCTGTTGGTACGATGCTACCCTAAAGTCTTCCAAAGACTGTTCCAGACTAGACATGGGTTGTGAAGGGGTTTCAGTAAAAGATTCAAAGTTGTGTGGATACTGAAAACTCCCAAATGGCGGTTCAGAAGCAATGTCTAGGGAAGGTGCAAAAGTTGGGTGGGACTGGTAGGAATTGAATGGCTGGACAGGAACAGGATCAACATTTGGATAAGAAGGTGAATGGAATTGTTGATCCCAAGAATCTGTAGTGGTGAAAGGAGTGAAAGATCGGCTATGAGATTGCTCAATACGTTCAGCGATGGATAAAGGACGACTTGCAAAAGGGGTATCAACATAAGCGGGTACGGGAGGTTGAAAAGGTTGATACAAAGTGGAATGCGGAGGGCAAGTGTTTATCCAAGACGCGTCTATGCGATCTTTCAATGACATTTTGGGCATGGAGGGGTTGTTCGATGTTCGGCCAAAGCAAGAACCGTAAGAAGTTATGTCTGGTTGTGGGTACCAAAGTTCGGCAAGAGTTTTGCGAGGTGGGGTACCCATGATATGAAGAGAGAAAAGGAGGGGAAGAAGAATGTGATTTTTTTTAAGTTATTAACAAAAGAAAGAAATATGAACACAAAAAGAATCTAGACAAAAACAATCACGACACAAAAATACCACACACCTAATCGTTCTAGGGTTCACCTAGGTCAACTAGACCTGCTCCAGAACTTGATTGTCGAAGTAAAACTATGTCAAGAAACGGGCTCAAGATACAGTGATCACGAGGCCAGGTAAGTGCAGAGATAAGGGGAGGTTTTCCGACGCTTTTGCGAAGGTCCTTAATTAAATAACCCTTTCTCTTTTGGCGGTTTCGCCGTTAACACTTTCCTAGACACCCCGTAAACAATATACCGTTAAGCGAGCTTCTAAACACAGTTAACTTCTCCTAGTGAGCGCAAAGTCCTTAAGGCTTAAAGTCTAGTTTCTTTTAAAGTTTGTGCGGGTAAACGTTATGCTCAAGTTCGTGATTTGTGGGCAACGGAAAAGGTGATGAAATCCTTTACCGTATGTTGTGGGGTTCGCTTGCCCTTAAGTCCGTATTAATGTATGCAATGCGCAATTCAAAAAATTCTATAAAGAATCAAACAATCGTTTTTTAGTTTAAGCACGGCACTACAACAAATACGGGTTAGTCAATTCTTTTAGTGTTTGCTAGCGAACTTGCAAAGAATCCTGCAAAGAATAGTATATTGGATGCGTCGGATTTGAGAAGAAGGTGTTAGTAAAGTACGTACCGTTAAGATTTTGGGTTAGGAAACCCCCGTTGAATCAAATCCGGTAAGCTTGAAAAGTTCGCTTGCGCGGGTCAAACTACCCGGATCTTTGGCACAGTACTTTGCAAACACCTTAGCCTTGAACGTACACTTTGCTCCCTACAATCGCCGTTTCCAAATCCGCAAAAATCTACAGACTTGCTCCCAAAAATTATCAAAAAAATAACAAAAAGATTTTTTTTTTATAAATATATACAAAAATAATATTAACCCGAATAACAAGAAAGAAAATACGCTACCGTCTCCCCGGCAACGGCGCCATTTGATCGCACGCTTTTGGCATGTCGGATGTTCAAGTTCTAAAGTTTAATCGCGATCAGGACGGTGTCGCTTCGCAGCTAGCCGGTTGAGCACGGGTCGATCCACAGGGAGATGGTTGTATGTCCGTTCGAGTTTTAGACGAGTCAATAAAGAATATGTATATGTTTGTTCAGACTAACCTATGTGTATTATATGCAAGTATAAAGTTGTTAAGAAAAAGATAAGAAATTGTAAGCTAAAGAAATCCGTACTCAAAACCTTTGAGCCGAGTCTTGACCAATTGAAGCTAGAGCAATCGGTAACAACGTGGATTAGGGGATTTAAGCACGGTATTCGTGCAATCCGGCGTATTTACCCTTGTCCTTCCGTTCTTGTCTCTTGCTTTCGCCTCCGGCCAAACCGAACGAAACCGGTCGCAGTTAGGAATCACCGTTACTTTGGTAGGGTAGGGTGCCTAACGGAGCGCTTGCGTATCGTTTGGGCGGAGTTCAATGGAAAATAACGGGAAAAGGAAATGAGCAAAGAAATATTAACTTACAATATCGTATTTATTCTTAACAACAATAATTACAACCATTCACAAAACGAACAAAAAAGAGAGAACAAAAAGAACAAAGAAAAGAAAAGATTACAAGTAAGGGCATGGAATTTAAAGTGCAAGGTAATAAATTGCAAGTAATAAAAGACAAGAATGAAAAATGCAAGAAAAAGAAACTAGGAACCATGGAACAAGTTACACACCATGGGTTTAATAACCCAAACTTAAACTTGCAAGCTCAATTAAGAGGTTGCAAGATCAAGAGAGAGCTAAAAACCCAAGGGAAAATGAAGCACAAATTCCATATGAAGATACAACCCTTGAGATCAATAACCAACCCTTAAATTTTCAAGCTCAATGAAGAGGTTGAAAGATCAAGAGAAAGCAAGGATCTCAAGGGGAAGCTAACAAAAGAATGACACAAACACCCTCATCTTCATTTCATCATCCACTCAAAAAGCTCTCACTACAATTTTCATGGAGGAAAGAATGAAGAAGAAGAAGAAACTAAACTAAACTACACTAAAGAGAGAATGGAAATCAAGACATGAAGGAGGCTTGGCTTAGAACAAAACCGGGGTATTTATAGGCTGGAAACAGAGAACCTAGGGCAACATTCTGACAGTATATGAAATTCCAAAACTGCCCCTGAAATTTGACCAAGTGAGGAGCCTATACGGCCGCGGAACCGCGGCCTAAGCGTGCTTATGCCGCGGAACCGCGGCCGTTTAGAGGAGTTAGGCCATGAAATTTGGTGGTTTTCCCTAGTTTTTAGTACTCTTCAGTGTGGTATATGACTTTTTCTCAGAAACTCTTCCCATTTCTTCCAGAATTTCAGTAGATCAAAAGGTGATGTGATGTGGATCTTTTGCCAAGATTTCCTCGAGCTCCGCGTAGATATGTTGGATCTTGTGTTGACATTGAGCTTTGTGCACGAAAAAGACATCGATTTGCCATTTTGTCCCTTAAACCGGTGTGTGGCAACTTACGGATAGAGAGCGGAGACCCGTGTTTTATCTGTGTTGGCAGTAATCCGGAATTTGACGTACTTTTCCATGAATTTCACTGTTCAGAGCCGAGAACCTGTATTCTGCAAATATGTAGCAAACACTGATCAAAAGCACCTGCCTATAAACAAACGAGCGTAAGAATGGGCGGTATAAAATGCAATATTCTGGTATGAACAGGCACGATCCGGGATTTTAGTGTGCGGTGGTGCCGGTTCAAAAATTTAAAGTAAAGCATCGCTTCCGCATTTTGGTCTCGGAAAGACGGCCGGGGCGCCGCCGTGCACTTACACTGGTATCAGAGCCAGGCCATTACTCTTTTCTAGCTTGCTCTAGTATGTTTAAAGTTTCGATCGAACAAAATTCCAAAAACCGCGTTTTCATGTGCATCAGTTTCTGTCGAAATTTTTTTAGCTCCAAAATTTTTTCAGGTTGTTGCAGAATGATGTGCAGGGAATTCTAAGCATTCTGTGAAATTTTAGTTGCATGATCCCACTTTTCCACCGCGGAACCGCGGCCAAACCCATGCTTCGGCCGCGGTTCCGCCGCAATCTTGACTGTTCATGGCCCCAAAATTTTACAGAGAGCTCCTGAGTGTAAAATAGGGTTTTTGGAATGTTATTTTTTGGGCCCAGATTTCTTTGAGTGCCACAGTAGTGCTTGTGGCCCATTTGGTAAATTTGATCGATTGAAAATTTTAAACACATTAGTTCACAGTATTTAAATTATATCTGCGACCGTGAATATCACTTGATCAGTAAATCCTGACTAACTGCTATAGCCCGATTAGACGGATTTCCGAACGTGACATTCACGTTGATGTTCTGTGATTGTGCTGTGATGTTGCAGATTGGTCGTGGGGGATAGCCTGGATGCAATGCTAGTACAGTTTTTTGTTGTATTATGTACATTTGTTTTTGCGGGGCGAGCGTCCGACATGTGGACTGCCGTCACTGCCAGTCTGTATATTATTCTTTTGGGGCATGACCAGGTTGCGGTCGATGTACCCGTTATATGTATATTTTACTTTCTGTACTAGGATTGCCCCGCGGAGGGGTGCACGGATGGCCGGGTTCTAGTGGGCAACGAGCCCGCATCTCATGGCATTGAGACGGAGGGGGCTTCACTTTAGAATTGGCGGGCTATTCACCGCACTCGTAGGGGGTACAGGTTGACCCAGGAGGGGTGCCCAAGTTACCGGATTCCGTGAAGTGCTGGGTGGTCCATTCACGTTGCTGAAGGGGGTTGCCTCGCTTTAGATTTTTACGGGTAACTTGCCGCGCCCGTAGGGGTCTAGGATTTCATTACACAGGCTATCCACACGACCAGGAGAACGTCGGGTTTCAGTAGCGGCTCTGTGAAACCCGGGGATCCCAGATATCTGTATTGTTCTGTGATGCTCTATATTTCTGTGATGTTGCATTTTATCACGCCTTGAGCGAAAATTATATATTATATATATACTAGTAGATGTTGTATATGTTTTGCATCCGCGCCAGTCCAGTCCCCGCTCTGTCGTTAGTTAACTAACCTAACGGGTAATGACGGGACCTAGTGGCTAATGTGGATGGCATATACGTACGTCATTATTTTCGTTCTTTATTGGTGTGATCAATTGATGGGACTGTGTTGATTCGGATCAATGCAAGTTAAACAAACCTAATCTGATGTTGTTGGAACACTTTTCAAAAAGCTGTTATTGCAAGGACGTTCACTTTTGTTTTGCACAGTGGTATTCTGTTGGAATATCCTGCTCCTCAGTCGACGAGGCAAGGGCCGAGATCACTTCACCGAGAATGACCCCTTGGATAAAAGTTTGCATCAGGGCAATAACTTCACTATAGCCGATTACTTTTGCTTTGCATCGTGGTATTCAGTTGGAATATCCTGCACCTCATTCTACGGGGAAAGAGCCGAGATCCTTTCACCGGGAGTGACCTCTTTAGCAATGGTTTTCGTCACTATATTTTTAAAAGCTATCCGGTTCCTTCAACGATATCAAGTTCATTACGTTAAAGGTTTTTCGCCAGAAGCCATTCGTAGCCCTCCGTCATTTCATATAGGTAGTCAATAGTATTCAAGCTGTGTTTGTTGGCCAAAGTCAAGGCACAGTGTTTGGTAGCTATTGGGTATTCATATGAAGCATAGATAGATGTGTTGATTTGGGAAAGTCGTACTACCTTGTTGGTCAAAGTCAAGGGTATGTACGGGTGGGTTCAAATTAACCTGGAGAATGACGGGTAGAACTTGACATGTGACTTATGATTTGTTGGCCAAAGTCAAGCTCATAAGAGCATGGGGCAAAAATCACATCGGGAGTTTCAAAATAAACTGAAACTTGCCAGATATGCGCATACCTTCTGGAGTATGATAGCGTGAGCGGATTCCGTCATGTTATCATGCGATGATAGTTGCATCCCGATTCCTACTGATGAGTTGGTTTACTCCTCGGGTGATCCCGACTAATTCTTCTTTCAGGTTTGGAGGAGAATTTGACGGTACAGTGGGAGGTTTCAAGATTAGATAAATTGGTAACCATTCTGATCTAGGTTAGAGTGCACGCTGAGTGTTTCTTTTCTATCCCTCTTTGGCAGCGACCATTGACCCGACCCTAGACTATGACTCAGAGACCAAGTTGACCGAAGCTTCTTATAAGACTGGCTTTTGGATTGTCAGAGTTGCACACCTCATTGCCACTCCTACTTTTACCCTTTTCTCCAGGACACCCCGTATTACTACGAACGTCCACTTCTATTGAACAAAACCATCGTATGGTTATATACGAACTCGAAGGAATTTATTCGAGGATGGTTTCCGGTTCTGGAGAAAACGGATAGGATTATTTAGTTGTCTTTTCCTTTTACCATCTCTCAAGTTGTGAGTACTCCTTGGTTTAGGAGATAGTACACTTATTACGCAAATTGGATAGTCTTCTTCCAAACCATAGGCAGGTGCTGACCGGTAGGGAATGAAGAAAACCAATTAGCCTAATGATGGTGTACAGAAGGTATTATGTAAAGACAAAGAAAGGGATTAGAAGGAGACCAAAGTAAATTGCAACTTCTATTCACGACCAAACCAAGTATTTCATTACCACTCCCACTTCACCTTTGTATTTCTCCAGAATACTCCGTATCACTACGAAGATCCACAGTTTAATGGATATTCTATCGTATGGTTATATACGAACTCGAAAGGAACTTGTTCCAGTTCGGGGATGGATTCTGGTTCAGGAGAAATAGGAATAAGGTTTATTCAGTTGTCTTTTATCTTCACCTTCTCTCGCATTGCGAGTGGTCCTAGGATTAGGACAGTACACCCATTATGCTTATTGGATAGTCTTCTTCCAAACCATAGGCTGGTGCCGAACGGTAGGGAAGGAAGAAAACCATTTGGCCTAAAGGGGTGTACAGATGGTAATGACTAAAGTCATATGAAGGGATTAGGAGAGATGGCAAAGAATTATACGGTTACAGTTGTGAATCTGGATAATGGAAGAGGCATTACTAGGAATACCAGGATACCCCATCGAAACATTTCAATATTTCAGTTTCACTGTGTACTGTTAAAAGAAAACTGATTTCCCAATTAGACACTTGCTCCAGGGTATGTATTTACCAAGTTTGATTCTCACATCTGTATGGTTTTACAGATGATGAGTGAGAGTAAGTTATTGGGAATTGGGTGATCATCCTCATTATATCGGGATTCGTTGTAATCGGTGATATTTGAGGAATTCACCTGGGTTGTTTGCCGGACGGAAAATATTTGGTTTTGAATATCCGCTGTTATGCACCAATTTCAAATTGATATATCTGTACGTCTATTTTTATAGAGTGAGATGTACCTTTTTGAAATTATGTCTATGACATTTACCTATATCAGTTGATGGTTAGGTAAGGAGTATTAAACAACGGTGTAATTGTTCTTAACCATAAGTACAGTTTTCAACCTACGACACGCAGGGATTGAGTTATTAGACTCAAGGGACTTATACAGAGTATTGTATGTTGTCCAGCGTCCATGAGGACAAAGAGGTTGGTTCTCGTACTATATTCGGTTTACTTATGACTTCTCTAGTTTTTAGACAGGTGTTTCATAGAAACACAGGGTCCGAATTTTGAGAAGTTATAAGTATAAGATTAAAGTAGAGAACCAGGTGTTGCAAGTATCAGGATTTTTCAAGGTGATCGAAGATGTAGATACTTGAGTGTGGTATTCAGTTGATAGTAATGATTAAGAGAACTTGCTTCTCTTTCATGTTACTCATAATTAGAAGCATTCCTAAGTTGAGTAACGCTGATCGGCCTCCTTCCATTTAGTTGACATGCACTGGAGACAGCTGCATGATTTGAATCTGGTTCAATTAAATCAGTGCCTCTGTTTTTATATTGGATATAGAACAGTTCATATCTTAACGATGTTAAGGTACGGGGAGTTGTCCGGCCTATGCTTAAAACCAGACTCTGGATAACTCAAGGCATGTTTCTGTAATGGTTGTTTGTTGGTTGACCCAGGCTATGACGAGGGTTGACTTTCTACCATCTGGAAGATCAATAGTGATATTGTTCTAGACTCGCCACAGTTTTAATAAAAATGGATTTTTTCAGAAAACAGTAGTGGGAGTATGGTAGAACTGGAAGTGATTCCAGAACCATAAACGATTACTGAAGATTTGATAGGAACCTAAAGATTCAATCTGGTTTGACATCCCATTGGCCACTCCGCAGATAAGGTGGGTAACTTCAGGCACCCGAGAGGTACTCCGGTAGCCTCAAGGACAGTGACAGGGAAGTTCTTGTTTACCCAGACTTTCCATTGCCGTTGTTCCAGACCGTAAGACCCGGCAGGAGGATGAGTATAGCGTCGTTCTAAACTAGCTTTAGAAGTGTATGTCTATATGACTCTGCCAGAGGGTTGTCGTGGTCAGTGGGAGCAGCGGAAGCATTGGTGGACAAGTGGCTTATGTCTATTTATAGACTAAAGCAGATGTAGCGGAGATAGATCATCTATTTCTGACATGACAGTCATAGGTTTGACTTCATCAGAATAGGGGATGGATCTGTTAAGAAGGTAGTGGGTGTGATGTCCTGGTATTTGGATGACATACACAGAGTAGGAAGTGATATTCTTATACTACTATCGGTTATACTTTGGTCGTCACACAGTGGTTTCTCCACATAAGGATATAGATATTATATCGGACATTCTGGTTACTAGATCTATGGTTTTAGATCTAAATTTGGGTAGTTTCCCAATCAGGGTACTTGACAGCATTCTATAGGTATTTAGAATGGACGACTCTATGCACGGTAGTGTACCTTCAGGTGATGGAGTCACCATCTCTAAAGGTGTCTTACAGACTAAAGGAGAGAGGGATGTGCATGATTGGCAGATCATTTGCTTAGGCAATTGAGTCAATCATGAGATGTCAAGTACCACACCAGATGTTGTTTTTGCGGTGGATGCAATAAGTTGATATTGATCCTATCCTGGAGAAACAATCGGAAGCAGTTCAAGAACATGAGTGGATGTTCTATGGATATGATAACAACAGCCTCATTCGGGAGACAGTTATCATTCCAGGCTTCCAAGGTGACCTGGACGACAGGGAGGTTGTCAGAGTTATAGTTTTCCTTCTGACGAGGGGCAGTATTTTGGACAGATGGTCCAGGTGGATACTGAGGGAAGGATGGCGCAGGATACTGATTGAGTTCAGTTAACGATATAGTCTAAGAAGTTTGGATTTGGAGTTCATTTATGAACTAGGTCCTATCGGACATCCAGACACATTCAAAGAGGTATTGCTCATTTCGGGAGATGGGTTTCTCCGCGAACTTGAGATATAGAGAGACATAGAAAGAAACTTCACAGCGGATCCACTCACTGAGGCCATTCCTCGAATGCAAAAGTTTCGCAAACGAGCTTTGTGAGACTGACTAGTAGGAGAGTTGGGTGTTCGGTATCACACGGGTTGTGAGTATGCGACATCGCAATAATTAGCCTTGAGAGCAAGTGGGAGATTGTTGGAGATAGTGCCCTTAGAGTCAATTATTGGATCACAGGCACATGATTGCAATGATTGATGGAGGACCTATTCCGGTAGGACAGTCTTACTCAAGATGATAGTATGTTATCTGGTTTATCTTTATCAACGTGTACTGCTTTAGGTGCCTGACAGGTCGCTATTGCACGTTGATAGAGCCCCTAGGATTCTTGCTTGACTGCAAGCAGTATGAGGGCGATCATATACATGGGAGCTGGTAGTCTATAAGCACATCCTTAAAAGGTCCCTAGTCGTGGGAATTTCGAGACAGGGCATCGATACTCCAGAGTAGACTAGTGTATACAGTCGAGACCCCGACGAGGGGCGGTGGCCGGTCTCACAAGCCACTGGTGTCAGTTGGTTCACCTAAGATGTATACAGGTGCTCATTGGGTTATGAGTACACCGGACAGGACTCGCCGGGAACATGCTAGTTGGTCTTATACCTGACGTCGGATAGCAGTTCCCTGGTGACATGTGTACAGGTTGGTTCATCGACCTGAGGATCGTCATTTGTCTCGTGTGAGTTCCCACTGTACTTTGATTACTACCCTACCACGCTCAAAGGAGACGTGCAAACAGGTTTTAGTTGGATACAGTCCCGAGCTACATGGAGGCAATGAGCGGATCTGCAGGGGTTCGTCTCTCCCGGTATTGCGGGTGAGGTCGTGTTGTGTCTAGGAGAGCCATCACATGAAGTCCTTGGCCAAGGCAGGAGACTTACTGGTAAGTATTCCAGTAGTATCTCAGGGTGTTCTGGGATGCACTCCGACACGACTTGTACCGCTTTTGGGGGTCTGACTTTTACCAACCCCCTAGGCCCGCCATGCGATGCTCATAGACGAACGGACCAGACTGTACGGATATTGTTACTGACAGGCTCAGTAGGGTGTCAGGATGAGTTCGCTCACAGACGTCCCTTTTGGTCAATAGCTGGTGGCCCGTCACGTATGGCTAATATCTCTGACGTGCTAGTGGTTAAATCCACAGCCATAGTATTGACAAGTCTTTAGAGTCCCCCACAGACCAGTTGCTCAAGTTTCGGGCGAAACGCTGTAGAGGCTGTATGGAGATATGGCAGGGTTCGATCAGATACGTGCGGTATTGCACGGATCATGATCGGACGGATAATACTAGCGGGCTTTGGTTTAAGCCGGATCCTAGTATTGTACAGTGTAGGTTTTGTCTCATTGCATTTGTATTCGGTCGGAATACAAATGCGGGTATGTATATACAATAGCGGGGTTTTCCTGTAATTTATTACGGGATCAGTTTTTGGAGTTGCCAATTTGCTTTCCGTTTCGGCCATTTTCTTTTGTATCTTTCATTGGCCGAAATTTGGTGGAGGAAGGCTTATTTGCATTTGTGCAAATAAGCATTTTGGAGGGTGGTCTTTGCATATTATTGCTTCATGATGGTTGCACCCTCATTTGACTTCATTTGACTTCTTCTTCTTTTCATCATGGCTTGACTTTTGGAGCCATCATGGATGTTGATGATAAGGTTGTTGGAGTGTTGGTTTTGGAGTAATCATGGTTGTTGATTTGGTTGTTGGAGTGAGGTTCTTTGATTGAGATCATTGCCTATTATCATGACCCTTTCTCTCTCTTGCATTATTCCTCCTCCTTCTCTTGAATTTTTTCCCACACTCATTCTCCTCTTGTAGAGGCCGGCCACTAAGAGGGAGGGGGCTGTCCCAATTTGGAGTGGGGGTTTTTCATCTCTTTATGCTTGGAAAAATCCCCAAGTTCATCTAAAAATGCTATCACTTCATTACCTCTACCAATACATGGCAACTTCAACCCTCGAGACATATATAGTCACTACACTATTCTACAGCAAACCTTGGGCACGTCGACTCGCCAGCTTCGTGCCCGAATTGCCTCGGTCCAGAGGTGGGAGCCCGTAAAAGAAGCCGGCGACGTGGTGCCCTTCCGGCGAGGAGGTGGAGACCGGACATTCCGCGGGAGATCAGGACGACGATGAGAAGACCGAAGGACACGGGTCGCTCGGTATATCTCTCTACCCCCTTCTCTTGTTAGCTAGGACTAGATTAATGGCACGATCTGGATTTTAGTGCACGGTGGTGCCGGTTCAAAAATTTAAAGTAAAGCATCGCTTCCGCATTTTGGCCTCGGAAAGACGGTCGGGGCGCCGCCGTGCACTTACAAGATTCGTACGAGGTCTTGATGAGATGACATTCCACTCCGCCGACATCAGAGATGTGATACGTGTACAGAGGCGTTATTTATGGATATATCTTCCAGCAGGAGTCGCGATGAGTATGCAGCCGTTCCGGAACAAGAAACAGATATAGTAAAGGACGATGACTTCCGGACAGTTCGGCAGAGGCGAGATTTGGGAGAGACCTTGACAGGACCTTTCTGGAATACTATACGAGAAGACTTGGACCCAGGAGCAGTCATATTGCGCACACCCAGCAGGCCAGAGTTCGGCATCGTCGACGAGATAGTTGGCCAGAGATCTGTAGAGGATGTGCCAGAGCGGGACTGTTTCCATCGTCATTCCATATTGGACCTTTGAGCCGAAGAGCTATGTACTTAGCAATCTGCAGTGAGGGACGAGAACCTAAGGGCACTAGACGACAGGCCATGATCAGAAGGCAAGTAGATATCTTGCTCTGCTAAGCATTGGATGCACCGACACCTTCTCAACTTCGAAGGAGGAACTATCGACGACAGTATTTATGATTTGTGATTTGGTGATTCGATTATCACGTATCCGTCACCTTGGATTTCGGTATTTTGGGCGATCTATTCGCATGATTGATTTTGATGATTGAGTTTCATGATATTTGTTTTGTGCAAAGTTATTGCACCTAATATCGTTTTGTGCCTTGGTTACACATGTTTATGACTTCATGGATTTCTTACCGTTGGGTTGATTTTGTGCACATGGTATGCACACGATTTGGCTTTTGCACTCGATATAGCTTATGTGTTCTTGTAGTGCATTGGTATGTGTTTTGTGCACACAGTTGCACACGTTTATGATTTTCTTTACACCTGGGTACACTCGGTGTTGCTGCTTACGTATTTGAGTTATTGTTTGGTATTTGTGCACAGGATGCACCGTATTTGTATTTCGTGCCCAGGATGCACCAGTTTTATATTTCGTGCGTTTATCGCACCAGATTTATATTTCGTGCCTTTGTTGCACCGGATTTATATTTTGTGCACTACGGTTGCACCTGACTTCGATTTGATGTCATTCGATGTGTTGATTTTGACTTCATGCCTAGGGCATGCATATTATTTAGCTTATGTTTTCGGCATGGTTTTCATGCACTTTTAGTGTTTTGATTAGATTTTATGCACACTGATGCACATGGTTGTGAGATTTGATACCACAGTATACCTGATTTGGATTTGAGATGTGTTGTAGACCGTCGATTTCGATATTGATACTCGATATTTATTTTGTGCACCTGCACCTGATTGGATTTTTGCGCATGATTCGGCGCTTGATATTGGATGTCATGATTTCGTGCATGATGGATGCACCTGATTTGGATTTTCGCGCATGTTGGGCGCATGTTATGAGATACGATTTTGGTGCACACCAGATGCACCAGATCGGGATTCTTCGTGCATATCAGATGCACCTGATATGGCTGTCAGGCACACCTGTTGCCCTTGATAGATGTTTCATGCACACCCGATGCACTTAGATGTTATTTCTGCGCGCATGTATGGCACATATATGGATTTTGATTTCCGTGCGCACCAGACGCACATAGTATATATATGCATATTTTGGGATTGATTTCTTATTGAGCAGTACGTTTTTATGATGATTGCTATGAGTTTTGTACTGAGCAGGACTAGTCAGATGACAGTGCCTGAATATATTTTGCATGCATTGATAGTTACCAAAGGGATTTTCAAAAGCGAGCTATAGTCTCAGTATTTATCTACGTGTCTGATATGGCACGAAACGTTTAAAACAAGAAAACCCTTCTAAATTGTTTCCAGAACGGCGGAACGTACACATTAAACAAAAGGTATATATGTATATAGTTATTTTCTTATGATAGACGTCCGCCACTGTTCAGTGTTATGCACATCGCACAGCGATTTAAAAAGATTTGGCATGCATTTACTTCAGCTATTTACATGTATAGTTCTGATATATATTATATTGATTTTACTTTGGATTTGACATTTGTGTCTTTACCATAACTCCGATGATTGCGGGATGCCTGACGGAGTTTTGATTTTGAGTTATCTGCTCATTATTCATGCGCGAGCATTGCGCTATGATGCGTTTTATGTATTGATGATTTCGGAGCCCCGACGACTTGGACCTTTTATTGAAATGTTTTAGAATTTGGGGGTTTAAATTTAAATTCGGGGACCGAATTTCTTTAAGGGTGGAAGATTGTAACATTTCAAAAAAATAAAATATTATTTTTGGGAATTTTTATAATTTAATATTATTTTATTGAATATTTTAATATTTCGGTGTAATTAAATACCGATAAATAGGAAAAAATTTGGAAAAATTATGGAAAATTCTAAAATATGGTAAATTATGGAGTTATTCCATTTTTAAGTTTTTATGATTAGTTTGACACTAATTTAGTGATAATCGCGATTAAGAATCGCTAATTGGATTTTTAGTATTTTTGTGCAAAACATGCACATATCATTTTGCTCTTCACTTGTGCATTTCTACCATATCACTTTGGGTTTACTATTTCAGTGAGAAGGATTTAGAGGGAAAAGAAAAAGAAAAGAAAAGAAAAGGAAAAGGGAATAAAGAAATAGGTATGGTGAGAGAGAGAGAGAGCAGGTGAGGGTGTTTGACTTGACCATTCTCTTCATTTCTTCCTCTCATTTCCTCTCTCCCTCTTCCTCTTCTCCTACTGCTACTGCCTCTTCCCCCTTCCTCCATCTCCAAGCCACAAAATAACACATCCAAAAACACTTCAAAACCCCACTCCCATTTCACAAAAAAGGTGCACAAGCCCCTTAGCAACCCTATGGACCAAGAAAGTTGGTGTTTTGGTGCTATAAGAGAATTCATGAGTGTCTATTGAGGTAATCCCTTCACAATTAGTGTAGTATTTCTTGTGCTTTAGTCTCTTTTAAAGTTTAGTATCGATTTGGCGAAGTTTAGCGACATTTGGAGTTTTCTAGAGAGGGTTAGGGTTAATTTGAGTTGTGGCTGTGTAATTGGACTTTAAATGTGACCTTAGACCCACTATTGTCTAAAACCCTGACCTAACAAAACCTGAAACACAAAATATAGAATTATGAAACTTTTCATGTCGGTTTGTGACGACTTTGAGGGTGCAGGGAAATCTGGAGTGAACCGGGACCCAAACGAGATAAACAAACAACTCCAGGGACCCATTTGAGACCATGTGAGACCACCCTGACCATACGAGACCCCAACTCCATGAGAAAACCGAGGAGGCCAGTTTTGGCAAGGGAGTGGCCGGCCATAGGATGTGGGAATGGGTGTAGGTTGCTTCAGTAGGTCATATACACCCTATACTTCATCCCAGTATTGTTTGTGCACCTAGTTTGGACCTGAACTAAAATCTGGGGCATGTTTTCTTATTTTCTGCCTTGTATTTAGTGTTGTTTATGAATTCAAGTTTTGATATTTGGTATTGTATTTGATCGCTTGACGTTTGTACGTCTATATCAGGTGTTATTTGGTGGTTTTGGAAGAGTAGTCTATAGGTTTTAACCTATAGGCTTTTAAGCGTATCGTTTTGGTTTTCGTGTGTCGTTTCGTCTTCGAATTTGATTTTAACGCGATACGATACGTTATATATGTAGGTACCTTCACGTGAGTTTCATTCGATGAAGAAGATGAAGGCGACATCGACACCGACACACAAGAAGCAAGGTGAGTAGATTTATATCTACGGGGAGAAGTCAGGTGGATGGCGTATAGCACCCCCGCAGTTCGTGGTGATGTATATGAATACGTATACACACATATATTGATTATATATTGTATGAGTTTATTGATGATAAAGCTAGATTCTAGGTGTTCTTGGATTGGTTTAGTGTTAGTTGTGAAACCCTAGAGTAGTGGTTGCACTCACACACACGCACACACATACTTGCATACATTCTTTCCTTTACCTGTGCGTATATGAGGATGTGTATATTTACACATGGGTATGGGACTATGTGTTCATATACTGGATTTGAGGATAGTACTTGGGATTTGAGATGAGTCGATGAGATTGGGCTTGAGGCCATGAGATCGGTGATGTGATTTGGTTCGTATTTGAGATACGACATGATGTTTTAGCGGGTCCTTTGACGTAGTGTTTCATACACCTGCATGCATACATAGATGGTATCAATATTGTACTAGACGTAGGTCATTATCCCGGATCATGACATTTGATAAAGAAGATACCAAATGAATAGTGTGATTGATGTGACTTTGACCCGTACCCAGATTTGGGAAGCCATACGACGGATTTACGTACGAGCTATATACTGATGATAGATCCACACTCTTGACTTGAGGATGTCATATTAAAGATATTGTATCGACTGTTATACTTTGAGGCGGGATCACCGACTAATATATATATATATATATCTATATATATATATATGTATCGACTTAGATGTTAGGCGGTTCCCTTACCTTTTGTTTAGCCGGTTAGCTCAGCCCTACAGTTAGTGTAGTTGTTAGACTAGATTCAATTCTTGCCTATTTCAAAACTAACGAATCGTGGGTATTTTAAAAGACAGGCCAAAGGATTCTACGAATATTTCAAAGGACCCATCTTTTCTTAAAAACACCGTAGCCCTTATTTTCAAAACACCACGATTCGTATTATTTCAAAAGGCACTACTGTATGACTTATAATTAGGTTAAAAGCAGATTAGTTATCATTGTGTTTATTATTCAGCTCCTGCACATTGTTGTTGTTCGCTCCGCATCGCATACTTATATTGTGATTTCATATACCATTATTGATGTCATGCTGTTAGGACACCAGCACCATTACCGATGATGCGTATGTTCCACGTACACTTACTTGCCGGCTCACACACATCATCATCGGTAATTACCATATCACGTACACTTTAGGAAATACTATTACATTGACATAGCTTGTTAGCTAATAACTTCGACATGATATTAGTGTACTTGCCTTATATGCCAGTTTAGACATTGCAGTTACTACTTGCTACTTCATGCATATTGTTATTCATTGTTATGCCGCATTCATGGATTATTATGCCTATATTCACTGTTTACATGCTATTGATGATTTGGATTCGGATTCTTATGAGATTTCCTGGATTTGGGGGAAAACCGCAAAAACATTTATAAACTTCTTTTCTCTCTCTTCTTAAATGAAAAGTGCGGTTTTCCCATGATGTATGAGTCGTCCACCATGAGTTTGCTGATGGATTTTGAGACCCGATTCGAAGAGTTGGATGAACCGTTTCGGGTACATGGTGGGCCCGGCGCGGTACCCCGGGGCGAGAAGGTCGTAGAGGATGGCGTTGAGCCTGGCAGGGGAGCACTACCGACCGGTGATTTTGCCCGACGCGTCGGATATCCGGAGGATACCGTCGTGGTCTTGAGATTGATGGTAGTGGCCGGTCTGGACTGACGGCGCCCTATATAGTGATATTAAGACACTGAAATATTGAGGTACCGAGCCTGAGACATTGAGATTGAGATTTATGTTTTGTGTCGATGCTAGACACTGTTTATACTGATTTCATTTATGATACCTCGCTTTAAAAATACAGTAATCTCACTAAGTTATGGAAGCAGTTTCTTCAGTACATGTATTCTGTTTTCATGCATTCATACCTCATCCATATGATATATTGCTATCTGAGGCACTGACACGAGCACTTGGTATTACTGTTGTTTAGAGGTATACCCTAGCCATTGTTATAGGCTGCTGGTTATATATTTGAGGATATATATTGATCGTATGACCTAGGATTGCGTCATAAATGCGATTTCTGTTCGTAGATGTTTTCTATTCACGAGTTGGCAACTCACCCCCGTTATGCAACAGTTTCTTGCAGGTTTTGCCGTACAGGTTTCATTACGGCTTTGCTGGCACTACTTCCATTTCCGGGTGATTTTCTAGCAGGTGGGTTCACTTGTATCGTGACCATCAGTATATTTGGTGTAGGGTTCCTAGGCACACCCATGAGGCTCTACAAGGGATCAACCATGCCGAAATCAAAATTTTCTATGTGCCAAAGAACCCTAAACTAGATCGTTACTAGAGGTAAGGCGAAACAAACAAGCAATCAAACTACTTTGCTACTTAATGAATGGAAATACAACCTTTGTTGATCCGGTCCTCCATATCTTTAGCTCCGTGATGTCGTCCCTCCGCTGCGATCATCGGATCCCAGACTCTATTATCGGTTTCATCCGAGAAATGGGAGGGCTAGGTCGATGACTTCGATGCCGAAGATGATCTACGTCGAGGCAACTCTAACTCAAGCTTCATCTTCACTTGGTCATGAAACTTGTGAAGATAACACACTCTACTACATGGCAAGTGGTAGAGGATGAAGAAATAGGATGTGGGTTCACTTTGGAATTGGATTTCTCACTTGGAATTTTTCAAGAATGCTTTCTTCTCTTCATGAAGAAGAAGAAGAAGATGAAGGAAAAATCAATTCTTGAAAAATAATAAATCAAGTGATGTTATCATAATGCAACCATGGGTAAGTTTAACTCATGTAGAGAATAAACTAGGGTTTAGGTAATGGTTAGGTTTTAGAATAAAAACAAAATGGTTTTGACCTTTTTCAAAGATGCTTGAAGTTTCTAGCAAATAAATAAGAAAGCCACCATTTTGTTTTCATTAAATAAATAAAGTATATAAAACCCTAATCATTTACCTAAACTTGGTTTAAAGCAAACACGCACCCAAGTTTGCATGTATCATCAAACATGATACAAACTAGTGCACAAAACTATATCATATATACAATGTGCACATCAAGTGAGAAAATCAATCTTAAGTGAACAAATACTAGTTAATGTAATGTAATATATCAAATATATAATTATACATTAAATCATTAAATCAACACTTGATTTAATGATCCGGTCATACTGCATATAACCGACTAATATCAAGTGTATCAATGTTTCGAATCAATCTTTGATTCGGTAACCCGGCTATATCTTATATAACCGTCCGATGATACAAATCGCGGGAATAGAATTCAGTATCACATACTGGTATTATTCTCGGTCCCGTACATATCTCATACGCGTTCCTATTTCGTTTCGCTTGAGCCAGGAAACCTCTGTATAGGACTCTAAAGACTCGTCAATACGCCGGTAGCAGGTGATGATCATATCAAACACCCACAAGCCGCAAGCGGTCTGCTAAACGTAATGGCCACCCGGGTATTGAGCGATCAGAAGATCAACGAGCAAGCCCGCTCACATTCCTATGAATCCAACCAGTAACACTTACCGTACAGTCCGGTCTGTTCGTCTGATATGTCGCATATCTCGCCTAGGGGTGGTAAACGTCAGACCCCAGTAGCTTGATAAGTCATGCCGATATAAGGTCCATAACAAGCGTGAAACTACTGATAACTCTTACCAGTATATCACAGCAACCCTGGCCAGGGATTTCTAGTTATGGCCAGTCGAGCATAGCGCAACATCAACCCCAATACCGGGAGAGACGAATCCCCCCTATCGCTCATTGCCTCCATGTGAATCGGGACTGTACCCAAAAACCACCTGTTTGCACGACTCAGTAGAGCCGTGGTAGGGTGGAAATCAAAGCATTGTAGGAGACACACAAGACTCTATGACGATCTCGGGTCAACAGACTAAGCTGTACCAGTGTCACCAGAGAACTGCCATCTGACGTAAGGTATAATACCATCTGGGAGTTCTCGGCGAGTCCGTTCAGTGTACCCAGTCTCCACTGAGCACCCGCATACCATCTCTGATGTCAAACACCAATGGATATGGGATCATCCATCGCCCATCACATGGGTCGAGAAGATATACGCTAGTCTACTCTTGAATATCGATGCCCCGTCTCGATATTCCCACGACTAGGAACATTGAAGGATGTACTCATTGACTACCCAGGCCCCACTAGTATGATCTACATCATAGTCCTGGAAGTCGAGTACACATCTTAAGGGCTTTATCAACATGTAACAGAGAGACAGAAAGTATACATGTTAAGATAAAGAGCAACCAGATAGCGTACTATCATGTCGAGCAAGAAAGTCCTACCTATATATGTCCCAGCATCCACTACAATATACATCCAATGTACAGTAATGGCCTCTAGGGCATATATATAACTAACAATCTCCCACTTGCACTAAGTCGAGTACTCTACTTCCTAAAATGACGGAGGGTTGCGAATGGTTTTTAAGAAAACCTTTAACGCTTTGAACTTGATCTCGTTGCGGAATCAAATGGTTTTTAAATGTAGTGTTTTTGAGGCTTTTCTAGTTTTGCTAAGGGGGTCACTCCCGGTGAAGGGATCGTCGGCCCTTTCCTCATCGAATAAGGTGCAGGATATATCATATATACCACTGTGTAAAGCAAAAACTATAGAAGCAATCAAAAGACAAACCGAGGGTTGTAGCATCTGCCAGTTATTGCTAAAGGAGTCACTCCCGGTGAAGGGATCTCGGTCCTTTACCTATCGAATAAGGTGCAGGATGTTCTACAAGGAACACCGCGATGCAAAGCAAGAACTGTAGCTACCTGTTTTTGAGAAATTCGATTCCACAAGATCTTTTAGGTTTATTTTCTTTCATTAATCACATTAATAAAGTCCTATCATTTAAGTCCACCTAAACATCACAGATAAATATAACGTACGCTTATGTCATCCGCATTCGCCTCGATGTCCCGTCTGCACCGTTAGGTTAGGTAACTAATGGCAGAGCGAGGCAGGGCTAGTGCGGGTGTAAAACATAAGCAACGTCTCTCTATATATATAATATATCATATATACTATATACCATATCTATCTGAATATATCACATGATCACATCACAGATAACGAAGCAGAAAATATCATATGAAATATTGGATATACTAGGACGTCCGTGTTTTTAATACGAGCCAGTATAAAACACGGATTCCACGGTCGTGATGAATAGCCAATCCCACACCCCTAGACCCCTACGAGAGCGGCAAGAAACCCTACCAATTCTAGGGTTAGGAGACCCGGACTCGACTTCTCGAGATGGTCTCCCACTGGACCCTAGAACCCGGTTACTTGTGCTCCCCTCTTTAGGTCTATACTAATGCGGAAAATAAAATAATATACATCAACGGTGACTTCTTCCGCAACCTGGAAGTGCCCCAATAAAAGAATATTACATACAAGTTTTTACACGAATGAAACTGAAAAACACTCATCTCACATAAAAAAAACCCGGCTATTCAAACACGACGATCCAATATAACATATCCAGCAACACATAACAATACATGTCATCAACGTAAGTAAATATGAGCATCCCAATTGTCGTTGACATATAGCAACGAAACCGGCGATATCACATATTACACTTACGGTCGCAGAAAAGAAAGTGTAAAACTACAACAGTTGGAATCCACAACCTGCATAGACATCGCATGCCTAACCAAATGAATTCCTTAGACATCGCATGCCTAACAATTATAAACCCCGCATTTTAGTCTCATTATCGAAAACTCTTTTCAATATCAAGTCGGGAAATTCAACAGGATTCTCGGCATCCAGAACGAATGCTCGTCACAAACTTTAGTAGGCGGCCGCACCCCCGATGCCGTCGACGAAGTGCACCAAGGCGGAACACCGCTGCCGCGAGCACCCGAACGGATGCTTTCGGCGACGGGGTTCTCCTACAGTCACTTGGTCGGGGCTATGGGGTGTAGCTGTCTATTAAGTTTACCCGGCGAGTATCCGCGTACGCTACGTGATTGCGACGGATTTTTGATCGCATCAAAATTCCGTGGCAACCGATCAAGTGAGACTAAACTGCTATGTTTATAATATTCAAATCAGTTATCTCATAACTATTTATGGATTCCAAATATTGTATCACATTCCAGATAAATAGAAAATGTTAAACTTTCCGATCGAACAATCAAACACCCAAGTTTTTCCAAAACAACTCAACACATGAAATAGGTTTAAAAACATCCACTTCATGCCACAGTACTAACGGTCCAGCCGTAGAAGGGTCAAGCCAACGCCTCACATGTGGCACGCCGTACTGCCCCAAACCCTAAGATTCAAAAGGCAGTTCAAGACGGTCACATAATCGAGTTAAGGTTTGTTGTCTTCTAGAGGGTCCATCGCGTTACTTGCACTACTTAGAACGTTCTTAAACCACGGAAAAATCCAACACTTGGAAATATTCCGGCAGGGGAAAAATTGGGTATTTATATCCGGTCGAACTTCTTAACATATTCTAAATTATCCGGAAAAACACATAGACAAAATTAGACAATCCGATCGAATCTACGAACTCCCAATACAACCCAGAAAACTCAACTTTTGAGTAAACTTTAAAAATTCCCAGAAAACACAGGCATTGCAGACGAGTATCACTGTGCAAATCACGTGACAAGATGCTCCTATATGGCCGCGGAACCGCCGCACATTCCAGGGTGGGGCCACGGTTCCGCGGCGCTTTAGTTGAGTTGGGTGCACGTGCTTCACAGTAACTCCTAGAAAACCCTGCTGTATTTTTTGGATATTTTTAGTTTGGAAAAATCTACTGTTTTGAAAAATGTACAGAGAAGAGTTAAATCTAGGGTTTCGGGGTTCGATCGGGTTTCTAACTTCGTCTACTCTTCGCCTAAAGCTCTAGCTAGGCTCTGATACCACTGTAGCGTTCCTAGGCACACCCATGAGGCTCTACAAGGGATCA
The DNA here is from genome assembly GCA_030015575.1 of Agapanthus africanus. NCBI lineage: Eukaryota > Viridiplantae > Streptophyta > Magnoliopsida > Asparagales > Amaryllidaceae > Agapanthus > Agapanthus africanus. Next base: position 65,005,194 of record JASDDO010000029.1, read on the forward strand.
ACCATGCCAAAATCAAAATTTTCTTTGTGCCAAAGAACCCTAAACTAGATCGTTACTAGAGGTAAGGCGAAACAAACAAGAAAGCAAACTACTTTGCTACTTAGTGAATGAAAATACAACCTTTATAGATCTGGTCCTCCATTTCTTTAGCTCCGTGATGTCGTCCCTCCGCTGCGATCATCGGATCCCAGACTCTATTATCGGTTTCATCGGAGAAATGGGCGGGCTAGGTCGATGACTTCGATGCCGAAGATGATCTATGTTGAGGCAACTCTAACTCAAGCTCCATCTTCACTTGGTCTTGAAACTTGTGAAGATAACACACTCTACTACATGGCAAGTGGTAGAGGATGAAGAAATAGGATGTGGGTTCACTTTGGAATTGGATTTCTCACTTGGATTCATCACTTGGAATTTTTCAAGAATGCTTTCTTCTCTTCATGAAGAAGAAGAAGAAGATGAAGGAAAAATCAATTCTTGAAAAATAATAAATCAAGTGATCTTATCATAATGCAACCATGGGTAAGTTTAACTCATGTAAAGAATAAACTAGGGTTTAGGTAATGGTTAGGTTTTAGAATAAAAACAAAATGGTTTTGACCATTTTCAAAGATGCTTCAAGTTTCTAGCAAATAAACAAGAAAGCCACCATTTTGTTTTCATTAAATAAATAAAGTATATAAAACCCTAATCATTTACCTAAACTTGGTTTAAAGCAAACACGCACCCAAGTTTGCATGTATCATCAAACATGATACAAACTAGTGCACAAAACTATATCATATATACAATGTGCATCAAGTGAGAAAATCAATCTTAAGTGAACAAATACTAGTTAATTTAAAGTAATATATCAAATATATAATTATACATTAAATCATTAAATCAACACTTGATTTAATGATCCGGTCATACTGCATATAACCGACTAATATCAAGTGTATCAATGTATCGAATCAACCTATGATTCGGTAACCCGGCTATATCTTATATAACCGTCCGATGATACAAATCGCGAGAATAGAATTCAGTAACACATACTGGTATTATTCTTGGTCCCGCACATATCTCATATGCGCTCCTATTTCGTTTCGCTTGAGCCAGGAATCCTCTGTGTAGGACTCTAAAGAATCGTCAATACGCCGGTAGCAGGTGATGATCATATCAAACACCCGCAAGCCGTAAGCGGTCTGCTAAACGTAACGGCCACCCGGGTATTGAGCGATCAGAAGATCAACGAGCAAGCCCGCTCACACTCCTGTGAATCCAACCAGTAACACTTACCGTACAGTCCGGTCTGTTCGCCTGATATGTCGCATATCTCTCCTAGGGGTGGTAAAAGTCAGACCACAGTAGCTTGATAAGTCATGCCGATATAAGGTCCATAACAAGCGTGTAACTACTGATAACTCTTACCAGTATATCACAGAAACCCTGGCCAGGGATTTCCAGTTATGACCAGTCGAGCATAGCGCAACATCAACCCCCAATACCGGGAGAGACGAATCCCCTCCTATCGCTCATTGCCTCCATGTGAATCGGGACTGTACCCAAAAACCACCTGTTTGTACGACTCAGTAGAGCCATGGTAGGATGGAAATCAAAGCACAGTGGGAGACACACAAGACTCTATGACGATCTCGGGTCAACAGACTAAGCTGTACCAGTGTCACCAGAGAACTGCCATTTGACGTAAGGTATAATACCATCTGGGAGTTCTCGGCGAGTTCGTTCAGTGTACCCAGTCTCCACTGAGCACCCGCATACCATCTCTGATGTCAAACACCAATGGATATGGGATCATCCATCGCCCATCACATGGGTCGAGAAAATATACGCTAGTATACTCTGGAATATCGATGCCCCGTCTCGATATTCCCACGACTAGGAACATTGAAGGATATACTCATTGACTACCCAGGCCCCACTAGTATGATCTACATCATAGTCCTGGAAGTCGAGTACACATTCTAAGGGCTTTATCAACATGTAACAGAGAAACAGAAAGTATACATGTTAAGATAAAGAGCAACCAGATAGCATACTATCATGTCGAGCAAGAAAGTCCTACCTATATATGTCCCAGCATCCACTACAATATACATCCAATATACGGTAATGGCCTCTAGGGCATACATATAACCAACATTTGGTATATTTTTATTCAGTTGTATCTAGAAGTTCCGTCAACCAAACATGTATTTATTTCAGATAGAGACCAGTGATGTTTATTCTTCGACCTTAGAGTCGCGCGTTGTATTTCTGTGGATTTCATGCTGTTTTGAGTTTCTTTTTCTGTTGTGATCCTCGTCTTTCGGCGTTGTATATTATATTGCTTGTGTGGTTGTGACCGTCGATTGACGAAGAGTTCGCTCTCGCTTGGGGTTGCCTTTATTCATTATATATGCTTTATCAGGTTTTGTACCCGTTTGGGGTCGGTTTTTACAAAGGAAACTCTGCTGAAATTTTTAGAAAAGACATGTGATTTTAAAATGCATATTTCGGCATATGTTGCATACTATTTGATTTAAAATGGTTTTTCCTTCACTCTACTACTTTTCTTGGTTTGGATTTCTGGGTTTTTGGCTTACTTAGATTACGTACGCCTCGAGACGTTCGTAATTTAAGTGACAGTCATGTTCCGTACTTTTCGGGTCGTGACATCAGTGCTCTGAATAGCCTGCTGGAACCTAGTCGGCTCATCATTATCAATGATGCAATCCTCTCTATCCCCGTCTATCAGAAAACCGTAGTATCTCTCGGGCGGATGAGACTGCCTACTACTCCTGTGGAGCGGCGCAGGAATGTCCTGTTCTTTCGAACATTCTGGTTCTTCTAAGCCTTCAGTAATAGCTTGTGGTTCTGGAATTTCTTCCAGTTCTATTACGCTCCCACTTATTTCTTTTTCTAAGAACTGATGTTCCAGAAAGTGGCGTTACGAGAGACAAAAACCTTTTGTTCTTCTGCTTAATAGAAAAGATACCCCCTGAAGTTCTTTGGGTATCCCACAAACTTGCACTGTACTGAGCGTGCCTCGAGTTTGTCCACATGCTGCTTTTTAACAAAAGCTGGACATCCCCAAATCTTCAGATATTGAAGATAGGGTTTCTTCCCACTCCATATCTGATATGGTGTGGTAGGCACAGTCTTAGTTGGAACTCGGTTCAAAAGATATGCAGCTGATTCTAGTGCATATCCTCAGAAAGATCGCGGTAACTCAGCGTTACTCATCATGGAGCGTACCATATCTAATAGGGTTCGGTTCCGTCTCTCCGATACACCGTTATGTTGTGGAGTGTATAGAGGAGTAAGCTGAGAGAGAATTCCATTCTCTTTTAGGTAATCCGGGAAATCGTCACTCAAGTATTCACCACCTCGATCAGATCTCAGTGTCTTGATACTTTTGCCTGTTTGTTTTTCTACTTCATTCTTGTATTCCTGGAATTTTTCAAAGGCTTCAGATTTATGCTTCATTAAGAAGACATGGCCGAACCTTGAAAAATCATCCGTAAAAGTAATGAAATAATAATATGTAGGGTTCCTAGGCACTCTTAGAAGGGTCTATAAGGCATCAACCATGCCCGAATAAAAATTTAGACGTGCCGAACAACCCAAAGCCAGGATCTTTGCTAAATAATTAGGGTTTCACATGCAAGTAAACATCTTTACTACTAAAAGTGAGGGATTACAACCTTTGTAGTCCGATCCTTCGCTTCATAAGCTCCGAGTAGAAGTCCCTTCGCCGCGATCCATGATCTCCCGGACTCAAGAGAGGCTCCACAACTCGAATGATCCATGCTAGCTTGTAGTCTTCCTTTTCTCCGATGATCTACCTCGAAGTTTCTATAACTCAAGCTCTCTCTCTAATGTGGTGAACTGTAAGTCCATGCTACCTCTCCCGGTACTTACGGGCTTGCGGAATTTGATGAAAAACGATTTTCTAGAGGCGGTAACATGGACTCAAAATGGATCTTTGTTAAACTATCTACCTAACAACCTAACTACGAGTTGTTAACTACTCGGTTAGACGGTTATACCTTTCTTTCTTGAACTCCTTCATCTTCATCTCTTGATGGTGTACGGATTGGCTTCACCCCATCGTCTCCTTGCGCCGAAGATCGATCCACCCGAAAGCTTCTACCATTGGCTTCTTCTTCGAACTTTGAAGAAACTAGTTCACTTGGTTTGCTAAACCTTGTGAAGTAGAGTGAGTAGAGGAGAGTGTGATGGGATTTTCTCTATGGTTCTTGCTTCTCAACACATGAGACAAGTGAACCATAGACAAGAGAGAGAGCAAGAGGAAGAGGGTGAGAGAAAGAGAATGAGAGAGAGCTCAAAACCAAGAGAGAGAGAAATCATGAAAGAAATGAGCCTCTCTTTTCTCTTTCACCCTCTCATAATCCCAAAAGCATCATGAGCCATAATGTTAATCAAGTATTATTATGTGATGGTTCATATCATGTCAAAGGCAATATCATTTCCATGCACTCATTTTGCAAACCATAACAAGCAAGCAAAAGTCTTTGCATGAAAATGACAACCATTGTGATGATGATGGTCAACTAGTCCAACCTAGTCAACCGGTCAACAAAGTCAACAAAGTCAACCCCTCAACAACCATGTCACTATAATACTTAATTAATATTATTGCTAATTATATATCATATTCTCATTAGGGTTGAGCAAAAAGTCAATAGTCAACAGTCAACGGTCAACAACCCTAATGAGAATCCTCTGCCTCTGTCTCTCCGTCAACTGTGCATACGCACCCGCATCCGCGTTCCGAGGAACACGAATACATACTGGATAAAACCAATCCCAAAACGTACACTAGGATCTGGCTTAAACCAAAGCCCGCTAGTGTTAACTGTCCGGACACTAAACGTGCACAAGTGCACGGATGTGACTGAACCCTGTCGCAAAACCATGCGACCTGTCGCAAAACCATGCGACCTCTACTCTTTCGCCTAAAGGCGAATAGCTTTCTGTGTGGGACTCTAAAGACTCAACACTACGCTGGCAGTGGGTTTAACCACAGACCGCAAGCGGCACTAGCTGTGCGTAACGGTCCCAGGTAGATGCCGACAAGATGACTGACGAGGTGAAACCCATCTGAACTCCTACTGAGCCTGAATGTGACAATCTCCGTACAGTCCGGTCTGTTCGTCTGATACATCGCATGGCGGGCCTAGGGGCGGTAAACGTCAGTCCCCTAATAGCGGTACAAGTCGTGTCGGAGTGAAGCCCAATACACCTTGAGATAACACTGGAAGCCTACCAGTATATCCCGCTTGCCCTGGCCAGGGACTACTCGTGTAATGGCTCTCCTAGACACAGCGCGATGTCAACCCCCAATACCGGGAGAGATGAATCCTGTCTAACCGTCACTGCCTCCAAGTGCTTCGGGACTGCACCCAACTACTACCTGTTTGCACGACTCCTTTGAGCCGTGGTAGGGTAGTAATCAAAGTACAGTGGGAACAAACTCGAGGCGAAGTGACAGTGTCAAGTCAGCGGACTAAGCTGTACTCATGTCACCTGGGAACTGATGACTGACGATAGGTATATTACCAACCGGTCAGTTCCCGACGAGTCCTGTCCAGTGTACTCGTAACCCAACGAGCACCTGCATACTATCTCCAGTACGACGTACTGACGGCTGTGGGACAGACCGTCTCCCACACTGGGATGAGAAGCGCATGCGCTAGTCTACTCCGGAGTATCGATGCCCTGTCTCGATAGTCCTGCGACTAGGGACCTGCATAAGGATGTGCTTATAGATTACCCAGCCCCCACTAGTGTGACTGCCATCACAACGCTGGTAATCAAGCAAAGATCCTAAGGGCTCCACTAATGTGTATAGGTGATATACTAAAATAAACACATGTACACATTGAAGTAGAAACAAACCAAGTAGCATACTACCATTTTGAGCAAGATTGTCAATACAGGGTGAATATCCCAAGCTTCCATTAAGTAATATACATACTAGTATGATACAGTAATGGCCTTTAGGGCATATACACTAACAATCTCCCACTTGCACTAAGGCCATGTACTAGTGTATCAAAGACCTATCATCTCGATCAGCCGCTCGAACTCAGTCTGGGGTAAGGCCTTCGTGAGTGGATCAGTAGTGTTATCTTCCGTATTTACTCTCTTCACCTCGATCTCCCGGCGATCAACGATCTCCCTGATCAGGTGGTACCGCCTCAAAATATGCCTGGACTTCTGATGGGACCTGGGTTCCTTCGCTAAAGTTATAGCACCGTTGTTGTCACAATACTGCGGTATTGGATCAACACTGGTAGGAACCACCTAAAGTTCCGTGAGGAACTTCTTCATCCAGACAGCTTCCTTTGCGGCATCGCAAGCAGCTATGTACTCCGCTTCCATAGTTGAGTCAGCAACGGTTTCCTGCTTGGAACTCTTCCAGCAAACCGCCCCTCCATTGAGGGTAAAGACATAACCCGACATGGATTTGGAGTCATCCTTATCACTCTGGAAGCTGGAGTCAGCAAAGGCCTCAATCTGGAGGTCTTTTCCGCCATACACCAAGAACATCTCCTTAGTCCTTCTCAGGTACTTGAGAATGTTCTTTACTGCTATCCAGTGTTTCTCTCCTGGGTTCGACTGATACCGGCTTACAACGCTCAATGCGTATGCTACATCTGGTCCGGTACACAACATCGCATACATAATAGAGCCTACCGCAGATGCGTAGGGTATTGATGACATGCGAGCCCTTTCCAAATCAGTCTTGGGAGACATCTCTTTGGAGAGGGTGATTCCGTGACAAGCCGGTAGATTACCGCGCTTGGAATCTTCCATACTGAATCGTTTCAGTATGGTGTCGATGTACCTTGACTGTGAAAGTCCCAACATCCTCTTAGATCTATCACGATAGATCTGGATCCCCAGAATGTAGTTGGCATCGCCCAGGTCCTTCATGGAGAACCTCTGCGACAAGAATCCTTTGACTGACTGTAGCATAGGAATATCATTTCCTATTAGGAGAATGTCATCGACGTACAAGACGAGGAATACCACATTTCTCCCTACAATCTTACTGTAAATCCATGGTTCATCTGGGTTTTTGACAAAGTTGAATTCTTTGACAGTATCATCAAAGCAGATGTTCCAACTCCGCGATGCCTGCTTGAGTCCATAGATGGACTTGAGAAATTTGCACACTTTACCGCTGCTCCCACTCTGAATGAATCCCTCTGGCTGATCCATATAGACGCACTCTTCCAAATTTCCATTTAGAAAAACCGTCTTTACATCCATCTGCCAGATTTCATAATCGTGGAAGGCAGCAATGGCAAGAAGGATCCGAATGGAATTAAGCATGGCTACCGGAGAAAAGGTCTCGTCATAGTCCAAACCAGGTCTTTGACGAAAACCCTTTGCAACGAGCCTTGCTTTATAGGTTTCAACCTGCCTATCTACACCAATCTTCTTTCTGAAGATCCATTTGCAGCCTACGGGTTTTACCCCTTCTGGAGCAAAGTCCAAAGTCCAAACTTTGTTGGTGTACATGGACTCCATCTCGGTCCGCATTGCATCCAGCCATTTTACCGAGTCACCGCTCTGAATGGCTTGCTGGAAGCTAGTAGGCTCACCATAATCCATGGTGCAATCCTCGCTATCCCCGTCTATGAGAAAACCGTAGTATCTCTCAGGCGGATGAGACTGCCTACTACTCTTGCGGAGTGGCGCAGGAATGCCCGATTCTCCTGAAACTACTGGCTCTTCCAAGCTTTCGGTAATAGCTTGTGGTTCTGGAATTTCTTCCAGTTCTACTGCGCTCCCACTTATTCCTTTTTCTAAAAACTGATGTTCCAGAAAGTGGGCATGACGAGAAGCAAAAACCTTTTGTTCCTCTGCGTAATAGAAAAAATACCCCCTGGAGTTCTTTGGGTATCCCACAAACTTACACAGTACTGAGCATGCCTCGAGTTTGTCCGTATGACATCCCCATGTCTTTAGGTACTTAAGACAGGGTTTCTGCCCACTCCACATTTGATATGGGGTGGTAGGCACAGTCTTGGTTGGAGCCTTGTTCAAGAGATACGCAGCTGTTTCTAGTGCATAACCCCAGAAAGATCGCGGTAACTCAGCCTTACTAATCATGGAACGAACCATATCCAATAGGGTTCGATTCCTTCTTTCCGATACACCGCTGTGTTGTGGTGTGTATGGAGGAGTACGCTGAGAAAGAATTCCATTCTCTTTTAAGTAGTCCAGAAACTCGGCACTCAAGTATTCTCCACCTCGATCCGATCTTAGTGTCTTAATACTTTTGCCTGTTTGTTTTTCAACTTCATTCTTGTATTCCCGAAATTTCTCAAAGGCCTCGGATTTGTGCTTCATCAAGAAGACATGTCCATACCTAGAGAAATCATCTGTGAAAGTAATGAAGTATGAATAACCGCTTCGCGCATGTGTAGACATTGGACCACACACATCACTGTGTATGAGTCCCAAGAGCTCGCTCGCTCTTACTCCGTGTCCAGTGAACGGAGTCTTTGTCATCTTTCCCATGAGACAAGATTCACAAGTGGCATAAGACTGGTACTCGAACGGATCCAAGTATCCTTCTTTATGTAACTTAATCAACCGTGTCTCATTGATGTGACCCAGTCTACAATGCCATAAGAAAGCCTGATTTAATTCTGGAGACTTTCTTTTTAGTCTGTTCTGGACAATGAATATCTGAGCTTGATTGAATACGTATATACCGTTATTTAATGTACGTGACCCAATCAGTACTGGATTTAGGTGGATGTTTACTACATCGCTTACAAAAGTAAAATCATATCCTTCCTTAGAAAGTAAGGATACAGATATGATATTACAAGTCGCACCTGGTACATATAAACAGTCACGCAGAATCAATATCAGCCCAGTTGTCAGTCCAAGGTGATATTCCCCTACGGATACAGCATCCATGCTCATTCCGTTAGCAACCCTGAGAGTCATATCACCTTTCCTGATAACCCTACAGTTTCTCAGATCCTGTAACGAATTACAGATATGAGATCCTGATCCGGTATCCAATACCCAGGAAGTAGGGTTAACTGACATACAGTTCTCAATTACTAACACACTCGAAGCCGAAGCCACAACATGCTTCGAATTCTGGCTACTGGCTTTGCAAGCCCTGCAATCTTTCTGCCAATGTTCATTCCCGTTACAATAGGAACGTCCCTCTTTTACTACATCCAGTCCTGAAACTTTTGCCCTTGCTTTTCCTTCTTCTTCCCTGGTTTCCTTCAGGGTATAAGCAGAGGGCAGGGACTGTAGAATTAAGTCAGTACTTGACCCATTCTCCAACGTTGTCTCCAGGTCCGTGAGCTCAAAATAGCTAGTCTCTGTAAGGACGTTGTCCCCTACAGATGACCCGACAGCCAATCTCGCTTGAAGCAATTCGTTCGAGGTCTCATATCTTGCGATACGAGATTGCTCTCCATATAAATCTTTGTTATGGAGGAAGATAGAAACTGAGTCCATCTTCTCGTGCTGCCTCTGGTATGCACCATCAACTGAGGCTAACACGAGGCACTTGGCTTTCGCACAATCCTTTTCCGATGTCCTGCGGATGTAAATATCCGTGACAGGGGAAACTGGACCAGAGACGGCAGGGGTTTGATTAGTTAAGAGGTGTCCCAGCTTGTCATGGGAAATGGACATCTGGACAGACCTTTGCCAGTCATAACAGTCAGATTCAGTCATTTTATTATCTAGATGTAACCTAGGTGCGGTCACTGGGTCGCTGCAATTAAGAGAGAGAGAAGAAAACACTCAGCATGATGCTCTTGCAAGTTTAGAGTGGTTTTTAATTTGTCTAAACAGGATGGCTCCCACTGTCTCTCGAATCCCTCCTCAAACTAAAAAGGAAGAATTAGTCAGGATCAATCTCACCGTACAATTCTTGCTTAACCGTTCGGCCAGGCTGGTGTCGGTACTTCGAGGGGGGTTTTCCAACGCTTTCGCGAAGTTCCTTAATTAAATAACGTCTTTTCCCTATGGGCGTAGCCCCGCTAACACCTTTCTAGACACCTACTTGGTTTATAGCATTGATCGTTAAGTGAGAAATTTCCTGAGGAGTAGCATATACTCACAGTAGGATCGGGATCCAAATATCATCGCGTGACGAAACTGAAGGAATCCTACCAGAATCATCACACTCCAAATGGTATGCAACACTAGCAAGTTTCAGTACTTATAAAACTCCCGATGTGGATTTTTGCCCCATGCTCTTATGACCTTGACGAAGGCCAAAATATCATAAGTCACATGTCAAGTTCTACCCATCATTATCCAGGTTAATTTGAACCCACCCGTACAAACCCTTGACGAAGGGCAAAATGGTAGTATGACTGTCCCAAACCAACGCATCTATCTATGCTACAGATAAACATTCAGCAGCTACCAATCACTATGCCTTGGCGAAGGTCAAAATACATAGCTTGAATACTACTGAATATTTAACTGAAACGAAGGAGGGCTACGAATGGTTTTGGCGAAACCGTGAACGTAGTGAACTTGATATAATCGATGGAACCGTGATAGATTTTAAAAGGAGTGGCTCAAACTCCGTATTTAAAAGTTGGTTTTGAAAAGAACTGAGTGGTTTTTCGAAAGTGTTCCAACGACTTTTACTTGGTTTATTTTTCTTGCATTAGTTCTTTTAATGCGTGATATTCTTGCATTAGTTCTTTTAATGCGTCCCATCATTTAATCCTACCATTACAGAAAACAACCAAAATATGACGTACGCTTATGCCATTCGCATTCGCCACGGGGCCCCGTCATTACCCGTTAGGTTACTTAACTAACGACAGTGCGGGGGCTGGGCTAGCGCGGCTGTAAAGCATAAGCAACGCCTAAATAATATCATATATAGATATATTGCAATGATATCCATTTCAGATCACAGATGAACACATTGGATATACTAGGAACCCGCAATTCGTACGAGCCTGTAACGAAAAGCAGATTACACGGTCGCGGTGAATAGCCAATACCCCACCCAAGACCCCTACGGATGCGGCAAACTACCCGCCAAGTACCCGAAGCGAAGCAACCTCCCTCAACTCCGTGAGTAGGCCACTCGGCACTTCGGCATACCCGGTAGTTTGTGCACCCCCTCCATGGGTCTATCCTAGGAGCAAAAACAGTAAAAAGAAATTATACAATGACGGCTACAACCCCGACCCGGTTGTGCGGCCATACAAATAATTATTACATCAATTTACAAATTTACATGAATTGAAAGAAAAGAAGACTCTCATCTCACAACCCCCGGCTATTCACCTGCGACAATCCAATGAATTCATATACACATTCCAATGACATTACAGATCACAGATTTGTATAACCCCCACTAATCGACATATAGCGATTAGCAGACGTTCAATACAAATATCACATCACAGAAAAACCCGTCAGCTTAAGTCTTTTAGAAGTTCGATCAAAAATACGGATTTTCAGGCCCCAAACACAAAATTTTCGTTCTGGAAAATCTGGGCAGAAAACACATATTCCATAAATCCCAAAATACCCCTATGAACAAACTGCAAAAATAAAACACCACGACCGAGTCAACTCGGCCGCGGTTCCGCGGCGGGAGCAAGTTCCCGCCGCGGAAACGCGGCGCTTTGATCGATTCAGTGGGTCAAATTTTTGCAGTTTCTTCTAAAAACCCTGAGTCGATTTTTGGTATATCTCAAATAATTTTTGCAGCACTTTGAAAATCGACAGAAAGTTTGAAATCCGGGTGTATTTCGCGACTTTTTCTCCGATCGAATTTCTAGTTACTATGCTAACATGTTTGGTAGTGTTTAACTAGGCTCTGATACCACTGTAAGTCCATGCTACCTCTCCCGGTACGTACGGGCTTGCGGAATTTGATGAAAAACGATTTTCTAGAGGCGGTAACATGGACTCAAAACGGATCTTTGTTAAACTATCTACCTAACAACCTAACTACGAGTTGTTAACTACTCGGTTAGGGGGTTATACCTTTCTTTCTTGAACTCCTTCGTCTTCATCTCTTGATGGTGTACGGATTGGCTTCACCCCGTCGTCTCCTTGCGCCGAAGATCGATCCACCCGAAAGCTTCTACCTTTGGCTTCTTCTTCGAACTTTGAAGAAACTAGTTCACTTGGTTTGCTAAACCTTGTGAACTATAGTGAGTAGAGGAGAGTGTGATGGGATTTTCTCTATGGTTCTTGCTTCTCAACACATGAGACAAGTGAACCATAGACAAGAGAGAGAGCAAGAGGAAGAGGGTGAGAGCAAGAGAATGAGAGAGAGCTCAAAACCAAGAGAGAGAGAAATCATGAAAGAAATGAGCCTCTCTTTTCTCTTTCACCCTCTCATAATCCCAAAAGCATCATGAGCCATAATGTTAATCAAGTATTATTATGTGAGGCAATATCATTTCCATGCACTCATTTTGCAAACCACAACAAGCAAGCAAAAGTCTTTGCATGAAAATGACAACCATTGTGATGATGATGGTCAACTAGTCCAACCTAGTCAACCGGTCAACAAAGTCAACAAGTCAACAAAGTCAACCCCTCAACAACCATGTCACTATAATACTTAATTAATATTATTGCTAATTATATATCATATTCTCATTAGGGTTGAGCAAAAAATCAATAGTCAACAGTCAACGGTCAACAACCCTAATGAGAATCCTCTGCCTCTGTCTCTCCGTCAACTGTGCATACACACCCGTATCCGCTTTCCGAGGAACACGAATACATACTGGATAAAACCAATCCCAAAACGTACACTAGGATCTGGCTTAAACCAAAGCCCGCTAGTGTTAACTGTCCGGACACTAAACGTGCACAAGTGCACGAATGTGACTGAACCCTGTCGCAAAACCATGCGACCTGTCGCAAAACCATGCGACCTCTACTCTTTTGCCTAAAGGCGAATAGCTTTCTGTATGGGACTCTAAAGACTCGACACTACGCTGGCAATGGGTTAAACCACAGACCGCAAGCGGCACTAGCTGTGCGTAACGGTCCCCAGGTAGATGCCGACAAGAAGACGAACGAGGTGAAACCCATCTAAACTCCTACTGAGCCTGAATGTGACAATCTCCGTACAGTCCGGTCTGTTCGTCTGATACATCGCATGGCGGGCCTAGGAGGGCGATAAACGTCAGTCCTCTAATAGCGGTACAAGTCGTGTCGGAGTGAAGCCCAATACACCCTGAGATAACACTGGAAGCCTACCAGTATATCCCGCTTGCCCTAGCCAGGGACTACTCGTGTAATGGCTCTCCTAGACACAGCGCGATGTCAACCCCCAATACCGGGAGAGACGAATCCTGTCTAACCGTCACTGCCTCCAAGTGCTTCGGGACTGCACCCAACTACTACCTGTTTGCATGATTCCTTTGAGCCGTGGTAGGGTAGTAATCAAAGTACAGTAGGAACACACTCGAGGCGAAGTGACAGTGTCAAGTCAGCGGACTAAGCTGTACTCATGTCACCTGGGAACTGATGACTGACGATAGGTATAATACCAACCGGTCAGTTCCCGACGAGTCCTGTCCAGTGTACTCGTAACCCAACGAGCACCCGCATACTTTCTCCAGTATGACGTACTGACGGCTGTGGGACAGACCGTCTCCCATACTGGGATGAGAAGCGCATGCGCTAGTCTACTCCGGAGTATCGATGCCCTGTCTCGATACTCCTGCGACTAGGGACCTGCATAAGGATGTGCTTATAGATTACCCAGCCCCCACTAGTGTGACTGCCATCACAACGCTGGTAATCAAGCAAAGATTTTAAGGGCTCCACTAATGCGTATAGGTGATATACTAAAATAAACACATGTACACATTGAAGTAGAAACAAACCAAGTAGCATACTACCATTTTGAGCAAGATTGTCAATACAGGGTGAATATCCTAAGCTTCCATTAAGTAATATACATACTAGTATGATATAGTAATGGCCTTTAGGGCATATACACTAACATGAACACCCTAATCTAATTGGCTAGATTAGATGAGGATGATGGAGTAGGAATATTGCTCTCTTTTGTTTTCAAATTCTCACTTTTATTCACCACAATATGAAAACCTAGAAAGCTTTCTCAAACTCAAGGTTGAAGAAGAAGAAGAAAATATGAGCTAATCCTTTTGTGATGAATAATGAATTATTGTAGTGGTTACAAATCTAACCAAGGGTTAAGCATGAAGGAGTTAACCCTTGTAAAGAATTCACTTGAGTTAATAGTTTGGATTAGGTTAACATAATATCTTCACAAAATATCAAGCCAAATACTAAGTCAAAGCTTCATCAAGCTTCATGCAAAAGCTAACCCTAATCCAAACCCTAACCAAGTTTAAACCCTAAACCAATGTTAAATTTGTAACCCTAACATGTTACAATATTATATATCACATATACAATATATTTTGTAACAATAGAAAATAATACAATTAACATATATTGCATATATATCAATGTATTATCCCGTGAGAAAATGAATCAATAAAGTGAGCTTATATTAGTTAACGTAACGTAATATATCACATATATAATTATACATTAAATTATCGAATCAACACTTGATCCGATAACCCGGCTATATTACATATAACCGACTAATATAACATGTACCAATTCATCGAATCAACACTTGATCCGATGACCCGGTTATATCATATATACCCGGCCGATATCTCATATCGCGAGAATAGAATACGGTATCTCATATTGTATTATTCTCGGTCCCGCACATATCACATATGTGCTCCTACTCCGTTTTGCCTGATCCAGGAAACCTCTGTGTAGGACTCTAAAGAATCGTCAATACGCCGGCAGTAGGTGATGATCATATCAAACACCCACAAGCTGCAAGCGGTCAGCTAAACGTAACAGCCACCCAGGTATTGAGCGATGAGAAGATCAACAAGCAAGCCTGTACATTCTCCTGTGAATCCAATCAGTAACAATCCCGTACAGTCCGATCTCTTCGTCTGATATGTTGCATATCTGGTCTAGGGGTGGTATACGTCAGATCGTAGTAACCGATAAGTCGTGTCGATATAAAGCTCATAACGGGTCGAGAAACTACCGATAACTCTTACCGGCAGCATTCCAAATCAGCCCTGGCCAGGGACTTCCAGTTATAGCCAATCGAACACAGCACAACATCAACTCCCAATACTGGGAGAGACGAAACCCCTCCTATCGCTCATTGCCTCCATGTGATTCGGGACTGTAGCCAAAAGCCACCGTTTTGCACGCCTTCTTGGACGTGGTAAGGTGGAAATCAAAGCACAGTGGGAATCACACAAGCCTCTATGACGATCTCGGGTCTACAGACTAACCTGTACCAGTGTCACCGGAGAACTGCTATCTGACGATAGGTATAATACCATCTAGGAGTTCTCGGCAAGTCCGTTCAGTGTACCCAGTCTCCACTGAGCACCCGTACACCATCGTTGATGTCAAACACCGATGGATATGGGATCATCCATCGCCCATCATATGGGTCAAGATGCGTGTACTCTAGTCTACTCTGGTGTATCAATGCCCTGTCTCGACACACCATCGACTAGGAACAATTATAGGATGTACTCTCTGACTACCCTAGCCCCACTAGTGTGATCTCATCACAGTCCCAGTAGTCGAGTACATATCCTAAGGGCTTTATCAACATGTGAGAGCAAGACAGTAAACTAATACATGTCAACATGTTAAGACAATGTGAAACCAAACAGCATACTATCATGTCGAGCAAGAAAGTCCTCTCTATATATATCCAAGCATCCACTATAATATACATCATATGTACAACAATGGCCTCTAGGGCATATATATAACTAACAGAATAACCACTTCGCGTATGTGTAGACATTGGACCGCATACATCGCTGTGTACGAGTCCCAAGAGCTCGCTCGCTCTTACTCCATGTCCAGTAAACGGAGTCTTTGTCATCTTTTCTTTGAGACATGATTGACAAGTTGCATATGATTGATATTCGAACGGATCCAAATATCCTTCTTTATGTAACTTAGTTAACATTCTCTCATTGATGTGACCCAGTCTACAATGCCATAAGAAAGCATGATTTATTTCTGGAGACTTTCTTTTGTGTGTATTCTGGACATTGAAAATCTGTGGTTGGTTCAAAACGTATATACCGTTGCTTAATGTACCCGACCCAATCAGAACATGATTAAGGTGAATGTTTACAACATTGCTTACAAATGCAAAATCATAACCTTCTTTAGACATTAAAGATACATATATGATATTACAAGTCGCACTGGGTACAAAATAACAATCACGTAAAACCAAAACATGTCCATCTGACAATCCCAAGTGATAGTCCTCCACGGACTCAGCATCCATGCCAGCTCCATTTGCAACTCTGAGGGTCATATCACCTGCCTTCAAAACCCGACGCTTTCTCAGTGCCTGCAAAGAATTACAGATATGAGATCCTGATCCGGTATCCAATACGCAGGAAGTAGAGTTTACTGACAGACAGTTTTCAATAACATACACACCTGAAGCCGAAGCCACAACTTGCTTCGGGTCCTGGTTCTTGGCCTTCCAAGCCCTGCAATCTTTCTTTCAGTTTCCTTTCTTATGACAATAAAAGCACTCTTCTTTCCCCACAAGTCGTCCCGCTACTTTTGCCATTTTAGCATTTCCCTTGGCTTCCACTTTACTAACATCGCCCCTTGGTTTGATGGGGGCTTTCTTCTTCTCTCCTTTGGCTTTCGCTTTAGACCAAGAAGAAGAAGGTCCTCCAACAGACAAAGCGGGTATTTCCCTTACTTTCTTCAGGGTGCCATCTGCACTCCTCAACATGTTAAGGAGTTCCGGAAGTTCAACTTCCTTTCCTTGCATGTTGAAGTTCAGGATAAACTGGGCGTAAGTGGAAGGAAGGGACTGGAGAATCAAGTCAGTGTAGAGCTCATTCTCTAACGTGGTCCCAAGGTCCGCGTGCTCTTCAATGTAGCCAATCATCTGAAGCATGTGTTCCGCTACAGATGATCCGACGGTCAATCTCGCTGAAAAACTTTTTCGAGACTTCGTATCTAGCGATACGGGATTGCTCTCCATACAGATCTTTTGTATGGAGAAATATGGATTCTAGGTCCATATTCTCGTGCCTCCTCTGATGTTCATTGTCCATAAAGGCAAGCATGATGCACTTGGCCCTCGCGCAATCAATCTCCTAGGTCTTACGGATTTCCTTATCCGCGACGCTGGATTGAGGACCTAGGACAGGAGGAGTTTTGGTGGTAAGAAGATACCCCAACTTGTCATAAGTGATTGCCATTTTGACATTCCTGAGCCAATCTTCGTAGTTTGGCCCTGTCAGTGTATTTTTTTCTAGTTGTAACTTAAGTCCGGTCATGATGTTTGGTCGCTGCAATTAGGAGAGAGAGAAGAAAAACTTTAGCATGATGCTCTTGCAAGTTTAAAGTGGTTTTTAGTTTGTCTAAATAGGATGGCTCCCACTGTTTCTCGAATCCTTCCTCAAACCAAAAAAAGAAGAATTAGTCGGGATCCATCTCACCATACAATACTTGCTTAACCGTTCAGTCAGGCCAGTGTTGGTACTTCGAGGGAGGTTTTACGACGCTTTCGTGAAGTTCCTTAATTAAATAACCTCTTTTCCCTGTGAGCGTAGCCCCACTAACACCTTTCTAGACACCTACTTGGTTTATAGCATTGATCGTTAAGTGAGAAGGTTTTCCGAGGGGTAGCATATACTCACAGTAGGATCGGGATCCAAATATCATCATGTGATAAAGCTGAGGAATCCTACCAGAATCATCACACTCCAAATGGTATGCAGCAAGTTTCAATTTCTTTAGAAACTCCCGATGTGGATTTTTGCCCCATGCTCTTATGACCGTGACGTAGGCCAAAATATCATAAGTCACATGTCAAGTTCTACCCATCATTTACCAGGTTAATTTGAACCCACCCGTACATACCCTTGACGTAGGCCAAAATGGCAGTACGACTGTCTCAAACCAACGCATCTATCTATGCAACAGATAAATATCCGGCAGCTACCAATCACTATGCCTTGGCGTAGGTCAAATTACATAGCTTGAATACTACTGAATATTTAACTGAAATGATGGAGGGCTACGAATGGTTTTGGCGAAACCGTGAATGTAGTGAACTTGATATAATCGAAGGAACTTGATCGCTTTTAAAAGGAGTGGTTTAAGCTCCGCGTTTTAAAAGTTTTCTGTTTTGAAAAGAAACCGAGTGGTTTTGAAATTGTTCCAACGACTTAACTTTGGTTTATTTTCTTGCATTAATTTAGTGTGTCCCATCAATTAATCCTACCATTGCAGTAAACAACGAAAATATGAGGTACGCTTATGCCATCCGCATTCGCCACGGGGCCCCGTCATCACCCGTTAGGTTACTTAACTAACGACAGAGCGGGGGCTGGACTAGCGTGGATGCAAAACATAAGCAACGCCTACTAGATATCATATATAGATATATACATTCGTCAGATGCAATGATAGCCATTCCAGATCACAGATGAACACATTGGATATGCTAGCAATCCGTGTTACTTTCGAGCCTGCAACGAAAGACGGATTACACGGTCGCGATGAATAGCCAAAACCCCACCCTAGACCCCTACGGGTGCGGCAAACTACCCGCCAAGTACCCGAAGTGAAGCAACCTCCCTCAACAACGTGAGTAGGCCACTCGGCACTTCAAGGTACCCGGTAGTTTGTGCACCCCACCTTGGGTCGATCCTAGGAGCAAAAACAGTAAAAGAAATAATATACAATGGCGGCTACAACCTCATCCCGGATGTGCGGCCATAAAAATAATATTACATCAATTTACATTTTACATCAAATGAAAGATAAAGAAAACTCTCATCTCACAAAACCCCGGCTATTCATCCGCGACAATCCAACGAGTTCATATACACAATCCAACAACATTACAGATCACAGATATGCACGACCCCCACTAATCGATGTATAGCGATTAGTCGACGTTAAGTGCATATATCACATCACAGATATAACCAATTAGCTAAACTATACAGAACTTCGATCAAAAATACGGATTTGTAACTACCCCAAACACAACTTTGTTCTCTGGAAATTCTAGGCAAAACGGAATATTTTAAAAATCACAAAACGTCAAAATAAGAACACTGCAATAAATCCGAGTCGCGACCGAGTTGACTCGGCCGCGGATCTGCGGCGAAACGCATGGTTTTGCCGCGCTTCCGCGGCGGTCTGGTCGAGTCGTGGGCTCGTTTTTCATGTGTGTTCCCAGAAAACCCTGCACGGATTTTTAAGATGTGTGGAAATATTTTTAGAGCTGTTTTAAAAATCGGCAGAAACTTGAGGATTTTGACGTGTTTTGCGATTTTTTCTTGGATCGAAATTCTAAATACTTTGCTAACATGCTAGTTGTTGTTTAGCGAGGCTTTGATACAACTGTAAGTCCACGTTGCCCACCCCGGTTCTTACGGGGAAGCGGAATAGGTAAAAAAAAACGATTTTTAACACAAGGCAACATGGACTAGAAACAAAGGATCTTTGCTAAACAAAAACCTAGCAAACTAACTACAAGTTTAGCTACTTGGTTAGGAGGTTATACCTAGGTCTTGAACTCCTTCTCTTCTTGCTCCTTGGAGTGGTTTGAACGGCTCCTCCTCGTCGTCTTCTCTATGCCGAAGAAGGATCCACCCGAAGGCCTCTTCCTTGAGCTCCTACCTCAACCTAGAGGTAACTAAAGTGCTTGGCTTGCTAAACCTAGAACTCTAGAATGAGTAGAGAGTAGTTATGGTGGTTTTAACTCAACAGCTCATGGTTCTCAACACATGAGAGATGATAGGTTTGTGAGAGAGGAAGAGGATGAGCAAAAACTATGAGAGAGAAAGTGCAAGCAAGAATGAGGATAATTTTACAACCATGCTCTCATATTTGGAATAATGATAATAATAATAATAATTAAGAAATTGTGATGGTTAGTTTATGAATGACCATTATCATTTCATTCATTTAATGCAATTGCAAGAAAAAAGAAGCATCTTTGAAATTAAATGATGATGGTCAACAAGTCAACAATGGTCAACCGGTCAACAAAGTCAACAAGTCAACACAAGTCAAATGTTCAACTCAACCATGACACAATAATCCTTAATCAATATTATTAATCATATTTCTCATTCTCATTAGGGTTTAGAAAAAGTCAACGGTCAACAACCCTAATGAGAACCCTCTGCCTCCGCCTCTGTCAACTGTGCATACACACCAGCATCCGTGTTCCGAGGAACACGAATACAATGAGATAAAACCAATCCCAAAACATATACTAGGATCTGGCTTAAACCAAAGCCCGCTAGTAATAACTGCCCGGACACCAAACATGCATAAGTGCGCGGATGTGAACGAACCTCGTCGCAAAACCATGCGACCTCTACTCTGTTTTTCCCAAAGGCGAACAGCCCTCTGTGTGGGACTCTAAAGACTTGACACTACGCTGGAAGTGGGTTTAACCACAGGCCGCAAGCGGTACTAGCTGTACGTAACGGTCCCCAGGTAGATGCCGATAAGAAGACTGATGAGGCGAACCCATCCGAACTCCTACTGAGCCTGAATGTGACAATCTCCGTACAGTCCGGTCTGTTAGTCTGATAGTATTGCATATCGGGCCTAGGGGGGCGGTAAACGTCAGTCCCCTAATAGAGGTACAAGTCGTGTCGGAGTATAGCCCAGAACACCCTGAGATAACACTAGAAACGCTACCAGTATATCTCGCTTGCCCTGGCCAGGGACTTTGTATAATGTCTCTCCTAGACACAGCGCGATATCAACCCCCAATACCGGGAGAGACGAATCCTGTCTAATCGTCACTGCCTCTAAGTGCTTCGGGACTGCACCCAAATACTACCTGTTTGCATGACTCATTTGAGCCGTGGTAGGGTAGTAATCTAATAACAGCGGGAACACACTCGAGGCGAAGTGACAGCGTCAATTCAACGGACTATGTTGTACTCATGTCACCTGAGAACTGATAACTGACGCTAAGTATAATACCAAACCAACAGTTCCCAGTGAGTCATGTCCAGTGTACTCGTAACTTAACGAGCACCTGCATGCTATCTCCAGTATGACGTACTGATGGCTGTGGGACAGACCATCTCCCCTCCTGGGATGAGAAGCGTATACTGTAACGTCTTCAAAATAATAAAATATGATTTTTGGGAAATGTTATAATTTAATATTATTTTAATGAATATTTTAATATTCTGGTATAATTAAATACAGATAAATGGGGAAAAATTATGGAAAATTCTAAAATAAGGTATTTTAAGGAATTGCCTCGTTTTCTGTGCATGCCCCCATTTCCTCTAGTTTTGACCCTGAGTATGTCTAGTTTTGACTGATTCCATCTAGGGTGAAATCTGGGTTGATTTTCCTATGTTGGTGTATAATTTGGGACTTGTTTTAGCATGGATTTTGGTAATTGGTGATTCATTCCTGTCGGGTGGCGTTTGGACGTCAACGACAAGTGGATTTTGATTGTGTTTACATGCGAGTCGATGGGTTTTTACCTATGCGGGTAGAGTGTGCCATTTTGGTTTCCAATGTGATTTTCATGTGCTTTAGCATTGTGATATACTTGTAGGTACCCCGCGTGATGTTGAGGCAAAGGAGATGAAGATAGCGACATCGGCTTTGGCACACGAGAAGCAAGGTGAGTAGATTTATATCTACGGGGAGAAGTCGGGTGGATGGCGTATAGCACCCCCGCAGTCCGTGGTGATGTATACGAATACGTATACACACGAATATTTATTATGTGTTGTTTAGGGTTATTGATGGTAATAATGATATTTTGATGATAAGAATATATTGGTTTAGTATAGTGCGAACCCTAGAGTAGTGGTTGCACTCACACATACATTTACACACATACTTGCATTCATTCTTTCATTTATTAAAGTGCATATGATGGTGCGTATATCTACACATGGGTATGGGACTATGTGTTTATATACGGGATTGGAGGATGATACGTGGTTTGAGATGATACTTGATGTGAGGCCGTGAGATCGGCGATGTGACATAGTTTGCCTTTGAGGTGCGATATGATAGTTTTAGCGGGCCTTTGGACATGTGCTTTACCCGCATTCATATTTTATAGATGGTGTCGATTTGTACTAGACTTACAGTAGTACCCCAGATTGTGTGATCTGATGATAAGTGATACCTGATATGTGATGAGATAGTGTGATATTGACCCCTACCCAGCTATTGGGATGCCGTACGACGGTTTACCGTACGAGCCGATATTGATGATAGATCCGCACTCATGACTCGAGGATATCATACGATATGTTATTGAGGCGAGATCACCGACTATCATATCTATATTTATATATTGACTCAGATTAGGTGGTTTCATACCCCTCCTGTCTAGATTATTTAGTAGACATTAGACTAGACCGAGTCATACATATTTCAAAACTAACGAATCGGGAATATTTTAAAGATAAGCAGAAGGGTTATACGGATATTTTCAAATGATGCATCTTTTCTTAAAACACCGTAGCCCTTACTTTACCAAAAGCCCTGATTCGTCTTATTTCAAATGGCAAGGTTGCATGACATATCTATTGGGGCAGGTTCTGTACTTTTGCGTTGATTATTCGTTTCCGCATATTCCTGCTATTTGCATTGCATCGCTTGTATTGTTGTGACATTCAGTCATGCTGCTAGGACACCAGCACCATTATCGATGATGTATATGTTCCACGTACACTTGTTGCCGGCTCACACACTCATCATCGATAATTGCCATGTCACTACACTATAGTACTATTGCATTCATGATATGATTCTGGCATGGCATATTGTACACTTATACCTGTACACATATATAGATGATTCTAGCTTGATTGGGGATTTGGGAACCGCAAGATACTCTTTAAAAACAGATTCCTTTTAAAAGAGCGGTCTCCCTCGACATGTGCACATTATTATTCCATGTTGCATGACTTACTGATATGCTTGCATTACTGTTACATGCCGCATACATCATGCTTTGACTGTACGCATTGAGATATGTTGTTTCTATGATATTTCTGGATTTGGGAACCGAGGGTATTTCAAAAGAGAATATGTCATTTCTTTAAAAACCCGGTTACCCTTGATATGATATTTCAGTGCGTCCAGCATGTGTTTTCTCGGTGCTGAGAGCGATATGTGTAACCCGAATCGAGGCGTGGATGAGCCGATTGCGGGTACATGGTGGACCCGGTATGGTTCCCCTCGGCAAGATGATCGATGAGCTTTGCCGATTGAGCCTGGAGGCGGGCGAGTACCTACCGGTGATTGGTTGGACCTGGCGGTTATCCGGAGGATACTGACCAGAGTCGATGGATAGATTTGGGCGTCCTGCCGGGGCCGAGGGCCGATACCGCAGACAGAGCCCGTGGGCCGATCCGGACTGACGGAGCCCGATATATGAGGATTTATGTGCCGATGCTGGGCACAGTTTTCATGATGTTTTCGAGTGCCGATGCTGGGCACTCCGGTTCCATGATTTTGACGTGTCGCGAGGGACACGGGTGGGTTATATCCTCATATTTCCATGCACAGGTTTCATGATATTTACTTGCATGATGGGTATTGTCATTGGGTGACGAGTGGACGGGATCCACGAGTGTGAAGATTTGATTACATTGGTTATACCTCATATTCATGACATGCTATTACCTGAGGCACTAGTACGAGCACTTGGCACTACACTCATGTATAGAGATTACATTGCCAGTTTAGCATGCTTCAGCTTTATTCAAATTGAGGTTTATTTATTATCTGATCGTATTGACCTAGGATAGGTCATGCATTCGATCTCTGCTTGTAGATATTTTCTATTCACGAGTTGGCAACTCACCCCCGTTGTGCCCCAGTTCTTGCAGGTTTTTGCCGTACAGATTCCATAGCGGCATTTCTGGCACATTGCTTCCTATGGGTGACTTGCTTGGTTAGGTGGGTTCTTTGTATCAGAACCGCCATTGTTCATGTATTTTTATTGTATCTAGAATTGTCCATCAACCAAAACTTGTAGTTTGTTTCAGACTTAGAAATCAGTGTTGTATTGTTTCGACCTTAGAGTCGCGCTTGTAGTATTGCGGTTTTCTGGCTGTTTTTGAGTTTCTTTTCAGTTTTGATCCTCGCCCCTTGGCGTTGTATATTATTATTGCTTGCGTGGTTGTGACCGTCGATTGACGAAGAGCTAGCTCCCGCTTGGGGATGCCTTTTATCATGTCATATATATTATTCTTGTTGTACCCCGTTCGGGGCCAGTTTTTACAAAGGAAACCCTGCCGAAATTTTCAGGAAAAATTACACATTTTTAAAAAATTCATATTCGGCTTAGTTATTTAAAAACTTGATTTTCAAACATGTTTTCTTTACCTCTTAAAACTAATTTTCCCTATTTACTCCTTAAATGGTTTTAGATTGCTGGGCTTTTAGCTTACTTGGATCAGATGGGGTCCTATAGACTTCATATGGTTCAAGGGCCAGTCACGTGTTCTTTCGGGTCGTGACAAAGTTGGTATCAGAGCGCTAGGTTGACCTTGGTTCGAGTCTAAGTTTGACTATGTGGAGCCTAGGGCGTTACTTATATACGGAACTTAGGCTTGACCTTACGGAACTTAGACTTGGTCGAGGGGGTATTAGACCCGAACTTTCTTCGCGTAGGATGACCCTTGGTTGATGGAATAGGTGACTAAAGTAGAGTGACGTACCGTTGGTATGTTCCGCGGCATACTTACGACACGCCACTCCGCTTAAGAAACCTTAGGTTGTACATTTCCTTGCATTGTGTCATATTCCTTCCTATGATCTATCTTCATCGATACTGGTTGTGGTTTTGCTGCCGCGATTGCACGGGCAGAGTGAGCTACGGCTCGAGTTGTCAGCATGAGCTCGTCGCGGACGAGGGCTGACCGGGGCGTGATTCCAGAGACATACGGTTGCATTGAGGCTTCGTATTTTGTGTTTCCGCACTTTGAGCGTTTGACAGATCGCTGTTGCGAGATTTCTCGGATGTACCGGACGGTACCAGAGGATTGAGCCACTGATAGAGGCCAGCCAGGATGTGATGACTGCTGATATATCGCTTATTCATGATGGTTGAGGCGCTGCTTAGCGTACCGACGAATGAGCCAGTTGTTGCTGCGAGTGATGAGATATCGCCCAGATGATTGGAGCTACTGCAGCATGAGCATATTCTTAGAGATGTGATAGTGAGTCGCTAGTCACCGAGGATTAATGACTAGGACATGTAGTTCGTTCGCTTACCCCGATGCGAGGTCATCAGATAGATTGATTCCAGCTAGAGGCGACTTCACGCAGATTCGTTGAGAGTCGATTGAGACGATCGAAGGTCAGGAACCCATTTTCCAAGTTTAAAGTATACGGAAAGACATGCAGGTGATTCTATGGACCCTCTAGAAGAATGAAACCCTAACTCGACTTAATGACCGTGTGAAAGCCTTTGAACCTTAGGGTTTGCGGCAGTTCCTCGGCGCCATTAGTGAGGCTTAGGTTTGCCCTTCTACGGCTGGACCACCGACGCTGTGGCATGTACTCGATACTATTAAACTGTACCCGAGATGTTGAGCTCTTGGGGGATTGTGAGGTTCTGACGAGTCGATCGGATGATTCGACATCATTCGGATATCATGTGATGGGACACTGCTTGGGAGACTCCAGATACGAGCATAGCCGTCGGAGCGCAGTCTGTGTAGCCATGATGAGATGAGTCCGAATTAGTCGATAGTGGAGCAAGGTGGAGTAAAGAGTTTGCACGAGATTTCGACGAGATGACGTTCCACTCCGCTGACATCAGAGATGCGATATGCACGCTGAGGACGTGTTCGGCTAGATATCTTCTACTGAGTGATGAAGATACTGAGTTCGTGATTTCGAGTCCGTGTTAGAGACTTCGGGTGGACCGTAGCCGAGGACATTGCAGTGTGCGGATAAAGACGCGACGTCGAATGGTCGATGATACAGACAAGCGGGATAAGAAGTTCGTGCGAGAGGCAGACGAGCTGTTACTACACCCCGTTAAGATTAAAGGCCGGACATGCATACAGAGGCGCAGAGATGCGACCAGCTTCCGAGGAGATGTTGTACTAAGGACGCAGAGGTCCAGAGAGCGAGAAAAGATTACGCCAGAGTACCAGCCTCCTTACAGTTTGGCTTAGGCAAGATCAGAAGAGACCTTGAGTAGGATTCCTTCCAGTACACTGCTGCAATAAAAGTTGCACCCAGGATCGGATGTGTGATATGCATTCAGAGGACCCGAGGTCGGCGCCAGAGATGTGCTGCTTTACGAGCGGTCGTGAGGATTGACCGAGAGATGACCAGGGAAGTGCAAGAACGGAATCGTTCCTGTCAGCACACCTGACCGGGCCGATGAGCCGATGGATTGCGAGTTGGTAATCTACAGGAAAGATCAGGAACCAGAGGCAGAGGACGCCAGCCGCGAGTAAGAGGCAAGTAGATATCTTGCGCCGCTAGATCGGATGTACCGGTACCTTCTCGACCCTGAAGGAGGGTATACCGACGACGGTAATTATGATTTGTGATTTTCTGATTTGATTATCACGTATCCGTTGCTTTGGATTTCGGTATTTTGGGCGATCTATTCACGTGATTTAGTCTTAATGACTGAGTTTTATGATATTTGATTTTGTGCACCATGGTTGCACCTACTGGGTATTTATACCTTGTACATAGTTATTACTCTTGAGCTGTTGATTGCGATTTCATGCCTATTTTATGCTGGTGATTTGATTTACGCTTCCAGCAGAGTTTCATGTAATTTTAGTGTTTTGATTTTGCACTCGGTATAGCTTATATGTGCTTGTAGTGCATCGATATGTGTTTTGTGCCCGCAGCTGCACACGTTTATGATTTTCTTCATATCTGGATACACTTGGTGTTGCTGTTTACGTATTTGAGTTATTGCTTGGTATTTGTGCATAGGATGCACCAGTTCTATACTTCGTGCATTTGTCGCACCAGTTTTATGTTTCTTGCGTTTATCGCATCAGATTTATATTTCGTGCCTTTGTTGCACCGGATTTATATTTTGTGCATTACGATTGCACCTGATTTCGATTTGATGCCTTTCGGTATGTCGATTTTGATTGTGATATTGATGTGGATTCTTGCACTCCGTGCTTTTGACTGGACTTACGCATATTCGACGTTGCTATTGGATTTTGTGATTCCGTGCATATTGAGTGCGCAGGGTCTAGATTTTCATTCGTGCACGATGGATGCACCGATTTTGATTTCCGCGCATGTTGGGCGCATGTTTTGAGATACGATTTTGGGGCACACCAGATGCACTAAATCGAGATTCTTCGTGCATGTCAGATGCACCTGTTTTGGCTGTCAGGCACACATGTTGCCTATGACAGATGCTTCGTGCACACCCGTTGCACCTAGATGTTCTTTTGTGCACATGTTTAGCGCATATATGGATTTTGATTTCCGTGCGCGTCAGACGCACAGGGTGGTGTTATGTGCATTTTTGGAATTTATTTCTTTTGGAGCAGTACATTTTTATGATGTGGGATATTTGCTTTCATACTGAGCAGGACTAGTCAGTGGACAGTGCCTGGATATATTTTGCATGCATCGATAGTTATCGAAGGGATTTCCGAAAAGCGAGCTATAGTCTCAGTATATACCTACGTGTCCGATATGACACGAAACGTTTTTAAAAAAAACAAGGAAACCCTTCTGATTGTTTTCAAAACGGCGGAACGTGCTTATTAAACAAAAGATATATATATATACATATATAGTTACTTTCTTATGAAAAACGTCCGCCACTGTGCAGTGTTATGCGCATCGCACAGCGACTTAAAAAAAGATTTGGCATACAGTTGCATCAGCTAATTACATGTATAGATTGGGTGTCTACATGTATAGTCTTGGTCCATATCATATTGATTTAGTATTGGATTTGACATTGTGTCGTTACCATGACTCCGATGATTGCGGATGCTTGATGGAGTGTTGCTTTTGAGTTATCTGCTCAGTACTCATGCGCATGCATTGCGCTATGATGTTTTATGTATAGATGATTTCGGAGCCCCGATGACTTGGAATTTGTATTGAAATATTTTAGTATTTGGGGGTTTAAATTTAAATTCGGGGACCGAATTTCTTTAAGGGGGGTAGATTGTAACGTCTTCAAAATAATAAAATATGATTTTTGGGAAATTTTATAATTTAATATTATTTTAATGAATATTTTAATATTCTGGTATAATTAAATACAGATAAATGGGGAAAAATTATGTAAAATTCTAAAATAAGGTATTTTAAGGAATTGCCTCGTTTTCTGTGCATGCCCCCATTTCCTCTAGTTTTGACCCTGAGTATGTCTAGTTTTGACTGATTCCATCTAGGCTGAAATCTGGGTTGATTTTCCTATGTTGGTGTATAATTTGGGACTTGTTTTAGCATGGATTTTGGTAATTGGTGATTCATTCCTGTCGGGTGGCGTTTGGACGTCAACGACAAGTGGATTTTGATTGTGTTTACATGCGAGTCGATGGGTTTTTACCTATGCGGGTAGCGTGTGCCATTTTGGTTTCCAATGTGATCTTCATGTGCTTTAGCATTGTGATATACTTGTAGGCACCCCGCGTGATGTTGAGGCAAAGGAGGTGAAGATAGCGACATCGGCTTTGGCACACGAGAAGCAAGGTGAGTAGATTTATATCTACGGGGAGAAGTCGGGTGGATGGCGTATAGCACCCCCGCAGTCCGTGGTGATGTATACGAATACGTATACACACGAATATTTATTATGTGTTGTTTAGGGTTATTGATGGTAATAATGATATTTTGATGATAAGAATATATTGGTTTAGTATAGTGCGAACCCTAGAGTAGTGGTTGCACTCACACATACATTTACACACATACTTGCATTCATTCTTTCATTTATTAGAGTGCATATGATGGTGCGTATATCTACACATGGGTATGGGACTATGTGTTTATATACGGGATTGGAGGATGATACGTGGTTTGAGATGATACTTGATGTGAGGCCGTGAGATCGGCGATGTGACATAGTTTGCCTTTGAGGTGCGATATGATAGTTTTAGCGGGCCTTTGGACATGTGCTTTACCCGCATTCATATTTTATAGATGGTGTCGATTTGTACTAGACTTACAGTAGTACCCCAGATTGTGTGATCTGATGATAAGTGATACCTGATATGTGATGAGATAGTGTGATATTGACCCCTACCCAGCTATTGGGATGCCGTACGACGGTTTACCGTACGAGCCGATATTGATGATAGATCCGCACTCATGACTCGAGGATATCATATGATATGTTATTGAAGCGAGATCACCGACTATCATATCTATATTTATATATTGACTCAGATTAGGTGGTTTCATACCCCTCCTGTCTAGATTATTTAGTAGACATTAGACTAGACCGAGTCATACCTATTTCAAAACTAACGAATCGGGGATATTTTAAAGATAAGCAGAAGGGTTATACGGATATTTTCAAATGATGCATCTTTTCTTAAAACACCGTAGCCCTTACTTTACCAAAAGCCCTGATTCGTCTTATTTCAAAAGGCAAGGTTGCATGACATATCTATTGGGGCAAGTTCTGTACTTTTGCGTTGATCATTCGTTTCCGCATATTCCTGCTATTTGCATTGCATCGCTTGTATTGTTGTGACATTCAGTCATGCTGCTAGGACACCAGCACCATTATCGATGATGTATATGTTCCACGTACACTTGTTGCCGGCTCACACACTCATCATCGATAATTGCCATGTCACTACACTATAGTACTATTGCATTCATGATATGATTCTGGCATGGCATATTGTACACTTATACCTGTACACATATATAGATGATTCTAGCTTGATTGGGGATTTGGGAACCGCAAGATACTCTTTAAAAACAGATTCCTTTTAAAAGAGCGGTCTCCCTCGACATGTGCACATTATTATTCCATGTTGCATGACTTACTGATATGCTTGCATTACTGTTACATGCCGCATACATCATGCTTTGACTGTACGCATTGAGATATGTTGTTTCTATGATATTTCCGGATTTGGGAACCGAGGGTATTTTAAAAGAGAATATGTCATTTCTTTAAAAACCCGGTTACCCTTGATATGATATTTCAGTGCGTCCACCATGTGTTTTCTCGGTGCTGAGAGCGATATGTGTAACCCGAATCGAGGCGTGGATGAGCCGATTGCGGGTACATGGTGGACCCGGTATGGTTCCCCTCGGCAAGATGATCGATGAGCTTTGCCGATTGAGCCTGGAGGCGGGCGAGTACCTACCGGTGATTGGTTGGACCTGGCGGTTATCCGGAGGATACTGACCAGAGTCGATGGATAGATTTGGGCGTCCTGCCGGGGCCGAGGGCCGATACCGCAGACAGAGCCCGCGGGCCGATCCGGACTGACGGAGCCCGATATATGAGGATTTATGTGCCGATGCTGGGCACAGTTTTCATGATGTTTTCGAGTGCCGATGCTGGGCACTCCGGTTCCATGATTTTGACGTGTCGCGAGGGACACGGGTGGGTTATATCCTCATATTTCCATGCACAGGTTTCATGATATTTACTTGCATGATGGGTATTGTCATTGGGTGACGAGTGGACGGGATCCACGAGTGTGAAGATTTGATTACATTGGTTATACCTCATATTCATGACATGCTATTACCTGAGGCACTAGCACGAGCACTTGGCACTACACTCATGTATAGAGATTACATTGCCAGTTTAGCATGCTTCATCTTTATTCATATTGAGGTTTATTTATTATCTGATCGTATTGACCTAGGATAGGTCATGCATTCGATCTCTGCTTGTAGATATTTTCTATTCACGAGTTGGCAACTCACCCCCGTTGTGCCCCAGTTCTTGCAGGTTTTTGCCGTACAGATTCCATAGCGGCATTTCTGGCACACTGCTTCCTATGGGTGATTTGCTTGGTTAGGTGGGTTCTTTGTATCAGAACCGCTATTGTTCATGTATTTTTATTGTATCTAGAATTATCCATCAACCAAAACTTGTAGTTTGTTTCAGACTTAGAAATCAGTGTTGTATTGTTTCGACCTTAGAGTCGCGCTTGTAGTATTGCGGTTTTCTGGCTGTTTTTGAGTTTCTTTTCAGTTTTGATCCTCGCCCCTTGGCGTTGTATATTATTATTGCTTGCGTGGTTGTGACCGTCGATTGACGAAGAGCTAGCTCCCGCTTGGGGATGCCTTTTATCATGTCATATATATTATTTTTGTTGTATCCCGTTCGGGGCCAGTTTTTACAAAGGAAACTCTGCCGAAATTTTCAGGAAAAATTTCACATTTTAAAAAAATTCATATTCGGCTTAGTTATTTAAAAACTTGATTTTCAAACATGTTTTCTTTACCTCTTAAAACTAATTTTCCCTATTTACTCCTTAAATGGTTTTCGATTGCTGGGCTTTTGGCTTACTTGGATCAGATGGGGTCCTATAGACTTCATATGGTTCAAGGGCCAGTCACGTGCTCTTTCGGGTCGTGACATATACACTAGTCTACTCTGGAGTATCGATGCCCTATCTCGATAATCCTACGACTAGGGACCTGTATAAGGATGTGCTTGTAGATTACCCAGCCTCCACTAGTGTGACTGCCATCACAACGCTGGTAATCAAGCAAAGATCCTAAGGGCTCCACTAATGTGTATAGGAAATATGCTAAAAGAAACACATGCACACATTAAAGTAGAAACAAACCAAGTAACACACTACTATTTTGAGCAAGATTGTCTATACAACTGTGAATATCCCAAGCTTCCATTAAGTAATATTCAAACTAGTATGATACAGTAATGGCCTCTAGGGCATATACACTAACAGTAACACTACCGTACAGTCTGGTCTCTTCATCTGATATGTCGCATATCAAGTCTAGGGGTGGTAAACGTCAGGCCCCAATAACCGATAAGTCATTTCGATGTGAGGCTCATAACGGGTCGAGAAACTACTGATAACTCTTACCAGCAGCATTCCATATCAGTCCTAGCCAGGGACTTCCAGTTATAGCCAATCGAACACAGCACAACATCAACTCCCTATACTGAGAGAGACGAAACCCCTCCTATCTCTCATTGCCTCCATATGATTCGGGACTGTACCCAAAAGCCACCGTTTTTCACGCCCTCTTGGACGTGGTAAGGTGGAAATCAAAGCATTGTGGGAATCACACAAGACTCTATGACGATCTCGGGTCTACAAACTAACCTGTACCAGTGTCACCGGAGAACTGCTATCTGACGATAGATATAATACCATCTAGGAGTTCTCGGCGTGTCCGTTCAGTGTACCCAGTCTCCACTGAGCACCCATACACCATCTTTGATGTCAAACACCGATGGATATGGGATCATCCATCGCCCATCATATTGTTAGTTGTATGTATGCCCTAGAGGCCATTACTGTACATAGGATGTATATTGTAGTGGATGCTGGGACATATATAGGTAGCACTTTCTTGCTCGACATGATAGTACGCTATCTGGTTGCTCTTTATCTTAACATGTATACTTGCTGTCTCTCTATTACATGTTGATAAAGCCCTTAGGATGTGTGCTCGACTTCCAGGACTATGATGTAGATCATACTAGTGGGGACTGGATAGTCCATGAGTACATCCTTCAATGTTCCTAGTCGTGGGAATATCGAGACGGGGCATCGATATTCCAGAGTAGACTAGCGTATATCTTTTCGACTCATGTGATGGGCGATGGATGATCCCATATCCATTGGTGTTTGACATCAGAGATGGTATGCGGGTGCTCAGTGGTGACTGGGTACACTGAACGGACTCGCCGAGAACTCCCAGATGGTATTATACCTTATGTCAGATGGCAGTACTCTGGTGACACTGGTACAGCTTAGTCTGTTGACCCAAGATCGTCATAGAGTCTTGTGTGTCTCCTACTGTGCTTTGATTTCCACCCTACCACGGCTCTACTGAGTCGTGCAAACAGGTGGTTTTTGGGTACAGTCCCGATTCACATGGAGGCAATGAGCGATAGGAGGGGATTCGTCTCTCCCGGTATTGGGGGTTGATGTTGCGCTATGCTCGACTGGCCATAACTGGAAATCCCTGGCCAGGGTTGCACTGATTTACTGGTAAGTGTTATCAGTAGTTTCATGCTTGTTATGGACCTTACATCGGCATGACTTATTGAGCTACTGGGGTCTGACGTTTACCACCCCCAGGCGAGATATGCGACATATCAGACGAACAGACCGGACAGTGCGGTAAGTGTTACTAGTTGGATTCACAGGAGTGTGAGCGGGCTTGCTCGTTGATCTTCTGATCGCTCAATACCCGGGTGGCCGTTATGTTTAGCAGACCGCTTGCGGCTTGTGGGTGTTTGATATGATCATCACCTACTGCCGGTGTATTGACGAGTCTTTAGAGTCCTACACAGAGGTTTCCTGGCTCAAGCGAAACGAAATAGGAGTGCATAAGAGATATGTGCGGGACCGAGAATAATACCAGTATGTGATACTGTATTCTATTCTCGCGATTTGTATCATCAGACGGTTATATGTGATATAGCTGGGTTACCGAATCAAATGTTGATTCGATACATTGTTACACTAGATATTAGTCGGTTATATGCAATATGACCGGATCGTTAAATCAAGTGTTGATTTAATGATTTAATGTATAATTATATATTTTATATATTACTTTACATTAACTAGTATTGGTTCACTTAAGATTGATTTTCTCACTTGAATGTGCACAAGTTGTATATGTGATATATGTTTGTGCACTAGTTTGTATCATGATTGATGATACATGCAAACTTGGGTATGTGTATGATTTACACCATGTTTAGTTAATGGTTAGGGTTTTATTTTCTTTATTCATTTTGTAAAAACAAAATGGTAGTGGCTTTTCTTGTTTTGCTAGAAGCTTCATGATGCTTCATGCATCTTTGAAAAGCCTAAACCATTTTTGTTTTGTTCTTAAACCTAACCATTACCTAAACTATGGTTTGCTCTCTACATGAGTTAACTTACCCATGGTTGCATTATGATAAGTCTTTACTTGATTTATTATTTTGATTAATCCTTTTTCGTTTTTGCTTCTTCTTCTTCTTCATGAAGAAGAAAACCTTTGCTAGAAAATTTCAAGTGATGAAATCATGTGAGAAAACCAAATCCAAAGTGAACCCACTTCCTATTTCTTCATCCTCTACCACTTGCCATGTTGTATAGGTTGTTTTCTTCATAAAGTTCATGACCAAGTGAAGATGGAGCTTGAGTTTGAGTCGCCTCGACGTAGATCATCTTCGGCATCGAAGTCAACGACCTAGCCCGCTTATTTCTCCGACGAAACCATCGCTAGAGTCCGGGATCCCGATGATCGCAGCGAAGGGACGTCGTCACGGAGCTTTGGAAGTGGAGGACCGGATCTACAAAGGTTGTAGTCCCTTTCACTTGTAGTTAAAGTAGTTCACTTGTATGTTTTCGCCTTACCTCTAGTTAACGATCTCAATTAGGGTTTCTCGGCACATGGAAATTTTTGATTTTGGCATGTTTGATGCCTTGTGGGACCTCTTGAGTGTGCCTAGGTGTAAGTGCACGGCGGCGCCCCGGCCGTCAATCCGACGGCCAAACGCGGAAGCGGTGAAAAACTTTAATTTTGCGGACTTAGCAAACCGGCACCACCGCGCACTAAACACCCGGATCGTAACCATTAACAAGTCTAAGCTAACTAGAAGATGGGTTAGAGATATACCGACGATCCAAGTCCTCCGGTCTTCTCGTCATGGTCCCGATCTCCTGCGGAAAAGTCCCGTCTCCTCCTCGTCGCCGGAAGTGCACCACATCGCCTACTTTGTTTACGGGCTCCCACCTCAATGCCGAGGCAACTCGGGCACGAAGCCGGCTACTCGACGTGCCCAAGGTTTGCTGTAGAATGTGTAGTAGAGGATTGTGTCTCATTTGGGGTTTTGGAGATGCCATTGGTGGAGGGATAGAAGTGAACCTTTTGGCGAGGGAGTTGTAGGGATTTCTCAAAAACTCAAGATACAAAATTTTCCACCACATGAAAATGAAATCCCCCCACCCTCACTAGGAATGGCCGGCCCCCCATATTGGTGTGATTGGAGAGAGAGAGAGAATGGCTTGAACAATAATGCAAAGAAAATGATGGCTTGAAAAGTCCAACACTCAACAACCATCTCTTCTCCCATCATCACAACCAAAGTCAAGAAATCATGAAAACAAAGTCAAGAAGTCAAGGTAAGGTGCAACCATGATGAAGTCAAAAAGTCAAGCAAGGTCAAGGTATGGTGAGTCATCATGACACAAGGAAATATGCAAAGACCCCCTCCACAAATGCCTATTTGCAACAATGCAAATAAACCCTCCTCCACCAAACTTCGGCCAATGAACGGAACAATGGAAATTGGCCGAAACGGAAAGCAAACTGGCAACTCCAGAAAACTGGTCCCGTAATAAATTACAGGAAAACCCCGATACTGTGCATACACACCCGCATCTGTATTTCGACCGAAATACAAATGCAATGAGACATAATCTACACTGTACTATACTAGGATCCGACTTATACCAAAGCCGGCTAGTAATATCTGTTCGATCCTGATCCGTGCAATACCGCACGTATCTGATTGAACCCTGCCATATAACCATACGGCCTATAGTACAAACTGTCCGATCCTGATCCGTGCAATACCGCACGTATCTGATCGGATCTTGCCATATCTCCATACGGCCTCTACAACCTTTCGCCCGAAAGCTGAGTAACTGAATGTGGGGGACTCTAAAGACTCGTCAACACCTTGGTTGTGGATTTAACCACTAGCACGTCAGAGGTATAAGCCAATACGTAACGGGCTACCAGGTACTGACTAAAAGGGACGTCTGTGAGCGAACTCAGCCTGACTCCCTACTGAGCCTGTCAGTGACAATATCCGTGCAGTCCGGTCCGTTCGTCTATGAGTATCGCATGGCGGGCCTAGGGGGTTGGTAAAAGTCAGACCCCCAAAAGCGGTACAAGTCGTGTCGGAGTGTAGCCCAGAACACCCTGAGATACTACTGGAATACCTACCAGTAAATCTCCTTGCCTTGGCCAAGGACTTTGTGTAATGGCTCTCCTAGACACAGCATGACCTCACCCCCAATACCGGGAGAGACGAACCCCTGAAGATACGCTCACTGCCTCCATGTGGCTCGGGACTGTACCCAACTAAAACCTGTTTGCACGACTCCATTGAGCCGTGGTAGGGTAGTAATCAAAGTACAGTGGGAACTCACACGAGACAAATGACGATCCCCAGGTCGATGAACTAACCTGCACACATGTCACCAGGGAACTGCCATCTGACGTCTGGTATATGACCAACTAGCATGTTCCCGGCGAGTCCTGTCCGGTGTACTCATAACCCAATGAGCACCTGTATACATCTTAGGTGATCCAACTGACACCAGTGGCTTGTGAGACCGGCCACCGCCCCTCGTCGGGGTCTCGACTGTATACACTAGTCTACTAATGGAGTATCGATACCCGGTCTCGAAACTCCCACGACTAGGGACCTTTTAAGGATATGCTTGTAGACCCCCAGCTCCCACTTATATGATCGCCCTCATACTGCTGGTGGTCAAGCAAGAATCCTAGGGGCTCTATCAACGTGTAATAGCGACGTGTCAGGTCACCTAAAACAGTACACGATGATAAAGATAAACCAGATAGCATACTATCATCTCGAGTAAGACTGTCCTACCGGGATAGGTCCTCCCTCAATCATTACAATCACGTACCTGTGACCTAATAATTGACTCTGAGGGCACTATCTCCAACAATCTCCCACTTGCACTCAAGGCTAATTATTGCGATGTCGCATACTCACAGCCCGTGTGATGCCGAACATCCAACTCCTCTACTAGTCAGTCTGACAAAGCTCGTTTGCGGAACTATTGCGTTCGAGGAATAGCCTCAGTGAGTGGATCCGCTTAGTTGTTTCTTCCTTTGTCTCTCTATATCTCAAGTTCGCGGAGAAAGCTATCTCCCGAAAAGAGCAATACCTGTCTTAGAATATGTCTGGATGTCTGATGGGACATAGCTCATAAATGAACTCCAAATCCAAACTTCTTAGACTGTATCGTCAACTGAACTTAATCAGTATCCTGCGCGCCATGCCTCCCTCAGTATTGCCTTGGACCACCTGTCCAAAATACTGCCCCTCGTCAGAGGGAAAACTATAACTCTGACAACCTCCTTGTCGTCCATGTCACCTTGGAAGCCTGGAATGATAACTGTCTCCTGAATGAGGCTGTCGTTATCATATCCCTAGAACATCCACTTATGTTCTAAAACTGCTTCCGACTGTTTCTCCAGGATTGGATTAATGTCAACTTATTGCATCTAGTGCAAGAACAACATCTGGTGTGGTACTTGACATCTCATGATTGACTCAATTGCCTGAGCAAGTGATCTGCCAATCATGCCCGTCCCTCTCCCCTTTAGTTTGTAAGACACCTTTGGAGAGGGTGACTCCATTACCTGCAGGTACACTACCGTGCCAGGAGTCGTCCATCCTAAATACTCTTAGAATGCTGTCAAGTACCCAGATTGGGAAACCACCGAAATCTGGATCTAAAACCATAGATCTAGTAACCAGTATGTCTGATATAAAATCCATTTCCTTTGTGGAGAAACAACTGTGTGACGACCAAAGTATAACCGATCGTAGTGTAGGAGTTTCTTTTCCTACTCTGTGTATATCATCCAAATAACCGGATATCACATCCTACTACCTTCTCAACAGATCCATCCCCTATTCTGATGAAGTCAAACCCATGACTGTCACGTCAGAAATAGATGATCTATCTCCGCTACATCTGCTCTAGTCTATAAATAGACATAAGCAACTTGTCCACCAATGCTTCCGCTGCTCCCACTGACTACGACAACCCTCTGGCAGAGTCATATAGACGTACACTTCTAAAACTGGTTTAGAACGACGCTATACTCATCCTCCCGCCGGGTCTCGCAGCCTGGAACAACAGCAATGGTAATTGTGGGTAAACAAGAACTTCCCTGTCACCGTACTTGAGGCTACCGGAGTACCTCTCGGGTGCCTGAAGTTACCCACCTTATCTGCGGAGTGGCCAATGGAATGTCAATCCAGATTGAATCTTTAGGTTCCTATCAAATCTTCAGTAATCGTTTGTGGTACTGGAATCACTTCCAGTTCTACCATACTCCCACTACTGTTTTCTGAAAAAATCCATTTTTTTAATAAAACTGTGGCGAGTCTAGAACAATATCGCTATTGTTCATCCAGATGGTAGAAAGTCAACCCTCGTCATAGCCTGGGTCAACCCACAAACAGCCATTACAGAAACGTGCCTTGAGTTGTCCAGTGTCTGGTTTTAATCATAAACCGGACAACTCCCCGTACCTTAACATCATTAAGATATGAACTGTTCTATATCCAATATAGAAACAGAGGCACTGATTTAATTGAACCAGATTCAAATCATGCAGCTGTCCCCAGCGCATGTCAACTAAATGGAAGGAGGCCGATCAGCGTTACTCAACTTAGGAATACTTCCAATTATGAGTAACCTGAAAGAGAAGCAAAATCTCTTTATCATTACTATCAACTGAATACCATACACAAGTATCTACATCTTCGATCTCTTTGAAGAATCCCGATACTTGCTTCACCTGGTTCTCTACTCTATTCAAATACCTATAACTTCTCAAAATTCGGACCCTGTGTTTCCACGAAACACCTGTCTAAAAACTAGAGAAGTCATAAGTAAACTGAATGTAGTACGAGGACCAACCCCTCTGTCCTGATGGACCCTGGACAACATACAATCCTTTGTATAAGTCCCTTGAGTCTGATAACTCATTCACTGTGTGTCGTAGGTTGAAAACTGTACTTATGGTTAAGAAGAATTACACCGCTGTTTAATGCTCCTTACCTAACCATCCACTGATATAGGTAAATGTCGTAGTCATAATTTCAGAAAGGTATATCTCACTCTATGAAAATAGACGTACAGATATATCAATTTGAAATTGGTGCATAACTGCGGATATTCAAAACCAAATATTTGCCGACCGGCAAACAGCCCAGGTGATTTCCTCAAATATCACCGATTACAACGAATCCCGATATAATGAGGATGATCACCCAATTCCCAATAACTTACTCCCACTCATCATCTGTAAAATCATACAGATGTGAGAATCGTACCTGGTAAATACATACCCTGGAGTAAGTATCTAATTGGGAAATCAGTTTCCTTTTAACAGTACATAGTGAGACTGAAACATTGAAATGTTTCATTGGGGTATTCTGGTATTCCTAGTAATGCCTCTTCCAGATTCACGACTGTAACCGTATAGTTCTTTGCCACCTCTCCAAATCCCTTCATATGTCTTTAGTCTTTACCTTCTGCACACCCCTTTAGGCCAAATGGTTTTCTTCCTTCCCTACCGTTCGGCACCAGCCTATGGTTTGGAAGAAGACTATCCAATAAGCATAATGGGTGTACTGTCCCAATCCTAGGAACACTCGCAACACGAGAGAAGGTGAAGATAAAAGACACCTGAATGTACTTTATTCCTATTTCTCCTGAACCAGGATCCATCCCCGAACTGGAACAAGTTCCATTCGAGTTCGTATATAACCACACGATGGAGTATCCAAATAAACTGTGGATCTTCGTAGTGATACGGAGTGTCCTGGAGAAATACAAAGGTGATTTTAGGATTGGCGAAGAAATACCTGGTTTGGTCGTGAATATCTGTTGCAATTTACTTTGCCCTCTTACTAATCCATTGCTTTGTCTTAACTTAATACCTTCTGCACACCATCGTTAGGCTAATTGGTTTTCTTCATTCCCTACCGGTCGGCACCAGCCTAAGGTTTGGAAGAAGACAATCCAATTTGCGTAATAGGTGTACTACCCCTAAACCAAGGAGTACTCGTAACCTGAGAGAGGGTAAAAGGAAAAGACAACTGAATAATCCTATCCGTTTTCTCCAGAACCGGAAACCATCCTCGAATAAATTCTTTCGAGTTCGTATCTAACCATACGATAGTTTTGTCCAATGGAAGTGGACGTTCGTAGTAATACGGGGTGTCCTGGAGAAAAGGGTAAAAGTAGGAGTGGCAATGAGGTTTGCAACTCTGACAATCCAAAAGCCGGTGTTTAAGAAGGTTCGGTCAACTTGGTCACTGAGTCAAAGTCTTAGGGTCGGGTCAATGGTCGCTGCCAAAGAGAGAGAGAGAAAAGAAACACTCAGCGTGCACTCTAACCTAGATCAGAATGGTCACCAATTTATCTAATCTGGAATCCTCCCACTGTTATCTCAAATTCTCCTCCAAACCTAAAAGAAGAATTAGTCGGGGTGACCCGAGGAGTAAACTAACTCATCAGTGGGAATCGGGATCCAACTCTCATCGCATGATAACGTGACGGAATCCGCTCACGGTATCACACTCCAGAAGGTATGCGCATATCTGGCAAGTTTCAGTTCTTTTGAAACTCCCGATGTGATTTCTGCCCCATGCTCTTATGACCTTAGCGAAGGTCAACAAATCATAATTCACATGTCAAGTTCTACCCGTCATTATCCAGGTTAATTTGAATCCACCCGTACAAGCCCTTGACGAAGGTCAACAAGGCTATACGACTGTCCCAAACCAACGCATCTATCTATGCAACAGAAAGGTAACAAGCAGCTACCATACACTATGCCTTGACGAAGGTCAACAAACATAGCATGAATACTACGTGCTACCCGTCTGAAACGACGGAGGGCTACGAATGGTTTCTGGCGAAAACCTTTAACGTAATGAACTTGATATCGTCGAAGGAACGGATAGCTTTTTAAAAATATAGTGACGAAAACCGTTGCTAAAGAGGTCACTCCCGGTGAAGGGATCTCGGCTCTTTCCCCGTAGAATGGGGTGCAGGATATTCCAAATGAATACCGCGATGCAAAGCAAAAGTAATCGGCTATAGTGAAGTTAATGCCCTGACGCAAACTTTTTTGTCCAAGGGGTCACTCCCGGTGAAGGGATCTCGGCCCTTGCCTCGTCGACTGAGGAGCAGGATATTCCAATGAATACCACGATGCAAAACAAAAGTAAACGTCCTTGCAATAACAGCTTTTTGAAAAGTGTTCCAACAACATCAGATTAGGTTTGTTTTTAACTTGCATTGATCTGAATCAATGCAATCCCATCAATTGATCACACCACAAAGAACGAAAATATACTGATGTACGTATATGCCATCCGCATTCGCCACTGGGTCCCGTCATTACCCGTTAGGTTAGCTAACTAACGACAGAGCGGGGACTGGACTAGCGCGGATGCAAAACATATACAACATCTACTAATATATATACCAATATATTATATTCGCTCAAGGCGTGAATAGAATGCAACATCACAGAGAATGAACAGCATCACAGAAACAATACAGATATCCGGGATCCCCGGGTTTCACAGAGCCACTGCTGAAACCCGACGTTCCCCTGGTCGTGTGGATAGCCTGTGCAATGTAATCCTAGACCCCTACGGGCGCGGCAAGTCACCCGCCAAAACCTGAAGCGAGGCAGCCCCCTTCAGCTCCGTGAATGGACCACCCAGCACTTCACGGAATCCGGTAACTTGGGCACCCCTCTTGGGTCAACCTGTACCCCCTACGAGTGCGGCGAATAGCCCGCCAATCCTAGAGCGAAGCCCCCTCCGTCTCAATGCCATGAGATGCGGGCTTGTTGCCCTCCAGAACCCGGCTATCCGTGCACCCCTCCGCGGGGCAATCCTAGTACAGAAAGTAAAATATACATACACCGGGTACATCGACCGCAACCAGGTCGTGCCCCAAAATAATAATACAATCAGGCAGTGACGGCAGTCCACATATCGGACGCTCGCCCCGCAATATCAAATGTACATAATACAAACAAAACTGTACTAGCATTGCATCCAGGCTATCCCCCACGACCGATCCGCAACAACACAGCAAATACATAGAACATCAACCTGAAAGTCACGTTCGCAAATCCGTCAAACCGGGCTATAGCGGTTAGACCGGATTTACCGATCAAGTGACATTCACGGTCGCAGATATAATGTAAATACTGTGAAAAATGTGTTTAAAATTTTCCGATTGACCAAAAATTAACAAGTGGGCCCCAATCAAAACTGTAGCAGTTAAAGAAATTCTGGGCCCCAATTTAATATTCCAAAAACCCTATTTTCTCCCCAGAAGCCCACTGTAAAAATCCAACCCAATGATTCTTCCATACTGCGGCGGAAGCGCAGCCAAAAGTGGGTTTTGGCCGCCCTTCCGCGCTCTGGATGGAAGATCATTGTCTCGAATTTGAACAGTGGTCTTATAATTTTTAGTACATCAATATTTTAGAACCTGAAAAAAATTTTGAGACTGAAAAATTTCAACAGAAACTGATGTGGGCAAATACGGGTTTTTGAACATTTCGATCGATCGGAACTGAAAAACACATTACACAAAGCTAGACTAAGTTAATGGGGAGGCTTTGATACCACTGTAAGTGCACGGCGGCGCCCCGGCCGTCAATCCGACGGCCAAACGCGGAAGCGGTGAAAAACTTTAATTTTGCGGACTTAGCAAACCGGCACCACCGCGCACTAAACACCCGGATCGTAACCATTAACAAGTCTAAGCTAACTAGAAGATGGGTTAGAGATATACCGACGATCCAAGTCCTCCGGTCTTCTCGTCATGGTCCCGATCTCCTGCGGAAAAGTCCCGTCTCCTCCTCGTCGCCGGAAGTGCACCACATCGCCTACTTTGTTTACGGGCTCCCACCTCAATGCCGAGGCAACTCGGGCACGAAGCCGGCTACTCGACGTGCCCAAGGTTTGCTGTAGAATGTGTAGTAGAGGATTGTGTCTCATTTGGGGTTTTGGAGATGCCATTGGTGGAGGGATAGAAGTGAACCTTTTGGAGAGGGAGTTGTAGGGATTTCTCAAAAACTCAAGATACAAAATTTTCCACCACATGAAAATGAAATCCCCCCACCCTCACTAGGAATGGCCGGCCCCCCATATTGGTGTGATTGGAGAGAGAGAGAGAATGGCTTGAACAATAATGCAAAGAAAATGATGGCTTGAAAAGTCCAACACTCAACAACCATCTCTTCTCCCATCATCACAACCAAAGTCAAGAAATCATGAAAACAAAGTCAAGAAGTCAAGGTAAGGTGCAACCATGATGAAGTCAAAAAGTCAAGCAAGGTCAAGGTATGGTGAGTCATCATGACACAAGGAAATATGCAAAGACCCCCTCCACAAATGCCTATTTGCAACAATGCAAATAAACCCTCCTCCACCAAACTTCGGCCAATGAACGGAACAATGGAAATTGGCCGAAACGGAAAGCAAACTGGCAACTCCAGAAAACTGGTCCCGTAATAAATTACAGGAAAACCCCGATACTGTGCATACACACCCGCATCTGTATTTCGACCGAAATACAAATGCAATGAGACATAATCTACAATGTACTATACTAGGATCCGGCTTATACCAAAGCCGGCTAGTAATATCTGTTCGATCCTGATCCGTGCAATACCGCACGTATCTGATCGAACCCTGCCATATAACCATACGGCCTATAGTACAAACTGTCCGATCCTGATCCGTGCAATACCGCACGTATCTGATCGGATCTTGCCATATCTCCATACGGCCTCTACAACCTTTCGCCCGAAAGTTGAGTAACTGAATGTGGGGGACTCTAAAGACTCGTCAACACCTTGGTTGTGGATTTAACCACT
This sequence comes from Agapanthus africanus, assembly GCA_030015575.1. Taxonomy (NCBI): domain Eukaryota; kingdom Viridiplantae; phylum Streptophyta; class Magnoliopsida; order Asparagales; family Amaryllidaceae; genus Agapanthus; species Agapanthus africanus. The sequence goes on from JASDDO010000029.1 coordinate 65,049,201, forward strand.
AGCACGTCAGAGGTATAAGCCAATACGTAACGGGCTACCAGGTACTGACTAAAAGGGACGTCTGTGAGCGAACTCAGCCTGACTCCCTACTGAGCCTGTCAGTGACAATATCCGTGCAGTCCGGTCCGTTCGTCTATGAGTATCGCATGGCGGGCCTAGGGGGTTGGTAAAAGTCAGACCCCCAAAAGCGGTACAAGTCGTGTCGGAGTGTAGCCCAGAACACCCTGAGATACTACTGGAATACCTACTAGTAAATCTCCTTGCCTTGGCCAAGGACTTTGTGTAATGGCTCTCCTAGACACAGCACGACCTCACCCCCAATACCGGGAGAGACGAACCCCTGAAGATACGCTCACTGCCTCCATGTGGATCGGGACTGTACCCAACTAAAACCTGTTTGCACGACTCCTTTGAGCCGTGGTAGGGTAGTAATCAATGTTGCGCCACGGCAGCGCCCCGGCCGTCTTACTCGAGGCCAAAATGCGGAATCAAAAATTTTCCTTACTCGGAAACCGGCGCTACCGCGGACAAAGAAAACCCGGATCGTTAACCATTAACCTACGCTAGCTAACAAGAGATGGGAAGAAAAGTATACCGAGTGATCCGAGTCCTCCGGTCTTCTCTTCATCATCCCGATCTCCCGCGGAAAGTCTTGGCTCCACATCGTCGCCTCCTCGCCGGAAAGGGCACCACATCGCCTTCGTCTTTTACGGGCTCCCGCCTCAATACCGAGGCAACTCGAACATGAAGCCGGCAACTCGACATGCTCAAGATTTGCTGTAGGAAGTGTAGTGTAGAATCGTAGTCTCTTTTGGGGTATTGGAGTTGCCTTTAGATAGAGGAAAGAGTCAAACTTTGGAGGCAAATGATGCTATCATTTTTGCAAGGAAAATGAGATGAACCAATGATACAAAAATCAATCTCTCATTTTATTCTCTTCCTCCAAGATGTGGCCGGCCAAAAATGAGATGAGAAAATCATGGTGGAAAAAAGAAATGAACCATACTCAAAACTATGAAGGAGAGTGAGTGTAGGATCAAATGAATGGTGACCACATCCAAGGTCAAAGAAACATCAACCATGCATTTCCTCCATACCCTTTCCAATCACATTAATGCAAGCATGGAAGAAAAGATATGAAAGCTATCATAATAAATCTTTATGCAAGAAAACCCTCCACAAAGAGTTATTTGCAAAACTGCAAATAACCCCCTCCATCGAAAAAGTCCGGCCGGGAAAGAACAAAGGAAAACCGGCCGGAACGGAATGCAAACTGGCAACTCCAGAAAACTGGTCCCGTAATAAATTACAGGAAAACCCCTATACTGTGCATACAAACCCGCATCTGTATTCCGTCCGGATACAAATGCAATGAGACAAAATCTACACTGTAATAGACTAGGACCGGCTTAAGCCAAAGCCGGCTAGTAAAATCCGTTCGATCCTGATCCGTGCAATACCGCACGTATCTGATCGAACCCTGCCATATAACTATACGGCCACTAGTACAAACCGTCCGATCCTGATCCGTGCAATACCGCACGTATCTGATTGGACCCTGCCATATCTCCATACGGCCTCTACAGCGTTTCGCCCGAAAGCTGAGTAACTGAAAGTGTGGTGGACTCTAAAGACTCGTCAATACTATGGCTGTGGATTTAACCACTAGCACGTCAGAGGTATAAGCCAATACATGACGGGCCACCAGCTATTGACTAAAAGGGACGTCGATGAGCGAACTCATCCTGACACCCTACTGAGCCTGTCAGTGACAATATCCGTACAGTCTGGTCCGTTCGTCTATGAGTATCGCATGGCGGGCCTAGGGGGTTGGTAAAAATCAGACCCCCAAAAGCGGTACAAGTCGTGTCGGAGTGTAGCCCAGAACGCCCTGAGATACTACTGGAATACCTACCAGTAAATCTCCTGCCTCGGCCGAGGGCTTTGCGTAATGGCTCTCCTAGACACAGCGCGACCTCACCCCCAATACCGGGAGAGACGAACCCCTGCAGATCCGCTCACTGCCTCCATGTGGCTCGGGACTGTACCCAACTAAAACCTGTTTGCACGACTCCTTTGAGCCGTGGTAGGGTAGTAATCAAAGCACAGTGGGAACTCACACGAGACAAATGACGATCTCAGGTCGATGAACTAACCTGTACACATGTCACCTGGGAACTGCTATCTGACGTCTGGTATAAGACCAACAAGCAGGTTCCCGGCGAGTCCTGTCCGGTGTACTCATAACCCAATGAGCACCTGTATACATCTTAGGTGAACCAACTGACACCAGTGGCTTGTGAGACCGGCCACCGCCCCTCGTCGGGGTCTCGACTGTATACACTAGTCTACTAATGGAGTATCGATGCCCTGTCTCGAAACTCCTACGACTAGGGACCTTTTAAGGATGTGCTTATAGACTACCAGCTCCCACGTATATGATCGCCATCATACTGCTGGCCGTCAAGCGAGAATCCTATGGGCTCTATCAACGTGTAATAGCGACATGTCAGGTCACCTAAAGCAGTACACGATGATAAAGATAAACCAGATAGCATACTATCAACTCGAGTAAGACTGTCCTACCGGGATAGGTCCTCCCTCAATCATTGCAATCACGTGCCTGTGATCCAATAATTGACTCTGAGGGCACTATCTCCAACAATCTCCCACTTGCACTCAAGGCTAATTATTGCGATGTCGCATACTCACAGCCCGTGTGATACCGAACACCCAACTCCTCTACTAGTCAGTCTCACAAAACCCGTTTGCGAAACTTTTGCGTTCGAGGAATAGCCTCAGTGAGTGGATCCGCAGGGATGTTTCTTTCTATGTCTCTCTATATCTCATGTTCGCGGAGAAAACCATCTCCCGAAATGAGCAATATCTGTCTTAGAATGTCTGGATGTCTGATGGGACATAGCTCATAAATGAACTTCAAATCCAAACTTCTTAGACTGTATCATCCACTGAACTTAATCAGTATCCTGCGCCATGCCTCCCTCAGTATTGCCTTGGACCACCTGTCCAAAATACTGTCCCTCGTCAGAAGGAGAACTATAACTCTAACAACCTCCTTGTCGTCCATGTCACCTTGGAAGCCTGGAGTGATAACCGTCTCCTAAAGGAGGCAGCCGTTATCATATCCCTAGAACATTCACTTATGTTCTAAAACTGCTTCCGACTGTTCCTTCAGGATTGGATCAATATCAACTTATTGCACCTACTGCAAGAACAACATCTGGTGTGGTACTTGACATCTCATGATTGACTCAATTGCCTAAGCAAGTGATCTGCCAATCATGAGTATCCCTCTCCCCTTTAGTCTATAAGACACCTTTAGAGAAGGTGACTCCATCAACTGCAGGTGCACTACCGTGTCAGGAGTCGTCCATTCTAAATACTCATAGAATGCTGTCAAGGTACCCAGATTGGGAAACCACCCAAATCTAGATCTAAAACCATAGATCTAGTAACCAGTATGTCTGATATAATGTCCAAGTCCCTTGTGGAGAAACCACTGTGTGACGACCAAAGTATAACCGATCGTAGTATAGGAATATCACTTCCTACTACCTTCTCAACAGATCCATCCCCTATTCTGATGACGTCAAACCCATGACTGTCACATCAGAAACAGATGATCTAACTCCGCTATATCTGCTTTAGTCTATAAATAGACATAAGCAAGAAATCCACCAATGCTTCCGCTGCTCCCACTGACTGCGACAACCCTCTGCCAGAGTCATATAGACGTGCACTTCTAAAGCTAGTTTAGAACGACGCTATACTCATCCTCCTGCCGGGTCTCGCAGCCTGGAACAACAACAATGGCAAGTGTGGGTAAACAAGAACTTCCCTGTCACCGTCCTTGAGGCTACCGGAGTACCTCTCGGGTGCCTGAAGTTACCCACCTAATCTGCGGAGTGGCCAATGGAATGTCAAATCAGATTGAATCTTTAGGTTCCTTATCAAATCTTCAGTAATCGTTTGTGGTTCTGGAATTACTTCCAGTTCTACCATACTCCCACTACTTTTTCTGAAAAAAATCCATTTTTAATAAAAACTGTGGCGAGTCTAGAACAATATTGCTATTGTTCATCCAGATGGTAGAAAATCAACCCTCGTCATAGCCTGGGTCAACCCACAAAACAGCCATTACAGAAACGTGCCTTGAGTTGTCTAGTGTCTGGTTTTAAGCATAAGCCGGACAACTCCCCGTACCTTAACATCGTTAAGATATGAAATGTTCTATATCCAATATAGAACCAGAGGCACTGATTTAATTTAACCAGATTCAAATCATGCATCTATCTCCAGTGCATGTCAACTAAATGGAAGGAGGTCGATCAGCGTTACTCAACTTAGGAATGCTTCCAATTATGAGTAACCTGAAAGAGAAGCAATCTGTCTTCATCATTACTATCAACTGAATACCATACACAAGTATCTACATCTTCGATCTCTTTGAAGAATCCCGATACTTGCTACACCTGGTTCTCTACTCTATTCAAATACCTATAACTCCTCAAAACTTAGACCCTGTGTTTCCACGAAGCACATGTCTAAGAACTAGAGAAGTTAAAAGTAAACAGAATATAGTATAAGGACCAACCCCTCTGTCCTAATGGACACTGGACAATATACAATACTCTGTATAAGTCCGCTGAGTCTAACAACTCTTTCACTGTGTGTCGTAGGTTGAAAACTGTACTTATGGTTAAGAAGAATTACACCGCTGTTTAATGCTCCTTACCTAACCATCCACTGATATAGGTAAATGTCATCGACATAATATCAAAAGGTATATCTCACTCTATGAAAATAGACGTACAGATATATCAATTTGAAATTGGTGCATAACCGCGGATATTCAAAACCAAATAATTGCCGTCCGGCAAACAACCCAGGTGACTTCCTCAAATATCACCGATTACAACGAATCCCGATATAATGAGGATGATCACCCAATTCCCCATAACTTACTCCCACTCATCATCTTGTAAAACCATACAGATGTGAGAATCATACCTGGTAAATACATACCCTGGAGCAAGTGTCTAACTGGGAAATCAGTTTTCCATTAACAGTACACAGTGAAACTGAAACATTGAAATGTTTCGATGGGGTATGCTGGTATTCCTAGTAATGCCTCTTCCATTATCCAGATTCACAACTGTAACCGTATAATTCTTTGCCATCTTTCTAAATCCCTTTATGTGTCTTTAGTCATTACCTTCTGTACACCCCTTTAGGTCAAATGGTTTTCTTCCTTCCCTACCGTTCGGCACCAGCCTATGGTTTGGAAGAAGACTATCCAAAAGGCATAAAGGGTGTACTGTCATAATCCTAGGAACACTCGCAACGCGAGAGAAGGTGAAGATAAAAGACACCTGAATGTACTTTATTCCTATTTCTCCTGAACCATAATCCATCCCCGAACTGGAACAAGTTCCTTTCGAGTTCGTATATAACCATACGATGGAGTATCCAAATAAACTGTGGATCTTCGTAGTGATACGGAGTGTCCTGGAGAAATACAAAGGTGATTTAGGATTTGGCGAAGAAATACTTGGTTCGGTCGTGAATAGCAGTCGCAATTTACTTTGCCCTCTTACGAATCCCTTGCTTTGTCTTAACTTAATACCTTCTGCACACCATCGTTATGCTAATTGGTTTCCTTCATTCCCTACCGGTCGGCACCAGCCTAAGGTTTGGAAGAAGACTATCCAATTTGCGTAATAGGTGTACTACTCCTAAACCAAGGAGTACTCGCAACCTGAGAGAAGGTGAAAAGAAAAGACAACTGAATAATCCTATCCGTTTTCTCCAGAACCAGAAACCATCCTCGAAGTCCTTCGAGTTCGTATCTAACCATACGATGGTTTTGTCCAATGGAAGTGGACGTTCGCAGTAATACGGGGTGTCCTGGAGAAAAGGGTAAAAGTAGGAGTGGCAATGAGGTCTGCAACTCTGACAATCCAAAAGCCAGTGTTAAGAAGGTTCGGTCAACTTGGTCATTGAGTCATAGTCCAGGGTCGGGTCAATGGTCGCTGCCAAAGAGAGAGAGAAAAGAAACACTCAGCGTGCACTCTAACCTAGATCAGAATGGTTGCCAATTTATCTAATCAGGAAACCTCCCACTGTACCTCAAATTCTCCTCCAAACCTGAAAGGAGAATTAGTCGGGATCACCCGAGGAGTAAACCAACTCATCAGTGGGAATCGGGATCCAACTATCATCGCATGATAACGTGACGGAATCCACTCACGTCACCACACTCCAGAAGGTATGCGCATGCCTGGCAAGTTTCAGTTCTTTTGAAACTCCCGATAAGATTTTTACCCCTAGGACTCAAGTGACCTTGACGGAGTCAACAAATCAAAGAGTCCTAGTCAAGTTCAACCCGTCATTATCTGGATTGCATTAAACCCACCCGTACGTGCCCTTGACGGAGTCAACAAGGCCGCACGACTGTCCTAACCAATCCCACTTATGCAACAAACAAGCACCACTTAGCTACCGTACACTACGCCTTGACGGAGTCAACAAACGCAGCACGAATACTAAATAATACCCATAAGAAATGACGGAGGGCTACGAATGGTTTTTGGCGAAAAACCTTTAACGTAATGAACTTGATATCGTTGAAGGAACTGCATAGCCTTTTATAAAATATAGTGACGAAAACCTTTACTAAAGAGGTCACTCCCGGTGAAGGGATCTCGGCTCTTTCCCCGTAGAATGAGGTGCAGGATATTCCAACTGAATACCACGATGCAAAGCAAAAGTAATCGGCTATAGTGAAGTTATTGCCCTGACGCAAACTTCTGTCCAAGGGGTCACTCCCGATGAAGGGATCTCGGCCCTTGCCTCGTCGACTGATGAGCAGGATATTCCAAATGAATACCACGATGCAAAACAAAAGTGAACGTCCTTGCAATAACAGCTTTTTGAAAAGTGTTCCAACAACATCAGAATAGGTTTGTTTAACTTGCATTGATCCGAATCAACGCAGTCCCATCAAATGATCACACCACAAAGAACGAAAATATACTGACGTACGTATATGCCATCCGCATTCTCCACTGGGTCCCGTCATCACCCGTTAGGTTAGCTAACTAACGGCAGAGCGGGGACTGGACTAGCGCGGATGAAAAACATATACAATATCTACTAATATATATACCAATATATAGTATTTCGCTCAAGGCGTGAATAAAATGCAACATCACAGAAATGTACAGCATCACAGAACAATACAGATATCTGGAAGCCCCGGCTTTCACAGAGCCGCTGCTGAAACCCGACGTTCCCCTGGTCGTGTGGATAGCCTGTGCAATGAAATCCTAGACCCCTACGGGCGCGGCAAGTCACCCGCCAAATCCTGAAGCGAGGCAGCCCCCTTCAGCACCGTGAATGGACCACCCAGCACTTCACGGAATCCGGTAACTTAGGCACCCCTCCTGGGTCAACCTGTACCCCCTACGAGTGCGGCGAATAGCCCGCCAATCCTGGACTGAAGCCCCCTCCGTCTCAATGCCCTGAGGTGCGGGCCCGTTGCCCTCCAGAACCCGGTTATCCGTGCACCCCACCGCGGGGCAATCCTAGTACAGAAAGTAAAATATACATACACCGGGTACATCGACTGCAACCAGGTCGTGCCCCAAAAGAATAATACAAACAGGCAGTGACGGCAGTCCACATGTCGGACGCTCGCCCCGCAATATCAAATGTACATAATACAACAAAACTGTACAAGCATTGCATCCAGGCTATCCCCCACGACCGATCCGCAAAAACACAGCATAAACATAGAACATCAACGTGAAAATCACGTTCGCAAATCCGTCTAACCGGGCTATAGCAGTTAGACCGGATTTACCGATCGAGTGACATTCACGGTCGCAGATATAATGTAAATACTGTGAAATAATGTGTTTAGGATTTTCCGATTGATCAAACAATTAACAAGTGGGCCCCAAAGAAAACTGTAGCACTCACAGAAAAAATTGGCCCAATTTTAATATTCCAAAACCCCTAATTTAAGCCCAGAAGCCCACTGGAAAAACACGAAGCATTGACCTTACCAACCTGCCGCGGAAGGGCGGCAGAAATGGGGTTAGCGCCGCGCTTCCGCGCTCTAGGTAAGGGATCAATGTCTCCTTTTTTCTCAGAGTTCTTAGAGCTCCCTGCACATCATTCTAAGACCACCTGAAAAATTTTTAGACTTCAAAAAATTTCAACAGAAACTGATGTGAAGGAAAAATACGGTTTTTTTTGGAAATTTTGGTCGATCGGAAACGCAAACACATCAAACGAAGCTAGGTAAGGTTAATGGCGTGGCTCTGATACCATGTTGCGCCACGGCAGCGCCCCGGCCGTCTTACTCGAGGCCAAAATGCGGAATCAAAAACTTTCCTTACTCGGAAACCGGCGCTACCGCGGACAAAGAAAACCCGGATCGTTAACCATTAACCTACGCTAGCTAACAAGAGATGGGAAGAAAAGTATACCGAGTGATCCGAGTCCTCCGGTCTTCTCTTCATCATCCCGATCTCCCGCGGAAAGTCTTGGCTCCACATCGTCGCCTCCTCGCCGGAAAGGGCACCACATCGCCTTCGTCTTTTACGGGCTCCCGCCTCAATACCGAGGCAACTCGAACATGAAGCCGGCAACTCGACATGCTCAAGATTTGCTGTAGGAAGTGTAGTGTAGAATCGTAGTCTCTTTTGGGGTATTGGAGTTGCCTTTAGATAGAGGGAAGAGTCAAACTTTGGAGGCAAATGATGCTATCATTTTTGCAAGGAAAATGAGATGAACCAATGATACAAAAATCAATCTCTCATTTTATTCTCTTCCTCCAAGATGTGGCCGGCCAAAAATGAGATGAGAAAATCATGGTGGAAAAAAGAAATGAACCATACTCAAAACTATGAAGGAGAGTGAGTGTAGGATCAAATGAATGGTGACCACATCCAAGGTCAAAGAAACATCAACCATGCATTTCCTCCATACCCTTTCCAATCACATTAATGCAAGCATGGAAGAAAAGATATGAAAGCTATCATAATAAATCTTTATGCAAGAAAACCCTCCACAAAGAGTTATTTGCAAAACTGCAAATAACCCCCTCCATCGAAAAAGTCCGGCCGGGAAAGAACAAAGGAAAACCGGCCGGAACGGAATGCAAACTGGCAACTCCAGAAAACTGGTCCCGTAATAAATTACAGGAAAACCCCTATACTGTGCATACACACCCGCATCTGTATTCCGTCCGGATACAAATGCAATGAGACAAAATCTACACTGTACTAGACTAGGACCGGCTTAAGCCAAAGACGGCTAGTAAAATCCGTTCGATCCTGATCCGTGCAATACCGCACGTATCTGATCGAACCCTGCCATATAACTATACGGCCACTAGTACAAACCGTCCGATCCTGATCCGTGCAATACCGCACGTATCTGATTGGACCCTGCCATATCTCCATACGGCCTCTACAGCGTTTCGCCCGAAAGCTGAGTAACTGAAAGTGTGGTGGACTCTAAAGACTCGTCAATACTATGGCTGTGGATTTAACCACTAGCACGTCAGAGGTATAAGCCAATATATGACGGGCCACCAGCTATTGACTAAAAGGGACGTTGATGAGCGAACTCATCCTGACACCCTACTGAGCCTGTCAGTGACAATATCCGTACAGTCCGGTCCGTTCGTCTATGAGTATCGCATGGCGGGCCTAGGGGGTTGGTAAAAATCAGACCCCCAAAAGCGGTACAAGTCGTGTCGGAGCATAGCCCAGAACGCCCTGAGATACTACTGGAATACCTACCAGTAAATCTCCTGCCTCGGCCGAGGGCTTTGCGTAATGGCTCTCCTAGACACAGCGCGACCTCACCGCCAATACCGGGAGAGACGAACCCCTGCAGATCCGCTCACTGCCTCCATGTGGCTCGGGACTGTACCCAACTAAAACCTGTTTGCACGACTCCTTTGAGCCGTGGTAGGGTAGTAATCAAAGCACAGTGGGAACTCACACGAGACAAATGACGATCTCAGGTCGATGAACTAACCTGTACACATGTTACCTGGGAACTGCTATCTGACGTCTGGTATAAGACCAACTAGCAGGTTCCCGGCGAGTCCTGTCCGGTGTACTCATAACCCAATGAGCACCTGTATACATCTTAGGTGAACCAACTGACACCAGTGGCTTGTGAGACCGGCCACAGCCCCTCGTCGGGGTCTCGACTGTATACACTAGTCTACTAATGGAGTATCGATGCCCTGTCTCGAAACTCCTACGACTAGGGACCTTTTAAGGATGTGCTTATAGACTACCAGCTCCCACGTATATGATCGCCATCATACTGCTGGCCGTCAAGCGAGAATCCTATGGGCTCTATCAACGTGTAATAGCGACATGTCAGGTCACCTAAAGCAGTACACGATGATAAAGATAAACCAGATAGCATACTATCAACTCGAGTAAGACTGTCCTACCGGGATAGGTCCTCCCTCAATCATTGCAATCACGTGCCTGTGATCCAATAATTGACTCTGAGGGCACTATCTCCAACAATCAAAGTACAGTGGGAACTCACACGAGACAAATGACGATCCCCAGGTCGATGAACTAACCTGCACACATGTCACCAGGGAACTGCCATCTGACGTCTGGTATATGACCAACTAGCATGTTCCCGGCGAGTACTGTCCGGTGTACTCATAACCCAATGAGCACCTGTATACATCTTAGGTGATCCAACTGACACCAGTGGCTTGTGAGACCGGCCACCGCCCCTCGTCAGGGTCTCGACTGTATACACTAGTCTACTAATGGAGTATCGATACCCGGTCTCGAAACTCCCACGACTAGGGACCTTTTAAGGATATGCTTGTAGACCCCCAGCTCCCACTTATATGATCGCCCTCATACTGCTGGTGGTCAAGCAAGAATCCTAGGGGCTCTATCAACGTGTAATAGCGACGTGTCAGGTCACCTAAAACAGTACACGATGATAAAGGTAAACCAGATAGCATACTATCATCTCGAGTAAGACTGTCCTACCGGGATAGGTCCTCCCTCAATCATTACAATCACGTACCTGTGACCTAATAATTGACTCTGAGGGCACTATCTCCAACACTAGGAACCCTACACATATAGTCCAAGATGCGTATACGCTAGTCTACTATGGTGTATCGATGCCCTGTCTGCATACACTCTCGACTAGGAACAGTTATAGGATGTACTCGTTGACTACCCTAGCCCCACCAGTATGATCTCATCATAGTCCTAGTAGTCAAGTTCATATCCCAAGGGCTTTATCGACATGTGAAAGCAAGACAGTAAACCAATACAAGTCAACATGTTAGGACAAAGTGTAACCAGATAGCATACTATCATATCAAGGAAGAAAGTCCTCTCTATATATATCCAAGCATCCACTATAATATACATCATATGTACAACAATGGCCTCTAGGGCATATATACAACTAACAATCTCCCACTTGCACTAAGGCCAGCTGTTGTAGTATCTCATACCCAACATCACGAAGAGTCTCTCAAATTGTATCTGGGGAATGGCCTTCGTGAGTGGATCCGCAGTGTTGTCCTTCGTATCAACTCTCCTGACCTCGATCTCTCGGCGATCAACTATCTCCCAGATTAGGTGATACCGCCTCAGAATATGTCTGGACTTCTGATGGGACCTGGGTTCCTTGGCCAAATCCACAGCTCCATTGTTATCACAATACAAAGGTATTGGATGCTCAATAGACGGAACCACACCAAGTTCAGTGATGAACTTCTTCATCCAGACAGCCTCTTTGGCAGCATCGTTGGCAGCAATGTATTCAGCCTCCTTCGTCGAGTCTGCCATGGTTTCTTGCTTGGAATTCTTCCAACAAACCGTCCCTCCATTTAGGGTAAAGACAAATCCCGAGTGCGACTTAGAGTAGTCCTTATCACTTTGGAAGCTCGAACTGGTAAAAGACTCCACTTGGAGTTCTCTGTTACCATACACCAAGAACATCTCTTTAGTCCTTCTCAAGTACTTGAGAATGTTCTTCACAGTTGTCCAGTGATTCTCTCCTGGATCTGCTTGATACCTACTCACTACACTTTGTGAGTATGCTATATCGGGTCCGGTACATAGCATCGCGTATATGATAGAGCCTACTGCCGAAGTATAGGGTATCCGTTGCATGCGAGCTCTCTCCAAATCAGTCTTGGGAGACATCTCTTTGGAAAGAGTGAGTCCAGAGATTGTGGGTTGGTTCCCATGCTTGGATTCTTCCATACTAAACCTCTTTAGTATGTTGTCAATGTACCTGGATTGGGACAATCCCAGTATCCGTTTAGATCTATCTCTATAGATCTTGATTCCCAAAATGCAGGAGGCATCACCTAGATCTTTCATTGAGAATCTATGTGATAAGAAGAGCTTGACCGAGTGCAGCATAAAAACATCATTTCCTATCTAGAGTATTTCATCCACGTACAATACGAGGAAGACAACCTTACTTTCTGCAACCTTCTTGTAGATACAAGGTTCATCTACGTTTTTGATGAAGTCAAACTCTTTGACTACAACATCAAAACAGATGTTCCAACTCCACGATGCCTGCTTTAACCCGTAGATGGATTTAAGCAGCTTGCACACCTTTCCGCTGCTCCCACTATCTATGAAGCCCTCTGGCTGAGTCATGTACACGCACTCCTCTAAATCACCATTTAGAAAGGCGGTCTTAACATCCATCTGCCAGATTTCGTAGTCATGGTATGCAGCAATGGCAAGCAGGATCCGGATGGACTTAAGCATAGCTACTGGAGAAAAGGTTTCGTTATAATCCACACATGGTCGTTGACGAAAACCCTTTGCAACAAGTCTAGCTTTGAAAGTCTCAACTTTTCCATCTACACCAAGTTTCTTCTTAAAGATCCACTTGCTCCCAATGGGTTTTACCCCTTCAGGAGCAACTTCCGAAGTCCATACTTTGTTGGTGTACATGGATTCCATCTCAGATCGCATTGCATCCAGCCACTTCACAGAGTCCCCACTCGTGATGGACTGCTCGAAGCTAGTTGGGTCATCATCTTCCATGATGCAATCCTCGCTTCCACCGTCAATGAGAAAACCGTAGTATCTCTCTGGTGGATGAGAAACCCTACTAGATCGGCGGAGAGGCTGGGGTTCGTCGGGTACTACTGAATCATCTGGTTCCACTAAATCTTCAGTTGCAGTTTGTGCTGCTGGAACTTCTTTCAGCTCTACCTCATTGCCACTAATTTCTTTTGCAAGAAATTCCTTTTCTAAAAAGGTGGCATGTTGAGCAACAAACACCTTTTGCTCCTCACTGTGGTAGAAAAAGTATCCATAAGAATTCTTTGGATATCCCACAAACTTGCAGAGAACTGATCGTGCCTCGAGTTTGTCTGGATTTTGCCTTTTGACATAGGCCGGACAACCCCATATCTTAACTCGTTTAAGATATGGTCTCTTCCCACTCCATATCTCATATGGTGTGGTAGGCACCGATTTAGATGGATCTTGATTCAATAGGTATGCTGCTGTCTCAAGCGCATACCTCCAATAGGATATAGGAAACTCAACAGTGCTCATCATAGAGCGCACCATATCTAACAGGGTGTGATTCCTCCTCTCTGATACACCATTGTGCTGTGGTGTATAGGGAGGAGTAAGCTGAGAGGAAATCCCATTCCCTTTTAGATAGTCCAGAAACTCATTGCTCAAGTATTCTCCTCCTCGATCGGATCGAAGGATCATAATACTTTTGCTTGTTTAATTCTTTACTTCGTTCTTATATTCCGAATTTCTCAAAAGCTTCAGACTTGTGTTTCATCAGGAACACATGTCCGTATCTTGAGTGATCATCAGTGAATGTAATAAAGTAGGAAGAACCGTTCCTGGCATGTGTAGACATGGGACCACATACATCACTATGTATCAGTCCCAAGAGTTCTGCAACTCTTTCTCCGTGTCCACTAAATGGAGTTTTGGTCATCTTGCCTTTGAGACATGATTGGCAAGTGTCATAAGATGAAAATTCGAACGGATTCAAATATCCATCCTTATGCAACTTAGCTAGCCGTGTCGCATTGATATGATCTAGTCTACAATGCTACAAGAAAGATTCGTTCAATTCTTAACTCTTCCTCTTGTGTGTGTTTTGTACATTAAGTACTGTACTTTGATTGAGAACGTATATGCCATTAAATAACGAACCTAATCCAATCAACTATTGATTCAGGAATATGTTCATAACATTATCATGTACTACAAGATTACATCCTTCTTTACTCAATAAAGAAACTGATATAATATTGCATATCATGCTCGGAATGTAATAGCATTTGTTCAGAATCAATGTATTATCATTTGGCAACACAAGATGATATTCGCCAACAGCTTTGGCTGCAACATTTGTTCCATTCCCAACCCTTACGGAATGATCACCCTCTCCCAGTTCCCTACCTTTTCATAGCCCATGTAACATATTACATATATGTGATCCCGATCCGGTATCAAATACTCAGGACGTATAGTGAACTGAGAAACCGTTCTCGATATCTAACACACCTGAAGAAGATGCATCAGCATGCTTATTCTTCGTTTGGGCAGCATGAGAATCCAGATATTCTCCTATTCCCTGCTCAGACTTATAATAATTATAAATGGGAGCGGGACCAACGTTCCCCTGCTCAGTATAATAAGCGGGTTCAGTCAATACATCCATATTATTATCTTGATTAATATCTGGCATGGTCGCTACCTAGAGAGAGAGAGAGAAGAAAATACTTTAGCGTATACTCTTGCAAGATTAGATTGGTTATTATCTTATCTAATCAGGATGGCTCCCACTGCTTTTTATCAAATTTTCCTTAAAACCCTAAAAGGTAAGACTAGCTGGGATTAATTACACCTTACAAGTTCGCCAATCTTTCGGCCAAGCTAGTGTTGGTACTTTGAGGGAGGTTCCCCGTGCTTTCGCACGGACCTACCATTTTCCCAGAGGCATAACCCCGTTAACACCTTTCTAGACACTTACTTGATCGGCTAATTGTCATGTGTAAAACTCTCCCAGGAGTAACTCTTACTCGCAGTGGGTATCTGGATCTAACTATCTCATAGGAGGTATACAATCTCATTGCAAATTTCAACACTTGAAACTCCTGATAATATTATGCCCCTAGCGATCTATGACCTTGACAAGGTCAACAAACCATAAATCGCAAGTCAAGTTCAACCCGTCATTTCCCGATTGAATTAAACCCACCCGCATGACCCTTGACAAGGTCAACAAGGCCGTACGAATACCCTAATCCAATCACATCTCATGTTTTAGCGGATAAACACTAATTAGCTACCGTACACTGCGCCTTGACAAGGTCAACAAACGCAGCACGAATACAAAGTAGGATTTATCTGAAATGACAGAGGGCTACGAAGGTTTTTCAGAAACCTATTGCGAAATGAACTTGATATCATTGTAGAAACAAGTGATTTTGAAAAGGAGTGTTTTTTTTATGCTTTTCTAGTTTCTCTAAAGAGGTCATTCCCGGTGAAGAGATCTCGGCTCTTTCCTTATCGAATAAGGTGCAGGATATTTCACAAATACCGCTGTGCAAAGCAAGAACTATAGAAGCAATCAAAAAACTAAACCGTGAGTTTATAGCATCAGCCAGTTTTTCTAAAGTGGTCACTCTCGGTGAAGGGATCTCGGCTCTTTCCGCATCGAATAAGGTGCAGGGTATATCACATATACCACTATGCAAAGCAAAAACTGTAGCTACCCTTTTTGAAAATTTGATTCTACAACATCTTTTAGGTTTCTTTTCTTTTATTAATCTCATTAATAAATACCATCATTTATGCTTCCTAAGCATCACAGAAGAAACGAAAATACAACGTACGCTTATGCCATCCGCATTCTCCACAATGTTCTGTTATGCACTGTTAGGTTACTTAACTAACGGCATACAGGGAAGGGCTAGCGCGGGTGTAAAACATAAGAAACGTTTATTATATATCATATATACAATAATAAAGCATTCGTCTCATGCTTATAATATGATCACATCACAGTATATCAGCAGCAGAAGAAACATATGAAATATTGGATATACTAGGAGGTCCGTGGTTTATTTCGAGCCTGTATAAAAAACGGATCCACGGTCGCGATGAATAGCCAAATCCACATCCCTAGACCCTTACGAGAGAGGCAAGTAACACTGCCAATTCTAGGGTTAGGAGACCCGGTCTCGACTCCTCGAGATGGCCTCCCACTGGACCCAAGAACCCGGTTACTTGTGCTCCCCTCCTTGGGTCTATCCTAATACGGAAAGGTAAATAATATACAATGGTGACATCATCCTTAACCCGGAAGTGCCCCAATAAAAGAATATTACATACATTGAATTTTACATGAATGAAAATAAAAACCCTCATCTCACATAAAACCCCAGCTATTCAGAATACGACGATCCAATATAACATATCACAGCAACACATAATATCTCATATCATCAACGTAAACAAGCGATTGCCGTTGATGTATAGCAACGAAGCCGGCAATACCCCACATACTACACTTACGGTCGCAGAAAAGAAAATGAAAAACTACAACATTTTGAATCCATAATCTCCGTAGACATTGTAAACCCGAAATATCACATATTACGGATTCCATGCCTAACTATATGAATTCCACATATTGTATCACAATCACAGAATATCAAGACGATGTTTAACGTTTCGATCGAATCAACATACACTCAAAAATTACCCCATAAGCTCAACACTTGAGCAAAGTCAAAACACTCAAAAACCGTGCCATGGTGTCTATAGACCAGCCGTAGAAGGAGTTAACCAATGCCTCACCTATGACACCACGGAACTACGGCAAACACTCGGGTTCGTTCGCGGTTCCGTAGGCATAGAATTGAGTTAAGGTTAGTATAGTCTTCTAGAGGGTCTATAGGGGTACTTGCACGATTTTACGAATATAATCAACTTCGGAAAATTACAACACTTGGAAATTTCAGCAGGGTACAAAATGTGTTGTGCGAAGTTCGATCGAACTGCTAAAAATAGTTAAGGTTACCAATACAGTGTTAAATTATACGACTACAAAGAACTACGAATTAGCCCCAGGTCAAACTAATCATCACATGAAAATTAGGCTATATAAACAATGCTAGGATACCCAATGTCACGACCCGAAGGTACGGAACGTGACTGGCACTTAGATTACGAAACATCCCAAGGCGTAACATAACCTAAGTCAGCCAATGCCTAGAAATCTAAACCATAAACAAATAGAGTGAAGGAAAAACCTTTTCAAGAACACGATTTAAAACCAATTAAGTTATATTAATACATTTAAAATATCAATTTTTCTGAAAATTTTGGCAAAGTCTCCTTTGTAAATACTGGCCCCAAACGGGTACAAACAAGAATATATAAACCTGTAATGAATAATGGCATACCCAAGCGGGAGCTAGCTCTTCGCCCAAGGCGGATTCACAACCACACGCAATATATGTATAATAATCGAGAAATATAAGCATATAAAACTCAAAAGTATGAAAATGTCACGTCGGCTCAAGTGGGCTCGACCCCAGAGAAACAACATATATCCAAAACCTCACAGTCTCGAGCTGCATGTGCTACCTGTCTATGGGCAGTAGACAGGGCAGAAGGAACATCCGCCGAAAGAATGTCAGCAGGAGGAATACTGCTTGAGCCTGCACCCACGGCCAAAACAGCATAGCGTTCTGTCACGGCCCATAATTTATCACGTGACCGGCACTTAAACTACGCAATGTCTAAAGGCGTAACATAAATCAAGTAAGCCGAAGTCCAGAAAATCTAAACAGTTTTGCGGAAAATAATGGGGGTGCAGTTTTGAAATAAAGGTATAATGAAATCAAGTTTTTCTTTAAATGCATAGATAATGAAACATGAAAATGCAAGTGGATTATACTAGTTGAAAATATGTTTCGTTTTTTTAAAAATTTGGGCAGCACCTCCCTTGTATATTTTGATCCAAAACCATATACACAACAATATATAGGCATCCCCAAGCGGGAGCTAGCTCTTCGCCAACTGGAAGAATCATAACCACGCAATAACATATATACGACGCCCAACGGCTAAGATCAACCCAAAAAGAACAATAAATAAGCAAGACATCAAAACTCAAGAAGCGAACATAAACCCATCGCTCCAAGTCTCGCACAATACCCAAGTCTGACTAGGTCTATAAATATACAAAGTCTTGTTCTGATTTGATGGAGTTTATCTAGATACAACAGAATATAAAGTACGAGAGTGGGCATGATCCGACATGTGTCCCACCTACCAAAGCAAAACCCCTGGAAGAAGCTGTGTGCCAGCTATACCGAAACTGATCCCAAGCGGTCAAACCAGCAAGAACTGTGGCACAACGGGGGTGAGTTGCTAACTCATGAGTAGAAAACATAAGCAAGTAGAAATCGAATAAAACAACGATTTCCAAGGTCACTATATCCTGAAGGTAATACTATAATATCTTGGGTGACCATGTACGCATATATGTTAACAACCGAGTCAATGCAATGACATATATAAATAAACATCTAACATCATATGCCTGCATGCATATGGATATCATCCACGTGTCCATCAACGGCACAAATCAATATCATGGAACCTGAGTATTCAACATGTAAGTCCATGTTTCTCACCCCGGTTCTTACGGGGAGGCGGAAACGGCGAAAAACAATAATTTGGCACAAGGCAACATGGACTCAAAAGCAAGGATCTTGGCAAAACTAGAAACTAGCAAACAAGTAGAGGCTTTAACTACTATGCTGTAGAAAATATACCTCACGGAACCGGTCCTTCGGGTCTTCGCTCCGCTGTCCGGCTCGTCCATCCACGCTCCGAGGGTCGATCCGGATCTTGGTCACCTCCGCGGCCTTCTTGAGTCGAAGACGATCCACCCGAGAGTTGTACACTAAGCTCTACCTCAAGCCGAGGCAACTAGGGCAACGAGATCGCAAATCTAGATGCTTTAGGTTGAGTAGAAGAGAAAGATGGAAGTGTTTGTCTATGTGGATTCTTTTTCTCTCAACACATGAGATCAAAAGAATTATCAAGAGGAGGAAGATGAAGGAGAATTTAGTAACCATGGAGCTTTTTTTTCCTTCTCACAAGAACAAGAGAGAGAATGAGAAAAGAATATGAGCTAAAGAAATGAACCATGGTTGCAATAATGCAAAACTATCATCATTACAAATCCTATCATGATAAAGTTGATGCTACATTAAATTGACCATTTTCGTAATCAAAAAGAAAAAGAAAATCCAAAGAAGAGTGTAGACCTCTCATGAAGGTCAATGGTCAACAGCGGTCAACGGGTCAACAAAGTCAAGAGAGGTCATGGTGGTCAAATGGTCAATACAATTAGCCATCACAAAATTATCACTAAAAGGATTAGTAAATAATGTCTCCGGCTCATAATGGTCTTGACCGAACGAATTGCCAAAACCCTAATGAGCCTGCCACATAACGGTTTTGGCCGAACCAACTGCCAAAACCCTAATGAGGCACCTCCTCCTTCATCGCTCCTCAAAACTGTGCATACACACCCGCATCCACATTCCGTAGAATGCAAATGCACAGAAGACAAAACAAATCCATCTATGCAATACTAGGATCTGGCTTAAACCAAAGCCCGCTAGTATTGCCTGCCTGAACAGCATACGCACATAAGTGCACGTAAGTGATCGCAGCCCTGCCGTAAAACCATACGGCCTCTACACGTTTCGCTCAGTGCAGGGAAACTCTCTGTGTGGGACTCTAAAGACTCGACACTACGCTGGCAGCGGGTTTAACCATAAACCTCAAGCGGCACTAGCTGTACGTAACGGTCCCAAGGTAGATGGCCGATGAGGTAAACCCATCCGAACTCCGACTGAGCCTGTATGTGACAATCTCCGTACAGTCTAGTCTGTTCGTCTGATACATCGCATGGCGGGCCTAGGGGGTGGTGAACGTCAGTCCCCTAATAGCGGTACAAGTCGTGTCGGAGTGTAGCCCAGAACACCCTCAGATAACACTGGAAACCTACCAGTATATCTTGCTTGCCCTGGCCAGGGACTACTCGTGTAATGGCTCTCCTAGACACAGCGCGATGTCAACCCCTAATACCGTGAGAAACGAATCCTGTCTAACCGTCACTGCCTCCAAGTGCTTCGGGACTGCACCCAACTACTACCTGTTTGCACGACTCCTTTGAGCCGTGGTAGGGTAGTAATCTAAGTATAGTAGGAACACACTCGAGGCGAAGTGACAGTGTCAAGTCAGCGGACTAAGCTGTACTCATGTCACCTGGGAACTGATAACTGACGATAGGTATAATACCAACAAACAGTCCCCGACGAGTCCTATCCAGTGTACTCGTAACCTAACGAGCACCCGCATACTATCTCCAGTATGACGTACTGATGGCTGTGGGACAGACCATCTCCCCTGCTGGGATGAGAAGCGGATACGCTAGTCTACTCCGGAGTATCAATGCCCTGTCTCGATAGTCCAATGACTAGGGACCTGCATAAGGATGTGCTTATAGATTACCTAGCCCCCACAAGTGTGACTGCCATCACAACGCTGGTAATCAAGCAAAGATCCTAAGGGCTCCACTAATATGTATATATAAGCGATATGCTAAAAGAAACACATGCACATATTGAAGTAGAGACAAACCAAGTAGCATACTACCATTTTGAGAAAGATTGTCTATACAACTGTGAATATCCCAAGCTTCCATTAAGTAATATACAAGCTAGTATGATACAGTAATGGCCTCTAGGGCATATACACTAACAATCTCACACTTGCACTAAGGCCATGTACTGGCGTATCGAAGACCTATCAGCTCGATCAGCCGCTCGAACTGAGTCTGGGGTAGGGCCTTCGTGAGTGGATCTGCAGTGTTGTTCTCCGTATTTACTCTCTTCACCTCGATCTCCTGGCGATCTACGATCTCCCGATCAGGTGGTACCGCCTCAAAATGTGCCTGGACTTCTGATGGGACCTGGGTTCCTTCGCTAAAGCAATAGCTCCGTTGTTGTCGCAATACAGCGGTATTGGATCAACAATGGTAGGAACCACCTGAAGCTCCGTGAGGAACTTCTTCATCCAGACAGCTTCCTTTGCGGCATCGCAAGCAGCTATGTACTCCTCTTCCATAGTTGAGTCAACAACGGTCTCCTGCTTGGAGCTCTTCCAGCAAACCGCCCCTCCATTGAGGGTAAAGACATAACCCGACATGGACTTGGAGTCATCCTTGTCACTCTGGAAGCTGGAGTCAGCAAAGGCCTCGATCTGGAGGTCTTTTCCGCCATACACCAAGAACATCTCCTTAGACCTTCTCAGGTACTTGAGAATGTTCTTTACCGCTATCCAGTGTTTCTCCCCTGGGTCCGACTGATACCGGCTTACAACGCTCAATGCGTATACTACATCTGGTCTGGTACATAACATCGCATACATTATAGAGCCTACCGCAGAAGCGTCGGGTATAATAGACATGCGATCCCTTTCCAAATCAGTCTTGGGAGACATCTCTTTGGAGAGGGTGATTCCGTGACAAGCCGGTAGATTACAGCGCTTTGAATCTTCCATACAGAATCTTTTCAGTATGGTGTCAATGTACCTGGACTGTGAAAGTCCCAACATCCTCTTAGATCTATCACGATAGATCTGGATCCCCAGAATGTAGTTGGCATCGCCCAGGTCCTTCATGGAGAACCTCTGCGACAAGAATCCTTTGACTGACTACACCAATCAAGAGGAGGAAGATGAAGGAGAAACTTTAGCAACCATGGAGCTTTTTTTTTCTTCTCACAAGAACAAGAGAGAGAATGAGAAAAGAATATGAGCTAAAGAAATGAACCATGGTTGCAATAATGCAAAACTATCATCATTACAAATCCTATCATGGTAAAGTTGATGCTACATTGAATTGACCATTTCCGTAATCAAAAAGAAAAAGAAAATCCAAAGAAGAGTATAGACCTCTCATGAAGGTCAATGGTCAACACCGGTCAACGGGTCAACAAAGTCAAGAGAGGTCATGGTGGTCAAATGGTCAATGCAATTAGCCATCATAAAATTATCACTAAAAGGATTAGTAAATAATGTCTCCGGCTCATAATGGTCTTGACCGAACGAATTGCCAAAACCCTAACGAGCCTGCCACATAACGGTTTTGGCCGAACCAACTGCCAAAACCCTAATGAGGCACCTCCTCCTTCATCGCTCCTCAAAACTGTGCATACACACCCGCATCCGCATTCCGTATAATGCGAATGCACAGAAGACAAAACAAATCCATTTGTGCAATACTAGGATCCGGCTTAAACCAAAGCCCACTAGTATTGCCTGCCCGAACAGCATACGCACACAAGTGCACGTAAGTGATCGCAGTCCTGCCGTAAAACCATACGGCCTCTATACGTTTCGTTCAGGCAATTCTACTGTGTAAGTGGCATGGCAATTACCGATGATGGATGTATGTGAGCCGGCAAATCGGTGTAAGTGTAACATGCGCGTCATCGGTAATTGTTGTTGGATATAGTGCCCTCAAAGTCAATTATTGGATCGCAGGCACGTGATTGCAATGATTGAGGGAGGACCTATGCCGGTAGGACAGTCTTACTCGAGATGATAGTATGCTATCTGGTTTTTCATTATCATCGTGTACTGCTTTAGGTGACCTTACAGG
This sequence comes from Agapanthus africanus, assembly GCA_030015575.1. Lineage (NCBI taxonomy): Eukaryota > Viridiplantae > Streptophyta > Magnoliopsida > Asparagales > Amaryllidaceae > Agapanthus > Agapanthus africanus. The sequence continues at coordinate 65,072,007 of JASDDO010000029.1, forward strand.
TCGCTATTACACGTTGATAGAGCCCTTAGGATTCTTGCTTGACTGCCAGCAGTATGATGGCGATCATATACGTGGGAGCTAGGGTCTATAAGCACATCCTTAAAAGGTCCCTAGTCGTGGGAGTTTTCAAGACAGGGCATCGATACTCCGGAGTAGACTAGTGTATACAGTCGAGACCCCAACGAGGGGGGATGGCCGGTCTCACAAGACATTGGTGTCAGTTGGTTCACCTAAGATGTATACAGTTGCTCATTGGATTATGAGTACACTGGACAGGACTCGCCGGGAACATGCTAGTTGGTATTATACCTGACGTCAGATAGCAGTTCCCTGGTGACATGTGTACAGGTTAGTTCATCGACCTGAGATCGTCATTTGTCTCATGTGAGTTCCCACTGTGCTTTGATTACTACCCTACCACGGCTCAAAGGAGTCGTGCAAACAGGTTTTAGTTGGGTACAGTCCCGAGCCACATGGAGGCAGTGAGCGGATCGGCAGGGGTTTCGTCTCTCCCAGTATTCGGGGTGAGATCGTGCTGTGTCCAGGAAAGCCATTTCACGAAGTCCTTGGCCAAGGCAGGAGATTTACTGGTAGGTATTCCAGTAGTACCTCAGGGTGTTCTGGGCTACACTCCGAAACGACTTGTACCGCTTTTGGGGGGTCTGACTTTTACTAACCCCTAGATCCGACACGCTATACTCATAGACGAACGGACCGAACTGTACGGATATTGTCACTTACAGGCTCAGTAGGGTGTCAGGATGAGTTAGCTTATCGACCTCCCTTTTGGTCAATACCTGGTAGCCCGTTATGTACAGCTAGTACCACTGACGTGCTGGTGGTTAAATCCACAGCCAAAGTATTGACGAGTCTTTAGAGTCCCCCACAGACTGTTTCTCAAGTTTCGGGCGAAACGTTGTAGAGGCCGCATGGGTTTATGGCAGGGTTTGAACATACGTGTGCACTTGTGCACGTGTCATGGTTTGGACGGATAATACTAGCGGGATTTGGTTTAAGCCAGATCCTAGTATTATACTGTGTAGATTTTGTCTCATTGCATTTGTGTTCGGTCGGAATACAAATGCGGGTATGTATATACAGTCGCGGGGTTATCCTGTAATTTATTATGGGATCGCTTTTTGAAGTTGCCAGTTTGCATTCCGTTTCGGCCATTTTTCCTTCTTCCTTCTTCCTTCATGGCTGAAATTGTAGTTATGAAGGGGGTTTATTTGCAAAGGTGCATTTTGTAAATGCAAGGTGTTTTGTGTGGTGTCTGGGGCTCCAGACTTTCCCGGGACTTTCTTGAGGTTTCTAGATTGAGGTTGACACAATTGTTCTTCATTGCTTGCATTTATTGTGAAAGACTTTGTTGTGGCATTTTGCCTTTTAATCGCCTCCTTTCTTTTGCTTGTGCTCATCCCCTCCTCCTCTTTCGATGCCATGGCCGAGCCTATCATTTTGGGCAGCCCCAAAATTTTTGTGAGTGAGGAATGATTCATTTTCATTTGCAACAAAAATCCAAAGCTCATTCCTTCAAGCTCAATTTCCATTCTCACTCCTAAAAGCAACTTCGATTAACCCTTGAGGCAAAGTGTTCTACGTATATTCTACAGCAATCTTGGACACGTCGGCTAGCAAACTTCGTGTCCGAGTTGCCTTGGTTCAGAGGCGGGATCCTGTAAAAAGACTCATTGATGTGGTGCCGTACCGACGAGGAGATCGGAGATGCCGCGAGGAGCTTGGGATGGTGGCCAAAGACCGAAGGACACGGATCGATCGGTATAGCTTTCCAACCCTCTTCTTGATTTCTAGTTAATGTTAATGGTTCGATCCGGGTTTTATAGTATACGTTAGCGCCAGTTTCAAGTTTTGAAAAAGTTTTGTTTCCGCATTTTGGCTTCAGATCGACGGTTGGGGCGCTACTTTAGACTTACATGGTATCAGAGCCACGCTATTAACCTTTACTAGCTTGTTCTAACTTGTTTAAAACATCGATCGAACAAAATTTCCGAAACCGTGATTTCAAAAGTCAAGTTTCTGTCGAATTTTTTTTTTGTTCTAAAAATTATTTTGGGCACATCAGAAAATCAGGTAGGCTTTTCTAAGACCACTGAAGAAATTTGGAAGTGTGATTCCACCATTGCAACGTGGAACCACGGCCTTACCCACGTTTTGGCAGCGGTTCCACCGCGGTACTGTAGCTTCAGTGCACAAATTTTTCTGCTGTGGTTTTTGACTTGGAATTGAGGTTTCTGGAATATTTAGTTTTGGCCCAGATTATTTTGAGTACTGGATTTTGTACTTGGGGCCCACTTCGGAAAATTTTGTCGATCGGAATTTTAAATACGTTAGTTCACAGTGCTTACTTTATATCTGCGACCGTGAATGTCATTCGAGCGGTAAACCCTGTCTAATTTCTATAGCTCTTTTAGACGGATTTGCGAACGTGGCATTCACGTTGATGTTCTGTGTTATGCTATGATGTTGCGGATTTGTCGTGGTGGATAGCCTGGATGCAATGGTAGTACAGTTTGGTATTATTTGTACATTTGATATTGCGGGGCGAGCGTCCGACATGTGGACTGCCGTCACTACCTGTTTGTATATTATTCTTTTGGGGCACGACCGGGCTGAGGTCGATATACCCGTTGTATATATTTTACTTTCTGTACTAGGATTACCCCGCGATGGGGTGCACGGATAGCCACGTTCTAGAGGGCAACGGGACCGTATCTCATGGCTTTGAGACGGAGGGGGTTTCACTCTAGAATTGGCGGGCTATTCGTCGCACTCGTAGGGGGTATAGGTTGACCCAAGGAGGGGTGCTCAAGTTACCGGATTCCGTGAAGTGCTGGGTGGTCCATTCACTTTGTTGAAGGAGGCTGCCTCGCTTCAGCTTTTGGCGGGTAACTTGCCGCGCCCGTAGGGGTCTAGGATTTCATTGCACAGGCTATCCACACGACCAGGGGAACGTCGGATTTCAGTTGCGGCTCTGTGAAACCCGGGGCTTCCAAATTATCTCTATTGTTCTGTGATGCATATTACTTTTCTGTAATGTTGCATTTATCACGCCATGAGCGATTATTATATATTGATATATATACTAGTAGATGTTGTATATGTTTTGCATCCGCGCTAGTCCAGTCCCCGCTCTGTCGTTAGTTAAGTAACCTAACAGGTGATGACGGGACCTAGTGGCGAATGCGGATGGCATATACGTACATCATATTTTCGTTCTTTATTGGTGTGATCAATTGATGGGACTGCGTTGATTCGGATCAATGCAAGCTAAACAAACATGTTCGATGTTGTTGGAACATTTTTCAAAAAGCTGTTATTGCAAGGACGTTCTCTTTTGTTTTGCATAGTGGTAATCGGTTATGAATATCCAGCACCTCAGTCGACGAGGCAAGGGCCGAGATCCTTTCACCGGGAGTGACCCCTTGGACAGAAGTTTGCGTCTGGGTAATAACTTCACTATAGCCGATTGCCTTTTGCTTTGCATCGCGGTATTTAGTTGGAATATCCTGCACCTCATTCTACGGGGAAAGAGCCGAGATCCCTTCACCGGGAGTGACCTCTTTAGCAAAGGTTTTCGCCACTATATTTATAAAAAGCTATCCGGTTCCTTCAACAATATCAAGTTCATTACATTAAAGGTTTTTCGCCAAAAATCATTCGTAGCCCTCCATCATTTCAGACGGGTAGCACTTAGTATTCATGCTATGTTTGTTGGCCAAAGTCAAGGCATAGTGTATGGTAGCTATTTGTTACCTTTCTGTTGCATAGATAGATGCGTTGGTTTGGAACAGTCGTACTGCTTTGTTCGCCAAAGTCAAGGGTAGGTACATGTGGGTTCAAATTAACCTGGATAATGACGGGTAGAACTTGCATGTGACTTATGATTTGTTGGCCAAAGTCAAGGTCATAAGAGCATGGGGTAAAAATCACATCGGGAGTTTCTAAAGAAACTGAAACTTGCCAGGCATGCGCATACCTTCTGGAATGTGATAACGTGAGTGGATTCCATCACATTATCATGCGATGATAGTTGGATCCCGATTCCGACTGATGAGTTGGTTTACTCCTCGGGTGATCCCGACTAATTCTTCTTTCAGGTTTGGAGGAGAATTTAAGGTTACAGTGGGAGGTTTCCTGATTAGATAAATTGATAACCATTCTAATCTAAGTTAGAGTGCACGCGGAGTGTTTCTTTTCTCTCTCTCTTTGGCAGCGTACATGGCCCGACCCTAGACTATGACTCAGTGACCAAGTTAATGTTCCGCCACGGCAGTGCCCCGGCCGTCTATCCGAGGCCAGAATACGGAATCAAAATTTTTCTTAACTTTAAACTGGCGCTACCGCGGACAATATACCCGGATCGTAACCATTAACCTATACTAGCTAACTAGAGAAAGGGTGAGAGATATACCGAGTGATCCGAGTCCTCCGGTCTTCTCGTCGTCGTCCCGATCTCCCGCGGATCCTCCGGTTGTCACATCCTTGCCGGAAGGGCACCACATCGTCTGCATCTTTTACGGGCTCCCACCTCAATACCGAGGCAACTCGGGCACGAAGCTGGCAAGTCGACGTGCCCAAGATTTGCTGTAGAATGTGTAGTGCTTAGTCTCTTGGGGTTATGTTGCCTTGATGGAGGAATCAAGATGATATGAACTTGGGGATTTTTGTGGCAATGGAAAAATGATATGAATGATTAATTTTCCCACACCCTCACAAAATGAAATGAACTTCTCTCATTTTTTTCTCCTCTCTACCAAAGTGGTCGGCCATGTTGTGTTGTGGAAAATGGTGGAGGGCTAAACAAATACAAGAGGGAGGTAAGTGTAGGAGAAAAGAAAAGGTGACCACAACATAAAGCAAAGAAACATCAACCATGCTTAATCAACCCATACCCTTTGAAATCTCATTAAAGCACCATCATGGATGAAAAAGCAAAAGATGCTTATCATAATGAATACAAGTGTAAGAAACCCCTCCACAAAGTGTTATTTGCAAACTTGCAAATAACCCCCTCCATCGGAAAAGTCCGGCCGGGAAAGAACAAAGGAAAACCGGCCGGAACGGAATGCAAACTGGCAACTCCAGAAAACTGGTCCTGTAATAAATTACAGGAAACCCCCGATACTGTGCATACACACCCGCATCTGTATTCCGTCCGGATACAAATGCAAAGAGACAAAATCTACACTGTACTAAACTAGGATCCGGCTTAAACCAAAACCGGCTAGTAAAATCCGTTCGATCCTGATCCGTGCAATACCGCACGTATCTGATCGAACCCTGCCATATATCCATACGGCTACTAGTACAAACCGTCCGATCCTGATCCGTGCAATACCGCACGTATCTAATCGGACCCTGCCATATCTCCATACGGCCTCTACAGCGTTTCGCCCGAAAGCTTGAGTAACTGAAAGTGTGGTGGACTCTAAAGACTCGTCAATACTATGGCTGTGGATTTAACCACTAGCACGTCAGAGGTATAAGCCAATACGTGACGGGCCACCAGCTATTGACCAAAAGGGACGTCGATGAGCGAACTCATCCTGACACCCTACTGAGCCTGTCAGTGACAATATCCGTTCAGTCCGGTCCGTTCGTCTATGAGGATCGCATGGCGGGCCTAGGGGGTGGTAAAAGTCAGACCCCCAAAGGCGGTACAAGTCGTGTCGGAGTGTAGCCCAGAACGCCCTGAGATACTACTGGAATACCTACCAGTAAATCTCCTGCCTCGGCCGAGGGCTTTGCGTAATGGCTCTCCTAGACACAGCGCGACCTCACCCCCAATACCGGGAGAGACGAACCCCTGCAGATCCGCTCACTGCCTCCATGTGGCTCGGGACTGTACCCAACTAAAACCTGTTTGCACGACTCCTTTGAGCCGTGGTAGGGTAGTAATCAAAGCACAGTGGGAACTCACAAGAGACAAATGACGATCTCAGGTCGATGAACTAACCTGTACACATGTCACCTGGGAACTGCTATCTGACGTCTGGTATAATCCCAACTAGCAGGTTCCCGGCGAGTCCTGTCCGGTGTACTCATAACCCAATGAGCACCTGTATACATCTTAGGTGAACCAACGGACACCAGTGGCTTGTGAGACCGGCCACCGCCCCTCGTCGGGGTCTCGACTGTATACACTAGTCTACTAATGGAGTATCGATGCCCAGTCTCGGAACTCCCACGACTAGGGACCATTTAAGGATGTGCTTATAGACCCCAGCTCCCACGTATATGATCGCCATCATACTGCTGGTCGTCAAGCAAGAATCCTATGGGCTCTATCAACGTGTAATAGCGACCTGTAAGGTCACCTGAAACAGTACACGATGATAAAGGTAAACCAGAGAGCATACTATCATCTCGAGTAAGACTGTCCTACCGGGATAGGTCCTCCCTCAATCATTGCAATCACGTGCCTGTGATCCAATAATTGACTCTGAGGGCACTATCTCCAACAATCTCCCACTTGCACTCAAGGCTAATTATTGCGATGTCGCATACTCACAGCCCGTGTGATACCGAACACCCAACTCCTCTACTGGTCAGTCTCACAAAGCTCGTTTGCGAAACTATTGCGTTCGAGGAATAGCCTCAGTGAGTGGATCCGCTGTGATGTTTCTTTCTATGTCTCTCTATATCTCAAGTTCGCGGAGAAAGCCATCTCCCGAAATGAGCAATACCTGTCTTAGAATGTCTGGATGTCTGATGGGACCTAGCTCATAAATGAACTCCAAATCCAAACTTCTTAGACTGTATCGTCAACTGAACTTAATCAGTATCCTGCGCCATGCCTCCCTCAGTATTGCCTTGGATCACCTGTCCAAAATACTGCCCCTCGTCAGAGGGAGAACTATAACTCTGACAACCTCCTTGTCGTCCATGTCACCTTGGAAGCCTGGAGTGATAACCGTCTCCTAAACGAGGCAGTCGTTATCACATCCCTAGAACACGCACTTATGTCCTAAAACTGCTTCCGATTGTTTCTCCAGGATTGGATTAATATCAACTTATTGCATCTAGTGCAAGAACAACATCTGGTGTGGTACTTGACATCTCATGATTGACTCAATTGCCTAAGCAAGTGATTTGCCAATCATGCACATCCCTCTCTACTTTAGAGAGGGTGACTCCATTACCTGCAGGTACACTACCATGCCAGGAGTCGTCCATTCTAAATACTCTTAGAATGCTGTCAAAGTACCCTGATTGGGAAACCACCCAAATCTAGATCCAAAACAATAGATCTAGTAACCAGTATGTCTGATATAATGTCCAAGTCCCATGTGGAGAAAACACTGTGTGACGACCAAAGTATAACTGATCGTAGTATAGGAATACCACTTCCCATTACCTTCTCAACAGATCCATCCCTTATTCTGATGACGTCAAACCTATGACTGTCACATCAGAAATAGATGATCTATCTCCGCTATATCTGCTTTAGTCTATAAATAGACATAAGCCTGATGTCCACCAATGCTTCCGCTGCTCCCACTGACTACGACAACCCTCTGGCAGAGTCATATAGACGTGCACTTCTAAAGCTAGTTTAGAACGACGCTATACTCATCCTCCTGCCGGGTCTCGCTGCCTGGAACAACAACAATGGCAAGTGTGGGTAAACAAGAACTTCCCTGTCACCGTCCTTGAGGTTACCGGAGTACCTCTCGGGTGCCTGAAGTTACCCACCTTATCTGCGGAGTGGCCAATGGAATGTCAAATCAGATTGAATCTTTAGGTTCCTTATCAAATCTTCAGTAATCGTTTGCGGTTCTAGAATCACTTCCAGTTCTACCATACTCCCACTACTGTTTTTGAAAAAAATCCATTTTTAATAAAACTGTGGCGAGTCTAGAACAATATTTCTATTGATCTGCCAGATGGTAGAAAGTCAACCCTCGACATAGCCTGGGTCAACCCACAAACAGCCATTACAGAAACGTGCCTTGAGTTGTCCAGTGTCTGGTTTTAATCATAAGCCGGAAAACTCCCCGTACCTTAACATCGTTAAGATATGAACTGTTCTATATCCAATATAGAAACAAAGGCACTGATTTAATTGGAACCAGATTCAAATCATGTAGCTGTCTCCAGTGCATGTCAAGTAAATGGAGAGAGGCCGATCAGCGTTACTCAACTTAGGAGTGCTTCCAATTATGAGTAACCTGAAAGAGAAGCAAGTTCTCTTAACCATTACTATCAACTGAATACCATACACAAGTATCTACATCTTCGATCACTTTGAAGAATCCCGACACTTGCAATACCTGGTTCTCTACTCTATTCAAATACCTATAACTCCTCAAAACTTAGACCCTGTGTTTCTACGAAACATATGTCTAAGAACTAGAGAAGTTAAAAGTAAACAGAATATAGTATGAGGACCAACCCCTCTGTCCCAATGGACACTGGACAACATACAATACTCTGTATAAGTCCGCTGAGTCTAACAACTCTTTCACTGTGCGCCGTAGGTTGAAAACTGTACTTATGGTTAAGAAGAATTACACCGCTGTTTGATGCTCCTTACCTAACCATCCACTGATATAGGTAAATGTCATCGACATAATATCAAAAGGTATATCTCACTCTATGAAAATAGACATACAGATATATCAATTTGAAATTGGTGCACAACAGCGGATATTCAAAACCAAATATTTGCCGACCGGCAAACAGCCCAGGTGATCTCCTCAAATATCACCGATTACAACGAATCCCGATATAATGAGGATGATCACCCAATTCCCAATAACTTACTCCCACTCATCATCTGTAAAACCATACAGATGTGAGAATCAAACCTGGTAAATACATACCCTGGAGCAAGTGTCTAATCGGGAAATCAGTTTTCTTTTAACAGTACACAGTTGAAACTGAAACATTGAAATGTTTCGGTGGGGTATTCCTGTATTCTTAGTAATGCCTCTTCCATTATCCAGATTCATAACTATAACCGTATAATTCTTTGCCACCTCTCCAAATCCCTTTATATGTCTTTAGTCATTACCTTCGGCACACCCCTTAGGCCAAATGGTTTTCTTCCTTCCCTACCGTTCGGCACCAGCCTATGGTTTGGAAGAAGACTATCCAATAAGCATAATAGGTGTACTATCCTAGTCCTAGGAGCACTCGCAATGCGAGAGAAGGTGAAGATAAAAGACAACCGAATAAACCTTATTCCTATTTCTCCTGAACCAGAATCCATCCCCGAACTGGAACAAGTTCCTTTCGAGTTCGTATATAACCATACGATGGATTATCCATAAACTTGGGATCTTCGTAGTGATACGGAGTGTCCTGGAGAAATACAAAGGTGATTTAGGATTGGCGAAGAAATACTTGGTTTGGTCGTGAATATCAGTCGCAATTTACTTTGCCCTCTTACTAATCCCTTGCTTTGTCTTAATCTTAATACCTTCTGCACACCATCGTTATGCTAATTGGTTTTCTTCATTCCCCGCCGTTCGGCACCAGCCTAAGGTTTGGAAGAAGACTATCCAATTTGCATAATAGGTGTACTATCTCCTAAACCAAGGAGTACTCACAATGAGAGAAGGTGAAAAGAAAAGACAACTGAATAATCCTATTCGTTTTCTCCAGAACCAGAAACCATCCTCGAAGTCCTTCGAGTTCGTATATAACCATACGATGGTTTTGTCCAATGGAAGTGGACGTTCGTAGTAATACGGGGTGTCCTGGAGAAAAGGGTAAAAGTAGGAGTGGCAATGAGGTTTGCAACTCTGACAATCCAAAAGCCTGTGTTAAGAAGGTTCGGTCAACTTCGTCACTGAGTCATAGTCTTAGGTCCAGGTCAATGGTCGCTGCCAGAGAGAGAGAAAAGAAACACTCAGCGTGCACTCTAACCTAGATCAGAATGGTTATCACTTTATCTAATCTGGAAACCTCCCACTGTAACCTCAAATTCTCCTCCAAACCTGAAAGAAGAATTAGTCGGGGTCACCCGAGGAGTAAACCAACTCATCAGTGGGAATCGGGATCCAACTATCATCGCATGATAACATGACGGAATCCACTCACATCACCACACTCCAGAAGGTATGCGCATGCCTGGCAAGTTTCAGTTCTTTTGAAACTCCCGATGTGATTTTTACCCCAAGCGGTTTATGACCTTGACTAGGTCAACAAACCATAAACCGCCAGTCAAGTTCAACCCGTCATTATACTGGATTGCATTAAACCCACCCGTACGTGCCCTTGACTAGGTCAACAAGGCCGCATGACTGTCTTAACCAATCCCACTTATGCAACAAACAAGTACCACTTAGCTACCGAACACTACGTCTTGACTAGGTCAACAAACGCAGCACGAATACCAAATAATACCTGTAGGAAATGACGGAGGGCTACGGCTGGTTTTTGGCGAAAAACCTTTAACGTAATGAACTTGATATCGTTGAAGGAACTGCATAGCCTTTTATAAAAATATAGTGACGAAAACCTTTACTAAAGAGGTCACTCCCGGTGAAGGGATCTCGGCTCTTTCCCCGTAGAATGAGGTGCGGGATATTCCAACTGAATACCACGATGCAAAGCAAAAGTAATCGGCTATAGTGAAGTTAATGCCCTGACGCGAACTTCTGTCCAAGGGGTCACTCCCGGTGAAGGGATCTCGGCCCTTGCCTCGTCGACTGAGGAGCAGGATATTTCAAATGAATATCACGATGCAAAACAAAAGTGAACGTCCTTGCAATAACAGCTTTTTGAAAAGTGTTCCAACAACATCAGAATAGGTTTGTTTATCTTGCATTGATCCGAATCAACGCAGTCCCATCAATTGATCACACCACAAAGAACGAAAATATACTGATGTACGTATATGCCATCCGCATTCGCCACTGGGTCCCGTCATCACCCGTTAGGTTAGCTAACTAACAGCAGAGCGGGGACTGGACTAGCGCGGATGAAAAACATATACAACATCTACTAATATATATACCAATATATTATATTTCGCTCAAGGCGTGAATAAAAATGCAACATCACAGAAATGTACAGCATCACAGAACAATACAGATATCTGGGATCCCCGGGTTTCACAGAGCCGCTGCTGAAACCCGACGTTCCCCAGGTCGTGTGGATAGCCTGTGCAATGAAAATCCTGTACCCCCTACGAGTGCGGCGAATAGCCGGCCAATTCTAGAGCGAAGCCCCCTCCGTCCCAATGCCCTGAGATGCGGGCTTGTTGCCCTCCAGAACCCGGCTATCCGTGCACCCCACCGCAGGGCAACCCTAGTACAGAAAGTAAAATATACTTACAACGGGTACATCGACCGCAACCAGGTCGTGCCCCAAAAGAATAATACAAACAGGCAGTGACGGCAGTCCACACGTCGGACGCTCGCCCCGCAATATCAAATGTACATAATACAACAACACTGTACTAGCATTGCATCCAGGCTATCCCCCACGACCAATCCGCAACATCACAGCATAAACACAGAACATCAACGTGAAAATCACGTTCGCAAATCCGTCTAACCGGGCTATAGCAGTTAGACCGGATTTACCGATCGAGTGACATTCACGGTCGCAGATATAATGTAAATACTGTGAAATAATGTGTTAAAATATCCAATCGATCAAAAATTAACAAGTGGGCCCCCAAGCAATACTGTAGCACTCACAGAAAATATGGGCCCAATTTTAATATTCCAAAACCCCTATTTTTAGCCCAAAAGCCCACTGCAAAAAATTGATGACATGATCCCTCATTCATGCGGCGGATCCGCGGCCTCCAGAGTGGTAATGGCCGCGGTTCCGCGGTCGTACGGAGGGATCGTGTTGTCGAATTTTTCCAGTGTTCTTAGAACTCCTTGCACATCATTCTGAGACAACCTGAAAAATTTTTCGAGACCAAAAAATTTCAACAGAAAACTGATGTGAACAAAAATGCAAGTTTTGGAATTTTGGTCGATCGGAAATGTAAAACACATCAAACAAAGCTAGACGAAGTTAATGGCGTGGCTCTGATACCAAGTTCCGCCACGGCAGCGCCCCGGCCGTCTATCCGAGGCCAGAATACGGAATCAAAATTTTTCTTAACTTTAAACTGGCGCTACCGCGGACAATATACCCGGATCGTAACCATTAACCTATACTAGCTAACTAGAGAAAGGGTGAGAGATATACCGAGTGATCCGAGTCCTCCGGTCTTCTCGTCGTCGTCCCGATCTCCCGCGGATCCTCCGGTCGTCACATCCTTGCCGGAAGGGCACCACATCGTCTGCATCTTTTACGGGCTCCCACCTCAATACCGAGGCAACTCGGGCACGAAGCTGGCAAGTCGACGTGCCCAAGATTTGCTGTAGAATGTGTAGTGCTTAGTCTCTTGGGGTTATGTTGCCTTGATGGAGGAATCAAGATGATATGAACTTGGGGATTTTTGTGGCAATGGAAAAATGATATGAATGATTAATTTTCCCACACCCTCACAAAATGAAATGAACTTCTCTCATTTTTTTCTCCTCTCTACCAAAGTGGCCGGCCATGTTGTGTTGTGGAAAATGGTGGAGGGCTAAACAAATACAAGAGGGAGGTAAGTGTAGGAGAAAAGAAAAGGTGACCACAACATAAAGCAAAGAAACATCAACCATGCTTAATCAACCCATACCCTTTCAAATCTCATTAAAGCACCATCATGGATGAAAAAGCAAAAGATGCTTATCATAATGAATACAAGTGTAAGAAACCCCTCCACAAAGTGTTATTTGCAAACTTGCAAATAACCCCCTCCATCGGAAAAGTCCGGCCGGGAAAGAACAAAGGAAAACCGGTCGGAATGGAATGCAAACTGGCAACTCCAGAAAACTGGTCCTGTAATAAATTACAGGAAAACGCCGATACTGTGCATACACACCCGCATCTGTATTCCGTCCGGATACAAATGCAAAGAGACAAAATCTACATTGTACTAAACTAGGATCCGGCTTAAACCAAAACCGGCTAGTAAAATCCGTTCGATCCTGATCCGTGCAATACCGCACGTATCTGATCGAACCCTGCCATATATCCATACGGCTACTAGTACAAACCGTCCGATCCTGATCCGTGCAATACCGCACGTATCTGATCGGACCCTGCCATATCTCCATACGGCCTCTACAGCGTTTCGCCCGAAAGCTTGAGTAACTGAAAGTGTGGTGGACTCTAAAGACTCGTCAATACTATGGCTGTGGATTTAACCACTAGCACGTCAGAGGTATAAGCCAATACGTGACGGGCCACCAGCTATTGACCAAAAGGGACGTCGATGAGCGAACTCATCCTGACACCCTACTGAGCCTGTCAGTGACAATATCCGTTCAGTCCGGTCCGTTCGTCTATGAGGCTCGCATGGCGGGCCTAGGGGGTTGGTAAAAGTCAGACCCCCAAAGGCGGTACAAGTCGTGTCGGAGTGTAGCCCAGAACGCCCTGAGATACTACTGGAATACCTACCAGTAAATCTCCTGCCTCAGCCGAGGGCTTTGCGTAATGGCTCTCCTAGACACAGCGCGACCTCACCCCCAATACCGGGAGAGACGAACCCCTGCAGATCCGCTCACTGCCTCCATGTGGCTCGGGACTGTACCCAACTAAAACCTGTTTGCACGACTCCTTTGAGCCGTGGTAGGGTAGTAATCAAAGCACAGTGGGAACTCACACGAGACAAATGACGATCTCAGGTCGATGAACTAACCTGTACACATGTCACCTGGGAACTGCTATCTGACATCTGGTATAATCCCAACTAGCAGGTTCCCGGCGAGTCCTGTCCGGTGTACTCATAACCCAATGAGCACCTGTATACATCTTAGGTGAACCAACGGACACCAGTGGCTTGTGAGACCGGCCACCGCCCCTCGTCGGGGTCTCGACTGTATACACTAGTCTACTAATGGAGTATCGATGCCCAGTCTCGAAACTCCCATGATTAGGGACCATTTAAGGATGTGCTTATAGACCCCAGCTCCCACGTATATGATCGCCATCATACTGCTGGTCGTCAAGCAAGAATCCTAGGGGCTCTATCAACGTGTAATAGCGACCTGTAAGGTCACCTGAAACAGTACACGATGATAAAGGTAAACCAGATAGCATACTATCATCTCGAGTAAGACTGTCCTACCGGGATAGGTCCTCCCTCAATCATTGCAATCACGTGCCTGTGATCCAATAATTGACTCTGAGGGCACTATCTCCAACAGTTAACCGAACCTTCTTAAAACACTGGCTTTTGAATTGTCAGAGTTGCATACCTCATTGCCACTCCTTCTTTTACCCTTTTCTCCGGAACATTCCGTATTACTACGAACATCCACTTCCATTGGATAAAACCATCGTATGGTTATATAAGAACTCGAAGGAACTTGTTCCAGATTCGAGGATGGTTTCCAGTTCTGGAGAAAATGAATAGGACTATTCAGTTGTCTTTTCCTTTTGCCTTCTCTCAGATTGCGAGTGCTCCTTGGATTAGGACGGTACACCTATTACGCTAGTTGGATAGTCTTCTTCTAAACCATAGGCAGGTGCCGAACGGTAGGGAATGAAGAAAACCAATTAGCCTAACGATGGTGTACAGAAGGTAATAAGTAAAGACATATAAAGGGATTAGAAAGATGGCAAAGTAAATTGCGACTACTATTCACGACCAAACCAAGTATTTCATCGACACTCCTACTTCACCTTCGCTTTTCTCCGGAACATTCTGTATTACTACGAACATCCACTTCCATTGGATAAATCCATCATATGGTATATACGAACTCGAAGAAACTTGTTCCAGTTCGGGGATGGATTCTGGTTCAGGAGAAATAGGAATAAGGTTTATTCAGTTGTCTTTTATCTTTACCTTCTCTCGCATTGCGAGTGCTCCTAGGATTAGGGGAGTACACCTATTATGCTTATTGGATAGTCTTCCTCCAAACCATAGCCTGGTGCCGAACGGTAGAGAATGAAGAAAACTATTTAGCCTAAGAGGGTGTACAGAAGGTAATGAGTAAAGACAAATAGAGGGATTTGGAGAGATGGCAAAGAAATGTACGGTCACAGTTGTGAATCTGATAATGGAAGAGGCATTACTAGGAATACCCGGATACCCCTTCGAGACATTTTCGAGTTTTAGTTTCACTGTGCATTGTTAGTAGAAAACTGATGTCCCAATTAGGTACTTACTCCAGGGTATGAATTTACCAGGTATGATTCTCACAACTGTATGGTTTTACAGATGATGAGTGGGAGTAAGCTATTAGGAATTAGGTGATTGTCCTCATTATATCGGAATTCGTTGTAATTGGTGATATTTGAGGAAATCGCCTGGGCTGCTTGCCGGACGGCAAATATTTGGTTTTTAATATCCGTTGTTATGCACCAATTTCAAATTGATATATCTGTACGTTTATTTTTATAAAGTGAGATATAACCTTTTGAAATTATGTCCATGACATTTACCTATATCAGTTGATGGTTAGGTAAGGAGTATTTAACAGCGGTGTAATTCTTCATAACCGTAGTACAGTTTTCAACCTACGACGCACAGGGTTTGAGTTATTCAACTCAACGGACTTATACAAAGTATTGTAAGTTGTCCAGTGTCCATTAGGACAAAGAGGTTGGTCCTCATACTATATTCTGTTTACTTGTGACTTCTCTAATTTTAGACAAGTGTTTCGTAGAAATGCAAGGTCTAAGTTTTTAGAAGTTATAGGTATATGAATAAAGTAGAGAACCAGGTATCGCGAGTATCAGGATTCTTCAAGGTGATCGAAGATGTGGATACTTGTGTATGGTATTCAGTTGACATTAATGATTATGAGAACTTGCTTCTCTTTCATGTTACTCATTTCTGGATGTACTCCTAAGTTGAGTAATGCTGATCGGCCTCTCTCCATTTAGTTGACATGCACTGGAGACAGCTGCATGATTTGAATCTGGTTCCAATTAAATCAGTGCCTCTGTTTCTATATTGGATATAGAATAGTTCATATCTTAACGATGTTAAGTTACGGGGAGTTGTCCGGCTTATGCTTAAAACCAGACTCTGGATAACTCAAGGCACGTTTCTGTAATGGTTGATTGTGGGTTGACCCGGGCTATGACGATGGTTAACTTTCTACCATCTGGAAGATCAATGGAGATATTGTTCTTGACTCGCCACAGTTTTAGTAAAATGGACTTTTTCAGAAAACAGTAGTGGGAGTATGGTAGAACTGGAAGTGATTTCAAAACAACAAACGATTACTGAAAATTTAATAGGACCTAAAGATTCAATCTGGATTGACATTCCATTGGCCACTCCGTAGATATGGTGGGTAACCTCAGGCACCCAAAAGGTACTCTGATAGCTTCAAGGACAGTGACAGGGAGGTTCTTGTTTACCCAGACTTGACACTGCAGTTGTTCCAGGCTATGAGACCCGGCAGGAAGAGGAGTATAGTGTCGTTCTAAACTAGCTTTAGAAGTGCATGTGTATATGGCTCTGCCAGAGGGTTGTCGTAGTCAGTGGGAGCAGCGGAAGCATAGTCTATTTATAGACTAAAGCAGATATAGCGGAGATAGATCATCTATTTCTGATGTGAAAGACATTTGTTTGACTTCATCAGAATAGGGGATGGATCTGTTAAGAAGGTAGTAGGGTGTGTGTAAGTCCATGCTACCTCTCCCGGTACTTTCGGGCATGCAGAATTTGGTGAAAAACAATTTTCTAGAGGCGGTAACATGGATTCAAAACTGGATCTTTGTTAAACATCTAACTAACAACCTAACTAGGAGTTGTTAACTACTCGGTTAGGGGGTTATACCTTTCTTTCTTGAACTCCTTCGTCTTCAAGCCTCGATGGTTGTCCGGATCGACTTCACCCCATCGTCTCCTTGAGCCGAAGATCGATCCACCTGAAAGCTTCTACCTTTGACTTCTTCTTCGAGCTTTGAAGAAACTAGTTCACTCGGTTTGCTAAACCTTATGAACTAGAGTAAGTAGAGGAGAGTGTGTTGGGATTTTCTCTATGGTTCTTGGTTCTCAACACATGAGACAAGTGAACCATAGACTAAAGAGAGGGAGAGCAAGTGGAAGGAGATGAGAGCTCAAGAACACAAGAGAGAGAAAGGAAAATAAAAGAATGAGCAAGATTTTTCTCTCTTGGCTCTCATAATCCAAACCCATCATAACCAATAATAGCAATCAAGTATTAGTGATGGTTTAAGCCATAATAGCCATATCATTTCATGCACTCATTTTGCACAAGAGAACAAGCAAGCAAAAGTCTTTGCCATGAAATGATAGCCATTGTCATCATGATGGTCAACTAGTCCAACCTAGTCAACCGGTCAACAAAGTCAACAAAGTCAACCCCTCAACAACCATGTCATTATAATACTTAATTAATATTATTGTTAAATACATATCATATTCTCATTAGGGTTGAGCAAAAAGTCAATAGTCAACAGTCAACGGTCAACAACCCTAATGAGAATCCTCTGCCTCTGTCTTTCCGTCAACTGTGCATACACACCCGCATCCGCGTTCCGAGGAACACGAATACAAACTGGATAAAACCAATCCCAAAACGTACACTAGGATCTGGCTTAAACCAAAGCCAGCTAGTGTTAACTGTCCGGACACTGTACGTGCATAAGTGCACGGATGTGACCGAACCCTATCGCAAAACCATGCGACCTCTACTCTTTTGCCTAAAGGAGAATATCTTTCTGTGTGGGACTCTAAAGACTCGACACTACGTTGGCAGTGGGTTTAACCACAGACCGCAAGCGGCACTAGCTGTGCGTAACAGTCCCCAGGTAGATGCCGACAAGAAGACTGACGAGGTGAAACCCATCTGAACTCCTACTGAGCCTGAATGTGACAGTCTCCGTACAGTCCGGTCTGTTCATCTGAAACATCGCATGGCGGGCCTAGGGGGGCGGTAAACGTCAGTCCCCTAATAGCGGTACAAGTCGTATCGGAGTGAAGCCCAAAACACCCTGAGATAACACTGGAAGCCTACCAGTATATCTCGCTTGCCCTGGCCAGGGACTACTAGTGTAATGGCTCTCCTAGACACAGCGCGATGTCAACCCCTAATACCGGGAGAGACGAATCCTGTCTAACCGTCACTGCCTCCAAGTCCTTCGGGACTGCACCCAACTACTAGCTGTTTGCACGACTCCTTTGAGCCGTGGTAGGGTAGTAATCAAAGTACAGTGGGAACACACTCGAGGAGAAGTGACAGTGTGAAGTCAGCAGACTAAGCTGTACTCATGTCACCTGGGAACTGATGACTGACGATAGGTATAATACCAACCAGTCAGTTCCCGACGAGTCCTGTCCAGTGTACTCGTAACCCAACGAGCACCCGCATACTATCTCCAGTACGACGTACTGACGGCTGTGGGACAGACCGTCTCCCACAATGGGATGAGAAGCGCATGCGCTAGTCTACTCCGGAGTATTGATGCCCTGTCTCGATAGTCCTGCGACTAGGGACCTGCATAAGGATGTGCTTATAGATTACCCAGCCCCCACCAGTGTGACTGCCATCACAACGCTGGTAATCAAGCAAAGATCCTAAGGGCTCCACTAATGTGTATAGGTGATATACTAAAATAAACACATGTACACATTGAAGTAGAAACAAACCAAGTAGCATACTACTATTTTGAGCAAGATTGTATATACAAGGTGAATATCCCAAGCTTCCATTAAGTAATATACAAACTAGTATGATACAGTAATGGCCTCTAGGGCATATACACTAACAATCTCCCACTTGCACTAAGGCCATGTACTGGCGTATCGAAGACCTATTATCTCGATCAGCCGCTCGAACTGAGTCTAGGGCAAGGCCTTGGTGAATGGATCTGCAGTGTTATATTCTGAAGTAACCCTCCGAACCTCAACTCCTGGCGATCCACGATCTCCCTGATCAGGTGATACCGCCTCAAGATGTGTCTAGATCTCTGATGGGACCTGGGTTCCTTCGCAAAAGCTTTAGCCCCGTTGTTGTCGCAATACAGAGGTATTGGATCAACAATGGATGGAACCACCTGAAGTTCTTTCAAGAACTTCCTCATCCAGACGGCTTCTTTTGCGGCATCAGATGCAGCGATGTATTCCGCTTCCATAGTCGAGTCAGCAACGGTTTCCTGTTTGGAACTCTTCCAACACACCGCCCCTCCATTGAGGGTAAAGACAAAATCCGACATGGACTTGGAATCATCCTTGTCACTCTGGAAGCTGGAGTCAGCAAAGGCCTCGATCTGGAGGTCTTTTCCGCCATACACCAAGAACATCTCCTTAGTCCTTCTCAGGTACTTGAGAATGTTCTTTGCCGCTATGCAGTGTTTCTTCCCAGGGTTTGACTGATACCGGCTTACCACACTCAGTGCATAAGCTACATCCGGTCTGGTACACAACATCGCATACATTATAGAGCCTACCGCAGAAGCGTAGGGTATAATAGACATGCGATCCCTCTCCAAATCAGTCTTGGGAGACATCTCTTTAGAGAGGGTGATCCCGTGACAAGACGGTAGGTTACCGCGCTTGGAATCTTCCATACTAAATCTCTTCAGTATGGTGTCGATGTACCTGGACTGTGAAAGTCCTAATATCCTCTTGGATCTATCACGATGGATCCGGATCCCCAGGATGTATGAGGCATCACCCAGGTCTTTCATGGAGAACCTGTGTGACAAGAACCCCTTGACAGATTGTAGCATAGGAATGTCATTTCCTATCAAGAGAATGTCATCCATGTATAAAACGAGGAATACTACAGTTCTCGCTACAAATCTACTATAGATGCATGGTTCATCTGGATTTTTGATAAAGCCAAATTCCTTGACCGTCTCATCAAAACAGATGTTCTAACTCCGCGATGCCTGCTTTAGTCCATAGATGGACTTAAGCAACTTGCACACCTTTCCGCTGCTCCCACTCTGAATGAAACCCTCTGGTTGGTCCATATAGACACACTCCTCTAAATTTCCATTTAGAAAAGCGGTCTTTACGTCCATTTGCCAGATCTCATAATCGTGGAAGGCAGCAATGGTAAGAAGGATCCGAATGGATTTCAGCATAGCCACTGGAGAAAATGTTTCGTCATAGTCCAAGCCAGGTCTTTGATGGAAACCCTTTGCAACAAGTCTAGCTTTATAGGTCTCAACCTGTCCATCTACACCAATCTTCCTTTTGAAGATCCACTTGCATCCTACGGGTTTTACCCCGTCTGGAGCAATGTCCAACGTCCATACTTTGTTGGTGTACATGGACTCCATTTCGGTCCGCATTGCATCCAGCCATTTTACCGAGTCAACGCTCTGAACGGCCTGCTGGAAGCTAGTAGGCTCATCATAATCTATGATGCAATCCTCTCTATCCCCGTCTATGAGAAAACCGTAGTATCTCTCAGGCGGATGAGACTGCCTACTACTCCTGCGGAGCGGCGTAGGAATGTCCTGTTAGTGTATATGCCCTAGGGGCCATTATTGTATCATACTAGTTTGTATATTACTTAATGGAAGCTTGGGATATTCACATGTATATAACAGTCTTGCTAAACATGGTAGTATGCTACTTGGTTTTTCTATCTTAATATGTGAGAATACGTGTTGATAGAGCTCTTAGGATCTTACTTGACTACCAGCGTTGTGATGGCAGTCATACTAATGGGGGCTGGGTAGTCTACAAGCACATCCTTATTCAAGTCCCTAGTCGTTGGATTATCGAGACAGGGCATCGATACTCCGGAGTAGACTAGTGTGTACGCTTCTCATCCTAGTTGGGGAGATGGTCTGTCCCACAGCCGTCAGTACGTCGTACTGGAGATAGTATGCAGGTGCTCGTTAGGTTACGGGTATACCGGACAGAACTCATAGGGAACTGTTGGATGGTTTTATACCAGTCGTCAGTGAACAGTTCCCAGGTGACATGAGTACAGCATAGTCCGCAGACTTGACAATGCTGCTTCGCCTCGAGTGTGTCCCACTGTTCTTAGATTGCTACCCTACACGGCTCAAAGGAGTCGTGCAAACAAGTAGCAGTTGGGTACAGTCCCGAGCACTTGGAGGCAGTGGCGGTTAGACAAGATTCGTCTCTCCCGGTATTGGGGGTTGATATCACGCTGTGTCAGAGAGCCATTACGCAAAGTACCTGGCCAGGGCAAGCGAGATTTGCTGGTAGGTTCCAGTAGTTTCTTAGGGTGTAATGGGCTTCGCTCCGACACTACTTATACAGCTATTAGGGGACTGACGCTTGCCGCCCCCTAGGCCCGATATGCGATAGTCTTAGACGAACGGACCGGACTGTACGGAGATTGTCACATTAGACTCAGTAGGAGTTCGGATGGGTTTCCTCATCGGCCTTCTTATCGACATCTACCTGGGGACCGTTACGTACAGCTAGTGCCGCTTGCGGTCTGTGGTTAAACCCACTGCCAGCGTAGTAGTCGAGTCTCTAGAGTCCCACGCAGAGAGTTTCCCTACTCCAGGCGAAACTATATAGAGGTCGTATGGTTTTACGACAAGGGTTCGGACGCATACGTGTGTTTACGCACGTACGACTTTCGGACAGTTTTTACTAGTCGGCTTTGGTTTAAGCCAGTTACTAGTATCCGGTTAATGGATTTACACAGTCTAAAGTTTTTCCGTGTTTTCACGGATAGAAGGGGCGTTCTCGTAATTACGCCAGAAGCTTCTAGAAGATGGTGACTAAGGAGGTTTAGGTGGCATATACATTGAATGAGATTAGTGAGTC
Source organism: Agapanthus africanus (assembly GCA_030015575.1). NCBI lineage: Eukaryota > Viridiplantae > Streptophyta > Magnoliopsida > Asparagales > Amaryllidaceae > Agapanthus > Agapanthus africanus. Next base: position 65,093,785 of record JASDDO010000029.1, read on the forward strand.
ATATGGATGATTCATCCATGTCATTAATGCTTCATAATTGCTTAATGACTCATGGAGATGAATCACCACAAGTTATTTATCAAGCATGGTTGTAAATCATTTTCTTTTCTTTTCTTGATAAAACAAAATGCTTGATATATATTATGATAACTCATTTTCTCTTCTCATTATGATGTTCATCTTCTCTCTCCTCAAGCTCTCTCTCTTCAAACCCTAATCCTCCCCTCTCATGTGTTGAGTACAAGGATTAGTTAGACTACTTAATCCATAACCATACTCTATTTCATCTAGGTACTTTGATTAGCACTTAAAGATACCTAGTTGCCTCAAGTTTAGAGGCAAAGCTTGGAGTTAAGCTCTCGTGGTGGATCGTCTACTACTTGGAGAAGGCCGAGGAGGAGGTGGAGTTCGTAAAGACGAAGGACACTGTTCTTTAGGTATAATCCCTTTACATAGTAGTTTAGAACTTCTATGTTTGATGTTAGTTATCGTTTAGCTTCGATTCATGCGGTTAGTCGATGTTTAAGCAAAGAACAAGATCGTTTTTCATATTTCCGCCTCCCCGCAAGTCGTGGGGTGTTGTACATCGACTTACAGTGGTATTAGAGCCTCGCTAAACAATAAATAACTCACTTGCAAAATTGTATGAATTTTGAACGGAAAAAACGAAACCGGAAAACCCCGATATCATGAGTTTCTGTCGATTTTTAAATGAAGTCCAAAAATTTTTCAGGGAGGTTCAGAAAGCTCTAAATGACAGTAGTAGAACACCCAAGAAAATTGGGCCCATGAATCGGCTAAAGCGCCGCGAAACCGCGGTGGATCCCACCGATCCGCCGCGCTTCCGCCGCCGAGTTGCCGATTCATGAACCCAATTTTCCTGTGTTGGTTCTCTGTGATATTTTGTATTTTCTGGAATTTTTTATTTTTGCTCAGGTTTCAGATTTACAGAGAAGTATTGGAGCAAAATTAAATGTGTTTAATCGATCGAAATTATACGGTATTTGCTTGTTGGATTATATCGGTGTTTGTATAATGTGTTCGTAAACCTCCCCTAACTGCTAGTATGTCGGTTGGCAGGGGGTTGCACATTTCTGTAATGGATTTTATCTGTTTTTGTATATGAACTGTGTTGGACTGTTGTGATGTATAGCCGGGGTTATGTGATGGGTTATTATTTAATTCATTTGCTGTAAATGTAATTTGTTGTAATATTATTTTGCGGGGCACATCCAGGTTGGTGTTGTAGCCACCGTTGTATTATTTCATTTTACTGTTTTTGCTCCTAGGACAGACCCAAGGTGGGGTGCACAAACTGCCGGGCGGGTAGTTTGCCGTACCCATTGGGATCTTGGGTGGGGTAATTGCTATTCGTCACAACTGTGTAATCCGTCTTTTGTTGCAGGCTCAAAACAAACACGGATTGCTTGCAAATCCAATAAAGTTCATCTGTGATCTGGAATGCCTATTATTGCGTCTGACGAATGTACAATATCTATATATGATAGCTATTTAGACGTCACTTATGTTTTACACCCGCGCTAGCCCAGCCCCCGCTCTGTCGTTAGTTAAGTAACCTAACGGGTGATGACGGGACCCCGTGGCGAATGCGGATGGCATAAGAGGACGTTGTATTTTCGTTGTTTTCTGCAATGATAGGTTAATGATGGGACGCATTATTTATAATGCAAAGAAAATAATCCAAATAGTTTAATCGTTGGAACAATTTAAAAGAAACCACTCGGTTATTTTTAAAAACAGATATTTTTAAATGCGGAGTTTTAACCACTCCTTTTAAAAGATATCAGGTTCCTTCGGTTATATCAAGTTCACTACGTTCACGGTTTCGCCAAAACTATTCGTAGCCCTCCGTCATTTCATCTGGGTATTCAGTAGTATTCAAGCTATGTATTTTGACCTAACGCCAAGGCATAGTGTTTAGTAGCTACTGGGTATTCATTTGTTGCATAGATAGATGAGTTAGTTTGGGACAGTCGTATTATCATTTTGGCCGAACGTCAAGGATATATACGGATGGGTTCAAATTAACAAGATAATGATGGGTAGAACTTGACATGTGACTTATGACATTTTGACCTAACGCCAAGGTCATAAGAGCATGGGGCAAAAATATATATCGGGAATTTCTAAAGAAACTGAAATTTGCAAAGAGTTGCATACCATTTGGAGTTTGATGAATGTTGGTAGGATTCCTTCAACATTATCATACAATGATATTTGGATCCCGATCCTACTGTGAGTATATGCTACTTATCAGGATATTCGTCACTTAACGATCAATGCTATAAACCAAGTAGGTGTCAAGAAAGGTGTCAGCGGGGTTACGCCCCCAGAGAAAAGAGGTTATTTAATTAAGGAACTTCACGAAAGCGTTGGAAAACCTCCCTCGAAGTATCGACACTAGCCTGGCTGAACGGTTAAGCAAGTATTGTACGGTGAGAATAGTCCTGGCTAATTCTTCTTTTATGGTTTGAGGAAGGATTCGAGAAACAGTGGGAGCCATCCAGTTTAGATAAACTAAAAACCACTCTAAACTTGCAAGAGCATCATGCTAAAGAGTTTTCTTCTCTCTCTCCTATTTGCAGCGATAGTCTTAAACGAACGGACCGGACTGTACGGAGATTGTCACATCAGACTCAGTAGGAGTTCGGATGGGTTTCCTCATCGGCCTTCTTATCGACATCTACCTGGGGACCGTTACGTACAGCTAGTGCCGCTTGCGGTCTGTGGTTAAACCCACTGCCAGCGTAGTAGTCGAGTCTCTAGAGTCCCACGCAGAGAGTTTCCCTACTCCAGGCGAAACGATATAGAGGTCGTATGGTTTTACGACAAGGGTTCGGACGCATACGTATGTTTACGCACGTACGACTTTCGGACAGTTTTTACTAGTCGGCTTTGGTTTAAGCCAGTTACTAGTATCCGGTTATTGGATTTATACAGTCTAAAGTTTTTCCGTGTTTTCACGGATAGGAGGGGCGTTCTCGTAATTGCGCGAGAAGCTTCTAGAAGATGGTGACTAAGGAGGTTTAGGTGGAATATACATTGAATGAGATTAGTGAGTCATATGGATGATTCATCCATGTCATTAATGCTTCTTAATTGCTTAATGACTCATGGAGATGAAACACCTCAAGATATTTATCAAGCATGGTTGTAAATCATTTTCTTTTCTTTTCTTGATAAAACAAAATGCTTGATATATATTATGATAACTCATTATGATGTTCATCTTCTCTCTCCTCAAGCTCTCTCTCTTCAAACCTTAATCCTCCCCTCTCATGTGTTGAGTACAAGGATTAGTTAGACTACTTAATCCATAACCATACTCTATTTCATCTAGGTACTTTGATTAGCACTTAAAGATACCTAGTTGCCTCAAGTTTAGAGGCAAAGCTTGGAGTTAAGCTCTCGTGGTGGATCGTCTACTACTTGGAGAAGGCCGAGGAGGAGGTGGAGTTCGTAAAGACAAAGGACACGGTTCTTTAGGTATAATCCCTTTACATAGTAGTTTAGAACTTCTATGTTTGATGTTAGTTATCGTTTAGCTTCGATTCATGCGGTTAGTCGATGTTTAAGCAAAGAACAAGATCGTTTTTCATATTTCCGCCTCCCCACAAGTCGTGTGGGGTGATGTACATCGACTTACATGTCCTGTTTTTTTGAACCCTCTGGTTCCACTAAGCTTTCAGTAATAGTCTGTAGTTCTGGAATTTCTTCCAGTTCTACTGCGCTCCCACTAATTTCCTTTTCCAAGAACTGGTGTTCTAGAAAGTGGGCATTACGAGAAACAAGGACTTTTTGTTCTTCTGTGTGGTAGAAAAGATACCCCTTGGTGTTCTTTGTGTATCCCACAAACTTGCACAGTACTGAGCGTGCCTCGAGTTTGTCCGCATGCTGCTTTTTGACAAAAGCTGGACATCTCCAGATCTTCAGATATTGAAGATAGGGTTTCTTCCCACTCCATAACTCATATGGTGTGGTAGGCACAGTCTTAGTGGGAACTCGGTTCAAAAGGTATGCGGCTGATTCTAGCGCATATCCCCAGAATGATCGCGGTAACTCAGTGTTACTCATCATGGACCGTACCATATCCAATAGGGTTCGGTTCCGTCTCTCCGATACACCGTTATGTTGCGGAGTGTATGGAGGAGTAAGCTGAGAGAGAATTCCATTCTCTTTTAAATAATCCAGGAACTCGGCACTCAAGTATTCACCACCTCGATCCGATCTTAGAATCTTGATACTTTTGCCGGTTTGTTTTTCTACCTCATTCCTATATTCCTGGAATTTTCCAAAGGCTTCGGACTTATGTTTCATTAAGAAGACATGTCCGAATCTTGAAAAATCATCCGTAAAAGTAATGAAGTAAGAAAAACCGCTTCGCGCATGTGTAGACATTGGACCGCACACGTCGCTGTGTACGAGTCCTAAGAGCTCGCTCGCTCTTACTCCGTGTCCAGTGAACGGAGTCTTTGTCATCTTTCCTTTGAGACAGGATTGACAAGTGGCATACGATTGATATTCGAACGGATTCAAATATCCTTCTGTATGTAACTTCGTCAACCTTCTCTCATTGATGTGACCCAGTCTACAATGCCATAAGAAAGTCTGATTTATTTCCGGAGACTTTCTTTTGTGTGTATTCTGGACATTGAAAATCTATGGTTGGCTTAATACGTATATACCATTGCTCAATGTACCTGACTCAATCAGAACTTGATTAAGGTGAATGTTCACAACATTGCTTACAAACGCAAATTCATAACCTTCTTTAGAAACCAAAGATACAGAAATGATATTACAAGTTGCGTTGGGTACAAAAAAGCAATTACGCAAAACCAAAACATGTCCATCTGACATTCCCAGGTGATAGTCCCCCAAGGCCTTAGCATCCATGCTAGCTCCGTTTGCAACTTTGAGGGTCATGTCACCTGCCTTCAAAACTCTACGGTTTCTCAACGCCTGCAAAGAATTACAGATATGAGATCCTGATCCGGTATCTAATACCCAGGAAATAGAGTTTATTGAAAGACAGTTTTCAATAACATACACACCTGAAGCTGAAGCCGCAACCTGCTTCAGATCCTGTGTTCTGGCCTTCCAAGCCCTGCAATCATTCTTCCAGTGTCCCTTCTTATGACAATAGAAGCATTCTTCCTTATCCACAAGCTTTCCAACTTTCTTTGTTGCTTTTGCTTTTCCCTTCGTATCCACTTTACTAACACCGCCTCTTGGTTTGGCGGGGGCTTTCTTCTTCTTTCCCATGGCTTTCGCCTTGGACCTAGAAGAAGAAGATCCTCCTACAAACAAAGTGGATGTTTCCCTACCTTTCTGTAGGGTGCCCTCTGCGCTCCTCAGCATGTTGAGGAGTTCTGAAAGTTCAACTTCCTTTTCTTGTAAGTTGAAGTTCAGGATAAACTGGGCGTAAGTGGAAGGAAGGGACTGGAGAATCAAGTCCGTATAGAGCTCATTCTCCAACGTGGTCCCAAGGTCCGCGAGCTCTTCTATGTAGCCAATCATCTTAAGCAAGTGTTCCGCTACCGATGATCCGACGACCAACCTTGCCGAAAATAACTTCTTCGACACTTCGTATCTTGCGATACGAGACTGCTCTCCATACAGTTCTTTTGTATGGAGAAATATGGATTCGAGGTCCATATTCTCGTGCCTCCTCTGATGTTCGTTGTCCATAGAGGCAAGCACGAGGTACTTAGCCTTCGCGCAGTCGATTTCCCAGGTCTTACGGATTTCCTTACCCGCGACGCTTGTTTTGGGACCTGGGACAGGCGGAGCTTTGGTGGTAAGAAGATACCCCAGCTTGTCGTAAATGATTGCCATCTTGACATTCCTGAGCCAATCTTTGTAGTTTGGCCCTGTCAGTATGTTTTTATCTAGAAGTAACTTAAGTCCAGTCAGGTCGATTGGTCGCTGCAATTAGGAGAGAGAAGAAACACTCAGCATGATGCTCTTGCAAGTTTAGAATGGTTTTTAGTTTGTCTAAACAGGATGGCTCCCACTGTTTCTCGAATCCCTCCTAAAACCAAAAAGGAAGAATTAGTCAGGATCAATCTCACCGTACAATTCTTGCTTAACCGTTCAGCCATTCCAGTGTCGGTACTTCGAGGGAGGTTTTCCAACGCTTTCGCGAAGTTCCTTAATTAAATAACCTCTTTTCCCTGTGGGCGTAGCCCCGCTAACACCTTTCTAGACACCTACTTGGTTTATAACATTGATAGTTAAGTGAGAATTTTCCCGAGGAGTAGCATATACTCACAGTAGGATCGGGATCCAAATATCATCGCGTGACGAAACTGAAGGAATCCTACCAGAATCATCACACTCCAAATGGTATGCAACTCTAGCAAGTTTCAGTACTTATGAAACTCCCGATGTGGATTTTTGCCCCATGCTCTTATGACCTTGGCGTGAGGTCAAAATGTCATAAGTCACATGTCAAGTTCTTCCCATCATTATCCAGGTTAATTTGAACCCACCCGTACCTACCCTTGACGTAGGCCAAAATGGCAGTACGGCTGTTCCAAACCAACGCATTCTATCTATACAACAGATAAATATCCGGCAGCTACCAATCACTATGCCTTGGCGTGAGGTCAAAATACATAGCTTGAATACTACCGAATATTTAACTGAAATGATGGAGGGCTACAAATGGTTTTGGCTAAACCGTGAACGTAGTGAACTTGATATAATCGATGGAACGAGATAGCTTTTAAAAGGAGTGGCTCAAGCTCCGCATTTAAAAGTTGTTTTTTGAAAAGAACCGAGTGGTTTTTCGAAAGTGTTCCAACGACTTTTACTTGGTTTATTTTCTTGCATTAGTTCTTTTAATGCGTGATATTCTTGCATTAGTTCTTTTAATGCGTCCCATCATTTAATCCTACCATTGCAGAAAACAACCAAAATATGACGTACGCTTATGCCATTCGCATTCGCATTCGCCACGGGGCCCCGTCATTACCCGTTTGGTTACTTAACTAACGACAGAGCGGGGGCTGGGCTAGCGCGGCTGTAAAACATAAGCAACGCCTAAATAATATCATATATAGATATATTGCAATAATATCCATTTCAGATCACAGATGAACACATTGGATATACTATGAACCCGCAATTCGTACGAGCCTGTAACGAAAAGCAGATTACACGGTCGCGGTGAATGGCCAATACCCCACCCAAGACCCCTACGGGTGCGGCAAACTACCCGTCAAGTACCCGAAGCGAAGCAACCTCCCTCAACTCCGTGAGTAGGCCACTCGGCACTTCGGCATGTTAGTTATATGTATGCCCTAGAGGCCATTACTGTACATTGGATGTATATTGTAGTGGATGCTGGGACATATATAGGTAGGACTTTCTTGCTCGACATGATAGTACGCTATCTGGTTGCACTTTGTCTTAACATGTATACTTTCTGTCTCTCTGATTACATGTTGATAAAGCCCTTAGGATGTGTGCTCGACTTCCGGGGCTATGATGTAGATCATACTAATGGGGCCTGGGTAGTCCATGAGTACATCCTTGAATTGTTCCTAGTCGAGGGAATATCGAGACGGGGCATCGATATTCCAGAGTAGACTAGCGCATATCTTCTCGACCCATGCGATGGGCGATGGATGATCCCATATCCATTGGTGTTTGACATCGAAGATGGTATGCGGGTGCTCAGTGGAGACTGGGTACACTGAACGGACTCGCCGAGAACTCCCAGATGGTATTATACCTCACGTCAGATGGCAGTTCTCTGGTGACACTGGTACAGCTTAGTCTGTTGACCCGAGATCGTCATAGAGTCTTGTGTGTCTCCCACTGTGCTTTGATTTCCACCCTGCCACGGCTCTACTGAGTTGTGCAAACAGGTGGTTTTTGGGTACAGTCCCGATTCACATGGAGGCAATGAGCGATAGGAGGGGATTCGTCTCTCCCGGTATTGGGGGTTGATGTTGTGCTATGCTCGACTGGCCGTAACAGGAAATCCCTGGCCAGGGTTGCAGTGATATACTGGTAAGTGTTATCAGTAGTTTCACGAATGTTATGGACCCTACGTCGGCATAACTTATCGAGCTATTGGGGTCTGACGTTTACCACCCCTAGGCGAGATATGCGATATATCAGACGAACAGACCGGACTATACGGTAGTGTTACTGGTCGGATTCGCAGGAGTGTGAGCGGGTTTGCTCGTCGATCTTCTGATCGCTCAATACCCGGGTGGCCGTTACGTTTGGCAGACCGCTTGCGGCTTGTGGGTGTTTGATATGATCATCATCTGCTGCCGGCGTATTGACGAGTCTTTAGAGTCCTACACAGAGGTTTCCTGGCTCAAGCGAAACGAAATAGGAGCGCTTATGAGATATGTGCGGGACCGAGAATAATGCGTGTATGTGATACCGTATTCCATTCTCGTGATCTGTGTATCGATTGGTTATATGCGATATAACCTAGTTATCGAATCAAGGATTGATTCGATAAGCCGATACATAGGATACTGGCCGGTTATATGCGACATGATCGGATCATTGAATCAAGTGTTGATTTAATGATTTAATGTACAATTATATATCTGATATATTACTTTGCGTTAACTAGTATTGGTTCACTTTAAAAGGATTTTCTCACTTGAATTGTACACATTGTATATGTGATATAGCTTTGTGCACATTTTTGTATCATGTTTGATGATACATGTTTGCTTGGTTAAGTATAAAGAATCAAACCATGATTTAAGTTAATGATTAGGGTTTTGATTATTTATTTATCTTTTTCTTATTTATTTTGGAAAAAGGAAAAGATAAATGAATGGTTGCATATTTTGTCTTTTAGTTGAAGTTTCTTGAAACTTTGACTAAGTCACTCTTTTGTTGTTTTCCTTAACCCTAACCATTTAACTAACCCATGTTAATTCTCTACACTTAACTATAGTAGAAGATATGATAAGTATTGTATTTTCTTTTCCTTTTTAATTAAGTTATCATATCATCTTCTTCTTTCTTCATCTTCTTCAACATTGAAGAAAGCTTGCTACTTTAATGGCAAGTCATGAAATCTAGTGAGAAATCCAAAACTAAAGTTTACCCACTTCCTATTTCTTCATCCTCTACCTATTGCCAAGTAGTATAGGGTGTTTCCTTCACAAGTTTTTCCGACTAGGTGAAGGTGGAGCTTGATTTAGCGATGCCTCGACGTAGATCATCTTCGGCATGGACATCGACGACCTAGCTTGCTTATTCTTCGACGAAGCCGACGTTGGAGTCCGGATTCCTTTTGGACAGCGGAGGGGACTTCGTTGCGGAGCCGTGGAGGTGGTGGACCGGATCTACAAAGGTTGTATGTCCGTTCCCTTAGTTAAAATGTAAACTAGTTTGCATGTTTCGCCTAAATATCTAGTAAACGATCCGTAGTCGGGTTTGTAGGCACCCGTAAAATTTTATTTGTGCATGTTCGATCTCTTGTGAGACTTAACTTGAGTGCCTAGGAACCCTACAGTGGTATCAGAGCCTAGCTAGAGCCTTAGGCGAAGTCTAGACGCGATTTGAAGTCCGATCGAACCGAAACCTCACCCGGGAAATTGCTCTCTGTACTTTTTTCAAAAACAGTGATTTTTCCAAATTAAAAATATGCAGAGAACTCAGCAGGGAATTCTAAGAATTACGGCTAAAAAATTTTTGGATGAACAGTTAAAACCGCGGCGGAAGGGCGGCATAAGACATGTTTATGCGGCGGTTCCGCCGCACATTGATGACGTCAGCCCTGAATTTTTTCACTCTAATTCATTGTTTCTGGTTCTGAGTTCTCTGGATGTTTTGAAATTTTATTCAAGAGTTGAATTTTCTGCAGTTGTTTTGGGGATTCGGTGTTTCGATCGGGGTATCAAATTTTGTCTATTTGGTTTTCCGGATAAATTCTAGAATATGTTAAAAAGTTCGACCGGATATAAATACCCAATTTTTCCCCTGTCGGGAAATTTCCAAGTGTTGGATTTTTCCGTAGTTTAACGACGTTCTAAGTAGTGCAAGTAACGCGATGGTCCCTCTAGAAGACACAAACCTTAACTCGATTATGTGACCGTCTTGAACTGCCCTTTGAACCTTCGGGTTTGGGGCAGTACGGCGTGCCACATGTGAGGCGTTGGCTTGACCCTTCTACGGCTGGACCGTTGGTACTGAGGTACGAACGGAATGTTGTTAGACTTATTTCATGTGTTGATCTGTATCGGGAAAACTTGGGTGTTCGATTGTTCGATCGGAAAGTTTAACATTTTCTATTTATCTGGAATGGGATACAATAATTGGAATTCACAAAAGTTATGAGATAACTAAATGAATGTTATAAACGTAGCAATTTAGTCTCAATTGATCGGTTGCCACGGAATTTTGATGTGATCAAAAGTCCGTTGCAATCACGTAGCGTACGCGGATACTCGCCGGGTAAACTTAATAGACAGCCTCACTCCATAGCCCCGACCAAGTGACTGTAGGAGAACCCCGTCGCCGAGAGCATCCGTTCGGGTGCTCGCGGTAGCGGTGTTCCGCCTTGGTGCACTTCGTCGACGGTATCGGGGGTACGGCCGTCTACTGAAGTTTGCGACGAGCATTCGATCAGAATGTCGGGAATCCTGTTGAATTGCCCGACTTGATATTGAAAAGAGTTTTCGATAATGAGACTAAAATGCGGGGTTTATAATTGTTAGGCATGCGATGTCTAAGTAATTCATTTGGTCAGGCATGCGATGTCTGAGGTGGTTGCGGATTCCAACTGTTGTAGTTTTACACTTTCTTTTCTGTGACCGTAAGTGTAATATGTGATGTCGCCGGTTTCGTTGCTATATGTCAACGACAATTGGGATGCGCATATTTACTTACGTTGATGACATGAGATGTTATGTGTTGCTGGATATGTTATATTGGATCGTCGTGTTTGAATAGCCGGGGGTTTTTATGTGAGATGAGTGTTTTTCTTTTTCATTCATGTAAAAAACTTGTATGTAATATTCTTTTATTGGGGCACTTCCAGGTTGCGGAAGTCGTCACCCATTGTATATTATTTACTTTTCTGCACTAGGATAGACCCAAGGAGGGGAGCACAAGTAACCGGGTTCTGGGGTCCAGTGGGAGACCAACTCGAGGAGTCGAGTCCGGGTCTCCTAACCCTAGAATTGGCAGGGTTGCTTGCCGCTCTCGTAGGGGTCTATGGGTGTGGGATTGGCTGTTCATCACGACCGTGGAATCCGTGTTTTATACTGGCTCGTATTGAAAACACGGACGTCCTAGTATATCCAATATTTCATATGTTTCTTCTGCTGCGTTTTATCTGTGATCATGCGATGTTCTGTGTTCTGTGACAGGTATTATATATAGTATATATGATATATTATATAGACGTTGCTTATGTTTTACACCCGCGCTAGCCCTGCCCCGCTCTGCCGTTAGTTACCTAACCTAACGGTGCACGAGGGGACATCGAGGCGAATGCGGATGGCATAAGCGTACGTTATATCTATCTGTGATGTTTAGGTAATATAAATGATGGGATATTCATTAATGAGATTAATGAAAGAAAATAAACCTAATTGATGTTGTGGAATCGAATTTCAAAATAAAACAGGTAGCTACAGTTCTTGCTTTGCATCGCGGTGTTCATTATAGAACATCCTGCACCTTATTCGATGAGGAAAGGACCGAGATCCCTTCACCGGGAGTGACTCCTTTAGCAATAACTGGCAGATGCTACAACCCTCGGTTTGTCTTTGATCGCTTCTATAGTTTCCGCTTTGCACAGTGATATATATGATATATCCCGCACCTCATTCGACGAGGAAAGGGCCGACGATCCCTTCACCGGGAGTGACCCCTTTAGCAAAACTAGAAAAGCTTCAAAAACATTCCATTTAAAAACCATTTGATTCCGCAACGAGATCAAGTTCAAAGCGTTAAAGGTTTTCACAAAAACCAGCCGCAACCCTCCGTCATTTTAGGAAGTAGAGTACTTAGTATTCGTGCTGTGTTTGTTGACCATAGTCAAGGCACAGTGTACGGTAGCTAAGTGATGTCTTCCTACACCGCATATGATGCGATTAGTTAGGACAGTCGCGTGACTTTGTTGACCTTAGTTAAGGGTCATGTGGGTGGGTCTAATTAATCACGAAATGACGGGTAGAACTTGACTAGTACTTATGATTTGTTGACCATAGTTAAGGTCATAGGTGCTAGGGGTAAAAATATTATCGGGAATTTCAAGTGTTGAAATTTGCAATGAGATTGCATACCTTCTATGAGATAGTTGGATCCCGATACCCGCTGCGAGTAAGAGTTACTCCTGGGAGAGTTTTATACATTACAATTAGCCAATCAAGTAGGTGTCTAGAAAGGTGTCAACGGGGTTACGCCTCTGGGAAAACGAGGTTTACATTAATTAGGTTCGTGCGAAAGCACGGGGGACCTCCCTCAAAGTACCGACACTGGCCTGGCTGAAAGATTGGCGAACTTATAGTGTGTAATTAATCCCGGCTAGTCTTTCCTTTTAGGGTTTGAAGGAAGATTTGATAAAAAGCAGTGGGAGCCATCCTGATTAGATAAAATAAAAACCAATCTATTCTTGCAAGAGCGCACGCTGAGTGTTTTCTTCTCTCTCTCTCCAGGTAGCGACCATATCACGCCTTAATCAAGATAATAATACGGATTTTTGACCGAACCCGCTTATTATACTGAGCTGGGGAACGTTGGTCCCGCTCCAACTTATAATTGTTATAAGACAGAGCAGGAAATAGGGGAATACCAGAATTCCTATGCCGCCCAAACGAAGAAAGTGCATTTGATGCATCTCCTTCGAGTGTGTTCATTACAACGAACTGTTTCTCAGTATCCTCTGCATCCTGGGTATATGATACCGGATCAGGATCCCAGATATGTAATCTGTTACATAGGGCTACAAAAAGGTAGAAAAACTGAGAACGGGTGATAAGTTTCATGAGACAGAAACCGGGGCAAGTGTTGCAGCCAAGTCTGTTGGTCACTGTCACCCTGTATTACCAATACATTGATTCTGAACAAATGCTATTAGATGCCGAACCTGATATACAAAATCATATCAGTCTCTTTATTAGTAAAGAAATGATAAAATTTTGTATAGTTGGATAATGTTTTGAACATTTCCTATATCAAAAGTTGATCGGTTCAGGTGCGTTATCTAAAAGCATTGATGTTCTAAATCAAACTACAATTCTTAGTATATGAAACACACACAAGAGGAAGAGTTCAGAAATGAACGGATTCTTCTTGAGGTATTGTAGACTAGGTCAGATCAATGCGACCCGACTGGCTGAAGTTACATTTAGATGTATATTTAAATCGTTTTGAATTTACATCTTGTGCAACTCGCCAATCATGTCACAAAGATTAGATGACCATAGCTCTGTTTACTAGAAACAGAGAAAGAGTTAGTAAACTCTTGGGACCGATACATGATGATGTATGTAAGGTCTCCTGTCTACACATGCCAGGACTGGTTCTTTATACTTCATTATATTCTCTGATAATCTCTCAAGATTCAGTCGTATGTTCCTACTGAAACATAAGTCCGAAGCTTTTGAGGTATTCACAGAATATAAGTTAGAAGTAGAGAACCAATAACCGGGTATAAGTATTATGTCCTATGATGAGATCAGAGAGGAGAATACTTGTGCATAGAATTCCTGGACTATTCTAAAGGAGAATGAGATTCTCTCTCAGCATTACTCCTCCGTATACACCATAGTACGATGGTATATCGGGGCGGGGCTATAACACCCTATATGATAAGGTGTGCTCTATGATGAGTACTACTGAGTTACCTTTTTCCTATTGGGAGTAATGCACTTGAGAAGCTGCATACCTATTGAATTAGGTTTGAATCAAATCACTGCCTACCACTCCATATAAGATATGGTATGGGAAGAACCTATCTCTTAAGTAAGTTAAGATTTGGGATTGTCCGGCCTATGTCAAAAGCAAAATCCGGACAAGATCGAGCAGGATCAGTTCTGTAGAACTGGAAAGGTTCCAGCTATACAAAACTGCAATTGATGATTTGACTGAACCATAAGATTCTATAGTTCCCGACGAACCTCAGCCTCTCCGCCGATCTAGTAGGGTTCCTCATCCGCCTGAGAGATACCTCGTTTTCTCGATGACAGTAGGAGCAAGGATTGCATCATGAGATGATGACCCAACTAGTTTCGAGCAGGCCATCGAGAGTAGGGACTCTGTAAGAATGGCTGGATGCTTAGCGATCTGAGATGGAATCCACATACACCAGCAAAGTATGGACTTTAGCTGCTATATCTGAAGGGTTAAATCCCCATCAGGAGCAAGTATATCTTGAGAAGATTACTTGGTGTAGATGGAGAAGTCGAGACTTTCAAAGCTAGACTTGTTAAAGGTTTTCGTCATCGACCAGGCATGGATAATGATGAAACTTTTTTCCAGTAGCTATGCTTAAGTCTATCCAGATCCTACTTACCACGGCTACATACCATGACTACGATATCTGGTGGTTGGGTGCCATGACTGTTGTTCTAAATACTAATTTAGAAGAGAACGTCTATAAGAACACAGCCAGAGGTCTTCGTAAACAGTGGGAGCAGCGGAAACGTGTGCAAGTTGCTTTACATAATAAAGCAGGCATCGCGGAGTTGGAACGTCTGTTTTGATGTGATAGTCAAAGTGTTTGACTTCATCAAAATGGTAGACGAACCTTGTATATACAAAAGGGTAGTAGAAAGTAAGGTGGTCATCTTCGTATTGTACGTAGACAACATACTCTTGATAGGAAAAGAGTTTCCTATACTACGATCGGTCAATCTCCTATTATCACTAGGATTCTCCAAATAGGATCAAAGTGATACCTCCTAAAATCCTGAGTTTTCATCTATGAGATAGATGTAATTGGATGCTAGGATTCTCACTAGATGTAGTGAGATGGTATCAATCGATCCTGAAGAGAATCACTGGAAGAGTTCCAGGGTGATAAAGACGACTGAATGTCAGTCACGGGCATTGCCTTTACCCTCAGTAAAGGGACGGTATGTTGGAAGAGTTCCAAGCTCGATACCGTGGCAAACTAGACGATAAAGGATGGTAACATCGCTATTACAGATACTACCAAAGAAGCTGTTTGGGTGTATATTAGTTCATAAGATGAACTAGGTTCCTGCCATTGTATGACAATGGAAGCGTGGTTTCGACCCTGGAACCCTGGTCCCATCAGTGGCCCAGACAAATTCTGAGGAAGCATCACCTGATCATGGAGATAGTTGATCTCCAGGGTGATCGAGGTTAGGAGAGAAGACTCAGAGGACAACACGGCGGATCCACTCACGAAGGCCCTTTTCCCAAAGAGAGACAATTTAGGGGATGGTTGAGTATGTGATACTGCAACCACTGCTACAGATGGCCCTAGTGCAAGTGGGAGATTGTTAGTTATATGTATGCCCTAGAGGCCATTACTGTACATTGGATGTATATTGTAGTGGATGCTGGGACATATATAGGTAGGACTTTCTTGCTCGACATGATAGTACGCTATCTGGTTGCACTTTGTCTTAACATGTATACTTTCTGTCTCTCTGATTACATGTTGATAAAGCCCTTAGGATGTGTGCTCGACTTCCAGGGCTATGATGTAGATCATACTAATGGGGCCTGGGTAGTCCATGAGTACATCCTTGAATTGTTCCTAGTCGAGGGAATATCGAGACGGGGCATCGATATTCCAGAGTAGACTAGCGCATATCTTCTCGACCCATACGATGGGCGATGGATGATCCCATATCCATTGGTGTTTGACATCGAAGATGGTATGCGGGTGCTCAGTGGAGACTGGGTACACTGAACGGACTCGCCGAGAACTCCCAGATGGTATTATACCTCACGTCAGATGGCAGTTCTCTGGTGACACTGGTACAGCTTAGTCTGTTGACCCGAGATCGTCATAGAGTCTTGTGTGTCTCCCACTGTGCTTTGATTTCCACCCTGCCACGGCTCTACTGAGTTGTGCAAACAGGTGGTTTTTGGGTACAGTCCCGATTCACATGGAGGCAATGAGCGATAGGAGGGGATTCGTCTCTCCCGGTATTGGGGGTTGATGTTGTGCTATGCTCGACTGGCCGTAACAGGAAATCCCTGGCCAGGGTTGCAGTGATATACTGGTAAGTGTTATCAGTAGTTTCACGAATGTTATGGACCCTACGTCGGCATAACTTATCGAGCTATTGGGGTCTGACGTTTACCACCCCTAGGCGAGATATGCGATATATCAGACGAACAGACCGGACTATACGGTAGTGTTACTGGTCGGATTCGCAGGAGTGTGAGCGGGTTTGCTCGTCGATCTTCTGATCGCTCAATACCCGGGTGGCCGTTACGTTTGGCAGACCGCTTGCGGCTTGTGGGTGTTTGATATGATCATCATCTGCTGCCGGCGTATTGACGAGTCTTTAGAGTCCTACACAGAGGTTTCCTGGCTCAAGCGAAACGAAATAGGAGCGCTTATGAGATATGTGCAGGACCGAGAATAATGCGTGTATGTGATACCGTATTCCATTCTCGTGATCTGTGTATCGATTGGTTATATGCGATATAACCTAGTTATCGAATCAAGGATTGATTCGATAAGCCGATACATAGGATACTGGCCGGTTATATGCGACATGACCGGATCATTGAATCAAGTGTTGATTTAATGATTTAATGTACAATTATATATCTGATATATTACTTTGCGTTAACTAGTATTGGTTCACTTTAAAAGGATTTTCTCACTTGAATTGTACACATTGTATATGTGATATAGCTTTGTGCACATTTTTGTATCATGTTTGATGATACATGTTTGCTTGGTTAAGTATAAAGAATCAAACCATGATTTAAGTTAATGATTAGGGTTTTGATTATTTATTTATCTTTTTCTTATTTATTTTGGAAAAAGGAAAAGATAAATGAATGGTTGCATATTTTGTCTTTTAGTTGAAGTTTCTTGAAACTTTGACTAAGTCACTCTTTTGTTGTTTTCCTTAACCCTAACCATTTAACTAACCCATGTTAATTCTCTACACTTAACTATAGTAGAAGATATGATAAGTATTGTATTTTCTTTTCCTTTTTAATTAAGTTATCATATCATCTTCTTCTTTCTTCATCTTCTTCAACATTGAAGAAAGCTTGCTACTTTAATGGCAAGTCATGAAATCTAGTGAGAAATCCAAAACTAAAGTTTACCCACTTCCTATTTCTTCATCCTCTACCTATTGCCAAGTAGTATAGGGTGTTTCCTTCACAAGTTTTTCCGACTAGGTGAAGGTGGAGCTTGATTTAGCGATGCCTCGACGTAGATCATCTTCGGCATGGACATCGACGACCTAGCTTGCTTATTCTTCGACGAAGCCGACGTTGGAGTCCGGATTCCTTTTGGACAGCGGAGGGGACTTCGTTGCGGAGCCGTGGAGGTGGTGGACCGGATCTACAAAGGTTGTATGTCCGTTCCCTTAGTTAAAATGTAAACTAGTTTGCATGTTTCGCCTAAATATCTAGTAAACGATCCGTAGTCGGGTTTGTAGGCACCCGTAAAATTTTATTTGTGCATGTTCGATCTCTTGTGAGACTTAACTTGAGTGCCTAGGAACCCTACACGGCATACCCGGTAGTTTGTGTACCCCCTCAATGGGTCTATCCTAGGAGCAAAAAACAGTAAAAAGAAATTATACAATGACGGCTACAACCCCGACCCGGTTGTGCGGCCATACAAATAATTATTACATCAATTTACAAATTTACATGAATTGAAAGAAAAGAAAACTCTCGTCTCACAACCCCCGGCTATTCACCCGCGACAATCCAATGAATTCATATACACATTCCAATGACATTATAGATCACAGATTTGTATAACTTCCACTAATCGACATATAGCGATTAGAAGACGTTCAATACAAATATCACATCACAGATAAAAACCCGTCAGCTTAAGTCTTTATAAGTTCGATCAAAAATACGGATTTTTAGGCCCCAAACACAAAATTTTCGTTCTGGAAAATCTGGGTTGAAAAGACATATTTCAAAAATCTCAAAACAACCCCAGAAATACACTGCACAAAGTTTGGACCTAGGCCGAGTCAACTCGGCCGCGGAACCACGGCGGGAGCGTGCTCCCGCAGCGTTTCCGCGGCGCTTTGATCGGTTCGTGGGTCCAAATTTTATGGTTATTCAATAAAAATCCTGAGCCGATTTTTAAGATGAAATTTATCAATTTTTGAACAGAAAAAAATCGGCAGAAACTTGACATATCGGGTTCGTTTCGTGACTTTTTCTTTGATCGATCTTCTAGTTACTTTGCTAACATGTTAGATAGAGTTTAACTAGGCTCTGATACCACTGTAAGTCCATGCTACCTCTCCCGGTACTTTCAGGCATGCGGAATTTGGTGAAAAACAATTTTCTAGAGGCGGTAACATGGACTCAAAACCGGATCTTTGTTAAACATCTAACTAACAACCTAAGTAGGAGTTGTTAACTACTCGGTTAGGGGGTTATACCTTTCTTTCTTGAACTCCTTCGTCTTCAAGCCTCGATGGTTGTCCGGATCGGCTTCACCCCGTCGTCTCCTTGCGCCGAAGATCGATCCACCTGAAAGCTTCTACCTTTGGCTTCTTCTTCGAGCTTTGAAGAAACTAGTTCACTCGGTTTGCTAAACCTAGTGAACTAGAGTGAGTAGAGGAGAGTGTGTTGGGATTTTCTCTATGGTTCTTGGTTCTCAACACATGAGACAAGTGAACCATAGACTAAAGAGAGGGAGAGCAAGAGGAAGGAGATGAGAGCTCAAGAACACAAGAGAGAGAAAGGAAAATGAAAGAATGAGCAAGACTTTTCTCTCTTGGCTCTCATAATCCAAACCCATCATAACCAATAATAGCAATCAAGTATTAGTGATGGTTTAAGCCACAATAGCCATATCAATTCATGCACTCATTTTGCACAAGAGAACAAGCAAGCAAAAGTCTTTGCCATGAAATGATAGTCATTGTCATCATGATGGTCAACTAGTCCAACCTAGTCAACCGGTCAACAAAGTCAACAAAGTCAACCCCTCAACAACCATGTCACTATAATACTTAATTAATATTATTGTTAAATACATATCATATTCTCATTAGGGTTGAGCAAAAAGTCAATAGTCAACAGTCAACGGTTAATAACCCTAATGAGAATCCTCTGCCTCTGTCTTTCCGTCAACTGTGCATAGACACCCGCATCTGCGTTCCGAGGAACATGAATACAAACTGGATAAAACCAATCCCAAAACATACACTAGGATCTGGCTAAAACCAAAGCCCGCTAGTGTTAACTATCTGGACACTGTACGTGCATAAGTGCACGGATGTGACCAAACCCTGTCGCAAAACCATGCGACCTGTCGCAAAACCATGCGACCTCTACTCTTTTGCCTAAAGGAGAATAGCTTTCTGTGTGGGACTCTAAAGACTCGACACTACGCTGGCAGTTGGTTTAACCACAGACCGCAAGCGGCACTAGCTATGCGTAACGGTCCCCAGTTAGATGCCGACAAGAAGACTGACGAGGTGAAACCCATCTGAACTCCTACTGAGCCTGAATGTGACAGTCTCTGTACAGTCCGGTCTGTTCGTCTGATACATCGCATGGCGGGCCTAGGGGGCGGTAAACGCCAGTCCCCTAATAGCGGTACAAGTCGTGTCGGAGTGAAGCCCAAAACACCCTGAGATAACACTGGAAGCCTACCAGTATATCTCGCTTGCCCTAACCAGGGACTACTCGTGTAATGGCTCTCCTAGACACAGCGCGATGTCAACCCCCAATACCGGGAGAGACGAATCCTGTCTAACCGTCACTGCCTCTAAGTGCTTCGGGACTGCACCCAACTACTACCTGTTTGCACAACTCCTTTGAGCCGTGGTAGGGTAGTAATCAAAGTACAGTGGGAACACACTCGAGGCGAAATGACAGTGTCAAGTCAGCAGACTAAGCTGTATTCATGTCACCTGGGAACTGATGACTGACGATAGGTATAATACCAACCAGTCAGTCCCCGACGAGTCTTGTCCAGTGTACTCGTAACCCAACGAGCACCCGCATACTATCTCCAGTACGACGTACTGATGGCTGTGGGACAGACCATCTCCCACTCTGGGATGAGAAGCGCATGCGCTAGTCTACTCCGGAGTATCGATGCCCTGTCTCGATAGTCCTGTGACTAGGGACCTGCATAAGGATGTGCTTATAGATTACCCAGCCCCCACTAGTGTGACTGCCATCACAACGCTGGTAATCAAGCAAAGATCCTAAGGGCTCCACTAATGTGTATAGGTGATATAATAAAATAAACACATGTACACATTGAAGTAGAAACAAACCAAGCAGCATACTACTATTTTGAGCAAGATTGTATATACAAGGTGAATATCCCAAGCTTCCATTAAGTAATATACAAACTAGTATGATACAGTAATGGCCTCTAGGGCATATACACTAACAGTGTGATGTCCTGGTATTTGGATGACATACACATAGTAGGAAGTGATATTCATATACTACGATCGGTTATACTTTGGTTGTCACACAGTGGTTTCTTCACATAGGATATAGATATAATATTAGACATTCTGGATACTAGATCTATAGTTTTAGATCTAGATATGGGTAGCTTCCCAATCTGGGTAATTAGACAGCATTCTAAATGTGTTTTAAAATAGACTACTCCTGGCACGGTAGTATACCTGCAGGTGATAGAGTCACCCTCTCTAAAGGTGCCTTACAGACTAAAGGGAGAGAGATGTGCATGATTGGCAGATCACTTGCTTAGGCAATTGAGTCAATCATGAGATGTCAAGTACCACACCAGATGTTGTTTTTGCACTAGTTGCAATAAGTTGATATTAATCCAATCCTGGAGAAGCGTTCGGAAGCATTTTTAGAACATAAGTGGATGTTCTAGGGATATGATAATAACAGGCTCTTTTGGGAGACGGTTATCATTCCAGGTTTCCAGGGTGACCTGGGTGACAGAGTGGCTGTCAGAGTTATAGTTTTCTCTCTGACGAGGGGCGGTAGTATGGACAGATGGTCCAAGCGGATACTGAGGGAGGCATGGCGCAGAATACTGATTAAGTTCAGTTGAGGATACAGTCTAAGAAGTTTGGATTTGGAGTTCATTTATGAACTAGGTCCCATCAGATATCCAGACATATTCTAAGACAGGTTTTGCTCATTTCGGGAGATGGCTTTCTCCGCGAACTTGAGATAAAGAGAGACATAGAAAGAAATATCAGGACGGATCCACTCACTAAGGCTATTCCTCGAACGCAATAGTTTCGCGAACGGTTTTGTGAGACTGATCAGTAGAGGAGATGAGTGTTCGGTATCACACGGCTGTGAGTATGCGACATCGCAATAATTAGCCTTGAGTGCAAGTGGGATATTGTTGGATATAGTGCCCTCAAAGTCAATTATTGGATCGCAGGCACGTGATTGCAATGATTGACGGAGGACCTATGCCGGTAGGACAGTCTTACTCGAGATGGTAGTATGCTATCTGGTTTATCCTTACCATCGTGGACTGCTTTAGGTGACCTTACAGGTCGCCATTACACGTTGATAGAGCCTTTAGAATTCTTGCTTGACTGCCAGCAGTATGATGGCGATCATATATGTGGGAGCTAGGGTCTATAAGCACATCCTTAAAAGGTCCCTAGTCATAAGAGTTTTCGAGACAGGGCATCGATACTCCGGAGTAGACTAGTGTATACAGTCTGTAAGTGAACGGCGGCGCCCCGGCCGTCAATCCGACGCCGGAATGTGGAAACGAGACTTTTCTAAAAACTAGAAACCGGTACCACCGCGCACTAAAATCACGGATCGGGCCATTAACCTAACTCTAGCAAACTAGAAAATGGGGTAGAGAGCTATACCGAGCGATCCGTATCCTTCGGTCTTCGGCCTCCACTCCGATCTCCTCGTGGAATCTCCGGTCTTCAGCTCCTCGTCGGAACGGACACCATCTCGCCGGGTTCTTTTACGGGCTCCCACCTCTGGACCGAGGCAACTCGCGCATGAAGTTGGCAAGCCGACATGCCCAAGAAATGCTGTAGATGAAGTGTAGAATAGTTTGTCTCTTTGGGGTTATGAAGTTGCCTTTGATAATGGAGGAGAGAATAGAACTTTGGAGTGATGTGTGGAATTTTTGTAGCAAGCAAAATGTGTGATGAATATTTTCCCTCATCAAAAATGAACACCCTCTCCTCTCTCATTGTGGCCGGCCATTCTCTCAAAGAATGGTGGAGAAAAATTAATTCTTAAAACAAGTGGAGAAAATGGAATGATAAAGAGGTATATGTGTCACACCCATTTCCAAATCAACTCTCATCAAAATCCATCATCATAAATGCATATGAAATGATCACAAGAAAAGCAAAGATGCTTAAACCATCATGATGCCTCCATTTACAAATAAACCCCTCCACTTAGCTAATTTGCAAACTTGCAAATTAGCCCCTCCATCAGAAAAATCCGGCCGTGAAGGAACAAAGGAAAATTGGCCGAAACGGAATGCAAACTGGTAACTTCAGAAAACTGATCCCGTAATAAATTACAGGAAAACCCCGCGACTGTATATACATACCCGCATTTGTATTCCCACTGAATACAAATGCAAAGAGACAAAATCTACACTGTACAATACTAGGATCCGGTTTAAACCAAAGCCCGCTAGTACTATCCGTCCGATCATGATCTGTGCAATACCGCACGTATCTGATCCAACCCTGCCATATCTCCATACGGCCTCTACAGCGTTTCGCCCGAAACTTGAGAAAACGGTCTGTGGGGGACTCTAAAGACTCGTCAATACTTTGGTTGTGGATTTAACCACTAGCACGTCAGAGGTATTAGCCTATACGTAACGGGCTACCAGGTATTGACCAAAAGGGACGTCGATGAGCGAACTCATCCTGACACCCTACTGAGCTTGTCAGTGACAATATCCGTACAGTCCGGTCCATTCGTCTATGAGTATCGCATGGCTGGACTAGGGGGTTGGTAAAAGTTAGACCCCCAAAAGCGGTACAAGTCGTGTCGGAGAGTAGCCCAGAACACCCTGAGATACTACTGGAATACCTACCAGTAAATCTCCTGCCTTGGCCAAGGACTTCGTGTAATGGCTCTCCTAGACACAGCGCGACCTCATCCCCAATACCGGGAGAGACGAACCCCTGCAGATCCGCTCACTGCCTCCATGTGGCTCGGGACTGTACCCAACTAAAAGCTGTTTGCACGTCTCCTTTGAGTGTGGTAGGGTAGTAATCAAAGCACAGTGGGAACTCACACGAGACAAATGATGATCTCAGGTCGATGAACTAACTTGTACACATGTCACCAGGGAACTGCTATCTGACGTCAGGTATAAGACCAACTAGCATGTTCCCGGCGAGTCCTGTCCGGTGTACTCATAACCCAATGAGCACCTGTATAAATCTTAGGTGAACCAACTGACACCAGTGGCTTCTGAGACCGGCCACCGCCCCTCGTCGGGGTCTCGACTGTATACACTAGTCTACTCTGGAGTATCGATGCCTTATCTCGAAACTCCCACGACTAGGGACCTTTTAAGGATGTGCTTATAGATCCTAGCTCCCACGTATATGATCGCCCTCATACTGCTGGCAGTCAAGTAAGAATCTTAGGGGCTCTATCAACGTGTAATAACGAAGGTCACCTAAAGCAGTACACGATGATAAAGATAAACCAGATAGCATACTATCATCTTGGGTAAGACTGTCCTACCGGTATAGGTCCTCCCTCAATCATTGCAATCACGTGCCTGTGATCCAATAATTGACTCTGAGGGCACTATCTCCAACAATCTCCCACTTGCACTCAAGGCTAATTATTGCGATGTCGCATACTCACAGCCCGTGTGATACCGAACACCCAACTCCTCTACTAGTCAGTCTCACAAAGCTCGTTTGCGAAACTATTGCGTTCGAGGAATAGCCTCAGTGAGTGGATCCGATGTGATGTTTCTTTCTCTGTCTCTCTTTATCTCAAGTTCGCGGAGAAACCCATTTCCCGAAATGAGCAATACCTGTCTTAGAATATGTCTGGATGTCTGATGGGACCTAGTTCATAAATGAACTCCAAATCCAAACTTCTTAGACTGTATCGTCAACTGAACTTAATCAGTATCCTGCACCATGCCTTCCCTCAGTATCCACCTGGACCATCTTTCCAAAATACTGCCCCTCTTCAGAGGGAGAACTATAACTCTGACAGTCACTCTGTCATCCAGGTCACCTTGGAAGCCTGGAATGATAACTGTCCTCCGAAGGAGGCTGTCGTTATCATATCCCTAGAACATTCACTTATGTTCTAAAACTGCTTCCGAATGTTTCTCCAGGATTAGACTAATATCAACTTACTGCATCTCGTGCAAAAATAACATCTGGTGCGGTACTTGACATCTCATGATTGACTCAATTGCCTAAGCAACTGATCTGCCAATCATGCGCATCCCTCTCCCCTTTAGTCTGTAAGACACCTTTAGAGAGGATGACTCCATTAACTGCAGGTATACTACCGTGCCAGGAGTCGTCCATTCTAAAACACCTTTAGAATGCCGTCTAAGTACCCAAATTGGGACACTTCCCAAATCTAGATCTAAAACCATAGATCCAGTAACCAGAATGTCTGATATAATATCCAATTCCTATCTGGAGAAACCACTGTATGACAACCAAAATATAACCGATTGTAGTATAGGAATTTCACTTCCTACTCTGTGTATGTCATCCAAATACCAGGACATCACACCCTACTACCTTCTTAATAGATCCATCCGCTATTCTGATGAAGTCAAACCTATGACTGTCACATCAGAAATAGATGATCTATCTCCGCTGTATCTGCTTTAGTCTATAAATAGACATAAGCCACTTGTCCACCAATGCTTTCGCTGCTCCCACTGACTACGACAACCCTCTGGCAGAGTCATATACACGTGCACTTCTAAAGCTAATTTAGAACGACGCTATACTCATCCTCCTGCCGGGTCTCACAGTCTGGAACAACAGCAATGGCAAGTCTGGGTAAACAAGAACCTCCATGCCACCATCCTTGAGCATACCGAAGTACCTCTCGAGCGCCTGAGGTTACCCACCATATCTGCGGAGTGGCTAATGGAATATCAAACTAGATTGAATCTTGAGGTTCTTATCAAATTTTCAGTAATCGTTTGCGGTTCTGGAATCACTTCCAGTTCTACCATACTCCCACTACTGTTTTCTGAAAAAATCCATTTTTATTAAAACTGTGGCGAGTCAAGAACAATATCACTATTGATCTTCCAGATGGTAGAAAGTCAACCTTCGTCATAGCCTGGGTGAACCCACAAACAGCCATTACAGAAACGTGCCTTGAGTTATCCAGAGTCTAGTTTTAAGTATAAGTTGGACAACTCCTCGTACCTTAACATCGTTAAGATATGAACTGTTCTATATCCAATACAGAAACAGAGGCACTGATTTAATTGAACCAGATTCAAATCATGCAGCTGTCTTCAGTGCATGTCAACTAAATAGAAAGAGGCCAATCAGCGTTACTCAACTTAAGAATGCTTCCAATTATGAGTAACCTGAAAGAGAAGCAAGTTCTCTTAATCATTACTTATCAACTGAATACCATGCACAAGTATCTACATCTTCGATCACCTTGAAGAATCCCGATACTTGCAACATCTGGTTCTCTACTTTACTCTTATACCTATAACTTCTCAAAACATGGACCTTGTATTTCTATGAAACACATGTCTAAGAGCTAGAGAAGTCACAAGTAAACAGAATATAGTACGAGAACCAACCCCTCTGTCCTAATGGACACTAGACAATATACAATACTCTGTATAAGTCCCCTGAGTCTAGTAACTCATTCACTGTGTGTCGTAGGTTGAAAACTGTACTTATGGTTAAAAAGAATTACACCGCTGTTCAATCTCCTTACCTAACCATCCACTGATATAGGTAAATGTCATAGACATAATTTCAAAAAGGTATATCTCACTCTATAAAAATAGACGTACAGATATATCAATTTGAAATTGGTGCATAACAACAGATATTCAAAACCAAATATTTGCCGTCCGGCAAACAACCCAGGTGACTTCCTCAAATATCACCAATTACAACGAATCCCGATATAATGAGGATGATCACCTAATTCCTAATAACATACTCCCACTCATCATCTGTAAAACCATACAGATGTGAGAATCAAACCTGGTAAATACAAACCGTGGAGCAAGTGTCTAATTGGGAAATCAGTTTTCTTTTAACAGTACACAGTGAAACTGAAACATTGAAACGTTTCGATGGGGTAACCCGGTATTCCTAGTAATGCCTCTTCCATTATCCAGATTCACAACTGTAACCGTATAATTCTTTGCCATCTCTCCAAATCCCTTTATATGTCTTTAGTCATTACCTTCTGTACACTCTCTTAGGCTAAATGGTTTTTTTCCTTCCCTACCGTTCGGCACCAGCCTATGATTTAGAAGAAGACTATCCAATAAGCATAATTGGTGTACTGTCCTAATCCTAGGAGCATTCGCAATGCGAGAGAAGGTGAAGATAAAAGACAACCGAATAAACCTTATTCCTATTTCTCCCGAACCAGAATCCATCCCCGAACTGGAACAAGTTCCTTTCGAGTTCGTATATAACCATACGATGTTGTATCCAAATAAACTGTGGATCATCGTAGTGATACGGAGTGTTCTGAAGAAATACAAAGGTGAAGTGGGAGTGGTAATGAAATACTTGGTTTGGTCGTGAATAGCAGTCGCAATTTACTTTTCCCTCCTTCTAATCCTTTTATATGTCTTAACTTAATACCTTCTGTACACCGTTTAGGCTAATTGGTTTTCTTCATTCCCCACCGTTCGGCACCAGCCAAAGGTTTGGAAGAAGACTATCCAATTTTCGTAATAGGTGTACTATCTCATAAACCAAGGAGTACTCGCAACCTGAGAGAAGGTAAAAAGGAAAAGACAACTGAATAGTCCTATTCGTTTTCTCCAGAACCGGAAACCATCCTCGAATAAATTCCTTCGAGTTCGTATATAACCATACGATGGTTTTGTCCAATGGAATTGGACGTTCGTAGTAATACGTGGTGTCCTGGAGAAAATGGTAAAAGTAGGAGTGGCAATGAGGTATGCAACTCTGACAATCCAAAAGCCAGTGTTTAAGAAGGTTCGGTTAATTTTGGTCACTGAGTCATAGTCAAGGGTCGGGTCATGGTCACTGCCAAAGAGAGAGAGAAAAGAAACACTCAGCGTGCACTCTAACCTAGATCAGAATGGTTATCACTTTATCTAATCAGGAAACCTCCCTCTGTAACGTCAAATTCTTCCCCAAACCTGAAAGAAGAATTAGTCGGGATCACCCGAGAAGTAAACCAACTCATCAGAGGGAATCGGGATCCAACTATCATCGCATGATAACGTGACGGAATCCGCTCACGTTATCACACTCCAGAAGGTATGCGCATATCTGGCAAGTTTCAGTTTCTTTAGAAACTCCCGATGTGATTTTTGCCCCATGCTCTTATGACCTTGACGAAGGTCAACAAATCATAAGTCACATATCAAGTTCTACCCGTCATTGTCCAGGTTAATTTGAACCCACCCGTACAAGCCCTTGACGAAGGTCAACAAGGCTATACGACTGTCCCAAACCAACGCATCTATCTATGCAGCAGAAAGGTAACAAGCAGCTACCATACACTATGCCTTGACGAAGGTTAACAAACATAGCATGAATACTACGTGCTACCCGTCTGAAACGACGGAGGGCTACGAATGGTTTCTGGCGAAAAACCTTTAACGTAATGAACTTGATATCGTTGAAAGAACTGGATAGCTTTTATAAAAATATAGAGACGAAAACCTTTGCTAAAGAGGTCACTCCCGGTGAAGGGATCTCGGCTCTTTCCCTATAGAATGAGGTCCAGGATATTCCAACTGAATACCACGATGCAAAGCAAAAGTAAACGACTATAGTGAAGTTATTGCCCTGACGCAAACTTCTGTCCAAGGGGTCACTCCCGGTGAAGGGATCTCGGCCCTTGCCTCGTCGACTGAGGTGCTGGATATTCATCACCGAATACCACTGTGCAAAACAAAAGAAAACGCCCTTGCAATAACAGCTTTTTGAAAAATGTTCCAACAACATCAGAATAGGTTTGTTTAGCTTGCATTGATCTGAATCAACGCAATCCCATCAATTGATCACACCACAAAAGAACGAAAATAATAATGTACGTATATGCCATCCGCATTCGCCACTGTGTCCCGTCATCACCCGTTAGGTTAATTAACTAACGACAGAGCGGGAACTGGACTAGCGCGGATGCAAAACATATACAACATCTACTAGTATATGTATCAATATATAATATTCGCTCAAGGCGTGATAAAATGCAACATCACAGAAATGTAATCAGCATCACAGAACAATACAGATATCTGGGATACCCGGGTTTCATAGAGCCGCTACTGAAACCCGACGTTCTTCTGGTCGTGTGGATAGCCTGTGCAACGAAATCTTAGACCCCCTACGGGTGCGGCAAGTTACCTGCCAAAAACCTGAAGTGAGGCAGCCCCCTCAGCAACGTGAATGGACCACCCAGCACTTCACGGAATCCAGTAACTTGGGCACCCCTTCTTGGGTCAACCTGTACCCCCTACGGGTGTGGCGAATAGCCCGCCAATTCTAGAGTGAAACCGCCTCCGTCTCAACGCCATGAGATGCGGGCCCGTTGCCCTCTAGAACCCGGCTATCCGTACACCCCACCACGGGGTAATCCTAGTACAGAAAGTAAAATATACATACAACGGGTACATTGATCTCAGACCGGTCGTGCCCTAAAAGAATAATATACAAACAGGCAGTAACGGCAGTCCACATGTCGGACGCTCGCCACGCAATATCAAATGTACATAAAAATACCAAAACTGTACTAACATTGCATCCAGGCTATCCCCCACGACCAATCCGCAACATCACAGCACAACACAGAACATCAACGTGAATGTCGCGTTCGCAAATCCGTCTAAAAGGGTTATAGCAGTTAGACAGGATTTACAGATCAAATGACAATCACGGTTGCAGATATAATGTAAATACTGTGAACTAACATGTTTAAAATTTTCGATCGACTGAATTTTCAGAAGTGGGCCCCAAGCACAACTGTAGCACTCAAAAACATCTGGGCCCAAAAAGAATATACCAGAAACCCTATTTCCATGTTAGTAAACCACTGTAGAAATTTGGTACGGTTTGGCCACAAAAAGGCTGCGGTTCCGAGGCCAAAACGTGGTTCTGGCTGCAGAACCGCCGCGCTACAGTAATATCAGCCGACCAAATTTTCACAGAATGCATAAAAAACCCTGCACGTATTTTTCTAATATACCAAATAATTTTTAGAGTAAGGAAAAATTCGACAGAAAGTGCGACATGGAAATGTGGTTTTTGGAAAATCCGATCGATCGAACTTGTAAACACGTTAGAGCAAACTAGACTAGGTTAATGGCGTGGCTTTGATACCAATGTAAGTGCACGGCGGCTCCCCGGCCGTCAATCCGACGCCGGAATGCGAAAACGAGAATTTTCTAAAAACTAGAAACCGGCACCACCGCGCACTAAAATCCCGGATCGGGCCATTAACCTAACTCTAGCAAACTAGAAAATGGGGTAGAGAGCTATACCGAGCGATCCGTGTCCTTCGGTCTTCGGCCTCCACTCCGATCTCCTCGCGGAATCTCCGGTCTTCAGCTCCTCTTCGGAACGGGCACCACATCGCCGGGTTCTTTTACGGGCTCCCACCTCTGGACCGAGGCAACTCGCGCACGAAGTTGGCAAGCCGACGTGCCCAAGAAATGTTGTAGATGAAGTGTTGAATAGTTTGTCTCTTTGGGGTTATGAAGTTGCCTTTGATAATAGAGGAGAGAATAGAACTTTGGAGTGATGTGTGGAATTTTTGTAGCAAGCAAAATGTGTGATGAATATTTTCCCTCATCAAAAATGAACCCCCTCTCCTCTCTCATTGTGGCCGACCATTCTCTCAAAGAATGGAGGAGAAAAATTAATTCTCAAAACAAGTAGAGAAAATGGAATGATAAAGAGGTATATGTGTCACACCCATTTCCAAATAACTCTCATCAAAATCCATCACCATAAATGCATATGAAATGATCACAAGAAAAGCAAAGATGCTTAAACCATCATGATGCCTCCATTTACAAATAAACCCCTCTACTTAGCTAATTTGCAAACTTACAAATTAGCCCCTCCATCAGAAAAATCCGGCCGTAAAGGAACAAAGGAAAACTGGCCGAAAAGGAATGCAAACTGGCAACTTTAGAAAACTGATCCCATAATAAATTACAGAAAAACCCCGCGACTGAATATACATACCCGCATTTGTATTCCCACTGAATACAAATGCAAAGAGACAAAATCTACACTGTACAATACTAGGATCCGGCTTAAACCAAAGCCCGCAAATATTATCCGTCCGATCATGATCCGTGCAATACCGCACGTATCTGATCGAACCCTGCCATATCTCCATACGGCCTCTATAGCGTTTCGCCCGAAACTTGAGAAAATGGTCTGTGGGGGACTCTAAACTCTCGTCAATACTTTGGTTGTGGATTTAACCACTAGCACGTCAGAGGTATTAGCCATACGTGACGGGCTACCAGGTATTGACCAAAAGGGACGTCGATGAGCGAACTCATCCTGACACCCTACTGAGCCTGTCGGTGACAATATCCGTACAGTCCGGTCCGTTCGTCTATGAGCAACGCATGGCGGGCCTAGGGGGTTGGTAAAAGTCAGACCCCCAAAAGCGGTACAAGTCGTGTCGGAGAGTAGCCCAGAACACCCCGAGATACTACTGGAATACCTACCAATAAATCTCCTGCCTTGGCCAAGGACTTCGTGTAATGGCTCTCCTAGACACAGCGCGACCTCACCCCCAATACCGGGAGAGACGAACCCCTGCAGATCCGCTCACTGCCTCCATGTGTCTTGGGACTGTACCCAACTAAAACCTGTTTGCACGTCTCCTTTGAGCGTGGTAGGGTAGTAATCAAAACACAGTGGGAACTCACACAAGACAAATGACGATCTCAGGTCGATGAACTAACCTGTACACATGTCACCAGGGAACTGCTATCAGACGTCAGGTATAAGACCAACTAGCATGTTCCCGGTGAGTCCTGTCCAGTGTACTCATAACCCAATGAGCACCTGTATACATCTTAGGTGAACCAACTGACACCAGTGGCTTCTGAGACCGGCCACCGCCCCTCGTCGGGGTCTCGACTGTATACACTAGTCTACTCTGGAGTATCGATGCCCTATCTCGAAACTCCCACGACAAGGGACCTTTTAAGGATGTGCTTATAGGCCCCAGCTCCCACGTATATGATCGCCATCATACTGCTGGCAGTCAAGCAAGAATCCTAGGGGCTCTATCAATGTGTAATAGCGACCTGTAAGGTCACCTAAAGCAGTACACGATGATAAAGATAAACCAGATAGCATACTATCATCTTGAGTAAGACTGTCCTACCGGTATAGGTCCTCCCTCAATCATTGCAATCACGTGCCTGTGATCCAATAATTGACTCTGAGGGCACTATCTCCAACACAGTCGAGACCCCGACGAGGGGCGGTGGCCGGTCTCATAAGCCATTGGTGTCAGTTGGTTCACCTAAGATGTATACAGGTGCTCATTGGATTATAAGTACACCGGACAGGACTCGCCGGGACCATGCTAGTTGGTATTATACCTGTCGTCAGATAGAAGTTCCCTGGTGACATGTATACAGGTTAGTTCATCGACCTAAGATCGTCATTTGTCTCGTGTGAGTTCCCATTGTGCTTTGATTACTACCCTACCACGGCTCAAAGGAGTCGTGCAAACAGGTTTTAGTTGGGTACAGTCCCGAGCGATATGGAGGCAGTGAGCGGATCGGCAAGGATTTCGTCTCTCCCGGTATTGGGGGTGAGATCGCGCTGTTTCCAGGAGAGCCATTACATGAAGTCCTTGGCCAAGGCAGGAGATTTACTGGTAGGTATTCCAGTAGTATCTCAGGGTGTTCTGGGCTACACTCCGACACGACTTGTACCGCTTTTGGGGGTCTGACTTTTACCAACCCCCTAGGCCCGACATGCGATACTCATAGACGAACGGACCGAACTGTACGGATATTGTCACTGACGGGCTCAGTAGGGTGTCAGGATGAGTTCTCTCATTGACCTCCCTTTTGGTCAATACCTGGTAGCCCGTTACGTACAGCTAGTACCACTGACGTGCTAGTGGTTAAATCAACAGCCAAAGTATTGACGAGTCTTTAGAGTCCCCCACAGACTGTTTCTCAAGTTTTGGACGAAACGTTGTAGAGGCCGTATGGGTTTATGGCAGGGTTTGAACATACGCGTGCACTTGTGCACGTATCATGGTTCGGACGGATAATACTAGCGGGCTTTGGTTTAAGCCAAATCCTAGTATTATACTGTGTAGATATTGTCTCATTGCATTTGTGTTCGGTCGGAATACAAATGCGGGTATGTATATACAGTCACGAGGTTATCCTGTAATTTATTACGGGATCGCTTTTTGAAGTTGCCAGTTTGCATTCCGTTTCGGCCATTTTTCCATTTTCCTTCATGGCTGAAATTGTAGTTATGAAGGGGGTTTATTTGCAAAGCTGCATTTTGTAAATGCAGGGTGTTTTGTGTGGTGCCTGGGGTTCCAGATTTTCCAGGGACTTTCTTGAGGTTTGTAGATTGAGGTTGACACAATTGTGCATCATTGCTTGCATTTATTGTGAAAAACTTTGTTGTGACATGTTTCCTTATAATCACCTCCTTTCTTTTGCTTGTGCTCACCCCCTCCTCCTCTTTTGATGCCATGGCCGAGCCTATCATTTTGGGCAGCCCCAAATTTTTTGTGAGTGAGGAATGATTCATTTTCATTTGCAAAAAAAATCCAAAGTTCATTCCTTCAAGCTCAATTTCCATTCTCACTCCTAAACGCAACTTCGATTAACCCTTGAGGCAAAGTGTTCTACGTATATTCTACAGCAATCTTGGACACGTCGGCTAGCAAACTTCGTGTCCAAGTTGCCTCAGTTCAGAGGCGGGAGCCCGTAAAAAGACTCATTGATGTGGTGCCCTTCCGACAAGGAGACCGAAGATCGGAGATGCCGCGAGGAGCTTGGGATGGTGGCCATATACCAAAGGACACAGATCGATCGGTATAGCTTTCTAACCCTTTTCTTGATTGCTAGTTAATGTTAATGGTTCGATCCGGGTTTTATAGTATACGTTAGCTCCAGTTTCAAGTTTTGAAAAAGTTTTGTTTCCGCATTTTGGCCTCGGATCGACGGCCGGGGCGCTACCGTAGACTTACAATGGTGCAGGTGTACTAGCAGCTGATATCATATAGCAGTAAACACCGGAACGTGGTATGTATATCACGAGGGATAATATCCTATGCAACATAAACAATCAACGGGTATATCTATCTACACATTAACCATACGGTCAGTTTTAAAGGATACGAATCTTTGTTTTGAAAGTGAGGGCTACGGTGTTTTTAAAAAAAAGACACCATTTGAAAATCCTTAGCTTCCCTTAAGGTTTCCGTTTAAAAGATACATACGATTCGTCAGTTTGGGAAATAAGTATGGTTCATGTAGAATCTTTACGTCAGCGATCCCGCCTTATAACATCCGATATGGCAATATCCTCTATCATCATCCTCAAATCACGAATGCGGATCATTCATCCGGTAAAACAGTAAGTGCACGGCGGCGCCCCGGCCGTCAATCCTACGGCCAAATGCGGAAACGGTGATAAACTTTAATTTTGCGAACTTAGCAAACCGGCACCACCGCGCACTAAACCCCGGATCGGGCCATTAAACTAGATCTAGCAAAGTAACAAGATAGGGGAAGAGATATACCGAATGATCCGAGTCCTTCGGTCTTCGTCTCCACTCCGATCTCCCGCGGATGCTTCGTCCGTCATCTCCTCGTCGGAAAGGGCACCACGAAGCCGGGTACTTTTACGGGCTCCCACCTCAATACCGAGGCAACTCGGGCGCGAAGTAGGCTGGCCGACGCATCCAAGATTTGCTGTAGAATGTGTAGGGTTGAAGCTATGTCTCATTTGGGTTTGTTGCCATTTGAAGATGATGGAGGAAACAAGATAAGAAAAATGGTGCTTGCATTTTTCTTAACATGAAAACTGAGATCAAGAATGCTACTCTCTCAAAGATGAAGCTCTCTTCTTCTTCTCTTTTTCTTCTCTCTTTTGTCATGAAAAACATTCATCCTTAGAAAATGGTGGTGGAAAGATTATGAAGCATGAAGGGAGGTGATGGTAGGAGCATAAGTGGTGACCACATCCAAAACATAATCATAACCATCTCACATCAAACTCAAATCACATCTAATCCTTTCTTATCAACAAAAAGCAAGTGAAGAGAATGGAATCAAAAAGATGCTATCATAATAAATCATCTTGCAAATAAATCCTCCACAATGTGTTATTTGCAAACTTGCAAATAACACCCTCCATCGGAAAAGTCCGGCCGGGAAAGAACAAAGGAAAACCGGCCGGAACGGAATGCAAACTGGCAACTCCAGAAAACTGGTCCCGTAATAAATTACAGGAAAACCCCATACTGTGCATACACACCCGCATCTGTATTCCGACCGAATACAAATGCAATGAGACAAAATCTACACTGTACTAAACTAGGACCGGCTTAAACCAAAGCCGGCTAGTAATATCCGTTCGATCCTAATCCGTGCAATACCACACGTATCGGATCGAACCCTGCCATATATCCATACGGCCACTAGTACAAACCGTCCGATCCTGATCCGTGCAATACCGCACGTATCTGATCGGACCCTGCCATATCTCCATACGGCCTCTACAGCGTTTCGCCCGAAAGCTTGAGTAACTGAAAGTGTGGTGGACTCTAAAGACTCGTCAATACTATGGCTGTGGATTTAACCACTAGCACGTCAGAGGTATAAGCCAATACGTGACGGGCCACCAGCTATTGACTAAAAGGGACGTCGATGAGCGAACTCATCCTGACACCCTACTGAGCCTGTCAGTGACAATATCCGTACAGTCCGGTCCGTTCGTCTATGAGCATCGCATGTCGGGCCTAGGGGGTTGGTAAAAGTCAGACCCCCAAAAGCGGTACAAGTCGTGTCGGAGTGTAGCCCAGAACACCCTGAGATACTACTGGAATACCTACCAGTAAATCTCCTGCCTTGGCCAAGGACTTCGTGTAATGGCTCTCCTAGACACAGCGTGATCTCACCCCCAATACCGGGAGAGACGAACCCCCGAAGATCCGCTCACTGCCTCCATGTGGCTCGGGACTGTACCCAACTAAAACCTGTTTGCATGACTCCTTTGAGCCGTGGTAGGGTAGTAATCAAAGTACAGTGGGAACTCACACGAGACAAATGACGATCCCCAGGTCGATGAACTAACCTGTACACATGTCACCAGGGAACTGCTATCTGACGTCAAGTATAATCCCAACTAGCAGGTTCCCAGCGAGTCATGTCCGGTGTACTCATAACCCAATGAGCACCTGTATACATCTTAGGTGAACCAACTGACACCAGTGGCTTGTGAGACCGGCCACCGCCCCTCGTCGGGGTCTCGACTGTATACACTAGTCTACTCTGGAGAATCGATGCCCTGTCTCGAAACTCCCACGACTAGGGACCTTTTAAGGATATGCCTATAGACTCCAGCTCTCACTTGTATGATCGCCCTCATACTGCCGGCAGTCAAGCAAGAATCCTAGGGGCTCTATCAACGTGTAATAGCGACCTGTCAGGTCACCTAAAGCAGTACACGATGATAAAGGTAAACCTGATAGCATACTATCATCTCGAGTAAGACTGTCGTACCGGGATAGGTCCTCCCTCAATCATTGCAATCACGTGCCTGTGATCCAATAATTGACTCTGAGGGCACTATCTCCAACAATCTCCCACTTGCACTCAAGGCTAATTATTGCGATGTCGCATACTCACAGCCCGTGTGATACCGAACACCCAACTCCTCTACTGATCAGTCTCACAAAGCTCGTTTGTGAAACTATTGCGTTCAAGGAATAACCTCAGCGAGTGGATCCGCCTTGATGTTTCTTTCTATGCCTCTCTATATCTCAAGTTCGCGGAGAAAACCATCTCCCGAAATGAGCAATACCTGTCTTAGAATGTGTCTGGATGTCTGATGGGACATAGCTCATAAATGAACTCCAAATCCAAACTTCTTAGACTGTATCGTCAACTGAACTTAATCAGTGTCCTGCGCCATGCCTCCCTCAGCACTGCCTTGGACCACTTGTCCAAAATACTGCCCCTCATCAGAAGGAAAAACTATAACTCTGACAACCTCCTTGTCGTCCAGGTCACCTTGGAAGCCTGGAATGATAACTGTCTCCTGAATAAGGCTGTCGTTATCATATCCCTAGAACATCCACTTATGTTCTAAAACTGCTTCCGACTGTTTCTCCAGGATTGGATTAATGTCAACTTATTGCATCTAGTGCAAGAACAACATCTGGCGTGGTACTTGACATCTCATGATTAACTCAATTGCCTGAGCAAGTGATCTGCCAATCATGCACGTCCCTCTCCCCTTTAGTCTGTAAGACACTTTTGGAGAGGGTGACTCCATTACCTGCAGGTACACTACCGTGCCAGGAGTCTTCCATTCTAAATACTCTTAGAATGCTGTCAAGGTATCCTGATTGGGAAACCACCCAAATCTAGATCTAAAACCATAGATCCAGTAACCAGTATGTCTGATATAATGTCCAAGTCCTTTGTGGAGAAACCACTGTGTGACGACCAAAGTATAACCGATCGTAGTATAGGAATATCACTTCCTACTACCTTCTCAACAGATCCATCCCCTATTCTGATGACGTCAAACCTATGACTGTCACAACAGAAATAGATGATCTTTCTCCGCTACATCTGCTTTAGTCTATAAATAGACATAAGCCTGATGTCCACCAATGCTTCCGCTGCTCCCACTGACTACGACAACCCTCTGGCAGAGTCATATAGACGTGCACTTCTAAAGCAAGTTTAAAACGACGCTATACTCATCCTCCTGCCGGGTCTCGCAGCCTGGAACAACAACAATGGCAAGTGTGGGTAAACAAGAACTTCCCTGTCACCGTCCTTGAGGCTACCGGAGTACCTCTCGGGTGCCTGAAGTTACCCACCATCCCTGCGGAGTGGCCAATGGAATGTCAAGCCAGATTGAATCTTTAGGTTCCTTATCAAATCTTTAGTAATCGTTTGCGGTTCTGGAATCACTTCCAGTTCTACCATACTCCCACTACTGTTTTTGAAAAAATCCATTTTTAATAAACTGTGGCGAGTCTAGAACAATATTTCTATTGATCTGCCAGATGGTAGAAAGTCAACCCTCGTCATAGCCTGGGTCAACCCACAAACAGCCATTACAGAAACGTGCCTTGAGTTGTCCAGTGTCTGGTTTTAATCATAAGCCGGACAACTCCCCGTACCTTAACAATGTTAAGATATGAACTGTACTATATCCAATATAGAACCAGAGGCACTGATTTAATTGAACCAGATTCAAATCATGCAGCTATCTCCAGTGCATGTCAACTAAATGGAAGGAGGCCGATCAGCGTTACTCAACTTAGGAATGCTTCCAATTATGAGTAACCTGAAAGAGAAGCAATTTCTCTTTATCATTACTATCAACTGAATACCATACACAAGTATCTACATCTTCGATCACTTTGAAGAATCCCGATACTTGCTACACCTGGTTCTCTACTCTATTCAAATACCTATAACTCCTCAAAACTTAGACCCTGTGTTTCTACGAAACACAT
Source organism: Agapanthus africanus (assembly GCA_030015575.1). Classification (NCBI taxonomy): domain Eukaryota; kingdom Viridiplantae; phylum Streptophyta; class Magnoliopsida; order Asparagales; family Amaryllidaceae; genus Agapanthus; species Agapanthus africanus. The sequence goes on from JASDDO010000029.1 coordinate 65,131,876, forward strand.
GTCTAAGAACTAAAGAAGTCAAAAGTAAACAGAATATAGTATGAGGAGCAACCCCTCTGTCCTAATGGACACTGGACAATATACAATACTCTGTATAAGTCCGCTGAGTCTAACAACTCTTTCACTGTGTGTCGTAGGTTGAAAACTGTACTTATGGTTAAGAAGAATTACACCGCTGTTTAATGCTCCTTACCTAACCATCCACTGATATAGGTAAATGTCATCGACATAATATCAAAAGGTATATCTCACTCTATGAAAATAGACGTACAGATATATCAATTTGAAATTGGTGCACAACAGCGGATATTCAAAACCAAATATTTGCCGACCGGCAAACAGCCCAGGTGATCTCCTCAAATATCACCGATTACAACGAATCCCGATATAATAAGGATGATCACCCAATTCCCAATAACTTACTCCTACTCATCATATGTAAAACCATACAGATGTGAGAATCATACCTGGTAAATACATACCCTGGAGTAAGTGTCTAATCGGGAAATCAGTTTTCCATTAACAGTACACAGTGAAACTGAAACATTGAAATGTTTCGTTGGGGTATCCTGGTATTCCTAGTAATGCCTCTACCATTATCCAGATTCACAACTATAACCGTATAATTCTATGCCACCTCTCCAAATCCCTTTATATGTCTTTAGTCATTACCTTCTGCACACCCCTTTAGGCCAATTGGTTTTCTTCCTTCCCTACCGTTCGGCACCAGCCTATGGTTTGGAAGAAGACTATCCAATAAGCATAATGGGTGTACTGTCCTAGTCCTAGGAGCACTCGCAATGCGAGAGAAGGTGAAGATAAAAGACAACCGAATAAGCCTTATTCCTATTTCTCCTGGACCAGAATCCATCCCCGAACTGGAACATGTTCCTTTCGAGTTCGTATATAACCATACGATGGAGTATCCAATAAACTGTGGATCTTCGTAGTGATACGGAGTGTCCTGGAGAAATACAAAGGTGATTTAGGATTGGCGAAGAAATAGTTGGTTTGGTCGTGAATATCAGTCGCAATTTACTTTGCCCTCTTACTAATCCCTTTATATGTCTTAATCTTAATATCTTCTGCACACCGTTTAGGCTAATTGGTTTTCTTCATTCCCTACCGGTCGGCACCAGCCTAAGGTTTGGAAGAAGACTATCCAATTTGCATTATAGGTGTACTATCTCCTAAACCAAGGAGTACTCACAACTTGAGAGAAGGCAAAAAGGAAAAGACAACTGAATAATCCTATTCGTTTTCTTCAGAACCGGAAACCATCCTCGAATAAATTCCTTCGAGTTCGTATCTAACCATACGATGGTTTTGTCCAATGGAAGTGGACGTTCGCAGTAATACGGGGTGTCCTGGAGAAAAGGGTAAAAGTAGGAGTGGCAATGAGGTCAGCGACTCTGACAATCCAAAAGCCAGTGTTAAGAAGGTTCGGTCAACTTGGTCACTGAGTCATAGTCTAGGGTCGGGTCAATGGTCGCTGCCAGAGAGAGAGAAAAGAAACACTCAGCGTGCACTCTATCCTAGATCAGAATGGTTACCAATTTATCTAATCTGGAAACCTCCCACTGTACCTCAAACTCTCCTCCAAACCTGAAAGAAGAATTAGTCGGGGTCACCCGAGGAGTAAACCAACTCATCAGTGGGAATCGGGATCCAACTATCATCGCATGATAACGTGACGGAATCCGCTCACGCTATCACACTCCAGAAGGTATGCGCATATCTGGCAAGTTTCAGTTCTTTTGAAACTCCCGATGTGATTTCTGCCCAATGCTCTTATGACCTTGACGAAGGTCAACAAATCATAAGTCACATGTCAAGTTCCACCCGTCATTGTCCAGGTTAATTTGAACCCACCCGTACAAGCCCTTGACGAAGGTCAACAAGGCTATACGACTGTCCCAAACCAACACATCTATCTATGCAGCAGAAAAGCAACAAGCAGCTACCATACACTATGCCTTGACGAAGGTCAACAAACATAGCATGAATACTACGTGCTACCCGTCTGAAACGACGGAGGGCTACGAATGTTTCTGGCGAAAACCTTTAACGTAATGAACTTGATATCGTTGAATGAACGGATAGCTTTTTAGAAAATATAGTGACGAAAACCTTCGCTAAAGAGGTCACTCCCGGTGAAGGGATCTCGGCTCTTTCCCCGTAGAATGTGGTGCAGGATATCCCAAATGAATACCACGATGCAAAGCAAAAGTAATCGGCTATAGTGAAGTCATTGCCCTGACGCAAACTGTTTGTCCAAGGGGTCACTCCCGTTGAAGGGATCTCAGCCCTTGCCTCGTCGACTGAGGAGCAGGATATTCCAAATGAATACCACGATGCAAAACAAAAGTAAACGTCCTTGCAATAACAGCTTTTTGAAAAGTGTTCCAACAACATCAGAATAGGTTTGTTTAACTTGCATTGATCCGAATCAACGCAGTCTCATCAATTAATCACACCACAAAGAACGAAAATATACTGACGTACGTATATGCCATCCGCATTCGCCACTGGGTCCCGTCATCACTCGTTAGGTTAGCTTACTAACGACAGAGCGGGGAATGGACTAGCGCGGATGAAAAACATATACAAAATCTACTAATATATATACCAATATATTATATTTCGCTCAAGGCGTAAAAAGAAATGCAACATCACAGAAATGTACAGCATCACAGAACAATACAGATATCTGGGATCCCCGGGTTTCACAGAGCCACTACTGAAACCCGACGTTCCCCTGGTCGTGTGGATAGCCTGTGCAGTGAAATCCTAGACCCCTACTGGCGCGGCAAGTTACCCGCCAAAACCTGAAGCGAGGTAGCCCCCTTCAGCTCCGTGAATGGACCACCCGGCACTCCACGGAATCCGGTAACTTGGACACCCCTCCTCGGTCAACCTGTACCCCCTACGAGTGCGGCGAATAGCCTGCCAATCCCAGAGTGAAGCCCCCTCCGTCTCAATGCCATGAGATGCGGGCTTGTTGCCTTCCAGAACCCGGCTATCCGTGCACTCCTCCGCGGGGTAAACCTAGTACAGAAAGTAAAATATACATACACCGGGTACATCGACCGCAACCAGGTCGTGCCCCAAAAGAATAATACAAACAGGCAGTGACGGCAGTCCACATGTCGGACGCTCGCCCCGCAATATCAAATGTACATAATACAACAAAAACTGTACTAGCATTGCATCCAGGCTATCCCCCACGACCGATCCGCAACATCACAGCAAAAACAGAACATCAACGTGAAAGTCACGTTCGCAAATCCGTCTAACCGGGCTATAGCAGTTAGACCGGATTTACCGATCAAGTGACATTCACGGTCGCAGATATAATGTAAATACTGTGAAAAATGTGTTTAAAATTTTCTGATTGATCAAAAATAAACTAGTGGGCCCCAAACCAATACTGCAGCACTCACAGAAATACTGGGCCCAAAATTAATATTCCAAAACCCATATTTTAAGCCCAGAAAGCCTCTGTAAAAAATTGGTGCAGGGAACCCTACAGTGCGCGGCGGATTAGCGGCGGGAATGGGGTATATGCGGCGGTTCCGCGCTCCCACTGTGGATTCACCTCATCGAATTTTTATAGAGCTCTTAGATTTTCCAGTACATCAATAATTTACAACCTGAAAAATTTTTCGAGACCAAAAAATTTCAAAAGAAAACTGATGTGAACAAAAAAGCAAGTTTTGGAATTTTGGTCGATCGGAATTGCAAAACACATCAAACGAAGCTAGACGAAGTTAATGGCGAGGCTCTGATACCACTGTAAGTGCACGGCGGCGCCCCGGCCGTCAATCCTACGGCCAAATGCGGAAACGGTGATAAACTTTAATTTTGCAAACTTAGCAAACCGGCACCACCGCGCACTAAACCCCGGATCGGGCCATTAAACTAGATCTAGTAAAGTAACAAGATAGGGGAAGAGATATACCGAATGATCCGAGTCCTTCGGTCTTCGTCTCCACTCCGATCTCCCGCGGATGCTTCATCCGTCATCTCCTCGTCGGAAAGGGCACCACGAAGCCGGGTACTTTTACGGGCTCCCACCTCAATACCGAGGCAACTCGGGCGCGAAGTAGGCTGGCCGACGCATCCAAGATTTGCTGTAGAATGTGTAGGGTTGAAGCTATGTCTCATGTGGGTTTGTTACCATTTGAAGATGATGGAGGAAACAAGATAAGAAAAATGGTGCTTGCATTTTTCTTAACATGAAAAATGAGATCAAGAATGCTACTCTCTCAAAGATGAAGCTCTCTTCTTCTTCTCTTTTTCTTCTCTCTTTTCTCATGAAAAACATTCATCCTTAGAAAATGGTGGTGGAAAGATTATGAAGCATGAAGGGAGGTGATGGTAGGAGCATAAGTGGTGACCACATCCAAAACATAATCATAACCATCTCACATCAAACTCAAATCACATCTAATCATTTCTTATCAACAAAAAGCAAGTGAAGAGAATGGAATCAAAAAGATGCTATCATAATAAATCATCTTGCAAATAAATCCTCCACAATGTGTTATTTGCAAACTTGCAAATAACACCCTCCATCGGAAAAGTCCGGCCGGGAAAGAACAAAGGAAAACCGGCCGGAACGGAATGCAAACTGGCAACTCCAGAAAACTGGTCCCGTAATAAATTACAGGAAAACCCCATACTGTGCATACACACCCGCATCTGTATTCCGACCGGATACAAATGCAATGAGACAAAATCTACACTGTACTAAACTAGGACCGGCTTAAACCAAAGCCGGCTAGTAATATCCGTTCGATCCTAATCCGTGCAATACCGCACGTATCGGATCGAACCCTGCCATATATCCATACGGCCACTAGTACAAACCGTCCGATCCAGATCCGTGCAATACCGCACGTATCTGATCGGACCCTGCCATATCTCCATACGGCCTCTACAGCGTTTCGCCCGAAAGCTTGAGTAACTGAAAGTGTGGTGGACTCTAAAGACTCGTCAATACTATGGCTGTGGATTTAACCACTAGCACGTCAGAGGTATAAGCCAATACGTGACGGGCCACCAGCTATTGACTAAAAGGGACGTCGATGAGCGAACTCATCCTGACACCCTACTGAGCCTGTCAGTGACAATATCCGTACAGTCCGGTCCGTTCGTCTATGAGCATCGCATGTCGGGCCTAGGGGGTTGGTAAAAGTCAGACCCCCAAAAGCGGTACAAGTCGTGTCGGAGTGTAGCCCAGAACACCCTGAGATACTACTGGAATACCTACCAGTAAATCTCCTGCCTTGGCCAAGGACTTCGTGTAATGGCTCTCCTAGACACAGCGCGATCTCACCCCCAATACCGGGAGAGACGAACCCCCGAAGATCCGCTCACTGCCTCCATGTGGCTCGGGACTGTACCCAACTAAAACCTGTTTGCACGACTCCTTTGAGCCGTGGTAGGGTAGTAATCAAAGTACAGTGGGAACTCACACGAGACAAATGACGATCCCCAGGTCGATGAACTAACCTGTACACATGTCACCAGGGAACTGCTATCTGACGTCAAGTATAATCCCAACTAGCAGGTTCCCAGCGAGTCCTGTCCGGTGTACTCATAACCCAATGAGCACCTGTATACATCTTAGGTGAACCAACTGACACCAGTGGCTTGTGAGACCGGCCACCGCCCCTCGTCGGGGTCTCGACTGTATACACTAGTCTACTCTAGAGAATCGATGCCCTGTCTCGAAACTCCCACGACTAGGGACCTTTTAAGGATATGCCTATAGACTCCAGCTCTCACTTGTATGATCGCCCTCATACTGCCGGCAGTCAAGCAAGAATCCTAGGGGCTCTATCAACGTGTAATAGCGACCTGTCAGGTCACCTAAAGCAGTACACGATGATAAAGGTAAACCTGATAGCATACTATCATCTCGAGTAAGACTGTCGTACCGGGATAGGTCCTCCCTCAATCATTGCAATCACGTGCCTGTGATCCAATAATTGACTCTGAGGGCACTATCTCCAACAATAACACATCGCGTACGGTAATCCATCGTACGGTGACATCAAATAGAATAGGGATTCTATCGTCCTATTCATCAACAGGGGTACGGATCTATGGTCTCGTACGTCATATCTTATTAATCTCACGACACATCTATCTAGATCTCATGTCGTATTTATCGATCTCATATAACATCGATATCGATCTCATATCACGCCACTATAAATCTCACTCTTGCCCATTTACAATCACATATATCACGATTCACATCCATATATGTATATATATATATTACATCAATCTCATGTCGTAGCTATATTAGTCTCACTATATATCTTGGCACATGTCTTTGTGCACCTATACCGCCTCACATCCTCATATCGATCGTATCCGCTCGTATCATCTTATCTCAGCATATTGATATCTCAATTCTCGTTATCTCGTATTAATCATATCATCTCCTACTAACTCTTTTGACCATATCCATAAGTTTCTAACATGGTTTCTCCGACCATATTCTATATATCGGTTTCCACTTATAATTACGGGGGTGCTATACGCCATCCACCCGACTTCCCCCGTAGATATAAATTTACTCACCTGCTAAACCCCTTGTTTAGCCGAAGTCGATATGTTTCGTCGTCTCGGAAGTCCACGCAAGGGTACCTACAAATCAACACATATCGCAGCGTTATGAAAACCAAGTCTGAAAAACCGATGCGGCATACGAATTGCTTATAGGTTAGAACCTATAGATTACGCATGTAAAAACCACCAAATAACCTTCGTCGTTGACGTACAAACGTCCAACGACCAAATCCAAATTCAAATATCAAAACCAAGTTTTAAATATCGGAAAACATAATACGGCAACTGAGAAAATCACTGCCAGATTCTTTCTTAGATAAATAGGGACAAACATAACAATAAAGTAGCTATGTTATAAGGTATGTGAGCTACAAGCAAAACCACAACACCAATGCCCAAAATTTAGCCGGCCAAACAGCTACAGTAACCGTCCCCGCCGGCCCCACCTTAGATTTTGGGTCTCGTTCTTGTGTAGTGGTCTTCTAGTGGTCTAACTAGGTCAATGTAGTTGTTTGTTTTTCTTATAAACATCCCAGGTTGCTACAGATTCTATTTTGAGCATCAAAAATCAATGAAAACCGACACGGGGAAATTCTAAGTTCGTGTATTAGGCTCGATTCTCTAGCCCAGGTCAGGAAAATCAACTCTAAGGTCTTACAAACACTCACTACACCTCAATTTTCCATTTACAAGTCCATCCATCCACTAAACTTCAACTGAGAAAATTCTAAGATCACAAACCACACTAAAACAAGTTCTAAACTAAACTAGAATAGATTAACACAATAACTTAACCAAAGGAAAGAAAATATACCTCATTTGGCAACTGAAGAAAAACCCTGGATGTCCGAAGTCTTAAAAATCCAAATTTGATGGGTCCAAAGGGTTTAGGATTAGGTGGGGATCATTTTTAGTGAAGGGGGTATAGGGTTTTGGTGAAGAATTAGAGATGCTTTCATGGGGTAGAGGAGGTGGAGGAAAGAGGTCAGGAAGAAGAATGAGGAGTTGAAGAAAACAAATGAGGATGAGATGAAGGAAAAGGTCAAGGGTGCCATGCTCCTATCTCTCTCTCTCATCACATGCCATGTCTCATCATTTGGTCCCCCCACTCTCTCTCCTCAATAATTCTCTCATTTCCTCTCTTTTCTTTTCTTTTAAAAGTAAACCAACAACACAAATGAAACAACAACATGCAACATGACATGGTGCACTAACCATGGAAAATGTGAAAAATACGGATTTGGACTAATCGCAATTAGTAGTGCACTAATCAAGTTTAATTTAAACTCATATATAATTAATTGTAAAAATGCCAAAATCCGATAAATATCATTATAATAAATAAATCATTTTAAATCTCCAATTATTTTCCAAATATTGGTATATACTTATACCATTTTACGAAAAACCCATATTCGCAAATCGAATAGTTTTCGCGAAATATATTATTTTAATATTAAATTTCCAAAAAATAATATTTTATATTTCTGAAATGTTACACGTTCCCTCACTGCGTGCTTCCTATGCTTCCTCTCAGCCTGAGCAGTGAGAACTGACCTCCTTAAGACTTTCGACAGGGGGACGTCGTCGTCCGAACCGAGCTCTGCCTCCAAAGCCGCTACGGCGCCCATCATCGGCTGCTTCAGCAACGCCTCCTATGGTGACTTTGGGATGGTCGTGGCCATAGTCGCTGGCTCTAGAAGCTTTGTTGCATCGCCACTTGGGATTGGCACTACACTTGAAACGACCTGAATTGCGGTAGTTCCTGCAATAGGGCAAAGAGAAGGGTCAGATCATGAATAAAAAAGAATAAAGACGTAATGAAACGAATTATACCAAGGCCCAAAGAAGCGCGGAGCCTCTCTTCCTCCTCGAACGTCCTAAGGGAAGCCGCGAAGCCTCTTCGGCAAAAATACCTGTTGAAGAAGAAAGCGTTAATAGAAACATAATAAAGAGAGAAGGGACAAGAGCAGAAGAATATAATTGAAGTATACCTGACTCCGCAATAGAGATCAACGCCACTTCCTCGCGATCCAGTCGCTCGGAAGCTGCGAGGGCAGCCTATAGATCAGTATCAGTCGCAGGCATGTCGAACAAACCTTCAATGGTGTCGTATTCGCACAAGCCCTCACTGTAGGGAGCATGGGGCTCCTGGACGAATACGGCGTCGGTAAAGAATAAAGACTTCTTCTTTTTCTGTGAGCAGACACCGACAGCCGATGCTAAGAGCTTTCGCTTAACAGGCACCTTCGGGCGGCGAGTCCCGATTTCCGAACCAACGCCAGATTCCGGGGACGCCACGGCTACCGCAGTTGCGGGAACACCTGATTAAAGCTTCTCAAGGAAAGCTCGTAGGACCACAGCCGTAATATCTTTTCCTAAGGAGGGACGAACGGCAGTCCGTCGCTTTAAAGGGACCGATGGATTACCAGCTGGGACTGCATCCTTATAATCGAGCAACAGCCACCTTTCTTCCCTAATAACAGCACCCGTCGCATAGAGGTACCATGCCACATAAGCGTTTGAAGCTTTCGGCACATAACTCGGCTCGCTAAGGAGAAAATGGGACCCCGTATTTAATCGCGTAAAGTGGTGCAGCGCGCTGCGAATACCCTCCTCTGTAGCAGCTAGCTCGACTAAGAATGCCTCGAGAGGAACACCCAGATTATAACCCGACTGTTGAGCGAAGAGGTGCGGGCTGTACCTCATGAACAGTACCAAGGCGTTCTGTCTGAATACTAAAAAGCCCGGCCTGATAGAATACAAGTGCAAGTTTTCCCGATCCCTCAACGTGGAAGCCCCGTCTTTGAAAGTGTCATGCAACGGTTGCACCACCTTAGTGGATTCTTTTCCGATGGTCAAGACTCTATCGACAAAGGTCATGTTGTCCCCAACCATGCACGGACGGAGGTGTTGGAGATAGTGCTCTCAGAGTCAATTATTGGATCACAGGCACGTGATTGCAATGATTGAGGGAGGACCTATCCCGGTAGGACAGTCTTACTCAAGATGATAGTATGCTATCTGGTTTATCTTTATCATCGTGTACTGCTTTAGGTGACCTGACAGGTCGCTATTGCACGTTGATAAAGCCCCTAGGATTCTTGCTTGACTGCCAGCAGTATGAGGGCGATCATATACGTGGGAGCTGGTAGTCTATAAGCGCATCCTTAAAAGGTCCCTAGTCGTGGGAGTTTCGAGACAGGGCATCGATACTCCAGAGTAGACTAGTCTATACAGTCGAGACCCCGAAAAGGGGCGGTGGCCGGTCTCACAAGCCACTGGTGTCAGTTGGTTCACCTAAGATGTATACAGGTGCTCATTGGGTTATGAGTACACCGGACAGGACTCGCCGGGAACATGCTAGTTGGTCTTCTACCTGACGTCAGATAGCAGTTCCCTGGTGACATGTGTACAGGTTAGTTCATCAACCTGAGGATCATCATTTGTCTCGTGTGAGTTCCTACTGTACTTTGATTACTACCCTACCACGCTCAAAAGAGACGTGCAAACAGGTTTTAGTTGGGTACAGTCCCGAGCCACATGGAGGCAGTAAGAAGATCTTCAGGGGTTCATCTCTCCCGGTATTGGGGGTGAGGTCGCGCTGTGTCTAGGAGAGCCAGTACAAGAAAGTCCTTGGCCATGGCAGGAGATTTACTGGTAGGTATTCCAGTAGTATCTCAGGGTGTTCTAGGCTACACTCCGACACGACTTGTACCGCTTTTGGGGGTCTGACTTTTACCAACCCCCTAGGCCCGCCATGCGATGCTCATAGACGAACGGACCGGACTGTACGGATATTGTCACTGACAGGCTCAGTAGGGTGTCAGGATGAGTTCACTCACAGACGTCCCTTTTGGTCAATAGCTTGTGGCCCGTCACGTATGGCTAATACCTCTGACGTGCTGGTGGTTAAATCCAAATCCATAGTATTGACGAGTCTTTAGAGTCCCCCACAGACCAATTGCTCAAGTTTCGGGCGAAACGTTGTAGAGGTCGTATGGAGATATGGCAGGGTTCGATCATATACGTGCGGTATTGCACGGATCATGATCGGACGGATAATACTAGCCGGCTTTGGTTTAAGCCGGATCCTAGTATAGTACAGTGTAGATTTTATCTCATTGCATTTGTATTTCGTTCGGAATACAAATACGGGTGTGTATACACAGTAGCGGGGTTTTCCTGTAATTTATTACGAGATCAGTTTTTGGAGTTGCCAGTTTGTTTTCCGTTTCGGCCATTTTCCTATCTTTCATTGGCCGAAGATTGGTGGAGGAGGGCTTATTTGCAATTGTGCAAATAAGCATTTTGGAGGGTTGTTTTTGCAAGTTGTTGGATCATCATTGCTTGACTTTCTTTAGTCATCATAGCTTGACTTTGGATGTGATGATGGGAGATGGTTGTTGAGTATTGGACTTTGTTTTATAATGATTTCTTTTCATGATCAAAAATGATTCCCTCTTGCATTATTGTGAGGCTCTCCCCCATTCACTCACTCTCCCCTCTCCATTTTGCATGGCCGGCCAAGCCCTGAATGGGCTGTCCAAAATTTCATGTGTGGGGTTTTTGTGCTTTTTTTGGTAAAAATCCCACAAGATCAATCTCCATTAGCTTGTATCATCCCTCCACTAAAGGGCAATATCCACTACCCCAAAAATGAGACACAAGTTCTACACTACATTCTACAGCAAATCTTGGGCACGTCGACTCGCCAACTTCGTGCCCGAGTTGCCTCGGTATAGAGGTGGGAGCCCGTAAAAGAAGCCGGCGACGTGGTGCCCTTCCGGCGACGAGGTGGAGACCGGAGATTCCGCGGGGAGATCGGGAGGACGACGAGAAGACCGGAGGACACGGATCACTCGGTATATCTCTCTACCCCCTCTCTAGATAGCTAGGACTAGTTTAATGGCACGATCCGGGTTTATAGTGCGCGGTGGTGCCGGTTCAAAAAGTTATTGTAAATCACCGCTTCCGCATTCCGGCGTCGGATTGACGGCCGGGGTGCCGCCGTGCACTTACAGTGGTATCAGAGCCAGGCCATTAACCTAGTCTAGCTTTATCTAATGTGTTTTACATTTCTGATCGAACAAAAATCCCAAAACCGCGTTTTCATATGCAATCAGTTTCTGTCGAAATTTTTTTGTCTCTAAAATTTTTTCAGGGTGTTGCAGAATGATGTGTAGAGAATCCTAAGAACACTGTAAAATTTTGGTGACATGATCTCTCCATATGACCGCGGAACCGCGGCCGTAACCCCGCTTTGGCCGCGGTTCCGCCGCAGTAATTTAGCTTCACTTCACCAATTTTTTGCAGTGGGCTTTTGGGCTGAAAATAGGGGTTTTGGTATACTTTTTTTAGGGCCCAGAATTTCTGTGAGTGCTACAGTATTGCTTGGGGGCCCACTTGGTAAAATTTAATCGATCGGATATTTTAAACACATTTGTTCACAGTATTTACATTATATCTGCGACCGTGAATGTCACTTGATCGGTAAATCCTGTCTAACTGCTATAGCCCGGTTAGACAGATTTGCGAACGTGACTTTCACGTTGATGTTCTGTGATTGTGCTGTGATGTTGGGGATTGGTCGTGGGGGATAGCCTGGATGCAATGCTAGTACAGTTTTTTGTTGTATTATGTACATTTGATATTGCGGGACGAGCGTCCGACATGTGGACTGCCATCACTGCCTGTTTGTATTATTATTTTGGGGCACGACCAGGTTGCGGTCGATGTACCCGTTGTATGTATATTTTACTTTCTGTACTAGGATTACCCCAAGGAAGGATGCTCGGATAGCCGGATTCTAGAGGGCAACGAGCCCGCATCTCATGGCATTGAGACGGAGGGGGCTTCACACTAGAATTGGCGGGCTATTCGCCGCACTCGTAGGGGGTACTGGTTGACCCAGGAGGGGTGCCCAAGTTACCGGATTCCGTGAAGTGCTGGGTGGTCTATTCACGTTGCTGAAGGGGGCTGCCTCGCTTCAGGTTTTGGCGGGTAACTTGTCGCGCCCGTTGGGGTCTAGGATTTTCATTGCACAGGCTATCCACACGACCAGGGGAACGTTGGGTTTCAACGGCTCTGTGAAACCCGTGGATCCCAGATATCTGTATTGTTCTGTGATGCAGTACATTTCTGTGATGTTGCATTTTATCACGCCTTGAGCGAAATATTATATATTGATATATATACTAGTAGATGTTGTATATGTTTTGCATCCGCGCTAGTCCAGTCCCCGCTCTATCGTTAGTTAGCTAACCTAACGGGTAATGACAGGACCCAGTGGTGAATGTGGATGGCATATACGTACGTCATTATTTTCGTTCTTTATTGGTGCGATCAATTGATGGGACTGCGTTGATTATGATCAATGCAAGTTAAAAACAAACCTAATCTGATGTTGTTGGAACATTTTTCAAAAAGCTGTTATTTGCAAGGACGTTCACTTTTGTTTTGCACAGTGGTATTCAGTTGGAATATCCTGCTCCTCAGTCGACGAGGCAAGGGCCGAGATCCCTTCACCGGGAGTGACCCCTTGGACAAAAGTTTGCGTCAGGGCAATAACTTCACTATAGCCGATTACTTTTGCTTTGCATCGTGGTATTCCGTTGGAATATCCTGCACCTCATTCTACGGGGAAAGAGCCGAGATCGCTTCACCGGGAGTGACCTCTTTAGCAAAGGTTTTCGTCACTATATTTTTATAAAGCTATCCGGTTCCTTCAACGATATCAAGTTCATTACGTTAAAGGTTTTCGCCAGAAACCATTCGTAGCCCTCCGTCGTTTCATATGAATGGTTAATAGTATTCAAGCTGTGTATGTTGGCCAAAGTCAAGGCACAGTGATTGGTAGCTATTGGGTATTCATATGCAGCATAGATAGATGCGTTGGTTTGGGGCAGTCGTACTACTATTTTGGCCAAAGTCAAGGGTATGTATGGGTGGGCTCAAATTAACCTGGAGAATGACGGGTAGAACTTGACATGTGACTTATGATATGTTGGCCAAAGTCAAAGTCATAAGAGCATGGGGCAAAAATCACATCGGGGGTTTCTAAAGAAAGTGAAACTTGCCAGATATGTGCATACCTTCTGGAGTGTGATAACGTGAGCGGATTCCGTCACGTTATCATGCGATGATAGTTGGATCCCGATTCCCACTGATGAGTTGGTTTACTCCTCGGGTGATCCCGACTAATTCTTCTTTCAGGTTTGGAGGAGAATTTGACGTTACAGTGGGAGGTTTCCAGATTAGATAAATTGGTAACCATTCTGATCTAGGTTAAAGTGCACGCTGAGTGTTTCTTTTCTCTCTCTCTTTGGCAGCGACCATTGACCCGACCCTAGACTATGACTCAGTGACCAAATTAACCGAACCTTCTTATAAGACTGGCTTTTGGATTGTCAGAGTTGCACACCTCATTGCCGCTCCTACTTTTACCCTTTTCTCCAGGACACCCCGTATTACTACGAACGTCCACTTCCATTGGACAAAACCATCGTAAGGTTATATACGAACTCGAAGGAATTTATTCGTGGATGGTTTCCGGTTCTGGAGAAAACGGATAGGATTATTCAGTTGTCTTTTCCTTTTACCTTCACTCAAGTTGTGAGTACTCCTTGGTTTAGGAGATAGTACACCTATTACGAAAATTGGATAGTCTTCTTCCAAACCATAGGCAGGTGCCGACCGGTAGGGAATGAAGAAAACCAATTAGCCTAGCGATGGTGTACAGAAGGTATTATGTAAAGACAAAGAAAGGGATTAGAAGGAGGGCAAAGTAAATTGCGACTAATATTCACGACCAAACCAAGTATTCCATTACCACTCCCACATCACCTTTGTATTTCTCCAGAACACTCCGTATCACTATGAAGATCCACAGTTATTTGGATACTCCATCGTATGGTTATATACGAACTCGAAAGGAACTTGTTCCAGTTCGGGGATGGATTCTGGTTCAGGAGAAATAGGAATAAGGTTTATTCGGTTGTCTTTTATCTTCACCTTCTCTCGTATTGCGAGTGTTCCTTGGATTAGGGCAGTACACCCATTATGCTTATTGGATAGTCTTCTTCCAAACCATAGGCTGGTGCCGAACGGTAGGGAAGGAAGAAAACCATTTAGCCTAAGAGAGTGTACAGAAGGTAATGACTAAAGACATATAAAGGGATTTGGAGAGGTGGTAAAGAATTACACGGTTATAGTCGTGAATCTGGATAATGGATGAGGCATTACTAGGAATACCAGGATACCCCATCGAAACATTTCAATGTTTCAGCTTCACTGTGTACTGTTAAAGGAAAACTGATTTCCCAATTAGATACTTACTCCAAGGTATGTATTTACCAGGTATGATTCTCACATCTGTATGGTTTTACAGATGATGAGTGGGAGTAAGTTATTGGGAATTGGGTGATCATCCTCATTATATCGGGATTCGTTGTAATTGGTGATATTTGAGGAAGTCACCTGGGTTGTTTGCCGGACGGCAAATATCTGGTTTTGAATATCCGTCGTTATGCACCAATTTCAAATTGATATATCTGTACGTCTATTTTTATAGAGTGAGATATACCTTTTTGAAATTATGTCGATGACATTTACCTATATCAGTTGATGGTTAGGTAAGGAGTATTAAACAGCGGTGTAATTCTTCTTAACCATAAGTACAGTTTTCAACCTACGACACACAGGGAGTGAGTTATTAGACTCAAGGGACTTGTACAGAGTATTGTATATTGTCCAGTGTCCATTAGGATAGAGGGGATGGTCCTCGTACTATATTCGGTTTACTTATGACTTCTCTAGTTTTTAGACAGGTGTTTCGTAGAAACGCAAGGTTGAAATTTTGAGAAGTTATAGGTATTTGAATAAAGTAGAGAACCAGGTGTTGCAAGTATCGGGATTCTTCAAGGTGATCGAAGATGTATATACTTGTGTAGGGTATTCAGTTGATAGTAATGATTAAGAGAACTTGCTTCTCTTTCAGGTTACTCATAATTGGAAGCATTCCTAAGTTGAGTAATCGGCCTCCTTCCATTTACTTGACATGCACTGGAGACAGCTGCATGATTTGAATCTGGTTCAATTAAATCGGTGCCTCTGTTTCTGTACTGGATATAGAACAGTTCATATCTTAACGATGTTAAGGTACGGGGAGTTGTCCGGATTATGCTTAAAACCAGACTCTGGATAACTCAAGGCACGTTTCTGTAATGGCTGTTTGTGGGTTGACCGTGGCTATGACGAGGGTTGATTTTCTACCATCTGGAAGATCAATAGTGATATTGTTCTTAACTCGCCACAGTTTTAACGAAAATGGATTTTTTTAGAAAACAGTAGTGCGAGTATGGTAGAACTGGAAGTGATTCCAGAACCACAAACGATTACTGAAGATTTGATAGGAACCTAAAGATTCAATCTGGTTTGACATTCCATTGGCCACTCCGCAGATAAGGTGGGTAACTTCAGGCACCCGAGAGGTACTCCGGTAGCCTCAAGGACGGTGACAGAGAAGTTCTTGTTTACCCAGACTTACCATTGTTGTTGTTCCAGACTGTGAGACCCGGCAGGAGGATGAGTATAGCGTCGTTCTAAACTAGCTTTAGAAGTGTACGTCTATATGACTCTGCCAGAGGGTTGTCATAGTCAGTGGGAGCAACGGAAGCATTGGTGGACAGGTAGCTTATGTCTATTTATAGACTAAAGCAGATATAGCGGAGATAGATCATCTATTTCTGATGTGACAGTCATAGGTTTGACTTCATCAGAATAGGGGATGGATCTGTTAAGAAGGTAGTAGGGTATGATGTCCTGGTATTTAGATGACATACACAGAGTAGGAAGTGACATTCCTATACTACGATCGGTTATACTTTGCTTGTCACACAGTGGTTTCTCCACATAAGGCTTGGATATTATATCAGACATACTGGTTACTAGATCTATGGTTTTAGATCTAGATTTGGGTGGTTTCCCAATTAAGGGTACTTAGACAGCATTTTAAGAGTATTTAGAATGGACGACTCCATGCACGGTAGTGTACCTGCTGGTGATGGAGCCACCCTCTCTAAAGGTGTCTTACAGACTAAAGTGGAGAGGGATGTGCATGATTGGCAGATCACTTGCTTAGGCAATTGAGTCAATCATAAGATGTCAAAATACCACACCAGATGTTGTTTTTGCACTAGATGCAAGAAGTTGACCTTGATCCAATCCTGGAGAAACAGTCGGAAGCAGTTTTAGAACATAAGTGGATGTTCTAGGGATATGATAATGACAGCCTCATTCGGGAGAAAGTTATCATTCCAGGCTTCCAAGGTGACCTGGACGACAAGGAGGTTGTCAGAGTTATAGTTTTCCTTCTGACGAGGGGCGGTATTTTGGACAGGTGGTCCAAGGCAATACTGAGGGAGGCATGGTGCAGGATACTGATTAAGTTCAGTTGACGATACAGTCTAAGAAGTTTGGATTTGGAGTTCATTTATGAACTAGGTCCCATCAGACATCCAGACACATTCTAAGACAGGTATTGCTCATTTCGGGAGATGGCATTCTCCGCGAACTTGAGATATAGAGAGATATAGAAAGAAACATCAAAGCGGATCCACTCACTAAGGCTATTCTTCGAACGCAATAGTTTCGCAAACGAGCTTTGTGAGACTGACTAGTAGAGGAGTTGGGTGTTTAGTATCACACGGGCTGTGAGTATGCGACATCGCAATAATTAGCCTTGAATGCAAGTGGGAGATTGTTGGAGATAGTGCCCTCAGAGTCAATTATTGGATCACAGGCACGTGATTGCAATGATTGAGGGAGGACCTATCCCGGTAGGACAGTCTTACTCAAGATGATAGTATGCTATCTGGTTTATCTTTATCATCGTGTACTGCTTTAGGTGACCTGACAGGTCGCTATTGCACGTTGATAGAGCCCCTAGGATTCTTGCTTGACTGCCAGCAGTATGAGGGCGATCATATACGTGGGAGCTGGTAGTCTATAAGCACATCCTTAAAAGGTCCCTAGTCGTGGGAGTTTCGAGACAAAGCATCAATACTCCAGAGTAGACTAGCGTATACAGTCGAGACCACGACGAGGGGCGGTGGCCGGTCTCACAAGCCACTGTTGTCAGTTGGTTTACCTAAGATGTATACAGGTGCTCATTGGGTTATGAGTACACCGGAAAGGACTCGCCGGGAACATGCTAGTTGGTCTTATACCTGACGTCAGATAGCAGTTCCCTGGTGACATGTGTACAGGTTAGTTCATCGACCTGAGGATCGTCATTTGTCTCGTGTGAGTTCCCACTGTACTTTGATTACTACCCTACCACTCTCAAAGGAGACGTACAAACAGGTTTTAGTTGGGTACAGTCCCGAGCCACATGGAGGCAGTGAGCGGATCTTCAGGGGTTCGTCTCTCCCGGTATTGGGGGTGAGGTCGCGCTGTGTCTAGGAGAGCCAGTACATGAAAGTCCTTGGGCAAGGCAGGAGATTTACTGGTAGGTATTCCAGTAGTATCTCAGGGTGTTTTGGGCTACACTCCGACACGACTTGTACCGCTTTTGGGGGTCTGACTTTTACCAACCCCCTAGGCCCGCCATGCGATGCTCATAGACGAACGGACCGGTCTGTACGGATATTGTCACTGACAGGCTCAGTAGGGTGTCAGGATGAGTTCACTCACAGACGTCCCTTTTGGTCAATAGCTGGTGGCCCGTCACGTATGGCTAATATCTCTGATGTGCTAGTGGTTAAATCCACAGCCATAGTATTGACGAGTCTTTAGAGTCCTCTACAGTCCAGTTGCTCAAGTTTCGGGCGAAACGCTGTAGTGGCCGTATGGAGATATGGCAAGGTTCGATCAGATACGTGCGGTATTGCACGGATCATGATCGGACGGATATTACTAGCCGGCTTTGGTTTAAGCCGGATCCTAGTATTGTACAGTGTAGATTTTGTCTCATTGCATTTGTATTTCGGTCGGAATACAAATGCGGGTATGTATACACAGTAGTGGGGTTTTCCTGTAATTTATTACGGGATCAGTTTTTGGAGTTGCCAGTTTGTTTTCCGTTTCGGCCATTTTCCTTTGTATTTTTCATTGGCCGAAGATTGGTGGAGGAGGGCTTATTTGCAATTGTGCAAATAAGCATTTTGGAGGGTTGTTTTTGCAAATTGTTGGATCATCATTGCTTGACTTTCTTTAGTCATCATAGCTTGACTTTGGATATGATGATGGGAGATGGTTGTTGAGTGTTGGACTTTGTTTTATAATGATTTCTTTTCATAATCAAAAATGATTCCCTCTTGCATTATTGTGAGGCTCTCCCCCATTCACTCACTCTCCCCTCTCCATTTTGCATGGCCGGCCAAGCCCTGAAGGGGCTGTCCGAAATTTCATGTGTTGGGTTTTTGTGCTTTTCTTTGGTAAAAATCCCACAAGATCAATCTCCATTAGCTTGTATCATCCCTCCACTAAAGGGCAATATCCACTACCCTAAAAATGAGACACAAGTTCTACACTACATTCTACAGCAAATCTTGGGCACGTCGACTCGCCAACTTCGTGCCCGAGTTGCCTCGGTATAGAGGTGGGAGCCCGTAAAAGAAGCCGGCGACGTGGTGCCCTTCCGGCGACGAGGTGGAGACCAGAGATTCCGCGGGGAGATCGGGACGACGACGAGAAGACCGGAGGACACGGATCACTCGGTATATCTCTCTACCCCCTCTCTAGATAGTTAGGACTAGTTTAATGGCACGATCCGGGTTTATAGTGCGCGGTGGTGCCGGTTCAAAAAGTTATTGTAAATCACCGCTTCCGCATTCCGGCGTCGGATTTACGGCCGGGGCGCCGCCGTGCACTTACAGGAGGACCAGTCACCGAGCCTCTCGCTGCGACGGGTCTGAGACAGAAACGTCAACCAGATACATGACCCGAGGATAGTTATAGCTGTCGTAAAAGCGGGGTCGATTGTGAACACCGAAAGCACCTAGCACATGCATCTCGATCCATGAAGTGAAGTAGTGCAACGGAAGATGTACGGGCTTTACCCTCGGTTGAGCAGTGTCTGCCGCTAAGCTCAAGCCGTGATCTTGATGAGTCAGCCCTGCGATCCCAACGGCCACACGCGTCCCTGCAATCATGCGGTAGGCCGGATAAAAGACAGACGGCCTCATATAGCGAGGATGCGTCGGAAGCATAAACAATTCAACCATAGGCCGATGAACCCCAGAAAGAACGTCTCTTCATCGACGTATGGAACAGCGAGCTCTGCGAAAGGGATTATTGGACTCTGGAATGAAGAAATACTTTGAATCCGCCTCTACCGTCGGCAAGTTATCCAAACCAAAACCGAACGGTTCATCAAGCTTAGCGAATTTCGTGGTTTGTTTTGACAAGACTTATGGGTGAAAAAAGCGGGCGATGAAATCTGCAAAGCCGACTCCGTGCCCTCAGACTCTAAGAACAAACTCTCATAAATATTCAACACCTTGATTAGGCTCGGGAACCAGTGTTGAACGGCATTCTCTAGAGTAAGGCCTATCACCACTGATTTGGTGGAAAAGGTATACTCATCAGGGGGAAGTATCTCCTCATAATGTTCCCCTCTGACGGGTAAGCCGAAAATTTCCGCAAACTCCTTCAAGGAAATTGAGACCTCCCGGTCCGATAGAAGAAATGTGTGAGTTAGGATGTTCCACTGTTCCAGAAAAGTCTTGACCCACCACACATGAGGCACGGGATATTGAAAGAGGGACGCATAAATTGCAAGATACAGCCCAAGCTTCAGCAGCAGCGACTTCTTGACCGACAAGATATACCAAGCCCACTGCAGATGTAGGGTTGCTAAACACAACAACAAGGTTTCGGGAGGCATCGTCCATGCCATTTTCAAATTTTTGTCATGCTAAAGAACTCTAACCTAGGATGTTTAACTAGAGAATCATACGAAACATATTGTAAACTACTTTACAACTAAGTGAACTAGGAATACAAACTTTGTAGACCGGTCCTTCACTTCAATAGCTCCTTGTAGTAGTCCATTTGCTCCAAGTTGTGATCTTTCGGACTCTAGCATGGCTTCACAAGGTGAAAAGAATGTGCTTGCACGAAGTCTTCGAGGCCGAAGATGATCTACGTCGAGAAGACACTAACCCAAGCAACTACTTCACTAATGAGAGATTAGTGAAGCTAACACCCTATACTAAAGTGCTAATCTAGTAGAGGATGATGAAGTAGGATTTTTTCTCACTTTAGAATTGTTTTTCTCACTATTATTTCTCACTTGCTCAAAAGCTAGAGAGCTCTTGAGCTTGAAGAAGAAGATGAAGAGAGATAATGTTATGAGAGTGAATGGAAACCATGAGTGAGAAAATATCTAATATTACCCATGTAGAGACCTAACCATGAGTTTAGATAATGGTTGGGTTAACAAATATCTAGTGTAAGACAAAACTAGTGGACTAAGTCAATGGATCTCAAAGCTTAATGCCATGTGACAAATTTCCAACTAATAATCGAATTACCATAAATAAATAAACCCTGCATTATCTTTATTATGGTGTAAGTCGCATACACCCATGTTGCATGTATCATCAACCATGACACATAAATAAAACACAATTAATATATATTACATATATATTATGTGTGCACATGTGAGAAAAATAAATGTTTAAGTGAGCTAATATTAGTTAATGTAAACTAGTATATCACATATACAATTATACACTAAATTATTAAATCAATACTTGATTTAATAATCCGGCTATATCTCATATAACCGACTAATATTATATGTACCAACTTATCGAATCAACACTTGATTCGATAACCCGGCTATATCACATATAACCGACCGATACAAATATCGCGAGAATAGAATATGGTACTCATACTCGTATCAATCTCGGTCCCGCACATATCACATATGTGCTCCTACTTCGTTTTGCCTATGTAGGACTCTAAAGACTCGTCAATACGCCGGCAGTAGGTGATGATCATATCAAGCATCCACAAGCCGTCAGCGGTACTAGCTGCACGTAACGGCTATCCGGGTATTGAGCGATCAGAAGATCAACAAGAAAGCCCGCTCTAGCTCCTGTAAAGCATGTCAATAACACTACCGTACAGTCCGGTCTCTTCGTCTGAGATGTCGCATATCCAATCTAAAGGTGGTAAAACGTCAGACCCCAATAACTCGATAAGTCATGCCGATACGAAGCTCATAACGGGTCAAGAAACTACCGATAACACTTACCAGTAAATCTCTAAATCAGCCCTGGGCAGGGACTTCCAGTTATAGCCAATCGAGCACAGCACGACATCTACCCCCAATACCGGGAGAGACGAAATCCCCTCCTATCGCTCATTGCCTCCATGTGACTCGGGACTGTACCCAAAAACCACCGTTTTGCATGTCCTCTTGAACATGGTAAGGTGGAAATCAAAGCACAGTGGCAATCATACAAGACTCTATGACGATCTCGGGTCTACAGACTAACATGTACCAGTGTCACCAGAGAACTACTATCTGACGGCAGGTATAATACCATCTAGGAGTTCTCGGCGAGTCCGTCCAATGTACCCAGTCTCCACTGAGCACCCGTATACCATCTCTGATGTCAAACACCAATGGATATGGGATCATCCATCGCCCATCTCATAGGTCGAGAAGCGTATACGCTAGTCTACTCTGGTATATCGATGCCCTGTCTCGATACACCTACGACTAGGAACATTAAAGGATGGACTTATGGACTACCATGGCCCCACTAGTATGATCTGGATCATAATCCTGGTAGTCAAGTACACATCCTAAGGGCTTTACCAACATTAACCATGAAACAGTATCAAGAGACATGTATACATGTTAAGATAAAGAGCAACCCGATAGCATACTATCATGTCGAGCAAGAAAGTCCTTTCTATATATGTCCAAGTATCCACTATAATATACATCATATGTACAATAATAGCCTCTAGGGCATACATACCACTAACAATCTCCCAATTGCACTAGGGCCAGCTGTTGTAGTATCGCATACCCAACATCCCGAAGAGTCTCTCGAACTGTATCTGGGGAATGGCCTTCGTGAGTGGATCCGCTGTATTGTTCTTCGTGTCGACTCTCCTGATCTCGATCTCCCGGTGATCAACTATCTCCCGGATCAGGTGATACCGCCTTAGAATATACCTGGATCGCTGATGGGACCTGGGTTCCTTGGCCAAAGCCACCACTCCATTGTTATCACAATACAAAGGTATTAGATACTCAATGGATGGAACCACCCCAAGTTCAGTTATGAACTTCTTCATCCAGACAGCCTCTTTGGCAGCATCGTTGGCAGCGATGTATTAAGACTCCATCGTCAAGTCTGCCACAGTTTTCTGCTTGGAACTCTTCCAGCATACCGCCCCTCCATTGAGGGTAAAGACAAATCCCGAGACCGACTTAGAGTCGTCCTTATCACTCTGGAAGCTCGAATCAGTAAAGGACTCCACTTGGAGTTCCCCGTTACCATACACCAAGAGCATCTCTTTAGTCCTTCTCAAGTACTTGAGAATGCTCTTCATAGCTGTCCAGTGACTCTCTCCTGGATCTGCTTGATACCTACTCACTACACTTAGTGAGTATGCTACATCGGGTCGGTATATAGCATCGCGTACATGATAGAGCCTACTGCCGAAGCATAGGGTATCCCTTGCATGCGAGCTCTCTCCAAATCAGTCTTGGGAGACATCTTTTTGGAGAGAGTGAGTCCTGAGATCGTGGGTAAAATCCCACGCTTGGATTCTTCCATACTAAACCTCTTTAATATGGTGTCAATGTACCTGGATTAGGACAATCTGAGTATCCGTTTAGATCTATCTCTATAGATCTTAATCCCCAAGATGTAGAAGGCATCACCTAGATCTTTCACTGAGAATCTTTGTGATAAGAAGAGCTTGACCGATTGCAGCATAGGAATATCATTTCCTATCAAGAGTATGTCATCCATGTACAATACGAGGAAGACAACCTTACTCTCTGCCATCTTCTTGTATATACAAGGTTCATCTACGTTTTTGACGAAGTCAAACTCTTTGACAACGACATCAAAACAGATGTTCCAACTCCGCGATGCCTACTTTAACCCGTAGATGAATTTAAGCAGCTTGCACACGTTTCCGCTGCTCCCACTATCTACGAAGCCTTCTGGCTGAGTCATGTACACGCTCTCTTCTAAATCACTATTTAGAAAAGCGGTCTTAACATCCATTTGCTAGATTTCGTTGTCATGGTATGCAGCAATGGCAAGTAGGATCCGGATGGACTTA
Source organism: Agapanthus africanus (assembly GCA_030015575.1). Classification (NCBI taxonomy): domain Eukaryota; kingdom Viridiplantae; phylum Streptophyta; class Magnoliopsida; order Asparagales; family Amaryllidaceae; genus Agapanthus; species Agapanthus africanus. The sequence goes on from JASDDO010000029.1 coordinate 65,155,795, forward strand.
AGCATAGCCACTGAAGAAAAGGTTTCGTCATAATCCACACCTGGTCGTTAACGAAAACCCTTTGCAACAAGTCTAGCTTTGAAAGTCTCAATTTTTCCATCTACACCAAGTTTCTTCTTAAAGATCCATTTGCTCCCAATGGGTTTTATGCCTTCATGAGCAACTTCCAAAGTCCATACTTTTTTGGTGTACATGGATTCCATCTCAGATCGCATTGCATCCAGCCACTTCACAGAGTCCTCACTCGTAATGGCCTGCTCGAAGCTAGTTGGGTCATCATCTTCCATAATGCAATCCTCGCTCCTACCATCAATGAGAAAACCATAGTATCTCTCAGGTGGATGAGGAACCCTACTATATCGGTGAGAGGCTGAGATTCGTTGGGAACTATCGCATCCTCTGGTTCTACCAAATCTTCTGTCGTAGTTTGTATAGCTGGAACTTCTTCCAGTTCTACCTCCTTGCCTCTAATTTGTATCAAAAGAAAACCCTTTTCTAAAAAGGTAGCATGACGAGAAAGAAACACCTTTTGTTCCTCGGAATGGTACCCTCGCGAATATTTGGGATATCCTATAAACTTACACAGAACTAACCTTGCCTCGAGCTTGTCCGGATTTTGTGTTTTCACATATGCCGGACAACCCCATATCTTAACATAATTAAGATATGGTCTCTTTCCTTTCCATATCTCATATGGAGTAGTTGGCACAGATTTGGTGGGAACCATATTCAATAGGTCTGCAGCAGTCTCCAGTGCATAACCCCAAAAGGAAATAGGTAACTCAGCAGTGCTCATCATAGAGTGCACCATATCTAATAGGGTGCGATTCCTCTGCACTGATACACCGTTGTGTTGTGGTGTATACGGAGGAGTAAGCTGAGAGAGAATCCCATTCTCTTTTAGATAGTTGATCAGTCGAAAATATTGCATTTTTAACACGTCAATTTCCCTACCATTTGCACTCATCTAGAGGTGTTCGATATTAATATAGCACATATTAGCATATTGATTGTAAAATACCAAATAACTTGTGTTATATATTAAAACCGACATTTCTGAGGGAAATTGAGTGTTTATCATGGCATCGCATAATCTTTGTATAGCGCAACACTTGTCTCGAGAATCTGTGCAGGAAATTCCAGGAAAAGAGCCAAAACAGTTAAAAGTGCTGAGAAAAATGCGCCAAGTCCAAGACTTGAAATCTGGCAGTGATCAAAAAATATTTAAAAGATTCCACACATCAGGAAACATCACTAAAGCCAACAGCAAGCAACACAGGAAATTTCATGTACAGAGCCTTCTATTGGGCCGCGGATCCGCGGCGCATTGATGACGTCAGCGCTTCAGTTTTTCACACGTGGCTTCCTTGTAACAGACAAGCTTCCAGAAGACTCCAGATGTCCATGTGGCTTCATCCAGAAGGCTCGGCCTAACAACCTAGTTCTATAAGGCTCTCTCCTCCTTGTAACAACCTCATTTTAGAATATTCCTTCCAACAAACTTCTTCTAGAAGATTCTTTCTAACAACCTCATTTTGGAGGGAAAATCCAAATGAGAAAATTCATTTTGGAGGGAAAATTCAAATGAGATAGTTCATTTTGGAGGGAAAAGTGGTTCATTTTGGAGGGAAATTTGAAATTTGAATTCTAGATCTAGGGTTGAGATGGTTATAAAAGGAAACCTAGATCTAGGGTTTTGGGTTGTTCATTTTCTTCATCTCCAACACAAGTTGAGTGACACAACTTGTAAACCCTAATCCCCAATTCAAACTCCAAAACCAAATTCAAGATCCCCGAGTACAATTCAAGCAAGAAGCCTTCAACCTTTTAGGAGCGAAGCCGATCTTCATCCGAGCAAGTGATCCAAGACGATCCGCGACTCACGAAGACGAGCGAAGACAAATCGACGATCGAGTTTTTTCCTCATTGTAGATCTTGAGAGAATTGTAACGAAATTGTTCATAAATAAAAGGTGAAATTCTTTAATCTTGCTTTCTTTACATTCTTGCATCATGATTAGATCTCAATTCTTGATTGTGTTTCTTGTTATGATGTTTGAGTAAAACTCCGCTCGTGAAGGAGTCGAGAGAATCAATAGATGATGATGTTACAAATCTTGAAACAATTCTTAAGTCCTATGAGTTTTGTAAACTTTAGCAAATTGAAGAATCGACGACCTAGTTTCGAGCGATGATTTCTTGATTGTCTTCGCTCTTAATTAGGGATCCACGATCGATTCTTGAATTTACTAGAGGCTAGAATGTGAATGAAATCAACGAAAGGACAAGGGATAGATGTTGAAACCCTAGTTTCCGCAAGAAATCCCTAATTCTCGTTTATCGTCATCGATCTAGTATCAAATAATTAATGGATAAGAAAACATAATCAATAGATTTCATCACATCTATAGATTTGATCGATTCCTACGAGCCTCACTTCGATTCTTGATTATTGGATTGGATATCATCAATTCTTAATTCTTGATTTTAAATGTTTTCTTGATTTTAGATTTAGATCTAGTTAATTCTTGAACTTCAACTTTAAAATCTTGAATTGAATTGTCTTTTCTCTTTTCTTTAATTTTCAATTCATCTAAATTCAAATTCGAACGAATCTCTCTTTCCCTGTGGACGATCCGCACTCGCTAACGCGCTACAATCGACACCGTTATTGATTGCGGTCAAAATATTTTTGGTTGTGATTTCTATACATTTCTTTACATACACACCGAGAATTTCATATCAATCAAATGGCGCCGTTGCCGGGGATAGTGCGCTAATTCGTTCGTTTTTGAAATTTGAGTTGAAAAGTTTATTCCATCAAAAATTTTAGATCAAAATTCACGCAAACACTAAACGATTTGTTGTGATTTGTTGCGAGGAAATCTGGAATCCGTGGAGCTTGAGTAAAAATTTTCTGCATAGTCCAGAGAGCTCAGTGAGGCAATAGAAGAATTCTGTAAAAATTTTGTGCAGAGATCCTTTCTTCCTGAGGCTTTTCCACGGAATTAGACCATCATTGCGGCGGTTCCGCGTCTTGGTAGCTGCATTACTGTACCATTTCTCTCAGGTGACTTCTTGACTTTCTTATCTCCTTCCTAATCTGCTCCAATAACAAATTTTCTGTTAGTTTTATGTACGCCCTAGAGGCCATTACTATACATGAGATGTATATTGTAGTGGATGCTTGGACATATATAGGGAGGACTTTCTTGCTCGACATGATAGTATGCTATCTGGTTACTCTTTACCTTAACGTGTACGCTGATTGTCTCTCTGTTACATGTTGGTAAACCCCTTAGGATATGTACTTGACTGCCTGGACTATGATGCGGATCATACTAGTGGGGACATGGTAGTCCATAAGTACATCCTTCAAGGTCCCTAGTCATGGGTGTATCGAGACAGGGCATCGATGCACCAGAGTAGACTAGCGTATACGCATCTTGACCCATATGATGGACGATGGATGATCCCATATCCATCGGTGTTTGACATCAAGGATGGTGTACGGGTGCTCAGTGGAGACTGGGTACACTGGACGGACTCGCCGAGAACTCCCAGATGGTATTATACCTTACGTCAGATGGCAGTTCTCTGGTGACACTGGTACAGCTTAGTCTGTTGACCCGAGATCGTCATAGAGTCTTGTGTGATTCCCACTGTGCTTTGATTTCCATCATACCACGTCCAAGAGGGCGTGCAAAAAGGTGGTTTTTGGGTACAGTCCCGAATCACATGGAGGCAATGAGCGATAGGAGGGGATTCGTCTCTCCCGGTATAGGGAGTTGATGTTGCGCTGTGTTCGATTTGCTATAACCGGAAATACCTGGCCAGGGTTGCTGAGATTTACTGGTAAGTGTTATCAGTAGTTTCTCAAACTATTATAGACCTCATATCGACACGACTTATCGAGCTACTAGGGTCTGACGTTTACCACCCCTAGGCGAGATATGCGACATATCAGACGACAAGACCGGACTGTACGGGAGTGTTACTGATTGGATTCGCAGGAGAACTAGCGGGCTTGCTTGTTGATCTTCTGATCACTCAATACCCGGGTGACCGTTATGTTTAGCAGACCGCTTGCAGCTTGTGGGTGTTTGATATGATCATCACCTACTGCCGGCGTATTGACGAGTCTTTAGAGTCCTACACAGGGGTTTCCTGGCTCAAGCGAAACGGAGTAGGAGCACATATGTGATATGTGCGGGACCGAGATTGATACGATATGAGATACCGTATTCTATTCTCGCGATTTGTGACATTGATCGGTTGTATGCGATATAGCCGGGTTATCGGATCAAGTGTTGATTCGATAAGTTGTTACTAATGATATTAGTCGGTTATAGCCAGATTATTAAATCAAGAGTTGATTTAATAATTTAATGTATAATTATATATTATATATATTACATTACATTAACAAGTATTAGCTCACTTAAGATTTATTTTCTCACTTGATTGTGCATAAGTGTATATGTGATATATATTTGTGTACATATGATTATGTCATGCTTGATGATACATCAAAGATGGGTGTATGAGACTTATACCAAGATTAGGGTAAAGATTAGGGTTTTGTTTATATCTTAAGAATAACAAAAGAGAAAGACTTTGTCAAAGTTCTCAAGCTTTCATGAAGCTTGTGGAAACATTGACAAAGTCAACTCTTTTGTCACTCTTTAAGATATTAAGTTAACCCAACCCTTAACCATATACCTTGGTCAATTCTCTACATGAGTTAAGCATGATAGCTTAACTCACCCATGGTTACATTATTGAGAGGATAATAATTCATATGATATTATTATTCTTTCTTCTTCTTCTTCTTCTTCTTCTTCTTCTTCTTCTTCTTCATCAAGCTCCATGAAAAGCTTACTAGCTCCAATGGTGCCATGAGAAAAAGTGTGAGAAAATCAATTCTAAAGTGAGCTCACTTCCTACTTCTTCATCCTCTACCACTTGCCATGTAGTAGAGTATGTTCTCTTCACAAAGTACATGACCTAGTGAAGGAATAGCTTGAGTTAGTGTCTCCCCGACGTAGATCATCTTCGGCCTCGAAATCATCGTAGCAAGCACGTTCGTTCTTCTTGCGGAGCTTATCTAGAGTCCGGAGTTCACGATCGCAGCGAAGGGGACATCTACACGGAGCTTAAGAAGTGAAAGACCGGATCTACAAAGGTTGTAATCCCTCTCACTTAGTGTTAAAGTGTTTAACATGCAGGTTTTCACCTAAACCCTAGTTTAAAGATCCGGCTTTGGGTTGTTCGGCACGGCTAAAATTTTAATCGGGCATGGTTGATGACTCGTAGACCCTTGTGTACGTGCCTAGCAACCCTACAGTGGTATCAGAGCAAAGCTAGAGCTTTAGGCGAAGTCTAGACGAAGTTTAAAGTCCGATCGAACCCGGAAACCCCGATATTTACCCCTCTCTGGATAATTTTCAAAAAGTTGATTTTTTTATGAATTAAAAATGCTCAGAAAAACAAGCAGGAAAAACTAAGAATCACTGTGAAGTACTGTCCACTAAGTCAATTATTGGACCGCGGAACCGCGGCCATACCAAGGGTTTGGCGGGGGTTCCGCGGCCAAAATTGTGACTTAGTCCTTGGAAATTCATATATTTATTCTTAGGTCCTTTCTTGTCATTTTTTTCTGGGAATTTTTTAATTCCACTCAAGTGTTGAGTTTTCTAGGGTTGTATTGGGGACTCGTTGATTCGATCGGATAATTTAACTTTGTTTAGTTTGTCCGGGTAATTTTTAGAAACTGTTAAAAAGTTCGAACGGATATCAATAACTCACTTTTTCCCCTGTCGGAATTTTTTTCAAAAGTTGGATTTTTTCTCGTGTTTAAGAACGTTCTAAGTCATGCAAGTAACGCGGTGGACCCTCTAGAAGACAACAAAGCTTAACTCGATTATGTGACCGTCTTGAACTGCCTCTGAACGTTAGGGTTTGTGGCAGTACGGCGTGTTACATGTGAGGCGTTGCCTTGACCCTTCTACGGCTGGACCATTGGTACTGTGGCATGTGATGGATGTTTTTAAACTGATTTCAAGTGTAGAGATAAATTGGGGAAATCTTGGGTGTTTGATTATTCGATCGGAAAGTTTAACATTGTCTATTTATCTGGAATGTGATACAATATTTGGAATCCACGGGTAGTTATGAGATAACTAATTTGAATGTTATAAACATAACACTTTAGTCTCAAATGATCTGTTGCCACGGAATTTTGATGTGATCAAAAGTCCGTCACAATCACGTAGCGTATGCGGATACTCGCCGGTTAAACTTAACAGACAACCATGCCCCAAAGCCCCGACCAAGTGACTGTAGGAGAACCCCGTCGCCAAAAGCATCCGTTCGAGTGCTCGCGGCAGCGGTGTTCCACCTTAGTGCACTTCGTTGACGGCATCCGGGGGTGCGGCCGTCTACTAAAGTTTGCGACGAGCATTCGATCAGGATATCGAGAATCTTGTTGAATTGCCCGACTTGATATTGAAAAGAGTTTTCGATAATGAGACTAAAATGCGGGGTTTATAATTATTAGGCATGCGATGTCTAAGGAATTCATTTGGTTAGGCATGCGATGTCTAAGGAGGTTGCGGATTCCAACTGTTGTAGTTTTACACTTTCTTTTCTGTGACCGTAAGCGTAGTATGTGGTGTATCGCCGGCTTCGTTGCTATACATCAACGACAATCGGGATACGCATACTTGCTTACGTTGATGATATGAGATATTATGTGTTGCTGTGATATGTTATATTGGATCGTCGTGTTCTGAATAGCCGGGGGTTTTATGTGAGATGAGAGTTTTTCTTTTTCATTCATGTAAAATTCATTTGTATGTAATATTCTTTTATTGGGGCACTTCCGGGCTGAGGATGACGTCACCATTGTATATTATTTACTTTTCCGCATTAGGTAGACCCAAGGCGGGGAGCATAAGTAACCGGGTTCTAGGGTTCAGTAGGAGACCATCTCGAGGAGTCGAGACCGGGTCTCCTAACCCTAGAATTGGCAGTGTTGCTTGCCGCTCTCGTAGAGGTCTTGGGATGTGGGTTTGGCAATTCATCGCGACCGTGGAATCCGTGTTTTATACAGGCTCGTATTGAAAACACGGACATCCTAGTATATCCAATATTTCATATATGTTCTTCTGCTGCAATGTTCTGTGATGAGATCATATTACTGCCTGAGACGAATGTTTATATTATATATATGAGATATATATTATATATTGTTGATTTCGTTTCATATCTGATGCTTGTGAAGCATAATAAAATGGGACTTCATTATTGAGATTAATGAAATAAAAGAAACCTAAAGATGTTGTAGAAACTTGTTTAAAAACTTGTAGCTCTAGTTCTTACTTTGCATAACGGTGTTCCTTGTAGAACATCCAGCACCTTATTCGATAAGGAAAGAGCCAAGATCTCTTCACCGGGAGTGACCTCTTTAGTGAAACTAGCAGATGCTACAAACTCGGTTTGTCTTTTAATTGGTTCTATAGTTCTTGCTTTGCACAGCGGTATATATGATATACCCTGCACCTTATTCTGTAGCGCCTTGAAAAGTCGTTTTGGTGTTTTCCCGAAAATCGGTGAAAATTCGGTATTTTTCCGTAAACCGTCTTTTTGTTATTTGGCAGTTTAGGACTAATTATACCTAATTTGGATAGATAATTTCTTGTTTTTAGTAGCAAATGAGTTACTTATGAAATTCTGGTCGTTTAAAAAATTTCCCTAATTTTTCAATTTTTAATATTATTTTAAGCCGGTAAGAAAATACATTAAATTAGCGATAAATACAAATTTAAATGGGCTAAATTTAAGCTTTAAAATCATGTTAATTAAAATCTAGTTGTAACATAAATTTTTAGTAATTTATTTTAAGTTTTAACTAATTTTTATTATGGTAAACGAAATTTATTGAATTTAAGCTTAAACTTGCAATTTTGGACTTGTAGGGGGTATTTTTGCAAAAAAAAATTTGTGCACTCTCACACACACATCCTCACATCTCCTTGGCTGTCCCAAACTGCAAAAAATTCCCCCTCTCTCTTTTGTTTTAAAACTCTTTTGTTAGGAATGAATTGAGTTGATGTGTAGGTTTTAAAATATAGTATTTTGGAGGTATGGTGTATTTGACTTTGGGGGGGGGGGTTTGACTTGGTGACCATTTCCCACACCCCACACCATTCCCCTCCTCCCTCCTCTGGCTGAAACCAGCAGCTCCCCCCCCCCTCATTTTTTCCCCTCTCTTTTGTTCACAAATTCATCTCAAAATTCAACAAAAATCAACAAATCCTTCACTATTTCAACACAAAACCTTAATCCATCTCTTCTCACACCCACTTTAGTTTAAATCTTGTGGAAAGGAGGCTCTTTTTTTAGGCAAATGATCATGCTAGATCCATAGATCTTGAGGTATAATTTCCACCATATTAAATTCTTTTGGTTAAGTTTCTTAAATTAAATTGTTGTAGTGTTAATTTAGTGTTAGTTTCTAATCTAGTTTTTTTAAAGTTTATGGTTAGAGTTTAACTAGGATTTTAGAAACCCTTATTTAGTTAATTAAATCTATTTTGATATCTAGTTGTTTGCTAATCTAAGTTAATGAGGTTACTTTATTTGTGTGGGCTTCAACTTAGTGTTAATTTGGTATTGTCATGTTTAGTTTTGGATTGAAATTGCTAATTATGAAGATCAAGAAAGGTTTTGTTTATGGAAATTAGGGTTTTAAGCATTGCTAGTGGTTTAAAATTATTGTAGTGGCTATCTAGTGGGTTAGTTGGAGGTTTGTGTTGGATTGTGAGCACTTTATCGCATAACGGCGATATTGCGTCGTTTTTTTTAGAATGTTGTGCTTACTAGTTTTGTGATAAAAGTATGTGATAAATATTTTTGATGTCTTGATGACATTTTTAGCGAATCCTATGACATTTAGGATGTGTGAGTGCGGATTTTTGAGTGTTCAGGTTTTAGCTTTGCCGGGCGACCAAATCGACGTTTTAGTTAGTTTTTGCGATTTTCGCGTGTGTTCCGCGCACCTTGTGCACATTGTACCTACCTTGTGAACGTTAGTATTTTCATTTGGGTTTTGTGTCGTTCTTGTATGTAACCTTATGTTTGGTATTGATGTAAATTCCATGTTCGGTCGCGGAGACGTCAGACGCAGCACGAAAGGGGAAAGCGGTGATTGGACGTGACTGGCTAGGGATTCCGGTGAGTAGATGTAACATCTACGGGGGACTATCGTTGGATGGCGCAAGTCGCCGGATAGTTTTAGTAACTTAAAAGATTCTTAGTAATGTTAGTAATTAGGCGTATAATACTTGTATGATTATTTGCTACATTCATGCCTTATATTGACATACATATGCGAAACCATTTTATAGGACACCTGCACCATTTCCAGGGTTTTTATATGCAGCACGAGCACTATTCATGCTTACACCCACGCCCTGGTAATTGCCATGCCACCACACTAGATAACCTTTAAATTGAAACCTTTTACTATAATTGATACTTAAACTTGTGCTATTGCCTTTAATTCCTTAAAATGAAATCGTACGATTGTTATTCATGTGCATGTACCTCATCATATTATTTGTTCATGCTTAGTCTATTAATCACACATCGCAACTTGATTATTGATACCATATGCATTCATTATCATTGACATATGCATTTATGAGGATTTCTTGAGATTTTATGATATTTCTGGATTTCGGGGGAAAGCCGCAAAATTTCTAAACTTATTATATTTTTAAAATATGTAAATTGCGGTTTTCTAGTGATGTAAGTGTCGTCCACCATGAGTTTGCTGTGGTTTTCGAGACCTGTTTCGAGGAGTTGGATGAACCGTCTCGGGTACATGGTGGGCCCGGTAAGGTACCTCGGGGCAAGAAGCTCGTGGTGCTGACGATGAGCCTTGCAGGGGGCGGATTACCTACCGGTGACTGTTTGGGACGGCGGATATCCAGAGGATACCGACCGTGGCCACGAGATGATGAGATATTGATATTGAGATGGGTCAGCCGGATGGCTGAGACCAGAGATACTATGACATGGATATATGAGATTTGTGATAGTTTTGAGGTGTCGTTGCTGGACACAGGTTCTTGTTGATTCTAGTGGTATTATGCTGGTATTTCAAAAGAGGTTCCTAAAGCAAAAACATGATTCTTATACTTACACATTCAGATCATGAGTTGATTCACATTGCATTCATACCTGCTAGTATATTCATATTGCATACATACCTGCTATTATGTCCTGCCATACCTGTATTATAGATGCTAGGATGCTTGTGTGCATGCATTCGATAGCCTGTGTAGATGTTATTTATTACTCACGAGTTGGCAACTCACCCCCGTTGTGCCACAGCCTTTTGCAGGTCCGCTCCGTCAGTACAGTAGCGGCGGGTGCACCTGCTTCTTTTGCCTCTTTTGCCTGGACTCGAGGTTTTGCTCTTAGGTGGGTTATATTATTATTTTTGTACCACCTTGTATATTCTTTGTATCTAGTGTACTCCATCTATTGTATCTACCAGTATTATTGTATATTGACCTAGAGATGAGACTGTGAGGTTTGTGGACTTTTTCGCTGTATTTGGGGTCGAGCTCACTTGAGTCGACGTGCTGTTTTTCTCATGCTTCTTTATGATTATTTTGCATGTTGTTGTTTTATATTGCGTGGGATTTGTGACCGCCTTGTGGCGAAGAGCTAGCTCCCGCTTGGGGATGCCATATTTGTTGGATTCATATATATTCTTGTTGTACCCATTTTGGGGGCCAGTATTTACAAAGGAGACTCTGCCGAAATTTTCGGAAAAAAATTGATATTGGTTTTAAAAAGACTTGATGTGACTCATTTGATAAACTCGCTTTCCATTGATTGGTTTTCCTTCATTCTTTTGCTTATTTGGTTTTGGTTTCTGGGCTTTGGCTTACTTATTTTACGGATGTCTTGAGACGTTTCGTAACTTAAGTGCCAGTCACGTTCCGTACCCTGCGGGTCATGACAAAGTTGGTATCAGAGCAATAGGTTTTACCTTTTTGAGTGTAGGATGGCCCTTGGTAGATGGAGTAAGTGACTTAAGTAGGGTAACGTAGCGTGTGTATGTCCGCGGCATACTTGCGATACGGTGCTCCGCCTAAGTGACTTTAGGATATACTTGCTTGAAATTCCTTCTTCAATTCCGTGTATCCTATGATCCTATTGCACTGTTCTTACTATCCGTTTTCCTGTAACAGCCACTATGCCGCCGAAGGCTACGAGGGCACAGAGGGCTGCCGCCCGAGACGAGATTCGAGCTGACTCGTCCAAGACTAGGACTGAGCAGGGTGGTATGCCTACGCCGCAGGGACAGACCGATCCACCTTCTCCAGGCCGTATGGATAGGCTCGAGACTGGTATGGAGGAGTTGCGACAGATGATGGGGGGCATGCAGGAGCTACGTCAGATGGTAGGATCCCTAGTTGCAGCCAGTCGTACACCGAGGCCGGATGACGTACCTACTACATCATAGACGACCATGATACCTGCTCTTACTACTACCATCGTGGCCATTCTGGTTTCGCTACAGAATTTCATGAGGCTGAGACCTCCAGTATTCACCGGCACCGAGGCAGCAGAGGACCCACAGACGTTCCTTGACAGTTTAGCCAGGATCTGCCGTTCGCTGAGATGTTCGGATGATCGATGGGTAGAGCTTGCGAGTTTCCGACTAGAGGGTCTCGCGCTGACATGGTGGGAGTCAGTCTTGAGAGGTCGAGCTGCAGGTCTACCGCCTATGACTTGGGCCGAGTTTACAGCGGTCTTTCTAGCTCGTTTCCTCCCAGAGAGCGTTCGTGACGCCAGAGCTCGTAGCTTCGAGGCCTTAGTCAAGACACCTGGGATGACGGTGTCTGAGTATGACATCCAGTTTACACAGTTATCCCGATATGCTCCGTATTTGGTGGATACCGAAGAGAAGATGGTGAAGAGGTTCGTACAGGGACTTGATGCCCAGCTATATCTTGCCATTGGCGCCCAGCACTACGACACTTATTCGTCTGCTATGGATACGGCATTGCGGATGGAGGCACGCAAATTACAGACTTCGGCCGTTTCTGGGCCGAAGAGGATTCGCACCGATGTACCGTCTCAGAGGCAGCGCGCCAGATTCTTTCCGAGAGATAGGCCTGGCAGAGGATTTGGACGGGGACAGTTATATGGTTCATATCCCCAGGGACAGCAGCCGTCGCCAGGATGTTTTGGGTGCGGGAGTCCGCACCATCTTGTCAGAGACTGTCCGGCGCGACGACAGGGAGCAGCGACAGTTCCGCATGTGACCCTACCACTATCACCACCCCCTCCTCAGAGAGCCCTACTTCCTACCACACGCGATGCTCCACGCCAGTTAGGTGCACCCAGAGGCCGTGGACGCGGCGGTCCTGTTCAGAGAGGACGAGGAGGCAGAGGCCGAGGTCGAGGTCAGCCCGCTATCGGTGGATGACAGGCCCGAGTTTTTTCTTTGACACCGCAGGATGCGCAGGCATCCAATGCCGTTGTGACAGGTACCTTGCCAGTTTGTTCTTTCGACGCACGGGTATTATTCGACCCAGGTTCCACACATTCGTACGTCTCTACACACTTTGCACTGATGTTGGGGCCGTGAGTCGTCGTCGTTAGATCATCCGCTTGTTGTTGTTACTCCGGTAGGCGAGTCGTTTGTCGCTCGTTTTGTTTTTCGATTGTGTTCCGTTCGTATCGGGGAGAGGGATTCATCGGTTGATTTGATTCTCCTCGATATGTTGGACTTTGATGTGCTTCTGGGTATGGATTGGCTAGCCACTTGTTATGCTTCGGTGGACTGCCGTGAGAAGGCAGTCATATTTAGCTTTTCGGGAGAGCCAGTCCTTGTTATTCAGGGAGACCGCAGCGTCACCCTTCCCAGCTTGATTTCGTCTCTTCGCGCTGGTCAGCTCTTGCGGAAGGGATGTCAGGGATTCTTAGCGTTTATTTGTGTTACTCGAGCTGCAGAGGTTCCTTTGGACCGGGTCCCAGTTGTTTGTGAGTTCCCTGATGTTTTCCCTGATGAGCTACCCGGGCTACCACCTGAGCACGACGTTGAGTTCTGCATCGATTTGATTCTCGGCTCGGGGCCTATTTCTATACCGCCTTATCGGATGGCCCCGGCTGAGCTTCGAGAGATGAAGGATCAGTTGCAGGATTTGTTAGAGAAGGGGCTTATTCGACCTAGTGTTTCTCCGTGGGGTGCTCCATTCCTGTTTGTCAAGAAGAAGGATGGAAGTTTGCGCTTATGTATCGACTACCGCCAGCTGAACAAAGTTACCATTCGGAACAGATATCCGTTGCCACGCATTGATGATTTGTTCGACCAGCTCCAGGGAGCGGGTTATTTTTCGAGGATCGACTTACGATCAGGATACCACCAGCTGCGAGTCCGACATGGGGATATACCGAAGACAGCCTTCCGTACACGCTATGGCCACTATGAGTTTTTGGTGATGTCGTTCGGACTCACCAACGCCCCAGCAGCATTCATGGATTTGATGAACCGTACATTCAGGCCCTATCTTGATTTGTTCATCATCGTGTTTATCGACGATACCTTGGTGTACTCCTGGAGCAGAGAGGAGCACGAGCAGCACTTGCAGATTACGTTACAGACTCTGAGGGAGCACCAGCTATTTGCAAAGTTCTCCAAGTGTGCTTTCTGGCTGGACAGCGTCGGATTCTTGGGTCACGTGGTTACGAGAGACGGCATATGTGTGGACCCGAAGAAGATTGAGGCTGTTCAGCAGTGGCCCCGACCTACATCGGTTACTGAGATCCGTAGTTTTCTAGGCCTGGCAGGGTACTACAGGCGTTTTGTTCAGGACTTCTCCCGTATAGCTGCACCTTTGACCGGTTTGACCCGAAAGGGAGTTCCTTTCGTTTGGACAGAGGAGTGCGAACGCAGTTTTCAGCAGCTACGGACTTGTTTGACTACGGCGCCGGTATTATCTTTGCCTTCGGGATCAGGTGGATTTGTGGTCTACTGTGATGCTTCGCGAGTGGGGTTAGGATGCGTATTGATGCAGCATGGCCGGGTGATCGCATATGCTTCTCGGCGGTTGAAGAAGCATGAACAGAACTACCCCACTCACGATTTGGAGATGGCTGCAGTGGTCTTTGCACTGAAGATTTGGCGACATTACCTATATGGCGAGTCGTGCCAAATATTCACAGACCACAAGAGCTTAAAATACATATTTCAGCAGCGAGACCTGAACCTCAGACAGCGTCGTTGGATGGAGTTGGTGAAAGAATACGACTGCGAGATCTTATATCACCCAGGCAAGGCGAATGTAGTGGCGGATGCGTTGAGTAGGAGGCCCGGGGGTAGTCTATCGTGTTTGCGCGCAGTGCAGAGGCAGTCGTCAGCAGATTGGCAGATTTTCTGCGACAGCCGAGTGGAGTTCGAGTTCACTCAGACAAGGGGACAGCTCGCGCATGTTCGTGCACGCCCACAGTTGCTTGACCGTATATATGAGGCACAGCGCAGTGACGACCGTTGCTCAGAGATCATGGCACAGATGGGACAGGGCAGATTTTCCGAGTTCGTGATTGACGATCAGGGGATTTTACGATATGGATCTAGACTGTGCGTACCAGATGCTGATGGATTGCGGCACGACATTCTTGAGGAGGCACACCGATCAGTGTATAGTGTCCACCCCGGTTCCACCAAGATGTACCATGATATGAGAGAAACCTACTGGTGGGACGGGATGAAGAGGGACATTGCGGAGTTTGTATCGAGATGCCTGACTTGTCAGCAAGTCAAGACCGAGCACCAGAGGCCCGCAGGAGAGCTACAGCCGTTACCCATTCCGGAGTGGAAATGGGAGCAGATTTCGATGGATTTCGTTGTGGGTCTACCCAGGACCAGTCGAGGGTATGACTCCATCTGGGTGATCGTAGATCGATTGAGGAAAGCGGCTCACTTCCTGCCAGTGAAGACCACTTTCAGCTTCGCTCAGTATGCCCAGCTTTACATCGACGAGATCGTGCGGTTGCATGGCGTACCGACTTGTATCGTGTCAGATCGAGGCACCCAGTTCACCAGCCGACTTTGGCAGAGACTTTAGGAGGCTTTGGGCACTCGTTTGAGCTTCAGCACAGCGTTTCATCCGCAGACCGACGGACAATCAGAGCGGACCATTCAGACTCTCGAGGAAATGCTCAGAGCGTGCGTTTTAGACTTCGGCGGTAGCTGGGATCGTCATTTACCGTTAGTAGAGTTCTCCTACAACAACAGCTTCCAGGATACTATTCAGATGGCACCTTTCGAGGCATTGTATGGGAGGAGATGCAGATCGCCCGTTTGTTGGATAGAGCTCAGCGAGAGCAGTATTTTGGGGCCGCAGCTTGTTGAGGAGACGACAGCGAAGATACAGTTGATCCAAGACCGGATGAGAGCGGCTCAGAGCAGGCAGAAATCGTATGCGGACAGGCGCCGTCGCAGATTAGAGTTCGCAGTTGGCGATCATGTTTTTCTGAGGGTCTCTCCGATGAAGGGCGTGATGCGTTTTGGGCGAAAGGGGAAGCTTAGCCCTAGATTCGTAGGTCCCTTCGAGATCCTCGAGCGTGTCGGCGCTGTTGCATATCGTTTGGCTCTTCCACCCAGCTTTCCCGATGTTCACCCCGTCTTCCATGTTTCGATACTCCGCAAGTACCTTCACGACCCTTCGCATGCGATTCAGCACCCGACAGTCCAGCTAGAGCGCGACCTTTCTTTTGCAGAGCAGCCGGTGGCCATCCTGGATCGGCAGGTGAAGAAGTTGAGATCGAAAGTTATACAGACCGTCAAGGTCCTTTGGCGTGGCCCGAGCAGTGAGGAGGTTACCTGGGTGACCGAGGGCGAGATAAGGAAGCAATATCCCCATCTCTTTGAAGGTACGCGTAGTTATATTTTTTAAATTCGGGGAACGAATTTCTTTAAGGGGGAAAGATTGTAGCGCCTTGAAAAGTCGTTTTGGTGTTTTCCCGAAAATCAGTGAAAATTCGGTATTTTTCCGTAAACCGTCTTTTTGTTATTTTGCAGTTTAGGACTAATTATACCTAATTTGGATAGGTAATTGCTTGTTTTTAGTAGCAAATGAGTTACTTATGAAATTCTGGTCATTTAAAAATTTTCCCTAATTTTTCAATTTTTAATATTATTTTAAGCCGGTAAGAAAATACATTAAATTAGCGATAAATACAAATTTAAATGGGATAAATTTAAGCTTTAAAATCATGTTAATTAAAATCTAGTTGTAACATAAATTTTTAGTAATTTATTTTAAGTTTTAACTAATTTTTATTATGGTAAACGAAATATATTAAATTTAAGCTTAAACTTGCAATTTTGGACTTGTAGGGGGTCTTTTTGCAAAAAAAATTTTGTGCACTCTCACACACACATCCTCACATCTCCTTGGCTGTCCCAAACTGCAGAAAATTCCCCCTCTCTCTTTTGTTTTAAAACTCTTTTGTTACGAATGAATTGAGTTGATGTGTAGGTTTTAAAATATAGTATTTTGGAGGTATGGTGTATTTGACTTTGGGGGGGGTTGACTTGGTGACCATTTCCCACACCCCACACCATTCCCCTCCTCCCTCCTCTGGCCAAAACCAGCAGCTCCCCCCCCCCCCCTCATTTTTTCCCCTCTCTTTTGTTCACAAATTCATCTCAAAATTCAACAAAATTCAACAAATCCTTCACTATTTCAACACAAAACCTTAATCCATCTCTTCTCACACCCACTTTAGTTTAAATCTTGTGGAAAGGAGGCTTTTTTTGAGGCAAATGATCATGCTAGATCCATAGATCTTGAGGTATAATTTCCACCATATTAAATTCTTTTGGTTAAGTTTCTTAAATTAAATTGTTGTAGTGTTAATTTAGTGTTAGTTTCTAATCTAGTTTTTTTAAAGTTTATGGTTAGAGTTTAACTAGGGTTTTAGAAACCCTTATTTAGTTAATTAAATCTATTTTGATATCTAGTTGTTTGCTAATCTAAGTAAATGAGGTTACTTTATTTGTGTGGGCTTCAAATTAGTGTTAATTTGGTATTGTCATGTTTAGTTTTGGATTAAAATTGCTAATTATGAAGATCAAGAAAGGTTTTGTTTATGGAAATTAGGTTCTTAAGCATTGCTAGTGGTTTAAAATTATTGTAGTGGCTATCTAGTGGGTTAGTTGGAGGTTTGTGTTGGATTGTGAGCACTTTATCGCATAACGGCGATGTTGCGTCGTTTTTTTAGAATGTTGTGCTTACTAGTTTTGTGATAAAAGTATGTGATAATTATTTTTGATGTCTTGATGACATTTTTAGCGTATCCTATGACATTTAGGATGTGTGAGAGCAGATTTTTGAGTGTTCGGGTTTTAGCTTTGCCGGGCGACCAAATCGACGTTTTAGTTAGTTTTTGCGATTTTCGCGTGTGTTCCGCGCACCTTGTGCACGTTGTACCTAGCTTGTGAACGTTAGTATTTTCGTTTGGGTTTTGCGTCGTTCTTGTATGTAACCTTATGTTTGGTATTGATGTAAATTCCAGGTTCGGTCGCGGAGACGTCAGACGCGGCACGAAAGGGGAAAGCGGTGATTGGACGTGACTGGCTAGGGATTCCGGTGAGTAGATGTAACATCTACGGGGGACTATCGTTGGATGGCGCAAGTCGCCCGATAGTTTTAGTAACTTAAAAGATTCTTAGTAATATTAGTAATTAGGGGTGTAATACTTGTATGATTATTTGCTACATTCATGCCTTATATTGACATACATATGCGAAACCATTTTATAGGACACCTGCACCATTGCCAGGGTTTTTATATGCAGCACGAGCACTATTCATGCTTACACCCACGCCCTGGTAATTGCCATGCCACCACACTAGATAACCTTTAAATTGAAACATTTTACTATAATTGATACTTAAACTTGTGCTATTGCCTTTAATTCCTTAAAATGAAATCGTAGGATTGCTATTCATGTGCATGTACCTCATCATATTATTTGTTCATGCTTAGTCTATTAATCACACATCGCAACTTGATTATTGATACCATATGCATTCATTATCATTGACATATGCATTTATGAGGATTTCTTGAGATTTTATGATATTTCTGGATTTCGGGGGAAAGCCGCAAAATTTCTAAACTTATTATATTTTTAAAATAAGTAAATTGCGGTTTTCTAGTGATGTAAGTGTCGTCCACCATGAGTTTGCTGTGGTTTTCGAGACCCATTTCGAGGAGTTGGATGAACCGTCTCGGGTACATGGTGGGCCCGGTAAGGTACCCCCGGGGCAAGAAGCTCGTGGTGCTGACGATGAGCCTGGCAGGGGGCGGATTACCTACCGGTGACTGTTTGGGACGGCGGATATCCAGAGGATACCGACCGTGGCCGCGAGATGATGAGATATTGATATTGAAATGGGTCAGCCGGATGGCAGAGGCCGGAGATACTATGACAGGGATATATGAGATTTGTGATAGTTTTGAGGTGTCGTTGCTGGACACAGGTTCTTGTTGATTCTAGTGGTATTATGCTGGTATTTCAAAAGAGGTTCCTAAAGGAAAAACATGATTCTTATACTTACACATTCAGATCATGAGTTGATTCACATTGCATTCATACCTGCTAGTATATTCATATTGCATACATACCTGCTATTATGTCCTGCCATACCTGTATTATAGATGCTAGGATGCTTGTGTGCATGCATTCGATAGCCTGTGTAGATGTTATTTATTACTCACGAGTTGGCAACTCACCCCCGTTGTGCCACAGCCTTTTGCAGGTCCGCTCCGTCAGTACAGTAGCGGCGGGTGCACTTGCTTCTTTTTCCTCTTTTGCCTGGACTCGAGGTTTTGCTCTTAGGTGGGTTATATTATTATTTTTGTACCACCTTGTATATTCTTTGTATCTAGTGTACTCCATCTACTGTATCTACCAGTATTATTGTATATTGACCTAAAGATGAGACTGTGAGGTTTATGGACTTTTTTGCTGTATTTGGGGTCGAGCTCACTTGAGTCGACGTGCTGTTTTTCGCATGCTTCTTTATGATTATTTTGCATGTTGTTGTTTATATTGCGTGGGGTTTGTGACTGCCTTGTGGCGAAGAGCTAGCTCGTGCTTGGGGATGCCATATTTGTTGGATTCATATATATTCTTGTTGTATCCATTTTGGGGGCCAGTATTTACAATGGAGACTCTGCCGAAATTTTCGGAAAAAAATTGATATTGTTTTTAAAAAGACTTGATGTGACTCATTTGATAAACTCGCTTTCCATTGATTGGTTTTCCTTCATTCTTTTGCTTATTTGGTTTTGGTTTCTGTGCTTTGGCTTACTTATTTTACGGATGTCTTGAGACGTTTCGTAACTTAAGTGCCAGTCACGTTCCGTACCCTGCGGGTCGTGACATATTCGATGAGGAAAGGGCCGACGATCCCTTTACCGGGAGTGACCCCTTTAGCAAAACTAGAAAAGCCTCAAAACACTCCATTTAAAATCACTCGATTCTACAACGATATCAAGTTCATTACGCAAAAGGTTTTCTTAAAAATCTGTCGTAGCCCTCCGTCATTTCAGATAAGTACTAGTTAGTATTCGTGCTACGTTTGTTGACTATGTTATGGCGTAGTGTGCGGTAGCTAATTAGTGCTTATCTGTATAAGCATATGATGCGATTGGATTAGGGTAGTCGTGTGACTTTGTTGACTATGTTAAGGGTCGTGCGGGTGGGTTTAATTCAATCGGGAAATGACGGGTTGAACTTGACTAGCACTTATGATTTGTTGACTATGTTAAGGTCATATAGCTGCTAGGGGTAAAATATTATTGGGAATTTCAAGTGTTGAAATTTGCAATGAGATTGCATACCTTCTATGAGATAGTTGGATCCCGATACCCGCTGCGAGTAAGAGTTACTCATGGGAGAGTTTTACACATAACAATTAGCCGATCAAGTAGGTGTCTAGAAAGGTGTTAACGGGGTTACGCATCTGGGAAAATGAGGTTTACTTTAATTAGGTTCGTGCGAAAGCACGGGAAACCTCCCTCAAAGTACCGACACTGGCCTAGCTGAAAGATTGGCGAACTTGTAGCATGTAATTAATCCCGGCTAGTCTTTACTTTTAGGGTTTGAAGGAAGATTTGATTAAAACAGTGGGAGACATCCTGATTAGATATATTAAATAACCAATCTAATCTTGCAAGAGCATACGCTGAGTGTTTTCTTCTCTCTCTCTCCAGGTAGCGACCATATCACGCCTTAATCAAGATAATAATACGGATGTATTGACCAAACCCGCTTATTATACTGAGCTGGGGAACGTTGGTCCCGCTCCAACTTATAATTGTTATAAGACAAAGCAGGAAATTGGGGAATACCAAATTTCCCGTGCTGCCCAAACGAAGAAAGTGCATGTTGATTCATCATCTTCGGGTGTGTTCATTACAGAGAACTGTTTCTCAGTATCCTTTACGTCCTGGGTATGAAATACCGGATCAGGATCCCGCATATGTAATCTGTTACATAAGCTACAGAAAGGTAGAGAACTGAGAACGGGTGATAAGTTTCATGAGACAGAAAAAGGTACGAGTGTTGCAGCCAAGTCTGTTGGTCACTATCACCCTGTATTACCAGAATACATTGATTCTGAACAAATGTTATTAGATACCGAACCTGATATACAACATCATATCAGTCTCTTTATTAGTAAAGAAAGGATATAATTTTGTATTGTTGGATAATGTTTTGAACATTTCCTATATCAAGAGTTGATCGGTTCAGGCACGTTATCTAAAAGCATTGACGTTCTAAATCAAACTACAGTTCTTAGTATACAGAACGCACACGAGAGGAAGAGTTCAGAAATGAACGAATCCTTCTTGAGGCATTGTAGACTAGGTCATATCATTGCGACCCGACTAGCTAAGTTACATTTAGATGCATATTTAAATCTGTTTGAATTTACATCTTGTGAAACTTGCCGGTCATGTCACAAAGATAAGATGACCATAGCTCTATTTATTGGAAACAGAGAAAGTGTTAGTGAACTCTTGGGATTGATACATGCTGATATATGAAAGTCTCCTGTCTACATATGCTAAGACCGGTTCTTTATACTTCATTACATTCTCTGATGATCTCTCAAGATTCAGACATATATTCCTGTTGAAACACAAGTCCGAACCTTTTGAGTTATTCACAGAATGTAAGTTAGAAGTAGAGAACCAAAATACAGGTAAAAGTATTATGTCCTTTGATGTGATCAAGGAGGAGAAAACTTGAGCACGGAGTTCCTGGACTATTCTAAAGGAGAATGAGATTCTCTCTCAGCATTACTCCTCCGTATACACCACAGCACGTCAGTGTATCGGGGCGGAGCAATAGCACCCTATGTGATATGGTGTGCTCTATGATGAGTACTACTGGGTTTCCTATCTCCTTTTGGGTGTTATGCGCTTGAGAAGCTATATACCTATTGAATATGGTTCAAATCAAATCATGCCTACCACTTCATATGTGATATGGAAAGGGAAGAGCCCATATCTTAAGTTTGTTAAGATTTGGGGGTTGTCCGGTCTATGTCTAAAAGCAAAATCCGGACAAGCTCGAGGCAAGGTCTGTTATGTAGAACTGGAAAGGTTCCAGCTATACAAACTGCAGTTGATGATTTGGTAGAACCAAAGAATTCAATAGTTTCCAACGAACCTCAGCCTCTCCGCCGATCTAGTAGGGTTCCTCACCCACCTGAGAGATACTTCGGTTTCTCTATGACAGTGGGAGCGAGGATTGCATCATGAGATGATGACCCAACTAGTTTCGAGCTGGCCATCAGGAGTGAGACACTGTAAGAATGGCTGGATGCTTATCGATCTGAGATGGAATCCTTATACACCAACAAAGTATGGACTTTGGTTGCTTTATCTGAAGGGTTAAATCCCCATCAGGAGCAAGTATATCTTGAGATTACTTGGTGTACATGGAAAAGTTGAGACTTTCAAATCTATGCTTAAGTCCATCCAGATCCTACTTGCCATGGCTATATACCATGACTACGATATCTGGCGGTTGGGTGTCATGACTGCTTTTCTAAATAATGTTTTAGAAAAGAGCGTCTATAAGTACACAGCCAGAGGGCTTCGTAGACAGTGGGAGCAGCGGAAATGTGTGCAAGATGTTTTATGTGATAAAACAGGCATCGCGGAGTTGGAACATCTGTTTTAATGTGGTAGTCAAAGAGTTTGACTTCATCAAAACGGTAGATGGACCTTGTATATACAAAAAGGTAGTAGAGAGTATGGTGGTGATCCTCGTAGAGTACATAGATGACATACTCTTGATA
The DNA here is from genome assembly GCA_030015575.1 of Agapanthus africanus. Classification (NCBI taxonomy): domain Eukaryota; kingdom Viridiplantae; phylum Streptophyta; class Magnoliopsida; order Asparagales; family Amaryllidaceae; genus Agapanthus; species Agapanthus africanus. Next base: position 65,178,211 of record JASDDO010000029.1, read on the forward strand.
GGGAAGGAGTTTCCTATGCTGCGCTCGGTCAATCTCCGCTTATCACAAGGATTCTCCATATAGGATCATAGTGATACCTCCTGAATCCTGGATTTTGGATCAATGAGATAGATCTAATTGGATGTTAGGATACTCACTAGTTGTAGTGAGATGGTATCAATCCAACCTGGGGAGAATCACTGGAAAGGTTCCAGGATGATAAGGACGATTGAATGTCAGTCGCAGGCATTGTCTTTACCCTCAGTGGAGGGACGGTATGTTGGAAGAGTTCCAAGCTAGATACCGTGACATACTAGACGATTAAAGGCAAGATACATCGTTACCAAGGATGCTACCAAAGAGGCAGTCTGGATATATATAGGTTCATGAGATGAACTTCGTTCCTACCAATGTGTGACAATGGAATTGTGGCTTATGCCAAGGAACTACCGTCCTATCAGAAATCCAGATATAATTCTTAGGCAGTATCACCTGATCATGGAGATGGTTGATCTCCAGGGGGATCGAGGTTAGGAGAGTAGACTCAGAGGACAACACGGCGGATCCACTCACAAAGGCTTTTTCCCAGAGAGAGACTATTATGGGATGGTTGAGTATGAGATACTTCAACCACTGTTATCAGATGGCCCTAGTGCAAGTGGGAGATTGTTAGTTATATGTATGCCCTAGAGGCCATTACTATACTTGAGATGTATATTGTACTGGATGCTTGGACATATATAGGGAGGACTTTCTTGCTCGACATGATAGTATGCTATCTGGTTACTCTTTACCTTAACGTGTACGCTGATTGTCTCTCTGTTACATGTTGCTAAAGCCCTTAGGATATGTACTTGACTGCCTGGACTATGATGCGGATCATACTAATGGGGACATGGTAGTCCATAAGTACATCCTTCAAGGTCCTTAGTCATGGGTGTATCGAGAAAGGGCATCGATGCACCAGAGTTGACTAGCGTATACGCATCTTGACCCATATGATGGGCGATGGATGATCCCATATCCATCGGTGTTTGACATCAAGGATGGTGTACGGGTGCTCAGTGGAGACTGGGTACACTGGACGGACTCGCCGAGAACTCCCAGATGGTATTATACCTTACGTCAGATGGCAGTTCTCTGGTGACACTGGTACAGCTTAGTCTGTTGACCCGAGATCGTCATAGAGTCTTGTGTGATTCCCACTGTGCTTTGATTTCCATCATACCACGTCCCAGAGGGCGTGCAAAAAGGTGGATTTTGGGTACAGTCCCGAATCACATGGAGGCAATGAGCGATAGGAGGGGATTCGTCTCTCCCGGTATAGGGAGTTGATGTTGCGGTGTGTTCGATTGGCTATAACCGGAAATCCCTGGCCATGGTTGCTAAGATTTACTGCTAAGTATTATCAGTAGTTTCTCAAACTGTTATAGACCTCATATCGACACGACTTATCGAGCTACTGGGGTCTGACGTTTACCACCCCTAGGCGAGATATGCGACATATCAGATGACGAGACCGGACTGTACGGGAGTGTTACTGATTGGATTCGTAGGAGAACTAACGGGCTTGCTTGTTGATCTTCTGATCGCTCAATACCCGGGTGGCCGTTATGTTTAGCAGACCGCTTGCGGCTTGTGGGTGCTTGATATGATCATCACCTACTGCCGGCATATTGACGAGTCTTTAGAGTCCTACACAGGTGTTTCCTGGCTCAAGCGAAACGGAGTAGGAGCACATATGTGATATGTGCGAGACCGAGATTGATACAATATGAGATACTGTATTCTATTCTCTCGATTTGTGACATTGATCGGTTGTATGCGATATAGCCGGGTTATCGGATCAAGTGTTGATTCGATAAGTTGTTACTATTGATATTAGTCGGTTATAGCTGGATTATTAAATCAGGAGTTGATTTAATAATTTAATGTATAATTATATATTTGATATATTACATTACATTAACTAGTATTAGCTCACGTAAGATTTATTTTCTCACTTGATTGTGCATAAGTGTATATGTGATATATATTTGTGTACATATGATTGTGTCATGCTTGATGATACATCAAAGATGGGTGTATGAGACTTATACCAAGATTAGGGTAAAGATTAGGGTTTTGTTTATATCTTGAGAATAACAAAAGAGAAAGACTTTGTCAAAGTTCTCAAGCTTTCATGAAGCTTGTGGAAACATTGACAAAGTCAACTCTTTTGTCACTCTTTAAGAAATTAAGTTAACCCAACACTTAACCATATACCTTAGTCAATTCTCTACATGAGTTAAGCATGATAGCTTAACTCACCTATGGTTACATTATTGAGAGGATAATAATTCATATGATATTATTATTCTTTCTTCTTCTTCTTCTTCTTCTTCTTCTTCTTCATCAAGCTCCATGAAAAGCTTACTAGCTCCAATGGTGCCATGAGAAAAAGTGTGAGAAAATCAATTCTAAAGTGATCCCACTTCCTACTTCTTCATCCTCTACCACTTGCTATGTAGTAGAGTGTATTCTCTTCACAAAGTACATGACCTAGTGGAGGAATAGCTTGAGTTAGTGTCTCCCCGACGTAGATCATCTTCGGCCTCGAAGTCATCGTAGAAAGCACGTTCGTTCTTCTTGCGGAGCTTATCTAGAGTTCGGAGTTCATGATCGCAACGAAGGGGACATCTACACGGAGCTTAAGAAGTGAAGGACTGGATCTACAAAGGTTGTAATCACTCTCACTTAGTGTTAAAGTGTTTAACATGCATGTTTTTGCCTAAACCCTAGTTTAAAGATCCGGCTTTGGGTTGTTCGGCATGGCTAAAATTTTAATCGGGCTGTGTTGATGCTTCATAGACCCTTGTGCACGTGCCTAGCAACCCTACATTTTCTGCAGGTTTCTTTGCAAAAATTCGCAGCGCCGCAAAAAGCAAAAAATTGTGCGTGTTTGATCCTGGTTGTTTGCATTATTAATACGGAATTTAAGGGGCACGGCCAAATTCAGATTAGGTGGGGAGTTCATTACCCTTCCTAAGTCCCGAAAATCACAAAATTGCATCCGCATTACCCTCATTAACTAAAAGAAATCTAAACTTGACTCTAAGGACCGTCGCGCTCACTAAGGACAGAAGAAGGCCATGGGTAATCTATTGCTTATCAGCGTTTCTTTTGTGGTGTCTAAGGCAAGTGTGTCTAAGGCAAGTGGTTACTTAATTAGGACCACTACTTACGAAGTGGAGAACCTCCCACTTACCTGGCACTTACCTGGTGTAGCGTTTTGAAAATCGTTTCGGTGAAATTTCGGAAAATCGGTAAAATAAGGGGGTTTTCTGTAAAAAGTCAAAATGCAAATATCTTATTATAAAACTTAAATATACATATTCTAGCTATGTAATTGCTAGTATTTGGTGTTTATTGAGCCACTGGTGAAATTTCAAATTTTCTGAACAAAATTTATTTTATTATTATTTTAAGCCGTCACTAATACATTTAATTAGGGAAAATTATAAATTGGAATGAGTTGAAACAAATTTTGTGCATCATGACACATTAAATAAAATTTTATTATGTGGTTTTTGAAATGAAATCGTTTGCCAAAACGGTTTAGAAAATATCGAAGAAAAAGGCTTTTTCCGGTGAATTTAGTGTTAATGGAAATTGGGGTATATCATTTATTATTTTTTCCTCACCCACACAAACCCAATTTCCCCTCCTTGGCTGAGCCCATGGTAGCCCATTACCCAAGTTCCCACAAAAAAAAATGAGAGAAGCAAAACAAATGAAAAGAAAAGGGAAATGAAAAGAAATAGATAAATGAGTATGGACTTTTGACTTTTGTGTTGACTTGAACCTTCCCCACTTGACTTTTTCCCACCTCACACACACCCCACACTTCCCCCACCTGCACTTAACCGAGCCCCCCCCTTCTTCAGCCCTACCTCATTTCTTCTTCTCTTTTCTCTTCAAAATTCCATCAAAAATCATCAAAAATGCCTCAAAAATTCCACAAAATCAAAATCGAATCCCTACCCATTTATACTTGACCATTCTAGTATGGATCTTGGTGAAGGGAAGCATGTTTGGGAGGCTGGATTTGTGCTAGATCTCAAGATGATTGTGGGGTAAATTCTTAACCTTATGGCTAATTGTTGTTTGAATACTTTAAATCAAGCATAATTAGTTAATAGTTTGGGATTAATTGAATGTTTTGAAAAATCTAGTAAGAGTTGTGATTTCAATTAGGGTTTTTATTATATCATTAGGGATGCAATGTTTAGTTTAACATCTTAATGAATGTAAAACCTAATCTAGTTGCTAGTTGCAATTTGTTAATTTAAAATTTGCAATAAATAAGCTTTTTATGCAAACTAGGTTTTTATGAAATGCATATATAGGTGAGATTAAATTATGGTTAGGGTTTTTATCACATTATTAACATCTTAATTTGTTGTTCAGCAACTTAGATCTTGCAAATCCAACCTAAATTGTTGTTTGTGCATTTTACTATAAAATTGTTAAAATTTAGGTATTTTGTAAACTAGAATTTTAGGGTTTTTGGAATTTAACGAGATTAAATTATGGGAATTCTTTTTATGACTTATTTAAGATATTTAGTGAATATTGTGGCCGCTAGTTTCGTTTATACATCGAGTTTTGTACTAAAACGGTGATTTGTGCTTGCTAGATTTTCGGAAAAATGACTTTTTAAGTGAAATTGGGGTTTTTGTGAATTTTAAGCTATTTTATATTATAATTAGTGCTTGTAACTGTACAAATGAGTGTGTTGGGAGTTTTCTCGATGGTTTGGCGTTTGTACGCCGACGTCGAGGGTTTTTGGGTCGATTTGTGAAAGCAACCATAGGTTTTGACCTATGTGGGATTCGTGAGTCGTTTTGGTCATGAGTCGGATTTTAATGCGATACGATGCGTTATGATATGTAGGTACCCCATGTGGACTTCGTGACGACAAGCAAGCGCGTGACGACGTCGGCACCAGCGAGCGAGGACCAGGTGAGTAGATTTATTTCTACGGGGAGAAGTCGGGTGGATGGCGTATAGCACCCCCGCAGTCCGTGGTGGTGTATACGGATGCGTATACATACCAACAATTATTATATGTTATTTAGGATTAATAACGATGTTTAGGATGGATATTGGTGTGTTGGATTATTTTAGTGTTGCGAACCCTAGGGTGGTGTTGCACTACACATACACACATACTGTTGGAGATAGTGCCCTCAGAGTCAATTATTGGATCACAGGCACGTGATTGCAATGATTGAGGGAGGACCTATCCCAGTAAGACAGTCTTACTCAAGATGATAATATGCTATCTGGTTTACCTTTATCATCGTGTACTGCTTTAGGTGATCTTACGAGTCGCTATTGCACGTTGATAGAGCCCCTAGGATTCTTGCTTGACTACCAGCAGTATGAGGGCGATCATATAAGTGAGAGCTGGAGTCTATAAGCACATCCTTAAAAGGTCTCTAGTCGTGGGAGTTTCGAGACAGGGCATCGATTCTCCAGAGTAGACTAGTGTATACAGTCGAGACCCTGACGAGGGGCGGTGGCCGATCTCACAAGCCACTGGTGTCAGTTGGTTCACCTAAGATGTATACAGGTGCTCATTGGGTTATGAGTACACCGGACAGGACACGCCGGGAACCTGCTAGTTGGGATTATACCAGACGTCAGATAGCAGTTCCCTAGTGACATGTGTACAGGTTAGTTCATCGACCTGAGATCGTCATTTGTCTCGTGTGAGTTCCCACTGTGCTTTGATTACTACCCTACCACGGCTCAAAGGAGTCGTGCAAACAGGTTTTAGTTGGGTACAGTTTCGAGCCACATGGAGGCAGTGAGCGGATCTGCAGGGGTTCGTCTCTCCCGGTATTGGGGGTGAGGTCACGCTGTGTCTAGGAGATCCAGAACATGAAAAGTCCTTGGCCAAGGCAGGAGATTTGATGGTAGGTATTCCAGTAGTATCTCAGGGTGTTCTGGGCTACACTCCGACACGACTTGTACCGCTATTGGGGGTCTGACTTTTACCAACCCCCTAAGCCCGCCATGCGATGCTTATAGACGAACGGACCGGACTGTACGGATATTGTCACTGACAGGCTCAGTAGGGTGTCAGGATAAGTTCGCTCATCGACGTCCCTTTTGGTCAATAGCTGGTGGCCCGTCACGTATGGCTAATACCTCTGACGTGCTAGTGGTTAAATCCACAGCCATAGTATTGACGAGTCTTTAGAGTCCACCACATACACAGTTACTCAAGTTTCGGGCGAAATGCTGTAGAGGCCGTATGGAGATATGGCAGGGTTCGATCAGATACGTGCGGTATTGCACGGATCGTGATCGGACGGATTTTACTAGCCGGCTTTGGCTTAAGCCGGATCCTAGTATTAGATAGTGTAGATTTTGTCTCGTTGCATTTGTATTCAGTGGGAATACAAATGCGGGCATGTATATGCAGTAGTGGGGTTTTCCTGTAATTTATTTCGGGATCAGTTTTCTGGAGTTTCCAGTTTGCATTCCGTTCCGGTCGGTTTTCCTTTGTTGCTTCGCGGCCGGACTTTTCCGATGGAGGGACTAATTTGCAATTGTGCAAATTAGTTTTTGTGGAGGGGGTCCTTTGTAAATGTGTGGCTTCATGATGAGATTCTTTATTAGTCATTTCCTTTGCTTTTTGAGATTAGAAAAGATTTGAGGTTGATATGATATTGTTATCATGGTCTTTGGATGTGGTCACCCATTCTCTTTTCCTACACTCACCTTCCTTCTTGTGTTGGTTTTATTCCCTCCACCATTTTGAGATATGAGGGGGGCCGGCCACTTTTGGAGAGAGAGAGAGAGGTTTTCATTTTTGATGAGGGAAATTAGATCATCTCATTTGGATGCTCCAAAAATCATAAACCCCTCTCCAAAGTTCTTTGATTCTTCCATCAACTAATAGCAAATTCACAAACCCCATGAGGCAAAGTGAATCTATACTACAACCTACAGTACCCTTGGACGTGTCGGCTAGCCAACTTCATGCCCGAGTTGCCTCGGTCCAGAGGTGGGAGCCCGTAAAAGAATCCGGCTACGTGGTGCCCTTTTCCGACGAGGAGGTGACGGACGGAGACTCCGCGGGAGATCAGAGAGGAGGCGAAGACCGAAGGACACGGATCGCTTGGTATAACTCTCTTCCCATCTCTTGTTAGCTAGTATAGGTTAATGGTTACGATCCGGGTTTTATTGTCCGCGGTAGCGCCAGTTTAAAAGTTAAGAAAAATTTTGATTCCGCATTTTGGCCTCGAGTAGTAGGCCGGGGCGCTGCCGTGGCGCAACATGGTATCAGAGCCACGCCATTAACCTTGCCTAGCTTGTTCTAGTGTGTTTACATGTTCGATCGAATGGATTTTCCGAAAACCCATTTTCATTTGCACGGAATTTTTTTGGCTCCAAAAATTTTTCAGTACATTGCAGTGACATGTGCAGGGAATTCTAAGCATTCTGTGAAAATTTGGTAGCGTGATCTTACTATTCCACCACGGAACCGTGGCCAAACCCACGTATTTGCGGCGGTTCCACGGCCATTTTTACTATTCATTGGACCAAATTTTTGCAGTGAGCTCCTGGGTTGAAATTAGGGTTTTTGGAATATTCTTTTTGGGCCTAGACTCTCTTTAAGTGCTACAGTAATGCTTGGGGCCCACTTCGATAAATTTGATCGATCGAAAAGTTTAAACACATTAGTTCACAGTATTTACATTATATCTGCGACCGTGAATGTCACTTGATCGGTAAATCCTGTCTAACTGCTATAGCCCGGTTAGACGGATTTGCGAACGTGACATTCACGTTGATGTTCTGTGTTGTGCTGTGTTGTTGCGGATCGGTCGTGGGGATATCCTGGTTGAAGTGGTAGTACAGTTTTGTTTTATATGTACATTTGATATTGCGGGGCGAGCGTCCGACATGTGGACTGCCGTCACTGCCTGTTTGTATTATTCTTTTGGGGCACGACCAGGTTGCGGTCGATGTACCCGTTGTATGTATATTTTACTTTCTGTACTAGGTTTACCCCGCGGAGGGGTGCACGGACAGCCGGGTTCTAGAGGGCAACGAGCTCGCATCTCATGGCATTGAGACGGAGGGGGCTTTACTCCAGAATTGGCGGGCTGTTCGCCGCACTCGTAGGGGGTACAGGTTGGCCCAAGGAGGGGTGCCCAAGTTACCGGATTCCATGAACTGCTGGGTGGTCCATTCACGTTGCTGAAGGGGGCTGCCTCGCTTCAGGTTTTGGCGGGTGACTTGCCGCGCCCGTAGGGGTCTAGGATTTTCATTGCACAGGCTATCCACACGACCAGGGGAACGTCGGGTTTTCAGCAGCGGCTCTGTGAAACCCGGGGCTTCCAGATGTCTGTATTGTTCTGTGATGCTGTACATTTCTATGATGTTGTATTTTATCACGCCTTGAGCGAAAATTATATATTATATATATACTAGTAGATGTTGTATATGTTTTTCATCCGCACTAGTCCAGTCCCCGCTCTGTCATTAGTTAAGTAACCTAACGGGTGATGACGGGACCCAGTGGCGAATGCCGATGGCATATACGTACGTCATTATTTTCGTTCTTTATTGGTGTGATCAATTGATGGGACTGCGTTGATTCGGATCAATGCAAGATAAACAAACCTATTCTGATGTTGTTGGAACATTTTTTCAAAAGCTGTTATTGCAAGGGCGTTCTCTTTTGTTTTGCATCGTGGTATTCAGTTGGAATATCCTGCTCCTCAGTCGACGAGGCAAGGGCCGAGATCCCTTCACCGGGAGTGACCCCTTGGACAAAAGTTTGCGTCAGGGCAATAACTTCACTATAGCCGATTACTTTTTCTTTGCATCGTGATATTCAATTGGAATATCCTGCACCTCATTCTACGGGGAAAGAGCCGAGATCCCTTCACCGGGAGTGACCTCTTTAGCAAAGGTTTTCGTCACTATATTTTTCTAAAAAGCTATGCAGTTCCTTCAACGATATCAAGTTCATTACGTTAAAAGTTTTTCGCCAAAAACTAGACGTAGCCCTCCGTCATTTCTTACAAGTATTACTTAGTATTCGTGCTGCGTTTGTTGACTGTGTCAAGGCGTAGTGTGCGGTAGCTAAGTAGTGTTTGTTTGTAGCATATTAATGGGATTGGTTAGGACAGTCGTGCGGCCTTGTTGACTGTGTCAAGGGCTCGTACGAGTGGGTTTAATGCAATCCAGGATAATGACGGGTTGAACTTGACTAGGACTCTTTGATTTGTTGACTGTGTCAAGGTCACTTGGGTCCCAGGGGTAAAAATCACATCGGGAGTTTCTAAAGAATCTGAAACTTGCCAGGCATTCGTATACCTTCTGGAGTGTGGTGACGTGAGTGGATTCCATCACGTTATCATACGATGATAGTTGGATCCCGATTCCCACTGATGAGTTGGTTTATTCCCCGGGTGATCCCGACTAATTCTTCTTTCAGGTTTGGGGAAGAATTTGAGGTTATAGTGGGAGGTTTCCGGATTAGATAAAGTGATAACCATTCTGATCTAGGTTAGAGTGCATGCTAAGTGTTTCTTTTCTCTCTCTCTTTGGCAGCGACCATTGACCCGACCCTAGACTATGACTTAGTGACCAAGTTAACCGAACCTTCTTATAAGACTGGCTTTTGGATTGTCTGAGTTGCAAACCTCATTGCCACTCCTAATTTTACCCTTTTCTCCAGGACACCCCGTATTAATACGAACGTCCACTTCCATTGGACAAAACCATCGTATGGTTATATACGAACTCGAAGGAATTCGAGGATGGTTTCCGGTTCTGGAGAAAACGAATAGGTCTATTCAGTTGTCTTTTCCTTTCACCTTCTCTCATTGCGAGTACTCCTTGACTTAGGAGATAGTACACCTATTACGCAAATTGGATAGTCTTCTTCCAAACCTTAGGCTTGTGCCGAACGGTGGGGAATGAAGAAAAACAATTAGCCTAAACGGTGTACAGAAGGTATTAAGTAAAGACAAAGCAAGGGATTAGTAAGAGGGCAAAGTAAATTGCGACTGCTATTCACGATCAAACCAAGTATTTCTTCGTCAATCCTAAATCACCTTTGTATTTCTCCAGGACACTCCGTATCACTATGAAGATCCCAAGTTTATTGGATAATCCATCGTATGGTTATATACGAACTCGAAAGGAACTTGTTCCAGTTCGGGGATGGATCCTGGTTCAGGAGAAATAAGAATAAGGTTTATTCGGTTGTCTTTTATCTTCACCTTCTCTCGCATTGCGAGTGTTTCTAGGATTAGGACAGTACACCCATTATGCTTATTGGATAGTCTTCTTCCAAACCATAGGCTGGTGCCGAACGGTAGGGAAGGAAGAAAACCATTTGGCCTAAAGGGGTATGCAGAAGGTAATGACTAAAGACATAAAAAGGGATTTGGAGAAATGGCAAAGAATTATACGGTTATAGTTGTGAATGTGGATAATGAAAGAGGCATTACTAGGAATACCAGGATACCCCATCGAAACATTTCAATGTTTCAGTTTCTCTGTGTACTGTTAATTGAAAACTGATTTCCCAATTAGACACTTGCTCCAGGGTATGTATTTACCAGGTATGATTCTCACATCTGTATGGTTTTACAGATGATGAGTGGGAGTAAGTTATTGGGAATTAGTTGATCATCCTCATTATATCAGGATTCGTTGTAATTGGTGATATTTGAGGAAGTCACCTGGGTTTTTTGCCGAACGGCAAATATTTGGTTTTGAATATCCGTTGTTATGCACCAATTTCAAATTGATATATCTGTACTTCTATTTTTTATAGAGTGAGATGTACCTTTTTGAAATTATGTCGATGACATTTACCTATATCAGTGGATGGTTAGGTAAAGAGCATTAAACAGCGGTGTAATTCTTCTTAACCATAAGTACAGTTTTCAACCTACGACACACAGTGAATGAGTTACTAGACTCAGGGGACTTATACAGAGTATTGTATATTGTCCAGTGTCCATTAGGACAGAGGGGTTGGTCCTCGTACTTATGGCTTCTCTAGTTCTTAGACAGGTGTTTCGTAAAAACACAGGGTCTGAGTTTTGAGAAGTTATTGGTATATGAATAAAGTAGAGAACCAGGTATTGCAAGTATCGGGATTCTTCAAGGTGATCGAAGATGTAGACACTTGTGAATGGTATTCAGTTGATAGTAATGATTAAGAGAACTAGCTTCTCTTTCAGGTTACTCATAATTGGAAGTACTCCTAAGTTGAGTAATGCTGATCGGCCTCATTCCATTTAGTTGACATGCACTGGTGACAGCTGCATGATTTGAATCTGGTTCAATTAAATCAGTGCCTCTGTTTCTGTATTGGATATAGAACAGTTCATATCTTAACGATGTTAAGGTACGGGGAGTTGTCCGGCTTATGCTTAAAACCAGACTCCGGATAACTCAAGGCACGTTTCTGTAATGGATGTTTGTGGGTTGACCCGGGCTATGACGATGGTTGACTTTCTACCAACTGGAAGATCAATAGTGATATTGTTCTTAACTCGCCACAGTTTTAATTAAAAATAGAGTTTTTTTTAAGAAAACAGTAGTGAGAGTATGGTAGAACTGGAAATGATTCCAGAACCGCAAACGATTACTGAAGATTTGATAAAAACTTAAAGATTCAATCTGGTTTGACATTCCATTGGCCACTCCGCAGATATGGTGGGTAACCTCAGGCACCCGAGAGGTACTTTGGTAGCCTCAAGGACGGTGACAGGGAGGTTCTTGTTTACCCAGACTTGCCATTGCTGTTGTTCCAGACTGTGAGACCCGGCAGGAGGATGAGTATAGCGTCGTTCTAAACTAGCTTTAGAAGTGCACGTTTGTATGACTCTGCCAGAGGGTTGTCGTAGTCAGTGGGAGCAGCGGAAGCATTGGTGGACAAGTGGCTTATGTCTATTTATAGACTAAAGCAGATATAGCGGAGATAGATCATCTATTTCTGATGTAACAGTCATAGGTTTGACTTCATCAGAATAGGGGATGGATCTGTTGAGAAGGTAGTAGGGTGTGATGTCCTGGTATTTGGATGACATACACAGAGTAGGAAGTGATATTCCTATACTACGATCGGTTATTCTTTGGTCGTCACACAGTGGTTTCTTCACATAGGACTTGGATATTATATCAGACATTCTGGTTACTAGATCTATGTTTTTAGATCTAGATTTGGGTGGTTTCCCAATCTGGGTACTTTGACCGCATTCTTAGAGTATTTAGAATGGACGACTCCTGGCATGGTGATGTACCTGCAGGTGATGGAGTCACCCTCTCTAAAGGTGTCTTACAGACTAAAAGGGAGAGGGATGTGCATGATTGGCAGATTACTTGCTTAGGCAATTAAGTCAATCATGAGATGTCAAGTACCATACCAGATGTTCTTGCAATAGGTGCAATAAGTTGATATTGATCCAATCCTGGAGAAATGATCGGAAGCAGTTTTAGAACATAAGTGGATGTTCTAGGGAAATGATAACGGCGGCCTCCTTTGGGAGACAGTTATCATTCCAGGCTTCCAAGGTGACCTGGATGGCAGAGTGGCTGTCAGAGTTATAGTTTTCCCTCTGAAGAAAGGCAGTATTTTGGACAGATGGTCCAGGTGGATACTGAGGGAAGGCATGGCACAGGATACTGATTAAGTTCAGTTGACGATACAGTCTAAGAAGTTTGGATTTGGAGTTCATTTATGAGCTAGGTCCCATCAGACATCCAGACATTCTAAGACAGTTATTGCTTATTTCGGGAGATGGCTTTCTCCGCGAACTTGAGATAAAGAGAGACATAGAAAGAAACACCAGAGCGGATCCACTCACTGAGGCTATTCCTCGAACGCAATAGTTTCGCAAACGAGCTTTGTGAGACTGACTAGTAGAGAAGTTGGGTGTTCGGTATCACACGGGCTGTGAGTATGCGACATCGCAATAATTAGCCTTGAGTGCAAGTGGGAGATTGTTGGAGATAGTGCCCTCAGAGTCAATTATTGGATCACAGGCACGTGATTGCAATGATTGAGGGAGGACCTATCCCAGTAGGACAGTCTTACTCAAGATGATAGTATGCTATCTGGTTTACCTTTATCATCGTGTACTGCTTTAGGTGACCTTACGAGTCGCTATTGCACGTTGATAGAGCCCCTAGGATTCTTGCTTGACTACCAGCAGTATGAGGGCGATCATATAAGTGAGAGCTGGAGTCTATAAGCACATCCTTAAAAGGTCCCTAGTCGTGGGAGTTTCGAGACAGGGCATCGATTCTCCAGAGTAGACTAGTGTATACAGTCGAGACCCCGACGAGGGGCGGTGGCCGGTCTCACAAGCCACTGGTGTCAGTTGGTTCACCTAAGATGTATACAGGTGCTCATTGGGTTATGAGTACACCATACAGGACTCGCCGGGAACCTGCTAGTTGGGATTATACCAGACGTCAGATAGCAGTTCCCTAGCGACATGTGTACAGGTTAGTTCATCGACCTGAGATCGTCATTTGTCTCGTGTGAGTTCCCACTGTGCTTTGATTACTACCCTACCACGGCTCAAAGGAGTCGTGCAAACAGGTTTTAGTTGGGTACAGTCCCGAGCCACATTGAGGCAGTAAGCAGATCTGCAGGGGTTCGTCTCTCCCGGTATTGGGGGTGAGGTCGCGCTGTGTCTAGGAGAGCCAGAACATGAAAAGTCCTTGGCCAAGGCAGGAGATTTGCTGGTAGGTATTCCAGTAGTATCTCAGGGTGTTCTGGGCTACATTCCGACACGACTTGTACCGCTATTGGGGGTCTGACTTTTACCAACCCCTTAGGCCCGCCATGCGATGCCCATAGACGAACGGACCGGACTGTACGGATATTGTCACTGACAGGCTCAGTAGGGTGTCAGGATGAGTTCGCTCATCGACGTCCCTTTTGGTCAATAGCTGGTGGCCCGTCACGTATGGCTAATACCTCTGACGTGCTAGTGGTTAAATCCACAGCCATAGTATTGACGAGTTTTTAGAGTCCACCACACACACAGTTACTCAAGTTTCGGGCGAAACGCTGTAGAGGCCGTATGGAGATATGGCAGGGTTCGATCAGATACGTGCGGTATTGCACGGATCGTGATCGGACTGATTTTACTAGCCGGCTTTGGCTTAAACCGGATCCTAGTATTAGATAGTGTAGATTTTTTCTCGTTGCATTTGTATTCAATGGGAATACAAATGCGGGCATGTATATGCAGTAGTGGGGTTTTCCTGTAATTTATTACGGGATCAGTTTTCTGGAGTTGCCAGTTTGCATTCCGTTCCGGCCGGTTTTCCTTTGTTGCTTCGCGGCCGGACTTTTCTGATGGAGGGACAAATTTGCAATTGTGCAAATTAGTTTTTGTGGATGGGGTCCTTTGTAAATGTGTGGCTTCATGATGAGATTCTTTATTAGTCATTTCCTTTGCTTTTTGAGATTAGAAAGGATTTGAGGTTGATATGATATTGTTATCATGGTCTTTGGATGTGGTCACCCATTCTCTTTTCCTACACTCACCTTCCTTCTTGTGTTGGTTTTATTCCCTCCACCATTTTGAGATATGAGGGGGGCCGGCCACTTTTGGAGAGAGGGAGAGAGAGGTTTTCATTTTTGATGAGGGAAATTAGACCATCTCATTTGGATGCTCCAAAAATCATAAACCCCTCTCCAAAGTTCTTTGATTCTTCCATCAACTAATGGCAAATTCACAAACCCCATGAGGCAAAGTGAATCTATACTACAACCTACAGTACCCTTGGATGCGTCGGCTAGCCAACTTCGCGCCCGAGTTGCCTCGGTCCAGAGGTGGGAGCCCGTAAAAGAATCCGGCTATGTGGTGCCCTTTTCCGACGAGGCGGTGACGGACGGAGACTCCGCGGGAGATCGGACTGGAGGCGAAGACCGAAGGACACGGATCGCTTGGTATAACTCTCTTCCCATCTCTTGTTAGCTAGTATAGGTTAATGGTTACGATCCGGGTTTTATTGTCCACGGTAGCGCCAGTTTAAAAGTTAAGAAAAATTTTGATTCCGCATTTTGGCCTCGAGTAGTAGGCCGGGGCGCTGCCGTGGCGCAACACATACATACTTGCATACATTCCTATTTATATGTGCTCATGGGATTCTTTATAGTTATGTGTTCACATAGGTATGGGACTATGTGTTCACATACGGAGTTGAGGATGATACTTGGAATTGAGCTGAGTCGATGAGATTTGTTTTGTGGTTGTGATATCGGTGATATGGCAGGATTCGTACTTGAGGTACGTCCTGGTGTTATAGCGGATCTTGGGGCGGCAATACTGGTGAATAGTGTTATAAATAAAATGGTCGGCATATGATCGTGATATGAGGCATGATATGCCAGGATATTGATATTAGGCCGTATCGGGCGATGTATCCCCCTTGATGATGATATATGCTGACGATATCGGTTTGTACGAGATTGTCGATCAGTAGTCAGATCATGAGTATATTGAGCATATTAGTATTGTACTTGACATAGGTCAGTACCCTAGACTATGATCTTGGATAAAGAGGATACCAGAGGAATAGTGTGAGGAATATGATATTGACCCGTACCCAGATTTGGGGATGCCGTACGACGGATTTACGTACGAGCTATATCTTGATGATTGATCCGCACTCTTGACTTGGGATGTCTGATTATAGATATGGTATCGGATATGATATTATTGAGGCGGGATCACCGACTAATATATATACAGGTATGTATATGTATCGACTCAGATGTTAGGCGGTTTCCTTACCTGTAGTCTAGCTTGTAGCTTAGCCCTTTAGTTTAGTTAGTTGTTAGATTCGATTCGGTTCCTACCTATTTCAAAGCTTACGAATCGTGCGTATTATAAAAGACAAGTCAAGGGATTCTACAGATATTTCAAAAAAACGTATCTTTTCTTAAAAACACCGTAGCCCCTATTTTCAAAACCCCACGATTCGTGTTATTTCAAAAGGCACCATTGTAGGACTTATATTAGGTTAATGCAGATTAGTTATCGTTGCGTCTAGTATTCAGCTCCCGATCATTATTGTTGTTCGTCCGCATCACATGCTTATATTATGCTTCATATTCTACTGTTGATATCTTGTGGCTAGGACACCAGCACCATTACCGATGATGCGTATGTACCACGTACACTTACTTGCCGGCTCATACACATCTTCATCGGTAATTGCCATGTCACGTACACCTTAGAAAATATTATTGCTTGACATAGCCTGTTAGCTAATAGTTTAGACATGATATTAGTGTACTTGCCTTATATGTTAGTTTAGACATTGTAGTTATTACCTGCTACTTCATGCATACTGTTATTCATTGTTATGCCGCATTCATGGATTCTCATGCATATATTCACTTCTTACGTGCTATTGAGGTTTTGGATTCGGATTTCCATGAGATTTTCTGGATTTGGGGAAAACCGCAAAACATATACAAACTTCTTCTTTCTCTTTTTAAATGAAAAGCACGGTTTTTCCCATGATGTATGAGTCGTCCACCATGAGTTTGCTGATGGATTTCGAGACCCGATTCGAGGAGTTGGATGAACCGTTTCGGGTATATGGTAGACCCGGTAAGGTACCCTAGGGCAAGAAGCTCATGGTGATGACGATGAGCCTAGCAGGAGGAGACTACCTACCGGTGATTTTACCCGACGCGTCGGATATCCAGAGGATACCGTCGTGGTCTTGAGATGGATGGTAGGGGACGGTCTAGACTGACGGCGCCCTACATATTGAGATTGAGACATTGAGATTTCGAGATATTGAGGTACTGAGATTTGATGATACAGGCCAGTCCGGATAGCCAGAGCCTGAGGTTTTGAGACATTGAGATTTATGTTTTGTGTCAATGGTAGACACTGTTAGTTATATGTATGCCCTAGAGGCCATTACTGTACATAGGATGTATATTGTAGTGGATGCTGGGACATATATAGGGAGGACTTTCTTGCTCGACATGATAGTATGCTATCTGGTTAATCTTTACCTTAACGTGTACACTGCTTGTCTCTCTGTTACATGTTGGTAAAGCCCTTAGGATCTGTACTTGACTACCTGGACTATGATGCGGATCATACTAGTGGGGACATGGTAGTCCATAAGTACATCCTTCAAAGTCCCTAGTCGTGGGTATATCGAGACGGGGCATCGATATACCAGAGTAGACTAGCGTGTACCTTCTCGACCCATACAGATGGCCGATGGATTATCCCATATCCATTGGTGTTTGACATCAGAGATGATATACGGGTGCTCAGTAGAGACTGGGTACACTGGACGGACTCGCCGAGAACTCCCAGATGGTATTATACCTCACGTCAGATGGCAGTTCTCTGGTGACACTGGTACAGAGTAGTCTGTTGACCCGAGATCGTCATAGAGTCTTGTGTGGTTCCCACTGTGCTTTGATTTCCATCTTACCACGTCCAAGAGGGCGTGCAAAACGGTGGTTTTTGGGTACAGTCCCAAGTCACATGGAGGCAATGAGCGATAGGAGGGGATTCGTCTCTCCCGGTATAAGGAGTTGATGTTGCGCTGTGTTCGATTGGCTATAACAGGAAATCCCTGGCCAGGGTTACTGAGATTTAATGGTAAGTGTTACCAGTAGTTTCTCGAATAGTTATAGACCTCATATCGACACGACTTATCAAGCTATTGGGGTCTGACGTTTACCACCCCTGGGCGAGATATGCGACATATCAGACGATCAGACCGGACTGTACGGTAGTGTTACTGGTTGGATTCATTGGAGTGTGAGCGGGCTTGCTCGTCGATCTTCAGATCGCTCAATACCCGGGTGGCCGTTACGTTTAGCAGACCGCTTGCGGCTTGTGGGTGTTTGATATGATCATCATCTGCTGCCGGCGTATTGACGAGTCTTTAGAGTCCTACACAGAGGTTTCCTGGCTCAAGCGAAACGAAATAGGAGCGCATATAAGATATGTGCGGGACCGAGAATAATACGTGTATGTGATACCGTATTCCATTCTCGCGATGAATGTGTCGAATGGTTGTATGCGATATAACCTAGTTATCGAATCAAGGATTGATTCGATAAGCCGATACATTGTATACTAGTCGGTTGTGTGCGACATGACCGGATCATTGAATCAAGTGTTGTTTTAATTATTTAATGCATAATTATATATTTGATATATTACTTTGCATTAACTAGTATCAGTTCACTTTAAATGGATTTTCTCACTCGGGTGTGCGCATTGCATATGCGATATGATTTTGTGCACTTGATTGTATCATGTTTGATGATACATATCTTTTTTGTTAAGTGTAATGAATTTAACCTAGGTTAAGTAAATGATTAGGGTTTTCTTTTATTCATTCATTTATCTTTTCATTTGCATTTAAAAGATAAATGAGAAAAGGAAAAGAAGTGAAAAATGGTGGCTAGTTTTGTTTTCAACATGAAGCTTCATGAAGCTTTCATTAAGTCACCATTTTTGTCTCATCTCCTTAACCCTAGCCATTCTTTAACCTTGGTCAATTCTCTACACCTAACCATGGTTTGCTTATGATAAGAATGTATTTTCTTTTCTATTTTAAATAATTCTCATCATAACAATTTCCTTCTTCTTCTTCATCTTCTTCATTTCTTCAAGTGAAGAAAGCTTGCCTCCATCAATGGCAAGTGATGAAAAAGAGTGAGAAATCCAAATCTAAAGTCTACCCACTTCCTATTTCTTCATCCTCTACCTCTTGCCAAGTAGTAGAGTGTGTTTTCTTCACAAGTTTCTTGACTTGGTGAAGTCGGAGCTTGATTTAGCGATGCCTCGACGTAGATCATCTTCGGCATGGACATCGACGACCTAGCTCGCTTATTCTCCGCTGAAGTCGACGCTAGAGCCCGGATTCTTTTTGGACAGCGGAGAGGACTTCGTTGCGGAGCTATGGAGGTGGAGCACCGGATCTACAAAGGTTGTATTTCCGTTTAAACTTTAGTTAAGCTGTTAACTAGTTTCATTTTCGCCAAGAATTCTAGCCGACGATCCGTAGTCGGGTTTCTCGGCACCTACATTATTTGAAATTGGCATGGTTGATGCCTTGTGAGACCTCATTAGGGTGCCTAGGAACCCTACAGTGGTATCAGAGCCTAGCTAGAGCCTTAGGCGAAGTCTAGACGCAATTTGAAGTCCGATCGAACCCGAAAGTCCAAAATTTCCATGCTCTCTGTACATTTTTGAAAACAGTGAGTTTTTCAACATTAAAAATATGCAGAAAAATCAGCAGGTGAATTTAAGAGCTACTGTGAAATTCGTGCTCGTAATTCCATCAAAGAACCGCGGATACGCGGCACGAGCATGGCTCGTGCGGCGGATGCGCGGCGTCTTTGTCGTTTTGTGCATTTTAATTTTCACAGTAATTCTCATTTTTCTGTGGTGGTTTTCCTGGGAATTTTTAACATTTATTCAAGACTTGAATTTTCTGGGGTTGTTTTGGGGATTCGGTGTTTCGATCGGAGTATCAAATTTTGTCTATGTGGCTTTCCGGATAAATTTTTAGAATATGTTAAAAAGTTCGACCGGATATAAATACCCAATTTTTCCCCTGTCGGGAAATTTCCAAGTGTTGGATTTTTCCGTAGTTTAACGACGTTCTAAGTAGTGCAAGTAACTCGATGGACCCTCTAGAAGACAACAAACCTTAACTCGATTATGTGACCGTCTTGAACTGCCCTTTGAACCTTCGGGTTTGGGGCAGTACGGCGTGCCACATGTGAGGCGTTGGCTTGACCCTTCTACGGCTGGACCGTTGGTACTGAGGCACGAACTGAATGTTGTTAGACTTATTTCATGTGTTGAGCTGTATCGGGAAAACTTGGGTGTTTGACTGTTCGATCGAAAAGTTTAACATTTTCTGTTTATCTGGAATGGGATACAATAATTGGAATTCATAAAAGTTATGAGATAACTGAATGAATGTTATAAATCTAGCGGTTTAGTCTCACTTGATCGGTTGCCACGGAATTTTGATGTGATCAAAAGTCCGTCGCAATCACGTAGCGTACACGGATACTCGCCGGGTAAACTTAATAGACAGCCTCACTCCATAGCCCCGACCAAGTGACTGTAGGAGAACCCCGTGGCCGAAAGCATCCGGTCGGGTGCTCGCGGCAGCGGTGTTCCGCCTTGGTGCACTTCGTCGACGGTATCGGGGGTGCGGCCGCCTGCTAAAGTTTGCGACGAGCATTCGATCAGAATGTCGGAAATCCTGTTGAATTGCCCGACTCGATATTGAAAAGAGTTTTCGATAATTAGACTAAAATGCGGGGTTTATAATTGTTAGGCATGCGATGTCTAAAGAATTCATTTGGTCAGGCATGCGATGTCTGAGGTGGTTGCGGATTCCAACTGTTGTAGTTTTACACTTTCTTTTCTGTGACCGTAAGTGTAATATGTGATATCGCCGGTTTCGTTGCTATATGCCAACGACAATTGGGATGCGCATATTTACTTACGTTGATGACATGTGATGTTATGTGTTGCTGGATATGTTATATTGGATCGTCGTGTTTGAATAGCCGGGGGTTTTTATGTGAGATGAGTGTTTTTTCATTTTCATTCATGTAAAAAACTTGTATGTAATATTCTTTTATTGGGGCGCTTCCAGGTTGCGGAAGTTGTCACCCTTTGTATATTATTTACTTTTCCGCACTAGGATAGACCCAAGGAGGGGAGCACAAGTAACCGGGTTCTGGGGTCCAGTGGGAGACCAACTCGAGGAGTCGAGTCCGGGTCTCCTAACCCTAGAATTGGTAGGGTTGCTTGCCGCTCTCGTAGGGGTCTAGGGGTATGGGATTGGCTATTCATCACGACCGTGGAATCCGTGTTTTATATTGGCTCGTATTGAAAACACGGACGTCCTAGTATATCAATATTTCATATGATTCTTCTGCTGCGATATCTGTGATGTGATCATGTGATGTTCTGTGATAGATACGGTATATAGTATATATGATATATTATATAGACGTTACTTATGTTTTACACCCGCGCTAGCCCTGCCCTGCTCTGTCGTTAGTTACCTAACCTAACGGTGCACGAGGGGACATCGAGGCGAATGCGGATGGCATAAGTGTACGTCGTATTTATCTGTGATGTTTAGGTACTTAAATGATGGGACTTCATTAATGAGATTAATGAAATAAAAGAAACCTAAGATGTTGTAGAATCGAACTTCAAAATAAAACAGGTAGCTACAGTTCTTGCTTTGCACAGCGGTATATATGATATATCCTGCACCTTATTCGATAAGGAAAGGACCGAGATCCCTTCACCGGGAGTGACTCCTTTAGCAATAACTGGCAGATGCTACACATTCGGTTTGTCTTTTGATTGCTTTTAAGTGTTTTTTCTTTGCACAGCGATATATGTGATATATCCCGCACCTCATTCGACGAGGAAAGGACCGACGATCCCTTCACCGGGAGTGACTCCTTTAGCAAAACTAGAAAAGCCTCAAAAGCACTCCATTTCAAAATCATTTGATTCTACAACGATATCAAGTTCATTACGCAATAGGTTTTCAGAAAAACCTGTCGTAGCCCTCCGTCATTACAGATAAGTACTAGTTAGTATTCGTGCTGCGGTAGTTTGGCATTCGTCAAGGCGTAGTGTGCGGTAGCAAACTAGTATTTATCTGCTTATGCATATGATGCAGATTGGATTAGGGTATTCGTACGGCGTTGTTTGGCATTCGTCAAGGGTCGTGCGGGTGGGTTTAATTCGATCAAGTAATGTACGGGTTGAACTTGACTAGTGGACTATGGGTTGTTTGGCATTCGTCAAGGTCATAGAACACTAGGGGTAAAATATTATCGGGAATTTCAAGTGTTGAAATTTGCAATGAGATTGCATACCTTCTATGAGATAGTTGGATCCCGATACCCGCTGCGAGTAAGTGTTACTCCTGGGAGAGTTTTATACATTACAATTAGCCGATCAAGTAGGTGTCTAGAAAGGTGTTAACGAGGTTACGCCTCTGGGAAAACGAGGTTTACATTAATTAGGTTCGTGCGAAAGCACGGGGGACCTCCCTCAAAGTACCGACACTGGCCGGGCTGAAAAATTGGTGAATTTGTAGTGTGTAATTAATCCCGGCTAGTCTTTCCTTTTAGGGTTTGAAGGAAGATTTGATGAAAAGCAGTGGGAGCCATCCTGATTAGATAAAATAATAACCAATCTATTCTTGCAAGAGCGCACGCTGAGTGTTTTCTTCTCTCTCTCTCTCCTGGTAGCGACCATATCACGCCTTAATCAAGATAATAATACGGATTATTGACCGAACCCGCTTGCTATACTGAGCTGGGGAACGTTGGTCCCGCTCCACCTTATAATTGTTATAAGACAGAGCAGGAAATTGGGGATTACCAGAATTCCCGTGCCGCCCAAACGAAGAGAGTGCATGCTGATGCATCATCTTCGGGTGTGTTCATTACAGAGAACTGTTTCTCAGTATCCTTGACGTCCTGGGTATGTGATACCAGATCAGGATCCCAGATATGTAATATGTTACATAGGGCTACAGAAAGGTAGAGAACTGAGAACGGGTGATAAGTTTCATGAGGCAGAAAACGGGACAAGAGTTGCAGCCAAGTCTGTTGGTCACTATCACCCTGTATTACAAATACATTGATTCTGAACGAATGTTATTAGATACCGAACCTGATATACAAAATCATATCAGTCTCTTTATCAGTAAAGAAATGATAAAATTTTGTATTGTTGGATAATGTTTTGAACATTTCCTATATCAAAAGTTGATCGGTTCAGGCACGTTATCTAAAAGCATTGATGTTCTAAATCAAACTACAGTTCTTTAGTATACAGAACACACACAAGAGGAAGAGTTCAGAAATGAACGAATCCTTCTTGTGGTATTGTAGACTAGGTCAGATCAATGCGACCCGACTGGCTAAAGTTACATGAAGATGCATATTTAAATCAGTTTGAATTTACATCTTGTGAAACTCGCCAGTCATGTCACAAAGATAAGATGACCAGAGCTCTGTTTAATGGAAACAGAGAAAGAGTTAATGAACTCTTGGGATTGATACATGTTGATGTATGTAAGGTCCCCTGTCTACACATGCCAGGACTGGTTCTTTGTACTTCATTACATTCTCTGATAATCTCTCAAGATTCAGACATATGTTCCTGTTGAAACATGAGTCCGAGCCTTTTGAGATATTCACATAATATAAGCGAGAAGTAGAGAACCAAAATACGGGTAAAAGTATTATGTTCTTTGATGTGATCAAGGAGGAGAATACTTGAGCACGAAAATCCTGGATTACTCTAAAGGAGAATGAGATTCTCTCTCAGCATTACTCCTCCGAATACACCATAGCACGATGGTATATCGGGGCGGAGCAATCACACCCTATATGATATGGTGTGCTCTATGATGAGTATTACTGAGTTACCTATTTCCTTTTAGGGGTTATGCACTTATGAAGTTGCATACCTATTGAATAGGGTTCCAATCAAATCAGTTGCCTACCATTTCATATGTGATATGATAAGGGAAGAGCCCATGTCTTAAACTAGTTAAGATTTGGGGTTGTCCGGCCTATGTCTAAAAACAAAATCCGGACAAGCTCGAGGCAAGGTCTGTAATGTGAAACTGGAAAGGTTCCAGCTATACAAACTACAGCAGATGATTTGATAGAGCCAAGGGATTCAGTAGATTCCAATGAACCTCAGCCTCTCCGCCGATCTAGTAGGGTTCCTCACCCACCTGAGAGATACTTCGGTTTCTCTATGACAGTGGGAGCGAGGATTGCATCATGAGATGATGACCCAACTAACTTCGAGCAGGCCATCGAGAGTAAGACTCTGTAAGAATGGCTGGATGCTTAGTGATCTGAGATGGAATCCATATACACCAACAAAGTATGGACTTTAATTGCTATATCTGAAGGGTTAAATCCCCATCAGAAGCAAGTATATCTTGAGAAGATTACTTGGTATAGATGGAAAAGTTGAGACTTTCAAAGCTAGACTTGTTAAAGGTCTACATCATTGACCAGGTATGGATGATGATGAAAACTTTTCTAAGTAGCTATGCTTAAGTCTATCCAGATCCTACTTGCCACGGCTACATACCATGACTACGATATCTGGCGGTTGGGTGTCATGACTGCTTTTCTAAATGATGTTTTAGAAGAGTGCGTCTATAAGTACACAGCTAGAGGGCTTCGTAGACAGTGGGAGCAGCGGAAACGTGTGCAAGATGCTTTATAGAATTAAAGCAGGCATCGCGGGGTTGGAACATCTGTTTTGATGAAGTAGTCAAAGAAGTTGACATCATCAAAATGGTAGATGAACCTTGTATAAACAAAAAGGTAGTAGGGAGTATGGTAAGATCCTCGTAGAGTACGTGGATGACATACTCTTGATAGGGAAAGAGTTTCCTATGCTACGCTCGATCAATCTCCGCTTATCACAATGATTCTCCACATAGGATCAAAATGATACCTCCTAAATCCTGGGTTTTTCGGATCTATGAGATAGATCTAAATGGATGTTAGGATTCTCACTAGTTATAGTGAGACAGTATCAACAGATCCTGGGGAGAATCACTGGAAGGGTTCCAGGGTGATATAGACGACTGAATGTCAGTCACAGGCATTGTCTTTACCCTCAGTAAAGGGACGGGATGTTGGAAGAGTTCCAAGCTAGATACCGTGGCATACTAGACGATTAAGGCTGGATACATCGCTACTTAAGATGCTACCAAAGAGGCAGTCTGGATATATATTTGTTCATGATATGAACTTAGCTCCTACCATTGTGAGACAATGGAGTTGTGGCTTATGCCAAGGAACGCCGGTCCCATCAGTGATCCAGACATATTCTAAGACAGCATCGCCTGATCATGGAGATAGTTGATCTCCAGGGTGATCGAGGTTAGGAGAGTAGACGCAGAGGACAACACAGCGGATCCACTCACAAAGGCCTTTTCCCAGAGAGAGACTTTTATGGGATGGTTGAGTATGAGATACTTCAACCACTGCTACAGATGGCCCTAGTGCAAGTGGGAGATTGTTAGTTATATGTATGCCCTAGAGGCCATTACTGTACATAGGATGTATATTGTAGTGGATGCTGGGACATATATAGGGAGGACTTTCTTGCTCGACATGATAGTATGCTATCTGGTTAATCTTTACCTTAACGTGTACACTGATTGTCTCTCTGTTACATGTTGGTAAAGCCCTTAGGATCTGTACTTGACTACCTGGACTATGATGCGGATCATACTAGTGGGGACATGGCAGTCCATAAGTACATCATTCAAAGTCCCTAGTCGTGGGTATATCGAGACGGGGCATCGATATACCAGAGTAGACTAGCGTGTACCTTCTCGACCCATACAGATGGGCGATGGATGATCCCATATCCATTGGTGTTTGACATCAGAGATGATATACGGGTGCTCAGTAGAGACTGGGTACACTGGACGGACTCGCCGAGAACTCCCAGATGGTATTATACCTCACGTCAGATGGCAGTTCTCTGGTGACACTGGTACAGAGTAGTCTGTTGACCCGAGATCGTCATAGAGTCTTGTGTGGTTCCCACTGTGCTTTGATTTCCATCTTACCATGTCTAAGAGGGCGTGCAAAACGGTGGTTTTTGGGTACAGTCCCGAGTCACATGGAGGCAATGAGTGATAGGAGGGGATTCGTCTCTCCCGGTATAGGGAGTTGATGTTGCGCTGTGTTCGATTGGCTATAACAGGAAATCCCTGGCTAGGGTTGCTGAGATTTACTGGTAAGTGTTACCAGTAGTTTCTCAAATAGTTATAGACCTCATATCGACACGACTTATCAAGCTATTGGGGTCTGACGTTTACCACCCCTAGGCGAGATATGCGACATATCAGACGATCAGACCGGACTGTACGGTAGTGTTACTGGTTGGATTCACTGGAGTGTGAGCGGGCTTGCTCGTCGATCTTCAGATCGCTCAATACCCGGGTAGCCGTTACGTTTAGCAGACCGCTTGCGGCTTGTGGGTGTTTGATATGATCATCATCTGCTGCCGGCGTATTGACGAGTCTTTAGAGTCCTACACAGAGGTTTCCTGGCTCAAGCGAAACGAAATAGGAGCGCTTATGAGATATGTGCGGGACCGAGAATAATATGTGTATGTGATACCGTATTCCATTCTCGCGATGAATGTGTCGAATGGTTGTATGCGATATAACCTAGTTATCGAATCAAGGATTGATTCGATAAGCCGATACATTGTATACTAGTCGGTTGTGTGCGACATGACCGGATCATTGAATCAAGTGTTGATTTAATTATTTAATGCATAATTATATATTTGATATATTACTTTGCATTAACTAGTATCGGTTCACTTTAAATGGATTTTCTCACTCGGGTGTGCGCATTGCATATGCGATATGATTTTGTGCACTTGATTGTATCATGTTTGATGATACATATCTTTTTTGTTAAGTGTAATGAATTAAACCTAGGTTAAGTAAATGATTAGGGTTTTCTTTTATTCATTCATTTATCTTTTCATTTGCATTTAAAAGATAAATGAGAAAAGGAAAAGAAGTGAAAAATGGTGGCTAGTTTTGTTTTCAACATGAAGCTTCATGAAGCTTTCATTAAGTCACCATTTTTGTCTCATCTTCTTAACCCTAGCCATTCTTTAACCTTGGTCAATTCTCTACACCTAACCATGGTTTGCTTATGATAAGAATGTATTTTCTTTTCTATTTTAAATAATTCTCATCATAACAATTTCCTTCTTCTTCTTCATCTTCTTCATTTCTTCAAGTGAAGAAAGCTTGCCTCCATCAATGGCAAGTGATGAAAAAGAGTGAGAAATCCAAATCTAAAGTCTACCCACTTCCTATTTCTTCATCCTCTACCTCTTGCCAAGTAGTAGAGTGTGTTTTCTTCACAAGTTTCTTGACTTGGTGAAGTCGGAGCTTGATTTAGCGATGCCTCGACGTAGATCATCTTCGGCATGGACATCGACGACCTAGCTCGCTTATTCTCCGATGAAGTCGACGCTAGAGCCCGGATTCTTTTTGGACAGCGGAAAGGACTTCGTTGCGGAGCTATGGAGGTGGAGCACCGGATCTACAAAGGTTGTATTTCCGTTTAAACTTTAGTTAAGCTGTTAACTAGTTTCATTTTCGCCTAGAATTCTAACCGACGATCCGTAGTCTGGTTTCTCGTGTTAGTTATATGTATGCCCTAGAGGCCATTACTATACATAGGATGTATATTGTAGTGGATGCTGGGACATATATAGGGAGGACTTTCTTGCTCGACATGATAGTATGCTATCTGGTTGCTCTTTACCTTAACGTGTATACTGATTGTCTCTCTGTTACATGTTGGTAAAGCCCTTAGGATCTGTACTTGACTACCTGGACTATGATGCGGATCATACTAGTGGGGACATGGTAGTCTATAAGTACATCCTTCACAGTCCCTAGTCGAGGGTGTATCGAGACGGGGCATCGATATACCAGAGTAGACTAGCGTGTACCTTCTCGACCCATACAGATGGGCGATGGATGATCCCATATCCATCGGTGTTTGACATCAGAGGAGATATACGGGTGCTCAGTAGAGACTGGGTACACTGGACGGACTCGCCGAGAACTCCCAGATGGTATTATACCTCACGTCAGATGGCAGTTCTCTGGTGACACTGGTACAGAGTAGTCTGTTGACCCGAGATCGTCATAGAGTCTTGTGTGGTTCCCACTGTGCTTTGATTTCCATCTTACCACGTCCAAGAGGGCGTGCAAAACGGTGGTTTTTGGGTACAGTCCCGAGTCACATGGAGGCAATGAGCGATAGGAGGGGATTCGTCTCTCCCGGTATAGGGAGTTGATGTTGCGCTGTGTTCGATTGGCTATAACAGGAAATCCCTGGCCAGGGTTGCTGAGATTTACTGGTAAGTGTTACCAGTAGTTTCTCGAACAGTTATAGACCTCATATCGACACGACTTATTGAGCTATTGGGGTCTGACGTTTACCACCCCTAGGCGAGATATGCGACATATCAGACGATCAGACCGGACTGTACGGTAGTGTTACTGGTCGGATTCACTGGAGTGTGAGCGGGCTTGCTCGTCGATCTTCAGATCGCTCAATACCCGGGTGGCCGTTACGTTTAGCAGACCGCTTGCGGCTTGTGGGTGTTTGATATGATCATCATCTGCTGCCGGCGTATTGACGAGTCTTTAGAGTCCTACACAGAGGTTTCCTGGGTCAAGCGAAACGAAATAGGAGCGCATATGAGATATGTGCGGAACCGAGAATAATGCGTGTATGTGATACCGTATTCTATTCTCGCGATAAATATATCGAAAGGTTGTATGCGATATAACCTAGTTATCGATTCAAGCGTTGATTCGATAAGCCGATATATTAGATACCAGTCGGTTATGTGCGCATGACCGGATCATTGAATCAAATGTTGATTTAATGATTTAATGCATATTTATATATTTGATATATTGCTTTGCATCAACTAGTATCGGTTTACTTAAGATGGATTTTCTCGCTCGGGTGTGCACATTACATATGCGATATGATTTTGTGCACTTGATTGTATCATGTTTGATGATACAAGTTTACTTGGTTAAGTGCAAAGAATAAACCATGGTTAAAAGAATGGTTAGGGTTTTATTTTCCATTACTTATTTATTCATTTATTTATTTGTTTATTCACTTTGGAAAATAAAAAGAAAAGAGAAAAGAATGGTTGCTAGATTTGGACTTTAGTTGAAGCTTCATGAAGCTTTGTTCAAGTCAACCATCCTTATCTCATCCTTAACCCTAACCATTCCCACTAACCATGATTCATTCTCTACACTTAACTCTAGTTAATATTATGATAAGAATTCATTTTCTTTTCATTTTTCTATTAACTTATCATAATATCTTTCTTCTTCTTCTTCATTCTTCAAGTGAAGAAAAGCAAAGTCCATCAATGGTGATTGTTGGATATGAGTGAGAAATCCAATTCTAAAGTTAACCCAATTCCTATTTCTTCATCCTCTACCTCTTGCCAAGTAGTAGAGTGTGTTTCCTTCACAAGATTTTAGGGTTTGGTGAAGGTGGAGCTTGATTCATCGATGCCTCGACGTAGATCATCTTCGGCATGGACATCGACGACCTAGCTTGCCCATTCTCCGACGAAGCCGATCCTAGAGCCCAGATTCGATTTGGACAGCGGAGAGGATCTCGTTGCGGAGCTATGGAGGTGGAGCACCGGATCTACAAAGGTTGTATTTCCGTATTTTATATAGTTAACTGTTAACTAGTTCTTGTTCGCCTAGATATCTAGCAAACGATCCGTACTTTAGGGTTTGTAGGCACTATAATTTTTGAAATTGCCATGGTTGATGGCTTGGGAGACCTCACTAGAGTGCCTAGGAACCCTACAGTGGTATCAGAGCCTAGCTAGAGCCTTAGGCGAAGTCCAGACGGAAATTGAAGTCCGAACGAACCCGAAACCCCGATTCAAAGTTGCTCTCTATACAATTTTTAAAATCTGGTCTTTTTCCACATTAAAAATGTTCAGAAAAATCAGCAGGTTAATATATGATATACTGTGAAATTCGTGCAACTAATTCATTCTTCTTGCCGCGCTTCCGCGGCACGAGCTAGCCTCGTGCGGCGGTTGCGCGGCGGTACGGCCACTTTATTAAATAATTTTTTCACAGTATCTCATAATTTTTAGTGCTGGTATTCCTGGGTATTTTTAATATATTTTCCAGAGTTGAATTTTTCTGAGTTGATTTGGGGATTCGGTATTTCGATCGGGGTATCAAATTTTGTCTGTGTGGCTTTCCGGATAAATTTTAGAATATGTTAAAAAGTTCGACCGGATATAAATACCCAACTTTTCCCCTGTCGGGAAATTTCCAAGTGTTGGATTTTTCCGTAGTTTAACGACGTTCTAAGTAGTGCAAGTAACGCGATGGTCCCTCTAGAAGACACAAACCTTAACTCGATTATGTGACCGTCTTGAACTGCCCTTTGAACCTTCGGGTTTGGGGCAGTACGGCGTGCCACATGTGAGGCGTTGGCTTGACCCTTCTACGGCTGGATCGTTGGTACTGAGGCACGAACGGAATGTTGTTAGACTTGTTTCATGTGTTGATCTGTTTCGGGAAAACTTGGGTGTTCGATTGTTCGATCGAAAAGTTTAACATTTTCTGTTTATCTGGAATGGGATACAATAATTGGAATTCACAATGAGTTATATGATAACTAAATGAATGTTATAAACATAGCAGTTTAGTCTCACTTGATCGGTTGCCACGGAGTTTTGATGTGATCAAAAGTCCGTTGCAATCACGTAGCGTACACGGATACTCGCCGGGTAAACTTAATAGACAGCCTCACTCCATAGCCCCGACCAAGTGACTATAGGAGAACCCCGTCGCCGAAAGCATCCGTCCGGGTGCTCGCGGTAGCGGTGTTCCGCCTTGGTGCACTTCGTCGCCGGTATCGGGGGTGCGGCCGCCTACTTAAGTTTGCGACGAGCATTCGATCAGGCTGTCGGGAATCTTGTTGAATTGCCCGACTTGGTATTGAAAAGTGTTTTCGATTTTGAGACTAAAATGCGGGGTTTATAATTGTTAGGCATGCGATGTCTAAGTAATTCATTTGGTCAGGCATGCGATGTCTGAAGAGATTGCGGATTCCAACTGTTGTAGTTTTACATTTTCTTTTCTGTGACCGTAAGTGTAATATGTGATATCGCCGGTTTCGTTGCTATATGTCAACGACAATTGGGATGCGCATATTTACTTACGTTGATGACATGTGATGTTATGTGTTGCTGGATATGTTATATTGGATCGTCGTGTTTGAATAGCCGGGGGTTTTTATGTGAGATGAGTGTTTTTCATTTTCATTCATGTAAAAACTTGTATGTAATATTCTTTTATTGGGGCGCTTCCAGGTTGCGGAAGTAGTCACCGTTTGTATATTATTTACTTTTCCGCACTAGGATAGACCCAAGGAGGGGAGCACAAGTAACCGGGTTCTGGGGTCCAGTGGGAGACCAACTCGAGGAGTCGAGTCCGGGTCTCCTAACTCCAGAATTGGTAGGGTTGCTTGCCGCTCTCATAGGGGTCTAGGGGTGTGGGTTTGGCTATTCATCACGACCGTGGAATCCGTGTTTTATACTGGCTCGTATTGAAAACACGGACGTCCTAGTATATCCAATATTTCATATGATTCTTCTGCTGCGATATCTGTGATGTGATCATGAGATGTTTCTGTGATGGATATAGTATATAGTATATATGATATATTATATAGACGTTACTTATGTTTTACACCCGCGCTAGCCCTGCCCTGCTCTGTCGTTAGTTACCTAACCTAACGGTGCACGAGGGGACATCGAGGCGAATGCGGATGGCATAAGTGTACGTCATATCTATCTGTGATGTTTAGGTACTTAAATGATGGGACTTCATTAATGTGATTAATGAAATAAAAGAAACCTAAGATGTTGTAGAATCGAATTTTAAAATAAAACAGGTAGCTACAGTTCTTGCTTTGCATAGCGGTATATGTGATATATCCTGCACCTTATTCGATGAGGAAAGGACCGAGATCCCTTCACCGGGAGTGACTCCTTTAGCAATAACTGGCAGATGCTACACACTCGGTTTGTCTTTTGATTGCTTTTAAGTGTTTTTTGCTTTGCACAGTGATATATGTGATATATCCAGCACCTCATTCGACGAGGAAAGGACCGACGATCCCTTCACCGGGAGTGACTCCTTTAGCAAAACTAGAAAAGCCTCAAAAGCACTCCATTTCAAAATTCATTCGATCCTACAACGATATCAAGTTCATTACGCAATAGGTTTTCAGAAAAACCTGTCGTAGCCCTCCGTCATTTCAGATAAGTATTAGTTAGTATTCGTGCTGCGGTTGTTTGGCATGCGTCAAGGCGTAGTGTACGGTAGCTAACTAGTGCTTATCTGCTAGCATATGATGCGATTGGATTAGGGTATTCGTACGGCGTTGTTTGGCATGCGTCAAGGGTCGTGCGGGTGGGTTTAATTCAATCAGGAAATGACGGGTTGAACTTGACTAGCAGACTATGGGTTGTTTGGCATGCGTCAAGGTCATAGCGAGCTAGGGGCAAAATATTATCGGGAATTTCAAGTGTTGAAATTTGCAATGAGATTGCATACCTTCTATGAGATAGTTGGATCCCGATACCCGCTGCGAGTAAGTGTTACTCCTGGGAGAGTTTTATACATTACAATTAGCCGATCAAGTAGGTGTCTAGAAAGGTGTCAACGGGGTTACGCCTCTGGGAAAACGAGGTTTACATTAATTAGGTTCGTGCGAAAGCACGGGGGACCTCCCTCAAAGTACCGACACTGGCCTGGCTGAAAGATTGGCGAACTTGTAGTGTGTAATTAATCCCGGCTAGTCTTTCCTTTTAGGGTTTGAAGGAAGATTTGATAAAAAGCAGTGGGAGCCATCCTGATTAGATAAAATAATAACCAATCTATTCTTGACAGAGCGCACGCTGAGTGTTTTCTTCTCTCTCTCTCCTGGTAGCGACCATATCACGCCTTAATCAAGATAATAATACGGATTATTGACCGAACCCGCTTGTTATACTGAGCTGGGGAACGTTGGTCCCGCTCCAACTTATAATTGTTATAAGACAGAGCAGGAAATTGGGGAATACCAGAATTCCCGTGCCGCCCAAACGAAGAGAGTGCATGCCGATGCATCATCTTCGGGTTTGTTCATTATACAGAACTGTTTCTCTGTAACCTCTACGTCCTGGGTATGTGATACCAGATCAGGATCCCAGATATGTAATCTGTTACATAGGGCTACAGATAGGTAGAGAACTGAGAACGGGTGATAAGTTTCATGAGGCAGAAAACGGGGCAAGAGTTGCAGCCAAGTCTGTCGGTCACTGTCACCCTGTATTACCAATAGATTGATTCTGAACGAATGTTGTTAGATACCGAACCTGATATACCAAATCATATCACTCTCTTTGTTAGTAAAGAAAGGATATAATTTTGTATTGTTGGATAATGTTTTGAACATTTCCTATATCAAAAGTTGATCGGTTCAGGCACGTTATCTAAAAGCATTAATGTTCTAAATCAAACTACAGTTCTTAGTATATAGAACACACATAAGAGGACGAGTTCAGAAATGAACGAATCCTACTTGAGGCATTGTAGACTAGGTCAGATCAATGTGACCCGACTAGCTAGAGTTACATAAAGATGCATATTTAAATTAGTTTGAATTTACATCTTGTGAAACTTGCCAGTCATGTCACAAAGATAAGATGACCATAGCTCCGTTTACTGGAAACAGAGAAAGAGTTAGTAAACTCTTGGGATGATACATGTTGATGTATGTAGGTCCCCTGTCTACACATGCCAAGACCGGTTCTTTATACTTCATTATATTCTCTGATAATCTCTCAAGATTCAGTCATATGTTCCTGTTGAAACATGAGTCCGAACCTTTTGAGATATTCACAGAATATAAGCTAGAAGTAGAGAACCAATACGGGTATAAGTATTATGTCCTTTGATGAGATCAAGGAGGAGAATACTTGTGCACGGAAATCCTGGACTATTCTAAAGGAGAATGAGATTCTCTCTCAGAATTACTCCTCCGTATACACCATAGCACGATGGTATATCGGGGCGGAGCAATCACACCCTATATGATATGGTGTGCTCTATGATGAGTACTGCTGAGTTACCTATTTCCTTTTGGGAAATATGCGCTTGAGAAGCTGCATACCTATTGAATAGGGTTCCAATCAAATCAGTTGCCTACCGCTTCATATGTGATATGGAATGGGAAGAACCCATGTCTTAAGTTAGTTAAGATTTGGAGTTGTCCGGCCTATGTCTGAAAGCAAAATCCGGACAAGCTCGAGGCAAGGACTGTAATGTAGAACTGGAAAGGTTCCAGCTATACAAACTACAGCAGATGATTTGATAGAACCAAAGGATTCAGTAGATTCCAACGAACCTCAGCCTCTCCGCCGATCTAGTAGGGTTCCTCACCCACCTGAAAGATACTTCAGTTTCTCTATGACAGTGGGAGCGAGGATTGCATCATGAGATGATGACCCAACTAGCTTCGAGCAGGCCATCAGGAGTAAGACTCTGTAAGAATGGCTGGATGTTTAGTGATCTGAGATGGAATCCTTATACACCAACAAAGTATGGACTTTAGTTGCTATATCTGAAGGGTTAAATCCCCATCAGGAGCAAGTAAATCTTGAGAAGATTACTTGGTGTAGATGGAAAAGTTGAGACTTTCAAAGCTAGACTTGTTAAAGGTTTTCTTCATTGACCAGGCGTGGATCATGATGAAACCTTTTCAAGGATCTATGCTTAAGTCCATCCAGATCCTACTTACCACGGCTACATACCATGACTACGATATCTGGTGGTTGGGTGTCTTGACTACTTTTCTATATGATGATTTAGAAGAGTGCGTCTGTAAGTACACAGCCAGAGGGCTTCGTAGACAGTGGGAGCAGCGGAAACGTGTGCAAGATGCTTTATAGGATAAAGCAGGCATCGCGGAGTTGGAACATCTATTTTGATGAAATAGTCAAAGAGTTTGACATCATCAAAATGGTAGATGAACCTTGTATAAACAAGAAGGTAGTAGGGAGTATGGTGACGATCCTCGTAGAGTACGTGGATGACATACTCTTGATAAGAAAAGAGTTTCTTATGCTATGCTCGATCAATCTCCGCTTATCACAATGATTCTCCATATAGGATCAAAGTGATACCTCCTAAATCCTGGATTTTGGATCTATGAGATAGATCTAAATGGATGTTAGGATACTCACTAGATGTAGTGAGTTGGTATCACATGATCCTGGGGAGAATCACTGGAAGGGTTCCAGGGTGATAAAGACGACTGAGTATCAGTCGCAGGCATTGTCTTTACCCTCAGTAAAGGGACGGTATGTTGGAAGAGTTCCAAGCTAGATACCGTGACATACTAGACGATAAAGGCTGGATACATCGCTACTTAAGATGCTACCAAAGAGGCTGTTTGGATGTATATTGGTTCATGAGATGAACTATGTTCCTCCCATTGTGTGACAATGGAGTTGTGGCTTATGCCAAGGAACGCCGGTCCCATCAGTGATCCAGACATATTCTAAGGCAGTATCACTTGATCATGGAGATGGTTGATCTCCAGGGAGATTGAGGCAAGGAGAGTAGACTCAGAGGACAACACAGCGGATCCACTCACAAAGGCCTGTTCCTAGAGAGAGACTTTTATGGGATGGTTGAGTATGAGATACTTCAAACCACTGCTACAGATGGCCCTAGTGCAAGTGGGAGATTGTTAGTTATATGTATGCCCTAGAGGCCATTACTATACATAGGATGTATATTGTAGTGGATGCTGGGACATATATAGGGAGGACTTTCTTGCTCGACATGATAGTATGCTATCTGGTTGCTCTTTACCTTAACGTGTATACTGATTGTCTCTCTGTTACATGTTGGTAAAGCCCTTAGGATCTGTACTTGACTACCTGGACTATGATGCGGATCATACTAGTGGGGACATGGTAGTCTATAAGTACATCCTTCACAGTCCCTAGTCGAGGGTGTATCGAGACGGGGCATCGATATACCAGAGTAGACTAGCGTGTACCTTCTCGACCCATACAGATGGGCGATGGATGATCCCATATCCATCGGTGTTTGACATCAGAGGAGATATACGGGTGCTCAGTAGAGACTGGGTACACTGGACGGACTCGCCGAGAACTCCCAGATGGTATTATACCTCACGTCAGATGGCAGTTCTCTGGTGACACTGGTACAGAGTAGTCTGTTGACCCGAGATCGTCATAGAGTCTTGTGTGGTTCCCACTGTGCTTTGATTTCCATCTTACCACGTCCAAGAGGGCGTGCAAAACGGTGGTTTTTGGGTACAGTCCCGAGTCACATGGAGGCAATGAGCGATAGGAGGGGATTCGTCTCTCCCGGTATAGGGAGTTGATGTTGCGCTGTGTTCGATTGGCTATAACAGGAAATCCCTGGCCAGGGTTGCTGAGATTTACTGGTAAGTGTTACCAGTAGTTTCTCGAACAGTTATAGACCTCATATCGACACGACTTATTGAGCTATTGGGGTCTGACGTTTACCACCCCTAGGCGAGATATGCGACATATCAGACGATCAGACCGGACTGTACGGTAGTGTTACTGGTCGGATTCACTGGAGTGTGAGCGGGCTTGCTCGTCGATCTTCAGATCGCTCAATACCCGGGTGGCCGTTACGTTTAGCAGACCGCTTGCGGCTTGTGGGTGTTTGATATGATCATCATCTGCTGCCGGCGTATTGACGAGTCTTTAGAGTCCTACACAGAGGTTTCCTGGGTCAAGCGAAACGAAATAGGAGCGCATATGAGATATGTGCGGAACCGAGAATAATGCGTGTATGTGATACCGTATTCTATTCTCGCGATAAATATATCGAAAGGTTGTATGCGATATAACCTAGTTATCGATTCAAGCGTTGATTCGATAAGCCGATATATTAGATACCAGTCGGTTATGTGCGCATGACCGGATCATTGAATCAAATGTTGATTTAATGATTTAATGCATATTTATATATTTGATATATTGCTTTGCATCAACTAGTATCGGTTTACTTAAGATGGATTTTCTCGCTCGGGTGTGCACATTACATATGCGATATGATTTTGTGCACTTGATTGTATCATGTTTGATGATACAAGTTTACTTGGTTAAGTGCAAAGAATAAACCATGGTTAAAAGAATGGTTAGGGTTTTATTTTCCATTACTTATTTATTCATTTATTTATTTGTTTATTCACTTTGGAAAATAAAAAGAAAAGAGAAAAGAATGGTTGCTAGATTTGGACTTTAGTTGAAGCTTCATGAAGCTTTGTTCAAGTCAACCATCCTTATCTCATCCTTAACCCTAACCATTCCCACTAACCATGATTCATTCTCTACACTTAACTCTAGTTAATATTATGATAAGAATTCATTTTCTTTTCATTTTTCTATTAACTTATCATAATATCTTTCTTCTTCTTCTTCATTCTTCAAGTGAAGAAAAGCAAAGTCCATCAATGGTGATTGTTGGATATGAGTGAGAAATCC
This sequence comes from Agapanthus africanus, assembly GCA_030015575.1. Lineage (NCBI taxonomy): Eukaryota > Viridiplantae > Streptophyta > Magnoliopsida > Asparagales > Amaryllidaceae > Agapanthus > Agapanthus africanus. The sequence continues at coordinate 65,215,500 of JASDDO010000029.1, forward strand.
AATTCTAAAGTTAACCCAATTCCTATTTCTTCATCCTCTACCTCTTGCCAAGTAGTAGAGTGTGTTTCCTTCACAAGATTTTAGGGTTTGGTGAAGGTGGAGCTTGATTCATCGATGCCTCGACGTAGATCATCTTCGGCATGGACATCGACGACCTAGCTTGCCCATTCTCCGACGAAGCCGATCCTAGAGCCCAGATTCGATTTGGACAGCGGAGAGGATCTCGTTGCGGAGCTATGGAGGTGGAGCACCGGATCTACAAAGGTTGTATTTCCGTATTTTATATAGTTAACTGTTAACTAGTTCTTGTTCGCCTAGATATCTAGCAAACGATCCGTACTTTAGGGTTTGTAGGCACTATAATTTTTGAAATTGCCATGGTTGATGGCTTGGGAGACCTCACTAGAGTGCCTAGGAACCCTACATCTCGGCACCTAGATTATTTGAAATTGGCATGGTTGATGCCTTGTGAGACCACATTAGGGTGCCTAGGAACCCTACAGACACTATTGATGCTGATTTCATTTATGATACCTCATTTTAAAAATACAAAGGAAAATCTCACTAATTTATGAAAACAGTTTCTTCATTTACATGTATTTTGTTTTCATGAATTCATACCTCATTCATATGATATATTGCTACCTGAGGCACTGACACGGGCACATGAGATCACACTCGGGTTAGATATTACCCTAGCCATTGTTATAGGCTGCATGTTATTCATATATTTGAGGATATATTATGATCATTGACCTAGGTTGCGTTATTTATGCGATTTCTGTGCGTAGATGTTTTTCTATTCACGAGTTGGCAACTCACCCCCGTTGTGCCCCAGTTTCTTGCAGGTTTGCCGTACAGGTTTCATTACGGCTTGCGGGCATAGTTTCCTTCGGGTGATTTGCTAGTAGGTGGGTTTACTTGTATTGTACCCCCATTATATAGCTTGTATATTATTACTCTGTTGTATCTAGAAGTTCCATAAACCAAACATATATTTATTTCAGAGATAGAGACCAGTGATGTTATTCTTTCGACCTTAGAGTCGCGCGTTTTATTTCTGTGGTTTTCTTGTGGTTTTGAGTTTTTGATTCTCGCCGTTGGCGTTGTATATTATATTGCTTGTGTGGTTGTGACCGTCGATTGACGAAGAGCTAGCTCCTACTTGGGGATGCCTTTTATTGATTTCGTATACTATTCATGTTGTATCCCGTTTGGGAGCCAGTATTTACAAAGGAGACTCTGCCGAAATTTTCGGGAAATATTGATGTTTTTTTTAAAACCGCATAATTCGGCTTATGCTATTAAAACTACTTATTTAAATTGGTTTTCCTTCACTCTACTACTTTTCTTGGTTTGCATTTCTGGGTTTTCGGCTTACTTGGATTACGTACGCCTCGAGACGTTTCGTAGTTTAAGTGCCGGTCATGTTCTGTACTTTCGGGACGTGACAAAGTTGGTATCAGAGCGTTAGGTTTTACCTTCGGAGCATAGGATGACCCTTGGTTGATGGAATAGGTGACTAAAGTAGAGTGACGTACCGTGGGTATGTTCCGCGGCATATTTACGATACGCTACTCCACTTAAGAAGCCTTAGGATGTACATTTCTTTGCTCAGTATTATGTTCATTCCGATCTAGCCTCATCAGTACCAGTTATGGTTTTGCTGCCACGATTACGGGCAGGGAGAGCTACGGCTAGAGTTGCGGTCAGCACGAGCTCATCACGAACGAGGACTGACCAGGGCGAAATTCCGGCGACACGCGATTGCGGAGATGTGCCTTTTTATTGTGTTTTCACGCCCCGAGCGTTTGATGGATCGCTGTATAAGATTACTTGGACGTGCTGATCAGCACTAGAGGATTGAGCCACTGACAGAGGCCAGCCAGATTTTGATGATCGTTGGTGTATTGCTTACTCATGATGATTGAGGCACTGTTCAGCGTGCAGACAAGTGAGCCAGTTGTTGCTGCGAGTGACGAGATATCGCCCATATGTTGGAGCTATTGCGGGACGAGTTGAACTAATAGATGCTAGATGGTTGCTAGTCACCCGATGATGAATGACTAGGACAGGTGGTTCGTTCGCCTACCTCGATGCGAGGTCATCAGATAGATTGATTCCAGCTAGAGACGACTTCACGCGGAGACGTTGAGAGTCGACGGAGACGATCGAATGTCAGAAACCTATTATTCCAAGTTTAAAGTACTTGGAAAGACATGCAGGAAATTCTATGGTCCCTCTAGAAGAATGAAACCCTAACTCGACTTAATGACCGTGTGAAAGCCTTGGAACCTTCAGGTTTGCGGCAGTTCTGCGGCGCCATTAGTGAGGCTTGGGTTTGCCCTTCTACTGCTGGACCACCGATGCTGTGGTATGTGTTCGATACTATAAAACTGTGCCCAAGATGTTGAGCTCTTGGAGGATTATGAGGTTTTGACGAATCGATCGAATGGTTCGACTTCATTCGGATGCTAGGTGGTGAGATGCATTCTTGGAAGACTCCAGATACGAGGATAGTCGTTGGAGCTCAGTCTATGCAGCCACGACGAGACGAGTCCAGAGCAGTCGACATTAGAAAAGTGGAGTAAGAGGTTCATACGAGATCTTGATGAAACGACGTTCCACTCCGCCGACATCAGAGATGCGATACGTATGCCGAGGCATTGTACTTGGATATACCTTCCAGAAGGAGTCGCGTTGAGTATGCAGCCGTTCCAGAACGAGAACAGATCTTGTAAGGGACGATGACTTCCGGACAGTTCGGCAGAGACGAGATTTGGGAGAGATCTCGATAGGACCTTTCTAGAATAAATTACGAGAAGACTTGGACCCAGTAGTGGTCATGTTATGCACACCGGCAGGCCAGAGTTCAGGATCGTCTACGAGACATGCTATGAGTGACCACGGCAGTTGGCCAGAGATTCTTGGAGGATGTGCTTGAGCGGGACTGTTCTGCCATACTTGATTTGCGTATTTTGGGCGATTTATTCGCATGATTGATTTTGATGATTGAGTTTCATGATATTTGTCTTCATGGACCATGGTTGCACCTGCTGAGTATTTACGATTTTTGCATGGTTGTTGCACTTGATATCGTTTTCGTGCCTTGGTTCTCATGTTTGTGATTATATAGATTTCATACAGTTGAGTTGATTTGTGCGTATATACGCATACGATTTAGTTTTTGCACTCGGTATAGTTCATATATGCTTGCAGTGCAGTGTTACGTATGTTGTGCATTTAGATGCCCTGGACTTCGATTTCGATGGTGATGTTCGATATTTGTTTTGTGCACCTTGTGCACCTGATTGGATTTTGCGTATATTCGGCACTTGATATTGGATTTCATGATTTCATGCATGATGGATGCACCTGATTTGGATTTTCGCGTATGTTGGGCGCATGTTTTGAAGTGTGATTTTGGTGCACACCAGATGCACTAAATCGAGATTTTTCGTGCATGTCAGATGCACCTGATTTTGCTGTCAGGCACACATGTTGCCTACGACAGATGTTTCGTGCACACCCGATGCACTTAGATGTTTCTGTGCATATGTATGGCACATATTTGGATTTTGATTTCCATGCGCACCAGACGCACGTAGTATTCATACGCGTATTTTGGGATTGATTTTTCTTATAGAGCAGTACGTTTTTATGATATTGCTATGTGTTTTCGTACTGAGCAGGACTAGTCAAAGGACAGTACCTGAATATATTTTGCATGCATTGATAGTTATTGAAGGGATTTCCAAAAAGCGAGCTATAGCCTCAGCATTTACCTACGTGTCTGAAATGACACGAAATATTTAAAACAAGGAGACCCTTCTAAATTGTTTCCAAAACGGCGGAACGTACATTTCAAACAAAGGTATATATGTATATAGTTATTTTCTTATGATAGACGTCCGCCACTGTGCAGTGTTATACGCGTTGCACAGCGACTTAAAGAGATTTGGCATGCATTTCCTTCAGATACTTACATATATAGATTCGATATTTACATGTATAGTTTCGAGTTATATCATATTGGTTTTGCTTTGGATTTGGCATTGATGTCTTCCCCATGACTCCGATGATTGCGGGATGCTTGACGGAGTTTTGATTTGAGTTATATGCTCATTTTTCATGCGCATGCGCTGCGCTACGATTTGTTTTATGTATTTACAATTTCGGAGCCCCGACGACTTGATGGTTTTGGTTTAGATGTTTTAGTATTTGGGGGGAGTTTTACTTTAAATTCGGGGACCGAATTTTTTTAAGGGGGAAGATTGTAGCGTTTTGAAAATCGTTCCGGTGAAATTTCGGAAAATCGGTAAAATAAGGGGGTTTCTATAAAAAGTCAAAATGCAAATATCTTATTATAAAAATTAAATATACATATTCTAGCTATGTAATTGCTAGTATTTGGTATTTATTGAGCCACTGGTGAAATTTCAAATTTTCTGAAAAAATTTTATTTTATTATTATTTTAAGCCGTCGCTAATACATTTAATTAGGGAAAATTACAAATTGGAATAAGTTGAAACAAATTTTGTGCATCATGACACATTAAATAAAATTTTATCATGTAGTTTTTGAAATGAAATCGTTTGCCAAAACGGTTTAAAAAATATCGAAGAAAAAGGCTTTTTCCGGTGAATTTAGTGTTAATGGAAATTGGGGTATATCATTTATTATTTTTCCCTCACCCACACAAACCCAATTTCCCCTCCTTGGCTGAGCCCATGGCAGCCCATTACCCAAGTTGCCACAAAAAAAATGAGAGAAGCAAAACAAATGAAAAGAAAAGGGAAATGAAAAGAACTAGATAAATGAGTATGGACTTTTGACTTTTGTGTTGACTTGATCCTTCCCCACTTGACTTTTCCCCACCTCACACACCCCCCACACTTCCCCCACCTGCACTTGACCGAGCCCCCCCTCTTCTTCAGCCCCACCTCATTTCTTCTTCTCTTTTCTCTTCAAAATTCCATCAAAAATCATCAAAAATGCCTCAAAAATTCCACAAAATCAAAATCGAATCCCTACCCATTTATACTTGACCATTCTAGTATGGATCTTGGTGAAGGGAAGCATGTTTGGTAGGCTAGATTTGTGCTAGATCTCAAGATGATTGTGGGGTAAATTCTTAACCTTATGGCTAATTGTTGTTTGAATACTTTAAATCAAGCATAATTAGTTAATAGTTTGGGATTAATTGAATGTTTTGAAAAATCTAGTAAGAGTTGTGATTTCAATTAGGGTTTTTATTATATCATTAAGGATGCAATGTTTAGTTTAACATCTTAATGAATGTGAAACCTAATCTAGTTGCTAGTTGCAATTTGTTAATTTAAAATTTGCAATAAATAAGCTTTTTATGCAAACTAGGTTTTTATGAAATGCATATATAGGTGAGATTAAATTATGGTTAGGGTTTTTATCACATTATTAACATCTTAATTTGTTGTTTAGCAACTTAGATCTTGCAAATCCAACCTAAATTGTTGTTTGTGCATTTTGCTATAAAATTGTTAAAATTTAGGTATTTTGTAAACTAGAATTTTAGGGTTTTTGGAATTTAACGAGATTAAATTATGGGAATTGTTTTTATGACTTATTTAAGATATTTAGTGAATATTGTGGCCGCTAGATTCATTTATATATCGAGTTTTGTACTAAAACGGTGATTTGTGCTTGCTAGATTTTCGGAAAAATGACTTTTTAAGTGAAATTGGGGTTTTTGTGAATTTTAAGCTATTTTATATTATAATTAGTGCTTGTAACTGTACAAATGAGTGTGTTGGGAGTTTTCTCGATGGTTTGGCGTTTGTACGCCGACGTCGAGGGTTTTTGGGTCGATTTATGAAAGCAACCATAGGTTTTGACCTATGTGGGATTCGTGAGTCGTTTTAGTCATGAGTCGGATTTTAATGCGATACGGTGCGTTATGATATGTAGGTACCCCATGTGGACTTCGAGACGACAAGCAAGCGCGTGGCGACGTCGGCACCGGCGAGCGAGGACCAGGTGAGTAGATTTATATCTACGGGGTGAAGTTGGGTGGATGACGTATAGCACCCCCGCAGTCCGTGGTGGTGTATACGGATGCGTATACACACCAACAATTATTATATGTTATTTGGGATTAATAACGATGTTTAGGATGGATATTGGTGTGTTGGATTATTTTAGTGTTGCGAACCCTAAGGTAGTGTTGCACTATACATACACACATAAATACTTGCATACATTCATATTTATATGTGCTCATGGGATTCTTTATAGTTATGTGTTCACATGGGTATGGGACTACGTGTTCACATACGGATTTGAGGATGATACTTGGGATTGAGCTGAGTCGATGAGATTTGTTTTGTGGTTGTGATATTGGTGATATGGCAGGATTCGTACTTGAGGTACGTCCTGGTGTTATAGCGGATCTTGGGGCGGCGATACGGGTGAATAATGTTATAAATAAAATGGTCGACATGTGATCGTGATATGAGGCATGATATGCTAGGATATTGATATTAGGCCGTATCGGGCGATGTATACCCCTTGATGATGATATGTGCTGACGATATCGGTTTGTACGAGATTGTCGATCAGTAGTCAAATCATGAGTATATTAAGGATATTAGTATTGTACTAGACATAGGTCAGTACCCTAGACTATGATTTTGTATAAAGAGGATACCAGAGGAATAGTGTGAGGAATATGATATTGACCCGTACCCAGATTTGGGGATGCCGTACGACGGATTTACGTACGAGCTATATCTTGATGATTGATCCGCACTCTTGACTTGGGATGTCTGATTATAGATATGGTATCAGATATGATATTATTGAGGCGGGATCACCGACTAATATATATACAGGTATGTATATGTATCGACTCAGATGTTAGGCGGTTTCCTTACCTGTAGTCTAGCTTGTAGCTTAGCCCTTTAGTTTAGTTAGTTGTTAGATTAGATTCGGTTCCTACCTATTTCAAAGCTTACGAATCGTGCGTATTTTAAAAGACAAGTCAAGGGATTCTACGGATATTTCAAAAAAACGTATCTTTTCTTAAAAACACCATAGCCCCTATTTTCAAAACCCCACGATTCGTGTTATTTCAAAAGGCACCATTGTAGGACTTATATTAGGTTAATACAGATTAGTTATCGTTGCGTCTAGTATTCAGCTCCCGCTCATTATTGTTGTTCGCTCCGCATCACATGCTTATATTATGCTTCATATTCTACTGTTGATATCTTGTGGTTAGGACACCAGCACCATTACCGATGATGCGTATGTACCACGTACACTTACTTGCTGGCTCATACACTTCTTCATCGGTAATTGCCATGTCACGTACACCTTAGAAAATATTATTGCTTGACATAGCCTGTTAGCTAATAGTTTAGACATGATATTAGTGTACTTGCCTTATATGTTAGTTTAGACATTGTAGTTATTACCTGCTACTTCATGCATACTGTTATTCATTGTTATTCCGCATTCATGGATTCTCATGCATATATTCACTTTTTACGTGCTATTGAGGTTTTGGATTCGGATTTCCATGAGATTTTCTGGATTTGGGGAAAACCGCAAAACATATACAAACTTCTTCTTTCTCTTTTTAAATGAAAAGCGCGGTTTTTCCCATGATGTATGAGTCGTCCACCATGAGTTTGCTGATGGATTTCGAGACCCGATTCGAGGAGTTGGATGAACCGTTTCGGGTACATGGTGGACCCGGTAAGGTACCCCGGGGCACGAAGCTCGTGGTGATGACGATGAGCCTGGCAGGGGGAGACTACCAACCGGTGATTTTACCCGACGCGTCGGATATCCGGAGGATACCGTCATGGTCTTGAGATGGGTGGTAGGGGCCGGTCTGGACTGACGGCGCCCTAGATATTGAGATTGAGACATTGAGATTTCGAGATATTGAGGTACTGAGATTTGATGATACAGGCCAGTCCGGATAGCCGGAGCCTGAGGTTTTGAGACATTGAGATTTATGTTTTGTGTCAATACTAGACACTGTTGATGCTGATTTCATTTATGATACCTCATTTTAAAAATACAAAGGAAATCTCACTAATTTATGAAAACAGTTTCTTCATTTACATGTATTCTGTTTTTATGCATTCATACCTCATTCATATGATATATTGCTACCTGTGGCACTGACACGGGCACATGAGATCACACTCGGGTTAGATATTACCCTAGCTATTGTTATAGGCTGCATGTTATTCATATATTTGAGGATATATTATGATCATTGACCTAGGTTGCATTATTTATGCGATTTCTGTGCGTAGATGTTTTTCTATTCACAAGTTGGCAACTCACCCCCGTTGTGCCCCAGTTTCTTGCAGGTTTGCCGTACAGGTTTCATTACGGCTTGCGGGCATAGTTTCCTTCGGGTGATTTGCTAGTAGGTGGGTTTACTTGTATCGTACCCCCCATTATATAGCTTGTATATTATTACTCTGTTGTATCTAGAAGTTCCATCAACCAAACATGTATTTATTTCAGAGATAGAGACCAGTGATATTATTCTTTCGACCGTAGAGTCGCGTGTTTTATTTCTGTGGTTTTCTTGTAGTTTTGAATTTTTGATCCTCGCCGTTGGCGTTGTATATTATATTGCTTGTGTGATTGTGACTGTCGATTGACGAAGAGCTAGCTCCCGCTTGGGGATGCCTTTTATTGATTTCGTATACTATTCATGTTGTAACCCGTTTGGGAGCCAGTATTTACAAAGGAGACTCTGCCGAAATTTTCGGGAAATATTGATATTTTTTTTAAAACCGCATAATTCGGCTTATGCTATTAAAACTACTTATTTAAATTGGTTTTCCTTCACTCTACTACTTTTCTTGGTTTGCATTTCTGGGTTTTCGGCTTACTTGGATTACGTACGCCTCGAGACGTTTCGTAGTTTAAGTGCCGGTCATGTTCCGTACTTTCGGGACGTGACACCTGGCCACAGGAGAGACAAAGAGGCAGTGGAGGATTGATCCTGCAACTTGTCTTTTGGTTGTTAGGAGCGGTCTAGAGCCTTGACCTAGGTGACCATTAGACTTAGGGTTTTGCTTGTGCATTTGTTGTGATTTGCAATTTTTTCAAAAATCCGTATCTTTTTCAAAACAAACACAAAACAATCTTTCCCCTAATTATACCAATGCTGCCACTTGTGCTACAACCATTTAGCACATGTTAGGCTGGACACGGGATTCCATTTCTCGTCTTGTCCGCGTTTCTTTTATCGACCCTAGAGTCGGTAATTCTTCGTCTTCTTCCCCACCACCCACCACGACCGTGATGGACGGATTTCCATCAAACCTTAACACCACTCTGCCACCACCCGCAAGTGCGCAGAATCCTCCACGCATTTCTCTTCAAGAGAGATGCTATCCTTCACGTGTTCCCCTTCCCACCTGTCTTTCTAAACCACCTGCCAACGGGGAAAATTTTGAAATCAACCCCCAATTCATCAAACTGTTACCCAAATTCCACGGTCTTGATTCTGAAAACGCATACATGTTTATTTCCAAATTCGAAAACGTATGTGCTTTGATGGGAAATTCACAACTGTTTTTAGATGCTCTGCATACGTCTTCTCCCATTCACTTTGTGCGATTTAGCCGAGAAGTGGCTTTACAACACACTCGCATATTCTATTTCAACATGGGATGAATTCGTTGCAGCATTCCTTAAGAAATATTATCCCAATCACAAGACCGGCCGTGTTCGGAGCGAAATCTTCAAATTCACCTAACCTCCCAATGAACCATTTTGGAAATGCTTTGAACGGTTCAAGGATCTTGTTATCCAATGTCCTCATCTCGGAATCTCCAGATGGGATTTGTGTCGAATTATCTATGAGGGTATTGATATCACTACTAGACAGATGCTTGAAACCATGTGTCGTTGCTAATTCCTATCCAAAGATGATGGTGAAGCTTGGAAATACCTAGAAGATTTAGCTCAAAACACATCACATTGGGAAAGTGTTAGACCACCACCGCCTAGGGAAGATCAGCTCGATGTTTCCGTCATAATGAGAGCCAAAATGGCCACAATACAAAGGAAACTCGACGCTATAGAAAACAAAATCTCTTCAGCCTCCCTAAACCAGTACACACTTCCCAAAACCGTGTGTGGCTGCTGTTCAAACCCTTCACATTTGACGGAAGAATGTCATTTGAATGTACCGTTTCAAGGTCACACTAATGCTGCATCTCAGCAAAGACCTGGAAACTATCCTTCTTCTTCCTCATATAATCACAATTGGAGGAATCACCCTAACTTTGCTGGGAACCAATCACAACCTCAATACACGGATCCAAATCAAAACAATTTTCAAAGGGCTCTTCCACCACAACAGCAACCACTTCAATTGAGTCAGCACCCCTACCAATCACAAAATTTCCAAAATCCGGCCAACACTTTTGCACCACATGAAAACTCTTTGCAATTGGCCGGTACTGATAATACCTCTACACTAGTACAAACCTTGGTTACTTTCATGAAACAATCCATCCAAGGGTCGGCAAGTTTTCAATCTTCCGTCAATAATATGATGAAGATCATTCTCACTCAAAATGAGAATATTAAATCGATGGGAGCACAAATTGAACGAATAACAGCCGAAATAAGTGCTAGAGAAAAAGGGAATCTTCCATCTCAACCCCTACCTGATCCTGGACCTTCACATTGCACTAATGTGGATGCTTTTACCATGTTGAGATCTGGAAAAGTGCTAGATAATCATGTGGGTGAACAGATTGATGTTGAGGAATCAAGTGAACCCCAGGCTTCCACTTCCACTTCCATTCCTACTTCTACCACTTTTCCTATTTCGTCTAATGTACCTTCTTCTTCCGAGCCTATTCTCCGTTTTCCCAAAAGCTCGAACCCTCCACCCACATCACTTTTTCCACCCCCACAAACTTCTCCACAAATGTTGGACCCAACACTTATTGATAGAGCTCTATTTCCAAATAGGTTGAGGCCCAACAAACATGATGCATAAAGGGAGAAGCTTGTGGACATGTTTAAGGAAGTTAACATCAACATCCCTCTCCTAGATGCTATCCAACAAGTTCCGTCCTACGCAAAAATTCTTAAGAACTTGTGCACTAGGAAGAGGAAGACTCAAGTGCCGAAAAAAGTGTTCATGTCAAGAACTGTTGACACGGCTTTCCCCAACAATTACCAAGGTAACGTAAGGACCCTGGCCGTCCTAATATTTCTATTTCTATTGGGGATAAATACATTAACCGTGCTTTACTTGACCTTGGCGCTAGTGTTAACTTGCTTCCTTACTCGGTCTATGAGCAACTAGGTATCGGAGTGTTAAAGCCCTCGAACATAACTCTACAGATGGCCGACCGATCAATCACCAAACCTAGGGGTGAACTTGAGGATGTGTTGATAAAAATCGGGGAATTTGTATTCCCTGTGGACTTTATTGTTCTTGATACACAGCCTGTAGAGAACCCACAGAACCAAATTCCGGTGATTCTAGGTCGTCCCTTTTTGGCTACTTCCAACGCTGTAATCAACTGTAGAAACGGCTTTATGAACCTATCTTTTAGGAATAGGTCAATTGAGCTCAACATTTACAAGTTGGGAAGTCAACCCTCCGAACCTACTGCTCAGGTCTGTTCTGTCGAATTAATGGATGTCGACAGTAGCGAATTTGATGATCTTCATGATACTGATCTTGACTCTTTTCATACATTGTTGTTTGACCCAACTATGTATCATACACATACGGACTCTTCCACTGAGTTGTCCGGGTCAACAACTAACACTGATTATGGACTGCTTTTAGAGTCTGAAGATCACCCCGCGCTTTGTGATGACATTATTCTCCGGGGTATTGATGGAACTTTTGAGGAGATCTTCGCTGATGAACTCGCATTTTTGAAAGATACGGGTGTTGAGATGAATCATCTCCCAATCAATGAAATTGAACCTCCACCCCTTCTTCTGGACTGTAAAGAGAATGCGAGTAATCCATCACAATCACTGAATCGTCTCTCCAAAACGAGACGCAAACACATTCTATTCCACCACTTACCTTTTCCCCACTTCTTTCTGGCTCCATATAACATGTCTTTCCACCAACTGGTGCACTACACAGATTAAATCTTCGAATGGTTGGTGTTAACTTTCGGTCTTTGCAAAGCTTGGTATCGACCAATGATTTTTGACCCCCTCATGTGATTTTCAAAGATTAACATGGCTTAACTCAAGTTTGAGGGGGTGTAATCTGGCTCTTGAAAAGAAAAAAAATTTAAAAATGATGAGCCAAAAATAAGTTTGGGGGAGGATTTTCACTTAAATATATTGGCTCCGTTAATAAATTTCCACCCAAGCTTACAGGTTTTTGAGATTTAGCGGATGGCAACAATGAGGATACTGTTGAAAACAAGTTTGGGGGAGGTTTGTGCTTATTTTTGCATCATTTGCATCATACTTTGCATAAGCACAAAACATTTGAAAACCTATAAAAAATTTTTAAAAAATTCAAAAAAATAAAAATATTTTTGTACATAAATAAGATAATAAAAGATTAGATAGTGAAAAATTACATCCAAAAGATTAGAAAAATTTAAGAAAACCAAGAAAATTAGAAGTTTTCTTATACGAACTAGTAATAAGTAGTTATGAGTCGTTGTCCCAAGGGTTAGTAAGATGAAGGAAGTCACTAATCTGCGGATAAAAATAAGTCTGAAAAATAGTTCCTATTCTGTAAGCCAAATATTTTGAACGTTGATACCCTACTATTCGCACTTACACACGTCTTGAAACTCGGGATAGTAGAGGATACCTTGAAATGCTCTTGTCTAAAAGCCAAAAGTATGAAGGAAATTACAAATGAAGAAAATATAAAATGGTGAAGAAAAAAAAATGAACACTGGTTTTGTTATCACCAAGGCAGCAATAAAAAAATATAGCGAGGGCGCCTCTTCACCTAGTGTCTTAGACCAACTGGTCTGGGAGTCACTGCTAAGCCTTAAGTGGTGCAAGATGAGAAAAAACACCTAATAAGCAAGCACATGAGTAATCGGTCGGTTAGTATCTCAAGAAGTATTTACGGGCGCATGAAAATGTGTGAGCAAATTCATCTAAATATTCATTAATTAAAAAGTATTGAGGCAATGGACAAGAGTATGATAGCTTGAATTGAATTCTTCGGGTGTAGGGATGTCTTCTACACTCACGTAGGGTGATATGATCGATGTTTGGAAGAAAGATAGGAATGAAGAATAAAGACGATGTTTTATTGAGGGATGATGTGATTTCTAATATCTTTTCATGACTATTAAGATAGGGCTCATGACAACCGAAAAGAAAGCATAGTTGGAAACTCTAATTTTCAAAGTCTTTCTTTTACAATTCTTATCTTTATAAGTAATATTCACGGTCTTCCTTTTATTATTGGATTTTGTGGGTGCAATCCGCTGAAAACCCTCAGGAGACAACACTCCTCCTACTAGGGACACCTAGAGGTTTAAAGGCTTGTTGCACGTGCTCAATGCAATCGTGTTGCCTACGAAAGTGTGCTAGTTAGTTTTTTTCTTTCTTTATTTTCTCCTTCTCTTTTTAATAAAATAGTTCGCTCGAGACGACCGAAAATAAGTTTGGGGGAATTTGATCGGTCGAAAATATTGCATTTTTAACACGTCAATTTCCCTACCATTTGCACTCATCTAGAGGTGTTCGGTATTAATATAGCACATATTAGCAGATTGATTGTAAAATACCAAATAACTTGTGTTATAAATTAAAACCGAAATTTCTGTGGGAAATTGAGTGTTTATCATGGCATCGCCTAATCTTTGTATAGAGCAACACTTGTCTCGAGAATCTGTACAGGAAATTCCAGGAAAAGAGCCAAAACAGTTAAAAGTGCTGAGAAAAATGCGCCAAGTACAAGACTTGAAATCTGGCAGTGATCAAGAAATATTTAAAAGATTCCACACATCAGGAAACATCACTAAAGCCAACAGCAAGCAACACAGGAAATTTCATATACAAAGCCTTCTATTGGGGCGGGGATCCGCAGCCAATAGGCCCTTCCCGCCGTGGATCCGCGGTGCATTGATGACGTCGGCGCTTCAGTTTTTCACACGTGGCTTCCTTGTAACAGAAAAGCTTCCAGAAGACTCCAGATGTCCATGTGGCTTCATCTAGAAGGCTCGGCCTAACAACCTAGTTCTAGAAGGCTCTCTCCTCCTTGTAACAACCTCATTCTAGAATATTCCCTCCAACAAACTTCTTCTAGAAGATTCTTTCTAAGAACCTCATTTTGGAGGGAAAATTCAAATGAGGTAGTTCATTTTGGAGGGAAAATTCAAATGAGGTAGTTCATTTTGGAGGGAAAATTCAAATGAGGTGGTTCATTTTGGAGGGAAAAGTAGTTCATTTTGGAGGGAAATTTGAAATTTGAATTCTAGATCTAGGGTTGAGATGGTTATAAAGAAAACCTAGATCTAGGGTTTTAGGTTGTTCATTTTCTTCATCTCCAACACAAGTTGAGTGACACAACTTGTAAACCCTAATCCCCAATTCAAGATCCCCGAGTACAATTCAAGCAAGAAGCCTTCAACATTTTAGGAGTGAAGCCGATCTTCATCCGAGCAAGTGATCCAAGATGATCCGCGACTCACGAAGACGAGCGAAGCCAAATCGACGATCGAGTTATTTCCTTATTGTAGATCTTGCGAGAATTGTAACGAAATTGTTGATAAATAAAAGGTGAAATTCTTTAATCCTGCTTTCTTTACATTCTTGCATCATGATTAGATCTCAATTCTTGATTGTGTTTCTTGTTATGATGTTTGAGTAAAACTCCGCTCGTGAAGGAGTCGAGAGAATCAATAGATGATGATGTTACAAATCTTGAAACGATTCTTAAGTCCTATGAGTTTTGTAAACTTTAGCAAATTGAAGAATCGACGACCTAGTTTCGAGCGATGCTTTCTTAATTGTGTTCGCTCTTAATTAGGGATCCACGATCGATTCTTGAATTTATTAGAGGCTCGAATGTGAATGAAATCAACGAAAGGACAAGGGATAGATGATGAAACCCTAGTTTCTGCAAGAAATCCCTAATTCTCGTTGATCGTCATCGATCTAGTATCAAATCATTAATGGATAAGAAAACATAATCAATAGATTTCATCACATCTATAGATTTGATCGATTCCTACGAGCCTCACTTCGATTCTTAATTATTGGATTGGATATCATCAATTCTTAATTCTTGATTTTAAATGTTTTCTTGATTTTAGATTTAGATCTAATTAATTCTTGAACTTCAACTTTAAAATCTTGAATTGAATTGTCTTTTCTCTTTTCTTTAGTTTTCAATTCATCTAAATTCAAATTCGAACGGATCTCTCTTTCCCTGTGGACGATCAGCACTCGCTAACGCCCTACAATCGATACCGTTATTGATTGCGGTCAAAATATTTTTGGTTGTGATTTCTATACATTTCTTTACATACACAACGAGAATTTCATAGCAATCAATAGTCACGGAATTCTGTGCTCAAGTATTCTCCTCCTCGATCAGATTGTAGGATTTTAATACTTTTACCCTTTTGGTTCTTGACTTCGGATTTATATTTCTTGAATTTCTCAAAAGCTTCAGACTTGTGTTTCATCAGGAACACATGTCTGAATCTTGAGAGATCGTCAGTGAATGTAATGAAGTATGAGGAACCATTCCTGGCATGTGTAGACATGGGACCGCATACATCACTATGTATTAGTCCCAAGAGTTCGGTAACTCTTTCTCCGTGTCCACTAAACGGGGTTTTGGTCATTTTTCCTTTGAGACATGACTAGCAAGTGTCATAAGAAAATTCGAACAGATTCAAATTTCCATCCTTTTACAACTTAGCTAGTCGTGTCGCATTGATATGACCTAGTCTACAATGCCACAAGAAGGATTCGTTCATTTATGAACTCTTCCTCTTGTTTGTGTTTTGTACATTAAGAACTGTGGTTTGATTTAGAATGTATATGCCATTATTTAACGAGCCTAATCCAATCAACTTTTGATTCAGGAAGATGTTCATAACATTATCCTGTACTACAAATTATATCCTTCTTTACTTAATAAAGAAACTGATATAAGATTTCTTATCAGGGTCGGAATGTAATAGCATTCGTTCAGAATCAATATATTACCATTTGGTAATACAAGGTGATATTCGCCAACTGCTTTAGCTGCAACATTTGCACCATTCCCTACTCTTATAGAATGATCACCCATTCCCAGTTCTCTACCTTTTCTTAGCCCATGTAACATATTACATATGTGGGATCCCAATCCGGTATCTAATACCCAGGACGTAGAGGGAACAGAGAAACAGTTCTCAATAACTAACTCACCCGAAGAAGATACATCAACATGCTTATTCTTCGTTTGGGCGGCGTAGGAATCCAGATATGTCCCTATTCCCTGCTCAGTCTTATAATAATTATAAGAAAGAACGGAACCAACGTTCCCCTGCTCAGTATTATAAGTCCATGTCACGCACCCCACGATCTTGCGGGGAGGAGGAATATATGAAAAACGATTATCAAAGCTTCGTAACATGGACTTGAGTACACGGATCGTATCTAAACCGTTACTAGCAAACTATGAAAGGTTTAACTACTCGGATTCGAAGTTATACCTCACGTTACTTGTCCTTCGGGTCTTCATTGCTGTCCTCCACTCCTCGTAGGATCTTTGGAACGTCGGCACCTCAACGGCCTCCTCGAGTCAAAGACGATCCACCCGAGAGCTCCTACTACAAGCTTCACCTCTAATCTTGAGGTAACTAGGTTTCTTTAGTTGCTAATCAAAGTGACCTAGGTGATATAGAGTGAGGTTATGGATTAATTAGTCTATCTAATCCTTGATCTCAACACATGAGAGGGGAGGATTAGGGTTTCAAGAGAGAGAGCTTGAGGAGAGAGAAGGTGAGCATAAGTTATGAATGAAAAAGCTTCTCACTTCTAATATATTATGAAGCATAAGAAAATCAAAAAGAATAAATCAAAATGCATTATCATCATGCTTCATTAAATATATGCAATGAATCATCAAGTGAGTCATTAAGCAATAAATGCTTCATTAACTCACTTGAATGATTCATCTAAGTGAGTCAAAAATGCATTAAATGCTAATGCCACCTTACCCTCCATGTCATCATCCTTCTAGAAGCTTCCCGACAAATTTCAAGAACGCCCCTCCTATCCGTGAAAACACGGAAAAGTTTTAGACTGTATAAATCCAATAACCCGATACTAGAAACTGGCTTAAACCAAAACCGGCTAGCAAAAACTGTTCGAACGTCGTACGTGCGTAAACACACGTACGCGTCCGAACCCTTGTCGTAAAACCATACGACCTCTATATCATTTCGCCTGGAGCAGGGAAACTCTCTGTGTGGGACTTTAATGACTCGACACTACGCTGGCAGTCGGTTCAACCATAGACCGCAAGCGGCACTAGCTGTACGTAACGGTCCCCAGGTAGATGTCGATAAGAAGGTCGATGAGGAAACCCATCCGAACTCCTACTGAGCCTGATGTGACAATCTCCATACAGTCTG
The DNA here is from genome assembly GCA_030015575.1 of Agapanthus africanus. Lineage (NCBI taxonomy): Eukaryota > Viridiplantae > Streptophyta > Magnoliopsida > Asparagales > Amaryllidaceae > Agapanthus > Agapanthus africanus. The sequence continues at coordinate 65,233,122 of JASDDO010000029.1, forward strand.
GTCTGTTTGTCTAAGACTATCGCATATCGAGCCTAGGGGGCGGCAAGCGTCAGTCCCCTAATAGCAGTATAAGTCGTGTCGGAGCGTAGCCCATTACATCCTGAGAAACTACTGGAACCTACCAGTAAACCTCGCTTGCCCTGGCCAGGGACTTTGCATAATGGCTCTCTGACACAGCGCGATATCAACTCCCAATACCGGGAGAGGCGAATCCTGTCTAACCGCCACTGCCTCTAAGTGCTCGGGACTACACCCAACTGCTACCTGTTTGCACGACTATTTTGAGCCATGGTAGGGTAGCAATCTAAGAACAGTGGGACACACTCGAGGCGAAGTAGCAGTATCAAGTCTGCAGACTATGCTGTACTCATGTCACCTAAGAACTGTTAACTGACGACGGGTATAATACCAACCAACAGTTCCTCTGCTAGTCCTGTCCGGTGTACCCGTAACCTAACGAGCACCTGTATACTATCTCCAGTACGACGTACTGATGGCTATGGGACAGACCATCTCCCCAACTGGGATGAAAAGCATACATACTGGTCTACTCCGGAATATCGATGCCCTGTCTCGATAATCCAATGACCAGGGACTTGTATAGGATGTTGCTTATAGACTACCCAGCCCCCACTAGTGTGACTGCCATCACAACGCTGGTAATCAAGCAAAGATCCTATGGGCTCTACTAATATGTATAAATGATACGTTACAAGAAACATATGCACATATTAAAGTAGAAACAAACCAAGTAGCATACTACCATTTTTAGCAAGACTGATATATAACTGTGAATATCCCAAGCTTCCATTAAGTAATATACAAGCTAGTATGATACAATAATGGCCCCTAGGGCATATACACTAACAATCTCCCACTTGCACTAGGGCCATGTGCCGGCATATCGCAGACCTATCATCTCGAATAGCCTCTCGAACTGTGTCTGAGGAATGGCCTTTGTGAATGGATCAGCAGTGTTATTCTCTGTATCTACTCTCTTTACCTCGATCTCCCGGCGATCTATGATCTCCCTGATCAGGTGATACCGCCTTAAGATGTGTCTAGACTTCTGATAGGACCTGGGTTCCTTCGCTAAAGCTATAGCGCCGTTGTTGTCGCAATACAGAGGTATTGGACCAACACTGGTAGGAACCACCTGAAGTTCTGTGAGGAACTTCTTCATCCAGAAAGCTTCTTTTGCGGCATCGCAAGAAGCTATGTACTCTGCTTCCATTGTTGAGTCAGCAACGGTCTCCTGCTTGGAACTCTTCAAACAGACCGCCCCTCCATTGAGGGTAAAGACATAACCCAACATAGACTTGGAGTCATCCTTGTCACTCTGAAAGCTGGAGTCGGCAAAGGCCTCGATCTGGAGGTCTTTTCCGCCATACACCAAGAACATCTCCTTAGTCCTCCTCAGGTACTTAAGAATGTTCTTTACTGCTATCCAGTGCTTCTCCCCTGGGTTTGCCTGATACCGTCTTACAACGCTCAATGCATATGCTACATCTGGTCCGGTACATAACATCGCATACATTATAGAGCCTACCGCAGAAGCGTAGGGTATAATCGACATGCGATCCCTTTCCAAATCTATCTTGGGAGACATCTCTTTGGAGAGGGTGATTCCGTGACAAGCCGGTAGGTTTCCGCGCTTAGAATCATCCATACTGAATCTCTTCAATATGGTGTCTATGTACCTGGACTGTGAAAGTCCCAACATCCTCTTTGATCTATCACGATAGATCCGGATCCCCAGAATGTAGGTGGCATCACCCAGGTCTTTCATGGAATATTTCTGTGATAAGAATCCTTTGACTGACTGTAACATAGGAATATCATTTCCTATTAGGAGAATGTCATCCACGTACAAGACGAGGAATACTACAGCTCTCTCTACAATCTTACTGTATATGCATGGTTCATCTGGATTTTTGATAAAGTCGAATTCTTTGACAGCATCATCAAAACAGATGTTCCAACTCCGCGATGCCTGCTTTAGTCCATAAATGGACTTAAGCAACTTGTATACTTTACCGCTGCTCCCACTCTGAATGAATCCCTATGGCTGATCCATACAGACGCTCTATTCCAAATTACCATTTAGAAAGGTCGTCTTTACGTCCATCTGCCAGATCTCATAATCGTGGAAGGCAGCAATAGTAAGAAGGACCCGAATGGATTTGAGCATAGCCACTGGAGAAAAGGTTTCGTCATAGTCCAAACCAGGTCTTTGATGGAAACCCTTTGCAACAAGTCTAGCCTTATAGGTTTCAACTTGTCTATCTACACCAATCTTCTTTTTGAAGATCCATTTGCATCCTACGGGGTTTACCCCATCTGGAGCAATGTCCAAAGTCCATACTTTGTTAGTGTACATGGACTCCATTTCGGTCCGCATTGCATCCAGCCATTTTACCGAGTCACCACTCTGAATGGCTTGCTGGAAGCTAGTAGGGCCATCATCATCAATGACGCAATCCTCTCTATCCCCGTCTATGAGAAAACTGTAGTATCTCTCGGGCGGATGAGACGGCCTACTACTCCTGCGGATAGGCGCTGGGATGTCCGGTTCTCCTGAACCTTCTTGTTCTACCAAGGTTTCAGTAATAGCTTGTGGTTCTGGAATTTCTTCCAGTTCTATTGCGCTCCCACTCTTCTGATATTCTAAAAACTCAGTTTCCAAGAAGCAGGCATGATGAGAAACAAAAACCTTTTGTTCCTCTGCGTAATAGAAACAATATCCCTTGGAATTCTTTGGATATCCCACAAAATTGCATTTTACTGAGCGTGCCTCGAGCTTGTCCGCATGCTGCTTCTTTACAAAAGCTGGACATCCCCATGTCTTAAGATACTTAAGACAGGGTTTCTTCCCACTCCACATCTGATATAGTATGGTAGGCACAGTTTTGGTTGGAACTCAGTTCAAAAGGTATGCAGTTGATTCTAGTGCATATCCCCAAAATGATCGCGGCAACTCAGCGTTACTCATTATGGAATGTACCATATCCAATAGGGTTCGGTTCCATCTCTCTGATACACCGTTATGTTGTGGTGTGTATGGAAGAGTAAGCTGAGAGAGAATTCCATTCTCTTTTAAGTAATCCAGGAACTCGGCACTCAAGTATTCACCACCTCGATCCGATCTCAGTGTCTTGGTATTTTTGCCTGTTTGTTTTTCTACTTCATTCTTATATTCCAGGAATTTTTCGAAGGCTTCAGATTTATGTTTCATTAAGAAGACATATCCATACCTTGAAAAATCATCAGTAAAAGTAATGAAGTAAGAATAACCGCTTCGTGCATGTATAGACATTGGACCGTACACGTCACTGTGTACGAGTCCCAAGAGCTCGCTTACTCTTACTCCGTGTCCAGTAAACAGAGTTTTTGTCATCTTTCCTATGGGACAAGATTCACAAGTAGCATAAGATTGATATTCGAACGGATTCAAATATCCTTCTCTATGTAACTTAGTCAACCTTCTCTCATTGATGTGACCCAGTCTACAATGCCATAAGAAATCCTGATTTAATTCTGGAGACTTTCTTTTAAGCGTATTCTGGACACTGAAAATCTGAGCTTGATTTAATACGTATATCCCGTTTTTTATTGTACCTGACCCAATCATAACTTGATTTAGGTGGATGTGAACTACATCGCTTACGAATGTAAAATCATATCCTTCCTTAGAAAGTAAGGATATAGATATGATATTACAAGTCGTACCTGGTACATAAAAACAGTTACGCAGAATCAATATCTTCCCAGTTGTCAGTCCAAGATGATATTCCCCTACGGATTCAGCATTCATGCTCATTCCGTTAGCAACAGTGAGGGTCATGTCACCTATCCGGATAACCCTACGGTTTCTCAGAGCCTGTAAAGAATTACAGATGTGAGATCCTGACCTGGTATTCAATACCCAGGAAGTAGGGTTAACTGACATACAGTTCTCTATTACAAACACATCCGAAGCCGAAGCCACAACAGGCTTCGAATCCTGGCTACTGGCTTTGTTAGCCCTGCAATCCTTCTGCCAATGCCCAATCCCATAACAATAGGAACGTCCCTCTTTTACTACTTCCAGTCCCGAAACTTTTGTCCTTCTCTTTCCTTCTACTTTCCTGGTTTCCTTCAGAGTAAAAGGCAGAGACTGTAGCATCAAGTCAGTATCTAACCCGTTCTCCAACGTGGTCTTCAGGTCTGTGAGCTTATCAATATAGCTAGTCATTGCAAGGACGTTGTCCCCTACAGATGACCCGACAGCCAACCTCGCTTGTTCGTTCGAGGTCTCATATCTTATGATATGAGATTGCTCTCCATATAAATCTTTGTTATGGAGAAAGATGGAAACTAAGTCCATCTTCTCGTGCTGCTTCTGGTATACACCATCAACTGAAGCCAACACGAGGCACTTGGCTTTCTCTTTATCCTTTTCCCTTGTCTGACAGATATTTATATCCGCGACGGTGGAAACTGGACTTGGGACGGCGGGATCTTGAGTAGTAATAGGGTGGTCCAGCTTGTCATAGGTAATGGACATCTGGACAGAACTTTGCCAGTCATATAAGTCGGATTCAGTCAAATTGTTATCTAGATGTAACCTATGTATGGTCACAAGGTCACTGCAATTAGAGAGAGAGAAGAAAACACTTTAGCATGATGCTCTTGCAAGTTTAGAGTAGTTTTTAATTTATCTAAACAGGATGGCTCCCACTGTTTCTCGAATCCCTCCTCAAACCATAAAAGAAGAATTAGCCAGGACTATTCTCACCGTACAATACTTGCTTAACCGTTCAGCCAGGCCAGTGTCGATACTTCGAGGGAGGTTTTCCAACGCTTTCGCGAAGTTCCTTAATTAAAGAACCTCTTTTCTCTGGGCGCGTAGCCCCTCTGACACCTTTCTAGGCACCTACTTGGTTTATAGCATTGATTGTTAAGTGACGAATCTCCTGATAAGTAGCATGTACTCACAGTAGGATCGGGATCCAAATATCATCGTATGATAATGTTGAAGGAATCCTACCAACATTCATCAAACTCCAAATGGTATGCAACACTAGCAAGTTTCAGTTTCCTTAGAAACTCCCGATGTGGATTTTTGCCCCATGCTCTTATGACCTTGACTTTGGCCAACAAATCATAAGTCACATGTCAAGTTCTACCCGTCAATTTTCAGGTTAATTTGAACCCATCCGTACATACCCTTGACTTTGGCCAATAAAGTAGTACGACTGTCCCAAACCAACGCATCTATCTATACTGCGTATGAATATTCAATAGCTACCAAACACTGTGCCTTGACTTTGGCCAACAAACACAGCTTGAATACTACTGACCATCCATAAGAAATGACGGAGGGCTACGACTGGTTTTGGCGAAACCGTGAACGTAGTGAACTTGATATAATCGAAGGTACCTGATAGCCTTTTAAAAGGAGTGGTTAAAGCTCCGCAATTAAAAATTCTACTCTTTTTAAAATAACCGAGTGGTTTCTTTTAAATTTGTTCCAACGATTCAACTTTGGTTTATTTTCTTTGCATTAAAATAATGCGTCCCATCACTTAACCTATCATTGCAGAAAACAACGAAAATACAACGTCCTCTTATGCCATCCGCATTCGTCACTGGGTCCCGTCATCACCCGTTAGGTTACTTAACTAACGACAGAGCGGGGGCTGGGCTAGCGCGGGTGTAAAACATAAGTGACGTCTAAATAGCTATCATATATAGATATTGTACATTCGTCAAACGCAATAATAGGCATTCCAGATCTCAGATGAACATTATTGGATATGCAAGCAATCCGCGTTTGCTTAGAGCCTGCAACAAAAGACGGATTACACAGTTGTGATGAATAGCCTTTACCCCATCCGGGACCCCTACGGGTACGACAAACTACCCGCCAAGTACCCGAAGTGAAGCGGTCTTCCTCAACAACGTGAGTAGGCCACTAAACACTTCGACGTACCTGGTAGTTTGTGTACCCTACCTTGGGTCTATCCTAGGAGCAAAAAACAGTAAATGAAATAATACAACGGTGGCTACAACTGCAACCTGGATGTGCCCCGCAAAAGAATATTACAACATATTACAATTACATCGAATGAATGAATTTAATAACCCATCTCAAACCCCGGCTAATCATCACAACAATCTACTACAGTTCATATACACAAACAGTAGAATCATTACAGAATGTGCAACCCCTTTCCAACCGACATACTAGCAGTTAGGGGAGATTTACGAACACATTAAACATTACAGATAAAAACCCGATTAGCAAATAATTCAGAACATCGATCGACAACCTTTTTCCGTGTCTACCCCAAATGCAAACCATCAAGGAAGTAACCTGGGCAGAAACAGAATATACTGGAAAACAAAATACCAAAACTTAAGAATTACAGAGCAAATCCGAGTCAACTCGGGGTTGACTCCGCAGCGGATCCGCGGCCAAAAGCACCATTTGGCCGCGGATCCGCGGCCGTCTTGTCGAGTCGAGAGCTTGTATTTTCCTAGTATTCTTATATTTCCCTGCTGTGAATTTTAAGGCATATCAAAAAATTTATTCGACACGTTTAAAATTAACAGAAACTGATAGGGGTTCCGCGGTTTCGTTTTCGTGTTTTTCCGACGATCGAAGTTCTAATTAGTTGCTAACAAGCTAGTAATGGTTTAGTTGGCTCTGATACCACTCTAAGTCCATGTCACGCACCCCACGATCTTGCGGGGAGGCGGAATATATGAAAAACGATTATCAAAGCTTCATAACACGGACTTGAGCACACGGATCGTATCTAAACCGTTACTAGCAAACTACGAAAGGTTTAACTACTCGGATTCGAAATTATACCTCACGTTACTTGTCCTTCGGGTCTTCATCGCTGTCCTCCACTCCTCGTAGGATCTTTGGAACGTCGGCACCTCAACGGCCTCCTCGAGTCAAAGACGATCCACCCGAGAGCTCCTACTACAAGCTTCACCTCTAATCTTGAGGTAACTAGGTTTCTTTAGTTGCTAATCAAAGTGACCTAGGTGATATAGAGTAAGGTTATGGATTAATTAATTTATCTAATCCTTGATCTCAACACATGAGGGGGGAGGATTAGGGTTTCAAGAGAGAGCTTGAGGGGAGAGAAGGTGAGCATAAGTTATGAATGAAAAAGCTTCTCACTTCTAATATATTATGAAGCATAAGAAAATCAAAAAGAATAAATCAAAATGCATTATCATCATGGTTCATTAAATATATGCAATGAATCATCAAGTGAGTCATTAAGCAATAAATGCTTCATTAACTCACTTGAATGATTCATCTAAGTGAGTCACAAATGCATTAAATGCTAATGCCACCTTACCCTCCATGTCATCATCCTTCTAGAAGATTCCCGACAAATTACGAGAACGCCCCTCCTATCCGTGAAAACACGGAAAAACTTTAGACTGTATAAATCCAATAACCCGATACTAGAAACTGGCTTAAACCAAAGACGGATAGCAAAATTTGTCCGAACGTCGTACGTGCGTAAACACACGTACGCGTCCGAACCCTTGTCGTAAAACCATACGACCTCTATATCGTTTCGCCTGGAGCAGGAAAACTCTCTGTGTGGGACTCTAAAGACTCGACACTACGCTGTCAGTGGGTTTAACCACAGACTGCAAGCGGCACTAGCTGTACGTAACGGTCCCCTGGTTGATGTCGATAAGAAGGCCGATGAGGAAACCCATCCGAACTCCTACTGAGCCTGATGTGACAATCTCCGTACAGTCCGGTCTGTTCGTCTAAGACTATCGCATATCGAGCCTAGGGGCGGCAAGCGTCAGTCCCCTAATAGCGGTATAAGTCGTGTCGAAGCGTAGCCCATTACACCCTGAGAAACTACTGGAACCTACCAGTAAATCTCGCTTGCCCTGGCCAGGGACTTTGTGTAATGGCTCTCTGACACAGCGCGATATCAACTCCCAATACCGGGAGAGGCGAATCCTGTCTAACCGCCACTGCCTCCAAGTGCTTGGGACTGCACCCAACTGCTACCTGTTTACACGACTCCTTTGAGCCGTGGTAGGGTAGCAATCTAAGAACAGTGGGACACACTCGAGGCAAAGTAGCAGTGTCAAGTTTACGGACTATGCTGTACTCATGTCACCTGGGAACTGTTAACTGACGACGGGTATAATACCAACCAACAGTTCCTCTGCGAGTCCTGTCCGGTGTACCCGTAACCTAACGAGCACCTATATACTATCTCCAGTACGACGTACTGATGGCTGTGGGACAGACCATCTCCCCAACTGGGATGAGAAGCGTACACACTGGTCTACTCCGGAATATCGATGCCCTGTCTCGATAATCCAACGACCAGAGACTTGTATAGGATGTTGCTTATAGACTACCTACCCTCCACTAGTGTGACTGCCATCACAACGCTGGTAATCAAGCAAAGATCCTATGGGCTCTACTAATATGTATAAATGATACGTTACAAGAAACATATGCACATATTAAAGTAGAAACAAACCAAGTAGCATACTACCATTTTTAGTAAGACTGATATATAACTGTGAATATCCCAAGCTTCCATTAAGTAATATACAAGCTAGTATGATACAATAATGGCCCCTAGGGCATATACACTAACAAGTATAACAAGTGGGTTCGGTCAATACATCCATATTATTATCTTGATTAAGGCCTGACATGGTCGCTACCTGGAGAGAGAGAGAAGAAAACATTTGAGCGTATGCTCTTGTAAGATCAGATTGGTTATTATTTTATCAAATCAGGATGGCTCCTACTGTTTTTTATCAAATCTTCCTTCAAACCATAAAAGGAAAGACTAGGCAGGATTAATTACACTCTACAAGTTCGCCAATCTTTCAGCCAGGCCAGTGTCAGTACTTTGAGGGAGGTTCCCTGTGCTTTCGCACGGACCTAATTAAAGTAAACATCGTTTTCCCAGAGGCATAGCCCCGTTGACACCTTTCTAGACACCTACTTGATCGGCTAATTGTAAAGTGTAAGACTCTCTCAGAGTAACTCTTACTCAGAGTGCGTATCGGGATCCAACTATCTCATAGAAGGTATGCAATCTCATTGCAAATTTCAACACTTGAAATTCCCGATCATACTTTTACCCCTAGCGTACTATAACCTTGACACAGGCCAAACAACCTACAGTCCGCTAGTCAAGTTCAACCCGTCATTTCCTGATTGAATTAAACCCACCCGTACGACTCTTGACGCAGGCCAAACAAAGCCATACGAATACACTAACCCAATCACATCTCATGCTACAGATAAGTACTAATCAGCTACCGTACACTACGCCTTGATGCAGTCCAAACTACCGTAGCACGAATACTAAAATAGTACTTATCTAAAATGACGGAGGGCTACACAGGTTTTTAACAAAACCATGAGCGTAATGAACTTGATATCGTTGTAGAATCGTGTGATTTTTGAAAAGGAGTGTTTTTGAGGCTTTTACCAGTTTTGCTAAAGAGGTCACTCCCCGTGAAGGGATCTCGACTCTTTCCTTATCGAATAAGGTGCAGGATATTTCATAAATACCGATATGCAAAGCAAGCACTAGAAAAAGCAATCAAAAACAAAACCGAGTGAGTTGTAGCATTTACTAGTTTCGCTAAAGAGGTCACTCCCGGTGAAGGGATCTCGGCTCTTTCCTTATCGAATAAGGTGCTGGATATTCTATAAGGAATACCGCTATGCAACGCAAAAACTAGAGCTACCCTTTTTGAAATTTTGATTCTACAACATCTTTTAGGTTTCTTTTCTTTCATTAATATTATTAACGAAGTCCCATCATTTATTCTTCCTAAGCATCACAGAAGAAACGAAAATACTGTTGGATATATATGCCCTAGAGGCCTTCATTGTATAGGATGCTAGGGATATGTATGTACATGACAATCTTGCTTAATATGATAGTACGCTATTTGGTTTGACTTTATCTTAACGTGTGATATATTTTACTTTGTATTTATAAACATGTTGATAAAGCCCATAGGGTGTTTGCCTGACTACCCGCGTTGTGATGGCAGTCATACTTATTGGAGCTGGATAGTCAATAGGCACATCCTTAAATGTCCCTGGTCACAGGAGTATCGAGACAGGGCATCGATGCTCCAGAGTAGACTAGTGTATACATATCTAGACCCTGACGAGGGGCGATGGATTGGTCACGCAGCCATTGGTGATGTGCACCTAAGATTGTATACAGATGCTCACTGGGTGTAAGTACACCAGACAGGACTCGCCGAGAACTGACTGGATAGTATTTATACCTAACGTCAGATAGCAGTTCTCAGGTGACATGTGTGAAGATAGTCCATTGACCTAAGGTCGTCATTTGTCTCGTGTGGGTTCCCACTGTGCTTTGATTACTACCCTACCACGGTTCAAAGGAGTCGTGCAAACAGGTTATAGTTGGGCATGGTCCCGAGCCACGTGGAGGCAGTGAGCGACTGTTAGGGATTCGTCTCTCCCGGTATAGGGAGTTGATATCGCACGGTGATCGGATGGTCATTACCATAAGTCCCTGGCCAGGGCTGATTGAGAATTACTGATGGACTGATCAGTAGATTCTCGGATGGTCTTGAGCCATGCCGACACGACTTGTACGGTTATTAGTGTTAGTTATATGTATGCCCTAGAAGCCATTACTATACATAGGATGTATATTGTAGTGGATTCTTGGACATATATAGGGAGGAATTTCTTGCTCGACATGATTGTATGCTATCTGGTTGCTCTTTACCTTAACGTATACACTGATTGTCTCTCTGTTACATGTTGGTAAAGCCCTTAGGATGTGTACTTGACTACCTAGACTATGATGCGGATCATACTAATGGGGACATGGTAGTCCATAAGTACATCCTTCAAGGTCCCTAGTCGTGGGTGTATCGAGATGGGGCATCGATATACCAGAGTAGACTAGCGTATACCTTCTCGACCTATACAGATGGGCGATGGATGACCCCATATCCATTGGTGTTTGACATCAGAGATGATATACGGGTGCTCAGTAGAGACTGGGTACACTGGACGGACTCGCCGAGAACTCCCAGATGGTATTATACCTTACGTCAGATGGCAGTTCTCTGGTGACACTGGTACAGGTTTGTCATGACCCGCAGGGTACGGAACGTGACTGGCATTTAAGTTTATGAAACGTCTCAAGACGTCCGTAAAATAAGTAAGCCAAAGCCCAGAAACCAAAACCAAATAAGCAAAAGAGTGAAGGAAAACCAATCAATTGAAAGCGAGTTTATCAAATAAGTCATATCAACCCTTTTTTAAAACAATATCAATTTTTCCGAAAATTTCGGCAGAGTCTCCTTTGTAAATACTGGCCCCCAAAATGGGTACAACAAGAATATATATCAACACAAAAAATAAGGCATCCCCAAGCGGGAGCTAGCTCTTCGCCACAAGGCGGTCACAAATCCCACGCAATATAAAACAACAACATGCAAAATAAACATAAAGAAGCATAAGAAAACCGCATGTCGACTCGAGTGAGCACGACCCCAAAATACAGCATAAAAAGTCCACAAATCTCACAGTCTCATCTCTAGGTCAATATACAACAATACTGGTAGATAGAGTAGATGGAGTACTCTAGATACAAAGAATATACAAGATGGTACAAAAATAATAATACAACCCACCTACGAGCAAAAACCTCGAGTCCTGGCAAGAGAGGAAAAAGAAACGGTGCGCCCGCCGCTGCTGTGCTGACGGAGCGAGCCTGCAAAAGACTGTGGCACAACGGGGGTGAGTTGCCAACTCGTGAGTAATAAATAACATCTATAGAGGCTATCGCAAGTATGCACACAAGTATCCTAGCATCTATAATACAGGTATGGCATGACATAATAGCAGGTATGTATGCAATATGAATATACTAGCAGGTATGAATGCAATGTGAATCAACTCGTGATCTGAATGTGTAAGTATAAGAAATCATGTTTTTCCCTTAGGAATCTCTTTTAAAATACCAGCACAATACCGATAGAATCAACAAGAACCTGTGTCCAGCAACGACACCTTAAAACTATCACAAATCTCATATATCCATGTCATAGTATCTCTGGCCTCAGCCATCCGGCTGACCCATCTCAATATCAATATCTCATCATCTCGCGGCCACGGTCGGTATCCTCTGGATATCCGCCATGCCAAACAGTCACCGGTAGGTAATCCGTCCCCTGCCAGGCTCATCGTCAGCAACACGAGCTTCTTGCCCCGGGGTACCTTACCGGGCCCACCATGTACCCGAGACGGTTCATCCAACTCCTCGAAACGGGTCTTGAAAACCACAGCAAACTCATGGTAGACGACACTTACATCACTAGAAAACCGCAATTTACATATTTTAAAAAAGTAATAAGTTTAGGAATTTTTGCGGCTTTCCCCCGAAATCCAGAAATATCATAAAATCTCAAGAAATCCTCATAAGTGCATATGTCAATGATAATGAATGCATATGGTGTCAATAATCAAGTTGCGATGTATGATTACTAGACTAGGCATGAACAAATAGTATGATGATGTACATGCACATGAATAGAAATCCTACGATTTCATTTTAAGGAATTAAAGGCAATAGCACAGGTTTAAGCATCAATTATAGTAAAAGGTTTCAAATTGTAGGTTATCTAGTGTGGTGGCATGGCAATTACCAGGGCGTGTGTGTAAGCATGAATAGTGCTCGTGCTGCATATAAAAACCCTGATAATGGTGCAGGTGTCCTATAGAATGGGTTTGTATATGTATGTCAAATAAAGCATGGATGAAATTACTAATACCACTAGAAATCTTTAACTACTTAAACAATCGGGCAACCTGCGCCATCCAACGATAGTCCCCCGTAGATGTTAAATTTACTCACCGGAATCCCTAGCTAGCCACGTCCAATCACCGCTTTCCTCTTTCGTGCCGCGTCTGACGTCTCCGTGACCGAACCTAGAATTTACATCAATACCAAATATTGGGTTACATATCAAGAACGACGCAAATCCCAAACGAAAATACAAACGTTCACAAGCTAGGTACAACGTGCACAAGGTGCGCGGAACACACGCGAAAATCGCAAAAACTAACTAAAAACATCGATTTAGTCGCCCGGCAAAGCTAAAACCCGCTCACTCAAAAAAACCGCACTCACACATCCTAAATGTCATAGGATATGCTAAAAATATCATCAAGATATCGCAAATAATTCATCACAAGACTTTTATAAAAACCTAGTAAGCACTAAAAATTCCAAATTCGTGCAAACATCGCGTATTTGCGATAAAGTGCTCACATCATCGCACAATCCTACAATCCACACAACTAGCTAGCCACAACACTCAATTTAACCCATTTACCATGCTTCAAAACACATTTTCCATAAACAAACCCTTTCTAGAATTTCATAACTAGCAATCTTAATCCAAACTATACATGAAAAACCCTAAATTAACACTAGTTTAAAGCCCAATTAGCAAGTTAACCTCTTAGATTAGGTTAGCAAAACAAATAGATAACAAAATAGATTTAATTAACCTACTAAAGATTTCTAAAACCCTTGCTTAATTTCAAACCATGAACTAGAAAAAACTAGATTAGGATTTAGCTATAATTTTAACACTAACACAACATGCAAGTTCTGATTAGCACACTTTAACTAAAAATTAACCATAGATTAGAAATTATACCTCACACTAGAGATCTAGCAAGAACAAGATGCCTCCAAAGATGGCTTCATAGCACCATGACCCAAGCAAGAAAGGCTAAGGAGAATGGGATGTAGGATGGGGGTTAATTTGTGAGGTTTAAATTGGAATTTTTTGGAGCAATATGATGGAATTTTGAGGAAATGAAAAGAAAAAAAAAAGAAAAGAAAAAAAATGAAGAGGGAGGCTGCTGCAATCGGCCAGAGGAGGGAGGGATATTGGTGTGGGTGATGATGGAAAAGTCATGGTCAACCCATACCAATCAACTAAAGATCCATACCCACATTAAAAAATCAAAACCCTTTTCAAAACACCTCATTTCAACACCTAATTAAAAGTCAAAGGAGGCAAGGAAATTTCCTTGTGCTGCTGAAGGTGGGCCGGCCTAGGGGTGAGGGGGGAGTGAGAGGGGTTTTACAAAAAAAAATTTATGCAAAAAGACCCCCTACAAGTCCAAAATTGCAAGTTTTAGCTTAAATTCAATAAATTTTGTTTTCCATAATAAAAATTGGTTAAAACTTGAAATAAAATACTAAAAATTTATATTACAACTAGATTTTAATTAACATGATTTTAAAGATTAAAATTAGCCCAAAGAAATTTGTATTTATTGCTAATTTAATGTATTTTCTTACCGGCTTAAAATAATATAAAAAAATTGAAAAATAGGGAAAAAATTTTAAATGACCAAAAATTAATATTTAACTCATTAGCTGCTAAAAACAAGCAATTAGCTATCCAAATTAGGTATAATTAGTCCTAAACTGCAAAATAACAAAAAAGACGGTTTACGGAAAAATACCGAATTTTCACCGATTTTCAGGAAAACACCAAAACGTCATTTCAAGGCGCTACAAGGTTAGTCTGTAGACCCGAGATCGTCATAGAGTCTTGTATGATTCCCACTGTGCTTTGATTTCCACCTTACCACGTCCAAGAGGGCGTGCAAAACGGTGGCTTTTGGGTACAGTCCCGAATCACATGGAGGCAATGAGCGATAGGAGGGGATTTGTCTCTCCCGGTATAGGGAGTTGATGTTGCGCTGTGTTCGATTGGCTATAACCGGAAATCCCTGGCCAGGGTTGCTGAGATTTACTGGTAAGTGTTACCTATAGTTTCTCAAACTGTTATAGACCTCATATCGACACGACTTATCGAGCTATTGGGGTCTGACGTTTACCACCCCTAGGCGAGATATGCGACATATCAGACGATCAGACCGGACTGTACGGTAAGTGTTACTGGTTGGATTCATAGGAGTGTGAGCGGGCTTGCTCGTCGATCTTCTGATCGCTCAATACCCGGGTGGCCGTTATGTTTAGCAGACCGCTTGCGGCTTGTGGGTGTTTGATATGATCATCACCTGCTGCCGGCGTATTGACGAGTCTTTAGAGTCCTACACAGAGGTTTCCTGGCTCAAGCAAAATGAAATAGGAGCGCATATGAGATATGTGCGGGACCGAGAATAATACCAGTATGTGATACTGTATTCGATTCTCGCGATTTATGACATTGATCGGTTATATGCGATATAGCCGGGTTATCGGATAAAGTGTTGATTCGATAAGTTGTTACTATTGATATTAGTCGGTTATATGCGATATGACTGGATCGTTAAATCAAGTATTGATTTAATGATTTATTGTATAATTATATATTAGATATATTACTTTACATTAACTAATATTTGTTCACTTAAAAAGGATTTTCTCACTTGATGTGCACATTGTATATGTGATATACTTTTGTGCATTTGATTGTATCATGTTTGATGATACATGAGGGTTTGTGTGTGTGATTAAACCATGGTTATGTTAATGGTTAGGGTTTTGTTTATTTACTTATTAATTTATTTATTTATTCATTTTGGAAAGATGAAGAGAAATGGTGGCTTGATTTGTTTTCTAGTTGAAGCTTCATGAAGCTTTGAAAAAGCTTTGATACCACTGTAGGGTTCCTAGGCACACTAATGAGGTCTCACAAGGCATCAACCATGTCAAATTCAAATTTTACAAGTGCCGAGAAACCCTAATACGGATCGTTGAGTAGAGTTTAAGGCGAAACATGTAACTAGTTAACAACTTAACTAAGAGTGAACGGAAATACAACCTTTATAGATCTGGTCCTCCACCTCCAAAGCTCTGCCGCGAGCACCCGAACGGATGCTTTCGGCAACGGGGTTCTCCTATAGTCACTTGGTTGGGGCTAAGGGGTGTAGCTGTCTATTAAGTTTATCGGCGAATATCCGCGTACGCTACGTGATTGCGACGGAGTTTTGATCACATCAAAATTCCGTGGCAACCGATCAAGTGAGACTAAACTGCTATGTTTATAACATTCAAATCAGTTATCTCATAACTACATGTGGATTCCAATTATTGTATCCCATTCCAGATAAATAGAAAATGTTAAACTTTTCGATCGAACATTCAAACACCCAAGTTTTCCCGAAACAGCTCAACACATGAAACAAGTTTAAAACATCCAGCTCATGCCTCAGTACCAACGGTCCAGCCGTAGAAGGGTCAAGCCAACGCCTCACATGTGGCACGCCGTACTGCTCCAAACCCTAAAGTTCAAAGGGCAGTTCAAGACGGTCACATAATCGAGTTAAGGTTTGTTGTCTTCTAGAGGGACCATCGCGTTACTTGCACTACTTAGAACGTCATTAAACTACGGAAAAATCTAACACTTGGAAATTTCCCGGCAGGGGAAAAGTAGGTATTTATATCCGGTCGAACTTTTTAACATATTCTAAAGTTACCCGGAAAAACACATAGTCAAAATCAAAAAATCCGATCGAATCATCGAAGCCCCAAAGCATCCCAGAAAACTCAACTCTTGAGTGCAAATTAAAAATTCCCAGAAAACTCAGCACCACAAAATAGGAATTACCGTGCAAAATTCAATGCATGAGGAATTCATTTCATTAGGCATGCGATGTCTAAAGAGGTTGCGGATTCCAACTGTTGTAGTTTTACACTTTATTTTCTGTGACCGTAAGTGTAATATGTGATATCGCCGGTTTCGTTGCTATATGTCAACGAAAATTGGGATGCGCATATTTACTTACGTTGATGACATGTGATGTTATGTGTTGCTGGATATGTTATATTGGATCGTCGTGTTTGAATAGCCGGGGGTTTTTATGTCAGATGAGTGTTTTTCCTTTTCATTCATGTAAAAACTTGTATGTAATATTCTTTTATTAGGGCACTTCCAGGTTGCGGAAGATGTCACCTTTTGTATATTATTTACTTTTCCGCACTAGGATAGACCCAAGGAGGGGAGCACAAGTAACCAGGTTCTAGGGTCCAATGGGAGACCATCTCGAGGAGTCGAGTCCGGGTCTCCTAACCCTAGAATTGGTAGGGTTGCTTGCCGCTCTCGTAGGGATCAGGGGTGTGGGTTTGGCTATTCATCACGACCGTGGAATCCGTGTTTTATACTGGCTCGTATTGAAAACACGGACGTCCTAGTATATCCAATGTTTCATATGATTCTTCTGCTGCGATATCTGTGATGTGATCATGTGATGTTCTGTGATAGATACAGTATATAGTATATATGATATATTATATAGGCGTTACTTATGTTTTACACCCGTGCTAGCCCTGCCCTGCTCTGTCGTTAGTTACCTAACCTAACGGTGCACGAGGGGACATCGAGGCGAATGCGGATGGCATAAGTGTACGTCGTATTTATCTGTGATGTATAGGTACTTAAATGATGGGACTTCATTAATGAGATTAATGAAATACAAGAAACCTAAGTTGTTGTAGAATCGAATTTCAAAAATAAAACAGGTAGCTACAGTTCTTGCTTTGCACAGCGGTATATATGATATATCCTGCACCTTATTCGATGAGGAAAGAACCGAGATCCCTTCACCGGGAGTGACTCCTTTAGCAATAACTGGCAGATGATACAATTTTCGGTTTGTCTTTTGATTGCTTCTATAGTTTCTGCTTTGCACAGCTGTATATATGATATATCCTGCACCTTATTCGATGAGGAAAGGGCCGACGATCCCTTCACCGGGAGTGATCCCTTTAGCAAAACTAGAAAAGCCTCGAAAACACTCCATTTTAAAATCATTTGATTCTACAACGATATCAAGTTCATTACCCAATAGGTTTTCAGAAAAACCTGTTGTAGCCCTCCGTCATTTCAGATTAGTAGTAGTTAGTATTCGTGCTACGTTTGTTGGCCTGCGTCAAGGCGTAGTGTGCGGTAGCTAACTAGTATTTATCTGCTTATGCATATGATGCAGATTGGATTAGGGTAGTCGTGCGACTTTGTTGGCCTGCGTCAAGGGTCGTGCGGGTGGGTTTAATTCAATCAGGAAATGACGGGTTGAACTTGACTAGCGCACTATGGTTTGTTGGCCTGTGTCAAGGTCATAGGACGCTAGGGGCAAAATTATCGGGAATTTCAAGTGTTGAAATTTGCAATGAGATTGCATAACATCTATGAGATAGTTGGATCCCGATACCCACTGCGAGTAAGAGTTACTCCTGGGAGAGTTTTATACATTACAATTAGCCGATCAAGTAGGTGTCTAGAAAGGTGTTAACGAGGTTACGCCTTTGGAAAAACGAGGTTTACATTAATTAGGTTTGTGAGAAAGCACGGGGGACCTCCCTCAAAGTACCGACACTGGCCTGGCTGAAAGATTGGCGAACTTGTAGTGTGTAATTAATCCCGGCTAGTCTTTCCTTTTAGGATTTGAAGGAAGATTTGATAAAACCAGTGGGAGCCATCCTGATTAGATAAAATAATAACCAATATATTCTTGCAAGAGCGCACGCTGAGTGTTTTCTTCTCTCTCTCCAGGTAGCGACCATATCACGCCTTAATCAAGATAAAAATACGGATTATTGACCGAACCCGCTTGTTATACTGAGCTGGGGAATGTTGGTCCCGCTCCAACTAATAATTGTAATAAGACAGAGCAGGAAATAGGGGCTTACCAGAATTCCCGTGCCGCCCAAACGAAGAGAGTGCATGCTAATGCATCATCTTCGGGTGTGTTCATTATACAGAACTGTTTCTCAGTATTCTTTACGTCCTGGATATGAGATACCGGATCAGGATCCCGCATATGTAATTTGTTGCATGGGCTACAGATAGGTAAAGAACTGAGAACGGGTGATAAGTTTCATGAGACATAAAATGGGGCAAGTGTTGCAGCCAAGTCTGTTGGTCACTGTCACCCTGTATTACCAATACATTGATTCTGAACGAATATTATTAGATACCGAACCTGATATACAAAATCATATCAATCTCTTTATTAGTAAAGAAATGATAAAATTTTGTATTGTTGGATAATATTTTGAACATTTCCAATATCAAAAGTGTAAGTCCACGTTGCGACCCCCGATTCTTACGGGGAGGCGGAAACGGTATAAAAATCAAATTTTTAGCGCAAGGGGCAACATGGACTAAGCAAAGTCGGGATCTTTGACTAAACTAAAACTAGCATACTTTGCTAAAGAGAGTTAGCTACTCGGATGGAGATGGTTATACCTTCCTTGTCTTGAACTCCTTCGTCTTCAAAGCTCCGATGGTGGTCCAATGGCTTCTTCTCGTCGTCTCCGTACGCCGAAGATAGATCCACCTGAAAGCTCCAACCTTTAGCTCCTTCTTCGTTCTTTGAAGAAACTAGTTCACTTGGTTTGCTAAACCTAGTGAACTAGAATGAGTAGAGAGGAAATAGAATGGGATTATATCTATGGTTCTTGATTCTCAACTCATGAGACAAGAGAACCATAGATCAAGAGAGGGAGCAAGAGGTTGAGGGTGAGAGCAAGAGGAGAGCTCAAGAACAAGAGAGAGAATGAGCAAGAAAGAATGAGCAACTCTTTTGTCTTTCACCCTCTCATAATCCAAAGTGATCATAACTCATCATATCAAAAAAGTCTTATGTGATGGTTTGAAGCAACCATAACCTTATCATGTCATGCACTCATTTTACTCAAATGAGCAAGCAAGTAAAAGTCTTTGGCATGAAATGATAACCATGGTTATCATGATGGTCAACTAGTCAAGCCTAGTCAATCGGTCAACAAGTCAACAAAAGTCAACAAGTCAACAAAGTCAACAAGTCAACAAAAGTCAACAAGTCAACAACCATATCACCATAATACTTAATTAATATAGTAGTTAATCACATATCATATTCTCATTAGGGTTGAGCATAAAGTCAAATAGTCAACGGTCAACAGTCAACAACCCTAATGAGAATCCGCCGCCTCTGCCTCCCTGTCAACTGTGCATACACACCCGCATCCGCGTTCCGAGGAACACGAATGCAAACTGGATAAATCCAATCCCATAAGGTACACCAGGATCTGGCTTAAACCAAAGCCCGCTAGTGTAAACTGTCCGGACACTGTACGTGCACAAGTGCACGGATGTGACCGAACCCTGTCGCAAAACCATGCGACCTGTCGCAATACCATGCGACCTCTACTCTTTTGCCTAAAGGCGAAAAGCTTTCTGTGTGGGACTCTAAAGACTCGACACTACGCTGGCAGTGGGTTTAACCACAGACCGCAAGCGGCACTAGCTGTGCGTAACGGTCCCCAGGTAATGCCGACAAGAAGACCGACGAGGCGAAACCCATCTGAACTCCTACTGAGCCTAAGTGTGACATTCTCCGTACAGTCCGGTCTGTTCGTCTGATACATCGCATGGCGGGCCTAGGGGGCGGTAAACGTCAGTCCCCCAATAGCGGTACAAGTCGTGCCGGAGCGAAGCCCAAAACACCCTGAGATAACACTGGAAACCTACCAGTATATCTCGTTTGCCCTGGCCAGGGACTACTCGTGTAATGGCTCTCCTAGACACAGCGCGATGTCAACCCCCAATACCGGGAGAGACGAATACTGTCTAACCGTCACTGCCTCCAAGTGCTTCGGGACTGCACCCAACCACTACCTGTTTGCACGACTCCTTTGAGCCGTGGTAGGGTAGTGATCAAAGTACAGTGGGAACACACTCGAGGCGGAGTGACAGTGTCAAGTCAGCGGACTAAGCTGTACTCATGTCACCTGGGAACTGATAACTGACGATGGGTATAATACCAACTAGTCAGTTCCCGACGAGTCCTGTCCAGTGTACCCGTAACCTAACGAGCACCCGCATACTATCCCAAGTACGACGTACTGACGGCTGTGGGACAGACCGTCTCCCACACTGGGATGAGAAGCGCATGCGCTGGTCTACTCCGGAGTATCGATGCCCTGTCTCGATAGTCCTGCGACCAGGGACCTGCATAAGGATGTGCTTATAGATTACCCAGCCCCATTAGTGTGACGGCCATCACATCGCTGGTAATCAAGCAAAGATCATAAGGGCTCTACTAATGTGTATAGGCGATATACAAAAATAAACACATGTACACATTGAAGTAGAAACAAACCAAGTAGCATACTACTATTTTGAGCAAGATTGTATATACAAGGTGAATATCCCAAGCATCCATTAAGTAATATACAAACTAGTATGATACTGTAATGGCCTCTAGGGCATATACACTAACAATCTCCCACTTGCACTAAGGCCATGTACTGGCGTATCGAAGACCTATCATCTCGATCAGCCGCTCGAACTGAGTCTGCGGCAAGGCCTTGGTGAATGGATCTGCAGTGTTGTCTTCTGAAGCGACTCTTCGAACCTCGATCTCCTGGCGATCCACGATCTCCCTGATCAAGTGATACGCCTCAAGATGTGCCTGGATTTCTGATGGGACCTTGGTTCCTTCGCTAAAGCTATAGCCGCGTTGTTGTCGCAATACAGAGGTATTGGATCAACAATGGACGGAACCACCTGAAGTTCTTTCAAGAACTTCCTCATCCAGACAGCTTCTTTTGCGGCATCAGATGCAGCGATGTATTCCGCTTCCATCGTCGAGTCTGCAACGGTTTCCTGTTTGGAACTCTTCCAACACACCGCCCCTCCATTGAGGGTAAAGACAAAACCCGACATGGACTTGGAATCATCCTTGTCACTCTGGAAGCTGGAGTCAGCAAAGGCCTCGATCTGGAGGTCTTTTCCGCCATACACCAAGAACATCTCCTTAGTCCTTCTCAGGTACTTGAGAATGTTCTTTACCGCTATCCAGTGTTTCTCCCCAGGGTTAGACTGATACCGGCTTACCACACTCAGTGCATAAGCTACATCCGGTCTGGTACACAACATCGCATACATTATAGAGCCTACCGCAGAAGCGTAGGGTATAATAGACATGCGATCCCTCTCCAAATCAGTCTTGGGAGACATCTCTTTAGAGAGGGTGATCCCGTGACAAGCCGGTAGGTTACCGCGCTTGGAATCTTCCATACTGAATCTCTTCAGTATGGTGTCGATATACCTGGACTGCGAAAGTCCTAATATCCTCTTGGATCTGTCACGGTAGATCCGGATACCCAGAATGTACGAGGCATCACCCAGGTCTTTCATGGAGAACCTGTGTGACAAGAACCCCTTGACAGATTGTAGCATAGGAATGTCATTTCCTATTAAGAGAATGTCATCCACGTACAAAACGAGGAATACTACAGTTCTCGCTACAAATCTACTATAGATGCATGGTTCATCTGGATTTTTGATAAAGCCAAATTCTTTGACCGTCTCATCAAAGAAGATGTTCCAACTCCGCGATGCCTGCTTTAGCCCATAGATGGACTTAAGCAACTTGCACACCTTTCCGCTGCTCCCACTCTGAATGAAACCCTCTGGTTGGTCCATATAGACACACTCCTCTAAATTTCCATTTAGAAAAGCTGTCTTTACGTCCATTTGCCAGATCTCATAATCGTGGAAGGCAGCAATGGCAAGAAGGATCCGAATGGATTTCAGCATGGCTACTGGAGAAAAGGTTTCGTCGTAGTCCAAGCCAGGTCTTTGACGAAAACCCTTTGCTACCAGCCTAGCTTTATAGGTCTCAACCTGTCCATCTACACCAATCTTCCTTTTGAAGATCCACTTGCATCCTACGGGTTTTACCCCGTCTGGAGCAATGTCCAACGTCCATACCTTGTTGGTGTACATGGACTCCATTTCGGTCCGCATTGCATCCAGCCATTTCACTGAGTCAACGCTCTGAACGGCCTGCTGGAAGCTAGTAGGCTCATCATAATCTATGATGCAATCCTCTCTATCCCCGTCTATGAGAAAACCGTAGTATCTCTCGGGCGGATGAGTCTGCCTACTACTCCTGCGGAGCGGCGTAGGAATGTCCTGTTCTGTTGAACCCTCTGGTTCCACTAAGCTTTCAGTAACAGTCTGTGGTTCTAGAACTTCTTCCAGTTCTATTGTGTTCCAACTTATCTGGGTTTCCAAAAACTCAGTTTCCAAGAAGCGGGCATGCTGAGAAACAAAGACCTTTTGTTCCTCAGCTGAATAGAAAAGATACCCCCTGGAGTTCCTTGGGTATCCCACAAACTTACACTGTACTGAACGTGCCTCAAGCTTGTCCGCATGCTGCTTTTTTACAAAAGCTGGACATCCCCATACCTTAAGATACTTAAGACAGGGTTTCTTCCCAGTCCACATCTCATATGGGGTGGTAGGCACAGTCTTGGTGGGAGCCTTGTTCAAGAGATACGCAGCTGCTTCTAGTGCATATCCCCAGAATGATCGCGGTAACTCAGCGTTACTCATCATGGACCGAACCATATCCAATAGGGTTCGGTTCCGTCTCTCCGATACACCATTATGTTGCGGAGTGTATGGAGGAGTAAGCTGAGAGAGAATACCATTCTCTTTTAAGTAATTCAG
Organism: Agapanthus africanus; assembly: GCA_030015575.1. Lineage (NCBI taxonomy): Eukaryota > Viridiplantae > Streptophyta > Magnoliopsida > Asparagales > Amaryllidaceae > Agapanthus > Agapanthus africanus. Next base: position 65,256,666 of record JASDDO010000029.1, read on the forward strand.
GAATTCGGCACTTAAGTATTCTCCACCTCGATCCGATCTTAGAATCTTAATACTTTTGCCGGTCTGTTTCTCTACTTCATTCTTATACTCCTGGAATTTTCCAAAGGCCTCGGACTTATGTTTCATTAAGAAGACATAGCCGTACCTTGAGAAGTCATCCGTAAAAGTAATGAAGTAAGAATGTCCGCTTCGGGCATGTGTAGACATTGGACCGCACACGTCACTGTGTACGAGTCCCAAGAGCTCGCTCGCTCTTACTCCTTGTCCAGTAAACGGAGTCTTTGTCATCTTTCCTTTGAGACAAGATTGACAAGTGGCATACGATTGATATTCGAACGCATTCAAATATCCTTCTGTATGTAACTTAGTCAACCTTCTCTCATTGATGTGACCCAATCTACAATGCCATAAGAAAGTCTGATTCATTTCCGGAGACTTTCTTTTGTGTGTATTCTGGACGTTGAAAATCTGTGGTTGGTTTAACACGTATATACCATTACTCAATGTACCTGACCCAATCAAAACTTGATTAAGGTGAATGTTTACAACATTACTTACAAACGCAAATTCATAACCTTCTTTAGAAACTAAAGATACAGAAATGATATTACAAGTTGCGTTGGGTACAAAAAAGCAATTACGCAAAACCAAAACATGTCCATCTGACATTCCCAGGTGATAGTCCCCCACGGCTTTAGCATCCATGCTAGCTCCATTCGCAACTCTGAGGGTCATGTCACCTGCCTTCAAAACCCTACGGTTTCTCAACGCCTGCAAAGAATTACAGATATGAGATCCTGATCCGGTATCCAATACCCAGGAAGTAGAGTTTATTGAAAGACAGTTTTCAATAACATACACACCTGAAGCTGAAGCTGCAACCTGCTTCAATTCCTGTGTTCTGGCCTTCCAGGCCCTGCAATCATTCTTCCAGTGTCCTTTCTTATGACAATAGAAGCATTCTTCCTTATCCACAAGCTTCCCCGCTATCTTTGTTGCTTTTGCTTTTCCCTTCGTATCCACTTTACTAACACCGCCCCTTGGTTTGGCGGGGGCTTTCTTCTTCTTTCCCTTGGCTTTCGCCTTAGACCTAGAAGAAGACGATCCTCCTACAAACAAAGTGGATGTTTCCCTACCTTTCTGTAGGGTGCCCTCTGCGCTCCTCAGCATGTTGAGGAGCTCTGATAGTTCAACCTCTTTTTCTTGTAGGTTGAAGTTCAGTGTAAACTGGGCGTAAGTGGAAGGAAGGGACTGGAGAACTATATCCGTATATAGCTCACTCTCCAATGTGATCCCTAGGTCAGCGAGCTCCTCAATGTAGCCGATCATCTTTAGCACGTGCTCGGCTACTGATGATCCGACGGCCATTCTTGTCGAGAATAACTTTTTCGACGCTTCGTATCTTGCGATACGAGACTGCTCTCCATACAGTTCTTTTGTATGAAGCAATATGGACTCCATGTCCATATTCTCATGCCTCCTCTGATGTTCGTTGTCCATCGAGGCAAGCAGGAGGCACTTGGCCTTCGCGCTATCAATCTCCCAAGTCTTGCGGATTTCCTTATCCGCGACGCTGGAAGTTGGACCAGGGACAGGGGGAGCTTTGGTGGTAAGAAGATACCCCAGCTTGTCATAAGTGATTGCTATCTTGACATTCCTGAGCCAATCTTTGTAGTTTGGCCCTGTCAGTTTGTTTTTATCTAGGAGTAACTTAAGTCCAGTCATGTTGATTGGTCGCTGCAATTAGGAGAGAGAAGAAGAAACACTCAGCATGATGCTCTTGCAAGTTTAGAGTGGTTTTTAGTTTGTCTAAACAGGATGGCTCCCACTGTTTCTCGAATCCCTCCTCAAACCATAAAGGAAGAATTAGTCAGGATCAATCCCACCGTACAATACTTGCTTAACCGTTCAGCCAGGCCGGTGTCGGTACTTCGAGGGAGGTTTTCCAACGCTTTCGCGAAGTTCCTTAATTAAAGAACCTCTTTTCCCTGGGGGCGTAGCCCCGCTAACACCTTTCTAGGCACCTACTAGGTTTATAGCATTGATCGTTAAGTGAGAAATTTCCCGAGGAGTAGCATATACTCACAGTAGGATCGGGATCCAAATATCATCGCGTGACGAAACTGAAGGAATCCTACCAGAATCATCACACTCCAAATGGTATGCAAATCTAGCAAGTTTCAGTACTTATGAAACTCCCGATGTGGATTTTTGCCCCATGCTCTTATGACCTTGACGAAGGTCAACAAATCATAAGTCACATGTCAAGTTCTGCCCGTCATTATCCAGGTCAATTTGAATCCATCCGTATATACCCTTGACGAAGGTCAACAAGGTAATGCGAATGTCCCAAACCAACGCATCTATCTATGCTACATATGAATACCCAATAGCTACCAATCACTATGCCTTGACGAAGGTCAACAAACACAGCTTGAATACTATTGAATATTCATACGAAACGACGGTGGGCTACGAATGGTTTTGGCAAAACCGTGAACGTAGTGAACTTGATTTGGTCGATGGAACGAGATAGCTTTTAAAAGGAGTGGCTCAAGCTCCGCATTTAAAAGTTGGTTTTGAAAAGAACCGAGTGGTTTTTCGAAAGTGTTCCAACGACTTTAACTTGGTTTATTATCTTGCATTCGTTCTTTTAATGCGTGATATTCTTGCATTAGTTCTTTTAATGCGTCCCATCATTTAATCCTACCATTGCAGAAAACAACCAAAGTATGACGTACGCTTATGCCATTCGCATTCGCCACGGGGCCCCGTCATTACCCGTTAGGTTACTTAACTAACGACAGAGCGGGGGCTGGGCTAGCGCGTATGTAAAACATAAGCAACGCCTAAATAATATCATATATAGATATACTGCAATGATAAACATTTCAGATCACAGATAAATACATTGGATATACTAGGAATCTGTAATTCGTACGAGCCTGTAACGAAAGACAGATTACACGGTCGCGGTGAATAGCCAAAACCCCACCCAAGACCCCTACGGGTGCGGCAAACTACCCGCCAAATACCCGAAGCGTAGTAACCTCCCTCATCTCCATGAGTAGGCCACTCGACACTTCGGCATACCCGGTAGTTTGTGCACCCCCTCCATGGGTCTATCCTAGGAGCAAAAACAGTAAAAAGAAATTATACAATGACGGCTACAACCCCGACCCGGTTGTGCGGCCATACAAATAATTATTACATCAATTTACAAATTTACATGAATTGCAAGAAAAGAAAACTCTCGTCTCACAACCCCCGGCTATTCACCCGCGACAATCCAACATATTTATATACACATTCCAATATCAAACACAGATCATGTATAACCCCGACCAATCGACTTATAGCGATTAGCCGACGTTCAATACATGCAAGCATCACAGATATAACCATCATAGTCAAAGTGCAGTGAAAAGTTCGGAAAAAATACGGAATTATAGGACCCCAAAAGGAAATTTCTTTTCTGGAAAATCTGGGCACATATAATATATTTCAAAAATCCCAAAACCAACACATACACACACTGCATGAAAAACGATGCAGAGAAGACGACAAACCGCGGCGCTTCCGCGGGACATGCCTACCTCGTGCGGCGGAAGCGCGGCGGTTTGAACGAAACAGTGGACCGTTTTTCATGGGTGTTCACACAAAACCCTGAGACGAATTTAGGAGTATAAAGTTTTTCATTTTGACCAGAAAAAATTTCAACAGAAACTCAGGTTTTGTAAAAGTTAGGTTTTTGGATTTTTTTCGGTTCCGAACTTCGTTACACTTTACTACCAAGCTAGTTTAAGTTTAGTTAGGCTCTGATACCACTGTAAGTCCACGTTGCGACCCCCGGTTCTTACGGGGAGGCGGAAACGGTATAAAAATCAAATTTTTAGCGCAAGGGGCAACATGGACTAAGCAAAGTCGGGATCTTTGACTAAACTAAAACTAGCATACTTTGCTAAAGAGAGTTAGATACTCGGATGGAGATGGTTATACCTTGCTTATCTTGAACTCCTTCGTCTTCAAAGCTCCGATGGTGGTCCAATGGCTTCTTCTCGTCGTCTCCGTACGCCGAAGATAGATCCACCTGAAAGCTCCAACCTTTAGCTCCTTCTTCGTTCTTTGAAGAAACTAGTTCACTTGGTTTGCTAAACCTAGTGAACTAGAATGAGTAGAGAGGAAATAGAATGGGATTTTATCTATGGTTCTTGATTCTCAACTCATGAGACAAGAGAACCATAGATCAAGAGAGGGAGCAAGAGGTTGAGGGTGAGAGCAAGAGGAGAGCTCAAGAACAAGAGAGAGAATGAGCAAGAAAGAATGAGCAACTCTTTTGTCTTTCACCCTCTCATAATCCAAAGTGATCATAACTCATCATATCAAAAAAGTCTTATGTGATGGTTTGAAGCAACCATAACCTTATCATGTCATGCACTCATTTTACTCAAATGAGCAAGCAAGTAAAAGTCTTTGGCATGAAATGATAACCATGGTTATCATGATGGTCAACTAGTCAAGCCTAGTCAACCGGTCAACAAGTCAACAAAAGTCAACAAGTCAACAAAGTCAACAAGTCAACAAAAGTCAACAAGTAAACAACCATATCACCATAATACTTAATTAATATAGTAGTTAATCACATATCATATTCTCATTAGGGTTGAGCATAAAGTCAAATAGTCAACGGTCAACAGTCAACAACCCTAATGAGAATCCGCCGCCTCTGCCTCCCTGTCAACTGTGCATACACACCCGCATCCGCGTTCCGAGGAACACGAATGCAAACTGGATAAATCCAATCCCATAAGGTACACTAGGATCTGGCTTAAACCAAAGCCCGCTAGTGTAAACTGTCCGGACACTGTACGTGCACAAGTGCACGGATGTGACCGAACCCTGTCGCAAAACCATGCGACCTGTCACAATACCATGCGACCTCTACTCTTTTGCCTAAAGGAGAAAAGCTTTCTGTGTGGGACTCTAAAGACTCGACACTACTCTGGCAGTGGGTTTAACCACAGACCGCAAGCGGCACTAGCTGTGCGTAACGGTCCCCAGGTAATGCTGACAAGAAGACCGACGAGGCGAAACCCATCTGAACTCCTACTGAGCCTGAGTGTGACATTCTCCGTACAGTCCGGTCTGTTCGTCTGATACATCGCATGGCGGGCCTAGGGGGCGGTAAACGTCAGTCCCCCAATAGCGGTACAAGTCGTGCCGGAGCGAAGCCCAAAACACCCTGAGATAACACTGGAAACCTACCAGTATATCTCGTTTGCCCTGGCCAGGGACTACTCGTGTAATGGCTCTCCTAGACACAGCGCGATGTCAACCCCCAATACCGGGAGAGACGAATCCTGTCTAACCGTCACTTGCCTCCAAGTGCTTCGGGACTGCACCCAACCACTACCTGTTTGCACGACTCCTTTGAGCCATGGTAGGGTAGTGATCAAAGTACAGTGGGAACACACTCGAGGCGGAGTGACAGTGTCAAGTCAGCGGACTAAGCTGTACTCATGTCACCTGGGAACTGATAACTGACGATGGGTATAATACCAACTAGTCAGTTCCCAACGAGTCCTGTCCAGTGTACCCGTAACCTAACGAGCACCCGCATACTATCCCAAGTACGACGTACTGACGGCTGTGGGACAGACCGTCTCCCACACTGGGATGAGAAGCGCATGCGCTGGTCTACTCCGGAGTATCGATGCCCTGTCTCGATAGTCCTGCGACCAGGGACCTGCATAAGGATGTGCTTATAGATTACCCAGCCCCACTAGTGTGACGGCCATCACATCGCTGGTAATCAAGCAAAGATCCTAAGGGCTCTACTAATGTGTATAGGCGATATACAAAAATAAACACATGTACACATTGAAGTAGAAACAAACCAAGTAGCATACTACTATTTTGAGCAAGATTGTATATACAAGGTGAATATCCCAAGCATCCATTAAGTAATATACAAACTAGTATGATACAGTAATGGCCTCTAGGGCATATACACTAACAAAAAGTTGATCGGTCCAGGCACATTATCTAAAAGCATTGATGTTCTAAATCAAACTACAGTTTTTAGTATACGGAACACACACAAGAGGAAGAGTTCAGAAATGAACGGATCCTTCTTGAGGTATTGTAGACTAGGTCATATCAATTCGACCCGACTGGCTGATGTTACATTTAGATGCATATTTAAATCAGTTTGAATTTACATATTATGAAACTTACTAGTCATGTCACAAAGATAAGATGATCATAGCTCTGTTTATTAAAAACACAGAAAGAGTTAGTAAACTCTTGGGACTGATACATGATGATGTATGTAGGTCCCCTGTCTACACATGCCAAGACCGGTTCTTTGTACTTCATTACATTCTCTGATGATCTCTTTAGATTCAGACATATGTTCCTGTTGAAACACAAGTCCGAACCTTTTGAGATATTCACAGAATATAAGTTAGAAGTAGAGAACCAAAACGGGTATAAGTATTATGTCCTTTGATGTGATCAAGGAGGAGAATACTTGAGCACGGAATTCTTGGAGTTTTCTAAATGAGAATGAGATTCTCTCTCAGCATTACTCCTCCGTATACACCATAGCACGATGGTATATCGGGGCGGAGCAATAACACCCTATGTGATAAGGTGTGCTCTATGATGAGTACTACTGAGTTACCTATTTCCTTTTGGGAGTTATGCACTTGAGAAGCTGCATACCTATTGAATAGGGTTCAAATCAAATCAGTTGCCTACCACTTCATATGTGATATGGAAAGGGAAGAACCCATGTCTTAAGCGAGTTAAGATTTGGGGTTGTCCGGCCTATGTCTAAAAGCAAAATCCGGACAAGCTCGAGGCAAGGTCTGTTATGTACGACTGGAAATGTTCTAGCTATACAAACTGCAGCTGATGATTTGGTAGAACTAAAGGATTCAATAGTAACCAACGAACCTCAGCCTCTCCGCCGATCTAGTAGGGTTCCTCACCCACCTGAGAGTTACTTCGGTTTCTCTATGACAGTGGGAGTGAGGATTGCATCATGAGATAATGACCCAACTAGTTTCGAGCTGGCCATAAGGAGTGAGACTCTGTAAGAATGGCTGGATGTTTATCGATCTGAGATGGAATCCTTATACACCAACAAAGTATGGACTTTGGTTGCTATATCTGAAGGGTTAAATCCCCATCAGGAGCAAGTATATCTTGAGAAGATTACTTGGTGTACATGGAAAAGTTGAGACTTTCAAAGCTAGACTTGTTAAAGGTTTGCATCATTGACCAGGTATGGATCATGATGAAACCGTTTCTAAGGAGCTATGCTTAAGTCCATCCAGATCCTACTTGCCACGGCTACATACCATGACTACAATATCTGGCGGTTGGGTGTCATGACTGCTTTTCTAAATGATGTTTTAGAAGAGAGCGTATGTAAGTACACAGCCAGAGGGCTTCGTAGACAGTGGGAGCAGCGGAAACGTGTACAAGATGCTTTATAGGATAAAGCAGGCATCGCGGAGTTGGAACGTCTGTTTTGATGAAGTAGTCAAAGAGTTTGACATCATCAAAATGGTAGATGAACCTTGTATAAACAAAAAGGTAGTAGGGAGTATGGTGACGATCCTCGTAGAGTACATGGATGACATACTCTTGATAGGGAAGGAGTTTCTTATGCTACGCTCGATCAATCTCCGCTTATCACAATGATTCTCCATATAGGATCAAAGTGATACCTCATAAATCCTGGGTTTTGGATCTATGAGATAGATCTAATTGGATGTTAGGATTCTCACTAGTTGTGGTGAGATGGTATCAATCGATCCTGGGGAGAATCATTGGAAGGGTTCCAGGGTGATAAGAAAGACTAAAAGTCAGTCACAGGCATTGTCTTTACCCTCAGTAAAGGGAAGGTATGTTGAAAGAGTTCCAAGCTAGATACCGTGGCTAACTAGACGATAAAGGCAGGATACATCGCTACTTAAGATGCTACCAAAGAGGCTGTTTGGGTTTATATTGGTTCATGAGATGAACTACGTTCCTACCATTGTGAGACAATGGAGTTGTGGCTTATGCCAAGGAATGCCGGTCCCATCAGTGATCCAGACATATTCTAAGGAAGTATCACCTGATCATAGAGATGGTTGATCTCCACGGTGATCGAGGTTAGGAGAGTAGACTCAAAGGACAACACGGCGGATCCACTCACAAAGGGCTTTTCCCAGAGAGAGACTTTTATGGGATGGTTGAGTATGAGATACTACAACCACTGCTATCAGATGGCCCTAGTGCAAGTGGGAGATTGTTAGTTATATATATGCCCTAGAGGGTGTATATTGTAGTGGATGCTTAGACATATATAGGGAGGACTTTCTTGCTCGACATGATAGTATGCTATCTGGTTGCTCTTTACCTTAACGTATACACTGATTGTCTCTCTGTTACATGTTGGTAAAGCCCTTAGGATGTGTACTTGACTACCTGGACTATGATGCGGATCATACTAGTGGGGACATGGTAGTCCATAAGCACATCCTTCAAGGTCCCTAGTCGTGGGTGTATCGAGACGGGGCATCGATATACCATAGTAGACTAGTGTATACCTTCTCGACCCATACAGATGGGCGATGGATGATCCTATATCCATTGGTGTTTGACATCAGATATGATATTGTAAGTCGATGTACTACACCCCAATACTTGTGGGGAGGCGGAATTTTCAAAAACGAACTTGTTTAGTGAACGAACATCGACTAACCGCTTGAATCGAAGCTAAACTATAAATAACCAAACACAAAGTGTTTCTAAACTACTGTGTTTAGGGATTATACCTAATGAACCAACTCCTTCGTCTTTACGATCTCCTTGTCCTCCTCGGCCTTCTCTAGGTAGTAGACGATCCACCCGAGAGCAAAACTCCAAGCTAAACCTCTAAACTTGAGGCAACTAACCTTCTTGGATTGCTAATCAAAGAAGCTAGGTGTAATATAGAGATGGTTATGGATTAATTAGTCTTACTAACCCTTGTACTCAACTCATGAGAGGGGAGGATTAGTCTTATGAAGAGGGAGAGCTTGAGGAGAGAGAATGTGAGAATGATAATTGAATAAAGTTATGAGTATCATAATATATATGAAGGATTTCTAATAAGAAGAAAAGAATAAAGAGTGATGAATAATCATGCTTCATAAAATATCAAGTGGTGATTCATTAGCATGAGTCATTAAGCAATAAATATGCATTAATGAGATGAATGAATCACCCTCATGACTCATATAACTCATTCAATGTATATGACACATAACCCTCCTTAGTCACCAACTTCTAGAAGCTTCTCGTACAATTACGAGAACGCCCCTCCAATCCGCAAAAATACGGAAAAACTTTAGACTGTAAAAATCCAATAACCGGATACCAGTAACTGGCTTAAACCAAAGCCGACTGGTAAAAACTGTCCGAAAGTCGTACGCGCGTAAACGCACGTATGCGTCCGAACCCTTGTCGTAAAACCATACGACCTCTATATCGTTTCGCCTGGAATAGGAAACTCTCTGTGTGGGACTCTAGAGACTCGACTACTACGCTGGCAGTGGGTTTAACCACAGACCGCAAGCGGCACTAGCTGTACGTAACGGTCCCCAGGTAGTTGTCGATAAGAAGGCCGATGAGGAAACCCATCCGAACTCCTACTGAGCCTGCTGTGACAATCTCCATACAGTCCGGTCCGTTCGTCCAAGACTATCGCATATCGGGCCTAGGGGGGCGGCAAGCGTCAGTCCCCTAATAGCGGTATAAGTCGTGTCGGAGCGAAGCCCATTACACCCTGAGAAACTACTGGAACCTACCAGCAAATCTCGCTTGCCCTGGCCAGGGACTTTGCGTAATGGCTCTCTGACACAGCGCGATATCTACTCCCAATACCGGGAGGGACGAATCCTGTCTAACCGCCACTGCCTCCAAGTGCTCGGGACTGCACCCAACTGCTACCTGTTTGCACGACTCCTTTGAGCCGTGGTAGGGTAGCAATCTAAGAACAGTGGGACACACTCGAGGCGAAGCAGCAGTGTCAAGTCTGCGGACTATGCTGTACTCATGTCACCTGGGAACTGCTCACTGACGACTGGTATCAAACCAACCTACAGTTCCCTGTGAGTCCTGTCCGGTGTACCCGTAACCTAACGAGCACCAGCATACTATCTCCAGTACGACGTACTGACGGCTGTGGGACAAACCATCTCCCCAACTGGGATGAGAAGCGTACACACCAGTCTACTCCGGAGTATCGATGCTCTGTCTCGATAATCCAACGACCAGGGACCAGAATAAGGATGTGCTTGTAGACTACCCAGCCCCCACTAGTGTGACTGCCATCACAACGCTGGTAGACAAGCAAGATCCTAAGAGCTCTATCAATACGTACACTTACATATTAAGATAGAAAAACCAAGTAGCATACTACCATGTTTAGCAAGACTGTTATATACATGTGAATATCCCAAGCTTCCATTAAGTAATATACAAACTAGTATGATACAGTAATGGCCTTCTAGGGCATAAACACTAACAATCTCCCACTTGCACTAGGGCCATGTACTGGCATATCGTAGACCGATGATCTCGAGTAGCCTCTCGAACTGAATCTGGGGTAGGGCCTTCGTGAATGGATCAGCTATGTTCTCTTCAGAAGCAACTCTCCGAACCTCGATCTCCTGACGATCAATGATCTCCCTGATCAGGTGATACCGCCTCAAGATGTGTCTGGACTTCTGATGGGACCTTGGTTCCTTCGCTAAAGCTATAGCTCCGTTGTTGTCGCAAAACAGAGGTATTGGATCAACTATGGTAGGAACCACCTGAAGTTCTGTTAGGAACTTCTTCATCCAGACTGCTTCTTTTGCGGCATCGCAAGCAGCTATATACTCCGCTTCCATCGTCGAGTCAGCAACGGTGTCCTGCTTGGAGCTCTTCCAGCACACCGCCCCTCCATTGAGGGTAAAGACATATCCCGACATGGACTTGGAATCGTCCTTATCACTCTGGAAGCCGGAATCAGCAAAGGCCTCCAACCTGAGGTCTTTTCCGCCGTAAACCAAGAACATCTCCTTAGTCCTTCTCAAATACTTGAGAATGTTCTTTACTGCTATCCAGTGCTTCTCCCCTGGGTCCGACTGATACCGGCTTACTACGCTCAGTGCGTAAGCTACATCTGGTCTGGTGCACAACATCGCATACATTATAGAGCCTACCGCAGAAGCGTAGGGTATAACAGACATGCGTTCCCTTTCCAAATCAGTCTTGGGAGACATCTCTTTGGAGAGGGTGATTCCGTGACAAGCCGGTAGATTACCGCGCTTAGAATCTTCCATACTGAATCTTTTCAGTACAGTGTCGATATACCTGGACTGCGAAAGTCCCAACATCCTCTTGGATCTATCACGATAGATCCGGATCCCCAGAATGTACGAGGCATCACCCAGGTCTTTCATGGAGAACCTGTGTGACAAGAATCCTTTGACAGATTGTAGCATAGGAATGTCATTTCCTATCAATAGAATGTCATCCACGTACAAGACGATGAATACGACACTTCTTGCTACAACTTTACTATATATACACGGTTCATTTGGATTTTTGAGAAAGTCATATTCTTTGACTGTCTCATCAAAACAGATGTTCCAACTCCGCAATGCCTGCTTCAGTCCATAAATAGACTTAAGCAGCTTGCATACTTTCCCGCTGCTCCCACTCTGATTGAAACCCTCTGGCTGATCCATATAGACGCACTCTTCTAAATTTCCATTCAGAAAAGCCGTCTTTACGTCCATCTGCCAGATTTCATAATCATGGAAGGCAGCAATAGCAAGAAGGACCCGAATGGATTTGAGCATAGCCACTGGAGAAAAAGTTTCGTCATAGTCCAAACCAGGTCTTTGACGAAAACCCTTTGCAACAAGTCTAGCCTTATAGGTTTCCACCTGTCCATCTACACCAATCTTTTTCTTGAAGATCCATTTGGATCCTATGGGTTTTACCCCATCTGGAGCAAAGTCCAAATTCCATACTTTGTTGGTGTACATGGACTCCATCTCGGTCCGCATTGCATCTAGCCATCGTACCGAGTCGCCGCTCTGGATGGCCTGCTGGAAGTCAGTAGGTTCATCATCATCTATGATGCAATCCTCTCTATCCCCATCTATGAGAAAACCGTAGTATCTCTCAGGCGGACGAGACGGCCTACTACTCCTGCGGAGGGGTGCGGGAATGTTCTGTTCTTCTTGAACCTCTGGTTCTACCAAACTTTCAGTAGCAGTTTGTGGTTCTGGAATTTCTTCCAGTTCTACTACGCTCCCACTCTTCTGATTTTCTAAAAATTCAGTTTCTAAGAAGCGGGCATGATGAGAAACAAAAACCTTTTGTTCCTCTGCGTAATAGAAATAATATCCCATAGAGTTCTTTGGATATCCCACAAACTTACACTCTACTGAGCGTGCCTCGAGCTTGTCCGAATGCTGCTTTTTTACAAAAGCTGGACATCCCCACGTCTTCAGGTACTGAAGACAGGGTTTCTTCCCACTCCATATCTGATATGGTGTGGTAGGCACAGTTTTGGTTGGAACTTTGTTCAAAAGATATGCCGCTGATTCAAGCGCATAACCCCAGAAAGATCGCGGTAACTCAGCATTACTCATCATGGATCGTACCATATCCAATAGGGTTCGATTCCGTCTCTCCGATACACCGTTGTGCTGTGGAGTGTATGGAGGAGTAAGCTGAGAGAGAATTCCTTTCTCTTTTAGGTAACCTAGGAACTCGGCACTTAAGTATTCTCCACCTCGATCAGATCTTAGTGTCTTAATACTTTTGCCTGTTTGGTTTTCCGCTTCACTCTTGTATTCCTTGAATTTCTCAAAGGCCTCGGATTTATGCTTCATTAAGAAAACATGTCCATACCTAGAGAAATCATCTGTAAAAGTAATGAAGTAGGAATAACCACCTCTCGCATGTGTAGACATTGGACCACATACATCGCTGTGTATGAGTCCTAAGAGCTCGCTCGCTCTTTCTCCTTGTCCAGTAAATGGAGTCTTTGTCATCTTTCCTTTGAGACAAGATTGACAAGTGTCATAGGTTTGATATTCGAACGTGTCCAAATATCCTTCTCTATGCAACTTAGTCAACCTTCTCTCATTGATGTGACCCAGTCTACAATGCCATAAGAAAGCTTTATTTAAATCTGGAGACTTTCTTTTTAGTGTGTTCTGGACATTGAAAATTTGGAGTTGGTTTAAAACATATATGTCGTTATTTAGAGTACCGGACCCAATCAAACCATGATTAAGGTGGATGTTAACAACATCTCTTACAAACGTGAAATCATAACCTTTATTTGATAACAAGGAAACTGATATGATATTACACGTTAAGCTTGGTACAAAATAACAGTTATGCAAAACCAAAATATGTCCACTCGTCAATCCTAGGTGATAATCCCCGACGGACGCAGCTCCCACGCTAGCTCCGTTAGCAACCCTGAGGATCATATCACCTTCCTTCAGCACTCTACGGTTTCTCTGTGCCTGCAATGAATTGCAAATATGAGATCCTGATCCGGTATCCAATACCTAGGAAGTAGAGTTGATTGACAGACAATTCTCAATTACAAACACACCTGAAGTCGAAGCCACAGCTTGCTTCGGTTCCTGGTTCTTGGCGATCCACGCCTTGCAATCCTTTTTCCAGTGCCCTTTCCTGTGACAATGGAAGCACTCATCCTGGCCAATTATCGGTACTGCTATCTTTTTCTTTCCCTTCTTTCCCACCTTACTAACACCTCCTCTAGGTTTGGGTGCGGCCTTCTTCTTCCTTCCTTTGGCCCTAGCCTTGGACCCGGAAGAAGATGCACCACCAACAAACATAGCGGGTGTTTCCCTTGCCTTCTGCAAGGTGCCCTCTGCACTCCTTAACATGTTCAGGAGTTCCGCAAGTTCAACTTCTTTTCCTTGAAGGTTGAAGTTGAGGATAAACTGGGCGTAGGTGGGAGGAAGGGACTGGAGAATAAGGTCTGTATACAGCTCATTATCCAAAGTCGTCCCAAGGTCTGCGAGCTCTTCAATATAGCCGATCATCTTTAGGACATGTTCACCTACCGATGACCCGACAGCCAACCTCGCTCGAAACAAGTTCTTAGAGGTCCCGTATCTTGCTATACGAGATTGCTCTCCATAAAGTTCCTTTGTATGGAGAAATATGCCATCTAGGGACATATCCTCGTGCCTCCTCTGATGTTCATTGTTCATTGAGGCAAGCACGATGCACTTGGCTCTCGCGCAATCTAAATCCCAGGTTTTGCGGATTTCCTTATCCGCATTGCTGGATTTGGGACCAGGGACAGCAGGTGCCGTAGCGGTGAGGATGTACCCCAATTTGTCATAGGTCAAAGCCATTTTGACATTCCGCAGCCAATCTTTATAGTTTGGCCCTGTCAGTATATTTTTCTCTAAAAGTAACTTAAGTCCAGTCATTATCAGGGTCGCTGCAATTAGGAGAGAGAGAAGAAAACTCTTTAGCATGATGCTCTTGCAAGTTTAGAGTGGTTTTTAGTTTATCTAAACTGGATGGCTCCCACTGTTTCTCGAATCCTTCCTCAAACCATAAAAGAAGAATTAGCCAGGACTATTCTCACCGTACAATACTTGCTTAACCGTTCAGCCAGGCCAGTGTCAATACTTCGAGGGAGGTTTTCCAACGCTTTCACGAAGTTCCTTAATTAAATAACCTCTTTTCTCTGGGGGCGTAACCCCGCTGACACCTTTCTAGACACCTACTAGGTTTATAGCATTGATCGTTAAGTGACGAATATCTTGATAAGTAGCATATACTCACAGTAGGATCGGGATCCAAATATCATCGTATGATAATGTTGAAGGAATCCTACCAACATTCATCAAACTCCAAATGGTATGCATCTCTTTGCAAATTTCAGTTTCTTTAGAAATTCCCGATATAAGTTTTTGCCCCATGCTCTTATGACCTTGACGAAAGCCAACAAATCATAAGTCACATGTCAAGTTCTGCCCATCATTATCTTGTTAATTTGAACCCACCCGTATATACCCTTGACGAAAGCCAACAAGGTAATGCGACTGTCCCAAACCAACACATCTATCTATGTAACAAATGAATACCCAGCAGCTACCAAACACTATGTCTTGACGAAAGCCAACAAACACAGCTTGAATACTACTGACTATCCATAAGAAATGACGGAGGGCTACGACTGGTTTTGGCGAAACCGTGAACGTAGTGAACTTGATATAACCGAAGGAACCTAATAGCCTTTTTTAAAAGGAGTGGTTAAAGCTCCGCATTTAAAAATATCTGTTTTTAAAATTAACCGAGTGGTTTCTTTTAAACTGTTCCAACGATTTAAACTTTGGTTTGTTTTTTCTTTGCATTATAGATAATGCGTCCCATCATTAACCTATCATTGCAGAAAACAACGAAAATACAACGTCCTCTTATGCCATCCGCATTCGCCACGGGGTCCCGTCATCACCCGTTAGGTTACTTAACTAACGACAGAGCGGGGGCTGGGCTAGCGCGGGTGTAAAACATAAGTGACGTCTAAATAGCTATCATATATATAGATATTTTACATTCGTCTGACGCAATGATATACATTCCAGAACACAGATAAACAATATTAGATTTGCAAGCAATCTGTATTTCTTTTGAGCCTGCAAGAAAAGACAGATTACACAGTTGTGATGAATAGCCGTTACCCCAACCTCGACCCCTACGGGTACGGCAAACTACCCGCCCGGCAGTTTGTGTACCCCACCTTGGGTCAGTCCTAGGAGCAAAAACAGTAAAATGAAATAATACAACGGTGGCTACAACCGCAACCTGGATGTGCCCCGCAAAAATAATATTACAACAAATTACATTTACAACAAATGAATTAAATAATAACCCATTGCTAAACCCCGGCTATACACCACAACAGTCCAATACAGTTCATATGCACAAACAGATAAAACCATTACAGAAATGTGCAACCCCCTGCCAACCGACATACTAGCAGTTAGGGGAGGTTTACGAACACATTAAACAATCACAGATATAATCCAATATGCAAATACTGTACAATTTCGATCGATTAAACATCTTTAATATTGCTCCAAAAACTGCTCTGTAAACTGGAAACCTGAGCAAAATTAAAATATTCCAGAAAACACCAAATACCAGAGAGGACCCACACATGAAAAATGAGTCCATGACTCGGCAACTCGGCCGCGGAACAGCGGCGGATCAGTAGGGATCCGCCGCGCTTCCGCGGCTCTTTAGCCGATTCATGGGCTCAAATTTCATGGGTGTTCTCCTGGCCCCTTTTCAAGCTTTCTGAGCTACCCTGAAAAATTTTTGGACTTCATTTAAATTTCGACAGAAACTTGACAGTTTTAGGGTTTTCCGGCTTCGTTTTTCCGTTCGAAATTCGTACAAATTTGCAATTAAGTTATTTATTGTTTAGCGAGGCTCTGATACCACTGTAAGTCGATGTACTACACCCCAATACTTGTGGGGAGGCGGAATTTTCAAAAACGAACTTGTTTAGTGAACGAACATCGACTAACCGCTTGAATCGAAGCTAAACTATAAATAACCAAACACAAAGTGTTTCTAAACTACTGTGTTTAGGGATTATACCTAATGAACCAACTCCTTCGTCTTTACGATCTCCTTGTCCTCCTCGGCCTTCTCTAGGTAGTAGACGATCCACCCGAGAGCAAAACTCCAAGCTAAACCTCTAAACTTGAGGCAACTAACCTTCTTGGATTGCTAATCAAAGAAGCTAGGTGTAATATAGAGATGGTTATGGATTAATTAGTCTTACTAACCCTTGTACTCAACTCATGAGAGGGGAGGATTAGTCTTATGAAGAGGGAGAGCTTGAGGAGAGAGAATGTGAGAATGATAATTGAATAAAGTTATGAGTATCATAATATATATGAAGCATTTCTAATAAGAAGAAAAGAATAAAGAGTGATGAATAATCATGCTTCATAAAATATCAAGTGGTGATTCATTAGCATGAGTCATTAAGCAATAAATGTGCATTAATGAGATGAATGAATCACCCTCATGACTCATATAACTCATTCAATGTATATGACACATAACCCTCCTTAGTCACCAACTTCTAGAAGCTTCTCGTACAATTACGAGAACGCCCCTCCAATCCGCAAAAATACGGAAAAACTTTAGACTGTAAAAATCCAATAACCGGATACCAGTAACTGGCTTAAACCAAAGCCGACTGGTAAAAACTGTCCGAAAGTCGTACGCGCGTAAACGCACGTATGCGTCCGAACCCTTGTCGTAAAACCATACGACCTCTATATCGTTTCGCCTGGAATAGGAAACTCTCTGTGTGGGACTCTAGAGACTCGACTACTACGCTGGCAGTGGGTTTAACCACAGACCGCAAGCGGCACTAGCTGTACGTAACGGTCCCCAGGTAGTTGTCGATAAGAAGGCCGATGAGGAAACCCATCCGAACTCCTACTGAGCCTGCTGTGACAATCTCCATACAGTCCGGTCCGTTCGTCCAAGACTATCGCATATCGGGCCTAGGGGGGCGGCAAGCGTCAGTCCCCTAATAGCGGTATAAGTCGTGTCGGAGCGAAGCCCATTACACCCTGAGAAACTACTGGAACCTACCAGCAAATCTCGCTTGCCCTGGCCAGGGACTTTGCGTAATGGCTCTCTGACACAGCGCGATATCTACTCCCAATACCGGGAGGGACGAATCCTGTCTAACCGCCACTGCCTCCAAGTGCTCGGGACTGCACCCAACTGCTACCTGTTTGCACGACTCCTTTGAGCCGTGGTAGGGTAGCAATCTAAGAACAGTGGGACACACTCGAGGTGAAGCAGCAGTGTCAAGTCTGCGGACTATGCTGTACTCATGTCACCTGGGAACTGCTCACTGACGACTGGTATCAAACCAACCTACAGTTCCCTGTGAGTCCTGTCCGGTGTACCCATAACCTAACGAGCACCTGCATACTATCTCCAGTACGACGTACTGACGGCTGTGGGACAGACCATCTCCCCAACTGGGATGAGAAGCGTACACACCAGTCTACTCCGGAGTATCGATGCTCTGTCTCGATAATCCAACGACCAGGGACCAGAATAAGGATGTGCTTGTAGACTACCCAGCCCCCACTAGTGTGACTGCCATCACAACGCTGGTAGACAAGCAAGATCCTAAGAGCTCTATCAATACGTACACTTACATATTAAGATAGAAAAACCAAGTAGCATACTACCATGTTTAGCAAGACTGTTATATACATGTGAATATCCCAAGCTTCCATTAAGTAATATACAAACTAGTATGATACAGTAATGGCCTTCTAGGGCATAAACACTAACAGATATACGGGTGCTCAGTGGAGACTGGGTACACTGGACGGACTCGTCGAGAACTCTCAGATGGTATTGTACCTTACGTCAGATGGCAGTTCTCTGATGACACTGGTACAGGTTAGTCTGTAGACCCGAGATCGTCATAGAGTCTTGTGTGATTCCCACTGTGCTTTGATTTCCACCTTACCATGTCCAAGAGGGCATGCAAAACGGTGGCTTTTGGGTACAGTCCCGAATCACATGGAGGCAATGAGCGATAGGAGGGGATTTGTCTCTCCCGGTATAGGGAGTTGATGTTGCGCTGTGTTCGATTGGCTATAACCGGAAATCCCTGGCCAGGGTTGCTGAGATTTACTGGTAAGTGTTTCCTGTAGTTTCTCGAACTGTTATAGACCTCATATCGACACGACTTATCGAGCTATTGGGGTCTGACGTTTACCACCCCTAGGCGAGATATGCGACATATCAGACGATCAGACCGGACTGTACGGTAAGTGTTACTGGTTGGATTCATAGGAGTGTGAGCGGGCTTGCTCGTCGATCTTCTGATCGCTCAATACCCGGGTGGCCGTTACGTTTAGCAGACCGCTTGCTGCTTGTGGGTGTTTGATATGATCATCACCTACTGCCGGCGTATTGACGAGTCTTTAGAGTCCTACACAGAGGTTTCCTGGCTCAAGAGAAATGAAATAGGAGCGCATATGAGATATGTGCGGGACCGAGAATAATACCAGTATGTGATACTGTATTCGATTCTCGCGATTTGTGACATTGATCGGTTATATGCGATTTAGCCGGGTTATCGGATCAAGTGTTGATTCGATAAGTTGTTACTGTTGATATTAGTCGGTTATATGCGATATGACCGGATCGTTAAATCAAGTATTGATTTAATGATTTAATGTATAATTATATATTAGATATATTACTTTACATTAACTAATATTTGTTCACTTAAAAAGGATTTTCTCACTTGATGTGCACATTGTATATGTGATATACTTTTGTGTATTTGATTGTATCATGTTTGATGATACATGAGGGTTTGTGTGTGTGATTAAACCATGGTTATGTTAATGGTTAGGGTTTTGTTTATTTACTTATTCATTTATTTATTTATTCATTTTGGAAAGATGAAGAGAAATGGTGGCTTGATTTGTTTTCTAGTTGAAGCTTCATGAAGCTTTGAATAAGTCCACCATTTTTGTTTCATGCTTAACCCTAACCATTCAACCTAACCTTAGTTTATTCTCTACACCTAACTATGGTTGTAAATATGATAAGTATCATATTATTTCCTATTTTTCATATACTTATGATATTCTTTTTCTTCTTCTTCTTCTTCTTCAAGAAGAAGAGAGCTTGCAACCTTCAATGGTGATTTCATGAAAAGAGTGAGAAATCCAATTCTAAAGTGAACCCACTTCCTATTTCTTCATCCTCTACCACTTGCCAAGTAGTATAGGGTGTTTTCTTCACAAGTTTCATGGCTTGGTGAAGTTGGAGCTTGATCTTGTGTTGCCTCCATGTAGATCATCTTCGGCATCGAAGTCGACGACCTAGCCCGCCCATTTCTCCGATGAAGCCGATGCTAGAGCCCGGGATCCGATGATCGCAGTGAGGGGACTTCATCACGGAGCTTTAGAGGTGGAGGACCGGATCTACAAAGGTTGTATTTCCGTTCACTCTTAGTTAAGTTGTTAACTAGTTGCATGTTTCGCCTTAAACTCTAGTCAATGATCCGTATTAGGGTTTCTCGGCACTTGTAAAATTTGAATTTGGCATGGTTGATGCCTTGTGAGACCTCATTAGTGTGCCTAGGAACCCTACAATTAGGGGTCTGACGTTTACCACCTCCCTAGACCATACATGCGATACTCTTAGACGAACAGACCGGACTGCGCGGATATTGTCACGGACAAGCTCAGTAAGAGTTCGGATAGGTTTCCTCATCGGCCTTCTTATCGACATCTACCTGGGGACCGTTACGTACAGTTAGTGCCGCTTGCGGTCTGTGGTTAAACCCACTGCCAGCGTAGTAGTCGAGTCTTTAGAGTCCTACACAGAGTTTTCCCTACTCCAGGCGAAACGATATAGAGGTCGTACGGTTTTACGACAAGGGTTCGGACGCATACGTGTTTAAACGCACGTACGACGTTCAGACAGTTTTTACTAGCCGGCTTTGGTTTAAGCTAGATTCTAGTATCAGGTTATTGGATTTATATAGTCTAAAGTTTTTCCATGTTTTCACGGATAGGAGGGGCGTTCTCGTAATTTTACGGGAAGCTTCTAAAAGCATGGTGACTTGAGGGTTTAGGTGGCATTATCATTAAATGCAATTGTGACTCATTTTGTGTGATTCATCATGTCATTAATGCATTATTAAATGCTTAATAACTCATATAGTGAATCACTCATATTGAATTAATGTAGCATGATGAATAATCACATTTATTCATTTTTTTGTTTATTCATTATGCTTCATATATTCATGTGAGAAACAATATCATTATCATTATTATGTTCACCTTCTCTCTCCTCAAGCTCACTCTCTCTTCAAACCCTAATCCTACCACTCATGAGTTGAGATCAAGAATTAGAATAGACTAAACAATCCATAACCTAACTCTATATCATCTAAGTTCCTTTGATTAGCAACTAGAGAAAGTTAGTTACCTCAAGCATAGAGGTGAAGCTTGGATTAGGGTTCTCGGGTGGATCATTTATCACGGGAAGGAGGACGAGGAGGACGAAGAGATCGAAAAGATGAAGGACACGATTCACTAGGTATAATCTCTTTACATAGTAGCTAAGAACTTCTATGGTTGTTGTTAATTATCGTTTAGTAAAGAACTTCGGTTAGTCGATGTTTGCTTAAAGAACAAGATCGTTTTTCATATTTCCGCCTCCCCGGAACTCGTGGGGTGTTGCACATCGACTTACAGATACAACGTACGCTTATACCATCCGCATTCGCCACAGTGTCTCGTTATGCACCGTTAGGTTACTTAACTAACGGCATAGAAGGGCGAGACTAGCGCGGGTGCAAAACATAAGCAACGTTTATTATATATCATATATATAATAATAAATCAATCGTCTCAAGTATATAAAGTGATCTCATCACAGAATATCAGCAGCAGAAGAAAACATATGAAATATTGGATATACTAGGAGGTATGTGTTTTATTTTAAGCCTGTATAAAACATGGATTCCACGGTCGTGATGAATAGCCAAACCCACATCCCTAGACCCCTACGAGAGCGGCAAGCAACCCTACCAATTCTAGAGTTAGGAGACCCGGACTCGACTCATCGAGTTGGTCTCCAACTGGACTCTAGAACCCGGTAACTTGTGCTCCCCTCCTTGGGTCTATCCTAATTCAGAAAAGTAAATAATATACAACAATGGTGATATCATCCTCAACCCGGAAGTGCTCCAATAAAAGAATATTACATACAATGAATTTTACATGAATGAAAATAAAAACTCTCATCGCACACAAAAAAAACCGGCTATTCAAAACACGACAGTCATGACCCGAAATTGGTACGTGACAGCCCTTAAACTACGCAACATCCACAGGCGTAACGCAATTTAAGTAAGCCGAAAACCCAGCAATCTAAACCATCAAAAGTAGTAAGAAAGTGATAATAGCATTTTCAAAATCTTTGAAATCTCAAACCAAATTCTTTAAAGTCCACTTTTCTTCCTTTAAAATTTTGGCAGCACCTCCTTTGTAAAAGCCAACCCCAAAAATGGGTACAACATAAATATAAGTAAAGCATCCCCAAACGGGAGCAAAACACACCCAAAGGCGGAAAACAACCACCATAACAGATATACGACGTCGTAGCGAAGAAATAAAAGACGATATAAATAAAACTGCATAAAAGACCTCCAAGTCACCAAAATAATATATAATATCATCCTCATATCAAGTCTCTAAGTCATACAAGATAATGGAAGATGGAGAGTACAGGATACAACGAATATACAATAACAATATCGAATAACCATAAAACCCACCTAAACAAAACTGCACACTGTGAGCCGAAGCGGTATCCGCTGCAAAAGATGATGAGATAGAAGATAATAGCCCTGCCTCTGACTACTGTGAGGATCAACCTGCAAAACACTGTAGCACAACGGAGGTGAGTTGCCAACTCGTGAATAGTAAATAACATATGCAGGTAATCGTAAGTATGCACGTACAGCGCGAATCTAACATATGCAAGCTAATAGCAATAAATGGTTATATGTATGCGCAATAGTCATGAAAGGTATACTAGCAAGTACAACTAATATATGAAGCAATAATATGACAATCTGTATGCAACAGTCATGTAAGGTACTATATCAGGTACAACTAATACATGAAGTAATGATTTGACAACGTATATATGCAACAGTCATGAAAGGTACACTAGCAGGTACAACTAATACAAGAAGCTATGCATATAAATTAAGAGTATGTAAATGCAACAGTCATGGAAGGTACTCTATCGGGTACTACTAATACATGAAATAGTGCATAAATAATAAATGTAGAGTATGGGATGAAACAAGTCATTTCCACGGAATCCTGACATCGTGGTAGGACCAAAATCCATCAAGACAATCCAAATCCCAATTTCCTCAAATCAGCCCCCAATTTGGCTCTCATATCATATAAGTCTCACAAATTCTGAATGTACAATATCGAATAAATTTCATATATCCTGAATGTACAAAATCAAGTAAATCTCATATATCCTTTATCCAATATCAAGTCAATCTCATATATCATGAATCTAATATCAAGTGAATCTCAAATATCCTAAATATATTTGCATGAATAATTATGATGATGTATATGAATTGATATGTATACATATATATTAGCGTCCCATTCCACTAATATATATATATATATGCATATATAACAGCGTCCCATTCCACTGTTATATATACTTAGGAGTAAAAATATCATGAAAATCTGTGCCAAGAATCGACACATAAAGGCTGATCTATCAGGTGCCGTCACCACGACTGGCACCCTGATAGGTACGTATCATACGCTAACCGAAAACCCGAGTGCCCAGCTTCGACCCTCGTCCTTCGACGTATCTATACGTATATGATTCCCGTCAGTATCCCCACGATAACCGCCGAGTCATAGGTACTGTCACCGGAGAGTATGGTTCCCTTGCCAGCCCTCATCGGCATGTTACATCGACATCCCTTTCTTGCCCCGGGGTACCTCCGGGCCCCACCATGTACCCTCATACGGCCCATGACGCTCCTTGCATGGGTTATATATATCAGAACCGATAAAACTCATGGTGGCCGCTGAAATATCATATCAAGAGAAACCAGGTTTTTCAAATAATGCATAATTTTATGAAACTACCACGGTCCTCAAATCCAGAAAACATCATGAAAAATCCATATCTCAATGCGAAAATCCATGAATATAATATACGCAACATAAAACTGAAATGCGAGTATATAAAGGAAAAGCCGCTATTTAACTGCAACAAGTTAATATATAAATCATGTGATTCCTAATTTCTCCAAGTCTATATAACATCATATAAAGGTAAACATGTAGCTATAACCAGATATATGTGTAAACATAAAGGTATAGCAAAGTATATGTATCTACCTATCAGTAATGATGAAATATACCCTCCGGGTATAAGTGAATTATGTATGCAATGTATACATGTGGCTGTGTCATTATGTGAGTATGTACCTATCGCTAATGGTACAATACCCTATAGGTATACAGGTAACTAGCATGTAAGTATGTCAAGGCATATGTGTAAGCATGTAAGTATACAGGTATGATATATGTCATATGCATAAAGAAATATGAATCAATGTCATAATGTCCCAAACCAAACAATATCATATCTATATATGTGTTGTGCGTGTCATGGCAATTATTGACGGTGTGTGTGGCATACAATCAGTGCTCGTGCAACATGAGCCGTCAATAATAGTGCAGTTTCCTAAGGGTACTAGTCTAAGCACAACAAGTAACTAAGCAATAAGGTGTATGGGCAACTCTATATATGAAATAGAATATGCGACAAGTCAAGTCATCTCTAGCCCAAACGCATAACGCCATGCGGGCGATTCCCCTGTAGATGTTAAATCTACTCACCAACGCTCCTGGCTAAGTAAAGCCAACCATCTGTTTTCCCTTCGTCGCAGCGCCCGAAGTCCCCGCCTGTGAACCTAAAGCATAACACAACAAAACAAGTATATATTAGCAATAGACCAAAAACACGTATAAACTACATTGACCAATGCATCAACTCAAAACCTACTCTCAAGTATTTGTATTGTGGCTAACGTGCGTAGCGACACGACGAAACCAACCCAAGAGCAAAACTACATAAAGCGCACGATCCATGTCGTATATCGTATCGCGCGTAAACGCAACACAAGAAAACTACCTATGTGATCCTAGATTTTATATACAGAGAAAACTCAAAAACCAAACAAGACCAAACACACCCAAACCACTGCAGACACCTACCCACAAAAACCCAAACCCTAACTCTTTCCCCAAGCCGAGGTCGCCGGAATTAGCATTCGCGTTGCCGGCCGAGTCCGAGCTCTAGGGGTTCTTGCTCCAGGTGATGTCCAATGGTCTCGGGTATAACACAACTATATTGTTTGGTTTTCTAGTAAACTCCCGGGGTCACAGCAGATAACAGATGTCATATATTCACACTAAAAATACGATATTTGCATGAAAACTTAACTTTAAACGATCTAAACTAAAACTAAAAGTCTAAAAAATACAATAACTACATAAAGAACGGATAGAGATCATTACCTACTCAAAAGAACTCAAAGATCAAAGCTTTGCAGGCTCCAAGGCATCCAAGAGGCAACTCAAGTCCAAAGATGTGATTTTTGTGAGTTTTGTGAAGGATTTGATATGGTTTTGTAAAGAAATGAAGAAGTGTTCAGTTTAGGAATGAGAGATGAAGAAAATGAGAAGGAAAATGAGTGTGAGGGAAAATGAAAAGGAAAAGATAAAGGGAAAGAGAGAGGTGAGAGTAAGAGGTAAGTGCACCTTTGCATTAATGCACCATCAATGCATTCACACCAAGTCACCATCCCACCTCTTCTCATCCAAAAGAAATATCTCTCTCTCTCACAAAATATCTAGGATTAGGGTTAAGGATTAGATTAAAACAAAGGATTGGATTAAATCAAGATTAGATTAGGCTAAGTTGTCATAGCCACTAACCTAGATTAGCACAAACAAACCCACACATTAACGTGCACACGTGCGTGCATGCCATAACAAATAATAATAAATTATTAATTAAATGTTATAAAATGTGTGGAACCCAAATTGGAAAACTTTTTATAGTAAACCCGCATTAACGTCTAAACTAACACTATCCAAAATCTAAGGCGTTACAATCTCCCCCTTATAAAAATTCGTCCCCGAATTTGAAATTCTCACTAAGCGTACCTTCAAAGAGAAAATTACACAACTCTCATATCTCGCTCGCAGCCTCCCAAGTGATCACCTCACTATATGGCTACGTCCAAGAAAACCCTCCACAGATGGCAAGACCCTTGACCGAAGTTTCTCCACCAGCCGAACCACTAACATAAATGGCTGCCGGTGAACGAAAAGATCGCGTCCAAGCTAAATGGTCTGGTGCTGAATCATGTGAGAAAGGTCATGAAGGTATTTGCAAAGTATCAACATAAGGAAATACGGGGTGAATACTCATAATCTGGGTGGAAGTGCCAAACTATAGGCAACGGAACTAACTCACTTTAAGGATCTCAAAAGGACCTACAATCATGGGATAAGCTTCCCAAAACTCAACACATCATTGGTCGGAAAAATCCTTAGGAATACATGATCTCCCACTATGAACTCAAATCTGTGACCACTACGGTCGGCATAAGACCTCTGTTTGCACTGGGCTACTCTCATCCTGACCTGAATCAACTGGATCTTCTCTGAAGTCTCTAGACTAGCTGGGGTCCAAAATCTTACTTACGCGGAGTCAGAAAAACAAAATGGCGAACGACATGACCTACAACTAAACCTAAAGGTTACCAATTGGAGTGTCTCCTGATAACTGCTATCGAAGGAGAATCCTAAAATCCCAAGTGACAATCCCAACTGCCAACAACAATTAGTATGTACGCACAAGCATATCCTCCAGAGTCTGTATAGTTCGTTCTGTCTAACCATCAGCCAACGGATGGAAAGCGGAGCTAAAGCTCGACCAGTACCCAAGGCTTCCTGAAGCTTCTGCCCAAGACGGCAAGCGAACAGGGTGCCTCTATTGGATACAACGCATGAAGGAACTCCGTGCAAACGCACAAACTTAACAAAGAACAACTGAGCAAACTGAGCATAACCGGACAACAAACACCCAAATAGAGTCACACCCTGACTAAACCTGGGTAGACGCTACAATGAATATTCATGGAGATCTGCTCCCATTCCCACTCCGGAACGGTTAAAGGTTGCAACTCTCCAGCCAGTCTAAATGCTCAACCTTAGCTCACAACAAGACAGACACCTCAAAACGAAATCCGAAACTTCACTATTCATCCCTGCCTACCCGTAACTATCTCACAAGTCACGTCATGTGTTGGTGGAACTTGAATGAACACAGGAAGCTGACTGATGTGCCTGCTCTAGGATTTCGCATCTCTACCCAATAGTATTAGGTACACACAAACGCGTCCCTCAACGTAGCACACCCTGGTCACAAATCAAGGACTCCGAATCATTACCCAGCCGAGTATGCTCAAGAATCTCTGACGGACGAGCATCGGCGGCCAGTGCCTCGCGAAAACGATTAAGGAAAAATGGACGGGCGCGGACATGAGCAAGATGTCACCTCAGTAGAGGCAAACTTAAGCTGTACTCAACGATCGCACAAAGACTGTAAATCTGCAGAAGAATGTCTCAACAATAAAAACCCGCTGCAGGAAGATGTACATTAAGCTCTGGTGGTCCGTGAAAATCTGACACGACTCTCCGAACAAGTAGTGTCTCCAAATCTCCAACGCACGACTACCGTGGCCATCTCCAGATCATGAGTGGGATATCCTGCTCGTACTTCCTCCAACTGTCGGGAAGAAAAAGCGATAACTCTATAGTGTCACCTAAGTACACAATCGAGCCTCACTCACGAAACATCACAGTTAAACAACAAAGTCGCCCGAACCAGAAACAAAGAAAGAACTGGTGCAATTGTCAACCGAGTCTTCAACTGCCAAAAAACTCCGCACACATGCCTCGGTCCAAAGAAAAGAACCTCCTTTCCGGTCAGTCCAGTCAACGGTGCAGCGATACACTAGTAATACTGCACGAAATGGCGGTAAAAACCTGCTAAGCCTAAAAATCTACGGACCTCCGTCCCGTACACAAG
Organism: Agapanthus africanus; assembly: GCA_030015575.1. Taxonomy (NCBI): domain Eukaryota; kingdom Viridiplantae; phylum Streptophyta; class Magnoliopsida; order Asparagales; family Amaryllidaceae; genus Agapanthus; species Agapanthus africanus. The sequence goes on from JASDDO010000029.1 coordinate 65,284,521, forward strand.
TCTGGGCCAAAGCTGTACGGCCTCGATCTTCCTCGGGACCATATGAAAATTGTTTCCCGTAACTGCAAGACCTAGGAGTCAACACAATCAAGCCTGAAGGAACACTCTGAGAACCTAGCAAACAGCTGGCACTCTCCCAATGTCTGCAAAACAAATCCTCAAGTGCTGCTCTTTTTCCTCACGATACATTAGAATAGACCAGAATGTCATCAATGACACAACAATAAACTGGTCGAGGAACGGCCTGAAGAAATCTGGTTTATCACATCCACGAATGCTGCTGGGGCATTGGTGAGTCCAACGACACCACCAAAACACGTACTGCCCATAGCACGCGCAAAAGCAGTCTTCGGAATGTCATCACTCCGAACCCACAATAAAGATGACCTGATCCCAAACAAACTTAGAAAATGTCTCGCAATCGGGAGCTGATCGAAGAAATCGTCAATGCGAGGTAAAGGATACCTATCCGCACCGTAAGCCGGTTCAATTAACGATCCATCGATACACAACCTCAATTGTCGTCCTTCTCCTTGACGAACAGAATAGGAGCTCCCCAAAGTGAAACACTCAGACGCACATGACCCCCCAACAAACAACTCTGCAGCTGATCCTTAAGCTCCCTAAGCTCCGTCGGCTCATCTGGAACAACGTCGGAAAACTCTCACACGAAAGAAACCCGGACAAACAAACACACTACGGCTCCGGTATCATGAATGAACGCCAAGAATCCTCGACATCCTCTCCTCAAAAGCCGACAAGCGAAAAAGGCCGAATTCAAGCTGTGACGGGCGGCACCACTGTCCCCCTGCACAACAAGAACTGACTCGCCGGGAACACAAAACCTGACTATTTTCTCGCGGCAGTCCACAGACACCTAGCACGTAGCTAACCAGTCCATTCCCAGGAGAACATCAAATCTAACATCTCTAGAAGGATCAAAGTGACGGATGAATCTCCTAACCGATTGGCGCACGACCGAAATACGTGTTGCGCAACAAAAGAATCGCTGACAGAAGTTAACATAACAAACGGCTGATCTAGCTAACACGACTCTCCTCGTCCCAAGCCTCCGCTACTCCCGCGACGGTCACGAAATCTGTCTCGACGACTATGCCTCTATCTCTGGGCGGTACACTGGTACGAATCCTCCACAGTTCCGGAACTCCCAAAGTCTTTGGAAGACGTGCTCGTCAACTATGGCTGCATCCACTGGTGCTGCGTAAGTAACACTATGCTGAGTGCTGATCGCAAGGAACAACTGGGTAACAGGGGTGGCAACCTCCTGTCGCTGCGCTCTACTGGCCTCAACCAAAGACCTCATCGTCAGGCGCAAGTCCTGCATCTCTGCCACATGCCTAGCGATACGATCTGTCGAAGGCGGATCCATCTGCTCCCGTACAATGAGCGTACCATCCTGGTCAGTCCTCGTCCCACACGAGCCATCTCTGACCTCGGCCCTCGCTGCACCTCTCTGAGTCCCCATAGTCATCGGCGGCAAAGGCTATAAATGAAAATAAGATTCGATATGAACACGGAAATCGAATCACAAGTATATGAATCATCAAGTAAGGAATTTCAAGCAATTTCTACTTAGGTCACTTTAGGCGGAGTACCGCATCGTGAGTATGCCGCGGACATACACACACTACGTTACTCTGCTCAAGCTACCTACTCCATCATACCAAGGTCATCCTACACTCCGAAAGGTAAAACCTAGCGCTCTGATACCAACTTTGTGACGACCCGAAATTGGCACGTGACGGCCCTTAAACTACGCAACGTCCACAGGCAGCAATTTAAGTAAGCCGAAAACCCAGCAATCTAAACCATCAAAAGTAGTAAGAAAGTGATAATAGCATTTTCAAAACCTTTGAAATCTCAACCCAAATTCTTTAAAGTCCTCTTTTCTTCCTTTAAAATTTTGGAAGCACCTCCTTTGTAAAAGCCAGACCCAAAAATGGGTACAACATAAATATAAGTAAAGCATCCCCAAACGGGAGCAAAACACACCCTAAGGCGGAAAACAACCACCACAACAGATATACGACGCCATAGCGAAGAAATAAAAGACGATATAAATAAAACTGCATAAAAGACCTCCAAGTCACCAAAATAATATACAATATCGTTCTCACATCAAGTCTCTAAGTCATACAAGATAATGGTAGATGAAGAGTACAGGATACAACGAATATACAATAACAATATCGGATAACCGCAAAACCCACCTAAGCAAAATTGCACGCTGTAAGCCGAAGCGGTATCCGCTGCAAAAGATGATGAGATAGAAGATAATAGCCCTGCCTCTGACTGCTGTGAGGATCAACCTGCAAAACACTGTGGCACAACGGGGGTGAGTTGCCAACTCGTGAATAGTAAATAACATATGCAGGTAATCGCAAGTATGCACGTACAGCGCGAATCTAACATATTCAAGCTAATAGCAATAAATGGTCATATGTATGCAATAGTCATGAAAGGTACACTAGCAAGTACAACTAATATATGAAGCAATAATATGACAATCTGTATGCAACAGTCATGTAAGGTACTATATCGGGTATAACTAATACATGAAGCGATGATATGACAACGTATATATGCAACAGTCATGAAAGGTACACTAGCAGGTACAACTAATATATGAAGCAATGCATATAAAATAAGAGTATGTAAATACAACAGTCATGGAAGGCACTCTATCAGGTACTACTAATACATGAATCAGTGCATAAACAATAAATATAGAGTATAGGAAGAAACATGTCATTTCAACGGAATCCTGATATCGTGGTAGGACCAAAATCCATCAAGACAATCCAAACCCCAATTTCCTCAAATCAGCCCCCAATTTGGCTCTCATATCATATAAGTCTCACAAATCCTGAATGTACAATATCAAATAAATCTCATATATCCTGAATGTACAAAATCAAGTAAATCTCATATATCCTTTATCCAATATCAAGTCAATCTCATATATCCTGAATGTACAAAATCAAGTAAATCTCATATATCCTTTATCCAATATCAAGTCAATCTCATATATCATGAATCCAATATCAAGTGAATCTCAAATATCCTAAGTATATTTGCATGAATAATTATGATGATGTATATGAATTGATATGTACACATATATATTAGCGTCCCATTCTACTAATATATATATATATATATGTGTGTGTGTGTGCATATATAACAGCGTCCCATTCCACTGTGATATGTACTTAGGAGTAAAAATATCATGAAAACCTGTGCCAAGTATCGACACATAACGGCTGATCTATCAGGTGATGTCACCACGACTGGCACCCAGATAGGTACGTATCATACGCTATCCAAAAATCCGAGTGCCCAGCTTCGACCCTCGTCCTTCGACGTATCTATACGTATATGACTCGAATCGGTATCCCCACGATAACCGCCAAGTCTTAAGTACTGTCACCGGAGAGTATGGTTCCCCTTCCAGGCCTCATCGGCATGTTACATCGACATCCCTTTCTTACCCCGGTGTACTTTTGGGCCCCACCATGTACCTTCATACGGCCCACGGCGCTTCTCGCATGGGGTATATATATCATAACCGATAAAACTCATGGTGGCTGCTGAAATATCATATCAAGAGAAACCGGGTTTTTCAAATAATGCATAATTTCATGAAACTACCACGGTCCTCAAATCCAGAAAACATCATGAAAAATCCATATCTCAATGCGAAAATCCATGAATATAATATATGCAACATAAAACTGAAATGCGAGCATATAAAGGAAAAGCCGCTATTTAACTGCAACAAGTGAATATATAAATCATGCGATTCCTAATTTCTCCAAGTCTATATAAATCAAGTAAAGGTAAACATGTAGCTATAACCAGATATATGTGTAAACAGAAAGGTATACCAAGGTATATGTATCTACCTATCAGTAAAGATGAAATATACCCTCCGGGTATAAGTGAAGTATGTATGCAAGGTATACATATAGCTATGTCATTATGTGAGTATGTACCTGTAGCGTCTTGAAAAGTCGTTTTGGTGTTTTCCTGAAAATCGGTGAAAATTCGGTATTTTTCCGAAAATCGTCTTTTTTGTTATTTTGCAGTTTAGGGCTAATTATACCTAAAATGGATAGGTAATTGCTTATTTTTATTAGCTAATGAGTTACTTATGAAATTCTGGTCGTTTAAAAATTTTCCCTAATTTTTCAATTTTTCAATATTATTTTAAGCCGGTAAGAAAATACATTAAATTAGCGATAAATACAAATTTTTCCGGGCTAATTTTAATCTTTAAAATTATGATAATTAAAATCTAGTTGTAACATAAATTTTTAGTATTTTATTTTGATTTTTAACTAATTTTTATTATAGGAAACGAAATTTATTGAATTTAAGCTTAAACTTGCAATTTTTGACTTGTAGGGGGTCTTTTTGCATAATTTTTTTTTTGTGCACTCTCTCTCACATTTCCCTCACCCTTGGCCGGCCCACCATAGCAGGAACTTCTCTCTTTCTTTCTTTTTTTGGGTCTTCACTCTTGTGAGCATTATGATATGTGAATGGATTAAATTATATTAATTTGTAAGTATGTTGTACTTGGGAATGGTTGGCTTTGACCTTGGAAAAAATTTCCACAACACCACACCATTCTCCCCCCATTCCCTCAAGGCCGAGAGCACCTCCTACTTCTGTCCCAATATTTTTTCCTCTCTTTTCACATCAAATTTCTTCACAATATCCATCAAAAATCAACAATTTTCTTCACAAATTCAACACAAAACCTTATTCTAGCTCTTTTCAAGCCCAAATTGGTTTAAATCTTGGAGAAAAATGGCATCATTGGAGGCAAATTATTCTTGCTAGATCTATAGTTGAGGTACAATTTCTTGCTAATTAAATTCTTTTGATTAAGTTTCTTAAGTTAAATTGTTGTGGTTTTAATTTAGTGTTAGTTCTAATCTAGTTTTTTTTTAAGGTTATGGTTGAAAATTAAGCTAGGGTTTCTTGAAACCATGTTTTAGTTAATTAAATCTTTTAATTAATCTAGTTGTTACTTAACTAATCTATATGGTTACCTTGCTTAAGCGGCTTCCTATTAACCTAATCTATGTTAAACTTGTGTGAAATTGCATTAAGTTTGCTAATTTACCAAAATCTAGAAGAGGGTTGTGTATGGATTGTGAGTTTTGTAGCATGGTAAATAAGTTAAAATTTGTGTTTTTGGTGGCTAACTAGTTGTGTGGAATTGATGGTTGTGTTGGACCGTGATAACTTTGCCGCTTTTGTCGATATTTGCACCAAATTGCTATTCTAGCTTACTAGTTTTTACTAAAGTGTTGTGATGATTTAATTGCGTTGTCTTGATGACATTTTTGAGTTATCCTATGACGTTTAGGATGCGTGAGTGCGGATTTTTGAGTAGTCGGGTTTTAGTTTTGCCGGGCGACCAAATCGGCGATTTTTTTTGCAGTTTTTGCGATTTTCGCGTGTGTTCCGCGCACCTTGTGCACGTTGTACCTAGCTTGTGAACGTTAGTATTTTCGTTTGGGTTTTGCGTCATTCTTGATATGTAACCTTATGTTTGGTATTGATGTTAATTCCAGGTTCGGTCGCGGAGGCGTCAGACACGGCTCGAAAAGGGAAAGCGGTGATTGGACGCAGCTAGCTAGGGATTTCGGTGAGTAGATGTAACATCTACGGGGGACTATCGTTGGATGGCGCAAGCCGCCCGATAGTTTTAGTAACTTACAAGATTCTTAGTGATGTTAGTAATTAGGGGTGAAATACTTATATGATTATTTGCTGCATCCATGCATTATATTGACATACATATGCGAAACCATTTTATAGGACACCTGCACCATTGCCAGGTTTTTCTTTATGCAGCACGAGCACTATTCATGCTTACACACACACCCTGGTAATTGCCATGCCACCACACTAGATAACCTATAATTTGAAACCTTTTACTAATTGATGCTTAAACCTGTGCTATTGTCTTTAATTCCTTAAAATGAAACCGTAGGATTGCTATTCATATGCATGTACCACATCATATTATTTGTTCATGCCTAGTCTATTAATCATACATCTTAGCTTAATTATTGATATCATATCCATTCATCACCATTGATATATGCACTTATGAGGATTTCTTGAGATTTTATGATATTTCTGGATTTCGGGGGAAAGCCGCAAAATTTCTAAACTTATTATGTTTTTAAAATATGTAATTGCGGTTTTCTAGTGATGTAAAGTGTCGTCCACCATGAGTTTGCTGTGGTTTTCGAGATCCGTGTCGAGGAGTGGAGGAACCGTCACGGGTACATGGTGGGTCCGGTAAGGTACCCCGGGGCAAGAGGAATGTGGTGTTGACGTTGAGCCTAGCAGGGGATGGATTACCTACCGGTGACTGTTTGGCACGGCGGATATCCAGAGGATACCGAACGTGGCCGCGAGATGATGAGATTTTGATATTGAGCTGGGTCAGCCGGATGGCTGAGGCCAGAGATACTATGACATGGATTTATGAGATTTGAGACAGCTTTTGGGTGTTGTTGCTGGACACCGGTTCTCGTCGATTCTTTGAGTATTATGCTGGCATTCTAAAAGAGTTTCAAAAACAAAAAGAGATAAAATGTTTCTTATATATACCTATTGAGACCTCAGATATTCATGTTGCATACATATTCGTACACTGATGTTGTATACACACCTGCTAGTGCATCCAGTCATACCTGTATTTCAGATGCTAGGATGCTTGTGTGCATGCATACGATAGCCTTTGTAGATGTTATTTATTACTCACGAGTTGGCAACTCACCCCCGTTGTGCCACAGTCTTTTGCAAGTCCGCTCCGTCAGTTCAGTAGCGGCGGGCGCACTTGTTCTTTTGCCTCCTTTGCCTGGACTCGAGGTTTTGCTCTTAGGTGGGTTATATTACTACTTTGTACCACCTTGTATATTCTTTGTATCTAGTGTACTCCATCTACTGTATCTACCAGTATTATTGTATATTGACCTAGAGATGAGACTGTGAGGTTTGTGGACGTTTATGCTGTATTTTGGGGTCGAGCTCACTTGAGTCGACATGCTGTTTTCTTATGCTTCATTATGATTATTTCGCATATTGTTGCTTTATTTTGCGTGGGATTTGTGACCGCCTTGTGGCGAAGAGCTAGCTCCCGCTTGGGGATGCCTTATTTGTTGGATTTATATATATTTTTGTTGTACCCATTTTGGGGGCCAGTATTTACAAAAGAGACTCTGCCGAAATTTTCGGAAAAATTGATATTGTTTTCAAAAAGGGTTTTACATGACTTATTTGATAAACTCGCTTTCAACTGATTGAGTTTTCTTCACTCTTTTGCTTAATTGGTTTTGTTTTCTGGGCTTTGGCTTACTTATTTTACGGACGCCTTGAGACGTTTCGTAAACTTAAGTGCCAGTCACGTCCGTACCCTGTGGGTCGTGACAAAGTTGGTATCAGAGCGATAGGTTTTACCTTTTTGAGTGTAGGATGACCCTTGGTAGATGGAGTAAGTGACTCAAGCAGGGTAACGTAGCGTGCGTATGTCCGCGGCATACTTGCGATACAGTACTCCGCCTAAGTGACTTTAGGATGTACTTGCTTGAAAATTCCTTCTTCAACTCCGTGCATCCTATGATCCTATTGCACTATTCTTACTATCCGTTTTCCTGTAACAGCCACTATGCCGCCGAAGGCTACGAGGGCACAGAGGGCTGCCGCCAGAGACGAGATTCGAGCTGGCTCGTCCGAGACTAGGACTGAGCAGGGTGGTATGCCTACGCCGCAGGGACAGACCGATCCACCTTCCCCAGGCCGTATGGATAGGCTCGAGACTGGTATGGAGGAGTTGCGACAGATGATGGGAGGCATGCAGGAGCTACGTCAGATGGTAGGATCCCTAGTTGCAGCCAGTCGTACACCGAGACCGGATGACGTACCTACTACATCACAGACGACCATGATACCTGCTCCTACTACCACCACCGTGACCATCCCGGTTTCACTACAGGATTTCATGAGGCTGAGACCTCCAGTATTCACCGGCACCGAGGCAGCGGAGGACCCACAGACGTTCCTTGACAGTTTAGCCAGGATCTGTCGTTCGCTGAGATGTTCGGATGATCGATGGGTAAAGCTTGCGAGTTTCCGACTAGAGGGTCTCGCGCAGACATGGTGGGAGTCAGTCTTGAGAGGTCGAGCTGCAGGTCTACCGCCTATGACTTGGGCCGAGTTTACAGCGGTCTTTCTAGCTCGTTTCCTTCCAGAGAGCGTTCGTGACGCCAGAGCTCGCAGTTTCGAGGCCTTAGTCAAGACACCTGGGATGACGGTGTCTGAGTATGACATCCAGTTTACACAGTTATCCCGATATGCTCAGTATTTGGTGGATACCGAGGAGAAGATGGTGAAGAGGTTCGTATAGGGACTTGATGCCCAGCTATATCTTGCCATTGGCGCCCAGCACTACGACACTTATTCAGCTGCTATGTATACGGCATTGCGGATGGAGGCACGCATATCACAGACTTCGGCCGTTTCTGGGCCGAAGAGGATTCGCACCGATGTACCGTCTCAGAGGCAGCGCGCCAGATTCTTTCCGAGAGATAGGCCTGGCAGAGGATTTGGGCGGGGACAGTTATATGGTTCTTATCCCCAGGGGCAGCAGCCGTCGCCAGGATATTTTGGGTGCGGGAGTCTGCACCATCTTGTCAGAGACTGTCCGGCGAGACGACAGGGAGCAGCGACAGTTCCGCATGTGACCCTACCACCATCACCACCCCCTCCTCAGAGAGCCCTACTTCCTACCACCGGCGATGCTCCACGCCAGTTAGGTGCACCCAGAGGCCGTGGACGCGGCGGTCCTGTTCAGAGAGGACGAGGAGGCAGAGGCCGAGGTCGAGGTCAGCCCGCTATCGGTGGAGGACAGGCCCAAGTTTTTACTTTGACACCGCAGGATGCGCAGGCATCCAATGCCGTTGTGACACGTACCTTGCCAGTTTGTTCTTTCGACGCACGGGTATTATTCGACCCAGGTTCCACACATTCGTACGTCTCTACACACTTTGCACCAATGTTGGGTTGTGTGTCGTCGTCGTTAGATCATCCGCTTGTTGTTAGTACTCCGGTAGGCGAGTCGTTTGTCGCTCGGTTTGTATTTCGTTTGTGTTCCATTCGTATCGGGGAGAGGGATTCATCAGTTGATTTGATTCTCCTCGATATGTTGGACTTTGATGTGCTTCTGGGCATGGATTGGCTAGCCACTTGTTATACTTCGGTGGACTGCCGTGAGAAGGCACATATTTAGCTTTCCGGAAGAGCCAGTCCTTGTTATTCAGGGAGACCGCAGCGTCACCCTTCCCAGCTTGATTTCGTCTCTTTGCGCTGGTCAGCTCTTGCGGAAGGGATGTCAGGGATTCTTAGCGTATATTTGTGATACTTGAGCTACAGAGGTTCCGTTGGACTAGGTCCCGGTTGTTTGTGAGTTCCCTGATGTTTTCACTGATGAGCTACCTGGGCTACCGCCTGAGCGCGAGGTTGAGTTCTGCATTGATTTGATTCCCGGTTCGGGGCCTATTTCTATACCGCCTTATCGGATGGCCCCGGCAGAGCTTCGAGAGCTGAAGGATCAGCTGCAGGATTTGTTAGATAAGGGGCTTATTCGACCTAGTGTTTCTCCGTGGGGTGCTCCGGTCCTGTTTGTCAAGAAGAAGGATGGAAGTTTGCGCTTATGCATCGACTACCGCCAGCTGAACAAGGTTACCGTGCGGAACAGATATACGTTGCCACGCATTGATGATTTGTTCGACCAGCTTCAGGATGCGGGTTATTTTTTGAGGATCGACTTACGATCAGGATACCACCAGCTGCGAGTCCGACAGGAGGATATACCGAAGACAGCCTTCCGTACGCGCTACGGGCACTATGAGTTTTTGGTGATGTCGTTCGGACTCACCAACGCCCCAGCAGCATTCATGGATTTGATGAACCGTACATTCAGGCCGTATCTTGACTTGTTCATCATCGTGTTTATCGACGATATCTTGGTGTACTCCCGGAGCAGAGAAGAGCACGAGCAGCACTTGCAGATTACGTTACAGACCCTGAGGGAGCACCAGCTGTTCGCAAAGTTCTCCAAGTGTGCATTCTGGCTGGACAGCGTCGGATTCTTGGGTCACGTGGTTACGAGAGACGGCATTTGTGTGGACCCGAAGAAGATTGAGGCTGTTCAGCAGTGGCCCCGACCTACATCGGTTACTGAGATCCGTAGTTTTCTAGGCCTGGCAGGCTACTACAGGCGTTTTGTTCAGGACTTCTCCCGTATAGCTGCACCTTTGACCGGTTTGACCTGGAAGGGAGTTCCTTTCGTTTGGACAGAGGAGTGCGAGCGCAGTTTTCAGCAGCTACGGACTTGTTTGACTACGGCGCCGGTATTATCTTTGCCTTCGGGATCAGGCGGATTTGTGGTCTACTGTGATGCTTCGCGAGTGGGATTAGGATGCGTATTGATGCAGCATGGCCGGATGATCGCTTATGCTTCTCGGCAGTTGAAGAAGCATGAACAGAACTACCCCACTCATGATTTGGAGATGGCTGCAGTGGTCTTTGCACTGAAGATTTGGCGACATTACCTATACGGCGAGTCGTGTCAGATATTCACCGATCACAAAAGCTTAAAGTACATATTTCAGCAGCGAGACCTGAACCTCAGACAGCGTCGTTGGATGGAGTTGGTGAAAGACTACGACTGCGAGATCTTATATCACCCAGGCAAGGCGAATGTGGTGGCAGATGCGTTGAGTAGGAGACCCGGGGGTAGTCTATCCTTTTTGCGTGCAGTGCAGAGGCAGTCGTCAGCAGATTGGCAGATGTTATGCGACAGCCGAGTTGAGTTCGAGTTCACTCAGACAGGAGGACAGCTCGCGCATGTTCGTGCACGCCCACAGTTGCTTGACCGTATATATGAGGCACAGCGCAGTGACGACCGTTGCTCAGAGATCATGGCACAGATGGGACAGGGCAGATTTTCCGAGTTCGTGATTAACGATCAGGGGATTTTACGATATGGATCTAGACTGTGCGTACCAGATGCTGATGGATTGCGGCGCGACATTCTTGAGGAGGCACACCGATCAGTGTATAGTGTCCACCCCGGTTCCACCAAGATGTACCATGATATGAGAGAGACCTACTGGTAGGACGGGATGAAGAGGGACATTGCGGAGTTTGTATCGAGATGCCTGACTTGTCAGCAAGTCAAGGCCGAGCACCAGAGGCCCACAGGAGAGCTACAGCCGTTACCCATTCCAGAGTGGAAATGGGAGCAGATTTCGATGGACTTCGTTGTGGGTCTACCCAGGACCAGTCGAGGGTACGACTCCATCTGGGTGATCATGGATAGATTGACGAAAGCGGCTCACTTCCTTCCAGTGAAGACGACTTTCAGTTTCGCTCAGTATGCCCAGCTTTACATCGACGAGATCGTGCGGTTGCATGGCGTACCGACTTGTATCGTGTCAGATCGAGGCACCCAGTTCACCAGCCGACTTTGGCAGAAACTTCAGGAGGCTTTGGGCACTCGTTTGAGCTTCAGCACAGCGTTTCATCCGCAGACCGACGGACAGTCAGAGCGGACCATTCAGACTCTCGAGGACATGCTCAGAGCGTGCGTTTTAGACTTCGGCGGTAGCTGGGATCGTCATTTACCCTTAGTGGAGTTCTCCTACAACAACAGCTTCCAGGATACTATACAGATGGCACCTTTCGAGGCATTGTATGGGAGGAGATGCAGATCGCCCGTCTGTTGGACAGAGCTCAGCGAGAGCAGCATTTTGGGGCCGCAGCTTGTTGAGGAGACGACAGCGAAAATACAGTTGATCCAAGACCGGATGAGAGCGGCTCAGAGTAGGCAGAAATCGTATGCGGACAGACACCGTCGCAGATTAGAGTTCGCAGTTGGCGACCATGTTTTTCTGAGGGTCTCTCCGATGAAGGGCGTGATGCGTTTTGGGCGAAAGGGGAAGCTTAGCCCTAGATTCGTAGGTCCCTTCGAGATCCTCGAGCGGGTTGGCGCTGTTGCATATCGTTTGGCCCTGCCACCCAGCTTTCCCGATGTTCACCCCGTCTTCCATGTTTCGATGCTCCGCAAGTACCTTCACGACCCTTCGCATGCAATTCAGCACCCGACAGTCCAGCTAGAGCGCGACCTTTCTTTTGCAGAGCAGCCGGTGGCCATCTTGGATCGGCAGGTGAAGAAGTTGAGGTCGAAGATTATACCAACCGTCAAGGTCCTTTGGCGTAGCCCGAGCAGCGAGGAGGTTACCTGGGAGACCGAGGGCGAGATGAGGAAGAAATATCCCCATCTCTTTGAAGGTACGCGTAGTTATATTTTTAAATTCGGGGACCGAATTTCTTTAAGGGGGGAAGATTTTAGCGTCTTGAAAAGTCGTTTTGGTGTTTTCCTGAAAATCGGTGAAATTTCGGTATTTTTCCGAAAACCGTCTTTTTTGTTATTTTGCAGTTTAGGGCTAATTATACCTAAAATGGATAGGTAATTGCTTATTTTTAGTAGCTAATGGGTTACTTATGAAATTCTGGTCGTTTAAAAATTTTCCCTAATTTTCAATTTTTTAATATTATTTTAAGCCGGTAAGAAAATACATTAAATTAGCGATAAATACAAATTTTTCCGGGCTAATTTTAATCTTTAAAATTATGATAATTAAAATCTAGTTGTAACATAAATTTTTAGTATTTTATTTTGATTTTTAACTAATTTTTATTATAGGAAACGAAATTTATTGAATTTAAGCTTAAACTTGCAATTTTTGACTTGTAGGGGGTCTTTTTGCATAAAAAATTTTTTGTGCACTCTCTCTCACTTTTCCCTCACCCTTGGCCGGCCCACCATAGCAAGAACTTCTCTCTTTCTTTTTTTTTTTGGGTCTTCACTCTTGTGAGCATTATGATATGTGAATGGATTAAATTATATTAATTTGTAAGTATGTTGTACTTGGGAATGGTTGGCTTTGACCTTGGAAAAAATTTCCACAACACCACACCATTCTCCCCCCATTCCCTCAAGGCCGAGAGCACCTCCTACTTCTGTCCCAATATTTTTTCCTCTCTTTTCACATCAAATTTCTTCACAATATCCATCAAAAATCAACAATTTTCTTCACAAATTCAACACAAAACCTTATTCTACCTCTTTTCAAGCCCAAATTGGTTTAAATCTTGGAGAAAAATGGCATCTTTGGAGGCAAATTATTCTTGCTAGATCTATAGTTGAGGTATAATTTCTTGCTAATTAAATTCTTTTGATTAAGTTTCTTAAGTTAAATTGTTGTAGTTTTAATTTAGTGTTAGTTCTAATCTAGTTTTTTTTTAAGGTTATGGTTGAAAATTAATCTAGGGTTTCTTGAAACCATATTTTAGTTAATTAAATCTTTTAATTAATCTAGTTGTTACTTAACTAATCTATATGGTTACCTTGCTTAAGCGGCTTCCTATTAACCTAATCTATGTTAAACTTGTGTGAAATTGCATTAAGTTTGCTAATTTACCAAAATCTAGAAGAGGGTTGTGTATGGATTGTGAGTTTTGTAGCATGGTAAATAAGTTAAAATTTGTGTTTTTGGTGGCTAACTAGTTGTGTGGAATTGATGGTTGTGTTGGACCGTGATAACTTTGCCGCTTTTGTCGATATTTGCACCAAATTGCTATTCTAGCTTACTAGTTTTTACTAAAGTGTTGTGATGATTTAATTGCGTTGTCTTGATGACATTTTTGAGTTATCCTATGATGTTTAGGATGCGTGAGTGCGGATTTTTGAGTAGTCGGGTTTTAGTTTTGCCGGGCGACCAAATCGGCGATTTTTTTGCAGTTTTTGCGATTTTCGCGTGTGTTCCGCGCACCTTGTGCACGTTGTACCTAGCTTGTGAACGTTAGTATTTTCGTTTGGGTTTTGCGTCATTCTTGATATGTAACCTTATGTTTGGTATTGATGTTAATTCCAGGTTCGGCCGCGGAGGCGTCAGACGCGGCTCGAAAAGGGAAAGCGGTGATTGGACGCAGCTAGCTAGGGATTTCGGTGAGTAGATGTAACATCTACGGGGGACTATCATTGGATGGCGCAAGCCGTCCGATAGTTTTAGTAACTTACAAGATTCTTAGTGATGTTAGTAATTAGGGGTGAAATACTTATATGATTATTTGCTGCATCCATGCATTATATTGACATACATATGCGAAACCATTTTATAGGACACCTGCACCATTGCCAGGTTTTTCTTTATGCAGCACGAGCACTATTCATGCTTACACACACACCCTGGTAATTGCCATGCCACCACACTAGATAACCTATAATTTGAAACCTTTTACTAATTGATGCTTAAACCTGTGCTATTGTCTTTAATTCCTTAAAATGAAACCGTAGGATTGCTATTCATATGCATGTACCTCATCATATTATTTGTTCATGCCTAGTCTATTAATCATACATCGTAGCTTAATTATTGATATCATATCCATTCATCACCATTGATATATGCACTTATGAGGATTTCTTGAGATTTTATGATATTTCTGGATTTCGGGGGAAAGCCGCAAAATTTCTAAACTTATTATGTTTTTAAAATATGTAATTGCGGTTTTCTAGTGATGTAAAGTGTCGTCCACCATGAGTTTGCTGTGGTTTTCGAGATCCGTGTCGAGGAGTGGAGGAACCGTCACGGGTACATGGTGGACCCGGTAAGGTACCCCGGGGCAAGAGGAATGTGGTGTTGACGTTGAGCCTGGCAGGGGACGGATTACCTATCGGTGACTGTTTGGCACGGCGGATATCCATAGGATACCGACCATGGCCGCGAGATGATGAGATTTTGATATTGAGCTGGGTCAGCCGGATGGCTGAGGCCAGAGACACTATGACATGGATTTATGAGATTTGAGACAGCTTTTGGGTGTCGTTGCTGGACACCGGTTCTCGTCGATTCTTTAAGTATTATGCTGGCATTCTAAAAGAGTTTCAAAAACAAAAAGAGATAAAATGTTTCTTATATATACCTATTGAGACCTCAGATATTCATGTTGCATACATATTCGTACACTGATGTTGTATACACACCTGCTAGTGCATCCAGTCATACCTGTATTTCAGATGCTAGGATGCTTGTGTGCATGCATACGATAGCCTTTGTAGATGTTATTTATTACTCACGAGTTGGCAACTCACCCCCGTTGTGCCACAGTCTTTTGTAGGTCCGCTCCGTCAGTTCAGTAGCGGCGGGCGCACTTGTTCTTTTGCCTCCTTTGCCTGGACTCGAGGTTTTGCTCTTAGGTGGGTTATATTACTATTTTGTACCACCTTGTATATTCTTTGTATCTAGTGTACTCCATCTACTGTATCTACCAGTATTATTGTATATTGACCTAGAGATGAGACTGTGAGGTTTGTGGACGTTTATGCTGTATTTTGGGGTCGAGCTCACTTGAGTCGACATGCTGTTTTCTTATGCTTCATTATGATTATTTCGCATATTGTTGCTTTATTTTGCGTGGGATTTGTGACCGCCTTGTGGCGAAGAGCTAGCTCCCGCTTGGGGATGCCTTATTTGTTGGATTTATATATATTTTTGTTGTACCCATTTTGGGGGCCAGTATTTACAAAGGAGACTCTGCCGAAATTTTCGGAAAAATTGATATTGTTTTCAAAAAGGGTTCTACATGACTTATTTGATAAACTCGCTTTCAACTGATTGAGTTTTCTTCACTCTTTTGCTTAATTGGTTTTGTTTTCTGGGCTTTGGCTTACTTATTTTACGGACGCCTTGAGACGTTTCGTAAACTTAAGTGCCAGTCACGTCCGTACCCTGCGGGTCGTGACAGTACCTATCGCTAATGGTACAATACCCTATAGGTATACAGGTAACTAGCATATAAGCATGTCAAGGCATATGTGTAAGCATGTACGCATACAGGTATGCTATATGTCATATGCATAAATAAATATGAATCAATGTCACAATGTCCCTAACCAAACAATATCATATCTATATATGTGTTGTGCGTGTCATGGCAATTATTGACGGTGTGTGTGGCATACAATCAGTGCTCGTGCGACATGAGCCGTCAATAATAGTGTAGTTTCCTAAGGGTACTAGTCTAAGCACAACAATTAACTAAGCAATAAGGTGTATGCGCAACTCTATATATGAAATAGAATATGCGACAAGTCAAGTCATCTCTAGCCCAGACGTATAACGCCATGAGGGCGATTCCCCTGTAGATGTTAAATCTACTCACCAATGCTCCTGGCTAAGTAAAGTTAACCACCTGTTTTCCCTTCGTCGCAGCGCCCGAAGTCCCCGCCTGCGAACTTAAAGCATAACACAACAAAACAAGTATATATTAGCAATAGACCCAAAACACGTACAAACTACATTGACCAACGCATCAACTCAAAACATACTCTCAAGTGTTCGTATTGTGGCTAACGTGCGTATCGACACGACGAAACCAACCTAAGAGCAAAACTACACAAAGCGCACGATCCGTGTCGTATAACGTATCGCGCGTAAACTCAACACAAGAAACTACCTATGTGATCCCAGATTTTGTATATAGAGAAAACTCAACAACCAAACAAGACCAAACACACCCAAACCACTACAGACACCTACCCACAAAAACCCAAACCCTAACTCTTTCCCTAAGCCAAAGTCGCCGGAATTAGCCTTCGCGTCACCGGCCGAGTTCGAGCTCCAGGGGTTCGTGCTCCAGGTGATGTCCTATGGTCTCAGTTACAACACAATTATATTGTTTGGTTTTCTAGTAAACTCCCGGGGTCACAGCAGATCACAGATGTCATATATTGACACTAAAAATATGATATTTGCATGAAAACTTAACTTTAAACGATCTAAACTAAAACTAAAAGTCTAAACAACACAATAACTACATAAAGAACGGATAGAGATCATTACCTACTCAAAAGAACTCAAAGATCGAAGCTTTGCAAGCTCCAAGGCATCCAAGAGGCAACTCAAGTCCAAAGATGTGATTTTTGTGAGTTTTGTGAAGGATTTGATATGGTTTTGTAAAGAAATGAAGAAGTGTTCAGTTGAGGAATGAGAGATGAAGAAAATGAGGAGGAAAATGAGTGTGAAGGAAAAAGAAAAGGAAAAGATAAAGGGAAAGAGAGAGGTGATAGTAAGAGGTAAGTGCACCTTTGCATTAATGCACCATCAATGCATTCACACCAAGTCACCATGCCACCACTTCTTGTTAGTTATATGTATGCCCTAGAGGCCATTGCTATACATAGGATGTATATTGTAGTGGATGCTGGGATATATATAGGGAGGACTTTCTTGCTCGACATGATAGTATGCTATCTGGTTACTCTTTACCTTAACGTGTATACTGATTGTCTCTCTGTTACATGTTGGTAAAGCCCTTAGGATGTGTACTTGACTACCTGGACTATTATGCGGATCATACTAGTGGGGACATGGTAGTCCATAAGTACATCCTTTAAGGTCCCTAGTCGTGGATGTATCGAGACGGGGTATCGATATACCAGAGTAGACTAGCGTATACCTTCTCGACCCATACAGATGGGCGATGGATGATCCCATATCCATTGGTGTTTGACATCAGAGATGATATACGGGTGCTCAGTGGAGACTGGGTACACTGGACGGAATCGCCGAGAACTCCCAGATGGTATTATACCTTACGTCAAATGGCAGTTCTCTGGTGACACTGGTACAGGTTAGTCTGTAGACCCGAGATCGTCATAGAGTCTTGTGTGATTCCCACTGTGCTTTGATACCACCCGAACGGATGCTTTCGGCGACGGTGTTCCGCCTTGGTGCACTTCGTCGACGGCGTCGGGGGTGCGGCCGCCTACTAAAGTTTGCGACGAGCATCCGATCAAAATGTCGGGAATCGTGTTGAATTGTCCGACATGATATTGTAAAGTGTTTTCGATAAAGAGACTAAAATGCGGGGCTTATAATTGTTATGCATGCGATGTCTAAAGAGGTTGCGGATTCCAACTGTTGTAGTTTTACACTTTTTTTCTGCGACCGGAAGTGTAATATGTGATATCGCCGGTTTCGTTGCTATATGTCAACGACAATTGGGTTACGCATGTTTACTTACGTTGATGACATGTGTTGTTATGTATTGCTGGATATGTTATGTTGGATCGTCGCGTTTGAATAGCCGGGGATTTTTTTATGTGAGATGAGTGTTTTTTCATTTTCATTCATGTAAAAACTTGTATGTAATATTCTTTGTAGGGTTCCTAGGCATACTAGTGAAGGTTCATATAGCATCAAACATGCCCAGATAAAATTTTACATGTGCCGAACAACCCAAAGACAGGATCTTTGCTAGATAATTAGGGTTTAGCATGCAAGATAACATCTTTTTATCTAAGTGTGAGGGATTACAACCTTTGTAGTCCGCTCCTTCGCTTCACAAGCTCCGAGTAGAAGTCTCATTACCGCGATCCATGATCTCCCGGACTCAAGAGAGGCTCCACGACTCGAACGATCCATGCTAGCTTGAAGTGTTCCGAATCTCCGATGATCTACGTCGAAATTGCAATAACCCAAGCTTTCTCACTCTAAAGAGATGAACACCCTAATCTCATGGGCTAGATGAGATGAGGATGAGAGAGTAGTATTTTTGCTTTCTTTTTAATTCACTTTCTCACAATTTATCATCACAAATGGAATTTCTAGTGAGCTCAAAATCAAGACAGAAGAAGATGATAATGGAAATGATAATCCCTTTTGTGATGAATAGAAAAGAAATCTATATGATTGATATATCAACCATGGTCAAGGATGAGTGGCTAAGAGTTTGTAGAGAATAAACTAGAGTTAGGGTTTGGTTAGGTTAAATTATGAGTCATGTAAAAATATCAACCATAATATCTTAAGCATGACAAAAACAAAGCTTTGAGAAGGTGCAAGAAGAAGCTAACCCTAATCAAACCCTAATCCCATTTAATCATCCTTAAACATGTTTAATAATAAATCATATCATGTCACAATAATATATATCACATATATATTATATATTTGCAACAAAAGAAAATAATACAATTAACATATATCGCATATATATCAATGTATCATCCAGTGAGAAAATGAAATAATAAAGCGAGCAAATATTAGATAATGTAATACAATATATCATATATATTATTATATATTAAATCATCGAATCAACACTTGATTCGACGATCCGGCTATATTGAATATTACCGACTAATATATCATGTACCGATTCATCGGATCAACACTTGATCCGATGTCTCGGTTCATATCTAAATATCGCGAGAATATAATACGGTATCTCATATCGCATTATCCTCGGTCCTGCACATATCAAATATGTGCCTCTACTCCGTTTTGCCTGAGCCAAGAAACCTCTGTGTATGACTCTAAAGAATCGTCAATACGCCGGTAGCAGGTGATGATCATATCAAACACCCACAAGCTGCAAGCGGTCAGCTAAACATAACAGCCACCCAGGTATTGAGCGATCAGAAGATCAACAAGCTAGCCTGTGCGTTCTCCTATGAATCCAATCAGTAACACTCCCGTACAGTCCGGTCTGTTCGTCTGATATGTCGCATATCAAATCTAGGGGTGGTATACGTCAGACCCCAGTAACCGATAAGTCGTGTCGATGTGTGGCTCATAACGGGTCGAGAAACTACTAGTAACACTTACCAGTAAATCTCTATATCATCCCTGGCCAGGGACTTCCAGTTATAGCCAATCGAACACAGCACAACATCAACTCCCTATACCGGGAGAGACGAATCCCCTCCTATCGCTCATTGCCTCCATATGATTCGGGACTGTACCCAAAAGCCACCGTTTTGCACGCCCTCTTGGACGTGGTAAGGTGGAAATCAAAGCACAGTGGGAATCACACAAGACACTATGACGATCTCGGGTCTACAGACTACCCTGTGTAAGTGCACGGCGGCGCCCCGGCCTCCATCCCGAGGCCAAATGCGGAAGCGATGGTTAACTTTAATTTTTCTTGAACCGGCACCACCACGCACAAAAACCCGGATCGAACCATTAACTAGTCCTAGCTAACATCAAGATGGGGAAGAGAGATATACCGACTGATCCGTGTCCTCCGGTCTTCTCGTCGTCGTCCCGATCTCCTGCGGAATCTCCGGTCTCCACCTCGTCGCCGGAAGGGCACCACGTCGCCGGCTTCTTTTACGGGCTCCCGCCTCTATACCGAGGCAACTCGGGCACGAAGTTGGCGAGGCGACGTGCCCAAAGTTTGCTGTAGAATGGTGTAGTGAGCTATGTCTCATTTTGGGGTTACTTGAAGTCGCCTTTTGGTGGAGGAAATGAAGCGAACCTTTTTGGAGAGGGAACTTGGGGATTTTGCAAGCAAATGAGACCAAAAATCCCCCATGAAAATTTGGGACAGCCCCCACCTTCAAGTGGCCGGCCTCTTCTTGGCAAGAGAGTGAGTGAGTGAGGGAGTGATCAATGGATGAAAGAACCACAACCATAATCCAAAGGAGAGAGAGAAAGGTCATGATATCAAGAAATGATTACAAGTAAATCCAACACTCATACAACCATCATAATCCATCATCACCACCAAAAAGTCATGCCATCATGACACTACAAGACTAGCCATGATGACTAAAGAAAGTCAAGTGATCATGACACAACAATATGCAAAGATCCCCTCCACAAATGCTTATTTGCATAAATGCAAATAAGCTCTCCTCCACCAATCTTCGGCCAATGAAAGATACAAAGAAATATGGCCGAAACGGAAAGAAAACTGGCAACTCCAGAAAATTGGTCCCGTAATAAATTACAGGAAAAACCCTGATACTGTGCATACACACCCGCATTTGTATTCCGACCGAATACAAATGCAATGAGACAAAATCTACACTGTACTATACTAGGATCCGGCTTAAACCAAAACCGGCTAGTAATATCCGTCCGATCCTGATCCGTGGAATACCGCACGTATCTGATCGAACCCTGCCATATAGCCATACGGCCTCTAGTACAAACTGTCCGATCCTGATCCGTGCAATACCGCACGTATCTGATCGGACCTTGCCATATCTCCATACGGCCTCTACAGCGTTTCGCCCGAAAACTTGAGCAACTGAATGTGGGGGACTCTAAAGACTCGTCAACACCTTGGTTGTGGATTTAACCACTAGCACGTCAGAGGTATAAGCCAATACGTAACGGGCTACCAGGTATTGACCAAAAGGGACGTCGATGAGCGAACTCATCCTGATACCCTACTGAGCCTGTCAGTGACAATATCCGTATAGTCCGGTCCGTTCGTCTATGAGCATCGCATGGCGGGCCTAGGGGGTTGGTAAAAGTCAGACCCCCAAAAGCAGTACAAGTCGTATCAGAGTGTAGCCCAGAACACCCTGAGATACAACTGGAATACCTACCAGTAAATCTCCTGCCTCGACCGAGGGCTTTGTGTAATGGCTCTCCTAGACACAGCGCGACCTTACCCCCAATACCGGGAGAGACGAACCCCCGAAGATCCGCTCACTGCCTCCATGTGGCTCGGGACTGTACCCAACTAAAACCTGTTTGCATGTCTCCTTTGAGCGTGGTAGGGTAGTAATCAAAGTACAGTGGGAACTCACACGAGACAAATGACGATCCTCAGGTCGATGAACTAACCTGTACACATGTCACCAGGGAACTGCTATCCGACGTCAGGTATAAGACCAACTAGCATGTTCCCGGCGAGTCCTGTCCGGTGTACTCATAACCCAATGATTACCTGCATACATCTTAGGTGATCCAACTTACACCAGTGGCTTGTGAGACCGGCCACCGCCCCTCGTCGGGGTCTCGACTGTATACACTAGTCTACTCTGGAGTATCGATGCCCTGTCTCGAAACTCCCACGACTAGGGACCATTTAAGGATGTGCTTATAGACTACCAGCTCCCACTTATATGATCGCCCTCATACTGCTGGTGGTCAAGCAAGAATCCTAGGGGCTCTATCAACGTGTAATAGCGATGTGTCAAGTCACCTAAAGCAGTACACGATGATAAAGATAAACCAGATAGCATACTATCATCTCGAGTAAGACTGTCCTACTGGGACAGGTCCTCCCTCAATCATTGCAATCACGTGCCTATGATCCAATAATTGACTCTTAGAGCACTATCTCCAACAATCTCCCACTTGCACTCAAGGCTAATTATTGCGATGTCGCATACTCACAGCCCGTGTGATACCGAACACCCAACTCCTCTACTAGTCAGTCTCACAAAGCTCATTTGCGAAACTATTGCGTTCGAGGAATAGCCTCAGTGAGTGGATCCGCTTTAATATTTCTTTCTATGTCTCTCTATATCTCAAGTTTGCGGAGAAAGCCATCTCCCGAAATGAGCAATACCTGTCTTAGAATGTGTCTGGATGTCTGATGGGACCTAGCTCATAAATGAACTCCAAATCCAAACTTCTTAGACTGTATCGACAACTGAACTTAATCAGTATCCTGCGCCATGCCTCCCTCAGTATTGCTTTGGACCATCTGTCCAAAATACTGCCCTTCGTCAGAAGGAAAAACTAAAACTCTGACAACCTCCTTGTTGTCCAGGTCACCTTGGAAGCCTGGAATGATAACTGTCTCCCGAATGAGGCTGTCGTTATCATATCCCTAGAACATCCACTTATGTTCTAAAACTGCTTCCGACTGTTTCTCCAGGATTGGATCAATATCAACTTATTGCACCTAACGCAAGAACAACATCTGGTGTGGTACTTGACATCTCATGATTGACTCAATTGCCTGAGCAAGTGATCTGCCAATCATGCACATCCCACTCCCCTTTAGTCTGTAAGATACCTTTAGAGAGGGTGACTCCATCACCTGCAGGTACACTACCGTCCCAGGAGTCGTCCATTCTAAATACTCTTAGAATGCTGTTGTAACGTTTTAAAAATAATTAAATAAATAATTAAATGAATAAAATTGTTTAAGTGAATTTTATGATTTTCGGTAAAGCAAAATGTATTTTTCGTAAAATCAAACCGCAATTGTTTTTCATTATAAATTCAAAAATACCTATTTAATTATGTAATTACTAGTAAATAGTGTTTATTTAGCCACTTATAAATTTTTAGTTTAATAAAATATTTTTCCTACATTAATTATTTTAAATATTAACATAAGCTTTATTTTTACACTAAATTAGTGTAAATTACAAATTTGAATGGTTTTAATTTGTAAAAATGAACCATGGCATATTAGAATTTAGTGTGTATCATGCAAAAATTATTTGCAAATTTTTCCTATTTTCTAGAGCTTTCTTGAGTTGCTATAGTAAATAAATAAATAAATAATTAAATAAAGCATGAAAAGATTTTATGTGATGTTTTCTTCTCTTGAAAGTTCTACACACTTTCACACTTACTTCTTTCTCTCCCTCACCTCACCAAGGCCGGCCACAAACCCCCCATGGCTGCCCCCCCATTTTCCACCTCATTTTTGTTCAAAATTCATCAAAAATACTTCAAAAATTCAATTAAAATTCCACAAAATCCTAATTTCTTCATACCCTTTATTCTCTACCCTTCTTTATATGGATTTTGGAGTGGGAAAGCATGTATTTTGGAGGCTCATTTCTTGTTGGGATTTCATATTTTGGGAGGTATAATTTCTTTCTTTTGATTTATTGTTTTAGATGTTCATTTAAGCTTAATTAGATTTAATGAATTAATTCTATGTTTTTTCTTTAAAATGCAAGTTAGGTTTGTAAATTCAAGTTAGGGTTTTTAATAATTAATTAGGGTTATAATAGTTAGTTTAACACTTTTAGAATTGGAAAATATTGCATGGTTGTTAAATTGTAAAATTTTCATTTAAAATTGTTTTAAATAAGGAAATTAGCTAACTAGATTTTTCTAAAATGTGTTTGTGGGTAATATAAAATTCCAATTAAAGTTGCTATCATTAGATTGTAGTTTTAGTGAGAGTATTAGCATGTAAATGGAAAGAAAAACTTAGTTTGATCACTAGATTACTTTGAGAATTGGAAAATACTAATAAAATTGCTAATTTTGTAAACTAGATTTTAGAAATTCCTATATAAATGAGATTAAAAATATAATTATGGTTTCATTAAATCATTATCATCATGAATTGTGGTTTAAGTCATTAATTTATGGAAAATCATGTTTTGTGGTGGAATTGTGGTATTTTGCTTGAAAAATGTTGAAAATTGTTAAAGGGTGCAAACTAGAAATTTCAAATTTATACAAAATTGTGTAATAAAAATATAGTAATGGTTTGTATAGTCTAGTAATGCTATTTAATGAGTTTTATGACCATTAGTTTCATTTAAATGTCAAGTTTTGATGAAAAACGGTATACTGACATTTTCGGGTTTTACGAAATTGGACGGTTTGATGGATTTTAGGGTTTCGATGGAGTTAATCGTGTTTTATGGTATAAGTAATGTGTTTTAAAACTACAAGTTGTTTGATGATGTTATCTCGATCCATCGGAGTTTGTACGCCGATATCGAGCGGTATTTGGTTCTTTTGCGTAGACGGGACATAGGTTTTAACCTATGCTTGTTCCTTTAGATCGTTTGACTTTCGTATGTGATTCAGTTTACGATGCTATTTATATGTTCCGTCTAGGTACCCCCCCACGTGGACTGCGGGCGATGAAGAGGAGGATGGCGACACTGTCTTCGGCAGACATGGACCAGGTGAGTAGATGTATATCTACGGGGGGAAGTCGGGTGGATGGCGTTTAGCACCCCCGCAACGTAGAATAGGAATAGTACTTATTGACATTAGGAAACCCGATGTGACCCTAGATTCTTACTGAGCAGGACCCTAGTAATGACCCTAGGCGGGACTAGACTGATTTAGGAAAACCATACCTGAGGATGAATACTTTGGGAAAGGTTCGTAGGTTTCTGATAGAAACACACACGCACACACTAAAACTTGACATGGCGTATACGTATATGTGTATATATATATAAAACTAGGTATAGGTGTATATATATACACCACACGTATATGGGATTCATTGATGTGATATGATATCTGAGGCATGATGAAACAGTATAACTGGGCTTGATGCCGTGATTCTTGACTATACAGTCGTATTAAAGTGTTAGCGGATCATTAGAGAATGAGATAATGAACATGAACATATAAATTATAAAAGGTGGTGGTGATATTGAGGTACATGGGACGCTAAAATAGTATATGGGCTGTAGCTTGTGACTGATCAGGATATGATATATGTATGACTTGATTACGACGTCATATAGGTGTGACCTGATGTCGATATCGTATAGGTGTGACTTGATGACGATAAGACATCGGTATGATTTAATCACAATATTACACATATGACATGATATTTCTGTGGATAAACTAATGATGCTTATCATGATGGCAATGATATATGATTGATGTATGCGATCACAATTTAGCACCTTGATCATGAGATGTGTTGATGATGACATTATACGAATGAGGAGACACCTAGGAGATACTTGACCGTACCCCGATATTGGGATGCCGTACGATGGATTTTACCGTACGAGGCTTAGATTTGATGATTGATCCGCACTCTTGATTCGAGAAAGCCGTACTACGTACGTGACGCTATTGAGGCAGAATCGCCGACTATTAGAGATATTGATTTAGACCTTAGGTAGACTCTAGTTTCTTACTGACTAGTCTATTAGGTTTAGTTCCTTAGGATGTTAGATGGACACTGGTTTAGGTTCGACTCACATAGTGGTAGTTGTACTCGTATCCCACAGAGGAGTGGATAATGCACACCTGTATTTACATTCTTACTGTAATCATCATGGTGCATGTTCTTACATATGTTGCAATAATCAGTACAAACCATACCTGTTAGGACACCAGCACCATTACCGATGATGCGCATATTCCACGCACACTTATTTGCCGGCTCACACACATCATCATCGGTAATTGCTATGTCACGTACACTTTAGATCATATTATCTTTTATTGATAGAATCAGTTAACAACTAAACCGATATAATATTGTGATCACTCTCTGATGTTAGTATAAGACATGATATTTATTACTTAGACATTCATGCATTCATATTTTCATGTTATCGCACAGTAGTATGGGCATATGCCGACACTTATCATATACTTACTCATGATTTTGAGATTTGGATTTCTATGAGATTTCTGGATTTTTGGGGAAAACCGAAAAAATATATAAAACTTCTCTCTCTCTCCTCTTCTCTTTTTAAAATAAGATGCGGTTTTCTCATGATGTATGTGTCGTCCACCATGAGATTTCATGTTTTCTGTTGGATTTCGAGACCCGATTCGAGGAGTGGATGAACCGTCTCGGGTACATGGTGGGCCCGGTATGGTACCCCGGGGCAAGAAGATCGAGTTGTAGACGATGAGCCTGGCAGGGGAAGACTACCTACCGGTGATGTCTGGCGCGGCGGATATCCGGAGGATACCGACCGTTGTCATGGGATTTGATGATATGGGCCGATTCCGACTGACGGAGCCCGACATATTGAGACTTGAGGTTACATGTGTTGTGTCGATGCTTGACACGGATTTCCATGGATTTCGTTGTTGAGATTTCAGATGCTTATACACACTTACTATGATAACAGCTAAAGAGTTCTTATACATATATATCTGGATTTCAGGATTTGTTACTTTACATTCATGGTGCATGCATTTCATTTCATATGACATAGTACCATATGAGGCACTGACACGACACGGAGTATTTGCACTTACACGTAGTATTACCCTGCTATTCAAGATGATTGAGATATAGTAGTGTATTATTATGACCTAGGATAGCGTCGTGCATTCGATTTCTTTTCGTAGATGTCTTCTACTCACGAGTCGGCAACTCACCCCCGTTGTGCCAAATTTTATTACTGGTTCGATGTACAGGTTTCCCTGGCAGCTTGCTGGCACATCTATTCTTTCAGGGTGATTTGCACGGTAGGTTGGTTCACTTGTATCCGAACCACCATTGTACTTTTATTCTTTCATTTGTATCTAGTAAGCTCCATCAACCATACTTGTATTACTTGATAAGTTTATTGGACCAGTCTTTTATTTCGACCTTAGAGTCGCGCATATATTATTCTGATCTGGTGGTTTTGTTTTCTTTTGAGTTTTGAGCCTCGCCTATTGGCGTTGTATATTATTGTGCTTGTTGTGGTTGTTTCCGCCTGTTGGCGTTGATGCTAGCTCCCGTTTGGGGATGCTTTTTATTGTTTATGTATATTATACTTGTTGTACCCGTTTGGGGGCCAGTTTTTACAGAGGAGACTCTGCCGAAATTTTTGGTAAAATTTGCTGATGTTTTTATACTTGTTTTCTTTTCTTTTCTTATTTTTCTTCTTTTATGGTTTAGATTTCTGGGCTTCGGTTTACTTAGGTCACGTGGCGCCTCTAGACGCTTCGTAATCTAAGTGCCGGTCACGTTCCGTACTTTCGGGTCGTGACAAAGTTGGTATCAGAGCGCTAGGTTTAACCCTGTATAAGTCTAGGTGACCCTTGGTTGATGGAGTAGGCGATTTAGGTAGAGTAACGTACCGTGGGTATGGTCCGCAGCATACTTACGATACGCTACTCTGCTTAAGGAGCCTTAGGATGTACATTTGTTTGCACCGTATTTCATTCGTTCCTTTGATCTATCTTCGTCGATGTCGGAGGGTGGTTCTGTTACCACGGGCGCACGGGTAGAGGGAGCTGCGGCTCGAATGCGATAACCATTAGAGTATTGGTTATTCTTGATGATTGAAGCATTGCTTAGCGTGCGGACGAAGGGTATTCACATGCCGTCCGGATGAAGTTAAAGGGTTCGAACAATTATCAGAAAACCATTTTCCTAAGTTTAAAGTATTCGGAAGAACATGCAGGTATTTCGATGGACCCTCTAGAAGAATGAAACCCTAACTCGACATAATGACCACGAGAACTCCCTTGAACCTTAGGGTTTATGGCAGTTTCGCAGTGTCATTAGTGAGGCTTGGGTTTGCCCTTCTACTGCTGGATCATCGATGCTGGGGTATGTACCAGATATTTTTAAACTGTACTTGAGTGTTGAGCTCTCGGGGAATTATGGGATTTTGATGGATCGATCGAAAAGTTTAATGTAGTCCGGATATCAGGTGAAGGGATCGACTACGTGGGAGACTCTACATATGAGGATTGCCGTTGGTAGCGCAGTCAGCACAGCTACGAAGAGACGAGTTCGAAGCAACCGACATCAGAGGAAAGAGGCGGACATTGACGATCGTGCTTACGATTGTGATTTAGTGATTTGAATTTCATATTTTCTGTTATTGGATTTTGGCATTTTGAGGAATTCGTTTTACGATTGGTATTTCATGTGTGTACCTTCATTACATTCTAGTTGTGTTTCATATACCGGTTGTATTGATGTTGTTTAGTACATACCCAGTGCACTTGATTTGGTTTTAATACCTTTTGTGATTTTGATTTGATTTCGTGCATATGGGTTACACATGATTTTGATATATGCTTCGACCTAGTTTTTATCCATTTTCGTACTGTGATTCGAGTCTGATATTCGATGTATGTTTTCGTGCTCCATGTGCACCTGATTAGGATTCTTGTGCATACTTGGCGCACTTGATGCGATTTTGTGCACACCAAATGCACTAAATCGGGGTTTTGTGCAGATTAGATGCACCTGATTTTGAGTCGTGCACGCCCGTTGCACTTGACAGATGTTTTTGGTGCACACCTGTTGCACTTAGTTTTGTTTTGTGGGTATTCATGGTTTCTGCATTTGGTTTCGATTTCAGTGCGCACCGGACGCACATGACATTTTATTGATGTGA
The DNA here is from genome assembly GCA_030015575.1 of Agapanthus africanus. NCBI lineage: Eukaryota > Viridiplantae > Streptophyta > Magnoliopsida > Asparagales > Amaryllidaceae > Agapanthus > Agapanthus africanus. The sequence continues at coordinate 65,313,490 of JASDDO010000029.1, forward strand.
TTGGGATTGATTTTAGTTTGAGCAGTATGTTTTCATAATCATTATTATTTGATTTAGTAACCAGGCGGGACGTGTATGTTAAATAAAAGATATATATATAGCTATTTTTTTTAAAATTAAACGTCCGCTACTTAGACCGTGACACGTGCATTGCACGGCGATTTTCAAGAAGGGGTTTTTGTATGCTTCTTTATTATGATGATTCGGCGATTTTACTAGGATGCGAACTATATATAAGTTATAGATTGATGTATATTATGATGGTTTTCACATTGGGTTATGATATTTTATTATCGCCATAACTCCGATGATTGCGTCATGCTTGACGGAGTTGATTTTTGTTATATATTGATGATTTCGGAGCCCCGACGATTTGAGTGTTTTGCTAAATGTTTTAGTATTTGGAAGGGGAGTTTTAATTTAAATTCGGGGACCGAATTTCCTAAAGGGGGGAAGATTGTAACGTTTTAAAAATAATTAAATAAATAATTAAATGAATAAAATTGTTTAAGTGAATTTTATGATTTTCGGTAAAGCAAAATGTATTTTTCGTAAAATCAAACCGCAATTGTTTTTCATTATAAATTCAAAAATACCTATTTAATTATGTAATTACTAGTAAATAGTGTTTATTTAGCCACTTATAAATTTTTAGTTTAATAAAATATTTTTCCTAAATTAATTATTTTAAATATTAACATAAGCTTTATTTTTACACTAAATTAGTGTAAATTACAAATTTGAATGGTTTTAATTTGTAAAAATGAACCATGGCATATTAGAATTTAGTGTGTATCATGCAAAAATTATTTGCAAATTTTTCGTATTTTCTAGAGCTTTCTTGAGTTGCTATAGTAAATAAATAAATAAATAATTAAATAAAGCATGAAAAGACTTTATGTGATGTTTTCTTCTCTTGAAAGTTCAACACACTTTCACACTCACTTCTTTCTCTCCCTCACCTCACCAAGGCCGGCCACAAACCCCCCATGGCTGCCCCCCCATTTTCCACCTCATTTTTGTTCAAAATTCATCAAAAATACTTCAAAAATTCAATTAAAATTCCACAAAATCCTAATTTCTTCATACCCTTTATTCTCTACCCTTCTTTATATGGATTTTGGAGTGGGAAAGCATGTATTTTGGAGGCTCATTTCTTGTTGGGATTTCATATTTTGGGAGGTATAATTTCTTTCTTTTGATTTATTGTTTTAGATGTTCATTTAAGCTTAATTAGATTTAATGAATTAATTCTATGTTTTTTAAAAAAAATGCAAGTTAGGGTTGTAAATTCAAGTTAGGGTTTTTAATAATTAATTATGGTTATAATAGTTAGTTTAACACTTTTAGAATTGGAAAATATTGCATGGTTGTTAAATTGTAAAATTTTCATTTAAAATTGTTTTAAATAAGGAAATTAGCTAACTAGATTTTTCTAAAATTTGTTTGTGGGTAATATAAAATTCCAATTAAAGTTGCTATCATTAGATTATAGTTTTAGTGAGAGTATTAGCATGTAAATGGAAAGAAAAACTTAGTTTGATCACTAGATTACTTTGAGAATTGGAAAATACTAATAAAATTGCTAATTTTGTAAACTAGATTTTAGAAATTCCTATATAAATGAGATTAAAAATATAATTATGGTTTCATTAAATCATTATCATCATGAATTGTGGTTTAAGTCATTAATTTATGCAAAATCATGTTTTGTGGTGGAATTGTGGTATTTTGCTTGAAAAATGTTGAAAATTGTTAAAGGGTGCAAACTAGAAATTTCAAATTTATACAAAATTGTGTAATAAAAATATAGTAATGGTTTGTATAGTCTAGTAATGCTATTTAATGAGTTTTATGACCATTAGTTTCATTTAAATGTCAAGTTTTGATGAAAAACGGTATACTGACATTTTCGGGTTTTACGAAATTGGACGGTTTGATGGATTTTAGGGTTTCGATGGAGTTAATCGTGTTTTATGGTATAAGTAATGTGTTTTAAAACTACAAGTTGTTTGATGATGTTATCTCGATCCATCGGAGTTTGTACGCCGATATCGAGCGGTATTTGGTTCTTTTGCGTGGACGGGACATAGGTTTTAACCTATGCTTGTTCCTTTAGATCGTTTAACTTTCGTATGTGATTCAGTTTACGATGCTATTTATATGTTGCGTCTAGGTACCCCCCCACGTGGACTGCGGGCGATGAACAGGAGGATGGCGACACTGTCTTCGGCAGACATGGACCAGGTGAGTAGATGTATATCTACGGGGGGAAGTCGGGTGGATGGCGTTTAGCACCCCCGCAACGTAGAATAGGAATAGTACTTATTGACATTAGAAAACCCGATGTGACCCTAGATTCTTACTGAGCAGGACCCTAGTAATGACCCTAGGCGGGACTAGACTGATTTAGGAAAACCATACCTGAGGATGAATACTTTGGGAAAGGTTCGTAGGTTTCTAATAGAAACACACACGCACACACTAAAACTTGACATGGCGTATACGTATATGTGTGTATATATATAAAACTAGGTATACGTGTATATATATACACCACACGTATATGGGATTCATTGATGTGATATGATATCTGAGGCATGATGAAACAGTATAACTGGGCTTGATGCCGTGATTCTTGACTATACAGTCGTATTAAAGTGTTAGCGGATCATTAGAGAATGAGATAATGAACATGAACATATAAATTATAAAGGGTAGTGGTGATATTGAGGTACATGGGACGCTAAAATAGTACCTGGGCTGTAGCTTGTGACTGATCACGATATGATATATGTATGACTTGATTACGACGTCATATAGGTGTGACCTGATGTCGATATCGTATAGGTGTGACTTGATGACGATAAGATATCGGTATGATTTAATCACAATATTACACATATGACATGATATTTCTGTGGATAAACTAATGATGCTTATCATGATGGCAATGCTATATGATTGATGTATACGATCACAGTTTAGCAGCTTGATCATGAGATGTGTTGATGATGACATTATACGAATGAGGAGACACCTAGGAGATACTTGACCGTACCCCGATATTGGGATGCCGTACGATGGATTTTACCGTACGAGGCTTAGATTTGATGATTGATCCGCACTCTTGATTCGAGGAAGCCGTACTACGTACGTGACGCTATTGAGACAGGATCGCCGACTATTAGAGATATTGATTTAAACCTTAGGTAGACTCTAGTTTCTTACTGACTAGTCTATTAGGTTTAGTTCCGTAGGATGTTAGATGGACACTTGTTTAGGTTCGACTCACATAGTGGTAGTTGTACTCGTATCCCGCAGAGGAGTGGATAATGCACACCTGTATTTACATTCTTACTGTAATCATCATGGTACATGTTCTTACATATGTTGCAATAATCAGTACAAACCATACCTGTTAGGACACCAGCACCATTACCGATGATGCGCATATTCCACGCACACTTATTTGCCGGCTCACACACATCATCATCGGTAATTGCTATGTCACGTACACTTTAGATCATATTATCTTTTATTGATAGAATCAGTTAACAACTAAACCGATATAATATTGTGATCACTCTCTGATGTTAGTATAAGACATGATATTTATTACTTAGACATTCATGCATTCATATTTTCATGTTATCGCACAGTAGTATGGGCATATGCCGACACTTATCATATACTTACTCATGATTTTGAGATTTGGATTTCTATGAGATTTCTGGATTTTTGGGGAAAACCGCAAAAATATATAAAACTTCTCTCTCTCTCCTCTTCTCTTTTTAAAATAAGATGCGGTTTTCTCATGATGTATGTGTCGTCCACCATGAGATTTCATGTTTTCTGTTGGATTTCGAGACCCGATTCGAGGAGTGGATGAACCGTCTCGGGTACATGGTGGGCCCGGTATGGTACCCCGGGGCAAGAAGATCGAGTTGTAGACGATGAGCCTGGCAGGGGAAGACTACCTACCGGTGATGTCTGGCGCGGCGGATATCCGGAGGATACCGACCGTTGTCATGGGATTTGATGATATGGGCCGATTCGGACTGACGGAGCCCGACATATTGAGACTTGAGGTTACATGTGTTGTGTCGATGCTTGACACGGATTTCCATGGATTTCATTGTTGAGATTTCAGATGCTTATACACACTTTACTATGATAACAGCTAAAGAGTTCTTATACATATATATCTGGATTTCAGGATTTGTTATTTTACATTCATGGTGCATGCATTTCATTTCATATGACATAGTACCATATGAGGCACTGACACGACACGGAGTATTTGCACTTACACGTAGTATTACCCTGCTATTCTAGATGATTGAGATATAGTAGTGTATTATTATGACCTAGGATAGCGTGGTGCATTCGGTTTCTTTTCGTAGATGTCTTCTACTCACGAGTTGGCAACTCACCCCCGTTGTGCCAAATTTTATTACAGGTTCGATGTACAGGTTTCCCTGGCAGCTTGCTGGCACATCTATTCTTTCAGGGTGATTTGCACGGTAGGTTGGTTCACTTGTATCCGAACCACCATTGTACTTTTATTCTTTCATTTGTATCTAGTAAGCTCCATCAACCATACTTGTATTACTTGATAAGTTTATTGGACCAGTGTTTTATTTCGACCTTAGAGTCGCGCATGTATTATTCTGATCTGGTGGTTTTGTTTTCTTTTGAGTTTTGAGCCTCGCCTATTGGCGTTGTATATTATTGTGCTTGTTGTGGTTGTTTCCGCCTGTTGGCGTTGATGCTAGCTCCCGTTTGGGGATGCTTTTTATTGTTTATGTATATTATACTTGTTGTACCCGTTTGGGGGCCAGTTTTTACAGAGGAGACTCTGCCGAAATTTTTGGTAAAATTTGCTGATGTTTTTATACTTGTTTTCTTTTCTTTTCTTCTTTTTCTTCTTTTATGGTTTAGATTTATGGGCTTCGGCTTACTTAGGTCACGTGGCGCCTCTAGACGCTTCGTAATCTAAGTGCCGGTCACGTTCCGTACTTTCGGGTCGTGACAGCTGTCTAAGTACCCAGATTGGGAAACTACACAAATCTAGATCTAAAACCAGAGATCTAGTAACCAGTATGTCTGATATAATGTCCAAGTCCCATGTGGAGAAACCACTGTGTGACGACCAAAGTATAACCGATTGTAGTATAGGAATATCACTTCCTACTCTGTGTATGTCATCCAAATACCATGACATCACACCCTACTGCCTTCTCAACAGATCCATCCCCTATTCTGATGAAGTCAAACCTATGACTGTCACATCAGAAATTGATGATCTATCTCCGCTATATCTGCTTTAGTCTATAAATAGACATAAGCTACCTGTCCACCAATGCTTCCGCTGCTCCCACTGACTACGACAACCCTCTGGTAGAGTCATATACACGTACACTTCTAAAGCTAGTTTAGAACGACGCTATACTCATCCTCCTGCCGGGTCTCACAGTCTGGAACAACAGCAATGGCTAGTGTGGGTAAACAAGAACCTCCCCGTCACCGTCCTTGAGGCTACCGGAGTACCTCTCGGGTGCCTGAGGTTACCCACCAAATCTGCAGAGTGGCCAATGGAATGTCAAACCTGATTGAATCTTTAGGTTCCTATGAAATCTTCAGTAATCGTTTGTGGTTCTGGAATCACTTCCATTTCTACCATACTCCCACTGCTGTTTTCTGAAAAAAAAATCCATTTTTATTAAAACTGTGGCGAGTCTAGAACAATATCACTATTGATCTTCCAGATGGTAGAAAGTCAACCCTCGTCATAGCCTGGGTCAACCCACAAACAGCCATTACAGAAACGTGCCTTGAGTTGTCCAGTGTCTGGTTTTAATCATAAACTGGACAAATCCCCGTACCTTAACTTCGTTAAGATATGAACTGTTCTATATCCAATATAGAACCAGAGGCACTGATTTAATTAAACCAGATTCAAATCGTGCAGCTATCTCCAATGCATGTCAACTAAATGGAGAAAGGCCAATCATCGTTACTCAACTTAGGAATGCTTCCAATTATGAGTAACCTGAAAAAGAAGCAAGTTCTCTTAACCATTACTATCAACTGAATACCATACTCAAGTATCCACATCTTCAATCAACTTGAAGAATCTCGATACTTGCAACACCCGGTTCTCTACTTTATTCAAATACCTATAACTTCTCAAAATTCGGACCCTGTGTTTCCGCGAAACACCTGTCTAAAAACTAGAGAAGTCATAGGTAAACCGAATATAGTACGAGGACCAATCCCTCTGTCCTGAAGGACCCTGGACAACATACAATACTCTGTATTGTAGGGTTCCTAGGCACTCTAATGAGGTCTCACAAGGCATCAACCATGCCAATTTCAAATTTTAACGGTGCCGAGAAACCCTAACAAGATCGTTGGCTAGATTTTTAGGCGACAAAGTAAACTAGTTAACACTTAACTATAAGAATACGGAAATACAACCTTTGTAGATCCGGTCCTTGTAGCGTCTTGAAAAGTCGTTTTGGTGTTTTCCTGAAATTCGGTGAAAATTCGGTATTTTTCCGAAAACCGTCTTTCTTGTTATTTTGCAGTTTAGGGCTAATTATACTTAAAATGGATAGGTAATTACTTGTTTTTAGTAGCTAATGAGTTAATTATGAAATTCTGGTCGTTTAAAAATTTTCCCTAATTTTTCAATTTTTTAATATTATTTTAAGCCGGTAAGAAAATACATTAAATAAGCGATAAATACAAATTTTTCCGGGCTAATTTTAATCTCTAAAATTATGATAATTATAATCTAGTGATAACATAAATTTTTCAAGTATGGATTTTGATTTGCAATTGCTATTTATAAAAATCAAGAAAGGGTTTGGTTGTGGAATATAGGTTTTGGATCATGGCTATTGTGTTGTAATTAGTGTTTGTAGATTGCTTGTAGTGTGCTTGGGTAATTATGCTTTATTATAGTCGTTTTGTCGCAAATCGGCGATTTGTGCACCGATTTTTGGAATGTATCTGCTTACTAGATTTTTATATAAATTATGTGATGGATTATTTTCGACATCTTGATGATTGTAATGGCTTGTCCTACGACTTTTAGGATGCGTGAGTGCGGATTTTTGGGTAGTCGGGTTTTAGTTTTGCCGGGCGACCCAAATCGGCGTTTTTCGGCAGTTTTGCGATTTTCGCGTGTGTTCCGCGCACTTTGTGCATGTTGTACCTAGCTAGCGAACTTTAGTAGTTTCGTTGGGGTTTTGCGTCGTTCTTGAATGTGTAACCTTATATTTGGTATTGATGTAAATTCCAGGTTCGGTCGCGGAGACGTCAGACGCGGCGCGAAAGGAAAAGGCGGTGATTGGACACAGCTAGCCAGGGATCCCGTTGAGTAGATTTAACATCTATGGGGAACGATCGTTTGGATGGCGCAAGTCGCCCGATAGATTTAGTAAACTGGAAAATAGTAAATTGGATAATCACTTGTGACATTAGAATAATAATACTGGCATGATAATTGCTGAAATTAGATCAATATGTTATATCCATATACGCAAACTCAATTGTAGGACACATGCACCATTACCAGGTTTTTATATGCAGCACGAGCACTATTCATGCTTACACACACACCCTGGTAATTGCCATGCCACCACACTAGATAACATTTAAATTAAACCTTTTACTAATTGATACTTAAACTGCTGCTTTTGCCTTTAATTCCTTAAAAATGAAACCGTAGTATTGCTATTCATGTGCATGTACTTCATCATATTAATTGTTCATGCTTAATACATTAATCACACATCGCGACTTGATTATTGATATCATACGCATTCATTATCATTGATATATGCACTTATGAGGATTTCTTGAGATTTTATGATATTGCTGGATTTCGGGGGAAAACCGCAAATTTTCTAAACTTATTATATTTTAAAATATGTAAAAATTGCGGTTTTCTAGTGATGTAAGTGTCGTCCACCATGAGTTTGCTGTGGATTTGGAAATCCGTGTCGAGGAGTGGAGGAACCGGCACGGGTACATTGTGGGCCCGGTAAGGTACCCCGGGGCAAGAGGAATGTGGTGATGACGTTGAGCCTGGCAGGGGACGGATTACCTACCGGTGACTGTTTGGGACGGCGGATATCCAGAGGATACCGACCGTGGCCGCTAGATGATGAGATATTGATATTTGAGATGGGTCAGCCGGACGGCTGAGGCCAGAGATACATTTATGAGATTTGAGACAGCTTTTGGGTGTCGTTGCTGGACACCGATTTTTGTCGATTCATTGACATTATGCTGGCTTTCTAAAAGAGTTTCAAAAACAAAAAGAGAATAAATATTTCTTATATATACATATTGAGACCTCAGATATTCATGTTGCATACATATTAGCACACTGATATGATATACACACCTGCTAGTGCATCCAGTCATACCTGTATTTTAGATGCTAGGATGCTTGTGTGCATGCATACGATAGCCTTTGCAGATGTTATTTATTACTCACGAGTTGGCAACTCACCCCCGTTGTGCCACAGTCTTTTGCAGGTCCGCTCCGTCAGTTCAGTAGCGGCGGGCGCACTTGTTCTTTTGCCTGTTTTGCTTGGGCTCGAGATTTGCTCATAGGTGGGTTATGTTATTATTTTGTACCACCTTGTATATTCTTGTATCTAGTGTACTCCATCTACTGTTTCTACCAGATTATTGTATATTGACCTAGAGATGAGACTGTGAGGTTTGTGGATTTTATGCTGTATTTTGGGGTCGAGCTCACTTGAGCCGACATGCTACTTTTTTTCATGCTTCCTTATGATTATTATGCTTGTTGTCATTTACATTGCGTGGGATTTGTGACCGCCTTATGGCGAAGAGCTAGCTCCCGCTTGGGGATGCCTTTTTTTGTTGGATTCATGTATATATTTTGTTGTACCCATTTTGGGGGCCAGTATTTACAAAGGAGACTCTGCCGAAATTTTCGGGAAAAATTGGTATTGTTTTTAAAAAAATGTTTTACATGACTTATTTGATAAACTTGCTTTCAAATGTTTGGGTTTTCTTCACTCTTTTGCTTAATTGGTTTTGTTTTCTGGGCTTTGGCTTACTTATTTTACGGACGTCTTTAGACGTTTCGTGAACTTAAGTGCCAGTCACGTTCCGTACCCTGCGGGTCGTGAGTCCTCCACCTCCACGGCTCCATGATGAAGTCCTCTCCGCTGTCCAAATCAAATCCCGGGCTCTAGCGTCGGCTTCATCGGAGAAAGAGCGGGCTAGGTCATCGACGACGTGCCGAAGATGATCTACGTCGAGGCATCGCTAGATCAAGCTCCAACTTCACCAAGTCTAGAAAACTTATGAAGGAAACACACTCTACTACTTGGCAAGAGGTAGAGGATGAAGAAATAGGAAGTGGGTTCACTTTAGAATTGGATTTCTCACTCTTTTTCATCAATCACCATTGATGAAGTCAAGCTTTTTCATGGAAAAAGATGAAGAAGAAGAAGCTAATATTATGATAGAATAAAAATGATTCACTTGGAAAGATAATCCCATTCATTCTTATCATAATAGTTACCATGGTTAAGTGTAGAGAATGAACCAAGGTTAAGTGAATGGTTAGGTTAGGCATGAAACAAAAATGGTGGACTTTTTCAAAGCTTCATGAAGCTTCAATGTAAAACAAAGCAAGCCACCATTTCTTTTCTTTTGCCAAAATGAATGAATAAATAGATAATAAGTGAATAAACAAAATCCTAACCACTCTCACAACTATGGTTTAATCTTTACACAAATCCAAGTTAACATGTATCATCAAACATGACACAATCAAGTGCACAAAAGTATATCACATATACAACTTGTGCAATCCAAGTGAGAAAATCCATATAAAGTGAACCAATACTAGTTAATGCAAAGTAATATATCAAATATATATAATTATACATTAAATCATTAAATCAACACTTGATTTAACGATCCGGTCATATCGTATATAACCGACTAGTATCCAATGTATCGGCTTATCGAATCATTCCTTGAATTGATAATTAGGTTATATCGCATACAACCAATCGATACATTAATCGCGAGAATGGAATACGGTATCACATACACGCATTATTCTCGGTCCCGCACATATCTCATATGCGCTCCTATTTCGTTTCGCTTGAGCCAGGAAACCTCTGTGTAGGACTCTAAAGACTCGTCAATACGTCGGTAGCAGATGATGATCATATCAAGCACCCACAAGCCGCAAGCGGTCTGCTAAACGTAACGGCCACCCGGGTATTGAGCGATCAGAAGATCGACGAGCAAGCCCGCTCACACTCCTGTGAATCCAACCAGTAACACTTACCGTACAGACCGGTCTGATCGTCCGATATGTCGCATATCTCGCCTAGGGGTAGTAAACGTCAGACCACAATAGCTTGATAAGTCGTGTCGATATGAGGTCTATAACATTTGAGAAACTACTGGTAACACTTACCAGTAAATCTCAGCAACCCTGGCCAGGGATTTCCGGTTATAGCCAATCGAACACAGCGCAACATCAACTCCTTATACCGGGAGAGACGAATCCCCTCCTATCGCTCATTGCCTCCATGTGATTCCGGACTGTACCCAAAAACCACCGTTTTGCACGCCCTCTTGGACGTGGTAAGATGGAAATCAAGGCACAGTGGGAACCACACAAGACTCTATGACGATCTCGGGTCAACAGACTACTCTGTACCAGTGTCACCAGAGAACTGCCATCTGACGTAAGGTATAATACTATCTGGGAGTTCTCGGCGAGTCCATCCAGTGTACCCAGTCTCTACTGAGCAACCGTATATCATCTCTGATGTCAAACACCAATGGATATGGGATCATCCATCGCCCATCTGTATGGGTCGAGAAGGTATACGCTAGTCTACTCTGGTATATCGATGCCCCGTCTCGATATACCAACGACTAGGGACCTTGAAGGATGTACTTATGGACTACCATGTCCCCAGTAGTATGATCCGCATCATAGTCCAGGTAGTCAAGTACACATCCTAAGGGCTTTACTAACATGTAACAGAGAGACAATCAGTATACACGTTAAGGTAAAGAGCAACCAGATAGCATACTATCATGTCGAGCAAGAAAGTCCTCCCTATATATGTCCCAGCATCCACTACAATATACATCCAATGTACAGTAATGGCCTCTAGGGCATACATATAACTAACAATCTCCCACTTGCACTAGGGCCATCTGTAGCAGTGGTTGTAGTATCTCATACTCAACCATCCCATAAAAATCTCTCTCTGGGAATAGGCCTTCGCGAGTGGATCCGCCGTGTTGTCCTCTGAGTCTACTCTCCTAACCTCGATCACCCTGGAGATCAATCATCTCCATGATCAGGTGATACTGCCTTAGAATATGTCTGGATTACTGATGGGACGGGCGTTCCTTGGCATTAGCCACAACTCCATTGTCACACAATGGGAGGAACTAAGTTCATCTCATGAACTAATATACACCCAGACAGCCTCTTTGGTAGCATCTTAAGTAGTGACATATACAGCCTTTAATCGTCTAGTATGCCACGGTATCTAGCTTGGAACTCTTCCAACATACCGTCCCTATACTTAGGGTAAAGACAATGCCTGTGACTGACATTCAGTCATCTTATCACCCCGGAACCTTTCCAGTGATTCTCCCCAGGATTGATTGATACCTTCTCACTACAACTAGTGAGTATCCTAACATCCAATTAGATCTATCTCATAGATCCAAAATCCAGGATTTAGGAGGTATCAATTTGATCCTATATGGAGAATCCATGTGATAAACGGAGATTGACCGAGCGTAGCATAGGAAACTTCTTCCCTATCAAGAGTATGTCATCCACGTACTCTACGAGGATCGTCACTATACTCCCTACTACCTTTTTGTATATACAAGGTTCATCTACCATTTTGATGATGTCAAACTCTTTGACTAACACATCAAAACAGATGTTCCAACTCCGCGATACCTGCTTTATCTTATAAAGCATCTTGTGCACGTTTCCGCTGCTCCCACTGTCTACGAAGCCCTCTGGCTGTGTACTTATAGACTCTCTCTTCTAAAACATTATTTAGAAAAGCAGTCATGGTACCCAACCGCCAGATATCGTAGTCATGGTATGTAGCCGTGGCAAGTAGGATCTGGATGGACTTAAGCATTGCTACTTGAAAAGGTTTCATCATTATCCACGCCTGATCGATGACGAAAAGCTTTAACAAGTCTAGCTTTGAATGTCTCAACTTTTCCATCTACACCAAGTAATCTTCTCAAGATATACTTGCTCCTGATGGGGATTTAACCCTTCAGATATTGCAACCAAAGTCCATACTTTGTTGGTGTACATGGATTCCATCTCAGATCGCCAAGCATCCAGCCATTCTTACAGAGTCCCACTCCTGATGGCCAGTTCAAAATTAGTTGGGTCATCATCTCATGATGCAATCCTCGTTCCCACTGTCATAGAGAAACCAAAGTATCTCTCAGGTGGGTGAGGAACCCTACTAGATCGGCGGAGAGGCTGAGGTTCGTTGGATACTATTTAATCCTTTGGTTCTATCAAATCATTATCTGCAGTTTTGTATAGCTGGAACCTTTCCAGTTCTACATTACAGACCATGCCTCGAGCTTGTCCGGATTTTGCTTTTAGACATAGGCCGGTCAACCCCAAATCTTAACTAACTTAAGAAATGGGCTCTTCCCTTTCCATATCACATATGAAGTGGTAGGCACTGATTTGATTCGAACCTGATTCAATAGGTATGCAGCTTCTCAAGCGCATAACTCCCAAAAGGAAATAGATAGCTCAGTAGTACTCATCATAGATCACACCATATCATATAGGGTGTGATTGCTCCGCCCCGATATACCATCGTGCCATGGTGTATATGGAGGAGTAATACTGAGAGAGAATCTCATTCTCCTTTAGAATAATCCAGGAATTCCGTGCTCAAGTATAATCCTCCTTGATCACATTAAAGGACATAATACTTATACCCGTGTTGGTTCTCTACTTCTGCCTTATATTCTGTGAATATCTCAAAAGGTTCGGACTTGTGTTTCAACAGGAACATAGGTCTGAATCTCGAAAGATCATCAGAGAATGTAATGAAGTATAAAGAACCAGTCCTGGCATGTGTAGACAGGGGACCTTACATACATCATCATGTATCAGTCCCAAGAGTTTACTAACTCTTTCTCTGTTACCAATAAACAGAGCAGTGGTCATCTTATCTCAGTGACATGACTGGCAAGTTTCATAAGATTTAAATTCAAACTGATTTAAATATGTATCTATATGTAACTTCAGCTAGTCAGGTCGCATTGATATGACCTAGTCTACAATACCTTAAGAAGAATTCGTTCATTTCTGAACTCTTCCTCTTATGTGTGTTCCATATACTAAGAACTGTAGTTTGATTTAGAACATCAATGCTTTTAGATAACGTGCCTGATCCGATCAACTTTTGATATAGGAAATGCTCAAAACATTATCCAACAATACAAAATTTTATCATTTCTTTACTAATAAAGAGATAGATATGATTTTGTATATCAGGTTCGGTATCTAATAACATTCGTTCAGAATCAATGTATTTGGAATACAGGGTGACAGCGACCAACAGACTTGGCTGCAACACTTGCCCTATTTTCTGCCTCATGAAACTTATCACCCGTTCTCAGTTCTCTACCTTTCTGCAGCCCTATGTAACAGATTACATATCTGGGATCCTGATTTGGTATCACATACCCAGGACGTAAAGGATACTGAGAAACAGTTCTCTGTAATGAACACACCCGAAGATGATGCATCAGCATGCACTCTCTTCGTTTGGGCGGCATAGGAATTTTGGTATTCCCCAATTTCCTGCTCTGTCTTATAACAACTATAAGGTGGAGCAGGACCAACGTTCCCCAGCTCAGTAGAACAAGCGGGTTCGGTCAATAATCCGTATTATTATCTTGATTAAGGCGTGATATGGTCGCTACCTGGAGAGAGAGAGAAGAAAACACTCAGCGTGCGCTCTTTCAAGAATAGATTGGTTATTATTTTATCTAATCAGGATGGCTCCCACTGGTTTTATCAAATCTTCCTTCAAACCCTAAAAGGAAAGACTAGCCGGGATTAATTACATACTACAAGTTCGCCAATCTTTCAGCCAGGCCAGTGTCGGTACTTTGAGGGAGGTCCCCCGTGCTTTCGCACGAACCTAATTAATGTAAACCTCGTTTTCCCAGAGGCGTAACCTCGTTAACACCTTTCTAGACACCTACTTGATTGGCTAATTGTAATGTGTAAAACTCTCCCAGGAGTAACTCTTACTCGCAGCGGGTATCGGGATCCAACTATCTCATAGAAGGTATGCAATCTCATTGCAAATTTCAACACTTGAAATTCCTGATAATATTTTGCCCCAAGCGATCTATGACCTTGACTGAGTCAACAAATCATAGACCACAAGTAAAGTTCAACTCGTCATTTCTCGATTGAATTAAACCCACCCGCACGACCCTTGACTGAGTCAACAAGGCCGCACGACTACCCTAATCCAATCGCATCATATGCTTTGCAGATAAGCACTAATCAGCTACCGCACAATACGCCTTGACTGAGTCAACAAACGCAGCACGAATACTAACTAAGACTTATCTGAAATGACGAAGGGCTACGTCAGGTTTTTAAGAAAACCTTTTGCGTAATGAACTTTATATCGTTGTAGAATCAAATGATTTTAAAATAGAGTGTTTTTGAGGCTTTTCTAGTTTTGCTAAAGGGGTCACTCCCGGTGAAGGGATCGTCGGCCCTTTCCTCGTCGAATGAGGTGCGGGATATATTATATATATCACTGTGCAAAGCAAAAACTCTTAAAAGCTATCAAAAGACAAACCGAGTGTGTAGCATCTCCCAGTTATTGCTAAAGGAGTCACTCCCGGTGAAGGGATCTCGGTCCTTTCCTCATCGAATAAGGTGCAGGATATATCACATATACCGCTGTGCAAAGCAAGAACTGTAGCTACCTGTTTTATTTTTGAAATTCGATTCTACAACATCTTAGGTTTCTTTTATTTCATTAATCTCATTACTGAAGTCCCATCATTTAAATTACATAAACATCACAGATAAATACGACGTACACTTATGCCATCCGCATTCGCCTCGATGTCCCCTCATGCACCGTTAGGTTAGGTAACTAACGGCAGAGTAGGGCAGGGCTAGCGCGGGTGTAAAACATAAGTAACGTCTATATAATATATCATATATACTATATACAGTATCTATCACAGAACATCACATGATCGCATCACAGATATCGCAGCAGAAGAATCATATGAAATATTGGATATACTAGGACGTCCGTGTTTTCAATACGAGCCAGTATAAAACACGGATTCCACGGTCGCGATGAATAGCCAAACCCACACCCCTAGACCCCTACGAGAGCGGCAAGCAACCCTACCAATTCTAGAGTTAGGAGACCCGGACTCGACTCCTCGAGTTGGTCTCCCACTGGACTCCAGAACCCGGTTACTTGTGCTCCCCTTCTTGGGTCTATCCTAGTGTGGAAAAGTAAATAATATACAAAAGGTGACAACATCCGCAACCTGGATGTGCCCCAATAAAAGAATATTACATATAAGTTTTTACATGAATGAAAATGAAAAACACTCATCTCACATAAAAATCCCCGGCTATTCAATCACGACGATCCAATATAATATATCCAGCAACACATAACATCACATGTCATCAACGTAAGTAAATATGTCCATCCCAATTGTCGTTGATATATAGCAACGAAACCGGCGATATCACATATTACACTTACGGTCACAGAAAAGAAAGTGTAAAACTACAACAGTTGGAATCCGCAATCTGCATAGACATCGCATGCCTAATCAAATGAATTCCTTAGACATCGCATGCCTAACAATTATAAACCCAGCATTTTAGTCTCAAAATCGAAAACACTTTTCAATATAAAGTCGGGCAATTCAACAAGATTCCCGACATCCTGATCGAATGCTCGTCGCAAACTTCAGTAGACGGCTGCACCCCCGATACCGTCGACGAAGTGCACCAAGGCGGAACACCGCTACCGCGAGCACCCAAACGGATGCTTTCGGCGACGGGGTTCTCTTACAGTCACTTGGTCGGGGCTATGGAGTGAGGCTGTCTATTAAGTTTACCCGGCGAGTATCCGCGTACGCTACGTGATTGCGACGGACTTTTGATCACATCAAAATTCCGTGGCAACCGATCAAGTGAGACTAAAGTGCTATGTTTATAACATTCATTCAGTTATCTCATAAATTATTGTGAATTCCAATTATTGTATCCCATTCCAGATAAATAGAAAATGTTAAAATTTCCGATCGAACAGTCGAACACCCAAGTTTTCCCGAAACAGCTCAACTCATGAAATAAGTTCAAAGACATTCACTTCGTGCCTCAGTACCAACGGTCCAGCCGTAGAAGGGTCAAGCCAACGCCTCACATGTGGCACGCCGTACTGCCCTAAATCCGAAGGTTCAAAGGGCAATTCAAGACGGTCACATAATCGAGTTAAGGTTTGTTGTCTTCTAGAGGGTCCATCGCGTTACTTGCACTACTTAGAACGTCGTTAAACTACAAAAAAATCCAACACTTGGAAATTTCCCGACAGGGGAAAAATTGGGTATTTATATCCGGTCGAACTTTTTAACATATTCAAAAATACCCGGAAAGCCACATGGACAAAGTTTGATAATCCGATCGAATCTTTGATTCCCAATACAACCCCTGAATACTCAACTGTAAAGTATACATTAAAATTACCCAGAAAACACAGGAGTTAATCATTGACATTACTGTGCAAAGTGGGGTGAAAATATCAACTAGATGGCCGCGGAACCGCCGCGTTAAGTGGGTTAACGCCACGGTTCCGCCGCGTGTTGACGGAGTTAGAACTCCGTTTTGCACAGTAATTCATAAAAAACCCTGCTGAATTTTCTGCATATTTTTAATATTGAAAAATCCAGATTTTTAAAAAATGGACAGAGAGCATTTTGAGTGTTAGGGTTTCGGTTCGTTCGGATTTCAAACGTCGTCTGGACTTCGCCTAAGGCTCTAGCTAGGCTCTAATACCACTGTAGGGTTCTTAGGCACTCTAATGAGGTCTCACAAGGCATCAACCATGCCAATTTCAAATTTTAACGGTGCCGAGAAACCCTAACAAGATCGTTGGCTAGATTTTTAGGCGACAAAGCAAACTAGTTAACACTTAACTACAAGAATACGGAAATACAACCTTTGTAGATCCGGTCCTCCACCTCCACGGCTCCGTGATGAAGTCCTCTCCGCTGTCCAAATCAAATCCCGGGCTCTAGCGTCGGCTTCATCGGAGAAAGAGCGGGCTAGGTCATCGACGACGTGCCGAAGATGATCTACGTCGAGATATCGCTAGATCAAGCTCCAACTTCACCAAGTCTAGAAAACTTGTGAAGGAAACACACTCTACTACTTGGCAAGAGGTAGAGGATGAAGAAATAGGAAGTGGGTTCACTTTAGAATTGGATTTCTCACTCTTTTTCATCAATCACCATTGATGAAGTCAAGCTTTTTCATGGAAAAAGATGAAGAAGAAGAAGCTAATATTATGATAGAATAAAAATGATTCACTTGGAAAGATAATCCCATTCATTCTTATCATAATAGTTACCATGGTTAAGTGTAGAGAATGAACCAAGGTTAAGTGAATGGTTAGGTTAGGCATGAAACAAAAATGGTGGACTTTTTCAAAGCTTCATGAAGCTTCAATGTAAAACAAAGCAAGCCACCATTTCTTTTCTTTTGCCAAAATGAATGAATAAATAGATAATAAGTGAATAAACAAAACCCTAACCACTCTCACAACTATGGTTTAATCTTTACACAAATCCAAGTTAACATGTATCATCAAACATGACACAATCAAGTGCACAAAAGTATATCACATATACAACTTGTGCAATCCAAGTGAGAAAATCCATATAAAGTGAACCAATACTAGTTAATGCAAAGTAATATATCAAATATATAAATTATACATTAAATCATTAAATCAACACTTGATTTAACGATCCGGTCATATCGCATATAACCGACTAGTATCCAATGTATCGGCTTATCGAATCATTCCTTGAATCGATAATTAGGTTATATCGCATACAACCAATCGATACACTCATCGCGAGAATGGAATATGGTATCATATACACGCATTATTCTCGGTCCCGCACATATCTCATATGCGCTCCTATTTCGTTTCGCTTGAGCCAGGAAACCTCTGTGTAGGACTCTAAAGACTCGTCAATACGCCGGTAGCAGATGATGATCATATCAAGCACCCACAAGCCGCAAGCGGTCTGCTAAACGTAACGGCCACCCGGGTATTGAGCGATCAGAAGATCGACGAGCAAGCCCGCTCACACTCCTGTGAATCCAACCAGTAACACTTACCGTACAGTCCGGTCTGATCGTCCGATATGTCGCATATCTCGCCTAGGGGTGGTAAACGTCAGACCCCAATAGCTTGATAAGTCGTGTCGATATGAGGTCTATAACATTTGAGAAACTACTGGTAACACTTACCAGTAAATCTCAGCAACCCTGGCCAGGGATTTCCGGTTATAGCCAATCGAACACAGCGCAACATCAACTCCCTATACATGGAGAGACGAATCCCCTCCTATCGCTCATTGCCTCCATGTGATTCGGGACTGTACCCAAAAACCACTGTTTTGCACGCCCTCTTGGACGTGGTAAGATGGAAATCAAAGCACAGTGGGAACCACACAAGACTCTATGACGATCTCGGGTCAACAGACTACTCTGTACCAGTGTCACCAGAGAACTGCCATCTGACGTAAGGTATAATACCATCTGGGAGTTCTCGGCGAGTCCATCCATTGTACCCAGTCTCCACTGAGCACCCGTATATCATCTCTGATATCAAACACCAATTGATATGGGATCATCCATCGCCCATCTGTATGGGTCGAGAAGGTATACGCTAGTCTACTCTGGTATATCGATGCCCCGTCTCGATATACCAACAACTAGGGACCTTGAAGGATGTATTTATGGACTACCATGTCCCCACTAGTATGATCCGCATCATAGTCCAGGTAGTCAAGTACACATCCTAAGGGCTTTACCAACATGTAACAGAGAGACAATCAGTATACACGTTATGGTAAAGAGCAACCAGATAGCATACTATCATGTCGAGCAAGAAAGTCCTCCCTATATATGTCCCAGCATCCACTACAATATACATCCAATGTACAGTAATGGCCTCTAGGGCATACATATAACTAACATGTATAAGTCCCTTGAGTCTGATAACTCATTTACTGTGTGTCGTAGGTTGAAAACTGTACCTTTGGTTATGAAGAATTACACCACTGTTTAATGCTCCTTACCTAACCATCCACTGATATAGGTAAATGTCATAGACATAATTTCAAAAAGGTATATCTCACTCGATGAAAATAGACGTACAGATATATCAATTTGAAATTGGTGCACAACAGCGGATATTCAAAACCAAATATTTGCCAACCGGCAAACAGCCCAGGTGATTTCCTTAAATATCACCGATTACAACGAATCCCGATATAATGAGGATGATCACCTAATTCCCAATAACTTACTCCCACTCATCATCTGTAAAACCATACAGATGTGAGAATCATACCTGGTAAATACATACCGTGGAGCAAGTGTCTAATTGGGAAATCAGTTTTCCTTTAACAGTATACAGTGAAACTGAAACATTGAAATGTTTCGTAGGGGTATCCTGGTATTCCTAGTAATGCCACTTCCATTATCCAGATTCACAACTATAACCGTGTAATTCTTTTCCACCTCTCCAAATCCCTTTTTATGTCTTTAGTCATTACCTTCTGCACACCCCTTTAGGCCAAATGGTTTTCTTCATTCCCTACCGTTCGGCACCAGCCTATGGTTTGGAAGAAGACTATCCAATAAGCATAATGGGTGTACTGTCCTAATCCTAGGAGCACTCGCAATGCGAGAGAAGGTTAAGATAAAAGACAACCGAATAAACCTTATTCCTATTTCTCCTGAACCAGAATCCATCCCCGAACTGGAACAAGTTCCTTTCGAGTTCGTATATAACCATACGATGGAGTATCAAATAAACTGTGGATCTTCGTAGTGATACGGAGTGTTCTGGAGAAATACAAAGGTGATTTTAGGATTGGCGAAGAAATACTTGGTTTGGTCGTGAATATCAGTCGCAATTTACTTTGCCCTCTTACTAATCCCTTTTTATGTCTTAACTTAATACCTTCTACATACCATCGTTATGCTAATTAGTTTTCTTCATTCCCTACCGGTCGGCACCTGCCTATGGTCTGGAAGAAGACTATCCAATTTGCGTAATAGGTGTACTATCTCCTAAACCAAGAAGTACTCGCAACCTGAGAGAAGATAAAAGGAAAAGACAACTGAATAGTCCTATTCGTTTTCTCTAGAACCGAAAACCATCCTCGAATAAATTCTTTCGAGTTCATATATAACCATACGATGGTTTTGTCCAATGGAAGTGGACGTTCGTAGTAATACGGGGTGTCCTGAAGAAAAGGGTAAAAGTAGGAGTGGCAATGAGGTTTGCAACTCTGACAATCCAAAAGCCAGTGTTTAAGAGGGTTCGGTTAATTTTGGTCACTGAGTCATAGTCTTAGGGTCGGGTCAATGGTCGCTGCCAAAGAGAGAGAGAAAAGAAGCACTCAGCGTGTACTCTAACTTAGATCAGAATGGTTACCAATTTATCTAATATGGAAACCTCCCACTGTCACCTCAAATTCTCCTCCAAACCTGAAAGAAGAATTAGTCGGGGTCACCCGAGAAGTAAACCAACTCATCAGTGGGAATCGGGACCCAACTATCATCACATGATAACGTGACGGAATCTGCTCACGTCATCACACTCCAGAAGGTATGCACATATCTGGCAAGTTTCAGTTTCTTTAGAAACTCCCGATGTGATTTCTGCCCCATGCTCTTATAACCTTGGCGTGAGGTCAAAATATCATAAGTCACATGTCAAGTTCTACCCATCATTGTCCAGGTTAATTTGAACCCACCCGTACATACCCTTGACGTAGGCTAAAATAGTAGTACGACTGTCCCAAACCAACGCATCTATCTATGCAACAGATAAATACCCGGCAGCTACCAAACACTATGCCTTGGCGTGAGGTCAAAATACATAGCTTGAATACTACCGAATATTTAACTGAAATGATGGAGGCTACGAATGGTTTCTGGCGAAAACCTTTAACGTAATGAACTTGATATCGTTGAAGGAACCGGATAGCTTTTAAAAATATAGTGACGAAAACCTTCGCTAAAGAGGTCACTCCCGGTGAAGGGATCTCGGCTCTTTCCCCGTAGAATGAGGTGCAGGATATTCCAACTGAATACCACGATGCAAAGCAAAAGTAATCGGCTATAGTGAAGTTATTGCCCTGACGCAAACTTTTTGTCCAAGGGGTCACTCCCGGTGAAGGGATCTCGGCCCTTGCCTCGTCGACTGAGGAGCAGGATATTCCAACTGAATACCACGATGCAAAACAAAAGTGAACGTCCTTGCAATAACAGCTTTTTGAAAAGTGTTCCAACAACATCAGAATAGGTTTGTTTTTAACTTGCATTGATCCGAATCAACGCAGTCCCATCAATTGATCACACTACAAAGAACGAAAATAATATGACGTCCGTATATGCCATCCGCATTCGCCACTGGGTCCCGTCATTACCCGTTAGGTTAGCTAACTAACGACAGAGCGGGGACTGGACTAGCGCGGATGCAAAACATATACAACATCTACTAATATATATACCAATATATTATATTTCACTCAAGGCGTGATAAAAAGCAACATCACAGATATGTACAGCATCACAGAACAATACAGATATCTGGGATCCCCGGGTTTCACAGAGCCACTACTGAAACCCGACGTTCCCCTGGTCGTGTGGATAGCCTGTGCAATGTAATCCTAGACCCCTACGGGCGCGGCAAGTTACCCGCCAAAACCTGAAGCGAGGCAGCCCCGTTCAGCAATGTGAATGGACCACCCAGCACTTCATGGAATCCGGTAACTTGGGCACCCCTCCTGGGTCAACCTGTACCCCCTACGAGTGCGGCGAATAGCCCGCCAATCCTAGAGTGAAGCCCCCTCCGTCTCAATGCCATGAGATGCGGGCTTGTTGCCCTCTAGAACCCGGCTATCCGTTCACCCCTCCGTGGGGTAACCCTAGTACAGAAAGTAAAATATACATACAACGGGTACATCGACCGCAACCTGGCCGTGCCCCAAAATAATAATACAAACAGGCAGTGACGGCAGTCCACATGTCGGACGCTCGCCCCGCAATATCAAATGTACATAATACAACAAATCTGTACTAGCATTGCATCCAGGCTATCCCCCACGACCGATCCGCAACATCACAGCAATACACAGAACATCAACGTGAAAGTCACGTTCGCAAATCCGTCTAACCAAGCTATAGCAGTTAGACAGGATTTACCGATCAAGTGACATTCACAGTCGCAGATATAATGTAAATACTGTGAAATAATATGTTTTAAATATCCGATCGATCAAATTTACCAAGTGGGCCCCCAAGTACTACTGTAGCACTCACAGAAATTTTGGGCCCAAAAAAAGTATATTCCAGAAACCCTATTTTCACCCTAGAAGCCCACTGGAAAAATTTGACGCATTGATCTCTCCATACCGCGGCGAAACCGCGGCCCCAAGTGGGGTTTGGCCGCGGTTCAACGCTCCCCTTGAAAGATCAATGTGTCGAATTTCTCCAGAATCCTTAGGACTTTCAGTACATCACTTTTCTACAACCTGAAAAATTTTTGGAGCCAGAAAAAATTCGACAGAAATCTGATGCATGTGTTATTGGGTTTACGGAACATTTGTTCGACCGGAATTGTAAAACACATTAGACAAAGCTAGACTAGGTTAATGGCAAGGCTCTGATACCACTGTAAGTGCACGGCGGCGCCCCGGCCTCCATCCCGAGGCCAAATGCGGAATCGATGGTTAACTTTAATTTTTCTTGAACCGGCACCACTGCGCACTAAAACCCGGATCGAACCATTAACTAGTCCTAGCTAACATCAAGATGGGGAAGAGAGATATACCGAATGATCCGTGTCCTCCGATCTTCTCGTCGTCGTCCCGATCTCCTGCGGAATCTCCGGTCTCCACCTCGTCGCCGGAAGGGCACCACGTCGCCGGCTTCTTTTACGGGCTCCCGCCTCTATACCGAGGCAACTCGGGCACGAAGTTGGCGAGCCGACGTGCCCAAGGTTTGCTGTAGAATGGTGTAGTGAGCTATGTCTCATTTTGGGGTTACTTGAAGAGCCTTTTGGTGGAGGAAATGAAGTGAACCTTTTTGGAGAGGGAACTTAGGGATTTTGCAAGCAAATGAGACCAAAAATCCCCCATGAAAATTTGGGACAGCCCCCACCTTCAAGTGGCCGGCCTCTTCTTGGAAAGAGAGTGAGTGAGTGAGGGAGTGATCAATGGATGAAAGAACCACAACCATAATCCAAAGGAGAGAGAGAAAGGTCATGATATCAAGAAATGATTACAAGTAAATCCAACACTCATACAACCATCATAATCCATCATCACCACCAAAAAGTCATGCCATCATGACACTACAAGACTAGCCATGATGACTAAAGAAAGTCAAGTGATCATGACACAACAATATGCAAAGACCCCCTCCACAAATGCTTATTTGCACAAATGCAAATAAGCCCTCCACCACCAATCTTCAGCCAATGAAAGATACAAAGAAATATGGCCGAAACGGAAAGCAAACTGGCAACTCCAGAAAACTGGTCCCGTAATAAATTACAGGAAAAACCCCGATACTGTGCATACACACCCGCATTTGTATTCCGACCGAATACAAATGCAATGAGACAAAATCTACACTGTACTATACTAGGATCCGGCTTAAACCAAAACCGGCTAGTAATATCCGTCCGATCCTGATCCGTGCAATACCGCACGTATCTGATCGAACCCTGCCATATAGCCATACGGCCTCTAGTACAAACTGTACGATCCTGATCCGTGCAATACCGCACGTATCTGATCGGACCTTGCCATATCTCCATACGGCCTCTACAGCGTTTCGCCCGAAAACTTGAGCAACTGAATGTGGGGGACTCTAAAGACTCGTCAACACCTTGGTTGTGGATTTAACCACTAGCACGTCAGAGGTATAAGCCAATACGTAACGGGCTACCAGGTATTGACCAAAAGGGACGTCGATGAGCGAACTCATCCTGACACCCTACTGAGCCTGTCAGTGACAATATCCGTACAGTCCGGTCCGTTCATCGATGAGCATCGCATGGCGGGCCTAGGGGGTTGGTAAAAGTCAGACCACCAAAAGCGGTACAAGTCGTGTCGGAGTGTAGCCCAGAACATCCTGAAATACAACTGGAATACCTACCAGTAAATCTCCTGCCTCGGCCGAGGGCTTTGTGTAATGGCTCTCCTAGACACAGCGCGACCTTACCCACAATACCGAAGAGAAGAACCCCCGAAGATCCGCTCACTGCCTCCATGTGGCTCGGGACTGTACCCAACTAAAACCTGTTTGCACGTCTCCTTTGAGCGTGGTAGGGTAGTAATCAAAGTACAGTGGGAACTCACACGAGACAATTGACGATCCTCAGGTCGATGAACTAACCTGTACACATGTCACCAGGGAACTGCTATCTGACGTCAGGTATAAGACCAACTAGCATGTTCCCGGCGTGTCCTGTCTGGTGTACTCATAACCCAATGAGCACCTGTATACATCTTAGGTGATCCAACTTACACCAGTGGCTTGTGAGACCGGCCACCGCCCCTCGTCGGCGTCTCGGCTGTATACACTAGTCTACTCTGGAGTATCGATGCCCTGTCTCGAAACTCCCACGACTAGGGACCATTTAAGGATGTGCTTATAGACTACCAGCTCCCACTTATATGATCGCTCTCATACTGCTGGTGGTCACGCAAGAATCCTAGAGGCTCTATCAACGTGTAATAGCGATGTGTCAGGTCACCTAAAGCAGTACACGATGATAAAGATAAACCAGATATCATACTATCATCTCGAGTAAACTGTCCTACTGGGACAGGTCCTCCCTCAATCATTGCAATCACATGCCTGTGATCCAATAATTGACTCTGAGGGCACTATCTCCAACACCCTGTACCAGTGTCACCGGAGAACTGCCATCTGACGTGTGGTATATCACCATCTGGGAGTTCTCGGCGAGTCCGTCCAGTATACCCAGTCTCTACTGAGCACCCGTATACCATTCCTGATGTCAAACACCGATGGATATGGGATCATCCATCGCCCATCATATGGGTCAAGATGCGTATACGCTAGTCTACTCTGGTGTATCGATGCCCTGTCTCGATATACCCTCGACTAGGAACTGTTATAGGATGTACTCATCGACTACCGTGGCCCCACTAGTATGATCTCATCATAGTCCCAGTAGTCGAGTACAAATCCTAAGGGCTTTATCAACAAGTGAGAGAAAAACAGTAAACCAGTACAAGTCAACATGTTAAGATAAAGTGAAACCAAATAGCATACTATAATGACAAGCAAGAAAGTCATCTCTATATATATCCAAGCATCCATTATAATATACATCATATGTACAACAATGGCCTCTAGGGCATATACATAACTAACAATCTCCCACTTGCACTAAGGCCAGCTGCTGTAGTATCTCATACCTAGCATCCCGAATAATCTCTCAAACTGTATCTGGGGAATAGCCTTCGTGAATGGATCCGCAGTGTTGTCCTTCGTATCTACTCTCCTGACCTCGATCTCCCGGCGATCAACTATCTCCCTGATCAGGTGATACCGCCTCAGAATATGTCTGGACTTCTGATGGGATCTGGGTTCCTTGGCCAAAGCCACAGCTCCATTGTTATCGCAATACAGAGGTACTGGATGCTTAATGGATGGAACCACACCAAGTTCACTAATGAACTTCTTGATCCAGACAGCCTCTTTGGCAGCATCGTTGGCAGCGATGTATTCAGCCTCCATCGTCGAGTCTGCAACGGTATCCTGTTTGGAACTCTTCCAACATACCGCCCCTCCATTGAGGGTAAAGACAAAACCCGAATGCGACTTAGAGTCGTCCATATCACTTTGGAAGCTGGAATCGGTAAAGGACTCCACCTGGAGTTCTCCGTTACCATACACCAAGAACATCTCCTTAGTCCTTCGCAAGTACTTGAGAATGTTCTTCACAGCTGTCCAGTGACTCTCTCCAGGATCTGCTTGATACCGACTCACTACACTTAGTGAGTATGCTATATCGGGTCTGGTACATAGCATCGCATACATGATAGAGCCTACTGCCGAAGCATAGGGTATCCCTTGCATGCGAGCTCTCTCCAAATCAGTCTTGGGAGACATCTCTTTGGAGAGAGTGAGTCCAGAGATCGTGGGTTGGTTCCCACGCTTGGATTCTTCCATACTAAACCTCTTTAGTATGGTGTCAATGTACCTGGATTGGGACAATCCCAGTATCCGTTTAGATCTATCTCTATAGATCATGATTCCCAATATGCAGGAGGCATCACCCAGATCTTTCATTGAGAATCTCTGTGATAAGAAGAGCTTGACTGATTGTAGCATAGGAATATCATTTCCTATCAAGAGTATATCATCCACGTACAATACGAGGAAGACAACCTTACCCTCTGCAACCTTCTTATAGATACAAGGTTCATCTATATTTTTGATGAAGTCAAACTCTTTGACTACAACATCAAAACAAATGTTCCAACTCCGCGATGCTTGCTTTAACCCATAAATGGATTTAAGCAGCTTGCACACCTTTCCGCTGCTCTCACTATCTACGAAGCCCTCTGGCTGAGTCATGTACACGCTCTCTTCTAAATCACCGTTTAGAAAGGCGGTCTTAACATCCATTTGCCAGATTTCGTAGTCATGGTATGCAGCAATAGCAAGTAAGATCCGGATGGACTTAAGCATAGCCACTGGAGAAAAGGTTTCGTCATAATCCACACCTGGTCATTGACGAAAACCCTTTGTTACAAGTCTAGCTTTGAAAGTCTCAATTTTTCCATCTACACCAAATTTCTTTTTAAAGATCCACTTGCTCCCAATGGGTTTTACCCCTTCAGGAGCATTTTCCAAAGTCCATACTTTGTTGGTGTACATGGATTCCATCTCAGATCGCATTGCATCCAGCCATTTCACAGAGTCATGACTCGTGATGGCCTGCTCGAAACTAGTCGGGTCATCATCGTCCATGTTGCAATCCTCGCTTCCACCATCAATGAGAAAACCGTAGTATCTCTCAGGTGGACGAGAAACCCTGCTAGTTCGGAGGAGAGGCTGGGGTTCGTCGGGTATTACTGAATCCTCTGGTTCCACTAAATCATCTGTTGTAGTTTGTTCTGCTGGAACTTCTTCCAGTTCTACCTCAAAGCCACTAATTTCTTTTGCAAGAAATTCCTTTTCTAAAAAGGTGGCGTGTTGAGCAACAAACACCCTTTGTTCCTCACTGTGGTAGAAAATATACCCTCGCGAATGCTTGGGATATCCAATAAACTTACATAAAACAGATCTTGCCTCGATTTTGTCCCGGTTTCGTCTTTTGACATAAGCCGGGCAACCCCATATCTTAACAAAATTAAGATATGGTCTCTTCCCTTCCCATATCTTATATGGGATGGTAGGCACAGATTTGGTAGGAACTTTATTCAGTATGTATGCCGCTGTCTCAAGCGCATACCCCCAGAAGGAAATAGGTAATTCAGCAGTGCTCATCATAGATCGCACCATATCCAATAGGGTCCGATTCCTTCGTTCCGATACACCGTTGTGCTGTGGTGTATAAGGAGGAGTAAGCTGAGAGAGAATTCCATTCTCTTTTAGATAATCTAGGAACTCACTGCTTAAGTATTCACCTCCTCGATCAGATCGAAGAATCTTAATACTTTTGCCCGTTTGGTTCTCTACTTCGTGCTTATATTCTCTGAATTTCTCAAAAGCTTCAGACTTGTGTTTCATCAAAAACACATGTCCGTATCTAGAGAGATCGTCAGTAAATGTAATGAAGTAGGAAGAACCGTTCCTGGCATGCGTAGACATGAGACCGCATACATCACTATGTATCAGTCCTAAGAGTTCAGTAACTCTTTCTCCGTGTCCACTAAACGGAGCTTTGGTCATTTTTCCTTTGAGACATGAATGGAAAGTATCATAAGATGATAATTCGAACGGATTCAAATAACCATCCTTATGTAACTTAGCCAGTCGTGTGGCATTGATATGACCAAGTCTACGATGCCACAAGAAGGATTCGTTCATTTCTGAACTCTTCCTCTTGTGTGTGTTTTGTATATTGAGGACGGTATTCTAATTTAGAATGAATATGCCATTATGTAACGAGCCTGATGCAATCAACTTTTGATCTAGGAATATGTTCATAACATTATCCTGTACTACAAAATTATACCCTTCTTTACTTAATAAAGAGACTGATATAATGTTGCACATCATGTTCGGTATATAATAGCACTCATTTAGAATCAGTGTATTACGACTTGGCAATACAAGGTGTCTTCGCCAACTGCTTTGGCTGCAATACTTGCACCATTCCCTACTTGAACGGAATGATCACCTTTTCCCAGTTCTCTACCTTTACGTAGCCCATGTAACAATTTACATATATGGGATCCTGATCCGGTATCTAATACCCAGGACGTATGGTGAACTGAAAAATAGTTCTCAATAACTAACACACCCGAAGAAGATGCATCAACATGCATGTTCTTTTGGACGGCGTGAGAATCCAAATATTCTCCTGTTTCCTGTTCAGTCTTATAACTCTTATAAGAAAGAACGGGTCCAACGTTCCCTTGCTCAGTACAATAATCGGGTTCAATCAATACATCCATATTATTATCTTGATTATGGCCTGACATGGTCGCTACCTGGAGAGAGAGAGAAGAAAACATTTTAGCGTATGCTCTTTCAAGATTAGATTGGTTATTATCTTATCTAATCAGGATGTCTCCCACGGTTTTTATCAAATCTACCTTCAAACCCAAAAAGGTAAGATTAGCCGGGATTAATTACACCCTACAATTTCGTCAATCTTTCAGCTAGATCAGTATCGGTACTTTGAGGGAGGTTCCCCGTGCTTTCGCACGGACCTAATTAAAGTAAACCTCGTTTTCCCAGAGGCGTAACCCCGTTAACACTTTTCTAGACACCTACTTGATCGGCTAATTGTCCTGTGTAAAACTCTCCCAGGAGTAACTCTTACTCGCAGTGGGTATCGGGATCCAACTATCTCATAGGAGGTATGTAATCTCATTGCAAATTTCAACGCTTGAAATTCCCGATAATATTTTGCCCCTAGTGTCCTATGACCTTGACGGAGGTCAACAAACCATAGGCTACTAGTCAAGTTCAACCCGTCATTTCTTGATTGAATTAAACCCACCCGCCCGACCCTTGACGGAGGTCAACAAGGCCGTACGACTACCCTAATCCAATCTGCATCAAATGCATAAGCAGATAAAAAACTAGTCAGCTACCGTACACTACGCCTTGACGGAGGTCAACAAACGTAGCACGAATACTAAATAGGACTTATCTGAAATAACGGAGGGCTACGTCAGGTTTTTTCTGAAAAACCTATTGCGTAACGAACTTGATATCGTCGTAGAATCGAGTAGTTTTTGAAAAGGAGTGTTTTTGAGGCTTTTCTTAGTTTCGCTAAAGGGGTTACTCCCGGTGAAGGGATCGTCGGCCCTTTCCTCATCGAATAAGGTGCAGGATATATCATATATACCGCTGTACAAAGCAAAACTCTAAAAACAATCAAAAGACAAATCGAGTTTTGTAGCATCTGCCAGTTTCGCTAAAGAGGTCACTCCCGGTGAAGGGATCTCGGCTCTTTCCTCATCGAATAAGGTGCAGGGCATATCATATATACCGCTGTGCAAAGCAAAACTGTAGCTACCCTTTTTATAAAGTTTTGATTCTACAACATCTTTAGGTTTCTTTTCTTTTTATTAATCTCATTAATAAAATCCCATCAGCTTATGCTTCCTAAGCATCACAGAAGAAACGAAAGCAGTAATATTTATATATCAGCATATATATATAGTATAAGCATTCGTCTCAGGCAGTAATATGATCTCATCACAGAACATTGCAGCAGAAGAACATATATGAAATATTGGATATATTAGGACATCCGTGTTTTCAATACGAGCCTGTATAAAACACGGATTCCACGGTCGCGACGAATAGCCAAACCCACATCCCAAGACCGCAAGTAACACTGCCAATTCTAGGGTTAGGAGACCCGGTCTCGACTCCTCGAGATGGCCTCCCACTGGACCCTAGAACCCGGTTACTTATGCTCCCCTCCTTAGGTCTACCTAATGCGGAAAAGTAAATAATATACACTGGTGACATCAACCTCAACCTGGAAGTGCCCCAAATAAAAGAATATTACATTACAAATGAATTTTACATGAATGAAAATAAAAACCCTCATCTCACATAAAACCCCCGGCTATTCAGAACGCGACGATCCAATATAACATATCACAGCAACACATAATATCACATATCATCAACGTAAGTAAATATGCGCATCCCAATTGTCGTTGACATATAGCAACGAAACCGGCGATATCACATATTACACTTACGGTTACAGAAAAGAAAGTGTAAAACTACAACATTTGGAATCCACAATCACTTTAGACATCGTAAATCCGAAATATCACATACTTCGCATTTCATGCCTAACTTTATGAATTCCACATATTGTATCACATTCCTGATAAATAGACAATATTAAACTTTTCGAACAGATAATCAAATACCCAAATTTTCCTAAAGTGCTCAACACTTGAGCGGAGTTCAAATAATCCCAGAATATGTCACAATACCAGTGATCCAGCCGTAGAAGGGTCAAGCCAACGCCTCACATGTGGCACGCCATACTGCCCCAAACCCAAAGGTTCAAAAGGCAGTTCAAGACAGTCACATAATCGAGTTAAGGTTTGTTGTCTTCTAGAGGGTCCACCGCTTAACTTGTACAATTTTTCCGAAAGATTTAAACCCGATAAAAATTCAACACTTGAAAGTTTGCCGTGCCGGGAAAAAGTGAGTTAATGATATCCGTTCAAATAGTTTAACAGTTTCTAAATATCCGGAAATAAAAACGAATTTAAATATTCCGAACGAATCTACGATTACAAAGCAAACCCCAGAATATTCAACACTTGAGTCACTTTAAAAATACCCAGAAGCATCAACAAGTACCTACGGATATTATCATGAAGCCACGTGTCACAATTCCAAAATTCGGTCGCGGAACCGCCGCGGGAAGCAGGTTTCCGCCGCGGTTCCGCCGCGGTTTAGTGGATTTGTGGGCCCATGTTTCATGGTAATTCTTAGAATTCCCTGCTGATTTTTTTAGGTATTTTTAATTCAGAAAAATCCCAGATTTTGAAAAATTTCCCGAGAGGGGATTATTTTCGTCGATTCGGGTTCGATCGGAGTTTTAACTTCGTAAACACATCGCCTAATGCTCTAGCTAGGGTCTGATAACACTGTAGGGTTCCTAGGCACACTAGTGAAGGTTCATATAGCATCAAACATGCCCGGATAAAATTTTATATGTGCCGAACAACCCAAAGACATGATCTTTGCTAGATAATTAGGGTTTAGCATGCAAGATAACATCTTTTTATCTAAGTGTGAGGGATTACAACCTTTGTAGTCCGCTCCTTCGCTTCACAAGCTCCGAGTAGAAGTCCCTTCACCGCGATCCATGATCTCCCGGACTCAAGAGAGGCTCCACGAATCGAACGATCCATGCTAGCTTGAAGTGTTCCGAATCTCCGATGATCTACGTCGAAGTTGCAATAACCCAAGCTTTCTCACTCTAAAGAGATGAACACCCTAATCTCATGGGCTAGATGAGATGAGGATGAGGGAGTAGTATTTTTTCTTTCTTTTTAATTCACTTTCTCACAATTTATCATCACAAATGGAATTTCTAGTGAGCTCAAAATCAAGAGAAAAGAAGATGATAATGGAAATGATAATCCCTTTTGTGATGAATAGAAAAGAAATCTATATGATTGATATATCAACCATGGTCAAGGATGAGTGGCTAAGAGTTTGTAGAGAATAAACTAGAGTTAGGGTTTGGTTAGGTTAAGTTATGAGTCATGTAAAAATATCAACCATAATATCTTAAGCATGACAAAAACAAAGCTTCTAGAAGGTGCAAGAAGAAGCTAACCCTAATCAAACCCTAATCCCATTTAATCATCCTTAAACATGTTTAATAATAAATCATATCATGTCACAATAATATATATCACATATATATTATATATTTGCAACAAAAGAAAATAATACAATTAACATATATCGCATATATATCAATGTATCATCCAGTGAGAAAATGAAATAATAAAGCGAGCAAATATTAGATAATATAATACAATATATCATATATATTATTATACATTAAATCATCGAATCAACACTTGATTCGACGATCCGGCTATATTGAATATTACCGACTAATATATCATGTACCGATTCATCGGATCAACACTTGATCCGATGTCCCGGTTCATATCTAAATATCGCGAGAATATAATACGGTATCTCATATCGCATTATCCTCGGTCCTGCACATATCACATATGTGCCTCTACTCCATTTTGCCTGAGCCAAGAAACCTCTGTGTAGGACTCTAAAGAATCGTCAATACGCCGGTAGCAGGTGATGATCATATCAAACACCCACAAGCTGCAAGCGGTCCGTAACAGCCACCCAGGTATTGAGCGATCAGAAGATCAACAAGCTAGCCTGTGCGTTCTCCTGTGAATCCAATCAGTAACACTCCCGTACAGTCCGGTCTGTTCGTCTGATATGTCGCATATCAAGTCTAGGGGTGGTATACGTCAGACCCCAGTAACCGATAAGTCGTGTCGATGTGTGGCTCATAACGGGTCAAGAAACTACTAGTAACACTTACCAGTAAATCTCTATATCAGCCCTGGCCAGGGACTTCCAGTTATAGCCAATCGAACACAGAGCAACATCAACTCCCTATACCGGGAGAGACGAATCCCCTCCTATCGCTCATTGCCTCCATATGATTCGGGACTGTACCCAAAAGCCACCGTTTTGCACGCCCTCTTAGACATGGTAAGGTGGAAATCAAAGCACAGTGGGAATCACACAAGACACTATGACGATCTCGGGTCTACAGACTACCCTGTACCAGTGTCACCGGAGAACTGCCATCTGACGTGTGGTATATCACCATCTGGGAGTTCTCGGCGAGTCCGTCCAGTGTACCCAGTCTCTACTGAGCACCCGTACAAGATCTCTGATGTCAAACACCGATGGATATGGGATCATCCATCGCCCATCATATGGGTCAAGATGCGTATACGCTAGTCTACTCTGGTGTATCGATGCCCTGTCTCGATATACCCTCGACTAGGAACTGTTATAGGATGTACTCATCGACTACCGTGGCCCCACTAGTATGATCTCATCATAGTCCCAGTAGTCGAGTACAGATCCTAAGGGCTTTATCAACATGTGAGAGAAAAACAGTAAACCAGTACAAGTCAACATGTTAAGATAAAGTGAATCCAAATAGCATACTATCATGACGAGCAAGAAAGTCATCTCTATATATATCCAAGCATCCATTATAATATACATCATATGTACAACAATGGCCTTTAGGGCATATACATAACTAACATTCTTTTATTGGGGCACTTCCAGGTTGCGGAAGTTGTCACCGTTGATGTATATTATTTACTTTTCCGCACTAGGATAGACCCAAGGAGGAGGGCACAAGTAACCGGGTTCTGGAGTCCAGTGGGAGACCAACTCGAGAAGTCGAGTCCGGGTCTCCTAACTCTAGAATTGGTAGGGTTGCTTGCCGCTCTCGTAGGGGTCTAGGGGTGTGGGTTTGGCTATTCATCGCGACCGTGGAATCCTTGTTTTATACTGGCTCGTATTGAAAACACGGACGTCCTAGTATATCTAATGTTTCATATGATTCTTCTGCTGCGATATCTGTAATGTGATCATGTGATATGTTCTGTGATGGATACAGTATATGGTATATATGATATATTATATAGACATTACTTATGTTTTACACCCACGCTAGCCCTGCCCTGCTCTGTCGTTAGTTACCTAACCTAACGGTGCACGAGGGGTCATCGAGGAGAATGCGGATGGCATAAGTGTACGTCGTATTTATCTGTGATGTTTAGGTGATTAAATGATGGGACTTCATTAATATGATTAATGAAAGTAAAAGAAACCTAAAGATGTTGTAGAATTGAATTTCAAAAATAAAACAGGTATCTATTGTTCTTGCTTTGCACAGCGGTATATATGATATATCCTGCACCTTATTCGATGAGGAAAGGGCCGATGATCCCTTCACCGGGAGTGACCCCTTTAGCAATAACTGGCAGATGCTACACACTCGGTTTGTCTTTTGATAGCTTCTATAGTTTCTGCTTTGCACAGTGATATATATGATATATCCCGCACCTCATTCGATGAGGAAAGGGTCGACGATCCCTTCACCGGGAGTGACCCCTTTAGCAAAACTAGAAAAGCCTCAAAAACACTCCATTTTAAAATCATTTGATTCTACAACGATATCAAGTTCATTACGCAATAGGTTTTCAGAAAAACCTGTCGTAGCCTTCCGTCATTTCAGATAAGTAGTAGTTAGTATTCGTGCTGCGTTTGTTGGCCTTTGTCAAGGCGTAGTGTGCGGTAGCTAACTGGTGCTTATCTGCATATGCATATGATGCAGATTGGATTAGGGTAGTCGTACGACCTTGTTGGCCTTTGTCAAGGGCCGTGCGGGTGGGTTTATTTCAATCAAGAAATGGCGGGTTGAACTTGACTAGCAGCCTATGATTTGTTGGCCTTTGTCAAGGTCATAGGAGGCTTGGGGCAAAATATTATCGGGAATTTCAAGTGTTGAAATTTGCAATGAGATTGCATACCTTCTATGAGATAGTTGGATCCCGATACCCGCTGCGAGTAAGAGTTACTCCTGAGAGAGTTTTACACATTACAATTAACCGATCAAGTAGGTGTCTAGAAAGGTGTCAACGGGGTTACGCCTCTGGGAAAACGAGGCTTCCATTAATTAGGTTCGTACGAAAGCACGGGGGACCTCCCTCAAAGTACCGACACTGGCCTGGCTGAAAGATTGGCGAACTTGTAGTGTGTAATTAATCCCGGCTAGTCTTTCCTTTTAGGGTTTGAAGGAAGATTTGATAAAAACAGTGGGAGCCATCATGATTAGATAAAATAATAACCAATCTGATCTTGCAAGAGCGCACGCAGAGTGTTTTCTTCTCTCTCTCTCTAGGTAGTGTAGGGTTCCTAGGCACTCTCAAGAGGTCTCATAAGGCATCAACCATGCCAATTTCAAAAATTACGGTGCCGAGAAACCCTAATACGGATCGTTGGCTAGAAGTTTAGGCGAAAAAGAAACTAGTTAACAACTTAACTAAGAGTTAAACGGAAATACAACCTTTGTAGATCCAGTTCTCCACCTCCATAGCTCCGCAATGAAGTCTCCTCGCTTTCCAAATGGAAACCCGGGCTCTAGCGTCGGCTTCATCGAAGAAATGGGCGGGCAAGGTCGTCGGCTTCGTGCCGAAGATGATCTACGTCGAGGCATCGCTAGATCAAGCTCCAACTTCACCAAGTCATGAAACTTGTGAAGAAAACACACTCTACTACTTGGCAAGAGGTAGAGGATGAAGAAATAGGAAGTGGGTTCACTTTAGAATTGGATTTCTCACCCTTTTTCATCAATCACCATTGATGAAGTCAAGCTTTCTTCAAGTAGAAGATGAAGAAGAAGAAGATGAATATTATGATAAGTATTATTCAAAAAGGAAAATAAATCAATACTTATCATAATGTAACCATGGTAAAGTGTAGAGAATAGACTAGGGTTAAGTGGAATGGTTAGGGTTAAGCATGAGACAAAATGGTCACTAAGTCAAAGCTTCATGAAGCTTCATAATACAAACAAAGTTAGCAACCATTTTCTCTTTATGCTTTCATTTTCCAAAATGAATAAATAAATGAATAAATGAATAAGAAAATAAAAACCCTAACCATTACACAACCATGGTTTAATCTTTACACAAACCCAAGTTAGCATGCATCATCAAACATGATACCGACTTGTGTACAAAAGTATATCACATATACAATGTGCACAATCCAAGTGAGAAAATACATTTAAAGTGAACCGATACTAGTTAATGCAAGGTAATATATCAAATATATAATTATACATTAAATCATTAAATCAACACTTGATTTAACGATCCGGTCATATCGCATATAACCGACTAGTATCCTATGTATCGGCTTATCGAATCAATACTTGATTCGATAACTAGGTTATATCGCATATAACCATTCGATGCATTCATCGCGAGAATAGAATACGGTATCACATACACGCATTATTCTCGGTCCCGCACATATCTCATATGCGCTCCTATTTCGTTTCGCTTGAGCCAGGAAACCTCTGTGTAGGACTCTAAAGACTCGTCAATACGCCGGCAGCAGGTGTTGATCATATCAAACACCCACAAGCCGCAAGCGGTCTGCTAAACATAACGGCCACCCGGGTATTGAGCGATCAGAAGATCGACGAGCAAGCCGGCTCACACTCCTGTGAATCCAACCAGTAACACTTACCGTACAGTCCGGTCTGATCGCCTGATCTGTCGCATATCTCGCCTAGGGGTGGTAAACGTCAGACCCCAATAGCTCGATAAGTCGTGTCGATATGAGGTCTATAACAGTTCGAGAAACTACTGGTAACACTTACAAGTAAATCTCAGCAACCCTGGCCAGGGATTTCCGGTTATAGCCAATCGAACACAGCGCAACATCAACTCCCTATACCGGGAGAGACGAATCCCCTCCTATCGCTCATTGCCTCCATGTGACTCGGGACTGTACCCAAAAACCACCGTTTTGCACGCCCTCTTGGACGTGGTAAGGTGGAAATCAAAGCACAGTGGGAACCACACAAGACTCTATGATGATCTCAGGTCAACAGACTACTCTGTACCAGTGTCACCAGAGAACTGCCATCTGACGTAAGGTATAATACCATCTGGGAGTTCTCGGCGAGTCCGTCCAGTGTACCCAGTCTCCACTGAGCACCCGTATATCATCTCTGATGTCAAACACCAATGGATATGGGATCATCCATCGCCTATCTGTATGGGTCGAGAAGGCATACGCTAGTCTAATCTGGTATATCGATGCCCCGTCTCGATATACCCACGACTAGGGATTTTGAAGGATGTACTTATGGACTACCATGTCCCCACTAGTATGATCCGCATCATAGTCTAGGTAGTCAAGTACACATCCTAAGGGCTTTACCAACATGTAACAGAGAGACAATCAGTATACACGTTAAGGTAAAGAGCAACCAGATAGCATACTATCATGTCGAGCAAGAAAGTCCTCCCAATATATGTCCCAGCATCCACTACATTATACATCCTATGTACAGTAATGGCCTCTAGGGCATACATATAACTAACAATCTCCCACTTGCACTAGGGCCATCTGTAGCAGTGGTTGCAGTATCTCATACTCAACCATCCCATAAAAATCTCTCTCTGGGAATAGGCCTTCGTGAGTGGATCCGCCGTGTTGTCCTCTGAGTCTACTCTCCTAACCTTGATCACCCTGGAGATCAACCATCTCCATGATCAGGTGATGCTGCCTTAGAATATGTCTGGATCACTGATGGGACCGGCGTTCCTTGGCATAAGCCACAACTCCATTGTCACACAATTAGAGGAACATAGTTCATCTCATGAACCAATACACACCCAAACATCCTCTTTGGTAGCATATTAAGTAGCGATGTATCCAGCCTTAATCGTCTAGTATGCCACGGTATCTAGCTTGGAACTCTTCCAACATACCGTCCCTTTACTGAGGGTAAAGACAATGCCTGTGACTGACATTCAGTCGTCTTTATCACCCTGGAACCCTTCCAGTGATTCTCCCCAGGATCGATTGATACCATCTCACTACAACTAGTGAGAATCCTAACATCCAATTAGATCTATCTCATAGATCCAAAACCCAGGATTTAGGAGGTATCACTTTGATCCTATGTGGAGAATCATTGTGATAAGCGGAGATTGACCGAGCGTAGCATAGGAAACTCCTTCCCTATCAAGAGTATGTCATCCACGTACTCTACGAGGATCATCACCATACTCCCTACTACCTTTTTGTATATACAAGGTTCATCTACCATTTTGATGATGTCAAACTCTTTGACTAACACATCAAAACAGATGTTCCAACTCCGCGATACCTGCTTTATCTTATAAAGCATCTTGTGCACGTTTCCGCTGCTCCCACTGTCTACGAAGCCCTCTGGCTGTGTACTTATAGACTTTCTCTTCTAAATCATTATTTAGAAAAGTAGTCATGGCACCCAACCGCCAGATATCGTAGTCATGGTATGTAGCCGTGGCAAGTAGGATCTGAATGGACTTAAGCATAGCTCCTTAGAAAAAGGTTTCCTCATGATCCATACCTGGTCATGATGCAAACCTTTAACAAGTCTAGCTTTGAAAGTCTCAACTTTTCCATATACACCAAGTAATCTTCTCAAGATATACTTGCTCCTGATGGGGATTTAACCCTTCAGATATAGCAACCAAAGTCCATACTTTGTTGGTGTACATGGATTCCATCTCAGATCGCTAAGCATCCAGCCATTCTTACAGAGTCTCTACTCTCGATGGCCTGCTCGAAAGTAGTTGGGTCATCATCTCATGATGCAATCCTCGCTCCCACTGTCATAGAGAAACCGAAGTATCTCTCAGGTGGGTGAGGAACCCTACTAGATCGGCGGAGAGGCTGAGATTCGTTGGTAACTATTGAATCCTTCGGTTTTATCAAATCATGTGCTGTAGTTTGTATAGCTGGAACCATTCCAGTTCTACATAACAGTCCTTGCCTCGAGCTTGTCCGGATTTTGCTTTTCAGACATAGCCCGGACAACCCCAAATCTTAACCATTTAAGATATGGGCTCTTCCCTTATTACATCACATATGAAATGGTAGGCAACTGATTTGATTTGAACCCTATTAAATAGGTATGCAGCTTCTCAAGTGCATAACTCCCAAAAAGGAAAAAGGTAACTCAGTAGTACTCATCATAGAGCACATCTTATCATATAAGGTGTGATTGCTCCACCCCGATATACCATCGTGCTATGGTGTATGCGGAGGAGTAATGCTGAGAGAGAATCTCATTCTCTTTTAGAAAAAATCCAAGAATTTCGTGCTCAAGTATTCTCCTCCTTGATCTCATCATAGGACATAATACTTTGACCCGTATTTGGTTCTCTACTTCTAACTTATATTCTGTGAATATCTCAAAAGGTTCGGACTTGTGTTTCTACAGGAACATAGGTCTGAATCTCGAAAGATCATCAGAGAATGTAATGAAGTACAAAGAACCAGTCTTGGCATGTGTAGACAGGGGACCTGCATACATTAACATGTATCATCCCAAGAGTTCACTAACTCTTTCTCTGTTTCCAGTAAACGGAGCTATGGTCATTTTATCTTTGTGACATGACTGGGTAGTTTCACAAGATGTAAATTCAAACTAATTTAAATATGCATCTTTATGTAACTCTAGCTAGTCAGGTCACATTGATCTGACCTAGTCTACAATACCTCAAGAAGAAATCGTTCAATTCTGAACTCTTCCTCTTGTGTGTGTTCCATATACTAAGAACTGCAGTTTGATTTAGAACATCAATGCTTTTAGATAACGTGCCTGAACCGATCAACTTTTGATATAGGAAATGTTCAAAACATTATCCAACTATACAAAATT
This sequence comes from Agapanthus africanus, assembly GCA_030015575.1. Taxonomy (NCBI): domain Eukaryota; kingdom Viridiplantae; phylum Streptophyta; class Magnoliopsida; order Asparagales; family Amaryllidaceae; genus Agapanthus; species Agapanthus africanus. The sequence continues at coordinate 65,353,650 of JASDDO010000029.1, forward strand.
TTATCATTTCTTTACTAATAAAGAGATAGATATGATTTTGTATATCAGGTTCGGTATCTAATAACATTCGTTCAGAATCAATGTATTGGTAATACAGGGTGACAGTGACCAACAGACTTGGCTGCAACTCTTGCCCCGTTTTCTGCCTCATGAAACTTATCACCCGTTCTCAGTTCTCTACCTAGCTATAGCCCTATGTAACAGATTACATATCTGGGATTCTGATCTGGTATCACATACCCAGGACGTAGAGGATACAGAGAAACAGTTCTTTGTAACGAACACACCCGAAGATGATGCATCAGCATGCACTCTCTTCGTTTGGGCGGCACGGGAATTCTGGTATTCCCCAATTTCCTGCTCTGTCTTATAACAATTATAAGTTGGAGCGGGACCAACGTTCCCCAGCTCAGTATAACAAGCGGGTTCGGTCAATATTCCGTATTATTATCTTGATTAAGGCGTGATATGGTCGCTACCTGGAGAGAGAGAGAAGAAAACACTCAGCGTGCGCTCTTGCAAAATAGATTGGTTATTATTTTATCTAATCAGGATGGCTCCCACTGCTTTTTATCAAATCTTCCTTCAAACCCTAAAAGGAAAGACTAGCCGGAATTAATTACACACTACAAGTTCGCCAATCATTCAGTCAGGCCAGTGTCGGTACTTTGAGGGAGGTCCCCCGTGCTTTCGCACGAACCTAATTAATGTAAACCTCGTTTTCCCAGAGGCGTAACCTCATTAACACCTTTCTAGACACCTGCTTGATCGGCTAATTGTAATGTGTAAAACTCTCCCAGGAGTAACTCTTACTCGCAGCGGGTATCGGGATCCAACTATCTTATAGAAGGTATGCAATCTCATTGCAAATTTCAACACTTGAAATTCCCGATAATATTTTGCCCCGAACGATCTATGACCTTGACAAGGTCAACAAACCATAGACCGCAAGTCAAGTTCAACCCGTCATTTCTTGATTGAATCAAACCCACCCGCATGACCCTTGACAAGGTCAACAATGCCGCACGACTACCCTAACCCAATCTGCATCATATGCATAAGCAGATAAATACTGGTTAGCTACCGCACACTGCGCCTTGACAAGGTCAACAAACGCAGCACGAATACTAAACAGGACTTATCTGAAATGACGGAGGGCTACGACAGGTTTTTCTGAAAACCTATTGCGTAATGAACTTGATATCGTTGTAGAATCAAATGATTTTGAAATGGAGTGTTTTTTAGGCTTTTCTAGTTTTGCTAAAGGAGTCACTCCCGGTGAAGGGATCGTCGGTCCTTTCCTCGTCGAATGAGGTGCGGGATATATCATATATATCACTGTGCAAATCAAAAACTCTTAAAAGCAATCAAAAGACAAACCGAGTGTGTAGCATCTGCCAGTTATTGCTAAAGGAGTCACTCCCGGTGAAGGGATCTCGGTCCTTTCCTCATCGAATAAGGTGCAGGATATATCACATATACCGCTGTGCAAAGCAAGAACTGTAGCTACCCTTTTTATTTTGAAATTCGATTCTACAACATCTTAGGTTTCTTTTATTTCATTAATCATATTAATGAAGTCCCATCATTTAAGTTACCTAAACATCACAGATAAATACGACGTACACTTATGCCATCCGCATTCGCCTCGATGTCCCCTCGTGAACCGTTAGGTTAGGTAACTAACGGCAGAGCAGGGCAGGGCTAGCACGGGTGTAAAACATAAGTAACGCCTATATAATATATCATATATACTATATACAGTATCTATCACAGAACATCACATGATCACATCACAGATATCGCAGCAGAAGAATCATATGAAATATTGGATATACTAGGACGTCCGTGTTTTCAATACGAGCCAGTATAAAACACGGATTCCACGGTCGCGATGAATAGCCAAACCCACACCCCAAGACCCATAAGAGAGCGGCAAGCAACCCTACCAATTCTAGAGTTAGGAGACCCGGACTCGACTCCTCGAGTTGGTCTCCCACTGGACCCCAGAACCCGGTTACTTGTGCCCTCCTCCTTGGGTCTATCCTAGTGCGGAAAAGTAAATAGTATACAAAGGGTGACATCTTCCGCAACCTGGAAGTGCCCCAATAAAAGAATATTACATACAAGTTTTTACATGAATGAAAATGAAAAACACTCATCTCACATAAAAACCCCCGGCTATTCAAACACGACGATCCAATATAACATATCCAGCAATACATAACATCACATGTCATCAACGTAAGTAAATATGCGCATCCCAATTGTCGTTGACATATAGCAACGAAACCGGCGATATCACATATTACACTTACGGTCACAGAAAAGAAAGTGTAAAACTACAACAGTTGGAATCCGCAACCACCTCAGACATCGCATGCCTGACCAAATGAATTTCTTAGACATCGCATGCCTAACAATTATAAACCCCGTATTTTAGTCTCATTATCGAAAACTCTTTTCAATATCAAGTCGGGCAATTCAACAAGATTCCCGACATCCTGATCGAATGCTCGTCGCAAACTTTAGTAGGCGGCCGCACCCCCGATACCGTCGACGAAGTGCACCAAGGCGGAACACCGCTACCGCGAGCACCCGAACGGATGCTTTCGGCAACGGGGTTCTCCTACAGTCACTTGGTCGGGGCTATGGAGTGAGGCTGTCTATTAAGTTTACCCGGCGAGTATCCGCGTACGCTACGTGATTGCGACGGACTTTTGATCACATCAAAATTCCGTGGCAACCGATCAAGTAAGACTAAACTGCTATGTTTATAACATTCATTCGGTTATCTCATAACTTATTGTGAATTCCAATTATTGTATCCCATTCCGGATAAATAGAAAATGATAAACTTTCCGATCGAACATGCAAACACCCAAGTTTTCCCGACACAGATCAACACATGAAACAAGTCTAAAAACATTCAGTTCGTGTCTCAGTACCAACGGTCCAGCCGTAGAAGGGTCAAGCCAACGCCTCACATGTGGCACGCCGTACTGCCCCAAACCCGAAGGTTCAAAGGGCAGTTCAAGACGGTCACATAATCGAGTTAAGGTTTGTTGTCTTCTAGAGGGACCATCACGTTACTTGCACTACTTAGAACGTCGTTAAACTACGGAAAAGTCCAACACTTGGAAATTTCCCGACAGGGGAAAAATTGGGTATTTATATCCGGTCGAACTTTTTAACATATTCAAAAATTATCCGGAAAGCCAAATAGACAAAGTTAAATAATCCGATCGATTCATCGAATCCCCAAAACAACCCCAGAAAATTCAACTCTTGAATAAATATTAAAAATTCCCAGAAAACTCAACACCTGAAAACATGAATTACTGTGCAAAAATTAAACAGTGATAACATATATTGGCCGCGGAACCGCCGCAGAAGCCAAGCTTCTGCCGCGGTTCCGCCGCACTGTAGCAGCTTCACTCAAAAAATTTGCATCGTAATTCATAGTTTTTCCTGCTGAATTTTTTAAGAATTTTTAATCTGGAAAAAACCCAGTTTTTAGAAAAAGTCCAGAGAGCACTTTGATGTTAGGGTTTCGGGTCGATCGGGTTTCAAACTTCATCTACGCGTCACCTAAGGCTCTAGCTAGTCTCTGATACCACTGTAGGGTTCCTAGGCACTCTCAAGAGGTCTCACAAGGCATCAACCATGCCAAATTCAAAAATTACGGTGCCGAGAAACCCTAATACGGATCGTTGGCTAGAAGTTTAGGCGAAAAAGAAACTAGTTAACAACTTAACTAAGAGTTAAACGGAAATACAACCTTTGTAGATCCGGTTCTCCACCTCCATAGCTCCGCAATGAAGTCTCCTCGCTGTCCAAATGGAAACCCGGGCTCTAGCATCGGCTTCATCGGAGAAATGGGCGGGCAAGGTCGTCGGCTTCGTGCCGAAGATGATCTACGTCGAGGCATCGCTAGATCAAGCTCCAACTTCACCAAGTCATGAAACTTGTGAAGAAAACACACTCTACTACTTGGCAAGAGGTAGAGGATGAAGAAATAGGAAGTGGGTTCACTTTAGAATTAGATTTCTCACCCTTTTTCATCAATCACCATTGATGAAGTCAAGCTTTCTTCAAGTAGAAGATGAAGAAGAAGAAGATGAATATTATGATAAGTATTATTCAAAAAGGAAAATAAATCAATACTTATCATAATGTAACCATGGTAAAGTGTAGAGAATAGACTAGGGTTAAGTGGAATGGTTAGGGTTAAGCATGAGACAAAATGGTCACTAAGTCAAAGCTTCATGAAGCTTCATAATACAAACAAAGTTAGCAACCATTTTCTCTTTATGCTTTCATTTTCCAAAATGAATAAATAAATGAATAAATGAATAAGAAAATAAAAACCCTAACCATTACACAACCATGGTTTAATCTTTACACAAACCCAAGTTAGCATGCATCATCAAACATGATACCGACTTGTGTACAAAAGTATATCACATATACAATGTGCACAATCCAAGTGAGAAAATACATTTAAAGTGAACCGATACTAGTTAATGCAAAGTAATATATCAAATATATAATTATACATTAAATCATTAAATCAACACTTGATTTAACGATCCGGTCATATCGCATATTACCGACTAGTATCCTATGTATCGGCTTATCGAATCAATACTTGATTCGATAACTAGGTTATATCGCATATAACCATTCGATGCATTTATCGCGAGAATAGAATATGGTATCACATACACGCATTATTCTCGGTCCCGCACATATCTCATATGCGCTCCTATTTCGTTTCGCTTGAGCCAGGAAACCTCTGTGCAGGACTCTAAAGACTCGTCAATACGCCGGCAGCAGGTGTTGATCATATCAAACACCCACAAGCCGCAAGCGGTCTGCTAAATGTAACGGCCACCCGGGTATTGAGCGATCAGAAGATCGACGAGCAAGCCCGCTCACACTCCTGTGAATCCAACCAGTAACACTTACCGTACAGTCCGGTCTGATCGTCTGATCTGTCGCATATCTCGCCTAGGGGTGGTAAACGTCAGACCCCAATAGCTCGATAAGTCGTGTCGATATGAGGTCTATAACAGTTCGAGAAACTACTGGTAACACTTACCAGTAAATCTCAGCAACCCTGGCCAGGGATTTCCGGTTATAGCCAATCGAACACAGCGCAACATCAACTCCCTATACCGGGAGAGACGAATCCCCTCCTATCGCTCATTGCCTCCATGTGACTCGGGACTGTACCCAAAAACCATCGTTTTGCACGCCCTCTTGGACGTGGTAAGGTGGAAATCAAAGCACAGTGGGAACCACACAAGACTCTATGACGATCTCGGGTCAACAGACTACTCTGTACCAGTGTCACCAGAGAACTGCCATCTGACGTAAGGTATAATACCATCTGGGAGTTCTCGGCGAGTCCGTCCAGTGTACCCAGTCTCCACTGAGCACACGTATATCATCTCTGATGTCAAACACCAATGGATATGGGATAATCCATCGCCCATCTGTATGGGTCGAGAAGGCATACGCTAGTCTACTCTGGTATATCGATGCCCCGTCTCGATATACCCACGACTAGGGATTTTGAAGGATGTACTTATGGACTACCATGTCCCTACTAGTATGATCCGCATCATAGTCTAGGTAGTCAAGTACACATCCTAAGGGCTTTACCAACATGTAACACAGAGACAATCAGTATACACGTTAAGGTAAAGAGCAACCAGATAGCATACTATCATGTCGAGCAAGAAAGTCCTCCCTATATATGTCCCAGCATCCACTACATTATACATCCTATGTACAGTAATGGCCTCTAGGGCATACATATAACTAACAGGTAGCGACCATATCACGCCATAATCAAGATAATAATACGGATGTATTGACCGAACCCGCTTGTTATACTGAGCTGGGGAATGTTGGTCCCGCTCCAACTTATAATTGTTATAAGACAGAGCAGGAAATTGGAGATTACCAGAATTCCCGTGCCGCCCAAACGAAGAGAGTGCATGCTGATACATCATCTTCGGGTGTGTTCATTACAGAGAACTGTTACTCAGTATCCTTTACGTCCTGGGTATGTGATACCGGATCAGGATCCCGCATATGTAATTTGTTGCATGGGCTACAGATAGGTAAAGAACTGAGAATGGGTGATAAGTTTCATGAGACAGAAAACGGGGCAAGTGTTGCAGCCAAGTCTGTTGGTCACTGTCACCCTGTATTACCAATACATTGATTCTGAACAAATGTTATTAGATACCGAACCTAATATACAAAATCATATCAGTCTCTTTATTAGTAAAGAAGGATATAATTTTGTATTGTTGGATATTGTTTTGAACATTTCCTATAATCAAAAGTTGATCGGTTCAGGCACGTTATCTAAAAGCATTGATGTTCTAAATCAAACTACAGTTCTTAGTATACAGAACACACACAAGAGGAAGAGTTCAGAATTGAACGATTCCTTCTTGAGGTATTGTAGACTAGGTCATATCAATGCGACCCGACTAGCTTAAGTTACATTGAAGATGCATATTTAAATCAGTTTGAATTTGCATCTTGTGAAACTTGCCAGTCATGTCACAGAGATAAGATGACCATAGCTCTGTTTATTGGAAACAGAGAAAGAGTTAGTAAACTCTTGGGATGATACATGTTGATGTATGTAAGGTCCCCTGTCTACATATGGCAGGACCGGTTCTTTGTACTTTATTACATTCTCTGATGATCTCTTTAGATTCAGACATATGTTCCTGTTGAAACACAAGTCCGAACCTTTTGAGATATTCACAAAATATAAGTTAGAAGTAGAGAACCAAAACGGGTATAAGTATTATGTCTTTTGATGTGATCAAGGAGGAGAATACTTGAGCAGGAAATTCCTGGACTATTCTAAAGGAGAATGAGATTCTCTCTCAGCATTACTCCTCCGTATACACCATAGCACGATGGTATATCGGGGTGGAACAATTGCACCCTATTCGATATGGTGCGCTCTAAGATGAGTAATACTGAGTTACCTGTTTCCTTTTTGGGAGTTATGCGCTTGAGAAGCTGCATACCTATTGAATAGGGTTCAAATCAAATCAGTTGCCTACCACTTCATATGTGATATGGAAAGGGAAGAGCCCATATCTTAAGTTAGTTAAGATTTGGGGTTGTCCGGCCTATGTCTAAAAGCAAAATCCGGACAAGCTCGAGGCAAGGTCTGTAATGTAGAACTGGAAAGGTTCCAGCTATATAAACTACAGCAGATGATTTGATAGAACCAAAAGATTCAATAGTTACCAACGAACCTCAGCCTCTCCGCCGATCTAGTAGGGTTCCTCACCCACTTAAGAGATACTTCGGTTTCTCTATAACAGTGGGAGCGAGGATTGCATCATGACATGATGGCCCAACTAGTTTCGAGCTGGCCATCAGGAGTGAGACTCTGTAAGAACGGCTGGATGCTTAGCGATCTGAGATGGAATCCATATACACCAACAAAGTATGGACTTTGGTTGCTATATCTAAAGGGTTAAATCCCCATCAGGAGCAAGTATATCTTGAGAAGATTACTTGGTGTACATGGAAAAGTTGAGACTTTCAAAGCTAGCCTTGTTAAAGGTTTGCATCATTGACCAGGTATGGATTATGCTGAAACCTTTTCTAAGGATCTATGCTTAAGTCCATCCAGATCCTACTTGCCACGGCTACATACCATGACTACGATATCTGGCGGTTGGGTGTCATGACTGCTTTTCTAAATACTGATTTAGAAGAGAACATCTATAAGTACACAGCCAGAGGGCTTCGTAAATAGTGGGAGCAGCGGAAACGTGTGCAAGTTGCGTTACAGATTAAAGCAGGCATCGCGGAGTTGATGTGTTAGTCAAAGAGTTTGACATCATCAAAATGGTAGATGAACCTTGTATAAACGAAAAGGTAGTAGGAAGTATGGTGGTGATCCTCGTAGAGTACGTGGATGACATACTCTTGATAGGGAAGGAGTTTCCTACGCAACGCTCGGTCAATCTCCGCTTATCACAATTATTCTCCATAAAGGATCAAAGTGATACCTCCTAAATCCTGGGTTTTTGATCTATGAGATAGATCTAAATGGATGTTAGGATTCTCACTAGATGTAGTGAGATGGTATCAATCGATGCTGGGGAGAATCACTGGAAGTGTTCCAGGGTGATAAGGACGACTGAATGTCAGTCACAGGCATTGTCTTTACCCTCAGTAAAGGGACGGTATGTTGGAAGAGTTCCAAGCTAGATACCGTGGCATACTAGACGATAAAGGCTGGATACATCGCTACTTAAGATGCTACCAAAGAGGATGTTTGGGTGTATATTGGTTAATGAGATGAACTACGTTCCTACCATTGTGAGACAATGGAGTTGTGGCTTATGCCAAGGAACGCCGTTCCCATCAGTGATCCAGACATATTCTAAGGCAGTGTCACTTGATCGTGGAGATGGTTGATCTCCAGGGGATCGAGGTTAGGAGAGCAGACTCAGAGGACAACACGGCGGATCCACTCACAAAGGCCTTTTCCGAGAAAGAGACTTTTAAGGGATGGTTGAGTATGAGATACTACAACCACTGCTACAGATGGCCCTAGTGCAAGTGGGAGATTGTTAGTTATATGTATGCCCTAGAGGCCATTGCTATACATAGGATGTATATTGTAGTGGATGCTGGGACATATATAGGGAGGACTTTCTTGCTCGACATGATAGTATGCTATCTGGTTACTCTTTACCTTAACGTGTATACTGATTGTCTCTCTGTTACATGTTGGTAAAGCCCTTAGAATGTGTACTTGACTACCTGGACTATGATGCGGATCATACTAGTGGGGACATGGTAGTCCATAAGTACATCCTTCAAGGTCCCTAGTCGTGGGTGTATGGAGACGAGGCATCGATATACCAGAGTAGACTAGCGTATACCTTCTCGACCCATACAGATGGGCGATCGATGATCCCATATCCATTGGTGTTTGACATCAAAGATGATATACTGGTGCTCAGTGGAGACTGGGTACACTGGACGGACTCGCCGAGAACTCCCAGATGGTAATATACCTTATGTCAGATGGCAGTTCTCTGGTGACACTGGTACAGGTTAGTCTGTAGACCTGAGATCGTCATAGAGACTTGTGTGATTCCCACTGTGCTTTGATTTCCACCATACCACGTCCAAGAGGGCATGCAAAACGGTGGCTTTTGGGTACAGTCCCGAATCACATGGAGGCAATGAGCGATAGGAGGGGATTCGTCTCTCCCGGTATAGGGAGTTGATGTTGCGCTGTGTTCGATTGGCTATAACCGAAAATCCCTGGCCAGGGTTGCTGAGATTTACTAGTAAGTGTTACCAGTAGTTTCTCGAACTGTTATAGACCTCATATCGACACGACTTATCGAGCTATTGGGGTCTGACGTTTACCACCCCTAGGCGAGATATGCGACATATCAGACGATCAGACCGGACTGTACGGTAAGTGTTACTGGTTGGATTCACAGGAGTGTGAGCGGGCTTGCTCGTCGATCTTCTGATCGCTCAATACCCGGGTGGCCGTTACATTTAGCAGACCGCTTGCGGCTTGTGGGTGTTTGATATCATCATCACCTGCTGCCGGCGTATTGACGAGTCTTTAGAGTCCTACACAGAGGTTTCCTGGCTCAAGCGAAACGAAATAGGAGCGCATATGAGATATGTGCGTGACCGAGAATGATACCAGTATGTGATACTGTATTCGATTCTCGCAATTTGTGACATTGATCTGTTATATGTGATATAGCCGGGTTATCGGATCAAGTGTTGATTCGATAAGTTGTTACTATTGATATTAGTCGGTTATATGTGATATGACCGGATCGTTAAATCAAGTATTGATTTAATGATTTAATGTATAATTATATATATTAGATATATTACTTTACATTGACTAATATTGTTCACTTTAGATGGATTTTCTCACTTGTTGTACACAAGTTGTATATGTGATATACTTTTGTGCACAAGATTGTATCAAGTTTGATGATACATGCAAATTTGAGTGTGTATGATTAAACCATGGTTATCTTAATGGTTAGGGTTTTGATTTACTTATCTATTTATTTTTATTAATTCATTTTAAGGCAAGAATAAAATGGTGGCTAGTTTTTGTTTCTTTCATGAAACTTCATGAAGCTTTGAAGCTGTGACCATTTTGTCTCTTAGCCTTAACCTAACCATTAAACCTAACCTTAGTTTATTCTCTACATCTAACTATGGTTGCTATATGATAAGATAATTCTTTTTATTCTTATCATAATTCTTTTCTTCTTCTTCTTCTTCTTCTTCTTCAACAATGAAGAAAAGCTTGCTACCATCAATGGCAACATGAGAAAAAGAGTGAGAAAACCAATTCTAAAGTGAACCCACTTCCTACTTCTTCATCCTCTACCACTTGCCAAGTAGTATAGGGTGTTTTCTTCACAAGTTTCATGACTTGGTGAAGTTGGAGCTTGATCTTGTGTTGCCTCGACGTAGATCATCTTCGGCATCGAAGTCGACGACCTAGCCCGATCATTTCTTCGATGAAACCACCGCAAGAGTCCGGGATCTGATGGGTACAGCGGAGGGACTTCATCACGGAGCTATGGAGGTGGAGGACCGAATCTACAAAGGTTGTATTTCCGTTCACTTAGCACTAAAGTAGTCTAGTAGCATTTCGTTTCGCCTAAACTCTAGTTAACGATCCGTATTAGGGTTTCTCGGCACCGGAATTTTTGAATTTGGCATGGTTGATGCCTTGTGAGACCTCATTAGCGTGCCTAGGAACCCTACACTTCTCATCCAAAAGAAATATCTCTCTCTCTCTCTCACACACTAAATATCTAGGATTAGGGTTAAGGATTAGATTAAAACAAAGGATTAGATTAAAGCAAGATTAGATTAGGCTAAGTTGTCATAGCCACTAACCTAGATTAGCACAAACAAACCCTCACATTAACGTGCACACGTGCATGCATGCCATAACAAATAATAATAAATTATTAATTAAATGTTATAAAATGTGAGGAACCTAAATTGGTAAACTTTTTACAGTAAACCCGCATTAACGTCTAAACTAACACTAACTGAAATCTAAGGCATTACAATGACGATCCAATATAACATATCACAGCAACACATAACATCACATGTCATCAACGTAAGTAAATATATGTATCCCAATTGTCGTTGACATATAGCAACAAAACCAGCGATACACCACCTATTACACTTACGGTCGCAGAAAAGAAAATATCAAACTACAACATTTGGAATCCATAAAAACCTTAGACATCATAAACCCAAAATATCACATACTTTGGATTTCATGCCTAACTATATGAATTCCACATATTGGATCGCATTCCACAAATAGCTAGACGATGTTAAACATTCCGATCGAATCAACAAACACCCAAAATTACCCAAAAAGCTCAACACGTGAGCGTAGTTTAAAAATACTCAGTACATCCCACAGCTCCTATGAACCAGCCGTAGAAGGGTCAACCAATACTTCACATGTGCACCGCTGAACTGCCACAAACCCTAGGGCTTAGTGGCGGTTCTGATGGTCACATAATCGAGTTAAGGTTTCGTTCTTCTATAGGGTCCACAGTATCGCTTGCATGATTTTCTGAAAGTTTTAAACTAAGGAAAAATCCAACACTTAGAAAATTTCCGGCCAGGGTTAAAGTGGGATTTGATATTCGTTCGAACTTTTTAACGCCGTCTAAAGTAACCCGAAAAACTGTTAGAATTACGACTACGAAACACTCCGAGTTGCCTTTGCAAAAAGATAGCATCACATGCAAATTTAGCAAAAACAAACAACACCTGAAACTCCAAAACCCAGAGACCAGAACACCAAAAAAATATGAACTCCAGAACACACTATAGGGCCGGCCAGGCCGGTTTTAAGGGCTTGGTTCTTGGGTCAAATCTGCCAAAATAAGCTTGCATTTCTTCAGTGTTCATGTTACATCATATATAACATTCTGCAGTTGTTTAAAAAAAATTTCGACGACTTTAAAAATCAACAGAAACTGGGTTTTTAGTTTGCAGTGCTTCGGAGTTGTTTCGGTTTCGTAATTCTATATAATCCGTCTAATTCTCTAGCTAGGCTCTGATACTACTGTATGGTTCCTAAGCACAACAAAAAGGTTTCGGGAGGCATCGTCCATGCCATTTTCAAATTTTTGTCATGCTAAAGAACTATAAACTAGGATGTTTAACTAGAGAATCATACGAAACATATTGTAAACTACTTTACAACTAAGTGAACTAGAAATACAACCTTTGTAGACTGGTCATTCACTTCAATAGCTCCTTATAGTAGTCCCTTTGCTCTAAGTTGTGATCTTCCGAACTCTAGCATGGCTTCACAAGGTGAAAGGAACGTGCTTGCGCGAAGTCTTCGAGGCCGAAGATGATCTACGTCGAGGAGACACTAACCAAAGCTACTACTTCACTAATGAGAGATTAGTGAAGATAACACCCTATACTAAAGTGCTAATCTAGTAGAGGATGATGAAATAGGATTTTTGCTCACTTTAGAATTGTTTTTCTCACTATTATTTCTCACTTGCTCGAAAGCTAGAGAGCTCTTGAGCTTGAAGAAGAAGATGAAGAGAGATAATGTTGTGAAAGTGAATGGAAACCATGGGTGAGAAAATATCTAATATTACCCATGTAGAGACATAACCATGAGTTTAGATAATGGTTGGGTTAACAAATATCTAGTGTAAGACAAAACTAGTGGACTAAGTCAATGGATCTCAAAGCTTCATGAAGCTTCATGCCATGTGACAAATTTCCAACTAATAATTGAATTACCATAAATAAATAAACCATACATTATCTTTATCATGGTGTAAGTCTCATACACCCATGTTGCATGTATCATCAACCATGACACATAAACAAAACACAATTAATATATATCACATATATATTAAGTGTGCACATGTGAGAAAAATAAATGCTTAAGTGGGCTAATTTTAGTTAATGTAAACTAGTATATCACATATACAATTATACACTAAATTATCAAATCAACACTTGATTTAATAATCCGGCTTTATCTCATATAACCGACTAATATTATATGTACCAACTTATCGAATCAACACTTGATTCGATAACCCTGCTATATCACATATAACCGACCGATACAAATATCGCGAGAATAGAATACGGTATCTCATACTCGTATCAATCTCGGTCCCGCACATATCACATTTGTGCTCCTACTTCGTTTTTCCGGAGCCAGTAAAACCTCTGTGTAGGACTCTAAAAACTCGTCAATACGCCGGCAGTAGGTGATGATCATATCAAGCACCCACAAACCGTCAGCGGTACTAGCTGGACATAACTGCTACCCGGGTATTGAGCGATCAGAAGATCAACAAGCAAGCCCGCTTTAGCTCCTGTAAAGCCTCTCAGTAACACTACCATACAGTCCGGTCTCTTCGTCTGAGATGTCGCATATCCAATCTAGGGGTGGTAAACGTCAGACCCCAATAACTCGATAAGTCATGCCGATACGAGGCTCATAACGGGTCGAGAAACTACTGATAACACTTACCGGTAAATCATTAAATCAGCCCTGACAGGGATTTCCAGTTATAGCCAATCGAGCACAGCACAACATCTACCCCCAATACCGGGAGAGACGAAATCCCCTCCTATCGCTCATTGCCTCTATATGACTTGGGACTGTACCCAAAAACCATGTTTTGCACCTCCTCTTGAATATGGTAAGGTGGAAATCAAAGCACAATGGGAATCACACAACTCTATGACGATCTCGGGTCTACAGATTAACCTATACCAGTGTCACCAGAGAACTGCTATCTGACATCAGGTATAATACCTCTAGGAGTTCTCGGCGAGTCTGTCCAGTGTACCCAGTCTCCACTGAGCACCCGTATACCATCTCTGATGTCAAACACCAATGGATATAGAATCATCCATCGCCCATCTCATGGGTCGAGAAGCGTATACGCTAGTCTTCTCTGGTATATCGATGCCCTATTTCGATACACCCACGACTAGGAACATTAAATGTTGAACTTATGGACTACCATGGCCCCACTAGTATGATCTGCATCATAATCCTGGTAGTCAAGAACACATCCTAAGGGCTTTACCAACATGTCACCATGAGACAGTATCAAGAGACATGTATACATGTTAAGATAAAGAGCAACCAGATAGCATACTATCATGTCCAGTAAGAAAGTCCTCTCTATATTTGTCCAAGCATTCACTATAATATACATCATATGTATAATAATGGCCTCTAGGGAATACATACAACTAACAGTAGGTAGCCGACTGAATGGGGAGGAGTCAATCCTATCATATAAACTTGCCCCCAAGGGCGCGACTCGCCGTGGTATATGCGCTGCCCTAAAATGTCCAAAGCCATCGGTAGCTGTACGGGTATTGATGCCATGGAGGGCTGAAGGCGACCCTCCGAGGTCCAGTTGACCTCTTCTGTAGCATAAGTCACTTGAGGTGAATCAGCGCAATGAATTCTTGAAATTGGCTCTGAAGACGTTGCACAAGAAAAACTGCGCGACCTCGGATAATCTGATTATACCACAACCCCCACAGGTGAAGAGATTTCTGCTCTGGTTCATGGTCTTTTATAAGCGCAAAGACTTCTCGATCCATGGGAGCGTCGGCAAAAGCGCTCTCTGAACGTACGAAAGGGAATGAAGAGTCAAAAGCCATAGCACCTGCACAAAAGAAGAAGATTCAGCTATCGACGTTATGTTCAAAACATTAACTCTCTTCGATACTTAAAAATTTTGTACTGCATGGCAGTGCAAAAGAAAGGGACAAAAGGGGCCCCACAAAATTAAGGTGACGCCCCATCATTTGTGTGACAATCACTCATTAGGAATAGAATCCTAAAAGGATTCTCATTTAATGAAAAATATCATTAGACTAAGGAGTTAAACTCCCTCGAGAGTTGTGCTCTGCAAACATATTTCATATCTGTCAGGAAAATTAAGAAGGGAATGAAATTCCCCAAGATTTCTTAGAGCCATGCTCTGTAAAACAATGGGGTAATATACCAGAACCCTCAAAAGCAAAGCTTTTTAACAGGGTAAAACCCCAAGATCTGCAAAAAGAATCCTAAAAACTCTTAGAGTTCTTTATGAAAGATGAGCAAAGCTCTGATTAACGGGTTAAGAAACCCTAAAACATGTTTTTAAGATCTATGATCTAAGAAGAGCAAAGCTCTATTAATGGGTTCAATCATAATCCTTACCAAGTTTTTGGCAAAGTTCTAACTCTAAAAGAGTTTCCTTGGACAGAGATCTAAGCTCTGGAAAGAGAATTATATTCTCAAAAAGGAGAAGTTTAGGGAAGATGAACAACAGTCATCTCAAGGGCCAAAGGCCCTACTTATAGGCATAGGGAGACGGTTCCACTTCCGAGAAGATCCAACGGTGGAAAAGATGCCACCGCTGCACTCACGTGTGAGCCACCTTAGCACAGCAGTGGGGGGCATTTGTTTCCCCAATAAAAGAAGAAAGCTCTGTTCAAAACTCTAGAGGCAACACCATACGTGTCTGCCACGAGGGTGCCAGCACCAGAGTTAAAAACTCTTAAAAGAGCAAAGCTCTGTTCAAAACTCAAGCGGCAGTGCCTTACGTGCCTGCCATGAGGGCGCCAGCGCCAGAGTTAAAAACTCTTATTAGTACCGCATATGCACAGCACGTGAGCGCCGACGCCTAGTAAAATTAAATTCTACTCTCTATTAAGAGCCGTTGGATCAAAAATCCAACGGAGATGATAAATCATCAGAATGTAAAATTAAATTATGTTGAGAAAATATTCCTCAAATCTTTCTAAACAAGAAAGAATGTCCTATGTAAAATAGAGTACCATTGGATTAAAAATCCAATGGTGATTATAGAATCACCGATCTACAGAATAAATTCTGTATGGGAAAATATTTCCCTAATCTTGTTTAAAACAAGAAAAATACCTTCTATAAAACAAAAGCCCTTGGATCAAAGATCCAATGATGGGCAAAATGTAGGGTTCCTAGGCACACCCATGAGGTCTCACAACAGATCAAACATGTCCAATTCAAAATTTATGTGTGCCGAAGAACCCTAAACTAGATCGTTACTAGAGGTATAGGCGATAACAAGCAACTAGTTAACAACTTAACTAAGAGTGAACGGAAAATACAACCTTTGTAGATCCGGTAGTCCACCTCCATAGCTCCGTGACGATGTCTCTTCGCTGCGATCATCGGATCCCGGACTCCGGCGATGGTTTCGTCGGAGAAATGATCGGGCTAAGTCGTTGACTTCGATGCCGAAGATGATCTACGTCGAGGCAACTCAAACTCGAGCTCCGCCTTCGCCAAGTCAAGAAACTTGTGAAGACAACACACTCTACTACATAGCAAGTAGTAGAGGATGAAGAAATAGGAAGTGGGTTGACTTTAGATTTGGATTTCTCACTCTTTTGATCATTTCACCATTGGAGGTAGCAAGGTTTCTTCTTCTTGATGAAGATGAAGAAGAAAAATAATATCATGAGAATGATCAATGAATAATAAAATCAATTGATCTTATCATAATGCAACCTTGGGTTAGATTTAACTCTTGTAGAGAGCAAACCCTAGTTTAGCTAATGGTTAGGTTTAAATATAAAACAAAATGGTTACTAATTCAAAGCTTCATGAAGCTTCCACAAAAGACAAAATTAGCAACCATTTCATTTTAGCCAAAAGAAATAAAGAAAATAAATAAAATGTATAAGTGAATAATTTAAAACCATAACCATTAACCTAAACATGGTTCAAATCAAATATACACCCAAGTTTGCATGTATCATCAAACATGATACAAACTAGTGCACAAAACTATATCATATATACAATGTGCACATCAAGTGAGAAAATCCATCTTAAGTGAACCAATACTAGTTAATGTAAAGTAATATATCAAATATATAATTATACATTAAATTATTAAATCGACACTTGATTTAATGATCCGGTCATATCGCATATAACCGACTAATATTAATAGTAACAAATTATCGAATCAACACTTGATCCGATAACCCGGCTATATCGCATATAACCAATCAATGTTACAAATCGCAAGAATCGAATCCAGTATCTTATACTGGTATTATTCTCGGTCCCGCACATATCTCATATGCGCTTCTATTTCGTTTTGCTTGAGCCAGGAAACCTCTGTGTAGGACTCTAAAGACTCGCCAATACGCCGGCAGCAGGTGATGATCATATCAAACACCCACAAGCCGCAAGCGGTCCGCTAAACGTAACGGCCACCCGGGTATTGAGCGATCAGAAGATCAACGAGCAAGCCCGCTCACACTCCTGTGAATCCAACCAGTAACACTTACCGTACAGTCCGGTCAGTTCATCTGATATGTCGCATATCAAGTCTAGGGGTGGTAAACGTCAGACCCCAATAACCGATAAGTCGTGCCGATGCGAGGTTCATAACGGGTCGAGAAACTACTGGTAACACTTACCAGCAAATCTCTGATCAGCCCTGGCCAGGGACTTCCCTGTTACGGCCAATCGAGCACAGCGCAACATCAACCCCCAATACCGGGAGAGACGAAACCCCTCCTATCGCTCATAGCCTCCATGTGACTCGGGACTGTACCCAAAAACCACCGTTTTGCACGCCCTCATGGATGTGGTAAGGTGGAGATCAAAGCACAGTGGGAATCACACAAGACTCTATGACGATCTCGGGTCTACAGACTAACCTGCACAAGTGTCACCTGAGAACTGCCATCTGACGTGAGGTATAATACCATCTGGGAGTTCTCGGCGAGTCCGTCCAGTGTACCCAGTCTCCACTGAGCACCCGTATACCATCTCTGAAGTCAAACATTAATGGATATGGGATCATCCATCGCCCATCTCATGGGTCGAGAAGCGTATACGCTAGTCTACACTGGTATATCGATGCCCCGTCTCGATACACCCACGACTAGGGACCTTGAAGGATGTACCTATGGACTACCATGTCCCCACTAGTATGATCTGCATCATAGTCCAGGTAGTCAAGTACACATCCTAAGGGCTTTACCAACATGTAACTATAAGACAGTTTAAAAAGACTAGTGAACATGTTAAGATAAAGAGCAACCAGATAGCATACTATCATATCGAGCAAGAAAGTCATCTCTATATATGTCCAAGCATCCAATATAATATACATCATCTGTACAATACTGGCCTCTAGGGCATACATACAACTAACAATCTCCTACTTGCACTAGGGCCAGCTGTTGTAGTATCGCATACCGAGCATCCCGAAGAGTCTCTCAAACTGTATCTGGGGAATGGCCTTCATGAGTGGATCCGCCGTGTTGTTCTTCGTGTCAACCCTCCTGACCTCGATCTCCCAGCGATCAACAATCTCCCGGATCAGGTGATACCGCCTCAGAATATGCCTGGATCGCTGATGGGACCTGGGTTCCTTGGCCAAAGCCACCGCTCCATTGTTATCGCAATACAAAGGTATTGGACGCTCAATGGATGGAACCACACCAAGTTCAGTAATGAACTTCTTGATCCAGACAGCCTCTTTGGCAGCATCATTGGCAGCAATGTATTCAGCCTCCTTCGTTGAGTCTGCCACGGTTTCCTGCTTGGAACTCTTCCAGCTAACCGCCCCTCCGTAAAGGGTAAAGACAAATCCCGACTGTGACTTAGAGTCGTCCTTATCACTCTGGAAGCTTGAATCGGTAAAGGACTCCACTTGGAGTTCTCCGTTACCATACACCAAGAGCATCTCTTTAGTCCTTCGCAAGTACTTGAGTATGCTCTTCACTGCTGTCCAGTGACTCTCTCTAGGATCAGCTTGATACCTGCTCACTACACTTAGTGAGTATGCAACATCGGGTCTGGTACATAGCATCGCGTACATGATAGAGCCTACAGCCGAAGTATAGGGTATCCCTTGCATGCGAGCTCTCTCCAAATCAGTCTTGGGAGACATCCCTTTGGAGAGAGTGACTCCAGAGATCGTGGGTAAGTTCCTACGCTTGGATTCTTCCATACTAAACCTCTTTAGTATGGTGTCAATGTACCTAGATTGGGACAATCCCAATATCCGTTTGGATCTATCTCTATAGATCCTGATTCCCAATATGCAGGAGGCATCACCAAGATCTTTCATTGAGAATCTTTGTGATAAGAAGAGCTTGACTGATTGCAGCATAGGAATATCATTTCCTATCAAGAGTATGTCGTCCACGTACAATATGAGGAAGACAACCTTACTCTCTGCCACCTTCTTGTAAATACAAGGTTCATCTGGGTTTTTGACGAAATCAAACTCTTTGATAACGACGTCAAAGCAGATGTTCCAACTCCGCGATGCTTGCTTTAATCCATAAATGGATTTAAGCAGCTTGCACACCTTCCCGCTGCTCCCACTGTCTACGAAGCCCTCTGGCTGAGTCATGTACACGCACTCTTCTAAATCACCGTTTAGAAAGGCGGTCTTAACATCCATTTGCCAGATTTCGTAGTCATGATATGCAGCGATGGCAAGCATGATCCGGATGGATTTAAGCATAGCCACTGGAGAAAAGGTTTCGTCATAGTCCACACCTGGTATTTGACGAAAACCTTTTGCACAAGTCTAGCTTTGAAAGTCTCTACTTTCCCATCTACACCAAGTTTTTTCTTGAAGATCCACTTGCTCCCAATGGGTTTTACCCCTTCAGGAGCAACTTCCAAAGTCCATACTTTGTTGGTGTACATGGATTCCATCTCGGACCGCATAGCATCCAGCCATTTCACTGAGTCCCTACTCGTGATGGCCTGCTCGAAGCTAGTTGGATCATCATCCTCCATGATGCAATCCTCGCTCCCACCATCCATGAGAAAACCGTAGTATCTCTCAGGTGGGCGAGGAACCCTACTAGATCGGCGGAGTGGCTGGGGTTCATTTGGAACTATTGAATCCTCTGGTTCCACCAGATCTTCTGTTGTAGCTTCTATAGCTGGAACCTCTTCCAGTTCTACCTCATGACCACTAATCTCTTTTTCAAGAAATACCTTTTCTAAAAAGGTGGCATGCCGAGAAACAAACACTTTTTGTTCCTCAGGGTGGTAGAAGATATACCCTTGTGAATTCTTGGGATATCCTATAAATTTGCATAGAACAGACCGTGCCTCGAGTTTGTCCGGATTTTGTCGTTTGACATAGGCTGGACAACCCCATATCTTAACATAGTTAAGACATGGTCTCTTCCCTTTCCATATCTCATATGGAGTGGTAGGCACAGATTTGGTGGGGACCATATTTAATAGATGTATGGCTGTTTCAAGCGCATACCCCCAGAAGGAAATAGGTAACTCAGCTGTGCTCATCATAGAGCGCACCATATCTAATAGGGTGCGGTTTCTCCGTTCTGATACACCGTTGTGCTGTGGTGTATATGGAGGAGTCAGCTGAGAGAGAATCCCATTCTCTTTTAGGAAGTCCAGGAATTCACTGCTCAAGTATTCACCTCCTCGATCAGATCGAAGGATTTTAATACTTTTTCCGGTTTGGTTCTCGACTTCTTGTTTATATTCTCTAAATTTCTCAAAAGCTTCAGACTTGTGTCTTATCAAATACACATGTCCGTATCTTGAGAGATCGTCAGTGAATGTAATGAAGTACGAAGAACCATCCCTGGCATGTGTAGACATGGGACCACATACATCACTATGTATTAGTCCCAAGAGTTCGGTAACTCTTTGTCCATGTCCCGTAAACGGAGTTTTGGTCATTTTGCCTTTGAGACATGACTGGCAAGTGTCATAAGATGAAAATTCGAATGGTTTCAAATATCCATCCTTATGCAGCTCAGCTAGTCGTGTCGCATTGATGTGACCCAGTCTACAATGCCACAAGAAGGATTCATTCAGTTCAGAACTCTTCCTTTTATGTGTATTTGTTATACTTAGAACTGTTGATTGATTTAGAACATAAATGCCATTGCACAACGTACCTGATCCAACCAACTTTTGGTTACGGAAAATGTTCATAACATTATCCTGTAACACAAAATTATATCCCTCTTTACTCAATAAAGAAACCGATATAATGTTGCATATCAGGTTCGGCATGTAATAGCATTCGTTCAGAACCAATGTATTACCAGTTGGTAATGCAAGGTGATATTCCCCGACAGTCTTAGCTGCAACAATTGCACCATTTCCAACTCTTATGTCTTTATCACGTTCTCCAAGTTCTCTACCTTTCCTAAGCCCATGTAACTGATTACATATATGGGATCCTGACCCGGTATCTAATACCCAGGACGTAGGGCAAATGGAGAAACAGTTCTCTGTAACGAACACACCCGAAGAAAATGCATCATCATGTACTTTCTTCATTCGGGTGGTATGAGAATCCTGGTATTCCCCTATGTCCTGTTCATTCCTATAACTCTTATAAGAAAGAACGGAACCAACGTTCCCCAGCACAGTATAACATGCGGGTTCAGTCAATACATCCATATTATTATCTTGATTAGGGCATGACATGGTCGCTACCTGGAGAGAGAGAGAAGAAAACACTTTTAGCGTATGCTCTTGCAAGATCAGATTGGTTATTATCTTATCTAATCAGGATGGCTCCCACTGGTTTTTATCAAATCTTCCTTCAAACCCTAAAAGGAAAGACTAGCTGGGATTAATTATACCCTACAACTTCGTCGATCTTTCAGCCAGGCCAGTGTCGGTACTTTGAGGGAGGTTCCCCGTGCTTTCGCACGGACCTAATTAAAGTAAACCTCGTTTTTCCATAGGCGTAATCCCGTTGACACCTTTCTAGACACCTACTTGATCGGCTAATTGTAATGTGTAAAACTCTTCCAGGAGTAACTCTTACTTGCAGTGGGTATCGGGATCCAACTATCTCATAGAAGGTATGCAATCTCATTGCAAATTTCAACACTTGAAATTCCCGATAATGCTTTTGCCCCTAGCGTGCTATGACCTTGACGAAAGCCAACAAACCACAGCCCACTAGTCAAGTTCAACCCGTACATTTCTTGACTGAATTAAACCCACCCGCACGACCCTTGACGAAAGCCAACAAAGCCGTACGACTACCCTAATCCAGTCGCATCATATGCAGCAGATAAGCAGCACATAGATACCACACACTACACCTTGACGAAAGCCAACAAATGTAGCACGAATACTATATGCAACTTATCTGAAATGACGGAGGGCTACGACAGGTTTTTCTGAAAAACCTATTGCGTAATGAACTTGATATCGTTGTAGAATCAAATGAAGTTTTGAAATGGAGTGATTTTGAGGATTTTCTATTTTTGCTAAAGGGGTCACTCCCGGTGAAGGGATCGTCGGCCCTTTCCTCGTCGAATGAGGTGCGGGATATATCATATATATCACTGTGCAAAGCAGAAACTATAGAAGCAATCAAAAGTCAAACCGAGTGTGTAGCATCTGCCAGTTATTGCTAAAGGGGTCACTCCCGGTGAAAGGATCTCGGCCCTTTCCTCATCGAATAAGGTGCAGGGTATATCATATATACCGCTATGCAAAGCAAAACTGTAGCTACCCTTTTTATTTAAAATTTGATTCTACAACATCTTTTAGGTTTCTTTTCTTTCATTAATCACATTAATGAAGTCCCATCATTTAAGTCACCTAAACATCACAGATAAATACGACGTACACTTATGCCATCCGCATTCGCCTCGATGTCCCCTCATGCACCGTTAGGTTAGGTAACTAACGATAGAGCAGGGCAGGGCTAGTGTGGGTGCAAAACATAAGCAACGTCTATATAATATATCATATATACTATATACTGTACCCATCAGAACATATCAAATGATCACATCACAGATATCGCAGCAGAAAATATCATATGAAATATTGGATATACTAGGACGTCCGTGTTTTTAATACGAGCCAGTATAAAACACGGATTCCACGGTCGTGATGAATAGCCAATCCCACACCCCCAGACCCCTACGAGAGCGGCAAGCAACCCTACCAATTCTAGGGTTAGGAGACCCGGACTCGACTCCTCGAGATGGTCTCCCACTGGACCCTAGAACCCGGTTACTTGTGCTCCCCTCCTTGGGTCTATCCTATTGCGGAAAATTAAATAATATACATCAACGGTGACATCTTCCGCAACCTGGAAGTGCCCCAATAAAAGAATATTACATACAAGTTTTTACATGAATGAAAATGAAAAACACTCATCTCACATAAAAAACCCCGGCTATTCGAACACGACGATCCAATATAACATATCCAGCAACACATAACATCACATGTTATAAACGTAAGTAAGTATGCATACACCGATTGTCGTCGACGTATAGCAACGAAAATCGGCAATACCACTACATACTACACTTACGGTCACAGAAAAGAAAGTGTAAAACTACAACAGTTGGAATCCGCAACCTCATTAGACATCGCATGCCTAATCTAATGAAATACTTAGACATCACATGCCTAACTATTATAAACCCCGCATTTTAGTCTCATTATCGAAAACTCTTTTCAATATCAAGTGAGACTAAAGTGCTAGATTTATAACATTCATTCAGTTAACTCATAACTGTTTGTGAATTCCAACTATTGTATCCCATTCCGGATAAATAGAAAATATTAAACTTTCCGATCGAACAATCGAACACCCAAGTTTTCCCGAAACCATTCAACACATGAAATAAGTTCAAAGACATTCACTTCATGCCTCAGTACCAACGGTCCAGCCGTAGAAGGGTCAAGCCAACGCCTCACATGTGGCACGCCGTACTGTCCCAAACCCTAAGGTTCAAAGGGCAGTTCAAGACGGTCACATAATCGAGTTAAGGTTTGTTGTCTTCTAGAGGGACCATCGCGTTACTTGCACTACTTAGAACGTCATTAAACTACGGAAAGATCCAACACCTGGAAATTTCCCAACGGGGGAAAAATTGGGTATTTATATCCGGTCGAACCTTTTAACATATTCAAAAATATCCAGAAAAACACATAGACAAAGTTTGACAATCCGATCGAATCTACGAATTCCCAATACAACCCAGAAAACTCAACTCTTGAGTAGGAATTATAAATTCCCAGAAAATACAGTACTAAAAATTAGGAATTACTGTGCAAATTTCAAGTGCAGAAGAGACAAAATGGCCGCGGAACCGCCGCACAAGCCATGCTTGTGCCGCGGTTCCGCCGCGCTTTGGTGGAATCAGGCGCACGTGCTTCACAGTAATTCATAAAAAAGCCTGCTTATTTTTCTGCATATTTTTAATTCACAAAATTCAACAGTTTTGAAAAATGTACAGAGAGCGATTTGATTGGGGTTTCGGGGTTCGATCGGATCTCTAACTTCGTCTACCCATCGCCTAAGGCTCTAGCTAGGCTCTGATACCACTGTAGGGTTCCTAGGCACACCCATGAGGTCTCACAATAGATCAAACATGTCCAATTCAAAATTTATGTGTGCCGAAGAACCCTAAACTAGATCGTTACTAGAGGTATAGGCGATAACAAGCAACTAGTTAACAACTTAACTAAGAGTGAACGGAAAATACAACCTTTGTAGATCCGGTAGTCCACCTCCATAGCTCCGTGACGATGTCTCTTCGCTGCGATCATCGGATCCCGGACTCCGGCGATGGTTTCGTCGGAGAAAAGATCGGGCTAGGTCGTTGACTTCGATGCCGAAGATGATCTACGTCGAGGCAACTCAAACTCGAGCTCCGCCTTCGCCAAGTCAAGAAACTTGTGAAGACAACACAATCTACTACATAGCAAGTAGTAGAGGATGAAGAAATAGGAAGTGGGTTGACTTTAGATTTGGATTTCTCACTCTTTTGATCATTTCACCATTGGAGGTATCAAGGTTTCTTCTTCTTGATGAAGATGAAGAAGAAAAATAATATCATGAGAATGATCAATGAATAATAAAATCAATTGATCTTATCATAATGCAACCTTGGGTTAGATTTAACTCTTGTAGAGAGCAAACCCTAGTTTAGCTAATGCTTAGGTTTAAATATAAAACAAAAATGGTTACTAATTCAAAGCTTCATGAAGCTTCCACAAAAGACAAAATTAGCAACCATTTCATTTTAGCCAATAGAAATAAAGAAAATAAATAAAATGAATAAGTGAATAATTTAAAACCATAACCATTAACCTAAAAATAGTTCAAATCAAACATACACCCAAGTTTGCATGTGTCATCAAACATGATACAAACTAGTGCACAAAACTATATCATATATACAAAGTGCACATCAAGTGAGAAAATCCATCTTAAGTGAACCAATACTAGTTAATGTAAAGTAATATATTAAATATATAATTATACATTAAATCATTAAATCGACACTTGATTTAATGATCCGGTCATATCGCATATAACCGACTAATATTAATAGTAACAAATTATCGAATCAACACTTGATCCGATTACCCGGCTATATCGCATATAACCGATCAATGTTACAAATCGCAAGAATCGAATCCAGTATCTTATACTGGTATTATTATCGGTCCCGCGCATATCTCATATGCGCTTCTATTTCGTTTTGCTTGAGTCAGGAAACCTCTGTGTAGGACTCTAAAGACTCGCCAATACGCCGGCAGCAAGTGATGATCATATCAAACACCCACAAGCCGCAAGCGGTCCGCTAAACGTAACGGCCACCCGGGTATTGAGCGATCAGAAGATCAACGAGCAAGCCCGCTCACACTCCTGTGAATCCAACCAGTAACACTTACCATACAGTCCGGTCAGTTCATCTGATATGTCGCATATCAAGTCTAGGGGTGGTAAACGTCAGACCCCAATAACCGATAAGTCATGCCGATGCGAGGCTCATAACGAGTCGAGAAACTACTGGTAACACTTCCCAGCAAATCTCTGATCAGCCCTGGCCAGGGACTTCCCTGTTACGGCCAATCGAGCACAGCGCAACATCAACCCCCAATACCGGGAGAGACAAAACCCCTCCTATCGCTCATTGCCTCCATGTGACCCGGGACTGTACCCAAAAACCACCGTTTTGCACGCCCTCATGGACGTGGTAAGGTGGAGATCAAAGCACAGTGGGAATCACACAAGACTCTATGACGATCTCGGGTCTACAGACTAACCTGCACAAGTGTCACCTGAGAACTGCCATCTGACGTGAGGTATAATACCATCTGGGAGTTCTCGACGAGTCCGTCCAGTGTACCCAGTCTCCACTGAGCACCCGTATACCATCTCTGAAGTCAAACATCAATGGATATGGGATCATCCATCGCCTATCTCATGGGTCGAGAAGCGTATACGCTAGTCTACACTGGTATATCGATGCCCCGTCTCGATACACCCACGACTAGGGACCTTGAAGGATGTACTTATGGACTACCATGTCCCCACTAGTATGATCTGCATCATAGTCCAGGTAGTCAAGTACACATCCTAAGGGCTTTACCAACATGTAACTATAAGACAGTTTAAAAAGACTAGTGTACATGTTAAGATAAAGAGCAACCAGATAGCATACTATCATATCGAGCAAGAAAGTCATCTCTATATATGTCCAAGCATCCAATATAATATACATCATCTGTACAATACTGGCCTCTAGGGCATACATACAACTAACACAAAATCCCAAATCAATTAGAATCTCTCAATGAGAGATTTCTTCAACTAATCAACAGACTTGCATCTAGGACCCAAGACTTCAAGTCTAACACGGAGGAACCCCCCTCCTATAAGCTTTAAAAAAAAGCATAAAGCTTCAAAAAGGAAGAAAGAAGAAGATCTCCCTTCTCAAAAAAATCTAGGTAAATAAAAAAAAGAGAGATCAAAACATCACGTTTACCTATTGAAGGGTTTAACCCTTTTAAAAAGAATAACATAGTTCTTTCTCTGGATCTAAGATCCACAAGACAAGTCTCCCATAAGTTGGGAATTTAATTCTCGTCGGGACGAACTTGTTCTTAGAGATCAAAGATTCAGAAAAGAACAAGGAGATTGAACTCCTCGGAACAAAATATAGAAGGAAAAAAACCCAGCGCCTCACGTGCCCCTCACATGGGCGCTACAACATAAAGAGTGCTTACCACTCAGTGGCTGGCACTCAGCGCCCAGTGCCTCACGTTCCCCTCACGTGGGCGCTACAAGTTAAGGAGTGCTTAGCACTCAGTGGCTGGCGCTCAGCGCCCAGTGTCCCATGTGGGCGCCACAGAACATAAAAGTGCTTGGCACTCATCATTCAGCGCCTAGCGCCCAACGCCTCACGTGCTTCGCACGTGGGCGCCATAGAGAGTGCTCAGCACTCCATATAGAGACAAAAGAAAATAAAGTAAATTGTGAGCATCAGAACTCATATAAGTGCTCAGCACTTTTTGCAAGAAAAGAGGACTGAGCCCAAACCAGTGCTTAGCACTTCTTTCAAATAAAATTAGGCTAAGCCTAAGTTGGCTAGGTCCCTAATTCAGATCAACGGAGCCCATAGGTTCATTGCTTCCCAAACATGACTCATGACATCCAAAATGATGTTCATCCCACATTTCCTAAGTTAATCTTAGTCCCCCAAAAATGGCTAATGATTCTTAGATGGTCCACCATGATCTCTTCCCTCAGACACGGGAATTGGTTCAAGGGTACATCTCTCCATACCTCTGATGCATGTCGTTGTAATTCCTTAACGTCTTCAGAGATGTAGCGGGTCCCGACAACCAACTGCTTTTGGGTGCACTTCCCAAGCTGACGTGCACACCTTAAACCAAACCACACCCTAAATGGGTGTATCCCACATCATCGTCGTACATCCCGTCACGTAACAAATACACGGGGAAGAAATTGTGATCTACGGACCGTAACGTCCTCAAACTACTACGGACCGTAACGTCCTCAAACTAAACCCTCACCTCAAAATGGTGATCTACGGACTGTAACGTCCTCAAACTACTTCGGGACCGAAACGTCCTTAAACTAAACCCTCACCTCAAAAATGGTGATTTATGGACCGTAACGTCCTTAAACTAACAACGGACCGTAACGTCCTTAAACTAAAACAATAGAACCCAAATGCTTTTTGTTGGATCTGAATGATCCTAAAACCCAGTTAAGTAGATCTTAGTTTGAAATTGGACTAACATATCCTTAACAAAAATTTAAGTTGATCTTAATCTCAAATGAGATTAATGATCCTTAAATCAACCCAAACCCAAATCTAAGATATACGGATTTGGACTAATCCATGCCCTACGGGCGACAACATAAATTAGTCTCCATATACAATCCACGGGCAACCAAAAATAAAACACACACGACCCAAAGTGAACTTCTAGAGCAGGAGAAAGTGGTTATCACGATGCGGTAACGTAATTAACTGCAGGGGCTTGCACCTGCAGGGAAGAGCGTCCCCACAATCAAAAACCCCTCACAACGAGGGGGAATCCGACGAAGTCTTCTACATCGGCCGCATCCGTCCAAACCTTCGATACACGGTACCATAAATCAACTTGGCATCTTCGGAGAGGTGAACAGATAAACCCAAATAGCTTCTTCCCCCAAATTCAGGAAAGACGTTCCATCCCGGTTTCGTCTCTGTTTTCGGCGGTAAACAACTGTCATAAGAAGGGCAATTGGAAGAAAGATTACAGGGCCTGGAAAGTCCATAACTAGGGTGCGAAGTAGGTTGTGGCTTTAGCTTCAGGTGTGTTTGTAATTGAAAACTGTCTGTCAATCATCTCTACTTCCTGGGTATTGGATACCGGATCAAGATCTGATATCTGTAATTCTTTGCAGGCACTGAGAAGCCGTAGAGTTTTGAAGGCGGGTGATATGACCCTCAGGGTTGCTAATGGAGCGAGCATAGATGCTGTGTCCGTAGGGGAATATCACTTAGGATTAATAAGTGGACATATTTTGGTTTTGCGCAACTGTTTTTGTGTACCTAGTTTAACTTGTAATATCATTTCTGTATCTTTGTTATCAAAAGAAGGTTATGATTTTACATTTGTAAGCGATGTCGTAAACATCCACCTTAATCATGGTTTGATTGGGTCAGGTACACTAAACAACGGTATATACGTATTAAACCAATTATAAGTTTTCAATGTCCAGAACACACATAAAAGAAGGTCTCCAGAATTAAATAAAGGTTTTTATGGCATTGTAGACTGGGTCACATCAACGAAACACGGTTGACCAAGTTACATAAAGAAGGATATTTGGATCCGTTAGAATATCAATCCTATGCAACTTGTCAGTTATGTCTCAAAGGAAAGATGACAAACCCATTCACTGGACATAGAGTAATAGCGAGCAAGCTTTTGGGACTCATACACAGTGATGTGTGTGGTCCGATGTCTACACATGCAAGAGGTGGTTATTCCTATTTCATTACTTTTGCGGATGATTTCTCTAGGTATAGACATGTCTTCTTAATGAAATATAAATTCGAGGCCTTTTAGAATATAAGAATTAAGTGGAAAAACAAACCGGCAAAAGTATCAAGACACTGAGATCTGATCGAGGTGGTGAATACTTGAGTGCCAAGTTCCTGGATTACCTAAAAGAGAATGGAATTCTCTCTCAGCTTACTCCTCCATACACGCCACAACATAACGGTGTGTCGGAGAGACGGAACCGAACCCTATTGGATATGGTACGTTCAATGATGAGTAACGCTGAGTTACCACGATCATTCTGGGGTTATGCACTAGAATCAGCTGCATATCTTTTGAACAAGGTTCCTACCAAGATTGTGCCAACCACACCATATTAGATGTGGAGTAGGAAGAAAACATGTCTTCAGTATCTGAAGATATGGGGATTTCCAGCTTTTGTCAAAACGCAGCATGCGGACAAGCTCGAGGCATGCTTAGTACTGTGTAAGTTTGTGGGGTACTTAAAGAACTTCATGGGGTATCTTTTCTATTACACAGAAGAACAAAGGTTTTTGTTTCTCATCATGCTCACTTTTTGGAAAATTAACTTTTAGAAAAGGAAACTAGTGGGAGCGCAATAGAACTGGAAGAAATTCCAGAACCACAAGCTATAACTGAAAGCATGGTGGAACCAGAAGTTTCAAAAGAACAGGACATTCCCGCGCCACTCCGCAAGAGTAGTAGGTTGTCTCATCCACCCGAGAGATACTACGGTTTTCTCATAGACGGGGATAGATAAGATTGCATCATTGATAATGATGAGCCAACTAACTTCCAACAAGCCATTCAGAGCGCAGACCCGGTAAAATGGCTGGATGCAATGCGGGCCGAGATGGAGTCCATGTACACCAACAAAGTATGGACTTTGGACATTGCTCCAGAAGGGGTAAAACCCGTAGGCTACAAATGAATCTTCAGAAAGAAGATTGGTGTAGATGGACAGATTGAAACCTATAAGGC
This sequence comes from Agapanthus africanus, assembly GCA_030015575.1. Lineage (NCBI taxonomy): Eukaryota > Viridiplantae > Streptophyta > Magnoliopsida > Asparagales > Amaryllidaceae > Agapanthus > Agapanthus africanus. Next base: position 65,384,128 of record JASDDO010000029.1, read on the forward strand.
TAGACTTGTTGCAAAAGGATTTCGTCAAAGACCTGGTTTGGACTATGATGAAACCTTTTCTCCAGTGGCTATGCTCTAATCCATTCGGATCCTTCTGGCCATTGCTGCCTTCCACGATTATGAGATTTCGCAAATGGATGTAAAGACCGCTTTTCTAAATAGAAATTTGGAAAAGTGGGTCTTTATGGACCAGCCAGAGGGTTTCATTCAGAGTGGGAGCAGCGGGAAAGTGTGCAAGTTGCTTAAATCCATTTATGGATTAAAGCAGGCATCGCGGAGTTCGAACATCTGTTTTGATAAGACGGCCAAAGAATTTGACTTTATCAAAAATCCAGATGAACCATGCATCTATAGTAAGATTGTAGCGAGAACTGTAGTATTCCTCGTCTTGTACGTGGATGGCATTCTCTTGATAGGAAATGACATTCCTATGCTTCAATCTGTCAAAGGATTCTTATCACAAAGGTTCTCCATGAAAGACCTGGGTGATGCCTCTTACATTCTGGGGATCCAGATCTATCGTGATAGATCTAAGAGGATGTTGGGACTTTTACAGTCCAGGTACATCGACACCATACTGAAAAGATTCAATATGGAAGATTCAAAGCGCGGTAATCTACCGACTTGTCACGGAATCACCCTCTCCAAAGAGATATCTCCCAAGACTAATTTGGAAAGGGATCGCATATCAACTATACCCTACGCTTCTACGGTAGGCTCTATAATGTATGTGATGTTGTGTATCAGACTAGATATTGCTTACGCACTAAGCGTGGTAAGCCGGTATCAGTCAAACCCTAGGGAGAAGCACTGGATAGCAGTAAAGAACATTCTCAAGTACCTGAGAAGGGCTAAGGGGATGTTCTTGGTGTACGGCGGAAAAGACCTCCAGATCGAGGCCTTTGCTGACTCCAGCTTCCAGAGTGACAAGGATGACTCCAAGTCCATGTCGGTTTATGTCTTTACCCTCAATAGAGAGGCGGTCTGTTGGAAGAGCTCCAAGGATGACACCGTTGCTGACTCGACGATGGAAGCGGAGTATATCGCCGCATATAATGCCATAAAAGAAGCAGTCTGGATGAAGAAGTTCTTAACAGAACTTCAGGTGGTTCCGTCCATTATTGATCCAATGCCTCTGTCTTGTGACAACAACGGGGCTATAGCTTTAGCGAAGGAACCCAGGTCCCATCAGAAGTCCAGACATATCTTGAGGCGGTATCACCTGATCAGGGAGATCATGGATCGCCGGAAGATCGAGGTGCGGAGAGTTGCTACGGAGAACAATACTGCAAATCCATTCACAAAGGCCATCCCTCAGACGCAGTTCGAAAGGCTATTCGAGATGATAGGTCTGTGATACGCCAACACATAGCCTTAGTGCAAGTGGGAGATTGTTAGTGTTATATGTCCTAGAGGCCATTATTGTATAGTACTAGTTTGTATATTATATTTTGGAAGCTTGGGATATACACAGATTTTATGACAGTCTTGCTCAATATGGTAGTATGCTACTTGGTGTGTTTCTATCTTAATATGTGTATATGTTTCTTTTAACGTATCGCTAATACATATTGGTAGAGCCCTTAGGATCTTTGCTTGATTACCAGCGTTGTGATGGCAGTCACACTAGTGAGGACTGGGAAATCTATAAGCACATCCTTATACATGTCCCTAGTCATAGGATTATCGAGACAGGGTATTGATACTCTAGAATAGACTAGTGTATACGCTTCTCATCCCAGCAGGGGAGATGGTCTGTCCCAGAGCCATTAGTATGTCGTACTGGAGATAGTATGCAGGTGCTCATTGGGTTATGAGTTACACTGGATGGACTCGTGAGGAACTGCTGATTGGTACTATACCTATCGAAAGGTAACAGTTCCCAGGTGACATGTGAAGGGTTACCTATGACGACAGCAAGGTTTCGGGAGGTATCGTCCATGCCAAATTAAAATTTTGCTGTTTTAGCTAACCCTAAACTAGATCGTTAACTAGAAATAATGCGGGATCTAAAGCAAACAACTTTGCAATATGTAGTGATCAAGGAATACAACCTTTGTAGACCGGTCCTTCACTTCAAATAGCTCCGTGTAATATTCCCCTCCGCTGCGATCTCAAAACCCGAACTCTAAAGAGGCTCCGTTGAAGATACGAACATGCTTGCTTCAAAGACTTCGAGGCCGAAGATGATCTATGTCGGGGAGACACTAACTCAAGCTATTCCTTCACTAGGTCAAGAACTTTGTAAAGAGAACACCCTATACTACATGGAAAGTAGTAGAGGATGATGAAGTAGGAAGTGGGCTCACATTAGAATTGATTTTCTCACACTTTTTCTCATAGCACCATTAGAGCTTGATGAAGAAGAAGAAGAAGAAAGAATAATTCATCATATGAATTAATTCCCTCAATAATGTAACCATGGGTAAGTTAAGCTATCATGCTTAACTCATGTAGAGAATTGACCAAGGTATGAGGTTAAGGGTTGGGTTAAAGAATATCAAGAGAAATAACAAAATAGTGGACTTTGTCAAAGCTTCTCCAAACTTCTTCAAGCTTCATAACTTTGACCAAGTTTAACTCTTTTGTTAAATCTTAAGACATAAACAAAACCCTAATCTTAACCCTAATCATGGTATAAGTCTCATACACCCATCTTGTATGTATCATCAAGCATGATACAAACATGAAAACTTGCATATATCACATATAAACAATGTGCACAATCTAGTGAGAAAATAATTCTTAAGTGAGCAAATACTAGTTAATGTAATGTAATATATCAAATATATAATTATACATTAAATTATTAATCAACTCTTGATTTAATAATCCGGCTATAACCGACTAATATTATGTGTAACAACTTATCGAATCAACGCTTGATCCGATAACCCGGCTATATCGCATACAACCGATCAATGTTATGAATCGAGAGAATAGAATACAGTATCACATATTGTATTAATCTCGGTCCCGCACATATCACATATGTGCTCCAACTCCGTTTCGCTCGAGCCAGGAAACCCCTGTGTAGGACTCTAAAGACTCGTCAATACGCCGGCAGTAGGTGATAATCAAATCAAACATCCACAAGCCGCAAGCGGTCTGCTAAACATAACGGCCACCCGGGTATTGAGCGATCAGAAGATCAACAAGCAAGCCTGCTCACACTCCTGCGAATCCAATTAGTAACACTACCGTACAGTCCGGTCTCTTCGTCTGATATGTCGCATATCTCTTCTAGGGTGGTAAACATCAGACCCCAGTAACTCGATAAGTCGTGTCGATATGAGGCTCATAACGGGTCGAGAAACTACTGATAACACTTACCAGTATATCTCTGAAGCTACCTTGGCCAAGGACTTCCTGTTATAGCCAATCGAGTACAGCGCAACATCAACTCCCTATACCGGGAGAGACGAAACCCCTCCTATCGCTCATTGCCTTCATGTGACTCGGGACTGTACCCAAAAGCCACCATTTTGCACATTCTCTTGAACGTGGTAAGGTGGAAATCAAAGCACAGTGGGAATCACACAAGACTCTATGACGATCTCGGGTCTACAGACTAACCTGTACCCGTGTCACCAGAGAACTGCCATCTGACGTGAGGTATAATACCATCTGGGAGTTCTCGGCGAGTCCGTCCAGTGTACCCACTCTCCACTGAGCACCCGTATACTGTCTCTGATGTCAAACACCAATGGATATGGGATCATCCATCGCCCATCTACATGGGTCGAGAAGCTATACGCTAGTCTACTCTGGTATATCGATGCCCTGTCTCGATACACCTACGACTAGGAACATTTGAAGGATGTACTTAGCGACTACACTGTCCCCACTAGTATGATCTGCATCATAGTCCTGTTAGTCAAGTACTCATCCTAAGGGCTTTATCAACATGTAACATAGAGACAATCTGTGTACACGTTAAGATAAAAAGCAACCAGATAGCATACTATCATATCGAGCAAGAAAGTCCTCCCTATATATGTTCAAGCATCCACTACAATATACATCGTATGTACAGTAATGGCCTCTAGGGCATACATATTACTAACAATCTCCCACTTGCACTAGGGACATCTGTTGCAGTATCTCATACCCAACGATCAGCAGTGGTTAAAGTATCTCATACTCAACCATCCCATAAAAGTCTCTACTAGGAATAGGCCTTTGTGAGTGGATCCGCCCTGTTCTCCTCTGTATCTACTCTCCTAACCTCGATCTCCCTGGAGATCAACCATCTCCACTGATCAGGTGATACTGCCTAAGAATATGTCTGGAACTCTGATGGGACGGGGGTTCCTAGGCCAAAGCCACAACTCCATTGTCACACAATGGTAGGAACGAAGTTCATCTCATGAACTAATATACATCCAGACTGCTTCTTTGGTAGCATCCTTGGTAACAATGTATCTAGCCTTTATCGTCTAGTATGCCATGGTATCTAGCTTGGAACTCTTCCAACATACCGTCCCTCCACTGAGGGTATAGACAATGCCTGTGACTGACATTCAGTCGTTCTTACCACCCTGGATCCCATCCAGCGATTCTCCCCGGGATCGATTGACACCATCTCACTACACCTAGTGAGAATCCTAACATTCACTTAGATCTATCTCATAGATCCAAAAACCAAGATTTAGGAGGTAACACCTTGGTCCTATATGGAGAATCCTTGTGATAAGTGGAGATTGACCGAGCGTTGCATAGGAAACTCCTTTTCTATCAAGAGTATGTCATCCACGTACAATACGAGGATCATCACAATACTCCCTACTACCTTTATGAATATACAAGGTTCATCTGCCATTTTGATGAAGTCAAACACTTTGACTACCACATCAAAACAGATGTTCCAACTCCGCGATGCCTGCTTTAACTCATAAAGCAACCTGCACACGTTTCCGCTGCTCCCACTGTCTACGAAGCCCTCTGGCTGTGTACTTATAGACGATCTCTTCTAAATTATCATTTAGAAAAGCAGTCATGACACCCAACCGCCAGATATCGTAGTCATGGTATGTAGCAATGGCAAGTAGGATCTGGATGGACTTAAGCATAGCTTTGAAAGTCTCAACTTTTCCATGTACACCAAGTAATCTTCTCAAGATATACTTGCTCCTGATGGGGATTTAACCCTTCAGATAAAGCAACCAAAGTCCATACTTTGTTGGTGTATATGGATTCCGTCTCATAGCGCTTAACATCCAGCCATTCTCACAGAGTCCCTACTCCTGATGGCCCGCTCAAAACTAGTTGGGTCATCATCTCATGATGCAATCCTCGCTCCCACTGTCATAGAGAAACTGAAGTACCTCTCAAGTGGATGAGGAAACCTACTAGATCGGCGGAGAGGCTGAGGTTCGTCGGAAGCTATTGAATCCTCCGGGTTTACCAAATCATCAGCTGTAGTTTGTATAGCTGGAACTTCTTCCAGTTATACCTCATGACTACTAATTTCTTCACAAGAAATTCCCTTTCTCAAATATGGCATGCTGAGAATCAAAACACCTTTTGCTCCTCAGTGTGGTAGAAGATATTCCCTTGTGAATGCTTGGGATATCCAACAAACTTCCACAGAACTGACCTTGCCTCGAGCTTGTCCGGATTTTGCTTTTGACATAGGCCGGACAACCCCAAATCTTAACATCCTTAAGAGATGGGCTCTTCCCATACCATATCACATATGGGGTGGTAGGCACCTGATTTGATTTGAACCCTATTCAATAGATATGCAGCTTCACAAGTGCATACCCCCAAAAAGAAAATAGGTAACTCAGTAGTACTCATCATAGAGCACACCATATCACATAGGCTGCGATTGCGCCGCCCCGATACACCGACGTGCTGTGGTGTATTCGGAGGAGTAATGCTGAGAGAGAATCTCATTCTCCATTAGAATAATCCAAAAATTCCGTGCTCAAGTATTCTCCTCCTTGATCACATCAAAGGACATAATACTTATACATGTTTTGGTTCTCTACTTCTATCTTATATTCTTTGAATATCTCGAAAGCTTCGGACTTTTGTTTCATCAGGAACATAAGTGCGAATCTTGAGAGGTCATCAGTGAATATAATGAAGTACAAAGAACCAGTCCTAGCATGTGTAGACTGGGGACTTTAATACATCATCATGTATCAATCCTAAGAGTTCACTAACTCTTTCTCTATTTCCAATAAACGGAGCTATGGTCATCTTATCTTTATGACATGACTGGCAAGTTTCACAAGATGTAAATTCAAACTGATTTAAATATGCATCTTTATGTAACTTAGCTGGTCGGGTCACATTGATATGACCTAGTCTACAATGCCTCAAGAAGGATTCGTTCATTTCTGAACTCTTCCGCTTGTGTGTGTCCCGTACGTTAAGAACTGTAGTTTGATTTAGAACGTATATGCTTTTAGATAACGTGCATGAACCGATCAACTCTTGATATAGGAAATGTTCAAAACATTATCAAACAATAAAAAATTATATCCTTCTTTACTAATAAAGAGACTGATATGATGTTGTATATCAGGTTTGATATCTAATAACATTCGTTCAGAATCAATGTATTTGGTAATATAGGGTGATAACTGCCAACAGACTTAGCTTGCAACAATTGCACCGTTTCCAACTCTTGAAACTTATCATCCGTTCTCAGTTCTCTACCTTTCTGTAGCCCATGTAACATATTACATATGTGGGATCTTGATCAGGTATCTCATACCCAGGACGTAAAGGATACTGAGAAACAGTTCTCTGTAATGAACACACCCGAAGAAGATGCATCAACATACATTTTCTTCGTTTGGTGGCACGGGAATTCTGGTAATCCCCAATTTCCTGCTCGGCCTTATGACAATTAAAAGTTGGAGCGGGACCAACGTTCCCCAGCACAGTATAACAAGCGGGTTCGGTCAATACATCCGTATTATTATCTTGATTAAGGCGTGACATGGTCGCTACCTGGAGAGAGAGAAGAAAACACTCAGCGTATGCTCTTGCAAGATTAGATTGGTTATCAATATATCTAACCAGGATGGCTCCCACTGTTTTAGTCAAATCTTCCTTCAAACCCTAAAAGGAAAGACTAGCCGGGATTAATTACACCCTACAAGTTTGTCAATCTTTCAGCCGGGCCAGTGCCGGTACTTTGAGGAAGGTTCCCCGTGCTTTAGCACGGACCTAATTAAAATAAACCTCGTTTTTCCAGAGGCGTAACCCCGTTGACACCTTTCTAGACACCTACTTGATCGGCTAATTGTAATGTGTAAAACTCTCCCAGGAGTAACCTTCACGACCCGAAGTTCGACTCGTGACCGGCACTTAACCACGTAACGTCTCCAGGCGTGACGCGACTAAGTAAGCCAAAACCCAGAAATCAAAACCATTAAAAGTAGTGAGTGTTGAAAACATTAGTTTAAAACATTTGGAAAACCTTAAGTAGTTAATAATAATCTTTAATGTTTAAGTTATTATCTTAAAAATTTTGGTATCATTTCCTTTGTAAAAACTAACCCCGAAATCGGGTACAAAATAAGATATGAGTAAAAATGATATACAATGAAATAAAGCATCCCCAAACGGGAGCAATCACACCCAACGGCGGAAACCATCACCACAAGAGTAATATACGACGCCGTAGCGAAGAAATGAGCAATAAGTAAAAACATCACAGAATACTAAAGCTGCATATATAAAGTCGGCTCCCACGAGCTCGACACCAGAATACAAATAATATACATCATCGTCCTCACACTGTCTCTAAGTCAAATACATATAAAGGTAGATGGAGGATACTAGATACAAAAGTATGTGTACAATGGAAATAACTGGATACCACAACCCACCTAACAAAACAGCTCACGCTCCAACTGCTGTGGTATCCGTAGCCAAAAGAGACAAGAAGGCAGCCTGCCGCGACTACTCTAAGAGGAAACCTACAAATACTGTGGCAAAACGGGGGTGAGTTGCCAACTCGTGAATAGTATATAACATATAAAGGTAATCGCGAGCATGCACGTACTGCGCAACTCAATCATATACCAGCAGATAATATCTATATGCGATAAGCAGTAAGTGCAATAATTATGCAAGTGCGCAGTCAAGTAAATTAAATACAGGATGAGATACATAATAATGAATGCTGAGCATGGAATGAAATAACTTCTACACGGAATGTCAACATGGAAAAATAATTGGTGCCCAACACTACACCCCAAATCCCAATAAAACTCAGGCGCCGGCACTCTCCTCGGCCCTCAAATCCTGTAAATCTCAGAGAATGACGAGTGCCCAACATCGGCACTCAAATATCATAAATACTCGTGTCCAGCATCGACACGCAAATCCTCATATATCGGGCTCCGTCAGTCCGGATCAGCCCACGGCCTCCGTCTACGGTATCGGCCCTCGGCCCCGGCAGTACGGGTCGTCCCGTATCCATCTATCGACTCTGGTCAGTATCCTCCGGATAACCGTCAGGTCCAACCAATCACCGGTAGATACTCGCCACCCTGCCAGGCTCATCGTCTACTCCACGAAAAAAAATTCTCGCCCCGGGGAACCATACCGGGTCCACCACGAACCCGCAAACGGATCATCAAACTCCTCGAATCGGGTTTCAAACACACGTCTCAGAACCGAGAAAACGCGTGGTGGACGCACCAAAATATCATATCAAGAGGAACCGGTTTTCAAATAGTGCATAATTTCTTAAATAACCCCACGGTCCTCAAAACCAGAAATCACATGAAGTCCAAAACCAATGAGTAAGTCAATGCGAGGTGATATGTGCATCAAGTCGTACTATAAGTAAAAGGGAGAAACCGCTTATTAAAATAGTTTCAGTTTTTCAAAAGATATCATGCGGCTCCCAGTTCTATCAAAATCAGCATATCCAGGTAGGTACAGTTTGAATATGCATAGGTAAATGAGTACATGCACAAATGTGAATATGTAAATGAATACGTGCACAAGTATCAATGTGTAAAGGAGTACGTGCACAAGTATCATAATGTAAAGGAATACGTGCACAAGTATCAATATGTAAAGGAGTACGTGCACCAGTATCAATATGTAAAGGAATACGTGCACAAGTATCAATGTGTAAAGGAGTACGTGCACAAGTATCAATATGTAAAAGAATACGTGCACAAGTATCAATGTGTAAAGGAATACGTGCACAAGTATCAATGTGTAAAGGAGTACGTGCACAAGTATCAATATGTAAAGGAATACGTGCACCAGTATCAATATGTAAAGGAATACGTGCACAAGTATCAATATGTAAAGGAGTACGTGCACCAGTATCAATATGTAAAGGAGTACGTGCACAAATATCAATGTGTAAAATGAACTACAGTATAATGATCATGGCAATTCTACAGTGTGAGTGTCATGGCAGTTACTAACGGTGTGTGTGTAACATGCAAATTTATGCTCGTGCAACATGAACCGTTAGCAACAGTGCGGTGTTCTATCAATTCTAAGTTCATATACATATAGCAGGGAATGCGGTGTGCAACAACAGTATCAATAAACAGTCAATGTAGGTAAATGCAATATATGGCTATAAGGTCCTATTAGCCCTGACGCATAACGTCATGCGGGTGATTTCCCCGTAGATGTTAAATCTACTCGCCGTAGTCTCGCGCTAAGTGTAGCCGACGACTTGTTTCCCCTTCTTCGCGACGTCCGTCGTATTCGCCTGCGCACCTAGAATTTCCAAAAATATCACACATAAGCTCGAATCTACAAAAACGCGACATTAAAGTCAAAATAGAAACCCGCATTGCGAACCAAGCACGCGTGTGTGCGATACGCTAAAACGTGTGACTACGCTCCTGAAGCTACCCCAACGCGTCGCGATACGCAACAAACCCCAAACTCACACACATATCACACGTGTCGCGAAGGTTTAAAATACGAGAAATAGGGTAATATATCCCAGATTTTTATACAGTAAAAGTTTTACAAAACTATATATACCAAAAGCCTTCTGTCACGACCCAAAATTGACCCGTGACGGCCCTAATACTACGCAACGCCTAAAAACGTGACGCAGTAAAAGAAAGCCAAAACCCAGAAATCTAAACCAAGAAAATACGGAAAAGATAATATAAGTTTTTGAAACCTTTGAAATCACAACCCAAATTCTTTAAAAGGTCTACTTTCTTTCTTTAAAATTTTGGCAACACCCCCTTTTGTAAAAACTAGCTCAAGACGGAAAACAATAACATCATAAATATACGACGCCGTAGTGAAGAAATAAGAGACAATAGGAAGAAACTGTATATAAAAAGGCGACAAATCCCCAAATAATATACAATAACGTCCTCACCAAGTCTCTAAGTCAACAATACAATAGTAGATGGAGAGTACAAAATACAACGAATGTACAATATGAAATACAGATAATCATCTAACCCACCTAAGCAAAATGGTGTACTGTGAGCTGATGCGATATCTATAGCAAAAGATAATAGATGAGAAGCTGAATAGCCGAATAGCTTAATAGCCTGTCTCGACTACTCTAGGGAAAAACCTGAAACACCTGTGGCACAACGGGGGTGAGTTGCCAACTCGTGAATAGTAGATAACATATGCAGGTAATCGCAGGAATGCACGTACAGCATGAATCTAAGATATGCGATTACAGTAATAACATGTCATGTGAATGCAAAGTAATGGAAAGTACACTAGCAGGTACAATCAATATGTGAAGCAATAATGCTATGATAATAGTATGCAATAACTATGCAATAGGGATATGAGAAAATAGATATGCAACTATCATAAGGGTACACTAATAGGTACTACCAATATATGAAACTGTGCATAAAATAGATAAGTGTGAGGTATGGGGTGGAATATGTCATTTCCACGGAAACCTGACATCGTGGACGGATCACAATCCATCAAGACACTCAAATCCCAAATCCTCAAATCAGCTCCCAAGTTGGGCTCTCATATCATATAAGTCGCACATCTCCTCAATGTACAATATCGAATAGATCTCCTATATCCCGAATGTACAAATCATCAATCTCTTTCATATCCAATCACAATGAATCACCTATATCCCAAGTCGAATCTCAAATAATCTCTAGCATCCTATTTATATCTTTGCAGAAATAAAATATGATGGGGGCAATACACATATATTAGCGTCTCATTCCACTAATATTGGTGTAAGGGTATATATAACAACGGCTAAATCCCCTGTTATCTATACAAAGGTATTAAAAGAAATATCATGAAAACAATGTGCCAAGCATCGACACAGAAATCCTGATCACGTATCATACGCTATCCCGAAAGCACGAGTGCCTAGCTCTGACCCTCGCCTTTCGACGTATGCATACGTACATGACTCCCAGCAGTGTCTCCGTGATCCCCCGCCGAGTCATGGGTGCTGTCACCGGTAGGTACTCGCCCGCCTCCAGGCTCAATCGGCAAAATCCATCGATCTTCTTGCTGAGGGGAACCATACCGGGCCCCACCATGTACCCTCATACGGAAACCACACCTCGTATGGAGTATATAATCAGCACCGATAAAACTCATGGTGGACGCGCAAATATCATATCAAGGAAACTGGGTTTTTCAATGTATGCATAATTTCATGAACTCCCACGGTTCCCAAATCCAGAAAACACCATGTAAAATCCCAATAAACAAATGAGCAAATCCAGGAACAAATAAATGCGATATATCTGAATGTGAGCATATAAATGAGAACATGTAGCTGAAATCAGATGTATGCGAAATCAATAAGGTACAGCTAAGTATAGGTATCTACCTATAAGTCAAAGATGTCGTATACCCCCCTGGGTATAAGTAGAATATGTAGGATATCCCCCCCGGGTATAAGTAAAATATGTGCATGGTATATCTGTAGCTGTATCGCAAGGAGTATATGTACCTATCACTAATGGTAAGATACACTACATGTATACCGATAAGCTAGATGTCATGTGTGACAAGCAATATAGTATCTATAAAGGGTTGTGTGTGACTTGGCAATTATTGACGGTGTGTGTGTAGCATACAATCCGTGGTCGTGCAACATGAACCGTCGATAATATGTGCAGTGTCCTACGGCTGCTAGTCACAGTACAACTATATCAAGAAAAATAAAGTAAATGTGCAATTCTAACAGTGACGTAGAACATGCGACAGGTATTTGAATCCTAGCCCAGACGCATAACGCCATGCGGGCGATTCCCCCGTAGATGTTAAATCTACTCACCTAGGCTCCACGCTAGGTGAATCCTACCATCTGCTCCTCCCTGTAGCCGTGTCCGTAGTCCCTGCCTGCAAACCTGCAAATAAGATATGGAATCATATATAAGCCAAATATTCCGCGAAACGCGATATCGAACCAAAACGAGAAACTCGCGTCGCGAACTAAACGTGCGTGTGCACGATACGCTGAATCGTGTGTGTACGCGTCTAAAACCATCGCGACACGCCGCGATACGCTGGATCACAGAACCCTCTCACGTATCGCGCGTATCACGCAAACACAACGGACATCAAAAACGGTATATTTTCCCAGATTTTCCTACAGGCCAAACATTACAAAACTAGACATGCCAAAATACTACACATAGCAGTAAACTACCCCACACAAAAACCCAATACCCCAGTCCCCTACCTGGCCGCAAATTGCGGCCAGAACTAATAAACCGGCGGCCCAATTTAGGAGATAGGGCCTCGTGCTCAGGTGGTGGTATCTAGACCTAGTGTACATGCCCCAGTTTCCTCAATTTTGTCCTGAAGGGTCTGGGTCAATAGCAGATCACAGAATGTCACAATGTCGCTTTAAAATCACCAATTTGCATAATTTAGAAACCTTATGGTATTTTAGTGTAATCTGTGCTATTTCTCAGTTGAAGTGAACCTATTAATACTAAAATAGGTAGGGTTATCTAACACAATCATCAATTTGCCACCACATCTCACAAATCACCAAAACTAGCACAAAACTAGCTAATTAACACTAATTGACACTAAACCACACACAACTTAAGCAAACATGAAATGGGGTTCAGAAATATACCCTAATGAACCCTAAGAAGCAGGAGAAGAAGTGTGTGAGGGGTTGCTACTGCTGCTGGGGCTCCTGCTGCTACAGTTGCTGCTACTGCTGTTTGCTTCTGCAGCTGTTGCTGATGTTGGTGCCACTGCTGCTGCTTCTGTTGTTGTTGTTCATGCTGAGGTTGTTGTTGCTACCTCTGGTGCTGATGATAATGGTGCTGCTGCTTGCTTCGACTGCTGCTGAAGCTGCAGCTGGAGCTTCTCTTGCTGCTGCTGTTGATGCTGTTGTTATTGCAGTTGTAGCTGATGTTGTTGTTGTTGTCACTGCTGTGGCTGCTGCTGTGATGATGATGGGTGTGTGTGTGAGTGTGTGTATGTTGTGTGAGAGAATGAGAGTGAGAGAATGAGAAGGAAAAGGGAAATGAGAGCTTGCATTAGTCAACCCTTTCTCTCCCTCTCTTTTCATTAATGAAGGCATGGGCAGAGCCATGATGCCCCATCATGCACTCTCTCTCTCTCTCTCTCTCTCTCTCACCAAGGTCAACCATTCAAACAATATTTAAAATTCCATTTCAAATTCATTTTCATTTTAAAACAACCATACACTATTAAACCCAAAACACCTAATACAATATTAAACTAGATTAAGGAATGGTTAGTTCACCATGTTACTAATCATGGTTAAACCCCCAAAACAACCCTAGTTATCATGCACAAGTGTGTGCAAGGCTAGGAAAAATCTAATAAAATTCTCAATAAATAGAATAAAATAATTGAAAACCAATTTGGTAAACTTTTTATTAAAAACCATATATATAAAATATAATTAGCTACAAAACACATTCTAAGGTGTTACAATCTCCCCCTTAAAAGAAATTCGTCCCCGAATTTAAAAATTATACTGTTACGCGTACCTTCAAGGAGAAAATTACAACTCTCAAATCTCGCTCGCAGCCTCCCAAGTGATTACCTCACTATACGGCTACGTCCAAGAAAAACCCTTCACAGATGGCAAGACCCTTGACCGATGTTCCTCCACCTGCCGAGCCATTAACACAATGGCTGCCGGTGAGCGAAACGATCGCGTCCAAGCCAAAAGGTCTGGTGCCAGATCATGTGAGAAAGGTCAAGAAGGTAATTGTAACGTATTATCACAAGGAATACGGGGTGAAAATCCAATAATCTGGGCGGAAGTGCCAAATTAAGGGCAAGGTACTAATTTGCTTATAGGATCTCGAAAAGACCTACAATCCTGGGACAAGCTTCCGAAAATCCAACACGTCATTCATCGGAAAGTCCGTAGGAATACATGATCTGTCCCTGTGAACTCGAGTCTATGACCAACACAGTCGGCATAAGACCTCAGTTCGCAATGGACAATTCCCATCCTGACCTAACACAACTGGACCATCTCCGAAATCTCTAGACTAGCTGGGATCCAAAGTCCTACTTACATAGAGTCAGAAAGACAACAGACTGGTGATCGACACGACCTAACCCCTAAACCTAAAGGTGGCCAATTGGAGTGTCTCCTGATAATAGTTATCGAAGGAGAACCCTAACAATGGCGAGTGACGATCCCCAACTGCTGACAAAAAAAAACCACTTAACAAAGAACAACTGAGCAAATTGAGTATAACCGGACGACAATTATCCGAATGGAGTCACACCCTGACTAAACTTGGGTAGAAACCGTAACGAAATTCGTGGAGATCTGCTCCCATTCCTAGTTCGGAACGGTAAAAGATTGCAATTCTCCAGCCGGCCTCAGATGCTCAACCCAAACACACAACAAGTCAGACACCTTGAAACGAAACCTGAAACGTCTCTTTACATCCCTGTCCTCCCGTAACTATCTCACAAGTCACGTCCCTGCGATCTTGAATGCATATAGAGAGTTAACAGATGTGCATGTTCTAGGATTACACGTCTCTACCTGACGAGGTCAGGTACACAAACGTGTCCCTAACTTAGCACGTCATTATCACAAATCAAGGTCTACGAATCATTATCCAGCCGAGTATGCTCAAGTATCACTGACGAACGAGCATCGACGGGCAGTGTCTCGCGAAAACGATTTAAGGAAAGTGGTCGGGCGCGGACATGAGCAAGCTGTCCCCTCCGTAGAGACGAACTTAAGCTGTACTCAACGATCACACAAGAACTGTAAATCTGCAGAAGACTATCACACAATCAAATCCGCTGCAGGAAGATGTACATTAAGCTTTGGTGGTCCGTGAAAATCTGACATGACTCTCGAACAAGTAGTGTCTCCAAATCTCCAACGCAAAACCACCGCGGCCATCTCTAGATCATGAGTGGAATATCCTTCTCGTACTTCCTCCAAATGTAGGGAAGCAAAAGCGATAACTCTATAGTGTCACCTCAGTACACACTCGAGCCCACTCAAGAAACATTACAGTTAACAACAAGATCGCCAGAACCAAAAACAAAGAAAGAACTGATGCGGTTGTTTAACAGAATCTTCAACTGCTGAAACTCTGTACACATGCCTCAGTCCACAGAAAAGAAACCTCCCTTCCAGTCCATTCAGTCGATGGTGCAGCACTACTCTAGCAATCCTGCATGAAACGGCGGAAAAAACCTGCTAAGCCCAACAATCTGCGGATCTCCATCCTGCACACAAGTCTGGGTCTAGGTTGTATGTCCACGATCTCCCTCGAAACCATACGAAACCGTGTCCCGCGACTATAAGACCTAGGAGTCAACACAAAACAAGCCTGAAGAAACACTCCGAGAATCTAGCAAACTGCTGGTACTCTCCCAGTATCTGCATAACAAATCCTCAAACGCTGCTCCTGTTCCTCAAGACACATTAGATAGACCAGAATGTCGTAAATAACACAACAATGACTGGTCGAGGAATGGCCTGCAGAAATCTGGTTCATCATATATACGAATGCTGCTAGGGCACTGGTGAGTCCAGTGACTCACCAAAACACACAAAGCCCGTAGCACGCACAAGGCAGTCTTCGGAATGCCATCACCCCGAATCCGCAATAATGATGACCTGATCCCGAACAAACTTAGAAAATGTCTCGCACTCTGGAGCTGATCGAAGAAATCGTCACGGTGAGGTGAAGGATACATATCCGCACCGTAAGCCGGTTTAATTGACGATCCGTCGATACTCAACCCTAAGCTGCCGTCCTTCTCCTTGACGAACAGGAATAGGAGCTTCCAAAAGCGAAGCACTCAGATGCACAAAACTCCCCAAACCACAACTCTGCAGCTGATCCTTAAGCTCCCAAGCTTCGCCGGCTCATCTGGAACAACGTCGGAAAACTCTCGCACGAAAGGAACCCGGTCCAACAATCCCACTGTGGCTCTGGTATCACGAATGAATGCCAAGAATCCATGACATCTCCTCAGTAGCCGACTAGCGAAAAAGGCTGAATTCAAGCTGTGAGAGGCGACACAACTATCCACCTGCACAACGAGAATTGACCTGCCGGGAAAACAAAACTGACTGTTTCCTCACGGTAGTCCACAGACGCCTAACACGTAGCTAAACAGTCCGTGCCCAGGAGAACGTCAAATCCAACATCTCTAGAAGGATCGAAACGATGGACGAATCTCTATCTTCTATCCGATTGGCACACAACTGAAATACGTGTTGCGCAACAAAAGAATCGCTGACAGAAGTTAACAAAACTACGACTAATCTACCCAACCATGGTACAAGCATGAAAACAAACGAATACATGAAAAGAACATATAAATCAAGGGTACCTGAAAACTCCACATTGGACGTCTGCGCATCCCGACGAGTAGAAGCAAACTCCTGTGTCTGCCCTCTACTCGCAGCTGGATGAACTCCTCTGGTAGACTGAGCCCTCTGAGCAAATCTTCCACGTCCACGGCCTCTCTGAGTACGATCCTGACGCCATGCTGAGGAACAATCCCTGACTAAGTGCTGAAGGCTTCCGCATCGAAAACATCCACGCGCTGACTGCTGACCATCCTGGGGATGAGAGCTGAACGACTGTCCTCGTCCTAAGCCTCTGCTACTCCCGCGACGGCCACGAAATCTGTCTCGATGACCAAACCTCTGCCTCTGGGCTGGTATGCTGGTACGAGTCCTCCACTGTCTTGGAACTCTCTGAGCCTCTGGAATATGCGTCTCATCAACTGGAGCTGCAACCACTAGTGCTATGTAGGTGACGGACTGCTGCATGCTGATCGTAAGTGACAACTGAGTAACAGGGGTGACAACCTCCTGTCATAGCTCCCGAACGACCTCAACCAATGAACTCATAGTCTGGTGGAAGTCCTGCATCTCTACCAAAAGTCTATCAATAGTATAGGTCGTAGGCTGATCCGTCTGCACCTATGCAACTAGAGTGCCATCCTGGTCAGTACTCGTCTCACCCCAGCCAACTCTGACCTCGGTCCTCGCTGCATCACTCTGAGTCCCCATAGTCATCGGCGGCAAGGCTATAAATAGATATAAGATTCGATGAGAATAAGGAATCGAATCTTAAGGATATGAATCATCAAGGAAGGAATTTCAAGCAATTGTACTTAGGTTACTTAATGCAAGGTACCGTATCGTGGGTATGCTGCAGACATACACACACTACGTTACTCTGCTTAAGCTACCTACTCCATCATACTAAGGTCATCCTACACTCCGAAAGGTAAAACCTAGCGCTCTGATACCAACTTTGTCACGACCCAAAATTGACCCGTGACGGCCCTAATACTACGCAACGCCTAAAGACGTGACGCAGTAAAAGAAAGCCAAAACCCAGAAATCTAAACCAAGAAAATACAGAAAAGATAATATAAGTTTTTGAAACCTTTGAAATCACAACCCAAATTCTTTAAAAGGTCTACTTTCTTTCTTTAAAATTTTGGCAACACCCCCTTTTGTAAAAACTAGCTCAAAACGGAAAACAATAACATCATAAATATACGACGCCGTAGCGAAGAAATAAGAAACAATAGGAAGAAACTGTATATAAAAAGGCGACAAATCCGCAAATAATATACAATAACGTCCTCACCAAGTCTCTAAGTCAACAATACAATAGTAGATGGAGAGTATAAAATACAACGAATGTACAATATGAAATACAGATAATCATCTAACCCACCTAAGCAAAATGGTGTATTGTGAGCTGATGCGATATCTGTAGCAAAAGATGATAGATGAGAAGCTGAATAGCCTGCCTCGACTACTCTGGGGAAAAACCTGAAACACCTGTGGCACAACGGGGGTGAGTTGCCAACTCGTGAATAGTAGATAACATATGCAGGTAATCGCAGGAATGCACGTACAGCATGAATCTAAGATATGCGATTACATTAATAACATGTCATGTGAATGAAAAGTAATGGAAAGTACACTAGCAGGTACAATCAATATGTGAAGCAATAATGCCATGATAATAGTATGCAATAACTATGCAATAGGGATATGAGAAAGTAGATATGCAACTATCATAAGGGTACACTAATAGGTACCACCTATATATGAAACTGTGCATAAAATAGATAAGTGTGAGGTATGGGGTGGAATAAGTCATTTCCACGGAAACCTGACATCGTGGCCGGATCACAATCCATTAAGACACTCAAATCCCAAATTCTCAAATCAGCCCCCAAGTTGGGCTCTCATATCATATAAGTCGCACATCTCCTCAATGTACAATATCGAATAGATCTCCAATATCCCGAATGTACAAATCATCAATCTCTTTCATATCCAATATCCAATCTCAATGAATCACCTATATCCCAAGTCGAATCTCAAATAATCTCTAGCATCCTATTTATATCTTTGCAGAAATAAAATATGATGGGGGCAATACACATATATTAGCGTCCTATTCCACTAATATTGGTGTAAGGGTATATATAACAACGGCTAAATCCCCTGTTATATATACAAAGGTATTAAAAGAAATATCATGAAAACAATATGCCAAGCATCGACACAGAAATCCTGATCATGTATCATACGCTATCCCGAAAGCACGAGTGCCTAGCTCTGACCCTCGCCTTTCGACGTATGCATACGTACATGACTCCCAGCGGTGTCTCCGTGATCCCCCGCCGAGTCATGGGTACTGTCACCGGTAGGTACTCGCCTGCCTCCAGGCTCAATCGGCAAAATCCATCGATCTTCTTGCCGAGGGGAACCATACCGGGCCCCACCATGTACCCTCATACAGCAACCACACCTCGTATGGAGTATATAATCAGCACCGATAAAACTCATGGTGGACGCGCAAATATCATATCAAGGAAACCGGGTTTTTCAATGTATGCATAATTTCATGAGCTCCCAAGGTTCCCAAATCCAGAAAACACCATGTAAAATCCCAATAAACAAATGAGCAAATCCAGGAACAAATAAATGCGATATATCTGAATGTGAGCATATAAATGAGAACATGTAGCTGAAATCAGATGTATGCGAAATCAATAAGGTACAGCTAAGTATAGGTATCTACCTATAAGTGAAAGATGTCGTATACCCCCCTGGGTATAAGTAGAATATGTAGGATATCCCCCCCGGGTATAAGTAAAATATGTGCATGGTATATCTGTAGCTGTATCGCAAGGTGTATATGTACTTATCACTAATGGTAAGATACACTACAGGTATACCGATAAGCTAGATGTCATGTATGACAAGCAATATAGTATCTATAAAGGGTTGTGTGTGACATGGCAATTATTGACGGTGTGTGTGTAGCATGCAGTCCGTGGTCGTGCAACATGAACCGTCGATAATATGTGCAGTGTCCTACGGCTGCTAGTCACAGTACAACTATATCAAGAAAAATAAAGTAAATGCGCAATTCTAACAGTGACGTAGAATATGCGACAGGTATTTGAATCCTAGCCCAGACACATAACGCCATGCGGGCGATTCCCCCGTAGATGTTAAATCTACTCACCTACGCTCCACGCTAGGTGAATCCTACCATCTGCTCCTCCCTGTAGCCGTGTCCGTAGTCCCTGCCTGCAAAC
The DNA here is from genome assembly GCA_030015575.1 of Agapanthus africanus. Classification (NCBI taxonomy): domain Eukaryota; kingdom Viridiplantae; phylum Streptophyta; class Magnoliopsida; order Asparagales; family Amaryllidaceae; genus Agapanthus; species Agapanthus africanus. The sequence continues at coordinate 65,404,180 of JASDDO010000029.1, forward strand.
CTGCAAATAAGACACGGAATCATATATAAGCCAAATATTCCGCGAAACGCGATATCGAACCAAAACGAGAACTCGCGTCGCGAACTAAACGCGCGTGTGCACGATACGCTGAATCGTGTGTGTACGCGTCTAAAACAATCGCGACATGCCGCGATACGCTGGATCACAGAACCCTCTCACGTATCGCGCGTATCGCGCAAACACAACGGACATGAAAAATGGTATATTGTCCCAGATTTTCCTACAGGCCAAACATTACAAAACTAGACATGCTAAAATACTACACATAGCAGTAAACTACCCCACACAAAAACCCAATACCCCAGTCCCCTACCTGGCCGCAAATTGCGGCCAAAACTAATAAACCGGCTGCCCAATTTAGGAGATAGGGTCTCGTGCTCAGGTGGTGGTATCTAGACCTAGTGTACATGCCCCAGTTTCCTCAATTTTGTCCTAAAGGGTCTGGGTCTATGTCACAATGTCGCTTTAAAATCACCAATTTGCATAATTTAGAAACCTTATAGTATTTTAGTGTAATCTGGGCTATTTCTCAGTTGAAGTGACCCTATTAACACTAAAATAGGTAGGGTTATCTAACACAATCATCAATTTGCCACCACATCTCACAAATCACCAAAACTAGCACAAAACTAGCCAATTAAGACTAATTGACACTAAACCACACACAACTTAAGCAAACATGAAATGGGGTTCAGAAATATACCCTAATGAACCCTAAGAAGCAGGAGAAGAAGTGTGTGAGGGGTTGCTACTGCTGCTGGGGCTCCTGCTGCTACAGTTGCTGCTACTGCTGCTTGCTTCGACTGCTGATGAAGCTGCTGCTGGAGCTTCTCTTGCTGCTGCTGTTGATGCTGTTGTTGTTGCAGTTGTAGCTGATGTTGTTGTTGTTGTCACTGCTGTGGCTGCTGCTGTGATGATGATGGGTGTGTGTGTGAGTGTGTGTATGTTGTGTGAGAGAATGAGAGTGAGAGAATGAGAAGGAAAAGGGAAATGAGAGCTTGCATTAGTCAACCCTTTCTCTCCCTCTCTCTTCATTAATGAAGGCATGGGCAAAGCCATGATGCCCCATCATGCACTCTCTCTCTCTCTCACCAAGGTCAACCATTCAAACAATATTTAAAATTCCATTTCAAATTCATTTTCATTTTAAAACAACCATACACTATTAAACCCAAAACCCCTAATACAATATTAAACTAGATTAAGGAATGGTTAGTTCACCATGTTACTAATCATGGTTAAACCCCCAAAACAACCCTAGTTATCATGCACAAGTGTGTGCAAGGCTAGGAAAAATCTAATAAAATACTCAATAAATAGAATAAAATAATTGAAAACCAATTTGGTAAACTTTTTATTAAAAACCATATATATAAAATATAATTAGCTACAAAACACATTCTAAGGTGTTACACCTTCACATAGCAGTAGACACTTATCATCCAGACCCCAACCACAATCTACCCATCTGGCCGCAAATTGCGGCCAGAACGCATTTTTTGGCGGCCTGGGTAGGGAGCTGGGCTCCCGGGTTTTGTGTGTGTACTCTATACCCTATGTACATGCTACAGAAATTTCAAATCTGTTCTGAAGCAACCTGGGTAGCAGCAGATTTCAACAGAACCAAAACCCGAGTTAAAAACAACATTTAAGCACTAAATCGATACTTTAGGGTATTTTAGTGCAAACTGAAAGAAAACCTGGTTCAAATAAATCTAACACATACATCACAAATATCCTTTAATATCACTAAAAATGCACATAAAACATGATTTTTGCTAAAACTACTACAAGTTATGAAAAAGGGTGTTAAGCATGAGCTATATACCTTCAAAAGACCTTAGAAAAACCCAAAATTTCCAGCCCTAGCCTCAAATGCACTGACTTGTCATCAACTCCTCAAAAGAGCCACCTTTTTCAAGTGTTTTTGTGAAGAAAAATGGGTTTTTGGTGTTGGGTTTGTAAATGGATCAAGAGAGAAGCAAAATAAGAAAAGAAAATGATGAAAGTGCTGTTGTTTCTGCTGCTTTGCTGCTGGAAATCAGAAATGAGAGGAAAAGAGAGAAATGGGAGAGAAAACAAGGGTCAAACAAAGTCAATTCTCTCACCTAACCACCATGCCTCCATTCCCTCATTTAAAATTTTAAAGAAAAGGGTTTGACTTAGTTGTATGGTGGGAAAAAGGAACCATGCAAGAAAAGATAATGGTTAACATGCTAACACTTTAAACCTAAGTCACAAAATGCTAAGTGTGCATGTGCACTACACTTAAACCTTGCTTAAGAAATAATTAAGGAAAAAAATTTCCAATTAGGGTAAACACGACCAAATTATAATTAATAACCCTAAATATATATATATATACAACACTTCCCAACACGATTATCACTAGTCAAGAAAGAAAATAAGATATTCGGGTTTTTATGAAAAACACGTACAATTGCTAATTAACGCGAAAACATCCCTAACGAAATTCAAAGTGTTACAGTAACTCTTACTCGCAGTGGGTATCGGGATCCAACTATCTTATAGAAGGTATGCAATCTCATTGCAAATTTCAACATTTAAAATTCCCGATAATATTTTACCCCTAGCGTCCTATGACCTTGACGCAGGCCAACAAACCATAATCCGCTAGTTAAGTTCAACCCGTCATTTCCCGATTGAATTAAACCCACCCGTACGACCCTTGACGCAGGCCAACAAAGTCGCATGACTACCCTAACTCAATCGCATCATATTCTTTAGCAGATAAGCATAAATAGCTACCGAACAGTACGCCTTGACGCAGGCCAACAAACGTAGTACGAATACTATGAAGTACTTATCTGAAATGATGGAGGGCTACGACATGTTTTTAAGAAAACCTTTTGCGTAATGAACTTGATATCGTCGTAGAATCAAATGATTTAAAATGGAGTGTTTTTTAGGCTTTTACCAGTTTTGCTAAAGAGGTCACTCCCGGTGAAGGGATCGTCGGCTCTTTCCTTATCGAATAAGGTGCAGGATATTTCACAAATACCACTATGCAAAGAAAAAACTATAGAAGCAATCAAAAGAGAAAACCGAGGATTGTAGCATCTGCCAGTTATTGCTAAAGAGGTCACTCCCGGTGAAGGGACCTCGGCTCTTTCCTTATCGAATAAGGTGCTGGATGATCTATAAGGAACACCGCTATGCAAAGCAACAGCTACAGCTACCTGTTTTTGAAAATTCGATTCCACAACATCTTTAGGTTTCTTTTATTTCATTAATCTCATTAATGAAGTTCCATCATTTTAAGTTACCTAAACATCACAGATAAATACAACGTACGCTTATGCCATCCGCATTCTCCTCGACGCCCCCTCGTTCACCGTTAGGTTAGGTAACTAACAGCAGAGCGGGGCAGTGCTAGCGCGGGTAAAAAACATAAGCAACGTCTATATAATATATCTCATATACTATATCCGGTATCTATCTCAACATATCAAATGATCGCATCACAGATAACGCAGCAGAAGAACAACATATAAAATATTGGATATGCTAGGATTTCCGTGTTTTATTTTAAGCCTGTATAAAACACGGATTCCACGGTCGTGATGAATAGCCAATCCCACACCCCTAGACCCCTACGAGAGCGGCAAGCAACCCTACCAATTCTAAAGTTAGGAGACCGGTCTCGACTCCTCGAGATGGTCTCCCACTGGACTCCAGAACCCGGTTACTTGTGCTCCCCGCCTTGGGTCATCCTAATGCGGAAAAGTATATAATATACAATGGTGACATCATCCTCAACCCGGAAGTGCCCCAATAAAAGAATATTACATACAATGAATTTTACATGAATGAAAATAAAAACACTCATCTCATATAAAACCCCCGGCTATTCAAACACGACGATCCAATATAACATATCCAAGCAACAAATAACATCACATCTCATCAACGTAAGTAAATATGCGTATCCCAATTGTCGTTGACATATAGCACCGAAACCAGCGATACACCACATATTACACTTACGGTCGCAGAAAAGAAAATGAAAAACTATAATAGTTGGAATCCGCAACCACCTTAGACATCGCATGCCTAACCAAATGAATTCCTTAGACATCATATGCCTAAACATTTTAAACCCCGCATTTTAGTCTCGATCTTGAAAACACTTTTTAATATCTAGTCGGGCAATTCAACAAGATTCCTGACGTCCTGATCGAATGGTCGTCGGAAACTTTAGTAAACGGCCACACCCCTGATGTCGCCGACGAAGTGCACTAAGGCAGAACACCGCTTCCGCGAGCACCCGAACGGATGCTTTTGGCGACGGGGTTCTCCTACAACCACTTAGTCGGGGATATGGGGAATGGCTATCTATTAAGTTTAACCGGCGAGTATCCGCGTACGCTACGTGATTGCGACGGACTTTTGATCACATCAAAATCCCGTGGCAACCGATCAAATGAAACTAAACTGCCAGATTTATAACATTCAAATTAGTTATCTCATAACTACTTGTGGATTCCAAATATTGTATCCCATCACATAATATCCGGACGACGTTAATCTCTTCGATCGATTCATCAAAGTCCCACAATTTCTCGATAGCTCAACACTTGAGCACAGTTTTAGTAATACCCAGAAGATGCCACAGTACCTATGAACCAGCCGTAGAAAAGTCAAACCAACGCCTCACATGTGAAACGCTAAACTACCACAAACCCTAAGGTTCAAGTGGTGGTTTTGACGGCCACATAATCGAGTTAAGGTTTCGTACTTCTAGAGGGTCCACGGAATCACTTGCATGTTTTTCCGAATACGTTAAACTTGGAAAAATGGGTTTTTGACATTCGATCGAACCTTTTAACATTGTCTAGACAATACGTGAAACACCCGAAACAATATTAAAACTATGAATACGAAACACTCCGATTTTCTTATAGTGTAAAATTACATCACATGCAAAATTAGCAAAAATAAACAACACCTGAAAGATCAAAACCAAGTCACTGGAACACATGCAAAAAATCAGGGGGTGCTCGGTTTTGGCCCGATATGGGACCTATGGTGGCCGGCCCAATTTTCATCAAATGCCCTAAAATTTTGTGTGTGTTCATGATATATCCCATACATCACTCTTTACTTGTTTAAAAAAAATCTGACAACTTTTTGAAATCGACAGCAAGCAGGTTTTGACGATGCAGATTTCGGAGTTGTTTCGGTTTCGTAATTCTAACAAAATCCTTATTAATTTCTAGCATGTCTCTGATACCACTGAAGGGTTACCTATGACGGAAGCAAGGTTTCGGGAGGTATCGTCCATGCCAAATTAAAATTTTGCCGTTTTAGCTAACCCTAAACTAGATCGTTAACTAGAAATAATACGGGATCTAAAGCAAACAACTTTGCAATATGTAGTGATCAAGGAATACAACCTTTGTAGACCGGTCCTTCACTTCAAATAGCTCTGTGTAATAGTCCCCTCCGCTGTGATCTCAAAACCCGGACTCTAGAGAGGCTCCGTTGAAGATACGAACGTGCTTGCTTCGAAGACTTCGAGGCCGAAGATGATCTACGTCGGGGAGACACTAACTTAAGCTATTCCTTCACTAGGTCAAGAACTTTGTGAAGAGAACACACTATACTACATGGAAAATAGTAGAGGATGATGAAGTAGGAAGTGGGCTCACATTAGAATTGATTTTCTCACACTTTTTCTCATAGCACCATTAGAGCTAGCAAGCTTTTTTATGGAGCTTGATGAAGAAGAATAAGAAAGAATAATTCATCATATGAATTAATTCCCTCAATAATGTAACCATGGGTGAGTTAAGCTATCATGCTTAACTCATGTAGAGAATTGACCAAGGTATGAGGTTAAGGGTTGGGTTAAAGAATATCAAGAAAAATGACAAAAGAGTGGACTTTGTCAAAGTTTCTCCAAACTTCTTCAAGCTTGATAACTTTAACCAAGTTTAACTCTTTTGTTAAATCTTAAGATATAAACAAAACCCTAATCTTAACCCTAATCATGGTATAAGTCTCGTACACCCATCTTGTATGTATCATCAAGCATGATACAAACATGTAAACTTGCATATATCACATATAAACAATGTGCACAATCTAGTGAGAAAATAAATCTTAAGTGAGCAAATACTAGTTAATGTAATATAATATATCAAATATATAATTATACTTTAAATTATTAAATCAACTCTTGATTTAATAATCCGGCTATAACCGACTTATATCATATGTAACAACTTATCGAATCAACGCTTGATCCGATAACCCGGCTATATCGCATACAACCGATCAATGTCACGAATCGAGAGAATAGAATACGGTATCACATATCGTATTAATCTCGGTCCCGCACATATCACATATGTGCTCCAACTCCGTTTCGCTTGAGCCAGGAAACCCCTGTGTAGGACTCTAAAGGCTCGTCAATACGCCGGCAGTAGGTGATGATCATATCAAACACCAACAAGCCGCAAGCGGTCTGCTAAACGTAACGGCCACCCGGGTATTGAGTGATGAGAAGATCAACAAGTAAGCCTGCTCACACTCCTGTGAATCCAATCAGTAACACTACCGTACAGTCCGGTCTCTTCGTCTGATATGTCGCATATCTCGTCTGGGGGTGGTAAACGTCAGACCCCAGTAACTCGATAAGTCGTGTCGATATGAGGCTCATAACGGGTCGAGAAACTACTGATAACACTTACCAGTATATCTCTGAAGCTGCCTTGGCCAAGGACTTCCTGTTATAGCTAATCGAGCAAAGCGCAACATCAACTCCCTATACCGGGAGAGACGAAACCCCTCCTATCGCTCATTGCCTCCATGTGACTCGGGACTGTACCCAAAAGCCACCGTTTTGCACATTCTCTTGAACGTGGTAAGGTGGAAATCAAAGCCATTGGGAATCACACAAGACTCTATGACGATCTCGGGTCTACAGACTAACATGTACCTGTGTCACCAGAGAACTGCCATCTGACGTGAGGTATAATACCATCTGGGAGTTCTCGGCGAGTTCTTCCAGTATACCCAGTCTCCACTGAGCACCCGTATACTGTCTCTGATGTCAAACACCAATGGATATGGGATCAACCATCGCCAATCTACATGAGTCGAGAAGCTATACGCTAGTCTACTCTGGTATATCGATGCCCTGTCTCGATACACCTACAACTAGGAACATTTGAAGGATGTACTTAGCGACTACATTGTCCCCACTAGTATCATCTGCATCATAGTCCTGGTAGTCAAGTACTCATCCTAAGGGCTGTATCAACATGTAACATAGAGACAATCTGTGTACACGTTAAGATAAAGAGCAACCAGATAGCATACTATCATATCGAGCAAGAAAGTCCTCCCTATATATGTCCAAGCATCCACTACAATATACAACATATGTACAGTAATGGGCTCTAGGGCATACATATTACTAACAACATGAGTACGGCATAGTCCGTTAACTTGACACTGCTCCTTCGCCTCGAGTGTGTTCCTACTGTTCCTTGATTACTACCCTACTACGGCTCTGATGAGTCGTGCAAACAGGTAGTAGTTGGGTGCAGTCCCGTAGCACTTGGAGGCAGTGGCGGTTAGATAGGATTCGTCTCTCCCGGTATTGGGGGTCGATGTCACGCTGTGTTCAGAGAGCCATTACACAAAATTTCTGGCCAGGGCAAGTGAGATTTACTGGTAGGTACACTAGTAGTTTCTCTGGGTGTTTTGGGCTACACTTCGATATGACATATTGCGTTATTAGAGGTCTGACATTTACCGGCCCTCTAGGCCCGATATGCGATACTCTTAGACGAACAGACCGGACTGTACGTAGATTGCCACAGATAGGCTCAGTGGAGTTCGGATGAGTTTCCTCATCGTCTTTCTTATCGACAGATACCTGGGTAACTGTTACGTACATCTAGTGTAGGGATTCTCTAGCACCATCCTAGGTTTAGGGTTGCATCACACATGCTACAACAAAAATTTAAGGGGGTGCTAAACAATTCCAACCATGAATCGAACTAGAAAAATGTTGGAGATGGTGCCCTCAGAGTCAATTATTGGATCACAGGCACGTGATTACAATGATTGAAGGAGGACCTGTCCCAGTAAGACAGTCTTACTCGAGATGATAGTATGCTATCTGGTTTATCTTTATCATCGTGTACTGCTTTAAGTGACCTGACAGGTCGCTATTACACGTTGATAGAGCCACTAGGATTCTTGCTTGACCACCAGCAGTATGAGGGCGATCATATAAGTGGGAGCTGGTGGTCTATAAGCACATCCTTAAAAGGTCCCTAGTCGTGGGAGTTTCGAGACAGGGCATCGATACTCCAGAGTAGACTAGTGTATACAGTCGAGACCCCGACGAGGGGCGGTGGCCGGTCTCACAAGCCACTGGTGTCAGTTGGATCACCTTAGATGTATACAGGTGCTCATTGGGTTATGAGTACACTGGACAGGACTCGCCGGGAACCTGCTAGTTGGTCTTATACCTGACGTCAGATAGCAGTTCCCTGGTGACATGTGTACAGGTTAGTTCATCGACCAGAGGATCGTCATTTGTCTCGTGTGAGTTCCCACTGTACTTTGATTACTACCCTACCATGCTCAAAGGAGACGTGCAAACAGGTTTTAGTTGGGTACAGTCCCGAGCCATATGGAGGCAGTGAGCGGATCTTCAGGGATTCGTCTCTCCCGGTATTGGAGGTGAGGTCGCGCTGTGTCTAGGAGAGCCATTACACAAAGCCCTCGGCCGAGGCAGGAGATTTACTGGTAGGTATTCCAGTAGTATCTCAGGGTGTTCTGGGCTACACTCCGACACGACTTGTACCGCTTTTGGGGGTCTGACTTTTACCAACCCCCTAGGCCCGCCATGCGATGCTCATAGACGAACGGACCGGACTGTACGGATATTGTCACTGACAGGCTCAGTAGGGTGTCAGGCTGAGTTCGCTCACAGACGTCCCTTTTGGTCAATACCTGGTAGCCCGTTACGTATTGGCTTATACCTCTGACGTGCTAGTGGTTAAATCCACAACCAAGGTGTTGACGAGTCTTTAGAGTCCCCCACATTCAGTTACTCAAGCTTTCGGGCGAAACGCTGTAGAGGCCGTATGGAGATATGGCAGGGTTCGATCAGATACGTGCGGTATTGGACGGATCAGGATCAGACAGATATTACTAGCCGGCTTTGGTTTAAGCCGGATCCTAGTATAGTACAGTGTAGATTTTGTCTCATTGCATTTGTATTTCGGTCGGAATACAAATGCGGGTGTGTATACACAGTATCGGGGTTTTCCTGTAATTTATTACGGGACCAGTTTTCTGGAGTTGCCAGTTTGCTTTCCGTTTCGGCCATATTTCTTTGTATCGTTCATTGGCCGAAGATTGGTGGAGGAGGGCTTATTTGCATTTGTGCAAATAAGCATTTGTGGAGGGTGGTGATTGCATATTCTTGTGTCATGATAATTCCTCCACCATTTGACTTCATTTGACTTCTTCTTCTTTTCATCATGGTTGTTGATGATTAGCTTGTTGGAGTGTTGGTTTTGAGTTCTTCATGATCACTTGACTTTCTTTTGTCATCATGGCTAGTCTTGTAGTGTCATGATGGCATGACTTTTTGGTGTTGATGATGGATGATGATGGTTGTATGAGTGTTGGAGTTTCTTTGTGATCATTTGTTGATAATGATTTCCTTTCATGATATCATTTGACCTCTCTCTCACTTGTATTATTGTGTGGCTCCCTTCATTTTGATACACCACCTCTCTCATTCTCTTCCATTCCACAAGCCATGGCCGGCCAAGAAAGGATAGGGGCTGTCCAAAATTTTAGTGTGGGATTTTTGCTCTTTTGCTCTTGAAAAAATCCCACAAGTTCAATATCCATGAGATTGTATCATTCCTTCACCTAAATGGCAATTCCTACAACCCCAAAAAGAGACATAGTAATCCACACTATATTCTACAGCAAATCTTGGGCACATCGACTTGCCAGCTTCATGCCCGAGTTGCCTCGGTGTTGAGGTGGGAGCCCGTAAAAGATGCAGACGATGTGGTGCCCTTCCGGCAAGGAGGCGACGACCGGAGTTTCCGCAGGAGATCGGGACGACGACGAGAATACCGGAGGACTTGGATCAGTCGGTATATCTCTAACCCGTCTTGTAGTTAGCTAGGACTAGTTAATGGCCCGATCCGGGTTTTAGTGCGCGGTGGTGCCGGTTTGCTAGTTTGCAAAATTTAATGTTAACCATCGCTTCCGCATTTGGCCTCGGGATGGAGGTCGGGGCGCCACCGTGCACTTACAGTGGTATCAGAGCCTCGCCATTAACCTAGTCTAGCTTTGTCTAATGTGTTTACATTTCTGATCGACCAAAATAACAAAATCCGCGTTTTCTTCACATCAGTTTTCTGTTGAATTTTTTCTGGCTCGAAAATTTTTTCAGGTTGTAGAAAATTGATGTACTGGAAATTCTAAGGATACTGTAGAAATTCGACACAGTAATTCAACAATGGGAGCGCGGAACCGCGGCCAAACCCCCCTTTAGGCCGCGGTTCCGCCGCACTATGATGAGATTACTGTATCAATTTTCTTCAGTTGCTTTCTGGGATGAAAATAGGGGTTTTGGAATATTAATTTTGGGCCCAGAATTTCTTGATGTGCTACAGTAGTTCATGGGGGCCCACTTGGTAAAATTTGATCGATCGGATATTTTAAACACATTATTTCACAGTATTTACATTATATCTGCGACCGTGAATGTCACTTGATCGGTAAATCCTGTCTAACTGCTATAGCCCGGTTAGACGGATTTGCGAACGTGACTTTCACGTTGATGTTCTGTGTATTGCTGTGATGTTGCGGATCGGTCGTGGGGGATAGCCTGGATGCAATGCTAGTACAGTTTTGTTGTATTATGTACATTTGATATTGCCGGGCGAGCGTCCGACATGTAGACTGCCGTCACTGCCTGTTTGTATTATTATTTTGGGGCACGGCCAGGTTGCGGTCGATGTACCCGTTGTATATATATTTTACTTTCTGTACTAAGATTGCCCCGCGGAGGTGTGCACGGGTAGCCGGGTTCTAGAGGGCAACGGGCCCGCATCTCATGGCATTGAGACGGAGGGGGCTTCACTCTAGAATTGGCAGGCTATTCGCCGCACTCATAGGGGGTACAGGTTGACACAGGAGGGGTGCCCAAGTTACCGGATTCCGTGAAATGCTGGGTGGTCCATTCACGTTGCTGAAGGGGGCTGCCTCGCTTCAGGTTTTGGCGGGTAACTTGCCGCGCCCGTAGGGGTCTAGGATTTCATTGCACAGGCTATCCATACGACCAGAGGAACGTCGGGTTTCAGTAGTGGCTCTGTGAAACCCGGGGATCCCAGATATCTGTAGTGTTCTGTGATGCTGTACATTTTCTGTGATGTTGCATTTTATCACGCCTTGAGCGAAATATAATATATTGGTATATATATTAGTAGATGTTGTATATGTTTTGCATCCGCGCTAGTCCAGTCCCCGCTCTGTCGTTAGTTAGCTAACCTAACGGGTAATGACGGGACCCAGTGGCGAATGCGGATGGCATATACGTACATCAGTATATTTTCGTTCTTTGTGGTGTGATCAATTGATGGGACTGCGTTGATTCGGATCAATGCAAGTTAAAAACAAACCTAATCTGATGTTGTTGGAACACTTTTCAAAAAGCTGTTATTGCAAGGACGTTCACTTTTGTTTTGCATCGTGGTATTCAGTTGGAATATCCTGCTCCTCAGTCGATGAGGCAAGGGCCGAGATCCCTTCACCGGGAGTGACCCCTTGGACAGAAGTTTGTGTCAGGGCAATAACTTCACTATAGCCGATTACTTTTGCTTTGCATCGTAGTATTCAGTTGGAATATCCTGCACTTCATTCTACGGGGAAAGAGCCGAGATCCCTTCACCGGGAGTGACCTCTTTAGCGAAGGTTTTCGTCACTATATTTTTAAAAGCTATCCGGTTCCTTCAACGATATCAAGTTCATTACGTTAAAGGTTTTCGCCAGAAACCATTCGTAGCCCTCCATCATTTCAGTTAAATATTCGGTAGTATTCAAGCTATGTATTTTGACCTCACGCCAAGGCATAGTGTTTGGTAGCTGCCGGGTATTTATCTGTTGCATAGATAGATGCATTGGTTTGGGATAGTCGTACTACTATTTTGGCCTACGTCAAGGGTATGTACGGGTGGGTTCAAATTAACCTGGACAATGATGGGTAGAACTTGACATGTGACTTATGATATTTTGACCTCACGCCAAGGTCATAAGAGCATGGGACAGAAATCACATCGGGAGTTTCAAAAGAACTGAAACTTGCCAGATATGCGCATACCTTCTGGAGTGCGATGACGTGAGCGGATTCCGTCACGTTATCATGCGGTGATAGTTGGATCCCAATTCCCACTGATGAGTTAGTTTACTCCTCGGGTGACCCCGACTAATTCTTCTTTCAGGTTTGGAGGAGAATTTGAGGTGACAGTGGGAGGTTTCCAGATTAGATAAATTGGTAACCATTCTGATCTAGGTTAGAGTACACGCTGAGTGTTTCTTTTCTCTCTCTCTGGCAGCGACCATTGACCCGACCCTAAGACTATGACTCAGAGACCAAAATTAACCGAACCTTCTTAAACACTGGCTTTTGGATTGTCAGAGTTGCAAACCTCATTGCCACTCCTACTTTTACCCTTTTCTCCAGGACACCCCGTATTACTACGAACGTCCACTTCCATTGGACAAAACCATCGTATGGTTATATACGAACTCGAAGGGATTTATTCGAGGATGGTTTCAGGTTCTGGAGAAAACGGATAGGACTATTCAGTTGTCTTTTCCTTTTACCTTCTCTCAGGTTGCGAGTACTCCTTGGTTTAGGAGATAGTACACCTATTACGCAAATTGGATTGTCTTCTTCCAAACCATAGGCAGGTGCCGAACGGTGGGGAATGAAGAAAACCAATTAACATAACGATGGTGTGCAGAAGGTATTAAGTTGAGACAAAGCAAGGGATTAGTAAGAGGGCAAAGTAAATTGCAACTGATATTCATGACCAAACCAGGTATTTCATTACCGCTCCCAAATCACCTTTGTATTTCTCCAGGACACTCCGTATCACTACGAAGATCCACAGTTTATTGGATAATATATCGTATGGTTATATACGAACTCGAAAGGAACTTGTTCCAGTTCGGGGATGGATTCTGGTTCAAGAGAAATAGGAATAAGATTTATTCAGGTGTCTTTTATCTTCACCTTCTCTCGCATTTCGAGTGCTCTTAGGATTAGGACAGTACACCTATTACGCTTATTGGATAGTCTTCTTCCAAACCATAGGCTGGTGCCGAACGGTAGGGAAGGAAGAAAACCATTTGGCCTAAAGGGGTGTGCAGAAGGTAATGACTAAAGACATAAAAAGGGATTTGGAGAGGTGGCAAAGAACTATACGGTTACAGTCGTGAATCTGGAAGAGGCATTACTAGGAATACCGGGATACCCCATCGAAACATTTCAATGTTTCAGTGCCACTGTATACTGTTAAAAGAAAACTGATTTCCCAATTAGTCCTTACTCCAGGGTATGTATTTACCAGATACGATTCTCACATCTGTATGGTTTTACAGATGATGAGTGGGAGTAAGTTATTTGGAATTGAGTGATCATCCTCATTATATCGGGATTCGTTGTAATCAGTGATATTTGAGGAAGTCACCTGGGTTGTTTGCCGGACGAGAAATATTTGGTTTTGAATATCCGCTGTTATGCACCAATTTCAAATTGATATATCTGTACGTCTATTTTTATAGAGTGAGATATACCTTTTTGAAATTATGTCGATGACATTTACCTATATCAGTGGATGGTTAGGTAAGGAGCATTAAACAGCGGTGTAATTCTTCTTAACCATAAGTACAGTTTTCAACCTACGACACACAGGGAATGAGTTATCAGACTCAAGGGACTTATACAGAGTATTGTATGTTGTCCAGGGTCCATCAGGATAGAGGGGTTGGTCCTCGTACTATATTCGGTTTACTTATGACTTCTCTAGTTTTTAGACAGGTGTTTCGTGGAAACACAGGGTCCGAATTTTGAGAAGTTATAGGTATATGGATAAAGTAGAGAACCAGATGTTGCAAGTATCGGGATTCTTCAAGTTGGTCGAATATGTAGATACTTGAGTATGGTATTCAGTTAATAGTAATGATAAAGAGAACTTGCTTCTCTTTCAGGTTACTCATTATTGGAAGCATTCCTAAGTTGAGTAACGCTGATCGGCCTCCTTCCATTTAGTTGACATGCACTGGATACAGCTGCATGTTTTGAATCTGGTTCAATTAAATCAGTGCCTCTATTTCTATATTGGATATAGAACAGTTCATATCTTAACGATGTTAAGGTACGGAGAGTTGTCCGGCTTATGATTAAAACCAGACACTGGACAACTCAAGGCACGTTTCTGTAATAGCTGTTTGTGGGTTGACCCAGGCTATGACGAGGGTTGACTTTCTACCATCTGGAAGAACAATAGCGATATTGTTCTAGACTCGCCACAGTTTTAAATAAAATGGATTTTTTCAGAAAACAGTAGTGGGAGTATGGTAGAACTGGAAGTGATTCCAGAACCACAAACGATTACTGAAGGTTTGATAGGAACCTAAAGATTCAATCTGGTTTGACATTCCATTGGCCACTCCACATATTAGGTGGGTAACTTCAGGCACCCGAGAGATACTCCGGTAGCCTCAAGGACGATGACAGGGAAGTTCTTGTTTACCCAGACTTGCCATTGCTGTTGTTCCAGGCTGCGAGACCTGGCAGGAGGATGAGTATAGCGTCGTTCTAAACTAGCATTAGAAGTGTACGTTTATATGACTCAGCCAGAGGGTTGTCGTAGTCAGTGGGAGCAGCGGAAGCATTGGTGGACAAGTGGCTTATGTCTATTTATAGACTAAAGCAGATATAGCGGAGATAGATCATCTATTTCTGATGTGACAGTCATGGTGTCAGTTGGTTCACCTAAGATGTATACAGGTGCTCATTGGGTTATGAGTACACCGGACAGGACTCGCCAGGAACCTGCTAGTTGGTCTTATACCTGACGTCAGATAGCAGTTCCCTGGTGACATGTGTACAGGTTAGTTCATCGACCTGAGGATCGTCATTTATCTCGTGTGAGTTCCCACTGTACTTTGATTACTACCCTACCACGCTCAAAGGAGACGTGCAAACAGGTTTTAGTTGGGTACAGTCCTGAGCCACATGGAGGCAGTGAGCGGATCTTCAGGGGTTCGTCTCTCCCGGTATTGGGGGTGAGGTCGCGCTGTGTCTAGGAGAGCCATTACACAAAGCCCTCGGCCGAGGCAGGAGATTTACTGGTAGGTATTCCAGTAGTATCTCAGGGTGTTCTGGGCTACACTCCGACACGACTTGTACCGCTTTTGGGGGTCTGACTTTTACCAACCCCCTAGGCCCGCCATGCGATGCTCATAGAGGAACGGACCGGACTGTACGGATATTGTCACTGACAGGCTCAGTAGGATGTCAGGCTGAGTTCGCTCACAGACGTCCCTTTTGGTCAATACCTGGTAGCCCGTTACGTATTGGCTTATACCTCTGACGTGCTAGTAGTTAAATCCACAACCAAGGTGTTGACGAGTCTTTAGAGTCCCCCACATTCAGTTACTCAAGCTTTCGGGCGAAACGCTGTAGAGGCCGTATGGAGATATGGCAGGGTTCGATCAGATACGTGCGGTATTGCACGGATCAGGATCGGACAGATATTACTAGCCGGCTTCGGTTTAAGCCGGATCCTAGTATAGTACAGTGTAGATTTTGTCTCATTGCATTTGTATTTCGGTCGGAATACAAATGCGGGTGTGTATACACAGTATCGGGGATTTCCTGTAATTTATTACGGGACCAGTTTTCTGGAGTTGCCAGTTTGCTTTCCGTTTCGGCCATATTTCTTTGTATCGTTCATTGGCCGAAGATTGGTGGAGGAGGGCTTATTTGCATTTGTGCAAATAAGCATTTGTGGAGGGTGGTGATTGCATATTCTTGTGTCATGATAATTCCTCCACCATTTGACTTCATTTGACTTCTTCTTCTTTTCATCATGGTTGTTGATGATTAGCTTGTTGGAGTGTTGGTTTTGAATTCTTCATGATCACTTGACTTTCTTTTGTCATCATGGCTAGTCTTGTAGTGTCATGATGGCATGACTTTTTGGTGTTGATGATGGATGATGATGGTTGTATGAGTGTTGGAGTTTCTTTGTGATCATTTGTTGATAATGATTTCCTTTCATGATATCATTTGACCTCTCTCTCACTTGTATTATTGTGTGGCTCTCTTCATTTTGATACACCACCTCTCTCATTCTCTCCATTCCACAAGCCATGGCCGGCCAAGAAAGGCTAGGGGCTGTCCAAAATTTTAGTGTGGGATTTTTGCTCTTTTGCTCTTGAAAAAATCCCACAAGTTCAATATCCATGAGATTGTATCATTCCTCCACCTATATGGCAATTCCTATAACCCCAAAAAGAGACATAGTAATCCACACTATATTCTACAGCAAATCTTGGACACGTCGACTTGCCAGCTTCGTGCCCGAGTTGCCTCGGTATTGAGGTGGGAGCCCGTAAAAGATGCAGACGATGTGGTGCCCTTCCGGCAAGGAGGCGACGACCGGAGTTTCCGCAGGAGATCGGGACGACGACGAGAAGACCGGAGGACTCGGATCAGTCGGTATATCTCTAACCCGTCTTGTAGTTAGCTTGGACTAGTTAATGGCACGATCCGGGTTTTAGTGCACGGTGGTGCCGGTTTGCTAGTTTGCAAAATTTAAAGTTAACCATCGCTTCCGCATTTGGCCTCGGGATGGATGCCGGGGCGCCGCCGTGCACTTACAAAAAATAGAGTAACAAACTATAGTATCGCATACTATATAGTGTCTAACACTAAGTGGGGAGAAACTAAAACCTTTGTAGACCTCCTCCTTGACTCCTTGGATCGAGTGGGGTTTGAACCGGTTGACTTGTGTCCTTCAAGTCCACGATGATCCACCACGAAGTCCTTTTGCACCAAGCTCCAAGCTTCACTTGATCAAGGATGAAGATGAAGCAAACACTCCACACTAGTGGGCTAGACTAAAGTAGAATGGTGATGTGGGTTTGGACCTCACATACAAACCTTTTCTTTTTAATTTCTTCTCTTTCTTTTAAAACCCTAGAGAGCTTTGAGGAGAGAGAGGAAGAAGGAGATGGCTCAAGCTTGACTCATGAGAATAATAACATTAACCCAACATAATCCCTAGTGAAATGAGAGATATGTCATTCTAAACCATTTTTACAAAATATCTAGATATTTTAAGACTTGAGGTTAAGCAAAACCATGGGCTACAAAACCATGGGGAAATGAAACCATTGACTTGGGTCAACTCAAAAGAGTTGAATAGTCAACCATGATTATGTTGCCATTTTGCTTTTCTCAAATAAACAAAATATCTAAATATGTTACCATGTGAGTCTTGCATTGCCACCATCAATGTATCATCAACCATGACACATGTATGCTTGCATGTGTGCATCCATATCAACATATGCATACACTCATGCATGCATCATAAAGAAATAGTTTTAATAAATGAGCTAATGGACTTAATATTAAATCAACACTTGATTTAATAACCCGGTCATATCACATACGACCCGTCCAATAGTAAATGCCCGATTAAAATACGGTATTAACTACTTGCATTTAATCGAGCTCCCGCACATATCTCATATGCACCCCACATCGTTTCGCCTGAGCAAGGAAACCCCTTTGTGGGACTCTAAGACTCGTCAATATGCCGGCAGTAGGTGATGATCATATCAACCACCGATAAGCCGCAAGAGGTCAGCTAAACGTAACGGCCACCCGGGTATTGAGCGATCAGAAGAAACACAAGCGAACCAGCTAAAACTCCCGTCGAGCCAACTGGTAACACTTACCGTACAGTCCGGTCTATTCGACAATAGTGCTGCATATCAAGTCTAAGGGTGGTATCGTCGACCCGTTAACCCAATAAGTTATGCCGGTATATGGCTAATAACAGATCGAGAAACTACTAATAACACTTATCAGTAAATCTCAGCAGCCCGGGCCAGGGACTTCCTGTTATAGCCAATCGTACATAGCGCAACATCAACCCCCAATACCGGAAGAGACGAAACCCCTCCTATCGCTTATTGCCTCCATGTGCCTCGGGACTGCATCCAAAATCCACCTGTTTGCAAGACTCAGTAGAGCCGTGGTAGGGTGGAGATCAAAGTACAGTGGGAGGACACACAAGACTTTATGACGATCTCGGATCCACAAACTAACCTGTACCAATATCACCTGAGAACTGCTATCCGACGATAGATATAATACCACATAAGAGTTCTCGGCGAGTCCGTTCAGTGTACCCAGTCTCACTGAGCACCCGTATACGATCTTTGGTGTCACCACACCAATGGATATAGGATCATCCATCGCCCATCATATGGGACAAGTAACGTATACGCTAGTATACTCTGGTGATATCGATGCCCAGTCTCGATACACCCACGACTAGGAACATTTTAAAGATATGCTCATAAACTACACATGTCCCACTAGTATGATCCGCATCATAGTCTCAGTAGTTAAGCATATCCTAAGGGCTATATCAACATGTACTAAATGAGTGAAAGCATGATCAAATGAACATGTCAAGATAAAGTTCAACCAGATAGCATACTATCATGTCGAGCAAGAATGTCCCCTGAATACACACACACACACATACCGGTACATACACTATCATATAATGGCTTCTAGGGCAAACAGATATCCAACAATCTCCCACTTGCACTAAGGCCAATTATTGGTGTATCTCATACCCAACATCTCAAAAAGTCGCTCATGCTGTGGCAGAGGGAGGGCCTTGGTGAGTGGATCCGCGGTGTTATCTTTTGTATCTACTCTCCGAATCTCGATCTCGCGGCGATCTACTATCTCCCGGATCAGATGATATCGCCTGAGGATGTGTCTGGATCACTGATGCGACCTGGGCTCTTTGGCTAACACCATAGCCCCGTTATTATCACAATACAAAGGTATTGGATCAATAATGGCCGGAACTACTCCTAGCTCCGAGATGAACTTCCTCATCCAAACGGCTTCCTTGGAAGCATCATTTGTAGCAATATACTCAGCTTCCATCGTGAAGTCTGCAACGGTATCCTGTTTGGAACTCTTCCAATACACTGCCCCTCCATGGAGGGTAAAGACAAACCCTGAGATAGATTTGCTGTCATCCTTATAACTCTGGAAACTCGAATCGGTAAAGGCCTCCATTTGGAGATCCCTATTACCATACACCAAGAACATTTCTTTAGTCCTTTGCAAGTACTTAAGAATGTTCTTCACAGCTTTCCAGTGATTCTCCCCTGGGTTGGATTGATACCTACTTACTACACCCAATGCATAAGCTACATCAGAGCGTGTACATAACATCGCATACATTATAGATCCTACAGCAGAAGCGTAGGATATAATGCTCATGCGAGCTCTCTTTTCATCAGTCTTTGGGTAAAAGTCCTTAGAAAGAATGACTCCATGACTAGTAGGTAAGAAACCCCGCTTGGAGTCTTCCATACTAAATCTCTTTAGGATGGTGTTAATGTACCTGGTTTGGGACAATCCCAATAACCTTTTAGATCTATCCCTATAGATCTTTATGCCCAATATGTACGAGGCATCATCCAGGTCTTTCATGGAGAACCTTTGTGATAAGAACAGTTTGACCGATTGTAGTATAGGAATATAGTTTCCTATCAAAAGAATGTCATCCACGTACAATACGAGGAATGTGACAGTACTTCCTACAATCTTCTTATAAACACAAGGTTCATCTGGATTTTTGACAAAATCAAACTCTTTGATAACATCATCAAAACAGATGTTCCAACTCTGTGATGTGTAAGTGCACGACGGCACCCCGGCCGTCAAACTGAGGCCAAAATGCGGAAACGATACTT
Source organism: Agapanthus africanus (assembly GCA_030015575.1). NCBI lineage: Eukaryota > Viridiplantae > Streptophyta > Magnoliopsida > Asparagales > Amaryllidaceae > Agapanthus > Agapanthus africanus. The sequence goes on from JASDDO010000029.1 coordinate 65,424,307, forward strand.
TACTTTAAACTTTGAACCGGCACCACCGCGCACAAAAATCCCGGATCGGGCCATTAATCTAATCCTAGCTAACTAGAGAAGGGGTAGAGAGATATACCGAGCGATCCGTGTCCTTCGGTCTTCTCGTCGTCGTCCCGATCTCCCCGCGGAATCTCCGGTCTTCACCTCCTCGCCGGAAGGGCACCACATCGCCGGCTTCTTTTACGGGCTCCTACCTCTGGTCCGAGGCAACTCGGGCACGAAGTTGGCGAGTCGACATGCCCAAGATTTGCTGTAGAATAAAGTGTGGAACTCTATGTCTCATGGAGCTTGAGGAAGTTGCCTTTTGGTGGAGGAAATGAGATGTGGAATTTTTGTGGTGAACTTGGGGATTTTTAGCAAGCATGAAGAGAAAAATCCCCCTTACAAAAATTGGGACAGCCCCTAGAGGAAGTGGCCGGCCTTGGCATGGTCAAGAGAGTGAGAAGAGAGTGTGTGTATCAAAAATGAGAGAGCCACCCATAATGCAAGAGAGAGGAAAAGGTCATAATGAAACATGATCACAAACTAAAACCAACACTCCATCAACCAATCATCTCACCACAAAGTCAAGCAATCATGAAGTCATGGAGTCAATAAAAGTGCACCATCATGATGCAATAATATGCAAAGACAACCCCCCAAATAGCTAATTTGCACAAATGCAAATAAGCCCTCCTCCACCAACTTTCAGCCAATGAAAGATACAAAGAAATATGGCCGAAACGGAAAGCAAACTGGCAACTCCAAAAAACTGATCCCGTAATAAATTACAGGAAACCCCGCTACTGTATATACATACCCGCATTTGTATTCCGACCGAAATACAAATGCAATGAGACAAAATCTACACTGTACAATACTAGGATCCGGCTTAAACCAAAGCCCGCTAGTATTATCCGTCCGATCATGATCCGTGCAATACCGCACGTATTTGATCGAACCCTGCCATATCTCCATACGTCCTCTACAGCGTTTCGCCCGAAACTTGAGAAACTGGTTTGTGGGGGACTCTAAAGACTCGTCAACACCTTGGTTATGGATTTAACCACTAGCACGTCAGAGGTATTAGCCTATACGTAACGGGATACCAGGCATTGACCAAAAGGGACGTCGATGAGCAAACTCATCCTGACACCCTACTGAGCCTGTTAGTGACAATATCCGTACAGTCCGGTCCGTTCGTCTATGAGCATCACATGGCGGGCCTAGGGGGTTGGTAAAAGTCAGACCCCCAAAAGCGGTACAAGTCGTGACGGAGTGTAGCCCAGAACACCCTGAGATACTATCGGAATACCTACCAGTAAATCTCCTGCCTTAGCCAAGGACTTCATGTAATGGCTCTCCTAGACACAGCGCGACCTCACCCCCAATACCGGGAAAGACGAACTCCTGAAGATCCGCTCACTGCCTCCATGTGGCTCAGGACTGTACCCAACTAAAACCTGTTTGCGCGTCTCCTTTGTGCGTGGTAGGGTAGTAATCAAAGTACAATGGGAACTCACACGAGGCAAATGACGATCCTCAGGTCGATGAACTAACCTGTACACATGTCACCAGGGAACTGCTATATGACGTCAGGTATAAGACCAACTAGCATGTTCCCGGCGAGTCCTGTCCGGTGTACTCATAACCCAATGAGCACCTGTATACATCTTAGGTGAACCAACTGACACCAGTGGCTTGTGAGACCGGCCACCGCCCCTCGTCGGGGTCTCGACTGTATACACTAGTCTACTCTGGAGTATCGATGCCCTGTCTCGAAACTCCCACGACTAGGGACCTTTTAAGGATGTGCTTATAGACTACCAGCTCCCACGTATATGATCGCCCACATATTGCTGGCAGTAAAGCAAGAATCCTAGGGGCTCTATCAACGTGCAATAGCGACCTGTCAGGTCACCTAAAGCAGTACATGATGATAAAGATAAACCAGATAGCATACTATTATCTTGAGTAAGACTGTCCTACCGGAATAGGTCATCCCTCAATCATTGCAATCACGTGCCTGTGATCCAATAATTGACTTTAAGGGCACTATCTCCAACAATCTCCCACTTGCACTCAAGGCTAATTATTCCGATGTCGCATACTCACAGCCCGTGTGATACCGAACACCCAACTCCTCTACTAGTCAGTCTCTCAAATCCCGTTTGCGAGACTATTGCGTTCGAGGAATAGCCTCAGTGAGTGGATCCGTCTTGATGTTTCTTTCTATATCTCTCTATATCTCAAGTTCGCGGAGAAAGCCATCTCCCGAAATGAGCAATACTTGTCTTAGGATGTGTCTGGATGTCTGATGGGACCTAACTCATAAATGAACTCCAAATCCAAACTTCTTATACTGTATTGTCAACTGAACTTAATCAGTATCCTGTGTCATGCCTCCCTCAGTATCCCCTTGGACCACCTGTCCAAAATACTACCCCTCGTCAGAAGGAAAACTATAACTCTGACAGCCACTCTGCCGTTCAGGTCACCTTGGAAGCCTAGAGTGATAACTGTCCCCTAAATGAGGCTGTCGTTATCATATCCCTAGAACATCTACTTATGTTCTAAAACTTGCTTCCGATTATTTCCCCAGGATTGGATTAATGTCAATTTATTGCATCCACTGCAAAAACAACATCTGGTGTGGTACTTGATATCTCATGATTGACTCAATTGCCTAAGCAAGTGATCAGCCAATCATGCACATCCCTCTCCCCTTTAGTCTGTAAGACACCTTTAGAGAGGGCGACTCCTTCACCTGCAGGTAAACTACCGTGCCAGGAGTCGTCCATTCTAAAAACTCTTAAAATGCTGTCTAAGTACCCTAATTGGGAAACCACCCAAATCTAGATCTACAGATCTAGTAACCAGAATGTCTTGATATTATATCCAAGTCCCATGTGGAGAAACCACTGTGTGACAACCAAAGTATAACCGATCGTAGTATAGGAACATCACTTCCTACTCTGCGTATGTCATCCAAATATCAGGACATCACACCCTACTACCTTCTTAACAGATCCATCTCCTACTCTGATGAAGTCAAACCTATGACCGTCACATCAGAAATAGATGATCTATCTCCGCTACATCTGCTTTAGTCTATAAATAGACATCAGCCACTTGTCCACCATGCTTCCGCTGCTCCCACTGACTACGACAACCCTCTGGCAGAGTCATATAGATGTACACTTCTGAAGCCAGTTCAGAACGACGCTATACTCATCCTCCTGCCGGGTCTCGCAGCCTGGAACAACAGCAATGGCAAGTCTGGGTAAATAAGAACCTCATTGTCACCTTCCTTGAGGCTACCGAAGTACCTCTCGGGTGCCTGAGGTTACCCATCAAATCTGTGGAGTGGCCAATTGAATGTCAAACCAGAATGAATCTTTAGGTTCTTATCAAATTTTCAGTAATCGTTTGCGGTTCTGGAATCACTTCCAGTTCTACCATACTCCCACTACTGTTTTCTGAAAAATCCATTTTTATTAAAAATGTGGCGAGTCTAGAACAATATTACTATTGAACTTCCAGATGGTAGAAAGTCAACCCTCATCATAGCCTGGGTCAACCCACAAACAGCCATTACAGAAACGTGCCTTGAGTTATCCAGAGTCTGGTTTTAAGCATAAGCCGGACCACTCCCCGTACCTTAACATCATTAAGATACGAACTGTTCTATATCCAATATAGGACCAGAGGCACTGATTTAATAGAACCAGATTCATATCATGCAGCTATCTCAAGTGCATGTCAACTAAATGGAAGAAGGCCGATCAGCGTTACTCAACTTAGGAATGCTTCCAATTATGAGTAACCTGAAAGAGAAGCAACTTCTCTTAATCATTACTATCAACTGAACACCATACACAAGTATCTACATCTTCGATCACCTTGAAGAATCCCGATACTTGCAACACCTGGTTCTCTACTTTATTCATATACCTACAACTTCTCAAAACTCAGACCTTGTGTTTCTACGAAACACTTATCTAAAAACTAGAGAAGTCATAAGTAAACCGAATATAGTACGAAGACCAACCCCTCTGTCCTAATGGACACTGAACAACATACAATACTCTGTATAAGTCCCTTGAGTCTGATAACTCAATCCCTGTGTGTCGTAGGTTGAAAACTGTACTATGGTTATGAAGAATTACACCGCTATTTAATGCTCCTTACCTAACCATCCACTGATATAGGTAAATGTCACGGACATAATTTCAAAAAGGTATATCTCACTCTATGAAAATAGACGTATAGATATATCAATTTGAAATTGGTGCATAACAATGGATATTCAAATCCAAATATTTGCCGTCCGGCAAACAACCCAGGTGACTTCCTCAAATATCACCAATTACAACGAATCCCGATATAATGAGGATGATCACCCAATTCCCAATAACTTACTCCCACTCATCATCTGTAAAACCATACAGATGTGAGAATCAAACCTGGTAAATCCATACCCTGGAGCAAGTGTCTAATTGGGAAATCAGTTTTCTATTAACAGTACACAATGAAACTGAAACATTGAAATGTTTCGTGGGGGTATCCTGGCATTCCTAGTAATGCCACTTCCATTATCCAGATTCACGACTGTAACCGTATATTTCTATGCCATCTCTCCAAATCCCTTCATATGTCTTTAGTCATTACCTTCTGCACACCCCTTTAGGCCAAATGGTTTTCTTCCATCCCAACCGTTCGGCACCAGCCTATGGTTTGGAAGAAGACTATCCAATAAGCATAATGGGTATACTGTCCTAATCCTAGGAGCACTCGCAATGCGAGAGAAGGTGAGGATAAAAGACAACCGAATAAACCTTATTCCTATTTCTCCTGAACCAGAATCCATCCCCGAACTGGAACAAGTTCCTTTCGAGTTCGTATATAACCATACGATGGAGTATCCAATAAACTGTGGATCTTCGTAGTGATACGGAGTGTCCTGGAGAAATACAAAGGTGAAGTGGGAGAGGTAATGAAATACTTGGTTTGGTCGTGAATGGCAGTCGCAATTTACTTTACCCTCCTTCTAATCCCTTTCTTTGTCTTTACATAATACCTTCTGTACACCACCGTTAGGCTAATTGGTTTTCTTCATTCCATACCGGTCGGCACCTGCCTATGGTTTGGAAGAAGACTATCCAATTTGCGTAATAGGTGTACTATCTCCTAAACCAAGGAGTACTCGCAACCTGAGAGAAGGTAAAAGGAAAAGACAACTGAACAGTCCTATTCGTTTTCTCCAGAACCGGAAACCATCCTCGAAAAAATTCCTTCGAGTTCGTATATAACCATACGATGGTTTTATCCAATGGAAGTAGATGTTCGTAGTAATACGGGGTGTCCTGGAGAAAAGGGTAAAAGTAGGAGTGGGAATGAGGTTTGCAACTCTGACAATCCAAAAGCCAGTGTTTAAGAAGGTTCGGTTAATTTTGGTCACTGAGTCATAGTCTTAGGGCCGGGTCAACGGTCGCTGCCAAAGAGAGAGAGAAAAGAAACACTTAGCGTGCACTCTAACCTAGATCAGAATGGTTACCAATTTATCTAATCAGGAAACCTCCCACTGTAACGTCAAATTCTTCTCCAAACCCGAAAGAAGAATTAGCCGGGATCACCCGAGGAGTAAACCAACTCATCAGTGGGAATCGGGATCCAACTATCATTGCATGATAACGTGACGGAATCCGCTCACGTTATCACACTCCAGAAGGTATGCGCATATCTGGCAAGTTTCAGTTTCTTTAGAAACTCCCGATGTGATTTTTACCCCATGCTCTTATGACCTTGACTTTGGCCAACATATCATAAGTCGCATGTCAAGTTCTACCCGTCATTCTCCAGGTTAATTTAAACCCACCCGTACATACCCTTGACTTTGGCCAAAATAGTAGTACGACTGTACCAAACCAACGCATCTATCTATGCTGCATATGAATACCCAATAGCTACCAATCACGGTGCCTTGACTTTGGCCAACATTCACAGCTTGAATACTATTGACTATCCATAAGAAACGACGGAGGGCTACGAATGGTTTCTGACGAAAACCTTTAACGTAATGAACTTGATATCGTTGAAGGAACCGGATAGCTTTATAAAATTATAGTAACGAAAACCTTTGCTAAAGAGGTCACTCCCGGTGAAGGGATCTCGGCTCTTTCCCCGTAGAATGAGGTGCAGGATATTCCAACTGAATACCACGATGCAAAGTAAAAGTAATCGGCTATAGTGAAGTTATTGCCCTGAGGCAAACTTTTGTCCAAGGGGTCACTCCCGGTGAAGGGATCTCGGCCCTTGCCTCGTCGACTGAGGAGCTGGATATTCATAACCGAATACCACTGTGCAAAACAAAAGAGAACGCCCTTGCAATAACAGCTTTTTGAAAAATTGTTCCAACAACATCAGAATAGGTTTGTTTTTAACTTGCATTGATCCAAATCAACGCAGTCCCATCAATTGATCACACCGATAAAGAACGAAAATAATGACGTACGTATATGCCATCCGCATTCGCCACTGGGTCCCGTCATTACCCGTTAGGTTAGTTAACTAACGACAGAGCGGGGACTGGACTAGCGCGGATGCAAAACATATACAACATCTACTAGTATATATATCAATATATAATATTTCGCTCAAGGCGTGATGAAATGCAACATCACAGAAATGTAATAAGCATCACAGAACAATACAGATATCTGGGATCCCCGGGTTTCATAGAGCCGCTACTGAAACCCGACGTTCCCCTGGTCGTGTGGATAGCCTGTGCAATGAAATCCTAGACCCCTACGGGCGTGTCAAGTTACCCGCCAAAACCTGAAGCGAGGCAGCCCCCTTCAGCAACGTGAATGGACCACCCAGCACTTCACGGAATCCGGTAACTTGGGCACCCCTCCTGGGTCAACTTGTACCCCCTACGAGTGCGGCGAATAGCCCGCCAATTCTAAAGTAAGGCCCCCTCCGTCTCAATGCCATGAGATGCGGGCCCGTTGCCCTCTAGAACCCGGCTACCCGTGCACCCCTCCGCGGGGCAATCCTAGTAGAGAGAGTAAAATATACATACAACGGGTACATCGACTCGACTCGGTCGTGCCCTAAAAGAATAATACAAACAGGCAGTGACGGCAGTCCACATGTCGGACGCTCGCCCCGCAATAACAAATGTACATAATACAACCAAAACTGTACTAGCATTGCATCTAGGCTATCCCCCACGACCAATCCGCAACATCACAGCACAATCACAGAACATCAACGTGAATGTCATGTTCGCAAATCCATCTAACCGGGCTATAGCAGTTAGACAGGATTTACCGATCAAGTGACATTCACGGTCGCAGATATAATATAAATACTGTGAACTAATGTGTTTAAAATTTTCGATCGATCAAATTTACCTAAGTGGGCCCCCAAGCACTACTGTAGCACTCACAGAAATTCTGGGCCCAAAAAGAATATCCCAAGAACCCTATTTTCAACCCAGGAGCTCTCTGTAAAAATTTGGTTCACTGAACTGTGAAAGTGGCGGCGGAACCGCGGCCCAAGCATGGGTTTGGCCGTGGTTCCGCGGCGGTATGGTGAGATCACGCGACCAAATTTTCACAGAGTGCTTAGAATTCCCTGCACAGTATTCTGCAACAACCTGAAAACTTTTTGGAGCCAAAAAAATTTCGATAGAGAACTGATGGATTGAAATCGTTGGTTTTGGAATTTTGTTCGATCAAAGATGTAAACACATTGACCATGCTAGACTAGGTTAATGGCGTGGCTCTAATACCAGTGTAAGTGCACGGCGGCACCCCGGCCGTCAAACTGAGGCCAAAATACGGAAACGATACTTTACTTTAAACTTTGAACCGGCACCACCGCGCACAAAAATCCCGGATCGGGCCATTAATCTAATACTAGCTAACTAGAGAAGGGGTAGAGAGATATACCGAGCGATCCGTGTCCTTCGGTCTTCTCGTCGTCGTCCCGATCTCCCCGCGGAATCTCCGGTCTTCACCTCCTCGCCGGAAGGGCACCACATCGCCGGCTTCTTTTACGGGCTCCTACCTCTGGACCGAGGCAACTCGGGCACGAAGTTGGCGAATCGACGTGCCCAAGATTTGCTGTAGAATAAAGTGTGGAACTCTATGTCTCATGGGGCTTGAGGAAGTTTCCTTTTGGTGGAGGAAATGAGATGTGGAATTTTTTTGGTGAACTTGGGGATTTTTAGCAAGCATGAAGAGAAAAATCCCCCTTACAAAAATTGGGACAGCCCGTAGAGGAAGTGGCCGGCCTTGGCATGGTCAAGAGAGTGAGAAGAGAGTGTGTGTATCAAAAATGAGAGAGCCACCCATAATGCAAGAGAGAGGAAAAGGTCATAATGAAACATGATCACAAACTAAAACCAACACTCAATCAACCAATCATCTCACCACAAAGTCAAGCAATCATGAAGTCATGGAGTCAATAAAAGTGCGCCATCATGATGCAATAATATGCAAAGACAACCCTCCAAATAGCTAATTTGCACAAATGCAAATAAGCCCTCTTCCACCAACTTTCAGCCAATGAAAGATACAAAGAAATATGGCCGAAACGGAAAGCAAACTGGCAACTCCAAAAAACTGATCCCGTAATAAATTACAGGAAACCCCGCTACTGTATATACATACCCGCATTTGTATTCCGACCGAAATATAAATGCAATGAGACAAAATCTACACTGTACAATACTAGGATCCGGCTTAAACTAAAGCCCGCTAGTATTATCCGTCCGATCATGATCCGTGCAATACCGCACGTATTTGATCGAACCCTGCCATATCTCCATACGGCCTCTACAGCGTTTCGTCCGAAACTTGAGAAACTGGTCTGTGGGGGACTCTAAAGACTCGTCAACACCTTGGTTGTGGATTTAACCACTAGCACGTCAGAGGTATTAGCCTATACGTAACGGGCTACCAGGTATTGACCAAAAGGGACGTTGATGAGAGAACTCATCCTGACACCCTACTGAGCCTGTTAGTGACAATATCCGTACAGTCCGGTCCGTTTGTCCATGAGCATCGCATGGCGGGCCTAGGGGGTTGGTACAAGTCAGACCCCCAAAAGCGGTACAAGTCGTGTCGGAGTATAGCTCAGAACACCCTGAGATACTACCGGAATACCTACCAGTAAATCTCCTGCCTTGGCCAAGGACTTCGTGTAATGGCTCTCCTAGACACAGCGCGACCTCACCCCCAATACCGGGAGAGACGAACCCCTGAAGATCCGCTCACTGCCTCCATATGGCTCGGGACTGTACCCAACTAAAACCTGTTTGCACGTCTCCTTTGAGCGTGGTGGGTAGTAATCAAAGTACAGTGGGAACTCACACGAGAAAAATGACGATCCTCAGGTCGATGAACTAACCTATACGCATGTCACCAGGGAACTGCTATCTGACGTCAGGTATAAGACCAACTAGCATGTTCTCGGCGAGTCCTGTCCGGTGTACTCATAACCCAATGAGCACCTGTATACATCTTAGGTGAACCAACTGACACCAGTTGCTTGTGAGACCGGCCACCGCCCCTCGTCGGGGTCTCGACTGTATACACTAGTCTACTCTGGAGTATCGATGCCCTGTCTCGAAACTCCCATGACTAGCACTACTACAATAGGGGGTTGCCCCTACGGATAGTGAAATCCGTAGGGGCAGATTTATTTTGGCCCTACGGATTAATCCGTAGGGCTATACGGTTGCCCCTACGGTCCTTACATATTTATATAAAAACTATTAAATCTTAAATTGTTGTTTGCCCCTACGGATCCGCAAACCAAGAACCTACGGACTTATCCGTAGGGGCATCTAAATAGGGATTTAAGTTAAAAGCTCAGATCGATCCCTACGCTAATTATTCCCAATTCTCGCGCGAACAAAAAATTCCCAAACCCTCGTTCCCGCCGATCGATCGTCGTTTCGTCGTTCTCGTCATCGCCAGCGCCGCCGATTCATCGTAGCCACCGCCTTCTTTCGTCGTAGCCACCACTTGCTTTCGTCGTCGCCAGCGCCGGCTCATCGGAGTTCTCATCGTCGCCTCTGCACAGGTAAGGAATTCTTCAATTACTCAAATTTTTGATTGGGGGTGAGGCTGGGGCTGCGGGCTGAGGCTAGGGCTGGGGCTGGGGCTGAGGCTAGGGCTAGGGTTGGGGCTGGGGCACGGGCTGCGGCTAGGGCTGTGGTTAGGGTTGGGGCTCGGGCTTGGGCTGCGGCAAGGGTTGGGGTTGGGGTTGGGGCTCGGGCTCGGGCTGCGGCTAGGGCTGTGGTTGGGGTTGCGGTTTGGGCTCGGGTTAGGGTTAGGGTTAGGGTTAGGGTTGGGGCAGGGGGTTGCGGCAGAGGGTGAAATTTTTTCTAGGTTTCTTTTAAAGCTTGGGAAGGAAATTTTGTGCCCCAAAAAAATGAACATTTCTAATGATTTTGATAAGAGACAAGGGAGCAATAAAGTTTTGTTTTCTATTTGTCTAGATTCAAATGTCTATTTATATATATATATATATATATATATATATATATATATTTACAATCTCAATATTCGTGGCATGTTGGTTATAAATTTCTCTCTCTGTTGAGATATATAGCCTACTTCAGCACATAGCTGGGTATACGATAAAATTATTTTTGATAAAACAATGCATGATATAATATGGAAATATATTTGTTTCTTAGCTTCAATCATACAAACGTGTTCCAAATTAACGTAATTCAAATAGCAATTCCTTGGAATTTTTTAGTCCAGAGAATCTTGATCGAGTCTCAGGATTATATTGATTCAAGAATTTTGTGTGACACCAAAGACTGGACGTTAGACGAATAGCCGGTGGTAAAACTTCTTAAAGTATATTAATTTTGAATCTTCTTCTAAACTCAATGATTCTACATTGATAAAGAAAAGCTTAGATATCGATGATAAATAGCCACATATTACAAGTTACAAAGATGATGTTCAACTCCTTCCCAACTTTTTTCATTGCTTGTGATATTTTCTCTCCTCTCTCTCCTTTTCTCCTGGTCTCTGTCTATCATGAAATTTTGGGCATGCAAATTAAGACTCTCTCCTCTTTTTGGTTATTATTTTTCCCTTTGTCGGCTTAATTATTGAGATGGAGATTTGATTAGAGTTTTGGTGTTCATAATTTCATAATATGAGCAAGGCAATTGACAAATCATCATGATGTTGTTATGATCATAGCAAGATGTAGGTGCTTGTGTGTTGGTACTAAAGCATGATACAATCTCTTTTATTGCTAGTGGATGCGTTTTGTTCAAAGAGTCTTTTCCTTTAATTAATTTTCCTCTTTAGGGAGTTTTCGACATTGAAATCTCACTAGTTGATAATGTTAAATGAGTTCTAGTCCTAGTTTGCTACATTTTTTTATATATAGTAGATGGTGATACTTCTTTAAGTAAAAATAACCCTACACTTAAGCGAAATCATAAATCGAAACACACATATATAGAATACAACTCATACATGGGTATCCTCAAATCTAACTTTAATTATCGATAATTTATTCTTTTCAATGACAAACGCACACACAAAGCATATACACGGATTTTCTCCTTTGTCAGTAACCATCCCGTTCTTAGATTTCTCAATATAGTCATCATAACCTACAATTTATATGATACAGTCTAACATGGCCCATGAATACGTCAGGGTTAAGGACTGGATGTATGTGAATTGGCAACAACGTATGCAACCTAAGTTTGTCACTGGAGTTTCTGCTTTCATTGAATTTGCACGCGCACTTAATAAGGAGAAGACAGTAATGTGGCAGAAGAAGAAGGAGAAGACAGTAATGTGGCAGAAAAAGAAGAAAATGACATTCATTGTTCTCTGTTTTAGCATCAATCTTCTGATATGAACTAATGATGGCTTTCACATTGGCTTTTCGTTTTAGAGACTTCTTAGTGTCCAATGGAAAGTATACATCAGATTTGTGCAGGTCAGGTTCTTCTATGACTTTCAAGAGTTTCAACTGATTCTGTAAATTACACCCTAGTTGGGTGATACTTTTACCACTTCTCACTGCAGGTGCGCTCTCTAATATCCATTTTGAATGTAATATTATAGATATCCATGCCTGTTTATATCAAAATTACTTATATTGTCAATGTTTGATTGTCTAATTGTTGGTGATGCGTCCATATCAGGGACAGAGGCCACTCCCGCTCCTCCAGGTATGTTTATATATCATATAGTGCATGTATATTGATTTAGAATGTTATATCATAAATATACACACATTCCTTTTGCTCTTATTTAGATAGTAATTTTTATTTTTGTCTAGCTGTAGATGGTGACAGTAGTTGACAATAAAATTTGTCATCCAAGAAACTATGATTTTTATATGTGCTCGCATGCGGGAATGATTGTAAGTCGTGGACCTGTACAATAAATTCTTATTTGGTATTTTTTTGAAATCAAATTGAATACTATATAATTTTTATATTTGTATTTAGTTTGGAATTAACACAATATTTATTCACGCAGCATGCACTTATGATCAACCAACTGCTCATGATATTTGTAGCCCAGCATAGAGATCACCACATCAATTTTTTTTATTGCCTCCACCAAGATCTTGTGAGCATGCATATCACCCTACATATATTCAACATATATATATCTTCAGGTCTTTCTAAAATCAATGACCTTTAATTCCAAAAAAAACAAACACACACACAAGGAGTGAATTAATGAAGAAAAAAGGGTCCACTTTTTGTTAGGTGTCGTCAAAAGTTTATATCCTCCATCAATTATCAAGCTACCGAGGACGAAAAGCCACATTTGTTAGTCGAGAGTCATGGTAATAGTCATGGAGATTGATTATAAAAGAAATAGAGAGAAGAAAATAGAAATTGTAGATAGTAGAATAGCACACTCATTTCAAAAATTGCACTTTGATCTTTATGTCTACCTTTTTTTTCTAATTGTAGATAGTAGAATAGCACACCTAAATTTTTTTAAAACAAAAGAAAAACAATGACCTATATACAAAATGGGTCAATGTCGTGATCAATAAATTACTTCTCATTATCTTTGTCTAATCCATCTGAAACTGCAATTAAGTTTAATTAAACCAAATAAAATCAAAAATTAAAATCAAACAGCAACAACAAAATCAATGAAATTTATAGCCTACCAGAGTCTTCAAGAATATCCACATATGAATCCTGGGCCTTCTTCTTTTTCTTCAAAGATCTTTTAGAAGCAGAGAATTTTGTTTTCTGGCAAGTGCTTTGAAGCTAAACACCATATTGCCTTTGTATTTGAAAACCAAAAAATGCCCAGTTTGCAGATTATTGGCTACTGTAAATTCATGCCACCCATCTCCACTCATGGAAGCAACTTTGTTCTCGATGTGAAGATCAACATGCCATATTTTGCCATTGTGGCTCACTAGGTTAGCCTTTTCTCTTCTCTTGACCATCTTGCTAATCTGCTTGGTAAATTTATTTGGAACCGGCTGCGAATCATTAAAAGACATGCATAAGAAAGGAAGCTAAAATACAGAAATATAGCATACCGATACACCGAAACTTCAAAGTTGCGATGAAAACCCAGAGATATTTATTTCTACACACGTGGTGCGCGTGCGAATGCGTTAGGCATCATGGACAAATATTTGAGAACATGGAAAGTATTATTAGTATAAAGTAATTAAAGCTTTTAAACACCTTGGGTAGATATTTTCTTAGTTGATGCAATCATATCATGAGGACTAAATTTAAGCTATTATACATATCCATATGTATTTTTCTAATCTAATATATCACACACACACACACACACACACACACACACACACAGAGAGAACACCAGTTTGGTAGAGAAATCAGGTAGCAGGACCCTGAAGAAATGGAGTCCATAGCATTGCTCATCATCATCATCCATGATCCCTTCTGACATCAAAAGGGATCATGGATGATGATGATGAGCAATGCTATGGACTCCATTTCTTCAGGGTCCTGCTACCTGATTTCTTTACCAAACTGGTGTTCTCTCTCTCTCTCTCTCTCTCTCTCTCTCTGTGTGTGTGATATATTAGATTAGTAAAATACATATGCATATGTATAATAGCTTAAATTTAGTCCTCATGATATGATTGCATCAACTAAGAAAATATCTACCCAAGGTGTTTAAAAGCTTTAATTACTTTATACTATTAATACTTTCCACGTTCTCAAATATTTGTCCATGATGCCTGACGCATTCGCACGCGCACCACGTGTGTAGAAATAAATTTCTCTGGGTTGTCATCGCAACTTTGAAGTTTCGATGTATCGGTATGCTATATTTCTGTATTTTAGCTTCCTTTCTTATGCATGTCTTTTAATGATTCGCAGCCGGTTCCGAATAAATTTACCAAGCAGATTAGCAAGATGGTCAATAGAAAAGAAAATGCTAACCTAGTGAGCCACAATGGATAATTTGTCATTGTTAATCCATCTTCCTGAAAACGGTTTATACGGAGGAAGTATATTTCATGGTACTTGAGAAAAATATATGTTGAAGTCAAAAGTTATCAAGATTTAAATGCTCGCTTATAGTCTTCCAAGATATTTTATATTCCAAGGCAAGGTGACAATAATTGCATGCTTGTGCATGATTTGGTATGTAGATTCAAGGTTATGCATGGCTACGACCCTTTCTTATGGTTTCTTATCATAATTTTATGCACACTTATAGTTTATAAAGGCAGTTAGATCATATCACTATAAGGGAAAACTTAAAATAACATCCTTTATACTAAAAAAATTATGTATGCTATTACTTAGTAGTTTATGGTTTTTAGACGCAAAAGCCATTTGAGAAATACTTTTCCTACCCACTATTAATCCATATTCTCAATATAGTTATTGAATTTGCACGCGCACATAATAAGAAGGAGAAGACAGTAATATGGCAGAAGAAGAAGGAGAAGATAGTAATGTGGCAGAAGAAGAAGAAAATGGCATTCATTATTCTCTATTTCAGCATCAATCTTCTGATATGAACTAATGATGGCTTTCACATTGGCTTTTCCCTTTAGAGACTTCTTAGTGTCCAATGGAAAGCATACATCAGATTTGTGCAGGTCAGATTCTTCTATGACTTTCAAGAGTCTCAACTGGTTCTGTAAATTACACCCTTGTTGGGTGATACTTTTATCACTTCTCATTGCAGGTGCGCTCTCTAATATCCATTTTGAATGTAATATTATAGATATCCATGCCTGTTTATGTCAAAATTATTTATATTGTCAATGTTTGATTGTCTAGTTGTTGGTGATGCGTCCATATCAGGAACAGAGGTCACTCCCATTCCTCCAGGTATGTTTATATATCATATAGGGCATGTATATTGATTTAGAATGCTATATCATAAATATACACACATTCCTTTTGCTCTTATTAGTAATTTTTATTATTGTCTAGCTGTAGGTGGTGACAGTAGTTGACAATAAAATTTGTCATCCTAGAAACTATGATTTTTATATGTGATCACATGCGGGAATGATTGTAAGTCGTGGACCTTGTTTAGTCGTCCAACTCATTATCATGGGCTGCTTGATGAGATTAGATTTGCACCTGATGATCTACAAGAGCTTGTTCACTCCCTGTCTTATGTGTAAGCAGCGCTATATGCGAGTTTACCTTGTTAATATGTATGTACTGAAATTAATTAATATTATTCAAATTTTGATACATGCAGATACCAGAGGAGCACATCTTCTATCTCTGTAGGTAAGGTTTTGAATTTTTTGATTTTGGTATTTCTTGTCAATTTTATAGACCAGTATGTGCTAAATATAATGTTCTGACAGTTGCTAGGGGGAAGGCAGCATTCGAGGCTGCTGACCCCAGTCCTGGACGCCGCACAAGGACGGCACCATGGAGGTTGGGAGAGAGGCCGAGGACTGGGCTCTAGCAGGGCCCATATGAGGTTGGACTCCAGCCCGGCAGTTACTTCCTCCGTCTCCAGTGAGCGACGTATCCAGCAGGAACTGGAGAGCTTGAAGGCCACCGTTCAGGAGTTGAAGGAGATGCTGGTATGTATACTACTTAATAGTAAAATATCATGTCATATTATAGATATCAACATATCCAATATCAGTACGTAGCCTGAGCTTATTTGGTTGTAGACTTAGGTTTTATTAATCATACATGTACATATCTAATTAAAATAAACTACAGTTTTCCAAACTAGATA
Organism: Agapanthus africanus; assembly: GCA_030015575.1. Taxonomy (NCBI): domain Eukaryota; kingdom Viridiplantae; phylum Streptophyta; class Magnoliopsida; order Asparagales; family Amaryllidaceae; genus Agapanthus; species Agapanthus africanus. Next base: position 65,440,554 of record JASDDO010000029.1, read on the forward strand.
TCCAAATGGGGTTTCGAAATAACTCGATAATGATAAGAATTCGAATAAAACACAGTTCTTACACGCTTATTGCACACGTTAGGTCCAGACGCGACGGAGTAGGCGCAAGATTCTAGCGTTTATCAGAGGTGGAGCTGGACCGAGCCAGGCTAGCATTTTGATTCTTATTTTTTGAAACATGTATTTATTTATATGATACATATTGTACTACATTTTGAAACATTTTGGGCGATATTGATTTTGGTTTATATTTATATCATATTCAGTTTTTTGGTTTCTTTTGTATTTTATATGTGTGAGATGTGAATATGAATACTGCGATATATATTGTGTGATGATTAATTTTATATTTGATTGATGTATATATTATTGTGCACAGGGCGAGAAAAAATCAAGCAGCCCATTTTTTTTAAAAAAATTACAGATAATGTGTACCTACGGATTAATCCGTAGGTACACATATTGCCCCTACGCTATATCCGTAGGGGCAAAATATCAGCAGTAACTGATATTTCCCACCTGATCGCAGTACCAGGGGTTGGGAGTGCCCCTACGGACACATCCGTAGGGGCTACAGCATAGCCCCTACGGCGTTATCCGTAGGGGCAAAATACCAGGATTCTTTATATTTGGCCCTGACGGATAGGTACCTACACAGATATCCGTAGGGGTTATAGCATGGCCCTACGGTTATGTCCGTAGGTACATTTAATATATTAAAAAAAACCATAAATAATATAAATTATTTTATCCTACGGCCTACTCCGTAGGGGCAACAGGACCTACACAGAAATCCGTAGGGGCAAGAATTTGCCCGTAGGGGCAAGTTCAGGGCTTCAACTTGCACCTGCGGCCTTTGCAGCTACGGGGTATTTTTTCACCCCTACGCATATATCCGTAGGGGCAGTGGGTTGCCCCTACGGATAAATCCGTAGGGGCAACCCTTATTTGTAGTAGTGTAGGGACCTTTTAAGGATGTGCTTATAGACTATCAGCTCCCACGTATATGATCGCCCTCATATTGCTGGCAGTCAAGCAAGAATCCTAGGGGCTCTATCAACGTGCAATAGCGACCTGTCAGGTCACCTAAAGCAGTACACGATGATAAAGATAAACCAGATAGCATACTATCATCTTGAGTAAGACTATCCTACCGGAATAGGTCATCCCTCAATCATTGCAATCACGTGCCTGTGATCCAATAATTGACTCTGAGGGCACTATCTCCAACATGATGCATGCTTTAATCCATAAATGGATTTAAGCAACCTACATGCTTTCCCGCTGCTTCCACTATCGATGAAGCCCTCTGGCTGATCCATATAAACGCATTCTTCTAAATCACCAATTAGAAAAGCCATTTTAACGTCTATCTGCCAGATTTCATAGTCATAGTGAGCAGCAATAGCAAGTAGGATCCGAATGGATTTAAGCATGGCTACAGGAGAAAAGGTTTCGTCATAGTCCAGTCCTGGACTTTGTCAAAATCCTTTCGCCACAAGCCTTGCCTTATAAGTCTCCACCTGCCCATCTACACCGATCTTTCTCTTAAAGATCCATTTTCACCCTACGGGTTTTACGCCATAGGGTACAACATCCAAAGTCCATACTTTGTTGGTGTACATAGACTCCATTTCGGATCTCATGGCATCCAGCCACTTCACAGAATCACCACTCGTGATAGCTTGCTGAAAACTGGTAGGGTCATCATCATCCATGATGCAATCTTCTCCATTACCATCAATGAGAAAACCGTAGTATCTCTCCGGTGGGCGAGAAGTCCTACCAGATCTACGGAGTGGCTGAGGTTCATTAGGTTCTGTTGCAACATCAGGTTCAACCAAGTCGTCATTTGTAACTTGTGTCTCTAGAACCTCTTCTAGATCTACCATATTTCCATCAGCGTTATTTAGAAAATATCATTTTCTAAAAACGTGGCATACTGAGAAACAAACACCTTTTGTTCCTACTTGTGGTAGAAAGGATACCCAAACGAATGTTTCAGATATCCCACAAATATACATTTGACTGATCGTATCTCGAGTTTGTCTGGATTCTGCTTTTTAACAAAAGCCGGACAACCCCAAATCTTAACTCGTTTAAGAGATGGTATCTTCCCATACCATATCTCATATGGAGTGGTAAACACTGTCTTGGTTGGAACTTTGTTCAACAGAAAAGCTGCAGTCTCCAATGTATGCCCCCAAAAGGAGAGGGGCAACTCAGCATCACTCATCATGGATCGTACCATATCTGATAGGGTTCAATTCCGTCACTCTGACACACCGTTGTGCTGTGGTGTGTAAGGGGGAGTGAGCTAAGAGAGAATCCCATTCTCTTTTAGGAAGTTCGAAAAGTTTGTACTAAGATACTCTCCACCTCGATCTGATCGAAGTATTTTGATGCTCATTCCAGTTTATTTTTCTACTTCAAGTTTGTACTCCCTGAATTTCTTGAAAGCTTCAGACTTATGCTTTAACAAAAACACATGACCGAATCTTGAGAAATCATCAGTAAAAGTTATGAAGTAAGAAAAACCACCTCTCGCATGTGTAGACATTGGCTCACATACATCACTACGTATGAGGCCCAAGAGCTCAGTAGCTCTTTCTCCGTATCCAGTAAATGGAGTTTTGGTCATTTTCCCTTTGATACAAGACTGACAAGTCGCATAAAATTTATACTCAAAAGAATTTAAATATCCATTTTTATGAAGCTTGTTTAGTCTTATTTAATTAATGTGACCAAGTCTACAATGCCAAAGAAAAGCTTCATTTATATCTGAAAATTTTCTTTTGTTTGTGTGTTGTATGTTGAAAACTGTGGTTGATTCAGGACATATATCCCGTTATTAAGTGTACTATAACCAATCAACTCTTAATTTACTTTAATGTTCAAAACATTGTGCTGCAATACAAAATGATATCCTTCATTGTCTAACAAAGAAACGGATATAATATTACAAAGCATGCTTGATACAAAATAACATGGGTTCAAAACTAATATACAACCCGATGACAACCCCAGATGATACTCTCCCACTGAAACTGCATGTACATTGGAACCATTTCCAACCCGGAGAGTTTGATCACTTGTCTTCAAAACTCTTCTATTTCTCAGCCCCTGCACAAAATTATAGATATGAGAACCCGAACCAGTATCTAATACCCAGGAAGCTGAGTTTATAGAAAAAACGGTTTTCGGTTATGAACACACCTGAATCTGAAGCATCACCATGCTTCCTTTTCTTGAGACAAAGGTACTCAGTACAGTTCCGCTTCCAGTGCCCCATCTTCTTGCAAAAGAAACATTCTCCTTTTCCCGACTCTGCAGCTTTGGATTTGTCTTTCCCCTTTGCCTTCTTAATTCCGCCTCTCGGCTTAGTGGATTTCTTCTTGTTCTTTCCCTTGGCCTTGGCTTTTGGGACGGAAGAGAAAGACTGTCCAACAAGCAGAGAGGGAGGCTTCGCCTTAAGCGTGCTCTCTGCATTTCTCAACATATTAAGAAGTTCGGGTAGTGACTTCTCCATGTTGTGCATGTTGAAGTTCACTACAAAAGGAGCAAAGGCAGAGAGAAGAGACTATAGAACAATATCCGTATATTGCTCGTTATCCATTGTCCATCCGAGACCCTCAAGCTCTTCAATAAGAGCTATCATCTTCAAAACATGGTCACCTACTGATGTGTCAAGGGCCATCCGCATCTGAAACAGCTTTCGAGACGCTTCCTATCGTAGGATACGAAATTGCTCTCCATACAACTCCTTTGTATGGAGAAAGATGGATTGAACATCCATCTCCTCGTGCTGCTTTTGATTTGTATTGTCCATCGATGCAAGCGCGAGGCATTTGGTGGTAGCACAGTCAATTTCCCACGTTTTTCGGATCTCCCTATCCGCAACAGAAGATTCAGGGCCTGGTTTGGGCAGGGCTGAGGCAGTGAGGACATATGATACTTTATCATATGTGAGAGCAATATTAATGTTCCTCAACCAGTCTTTATAATTCGGCCCGGTAAGCTTATTTTTCTCTAATAGTAGCTTAAGTCCAGTCATGGTTATCTGCCATTAGGAGAGAAAAAAGAATACACTCAGCGAAAGCTCTTGCAAAGATCAGATTGGTTATTTATCTTATCTAATCGATGTCTCCCACTGCTTTTATCAAATTTTCCTTCAAACCTTAAAAGGAAAAAATTAGCCAGGATTAATTACATTCTACAACTTCACTAACCGTTCAGCCAGGCCAATGCTGGTACTTCTGAGGGAGGTTCCCCGTTCTTTCGCACGGACCTAATTAAAATAAACCTCATTTTCCCAGAGGCGTAGCCCCGTTGACACCTTTCTAGACACCTAATGAGTTAGCTAATTATAAAGTGCAAAACACTCCCGAAAGCAACTATTGCTCACAGTGGGATCGGGATCCTACTATCATATAGAAGGTATGCAATCTCATTGCAAATTTCAACTCTTGAAACTCCCGATATGGATTTTACCCCTAGTACTTATGACCTTAACTAAAGTCAACATATTATAAGTACTAGTCAAGTTCTTCCCGTCATTTCGTGATTAACTAGACCCACCCATATGATCCTTAACTATAGTCAACATAATCATATGAATGTCCTAACTAATCGCATCATATGCGGTGTAGGAAAACATCACTTAGCTACCGTACACTGCACCTTAACTATAGTCAAAATACGCAACACGAATACTAAGTACTCTACTTCCTAAAATGACGGAGGGTTGCGAATAGTTTTGAAGAAAATCTTTAACGCTTTGAACTTGATATCGTTGTAGAATCCAATGGTTTTAAAAGGAGTGGCTTAAGCTCCACAATTTGAAAACTTGATTTTTCACAAAAAGCCGAGTACGTTTAAAATCTGATTCTACAACAACTTTTTAGGTTTCTTTTTGTTTACATTAATCTTATTAATGTAGTCCCATCATTTAAGTCCTTAAGCCATTACAGAAAAGAAACGAAAATACAACGCACGCTTATGCCATCCGCATTCGCCACAATGTCCCGTTATGTACCGTTATGTACCGTTAGGTTACTTAACTAACGGTATAGCGGGGCGGGACTAGCGCGGGTGCAAAATATAAACAGCGTTTATTATATATCATATATATAATATACCATTCGTCTCAACATATAAAGTGATCACATCACAGAATATCAACAGCAGAAGCACATATATAAAAATACAGGATATACTAGAAGGTCCGTATTTTGTATTTCGCCAACAATAGAAAATACGGATTCCACGGTCGCGATGAATAGCCAAGCCCACACCCCTAGACCCCTACGAGAGCGGCAAGTGACCCTACCAATTCTAGAGTTTAGGAGACTCAGTCTCGACGCCACAAGATGGCCTCTCACTGAACCCGAGAACCCGGTCACTTGTGCTCCCCTCCTTGGGTCTATCCTAATGCGAAAAAGTAAATAATATACAACAATGGTGACATCATCATCAACCTGGAAGTGCCCCAATAAAAAAATATTACATACAATTAAATTTACATGAATGAAAAGAAAAACACTAATCTCACATAAAAGCCCCCGGCCATTCATTCACGACGATCCTGTACGTCATATCTCAGCAACACATAATATCACATATTATCAACGTAAGTAAGTATGCGTACCCCAATTGTTGTTGATGTATAGCAACGAAACCGGCGATACACCACATACTACACTTTCGGTCGCAGAAAAGAAAATGAAAAACTACAACAATTGGAATCGACACTGCCTTTAGACATCATAAACCCGGAATATCACATATTCAGGATTTCATGCCTAACAATGCAAATCTTATATTTAGGTCTCAACTATGAAAACACATTTTCCAAAGAAGCCGGGTAATTCAATAAGATTCCCGATTCTACCGAGGCTTAAATATTAGATTTACACGCAACTAATTACTTTTCACAAAACTAATTAGTGTAGATTCCAATTATTGTATCACATTCATAAATATCTAAACAATATTAAACGTTTCGATCGAGTCAACAACCACCCTCAAATTTCCCCGAAATCTCAACACTTGAGCAAAGCTATGATACCCAAAGACGTGTCACAGTGTTTATGGACCAACCGTAGAAGGGTCAACCCTTGCCTCACCTATGGCACCACAGGACTACGGCAAACCCTAAGGTTTAGCCGCGGTTCCATGGTCATAGAATCGAGTTAGGGTTTTATTCCTCTAGAGGGTCCATAGAGTTACTTGAATGAACATTCAAATATATTTAACTTAGGAAAATTCCAACACTTAGAAATTTTCAGCGAAGGTAATGAGGGGTGATTGATGTTCGCTCGAACTGTTAAACATCGTCCAAGTTACTAATACAATGTTAAAATATACGATTACGAAACACTCTGAATAAGCCCCTAAGCAAAATTAGCATCACATGAAATTTTGGCCTAAACAAACAACACCTGAAACCCCAAAATCTACAGACCAGAGCACCAGGGGAAAACGAGACAATTCAGGGGAAGGGGGGCCGTCCAGGCCGGATTTCTGGGCCATGTGGCCGGTTTTTTAGTGGTAGAATTCCCTCATTTTTCTCTGGTGTTCTCAGTGTAGTACCAGTAAGTTTCTGCAGTTGTTTAAAGAAATTTTTGAGCACATTTAAAAATCGACAAAGAAGCCTTTTCAGGGTTGCAGAAATTGTTAATTCGGAGTTGTTTCGATTTCGTAATTAATCTAATATCGTCTATGTTTCTAGCTTGGCTCTAATACCACTGTAGGGATTCTCTAGCACCATCCTAGGTTTAGGGTTGCATCACACATGCTATAATAAAAATTTAAGGGGGTGCTAAACAATTCCAACCATGAATCGAACTAGAAAAATAGAGTAACAAACTATAGTATCACATACTATATAGTGTCTAACACTAAGTGGGGAGAAAATACTACCTTTGTAGACCTCCTCCTTGACTCCTTGGATCGAGTGGGGTTTGAACCGGTTGGCTTGTGTCCTTCCAAGTCCACGATGATCCACCACGAAGTCCCTTTGCACCAAGCTCCAAGCTTCACTTGGTCAAGGATGAAGATGAAGCAAACACTCCACACTAGTGGGCTAGACTAAAGTAGAATGGTGATGTGGGTTTGGATCTCAATTAAAAACCTTTTTTTTAATTTCTTCTCTTTCTTTTAAAACCCTAGAGAGCTTTGAGGAGAGAGAAGAAGAAGGAGATGGCTCAAGCTTGACTCAAGAGAATAATAACATTAACCCAGCATAATCCCTAGTGAAATGAGAGATATGTCATGCTAAACCATGGTTACAAAATATCTAGATATTTTATGACTTGAGGTTAACCAAAACCATGGGCTACAAAACCATGGGGAAATGAAACCATTGACTTGGGTCAACTCAAAAGAGTTGAATAGTCAACCATGATTATGTTGCCATTTTGCTTTTCTCAAATAAACAAAATATCTAAATATGTTACCATGTGAGTCTTGCATTGCCACCATCAATGTATCATCAACCATGACACATATATGCTTGCATGTGTGCATCCATATCAACATATGCATACACTCATGCATGCATCATAAAGAAATAGGTTTTAATAAATAAGCTAATGGACTTAATATTTAATCAACACTTGATTTAATAACCCGGTCATATCACATACGACCCGTCTAATAGTAAACGCCCGATTAAAATACGGTATCAACTATTTGCATTTAATCGAGCTCCCGCACATATTTCATATGCACCCCACATCGTTTCGCCTGAGCAAGGAAACCCCTTTGTGGGACTCTAAGACTCGTCAATATGCCGGCAGTAGGTGATGATCATATCAACTACCCATAAGCCGCAAGAGGTCTGCTAAACATAACGGCCACCCGGGTATTGAGCGATCAGAAGAAACACAAGCGAACTAGCTAAAACTCCCGTCGAACCAACTGGTAACACTTACCGTACAGTCCGGCCTCTTCGTCAATAGTGTTGCATATCAAGTCTAAGGGTGGTATCGTCGACCCCATTAACCCAATAAGTTATGCCGGTATATGGCTAATAACAGATCGAGAAACTACTGATAACACTTATCAGTAAATCTCAACAGCCCTGGCCAGGGACTTCCTGTTATAACCAATCGTACATAACGCAACATCAACCCCCAATACCGGGAGAGACGAAACCCCTCCTATCGCTTATTGCCTCCATATGCCTCGGGACTGTACCCAAAATCCACCTGTTTCCATGACTCAGTAGAGCCGTGGTAGGGTGGAGATCAAAGTACAGTGGGAGGACACACAAGAATCTATGACGATCTCGGGTCTACAAACTAACCTGTATCAGTGTCACCTGAGAACTGCTATCCGACGATAGATATAATACTACATAAGAGTTCTCGGCGAGTCCATTCAGTGTACCCAGTCTCACTGAGCACCCATATACGATCTTTGGTGTCACTACACCAATGGATATGGGATCATCCATCGCCCATCATATAGGACAAGTAACGTATACGCTAGTCTACTCTGGTGATATCGATGCCCAGTCTCGATACACCCACGACTAGGAACATTTTAAAGATATGCTCATAAACTACACATGTCCCACTAGTATGATCCGCATCATAGTCTCTGTAGTCAAGCATATCCTAAGGGTTATATCAACATGTACCAAATGAGTGAAAGCATGATCAAATGAACATGTCAAGGTAAAGTTCAACCAGATAGCATACTATTATGTCGAGCAAGAATGTCCCCTGAATACACACACACACACACACATACCGGTACATACACTATCATATAATGGCCTCTAGAGCATACATATATCCAACAGCTAGTACCGCTGATGTGCTTGTGGTTAAACTCACTGCCATCGTACTGTCGAGTCTTAAGAGCCCCACACAGAGGATTTCCCTGCTTTGGGCAAAACGATGTAGAGGTCGTATGGTTTTACGACAGGGTTCGTTCGCATACGTGTACTTGTGCATGTATGATGTTCGGGTGGATAATACTAGTGGGCTTTGGTTTAAACTGGATCCTAGTATTAGATTATTGGATTAGTTTCATCTCATTGTATTCATGTTTCTCGGAACATGGATACGGGTATGTATATACGGATGAGAAGGGTATTCTTGTAATTACTCAAGATTACTTTTTGAAGTAGACACCCCATTAGGGTTTTGATTATTTATTTGGTTAAAACCATTATGAAGTGGAGGAAATGTATTGTTATTTTTATAAATGATAATTGAACCATGGCTACTTAGTTTGACTATTGAGGCTTAGTTTGACTTAGATATTTTGTGAGATATTTTTGTGGCACTAGATATTTTTTATGAGATATTTTCTTGGCATGCTTATAGTCTTATCAAGAGCCATTTTCCATTATCATTATCAAAAACACATTCTCTTTGCTCAAGCTCACTCTCTTCTTCTTCCTCTCAACCCTTATTGTCTCATGTGTTGAGAATCCATAGGTTAGTGAGACTTAGCTACCCAAAATCACTTTTATTCACTCTAGGCTACTTAGTTTAACACACCAAGTACCCTAGTTATCTCATCTTAGAGGTTAGAGCTCAAGGTAGACACTCTCGGGTGGATCTTCTTTGACGTGGAGAAGCCGACGAGGAGGCGCGATCCATACTTACTCTAAGGAGCTCACAGCGAGGAGAAGGACTTGTAGCTTAAGTTATAACATTCTTACATAGTAGTTAAACCTCATAGTTAGTATGTTAGTTAGGGTTTAGTTACGATCCTGGAGTTTAGTCAATGTTACCATGCTTATAAAATTTGTTTTTTACCTATTCTGCATCCCCGTGAACCCGCAGGGTGAGTGACATCGACTTACAGATCTAGGGTATGAGATTTCGCGAGCCTAACATATATCTGGTTTATGTTGTTTTTCTTTTAAGAAGATCCTTATGTCGGTCCTAACGGATCTGGCTGCAAGACTACCCGCTTGCAGGTTCTCAACGGTCCACATCGTACCAACGTATATGGGTAAGAACAATAACTGAAGGAGGAGATTCTCAGGGAGACAATTGACTCAGGAAGTCAACGGTTTAGGGAACCGGCTCAAGGAGCTATGGACGGTGCCCACTTGAAGGTGTGAGTGGGAGTATGTTGGCTATTGGACTTCATCCGGCTCATATTGTAACATTTCAGAAATATAAAATAATATTTTTAGAATTTAAATAATAAAATAATAAATTTCACGAAAACTATTCGGGTATAAATTTGGGGTTTTCGTAAAATGGTATAATTATATACTAATATTTGGAAAATAATTGGAGATTAATATGTATTATTAATTATAAAGACATTTATTGGATTTGGATATTTTATAAATTATTATACAATTAATTATATGCAAGTTTATATTAAACTTGATTAGTGCACTACCAATCATGATTAAACCAAATCCACTTTTGTATTAACCATGGCTAGTGCACCATGACATGTAGTATTTGTTTCATATATGGTTCATTTGTATTTGTGGACTTGTGGTTTATTATGTGAGAAGAAAAAAGAAAAGAAAAAGAAAATGGGAGACAAGATGACATGGAGGGGGGACAAGTGAACATAGGCTTAAGAGAGAGAGAGAGAGAAAGAGAGGTGTGGTCATATCCTACACCACGGCACATCTCATCCCTCATCTATTTTCCTTCATCTCTTCTTCTTATGTTCATCTCTTCCTTCATCTTTCTTCTTCACCTCATCCTCCACCCTCACTACCCTATGAGAATCATCTCAAAAACCACCTCAAAACCCATGGCTTCCCTCACAAAAAATGTTCACCACCTCATCCTACACCCCATAGCAAGCTTTAGTTTGGATTTTGAGCACTTTGAGCCATCTTGGAATTTTTCTTCAGTTGCTCCAAGAGATAAACCATTCACTTTTCTTCTTGTTATCAAGTTTCTTCATCTCCTATTTGTGTTTAGAGTTCGATTAAGCTAGATTAGTGACCTTAGAAATTTCTAGGATGTTTTTAGTGGATGATTTGAGTAGTATAGATGTAATTGAGGTTTAGTTAGTGACCCCAAGTTATTAGTGATGATATTCTAGACAAACTTGATACTAGAACCCCAAAACACGAACTTAGAATTTTCCCGATATCGTTTTTTGGCGATTTGTGATGACTCTGTAGAATCTGCTATGACCCGAGAGCTCTATAAAATAAGTTGCCATCACAGTGTAGTATGCAGGCTACCAAGAATTTACCCTAGAAACCCATGCCCGTACCCCTTCCAATTGGCCGCAAATTTAATCTCTCAGGCCGCAAATTGCGGCATGGTCTTGGTGTTATGGTGTGATTTTTGGATCATGGCTCTGTTATCTGATATTTAGACCTACCCTATATGCAAAATCTCCTAATTTCACCTAGGGTAGAATCTGGGAGTGTTTTTCTAGGTTGCTGATTTCGGGTTTCCGATTTGTGAAAACTTGGTTTTGGTACTTGAGTTTGGACACGGTCGTTGGACATTTGTATGTCAACGCTGAGGGTTATTCGGTTGTTCTTGCATGCATAGGCTATAAGTTCTAACCTATGAGCACTTCGCGTGCCGTATCGATTTTGGATTTTGTTTTGATATCGTAACGATGTGTATTGATTTGTAGGTAGCTTCGTGCGGACTTTCGAGACGAAGAAAGATAACTAGAAGTTCTTTGACTTCGGCTAAAGCAAGGATATTGCAGGTGAGTAGATCTATATCTATGAGGGAAGTCGGGTGGATATAGCACCCCCCACAACCATAGCAATGGGAGAACCAATATGTAGAATATAATTGGAGAAACCAAAGTTTAAGTACCTGCGGATATAATCATAATGATAAGTACAAGATGACTTGAATTGAGATGTTGATATGATAAAATGAGAATATGATGAAACAAGATGACTTTGATTGATATGTTGATATACGGATGCTAGGCGATATCTATACATATATACTTATGCCGAGATATATATATAAGAATAAGAGATGATATTATGTATAGGACGATAGATCCTTATTCTGTTTGATGACACCGTGCGATGGGTTACCTACGCGATAAGATATACCGGATGATTGGTCCGCACTTGTGACTTGAGAATGATGTTCGATGATAGCGCCACATCTGATACTATGAGGCAGGATCGCCGACTTTTGGATTGTCTTGATTCGGAGAATCATTGATTTCTAAACACCTTGGTAGATAATGGTTTATATTGATGAATCTAGGTTTAGTTGTGTACCTTATACCATTCATGCTTATGTTGTATCTTTTCCTTATGACATACGTACTATGTTCTCAGCACTTACCTGTATATGGCTTCATCTGCTAGTACACCTACATTATTACTGATGATGCGCATGTTACACTTACACGGCTTTGCCAGCTCACACATTCATCATCGGTAATTGCCATGCCACTTGCACAGTAGAACTGTTATATTACCGTATTGCTCTTGCACTGTTAAATTATGATTCACTGTTCAGTACTTATTACATGACATGCTTACATGATAACACTTGAGATATTTACAGTACTGTTATGTGCATTGCATTTATTTTACCTTTATGGTTACATGCATTAAGATGATGTTTTCATGAGATCTCTGGATTTGAGAACCGCTGGTATATTTTAACAAGTCTTATGATTGTTTTAAAAATGCGGTTTCTCGTGATGTGATTTGTGGCGTCCACCATGAGTTTTCTCGGTTCTGAATTATATGTATACCCGATTCGAGGAGTGAGGAAGCACCGTCTGCGGGTACATGGTGGACCCGATACAGTACCCCAGGGCAAGAAGATCGTATAGATAGGCAATGAACCCGACAGGGGATGCACTACCTACCGGTGATAGTTTGGGCTCGGCGGTTATCCGGAGGATACCGACCAGAGTCGTGAGATCATATGGATATGAGGGCCGATCCGAGGATGCGGCGCCTGAGATATGAGGAATACGTGTCGATGCTGGACACGGGTTTTATGATATTTTCGAGTGTCGATGTTGGACAATCAGGTTTCAGGATGATTGATGTGTCGTTGATGGACATACGTTGGATGACACACAAGTATACATGCATATATTTTAGATGACTGGATATTACATACTAATTACTGGCACGACATTGTTGTTGATACATATGCATACATGATCACTCTAGATACCACATAGTATTACCTTTATGTTACAGTAGGACCTAAAGATTGTTGTTCATTCGATTTCTACCTACTAATATTTTCTACTCACGTGTTGGCAACTCTCTTCCGTTGTGCCACAGTTTTCTTGCAGGTTCGACCGCTCGGATCTGTAGCGGCTCGCTGGCACACAGCTTTCTTCTGAGTGGTTTGCTTTGGTGGGTGGGATACACATTTGGATCGTGACCACCCTTGTACCTATTATTTCTGTTGTATCTAGTTAATGCTCCATCAACGAGAAACCAAACTTTGTATATTTGGTAGACCTAGACACAGAGTTGTATATTTCTTGAGGCTTAGAGCGAGATGGGTGTTTGTCTTTTATTTGAGCTGATGATGTTTTGGTCTGCTTTACTTTCATTCTTTGATGGATCTTCGCTGTAAGGCGTCGTATATATGCTATTATGCGTGGTTGTGATTCCGTCAATTGGCGAAGAGCTAGCTCCCGCTTGGAGATGCCTATATTATTGCATGTATATGGTTTAGGATCAAAATATACAAGGGAGGTGTTGCCCAAATTTTAAGGACGAAAATGTTTTCAAAGATAGATATAAACCATTACATTTTCATATGATATTATTTATACTTTTAAAGGAAGGCTGGAATTCTTTATGCCGTTGTTTCAAAATTGCACCTCCACTATTTTCCGCAAAATGGTTTAGATTTCTGGGCTTCGGCTTATTTGAATTACAACGGGGTCCTGTAGACTTCACGTAATTCTTGTGCCA